>JAIOJX010000003.1:65948373-75948373 GCA_022376925.1 Tragulus kanchil | reverse complement strand
AATTTTGGATAAATTTCTGATTGCATTTCCATGGTGTCATTTAAAATTTTCCTGTATCCTCTGTACTTTTTGTAAACTGAGGTAGATTTGAATGAGGAATTAAATTCAAGTTTCTTGTTCTGGCAAGAACATTTCATTGCTGTGCTGTAATCGTGCTATTCATAATGTTAATAGGAAGTGATAGCTTGATTGATGGGTTCAGGTAGATGTCAATAGTTTTATTTAAAATTCTTAATTACAATATAGTACATTCCCTGTGGAAAAATGGGAAAATACAGATAGTAATAAATAAGAAAATAAAAAGCAAGTAGGGGGTTTCCCTGGTAGCTCAGTGGTGAAGAGTCCGCATGTGGGATTTTTAGTTGTGGGATCTGGTTCTCTAACCAGGATCAAACCCAGACCCTCTGCCATGGGAGTTTGGAGTCTTGGCCACAGGACCACCAGGGAAGTCCTTAACTTTAATTTTTAATTATGGAAAATTTCCAATACAGACACAAAGATAGAAATAAAAGTATAATAAATTCTCATGAGCTCATAATTAGCTTTACCTGTCAGCAATATTTTCTTTCTCATTTCATCTATCTTTCCCTCATTTTATTTTATTTTTAATTCTGTTGGAGTATTTTAGCAAGTCTCAAACAAATATCATTTCACCCATAAATACAATGTCTTTTTTCTTTTTTTCTGGCAAAAATCACAATAGTGTTATCCCCTTCCTCAACAAAATCAATGTTATTTTTTTTCATCATCTAAAACTTATCTATATCTATGTTCAGATTTCTTCAGTTGGCTTAAAAATGGCTTTTGGTAGTTGGTTTGTTTGAATTGTTTTCATCATCTAAAACTTATCTAAATGTATGTTCAGATTTCTTCAATTGGCTTAAAAATGGCCTTTGGTAGTTGGTTTGTTTGAATTGGGACTTAAGCAAGGTCCACACTTTGCATTCAATTGTTATACCCTTTTAAAAAAGGTTAATGAGAAGATAATTGTTTTACATGTTGTGTTGGTTTCTGCCATACAATAATTATATCTTCTACATGCATTTAATCAATGATTTCATCTCCTCTTCTTTATCTTCCTAACATTCACTGATAGAAAAATGAGTCAAGTGTCCTGTAGAATTTCCTAAATTTTGGATAAATTTCTGATTGCATTTCCATGGTGTCATTTAAAATTTTCCTGTATCCTCTGTACTTTTTGTAAACTGAGGTAGATTTGAATGAGGAATTAAATTCAAGTTTCTTGTTCT
Organism: Tragulus kanchil; assembly: GCA_022376925.1. Taxonomy (NCBI): domain Eukaryota; kingdom Metazoa; phylum Chordata; class Mammalia; order Artiodactyla; family Tragulidae; genus Tragulus; species Tragulus kanchil. The sequence continues at coordinate 75,947,123 of JAIOJX010000003.1, read as the reverse complement.
GGCAAGAACATTTCATTGCTGTGCTGTAATCGTGCTATTCATAATGTTAATAGGAAGTGATAGCTTGATTGATGGGTTCAGGTAGATGTCAATAGTTTTATTTAAAATTCTTAATTACAATATAGTACATTCCCTGTGGAAAAATGGGAAAATACAGATAGTAATAAATAAGAAAATAAAAAGCAAGTAGGGGGTTTCCCTGGTAGCTCAGTGGTGAAGAGTCCGCCTGCCAATGCAGGAGACACGAATTTGATCCCGGATCCAGGAAGATTCCCACATGCTGCAGAGCAACTAACCTGTGGACCACAACTATTGAGCTTGTGCTCTAGAGCCTCGGAGATGCAACTATAGAGCCCATGTGCCCCAACTATTGAAGCCCATGTGCCCTAGAGCCCGAGTTCGACAAGAAAAGTCACTGCAACAAGAAGCCTGCTCACCTCAACTAGAGAGTAGCCCTGACTCCCTGCAACTAGAGAGGAGCCTGTGGCAACAGTGAAAACTCAGAATAGCCAAAAAGAAATTAATTAATTAATTTTTTTAAAAAAGTGGGGCTTCCTGGTGGTCCAGTGGGTAAGGACACCACCTTGCACTGCAAGGGGCATTGGTTCGATCCCTGGCCTTGGAAGATCCCACGTGCCACAGAGTGGCTGGACCGATGTGTCCAACTACTGAGCTGGAGCTCTGGAGCGCATGTGCCCAGAGCCGGTGCTCTGCAACAAGAGAGGCCACTGCGATGGGAGGCCCACACAGGCCTAAGAACAAAGATAGAAATAAATGAAAGACCAATAGAAGTGGCCAAAAAAAAAAAAACCAAAAACAAAAAACTGGACGCCCAGAATCCAAAGACTACCATTTACATTTGGTATATGTCTTTCTAGGTTTTTTTTTTGGCTTTGATTGATTAAGCTTGAAACTTTCTCTCTTCTTTCCCAATTAGTCTTATGCTGCCCTTTTAAATATCATCCAATAAATCCTTCAGTTAATGAACATATGAGAGTGCCTATTATTATTATTATTATGAATGATACTAGAGAGAATGAAGGAAGGGAGGAAGAGTGTAGTTTGAGTACCTGCTATATAGCAGTGCTTTTACATTATTTTTTTACTTATCTTCAGAGGCTTCCTTGATAGCTCAGCTGGTAAAGAATCTACCTGCAATGCAGGAATTAAATTCAAGTTTCTTGTTCTGGCAAGAACATTTCATTGCTGTGCTGTAATCGTGCTATTCATAATGTTAATAGGAAGTGATAGCTTGATTGATGGGTTCAGGTAGATGTCAATAGTTTTATTTAAAATTCTTAATTACAATATAGTACATTCCTGTGGAAAAATGGGAAAATACAGATAGTAATAAATAAGAAAATAAAAAGCAAGTAGGGGGTTTCCCTGGTAGCTCAGTGGTGAAGAGTCCGCCTGCCAATGCAGGAGACACGAATTTGATCCCGGATCCAGGAAGATTCCCACATGCTGCAGAGCAACTAACCTGTGGACCACAACTATTGAGCTTGTGCTCTAGAGCCTCGGAGATGCAACTATAGAGCCCATGTGCCCCAACTATTGAAGCCCATGTGCCCTAGAGCCCGAGTTCGACAAGAAAAGTCACTGCAACAAGAAGCCTGCTCACCTCAACTAGAGAGTAGCCCTGACTCCCTGCAACTAGAGAGGAGCCTGTGGCAACAGTGAAAACTCAGAATAGCCAAAAAGAAATTAATTAATTAATTTTTTTAAAAAAGTGGGGCTTCCCTGGTGGTCCAGTGGGTAAGGACACCACCTTGCACTGCAAGGGGCATTGGTTCGATCCCTGGCCTTGGAAGATCCCACGTGCCACAGAGTGGCTGGACCGATGTGTCCAACTACTGAGCTGGAGCTCTGGAGCGCATGTGCCCAGAGCCGGTGCTCTGCAACAAGAGAGGCCACTGCGATGGGAGGCCCACACAGGCCTAAGAACAAAGATAGAAATAAATGAAAGACCAATAGAAGTGGCCAAAAAAAAAAAAACCAAAAACAAAAAACTGGACGCCCAGAATCCAAAGACTACCATTTACATTTGGTATATGTCTTTCTAGGTTTTTTTTTTGGCTTTGATTGATTAAGCTTGAAACTTTCTCTCTTCTTTCCCAATTAGTCTTATGCTGCCCTTTTAAATATCATCCAATAAATCCTTCAGTTAATGAACATATGAGAGTGCCTATTATTATTATTATTATGAATGATACTAGAGAGAATGAAGGAAGGGAGGAAGAGTGTAGTTTGAGTACCTGCTATATAGCAGTGCTTTTACATTATTTTTTTACTTATCTTCAGAGGCTTCCTTGATAGCTCAGCTGGTAAAGAATCTACCTGCAATGCAGGAGATCTTGGTTCAATTCCTGGGTCAGAAAGAACCCCTGGAGAAGGGATAGGCCACCCACTCCAGTATAGCTCTTCCCTGGTGGCTCTAACGGTAAAGAATCCACCTGCAGTGTGGGAGATCTGGGCTTGATCCATGGGTGGGGAAAATTCCCTGGAGAAGGAAGCAGCTACCCATGCCAGTATTCTTGCCTGGAGAATTCTACGGACAGAGGAGCCTGGCAGGCTACAGTCCATGGGGTCACAAAGCGTTGAACATGACTGAGCAGTGATTTTACATTATTTTTTACTTATCTTCTCAATGATCTTGGCAGAGAGGTATTAAGTTTATACACCCATTAAACAAATGAGGGGATTGACACTCAGGCCTTCCTGGAGTCTTAACTCTTGAGTCCAGGCTCTTGAAGTCTTCTGATCTAAATCCAAAGTCCAAACATTCATTTCCTTCCTGAATTTTGTGATACTGATATCAAACAGAGCCATTCTGTCTACTCACTTACATATGTGCTTGATGGGCATGAAAAAACGCAATCGTTGCTTAACATGCTTGAGAGCTTTGATCTGATCTTTAGCAAGGCAAATCCATTTAAGCATATAGAAGCAAAGTACAGAAAGCTCTCCATTTCTCAGAGATTAAAAAAAAAATTTTCTTGCATGTTTTCTATGTCCCACTTTATCTTTACTGTTTCTATCTTTTCTTGTGGTAGTTAAGAATCTTTAACATAAAGTAGGTAAAAAGAATGGAAAAGTGGATAAAAATCTGTGATGGGGAGATTGGGTTTCGGGTTGTTTGTAAATCCTGGAAAATTGCATGGGTTAATAAAACAATTCCTAAGAACAAAAATAGAAATAAATGAAAGACCAATAGAAGTGGCCAAAAAAAAAAAAAACCAAAAACAAAAAACTGGACGCCCAGAATCCAAAGACTACCATTTACATTTGGTATATGTCTTTCTAGGTTTTGGCTTTGATTGATTAAGCTTGAAACTTTCTCTCTTCTTTCCCAATTAGTCTTATGCTGCCCTTTTAAATATCATCCAATAAATCCTTCAGTTAATGAACATATGAGAGTGCCTATTATTATTATTATTATGAATGATACTAGAGAGAATGAAGGAAGGGAGGAAGAGTGTAGTTTGAGTACCTGCTATATAGCAGTGCTTTTACATTATTTTTTTACTTATCTTCAGAGGCTTCCTTGATAGCTCAGCTGGTAAAGAATCTACCTGCAATGCAGGAGATCTTGGTTCAATTCCTGGGTCAGAAAGAACCCCTGGAGAAGGGATAGGCCACCCACTCCAGTATAGCTCTTCCCTGGTGGCTCTAACGGTAAAGAATCCACCTGCAGTGTGGGAGATCTGGGCTTGATCCATGGGTGGGGAAAATTCCCTGGAGAAGGAAGCAGCTACCCATGCCAGTATTCTTGCCTGGAGAATTCTACGGACAGAGGAGCCTGGCAGGCTACAGTCCATGGGGTCACAAAGCGTTGAACATGACTGAGCAGTGATTTTACATTATTTTTTACTTATCTTCTCAATGATCTTGGCAGAGAGGTATTAAGTTTATACACCCATTAAACAAATGACGGGATTGACACTCAGGCCTTCCTGGAGTCTTAACTCTTGAGTCCAGGCTCTTGAAGTCTTCTGATCTAAATCCAAAGTCCAAACATTCATTTCCTTCCTGAATTTTGTGATACTGATATCAAACAGAGCCATTCTGTCTACTCACTTACATATGTGCTTGATGGGCATGAAAAAACGCAATCGTTGCTTAACATGCTTGAGAGCTCTGATCTGATCTTTAGCAAGGCAAATCCATTTAAGCATATAGAAGCAAAGTACAGAAAGCTCTCCATTTCTCAGAGATTAAAAAAAAAATTTTCTTGCATGTTTTCTATGTCCCACTTTATCTTTACTGTTTCTATCTTTTCTTGTGGTAGTTAAGAATCTTTAACATAAAGTAGGTAAAAAGAATGGAAAAGTGGATAAAAATCTGTGATGGGGAGATTGGGTTTCGGGTTGTTTGTAAATCCTGAGTCATATCAATTCTTAGTTGCATGGGTTAATTCAAAGAAGTACAGAATTTTAGAACTGGATAGTATTTAAAGCTCAACTTTCGGACCGTTCTTAATCTATAACAAAGCAGCAAAAACCTCAGTGGGTTCAGTGACTTTCCTCAGGTCACTCTGTCACAGGCAAGAACTGACTCCATGTTGGATTTGTTTCATTTACTTTAACCCCTGCTTCTTTATTTTTTTTTAAAGATTTATTTATTTATTTGATGGGGTGGGGGGGGTGGTGGAGAGGGGTGGGGTGAGGCGGGGTGGCGTGGGGAGGGAGGGGGCAGGTGGGCCACTTCTTTCATTTATCTATTTTCATCCATCTTTGTTCCTGGGCCCGTGTGGGCCTCCCAACGCGATGACCTCTGTTGTCACAGAGCACCAGCTCTGGGCGCATGCGCTCCAGAGCTCCGGCTCCGTAATTGGACACATCGGTCCAGCCGCTCCGCGGCGTGTGGGACCTTCCCAGGTCAGGGATCGAACCGGCGCCCCTTGCAGTGCAAGGTGGTGTCCTTACCCATTGGACCACCGGGGAAGCCCGTAACCCCTGCTTCTTATTGCTTTTTTTTTTTTTTAAGATTTATTTATTTTATTTATGGGGGTGGTGTGTGGAGGGAGGAGAGCATGCGGGCCACTTCTATTGGTCTTTCATTTGTCTGTTTACATCCATCTTTGCTCTTTGGCTCCTGTGGGCCTCCCATTGCGATGGCCTCTGTTATCGCAGAGCACTGGCTCTGGGCGTATGCGCTCCAGAGCTCTGGCTCGGTAGTTGGACACATCAGTCCAGCCGCTCACGTGGGATCTTCCCAGGCCAGGAATCGAACCAGCGCCCCTTGCTCTGCAAGGCGGTGTCCCTATCCACTGGACCACCAGGGAAGCACTTCTTATTGCTTTTGTTCACTAAAAGGATATTGCTCATACATAATAGCCTGCCTCAGGGAACCCTGCTTCTCTGCCCCAATGTTAAACCAAATGCCTTTGTTCAGGACCCTGTCCACCTATGGGTGGCTACAGGAAGGATGAAATTAACATATCCCTTTCCCAAGGCCACCCATTCCAGGAGATATTGTAAGATTTAATGTCCCTTTCCACTTTATCTCCTCACCTCTCCCCTTCTCTGTTCTATGAAAGATCCTGGCATCCAGACTCTGATAAGATGGTTATTTTGAGCCCGTTAGTCTACCATCTTCTCAGATCAGCTGGCTTTTCCAAATAAAGGCCTCAACACCTTGTCTCTCGGATTTCATCTGCCTATGTGGGACAAGTAGAGCAAGCTTGGACTTGGTAAACAACCTTCTGTGGCTTTGACATTAAGTCATGACTTGAACTCAGCATCTTTCACCGCCATTATGTGAGTTTAACCCATTTTGAGAATTTTCCCCTTTATGAACAGAAGGAAATGCTTGAACAATCTTTTCATTACACTTAGGATGGGCACTGGTTTTTACTGGATACTGAAGCGTGTCCTACAGTGGCAAAACATGTGCCAAGAATGGCTTCCTACCATTGTGAAAGCTGAGGGCCAGGATACAAAGCAGGACATTGGGCAGAGAGAGAAAACATAGTTAAATAAGGCTATGATTATATTTTTTCTAGTTTCTTTAATCCTCTTCAGGAAAAGTTTAAGTAAATGTGCCTTTTAGAGCCCTATTAATTCCAGAGTAAAAGTAGAAGCATATATGTTCGTTTGTAATAGTATGTATCGTACTTATTAAACTAGAAATACTTAAATACAGAAACATACAAATATGTAGAACTCAGTGGGGAAAACTGAAGCAAAGTCTTTTATTAGGCTATACTTTAAAATGCAAACATGAAAGTTAAAAATAAATGGTCCGAAATAGCTAATTGTTCACTTAATAACTAGCTCTTGGGACAATGTTTTGAAGCTGCTAGATGATGTGTTTCATATCCAGCTTCCTACCATTTTGTATAAACACTACCTCTTGGTTTCCTTCATGGATAAGTTTAACCTAAAAATCAGTCTCAGTGTTTCCAGGACTGTCCTGTTTGCTGGGAATAATCAGTCCACAGGTTTTGACACTCTGGCTCACTGGCTATCTGTCAGCAGACAGATGTGCGTTACCCATTTTCTAATGCTATTTCTGGACTGTGAACAGGGACCGATGGTGCCATGTGGTATATGGCTATTTATTCTGGCTTCTAAGCAATTGGAATGTGGTGAACTATTTAGTTCCACAGCATTTGACAGAAGGGAACAGATTTGCTCAATGTCGCTGAAAACAAGCTTGTCATTGTAGGCTGAGAATCAATTGGCATAAATGTAGTATCCTTCCTATATGTATATCCAGTAATGAAGAATAATATTGACTACCACCAACATTCCATGCAAAGAAGTATTTTAAAGAGTACCTAATGGGAAAGAAGGAACATTGGTGTACGCATCAACTAGCTTCAACAATTATTAACTCCCAGCTGATCTATTTTGCCCTCAGCTATCCCTCCACTCCACCTCGACTATGTTAAAGCAAATCCAGACCTCAAATTACTTTACCCATAAATATTTTAGTACTTATCCCTATAAGACAAGGACTTCTTTTTTAAAAAGCAACCATAATATTATATCTCACTTAAAAACTGGATCATAAAAATTTAATTCACTAAATATATAGTTACTATTGAAATTTTTCTGTTTTCGTTTTGGGCTGCACAGCTTGTGGGATTTCAGTTCTCCAACTAGGGATGGAACCTGGGACCCTGGCAGTAAAAATGCCAAGTCCTAGCCACTGGATCACCAGGGAACTCCTCCTCCTTTGTTTGCTTTTAAGCGTCTATGTAGGAGGCGAATTCAAGTACTTATTAAACTAGAAATACTTAAATACAGAAACATACAAATATGTAGAACTCAGTGGGGAAAACTGAAGCAAAGTCTTTTATTAGGCTATACTTTAAAATGCAAACATGAAAGTTAAAAATAAATGGTCCGAAATAGCTAATTGTTCACTTAATAACTAGCTCTTGGGACAATGTTTTGAAGCTGCTAGATGATGTGTTTCATATCCAGCTTCCTACCATTTTGTATAAACACTACCTCTTGGTTTCCTTCATGGATAAGTTTAACCTAAAAATCAGTCTCAGTGTTTCCAGGACTGTCCTGTTTGCTGGGAATAATCAGTCCACAGGTTTTGACACTCTGGCTCACTGGCTATCTGTCAGCAGACAGATGTGCGTTACTTACCCATTTTCTAATGCTATTTCTGGACTGTGAACAGGGACCGATGGTGCCATGTGGTATATGGCTATTTATTCTGGCTTCTAAGCAATTGGAATGTGGTGAACTATTTAGTTCCACAGCATTTGACAGAAGGGAACAGATTTGCTCAATGTCGCTGAAAACAAGCTTGTCATTGTAGGCTGAGAATCAATTGGCATAAATGTAGTATCCTTCCTATATGTATATCCAGTAATGAAGAATAATATTGACTACCACCAACATTCCATGCAAAGAAGTATTTTAAAGAGTACCTAATGGGAAAGAAGGAACATTGGTGTACGCATCAACTAGCTTCAACAATTATTAACTCCCAGCTGATCTATTTTGCCCTCAGCTATCCCTCCACTCCACATCGACTATGTTAAAGCAAATCCAGACCTCAAATTACTTTACCCATAAATATTTTAGTACTTATCCCTATAAGACAAGGACTTCTTTTTTAAAAAGCAACCATAATATTATATCTCACTTAAAAACTGGATCATAAAAATTTAATTCACTAAATATATAGTTACTATTGAAATTTTTCTGTTTTCGTTTTGGGCTGCACAGCTTGTGGGATTTCAGTTCTCCAACTAGGGATGGAACCTGGGACCCTGGCAGTAAAAATGCCAAGTCCTAGCCACTGGATCACCAGGGAACTCCTCCTCCTTTGTTTGCTTTTAAGCGTCTATGTAGGAGGCAGAATTCAAGTAAGATCCATACATTGCAATTGGTTGTTTCTTTCTTTTTTTAAAATTTGGCCTCTTTTATTGCTTTTCTATCCATTTAGTTTCACCCATCTTTATTCTTTGGCCTATGTGGGCCTCCCATCACAGTGGCCTTTCTCGTTGGCCAATATCTGAAGATCCTTGATTCCTTTTAGTGAGAAATTAGCGATGACAATTTGGGGTATAAAATGTGTTCATTACTACTGAACTGGCCACCTTTTCAGCAGACTTATCATATTTGCTGTATGACTTTAGGACAACTTACAGAAATTTTAAATGTTTTTTTTTTAAAATATATATGTATGTATTTTTTTGTTTTACTATTTATCATTGTTTCTCTGGACAGCAGGTTTACAGAACTCCTCACCCTAATATTCAGATCATCTCCTTATTTAAGTTCTGATTGTAAAAGGTTTCAAACATATGAAAAGGAAAGAAAACTGTAAACCTTCATAAGTTAAATATTCATTTTAAACAATTGTGAAACATGATCACATCTTTTTTCTTCCTCCTTTAGATTTTGAAGCAAATCTTTAATGTCAAGTAATTTCTTCTGAAAACTGTTTTAAGTCAGTCTTTTTCCTTTCTTTCCCTCCTCTCTCTCTCTCTCTCTCTCTCTCACACACACACACACACTTCTCCCTCCCTCACTGCTCTACAGTCCCACCTCTGTCACATGTCAAATATCCATATGTGTCTGGGTCTATTTCTGGGCTCTCTGTTCTGTTCCATTAGTCTTTTCATTCATTTCTGTGCCAGTATCACACTGTTTTAATTATTTCTAGTTTGCAACTTTTAACACCTAGTAGATCAGGTCTTTCCACCTCTGCCTTGTTCAAAAGTGTCTGAACAAATCTTGGCCCTTCTCATTTCCATATAAATTTTGTAAACAGCTTGTCATTCAGCTCTGAAGATTTAGAAAAATTTGGCTTTTACCAAATTCAAAAATAATAATAGCATGTATGCTATTATTTTAATTCTACTATGATTATTTTAAATGACAGGTGTGCAATCTAAAAATTAAACACATAAATATAGACTTACTGGATGTCTCCTACTCTATATAGTACATATACCTACATATGCTATTTGTCAGACAGTCATTGAAATCAGAAGGCATATAGCTGTTAGTCAATCTATGGTCTTTGTGGAAGGGAAAATTTAAAGGTCCTTTACCTCCCTCTAGCCTCTAATTAAAAATTTGCAGGCTAGACAGTTGCCAAAAAGAAATTAGAATCTTAAAATTTAGCACTGACTTACAGGATAGTTGGGGGTTCCCAGGCCTTCCTAGTGCTAAAGTTTCCCAGGTGGCGCTAGTGCTAAAGCTAGTGCCAATGTAGGCGACATGAGACACACAGGTTCAGTTCCTGGGTGGGCAAGATCGCCTGGAGAAAGACACAGCAACCCACTCCAGTACGCTTGCTTGGAGAATCCCATGGACAGAGAAGGCTGTCTGGCAGGCTACAGTGTATGGGGTCACAGAGTCGGAAGTGATTGAAGCGACTTGGGATAGCTAAATGAAGGGCCATATAAATACATAAATGTAGAAGCCAATTCAAATGTGGTGTGCATTAAGGGATACTACAGAACCTTGAAGGACCCCAGAGAAGGATACTGGAAATAGGAGTTCATTGCCTTGTCCATCCCATCCCCCTTTCTTAGTTTTAAAGCTGATTAAGTCCCTAGTAACAAGTGGGATGTTAGGCAGATGTTGATCTCTTGCCTAGACTTTGAGTTTTGTCTAAATATCCACTAAATAGATCTGTTATACATTTTAATTTTTTTATTTATTATTTATTTGTCTGGGTCAGGTCTTAGTTGCATCAAGCGGGATCCTTTGTTGAAGGATCTTTTGGATTCTCTAGTCATGGAGTGCAGGCTCTGGAGCTCAGGCTCAGTAGTAGGGCTTAGTTGCTCCACAGTGTGTTGGATCTTAATTCTCCAAGCAGGCATAAAACCTGCATCCCCTGCATTGCAAGGGGGATTCTTAACCATTAGACTGCCAGAAAAGCCCTGATCTGTTCTACTTTTCGAAATGCCTAGTGTTAAAGTGCTTAATTCAGTTGAACATGGAAGGCTGGCTATGGAGAATTGGAATAGCTTTGTGTCAATTATTGACCTTTGCTCAGAGCCTTCTGCATTACCTATCTCTTCTTCTTGGACAGCAAACTGAACTTACTACTTGCCTCTATGATATCTGCCTTCCATGCTGCTGCTTCTTCCTGGGACTTATGTCGTCTGCCAACTCCTAGGTTTTTCCCGGGTAAAATTATGGAGAAGCTAATTACATTCCTAGCCACTGTACAGGCTGGAAAAATTCCATGTTGGCACAAAGAAAAGACTTGCCCACAGGCCCCACAGTTCTGATGCAAGATTTCTTGGTTGGTCTGCCAACAGCCTAGCCTTACGTAGAGTCTTGAGCAGTTTGCCACTCCCAGATTCCTTTATTTAGCTGACAGGTGGCCCTGTGTCCTACAGCTGTGGCTACAGTCTCACAGACAATCAGTCTTTTGTTGGAATGAAATGAAGACTGTCGGTTTCCTATGAATGTAACCAGAGTCCCGATAGAGTCCTTAACATAGGGTTTCCAGGAGTTTAGTGATTCACCAGAGCTGGTAAACATTCCATGGTTCCATTCACCACAATTCTGTAGTGTTTATCTCCTGGACACAAAAAGAGATTGGCACAAACTGTAGTTACTATGGGACTATGGGACTAATCATTCATGATAGCTGATCCATGATGTTGTACAGCAGAAACTAGTACAGTATTGTTAACCAATTCTCCTCCAATTAAAATAATAGTAATAATAAAGAAAGACAAAGGAGTAATTCATGGATCCCAGCCACAGCAGTGGTAGCAACTTCCCCAACTGAAGCAGGCAATAAAATCAGCTGCAGTTCAAGTTTCCTGTATCCAGGACTCAAGTACTCAAGCCTGACATTCCTACCTTTCCATCTCTAAGGATTCTGTCCCTGAAACCTGACACCCAGGAGTGAGTGACTGCATCCAGCGCCATCCACAGAGACTCAGCTCTGGCTCTATCAGATGCTCTGTCTCTCCTTATGTCTAGTCATTCTGTCTTATTTGGGTGTGCTAGGGGTCTTTACTGGCTTGAAAGACTGGACAAGGACTGACCTGGTGACAGAGGGATCTTTTCTCAAAGGCTTCTCCTCTTTCATTCAGACTTCGGGCTTGGAGACCCAGATGAAAGAGCAGAAGGATGCTCTTATCACATCAGGCACGAATGCAATGACTTCCTAAATGACCTCCTCCTGTCCATTATGTTCCTCTTTTCAACTCTCCACCCAGCAGTCAGGAAGTCTGACCGTGTCCTTCCTTTATTTAAAATCCCTTCCTGTCTCCCACACTGTGACCTGCAGAGAGGCCTGTGCCAACCTCTCCCATTCTATCCCACGCCACCTTCCTCCTGTGCTGTGTTCTAATTTTCTTTTAGTTCTTCATAGGCCACACTCCTTCCTGCCTTTGGGCCTTTCCACATGCTGTTCTCTTTGATTCTTCAGTTTATTGATTCCCACTCATCTGTCAGCACTCAGCTCAAATGGGACTTTCTCGGAGCTGTCCTTGAGACCCCTGAACAGATGAACTCCCTCATTATAGCCTTTATACCGTAATCCCGTTCCTTCCTAGTCTGTAATTATAAATCTGTGTAATCTTTAATGTCTTCCTCCCATTCATCTTGGAAGATTCACAAAGACAGAATCTCGGGCTATAAAGGCTTTCCCCTGAGTATTCACATGGTAGGGACTTGGTAAATATTTACTGGATGGATAAATTAACCAAAAAAAAAATAAACAAGTTGCTACTGAAGGCCTTGCCAGTGGATACCGATGTCGGGCTGTAACTTCTTGTGCTTTCACTAGCTCTATCACACTTGTGACAGCGATGGATTTTTTTCTTCCATGTGACATACAGACATTAGACAGTTGCTGGAGTTGGTGGCTGGCTTCTCCTCCAGTTCCTTCTCCTCAGTCTCTCTTTTCCCCTCTGGCTCACCCAAAATACCACAGCAAGTGTGGACACACACACACACACTGCATACAAATGGCAAATGCAGGTTTAGAACTTGGGCTTCTTGAATTCTAAAAAAATCTTTTCTCCTCCTTATTTCTTTATTTAGTGATATCTGTTAATTGGCTTCATTCTATTAAAAATAAGGTCAATCAAAAAATAACATAACTCTTCTTTAAGAGTCATACATTTCTCAAAAGTCAAGCTTCCTAGAGATTTTAATAAAAACTCAAGACAACCTGGAATAATTTTCTTAAAGCATGTTTTTCACTCACACCTTTCTCCTGCCATTTAACTTTCCACTTCTGTCTGGATTTTGTTTTATTAAAAGATCATACGCTGCTGGAGGAGAGCGTGCATAGGTCTTCTGCTTTATATTCTTCCCATATCTGTGCATAAAAAGGGCTTAATCAAATTTTCTCGATTGCTTTCAGAAAAAGAAGTTAAACTGAAAAGGGAAAGAAAATGAACTAACCCTTAGGAGAAATTATTACAAAACTGTACATTCTAAGATTATATTTCATGACATGGCAGAGGAAAATGAAGGCTGTAACAAGAAGGTAAACCTGTACTCTAGTGAGTAGAAATAAAAGTGGTGTTAAATATGGAAACGAAAGTTCCCATTCAGAACGGAAAGATGATAGTTTTTAATGGAAAATTATTTTCACAAACTCCTCTGGATTAAAAAGTCCTAGTGAGAGTCCTTCCCAGTAGTTAGAACTCTGTGCTGCCATTTCAAGGAGCAGAAAGTTTGATCCCTTGTCAGGGAAGTAAGATCTCACATACTGCTCAGTGTGGCTAAAATAATAGAAATACAAATTTTAAAAATTAATAATAAAAAGTCCTTGTGACTTAAACATTCTATTATGGCCAACTTTAACTCATTTAAAAAAAAATGTATTTGGCTGCTCTGGGTCTTATTTGGGTCTTATATGGGATCTTCTTTGCCACATATGGGATCATCATTGTGGCATTTGGTATCTTTTAGTTGTGGCATGTTTCTAGCTCCCTGACCAGGGATCAAACCTGGGCCCCCTGCACTGGGAGCACAGTCAGCCACCGAACCACCAGGGAAGTCCCAACTCATTTTGCTTAACACTTTTTTAGTTATCTTATTGGCTCTTCATAGACCCTTGTGAGGATGACTCAGGACATAAGCAATTATGTAGAAGAATACAATGAATCAGAGAAAAGCTTGCTGGCTTTGGACTAAAGATCCCAAAGTTGGTGGAGAGGAAAGGGATAGTCCAGATGGCAAACAGAACAACAGAAGAATTTCTCTGTGGGTCACTGAACAGGGGACTGGTGGGAAGAAGTGAACAACAAAAACACCAGGAAGTTTGTGGTATGGGGCAAACAGAAAAACAGAAGGTGTCTAGCCATTTAACTTTCCACTTCTGTCTGGATTTTGTTTTATTAAAAGATCATACGCTGCTGGAGGAGAGCGTGCATAGGTCTTCTGCTTTATATTCTTCCCATATCTGTGCATAAAAAGGGCTTAATCAAATTTTCTCGATTGCTTTCAGAAAAAGAAGTTAAACTGAAAAGGGAAAGAAAATGAACTAACCCTTAGGAGAAATTATTACAAAACTGTACATTCTAAGATTATATTTCATGACATGGCAGAGGAAAATGAAGGCTGTAACAAGAAGGTAAACCTGTACTCTAGTGAGTAGAAATAAAAGTGGTGTTAAATATGGAAACGAAAGTTCCCATTCAGAACGGAAAGATGATAGTTTTTAATGGAAAATTATTTTCACAAACTCCTCTGGATTAAAAAGTCCTAGTGAGAGTCCTTCCCAGTAGTTAGAACTCTGTGCTGCCATTTCAAGGAGCAGAAAGTTTGATCCCTTGTCAGGGAAGTAAGATCTCACATACTGCTCAGTGTGGCTAAAATAATAGAAATACAAATTTTAAAAATTAATAATAAAAAGTCCTTGTGACTTAAACATTCTATTATGGCCAACTTTAACTCATTTAAAAAAAAATGTATTTGGCTGCTCTGGGTCTTATTTGGGTCTTATATGGGATCTTCTTTGCCACATATGGGATCATCATTGTGGCATTTGGTATCTTTTAGTTGTGGCATGTTTCTAGCTCCCTGACCAGGGATCAAACCTGGGCCCCCTGCACTGGGAGCACAGTCAGCCACCGAACCACCAGGGAAGTCCCAACTCATTTTGCTTAACACTTTTTTAGTTATCTTATTGGCTCTTCATAGACCCTTGTGAGGATGACTCAGGACATAAGCAATTATGTAGAAGAATACAATGAATCAGAGAAAAGCTTGCTGGCTTTGGACTAAAGATCCCAAAGTTGGTGGAGAGGAAAGGGATAGTCCAGATGGCAAACAGAACAACAGAAGAATTTCTCTGTGGGTCACTGAACAGGGGACTGGTGGGAAGAAGTGAACAACAAAAACACCAGGAAGTTTGTGGTATCCAAGAGGAGGGGCAATCGAAATGTGTTCTCAGAAAAAGGACCATGGAGACCCAAGGTTTCAGAGGCTGCAGGGCTGTGTGACAAGGCTAAGTATGGGACAGCTTACAGAGGGCCATGTGTTGCAGTAAGACAGATGGATGGTTCTGTGGCCTGAGAGTGCCCCACGTGTGGATGGGGTTTTAGGGAGTACCCCATAGGTTCTGTGACTCAGCCTGGCAATGGAATGAGGTTTTGCACCCCAGAGTCTGTATAAAAATTGAAAGGATAGTTGTCAAACCTGCAGGAGCCATTTTAATGGCCTCACGGGGATGATGCAGTGGCCGCCTCATATGTCCAGTAAACAAAGATGGAACGAGATGATAGGTGGTTAAATGGAAGCCAAGGTGCTAATAGACAGTCAAGGATCAGGTGTCACAACATCCTCTGCTATGACATGCCATATGCACCCCAGAAATTAGATCTATGTCTTGGATGGATGTTGACTAAATTTAATTTTTGCCCCTTTTAGAGGGTGGGGACTCAAAGCAGAAAATAGTTTAGAGGAAAATAAAGTTACTATTTCTAACACAGCTGGATCTGGAAGCTAAAAGTGAAGCCATTGCTTTTATTAATAGCGTTCCCTAACCTAGTTTGTGGTTGAGAAGCAGATCTGAGTGGGATGTGGGTCTCTATTAAACTATCAGGAGGAGAAAAGGTAATTGGTGGAAGAAAAAAAGGAAACAGGAAAGGGGGTTGAGAAGAGCCTCTTTCTAACTGGAAGAGAAGGTAGAGAGAGCCAAGAGGAAAAAGAAAGAAAATAGATTAATATCCAACATCTCTTTTGTTTTCATTATGATATTAATACTGACTCGATGGGATTTCCTGTTTTTCAAGCATATTCAGGAAGGACATGGAACCTGGAATTTTATCTGAGGCGAGAAAACAGCAATGTTAGCTGTGAAATCACACTCCAGGTTGAATTTCTGGCTTTGCCATTTCATAGATGTGTGACCCAGGACAATCACTTAACCTCTTCAAATTCAGTTTCAAATCAATTGTAAAAAGGGTTTAATAAAACACATACCATCGAATTATGGAGAGAGGTGAGTCGCTACACATGAAAGTGCTTTGTGGGGCTTCACTGGTGGTCCAATGGCTAGGACTGTGCACTACCTATGCAGGGGTCCTGGGTTCG
The DNA here is from genome assembly GCA_022376925.1 of Tragulus kanchil. Classification (NCBI taxonomy): domain Eukaryota; kingdom Metazoa; phylum Chordata; class Mammalia; order Artiodactyla; family Tragulidae; genus Tragulus; species Tragulus kanchil. Next base: position 75,931,119 of record JAIOJX010000003.1, on the reverse strand, counting down.
ATCCCTGGATGGGGAACTAGATTCCACATCCTGCAATTTAGAGTTCCCATGATGCAATTGAAGATACTGGGTACCGCAACCAAGACCTGGTGCATCTAAATAAAGAAACAAATATAAATATTTTTAAAAAGAGCTTTGTAAGTAGTAGAAGGTGCAGCATATGGGGTATCATTTCGTGGGGAAGGTGACAATGGAGAGAGAAGTGTAACAGGTGTAGCGGGCACATGGGGGTGAGAGGAACTATTTTGGAGTCTCAAACAGATAGCTCAACATGAAGAAATTATGCTGACTGGAAAAAAGTAGTCCTGAACACTAGGAATAAAGGAGAGAAGGAGTTATAAGGGCATCAGGTATCCCAGGTATCCTGACTTGGAGTTCAGTAATTTCATCAAATTTTTTACTTAGGAGTACCTATCAGAATCTCTTGCTCATTCACTTTAGAGATTTACTGACAGTTAATATATGATCCATTACCCTATCTTACAGTTTTGGAATAGGAAAATCATTTCTCAAGCCTTCAGTGTGAGAAATACATAGGAAAAGGGTCTTTAGAAACCAACAGTTTTCAACCACTAGAAATCCTTCTTAGTTACAATCCTTACCATGAAAGCCCCTGGTTATTAGCTCAGCTGTTTGTTCTTCCTTTGAGATATCTCTGGAAATTTGTTCTGGTTTTTTTTAGACCATAAGAAAAAAGGAAACAGGAAAGGGGGTTGAGAAGAGCCTCTTTCTAACTGGAAGAGAAGGTAGAGAGAGCCAAGAGGAAAAAGAAAGAAAATAGATTAATATCCAACATCTCTTTTGTTTTCATTATGATATTAATACTGACTCGATGGGATTTCCTGTTTTTCAAGCATATTCAGGAAGGACATGGAACCTGGAATTTTATCTGAGGCGAGAAAACAGCAATGTTAGCTGTGAAATCACACTCCAGGTTGAATTTCTGGCTTTGCCATTTCATAGATGTGTGACCCAGGACAATCACTTAACCTCTTCAAATTCAGTTTCAAATCAATTGTAAAAAGGGTTTAATAAAACACATACCATCGAATTATGGAGAGAGGTGAGTCGCTACACATGAAAGTGCTTTGTGGGGCTTCACTGGTGGTCCAATGGCTAGGACTGTGCACTACCTATGCAGGGGTCCTGGGTTCGATCCCTGGATGGGGAACTAGATTCCACATCCTGCAATTTAGAGTTCCCATGATGCAATTGAAGATACTGGGTACCGCAACCAAGACCTGGTGCATCTAAATAAAGAAACAAATATAAATATTTTTAAAAAGAGCTTTGTAAGTAGTAGAAGGTGCAGCATATGGGGTATCATTTCGTGGGGAAGGTGACAATGGAGAGAAGTGTAACAGGTGTAGCGGGCACATGGGGGTGAGAGGAACTATTTTGGAGTCTCAAACAGATAGCTCAACATGAAGAAATTATGCTGACTGGAAAAAAGTAGTCCTGAACACTAGGAATAAAGGAGAGAAGGAGTTATAAGGGCATCAGGTATCCCAGGTATCCTGACTTGGAGTTCAGTAATTTCATCAAATTTTTTACTTAGGAGTACCTATCAGAATCTCTTGCTCATTCACTTTAGAGATTTACTGACAGTTAATATATGATCCATTACCCTATCTTACAGTTTTGGAATAGGAAAATCATTTCTCAAGCCTTCAGTGTGAGAAATACATAGGAAAAGGGTCTTTAGAAACCAACAGTTTTCAACCACTAGAAATCCTTCTTAGTTACAATCCTTACCATGAAAGCCCCTGGTTATTAGCTCAGCTGTTTGTTCTTCCTTTGAGATATCTCTGGAAGTTTAGCACTTCTGCATGAAAACTTCTATTTTTACTCTGAAAGCTGAGTGTAAGGTCGGATGACATGCAGTAAATTTAGAAACGGAAGGAGTCTTCCTAATTTGGTGCAGTGTTGGACTCCTCTAGTTGTGACATGAGATGGAAATTCCATTCCCCAGAATTCTTTTGAAGTAACGTTTGCTGGGAATATTTCATTAGGCTACCCAGGGTACAGAAGATAGCTCAAAAACACATGCTCAGTTGCACAAGATGGTTGACAGACTGTCTTCCCATGAGGGTAGGCCTTATCAACTAGAGCCCCCTAGGTTTCACTGGAAATTCTGAGGGGGTTTAGAATTGTGAATTTGAGGATAGAAGCCAAGCTGAGATAAATCCTCTGTATAATTAGAGAGGAGACACATTTGAAGTGGGAGGGAGAAAGAAATCTTGGATAAAACTCCAGGACTGGGGAAGAAGTATTCAAGAGAGATCTGTGGTAGCAAGGGGCCAAGTGCGGATTTTAGAGAACAGATATATTCAAGGTGATTCCCACCAATGTTTTGTTTTGAAAAAAGAGCAAACTTTTAGAAAACCTGCAAGAATAGTCAATGCAGTCTATCCATTGTATCCACATGTATAGAGACAAAGAGTACATTTGTATAAATGTGTGTGTATTCACATTTTGTATATAGATAGATAGAAAGTAGATACAGAGAAAAACATATAACTTTTCTGAAACATTTGAAAGTTATAAGTAGACATCATGACACTTCACCACTAAATCCTTCTGTATGTGTCTCCTAAGAATGATACCATTCTCCTATGATCACAATACAATTATTCCACTTGGGAATTTAAATGATACAATATTTAATATTCAGTACGTATCTCTTGCTCATTCACTTTAGAGATTTACTGACAGTTAATATATGATCCATTACCCTATCTTACAGTTTTGGAATAGGAAAATCATTTCTCAAGCCTTCAGTGTGAGAAATACATAGGAAAAGGGTCTTTAGAAACCAACAGTTTTCAACCACTAGAAATCCTTCTTAGTTACAATCCTTACCATGAAAGCCCCTGGTTATTAGCTCAGCTGTTTGTTCTTCCTTTGAGATATCTCTGGAAGTTTAGCACTTCTGCATGAAAACTTCTATTTTTACTCTGAAAGCTGAGTGTAAGGTCGGATGACATGCAGTAAATTTAGAAACGGAAGGAGTCTTCCTAATTTGGTGCAGTGTTGGACTCCTCTAGTTGTGACATGAGATGGAAATTCCATTCCCCAGAATTCTTTTGAAGTAACGTTTGCTGGGAATATTTCATTAGGCTACCCAGGGTACAGAAGATAGCTCAAAAACACATGCTCAGTTGCACAAGATGGTTGACAGACTGTCTTCCCATGAGGGTAGGCCTTATCAACTAGAGCCCCCTAGGTTTCACTGGAAATTCTGAGGGGGTTTAGAATTGTGAATTTGAGGATAGAAGCCAAGCTGAGATAAATCCTCTGTATAATTAGAGAGGAGACACATTTGAAGTGGGAGGGAGAAAGAAATCTTGGATAAAACTCCAGGACTGGGGAAGAAGTATTCAAGAGAGATCTGTGGTAGCAAGGGGCCAAGTGCGGATTTTAGAGAACAGATATATTCAAGGTGATTCCCACCAATGTTTTGTTTTGAAAAAAGAGCAAACTTTTAGAAAACCTGCAAGAATAGTCAATGCAGTCTATCCATTGTATCCACATGTATAGAGACAAAGAGTACATTTGTATAAATGTGTGTGTATTCACATTTTGTATATAGATAGATAGAAAGTAGATACAGAGAAAAACATATAACTTTTCTGAAACATTTGAAAGTTATAAGTAGACATCATGACACTTCACCACTAAATCCTTCTGTATGTGTCTCCTAAGAATGATACCATTCTCCTATGATCACAATACAATTATTCCACTTGGGAATTTAAATGATACAATATTTAATATTCAGTACGTATGAACATTTCTCCATTGTCCCAATAACATTCTTCTAAATCTTCAATTTAAAGGGGCTTTAAAAACTGTTTGTCAGGTTCAACATCAATGCCTCCTCCATTTTACCTACAAAATCATCAAAAACAACTACATTTCTCATTAGTATTTTTATGCTTGCAATTTATTTGGGGGACCTTGTAGATGTTGCACATACAGGTTGGCAGGGGATGAAGACAGAAATAATAGCAGGTGACAGAGGAGAGGCTGGCTGACGCTTACTACCGCTGAAGCCACTATTATAGGAAAGGAACTGTAACAGACTTAAAACCACTGTTCTGCCCCCTTCCTTCTAACCCTATGTTTAAATCTGTCCTCTAGTCTCTTGTATGTGGTAAGTCTCTTACACTTGTTTCCCAGATCCTGTGTTAGTTGCTCAGTCATGTCCAACTCTTTGCGACCCCATGCTCTGTAGCCCACCAGGCTCCTCTGTCCAAGGAGTTCTCCAAGCAAGATCACTGGAGCGCTCCAGTGTTCCAGTGCTATTTCCAGATACTACCATGATACAAAACTTTATTTTCATGGTTTTTAAAAATAGATTTTATTTTTAAGTGAAGTTTTATATTTCCATAAAAATTGAGAAATAGAGATCCCATATAGCCCCTTACCCTACACACAATTTCTCTAATTATTAACATCTTACATTAGTACACTTCTTACAATTAATGAACCTAATATTGACAGATTACTATTTTTTTTTTATAAAGATTTATTTATTTATTTATTTTGGGCGGGGGTCGGGTTGGGGAGGGAGGGGAGCGGGTGGCCCATTTCTATTGGTCTTTCATTTCTCTATTTTCATCCATCTTTGTTCTTCGGTTCCTGTGGGCCTCCCATCGTGGTGGCTTCTGTTGTTGCAGAGCACCGGCTCTGGGCGCATGCGCTCCAGAGCTCCGGCTCGGTAATTGGACACATCAGTCCAGCCGCTCCGTGGCACGTGGGATCTTCCCAGGCCAGGGATTGAACCAGCGCCTCTTGCACTGCAAGGCGGTGTCCTTACCCACTGGACCACCAGGGGAAGCCCGAAAGATTACTATTAATAAAGCCCACACTTTATTTACAGTCCTTTGGCTTTTTTCTTTTTTAATATTTATTTATTTATTTTGGGGGGGTGGGGAAGGAGGGGGCGGGCGGGTCACTTCTATTGGTCTTTCATTTATCTATTTTCATCCGTCATTGTTTTTTGGCCCATGTGGGCTTCCCATCGCAGTGGCCTCTGTTGTCCCAGAGCACTGGCTCTAGGCGCATGCACTCCAGAGCTCCGGCTTGGTAATTGGACACATCGGTCCAGCTGCTCCGCAGCACGCGGGATCTTCCCAGGCCAGGAATCAAACTGGTGCCCCTTGCAGTGCAAGGTGGTGTCCTTACCCACTGGACCACCAGGGAAGCCCAGTCCTTTGGTTTTTAACCTAACATTCTTCTGTTCTAAGATCCAGGATATGAAATTACATTTAGTTATTTTTCCTTCGGCTCCTTAGATGATGCCAGATTCTCAGACTTTTCTTAGTTTTGAGGTCCTTGACAGTTTTTCACTCCTAGATCTTTTGATAATTTAATCTCTGTATATTGCTTACCAGAGAACCACAATAAATATTATTTTGAATTAAATATTACCTCTGATACTGGGTGAAAGTCAGAGCCTGTCTAAAGTAACCACCTGATAAGGATGACAAAGTTATTTCAATAGCCTTATTTGTGTATAGGTGGTGTATGACTACTTATTAATTAAATATGGCTGTAGCGGTCATGGCATTCATTGGGTGGGATGGTCTTCCTTGGGTGGACTGATGAATGAAGCTCCATGCACAAAGATCAACTGAGAAGGCAGAACCAATCAGCAGGTCGTTTTCCTCTGGAAACATGTTCTTACAGACTACACATGGCAAATGGTCTATGTTTTTATCTTCGCAAGCATCTTGGGATAATTTGTTGCCATACACACTATCTTTACTAAACGAGTATTTCCATTGTCCTTTATTTTTTTCTTTTTTACCGTTTTCAAATTAAAGTATAATTTACATATAGTGATAAGCACAGATCTTATGTATCCAGTTCAAAATGTTTTGACAAACGCATACATCTGTGTAATCCATCAAGATAGCGAGTTAGTCCATCACTGCAGAAGGTTATCTCATGCCCTTTTCAAGTCAATGCCTGCCCTCAAATCCCCAGAGTCAATCACTGGTTCAATTGCTTTCACCATAGATTAGATTTGTCTGTGTAGGACCAGGCATAAATGGAATCTTACAGTTTGTTCTCTTTTGTATGTGGCTTTTTTAGCTTAGCACAATATTTTTGAGATTCATTTATGGTTTTTGTCTATCAGAACTTTATTCTATTTTATTGGTGAGTAGTATTCATTGTATTATAACAATACATACAATTTATCTACTCTTGTAAGGAGGGAAACTTATTTTTCCTGATTTTTTGGCTATTATGAAGTAGTTATGAATGTTTTTTTATATGTCTTTTTTGTGGACTTAAAATGTTTCTCTTGATTGTTGAATATCTATATTATACGGTTGGTCTATGTCTAATGCTGTAAGAAGACGTCAAGTCATCTCCCAAAGTGGTTGTGTCATTTTATAGTCTGTATTAGTTATCTACTATTGCTTAATAATATTACCATAAATGTAACAGCTTAAAGCAAAACACATTTATTATCTCCCAGTTTCCATGGGTCAGGAGTTATAGCTTAGCTGACTGTCTGCAAGGCTGCAATCAAGGTGTTGAACAAGACTGGTTTCTCACATGGGGGCTCAACTGAGAAAGGATCTGCTTGAGACTCATGTGGTTGTCAACAGAATTCATTTTTGGGGGGGGGGCCCTTCGGGTGTCGTGTATAGGTGGTGTATGACTACTTATTAATTAAATATGGCTGTAGCGGTCATGGCATTCATTGGGTGGGATGGTCTTCCTTGGGTGGACTGATGAATGAAGCTCCATGCACAAAGATCAACTGAGAAGGCAGAACCAATCAGCAGGTCGTTTTCCTCTGGAAACATGTTCTTACAGACTACACATGGCAGATGGTCTATGTTTTTATCTTCGCAAGCATCTTGGGATAATTTGCTGCCATACACACTATCTTTACTAAACGAGTATTTCCATTGTCCTTTATTTTTTTCTTTTTTACCGTTTTCAAATTAAAGTATAATTTACATATAGTGATAAGCACAGATCTTATGTATCCAGTTCAAAATGTTTTGACAAACGCATACATCTGTGTAATCCATCAAGATAGCGAGTTAGTCCATCACTGCAGAAGGTTATCTCATGCCCTTTTCAAGTCAATGCCTGCCCTCAAATCCCCAGAGTCAATCACTGGTTCAATTGCTTTCACCATAGATTAGATTTGTCTGTGTAGGACCAGGCATAAATGGAATCTTACAGTTTGTTCTCTTTTGTATGTGGCTTTTTTAGCTTAGCACAATATTTTTGAGATTCATTTATGGTTTTTGTCTATCAGAACTTTATTCTATTTTATTGGTGAGTAGTATTCATTGTATTATAACAATACATACAATTTATCTACTCTTGTAAGGAGGGAAACTTATTTTTCCTGATTTTTTGGCTATTATGAAGTAGTTATGAATGTTTTTTTATATGTCTTTTTTGTGGACTTAAAATGTTTCTCTTGATTGTTGAATATCTATATTATACGGTTGGTCTATGTCTAATGCTGTAAGAAGACGTCAAGTCATCTCCCAAAGTGGTTGTGTCATTTTATAGTCTGTATTAGTTATCTACTATTGCTTAATAATATTACCATAAATGTAACAGCTTAAAGCAAAACACATTTATTATCTCCCAGTTTCCATGGGTCAGGAGTTATAGCTTAGCTGACTGTCTGCAAGGCTGCAATCAAGGTGTTGAACAAGACTGGTTTCTCACATGGGGGCTCAACTGAGAAAGGATCTGCTTCGAGACTCATGTGGTTGTCAACAGAATTCATGGGCTTTTGGTTGTCTGGCCGAGGGCTTGTCTCTTGCTGGCTGTTGGCTGGAGACTCCTCTCTGTCTCTGGAGGCTGCTTGCAGTTCCTTACCATGTGGGGTTTCTTAAATGGCCAGCTGCTTCCCTAAGGCCAGCAAAGGAGCAAGAGACCCCAGCAAGATGAGTGCTACAGTCCTGTAAGATGTGATCATGTAATCAAATACATTTATACAAGTACATCCCATCTCCTTTGCCACATTTGATTGCCATACTCCATTACAGCTTCCACTCACACTCAAGAGAAGGGGGCAGGCAGGGCATGAGTGCTAAGGGGAGGGATCACAGAGGGCCGCCCTGAGAATGTGGGAACTGCATTCTCCTGCCATGAATGAATGAGAGTTTTGGTTGTGTCACATCTTTGCCAACATTTGGCATTGCCATCTTTTAAATCTGAGGCATTTTAGTTGTTGGAGAATATGATTTTAATCTGATACTGAACATTTCTCCATATGCTTCTTGGCCACACATTTGGCAAATGTTTTTTCATGTATTTTGCCCATTTAAAAAGTTGGGTTGTTTGTCATATTATTGAGTTGGAAGAGTTCTTTATATATTCCATTCATAAAAGATTCTCACAAGTAGTAATGAAATGACTGAGCATTTACATGGAAAAAATGAGCCGTAATGCCTACACCACACTGTATATAAAAATTAAGCTAATTGATATCTATAGACTATTATACCCAACAACTGCAGAATATTCATCTTTACAAAGATCCGTAGGACATTCTCTAAGATAGACCTGGTGCCTGAGGACCTCTTCTATGATGCTCTCTGGTGAAAATTAACACGAGATACAAAGATAGAAATGCTTTATCCTCACTCCCTTGGATTCATCCGTATTCTGCTTTCCAATGACTTAACTACGGAATGTGTGCATAGACCTCTTGGACTTAATATAAGTTGGAGCTGAGCTAAAATCCCATTGGTCCCCATTCTCCCTGGAGACTCATGATGGTATCAGTGTTACTCAGACCCTGTGTCAAGCAGCTCTTGAAGACTCTGGGCATTTCCTTTTGTCCAGAGCATGGTGATACTGCCCAATGGCTGCAAGTTCCTTTGGACAACCACTCACTTCAGGAGTCAGAAGAGATGATCTTTTTATCAGTCAGAGGGTTCACAGCACTGGTGGGTTCAAGCTGGTGCATATCAGCTGGCTGTTGGCTGGAGACTCCTCTCAGTCTCTGGAGGCTGCTTGCAGTTCCTTACCATGTGGGGTTTCTTAAATGGCCAGCTGCTTCCCTAAGGCCAGCAAAGGAGCAAGAGACCCCAGCAAGATGAGTGCTACAGTCCTGTAAGATGTGATCATGTAATCAAATACATTTATACAAGTACATCCCATCTCCTTTGCCAAATTTGATTGCCATACTCCATTACAGCTTCCACTCACACTCAAGAGAAGGGGGCAGGCAGGGCATGAGTGCTAAGGGGAGGGATCACAGAGGGCCGCCCTGAGAATGTGGGAACTGCATTCTCCTGCCATGAATGAATGAGAGTTTTGGTTGTGTCACATCTTTGCCAACATTTGGCATTGCCATCTTTTAAATCTGAGGCATTTTAGTTGTTGGAGAATATGATTTTAATCTGATACTGAACATTTCTCCATATGCTTCTTGGCCACACATTTGGCAAATGTTTTTTCATGTATTTTGCCCATTTAAAAAGTTGGGTTGTTTGTCATATTATTGAGTTGGAAGAGTTCTTTATATATTCCATTCATAAAAGATTCTCACAAGTAGTAATGAAATGACTGAGCATTTACATGGAAAAAATGAGCCGTAATGCCTACACCACACTGTATATAAAAATTAAGCTAATTGATATCTATAGACTATTATACCCAACAACTGCAGAATATTCATCTTTACAAAGATCCGTAGGACATTCTCTAAGATAGACCTGGTGCCTGAGGACCTCTTCTATGATGCTCTCTGGTGAAAATTAACACGAGATACAAAGATAGAAATGCTTTATCCTCACTCCCTTGGATTCATCCGTATTCTGCTTTCCAATGACTTAACTACGGAATGTGTGCATAGACCTCTTGGACTTAATATAAGTTGGAGCTGAGCTAAAATCCCATTGGTCCCCATTCTCCCTGGAGACTCATGATGGTATCAGTGTTACTCAGACCCTGTGTCAAGCAGCTCTTGAAGACTCTGGGCATTTCCTTTTGTCCAGAGCATGGTGATACTGCCCAATGGCTGCAAGTTCCTTTGGACAACCACTCACTTCAGGAGTCAGAAGAGATGATCTTTTTATCAGTCAGAGGGTTCACAGCACTGGTGGGTTCAAGCTGGTGCATATCAACTCTCAGGATCCAATTCTGTAGCTCTTTTTTCTGTTTAGTGACATTATGTTTGTAACTTGAAGTTAAGTTTACGAGAGAATTGGGGGGAATCAGGCTCACCCACTCAAGAGTTCCCATCCCTAGGTCTTCGGTCTCTTTTTCCTTTCAGGGACTAAATATGGACATAAAAGACCTGCAAGTCTATGCGTTTAGTTGCTTTTTTTAGCTCTGCTGCCCTTACATAATCAGGTTCCAGGCCTGATTCTTAACTGTAGTTTGCTTTAGGCTACAGGAAGTCAGTCGTTTTCTTTTCTTTTTTTTTAAGAGGCTCTCTCATTTTCTCAGTGTGCCTTAAGGTGAAAGTTGGCTGCCCTGAGGTATCATTTTCTTCTGTAAGGTTATGCAATTCCATCAACAGAAGCCATTCCATTCTCCTGTCCCCATACTGTTCAAGCAGTGCAGCTACCACACATTCCACTGCCCCAGCATGGGGCACGGTTGTCCACAGGAGGGAAGTTTAGTAATTATGGTATCACTGCGCAGCCCATTTACCACCCACTTACCATGCCCTGGGTCTTTATCACCATAAAATTAGTGAGGACCTCAGCTCGAATATCCCATCCTGACTACCTACAGGACACTTGGGGTGCCAAGTCTTTTAGCTTGGGTTCTCTAGAAAATAGAGCCTGAGGGCCATTTGAGAGAAACAGAAGTGAAGACAAGGAAGTGGTCAGAAGAGAGGAAACTAATATTGGGTTGCCAAAAATTTCATTCAGGTTTTCCCATAAGATCTTAGGGGAAAACCCACATGTACTTTTCGGCCAACCCAATATAACACTATAGTACTAAACTGGCAACCCTCGAATCAAGCCCAATGACTTAACTACGGAATGTGTGCATAGACCTCTTGGACTTAATATAAGTTGGAGCTGAGCTAAAATCCCATTGGTCCCCATTCTCCCTGGAGACTCATGATGGTATCAGTGTTACTCAGACCCTGTGTCAAGCAGCTCTTGAAGACTCTGGGCATTTCCTTTTGTCCAGAGCATGGTGATACTGCCCAATGGCTGCAAGTTCCTTTGGACAACCACTCACTTCAGGAGTCAGAAGAGATGATCTTTTTATCAGTCAGAGGGTTCACAGCACTGGTGGGTTCAAGCTGGTGCATATCAACTCTCAGGATCCAATTCTGTAGCTCTTTTTTCTGTTTAGTGACATTATGTTTGTAACTTGAAGTTAAGTTTACGAGAGAATTGGGGGGAATCAGGCTCACCCACTCAAGAGTTCCCATCCCTAGGTCTTCGGTCTCTTTTTCCTTTCAGGGACTAAATATGGACATAAAAGACCTGCAAGTCTATGCGTTTAGTTGCTTTTTTTAGCTCTGCTGCCCTTACATAATCAGGTTCCAGGCCTGATTCTTAACTGTAGTTTGCTTTAGGCTACAGGAAGTCAGTCGTTTTCTTTTTCTTTCTTTTTTTTTAAGAGGCTCTCTCATTTTCTCAGTGTGCCTTAAGGTGAAAGTTGGCTGCCCTGAGGTATCATTTTCTTCTGTAAGGTTATGCAATTCCATCAACAGAAGCCATTCCATTCTCCTGTCCCCATACTGTTCAAGCAGTGCAGCTACCACACATTCCACTGCCCCAGCATGGGGCACGGTTGTCCACAGGAGGGAAGTTTAGTAATTATGGTATCACTGCGCAGCCCATTTACCATCCACTTACCATGCCCTGGGTCTTTATCACCATAAAACTAGTGAGGACCTCAGCTCGAATATCCCATCCTGACTACCTACAGGACACTTGGGGTGCCAAGTCTTTTAGCTTGGGTTCTCTAGAAAATAGAGCCTGAGGGCCATTTGAGAGAAACAGAAGTGAAGACAAGGAAGTGGGCAGAAGAGAAGGGGAAACTAATATTGGGTTGCCAAAAATTTCATTCAGGTTTTCCCATAAGATCTTAGGGGAAAACCCACATGTACTTTTCGGCCAACCCAATATAACACTATAGTACTAAACTGGCAACCCTCGAATCAAGCCCAATGAACTGCTCAGTGCTGTGGGCACATGGCAGGCACGGGGACACCCTACTTACCAGAACAGACATAGGTCTACCCTTATGGATGGGCCAGCTTTATGGGCACGTGGACCATGCCGCTCTACGATACTCCATGTTAGAAGGGTCTTGAGCTTGGTTTAATGTTCTGCTGTCATCATCTTGAAAGTCTAAATAGTTTTTGAACAACAATTTCAAAAGTCAAATAGTTTTTGAACAATGGGCCCTGCACTTTCATTTGGTGTGGGGCCCCACAAATTATGTTATCTGATCCTATTCATATAACTTGCAGTTCAGGAGGGGAATCAGTCATGTTCGCTCTCCTGAAGAGTGTGAACTGGTGGCATGGAGAGAAGGTCACTTGGCAGGAGGAGAGAGCACAGAGCACAGAGATGAAGAACAACAACATTCACAGTGCCTGCTGCTGGGTGAATGACCAGATTACGAATGCAGCAGCAGGGACTCTTTTTTGGGGTGGCGGGGGGGACCTTCTTCACTTTTTCGTACCTAACCTAACCATAAACCCTGAAATTCAGGTAAACTGAAGAGGTCTCTATTTCTTGAAACCAGAAAGAATCTAAGAACATATGGGAGGTGATTTAAATTGTGGGAATGAAACAGAGCAAGATGAGAAAAGAACTGAAGATCTTGTAGGCCAGTGCTGTCTCGCACAGTCTCGAAGGAATAAAATTTCAGTCCCCATACTGTTCAAGCAGCCACATTCCACTGCCCCAGCATGGGGCACGGTTGTCCACAGGAGGGAAGTTTAGTAATTATGGTATCACTCGCAGCCCATTTACCACCCACTTACCATGCCCTGGGTCTTTATCACCATAAAACTAGTGAGGACCTCAGCTCGAATATCCCATCCTGACTACCTACAGGACACTTGGGGTGCCAAGTCTTTTAGCTTGGGTTCTCTAGAAAATAGAGCCTGAGGGCCATTTGAGAGAAACAGAAGTGAAGACAAGGAAGTGGGCAGAAGAGAAGGGGAAACTAATATTGGGTTGCCAAAAATTTCATTCAGGTTTTCCCATAAGATCTTAGGGGAAAACCCACATGTACTTTTCGGCCAACCCAATATAACACTATAGTACTAAACTGGCAACCCTCGAATCAAGCCCAATGAACTGCTCAGTGCTGTGGGCACATGGCAGGCACGGGGACACCCTACTTACCAGAACAGACATAGGTCTACCCTTATGGATGGGCCAGCTTTATGGACACGTGGACCATGCCGCTCTACGATACTCCATGTTAGAAGGGTCTTGAGCTTGGTTTAATGTTCTGCTGTCATCATCTTGAAAGTCTAAATAGTTTTTGAACAACAATTTCAAAAGTCAAATAGTTTTTGAACAATGGGCCCTGCACTTTCATTTGGTGTGGGGCCCCACGAATTATGTTATCTGATCCTATTCATATAACTTGCAGTTCAGGAGGGGAATCAGTCATGTTCGCTCTCCTGAAGAGTGTGAACTGGTGGCATGGAGAGAAGGTCACTTGGCAGGAGGAGAGAGCACAGAGCACAGAGATGAAGAACAACAACATTCACAGTGCCTGCTGCTGGGTGAATGACCAGATTACACGAATGCAGCAGCAGGGACTCTTTTTTGGGGTGGCGGGGGGGACCTTCTTCACTTTTTCGTACCTAACCTAACCATAAACCCTGAAATTCAGGTAAACTGAAGAGGTCTCTATTTCTTGAAACCAGAAAGAATCTAAGAACATATGGGAGGTGATTTAAATTGTGGGAATGAAACAGAGCAAGATGAGAAAAGAACTGAAGATCTTGTAGGCCAGTGCTGTCTCGCACAGTCTACGAAGGAATAAACTTTCTTTTTAATTTCCAATTTTTCATGAAAAATAAGCTTTTGGAAAATAAAAATTTTTAAAGGACTATAAAAATGAAATAAAAAAAGGCACACCAAACACAAGCTCGCACTTTTAAGTATTTCAAATGGTCATAAATGTACATATTAAAAAACAGAGTTAAAACAAAAAATAACGTAGGATAAAAGAAAAAAACTACAAGTATACTTTGTTCACTGAAAGTGTACAGATAGGTGATTAATACAGAGAACTGGCTGATATATCCTTAATTTTCTATCATTTTGCAGTCATAACAACTAAACAAAAGGTTGGTAGTGGAGTGATAATTTTCCATATTAAATACTATAACAATATTTAAGTTTAACAGATTTAAGTTTTTAACATGACTTATGTGCATCTTGCTTGTTAAGTCCTCTAACCCGGGTTGGATTGCTGAGAATGCCACTAGCAGGAGATAATTTGTATGTAAATTGATTCTATGTTTTGTTGTTGTTTGTTGTTTCCTTTTTTGGGGGCCACATTGTGTGACGTGTGGGATCTTAGTTTCCTGACCAGGGATGGAACCTGCATCCACTACAGTGGAAGCAAGAAGTCTAGACGACTGGACCACCAGAGTGAGTGCCTGCTCAGCTGTGTTCGACTCTTTGCAATCCCATGGACTGCAGACTGCCAGGCTCCTCTGTCCATGGGATTCTCCAGGCAAGAATACTGATGTGGGTTGCCATTTCCTACTCCAGGGGATCTTCCCAACCAAGGGACTGAACAGGCATCTCCTCAGTCTCCTGCCTTGGTAGGCAAATTCTTTACCACTGAACCCTTTCGGAAGCCCTTGTACTACCAGAGAAGTCCCTAAACTATTTCTGTATTGTATTTAAGAACACTAATAGAAAAAGAAGTCTCTCAAAGGTATGTTTAAAAACATGGCAGAAGAGACTTTACTTTTTTAAATTTTTAGTTATTTTTTTGCAGGATCTTAGTTCCCCAACAAGGGACGGAACCTGGTCCCTGGAAGTCACTGAGATTTTAAGGTAATTTCAGTAAGCTCAGATTTTTATTCCAAATGAAGCTTTCTTTTAAAAATTCATCTTCAATTCTTTCTCAGTAGACAATTCCAAAGATTTATCTTATTCCACTATAGTTACATTTAAATTATCTTTCAATGAAGGAAACAGATTCTGGATCCATGAATTCCCTGTGTGTTTATTCTCACAGAAAATAAAAATTCAGAATATTTTCTCAAATTCATAGTTTCTTTATATTTTCTATGTAAATGCCACTGAAATTTGATGGTTTTTTTGCTTTATCAGTCAGTTCACAATTTTAGCATTTTTCTAGGAGTTATGGCTGTGAACTCAGTAGATGGGGGATTATAGTTCTGAGTAAAGCCAGTGCAAATACTCAGGTCTTTAATCCTTTGGAATTACTTCTCTTTATTAATTTGGTTTACTACTGTAAGGCTGGGGGCCAAGATGTAAGGTTGGTCTCTGCCGGGTATTTTAAAATGAGAGAGGAAGATCAGAATTGGTGAGGCAGAGCAGGCTTTATTGGACAGGCGTTCTCGGGCGTCTCTCACGGCGGGGTGGGGAGAGGAGAGAGGGAGAGAGGGAAAGAGCACACAATGGCCGGGAAGGCCCCCTTTATAGGCAAGGTGACGTGGCCAACAGAGTCCCTGGCCAAAGATGGCCAGGTTGGGGCACGGTCGGCCTGATTGGTTGAGGCCTGGTGTCAGGGCATTTGCAAATTGGGCAGTTTGATTTTTTCTTTTTCCAGCGGGAACTTTTGGCGGGGGCAGGGTGGTCCTCCATTGATGTCGTGGCTGTTCTCCATTGGCCTCGTTCAATCTGGCGTGAGGGGCCTTCTAGTCAGGGTCTTTCTTGCGTTGGGGAGGTAGGAAGTGGGGGAAGGGGCCTAGGGACCAGACCTTACAAGTACTATCATTACTAACCCACTACTGCCATGTGTCTGTTCTTGACAAAACAGAAAAGGTTTATTTCACCATCTATAATTTAGGGTTAAAAACATATGACTCAAATTTTACTTCTCAAGGTTATCTATGAATTTCAAAAACAGGCTTGATTAAAAATGAGAATGAGTGCAAAACAACTAGTTACAAAAGTAAATCTTTGCAGTTTCACAGATTTTCATTCACTTTTGGCTCACAGATGACAACTAACCTAAGAAGTTTTAAAAGTGGTCTTTGCAGTTCACAGATCATTCCAAAATTATCTTATTCCACTATAGTTACATTTAAATTATCTTTCAATGAAGGAAACAGATTCTGGATCCATGAATTCCCTGTGTGTTTATTCTCACAGAAAATAAAAATTCAGAATATTTTCTCAAATTCATAGTTTCTTTATATTTTCTATGTAAATGCCACTGAAATTTGATGGTTTTTTTGCTTTATCAGTCAGTTCACAATTTTAGCATTTTTCTAGGAGTTATGGCTGTGAACTCAGTAGATGGGGGATTATAGTTCTGAGTAAAGCCAGTGCAAATACTCAGGTCTTTAATCCTTTGGAATTACTTCTCTTTATTAATTTGGTTTACTACTGTAAGGCTGGGGGCCAAGATGTAAGGTTGGTCTCTGCGGGTATTTTAAAATGAGAGAGGAAGATCAGAATTGGTGAGGCAGAGCAGGCTTTATTGGACAGGCGTTCTCGGGCGTCTCTCACGGCGGGGTGGGGAGAGGAGAGAGGGAGAGAGGGAAAGAGCACACAATGGCCGGGAAGGCCCCCTTTATAGGCAAGGTGACATGGCCAACAGAGTCCCTGGCCAAAGATGGCCAGGTTGGGGCACGGTCGGCCTGATTGGTTGAGGCCTGGTGTCAGGGCATTTGCAAATTGGGCAGTTTGATTTTTTCTTTTTCCAGCGGGAACTTTTGGCGGGGGCAGGGTGGTCCTCCATTGATGTCGTGGCTGTTCTCCATTGGCCTCGTTCAATCTGGCGTGAGGGGCCTTCTAGTCAGGGTCTTTCTTGCGTTGGGGAGGTAGGAAGTGGGGGAAGGGGCCTAGGGACCAGACCTTACAAGTACTATCATTACTAACCCACTACTGCCATGTGTCTGTTCTTGACAAAACAGAAAAGGTTTATTTCACCATCTATAATTTAGGGTTAAAAACATATGACTCAAATTTTACTTCTCAAGGTTATCTATGAATTTCAAAAACAGGCTTGATTAAAAATGAGAATGAGTGCAAAAACAACTAGTTACAAAAGTAAATCTTTGCAGTTTCACAGATTTTCATTCACTTTTTGGCTCACAGATGACAACTAACCTAAGAAGTTCACTCCTTCACTAATGTGGTCCTATTGCACACAACAAGGACACACGGCCCTGCCACTGACCTACAGTTCACCACGTGAGTTGGAGAACATCTGAACCACTATATACTCTGTCTAGCCAGTGGCGTCCAGAGATCATATGCTTGGATATGGCTGAAATGTTAAACTCCTATCAATTCTGCTATTCATTTACTCTTTTTCATGTTACTGAAAGCTTATTATATTTTTGTGACTCACCATGGGCTTCAGCCTGCCAGGCTTCTCTGTCCACGGAATTCTCCACTCTCCAGAGTGGGTAGCTGTTCCCTTCTCCAGGGGATCTTTCCAACCCAGGGATCAAACCCAGGTCTCCTGCAATGCAAGGCAGACTCTCTACTGTCTGAGCCAGCGTGGAGGTCTAAAGTGTTTATTCTTTTTTTTTATTATTTATTTTATTTTTGGGGGTGGGGTGAGGAGGGAGGGGCGGGTGGGCCACTTCTGTTGGTCTTTCATTTGTCCATTTTCATCCATCTTTGTTCTTTGGCCCATGTGGGCCTCCCATCGCGGTGGCCTCTGTTGTCGCAGAGCACCGGCTCTGGGCGCATGCGCTCCAGAGCTCCCGCTCGGTAATTGGACACAGCGGTCCAGCCGCTCCGCGGCACATGGGATCTTCCCAGGCCAGGGATCGAACTGGCGCCCCTTGCACTGCAAGGCGGTGTCCTTACCCACTGGACCACCAGGGAAGCCCTAAAGTGTTTATTCTTAACCTCTGTCCTTATCTCCCTGTGGACTCAATACAAGCAGTTTGCAGACTGGCACTGGTCCAAGGACCACACTTTGAGCATCACTGCTCGGAGAAGAACTAGAGGAGGAGTTTATGAAGTAACAGAAGAGAGAAAGGGAACACGGAGACCCTGGATTTGTGGAAGACAGGAAAGCTTTAAGAAAGAGGAAGTAGTTAACTATGTTAACTGCAGGAAAGGTCAAGTAGGTTGAGGACCAAAAGGAAGCTATGAGTTGACAATGAGAATGAGTGCAAAAACAACTAGTTACAAAAGTAAATCTTTGCAGTTTCACAGATTTTCATTCACTTTTTGGCTCACAGATGACAACTAACCTAAGAAGTTCACTCCTTCACTAATGTGGTCCTATTGCACACAACAAGGACACACGGCCCTGCCACTGACCTACAGTTCACCACGTGAGTTGGAGAACATCTGAACCACTATATACTCTGTCTAGCCAGTGGCGTCCAGAGATCATATGCTTGGATATGGCTGAAATGTTAAACTCCTATCAATTCTGCTATTCATTTACTCTTTTTCATGTTACTGAAAGCTTATTATATTTTTGTGACTCACCATGGGCTTCAGCCTGCCAGGCTTCTCTGTCCACGGAATTCTCCACTCTCCGGAGTGGGTAGCTGTTCCCTTCTCCAGGGGATCTTTCCAACCCAGGGATCAAACTCAGGTCTCCTGCAATGCAAGGCAGACTCTCTACTGTCTGAGCCAGCGTGGAGGTCTAAAGTGTTTATTCTTTTTTTTTATTATTTATTTTATTTTTGGGGGTGGGGTGAGGAGGGAGGGGGCGGGTGGGCCACTTCTGTTGGTCTTTCATTTGTCCATTTTCATCCATCTTTGTTCTTTGGCCCATGTGGGCCTCCCATCGCGGTGGCCTCTGTTGTCGCAGAGCACCGGCTCTGGGCGCATGCGCTCCAGAGCTCCCGCTCGGTAATTGGACACAGCGGTCCAGCCGCTCCGCGGCACATGGGATCTTCCCAGGCCAGGGATCGAACTGGCGCCCCTTGCACTGCAAGGCGGTGTCCTTACCCACTGGACCACCAGGGAAGCCCTAAAGTGTTTATTCTTAACCTCTGTCCTTATCTCCCTGTGGACTCAATACAAGCAGTTTGCAGACTGGCACTGGTCCAAGGACCACACTTTGAGCATCACTGCTCGGAGAAGAACTAGAGGAGGAGTTTATGAAGTAACAGAAGAGAGAAAGGGAACACGGAGACCCTGGATTTGTGGAAGACAGGAAAGCTTTAAGAAAGAGGAAGTAGTTAACTATGTTAACTGCAGGAAAGGTCAAGTAGGTTGAGGACCAAAAGGAAGCTATGAGTTGACAATGAGGACACTGGTGACCTTTGAAAGAGTGGTTTCAGTGGAGTACTGGAGGCAACACTAGTAGGCTAGGAGCTGGGAGAGGAGATGCACACGTGGGGATGACCCTTTCAAGAAGCCAGATGTGAAAGACACGGAAATAGTGTGACAGCTTACGAAGAAGTATGCTGATTGGTCCAGTAGTTGAGGATCCCCCTTCCAATACAAGGGACGTGGGTCTGATCCCTGGGCAGTCCCACATGCCATAGGACTACTGAGCCTGTGTGCTGTGACTACTGAGCCCTTGCACTCTAGAGCTGGTGCTCTGTGACTAGAGAAGGCCCAAGCACCACAATAAAGAGGCTGTGCACCACAACAAAGACCCAGAAAAACCAAAAGCAAAACAAACCAAAAAACAAAAAAAAAATCAAAGAAAAAGTAAACGGCAGACTTCTTAGATTAGGAAAGACTTAAAAAATTCTCATATCACTGAAGACAGGGAGAAAATCTAAGAAAAAAAAATTTCTACCTCCAGGGAGAAAATCTAAGAAAAAAAACTTTCTACCTCCAGGGAGAAAATCTAAGAAAAAAAAGTTTTATTTTGGTCTTACAGTAATCTGAAAACTATTATGCAGATGAAGGAAGATCAGGAGAAACTTCCCTGGACAATCTGTAGAATTTCTAACACTTCTTTGGCAATGCAACAGAAAGCCGTGGGAAGAACAGAAGGATCTTACTTGACTACTTTCTCCTGGGTTTTGTATAAGGACTTTATTTTGGCTGCACCAAACAGCTTGCAGGACCTTAGTTCCCCAACCAGGGATCGAACCCTTGCCCCCTGCTTTGGAAGTGTGAAGGCCTAATCACTGGACCATTAGGGAAGTCCCAGGACTTTTAATGTAGCAGGGAACATACTAGAGAACATAGTTAAGGTAATCTGTGGTAAGAGACACATCCTTTTGTAAGCTGAGAAATCTCTGAGCTATTATAATTATGGTAAACCTGGATGTTGATAAGCTGGGTTTAATAAAGCGAGTCATATCTATATAGGAAGAACGCTTACTTCAGTTCCTAGACTTTCCTCTGCTTTCCTTCCCTCCCCAGTAAATGCAAAGAAGCATTTACTGTGTGCCCAACACTGTGCTAGCTACTAAGGCTACATCAATGACTGGTCTGCATCCAGAAGGGGTTCACTGGAGCATTATTATCCATTTTGATGCTTTTTTTGGGGAACCATTGAAAAACCCCAGCTCCATCAAGGTCAGCTCCAGGGATGGTCAAATCAGTGGCTCAGCCATGTTACCAAGACCAAGATCTTTTGATATTCCTACTGTGTCACCTTTGGTTTTTCTGCCTCATCTTCCAGTCAGCTTGTAAGTCCCAACAGCTGCAAGTGACACATCCTCAAAATAGTTCAGGGGTAGAACGACCTCATTCTTATATCTCATTTTAGCAGACTCCCAGCGGACCAACTTTGATCTTGCAAATCCCAAAACTGCATCCCGTGCTCCTGACTACTGTACACGAATACTGGGCAAGGTGAGTGGAATGACTACTGAGAAATGGTATCTGCTCTCTGAAGCTGGCAGTGGGCCTGGACTCTGCCTCCTGATACACGTTCAGTCCCCAAGAGAGGGTTTCTGAACTTAGGCAGAACCGGCTGTTGAGTAAGCCAATGACTGCCAACCTTTTTTCACATTGTGGCATGCACCATAACATACACAGAAAATGACAATCCACTGTCAAACACACTGGGTTAAATAAACCCCAACAGCTACCACTTGCCTGAAGGCGCCTGTCATCTCTGTTCAGTTGTTCCAAGGATGAGGGGCTTCACATCAGAGCAGTTGTATTTAATTCACAGCACCTCGGTTGCGAAGCTCTGAGTCCGGCAACCCACAGCATCTGCCAGAGAGACAAAAGAAGGTACGCTAACTAGGCAATCTATTACCGTAAGTAAATACCAAGAGACAGAAGAGGCAGTTTCCAAGTCAATGTTTGACGATGGTAGTTCCTGCAAACTTTCTGATAGCAGAATCGAACCCTTGCCCCTGCTTGGAAGTGTGAAGGCCTAATCACTGGACCATTAGGGAAGTCCCAGGACTTTTAATGTAGCAGGGAACATACTAGAGAACATAGTTAAGGTAATCTGTGGTAAGAGACACATCCTTTTGTAAGCTGAGAAATCTCTGAGCTATTATAATTATGGTAAACCTGGATGTTGATAAGCTGGGTTTAATAAAGCGAGTCATATCTATATAGGAAGAACGCTTACTTCAGTTCCTAGACTTTCCTCTGCTTTCCTTCCCTCCCCAGTAAATGCAAAGAAGCATTTACTGTGTGCCCAACACTGTGCTAGCTACTAAGGCTACATCAATGACTGGTCTGCATCCAGAAGGGGTTCACTGGAGCATTATTATCCATTTTGATGCTTTTTTTGGGGAACCATTGAAAAACCCCAGCTCCATCAAGGTCAGCTCCAGGGATGGTCAAATCAGTGGCTCAGCCATGTTACCAAGACCCAGATCTTTTGATATTCCTACTGTGTCACCTTTGGTTTTTCTGCCTCATCTTCCAGTCAGCTTGTAAGTCCCAACAGCTGCAAGTGACACATCCTCAAAATAGTTCAGGGGTAGAACGACCTCATTCTTATATCTCATTTTAGCAGACTCCCAGCGGACCAACTTTGATCTTGCAAATCCCAAAACTGCATCCCGTGCTCCTGACTACTGTACACGAATACTGGGCAAGGTGAGTGGAATGACTACTGAGAAATGGTATCTGCTCTCTGAAGCTGGCAGTGGGCCTGGACTCTGCCTCCTGATACACGTTCAGCCCCCAAAGAGAGGGTTTCTGAACTTAGGCAGAACCGGCTGTTGAGTAAGCCAATGACTGCCAACCTTTTTTCACATTGTGGCATGCACCATAACATACACAGAAAATGACAATCCACTGTCAAACACACTGGGTTAAATAAACCCCAACAGCTACCACTTGCCTGAAGGCGCCTGTCATCTCTGTTCAGTTGTTCCAAGGATGAGGGGCTTCACATCAGAGCAGTTGTATTTAATTCACAGCACCTCGGTTGCGAAGCTCTGAGTCCGGCAACCCACAGCATCTGCCAGAGAGACAAAAGAAGGTACGCTAACTAGGCAATCTATTACCGTAAGTAAATACCAAGAGACAGAAGAGGCAGTTTCCAAGTCAATGTTTGACGATGGTAGTTCCTGCAAACTTTCTGATGTCTTTGTCCCTTCTTGGTGTTTTCTAGAACACAATGTAATGGGTAAGTAGAGCCAAATGTATCTGGGTTCAAGTCCTTCACCACCCACCGTCTCTGTAGTATTGTGCAAATGAATTAACTCCTCTGAGCGCGTTTTTTCCCAACTGGAAAGTGTAATACGACTCATTTTAAAGAGCTATTTCTGAGGATTAGTGAAGATAATTGTGTAAAATGACCAGAGCAATCCCTGTATACAGAGTAAGTCCTCCTTAAATGTGAGATCCGTCTGGGAAACTTCTTTGCAAATGCCCCTCCTCCTCTGAAGACGTCCCTTGACATTTCGGTGGTGCTTCCTGGTTTTACACGACTATTAAAACATGCAGCAACCCTACCGTCCGTTCTTTGCCCGCAGCCCCCGCCCCCTTCCCTAAAAGAACTCCGAAAGGCCAGTCATTGTCCCCATCCCCGGTCTCCGCTAGTGGCTGGCACAATTCAACTAACCTAATACGAGTTCCCGAAGTGTTTGTTTTTGTTTGGACCGACTTCGCTTAACGGATTGGGCGGGAGAAGCGCGAAAGTGAGGAGGGCGCCGCCCACGGAGGAGAGGGGCGTGCCCGCCCCGGGTGCGCTCGCCCGATACTCCCGGCGGGGCCTCGGCCGCAGCCCAGGATCCACCCGGCGGCAGGGAGGGGCCCGCGCTCGCCCGCCAGGCTGGGGAGCGCCCTGTTACCGGCACCCACGCCTGCAGGGGCGAGTTTCGAGGAGAAGCAGGTTCGGGCGGCGGTGACGGCCTCCGGGCGGGCGCCTGGGTGCAGGCCGGGGCTCCCCGCCCGACCGCGCCCCCGCCCCCGCCCCGCGCCTCGCCCGCACCCCGGTGCCCTCCCGACGCCGGCGGGCCCGGGAGCCTCGCGGACGTGACGCCGCGGGCGGAAGTGACGTTTTCCCGCGGTTGGACGCGGCGCTCGGTTGCCGGGCGGGGGAGGGCTTGTCCGGTTTTTCTCAGGGGACGTTCAAATTATTTTTGTAACGGGAGTCGGACGAGGACTGGGCGTGCCCGAGGTGCGCGCGTCCTCCCTCCCCGGCCCTCCTCCAGCGTCCGCCGGCGCCTGCCCTGCGAGAGCGTCATGCCGCCCAAAACCCCCCGGAGAGCCGCCGCCGCCGCCGCCGCCGCCGCGGAGCCGCCGCCGCCGCCCCCCGAGGAGGACCCCGAGCAGGACAGCGGCCCCGAGGACCTGCCTCTGGCCAGGTGAGCGAGCCGAGCCTCCGCGGCGGGCGGCGGGCGGCGAGCGGGAAGGGCGCCCCGAGGCTGCGTCGGCGGGCGCCGCGGAGTCTAGGCGGGGCGCGTCCCCGCGGGGGGCCGATCCCGGCGGGAGGCGGGTCGCTCCCGGGCCCCCCTCGCCGCCGGGCGCCCGGGGGAGGCTGACAGGGGTCTGGGTGCGGGCGCCGGGGGAGGGCGACCGGGAGGGGTCTCGGCTCCAGCTTGACAGGTGTCGGGCGGGTGGGGCTCGGGTCGCTGAGCGAAGTGACAGGTGCCGCCTTTCCTCCGCGAGACGGCCCTGCGCGGGCGGCGAGTGATTTCGCGACCCCCTCAAATGCAAAAGAAAATAACTAGGGTCTGTCGGAGATGTTTTTCTCCCGGTTGAGATCTGTAATCCTCCCGTGGTCGTTTGACTTTCTGTTTTGGTCTCCTGCGATGCAACAGTTGGAAGTATTTTCCTCTGGGCGCGCGGCTGCATCTGAAGCCTGGTCCTGGGAGAGACCAACCAGAAAAGCCTTGGATGCTGCTGAAGAGATGCCGGCGGACGTGAAGTGCAGGGTCCTGGGTGCCGGTTGCCCCCAGAAAGCTCGGCTGAGGCATTCTCTTAGAAAGCTGCTTTCACTTCTTGGGGGTTCACGGCCATCGGTAGTGACTGGTGGAACGTAACTCTTTAAAGAACTGGTGCCTGGGAAAAAATCGTGGGAGACATTTAGCCCAAGAGCTTAAAAGTTTCGAAACTGTTTTTGTTTTATAGAACTCCTCTTGCATGTTTTCGTTGGCTTCAGCGTGCCTCGTTATTTCTTCCATTTTGCCTTTCGGCTTTGAGCCAGCAAGGATCCTGGTGTCCTTGCGGTTTTGTTTCGTTTGTTGGAGTACAAAATGGGAGAGTTTTTTTTTTTTTTTTTTCCTGCTCAGGTGGCATTTTTTTCCTTCTAAGTGGGTTCTAAATTTAAGTAAGTCCACGATAATGCAGTAGATCACATGACAGAGAGGTATTTATTGCAACATGTTATTTTTCTGGATTGTGATGCTTTATGGTTAGAAACTAAGATTGAACGACTGTAATTATCATTATTATTGTCAGCATTGGCCCTACTTTCTGACTGCACATTAGTTACAGGGGAATGGGACTCCTTTCTGTGCCTCCCGCTTCCCTCCTACAGTTCTAACCGATCAGCAAATCCTATTTCTCTCACCTCCCCCGGGACGAACAGTTAAGGACAGACTGTTAAAGATTGGAAAGGGCTTTTGGAAACGGCTCTTGAAAGGCTATTAGAAATTCACGTATTTAAATAAACTATTAGACTATTAAACAAATCAATTAAAAATCATTCGCATTTGTGGAGAAACAAAAGCCTATGTATGTTCTAGGAGAAGACGTAAACTCTGATTAAGCTCTAATCCCGTATTTTCCAGTTTCCCTTTGGTAAGACCAACGAAGTCTACTGTAAAAAAATCCATGTTATCTGCAGATCTTGGTAACATGCTTGACTACTATAGGTGACCAGAAATATTGAAGTTCTGGCGTCACCTGGGAAAAGAAAGACTTTGTTCCTTTTATTTTTCAACACTTTATTTTATATCCTTTAAATGATGGAACTGTCATAAATTCTTCTCTAAGTCAGAACCATACCCGCTCTTGATTACCCTCACCCATAAAGTGTCCCCTTATCACGGGCTATCAGTCAAATCTTGGGAAAAGAAAGCTCGGCTGAGGCATTCTCTTAGAAAGCTGCTTTCACTTCTTGGGGGTTCACGGCCATCGGTAGTGACTGGTGGAACGTAACTCTTTAAAGAACTGGTGCCTGGGAAAAAATCGTGGGAGACATTTAGCCCAAGAGCTTAAAAGTTTCGAAACTGTTTTTGTTTTATAGAACTCCTCTTGCATGTTTTCGTTGGCTTCAGCGTGCCTCGTTATTTCTTCCATTTTGCCTTTCGGCTTTGAGCCAGCAAGGATCCTGGTGTCCTTGCGGTTTTGTTTCGTTTGTTGGAGTACAAAATGGGAGAGTTTTTTTTTTTTTTTTTTTCCTGCTCAGGTGGCATTTTTTTCCTTCTAAGTGGGTTCTAAATTTAAGTAAGTCCACGATAATGCAGTAGATCACATGACAGAGAGGTATTTATTGCAACATGTTATTTTTCTGGATTGTGATGCTTTATGGTTAGAAACTAAGATTGAACGACTGTAATTATCATTATTATTGTCAGCATTGGCCCTACTTTCTGACTGCACATTAGTTACAGGGGAATGGGACTCCTTTCTGTGCCTCCCGCTTCCCTCCTACAGTTCTAACCGATCAGCAAATCCTATTTCTCTCACCTCCCCCGGGACGAACAGTTAAGGACAGACTGTTAAAGATTGGAAAGGGCTTTTGGAAACGGCTCTTGAAAGGCTATTAGAAATTCACGTATTTAAATAAACTATTAGACTATTAAACAAATCAATTAAAAATCATTCGCATTTGTGGAGAAACAAAAGCCTATGTATGTTCTAGGAGAAGACGTAAACTCTGATTAAGCTCTAATCCCGTATTTTCCAGTTTCCCTTTGGTAAGACCAACGAAGTCTACTGTAAAAAAATCCATGTTATCTGCAGATCTTGGTAACATGCTTGACTACTATAGGTGACCAGAAATATTGAAGTTCTGGCCCTCACCTGGGAAAAGAAAGACTTTGTTCCTTTTATTTTTCAACACTTTATTTTATATCCTTTAAATGATGGAACTGTCATAAATTCTTCTCTAAGTCAGAACCATACCCGCTCTTGATTACCCTCACCCATAAAATGTCCCCTTATCACGGGCTATCAGACTCTACAGGTTAACTACTTACCAAGGGTTGAACCACTGCCTGGCAATCTGAAGCCGAGAAACTTACCTGGAGTGGGTTTAGGGCCCAGTCCAACTGTGTTTTCAGTGACAGAGCCCAGGTCTGCTATTTTATATTGTGTCATCTCTGGCCTAAGTGATATAATGGTAAGCGAAACCATCCCTACTTGTGGCACACCATCTTCATTCTTGGGATAGCCAAAAGCTAACTAAGTTTCAGAGGAGAGTTGGCAGTCAGGAATAGTGGTCAAGGGCGTGGATTAGAGAGTTAGACTGTTGGGTTTCTATCAGGATCTCCCACTGTGATCTCAGGTGAGTGCTGTAACTTCTCTAATCTGGTATTTATTTGTAAAGAGGAATGATAAGAGGACTTTAACCTAATAGGGCTGGTGTGGGATTGAGTCTGCTTTCATCTAAGGTTCTTTGTATGGGGTCATAGTAAATATTAAAAAATTATTATCTGTTTATCATACTTTTCTTATTAGGGGTCAAGTAGACATTAAGTGAATGAAAAAGAATTAGCCAAAGAGAATTAAAATTTTTGACTGCCAGTCTTGGTTAAGGAAAATCAAGAAGAAAAGGTTGAATTTAATCATTATGTCAGAATTACTAGGAAGTAGATTAAATAAAAAACTGTGAAGGGTAGCCTGCGTTTCAGCAAAGTTAATGATACTTGGGGCTTGAAATCCCGTATTTAATAAACTATTAGACTATTAAACAAATCAATTAAAATCATTCGCATTTGTGGAGAAACAAAAGCCTATGTATGTTCTAGGAGAAGACGTAAACTCTGATTAAGCTCTAATCCCGTATTTTCCAGTTTCCCTTTGGTAAGACCAACGAAGTCTACTGTAAAAAAATCCATGTTATCTGCAGATCTTGGTAACATGCTTGACTACTATAGGTGACCAGAAATATTGAAGTTCTGGCCGTCACCTGGGAAAAGAAAGACTTTGTTCCTTTTATTTTTCAACACTTTATTTTATATCCTTTAAATGATGGAACTGTCATAAATTCTTCTCTAAGTCAGAACCATACCCGCTCTTGATTACCCTCACCCATAAAATGTCCCCTTATCACGGGCTATCAGACTCTACAGGTTAACTACTTACCAAGGGTTGAACCACTGCCTGGCAATCTGAAGCCGAGAAACTTACCTGGAGTGGGTTTAGGGCCCAGTCCAACTGTGTTTTCAGTGACAGAGCCCAGGTCTGCTATTTTATATTGTGTCATCTCTGGCCTAAGTGATATAATGGTAAGCGAAACCATCCCTAATTGTGGCACACCATCTTCATTCTTGGGATAGCCAAAAGCTAACTAAGTTTCAGAGGAGAGTTGGCAGTCAGGAATAGTGGTCAAGGGCGTGGATTAGAGAGTTAGACTGTTGGGTTTCTATCAGGATCTCCCACTGTGATCTCAGGTGAGTGCTGTAACTTCTCTAATCTGGTATTTATTTGTAAAAGAGGAATGATAAGAGGACTTTAACCTAATAGGGCTGGTGTGGGATTGAGTCTGCTTTCATCTAAGGTTCTTTGTATGGGGTCATAGTAAATATTAAAAAATTATTATCTGTTTATCATACTTTTCTTATTAGGGGTCAAGTAGACATTAAGTGAATGAAAAAGAATTAGCCAAAGAGAATTAAAATTTTTGACTGCCAGTCTTGGTTAAGGAAAATCAAGAAGAAAAGGTTGAATTTAATCATTATGTCAGAATTACTAGGAAGTAGATTAAATAAAAAACTGTGAAGGGTAGCCTGCGTTTCAGCAAAGTTAATGATACTGAATTGATCTTGTGATATTATCTTTGGCTTTCCTTTGGTTGGTACCACCCCCAACCTTCCCAGACAGTTTTAGTTGTTGTACTAAGATGTTTTGCTCTGAAGTATGTGATTCACCAGACCAGCAAACATTTCACTTTGTGATATTACTATTTTGGAAAGACTGGAAAAAGATAATCATATGTTTAAATTCTAAGTGTTTTTTTTTTTTTTCCCAAAGATAAAAAATATTCTGGAGTATTTATTGATGCTTCTTTCAGCATAGTGCTATTATATACAAAACTATTGAAACAAATGTTTACCTAATTAACTTGATGGTAACTATGTGCCTATTATATATCTTTTCATTTGGTAGGCTTGAGTTTGAAGAAACTGAAGAACCTGATTTTACTGCATTATGTCAGAAATTAAAGATACCAGATCATGTCAGGGAAAGAGCCTGGTTAACTTGGGAGAAAGTTTCATCTGTGGATGGAGTATTGGTAAGGAGTGTCTTAAAATTTTTTGAAAACATTTTCCTTATTTTAAAAAATCACTGAACAAAGTTTGGGAAGTGGGAAAACATAAAGCAAAGTTAATAACAATCCTGTTATTCAGAGGTAATTTGTTTCTGATAATGTTAAAAATGAAAAAGCCCAATTCTGCAGCTAAGCCTCCCAGCGATATATTTTAAAGAAATTTTAGGTTTCATGTTTTATTTATAAATAGTTCATATGCTCTAAAAACTTTTCAAAAAATAACTGATAAAATAAATTTTATACCCATAAAATAATTTTACACCTTGTAAAATAATTTTTGATATCATAATATATAATTAGTATTCAAATTTTCTATTGCCTTATAATTGTTTATGTTAGAATTCAGGATCTTTGATAATATTTTGACATTCTATTTTTTTCTTTGCATATGTATCCAACGCATATATATATAATAACAATACCACTAGCAAATAATTATTGACATTTTATATGTTCTGGGGAATACTGAAAGCACTTTGCAAGTAACTCATTTGACAAGCCTCTATGATATGAAGTGTAAAATCTTTATTATACATGTAAAATGTAAAACCTTCACTTTATAGATGAAGACATCAACACTTGATCTTGTGATATTATCTTTGGCTTTCCTTTGGTTGGTACCACCCCCAACCTTCCCAGACAGTTTTAGTTGTTGTACTAAGATGTTTTGCTCTGAAGTATGTGATTCACCAGACCAGCAAACATTTCACTTTGTGATATTACTATTTTGGAAAGACTGGAAAAAGATAATCATATGTTTAAATTCTAAGTGTTTTTTTTTTTTTTCCCAAAGATAAAAAATATTCTGGAGTATTTATTGATGCTTCTTTCAGCATAGTGCTATTATATACAAAACTATTGAAACAAATGTTCACCTAATTAACTTGATGGTAACTATGTGCCTATTATATATCTTTTCATTTGGTAGGCTTGAGTTTGAAGAAACTGAAGAACCTGATTTTACTGCATTATGTCAGAAATTAAAGATACCAGATCATGTCAGGGAAAGAGCCTGGTTAACTTGGGAGAAAGTTTCATCTGTGGATGGAGTATTGGTAAGGAGTGTCTTAAAATTTTTTGAAAACATTTTCCTTATTTTAAAAAATCACTGAACAAAGTTTGGGAAGTGGGAAAACATAAAGCAAAGTTAATAACAATCCTGTTATTCAGAGGTAATTTGTTTCTGATAATGTTAAAAATGAAAAAGCCCAATTCTGCAGCTAAGCCTCCCAGCGATATATTTTAAAGAAATTTTAGGTTTCATGTTTTATTTATAAATAGTTCATATGCTCTAAAAACTTTTCAAAAAATAACTGATAAAATAAATTTTATACCCATAAAATAATTTTACACCTTGTAAAATAATTTTTGATATCATAATATATAATTAGTATTCAAATTTTCTATTGCCTTATAATTGTTTATGTTAGAATTCAGGATCTTTGATAATATTTTGACATTCTATTTTTTTCTTTGCATATGTATCCAACGCATATATATATAATAACAATACCACTAGCAAATAATTATTGACATTTTATATGTTCTGGGGAATACTGAAAGCACTTTGCAAGTAACTCATTTGACAAGCCTCTATGATATGAAGTGTAAAATCTTTATTATACATGTAAAATGTAAAACCTTCACTTTATAGATGAAGACATCAACACTGAGTGAGTTTGAGTAACGTAACCAAGGACCCCGACTAATAAGATCTGAAGCACAGATATGGGGTGATACATAAAGTTATATATAGTTACAGTGTTTTTTTTGTTTGTTTTTTTTTTGTGGGGTGGGGCGGGTAGGGGGGCGGGCAGGCCACTTCTATTGGTCTTTCGTTTGTCTATTTTCATCCGTCTTTGTTCTTTGGCCCATGTGGGCCTCCCATCATGGTGGCCTCTGTCGTCTCAGAGCACTGGCTCTGGGCGCACGCGCTCCAGAGCTCCGGCTCGGTAATTGGACATATCGGTTCAGTCTCTCCGCATCACGTGGGATCTTCCCAGGCCAGAGATCGAACTGGTGCCCCTTGCACTGCAAGGCGGTGTCCTTACCCACTGGACCACCAGGGAAGCCCCTTCATGTAGTTTTGTATCTTGCTTTAAAATTTTTTTCTTAACATATGAGCATTTTCTTATGTTATCAAATATTTTTTGATATATTTGATTCTTTCCTTTCCAGTGGTAGTATAATATTTTATCCACCAGATGTATTTTGGTTTGTTAGCTTATTGTTATTTGACATTTTCCCTCCAACTTTATGGCGCTGTAAGATAATGTGAGAAGCATCCTTATTTGTAAGAGTGATACCTGGCACGAATTAAGTCTTCAGTAGCTTGTTCAATGGACTAATGAATGACTCACTGATTATTAGGGTAAGCTCTTACAATTTGAATTACTGAGTCAAAATATATAAGCATGTATAAAACTCTTGGTAATTATTGCTAAATTGCATTTATGTCACTTTTAATGGGTTCTCATTTTCCTTCAGCATTATATTAGAGTACACTGCTGTCAGTTTGTTACTGGTCGGATCAATGCAGTAAAATATGTTTCTGTACATCGCATAAAAGTAACTATTTACAACCATTAAAAAATAATCTCTGGTGTTTTAGTCTATTTGGACTGAAAGCACTTTGCAAGTAACTCATTTGACAAGCCTCTATGATATGAAGTGTAAAATCTTTATTATACATGTAAAATGTAAAACCTTCACTTTATAGATGAAGACATCAACACTGAGTGAGTTTGAGTAACGTAACCAAGGACCCCGACTAATAAGATCTGAAGCACAGATATGGGGTGATACATAAAGTTATATATAGTTACAGTGTTTTTTTTGTTTGTTTTTTTTTTGTGGGGTGGGGCGGGTTGGGGTGGGAGGGGGGCGGGCAGGCCACTTCTATTGGTCTTTCGTTTGTCTATTTTCATCCGTCTTTGTTCTTTGGCCCATGTGGGCCTCCCATCATGGTGGCCTCTGTCGTCTCAGAGCACTGGCTCTGGGCGCACGCGCTCCAGAGCTCCGGCTCGGTAATTGGACATATCGGTTCAGTCTCTCCGCATCACGTGGGATCTTCCCAGGCCAGAGAT
Source organism: Tragulus kanchil (assembly GCA_022376925.1). NCBI lineage: Eukaryota > Metazoa > Chordata > Mammalia > Artiodactyla > Tragulidae > Tragulus > Tragulus kanchil. The sequence continues at coordinate 75,899,077 of JAIOJX010000003.1, read as the reverse complement.
CGAACTGGTGCCCCTTGCACTGCAAGGCGGTGTCCTTACCCACTGGACCACCAGGGAAGCCCCTTCATGTAGTTTTGTATCTTGCTTTAAAATTTTTTTCTTAACATATGAGCATTTTCTTATGTTATCAAATATTTTTTGATATATTTGATTCTTTCCTTTCCAGTGGTAGTATAATATTTTATCCACCAGATGTATTTTGGTTTGTTAGCTTATTGTTATTTGACATTTTCCCTCCAACTTTATGGCGCTGTAAGATAATGTGAGAAGCATCCTTATTTGTAAGAGTGATACCTGGCACGAATTAAGTCTTCAGTAGCTTGTTCAATGGACTAATGAATGACTCACTGATTATTAGGGTAAGCTCTTACAATTTGAATTACTGAGTCAAAATATATAAGCATGTATAAAACTCTTGGTAATTATTGCTAAATTGCATTTATGTCACTTTTAATGGGTTCTCATTTTCCTTCAGCATTATATTAGAGTACACTGCTGTCAGTTTGTTACTGGTCGGATCAATGCAGTAAAATATGTTTCTGTACATCGCATAAAAGTAACTATTTACAACCATTAAAAAAATAATCTCTGGTGTTTTAGTCTATTTGGACTGTTACAACAGACACCATAGACTGGGTAGCTTATAGACAATAGACATTTATTTCTCACTGTTGTGGAGCTGAGAAGTCTCAGATCATGGTGCAGATAGATTGTGTCTAGTAAAGACACACTTCTTTCTTCATAGATAGCACCTTCTCACTGGCCTCACTTGGCAGAGGAGGTGGGAGGTTTTGCTGGCCTCTTTCAAAAGGGCACCGATTCCATTCATGAGGGCCCTGCCCTCCTGACCCAAGCACTCCTGAAGGCTCTACCTCCTGCTACATCATGTTGGGTATCAGGATTTGAGCAACTGAATTTAGGGGAAATACAGGCATTCAATTCATGGCATCTGATAATTAAAAAAAGAGAAAACAAATCTCACAGTTCCAAAGATCTGAACATATTCTGGAACTCTGTACTAAAAGAGGCATACTTCAAGTGTCTTGAATGAATGACTTTGGTATTATCCCAAAGCACCTAATACATTTCCACTGATTTGGGTACTTCATATGCAAAGCTGTTTTGGGGCATGTGATGTTAAAGAGAGTCATATACTGTTAAAGAGAGTCGTCACGCCTTCACTTCTCTCTCTTCCATTAATACTAGGCTTTTAGTTTCTCTACAAAGTTGAGAAAGGGTAGTTGATTCTTGAGAGTATTGGTAAGTACAGATAGTTTCTAATTTTTAAGTGGGTTGTGTTCCAAATCTCTTAGTAAGTACACTAAGGTAGTTAGATTTACAGGCTAGTTCAGAGGTTAGCTTATTGTTATTTGACATTTTCCTCCAACTTTATGGCGCTGTAAGATAATGTGAGAAGCATCCTTATTTGTAAGAGTGATACCTGGCACAATTAAGTCTTCAGTAGCTTGTTCAATGGACTAATGAATGACTCACTGATTATTAGGGTAAGCTCTTACAATTTGAATTACTGAGTCAAAATATATAAGCATGTATAAAACTCTTGGTAATTATTGCTAAATTGCATTTATGTCACTTTTAATGGGTTCTCATTTTCCTTCAGCATTATATTAGAGTACACTGCTGTCAGTTTGTTACTGGTCGGATCAATGCAGTAAAATATGTTTCTGTACATCGCATAAAAGTAACTATTTACAACCATTAAAAAAATAATCTCTGGTGTTTTAGTCTATTTGGACTGTTACAACAGACACCATAGACTGGGTAGCTTATAGACAATAGACATTTATTTCTCACTGTTGTGGAGCTGAGAAGTCTCAGATCATGGTGCAGATAGATTGTGTCTAGTAAAGACACACTTCTTTCTTCATAGATAGCACCTTCTCACTGGCCTCACTTGGCAGAGGAGGTGGGAGGTTTTGCTGGCCTCTTTCAAAGGGCACCGATTCCATTCATGAGGGCCCTGCCCTCCTGACCCAAGCACTCCTGAAGGCTCTACCTCCTGCTACATCATGTTGGGTATCAGGATTTGAGCAACTGAATTTAGGGGAAATACAGGCATTCAATTCATGGCATCTGATAATTAAAAAAAGAGAAAACAAATCTCACAGTTCCAAAGATCTGAACATATTCTGGAACTCTGTACTAAAAGAGGCATACTTCAAGTGTCTTGAATGAATGACTTTGGTATTATCCCAAAGCACCTAATACATTTCCACTGATTTGGGTACTTCATATGCAAAGCTGTTTTGGGGCATGTGATGTTAAAGAGAGTCATATACTGTTAAAGAGAGTCGTCACGCCTTCACTTCTCTCTCTTCCATTAATACTAGGCTTTTAGTTTCTCTACAAAGTTGAGAAAGGGTAGTTGATTCTTGAGAGTATTGGTAAGTACAGATAGTTTCTAATTTTTAAGTGGGTTGTGTTCCAAATCTCTTAGTAAGTACACTAAGGTAGTTAGATTTACAGGCTAGTTCAGAGGCAACTTTTTTAAAAATTGAATTCTAGCAGTAATTGTTTTGCTATTACTATATATATTTATATATATATAAATGTTACTGCTTTTGTATCCTTTTCTTCTCCTGACGTTGTCCCCTACCTTCCATGGGAACTGGCACAGCTTTAAAACTCATCTCCTGATGATGCTCTTGATGGGGATGAGAGCTGAGAAAACATTCCCGGTTGTGTGCTGAGGAGAACATAAAAGCAATTTCACGTTACATTTAGGAGTTGGGGTGTCTTTTTGGTGGGTACAATATGATGACGTTGTATTTTTCTGTTATAATTCACCAGAATTTTCCATAGCAATGATATCTTGAGTGATAGTTAAGCTTTTGAGAGTTGGCCTGTTAATGTAACCCTCATTTATACAGTAATTCTGAAGGGAGAATGTGGCACAGTGAATACTGAGAAATTGGAGAATGACAAAATGAACCTGTTTCTGATGCAGCCGTTCTAGTTGCAAATGGCTGTCTTTTTTGAAACAAGAAGAATGTGGTAACTCAGGGTACTTGTTGGGAATTGAAAACAGGTAATGCCATTGGAACAGAGTACAGGTTAAGAGCAAGAATTGGTCAATCAAGAGGGCTTCCCTGGTGGTCCAGTGGGTAAGGACACCACCTTGCAGTGCAAGGGGCACCAGTTCGATCCCTGGCCTGGGAAGATCCCACATGCTGTGGAGCGGCTGGACCGATGTGTCCAATTATCGAGCTGGAGCTCTGGAGCGCATGCGCCCAGAGCTGGTGCTCTGAGACAACAGAGGCCACCGCGATGGGATTCCCACACGGGCCAAAGAACAAAGACGGATGAAAATAGACAAATGAAAGACCAATAGAAGTGGCCCGCCTGCTCCCCTCCCTCCCCAACCCCCCCATAAATAAATAATAAATAAATCTTTAGGAAAAAAAAAAGAATTGGTCAAGAGATAAATTTCAAACCAACCACTTAGACTGCCTCTGTGATCTCAAAAAGTTACCTGAAATCTCCAAGTCTGAATTTTCTTTTTTGTAAATGGAACTAACAGTAATTTCTGGGCCTTGAAGTTATTTGGTGAATTAAATAAATCCATGCATATAAAGCTTTTGTTAGTATAAATGAATGCCTGCATTAAGTCATGCAAGCAGAATTCTTTGACTTAAGAGCTACCGCAGAAAATTTTACATTAATGTTTTCTTTTTTTAAATTTTATTTCATTTACTTTTTTTTTTTTTACAGAGTTTTTGTGCATTAAAATTTTAAAAGAATTTAAGAATCAGTTAAAATGGTTGAAGTTTTAAATGGATGTGTGGTGATTCTGATGTAGTACTTTTGCTAAAATTCACATTTTTAAGTTCTTGAGAGTAAAAAAAGTTGTTTATGCATACAGGAAAGCATGTATTAATCCTTTTAAAGAAAGGCTTGTGGTATTTTGTCTAGAAATTTCTCCTTTTTGTGTAAATGTTTAGTCAGTGTGTAATATGTGATTATTGTCATAAGATTAAATTGTGTTCATGCTGCTTATAGCATATGAATAAATAAGGAACTTTCCATCAAGAAATTGGTCAGGAGTGCTTCTCATGCTGTAATGTATGGTGAACCAGTTGTGGACTTTTGGTTTTCTTTCAGCGTCTTGAATGGCACTGTGGCAGAAAAGAGAAAAATCCTTGGACCTTAGGGCAAAAAGCTTTTGCAGTAGTCGTAATGTAGCTATATGATTTTAGGCAAATTGATTAATTCTCTAGTCTCAGTTTGCTCATCTGTAAAGCAGAAATGATGTCTGAATGTCAGCCTTTTAAGGCTTTGCATAGTTGTGTGCATGTTTGTATGTTTTTTTTGTATGTATATGTTCAAGGGCTTTGAAATATATTACCTTTGATAGAAGCATTTTATAGATAATTACATTTAGGAAGATAATTGAAGAGAATAGTTTGGAATTAGAGTAATACTAGGCATTCTGTTTAAGCTATGCTGCAGTTACATGAAGAGGTTGCTTAATAACCTTAGAAAACATATTATATATTTTAAACTTATGTGTAATGAAAGGTTTATTCTTAAAATTTTCTGGTCCTTAGTTGTATATATATATATATATATATATATCTCCTTTCCGTTAGGAGATGGTGCTCATATCCTGATTGCCTGTGGTTTTTGCTGAGCAAAATACATTTAATAACATGTTTGTGTGTGTGTCCTAAGTCATATCCAACTCTTTGCAACACCATGGACTGTAACCTGCTAAAGAACATGTACATGAATGTTACATTTTTATTATAGATGTAGGATATCTGCAGGTTCTTTTATTTCTGATTCTACTTCAAAGATTAATTTTTAAGAACATTTTATTTTGGAGAATGTCACATATTTATAAAAGATTATAGAGAAAATAGCATGAACTCTCACAGCTTCAGTAGTTATCAGTCATGCCCAAACTCTATTTTTTCTTGACCCCAGATTATTTTAAAGTAAGTCCCAGATCGGATGTTTCATCTATACATATTTCAGTATATATGGGGAAAAGAAAAGAATTCTTTTTTTTTTTTTTTAATTTATTCATTTCCATCCATCTTTGTTCTTTGGCCTGTGTGGGCCTCCCATCACAGCGGCCCCTCTCACTCCAGAGCTCCGACTTGGTAGTTGGGCACATCGGCCCAGCCGCTCCACCACACGTGGGATCTTCCCAGGCTAGGGATCGAACTGGTGCCCCTTGCACTGCAAGGCGGTGTCCTTACCCACTGGACCACCAGGGAAGCCTCCAAGAAAAGAACTCTTAAAAAATGACTGCAAGAAATTCCCTGGTTGACCAGTGGTTAGGGCTCTGCACTTCCACTGTAGGGACCGGGGGTGGGGGGAACATGGATTCACTCCCTGGTTGGGGAACTAAGATCCGATAAGCTGCAAAAACAACCACTCTCCAAACAACAAAAGCACCACAGTTCATCACAGTGACAAAATTAATGAAAAGTCCTTAATATCATATATCCAGTGTTTGAGTTTTCTTCTTTCATAAATTCTTTTTTTTTTCACTATGTTCTAATCAGGATTTAAATAAGGTCTATACAGTGTGATTGGTTGATTTGTGTCTTAAATCTCTTCCTATCTGTAGGTTTTACCTCTTGTTTTCCTCTCCCTTTTCCTTCTTTTATTTTTTCAATTTATTTGTTGAAGAAACTGGAGTGTTTATCCTGTGAGATTTCTTACTATGGGTATTTTACAGACTGTACCTTCTTTATTGTTTAATGTATTTGCTAATTCTCTGTGTTTCCTAGAAATGATTCTAGAGGCCTGATCAGATCCTGGCTTGATATTTTTCAAAAGAAATACTTCAGAGATGTTGTTGTATATGCCTGTTAGTAAATATATGATGTCTTGTTATCTCTCTCTTTTTAAAATGTAAGTTATTATTGATGACCATTGACTGGATCCATTAGGGACTGCTAAATGGTGAGCTAATGTCACATATTTATAAAAGATTATAGAGAAAATAGCATGAACTCTCACAGCTTCAGTAGTTATCAGTCATGCCCAAACTCTATTTTTTCTTGACCCCAGATTATTTTAAAGTAAGTCCCAGATCGGATGTTTCATCTATACATATTTCAGTATATATGGGGAAAAGAAAAGAATTCTTTTTTTTTTTTTTTAATTTATTCATTTCCATCCATCTTTGTTCTTTGGCCTGTGTGGGCCTCCCATCACAGCGGCCCCTCTCACTCCAGAGCTCCGACTTGGTAGTTGGGCACATCGGCCCAGCCGCTCCACCACACGTGGGATCTTCCCAGGCTAGGGATCGAACTGGTGCCCCTTGCACTGCAAGGCGGTGTCCTTACCCACTGGACCACCAGGGAAGCCTCCAAGAAAAGAACTCTTAAAAAATGACTGCAAGAAATTCCCTGGTTGACCAGTGGTTAGGGCTCTGCACTTCCACTGTAGGGACCGGGGGTGGGGGGAACATGGATTCACTCCCTGGTTGGGGAACTAAGATCCGATAAGCTGCAAAAACAACCACTCTCCAAACAACAAAAGCACCACAGTTCATCACAGTGACAAAATTAATGAAAAGTCCTTAATATCATATATCCAGTGTTTGAGTTTTCTTCTTTCATAAATTCTTTTTTTTTTCACTATGTTCTAATCAGGATTTAAATAAGGTCTATACAGTGTGATTGGTTGATTTGTGTCTTAAATCTCTTCCTATCTGTAGGTTTTACCTCTTGTTTTCCTCTCCCTTTTCCTTCTTTTATTTTTTCAATTTATTTGTTGAAGAAACTGGAGTGTTTATCCTGTGAGATTTCTTACTATGGGTATTTTACAGACTGTACCTTCTTTATTGTTTAATGTATTTGCTAATTCTCTGTGTTTCCTAGAAATGATTCTAGAGGCCTGATCAGATCCTGGCTTGATATTTTTCAAAAGAAATACTTCAGAGATGTTGTTGTATATGCCTGTTAGTAAATATATGATGTCTTGTTATCTCTCTCTTTTTAAAATGTAAGTTATTATTGATGACCATTGACTGGATCCATTAGGGACTGCTAAATGGTGAGCTAATCATTCCCTTTTCAATTATTAGTTGTGATTCTTTTCTAAATAGAAACTTTCCTCTGTCTACTATTCTTATTCTGAAGTGTAGATCATTCAGGAATGGTAGAATAAGTACTTTATTCTTTGCTTTTACTGACTAGTTTTCAAGCTGATGAGTTTGTCATGTAACATCCCTTAAAAGTGACCAATGATTATAATCATCTTTTCAAGTATTAATATTATCTTGATAATAGCAGTAAACTGGTTTGACTATACATAGACATTAAGTAAGATCTTTACTGAAAGAGAATATGACATACAGTTGACTCTTGAATAGTGTTGGGGTCAAATTGCCACACAGTTGACAATCTGTGTATTACTTATGGTTGACGCTCCATATACTTGATTCCTCCATTTCTGTAGTTTCACATCTGAGGGTTCAGACAATCTCAGCTCACATAGTACTACAATATTTATATTGAAAAAAAGTTGCCTACAGTGTAGTACTACAGTCTTGCAAAGAGCCGACTCATTGGAAAAGACCTTGATGCTGGGGAAGATCGAAGACCAAAGGAGAAGGGAGTGCAGTGACAGAGGATGTGGTGGTGAGATATCATCACCAGCTCAATGGACATGAATTTGAGCACACTCCTGGAGATGGTGAAGGACAGGGAAGGCTTAGTCCATGGGTGGTAAAGAGTCTGACATGACTTAGTGACTGAACAGTAGTCTTTACTATTGAAAACAAATCTGTAATACTACACAGTTTATAGTCATGTTCTTCAGTGGTCAGCTGTATTTTGTAATTTCAGGAATGAAATGCAAATGAGATCATATAGCATTTAATCTTTGGGATTGTCTTTTTTGGAGATACATTGATGTTAAGTGTCAACATACTAGTTTGCCAAGGGTACCATAAGAAAATACCACAGACTGGGTGGCTTAGACAACAAAAATGGGTTCTGTCACAGTTCTGGAGACTGGAAGTTCAAGACAAGCTTAGGAAGGGTTGGTTTCTTCTGAGGCCTTGTTCCTTGGCTTGCAGATGGCTGCCTTTTCCTTGTGTTCTGGAATGGTCTTCCTCTGCACAAATCCCTGGTCCTTTTTGGATGTCCAGACTTCATGTTCATGTAAGGATGCTAGTCAGGTCAAGTAGGCTCACACTTGTGTCTTCATTTTAACTTACTGCACCTCTTAGACACCCTGTCTCCAAATACAGTCACATTCTCAGGTACCTTTTCTAAATAGAAACTTTCCTCTGTCTACTATTCTTATTCTGAAGTGTAGATCATTCAGGAATGGTAGAATAAGTACTTTATTCTTTGCTTTTACTGACTAGTTTTCAAGCTGATGAGTTTGTCATGTAACATCCCTTAAAAGTGACCAATGATTATAATCATCTTTTCAAGTATTAATATTATCTTGATAATAGCAGTAAACTGGTTTGACTATACATAGACATTAAGTAAGATCTTTACTGAAAGAGAATATGACATACAGTTGACTCTTGAATAGTGTTGGGGTCAAATTGCCACACAGTTGACAATCTGTGTATTACTTATGGTTGACGCTCCATATACTTGATTCCTCCATTTCTGTAGTTTCACATCTGAGGGTTCAGACAATCTCAGCTCACATAGTACTACAATATTTATATTGAAAAAAAGTTGCCTACAGTGTAGTACTACAGTCTTGCAAAGAGCCGACTCATTGGAAAAGACCTTGATGCTGGGGAAGATCGAAGACCAAAGGAGAAGGGAGTGCAGTGACAGAGGATGTGGTGGTGAGATATCATCACCAGCTCAATGGACATGAATTTGAGCACACTCCAGGAGATGGTGAAGGACAGGGAAGGCTTAGTCCATGGGTGGTAAAGAGTCTGACATGACTTAGTGACTGAACAGTAGTCTTTACTATTGAAAACAAATCTGTAATACTACACAGTTTATAGTCATGTTCTTCAGTGGTCAGCTGTATTTTGTAATTTCAGGAATGAAATGCAAATGAGATCATATAGCATTTAATCTTTGGGATTGTCTTTTTTGGAGATACATTGATGTTAAGTGTCAACATACTAGTTTGCCAAGGGTACCATAAGAAAATACCACAGACTGGGTGGCTTAGACAACAAAAATGGGTTCTGTCACAGTTCTGGAGACTGGAAGTTCAAGACAAGCTTAGGAAGGGTTGGTTTCTTCTGAGGCCTTGTTCCTTGGCTTGCAGATGGCTGCCTTTTCCTTGTGTTCTGGAATGGTCTTCCTCTGCACAAATCCCTGGTCCTTTTTGGATGTCCAGACTTCATGTTCATGTAAGGATGCTAGTCAGGTCAAGTAGGCTCACACTTGTGTCTTCATTTTAACTTACTGCACCTCTTAGACACCCTGTCTCCAAATACAGTCACATTCTCAGGTACCGAGAGTTAGGGCTTCAACATAGGAATTTTGTGGGGGGAGCAAAATCCAGCTCATTGCAAATAGTTTGTTTCTTTTTTATTTTTTGGTAGTAGCTGGACCGTGGTATAGCTGGACCACAGTTTGTTTAACCATTCACTTATTGAAAGGTGGCTGTGTTGTTTGTAGGTTTTAGCTGTTATGAATGGAGCTGCTAGGCACATTTGTTAAAAGTTTTTACTGTGGGCATCCGTTTTCTACTCTTTAAACACCAAGGTGTGTGGTTGTTGGATCCTATGGCAGAGATCCAGTGGTAAGAGTATGTTTAGTTTTGTAGGAAACCTCCAAATTGCATCTGGAGTGGCGGTACCTCTCCTGAAAGTGCTTATTGTTTCATATTCTTGCCAGCATTTGGTGTTGTGACTCTCTTGCATTCTAATAGGTGTGGTATCTCACTGTTTTAATTTGTAATTCTCTTACGGCATATGATGCTGAATATCTTTTCCTGTGCTTATTTGCCATCTATACATCTTCTTTAGAGGGGTGTTGACGCCTTGTGCCAATTTTTTAATCTGTTGTTTATTTACTCATTGAGTTTTAGAAGGAGTTTATGTATTTTTGATAACAATCCTTTTCAGATATATCTCTTGCCAGCATCATCTCCCATTCTGTGGCTTAACTTCTCATTCTCAGTGCCTTTTGTCAAGCCAAAGTATTTAATTTTAATAAAGTCCAGGTTATAAATTCTTTCTTTTATGAATCATACCTTTGGTATTGTATCTAGTTATCCTTGCCATCACACTTCCTCATTTCTGATGATTACACAGCTGTAGTCATCAGAACAAAATGGGATTAGCATTAAAACAGACACACAAATCAGGAGAAAACAAACAAAAAAAGAACCCAGAAATAAACCCCACAGATATATTGTCAATTACTTTATGACAGAAGGAGCCAAGAACATACAATAGGAATAAGACCATCTCTTCAGTAAAGGGTTCTGGGAAAGCTGGATAGCACATGCAAAAAAAAAAAAAAAAAGGAAAAGAAAGAAACTGGACTACTATCTCATGCTACAGATAAAAATGAACTCATATTGGATTAAGGACTTGAACGTAAGAAGCCATAAACTCCTGGAAGAAAACATAGGTGGAAGCTCCTTGACATCCGTCTTGGTGATGAGTTTTTGAATTTGACACCAAAGATGAAGGCAACAAAAGCCGAAACAAACAAGTAGGACTACATCAAATTAAAAAGCTTCAGTACCAGAAAGGAAATCACTGATAAAATGAAAAAGCAACCTATCACTTGGGAGAAAATATTTGCAAATCATATGTCTCATAAGAGGTTAGTATCCAAAATACTTATAGGACAAGCAATCCAGTTTAAAAATGGGCTGAGGAACGGAATAGGTGTTTTTCCATGGAAGATATACAGTTGGCTAACAAGTACGCCATGCTTAACTATTTCTACTCATCAGGGAAATGCGAGTTAAAACCACAATAAAATATCACTCACATCTGAAAAAATGGCTATTATGAAAAAGACAACAAACAACAAGGGTTGATGACAATATAGAGAAAAGGGAACCATAGTACATTGTTGGTAAGAAGGTATATTGGTACATACACTATGGAAAACAGAATGGGTTGGGGGCGGGGGGGAGCGGGGTGGGGTTGGAGAGAGAGATCATGATGGAGTAGGACGTCACCAACACATTGAAACCACAGCTACGTCTCCAGTGGGGCTTGGTGAAATCGAGAACTAGCCTATGAAATCGAGAACTATGGGAACTAGCCAGATGGCCCTTATACGACCAAGGCTGTAAAGGAAGAACTACACAAAAGCTGGTAGGCAGGGAGGAGAGAAGCAGTCTGGTGGGACCTCCACCCGCTGCTAGTGGAGGACACAGAAGGGGAGGGAGATGTCACAGGCTTGGGGATTATCCTATGGGAGTGAGGGATTTGAGCTACGTATTAGGCACCCTAGCCTATAGGTCCCAGTGCTGGGAAGACCGCCCACTTAGCTGGTACGAAAACCGCAGGGGGCTTACCAGAGGGCTCTAAGAAACTCCGCTCTTGAAGGACATGCACAGGCTTTCCTCCTCACAGCACAGGGGCAGCCGATCAAAAACTTCCTGGGGCTGTGGCCGGCAATACCAGGACCGCGGCAATGGACCGCGGCACTGGACCGCGGCAGTAGACTGCCGGCCTGCACAGGGCTTCTGCTCCAGCGCCTCCAGCCCAAGCGCTGCACTCTACTGATGGGCGGGCTGCTGGTGGAGCGCGCGGGCTGCTGGTGGAGCGCGCGGGCTGCTGGTGGAGCGCGCGGGCTGCTGGTGGAGCGCGCGCACTCGGAGGGCTGCGAACAGGCTTGGACCCTGCCCGTCTTTGACCAGTGTAGAGGCATATGTTACCACACTGTGGTAACATGTGTGTCAGTGTTTACGCTCAGGAGAGAGTTAAACCAGGTCCCCGACAGAGAATGTTCTCACTCGAGTGATTCTGGCTTGATCCCTGGATCGGGAAGAGCCCCTGCGGAGGGCATGGCAACTCACTCCAATATTTTTGCCTGGAGAATTCCATGGACTGGTGGACTGCAGTCCACGGGTTCATGGAGATACGACTGAGCGATGGAACACACAACACAGGTCGGGACTACCGCGACAGGCTTCTGTGTCCCTCTGCACATCTAGAAGGGAGTGAAACCAGGAAGTCAGCGCGGCACCAGCTCTTCAAGTCCTGACCCAGTCTCTAACCAGGGCGTGCACAGTGTGGAGTGGGGAGGGAGTGAGACCAGCCCAGAAGTTCAGCCCCGAGTCCTCAGCCCTGGACGAGCCCATACCAAGACAGCGCTGCTACCCTCATAGTGGAAGCCCCGTTCCTTCAGGACTCCTGCTCCAGCCCCCTGCGCCCCGCCCCCACCCCTTATAGGGCAGTGACAGCGTCTGGACAGACGAGCTCCAGTTCTGACTAGAGAGACGCTCGAACTTCAGCCTGTCAAAGTGATGGCTGCCAGCACAGCCCATGGGGAAGTCCTCGCCTGTGCCCGCTGGATCCAGCAACTCTCGGGCCAAAGCCACTGGGCACCTGCAGACTGCACTGAGACCCTACAACATGAGCACATGCCTTCGAGACTGGGAATAGGTAGCTGTTTTACCAAGTTTCTTGGTGACAGAGAAAGCTGGTTAAAGGCACCCTAGCCTATAGGTCCCAGTGCTGGGAAGACCGCCCACTTAGCTGGTACGAAAACCGCAGGGGGCTTACCAGAGGGCTCTAAGAAACTCCGCTCTTGAAGGACATGCACAGGCTTTCCTCCTCACAGCACAGGGGCAGCCGATCAAAAACTTCCTGGGGCTGTGGCCGGCAATACCAGGACCGCGGCAATGGACCGCGGCACTGGACCGCGGCAGTAGACTGCCGGCCTGCACAGGGCTTCTGCTCCAGCGCCTCCAGCCCAAGCGCTGCACTCTACTGATGGGCGGGCTGCTGGTGGAGCGCGCGGGCTGCTGGTGGAGCGCGCGGGCTGCTGGTGGAGCGCGCGGGCTGCTGGTGGAGCGCGCGCACTCGGAGGGCTGCGAACAGGCTTGGACCCTGCCCGTCTTTGACCAGTGTAGAGGCATATGTTACCACACTGTGGTAACATGTGTGTCAGTGTTTACGCTCAGGAGAGAGTTAAACCAGGTCCCCGACAGAGAATGTTCTCACTCGAGTGATTCTGGCTTGATCCCTGGATCGGGAAGAGCCCCTGCGGAGGGCATGGCAACTCACTCCAATATTTTTGCCTGGAGAATTCCATGGACTGGTGGACTGCAGTCCACGGGTTCATGGAGATACGACTGAGCGATGGAACACACAACACAGGTCGGGACTACCGCGACAGGCTTCTGTGTCCCTCTGCACATCTAGAAGGGAGTGAAACCAGGAAGTCAGCGCGGCACCAGCTCTTCAAGTCCTGACCCAGTCTCTAACCAGGGCGTGCACAGTGTGGAGTGGGGAGGGAGTGAGACCAGCCCAGAAGTTCAGCCCCGAGTCCTCAGCCCTGGACGAGCCCATACCAAGACAGCGCTGCTACCCTCATAGTGGAAGCCCCGTTCCTTCAGGACTCCTGCTCCAGCCCCCTGCGCCCCGCCCCCACCCCTTATAGGGCAGTGACAGCGTCTGGACAGACGAGCTCCAGCTCTGACTAGAGAGACGCTCGAACTTCAGCCTGTCAAAGTGATGGCTGCCAGCACAGCCCATGGGGAAGTCCTCGCCTGTGCCCGCTTCGGATCCAGCAACTCTCGGACCAAAGCCACTGGGCACCTGCAGACTGCACTGAGACCCTACAACATGAGCACATGCCTTCGAGACTGGGAATAGGTAGCTGTTTTACCAAGTTTCTTGGTGACAGAGAAAGCTGAACAAAGTGAGAAGACAGGAATATGTTTCAAACGAAAGAGTAAGAAGAAACCCCTGAAGAAAAAACCTCTGTTGAAACAGGTAAATACCTAATAAAGAATTCAAAGCAATACAGAGTGCTAACGAACTAGGGAAAAGAATAAATGAACACAGTGAGAATTTCAATAAGGAACCAGAAAACATACACACAGAAAGAACCAGTCAGAGCTGAAGAACACAATAACTGACATGAAAAAACACACTAGGGAGAACTAACAGCAGGTTAGTTGATACAGAAGGATGCATGAGGGATTTGAAAGATGGAGTAATGGAAATCAGTCAGCAAAAAGAAAAGTATTTTTAATGAGAATTGTTTAAGGGACCTTTGGGACAACACTAGGTGTACTAAAAATCACATTATAGGAGTCACAGAAGGAGAAGAGGTAGAAAAAGAGAGAGGAAGAGGTAGAAAGAGAGAGAGGAAGAGGTAGAAAAAGAGAGGAAGAGCTATTTGAAGAAATTATGGCTAAAAACTTCCCAAACCTACAGAGGAAACAGGTGCAGGAAGCCCAGAGAGTCACAGACAATATGAACCCAAGCCATGTCTGAATTAAAATGGCAAAAGTCAAAGAGAAAATGCTAAAGACAGCAAGAGAAAAATAGTCACATACATTTCCCTTTTTTTAAATTAGTAGCTAGAATTGATCTTTTCTAGTATGCTGCACAGGGAGGAGTGAGACCAGCCCAGAAGTTCAGCCCTAGTCCTCAGCCCTGGACGAGCCCATACCAAGACAGCGCTGCTACCCTCATAGTGGAAGCCCCGTTCCTTCAGGACTCCTGCTCCAGCCCCCTGCGCCCCCCCCCCCCCCCCTATAGGGCAGTGACAGCGTCTGGACAGACGAGCTCCAGCTCTGACTAGAGAGACGCTCGAACTTCAGCCTGTCAAAGTGATGGCTGCCAGCACAGCCCATGGGGAAGTCCTCGCCTGTGCCCGCTTCGGATCCAGCAACTCTCGGACCAAAGCCACTGGGCACCTGCAGACTGCACTGAGACCCTACAACATGAGCACATGCCTTCGAGACTGGGAATAGGTAGCTGTTTTACCAAGTTTCTTGGTGACAGAGAAAGCTGAACAAAGTGAGAAGACAGGAATATGTTTCAAACGAAAGAGTAAGAAGAAACCCCTGAAGAAAAAACCTCTGTTGAAACAGGTAAATACCTAATAAAGAATTCAAAGCAATACAGAGTGCTAACGAACTAGGGAAAAGAATAAATGAACACAGTGAGAATTTCAATAAGGAACCAGAAAACATACACACAGAAAGAACCAGTCAGAGCTGAAGAACACAATAACTGACATGAAAAAACACACTAGGGAGAACTAACAGCAGGTTAGTTGATACAGAAGGATGCATGAGGGATTTGAAAGATGGAGTAATGGAAATCAGTCAGCAAAAAGAAAAGTATTTTTAATGAGAATTGTTTAAGGGACCTTTGGGACAACACTAGGTGTACTAAAAATCACATTATAGGAGTCACAGAAGGAGAAGAGGTAGAAAAAGAGAGAGGAAGAGGTAGAAAGAGAGAGAGGAAGAGGTAGAAAAAGAGAGGAAGAGCTATTTGAAGAAATTATGGCTAAAAACTTCCCAAACCTACAGAGGAAACAGGTGCAGGAAGCCCAGAGAGTCACAGACAATATGAACCCAAGCCATGTCTGAATTAAAATGGCAAAAGTCAAAGAGAAAATGCTAAAGACAGCAAGAGAAAAATAGTCACATACATTTCTAATATGAGTGATCTGTGTGCTCTCTTTCATTCTTTTTTTAGTTAATCTGACTGTAGGCTTATTGATTTTATTGATCTTTTTCTAGTATCAGCTTTTGGTTTCCTTGTTGTTGTTGTTGTTTTTTTTTCCTGTTGACTTTCGGTTTTCAGTGATTCTTTTTGTTTAGTTAGCTTTTTGTGTTGAAATGTTTTAATTCCTTTCTTATTTTCTTTTATGCAAGTTCTTTGTAGTTATCATGGGATTACATTTAACATTTTAAAGTTTTAATACTCTAATTTGAATTTATTCAGGCTTAACTTCCGTAACATAGAAAGTTATGCTTCAACAGTCCTATCCACACTCCTTTTAGTTGTTGATGTCACAGAAGTATGTCTTTGTATATTGAGAGTCCAAAAGCATGACCTAATAACTTCTTAATGCACCAGTCTCTTAAATGATACAGAAACAAAGAATGCAGTTTCACACTATTATTACAGTAATAGTATCTTTCACAATTGCTTGTATATTTACTTTTACTGAGGTGTTTATTTCTTCATATGACTTTTGAGGTAGTGACGTTAGTCCTTTGATTTCAACCTGCAGGATTCCTTTAGCATTGCTTGTAGAACATGTCTAGTGGTAATACTCTTCCCTCAACTTTTGTTTATCTAGGAATGTCTTAATTTCTCCTTTACTTTTGAAGGACAATTTTGCTGGCTATGGCAATCTTGGCTGATGGTGTTTTTCTTTTAGCACTTTGAATGTATCAGCCCACTGCCTTCTGGCCTTCCAAGTTTCTGATGAGAAATCTGCACATAATCTTACTGAAGATCCTTTATACGTGATGGCTTGTTTCTTTTGTGCTGCTTTAAAAATTCTCCCTTTGTCTTTGGATATTAACAACTTATGTCCCAGAATAGGTCTTTAAATTTTTTATATGTGTATTTATTTTTTGGTCTGTACTGGATCTTCATTGTTGTGCACAGACTTTCTCCATTTGCAGGAAGCCCAGAGAGTCACAGACAATATGAACCCAAGCCATGTCTGAATTAAAATGGCAAAAGTCAAAGAGAAAATGCTAAAGACAGCAAGAGAAAAATAGTCACATACATTTCTAATATGAGTGATCTGTGTGCTCTCTTTCATTCTTTTTTTAGTTAATCTGACTGTAGGCTTATTGATTTTATTGATCTTTTTCTAGTATCAGCTTTTGGTTTCCTTGTTGTTGTTGTTGTTTTTTTTTCCTGTTGACTTTCGGTTTTCAGTGATTCTTTTTGTTTAGTTAGCTTTTTGTGTTGAAATGTTTTAATTCCTTTCTTATTTTCTTTTATGCAAGTTCTTTGTAGTTATCATGGGATTACATTTAACATTTTAAAGTTTTAATACTCTAATTTGAATTTATTCAGGCTTAACTTCCGTAACATAGAAAGTTATGCTTCAACAGTCCTATCCACACTCCTTTTAGTTGTTGATGTCACAGAAGTATGTCTTTGTATATTGAGAGTCCAAAAGCATGACCTAATAACTTCTTAATGCACCAGTCTCTTAAATGATACAGAAACAAAGAATGCAGTTTCACACTATTATTACAGTAATAGTATCTTTCACAATTGCTTGTATATTTACTTTTACTGAGGTGTTTATTTCTTCATATGACTTTTGAGGTAGTGACGTTAGTCCTTTGATTTCAACCTGCAGGATTCCTTTAGCATTGCTTGTAGAACATGTCTAGTGGTAATACTCTTCCCTCAACTTTTGTTTATCTAGGAATGTCTTAATTTCTCCTTTACTTTTGAAGGACAATTTTGCTGGCTATGGCAATCTTGGCTGATGGTGTTTTTCTTTTAGCACTTTGAATGTATCAGCCCACTGCCTTCTGGCCTTCCAAGTTTCTGATGAGAAATCTGCACATAATCTTACTGAAGATCCTTTATACGTGATGGCTTGTTTCTTTTGTGCTGCTTTAAAAATTCTCCCTTTGTCTTTGGATATTAACAACTTATGTCCCAGAATAGGTCTTTAAATTTTTTATATGTGTATTTATTTTTTGGTCTGTACTGGATCTTCATTGTTGTGCACAGACTTTCTCCATTTGCAGATAGCTGGGGCCACTCTTCCTTGCAGTGCCTGGGCATCTCATGGTGGTGGCTTCTCTTTTGTGGAGCATGGGCTCTAGAGCAAGGGCTTAGCAGATGTGGTGCATGGACTTAGTTGCTCTGCAGCAGGTGGAATCTTCTTGGACCAAGGATCAAGCCCATGTCTCGACAATTCTTCGCAGGTGAATTCTTTACCACTGGACCATCAGGGAAGTCCCTGTCTTGGAATGGGTCTTTGTCATCAATGGCTGGCTCCCCAAATGGGAAACAGAAAAATGAAGAGTAGGAGGAAGGTGCCAGCTTTTTAAATCTCCTGGAAGTCACTTCAGCTAACAGGGGAGGTGCAGCAACAGTGGCCCCCATCCCTCTGCCTGCACTTAAATGATACACAGTGATCAGAGGACAGAACTGTGAAATTTAGAGCACTGGGTCCTTTTGGCTCAACTTGGCTCCTGCAGATTGCATGCTGGCCGTTCCAGGAACATGAGCACAGTTGCCTGCCATGTGAGTGGCAGTTGGGCATGGCTGATTACTGTTGTGCTAAGAGCTGAAAGTGACAGAAATTCACTATAGTTTACCTTCTATGCCTTCCACTGGAAGTTGTCAACCTTCAGTAGACTCCAGAGTCCAGAACAATTTCACCAGATAGATCCTTCCAGTGCAGTTATTTTCTGGGTGGGAAGACAGATTTCTAGTGCTTCCTACTTCCAACTTTTGTTTATCTAGGAATGTCTTAATTTCTCCTTTACTTTTGAAGGACAATTTTGCTGGCTATGGCAATCTTGGCTGATGGTGTTTTTCTTTTAGCACTTTGAATGTATCAGCCCACTGCCTTCTGGCCTTCCAAGTTTCTGATGAGAAATCTGCACATAATCTTACTGAAGATCCTTTATACGTGATGGCTTGTTTCTTTTGTGCTGCTTTAAAAATTCTCCCTTTGTCTTTGGATATTAACAACTTATGTCCCAGAATAGGTCTTTAAATTTTTTATATGTGTATTTATTTTTTGGTCTGTACTGGATCTTCATTGTTGTGCACAGACTTTCTCCATTTGCAGATAGCTGGGGCCACTCTTCCTTGCAGTGCCTGGGCATCTCATGGTGGTGGCTTCTCTTTTGTGGAGCATGGGCTCTAGAGCAAGGGCTTAGCAGATGTGGTGCATGGACTTAGTTGCTCTGCAGCAGGTGGAATCTTCTTGGACCAAGGATCAAGCCCATGTCTCGACAATTCTTCGCAGGTGAATTCTTTACCACTGGACCATCAGGGAAGTCCCTGTCTTGGAATGGGTCTTTGTCATCAATGGCTAGCTCCCCAAATGGGAAACAGAAAAATGAAGAGTAGGAGGAAGGTGCCAGCTTTTTAAATCTCCTGGAAGTCACTTCAGCTAACAGGGGAGGTGCAGCAACAGTGGCCCCCATCCCTCTGCCTGCACTTAAATGATACACAGTGATCAGAGGACAGAACTGTGAAATTTAGAGCACTGGGTCCTTTTGGCTCAACTTGGCTCCTGCAGATTGCATGCTGGCCGTTCCAGGAACATGAGCACAGTTGCCTGCCATGTGAGTGGCAGTTGGGCATGGCTGATTACTGTTGTGCTAAGAGCTGAAAGTGACAGAAATTCACTATAGTTTACCTTCTATGCCTTCCACTGGAAGTTGTCAACCTTCAGTAGACTCCAGAGTCCAGAACAATTTCACCAGATAGATCCTTCCAGTGCAGTTATTTTCTGGGTGGGAAGACAGATTTCTAGTGCTTCCTATTCTGTCCTCTTCCCAGAATTCTCTCTCTTCATATGAATTTTGGGATCAGTTTGTCAATTTCTTTTAGTAAGGCAGTTGCGATTTCAGTAGGAATTATGCTGAGTCTGTAAATTAATTTAGGGAGTATTGCCATTTTAACAATATTATCTTCAGATGCATGAGCATGGACCGTCTTTACATTTATAGAGTTAGTCTTTATTTTTTTGCAACAGTATTTTTAGTTTTTAGAGTACTAGTCTTACAATTAAAATATTATTCCTAAGTATTTTATTCTTACTGATGCTATGATATATGGAATAAGTTTCAATGTTTGGTTTATTCATTGTTGGTACATAGAATTACCATTGACTTTTGCATGTTGATTTTGTACGCTGCAGACTTGCTGAATTCATATTTTAGTTCATACAGTTTTTTTTACTGTATTTGTTAGGATTTTCTGTATACAAGATCATGTTATCTGCAAGTAGAAACCGTTTTTCTTCTCTCTGTACAATATGGATGTGTGTTTTATTTCTTTTTCTTTGCTCATTGCCCTGGCTAGAACCTCAATACATTGTTATTTTTTTCCTGATCTTGGTGGGAGAATATTTACTCTTTGACTCTTACCTATGATGTGGGCTTTCTGTAGATTCCTTTTGTTAGGTTGAAGAAATTCCCTTTCATTCCTTTTGTGTTGAGTGTTTTGTAAAATGGTTTTGGATTTTGTCAAATGATTTTTCTGCATCTATTGAGGCAATTATGTTTTTTTTCTCCTTACTGATACAGTGTATTACATTCTTTTAAGATTTTAACCAACCTTGTGTTTCTAAGGTAAGTTCTACTTCCTTATGCTGTGTAATCTTTCTTCTATATTTGTCAATTTGGTTTCCTTGTATTTTGTTTAGAATTTTTATGTGTATGTTCATGAAAGATTTTGGTCACTGTTTTCCTTCCTTGTAAGGTCTTTGTCAGATTTCAGTGTCAGGGTAGTACTGACCTGTCATAGAAGGAGTTGGGAAATGTTTATTTTTCTTCAGTTTTTATTGGAGCACTTTTTTGGTCCAGATAGATCCTTCCAGTGCAGTTATTTTCTGGGTGGGAAGACAGATTTCTAGTGCTTCCTATTCTGTCCTCTTCCCAGAATTCTCTCTCTTCATATGAATTTTGGGATCAGTTTGTCAATTTCTTTTAGTAAGGCAGTTGCGATTTCAGTAGGAATTATGCTGAGTCTGTAAATTAATTTAGGGAGTATTGCCATTTTAACAATATTATCTTCAGATGCATGAGCATGGACCGTCTTTACATTTATAGAGTTAGTCTTTATTTTTTTGCAACAGTATTTTTAGTTTTTAGAGTACTAGTCTTACAATTAAAATATTATTCCTAAGTATTTTATTCTTACTGATGCTATGATATATGGAATAAGTTTCAATGTTTGGTTTATTCATTGTTGGTACATAGAATTACCATTGACTTTTGCATGTTGATTTTGTACGCTGCAGACTTGCTGAATTCATATTTTAGTTCATACAGTTTTTTTTACTGTATTTGTTAGGATTTTCTGTATACAAGATCATGTTATCTGCAAGTAGAAACCGTTTTACTTCTCTCTGTACAATATGGATGTGTGTTTTATTTCTTTTTCTTTGCTCATTGCCCTGGCTAGAACCTCAATACATTGTTATTTTTTTCCTGATCTTGGTGGGAGAATATTTACTCTTTGACTCTTACCTATGATGTGGGCTTTCTGTAGATTCCTTTTGTTAGGTTGAAGAAATTCCCTTTCATTCCTTTTGTGTTGAGTGTTTTGTAAAATGGTTTTGGATTTTGTCAAATGATTTTTCTGCATCTATTGAGGCAATTATGTTTTTTTTCTCCTTACTGATACAGTGTATTACATTCTTTTAAGATTTTAACCAACCTTGTGTTTCTAAGGTAAGTTCTACTTCCTTATGCTGTGTAATCTTTCTTCTATATTTGTCAATTTGGTTTCCTTGTATTTTGTTTAGAATTTTTATGTGTATGTTCATGAAAGATTTTGGTCACTGTTTTCCTTCCTTGTAAGGTCTTTGTCAGATTTCAGTGTCAGGGTAGTACTGACCTGTCATAGAAGGAGTTGGGAAATGTTTATTTTTCTTCAGTTTTTATGGAGCACTTTGGTGAATTGATACTAATTCTACTTTAAATGTTTGGTAGAATTCACCAGCGAAACCATCTGAGTATGGACTTTCTTCTGTGTAGAAATTTTGAAATTACCAGTCTACTTTCTTACTTTGTTACTGGTCTTTTCATATTGTCAGTTTCTTTTTGCATTGGTTTTGGTCGTTTGTGGTTTTTTTAGAAGTTTGTCCATTTCATCTAAATTATCTAATTTGTCAGCATGCAGTGGATCATAGTATTCCTGTTAGGATTCTTTTAAAAATTTCTATAAGGTTGGTCTTAATGTCTGTGTCTGTATGTCATTTCTGATTCTAACTAATTTGAGTCCTTTTTCTTGATCAATATCACTAATAGTTTCTCTATCTTGTTTTTTTCCTCCAAAAAAACACAATTTTTGATTTTATTGATTTTTCTCTACTTTTCTATTCTCCAAAAGATTTAATCAAACTCTTTCTTTCCTATTCACCATTAAGTATTTTGCACTTAGTGTATGTGTTGGATAACATTATTAAAGTTCATCATGATCCTTCATCATGATCTACTCAGATATGTCTAACATATAATTATATATAATTATTATAATAATATATAATTTGACTGCCTTTTACTGCAGCATATTTTCTTCTTTATGAGAACCCATGGAAGGAATTTTGCTCTCATCTCTAAATGAAGACTAGCTAGGATTTTTCTGCAAAGCTGTTTTATTTTATTTTGTGATCATTATGAACCTTGTAACCAACTGCTCACTGTTTTTTTTTTTTTTTAAATGATGTCTCTGCCTTTTTTTTTTTTTAATTTAATTTATTTATCTTTTGGAGGTTGGGGTGGGGAGGGAGGAGATGGGCGGGCCACTTCCACTGGTCTTTCATTTCTCCATTTTCAACCTTGTGTTTCTAAGGTAAGTTCTACTTCCTTATGCTGTGTAATCTTTCTTCTATATTTGTCAATTTGGTTTCCTTGTATTTTGTTTAGAATTTTTATGTGTATGTTCATGAAAGATTTTGGTCACTGTTTTCCTTCCTTGTAAGGTCTTTGTCAGATTTCAGTGTCAGGGTAGTACTGACCTGTCATAGAAGGAGTTGGGAAATGTTTATTTTTCTTCAGTTTTTATGGAGCACTTTGGTGAATTGATACTAATTCTACTTTAAATGTTTGGTAGAATTCACCAGCGAAACCATCTGAGTATGGACTTTCTTCTGTGTAGAAATTTTGAAATTACCAGTCTACTTTCTTACTTTGTTACTGGTCTTTTCATATTGTCAGTTTCTTTTTGCATTGGTTTTGGTCGTTTGTGGTTTTTTTAGAAGTTTGTCCATTTCATCTAAATTATCTAATTTGTCAGCATGCAGTGGATCATAGTATTCCTGTTAGGATTCTTTTAAAAATTTCTATAAGGTTGGTCTTAATGTCTGTGTCTGTATGTCATTTCTGATTCTAACTAATTTGAGTCCTTTTTCTTGATCAATATCACTAATAGTTTCTCTATCTTGTTTTTTTCCTCCAAAAAAACACAATTTTTGATTTTATTGATTTTTCTCTACTTTTCTATTCTCCAAAAGATTTAATCAAACTCTTTCTTTCCTATTCACCATTAAGTATTTTGCACTTAGTGTATGTGTTGGATAACATTATTAAAGTTCATCATGATCCTTCATCATGATCTACTCAGATATGTCTAACATATAATTATATATAATTATTATAATAATATATAATTTGACTGCCTTTTACTGCAGCATATTTTCTTCTTTATGAGAACCCATGGAAGGAATTTTGCTCTCATCTCTAAATGAAGACTAGCTAGGATTTTTCTGCAAAGCTGTTTTATTTTATTTTGTGATCATTATGAACCTTGTAACCAACTGCTCACTGTTTTTTTTTTTTTTTAAATGATGTCTCTGCCTTTTTTTTTTTTTAATTTAATTTATTTATCTTTTGGAGGTTGGGGTGGGGAGGGAGGGGGATGGGCGGGCCACTTCCACTGGTCTTTCATTTCTCCATTTTCATCCGTCTTTATTCTTTGGCTCCTGTGGGCCTCCCATAGTGGTGGCCACTGTGGTCGCAGAGCCCTGGCTTTGGGTGCACACACGCCAGAGCTCTGGCTCGGTAATTGGACACATCGGTCCAGCCGCTCCACGGCACATGGGATCTTCCCAGGCCAGGGATCGAACCGGCGCCCCTTGCACTGCAAGGTGGTGTCTTTACCCACTGGACCACCAGGGGAAGCCCTGTTCACTGTTTTGAATGCCATCTTTCAAGGCATAGCATGGAGTTTTTCTAACTAACATCTTTCTTGTCATTTTTTCCCACTATTTCTGTATTTCCCTTTTCGTATTACAAAGAAACATGTATTTGCATATAGACACACACATATAAATGTATATTTATACATACGCACACATATATAGTCAAAACTCAAATATATTTGTTTTAAAAATTTTTTATAAAATTTTTTTGTAGTAAGAGTGAAAAGTGAGTATCCAATGCTCTCTTTGTATTCTCACCTCTCTTTGTGTAACCACTGATAACTTTTTTGTTCATTCTATTCCTCCAGCCCTTTCTCACTTCCCCCTTCTCTCTCTCACACACACACACACAGACATAAGCAGCATTTTTATTTTACTTTATTGAGGTTTTATTATTTATACTTTTTTTGATTTGATCACTTCTATTGGTCCTTCATTTATCCATTTTCATCCATCTTTGTTCTTTGGCCTGTGTAGGCCTCCTACTACGTGGCCTCTGTCACTGCAGAGCACTGGCTCTGGATGCACGTGCTCCAGAGCTCCAGCTCAGTAGTTGGACACATCGGTCCAGCCGCTCTGCGGCACGTGGGATCTTCCCAGGCCAGGGATCAAACCAGTGCCCCCTACACTGCAAGGCTGTGTCCTTACGCACTGGACCACCAGGGAAGTCCTTATTTATACTTCTTAACCAATTTAATTCATTATCAATGTTTTTAGAATAGGCAATAGATTCAGATGGCTCAATATTCAAAAAAAGAAGAATGTAATCAATGAAAACCTCTCTCATTCTTCCCCTAAGTGACCTGCTTCTCCTCCATAGGCAGCTAGGAAAACTTTCATGTAGCGATATAGCCTGAAGAACACCTCTCCCTCTGTGTTTAGCTTAATCTTTTTAGTGGATGTGTTTTCCATTGTAGGAACGTGTAACTTATATAGTCCCCTGTTAACAAACATTTAGTTTGTTTTTGAACATTTGATATCACAAACTGCTACAGTGAATAGCTTTATATATACATTTAATGCACAAATGAGAGTACTTCTGTAATGTTGGTTCCTAGACATGGAATCACAGAAGACATTCACATTTAAAAATCTAATAGATTATATCTTTGTTCATAGAATAAACTCTTTGCTGAAATCTTACTTTTCCAAGGAGGCCTGCCTGACTCTGTTTAATACTGTATTGTCCCTCCTTCTCCCTCAGATTCTCTATTCACTTTACTCTGCTTCTTCTTCTTTTTTTTTTTATTGAAGTATAGTTGTTTACAGAGTTGTGTTTGTTTCTCGTGTACAGCAAAGTGATTCAGTTACATGTGTGTGTATATTTTTTTCAAATTCTTTTCCATTATGGGTTATTATAAGATATTGAATCTCTTGTTAATCCCAAGCTCTTTCCTTTTTGGTAACCATAAGTTTGTTTTCTATGTGTATGAGTGTATTTCTGTTTTGTCCTTATGTTCATGTGTATCATTTTTTAGATTCCACATTTAAGTGATATTGTATGGTATTTGTCTTTGATTTACTTCACTTAGTATGATAATCTCTAAGTCTATTCATGTTGCTGCAAATGGTGTTAATGATTTCAGTCTTTTTTGCAGCTAAGTGACACTCAGTTGCGTGTATGTACCATGTCTTCTTTATTCATTCACCTGTCTCTATTCTTCATATTAGAAGTGGATACCAGAAGGATGGTAGGTACCAAAAGAATACATTGCATACCTTCTTTCCCATAGGATTGAAATGACTGTGGAGATTGTTATAGGTGTCCAGGTTTGCAAGGCTATCTTCAGTCTCAGTTGAATAGGACAGTTTGTTTTTGAACTTTAAACATTTTTATGCCCTATATAAATATAATTTAGATACAGTGGGTATTGCTTTGAAGAAAATGATTATAAATACTCTCTCAGTGAATCCATTTTTCCTTATATACCTTATAACTTTAAAGGTCTGATATTCATAATTATTGATGTTCAGATTGGTAGTTATTTCTATTACATGCTCAGCTCTAAATAAGTAGTCCATTATATGAGACCTAGATATTTAGGAGAGTTTGAAGTGAGTCAGTTTGTTTTTGAACATTTGATATCACAAACTGCTACAGTGAATAGCTTTATATATACATTTAATGCACAAATGAGAGTACTTCTGTAATGTTGGTTCCTAGACATGGAATCACAGAAGACATTCACATTTAAAAATCTAATAGATTATATCTTTGTTCATAGAATAAACTCTTTGCTGAAATCTTACTTTTCCAAGGAGGCCTGCCTGACTCTGTTTAATACTGTATTGTCCCTCCTTCTCCCTCAGATTCTCTATTCACTTTACTCTGCTTCTTCTTCTTTTTTTTTTTATTGAAGTATAGTTGTTTACAGAGTTGTGTTTGTTTCTCGTGTACAGCAAAGTGATTCAGTTACATGTGTGTGTATATTTTTTTCAAATTCTTTTCCATTATGGGTTATTATAAGATATTGAATCTCTTGTTAATCCCAAGCTCTTTCCTTTTTGGTAACCATAAGTTTGTTTTCTATGTGTATGAGTGTATTTCTGTTTTGTCCTTATGTTCATGTGTATCATTTTTTAGATTCCACATTTAAGTGATATTGTATGGTATTTGTCTTTGATTTACTTCACTTAGTATGATAATCTCTAAGTCTATTCATGTTGCTGCAAATGGTGTTAATGATTTCAGTCTTTTTTGCAGCTAAGTGACACTCAGTTGCGTGTATGTACCATGTCTTCTTTATTCATTCACCTGTCTCTATTCTTCATATTAGAAGTGGATACCAGAAGGATGGTAGGTACCAAAAGAATACATTGCATACCTTCTTTCCCATAGGATTGAAATGACTGTGGAGATTGTTATAGGTGTCCAGGTTTGCAAGGCTATCTTCAGTCTCAGTTGAATAGGACAGTTTGTTTTTTTGAACTTTAAACATCTTTATGCCCTATATAAATATAATTTAGATACAGTGGGTATTGCTTTGAAGAAAATGATTATAAATACTCTCTCAGTGAATCCATTTTTTCCTTATATACCTTATAACTTTAAAGGTCTGATATTCATAATTATTGATGTTCAGATTGGTAGTTATTTCTATTACATGCTCAGCTCTAAATAAGTAGTCCATTATATGAGACCTAGATATTTAGGAGAGTTTGAAGTGAGTCAGTTTGTTGAAAGTTCCTGTTCCTTTTCTGTCTTGAGTCTACCTATTTTCAATATGTGCCTTGATATTTTTCATTCTACAAGCCATTTTTAGGGTAAGTTGAATCAGATTTATATTGCAGGTAGAAATCACCAAACCTTCCCCCCTCCCACCTTGAATTTGTTTTAGCAAGTGTATCAAACTTTGTTTATTAAATAATAATATTTCCTAGTTTTATTCAAGGCTGCCAGCCAGTGCTTTTTTTGTTTTTTGGTCGGGGATGGGGGGATGGGTTGGGGAGGGAACGGGGCAGGCGGGCCACTTCTATTGGTCTTTCATTTATGTATTTTCATCCATCTTTGTCCTTTGGCCCATGTGGGCCTCGCATCACAGTGGCCTCTGTTGTTGCAGAGCACCAACTCTGGGTCCATGCAATCCAGAGCTCTGGCTCGGTAATTGGACACATCAGTCCAGCCGCTCCATGGCACATGGGATCTTCCCAGGCCAGGGATCGTACTGGCACCCCTTGCACTGCAAGGCGGTGTCCTTACCCACTGGACCACCAGGCAAGCCCCCAGCCAGTGCTTTTTATCAGTACGAAGGTAAATTGTGTTACTTAGATGCAGCGGAAGTGAAACACTTGCTACTTTAATTACTGATAATAGTATTGAAAATAAACATACGGGTTTTCTTAAGTTTTTAAAAATTTCAGCAAATTTGCCAAATGTCATGATTTTATAATCTGAACCCTAGAGACTCGCAGACTACAGGACCTCAATGATCAATGATCCCTTTAATTTCCTTCCCGACTGAGATTCTTTATTCTAATGCCAACTCATTTATTCAGTAGTTATGTTTTTGTTTTTCAAGTAATATTGGTAGAATGAGTTGACATGGAAACTTTGGAAAATACCTTTTATGCATATAATTAAACCTGACTTCCCACCAGGGTTTTCTGGGTCCTAGGAATATATTGGGCCTTGGGATATAAAGAAACTAGTGAAGACAACTCAGATGATCCTTGAACTTTGGTAGACTGATATTCATAATTATTGATGTTCAGATTGGTAGTTATTTCTATTACATGCTCAGCTCTAAATAAGTAGTCCATTATATGAGACCTAGATATTTAGGAGAGTTTGAAGTGAGTCAGTTTGTTGAAAGTTCCTGTTCCTTTTCTGTCTTGAGTCTACCTATTTTCAATATGTGCCTTGATATTTTTCATTCTACAAGCCATTTTTAGGGTAAGTTGAATCAGATTTATATTGCAGGTAGAAATCACCAAACCTTCCCCCCTCCCACCTTGAATTTGTTTTAGCAAGTGTATCAAACTTTGTTTATTAAATAATAATATTTCCTAGTTTTATTCAAGGCTGCCAGCCAGTGCTTTTTTTGTTTTTTGGTCGGGGATGGGGGGATGGGTTGGGGAGGGAACGGGGCAGGCGGGCCACTTCTATTGGTCTTTCATTTATGTATTTTCATCCATCTTTGTCCTTTGGCCCATGTGGGCCTCGCATCACAGTGGCCTCTGTTGTTGCAGAGCACCAACTCTGGGTCCATGCAATCCAGAGCTCTGGCTCGGTAATTGGACACATCAGTCCAGCCGCTCCATGGCACATGGGATCTTCCCAGGCCAGGGATCGTACTGGCACCCCTTGCACTGCAAGGCGGTGTCCTTACCCACTGGACCACCAGGCAAGCCCCCAGCCAGTGCTTTTTATCAGTACG
The DNA here is from genome assembly GCA_022376925.1 of Tragulus kanchil. Lineage (NCBI taxonomy): Eukaryota > Metazoa > Chordata > Mammalia > Artiodactyla > Tragulidae > Tragulus > Tragulus kanchil. The sequence continues at coordinate 75,870,408 of JAIOJX010000003.1, read as the reverse complement.
AAGGTAAATTGTGTTACTTAGATGCAGCGGAAGTGAAACACTTGCTACTTTAATTACTGATAATAGTATTGAAAATAAACATACGGGTTTTCTTAAGTTTTTAAAAATTTCAGCAAATTTGCCAAATGTCATGATTTTATAATCTGAACCCTAGAGACTCGCAGACTACAGGACCTCAATGATCAATGATCCCTTTAATTTCCTTCCCGACTGAGATTCTTTATTCTAATGCCAACTCATTTATTCAGTAGTTATGTTTTTGTTTTTCAAGTAATATTGGTAGAATGAGTTGACATGGAAACTTTGGAAAATACCTTTTATGCATATAATTAAACCTGACTTCCCCACAGGTTTTCGTCTTTGTTTTTAAGCGGGGTAGACATGTCATGGGCAGACTCTGGGGATTTCCTAGGAATATATTGGGCCTTGGGATATAAAGAAACTAGTGAAGACAACTCAGATGATCCTTGAACTTTGAGACCTAGGATCCGCCCCCTAGAGAGTGAAATTAGCTCAGGAGAAGAAGAATGGGTGAATATGATGATACCTAAAGGTGGGGTGTATACTAACCCAAAAGGCAAAAGATTTGTGCCTAAGAGAAGTTATAGTCAAGTAAGCCTGGACCTGTCCTTTAGCAATGAGGAATTTATGACTCACCCCAGGCCATTTCGGCAGAGCTCCACTTGCAAGCAAAGCCTAATTCAAAGATCTAATAGTAAATGGGAATTCTTTCTGGCCGTAACACACTCCACAAAGAAAATCCCTATGGCAACATTCCAGTCTTACCTGTTTACTTTCTTAGCGTAAAGCTTCATTATTCCTTCCCTTGTAATGATTTATGATATAATGACCTTGATAAGAGATAAAGAGTGGTGCGTATCCCACACAGAGAACTGGCAAATGGCAAAGTGGGCAAAGTGACAAGAATTTTTCCTATAAAGTGGGGGAAGTAGATTGTGTGGGAGCTCACTCACAGAATTCAGCTGTGCCTGAGGTGAGACTGAAGCTCTCCAGCTCTGGGGGTAAGAATCTTTGTTATTGTTGATTGAGTTCTGAACTTTTGAATAATTGCTGAATGTGCTTAACTACTAACCTTGTGTTCTCTGTGTTAATAAATCTGAGCTTGATTTGAACTCCATGCCTTTTACTGTTGAAGTTCTATTCTCTAATGTTTGAAGGAACTACATTGTGTAAATTAAAAGTTCTCTGAAAATAGAATAGAGGTGATATAGTATTTCCTCGTGTTTATTTATCAGAGATAAGTAATTGCACTGTGACCCGTGACAGTCATAAGTGAATTGGTGGTGGTTTAATGTGGTAGCTGTCTTCTCTACTCTGTGGCTCTGTCTTCTGGAGTGGATCATTTTGATTCAGTAGTTATGTTTTTGTTTTTCAAGTAATATTGGTAGAATGAGTTGACATGGAAACTTTGGAAAATACCTTTTATGCATATAATTAAACCTGACTTCCCCACAGGTTTTCGTCTTTGTTTTTAAGCGGGGTAGACATGTCATGGGCAGACTCTGGGGATTTCCTAGGAATATATTGGGCCTTGGGATATAAAGAAACTAGTGAAGACAACTCAGATGATCCTTGAACTTTGAGACCTAGGATCCGCCCCCTAGAGAGTGAAATTAGCTCAGGAGAAGAAGAATGGGTGAATATGATGATACCTAAAGGTGGGGTGTATACTAACCCAAAAGGCAAAAGATTTGTGCCTAAGAGAAGTTATAGTCAAGTAAGCCTGGACCTGTCCTTTAGCAATGAGGAATTTATGACTCACCCCAGGCCATTTCGGCAGAGCTCCACTTGCAAGCAAAGCCTAATTCAAAGATCTAATAGTAAATGGGAATTCTTTCTGGCCGTAACACACTCCACAAAGAAAATCCCTATGGCAACATTCCAGTCTTACCTGTTTACTTTCTTAGCGTAAAGCTTCATTATTCCTTCCCTTGTAATGATTTATGATATAATGACCTTGATAAGAGATAAAGAGTGGTGCGTATCCCACACAGAGAACTGGCAAATGGCAAAGTGGGCAAAGTGACAAGAATTTTTCCTATAAAGTGGGGGAAGTAGATTGTGTGGGAGCTCACTCACAGAATTCAGCTGTGCCTGAGGTGAGACTGAAGCTCTCCAGCTCTGGGGGTAAGAATCTTTGTTATTGTTGATTGAGTTCTGAACTTTTGAATAATTGCTGAATGTGCGTTAACTACTAACCTTGTGTTCTCTGTGTTAATAAATCTGAGCTTGATTTGAACTCCATGCCTTTTACTGTTGAAGTTCTATTCTCTAATGTTTGAAGGAACTACATTGTGTAAATTAAAAGTTCTCTGAAAATAGAATAGAGGTGATATAGTATTTCCTCGTGTTTATTTATCAGAGATAAGTAATTGCACTGTGACCCGTGACAGTCATAAGTGAATTGGTGGTGGTTTTAATGTGGTAGCTGTCTTCTCTACTCTGTGGCTCTGTCTTCTGGAGTGGATCATTTTCTGAGCCTTTGACTTAATAAACAAAGCAGAGAACTTGACTAGAAACTAAATTCCATTTCAGTTATGTACACATGTTTAGGAAATGTGGTCTGTAATTCATTTCTTTGTGTGAGTTAGTCCTGTTAATACTCGCTAGCTTAATCAGTGTGTGATTAGGAGGTAAAGAAATTGTGCTAGGATCAGTATTCTCACCTAAACTTTGTAGTCGAGATTTGGATGCTGCTTAGTTCTCTGAGCCTACTAGGGAGAAAAAAGAAAAAGAAGAAAAAAGAAAAAAAGGCCTTTTATCCTATACTCGGGTATGACTGTTGATACAGCCCTTTTTTTTCTTTTTAAATATACATTTAATGTCATTGGTTGACCATTGTACTAGGTTCTTGTGGGTGTAGCAGTATACTAGGTGTGATTATATCTTCAAAATGTTTACAGACTAGTTGAGATAGGGATAGTTGAGCAAACAAGTGAACTGAACTTAAGTTTCCTTAGGTGTTTAAAGAGTCCTAGCCACTGAATTCTGTAGAAGTTCTTAGCCCCAAGTACTCATCTCTTGGGCAGAAGACTAGATGAATCTGAACTTGCCAAGTACATATTTTTCTGGGAATAGAGTCAACTGTCTCCCCACAAAGCCATTGTGTAACCAGATGGCTCGTTCAGTTGGTGTGTTTACCCTTGCATTGAATCGTTTGAGCTATAAAGTGGGGAAGTAGATTGTGTGGAGCTCACACAGAATTCAGCTCTGAGGTGAGACTAAGCCATCTGGGTAAAGAATCTTTGTTATTGTTGATTGAGTTCTGAACTTTTGAATAATTGCTGAATGTGCGTTAACTACTAACCTTGTGTTCTCTGTGTTAATAAATCTGAGCTTGATTTGAACTCCATGCCTTTTACTGTTGAAGTTCTATTCTCTAATGTTTGAAGGAACTACATTGTGTAAATTAAAAGTTCTCTGAAAATAGAATAGAGGTGATATAGTATTTCCTCGTGTTTATTTATCAGAGATAAGTAATTGCACTGTGACCCGTGACAGTCATAAGTGAATTGGTGGTGGTTTTAATGTGGTAGCTGTCTTCTCTACTCTGTGGCTCTGTCTTCTGGAGTGGATCATTTTCTGAGCCTTTGACTTAATAAACAAAGCAGAGAACTTGACTAGAAACTAAATTCCATTTCAGTTATGTACACATGTTTAGGAAATGTGGTCTGTAATTCATTTCTTTGTGTGAGTTAGTCCTGTTAATACTCGCTAGCTTAATCAGTGTGTGATTAGGAGGTAAAGAAATTGTGCTAGGATCAGTATTCTCACCTAAACTTTTTAGCCGAGATTTGGATGCTGCTTATTTCTCTGAGCCTACTAGGGAGAAAAAAGAAAAAGTAGAAAAAAGAAAAAAAGGCCTTTTATCCTATACTGGGGTATGACTGTTGATACAGCCCTTTTTTTTTTCTTTTTTAAATATACATTTAATGTCATTGGTTGACCATTGTACTAGGTTCTTGTGGGTGTAGCAGTATACTAGGTGTGATTATATCTTCAAAATGTTTACAGACTAGTTGAGATAGGGATAGTTGAGCAAACAAGTGAACTGAACTTAAGTTTCCTTAGGTGTTTAAAGAGTCCTAGCCACTGAATTCTGTAGAAGTTCTTAGCCCCAAGTACTCATCTCTTGGGCAGAAGACTAGATGAATCTGAACTTGCCAAGTACATATTTTTCTGGGAATAGAGTCAACTGTCTCCCCACAAAGCCATTGTGTAACCAGATGGCTCGTTCAGTTGGTGTGTTTACCCTTGCACATTGAATCAGAACTATGATCGAGTTCAGGTGAAGTTCGCTTTTGTATTCTTCCTGGCTGTTCTCCTCTTGCTGTTTGGTTCTCCTGAGCACATCAAGAATTTCTTTAGCACTGACTGAAGTGAGAGGGAGGGCTTTCTGCATATTAGCATGTTATTCCTTTTGTACTTATGTATAACCTTGGTAAGGAAGAAATCCAGAAATGGAAGATATAAAGGCCCCTATACGGGTATAATAGATTTTACTTGTAACTTTGTTGCTAATCACTCATTATAGTCTCATGAATCTGGTGTAAGCATCTGTCCTTGTGACCCTGAGATGAAGAGGGTATTTCCTATGGCTTGTTTATGTCAGTGCCATGGCTAATATCTTAAAAATTAAATATAAGAGAGAGTGGTGGTTTTTAAAAAAATTTTGGCCTCTTTTATTGATTTTTTGTCTTTATTAATTTTCATCCATCTTCATCGGCCTGTGTGGGCCTCCCATCGCAGCGGCTTCTCTAGTAGCAGAGTGATGGCTCTGGGCACATGCTAGCTCGTAATTGGACACATCGGTCCAGCTGCTCTGTGGCATATGGGATCTTCTGGTGCCTGGGTTTGAATCGGTGCCCCTTGCACAGAAAGATGGACTCTTTACCCACTGGACCACCAGGGAAGCCCAAGAATGGTGTTTTTAACTTTAAAAATTTCAATTGAAATTTGTGCTAGTTATGATAGCATGAATAGTAGGGTAACCTACTTTTCAGCTGTTTCTGTATATGGTTTATCGGAGAAGGAAATGGCAACCCACTCCAGTATTCTTGCCTGGAGAATTCCATGGACAGAGGAGCCTGGCTGCTACAGTCCATGGAGTCACAAATACATACACACACACACACACACACACACACACACACACACACACATATTGGACTTCCCTGATGGCTCAGTGGCACAGAATCTGCTGGAAAGATCCCCCTGGAGGAGGGCATGGCAACCCACTCTAGTATTCTTGCTTGGAAAATTCCATGGACAGAGGAGCCTGACCTATTGCAGTCCATGGGCTCACACAGAGTTGGACACGACTGAAGTTGACTACGCAGCAGCTGCACTATGGTTTATGTTACCACGTGGGGGAGCTCTTTTATAAGTCAGTGCATTGCAAAAGAGCAACTGTTAGGTAGGCCAAAGGTTTGTTCAGTATTTTCTGTAAGATCTCATGGAAAAGACCCAACAGACTTTTTGGTCAACCCAGTACAAGACACATCACTAACTCAGGGCTATCAGGTGGGTGGTTCGAGTGAACTAAACTAAACGATAGCTTCAATAGGTAGCTTGTGAAGTGTTGGTTATAGATTTTGATTTAAACTGCAATATAAAGTTTTAATATTTTAAAAAAGATGTGTATCAAGAATAGTCCTAATTTTTCTGACATGCTTTATATAAATTTAGTAATTTTGATTGAACAATTGTGTATCTTAAAAATTAAATATAAGAGAGAGTGGTGGTTTTAAAAATTTTGGCCTCTTTTATTGATTTTTTGTCTTTATTAATTTTCATCCATCTTCATCGGCCTGTGTGGGCCTCCCATCGCAGCGGCTTCTCTAGTAGCAGAGTGATGGCTCTGGGCACATGCTAGCTCGTAATTGGACACATCGGTCCAGCTGCTCTGTGGCATATGGGATCTTCTGGTGCCTGGGTTTGAATCGGTGCCCCTTGCACAGAAAGATGGACTCTTTACCCACTGGACCACCAGGGAAGCCCAAGAATGGTGTTTTAATTTTAAAAAATTTCAATTGAAATTTGTGCTAGTTATGATAGCATGAATAGTAGGGTAACCTACTTTTCAGCTGTTTCTGTATATGGTTTATCGGAGAAGGAAATGGCAACCCACTCCAGTATTCTTGCCTGGAGAATTCCATGGACAGAGGAGCCTGGCTGCTACAGTCCATGGAGTCACAAATACATACACACACACACACACACACACACACACACACACACACACATATTGGACTTCCCTGATGGCTCAGTGGCACAGAATCTGCTGGAAAGATCCCCCTGGAGGAGGGCATGGCAACCCACTCTAGTATTCTTGCTTGGAAAATTCCATGGACAGAGGAGCCTGACCTATTGCAGTCCATGGGCTCACACAGAGTTGGACACGACTGAAGTTGACTACGCAGCAGCTGCACTATGGTTTATGTTACCACGTGGGGGAGCTCTTTTATAAGTCAGTGCATTGCAAAAGAGCAACTGTTAGGTAGGCCAAAGGTTTGTTCAGTATTTTCTGTAAGATCTCATGGAAAAGACCCAACAGACTTTTTGGTCAACCCAGTACAAGACACATCACTAACTCAGGGCTATCAGGTGGGTGGTTCGAGTGAACTAAACTAAACGATAGCTTCAATAGGTAGCTTGTGAAGTGTTGGTTATAGATTTTGATTTAAACTGCAATATAAAGTTTTAATATTTTAAAAAAGATGTGTATCAAGAATAGTCCTAATTTTTCTGACATGCTTTATATAAATTTAGTAATTTTTGATTGACTTACTTTCTCATCTATTTTATATTTGTAGGTAATTTAGAAAATATATCTAGGATTAATGAAGAAAATGAAAACCATTTGTAATCCTACTGCCTATAGATAATAGTTAACATTTTGATATATTTTTGTTTGTCCTTCCCTTTAAATTTTTTCGCCAAATTGCAGTCAAAATATACACCGAATTTTGTATTCTGATATTTTTTCTCTTAACATGTCCTTGATATTTTCCTATGTCCTTATAATCTTTGAAATGTTTTAAGAGTTTTATGTAGTTCCATGATACAGCTCTATCATAATTTAACCATTCTATTTAAAGATATTTAAGCTTTTCCTGCTATTTTTTGCTATTGTAAATAATTCTTTGAACGTTTATTACACTGAATCTTGACTCAGTACTCTAATTGTTTTCATTGGGTATATTCTTAGAGAATAACATGGAACTCTTAAGGCTCTTGATGCATATAGCAAAATGTCCTTCAATTGACACTATTCAGAGGTTTGTATTTTCAAAATATGTTTATTGGAAATCAGTGGTTTTTTTCCTTTTGCAAAGTGCTTTTTCTTACCCTTTCCCCATTTTTTCTTCTTTAATTAATTTATTTATATTTTTGTGATTATTTTGGCTGAGTGGAAATTACTCTTCCTCTCTTTTAAGTTTTGAAGGTGCTGTTCTGAGCCTATTTCATAATTCTCAACTAAATTTTTGAGGAAACAAATCAGTTACAAATTTTAGGTTCGACTGATGACTACGCAGCAGCTGCACTATGGTTTATGTTACCACGTGGGGAGCTCTTTTATAAGTCAGCATTGCAAAAGAGCAACTGTTAGGTAGGCCAAAGGTTTGTTCAGTATTTTCTGTAAGATCTCATGGAAAAGACCCAACAGACTTTTTGGTCAACCCAGTACAAGACACATCACTAACTCAGGGCTATCAGGTGGGTGGTTCGAGTGAACTAAACTAAACGATAGCTTCAATAGGTAGCTTGTGAAGTGTTGGTTATAGATTTTGATTTAAACTGCAATATAAAGTTTTAATATTTTAAAAAAGATGTGTATCAAGAATAGTCCTAATTTTTCTGACATGCTTTATATAAATTTAGTAATTTTTGATTGACTTACTTTCTCATCTATTTTATATTTGTAGGTAATTTAGAAAATATATCTAGGATTAATGAAGAAAATGAAAACCATTTGTAATCCTACTGCCTATAGATAATAGTTAACATTTTGATATATTTTTGTTTGTCCTTCCCTTTAAATTTTTTCGCCAAATTGCAGTCAAAATATACACCGAATTTTGTATTCTGATATTTTTTCTCTTAACATGTCCTTGATATTTTCCTATGTCCTTATAATCTTTGAAATGTTTTAAGAGTTTTATGTAGTTCCATGATACAGCTCTATCATAATTTAACCATTCTATTTAAAGATATTTAAGCTTTTCCTGCTATTTTTTGCTATTGTAAATAATTCTTTGAACGTTTATTACACTGAATCTTGACTCAGTACTCTAATTGTTTTCATTGGGTATATTCTTAGAGAATAACATGGAACTCTTAAGGCTCTTGATGCATATAGCAAAATGTCCTTCAATTGACACTATTCAGAGGTTTGTATTTTCAAAATATGTTTATTGGAAATCAGTGGTTTTTTTCCTTTTGCAAAGTGCTTTTTCTTACCCTTTCCCCATTTTTTCTTCTTTAATTAATTTATTTATATTTTTGTGATTATTTTGGCTGAGTGGAAATTACTCTTCCTCTCTTTTAAGTTTTGAAGGTGCTGTTCTGAGCCTATTTCATAATTCTCAACTAAATTTTTGAGGAAACAAATCAGTTACAAATTTTAGGTTGTCATTGCCATTGGAAAATAGTGCCTGGATCTTGAGAAAGCAGTGAGGGCTGGAAAGCAGGACAAGAAATGTGAAGCATTGGTAGGGAGGGGTTGAGCATACTATAGATGTGGACGAGACTGCAGATGGCAGAGGAAAAGGAAAGGTGGTGGAGAAAAGTCTATGGAATCAGGAAACACTGAAAAAATTGGAATAGATGAAAAATAGAGAGAGGGTGAGGATGTTAAGACTGTTTGAAAAACTAAGGAGAAAAGTTTCAGTACAATGGTGTCAGATATTGTATAGAGGTCTTTGTGGACGAAACCAAAGAAAAGACTATTCAGTTCAGGAAGAAATCTTTCAAGGCTTAGGCAATAGCCTCAGTAGAATAGCACTCATACAGGAGTATGTGTTCCATGGATGCAGTTGATAGGTACCGGGAAAGTATCTGGTGAGTGTGTGTATAAATAGTGAGGGGTTTGTGTCTGTGGTTAGAACAGTAACTTGATAAAGTCCAGGGGTAGTTTTTTTTTTTTTTTTTTCCGATAAGTGATGCAAACTTGTTTGTAACTAAAAGGAAACACGTTTTAGAAAGAACCGTAAGAGAAATTATATAAGACAGAAGGAGGAATTAATAAACTAGGTCTTGAAGGAGGTGAGATGCAACACAATCCCAATTGGGAGGTAGTAAGGGGTTAGATTTATTCATTTGAGAGTGGAGGAGACTGTGCACTTATCAGAGTCGGAAGAGAAGAAGACCTTCAAGATGCAGAAACACTGAAAGAAGAGTAGAATATATGGTACTTAGAAGTTCTTTGATGTGCATTTAGCTTTTGGCATTGTGATTTTCTAACCTTCCCAATAAGGCTCTTGATGCATATAGCAAAATGTCCTTCAATTGACACTATTCAGAGGTTTGTATTTTCAAAATATGTTTATTGGAAATCAGTGGTTTTTTTCCTTTTGCAAAGTGCTTTTTCTTACCCTTTCCCCATTTTTTCTTCTTTAATTAATTTATTTATATTTTTGTGATTATTTTGGCTGAGTGGAAATTACTCTTCCTCTCTTTTAAGTTTTGAAGGTGCTGTTCTGAGCCTATTTCATAATTCTCAACTAAATTTTTGAGGAAACAAATCAGTTACAAATTTTAGGTTGTCATTGCCATTGGAAAATAGTGCCTGGATCTTGAGAAAGCAGTGAGGGCTGGAAAGCAGGACAAGAAATGTGAAGCATTGGTAGGGAGGGGTTGAGCATACTATAGATGTGGACGAGACTGCAGATGGCAGAGGAAAAGGAAAGGTGGTGGAGAAAAGTCTATGGAATCAGGAAACACTGAAAAAGTTGGAATAGATGAAAAATAGAGAGAGGGTGAGGATGTTAAGACTGTTTGAAAAACTAAGGAGAAAAGTTTCAGTACAATGGTGTCAGATATTGTATAGAGGTCTTTGTGGACGAAACCAAAGAAAAGACTATTCAGTTCAGGAAGAAATCTTTCAAGGCTTAGGCAATAGCCTCAGTAGAATAGCACTCATACAGGAGTATGTGTTCCATGGATGCAGTTGATAGGTACCGGGAAAGTATCTGGTGAGTGTGTGTATAAATAGTGAGGGGTTTGTATGTGTGGTTAGAACAGTAACTTGATAAAGTCCAGGGGTAGTTTTTTTTTTTTTTTTTTCCGATAAGTGATGCAAACTTGTTTGTAACTAAAAGGAAACACGTTTTAGAAAGAACCGTAAGAGAAATTATATAAGACAGAAGGAGGAATTAATAAACTAGGTCTTGAAGGAGGTGAGATGCAACACAATCCCAATTGGGAGGTAGTAAGGGGTTAGATTTATTCATTTGAGAGTGGAGGAGACTGTGCACTTATCAGAGTCGGAAGAGAAGAAGACCTTCAAGATGCAGAAACACTGAAAGAAGAGTAGAATATATGGTACTTAGAAGTTCTTTGATGTGGACAAAAATGTTGAGGCTTTTGGCATTGTGATTTTCTAACCTTCCCAATAAAGTGGCAATGAAGAACATAGAACAGGAAAATAGTTAAGAAGAGTACAGGATTCTTGGGACTTCCCTGTGGTTCAGCAAAGAATCCGCCTGCCAGTGCCGGAGACGCGGCTTCAGTCCCTGGGTTGGGAAGATCTCCTGGAGAAGGGAATGGCAACCTACTCCAGGATTTTTGCCTGGAGAATACCAGGATAGAGCAGCCTGTGGGGTCTGTGGGGTCTGTGGGGTTGCAAAGAGTTGGACACAACTGAGTGACTAACACTTTCACTGTTTTCACAGGATTCTTAGTTGGGTGGTGAGATTAAGGATTTCAACTGTGAAAATGTTAGGAAATCAATGGAGAAGTGTAGTAAGGAAATATTCTTAGGTAAATGGAAGAATACTAATTTGAGTGTTAGGAATCTTGGGTTTTAGGCCTGTGGCATTGATTGCCTGTGTTGGGCAAATCTTTTTTTTTTTCTAATTTCTCTCTCTCTGTTTTTTTTTTTTTTTTTTTAATTTTTATTTTACTGTTTACTTTTGCAGAGTTTTGTTTACAGATGTGTATGATCCCAGATTAGTCGTCTGTATATCCCCCCCATCCCATTCTCCAGGCCATCACACAGTGTTCGGCAAATCTTTTTTTTTTTTTTAAAGATTTATCCATTTATTTATGTATTTCTTGGGCGGGGGTTGGGTGGGGAGGGAGGGGGGTGGGCGGGCCAACTCCACCGGTCTTTCATTTCTCTATTTTCATCCGTCCTTGCTCTTTGGCCCGTGTGGGCCTCCCATCGCGGTGGCCTCAGTTGTCTCTGAGCGCCGGCTCTGGGCGCACGCACTCTAGAATTCTGGCTCGGTAATTGGACACATCAGTCCAGCCGCTCGGCGGCACGTGGGATCTTCCCAGGCCAGGGATCGAACTGGCGCCCCTTGCAGTGCAAGGCGGTGTCCTTACCCACTGGACCACCAGGGGAAGCCCAAGTGTTGGGCAAATCTTTTTTTTTTTTTAAAGATTTATTTATTCATTTATTTATTGGGCGGGGGTCGGGTTGGGGAGGGGAGCAGGCGGGCCATTTCTATTGGTCTATCATTTCTGTATTTTCATCCGTCTTTGTTCTTTGGTTCCTGTGGGCCTCCCATCGCGGTGGTCACTGTTGTCACAGAGCACCGGCTCTGGGCGCACGCGCCCCAGAGCTCCGGCTCGGTAATTGGACACATCGGTCCAGCCGCTCTGTGGCACGTGGGATCTTCCCAGGCCAGGGATCGAACTGGCGCCCCTTGCACTGCAAGGCGGTGTCCTTACCCACTGGAACACCAGGGAAGCCCTGGGCAAATCTTAAGACTAATCTTCAGTTTCTTAATCTCTACAATGAGAAGTAAACCAAATATACTTTACAGATTTAAAAACCTTGAATCAAGCTGAACTATAAAAAGAGCAAAGCACAATTACCGTAGTCAAGACATGATAGGAAAGAAAGACAGGTGAAAAGAAAGACAGGTAGGTCCATGGAAGAGAACAGGGTATCTAGAAATAGAATCCACACATGTGTGTCAGTCTTTGTTCACAGAAGTGCTAAGGTGGTTCAATGGAGAGAGGATCTTCCTCTCAGCAAATGATACTGGAGTAGGTGGACATCCATATGCAAAAAAAGAGCCCAATCCCTATCTCACACCCTTGATAAAAGTTAATTCAAGTGAATCATAGACACAAGTTTGTAGAAGATGACCTAGGAGAAAATTCTTGTGCCCTTGGATTAAGCAAAGATCTCATAGATAGTACCAGCAAAATCAGGATCTATAAAATAAAATAATAAATTGAGCTCCATCAAAAATAAAAACTTATGTTCTTTGAAATACACTATTAAAAAAACCGAAAAGCTCCAGATTAGGTGAAAATTTTTGCAAAACACATACCTGTGAACAATGTCTAAGTAGCTCTTACAACTTAATAAGGCAAGACAATGGAATAGAAAATTGGCAAAAGAAGAGATACAAATGTTAAGCAAGATTTTAAAAAATACTCAATGTCATTAGTCCTTGGGAAAGTGTACCATTACACTCTTACTAGGATGGCTGAAAAACAGACAAACACAAACTCAGTTCTGAGGAGGATGTGAAGAAACATGAACTCTCATTTGTAGCTGGCAAAAATGCAAAATGTTACAGCCACACTGGGAAACAGTTGACCAGTTTCTTGTAAACTTAAACTTACATTTAATGTAGAACTTAGCATTCCGCAATGAGGTATTCACCCAAGAGAAATGAAAATATGCATCCACTTAAGGAATATGTAGTTGAATATTTAAGGCTAGGGTTAGTAGCCTTATTCATAGTAGTGTATTCAACTATTGGAATAGATAGATTATGGTATATTCATAAAATGGAGTGCTTACTAACAATTAAAGTTAATAAATAGTAATAGACACAATAATATGTATGAGTTCTCAGAAGCATTATGCTAACTGAAAGAAGCTGGACAAAAAAGGTTACCGTCTTTATAATTCCATTTGTATGACATTCTAGAGAAAGAATTGAAATCAGATCAGTGATTGCCAGGGGCTATATAATCATGATTTCTCACACACACAAACCTGCAGCATTCCTCAGCATTCCCAGGGATGAATACTTTTGGTCTGGAGAAGACTGGATGGTGGACAGTTTTGAGACAGATATGATTGTAGAATCCAAGGTGGTTTCTGTTTCCCAGCAAATGATACTGGAGTAGGTGGACATCCATATGCAAAAAGAGCCCAATCCCTATCTCACACCCTTGATAAAAGTTAATTCAAGTGAATCATAGACACAAGTTTGTAGAAGATGACCTAGGAGAAAATTCTTGTGCCCTTGGATTAAGCAAAGATCTCATAGATAGTACCAGCAAAATCAGGATCTATAAAATAAAATAATAAATTGAGCTCCATCAAAAATAAAAACTTATGTTCTTTGAAATACACTATTAAAAAAACCGAAAAGCTCCAGATTAGGTGAAAATTTTTGCAAAACACATACCTGTGAACAATGTCTAAGTAGCTCTTACAACTTAATAAGGCAAGACAATGGAATAGAAAATTGGCAAAAGAAGAGATACAAATGTTAAGCAAGATTTTAAAAAATACTCAATGTCATTAGTCCTTGGGAAAGTGTACCATTACACTCTTACTAGGATGGCTGAAAAACAGACAAACACAAACTCAGTTCTGAGGAGGATGTGAAGAAACATGAACTCTCATTTGTAGCTGGCAAAAATGCAAAATGTTACAGCCACACTGGGAAACAGTTGACCAGTTTCTTGTAAACTTAAACTTACATTTAATGTAGAACTTAGCATTCCGCAATGAGGTATTCACCCAAGAGAAATGAAAATATGCATCCACTTAAGGAATATGTAGTTAAATATTTAAGGCTAGGGTTAGTAGCCTTATTCATAGTAGTGTATTCAACTATTGGAATAGATAGATTATGGTATATTCATAAAATGGAGTGCTTACTAACAATTAAAGTTAATAAATAGTAATAGACACAATAATATGTATGAGTTCTCAGAAGCATTATGCTAACTGAAAGAAGCTGGACAAAAAAGGTTACCGTCTTTATAATTCCATTTGTATGACATTCTAGAGAAAGAATTGAAATCAGATCAGTGATTGCCAGGGGCTATATAATCATGATTTCTCACACACACAAACCTGCAGCATTCCTCAGCATTCCCAGGGATGAATACTTTTGGTCTGGAGAAGACTGGATGGTGGACAGTTTTGAGACAGATATGATTGTAGAGGAATGAGGCTTGACTCACTGATAATATGGTGCTGCTGATAGTTATGATTCAGTGAGTATAGTGCCTGGCACTATGCTCATTACTTAAGAGCATCCTCACTGTTAGTTTTCATAGTGACCAGGATTAGATACTGTTATCATTCCTATTTGAGTAGAAACTGAGGTTTCATTAGATTTAATCCATTGCTCACAGTTATACAACTGTAGTATATGTTCAAACTCGTGAATGTTTGACACCCAAATTCATGTTTTTAACATAAAATACAAGTGTAGGTCCAGGGAGACAGGGATTTTTTTTTTTTTTTGCTTCTGTTTTCATCCCTGTATCCCCAAAGTCATAAAACTGTTAGTTCCACAGTGCCCGATTTCTTTAAAAATTATTAGAGATGTCAGATTTTAGAAGATATTATAAAACAAATTGAAAGAGGCAAAGAAAACTATATGAAGATCAAGGTATGATTTTTAAATGATCGCAAATACGGTGGTTAGACTGATGTTTCCACTTAGGCATTTATCACATGAGATGACTGTGTTAAATTATGTTACTTGTGTTGCAATGCAATACACTGTTTAAAAAGTAAATAGAATCATTAAAGAGTAGGATTTTTAGTCGATTTTCATCTTCATGGCTTGGTAAATTTTTTCACTCTAGAAAATTTTGGTGGCATCCAGATATAAGATCAGATAAAAATTGCCCGGAATATGTAAAAAAGGCTAGGGTTAGTAGCCTTATTCATAGTAGTGTATTCAACTATTGGAATAGATAGATTATGGTATATTCATAAAATGGAGTGCTTACTAACAATTAAAGTTAATAAATAGTAATAGACACAATAATATGTATGAGTTCTCAGAAGCATTATGCTAACTGAAAGAAGCTGGACAAAAAAGGTTACCGTCTTTATAATTCCATTTGTATGACATTCTAGAGAAAGAATTGAAATCAGATCAGTGATTGCCAGGGGCTATATAATCATGATTTCTCACACACACAAACCTGCAGCATTCCTCAGCATTCCCAGGGATGAATACTTTTGGTCTGGAGAAGACTGGATGGTGGACAGTTTTGAGACAGATATGATTGTAGAGGAATGAGGCTTGACTCACTGATAATATGGTGCTGCTGATAGTTATGATTCAGTGAGTATAGTGCCTGGCACTATGCTCATTACTTAAGAGCATCCTCACTGTTAGTTTTCATAGTGACCAGGATTAGATACTGTTATCATTCCTATTTGAGTAGAAACTGAGGTTTCATTAGATTTAATCCATTGCTCACAGTTATACAACTGTAGTATATGTTCAAACTCGTGAATGTTTGACACCCAAATTCATGTTTTTAACATAAAATACAAGTGTAGGTCCAGGGAGACAGGGATTTTTTTTTTTTTTTGCTTCTGTTTTCATCCCTGTATCCCCAAAGTCATAAAACTGTTAGTTCCACAGTGCCCGATTTCTTTAAAAATTATTAGAGATGTCAGATTTTAGAAGATATTATAAAACAAATTGAAAGAGGCAAAGAAAACTATATGAAGATCAAGGTATGATTTTTAAATGATCGCAAATACGGTGGTTAGACTGATGTTTCCACTTAGGCATTTATCACATGAGATGACTGTGTTAAATTATGTTACTTGTGTTGCAATGCAATACACTGTTTAAAAAGTAAATAGAATCATTAAAGAGTAGGATTTTTAGTCGATTTTCGTCTTCATGGCTTGGTAAATTTTTTCACTCTAGAAAATTTTGGTGGCATCCAGATATAAGATCAGATCAAGTGGATGTTATTAGTAACAACTAAAATGTGAGCCCTTTCCATATCTGTATCTATATATCTATTTTTCTATATATGTCTGTATCTAGAATCTTTAATCTAGAAATTCTAAGGTTTTCTGAGTTGGAAACTGATCATTTTCTTTGCATAGATTAACAAAAATACTTGTGCATGAATCATTCAGTTTTATAACATTGATCTCATCTGTAATCTGGTTCCCTCTAAAGAACTAAATCAAATATAGGTGATAAAATATTTAGTACTCTCAAGTTTAGAAAGAACATTTCTTTTTCTTCCATAAATAAATGTGTATGAAGAATACTTCATCTAAATATATAGTTAACTGAGATGCAGCTAAAACATAAAAAATAACAACAAGGTTTATAAATTATCTGAAATTTAGGTCACATTTTGGCTTATAGGAAAACTCCCAGGATCCATAAAAATTAGAACCTATGTATACAACATTTTGGCCTTCCCAGGTGGTTCAGACAATAAAGAATCTTCGTGCAATGTAGGAAACCCAGGTTTAGTTCCTGGATCAGGAAGATCCCCTGGAGAAGGGAATGGCAACTCACTCCAATACGACAAATCTAGGCAGCATATTAAAAAGTAGAGACATTGGGCTTCTTTGGTGGTCCAGTTGGTAAAGAGTCTGCCTTGCAGTGCAAGGGGAACGAGTTCGATCCCTGGCCCGGGAAGATCCCACTTGCTGCAGAGCAGCTGGACCATTGTGTCCAATTACGAGCCAGCACTCTGGAGCACATGTGCCCCCAGAGCCGGTGCTCTGCCATGAGAAAGGCCACTGCAATGGGAGGCCCATACATGCCAAAGAATAAAAAGATGGGTGAAAATAAATGTAAATTTAAAAAAATAAAAGAGGCATGATGGGGAAAAGAAAAAAAAAATCCATTCATCTATAAAAAAAAAAAAAAAGAAAAATAGAGGCATAACTTTTCCAACAAAAGTCCATGTAGTCAAAGCTATGGTGTTTCCAACAGTCATGTTCGAATGTGAGAGTTGGACCATAAAGAAGGCTGAATGCCGAAGAATGGATGCTTTTGAACTGTGGTGCTGAAGAGTATTCTTGAGAGTTTCTTGGACAGCAAAGAGATCAAACTGGTCAGTCCTAAAGGAAATCAGCCCTGAATATTCATTGGAAGGACTGATGCAGAAGCTAATGCTGCAATATTTTGGCCACCTGATGTAAAGAGTCCACTCATTGGAAAAGACCCTGATGCTGGAAAAGATCGAAGACAGGAAGAGAAGGGGGTGACAGAGGATGAGATGGGTAGATGGCATCACTGATACAATGGACATGAGTTTGAACAAACTCTGGAAAATACTGAAGGACAGGGAAGGTTAGCTTCATATGCTGTAGTCCATGGCATTGCTAAAGAGCGGGACACTACTGGGTGACTGAACAACAAATGTAACATTTTATTTATGCCTTTTTTTCTTTTTTGGCTACTTCTATTGATTTTTCATTTTATTTATCTTTGTTCTTTGGCCTTTGTGGGCCTCCCATCACAGTGGCCCCCCTCGTTGCAGAGCTCCTGCTCAGTAGTTGGACACATCGGTCCAGCTGCTCTGTGGCACGTGGGATCTTTCCAGGCAAGGGATCAAACCGGCGCCCCTTACACTGCAAGGGGGTGTCCTTACCCATTGGACCACCAGGGAAGCCCTATTTAGGCCTTGTTTCATTTCTAGTGAGCTCATGTTGAATTGTGTTGGTTATGTCCTAATAAAATTTACTTTTTTCATTGTTAGAAAACCAATTGAAGGCCTGGGAAGATCCCACTTGCTGCAGAGCAGCTGGACCATTGTGTCCAATTACGAGCCAGCACTCTGGAGCACATGTGCCCCCAGAGCCGGTGCTCTGCCATGAGAAAGGCCACTGCAATGGGAGGCCCATACATGCCAAAGAATAAAAAGATGGGTGAAAATAAATGTAAATTTAAAAAAATAAAAGAGGCATGATGGGGAAAAGAAAAAAAAAATCCATTCATCTATAAAAAAAAAAAAAAAGAAAAATAGAGGCATAACTTTTCCAACAAAAGTCCATGTAGTCAAAGCTATGGTGTTTCCAACAGTCATGTTCGAATGTGAGAGTTGGACCATAAAGAAGGCTGAATGCCGAAGAATGGATGCTTTTGAACTGTGGTGCTGAAGAGTATTCTTGAGAGTTTCTTGGACAGCAAAGAGATCAAACTGGTCAGTCCTAAAGGAAATCAGCCCTGAATATTCATTGGAAGGACTGATGCAGAAGCTAATGCTGCAATATTTTGGCCACCTGATGTAAAGAGTCCACTCATTGGAAAAGACCCTGATGCTGGAAAAGATCGAAGGCAGGAAGAGAAGGGGGTGACAGAGGATGAGATGGGTAGATGGCATCACTGATACAATGGACATGAGTTTGAACAAACTCTGGAAAATACTGAAGGACAGGGAAGGTTAGCTTCATATGCTGTAGTCCATGGCATTGCTAAAGAGCGGGACACTACTGGGTGACTGAACAACAAATGTAACATTTTATTTATGCCTTTTTTTCTTTTTTGGCTACTTCTATTGATTTTTCATTTTATTTATCTTTGTTCTTTGGCCTTTGTGGGCCTCCCATCGCAGTGGCCCCCCTCGTTGCAGAGCTCCTGCTCAGTAGTTGGACACATCGGTCCAGCTGCTCTGTGGCACGTGGGATCTTTCCAGGCAAGGGATCAAACCGGCGCCCCTTACACTGCAAAGGGGTGTCCTTACCCATTGGACCACCAGGGAAGCCCTATTTAGGCCTTGTTTCATTTCTAGTGAGCTCATGTTGAATTGTGTTGGTTATGTCCTAATAAAATTTACTATTTAAAAATTGAATAAATAACATATACAGTTTCAGCAAACTTAATACTTCATTTCCTCGTATTTTAAGAGAGTAAAAAAAAGATTGGACTTGCTGAAAGAAGACACATTGACAAATGTTAGGGCCAACAGGTGATAAACTGAGAGCACAGAAGCAAACCAAAAACATGGTAAGAATTAAGCATAAAAATTCAAAAATCAAGATAGTTTGGAGGTTGTTTATTATAGAGATAACCTTTTATCTTTGTAGTTTCTGAGAAACTGGCCAGAGTAATGCAGATACTCTTTTGACTGTTTTAGTTATTTCTGGCCTTACAATATAAAATTTAGTACTAATTTTGTAGCTAATTTATTACTAATATAGAATTAAATGCTCTCATAAAGACTTAGGAACAAATTTATTTTGTTATTCTCAATAAGAAAAAAGTTGCATAGAAATACAGTTTTAACACAGTTTCTAACTGTGTAAATGACTTAATGAATTAATTGAACCTTTTTGTTTTGTTTTGTTTCCAGGAAGGTTATATTCAAAAGAAAAAGGAACTCTGGGGAATCTGCATCTTTATTGCAGCAGTTGAGCTAGATGAGATGCCATTCACTTTCACTGAGCTGCAGAAAAACATTGAAACCAGGTAAAACTTCTTTCATTAATATAGGCCTCTGCCATTAAAGAAAATTTTTTCCGAACTGTCATTTTAATAGACTTTAGGTAACTGGTGGGTAATGCTAAAATTAATCTAAAACAGAACTTCAACTAGTGAAGTCTCATGCTCCATTGGAGCCCTTAATGAAAATTTCTTTGTGTTGCACTTTCTTAAAAATGTAGCAGTCTGTGTGTTTTTTTGTGTGTGTGTGTATGGGGGGGCGGTGGGGGTGGGGCTGGGGGGTAGTGCAGGTTAGGGAGGGAGCGGGGTGGGCAGGCCACTTCTATTGGTCTTTCATTTATCTATTTTCATCCATCTTTGTTCCTCGGCCCGTGTGGGCCTCCCATCACAGTGGCCTCTGTTGTCACAGAGCATAGGCTCTGGGTGCTTGCACTCCAGAGCTCCGGCTTTGTAATTGGACACATCGGTCCAGCCGCTCTGCGGCACGTGGGATCTTCCCAGGCCAGGGATCGAACTGGCGCCCCTTGCACTGCAAGGTGGTGTCCTTACCCACTGGACCACCAGGGAAGCCCTGCAGTCTGTGTTTCTGGGAAAATCTTCACTGTATCTCTCACTATCTGTTAGCTTTCTTTTTTTTTTTTTTGACTTCATGCCACAAGCTCTTTCTTAGATATTTATTATTTTCATCTATCTTTATTCTTTGGCCTGTGTGGGCCTCCCATCGCAGTGGCCTCTCTCACTGCAGAGCACTGGCTCTGGGCGCATGTGCTCCAGAGCGCTGGCTCATAATTGGACACACCGGTCCAGCCACTCCACGGCACATGGGAATCTGCCCAGGCCAGGGATGGAACTGGTGACCCTTGCACTGCAAGGCGGACTCTTTCCCAGTGGACCACCAGGGAAGCCCTCTGTTAACTTTCTTAATTGTAGTTGTTGATAAAGTGGATAAAATAGGCCAAGGTTTATGAAGTAGGCTTATTATATTATTAAAGCCTTTGTAAAAGTAATGTGAGTTCATCTTAAAATAATTTAGTTGATTTATTAAAGTTCGTTTAATGTAATAGATATTTTAGGTGTATACATTTTAAAACTATGTTCAGTTGAGTGTCACTTATAATACGTGCTCCTGTAATTACTTCATGTCTTCATTGAGTTTATAAACCTAATGAGAGGAGTTTACTAATTGGTAACAACTCAAGTGAAGCCTTCTGGAACTTCTAGTCATTTCTTTTGCAATATATTTATAAAATATAACAGTAAATAATTTTACCAAAAAGATAGTAGTATGTTTCTTCTTAGATAAAGCCTTCCAGAGTTAAACATAATTGGTGTTTTGTGTAAATGAGATAAATTATTGCATGTTTCAGTGGAAACAAAGGCCTTGTATGTTCATATTCAGCTGATTAAATTATTAATAGTTTACCTCTCAGAGAGTTCACAGTTGAACTTTATGAAATAAAACCACTAAATCAAAGTAGTTTTTGTTTAGCTAAAAAATAATCTAAATATAGAGGTGAGTTTTTATATTCATTTATTTATTCAGCAAATGTTTTACTGACCTCTGAGGGCTGGAAAGAGAATGAATGTTTGAGTTTAAATTAGACAGGCTTTATTTTTACAAGGTATACGACTTGGAGCAGATTGCTTATCCTTCTTAACTCTTGGGTTCCTTTCCTATGAAACAAAAATTACTAGCTCCTCTCTAGAATTGTGAGAATTAAATGACTTAAAATGAATAGAGAAGTAAATAGTTCATTGAGTCAGTGCCTATGACAACATAGCTGCTGATGAGGTCTTGCTCTCTCTCTCCCCCTTTTTTTTTTTTTTTTTGATTATAGATACCTCCTTTACCCCCCACAGCCCCCAAAGGGGAAGGAAACAAAACTTATCAACTGTTAGGCACTGTGTTACTCTTGTAGGTTCTACTGATGCAGAGGTGAGAGAGAGTCTCTGACTTTAAGAAACTCATTCAGTAGGGAAGGTCAACAGATGACTGCAATGCAGTGTTAAATAGCTATTCATAGACTACTAAATAAAAATAAAAAATATCAGAGAGGGCTTCCCCTGGTGGTCCAGTGGGTAAGGACACCGCCTTGCAGTGCAAGGGGCGCCGGTTCGATCCCTGGCCTGGGAAGATCCCACGTGCCACAGAGCGGCTGGACCGATGTGTCCAACTACTGAGCTGGAGCTCTGGAGCGCATGCACCCAGAGCCGGTGCTCTGCAGCGACAGACACCACCGTGATGGGAGGCCCACTGGAGCCAAAGAACAAAGACGGATGAAAATGGAGAAATTAAAGACCAATAGAAGTGGCCCGCCCACTCCCTCCCTCCCTAACCCTCCCCAACCCAACCGCCCAAAATAAATAAATAAATCTTAAAAAGATAGATAGTAGTATGTTTCTTCTTAGATAAAGCCTTCCAGAGTTAAACATAATTGGTGTTTTGTGTAAATGAGATAAATTATTGCATGTTTCAGTGGAAACAAAGGCCTTGTATGTTCATATTCAGCTGATTAAATTATTAATAGTTTACCTCTCAGAGAGTTCACAGTTGAACTTTATGAAATAAAACCACTAAATCAAAGTAGTTTTGTTTAGCTAAAAAATAATCTAAATATAGAGGTGAGTTTTTATATTCATTTATTTATTCAGCAAATGTTTTACTGACCTCTGAGGGCTGGAAAGAGAATGAATGTTTGAGTTTAAATTAGACAGGCTTTATTTTTACAAGGTATACGACTTGGAGCAGATTGCTTATCCTTCTTAACTCTTGGGTTCCTTTCCTATGAAACAAAAATTACTAGCTCCTCTCTAGAATTGTGAGAATTAAATGACTTAAAATGAATAGAGAAGTAAATAGTTCATTGAGTCAGTGCCTATGACAACATAGCTGCTGATGAGGTCTTGCTCTCTCTCTCCCCCTTTTTTTTTTTTTTTTTGATTATAGATACCTCCTTTACCCCCCACAGCCCCCAAAGGGGAAGGAAACAAAACTTATCAACTGTTAGGCACTGTGTTACTCTTGTAGGTTCTACTGATGCAGAGGTGAGAGAGAGTCTCTGACTTTAAGAAACTCATTCAGTAGGGAAGGTCAACAGATGACTGCAATGCAGTGTTAAATAGCTATTCATAGACTACTAAATAAAAATAAAAAATATCAGAGAGGGCTTCCCCTGGTGGTCCAGTGGGTAAGGACACCGCCTTGCAGTGCAAGGGGCGCCGGTTCGATCCCTGGCCTGGGAAGATCCCACGTGCCACAGAGCGGCTGGACCGATGTGTCCAACTACTGAGCTGGAGCTCTGGAGCGCATGCACCCAGAGCCGGTGCTCTGCAGCGACAGACACCACCGTGATGGGAGGCCCACTGGAGCCAAAGAACAAAGAC
The DNA here is from genome assembly GCA_022376925.1 of Tragulus kanchil. Lineage (NCBI taxonomy): Eukaryota > Metazoa > Chordata > Mammalia > Artiodactyla > Tragulidae > Tragulus > Tragulus kanchil. Next base: position 75,847,405 of record JAIOJX010000003.1, on the reverse strand, counting down.
GGATGAAAATGGAGAAATTAAAGACCAATAGAAGTGGCCCGCCCACTCCCCTCCCTCCCTAACCCTCCCCAACCCAACCCCCGCCCAAAATAAATAAATAAATCTTAAAAAAAAAAAAAATCAGAGAAAGGCTATTTAGTATTTTGTCTATAAACTGAAAGAATTTTCCTAGGAAATGTTTTACTAAACTTTATTCCTGAGTATTCCTGCCCTGTTTTTCAGTAGTGAAAAATAACATATTGCCATTCCAAATAGGTTACTTTTTATAGAAAACAGTAATAAATGATATGAAATAATACAATATTATTTAAACAACTTAAGAACTAATCACTTTTGCCTCCCTGACAATTAGTGCTAACACCATCAGTGGGGTGAAAAAAGTAGCATGCATTTGTGGTGGGGGAGAGCCATGGGGCCCTGGGAAGGATGAGGAGGTCTTCTCCCAGGGATGGGGGGCTTCTCAACATGGGCTGCTTGGAGGTGCAAGGTCAGAGAGCAAGCAGGGTGTGCAGCAGCTGGTGTAGGGAGTCATGGTATGTATGAGCTAAGAGCTCTCTGGATGGCGTGAACCGTCAGAACCTTACTAGGAAGAGGACCATATCCACGTGGAGGGGTAAGGGCAGTCCAGGGATGGGGGAGTTAGTCCGAGCAGGAGAGGAGGCTGCTGATGTGGAAGAGTGGGCAGCTTAGTAATTACATACAGGGGGATTGATTAAATGAGGTGGGCCCCAGGTTTTGGTCAAAGGAGAGTTATAAATATGGAAAAGTTATAAATATGGAAAAGGAAGCATTGGAATGAACCAGGTAGTTTTTGTGTTGGAAGTGGGTAAATGATGTGAACTTATGATTTTATAGTTAGATATTTATATAGCTAGATATTTATATAGCTAGGTGTTTTTTCTATGTTCTTGATGAATAGATACAGGCTTAGGTATATTGTATGGGGGTATAGATTGAAGACTAGTTGATTTTATTCCCCGTTAAATTCTAGTAAAATGCAAAACTTCATTCCTTCCAAAGGATGTAACAGTAATTTGTATTAACAGGTCTTTTGAATTGAAATCGCATGCCCCAGAGCCGGTGCTCTGCAGCGACAGACACCACCGTGAACCCACGGGCCAAAGAACAAAGACGGATGAAAATGGAGAAATTAAAGACCAATAGAAGTGGCCCGCCCACTCCCTCCCTCCCTAACCCTCCCCAACCCACCCCCCCCCAAAATAAATAAATAAATCTTAAAAAAAAAAAAAATCAGAGAAAGGCTATTTAGTATTTTGTCTATAAACTGAAAGAATTTTCCTAGGAAATGTTTTACTAAACTTTATTCCTGAGTATTCCTGCCCTGTTTTTCAGTAGTGAAAAATAACATATTGCCATTCCAAATAGGTTACTTTTTATAGAAAACAGTAATAAATGATATGAAATAATACAATATTATTTAAACAACTTAAGAACTAATCACTTTTGCCTCCCTGACAATTAGTGCTAACACCATCAGTGGGGTGAAAAAAGTAGCATGCATTTGTGGTGGGGGAGAGCCATGGGGCCCTGGGAAGGATGAGGAGGTCTTCTCCCAGGGATGGGGGGCTTCTCAACATGGGCTGCTTGGAGGTGCAAGGTCAGAGAGCAAGCAGGGTGTGCAGCAGCTGGTGTAGGGAGTCATGGTATGTATGAGCTAAGAGCTCTCTGGATGGCGTGAACCGTCAGAACCTTACTAGGAAGAGGACCATATCCACGTGGAGGGGTAAGGGCAGTCCAGGGATGGGGGAGTTAGTCCGAGCAGGAGAGGAGGCTGCTGATGTGGAAGAGTGGGCAGCTTAGTAATTACATACAGGGGGATTGATTAAATGAGGTGGGCCCCAGGTTTTGGTCAAAGGAGAGTTATAAATATGGAAAAGTTATAAATATGGAAAAGGAAGCATTGGAATGAACCAGGTAGTTTTTGTGTTGGAAGTGGGTAAATGATGTGAACTTATGATTTTATAGTTAGATATTTATATAGCTAGATATTTATATAGCTAGGTGTTTTTTCTATGTTCTTGATGAATAGATACAGGCTTAGGTATATTGTATGGGGGTATAGATTGAAGACTAGTTGATTTTATTCCCCGTTAAATTCTAGTAAAATGCAAAAACTTCATTCCTTCCAAAGGATGTAACAGTAATTTGGTATTGAGCTAACAGGTCTTTTGAATTGAAATCGCTATGCATTGAAAATGAAACAAAATGAATTTTTTAAATTATGAGTTCACTTTTTTCCTGTTCTTTCCTTTGTAGTGTCTGTAAGTTTTTTGATTTACTGAAAGAAATCGATACCAGTACCAAAGTTGATAATGCTATGTCAAGACTGTTGAAGAAGTATAATGTGTTGTGTGCACTCTACAGCAAGTTAGAAAGGTAAAGTACACATTTTATTAAGATTACATGCTGCTTATTGATGTCACTGTTCGTGATTAGGGTCTGTCTGGGAACTATTAGATACTAAGTTGTTAAGTATTGCACCTTAGAGTTGTCCTCTTGATATTCTTAACTTTCTTATTTCTCCAGTTATGTACATTCTAAATGTTTCTTCCAAAATTACCTATTTTTTTCATGTTTCACTTGCTTTTATGAACTTAAAACTTGATTTCCACTGTATCCTTCTCTGCCAGAAGACTTGTAATTCTGAATGGAAGAGTGACCTAAATTTAAAATTCTTCCTAGTAGTGACCTTACTACCAAGCTGTGACTTTTATTCTCAGTGGTGGTTTAAAAGAAGTAATTTTTCTGTGGAATATCCTTTAAGAAACTTTAGACTACTGGCTGTTTCATTGCAAATAAATTATGCTACAACAAGTATTAATGAAATGACTGTTTAGTACCCACTATGTGTTAGATGCTGGGAATGTGAAATCATATGATACTGTGATCATAGAGAAGCTTACAGTAAATAAATTATATTTTTTGATAAAAATAAATGTAATAACTGTTTAATACTCTATTGTAGAAGATTATCTGTAAGAATTAGAAATTACATAGTGGGCAACAATATTGTGTATTTTTAAGGGTAAGAAGAATAACTTTAAAAAACTATAGAGGGACTTCCCTTGTGGTCCAGTGGGTAAGATGCCACACACCCAATGCAGGGTACCTGGGTTCGATCCCTGGTCAGGGAACTAGATCCCACATACCACAACTAAGACCTGGTGCAACCAGAAAAAAAAAAACCCTATAGAAGGCAATCTAAGTAGAGTTTAAAGGAGAGATAGAAACTCACCAAGCAAAATATGTAGATACTGGGCTGAGCATCCTAGGCAGAGTGATTAGCATGTGTACAAAGCCAAACCAATCCAGAAGGTACTTTGGGTGTTCCTATTGACTAAAAGGTAGAAGATGAGATTGATAGCAAGCTTGAACTTTGACTGGCAGGTGATAAAGTCATTGATTTTAAGCTAGGGAGTGACATAGTCAGATTTGGCCTGTGGAAGGTCACTCAGACCTTTGTAAGAGGAATTTGGAATTTTTATTGACTAGTTATATAAGGTAATTTAGTGTTTATTGGTCTTGAAGTGGATCAGTAGGATTTTTTTCTATCTTATATGTACCTGCTGAAGGACAATGGGGAAGATTCACTGTGATACCAAAGCCTGTTTATTTCAGGGTAGACTCTATGCATACTGTAATGCGCTATAGTGATTAGGGTGACTTTTAAAAAGCTAAACAGATCTAGATATGAGTTATGTACATTCTAAATGTTTCTTCCAAAATTACCTATTTTTTTCATGTTTCACTTGCTTTTATGAACTTAAAACTTGATTTCCACTGTATCCTTCTCTGCCAGAAGACTTGTAATTCTGAATGGAAGAGTGACCTAAATTTAAAATTCTTCCTAGTAGTGACCTTACTACCAAGCTGTGACTTTTATTCTCAGTGGTGGTTTAAAAGAAGTAATTTTTCTGTGGAATATCCTTTAAGAAACTTTAGACTACTGGCTGTTTCATTGCAAATAAATTATGCTACAACAAGTATTAATGAAATGACTGTTTAGTACCCACTATGTGTTAGATGCTGGGAATGTGAAATCATATGATACTGTGATCATAGAGAAGCTTACAGTAAATAAATTATATTTTTTGATAAAAATAAATGTAATAACTGTTTAATACTCTATTGTAGAAGATTATCTGTAAGAATTAGAAATTACGTAGTGGGCAACAATATTGTGTATTTTTAAGGGTAAGAAGAATAACTTTAAAAAACTATAGAGGGACTTCCCTTGTGGTCCAGTGGGTAAGATGCCACACACCCAATGCAGGGTACCTGGGTTCGATCCCTGGTCAGGGAACTAGATCCCACATACCACAACTAAGACCTGGTGCAACCAGAAAAAAAAAAACCCTATAGAAGGCAATCTAAGTAGAGTTTAAAGGAGAGATAGAAACTCACCAAGCAAAATATGTAGATACTGGGCTGAGCATCCTAGGCAGAGTGATTAGCATGTGTACAAAGCCAAACCAATCCAGAAGGTACTTTGGGTGTTCCTATTGACTAAAAGGTAGAAGATGAGATTGATAGCAAGCTTGAACTTTGACTGGCAGGTGATAAAGTCATTGATTTTAAGCTAGGGAGTGACATAGTCAGATTTGGCCTGTGGAAGGTCACTCAGACCTTTGTAAGAGGAATTTGGAATTTTTATTGACTAGTTATATAAGGTAATTTAGTGTTTATTGGTCTTGAAGTGGATCAGTAGGATTTTTTTCTATCTTATATGTACCTGCTGAAGGACAATGGGGAAGATTCACTGTGATACCAAAGCCTGTTTATTTCAGGGTAGACTCTATGCATACTGTAATGCGCTATAGTGATTAGGGTGACTTTTAAAAAGCTAAACAGATCTAGATATGAGTATTAATTTTGTCATTTACTGACTTCGTGAACTAGAGAAAGATACTTAACATCTTTAAACCTCAGTTTCAATTGGTAAGATATAGTTAATATGGTCTCCTTGTAGAGTAATTGTAAGAATTAAGTAAGATAATATTACTAGTTAGTGCATCTCCTAGCACATGCTAAACGCTTAATAAACAGTAGTTCTTAAAGCTATTATTAATTACATTAGTGCTGTCTCATAGAAATATAAAATGCAAGCCATATACTTTAAATAGTGGCTGCATGACCAGTATAAATAAACAAGTGAAATTAATTGTAGCATTTTGTTTAACTCATCCATCCCAAAACATCAACTTTTGACATGTTATCATTCACACATAACCTTGTGTACAGATGTTCACAGCAGCATTATTTACAATAGCCCAAAGTAGAAACACCCCCAAATATCCATCAGCTGATGAAAGGATAAACAAATATGATCTATCCATATGTAGGATATTGTTCAGCCGTTAAAGGGAATGAAGTACATATGCTGCAATATGGATGAACCTTGAAAACACGAAGCAAGGTGAAAGATACCAGACAGAAAAGGCCACATATTTCGTCATAGGATATGTCCAGAACAGACATATCCATGAAATGGAAGGCACTGTTTCAGTGAAGTCCTTTTCTCACAGTGTGTAGCCTCTGATCTTGCTTCTTAGTGTAGCCTTGGACGGTGTTCAGTCACTCTGAGCTGACTGCGCTTTTTTTTTTTTTTTTTGGTTCTTTGTGCTTATTGTAACAAACCCATCTCCCTCCAGCCTCCTCACGCATGAATGCTCAGTCATGTAATCCTCTAGCCTCCCAGGCCCTTCTTGGTCTCAGGAGTGACATTCATTCGTGGAAGGTCACTCAGGCCTTTGTAAGAGGAATTTGGAATTTTTATTGACTAGTTATATAAGGTAATTTAGTGTTTATTGGTCTTGAAGTGGATCAGTAGGATTTTTTTCTATCTTATATGTACCTGCTGAAGGACAATGGGGAAGATTCACTGTGATACCAAAGCCTGTTTATTTCAGGGTAGACTCTATGCATACTGTAATGCGCTATAGTGATTAGGGTGACTTTTAAAAAGCTAAACAGATCTAGATATGAGTATTAATTTTGTCATTTACTGACTTCGTGAACTAGAGAAAGATACTTAACATCTTTAAACCTCAGTTTCAATTGGTAAGATATAGTTAATATGGTCTCCTTGTAGAGTAATTGTAAGAATTAAGTAAGATAATATTACTAGTTAGTGCATCTCCTAGCACATGCTAAACGCTTAATAAACAGTAGTTCTTAAAGCTATTATTAATTACATTAGTGCTGTCTCATAGAAATATAAAATGCAAGCCATATACTTTAAATAGTGGCTGCATGACCAGTATAAATAAACAAGTGAAATTAATTGTAGCATTTTGTTTAACTCATCCATCCCAAAACATCAACTTTTGACATGTTATCATTCACACATAACCTTGTGTACAGATGTTCACAGCAGCATTATTTACAATAGCCCAAAGTAGAAACACCCCCAAATATCCATCAGCTGATGAAAGGATAAACAAATATGATCTATCCATATGTAGGATATTGTTCAGCCGTTAAAGGGAATGAAGTACATATGCTGCAATATGGATGAACCTTGAAAACACGAAGCAAGGTGAAAGATACCAGACAGAAAAGGCCACATATTTCGTTATAGGATATGTCCAGAACAGGCATATCCATGAAATGGAAGGCACTGTTTCAGTGAAGTCCTTTTCTCACAGTGTGTAGCCTCTGATCTTGCTTCTTAGTGTAGCCTTGGACGGTGTTCAGTCACTCTGAGCTGACGGCACTTTTTTTTTTTTTTTTGGTTCTATGTGCTTATTGTAACCAACCCATCTCCCTCCAGCCTCCTCACGCATGAATGCTCAGTCATGTAATCCCATGGACTGTAGCCTCCCAGGCCCTTCTGTCCCTGGAAGTTCCCAGGCAATAATACTGGAGTGGCTGACGGTGGTTTTAACCTGAATCCTCTTAACCATCTCTCCCCCTGTTGTTAAGCTAACTGCTTCTGTTCATATCACACTTAGTTGTTAACCTCTCACTAATCGCTCACTGATGACTTTATTGTTCTTGAGATACTAAGTCACTGCTTAATCCAATTAAATTTGGCTCTCCTTGCAGGAGTACTCTTTGATATCAGGAGAACCATTCTTGGCTGTTTCTCTCCCTGGTTCTCCCTGTCATGATCTAGGATTTAGCTTTTTTCTCTCAGAAGATCTGTTGGTTTCCTCTTAGCTGCTTCTACCAGAGTCTGCATTGCTGTTATTCCTGAACATCCCCACACTCCATTCCAGATGAAGTTAATCCCCCTGGGGAGAGCTCAAGGCTCTATGTCCTGAAGCCCTGCTTCTCCCCTAGGTGCTACTTCTGTGTCACTGGTTGGGAAGTCAAGATGGGGACATGGCCTCTTCTCTCGGAGTGATACCTCTGCTTTAAGAGTAGGGCACTGAGAAGAGATAGATGATAGCTCTATTCTTCCCAGATTGCCTTTATTGGCTGGAACCTCTGTCCTGTAAGCCAGCTGGGACGGGGCAAGTCAGTATTTTTTTTTTTTTTAAGGGTTTTCTGGGGTTTTTTTTGGCCACTTCTGTTGGTCTTTCATTTATCTATTTTCATCCATCTTTGTTCTTTGGCCTGTGTGGGCCTCCCATTTCAGTGGCCTCTGTCGCTGCAGAGCACCAGCTCTGGGTGCATGTGCTCCAGAGCTCCAGCTCAGTAGCTAGACACATCAGTCCAGCCACTTTGCGGCACGTGGGATCTTCCCAGGCCAGGGATCGAACTGGCACCCCTTGTACTGCAAGGTGGTGTCCTTATCCACTAGACCACCAGGGAAGCCCCACAAGTCAGTATTTTTGATGTGCTCTGTGCCTGGAATAAAACTTTACACTATGAGTGGGTCTAAGTGGAGAACAGGAACCCCGGACCTCTCAGCACCTCTTGCCTGGGAAGGACATTCTGAAGCACAGACCTGTGAGTGATGAGAAATGCTGATAGCCTGCTCTCCCGGGAGAGAGAATTCCAGGCGAGGAGGTGGGGAGAGAGGAGCCCTGTGTCTTACTTCCTTATGCTGTGCTGAAGAGGAGGAAGAGATGAGCTTTGCATTGAATTTCTTGGACTCATTGGTCTCACCAAGACTTGTTAAGAAATGATCCCTTTTGTGTTGTATGCCCTTAGAAAAATTTCCAGAGATTTTAAATGGTTTTTTAGAAATACCTTTTACTAATTACGTTTATTATATTAGGGAACAGGTCTGTAAAGATCCTTACTTCACCATTCCAGAAGTCACTGCCCTCAATAAGTAGGTTTTATAGTGCTTTTCAATTGCGTTATTTCAGTGAGACTATTAACCTTGTTAAACAGGCTTTTATGACCTGATCTGAGATTCTAACCAGGTCAAGATTCAATTACAGGATGTATTCCAAGTTACAAGTGCCCATATGGAGTCCAATCTTTTTGTAATTAGATACTGCAGAGATGTGTGAAAAGTCATAAATTGGAAACATCTACTTTAACTTTGTTTTATTTATTCACCCCCACCCCCACCATGTTTAAAAAATTTTGGTCTCTTTTATTGCTTTATTTATTTATTTTCATCCTTCTTTATTCTTTGGCCTGTGTGGGCCCCCCATTGCAGTGGCCTTTCTTTTGCAGAGCACCAGCTCTGAGCACATGCGCTCCAGGGCGCTGGCTCCTAATTGGACACACCAGTCTAGCCACTCCGCGGCACATGGAATCTTCCCAGGCCAGGAATAGAACCAGTGCCCCTTGCACTGCAAGGCAGAATCTCTACCCACTGGACAACCAGGGAAGCCCTAACTTTGTTTTATAATGTTGTACTTAAAAAAAAAAGTATCCTTCTTAAAATAACATGAATGAAGCATGATTAAATTGATTTCTAAATTATGAAAACATTTAAAAAGTAACTTTAAAAAAAGCCATCATGTTAACATAATTATTTCTCCTTTTCAGAACATGTGAACTGATATATCTGTCACAACCCAGCAGTTCGTAAGTACCTCAGAGAGTGTTCTGTTTATTTCACTTTCTGGGTTTTTTTTTAAGGAGATTTTTCTGGAATAATTGCAAACACATTGATAATTTTAGGGTTAGTGTGATTGCTTAGTCCACGCAACTTCATAAATTAAGGTCACCGATTTAAGCCCTATGCCAATTATCTTTTCACAAAGAAAGTGGTGTGAAATGCATTCCTTTTACTACAAGGGAGAACTAATAAGACTGAAGCTGATTCAGTGCAATTTTGTACCAACTCTGGGAAAAATGTTAATTTATTGACAGACTCTTTCTTGAGACTGTATTACAGGCATTTTATTAACTAAGACTCAGAGCATAATTTCTGAGGAAGAATAAACATGAATGTCTATATTAAAATTTCCAAATAATCTTTTGAAATGATACATGTTCCAGCAGTAAACCATTGGAAGAGCTCTAGAGTTTTTGTTCAGAAACAGAATGAGTAATATATGATATTTTCTGCCCCATTAAAATAACAGTACTGAAGATAATTAATACAAAGAAAAACTGTATATTTATTAATTATCTCTATTAACCTGTTAATTTCACTTGTTAATTCCAACAAGTGAATGAGGGCATAGTGTTAAACTGGTAAACTAGTCACCCAAACCTCTATTTTTCTTCCTGTAGAAAATTGATTTTAATTATAAAACAGCAGAAAAGAATTAATTGGAAATCAAATATGTCATATTATCCCACTTCCTGTGTATATTTTTAGGTTACAATAGAAGTTATTCAGTATTTTATTTTAAAAAAAGGTATACTACTCTGTGGGAAAATATAATAACTTTGTAAAAACATGAGCTAAATTGAGACAAAATTGAATTCATGTGTTAATTGTGCATTTAGAATGGACTGCATTCATTATGCAGTCAACTCTGGTCTGTAATTGTAAAAAATGAAAAAAAATTATGTATTTGGAAAACCGTGAATTTTTTTCTTTCTATTTATTTACTAGGATATCTACTGAAATAAATTCTGAATTGGTGCTAAAGGTTTCTTGGATCACATTTTTATTAGCTAAAGGTAAAGTCATTGTTTGTTACATGCTAATGTTTCAAATGTAATAATTGATCATTCTTTTGTGTAAGCTCAAAATTTTAATTCAGTTTAATGGTGCTCCTTCTACCCCTAGTTCTTCTTAGGATATTTTTTAACTGTTAGCAAGTTCTTACAGTTCTCGTACTGGAGGCAACCTTGGAAATGTCTCATTTCATTTCTTTTTCTAATACTTTTTCATTCTTTCCTTCTTTACTAAAGAATAATGTTACTGTTTTCATATATACTATCTATATATCTATATATATACTATATGTATAATCATGATACATACTCATGATACAGAACTCAAATAATACAGTGAAATGCAAAGAAAAATACAAAAACTACTCCAAACCCTCCTAGATTAATCATCACTAAAATTGTGCGATTGTATACACAAAAATACATCTAGAATGACATTCTGATAAAGAAGGTAGGTGGATGAGTGTGCTTACAAACAGATACAATTTTCTGAAAATAAGATATTATTCACTATGTTTAAAATATAAAAAATAATTGTCCTTAAGTTTTATAAAAGAAAATAAACAGAAATGGAAGAAATGGCTTCAATTTATCTAAATACTTTAATATTTCCTGAAATATTTCTCTTAAGATTATGAAAAAGCACTATGAAAACATTGAGAGGTTAGAATCTTTATTTCATATAACTTTGTGTTTTAAGTTAACATACTCATCTGCTCTGAAGAGAAAGAATCCTCTCTCTTCCTGTCACCTCCCTGTTTCCTACTTTCAGATTTGCTTATTTTGGGTTATTATTATATTATCAAAGATTATAATACTTATATTCTGTTATGTAATTATAGTTGTCATACTTGTTTATCTCATTTCTTTATTTAAGTGAATTCTAAGCTTATTGTTGCTCCTGTATCATAGCTTCTTTATTTCTGAGTTCTTTATCTTGATCTGTCCTTAGCTGGCTAGATTTTACCACAGAGATTTTCAAAAAGGCATTATGTATTTGGAAAACCGTGAATTTTTTTCTTTCTATTTATTTACTAGGATATCTACTGAAATAAATTCTGAATTGGTGCTAAAGGTTTCTTGGATCACATTTTTATTAGCTAAAGGTAAAGTCATTGTTTGTTACATGCTAATGTTTCAAATGTAATAATTGATCATTCTTTTGTGTAAGCTCAAAATTTTAATTCAGTTTAATGGTGCTCCTTCTACCCCTAGTTCTTCTTAGGATATTTTTTAACTGTTAGCAAGTTCTTACAGTTCTCGTACTGGAGGCAACCTTGGAAATGTCTCATTTCATTTCTTTTTCTAATACTTTTTCATTCTTTCCTTCTTTACTAAAGAATAATGTTACTGTTTTCATATATACTATCTATATATCTATATATATACTATATGTATAATCATGATACATACTCATGATACAGAACTCAAATAATACAGTGAAATGCAAAGAAAAATACAAAAACTACTCCAAACCCTCCTAGATTAATCATCACTAAAATTGTGCGATTGTATACACAAAAATACATCTAGAATGACATTCTGATAAAGAAGGTAGGTGGATGAGTGTGCTTACAAACAGATACAATTTTCTGAAAATAAGATATTATTCACTATGTTTAAAATATAAAAAATAATTGTCCTTAAGTTTTATAAAAGAAAATAAACAGAAATGGAAGAAATGGCTTCAATTTATCTAAATACTTTAATATTTCCTGAAATATTTCTCTTAAGATTATGAAAAAGCACTATGAAAACATTGAGAGGTTAGAATCTTTATTTCATATAACTTTGTGTTTTAAGTTAACATACTCATCTGCTCTGAAGAGAAAGAATCCTCTCTCTTCCTGTCACCTCCCTGTTTCCTACTTTCAGATTTGCTTATTTTGGGTTATTATTATATTATCAAAGATTATAATACTTATATTCTGTTATGTAATTATAGTTGTCATACTTGTTTATCTCATTTCTTTATTTAAGTGAATTCTAAGCTTATTGTTGCTCCTGTATCATAGCTTCTTTATTTCTGAGTTCTTTATCTTGATCTGTCCTTAGCTGGCTAGATTTTACCACAGAGATTTTCAAAAAAGGCATTCTGTGTTTGGCCTGTTTATGAGTCATGTCCATGGTCTTTATACTTGAAGGACAACTTGGTTATGTATTCTATTCCTGTACGCTGTTTCCCCTGCCTCCTCTCAAGATGCTATTTTCCAGAATTAAACATTGCTATTGAGAAATCTGAGACCAGCTTAATTTTTCCCTCTCACTTTCCTCCTTGAATATTTGAAGAATTCCTTTTTTAAAAAATTTGAGATTTAATACATTAATTAGGAAATCTCTTGATTTTTATTTTTCTTTATTAGTTTTTTTAAACTGAGGGTTCTGTTCTTCATTTCGGAGAAGTCTTAGCATGCTACATTTTAAGATAGTATTCTGTTACATTTTGGAAATATCCACTATCTTATCTTGGATTGGTTTTGCCCTCCCTGTTTATTATCTTCTCTCATATTATTTTAATCTTAGGTCTTTTTCTCATGTATTGACTCTTTTTATCTCCAGCTTTTCCTCTGTTTTGAGCTAAACTATGTTTGTAATTGTTACTCGGTCTTGAATTTTTCCTTACTTTTTCTAGATCCATGTTTTTATATAATTTGTGTGTTTCTTTTTTTTTTTTGGCCACTTCTATTGATTTTTATTTATTTATTTTTCATCCATCTTTATTCTTCAACCTGTGAGGGCCTCCCATCGCAGTGGCCTCTGTCACTGCAGAGCACCGGCTTTGGGCACATGTGCTCCAGAGCTCTGGCCAGGTAATTGGACACATCGGTTCAGCTGCTCCGCGGCACGTGGGATCTTCCCAGGCCGGGATTGAACCGGCACCCCTTGCACTGCAAGGCGGTGTCCTTACCCACTAGACCACCAGGGAAGCCCTAATTTGTGTTTTTTATATTCTTAGGTGAGCACTCAGGGCATTTTCTTCTGCTAGATTGTCTTCAGGGTGGGGTTCTCTATCCAGTTTTTTCCCTTCTTAGGTTCTGATTCTATTGAATTTTCTTTTTAATTTCTGTAATATGTTTTTTTTTCCATTTGTTAATGACTTTTTTTTTTTAAGATTTATTTATTTATTTATTTTGTGGGGGTGGGGTGGGGAGGGAGGGAAGCAGGTGGGCTACTTCTATTGGTCTTTCATTTGTCTATTTTCATCCATCTTTGTTCTTTGGCCCCGTGTGGGCCTGCCATCGCAGTGGCCTCTGTTGTCGCAGAGCACCGGCTCTGGGCACATGCGCTCCAGAGCTCCAGCTCGGTAATCGGACACATTGGTCCAGACGCTCCGCGGCACATGGGATCTTCCCAGGCCAGGGATCGAACCGGCGCCCCTTGCACTGCAAGGCGGTGTCCTTACCCACTAGACCACCAGGGAAGCCCTAATTTGTGTTTTTTATATTCTTAGGTGAGCACTCAGGGCATTTTCTTCTGCTAGATTGTCTTCAGGGTGGGGTTCTCTATCCAGTTTTTTCCCTTCTTAGGTTCTGATTCTATTGAATTTTCTTTTTAATTTCTGTAATATGTTTTTTTTTCCATTTGTTAATGACTTTTTTTTTTTAAGATTTATTTATTTATTTATTTTGTGGGGGTGGGGTGGGGAGGGAGGGAAGCAGGTGGGCTACTTCTATTGGTCTTTCATCTGTCTATTTTCATCCATCTTTGTTCTTTGGCCCCGTGTGGGCCTGCCATCGCAGTGGCCTCTGTTGTCGCAGAGCACCGGCTCTGGGCACATGCGCTCCAGAGCTCCAGCTCGGTAATCGGACACATTGGTCCAGACGCTCCGCGGCACATGGGATCTTCCCAGGCCAGGGATCGAACCGGCGCCCCTTGCACTGCAAGGCGGTGACCTTACCCACTGGACCACCAGGGAAGCCCTGTAATATGTTTGTTTAACTACTGTGCTTCCCACTCCCCTCCCGTCTACTTGGTTGCTAGGACTTTGTGTGGGCCCTCTCTGACCTGATGGTGTTCTGTTTCTTTTGATTCAGTGTGAATAAATTTCCCTTCACTCCTTTCACATTTGATCTGTGAGTTGTTGTGTTCCCCAAAGAGCAATAGTATGAAAGCAGGTTTCTTTCTTTCTTTTTTTTTTTAAATTTTACTTACTTCTAGTCAGAGGATGAGGGAGAAAGTAGGGACCTCATCTGGACAGAGATGAGTTGTTCTGAGATTTTTGTTAGAATGATCTGTTGAACAGGCACTTGCAGTGATCATTAGGTGCTGTTTCTGTAACAGGACTGTGTTAGGACTCAAACTGTTCCCTTCATTCAGTGTGTTATGCTCAAGTCTGTGTCTGTCAGAGAGTTGCTGTGGTTGTTTACTTCCTCCATTTTGCCCTCTTTCCTTGGGGTACATCTGTTTCCTCTAAGAGAGAAGAAAGAGGAGGATGCTCTCTGAGCCATTCTGTCTCAAATTTGTATTGTTACTAGCACTTAACCAGTGCATTTTTTTCTTTTTATTTTATGAAGTATTGAAAGAGAGATTCTTTGATCTGACTTTACTCTTCTGTTTTTAACTAGCGGTCCTTGATATTCTTTATCTCTATGATATTTCTTAATAACGTCTAAGTATATTATAAACAAACTTTTGCACCATATCTGTGGAGATAGAAAACGATTTTTATCATGCTCCTTATGATGGCTGAATAAATGAGTATATGGATGCACTCATACCACAGTTTTTCCTGACTTAATATCTCAATCTCTGCCTTAAAATGTGGACCATTTGTGTTTTAGGAAAGTATTACAAATGGAAGATGATCTGGTGATCTCATTTCAATTAATGCTGTGTGTCCTTGACTATTTTATCAAACCCTCACCTCCTGCCTTGCTCAAAGAACCATATAGGATAGCACCGGCTCTGGGCACATGCGCCCAGAGCTCCAGCTCGGTAATCGGACACATTGGTCCAGACGCTCCGGCACATGGGATCTTCCCAGGCCAGGGATCGAACCGGCGCCCCTTGCACTGCAAGGCGGTGACCTTACCCACTGGACCACCAGGGAAGCCCTGTAATATGTTTGTTTAACTACTGTGCTTCCCACTCCCCTCCCGTCTACTTGGTTGCTAGGACTTTGTGTGGGCCCTCTCTGACCTGATGGTGTTCTGTTTCTTTTGATTCAGTGTGAATAAATTTCCCTTCACTCCTTTCACATTTGATCTGTGAGTTGTTGTGTTCCCCAAAGAGCAATAGTATGAAAGCAGGTTTCTTTCTTTTTTTTTTTAAATTTTACTTACTTCTAGTCAGAGGATGAGGGAGAAAGTAGGGACCTCATCTGGACAGAGATGAGTTGTTCTGAGATTTTTGTTAGAATGATCTGTTGAACAGGCACTTGCAGTGATCATTAGGTGCTGTTTCTGTAACAGGACTGTGTTAGGACTCAAACTGTTCCCTTCATTCAGTGTGTTATGCTCAAGTCTGTGTCTGTCAGAGAGTTGCTGTGGTTGTTTACTTCCTCCATTTTGCCCTCTTTCCTTGGGGTACATCTGTTTCCTCTAAGAGAGAAGAAAGAGGAGGATGCTCTCTGAGCCATTCTGTCTCAAATTTGTATTGTTACTAGCACTTAACCAGTGCATTTTTTTCTTTTTATTTTATGAAGTATTGAAAGAGAGATTCTTTGATCTGACTTTACTCTCCTGTTTTTAACTAGCGGTCCTTGATATTCTTTATCTCTATGATATTTCTTAATAACGTCTAAGTATATTATAAACAAACTTTTGCACCATATCTGTGGAGATAGAAAACGATTTTTATCATGCTCCTTATGATGGCTGAATAAATGAGTATATGGATGCACTCATACCACAGTTTTTCCTGACTTAATATCTCAATCTCTGCCTTAAAATGTGGACCATTTTTGTTTTTAGGGAAAGTATTACAAATGGAAGATGATCTGGTGATCTCATTTCAATTAATGCTGTGTGTCCTTGACTATTTTATCAAACTCTCACCTCCTGCCTTGCTCAAAGAACCATATAGTGAGTATTTTAATTTATACCCCTACAACTTCATCATTCAGCAATTGTTTATTGACTTCTGCCAGATCCAAACATAGTTCTAGAGCCAAGGGAATAATAAGAAATTAGACATAGACTCTGCTCATAAGTAGTGTAAGATATGGAAAGGAGATTAGACAAGTGAGCAAGTAATTGGAGTATATCTTTGAAAGTGGTCTGGGCCCCAAATATAGCAAATACTATGGGAGTTTAGGAGATGAGAAAGTTTTCCCAGCTGAGAAAAACCAAGGCAGACCATTTGGAAGTGGTGACATTTGAGTTGAGTGTTGAAGGAGTAGTTACGGGTTTCATTGTTGTCGTAAGCTGGGGCAAGGGCCTGCCCAGTAAAGAGTAGGATTTAAAAATCACTTACTATACTACAGAAAAATGTGAACTTAAGTAAGGACTGATTCCTTGCTCCTAAAATGATGAAAGTATTAGTGATACTAAAAATAATAGAGGACATATCAAGACATGGAAGTCTCAGTGTTGTTGAAGGGACTGAAAAACTGAAGCCTAATTAATCTTCATGAACAGTAACTTCATGGAAAAATGAAGTCTGGAGCAGAATTTTGGAAATGTGTTGAACATGGGTTTACAGAAAGTCATTTAGCAGAAACCACATGCAAAATGGAAAAATTAGAAAGCAACATCTTTAAAATTTTCCAGAATCTTTAAAAACTTCCTTTTTATGCCTTTTCCTCACTTTTAAAATATGTTATAACTGAAATAAGTTGATGAAGAATGTAACTTCAGGTTGATCGCCTTTGTGCTTTTGGAAAATCGATATTATAAACAAACTTTTGCACCATATCTGTGGAGATAGAAAACGATTTTTATCATGCTCCTTATGATGGCTGAATAAATGAGTATATGGATGCACTCATACCACAGTTTTTCCTGACTTAATATCTCAATCTCTGCCTTAAAATGTGGACCATTTTTGTTTTTAGGGAAAGTATTACAAATGGAAGATGATCTGGTGATCTCATTTCAATTAATGCTGTGTGTCCTTGACTATTTTATCAAACTCTCACCTCCTGCCTTGCTCAAAGAACCATATAGTGAGTATTTTAATTTATACCCCTACAACTTCATCATTCAGCAATTGTTTATTGACTTCTGCCAGATCCAAACATAGTTCTAGAGCCAAGGGAATAATAAGAAATTAGACATAGACTCTGCTCATAAGTAGTGTAAGATATGGAAAGGAGATTAGACAAGTGAGCAAGTAATTGGAGTATATCTTTGAAAGTGGTCTGGGCCCCAAATATAGCAAATACTATGGGAGTTTAGGAGATGAGAAAGTTTTCCCAGCTGAGAAAAACCAAGGCAGACCATTTGGAAGTGGTGACATTTGAGTTGAGTGTTGAAGGAGTAGTTACGGGTTTCATTGTTGTCGTAAGCTGGGGCAAGGGCCTGCCCAGTAAAGAGTAGGATTTAAAAATCACTTACTATACTACAGAAAAATGTGAACTTAAGTAAGGACTGATTCCTTGCTCCTAAAATGATGAAAGTATTAGTGATACTAAAAATAATAGAGGACATATCAAGACATGGAAGTCTCAGTGTTGTTGAAGGGACTGAAAAACTGAAGCCTAATTAATCTTCATGAACAGTAACTTCATGGAAAAATGAAGTCTGGAGCAGAATTTTGGAAATGTGTTGAACATGGGTTTACAGAAAGTCATTTAGCAGAAACCACATGCAAAATGGAAAAATTAGAAAGCAACATCTTTAAAATTTTCCAGAATCTTTAAAAACTTCCTTTTTATGCCTTTTCCTCACTTTTAAAATATGTTATAACTGAAATAAGTTGATGAAGAATGTAACTTCAGGTTGATCGCCTTTGTGCTTTTTGGATAATTCAAATACTCGTTTAATTCTTTAAGTGCCATGTTAAAGAGAAACCAGAATGAGTTGTTGAATTGATGTCTATGGTAAACTTCTACTTAGCTTTTTATTATGAAGAATTTCAGTGAACATAAGAAAAGAAAGTCATGTAGTAGCCTCTGTGTTTTTTTTTTTTTTTTTATCTTTTTTTTTTTTTTTTTTTTAAAGATTTATTTATTTATTTGGGGGGGGGTTGGGTTTGGGGGGGGAGGGGAGCGGGCGGGCCACTTCTATTGGTCTTTCATTTCTCTATGTTCATCCGTCTTTGTTCTTTGGCTCCTGTGGGCCTCCCATTGCGGTGGTGTCTGTCGTTGCAGCGCGCCGGCTCTGGGCGCATGCGCTCCAGAGCTCCAGCTTGGTAATTGGACACATCAGTCCAGCCGCTCCGCGGCACGTGGGATCTTCCCAGGCCAGGGCTCGAACCGGCGCCCCTTGCACTGCAAGGCGGTGTCCTTACCCATTGGACCACCAGGGGAAGCCCGCCTCTGTGTTTTTATGACCTACCCTCAGCATATAACTTTAGTCAACCCCGACTATCTACACCCAGTTCTACCAGCTATGTTATTTTTGAAGCACGGTTTTTTGCCTACCATTTCATTCTTATGAATTTCAGTATGTATTTCTGAAAGATAAAGTCTTTTTTAAAAAAGCATAACAGTTCCATTCTCACACCTAAAAATCAGTTAACATAGTGATTCCTTAATTTCCACCAAATATCTAGTAAGTGTACATGTTTTCAATTGTTTTATAAAACTAATTTAAGAATGTTTATAGGTTGACTGAACATCTATACTTTGTAATTGGTTGGTAAGACTTAAAATATTCCTTTTCCATCTATCTTTCTTTTTTTTTTTCTTGTAATTTATTGATTAAATAATCAGGTGGTCTTTTCTGTTGACTTTTCCATGGTTTAATTTTTACTGATTGCCTCCTGTGGTATAGTCTAACATGTTCCTCTATCCTTGGAGTTTCTTGTTGGGCCTAGAGGCAGTTAATACTGTTTATACTTAGTCATCTATCTGTAATCTCTTTAATAGTTGAATCCACATTCAGTTTGAATTGGAAATGCTTGAAATAATTCACGGGATTTTTTTTTTAAATCACTATTTAGTGTCACATTATTTTATTTGTATGCTTATTTTTTGTTAAAAAAAAAAGCATAAATTATATGGTATTTTCTAAAGTTTGAAAAACTAGTAGTTTTTATACTTGATCTAAACATCAAATCCATAAAAAATGCTTTTTGGTTTTGAAAGTTGTTAAAGAAACCAGAATTGACTATGGTAAACTTCTACTTAGCTTTTTATTATGAAGAATTTCAGTGAACATAAGAAAAGAAAGTCATGTAGTAGCCTCTGTGTTTTTTTTTTATCTTTTTTTTTTTTTAAAGATTTATTTATTTTTTTGGGCGGGGGTCGGGTTGGGGAGGGAGGGGAGCGGGCGGGCCACTTCTATTGGTCCTTCATTTCTCTATGTTCATCCGTCTTTGTTCTTTGGCTCCTGTGGGCCTCCCATTGCGGTGGTGTCTGTCGTTGCAGCGCGCCGGCTCTGGACGCATGCGCTCCAGAGCTCCAGCTTGGTAATTGGACACATCAGTCCAGCCGCTCCGCGGCACGTGGGATCTTCCCAGGCCAGGGCTCGAACCGGCGCCCCTTGCACTGCAAGGCGGTGTCCTTACCCATTGGACCACCAGGGGAAGCCCGCCTCTGTGTTTTTATGACCTACCCTCAGCATATAACTTTAGTCAACCCCGACTATCTACACCCAGTTCTACCAGCTATGTTATTTTTGAAGCACGGTTTTTTGCCTACCATTTCATTCTTATGAATTTCAGTATGTATTTCTGAAAGATAAAGTCTTTTTTAAAAAAGCATAACAGTTCCATTCTCACACCTAAAAATCAGTTAACATAGTGATTCCTTAATTTCCACCAAATATCTAGTAAGTGTACATGTTTTCAATTGTTTTATAAAACTAATTTAAGAATGTTTATAGGTTGACTGAACATCTATACTTTGTAATTGGTTGGTAAGACTTAAAATATTCCTTTTCCATCTATCTTTCTTTTTTTTTTTCTTGTAATTTATTGATTAAATAATCAGGTGGTCTTTTCTGTTGACTTTTCCATGGTTTAATTTTTACTGATTGCCTCCTGTGGTATAGTCTAACATGTTCCTCTATCCTTGGAGTTTCTTGTTGGGCCTAGAGGCAGTTAATACTGTTTATACTTAGTCATCTATCTGTAATCTCTTTAATAGTTGAATCCACATTCAGTTTGAATTGGAAATGCTTGAAATAATTCACGGGATTTTTTTTTTAAATCACTATTTAGTGTCACATTATTTTATTTGTATGCTTACTTTTTTTTAAAAAAAAAAGCATAAATTATATGGTATTTTCTAAAGTTTGAAAAACTAGTAGTTTTTATACTTTATCTAAACATCAAATCCATAAATAATGCTTATTATTTCAAGACTTTTTTGAGATTGAAAACATTTTTCCCCTTGCAGACTGAGTAGGATATGCTTAGAATTAGTCAGTTGGCTCTGTCCCTTATCTTTCTCATATTTGTGGGTTTTTAGGTTTCTTTTTGGGGTAGCTGGGGGCAGAAAAGAACAGGGATGGCATAAACTATTGCCAGTATAAAAATTTACACTAGGTATTCAGCAAATAGATGAAACCATTAGCTTTTTCATGAAGCCTATTAAATAAAAGTAGCAGAATGTTACCAAGATTGTTTCTAACCTTCCTAGTTATAATTAGAATGCTTCATTATTTTATAGAGTGGAATGTGCAATTGTTCTTATCTAATTTACCATTTTTACAGAAACAGCCGTGATACCTATTAATGGTTCGCCTCGAACACCAAGGCGAGGTCAGAACAGGAGTGCACGGATAGCAAAACAACTAGAAAATGATACAAGAATTATTGAAGTTCTCTGTAAAGAACATGAATGTAATATAGATGAGGTAATTTAACTTCATGATTTCTTTAAAATAGTTCAAGTAGATTTAGATGTAAGTTCTTCCTAACAATTCTTTCATGATGAGCTTGCTTTTTTTGTAATTAGCGCCAACTCTTTTGCAGTCGCAAAATATTTAGAAAAAGTTTAATTTTCATATTCAGTTACTTTGGTTTTAAAGAAAATAAAAAAAAATAAAGACAGAAAATAGCTCTGTCATTCTGGAATCACTGAAATGTACATGATTAAGGCAGTAGTTTTCAAATGTATTTGGTTTTTGATTCTTCTGTGGTTACTGATACTTCTGATGTAGTACAGTATCCTACCAAGAAAACCCTATTATTTTGGTTTAGTGATAAGTGACACCAACATTAAATTTCTGTTTGTTTTTTAGTCGGTAGGTCATGTCCGACTCTTTGTGACCCCATGGACTGTAACCCGCTGGGCTCCCCTGTCCATGGGATTTCCCAGACAAGAACACTGGAGTGGGTTGCTATGCCCTCCTCCAGGTAATTTAACTTACAGGGGATCTTCCCGACTTAGGGATCAAACCCACATCTCCTGCATTGCAGGTGGATTCTTTGTCACTGAGCCGCCAGGGAAGCCCACATTTCTGTTTGGCCTTATAAAATTACTCCAAGTATCACACCAGATGCTAATGACTGGTAGAGAAGACGTGAACACCCAGGAGTCCCTTCTGTTTTGAATAAAATCTGGAATGTTAGAATTGGAAGGAATCTTATGAGTAATATACTCAGCCTGCTTTCACTAATGAGCAGAGAAGCTTCTAGAGGCTGATAGCTGATTACTAACAAAGTCTGTGCCTTGCAACATCTGCTCCGAGCACCTCTTTCACTCTGCCATGCTCTTTCTCTCATAGATTGTTATATTGTCCACAGTTCGCTGTATGAAATGTTATGTCTTTGAAATTTCTCTGTCAACTCTGGGAGGGAATGAGGGTGTGATCTCAAAATCCAGTTTAAGACGCATTGGAATGATTTATCAAGTCTGAATTTCAGGCACTGTGGTTTTTGTTAATTTTAGCAAGTATATACATATAGACATACAAATGTATTAACTTTACATTTATATTTACTTTTCTAGAATAATAAATTATCTTTGCCAATAAGGTGACAAATGTAGCTGAAATATATATATATATATTTTTTACTCCAGCCTGTTGCTCAGTCCTTAAAGATAATGAATAGGAATAAATGCAGCTTTCTAATTCCTGACTGTTAAATCTCTGCATTTCAGAACTACTTATAACATTGCCTTCCAGTAATCAGGGCTAAGTCATGTTTTGCCTTTTTATTTTAAATAATTCTTTCATAATTTAGAATGTATAAATTATTTGTAAATTGTCAGTGATTAATATTTTTGATAATTTATAGCAATCAGTTTGATACTTTCTATATTAAAGTATGTAATCTTATTAACATAGTATTTATTGGTTGTATAACTGTAGGTTAGCTGTATTTATGGTCATATCATTATTGGTTAGTCACTAATTGATTACAAAGAGCTACCCGCCTTATAATTACTCCAGTTAAGTGGGAGTTAATTGAAAAACAATGCTATTGATACATATTATAGAAGCTTAATTCTAACAGCTTATTTGTGAAGTAAAAGATAGGAATTTTATTTAATAGGCAGATATTAACTTATTTCTACCTTAACGAATGTAGATTCCAAAGCTGGAAAAGGGAGTCAAATGAAGAAAAGCAAACTGTTTACAATTCCATAACAGTTTGCCACTGTAGAATAGTCAGAGATATAACTCCACGTTTTCCAAATATGGTCTTTATTATCCATGTTACACGTAGGGTGAGGTGTTTTTTTTTTTTTTTTTTTTTTGGTATGAAACTGCATAATTCCCAAAACATTTTCATTTGAATTTAATTAGAATTGTTAGGAATATGTATGTGAAATTATTTTCTTAGAAAAGCTGGTTCTTTTTTAAAAATTTATACTAAAATATTTGACTTGATGTTCCCTAAGCTAGGTATGTGTGTGAAGTGAGATTTCCCAAAATACTCTTTGGGGAGCAATCAGAGGCCGTGTAGAGAAGCCAGAAGAGCCTTGGCCTTGATGCCAGACAGCCTGGGTTTCTGTTCCAGCTCTGCTGCTTCCTAGCTATGTAACTGTGGTCAAGTTGTTTGGTTTCTTTGAGCCTCTCATCTTTTCACCGTATGTTAAACGTGGGATTTTGAAGTTGATTTCAGTGGATTTTTCTTCTTGTAAATCCCATTTCATTAACAGTTCCCCCTGCACCTTTGTTTCAGGACCTGAAATCTGCCTCACATAAATTAAGAAGTGAATAATTGTATTAATTATAAATAAGCATCACACTGGGATGGATGTAACTTATTGATCAAAATGTCATTCTAGTGTTGATAGTGATAGAGATGGGGTTTTGATAATTTTAATGTTCATGTTCATGTTGTAACTTTATCTTTTTCAGGTGAAAAATGTCTATTTCAAAAATTTTATGCCTTTTATGAATTCTCTTGGAATTGTAGCTTCTAATGGTCTTCCAGAGGTAATCTGAAAGAAAACATAATAAAAAGTTAATAGATTTTGGAATGTTGGGAAGGAATAGCTGTCTAAATTTTTTTTTTTTAAAAGATTTATTTATTTATTTTGGGTGGGGGTCGGATTGGGGAGGGAGGGGAGCAGGCGGGCCACTTCTATTGGTCTTTCATTTCTCTGTTTTCATCCGTCTTTGTTCTTTGGCTCCTGTGGGCCTCCCATCGCGGTGGCGTCTGTCATTGCTGAGAGCCGGCTCTGGGCGCATGCGCTCCAGAGCTCCGGCTCGGTAATTGGACACATCGGTCCAGCCGCTCCGCGGCACGTGGGATCTTCCTAGGCCAGGGATCGAACCGGCGTCCCTTGCACTGCAGTCCTTACCCACTGGACCACCAGGGGAAGCCCTAAATTTTTTAAAGGTCACTGTAAAGTATTTTTTATTCAAGGAAAGAATCCAAGGAGAATTGTGGTGAATCAGTTTTATATAGTAACAGGAAAAACCCCATTTGAATATATGCTAAAATATATAAATAAGCATTTTAACATTTGCACTAGAAATGGATTTGTACTGAAATTTTTCAAAATCGTAATGTAGGTTTTTGAGTTTTTAAATGCCATTAAATATTTAAAATAAATTTATACTATCAAATTTGATTCTAATTTGCTTTATTAGGCTTCTCTAAGCATAGGAGCCATGTTCATTGCCATCAACATTATGGACATTACTGTACTTTGGAACATCTCTTTTGAGTATTTTTTTTTTTCCTGACTGCACTATGCAGCTTTCAGTATCTTAGTTCTGCAACCAGGGATCAAATCTGAGCCCGGGAAGTGAAAATACTCAGTCCTAACTACTGGACAGCCAGGGAATTTCCTCTTCTGATTGCTTAACTGGAAGTAACATTGGTTGAAATGACTGTGATTGTATTGTGGACGTGTTAGGCCTTGGTGTGCCATCCATCTGTTTCTTTTCACATTTTGTCTCACTCTTTAGTAAGAGAAGAACAAGCAAAACCTTTATGTGTTAACGTGGAGAAAAGGATGCTTAGATAAATGATGGAGGGCAAGGAGTGAGAGATTAAGCAATGTTCTAGAGACTCCTGGTCTAGTCACCAAGACCCAGAGACATGAATCAGACAGCTAGATTGCTGATTCTGTGACCAGAGTTGGTAGCTAGTCCTTGAATTAACTTTTTTATTCAAGAGTTACTACTCGAGTGCTTAGTGTGTGGCAGGCGTCGTGCTAGATACCGTTAGTGCCGAGATGTAACTCACAATCATTGTCATTGTGGTGCTAGTGGAAGAGACAGATGTCCATAGAACATTATTAACTGGAGTCTACAAGAGTCTAGCAGATGTGTACACAGGGTGTGCTGACATCTCAGAGGAAGGCTACCTAATCCAAAGCTGTCCAGAGAGATTTAGCAGAAAGTTCTTTGGAGGTGATGTAATTTTTGAGCTGAGCTAGGTTTATAAGAAGCAGCATTTCCAGGAGTTGGAAACTGATTCAAAGGCACAGTGATATGTGATAGTATCATCTGTTCAGTAAACAGACCAACTCCTTACAGTTGGGATACAGCTCAGGGAATGGTCAGACATGGTACTAAAGATCAGGGAGGGGCCAGATGGGCTATTACTGTGTCCTGTTACCAACTTATGTACCAAAAAATGTGCTGTTTACCGTTCTGAAGTATCTTGGAAATTTGTAATCTTTTCTCCCTTTGAAAGGATTACAAGGTTATTATTAGAAAATTTAAGATGAACTTTATGTAGCATTAATAGAAAAATCATAATTTGATTCTAATTTGCTTTATTAGGCTTCTCTAAGCATAGGAGCCATGTTCATTGCCATCAACATTATGGACATTACTGTACTTTGGAACATCTCTTTTGAGTATTTTTTTTCCTGACTGCACTATGCAGCTTTCAGTATCTTAGTTCTGCAACCAGGGATCAAATCTGAGCCCGGGAAGTGAAAATACTCAGTCCTAACTACTGGACAGCCAGGGAATTTCCTCTTCTGATTGCTTAACTGGAAGTAACATTGGTTGAAATGACTGTGATTGTATTGTGGACGTGTTAGGCCTTGGTGTGCCATCCATCTGTTTCTTTTCACATTTTGTCTCACTCTTTAGTAAGAGAAGAACAAGCAAAACCTTTATGTGTTAACGTGGAGAAAAGGATGCTTAGATAAATGATGGAGGGCAAGGAGTGAGAGATTAAGCAATGTTCTAGAGACTCCTGGTCTAGTCACCAAGACCCAGAGACATGAATCAGACAGCTAGATTGCTGATTCTGTGACCAGAGTTGGTAGCTAGTCCTTGAATTAACTTTTTCATTCAAGAGTTACTACTCGAGTGCTTAGTGTGTGGCAGGCGTCGTGCTAGATACCGTTAGTGCCGAGATGTAACTCACAATCATTGTCATTGTGGTGCTAGTGGAAGAGACAGATGTCCATAGAACATTATTAACTGGAGTCTACAAGAGTCTAGCAGATGTGTACACAGGGTGTGCTGACATCTCAGAGGAAGGCTACCTAATCCAAAGCTGTCCAGAGAGATTTAGCAGAAAGTTCTTTGGAGGTGATGTAATTTTTGAGCTGAGCTAGGTTTATAAGAAGCAGCATTTCCAGGAGTTGGAAACTGATTCAAAGGCACAGTGATATGTGATAGTATCATCTGTTCAGTAAACAGACCAACTCCTTACAGTTGGGATACAGCTCAGGGAATGGTCAGACATGGTACTAAAGATCAGGGAGGGGCCAGATGGGCTATTACTGTGTCCTGTTACCAACTTATGTACCAAAAAATGTGCTGTTTACCGTTCTGAAGTATCTTGGAAATTTGTAATCTTTTCTCCCTTTGAAAGGATTACAAGGTTATTATTAGAAAATTTAAGATGAACTTTATGTAGCATTAATAGATATTTAATTATCAATAAATGATTGATAGTTAATGTGTCACTGAGGTAGTGCAGGAACATTTTGAAGACAAACAGGAATGGCTGCTCTGCCTAAAAACCTTACACAGACAAACACAAAGTTTACAATTAACTGGATTTCTTCCTACCACTCCTTTTAGAATGCAATTTCAGCTCTCCCAGGTTAGAAACACTTTAAAAGTCACAGGAGAAGGCATGCTAAATAACTGGCCGTTGGACATTGGTTTTTATATTATGATTGGAAAATTATGAACCAGAACTGATAAAAGAGTTGCTAATTCTAGCATTTGGGCAAGTGTCTGAGATTAGAAATAGATTGTGCAAGTATGCTAATTAAGCTAATAAATTGAGCTCTTACCCAAGATACATTACTGAAGAAAGTCAGAATGAACCAAAGGATTTAGAAAAGATAAGCAAGATTTGTTACAGTGTTTGAAAATTTATTTTATATTGATAAGTAGAATAGAAGACTAAAAGTAAAGGAAGATCTTGGCAATTAAGTGGTTATAATACCTGCTTTTATCTGCGTTTCTCTCAGTATTGTTCTATAGAATTGGTGGTTCTTGTCTAGATAAAATGTGGGATATATGCATAAAATAGATTTAAAATTAGAATTGAAAAATTTGCAATTTTGTTTAATTCAGTTTTAGATACACCTTTGTTTATGTTGCATATGAAGTCTGTGTAATGTAAAATTAGGGGTATATTGTATAAAAGTTGTTTAAATCTGTACACTGAGAGATAATGGCATGAAAAGGATAATCATCCATGTTTTTGGTTTTGAGGTGGAAAATCTCTCTAAACAATATGAAGAAATTTACCTTAAAAACAAAGACCTAGATGCAAGATTATTTCTGGATCATGATAAAACTCTTCAAGCTGATCCTACAGACAGGTATAATACATGATACATTATTATTTGTTGATATGCTGGTTCATTTTTTAAAAATTTAATTGCAAAGTATATTCTCCTGAATAGTCATATAGAATCCTAAAGTACAAATGGCTGAAGGTAACTACAGACCTACCTATAAGATACTGTGGGTTCCACTCCAGATCATTGCAATAAAGCAAATATCACAGTAAAGCAAGTCACACAGATACCTTAGTTTCCCAGTGCCTGTAAAAGTCAGGTTTATATTGTACTGTAGTCTGTTAAGTGTGCAATAGCCTTAAACCAAAAAAAAAAGAAAAAAAAAAACCCCAATGTATGTACCTTAGTTTAAAAATACCTTATTGCTAAAATATGGTAACTATAATCTGACAGTGCCGAATTTGCAAATCTTCATACGTTAAAAAGACACAGATTCTGTGAAGCACAGTAAAGCAAAGTTCAATAAAATGAGATATGCTTGTACAAAATTTTTGAATGATTGGGTGATTAATTTTATGTGATTTGCCTGAAATCTTCTAATATTAACAAATATATATATATATAAAATTTGGAAATTAAACACAAGTAAAATGTTTATAATTTTATTTAGCTCAAAGTAAATATGCCTTTTTGGAAGGCATAATGATTGAAAAACTTGAGCTTTGATTTTTTTTTAATACTGAACAACTTGGTTAGTAATATCATCAGCATCTAACATTCTAGAGAAAACAAACATCTAACTTTCACTTTCAGAAAAATTCATGAAGATTCATATAACTGTTTGTGATAAACCTAGTGGAAAGAAACCCAACTTAAAAATGATGATAAAAAAATGAAATTTTATTTAAGAAGCTTTTGAATTGTCTCTTTCCTGTTGTTTCCATTATTTACTTAACCAACACTTTATATGGTGTCATGAGGCAACAGAAGGTATTATAACTGCTCTTATGACTCATTAAGCACAAATTGTACATTTTCAGTCTGAAAAACTTTGCTTATCATTGTTTAGTTTTGAAATGGAGAGAACACCACACAAAAGTAACCCCGATGAGGAGGTGAATGTGATTCTTCCACAGACTCCAGTTAGGTATGAATTTTCTTAGTTTTCATTTTCACTATAGGTATCTAATCAGTACTTTATAATGCTTCGGCTTAATCATTGTTTCACTAGGTCTTTGTGTATACATGTAACAAGTATATATCGAGTGCTCTTTGTTGCCAGATGTGTTACTGATTGCTGAGGATATGACGAATAGTTCTTGTCCTTAAGGAATATAACCTCAAATGAGAACGTGTTCCATTTCAGGAAATAAAAAAGAGGAAAAAAAAGTTATAATTTGCTCTATATATAATCCAGAAAGATTAGAACTGTTTGTAATATGCTTTTCCTCACTTACTTCCCCTATCTGATCTGTTTTCAAGTCTTATTGAGTCTACCTCCTGAGTGTTTCTTGAGTTCATCTACTGTTCCCCATTCCTACTCTTACCACCCTTGTCCAAGGTGTCTGTCTCTCTGTCTTTCTCTCTCTTGGATTTTTTGCAGTCATCTACTAACTGATCTTGAGCCTTCTCTTCTCATGACTGTTCTCTCTTCCCACCACCAAATATATTCTCCACAGAGTTCCCAGGCTCAGTATTCTAGAAACGTAAATCAGGTCATGTTCACCTTGCTCTGAGACCCTGTGATTACTTCCTATTGCAGTTGAAATACTATGCAGATTCCTTAACAGTGCCCACAAGACCTTATATAATCTAGCTTCCATTGTCTCTACAACCTCATCTTATTTTCCTACTCTTTATGTACTAGCCAGTTCCCAGCATGCTCCAAAACCTTCCTTTGTACTCAAGGACCCTCACATTTGTTTTTCTCTCTTCTTGAAGCTCCTCCTCCTTTTCTTTCTATTAATTACCCACCACTACCCTTCCTTTAGGTTCAGCGTAAGTATTACTTTGTTGAAGATTTGTTTCCCTCTGAAGTATTTTCCTTTATTATTATTTCTCACAGTGTCCTGTTCTTCCTTTCATAGTGTGTATCACAGTTTATAATTATAAATTCATCTCTGTGTTTGCTTGTTTCTGTCAATACCCACAGTAGGCTTTAAGCTCATACTGCATGAACCATGACATTTTCTTCACCATTTGATAATTAGGACCTAGGATAATATTACGCCACATTTTTTTGTTATTCTAGGAAGCTGTTTTTTCTTAGTTTTCATTTTCACTATAGGTATCTAATCAGTACTTTATAATGCTTCGGCTTAATCATTGTTTCACTAGGTCTTTGTGTATACATGTAACAAGTATATATCGAGTGCTCTTTGTTGCCAGATGTGTTACTGATTGCTGAGGATATGACGAATAGTTCTTGTCCTTAAGGAATATAACCTCAAATGAGAACGTGTTCCATTTCAGGAAATAAAAAAGAGGAAAAAAAAGTTATAATTTGCTCTATATATAATCCAGAAAGATTAGAACTGTTTGTAATATGCTTTTCCTCACTTACTTCCCCTATCTGATCTGTTTTCAAGTCTTATTGAGTCTACCTCCTGAGTGTTTCTTGAGTTCATCTACTGTTCCCCATTCCTACTCTTACCACCCTTGTCCAAGGTGTCTGTCTCTCTGTCTTTCTCTCTCTTGGATTTTTTGCAGTCATCTACTAACTGATCTTGAGCCTTCTCTTCTCATGACTGTTCTCTCTTCCCACCACCAAATATATTTTCCACAGAGTTCCCAGGCTCAGTATTCTAGAAACGTAAATCAGGTCATGTTCACCTTGCTCTGAGACCCTGTGATTACTTCCTATTGCAGTTGAAATACTATGCAGATTCCTTAACAGTGCCCACAAGACCTTATATAATCTAGCTTCCATTGTCTCTACAACCTCATCTTATTTTCCTACTCTTTATGTACTAGCCAGTTCCCAGCATGCTCCAAAACCTTCCTTTGTACTCAAGGACCCTCACATTTGTTTTTCTCTCTTCTTGAAGCTCCTCCTCCTTTTCTTTCTATTAATTACCCACCACTACCCTTCCTTTAGGTTCAGCGTAAGTATTACTTTGTTGAAGATTTGTTTCCCTCTGAAGTATTTTCCTTTATTATTATTTCTCACAGTGTCCTGTTCTTCCTTTCATAGTGTGTATCACAGTTTATAATTATAAATTCATCTCTGTGTTTGCTTGTTTCTGTCAATACCCACAGTAGGCTTTAAGCTCATACTGCATGAACCATGACATTTTCTTCACCATTTGATAATTAGGACCTAGGATAATATTCGGCACATAGTTACCAATCAGGATTTTTTTTTCAATTTTGGCCTCTTTTATTGGTTTTCTATTTATTTATTTTCATCCATCTTTTATTCTTTGACCCTGTGGGCCTCCCATTGCAGTGGCCTCTCTTGTTGCAGAGCACTGGCTCTGGGCGCATGTGCTCCAGAGCACTGGCTTTTGGACACACTGGTTCAGCCGCTCCATGGCACGTGGGATCTTCCCCGGTCAGGGATCGAACTGGTGCCCTTTGCAATGCAGAGCGGACTCTTTACCAACTGGACCACTAGGGAAGCCCAGGAATTTTTTTTTCAAATGACTAGATAGACATATAAAAATCATTCTTGTTTGAATATACTAATAGACTTAGGATAAGTTAATGAGATGGCACAGAAGGGACATTATGAAGTGATGTATTAGTTGCTTAGTTGTGTTTGACCCTTTGCAACCCCATGGACTGTAGCCTGCCAGGCTCCTCTGTCCATGGAATTCTCCAGGCAAGAATACTGCAGTGGGTTGCAAATGGGAACCCAATGGGAAGGTGAGATGGAAGGAGAGGAGGGTGGCTTCTAGGTCATGAAGGGCCTCATAGGCTGTCCTCAGATCTCAACCTCAGCTAGTGGAGGATACAGTGTGCTGCTATACATGGGCTAAGCAGGGGTAGAATAAAATCAGGCTTGAGTTTTGAAAGTTTATGTGGTAGTCATTTGTGAAGAGCGAGATAGAGAAGGATGTGGAGACACATAGAAAGACCTGTCACGGGCTTCCCTGGTGGTCCAGTGGGTAAGGACACCACCTTGCAGTGCAAGGGGCACCAGTTTGATCCCTGGCCTGGGAAGATCCCACATGCCGCGGAGTGGCTGGACCAATATGTCCAGTTACTGAGCCGGAGCTCTGGAGCGCATGCGTCCAGAGCCAGTGCTCTGCAACAACAGAGGCCACCACGATGGGAGGCCCACACGGGCCAAAGAACAAAGATGGATGAAAATAGATAAATGAAAGACCAACAGAAGTGGCCCGCCCGCCCCCCTCCCTCCCCAACCCGCCCCACCCCGCCAAAAAAAAAAAAAAAGAATAAAGTTCTTTATAAAAAAAGAAAAAAAGAAAGAAAGACACACCTGTCACTGTGCTTCTTAACCAGGAGTGCAAACTAGGATAGCCTGAGGAGGTATTTTTTTTTTTTTCCTAAAGTGCGTATACTTAAACTCTGCTGCCATATACACAGTCAGAATTTCTGTCAGAATGTTGCAGTGCAGTAATTCAACTGAGAGATGCTGACTATCTAAAACCAAGAGATAGGCAGTGGAAATGAAAGGACAAGAACAGGTTTGATAAATAGTTGATAAATTTATATTTTGAATATTATTCATAGCACATTTATAAGATGTGAAGAAGATAATATAGTTAGTAGGATATAAGGATCTTATAGATTTGGGAATCATAAGAGAGAGTTAGAACAAGAAAAACAGATGAGATTGTCTGAAGTGAGGGTTATTATAGCAAGAATGGATGGCTGAGGGCTGAACCCGATGAGTAATGAGACTGGGGAAGCCAGAGGGTGGATGCAAAGAAGTCAAGGGAGGGAGGGAGTTTCAGAAAAAAGCAAGTGTCAATTCTGTCAAGAAAATCAAGTATTAGAACAAATCACAATGGTCTTTTGGTTTTAGCAATTGGTCAGATTTGTCATTGTGGCTTAAGGAGAGGCTGTCCTCAGATCTCAACCTCAGCTAGTGGAGGATACAGTGTGCTGCTATACATGGGCTAAGCAGGGGTAGAATAAAATCAGGCTTGAGTTTTGAAAGTTTATGTGGTAGTCATTTGTGAAGAGCGAGATAGAGAAGGATGTGGAGACACATAGAAAGACCTGTCACGGGCTTCCCTGGTGGTCCAGTGGGTAAGGACACCACCTTGCAGTGCAAGGGGCACCAGTTTGATCCCTGGCCTGGGAAGATCCCACATGCCGCGGAGTGGCTGGACCAATATGTCCAGTTACTGAGCCGGAGCTCTGGAGCGCATGCGTCCAGAGCCAGTGCTCTGCAACAACAGAGGCCACCACGATGGGAGGCCCACACGGGCCAAAGAACAAAGATGGATGAAAATAGATAAATGAAAGACCAACAGAAGTGGCCCGCCCGCCCCCCTCCCTCCCCAACCCCCCCACCCCGCAAAAAAAAAAAAAAAAGAATAAAGTTCTTTATAAAAAAAGAAAAAAAGAAAGA
This sequence comes from Tragulus kanchil, assembly GCA_022376925.1. Taxonomy (NCBI): domain Eukaryota; kingdom Metazoa; phylum Chordata; class Mammalia; order Artiodactyla; family Tragulidae; genus Tragulus; species Tragulus kanchil. The sequence goes on along the minus strand of JAIOJX010000003.1, from coordinate 75,814,679 downwards.
AAGACACACCTGTCACTGTGCTTCTTAACCAGGAGTGCAAACTAGGATAGCCTGAGGAGGTTTTTTTTTCCTAAAGTGCGTATACTTAAACTCTGCTGCCATATACACAGTCAGAATTTCTGTCAGAATGTTGCAGTGCAGTAATTCAACTGAGAGATGCTGACTATCTAAAACCAAGAGATAGGCAGTGGAAATGAAAGGACAAGAACAGGTTTGATAAATAGTTGATAAATTTATATTTTGAATATTATTCATAGCACATTTATAAGATGTGAAGAAGATAATATAGTTAGTAGGATATAAGGATCTTATAGATTTGGGAATCATAAGAGAGAGTTAGAACAAGAAAAACAGATGAGATTGTCTGAAGTGAGGGTTATTATAGCAAGAATGGATGGCTGAGGGCTGAACCCGATGAGTAATGAGACTGGGGAAGCCAGAGGGTGGATGCAAAGAAGTCAAGGGAGGGAGGGAGTTTCAGAAAAAAGCAAGTGTCAATTCTGTCAAGAAAATCAAGTATTAGAACAAATCACAATGGTCTTTTGGTTTTAGCAATTGGTCACTTATGACTTTAGTCATTGTGGCTTAAGGAGATTAGTATGTGTACATGTCATAGAAGCAATATATTTAAAAGTTGAGAAATTGTAGATATCAGTTTAGAGAGGCTGGACTGAGAACACCAAACATGTTTTATTAAATAATATTAAGGAATGTTCCATCCATAAACATTCTACAGGTTTTTGCATATTTAAACAGTGCCCACATAGTAGCCATGTACTGCTACTCCAAAATTGGAACTTTAATATTTACCATATATCCTGTCAAATACACACAAAATTATAAGAGATTGACCTACTTGAATGTTCTAGTAATGATGACTTCTAAAATGATGTATGCCTTCATCCTGAAGATCTCTGTAAAGGATAGTCACTTGGTTCTTCAGTGGAGTTGCTAAATACGTTAGTCTTCTTTTGAACAATTTTGCTTCTTTTTTTTTTGGCCACTTCTTTTGGTCTTTCATTTATTTATCATCCATCTTTGTTCTTTGGCCTGTGTGGGCCTCCCATTGCAGTGGCCTCTCTCATTCCAGAGCAACAGCTCTGGGCGCATGCGCTCCAAGAGCGCTGGCTCGGTAGTTGGACACTTCCGTCCAGCCGCTCTTCCCAGGCCAGAGATCGAACCAGTGCCCCTTGCACTGCACAGCGGTGTCTGTATCCACTGGACCACCAGGGAAGCCCTTGAACAATATTAATACTTAATTGTAATAAAATTTTCTTAAAATATTGCCATTTGATGTTGTTTTGTTCTTAAAATAATGTGACTATTTTGATCAATTGTTTTTATTAATATACAGTTTTATTAGTAAATAAGCATATCAGTTTTTTAATTGTGAACTTACTGATTGTGGACGTACCCTTTCTTAAAGATTTAAGTAAAGTGTAATTCCTTATGAACAGTGGTATACTAAGGAATTTGTAAAGTCCTATTTCAGAGAGCTTCTTAAAGATGAGCAGGAGACAGTGAGATTGAAGAAAATCAAGTATTAGAACAAATCACAATGGTCTTTTGGTTTTAGCAATTGGTCACTTATGACTTTAGTCATTGTGGCTTAAGGAGATTAGTATGTGTACATGTCATAGAAGCAATATATTTAAAAGTTGAGAAATTGTAGATATCAGTTTAGAGAGGCTGGACTGAGAACACCAAACATGTTTTATTAAATAATATTAAGGAATGTTCCATCCATAAACATTCTACAGGTTTTTTCATATTTAAACAGTGCCCACATAGTAGCCATGTACTGCTACTCCAAAATTGGAACTTTAATATTTACCATATATCCTGTCAAATACACACAAAATTATAAGAGATTGACCTACTTGAATGTTCTAGTAATGATGACTTCTAAAATGATGTATGCCTTCATCCTGAAGATCTCTGTAAAGGATAGTCACTTGGTTCTTCAGTGGAGTTGCTAAATACGTTAGTCTTCTTTTGAACAATTTTGCTTCTTTTTTTTTTTGGCCACTTCTTTTGGTCTTTCATTTATTTATCATCCATCTTTGTTCTTTGGCCTGTGTGGGCCTCCCATTGCAGTGGCCTCTCTCATTCCAGAGCAACAGCTCTGGGCGCATGCGCTCCAAGAGCGCTGGCTCGGTAGTTGGACACTTCCGTCCAGCTGCTCTTCCCAGGCCAGAGATCGAACCAGTGCCCCTTGCACTGCACAGCGGTGTCTGTATCCACTGGACCACCCGGGAAGCCCTTGAACAATATTAATACTTAATTGTAATAAAATTTTCTTAAAATATTGCCATTTGATGTTGTTTTGTTCTTAAAATAATGTGACTATTTTGATCAATTGTTTTTATTAATATACAGTTTTATTAGTAAATAAGCATATCAGTTTTTTAATTGTGAACTTACTGATTGTGGACGTACCCTTTCTTAAAGATTTAAGTAAAGTGTAATTCCTTATGAACAGTGGTATACTAAGGAATTTGTAAAGTCCTATTTCAGAGAGCTTCTTAAAGATGAGCAGGAGACAGTGAGATTGAAGATAAGTGTAATTTATGAAATAGATACATGTCCGTTGTTCTTTTTGTAGCTTCATTTCTTAACACTTCTTCCTGTTTTTTTTAGGACTGTAATGAATACTATCCAACAGTTAATGATGATCTTAAATTCAGCAAGTGATCAACCATCAGAAAATCTGATTTCCTATTTTAATGTAAGCCATATGTGAAACGCTATTTATTATGATATCTTGGCAAACACATTTGAAATTAGAAGTTAAAATACTGAATTTTTTTTTTTTTTAAAGATTTATTTATTTATTTTTTATTTTTGGGCGGGGGTTGGGTTGGGGAGGGAGGGGAGCGGACGGGCCACTTCTATTGGTCTTTCATTTCTCTATTTTCATCCATCTTTGTTCTTTGGCTCCTGTGGGCCTCCCGTTGCGGCTGCATCTGTCGTCGCAGAGCACTGGTTCTGGGCGCACGCGCGCCAGAGCTCCCGCTCAGTAACTGGACATATTGGTCCAGCCACTCTGCAGCACGTGGGATCTTCCCAGGCCAGGGATCAAACTGGTGCCCCTTGCATTGCAAGGCGGTGTCCTTACCCACTGGACCACCAGGGGAAGCCCACTGAATGTTTTTTTAAATGACCATTTCCGGGCCAACATGTAGTTGTCTGTTATCTTACTTCTTACTTTTTTTTTTTAAACTCTCCAGATTAGATATTATTGGTAGTAACATTTCATTTAGACAGTGTTAGTTTTAGATTTTCTCATGTTTGCTATTTGTCTTGCTCATCACTCTTTTTTACAGCTTAGAGCTCCCTTCCATTATTGTTTTCTTCTTTCTTCAGATGTATCTTTCTTTTTTTAATTGGAGAATAATTGCTTTGCAGTGTTGTGTTGGTTTCTGCCATTCAATAGTGCGAATGAGTCATAACTATGTGTATATCCCTCCATCTTGAACCTCCACTCACCCATGCATCTTCTAAAAATTCCTTTAGTGAGGGTTGGCTTGATATGAGGTTACAAGCTTTCTGTTTTATTTCTTGTCCTAAAATATCTTTACTCTTATTTTTTTGTGAGGTAGTTTGCTGGATCGTCAGTTCTAGGTTGATCTTTATTTTCTCTTTGTAGCTTGAAGGTGTCACTTTACTACTTCCTGGCTCTTATTGTTGCTATAATCTTTTTGTCAATCCAACTGTTGTTTCTTTATAGTTCATCTATCTTTTTCTTCTGGCTGCTAAGGTACTTACTTTGAATGTGACATTAGACAGGATTTAACATTTGTTGTATCTCTGCTGTCTTTTTTATTTAGCCCATTTTCATTTATATTTCTTGTGTGGCCCTGTGTGCATTGCAGCATATAACTCCTGATAGACCCTGAGTTTGATATCTGAAGCATGCCTGTTACCATCCCTTCCCTTAAAGGGAAAGAGAAGGAGAGAATGAAAACTAGCATCTGTATTCCTTGCTTGGTCCTTTTCTCCCTTAAAATCAGATAAGGCTTGGGATCCACTGAAATGTTCATCTGTGGATGCTGGATGAGGCTAGGAGACTTATTAAAGGTTGACTTATCCAGTAACTAGGTGTTCTCTGTATTAACATAGTCCATTTAATATCATAAGCTGCCTGCAGTTTTGTTGTTTTCTTTGTTGTCTTCTTGCTTATATTCCCCCCAGGAATTAACAAAGTATTTTTCTGTCATCATATTTATAATTGTGTTGGCCCAGAACTGATTTCCTTTGTCCAATTTGCATAAAGTTGTTTTTACTTCTGGGTTATCTGCAGCATAAGAATATTTCCCAGTATCTTAGAGATTTTGGACGGGATAATAATATAAGTAAAAAGAATGATCCCTCATAGCTCAGTCAGTAAAGAATCTGCCTACAATACAGGAGAGCCAAGTTTGATTCCTGAGTCAGGAAGGTGTCCTGGAGAAGGAAATGGCAACTGACTCCAGTGTTCTTGCCTGGAGAATCCCATGGACAGAGGAACCTGGCAGGCTACAGTCCATAGGGTCACAAGAGTGGGACATGACTTAGCAACTAAACCAACCAGAAAGAATGATAATCTCTCTCTTCTGAAATATTGTTTTTATTATTTCCTCCAACATTTGGAGTATGTAGAACCTCTTTTATCATTTTAAACTATTTGAACTGGGCAGAAAATTTCCCCTCAAAGTCATTTTCCAGAGCTCAGTTTCAAGCTTAATATTAAATGGAGCACAATGGCTTAACTGAGAAGTTTTATGTACACTACAAATTGCCTGTCTCAAAGAGGGCGTGTCTTGAAAATTATTAAGTTTTTCTTTGAATTTGCTTCTTGGTTTCTTCATTTAAAAAACTAATGCCATCTTTCCTTCTGTGTATAAGTAAAATATTAGAAGCTACAGATATTTTTTTCTTCCAGTTTTGTTGACATATGATTGGCACACAGCTCTGTATAAGTGTGCAGTGTAGTGATTTGACCTACATAGAAGATGAAATGAAGACCATAATAAGTTTAGTGAACATCCGTCATCTCATTTGTATACAAAATAAATGAAACAGAATGATCCTTTTTTTTCCTTGTGATGAGAACTCTTAGGATTTACTTTCTTAGCTTTCATGTATAACATACAGCAGTGTTAATTATATTTATCACGTTGTATATTACATCCCTAGTACTTATTTATCTTCTAACTGGAAGTTTGTACTTTGTGATTGCCTTCTTTCAGTTCCCCGTCCCCTCACCCTCTGCCTCTGGTAGCTACAAATTTGAACTTTTTTTTTCTTTGAGTTGGTTTGTTTGTCTTTGAAGTATAATTGGCCGACAAGACTTAGTTTCTGTTGCACATATGATTCAGTATTTCTGTATATCTCAAAATGATCCCCACAATAAGTCTAGTGACCATTTGTCCCCATACAAAGATATGACAAGATTATTGACTGTATTCCCCACACTGTACATTTTGTACCCATATCTCATTTATTGTGTAAGTAGAAGTTTGTACCCCTTAATGTTCCTCACTTGGTTCTCTCATTCCCCACCCCTCCCTTGTGTCTGTTCTCTATATCTGTGACTGCTTCTGTTTTGTTTTGTTTTTTAAATTTCATATATAAGTGAAATCCTGTAGTATCTGCTTTCTTTGTCTGATATACTTCACTTAACATAATGCTCTCTAGACCCATTCTTGTCATAAATGGAAAGACTTATTTTTTTATGGCCAAATAATATTCCATTATATGTGTATATGTGTGTATATATATACACATACCTATAAACCATATCTTTATCTATTTATCTGTTGATGGACACCCAGGCTGCTTTCCTTCTTGGCAAATGTAGATAATGTTGCGGTGAACGTAAGGGTGCATAATATTCTTTCAAATTAGTGTTTTCATTTTATTCATATAAATACCAAGAAATGGAGTGGCTGGATTTTATGGTTAGTTCTGTTTTTAATTTTTTTTTGATGAGTCCCCAAATTGTTTTGTGTAGTAGTTGCACCAACTTACATTCCCACTAGTAGTGTACAAGGATTCCCTTTCTCTGCATCCTTTCTGGCACCTGCTATTTGTACTCTTTTTGATAATAGCTATTGACAGGTATGAGGTCTGTTATGGTTTTGATTTGCATTTCTCTGATGATGAATATTATTTTCTCTTGTGACTGTTGGTCATTTGTATGTCTTTTTTGGAAGGGTGTGTATTCAGTTCCTCTGCTTATTTTTCAATCAACTGGTTTTTTGTTTTGTTTTGTTTGATACTGAATTGCTTGAGTTCTTTGTATGTTTGGCTATTAACCCTTTGTCAGATATATCGTTTGCAAGTATCTTCTCTCATCCAGTAGGTGGCCTGTATTTTTGTTGATAGTTTTCTTCACCGTGCAGAATTTTTTTGGTTTGAAATAGTTCCACTTGTTTATTTTGCTTTTGTTGCCTTTTTTTCTGGAGTCAGTGCCAAAGTATCATCTCCAAGACTAATGACGAGAGTTTTCCACCCATGTTTTCTTCCAAGAATTTCATGGTTTCAGGTCTTATGTTCAAGTATCTAATCCATTTCGAGTTCATTTTAGTGTGTGGAGTAAGATAGTGGTGTCATTTCATTTTTCTGAAATTGGCTTTCTAGTTTTAGCAGCACATTTATTGAAGAGACTGGCCCATTCCTTATTTTATATTATTGACTTTCTTGTAATCAATTGATTATATACATGGGTATATTTTGAGGCTCTTTATTCTATTCGATTGATCTATGTTTTTATACCAAAACTAACTGTTTTGATTACTATATCTTTGTGATATAGTTTGATGCCTCCAGCTTTCTTCTTCTTTTTCAAGATGACTTTGGCTCTTTGGGGTCTTTTGTGGTTCTAGACACAGTTGCTTTACTCTGTGTAAATGCCTTGGAATTTTGACAAGGATTTTATTGACTCTGTAGATTTCTTTGAGTAGTATGGACTTTTAATCAATATTAATTCTTCTATTCCTTGAGCATGCAGTACTTTTACATTTATTTATGGCTTTCTGATTAACTGTATTTCTGTGGTGTCAGTTGTAATATCTATGAGGCTGTTTTTGATGGCTAATGGAAGAGCTAACAAATCTTCCCTAACTTGCCAGCAGAAAATTTAGGTAATAGAGGTTTTTCTTTTTTAAAGTTGTACTCTAATATTTTTGGTCTCCATCATCCCAGAATGGAATCCTTCATACTCCTCATATTTTCAGTAGTTGCGTTTGTCTAATTTATTGTGGAAGTGCTTTCACAATATAAACAATCCACAGTCATGTATTATAGAACAGAAAATGTTAATTCCCTGATTAAACAGTATCCTCTTCATTAATTTCTGTTTTTTTCCTTCTTCTAGAATTGCACAGTGAATCCAAAGGAAAGTATCCTGAAAAGAGTGAAGGATATTGGGGAGATCTTTAAGGAGAAATTCGCTAAAGCTGTGGGACAGGGATGTATGGAAATTGGATCACAGGTAAAATGCGCTCATTTTGATGAGTCCACTGTATAGTAAAACATTTCAAATGCAACTGCTGCCCAAGTTTTGTAAACACTGTAATAGTATTGATCTAATAGTATAAAAATTTGAAAGATATCATATCCTAGTCAGTTGTGTATGATGCTATTTGGGAAAATTTTATGGGCTAGCTCTCCTTATTCTATTATAGAAACCAAAAGGAAACATGCAGAAAATTTTAGAAAAATTATTGAAATTTTAGAAAATGCAGTGAGGAAAAAATCAAAATTTTCTTGATATTAAGTTTTGGTGTATATTCTTTAATGTTTGCATATATAAATATTCATGTATGCATGTACTTATATGAATGGAATCATACATACCACTTATTAGTGGTAATTATTGAATGATGTTACTTTTACTGTTGTTGTTATTATTTCAGGAAATATAAAATTAATACTTGGCAAGAGAATGGGCTTTGAATCAGAGTCCTGGGTGTAGATCTGGTTCTTTTGTATATGAACTGTCCTGAGATTAACTTCCCTGAGATCCAGGTTTCTATATTTGCTTTGTTTTGCTCTGTGGCAAATTAATGAGGTAATATATATAAAATATCATTTGAGAACTATAATCTAATATATACATTTATTTCAGTGTAGTGAGGTTACATTTTGATGCCATCTGTATTTTAAACAATTATATTTAAGAGCTCTTTTGGTTATATATGAAATATATATTCATAATTTGGAATGAAAGATTGCGGTATGTATATGTATGTATTCTAAATTTGACTCTTCTTTAAACTAATGGAAACTAGTTATTTGATTAAAGCATTTTGCTGATAAGATCAGATAGGTCTGATTGTACTCTTTTGGCCCACTGATGGCCCAACTCCTCATATTTTCAGTAGTTGCGTTTGTCTAATTTATTGTGGAAGTGCTTTCACAATATAAACAATCCACAGTCATGTATTATAGAACAGAAAATGTTAATTCCCTGATTAAACAGTATCCTCTTCATTAATTTCTGTTTTTTTCCTTCTTCTAGAATTGCACAGTGAATCCAAAGGAAAGTATCCTGAAAAGAGTGAAGGATATTGGGGAGATCTTTAAGGAGAAATTCGCTAAAGCTGTGGGACAGGGATGTATGGAAATTGGATCACAGGTAAAATGCGCTCATTTTGATGAGTCCACTGTATAGTAAAACATTTCAAATGCAACTGCTGCCCAAGTTTTGTAAACACTGTAATAGTATTGATCTAATAGTATAAAAATTTGAAAGATATCATATCCTAGTCAGTTGTGTATGATGCTATTTGGGAAAATTTTATGGGCTAGCTCTCCTTATTCTATTATAGAAACCAAAAGGAAACATGCAGAAAATTTTAGAAAAATTATTGAAATTTTAGAAAATGCAGTGAGGAAAAAATCAAAATTTTCTTGATATTAAGTTTTGGTGTATATTCTTTAATGTTTGCATATATAAATATTCATGTATGCATGTACTTATATGAATGGAATCATACATACCACTTATTAGTGGTAATTATTGAATGATGTTACTTTTACTGTTGTTGTTATTATTTCAGGAAATATAAAATTAATACTTGGCAAGAGAATGGGCTTTGAATCAGAGTCCTGGGTGTAGATCTGGTTCTTTTGTATATGAACTGTCCTGAGATTAACTTCCCTGAGATCCAGGTTTCTATATTTGCTTTGTTTTGCTCTGTGGCAAATTAATGAGGTAATATATATAAAATATCATTTGAGAACTATAATCTAATATATACATTTATTTCAGTGTAGTGAGGTTACATTTTGATGCCATCTGTATTTTAAACAATTATATTTAAGAGCTCTTTTGGTTATATATGAAATATATATTCATAATTTGGAATGAAAGATTGCGGTATGTATATGTATGTATTCTAAATTTGACTCTTCTTTAAACTAATGGAAACTAGTTATTTGATTAAAGCATTTTGCTGATAAGATCAGATAGGTCTGATTTTTTTGCCTTTGCCAGTTTTATAAAGAGACTATTCTCTTAATCCTGGAGTGCTATCTTGAGAACACGTGTTCTGGGTCGCAGAAGTGTTGCATTAGTGTGTAAAGTGTTTAAAATAGTACCAGGTGCATAATATATTCTTAGTACGTATGCATCTGTTATGATGTAGACTGAAGTAGAATGCAGGAAAACCATATATACTGGACCCGTTCTCTTGAAAATCTCTCTCATATTCCCTCAGGAATATGAAAACCATCATTTTATGCACAAGTCCTGAGTTTTGGACAAGCTAGCTTTTGTGATCTCTTGGTAGCCATATTTCTAAGAAGGGTCAGAGATGTGTCTTGGGAGAAAACTTTTTGAAAACTAGCAATTGTTATGGTTTTCCGAAATAATGAGATCTAATTTTTTTGTTCATTTGTTTGTAGCGATACAAACTTGGAGTCCGGTTGTATTACCGAGTAATGGAATCCATGTTGAAATCAGTAAGTTTAAAAGAACATAATAGAAAAAAATTCAGTACTGACACAAAGAAGACTTTAGTTAATATTTTTTAATCTGTTTTAGGAAGAAGAACGATTATCCATTCAAAATTTTAGGTAAATTTTTGTTTTCGTAAAGCAATTTCTTCTTTTTATAAAAGTAAATGTTACAAAATCATTCTTTTTTTCCTCTAGCAAACTCCTGAATGACAACATCTTCCATATGTCTTTGTTGGCATGCGCTCTTGAGGTTGTAATGGCTACATACAGCAGTAAGTTAAATTTTTGTAAATGGAACATTTTAATTCAATTTAAAGTTTTAAAAAATCTATCTGAGGTGTTGTGTGGGTTTTTTTGTTGTTGTTGTGGGGTGTGAAGGTGGAGGTGGAAAAGCAAAGGAGAAGAAATGCATATTTTAGATCATTATGTACTAAAGAATGTAATTGGTCACCATAAAGTGACTTATTATAATGGCATGTTGCAAATGTCAAAAAGTTTTGTTTGCAAAAAAGGCAAAAGAAGAAAATTTGTTTAAGGACACAAATATGTAACTAATATAACCAAGAAATGTACAATTTAAACATATCATTTTCTAACCAATCAAATTATCAAAATCTTACAGAATCACTTTCTCTCTTAATCAAGGATTAATGAGACAATTAAAATGGATATGCCAGTGCATTGCTGATTAGATGTCACACCTGTCCCTGGTATAAGTTTTGGATATTTAAACCTCTGAAAATTTGATATGAGCTATGAGCCTTTGATCTAGGAAAGACATACATGCACAGCATACATGCAGACTTTGGAAGCCTACTTCCTAGGAGTCTGTGGACCCCAGAATAAAAAATTCTCTTCTAAATAAAGATTTTTGTTTATCCTTTCTACTGTGTTTTAGCTTTTTGTTTGATAAAACCTTTGAACCAAAAAATACGTAGTTCAAGACTACTGTTTCTGGCCTAAGTTATGTTTTTCTTTCATTTTTAGGAAGTATGTCTCAGAATCTGGATACTGGCACAGATTTGTCCTTCCCTTGGATTCTGAATGTATTTAACTTAAAAGCTTTTGATTTTTACAAAGTGATTGAGAGTTTTATCAAAGCAGAATCCATGTTGAAATATTTTTATTTCAGTACTGACACAAAGAAGACTTTAGTTAATATTTTTTAATCTGTTTTAGGAAGAAGAACGATTATCCATTCAAAATTTTAGGTAAATTTTTGTTTTCGTAAAGCAATTTCTTCTTTTTATAAAAGTAAATGTTACAAAATCATTCTTTTTTTCCTCTAGCAAACTCCTGAATGACAACATCTTCCATATGTCTTTGTTGGCATGCGCTCTTGAGGTTGTAATGGCTACATACAGCAGTAAGTTAAATTTTTGTAAATGGAACATTTTAATTCAATTTAAAGTTTTAAAAAATCTATCTGAGGTGTTGTGTGGGTTTTTTTGTTGTTGTTGTGGGGTGTGAAGGTGGAGGTGGAAAAGCAAAGGAGAAGAAATGCATATTTTAGATCATTATGTACTAAAGAATGTAATTGGTCACCATAAAGTGACTTATTATAATGGCATGTTGCAAATGTCAAAAAGTTTTGTTTGCAAAAAAGGCAAAAGAAGAAAATTTGTTTAAGGACACAAATATGTAACTAATATAACCAAGAAATGTACAATTTAAACATATCATTTTCTAACCAATCAAATTATCAAAATCTTACAGAATCACTTTCTCTCTTAATCAAGGATTAATGAGACAATTAAAATGGATATGCCAGTGCATTGCTGATTAGATGTCACACCTGTCCCTGGTATAAGTTTTGGATATTTAAACCTCTGAAAATTTGATATGAGCTATGAGCCTTTGATCTAGGAAAGACATACATGCACAGCATACATGCAGACTTTGGAAGCCTACTTCCTAGGAGTCTGTGGACCCCAGAATAAAAAATTCTCTTCTAAATAAAGATTTTTGTTTATCCTTTCTACTGTGTTTTAGTTTTTTGTTTGATAAAACCTTTGAACCAAAAAATACGTAGTTCAAGACTACTGTTTCTGGCCTAAGTTATGTTTTTCTTTCATTTTTAGGAAGTATGTCTCAGAATCTGGATACTGGCACAGATTTGTCCTTCCCTTGGATTCTGAATGTATTTAACTTAAAAGCTTTTGATTTTTACAAAGTGATTGAGAGTTTTATCAAAGCAGAAGCCAACTTGACCAGAGAGATGATTAAACATTTAGAACGATGTGAACATCGAATCATGGAATCCCTTGCATGGCTCTCAGTAAGTAACTAGCTAAAATAGTTAAAGATATTCACATGCAGATGGGTAACAGTTATCTGTGAGTGAGAGGGTTTTGTTAAAATTTATCTCGAGGAAGTATGCAGTTTAATGAATAATGTGATTTTAGTGTATTACCTAAGAATCAAGTGGAATATTATTAATAGAATGGAGTTGTCTTTGAGCTCCCCAGATGATGAGATACAGGAATTTATTATGAATAACTTCTCTTCAAGCTTGGCACTTCAAAACAATAGCAGATTTCTTCAAAGTATTTGGGAACTTTATTTTAGTTAGAAGTGTCATATTTGAAAATTTAAACATCTTGTCTTAAATTTCTCCGGAATGATAAAAATATTGAGATTATGCTATTGAGATGATTTAAACATACAGATTTTTAGTTCAGTTTAATCTGATTTTTTCATCCCATTGTTAAAGATAATCTAAAAATCTACACAGATGTAGTTAGTGTTTATAGCATTAGTAGAGCAAAAAGCATACTCTCTAGGTAGTCTGCTTATAGTGTCAAGTAGAGAAAGCTCTATTTAAGTAAAGGTGACATTTCCTATGTAGCAATAATAAAATATTTACATGAAGTTCTTCTGTAATGTTCGTTAAATCGTCATAGTTGAGTAATGCTTTGTTAATCATCAGGTTTGTAGAGTAATATAGAGTTAGGTTTTTTTTTGCAATGGTTGCATGCTAAGCATGTATCTTTTCATTTATATCAGCCTATAGAAATGACAATGAAAAAATTTTTAATAATAGGACAATGTGGGGCTTCCCTGGTGGTCCAGTGGGTAAAGAGTCCACCATGAATGCAAGGAGCACCGGTTCAATCCCTGGCTGGGGAAGATCCCATGTGCCAAGGAGCAGCTGGACCAGTGTGTCCAATTATGAGCCAGTGCTCTGGAGCACATGTGCCCAGAGCCGGCTGTCCTTCCTTGGATTCTGAATGTATTTAACTTAAAAGCTTTTGATTTTTACAAAGTGATTGAGAGTTTTATCAAAGCAGAAGCCAACTTGACCAGAGAGATGATTAAACATTTAGAACGATGTGAACATCGAATCATGGAATCCCTTGCATGGCTCTCAGTAAGTAACTAGCTAAAATAGTTAAAGATATTCACATGCAGATGGGTAACAGTTATCTGTGAGTGAGAGGGTTTTGTTAAAATTTATCTCGAGGAAGTATGCAGTTTAATGAATAATGTGATTTTAGTGTATTACCTAAGAATCAAGTGGAATATTATTAATAGAATGGAGTTGTCTTTGAGCTCCCCAGATGATGAGATACAGGAATTTATTATGAATAACTTCTCTTCAAGCTTGGCACTTCAAAACAATAGCAGATTTCTTCAAAGTATTTGGGAACTTTATTTTAGTTAGAAGTGTCATATTTGAAAATTTAAACATCTTGTCTTAAATTTCTCCGGAATGATAAAAATATTGAGATTATGCTATTGAGATGATTTAAACATACAGATTTTTAGTTCAGTTTAATCTGATTTTTTCATCCCATTGTTAAAGATAATCTAAAAATCTACACAGATGTAGTTAGTGTTTATAGCATTAGTAGAGCAAAAAGCATACTCTCTAGGTAGTCTGCTTATAGTGTCAAGTAGAGAAAGCTCTATTTAAGTAAAGGTGACATTTCCTATGTAGCAATAATAAAATATTTACATGAAGTTCTTCTGTAATGTTCGTTAAATCGTCATAGTTGAGTAATGCTTTGTTAATCATCAGGTTTGTAGAGTAATATAGAGTTAGGTTTTTTTTTGCAATGGTTGCATGCTAAGCATGTATCTTTTCATTTATATCAGCCTATAGAAATGACAATGAAAAAATTTTTAATAATAGGACAATGTGGGGCTTCCCTGGTGGTCCAGTGGGTAAAGAGTCCACCATGAATGCAAGGAGCACCGGTTCAATCCCTGGCTGGGGAAGATCCCATGTGCCAAGGAGCAGCTGGACCAGTGTGTCCAATTATGAGCCAGTGCTCTGGAGCACATGTGCCCAGAGCCGGCGCTCTGCAATGAGAGAGGCCACTGTAATGGAAGGCCCACACAGGTCAAAGAATAAAAAGATGGATGAAAATAAATAAATAAAATAGCAATAAAAGATGCCAGAAAAATTTTTTTTAAAGATAAGAGTACAATGTGGATGTCATAAGCCTCTGAATTTAAGTTGTAAGTATGGTATTTCTAGGGAATGAATGATACCAAAATCCAGGTCAAGAATCAAAGCAAACCTGCATGATTTTTTGATTCTGTATTACCATCAGAATCTCTCATTCAACTGTAGAGATTTATAAGAACATGCTCAAATAGGGAAACATGGAGTGAGATACTCCTTATTTTCATCCACTGGTAGTTTAATGAGAGAAAGAACATATTTGTATTTTTAATAGTTGTAAGGGGAAATGTTCAGTGACTCTGCTGCACCATTTTGAGAAATAATAAATCAAGAAGAGAACAGCTTTACGAAGGAATGAGCACATTTCTAATTTTTCTATCCCAGAGAGATAAACAGGCATTGTATGAATATAAAATGCTAAACAATCTATTGAAAAACCTAGTGAAACCTTGTCCTCTGGAAGTCTGGAGGGTTAAGGGTGGTTTAAAATGAACCATACCTAAGTGTTGGATGGAACGACTTCCAGATGTTCAGGCCTCTTCAATCTGTTAAACAGTTTATAATTCCTATAGACAATGAGGTGAGATTTGGATATTTTTATTTTCAGTATAGTCGAACTGTGTAGGATTTTTTCCAGTAAAATCTTTGTAAGCCAAAGTAGACCAGGGACTTTATTCTCTAAACAGTCTCTTTTATGGACTTCTGTAGACTTTTCCTCTTAATCTCCCCGCATCTCTAGCTACCTCTACACTATTTCTTTCACAGCCACCAAAGAAATTTATTTATAAGTGCAAAACAACTCCCATGATGCTAATTTCTCAGATGGAAAATCTTTTGTAGGGGACCTATGCCTCTGGTAATGTAGAGGGAGCCCCTACCATAGGACTCCTCACGAAAAATACAACTCTAAACCTATGCACACTCAGTTGTGCCTCACCTTTTGTGACCCCATAGACTCCTCTGTCTGTGGGATTTCCCCAGAAAAGAACACTGGAGTGAGTCACTGTTTCTTACTCCAGGATCTTCCAGACCCAGGGATTGAACCCACATCTCTTATGTCGTCTGTAGGTTATCTGTCTGTAGGCAGGTTATCTTCCACTGAGCTACCAAAGGAACATCCTAGAGTTACTGCACTTTTAGAGCAGACAGCCTAGTTAAGAAAAGGAGGGAGGAACTGTGAGCCTGGGTAGGAAGCGTTTAGCCTGGGGCTGGGAGATGTGGGGGAGGGGCGCGCCAATGGGAACACTGCAGGCTTTCTGACTAGGGAACCTGGAAAACTGAAGCTGGGGAAACCATGGCAACTGAAGAGAGCGGAAGAATTCTACAAAGGAAAGAGCCAGAGAAAGAGTGCTCAAATTCTCCTATCAGATGAAAACCAGAATCTTTGTGATGTAGTGGACTCACAGGGGCTGGAAAGTGAAAGCGTTAGTGGCTCGATCGTGCCCGACCTTTTGTGAGCCCGTGGACTGTGGCCCACCAGGCTCCTCTGTCTGTGGGATTCTCCAGGCAAGAAGACTGGACTAGGCTGCCATTTCCTTTTGGGTGGGGGGGGACAGGGAGTGGGGTCCTTAACAACCCGGGGATTCAACCGGGCCTCTGGTGTTGCAGGCGGATTCTTTACTGACTGAGCTACCAGGGAAGCCTGTCTCCAAGTGGCTTTAGTGAAAGACAAAAGATCTGAATTAAAACAGGAGCGGCTGATGAATCAACATTTCACAACTCAAGTTCAGTAAAAACAATTACCTCCTTTTAAGACAAACAAAAAGTACTCATTTGAGAAAAATGGCAGAACCCAGAATCTTTACAACTTAAACATTTATGGTGTTCGGGATACAGTTCTAAAATTACCCAGCATACAAAGAGTTTCAAAGGAATCAAACACATGTTTTTAGTATGGAAACTTTAAGTAACTATTTGATGCCTGCTTTGTCTCCTCCTTTTTTCTGATCAGCAGTTCAGAGAGTCGTCTCTGATCCCCTGGTGGCTCCTGAAACCACTTTAGAGCATCTGCAGTGTAAAAACTATTTTCATAATACTGTTAAGATGTTATTTATTTTTTTCACTCTGTTGACATTTATAACAGCGATGTGAAACTCTTGAAACTTTTGCACTGTATCAGAGCAGTAACATCAAAGGGGCTAGTAGTCATTGTAGCTTTTTTTTTTACTTTTTGTTTTGTGTTTGGATATAGCTGGTTAACAGTGTTGTGATAGTTCTGTGAACGTTGAAGGGGACTCAGCCATACATATACATGTGTCCATTCTCCCTGAAACTCCCCTCCCCTCCAGGCGGGCATATAACATTGAGCAGAGTTCCATGTCTAGCTTATAGTCGTTGTACTCTTCACTATCACAAACTCTGAGCTAAAAAAAAAAAGAAACAGATGAATCTGTGTCATTTAAAAATGTCATTTAAGAACCAGTTAAAAGTACTTATTTTATATAATATCTATTAATACACTGCAGTTGAAAACAACTAACCGTAAATGTTACCAATGATGAATTTTGTGTTTTCAAGGGAAAATTAGAATTTTGTTAAGCTTGTATTCATTGTAAGCAATGAATACTGCTTTCCAATATTTTGAAGACTTTTCTGATGAATTCAGTGGTGCTGTTAATAAATGTGATGGTTTAGCATTACATAAAGAGATTCCTCAGCATTGTAAGATCTACATAATTCAGTAAACTGATATTTCCAAATGACCAGTGCATCCTGCTATCAAATTATACATGGTTAAGAAGTTTATTCAATGTTTAATGTCTTTGATAGATAGACCAGTGGCTTTAAAAGTCTCAGAATGTGAAGTTTTATTTTTATTTGTCAATATTGTTTCCAATTCCACGTTACAGTTGACCGTTAAGAAACTACTGCTTGTTGAGTTTTAGGGTAGCGTCAAAAAAGAACATCCCTAATTATCTGAGAAGACTATTAAAATACTCCTCCTTTTATCAGCTACATATTGTATGAGGGCAGATATACTTCAACCACGTAACACATTTCAATTAAGTAAATACAGAAGCAGATATGAGCATTCAGGTCTATTCTATAAGCTAGATATTCAAGGGATTTGTTAATTACAAATACAGTAATACTGCGTGCGTGCTAAGTTGCTTCAGTCATGTCCGATTCTTTGCTGTGGGACTATAACCCACCAGGCTCCTCTGTCCATGGGATTCTCAGGTATTGATAGACATACTCTCATGAACAAAAACTTTTAGGTCCTCAGTAATTTAAGAATGTAAAAGAACTCAGGAGTCCAAAATGTTTGGGAATGCCTTCTTTATATTCTCTTCTGCATTCAGACTTGTCCATTTACTGTTACACAACCATTTTTATTTTTGCCCGGCTCTGAGTCTTTGTTCACTTCATAGGCCCCACTTTCCCCTTTCTGTTCACCAGATTTTCAGGTCCACTTCCTCTTTGCCTTTTGCGACCAGCCTATGTTAATAGTCATTCTTCCCTCTTTTACAGTCTTACAGTGTTCACTGATACTACTTCTTAGTCTTTTATAACTTTTATATCTTATTACAGTGTGGGTTTCATTTTAAATGAGTTAATGTATGGGAAGAGCACTTAGAACAGCATCTCTGGCTTTGTATTTTAAAATATGGCAGTTAATTACATGAGTGGGAATAAAGGACAGAGAAGGGGTTAGCTAATGACATCCAGGTAGTATCGCTCATTCAAGATACCCGGGATTGAATGAGACTTGCTTGGAAAGGTGAATTCCATTTGATTAGGTTGAGTTTGATCATCAAGTAGAGGTGTCAAGGAACAGTTGGAATGTGTGTCTGGAGTTTAGGAAAGAAATCCTAGGCGAGGAATATGAACCTGAGAGCTGCTGGCAGGCGCACAGATAATAACAGAAATCGTCACCTTCTAGTGACAGTTTATCTGTGTCACCTGCACTATGATGAGTACTTCTTATAGTCTCATTTGATTTTTATAATAATCCATGAGGCATTATTATTCTAGATGAAGAAATTAATGCTTACAGAAGTTCAATAACTTTCCCTAAACCATACAAGTTAATTAATGGCAGAGCTGTGGTTCGAACCCAGGTCTCTCTGACTCCAGAGCTGTAAGTAAATCCCTGTGTTTTGCCAAATGACTACAGTTTAGGGAATGGATAAGGTCACTTAACCAGGAGAATGTTGTATAAAAAGAGAAGATAATTAAGAATAGGATCCTAGGGAGCGTCAACATTTAAGAGATAGACAGAAAAGAGAAGCCTTCAAAAGAGACTGAGGAATTCTCCTGTCGCTGAAGAGAGATATCAGAAGTGGGGTCATAAAGAGAGGCTGTGAAAAGGTCTGAGTGCTTGCTAGTTCAGATACTGTAGGAGTCATCAGTCAGAACTGAAGTGTGTTCATTAGTTTTTTAGCAACAAGGAAGCTACTGGGGAAGGTAGCAAGGACTGTTACAGGAAGGGGTGTGGGGGCAAGACTGGATTGCAGTGGAATTTGGGTGAGGTATGAGTGAGAGATAAAGTGGAGACAGTGCTTACAATAGCCTCTACTGGTCTTGTCTGTGAAGGGAAGTAAAAATGCAGCTGAAGATGTGTGAAGTGGTGGGAAGATTATTTGTCAAGATGGGAAAAGAAGGACTAAATGTTGACAGAAAAGAGCCCTTAGGAGCGGTGTCTATTGCTGGATGACACGTTAGTGGCTTAAAGCAACCATTTTATTTTGCTCATGACTGCAGGTCAGGGATTTGGGAAGAGTTGGACGGGACAGTTCATCCCAGACCAGTGGTGTTAGCTGGTGCCTGGGGCAGGATCCACTTCTAAGATGTTTCTTAGAAGTCTGGCACCTGGCTGCTGCCTGGAATGTGCTGACCTCTGCCTTCCTTTCTTTTTTCCCCCCTCCTCATCTTATCCTCCTGAAGTCCCACTAGAGAAGCTGTGCATCTCACAGCCTTTTGGTTTTAGAGTAGTCGGCCTTCTTACAGAACCGCTCCTTATCACTGGTTTTAGGTAGTTTGATCATGATGTGCCTTAGTTTAGTTTTCTTCATGTTTCTTTGAAATGTGGGCTTACAGATTCATCAAATCTGGTGCCATTATTTTCTTAAAATAATTTTTTGGTTTTTGTTGTTTTTGCTGATGCCTCTCACCCCTTCCCACAGGGATTCTAGTCACACGTGTATTAGGTCACTGGAAATTGTCCATTGCTCACTGATGTTCTGGTTTTCTGTTGTTGTTCTGGATGTTTTTGTTTCTGTTTCACTTGAAATTGTTTCTATGCCTGTGTCTTCAAATTCATTAATTTATTTTCTTCCGAAATGTCTGATTTGCCACTAATTCCATCTACTGTGTTTTTAATCTTAAGTATTAGGTTTTTCATCTCCAGAAATCTGATTTGAATTCTTTTCTAAATCTTCCATATCTGTCTTTAACATGCCTCTGTTTCTCTTTACCTTCTTAAACATACGGAATGTGGTTCAGATAATTATAATAAAGTCTCTGTCTACTTATTCTAACATCTATTTCTTTTTAGAACTGTCTCTATTAACCTGTATTTCTCCTTTGAAGCATCTTGTTTTTCTCCTTTTTGTTTTGTTTTGTTTGCCTGCTTGGTAACTTTTTATTGGAGGCCAGACATTGTAAATTTCACCTTCTGGGTCCTAGATATTTTCATATTTCTTACACTGTTCTTGGGACACAGTTTAGTTACTTGGAAGCAGTTTGATCCTTTAAAGGCTTTTTTGACAAAGCCTGTCTTTAATCTTAGACTCGTTTTCCCCCCTGTTGGAGCAGTCCCCTTCTGGGTACTCTACCTGATGCCTCAGACATTGCAAGGTTTTTCCAGACTGGGTGGTGGAAATGAGAACTCTTCTTGGCCCTGTGTCAACTCCTGGAGTGGCTCTGCTTATTCCCATGGCTCTTTCCTGCCCTCCAGTAGTTTGCATGCTCTGATCAGTGCTGGGATGAAGACCCAGAGAAACCCTCTGCAGGCTCCTGCAGTGCTCTCTGGAACTCTCTGTTTTCTGTGTATCTCTCTCCTCTGCTACTCTGTCCTGCTAATTTTCCTAATTCTTCTGTCCTGAATTCTCAACATTTGTTTTCTTCAACCAGGGAGAGTACTGGGATCTATTTCAGTTTCTCCTCTCTGCTTTGTAACCTGGGAACTCTCTCCAGGCAAAGATGGGGCTTAAACTTTTTGTTGTTGTTGTTGTTCTTTCTCCCAGGGATGACTGACCTATACTGCTTGTTGTTCAGTGTCTGAAAACTATTTTTTATGCTGTTTGATTTTATAGTTAAGAAACATCTGGTCTGTGTTCCTTCATCACAGCCAAAAGAGTTATGGATAGTATTTAGTGATTGGTAATATATTTATGAATATGTGCACTTCAAGAATAGTTAGGGTTTCCACTTTCCTATATTAAATACATCATATCTTCTGAATAATAATATTTCAGAGAATACTTGCTATATGGAGAACATAGAAGTATTAGTAATTAATTGTTATATTAAATGTTAATACGTTATAAGATAGCTGAGCCTCCTTTAAATGTCATCAAATATAGCTGACTCATTAAATTGGATTCTGTTGTGTTTTTTTTTGTTGTCATTACATATTAGCAGATTTCTTCATTCAGTTGTACAAGTATTTGACCAGAATAGAAGATTAAAAATGTTTCCTTTTTATTATTTTTCCAAAATGTAAATGAAGGCTTCTTTTACACATCAGTACAGTTGCAATGAATAGCTTTTATTTTTAGAGTCCTGATGTGATGACAAAGTTGTAAACAGATTTTTCAGCTTCTTTGGTATTCTTTTGAAATGTCAAACTTGACAGGAAATGAACACAAAGGGGAGAAAAGCCTGTGCCTCTGAAAAAGCCAAAAAGGATATCTGTTGTGTATTTGGATGATAGATCATTAACCTCTGGTGCACTTTGCACAATGGTTTTAGGACTTACCATTAGGCATTACTTTTTTTCAAAACTTATATTTTCCTGACAGCTATGTCTCAGGAAGGTGAATGACTTATAAGATAATGATTAAGCTGTATTTAGCCGTAAAAGAAAAAATAAGGAAAGTGAAGTAATATGATGTCATATACTAGATTTATACAGCAACCATGCTACTATAATGAAAAATGTTTTATGTTGGTTTTATAAAGGCTCCTCATAAGTTATTTTTTTTGAAAAACGTATATTTTTCTTTTTTCTAGCAAAACATTTTATTTTTTTTTAAATCTGGTTCTTTATGAAAACATTGCTAGGCTGTAACCTTTCTCATTCTGACCCAGCATGCTCCTAATTTCTTGCCCTTAGTTCTCATGGTTAACTAGTAGCTTCTCAAGTGATTTAGAAGATTTGACTTTACCTTTCAAGAACAAAAATTGTTTTATTTTGTTCTAAATACACCTTTGCTTCCCCATTTACTTTTAAGTCGTCCAGGCTTGAGTACTGAACATTTACTCCTATTTCTCTATAGTTATATAGTCTCGTAAGTAAAAATGTTGTTGTTCAGTTGCCAAGTCATGTCCGACTCTTTGTGACCCCATAAATTGCAGCATGCCAGGCTTCCCTGTCCTTCACTGTCTCCCAGAGTTTGCTCAGACTCATGTCCCTTGGGTTGATGATGCCATCCAGCCATCTCATCCTCTGTCGCCCCCATCTTCTTGTGCCTTCCATCTTTCCCAGCATCAAGGTAGAACATAGAAGTATTAGTAATTTTTATTAAATGTTAATACGTTATAAGATAGCTGAGCCTCCTTTAAATGTCATCAAATATAGCTGACTCATTAAATTGGATTCTGTTGTGTTTTTTTTTGTTGTCATTACATATTAGCAGATTTCTTCATTCAGTTGTACAAGTATTTGACCAGAATAGAAGATTAAAAATGTTTCCTTTTTATTATTTTTCCAAAATGTAAATGAAGGCTTCTTTTACACATCAGTACAGTTGCAATGAATAGCTTTTATTTTTAGAGTCCTGATGTGATGACAAAGTTGTAAACAGATTTTTCAGCTTCTTTGGTATTCTTTTGAAATGTCAAACTTGACAGGAAATGAACACAAAGGGGAGAAAAGCCTGTGCCTCTGAAAAAGCCAAAAAGGATATCTGTTGTGTATTTGGATGATAGATCATTAACCTCTGGTGCACTTTGCACAATGGTTTTAGGACTTACCATTAGGCATTACTTTTTTTCAAAACTTATATTTTCCTGACAGCTATGTCTCAGGAAGGTGAATGACTTATAAGATAATGATTAAGCTGTATTTAGCCGTAAAAGAAAAAATAAGGAAAGTGAAGTAATATGATGTCATATACTAGATTTATACAGCAACCATGCTACTATAATGAAAAATGTTTTATGTTGGTTTTATAAAGGCTCCTCATAAGTTATTTTTTTTGAAAAACGTATATTTTTCTTTTTTCTAGCAAAACATTTTATTTTTTTTAAAATCTGGTTCTTTATGAAAACATTGCTAGGCTGTAACCTTTCTCATTCTGACCCAGCATGCTCCTAATTTCTTGCCCTTAGTTCTCATGGTTAACTAGTAGCTTCTCAAGTGATTTAGAAGATTTGACTTTACCTTTCAAGAACAAAAATTGTTTTATTTTGTTCTAAATACACCTTTGCTTCCCCATTTACTTTTAAGTCGTCCAGGCTTGAGTACTGAACATTTACTCCTATTTCTCTATAGTTATATAGTCTCGTAAGTAAAAATGTTGTTGTTCAGTTGCCAAGTCATGTCCGACTCTTTGTGACCCCATAAATTGCAGCATGCCAGGCTTCCCTGTCCTTCACTGTCTCCCAGAGTTTGCTCAGACTCATGTCCCTTGGGTTGATGATGCCATCCAGCCATCTCATCCTCTGTCGCCCCCATCTTCTTGTGCCTTCCATCTTTCCCAGCATCAAGGCCTTTTCTAGTGAGTTGACTCTTGGCATCAAGTGGCCAAAGTACTAGAGCTTCAGCTTCAGCGTGAAGCTTCCAATGAATATTCAGGGTTGAATTTTTTTATTCACTACTTAAAAATCAAATGTGTATATAGGTGTGGTGGGGGTAGACACACACAGCTTTTTTTGGGGCGGCCACTTCTATTGGTCTTCCATTTATTTCCATCTTTATTCTTTGGCCTGTGTGGGCCTCCTATCACAGTGGCCTATCTCGTTGCAGAGCACCAGCTCTGGGTGCATGTGCTCCAGAGCTCTGGCTCAGTAGTTGGACACATTGGTCCAGCCACTCTGTGGCACGTGGGATCTTCCCAGAAATCGAACCAGCACCCCTTGCACTGCAAGGTGGTGTCCTTACCCAGTGGACCACCAGGGAAGCCCACACACAGCTTTTTTGAGGGAAATAATTTTGAAATTATATGCTTTCTTGTCTTTGATAGAGTATATTTAAAGTTATTTTGCTTTTTTCCTTTTGAACTATGGACATCATTGTAGACATTATTATTCATGGGCTAGACTGCTCATTTGCTCTGGAAACTATTGTGCACTTTACCTAGTGTTTTAGTTTTAGTTAGTTTTTTTTTTTTTTTTTATTTAGGGGGTTTTTTTTTTTTTTGGGGGGGGGGGGGGGGGGGGGGGGGGGAGCAGGCGGGCCACTTCTGTTGGTCTTTCATTTGTCTATTTTCATCCATCTTTGTTCTTCGGCCTGTGTGGGCCTCCCATCGTAGTGGCTTCTGTTGTCGCAGAGCACCGGCTCTGGGCGCATGCGCTCCAGAGCTCCGGCTCGGTAATTGGACACATCGGTCCAGCCGCTCTGCGGCACGTGGGATCTTCCCAGGCCAGGGATCGAACCGGCGCCCCTTTCACTGCAAGGCGGTGTCCTTACCCACTGGACCACCAGAGAAGCCCGAGTTTTTTATTTTTCTCCTGCTCCCTCCCTTTCCTTGTGAAATATTTTGTATTTCTCAAAGTTTCAAGTTCTGTCAATCTGTGGTGCCTGTTGCCTCTCACTTGCTCTCCTGAGAGCTAATTAAATCAGTATGCAGTATTATTGTAAATGCCATTTGTGCTTTTGGGTTTTTGGCATAGTCGATAAAGTTTTTTCTTACTTCCAGACTGAGGGTTATTTTCTTAGTAGTATTTTTCAAACTTCAGTATCCATAGAGATCTTATTAAAATAAATGTTCTTATCACATGGTTACAGGGTGGGGCTTGAGATTCAACAGTTCTCACAGATAGGTGGTTCTGATCTTAGCCCCTGGGCCAGTCTTTAGAGTAGCCAGATCCCAGATGACTTTACATCATTGGCCTTTAAAATGAAACACCCTGTTGGTTCTTTACACCAACTCCATAAAGTAGGTGTAGACATGAATCTCATTTCCCATGTGAGGAAGAATATGGGAATCTGTGTCCCACCTGGCAGCTAATCAGCCATGGATGGAAGGCAGCTAATACTCTTCGAGCAGTTGCAATGTTCTGTGCATCAAAAGTGTTTGTCTAATTTAATTTTCATAATAATCCTGTGATGTTGTATTTTCATTTTACAGAAGCGGAAACAGGCTCAGGAAGGTTAAGCCGTTTGTCTAAGGTCACCCACTGGGCATATGAATCCAGATTGGTTTGATTCCAAATTCCATCTTAGTCTAGTAACATTTCCTTTCAATGAACCACTTTGTTTCTGTTCATTTATCCATACCATTTTTATTACCTCTATAACATGTAGTCAAGAATGGGAGACAGGATAGCATTTTATTCTACATGAAAAATTAGTGCATACATTTTTTATCTTGAGTGACAAGGTGAGTGTTTTGCCCTGGAGCTAGTCAGTATTAGGAAGGGGAGGAAATACTCACCATTGTGAACCAGCTCCTTTGCGTGGTACACTCTCACTGTTAATCGGCTAGATTCCTCAGGAAGAAAAGATTAGAAGACTTTACAAGAAGAGCAAGCTACATTAGAAAGAAGTTACCAGTACATCTATATATTTCATTTATGTAACTCTCAGAATGATATTTTAATATAGTAATATAAGTATTTTTAGAATCTATAATATTTAGGGTTGATAAAATTAAATATTTGGATCAGCCCTCAAGGAAATTGAAGAGAGGGGTAAGAATGAGGTGAAACGGAAAACTAGATCTCTTTTTTTTATAGGCTTAAATGTTAAAACTGAGTTTTTTCTTGAGTTTTTAATGAAAAATCCCAGGTATGCCTAAAGTCTTCTGTAAGAATAAAAAAATATAAAGCCCAAGAAGGAAAAATAAAGGAAGGCAGTATCTTAGAAATACAATTTTTGCAAGTGACCTTGAGTTCTATTAGTGAATTATTCTAGAGAAAAATAAAAATGTATATAGACATACAGAAAAAGTACAAAACCAAGGATAGTAACTTAGTTCCTATGGAGAGTTATCCACTGAAATGTGAATAGGTGATTGCTTTATAAAGCTCTAAGACTATAGGCTTACTTTAATAAAATAGCTCTTCTTCATATTGAGCCATTGAAGAATCAATGAGGCATTAAATAGTTTTTATGTGGTTCCTCGTATGTTAGGACAGCAAAAGAAAACCCAAAGAAACTGATAGATAAATGTTATAAATTGTTGTACCTCTTCTCCTGTGCTGAATGTTCACGGGAGCCTGAGTTCTTTTTTTTTTTTTTTTTGTTTAAAACTATTTATTAGGATGTGGGCCTGGATGGCTCCACACCAGACGGGGGACAAATAGAAGAGCAGACAGACTGAGGCAGCAACGGGGCGGTTCTCTCTCCGGGGCACGGGGGCTCCCTCACCGGCCAGCCTGGCCTCCACCCGGCGGAGGAACGGGCAGGACTCCACGCAGGTGGCCAGAGGGAAGGCGCGCTCAGTTCTGACTTAGGAAACAGAGGCACCCGAGGACAGAGCAGAGCGGCAGTGAGACAGACGGCTCTGAAAGCAAAGAAAGTCGCAAGCGCAGGCGTGAGACGAGATGCAAGAGCCTCGTGCTCGAGGGTCAGAGATGGCCATTCCTCAGGGGAGGGCGGGGGTGCTGCTTCCTGTCCCAGGGGACACCGAGCAGGAAGGCAGGCCGACAGGTGTGCCAGAGGAAGCACAGGCGGAGCAGGTGCAGCGAGCTTAGGAAACGTGAGGGACGTGAGAGCTCAGGGCGCTCCAGTGTGGAAGGGAGGGCCACGCGAGCCAGCGGCCTTCAGACTGAGCTGTGGGAGACACTTTCTCAGATGAAAGCCATCCTAGTTCAGACAAAGACACTTAACATAAAAAAGGGACGTTGTCAGTCTTTCCTCAAATAAAGGATCATTGTTACCCTGAAAATGGCGTCACAAACCAGCCTCCAAATCACACTTCTCTTCCCTTACGGGGCCAGGACATCCCGCAGAGGACTGCCCTGTGCAGAGGGCCCGCATCCCTCGTGCCCGGACCCGCGGTCTCCCCGGGGGAGCCTGAGTTCTTGATACAGACCTGTTTATGGTTTTAAACATAAAATCTTTTCCATGTCTAGACCTTTGTTCAAGTGCCATCTTGTCTTGAACCCAGGACTTGACCCCTCCGCCTATTCTTCTCTCTGTGCACTGGTCGCCTGTTTTTAATCTTTAGAACACTTGAGGACTTGCCTGAGCTCAGTGTGGAGGAAAAGTATTCATGACTTGTCCATTCATGTCTTCCTTCCCCTCCCCTCTCATCCATACTCTGCATCCTCTTTGTTCATGAATTGGCACAAAGGACTAAAGTTAAACTCAGGAATATTAAAAAAAAATCTCATTCTCAAAAATGTCCTTTAGGTAGCTCATAGAAACTTGCTTTAGGAAGCAGTGCTTGTAAAAAGCTCATTACTAGCTTCTGTGGACTCTGATCACCATGCAGACCTATATCAAAATGACCCTCACCTATGCATATTACAGTTCAGTGTAGAAGTCGCAATAGTAACATTTTTGCTGTTAAAAGTGCTGACATGTTCACTCATTTATTTTGCACAAGTGTGTGAAATAGATAACTGTCATTATCACCACTTAAAAGAGGAAAACACAGAGGCACAGGAAAATTAAGAATGTTTTCCTTATCCACAGAACTAAATTGATAGCAGAGCTAGAATTTTAGCTCAGACTGTCTTGTTCCAGAGGCAGCACTTTTTCGGGGTGCTGCTTCCTGTCCCAGGGGACACCGAGCAGGAAGGCAGGCCGACAGGTGTGCCAGAGGAAGCACAGGCGGAGCAGGTGCAGCGAGCTTAGGAAACGTGAGGGACGTGAGAGCTCAGGGCGCTCCAGTGTGGAAGGGAGGGCCACGCGAGCCAGCGGCCTTCAGACTGAGCTGTGGGAGAGGAGACACTTTCTCAGATGAAAGCCATCCTAGTTCAGACAAAGACACTTAACATAAAAAAGGGACGTTGTCAGTCTTTCCTCAAATAAAGGATCATTGTTACCCTGAAAATGGCGTCACAAACCAGCCTCCAAATCACACTTCTCTTCCCTTACGGGGCCAGGACATCCCGCAGAGGACTGCCCTGTGCAGAGGGCCCGCATCCCTCGTGCCCGGACCCGCGGTCTCCCCGGGGGAGCCTGAGTTCTTGATACAGACCTGTTTATGGTTTTAAACATAAAATCTTTTCCATGTCTAGACCTTTGTTCAAGTGCCATCTTGTCTTGAACCCAGGACTTGACCCCTCCGCCTATTCTTCTCTCTGTGCACTGGTCGCCTGTTTTTAATCTTTAGAACACTTGAGGACTTGCCTGAGCTCAGTGTGGAGGAAAAGTATTCATGACTTGTCCATTCATGTCTTCCTTCCCCTCCCCTCTCATCCATACTCTGCATCCTCTTTGTTCATGAATTGGCACAAAGGACTAAAGTTAAACTCAGGAATATTAAAAAAAAATCTCATTCTCAAAAATGTCCTTTAGGTAGCTCATAGAAACTTGCTTTAGGAAGCAGTGCTTGTAAAAAGCTCATTACTAGCTTCTGTGGACTCTGATCACCATGCAGACCTATATCAAAATGACCCTCACCTATGCATATTACAGTTCAGTGTAGAAGTCGCAATAGTAACATTTTTGCTGTTAAAAGTGCTGACATGTTCACTCATTTATTTTGCACAAGTGTGTGAAATAGATAACTGTCATTATCACCACTTAAAAGAGGAAAACACAGAGGCACAGGAAAATTAAGAATGTTTTCCTTATCCACAGAACTAAATTGATAGCAGAGCTAGAATTTTAGCTCAGACTGTCTTGTTCCAGAGGCTGCACTTTTTAACCTCTGTACTGCCTTCGTGGAGTGTATTAATTTACTGTTGGGTATATGCACCATTGTGATTAGTTTCTTCGTGTTTTATCTGTTTTTGTGTCACTGTGCTAGAGCAGAGCCTTCTGCCTTCTGCCTGGACTTTGGTATCACCACATCCCATTTAATCTTTCCAGAAGGTAAACACTGCCCTTTCTGTTTATCAGACAAGAAAAAGCTGATGTTAATTCAGAGATACCATGTAACTTGCTCTGGTGTGATTCTCAGGAAATTGTGTGTCTGTATTTCGGGTTTCCTTGTCTGTGAAATGGGCATGATGATACTTACCCAGAGTTGCTGTGAGGAATAAATGGACGTTTTGGTACCTTTTAGAAATGTCACAGTTAATTGTTACTTCCTTCAGTTCATCCTCTCTACCATACAGTGATTTCCTAAGAACAGAGAACTAAGAACACAGTTAAACAGTATTGGATCTGTTCGTCCTGGCTTACTACACGTATGTAGAACTTTTGCTCTTCTCCTGAGACACCTCCCTCTCTCTCCCTGGTTTCTCAGAATGGAATAAGTTCAGGGGAGAAGGTGTAACTGAACTCAGCATCATTAGATATTGGCAGTATTCTCTGTTTCACTGCAGTTGTAATTTGTTATGGTGCTTTAGTTATGAATCATGTCAGTAATTACCCCGAGGGCCATATTCACTGTTCAGGTACAAACAGGCAGAGAGATGGCAATTGTAGAAGGATAGCTTGGAAATATCCTCAGTCCTTAACCTATGGAAATGGAAGCATTTGTACTCCTGTTCAGAGAGTGTCTTCTACAAGGTCATGATGTTAGAAAATTGCCTCAAGATAGTCTTGAGAATTTTCAGTCTCTAAACTAATGTCATGTTATATCCTATCTGTAATAGTAAGAAGGACTCTGGAATCTGGATGTACCAGGGACAAAAGCCATGGAGGTATCTTATGAGATCTCCATTCTGTTTAATGTAGTTATCCTAAAACTTTTTTTCACAAGTGTATGATAACTGTCATTATCACCACTTAAAAGAGGAAAACACAGAGGCACAGGAAAATTAAGAATGTTTTCCTTATCCACAGAACTAAATTGATAGCAGAGCTAGAATTTTAGCTCAGACTGTCTTGTTCCAGAGGCTGCACTTTTTAACCTCTGTACTGCCTTCGTGGAGTGTATTAATTTACTGTTGGGTATATGCACCATTGTGATTAGTTTCTTCGTGTTTTATCTGTTTTTGTGTCACTGTGCTAGAGCAGAGCCTTCTGCCTTCTGCCTGGACTTTGGTATCACCACATCCCATTTAATCTTTCCAGAAGGTAAACACTGCCCTTTCTGTTTATCAGACAAGAAAAAGCTGATGTTAATTCAGAGATACCATGTAACTTGCTCTGGTGTGATTCTCAGGAAATTGTGTGTCTGTATTTCGGGTTTCCTTGTCTGTGAAATGGGCATGATGATACTTACCCAGAGTTGCTGTGAGGAATAAATGGACGTTTTGGTACCTTTTAGAAATGTCACAGTTAATTGTTACTTCCTTCAGTTCATCCTCTCTACCATACAGTGATTTCCTAAGAACAGAGAACTAAGAACACAGTTAAACAGTATTGGATCTGTTCGTCCTGGCTTACTACACGTATGTAGAACTTTTGCTCTTCTCCTGAGACACCTCCCTCTCTCTCCCTGGTTTCTCAGAATGGAATAAGTTCAGGGGAGAAGGTGTAACTGAACTCAGCATCATTAGATATTGGCAGTATTCTCTGTTTCACTGCAGTTGTAATTTGTTATGGTGCTTTAGTTATGAATCATGTCAGTAATTACCCCGAGGGCCATATTCACTGTTCAGGTACAAACAGGCAGAGAGATGGCAATTGTAGAAGGATAGCTTGGAAATATCCTCAGTCCTTAACCTATGGAAATGGAAGCATTTGTACTCCTGTTCAGAGAGTGTCTTCTACAAGGTCATGATGTTAGAAAATTGCCTCAAGATAGTCTTGAGAATTTTCAGTCTCTAAACTAATGTCATGTTATATCCTATCTGTAATAGTAAGAAGGACTCTGGAATCTGGATGTACCAGGGACAAAAGCCATGGAGGTATCTTATGAGATCTCCATTCTGTTTAATGTAGTTTCCGAATTCCTCCAGCAGAATCAGAGGCAATAGTGAGTTTATTAAAATTTTAGAACCACTCTAGGGCAAGTGTTCTTAAACCATATAAATTTAGTTACTTATTTAATTATAAAATAGAACCAACTTTTTGATGCCTGTCTCATCCAAATAGTTATGTCATGTTTTAAAAGCTAAACTGGCACAACCCAGTCTGTTTTAAAATGTGCGCAAGTGGCCTTTGCATGTGTGGCTTTATTAATTTACATATTGGTCCTTAGTATTTTCTACTATTGTCAGAAATAGGCAAATATCAAAGATATTTTTGGTGTCTTCCTGTACGTGCTAGATTTAGAACATGATAAGAAAACTTAGACTAGGAAACAGCTGTATTTGTGTCTCACTCTTTCAAAAAACTTTTTATTGTTCTTGCTCAACTTCATTGTTCCTTACCTCCATTAAGTTGTAACATGATAATTTCAGGAATTTTATTATCCCCTTTATGAATTCCCAAACACTAACATACTACCCTGTGTATATGTTCTGTAATTCAATCAACTGGTTTTCTGTGCTTGAACATCTAGGGAATTTTCAGTGTTTTCCAATTTCAGATAATGCTGTATCTTTTCCATATGTATTTTTATACTATGGAAAGTGTGTCTTCAGGTAAATAGCTAGAAATGGGAATGCTGGGTTAAAGGGTATTGAGTGTGTGTGTGTTAGATATTCCCACCCATTAGAATTATACCATTTTGTTTCCCAGCAGCAGTATATGAATATCAGTTTCTCCAAAAGGGCTGCTCACTTAATTTTTCCAAGTAACACATTAAAATATTCTTCTTGTTCATCATCACCATCATTTCAAAAAGAAAGCATTTTAATAAAGAGGAAAGGGCATAATCACAATGAAGGCTAAGAGACTCTCTTTCAATTGCAATGGAATAAATATGGCTCTTATTGTGATTGTTTTTCCAATCTTCCTGAAGATAAATGTCTCTCTTCCCTATTATCAGAGGGACGGGATTTTTTCAGAATGCATAGTCTTGTCTCCTTCTACTTGAAATATGTCAGAGCTTCTCTGTCTCCCCAGATCTTAGCATGGCTGCATCATGGCTTACATAGGATCTCAGCCCTCCATCTCAAGTCCCTTTGGATTTGTTTTAATCCTTTCAACATACTAGGTTCTCGCCCTGGGACCTTTGCATCTACAACTCCCCTTATCACCATTAAAGGGGTAGACAGATTCTTCACCTTATTAGGTGACCTTATTAAGTTATTTGGCCTTTTACTTCTTCAATTTCTTCTACCTAAGGTGAAGAATTTGTATCAGTGACTTCCAGACTCTTTCAGTTTTAAGTTATGAATTTGCCAGAAGTCATTTTGATAGAAAGATAATGGAACTCAACACATTCACCCTATGACTAATAACTATAACTTGGCTGTATAAACACATATTTGTTTCTCATTCTTTTGTTTTCATAGTCTATTCCTATTTTTATTTAGATAAAACTGGTATATGACATACCATGTATACGTGGTATTTATATAATATAATCTGACAGTTGTGTATGCTACAGAGATTATCACCAAAACCCATTGATCACCATCCAATAGATGCCCTTCACCCAGTTCACCCACCCCTCAGCCCTTAAGCTCTAGTGATCACCATCTGTTTTCTGTATCTATACGCTTGTTTTTGGTTTTATTAATTTATTATTATTATTTTTTAAACATTTTATTTATTTTGGGGGGGTGGAAGGGGGCGGGGTGGGTGGGCCGCTTCTATTGGTCTTTCATTTCTCTATTTTCATCTGTCTTTGTTCTTTGGCTCTTGTGGGCCTCCCACCGCAGTGGCCTCTGTGTCGCAGAGCACCGGCTCTGGGCACATGCGCTCCAGAGCTCCGGCTCGGTAATTGGACACATTGGTCCAGCCGCTCCGTGGCACTTGGGATCTTCCCAGGCCAGGGATCGAACCGGCGCCCCTTGCAGTGCAAGGTGGTGTCCTTACCCACTGGATCACCAGGGGAAGCCCTATTAATTTATTTTTTTGGTGTGGTGGGGATTCCACAGGAGTGAAATCATTTGGTATTTGTCTTTTTTTCATCTGATTTATTTCACTTTGCATAATGCTTCCTGGATCTATCCATGGTATCGATAATGGAAAGGTTTGTTTGTTTTTATAACTGAGTACCATTTATTCAAACAGACTATCCATTCATCTGATGATGGGCTATTAGGTGATTTCCATATCTTGACTATTATAAATAATGGTACAATGACCATAGAGATGTATGTATCTTTTCAAATTAGTGTTTTAATATTCTTCAGATAAATGCTCAGAAGGGAAAATCTAGATCCTATGGTAGTTCTATTCTTAATTTTTTGAGAACTCTCTATACTGTTCTCCATAATTGCTATACCAATTTGCATTCCCACCAACCCTGTAGGAGGGTTCTCTTTTCTTCACATACTCATTAATATTGTTGGCCCTTGTCTTCTTGAGAATAGTCATTCTAACAGGTGTAAAGTGATATCTCATTGTTTTGCTTTGCGTTTCCCTAATAATTAGTGATATTGAACATATTTTCATGTTCCTGTTGGCCATAAATAATCAGTTATTTTCAAAAAGTACTTTATTGATTGAATCTATATAGGTAAAGCAAGTTTTGAGTTTGAAAACTGATTATTAAATTTGTGAATTATCTCTACTTCTGGAGTCTTGTATCTTGAATTCTGTTTTGGCCACTGCTTTTAGCACTGTATTCGTTTGAGGAGTTATTGCAATAATTTTTTTTTAAGAGATGGAGGAGGGAGAAAGATTTGTTAGAAAAGTTTGCCTGGAGTTAATTTCATACTATTCTATTGTCCTGATCTATTGCCCTGTTCAGGCGATATTCTTTGAACTTTTATAGAAATTGACTGTCAAAATATGGGTGGCAGACATCATGAAAAAAGACATAAAATAGAAATTTGAGAATTAGTGATTTTAGGACAGTGTATATGTTGATCTTTGGAAAATGTTGCTATTTAAGAAATATTGTTGACCATTGCTCTAATCAATTTAAATGTTCTGTGTTCTAGAATTTGTCCATTTGTTCCTTTTCATTTGGAGTTTATTTCTTAGAAGTCATGTTTTAAGTGGTGGTTTTCAGGACAGCACAAAAAACCTTTTTTAAAATAATTTCCCTTAGGATTTCCTTAAGAGTCATCTCCTAGTGAAATAAAGCACTATTTATAAAATTTTATACATGGAAGTTCATTCACCACTAAAGAGCACCCAGGTCACATCTCTCCTCATTGTTGACATCTGGGGCTGGATGTGGCATGCACACACTAAAAAGTTCGGGTGTTGGGAGATAGTAAAGATCCTGTAAGGCAGTAGTAACTTAATACCTTACAAAAGACTGGGTACCTGGTTCATTATAGCTCCAAAACTGCAGTGGTTTCAGGTTCTTGCTAGCTGCCTGCCAGTCATAAGTTAAATGTGTCTCAGTTAACTGTATGAAATTTGCCGATGTTCCATTTTCTATTCCTCAAATGAGTGACTAATACTCTTAAGTAACAATCTCATAATTAAAGTATACACCTCAAATTGACTTTCAGTATTTTGCATGTAGGATATGAAGACAAAACTCCTTGATAAAAAGTAGTATCTTGAATTCCTTTTAATCTTCTGTGGATATAATACATACATTTTCATACATTCTTTTGGTAAACTAGCTACTGGGTTGAATTTCTTAGAAAAGATCACTTCTAAGTACAGGACCAATCATTAGGATGCTGGAAAGTGATATTCCACACCTAAAAACTTTTCATCTTAAATTCTTTTGCTTTAATATGAAAAGGAAGATTAGATAAATCATCTCCTTTTTTATAAAAATGTAAAAAACGATGGGCAGTTTGAGGGAAGGGAGGAACTGGTATTTTCATTGTAAGGAAACAAAAAGTCAATTCTCAGAGTTTTCTGGGTAAGGAGGAAAGAGAAAACCCTCTGGATGTATAATTTACTTAAAAATGCAAAGCTAACAGAGAAAAATAACTTTTGTACCTTTTTTGTCCCTGTAGTTAAGATCTACCTAGGATTTGACTTTCCAGTTGAGGAAAACTAATATTTCTGTTATGTATTACTTCATGAAGAATCTTATACAGTGTTTGATTCATCTTCCTGTTGAGAAATAGGCAGCAAAAATTTCTCCAGTAGCAACAACTATCTGATGACTATTTTTGCT
Source organism: Tragulus kanchil (assembly GCA_022376925.1). Lineage (NCBI taxonomy): Eukaryota > Metazoa > Chordata > Mammalia > Artiodactyla > Tragulidae > Tragulus > Tragulus kanchil. Next base: position 75,779,834 of record JAIOJX010000003.1, on the reverse strand, counting down.
TCTATTTTAAAATAATATCCTTGCTTTTGAGATCTTGTTCACAAGACAGTTAAGCCAGGAAAACTTCTGAGAAATCTCAGTTACAAACTCTGCCTCTTTCTTCTAAATTATAAAGTTGTTAGTTGCTTTCCAACTCAAAAATACATGTTTAGAGTGTTAAATGTATTTTTTCTTTCTGAAAAATAGTATCAAATAAAGGAATTCCAGGATCAATTGAAGAAAATATGTTTACAACATATATACTTCTCTTGGGATGTAAAGAACTAATTTCTTCACTAGCTTAATTTCTTCACTAGTTTTCTTTTTTAAGGATTTGTTTTGCTTTAGATTTATCTAAAGGAAATTATAGCTCTCTAAAGCAAATCCGCCACTGTTATTTTTTGGAAATGGGTTTACTCATTTAGCTTGATTACTTCTATGATTTATTTGAAACCATTGTAGCTCAGACCTAGAGAACAGCAAAAATCAAATTTAAATCTTTAAAACAAAGAATGTTTACCCAAATTTGTATTTAGGACTTGAAAGATTGAAAATATGAGCGTCAGATTTTCATATATTCTTTTGGTAAACTAGCTACTGGGTTGAATTTCTTAGAAAAGATCACTTCTAAGTACAGGACCAATCATTAGGATGCTGGAAAGTGATATTCCACACCTAAAAACTTTTCATCTTAAATTCTTTTGCTTTAATATGAAAAGGAAGATTAGATAAATCATCTCCTTTTTTATAAAAATGTAAAAAACGATGGGCAGTTTGAGGGAAGGGAGGAACTGGTATTTTCATTGTAAGGAAACAAAAAGTCAATTCTCAGAGTTTTCTGGGTAAGGAGGAAAGAGAAAACCCTCTGGATGTATAATTTACTTAAAAATGCAAAGCTAACAGAGAAAAATAACTTTTGTACCTTTTTTGTCCCTGTAGTTAAGATCTACCTAGGATTTGACTTTCCAGTTGAGGAAAACTAATATTTCTGTTATGTATTACTTCATGAAGAATCTTATACAGTGTTTGATTCATCTTCCTGTTGAGAAATAGGCAGCAAAAATTTCTCCAGTAGCAACAACTATCTGATGACTATTTTTGCTTCTATTTTAAAATAATATCCTTGCTTTTGAGATCTTGTTCACAAGACAGTTAAGCCAGGAAAACTTCTGAGAAATCTCAGTTACAAACTCTGCCTCTTTCTTCTAAATTATAAAGTTGTTAGTTGCTTTCCAACTCAAAAATACATGTTTAGAGTGTTAAATGTATTTTTTCTTTCTGAAAAATAGTATCAAATAAAGGAATTCCAGGATCAATTGAAGAAAATATGTTTACAACATATATACTTCTCTTGGGATGTAAAGAACTAATTTCTTCACTAGCTTAATTTCTTCACTAGTTTTCTTTTTTAAGGATTTGTTTTGCTTTAGATTTATCTAAAGGAAATTATAGCTCTCTAAAGCAAATCCGCCACTGTTATTTTTTTGGAAATGGGTTTACTCATTTAGCTTGATTACTTCTATGATTTATTTGAAACCATTGTAGCTCAGACCTAGAGAACAGCAAAAATCAAATTTAAATCTTTAAAACAAAGAATGTTTACCCAAATTTGTATTTAGGACTTGAAAGATTGAAAATATGAACGTCAGATAAACCAAACACTAAATTTAATTATTTATCTTTTTTCTCCAGTGAAAAAAAGTTTTTTTTTTTAGTTAACTTTGGAAAACTGAATTTGAAAAAAAAGTATGTTGGAAAATGGAAGAGTTTCAGTTTAGTTGGTGCTTCATATCTAAATGATAGCACAAAGCAAGATCTTATTTGTTTAGTGAAATTAAAATGTAATTGCACTTAGTTATTTGGCCCTGTAGTTGTGCTGCTTTTCATGGAAGGAACTATGTCCTTACTTCATAAATTATTTTGACACATAATAATATTTTTTGCCGACTTGAGATAATATCTTCAGCTATTTAATATTTGACTTGACAGCCCTGCAATTTAGAGAAAGATGGACCAAGGCCTCCAAAGTTCTGGAAGATAACCTAAAATTCTATATGGAGAAAAGTTCTAAGTAATTGTAAAGGGAAAATACAGACTTCCAGACATATTTTAAAAACTTTTGGATTAAATATTCAAAAGATATATATTGATCACTTTCTAAGTGCCAGGTATTATAGTTCACTATCTCACTATGTTGTTTCTCTGATCTAAAACACTTAAAAAACAAGTTACTTACTGTGACATAAATATACCTCTAAAATATACCTGTAGTAGTATCTTTTTTTAATTTACTTAGTGAAAAAGCATTTTGTCAGTTTCCACCTCACTTTTTATGGCATCCCATCCTTTTTAAATTGGGTACTGTTAAATGCAGAAAATGGATCTAAAGAGTAACTTTAAAGCATACTATTCTATGTAGATAGCATCTGCTTTTTACAAATTGCATACCAAGACAAAATCCTAAATAACCATCTGTAACTGCTTGACATTCTCAAATACATCAGTATGTCATTCTACATTAGACATTTTTTGCTGTTTTTTGAAAAATACTCTAAAAACACTTATGGATTATTTCAAAAGACTCTCATTTATGTTATTATAGTTTAAGAAACATGATTAGTAGTTTCAATTCAAATTGAAATCAAAATTAGATATATAGTGAATAAAGGTATTAAATGCCTAAATGAAAATTTTAACATTTGTTAATTATTTAGTATAAAATCACTAAGATATTCAAAGACCATACAGATGATCACCACATGAGTTAAATCATGATTACTTTTAAGATTTTGAGCAGCTTTTTTAGGGATTTTTTTTTTTTTCTAATGAAGAGAAAGATACAAATCGAAGTGGCTCATAAAAAGAAAACAGAGTGTATACAAGAATAGAATACATTTTAATGCTTAACACATCAGATACATTTTTTTAATACTAAAAACTTCAAAATGTCCACATGTTTATTTTCTTTCAAAGGTGGAGAAATTAATTGTCCAAGAAAATACCTTTCACAGTTGAAGGACCTTGGAGGTTCTGTCCTAGCAAAGTTCTGGTGTTTTTATTTCAGACAGCTTATATTGTAGATTCGTTGTCAAATATTTTATTTTTTAATGTCTGTAAGCTGTGTTGAATAAAATTCTCTGTGCCTTGAACTTCAGAGAATCTGGAGTCACTTCTCCTGGTAGACCAGCTTTTCATTTTTATTGAATTTTGAATTGTGTCCGATGTGAAGTAGTAAATGATAGGGTCAAAGCAGCAGTTTAAAACAGCAATGCAGAGAGTGATTGGGTACATGGTCCTTACTGCTATTGCTGCTGAGCAATTGACAAACGTCTGCGTTCTCATAAGAGAATATAAAATAAGGTTGACATTGTAAGGCACAAAACAGAAACAGAATATGACCAAATGTACAAATATCATTCTTAAAACCTTAGTTTTATTTATTTTGCTTCTACTTAATGTAACAGGCTTATTTAAAGTTCTCAGCACCATACTAGAACAAGTTACATTTAAAATGAGAGGAATGAAAAACCCCACGATTTCGATGAAAATGACAATCCTTGAGAGATAGGTCTTCCATGTAGCTGCTGGAAAATTTTCAAAGCAGGTTGCTGTGGTATTGTTACCCCGAAAGTGGGTTGACTGAAAGAAAACCGCTGGTGCACTTCCTCCCATCACAGTTAACCACACAGCCACACAAGCAATCTTCGCATTTCGTTTGGTTCTCAGTGTCTTTGACTTAAATGGGTAGACGATGGCCAGAAACCGATCAGCACTAATACAGGTTAAGAACAGAATGCTTCCATACATGTTGGTATAGAACAGCATCACAGAAATCTTGCAAAGCACATCTCCGAACGGCCAGTTCCTTGTTGCAAAGTAAAATATCCTGAATGGCAAAGTAAAAACGAAAAGTAGGTCCGACATTGCCAAGTTAATCATGTATGTGGTGGTTTCATTCCGCACTTTGAGAGTACAGAAGAAAATGTAGATGGCGACACAGTTGGATATTCCCCTTCCCGCTTAAAGGACTTTTTCGACGAGTAAACTTAAGTCTGTAAGCTTTTTTGTTTTGTCCAAGAAAATACCTTTCACAGTTGAAGGACCTTGGAGGTTCTGTCCTAGCAAAGTTCTGGTGTTTTTATTTCAGACAGCTTATATTGTAGATTCGTTGTCAAATACTTTATTTTTTAATGTCTGTAAGCTGTGTTGAATAAAATTCTCTGTGCCTTGAACTTCAGAGAATCTGGAGTCACTTCTCCTGGTAGACCAGCTTTTCATTTTTATTGAATTTTGAATTGTGTCCGATGTGAAGTAGTAAATGATAGGGTCAAAGCAGCAGTTTAAAACAGCAATGCAGAGAGTGATTGGGTACATGGTCCTTACTGCTATTGCTGCTGAGCAATTGACAAACGTCTGCGTTCTCATAAGAGAATATAAAATAAGGTTGACATTGTAAGGCACAAAACAGAAACAGAATATGACCAAATGTACAAATATCATTCTTAAAACCTTAGTTTTATTTATTTTGCTTCTACTTAATGTAACAGGCTTATTTAAAGTTCTCAGCACCATACTAGAACAAGTTACATTTAAAATGAGAGGAATGAAAAACCCCACGATTTCGATGAAAATGACAATCCTTGAGAGATAGGTCTTCCATGTAGCTGCTGGAAAATTTTCAAAGCAGGTTGCTGTGGTATTGTTACCCCGAAAGTGGGTTGACTGAAAGAAAACCGCTGGTGCACTTCCTCCCATCACAGTTAACCACACAGCCACACAAGCAATCTTCGCATTTCGTTTGGTTCTCAGTGTCTTTGACTTAAATGGGTAGACGATGGCCAGAAACCGATCAGCACTAATACAGGTTAAGAACAGAATGCTTCCATACATGTTGGTATAGAACAGCATCACAGAAATCTTGCAAAGCACATCTCCGAACGGCCAGTTCCTTGTTGCAAAGTAAAATATCCTGAATGGCAAAGTAAAAACGAAAAGTAGGTCCGACATTGCCAAGTTAATCATGTATGTGGTGGTTTCATTCCGCACTTTGAGAGTACAGAAGAAAATGTAGATGGCGACACAGTTGGATATCAGCCCTAGCACAAACACCATGCTGAACATGCACCCATACAAAGTATACTTAAAGGAGTCATTATATTCACAGTCGGAGCTGTTATTGCTTACCATCATAAAGGCACGTCCAGTGTACAGCGTTGAGTTCCTTTGGTCAGCAGCCGTCTCTTTTGGTATTCAGATCCTGTCCACTTTATTGCCTCCAGGGTGTTCGCAAATCCTTTGGGTCTAAGCAATAAATTATTTTTTCTCCAAAAGAAACATAAAATTTGTTGTTATGAAGTTTCCACCTGGTTCTTCAAGAAGAAAAGATTTTCATGTCTCCAGAAAATCCGTGATCCCAGGGCTTCGTCTGAAAAAACACTGTCAGTGAAGCCAACCCATTGGCTTGTAAAGTTTAAATAAAAGCTGTGTTCAGAGATGGAGTAAGACTCCTCATCCTGTAAACTTCTTTTTCCGCAGTCAAGATGAATATTCCAAAATGAAAGTTTCTCGATGCTCCAGAATGTTTAAGCCAAAGTTAGCAATCTCATTTTGCTTTTCAGTGCAAACTTTCACAGACTTAAACATGCCCAATTGGGTCTTATTTACTTCTTGCACCTTTATATGAAGTTTTCCTTTTCCGTATTCCTGCAGTGGATCCCAGATGGTAGTAAGAAGAGGTCTTTCAAAGGTTCCGAAGTAAATTCCTGAGCGTGTCTGCTCCTGCTGACTCAAGGCCTTTCTCTCCGTTGCCAGCTGGCTGTATTGAGAGACGGGCTTTCTCTGAAGAGAAGAAGAAAGGCTGGCTAGATTTGTAATATGACATCACAGGAAGGAGAGGCTGGGCTTGGACAAAGAAAGGTTTCAGCCCTGTTTGTTTGCAGTTCCTTTAATCTGATAGCCTATCAGCTGGGGATGTACCTAGCAGGCTTGCAAAAAGCCTCTGACTGTTTAGTGAGCAGTCTGCCCTTTAACTCTTTTAATGTGGAAATGCCTTCTGGAATGGTGGCTGCCTCTCAAGGAGGTTCCCCCCACCCCCATTTTATTCTTTCTTTTTGGTAGTAATTGAGAAAGGGAAAAAATCAGTATGTGATTGCTTTTGGGTTTGAGATCGGACTTTTGTGGGTGGGGAATAAAATGTGTAGGTGTATTTATGAATTGAGATTGTTAGTGGTAACTTAGTACAACATTAAAAAAAAAAATCTGTTGACCCTAAAAGAGAGATTTAATCTTTAGCTATAAAAAGGATTTGAGAGACCAGGTTTTGTTTGCCACCCTTGGCTTCTGTTCTGAATTGCTCCTCAAGGTTTAATTTCATTGCCATGGTTGTGAATGGCTCCCATCCTGGATCTCTGTACTTTTTTGATAAACAATTTTCTTACATTCTTTCTTCTTTCCTATAAAATTAATATTTTATAGTACTTCCAGTTTTTTCAAATAATCACTTTTACTGAAGAATAAATTTAAAAATGATTTTCTTTGATGTAGTAGTTTTTTTTTTTTTTTTAAAGTTTTTTTCTTTTGGCCTCTTTTCATTGATTTTTAATTTATTTATTTTTCATCTATCTTTATTCTTTGGCCTGTGTGGGCCTCCCATTGCAGTGGCCTCTCTCATTGCAGAGCACCGGCTCTAGCTGTGTGTGCTCCAGAGCACTGGCTCGTAATTGGACACACTGGTCCAGCTGTTCCTTGGTATGTGGGGTCCTCTCGGGCCAGGAATTGAACTGGTGCCCCTTGCACTGCAAGGCAAACTCTGTATCCACTGGACCTCCAGGGAACCCCCTTGATGTAGTATTATTAATCTTGCAGAACAAAATTGCATCTTTTTAAACAAAGAATTTTTTCCCCACAGAGTTTCTTGAAATAAATTTTGGAAAATAAAAGTTACCCTACTTGGCTAAATTTTAGCTTCAGAATTTTCTTTTAACCTCCCTTCCATTCCTCCCTCTACACCTCTTTTTATGACATTAACTACATATTGGAATATTAAAAGCTCTTATAGAGTAATTTCTCACCATGTAAAGTGTGCTCATTTTTTAAAGCCCAAAGAAATCAGAAGAAAGTATGTATGGGAAAGGGCTAGTTGAATGTGGACGTTATTTCCTCAAGGATTGAAGATATCGCCGTCTGTGGACACATGTTTTTCTTATTTTTAAGTACCATTTTTTCAGAAGAGGCTACATCCAGTTGTATTTTATTATTATTTTCTCTTTCGGTTCCATTTCCTTTAGGGTATCAAGAAAATTTATGAGCAGTTTGTTTTTCTTTCATAAATTACGTAGCTAATTTAAAACTCATGTTTTGCAGTAATTTATTTTATGCTGATTGTGCACCTTTATACTTTGGGCTGCGCTCTCACCAAGCTCAGCAACTTTTGCTGTTTGTTGATGAATACCCCTTGAATTATATTTTTGTTGTTTTGACTAGGAAATTTATAATCAAGTGACACCAAAACATACAAGTATTACTTAACAGTCAATAAACTTAAAACCTGAAAATGTTAAATTTCTTTGTATCACGATATGGGAGAGAGGTAGTGTGTGTTCATATACGAAGACAGGTAGAAACAAGAAGACAGGTAGAACGAATAGTCATAAAGAAGTAAGTGGTTAATGAGCCTGTATTCTCATCGGGGAAAACTTTTTACAGTTTCTCAGTAATTACTTTAAGATTGACAATCTCTTCTTTAAGTTATCATTAAATAATGAAATATAAGCAGTTAAATGCCATTACCTCATTTACATTTACTTTCATTTCAAATATGCCATTGTGCCATAAAATGAACTGAGTCATTGGAACGTTCTTCCATGTTTTGATGATGTTATTCATTTGACTTAATACTCACTTAACTGTTAATTTGTAGTTTTTTCATGTTTCATATCCTTAAAAAAATGGATAGATCACTATTCATTGAATTAAACTTTTTGTTATTATCTGTATATTAGTATATGTTTGTATTTCCAGTTTTTGCACAGTGCTTGGCCCTGAGGCGTGAATTATACTCATAAAGTGGAATTTTACTGAGATTGTTTTCTACTGAGGAAGAGCAATGTTAGAAGGGCCTATCTGTTTCAACATTGGAATATTAAAAGCTCTTATAGAGTAATTTCTCACCATGTAAAGTGTGCTCATTTTTTAAAGCCCAAAGAAATCAGAAGAAAGTATGTATGGGAAAGGGCTAGTTGAATGTGGACGTTATTTCCTCAAGGATTGAAGATATCGCCGTCTGTGGACACATGTTTTTCTTATTTTTAAGTACCATTTTTTCAGAAGAGGCTACATCCAGTTGTATTTTATTATTATTTTCTCTTTCGGTTCCATTTCCTTTAGGGTATCAAGAAAATTTATGAGCAGTTTGTTTTTCTTTCATAAATTACGTAGCTAATTTAAAACTCATGTTTTGCAGTAATTTATTTTATGCTGATTGTGCACCTTTATACTTTGGGCTGCGCTCTCACCAAGCTCAGCAACTTTTGCTGTTTGTTGATGAATACCCCTTGAATTATATTTTTGTTGTTTTGACTAGGAAATTTATAATCAAGTGACACCAAAACATACAAGTATTACTTAACAGTCAATAAACTTAAAACCTGAAAATGTTAAATTTCTTTGTATCACGATATGGGAGAGAGGTAGTGTGTGTTCATATACGAAGACAGGTAGAAACAAGAAGACAGGTAGAACGAATAGTCATAAAGAAGTAAGTGGTTAATGAGCCTGTATTCTCATCGGGGAAAACTTTTTACAGTTTCTCAGTAATTACTTTAAGATTGACAATCTCTTCTTTAAGTTATCATTAAATAATGAAATATAAGCAGTTAAATGCCATTACCTCATTTACATTTACTTTCATTTCAAATATGCCATTGTGCCATAAAATGAACTGAGTCATTGGAACGTTCTTCCATGTTTTGATGATGTTATTCATTTGACTTAATACTCACTTAACTGTTAATTTGTAGTTTTTTCATGTTTCATATCCTTAAAAAAATGGATAGATCACTATTCATTGAATTAAACTTTTTGTTATTATCTGTATATTAGTATATGTTTGTATTTCCAGTTTTTGCACAGTGCTTGGCCCTGAGGCGTGAATTATACTCATAAAGTGGAATTTTACTGAGATTGTTTTCTACTGAGGAAGAGCAATGTTAGAAGGGCCTATCTGTTTCAACAGGAAGAATGTCATTCAGTGCTGTATGTTCCAAAATATTTACTTTGACTTCTAAATAAAGAACCAAAGTGAAATTAGATGCCTTTAAAATTCCATAGGTTAAGATAGGAAAATTATGAAATAACTGCTTACAAATGGAGTTAAATAAGTCCAAATACTCAAGTATATTTAATAGGTGCCTTTTTATTGGCTGGACTTACAGACCAAACAGTTTAATGTGAGATATATATACTTCTGAAAGTTAAGTCTGGAAATCAATTGATTTCTTGCCTGAGTTTTTAACAGCTGATTTAAAATTTAATGAATCTCATGACTTTTCACTTCTCTTGTCATGTTTTGAATTTTTATTTTATGAAGAAGCCAGGTCAGTAACTAGCGAGCCTACAAAGTATATGTTTTATTATCACTCTGATAACTGTATAGTTGTGTAACTAATTTGTTTGGTATCAGTTTGAGAGAGAGTTTTCTGTTAACTTGTGAGTGTAAGGATTTGAGTAATTTCTGAGTGCTTGACTAAAGTTCCACTACAGCTGTGACTGTGAGAAGGCAAGAAATCTGACTTTTTCATGTTGTTGTTATTCAGTTGCTAAGTCATATCTGACTCTTCTGCGACCCTATAGCCCACCAGGCTCCTCTGTCTATGGAATTCTCCAGGCAAGAATACTGGAATGGAGGCTTCCCTGATGGTCCAGTGGGTGGAGAGTCCGCCTTATAGTGCAAGGGGCACCGGTTTGATCCCTGGCCTGGGAGGATCCTGGACCAGTGTGTCCAGTTGTGAGCCAGTGCTCTGGAGCGCATGCGCCCAGAGCTGGTGCCCTGCAACAAGAAAGGCCACTGCAATGGGAGGCCCAGACAGGCCAAAGAATAAAGATGGATGAAAGTAAATAAATAAAAAAATAAAAGAGGCTAAAATTCAAAGGAAAAAAGAATGCTAGAATGAGTTGCCCTTTCTTTCTCCAGGGGATCTTCAGATTTTTCATGGCTGATTCAAAACAGGCATTCTTGAACACCCACTATAAACAGATAATATGTAAAGTGAGCTCATCTGCCATTCTTCCTTTCTATTCTTTTTAGTTTTGGTTATTTCTTGATAGTATCATTTTTATCTTGTCCCTCCCTTATTCTCACTGCTGTCTTCTTAAGCTGACCCCATCACTCTTATCTTTACGGTTGTTGTAGTGTCATCTTATTTCTAGTGCTACCAGTTTCCCCTGCCAGATAGTTGCAGATCGAGTCATGAGTGAATCAATTAGTCATTTATTCATTTATGCCTTTCATTTCTTCCAAAAAAGGATTTAAAGCAGATAATTTTACAATTGTCAAAACTGATGGAACAAAGTATTTAAGATTTTTATTTTATGTAAATTATACCTACCTTTAAGAAGTTTAAAAAGGAAGCCAGTGTGGAACAGAAAGTTTGTAAATGTGAGAAATGTGGGAAAAATCACTGTAAATATTAGTTGTATCCATTATTGTAAAATTATTCATTTTGAATGCAACGAATGTTTGCAAAAAGCAAAAATAATCTTAAAATGTAAATTCATGAAAACATTAGTAAAATAATCAAAACCAATACATTCTGTTAACTTGTGAGTGTAAGGATTTGAGTAATTTCTGAGTGCTTGACTAAAGTTCCACTACAGCTGTGACTGTGAGAAGGCAAGAAATCTGACTTTTTCATGTTGTTGTTATTCAGTTGCTAAGTCATATCTGACTCTTCTGCGACCCTATAGCCCACCAGGCTCCTCTGTCTATGGAATTCTCCAGGCAAGAATACTGGAATGGAGGCTTCCCTGATGGTCCAGTGGGTGGAGAGTCCGCCTTATAGTGCAAGGGGCACCGGTTTGATCCCTGGCCTGGGAGGATCCTGGACCAGTGTGTCCAGTTGTGAGCCAGTGCTCTGGAGCGCATGCGCCCAGAGCTGGTGCCCTGCAACAAGAAAGGCCACTGCAATGGGAGGCCCAGACAGGCCAAAGAATAAAGATGGATGAAAGTAAATAAATAAAAAAATAAAAGAGGCTAAAATTCAAAGGAAAAAAGAATGCTAGAATGAGTTGCCCTTTCTTTCTCCAGGGGATCTTCAGATTTTTCATGGCTGATTCAAAACAGGCATTCTTGAACACCCACTATAAACAGATAATATGTAAAGTGAGCTCATCTGCCATTCTTCCTTTCTATTCTTTTTAGTTTTGGTTATTTCTTGATAGTATCATTTTTATCTTGTCCCTCCCTTATTCTCACTGCTGTCTTCTTAAGCTGACCCCATCACTCTTATCTTTACGGTTGTTGTAGTGTCATCTTATTTCTAGTGCTACCAGTTTCCCCTGCCAGATAGTTGCAGATCGAGTCATGAGTGAATCAATTAGTCATTTATTCATTTATGCCTTTCATTTCTTCCAAAAAAGGATTTAAAGCAGATAATTTTACAATTGTCAAAACTGATGGAACAAAGTATTTAAGATTTTTATTTTATGTAAATTATACCTACCTTTAAGAAGTTTAAAAAGGAAGCCAGTGTGGAACAGAAAGTTTGTAAATGTGAGAAATGTGGGAAAAATCACTGTAAATATTAGTTGTATCCATTATTGTAAAAATTATTCATTTTGAATGCAACGAATGTTTGCAAAAAGCAAAAAATAATCTTAAAATGTAAATTCATGAAAACATTAGTAAAATAATCAAAACCAATACATCTTGGGAAAGAGAAGGATGAGAAGGGCAGCAAAATCTATGCTAAGGGGAACTATTGTATTTGACACAAGGTAGAAGAGGAAAATAAAAGTAGATTGTGTAGTTTTCATTTGATTAAAACACTCAAGGGCATCAAGGGAAAAACTCTGGTTTATCTCAGAAATGTATTGTGAATCTTTACACATGAACCACTTCAAATTGTGTTCTCATGGTAGAAGGTATATCATTTTTTGTTGACTCTCACTTTAGGAAAAGCATCTTGTGCCAAATTTTGATTCCAGGAAAATGTATTATTTGTTGGAAGATTAAGATAGTCCAAATATATGCAAAAATCAGATGATAAATTGTGGAATAAATATGTTCAAGTTTAAAAAAAATAAAGAAAAAAGATGTAAAAAAGTATGTTCAGGTTTAAAATAAGGTGTGGAACAGTGGTAATTTTAAGTGTAAGAAAAATATTCTAAATTTATTTTATTCATTTTGAGTGCAAAAAAATATTTGTCTTGATGAGAAGCTATACTTTAAGGTCTTTTCCATCTCACATTTGCATCTATGCAAAAGCTGAAGTTATCTTATTTTAGATTCTTCTGGAGCCTGTTATGATAAAGTTCCTATTTAGCTTTAGAAGCAAAAATTTATCACTTTGAAAAAAGAACATTTATAGCTTATATTGATAAAATATATTTATTTTATACAAAAAAATCTTTTAGCCTAACAGGAACATTTATTAAATTCTAGATAAACTTAGTATTACTGTATTGCTATCATTTGAAAATAATTTACCATCCTTTCATTACCACATTAGGTTCCTCTTCGCTGGTGTGTGAATCATCTACAGAAGTTCAAAGGGCTGAGCCAGCTTGTAGGGTTGAGTGGGGACAGAAGAAAGATTTAGAAGGCAGTGGGTGGTGATGTATAGCAAAGCAAACTTGTACAAGAATGGTGGTTGTAGCAGGTTCAAGCAAAGAGATAACAAGTTAAGAGAAGCAGAAATCAGTACTCTTCCAATCTTATCCCATTTTTCTACGGAGACCTTGCAGTCTCATCACTCCCTTTTCTGTGCTTCCACAGTACTTAGTTACACTGTCTCACTTTTGAAAGATTCATACAATTCAATTAGGTTTTTTTGTTTGTTTGTTTCTTTATTTTAAAGTTTTTACAGAGTTTTGTTGTTCACAGACATGCATGTTTCAATTAGGCTTAATAAAACACAGAAAGAATTGCAATATAGAGAATAACGGTAGCGTCCATATAGGGGATGAGCATTCGTCAAGTCAGTTAAAGGGTCTCTAGAACAGAGAATGTCTAGAGAAGGCTATCCTTTAAAGATGAATACACTTCAACTTTCAAGACCTGAAGACTAGAGTCATGCCTGGTAGTTATGTCTTAGCGAAGTCCACAGGATTGCAAAGAGTCAGATATGACTTAGTGACTACAACAACAAGAGTAGTGATAGTCTCATTAGTATAGTCACATCTTTCTCAATCAGAAACACAGAAAATGATGTGAATGATTGTCTCCTCATTGTTTCAAGAATGCCTCATAGCTAGTTCTGAATTCCTAGAAGAGGAATGAGTATATACATTTGATTAGATTTGTTTTAACAAATGATACATTTTTAAGATCTAGTTCTCTGAACACACTGGCAAAGCAGAAACACATTTGACTTTTAAGTATTTATGTAGATGTTTTGCTTTTAACTGAGCCAAAATTCAAAGAAAACGATTGACTCTTTAACAAATACTAATACGCAAAGGCCTATGGAAGAACTAGTCACTGAGACTCTTAAGCCACTAGTAATCTATTACCAGAACAAAATTTCCATGGTCACTCGTTTTTATTGGTTTGCCGGCGTGTTCATTTTCATCAACTGATTTCACATTCTTGGGAATTTTGAGGACTTCGTATCAATACCAGATGTTACCAGTGCTGCCTCAGGAAGGTTACAAACAGAAGACTGGAAGGACTGAGTACAAAAGGACCCCCTTCAAAGCCAATTTGTTGTTGTTTTCAGTTCAGCAAAAATAGGCCATTTTAGGTTGACCAGAAAAGAGACTGCTGGATTGTTGTCCTGGTTATATGGCTAGGGAAATAGGATAAGCACATTGAAATGATTTTTCCTGCTTACACTATCTTTATCTCTGGTACACTGTATTTATTGGTTTATTCAGGAGCACATACTTACTGAGTGAAAACTGTGCCAAGAGCTATTCTAGGTGATGGGGATATAGCAGCAAGTGAAATAGATTTCCTGAGCTTATATTTTACTGTGGTAAGACAGGCAGTCAATTGTTGACCATATGGTGATAAATTCTCTGATGAAAACTGCATGTATAAGGAAGAAATGAAGTTGCTCAGTCATGTCCAACTCTTTGCAACCCATGGATGAGCCATGGAATTTTACAGGCAAGAATACTGGAGTGGGTAGCCTATCCCTTCTCCAGGGGATCTTCCCAACCCAGGGATCAAACCAAGATCTCCTGCATTGCAGGTGGATTCTTTACCAGCTGAGCTACAAGGGAATCCATGAGGAAAAAGGAAGTTCTATATAGGGAGTGCTAGAAAGGGCTTGTTCTAGGAAAGGGGACATTTGAAGATAGATGAAAAGAAGTGAAGAATAAGTCACATGACTGTCTCAGAATTACCCTTTATCTGTTAAACAATTAAAAAAAAATTTTAACTGGAGGATAATTGCTTTACAATGTTGTATTGGAGGCAGAACTGAGAGAAAAAATCTTATGAAAGACTCTCCTCGGTGTGTATTTCCAGCCTTATCTTCTATAACTTCACTCACCAGGTTCCTGTTTGACTTTTAAGTATTTATGTAGATGTTTTGCTTTTAACTGAGCCAAAATTCAAAGAAAACGATTGACTCTTTAACAAATACTAATACGCAAAGGCCTATGGAAGAACTAGTCACTGAGACTCTTAAGCCACTAGTAATCTATTACCAGAACAAAATTTCCATGGTCACTCGTTTTTATTGGTTTGCCGGCGTGTTCATTTTCATCAACTGATTTCACATTCTTGGGAATTTTGAGGACTTCGTATCAATACCAGATGTTACCAGTGCTGCCTCAGGAAGGTTACAAACAGAAGACTGGAAGGACTGAGTACAAAAGGACCCCCTTCAAAGCCAATTTGTTGTTGTTTTCAGTTCAGCAAAAATAGGCCATTTTAGGTTGACCAGAAAAGAGACTGCTGGATTGTTGTCCTGGTTATATGGCTAGGGAAATAGGATAAGCACATTGAAATGATTTTTCCTGCTTACACTATCTTTATCTCTGGTACACTGTATTTATTGGTTTATTCAGGAGCACATACTTACTGAGTGAAAACTGTGCCAAGAGCTATTCTAGGTGATGGGGATATAGCAGCAAGTGAAATAGATTTCCTGAGCTTATATTTTACTGTGGTAAGACAGGCAGTCAATTGTTGACCATATGGTGATAAATTCTCTGATGAAAACTGCATGTATAAGGAAGAAATGAAGTTGCTCAGTCATGTCCAACTCTTTGCAACCCATGGATGAGCCATGGAATTTTACAGGCAAGAATACTGGAGTGGGTAGCCTATCCCTTCTCCAGGGGATCTTCCCAACCCAGGGATCAAACCAAGATCTCCTGCATTGCAGGTGGATTCTTTACCAGCTGAGCTACAAGGGAATCCATGAGGAAAAAGGAAGTTCTATATAGGGAGTGCTAGAAAGGGCTTGTTCTAGGAAAGGGGACATTTGAAGATAGATGAAAAGAAGTGAAGAATAAGTCACATGACTGTCTCAGAATTACCCTTTATCTGTTAAACAATTAAAAAAAAATTTTAACTGGAGGATAATTGCTTTACAATGTTGTATTGGAGGCAGAACTGAGAGAAAAAATCTTATGAAAGACTCTCCTCGGTGTGTATTTCCAGCCTTATCTTCTATAACTTCACTCACCAGGTTCCTGTCCCCAGGATTTTCATGGCAATTGGAAATCTCTAGGTAGTGTTTCAACTTGATAAAGGCCTGCATGTCTGTTTCTGATTTTTGTTTGGCATGGCACACCATAAACCAGGAGCTTTGGTTTTGATTTTGGCTGCTTTACAGCCTTCTTCAGGCTAAATACTTCTAGGAGACTTGCTTAAGGAGCCTCAGGCCAATAGTTTAGTTTCAAGTCAGATCTACCCTGACTTCTGTGTCCCTGTGTGGTTGCTATTTTATCTTTTTCTCTTGATGGTTTGGCTCGTACCGTGTCACCTCAAGGGACTGAATTTTCTTCTGCTGAGTTCATTTTTCCAATAGCGGTGACATTTGACAGCATGTATGAACTTGTTGATACAAACGGGAACCACAAAAAGGTCACCTGCCTGCAGTTTCTACAAGAATGAAGTCCTTAGCCAGTGCTGTCACTGACCTTTCACACCCTCTGAATGTGCAGAATGTGCTCCGGGAAAACTGACAGAAGAGGCCTTCAGATACATATTTTCAGTAGAAAATTTTTATGAACGTGGATTCTTGTGTCTTTCCATACTTAGAAAAGCACTGAGACCATTAACCTTTTCCCCAAATGTGTGCTGGGTTTGCAAGTATCACCTTCACTAAAAGCATATATATACCAACTTCCCCAGTTACCTCTTCTGAGTTATAGCCCTCAGTAAGATACTGAATAAACTTGACTTTAACCTTGTGCTTTTGTTTGTTGGTCTGTTTTGAAGTAGATGCAACTAGGTCAGCTTTCTTGACAACCATATGTAGTTGAATGAGCTTGTGGAATCTTAAAGGTAGTTCTGTCCTACTTGTCTTTTTTTCCTTGATAACATAGTATCCTAAGTTTGGATCTACCTTCAGATTCTGGTACCCATGTCTGTCCTGTACAGAGTCAAGTCTTGACCTTACTCTCATTTTCTGACATGTGACCATTATCCAGCCCTACTCATACCTGGAGTCATGACTTTAGTTTTCTCTGACTAAACTCTGCTAGTTTCTAAGCACATGTGACATCATTCTGTGAGGGGTTTTTTTCTTTTCAGTTTTTTTTAGGAATACATTTTTTTGGCCACTTCTACTGATCTTTCATTTATTTATTTTTATCCATCTTTGTTCTTTTGGCCTGTGTGGGCCTCCTGTTGCAGTGGCCCCTCTCGCTGCAGAGCGCCGGCTCTGGGCGCACGTGCTCCTGAGCTCCGGCTCGGTATTTGGACACATTGGTCCAGCTGTTCTGCAGCACGTGGGATCTTCCCAGGCCAGGAATAGAACTGGTGCCCCTCGACTGCAAGGCAGTAGGCAGTGTCCTTACCCACTAGACCACCAGGGAAGCCAAGGAAGACATTTTTAAATTTATAATGCAGGAGAGATCTTATTAAGGTTTTTGGCAATAATAAGAGAACAAGAAAAAAGTTAGAAGTAAACAGATGATATATCTCTACTATTCTAGTCAGCTGTTTGTAATTTTCCAGGTTAAAAAAATTTTAATTGAGATGCAGTTGACATATCACAATATAGCAGTTTCAGGTATATAATGTAATGATTCAATATTTGTATATATTGTGAAATGGTTACCACAAGAAGTCATTTATCATATTTATTTACAGTTTTTTTTCTTGTGATAAGAACTTTCAAGATTTACTCTTTTAGCAACTTTCAAATATATACTACAGTGTTATTAACTATAGCTTCTATGCTGTGTCTTATATCCATGACTTAGTTTTTTTATAGCTGGAAGTTTGTACTTTTTGACCTCCTTCACCCTTTTTGCCCATCCCCTACTTCTGGCAACCCTCTGTCTGTTCTCTGTACCTGTGAGCTCTCTTCTTTAGTCCACATATAAGTAAGATTGTACTGTACAGTCGACCCTTGGTGTCTGCAAGGAATTGGCTCCAGGACTCCTCCAGATAATAAAGTTCATGGATGCTCAAGTCCTTTGTATAAAATGGCATAGCCTGATCAGCTGTTTATATCCACAGGTTCCACATCCCCTGATATATATGGTGGGCTGACTGTATTGTCTTTGTCTGATTTATTTCACTGAGCATAATAGCCTCAACTAAGAGACACCTGGCAGACTGACTGGGGACAGTGTGCCCACACACATAATCATCATCATAGACAAGACTCTGAAAAGTCCCATCATATAAGGAACTACACCCGTATCTCTCCAGCCCCACTGTGCCTGTCCTAACCCCTGGCCATATTAATCTGCCCTTCATTTCTAAAATGTTTGTTATTTCAAAATGTCATATAAATGAAATCAAATAGTATTATCTTTCTTCTCAGTCAAATTCTCTGGAGATTCATTTAACATATTTCATGCATCAGTAGTTCATGCTTGTTATCGATAGATAGTATTTCATAATAGGAACATTTCTTTAGCTATCACATGTTAATATCTGGGTTGAATCTACTTTTTGTCTATTATAAGTGAAACTTCCATAAACATTTGTGTATAGGTTTTATATACATATATATGAGTTTTCACTACTCTGGGATAAATACTCAAAGAACGCAATTGCAAAGTCATATGATTATTGTGTTTTATGAGACTGCCAGATATTTTCCATTTTGAATTACCACTAGCAGTATATGGATGATCCAGTTTATTTGCATCCTTGCCATTTTTTGGTGTTATCACTGTTTTCCTTTTAGCCATTCTGATCATGTAAGGACAGTTTTAACTCGAGATGGCTAATGGTTTACAGTTTTTTTTCTTGTGATAAGAACTTTCAAGATTTACTCTTTTAGCAACTTTCAAATATATACTACAGTGTTATTAACTATAGCTTCTATGCTGTGTCTTATATCCATGACTTAGTTTTTTTATAGCTGGAAGTTTGTACTTTTTGACCTCCTTCACCCTTTTTGCCCATCCCCTACTTCTGGCAACCCTCTGTCTGTTCTCTGTACCTGTGAGCTCTCTTCTTTAGTCCACATATAAGTAAGATTGTACTGTACAGTCGACCCTTGGTGTCTGCAAGGAATTGGCTCCAGGACTCCTCCAGATAATAAAGTTCATGGATGCTCAAGTCCTTTGTATAAAATGGCATAGCCTGATCAGCTGTTTATATCCACAGGTTCCACATCCCCTGATATATATGGTGGGCTGACTGTATTGTCTGATTTATTTCACTGAGCATAATAGCCTCAACTAAGAGACACCTGGCAGACTGACTGGGGACAGTGTGCCCACACACATAATCATCATCATAGACAAGACTCTGAAAAGTCCCATCATATAAGGAACTACACCCGTATCTCTCCAGCCCCACTGTGCCTGTCCTAACCCCTGGCCATATTAATCTGCCCTTCATTTCTAAAATGTTTGTTATTTCAAAATGTCATATAAATGAAATCAAATAGTATTATCTTTCTTCTCAGTCAAATTCTCTGGAGATTCATTTAACATATTTCATGCATCAGTAGTTCATGCTTGTTATCGATAGATAGTATTTCATAATAGGAACATTTCTTTAGCTATCACATGTTAATATCTGGATTGAATCTACTTTTTGTCTATTATAAGTGAAACTTCCATAAACATTTGTGTATAGGTTTTATATACATATATATGAGTTTTCACTACTCTGGGATAAATACTCAAAGAACGCAATTGCAAAGTCATATGATTATTGTGTTTTATGAGACTGCCAGATATTTTCCATTTTGAATTACCACTAGCAGTATATGGATGATCCAGTTTATTTGCATCCTTGCCATTTTTTGGTGTTATCACTGTTTTTCCTTTTAGCCATTCTGATCATGTAAGGACAGCTCATTGAGGTTATAATTTACATCACCCATCAGAATGATGGCTAATGGCATTGAATGTCCTTTTTTTAAAATATTTTATTTATATTTGCTTCGCTGCATTGGGTCTCAGTTGTAGCATGTGGGCTCTAGTTCCCTGACCAGGGATCGAACCCAGGCCACCTGCATTGGGAGCACAGAGTCTTAGCCACTGGACCACCAGGGAATTCCCTTGAATGTCTTTTTATGTTTACTTGTGATCTGTATTTTCTCTCTGGTAAAGTTGTGCTTCATGTCTTTGCCCATTTTCTAATTGGATTTTTTATGGTGTTTTTTTTTTTAACCACTGAGAATTCTTGATATATTCTAGATACTAGTCTTTTGTTGAATATGTGGCTTGTAAATAATTTCTCATAGTCTCTTATGGTAGACTCTTCTCTTCACGTGGTCTTTCTCATGGCAAAAGTTTTACATTTTGATGAAATTCCTGTTTATCAGTTTTTTATTTTATGGATCATGCTTTTGGTGTCAAGTCTTAAGAACTCTAGTTCCCAAGATTTTCCCTGTTTTAAAAGTTTTATAGCTTCACATTTAATAGTTAAGTCCATGATCACTTTTCAGTTTGTTTTTGCACAAGGTTAGAGATATAGGTTGAATTGCATTCTTTTTACATTGATTTGCTTTTGCACCTTTGTCAAAAGGCAATAAGGAACAGATGGGACAAATAGATGTAGAATTTAAACTAATCATGTCAACAACTACATTAAATGTAAATAGTCTAAACTCCAGTTGAAAGGCAGAGATTGTCAGACTGGATAAAAAAGCAAGACCCATCCCTTTGTTATCTACAAGATAGCAGTTTTGAAGGTGTAAATATGTTAAAATTAAAAGGATGAATCAAAGGTTAGATGCCTGGATGAAACTGAGAGTAATTCTAAGATTTGTACTGTGGCTAATTAGGTGATATCCAAAGAGGAGGTTGAAGGAGTCTTCTGATTGGTGTTGAAGGTAATATGTTCATGTTAATGTTTGAACATGCTAACATTTGAGATATTTGCCATGTATACCATGTGGAGATGTGAGATATCTAGTTGGAAACACTGGATCTGGCATTTGAAAGAGTAGTTATAGTCATAAATGTATTAATAGATTTAGGAGTAACAGAGATAGAACTAAAGCCATGATGCCAGCATGTATGCTGGGCAGAGAATCCTAAGAAATACTAGTATTAAATTAATGGAGTTAAGTGGGAAAGAACTGTCAGGTCAAGGCCTGCCCCAAATTTTGTGTTTTATATTCTACTTTCCTTTTGCAAGGTGAAATGATCTTATAATGATTTGGCATAGAATAGTATAAAAACATTTCCTGTAATGTAGGGCCAATAATATTTCTTAAAATACCCAGAAAACAATAGCAGTTCCTGTCTTCAACTTGCCCTATTGTTAGTTTCTCTACTAGCACTGGAGATCTTGTTCTTACTTGAATAATCAGGATCTCTTTCAGGAACACCGTGACCTGATAGCCTTGAAGTCCTTTAGTCTCTGGAGAAGTTCACACTTGTTTTAGATGTATTTTAATACAAAGATCATGTAGAGTAGACTTACAGCTTCTACTGTTTTTTTTTAGCTTCTACTTTTTCTATCCATATTACTTATTAGGTGGGATTTATGTTAATCTTTTTGAAGTCTGGTCTCTTTCACATGATTAAGTGCAAAATAGAGTGAAATGTCCCGAGAGTGATTATGTTGAGAGTTAATTTAAGTAGATAAGCAATGACATGAAAGAACTTGCCTGAAACCCACATTGATTTGCTTTTGCACCTTTGTCAAAAGGCAATAAGGAACAGATGGGACAAATAGATGTAGAATTTAAACTAATCATGTCAACAACTACATTAAATGTAAATAGTCTAAACTCCAGTTGAAAGGCAGAGATTGTCAGACTGGATAAAAAAGCAAGACCCATCCCTTTGTTATCTACAAGATAGCAGTTTTGAAGGTGTAAATATGTTAAAATTAAAAGGATGAATCAAAGGTTAGATGCCTGGATGAAACTGAGAGTAATTCTAAGATTTGTACTGTGGCTAATTAGGTGATATCCAAAGAGGAGGTTGAAGGAGTCTTCTGATTGGTGTTGAAGGTAATATGTTCATGTTAATGTTTGAACATGCTAACATTTGAGATATTTGCCATGTATACCATGTGGAGATGTGAGATATCTAGTTGGAAACACTGGATCTGGCATTTGAAAGAGTAGTTATAGTCATAAATGTATTAATAGATTTAGGAGTAACAGAGATAGAACTAAAGCCATGATGCCAGCATGTATGCTGGGCAGAGAATCCTAAGAAATACTAGTATTAAATTAATGGAGTTAAGTGGGAAAGAACTGTCAGGTCAAGGCCTGCCCCAAATTTTGTGTTTTATATTCTACTTTCCTTTTGCAAGGTGAAATGATCTTATAATGATTTGGCATAGAATAGTATAAAAACATTTCCTGTAATGTAGGGCCAATAATATTTCTTAAAATACCCAGAAAACAATAGCAGTTCCTGTCTTCAACTTGCCCTATTGTTAGTTTCTCTACTAGCACTGGAGATCTTGTTCTTACTTGAATAATCAGGATCTCTTTCAGGAACACCGTGACCTGATAGCCTTGAAGTCCTTTAGTCTCTGGAGAAGTTCACACTTGTTTTAGATGTATTTTAATACAAAAGATCATGTAGAGTAGACTTACAGCTTCTACTGTTTTTTTTTAGCTTCTACTTTTTCTATCCATATTACTTATTAGGTGGGATTTATGTTAATCTTTTTGAAGTCTGGTCTCTTTCACATGATTAAGTGCAAAATAGAGTGAAATGTCCCGAGAGTGATTATGTTGAGAGTTAATTTAAGTAGATAAGCAATGACATGAAAGAACTTGCCTGAAACCCAAGAATAAACTTCTGAGTCCTGAGTGCAAGTAATACTATATATGTAAATACATAGATTTTTAAAAAGTTAAATATTCCATTAAATATTTTCTTTAGATTAAAAAAGTTAGATTCTGTATGTTATCTATGCCCATGTAAGGAATTATCCCACACCCTAACAGTTGAACAAAACAACTAGTGTTCTCCTTCACACATCATTTCTGAGGGTCAGGACTCTGAGAGTGGTTTAGTTGTGTGGTTTTGGCTCCAGATCTTTCAGGAGAGTTAATCAGATTGTTAACCAAGGCTGCAGTCAGTTAGGTCTTTCCTGGGGTTGGAAAATCTACCACGAGGTTCACTCACATGGTTATTAGCAGGCCTCGTTCCTTCACTAGTTGTTGGCCAGAGGCTTCATTTGTTTGCCACATAGACTTCCTTCTAGGGCTGTTTTGTCCATGGCAACAGCTTTCTCCTAAAGGAAGAAGAGATTGGAAAGACAGAGAGCGAGAGAACCTAAAATGGAAAGTGCAGAGTTTTTATAAGCTCATCTCAGACCTGGCATACCGTCACTTATGCTGTGTGCCATGGACCACACAGACTGACCCTGGTACAGCGTACAAGGGTGTAAATACCCAGTGGCAGGAATGGGGTTATCTTGGAGGCCACCTGCTACAGTTGATATTTTGTTATCACCTAGAAAGCAAGTCACATCATCCACTGTCTTCTTTGTGCTCTCTGCTGTGTTTAATTAAACTCACGGTAGGGTTATGTCCTGTAACGTTCTAGAAATATTTATTGAATGTTCTCTGTATGCTTGGTACAGGGATTTTAAGAACGTTCTTAAAGTCCTGCCTGGAGAATAAGTTAAACTTGGGATCTATTTTGAAGCTTGAGCCAATATAACTTTCATGGGTTGGATAGTGAAGAGTGAGAGAAAGAATAATATGGATGATTCCTTATTGCTTTGGGCAACTGTATATAAGTGATAATGAGATGGGGAAGCTGGGAAGGAGTGGGAAGTTTTGGGTGGTAGAGGAAAAAACTTTTAAGTAAATAGATAATGCCAATGATTTTTTTTCATGAAAGAACTTGCCTGAAACCCAAGAATAAACTTCTGAGTCCTGAGTGCAAGTAATACTATATATGTAAATACATAGATTTTTAAAAAGTTAAATATTCCATTAAATATTTTCTTTAGATTAAAAAAGTTAGATTCTGTATGTTATCTATGCCCATGTAAGGAATTATCCCACACCCTAACAGTTGAACAAAACAACTAGTGTTCTCCTTCACACATCATTTCTGAGGGTCAGGACTCTGAGAGTGGTTTAGTTGTGTGGTTTTGGCTCCAGATCTTTCAGGAGAGTTAATCAGATTGTTAACCAAGGCTGCAGTCGGTTAGGTCTTTCCTGGGGTTGGAAAATCTACCACGAGGTTCACTCACATGGTTATTAGCAGGCCTCGTTCCTTCACTAGTTGTTGGCCAGAGGCTTCATTTGTTTGCCACATAGACTTCCTTCTAGGGCTGTTTTGTCCATGGCAACAGCTTTCTCCTAAAGGAAGAAGAGATTGGAAAGACAGAGAGCGAGAGAACCTAAAATGGAAAGTGCAGAGTTTTTATAAGCTCATCTCAGACCTGGCATACCGTCACTTATGCTGTGTGCCATGGACCACACAGACTGACCCTGGTACAGCGTACAAGGGTGTAAATACCCAGTGGCAGGAATGGGGTTATCTTGGAGGCCACCTGCTACAGTTGATATTTTGTTATCACCTAGAAAGCAAGTCACATCATCCACTGTCTTCTTTGTGCTCTCTGCTGTGTTTAATTAAACTCACGGTAGGGTTATGTCCTGTAACGTTCTAGAAATATTTATTGAATGTTCTCTGTATGCTTGGTACAGGGATTTTAAGAACGTTCTTAAAGTCCTACCTGGAGAATAAGTTAAACTTGGGATCTATTTTGAAGCTTGAGCCAATATAACTTTCATGGGTTGGATAGTGAAGAGTGAGAGAAAGAATAATATGGATGATTCCTTATTGCTTTGGGCAACTGTATATAAGTGATAATGAGATGGGGAAGCTGGGAAGGAGTGGGAAGTTTTGGGTGGTAGAGGATAATTAAAGTTTATTTCAGGTAAATGTGTTGAATAAGGTGGAGAGGACACATGCTTCTGAAGTGAGCCTATCAATCGCTGACAGCTGGAGGATTGCTTCCTGTTAGGTTCCCACTTCCTAGTGTAGTGCCTGGTACAGAACAGACATATGACAAATAATGCTGGATGGATGCGTGATAGCAAGGCACTGTTCTCACTAGTATCTCCGCCTTTCAGTTGAGGCAAGTGAATCGTAACAAGATAAAGCAACTTTCTCCAGGGTCATGCAGCCAATAGGAGGTTGAGACTTGAACCCCTGAGGCGTGGCTCCAGGGTCTGTGCTGCTGTGCTCTGCACCATCCTTGCTATTATTCCCATGGCACACTCATTCTCCATGTCTATATATTTCTGTATCAGTTGGGATGGGCGCGATGAAGTAATAAAATGGGTGAAACATGGAGACTGTTGGAGAACAAAATACCACCTGCATTCTTGCAAGAGGAATTCACTCTGGTATAATCAATCCTGTTGTGCTTGAAGCCCAGCCATGTAAATCATCTGTGGGTTAAACCGTAACTGAAGAGAAAATGCCTGATTAGCCACATACCTATGTCCTGTTAAAGGCTCAGGTTTACTCGCATATCTCTGTGAGTTCAAGGTGTCCTGAAAGGTCATTGTTTGAGAAAAGAATGGGGTATGACCACTTCTGCTGAGTGTATGTGGGTGTATCCCATATGAAAAGATATTCAGTTCATCAATGACTAGAAAATGTAAAACACTGAGTAGGACATACATGCGTTAGCTGGTGTTAACTGTTAGCCTTACTTTCACCTGAGCAGGTGAAAACCATTATTGAGTTTCAGAGTGCCCCTAATGACTATAGTAAAGAATGACCTGACAGTAGGAATTAGTACAATACATCATGGTGGTTGAAAATACATCAATATTGTTTACTTTTTAAAGATTTTGTTTAACTTAGTTCATTGCTGATTTAGTCATGCAGAAGTTTTCAGGTTCTATTTAGTCAGATTGGTTTGTGTTTTTCTTTATGACATCTTGATTTTGCTCAAACCTAGAAAGGTCCTTCCTTATTTAGAAGTTGGAAAGAAGGCGGTGAAGGGATGAAAGAGAAAAAAAGGAAACTATGTGAGATAATGAATGTTAAC
The DNA here is from genome assembly GCA_022376925.1 of Tragulus kanchil. Taxonomy (NCBI): domain Eukaryota; kingdom Metazoa; phylum Chordata; class Mammalia; order Artiodactyla; family Tragulidae; genus Tragulus; species Tragulus kanchil. The sequence continues at coordinate 75,754,042 of JAIOJX010000003.1, read as the reverse complement.
TAGCTTGATTGTGGTGACGATTTCACAGTGTATGTTTGTATGAAACCATCATGTTGTACACCTTCAATATATCAGAGATAAGATAAGGATGTCCGACTATCATGCTTTCTAGTCATCATTATACCTGAATCTCCAGTCAGTTCAAAAGACAAAGCAAAGAAATTAAAGGTCAACAGATTGAACAAAAATACCATTATTTGCAAATGATTTGTTTGTCAAGAAGGTAGCTCAGTAGTAAAGAATCTGCTTGCCAGTGTAGGGGTTATGGGTTTAATCCCTGGGTCAGGAAAGTCCCCTGGAGAAGGAAATGGCAACCTATTCTAGTATTCTTGCCTGGAGAATCCCATGGACAGAGGAACCTGGTAGGCTATGGTCCATCGGGTCACAAAAGAGTTGGACACAACTTAGTGACTAAACAAAGAAAACTCAAAAGGAGCTACAGAGAAATTATTAGAATGAGAGAGATTAGCAAGATTTCTATACTGTTGTAAAACCAGTACAAAATATATTTCTATATACCAAGCAAGAAGTTTAAAAAGCATAGTTTTAAAGATGATTTATTAAAAAATAAGACAAGTGGTAAGTGCCATTAAAATAATTAATTCAAAAATTATAACTTTCTGGAGATGGTACTTTGCAAGTCCGTAAAACCTGGGGCCATACTTATTTCACTCTTTTAGTGCTTGAACTAAGAAAGGAAAACAGACAAATTGCCAAGATGCTAGGTTTACATCACAAGGAGAAGTAGTGCATCTATAAATAAAAATATAAAACACTGTAGAATATAAGTAGATTTTGTGAAAATTTGAAGGTATCTATTCAGTAAAGTGTGTTTGAAAAATTAGCTCATGATTTGAAAAAAAGGCTATTACACTTTCACAATATATAAGAAATCAATTACCTTTTTTAAAAAGTTGAAAAAATATTACAAGTAAATACAAGAGAGTATCTTCATAACTTCTTTTTAAATATTTTTCACCTTCATTTAGTCTGACTTCAAAATAACTTGTCAGTTATGACTGTATTCATAATGCTTACCATGTCAAACAATACTATTTTAATATGCATGTGAGAACAATCATACCTACAAGGGTTGTTTTAATGTCATCTTGTTTTGTATAGGATTCACCTTTATTTGATCTTATTAAACAAGCAAAGGACCGAGAAGGACCAGTCGATCACCTTGAACCTGCTTGTACTCTCAGCCTTCCTCTCCAGAATAATCACACTGCGGCAGATATGTAAGTAGAGCCTGTTGTTCTTACCCATTCAGCTTGCAAAGAGACTCTGAGTGAAGTATGACCCAAGATGTTACACAGAAGCTGCAGGGAATAGAATTTTACACAAGACATTTTCTTGTTTTTGATAATCAGGAATATAAGATACATGACCCAAATTAAGATCATATACACTGGTACAGAGTGCTACTGAAGTCACTTAGGTTTGATGTCATAAGGACAGTTTTCATGCAGAGATGGCGATTTAGATAGTCCTCAAAGGTGGCCTAGGATTTCCATGTGGAAGCAGGAGAGAAGGGAAGAGCTTTGAAGAGACAGAAAGAGCATGAACCCCAAAGTTCAATAGCCAGGTAAGCAGGAAACAGTTTTCCAGGAGTACAGCTCAGTGCTTTTGTAGTGAAGCATAGGATGGGCATTGAAAGATCCCCTGGAGAAGGAACTGGCAACCCACTCCAGTATTCTTGCTAGCCTGGAAAACACCATAGACAGAGGAGTCTAGCAGGCTACAGTCCATGAGGTCGCAAAGAGCTGGACATGACTGAGTGACTAAAACCACCACTAAGATGGGCATAGGAGTACATAGTGAGGATAAGAGACTGAAATGGTTGATGAGTAATGTGATGGACGAAGAATGCAATCACTAACATTTATTGAGGGCTCACTATGTGCTTAGAAAATTACCAAACAGCCCTGTAAGTTAGTAAACACTGCAGCAGCCTTCATTATCTGTGGAAAAGGAATTAGAGAAATAATGTAACTGGCCAAAAGCCAGAGAAATCACACCCAAGCAGCCTGCTCAAAGCCCATGCTCTGAAACATTCCAGCTACAGTGCCTTTCATAGGAATGTGCCTAATGTTATGTTTCTGTTTGGTTCTGTGTAAGAATTGACATTAGAGTGCTCAGTGATGAGTGCAGGGGCTGTTTTCCAGGGGTGCCATTTCCATGCTGATTTGTATCCTAGTATTTCTAGCGTATGGAGCCTCTGCCTTCATATATAACTTTCCTTGCTAGGTAATATGTTAATATAAGTATGTCGAGCCTTATCTTTTTCTTTAATTCAGTAAGCAGTTGGCAGGTACCAGGAAGCAGTCTAGGCACTGGGAATATGAAGGCAAGTAAGATGGACTAGGTCCTTCCCTTCAAAGAACTTACATTCTGGAGGAAGGAAATAAGCAGTGAACAAGGAAACTAATGTATAAGGCGATCTTAGACTATAGTAAGTTCTGTAATAGAAATAAACAGAATGATGTGAAACAGAGAAGCTGAGAGAGCAATAGACTGTTAAGGGAAGTTTTCTCTAATGAAATGATATTTGACTGGAGACTTCAAGAACGCATGGATGCTGGCCAGGCAAAAATCTGCATGGTGTGCATTCCAGGCAGAGCAGACAGTGGGGGCAGTGGCCCTGTGTGATCAAACTTAGCTGGTCTCAGGAACAGAAAGAAACCCCGAAGCAAACAAGAGGAGAACGATACAGTATGAGGCTGGAAGGCAGATTGGGCCTATATCTTGTAGATTCTCATCGGCCACAGGGAAGAGTTTGAATTTTAGAGGGGCTGTGGGAAAGAATTAAGGTTTTAAGCAGGGGTGAAGCTTGCTATAATTTGTATTTTTAAAGGGCCACTTTCTGGCTGCCATTTTGAAGTACAGGTGGGGTTGGAGGAGGGAAAAGAACGGGGCAAGGAAGAAAGTAGAAAGATGAGTTTGGAGACAATTTTAGTAGTTCAAATAAGAGAGAGATAATTTCAATAGTCCAGATCATCAATGAGTTGGTCTAAGATAGGTCACTAGAGATACAAAGAAATAGAAGAGATCTGGGGTATATTTTTTAGGGGGAGAAGTTTCTTTTGCATTCGGTTTGAAAATTGGGGAAAGGGAAAAATTAAAAATACCTCCTATGTTTTTGACTTAAGTAACATGGAGTCATTTCTTAAGTTGGGAAAAAATGGGTTTTCTAGTGTAGTAGTTAATATATTGCATGTGTTAGAAACATCCATAGTAACATACAAATCCTACTTCCTGCTCAGAATTTTTCTCAGCTATTAAAACAAAATTTGAAATTAGACATGGACTATCCTCCAAAATAAAGGGCAACACAGAGAAGTGGAAGGTCAGAAACTGAGAGATAATGTTTGCTGTGTCTTGGTTTATGGCTGACATGTTTAGTATATGGGTGTACACCTGCCTTGATCATGTTACCTGAAATATTAATTCATACTGTTCTGTACTATATAATTTAGGACGGTGTATGTGTAATTTAAGTCTTGCATATATGAACCGTAGTTGTCAATGAAACATTTTTGAGAGAATAATCAGAGAAATTGATATTTTGATACCAATAGCTTGTTCTTTTAATAGAAATAAACAGAATGATGTGAAACAGAGAAGCTGAGAGAGCAATAGACTGTTAAGGAGGTTTTCTCTAATGAAATGATATTTGACTGGAGACTTCAAGAACGCATGGATGCTGGCCAGGCAAAAATCTGCATGGTGTGCATTCCAGGCAGAGCAGACAGTGGGGGCAGTGGCCCTGTGTGATCAAACTTAGCTGGTCTCAGGAACAGAAAGAAACCCCGAAGCAAACAAGAGGAGAACGATACAGTATGAGGCTGGAAGGCAGATTGGGCCTATATCTTGTAGATTCTCATCGGCCACAGGGAAGAGTTTGAATTTTAGAGGGGCTGTGGGAAAGAATTAAGGTTTTAAGCAGGGGTGAAGCTTGCTATAATTTGTATTTTTAAAGGGCCACTTTCTGGCTGCCATTTTGAAGTACAGGTGGGGTTGGAGGAGGGAAAAGAACGGGGCAAGGAAGAAAGTAGAAAGATGAGTTTGGAGACAATTTTAGTAGTTCAAATAAGAGAGAGACAATTTCAATAGTCCAGATCATCAATGAGTTGGTCTAAGATAGGTCACTAGAGATACAAAGAAATAGAAGAGATCTGGGGTATATTTTTTAGGGGGAGAAGTTTCTTTTGCATTCGGTTTGAAAATTGGGGAAAGGGAAAAATTAAAAATACCTCCTATGTTTTTGACTTAAGTAACATGGAGTCATTTCTTAAGTTGGGAAAAAATGGGTTTTCTAGTGTAGTAGTTAATATATTGCATGTGTTAGAAACATCCATAGTAACATACAAATCCTACTTCCTGCTCAGAATTTTTCTCAGCTATTAAAACAAAATTTGAAATTAGACATGGACTATCCTCCAAAATAAAGGGCAACACAGAGAAGTGGAAGGTCAGAAACTGAGAGATAATGTTTGCTGTGTCTTGGTTTATGGCTGACATGTTTAGTATATGGGTGTACACCTGCCTTGATCATGTTACCTGAAATATTAATTCATACTGTTCTGTACTATATAATTTAGGACGGTGTATGTGTAATTTAAGTCTTGCATATATGAACCGTAGTTGTCAATGAAACATTTTTGAGAGAATAATCAGAGAAATTGATATTTTGATACCAATAGCTTGTTCTTTTAAGCTGGAATCCTTTTTATGATCTTAATAAGACTTTATTAAAATAAAAGAAAGGCTTTATTTCAAACATATAAACATATAGCTTTTTTTGGGGGGGAGCCTCTTTTATTGGTTTTTTATTTATTTATTTTCATCCATATTTATTCTTTGCCCTGTGTGGGCCTCCCATTGCAGCGGCCACTCTTGTTGCAGAGCACCAGCTCTGGTCACATGTACTCCAGAGCACTGACTCGCAATTGGACACACTGGTTTAGCCACTCTGCTGCACGTGGTATCTTCCCAGGCCAGGGATTGAACCAGTGCCCCTTGCACTTGCAAGGCATACTCTTTACCCACTGGACCACCAAGGGTGCCTATATAGCTGTTTTTTTAATAAGGCAGTAATTTCTAACAAAAACCATTTATTAAAATAGAGTTAGAAATGATAATGACAAGCTTAGTTTTCATATTAGGCTCTCTTTTCCAACTTGTATTTAAACAGGACTGTGGTGTATGGCAGCAGAATAAATAGACAAGATGTGTTTGGATGCATGTGTACAGCTGTGTGTGTATATGTGTAGTTGAATAAGTGTGGGAGAGAAAGAGATTCTTAGCAAACTTCAAATGAAGACTTTTCCTCTGAATGTATCTAGGTATCTTTCTCCTATAAGATCTCCAAAGAAAAAAGGATCAACTCCACGTGTAAATCCTACTGCAAATTCAGAGGCACAAGCTCCCTCAGCCTTCCAGACTCAGAAGCCATTGAAATCTACCTCCCTTTCACTCTTCTACAAGAAAGGTTAGTAGGTGCTTTCAAGAGTGTGGACTTGGAAGCAAGGCTGACTGGATTCAAAACTTGGCTCTTTTATGAGGTGTGACTTTGGTGTTTCCCTGGTGGCTCAGTTGGTGAAAAATCCACCTGCAAGGCATAAGACCCAGGTTCGGTCCCTGGATTGGAAAGATCCCTTGAAGAAGGGAATGGCAGTTCACTCTAGTATTCTTGCCTGGAGAATCCCATGGACAGAGGAGCCTGGCGGGCTGCAGTCCATGGGGTCACAAACAGTTGGACATGACTGAACAACTCACACTTTCAGCTTTTGGAAAAATCACTTAAATATCTCTCTGCCTCGGTTTCCTTATCTGTAAAATGGAAATGATAATCTACCTTATATGGCTTTTCAGATAATTAAATGAATGAATACATGAAATGCTTCCAACAGGGCCTAGCCCATAGCACTCAGAAAGTGTCAGATGTTGTTATTGTTGCTGCCACTGTTATGCTTTCAAAGTTATACTTGGAAATATTTGCTCCTAACATAACTTCTGCTGTTCAGGTGTGTGAGTTGAGATTATATAATGTGCTGTGGCCCAGTGCAGATGCATTTCCCGGTAACCAGGTTGTATAGCATTCTCTGACAGTGCGTATGTGGTGGGGTGGGGAGGTCATTGGGATGTCTGCGCATGTACATCCAAGTGCACACCCACTTGACGCTCTTTGAGGAAAAGTGAAAGGTCAGATTCCTCTGTGATAGATCTTTTTATCTGGTTTTATTCAAGTCAAAAATATACTGAGCTTTTTGGCTAAATCCTTAAGTTGGAGCATGGTTCCAAAGTGTGGTTCCCCAGCCAGCAATATCCACCTCACTTGATAAGTCATAGAAAAGAGAATTTTTATTTGAGCCTCACACTAGAACTACTCAATCAGAGACTCTAGAATGAGGGGAAAAAATCCTTGTTTTAAAAAACCCCAATGTAAGTCTCATGTAAGCCAAACTTGAGGACCACTGGGATAAATTATTAACTAAAAAATTCTGATTACCTTATGCAAGTCTCTGAAAGGATCATTTAAACCAAGGGTCATTATATTTAAAGTAAATGGAGGAAAATTCAGTTTTGTGGATTACCTTTCTCCAGGCTGTGTTCCAACCTTTTTTTAAATAAATAAGCTAAATATATTTAATATCACAGACATAGTATCACTTAGGTGATCTGTAACTGTAGCAATTTATAGTGAAATACACTATTTTTTTTTAGGATTGGAAAAATAAAAGAGTTTGAAAATTCTATTATTTAAAAAAAATTACTCTCTTGAATATTGATAGAATTTTTAATATCTGTGATGAGTGGTTGCCAATGCAACGGAAACAAACCCTATTTGGGTTGTTTAATTTCATAATATCTTAGGATCTTTCTTCCTCTACTTTTCACCCCTGCCTCAATTTCATGCTGTAATAATTCAGCAAAAGAATTATTTTTTGCTGGATAATACTTTCAGCAAAGTATTATTTTGCTTTCTGTATATGTAGGATGGTGTTAAGACCAGGAATCATTTATTTGTAAGGAAAATAGAGATGAAGTTAATGGTAAAATGCTGTTTAACAGCATTTCATTATAGCAGTTTAATGTTTTGAAAAAAATCATGTGATATACAAAATTAGTAGTAAATTTATGATTGATTCCCCTTATGTTTTCAGTGTATCGACTAGCGTATCTTCGACTAAATACCCTGTGTGCACGCCTTCTGTCTGACCACCCAGAACTGGAACATATCATCTGGACCCTTTTCCAGCACACACTGCAAAATGAGTATGAACTCATGAGAGACAGGCATTTGGACCAGGTAAGGAAATGCTGCACCTCTCCTTCTCTTCTGCTTACTTGTTAACTCTGTGCTGATTTCTTAAGAAAAGGTTAGATTCAGATGAGAAGCTTCATCAATTTAGTTACTATATACTTGTCTATTGGCTACCCTTTATATTTTTGCTCTATTTCTTGCAAGTGAGAGCTGTAGAACTTGAGAATATTTCAGTAACTTTACTTAGGTAGTAACATGAAAACTCTCATTGCAGAAACCACTGAAGAAACTTTGTCGTAGGCTTTTTCTGTGTTGTGGTAAACCAGAATTCATTCAGTGTGGAGAAAGCATAAGACATAAGAAGAGTTGACCTAGGGCTTCCCTGGTGGTCCAGTGGGTAAGGACACCGCCTTGCAGTGCAAGGGGCTCCTGTTCAATCCCTGGCCTGGGAAGATCCCACATGCTGCAGAGTGGCTGGACCAATGTGTCCAACTACCGAGCCGGAGCTCTGAAGTGCATGCGCCCAAAGCTGGTACTCTGCAGTGAGAGAGGCCACTGTGATAGGAGGCCCACACAGGTCAAAAAAGAACAAGGATGGATGAAAATAGATAAATGAAAGACCAATAGAAAGTGGCCCCCCCAAAAAAAAACCAAAACATTTTCATTTTGTCAGAAGGAAATCCCAAACCCTTGAGCATTTACCCCTCTCTTCTCCCACCCCTCTAGCCACAGGCAACACACTCTAATCTACTTTCTGTCTTTATTGATTTGCCTGTTCTGGATATTTCGTATAAATGGAATCACATAATGTTAGGTTTTGTGTCCAGATTCCTTAATTTAGTATGCTTTAATTGCTCATCTGTGCTGTAGCTTGTATCAATATTTCATTCCCTTTTTTTCCCCATATACCTTTTTCATTTCTAAATAATATTCCATTGTATACCTGTGATACCACATCATGTTTGTTTATTCATCAGTTGATGTACGTTTGGTTTCTCCATTTTGGCTATTATGAATAATGTGGCTATGAAAATTCAAGTACAAGTTTTTGGTGGACGTATGTCTCCAAGATATTTACCAAGCAGGGGAACTGCTGGGTCACATGATAACTCTGTTTTTGGAGGAATGGAGGAATGGCCAGATTGTTTTCCAGAATGGCTCCCTCTCTTACATTGCTGTCGGCAGTGTGTGGGGTTCCACGTTCCCCACATCCTCACAACCTTATTTGCTTCTTGGATTATAACCGTCTTAGTGGATACCAAGTGCTCTCTCTGTAGTTCTGATTTGCATTTCCCTTATGGCTAATGATATTGAGAATCTTTTTGTGTTCTTACAGACCATGTGTATATCTTCTTTGGAAAAATAGCTATTCAGATACTTGCTATTTAGTTGGGTTGTCTTTTTCAGTATTGAGCTAAAAGGGGTTTTAAAATATGTTTTACATAGAAGTTCCTTATCATATATATGATTTGCAGATACTTTCTCTCATTCTCTGAGCTGCCTTTTCATTTTCTTAATGGTGTCCTTGGAATCTTTGAGTGCTTTTGTGCTTCAAAAGCTCAGATTTTCTTTTTTTCCTTGAGTCAGTTTTGGTAGTTTGTGTCTTTATGTAAATTTTTCCATTTCTCCTAGACATGTATTTTGTTGACATGCAAACTGTTCATGATGTTCCTTTTAATCTTTTTATTGTTGTAAGGTCTTTAATGTTACCAGTAGGAACGATATTTTAAGCAAAAGATGAATTATTGTGTAAAGATATAACCTACAAATAGAAGAGCATATTTGAACTATAAATTCTAGTATATTAGATTTTTTTTTAAAGTGGGCACTCCCTGCTTTATATCTTCTACTTAGCTTAGTCTTAATTATGAAATAATGTTAGGTTTTGTGTCCAGATTCCTTAATTTAGTATGCTTTAATTGCTCATCTGTGCTGTAGCTTGTATCAATATTTCATTCCCTTTTTTTCCCCATATACCTTTTTCATTTCTAAATAATATTCCATTGTATACCTGTGATACCACATCATGTTTGTTTATTCATCAGTTGATGTACGTTTGGTTTCTCCATTTTGGCTATTATGAATAATGTGGCTATGAAAATTCAAGTACAAGTTTTTGGTGGACGTATGTCTCCAAGATATTTACCAAGCAGGGGAACTGCTGGGTCACATGATAACTCTGTTTTTGGAGGAATGGAGGAATGGCCAGATTGTTTTCCAGAATGGCTCCCTCTCTTACATTCCTGTCGGCAGTGTGTGGGGTTCCACGTTCCCCACATCCTCACAACCTTATTTGCTTCTTGGATTATAACCGTCTTAGTGGATACCAAGTGCTCTCTCTGTAGTTCTGATTTGCATTTCCCTTATGGCTAATGATATTGAGAATCTTTTTGTGTTCTTACAGACCATGTGTATATCTTCTTTGGAAAAATAGCTATTCAGATACTTGCTATTTAGTTGGGTTGTCTTTTTCAGTATTGAGCTAAAAGGGGTTTTAAAATATGTTTTACATAGAAGTTCCTTATCATATATATGATTTGCAGATACTTTCTCTCATTCTCTGAGCTGCCTTTTCATTTTCTTAATGGTGTCCTTGGAATCTTTGAGTGCTTTTGTGCTTCAAAAGCTCAGATTTTCTTTTTTTCCTTGAGTCAGTTTTGGTAGTTTGTGTCTTTATGTAAATTTTTCCATTTCTCCTAGACATGTATTTTGTTGACATGCAAACTGTTCATGATGTTCCCTTTTAATCTTTTTATTGTTGTAAGGTCTTTAATGTTACCAGTAGGAACGATATTTTAAGCAAAAGATGAATTATTGTGTAAAGATATAACCTACAAATAGAAGAGCATATTTGAACTATAAATTCTAGTATATTAGATTTTTTTTTAAAGTGGGCACTCCCTGCTTTATACTTCTACTACTTATCTATAATACAGAAAAATAGGCAGTAGTGCCAAGGCTTTCTTAAAGAGATTGTCGAATTATTGTTGTTGTTTAGTCACTCAGTCATGTCTGACTCTTTGTGACCCCCATGGACAATAGCCCACCAGCTTCCTCTGTCTATGCAATTTCCCAGGCAAGAATACTGGAGTGGGTAGCCATTTCCTTCTCTAGGGGATCTTCCTGACCCAGGGATTAAACCTACCGTCCCTGCATTGGCAAACAGGTTCTTTATCACTGAGCCACCAGGGAACCCCTCTAAAGAGATTAGGTATTTGGAGTCATGAAGATTTTGTGAGAGGCACCCTAGATAAGTATTGAGAAATATCAAAATATTGAGAAAAATGTGAATTAGCGGAAACGACAGTTGGATGAAATTCTGAATTGGAGGAGTAGGAAGTTTGGGGCTGGTAAGATGCTAAACAGAGGATGTTGAGCACACATTCTTGGTAAATGGGAGCAAGAATGTTGTAGAAGATATCAGTATTTAAATTAGCAGTAGAATTCAGAGAAATTAAGAAGGACTAATGTTTCAAAGTCACCAAAAAAATCACTTCAAATTTTATTTATTTGTTTAAAACACCCTTTTCTTAAATGCTTTGATATATCATAAGCGTACATCTTACTGTAACTTCATCAACTGCACTCATCTGTGTAAATGAAATCATGAAACCAGAACACTGAACATACGGAAGACTGTCTCCAGCCCTCTTCCAGTTACTGCACCCCCTTACCACCACCACCGAGTAGATTCAGTATTATTTTATCAAATAGTTGGGACCTTTTGCACACCTGGCTTTTTAAAGTGCTAGTTACACAGTGAACTGATTCCAGTTTCAACTTCTCTGAGAAGCATTTAAGGAACAGGAGCCAAAGTTAGGGTTATTTACAAACCAGGTGACTGAGCTTGAATAACTGAGAGTTGGCTGTTTGCATTTTGTTCTCTGAAAACTTCATATGCGCTTTCAAACTGAGCTTAGGATGGGAAAAGAGAATTCTATAGGAAATTGAATTTCCATTTTTTTTAACTAAAAGAAAGATAACAGAGGGCTTTTTAGAGCATAGTCGTGTAACAAAATCCTGATTGTTTTTACATCACTTTTATTTCTTAGGTTATGATGTGTTCCATGTATGGCATATGCAAGGTGAAGAATATAGACCTTAAATTCAAAATCATTGTCACAGCGTACAAAGATCTTCCTCATGCTGTTCAGGAGGTAGGTGATTTTTCCATTGTAAGAATTTTCTAAATATATTCATATCTGTAATATGGATAACTTCAGTCATTAATTATGTGTTCTGACTGTGTTATATAAATTTACATATCAACTTTTTACTTTCATATTATTGGTTAATTATTTATAAATAAAATGTAATTGGAAAATTAACACATTTTAATATTCAAATTCATATTATAAAGTAAATAAGGAATCCCTGCCAATAAGCAGGATATTTGTAATCAGCGTTTACACACGTATATAGAAGACATACATTGTATGATATTTCACTTCTAATAGAGCAGCTATAATCCAAGCTTAAGATGGCTTTTGAGGATTGTTGTAAAACATACATTTTTTACTGTTTAAAGGTACTGTGAACTATTAAAGTAGAAAATCTAAAGAGATTAATTCCGAAATTCATTTAACAAGTGTTTTTGTTCTTCTTCCTCAGACATTCAAACGTGTTTTGATCAGAGACGAGGAGTATGATTCCATTATTGTGTTCTATAATTCAGTCTTCATGCAGAGGCTGAAAACAAATATTTTGCAGTATGCTTCCACCAGGGTATGTTGAAGGCATCCTTTGTTTGGGCAAATGTACTTATAAAGCAGTGAATCTCACTAAAGCGCCAAGTTAAATAATCTCCTTTTTTTGTTTCTGCTCCAGCCCCCTACCTTGTCACCAATTCCTCACATTCCTCGAAGCCCTTACAAGTTTTCTAGTTCACCTTTACGAATTCCTGGGGGTAACATCTATATATCACCCCTAAAGAATCCATATAAAATTTCAGAAGGTCTACCTACGCCAACAAAAATGACTCCAAGATCAAGGTCTGTTTATGTTTTCTGTTTAGGAAAGTGGTTAAGAATAAGAGGAGTTTGTTTTGATCCAAGCATAAAAACATAAATAAGCTAGTGCCTAATTTCCTGATTTATATTAAGTGCTATGATAAAAATAAAAACTGGGGGTGTGGGAGGGGGAGATAATCTGTTACTTGGATGGATTTGCAAATTTAGTCATCACCTTTCTTGACTTCTGGGGTCTTTGGTCAATAATCTGAATACCAGTTTGGCAATAAGTTTCAGATCACTCTCGTAGTTTGGTAAGTAGCCAGCCTACTAAGCAGAGTAGATTCCTTCTGGTTAAGCATTTTTATCCTAGAGTTTATTGAATGTCCTGTGAACGCTTTCTGTGGATTTGTGCATCTTGCTTATAAAAATGTAGATGACTGATTAAATGTAGGTGATGGCAGATGAAGTCTTTAGAAGTCCATCCCTGAATCTGCCTGTGGCTCTTCTCGCGGGCAGGCCTCTCTGCTTCGGAAAGCTGCTGTGGCTCAGGAAAATGACGAGTATTATGCTGTCTCAGATTCTCAGATGAAAGGCTCTGTGCAACAAGTCGTTACACTGTCTTCAACATTCAACAGCAAGTGCTGTCTGGCTTTGAAGTGCTTCAGCTGACTTATTATATCTTATCATGGGCTATTTGAAACTGACTTTATGTAAATAGTGGAGGCAGATTAATTAGTAAAGTTAATGTAGTCACATCTCAGAAATTGTTAGCCCACATAGTTGTACTTAATGGACAAAAAAACACAAACAAGAAGAACAGGATATGAAGCATCAGTGTGGTGCATTTAATTATATAAGCAATGCACACTCAAAGCTTTCAAACTCTGCAGTAAAAGAGAAAGTGCAAAAATAACTGGCAAATGGTACAAGCGCTCTCATGTGCCCCAGAATCATTTTCTGTGTATTTGGTGTTCTTATGGTGGAGAATTTCTGTACTGGAATCTACAGCTTACCTTCAGAGCTGCTGAGATGCACATCATGTATAATTTATACACTGCCACAGGGAAGTGTATACTTAGGTAAATGTTTAATGATGGTAATTAACCCAGATTATGCTGATAATGACAGCTATTTGCTGACCTTAGTTAAATCACTTTCAGGTTGGAGTCCCTTAGCAAAAAAGCCACATTTTGAAAATCCTGGTAAATCACTGATCAGCTAAGAAAGCATCTTAATCCTCTTATGTATTCAGCATATTTAGGTAAATCATATAGAATGATGGCTACTTATCAAGTAATTTGAGGACAAGAAAATCTGTATGTCTACTGATTCTGTGTGCATATGATCAAATCGTGGTCATGTCAGGCTAATGCTGTTCTTCCGCTTTATTATCAGGAGTGTGAATTATATGGTTCAAACAGGGAAAACTGAGAAATACCTGATTCTAGGGTATACGTTAAATGTTGTTTTAGTCGCTAAGTTGTGTCCGACTCTTTTGTAACTCCATGGACTGTAGTGCTCCAGGCTCCTCTGTCTTTGGGATTTCCCAGGCAAGAATACTAGAGTGGGTTGCCATTTCCTTCTCCAAGGGATCTTCCCAACCCAGCAGTCAATGTCTCCTGCATTGGCAGGTGAAGTCTTTACTGCTGAGCCACCTAGGAAGCCCATGTGTTAAATAATCTTTACTCTATATCAATATAAATATAGATCCTAATTAGAATTTGGATTATCACTTATACATTTTAGGCAAATATATCTAATAAGGAAATATCAAAGAAATTTTAATATTTTCCTTACTCATTGATTTATGAAGAATTAACATGGGTAAAGTTAATATTTTGTTTTACCCTCTCTACATGTGAACAATGGCAAAATACATTCTTGCAGACTTGCAGTTCTTGTTTTAAAAATCTAAGGAGCCAGCTCAGTGTGTGACTAGATTAGCACTATGAAAATAAGCCTTCCACATGTATGATCCATCATGGCTCTAGGGCTGGAGGAAAGCCTTCCAGGCATATGGTCCGTCATGCCTCTAGGGTGGAGGAAAGCCTTTGATGTGGTCTTCCTGAGAGTGCAGAATGACGTGTATGTTCATCTCTGCATAGTTGTATGTGATTTGCATTACTAACTTGTATTTTATATTAACTTGACAGAATCTTAGTATCAATCGGTGAATCATTTGGGGTGAGTATTTTCTCTATGAAATATAATCACATGAAACCATAATTATAAAGAAATCTAAATTTCCTGTAATTGAACTTATAAATGCTATTATTCAAGCACCTCATTTATGCCTATTGCATAGGACTTAAAAGATACATAGCAGATTTATTTTCAAATCAAATTTAATTTTAAATCATATTCATTATTGGTGAATTTCAAAACTGCTTTCTAAATATCTTTGAGATTATACGTGTGTATAAATTACTGTTTGTACATATAAATATATATGCATTATATACTCTCAAAGGAATGCTTTAAAAAACAGCTTCGCAATTCACTAATTGTGAGTACTATTTAAAATACTCCAAAATGTAATCACCATGTCCAGATGTCACCAGTCAGTCCCTACTTACTGGTCTCCCTCTGTACATATACACACTTTTGCTTTTCCTTCCTCTCTGACTTCTAGGATATTCTCCCCGTGGTAAATTGATTAGGAATTTGTTCAGTGTCCCATTGTAAATGACAGAGCATATGGTAGTCTTTGTTTCAGAGAAATCCAGGGAAAAGTTTAGCTTTGAAGTAGTTATTCTAGTCTGGGAACCCACTCCTCTAGTTAACCTTTCATTAAAGTGTAGTCGCTCAGTCGTGTCCGACTCTTTGTGTCCCATGGACAAACCATGGAATTCTCCAGGCAAAGAATACTGGAGGGGGTAGCCTTTCCCTTCTCCAGGAGATCTTCCCAACCCAGAGACTGAACCCAGGTCTACCACGTTGCAGGCAGATTCTTTACCTCTGAGTCACCAGGGAAGCCCAAGAAAACTGGAGTGATAGCCTTTCCCTTCTCTAGGGGATCTTCCCGACCCAGGAATCAAATTGGTGTCCCCTGAATTGCAGGTGGATTCTTTACCAGCTGAACCACTTGGCCTTTCATTACCATCACTAATTCAGCAATCCTGTGTTCAGTGAGCATGACTATTAATGTTTCATACCACCCACCCCTCTGCCTATATTTGTTATTTATTGCTGCATAACAAACCACCCCCAAACTTAAACCTTTTTTCATCTGCTTCTCTGTGGGTAAGGGAGCAAGGCTGACTCAGCCAGATCCAGGGTCTCTCCAGACAAGGCTGCAGTCAGCATGTCAGCTCGATCTGCAATTATTTCTGGGCTCACTCGGAGGACCACCTCTCTCAGACTCACTCGAATGGGTGTTGGTTGATCCTCCATGGCTGTTGGCTCAAGCCAACATCAGTTCCTTGACACATGGCCTTCTCCTCGGTGACTGGCCACTCACAGCAGAGCAGCTTGCTTCTCCGAGAGCAGGGACTCCAAGAGAGGAGGGCGGGCATGAGGGAGATGACAAGCAACATGGAAGTTCATCTTCTTGTCATGGTGGAAGTGACTTTTCATCTCTTTTGCTACATTGTTTCATCAGGAGCAAGACAAGAGCGCTAGATCCAACCCACACTCAAGGAGACAGGGATCAGTGAGACCCATTCTAGTGTCTGCCTATACACTGGCCACAGTGAAATAACTAGAGAGACATGAATGTTGTGTATAAAAGACCAAATGTTAAAATGTGAATTATAAATAGTAAATGCTGTGACATTTAGCTCAACACAGGCTGCCGCTGTCAGGCTTCGTAAAGGCGATATGGACCATATAAATAGGATTGAATCTGGATAAGTATAGCGTAGTGGTCTTCAAACTGCTGTAACCTCTAAAAGAATTGAGAGAATGTTATATGTACTTCCATATTTTAAAGCTGATAACTTGAAATCTTACCCACTTAATAGATGTACAGAATTTAGTTTCATGTGTCATGTTGTACATGTGCTCTAAGTAGATTTGCCATCAAAATCTGGTTTTGCCTTTAATTTTTGGAAACTTAGTTCCTTTAATTTTTGGAAAATCAGCTAATGAAAATTAGCTTTGGTAATTAATGCTCACTGTCAAATCATTCCTATCAAATTTAACTTCTATCAGAAAGTCTGACTTCACTCTTGAACTCAAATAAACATGTTAATTAATACACATCACTGACATAATCACCTCACTCTGGTTTTGAAATAGATAAGACCCAGAGTTTTTCCATGTGCTTGTCCTTTAAATAAAATAAGGTAAAGTTCTTATCAAAGCTGTCTTTCCTATGAAAGGATTCTTCCCAGGAAGCAGTCTATATAGGGCTCAGCAGACCCGGCCCCAGACAAGGCTGCAGTCAGCATGTCAGCTCGATCTGCAATTATTTCTGGGCTCACTCGGAGGACCACCTCTCTCAGACTCACTCGAATGGGTGTTGGTTGATCCTCCATGGCTGTTGGCTCAAGCCAACATCAGTTCCTTGACACATGGCCTTCTCCTCGGTGACTGGCCACTCACAGCAGAGCAGCTTGCTTCTCCGAGAGCAGGGACTCCAAGAGAGGAGGGCGGGCATGAGGGAGATGACAAGCAACATGGAAGTTCATCTTCTTGTCATGGTGGAAGTGACTTTTCATCTCTTTTGCTACATTGTTTCATCAGGAGCAAGACAAGAGCGCTAGATCCAACCCACACTCAAGGAGACAGGGATCAGTGAGACCCATTCTAGTGTCTGCCTATACACTGGCCACAGTGAAATAACTAGAGAGACATGAATGTTGTGTATAAAAGACCAAATGTTAAAATGTGAATTATAAATAGTAAATGCTGTGACATTTAGCTCAACACAGGCTGCCGCTGTCAGGCTTCGTAAAGGCGATATGGACCATATAAATAGGATTGAATCTGGATAAGTATAGCGTAGTGGTCTTCAAACTGCTGTAACCTCTAAAAGAATTGAGAGAATGTTATATGTACTTCCATATTTTAAAGCTGATAACTTGAAATCTTACCCACTTAATAGATGTACAGAATTTAGTTTCATGTGTCATGTTGTACATGTGCTCTAAGTAGATTTGCCATCAAAATCTGGTTTTGCCTTTAATTTTTGGAAACTTAGTTCCTTTAATTTTTGGAAAATCAGCTAATGAAAATTAGCTTTGGTAATTAATGCTCACTGTCAAATCATTCCTATCAAATTTAACTTCTATCAGAAAGTCTGACTTCACTCTTGAACTCAAATAAACATGTTAATTAATACACATCACTGACATAATCACCTCACTCTGGTTTTGAAATAGATAAGACCCAGAGTTTTTCCATGTGCTTGTCCTTTAAATAAAATAAGGTAAACTGCCTTCTTTGGCAGTTCTTATCAAAGCTGTCTTTCCTATGAAAGGATTCTTCCCCAGGAAATATATATCTCAAATCAACTCTAATAGTACCTGGAGGGACTCAAATGCTTAAGTTTTTTGGATATTCAGTATTTAATTTTAAACCTTTAAGAGTTAGGATTATCAACAAATACTACATCAATGATGATTTCAAATAAATAAGCTGTATGACTTGTCAACACGATATCCATAAAGTAAATCCAAAATTATTATTCACTGGACACCTCTTACTAAATTCTTATAACATTTGGTCTGGTTATGGTATGCTTTAAAAAAAAAAAAGAAAAGCAAAAAAAAACCCCAGAAAACACAAGCTTCCAGAAGGCTCTTTCAAGTTTGCATGCTTCTGAGGACTAGTCCTGGGTTTGTGCATGAGTAAGTTCTGAAAATGAGGAACCAGGACTTCTGGAGTAGTACAGTTGCTGGAAGACTCCGAAGGGTTTGAAAAGAATGAGTATGTAACTGGGGACAGAATTAGGGGAAGCCATTCTTCAGGCATTTTTCATATCTCCTCTTTGGTGCCAAAAAGCAGAAAGGTAAAACATAGCTACCTACTACCTTTGCCTGATTTTTGACCCTCCCGAAGCCTACAATCTAGGGTTGCTAACTGCAAAATGCTGGCATTTAATGGTTTAAAATAAAGAATTCCATAATTTGTAGACTTCTGAGAAGTTCCAGAAAATAAATCAAATGGTGTGTAACAGCGACCGTGTGCTCAAAAGAAGTGCTGAAGGAAGTAACCCTCCCAAACCACTGAAAAAACTGCGCTTTGACGTTGAAGGATCCGATGAAGCAGATGGAAGGTAGGAATAGCATTAGCGTGTTTTTCAGTAGCTGAGCTGGTCAGAACCCAGAGTGCTTGCTCTGCTCCTGGCTTCTACCAGTCTCTCTCCTGCCAGTCTCTAC
Organism: Tragulus kanchil; assembly: GCA_022376925.1. Taxonomy (NCBI): domain Eukaryota; kingdom Metazoa; phylum Chordata; class Mammalia; order Artiodactyla; family Tragulidae; genus Tragulus; species Tragulus kanchil. Next base: position 75,735,497 of record JAIOJX010000003.1, on the reverse strand, counting down.
CTGTCTGTCTCTCTCATTTTATTTGGAAATTATGAGGTTTGCTCAAAATAATAGCTGCAGCTATATCCCAGAGTTAAAAGTACTGGGTAAATCTCCTGAAATTTATTGAAAATATCAAATGTTACAAATCTGATCAGTTTTTAAAAAGCTATGGAAAAATTTTGTTAGTTTTATTAACATTAGGTTTTAAAAATGCTCACTCTTGAAAAATGCTACCGTGTTTTATAAGTACCACTGAAAAAATATCTAGGATCATAAATTTGTGACATTTGTATTTAATTTTAAACCTTTAAGAGTTAGGATTATCAACAAATACTACATCAATGATGATTTCAAATAAATAAGCTGTATGACTTGTCAACACGATATCCATAAAGTAAATCCAAAATTATTATTCACTGGACACCTCTTACTAAATTCTTATAACATTTGGTCTGGTTATGGTATGCTTTAAAAAAAAAAAAGAAAAGCAAAAAAAAACCCCAGAAAACACAAGCTTCCAGAAGGCTCTTTCAAGTTTGCATGCTTCTGAGGACTAGTCCTGGGTTTGTGCATGAGTAAGTTCTGAAAATGAGGAACCAGGACTTCTGGAGTAGTACAGTTGCTGGAAGACTCCGAAGGGTTTGAAAAGAATGAGTATGTAACTGGGGACAGAATTAGGGGAAGCCATTCTTCAGGCATTTTTCATATCTCCTCTTTGGTGCCAAAAAGCAGAAAGGTAAAACATAGCTACCTACTACCTTTGCCTGATTTTTGACCCTCCCGAAGCCTACAATCTAGGGTTGCTAACTGCAAAATGCTGGCATTTAATGGTTTAAAATAAAGAATTCCATAATTTGTAGACTTCTGAGAAGTTCCAGAAAATAAATCAAATGGTGTGTAACAGCGACCGTGTGCTCAAAAGAAGTGCTGAAGGAAGTAACCCTCCCAAACCACTGAAAAAACTGCGCTTTGACGTTGAAGGATCCGATGAAGCAGATGGAAGGTAGGAATAGCATTAGCGTGTTTTTCAGTAGCTGAGCTGGTCAGAACCCAGAGTGCTTGCTCTGCTCCTGGCTTCTACCAGTCTCTCTCCTGCCAGTCTCTACCTGTCTGTCTCTCTCATTTTATTTGGAAATTATGAGGTTTGCTCAAAATAATAGCTGCAGCTATATCCCAGAGTTAAAAGTACTGGGTAAATCTCCTGAAATTTATTGAAAATATCAAATGTTACAAATCTGATCAGTTTTTAAAAAGCTATGGAAAAATTTTGTTAGTTTTATTAACATTAGGTTTTAAAAATGCTCACTCTTGAAAAATGCTACCGTGTTTTATAAGTACCACTGAAAAAATATCTAGGATCATAAATTTGTGACATTTGTATTTTAGATGTTTGATTTATAAGCCTTTGAAAATTGAAAACTACTCCTAAAATAAGGTCATAAAATGGCATTGAAAACCTGTTTTTGGAAATTTTGAGTTTTTCGTTTATACATGTATGAAATGTTTTGCATTTTTTAAAATCTGCAGTAAACATCTCCCAGGGGAATCCAAGTTTCAACAGAAACTGGCAGAAATGAGTAAGTACTTTCCTTCACTTTATGTGAGTGAATACTTGTCTACATTGTGAAAGTTTTTTCATTATCAAAGAAACATTGATAGAATCCCTTCCATTAGCAGACTTGTTTATGCATTTAAAATATAATTCAGTCAACAAGGTCTTATTTACATTTAATCTGTGGATTACATACATTACATACATACATTACACATCCACAGGTTAAATGTATGCTGCAAAATGCAGATCATCTTCTTCATCCATCCTAAAATCTGCTGTGCAGCTGGAAGATCAAGAAGTGAAACCCCATCTTCAACACGAATGGTTGTGGTTAGAAAATATTTTAGGAGAGCAGAACTGTAATGAGGAACTCTCTGAGTGCTGGATGTAGGGAAGAATGGTAGAAACTTAGCATATATAAACATCATCACCAACTTATAGAAGAGTCTTTTATTCAGCTATGAGTAAACTTCACTGATTTTCACATTTTAGAACTGAATTTCAAACAAAAGTTTTCCATTACTGGAAATCAGTTTTGATAAAGAACACTAGATCATTTTCCAAGTTACATAGAGTGACATAAGTTTGGAATGTTAAGGCAAATGAAATCCTCTCTTAAGCTACTCCTGAGACTGAAAGATTAACCCAGGTAGAGCAGATGGAAAGCACATTATGGAAAACATCAGGGGAGTTCCCTGGCAGGCCAGTGGTTAAGCTTCACCTTCCAGTGCAGGGGCTGTGCATTCAATCCCTGGTCAGGGAACTAAAATCCCACATGCTTCCCAGCCAAAAAATCAAAACAGAAGCAGTGTTATGACAATTTCAATAAAGACTTTAAAAAATGGTCCACATCCGAAAAGGCTTTTTTTAAAAAAAAACAAAAAAGGGAGAAACATCAGTGTGCATCCATTGCTGTTGTTTATCTGCTAACTCATGTCCAATTCTTTGTGACCCTGTGGACTGTAGCCCACAGGGCTCCTCTGTCCACGGGGATTCTCCAGGCAGGAATACTAGACAGAGGAGCCTGGTGGGCTACAGCCCATGGGGTCACAAAGCGTCAGACACGACTGAGCGACTAAGCACAGCACAATACAGCAGGGGTTTTAACCCATAAGAATAAGGAATCCTCTAGGTTGTGTCTCAGTTTTCCTCAAAAAATTGTATTCCAAAAAAAGTCATCACACAGTGCTGGATTGTTCAGAGTGGACAGAGCAGAGGAGACCGATAGTCACTCTTCTTGTTCTTTGCCTAGTGTGAATGTTCTTTGTGCCTCTTTAAAAAAGAGCTCATAGCCACCTCTAAAATCAGGTTAAGCATTTTAAAATAATTTAAAGCAACATTGTGTTTTGTCTATGTTGTAATTAATAATGCGCCCTAGAGCCCGTGCTCCACAACGAGAGAAGTCACTGCAGTGAGAACCCTATGCAGTGCAACTAGAGAGAGCCCACACTCAGTAATAAAGGCCCAGCACAGCCAAATTCAGTAATTAATTTAAGAAATGAGCTGTGGGCTGATGTGTTTGCAGTACTTTAAAACACATCTCCTTCACAAGGGAATTCCCAGCTTTGTGAAAAATAACCCTTAGGCAGATCATTCTGGACCAACCCAGAATTCTGTTTTGCTTAGGTGCCAAACTTAGACCACATCACCTTGCGAACAGTGGTCCGTAGAGTTGCGCACACTTGGGTGTATGTGAAATCACCTTTTAGGGGTATATGAGAAAATATTAGAATGCTTATTTGTCTTTATCTCATCGCTTTTTAATGTTTGGGGTATGTGTGTTTTATAATTTATGCATAAATATATACCCCAGTGATATATATTCAGAAAAATATTGACCAATAGGGAGTGATTTAAAAAACCAGAAACCACTGCTTATGAGGCCCTGGGCTCCTTCATTTTGGCATGAGCATAACACATACAGCAACCCTTTACCAACTTACCCACACCGTCAGTGCTGTTAACATTTCTTCCTTCTTTTTCTAGCATCTACTCGAACACGAATGCAAAAGCAGAAACTGAACGAGAGCATGGATACCTCAAACAGGGAAGAAAAGTGAGGACCCCATGCCCTTGGGGGCACCCTGTGCTTGTGTCCTACAGATCTGACTGTAGAAGTCTCCCAGGTTCTGTTTACAGCCACTTTTAGTGAAGATAATACATATCTCGTTGTGGATAGCACAGAGGAGTGTTTGTACAGGGGATCCCTAGCCACCTGCAACATTGTAATCACTAGAACAGGCATCCTTACTGTTCAAGATTGAAAATCTTGTGTCGATCAGATCTTGTGTCGATCCTGCCATTGAAAAAAATGTACCAGATGTTCCCATTTCCAAAGTGCAGTAAGGCCCCTACATAGGAACCTTCAAGATGTGAACTTTCAAAGATGTGAACAACTGAACCCAGTAAGGAACCGGAACCTGTGCCATCACTATCAGGCACGGAATCGCAGCTTGCCCTCCATCTGCTGTTGCTGACCATGCTTCAGCTCCGCCGTCTCCTCTTCCTCTCCCTCCTCCAGTCGGTGGCTGTTCTTGCCTGCTCACTCCATGCCAGCTCCTGTGTGCCAGCTGTTGTACTGTACTACTGTAGTTTTCAAGGGACTGTACTCTAAGACTGAAAGTGTTTTTTCTTTATTTTTATGTGTTTTTTGTAAATGTATTATTTGTGTGAAAAGTATTGTAAACCTATTGTAGTACAGTACTATATAGCTGATGTGTTAGCTGGTACCTAGGCTAACTCTGTTGGACTTAGGAGCAAGTTGGACTTAGGAACGTGCTCTTGGAATGGAACCCATTTGTATGTAGGGGACTCACTTATAATCGCTCTGCTTTACAAATGGCGGCAGGATCCCCAGGGAGTGAGAGTCTCACAGCCTGTGCCTGTCCGAGTACTTTGTCTTCTCTTGTGGCATGTATGTGATGTTTGCTGTTATTTTTATTAATTTATATTTATTTTTTTAATTTAACATGAATACCCTTAGAACAATGTGTCTTGTCTTCCAAATGCAATTTGGCTGGCTGCCCCCATTAACCCAGATGATCCTGAACTCTTGTGCTAAAACAGATATTAGAAACGAGGAGAAAATGACTAATTTCCACACATTAGAGCTAGGCTTACTAATGGAAACTAAATGGATGTACTGTGTGTTTGTTATAAACATGTGAGATACTGTCATACTACTGATACAGGTTTCATACCTCAGGACTTGTAAGAGTGGATAGATTCTTTTCATCATCCAACTCATGCTTTAAAAATAAAGAGTTATTCATAGTACTCTTGGTTTTTATACCATTCAGATTACTGAGTTCATTAAGTACCTGTCTAGTACTTGGAAATTACAGTGTTCAGCTAGAGCTTTGCTGTGGAGGACCTGAATACAGTACATCCCAAGTGCACTTTCTGACGCTTCTGGGCCCCCGAAGAATCAAGATACAAAGTAATTTTACTCCATGAACAGACTGTTAACTATAGGAGCCTTAATTTTTTTCTTAGAGAGTTTTCTAATTGCATCTCAGCAATGATCCTGGTGTGTGTGTGTGTGTTTTAACCTGGAATGGTACATTTCTTCCCTTTATCTTTTGAACTAGCAGTTGTCTTTTATTTTTTTAATTCAGCATGGTCTAACACTGGCACATTCAAAGCCACATTAGTTCTAGTCCAAAAGGCAGGTGATGAAAGGTTAGGCATTCATGTTCCTCTCTGATTTTGTGCAGAAGCTTCAAATTAAAATAACTCCAGTAGAGAAAGAAGCGCTTTCTCCCCTCCCTCCAACACCTAAAGGTGTATTCGAACTATCTTGTGTGATTAACTTATTTAGAGATGGTATAATTTAAAATAGATGGTATTTAAGGTAGCATCTACTAGCTTTTAGAAAATTACTTTGTTTAAACTGAGAGGTATTTTTTTTTTTTTTAAATCTTATTTGTTAGAAAACAAAATTTTATTTTGTGCTTAGTTAAGTTGCAAACTTATTTTTGGACAGTTATCTTGATAACACAGGCTTGTCTCATTTCCTCATTCATTTCTGCATGAATATCATACAAATCAGTTAGCTTTTAGGGTAAGGGCTTACCACATTACTGGGCCTTTTGCTAATAAGTTCATGTTAGAATTAGTGTCACAATTTAAGGAACTTGAGAGACCATGGATTGAGATTTCTTACAGAAGACTTCAGATACTGCTTTATAGCTTCTTTTTGTATTGGTTAAAGTTGTACATTTGAAATTGCCACCTGACTATTTTCTACAATTAACAATAGTTTGTCTATTTTTCAATAAATTAGTTGTTAAGAGTCTCAATGGTCTGATGTGGTCTTTGTCTTAAGTGCAGTAACATTCTCTTCTGTATCTGAATTCTCTCCTAGTATCTCATCCCTTCTTAACCTTCAGTAGGCTTTATATGCCGATGAATCCCGGATTTATTTCTCCAGCCCTGACCTCTTAATGGAGGCTGGAGCTCTCGCAACCAGTAGAAGACGGTTGATTCCTGCCCCTCTCCCTCACCCAGCTTGGCAAAATATAAACCAAATCAAACGAAAATGCCTTCTTTCAACCCTAGTCTTTCCCTGTTTTACTAAACACACACTTAAGATAAAACCTTGAGTCTTCTCTTAGCACTCGTCTGGACCACTGTTCCTTTTCACCTGTCTACTTGTGTGAAAGTCACGCAGTCGTGTCCGTCTCTGTGCGACCCATTAGACAAGCCGTGGAATTCTCCAGGCCGGAATACTGGAGTGGGTTGCCATTCCCTTCTCCAGGGGATCTTCCCAACCCAGGAACTGAATCCAGGTCTCCCACACTGCAGGTAGCTTCTTTACCAGTTGAGCCACCAGGAAGCCCATGTGTCTACTCCTTGAAGAATGAAAATGACCCATTTAAAGATGTATTGATGATTAACTTATTTAGAGATGGTATAATTTAAAATAGATGGTATTTAGGGCATCTACTAGCTTTTAGAAAATTACTTTGTTTAAACTGAGAGGTATTTTTTTTTTTTTTAAATCTTATTTGTTAGAAAACAAAATTTTATTTTGTGCTTAGTTAAGTTGCAAACTTATTTTTGGACAGTTATCTTGATAACACAGGCTTGTCTCATTTCCTCATTCATTTCTGCATGAATATCATACAAATCAGTTAGCTTTTAGGGTAAGGGCTTACCACATTACTGGGCCTTTTGCTAATAAGTTCATGTTAGAATTAGTGTCACAATTTAAGGAACTTGAGAGACCATGGATTGAGATTTCTTACAGAAGACTTCAGATACTGCTTTATAGCTTCTTTTTGTATTGGTTAAAGTTGTACATTTGAAATTGCCACCTGACTATTTTCTACAATTAACAATAGTTTGTCTATTTTTCAATAAATTAGTTGTTAAGAGTCTCAATGGTCTGATGTGGTCTTTGTCTTAAGTGCAGTAACATTCTCTTCTGTATCTGAATTCTCTCCTAGTATCTCATCCCTTCTTAACCTTCAGTAGGCTTTATATGCCGATGAATCCCGGATTTATTTCTCCAGCCCTGACCTCTTAATGGAGGCTGGAGCTCTCGCAACCAGTAGAAGACGGTTGATTCCTGCCCCTCTCCCTCACCCAGCTTGGCAAAATATAAACCAAATCAAACGAAAATGCCTTCTTTCAACCCTAGTCTTTCCCTGTTTTACTAAACACACACTTAAGATAAAACCTTGAGTCTTCTCTTAGCACTCGTCTGGACCACTGTTCCTTTTCACCTGTCTACTTGTGTGAAAGTCACGCAGTCGTGTCCGTCTCTGTGCGACCCATTAGACAAGCCGTGGAATTCTCCAGGCCGGAATACTGGAGTGGGTTGCCATTCCCTTCTCCAGGGGATCTTCCCAACCCAGGAACTGAATCCAGGTCTCCCACACTGCAGGTAGCTTCTTTACCAGTTGAGCCACCAGGGAAGCCCATGTGTCTACTCCTTGAAGAATGAAAATGACCCATTTAAAGTGTAAATGGATTGGCCACGCTCCTCTCCTAGAAGTATTCACACTGCTGACGACTGCCTTCTTCCTGTGCTGACCAGGCTGCCGCCTCCCTGCTCACCCTGCTTTACCCACACTGACTCTTTTGTCTTCTGATGCCACACCCATCCCTACTGTACCTATCGTGGGCTTTTATATTTGCTGTTCCTTCTGCCTAGAGTGCTGTGCCCCCAGATTCTTGCTTAGCTGGTTTCTTCTTATCTTTCAGGGCTCCGCTCAGAGGCCTTCCTTCATACCCAGGCTAAAATCCTTACTCTGTACTGTGCCACTGTCCCTTGGAAATGTAACAGCATCACCACCATCAGAAATGACCTTACTCAGCTTGCCTGTCAGTCACCTGTTTACCCTTCTTGGAATCAACCTGGCTAGTCTTACCCACTACTATAGCTCTAATATCTAGAAGTCCCTATGCAGGGAGAAAACAACGTATGTTTTCTCTGTTTTCCAAATATGTGGAAACATATATTCTCTTCCTGTTTGGAGGAAATCTAGATAGACGTCCATCCACCCCTTCTTACTAATGTGTACTCTGGCATGGTGGCAACCCACGATGGAGTCTGGTGAAGGGTAATCCATTTTTCATCCCTAAACAAACTTAATGCATTGTCCCCTTTGGGGTCCAATTCTTCCATGAAGTGAGTTCATAAAAGAAAGAGGCACTGGGGAACTTCAGAAAACTGAAAAGGGCAAGAAAGAGGAAGAGAAGGTTCGGGAAGACATTGTAAACTATAAAAGGCTTTTGGTCAGACAGGCACGCTGAGTGGGGTGAGAAGTGGGAAGTAAAGCCTGTGGACATCTGACTGACAACGGATGCTGACTTGTGTGAAAGTCACGCAGTCGTGTCCGTCTCTGTGCGACCCATTAGACAAGCCGTGGAATTCTCCAGGCAGGAATACTGGAGTGGGTTGCCATTCCCTTCTCCAGGGGATCTTCCCAACCCAGGAACTGAATCCAGGTCTCCCACACTGCAGGTAGCTTCTTTCCCAGTTGAGCCACCAGGAAGCCCATGTGTCTACTCCTTGAAGAATGAAAATGACCCATTTAAAGTGTAAATGGATTGGCCACGCTCCTCTCCTAGAAGTATTCACACTGCTGACGACTGCCTTCTTCCTGTGCTGACCAGGCTGCCGCCTCCCTGCTCACCCTGCTTTACCCACACTGACTCTTTTGTCTTCTGATGCCACACCCATCCCTACTGTACCTATCGTGGGCTTTTATATTTGCTGTTCCTTCTGCCTAGAGTGCTGTGCCCCCAGATTCTTGCTTAGCTGGTTTCTTCTTATCTTTCAGGGCTCCGCTCAGAGGCCTTCCTTCATACCCAGGCTAAAATCCTTACTCTGTACTGTGCCACTGTCCCTTGGAAATGTAACAGCATCACCACCATCAGAAATGACCTTACTCAGCTTGCCTGTCAGTCACCTGTTTACCCTTCTTGGAATCAACCTGGCTAGTCTTACCCACTACTATAGCTCTAATATCTAGAAGTCCCTATGCAGGGAGAAAACAACGTATGTTTTCTCTGTTTTCCAAATATGTGGAAACATATATTCTCTTCCTGTTTGGAGGAAATCTAGATAGACGTCCATCCACCCCTTCTTACTAATGTGTACTCTGGCATGGTGGCAACCCACGATGGAGTCTGGTGAAGGGTAATCCATTTTTCATCCCTAAACAAACTTAATGCATTGTCCCCTTTGGGGTCCAATTCTTCCATGAAGTGAGTTCATAAAAGAAAGAGGCACTGGGGAACTTCAGAAAACTGAAAAGGGCAAGAAAGAGGAAGAGAAGGTTCGGGAAGACATTGTAAACTATAAAAGGCTTTTGGTCAGACAGGCACGCTGAGTGGGGTGAGAAGTGGGAAGTAAAGCCTGTGGACATCTGACTGACAACGGATGCTGACTGGTACACCCAGGCTTTGATGTTTCTTTGCTGGAGAGAATAGTAAACCTACCAGAACATTCCAACACACAGGGTGAGGCTGTTTTAACATAAACCATACTGTATAGTTCCGAAAATGGGACTCTGACTTACAGCTACCCAGACTCCCTGGCCTCTGCCAGACAAGGTCTGCCAAAATGGATAAGCAAAAAGAAACACAGATTCAAAAGTGACCTCACCAGCAAAGAGCATTCATTCATTGGCAAGCGCCTTTGAACAGTCATTAAATCGTGTAGAAGCCATCTCTGGTTTAGGGTAGGCTTTGCTATGAGGCCTTTTCTGAGTGATAGCTTTCAGAAATAAGCTTGGCTGAAACAGATCTGTGTATATCTAAGAGTCTTAAAGTTGGTAGAACCTTGCTGCTTCTGAAGAATTAAAACACAAACCCACATGTGTTCTGTTATCTGCAAATGAGCACTTTATTATCAAACAGTTCCACATCAGAACAAGGTTTCTAATTCCAAAGGAGGTCTCTTCACATAGTATCATATTGTGAAATACAAGTTAGGGGACAGGTGCTACAGCCTATATATGTCCTGTTCCAATTTCTCATGAGCGGTTGGGTAACTTAATCGAAAAAGGCTAATGTATCTTATTCTCACTAGTGTTACCCATGTGTTACTTCCTTTTGGGCCACTACTTTATAATCACACCGTGACAAGTTAAAAGACCTGTTTTACAGTGACATAAAAGTCAACTATAAAGAAAAAACAAAATCATTTTTACTGACCGAGGCAAATCTCTCAACACAAAAGTAAAAGGACGGGCTTCCTCTGGTGGTCCAGTGGATAAGGACACTGCCTTGCAGTGCAAGGGGCGCCGGTTCGAGCCCTGGTCTGGGAAGATCCCACGTGCCGTGGAGCGGCTGGACCCATGTGTCCAATGACCGAACCGGAGCTCTGGGGCGCATGCGCCCAGAGCCAGCGCTCTGCAACAACAGACGCCACCGCGAAGGGAGGCCCACACGGGCCAAAGAACAAAGACGGATGAAAAATAGACAAATGAAAGACCAATAGAAGTGCCCCGCCCATCCCCCTCCCTCCCCACCCCATCCCCCAGAAGATAAATAAATAAAATAAATGTTAAAAAAAAAAAGTAAAAGGACATTAGGTAATTATGTAAGGCAAATAAGTCCAGGAATAACACTTCATTTAAAGATAGTACTTCATATTTGATAGTCCCAGATGAGAAATTAATGATTAAAGAGTAAACAAAGAATTAAAATTAGCCCTTGGGTCTTCGACAATTTAATTGCCAAGGCCTTTTGTGAATTCTGAGTAATGCTCTCAATCAGCCACTACTTCTCGTAACGATGAACCAGGAGAACAGGGGCCTCAGTTGTTTTCAATTTGTTTTGTGCCAGTTGTTCCTTCAGCCAGTGTCCCACAAATAAAGCTGTTCTCTGGGCATAATTAGGATTGATAATCAAGTGCCTACGAAGTGCCAGGCACTGTGCTGGATGCTGGAAGTGTGGTAGTGACAGCATTCCTGGTCAAGCTATGTGTGTAGTGCCAGCCTGTTGAATATGGAAATTTGGCCAGAACAGCATATACTTAGACCCCTGCACCAAAAGTTTCCAACTTAAGTGACTCAAAAGAGGTCATTGTAAATATGATAAGACATTTCCATTTTTCCCCCTTGAGCCTTAGTTCCATCTGAACAGAGCATTTAATGCCTTCTCTGTAGACTGTAGGTTTCAAAATGTGAGGAAGACTAACCACCATCCTTCTTTTGACAGAACACATGTTCAGCCTAAATGCAGCTCATCATCAATGCTATTAAAGACAGAAGTTATTCTCTCCTGGTTTTTGCAGGGAAAGTAGAGATGCTAAAATTCTTCCCTGCAGGTGAGGGTCAGTTTTTAAAGGCTCCAACTCTGCTTGCTTTGCTGATAAAGTTCTTCAAGAGATCATGGTCCATTTCTGCGAAGCCTGATGTCTGTGTTACCACAGTCAAATGGTTTATGCAAAACCTGAAGCAGAATTCTTCTAAATCCTAGGGACGACAACAGAAATGTTATAGCAAATACACATATCCCGATGCAATGCAACACAGCACAGAAATTCCTCAAACACGTAGGCAAGGAAAGAGGATTTGATGGCCAACAGAAAGAAGTGATGGGACAGCATCATCATAGCTGTGAAACTATATAGCTAATGTGAATCTATGCTTGTAACCATCTAAATAACAGAAACATTTACCCACACTAACCAAGACAAGACATGAGACTTCTTCCTTAGGTAATTATGTAAGGCAAATAAGTCCAGGAATAACACTTCATTTAAAGATAGTACTTCATATTTGATAGTCCCAGATGAGAAATTAATGATTAAAGAGTAAACAAAGAATTAAAATTAGCCCTTGGGTCTTCGACAATTTAATTGCCAAGGCCTTTTGTGAATTCTGAGTAATGCTCTCAATCAGCCACTACTTCTCGTAACGATGAACCAGGAGAACAGGGGCCTCAGTTGTTTTCAATTTGTTTTGTGCCAGTTGTTCCTTCAGCCAGTGTCCCACAAATAAAGCTGTTCTCTGGGCATAATTAGGATTGATAATCAAGTGCCTACGAAGTGCCAGGCACTGTGCTGGATGCTGGAAGTGTGGTAGTGACAGCATTCCTGGTCAAGCTATGTGTGTAGTGCCAGCCTGTTGAATATGGAAATTTGGCCAGAACAGCATATACTTAGACCCCTGCACCAAAAGTTTCCAACTTAAGTGACTCAAAAGAGGTCATTGTAAATATGATAAGACATTTCCATTTTTCCCCCTTGAGCCTTAGTTCCATCTGAACAGAGCATTTAATGCCTTCTCTGTAGACTGTAGGTTTCAAAATGTGAGGAAGACTAACCACCATCCTTCTTTTGACAGAACACATGTTCAGCCTAAATGCAGCTCATCATCAATGCTATTAAAGACAGAAGTTATTCTCTCCTGGTTTTTGCAGGGAAAGTAGAGATGCTAAAATTCTTCCCTGCAGGTGAGGGTCAGTTTTTAAAGGCTCCAACTCTGCTTGCTTTGCTGATAAAGTTCTTCAAGAGATCATGGTCCATTTCTGCGAAGCCTGATGTCTGTGTTACCACAGTCAAATGGTTTATGCAAAACCTGAAGCAGAATTCTTCTAAATCCTAGGGACGACAACAGAAATGTTATAGCAAATACACATATCCCGATGCAATGCAACACAGCACAGAAATTCCTCAAACACGTAGGCAAGGAAAGAGGATTTGATGGCCAACAGAAAGAAGTGATGGGACAGCATCATCATAGCTGTGAAACTATATAGCTAATGTGAATCTATGCTTGTAAAAATCTAAATAACAGAGTAAAGCATTTACCCACACTAACCAAGACAAGACATGAGACTTCTTCCTAGAGATAGGCACCAATGAGTATTGTTCATTCCACTTTCAATATTTATTCACATTACAGTACTCTGGGAGATGGTAAAGGACAGGGAAGCCTGGCGTACTGCAGTCCATGGGGCTGCAAAGAGTCGGACTCAACTGAGTGACTGAACTGAATACTCTGTTTTGTTTAATAAATATGTCTATTGCATGAATGCATAGAGTACAGTGATTGAAAGATTTTCTTTATGTTGACTCCTCTTTTATATTCTGGGGATTAAATAGTTCTACCTGGAAAAAGTTTATGAGAGAAGCTTATGCCACAAGAAAGTCATCCTAGGAAATGCTTCTCTGAAGTCACAAACAGACCATGGCTATTTCTTCTTCACAAGAAGACCAAGGCTGGGATGGTCAGACTTCATCGGATCACACACAGCTTCTGTAGTCTCGAGTGGGAAACTGCTTTGAAGAAAGCATTCTGTCTGCTGAGAGAAACTCTGAGTGGTGAGTTCTGGCTTACAGTAATGTACTCCAAGCCAAAAAAAAAAAAAAAAAAAACCAGTCCCACTGTGATTCTCTTGATTAGATTTGCAAATGTGAGAATCAGAAATAAGGTCACTGGACACTTTTTGGCTCCAGAGAACTGAGAGCTAAAGTCAGGCCAGCCTGAGGAGACTCTGACAGCCTCAGCCCTGGGCTAGGCAGCCCTCCTGACCAGCTCCCACCACGCCTCCTTTGTGTCTTTGCTGAGCTCTCCTCAGCAAGACCTTCCTCCCTTCCTTCCCTGCCACGATTTAAACCTGCAGCTCTAACCTCAGCTTGGCCTCCCATACTGCCCTTCTCTAGCTTGCTTTTTAAATGTCACTTTTATCACTACCTAACAGAACATATACTGTGTTAGTTTATCTCTTACCTTCATCAAAGAGTCCCATGAAGGCAGAGATGTTGATCTGTTTTGTTCACTTCCTGTATCTTTCATGCCTAGAACAGTCATTTAATGGGCATTCAGCGGATATTTGCTGAACTAGGGAATAAACTCTGCTGATTTTAAAATATGAGACCGAGAGAGAATTGGAGTAGAATGTGTGGTTTTGAAATTGGTCCCATCTTGGATTGCATTCCAGCTTTACAATTATTCACAGCTTACTAAGAATTTAATCTCTCAGCTTCCTCGCTTGTAAATTTCAATAATAATACCTATATTCTTATCGGGTTCTTTTGAGAATTAAACATGACATGGGCTATGCTTTGAATAATCCCTGGCCTGTATTAATTATGTACCAAGTGTAGTTAAACATGAGGGATAATTTGCTGAAAAGGTCTATTTCTTGCTTTTTAGGGTCAACAAGTAACATTACTAGTCAAATCAAATGCAGTGTTGTTTATAAAAACTTTTATATGAAGTATGCCTTAAGTCTATTTTATTTGTGGTCTGTTACATTAATTTAGGATACAACAATTAATTGGACAGTCTGTGCCTCTGCAGGCAAAGTTGAACATTCATTAAACCAATATTTAGTGAGCACCAACTATGTATCAGGCACTATTCTAGGAACTAGGGATCTGGCTGTGACAAAACCAAGCCCTTGCCATTCACAAGGACCTTGCTTTCTAGAAAAAAAGACGGCTGGATGGTAACCATATAAATAATTCACATAAATAGAGAATATGACGAAGTCTTGGAAATTAAGCCTGGTTCAGAGGAAAACACGACGTGCCGACCATCTCATCACTGGAGGCAACCCAGAAGAGTCCAGTATTATCACCGTGACTTTAACAGACTCTTGAAAAAAGCCCATAGCTATTGTTTGGCCATGAAGCATTCTGCATGTTGCAAATGCCCAACATATTATTACCTTGATGGAAGACAAATATTCATTATGCTTTTAAATGTCCACGTTTCAAGGTAGGCACCATCTTTCTTTTTAATGTTTAGTGAAAAAAACACAAAAACCTAGTAGTTAAACACATACACAGAACCTAGGGAGAAATCAGAAGGAGCTGTATGAAATGTTGGTGTCAGTTGGTTGATGAAGCATTTCCTTCCTCATACTTTTTGTATTTTCTGCATTTTCTTTAATAAGTATATTATTACTTATATAAGCAGAAAAGAAGTTATAACATTTGTTTCTGCCCATCACTAAAATGTCCCTGTGTTTTGACCGAAGGAAAGGATATCCTTAAGGAAATCGACTCCAAGGAGGCTGGCCTGTTTCCTAAAGATTTAACTCTAAGACAAGTTTTCTTTCCTTTCTTTATTATCAAAACAGTACATAGTCACTGTAGAAAGCTCAGGAGAAACGAGCAAAGATAATGAAGTAAAAAAAAATTATAATACCACCATTTGAAGATAACCATGGACTATATTTTCAATCTTTTTTCTATGTAGATAATAAATTTTGGTCTTTTTCAATTCAATTGTTTATATTAAAAAAATTTTTAACCTTTTTATTTAATAAATATACTTATTAAAAAATAGGACCACAGTTTTTAAATAATATGTCTTGAATAGTATTAACATTTTTTAAAAATTTTGACCTCTTTTATCGGTTTTTTATTTATTTCTTTTTCTTCCATCTTTATTCTTCAGCCTACGTGGGCCTCCCATTGCAGTGGCTTCTCTAGTCGCAGAGCACTGGCTCTGGGCACACGTGCTCCAGAGCACTGGTTCAGAACTGGACACACTGGTCCAGCCGCTCTGCGGCATGTGGGATCTTCCTAGGCCAGGGATCAAACTAGTGTCCCATGCACTGCAAGGTGGATTCTTTTCCCACTGGACCACCAGGGAAGCCTGAGTATTAACATTTTTATTGTTGTTGTTCAGTTGCTAAGTCATGTCCGACTCTTTGTGACTCCATGGACTGTAATATTTTTCATTTAAACAATTCTCTCCTTTTATGCTGAATTTTTTTAAAGTTATAAACAATGCTTCCAGAAACATCTTTGAAGCTAAATCTTTGAATCCATGATTACTTTCTTAAGATCACTTTCTACAAGTGAATTCCTTAAAGAATTACATTTTTAAAGCTTTAATTTATTTACAAGCTTTCCTAAGCAATTTAGAACATCCATTATCCTGAGCCTAGTAGTTAAACACATACACAAAATGAATCAGAAGGAGCTGTATGAAATGTTGGTGTCAGTTGGTTGATGAAGCATTTCCTTCCTCATACTTTTTGTATTTTCTGCATTTTCTTTAATAAGTATATTATTACTTATATAAGCAGAAAAGAAGTTATAACATTTGTTTCTGCCCATCACTAAAATGTCCCTGTGTTTTGACCGAAGGAAAGGATATCCTTAAGGAAATCGACTCCAAGGAGGCTGGCCTGTTTCCTAAAGATTTAACTCTAAGACAAGTTTTCTTTCCTTTCTTTATTATCAAAATAGTACATAGTCACTGTAGAAAGCTCAGGAGAAACGAGCAAAGATAATGAAGTAAAAAAAAATTATAATACCACCATTTGAAGATAACCATGGACTATATTTTCAATCTTTTTTCTATGTAGATAATAAATTTTGGTCTTTTTCAATTCAATTGTTTATATTAAAAAAATTTTTAACCTTTTTATTTAATAAATATACTTATTAAAAAATAGGACCACAGTTTTTAAATAATATGTCTTGAATAGTATTAACATTTTTTAAAAATTTTGACCTCTTTTATCAGTTTTTTATTTATTTCTTTTTCTTCCATCTTTATTCTTCAGCCTACGTGGGCCTCCCATTGCAGTGGCTTCTCTAGTCGCAGAGCACTGGCTCTGGGCACACGTGCTCCAGAGCACTGGTTCAGAACTGGACACACTGGTCCAGCCGCTCTGCGGCATGTGGGATCTTCCTAGGCCAGGGATCAAACTAGTGTCCCATGCACTGCAAGGTGGATTCTTTTCCCACTGGACCACCAGGGAAGCCTGAGTATTAACATTTTTATTGTTGTTGTTCAGTTGCTAAGTCATGTCCGACTCTTTGTGACTCCATGGACTGTAATATTTTTCATTTAAACAATTCTCTCCTTTTATGCTGAATTTTTTTAAAGTTATAAACAATGCTTCCAGAAACATCTTTGAAGCTAAATCTTTGAATCCATGATTACTTTCTTAAGATCACTTTCTACAAGTGAATTCCTTAAAGAATTACATTTTTAAAGCTTTTATTACATATTATACCAAACTGCCCCTAGACTGATTATACTAATTTGCATTTCCTAAGCAATTTAGAACATCCATTATCCTGAGCCTATACCATTTCTAAAAATAGATTCCCCCATTGACAACTGAAAAATTACACCTTATGTTCATTTATAGTTTTAATTTGATCATAAATCCATTTGCCCATTTTTCCCATCAAACTGCTAATGTTTTCGTTTTGTTTTGAATTCTGCATTAACTACGGTAAATTGTGTTATAAATATTTTTCCCAGAGTATCGTTTACTTTCTACTTTTTTGTTTTTGTATGTGTGTGGGAATAAACATTTTTATTATTTTGAGAGCAGCTCTATCAATCCTTTCCTTCATGGTTTCTGCCTTTGAGGTCCACCCTAACTTTATACAAACATCCCTTTATACTTTTTTTCTCTGAGTACTTTGTTTACACGGAATATTTAACTGGACTGTCTTTCAGTTTAAGGCATGGAGTAGACGGCTGACTATGTCTTCCAGACGGTGAGCTCGTTGAAAAGATGCTCTCCTTACCTGGGCTTCATACTTCACGGCGGCCGACAGCAGCGCAATGGCATTCTCCTCGCAGATTCCTTGCTTGATGGTTTGTTGGCAGAGTTTTTTCAAACGGTTTTCTCTATAGAAAGTAGCCAAATCGAGCAGTCCTGGTAGAAAGAGAGGTTCATTAATGGGAGCGATCGCAAGCATCCTGATTCAAACTCACTCAGCCTGTCAGAGATGATTTTAAATACTGAGTTGGCCAGAAAGTTCATTCAAATTTCTCCGTAAAAGCTTTGGAAAACCCTGAAGGAACTTTCTGGTCAAGCCAATACAGTCCTCAGTGAAGCGCTGTGGAAACAGAGGCTCAGGCTGACTTGCACTCTGAGCGGCTCAGCCTGAGAACACAGACAAACTGAGTAAGTGCAATACACAAACAAGCAGCTGTGGAAAAACAGGCACAAGTGAAAATGTCTCTGATCTTTTCCTTAAAGGTGCTCCTCTGGTAAAACTTACAAATCTGAATTACTTTCTTAAGATCACTTTCTACAAGTAAAGAATTACATTTTTAAAGCTTTTATTACATATTATACCAAACTGCCCCTAGACTGATTATACTAATTTGCATTTCCTAAGCAATTTAGAACATCCATTATCCTGAGCCTATACCATTTCTAAAAATAGATTCCCCCATTGACAACTGAAAAATTACACCTTATGTTCATTTATAGTTTTAATTTGATCATAAATCCATTTGCCCATTTTTCCCATCAAACTGCTAATGTTTTCGTTTTGTTTTGAATTCTGCATTAACTACGGTAAATTGTGTTATAAATATTTTTCCCAGAGTATCGTTTACTTTCTACTTTTTTGTTTTTGTATGTGTGTGGGAATAAACATTTTTATTATTTTGAGAGCAGCTCTATCAATCCTTTCCTTCATGGTTTCTGCCTTTGAGGTCCACCCTAACTTTATACAAACATCCCTTTATACTTTTTTTCTCTGAGTACTTTGTTTACACGGAATATTTAACTGGACTGTCTTTCAGTTTAAGGCATGGAGTAGACGGCTGACTATGTCTTCCAGACGGTGAGCTCGTTAAAAAGATGCTCTCCTTACCTGGGCTTCATACTTCACGGCGGCCGACAGCAGCGCAATGGCATTCTCCTCGCAGATTCCTTGCTTGATGGTTTGTTGGCAGAGTTTTTTCAAACGGTTTTCTATAGAAAGTAGCCAAATCGAGCAGTCCTGGTAGAAAGAGAGGTTCATTAATGGGAGCGATCGCAAGCATCCTGATTCAAACTCACTCAGCCTGTCAGAGATGATTTTAAATACTGAGTTGGCCAGAAAGTTCATTCAAATTTCTCCGTAAAAGCTTTGGAAAACCCTGAAGGAACTTTCTGGTCAAGCCAATACAGTCCTCAGTGAAGCGCTGTGGAAACAGAGGCTCAGGCTGACTTGCACTCTGAGCGGCTCAGCCTGAGAACACAGACAAACTGAGTAAGTGCAATACACAAACAAGCAGCTGTGGAAAAACAGGCACAAGTGAAAATGTCTCTGATCTTTTCCTTAAAGGTGCTCCTCTGGTCATCCCTCCCCCTGCACGGCCAGCACCTTCTCCAGCAGCATTCACACCAGCTTCTTCAAACACAGTCTTCTTCAGTACTCTTCAGTCTCACGGCTGGGCCGTGCTTCCTACATCCGGTTACTTGAATGCCCCGGAGTTCAATATTCAAATTCTTATTTCACTTATTTCCTAAATGATCTGCAGGTTCACACTCTTAAATACTGTCTGATCTTCAGCCTCACAGTTGTAAATACTGATGATTCTTGTTGTATTATCTGTCATCTGCTTTCAAATACCATATAGAGTGATTTAGATGCATAAATTGGTTTTAATCTACCCCTAGGGATACTCTTGGAGAAGGAAATGGCAACCCACTCCAGTATTCTTGCCTGAAATTCCATGGACAGAGGAGCCTGATGGGGTCACAAAGTCGGACACAACTTAGTGACTAAGCACACACACAAGGGATACTATGCAGCCCTCTAGTCAAGAATGGTCAGTCAGGGGATTTCCCTGGTGATCCACTGGCTGGGGCTCCAAGCTTCCATTGCAGGGGACACAGGTTCAATTCCTAGTCAGGGAACTAAGATCCCACATGTTGATCAATAAAGCCTCCCAGAAAAAAAAAAAAAAAAAAGGGAATGCTTGGTCAGCTAGTATTTGAAAAGCCCTTGTCAGTGGCTTCAGTTACAGCTATATAAGACTTCATTAGAGGATTTGTTAACTAGCATAAAGAGTGTCACTGGTGAACTGAGTGGCACTCAGGTTCTGTGAGATACTAAGAGAGCCCTTTCTGCCCCTGCATGAATAGGGTCCAAGCACCATGGGCTCAGCAGTCCTACACGCTGGGAGAGGTCCACTGGCTGGCTCCAATTCAGTCCTGGTTGCCGCCTGATCAAAAAACTAGATTCTAGATTCTAGAATCAAAGAATCAGGTTCTAAATTCTAGGATCAAAAACCTGATTCTAGAATATTGTCATGTTTGCTTCAAGATAACCTTTCATGGGAGGTACAGCATAGAGGCCCAAAGGACAGAGAGCCACGTACAATAAGTCTTGTACATGTGGTCGATTTTGACTAGAAACTTGCTTTCGTTGTAACATGACAAATATTATCATAGAAGAAAGATATGGTCCACTGAGGGACACAAACTGAGATCTTCTGAAGTCCTGAGAGCTATGAATGACCGAACTGTTTCTAGTCAGTTCTCAACAACTCCCAAATTCACATCAACAGCCCCCCACACTCCAGGCACCAGACTCTCATGTGCAACAGGTACTTCCCTGAGCCTCTGCTCAGGAGGGCCTGGCTCTGCACCTGCTGCAGGCACACCCCTCCCCACAGTGGCCAAGGAGCCGTGTACCCGCTCCTAGACCACACTCTGTGTGCCTGGGACGCTGGGAAAGTGTTAGTCGCTCTGTCATGTCTGACTCTTTGCCATCCCACGGACTGTAGCCCGCCAGGCTCCTCTGTTCATGGGATCCTCCAGGCAAGAAGACTGGAGTGGGTGACCATGCCCTTCTCCTGTGGATCTTCCTGATCCAGGAATTGAGCCCAGGCCTTCTGCACTGCAGGTGGATTCTTTACCGTCTGAGTCACCAGGGTAGCCATCAGGGACGCTGGGACTCCCTGTCTAATCAACCGGGAGGCCACATATGAAGGTATTTCCTCTCCCCCAACTTCAGACCCTATCACCAAGGTGCAGACCCCTAGCCTCAAGGGGCAGCTGGGGTTGGATGGATGGGGCTTGGGATGCAGGCTGGGTGCCCACACACCCCTTGTGCTACAGGATGTAGCTGGTGGTGGGTAAAGAAAGATGGTAGATCCAAAGTTGGAGGCCAGGGACCTGACTTTCCTGAGCCCCAATGCCCCAGCACAGGAACTCCAGGAGCTGTACAAGTCTAAACTCCAGCTGAAATGCCAGCCTGGCCTCTCGGTTCTCAAGGAAGGTGTATTTTCCAAGGTGTGAGGATTTAACACATTTTTTTCTGAAGCTTTTAGCTTGACACACAACTTAAAAATTTCCAACTCCAGAGCAAAGCCTAGTGCTTTCCAAACTCAGATCGAATACTCCGTCCTTCTTTCCTCAACCCCATATCCAATCACCAATAAATCCCATCAACTCCCTTTTTTCTCTTTCAAACCTCCACACAAACCTCAGCCTTGTACATGAAACTTGCTTTCGTTGTAACATGACAAATATTATCATAGAAGAAAGATATGGTCCACTGAGGGACACAAACTGAGATCTTCTGAAGTCCTGAGAGCTATGAATGACCGAACTGTTTCTAGTCAGTTCTCAACAACTCCCAAATTCACATCAACAGCCCCCCACACTCCAGGCACCAGACTCTCATGTGCAACAGGTACTTCCCTGAGCCTCTGCTCAGGAGGGCCTGGCTCTGCACCTGCTGCAGGCACACCCCTCCCCACAGTGGCCAAGGAGCCGTGTACCCGCTCCTAGACCACACTCTGTGTGCCTGGGACGCTGGGAAAGTGTTAGTCGCTCTGTCATGTCTGACTCTTTGCCATCCCACGGACTGTAGCCCGCCAGGCTCCTCTGTCCATGGGAGGCTCCAGGCAAGAAGACTGGAGTGGGTGACCATGCCCTTCTCCAGGGCATCTTCCTGATCCAGGAATTGAGCCCAGGCCTTCTGCACTGCAGGTGGATTCTTTACCGTCTGAGAGTCACCAGGGTAGCCATCAGGGACGCTGGGACTCCCTGTCTAATCAACCGGGAGGCCACATATGAAGGTATTTCCTCTCCCCCAACTTCAGACCCTATCACCAAGGTGCAGACCCCTAGCCTCAAGGGGCAGCTGGGGTTGGATGGATGGGGCTTGGGATGCAGGCTGGGTGCCCACACACCCCTTGTGCTACAGGATGTAGCTGGTGGTGGGTAAAGAAAGATGGTAGATCCAAAGTTGGAGGCCAGGGACCTGACTTTCCTGAGCCCCAATGCCCCAGCACAGGAACTCCAGGAGCTGTACAAGTCTAAACTCCAGCTGAAATGCCAGCCTGGCCTCTCGGTTCTCAAGGAAGGTGTATTTTCCAAGGTGTGAGGATTTAACACATTTTTTTCTGAAGCTTTTAGCTTGACACACAACTTAAAAATTTCCAACTCCAGAGCAAAGCCTAGTGCTTTCCAAACTCAGATCGAATACTCCGTCCTTCTCTCTTTTCCTCAACCCCATATCCAATCACCAATAAATCCCATCAACTCCCTATGTAAGATGTATCGAAGCTCCGATCTCTTTCAACACCTCCACACAAGACCTCCTAGCCCAGGACACCCCCTCTTACATCTCAACCTTTACAGTTACTGCTCTTATCACTCCTGGAGAAGAAGCTACAGGCACCTCCTCCCTCCACAAACACACAAACCCACCCTCCCTCTCTCCCCAAATCCGAGACTACGTGGCAGAGCCACAGCCATCCAGAAGTGACCACTCCCCACAACTTCCTGTGCAGCTAAGTTGAGGCCTTGGTCTTCTCTAGTCCCTGGTTTAAAAGAAGTGGGACTTCTCTAACAGATACTGGGCTTGCCCTTTGCCCCTCGTCACCGTCCCTTCCTGCATCCTGCTGGTCTTGGTCGTGAACCCAGGGGCCACATGTAAGGATGCTTTGCATGGTGTCTGTGGATGACAGAAAAAACTATTGTGTTTAAGCCACTTTCTTTTTTCTCATCTTATTATTAAAGCAAATCCTAAATAATGCAACCACGTGCTCAAAACCTTCCAAGGCTTTCCATCACATTGAGACTAAAACTCAAGCCCTTCACTGTGACCTCCAAGGTCGCATGTGATCTTGGCCAGACCGAGCTGCTTGGCCTCAGTTCCTCCACCGTCTGTCCACTGAAGGACGGAAGGATGGCCCCTCTCCCTCCTGCCACCCTGGCCTTCCTCCCCTCCTTCCCTGTGCTCCTGTATTCCTGTCTCAAACCTTCCCACTGCCTGCCTCCCTCACATAGCACGCCCTTTGTCTGGGAGTCTGCTCACTTCCCCCCGCTCTCTGCTCAGCACACTTCCTCATGGAGGCCTTTCCCTGACCTCCCGACGGACCGCTTTCATTTCTCGGTGAGGGCCGGTCTCCCTCCTCTGAGCACCCGGTCCACAGGGGCAGGGCTTGGTCTGCCTCCCTCAGAGGAGCCGGGGGAGCATGGCACACGAGGCCCTCAAGAACTGTGGCAGAAAGAAGGGAAAACTTGAAAACTTCAGGAATCGGATTTCTGTCCACCCAAGGAAAATTAAATGCTGATGGGGTAAAAAGTGTCATCTGGATTTACACATGTAAAAGGAATAGTGAATTAAAAACTAGAAGGGCTAGATTCTTTCTTTAGTTCCTTAGAAGTAGTTCCTGAATTCTTCAGGCCCGCCGGCCAGTGATACATGGACAGCTGTAAACTGAAACTGAGTGTGTTTTCAGCATGTGCCAACTGGACGCCCTGGGTTGCTTTCTTACCATCGGTAAATCTGAGGTGCCGTGATGCCCTGGACCACAGGGGGCTGACCCACAGGGACCAGCGGGTCGTGGAATCCAAAGAGCCACGTACAGTATCTAGCAGTTTAGAAAGGATGGCACCCTCCCCGCAGTGCAGATGGTTTGGTAATTCACCCATGTCTTATCCCTCCACTCGACTTTGTATCAGGTGGGAACAAGGGAAGAGAGTTTGGGTTCAACATACAAAAAGAGAGCGGCTTCTGTGACCACCCTCCCAGCGACTTCCTTCCGGGCTCTACACAAGCCATCTTTTGCCAACCTCTTGGTCAGGTCTGGAGGGAATTACCTACTGCCTCCTCGGGGGACAGGCTGATGTTGTCTGTGTACAGGTACTCCAGGAAGGCTCGGTAAACGGGATACGAAAACTCACTCATTTCTACAGTATCATCCTCATTGTCTTCCAGCGAAGAGCGAAAATGCTCACACCTGCAGGAAGAAAGAAGTAGACCAGGTCCTGACTTCTGGGCGAGAGCTGACAGCCTTCCTGAGGAGCGCGTGGTTGTGGTGGTTAAAGAGGAGACAACTAACAGGCAGAGAGGAATAACCCAGCACACACCTACGCGGCCTGGCCTGGGCCCCTCGCCGCCTGGGCTGGCCGGAGGTCTGCAGCAGTGGTTTACCAAAGGAGGCTGCAAATGCTGCCCTGCGGTGGGGCGGCCACCTCTGAGGCTGCAGACTCCCCCCGGGTCCCTCCCACGCCATGTCCACAGAGCAGGCTGTATAGAAATCAGGTGGTTCTATTTTTATAAACCGAGTCATTCTGTTTCTTCTCTTCCTGTAAATAGGTTGAGTTGAACCCCCAAATTCATACGTTGAAGTCCTCACCTCTGAATATGACAGTATTTGGAGAAAGGATCAAATTAAAAGGTGGTCTTAGGGTGGGCCCTAATCCAGTATGACTGGCGTCCTTAGGAAGAACGCCGTGGGAAGACTGGCTGCCTCAAAACATGGATGGCACACTGTCAGTAGACCACTGGAAGGTGGAACGGAGGATGGAGCAACCCAGTTCATTCAACAATTCATTCAACCTATCTTGAATTTCTAGCCTCCAAAACCATGAAGGAATAAATGCCTCTTGTTGAAACCAATCAGCCTATAGAACTTTTGTTCCAATGGCCCTGGCAAACCACAACCTCCTCATTTTGATGAAGGTTTACGTGCTCTAGTAGGCGTGAACAAATACTGCAGAGCCCAGTCTTACAAAGAAGTGAACTTGAGACAGAATTACCACATTGCATCTGTGATTCGCTGCAGGAGGATTTAGAGATCTGTTACACAACCACAAAATGAATTTCAAAATCACGAGGCTAGGAGAAAGAAGCCAGAGAGAAAAGCAGACATACTATATCATTACATTTACATCAACTTCTAAAAAATGCTAACTAACCTACAGTGACCCAAAGAAGGCCGAGGCTTGCCCCAGAGCTGGGGCCCGAGGGACCTTATGAGGGGTGATGCAAACGTTCTGTGTCCTGATGTGGAACAGCGGTTTCCAAAGAACACACAAATGGCAAAACTCTGTAGGCTGCACACTTTCAGTGAATGCAGTTCACTGCTCCAAAGTGATTTTTTAAAGTCTCCATGTTAGCTTTACCCCAGACCTTGTTGCTCTTGTCTTCTTTCAAGTATCTAAACACACAGTATCCCACAGTGACTCTCATGGGCTGAACTCAGCTCCTGGGCAGGAGGTTCACTCAGGTCAAACAGCCTCTACAGAGTGCAATAGATGCTCATGGCCAGCCCGGATGGCTGCCCTCCAGCGCCAAGGGGCACAGGCCGCCTGCGGAGTCTCTGAGGAAGCTGACTGAGTGTACCCTGGACCCCGCCCCACCCGCTGCACACGCACAGCCTCCGTGATTTCTGGTTTCACATATAATGTGCTTCCCCAGCCGTAGTGTCTGCTACGGCTTACATTTTTTCAAGATCACTGAAGTGCCTAACATGGTTCCTTGTCACAAGAAAATAATAACCATACTTATTTCAGTTCTCAAATGATGCCTTACCTAATTTTGAGAAGGACTTTATGTGCATAAATATATTTTCCATCCACCAGAAATTTCAGGTCTGCAGTGTTGGGGTTGTCAAATTCCCTCTTCAGGGACTCCGCTACGGTGAGGTGGTCGTCGGGTTCTAAGGGAATAACACCAGTGTTTTCTAATGAAAATCCAGGCCAAATAGAGCATTGTTCTGCCCACACTCAAGAAAACACCGATTCCCCCAAAATAACTGATTGAGCAGTGCCCTTATTTCCTAAATACGATTCTCATTGGTGCCACATTAAGGATAAGAATCTCCAACATATCTGCTTGTAAATCTGGCAAACCGACTAAAACCCCAACCACTTCACTAAATAAACCAGTTTTAAAGTTTGAGTACATATACCAGCTAAAAAGAAAAGTCACTGTTTCCCAATCACATCAGAAAGCAACCCGAAATACTTTGAATTTAGTAGGAGATGCTGATTTCTAATAGTTTCAAGGAAAATGAATTGATCGGATGAGTTCTCTTTCACAGGAGCCCGTGGGAGGGAGATAAACTGCCTGCCACTGTGCTTACCCAAGTCCTCACTCTCGAAAAAATAAAAGCCCCAGTGCTTTCTTCCCAGCTCTCAGGCCATCACCCAACAGACAGCGGTCCGCTTACCCACACAGAGGAGGCGCCACGTGACGGCGGGCGTGGCAAAGCAGGCGAACACATCGTCGGTGGAGGAGAAGTGGGTGAGGTGAGGCAGGGTCACCGACTGGCCCCGGCACTGGCCCCACATGTACACGTGGCCGCCCTGCGTCTTGGCAGCGGACGTGTGGGTCGAGTGGCAGGCTGCAATCTCTATAATTCTAGGTTCACAAACACACACTAAGTCAACAGTCAACAGGAGGAGAAGCAAGTCACTCTTTCCTTCCCTTTGGCTTAACTGATTAAAAATGGAAACAAAAACACAAGCCTTGGGACGCCTAAGCTTCTAAATTTTTAGGCACCAAACAGTTATTTACAGTTCAGCTATGCCTCGGCAGCACTGATACCTCACAAAGGTCTGCTGGCTACCACTTCTAGCCGACAGGCCTATAAAAATGTGGACCTTTTTTGAAATTCAAGTACAATCCAAGAGAACAGAGACGAAAAGACAAGAAAAAGTGATTTAATGTTTTTCTTAAACCACTGCGTACTAAAGCAAGTCAAACAGACGTGGGCCATCTCTGCCGAGGGTCAATAAATATTTTCATCCCAACTTCGCTCATTTGAGGGTCAGGTGGAACACCCCATGGGGCACGCTGCTCGCCACCCACACCGCAAGCAGCGAGGACCCTAGCTCTGACTCCCTGGACTGGACCAGCAGGAGCCCAGAGGGCAGTTCTCAGGGGCTGACCCCACGGCAGACTCTACTTCAGTCAGCTCCTGACTCACAGGCAGATAGTTCTCAGAACACTTCCCAGTGGAAACCACTGTGGTGTTGACTTGACTTCAAACTAATTGTTTTCTCTGAGACCAAGATACCACATAGACCTAAAGAAAATAATAAGCTATTTTACCCCAAGTGAATCAAGGACCATCTTGATTCTGCCTCGGGCCACGGTACCAGCATCCTCAGAACTTTCGGGTCATCTTTGACTTCTCCCTCCTCACTGAGCACGTTCTTCAGAATATCCAGTTGACAGATAACAAATTGTTTGCAATGTGCCCCACTTGCCAAGGCCTCGTCAGGTGCACCCCATATCTGGGCCGACGTACCTCTTAGGTCTCCCTGTCTTAGACTCTCTCTCTCTCTCCTGACCTAAATCGCACAGCACTGGCAGGTTAATGATCCCCCTGAAAAACCATTCTCAGGACTCCTTTCAGACTGTTCACTGCCTTCCACAAGACAAAAATCCAGACGCAGGACCTTAAGGCCTACCCTAATCTGCCTTCCCATCTCTGGCCAGCTTTCTTTCATCCCACCTTTGGCCCACACACCCTCTGTTTCAACAGACGGACTGTCCCTCAGTGTCACTATGCACCAAGTCCTCGGTCAGGAGCAGTCTATGCACTTTGGGAGACCACTTAAAATGGCAGCCTCATAATAAACATTCCATGAGAAAGGGAACTGACTGGAACACAACCGTGAGCTTCTGTGCTAAACTCCCCAGCGTCGGAAAACCAAAATAACTTCACTCCTACGTGCACTTTGGAAATGTTTACCACGAGCCTCCAGGAGAGGGGAACAGCCACTGCTATTCATTGGAGGAGGTGGGACGCTGTTTCCACAGCAAGGGGGTTAAGGAGGCAGAGAGGCTGGGCAGGCTGGCCCTCCCTGAGCTTGGCTCGAGGAGTTTACCCAGTGCCACGAGGAAAGTCTGGGGTGGGGCCTGGGCTTGGCTGACAGCAGCGGCTGCTACAGCAACGAGAGTGAAGAAAGGTTAGAGGGAACCTTCAGGTCTGGGCTTGGAACTCAGCAGGCAAGGCACCCCGCCTTTGCCTGATCATCTGTCCATCATCTGATTCTTACCAAGAAGCAAACATGGAAGTTCAGACTGTCCAGTTATACATGCAGTAGATGATAAACTGAGCTAAGGTCTACTGTCAGGAGGTCTGGCACTGTTGTTTAGTCACTAAGTCGTGTCTGACACTTTTGGGACCCCACAGACTGTAGACTACCAGGCGCCTCATCAATGGGATTTTCCCAGCAACAATACTGGAGTGGGTTGCCATTTCCTTCTCCAGGGGATCCTCCTGACCTAGGGATAAAACCCGTGTCTCCTGCATCAGCAGGTGGATTCTTTACTGCTGAGTCACCAGGGAAGCCCAGGAGGTCTGGCATACTGCATACTTCATTTTGTAGTCACTCTTATTGGGGAAAAAAATTACTATATGTTCATAATATGCCTGGTGTCATCCAAAGCGAAACAATCCACCACCACGACATGGCTTAATGGCTAAGAAGTATTTGAAAGGGATGGCAGAGGGCGAGAAGGAATGCAAAAGAGAAAAACGATGAAGAGAGAGAGAGAGAAAAAAGGGAATTTGTGAAGGAGAAGAATCACAGACATCATGATCATAAAGAGATCCAGAACAGTGTTTTCCAATCCTGGTTCTATGAGGCCAACCCAGTACTAATTATTAACACCTCAATAAGCAACAAAATACACAAAAATCCAAGGCAAAGTGAGTTTTAAATCAATTTAACTTAAAATACGTTTTTTGATGGAACTTTAAATACTGGTAAATCAAAGTATTGAGAAAGACTGGGAATTCAGCAAAGGGCTAAAGAGACTCGTTTTAACTATTAAAATCACTTCCATCTAAACATATAATGTTATTAGCATTCTTCATCAGAAATAGACTTACATTAAAAAAAAAAAAACTTTTAATTAGGTTTTTCTTGGGTTGCTATTTGAACAAATAATCCCACGTAGGCAGGTTTTTACTTTCTACTTCTGGGAACATGTAACCAAGACCTGATGATCCACCCCACCCTGAGTTCAATCGTTCTTTCTAATTAGCCCAGCTTCCCCATAATGAGCCCCAAGAGTCAGGAGTTCCTGAGAGATAAGTCATAATGTATCTGCAAAGGCTCAGTCATTGGAAACAGTGGGGAAGTGCAGAACAAGTCCCAGCAAACCCAGACGTTCCTCCCTTGCAGCGCTCGTTCGAGCGATGGAGAGCCCGCAAGCTCAGACATCACCACACAAAGTTCAAGCACAGAAAAGTAAGAAAAGCAGGAACATTGCATTCAAACACTCATACTTGATGTTTTAGCCAAAATCCCGTTTAGGTGGACAACATCAAGTATGCACATATTAGAATTTCTACTTTTAAAAACAGATAAAATATTTTAAATGATTGTTTTAAAAACCAAGAATTCCAGACTTACTTCTTACCAGGGAAGCCCAGGAGGTCTGGCATACTGCATACTTCATTTTGTAGTCACTCTTATTGGGGAAAAAAATTACTATATGTTCATAATATGCCTGGTGTCATCCAAAGCGAAACAATCCACCACCACGACATGGCTTAATGGCTAAGAAGTATTTGAAAGGGATGGCAGAGGGCGAGAAGGAATGCAAAAGAGAAAAACGATGAAGAGAGAGAGAGAGAAAAAAGGGAATTTGTGAAGGAGAAGAATCACAGACATCATGATCATAAAGAGATCCAGAACAGTGTTTTCCAATCCTGGTTCTATGAGGCCAACCCAGTACTAATTATTAACACCTCAATAAGCAACAAAATACACAAAAATCCAAGGCAAAGTGAGTTTTAAATCAATTTAACTTAAAATACGTTTTTTGATGGAACTTTAAATACTGGTAAATCAAAGTATTGAGAAAGACTGGGAATTCAGCAAAGGGCTAAAGAGACTCGTTTTAACTATTAAAATCACTTCCATCTAAACATATAATGTTATTAGCATTCTTCATCAGAAATAGACTTACATTAAAAAAAAAAAAACTTTTAATTAGGTTTTTCTTGGGTTGCTAT
The DNA here is from genome assembly GCA_022376925.1 of Tragulus kanchil. Lineage (NCBI taxonomy): Eukaryota > Metazoa > Chordata > Mammalia > Artiodactyla > Tragulidae > Tragulus > Tragulus kanchil. The sequence goes on along the minus strand of JAIOJX010000003.1, from coordinate 75,705,503 downwards.
TTGAACAAATAATCCCACGTAGGCAGGTTTTTACTTTCTACTTCTGGGAACATGTAACCAAGACCTGATGATCCACCCCACCCTGAGTTCAATCGTTCTTTCTAATTAGCCCAGCTTCCCCATAATGAGCCCCAAGAGTCAGGAGTTCCTGAGAGATAAGTCATAATGTATCTGCAAAGGCTCAGTCATTGGAAACAGTGGGGAAGTGCAGAACAAGTCCCAGCAAACCCAGACGTTCCTCCCTTGCAGCGCTCGTTCGAGCGATGGAGAGCCCGCAAGCTCAGACATCACCACACAAAGTTCAAGCACAGAAAAGTAAGAAAAGCAGGAACATTGCATTCAAAGCACTCATACTTGATGTTTTAGCCAAAATCCCGTTTAGGTGGACAACATCAAGTATGCACATATTAGGAATTTCTACTTTTTAAAAAACAGATAAAATATTTTAAAAAATGTTTTCAGTTGTGAAGTGTTTAAAAGAAGACAGAAAGCAACAGCTAACTCTCCAGAGCCAGGTGTCTGGACACTCACGTAACCCCCGTGCCTGCTTCTCTCCCTCTCGGGCTCTCTCCCACTGAGCTGTCCTACCGTCTGTCAGTCCCAGCGTGACTACGGTCAGAAGACCCGGCGCTCACTCTGGGCCTATTAGGACCAGCGGTGTGAGACAGGGGGATCACTGGTGACAACATGGCAGCAGATTCCATGAGTCCAAGGACCGGGCCAAGCTCATGTGAAGTATGGAGGCAGCAGACAAATAGGAAAGTGCCTCCCCAAGAGAGCCTGTTTCAATATCTACGCTAACTCTGGTCCTTTCACACTTCTGGGCTGTTTGGTCTAAACACTCAGCATCCTGACTGACAGGATTTGCTGCCTGGAGGCACTTTTGGGATTATTCAGATCCTCAAGACTGTCTCTTCTATTTTCACTGAGTGGCTCTGAAATACCTGAAAGAGACATAAAATGACGTGGCTGCTTGCAACTCCTGTGGGCCTGCCAGCCCAGGGCCTTCCCCATCCTTCTTCCTCCCCAGAGCTTAAGGAGTCTAGGGTCCTGCTGTTAAGATCTGCGGGGAAAAGGTCGTTTAACCAATTGAACGTAGGTTATATAAAAGTAGCCTGGTTTACAATCCTCAAATGACAATCCAGGGCCTGAAAATAACTGCTTCTTCATTTTCACTAAATATTCCAACATAAACATAGAAAAGAATTGCATACAAGATCAAATACAAACACAAAATAACATCTATATATTGAAAAGTCAGATATGGTACAAATTACTCTGCACAATAAAAATGAAAAGAGTCATATTGATTTCTACAGTGATTTCAACCCTGGCTGAACAGAAAAGAGGATGAATTGTTCTTGTTCCACGCTCCTGGGTCAAGAAGTGAGGAGGGACAGGCAGTGATATGGCCGCGTTTGAGAATTTCAAGAGACCTTCAAAAATAGAAGGATAATTTAGGGGAAAGAAAAAAAAAAACAAACTCTGGAAATGCTAATCACTTAACACAACCTTGCAAGCAAGTGCACAAAACTAAGGTTTAACTTTGTAATCATTCCGCTCTTCATCAGTGACGGCCTGGGAGCTGAAGTTATGAAAACAACCCTATCCTTTTCAACTGGCAAATGTGGTAAGCAGCTAAGTGAAGGGCATTATACGCCCATCTGAGATACTTTCATCTTCCTAAACCACAGAAGACAGACCTCTAATGCGTGACTACGGTCAGAAGACCCGGCGCTCACTCTGGGCCTATTAGGACCAGCGGTGTGAGACAGGGGGATCACTGGTGACAACATGGCAGCAGATTCCATGAGTCCAAGGACCGGGCCAAGCTCATGTGAAGTATGGAGGCAGCAGACAAATAGGAAAGTGCCTCCCCAAGAGAGCCTGTTTCAATATCTACGCTAACTCTGGTCCTTTCACACTTCTGGGCTGTTTGGTCTAAACACTCAGCATCCTGACTGACAGGATTTGCTGCCTGGAGGCACTTTTGGGATTATTCAGATCCTCAAGACTGTCTCTTCTATTTTCACTGAGTGGCTCTGAAATACCTGAAAGAGACATAAAATGACGTGGCTGCTTGCAACTCCTGTGGGCCTGCCAGCCCAGGGCCTTCCCCATCCTTCTTCCTCCCCAGAGCTTAAGGAGTCTAGGGTCCTGCTGTTAAGATCTGCGGGGAAAAGGTCGTTTAACCAATTGAACGTAGGTTATATAAAAGTAGCCTGGTTTACAATCCTCAAATGACAATCCAGGGCCTGAAAATAACTGCTTCTTCATTTTCACTAAATATTCCAACATAAACATAGAAAAGAATTGCATACAAGATCAAATACAAACACAAAATAACATCTATATATTGAAAAGTCAGATATGGTACAAATTACTCTGCACAATAAAAATGAAAAGAGTCATATTGATTTCTACAGTGATTTCAACCCTGGCTGAACAGAAAAGAGGATGAATTGTTCTTGTTCCACGCTCCTGGGTCAAGAAGTGAGGAGGGACAGGCAGTGATATGGCCGCGTTTGAGAATTTCAAGAGACCTTCAAAAATAGAAGGATAATTTAGGGGAAAGAAAAAAAAAAACAAACTCTGGAAATGCTAATCACTTAACACAACCTTGCAAGCAAGTGCACAAAACTAAGGTTTAACTTTGTAATCATTCCGCTCTTCATCAGTGACGGCCTGGGAGCTGAAGTTATGAAAACAACCCTATCCTTTTCAACTGGCAAATGTGGTAAGCAGCTAAGTGAAGGGCATTATACGCCCATCTGAGATACTTTCATCTTCCTAAACCACAGAAGACAGACCTCTAATGTCCTCAACTCCTTACGAATGTGAAATAGAGAACAGGGAAAATGGGGGAAAGGCCATCTTTGAGTGGGAATAATACGGAAGAGCTGCTGGAGGTTTAGTCATTGTAGTCTGTGTAGATTAGCTATGAGAGGTATAGATTAAATATGGGTGCATGAAAATAGAATATTTAACACACTCTCGACCTTTCCCTAAATTCTAAAGCTAATTTTTAAAAAGGAATGAGTAGAATATTGTTCAGGGATATTCTAATATTAGCAGTAAATTGCCCAGAATTCTGCATCATGCTTCCGTTTTCTTTAATCTCTGAAGAACACTGAACTCATTTTGAAAAGGCGTATGTTACCTGTCCTTTTCCACAACGACAGGAGTAGGGTAGGACTGGTTACTCTTATTGCCAGTGCCCAGCTGGCCATAAGAATTGGCGCCCCAAGCATACACTTTTCCTTCGTCAGTTAATACTAATGTGTGTGCATAGCCGCAGGCAACCTGGAAAGAGAAAAACCAAATCCACTCAGGCCTGCAGATAGGAGGAAACATGCTTTCACAAGACAGGTTAAGAATCAAAAATGAAAAAAGAAAAAAGGGAAGAGGCAGTCTGCCCGGGGCAGGAGGCATGGAGCTAGTAGCCCTCACCCCTCCAGATCCAGCGCAGGCCCCGTGGGTGGTGGAACCTGCACGAGAGGAAGAGGAGGCCTTCAGTGACAAGAGGCCCGCCTCTGCACCTTCCCTGTGGCACTTCTCGTGCTCACAGAGGTCAAGGGGTGAGAGGGGAATAAGACAGACTCTTCTGTTTTTCAAGACCTTTTTTCTCTTTTTATTATAAAACTGAAACATGAATTCAATGCAAAAAAGATACAGAAAAGTATAGTCATGAAAGTCATCTCAAGGTCAAAATTTTGTATTTATACAAAAATAAGAGAAATATGCACTGGTAACTTTTGGGAAAATGATCATATTGTATAAGTGGACCTGAATCTGTTCACTTAATATCGCATATAGCATTATCTCCTTACCAAAAATTGATCATTTCTTATGCAATTTTAAGCAGCTAAGTGAAGGGCATTATACGCCCATCTGAGATACTTTCATCTTCCTAAACCACAGAAGACAGACCTCTAATGTCCTCAACTCCTTGAATGTGAAATAGAGAACAGGAAAATGGGGAAAGGCCATCTTTGAGTGGGAATAATACGGAAGAGCTGCTGGAGGTTTAGTCATTGTAGTCTGTGTAGATTAGCTATGAGAGGTATAGATTAAATATGGGTGCATGAAAATAGAATATTTAACACACTCTCGACCTTTCCCTAAATTCTAAAGCTAATTTTTAAAAAGGAATGAGTAGAATATTGTTCAGGGATATTCTAATATTAGCAGTAAATTGCCCAGAATTCTGCATCATGCTTCCGTTTTCTTTAATCTCTGAAGAACACTGAACTCATTTTGAAAAGGCGTATGTTACCTGTCCTTTTCCACAACGACAGGAGTAGGGTAGGACTGGTTACTCTTATTGCCAGTGCCCAGCTGGCCATAAGAATTGGCGCCCCAAGCATACACTTTTCCTTCGTCAGTTAATACTAATGTGTGTGCATAGCCGCAGGCAACCTGGAAAGAGAAAAACCAAATCCACTCAGGCCTGCAGATAGGAGGAAACATGCTTTCACAAGACAGGTTAAGAATCAAAAATGAAAAAAGAAAAAAGGGAAGAGGCAGTCTGCCCGGGGCAGGAGGCATGGAGCTAGTAGCCCTCACCCCTCCAGATCCAGCGCAGGCCCCGTGGGTGGTGGAACCTGCACGAGAGGAAGAGGAGGCCTTCAGTGACAAGAGGCCCGCCTCTGCACCTTCCCTGTGGCACTTCTCGTGCTCACAGAGGTCAAGGGGTGAGAGGGGAATAAGACAGACTCTTCTGTTTTTCAAGACCTTTTTTCTCTTTTTATTATAAAACTGAAACATGAATTCAATGCAAAAAAGATACAGAAAAGTATAGTCATGAAAGTCATCTCAAGGTCAAAATTTTGTATTTATACAAAAATAAGAGAAATATGCACTGGTAACTTTTGGGAAAATGATCATATTGTATAAGTGGACCTGAATCTGTTCACTTAATATCGCATATAGCATTATCTCCTTACCATTAAAAAAATCCTGTCAGCATCATTTCTGTTAATACACATTTAGGATAATTTATTTCACCATTAACATACTATCTGATTTGATACATTATCAAATGATTTATCATTGTTTCTTTTTCTTTCATTTTTTGTTTTGTATATTTACTATATCTTTCCTGTGTCTTTACCTTCCGTAAGTCACTTTCTCTTTGGTGCCTTAGGATAATGGCCTAAAAGCAGAGTGACAGATCAAAGGGGATGAATATTTTGAAGGCTCTTGATACATATTGCCACAGTTTCCTTGGAAAAGACGATAAAAATTTACATTCCAACAGCTACATGTGAGAATGCAGTGGAAATAAACATTTTCTGATAAACATTACAACTAAATTCAGCAAGAGAACTTTAGCCTCTGCTTCAACCTTTTCACCCGGCTAAGACAACTGAGTCTTCAGAGCACCGGTATGTCTGCACCGCAGACCTTAAAACAGGCCAGGGGAACCCATGGTGGACGTACCCGCTGGACGCGGATGCCCTGGAGGGCGGCGACTCTGCACGGAGTGGGCTGGTTGCCGCTGCTGCCGAGTCCCAGCTGCCCATTTCCATTGTAGCCCCAGACGAAGACCTGAGAGAAGGGGAGGGACTCGATGCCCACGAAAGCCAAAACGCAACCAGGTCTCTGTTGTGAGAGGCATGTGAGGGCAGAGCAGACGCGGAGAAGGCAGACGGGCTTTTTGAAATGATGTTCTTACCTCCCCGGTGTTCACCACTGCCATCGAACACATCTGCCCACACGCTATGTTCACAACCACTTTGTTCTGTAAACAGCCAGTGACTCTCCGGGGGATAGGCTGGTTGGCTGTCGACCCAGACCCTACCTGCCCGGAGTTATTATAACCCCAGGCAAATACCTATTGGAAAGAAGATACCCGTAAATGAAACACACTAACGCATACAGTGTCTCAGTTGGCCTCATCTTTGCCCTCAAAGTACTTGATATCCATAAATTCTCACAACACAGGCAGGGAAGTTTTCACAGAATGTATTCTTATGAAATATGTTACTTGACAAAATTAGGGTATGGGCATTATCTACACAAACAGCAGTAATTATAATCAAATGTCATACAATCCTTATAAAATATCCACTTTGGCTCAGTCAGTCAGTTTCTGGCATTTGGGGATTTTTCTTTTTGCAAATGACCCCCCTGAATATAGTAACAGAAAAGTAACAAGACATCCTTCAATATTTTCTAGTTATAAAAATCCTTACATACAGGTACACTTCATAATATAAACACCATGACTATGAACTGCTAACAAGAGTAAGATGAATGTTTGAGTTTGGTGGTTATTTTAATCAAATGATCATGTTTCCAAGTCTGCTATATCAATCTATATAACCTCATTGAAATCTTATGATCAGTGAGATTTAGGCTGACTTTGCTCACCTCTCCATCTGATGTTAGCACCAAAGAATGGTAAGAGCCACAGGCCACTTCGATGACTTGTTTGTTTGACAAATTAGTAGAGATATGACAGGGCACTAGACCAGCAGTGGTTGTCCCATTGCCCAGCTGACTGTAAGCATTGTGACCCCAGGTGAAGACTTCTCCTTCTGAAAATGAAAAGAAGCACAACCAACTTTCAAATATCTACTCATTATGTGAAAGTATATATATTAACACTTCCACAAACGGAAACTAAAAATTCACATGCAACAGCTAATCGACTTCCCTATTCCACAAAGCTCATGTTATAAAAGAATACATGTGGAAAGTTAACCTACATTCTGCCTCAAAGCAACAAGATGAAGTTTAATGGATGCAATTATAACAGCTGGAAGATAGGTTTTTTGATAAATAACAGAGAAAATAAGAGGGAAAAAAAACCCAGATTGCAATTCAAAAGACTGTAAGGTCATTTAACTTTTCTGAACCTTAATTTCCTTACCTACATAAAATAATTATGAAGTTAATTTTTTAAATCTTTATTATTACTTATTGGGCAGTACAATACATATTCAGGGCTTTGGAGGTAATCATAAGATTATTATTTCTTGACCTGAGTGGTAGAATATGGATGTGTACTAAAAAATACCCGTAAATGAAACACACTAACGCATACAGTGTCTCAGTTGGCCTCATCTTTGCCCTCAAAGTACTTGATATCCATAAATTCTCACAACACAGGCAGGGAAGTTTTCACAGAATGTATTCTTATGAAATATGTTACTTGACAAAATTAGGGTATGGGCATTATCTACACAAACAGCAGTAATTATAATCAAATGTCATACAATCCTTATAAAATATCCACTTTGGCTCAGTCAGTCAGTTTCTGGCATTTGGGGATTTTTCTTTTTGCAAATGACCCCTGAATATAGTAACAGAAAAGTAACAAGACATCCTTCAATATTTTCTAGTTATAAAAATCCTTACATACAGGTACACTTCATAATATAAACACCATGACTATGAACTGCTAACAAGAGTAAGATGAATGTTTGAGTTTGGTGGTTATTTTAATCAAATGATCATGTTTCCAAGTCTGCTATATCAATCTATATAACCTCATTGAAATCTTATGATCAGTGAGATTTAGGCTGACTTTGCTCACCTCTCCATCTGATGTTAGCACCAAAGAATGGTAAGAGCCACAGGCCACTTCGATGACTTGTTTGTTTGACAAATTAGTAGAGATATGACAGGGCACTAGACCAGCAGTGGTTGTCCCATTGCCCAGCTGACTGTAAGCATTGTGACCCCAGGTGAAGACTTCTCCTTCTGAAAATGAAAAGAAGCACAACCAACTTTCAAATATCTACTCATTATGTGAAAGTATATATATTAACACTTCCACAAACGGAAACTAAAAATTCACATGCAACAGCTAATCGACTTCCCTATTCCACAAAGCTCATGTTATAAAAGAATACATGTGGAAAGTTAACCTACATTCTGCCTCAAAGCAACAAGATGAAGTTTAATGGATGCAATTATAACAGCTGGAAGATAGGTTTTTTGATAAATAACAGAGAAAAATAAGAGGGAAAAAAAAACCCAGATTGCAATTCAAAAGACTGTAAGGTCATTTAACTTTTCTGAACCTTAATTTCCTTACCTACATAAAATAATTATGAAGTTAATTTTTTAAATCTTTATTATTACTTATTGGGCAGTACAATACATATTCAGGGCTTTGGAGGTAATCATAAGATTATTATTTCTTGACCTGAGTGGTAGAATATGGATGTGTACTTTGTATTTATAAAACTGTGCATATATAGTTTATGAACTTTTCTGTTATGTACTACACTACAGAATTAGGTGTGTTTTAATGATAACATCTTATCAGTCTGAATGCATGAAAAAGCCATGAGAATACTGAATGCCTTATACTACGGACCCCAACTAGGGTCATCCATCCTTGTTTAATGTCAGGGTCACAGAATACTAAGAGTTGGAGGGCATCTTGGAATCTAGCTTTCAATCTCTCTGTTTGTAGATCAAGAATGCCAAGTTCAGGGGCTTCCCTGGTGGCTCAGTGGTAAAGAGTTTGCCAGCCAGTGCAGGAGACATGGGTTTGATTCTTGATCCAGGAGGATCCCACATACTGTGGAGCAGCTAATAAGCCCATGAGCCACAGCTGTGGAGCCTGTGCTCTAGAGCCTCAGAGCCGCAACTATGGAACCCATGTGCCCCAACTATTGATAGCCATGTGCCCAAGAGCCCGAGCTCCAGAACAAGAGAAGTCACTGCAACAAGAAGCCTGCTCACCTCAGCTAGGGAGTAGCCTCCACTCCCTGAAACTAGAGAAGAGCCTGTGGCAGCAGTGAAAACCCAGAAGAGCCAAAAATAAATAAATAAATAAAAGTAAAAAAAAAAAAAAAAAAAAAGAATGCCAAGTTCAAAATGTCCAGAGTTCGTTCAGCACTCTGACGCAAAATAATCACACCTATAAAGTAGGCTTATAGCATTGCCATGCTGACATCCAATGTGCCAATAACTGCTGGATTCCATCGGCTACCTTATCTTACTTTGATACTCAGGTATGTTCATATTTCATATAGTCCAAAGCACAGCCGAGTTCACAGGGCTGAGCCAGAAAGCCTTGTCCAATACAAAGGATATGTGTTCTTAAGGGATCACCCCTTTAAGGGGTGGTCCTGGTCTTGCTCCTTAACAGAGAAAGTGAGGGCTAGAATTCTACCCTGGGTTCCTAGGTTACCTGCTGTTGCAAGGACGATGTGTGGCCCACTACCGTAGCTGAGACAGGCGATCTTTTTGCCGCTTAAAGAATCCAGTCTGCGAGGTTCAATAGTGCTCTGGGCGTCACCTAATCCCAAACAGCCACAGCAGTTTGTGCCAAGCACAAAAATCTGTGGAGAAAACCACAGATGAACTAGCCACTGTTAGTTCAAGCAGTTCTATTTCTGACAAACCTGTAATTACATTCAAACAGGCAGACTCCCCTACAGGAAAATGGCTTCATTATTTAATAAGTAAGGATCGACTCTGTGCTATTTTTTTTTTTTTTTTACTTTAATCCTTAGTTCCCCGAAGATCTTTAATTTAGCAAATCCATTACTAAAAACACAAGTGGTTGAACTTTTTCCTTCGACATTACCTCATCATTTACTGTAGAATATAGAAGTTCATTGCCGGCGCTGCCAAAGACACAGGCCTGACGGACGGACTGCAGCTCTTCCTCAGAACAGAGGGAGAAAATTGGCCACTTGCCCACATCTAACATATTCAGAGAGGACAAAGTAGCCTGGACTGGCTGAAAAAAGAATTAAAAAAACATTTATTAAGAGGGCTAAGAAAAAATACATTTTTTCCACCCACTTCATGTCTGTAGATGAGCTGGCACTTGTGTGAGGAGGAACGAATCCTATCGATTTTGGGGGGAATCGCCTTTACAAGCTCGATGGCTTCGGATGGCTCTCACTGCAAATGAGAGCCAGAGGCCCTGGATGGAATCAGATCTCACCTATTAACTTTCTTCAGAGACACAGGATCCATCTAAGGCTGAACTTTGGGGAGCTGAATGTCTGGCCAAGCACTTTCAGTGGCAGTTAAGGCTTAAATGCAGCCCTGGAAACGAGGCTGCTGGTAAAAGCAGGGTAGAAAAGAGAAAGGACTGCTGTTTCGTCTGCTGCCTGAGTCTTAGCAAAACAAACCCTCAAGAGAGGGTAAGGCCAAAAGGAGGACATCAAGGAACAAGTCAAGAAGTTTCCGTTCGTGGGTCAGTTCTGACCATTCAGGTTGGAGGAGCTACTGGGTTCCATCAGCCCCCACTCAGGTCTGGGAACGGGTAGGAAGGAACACCCAGGTTGTTACCTGCTGTTGCCCACTACCGTAGCTGAGACAGGCGATCTTTTGCCGCTTAAAGAATCCAGTCTGCGAGGTTCAATAGTGCTCTGGCCACCTAATCCCAAACAGCCACAGCAGTTTGTGCCAAGCACAAAAATCTGTGGAGAAAACCACAGATGAACTAGCCACTGTTAGTTCAAGCAGTTCTATTTCTGACAAACCTGTAATTACATTCAAACAGGCAGACTCCCCTACAGGAAAATGGCTTCATTATTTAATAAGTAAGGATCGACTCTGTGCTATTTTTTTTTTTTTTTTACTTTAATCCTTAGTTCCCCGAAGATCTTTAATTTAGCAAATCCATTACTAAAAACACAAGTGGTTGAACTTTTTCCTTCGACATTACCTCATCATTTACTGTAGAATATAGAAGTTCATTGCCGGCGCTGCCAAAGACACAGGCCTGACGGACGGACTGCAGCTCTTCCTCAGAACAGAGGGAGAAAATTGGCCACTTGCCCACATCTAACATATTCAGAGAGGACAAAGTAGCCTGGACTGGCTGAAAAAAGAATTAAAAAAACATTTATTAAGAGGGCTAAGAAAAAATACATTTTTTCCACCCACTTCATGTCTGTAGATGAGCTGGCACTTGTGTGAGGAGGAACGAATCCTATCGATTTTGGGGGGAATCGCCTTTACAAGCTCGATGGCTTCGGATGGCTCTCACTGCAAATGAGAGCCAGAGGCCCTGGATGGAATCAGATCTCACCTATTAACTTTCTTCAGAGACACAGGATCCATCTAAGGCTGAACTTTGGGGAGCTGAATGTCTGGCCAAGCACTTTCAGTGGCAGTTAAGGCTTAAATGCAGCCCTGGAAACGAGGCTGCTGGTAAAAGCAGGGTAGAAAAGAGAAAGGACTGCTGTTTCGTCTGCTGCCTGAGTCTTAGCAAAACAAACCCTCAAGAGAGGGTAAGGCCAAAAGGAGGACATCAAGGAACAAGTCAAGAAGTTTCCGTTCGTGGGTCAGTTCTGACCATTCAGGTTGGAGGAGCTACTGGGTTCCATCAGCCCCCACTCAGGTCTGGGAACGGGTAGGAAGGAACACCCAGAAAGTATGTGTATCAATTTGCTATGACTGCTGTATCAAAGTACCACAGACTGGGGAGCTTAAACAGCACAACTTTATTTTCTCACAGTTCTGGAGGCTAATTTCAAAGGTGAGGTTTTGGCTGGCTTGGTTCCTTCTAAGGCTTTGTTGGGAAGATCCATCAGGCCTCTCCCCGTGGCTTGCAGATGTCTGAATTCTCCCTGTGTCTTTCACATCATCTTCCCCAGGTCTGTCTGTCTCTGTGCCTAAATTTCCCTTTTTGAGAAGGACATCAGTCATACTGGATTAGGTCACCCTCACGACCTCATCTTAACTAAACGATTTACATCTGCAGTGATCCCATTTCCAAATAAAGTCACTTTCAAAAAGAATGGGGTATTTTTTAAAAATTATTATTATTATTATTTTTTTAATTTATTTTATCTTTTGGGGGGTGGGGTGGGGAGGGAGGGGGGTCAGGCGGGCCACTTCTATTGGTCTTTCATTTCTCTATTTTTCATCCGTCTTTGTTCTCTGGCTCCTGTGGGCCTATCACGGTGGCCTCTGTTGTCGCAGAGCACCAGCTCTGGGCGCACGCGCTCCAGAGCTCTGGCTCGGTAATTGGACACATCAGTCCAGCCACTCCACGGCATGTGGGATCTTCCCAGGCCAGGGATCGAACCGGCGCCCCTTGCAGTGCAAGGCGGTGTCCTTACCTACTGGACCACCAGGGAAGCCCAAGAATGGGGTATTTTAGCTCCTTTGGGCTGCTAAATCAAAACCACAGACTGGGTGGCTTATAAACTAGGACAATTTCTATTTCATTGCTCTGGAGACTGGGAAGTCCAGATCAAGGCACCAGCATGACTGTGTTCTGAGGAAGGCGCCCTTCCAGATTCAGAGCCCATGCCTTCTCACTCTGTTCTCACACAGAAGGAGGAAGGACCTGGGGTCTCTCAGGAGGCTCTTTTATAAAGCACTAAGCCCATTCATAAGGTTCCTTCTCTCGAGACTCAAGCAACTCGAGAGGCCCCACCTACTAATATTAATACCATTACCTTTGGGGGTTGGGGTTTTAACATATGAATTTGATGGGGGGGGGATACAACCAAACCCATATCAACCTCCATGAAGGTCTTGAGCAGCTGCTCTCCCTCTTGCTGTATGCTCAGTTGTGTCTAACTCTGTGCGACCCTATGAACTGTAGCCCACCAGTCTCCTCTGTCCATGGGATTTCCCAAGTTACAGCACTGGAGTGGGTTGCCATCTCCTTCTCCAGGGGATCTTCTCAACCCAGGGATGGAACACTGCAGGAGGATGCTTTCCCACTGAGCCACCAGGCAAGCCTACTTGTGGACATGATAAAGTTTCTTTTTTTAAAAAAAGCATTTATTTATTTATTTATTTTGGGGGGGTGGGGGGCGGGTGGGCTGCTTCTATTGGTCTTTCATTTGTCTATTTTTCATCCATCTTTGTTCTTTGGCCCGTGTGGGCCTCCCATCGCGGTGGCCTCTGTTGTCGCAGAGCGCCTGCTCTGGGCGCATGCGCTCCAGAGCTCCGGCTCGGTAATTGGACACATCAGTCCAGCGGCTCCGCGGCACGTGGGATCTCCCCAGGCCATGGATCAAACCGGCACCCCTTGTACTGCAAGGCGGTGTCCTTATCCACTGGACCACCGGGGAAGCCCGATAAAGCTTCTTTACAGAGAGCTTTTACTTATTTGCTATACGGCAAACATTTTTACTTACATATATTTTACTTCCAAAAATGTTTAAGATTACAATAAGATGCATAAATGGCGAACATGCTTACCAATGGTATGGCCCTCAATAAACACCATAGTCTAGCTTAATTTAAAGGAGTAAAGGATTTTGTAAGGCCTGGCTTTCCTGTTGGCTATTAAGTTGATCTTATACAGCTATATGTTCAAGTAGAGAGGATCAGACCAGCTGTTTATTTTAGAAAGGAGTCAGGGGAATAAACTTTATTTATTCCTTTATCATGAGGACCTGGCTCACCAGATCATGGGGGTGCAGAAATCCTAAGTCTGCATTTGCAAACTGGAGCCCCAGGAAAGCTGGTGGCATAATTCGATCTGAGCCCAAAGGCCTTAGAACCAGAGGAAACAAGGATGTAAATCCAGCCCAAGGGCAGAGGATGAAATGAGATGTCCTGGGTAAATCAGTGAGGCGGGGGAAAGGGGCTGAATTCTTCCTTCCTCTGCCTTCTGTACCATTCAGGTTCTCAACACAGTGGAGGATGTCCACTCACACTGGGAAGGGCAACCCATTTACTGAGTCCCCTAGTTCAAGTGCTCTTCTCTTCTGGAAACATCCTTACAGACACACCCAGAGATGACGTTAACCTGGGTCCTAGGGGCCACTCAAGTTGACACGTGGAGTTAACTAGGAAGAAGGCCATGTGAAGATGAGGCAGAGATGGGGGTGACCCAGCTCCAGGTTCTGGAACACCATGGAGTGCTGGGAGCCACCAGAAGACGCTGGGAGAAGGCTGGAAGGCTTCTTCCCCAGAGCCCTCAGAGAGAGTGGCCCTGCCGACACCTGGCTTTCACTCTTCTGGCCTCCAAAACTGTGAGAATAGACTTCTCTTGTTTTAAACCAACCGGCTTGTGGTGCTCTGTCAGGGCGGAAACTAATATGAAGAAACCAACACAGTGGGGAAGCGGTTTCTCACTGTGAGCAGCAGTACTCAGGGAGTGGCAGAGCCTGAGCCAGGGGGTGCTCCCCCGGTGCCAAATTTGGTCACTTCCCCCCACGATGCCATGCAAACTGCAGGACCCTGTCCAGAGAGTGATGTCTCCTATTGTCTCTGGGGCAGTAGCTAAGGCCCTGGGGAGCTAATGGCAGAACCCTGTTATGTTAGCTTTGAGTCTAAGCTTGTACCTAAAATTACTCACCTCCTTATATTAGTAAGGAAACTTATTCTCTATGAGTGGTTCATTTTAATGTGTATTTTTTTTTATTTAAGTCTGTAATTTTCAGAAAGAATCATGTTTGGCATATGGGGCTGAAATATTTCATGTAGACGTGCTTATGTTCCACTTAAAAAGGTTCTTACATATTATTGATATTTCTGGTCTTTGCAAATGAAGCACACCCATATTGCTGTCCTCATTTTACCTATGAGGAACCTAAGGGTCAGGGAGACCAAGAAATCCTCCAACATCACTGGCTTCTGAGTCGGTGAGTGAGATTTCTTTCTACACATCATCTGTTGCTGAGTAAAAAGTGCACATAAAAAGAAACATGCCTGGCAGGCCTCACATTGGTTTGCTCGCATTTGTAGGGCTTTGTATTCATATAGTCTTCAATGAAGAAGGGAGTAACGCCCACCATGGGCAGTCTTTCACAGACAGGACAGATGGGGACATACAACGTGAACACAAGTAATATACAGTGATTGACTGCAACCTCATTTTTTTCCTTTCAAGCAAATTTTTGGATTTTGATTGCTACAAAATCAAATGGCTTCTTAAAGATGCCTAGAATCCGGCTGTAAATCCAATCAGCTCCTTAACACTTGTTTTACAAATCGTTAGCTCTGAGCTTTCCTCCTGGCCCACCTCTACAAAACGTGTGGTGCTCGGCCCACAACTCTCCTGACCACTGGGATTCCAGTGTGCGGAGCTGGGATGTCACCTGCAGTGGTACATCTGGAAGAGGATGCTACTGGGTGACAGGAAGTTGGGTCTGATGGTATCAATGAACGTTTACCATGTATCAGATACCAAGACAAAAGGAATACATCGTTACTGCCTTCGTGGAGCTCACGTGTATGTGTGGGCTAAGTTGCTTTAGTCGTGTCCGACTCTGTGCCACCCTATGGGCTGCAGTCCACCAGGTTCCTCTGTCCATGGGATTCTCCAGGCAAGAACACTGGAGCGGCTTGCCATGTCCTCCTCCAGGGGATCCTCCTGACCCAAGGATCCAATCCACAACTTTTATGTCTCCTGCCATGGCAGGCGGGTTCTTTACCACTAGCACCGCCTGGGAAGCCCCATGGAGCTCACAATTTAATAGGAAAAATAAACCAAATAATTATAATATAACCTAAACACAACAGAGGTTGCTTTTAAAATCTATGCCAGAAGGTTGGCTGCTAGAGGTTAGTCATCAAAAATTCATTTTGTTCTAAGTCGGGGGGGAAAGTTTTTCATAGGGAACTGATGACTTCATTTATGAAATGTCCAGTTATACTTTCTTAAAGTAAATGTTTAATATCACTCTCAAGGAATCAGCATCTTTGTTCTCCGAAGAAAAATGCATTTTTCTGTCTGGGATAATCATGAGCACATATAGTTATATGCATTGTATACATATACATAAATAGCATATATGTATACCCTGTACACACACACACACTGTAGGCTGCAGTCCATAGTGTCACACAGAGTTGGACATGCCTGAAGTGACTTAGCATGCATGCATGCACTGTACACAGTAGGAGTGTACATAAGGATCCATACACTTTAGGAGCCTCCGTCAACCACAGCCACCCTGTGACAGCAGAGATCTCTGCAGAAGGCCCCCAACTACCTCTGGGCCCAACTGCTAAGTGAGGGACTGGATAAGCAGGAGCCAAGAGTGGGCCATTAAAAAATCTATAAGGGGAAAAAAAAGCCTACCAGAACATGAGAGCTTGACAATTCCATCATCCAGATCACGTCCCTAAAATCCGCCTCCTCTCTTGGACCCTCCTTCTCACACATCTCACCCGCTCAGGGGAGAATTAACTCTGGGGCCAGCTCACCTTCACTACTTCACTCAAATCCAGGTCACCTCTCCTGTCGCTCACGTGCATCTGTTTGGGAAAGGCAAAGTGGTGAAACTTCAACATTAGCTCAAGGAGAACATAACTGAGAAAATACACTTCCGTTAAGTTAGAGACCAAAACACACGTTATTATACCTTGGAGGGTGTGCTCTCCATATTAACTCTGCTTCTGCATCCATATGAAGAACTTAACTGTGAACAATTATTAAGTTGTCACAGTTCAATATTCAATACAGCATATGAAAACAGAATTAAGATCCCATGTCAGGCACGCGTAGCCAAAGGAAAAAAAATCTTTAAAAAACCGCAGACACCTCACCCTTTGAGGATTTCGGGGCAGCATGACATCTTGTAATAAAGCAGTTTCGTTGCTAACACTGTGAGTCTGCTCTTTTATTTTACCAAATCTGTTCCCAGAAAAATGAAAACAATGAAATCCTCTATGAACATTTTGTAAGACGCCCAGGGTCAACACACTGCTTTTGTAAGCTACTTTCCTACAGTGCTCACAGACGAGCATTCCAGTCAGCAGGAGGCAGGACTGTGGATCAGGTTCAGAAGCTTTGCTGTCTTGCACACTATTCTGGCTGAGATGGCAGTGCACAACTTTCACTGCATTTTGACTACATTTTATTTTCAAAAAGTAGAAAACAGAAAAATGAAATGGTGGCCGTTCGTATTAAGCTGTTACAGTCAAGAGCAGGTATTTCATAAATTTCTCAGTTTCACAGAAGATGGAGATGGATGTGCCTGCAGAAAGATGGAAACCCTCGAACATCAGCTGGGCGCTGGCCAGACTGGAGCTGCTTGACTGTGATGTTCAGATGTGATGGAAATGAAGTAAAGGATATCTGCGATGAGTTAAAAACATGTCAGGGAAGATTAAGTGTTGTCTTTTTTTTTTAGTCTCTGGTAGTGGAGCAAACTACTCAGCCCCTTCGGCAGGGTAGCACTGTCTGTGGAGGCCTTCCTGGTGGCTCAGTGGTAAAGAATCTGCCTGCCAATGCAGAAAATGCGGGTTTGATCCCTGGGTCAGGAAGATCCCCCGGAGAAGGAAACGGCAATCTACCCCCTGGGAAATCCCACGGACAGAGGAGCCTGGTGAGCTACAGTTCCTGGGGTTACAGAGTCAAACATGACATGGCAGCTCCACAGCATTATCTGTGGAAGGAGGGATGGCCTCCTCCTCATCTTGTCAAATGTCACCGCCTCTGAGAACCATTTCTCTACCCTCAGCCAAACCCCACAGCCCCCTGCAGCCCCCGGCATTCTCTACATTCACAGCAGTGACCTGCCAGCGTCTCAGCCACTACACTGCGGGCCCCGCAGAGAAAGACACTATCTCACTGATCTTTCTGTCGAATGGCCAATAGAAATTTGATGGTTTGTTTTACATGACAGAAAACACGTGCTTTACAGACATGATTTTTCTAACCTTGGCACTTAATGCATAGAGAAGGAAAAGGTCATCTTCTATATAGCTGTCTTCCATGATCCTGTGCAGTCCCTGAGGAAAAAGTATGTGGTACAATCAGGATTCCGCGTGTCGAGTGAAACTGGTAACAGAGAAGATAAGCTAAGTTCAAATACGGTGAAGGGAAGATAAGGGAACTAAGTTTGGGGTAGGGGCGTTAACAGCTATAAGACATAAAAAAATGTTCTAACTGTTGTTCTCTGATGAGAATCCTCAGCTGAGGTGTGAAAAAATAATCCCAGAATAAATGTATTCTGACATCTACTAGGGAATAAGTAAAACATTTTCATTTCGGAGGACTTTCTAGAGATAAGAAAGAATAAACTTTACACCTTGATCAAATTTCCCCTAGGACTGGGAAGTTCCAAATCACAGGGAAGAGCAGACTTATCAATTCTCAGCTCCACTGAAGGGTATATGATTTGCTAAGTGTGGGGAGAATGAGTGAATGAAAAAGGTGAAAGGATGAATGAACAAATGTGACTTCGTAACATTAGACCTTAACAAAAACCTGAACCAACAGCCACCAAGCGCTTGAGCCACTGCAATGAAGGTTCTCACCTTAATTACCTGTCTCCACAAGGTCTACCTTCTACCACAGACAAGTAACAGTGGAAACAGCCCTATCAGAATATATGCAGGATGTCTGGACTACGGTTAAGTCATTACACAATTATCACTGAAAGTAAATTGGAGTATTCTCTCTCCCCCTGTTTAATAATGTTGATTTATTAGGTTGGTTTCTATTTACTCAAATACACCCCAGATTTCAAGTGCTAACATCGCAACATCTTATTTGATGTTAGCTACAGGCAATTAAGAGCCTGGCAAAAGATAAAAGCAACATCAAAGTCAGGCTAAGTCTTGCAAGTGTACTTACCAAAGTTCTACATTCACTTGAGAGTTACTGGCAAAATTCTGTTTTCTTCTGCTGTATAAAGGTCTCCCAGCATACAGGAATAATAAACAATATATTCACTGATCTTTCTGTCGAATGGCCAATAGAAATTTGATGGTTTGTTTTACATGACAGAAAACACGTGCTTTACAGACATGATTTTTCTAACCTTAGCACTTAATGCATAGAGAAGGAAAAGGTCATCTTCTATATAGCTGTCTTCCATGATCCTGTGCAGTCCCTGAGGAAAAAGTATGTGGTACAATCAGGATTCCGCGTGTCGAGTGAAACTGGTAACAGAGAAGATAAGCTAAGTTCAAATACGGTGAAGGGAAGATAAGGGAACTAAGTTTGGGGTAGGGGCGTTAACAGCTATAAGACATAAAAAAATGTTCTAACTGTTGTTCTCTGATGAGAATCCTCAGCTGAGGTGTGAAAAAATAATCCCAGAATAAATGTATTCTGACATCTACTAGGGAATAAGTAAAACATTTTCATTTCGGAGGACTTTCTAGAGATAAGAAAGAATAAACTTTACACCTTGATCAAATTTCCCCTAGGACTGGGAAGTTCCAAATCACAGGGAAGAGCAGACTTATCAATTCTCAGCTCCACTGAAGGGTATATGATTTGCTAAGTGTGGGGAGAATGAGTGAATGAAAAAGGTGAAAGGATGAATGAACAAATGTGACTTCGTAACATTAGACCTTAACAAAAACCTGAACCAACAGCCACCAAGCGCTTGAGCCACTGCAATGAAGGTTCTCACCTTAATTACCTGTCTCCACAAGGTCTACCTTCTACCACAGACAAGTAACAGTGGAAACAGCCCTATCAGAATATATGCAGGATGTCTGGACTACGGTTAAGTCATTACACAATTATCACTGAAAGTAAATTGGAGTATTCTCTCTCCCCCTATTTAATAATGTTGATTTATTAGGTTGGTTTCTATTTACTCAAATACACCCCAGATTTCAAGTGCTAACATCGCAACATCTTATTTGATGTTAGCTACAGGCAATTAAGAGCCTGGCAAAAGATAAAAGCAACATCAAAGTCAGGCTAAGTCTTGCAAGTGTACTTACCAAAGTTCTACATTCACTTGAGAGTTACTGGCAAAATTCTGTTTTCTTCTGCTGTATAAAGGTCTCCCAGCATACAGGGAATAATAAACAATATATTCAGAATAATAATTACTCACTTATTATATTATAATATTACTCAATTAACTATGACAGTTAATACAAATCATTACTTCTCATGATGGCAAAAGACACACTTGTTCTGAAAAGGACAACTGAGACTTTCCTCACTTACAAATTTCTAATGCTTGATCTGGTTGCCAATATGGAAAAATAATTTTAGGTGGCGGTTATTCCTATATCATCTGTCTTCTCTGTTAATTTCAAGATCTTTAAGAGAGAGGACTATGAGCCCACGCACTGCAACTAGAGAGTAGGCCCTGCTCTCCACAACCAGAGAAAAGCCTGGGTAGCAACAGAGATCCTGCACAGCCAAAAATAAACAGATAAATTAAAACAAAAAAGGAAAAAAAGAGGGGGATCATGAACCATTCATTGCTACAGCCACCACAACACACGGCTCAGAGGAAAACACAGAGCATGTGTTGAAATCATCTTCTGAATACAGCCCTTTGTAGACTGCAGACAGTCTATTTTGGGGTTTCTTTTCTTTTTGCCTCATCCTAACTGGAAAGACCTTTTTCATCACTGCTCCCAGTTTAATAGAATAAAAAATAAAAAGATAGGTGAGGGAAGAGAAGAGGAAGAAGAGCAGAGGAAGGGAATTCAAAGGCAAAAGAGGAAACAAGTGAAGGAAAGGGGTCTAATTAGAGAGCTGATGGCCTTTCACTGGACTTTGGGACACCCTTGCTCCTGGGAGAAGAGAATCTTGCTAATACGCTGAGATCACTCAACAATAATCCTGGGATTTGTTTTGTTTCCCCATTGCATCCCTGTACCACTGAAGGTAACCAATTTCACTGGTTTCTGGTTTACCCTTGTTTTGTTTGGCAAGAGAAGCAGATACATGTATGTGTTTTTATTTCCCAATTCCTCCTTATACAAAAAATGACGTACTTTACATCTTCTTTTGTAAGCTATTTTTTCATCACGTGCTCTGTATCAGCTAACAGAAATTTTTAAACATCTGCATATCCTGAGTGTTCAAGGAAAAAAATAAATAGCTCTTTTCAGTGTCTTTGATAAACTGCAACTATTGTTAACTCTTTAAAAATTGGAATGGTGAAAAACAGGTCATTCTATTTATTTTACTAAGCAGCTTAAGACATAATTATATGTATAGGAGAGGACAACTACCATATTCAAAGAAATAACACTCAGTGAGATTCAATTAACACTAAGTATAATATTAATATAATTTCATTTTTGTCAGTCAGAATGTCCTTGAAGGTTTAAAAATGGTTCACAATGAATTACTATTATGCAGTACTGTGAAAAAATGTGAAAATCTGTAGCATTGTGGAAAATGGTTGGCTTTTTCTTTCTGGTTGTGCCATGTGGCTTACAGTATCTTAGTTCTCCAACCAGGGATTGAACTCACACCCAAGGCAGCGAAAGCATGGAGTCCTAACTACAGGACCACCAGGGAATTTGCTGGTTGTGCATTTTATTCTTTTTAACATTATTCCAATGTGATACAAATATAATAGAGAAAACCAGCTTCCCCAATTTACACTGCTTGAGGAATACTGCTTGTGGAACATATGTGAGAGTTATAGTCATCTCATCCTGTTATCTATACGATTTCACCTGATTATTATTAATAGGAATTTATAGTAACCTATCAATATACACATCTTAAAAATTCATAATACACATACAGAGTATCACACCCATGATGTGATAAATATGAATTCTAAGTAACAGTGACAATAAAAACAGTTAAAATAAATAGCTACCCTGTGTCAAGCGTTAAGTGCCTTATCTCATTGAATCTTCCTAACAGTCAAAAGAAACAGGTGGACTCGTTCCCTCTGTTTGACAGACACAGTCCCATACTGGACCAACAGCCACCAGCCAGGCAGGGCTGCAGCCAGGACTCAGTTCAGTGCCCCCGCTCCTGGACTCTCCCCTGCACTGCAGGGATATTTTAGGTTTTCTGTGTACATTCCAGATAGCTTTACTCTGTACTGACTAGTTGGGAACATTCCCTCCAAAAATATTTGTACCTTATTGTTTTAACTTTCTGGAGTCCAGTAATCGATCATCTTTAATCCTATTCCTTCTAGACCGTTGTGGAAGCTGTCTTCTAGGGCAAGGTTAATATGACTGAAAACAGAAATACATAAGTAAATTCTATTAGAGAAAAACAGAAAAGGAAAAGAATATACCATCTTCAACTTTAAAAAGCCAGTATTTACCTGAGAAAAATACAGTTAAAAAAGCTGTATCAGCTAGAAATACAATTTTACTATTAGAGAGATACAATAGAGAGACAATCTTAGAACGTCTATTAGAAAGTCAGCAGTAGAGGTGCTCAATTATAGAAAGAATTAATATGATAAAATATGACTGAGATATTATAAGTTTGGGGAGAGGGCTTCAAAATATGGACACTGAAACTTACTGAAAAACACTTAGTTTAATCTATCCTATCTCAATATTCAAAAAATGCAAAGGCAGCCATTTGGAAAGGGAAAGCAAAATTTTCAAATTTTTGGAAGGAGGTATAACACATATCTTTGTGATCTCAGGGCAGGGAAAGATTTCTTAAATGAGACCCAAAAGCACAAACCACAAAGAGAAGACTGGTAATTTTTACTACACTAAAACTTTTAAATTTTGTCTTTCTAAAAGACAAAATGAACAAAGGGAAAAACATGCCACAGAATAGGAAAAGATATTTTCAACATATACAACTGATAGCTGGAAAATAATTAGTATTCATAATATATAATGTATACCTAAAAAATCAGAAAAAGAGTAGCAATCCAATTTAGAAATGGACAAAGGCAATTCATAGAAGAAGAAATTAACATGGACTTTATCATGGAAATGTAATCACAATGAGATAGACCTCACCAATCAGATCTGCAAAATTAAAGGGGATGATACACAGTGTTTGTGAGGATGAGGACCAAAAGGTACACTCATATTACTGGAAGGAATGTAAACTGGTATAATCACTTTTAGAGAAATTCAACAGTTAGGCCAAAGCAGCATCTTTCAAGCTTTTCACACACACACAACACACACACACACATGAAACAAGTGCTTCACAAAATAATTCTTACCCTTGCTACATGAAATACCAAGGGATATCCTCTTTCCTATTTTTTTTCTATTTTACATTATTCTCTTCTACCCCGTCCTAATTTATCCTTTTCTATTTAATCTTTTCAATGTTGGTTTCAGCTAAGATAATTTTAAGATCATTAACAAGTTATGTCTTACAGCTTAGAAAACACCAGCTTAGATGAAATTCTAGAGCACACACAAAACTGTTTGCAATAGCCAAACACTAGAAACAATAGACAGAAGTGGTCAACGGGCTCCATGAACAGAATTTATAAACTGTGCACACTGCACAGCAATTGAAAGAAACTAGAATCAACACAGATAAGTTTCCAAAATTACTCTGATCAAAAATCACTAAGTCGCAGAATGATGCATGTGACACACTGTTTGATAAGGTTTAAAATCAAAAGTGTAATAGGTGCTGACACTGAAACTTACTGAAAACACTTAGTTTAATCTATCCTATCTCAATATTCAAAAAATGCAAAGGCAGCCATTTGGAAAGGGAAAGCAAAATTTTCAAATTTTTGGAAGGAGGTATAACACATATCTTTGTGATCTCAGGGCAGGGAAAGATTTCTTAAATGAGACCCAAAAGCACAAACCACAAAGAGAAGACTGGTAATTTTTACTACACTAAAACTTTTAAATTTTGTCTTTCTAAAAGACAAAATGAACAAAGGGAAAAACATGCCACAGAATAGGAAAAGATATTTTCAACATATACAACTGATAGCTGGAAAATAATTAGTATTCATAATATATAATGTATACCTAAAAAATCAGAAAAAGAGTAGCAATCCAATTTAGAAATGGACAAAGGCAATTCATAGAAGAAGAAATTAACATGGACTTTATCATGGAAATGTAATCACAATGAGATAGACCTCACCAATCAGATCTGCAAAATTAAAGGGGATGATACACAGTGTTTGTGAGGATGAGGACCAAAAGGTACACTCATATTACTGGAAGGAATGTAAACTGGTATAATCACTTTTAGAGAAATTCAACAGTTAGGCCAAAGCAGCATCTTTCAAGCTTTTCACACACACACAAACACACACACACACATGAAACAAGTGCTTCACAAAATAATTCTTACCCTTGCTACATGAAATACCAAGGGATATCCTCTTTCCTATTTTTTTTCTATTTTACATTATTCTCTTCTACCCCGTCCTAATTTATCCTTTTCTATTTAATCTTTTCAATGTTGGTTTCAGCTAAGATAATTTTAAGATCATTAACAAGTTATGTCTTACAGCTTAGAAAACACCAGCTTAGATGAAATTCTAGAGCACACACAAAACTGTTTGCAATAGCCAAACACTAGAAACAATAGACAGAAGTGGTCAACGGGCTCCATGAACAGAATTTATAAACTGTGCACACTGCACAGCAATTGAAAGAAACTAGAATCAACACAGATAAGTTTCCAAAATTACTCTGATCAAAAATCACTAAGTCGCAGAATGATGCATGTGACACACTGTTTGATAAGGTTTAAAATATGCAGAAAACAACACTATTTTAATGTGTAATAGGTGCTGACACACACATGGCTAGACTTCGATGGAAACATTTTCTTAAGAAAGTTTAGATGGAGGGCTTCCCTGGTAGCTTAGCAGTGAAGAGTTTGCCTGCCAGTGCAGGAGACATGGGTTCCATCCCTGATCCAGGAAGATCCCACATGCTGCGGAGCAACTAAGCCCTGAGCCACAACTATGGAGCCTGTGCTCTAGAGCCTCGGAGCCACAACTATGGAGCCCATGGGCCACAACTACTGAAGCCCGTGTGCCCTAGAGCCTGAGTTCCACAACAAGATAAGTCCCCTCAACAAGAAGCCTGCTCACCTCAACTATAGAGTAACCCCCACTCTGTGCACCTAGTGAAGAGCCTGAGGCAACAGTGAAAACCCAGAATAGCCAAAAATAAATAAATAAATAAAAATTAAAAAAAAAAGTTTAGATGGAGGTTAATACCAAAGGCAAAATTTGCTATGTAATTCTATCAATGATTGGTAAGGCTGGGCTTTTCCAATTGACAAGACAGTCTTCAAGATTTTAAGCTTGAAGTTAAATTAATCATCTGAGTATGAAAGAAGATGAGGTTACCCAATATTAAGGAAAATAAAATTGCAAAATCAGAAAAATACCATTCTAATACTGGTATTTACCATGAACATAGGAATTCAGTAAAGGCCTGATATGGACAACTCATAAACCACAACTTCTTTCCAACATTTTACCAACACCACAGGAAGGTAACAACTCAATAACATAGAAAATAAAATAAAACAGTATCTTAGATGTCAGGGAAGAATTTGAAACAGAAAAAAGTGCATTTGAATGTGGTTTTTACTGTTGGTCTTAATTTGCTTGCAAATTCCTCCCTTTTCTGCCCAGGAAGGAGGCGCTTCTTCATATGATGGTGTCATGGCATAAGCTCATTCCATACAACTCTCACTGTATGTTGCTTATAAACTGTGCACACTGCACAGCAATTGAAAGAAACTAGAATCAACACAGATAAGTTTCCAAAATTACTCTGATCAAAAATCACTAAGTCGCAGAATGATGCATGTGACACACTGTTTGATAAGGTTTAAAATATGCAGAAAACAACACTATTTTAATGTGTAATAGGTGCTGACACACACATGGCTAGACTTCGATGGAAACATTTTCTTAAGAAAGTTTAGATGGAGGGCTTCCCTGGTAGCTTAGCAGTGAAGAGTTTGCCTGCCAGTGCAGGAGACATGGGTTCCATCCCTGATCCAGGAAGATCCCACATGCTGCGGAGCAACTAAGCCCTGAGCCACAACTATGGAGCCTGTGCTCTAGAGCCTCGGAGCCACAACTATGGAGCCCATGGGCCACAACTACTGAAGCCCGTGTGCCCTAGAGCCTGAGTTCCACAACAAGATAAGTCCCTCAACAAGAAGCCTGCTCACCTCAACTATAGAGTAACCCCCACTCTGTGCACCTAGTGAAGAGCCTGAGGCAACAGTGAAAACCCAGAATAGCCAAAAATAAATAAATAAATAAAAATTAAAAAAAAAAGTTTAGATGGAGGTTAATACCAAAGGCAAAATTTGCTATGTAATTCTATCAATGATTGGTAAGGCTGGGCTTTTCCAATTGACAAGACAGTCTTCAAGATTTTAAGCTTGAAGTTAAATTAATCATCTGAGTATGAAAGAAGATGAGGTTACCCAATATTAAGGAAAATAAAATTGCAAAATCAGAAAAATACCATTCTAATACTGGTATTTACCATGAACATAGGAATTCAGTAAAGGCCTGATATGGACAACTCATAAACCACAACTTCTTTCCAACATTTTACCAACACCACAGGAAGGTAACAACTCAATAACATAGAAAATAAAATAAAACAGTATCTTAGATGTCAGGGAAGAATTTGAAACAGAAAAAAGTGCATTTGAATGTGGTTTTTACTGTTGGTCTTAATTTGCTTGCAAATTCCTCCCTTTTCTGCCCAGGAAGGAGGCGCTTCTTCATATGATGGTGTCATGGCATAAGCTCATTCCATACAACTCTCACTGTATGTTGCTTTATTGTTTTTTCCTTACATGTATTTTGGGATACATAATCTGATTCATGTATACACTTACTTACTCAAATTAAAAAGTGCCGTTTGCTTTGAAAAGTAGTTTCTTACGCATTTCCTCATTTTGTTTAAATGTAATGAAAGAACAATGTAGTTATAGAATTTTAATACACTCGTAGTTTGCCTTATAATATAAAAAGAAATGGAAGAGGGAGAACCTTCTCCAGCCAGAAGCTCCTGCCACTGACCTCTGCCTTCACAGGCTCCAAACTAGACATTCAAGAGCCAGTGTTCCAAGTTTTTGTTAAGAGTAATTTCCTTTTTCTTTATTTTTTTTCATCAGGCCACATGGCACGTGGGATCTCAGTTCCCTGACCAGGGATCAAACCCATGGCCACTGCTGTGGAAACATGGTGTCCTAAGCACTGGACCACCAGCGAATTCCCACAGGAGTAACTTTCAAAACCCAATATATATCAGCTAAGATAACCTTTGGCATGACATTTCCTCCTTTGGCTGTTTTTCTAAACCTGTATAGTTTAATAATTTATTTCTAAACTATTCCTGTTTGGGATAGATAACTCCTTTTCATACATACTGTATTTTGAGCTTTTGCGATACTTTTAATTATAGCACAGCTGAAGATCTGTGGACAAGATGGCAGTCTTTCAGGAACTGAACATAATAAACATACCCATTCCTAATCCTCTTGAAGAACAGATCAAATAATTGTTCCCAGGTAAATTTCTTTTTTGAAGACATGGGGGCCCAAAAAATTTCAGAAAAATACCATTCTAATACTGGTATTTACCATGAACATAGGAATTCAGTAAAGGCCTGATATGGACAACTCATAAACCACAACTTCTTTCCAACATTTTACCAACACCACAGGAAGGTAACAACTCAATAACATAGAAAATAAAATAAAACAGTATCTTAGATGTCAGGGAAGAATTTGAAACAGAAAAAAGTGCATTTGAATGTGGTTTTTACTGTTGGTCTTAATTTGCTTGCAAATTCCTCCCTTTTCTGCCCAGGAAGGAGGCGCTTCTTCATATGATGGTGTCATGGCATAAGCTCATTCCATACAACTCTCACTGTATGTTGCTTTATTGTTTTTTCCTTACATGTATTTTGGGATACATAATCTGATTCATGTATACACTTACTTACTCAAATTAAAAAGTGCCGTTTGCTTTGAAAAGTAGTTTCTTATGCATTTCCTCATTTTGTTTAAATGTAATGAAAGAACAATGTAGTTATAGAATTTTAATACACTCGTAGTTTGCCTTATAATATAAAAAGAAATGGAAGAGGGAGAACCTTCTCCAGCCAGAAGCTCCTGCCACTGACCTCTGCCTTCACAGGCTCCAAACTAGACATTCAAGAGCCAGTGTTCCAAGTTTTTGTTAAGAGTAATTTCCTTTTTCTTTATTTTTTTTCATCAGGCCACATGGCACGTGGGATCTCAGTTCCCTGACCAGGGATCAAACCCATGGCCACTGCTGTGGAAACATGGTGTCCTAAGCACTGGACCACCAGCGAATTCCCACAGGAGTAACTTTCAAAACCCAATATATATCAGCTAAGATAACCTTTGGCATGACATTTCCTCCTTTGGCTGTTTTTCTAAACCTGTATAGTTTAATAATTTATTTCTAAACTATTCCTGTTTGGGATAGATAACTCCTTTTCATACATACTGTATTTTGAGCTTTTGCGATACTTTTAATTATAGCACAGCTGAAGATCTGTGGACAAGATGGCAGTCTTTCAGGAACTGAACATAATAAACATACCCATTCCTAATCCTCTTGAAGAACAGATCAAATAATTCGTTCCCAGGTACGAAGCATATGGTCTCTACATTTTACTACTGGTTATCAGTATTAATCAGTATGTCTGTTAATATGACAATGTGTCATATTACCTGATAATACCTCTGACCTAGTGAGTTAAACTGATAAAAGGAAATTCATTTGCCTGCAGCAGGCACTAAATTGAAAGCAAATATGCAAAAAAAAATTAAAAATAACATGGAGCAAAAGGATATCCAGCTCATAGCTGCCATATCAATATTACCCCAACCCAGCAGTACAGGCCTTAAGCACTCATAAACTAGATACTGTATCTATGAGAGGACGCAGTTTTCCATGGAAACCATTATTGTGCAATTAATTAGAAGTTTCCAAATACTACTATCCGTTCTCTAGAAGTGATCCAGAAGAAAAAATGAAAAAAAAAATAATTTGCAGAGAAAGCCCAGTGTTATGTATTTTTTAAAATTCAACTTCACAGTATGAAATCCACTCCAAAGCTATGTGTGAGAAACTTAAATATGAAAACGTTTTCTTGCAGTACAGAACTCAGTGATTTTTCAACAAATTCCCCCATCAGGGCAACACAGTTGATGATACTTTTAAAATCAAAGAAACAGGGCATGAAGGAAAACCAGTGTCTTTCAGGACACTAGCATACAGGAGCAGGGCGTGAATGAGCTCCAGACCAAGTCGATGCCCAAGGGAGTGAGGATGGTGCCCACCTGCGTGCTCACCTGAGTCCTTCAATGGTATGTCATCAGAAGGTTAGAAATAATATAAAATATGTATAAATGTAATATAAAATAACTAAACAGGATCCCAATTATCCCTTGCAAAAAAGAGTGGTAGGTGTAATTTACCTCCACTTGAATGAGCTGTCATAAGTCAATGACAAGTTATAGTAAGATATCTATATAATTGCTAACTAAACGGGTTAATTATAAACAGGATGGACAAGACTGAAAAACTAAAAGCCCAAACTTAAACGAACACACAGTTTCAAAGGGAATGGTATTGCCACATGTTTATGACTGAACAGAGAACTGACTTATGAAACACAGAAACATAGTTGCCATTTTAATGATTTCATGGTAAAAGATTTCCAAATTTCACCAGGAGTGATGAAGCAGATCTTAAATCCAAAGCAAAGCTGCATTTAGTTGGAAGAAATTACTGAGCTCACCAATGATGGTTTTTTCAGCCAGGCACAGCCAAAGTGCCACTTTCAAAATATGAGAAATCATCAACATCAACTATACAAATATTTTTAAACTGTGGTTCAGAAGGTAAAGAATCTGAACCCAATGCAGGGGACCTAGATTTGACCTCTGAGTCGGGTAGATGCCCTGGAGAAGGGAATGGCTACCCACTCCAATATTCTTGCCTGGAGAATTGCCTCTTGTCTCTTGCGGGAGGGCTACAGTCTACAGGGTCGCAAAGAGTTGGTCAAGACTGAGTGACTAACACTATCCCATACTACCTAAAATGAACTGGTACTGGAGACATTTGTAAATCCACTTGAAATTTAGATCCTTATAGATCTAATACAATTTTTTAAACCTTTAACATGGCTATTAAATAGCATCCTAATTGTCAAAGATCTCTGCCCCACAATGTAAATATTCCTTCAACATGGTAGCCTCTCTTGGTCTTGGCTTCTATTTGCAATTCACATTGCCCAGTCAGCATAATACACTCAGCATAATATAGAATACATTATAATGTGGTCACAATTCATGAGTTATACACTATCATCCACTGGTACGTGTCAGCTCAAAATGTCTTTCATGGAGACATATGCATATTGGATATGAGCTCAGGTTGATCAGCAAGGCTGAAGACCACATGAAAGCCACACTCTAATGTCAGATTAATACTGAAAAAACCATTATGTCTTAAATTCCCTGGAGACTTTCACGTTAAGATGAAATCACCATGTGAATTAGACACATGTTCCTTCTGGATAATAAAAGCAAGAAGGATCCTACCAGCCTTCCACTGAAGGACACTATGAATATCCCTTTCAGAGAGGCAAGCTTATCTGCTCCTTTGAACTATATATCCTCATTTAGGACTTTCCTGATGGCCCAGTGGTGAAGAATCCACTTGCTAATGAAAGGGACATAGGTTTGATCCCTGGTCTGGGAAGATCCCACATGCCACAGGGCAACTAAGCCCGTGGGCCACAACTGCTGAAACCTGTGTGCCTAGAGCCTGTGCTCTGCGACAGGAGAAGCCACCACAATGAGAAGCCCAAGCACTGTAATGGAGATTAGCCCCTGCACAACACTGAAGAGCCATGCAGCCAAAAACAAATACGCAAACATACTTGAAAAAAAAAAAAATCCTCAATTAGCCTCCATTTTCAGCTTTGACAGGAGTCCCTGATGTCACTCTGGACTTCCCTGGTGGTTCAGACAGTAAAGAGTCTGCCTGCAATGTGGGAGACCAGGGTTCGATTCCTAGGTCAGGAAGAGCCCCTCGAGAAGGAACCCCGAAACCGTGATCATTCCATTCCATTCCATAATTCAATTCTCTTTCAAAGAGATTCTCAAGAATTTCTTTTCTGGTCAATTCTGATTTATAGGAAGTCAATTACAGTAAACCTCAAAGGTAACAGCATTTTAGGGGCAATTTAATTTCACTTTAGCCATGTGATAAAATTGAAATTAAATATGACAAACTCCTCAAGTCATCAGCAAATCCCATGGGTACTCTACATTTACAGGTTTAGATGAATAGCTTTTGATATTTAAACATAGTGTTTGTAATCCATTTAAGAACCCAAAGGGAAAAACACTTCACTTTCTAAAGTTGTTCCTCTCCATCAGCCTCTTTCTGTAAGCATCCTTTAATTATGGCCTGCAATTTGGTCAGGCTTGTCTGGTTCATTCAGAAATCTCTAAGAGCGATAATTTAGTCCCTTACAGCATGACAGCATACCAGGTGAGTCTTCAACACAGTTTCAAATAAAGAAAATCAATGACGACTCTTAGAAAGCACCTTCACCTGGTTACCCATAGTCAGAGGGATATTTAAGAAACAACTGCAAAGTGCAGTAAAACGTGAAGAAAATATACATTTTTTTTTCTCTGTCCATCTTTAGCCTGCATTTGGCTAGTCTTTTCCATTCAAGAACCCAGTCTTTATCTGATGTGCTACATTAAACTGTAAAACCATGAATACTGTGAACTCTTTTTGGAAAATAATTTTTTCACCTATACATGACAAAGGACAGTTACATTAGCCACAATGGACATGTGTGGAGTCCCATGAAACACATAGTAGAAAATGAGGGGAAAAGAGTTCCCCTAGAAAGATAAATTCTAAAATCCAGTTTTCCACCATGAACACCACCATCACCTGAACCTTCAGACTTATGATCATAACCACGCTGCTTAAAATTGCAACCCATGCCTGAATTCTCAATCTCCTTTCTCTGTTCTCCTTTTTTCATTTTTATAGCACTTAACAGTTTTCTAGCAAAATAAATATTTTTATTGTTAATCATTCTTTGCTAGAAGTAAGCTCCAGAGGAAAGAGATCTTTGTTTATTTTGTTCACTGGCATACTCTATAAACAACCAAGATACAACCTTACACAAACCAGTCACTCAGTAATTGTTCTTTGAATGAATGAATGAATCCACATGGCGACTTGAATACAAAATATTCTGGAGCTAAATGCCAATTTTCTTTATACAGTTAACAAAATCTACTGGGATTTCCCTGGTGGTCCAGTGGCTAAGTCTGTGTGTTCTCAATGCAGGGACTCCTATTTCATCCTTGATCAGGGAACTAGATTCCACATGCCTAAACTAAGAGTTGACATCCTGCAACTGAAGATCCTGCACGTAGCAACGAAGATAGGAGATCCTGGGTGCCAAAACCATGACCTGTGGCAGACAAATTAACAAATAAACGTTAAAAAAAATCTACTGAGCTGTGCTTAAGGGGGAGTCAGTGCATACATAAACAAATCCGTAGTATCAGCAAGAGATAAAAAGTACTACAAAGGCACTTCCCTGGTGGTCTAGTGGGTAAGGACATCACCTTGCAGTGCAAGGGACCCTAGTTTGATCCCTGGCCTGGGACGATCCCACGTGCGGTGGAGCTGCTGGACCAATGTGTCCAACTACCGAGCTGAAGCTCTGGAGGCATGCGCCCAGAGCCTGTGCTCTGCAGAGAGAGAGGCCACTGCGATGGGAGGCCCACACATGCCAAAGAACAAAGATGGATGAAAATGGACAAATGAAAGACCAATAGAAGTGGCCAAAAAATAAAAAAAAGAAGAAGAAAAAAGTACTACAAAGCTAAATAGAGGCTAAAAAATTCTAAGGGGATAGAGAGGGAGGGAAGTGCCCTTTTTAGATGAGGTAGTCACCTTTGAAGTGACGGTAATTAATTTGAGATCTTAATGAAGTTGCGTGCCACACAGATCTGGGTAGAGGGGTTAGGTGAGCTTTGAGTATGTTGGAAAGGCACACGCCTGAGGGTGGAGGCTGGTGTGGCAAGACAAGTAACAACAGCAAGGCCTGCAAGGAAGGAGTGGAGTGTGCAAGAACGGGGTATTCCATTACTTTTGCGTGCGTGGGTGCTAAGTCTCTTCAGCTGTGTCAAACTTTTGCAACTCTATGGACTGCACCGGCCAGGCTCCTCTGTCCATGGGATTCTCCAGGCAAGAATACTGGAGTGGGTTGCCATGCCCTCCTCTAGGGGAATCTTCCCCACTAAGGTATCGAACTAGAGTCTCATGTCTCCTGCACTGGCAGGCGACTTCTTTACCATCAGCACCACCTGGGTACCCCTCCCCTGCCATTATCTTTACCAACTATTTAATAAAGTGTATACTGCCTAACGCCCTGGAAAAGACAGATTACATTTCACCAAGAGTACTCAGATTCTTTGATAGGAAACGCTTCTTCTATTCACACCTCCAAATACCTGTATCAGCACATCATATAAGATTACAAGGCACACAGCAATATTGTTAAAAATCATCCCAAGAAGAGCCACGGGAGTCACGAAACCAGCCTCAGTACCATTGCCCAGGAAGGGGTAGCCAGGCAGGAACGCAGCACTGGAAGGGTGTAACGCCAGGAGGCTCAATAAACGTTAAACAGTGCCTCTCACTTCCTAGTCTGGGGAAAGGGCCTCGTTGTAAAGCATTGTTTTGTGAACCCTATCGCTTTTACTCAGCTCCGACAAAGATAAAGTCGCCGGGCGCAGTACCAGGAAGCTCTTCGACATGCACTTCGCTGCGGTCCTGAGCTCGAACCGTCCTGACATACTACGTAATTTCCCAAAGAACAAAAGCAAAAAGTTCACTTTGAACTCGCCTTCCAACTCAGGCAGGAAGTTCTCTCTCGACCTGGGCGGAGCACCTGGAACGTTTTCAGCGTCTGAGTATCTGCTGCTGGGGCTGAGCAGGGCAAGTGTCTTCCAGCTTAAAATAAAGGTTGATGGCGATGTCTCCCCACCCCTGTCCAAACAGCGTGGCCTAGCTCTTAGACATGACTTTCTGCGTCATCCCTCGGTATCAGGTTCCAGGGTCGAAGGCAAAATGAGTTTAGCCAGCCGGTTGGAGACGGAAGCTGGGGGAACAGGGAAACAGATGTACAGGACGGAAGCCGAGGGGCGCGATACAACGGAAAAGGAAGCAGCCGCCTAACAGGGAGCGGAGAGTGGGAAAGGCGGGCGAAACTCGGAGGCAGGTGCCTCACCTGCGTTGGCCTGAGGAGGAGACGCCTCCGGGCAGCAGGTAAGCCCCGGGAAGACGCCCCGCGCCAGCCCCTCGCCCCGGGCGCGCCACTTCCGCCAAGGACTTGCGCAGGCGCAGCGCCGCCTCTGCAGCCGCCGGCGCTTACCCCGCCACCCCTGGAGGCTGTGCGCACGCGCGCTGACACCGAGGCCCTCGTCTGGGGCCCGCCACGGCCGCACCCCGGGGGCGGGAGAGGTGGCTCGCCGCTGGGGGCTCTGAAAGCGTCAGGGTTCTAGCCCGTCGCCCCCGTCTGACTTCCTGCCCCAGCGCCTCTGCCCTTACCTCGAACGCAGGCCCGAACCTCATCCGCTCGGCCTCCCGGGTCGCCGTGGCTGCTCGGTCGGGGGACCCGCGCGGCGACGAGTTGGCGCCTCCCCTAGAAGCAGCCCGGCCTGGGCGGGATGCGCTCGGACGCCCGATCGCGGAGGGAAGAGGAGGGGAGCGACCCCTAGGGGAGGGGGGGGGCCGGGGGCCGGGCGAAAGCAGGGGGGTTTCCAAGCTATAAACTCAGCCTCTCACTTCCTAGTCTGGGGAAAGGGCCTCGTTGTAAAGCATTGTTTTGTGAACCCTATCGCTTTTACTCAGCTCCGACAAAGATAAAGTCGCCGGGCGCAGTACCAGGAAGCTCTTCGACATGCACTTCGCTGCGGTCCTGAGCTCGAACCGTCCTGACATACTACGTAATTTCCCAAAGAACAAAAGCAAAAAGTTCACTTTGAACTCGCCTTCCAACTCAGGCCGGAAGTTCTCTCGACCTGGGCGGAGCACCGGGAACGTTTGCAGCGTCTGAGTATGTGCTGCTGGGGCTGAGCAGGGCAAGTGTCTTCCAGCTTAAAATAAAGGTTGATGGCGATGTCTCCCCACCCCTGTCCAAACAGCGTGGCCTAGCTCTTAGACATGACTTTCTGCGTCATCCCTCGGTATCAGGTTCCAGGGTCGAAGGCAAAATGAGTTTAGCCAGCCGGTTGGAGACGGAAGCTGGGGGAACAGGGAAACAGATGTACAGGACGGAAGCCGAGGGGCGCGATACAACGGAAAAGGAAGCAGCCGCCTAACAGGGAGCGGAGAGTGGGAAAGGCGGGCGAAACTCGGAGGCAGGTGCCTCACCTGCGTTGGCCTGAGGAGGAGACGCCTCCGGGCAGCAGGTAAGCCCCGGGAAGACGCCCCGCGCCAGCCCCTCGCCCCGGGCGCGCCACTTCCGCCAAGGACTTGCGCAGGCGCAGCGCCGCCTCTGCAGCCGCCGGCGCTTACCCCGCCACCCCTGGAGGCTGTGCGCACGCGCGCTGACACCGAGGCCCTCGTCTGGGGCCCGCCACGGCCGCACCCCGGGGGCGGGAGAGGTGGCTCGCCGCTGGGGGCTCTGAAAGCGTCAGGGTTCTAGCCCGTCGCCCCCGTCTGACTTCCTGCCCCAGCGCCTCTGCCCTTACCTCGAACGCAGGCCCGAACCTCATCCGCTCGGCCTCCCGGGTCGCCGTGGCTGCTCGGTCGGGGGACCCGCGCGGCGACGAGTTGGCGCCTCCCCTAGAAGCAGCCCGGCCTGGGCGGGATGCGCTCGGACGCCCGATCGCGGAGGGAAGAGGAGGGGAGCGACCCCGAGGGGAGGGGCGGCGGCCGGGCGACTGTACCCCTGCCTCCCCCTGCCGCCCGGGGCCCTTTCTTGCCGACTCTCGGCTCTGAACGGACCCCCAGGACCAGACACCGCCCACCTCGCTGGGTGCACTTGTGCCCGTTTCCCGGGGATTCCCCCGTGGGACACCCGCCACCTTCTCCATGGTTCCCCAGCGTCTTGGGCATTTGGAAATGCCTGACCCAGAAGGGTGAGGCGCGCAAAAGATGCTTTGGCCGCCTCTGGTACAAAGAGGTTGTACTCTTCCCCGGCCAGTGCCAACTTTTCTGCTGATGGTCCCTCCATCAGGGAGCTCAGATCACTTCTGCATACGGTTTCCCTGCTTTCCCTTCACGAATGTAGAGCTGAGGTTCTGTACCTTTCTAACACAAAGGCCGGAAATAATCTGTGATAGGAGCTGAGGCGGTGTCGAGGGTTACCTTGGAACCAAGGTCCTTCAGAACAACCGCTCGCTCCGTTTATTGATCTGCAGTCATTTCTTGTATTAGTCTGCACTTCTCTTGGCCTTAGTAGATTTTTAGTAAAATCTCACTGCTTAATAATATGCAGTAATTTCCTTCACCTTAGCCCAAGTGGGTTTTCATATTGATAAAATGCTCCACAACTGATGTTATTAAGCTGTTCCTATGGAGCAAACGGCTTCGCTGGTGGCTCAGACGGTGAAGAATCCGCCTGCAAGGCAGGAGACCTGGCTTCCATCCGTGGGTTGGGAAGATCCCCTGCAGAAGGAAACAGCTACCCACTTCGGTATTGGTATTCTTGCCTGGAGAGCTGAATGGACAGAGGAGCCTGGTTGACTACAGTCCAAGTGGCTGCAGAGTCAGACTCGATTGAGCGACTTTCACTTCATTTCATGGAGTACACTGATTTCTTTTACACTGGATTTTTAACACAGTTTTGAGGCAGGAGACAGATGGGCTCCAAGTTGGGCCTTGACAATCAGCCACCCTTCTGCTTGCATTTCTTGAGATAAGAGATAGATGGGCTCTAGTTGAGAAATTTACAGCCTACAAAAACAGGGTAAATAGCCAGTCTTTATCTCTTACCTCAAGGGAATAATCCTAGCAAGGACAAGAAAGGAAAAAAAGCTGTCTGATAAGGGAGCCACTACACTTGCACAGAAAGGCTCCTTGGAGTCTAAAGTCAGAGGATAATTCTAGGCCATAATGAGTCTTGCTTCTCCCAGAAGCCTTCACTTCCAGATCCATCTTGGCTAGGATGTGCGTGGCTAGAGAGAGCCCTGAGACAAATTAGCCTAGGGGGACAAGGCAAGGTGAGGGGGCTGAGGGAAGACCCGGAAAACTACCCCTTACACTGTGTCTCAGCTGAATCCTGCCAATTTTCTAACAGTTAAAACTCTTTCTTTTTAAAAAGAGTAGGTATATATGTATACATATAACTGATTCACTTTGCTAACACAGAGATACAAAATGAGAAAATGCTAAAA
Source organism: Tragulus kanchil (assembly GCA_022376925.1). Taxonomy (NCBI): domain Eukaryota; kingdom Metazoa; phylum Chordata; class Mammalia; order Artiodactyla; family Tragulidae; genus Tragulus; species Tragulus kanchil. The sequence continues at coordinate 75,668,488 of JAIOJX010000003.1, read as the reverse complement.
AAAAAAAATGCTCAATGCAAGATTGCCATAAGCTTTCAGTTTATTGAAAAAAAAACAGTATCCGTGAAGCACAAGAAAGCTGTGGTGCAAATTGAAAAATAAGTCAAAGGAACAGGAATGTTCTGATTGATGCTGAGAACATCTTTGATAAAACTTTGTCAGCAATATTCATTTTTGACAAAATAAATTATAGTAAAATACCACATACACTGAAAATTAGCTTCATTTTTAATGGTGAAATCCTAACAGCCTGCCCCTTAAATATAGTAATAAAACAATGGTGTTACGTATCTCTAATTAATGCTCTTATACTATTCTGGAAGTACCAGCTAGTGCAATTAGACAAGAAAGTAAAGTAAGGAATATTGAAGACTGAAAAGCACATAGAAAAAAAAAAAGCTTTTTTTTTTGACCATGACTCACAGATTGCAGGATTTTATTTTCTTGATCAGGGATTCATCTTAGGCCCTGGAAGTGAAAACACAGAGTCCTAATTCCTGAACCCCAGGGAATTCCCAGGATACAGAGAATGTACCATTATTTATAGCTGACACAGTTAGATCTTTTGGCTGAGGGATGCTCACAGCCTCTTTTCCCTACCCTGTTACTCTATTCCAACTTCGAGACTGATCAAGTTCAAAGACACTATATGGGTACTGCCCTCTGAGACTGGACCTGCTATTGTGCCACTTTGTCCAGGGGGAGTCTCTGGAAGTGGCTCTTGGGACTTCTTTTTTGAAAGGCTTGAGGGAAAAAAAAGTCACAGCCTCCTCTTGGGAGACCGCCAACATACTAACTCCATTTGTGGCTTTTCATTCCATGTGCCTAAAAGGGAAAAGCTCAGTGAGAATCCATTTAAGCCAAGCATTGAAGTAAATGCTTCTTTGCTCTTGTACATTCTTCTCTGGTTTAACAATGTAAGGTTGTCCATTTTCCTAAAATTAATTTGTAAGTCTAATGCTATCCTAAAAAAAAATCTCAATAATTTTATTGAAATAACTTAAAAATCCATTTGAAAGTGTATTTTGGTAGGGTCCTTTTGAAAGCAGTTTGACTTTATGTATAAAATTTCTCCTTTGGCTCAGTAAACCCACTTTTGGGAATCTGTTCGTGTGAAAAGATGTATGCAGAAAGCTATAAATCACAGCATTTGGGGGGAAGCTGTTCTGAGTGGCTGTGGAATTTTAGTGCTCCCCAGGGATCAAACCCCCACCTGCTTTAATGCAAGTATAGAGTCTTAACCACTGGACTGCCAGGAAGTGCATCACAGAATTTTTGTAATTAGGAAAAAAGGAACAATGGCCTATGTATTTTACGGCAAGTTAATTAGATAAAGTATGAAAAATCTAGTGGTTGCATACCTAAAACCCACCCTCTCTTCCTTCCTTCTTGTTTTTTCTTCCTTTCACTTTTTACTATGAAAAATTTCAAATGTACTGAAAAATGGGAAAAATAAGAAGCCCCCATGAATTCATCCTTCAGCTTTATCAATTAACAATTCACAGCCAAAGTGGGTTTTATCAATATTCTCTCCACCACCATATTATTTTGAAGCATCTTATCATTTCATCTGTAAATATTTCAATGTAGATATTTCAATGTGTAAATATTTAAAAGTTCTTATAAGAACTCTTTTGTAAAAAGTATAACCAAAATAGTATCATAATTTCAAAATCAGACACAGATTCCTTGATCATGAGACATCTTTTCAGAGTTCAAATTTTTAATTACCTCACAAATACCATATATATTTTTTTAACAGTTTGAGTGACTAAGGGACTCAAAATCTACACATTGCAATTGGTTGATACGTCTTTTAAGTATCTTTTAACCCACGGATTCCCTCTTCAGTTACTTTCATCTTCTTGAAATTCATTTCTTAAAGTTATTTCTCTTCTGTTGTTGTTGTTCAGTCGCTAAGTCATGTCAAACTCTTTGCAACCCCATGGACTACAGCACGGCCTGCTTTCCTGTTCTTCACTGTCTCCCAAACTCTGCTTAGATCCATGTCCATTGAGTCGGTGATGCCATCCAACCATCTCATCCTCTGTCGTCCTCTTCTCCTCCTGCTCTCAATCTTTCCCAGTATCAGGATCTTTTCCATTGAGTCAGCCCTTCACATCAGGTGGCCAAAGTGTTGGAGCTTGAGCTTCAGCATCAGTCCTTCGAATGAATATTCAGGGTTGATTTTCTTTAGGACTGACTGGTCTGATCTCCTTGCAGTCCAAGGCCTTCCCAGGTGGCTCAGTGGAAAAGAATCTGTCTGCCAATGCAGGGTACCCAGGAGACATGGATTTGATCCCTGGGTTAGGAAGATTCCCTGGAGGAGGAAATAGCAATGCACTCCCAGTATTATAGCCTAGAAAATTCCCTGGACAGAGGAGCCTGGCAGGCTGCAGTCCATGGGGTCTAATTGGGCACGGCTGAAAGACTAACCATGCACATACCTGGAATTACATTCATTTAAATATTAGGGTAAATATTAAGAGTGGTTATCTCTGAGTGGTGAGATGTTAGTGAATTTCCACTTTATTCCTTGTATCTTTCTGTAAGGTTAAGGTTTAGATCTTGAGATGAATAATAAACTTCTTTTAAAAAAGTGTGATTCTGAGCAACTCACATTTATACCATGCTATTTATAATGAATTATCTCAAACAAATATATCCCATCTTAAAAGTTTTTTTTTTTATAAGACCCCATAACTGGCATCACATGATTCTTCTTCATGGCATACTCATCAGACAGGAAATGTTTTGATTCTGGAATAACATTTCCTGATGAACATTTGTTGGAGACACTTAAGCATTTCCTGTTCTGAAAATTGTTGAGATTTTTTTCTCTGTGGATCTTATTGTTATATCTAACAATCCTCTGTAACCCAGTGGGATATAGTTATCCTGCTGGAGAAAAAAAAAATACTTTGAGAAAAACATGCATTTTATTAGAGAGACATTCCTAGTCACCAAGAAAATAAAATTGGCACAATTTTCACTTAGTAGTAAAAACTGTAAGAAGTCTCCTGCTAGCCTACATTTATGAAATTTCTATTTTTTTTTGGCACCTTTAATTCTCCCCCTGAATTGCATATTCTTAAAGCCAGAAAGATGTTACAATCTTTTACTTTTAAGAATATTCTTGGCCTCCAGAGTCACATCGAGGAAGAACTGTTTTTCCTTTAGTTAATTACCTTTCCATGGCTGATTGCACAAGGCCTTCATTACAGGGAAGCCAGGTCATGCTGACACCGGCAGTGGACAAAGGAAATAGAATCAGCACTTGCTGTGTATCCTGTGTTACCACAGGGACTGTGGCAAATTCAGTAAACGAGATAACATTGCTCTCTCGGACCTCCTGAGCTAATAGGGAAACACCACGAGGGCATGCGAGGGGTGGAGGGCAGGCTGGAGATGAGTCTAGAAAGGCAGTTCCTTGAGGTCCTGGATGAACTGTGCACAGATCAGATATGGTCTGGAGGATGGCATGAACGGGCAGACAGATGGAGGGGAACAGATTGAGAAGTGCTGCTGGAGTCCAGAGGAGACAACGCAAGCCTGAATTTGAGAGGGGATTTGGGGCTGGAGAGGAGAAAAGAAAGATTAAGCAAATACTTTCTACAGACTCTGTGGTCATTTCTTCCTCGTTTTCTGTTGACAGCATGGAGCCCTCAGCAGGGTGGAATCTATTTCAGCTGCAGGAAGAAAAATGGAGGGTGAGATTTTTTTTCTGTCCATCCTCAGGACAGAACTCTAAAGGAGGAGCAGTTTGCTCCTGGCAGGCAGCATGGAAGTGGTGAAACTCTGAGCCAGGTTATCTGCAGGTTTGTTTTTCCCTGCAATAGATCCACCTCGTCACCTAGTGATTAGGAGTAGAACTCAGTTCCCCGTGCACACAGGAATGTGGCCCTGACCTCAGGACAAATACAGCAGGCCATCCATCCCAGGGCCATATGATAGCCTTGGGAAATATCTTCTCCCTGTCCTGCCCTGAGTCTTCAGTGAGATGACGGCACTTTGAGAAAAACATGCATTTTATTAGAGAGACATTCCTAGTCACCAAGAAAATAAAATTGGCACAATTTTCACTTAGTAGTAAAAACTGTAAGAAGTCTCCTGCTAGCCTACATTTATGAAATTTCTATTTTTTTTTGGCACCTTTAATTCTTCCTGAATTGCATATTCTTAAAGCCAGAAAGATGTTACAATCTTTTACTTTTAAGAATATTCTTGGCCTCCAGAGTCACATCGAGGAAGAACTGTTTTTCCTTTAGTTAATTACCTTTCCATGGCTGATTGCACAAGGCCTTCATTACAGGGAAGCCAGGTCATGCTGACACCGGCAGTGGACAAAGGAAATAGAATCAGCACTTGCTGTGTATCCTGTGTTACCACAGGGACTGTGGCAAATTCAGTAAACGAGATAACATTGCTCTCTCGGACCTCCTGAGCTAATGGGGAAACACCAGGAGGGCATGCGAGGGGTGGAGGGCAGGCTGGAGATGAGTCTAGAAAGGCAGTTCCTTGAGGTCCTGGATGAACTGTGCACAGATCAGATATGGTCTGGAGGATGGCATGAACGGGCAGACAGATGGAGGGGAACAGATTGAGAAGTGCTACTGGAGTCCAGAGGAGACAACGCAAGCCTGAATTTGAGAGGGGATTTGGGGCTGGAGAGGAGAAAAGAAAGATTAAGCAAATACTTTCTACAGACTCTGTGGTCATTTCTTCCTCGTTTTCTGTTGACAGCATGGAGCCCTCAGCAGGATGGAATCTATTTCAGCTGCAGGAAGAAAAATGGAGGGTGAGATTTTTTTTCTGTCCATCCTCAGGACAGAACTCTAAAGGAGGAGCAGTTTGCTCCTGGCAGGCAGCATGGAAGTGGTGAAACTCTGAGCCAGGTTATCTGCAGGTTTGTTTTTCCCTGCAATAGATCCACCTCGTCACCTAGTGATTAGGAGTAGAACTCAGTTCCCCGTGCACACAGGAATGTGGCCCTGACCTCAGGACAAATACAGCAGGCCATCCATCCCAGGGCCATATGATAGCCTTGGGAAATATCTTCTCCCTGTCCTGCCCTGAGTCTTCAGTGAGATGACGGCACTCATATCCTCCCCTGGTAGTATTCGGGGTTTTTTTTTGTTTTTTGTTTGTTTGTTTGTTTGTTTTATTTTGGCCTCCTTTATTGATTTTTATTTATTTATTTTCATCCATCTTTATTCTTCGGCCTGTGCAGGCCTCCCACTCCAGTGGCCTCTCTCGCTACAGAGCATTGGTTCTGGGCTCATGCGCTCCACAGTGCTGGCTCGCAATTGGACACAGCAGTCCAGCCGCTCCATGCCACGTGCAATCTTCCCAGGCCAGGGATCGAACTGGAGCCTTTTGCACTGCAAGGCAGACTCTGTACTCACTGGACCACCAGGGAAGCCCCCTGGAAGTTTTCTTATAGCTTCTTGATGGGCTTGGTCATTTGGAGTCTTCCTATACCACTGGCTCTTCACTCAAATGACTTTTTAAGGGATAGACTGTTCTGAAATCTGGTGAGGTCAGGAAGGCCTGCCCAAGGCTTCTCTGGGCTTCCCTGGTGGCTGAGTGGTAAAAAAAAAAAATATATATATATATATATATATATATATATATCTCTGCCTGCCAATGCAGGAGATGCAGGTTGGATCCCTGCTACAGGAAGGTGGCCTGGAGAAGGAAAAGACAACCCACTACAGTATTCTTGCCTGGGAAATCCCATGGACAGAGGAACCTGGTGGGCTACAGTCCTCAGAGTCAAAAGAGTCAGACATGACTTAGCAACTAAAACAACAAGGCTCTCAACAGCAGGGACCCCAAAACTGACCTTGGCCCCATGACTGAGTCAGTGTTCCTCTGGAGAAAATATTTTAGAACTAGTTGGGTACCCGGAGCATGGACCCTAGAGTGGAATCTACGGGGGTAGGAGACTCAAGGCGTCTAAAGGAGGAGCAGTTTGCTCCTGGCAGGCAGCATGGAAGTGGTGAAACTCTGAGCCAGGTTATCTGCAGGTTTGTTTTTCCCTGCAATAGATCCACCTCGTCACCTAGTGATTAGGAGTAGAACTCAGTTCCCCGTGCACACAGGAATGTGGCCCTGACCTCAGGACAAATACAGCAGGCCATCCATCCCAGGGCCATATGATAGCCTTGGGAAATATCTTCTCCCTGTCCTGCCCTGAGTCTTCAGTGAGATGACGGCACTCATATCCTCCCCTGGTAGTATTCGGGGTTTTTTTTTGTTTTTTGTTTGTTTGTTTGTTTGTTTTATTTTGGCCTCCTTTATTGATTTTTATTTATTTATTTTCATCCATCTTTATTCTTCGGCCTGTGCAGGCCTCCCACTCCAGTGGCCTCTCGTTGCAGAGCACTGGTTCTGGGCTCATGCGCTCCACAGTGCTGGCTCGCAATTGGACACAGCAGTCCAGCCGCTCCATGCCACGTGCAATCTTCCCAGGCCAGGGATCGAACTGGAGCCTTTTGCACTGCAAGGCAGACTCTGTACTCACTGGACCACCAGGGAAGCCCCCTGGAAGTTTTCTTATAGCTTCTTGATGGGCTTGGTCATTTGGAGTCTTCCTATACCACTGGCTCTTCACTCAAATGACTTTTTAAGGGATAGACTGTTCTGAAATCTGGTGAGGTCAGGAAGGCCTGCCCAAGGCTTCTCTGGGCTTCCCTGGTGGCTGAGTGGTAAAAAAAAAAAAATATATATATATATATATATATATATATATATCTCTGCCTGCCAATGCAGGAGATGCAGGTTGGATCCCTGCTACAGGAAGGTGGCCTGGAGAAGGAAAAGACAACCCACTCCAGTATTCTTGCCTGGGAAATCCCATGGACAGAGGAACCTGGTGGGCTACAGTCCACTGAGTCACAAAAGAGTCAGACATGACTTAGCAACTAAAACAACAAGGCTTCTCGTCAACAGCAGGGACCCCAAAACTGACCTTGGCCCCATGACTGGAGTCAGTGTTCCTCTGGAGAAAATATTTTAGCAAATTTTCAGCCTAGAGGAAAGGTTGAGACTGTCTTCCCACCAAGCCATTCAATATTCAGGATCGCAACTCTACTTTTGGGTCAAGAATGCCATCCTTACTGGTAAAAATACAAGACATGGGTCAGTGGTGAGAGAATTTAAGAACCCCACCTAGAAACAGTGTTGTGGAGACTGTATTATTTAGTAGCCGTGTCTATTTAATCTTCTCTCTTTCTGAAATTCCTCTCTAGTGTGATAGCTCCTAGCTGTGGTTTAGCACCACAGATCCAAGTCACTAGAAAAAACTTGGAAACTAATTCATTGGCTCATTTTGCAGGGTGGATGTAATATTTCCAAGGCTTTGTAGTGTAGCCTGAACTGATGATCTGGAATATATCTTAATGAAATGAAGAACAAAATGAAATTTCTAGCTCTATAGTTTTTTTAAAAATTGAAAGTAGGTATATGCCATTATATAAGTTTCAGGTGTACACACTGTAATTATATGTATGTCCTGTATCCACTATGAAGTGATTACCACCAGAGGTCTACTTTCTATCCATTACAGTGCAACTGACCCCCTTCACCCATTTTATGACTCTTTTTGTGCAATGAAATAAAACTACCCACGTAATGGGTTGGCCACCTTCAGGGTTTCTGAAATTAAAATTAGCAGAGAGGTCTGTAGAAAAGTTCTGGCCCTGTTCCTTGACATGCCCAGCCTGGTGTATAGTGTCCTGAACCCTTGTCTCAACATCACCAACCCGAATGGCTATCCATCCTTTTCTCAATGGACTCCTGCACTGCGGAGGCCCAGGTTCAACCCCTGAGTCAGGCAGATCACTCAGAGAAGGGCATGGCAGTCCACGCCAGTATTCTTGCATGGGAAATCCTATGGACAGAGGAGCCTGGAGGGTTACAGTCCATGGAATTGCAAAGTAGGACATGACTCAGTGATGAACACACACAAAAGGAGAAATGAACAGGGAGGCTTTAGACAAATTAGGAACCAATTACTAGTCAGTGGTTTACCATAAGGCTGCACATGAAGCAGGAGATACATCATCAAGAAACCAGGGATCTGTGACACAATATTGCCTGCCTCTGGTTGTGGCCCATGATGTCTGAAACTCCCTGGTCCCCTCAACCCATGTCTAACTCCAATCTCTTCTGCTCTTCTCTCTTATTAGGATTTGACTATCTGGCTCAGCTCTGGGTTTCAAAACCCTTTTGGTCTCTGACCAATTCTCTTTTCTGACAGCAGTGCTGTCTCTTGTGACCTCCATCTATGACGGGACTCTATCACCTACTAAATTCGTCAGAATGTCAGGCCCTGATTTAACCAGTCATCCTGGTTCCATTGACCTCATATCCTCCTTCCCTTTTCTTTCCCCAGTGGGGCCACTTGAACTAGCTCATGGCTCAGATACGTCTCTTGCATCTCTCTAAAAACTCAGAGAAATCCCTGCCCCAAATAGATAATCCTAAGAGAGTTCACTGGTTCCTTATTTTGTCTTCAATACTTGGGACTTGAAGATGATTATTCTGATGGGCTTCCCAGGTGATGCTAGTGGTAAAGAACCTGCCTGCCAATGCAGGAGAGGTAAGAGCCGGAGGTTCCGTCCCTGGGTTGGGAAGATCCCCCTGGAGGAGGGCATGGCAACCCACTCCAATGTTCTTGCTGGGAGAATCCCATGGACAGAGGAGCCTGGAGAATTGTGTTTTTGATGATTATGCCAGGAAGCCTACACCACAGATCTGTAGGGCTCACCTGTGTTCACATACAGAGTACGTAATCTCATGTCCAGACTATTTTTAGACACCTTGTTGATGTTTTTAGCACTGTGTTCCAACCACTGTCTCAGTACATCTCCCTTGCCCTGAGCTGATCTGACTTCAGAATATACATTACTGATAAGACCTGAACGTGGAAAATGATTTGATGTGTGGAACCATGGCAACAAGAAGAAAAGGAGCTAACATTAATGGAGTACTTACAACATACCTGGGCAGAGGAGCCTGGAAGGCTACAGTCCATAGGGTCAAAAAAGAGTCAGATACAACTTAATGGCTAAACAACAACACAATATACCAGGCACATTAATCATAATGATAATATCCACTGTATACATATTATGTGTAGGTAATGTGCTAAGTCCTTTTGTATGACCTACTCTAATCTTCACAACAACCCCATAAAGTAAACACTGTATCACTGTCCTCATTTTATGAATTGGAAACTTAAAGGTTAAAGAGGTTAAGTAACTTGCTCAAGATGAACTGGGCTGAAAGTCAGGGTCTCTCTGAATCCAACATCTGACTTATTTTCTCTCTGTCTCACTCTCAGCTTTTTAAAATTAGACTTCTTATAGGTTTGTCTATCTTGTTCTTGTCAAAGAATTGGCTCTTGGTAGTCTACTTTTCTCCCTACTTTATTATTTTCTGATTTTATTTTTATTGATCTCTTCCTTCAACTTTCTTTGAATTTATGTTTTTGTTATTTTTCTAGGCTCAGTGGCTTAGATCTTCTGTGTTCTATTGTGCCTGTTGTAATACATGCATTTAAGGCTGTGAGTTCTCTTCTGGGTGCTATTTTGATTGCATCTCACAGGATGTTCTCATTTTTGTCATTTCTGAAATAAATGATTCTCCAGTATCATTTATTTTTTCTTTGGTCTAAAGGTAAGTTTAGATTGATAGTTTGTTTTTGTTTTTGTTTTTTTGATGGAAAGAGTACTTAACTCTTGGTTCACAGTTTTTACTTGTTTCCCTGGTAGCTCAAATGGTAAACAATCTGCCTGTAGTGTAGGAGACTCGCGTTTGATCCCTGGGTCAGGAAGACCCCCTGGAGGAGGGCATGTCTGTATTTCAAGTTTATGGTTTATTTGTTTTGGCTGCACTGCACATGCCCGACCAGGAATTGAACTGGGCCCCAGGCAGTGGAAGCATACAGTCCTAATCCCTGGACTTCCAGGGAATTCCCTAAGTCTGCAATTTCAATCTGGTGCTGCCAGTGAGTGCCTTTCCAACTCCAAGGAGGAAACTTGTCTTTAGTGGAAAGCAAAAGAATGAGACCAACAGACAGAAGAAAGCAGAGGCAGACATGGAAAGAAAAGGTAGAGATGGGGATGGGGATAGAGAGACAGAGGTAAGGAGGTGAGAGAGAAAGCAATATTACTAATTACGTTTAAATTCAAATCCATCCCTGACTTCTCAGTTTTAGATCCTCCACTCTTCCTGTCTCTCTCCTGTTTAAGTTAGTTAGCCTTGGGGTTTTTGAACTTGCAAGTGACAGAATATAAACCTTCATCTATTACCCCTTCCTTCTTGAGTCCAATCCAGACTTATTCATACTAGGCTTTAGTGATCAATGTAAGCTTTTTCTGAGTATTTCATAGAAGATAGAAAAATAAAAGAGGCATGGAGTGGGTACCCATTCCTTTCTCCAGGGGGATCTTCCCAACCTATGGATTGAACCTGTCTCCTATATTACAGGCAGATTTTCTACCATCTGAACCCAGGTTTTCTGCATTGCAGGTGGATTCTTTACCATCTGAGCCACCATGGAAGCCCTTTTTGATATGTACAACTTTATTTTACCTGATAAAGACAAATTTCTAAAACTCAATATTAAAAAAACAAACAAAAAATTGATAAAAGTCATGAAGAAATCTGAAGAGGTCATACAGTTGGCAAATAAATATAAAGATGTTCATCGTCATTTGCCATTCAGGAATTTCACAGTAAACCACAATGGGATATCACTATACACTGATAAGAATGGCTAAAATTAAAAATATTGCCATCACCAGGTCCTAGCAAGGATGCAGAGAAACTAGATCACTTCTATCTTGTTGGTGGGAATGAAAAATGGTAAAGCTATTTGGAAAACAATTTGGTATTTTCTTCTAAGTCTAAATATGCAATAACCATATGATCTAGCAATTATACTCTCAGACAAACAAAACAAACACCTGTATGTGAATGTACATAGCAGTGTTCTGTAATAGTTAAAAACTGGAAACAGCCCAGATGTCCTTCAACAAGTGGTTAAACAAAGTGTGGTTCATACATACCATGACACACTGCTTAGCAATGAAAAGGAATGATACACATAGTAGCTTGGATAGTAGCTCCAGGGAATTATGCTCAGTGAAAAAAGCCAGTCTCAAAAGATACATATTGTATGATTCCTATATGCAGTGTTTTTAAAATGACAAACATTTTAGCAATAGAGCACAGATTAGTGATTGCCAGGGGTTAGGTGTGGGGAGAGAGGAGGGTTGGATGTTGTTATAAAAGAGCAACAGGAGTGATTCTTGTGATGCAATGTTCTCTATGTTGACTGTGGTGACAGATGCATGAACCTACACATGATAAAATTGTATAAGATTAAGTACACACCAGTGTATACATGTTAAGCTAGGCAGATATGAATACAGTCAATGGATTGTATCAATGCCAGTATCCTGGTTGAGATATTATACTAGAGTTTTGCAAAGTGTTGAGGGAAACTGAGCTGAAGGTACTTTCTGTGTTCTTTGTTATAACTGTATGTGACTCTACAATTATCTCAATAAAAATTCAACTAAGGGGCTTCCTTGGTGGTCCCGTGGGTGGGGACGCTGCCTTGCAGTGCAAGGGGCGCCAGTTCAATCCCTGGCCTGGGAGGTTCCCACGTGCCGTGGAGCGACTGTACCGGATATGTCCAACTGCCAAGCTGGCACTCTGGGGCACATGTGCCCAGAACCAGTGCTCTGCGGCGAGAGAGGCCACTACAATGGGAGGCCCACACAGGCCAAAAGAACAAAGATGGAAATAAATGAAAGATCAATAGAAGTGGCCAAAAAAAAAAATTCAACTAAAAATGGTTTAGTAATTTGAATTTCTCTCATTTTTCTACAAAGGTTCCATTCTTTATCCTTCACCTGATCAATTTTGCACAATTACAAGAGAAGCAAATAATTACACACAGGAACAAGATAAATGTGTTTTGTAGATTGCTTCTTAAAGATGAAAGAAAACAGGAAGATGTTTCCACTAATGATAAACAGAACATTCTTGGAATTTTTAAGTCAGTTAAATTAAGTGTCAATAGTTAAAAACTGGAAACAGCCCAGATGTCCTTCAACAAGTGGTTAAACAAAGTGTGGTTCATACATACCATGACACACTGCTTAGCAATGAAAAGGAATGATACACATAGTAGCTTGGATAGTAGCTCCAGGGAATTATGCTCAGTGAAAAAAGCCAGTCTCAAAAGATACATATTGTATGATTCCTATATGCAGTGTTTTTAAAATGACAAACATTTTAGCAATAGAGCACAGATTAGTGATTGCCAGGGGTTAGGTGTGGGGAGAGAGGAGGGTTGGATGTTGTTATAAAAGAGCAACAGGAGTGATTCTTGTGATGCAATGTTCTCTATGTTGACTGTGGTGACAGATGCATGAACCTACACATGATAAAATTGTATAAGATTAAGTACACACCAGTGTATACATGTTAAGCTAGGCAGATATGAATACAGTCAATGGATTGTATCAATGCCAGTATCCTGGTTGAGATATTATACTAGAGTTTTGCAAAGTGTTGAGGGAAACTGAGCTGAAGGTACTTTCTGTGTTCTTTGTTATAACTGTATGTGACTCTACAATTATCTCAATAAAAATTCAACTAAGGGGCTTCCTTGGTGGTCCCGTGGGTGGGGACGCTGCCTTGCAGTGCAAGGGGCGCCAGTTCAATCCCTGGCCTGGGAGGTTCCCACGTGCCGTGGAGCGACTGTACCGGATATGTCCAACTGCCAAGCTGGCACTCTGGGGCACATGTGCCCAGAACCAGTGCTCTGCGGAGAGAGGCCACTACAATGGGAGGCCCACACAGGCCAAAAGAACAAAGATGGAAATAAATGAAAGATCAATAGAAGTGGCCAAAAAAAAAAATTCAACTAAAAATGGTTTAGTAATTTGAATTTCTCTCATTTTTCTACAAAGGTTCCATTCTTTATCCTTCACCTGATCAATTTTGCACAATTACAAGAGAAGCAAATAATTACACACAGGAACAAGATAAATGTGTTTTGTAGATTGCTTCTTAAAGATGAAAGAAAACAGGAAGATGTTTCCCACTAATGATAAACAGAACATTCTTGGATATAGTGTTTTTTCAAGTGAGTCAGTTAAATTAAGTGTCATCTTCTTTCATTTAAAGACTAGAGTTGCAAAGAAGGCTCGTGCTTGGATGTGGTCAGGTAGCACTTTTCTTTGATAATGAAGTACGTAAGACCTTCTGTTCTTAGAATTCATCATACGCACAGCTTCGTGGAATTAAAGAGCTAGAACTCTTCAGCTTTATCTGCTCCATCTTCCTACCACTGCAAAACTGTCCTCTATGCTGTGCTCATAATAAATGGTGATTACTATGATTATTGCTAATAGCCCCAACAAGATACACTACAATGGCTCCAGTGACGACACTGAGGAGCGTGATAGGAATCATTTTCCTGAGCTCACCCTAAAATTTCTTCTTGCTCAATATTATCTTGTTATTTCTATTTATTTCTCCCTGAAAATACCCTCCCCATTACTTCCCCTGTAATTATAAGCTCACTGAACTGGGGCCCTTACATTCTGCTTTCCTCTCCACCGCCTGGAGCGTGGCAGGCACTGGGTGGATGGTTCCCTTTTGATGTTGACATCTTCAAATGGAGACAGGTGGCTTCACAGGTTAGGACAGTCATTGCATCAACCAAGATTAATTGGATAATTTGCTTCAAGCTCATTATAATTTTGGCTGTCCTTCAAGCACCCTGAGTTTCAAAAGATTACTGCTGATAACTCAGGCTCATTCATTCCTCTCAGCTTTGAAAAATCTGACCCAAATTGCTCAAGAATATTTTATGGTTCCATTGTTTGCAGTGAGATTTAATTTAAAAAATACATGACATTGTAATCAGATTGACATTGATCCATGAAACATGGATAAATATTAATATTTCTATTTTCATATGTAATTTTTTATTAAATAACACAGATCCATAGCATATGAACTGATGAGTTTACAGACTTTTTGAAATTTTTGGCCACTTTTATTGGTCTCTCATTTATTTATTTTCATGCATCTTTAGTCTTTGACCTGTGTGGGCCTCCCACCAGCTCTGGGTGCATGCACTCCAGAGCGCTGGCTCATAATTGGACACATCAGTCCAGCCGCTCCACGGCTTGTGGGATCTTTCCGTGCCAGGGATTGAACAGGTGTCCTTTGAGGTGCAAGGTGGACTCTTTACTCACTGGATCACCAGGGAAACCCCAGTTTACAGATTCTTAAGGAGAAAAAGAATGTGCATAAAAAGATTTCCTAAGTAGCTACTGTACCACTGGTTGCTCTGATGTTTTCAAAAACTGAGAAAGAGAGCTTCCCTGGTGGTCCAGTGGGTAAAGAGTCCACCTTGCAGTGCTAGGGGACACCGGTTCAATCCCCGGCCCAGGAAGATACCACGTGCCACGGAGCAGCTGGATTGCATGGAGTGCATACATCCAGAGCCAGTGCTCTGCAGTGAGAGAGGCCACTGCAATGGGAGGCCCACACAGGCCAAAGATCAAAAAAAAAGATGGATGAAAATAAATATAAATTAAAAAGAGGCATGATGGGGGAAAGAAAAAAAAATTTTTAAACTGAGAAACAGAAGATAAAATGACCAAACTACAGTAAATACATCTAACATGACAGGTTAGATAAGTTAGACTCTATTGCCTAAGAGATCATATTTTCTATAGCACCTGTCAGAGCAATGAGCACAGTGAAGGTGTTCAGTCAGTGTTCACTGAAATGGAGTTACAGGTCCACTGGATGTACAGATTTGCTGTTGAAAGTACCTACATAATCATCCTGATGCTGAAAAATCCTAAATGAAATCTAGTGCAAACATCATTTATGTTGACCAGCATGTCTTTTTTTTTAAAAATAATTTTAAAATATTTTTACAGAGTCTTGTTGTTTACAGATATGTATGTTCCTAGATTAGTCATATGCATATCCCTGGTCCCCTGCCTCCTCCCCAGCCCTTCCAGTACCCCCCATCCCACCCCTCTAGGCCATTGCACCACAGGCTTGTAGGAACTTCTATTCCCTCAGCACAATGACAATAGCTATCTTTTTCACATACGATAGTATAGGTTTCTACGTTACTCCCTCTATGCCTCCCACCCACTGTTCATTCCCCTCAATGTCCATTCTGTTTGTCTGTTTTTCCATCGCTTCACTTCGTGTGTTATCATTACCAGCTTACTAGATTCCATATATGTGTGTCAGTATACTGTACTTGTCTTTCTCTTTTTGACTTACTTCACTTTTTATAATAGATTCTAGATCCATCCACCTCATTAGGACTGATTAGGACTGCATTTCTTTTTACAGCTGAGTAGTACTCCATTGTATATATGTACCAGAGTTTTTTTATCCATTCATTCATCGGTGGACATCTAGGTTGCTTCCATGTTGTAGCTGTTGTATAGAGAGCTGCAATGAACGTTGGGGTACAGGTGCTTCTTTCAGTTTTTGTTTCATCAGGGTATAAGCCTAATAGTAGGATTGCTGGGTCATAGGGTGCTTCTATTTTTTGTTTTTAAGGGAATATCCATACTGTCTTTCATCACAGCTGTATCCATTTACATTCCCACCAGCAATGCAAGAGTGTTCCCTTTTCTCCACACCCTCTCCAGCATTTATTGTCTGTAGATTTTTTGATGATGGCCATTCTGACTGGTGTGAGGTGATATCTCATTGGGGTTTTGATTTGCATTTCTCTAATAATAAGCGACATTGAGCATCGTTTCATGTGCTTTTGGGCCATCTGTATGTCTTCTTTGGTGAGATGTCTTTTTAGGTCTTTTTCCCAATTTTTGATTGGGTTGTTCATTTTTCCAGTGCTGAGTTGTCTGAGTTGCTTGTAGATTTTGGATATTAATTCTTTATCTGTTATTTCAATTGCTATTATTTTCTTCCATTCTGTGGGCTGTCTGATCACCTTTTTTGTAGTTTATTTTGCTGTACAAAAGCCTTCAAGTTTCATTAGGTCCCATATGTTAATTTTTGTTTTTAGTTCTGCTATTCCAGTAGGTGGATTGTAGAAGATCTTGCTTTGATTTATGTCCTTGAGTGTTTTGCCTATATTCTCTTCTAAGAGTTTTAGGGCTTCTGGTCTTCCATTTAGATCTTTAATCCATCTTGAGTTTATCTTTGTGTATGGTGTCAGGAAATGTTCCAACTTCATTTTTTTGCATGCAGCTGTCCAATTTTCCCAGCACCACTTGTTGAAGAGGCTGTCTTTGTCCCATTTTATAGTTTCTCCTCCTTTGTCAAAAATAAGGTATCTATAGGTGTGCGGGTTTATCTCTGGGTTCCCTGTCTTGTTCCATCTGACCAGCATGTCTTGTTTGCTGAATGTGACCTGTAAAACAAAAAGAATATACTCTGAGTTAAGATGTTCAGTGCCTTATCTGCAGGAAACACTACTAACCTGAGAGAAAAATGAAGAGAAAACATACCCGAGAGAGATTTGATAAGAGGAAGTGAGAACTAGGTCAGAGCCACAGAAGTGGTTACTCACAAAGAGGGCAGCTTCCCATTTAGACAGCCTGAGAAGGTTCCACGTCTTGGTTTCCAGTCTGCCATGTGGTCAACTGGTCAACCTCATGGCTCCAAATTGCAAACTCAAATTTGGTACAGTTTCTCCAGACCAACTAAGTAATTGATACCAAAATGCAAACACAAATGAAGAGCTTTTTATATGCCTAAACTTGGACAAAGTATGGGAGGTCAACAAAATGATTTATTTCTTTATTTTTCTGGCCCTATCTTATGGCTTGCTATATCTTAGGTTCCCAACCAGGGATGGACCCGGGTCCCCAGCAGTGAAAGCATCAAGTCCTACCTCCTGGACTGCCAGGGAATTTGGTCAAATTATATATATATATATATATATATATATATATATATATATATATATATTTATTTATTATTTATTTATTTGGGGGCGGGTTGGGGAGGGGGGCGGGTGGGCCACTTCTATTGGTCTTTCATTTATCTATTTTCATCCATCTTTGTTCTTTGGCCCGTGTGGGCCTCCCATTGCAGTGGCCTCTGTTGTCACAGAGCACAGACTCTGGGCACATACGCTCCAGAGCTCTGGCTCTGTAATTGGACACATCGGTTCAGTTGCTCCACGCCATGTGGGATCTTCCCAGGCCAGGGATTGAACCGGCGCCCCTTGCACTGCAAGGCGATGTCCTTACCCACTGGACCACCAGGGAAGCCCTGGTCAAATGATTTTTTAATGGTTTCTTATCTGGATAATGGGAGAAGTCTGATGGTCATAGTATTAATATAAAGTGGTAGAAGGTGGGTAGGATTACTGTAACAGAGTGGGGGTGGGTTGAAACTGGGAAATAGGATGCAGAATGAGGGCTCCTGACCATGATTCCTGTCCTTGCTGGTGATTTAGATATTAGGAAATGCCATTTTCCATCTCTGTCCAGAATGATTGACCTCTTAACTGTAATGATCTCGTGCCTTGAATTCTTCCCATAGATCCTGTTTTCAGTGATATCTCAAGATTGGTGAAGCTAAGAGCAACTGGCAGAAAACATTTGGTTCCCAGCAATACTTGATGTCTCCTCTCTCAGCAAGGGGCCTTCCCACATGGTGCTAGTGGTGAAGAATCTGCCTGCCAATGAAGGAGATGCCAGAGACGAGGGTTCAATCCCTGGATCAGGAAGATCTCTTGGAGTAGGAAATGGCAACCCACTCCAGTATCCTTGCCTGGAAAATCCCACGGAGAGAGGAATGTGCCAGGGTACAGTCCATGGGACCACAAAGAGTTGGAGATGACCAAAACAGTTTCTAGCACTGTCTATTCTTCAATGAAATTACAAAATGTCGAATATGATTTTCTTCTTCTGAAACCTTTACTGAACTTCAGGGCACCTAAATGTTCCTAGAAATCAGTGTTTAAGGCCTAGAGCCGTATGCCCTTTGCTCATCTCTTTCTAGGAGATCTATATGATATTCAGCACTATGACCATAATAAGGTTGCAATTTAATTAACAAATGTATTTCTTTAGTATCTAAGTGTCCAAAATCAAACCAATCCATGATTTAAAGGAAAAACACTGGGTCAAATTTTGTTTTGTCCAGCAGCTCCCAGCCTCCTCATCTATAAAATTAAATTAAAATAAGATGGATACGCCCCCCCCCCACACACACCCCCACCTGCAAACTCCCTTCCTGTTCTAACACTCCCCAGTTCTGTAGAGAACTGAGAGAGAGTAATGTTTGCCCTAATTATTGTATAAGGTCTCTAATGATCAGTTCCATTCTTCTGGTTGCTTTGTATCTAAACCCAAATTGAATTGTTTAAGGGCAATTATCACATTAAATATGTGTTTGAACTATCAGGCACAGTGGCTAAAGGAATTTTAACATAAGGGTATTGCAAGCCTTCACTTTATTAAAAAAAAAAAAACAAAAAACACTTCCCATGTGTTTCATCAACTATCAAGGCATCTGCGCTTACACTAGCCTTGAGATGCTTCCAATAAACTGTGTGACTGACCAGGAAAACAAAGATAATAGGTTCTCTTGGTGTTTCTGGTAAAAGTGTTCAAGGGAAGGCACGCTCCATGGTGTCAGTCAGCATGTCTGAAAGAGATTGAAAACAAGGTTTCGACAAGAAAGGCTTCAGAAGGACATTTAAGATCCTCAAGTTTTTAAACGTAGAAATAAAGAATGATAAATAAGTGCTATTCTTTTGCCACACTAAGTGATGATAATAACATATGCTAAAAAAAAAACAAACAACAAACACTTGTGCTATTCCAGCAAAGAAAAGTGATGGTAATAAGAGGTGAGGGC
This sequence comes from Tragulus kanchil, assembly GCA_022376925.1. Lineage (NCBI taxonomy): Eukaryota > Metazoa > Chordata > Mammalia > Artiodactyla > Tragulidae > Tragulus > Tragulus kanchil. Next base: position 75,649,576 of record JAIOJX010000003.1, on the reverse strand, counting down.
AAATAAAGAAGGATGTTTACACCGGTTTAAGATGATCATCTTTCTTCCTCTGTGTTTGGCTTCCTTTTCGGGCTGCTGACTTGGTCTGTTTTGATAGTGATAAGAGGCCCTGGGAGATGTTTTACAAATACTGACTCTGCAGAAGCATGCAGTTATCTGTCAGCTTAGCCCCGTGCTCGTCAGGCAGGTGAAAGAAAACAAATGGCGGGGTGCAGAATTTGCCTAGAAATCAGTGTTTAAGGCCTAGAGCCGTATGCCCTTTGCTCATCTCTTTCTAGGAGATCTATATGATATTCAGCACTATGACCATAATAAGGTTGCAATTTAATTAACAAATGTATTTCTTTAGTATCTAAGTGTCCAAAATCAAACCAATCCATGATTTAAAGGAAAAACACTGGGTCAAATTTTGTTTTGTCCAGCAGCTCCCAGCCTCCTCATCTATAAAATTAAATTAAAATAAGATGGATACGCCCCCCCCCACACACACCCCCACCTGCAAACTCCCTTCCTGTTCTAACACTCCCCAGTTCTGTAGAGAACTGAGAGAGAGTAATGTTTGCCCTAATTATTGTATAAGGTCTCTAATGATCAGTTCCATTCTTCTGGTTGCTTTGTATCTAAACCCAAATTGAATTGTTTAAGGGCAATTATCACATTAAATATGTGTTTGAACTATCAGGCACAGTGGCTAAAGGAATTTTAACATAAGGGTATTGCAAGCCTTCACTTTATTAAAAAAAAAAAAAACAAAAAACACTTCCCATGTGTTTCATCAACTATCAAGGCATCTGCGCTTACACTAGCCTTGAGATGCTTCCAATAAACTGTGTGACTGACCAGGAAAACAAAGATAATAGGTTCTCTTGGTGTTTCTGGTAAAAGTGTTCAAGGGAAGGCACGCTCCATGGTGTCAGTCAGCATGTCTGAAAGAGATTGAAAACAAGGTTTCGACAAGAAAGGCTTCAGAAGGACATTTAAGATCCTCAAGTTTTTAAACGTAGAAATAAAGAATGATAAATAAGTGCTATTCTTTTGCCACACTAAGTGATGATAATAACATATGCTAAAAAAAAAACAAAAACAAACAACAAACACTTGTGCTATTCCAGCAAAGAAAAGTGATGGTAATAAGAGGTGAGGGCAAATAAAGAAGGATGTTTACACCGGTTTAAGATGATCATCTTTCTTCCTCTGTGTTTGGCTTCCTTTTCGGGCTGCTGACTTGGTCTGTTTTGATAGTGATAAGAGGCCCTGGGAGATGTTTTACAAATACTGACTCTGCAGAAGCATGCAGTTATCTGTCAGCTTAGCCCCGTGCTCGTCAGGCAGGTGAAAGAAAACAAATGGCGGGGTGCAGAATTTGCCTCAGAACTGTGTATTCAGGGAAGGAAAGGGGTAAACATATGTGCCTGTGGGTGAGTGTGAGTCAGGGTGTGTGTGCGTGGGCCCCAGATGAGGCACACTGGTGAGGAAGTTCTTCAGAGGACCAGGGGACTTAGTTCAGAAACAGAGTCAGGCTTTAATTTCTGGAGACTTCAGGTAATATTCCATCTCTTCCTTTTCTCTAGGCATTCTTACAACTGGGACCATGAAAGATGGGCTCTTATGATTCGAGGGATGGAGCCCATTTGGTTCTGTCACATTACATCAAAATGTCCCCTTCCTGAAAGTGTTGCAGGTGGGCTCTAGATTTCTGAACAGGTACTAGGAGTGAAAACCTCACGAATGATATCCCGGCCTTCTGCGCCCCTGGGCCTATGACGGTCCCTTAGGTGTTAAGAGACTTGAAGGTTTTTTGCAGCACTGTGTGAAAACATGATGGAGAGGGAAACTTTCTGTATTTCACTCGGATACGCTTGTTATTAAACCTCATTCAGTGTATTTACAGTGCAGTATGAAACCTTAAGTGATGTCTGAATCAAATAATTTAGTAAACAAATGGCAGTGTGTATCAAAACTTGATTACACTCTTTCCATCAAGGTGATTGCCTATGTACATTTATAAATTCCGCACATCAGTGTTTGCAGTTTTCAGTTCTTCCTGTATAATCTATAATACATACGTATGTAAGTATGGTGTGTGTTCTTTCCTTTTAGAAAATCCTATTCAATGAAATCTGAAGTTGAAAAACAGATAGCTCTCAAAAGTGATTTTCTGTGTTGTCAAAGAATTTCTTTACTTTCCAGAATAGTTCCCCTGTGTTTCATCTATTCAATGTCTTCCCCATCCCAGATTGTTCTGCTTAGCATATCTAGAGTTCTGCATTTTCCAGAATATTACAAAATGGAATTATACAATATGTATTCTGTTTGTAGCCTTTTCAGACCAACTTCTTTCACTGAGCAAATAGGCATTCAAGATTCATGCATGTTTTTCCACGATCTTCTCTTTAAAAAAAAAAAAAACAACAAAAAATTCTTGGCCAAGCTATGTAGCACAAGACACCTTAGTTTCCTGACCAAGGACTGAGCCTGTGCCCTCTGCAGTGGGAGTGTGGAGCTTAACCACTGGACCATTAGGGAAGTCCTTTCATGATCTTTTTTATGAATGCCTATGAATCTACTTATTTTCTACTTTCTGGCATAGCATCTTGTATTCCCTCTTCCAACCCTAAAGCTGTTCCTTTTCAATAACGAATCCAGGTGAATGGTATTCAGAAACCAATATCTGGGCACATGGTGTGTTTATTGCTACTGAGGTGTCATTGTTTCTAGAGACCTTCATCAGGGAAAGTTATAATATATATTTATTTAAGTTATGGCTGAATCACACTGACTCCTTTCTCCCTAATCTGAAATCACTGGATTCTTTCTTTCTTTCTTTATTTACTTGGCTATTCTGGGTTTTCACTGCTGCCACAGGCTCTTCTCTAGTTGCGGGGAGTGGGGACTACTCTCTAGTTGAGGTGAGCAGGCTTCTTGTTGCAGTGATTTCTCTTGTTGTGGAACTCGGACTGTAAGGCACACGGGCTTCAGTAGTTGTGGCACATGGGCTCCATAGTTGCGGCTCCGAAGCTCTAGAGCACAGGCTCCATAGTTGTGGCTCAGGGCTTAGTTGCTCCGCAGCATGTGGGATCTCCCTGGATCAGGGATCGAATCCATGTCTCCTGCATTGGCAGGCAAACTCTTCACCACTGAGTTACCAGGGAAGCCCCATGCTAATTCTTAAGATAACTGTGTGGTAGATCTCATGCATGAAAAAAGAGTTTCAGCCTATACTTGGACTTCCAAGGCTCCGCATTCTGCTCCTCAGCATGTGGGATCTTTCCTGTTCAGAGATCCAACTTGTATCTCCTGCATTGGCAGGCGAACTCTACCACTGAGCTACCAGGGAAGCCCTGGGCTCTTCCTATGATGGAAAAGAGTTCCACTGTCATTAACTCAAACCAGTACCATCTAGTCAGAAGTATTTCTTGTTTGGCATTCAAATTTGGAAACTTTTATTTCTTATTCTGTTCCCAGCGTGACTTAGTAAGAGGAAAACTGATCTGAAAACTGATTAGCTTTCAGGGTGACCACTTTTCCCAAGCAAAACACAATAGTTTCCACCCCTTTTGACTGGCTTTGAAGGTGCAATCTGTAATTTTTTTGTAGTATCAGTATTAATCAAAAAAAGAAAAAGTTTGAAAATCCTAAGTACTTCACAAGTCTCTGGGCTTCCTTGGCAGCTGAACTGGTAAAGAATCTGCCTGCAATGCAGGAGCCTCTGGTTCAATTCCTGGGTCAGGAAGATCCCCTGGAGAAGGGATAGTCTACCCACTCCAGTATTCTTGGGCTTCCTTGGTAAAGATAGTAAAGAATCCACCTGCAATACAGGAGACCTGGGTTTGATCCCTGGTTTGGGAAGATCCCCTGGAGAAGGGAAAGGCTCTGAGAATAAGCCACACTGTACAGTTTTCTCCAAGGAGAGCAGATGAGAGGAAACAGAAATGACAAAGACTGGCTGCCCAGTGGTCTCTTACAGGGTACATTTTTATTTCTTAATATCTGGAGTCCTGCTGAGACTAGAGGAGTTTATTTCTGTTATCAAATTATTAAGATACAGTATCTTAACTATCCTTCTCTTCTGTGGCAGGTCAAGGGCATGCTGTGGAGAATACTGCTGAACTTTGTATCTTCATTGGCTCCAAAAGGCTGCCCTATTTCAACAGAAGAAACTTGTTTCTCATAACAAAGCCAGCTTTAATTTTCAAGTGGTGTGACCTAATTAAAGTGACTGTCACTATGGCAGAAATGCAGCTTTCCTGCTTCCCCCCTTTCTATGAAGTCAAAGAAGGAAACCATAAAAAATGCAAACTTGCAAACGGATGACTTCTTTGCCTTCCTGCTGTTTTGTTCGAGGTTCCAAATTCAACAGGCAACTAAGGTGAGGAGGGCAAGGCAAATTTTCTAGCAGCCTCCGCCAGGATTAAGAGCAACTTGCTCTTTGCCAATCCCACCCTGAAACAAAGATGAAAATGAACCCTGGGTTTCCTAAGAAAATTCCACTGTCATTACTCAAACCAGTACCATCTAGTCAGAAGTATTTCTTGTTTGGCATTCAAATTTGGAAACTTTTATTTCTTATTCTGTTCCCAGCGTGACTTAGTAAGAGGAAAACTGATCTGAAAACTGATTAGCTTTCAGGGTGACCACTTTTCCCAAGCAAAACACAATAGTTTCCACCCCTTTTGACTGGCTTTGAAGGTGCAATCTGTAATTTTTTTGTAGTATCAGTATTAATCAAAAAAAGAAAAAGTTTGAAAATCCTAAGTACTTCACAAGTCTCTGGGCTTCCTTGGCAGCTGAACTGGTAAAGAATCTGCCTGCAATGCAGGAGCCTCTGGTTCAATTCCTGGGTCAGGAAGATCCCCTGGAGAAGGGATAGTCTACCCACTCCAGTATTCTTGGGCTTCCTTGGTAAAGATAGTAAAGAATCCACCTGCAATACAGGAGACCTGGGTTTGATCCCTGGTTTGGGAAGATCCCCTGGAGAAGGGAAAGGCTCTGAGAATAAGCCACACTGTACAGTTTTCTCCAAGGAGAGCAGATGAGAGGAAACAGAAATGACAAAGACTGGCTGCCCAGTGGTCTCTTACAGGGTACATTTTTATTTCTTAATATCTGGAGTCCTGCTGAGACTAGAGGAGTTTATTTCTGTTATCAAATTATTAAGATACAGTATCTTAACTATCCTTCTCTTCTGTGGCAGGTCAAGGGCATGCTGTGGAGAATACTGCTGAACTTTGTATCTTCATTGGCTCCAAAAGGCTGCCCTATTTCAACAGAAGAAACTTGTTTCTCATAACAAAGCCAGCTTTAATTTTCAAGTGGTGTGACCTAATTAAAGTGACTGTCACTATGGCAGAAATGCAGCTTTCCTGCTTCCCCCCTTTCTATGAAGTCAAAGAAGGAAACCATAAAAAATGCAAACTTGCAAACGGATGACTTCTTTGCCTTCCTGCTGTTTTGTTCGAGGTTCCAAATTCAACAGGCAACTAAGGTGAGGAGGGCAAGGCAAATTTTCTAGCAGCCTCCGCCAGGATTAAGAGCAACTTGCTCTTTTGCCAATCCCACCCCTGAAACAAAGATGAAACAGGCTGGAACCTTCTTAATCTCTGGACGTGAGACCAAATACATGGTGCAGAGAGGGTTGTGCTTGGGAAAACCTTAACTTGAGGCCAGTTTAGAAGCAGTGGCTTTCAGCAAAGAGCTGGTTCACTGTGAGCCGGTTCCCTTCCTCTGCAAAAAGAATAAGAAGTCACCGCCTTGCTTAACTCCTAAGAGCGTCTGAGGCTCAGATTAAAGGTGACAATGTCAAAGAGTCTTGTGAACTCAAAGAGCTATAAATATAGGTGTTATTAGAAGTGGTTGGAAGGGAATGATAAGACATCTTAATTTAAGTGATTTCAAATGCCCCCAGATGGAGGAGAGCTGTGTTGAGGGTTGTTGTTGTTTCGTTGCTCAGTCTTGTCCGACCCTCTGCAGCCCTGTGGACTATAGCCCACCAGGCTCCTCTGTCCATGGGATTCTCCAGGCAAGAATACTGGCGTGGTCACCTATGGGTACCTTATTTTTGACAAAGGAGGAGAAACTATAAAATGGACAAAGACGGCCTCTTCAACAAGTGGTGCTGGGAAAATTGGACAGCTACATGCAAAAAAATGAAGTTGAAACGTTCCCTGACACCATATACTAAGATCAACTCAAAATGGATTAAGACCTAAATGTAAGACCAGAAACCATAAAACTCTTAGAGGAGAATATAGGTAAAACCCTCAAGGGCATAAATCAAAGCAAGATCTTCTCTGACCCAGCAAATAAAATAGCGGAACTAAAAAGAAAAATGAACATGTGGGACCTCATGAAACTTAAAAGCTTTTGTACAGCAAAAGAAATTACAAAAAAGTTCAACAGACACCCCACAGAGTGGGAGAAAATCATAGCAAATGAAACAACAGACAAAGAATTCATCTCCAAAATCTACAAGCAACTCAGACAAGACTGTCACTATGGCAGAAATGCAGCTTTCCTGCTTCCCCCCTTTCTATGAAGTCAAAGAAGGAAACCATAAAAAATGCAAACTTGCAAACGGATGACTTCTTTGCCTTCCTGCTGTTTTGTTCGAGGTTCCAAATTCAACAGGCAACTAAGGTGAGGAGGGCAAGGCAAATTTTCTAGCAGCCTCCGCCAGGATTAAGAGCAACTTGCTCTTTTGCCAATCCCACCCCTGAAACAAAGATGAAACAGGCTGGAACCTTCTTAATCTCTGGACGTGAGACCAAATACATGGTGCAGAGAGGGTTGTGCTTGGGAAAACCTTAACTTGAGGCCAGTTTAGAAGCAGTGGCTTTCAGCAAAGAGCTGGTTCACTGTGAGCCGGTTCCCTTCCTCTGCAAAAAGAATAAGAAGTCACCGCCTTGCTTAACTCCTAAGAGCGTCTGAGGCTCAGATTAAAGGTGACAATGTCAAAGAGTCTTGTGAACTCAAAGAGCTATAAATATAGGTGTTATTAGAAGTGGTTGGAAGGGAATGATAAGACATCTTAATTTAAGTGATTTCAAATGCCCCCAGATGGAGGAGAGCTGTGTTGAGGGTTGTTGTTGTTTCGTTGCTCAGTCTTGTCCGACCCTCTGCAGCCCTGTGGACTATAGCCCACCAGGCTCCTCTGTCCATGGGATTCTCCAGGCAAGAATACTGGCGTGGTCACCTATGGGTACCTTATTTTTGACAAAGGAGGAGAAACTATAAAATGGACAAAGACGGCCTCTTCAACAAGTGGTGCTGGGAAAATTGGACAGCTACATGCAAAAAAATGAAGTTGAAACGTTCCCTGACACCATATACTAAGATCAACTCAAAATGGATTAAGACCTAAATGTAAGACCAGAAACCATAAAACTCTTAGAGGAGAATATAGGTAAAACCCTCAAGGGCATAAATCAAAGCAAGATCTTCTCTGACCCAGCAAATAAAATAGCGGAACTAAAAAGAAAAATGAACATGTGGGACCTCATGAAACTTAAAAGCTTTTGTACAGCAAAAGAAATTACAAAAAAGTTCAACAGACACCCCACAGAGTGGGAGAAAATCATAGCAAATGAAACAACAGACAAAGAATTCATCTCCAAAATCTACAAGCAACTCAGACAACTCAGCACAGGGAAAACGAACAACCCAATCAAAAAATGGGAAAAAGATCTAAAGAGACGCCTCTCCAAAGAGGACATACAGATGGCCCAAAAGCACATGAAATGATGCTCAACCTCGCTTATTATTAGAGAAATGCAAATTAAAACTATAATGAGATACCACCTCACACCCGTCAGAATGGCCATCATCAAAAAATCTGCAGACAATAAATGCTGGAGAGGGTGCGGAGAAAAGGGACCCCTCTTGCATTGCTGGTGGGAATGTCAATTGATACAGCCTCTATGGAAGACAGTCAGGAGATTTCTTTAAAAAACTAAAAATAGAAGCACCCTACGACCCAGCAATCCCACTATTAGGCTTATATCCTGATGAAATCAAAACTGAAAGAAGCACCTGTACCCCAATGTTCATTGCAGCTCTCTATACAATAGCCAGAACTTGGAAGCAACCTAGATGTCCATTGACGAATGAATGGATACAGAAGCCCTGGTACATATATACAATGGACTACTACACAGCTGTTAAAAGAAATGCAGAAGACTCAGTCCTAATGAAGTGGCTGGCTCTAGAACCTATCATAAAAAGTGAAGTAAGTCAAAAAGAGAAAGACAAATACAGTATACTAACACACATATATGGAATCTAGTAGGACGGCCTTGATAACACACGCAGGGAACTCATGGAAAAACAGACAGAGCATAGACATAGGGACATTGTGGTGAAGAAATAGGGAGGGGGAAGCATGGAGGGAGTAACATGGAAACCTATACTGTTATGTGTGGAAAAGATAGCTAGTGTCATTGTGCTAAGGGAATAGGGGTGCTTACAATGGCTTGGGGCGAAGGTCTGGAGGGGTGGGATGGGGCGAACTGGGAGGGGGGTGGGGACCATGGATATGCATGACTGATCTGGGAACATACATGTCTGTGAACAACAAAACTGTGTAAAACCTTTAAAATAAAGAATTAAAAAAAAAAAGAATACTGGCGTGGGTTGCCAGTATTTTTGACCCTGGGATCGAACCTGTCTCTTCTGAACTGGCAGGTGGATTCTTTACCACGGAGCCACCTGGGAAGCCCTGAGGGAGGATTAGCTATCGTTGTTGCTCTATGGTAAGGTTGGGACGGGGCGTGGGGTGAGGACGAGATGGTGGCAGAGGGAGAGCAAAAATGGGAAAGATCTAAAGAGACGCCTCTCCAAAGAGGACATACAGATGGCCCAAAAGCACATGAAATGATGCTCAACCTCGCTTATTATTAGAGAAATGCAAATTAAAACTATAATGAGATACCACCTCACACCCGTCAGAATGGCCATCATCAAAAAATCTGCAGACAATAAATGCTGGAGAGGGTGCGGAGAAAAGGGACCCCTCTTGCATTGCTGGTGGGAATGTCAATTGATACAGCCTCTATGGAAGACAGTCAGGAGATTTCTTTAAAAAACTAAAAATAGAAGCACCCTACGACCCAGCAATCCCACTATTAGGCTTATATCCTGATGAAATCAAAACTGAAAGAAGCACCTGTACCCCAATGTTCATTGCAGCTCTCTATACAATAGCCAGAACTTGGAAGCAACCTAGATGTCCATTGACGAATGAATGGATACAGAAGCCCTGGTACATATATACAATGGACTACTACACAGCTGTTAAAAGAAATGCAGAAGACTCAGTCCTAATGAAGTGGCTGGCTCTAGAACCTATCATAAAAAGTGAAGTAAGTCAAAAAGAGAAAGACAAATACAGTATACTAACACACATATATGGAATCTAGTAGGACGGCCTTGATAACACACGCAGGGAACTCATGGAAAAACAGACAGAGCATAGACATAGGGACATTGTGGTGAAGAAATAGGGAGGGGGAAGCATGGAGGGAGTAACATGGAAACCTATACTGTTATGTGTGGAAAAGATAGCTAGTGTCATTGTGCTAAGGGAATAGGGGTGCTTACAATGGCTTGGGGCGAAGGTCTGGAGGGGTGGGATGGGGCGAACTGGGAGGGGGGTGGGGACCATGGATATGCATGACTGATCTGGGAACATACATGTCTGTGAACAACAAAACTGTGTAAAACCTTTAAAATAAAGAATTAAAAAAAAAAAGAATACTGGCGTGGGTTGCCAGTATTTTTGACCCTGGGATCGAACCTGTCTCTTCTGAACTGGCAGGTGGATTCTTTACCACGGAGCCACCTGGGAAGCCCTGAGGGAGGATTAGCTATCGTTGTTGCTCTATGGTAAGGTTGGGACGGGGCGTGGGGTGAGGACGAGATGGTGGCAGAGGGAGAGGGCAGGAATGGCAAGGGGAAGAAGGTGCTTCCTCCTCTCCCTCCGGAAGTAGAGCAGATTGAATCCCTTTCTGAAGAAGGCAACAAATATTACTGGGGGCAGGGAGGTTGAGACTGCAATTATGATGATGAACCAGGATTTAACTAATAGGAGACAGGAAGATGGTAAGAGGGGCCACAGGTGCTCCAGAAATACTGGAAGTGGATCAAAAGATGGGAGGGGTGCCGAGAAGTGAAAAGAAAAAAGAGAAACTCGAGACTGATGAGGACAGAGGACAGAGAGCTGCTCAAGGCACACAGGGGAGAGGCTGAACCACTGAGCGGAGGTGGGAAGGCGTTTCCAGACTCAGGACCATCAGCATCAGCAAGTCCAGGGACCAATCATGGAGAATCATCTGGAAAGGGGCTCCATATCCTAGACTAGTGGTTTTCAGACACCTAGAGGTTTACTTATTTACAAGTGTCCCCTGACTGCCGAGGGATTCCCAGGTGGCACAATGGTAAGGAATCTGCCTGCCAATGCAGGAGACGCAAGAGTCGTGGGTTTGATCCCTTGGTCAGGAAGATCCTCTGGAGTAGGAAATGGCAATCCACTCCAGTTTTCTTGCCTGGAAAACTCCATGGGCAGAGGAGGCTTGTGGGCTACAGTGCATGGGATCACAAAGAATCAGACACAACTGAACGACTGAACACACTGAGTGCCAGGTACTGGAAAGGGGGCCCTGATTTTAAACAAAAGCCTACACAGAACCCTACTATGTGAAACATAAAACAATGGAAACTGCTTTTTTTTTTTAACCCATTGTGATTTATTCTGGACAATACTTTGTTAAAGAATTCAGTGTTTTGCACTCGGATATTATATATCTGAGAGGCAACTAAGTATAATATAAAGATTTGGTCTGAAGTCTTTGTACTGAAGGCCGTACAGAGTCTCTTGGGAAGCTACTTTGTTGAAGTGAGGCTTGGAGAAACCAGGGCCTCCTAGCTACCCCCTGAACCCTGTTGGAAACTCCAAAATCACCTCTATAGGGGATATGGGTTTCTACCAAAAAATAGAGATAAGCCCACTCAACCTTCTTATACCTCTGATGCCCAACACCTGAGAAGTACTGGGGCATGCGTGCTCAGTTATTTAGTCATGTCTTACTCTGTGACCTCATGAACCATAGCCTGTCAGTTCCTCTGTCTGTGGGATTCTCCAGGCAAGAATACTGGCATGGGGCTTCCCTGGTGGTCCAGTGGGTAAGGACACCGCCTTGCAGTGCAAGGGGTGCCAGTTAGATCCCTGGCCTGGGAAAGATCCCACATGCTGGAGTGGCTGGACTGATGTGTCCAATTACCGAGCCGGAGCTCTGGGGTGCATGTGCCCAGAGCCGGTGCTCTGCGACAACAGAGGCCACTGCGATGGGAGGCCCACACGGGCCAAAGAACAAAGATGGATGAAAATAGATAAATGAAAGACCAATAGAAGTGGCCTGCCCGTCCCCTCCCTCCCAACCCATCTCACCCCCCCCTCCAAAAAAAATATACTGGCATGGGTTGCCATTTCCTCCTCCAGGGAATCTTCCCAACCCTGCGATTGAACCTGTGTCTCTCATTTCTCCTGAATTGGTAGGTGGATTCTTTACCACTGAGCCACCAGGGAAACCCCTGAGGGGTACTCAGTATTGCCCAAGTGAATGAATGTGATAAAGGATAGGTGGTCTGCAGGAGAAACCTCAGATAATGGGTCCAGGGAATTCTGTAACTGTTGTGAAGCTGTAACTTACTATCCATGCATAGTGTATGCAGGAAGTTTCTCAAGCTTTAGGCATGGAAGGTGTCACTTGCCAGAGGCATGATTTTAAACAAAAGCCTACACAGAACCCTACTATGTGAAACATAAAACAATGGAAACTGCTTTTTTTTTTTAACCCATTGTGATTTATTCTGGACAATACTTTGTTAAAGAATTCAGTGTTTTGCACTCGGATATTATATATCTGAGAGGCAACTAAGTATAATATAAAGATTTGGTCTGAAGTCTTTGTACTGAAGGCCGTACAGAGTCTCTTGGGAAGCTACTTTGTTGAAGTGAGGCTTGGAGAAACCAGGGCCTCCTAGCTACCCCCTGAACCCTGTTGGAAACTCCAAAATCACCTCTATAGGGGATATGGGTTTCTACCGAAAAATAGAGATAAGCCCACTCAACCTTCTTATACCTCTGATGCCCAACACCTGAGAAGTACTGGGGCATGCGTGCTCAGTTATTTAGTCATGTCTTACTCTGTGACCTCATGAACCATAGCCTGTCAGTTCCTCTGTCTGTGGGATTCTCCAGGCAAGAATACTGGCATGGGGCTTCCCTGGTGGTCCAGTGGGTAAGGACACCGCCTTGCAGTGCAAGGGGTGCCAGTTAGATCCCTGGCCTGGGAAAGATCCCACATGCTGGAGTGGCTGGACTGATGTGTCCAATTACCGAGCCGGAGCTCTGGGGTGCATGTGCCCAGAGCCGGTGCTCTGCGACAACAGAGGCCACTGCGATGGGAGGCCCACACGGGCCAAAGAACAAAGATGGATGAAAATAGATAAATGAAAGACCAATAGAAGTGGCCTGCCCGTCCCCCTCCCTCCCCAACCCATCTCACCCCCCCCTCCAAAAAAAATATACTGGCATGGGTTGCCATTTCCTCCTCCAGGGAATCTTCCCAACCCTGCGATTGAACCTGTGTCTCTCATTTCTCCTGAATTGGTAGGTGGATTCTTTACCACTGAGCCACCAGGGAAACCCCTGAGGGGTACTCAGTATTGCCCAAGTGAATGAATGTGATAAAGGATAGGTGGTCTGCAGGAGAAACCTCAGATAATGGGTCCAGGGAATTCTGTAACTGTTGTGAAGCTGTAACTTACTATCCATGCATAGTGTATGCAGGAAGTTTCTCAAGCTTTAGGCATGGAAGGTGTCACTTGCCAGAGGCATGGGAGCCCCTTAGTTAGGGATGTGTGTTCAACCACAGGAGCCAAAGTTGTAGATGGTAAGACAAGCCAGAGCCGGAGGACACATCTATGGAAACAATCTTGGTTATTTGATAACTGGAAGTGGGGTCTGACTGCTTTGACACTCAAAAGCCAATGAAAAGGCCAGGTTGGTGGGAAGGGAAGTTTGCATTATTTTGCCTGCTGGTAACTGCAGAGGTGGGGGAGGGCCAACTCCTGTCCAAAGGCCAACTCTCCACCCTGACAGTCAGGAGCAAGGCTCAGAGCCGGGACTACATGCAGAAACAGAAGTCAGCTCTGACTGTCATCTTGAAATTGGTCATCAGTGGTCTGACCAGCGTCATCTTGATTACTTTAAGTACAGTGAGTCTTCACTGTGGGTCAGTTTGTTCCCTTTTCCCTGAGGCCAGTTCTCAGAACTGTGGCAGCTTATATCATGGCTACAGTCTGGTCATCATGAACTGCTTTAACCTGGTGGGGGTTTCAGCAGTCTCTACAAGACAGCTCACAGGATATGGCTCAGAGTCTTATCTGTAGCCTTTGAGAAGGAGCCTAAGGTCCTTGACTTTGCTTAATGACTGAACTACTGTTATTTAATCTTGTAGGACTGTTTTCCTTTACTTCTGCATTTTCTCACTTCTCTGATTAAATTTATTCTTTGGCTAAAGCTTTTCCACAGACTAAGGGTAGGCTGAGGACACAGAGGACAGGGATCATAAGGTCCTGCTGTGTTTCAACGTCATCATGAGAACACAACTAGTCTGCTGCTCTCTTCTTATACTGGTGGGGCAGAGTTGCAGATAAAAACATCTAACATTTATTAAGTGGTGACTACTTGCCAGGCACAGAAATAACACCTTAATGCTGTGTGGTGGCCAAAATATTGCCCCCCAAAGACGTCTATGTCCCAATCCATGGAGTCGGTGACAATGTTACATTAGACAGTGATGGAAGAACTAAAGCTGCAGATGGAATTAAGGTTACTAGTCAGCTGACTGTGAAATGGGTTGATGGTTTTGGATTATCTGGTGGGTCAGTGTAATTATAGGAGTCCTTATAAGTGAAGGAAGGAGGCAAGAGGCAGTGCCAGAGAAGGAGTGGTAATGACATAAACAGTGGTTGGAATGATGTGATGGGAGGAATTGACTGACCATTGCTGATGTTGAAGGTGGAGGGGGCCATGGCGTAAGGAGTGTGGGCAGCCTCCAGAAGGTGGGAGCCGAAGGAAGCAGACTCTCCTCTGAGCTTCCTTACCCTGCTAACACCTTGTTTTCAGCTGAGTGAACCTGTTCCAGGGTTCTGACCTCCACAACTGAAAGATAAAAATGTTTTTCCCTTGAACCACTAGTTTCGGGGTAATTTGTTACAGTAGCAACAGGAAACAAATACAGATTTTTCTCATCCACATCCCCCTCTTTACAACAGCTCCATCAGATGGGTACTTAATATTGCTATTTTGCAAGTGAGTAGACAAAGGGCTTACTGTTTTTTCAACTTTTTGGCAGGTTTTTTTATTAATCATTTGGCTACAGTCTGGTCATCATGAACTGCTTTAACCTGGTGGGGGTTTCAGCAGTCTCTACAAGACAGCTCACAGGATATGGCTCAGAGTCTTATCTGTAGCCTTTGAGAAGGAGCCTAAGGTCCTTGACTTTGCTTAATGACTGAACTACTGTTATTTAATCTTGTAGGACTGTTTTCCTTTACTTCTGCATTTTCTCACTTCTCTGATTAAATTTATTCTTTGGCTAAAGCTTTTCCACAGACTAAGGGTAGGCTGAGGACACAGAGGACAGGGATCATAAGGTCCTGCTGTGTTTCAACGTCATCATGAGAACACAACTAGTCTGCTGCTCTCTTCTTATACTGGTGGGGCAGAGTTGCAGATAAAAACATCTAACATTTATTAAGTGGTGACTACTTGCCAGGCACAGAAATAACACCTTAATGCTGTGTGGTGGCCAAAATATTGCCCCCCAAAGACGTCTATGTCCCAATCCATGGAGTCGGTGACAATGTTACATTAGACAGTGATGGAAGAACTAAAGCTGCAGATGGAATTAAGGTTACTAGTCAGCTGACTGTGAAATGGGTTGATGGTTTTGGATTATCTGGTGGGTCAGTGTAATTATAGGAGTCCTTATAAGTGAAGGAAGGAGGCAAGAGGCAGTGCCAGAGAAGGAGTGGTAATGACATAAACAGTGGTTGGAATGATGTGATGGGAGGAATTGACTGACCATTGCTGATGTTGAAGGTGGAGGGGGCCATGGCGTAAGGAGTGTGGGCAGCCTCCAGAAGGTGGGAGCCGAAGGAAGCAGACTCTCCTCTGAGCTTCCTTACCCTGCTAACACCTTGTTTTCAGCTGAGTGAACCTGTTCCAGGGTTCTGACCTCCACAACTGAAAGATAAAAATGTTTTTCCCTTGAACCACTAGTTTCGGGGTAATTTGTTACAGTAGCAACAGGAAACAAATACAGATTTTTCTCATCCACATCCCCCTCTTTACAACAGCTCCATCAGATGGGTACTTAATATTGCTATTTTGCAAGTGAGTAGACAAAGGGCTTCCCAGGTGGCTCAGTAGTAAACAATCTGCCTGCCAATGCAGGAGACACAGGAGGTGTGGGTTAGATCCCTGGGTTGGGAAGATGCCCTGGAGAAGGAAATGGCAAGCCACTCCAGTATTCTTGCCTGAGAAATCCCATGGACAGAGGAACCTGGAGGGCTACACCCCATTGGGTCACAAAGAGTCAGACATGACTTAGTTACTGAGCATAGAGTAAAGCTTGGGGAGTGGACTCATTTGACCCAGAAATGAGTGATTGGCCTGACTCTGAAGCCACCTGAGGATCGTTTTACTTCTTCAATTCACAAAAGAGAAAACTGAGGCTCAGAGCTTTGTCCTGAATGGCCCCAGGTCACATGCAAGTTGGTGACAAGGCTCAACTGTACCCCCACGGGAATAGTGTAGACCAGTGCTTCAAAAACATACATGCCCACAAGTCACCAAGGGTCCTGTTGGGATGCAGGCTCCATTCAGTGCATCAGGGCTGGGATCCAAGATACTGCAATTCTGACCAGACCTCCTCCCTACCCAGATGAGGCCAGTCCTGCTAGTCATGGAATAGGAAAACTGTGGCCCACTATAGAAGTTCTGAGCAACTCAGAGCCATTAGAAAGTTTTGAGCATCTAGCGGGATGAAGGGACCCTAGGTTGGGAGACTTTGAGCAGATACCTCACTGTTCTGTGGTCAGTGAGATTTAGGGCCTCAGAGGGAAAGGTCAAAGACAAGGCTATCACTCATTGGTCTCTTCTTCAGAAAGATGTCACCACACATGATGATAATTTTAAAAAATTGTTTCTATATTATCTTTAAATTTTTACTTATAATTATTTTTTGGCCATGCCTTGCAGCACAAGGGATCTTAGTTCCCTGACCAAGGATGGAACCCATGTCCCCTGCAGTCAAAGTACAGTCTTAACATTGGACCATCAGGGAAGTCCCTGTGATGATTTCTGTTGTCATTTGCAACATCCCAAAGCCAGTGGGTGCTCTGTGACAACCTGGAGGGATGGGGTGGGGAAGGAGGTAGGAGGTGGGGTTCGGGAGGGAGGGGACGCAAGTATGCCTATGGCCGATTCATGTTGATGCATGGTAAAAACTGTCACAATATTGTAAAGTAATTATCCTCCAATTAGAATAAATTCATTAATTTTTTAAAAAGCCATTCAAGATTTGCCAGCATGGGTCTGGCATCACAGTGGCCTCTACTCTTATGGCACAACGCATGCAGGTCAAGGACTGCTTCCTGCCACGGAGGCTAAAATAGCTACATACGATTGTGTGAGAAAAGCAACGGCTCAGGAAGCATTTGTCCTAGAGTAAAGCTTGGACTCATTTGACCCAGAAATGAGTGATTGGCCTGACTCTGAAGCCACCTGAGGATCGTTTTACTTCTTCAATTCACAAAAGAGAAAACTGAGGCTCAGAGCTTTGTCCTGAATGGCCCCAGGTCACATGCAAGTTGGTGACAAGGCTCAACTGTACCCCCATGGGAATAGTGTAGACCAGTGCTTCAAAAACATACATGCCCACAAGTCACCAAGGGTCCTGTTGGGATGCAGGCTCCATTCAGTGCATCAGGGCTGGGATCCAAGATACTGCAATTCTGACCAGACCTCCTCCCTACCCAGATGAGGCCAGTCCTGCTAGTCATGGAATAGGAAAACTGTGGCCCACTATAGAAGTTCTGAGCAACTCAGAGCCATTAGAAAGTTTTGAGCATCTAGCGGGATGAAGGGACCCTAGGTTGGGAGACTTTGAGCAGATACCTCACTGTTCTGTGGTCAGTGAGATTTAGGGCCTCAGAGGGAAAGGTCAAAGACAAGGCTATCACTCATTGGTCTCTTCTTCAGAAAGATGTCACCACACATGATGATAATTTTAAAAAATTGTTTCTATATTATCTTTAAATTTTTACTTATAATTATTTTTTGGCCATGCCTTGCAGCACAAGGGATCTTAGTTCCCTGACCAAGGATGGAACCCATGTCCCCTGCAGTCAAAGTACAGTCTTAACATTGGACCATCAGGGAAGTCCCTGTGATGATTTCTGTTGTCATTTGCAACATCCCAAAGCCAGTGGGTG
This sequence comes from Tragulus kanchil, assembly GCA_022376925.1. NCBI lineage: Eukaryota > Metazoa > Chordata > Mammalia > Artiodactyla > Tragulidae > Tragulus > Tragulus kanchil. The sequence goes on along the minus strand of JAIOJX010000003.1, from coordinate 75,632,017 downwards.
CTCTGTGACAACCTGGAGGGATGGGGTGGGGAAGGAGGTAGGAGGTGGGGTTCGGGAGGGAGGGGACGCAAGTATGCCTATGGCCGATTCATGTTGATGCATGGTAAAAACTGTCACAATATTGTAAAGTAATTATCCTCCAATTAGAATAAATTCATTAATTTTTTAAAAAGCCATTCAAGATTTGCCAGCATGGGTCTGGCATCACAGTGGCCTCTACTCTTATGGCACAACGCATGCAGGTCAAGGACTGCTTCCTGCCACGGAGGCTAAAATAGCTACATACGATTGTGTGAGAAAAAGCAACAGTCTCCCTTCCCTGATGTATGTTTTATGTATAAAAAAGAGTGGTTTTTTGTTTGTTTGTTTGTTTTAAGGGAAAGAAGGCAATCTGCTTATTCTTCAAGAAACATCTCTAAAGCTTTGGCGTAATCAAAGAATCATACCTCTGGCTCCTTCCTCTCTTCAGTCCCAAAGCTGCTCACCCAGTGGACCACAAAGTCAAGACAGGAAGGTAGTTCAGCTTGTAACCACAGTCATGCTTCTCTGAGTCTACATTTTGCGCTTCATTAAAAAAAATATATATATAAACATGCACACACAGCCAAATCTGTGTGTGGGACCTAGAGGGAGTTTCCCCTAACCTCCGCAGTGAGATTGCAGAATCACCAACTGTCTGTGGCCTCTAGCACTGCCAGAAGCCTGAGAATGTTGGGGTTTCATTTTGAAACAACAAGGCACGCAAGCAAGAAGTATGACCTTCTGTTTCGGGTACCAGAACTCAAAGAAGGAAGCCAGTGTTTGGCAGATGGTTTCCCAGGGTTGAGAGTGAAAATATGCCTCTCTATATATTTACAGTGGCTCAAAAATGATTTTTTTTAACTCATCCCAACTCAGCACAATTAACCTTCAAAGTGCCCCACTCTTGAAAATGGAAAATAGAAATTTGAAAATGGAACTTTGAGGCATTTCTATTAATATAAGAAGTTTTCCACAGCCTTCAGGGTTTGCTTCTGAGGGTAGTGGTAATTTTTTCAGAAAAGAATAAACTCTATCCATCAGTTGTCAGGATCAATCTGCAAACTCTGAGCTTCCCTTTGAAGTACAAGGTAGATTCTTTGCCTTGGTCAGGGTCTGGAAATCCAGAGCATGACAGGTCTGGACACCAAGTCCTTCAGTGGGGAGGACCCCCAGCCTGGGAACTTAATGTTATGGATGGCTTTCAGTTATCAGTGTTAGGTGGTGAGAAAACACAGCCTGGGAATCAAACAAGCCTTGTGTTAACTTGTGCAGACCCCTAATGTTTTTGGTTTACTCTGGACTTGTGTGCTTACCTGCAAAATACAAAGAATAGCACCTCCTCCCAGGATTATTGTGAAGTTAAAGGAGATAATACAAATGGAACAAAGTAAGCTTCTAAAAATGTTTGTTCCTCCAAGTGTGCACTCAATGGTTAAGTCATGTTTGACTCTTTGAGACCCCATGGACTCTCTGTCCATGGGATTTCCCAGGGAAGAATACTAGAGTAGGTTGCCATTGCCTTCTCTGGGAGATCTTCCCGACCCAGAGATTGAATTGGAGTCTCCTGCATTGGCAGGCGAATTCTTTACCATTGAGTCACCAGGGAAGTCCCCCGTTCCTCCAAGAGCCAGAAATAAACAGACGTTCAAGAATAATATCTGTTTGAGTCCAGATGTATTATGTTACCTTCTGCCTGAATCATTTTCCTCATTATGTTTCCTTGGCCTACCAGTAATATTCTTTTTTATCTCTTTTACATAGACACCTGATGATGGGAGAGACAGGTCCAAAGTACAACTGCTGGTCGTGGTCAACATACACAGAATGAATACATTCAGGCAAATGCAAGAGAGATGACTGTTCTCAGAAAAAAGGGTAATAATCAATGAGTTGATTACCCTGCTTATGTGAATCAAAGATTCAGTGCCAAAAGAGAGTTTCTCTGGTGCCTACCAGTGATTGTTAGGGACCAGGTTTTCCTTTCTTTCCTGCCTTCCTTCAACACTCTCCACCCTGTCTCCTCCCCGGCCAGCTGGCAGAGAAAGAGCTTCCAGGGTTATCCTGGCAGGAACACACCCTCCTTTGTCTTCTGCTCACATCCCTTGAGCTGCACAGCCAAAGTTAGCTCAGGGGAGCCAGGCCCCAGCCCTACCCCTTCACCTTCACCTGCCCAAGCCCATCCCTCTCCACCCCTGGCTTCAGGGCAGGAGCTGTAACACTTCACATCAGGGCGGAAGGACTGGAGTGCTGGCCATTTCCTTGCCTAATTGACAGTCAGAGGGAGAGAAGCTTAAACTATAGGATGCTTCCTTTGCCCTGGCCCTTAGGTTCTCATGGTTATATGGTTTTTTGAAAAATGAAATTTGTGAGAGATATTTTAACCCCAGTCAGTGAAGAGCCTGTTTCTTCTTCTCACATTTCCTTTCCCTCATTCTTCCCCAACTCGCGGTGGCATGTTGGGTTTCCATACGCTTTGGGGGGAAGTTGTGTTGGAGACAATATCTAGTTTGGGTTTAGAGAGATATACTTTTGAATGTGGTGGTCTCTTCTGAGTATTTCTAGGGATACTCCTATGGTCCACCGTCTGGGAGTCATGACAGACAGATGCAGGGGACAGGGGCTACTTCAGGATGCTGAAGGTCCTGCAGCATTGGGCACTGGAAGTATGAGGACAAGAGATAAAAGATTTGAAATGTTTGGAACCGAAAACCAGCCTGTGGGACATTCTTCAGTAAATGCAAGATTCAGCTGTCAGACAAGTCTAGTCAAAACACATGTTCTTTCCTGTCAGGACTGTACTTGGAAATGCAGCATAGACAATTTTCCTCATTATGTTTCCTTGGCCTACCAGTAATATTCTTTTTTATCTCTTTTACATAGACACCTGATGATGGGAGAGACAGGTCCAAAGTACAACTGCTGGTCGTGGTCAACATACACAGAATGAATACATTCAGGCAAATGCAAGAGAGATGACTGTTCTCAGAAAAAAGGGTAATAATCAATGAGTTGATTACCCTGCTTATGTGAATCAAAGATTCAGTGCCAAAAGAGAGTTTCTCTGGTGCCTACCAGTGATTGTTAGGGACCAGGTTTTCCTTTCTTTCCTGCCTTCCTTCAACACTCTCCACCCTGTCTCCTCCCCGGCCAGCTGGCAGAGAAAGAGCTTCCAGGGTTATCCTGGCAGGAACACACCCTCCTTTGTCTTCTGCTCACATCCCTTGAGCTGCACAGCCAAAGTTAGCTCAGGGGAGCCAGGCCCCAGCCCTACCCCTTCACCTTCACCTGCCCAAGCCCATCCCTCTCCACCCCTGGCTTCAGGGCAGGAGCTGTAACACTTCACATCAGGGCGGAAGGACTGGAGTGCTGGCCATTTCCTTGCCTAATTGACAGTCAGAGGGAGAGAAGCTTAAACTATAGGATGCTTCCTTTGCCCTGGCCCTTAGGTTCTCATGGTTATATGGTTTTTTGAAAAATGAAATTTGTGAGAGATATTTTAACCCCAGTCAGTGAAGAGCCTGTTTCTTCTTCTCACATTTCCTTTCCCTCATTCTTCCCCAACTCGCGGTGGCATGTTGGGTTTCCATACGCTTTGGGGGGAAGTTGTGTTGGAGACAATATCTAGTTTGGGTTTAGAGAGATATACTTTTGAATGTGGTGGTCTCTTCTGAGTATTTCTAGGGATACTCCTATGGTCCACCGTCTGGGAGTCATGACAGACAGATGCAGGGGACAGGGGCTACTTCAGGATGCTGAAGGTCCTGCAGCATTGGGCACTGGAAGTATGAGGACAAGAGATAAAAGATTTGAAATGTTTGGAACCGAAAACCAGCCTGTGGGACATTCTTCAGTAAATGCAAGATTCAGCTGTCAGACAAGTCTAGTCAAAACACATGTTCTTTCCTGTCAGGACTGTACTTGGAAATGCAGCATAGACAATTATGATACACTGTTTATATATATATATATATATTTTCCTTGCCTGTGTTGATGGAAGTCACATAAAACAATACATCAGAATTCCTGTATTTGCAGGCAACAAGTGTGAAGCAACACCACAAAAGCAAAGTGTCTGAAGTATTCATTCATAAATAAAAAGAACAAAAAGACATTTCAAAATTGAAGACAACAATGTTAAAAATGTGCATAGCCTTACTAATAATGATTTAGAGACCAGAAAATCCATTTTTCTAAGCAGCCTCTGGTTAAAAAAAAAAACTTTCAACCTTGCTAGAGAGAAGACTGAATTATCTTTTATTCTGTCTATAGGAAATATGACAAAATTTTGTTATAGAGATCATAGATAATGCATCCAAAACAATATAGGAAAAATTATTTTAAGGGTGTGTCAGGTATTAATTAGTAAATGTAATCTCACTTATCTGGATTTTTAGGTTTTGGAGACTTAACAGCTTTAATCATTTTGAATTTATTGTGGTACATTTTATCATTCTAAGTAATAATGATAAGCAAATATTGTTTTGTAAATACTATTTTTATAAATATTATTTATAAAAATATATTATTTTGTAAATATTATTATTTTATTTTTCTTAGCAAGAGTCATCAAAGCTATGTAAGTTTTAGTTCCTGTAAAACATTTTAGGTCCTGTGTGTTAGCTCTAGTGCTAATGTATGATTGAAAATATTTTCAAACTACAAAGGATTCAAAGGCAGAGAAGTGGAGAACCCAGAATCAAAGACCAAAAATGATGTTGCCAGTATACCAAAATGAGCCTACTAGGCTCTCTAGGAAAAAGGAGGAATTTGGGACTGATCACCTCTACACTGCCTCTCCATCCTCACAGAACCAGCAGGCAACCCAAAGGACCCTGCTTGAGTCCTTAAAAAAAACCTTCTAAATTTATATCAGAGTATAGCCAATTAGCCAATATTAGCCACTATTGTCATAGTTTCAAGGAGATACAAAAGGACTCACCCATACATATACATATATCCACTCTCTCTCAAGCTCCCCTCCCATTCAGGCTGCCACATAATTTTGAGCAGAGTTCCCTGTGCTATACAGCAGCACCTTGTTGGTATTCTATTTTAAATATCTGCTTGAGTCTTTCTGGAGCTGCTATTACAACTTTTCTTCCTCTCCTTTTTTTAAATTGAATTTGTATTTTGATGATCTAGCATGAGTCATGGCTTCAAAAGGCAAAAACCACAATGACTTTTCTTTCTAATGAGAGATATGGCTTTTTGCTCCCTCTCCCCATCTAGAGGCCTCCTCCTACAGGAAACTGCTGGTTTTATCAAAGTAATAACCTCCATACTTTCACCAAATTACTACATGACATTTTATCAAACTTTCAATCGCAAGCATTACTTGTTGACTTTTTACTGTAGAATGGGAGACTTTAGTTCATTACTTAAATATGACAAAATTTTGTTATAGAGATCATAGATAATGCATCCAAAACAATATAGGAAAAATTATTTTAAGGGTGTGTCAGGTATTAATTAGTAAATGTAATCTCACTTATCTGGATTTTTAGGTTTTGGAGACTTAACAGCTTTAATCATTTTGAATTTATTGTGGTACATTTTATCATTCTAAGTAATAATGATAAGCAAATATTGTTTTGTAAATACTATTTTTATAAATATTATTTATAAAAATATATTATTTTGTAAATATTATTATTTTATTTTTCTTAGCAAGAGTCATCAAAGCTATGTAAGTTTTAGTTCCTGTAAAACATTTTAGGTCCTGTGTGTTAGCTCTAGTGCTAATGTATGATTGAAAATATTTTCAAACTACAAAGGATTCAAAGGCAGAGAAGTGGAGAACCCAGAATCAAAGACCAAAAATGATGTTGCCAGTATACCAAAATGAGCCTACTAGGCTCTCTAGGAAAAAGGAGGAATTTGGGACTGATCACCTCTACACTGCCTCTCCATCCTCACAGAACCAGCAGGCAACCCAAAGGACCCTGCTTGAGTCCTTAAAAAAAACCTTCTAAATTTATATCAGAGTATAGCCAATTAGCCAATATTAGCCACTATTGTCATAGTTTCAAGGAGATACAAAAGGACTCACCCATACATATACATATATCCACTCTCTCTCAAGCTCCCCTCCCATTCAGGCTGCCACATAATTTTGAGCAGAGTTCCCTGTGCTATACAGCAGCACCTTGTTGGTATTCTATTTTAAATATCTGCTTGAGTCTTTCTGGAGCTGCTATTACAACTTTTCTTCCTCTCCTTTTTTTAAATTGAATTTGTATTTTGATGATCTAGCATGAGTCATGGCTTCAAAAGGCAAAAACCACAATGACTTTTCTTTCTAATGAGAGATATGGCTTTTTGCTCCCTCTCCCCATCTAGAGGCCTCCTCCCTACAGGAAACTGCTGGTTTTATCAAAGTAATAACCTCCATACTGTCACCAAATTACTACATGACATTTTATCAAACTTTCAATCGCAAGCATTACTTGTTGACTTTTTACTGTAGAATGGGAGACTTTAGTTCATTCCCATTTCCACTCTTCCTCCTTATATGGACTTTTCTGAAACTGGGGTTAAATCAACATTTGGTATTTAGGTGACCCTGAATATATACATATATTCATTTATAAAAAGATAGAGACTTCTCTGTCCTGCTCCAGTTGGGACTGACTGCTCACTGGGTCTGCTGTCAAGCTGTGACTTCAGCTTCTCTTCATAAGCACCGGCAGAATTCCCTTGGTCCATGCATTGTGTTGGAGACTCTGTTTCCTAGAATTTGTGTCTTTCTCTTTAATGGTTTAATTCCTTCCTCTGATGTAGTATATCCTTCTAGAACTTTCTGAGACAGAGTTGTTGTTGTTTAGTTGCTCAGTGGTATCCAGCTCTTTGTGACACCATGGACTGCAGGCCACCAGGCTCCATGGAATTCTCCTGGAGTGGGTTGTCATTCTCTTCTCTTGGGGATCTTCCTGACCCAGGGACTGAACCTACATCTCCTGAACTGGGAGGCGGATTCTTTACTAATAATCTCCTCACTGGGGAGGCTCCAGAGAAAGTTGGTGGAGGGAAATTTTGAAGCCAATGCTCATACGAAAAAGGCTTTATTTTACTTTCATATTCAGTTGATAGTTTAACAAGGCAGGAATTCTAGGTTGGAGAAGATTTCCCTCAAAACTTGGAAGACATCTCTCCATTCTCTTTTAGATTTTGGTGGTGTTGAGAAACGCAGTGTCCATCTTTCTTGTCCTTTCTGTAAACTTTCAGGCTCTTTTCCTTGTGGACATTCTGAAAGAGCAGGTAACATGCCTCATTGAGCCTTTGGTCTTTCATTTTTCTGTTTCAAATGATACTTCAGTTCTGAGAAATGTATTATTTCCTTAATAAATTTGTCCTCTCCGTTTTCTGTGCTTTTTCTTTCTGGAATATCTAGCATTGTTTGATATTTTGTAGAGCTCTGCCTTATACCAGTATCACTTTTGCTCCCTCTCCCCATCTAGAGGCCTCCTCCTACAGGAAACTGCTGGTTTTATCAAAGTAATAACCTCCATACTTTCACCAAATTACTACATGACATTTTATCAAACTTTCAATCGCAAGCATTACTTGTTGACTTTTTACTGTAGAATGGGAGACTTTAGTTCATTCCCATTTCCACTCTTCCTCCTTATATGGACTTTTCTGAAACTGGGGTTAAATCAACATTTGGTATTTAGGTGACCCTGAATATATACATATATTCATTTATAAAAAGATAGAGACTTCTCTGTCCTGCTCCAGTTGGGACTGACTGCTCACTGGGTCTGCTGTCAAGCTGTGACTTCAGCTTCTCTTCATAAGCACCGCAGACTTCCCTTGGTCCATGCATTGTGTTGGAGACTCTGTTTCCTAGAATTTGTGTCTTTCTCTTTAATGGTTTAATTCCTTCCTCTGATGTAGTATATCCTTCTAGAACTTTCTGAGACAGAGTTGTTGTTGTTTAGTTGCTCAGTGGTATCCAGCTCTTTGTGACACCATGGACTGCAGGCCACCAGGCTCCATGGAATTCTCCTGGAGTGGGTTGTCATTCTCTTCTCTTGGGGATCTTCCTGACCCAGGGACTGAACCTACATCTCCTGAACTGGGAGGCGGATTCTTTACTAATAATCTCCTCACTGGGGAGGCTCCAGAGAAAGTTGGTGGAGGGAAATTTTGAAGCCAATGCTCATACGAAAAAGGCTTTATTTTACTTTCATATTCAGTTGATAGTTTAACAAGGCAGGAATTCTAGGTTGGAGAAGATTTCCCTCAAAACTTGGAAGACATCTCTCCATTCTCTTTTAGATTTTGGTGGTGTTGAGAAACGCAGTGTCCATCTTTCTTGTCCTTTCTGTAAACTTTCAGGCTCTTTTCCTTGTGGACATTCTGAAAGAGCAGGTAACATGCCTCATTGAGCCTTTGGTCTTTCATTTTTCTGTTTCAAATGATACTTCAGTTCTGAGAAATGTATTATTTCCTTAATAAATTTGTCCTCTCCGTTTTCTGTGCTTTTTCTTTCTGGAATATCTAGCATTGTTTGATATTTTGTAGAGCTCTGCCTTATACCAGTATCAGTTCTAGCTTCTTTGGATATAACAATAAACCAAAGAGATAAAATCCTTTCCCATGTGGAACTTGTGTCCTTACAATGGTGGGCCAGATGCTGGATTTTTCTGAATTAATCCTTCAGTTTTCTTATCCTTCATATTTCCCCTCTTTTATTTTTCTAATAAATACTTTCCTCTTTTTTTTTTTTTTTTTGACCACACCACAAAGCATGTGGGTTCTTAGTTTCCCCTACCAGGGATCAAGCCCGTGTGACCTGCAGTGGAAGCACAGAGTCTGAATCATCAGGGAATTCCCAAGATGTTACTTTTTTTTTTTTTTTTTTAAAGATTTATTTATTTATTTTGGGCGGGGGTCGGGTTGGGGAGGGAGGGGAGCCGGCGGGCCACTTCTATTAGTCTTTCATTTCTGTTTTCATCCGTCTTTGTTCTTTGGCTCCTGAGGGCCTCCCATCGCGGTGGCGTCTGTTGTCGCAGAGCACTAGCTCTGGGCGCATGCGCTCCAGAGCTCCAGCTCGGTAATCGGACACATCAGTCCAGCTGCTCCGTGGCACGTGGGATCTTCCCAGGCCAGGGCTCGAACCGGCGCCCCTTGCACTGCAAGGCGGTGTCCTTACCACTGGACCACCAGGGGAAGCCCAAGATGTTACTTTTTAAAACATTATTTTATTATTTTATGTATTTATATTTTTGGTTGTGCTGGATCTTTGTTGCTGCCTGAGCTTTTCCCCAGTTGTGGCGAGTAGGGGCTACTCCTTGGTGGTGGTGTGCAGGTTTCTCATTGTGGTTGGTGGCTTCTGTTGTGGTGCACAGGCTTAGTTCAGCTCAGTGGGATCTTCCTGGACCAGGGATTGAGCCAATATTGCCTGCATTGCAAGATAAACTCTTAACCACTGGACCAGCAGGGAAGGCTGACTTTACTTTTTAAGCAATTTTAGTTGTTGAAAAATCAAGCAGATTGTGTAATGGGTTCCCATATGCACCCCACTTCCTGTTTATCTCCTGTTTCACTTCCTCTCAGTAGTGTGAAACATTTGCTATAATTTGAACCAATTTAATATGTACTTACAATGCAAAGTCCTCTCCGTTTTCTGTGCTTTCTTTCTGGAATATCTAGCATTGTTTGATATTTTGTAGAGCTCTGCCTTATACCAGTATCAGTTCTAGCTTCTTTGGATATAACAATAAACCAAAGAGATAAAATCCTTTCCCATGTGGAACTTGTGTCCTTACAATGGTGGGCCAGATGCTGGATTTTTCTGAATTAATCCTTCAGTTTTCTTATCCTTCATATTTCCCTCTGTTATTTTTCTAATAAATACTTTCCTCTTTTTTTTTTTTTTTTTGACCACACCACAAAGCATGTGGGTTCTTAGTTTCCCCTACCAGGGATCAAGCCCGTGTGACCTGCAGTGGAAGCACAGAGTCTGAATCATCAGGGAATTCCCAAGATGTTACTTTTTTTTTTTTTTTTAAAGATTTATTTATTTATTTTGGGCGGGGGTCGGGTTGGGGAGGGAGGGGAGCCGGCGGGCCACTTCTATTAGTCTTTCATTTCTGTTTTCATCCGTCTTTGTTCTTTGGCTCCTGAGGGCCTCCCATCGCGGTGGCGTCTGTTGTCGCAGAGCACTAGCTCTGGGCGCATGCGCTCCAGAGCTCCAGCTCGGTAATCGGACACATCAGTCCAGCTGCTCCGTGGCACGTGGGATCTTCCCAGGCCAGGGCTCGAACCGGCGCCCCTTGCACTGCAAGGCGGTGTCCTTACCACTGGACCACCAGGGGAAGCCCAAGATGTTACTTTTTAAAACATTATTTTATTATTTTATGTATTTATATTTTTGGTTGTGCTGGATCTTTGTTGCTGCCTGAGCTTTTCCCCAGTTGTGGCGAGTAGGGGCTACTCCTTGGTGGTGGTGTGCAGGTTTCTCATTGTGGTTGGTGGCTTCTGTTGTGGTGCACAGGCTTAGTTCAGCTCAGTGGGATCTTCCTGGACCAGGGATTGAGCCAATATTGCCTGCATTGCAAGATAAACTCTTAACCACTGGACCAGCAGGGAAGGCTGACTTTACTTTTTAAGCAATTTTAGTTGTTGAAAAATCAAGCAGATTGTGTAATGGGTTCCCATATGCACCCCACTTCCTGTTTATCTCCTGTTTCACTTCCCTCTCAGTAGTGTGAAACATTTGCTATAATTGATGAACCAATATTGATATATTAGTGCTAGCTAGAATCCTTAGTTTTCATTTGGGTTCCCTCTTTGTGTAGTATAGGTCAGTGAGTTTTGACAAATACATGTCATGTACCCACCACTACCATTTCATACAGAATAGTTTGACTGTCCTAAAAATCACTGGTACTCCACTTATATCCCTCTCTCCCTTCAACAAGCCCTTGGCAACTACTGATTTTTTTTTTTTCATTAGATCCATAGTTTTGTCTTTTTTCTACAGTGCCCTATAGTTGGAATCACACTGGATGTAGCCTTTTTAGATTGGCTTCTTTCACTTAGCATATGCATTTAAGGTTCTGCTTTATAAACCTTATGGCTCGATAACTCATTTCTTTTTAACACTGAATAATATTCCATAATCTGGATATCAGTTCAGTTGCTCATTCGTGTTCAACGCTGCAACCCCATGGACTGCGGCACACCAGGCTTCCCTGTTCTTCACCATCTTCCAGAGCTTGCTCAAACTCATGTCCATTGAGTTGGTGATGCCATTCAACCAGCTCATCCTGTCTCGTCCCCTTCTCCTTTTGCCTTATCTGAATATGTCACAGTTTATTCATCTGTTCTTCTGTTCGAGGGCATCTTGGTTGTTTCCAGTTTGGGGCAATTATGAATAAAGCTTCTATAAATGTTTGTGTATAGGCTTTTGTATAGACACAAATTTCCTACTCATTTCAGTAAACATGACTCATTGGAAAAGATCCTGATGTTGGGAAAAATAGAAGGCAAAAGGAGAAGGATAATCGAGCGACTGAACTGAACTGAGTGTGGTTGCTGCACTTTGTGTCAAGACCATGTTCTCCCTCCCACCTCCAACTTTACTAAGAGATAGCTGAGGATAAACTGTATTTAGCTTTTTAAGATACTGCCCAACTGTATTCAGAACTGGCCGTACTACTTCACATTCCGACAAACCAGCAATGAATGACATCCTTTCCAGAATTTGGTGGTGTTAAGTTTATTTTGGACTTTAACTTTTCTGAATAAATGTGTAGTGATATCTCGTGGTTACTTTGATTTGCAATTCCCCAGTGATGTATGATATAGAAAATTTTTTCATTTGCTTATTTGCCATCTGTATATCTTTGGGGAGGTGCCTGTCCAGATTTCTTGCATATCTAAAATAGAGTGGTTTGTTTTCTTCTTGTTGACTTTGAGTTCTTTGTGTGTTCTGAATACAAGTCCTTTGATCAGATGTTTTTTGCAAATATTTTCTCCCATTTGTGACTTGTATTCTCATTCCATAATAGTGTCTTTTGTGTAGTAGAAGATTTTGATTTTCATGAAGTCTGACATTGATTTGGATTGTGTCTTTGGTTATTCTATTTTAAAAATTATGTCAAACCCAAGGTCATCTAAATTTTCTTCTATGTTATCTTCCAGAAGTTTTATAGTTTGCATTTGCACTTAGATCTATGACTCATTTGGGGTTAATTTTTGTGAAAAGTGTAAAATCTATGCTTAGATTTTTTTTTTTTTTTGGCCTGTGGATATCCAGTTGTTCCAGCACCATTTGTTGAAAAGACCCCTTTGTCTATTTGTTCTATTTTCTGAGAGATTTTCTCATCAGCAACAGATATCTCCATGTTGGTTTAGAGTAGCTTCATTAAAAAAAAAACAAACCTCTGTCCTGGCCACAGAAGGACTGGACCCTCAGAATCCTCCTTTCACCCTCAGCTACAGTGTGTGTTTCTATCTGCACCTGATGTTCACTAGTTGGTGTCCATCCTACTGGGCTCCATATTTTCACTACTTTGTTCAGTTCAGTTTAGTTCAGTTACTCAGTCATGTCTGACTATTTGCGACCCCACAACTGCAGCCCACCAGGCTTCCCTGTCCTTCACCATCTCCTGGAGCCTGCTCAGACTCATGTCCATTGACCAAGTGATGCCATCCAACCATCTCATCCTCTGTCATCCCTTCTCCTTTTGCCTTCTATTTTCCCCAACATCAGGTTCTTTTCCAGTGAGTCACCTCTTCGTCTTAGGTGGCCAAAGTATTGGAGCGTCAGCTCAGCATCATTCCTTTCAATGAATATTCAGGATTGATTTCCTTCAGCATTGACTGGTTTGATCTCCTTGCAGTCCACGGGACTCTCAAAGGCCTTCTCCAACACCACAATTTGTATTCTGTAGTCGATCATATTGGGTTGGCCATAAGATTCGAACACATTGACCAATCCAGTATTTGTAGGTCTTCTGTAGATACGAAAATTCCAACCTGTGGAAAAAAAAAATAGAGCATGTCAACTCAGTCCAGGAATAGGGACTGACTTTCCTGATGCAGAGAAATGCTACACACACAGAAAAGGACACTCACAGAGTCACAGGAGTTTAGGGGTTCCAAGTAGAGACAGCCTGGACTCAAAGACTGGCTCTGCCTCTGCATGGCCATAAAAACTTGCATAAGATAGTTAAACCCTTCCTGCCTCAGTTTCCTTATCTCTAAAGTAATAGAAATTGCTTTCTAGGGTGGATTAAATGACTTCTTTCATGTCAAGGGAGTAGGACAGTGCCTAGCACACAAGAAGAGGTATGAACACGTTTGTTATGATCATTACTGCCTGACTGAGCATATGAGTCACCAAGAACTCAGAATCAAAATTTCAACCCTTTTGTGCAACTTGTCATTGGAAACAGGACAAGCTGGGGCTGGAATTGCAGGGCTAGCTGACTCACTCCTGCTCTTCCAATCCTAATGAACTTTCACATATCAGGGCTAATTTAGAATGAGGAAGTACCTACCTGGATGGTAAGTGAAAGGGTTTACACTGCTTTGGCAAACTACTCTGTTTTATTGGCTTCCCAGAAGAATCAAGAGCCCAATTAAACTAGTCCCAGGAATTGGGACTGTTTAAAAGTCACCACTGAATTGTACCAACTCAGTACTGGCTCAGGAGCCCTCCATCTAGGTGTCAAGAAAAGTTCAGGTTCTTCTCTGCTAACCTGACCCTATTAGCTTGGGGATACTCCTATCACTTTATCACCCACACTGCCTCTACTCCTAGCTGCCACTTTCAAAAGCAGGATGTTGTCCACAGCCTTGTTGTCCATTTTCCAAGAAGGACTTCAGTCTCCACATCAGAATTTGACCTTTGATTGAGTTCAGAGACAGACAAGCTCTCTAGAACTTGGGATCCAGCTCAGAGTACTAAGTTCAAAGAAAACAGTCATGTCTCTATGTGCGTGCTCAGTTGTATCTGACTCTTTGCAACCCTGTGGACTGTAGCTTGTCATCCTTCTCTCACAGTGGATTATCCAACCACGAATACTGAAGTGGGTTGCCATTTCCTCTTCCAGGGAATCCTCCCAACCCAGAGATCAAGCCTGAAAAAACATCACAGCAGAATAGGGTCTGACTTTCCTGATGCAGAGAAATGCTACACACACAGAAAAGGACACTCACAGAGTCACAGGAGTTTAGGGGTTCCAAGTAGAGACAGCCTGGACTCAAAGACTGGCTCTGCCTCTGCATGGCCATAAAAACTTGCATAAGATAGTTAAACCCTTCCTGCCTCAGTTTCCTTATCTCTAAAGTAATAGAAATTGCTTTCTAGGGTGGATTAAATGACTTCTTTCATGTCAAGGGAGTAGGACAGTGCCTAGCACACAAGAAGAGGTATGAACACGTTTGTTATGATCATTACTGCCTGACTGAGCATATGAGTCACCAAGAACTCAGAATCAAAATTTCAACCCTTTTGTGCAACTTGTCATTGGAAACAGGACAAGCTGGGGCTGGAATTGCAGGGCTAGCTGACTCACTCCTGCTCTTCCAATCCTAATGAACTTTCACATATCAGGGCTAATTTAGAATGAGGAAGTACCTACCTGGATGGTAAGTGAAAGGGTTTACACTGCTTTGGCAAACTACTCTGTTTTATTGGCTTCCCAGAAGAATCAAGAGCCCAATTAAACTAGTCCCAGGAATTGGGACTGTTTAAAAGTCACCACTGAATTGTACCAACTCAGTACTGGCTCAGGAGCCCTCCATCTAGGTGTCAAGAAAAGTTCAGGTTCTTCTCTGCTAACCTGACCCTATTAGCTTGGGGATACTCCTATCACTTTATCACCCACACTGCCTCTACTCCTAGCTGCCACTTTCAAAAGCAGGATGTTGTCCACAGCCTTGTTGTCCATTTTCCAAGAAGGACTTCAGTCTCCACATCAGAATTTGACCTTTGATTGAGTTCAGAGACAGACAAGCTCTCTAGAACTTGGGATCCAGCTCAGAGTACTAAGTTCAAAGAAAACAGTCATGTCTCTATGTGCGTGCTCAGTTGTATCTGACTCTTTGCAACCCTGTGGACTGTAGCTTGTCATCCTTCTCTCACAGTGGATTATCCAACCACGAATACTGAAGTGGGTTGCCATTTCCTCTTCCAGGGGAATCCTCCCAACCCAGAGATCAAGCCTGCATCTCCTGCAGTGGCAGGTGGATTCTTTATCACTGAGCCACCTGGAAAGAAAAGAAATAATATTCCTCTTTACAATGTCACCAAGTAAACATACATAGTTAGATGTTCTAAAAAATAAAATGATTTTTTGAAGAGTTCTGAGATGTTTTAAAAAGTCTCCTTAAACATTTTCCCTTCCCTCTCATTCTGATCTATCTCTTACATCTGGATTTGGGGTGTGGTTAAAACGTCTAGGCTCAATGGCTGGGAGAAAGTCATTGTCCAGCTTAGGTGTATGAAACATGGGTCTCTAAGAAATGATGACTGGCCCTCATTTCGTCAGTCCTTGACAGCAAGGTCACAAAGAAGGGGAAAGTGGGTTAGTTCTTGTACAAAGGATAGAGGAAGAGGTTGAAAGGTTAGAAAGGTCAAGGCTCTTAAAAACTTTATGTGGGAATTCCGTCAGTTTATCTTCAGGACACAACATAATAATGGTCATGATGATCGTGATGATGGTGATGATGCTCACATAAAAGCCTTTCATCCATAGACTAAAGGTGCAGCATAACCACTAATTAATTCTGAGGGCAAGGTAGGCAAACATCATTATCTCCAATTTACAGGTTAGGAATCCAGACAAGAGGAAATTAAATCCTTTACCCAAGGCCAGAAATGAAGAGTTCCTGCCTCATTGCTTTTCACCGGCTGTCCTAAAGATGGCTACAGAAGTTCTTTCTTTTATTCCGCAGAACAAGCTAGTTCCTTGCTGCCTCTAACTCTTCTCTTTACAGTTTGATGAGGGCAGGAAAGAGATATGGTAGAATGATGTCAATATCATGGAATAATTTTGAGGGTAGCTACATCTCTACCTAACCACGGCAGTGGAAGTGTGGAAGGTGTACGTGAAGCCCTGTGATCAACTTGAAGGCGAAAACTATCTAGCTCACAGTTTTGTGCCATTTACAATACTCAGCCTAGGGTCCAGCCATAGATATTCCCCAATTTTAGTTATTTCTCGATTGATAATTCTGTTCTTCAGCAAAGAGAAATTTCTTTTTTTATCTAAAGTCTATTGAGCTAAATTCTCTCATTTCAAGAACAATTTAGGGAGTGTGGCAGAGAAAGTGTAGCTGACCACCAAGGATTCATGCTCCTTCCCATATAGAGTTGTTTGAGGGAAGAGCTTGCCCAGTTGGGAAATATATTTCCCAGAAACTTCACATCTGGGTGACTAACGTTGGCCAATGGTATGTGAGAAGAAACATTGTGTATTTTTTCCAGGTCTAAGCAGTCAATTTGCTGATATGCTTCATATCTTTCTACCTCATGTTGAAGAGGACTTGAGTTCCTGTGTCCCCAACATGGAGGGGAATCACCAGGTAATATCTGCATTAGACTTTAGGCAAGTGAGAGGTCGTGTGTGTGTGTGTGTGTGTGTGTGTGTGTGTGTGTTCAGTTGCTCAGTCGTTTTTGACTCTTTGAGACCTCATGGACTGAAGCCCTCCAGGCTTCTCTGTCCATAGGATTTCCCAGGCAAGAATATTGGAGTGGGTTGCCATTTCCTTCTCCAGGGGATCTTCCTGACCAAGGGATTGAACCCAAGTCTCCTCTGTCTCTTTGCATTAGCAGGTTGATTCTTTATCACTGAGCCACCTGGGAAAGCCAAGCAAGAGGTTGACCTCTGTTATTGCATAGATATTTTGGAACCATTTGTGATTATAGCTGGCCTACTCTGACTAATCTAGGGAGCCTTTAGAATACATACAATGTGATCAACACCAACTTAGAGATGAAGCAATTAGGTCAAAAAGGGAGCAACACAAGGGTAAAGAATGTACAGATAACACACATGCTGTGGTACCGTACAAGTTGTTGGAAGTGAGCAATGTATTTGGTTTTGAATTTCTCAGCATCCGACATGGAGAAATTCTGAAAGTTACAATTCTTTTGTTGTTGTTGTTTAAGATATATTTTTTAAATTTTGGCCTCTTTTATTGTTTTTTAAATTAATTAATTTATTTTCATCCATCTTTATTCTTAGGCCTGTGTGGGCCTCCTATTGCAGTGCCCTCTCTTGTTGCAGTGCACCAGCTCTGGGTGCTCCAGAGAGTTGGCTTGCAATTGGACACACCAGTCCAGCCACTCCACGGCATGTGGGATCTTCCCGGGCCAGGGATCAAACCGGTGCCCCTTTCACAGCAAGGCAGACTCTTTACCCACTGTACCACTAGGGAAGCCCCTGAAAGTTACAATTCTTAATATCTGGAAGAGGAAATGTGCTCACATGAAGGAGAAATACACATTTTTATGGTTATTCAAACCCAGAAGCATTTCTCTTAAGAGGTCTGAAAAGGGCTATCAGTGTTGTCAGCTGAATTGGGCCACATATTCAGCAGTACCGTCTTCCCAGGTGGTGCTAGTGGTAAAGAAGCCACCTGCCAATGCAGGAGACACAGGAGGTGTAGGTTCCATCCCTGACTGGGGATGATCATCTCAAGGAAGAAATGGAAACCCACTCCACTACTCCTGCCTGGGGAACCCCATGGACAAGAGCCTGGAAGGGCTACAGCCCATAAAGATGGTAAAGAGTCAGACATGCCTGAACCAACTTGGCACTTACTGGTACCACAGAAATAGTCCTACAGCTGCCATAGTGTTTACTGATGCAAAAGGGGGCAGTCTGTGGAAATCTAGATCAGCAATGGCACTTTTAGGAGAGGCTAAGAATATGCAGCTTGATGGTCTGGCTTAATCCGATGTCCAAGACCCCAGTGGAATGGTTTCCTTGCTCTAGTACTGGCTCTGGGGGTATCACTAGAGAATCAAAACCATCTGGGACTCCCTGGTGGTCCAGTGGTTAAGAATTCACTTTCCAATGCAAGGGACATGGATTTGATTTCTAGTCCAGGAAGGTTCCACATGCCACAGGGCAACTAGAGAAGCTCGCATGCTGCAACAAAGACCCAGCACAGCAAAAAAAAAAAAAAAAAGTATGAGAGAGAGAGAAACCACTGCTTCTGGACTGACACACTGCCTGGATGAGCTTGTCCTTTGATCAGATGTGCCAGGAGGCAGCCCAACACCTGACTTGTTGAACATAATGTGAGGAAGTTCCTCACCCTGACCCACTTGCTTGAACGGATGGTCCCAGTATGGATATTCATTCAGTTTCCATGTCTCAAGGGCGGTGGTGGGAAGGAAGTCAAGGCTGTGCCTACTGAGGTCACCCTGGTTTTCCTAAGGGCCACAGGTGTGGATGACAAACATCTGCCAGGAAGCCAATCCCTGGAGTGAGGGTTCTTAGCCACACAATCAAAATAGAGGAAGGCTTCTTGGTGGTGTTCTCACCACCATTCAGATCCCTGGGATTAGTGGAGCAGGGAACGGCTTCTTACATCTGCCCCACCCAGGTCTTAAAGGAATGGCTCCTTACAGCTGCCCTGCCCAGGTCTTCAGAATGAAGTGGATTACATCTCTGAATGTCTCATCCTTCCTGAAGCCAGGTGCTTAACCCCGCCAGCAAGAATCACACACCTCCCTCTGAAGGAAGTAACTGATTATTCTCGAGGAGATATGTGTCATGGGCAATGACTTGACTTTTCACCCAGAATGCGTGTTCTCCATTTGCCTAGTGGGACAAAGAGTAGATTCATCAAAGTTCTCCAAGCCACTGTACCTCCTCTCCCTTTTCCTTCGCCCATTCCCACCTCCCTATAAGGCACAGATGGAGGGACTTCCCTAGTGGTCCAGTGACTAAGACTCCACATTCCCAATGCAAGGGGCCTGGGTTTGATCCCTGGTCAGGGAACTATAAATAGATCCCCTGTTCCACAACTAACACCCAGTGCAGTTAAATTAATTAACTAAAAGAAATTTAAAGGCACAGATGGAAACAATATACTATGAATCATGGATATTGTATTTACCAATGATACTTACAAAGGCCGATACCAAGAGGATGCAATAACATTCTCTTCTTTTTGAAGGTCTTCATGAAATCTTTTTTCCCCTCAACTCAACAGTGTGTCCAGAGCGCTGATGGAACAGAGTAGGTTAAGGGCACTGGCTTCTGACTCATAGATCTAGATTTGATCCCATCTGATTTTATCAGCTGTGGCATCTTGGCAAGCCCTCACTTTCCTCATGTGGTAGTCAAAAGATGTGCCAGGAGGCAGCCCAACACCTGACTTGTTCAACATAATGTGAGGAAGTTCCTCACCCTGACCCACTTGCTTGAACGGATGGTCCCAGTATGGATATTCATTCAGTTTCCATGTCTCAAGGGCGGTGGTGGGAAGGAAGTCAAGGCTGTGCCTACTGAGGTCACCCTGGTTTTCCTAAGGGCCACAGGTGTGGATGACAAACATCTGCCAGGAAGCCAATCCCTGGAGTGAGGGTTCTTAGCCACACAATCAAAATAGAGGAAGGCTTCTTGGTGGTGTTCTCACCACCATTCAGATCCCTGGGATTAGTGGAGCAGGGAACGGCTTCTTACATCTGCCCCACCCAGGTCTTAAAGGAATGGCTCCTTACAGCTGCCCTGCCCAGGTCTTCAGAATGAAGTGGATTACATCTCTGAATGTCTCATCCTTCCTGAAGCCAGGTGCTTAACCCCGCCAGCAAGAATCACACACCTCCCTCTGAAGGAAGTAACTGATTATTCTCGAGGAGATATGTGTCATGGGCAATGACTTGACTTTTCACCCAGAATGCGTGTTCTCCATTTGCCTAGTGGGACAAAGAGTAGATTCATCAAAGTTCTCCAAGCCACTGTACCTCCTCTCCCTTTTCCTTCGCCCATTCCCACCTCCCTATAAGGCACAGATGGAGGGACTTCCCTAGTGGTCCAGTGACTAAGACTCCACATTCCCAATGCAAGGGGCCTGGGTTTGATCCCTGGTCAGGGAACTATAAATAGATCCCCTGTTCCACAACTAACACCCAGTGCAGTTAAATTAATTAACTAAAAGAAATTTAAAGGCACAGATGGAAACAATATACTATGAATCATGGATATTGTATTTACCAATGATACTTACAAAGGCCGATACCAAGAGGATGCAATAACATTCTCTTCTTTTTGAAGGTCTTCATGAAATCTTTTTTCCCCTCAACTCAACAGTGTGTCCAGAGCGCTGATGGAACAGAGTAGGTTAAGGGCACTGGCTTCTGACTCATAGATCTAGATTTGATCCCATCTGATTTTATCAGCTGTGGCATCTTGGCAAGCCCTCACTTTCCTCATGTGGTAGTCTGGGAAGTTTAGGGGAAGTGATGTTATAAAATACCTAGAAGGAGCAGCTGGAGTCCTGCTCATTAGTATCCCTTCTCTTCAGGCTGGATAGATACAGATACTCTATAGTATCTAGATATGGATGCTAGATATGCATGCTAGATACTATAGAGTATCTGTATCTATCTAGATATGGATACTAGAGATATCTATAGTTGTTGTTGTTTAGTGACTAAGTTGTATCCGACTCTTTTGTGACGCCATGAACCATAGCCCACCAGGGCCTCCATCCACAGAATTTCCCAGGTAAGAATACTGGAGTGGGTTGCCATTTCCCTCTCCAGGGGATCCTCCCAACCCAGGGACAGAACCCATGTCTCCTGCATTGCAGACATATTCTTAACCACTGAGCCACCAGGGAAGCCCATAGATAAGCATATACACATACAGGTATAGTTATAGATACATACTATATATAATATGTATAAATAGCTGGTACATGGTTTTTAATGAATTCAATCTCTTTATTATCATTATTTTGTGTAAGAAAGATCCTTCCCTATCTTCTTCTGAAAATATTGTAAGACATATGTTAATTTTTCTAAGTTAAATTGGATTTATTTTAAGAATTTGGGTGAATTTCAGACTCTGAGACTGTAAGAGAACCATGAATATCTGGAAAAAAGTAAGAATATCTGAAAAAAAAAGCTAAAGCTCTGTGTCTGTTCACTGTATTCTTCAGAGCTCTTTCCAAAACCTTTCATTCTTCAGAGGGAGGGGTGTGTGGGGCTGACATCTTTCCTCGTCAATTAATTTTTCACAAGCTTCAAAGCCATGATCACACCCAAGAACCACCAAACCTCCTAGGATCTGAGTCACCGAGGAAGTGCCTGGAAGGATGGGCCCTTGGGTTCCCAGCGGGAGCGATGCCTCTTCCTAAAGTTGAAAAGTGTCAGTCACTCAGTGGTGTCAGACTCTATGTGACCCCATGGACTGTAGTCCACCAGGCTCCTCTGTCCATGGAATTCTCCAGGCAAGAACAGTGGAGTGGGTTGTCGTTCCCTTTTCCAAGCGATCTTCCCAGCCCTGGGACTGAACCCAGATCTCCTGCATGGCAGGCAAACTCTTTACCATCTGTGCCACTAGGGAAGCCCCCACTTCTTCCTAGAGGCATATATGACCCTGGGCACGAGAGCCTCGCCTCACTGCTGTTGAGGCTTGGGATGTGACCTTTAACCTTGAAAAGTCCTAAGAGCCAAAAATGCCGTCTCTCTGGCGTCTCTGGGGCTTATCTTCTGGAATACTCTTACTGAGGGTGAAGAGAGGCAAGTAAGACTCTTAGGGAATGTAGATCATATCATCTTCTGATTCCTCCTTCCCCTCCCTGGGGTCTCTTTCATAAGCACACTAATCTTCTTCCCAAGGACTCCACTCTCATGACCTTGCAAGAAAATGCAATCTCCCAGAGGCCCTACTTCCTAATACCAACACATGGAATGTTAGAATTTCAACACAGGAATTTTTAGAGGATAAAAATATTCAGTCCATGGTCTTTGATGTCACCATCTGGAAATAGGAAATCAGTGATTTAGTCTGGAATAAGCCAGATCCTGAATAAACCAGCTCACCAGTGAATCATGATCATAACTAGCCTATATTAAGTGCAGAAATTGGGTCCAGCCAAGGCCATGATTTCACATAGCATGGATATTTGTCTCCACCAACCAGGAGTGTGTTTGTATTAATTCGGTCAGTTTCCTGGTTTTTGCTGTTCATTTCTCAGTCTGCCATTCCCTCTACTGGAGGGCCCACGCTGGTAGTTAAACAACAAACATGTCTGTGTCTGTTCACTGTATTCTTCAGAGCTTGTGTGGGGCTGACATCTTTCCTCGTCAATTAATTTTTCACAAGCTTCAAAGCCATGATCACACCCAAGAACCACCAAACCTCCTAGGATCTGAGTCACCGAGGAAGTGCCTGGAAGGATGGGCCCTTGGGTTCCCAGCGGGAGCGATGCCTCTTCCTAAAGTTGAAAAGTGTCAGTCACTCAGTGGTGTCAGACTCTATGTGACCCCATGGACTGTAGTCCACCAGGCTCCTCTGTCCATGGAATTCTCCAGGCAAGAACAGTGGAGTGGGTTGTCGTTCCCTTTTCCAAGCGATCTTCCCAGCCCTGGGACTGAACCCAGATCTCCTGCATGGCAGGCAAACTCTTTACCATCTGTGCCACTAGGGAAGCCCCCACTTCTTCCTAGAGGCATATATGACCCTGGCACGGGGCCTCGCCTCACTGCTGTTGAGGCTTGGGATGTGACCTTTAACCTTGAAAAGTCCTAAGAGCCAAAAATGCCGTCTCTCTGGCGTCTCTGGGGCTTATCTTCTGGAATACTCTTACTGAGGGTGAAGAGAGGCAAGTAAGACTCTTAGGGAATGTAGATCATATCATCTTCTGATTCCTCCTTCCCCTCCCTGGGGTCTCTTTCATAAGCACACTAATCTTCTTCCCAAGGACTCCACTCTCATGACCTTGCAAGAAAATGCAATCTCCCAGAGGCCCTACTTCCTAATACCAACACATGGAATGTTAGAATTTCAACACAGGAATTTTTAGAGGATAAAAATATTCAGTCCATGGTCTTTGATGTCACCATCTGGAAATAGGAAATCAGTGATTTAGTCTGGAATAAGCCAGATCCTGAATAAACCAGCTCACCAGTGAATCATGATCATAACTAGCCTATATTAAGTGCAGAAATTGGGTCCAGCCAAGGCCATGATTTCACATAGCATGGATATTTGTCTCCACCAACCAGGAGTGTGTTTGTATTAATTCGGTCAGTTTCCTGGTTTTTGCTGTTCATTTCTCAGTCTGCCATTCCCTCTACTGGAGGGCCCACGCTGGTAGTTAACACACACTGTAAACTTCAGGAAAGCTGCTGGATGTCTGGTATGCTCAGAAAAACGTCACGAGAACGTGGACATTTAATCAATAACTCTTCGCCTTTGGCAGTGGTACTAACAAATTCCTTCCTAGTAGGATATACAGTTCTTGATATAGCCAAGTATTACAGTTTTATAGTTAATTATGTGCTTACATATAGGTATACCCAGTATATTATTTACAGTATTGATACAATATTTATGTATGTGTATATATACACGTGGGCCTTCCCAGGTGGCTCATAAACCACCTGCCAGTGCAGGAGACATTGGAGGCACAGGTTCGATCCCTGGGTTTGGAAAATGCCCTGGAGGCAGAAATGGCAACTCACTTCAGTATTGTTGCCTGGAGAATCCCATGGACAGAGGAGCCTGGTGGGCTACAGTACCTGGGGCTGTGGAAGAGTCGGACATGACTGCAGTGACTGACCACACACACACATAGGCACACACATGTACTGTATACACATACATACAGGCGCAGGTATACATATAAATACTTTTAGATAGTCTCACTTTTAGAAAACAAAAGAGGACTGGTGGTAAAATGCAATCTTGAGGTTTTATTGTTGTAGATTATATTTGTAACTTTCAGTCCCTTGAAAGCAGCAGATCCTTGACACTGATACTCCGTTTTGCTGCGCCAAGGTCCAGGCAATAAAGGCTGTATTAGGATTTGATCTCAAATGTTAGAGGCCCTACTTCCTAATACCAACACATGGAATTTTTAAAGAAGGATAAAATATTCAGTCCATGGTCTTTGATGTCACCATCTGGAAATAGGAAATCAGTGATTTAGTCTGGAATAAGCCAGATCCTGAATAAACCAGCTCACCAGTGAATCATGATCATAACTAGCCTATATTAAGTGCAGAAATTGGGTCCAGCCAAGGCCATGATTTCACATAGCATGGATATTTGTCTCCACCAACCAGGAGTGTGTTTGTATTAATTCGGTCAGTTTCCTGGTTTTTGCTGTTCATTTCTCAGTCTGCCATTCCCTCTACTGGAGGGCCCACGCTGGTAGTTAACACACACTGTAAACTTCAGGAAAGCTGCTGGATGTCTGGTATGCTCAGAAAAACGTCACGAGAACGTGGACATTTAATCAATAACTCTTCGCCTTTGGCAGTGGTACTAACAAATTCCTTCCTAGTAGGATATACAGTTCTTGATATAGCCAAGTATTACAGTTTTATAGTTAATTATGTGCTTACATATAGGTATACCCAGTATATTATTTACAGTATTGATACAATATTTATGTATGTGTATATATACACGTGGGCCTTCCCAGGTGGCTCATAAACCACCTGCCAGTGCAGGAGACATTGGAGGCACAGGTTCGATCCCTGGGTTTGGAAAATGCCCTGGAGGCAGAAATGGCAACTCACTTCAGTATTGTTGCCTGGAGAATCCCATGGACAGAGGAGCCTGGTGGGCTACAGTACCTGGGGCTGTGGAAGAGTCGGACATGACTGCAGTGACTGACCACACACACACATAGGCACACACATGTACTGTATACACATACATACAGGCGCAGGTATACATATAAATACTTTTAGATAGTCTCACTTTTAGAAAACAAAAGAGGACTGGTGGTAAAATGCAATCTTGAGGTTTTATTGTTGTAGATTATATTTGTAACTTTCAGTCCCTTGAAAGCAGCAGATCCCTTGACACTGATACTCCGTTTTGCTGACGCCAAGGTCCAGGCAAGCTGACCGAATGGCTGTATGGAGACTGCAGGGTTTCTTTCACACCTGCTTAGCCATCTTAGCAACAGAACTCCTCCTCTGGAAAAGCTGCCTCCCACACCTGTCTCTGATGCTGGAACATTCCTTCTACTGGGAGCAAAATCTATTTCAAAGTTTATTTCTTCTATTTCAGTTCTGACTAAACATATATTCAAATATCCTAGTGATGGCAATCAACACTCACAGGTTAAAATGTGCCAGAAGGCAGGTTTTACATCTAGAATGAGAAATGTATAGCCACATAGCTGGGAATGAGTATGTCTCTGGAAAGAGGAATTGAGAAGAAACTTAACACAGCATTGCAAAGCAATTATCCTCCTAAACAAACAAACAAACAAACAGGAACTGAGAGTCTCAGAGTCAAAACTCATTGCTTCATGCTTTTTCTTTTAACTTCATCTTCCTTCCCTCTCTCATCTTTGAAGAAGCTTCCAATTCCTGACTCGGCAGTGTTCAATGTGAGCCGTGGATTATCTGTCTACAAGATTTACCAGTGCTTTTGATGTCAATTTTCGACCATCATGTATTCAAGAACTGACAATAATTTAACTCCCTGTAAGGAAACCACATGATTTTCTTAGTGAAATGGCATCAGAAAATAATTTCCTGGAGTCACTGGGAACTATAAACAGCTATAGTCACGCTCAGGTCATGGCAAAACAGCGAGTGCCAAAGTCCTCTTTAATTACAGACTGCGCCTGGCCTCTCTGGATACTGCTAGGCTCCAGCAATCTGAGGGAGGTAGGCTTTCAGGAGAGGTGGAGGAGCCTTGCCTGGGAGTTATGTAGACACACCATTATCCTGTGTGTTTAACTGAAAGCTTCCCTGGAGTTAGAGGTAGAATGACTGTCCGAATAGCAGACATTTACTTTTTTTGCACCTGCTTGCTATTGGGCACTGTTAGACTCTGGAACTCAAGAAATCTTTTTTTAAAAAAAGCGAAAAATAATACTATTGTTTCATCCCTGAAAAAATGTGCTTGACACAGGCCTTTCTGTTCTGAAAAGACAGCTATTCCCTCTTTAAGCCCACAAATGCTTAAGTTCATTCTTTTTTTGAATTAAAATTACCTGAGGGCAAACAAGAAAAGCCTTGTTGTTGTTCAGTTGCTCAGTCGTGTCCGACTTTTTGCGACTCCGGAAACTGCAGCACAAGGCTTCCGTATTAGCCTAGAAAGAACCAATTGGAGGCGGGGGGGGGCAGGGATTTTTTTTCAGCTCTGTAATACTTTAGCAATGCTGCCCTCTTCAGGAAAAAATTAGAATTTCAACTCAGCAAATTTTTCAATACTGGTTACTTTGGAGGCTTCCCTGGTGGCTCAGTCAGTGAGGAATCTACCTGCAATGTGGGAGACCGGGGTTCGGCTCCTAGGTCGGGAAGATCCCCTGGAGAAGGAAATGGCAGTCCACTCCTATACTCTTGGCTGGAGAATTCCGTGGACAGAGGAGCCTGGTGGGCTACACCCCATGGGGTTGCAAACAGTGGAACTCGACTGAGCAACTAACACTTTTCGCTTTAGTTTGGAGAGATCTTGAAGGCCTAGGGATCCTGGAACTTTGTTCATAACCCCTTAAAATAGTTTTGAGCAATTATGTGCCTCTTGTACATTTTTTTTTAAGTCTTTTTTTTTTTAAGATTTATTTATTTATTTTATTTTGGGCGGGGGTCGGGTTGGGGAGGGAGGGGAGCAGGCAGGCCGCTTCTATTGGTCTTTCATTTCTCTATTTTCATCCGTCTTTGTTCTTTGGCTCCTATGGGCCTCCCATCGCGGTGGCCTCTGTCTTCGTAGAGCGCCAGCTCTGGGCACATGCGCTCCAGAGCTCCGGTTCGGTCATTGGACACATCGGTCCAGCCGCTCCGCTGCACATGGGATATTCCCAGGCCAGGGATCGAACCGGCGCCCCTTGTACTGCAAGGCGGTGTCCTTACCCACTGGACCACCAGGGAAGCCCTCCTGTACATTTTTAAATTGACATCTAGGGACTTCCCTGATGGTCTGGTCATTTAGACTCCAAGTTTCCATTGCAGGGGACATGGATCCCAACCCTAGTCTGGGAGCTAAGATCCCAGATGCTGTGCAGTGGGTCAAAAATAAAATTAAAATAATCAAAATAAATGAAGTGAAATAAAATAGCAAAGTAAAATCAAATGGATAAAAAATGCTCCCCCGAATCTCCTCCTGGGCAAAGTCAGCCCCCATGGTGAAGCCAGTGAACAAATTAGAATTGCATTTTGACGGGGAAAAAGTAAGCTTACGTGATGGTTTTCCATTCAGGAAACTGTATTTTGGCGGCAGGTGTGGTACTCTTGTCTCTGATACTGAGGCAGGTGGGCAGCTAGGGCAGTACAGGGGGATCTTGGCCTGCCCTGCTTTTTCAATACTGGTTACTTTGGAGGCTTCCCTGGTGGCTCAGTCAGTGAGGAATCTACCTGCAATGTGGGAGACCGGGGTTCGGCTCCTAGGTCGGGAAGATCCCCTGGAGAAGGAAATGGCAGTCCACTCCTATACTCTTGGCTGGAGAATTCCGTGGACAGAGGAGCCTGGTGGGCTACACCCCATGGGGTTGCAAACAGTGGAACTCGACTGAGCAACTAACACTTTTCGCTTTAGTTTGGAGAGATCTTGAAGGCCTAGGGATCCTGGAACTTTGTTCATAACCCCTTAAAATAGTTTTGAGCAATTATGTGCCTCTTGTACATTTTTTTTTAAGTCTTTTTTTTTTTAAGATTTATTTATTTATTTTATTTTGGGCGGGGGTCGGGTTGGGGAGGGAGGGGAGCAGGCAGGCCGCTTCTATTGGTCTTTCATTTCTCTATTTTCATCCGTCTTTGTTCTTTGGCTCCTATGGGCCTCCCATCGCGGTGGCCTCTGTCTTCGTAGAGCGCCAGCTCTGGGCACATGCGCTCCAGAGCTCCGGTTCGGTCATTGGACACATCGGTCCAGCCGCTCCGCTGCACATGGGATATTCCCAGGCCAGGGATCGAACCGGCGCCCCTTGTACTGCAAGGCGGTGTCCTTACCCACTGGACCACCAGGGGAAGCCCTCCTGTACATTTTTAAATTGACATCTAGGGACTTCCCTGATGGTCTGGTCATTTAGACTCCAAGTTTCCATTGCAGGGGACATGGATCCCAACCCTAGTCTGGGAGCTAAGATCCCAGATGCTGTGCAGTGGGTCAAAAATAAAATTAAAATAATCAAAATAAATGAAGTGAAATAAAATAGCAAAGTAAAATCAAATGGATAAAAAATGCTCCCCCGAATCTCCTCCTGGGCAAAGTCAGCCCCCATGGTGAAGCCAGTGAACAAATTAGAATTGCATTTTGACGGGGAAAAAGTAAGCTTACGTGATGGTTTTCCATTCAGGAAACTGTATTTTGGCGGCAGGTGTGGCACTCTTGTCTCTGATACTGAGGCAGGTGGGCAGCTAGGGCAGTACAGGGGGATCTTGGCCTGCCCTGCTAGGATTTCCTTCAAGAAAGCTCCCACTGCTTTGCTCTCATGGGACTTTCCTCTCTCAGATCTGAAATTTCCTTTGGCTCCATGGTTTGGTGCAGGTTTTCATAGACTGGGACCATGTATATGGTAAGATACGTGGGATGGTCGGAGGTGTCTTTCTTTTGTTAAGTGGGA
Source organism: Tragulus kanchil (assembly GCA_022376925.1). Taxonomy (NCBI): domain Eukaryota; kingdom Metazoa; phylum Chordata; class Mammalia; order Artiodactyla; family Tragulidae; genus Tragulus; species Tragulus kanchil. Next base: position 75,603,262 of record JAIOJX010000003.1, on the reverse strand, counting down.
GAAGGGTGATAGGGAGGCATAAACAGAGTGAGGGCACAGACTGAGTTCCCACAAGGACGTCTGGGGCAGTTTTCAGAAAAACAGAGATGTTGAGGATGTGGATCAGGTTTCTGTAGCCTGACCTAGAGGGTAACGGTCTGTAGTGTGCAGATGGTTGAGCTAATTGCCCTGAGAAGCACGGGCACTGGAGAGCCACACTCTGACCACAGGCAGGCTCTCATCAGTCAGTTATATTCAAGTGGCTCCTCCTCTTCCGCTCTGGCCTCTACAGGCAGCAGCTTTCCTTCAGGGTCACCTGGAGGGCAGGCCTGTGATGTGCCTCTGCCATTGTGTATAGGTTGCTGCTGTTCAGTTGCTCAGTCATGTCCAACGCTTTGTGACCCCATGGACTGCAGCACACTAGCCTTCCCTGTCCTTCACTATCTCCTGGAGTTTGCACAAACGCATGTCCATGGACTCAGTGATGCCATCCAACCATCTCATCCTCTGTCGCCCCTTCTCCTTCTGCCCTCAGTCTTTCCCAGCATCAGCATCTTTTCCAGTGAGTCATCTCTTCACATCAGGTGGCCAAAGTATTGGAGCTTCAGCTTCAGCATCAGTTCTTCCAATGAATATTCAGGCCCCCTGATTTCCTTTAGGATTGGCTGGTTTGATCTCCTTGCTGTCCAGGAAACTCTCAAGAGTCTTCTCCAACTCCATAGTTTAAAGGCATCAATTCTTCGGAACTCAGCCTTCTTCGTGGTTCAACTCTCACATCCATACATGACTACTGGAAAAACCATAACTTTGACTAGATGGAACTTTGTTGGCAAAATGATGTCTCTGTTTAAAGCTTAGGTTTTCAGGAAACTTCTCTTTCTTCCCTGTCTTTCTTGAAGTTTTGAAGATAACTTTTGGTGCCCAGGCGGTACTTAGCAAAAAAATAAAAGCCACCGTACAGCAGCTCTCTGCTGTATATGATGGTTGTAGACAATGAAGCCAGATGGCCCAAGAGAACATGGGGATGTAAGGATAATTACTCTCCACCTCAGGGCACCGTGAACACCAGACTAAAGCCATTCCAGGCCCTGCACTGCTTGAACCCCAGACTTCCTTTCCAGGCTCAGCGAAGGGTGATAGGGAGGCATAAACAGAGTGAGGGCACAGACTGAGTTCCCACAAGGACGTCTGGGGCAGTTTTCAGAAAAACAGAGATGTTGAGGATGTGGATCAGGTTTCTGTAGCCTGACCTAGAGGGTAACGGTCTGTAGTGTGCAGATGGTTGAGCTAATTGCCCTGAGAAGCACGGGCACTGGAGAGCCACACTCTGACCACAGGCAGGCTCTCATCAGTCAGTTATATTCAAGTGGCTCCTCCTCTTCCGCTCTGGCCTCTACAGGCAGCAGCTTTCCTTCAGGGTCACCTGGAGGGCAGGCCTGTGATGTGCCTCTGCCATTGTGTATAGGTTGCTGCTGTTCAGTTGCTCAGTCATGTCCAACGCTTTGTGACCCCATGGACTGCAGCACACTAGCCTTCCCTGTCCTTCACTATCTCCTGGAGTTTGCACAAACGCATGTCCATGGACTCAGTGATGCCATCCAACCATCTCATCCTCTGTCGCCCCTTCTCCTTCTGCCCTCAGTCTTTCCCAGCATCAGCATCTTTTCCAGTGAGTCATCTCTTCACATCAGGTGGCCAAAGTATTGGAGCTTCAGCTTCAGCATCAGTTTTTCCCAATGAATCTTCAGGCCCCCTGATTTCCTTTAGGATTGGCTGGTTTGATCTCCTTGCTGTCCAGGAAACTCTCAAGAGTCTTCTCCAACTCCATAGTTTAAAGGCATCAATTCTTCGGAACTCAGCCTTCTTCGTGGTTCAACTCTCACATCCATACATGACTACTGGAAAAACCATAACTTTGACTAGATGGAACTTTGTTGGCAAAATGATGTCTCTGTTTAAAGCTTAGGTTTTCAGGAAACTTCTCTTTCTTCCCTGTCTTTCTTGAAGTTTTGAAGATAACTTTTGGTGCCCAGGCGGTACTTAGCAAAAAAATAAAAGCCACCGTACAGCAGCTCTCTGCTGTATATGATGGTTGTAGACAATGAAGCCAGATGGCCCAAGAGAACATGGGGATGTAAGGATAATTACTCTCCACCTCAGGGCACCGTGAACACCAGACTAAAGCCATTCCAGGCCCTGCACTGCTTGAACCCCAGACTTCCTTTCCAGGCTCAGCTTCTGCCTTACCCTGCATCCTACTGATAGGATCAGATGAGCCTCCTTACACACCCTGCACTGTCCCCTTGTCTGGGCCCTTGTCTTGTCATCAAAAGTCACTTTCAAGGCTAAAAGACTGTTTCCCGATTATTCCGCAATACGACTTGCTCTCCTGCTTCTTCCTTTTTAAATAAATATTACTTATTTTAATATTTATTTATTTTTTATGTAATTTGACTGCACCAGATCTTTGTTGGGGCATGCAACATCTACTTCCCTGACTGGGAATTGAACCTAGGCCCCCTGCATTGGGAGCATACATTCTTAGCCACTGGACCATGAGGGTAGTGTCTGTCCTTCCTCTTAATACTATGATATTCTGTGTTTTCTTTGGGTACATATTGTCTTTTGTTATAATTAATTGTCTACATGTCTCATGGCCCTTTGAGGAGAGAGGCAAATTCATCTTTCCATTTCTCAGCAGACAAGCTCAACAGTTGGCATGGAGCAGGGGTTGAGAAAGTATTTCTGGTCCCAGGGCATCCCACACCACTGCTGTGTGAGTTTATAAAATATACCTTCCACGTAAATGCAGATTCTCTTTTCTCAGATCCAAGCAAGCACTTCTTCTCATCACAAAGATGAGAGGAGAAGTTCTGAAACTTGGTAGTTTCTTCTGGAATTCCAGCCAAGGGCATCTGTGAGGACAAAGTAGTGGGATCAGGGATTTTTGCCATGGATAATGATGACACCCTTTGGGTGCCTGGTGCTTCTAGGTCAGGAGACCTGAGTTGCGTGATGGAAGGCTGTGTATCAAAGGAAAACCAGGAAGCTCAGTCTGGTTCATGTTTTTTTCCCCCGTTTCCTGTAGGCTCAAGACCCAGACTTGTTTGTTGATCTTGTTTGTTGGTAGTTTTTTAAACATGCTAAGTACCCCAAAATGGATGTTTGAGGGGAATGTTTCTAAATGTTATCAAAGACATACAAACATAATAAACAAAATCAAATCAACAAAAATAAAGTTAATTAACTAAAATCAAACTTAAGGGTAATTTCCTGAGCATGTTCTAACTCTCAGCTAGTGTGAATTAGATTTAAATGATGGTCATGGACTGTCACTTACTGGAGTTAGGATAAATGAAAAATACAAGAAGGGATAAAAATGTCTGCCTAAATCCTATCTAAATTGGCAGGGACCAAGCTTGTTTAAATATTCATAAATCTGCAGATAAAAAGAGTAGCTGGAATGGTTTCACAGCGTGATGGTTTTTCAAAATAAATCAACCTGGGCAAACTAAACATGGAAAAAAATGGAGGCTGTGTAAATTGTCTTGGATACCATGCATAAAGAATGATGCCTCTGGAAAAGTGTGGTTTTATTTGACCCTGTGAGAATGAAAAATCTTAGCTATCAAGTAAGAAAGCAAATTTTTAAATGGAAAGATGTGCCAAGGCATATGGTTGACACGACAGTTTCTTCTTCCTTTCCCAGCTCTGCCACTAGGCCGCTGAGTGACCTTGTCTGACGATCCACCCAGTTTTATACTTCAAAAACTGAACACTGGCCAGTGAGTGCAAACGGGAGTATTTTGCAGGCCTAATTAGTCTTATTAAACAATTGCCAAGGAGGAAAGGATGGACTTTCCAGGTGACTCACTGGCAGGAGATGCAAGAACCCAGGATTCGATCCCTGGGCCAGGAAGATCCCCTGGAGGAGGAAGTGGTAAGAATGCCGCTCCAGCATTCTTGCCAGCAATATTCCGTGGAAAGAGGAGCCTGGTGGGCTGCAGTTCATGGGGCTGCAAAGCATCAGACATGACTGAGCATGCTCGCATAAGGAGGGAAGGTGCAGAAGTGGGAGGAATTGAAATGGTACATACACACTATCAGTACTATGTATAAAATACACAACTGGTGGGAACATAGTGTGTAGCACAGGGAACTCTTTAATGCACTGTAATGTCTTAAATGGGTTGTTGTTTGTGGGGAAGCAAGCCAGTGGAGGTTTTCACAGCCTTGGCCAAGCCATGAGAAAAACATCTCAGAATGAGAAAAAACAACTATGAGAAACATAACAGAAAAAACAAAGACAAAAACAAGTTGATTTGATTCACATGGGCGCATTAGCTGGGGTCATGTTGATCTGCAAGAACAGGTGGAAGATCCGCTGTGGATTTAGGAAAGCCGGGTCAGCACATGTTAGAACGCTGTGTGCGCACACAGAACAGACTCCTTAATCATTTATCAATCTAGTTGCCCCCCAGCTATAGTATGCCCTTTCTATTAAGGAGTAATGTAAACAGCTTAGAGTCAGGAGGGTAATTACTGACCAGGGCTGTGAGTGAGTCCCAGCCTTTGCAGATTATATCACTTCCTGCAAACACCTGGATGCTTAAGCTCTCAATAACAGCAGACTGTGTGAATGTGTTCGAGATTCTTCACCCAGAAGGTCTTGAGCCCCCCGTTCCCATCCTTTCTCTCTGTTTCTGTGTGTATTTCTTAATGTCTCACCCATCTGCTATTCTCTATGTACCCGACTGATGTGCTGTGAAAGTTTAGTCACTAAGTCATGCCCAAATCTTTTGAGATCCCATGCACTGTAGACTGCCAGGCTCCTCTATCCCTGGGATTTCCCAGGCAAGCATACGGGAGTGGGTTGCCATTTCCTTCTCCAGGGAGTTTTCCTGACTCAGGGATTGAAACCACATCTCCTGTATTGGTAGGTGGAGCCACCTGGGAAGCCCATCCTAAATGGAAGGAAAATCCAAAAAGGAGGGCATATATGTATATGTATGGCTGATTCATTTCTGCAATGCAGTAGAAGCTAACATGGGACTTCTCTGGCAGCTCAGCTGGTAAAGAATCCACCTGCAATGCAGGAGACCCTGGTTCAATTCCTGGGTCTGGAAGGTCCCCTGGGGACAGGATAGGCTACGCACTCCAGTGTTCTTGGGCTTCCTTGGTGGCACAGATGGTAAAGAATCTGCCTGCAAAGCAAGAGACCTGGGTTCCATCCCTGGGTTGGGAAAATCCCCTGGAGGAGGGCAAGTCAGCCACTCCAGTATTCTTGCCCGGAGAATCCTCATGGAGCGAACACAACATTGGAAAATAAATACTGCAATAAAAATTAATTATTTTTTTTAAAAAAATCAGTCACTTTTTGGATGCTAATGTTAAGAAAGTTCATTTACCAACTCTCTCACCCAACGTATAAGCATTGCACACCAGGCACTTGAGTATTTGGCAGCCGGGGTGTTCCCATGGAAACCAGTTCTAATTTGAGAGAGTCTTCCTATCTGGCTATAAATTGGGGTTAGTGAGGGCAGCCCCCATCCTGCTAAGAAACAGAGCCAGCCTTTCATAGGAGGGAGAAGCTCGCGGTTTACCGGGTGTTTATTCAACATCCTAACTAAAAACCCTTTGTGGTGTTCCCTGTATGACCTCTTGCTGACCTTTCTCTTATGTTCTAAATGCCACTCTCACGCCAAGCTTATTGAGAGCTTTCACCTTACTGCACTAGCAGAGTTGTCAGGTTTAGCAAATGAAAATACAGGATTTACAGTTCAAGTTTAATTTCTGATAAAAAAAAGAATTTTTAAATAGACTATATTTGGGATATACTTACACTAAAAATCATTCCTGATTTATCTGAAGTCAAATATAATGAGATATCTTGTTGGCAACTCTTTATTCAAACACCCTAATTTTCATATCCACTGGAATGTTTCTTGTTTCTCTCTCATAGCAGGAAACAATGCTACATAGCCTGGACTCTTTATCTAAAAAGAATATGCACTCTCCCTCCCTCAGAAGTTATCAAAAACACGTAATAGATGCACTTTTCATTAGTGACTATTCTGACGTGTGTGTTCTCTTCTGTGATAACTCCTATGGTGATTGCTTTTCCCTCTTTACTTCATTTCCATCTCTGTCATTACTTGTCTCACTTTCTTAAGTAAAAAAAGAAAAATTCTTTTTTTCAACCATACATTGTAAAGAAAAATGGTTCTCAAACCCTTTATCTGTGTGGGCTACAGAATTCCATGAGGTCTGAATCTGATTATCGAATAGCCACCGGTAGCGGCAGCTAAGTAGCTCTTGTATGAAGTAAAGGTGGCCCTCACATTTTATTTATTTTTTATGTTTTTTACATGACCTAATTTAATGCCATCAGTTTGCTTTGTTTTAATAGGAAATGCTCATAAAATTTTTTCTTCCAAACATTCTGTAGTTACATATTTGATTTTTCATTGATCCAAGATTTAGGAGATGGAGTTTCAGTTTCCAAGGGGCTGTGTTTTTGTGTTGTTTTGTGCTATTGTACTTTGTACTTTGGCTATTTATTGTTGGCTTTATGTAACACCTGCTCTGGGGTCAGCTGACATGCAGGATCTGAGGTTCCCAACCAGGGACTGAGCCCGTGCTCCCTGCAGTCGAAGCTTGGAATCTTAACCACTGAACCACCAGGGAAGTTCCTTTTAAACATTTGGAGAAAATTTATTTTCCTCTTCTTAACTTTAAAGGCATGGTTTTAGAATCAGTGAATCAGTGATAACCAAAGTCTTCACTGCTAGCTTCTACCCAGACTGTTAAACAATTAAGCATTTCTGCCCACCAGAGGGCTTCATTCCCTACTCAAGGGTTTGGCCAGGGCCAGCCTCTGTCTGCAGCAAAATCTTTGTTGGAACCTGGTGACAGACTCTGGGTTAGCTGGCCTGACACGAGCTGGTGCCACACTCTGGGAGACACCAGGGAGCTGATTACAAGGTAACAGAACCAGTAGAATGGGTCACTGTCAAGGGTAGTTTTATTCCTGATTAGCTGTGTGGGGAGACACAACAGGAATGTATAATCAAGGGGAGTGTTTGTACCATCAGAGACAAGCAAGCACCAGTGAGGCGGATAAGTGTACTTGGACCTCTTCAGTGAAATAAATTACTTATAATTTGGCCACACATGATGTTCAAAAACAGCCATCAAAAAACAACTGCCAGGAAAGGAACAGGGTTAGCTACTGGGGCACAAGATGTGAAGGACAAAGGAGGCACAATCCCCTGGGGGAGTCCTAGAAGCAAGCTAGGTAACGAACCATCTAGAAACACTTAGAAACAGAATATCAATTATACAGATCTCCCCAGATGGACTCAGGACCCCAACCCAGGGAGAGAACACCTTTCACAAGATGAGGTCTCAATGACCAACTCCAATATTCAAGGTCCACACAGTCCAGCACCAGCCTCATGTCCCCCACATCTCTCTTACTTGCCAAGGAGTGGGGCAGCCAGGAGGTCATAGGGCATTGAATCTGTCTTTACTGGGGCCCCTGTTAACCCAGATTACCTATGGTATACCCCACCCAGCCAGCCAGCCAGTGTGGTCTCCTTGCATTCCCAGAACACTCCTGGTGCTTTTTCCTCCCATGCCTCTAGTACGAAGGCCCTCTCCTTTCCAGCCCTCTCTACATAGTCCTTCCCTCACCCACCCCATCTTGTCTGCCTCATCCAAGCCTCTATTCTTATTAGCTTGAATCTAAGTCTAGCATGTGGGTGAGTATGTGTGGGCTTCCCCACTGAGCCTCAGACACCTAAGGGAAGGAGATGCCTCTTAATCTATTTTTCTACATTCATCCTGGATCAGTAGAGAATCTAGAACAGAAGAGGTCCTTAGTAAATGTTTCTTTCTTTTTTGGCCACTTCTATTGATCTTTCATTTATTTATTTTCATCCATCTTTGTTCTTTGGCCCGTGTGGGCCTCCCATTGCAGTGGCCATTCTTGTTGCAGAGCACAGGCTCTGGGCTCTTGAGCTCTAGAGCGCTGACTCGGTAGTTGGACACATCAGTCCCACCACTCCACAGCATGTGGGATCCTCCCAGGCCAGGGATCAAACTGGCGCCCCTTGCACTGCAAGGCGGTGTCCTTATCCACTGGACCACCAGAGAAGCCCAGTAAATGTTCGTTGAACTAGGTAGATGGATGGATGGGTGGGTGAATGGATAGGTAGATGGATCGGTGAATGGCTGGATGGCTGGATGGTGGAGATGCTGGGTAAATGGATGAATTTGTGGTACGGTGAATGGCAGAATCACACAGACAGGAAACCGCCTCTAAATTTTTCCTGGGTAAAGAGCAATGGATAGCGGCTGAGTGGCAGAAATCCACACAGACCAGGAAACCGCCTCTAAATTCTTCCTGGGCTAGAGAAGCCACAGCGCCTAGGAAAAATTGAAAGAACAATCAATTATACAGATCTCCAGATGGACTCAGGACCCCAACCCAGGGAGAGAACACCTTTCACAAGATGAGGTCTCAATGACCAACTCCAATATTCAAGGTCCACACAGTCCAGCACCAGCCTCATGTCCCCCACATCTCTCTTACTTGCCAAGGAGTGGGGCAGCCAGGAGGTCATAGGGCATTGAATCTGTCTTTACTGGGGCCCCTGTTAACCCAGATTACCTATGGTATACCCCACCCAGCCAGCCAGCCAGTGTGGTCTCCTTGCATTCCCAGAACACTCCTGGTGCTTTTTCCTCCCATGCCTCTAGTACGAAGGCCCTCTCCTTTCCAGCCCTCTCTACATAGTCCTTCCCTCACCCACCCCATCTTGTCTGCCTCATCCAAGCCTCTATTCTTATTAGCTTGAATCTAAGTCTAGCATGTGGGTGAGTATGTGTGGGCTTCCCCACTGAGCCTCAGACACCTAAGGGAAGGAGATGCCTCTTAATCTATTTTTCTACATTCATCCTGGATCAGTAGAGAATCTAGAACAGAAGAGGTCCTTAGTAAATGTTTCTTTCTTTTTTGGCCACTTCTATTGATCTTTCATTTATTTATTTTCATCCATCTTTGTTCTTTGGCCCGTGTGGGCCTCCCATTGCAGTGGCCATTCTTGTTGCAGAGCACAGGCTCTGGGCTCTTGAGCTCTAGAGCGCTGACTCGGTAGTTGGACACATCAGTCCCACCACTCCACAGCATGTGGGATCCTCCCAGGCCAGGGATCAAACTGGCGCCCCTTGCACTGCAAGGCGGTGTCCTTATCCACTGGACCACCAGAGAAGCCCCTTAGTAAATGTTCGTTGAACTAGGTAGATGGATGGATGGGTGGGTGAATGGATAGGTAGATGGATCGGTGAATGGCTGGATGGCTGGATGGTGGGTGGATGGATAGCTGGGTAAATGGATGAATTTGTGGATAGCGGCTGAGTGGCAGAAATCCACACAGACCAGGAAACCGCCTCTAAATTCTTCCTGGGCTAGAGAAGCCACAGCGCAGAGGAAAGGGCCTGCACAGGAGGCAGAAATGAGGGTTTTCACGTTAGCTTCTTCATCACTGGCCATGTAAACTTGGGTGAGTCACTGAACCCCAACAGCGCTAGGTACCATTCACTTACAATCAGTGACAAAAATACATATCTCTTTGATATTTAGGAATTGACCCAGATGGTCTCTTGAAGTATTTTTCAGCTGTTTCTCAGCATTTATTCTTTCCACAGCTCTTCCTGAGAGAAACCACAATGAGGAGGATTTCCATCACCTGGGGTAGTATGTGGACCTGGGAAAGCAGCCTCAGGATTTTTTTTTTTTAAGATTTATTTATTTTATTTATAGGGGGGTTGGGGAGGGAGGGGAGCAGGCAGGCCACTTCTTCTTTTTTTTTTTTTTTAAACCTTTATTTTGCTTTTAACTTTTACAGAGTTTTGTTGTTTACAGATATGTATGTTCCCAGATTAGTCATATGTATATCCCCCCCTTCCCACCCCTCCCGACCATCACACAGCACCCCTGAAGGATCCCCTTTTCTCACAGAGCAATGACTAGAGCTATTTTCTTCACTTATGATAGTACAGGCCTTTATGCTACTTTCTTTACGCCTCCCACCTTCTGTTCCTTCCCCACAATGACCATATGTCCACTGTCCATGTCTGTCTTTCCGTCGCTTCACTGTGAGTGCCATCATCACCATCCTACTAGATTCCATATATGTGTATTAATATACTGTATTTGTCCTTCTCTTTCTGACTGATTTCACTTTTGATGATATGTACTAGATCCAGCCACCTCATTAGGGCTGAGTCTTCTGCATTTCTCGTTACAGCTGTGTAGTATTCCATTGTATATATGTACTAGAGCTTTTGGATCCATTTGTTCGTCGATGGGCATCTAGGTTCCTTCCATGTTCTAGCTATTGTATAGAGAGCTGCAATGAACATTGGGGTACAGGTGCTTCTTTCAGATTTGATTTCATAAGGATATAAGCCTAAGAGTGGGATTGCTGGGTCATACGGTGCTTCTATTTTTAGTTTTTTTAAGAAATCTCCAGACTGTCTTCCATAGAGGCTGTATCAATTTACACTCTCACCAGCAATGCAGGAGTGTTCCCTTTTCTCCACAGCCTCTCCAGCATTTATTGTCTGTCAATTTGTGGATGATGGCCATTCTGACGGGTGTGAGGTGATATCTCATTGTAGTTTTGATTTGCATTTCTCTAATAATAAGCAAGGTTGAGCATCGTTTCATGTGCTTTTGGGCCATCTGTATGTCATCGTTGGAGAAGTGTCTGTTTAGGTCCTTTTCCCATTTTTTCATTGGGTTGTTCGTTTTTCCAGTGCTGAGTTGTCTGAGTTGCTTGTAGATTTTGGAGATGAATTCTTTGTCTGTTGTTTCATTTGCTATGATTTTCTCCCATTCTGTGGGCTGTCTGTTCAGCTTTTTTGTAGTTTCTTTAGCTGTACAAAAGCTTTTAAGTTTCATGAGGTCCCACATGTTCATTTGTCTTTTTAGTTCCGCTATTCTAGTAGGTGGGTCAGAGAAGATCTTGCTTTGATTTATGTCCTCGAGAGTTTTGCCTATATTCTCCTCTAAGAGTTTGATGGTTTCTAGCCTTACATTTGAGTCTTTAATCCATTTTGAGTTGATCTTAGTATATGGTGTTTTTTCACTTATGATAGTACAGGCTTTTATCCTACTTTCTTTCCGCCCCCCACCTTCTGTTCCTTCCCCACAATGACCATATGTCCACTGTCCATGTCTGTCTTTCCGTCGCTTCACTGTGAGTGCCATCATCACCATCCTACTAGATTCCATATATGTGTATTAATATACTGTATTTGTCCTTCTCTTTCTGACTGATTTCACTTTTGATGATATGTACTAGATCCAGCCACCTCATTAGGGCTGAGTCTTCTGCATTTCTCGTTACAGCTGTGTAGTATTCCATTGTATATATGTACTAGAGCTTTTGGATCCATTTGTTCGTCGATGGGCATCTAGGTTCCTTCCATGTTCTAGCTATTGTATAGAGAGCTGCAATGAACATTGGGGTACAGGTGCTTCTTTCAGATTTGATTTCATAAGGATATAAGCCTAAGAGTGGGATTGCTGGGTCATACGGTGCTTCTATTTTTAGTTTTTTTAAGAAATCTCCAGACTGTCTTCCATAGAGGCTGTATCAATTTACACTCTCACCAGCAATGCAGGAGTGTTCCCTTTTCTCCACAGCCTCTCCAGCATTTATTGTCTGTCAATTTGTGGATGATGGCCATTCTGACGGGTGTGAGGTGATATCTCATTGTAGTTTTGATTTGCATTTCTCTAATAATAAGCAAGGTTGAGCATCGTTTCATGTGCTTTTGGGCCATCTGTATGTCATCGTTGGAGAAGTGTCTGTTTAGGTCCTTTTCCCATTTTTTCATTGGGTTGTTCGTTTTTCCAGTGCTGAGTTGTCTGAGTTGCTTGTAGATTTTGGAGATGAATTCTTTGTCTGTTGTTTCATTTGCTATGATTTTCTCCCATTCTGTGGGCTGTCTGTTCAGCTTTTTTGTAGTTTCTTTAGCTGTACAAAAGCTTTTAAGTTTCATGAGGTCCCACATGTTCATTTGTCTTTTTAGTTCCGCTATTCTAGTAGGTGGGTCAGAGAAGATCTTGCTTTGATTTATGTCCTCGAGAGTTTTGCCTATATTCTCCTCTAAGAGTTTGATGGTTTCTAGCCTTACATTTAAGTCTTTAATCCATTTTGAGTTGATCTTAGTATATGGTGTCAGGGTATGTTCCAACTTCATTTTTTTACATGTAGCTGTCCAGTTTTCCCAGCACCATTTGTTGAAGAGGCTGTCTTTGTCCCATTTTATATGTTCGCCTCCTTTGTCAAAAAAAAGGTACCCATAGGTGCATGGGTTTATCTCTGGGTTCTCGATCTTGTTCATTGGTCGATATTTCTGTTTTTGTGCCAGTACCATACTGTCTTGAGGACTGTTGCTTTGTAGTAGAGTCTGAAGTTGGGGAGGCTGATCCCTCCAGCTCCATTCTTCTTCCTCAGGATTGCTTTGGCTATATGAGGTCTTTTGTGTTTCCATATGAACTGTGTTATTCTTTGGTCTAGTTCTGTGAAGAATGTTATTGGAAGTTTGCTAGGGATCGCATTGAATCTATAGATGACATTTGGTAGTATGGTCATTTTCACAATATTGATTCTTCTGACCCAGGAACATGGAATATCTCTCCACCTGTTTAAGTCTTCTTTAATGTCTCTCATGAGTGTCTTGTAATTTTCTGTGTACAGTTCTTTTGTTTCTTTGGGTAGGTTTATTCCTAGATATTTGATTCTTTTGGTTGCAATGGTGAAGGGGATTGCCTCTTTGATTTCATTTTCTGATTTTTCATTGTTTGTGTTTAGGAATGCCAGTGATTTCTGTATATTGATTTTGTATCCTGCGACTTTGCTGAATTCGCTGATTAACTCTAGTAGTTTTGTAATAGTGTCTTTGGGATTTTCTATGTATAATATCATGTCATCTGCAAATAGAGAGAGTTTGACTTCTTCTTTTCCAATCTGGATTCCTTTGATTTCTTTCTCTTCTCTTATTGCCATTGCTAGAACTTCCAGGACTATGTTGAATAGGAGTGGTGAAAGTGGACACCCTTGTCTTGTTCCTGATCTTAGAGGGAATGCTTTGAGTTTTTCACCATTGAGGATAATGTTCACTGTGGGCTTCTCATATATGGCTTTTACTATGTTAAGATAAGTTCCTTCTATGCCCATTTTTTTGAAGAGTTTTTATCATAAATGGATGCCGTACTTTGTCAAAGGCTTTTTCTGCATCTATTGAGATGATCATGTGATTTTTGTCTCTCAATTTGTTGATATGGTGTATCACATTGATTGATTTGCAGATATTGAAGAATCCTTGCATGCCTGGAATGAACCCAACTTGATCGTGATGAATGAGCTTTTTGATGTGTTGTTGAATTCTGTTTGCTAAGATTTTGTTGAGGATTTTGGCGTCTAGATTCATCAGTGAAATTGGCCTATAATTTTCTTTTTTTGTGTTGTCTTTGCCTGGCTTTGGTATCAGGGTGATGGTGGCCTTGTAGAATGTGTTTGGAGGTGTTCCTTCCTGTGCAATTGTTTGGAAGAGTTTTAGAAGGACAGGCATTAGCTCTTCTTTAAATGTTTGGTAGAATTCACTTGTGAAACCATCTGGCCCTGGGCTTTTATTTTTGGGTAGATTTTTGATCACAAGGTCGATTTCTGAGCTTGTGATTGGCTTGTTCATAGTTTCTATTTCTTCCTGGTTGAGTCTTAGGAGATTCATCTTCTCTAAGAAACTGTCCATTTCTTCCAGGTTGTCCAGTTTGTTGCCATAGAGTTGTTCATAATAATCTCTTATAATCCTTTGGATTTCTGCATTATCTGTTGTGATCTCTCCTTTTTCATTTTTGATTTTGGTGATCTGGTTCTTCTCTCTCTTTTGGTGTGTCGATTTTATTGACCTTTTCGAAGAACCAGCTTTTTGTTTTATTTATCTTTACTATTGTTTCTTTCATTTCTTTTTCATTTATGTCTGCTCTGATCTTTATGATTTCCCTTCTTCTGCTGGCTTTGGGGTGTTTTTGTTCTTCTTTCTCCAGTTGTTTCAAGCGTAAGGTAAGGTCATCTATTTGAGATTTTCCTAGTTTCTTGAGGTGGGATTGTATTGCTATAAACTTCCCTCTTAGAACTGCTTTTGCAGTATCCCATAGGTTTTGCACTGTCGTGTGTTCATTGTTGTTTTCTTCTAGGAATATTTTTATTTCTCCTTTGATTTCCTCAATGATCAGTTGCTTTTTTAGGTACATGTTGTTTAATCTCCATGTGTTTGTGTTTTTAGCGGTTTTTTTCCTGTAGTTGATCTCTAGTCTCACTGCATTGTGGTCCAAGAAGATGGTTGATAGAATTTCAGTTTTATTGAATTGACTGAGGTTTGATTTGTGGCCCAAGATGTGGTCTATCCTGGAGAATGTTCCATGAGCACTTGAAGATAAAGATAACAAAGATAACAATGAGGTCCATTTCTTCTAGTGTGGCATTTAAGGCTTGTGTTTCTTTATTAATTTTCTGTTTGGATGATCTGTCCATTGGTGTGAGAGGAGTGTTAAAGTCTCCTACTATGATTGTGTTACTGTCAATGTCTTCTTTTATGTCTGAAAGTGTTTGTCTTATGTATTGGGGTGCTCCTGCGTTGGGTGCATAGATATTTATGATTGTTATGTCTTCTTCTTGGATCGATCCCTTAATCATGATGTAGTGACCTGCCTTGTCTTTAGAATCTTCTTTACTTTACAATCTATTTTGTCTGATATGAGGATTGCTACTCCAGCTTTTGATTTCCATTTGCATGGAATATCTTTTTCCAGCCTCTCACTTTCAGTCTATGAGTGTCTCTAGGTCTGAAATGAGTTTCCTAGAGGCAGCATATGTATGGGTCGTGTTTTTGGATCCATTCAGCCACTCTGTGTCTTTTGGTTGGGGCATTTAGTCCATTGACATTCAAAGTAATTATTGATACAAATGATCCTATTGTCATCTTCTTAGATGTTATGATGGGTTTGTTTCGTGGATCTTCTCCTTTTATACTTGTTGTCTATATAAGTCCCTTAAACACTTGTTGTAAGGCTGGTTTGGTGTGACTAAATTCTTTTAATTTTTGCTTGTCTGTAAAGCTTTTGATTTCTTCATCTATTTTGATTGAGATCCTTGCAGGGTAGAGGATTCTTGGTTGCAGATTATTCTCTTTCAGCCGTTTAAATGTGTCCTGCCATTCCCTTCTGGTCTGCAGAGTTTCTGTTGAAAGATCAGCTGTTAAACGGATGGGCTTTCCCTTGTATGTCACTAGTTGCTTTTCCCTTGCTGCTTTGAGAATTCTGTCCTTGTGTTTAATTTGTGTTAGCTTCATTAATATGTGTCTTGGTGTGTTTCTTCTCGGATTGATTCTGTATGGTACTCTTTGTGCTTCTTGGACTTGATTGACTATTTCTTTTCCCATGGTGGGGAAATTTTCAACTATAATCTCTTCAAAAATTTTCTCATAGCCTTTCTTTTTTTCTTCTTCTTCTGGAACCCCTATAATTCAAATATTGGTGTGTTTGCTATTATCCCAGAGGTCTCTGAGGCTATCCTCTGCTCTTTTCATTCTTTGAGCTAGAGTCTATTTTTCAGCAGTTACTTCTGCCATTCTATCTTCCAGCTCACTTATCTGGTCTTCTGTCTCAGATACTCTGCTCTTGATTCCTTCTACAGTGTTTTTCAGTTCAGCAATTGAGTTGTTTGTCTCTGTTACTTTTTTGGTAAGTTCTTGTATTTCTTTATTCAGTGTGTTAGTTGTATCTTGCAATTTCTCTGAAATTCTGTTTTCAGTGTCTTTGATCATCTTTACTATCATTCTTCTGAAATCACTTTCAGAAAGTTTGTCCAAATTCACTTCATTGATTTGATCTTGTGTGTTTCTGGATTGTTCCTTCGCTTGTGTGGTATTTCTCTGCCGTTTCATTGTTATTATTAATTTTTAACTGACTCTGTTTGTGATTTCCTTTTCCCAGACTTTGAGTTACATCTGTTGGTGTTTGTTGTTTGGATGGGGCTTCTTATTCTGGGTGATGCTGGTGATTGGGTGATGTCAGGACTTGCATACAAGTGATTACCTTTGTTGGCGTTCTCACTTGTATACTGCTCTTTAGCGTTAGGCGTTCTCTAGTATTGTAGAGTTTTGGAGTCAGTGCTCCCTCCCTAAAGCCCCGGGGCTTGTTGCCTGACCAGGGAATGAAGATTTCACGGCTGGTTTATTATGGCATCAAATGATATTAAAACATATATATGCAAATGAGAAACAGAAGGTATACCTTTGACAAATGGCAATTAAAAAATTATGCAAATACTATCTAGTGTATTGAATTATACACATAAACATATACAGCTGTAACATAACCCAAGCATTCCAACCAAAAATACAGTACAATACGTTAGCACGGCGAATAGAGAAAGCCAAGAATGATATCCACCAGTTAATAACCAAACTAAGTAGAGCACCAATTGGAGAATAATGCTCGAGCAGGGTCCCTGTTGGGAATAAGGCAATCAGGACAGAACAGACTAAGAAATATGGTGGGGAAAGGGAAAAAGAGAAAGGGATGATAGAAGAGAAATATAGAATAATATTGCAAAGTTAAATATAGGGAGATAAAGATTTGTATGTATTAGAATTTAGTGCTATAGGAAAGGAGCTTCAGAGAAAGCAAAGAATTATAGAGGAAGTGGTAGTACAAATGAAAAATTTTTAAAAATTAAGAGAGCTAATTATATAGAAAAATATAGAAAAACAAAGCAAAAATAATAAAAACAAACAAAACCCCCACAGAACCTTAAAAGGCCAATGGGGAACCAGAAGT
Organism: Tragulus kanchil; assembly: GCA_022376925.1. Taxonomy (NCBI): domain Eukaryota; kingdom Metazoa; phylum Chordata; class Mammalia; order Artiodactyla; family Tragulidae; genus Tragulus; species Tragulus kanchil. The sequence goes on along the minus strand of JAIOJX010000003.1, from coordinate 75,586,365 downwards.
TTATACCAAAATAAAATGTGTGGTTTAAAAGGAAAAAGAAAAAAAAAATTTTGTAAACTTGAATATATTCAGTCTTACTGATAAGATTAGTAGCTTCAATAGAATTCAGTGAAGGAAATGAACACACCCACTCACACACACACACACACACACCCAAAAAAAAAAAAAAAAAAGCAGGGGGTGTACTGAGTGGGTTTGGAAAAAAGAGGCAAAAAAAATTGAAACAAAGTGATACAATACAAAAAATGAAAATTTAAAGTCCAGCAGTAACTCCAGCTTCAGACAAAACGTGAAAATAGTGTTTATGTTCTTCTGTCTCTTGCTGACTATTCAGGAATTATCAGTCTTTTTCTTGCCTCTGGCAGTGGTTGGATCTGAAGACCTCTTTGACTGCTTGTTTATTTAGGCCTATTCCAGAATTAAAAGGCCTGCCCAGGCTGGCCCTGGGAGTTTATTAATCCAAATCCCTTTTCTTGCTGGGTGGAGCTAAATTCCCTCCCTGTAGCTTGCCCAGCAGCCAAACTACAGTAGGGAAAATGGCATCTGTCTCACAAAGGATTTATTCCCACACGCTCTATGGGAAGCACTTCCACAGTGACCCCGACCCTGCTGCAGGCCACCGTCGACCCCCGCCACCGCAGGAGACGTCAGGTTACTCAGAGGTGAGTCTGGCTCAGTCTCATGCAGGATCGCTATTCCCCTCTCCCGGATCACAGTGCGCAGAGACTTTCCAGTCCTCCTCGGCAACTCTGTGAGCTGGTTAATGGTAACCTCCTCCAAAGGAAACTGAGTGCCATCCTTCCGAGGTCTGCTCAAGGGCACTTATAGCTCAGGGGGGCACCTGGAGCCTCTAAAGCAGGTCTGGCTCAGTCCCTTGTGGGTGTCACTGCTCCTTTCCCGGGTTTTGATCTGCAACAGGCTTTGCGCCTTTGGCCCACCCAGCCTCTCTGGCGGGTATGAGGTTTGACTTTTAAAAGTGCGATTGCGCCCCTCCTACCATCTTGATGCGGCTTCTCCTTTGTTCTTCGATGTGGGGTATCCTCTCTGTGATCAGATCCAACCTCCTTTCGTTGATGATTTCCCAGGAAGTTGTCGCAATTCAGGCGATTTTGCAGGAGAGATGAGTGCATGTCCTTCTATTACGCCATCTTAGCTCCACCCAGGCCACTTCTATTGGTCTTTCATTTGTCCATTTTCATCCATCTTTGTTCTTTAGCCCGTGTGGGCCTCCCATCGCAGTGGCCTCTGTTGTCACAGAGCACCCACTCTGGGCGCATGCACTCCAGAGCTCCGGCTCGGTAATTGGACATATCGGTCCAGCCGCTCCGCGGCACGTGGGATCTTCCCAGGCCAGGGATCGAACTGGCGCCCCTTGCACTGCAAGGCAGTGTCCTTACCCACTGGACCACCAGGGAAGCCCCCTCAGGATGTTTTGAGTGATGATCCACAGAGCCTGATGTTTTCCAGCATTCTTGATGCTACAATGCTAATAATACTTGTCAAGCACTTTTTTTTAACCTCTATTCCAGTAATACCTCAAAACATAACCTATGAATTTTTCCCCAGATTTTACTAATTGTTCTGGATTGAACGCATTGAGCACAGGGTCCAGCATGTTCCTGTCCAGTTTGGAAGGCAGTCCTCATTTATGAGAAGTTTCCCCTTTATAGCTTAGAAGGCTGTGTCCTGACAGCCTGAATGGGCCGCTCAGGCTGTTCCTCTTCCATGAGGAGGCGGGTTAAATAGTCAACTTGCTTTAACACCAAGAACCAATATTACCATCCAGTGATGACCATGCTGGTGGTTGGAGTGACAAGGGTGGTGTAAATCATCTCCTCATGGAGCTCGTGTCAGGGCTGATTTTTGCCTCTTCCATTGAGGAGGAACTCTGTGAGCTGGTTAATGGTAACCTCCTCCAAAGGAAACTGAGTGCCATCCTTCCGAGGTCTGCTCAAGGGCACTTATAGCTCAGGGGGGCACCTGGAGCCTCTAAAGCAGGTCTGGCTCAGTCCCTTGTGGGTGTCACTGCTCCTTTCCCGGGTTTTGATCTGCAACAGGCTTTGCGCCTTTGGCCCACCCAGCCTCTCTGGCGGGTATGAGGTTTGACTTTTAAAAGTGCGATTGCGCCCCTCCTACCATCTTGATGCGGCTTCTCCTTTGTTCTTCGATGTGGGGTATCCTCTCTGTGATCAGATCCAACCTCCTTTCGTTGATGATTTCCCAGGAAGTTGTCGCAATTCAGGCGATTTTGCAGGAGAGATGAGTGCATGTCCTTCTATTACGCCATCTTAGCTCCACCCAGGCCACTTCTATTGGTCTTTCATTTGTCCATTTTCATCCATCTTTGTTCTTTAGCCCGTGTGGGCCTCCCATCGCAGTGGCCTCTGTTGTCACAGAGCACCCACTCTGGGCGCATGCGCTCCAGAGCTCCGGCTCGGTAATTGGACATATCGGTCCAGCAGCTGCGCGGCACGTGGGATCTTCCCAGGCCAGGGATCGAACTGGCGCCCCTTGCACTGCAAGGCAGTGTCCTTACCCACTGGACCACCAGGGAAGCCCCCTCAGGATGTTTTGAGTGATGATCCACAGAGCCTGATGTTTTCCAGCATTCTTGATGCTACAATGCTAATAATACTTGTCAAGCACTTTTTTTTAACCTCTATTCCAGTAATACCTCAAAACATAACCTATGAATTTTTCCCCAGATTTTACTAATTGTTCTGGATTGAACGCATTGAGCACAGGGTCCAGCATGTTCCTGTCCAGTTTGGAAGGCAGTCCTCATTTATGAGAAGTTTCCCCTTTATAGCTTAGAAGGCTGTGTCCTGACAGCCTGAATGGGCCGCTCAGGCTGTTCCTCTTCCATGAGGAGGAGGGTTAAATAGTCAACTTGCTTTAACACCAAGAACCAATATTACCATCCAGTGATGACTGCCATGCTGGTGGTTGGAGTGACAAGGGGTGGTGTAAATCATCTCCTCATGGAGCTCTAGGTGTGAGCTTGGGAAGGGTGCCCACCCCACCTCGCTATAGACTTTCTCCTCCTCTCCCATGCCTCTTCCCCCAATTTGGGAGGTAGCCAAGTGTGGGGTGGTGCTTAGTCTGTGTGGATGGATAGGTGGGGCTGTGTGCAGTGTGCTCAGCCACTCAGTCATTTCCGATTCTTTGCGACCCCACAGACTGTAGCCCACCAGGCTTCTCTGTCCAAGGGATCCTCCAAGCAAGAATGTTGAAGTGGGTTGTCATTTCCATCTCCAGGGTTCTTCCTGATGCAGGGATTGAACCTGGGTCTCCTGTGTTATCGTGTGTTGCAGGTGGTGGATGCTTTACCACTGAACCACCAGGGAAGCCAAGAAGTGAGTAAAGAAGGAAGGGGCAACCTGAGGTTTAATGGTGGCCTTGCTTGACCCCTGGAATTCAGAGAGGACCCTGGTGAATTTTGATTCTCAGGAGCACCCTTTCTCCCACCCTGAGCACCATGCCCCCTCCTTGTGTATCTTGGACACACCTGTTTTGACCCCTCTGTCACCTTATTCTGGGCCTTAGTGAGGGTGTCAGGTGATGTTTCCACATTCACCTCTACCTGTGAGTACATGTACACATCTGTGTATGTGATGGATCTGTGGGTCTGTGAGCTTTATCTCGGCTACTGATTGAGAGGTCACCAGGTTCTCCTGTCTGCGGGGCAGTTCTGATAGGGACAGAGTAGAACAGGTAGGTGGTTGTAGAGTTCTAGTGGGGGATGGTAGGTAGAAGGGTGAAACCTGAGAAAGGTTGGGAGGCCAGTGAGTTGATAACTCAGGAGAGCTGCTCCTTGTTCAGTAAAAAACAGGCTCGACTGGGTATAAACAGCTGATGAAGGAGGAGCTGGCGAAGAAGGAACTCATGATGTATGCCTTTCATCTGTGTCTACTTGAGGGGGATGGTCTTCTACCATCCTATATATATGGTTGCCCACTCAATCAAAGGGAGAGCAGAGTAGAGCTTTCCTGCCTGCCGGCTTGCACCTCTTACAAGTACCCTATCCTAATAAATCCTCTTGTCTATCACTCTGCTTCTCGCTGAATTCTTTCTGCACTGAGGCATGAAGAATCTGAGCCTTGGTGGGTCCAGATGTTGGGTGAGTGCTGAATTAAGTCCCGGCTGCATGAGTTCAAGTCCCAGACAGGGTTTTGGCTGGGGTTAAAGCCTTAGCCACATGGGTTCAAGTCCCAAACTGGGTTTTGGCTAGGTTTAAGCCCCAGTCACGTGGGTTCAAGTCTCAAACAGGGTTTTGGCTGGAATTCAAGCTCCAGCCACGTGGATTCAAGTCCCAAGCAGGGTTTGATCAGGTCTGGGCCCTGGGTTTAAGTTTCAAATTGAGGTAAAACCCTTTCAGTTCCTCAAGGCTAGGGAACCTCACTCTGCATGGACATGGCCTGAAGGAAAATTCCTGGGCAAACTCCCTCTGGAGACATGGCCTGTTCCATTCTCCATAGACTCAGAGGGTTTGGAGATAAGGAGCTAAGTGAAAAGACATGCTGTTCTTTCATCCACTTATCATCTGCTGGAATCTTCCTGTGGTAAATCTGGCAGGGAAGTACCTTAACTTCTGCGTTGTTCACACAAAGACTGAGAAACAGAAACCTGAGAGAGGAATTCAGTTCCTTGTTTCTGGCTTCTCTGCTCTTATCTGGTTTTTTTTTTTTGGCCTGGAGTCTCTCATGGCTCTCATTTAATTTCTTTTATTTCTATTATGCTGAAAATAGTTGTCTGTTTTCTATAATCCTTTAGTGTGTGTGGTAAAACCAATCCAGGTTCTTTGTTTAACGAATGTTGAAAACCTCCAGAAGAATATAAAGTGATCTCTACCTTCCTGACAGCCTACCTCTCCAAACTAGTTCTCTGAGGTAACCCCTTGGTGAACGGTAGGGGGCCCAACCCCAATATTCATCATGGAGACTTGTCGACTAAAAAAGAAACAACTTGGGAGTTGTGGGTTAAGTTTTATTTGGGGTCTAATTAGGACTGCAGCCCGGGAGACAGCACCCCAGATAGCTCTGAGAGACTGCTCCAAAGAGGCAGCAGGAGGAGGGCCAATATTTAAGGGTTTTGGTGAGGGGGGAGTTTAATATCATTAAACAGTCATTTTACAAAAGTCCCCAGTCACGAGGATCTGATGTCACCATGAGAAGATTTAGTGCTTTTCTGAATATGAGGAGATGCAAGGATTGAGATAACAAAAGCTGTTCCTAAAAGCATCCACCTGTCTAAAGACCTGCCCCACCAGATTCCCTGGAGCACAGAGTGCCTCTACCCCACCCTGATCTCCATCGGGGGTATTGAAGGTCAGCAGCTTTCAACAGCAGGGAGTCGCAACCCCACCCTGATCTCCTTCAGGGGGTATTGAAGGTCAGGAGTTCTCAACAGCATAGGGTCTGGTCTCTGCAGAGGCAGACGGCAAATGTCCTCATTATCCAGGCATTGGCAATATAATTGGTAAATGCCAGTTTGTAGTCGACAGACTCATTTCTTTCTTTTTTTTTTTAATAATTTTATTTATATACTTATTTTTGACTGTGCCGGGTCTTCATTGCCGTGTGGGCTTTTCTCTAGGCGAGCAGGGGCTACTCTCTAGTTGCGGTGCACAGGCTTCTCATTGCATTGGTTTCTCTTGTTGTGGAGCATGGGCTCTAGTGGACTCAGGCTCCCATTGTTGTAGCACATGAACTCCGTAGTTGCAGCTCCCAGGCTCTAGAGCACCAGTTCAGTAGTTACGATGCACAGGCTTAGTAGCTCCACAGCATGTGGGATCCTCCCAGACCAGGGATCAAATCTGTGTCTCCTGCATTGACAGGCAGATTCTTTACCACTGAGCCACCAGGGAAGCCTGGAGATTCATTTCTTGAAGTCTCCTGTCTTATCCAGTTTCTGCCTCAGGCTTGCCTCTACTTCACTTGGTCATTTCCTCACAGCTTTCTGCAGTGTGCCATGGCAGCTGGTGTCACACCATTGTGACCTGTGACTCATACCCTCTTGTGGTTTCTCATTCACGTCGGAAAAGTTTTCCTTTTTCTTCTTTTTAATAATCTTATGACTTCATCAGGAGGTCTAAAAGGAACAACTTGAGAGCTGTGGGTTAAGTTTTATTTGGGGTAAATTAGGACTGCAGCCCACAAGACAGCATCCCAGATAGCTCTGAGAGACTGCTCCAATGAGGCAGCAGAAGGAGGGCCAATATTTAAGGGTTTTGGTGAGGGGGGAGTTTAATATCATTAAACAGTCATTTTACAAAGGTCCCCAGTCATGAGGATCTGATGTCACCATGAGAAGATTTAGTGCTTTTCTAAATGTGAGGAGATTCAAGGATTGAGATAACAAAAGCTGTTCCTAAAAGCATCCACCTGTCTAAAGACCTGCCCCACCAGATTCCCTGGAGCACAGAGTGCCTCTACCCCACCCTGATCTCCATCGGGGGTATTGAAGGTCAGCAGCTTTCAACAGCAGGGAGTCGCAACCCCACCCTGATCTCCTTCAGGGGGTATTGAAGGTCAGGAGTTCTCAACAGCATAGGGTCTGGTCTCTGCAGAGGCAGACGGCAAATGTCCTCATTATCCAGGCATTGGCAATATAATTGGTAAATGCCAGTTTGTAGTCGACAGACTCATTTCTTTCTTTTTTTTTTTTAATAATTTTATTTATATACTTATTTTTGACTGTGCCGGGTCTTCATTGCCGTGTGGGCTTTTCTCTAGGCGAGCAGGGGCTACTCTCTAGTTGCGGTGCACAGGCTTCTCATTGCATTGGTTTCTCTTGTTGTGGAGCATGGGCTCTAGTGGACTCAGGCTCCCATTGTTGTAGCACATGAACTCCGTAGTTGCAGCTCCCAGGCTCTAGAGCACCAGTTCAGTAGTTACGATGCACAGGCTTAGTAGCTCCACAGCATGTGGGATCCTCCCAGACCAGGGATCAAATCTGTGTCTCCTGCATTGACAGGCAGATTCTTTACCACTGAGCCACCAGGGAAGCCTGGAGATTCATTTCTTGAAGTCTCCTGTCTTATCCAGTTTCTGCCTCAGGCTTGCCTCTACTTCACTTGGTCATTTCCTCACAGCTTTCTGCAGTGTGCCATGGCAGCTGGTGTCACACCATTGTGACCTGTGACTCATACCCTCTTGTGGTTTCTCATTCACGTCGGGAAAAGTCTTTTTCCTTTTTTCTTTTCTTTTTTAATAATCTTATTGACTTATTTATTTATTGGCTGTTCTGGGTCTTTGTTGCTGTGCGAGATTTTCTCTAGTCATGAAGAGCAAGGGCTGCTCTCTAGTTGTGGTGCTTGGGCCTCTCATTGCAGTGGCTTCTCTTGTGATGGAGCGTGGGCTCTAAAGCACAAGCTCAGTTGTTGTGCTCTGTGGGTTTAGCTGCTCCGTGGCATGTGGGATCTTACCAGGTTAGGGATCAATCTGGCTCTCCTGCACTGGCAGGCGGATTCTTTACCACTGAGCTACCTGGAAAGTCCCTTAAATCTTTACTGAATTTGTTTCAATATTGCTTCTGTTTTATGGTTTGTTTTATTTTTTTGTTTTTTGTTTTTTTGTTGTTTTTTTGCTACAAGGCCTATGGGATCTTAATTTCCAGGGATGGAACCTGCACCCTGTGCACTGTGAGGACCACTGGACCACCAGGAAAGTCTCTCTCTTTTTTTCCTTTCTAATCATAACATTTTTGCTTAGGGAGTGGGTACAGAGGTGGATACGAGGGTACAGAGTGGAAAGGAACGTCACCTCATGGGAGTAAATGGATGAGTCTTCCACAGAGAATGAATTCCTCACGTTGTGAGGCTGAGGAGGCTTGCATTGTGTGGCAAGATTGTGTGGCAGCTCAACTCATTCTTTCAAAAAAGGTTTAATTTTCTGGCTTTCAGGGAAGGATTTCTCAGGGTTGCTAAGTGTCCTAATTAGTAAACCTAAAGCTGGGGCTCGATATGAATGCAAATTCGTTTGTTCCTAATTAGGTAAACCCCGATAATTAGTGTGGGATCCTCCCAGACCAGGGATCAAATCTGTGTCTCCTGCATTGACAGGCAGATTCTTTACCACTGAGCCACCAGGGAAGCCTGGAGATTCATTTCTTGAAGTCTCCTGTCTTATCCAGTTTCTGCCTCAGGCTTGCCTCTACTTCACTTGGTCATTTCCTCACAGCTTTCTGCAGTGTGCCATGGCAGCTGGTGTCACACCATTGTGACCTGTGACTCATACCCTCTTGTGGTTTCTCATTCACGTCGGGAAAAGTCTTTTTCCTTTTTTCTTTTCTTTTTTAATAATCTTATTGACTTATTTATTTATTGGCTGTTCTGGGTCTTTGTTGCTGTGCGAGATTTTCTCTAGTCATGAAGAGCAAGGGCTGCTCTCTAGTTGTGGTGCTTGGGCCTCTCATTGCAGTGGCTTCTCTTGTGATGGAGCGTGGGCTCTAAAGCACAAGCTCAGTTGTTGTGCTCTGTGGGTTTAGCTGCTCCGTGGCATGTGGGATCTTACCAGGTTAGGGATCAATCTGGCTCTCCTGCACTGGCAGGCGATTCTTTACCACTGAGCTACCTGGAAAGTCCCTTAAATCTTTACTGAATTTGTTTCAATATTGCTTCTGTTTTATGGTTTGTTTTATTTTTTTGTTTTTTGTTTTTTTGTTGTTTTTTTGCTACAAGGCCTATGGGATCTTAATTTCCAGGGATGGAACCTGCACCCTGTGCACTGTGAGGACCACTGGACCACCAGGAAAGTCTCTCTCTTTTTTTCCTTTCTAATCATAACATTTTTGCTTAGGGAGTGGGTACAGAGGTGGATACGAGGGTACAGAGTGGAAAGGAACGTCACCTCATGGGAGTAAATGGATGAGTCTTCCACAGAGAATGAATTCCTCACGTTGTGAGGCTGAGGAGGCTTGCATTGTGTGGCAAGATTGTGTGGCAGCTCAACTCATTCTTTCAAAAAAGGTTTAATTTTCTGGCTTTCAGGGAAGGATTTCTCAGGGTTGCTAAGTGTCCTAATTAGTAAACCTAAAGCTGGGGCTCGATATGAATGCAAATTCTGTCACCTCCTCTCACTGAGTCCCTCTCATGGACATAAATGGGTAATGCTGTTGCTCTGCCTTATACAACTGTTTATGGCTCGATAACTCATTTCTTTTTAACACTGAATAATATTCCATAATATGGGATTCAGTCCAGTTGCTCAGTCATGTCCGACTCTGCGACCCCATGGACTGCAGCACTCCAGGCTTTCCTGTCTTTCACCATCTCTATAAAGAATTTTCTCAAACTCATGTCCATTGAGCCAGTGATGCCATCCTATCACCTCATCTTCTGCCGCCCCGTCTTCTCCTACCTTCAATCTTTTCCGGCATCAAGGTCTTTTCCAATGAGCTGTCTCTTCACATCAGGTAGCCAAAAGTATTGAAGCTTCAGCTTTAGCGTCAGTCCTTCCAATGAATATTCAGGGTTGATTTCCTTTTGGAGTGACTGGTTTGATCTCCTTGTAGTCCAAAAGTCTTCGCCAGTCTCGAGTCTTCTCCAGCGTGACAGTTCAAACGCATAAATTCTTCAAGGCTCAGCCTTCTTTATGGTCCAGCTCTCACAATCCATACTGGAAAAACCATAGCTTGGACTATACGAACCTTTGTTAGCAAAATGCTGTCTCTGCTTTTTAATATGTCATCTAGGTTTGTCATGGATTTTCTTCCAGAGTGATAGCTGAGAAAAATAAAGTGGAGTTGGAATTACCGGCTAACTGTGACTTCATCTGAAATTGTCTCTCAGAATCAGGGGGATGCTCGTGATAATACCTCGTCACAAACCAGATATCACAAAAGGTGACCACCTGAGGTGAACACTCAGCCTTTGCCATCAAGACAGGCTCATGACACTGGCTGAAATGGGAAGACATGGCTCTGATAAGGAATCTTAGATCTGAAGGGGAAAAAACTGTCACCAACATTCTGATCTCTGTTAGATATACTCATGGAGTTTTCTAGCATATCAGATTCTGGCTTCACTCTTACTGCACACTGATGTTTGTTTTTCTTTTCCGCACAAGGTAAAGTGTACAGTGGGGAAAGGAGGACTCAGACAGAGGGTGACAAAGACCACATGTACAGCTCTCCACCCACCACACCAGAAGGCTGAGGGCAAGGAGGGAGGCATGATCATGAGTGTCCTAATTAGTAAACCTAAAGCTGGGGCTCGATATGAATGCAAATTCTGTCACCTCCTCTCACTGAGTCCCTCTCATGGACATAAATGGGTAATGCTGTTGCTCTGCCTTATACAACTGTTTATGGCTCGATAACTCATTTCTTTTTAACACTGAATAATATTCCATAATATGGGATTCAGTCCAGTTGCTCAGTCATGTCCGACTCTGCGACCCCATGGACTGCAGCACTCCAGGCTTTCCTGTCTTTCACCATCTCTATAAAGAATTTTCTCAAACTCATGTCCATTGAGCCAGTGATGCCATCCTATCACCTCATCTTCTGCCCGTCTTCTCCTACCTTCGATCTTTTCCGGCATCAAGGTCTTTTCCAATGAGCTGTCTCTTCACATCAGGTAGCCAAAAGTATTGAAGCTTCAGCTTTAGCGTCAGTCCTTCCAATGAATATTCAGGGTTGATTTCCTTTTGGAGTGACTGGTTTGATCTCCTTGTAGTCCAAAAGTCTTCGCCAGTCTCGAGTCTTCTCCAGCGTGACAGTTCAAACGCATAAATTCTTCAAGGCTCAGCCTTCTTTATGGTCCAGCTCTCACAATCCATACTGGAAAAACCATAGCTTGGACTATACGAACCTTTGTTAGCAAAATGCTGTCTCTGCTTTTTAATATGTCATCTAGGTTTGTCATGGATTTTCTTCCAGAGTGATAGCTGAGAAAAATAAAGTGGAGTTGGAATTACCGGCTAACTGTGACTTCATCTGAAATTGTCTCTCAGAATCAGGGGGATGCTCGTGATAATACCTCGTCACAAACCAGATATCACAAAAGGTGACCACCTGAGGTGAACACTCAGCCTTTGCCATCAAGACAGGCTCATGACACTGGCTGAAATGGGAAGACATGGCTCTGATAAGGAATCTTAGATCTGAAGGGGAAAAAACTGTCACCAACATTCTGATCTCTGTTAGATATACTCATGGAGTTTTCTAGCATATCAGATTCTGGCTTCACTCTTACTGCACACTGATGTTTGTTTTTCTTTTCCGCACAAGGTAAAGTGTACAGTGGGGAAAGGAGGACTCAGACAGAGGGTGACAAAGACCACATGTACAGCTCTCCACCCCCACCACACCAGAAGGCTGAGGGCAAGGAGGGAGGAGCCTGCCTTGGTGGTCACACATTGCATGAACTTGGGCATGAAACCTAATCTCTGGGGCCACTGAACGTCTGTGGACACGGGGCTTACCTCACAGGAAGGCTGAGGGGCCTCAACGACACGTGCCTGCAAACCGCTTAGCACAACACACATAATAACTACTTAACAAATACCTGCTTTCACTTGACCATGAATTTGTCCCATCTGATGTTTATCTTTTATTTCCTTTTGACATTTTTCTCCAAGAACCTGCAGAGGGAGGCAGAGTGCTGAGGTCAGCTAGTGATCTTTCCTGCCGTTTCTCTGGGCCAGTGAAAATGGTTTTAATTGCCCTTCAAGTCAGAAGAAAAAAACACATTTTTAAATAAAATTTTGGCCTCTTATTTTTTTAAATTTATTTATTTTCATCCATCTTTATTCTTTGGCCGATGTGGGGCTCCCATTGCAGTGACCTCTCTCACTGCAGAGCACCGGTTCTGGGCACATGTACTCTAGAGTGCTGGCTTGTAATTGGACACACTGGTCCAGCTGCTCTGTGGCACGTGGGATCTTCCCAGACCAGGGATTGAACCTGTGCCCCTTGCACTGCAAGGCAGAATCTACCCACTGGACCACCAGGTAAACCCAAGAAAACACATTTTAATGAATATGTATAGCAATGAGTCTAGCTTGTTCATACTAATCTTTATACCAGTGCAATCATCAAATATCATTTTAAACTTTGTTTTGTTTGTTTTTAATGGAGGAAGGTGCCACGAAGGTGAAGTGTCTTGGGCTTATGAAAGTCATAGTTCAGTCCTGCCGGTTCTAGAAATCATGTGGGCTGGCAGCCAAGAGGGATGGAGACAACACAATATCCTTTGGGGGCAGGTGGGAGCCATCCTTCATCAGCTACAGAAGAGCACAAAATCTTTTCCTGGAGAAAACCCTCCGTGTGCAGAGCAAACAATTTGCTTACTGCATTGGTGGAGTGTGAGGGGAGATTTTGTAGTGATAGCCTGGGGGTGAGGTAACAGGGCTGGCCTCTGTGTGGGGGACAAGGAGAGCCACATGTGGCATTTTTCTTTTCTATATATAATTTACTCATTTATTGGCTGGACTACAACCAAGTGGTTACCAGAGGAGAGAGTCGTGGGAGAAGGGACACAATAAGTGAGGAATATTAAGACGTGCACACTACTAAGCATCAAGTGAACAAGTTACACGTATATAACATGCAGAGGAGACCCCAGTTCCATTCCTGGGTTGGGAAGTTCCCCTGGAGAAGGGATAGACTACCCACTCCAGGGTTCTTGGGCTTCCCTGGTGGCTCAGATGGTAAAGAATCTGCCTTCAGTGCGTGAGACCTGGGTTCCACCCCTGGGCAGGGAAGATCCCTGGAGAAAGGCACAGCCCCCACTCCAGTGTTCTTACCTGGAGAATCCCAAGGTTCATCTATGGGGTCACCAACAGTCGGACACGACTGAGCAGCTTTCACTCTCAGGGAATAGAGTTGGTATTTTACTTTTTATTTTATTTAGTAAAACAGTGAAAAAAAAAACAATAACAAATTTTACTGTTTTATTTATTTATTTACTTTTGGCTCCTCTGTGTCTTCGTTGCTGTGTGGACTTTTCTCTAGTTTCAGAGAGTTTTGGCATTTAAAGAAGTAAGGTTTGGAAACTAGCCCCTCTGGTACACTAAATATTAATTACCTGCCAGCCTGTCTCTTGTGAGTTTGGCTAGCTTGAGGTGGTCCCGAGATCGACTTTTCAGACACAAAGAAGGTACGGAGAGAGCCTGGAAAGGGCTGACCCCATAATGCTGACTTCGCTTAGCTACCTCAGTCCTGGGGGTCCTCCTCTAATTTCTCTCTCACGTCCCTTTCTCTCTTTAACCTCAACAGACATGTCTGTTATAGTCATCTGTAATCACACTGCCTCTTGCAGAGCCCACGGAAGAAAAGAGAGTGGGTTTTCCCATATTTAATCCTCAGCTACTTCTTGAGATCTATCACGTACCAGATAGTGCACCCATTGGATGAACGGGGCAATTTCTCTCCATAGCAGTTCCAAGTCTCAATAACTAGGTGGGTAGTAGAAAGCTCTCTGGATGGACAGAGGGGATTCTAGTCCTGGATGTGCAGCTGGCTTGGGAGAATGACCTCTGCTTCCTGGGCTTTCCTGTTCTCATCTGCCTTGGAGAAGGCTGACCCCTGACTTTCTGTGTTGGGACGGTGTGGGTGAGACCCTCGGGAGATAACCATGAAGGGAAACAGGATGCTGTTTGGAAGACAAGCGGAGAGGAGAAGGGGTGTGGAGCTTGCTCTTTTTTGTAATTTTCCACCACTAAATGCTTGGCTCTTTTCTCAGCTGCCCTGAAGAGTCACTGAGCAGGCAGTCAGACTCCGAGCGCCTCCTTTCTTAGCCAACAGGTGCCGGACCAGGTGATGGACAAACTGGGTGATGGATAAACTAAGCAAGGGCTTTAGGGCCCTGACTACATGCCTGGGGAGGAGGAGCACCAGGTGAACCCTGAGTCTCCACTCAGGGTTCCTGCCCGTCCCCAGCTGGGCTTGTGCTCTCAGCAAAGCGATGGAGAAAGAAACAGCTTCCTTACAACCTACAGTTTCCTTCCTTTCCCTCTGCTCCTTTACTGCGCTCCTCAAATGCCATTTTCCAAAGGTGTGGAGAGGGGGGTCCTTCTCCTTGACTTGTAGCCAGCCAACAATTAGACCTCTTCCCTGGCCCTGATGCCTTCAAAACACACAGACACACATTCTACATGCCACACACACACGTCACACACTGCACATTACACACACGCTACACACATCACACACTGTACACACTATACACACAGTGGATCAACAACACACACACCATGCCCCTTATATACACACATACCCTGCCTTTAGCCAACCTTGTCACCAAATGTTGTTTGCCTCATATATTTGCTCAGTCGGTAATTATTTACTCATATCCTGCTGGGTGCCAGGCCTGTTCTAGATTCTGGGGGTCCCTGGTGAACAGAAGAAAAGGAGGCTGGCTTCATGGAGCTTACTTTTTGTGGGAGAAAGACCATGAATATATAGCCAAATAAGTACGCAGTGCAACGTCCGGTTGTGGGAAGTGCTGTAAGATGAAGTAGAGCAAGGGTGGGGAGCAGGGACCAGGGATGGTGGGGGCTGGAGGCTGGGGGAGTGGGGGAGGCTGCAGAAGGATGAGGGCTGCCTTCCCCCTCAGGGGATCCATGTGCTGGGCTCCTTAGGGACAAATCTTCCCAATTTCCAAAGCTTACTCTTTTAAATACCAAAACATTTTGATTTTAACTAGTTTTAACCAAAATCATCTTACATGCATTGTATACCTCTACTTTATAACAAAGAAACCTGGCATAGTCAAATCTTTTCCTAAAAAGATGTAATTATCAGGAACAACTGGTCATGCTCTGGGCTAGTCGCTAGGTAGTCGTTGGTGTTCAGTTACTAAGTTTTGTCTGACTCTTAGTGACCCCATGGACTGCAGCACCCCAGGCTTCCCTGTCTCTCACCATCTCCTGGAGTTTGCTCAAATTCATGTCCATTGAATGGGTGATACCATCCAACCAGCTCATCCTCTGTTGCTCCCTTCTCCTCTTGGTTTCGATCTTTCCCAGCATCAGGGTCTTTTCCAGTGAGTCGTCTCCTCTATCAGGTGATCAGTCCTTCCACTGAATATTCAGGGTTAACTTCTTTTTTAAATTTTTTAAAAATTTATTTATTTATTTATTTTGGGCTATTCTGGGTTTTCACTGCTGCCACAGGCAGAGCCTCATTCTGGCCCACGTCCAGTGACTGCTTCACCCTTTGCGGGAGGAGCTGCTGCCCTCTTTCTTCAGGTTCTACCTCCCACTGGGGGCTGTCAGTGTTTATCCCTCAAGGCTGTCAGCAGAATCTGTCTGTCTAATTTGTGTTGCTTCTAATTTGCTGCTTCTGTTGACTCTGTGTTGAGTTACCAGATCACTAGCCATAACTTCATTATGTAGAAAGCAGGCACAAATTACAGGGCTGCTGGAGCCTCTTGTTAATAATTTGCTCACTCGCCTTCCTGAGATCTGCCAGAGTGGACAGAACACAGGTTCTGGAGTCAAACAGACCTAGATTTCAGTGTGGGCTCCCACTCACACGATAATTGTCAGTGCTGTCAGTTAAGCTTCCTTGAAACAAAATAAAAACACCAGGCCTGGATTCTGGGGTCCCTGGTGAACAGAAGAAAGGAGGCTGGCTTCATGGAGCTTACTTTTTGTGGGAGAAAGACCATGAATATATAGCCAAATAAGTACACAGTGCAACGTCCGGTTGTGGGAAGTGCTGTAAGATGAAGTAGAGCAAGGGTGGGGAGCAGGGACCAGGGATGGTGGGGCTGGAGGCTGGGGAGTGGGGGAGGCTGCAGAAGGATGAGGGCTGCCTTCCCCCTCAGGGGATCCATGTGCTGGGCTCCTTAGGGACAAATCTTCCCAATTTCCAAAGCTTACTCTTTTAAATACCAAAACATTTTGATTTTAACTAGTTTTAACCAAAATCATCTTACATGCATTGTATACCTCTACTTTATAACAAAGAAACCTGGCATAGTCAAATCTTTTCCTAAAAAGATGTAATTATCAGGAACAACTGGTCATGCTCTGGGCTAGTCGCTAGGTAGTCGTTGGTGTTCAGTTACTAAGTTTTGTCTGACTCTTAGTGACCCCATGGACTGCAGCACCCCAGGCTTCCCTGTCTCTCACCATCTCCTGGAGTTTGCTCAAATTCATGTCCATTGAATGGGTGATACCATCCAACCAGCTCATCCTCTGTTGCTCCCTTCTCCTCTTGGTTTCGATCTTTCCCAGCATCAGGGTCTTTTCCAGTGAGTCGTCTCCTCTATCAGGTGATCAGTCCTTCCACTGAATATTCAGGGTTAACTTCTTTTTTTTTTTTTTAAGATTTATTTATTTATTTATTTTGGGCTATTCTGGGTTTTCACTGCTGCCACAGGCAGAGCCTCATTCTGGCCCACGTCCAGTGACTGCTTCACCCTTTGCGGGAGGAGCTGCTGCCCTCTTTCTTCAGGTTCTACCTCCCACTGGGGGCTGTCAGTGTTTATCCCTCAAGGCTGTCAGCAGAATCTGTCTGTCTAATTTGTGTTGCTTCTAATTTGCTGCTTCTGTTGACTCTGTGTTGAGTTACCAGATCACTAGCCATAACTTCATTATGTAGAAAGCAGGCACAAATTACAGGGCTGCTGGAGCCTCTTGTTAATAATTTGCTCACTCGCCTTCCTGAGATCTGCCAGAGTGGACAGAACACAGGTTCTGGAGTCAAACAGACCTAGATTTCAGTGTGGGCTCCCACTCACACGATAATTGTCAGCTGCTGTCAGTTAAGCTTCCTTGAAACAAAATAACCCCAGTGTGAGTTTAGGGACCCACTGTGAGGCAAACCTGAGCTAAAATGTTGTTGATCACCTGATCTCCATAAGCCCCAGCTCTGACGGGTGAACCACAGACTTACAGCACCCAGAACTGTAAAGAAAAGGTCTATTTGCTATGGAGGTCACCCAGGCTGTGCTGTTTTGTTATAGAAGCTGAAATAAACTAAAATAGGTTTATATTTGTCTTGGGTTTATATCTAGTGATGAAATTTCTAAATCATATGGTAGAGAACTCTATTTTTAAACATTTGAGGAGTTGTCAGAATATTTTCCAAAGTAGTCACACCATTTTTTGTTCCCAATAGTGTATGAGGATTCTTATTTCTTCATATACTTGACAGCCCTTGTTATCACCTGACTTTCTGATCCTGATCATCTTAGTGGGTGTGACGTGGGATCTCACTGTGGTCTTGATTTGCATTTCTCTGGCCAGTGATATTGAGCCCATGTGCCTGTGTTTGTTGACCATTTGTGTATCTTTGTAGAAATGTCTGTTCAAGTCCTTTTCCTATTTTAAAATGGACTTGTCTTCTTTTCATTGAGTTGTAAGAGTTCTCTATGTAGCATATTTTCAAGTCCCTTATCAGATGCATGATCTGCAAATATTTCCCCCTATTCTATAGGTTGTCTTTTTACTTTTTTTTAATGGTGTTCTTTGATATATAGAATTTTAATTTTAGTCCTGTTATTTTTTAAAAATACTAAAACTTTTCAACATTTTTCCTAATATCATCTGTGCTTATAGTGTCAGATTTAACAAACCATTGTTCAATCCAAGGTCATAAAGATTAACCCCTATATATTCCTCTAAGAGTTTGATTCTCTTGTTTTGTTAGTCTTACACTGATCCTTTGACTTAGTTCTTTTGATTAGTGAGAGTCCAGCTCCACTCTTTTAAGTGTGGATTTCCATTTGTCCCAGCATCGAGATTGTTCTTTTCCTTGCTCACTGCCTTCCTGAGATCTGCCAGAGTGGACAGAACACAGGTTCTGGAGTCAAACAGACCTAGATTTCAGTGTGGGCTCCCACTCACACGATAATTGTCAGCTGCTGTCAGTTAAGCTTCCTTGAAACAAAATAACCCCAGTGTGAGTTTAGGGACCCACTGTGAGGCAAACCTGAGCTAAAATGTTGTTGATCACCTGATCTCCATAAGCCCCAGCTCTGACGGGTGAACCACAGACTTACAGCACCCAGAACTGTAAAGAAAAGGTCTATTTGCTATGGAGGTCACCCAGGCTGTGCTGTTTTGTTATAGAAGCTGAAATAAACTAAAATAGGTTTATATTTGTCTTGGGTTTATATCTAGTGATGAAATTTCTAAATCATATGGTAGAGAACTCTATTTTTAAACATTTGAGGAGTTGTCAGAATATTTTCCAAAGTAGTCACACCATTTTTTGTTCCCAATAGTGTATGAGGATTCTTATTTCTTCATATACTTGACAGCCCTTGTTATCACCTGACTTTCTGATCCTGATCATCTTAGTGGGTGTGACGTGGGATCTCACTGTGGTCTTGATTTGCATTTCTCTGGCCAGTGATATTGAGCCCATGTGCCTGTGTTTGTTGACCATTTGTGTATCTTTGTAGAAATGTCTGTTCAAGTCCTTTTCCTATTTTAAAATGGACTTGTCTTCTTTTCATTGAGTTGTAAGAGTTCTCTATGTAGCATATTTTCAAGTCCCTTATCAGATGCATGATCTGCAAATATTTCCCCCTATTCTATAGGTTGTCTTTTTACTTTTTTTTAATGGTGTTCTTTGATATATAGAATTTTAATTTTAGTCCTGTTATTTTTTAAAAATACTAAAACTTTTCAACATTTTTCCTAATATCATCTGTGCTTATAGTGTCAGATTTAACAAACCATTGTTCAATCCAAGGTCATAAAGATTAACCCCTATATATTCCTCTAAGAGTTTGATTCTCTTGTTTTGCGTTAGTCTTACACTGATCCTTTGACTTAGTTCTTGTTAGTGATGATGTGAAGTGAGAGTCCAGCTCCACTCTTTTAAGTGTGGATTTCCATTTGTCCCAGCATCGAGATTGTTCTTTTCCCTTGCTTAATTGTCTTGGCGTCCTTGTCAAAAATCAGTTAATCAATCTGTTTTGTTTGGCTTTAAGTTTTCACCCACAACAATTTTGCTAGTGAAGATATTGATATGAATTGGTATGAAGACATTGATGTTTTTCATTGATATGAAAAAAGCAAACAGATGAACACACACATTGAACAAAGAAAAAACACATTGAAGAAAACACATGAAACAAAGAAGCAGTGCTGAGTGTTTTTGGAGAGTGGAGGACAGCCTCTACGCTCTGTGAAATGCTTCTGCTGTCGTTTTTAGTTCACACTGGCCAATTTGTTAGCTGCCTTGCTTCTTGGCACCACGTGCTAAAAACATTTTATTCTCTTTTAAAGTGAACAGGATAGGGTCCCCTGAGAAGTATGCTCATTCTAGATGACTAGAGAGATTTAACATTTGCTTCAGTCAACCAGCCTTATAGCACAAGAATAGAACCCGCATCTCTTAAGTCTCCTGCATTGGCAGTCTGGTTTTTACCTTTAGTGCCATCTCAGAAACCCAAGGTAAACAAATACAATCCAATCTGGCAGTATATCCCAATAACTTAGAGGTTTTCTCCATGGCTCCAAGCAAGAAAGAAAGTTTTCTCTGAAATAGGCAGGGTTGGACAACTTAGAAATGCTGAAATAACCCTTTACTGCACGGTATCCAATCTTTTTGGCCCCAGGGACCTGTTTTGTAGAGGACAATTCTTCCATGGATCCAGGCAGAGGAGGACAGTTTGGGGATGATTCAAACACATACACTTATTGTGCACTTTATTTGTATTATTATTATTATTATTTATTTATTTATTTATTGGAGGGGGCGGGTTGGGGAGGGAGGGTGCCAGCGGGCCACTTCTCTTGGTCTTTCATTTATCTAGTTATCCATCTTTGTTCTTTGGCCCGTGTGGGCCTCCCATCGCGGTGGCCTCTGTTGTCGCAGAGCACCGGCTCTGGGCGCATGCGCTCCAGAGCTCACCCCGGCTCGGTAATTGGACACATCGGTCCAGCCGCTCCGCGGCACGTGGGATCTTCCCAGGCCAGGGATCGAACCGGTGCCCCTTGCACTGCAAGGCAGTGTCCTTACCCACCGGACCACCAGGGAAGCCGCTATTTGTATTATTATTTATCAACCTCCCCCCCCCGCGCAGATCATCAGACCTTAGATTCTGGAATTCGGGGATCCCTGCTTTACTGCAGAGCACCTGGATGAATTTTTGTTATTAAAAAAATTCAGGCACAACAGATCGTTCTAAAGTATTCTTTCTCATGTCAGGAGCAATTTTTACAAATTCAGTGTTCGCCTTGGGCCCTGTAGGTAGAAGCTCCGTTATCATGTACATCCAGGTTTTTTCTCAGAACAATATCAGTACCTCGTAGGAAGAGAGATGCTGCCAAACACACTTAACGTTAAAATAACCCCACCCTCCCATACACGGCCCAAAAATTTCCTGGAAGGACTTGACTCCGATGGTATTCCACTTGAATCCAAATAAACAATGGGAAAAGCTACAGTGAAATGTTTCTCTTACGAAAGGAAGACAACCCAGAAGGGACACTTGTTTTTATGCTTAGCTATAACTCTAGAGTGGTTTAGGCTAATTCCTCTGGGGTCCTTGAAGAAGGCTATGTGACTCCAAATGCTAAAATTAGGTAGAATTGGTTTTGAGTCCTGGCTTTTCCACTTCTTAGTGACTGTAATGGGTTGACTTGTGTCCTCCCCCAAAAGGTATGCCCAAGTTATGTATCTTAACCACTGATACCTGTGAATGTGAGCTTCTTTGGAAATAAGCTTCTGGCTCCATGGCCGAGAATCCACTTGCCAATGCAGGAGACGTGGAATTGATCCCTGGGGCTGGAAGATCACCTAAGAGAAGGAAATGGCAACCCACTGCAGTATTCTTGCCTGAGAATCCCAAACTTTGCAACTGAGCACGAGTGAGACCACGAAATGTCAGTAAGTTTAAGGATCTAGTGATGAGATCATCCTGACTCAAGTGCTAGTCATTCACTTGCATCTGACTGTTTTTGACCTCACGGACTGTAGTCTGCCAGACACCTCTGCCCATGGAATTCTCCCGGCAAGAATACTAAAGTGGGCTGCCATTTCCTTCTCCAGGAGATCTCCCAGACCAGGGATTGAACCCGGGTCTTCTGCTTTGCAAAGAGATTCTTTACTGTCTGAGCTATCAGGGAAGACATCCTGACTCAAAAAGGGATGCAACTCCAATGACCAATTATGTCCTTCCAAGAGAAAGGCTAGGGAAACTTAACATCCCCAGAGATACACAGAGGGGAAGGCCTTGTGAAGAGGGTGGTAGAGATTGGAGTGATGTATCTTCAAGCCAAGTGACACCTAGGATGCAGCTGGCACTAGAAACTGGGAAGGAGGCAAAGACATTTTGGACTTCTGATTTCAAAAACTGTGAGAGGATGCACTTCTTCTTCTTCTTTTTTTAATTGGAGGAGGATAATTGCTTTACAATATTGTGTTGCTTTCTGCCTATAACAACATGAATCAGTCGTAAGTGTACATATATCCCCTCTCTCTTGAGCCTCTCTCCCACCTCTTCACATTCCATCTCTCGAGGTCAGCACAGAGCCCCGGGCTGAGCTCCCTGTGCTATACAGCCGCTTCCTACTTCCTAATAGTAATTTTGTACATGGTAGTGTATATATGTCAATGCTTCTCTTTCAATTCAGGGATGCATTTCGTGTTCAACTCTGGGGTCCTTGGCTTTACTCAAACTTAGGTAGAATTGGTTTTGAGTCCTGGCTTTTCCACTTCTTAGTGACTGTAATGGGTTGACTTGTGTCCTCCCCCAAAAGGTATGCCCAAGTTATGTATCTTAACCACTGATACCTGTGAATGTGAGCTTCTTTGGAAATAAGCTTCTGGCTCCATGGCCGAGAATCCACTTGCCAATGCAGGAGACGTGGAATTGATCCCTGGGGCTGGAAGATCACCTAAGAGAAGGAAATGGCAACCCACTGCAGTATTCTTGCCTGAGAATCCCAAACTTTGCAACTGAGCACGAGTGAGACCACGAAATGTCAGTAAGTTTAAGGATCTAGTGATGAGATCATCCTGACTCAAGTGCTAGTCATTCACTTGCATCTGACTGTTTTTGACCTCACGGACTGTAGTCTGCCAGACACCTCTGCCCATGGAATTCTCCCGGCAAGAATACTAAAGTGGGCTGCCATTTCCTTCTCCAGGAGATCTCCCAGACCAGGGATTGAACCCGGGTCTTCTGCTTTGCAAAGAGATTCTTTACTGTCTGAGCTATCAGGGAAGACATCCTGACTCAAAAAGGGATGCAACTCCAATGACCAATTATGTCCTTCCAAGAGAAAGGCTAGGGAAACTTAACATCCCCAGAGATACACAGAGGGGAAGGCCTTGTGAAGAGGGTGGTAGAGATTGGAGTGATGTATCTTCAAGCCAAGTGACACCTAGGATGCAGCTGGCACTAGAAACTGGGAAGGAGGCAAAGACATTTTGGACTTCTGATTTCAAAAACTGTGAGAGGATGCACTTCTTCTTCTTCTTTTTTTAATTGGAGGAGGATAATTGCTTTACAATATTGTGTTGCTTTCTGCCTATAACAACATGAATCAGTCGTAAGTGTACATATATCCCCTCTCTCTTGAGCCTCTCTCCCACCTCTTCACATTCCATCTCTCGAGGTCAGCACAGAGCCCCGGGCTGAGCTCCCTGTGCTATACAGCCGCTTCCTACTTCCTAATAGTAATTTTGTACATGGTAGTGTATATATGTCAATGCTTCTCTTTCAATTCAGGGGATGCATTTCTGTTGTTTTAAACCACTACATTTGTGGCAACTTTTTATGGAGCACTAGAAAACTAACATAGCAAACTCATGCCATTTTCTAAATTTATCTAGTCCACCGTTTCCACCTATAAAACAGCAATACCCACCTCCTGAGAGGATGAAGTGAGATAATGTATACATAAAAGTAGGATGTCTTAGTAATTTGAAATTTCTCATTTCCTACAAGCATGTAAATGCTTCGTCAAGATACTGTACTGCTTTCAGAAATTCCAGGGTGTGGTTTTACATTTTATCCACTTGGTGACCGTGAACTCAATGGAGGACAAACTTCTGAGAGAGAGTCTATGACATCTCGTGTGACTTCAGTGCAAAAGAGTAAGAAGAGAGAAATATGAATTAGGACAGGTCAGTTAACCTAAGCTCTCCTTTAGGACACACATCTCCTTCCACTAAGACAGCCTGGGTGCATGGAGGTCAGTCCCAGGGGCTGCGGGTCCCATGGTGAGAGCCTGAGTGAAGCAGCACATATTGTGTTAGTTCATGATGGAGAACATAACCCCTGTCTCTTTTCTCTTTTCAAATGCCGTGCTTTGACGCAAAATGCTAGAGGGCACTGAGAGGCAAGGAATAGGTCCTTAACAATAAAAATGATCCCCTTAGTGGAGCAAGAAAGACTATTGTGGGGACTTGCCTGGTGGTCCAGTGGCTACGACTCCATGCTCCCAGTGCAGAAGGCCTGGGTTTGATTCCTGGTCACAGTACTAGATCCTACAAGAAAGACTCGGCACAGCTAAATAATTAAATAAATAAATAATAAAGCTTTTTTTGGTTTGTTTTTGTTTTTTGTAAAGGGAAGAAGGAAAAACCTTTTTGCTGTAGGAACCTAGAACTGTCGCACATTACCAGTATGGCTCTGCCTGTCCCTCAAGTCACCATGCTTGCGTGTCATCACTCACCCTCCAGTCTGGAAAGGCAGTCTCTGGTGCAGGTGCCAGGAGCCATCTGATGCCATGGCCCCACAGAGGTCTGTCTTGGTCACTAGAAGGACTTATATTAAAGAAGCCCTCCACACTCCTTTAGGATAATAAAATCTTGTGCTTATTGGAAGTGGAGGGGGGAGTTAGAAACTTAATTTACTAGAAGTTATTCTGCACCAGGAACAATTTTAGCTGAATTTACATATATTTTCTAATTTAACCCTCATTTGATTAACTTGCAAAAATCCTTGTTTAAATTGGATCTGGGAGATCTGGCCTAGAAATACATTGGCCAAAGAATTCAGTCTTTACAAGCCATTGGGAGGATTATCTGCCCTAAAGTGCCTCGTTACAGAATCATTTTTTGTCCCAACGGAATTATTCGTTCATTTTCACTCACTCATGCAACATGGATTTAGTAAGTTCTTTCCGTGTGTCAGCTTTCATGGACAAAACAGCCAGGAATCCCCATTCTGGGACATTCAGATCTTAGCTTGGGAAAAAGACATAATAGGTAGGTAAATTATCTGATATGTAAAAGGATGCTGTGCAAGATGGAAAAATAGAGAAAAATAATGAGTTTGGGGAATGTAGGGATTATTTGTTGTTTAGTCACTGAAGTCATGTTCAAGTCTTTGCAACTCCATGGACTGTAGCCTGATAGGCTCTCCTGTCCATGGGACTTCTCAAACAAGACTACTGGAGTTGGTTGTTATTTCCTTCTCGAGGGGATCTTTCTGACCCAGGGATCGAACCCATGTCTCCTGCATTGGCAGGCAGATTTTCTATCACTGAACCACCAGGGAAGCCCACTATTTGACCAGGCAAAAATGTATATGTTTCCAGTAGGTCAAAGAGACTCCAACATAACTAGGTCTGTGTCATGTTATTGATATCGGATCAAAGCCACTTAACCTGCGGTAAAGAAGAACCCCAGGAGTAAGATGTCACGGGATGGCCCATCTTTGCTATAGATGGGGACAATGAAAAAAAGAGAAAACCAGTGTCATTTACAGGGTCATATGATTGGAAAATATTGTCTCATAAATAAAATCTGATCTTGCTGGGAGACTCAAACCTGCTTTTAGCCACAGTTGTACAAACCACATTTAACTTCACAAATCCCACGAACCAAGCCAAGAGTACTTGACACAAGTAAGATAAGGGAAAGAGAACTTGAAATGACTCTTGAGAAAGAAATTTTAAAATGAACAGAAGTGAGTTTCAAGTGCCAGAATGAACTATTCCCAAACAAGACTGTCTGAAGCATTATAAAATTTGGCCAATGTGTCGGTAAAGAATGAGCTACCCAATGGTAATGTTTGACAAGGCCAGCCCAGCAAAATTACTAGAAAAAATAAGACCATTTTGTGTTCTAGACACATGAGCTTAGACTCCTGAGTGAACTTGTTATATATAAAAACTAAAATGGATAAAACACTGGTCTTGAATATTCTTGAATAGTAATCTACTACCCAGATGTACCTCACACCCCATCTCTTTTTATCAGCCTTGTCCCTGAAGTTGATTAACTAGCATAGACATGCCAAGGACCCTTCTAGCCATTGGTAAAACAGGAAGGAAGGGTACAGAACATAACTTTTAGAAGAATGACATGGCTAGAGGACATGACAAAAACTGGTTAGAACTAGCTAGATCCAAGATGGTGGAAGATTCACCATCCAGTAGCCCTTGAGCCTCAGTACACACTCATTGTAATATATTAGTGAATGCTAAACAAGACACTCATAAGCATCACAAGTGTTCTGAAAGTGAAAAGTGAAAGTGTTACTTGCTCAGCCATGTTTAACTCTTCACAGCCCAATGGACTCTAGACTGCCAGGCTCCTCTGTCCATGACATTCTGCAGGCAAGAATTCTGGAGATGGTAGCCAATCCCTTCCCCAAGGAATTGTCCCAAGGCTGGCCATAAAAGACCAAAATGTAGATGCTCGCCCAAATCTTGGAAATCTCCACTCCTTCTCTAATATAGTTAGAATAATCCTCCCCCCCATTAGTCTGTGAAATTACCCAGGCCCTAAAAACTAACCATGCCATATTTCAGGGCCTCTCACCTTCCCACCTGTGAGGCAGGTGGCCCACAATCTGTCTGTGCAGTGTGCTTCTCTCTAACTAAATCCACTTCTTATCTACCGCTTTGTCTCTCACTAAATTTTTTCTATGATGAGACATTAAGAACCTGAGCTCCACACCTCCTAAACCAGGTGTGTGATCTCAATGAAAGGACCAGGTGTTCAAGTTCCAATCCATACTACATAGTTTTACTGGGAGGAAAGAAAGAGAACCAACTTTTCCAAGAAAATTCCAAAGAAGTAAAGTTGGAAAAAAACATCGTCAGTGACCTCTGAGGCTGTGTTCACTTGGGTCTGCTGTTGCTAAGTCACTCAGATCTGAACTAGTTGGTCAGTGAGCAGAGGCCAAAGCCGACCTTGTGTCCCCTGTGCGACACACTCCCCATGGCCCCATTTTTGTGAGGCTGTCATCTTGTTCCAGAATTTTATTAAAACTAAAATGGATAAAACACTGGTCTTGAATATTCTTGAATAGTAATCTACTACCCAGATGTACCTCACACCCCATCTCTTTTTATCAGCCTTGTCCCTGAAGTTGATTAACTAGCATAGACATGCCAAGGACCCTTCTAGCCATTGGTAAAACAGGAAGGAAGGGTACAGAACATAACTTTTAGAAGAATGACATGGCTAGAGGACATGACAAAAACTGGTTAGAACTAGCTAGATCCAAGATGGTGGAAGATTCACCATCCAGTAGCCCTTGAGCCTCAGTACACACTCATTGTAATATATTAGTGAATGCTAAACAAGACACTCATAAGCATCACAAGTGTTCTGAAAGTGAAAAGTGAAAGTGTTACTTGCTCAGCCATGTTTAACTCTTCACAGCCCAATGGACTCTAGACTGCCAGGCTCCTCTGTCCATGACATTCTGCAGGCAAGAATTCTGGAGATGGTAGCCAATCCCTTCCCCAAGGAATTGTCCCAAGGCTGGCCATAAAAGACCAAAATGTAGATGCTCGCCCAAATCTTGGAAATCTCCACTCCTTCTCTAATATAGTTAGAATAATCCTCCCCCCCATTAGTCTGTGAAATTACCCAGGCCCTAAAAACTAACCATGCCATATTTCAGGGCCTCTCACCTTCCCACCTGTGAGGCAGGTGGCCCACAATCTGTCTGTGCAGTGTGCTTCTCTCTAACTAAATCCACTTCTTATCTACCGCTTTGTCTCTCACTAAATTTTTTCTATGATGAGACATTAAGAACCTGAGCTCCACACCTCCTAAACCAGGTGTGTGATCTCAATGAAAGGACCAGGTGTTCAAGTTCCAATCCATACTACATAGTTTTACTGGGAGGAAAGAAAGAGAACCAACTTTTCCAAGAAAATTCCAAAGAAGTAAGGTGGGAAAAAAACATCGTCAGTGACCTCTGAGGCTGTGTTCACTTGGGTCTGCTGTTGCTAAGTCACTCAGATCTGAACTAGTTGGTCAGTGAGCAGAGGCCAAAGCCGACCTTGTGTCCCCTGTGCGACACACTCCCCATGGCCCCATTTTTGTGAGGCTGTCATCTTGTTCCAAGTCTATTATTTGGAAGGGTAAATGGAAGGAAGGAAAGAAGGAAGGAAAGAAAGAAAGAGTAGCCTATATCCGCAACAGTCAGAATATAGTTTAATTTGCCTTGGGTCTCCTTGTCTAAATTTGAGTTGGGCAGTGAACACAAGTAGTGACATATTTCCTGGTTGTAATTATAATTGCCATTAAACCTATTGTCACAAAGAAAACATGAGGGTGGGGCATGAAGGGTATGTGCTGAGATCCAGTCAGAGCAGCAGCACATGCCATAAAGCTCACCATTTAACAGTATGTGATTCAGTGGCATCTTTAATAAGCTTCCAAGGCTGTACAATCATTACACTGTTGCATGCATGCTAAGCTGCTTCAATCGTGTCTGACTCTTTGCAACTCTTTGGACTGTAGTCTGCCAGGCTCCTCTGTCCATAGGATTTCCCAGGCAAGAAATGGAGTGGGTTGCCATGCCTTTCTCCAGGGGATCTTCCTGGGACAGGGACCAAACCCTTTTCTTCTGCAACTCCTGCATTATAGGTGGATTCTTCACCACTGAATCACCAGGGAAGCCTCACAACCATCACAAATGTATCCAAATATGGATATATCACATTTTGTTTATCCATTCAAATGCTGATGGATTTGGTTTTCAGCCTTTAGCCATTACTCCTGATGCTGTTACAACATTTATACAAGTTTCATCTCTCTTGGGTATAGCCAAGAAATGGAATTCCTGGTCAAAGGTCACTCTATGTTTAACTTTCTAAGGAACTATAAAATATTTTTCATAGTAGCTGCACCATTTCAGGCCTTTAGCCATTACTCCTGATTTATTTATGGGACCACCTCCTAAACCAGGTGTGTGATCTCAATGAAAGGACCAGGTGTTCAAGTTCCAATCCATACTACATAGTTTTACTGGGAGGAAAGAAAGAGAACCAACTTTTCCAAGAAAATTCCAAAGAAGTAAAGTTGGAAAAAAACATCGTCAGTGACCTCTGAGGCTGTGTTCACTTGGGTCTGCTGTTGCTAAGTCACTCAGATCTGAACTAGTTGGTCAGTGAGCAGAGGCCAAAGCCGACCTTGTGTCCCCTGTGCGACACACTCCCCATGGCCCCATTTTTGTGAGGCTGTCATCTTGTTCCAAGTCTATTATTTGGAAGGGTAAATGGAAGGAAGGAAAGAAGGAAGGAAAGAAAGAAAGAGTAGCCTATATCCGCAACAGTCAGAATATAGTTTAATTTGCCTTGGGTCTCCTTGTCTAAATTTGAGTTGGGCAGTGAACACAAGTAGTGACATATTTCCTGGTTGTAATTATAATTGCCATTAAACCTATTGTCACAAAGAAAACATGAGGGTGGGGCATGAAGGGTATGTGCTGAGATCCAGTCAGAGCAGCAGCACATGCCATAAAGCTCACCATTTAACAGTATGTGATTCAGTGGCATCTTTAATAAGCTTCCAAGGCTGTACAATCATTACACTGTTGCATGCATGCTAAGCTGCTTCAATCGTGTCTGACTCTTTGCAACTCTTTGGACTGTAGTCTGCCAGGCTCCTCTGTCCATAGGATTTCCCAGGCAAGAAATGGAGTGGGTTGCCATGCCTTTCTCCAGGGGATCTTCCTGGGACAGGGACCAAACCCTTTTCTTCTGCAACTCCTGCATTATAGGTGGATTCTTCACCACTGAATCACCAGGGAAGCCTCACAACCATCACAAATGTATCCAAATATGGATATATCACATTTTGTTTATCCATTCAAATGCTGATGGATTTGGTTTTCAGCCTTTAGCCATTACTCCTGATGCTGTTACAACATTTATACAAGTTTCATCTCTCTTGGGTATAGCCAAGAAATGGAATTCCTGGTCAAAGGTCACTCTATGTTTAACTTTCTAAGGAACTATAAAATATTTTTCATAGTAGCTGCACCATCAGCAATGTCTGAGAGTGCTGATCTCCTACCAATACTTGTTATTATTAGCTCTGTGTGTGAGAGAGAGACTCCAGACATCCTTCTGGGTGTGAAATAGCACTTCATTATGGTTCTGATCATTTTTTGAAATTTTTTAAAATTTTCAATTTTTTGCATGGCATGCAGGATGTTCATTCCCTGAACAGGGATGAAACCTCTTTCCCCCTACAGTAGAAGAACAGACTGTTAACTGCTAGACCACCAGAAAAGTCCTGCATTTCTTTTCTAGGAGGGTAGTTTGTTGAATATGCATTGTATTTTTTAAACAATATTCCCACACACGTTAAAATTATGATTTGCATATAGGTGTTCCCTTACCCCATAATCTATCAGATATGCTTAACTATTCACTCATTCAACCAAGATTTACTACATCTGCCCTGTGCTCAGCACTTCTGAGAACACAAGGCAGAGAGAACAGGCAGACGTGCTCAGCTGTGGGGGAACTTATGTTTGGTAAAGACATTGAAGCAATAGATGAAACAGCAAGCAAACATGGCTGCATGTTGGGGCGGGCTTCTGAAGGACGTGAACAAGGACTGAAGAAAAGAATAAGAGTGAGTGTGTGTGTGTGTCTGTATGCACTCAAGGGGTGTA
The DNA here is from genome assembly GCA_022376925.1 of Tragulus kanchil. Classification (NCBI taxonomy): domain Eukaryota; kingdom Metazoa; phylum Chordata; class Mammalia; order Artiodactyla; family Tragulidae; genus Tragulus; species Tragulus kanchil. Next base: position 75,556,571 of record JAIOJX010000003.1, on the reverse strand, counting down.
TTAGTTAAGGTTCTCCAGAAAACCAGAACCAATAGGATGTGTATATATAGACAGAAAGAGACTTACTTTAAGGAATTGACTAACCCAACTGTGAAGTTTTGGGGAGTCCAGAAACTAACGCAGTTGAGGGATGGGGGAACAGACCACAGACTCAGGAAAGAACTGCAATCTGAGTCCACAGGCCATCTGCTCCAGAAGCCAAAGGAGCCGATGTTGCAGATGGAATGGGAAGGTCATCTGCTGGCAGGATTCCTGATGGCTCCTAGGTGGCCAACCTTTGTCTCTATGCAGGCCTGTGACTGGCGGAGGCCCACCCACATTAGAGAAGTCCATCTGCTTTACTCAGAGTCCACTGATCTAATTGTGGATCCAAAAACACCCTCAATGAACACATGCAAAATGGTGCTTGACCACATATGGGGACCACACCTCACCATCACTTGTCACAGAGAATATATCTATGGTAGACAGGCAATCAGGAAGGCCCATCTAGGCAGGTGATATTTATTTATTTATTTTTGGCTGCCTCAGGTCTTAGTTGTGCCACTAGGGTTCTTTGTTTGGTATACAGGCTTCTCTCTAGTCGCAGTGCAGGCTCCAGAGATTGTAGCTCAGTAGCTGCAGTGACTGGCTTAATTGCCCTATGACATGTGCAGTCTTATAGCCCAATCAATCAATCAATCAATCTTAGAATCAATCAGTCAATCTTAGAATTCAATCTATGGATAGAACTCATCACCCCTGGATTTGAAGGGAGATTTCTTTTTTTTTCTTTTTGGCCACTTCTATTGATCTTTCATTTATTTATCTTTGTTCTTTGGCCTGTGTGGGCCTCCCATTGTGTGGGCCTCCCATTGCAGTGGCCCCTCTCACTGCAGAACACTGACTCTGGGCGCACATGCTCCAGAGCTCTGGCTCGATAGTTGGACACATCAGTCCAGCCACTCTGTGGCACGCGGGATCTTCCCAGGCCAGGGATTGAACCAGCGCCCCTTGCACTGCAAGGCAGTGTCCTTACCCACTGGACCACCAGTGAAGTCTCCTTGGCAGGTGATATTTAAACTGAGTTCTAAAGGATGAGAAGAAATCAAGCCAGAAGAGGAACAGGCCAGGCAGAGGAAACTGGGCGTTAGTGTCATTTTCCTTCAAGTTGTATTTTTCTTCCTTTCTTTACCTGCCATTGAGGTCAGCACTGGCTGGGGCAAGGGGGGGCTTCCCTGGTGGCTCAGTAGCAAAGAGTTCACCTGCCAGTGCAGGAGACATGAGTTCAATCCCTAATTCGGGATGTTCCCACATGCTGTGGAGCAACAAAGCCTGTGAGCCACAGCTATGGAACCCATGCTCTAGAGCCTCAGGGCCAGAACTATGGAGCCCATGTGCCACAACTAGTGAAGCTCATGTGACCTAGAGCCCAAGTTCCACAACAAAAGAAGTCACTGATCTAATTGTGGATCCAAAAACACCCTCAATGAACACATGCAAAATGGTGCTTGACCACATATGGGGACCACACCTCACCATCACTTGTCACAGAGAATATATCTATGGTAGACAGGCAATCAGGAAGGCCCATCTAGGCAGGTGATATTTATTTATTTATTTTTGGCTGCCTCAGGTCTTAGTTGTGCCACTAGGGTTCTTTGTTTGGTATACAGGCTTCTCTCTAGTCGCAGTGCAGGCTCCAGAGATTGTAGCTCAGTAGCTGCAGTGACTGGCTTAATTGCCCTATGACATGTGCAGTCTTATAGCCCAATCAATCAATCAATCAATCTTAGAATCAATCAGTCAATCTTAGAATTCAATCTATGGATAGAACTCATCACCCCTGGATTTGAAGGGAGATTTCTTTTTTTTTCTTTTTGGCCACTTCTATTGATCTTTCATTTATTTATCTTTGTTCTTTGGCCTGTGTGGGCCTCCCATTGTGTGGGCCTCCCATTGCAGTGGCCCCTCTCACTGCAGAACACTGACTCTGGGCGCACATGCTCCAGAGCTCTGGCTCGATAGTTGGACACATCAGTCCAGCCACTCTGTGGCACGCGGGATCTTCCCAGGCCAGGGATTGAACCAGCGCCCCTTGCACTGCAAGGCAGTGTCCTTACCCACTGGACCACCAGTGAAGTCTCCTTGGCAGGTGATATTTAAACTGAGTTCTAAAGGATGAGAAGAAATCAAGCCAGAAGAGGAACAGGCCAGGCAGAGGAAACTGGGCGTTAGTGTCATTTTCCTTCAAGTTGTATTTTTCTTCCTTTCTTTACCTGCCATTGAGGTCAGCACTGGCTGGGGCAAGGGGGGGCTTCCCTGGTGGCTCAGTAGCAAAGAGTTCACCTGCCAGTGCAGGAGACATGAGTTCAATCCCTAATTCGGGATGTTCCCACATGCTGTGGAGCAACAAAGCCTGTGAGCCACAGCTATGGAACCCATGCTCTAGAGCCTCAGGGCCGCAACTATGGAGCCCATGTGCCACAACTACTGAAGCCCATGTGCCCTAGAGCCCAAGTTCCACAACAAAAGAAGTCACTGCAATAAGAAGCCTGCTCACTTCAACTAGAGAGTAGCCCCCACTCCCTGCAACTAGAGAAGAGCGTGTGGCAGCAGTGAAAATCCAGAATAGACAAAAATGAATTAAAAAAAAAATAGATGGGGAATAATAGCTGGTCCTTCAGTGGAACCAGTGTTGTGACATCAAAGGTAATTAATGGGGTTCCAAAGGAGGGAATTGTATCCATTTCCCAAGCTGAACACCAAGGTAGGTTTGTAAGAAAAACAGCAGGGAAAGGAAAACACCTCAGAAGTTTCAGAAAAGACGTTTAAGACTTTGAGTAGTCCTTGGAAGGATGAGGATTATTTGGTCCTTTCCTTGGAAGATGTCTAAAATTAGAAATTACATTTGATGGGCTGGAATCCATCTCATTTCTAAAAGGACAGAGTCTGTCCTCATACTGAGGTGTCAGAGTTCCACCCTGTAGCAGGCGAGCTGAAAAGGCAGGTGGGTGCTTTTCCTGCTTCTTCAGTCACTACTGAGGGGGTTCATGGCCCAAGGCTGGCCCACTGTGGAGAGGGCTGTGCAGACAGGGCCGCTTGGAGTCCACTCTGGTGGCAGTGTGGCTTCCTTTGTCCAAGGGCCGGCAGCCCTTTCAGCAGTAGGAGAGGCCAGTGTCTGGTGGTGGTGGGGTGGGGGGACGGGCCCCAGGGTGCTGTGGGACATTCAGGGGCAGCAGTGCTCCCCTGCCTAGGCTGTCCTGAGTCATGACCTGGATGAGGCTAGTGACTGGGTACCTTTTGTTTCTGGCCCTTCTTCTAAGCCTGGTTATCCAGCCATCTTAACAATTCTTTCAGTTCTTCCAGGGGAGCTGAACTTCTGATAGGTTCCCCTTCTACTTAAGCTGCTAAAGCTGATTTCTCTTTTCTGCAATTGAGACATTGGATTGAGACAGTCATAAAGATTTTGAGTAATTGGCCTTGCTTTCCGGCTTAAATATTCTTCATCTGGAATTCTGTTTACTCACTCATCTTCCAGTGCCTTCCCATCAGAAACTGAACGATGAAGGTTTCTCTGTTTCCCATCTTTACTGTAATTAAGCAGACTTTTAGACATGACACCCTTGAACTGTGGTGCTGGAGAAGACTCTGGAGAGTCCCTTGGTTTGCAAGGGGATCAAACCAGTCAATCCTAAAGGAAATCAACCCTGACTATTGATTGGAAGGACTGATGCTAAAGCTGAAGCTCCAATACTTTGGCCACCTGATGTGAAGAGATGACTCATTGGAAAAGATATAATGTTGGGAAAAATAGAAGGCAAAAGAAGGGAACAACAGAGGACCAGATGGTTGGATGGCATCACTGAGTCAATGGACATGAGTTTGAGCAAGTTCCAAGAGATGGTGAAGGACAGGGAAGCCTGGCGTGCTGCAGTCCATGAGGTTGCAAAGAGTCGGACATAACTGAGCGACTGAACTGAACCAAACTAAACTGAAGCAGACTGTGGATTGCCTTGGTCCTCAAGCTGCCTGAGAGTAATCACTCTCTTCATTCATGCCAGAGTCCAGGGAGTTATGGTTGGACACCAAACCTGCATCCTAATCTTCAGTCTTAAATCACAGGTTTCACAGCTGTTCCTCAGATCAATGTGTTTGTACTGAAAATGAAAATGAAAATGGAGGGGTGTCCCTGGTGGTCTAGTGGGTGGAGAGTCCCCCTTGGAGTGCAAGGAGCACTGGTTCAATACCTGGCATGGGAGAATCCTATATACCGTAGTGTGTCCAATTGGAAGTCAACGCTCTGGAGCGCATGTGCTCAGAGCTAGTGCTCTGCAGCGAGAGAGGGCCACTGTAATGGGAGGCCCACACAGGCCAAAGAATAAAGATAGATGCAAAAATAATAAATAAATAAGAAAGAGCATGAAGTTGGGGAAAAAAATTACATGCAAAAAAATTGAAAATGAAGAGGAAAACAAACCAGATTTCCTCCAGTGATGTTCACATGGAGCTTTCTGTCTTTGAGCATGGCAACCCACTCCAGTAAGCTTGCCTGAAAAATTCCATGGACAGAGGACCCTGGTGGGCTACAATCCATGGAGTCACAAAGTGTCTGCAAAGAGTCAGCCATGACTGAGTGACCAAGCCCAGTGAAGGAGTATAGAGACTGACACACTCTCCTCTTTTTTGTCACAGTTGACCACACTGCTCAGCCCCTGAAGGTCAGGTGACCACGCCTGAGAGAAAAAGGCAGAGGTGTCCCCTGGGGGCAGTTGGCCTGGAGGATGTGGCAATGACCGACAGGAGGGAGCCAGGACAGATGAAGAGACTAGAAGTGGCAGAGAGTAGGGGGATTTGAACCTCTGTAATACACCCCCTGGGAGTCCTGGAAATATTTAGTTAGGGGGGGACTTTTCTCAGCATGTGGTCTGACATTAATTGGTGACAACATTAGTGAAACATGGATTACATAAGAATTAGAAGCAACACAGGAAAAACTAGAAGTTGGCACTTTTTTTTTTTTTTTATGGAAGTTACTAGCCCACAGAATAACCACAGAGATGGTGACTAACCATTAACCTTACTTGTTTAAGAAGATGACTGGTGTTTTAGCTTGGAAGACCCAACAAGTGTTCTTAGCAATTTGGAAATACTGAGAATGGCTCTAGGACTCTTGTTTCTTTTTATTTATTTATTTGGCTGTGCTGAGTCTTTGCTGCTGTGTGGCATTTTCTCTAGTTTGGTAAGCGGGGGCTACTCTCTAGTTCTGATACTCAGGCTTCTCACCGGGTGACTTCTTTTGTTGCAGAGCATGGGCTCGAGGGTGCATGGATTTCAGTAGCTGCGGCTCCTGGGCTTTAGAGCATAGGCTCAATAGCTGTGGTTCCCGGGCTCAGTTGCTCTGCGGCATGTGCAAGCTTTCCAGATCAAGGATGGAACCCATGTCTCCTTGCACTGGCAGGCAGATTCTTTACCATTGAGCCACCAAGGAAGCTTGGCACTCTTGTCCCCCTATCCTCTGCTGCAGATTAACCAGTGACTCCGAGAGAACGCCAGACTCATGTGAGATGGGCAGTCCCGGCCACATGTCAAAAAAAAAAACCAGATTTCCTCCAGTGATGTTCACATGGAGCTTTCTGTCTTTGAGCATGGCAACCCACTCCAGTAAGCTTGCCTGAAAAATTCCATGGACAGAGGACCCTGGTGGGCTACAATCCATGGAGTCACAAAGTGTCTGCAAAGAGTCAGCCATGACTGAGTGACCAAGCCCAGTGAAGGAGTATAGAGACTGACACACTCTCCTCTTTTTTGTCACAGTTGACCACACTGCTCAGCCCCTGAAGGTCAGGTGACCACGCCTGAGAGAAAAAGGCAGAGGTGTCCCCTGGGGGCAGTTGGCCTGGAGGATGTGGCAATGACCGACAGGAGGGAGCCAGGACAGATGAAGAGACTAGAAGTGGCAGAGAGTAGGGGGATTTGAACCTCTGTAATACACCCCCTGGGAGTCCTGGAAATATTTAGTTAGGGGGGGACTTTTCTCAGCATGTGGTCTGACATTAATTGGTGACAACATTAGTGAAACATGGATTACATAAGAATTAGAAGCAACACAGGAAAAACTAGAAGTTGGCACTTTTTTTTTTTTTTATGGAAGTTACTAGCCCACAGAATAACCACAGAGATGGTGACTAACCATTAACCTTACTTGTTTAAGAAGATGACTGGTGTTTTAGCTTGGAAGACCCAACAAGTGTTCTTAGCAATTTGGAAATACTGAGAATGGCTCTAGGACTCTTGTTTCTTTTTATTTATTTATTTGGCTGTGCTGAGTCTTTGCTGCTGTGTGGCATTTTCTCTAGTTTGGTAAGCGGGGGCTACTCTCTAGTTCTGATACTCAGGCTTCTCACCGGGTGACTTCTTTTGTTGCAGAGCATGGGCTCGAGGGTGCATGGATTTCAGTAGCTGCGGCTCCTGGGCTTTAGAGCATAGGCTCAATAGCTGTGGTTCCCGGGCTCAGTTGCTCTGCGGCATGTGCAAGCTTTCCAGATCAAGGATGGAACCCATGTCTCCTTGCACTGGCAGGCAGATTCTTTACCATTGAGCCACCAAGGAAGCTTGGCACTCTTGTCCCCCTATCCTCTGCTGCAGATTAACCAGTGACTCCGAGAGAACGCCAGACTCATGTGAGATGGGCAGTCGGCCAGGCCACATGTCTTTGGAAATGATTTATTTGTTTGCTTGATGGTGAAGCCAAAGACCCTGTGAAGCCCTAGGAGACCTGAGGCTAAATAAAAAGGCTTTAAAACTTCTGAGTTACAAACATAGAATTGAGAAAAGGAAATAGCATGGAATGTTGGAAAAACATTTGTGGACTGTAACTGCTATTCTCAGACTCCTGGAAAAGATTGAAATACCACATGTAAAGCATTTACCAACAGATAGATCAACAAACATGAGAGCAAATGAAAGCAAATAGCATTGCTGAGGAAGGTGAGATACCTGTAATTTCCCTTCTATCTCATCTTCCTATAATCATGGTGATTTTTGTTGCTTTCATGTTTAGATAAACCCTTCTCTATGCACATGCTCAAGGCTTTGGTCCCCAAATTGAGCCAAATCCGTAGTTTAAAATGTTGTTAAGGATCCTAAAGAAGAAATCTATGTGTGCTGTCCACTGTTGTTTAAATACATAAGGGATTTGACCTCAATATTGCTGTATAAAGAGAGTTGGGAAGAAAAAAGGGGATTGGAAGGGACAAGTTCAAGGTCTTTTGACAAGTAATATTCTGATTAATTTCAGAGCCTGATGGAAGTGGCAGAGATTATTTCTCTATTCTTTTATTTTTTGGCTCTGCTGGGTCTTTGAAACTGCCTGAGGGCTTTCTTTAGTTGCAGCTACTCTAGAGGAGCAGTGCATGAACTTCTCACAGCAGTGGCTTCTCTTGTTGCAGCACATGGGTTATAGGAGGGCAAGCTCAATAGTTGCTGTGCACAGGTTTAGCTTGCCTTGAGGGATGCGGATCTTCCCAGACCAAGGATCAGACCCACATCTTCTGCATTGGCATGAAGATTCTTAACCACTGGACCACCAGGATTGCCTTTTTTTTTCCTGTCTTAACCCCATCCAATACTTTTGCCTGTTTTATTCTTTGATATATAACTCAATTTTTAAAAAGCTCAAGTGAAGATTTTACTTGTCCATCTTCATCAGCAAACAAGATATCTAACCTCCTACATGGAGGGCAGATTCTTTACCATTGAGCCACCAAGGAATCCCAAAAAATTTTTGTGAGATGGGCAGTCGGCCAGGCCACATGTCTTTGGAAATGATTTATTTGTTTGCTTGATGGTGAAGCCAAAGACCCTGTGAAGCCCTAGGAGACCTGAGGCTAAATAAAAAGGCTTTAAAACTTCTGAGTTACAAACATAGAATTGAGAAAAGGAAATAGCATGGAATGTTGGAAAAACATTTGTGGACTGTAACTGCTATTCTCAGACTCCTGGAAAAGATTGAAATACCACATGTAAAGCATTTACCAACAGATAGATCAACAAACATGAGAGCAAATGAAAGCAAATAGCATTGCTGAGGAAGGTGAGATACCTGTAATTTCCCTTCTATCTCATCTTCCTATAATCATGGTGATTTTTGTTGCTTTCATGTTTAGATAAACCCTTCTCTATGCACATGCTCAAGGCTTTGGTCCCCAAATTGAGCCAAATCCGTAGTTTAAAATGTTGTTAAGGATCCTAAAGAAGAAATCTATGTGTGCTGTCCACTGTTGTTTAAATACATAAGGGATTTGACCTCAATATTGCTGTATAAAGAGAGTTGGGAAGAAAAAGGAGATTGGAAGGGACAAGTTCAAGGTCTTTTGACAAGTAATATTCTGATTAATTTCAGAGCCTGATGGAAGTGGCAGAGATTATTTCTCTATTCTTTTATTTTTTGGCTCTGCTGGGTCTTTGAAACTGCCTGAGGGCTTTCTTTAGTTGCAGCTACTCTAGAGGAGCAGTGCATGAACTTCTCACAGCAGTGGCTTCTCTTGTTGCAGCACATGGGTTATAGGAGGGCAAGCTCAATAGTTGCTGTGCACAGGTTTAGCTGCCTTGAGGGATGCGGGATCTTCCCAGACCAAGGATCAGACCCACATCTTCTGCATTGGCATGAAGATTCTTAACCACTGGACCACCAGGATTGCCTTTTTTTTTCCTGTCTTAACCCCATCCAATACTTTTGCCTGTTTTATTCTTTGATATATAACTCAATTTTTAAAAAGCTCAAGTGAAGATTTTACTTGTCCATCTTCATCAGCAAACAAGATATCTAACCTCCTACATTACTGAAAAGTCATGGAAAGCCTTTAAGGGAAATTAGGAATGTCCAAGGTGGAGACATAAGAAGTTCTGAGCTCCCCTTCTCCCATAAATAGTTAGTAATTCTTCATATGACACATTTCCTGTTCAAATTCTATCTTCAGATTGGACACTGAATGATACACATGCTAGCAGCTCACTGTTATGGCATCATAGGATGTGACCCTCATCCTTATGGTCCAAGGCAGCACCTCCATTCATGGCATCAAAACAGAAGATACGATATTATATCCAATTGGCTGGAACTAAGTCACAAGGCCACAACTAGCTGCAAGCAAAGCTGGGAAATGTGGTCTCCATCTTCAGTTGCACAGGTGCCCAGGAAGAATTCTATTACTATGGAAGAAGGTGAAATTGACACAAACAGGAGTTCTCACTTTGAGTTAGAAGTAAAAGCAAAGAATCAAGGCTAATTGCCTGATTTCTGTCTGAGCAAAAAAATATAGACGGTGCTCCATTTACAAGGATAGACAATGTTAACCAAAAGGAATCTGTGGGTCTGGCAGCTCCCAGTTCAAAAGCTAGTAAACAGACCAGGTTGGTGGAAAGGAAAATTGCCTTTATTTCAGATGCTGGTAACTGCCGGGGAGAGTGGCAGACATCAGTCCAAAGGCCGACTCCCACTCCCTCTGTAAGTAGGGGTGAGAGCTTTTATAGGCAGAGTTGGGCGGGACGTTACCTGCAGAAACAACATAGACATCTCTAACAGTAATCTTCAAATTGGTCATCAGTGGCCTGACCAGCATCATCTTGGTTATTTTAGGTTCAGTTAATCTTTCGTTTTAGGGTCATTTGTTCTCATTTCTTTGCCATCAGTCTCCACAATTATAACAGTTCATGTCCTGTGTACAGTCTGGTCATCATGTAGTTAACTTCTTCACCCTGGTGTTTTAGTATCTATAAGACAGCTCACAGCATATGGCTCAGAATATTATCTTACAGCCCTTGAGAAAGAGCTGTAGGTCCCTGACTATGCTTAATGACTACATTATTATTATTTAGCCTCCTCTGAGTGTTTTCCTTTGTTTCCACATTTCTCACTTATCTGGTTAAACTTATTCTTTGACTAAAATTTTCCACAGGCAAAGGCAGGCAGGGGATATGGTGGGAGGACAAGGACCGTAGTGTCCTGCCCTGTTTCAATCCCCTCTTTCCTCTGACACTCCTCAATGTTGAGGAGGAACACATACAGAACAGGAAAGGCAATAAACGTTCATAGTACCTGGACAAACATTTGAAAATTACTAAACATACTACAATATGAGTATAATAATCAAAATTCACCTTCGTATTATTCTCTGCCTTAATGATTAAAGCAGATGTACAATGTATGTTTAATAGGACACAAACATACACTGTACATCTGCTTTAATCTTTTGAAGCAGATGGGTTAGCCTAAAGTTTAAATTCAATCATGTATAGACCAGAGTGACTTCCCCACATCTCAATACGTGAACATTTCTTCCATAAGTTTCCCCTTTTAAGTTGCAACTCTTTCCATAGAGAGAACTGATAATCAATATGTTTTTCCAACATTGCCAGAGCGGTTTATTTGCCTGGTCTGGGTCCATTCATGTACCTTGGTGCTAGGCCATCTTTTTATTTATATATTTGCCTAGTTGTCCACTTTAAGGGAAAACTAATCAGAAATCATGGACAGGCTCAGAGGTATGTTAATAGAGAAATGTTCTATAGGATAGACATTTCATCATTTATATCCAATTGTCATGCAAACGTTATCCATGTGCCTGAAGCAATAAACGTAAAGTCAGCAATGCTACACGAGTAGTAATACTCTGTGACAATTTTACTGGACAATTTTTCCATCCTGAACATCGGAGTCAAAAGTATGATTAGAAACAAAAAATTACCTTTCTCATTTCTTTGCCATCAGTCTCCACAATTATAACAGTTCATGTCCTGTGTACAGTCTGGTCATCATGTAGTTAACTTCTTCACCCTGGTGTTTTAGTATCTATAAGACAGCTCACAGCATATGGCTCAGAATATTATCTTACAGCCCTTGAGAAAGAGCTGTAGGTCCCTGACTATGCTTAATGACTACATTATTATTATTTAGCCTCCTCTGAGTGTTTTCCTTTGTTTCCACATTTCTCACTTATCTGGTTAAACTTATTCTTTGACTAAAATTTTCCACAGGCAAAGGCAGGCAGGGGATATGGTGGGAGGACAAGGACCGTAGTGTCCTGCCCTGTTTCAATCCCCTCTTTCCTCTGACACTCCTCAATGTTGAGGAGGAACACATACAGAACAGGAAAGGCAATAAACGTTCATAGTACCTGGACAAACATTTGAAAATTACTAAACATACTACAATATGAGTATAATAATCAAAATTCACCTTCGTATTATTCTCTGCCTTAATGATTAAAGCAGATGTACAATGTATGTTTAATAGGACACAAACATACACTGTACATCTGCTTTAATCTTTTGAAGCAGATGGGTTAGCCTAAAGTTTAAATTCAATCATGTATAGACCAGAGTGACTTCCCCACATCTCAATACGTGAACATTTCTTCCATAAGTTTCCCCTTTTAAGTTGCAACTCTTTCCATAGAGAGAACTGATAATCAATATGTTTTTCCAACATTGCCAGAGCGGTTTATTTGCCTGGTCTGGGTCCATTCATGTACCTTGGTGCTAGGCCATCTTTTTATTTATATATTTGCCTAGTTGTCCACTTTAAGGGAAAACTAATCAGAAATCATGGACAGGCTCAGAGGTATGTTAATAGAGAAATGTTCTATAGGATAGACATTTCATCATTTATATCTAATTGTCATGCAAACGTTATCCATGTGCCTGAAGCAATAAACGAAAGTCAGCAATGCTACACGAGTAGTAATACTCTGTGACAATTTTACTGGACAATTTTTCCATCCTGAACATTGGAGTCAAAAGTATGATTAGAAACAAAAAAAATTACTTTCCATTAGAAGTCTCTGTTACCAAAATCAGGTCAGTATTCCAGGAGAACCTTGCTTTCTTAACAGAGAAGAAAAATTCCGTCTCTAATGTTTACTGTTAATAACAGTAATCTTAGTACTGTTTATGAACAGCATTCATTTACATAATTAAATTCAGTCTAACCTTAATCCTGACACCATACAAATTTATTTTCAAAATTCCTCTTTTACGAATGTTTTGTCATTTTTTAGATGCAAACAAATTTGTGCTATATTTATCCAGAAACAAACACCTGTAGGAAAAAAATTATTATCATTATTTTTCTTCAACAAAAATATTTCTATTCTTTATATCTTTTCTTCATCAATAACAAATATCTTACTTGCTTTACATACATAAATATTTCCTTTATCTATTTTACATATCACACTTTTTTAACCTTTGAAATCTAAACAAAACCAAGTGATTGAAATCTTATACCAGTATTTTTTGATTGGCAAGCTTAAGAACATACTCCATACTTCTAAAAACATACATTTTTCTCATAGCATCGTAATTTTTCTTGAGAGATACAACATGCATGTTTAATAAACCAAAATACCTTTTGTTTCCCTCTTGGTCTTACAAGAAGAAAAAAGAAAGTAGATTTAGATTTGTTTTATTTGTAAGCTCTCATATTTTTTAAGGCCAATTGAAGAGAATTTTTTTACACATTAACCTTAGCAATATTATCCAAAGACAAAAATACATATTGAGACTGCAAACGTCCAAACAGAGATCTCATTGTTTCACCTTTAATCCTGGTCTGGGTCCTTTCATGTACCTTGGTGCTAGGCCATCTTTTTATTTATATATTTGCCTAGTTGTCCACTTTAAGGGAAAACTAATCAGAAATCATGGACAGGCTCAGAGGTATGTTAATAGAGAAATGTTCTATAGGATAGACATTTCATCATTTATATCCAATTGTCATGCAAACGTTATCCATGTGCCTGAAGCAATAAACGTAAAGTCAGCAATGCTACACGAGTAGTAATACTCTGTGACAATTTTACTGGACAATTTTTCCATCCTGAACATTGGAGTCAAAAGTATGATTAGAAACAAAAAAAATTACTTTCCATTAGAAGTCTCTGTTACCAAAATCAGGTCAGTATTCCAGGAGAACCTTGCTTTCTTAACAGAGAAGAAAAATTCCGTCTCTAATGTTTACTGTTAATAACAGTAATCTTAGTACTGTTTATGAACAGCATTCATTTACATAATTAAATTCAGTCTAACCTTAATCCTGACACCATACAAATTTATTTTCAAAATTCCTCTTTTACGAATGTTTTGTCATTTTTTAGATGCAAACAAATTTGTGCTATATTTATCCAGAAACAAACACCTGTAGGAAAAAATTATTATCATTATTTTTCTTCAACAAAAATATTTCTATTCTTTATATCTTTTCTTCATCAATAACAAATATCTTACTTGCTTTACATACATAAATATTTCCTTTATCTATTTTACATATCACACTTTTTTAACCTTTGAAATCTAAACAAAACCAAGTGATTGAAATCTTATACCAGTATTTTTTGATTGGCAAGCTTAAGAACATACTCCATACTTCTAAAAACATACATTTTTCTCATAGCATCGTAATTTTTCTTGAGAGATACAACATGCATGTTTAATAAACCAAAATACCTTTTGTTTCCCTCTTGGTCTTACAAGAAGAAAAAAGAAAGTAGATTTAGATTTGTTTTATTTGTAAGCTCTCATATTTTTTAAGGCCAATTGAAGAGAATTTTTTTACACATTAACCTTAGCAATATTATCCAAAGACAAAAATACATATTGAGACTGCAAACGTCCAAACAGAGATCTCATTGTTTCACCTTTTTACATTTCATGAATTAGGCATTGCAATTAAACTTAACAGTTTATAGATAATAGCCAGAATAGCCATATTTACATACTCAATTTTAAAAGCTTTATCTTTTTTTTTTTTTTAATTAGCTTGGCACTTTACAATTAACCCAAAACTGGAGTTTCAGGCAAAGTGAAACGTGTTTGTATTTCAAGGACACAGTAAGTGTTAACGTCACGTTCTCTCCTAGGCATATTTTTTCCTCAGGGTCTGAAAAACATATCTTACTAAACTAGGTTTCCCTAACTGTGTATGCAAAAAGAACCAATTTTATTTCAAGAGTTTCATCCTAACCAATTTTTCCAAAATCTAAATAATACTGTTGCCAAAACTTGTCCAAAAATAATTGTCTTTCATTAGTCATAATTCCATAGCTAACATTTTTCTTAATGAATTGAACATGAATTTGTCATTTTACATAAGGCAATAAGAATACCAAGCATACAAATGAAATGAACAGTTGCACACCAAATGACAGATCTGTCTCAAACCCTCTCTTAGGGTGACCAGTACGGAGTCCCAAACAAACACTTCTCTGGTACAAACAATCCTCAAATGGTAGTCAGATGTCAGAACCAATTGGCAAAATGTCCAAATGATATGTCATGCTCACAAACAGTCCTCAATGGCAGACAGACATCAGAACCAATTTGCAAAAGTGCCCCAAAAGCAGTCAGGGCTCGCAAATCATCTTCAACATCAGACACACGTCAAAACCAATTGACAAAATGCCCAAATTGCACCTCGTGTCACAAACAGTTCTCAACATCAGACACACATCATAACCAACTGGCAAAAATACCCAGAGAGCAGTGGCACACATCAAGAGCCCACAACGGCAACTGGAACCAACTGGCAAGAATGTCCAAATAGCACTAGCACTCACAAATGGGAGAGTTGCCCATGTGCACATTGGCGGACTTACCCAGTCTTGGAGCGCATCAGCTCATCCCAAATGCAAGTTTCCATTCCACCAAGGAAAAGCATAAGTTGGCAGCCAGTGCAGAGCAGGGGAGAAACAGGGAGGATCCTCAAAACAGAATATGGCTCAGAATATTATCTTATAGCCCTTGAGAAAGAGTTAAAGGTCCTTGACTATGCTTAATGACTACATTATTATTTAGTCTCCTTTGAGTTATATTATTTAGTTTTCCTTTGTTTCCACATTTCTTACCTCTCTGATTAACCTTAGTCTTTGACTAAAGTTTTCCACAGACTAAAGGTAGGCAGGGGGCATGGTTGAGGGGCAAGGACAGTTCAGTTCAGTTCAGTTCAGTTGCTCAGTCGTGTCCGACTCTTTCCGATCCCTTAGACTGCAGCACGCCAGACTTTCTTGTCCTTTGCCATGTCCTGGAGCCTGCTCAAACTCATGTCCATCGACAATGATGCCATCCGTCCATTTTGTCCTCTGTTGTCCCCTTCTCCTTCTGCCTTCCATTTTTCCCAGCATCAGGCTCTTTTCCAGTGAGACATATCTTCGTATCAGGTTGCCAAAGTATTGGAGCTTACGCTTCAGCATCAGTCCTTCCAATGAATATTCAGGGTTTATTTCCTTTAGGGTTGACTCGTTTGATTTCCTTGCAGTCCAAGGAACTCTTAAGGATCTTTTCCAGCACCACAGTTCAAAAGCATCAATTCTTCGGTGCTTGGCCTTCTTTATGGTCCAACTCTCACATCTGTACATGACTACTGGAAAAACTGTAGCTTTGACAAGATAGACCTTTGTCAGCAGAGCGATGTCTCTGCTTTTTAATACACTGTCCTAGTTTGTCATAGCTTTTCTTCTAAGGAGCAAGCACCTTTTGATTTCATGGCTGCAGGCACCATCTGCAGTAATTTTGGAGCCCAAGAAAATAAAATCTGTCACTGCTTCCATTGTTTGCCCAGATATTTGCCATGAAGTGATGGGATCAGATACCATGATCTTCGGTTTTTGAATGTTAAATTTTAGGCTAGCTTTTTCACCCTCCTCTTTCACCTCTTTCACCCTCATCAAGAGGCTCTTTAGTTCCTCTTCACTTTCTGCCATAAGGGTGGTATCATCTGCATGCTTGAGGTTATTGATATTTCTCCCAGCAGTTTTGATTCCAGCTTGTGCTTCATCCAACCCAGCATTCTGGATGATGTACTCTGCATATAAATTAAATAAGCAGGGTAACAGTATACAGCCTTGACGTGCCCCTTTCCCAATTTGGAACCAGTCCTTTGTTCCATGTCCAAGTCTAACTGTTGCTTCTCGACCTGCATACAGGCTTCTTAGAGAACAGGTGAGGTGGTCTGGTATTCCCATCTCTTTAAGAATTTTCCACAGTTTGTCATGATCCACACAGTCAAAGGCATTTTCAGTAATTCAGTAAGACTGGGAATTCAGCAGGTATGAGGTAGAGGGCTGGAAGGAAAAAATCAAAGTTGGTTTTATCTTTAAAAATTTAAGTTAAGACATTGACCACAGAACTTGGCACTCGGGAGAGTCTTAGCATAGAGAGGACTTTTAAATATCTATGATTGGATGCGATCATTTAAGAAAGAGTATAAAAAGAGATGTGACTAGAGTACAGAGTTTAAAGTTGTAACAGAGGTTTCATAAACAAGGGAATACAGCAAAGACAGCCTGGGAGAAGTAGCCATTGATATCTGATAATACTAAGTGTTGTCCAGTTTTTTCTCAGGCGTGATAGCAAAGGTGTGATTATGTTTCTTACCCAAGAGTCCTTATTTAGAGAAAAATATTGAAATATTTACCGATGAAATAATTTTTCTGGAAATTGCAAATAATTTAGGAGAAGGAGGTGGGTTGGAGAAAGGTAAAACAAGACAGATGGTGAGTCACAGCTGAGTAATAAGACAGTGGGGTTTTTTTTTGTTAATACACTGTCCTAGTTTGTCATAGCTTTTCTTCTAAGGAGCAAGCACCTTTGATTTCATGGCTGCAGGCACCATCTGCAGTAATTTTGGAGCCCAAGAAAATAAAATCTGTCACTGCTTCCATTGTTTGCCCAGATATTTGCCATGAAGTGATGGGATCAGATACCATGATCTTCGGTTTTTGAATGTTAAATTTTAGGCTAGCTTTTTCACCCTCCTCTTTCACCTCTTTCACCCTCATCAAGAGGCTCTTTAGTTCCTCTTCACTTTCTGCCATAAGGGTGGTATCATCTGCATGCTTGAGGTTATTGATATTTCTCCCAGCAGTTTTGATTCCAGCTTGTGCTTCATCCAACCCAGCATTCTGGATGATGTACTCTGCATATAAATTAAATAAGCAGGGTAACAGTATACAGCCTTGACGTGCCCCTTTCCCAATTTGGAACCAGTCCTTTGTTCCATGTCCAAGTCTAACTGTTGCTTCTCGACCTGCATACAGGCTTCTTAGAGAACAGGTGAGGTGGTCTGGTATTCCCATCTCTTTAAGAATTTTCCACAGTTTGTCATGATCCACACAGTCAAAGGCATTTTCAGTAATTCAGTAAGACTGGGAATTCAGCAGGTATGAGGTAGAGGGCTGGAAGGAAAAAATCAAAGTTGGTTTTATCTTTAAAAATTTAAGTTAAGACATTGACCACAGAACTTGGCACTCGGGAGAGTCTTAGCATAGAGAGGACTTTTAAATATCTATGATTGGATGCGATCATTTAAGAAAGAGTATAAAAAGAGATGTGACTAGAGTACAGAGTTTAAAGTTGTAACAGAGGTTTCATAAACAAGGGAATACAGCAAAGACAGCCTGGGAGAAGTAGCCATTGATATCTGATAATACTAAGTGTTGTCCAGTTTTTTCTCAGGCATGATAGCAAAGGTGTGATTATGTTTCTTACCCAAGAGTCCTTATTTAGAGAAAAATATTGAAATATTTACCGATGAAATAATTTTTCTGGAAATTGCAAATAATTTAGGAGAAGGAGGTGGGTTGGAGAAAGGTAAAACAAGACAGATGGTGAGTCACAGCTGAGTAATAAGACAGTGGGAGCTCTTTATGCTCTTCTGTGTACTTTATTTTTTAATTAACCTTTTTCATTTTGTATCACAGTATAACCAATTAACAATGTTGTGATAGTTTCAGGTGGACAGCAAAGGGACTCAGTCATACATATACATGTATCTCTTTTGTTTATTTTTGCACATATTGAAGATTTTCTATAATAAAAAAGTTCAAAAACACTGGGAAGGGCTTCCATGGTAGTCCAGTGGGTAAAGAGTCCGCCTTGTAGTGCAAGGGGCACCAGTTTGATCCCTGGCTCAGGAAGATCCCATGTGCCACAGAACAGCTAGACCAGTGTGTCCAGTTACGAGCCAACGCTCTGGAGCACATGTGCTGAGAGTCAGTGCTCTACCACGAGAGAGGTCACTGCAATGGGAGGCCCACATAGGTCAAAAAATAAAGATGGATGAAAATAAATAAATAAATAAACCAATCAAAGAGGCCAAAGTTTAGGGGAAAAAAATCAGGGGAGTGGAAAGTAACCCCATAAACATGATTACAATCAATATAAGAAAATTGTGGTGTTATGAAATCTAGAGAGAATGTGTCCATGAAGGAGGCAATGGTCAGTGGGCCAGTGCTGCTGAGGGCAAAGAAGATGCAGACAAAGAGCTGACCACTGAATCTGATAAGAGAGCTGTTGCTGCTGATCTTATTAAGAGTCATTCAATGAATTGATGAGGACAACAGCCTGGAGGGAAGGAAGGTTTCTGAAGAAAATGGAGGATGCGAGGTAGAATGGAAAAGACAATGTCTTTGCTCTAAACAAGAACAGAGAAATGGAGGAGCAGCCAGAAAGGTGTAGGGTCAAGGAATTCACTTAGTAGGAGATATTAAAGCCTATAAACATGTTGATTGGAATGATGAAGAAATTGGCATTGCAGGAACAAGAACTTGAGCAGAGAGAGATGGTTAGAGGAGAGGATAAGAGAGGGGCTGGCTTAGGAGAGGCGTGGTCATCTTTACTCCACAGTATCAGTCAAGAAGGCAAAACGTGTGGGTTCCAACACAAGTCCTGGACTTAGTGGTGGGAAAACAAGGTAGGTCTCATCTAATTTTATATATTTTCTCAGTAGCATATGAAATGAGGTCATATGAGAATATGTGGTTAATGGAGCAAACAGAGTTGAGGCTGTTCCTGGGGGATGGCTGCGAAGGGGTGGAGAAAGTGAACACTGGAACCAAAAAGCTAAGAACCCTGAGGTCAGGTCCTTTCTGCTCCCACCAGGCATCAGGCACACATAAGTCCACATTTCATCAATCCTCTGGGAGCTGGTGACTAAATGTTGGGCCAGAAGCCAGATTCAGTGGGGGAAGAGGGAGCAGGAATGGGTTTAGTAATGAATGTGAAGGAGGACAGAAGGGAAAAGAGAGAAGAAAGAACAATTTCTGAGTCATCTCTTGCCCGCTTGGGTCTGCCTAGTATTCTGCCATCTGGGAGAGTTCAGTAGCATCTAATGGAGCAATCTGAGGTCCATGGGAAGACATATTTGACTCAATTCAATTCAGCCAAGTTTGTTGAGTACCTACTGTGTTTAGAATAGCAGGTTCTATGCTTAGAATATCTAGAGAAGCTTATACTGTAGTGGGAGAGAGGGCATAAACCAAGCGTTAAAATGTCAGGCAGCTTGTAGGAAGTGTCAGACTATAAATAAATAGCCTTACCTACTGTTGGTGGGTTTCCACGTGGTGCTAGTGTTAAAGAACTCATCTGCCTATGCAGGAGATGTAAGAGACATGGGTTTGATCCCTGAGTCGCGGCAATCCTCTAGAGAAGGAAATGGCAACCCACTCCAGTATTCTTGCCTGGAGAATCCCATAGACAGAGGAACTTGGTGGGCTACAGTTCATAGGGTGGTAAGCCAGACACAACTGAAGGGACTTAGTACATGCTGTTGGCAGTGAAATAAATTCCTCGAGAGGTTTGTTTGAAATTGCAGAGTCTCTGGAAGTCTGCATTCTTTTTTTAAAATTTAATTTAGGGCTTCCCTGGTGGTCCAGTGGGTAAGGACACTGCCTTGCAGTGCAAGGGGCGCCGGTTCGATACCTGGCCTTGGAAGATCCCACGTGCTGCGGAGCAGCTGGACTGATGTGTCCAATTACTGAGTCGGAGCTCTGGAGCGCATGCGCCCAGAGCCGGTGCTCTGCTAAAGCAGAGGCCACCGCAATGGGAGGTCCACACGGGCCAAAGAACAAAGATGGATGAAAATGGGCAAATGAAATACCAATAGAAGTGACCCGCCTGCTCCCCTCCCTCCCCACCCCACCTGCACCAAAATAAATAAATAAATAAATCTTTAAATTTTAATTTATTTGACTGCACCAGGTCTTAGTTGTGGCATGTGGGATCTAGTTCCCTGACCAGGGATTGACTCCCAGCTCCCTGCATTGGGAGTGTGGGGTCTTGGAGCACCACAGGGCCACCAGGGAAGCCCCCATGGAAGACCTGCCTTAATGCAATGTGGAACCAGGATTGAAGGGGCCCCAAATCAGAAACTTGCAAAGAGAGGGTTGGAGTGTTTGTTTGATAATTATCCCTCCTTCCCCCACCTCGCTTCAAAAATGTTCTGCATCTGTATTCACCAGAGAGAATAGTTTTTAATCTACTATTTCCCCTTGTGAATAAATCCTATTTATTTCTCATACATTTGTGTCAGATGTACTTAGCAAATTTTCCCAGAGAAATAGAACCAGCAGGACACATGCACGCACAGGCGCACAGAAGTTTATTTTAAGATACTCCACATGAATGTGGAGGCAGGCAAATTCAAAAACTACAGAACAGACTGATAGGCTGGGAATTCTAGTAAGAGCTGATGATGTAATGGTGAGTCCAAATTCCCCAGGGAAGTGGGCTGGCAGTTCAGGCAGAGCTTTCAAGATGTTGCTACCTTGAAAATTTCTTCTGCCTTGGGGAATCCTAGACTTGGCTCTCAAGCCCTTCAACTGATTGGATAAGGCTCACAGACATGATACAGGATAATCTGCTTTACTCAGTCTACTGCTTTAATTGCTCATCTCATCTAAGAAAAAAATACTTTCACAGCAACATCCAGACTGGTGTTTGACTAAACAACTGAGCACCATAACTTGGCCAAGTTGTTGCATAAAATTAACTGTCATACCTACGTAGAAGATAATTCAACAATAAGGAGTCTAAATTTAATCATTTCCTCTGTAGAACTTTCTACTGGAAATATAATTTCTGTGTGTCTTATATGAACCACTAGACCTTAAGCTCCTTGCCAATAGGTTTTTATTAAGTTCACCTTTTGATCCTCTTCCAAAACTTGGCACAACCTTAGGTTTTATCAAGTCCCAGGCTGAGCATTTCATGTGTGCCAATTTACTCAGCCTTCAGGACAACCACACTGTATTGCTTCATCATTGTAAGTGTCATTTCCCAGGGGGCTAAGAGGCTCAGAGAGGGTACATCTTGGGCAGACACACACAGAGCTATAAATTGCCATATAGGGCTAGAGTCCAGGAGGTCTAGTATTTCTCTCACACTCCACCTGGGGCACCTGCTTCTCTCCCAGATACAGCTCTTGCCCTACTGCCTCAAAGAAACCTTTTTGGGTGTGATTTCCCTCAGGAAGAAGAGCTGACCAAGGTCAGTCAGGTTGTGCACTGGACCAAGGAGGAGTAGGTGGAGGTCAAGCCCTGGTCTCTCTCAGTTGGTAGCCCCAGCCAGGGATTGCAGCTAACCACAGAAGGGACACCTTCTTAAAACTCTAATACCCAAAAAGAGGGTCCTCCACCCAGAGTCATCTATAGGTATTAGATGAGCCCTAAGACTGATTATTACCTCCTTTAGCTCCCTACCTTTCTGTCAGCATAAGGGACTCAGGAATGTTCACCTCCTCCCTCTCTCCTAGGTAGTGCCCTCTCATGGGCAGGATCCATGTCTTAGGTGTCATTCTATACTCCTTGTCCAGCATGGACACTGGCATACCCCTGCTTAGTATTTCTTGAGCAAATGGGTAGAAGGAAGAATGAATAATGCAGTGCTGATATGCATTTCTCATTCCTTTCCTAGTGTCTACATATACATTTATTGGGTACCTACCACGGCTCATTATATTAAAAAGCAGAGACATCACTTTGCGGACAAAGATCTGTATAGTCAAAGCTATGGTTTTTACCAGTCGTCATGTATGGATGTAAGCAATAGACCATAAAGAAGACAGAGCACCAAAGAACTGACACTTTCAAACTGTGATGCTGGAGAAGACTCTTGAGAGTCCCTTGGACTGCAAGGAGACCAAACCAGGCAATACTAAAGGAAATCAACCCTGAGTATTCACTGAAAGGACTGATGCTGAAGCTGAAGCTCCAGTACTTTGCCACCTGATGCGAAGAGTCAACACACTGGAAAATACTCTGATGCTGGGAAAGAATGAGGGCAAGAGAAGAAGGGGACAACAGAGGGTGAGACGGTTGGATGGCATCAGTAACTTAATGGATATGAGTTTGAGCAAAATCCAGGAGATGGTGAAGGACAGGGAAGTCTGGCGTGCTGCAGTCCATGGGGATGCAGAGTCGGACATGACTGAGCAACTGAACAATAACAGCCATCCCTTAATAGACAATGGAACTAGAAAGACCCCTGGGATGTTCTGATTCTGGATCATAAGGAAAGGCACTTATTCTTTTCTACCACTTTGGCAGCAGAAACCTTTTGGGTGTGATTTCCCTCAGGAAGAAGAGCTGACCAAGGTCAGTCAGGTTGTGCACTGGACCAAGGAGGAGTAGGTGGAGGTCAAGCCCTGGTCTCTCTCAGTTGGTAGCCCCAGCCAGGGATTGCAGCTAACCACAGAAGGGACACCTTCTTAAAACTCTAATACCCAAAAAGAGGGTCCTCCACCCAGAGTCATCTATAGGTATTAGATGAGCCCTAAGACTGATTATTACCTCCTTTAGCTCCCTACCTTTCTGTCAGCATAAGGGACTCAGGAATGTTCACCTCCTCCCTCTCTCCTAGGTAGTGCCCTCTCA
Source organism: Tragulus kanchil (assembly GCA_022376925.1). Classification (NCBI taxonomy): domain Eukaryota; kingdom Metazoa; phylum Chordata; class Mammalia; order Artiodactyla; family Tragulidae; genus Tragulus; species Tragulus kanchil. The sequence goes on along the minus strand of JAIOJX010000003.1, from coordinate 75,533,886 downwards.
TGGGCAGGATCCATGTCTTAGGTGTCATTCTATACTCCTTGTCCAGCATGGACACTGGCATACCCCTGCTTAGTATTTCTTGAGCAAATGGGTAGAAGGAAGAATGAATAATGCAGTGCTGATATGCATTTCTCATTCCTTTCCTAGTGTCTACATATACATTTATTGGGTACCTACCACGGCTCATTATATTAAAAAGCAGAGACATCACTTTGCGGACAAAGATCTGTATAGTCAAAGCTATGGTTTTTACCAGTCGTCATGTATGGATGTAAGCAATAGACCATAAAGAAGACAGAGCACCAAAGAACTGACACTTTCAAACTGTGATGCTGGAGAAGACTCTTGAGAGTCCCTTGGACTGCAAGGAGACCAAACCAGGCAATACTAAAGGAAATCAACCCTGAGTATTCACTGAAAGGACTGATGCTGAAGCTGAAGCTCCAGTACTTTGCCACCTGATGCGAAGAGTCAACACACTGGAAAATACTCTGATGCTGGGAAAGAATGAGGGCAAGAGAAGAAGGGGACAACAGAGGGTGAGACGGTTGGATGGCATCAGTAACTTAATGGATATGAGTTTGAGCAAAATCCAGGAGATGGTGAAGGACAGGGAAGTCTGGCGTGCTGCAGTCCATGGGGATGCAGAGTCGGACATGACTGAGCAACTGAACAATAACAGCCATCCCTTAATAGACAATGGAACTAGAAAGACCCCTGGGATGTTCTGATTCTGGATCATAAGGAAAGGCACTTATTCTTTTCTACCACTTTGCACAGAAAAGAAAAACAGCAGCCTCACATCAAGCTTAACACACCCTTGCCAGGTTTCCTGGGGTTTCATCCCTCTAGGCTCCTGATTACTTCACGTGATCAAAACTGAAGAGTCTTTCTGTGTGCACCAGAGAAAGAATTTATAAACACTGAAATCCCTAGAATATGAGAAACTCTGGTTTCAGAATGCCTTCTCAGGGGAATTCCCTGGTGGTCCAGTGGTTAGGATGTCAGGGATTGAATTCAGGCCCTTGGCAGTGAGAACTAGGATCCCACCAGCCTCATGACACCACCAAAAAAAAAAAAAGAATGCGTTCTACACTGCCCATTTCCTAGCTGTTTATCAGCAGCAACCACTCCATTACCAAACCCAGCTCTCTGCACGCCACTGGGGCAGAGCCCAGACTCCTTTCCTTCCACATCATCGTGCTCCCCTCCCTGTCAGCCCAGAGGGAAGCTGCTAATTGTGCCCTGGCTTGTCATCAACAGGAGCCTCATGGCTCATCTATGAGAAGCAAAGTGAATTGGCAGGCTAAGAGAAGCTACTGGTTCTGTTAGTATGTCTGAGCAGTTCCAAGGGCCTGCTATGTGAACCTCCCTAGTGACTTGGATGAAATAATACAATTTCCTGGGCTTTGCAGAATCCTCAAGTCTCCAGCTATTGCGGCAACTGCCAAGTTGGTCCTTATTAAATACATGATTTTATTTATATACTTATTTGGGGCTATGCTGGATCTTCGTTGCTGGGCAGACTTTTCTCTAGTTGTGGGCTTCTCACTACAGTGGCTTCTCCTGTTGTGGATCACAGGCTCTAGGGCACGCAGGCTTCAGCAACTGTCATACATGGGATCAGTAGTTGCAGCTCCTGGGTCGAGAGGGTAGATTCAACAGTTATGGCACACAAGCTTAGCTGCTCCACGGCACACGGGATCTTTCCAGATCATGAACCGAACCCATGTCTTCTGCACCGGCAGTTGGATTCTGTCCCACTGAGCCACCAAGGAAGACTTCTTTAGGTTCTTAAACGCATAATGCATATTATGTTTTTGTTTTCTTCACCCATCTATTCTGTTTAGCCTGCCCAGCTTCATGTTTGGTATGTCCAAGAGGTCCTTGCTTCCCTCATCCTCAGACTATTAAGATGGACAGAAGCCTGATTCACTGAGGAAACAATGGTGCCAAAAGAATCTGAGTGTCATGTGAATGCTCAGCAAGGCTAAGAAAAGCCATTGGTTCTGTTAGTAAGTAGAAATTCTCCTATAGAGGCAGGATGGGTTTATAATAGCCAAAGGAACTACAGTTGCTACCATTTGCTAATAGTAGGAGGATGCATGATTACTCAGACTTCCCAGGTGGCACTAGTGGTAAAGAACTAGCCTGTCAGTGCAGGAGACATAGGAGACACAGGTTTGATCCCTGAGTCTAGAAGATTCCCTGGAGGAGGGCATGGCAGCCCACTCCAGTATTCTTGCCTGGAGAATTTCATGAAGTGAGGAGCCTGATGGGCTATATAGGCCACAGGGTCACTAACAGACATGAAGGAAGTAACTTGGCCTACACACATGATTACTTAACTTCTCTGAAATTAAGGATCCTCGTCATTTAGGAATTATCAGATGGGACTGTAGTTCACTGTCACTGACATTGCTGCATGAAATCTGTGTGTGGCAGTGCATGGGGCACCCAGCAGGTGACTGCTGGAGCAACTGAGTGTAGTGAACGCGTGTCCCTCAAAGATGAGGAGCTCATTAGGGAAGCCCCTCCGTCATGGGCTTTGGTGGCGTAGTTGCTCAAAACTAACCAGAAACACAGAACCCATTCTGAATGTTTAAAATGGGGAAGGTTTGGGGAGTTCCCAGGCAGTCCAATGGTTAGCACTCCACACTTTCACTGCTGTGGATCCAGGGTTCAGTGGCTGATCAGGCAACTAAGATTTCATATGCCATGTGGTACAACCAAAAAATAAAAAACAGGGAAGGTTTGCTCAGGTGATGCAAGAGCTGAGAGACCAGAAAAGGGAAAGGGGAAGTAAGGTAACAGATAAACAGAGCAAGAGGCTGTGACCATAATGGGCTCCATGAACAGAGGCAGAACACAGCCTTCCGCAAGCTCAGAGGTCACCCAGCAGAAGTTGGTCCATGGCAGGCTGGGTGGGGGGAGGGGCAGGCAGAGCCTGGAGCCGCAGGGGAGAAGCCCTCTGAAGTCCTTGCTTCCCTCATCCTCAGATTAAGGCAGGATTCACTGAGGAAACAATGGTGCCAAAAGAATCTGAGTGTCATGTGAATGCTCAGCAAGGCTAAGAAAAGCCATTGGTTCTGTTAGTAAGTAGAAATTCTCCTATAGAGGCAGGATGGGTTTATAATAGCCAAAGGAACTACAGTTGCTACCATTTGCTAATAGTAGGAGGATGCATGATTACTCAGACTTCCCAGGTGGCACTAGTGGTAAAGAACTAGCCTGTCAGTGCAGGAGACATAGGAGACACAGGTTTGATCCCTGAGTCTAGAAGATTCCCTGGAGGAGGGCATGGCAGCCCACTCCAGTATTCTTGCCTGGAGAATTTCATGAAGTGAGGAGCCTGATGGGCTATATAGGCCACAGGGTCACTAACAGACATGAAGGAAGTAACTTGGCCTACACACATGATTACTTAACTTCTCTGAAATTAAGGATCCTCGTCATTTAGGAATTATCAGATGGGACTGTAGTTCACTGTCACTGACATTGCTGCATGAAATCTGTGTGTGGCAGTGCATGGGGCACCCAGCAGGTGACTGCTGGAGCAACTGACTGTAGTGAACGCGTGTCCCTCAAAGATGAGGAGCTCATTGGGGAAGCCCTCCGTCATGGGCTTTGGTGGCGTAGTTGCTCAAAACTAACCAGAAACACAGAACCCATTCTGAATGTTTAAAATGGGGAAGGTTTGGGGAGTTCCCAGGCAGTCCAATGGTTAGCACTCCACACTTTCACTGCTGTGGATCCAGGGTTCAGTGGCTGATCAGGCAACTAAGATTTCATATGCCATGTGGTACAACCAAAAAATAAAAAACAGGGAAGGTTTGCTCAGGTGATGCAAGAGCTGAGAGACCAGAAAAGGGAAAGGGGAAGTAAGGTAACAGATAAACAGAGCAAGAGGCTGTGACCATAATGGGCTCCATGAACAGAGGCAGAACACAGCCTTCCGCAAGCTCAGAGGTCACCCAGCAGAAGTTGGTCCATGGCAGGCTGGGTGGGGGGAGGGGCAGGCAGAGCCTGGAGCCGCAGGGGAGACATAGCTGCCATCTGAAATGCCAATTGAGGGACTTCCTCAGTGGTCCAGTGGTTAAAATCTGTGCTTCCACTGCAGGGGACTTGGGTTCAACTCCCGGCATACCATGCAACCCTGCCCCCAAAAATGAAATGCCAATTGAGGAGCTAATGACAATATCCTGGCTTTTTTCTCCCTTTCTTCCACTGGTGCCAAATCCAGCTGGAAGCTGGGTGGACCTGGGAGTCTGAGCTGTGAAGCTTTTAGGGGAGAGCCCCACCCTGGGGGGAGAGCCCCCACCCCAGCCCCCATGCCACTGAGAGAAACATCAGGGGAAGGGTAGGAACACAGCTGGGAATAAATAGGCCCAGGTCCTGGGCTGCCTTGTGGGCCCCAGAGCCTCAGTGGCAGAGGGACCAAGTAAAGTGGTTTGGCTCCCAGGTTGTGAGTGAGTTTGTTTCCAGCCTATCTCCTCCCCTTCTGTCCTTGTCCTCAGTGGTCCCTGCACCTCTGTTTCCCCAGTGTCCCTGAGGTGTTGTGCACAAGCTGGGTCACTCATCTGTCTACAGATGTGCAAGAACAGGTGGCAGGCCCACTGTGCTCTGCCCAGAGCTGGAAGAAAGCAGGGTCTTTCAGACCCCGGGGCACCTAGACTCAAGGTGTCATATCAGGGGAGACTCTGCTCCCTGAGACACCTCTGCTAATACTTAAAGCTCTGGCCTCAGACTCAGCTCAGGGAAGGTGGAGAAGAGAACATTCTTTAGGATTTTCTGGTGGCTCATCTGTCATTAACCTCGAGTATTTCCACTATCTGCCATGTTGAACTTGATGTTTACAAACTCCTTTGGTACATTCTGTTATTGAAACTAACCCAGAGCCATCCGCAGTAGTCTGTCATCCCAAATTTAGGAACAGCTGCGTGCATCAGAGGAAAACAAATAACAACAAAGGCGGTTCATTCTCTGAGCTGTAGTGCATTTTGTTGATGAGCTAGACTTCAATCATTAACATGTTTATGCTGACATGGGAGAATCTGTTAACGTACATGTGGGGGAAAAGTAGAATGAAAATTTATGTCCAATAAAGGAAGTGACAAATCAACACACAGAATACAAAAATGTAAAGAAGGTAGTGCACTAAACTGCCGTGTTTTGGTGACTTGGTGGTACTGATTTTTTTGGTTTTTTTTGGCCACTTCAATTGGTCTTTCATTTATCTCAGTCTTTGTTCTTTGCCCTGTGTGGGCCTCCCATCGCAGTGGCCTCTCTCGTTGCACAGCACTCGCACATGCACTCCAGAGCTCTGGCTCAGTAGTTGGACACATTGATCCAGCTGCTCCACGGCACATGGGATCTTCCCGGGCCAGGGATCGAACTGGTGCCCCTTGCACTGCAAGGTGGTGTCTTTACCCAGTGGACCACCAAGGAAGCCCGGTAGTACTGATTTTTTTAAAAATATTTATTTGTTTAGCTGTGCCACATCTTATTTCCCATGTGTGGGATCTAGTTTCCTGACCAATGACTGAATCTGGGCTCCTCTGCATTGGGATGCAGAACCTTAACCACTGAGCAACTAGGGAAGTCCCTGTGATTGATATTTGTGGAAAGAAAGTAAGTGTAGTTTAGTAATTCTTTGTATGCAGTAGTAACTGCTCATATTTATCTTTGTATCCTCAATTCCTTCCCCTCACCCCATGGAGGTGTTCCAGGGTGTTTCAAACCACAGAACCAGCCTGCAGACATCAAACCCAACTATCTCTTGACTGTGTTCAGGGTCTCTACCTATCCACCTGTCACTTCAGACAAAGGTGGGCATGAAGAAGGCACTCAGCTGCTGGAAATGAAGTCACACGGTACAAGGAAAGAGCCTTGAGAGAGAGAGCTGGTCAGTCCGGGCTCATGGTACCATGACTGGCATTTAGAAGAACCCAGAAGGCAATGATGAGCAATCAAAGACTTGAAACTGAACAAGTAAGTTTAAATTCTCTTCTGTACTTGCATTTTATTCTTGCTGTAGTTCTGTGGACATTTCCCAGAATCCTATTATGTTCCAATACGTTATTGCATGCATGCTAAGTCACTTCAGTCATGTCCAACTCTTTGCAACCCCATGGACTGTAGCCTGCCAGGCCTCTCTGTCCATGGGATTCTCCAGGCAAGAATAATGGAGTGGGTGCCATTTTCTCCTCCAAAATGTTTTAGGCACTAGTTTATGGTAAGTGACTTGACTGTTGCCTCTAGGTCTAGGATGGGCAACAAGAGATATTTCCGGGTCTCAGAGAGGGGAGCCTGAAAAGAAGGGAGGGGTCTAATAAGGGAATGAAGAGTAGGAGGCGCTTCTCCATGTTTACTACCTCCACAAAGAAACCTCTGTGTAAACTCAATTGTACTGAGGGAAACATTGGGCCCATCGCAGTGGCCTCTCTCGTTGCACAGCACTCGCACATGCACTCCAGAGCTCTGGCTCAGTAGTTGGAAACATTGATCCAGCCAATCCACAGCACGTGGGATCTTCCCGGCCAGGATCGAACTGGTGCCCCTTGCACTGCAAGGTGGTGTCTTTACCCAGTGGACCACCAAGGAAGCCCGGTAGTACTGATTTTTTTAAAAATATTTATTTGTTTAGCTGTGCCACATCTTATTTCCCATGTGTGGGATCTAGTTTCCTGACCAATGACTGAATCTGGGCTCCTCTGCATTGGGATGCAGAACCTTAACCACTGAGCAACTAGGGAAGTCCCTGTGATTGATATTTGTGGAAAGAAAGTAAGTGTAGTTTAGTAATTCTTTGTATGCAGTAGTAACTGCTCATATTTATCTTTGTATCCTCAATTCCTTCCCCTCACCCCATGGAGGTGTTCCAGGGTGTTTCAAACCACAGAACCAGCCTGCAGACATCAAACCCAACTATCTCTTGACTGTGTTCAGGGTCTCTACCTATCCACCTGTCACTTCAGACAAAGGTGGGCATGAAGAAGGCACTCAGCTGCTGGAAATGAAGTCACACGGTACAAGGAAAGAGCCTTGAGAGAGAGAGCTGGTCAGTCCGGGCTCATGGTACCATGACTGGCATTTAGAAGAACCCAGAAGGCAATGATGAGCAATCAAAGACTTGAAACTGAACAAGTAAGTTTAAATTCTCTTCTGTACTTGCATTTTATTCTTGCTGTAGTTCTGTGGACATTTCCCAGAATCCTATTATGTTCCAATACGTTATTGCATGCATGCTAAGTCACTTCAGTCATGTCCAACTCTTTGCAACCCCATGGACTGTAGCCTGCCAGGCCTCTCTGTCCATGGGATTCTCCAGGCAAGAATAATGGAGTGGGTGCCATTTTCTCCTCCAAAATGTTTTAGGCACTAGTTTATGGTAAGTGACTTGACTGTTGCCTCTAGGTCTAGGATGGGCAACAAGAGATATTTCCGGGTCTCAGAGAGGGGAGCCTGAAAAGAAGGGAGGGGTCTAATAAGGGAATGAAGAGTAGGAGGCGCTTCTCCATGTTTACTACCTCCACAAAGAAACCTCTGTGTAAACTCAATTGTACTGAGGGAAACAGACAGGGTTCTTCGCCAGGACTGAACTGAAACCCTTAATATCTAGACCTGGAGTCTCCTGACTCTAGTGCAACATTCTGCAAGAAAAATTCACCCCTGTTGTACTTCTTAACTTGGCAACCCACTGCCAATTTGCCTGATGTTTTAGAAAAGCACTCTGCAGGGCTTCCCTGGTGGCTCAATAGTAGAGAATCTGCCTGCCAGTAAAAGAGATACAAGTTTGATCCCTTATGTGGAAAGATTCTGCATGCTGCAGAGCAGCTCAGCCTGTGCACCACAGCTGCCGAGCCTGTGCTCTAGAGCGGGTGCTCTGCAACAGAAGCCACTGCAAGAAGAAGCCCCTGCACTGCAAACGGACGGTCGCCTCCCACTCCTGGCAGCTAGAGTAAAGCCCAAGCAGCGAGGAAGACTCAGCACAGCTAAAAACAAATAAGTGAATAAAGACTATTTTAAAAAGCACTTTAAAAAGGAATATGTTTATGTTGGGGATGTGTCTGTGTCAAGTGACCAACAAACAGCATGGTTCTCATCCATCTCCTTCCTCCTGCCCTCTGATCGGCTGGACTAGAGGGGCTGTTAATACTCACGGCAGCTTCTGCGTCTCTCCAGGGAGCCATCTCTCTTCCCCCTTGGGAAGCTAAGTTGTTCCTCTGAAGGGAGAGGTAAACATGGGAGATTTAAAGTCAAAATATTAAAATAAGAGAATTTTTATCTTAATAAAAATAAAATGTCTTCTATGGATTAAACGCTTGGGATGGTTCATGGCAACCGATCACTTTCTTTCTTCCTGAATTTTAGGTCCTTGTAGCTGGAGAAGGTAAGTGTATTAGCTTCCTAGGGCTGCCATATAAGTTACCATTAACTTCGTGGCTTAAAAAAAAGGGGGTTCCCTGGTGGTCCAGTGGGTATAGAGTCCACCTTGCAGTACAGGGGGCACCAGTTCAATCCCTGGCCCGGGAAGATCCCATATGCAGCGGAGCCGCTGGACCGGTGCATCCAATTACGAGCCAGCGCTCTGGAGCGCATGCGCCCAGAGCCGGCGCTCTGGGACAACAGGGGCGACTGTGATGGGAGGCCCTCACGTGCCAAAGAATAAAGATGGATGAAAATAAATAAATGAAGGACCAGTAAAGGAGGCCAAAATTAAAAAAAAAAAAAGAAAAGAAAAGAAACAAAACAGAAGTTCATTCTCTCACAGTTCTGGATCCAGATTTCTGAGATCAAAGTGCTGGGAGAGCACTCTCCAGAGGCTCCAGTGGAATCCTTCCTTGCTTTTTCCAGTTTATGCGACTTCTGGTAGCCCTTGGCTTCTGGCTGGTCCACTTTGTCCTCCTCAGGGGGTCTTCTCTGGGAGTTCTGTCAGAAGCCCCTCGGGCCCCTCTTTTATAACAATCCCTGTGATTGCATTTTGAGCCCACCTGAGTGGAATCCAGGAGTGATTCCTGCTCTCAGGATCCTTAAATTAGCTACAGCTTTTGCCATATAAGGCAAGATTAGGTGATCTTCCCAAACATCAGGAAAGCCGCACTGGAGAGGATGAAGCACTTTAATTTGGCGGTCATGCCTAGTAGCATGTGTGATCTTAGTTTCCTGACCAGGGATTGAATCTGCACCCCCTGCATTGGAAGTGTTAACCGCTGGACAGCCAGGGAAGTCCCAAGGATGAAGTACTTCAATTGTAAAATGTGCTTTCTTTTTGCTGTCTTTTTTTTTTTTTTTTTTTTAATTTTAAGTTACTGGGACAAGCCTAGTGACTGCAGTATTAAATTCCAGTTGTAGATTTTGTTCCACTTCAACATCAAGGGATGCCTGAGGGGTGGGCACTCAAGAGATGGCCTGGGAGTGATAGGGATAGAGTAGAACAGGTAGAGCCCTAGTGGGGGACGGTAGGTAGAAGCGTGAAAACTGGGAAAGGTTGGGAGGCCAGTAAGTTGATGATAACTCAGGAGAGCTGCTCTTTGTTTAGTAAAGCAGGTTTGACTGGGCATGGACAGCTGACGAAGGAGGAGCTGGTGAGAAAGGAATTAACAATGTATGTCTTGCACCTGTGTCTACTTGAAGGGGGTGGTCTTCTACCATCCTATATATCCGCCTGCCCGTTTGCACCACTTTCAGGTACCTTACTCCAAAAAATCCTTTTCTTGCCTGTCACTCTGCTTCTCACTGAATTCCTTCTGCGTTAAGGCATGAAGAACCTGAGCCTCGGTGGGTCCAGACCTTGGATTAAGTCCTAGCCACGTGGGTTTGAGTCCCAGACAGGGTTTTGGCCAGGATCAAGTCCTGACTACTCCAAGCAGGGTTTTGGCTGGGGTTGAGCCTTAGCCACGAGGGTTTGAGTCCCAAACTGGTTTTGGCTAGGTTCAGGCCCCAGTCACGTGGGTTCAAGTCCCAAACAGGGTTTTTGCTAGGTTCGAGTCCCAGCAGCGTGGGTTCAAGTCCCAAACAGAGTTCTGGCTGGGTTCAAGTCCTAAGCCAGGGATTGAGGGTTCGAGTCCCAAACAGGATTTTGACTGGAATTCAAACTCCAACCACATGGGTTCAAGTCCCAAGCAGGGCTTGATCAGGTCTGGGTCCTGGATTTAAGTCTCAAATCAAGGTAAAACCCTTTCAGGAGGAAGGAGATCCTAAAGGGTTTTGGTGGATTCCTTACTTGCCAGCTCTCTGGAGGTGAGTCTCTTCACTACACTTTGGGTTCCAATAACTCATGCTGGCATTGCCTTTTATAGAGTTAAACTGATACACATCAGTTAGCCATTTGAACACAATTTAAGCTAATTCAGAACAAATTGATAACATTTCCCCCAAAAATGTACAGATTTCAGGATTAGAATGTAGACATACCTTGGGCGCCACTGTTCAGCTCACTACATTGGGTAATTGTTTTCTCTTCTCACAGAATGACCCCTACTTCACATGAAGGTTGTGGTTTTGTAAACTGCGTGAGTTTCCAAATTTTGCTTTAATTTTTCCCCTTTGTTAATGACTTAAATTGGATTTAGAAAAGGAAGAGGAACCAGAGACCAAGTTGTCATTTGTCAACATCCCTTGGATCATAACAAAAGCAAGGGAATTTCAGAAAATACAACATTAAATAGAAGGAGGGGGGTAGCTGGTGTTTTTACTGGGCATGGACAGCTGACGAAGGAGGAGCTGGTGAGAAAGGAATTAACAATGTATGTCTTGCACCTGTGTCTACTTGAAGGGGGTGGTCTTCTACCATCCTATATATCCGCCTGCCCGTTGCACCACTTTCAGGTACCTTACTCCAAAAAATCCTTTTCTTGCCTGTCACTCTGCTTCTCACTGAATTCCTTCTGCGTTAAGGCATGAAGAACCTGAGCCTCGGTGGGTCCAGACCTTGGATTAAGTCCTAGCCACGTGGGTTTGAGTCCCAGACAGGGTTTTGGCCAGGATCAAGTCCTGACTACTCCAAGCAGGGTTTTGGCTGGGGTTGAGCCTTAGCCACGAGGGTTTGAGTCCCAAACTGGTTTTGGCTAGGTTCAGGCCCCAGTCACGTGGGTTCAAGTCCCAAACAGGGTTTTTGCTAGGTTCGAGTCCCAGCAGCGTGGGTTCAAGTCCCAAACAGAGTTCTGGCTGGGTTCAAGTCCTAAGCCAGGGATTGAGGGTTCGAGTCCCAAACAGGATTTTGACTGGAATTCAAACTCCAACCACATGGGTTCAAGTCCCAAGCAGGGCTTGATCAGGTCTGGGTCCTGGATTTAAGTCTCAAATCAAGGTAAAACCCTTTCAGGAGGAAGGAGATCCTAAAGGGTTTTGGTGGATTCCTTACTTGCCAGCTCTCTGGAGGTGAGTCTCTTCACTACACTTTGGGTTCCAATAACTCATGCTGGCATTGCCTTTTATAGAGTTAAACTGATACACATCAGTTAGCCATTTGAACACAATTTAAGCTAATTCAGAACAAATTGATAACATTTCCCCCAAAAATGTACAGATTTCAGGATTAGAATGTAGACATACCTTGGGCGCCACTGTTCAGCTCACTACATTGGGTAATTGTTTTCTCTTCTCACAGAATGACCCCTACTTCACATGAAGGTTGTGGTTTTGTAAACTGCGTGAGTTTCCAAATTTTGCTTTAATTTTTCCCCTTTGTTAATGACTTAAATTGGATTTAGAAAAGGAAGAGGAACCAGAGACCAAGTTGTCATTTGTCAACATCCCTTGGATCATAACAAAAGCAAGGGAATTTCAGAAAAACATCTATTTCTTTTTCATTGACTATGCTAAAATATTTCACTGTGTGAATCACAAAAAACTATGGAAAATTCTTAAAGAGATGGGAATACTAGACTTCCTTACCTGTCCCCTAAGAAACCTGTACACAGGTCAAGAAGCAACAGTTAGAACTGGACATGGAACAATGGACTTGTTCCAAATTAGGAAAGGCTGTATACTGTTCCTCTGCTTATTTAACTTATATGCAGAGTACATCATGGAAAATGCCAGGATGGATGAATCACAAGCTGGAATCAAGATTACCAGGAGAACTATCAACAGCCTCATATATGCAGATGAGACCACCCTTACAGCAGACAGCAAAGAGGAGCTATAGAACCTCTTGATGAGGGTGAAAAAGCTGGCTTAAAACTCAACATTCAAAAAAACTAAGATCATGGCATCTGGTCCCATCACTTCATAGCAAATAGATGGGGAAAAAATGGAGACAGTGGCAGATTTTATTTTCTTGGCTCCAAAATCACTGCAGATGGTGACTGCAGCCATGAAATTAAAAGACACTTGCTCATTGGAAGAAGAACTATGATAAACCTTGACAGTGTATTAAAAATCAAAGACATTGCTTTGCTGACAAAGGTCTGTATAGTCAGAGCTATGGTTTTTTCCTGTAGTCATGTACAGATGTGAGATCTGGACCATGAGGAAGACTGAGATCAGAAGAATTGATGCTTTCAAACTGTGGTGCTGAAGAAGACTCTTGAGATAGCAATAAGATCAAACCAGTCAATCCTAAAGGAAATCAACCTTGAATATTCCTTGGGAAAAACCGATGAGGAAGCTGAAGCTCCAATGCTTTAACCACCTGATTTGAAGATCTGACTCACTGAAAAACACACCATAAAGATTGGGGAAAGAGAGGGCAAGAGGATGAGAGATGGATGTTAATGATGCAAATGTACAGATTTCAGGATTAGAATGTAGACATACCTTGGGCGCCACTGTTCAGCTCACTACATTGGGTAATTGTTTTCTCTTCTCACAGAATGACCCCTACTTCACATGAAGGTTGTGGTTTTGTAAACTGCGTGAGTTTCCAAATTTTGCTTTAATTTTTCCCCTTTGTTAATGACTTAAATTGGATTTAGAAAAGGAAGAGGAACCAGAGACCAAGTTGTCATTTGTCAACATCCCTTGGATCATAACAAAAGCAAGGGAATTTCAGAAAAACATCTATTTCTTTTTCATTGACTATGCTAAAATATTTCACTGTGTGAATCACAAAAAACTATGGAAAATTCTTAAAGAGATGGGAATACTAGACTTCCTTACCTGTCCCTAAGAAACCTGTACACAGGTCAAGAAGCAACAGTTAGAACTGGACATGGAACAATGGACTTGTTCCAAATTAGGAAAGGCTGTATACTGTTCCTCTGCTTATTTAACTTATATGCAGAGTACATCATGGAAAATGCCAGGATGGATGAATCACAAGCTGGAATCAAGATTACCAGGAGAACTATCAACAGCCTCATATATGCAGATGAGACCACCCTTACAGCAGACAGCAAAGAGGAGCTATAGAACCTCTTGATGAGGGTGAAAAAGCTGGCTTAAAACTCAACATTCAAAAAACTAAGATCATGGCATCTGGTCCCATCACTTCATAGCAAATAGATGGGGAAAAAATGGAGACAGTGGCAGATTTTATTTTCTTGGCTCCAAAATCACTGCAGATGGTGACTGCAGCCATGAAATTAAAAGACACTTGCTCATTGGAAGAAGAACTATGATAAACCTTGACAGTGTATTAAAAATCAAAGACATTGCTTTGCTGACAAAGGTCTGTATAGTCAGAGCTATGGTTTTTTCCTGTAGTCATGTACAGATGTGAGATCTGGACCATGAGGAAGACTGAGATCAGAAGAATTGATGCTTTCAAACTGTGGTGCTGAAGAAGACTCTTGAGATAGCAATAAGATCAAACCAGTCAATCCTAAAGGAAATCAACCTTGAATATTCCTTGGAAAGACCGATGAGGAAGCTGAAGCTCCAATGCTTTAACCACCTGATTTGAAGATCTGACTCACTGAAAAAAAACACACCTGATTGTGGGAAAGATTGAGGGCAAGAGGAGAAGGGGGCAACAGAGGATGAGATGGTTATATGGCATCATTGACACAATGAACATGAATTTGAGCAAACTTCAGGGGATGGTGGGGAAGCCTGGCATGCTGTAGTCCATGGGATTGCAAAGAGTCAGACATGACTTAGCAACTCAACAACAACAACCACAAATGACCTAAATAGAAACATGATTCCTGATGACTTCTTCCTTGCGTTCTGAAAATAAGCTACTCTCTCTGGTGCCATAATGATTTAAGCATGGTTGCAATTGTTTAAAAATCCCAGATTTGTGTTCGTGAAAACATACATGATAGACTCAAGCTTGGTGGTGGTGATTTAGTCATTCAGTCATGTCTGACTCTTGTGACCCCATGAACTGTAGCCCACCAGTCTCCTCTGTTCGTGGAATTTCCCAAGCAAGAATACTAGAGTGAGTTGACATTCCCTTCTCCAGAGGATTGTCCCAACCCAGGAACCCATGTCTCCTGCATTGCAAGTGGATTCCTTATTGACTGAGCTGAATTTACGTCTCTAGAAGTCTCAATCAACAGCCCTGTGACTAGTGCATTAGTGCAATCAGCAAGAAATTGGCCCCAGTTCTCCTTAAGTCACTTTATCACCCAGGAACAAATTTAGAGATATTATGTTGTAAAGAGTGTGACATGACTTAGTGACTGAACAACAAGAACATTTGTCAATCTATTGGACTTTTGGGAAGAGGAATTAAAACCTATAGTAGTCACTTATAAAATTATTCTTTCAAGCTTTTTTCTGCCTATGGGTAAGAATAGTACACTGTGAACTTCCACTTGAATTAATCAGATACTAGAAACAGAGTCCCAGACCCAGGAAGAACCTCATTATCAGAGCAGCAGGCTTGGCCTCAGCCCCTTTTCCATATTTCCACGAAGAAGCAGCACAGAACTGCCCACCCTCAGGCCCAGTTCTTCAGTGTGAAGGGCAGACGACCACACTCTCCTGGCCATGGTCATGGCCAGAGAGCAATGGGACATTCAGAGAATGGATCCAGGAGCCTCCTCATCTTTGCAGGAGCAGCCCGGAGCTTTGAAGGAAGATCTATTTTTCATTGCCCCAAGTCTTCTCTGGTGGATCAGAGAGTAAGGAATCTGCCTGGAGTGTGGGAGACGCAGATTTGATCCTTGGGGTGGGAAGATCCCTCGGAGAAGGGAGTGGCTATCCATGCCAGTATTCTTACTTGGAGAATTCCATGGACAGAGGAGCCTGGTGGGCTACAGTCCACGGGGTTGCAAAGAATTGGTTACAACTGAGCGACAAACACTATGCATTATGTAAGCCGGAAGAATTTTTTCACTTTGGTGATCTGCAGATTGGATGAAGAAGGTCAAGGGCAAGGCTGGGAAGCACCGGTGCTCAAGAGACTGGTTTCCAGGAATGAAGGAGCCCAAGGATAAGTGTGTGTCCAGAGAGAGCATGTCTTTCCTACGACCTTTAGGTCAGCAGAGTACACAAGGGGAGGTAGAGTGGGATGGGCAGGCATCATGGACACTTAGCAGATTTTCAGGCCTCTGCTCTGGGTTCCAGGCCTGGAGGAACATTAACTAGCTGTGTACAGGGACTGGGAAGAAAGGGGAGGGGAGGTTTAGCAGGTCTGAGCCTCTGTTTCTTCATGTGATCATGTTTTTTTCACTTTGTTATAGTTCCAGTAAACAAACAAAATAAGCAAAGCCTTCTTTCTCTTTAAGGAAGGATGTATTATTATTTTTTTTATCCAACACAGTAAACTCCTTACCATTTTGCACTCCTCTCAGGCCCTAAAATAGTGCTTTTTATTTTTGGAGATGAACAAATAGTTAGGTTTGCCTGGAGTGTGGGTAAGGAGTAAGAGGGCAACCAACAGGAAACTGACCAGAAAGAAAGGCTGGGGTGAGACCTTAAAGACAAGACTGCTCCCAAGCACGGGGAGCCGCTGCCCTGGACACCAGGCTTTGACCAGTCCCCTTTGATTCTCTCCCAGCCCCTCCTGTCCCAAGGAGGCTGGGTGTCTGTGGACTAAGGGGTGTCCTCACCCCCTAGGCTCACATCCTGTGAATCTCCCAGGCAAGTTCTCAGGGGCTGCGTGGCCTCTCCCCAGGCTATATTGGAGCATACATTTTGTGTACCTCTGTGTTCTATGGGTGACCAAGAGTAGCTGTTTGCAGGCGCAGGGAAACAGACATGAAGGCTGGTGTGTCCACAAGCCTGAGTGTGGGAAGAAAGCAAGGGTTTTGCCAGCCCTTTGGAGGTGGCCACATTGCAGCCAGACCCCCAAGGAGTCTGTACAAACATATACCTCAGGAGTTCAACAGTTTATAAACAAATATATAATATTATCAGAAGTAGTGATGGACAGACTTCCCTGGTGGTCCGGTGGTTCAGACTCCAGGCTTCCAACACAGACGGCACAGGTTCGATCCCTGGTCAGGCAACTGAGATCCCACATGCCTCACTGAACAGCCAAAAAACAAGATGTAGTAATGGTAATGAACATTATAAAGCAGCGTTAGGGGTTAGAGAAAATGTTGGGAGTTCTTTTAATGGAGGTAGATTAAGGAAGTCATCCCTGAAGTGGTGGCCTTTAAGCAGAGACTGGAATGAAGTGAGGAAGTGAGGTGGCTGAGGCATTCCAGCACATGCACCCACAGAGCGGCAGGCAAGTCTTCAGGCAGGAGATGAGGTGGTATAAAAGGGAGGAAGGATGAGAACTTTGGGAATCGTTATGAAGTTTTGAGCAAGGGAACAGCATGATCTGATCAACTCTTTGAAAACTTGCTTGTAGAACACCAAGAGTGAAAATAGGTAGACAACTGTAGGGAATAGGTAGGATGCTGCTATAGCATTCTTCCCCACCTCTCATCATGCTTCTTTTATTTTTATATTTACTTTCATCCATCTTTATTCTTTGGCCTGTGTGGGCCTCCCATTGCAGTGGCCTCTCTCGTTGCAGAGCACTGGCTCTGGGGGCATGTGCCCCAGAGCCCCAGCTTGTAATTGGGCACACTGGTCCAGCCGCTCTGCAGCATGTGGGATCTTCCCGGGCCAGGGATCGAACTGGTGCCCTTGCACTGCAAGGTGGACTCCTTACCCACTGGACCACCAGGGAAGCACATAAATAAACATTTAAAAAAAATAAAGCAAAGCCCTCCTCCCCAAAAAAAACCCTGTCATACTGTTTTTCATAGTGGCTGGACCATTTTACATTCTGGTCAGCAGTGCACAAGGGTTGAGTTTCTCCACATCCTTGCCAACACTGCTTACTATTAAAGAGTGAAAATGAAGGCTGGTGTGTCCACAAGCCTGAGTGTGGGAAGAAAGCAAGGGTTTTGCCAGCCCTTTGGAGGTGGCCACATTGCAGCCAGACCCCCAAGGAGTCTGTACAAACATATACCTCAGGAGTTCAACAGTTTATAAACAAATATATAATATTATCAGAAGTAGTGATGGACAGACTTCCCTGGTGGTCCGGTGGTTCAGACTCCAGGCTTCCAACACAGACGGCACAGGTTCGATCCCTGGTCAGGCAACTGAGATCCCACATGCCTCACTGAACAGCCAAAAAACAAGATGTAGTAATGGTAATGAACATTATAAAGCAGCGTTAGGGGTTAGAGAAAATGTTGGGAGTTCTTTTAATGGAGGTAGATTAAGGAAGTCATCCCTGAAGTGGTGGCCTTTAAGCAGAGACTGGAATGAAGTGAGGAAGTGAGGTGGCTGAGGCATTCCAGCACATGCACCCACAGAGCGGCAGGCAAGTCTTCAGGCAGGAGATGAGGTGGTATAAAAGGGAGGAAGGATGAGAACTTTGGGAATCGTTATGAAGTTTTGAGCAAGGGAACAGCATGATCTGATCAACTCTTTGAAAACTTGCTTGTAGAACACCAAGAGTGAAAATAGGTAGACAACTGTAGGGAATAGGTAGGATGCTGCTATAGCATTCTTCCCCACCTCTCATCATGCTTCTTTTATTTTTATATTTACTTTCATCCATCTTTATTCTTTGGCCTGTGTGGGCCTCCCATTGCAGTGGCCTCTCTCGTTGCAGAGCACTGGCTCTGGGGGCATGTGCCCCAGAGCCCCAGCTTGTAATTGGGCACACTGGTCCAGCCGCTCTGCAGCATGTGGGATCTTCCCGGGCCAGGGATCGAACTGGTGCCCTTGCACTGCAAGGTGGACTCCTTACCCACTGGACCACCAGGGAAGCACATAAATAAACATTTAAAAAAAATAAAGCAAAGCCCTCCTCCCCCCCCCCCCCAAAAAAAAAAAACCCTGTCATACTGTTTTTCATAGTGGCTGGACCATTTTACATTCTGGTCAGCAGTGCACAAGGGTTGAGTTTCTCCACATCCTTGCCAACACTGCTTACCTTTGTTTTCCCTTGTACTTTAATATTAGCCATCCTAATGGGTTTGAAGTGGCATCTCATTCTGTGATGTTGAGCATCTTTTTAAGTACTTACTGACTCTTTGTTTATCTTCTCTAGAGAAATGTCTTTTCAAGTCCCATGCCCATTTTTAAGTTGAATTGTTTATTTTTGTTGCTCTTGAGTTAAAGGAGTTCTCTACATATTCTCAGGTGGCACAGTGGTAAAGAATCCATTTTCCAATGCAGGAGACACCAGAGATGCAGGTTAGATCCTTGGATCGGGAAGATACCCTGGAGGAGGAAATGGCAACTCACTCCAGTATTCTTGCCTGGAAAATTCTATGGACAGAGGAGCCTGGTGGGCTACAGTCCATGGTAGCTAAAGACTCAGACATGACTAAGCATGCGCACAGATACTATATATTTTGGATATTAATCCCTTATCCGGTATATGGTTTGCAAACATTTTCTCCCATTCTGTGGATTGCCTTTTTACTCTGTTGATAGAATACACCGAAGTGCCCAGAAGGTTTAAACTTTAGCAAAGTCCAGACCCTGTGCTTTCAGTGTCATATCCAAGAAATCATTGCCAAATCTCTGAAGCTTTCCCCCTTGTTTCCTTCTAAAAATTTTCTAGTTATTATGACTTTGATCCATTTTGAGATAATTTTTATAGATGATGTTAGGGAAAGGTGCAACTTAATTTTTTGTATGTGGATATCCAGTTTTCCCAGCACCATTTGTTGAAATGATTGTCCTTGACAATAAACAGTCTTGGCAATCCTGTCAAAAACAATTGGACCATATTTTATTTCTGACTTTCTATTCTACACCTATAAGTAATACATCTGTCTTTATGTTAAGCCTACACATTTCTTTATTACTGTAACTTTGTAGTCAGTTTTGAAATCAGGAAATGTTCGACCTCTAACTTTGTTCTTTTTAAACGTTGTTTTCGCTATTTGGGAGTCCCTTAAAATTCTGCATTGTCAAAAGTTCAGAAAGCTGAAGCAAAATCAATGAATCCCTGAAGTAGCAATTAGTAGAAGTTTATTGTGCCCATACTGAAAAGATACTACCTACTGGGAGGATTCAGATCAAAACATGGAATGAGACTCAAAAAGCAACTTCTATAGGGAAAAAGCAGTAACTGTTCATTCTTCACAGTGATTGGTTATAATATTAGAATTTTCAGTGATCCCCTCATATCAGCTTTGGGAAACAGTTCAAAGTTTTGCTTATGATTTTCAGAAGTATAAGCAAGAAATGAATCAGGTGGTGTTAATCTTACATGTTACTAAATTAAGCTTTATTTATATAACTAAACTGATTCTATCTGTACAGGGAATTTTCAAGGATGGTCCCCATTTATTTTTTATTTTAATTGTTACTGTTCAGTTGCTCAATCATGCATGATTCTGTGACTCCATGGACTGCAGGACAACAGGCCTCCCTGTTCTTCACTATCTCCTGGGGTTTGCTCAAACTCATGTCCATTGAGTCAATGATGCCATCCAACCATCTCATCCACTGTCATCCCCTTCTCCTCCTACCTTTAGTCTTTCCCAGCATCAGGGTCTTTTCCAATGAGTCAGCTCTTCACATAAGGTGGCCAAAGAACTGGAGCTTCAGCGTCAACATCAGTCCTTCCAATAAATATTCAGAGTTGATTGCCTTTAGGATTGACTGATTTGATCTCCTTGCTGTCCAAGGGATTCTCAAGAGTCTTCTCCAGCACCACAGTTCAAAAGCATCAATTTTTCAGTGCTCAGCCTTCTTTATGGTCGTTCTGGTCATTCAGAGTATCACCAACCAGTATAGCAGTATTTTCATTCACTGTTGATGGATAGTCAGGCCAAAGAATGACATGCTTTCTGTGTCCACTGGTTGAATCACCAGGCCAGAGAGCCATGTGGTCTGCATCTTCATTGTTTATGTGGTTATTGTTGACTTCACCTTGTTGTCTGATCATGATGGATACTACTTGGCTTGAGAGTGCTTCCGACAGGCTTTAAAAATCCTCAAGAGGATGCAATGTCCTCGAGAAGTTAATATGATGACTATAAGAAAGCTAATAGCCAAAGACTGGAAAGTTCCCTGGAGCAGATATCCCCAGGAGATAAGATTTAAGCAATTATTCAAATAGGTTATAATTAGATTCAAATTTTATGTCTGAGTCAATCTACAATTTTTGGATTATGTGTAACTAGGTTTCAACTTTTTAAACTTATTTACATAGACACAGAAAATACATATCCTTATGGTTACAAGATGAAATGAGGATGTTGTAATGCAAGATGGTATTGAAGGTGAGTTTCCACCCAGATTAGACTTCTATAGAGTGTGAGCTAGGCTTCCCTGTGGCTCAGTGGTAAAGAACCCATCTGCAATGCAGGAGACCCAGGTTTGATTCCAGAGTCAGCAAGGTGGCCTAAAGTGGGACATGGTAGCCCGCTCCAGTGTTCTTGCCTGGAGAATTCCATGGACAGAGGAGGAGTCTGGTGGGCTACAGTCCATGAAGTTGCAAAGAGCTGGACACAACTGAAGTGACTGAGCACACAGCACAGAGTGTGAGCAACCAGGTGAGAAGCATTTCTGTGGAAACAAAAGAAAAATAGAAGTTAAGAGCAAATTATAAATTCTGTTTCTGAGGAGAATATAAATTCAGTTTCTGAGTTTGGAAAGCAACCAGATGGGAAAATTTCCAGATGTTGAGTTTGGCCTTCTTCAGATGGAGGGATGGCTAGCAGTGACAATCAGGTTTGTGAATATCTTGGGTGATTTTTCTAACTGGTCACATAGCAACAGGCACAAAATTGGCCACATGTGAGTTTTTGTGATAGTCCTCTGAACTGGTCCGGATTCCTTCTAACTTGTCCAGCTTTAGGAAAAGGACATGGCTTTGGGAAAAGGACAGTTTTTGTTTACAAGTCAAAACAGTGGGAAAAAATCAGAAATGTTTATTTGGAAAGTTCTAGCCAAATACTGGAAGAAACCAGAAGAATTCAGTTTTCATTCCAGTTAATAGGTAGAAAACAAAACCTCAGAGACAACAGTCCTAGAATCCAATATTCAAAAACGTGTATTACTAAAATACGATTATTCTCTCTATAATCATCCCCTGTTTTCTTTTCTTTTTTTTTTTTTTTTAAATTTTGGCCTCTTTTATTGGTCCTTCATTTATTTACTTTCATCTGTCCTTATTCACTGGCCTGTGTGGGCCTCCCACTGCTGTGGCCTCTCTCATCACAGAGCACCAGCTCTGGGTACATGTACTCTGGAACACTTGCTCATAACTAGACACACCAGTCCAGCCACTGCACGGCATGTGGGATCCTCCCAAATCAGGGATCGAACCGGTGCCCCCTGCACTGCAAGGTGAACTCTTTACCCACTGGACCACCAGGGAAGCCCCTGTTTTTTTATCACAGTTAATTACAGTAGGACTAATTTGCTTGCAAATTAAGTCTAGTTTTGATAGATGGCAGTTGATTGCTTGTGGTGAACAGTGTCAGATCTGTGATCTCCAAAGGAGAAAATTTCATGTTGGGATCAAAAGATGTGACTTCAGTCACTCCGAGCTTCGTGTAGCAAAAGTTTTATTAAAGTAAAAAGGAATAAATAAAGCTTGCAGTGAAAGGCACTGGAAGAAGTTAGGATAGTAGCCGAGCAGCTAGTTTGGGTGGAACTTTTGTACTTTTCAGTTGGTAACAAAAGAAAAATAGAAGTTAAGAGCAAATTATAAATTCTGTTTCTGAGGAGAATATAAATTCAGTTTCTGAGTTTGGAAAGCAACCAGATGGGAAAATTTCCAGATGTTGAGTTTGGCCTTCTTCAGATGGAGGGATGGCTAGCAGTGACAATCAGGTTTGTGAATATCTTGGGTGATTTTTCTAACTGGTCACATAGCAACAGGCACAAAATTGGCCACATGTGAGTTTTTGTGATAGTCCTCTGAACTGGTCCGGATTCCTTCTAACTTGTCCAGCTTTAGGAAAAGGACATGGCTTTGGGAAAAGGACAGTTTTTGTTTACAAGTCAAAACAGTGGGAAAAAATCAGAAATGTTTATTTGGAAAGTTCTAGCCAAATACTGGAAGAAACCAGAAGAATTCAGTTTTCATTCCAGTTAATAGGTAGAAAACAAAACCTCAGAGACAACAGTCCTAGAATCCAATATTCAAAAACGTGTATTACTAAAATACGATTATTCTCTCTATAATCATCCCCTGTTTTCTTTTCTTTTTTTTTTTTTTTTAAATTTTGGCCTCTTTTATTGGTCCTTCATTTATTTACTTTCATCTGTCCTTATTCACTGGCCTGTGTGGGCCTCCCACTGCTGTGGCCTCTCTCATCACAGAGCACCAGCTCTGGGTACATGTACTCTGGAACACTTGCTCATAACTAGACACACCAGTCCAGCCACTGCACGGCATGTGGGATCCTCCCAAATCAGGGATCGAACCGGTGCCCCCTGCACTGCAAGGTGAACTCTTTACCCACTGGACCACCAGGGAAGCCCCTGTTTTTTTATCACAGTTAATTACAGTAGGACTAATTTGCTTGCAAATTAAGTCTAGTTTTGATAGATGGCAGTTGATTGCTTGTGGTGAACAGTGTCAGATCTGTGATCTCCAAAGGAGAAAATTTCATGTTGGGATCAAAAGATGTGACTTCAGTCACTCCGAGCTTCGTGTAGCAAAAGTTTTATTAAAGTAAAAAGGAATAAATAAAGCTTGCAGTGAAAGGCACTGGAAGAAGTTAGGATAGTAGCCCGAGCAGCTAGTTTGGGTGGAACTTTTGTACTTTTTCAGTTGGTTATTAAAAATAAATCAAAAGAATGTTTTAAGGTTACCACACCCACAATATACATAATTTAACATGAGATTAACTCAAAGGAACAGGTTCTCTGTTGAGTAAGAGAAACATGTCCTCGAGCAAGACACGTTGTTGTTATAAACATTAGCTCTGGACCTAAAGAAAGTCATGGACAGAATAGATTATTGTCATTGGCATGGCAACCAAGGTGAAGGCACCTCGGCTAAAAAATATTTGTTCCCTCTCTTCCTCCTCCTTCTTGGGGATATCCCCTAGTGATCCTATCAACCAGTCTGAGAATTAATTCTCTCAGTTTCAATAAACTTGACCTGTTTGTATAAGTGCATCTAAAATAGTGATTGACTATATTATTTTAAATCTCTGCTAGAACATTCATAAGGAATTTCGGCTTAAACTTTTAAAAGCTTCTTGAGGCTAGGAGACCCAGATAAGAACTTGTCCAATTGTGTCCTGACTCACTAGTAAGGAGTTTGCTTTCCGAATTCAGGAGACTTGGGTTTGATCCCTGATCTGGGAAGATCTCCTGGAGAAGGGAATGGCAACCCACTCCAGTATTCTTGCCTGGAAAATCCCATGGACAGAGGAGATTTGGCAAGCTATACTCCATGGGGTTGCAAAAGAGTTGAACATGACCTAGGCACTAAACAATAGTAAGGAGATTAGATTCCTATTGAGCATGGGCAAATTCATACATTGTCATGAAAAATAAAAATATATAATAAGAAATTTAAAATTCTGGAGGGATCAGGTAAGGAGAAAAAGATAGATGTGTTAACTTTTGTTGCAAAGATATACTTTATCAAATTGTCATAAGTAATAGATAGCTTTAAAGAGAGGAGAAAACAGAGTCATTTGAATTCCAGAAGCAAAACATTAAAGAAGCAGCAGTGTTTTATATGAAATCATAAAAGTTATAATCATCCTCATCAATTCATTTAATAACCTGTAATTAATTCTTGTTTCTCTCAATCCTTTGTTAGCGATTTTATAAATTCATCAGTTTTCCATCAGAGTTTTAGAAATTCTTATCTGGTTCATTGTTAGGATCTTAAAGTTATCAGAAATCTTCATTCTAAAAAATTTCTCAGGGTCTTCTCCATGAATTTCTTTGAAGATAAAGCATTTTTGCAAGAACACTTTTGCAAAAACTTTAGGGTAAAGCAATAATCATCAACAAATGACATCGCCATGGGTGAAGACCAAGTGAAAGTTCACAAACGGACACTCACAAAAATAATGGGAAATTGACAAATACATTTAGTTATTTCTTGATGTATGTTTCAAAATTATGACTGATATATGTACACACTGCAATGTTTGAAATGGATAGCCAAAAAAAAAATCTATTGTATAGCACATGGAATTCTGCTCAATGTTATGTACTAGCCTGGATGGGAGGAGGGTTTGGGAGAGAATGGATATATGTATATGTATAGCCTGGCTCCTTCACTATTCACCTGGTCTAAAATAGTGATTGACTATATTATTTTAAATCTCTGCTAGAACATTCATAAGGAATTTCGGCTTAAACTTTTAAAAGCTTCTTGAGGCTAGGAGACCCAGATAAGAACTTGTCCAATTGTGTCCTGACTCACTAGTAAGGAGTTTGCTTTCCGAATTCAGGAGACTTGGGTTTGATCCCTGATCTGGGAAGATCTCCTGGAGAAGGGAATGGCAACCCACTCCAGTATTCTTGCCTGGAAAATCCCATGGACAGAGGAGATTTGGCAAGCTATACTCCATGGGGTTGCAAAAGAGTTGAACATGACCTAGGCACTAAACAATAGTAAGGAGATTAGATTCCTATTGAGCATGGGCAAATTCATACATTGTCATGAAAAATAAAAATATATAATAAGAAATTTAAAATTCTGGAGGGATCAGGTAAGGAGAAAAAGATAGATGTGTTAACTTTTGTTGCAAAGATATACTTTATCAAATTGTCATAAGTAATAGATAGCTTTAAAGAGAGGAGAAAACAGAGTCATTTGAATTCCAGAAGCAAAACATTAAAGAAGCAGCAGTGTTTTATATGAAATCATAAAAGTTATAATCATCCTCATCAATTCATTTAATAACCTGTAATTAATTCTTGTTTCTCTCAATCCTTTGTTAGCGATTTTATAAATTCATCAGTTTTCCATCAGAGTTTTAGAAATTCTTATCTGGTTCATTGTTAGGATCTTAAAGTTATCAGAAATCTTCATTCTAAAAATTTCTCAGGGTCTTCTCCATGAATTTCTTTGAAGATAAAGCATTTTTGCAAGAACACTTTTGCAAAAACTTTAGGGTAAAGCAATAATCATCAACAAATGACATCGCCATGGGTGAAGACCAAGTGAAAGTTCACAAACGGACACTCACAAAAATAATGGGAAATTGACAAATACATTTAGTTATTTCTTGATGTATGTTTCAAAATTATGACTGATATATGTACACACTGCAATGTTTGAAATGGATAGCCAAAAAAAAAATCTATTGTATAGCACATGGAATTCTGCTCAATGTTATGTACTAGCCTGGATGGGAGGAGGGTTTGGGAGAGAATGGATATATGTATATGTATAGCCTGGCTCCTTCACTATTCACCTGGAACTATCACAAAATTGTTAATCAGCTCTACCCCAAAATAGAATGTTTTTGTTGTTAAAAAATCAATTAATTCAAAAATTATGACTGATAACATTATATCAGAATTTTAGGAATTTCATATTATTATATTTCTAGAAAAAATTGTTGTCACTGTTGTTCAATCACTCACTCATGTCCAACTCTTTTTTGACTCCATGGGCTGCAACACGCCAGTCTTCCCTGTCTTTTACCATCTCTCATATCTTGCTCAAACTCACATCCATTGAGTCCATGATGCCATCCAATCATCTCATCCTCCATTGCCCCTTTTTCCTCCTAGAATACATAACATGTAACTGTACAACATAAAGAAAGCTTAGTATCACTTAATTGACAGCGATTCTCATATAATTTAACACATTAAGCCTAATCAGTTTAACTTATCTCCTTTAAAAGACAAGATAACAACTCTTTTAAGATGTTTTAGGAGCCTTCTACGAAACCCCAACTCGCTTCCGGGTCAAAAAGACTCCAGTTTATTTGCTTCTAGAAAGTTTGTCAAAACAATTTGACCCAGGTCAAGTTCATCTTGCAAAATAAATTAGGCTTAATGTAAATGATTTTAGTTTAGCTTTAGTTGTATGAACTGGTTTTGTCTGCTGTTGGAATTTTCAAGGCTAGTCCTTTTATTTTTCTTTCTGCAACATGAATTTTAGGCTGGATTTTTCCTATGTCTCTAAAAATTTCATTGATAGGGATTATGCTGAATCCATGGATCAGTTTGGGCAGCATATTAATAATATTGAGCCCTCCCATTCATGAGCATGGGATATCTTTTGCCTTACTTATGTTTTTCATATTTTTCAGCCATGTTTTATTTTCAGTGTACAAGTCTTTTACTTCCTTGGTTAATTCCTATGAGGTTTTTTTTTTTTTTTAATGCAATTATTAATGCAATTTCCTTGTTAGATTATTCATTGTTAGTGTATGGAAATGTGATTGATTTTTGTGTATCCTGCCATTTTGCCAATTTTGTTCATTAGTTCTAACAGTTCTACATGTAGGTAATCTTCAGTGTTTTCTACATGTGGGATTATATCAGATGTAATTTTCTTTCTTTCTTGTCAATTTGAATACTTTTTTTCATGCCTAAAGTTACTGCAGTATTCAAAACATGCTAAAGACTTTAACAAAATGGGGAAGGAGAAAAGTGGTTAGACAGAATGTGTATTACAGGTATAACAAATGGAATCGTTGGCTTGGAATTTGGCTATAGAAGAAAGAGAGAGGTTAAGGGTGATCTCTGGGTTTATCGTGGGATTAAATTTCTGAATCACTGTGGTGCCATTTGATTAGATTGGGTAAATGGGAGAGTATGCACTTGGCTAAGGAAGAAAAAAGTTCTCTTTTGGCCACAATTACATTTGGCCCTGGATGTGGATAATTTGGGTTTCCCAGGTGGCTCAGTAGTGAAGAATACACCTGTAGTGAAAGAGGGAACCAGTGCCAATTGATTCCCTCAATCAAAAAGATCCCTGGCATCGGAAGTGGCGAGCCACTCTAGCATTCTTGCCTGGGAAGCCCCATGGACAGAGGAATCTTCTAGGCTACAGTCCATGGGGCTGCAAAGAGTCAGACTGAGCAACTGAGCACACACACACACGTGGATAATATAGATAAAAGCACGAGAATATGATGAGAAGAGGTCAGACGAAAGACTGTTGGGGCAAGCTCACATTTAGAAAAAGGAGAGAAGAAGGATAATCAGAAAGGGAAGCAAATAAGAAATAATCTAAGGAATAGAATAGTAACCAAGAGAGTTAGAGAAACAAGGAGGAGAAAGTTTCAAGAAACTGACAGTGGTTAACTTTGCAAAACAAAATGAGGAAGGAAGGCGAGAACTAAAAAAGGATCTTGAATGTGAGCAATGAGGAGTCCATGGACAACTTTTGACAGCATTTTCACCAGAATGGATAACGTCCCTGCCCAAGTGCATGTAAGCTGAAAAAGCAAGCAGGCATTAGAATGATTTTGAACAGCTCTGAAGTGCTATACTTATAAGGTAGTGTTGATTTTATTGTTGTCATAGAAACAACATTTAGATCTAAAAGCCACTTAGAACTCCAGCTCATCATATCTTCTTGATCTGTTGTGAAAGATGCCAGTAAAAACAGTCATGAGAGGGGCAGGGCTAATCCAGACTCCTTCTTTTAGCTGTTGTCCCTGAGTGGAGACCTTATCCTCTTTATCTTGAGAAGGAAGCCAGCACCAGCCTCACACTAGCGTTCCAGAAAGTACAGATGGCTGTCTGACCAGAGTTCCTCCTTCTCCTGCTGTTGGCTAACACTGTTCATAAAATACAACTTGATGTTTCACTTTTCTTTTCAACAAGCAAGCTGAATTACTTGGAAGAGGCAGACAGCAGAGATAGAGGAGACAGAGCCAAGGCAACTGAAAGAAGACTCAGGTGGGTATTTTCATCTTTGTTTTGTTAACTTATTGTTGACATTATGCTTTGCTCTGTAAGAATAATAATTTTTTGAAAAGTAAGTTGACTTTGTTGTACTAGAAATATTTTTCTACCGTATGCATGGCACATTAAAAAATATTGCAAAAGTACAAAAAAAAAAAAAGTAGAAGGAAGCAGAAACCACCACTGAGACAGCTTCTATTGATATTTGGGGGGTATTTCTTTCCATTTATTATGTATAGCCCTATGATTTTAGTTGATTTTCATTGTCATGTTTGTACACAGTGAATACATTTATATTCTTTTTCTTTCCCATTAGAGCATACATTTTCCCACATTGCTATAAATGCTTCACAATCATAATTTAAAATTGCTGCATAGTATTGCACAGAGGAGATTTCTTGTACTTTACCCAACCATTCCTCTCTACGGAACCCTGTAGCATCTTTCCTATTTTTCATTGAGTAGGTCATTTGAAAATATAAGATATATATATATATATATATATTTTTTTTTTTTTTTTTCCCCATTCAGAGTCCTGTTTTTTTGAGGAGAGGAGGTTAAACTTGAGAATGTAGATTTCAACAGTTTTACTGCGAGGCACATGAGATGGAAAGGTGTGTGTGAGAGCATGTGCTTATAATAATCTTCTTATATATAATCTGCTTATAATACCATAATAATCTGCTTATTACCCTTTGGGGACCTCAACCAGTGGTTCTCAATTCTGGCTGTACATTCCACCAGAATCATCTCATTCTGAGGAGGTGAGAACATTATCTTAAGAGTTGAAAATTAACTTTGGTGAGGAGTCAGTCATTTGTTGTTGTTATTGATGTTTTAACTTTTAAAAGTTTCTCAGGTAGTTCTAACAGGTGACAAGTGTAATAACAACCAGCATTGGTTCTTTGAAATATTTTCTTATCTCTGACCCATACTGCAAAGTAATACATTTTAAGGGAAAGGAGATACACTATCAAGAAAACTTAAGTCTCCTTTTCAATACTGCCTTTTGTGCTTACAGAATCCCTGTATATATGGTCGTTCATTTGATTCACATGAGTTCTGGAGTGTGTAATTCTTATTTTAAAATAAGAAAGTAAGGTCAAGAGGGCACAGGATCTTTCCTAGGATCAAACCAGAACTGGTCCAATTTGGTTCAGTTCAGGGCACATATATCTTAAGTAATGGTTATCGTAAAAAAAAAAAAGTTCAAATTTTGTTATATTGATATAATTGAATCCCTGGAGAAGGAAACCCACTCCAATATTCTTGCTTGGAGAATCCCACAGACAGAGAGCCTGGCAGGCTAGTGTATGGGGTCGCAAGAGTTGGATATGACTAAGCAACTAAATCGCCACCATATAATTGAATATTCTTTTAACTGTTTACATGACATTGACATGTAATAGTTGTTTACATGACAATGATCATGATTTAGCAATAAGATAAAAGCAAGGTTACAAAATAGCATTAAAATATGCACTCAGTTTTGTTTAAAAATATGTATGTTTGAAGAAAAATGAGAGGAAGCAAAGGCACAAACATTTGTATGTGTCCGGTTCGTGGTAAATCTTGTAATTTAAGTTTATTTCAGCTGGTATTACCTTATTTTGTAAACCACATTCACTGCTTGTGTAGTAAAAATGTAGAGTAAATTAAATAGACCTGTTTGTATTTTTCTGGTTGACTCCTCTCCAGATGAAATGGTCCCATATCATTTCATTTGGCCATAAAGGAGCCTCTCTTTTAATTGTCAATGAGTTTTATTCATACTTGTCACAAGTCTTCCTGTTATTATAAGCCAGCACGTTCCTGTTATTGTTAGCCATCAACTGGCTTCCCAGGTGGCACTAGTGGCTGGCATTGACTTGACTTCCCAAGTGGCACTAGTGGTAAAGAATCCGCCTGCCAATGTAGGCAATATAAAAGACACAGGTTTGATCCTTGGGTGGGGAAGATTCCCTGGAGGAGGGCATGGCAACCCACTCCAGTATTCTTGCCTGGAGAATCCCATGAACAGAGGAACCTGGTGGGTTACAATCCATAGCGTAACACAGAGTCAGGCACAACTGAAGGAACTGAGCATGCACGTAGCATCGACTAGAAACTTACCAAGTAACAGACATCGAGTTAGTTACATCTATTTTCCTCATTAATGCTCAGTCTTCCCTCTGCAGATGAAGGTCTTAAGCACAGAAATAAGAGTGACCAAGAGGCAGAGTTGAGGCTCAAACCTAAGTCCCTTCTAACTCAAAACACATGTCATCATTCATTATACCATCTTTCTTCCCTGACCTGTGGTCATCAAGGGTACCCCCATCATGTACACATCACCCATTTGGGAAGAAGATAATATACTTTTGTGGTGTACTTATTGCACTGGAAAAGACTCTGATGCTGAGAAAGATCGAAGGCAAAAGGAAAAGAGGGTGACAGAGGATGAGTTGGTTGGATGGCATTACTAACCCAATGGACATGATCTCTAAAGGAAAACTCTCTCATTGGATTGATGGCTTAGTGGCAATAAGGGCTGAGCCTTTGGACAAAAAAAGTAATGGAGGCTGGGACAGCAACCTGGAACCTAAGAATTCCAAAGTTGGAGGGTTCTCAGGAAAAACCAGGGTTGGTGCAAAAGATCCTTACATCTTTTGTGTTTCAAGGAGATGTCTCAAAGAAGGAAGCAATCAGCCATCTAACAAGGAGGAATGTATGGATAAGCCAGGGGAGGAACAGGGAAAGGAAGACCGGGGAAAGAAGGGTTGGAGTGGGGAGTCTATTTGCTCTGAACGTTTAAAGACGAATCAAGCTAGAAGAATTGAAAAGGGTCCAGCCTGTGGTTTTTACTTCTATTTTATATTATTCAAAATAAAAACCAAGAATATGTTTCTGATGAATAAACAAAAATACCATGTCCCATGTAAGTGGTCTTCCTGTGAGGCTAGAGAGAGATTTATCTCATTTTGTTCTTCTAGTACAGGAAACACAATCATCTACAAAATGCTTGAAGGCATCACAGAATCTTTGAAGTTTGCTTTTTTTTTCAGTTTGAGTCTCATCTCCCCAAGAACTTTGTTCTCTTGCAAATTCTCTGAGGAATTTGAAGGCAACTTCCCTAGTTAGTTGTAGGGAAGTTGTTGGCTCACAGCCAGAAAGACAATTTGCAACCAACCATCAGAGATAAAGACAGTCACCTCCTCTGATGGCTGGGTCCCTTTTGCAGCCTTCTTCTTACCTCCAGGCCATTGATACTAGATATTTCTGTCTCCAGATCTTAGATTTGAATTTCAGACATTGAAAGTTCATGAGAAAAATTGCACTAACATCATTCTGTAAGACCATTGAAAATTTTTCTTCCCTAGAAGATAACAATTGTGAGACAAAATGAGCGGGGTGAGTGGATCATAGCATGATTCGTTCACTCACTGGTTGTTTCTTTGTGCATGTTTATGGCCATGGGCTATGCCAGAGTCCAGGATATAGCAGTGACAAGTGAGGCATTCTTGCTTCCAGGCAGCAAACGTTCTGGTAGGTGGGGATAAGCAGGAGCTAGTGGGCCCCTCATGGGGTGGTGTGAAGACAGGAAGCACTGGAGCCGCCAAGACCAGGAGGGGTCAGAGAAGGCTTTTCCCAGAAGTGATTCTAGAAACTTGAGACTGGAAAGGAAGAGCCTAGAGTAGGAAATGATAATCTACTTCAGTATCCTTGCCTGGAAAATTCCATGGACAAGAGGAGCCTGGTGGGCTACAGTCCATGGGTTCCAAAAAGTCAGACACAACTGAACATGCACACATACCAAGAAAAAGCCAAGTGAGGAACTGGAGCTCAGAGTGAATAGGCCAGACAGAGTCTGGTATGTTCAGGGCATTGAGCTAAGTTATGAGGCTAGACTGGATCTACTGAGGAGAGTGGGGGTGAGGAGGTGA
The DNA here is from genome assembly GCA_022376925.1 of Tragulus kanchil. Classification (NCBI taxonomy): domain Eukaryota; kingdom Metazoa; phylum Chordata; class Mammalia; order Artiodactyla; family Tragulidae; genus Tragulus; species Tragulus kanchil. The sequence continues at coordinate 75,501,796 of JAIOJX010000003.1, read as the reverse complement.
CAGTCTGCAATGGATGGTTTTGAGATGGCCTCTGGGATGGGAAGGAGGGGCTGGTGGGAACCTTGGGTAACCAGGGAAGGTCTGTCTCAGAGGAGACACTGGGTGGCAAGACGGTCTGGTGTAAGGAGGAACCTGTGGTGTGCTCTGTCCCTTGACCTCTCTTTTTTAGGTCACGCATACTCACTGGCTACTGGCAGCTGGTCAGGGTGCCCTCATGGACAATTCTCCTGACTTTCAATATTTTGAGACATAGGAAAACATCTTCTTCCTATCCTTTGCAAGTTTCTTACATCCTTTACAGCAGAGGTCCCTCAACCTTCAAGATCTAGTGTGTGATGACCTGAGGCAGGGTTGATATAATAATAATAGAAATAAAGTGCATAATAAGTATAATGCACTTGAACCAACCCCTGACCCCGATTCACAGAAAAATGGTCTTCCATGATACTGGTCCTTGGTGCCAAAAAGTTGGGAACCCCTGCTTTACAGGTTTCTTTTGTGGTTCATGCGTGGGTTGGAAAAGAATTTCCAGACATGAGGCAGAATGAGGGGAGAATAAAGTTTATTGGAGTGAGAGACGCTGTTAGAACACCGGGCCAGCTCAAGGGAGAACCAACCTTGAACAGGGATCTTTGATCCATTTTTGTAGCTAGGGTCCAAGGCACGGCAGAAGGGTCTTATGGATCATTTGCTGATTGGACAATGTACTGGGTAAGGAAGAGTAATGGTTACCACACGGGGGGAGGGAAGGACAATAAGGATCTGGTTTATCTGTTCTTGCCTTCCAAGACCCTCCTTGTTTGCCTTGTTCTTTCATCCTTGGGACACCACAGTTTTTTACTACCCTTTACAGGTATCCTGTATCTGGCCCACTGAATATTGTTAGGCATTTTTCTCTGTGGCAGTAACCAAGCTTACACAGGCTGCTAATGCCTTGATAGTGTGATGTGCAGGCTCCTTGCAGCTCTTTCTCTGTGTGGTCTCCCTGGTTCTCTCTATGATGCCGAGAGACTGAATACTTGCTGATAATGCTCAGGCCACCAATAAGGACTGCAGCTAGGATGTGGGTCCTGTTGGGATTTACTCCCCAAGTTTTTCTAAGACGTCATCTTGACTCTATATCCTTCCAAGAATCAGATGATGCTTAACTGACTACCTTGGTTATTAATTCCTTTGCTCCAAAAAATGAATTTAATGATGGAGGATGAAATGCTAAGGTGGGAGAGGAAAGACAGAAGAGAGTTTTCATTTGAATAAGTGGACTTTAGATGAGCCCCTGAGTCATGTCACATCGTCACTTCAATTTTGGACAGGGAGATTTCTAATGCTGACCCAGCCCCTATGAAATTACTGGAATGAGTTGGAAAATGGTCTCTGAGATAGCAATTGCTGATTTCCTGTCTTTGGAATCAGAAGACTTGGAAATCAGAGGCTCAGCTGCAGAATGATTCTGTGATGTTTCTCAGAGCAAAAATTGAGTTAATAACAGATAATGCCAATCTTCCTTAATAGATTGATGAAGTGCATTAGAAAATGATTTTTAAATGCTCAGGTTTTTTTTTAATAAAATCAAATCCACAGTCAGCTTCGTTGTTTTTGTTCAATCACTAAGTCGTGTCCGACTCTTTGCAAGTCCATGGACTGCAGCACACCAGGCCTTCCTGCCACTCACTGTCTCCCAGAGTTTGCCAAAGTTTGTGTCCACTGAAACAGCCATCCAACCATCTCATCCTCTGCCACCCTCCTCTCCTTTTGCCTTCCATCTTTCCCAGAATCAGGGTCTTTTCCAATGAGTCGGCTATTCACGTCAGTGTTATGGGCTCATATATTTTATTAAGAAAAAAGAATTGAGAAGTTAGGGAAAGAAAACAGGAAGTTAAAATAATGTTTTGTTTTGATTTTTTTTTTAATGAAGTTGTTATTTTTGCCTTGTTCTTTCATCCTTGGGACACCACAGTTTTTACTACCCTTTACAGGTATCCTGTATCTGGCCCACTGAATATTGTTAGGCATTTCTCTGTGGCAGTAACCAAGCTTACACAGGCTGCTAATGCCTTGATAGTGTGATGTGCAGGCTCCTTGCAGCTCTTTCTCTGTGTGGTCTCCCTGGTTCTCTCTATGATGCCGAGAGACTGAATACTTGCTGATAATGCTCAGGCCACCAATAAGGACTGCAGCTAGGATGTGGGTCCTGTTGGGATTTACTCCCCAAGTTTTTCTAAGACGTCATCTTGACTCTATATCCTTCCAAGAATCAGATGATGCTTAACTGACTACCTTGGTTATTAATTCCTTTGCTCCAAAAAATGAATTTAATGATGGAGGATGAAATGCTAAGGTGGGAGAGGAAAGACAGAAGAGAGTTTTCATTTGAATAAGTGGACTTTAGATGAGCCCCTGAGTCATGTCACATCGTCACTTCAATTTTGGACAGGGAGATTTCTAATGCTGACCCAGCCCCTATGAAATTACTGGAATGAGTTGGAAAATGGTCTCTGAGATAGCAATTGCTGATTTCCTGTCTTTGGAATCAGAAGACTTGGAAATCAGAGGCTCAGCTGCAGAATGATTCTGTGATGTTTCTCAGAGCAAAAATTGAGTTAATAACAGATAATGCCAATCTTCCTTAATAGATTGATGAAGTGCATTAGAAAATGATTTTTAAATGCTCAGGTTTTTTTTTAATAAAATCAAATCCACAGTCAGCTTCGTTGTTTTTGTTCAATCACTAAGTCGTGTCCGACTCTTTGCAAGTCCATGGACTGCAGCACACCAGGCCTTCCTGCCACTCACTGTCTCCCAGAGTTTGCCAAAGTTTGTGTCCACTGAAACAGCCATCCAACCATCTCATCCTCTGCCACCCTCCTCTCCTTTTGCCTTCCATCTTTCCCAGAATCAGGGTCTTTTCCAATGAGTCGGCTATTCACGTCAGTGTTATGGGCTCATATATTTTATTAAGAAAAAAGAATTGAGAAGTTAGGGAAAGAAAACAGGAAGTTAAAATAATGTTTTGTTTTGATTTTTTTTTTAAATGAAGCCATATCTCCAAGTAGCTGAGTTTTCCTTGTAGGTTGTTTTCTTTGTGTTGAATGTGTGATCGGTTATTGTTGGGGCTTAGTGCTAGTGTTTCAGATGAATGTGGAAGAAATGATAGTTTTGGAGAATATTAGGGCTTAAAACAAGAGCCTTCAGCAAAGATGAAGGCGAAAAGAAGGATATTGAGATACTACCATGCATCTCGCTGTGAGACAGAAGAGCCCTCACATGCCTGGATGTTAACCTTCTGCTGGGATTCAGTCTCTGCCTTGTCCCTGGCATAAGCTGCTCTCTGGGAGTATTTTTCTCCTCCAAATAACACAACAAACAATGAAATTGTTCAAAGACTCCAGTTTTAAGGTGTATGGTTCCCCACATATGTCCATAACCCACAGGCACCTCTCTGCATGGGGAAATTCTCCAGAATGGAATTTTGGAAGAGAATGTGCAAACTGATGGATCAAGTGAATAGAGCTGGGGAAAGCTGGTTGACAAAAGAGAGAGAAAAAGCAGCTATTGCTAAATCATCAGCAACATGCTGCTACTTAAAGGAGTTGGCATTTTGACCATGCCCACACTCTCCAAATGAGCACTTTCATCCATGCTGATCTGTGCCCTGATGGCCTGGCAACACACTTCTTCTTGATGTGCTTCTTCTTCCATCTGGTCATGTACATTTGTAGTGGTGGACGTCATTTACCACACACTCTGTGTCTGAGCCAAGTTCTCCTTTTAATGGGAGCAGGCCACAACTGCTGTGCACTGCATATTCACCCCACCCCAAAGGGACCTGGCCTTGACGGCCCAATTTTCCCAAGCAGCCTAAGGAGGCGAGGGTCCTGCCACTCACCCCCTTTGCCAAAGTTTGTGTCCACTGAAACAGCCATCCAACCATCTCATCCTCTGCCACCCTCCTCTCCTTTTGCCTTCCATCTTTCCCAGAATCAGGGTCTTTTCCAATGAGTCGGCTATTCACGTCAGTGTTATGGGCTCATATATTTTATTAAGAAAAAAGAATTGAGAAGTTAGGGAAAGAAAACAGGAAGTTAAAATAATGTTTTGTTTTGATTTTTTTTTTAAATGAAGCCATATCTCCAAGTAGCTGAGTTTTCCTTGTAGGTTGTTTTCTTTGTGTTGAATGTGTGATCGGTTATTGTTGGGGCTTAGTGCTAGTGTTTCAGATGAATGTGGAAGAAATGATAGTTTTGGAGAATATTAGGGCTTAAAACAAGAGCCTTCAGCAAAGATGAAGGCGAAAAGAAGGATATTGAGATACTACCATGCATCTCGCTGTGAGACAGAAGAGCCCTCACATGCCTGGATGTTAACCTTCTGCTGGGATTCAGTCTCTGCCTTGTCCCTGGCATAAGCTGCTCTCTGGGAGTATTTTTCTCCTCCAAATAACACAACAAACAATGAAATTGTTCAAAGACTCCAGTTTTAAGGTGTATGGTTCCCCACATATGTCCATAACCCACAGGCACCTCTCTGCATGGGGAAATTCTCCAGAATGGAATTTTGGAAGAGAATGTGCAAACTGATGGATCAAGTGAATAGAGCTGGGGAAAGCTGGTTGACAAAAGAGAGAGAAAAAGCAGCTATTGCTAAATCATCAGCAACATGCTGCTACTTAAAGGAGTTGGCATTTTGACCATGCCCACACTCTCCAAATGAGCACTTTCATCCATGCTGATCTGTGCCCTGATGGCCTGGCAACACACTTCTTCTTGATGTGCTTCTTCTTCCATCTGGTCATGTACATTTGTAGTGGTGGACGTCATTTACCACACACTCTGTGTCTGAGCCAAGTTCTCCTTTTAATGGGAGCAGGCCACAACTGCTGTGCACTGCATATTCACCCCACCCCAATGGGACCTGACGGCCAATATTTCAAGCAGCCTAAGGCAGGGCCCAGGCAAGGACGTTTCCGGTGGCTCCCAGAGGTTCTTAGGCATCAGGAAAAGTGCTAGAAGGAGAGGGAGGTGAGGGGCCAGCTGAAGGGCACGAGTGGATCAGCAACAGGGAGAAATCACTGAAGAGCTGTAACCAAACCACTGTGGTTTCAAGAAAAGATTCTAATTAAGAAACTTAACCCCACAGGGCATATCTGGTCTTTAGAAAACTAAGGCGATGAAATCCAGAAGTTTAGGGAGGGGGAGGCTCTGAACTTTGTCTGAACTTCCTAGAATTTAGTCCAGAAGCAGGGCAGAAAGACTGATTAATCACCAGTATCTCCCTCCTTGGCCTTCCCTGGTGGCTCAGACAGTAAAGAATCTGCCTGCAATGCAGGAGACCTGGGTTGGATCCCTGGGTTGGGAAGATCCTCTGTAGGAGGGCACGGCAACCCACTCCAGTAGTCTTGCCTGGAGAATCCCATGGACAGAGGAGCCTGGCGGGCTACAGTCCGTAGGATAACAAAGAGTTGGACATGACTGAGTGACTAACACTTTCTCCCTTCCTGCTGGCCAGATCCTGGTGGGTTCCTGAGGAATTTGGGGAGAGATGATGAAGCGGGGCCAGACAGGAGGCAATTACAAGCAGGAAACTGCTCAGGACACTCGGTTCTCCACAGGGACCCTCCACCACAAGGATTCCCATCCTTGCTGGAAAAACTCACTCACCTCTTCCCCTGATGGAAAAGAGACCAGGCAAGTGCAAAGACTGCTCCTCAGGGCTTCAAGCTCCCCAGGAACCCCTGTAAATCTAATGATGACCAAACTGACTTTTCTATCTGCTGAATCCTGGGGCAAGTCTGAGACTGGTTGGTTGGGATCTGGCAGGAGAAGTTGGGTCCTATGACCTCTGCAACTTCCATTTGTGGACTCCTAGGCAGAGGACATATAAAAGACAATGAAAGTCTACTAAGGCCATATACCCTGGAGGGGAAACTTCATGGTCATCCTCCAGGAAGACTTTCATCCAGCCCAGGACCCTCCTTGGCTGAGGAGTCCCTCTGGGTCCCAGAGCTGTTAAAGAGATCTTGGCTCCTGCAGGACTTCCTGAGCGGTAAATGCTATCCAACACCTGCTGGTTTACAGCAGGTCCACTAGCACCTCTTTCACTGGCTGACTTCACAGCTCTGAGGTGTGGGAAAGAAAATGACATTCGGCAGACAAAGGAGCATTAAGCTGGTGGTAGGGGATGGCCTGGGAGGCACTTGCACTTTAAGGCATTTTGGAATAGACAGGGCAGAGGAACAGAGTGGCAGAATGCTCCAAAGTGCTGACTTCATAGAAACAGGGCTCTGAGTGGTTGGGGCACAGATGATAAAGAATCCACGTGCATTGTGGGAGACCTGGATTCAATCCCTGGGTTGGGAAGATCCCTGGAGCAAGGAATGGCAACACACTCCAGTACTCTTGATGGTGAAATGTTGCCAAAAACTCAGCCTCTGTGCCCTGTTGCTGAACCAAATCTCAGAGTCAGAGTTTGGGGTGAAGTAGGAAAGAATAGCTTTTTTGTTTTGCCAGGCAAAGGGGGACACAGTGAACTCCTGCCCTCAAAACTGTGTATCCCAACCTGGACGGATTTGATGAGGAGATTGCCTTCAGGTAATCTTGATGAGCTTTCTCCCTTCCTGCTGGCCAGATCCTGGTGGGTTCCTGAGGAATTTGGGGAGATGATGAAGCGGGCCAGACAGGAGGCAAAAAACTGCTCAGGACACTCGGTTCTCCACAGGGACCCTCCACCACAAGGATTCCCATCCTTGCTGGAAAACTAACTCACCTCTTCCACTGATGGAAAAGAGCCCAGGCAAGTGCAAAGACTGCTCCTCAGGGCTTCAAGCTCCCCAGGAACCCCTGTAAATCTAATGATGACCAAACTGACTTTTCTATCTGCTGAATCCTGGGGCAAGTCTGAGACTGGTTGGTTGGGATCTGGCAGGAGAAGTTGGGTCCTATGACCTCTGCAACTTCCATTTGTGGACTCCTAGGCAGAGGACATATAAAAGACAATGAAAGTCTACTAAGGCCATATACCCTGGAGGAAACTTCATGGTCATCCTCCAGGAAGACTTTCATCCAGCCCAGGACCCTCCTTGGCTGAGGAGTCCCTCTGGGTCCCAGAGCTGTTAAAGAGATCTTGGCTCCTGCAGGACTTCCTGAGCGGTAAATGCTATCCAACACCTGCTGGTTTACAGCAGGTCCACTAGCACCTCTTTCACTGGCTGACTTCACAGCTCTGAGGTGTGGGAAAGAAAATGACATTCGGCAGACAAAGGAGCATTAAGCTGGTGGTAGGGGATGGCCTGGGAGGCACTTGCACTTTAAGGCATTTTGGAATAGACAGGGCAGAGGAACAGAGTGGCAGAATGCTCCAAAGTGCTGACTTCATAGAAACAGGGCTCTGAGTGGTTGGGGCACAGATGATAAAGAATCCACGTGCATTGTGGGAGACCTGGATTCAATCCCTGGGTTGGGAAGATCCCTGGAGCAAGGAATGGCAACACACTCCAGTACTCTTGATGGTGAAATGTTGCCAAAAACTCAGCCTCTGTGCCCTGTTGCTGAACCAAATCTCAGAGTCAGAGTTTGGGGTGAAGTAGGAAAGAATAGCTTTTTTGTTTTGCCAGGCAAAGGGGGACACAGTGAACTCCTGCCCTCAAAACTGTGTATCCCAACCTGGACGGATTTGATGAGGAGATTGCCTTCAGGTAATCTTGATGAGCTTCTCTGGTTCTTTTAATCTAGCCTCAGGTGGTCTTCTCTCATATGAAGAATGCTGACATCTTCCATTTGTTGGAAAGTTTAATTCTATACAGAGCTCAAAGACATTGTTATGTGCATCCCTTGAGCGGGAACCAGGACCTGCCCCAAGGCTGCACCATTGTTCCTTTTCATTCATCCTGTGTGAAATACTTCAGAGTCATTGTACCATTTACAGACGAGCAAACTGAGACTCTGAGAAGATAAGTCACTTTTACAAGATTCCCAAGCTTTTAAGGGGCAAATATGACTCTATGACCTCACACCAACATCTCTATGAACTTTAAAAAGAATTTTTTGTTTGCCATTGTACAGTATGTAGTAGGCCTGGGAGCAAAAATCCAAGTTTTGCTCAGAAAATCATTTGAGAAACTAAAGAGCATCATTGTGGAGACAGTTGTGACTTGCAGGCTGGGTTATTAAAGCAGAAGCTTCCCGCTGTGGGGAACTTCAAACCCACAAGAACAAGAGTTAGACGTAGATGTACATAAATGAGGGGGAGAAAAAGCCTAATAGGACTGTGAATTCATGGGACCATTAGATTCCACGGTCTGTGTCTAACAGACACATTATGAGCCTGCTATGTGCTGTGATAACTCTCATTTGTCTAGTAATTAGGAGTTTAACAAGGACTTTCCTGGTAGCTCAGTGGTAAAGAATCTGCCTGCCAATGCAGGAAACACAGGTACAATCCCTGATCTGGGAAGATCCCACATAAGCCTGTGGGCTACAACTATTGAGTCTGTGCTCTAGAGCCTGGGAGCCATAACTATTGAACCCACATGCCGCAACTACTGAAGTCCCATGCATCCTAGAGCCCTTGATCTGCGACAGGAGAAGCCACAACAATGAGAAGCCTGCTCACCACAATTAGAGAATTGTGCTCACTACTGCTCACAACTAGGAAAAAAAAAAAAAAAAAAAGCCCTTGTGCAGCAATGAAGACCCAGAACAGCCAAAAATAAATAAACTTTCTTTAAAAAAATAGGATTTTACCAAGTTCTCTCAAACATGTGCTTGGCATTAATAGAGGATGTAAAATCGGCTGAGGACTGTCTCTTCCTCCTGCAAGTCTCATTATCTGGAGAGGCCAGTGGGATGTCTGCCTAAGATCTGTCTGTCCAAGCACACTAAGAATTCATTTCAGGCTGCAGTAGTTTATTTGCAAGAGCTGCAGGAGTGATTAGACCAAGAAAGAGAGAGAGAGACCCGTGAGATGTGTCAGTCGGGTAAGGTGACACGCAGAAGGCAAGATAGGTATTGGAGAAGAGAATTTGGCTTGACTAGGTACCCTGCAGGCTGGGAAGCAGGGGGATAGAGAAGAGGGGAAAAGTAGAGATCAAAGAGAGTGGAGAGGGAGATCCAGTGGCATGAGTTCTATCCCTGATCAGGAAACTAAGATCTCATGTGCCATGTGGCACAGCCAACAACAGCAAAGGAGCAGAGTGACCAGCACAGGTGCACACATGAAGAAAATCCAGTTCTCAGAGGACACTGAGGAGCAGCAGAATAATAGCAATAATGCCAGCTCCATGGTTTTCAAAGTATTTTTACGTCTGTTACTGTGTTTGCTCCTCTCAGAGCTCTGCAGTCCATCGGGTCAAAAAGAGAGACTGAGCGACTGAACTGAACAGACTGAACCAAGCGCTCTTTTCAGGTGTGGAGTCAGAGGGTAGCATTACCCTCATTTTCCAGGTACACTTCCCAAAGGAACTAAGTGACATGTTAGCCGAGGCCACATGTATCCAGAAACTGGCAGAGCCGGGCCCAGACTTCTGTGTACTTTTTTCCCTTTTTTGGGCCACTTCTATTGGTCTTTTATCTATTTCCACCTTTGTTCTTTGGCTCCTGTGGGCCTCCCATCGCAGTGGCCTCTGTTGTCGCAGAGCACCAGCTCTGGGCGCATGCACTCCAGAGCTCTGGCTCGGTAGTTGGACACATCGGTCCAGTTGCTCTGCGGCACGTGGGATCTTCCCAGGCCAGGGATCGAACTGGCACCCCTTGTGATAGGGACAGAGTAGAATAGGTAGGTGGTTGTAGAGTCCTAGGGGATGATAGGTAGAATGGAGAAACCTGAGAAAGGTTGGGAGGCCAGTGAGTTGATGATAACTCAGGAGAGCTGCTCCTTGTTCAGTAAAGCAGGCTTGACTGGGTATGAACAGCTGAAGAAGGAGGAGCTGGCGAAGAAGCAACCAATGATGTGTGTCCTGCATCTACGTCTATCTGAGGAGGGCGGTCTTCTACCATCATCATCATACATGCCTACTCAATTGAAGGGAGAGCAGAGCAGAGCTTTGCTGCCTGCCCGCTTGCACCTTTTACAAGTACCCTGTCCTAATAAATCCTCTTCGTGCCTTTCACACTGCCTCCCGCTGAATTCCTTCTGTGTTGAGGCACGAAGAACCTGAGCCTCAGTGGGTCCAGACATTGGGTGAGTGCTGGATTAAGTCCCGGCCATGTGGGTTCGAGGGCCAGACAGGGTTTTGGCTGGAATTGAGTCCTGACTACGTGGGTTCAAGTCCCAAGCAGTGCTTCTTAGCCATGTGGGTTTGAGTCCCAAACCAGGGTTTGGCTAGGTTCAAGCCCCAGCCACGTGGGTTCGAGTCCCACACAGGATTTTGGCTGGAATTCAAGCTCCAGCCACATGGGTTCAAGTCCCAAGCAGGGTTCGATAAGGTCTGGGCCCTGGGTTTAAGTCTCAAAGCGAGGTAAAATCCTTTCACTTTCACTGCAAGGCGGTGTCCTTACCCACTGCACCACCAGGGGAAACTCCTTCTGAGCATTTTGCACCATCTGCTGCATTGTGGCATGGCTCTGTTAGCTGACTCTCATTTATGAAAATACAGGTATAACTGGGACCAGTGGTGCGAAATCTTACACCTAGAAAGTGGGAGAGCTGGGAGTCCAATCATGTCCACTGGACTTCAAGTTCTTTGGCTCCTGTGGGCCTCCCATCGCAGTGGCCTCTGTTGTCGCAGAGCACCAGCTCTGGGCGCATGCACTCCAGAGCTCTGGCTCGGTAGTTGGACACATCGGTCCAGTTGCTCTGCACGTGGGATCTTCCCAGGCCAGGGATCGAACTGGCACCCCTTGTGATAGGGACAGAGTAGAATAGGTAGGTGGTTGTAGAGTCCTAGGGGATGATAGGTAGAATGGAGAAACCTGAGAAAGGTTGGGAGGCCAGTGAGTTGATGATAACTCAGGAGAGCTGCTCCTTGTTCAGTAAAGCAGGCTTGACTGGGTATGAACAGCTGAAGAAGGAGGAGCTGGCGAAGAAGCAACCAATGATGTGTGTCCTGCATCTACGTCTATCTGAGGAGGGCGGTCTTCTACCATCATCATCATACATGCCTACTCAATTGAAGGGAGAGCAGAGCAGAGCTTTGCTGCCTGCCCGCTTGCACCTTTTACAAGTACCCTGTCCTAATAAATCCTCTTCGTGCCTTTCACACTGCCTCCCGCTGAATTCCTTCTGTGTTGAGGCACGAAGAACCTGAGCCTCAGTGGGTCCAGACATTGGGTGAGTGCTGGATTAAGTCCCGGCCATGTGGGTTCGAGGGCCAGACAGGGTTTTGGCTGGAATTGAGTCCTGACTACGTGGGTTCAAGTCCCAAGCAGTGCTTCTTAGCCATGTGGGTTTGAGTCCCAAACCAGGGTTTGGCTAGGTTCAAGCCCCAGCCACGTGGGTTCGAGTCCCACACAGGATTTTGGCTGGAATTCAAGCTCCAGCCACATGGGTTCAAGTCCCAAGCAGGGTTCGATAAGGTCTGGGCCCTGGGTTTAAGTCTCAAAGCGAGGTAAAATCCTTTCACTTTCACTGCAAGGCGGTGTCCTTACCCACTGCACCACCAGGGAAGCTCCTTCTGAGCATTTTGCACCATCTGCTGCATTGTGGCATGGCTCTGTTAGCTGACTCTCATTTATGAAAATACAGGTATAACTGGGACCAGTGGTGCGAAATCTTACACCTAGAAAGTGGGAGAGCTGGGAGTCCAATCATGTCCACTGGACTTCAAGTTCAGTGTCCATTCTACTTTGGTCCAGTTCAGGAGTATGATGTCTGAAGAGAGAGGACGAGACATGAATGGAAGAAGAGGTTACAGTCATTTGCCGGAGATGGGCTAAGACGAAGAAGGTGTCTCCGGAGAAAAGAATGCCTCTTCCCTCCCTGACTTCCTCCAGCAACAAACCCTTCACAGAAAAGCTGAGCTGAGATGTCGCTACCTCTCACAGTGGTCGCTTGCTCAACCCCTGCTCCTTTATCAGCTTTGTAGACTTGGGTTCCCACACGATCCACTACCCCTGAGTGCTGGCAACCTTACTGTGAAACCTTTCTCCACTTTTTATCCCCCATGACCACTCCCTCCTCATTAAACTCCTTACAGGAATCTTGATCTCCTTGAAGTTGCATTCTTTTTTTAAAAAGTTCTCTGATTTTGGGGGGAACTGTACCAGGTCTTAGTTGTACCATGTGGATCTAGTTCCCTGACCAGGGATTGGACCCAGGCCTCCTGCGTGGGCAGCACTTTAACCATCCATGTGAACTCTTCATCCTCATCAGACTTTAACTGGTTATGCAGCATGTTTAGTTTTCTTCATAACTGCAACATGGAACTTCTGGCTGCTGCTGCTGCTTTGTACTCTTTCTTCTCTGTCATTTTCTTACCAGTAAAGTTCTAGGAGACAAAGCCTCAATTCCCTCTTTGTTCTGAGGCCCCTTTCAGTCCAGGAAGCTATGCACATACTAAGCTCTTCTCTCTGTGTGTGCATGCATACTGAGTCACTTCAGTCATGTCCCACTCTGTAGTCACCCACCTTTCTCTGTCCATAAGAGTCTACGAGCAAGAATAATGGAGTGAGTTGCCATGCTCGCCTCCAGGGATTGAACCCGTGTCTCTTACATCTTCTGCATTGGCAGGTGGTTCTTTACCATTAGCGCCACCTGGGAGGCCCCTCCTCTCTCTCTAAGGCAATATCAATCATGCTATTTATTCCCTAATTTTCCCTGAATTTGCCTCTTCATATATTTCTCAGCTTCCTATCATGTACTTAATTGGTCTGGCTGTCTTTTACAGCCATACCTAGTAGGTGATTTTCTTTTCTGTTCCTTTTTTTTTTTTTTTTAAACGTTCTAGTGAGAGGTAGCGGTATGGTGTAGTCAAGTGCATTTTTTTTTTTTTTATGGGCAGAAAAGAACAGTCAAAGTGCTTTCAAGATTTCTCAAAAGAAAGCCATGCACTGAATGGAGTTTTGGATCTGATCTGATCCTGCTTTTAGTCTGTGACTGTTAGCCAGTGAGGCTTCCAGGAAGGATTGTTGTTGTTCAGTTGTTCGTTCATGTCTGACTCTTTTGCAGTCCCGTGGACTGCAGCCCGCCAGGCTCCTCTGTCCATGGGATTTCCCAGGTAAGAATACTGAGTGGGTTGCCCTTCCTCCTCCAGGGGATCTTTCCAGCCCAGGGATTGAACCCACGTCTCCCACAGTGCAGGTGGATTCTTTACCACTGAGCCACCAGCGAAGCCCCTCTAGGAAGGGTGTTTGTGCATTTTCTTTCTTTAGCTTTCCAAGGATGAAGATACTCTTGAAGTCAAAGCCCCAGTGTCTGTAGGTACAGCCCCTCTCCCTGCCACTGGGGCAGTTTGACAGCCTTGGTCCACCCTCACTCCTGTCCTTCTCTAGCGCCTCTGGGGTTCAGAACCCATCCCGATATGAGGCAGAGGAACGGAAGGAACTCTGGGACTCGGGGTTTGTTACTCTTGGGGTTGATCTTACTCTGATCTGGTGCCTTGATTCTAAAACTGGGAATTTCTCAGGTTCCTGAGATTTGGTCCCCATCTCAACAAAGGCAAAGGGCCCCTGCCTTGGCATCGCATGATCTAACTGTCAGTCTTACATCTTTTTTGCATCTGGTCATGTGTCCCACTCTGTAGTCACCCACCTTTCTCTGTCCATAAGAGTCTCGAGCAAGAATAATGGAGTGAGTTGCCATGCTCGCCTCCAGGGATTGAACCCGTGTCTCTTACATCTTCTGCATTGGCAGGTGGTTCTTTACCATTAGCGCCACCTGGGAGGCCGCTCCTCTCTCTCTAAGGCAATATCAATCATGCTATTTATTCCCTAATTTTCCCTGAATTTGCCTCTTCATATATTTCTCAGCTTCCTATCATGTACTTAATTGGTCTGGCTGTCTTTTACAGCCATACCTAGTAGGTGATTTTCTTTTCTGTTCCTTTTTTTTTTTTTTTTAAACGTTCTAGTGAGAGGTAGCGGTATGGTGTAGTCAAGTGCATTTTTTTTTTTTATGGGCAGAAAAGAACAGTCAAAGTGCTTTCAAGATTTCTCAAAAGAAAGCCATGCACTGAATGGAGTTTTGGATCTGATCTGATCCTGCTTTTAGTCTGTGACTGTTAGCCAGTGAGGCTTCCAGGAAGGATTGTTGTTGTTCAGTTGTTCGTTCATGTCTGACTCTTTTGCAGTCCCGTGGACTGCAGCCCGCCAGGCTCCTCTGTCCATGGGATTTCCCAGGTAAGAATACTGAGTGGGTTGCCCTTCCTCCTCCAGGGGATCTTTCCAGCCCAGGGATTGAACCCACGTCTCCCACAGTGCAGGTGGATTCTTTACCACTGAGCCACCAGCGAAGCCCCTCTAGGAAGGGTGTTTGTGCATTTTCTTTCTTTAGCTTTCCAAGGATGAAGATACTCTTGAAGTCAAAGCCCCAGTGTCTGTAGGTACAGCCCCTCTCCCTGCCACTGGGGCAGTTTGACAGCCTTGGTCCACCCTCACTCCTGTCCTTCTCTAGCGCCTCTGGGGTTCAGAACCCATCCCGATATGAGGCAGAGGAACGGAAGGAACTCTGGGACTCGGGGTTTGTTACTCTTGGGGTTGATCTTACTCTGATCTGGTGCCTTGATTCTAAAACTGGGAATTTCTCAGGTTCCTGAGATTTGGTCCCCATCTCAACAAAGGCAAAGGGCCCCTGCCTTGGCATCGCTGGCCTGAGTCTCTGCACCCAAGGTATTGTCCACCACTCGAGTTCTCCTACAGTGACTCAGGGCCTGCATGCAACAGCCAGGCCTCCACTCAGATCAAAAGTCTTTCTCTGAATCGTGGCCCGGAAGTCCAAGGGCCTTGCTGCCTGTAAACAGACCTTCCCTCGTGAGTTCTGCCTTCTTCCCCAATTGCTCAAGAAGTCCCTCGTGCCAGGGGCTGTTGTTGGTTCCCCGGACAGCCATCAAATCTCTTGTGGAGCAACTGTTACCATCTTTTTTACGCTGTCTTGTCTGTGCTCACACCTGCTGGATTCCATGCTCTGCATGTGATAGAGGACTTAAGGCTCTTTACCACTGAGCCACCAGGTGGTGGGTTTTGTTTGTTTGTTTGATTTGACTGCACCAAGTAGCTATGGGATTGAATCCAGGACACACCCGTGAAAGCGCCGAATCCTAACCACTAGATCACCAGGGAGCTCCCTGTGGTACTTTGCTAAGGGAGTCCCAGGAAACTCATAAAACCCTCATTTTACAAAGTAATGGATGCTTAGAAATGCTTGTTTCCCTGATAGTAAGTGCTTAGAACTCTCTGACCCCAGACACTTGAACCTTTGCTTATTGGTCTGGTCCATTAAGTAAGGCTCCACTTCCTTATCTATCAAAACCATTGTTCTAGATAAATTATATAATAGCATTGACATTTCACAGCAATGATTTCATAGCATGTTAGTTCTGTGGACATTTCAGTTTTCAGAGTCAAAAAGAAAAAGAAGGTTATCCTGTATTAATCAGACTATCAAAGAAGATACTCTTGAAGTCAAAGCCCCAGTGTCTGTAGGTACAGCCCCTCTCCCTGCCACTGGGGCAGTTTGACAGCCTTGGTCCACCCTCACTCCTGTCCTTCTCTAGCGCCTCTGGGGTTCAGAACCCATCCCGATATGAGGCAGAGGAACGGAAGGAACTCTGGGACTCGGGGTTTGTTACTCTTGGGGTTGATCTTACTCTGATCTGGTGCCTTGATTCTAAAACTGGGAATTTCTCAGGTTCCTGAGATTTGGTCCCCATCTCAACAAAGGCAAAGGGCCCCTGCCTTGGCATCGCTGGCCTGAGTCTCTGCACCCAAGGTATTGTCCACCACTCGAGTTCTCCTACAGTGACTCAGGGCCTGCATGCAACAGCCAGGCCTCCACTCAGATCAAAAGTCTTCTCTCTGAATCGTGGCCCGGAAGTCCAAGGGCCTTGCTGCCTGTAAACAGACCTTCCCTCGTGAGTTCTGCCTTCTTCCCCAATTGCTCAAGAAGTCCCTCGTGCCAGGGGCTGTTGTTGGTTCCCCGGACAGCCATCAAATCTCTTGTGGAGCAACTGTTACCATCTTTTTTACGCTGTCTTGTCTGTGCTCACACCTGCTGGATTCCATGCTCTGCATGTGATAGAGGACTTAAGGCTCTTTACCACTGAGCCACCAGGTGGTGGGTTTTGTTTGTTTGTTTGATTTGACTGCACCAAGTAGCTATGGGATTGAATCCAGGACACACCCGTGAAAGCGCCGAATCCTAACCACTAGATCACCAGGGAGCTCCCTGTGGTACTTTGCTAAGGGAGTCCCAGGAAACTCATAAAACCCTCATTTTACAAAGTAATGGATGCTTAGAAATGCTTGTTTCCCTGATAGTAAGTGCTTAGAACTCTCTGACCCCAGACACTTGAACCTTTGCTTATTGGTCTGGTCCATTAAGTAAGGCTCCACTTCCTTATCTATCAAAACCATTGTTCTAGATAAATTATATAATAGCATTGACATTTCACAGCAATGATTTCATAGCATGTTAGTTCTGTGGACCAGTAGAGGGTTCCAATCAGCAAAAAAGTTTTCAGAGTCAAAAAAAGAAAAAAGAAGGTTATCCTGTATTAATCAGACTATCAGACTTCTTTTCTTCCCTGTAGGACCTCCTAGAGCTTTATAAGAGCATGCATTATGAATCTCTAAGGATAGAAATCTTACTGTGTTTCTCAGGCCGATTTGAACACAGAAGCCTTTTCCTACACATCTTGTGGGTGTGGAAATCATAGTTTGTGGAAGATGCTTTTGGAAGTTCTAAACAACAGACTTCTTTTTTCTTCTTCTTTTGCATTATTATACAGCAGCCATGTTTTTTGAGTTGCATCTCCACATAGGTCTCTGAAGGAGAGTGAATTCTCAGAGTCCATGTCGTCTAGTCAAAGGCCTTCAGGAACACACCTGTAGTTGAACACAGCTGGGTTTATTGGTTTGTTGTGTCAAGGAGAATGCACACCATGGGAAATTAGAACATATTAGGAAGAAGGCATTAGGAAGGAATTATGACAGCAGTTGAGCTTGTATTAGGTGATTTTGGGGGTAAGATTCAAAAGACTTCACAGAAACAAAACTGGTTATTAGTTCTTAAAACAGACTCTGAAAAACAGGGACACAGACTACCACACCCAGATAATGAAAATATGTGCTCCCCACCTACATGGGGTTTTTTTGCCCCCTAGACATGCAAAAGGCACCCCTATCTCTGCAGCTATGTTCTGTCCTGTAGTGTATATATAAGTGAGGCAAGAAGTGTTTACTATAAATTTCTTTTTGACACACAAAGAATAAATTATGAGCCATGTGATTATCCATGACAGCTCCGAATCCTAACGACTAGATCACCAGGGAGCTCCCTCAGCTACTTTGCTAAGGGAGTCCCAGGAAACTCATAAAACCCTCATTTTACAAAGTAATGGATGCTTAGAAATGCTTGTTTCCCTGATAGTAAGTGCTTAGAACTCTCTGACCCCAGACACTTGAACCTTTGCTTATTGGTCTGGTCCATTAAGTAAGGCTCCACTTCCTTATCTATCAAAACCATTGTTCTAGATAAATTATATAATAGCATTGACATTTCACAGCAATGATTTCATAGCATGTTAGTTCTGTGGACCAGTAGAGGGTTCCAATCAGCAAAAAAGTTTTCAGAGTCAAAAAAAGAAAAAAGAAGGTTATCCTGTATTAATCAGACTATCAGACTTCTTTTCTTCCCTGTAGGACCTCCTAGAGCTTTATAAGAGCATGCATTATGAATCTCTAAGGATAGAAATCTTACTGTGTTTCTCAGGCCGATTTGAACACAGAAGCCTTTTCCTACACATCTTGTGGGTGTGGAAATCATAGTTTGTGGAAGATGCTTTTGGAAGTTCTAAACAACAGACTTCTTTTTTTTTCTTTTTTTGCATTATTATACAGCAGCCATGTTTTTGAGTTGCATCTCCACATAGGTCTCTGAAGGAGGTGAATTCTCAGAGTCCATGTCGTCTAGTCAAAGGCCTTCAGGAACACACCTGTAGTTGAACACAGCTGGGTTTATTGGTTTGTTGTGTCAAGGAGAATGCACACCATGGGAAATTAGAACATATTAGGAAGAAGGCATTAGGAAGGAATTATGACAGCAGTTGAGCTTGTATTAGGTGATTTTGGGGGTAAGATTCAAAAGACTTCACAGAAACAAAACTGGTTATTAGTTCTTAAAACAGACTCTGAAAAACAGGGACACAGACTACCACACCCAGATAATGAAAATATGTGCTCCCCACCTACATGGGGTTTTTTTGCCCCCTAGACATGCAAAAGGCACCCCTATCTCTGCAGCTATGTTCTGTCCTGTAGTGTATATATAAGTGAGGCAAGAAGTGTTTACTATAAATTTCTTTTTGACACACAAAGAATAAATTATGAGCCATGTGATTATCCATGACAGCTGGAATCATGACTAACGATGCCTAGTGAATTTACACTTAAACCAAGGCTTGGTCAAAGATAAACAAACCTGTATACTATTTAGAGGGGTAAGATGGATTTTATTCAATAATATACATTATGGAAAAGAGTCCAACATGAATGGAATTCAGAAGTAACTAGATGTTTTATTTATTATATTTTTAAAATATTTCCTTATTTATTTGGCTTCATCAGATCTTGGTTGCAGCGCATGGGATCCTGGTGGATCATAAGGGATCTTTCATTGCAGAGCTCAGACTCTCCAGCCACGGTATGGGTGCTCCGTTGTTGCAGCGTGTGGGCTCATTTGCTCCACAGCATGTGGGATCTTAGTTCCTTGACCAGGGATCAAACTCCTATCCCCTGCATGGCAAGGAAGATTTTTAACCATTGGGCCACCAAGGAAGTCTCTAGATGTTTTTAAAAAGAGAATGAGAAAAAGGAGAAGGGCGTGAACAGGGGCTCAGTAGAGTCAGGGAATTTAAAAATTACAAAAAGTCAGGAAGGGAGGGTGGGTCTGAGTGGAAAACGTCTGGGTTTGCTAACATGTGTTTAAGAGATTAGATTCCTACTCTTCATCAAGGCTGGAAGGCAGAGGCCCTGTGTTTGGGTGTTGGCTGGAATAAACAGTGGATTCTTTTGGCAGCCTTGAGTTTTCTCAGGCTATGTAAGGAGGTTATGATTATCCTGGAGATGCCGCCTGGAGTGGTTAAAAACTATGTTAGTGTTTTTATATCAGTTATTATTCAAGTCTGTGCAGGCCAAGGTTGACACCTGGTTGAGAAGAGGATTCAGAGGAGCTAGGCTAAAGTTTGATCAATGAGAATCTTGGTCAGCTTCCAGAGAGGAAGTTGTGTAATTGAAGACTTTCTCCAGGGCCAGAGATAAGCTTTAGATGATCTTTGTTTGAACACTGGGCAAGAGTTCCCCCAGGTTGAGCCTTCTGCCTCAGGCCAAATACATTCATGTTTATTCTGAAATTCTAGAAGTTTATGGTGAAATGTAATGAAGCATATGTAAAGACATGGTAAAAGTGTAAGCACATAGTAAAATAGAGCCAGTATTTTTTGACTCAAGTTTTACAGAGAAGCTGGTATTTCTCTCTGTTTCATGAAAATCCTGGGGCCATGTAAGCCATGAGCAGGAAGTAACTTTCTGTATCTGTTTTTTTTTTTGATTCAGCATGGAGAGAAAATTGATCTCCTTATCTCCATCCATCTCTGTATCAGAAATGGCACCCAATGGCACCTTCAGCAATCACCATGGCAATGGGAACTGCACAGCTGACGACTTCAAGAGAGAATTTTACCCCATCGTGTACCTGGTAATATTTATCTGGGGAGCCTTGGGAAACAGCTTTTCTATATATGTTTTCCTACAACCTTATAAGAAGTCCACCTCTGTGAACATTTTCATGCTCAATCTGGCCATTTCAGATCTCTTGTTCACAGCCACACTGCCCTTCAGGGTGGACTATTACCTCAGAGGGTCCAACTGGATATTTGGGGACCTGGCTTGCAGGATTATGTCTTATTCTATGTATGTCAACATGTACAGCAGCATTTATTTCCTGACTGTGTTGAGTGTTGTGCGTTTCCTGGCAACAGTTCATCCCTTCCGCCTCCTGCACGCCACCAGCATCAGGAATGCCTGGATTCTTTGTGGAGTCATATGGATCTTTATTATGGCCTCCTCAACAGTACTTCTGAACAGTGGCTCTGAGCTGAAGGGCAACGTCATATTGTGCTTGGAGCTGAATCCGGATAAAGCTACTAAACTGAAGACCATGAACTACATTGCCTTGGTGGTGGGCTTTCTGCTACCGTTCTGCACACTCAGCATCTGTTACCTGCTGATCATTCGAGTTCTGCTGAAGGTGGAGGTCCCAGAGTCAGGACTGCGGCTTTCTCACAGGAAGGCATTGACCACCGTCATCATTGCCTTGATCATCTTCCTCCTGTGCTTCCTGCCCTATCACATACTGAGAACCCTCCACTTGCTCCAGTGGGAGGCGAATATGTGCAGAGACCTTCTGCACAAAGCTGTGGCCATCACCCTGGCTTTGGCGGCAGCCAACAGTTGCTTCAACCCTTTGCTTTATTACTTGCGGGAAAATTTTAAGGACAGACTAAAGTCTACACTCAGGAAAGATCATCTACAGGAAACAAAGTGCAGCTTTCCTTTCTGTCGGTGGTGGAAAAAGGAAACAACTGTGTAAGGGATCCTTGTGCGAGGCTCTTCCTATGTCTTGTGCCCACCTTCATTCATTTGCAGTCTCCAAATGACCATGTATTGGCACCATTCCCAACAAAGGTCAGTTCCCAAGATATTTAATTGACCGTGATTTTGTTATTAAGACCTACTTCAAAATTTTCACTAGGTGTATCTTCAATGTTTGAGCCTGAATAAAGAGTAGAGGGAAAATCCCCATTAGAGTCTCGTAACCAGAAACATCAGACTGGGAGAAAATGCTGAGCAAAGTGACTGCTGCTTCTCATTAGATGCTCTATTACATCTCTGGCCCCCGAGACCTTCTAAATACTTACTTTTAAGACAACTCCAACATTTCCAGCTTCTCTTGTTCCTCATCTTTCTTCAATCTTCTGCTGTTACTGTTGTTCAGTTGCTAAGTCATGTCCGACTCTTTGCAACCCCACAGACTGCAGCATGCCAGGCTTCTCTGTTCTTCACTGTCTCCCAGAGTTTGCTCAAATTCATGTCCGTGAAGTCAGTGATGATAACCATCTCATTTTCCTGAGATACAGTCAATGAACAAGCTATCAAAGGCTCCAGGATAGATAAGAAAAGCAGCCTTAGAACTGAGGGGAAAGAGAGGGCACGTCATATTGTGCTTGGAGCTGAATCCGGATAAAGCTACTAAACTGAAGACCATGAACTACATTGCCTTGGTGGTGGGCTTTCTGCTACCGTTCTGCACACTCAGCATCTGTTACCTGCTGATCATTCGAGTTCTGCTGAAGGTGGAGGTCCCAGAGTCAGGACTGCGGCTTTCTCACAGGAAGGCATTGACCACCGTCATCATTGCCTTGATCATCTTCCTCCTGTGCTTCCTGCCCTATCACATACTGAGAACCCTCCACTTGCTCCAGTGGGAGGCGAATATGTGCAGAGACCTTCTGCACAAAGCTGTGGCCATCACCCTGGCTTTGGCGGCAGCCAACAGTTGCTTCAACCCTTTGCTTTATTACTTCGCCGGGGAAAATTTTAAGGACAGACTAAAGTCTACACTCAGGAAAGATCATCTACAGGAAACAAAGTGCAGCTTTCCTTTCTGTCGGTGGTGGAAAAAGGAAACAACTGTGTAAGGGATCCTTGTGCGAGGCTCTTCCTATGTCTTGTGCCCACCTTCATTCATTTGCAGTCTCCAAATGACCATGTATTGGCACCATTCCCAACAAAGGTCAGTTCCCAAGATATTTAATTGACCGTGATTTTGTTATTAAGACCTACTTCAAAATTTTCACTAGGTGTATCTTCAATGTTTGAGCCTGAATAAAGAGTAGAGGGAAAATCCCCATTAGAGTCTCGTAACCAGAAACATCAGACTGGGAGAAAATGCTGAGCAAAGTGACTGCTGCTTCTCATTAGATGCTCTATTACATCTCTGGCCCCCGAGACCTTCTAAATACTTACTTTTAAGACAACTCCAACATTTCCAGCTTCTCTTGTTCCTCATCTTTCTTCAATCTTCTGCTGTTACTGTTGTTCAGTTGCTAAGTCATGTCCGACTCTTTGCAACCCCACAGACTGCAGCATGCCAGGCTTCTCTGTTCTTCACTGTCTCCCAGAGTTTGCTCAAATTCATGTCCGTGAAGTCAGTGATGATAACCATCTCATTTTCCTGAGATACAGTCAATGAACAAGCTATCAAAGGCTCCAGGATAGATAAGAAAAGCAGCCTTAGAACTGAGGGGAAAGAGAGGCTGTGAGGAGGAAGTCTGTGCTCTAACAAAGCAGAGTCGAGGTCTCCAAGAAAAGCAAGGAGAGAACAACAGGGAGAAGCAGTGGGACAAGAGAGAAAGGGGAAAAAGAATTTCAGTTTGTACTAGGAGAGAGTCTTTATTGCAAAATGAAATTCTGAATGCGAAAGCCATGTCTCTCTCTTGTCAGGGGTTAGGCAAGACAGGAAGATAGGAGGGGGACCTGGGGCATTTCTCTAGGGGTGGAGGGATTATATGCATAATAGGAAATAAGGGGGTCAGTTTTACTCTTGAGATTTGGGTTGACTATGGCCATACCACCCTGAACGTGCTGGAATCTCATCTAATCTCAGAAACTAAGCAGGGTCGGGTCTGGCTGGTACTTGGATGGGAGATTTGGGTTCGGGCTGTTCACTGCAGTTCTCATTCTACAAGTCAATCCACTTGGATGGCACCCAGAATAAAGGAGATGGCCCTAAAGGTTTGGTTGGACTCTCAGAAAGAGGGTGCGGTGATAGGCAAGTTACAAAGACTGTGGTACCCCTGAAGTTTTATAAAATTCTGTTCACATTTTGGCAGAACATGAGTGGTGTGGCTTTTTTCTGAGAGGGTGTAGAAAAGCACTGGCTTGTGGGAGGGGGCCCTTTCTGCCCATTGAAGCAAAGCCAAGGAGACTACCTACTGCTACCACCATGACCACCGTTTGACCAATAATCACCTGCCCTCCCTGTGCTGAATGGACTGTGCAAGGTACTTTCCATCCATTAATCCCATTGACCCCTCACACCAAAGCCCTGTACTTTTATTATACAGAGGAAGGAACTGAAACCCAGAGAAGTTAATAAACTTGTTCAAGTCCACATAGCATCACAAGAATTTTAAGAACCTCTGTGCGGAGTGGCTGCCTGGGTGCTTCACCCACCATTTCCCTGGCAAATCTCCAGGAAGGTTAGTTGAAAGTCTAAGTGAGAGTTTTCTGCCCTCCTTGGGTACCTACTACTTCTCACTCTCATGAGAAGACTGAAGGCTGATGTTTTTACCTCTGGAATTGTCAGTCCCAAGATAGAGTGGAAAGGTGGGAGAGGTGGTGTTCTGAAGCGAGGAAGGGACTGAGGGAAAGTCTTCAGAGCGAACAAGAGCCTCTGAGCGCTTCCCTCGCTCACTGCCAGAATGCTGACAGACTCATGCCTTGTCAAGACGGATGCCTAGAGGATCCTCCTACAGGGAAACTAGCAACTCGAGGAAAAAATCCAACAGACACAAAAGCCCGTGTTGGCCCTACTGCTTTCCTGAGAGGTAATTCCTTCTACTCACAGAAAGCCTCTAAGCAACCTGTTAGAACCTCACTCTTTTAAAAAAATTTTAAATTGTATTTATTTATTGTGGGTTGCACAGGGTCTTCATTGCTGCACATGGGCCTTCTTTAGTTGTAGTGAGTGGCTACTCTCCAGTTGGGGTGTGCAGGCTTCTCATGGCAGTGGCTTCTCGTGTTGCAGGAGTATAGGCTCTAGGTGCTCGGTGACTTCAAGTCAATCCACTTGGATGGCACCCAGAATAAAGGAGATGGCCCTAAAGGTTTGGTTGGACTCTCAGAAAGAGGGTGCGGTGATAGGCAAGTTACAAAGACTGTGGTACCCCTGAAGTTTTATAAAATTCTGTTCACATTTTGGCAGAACATGAGTGGTGTGGCTTTTTTCTGAGAGGGTGTAGAAAAGCACTGGCTTGTGGGAGGGGGCCCTTTCTGCCCATTGAAGCAAAGCCAAGGAGACTACCTACTGCTACCACCATGACCACCGTTTGACCAATAATCACCTGCCCTCCCTGTGCTGAATGGACTGTGCAAGGTACTTTCCATCCATTAATCCCATTGACCCCTCACACCAAAGCCCTGTACTTTTATTATACAGAGGAAGGAACTGAAACCCAGAGAAGTTAATAAACTTGTTCAAGTCCACATAGCATCACAAGAATTTTAAGAACCTCTGTGCGGAGTGGCTGCCTGGGTGCTTCACCCACCATTTCCCTGGCAAATCTCCAGGAAGGTTAGTTGAAAGTCTAAGTGAGAGTTTTCTGCCCTCCTTGGGTACCTACTACTTCTCACTCTCATGAGAAGACTGAAGGCTGATGTTTTTACCTCTGGAATTGTCAGTCCCAAGATAGAGTGGAAAGGTGGGAGAGAGGTGGTGTTCTGAAGCGAGGAAGGGACTGAGGGAAAGTCTTCAGAGCGAACAAGAGCCTCTGAGCGCTTCCCTCGCTCACTGCCAGAATGCTGACAGACTCATGCCTTGTCAAGACGGATGCCTAGAGGATCCTCCTACAGGGAAACTAGCAACTCGAGGAAAAAATCCAACAGACACAAAAGCCCGTGTTGGCCCTACTGCTTTCCTGAGAGGTAATTCCTTCTACTCACAGAAAGCCTCTAAGCAACCTGTTAGAACCTCACTCTTTTAAAAAAATTTTAAATTGTATTTATTTATTGTGGGTTGCACAGGGTCTTCATTGCTGCACATGGGCCTTCTTTAGTTGTAGTGAGTGGGCTACTCTCCAGTTGGGGTGTGCAGGCTTCTCATGGCAGTGGCTTCTCGTGTTGCAGAGTATAGGCTCTAGGTGCTCTGACTTCAGTAGTCACAGCACGTGAGCTCAGTAGTTTCGGTGTGCAGCTGTAAAGCTCAAGGGTTTTAGTACACATGGGCTTCATTGTTCTAGGGTATGTGGAATCTTCCAGGACCAGGGATCGAACCTGTGTCCTCTGCACTGGCAGTGGGACTCATGTCCAAGGGGCCACCAGGGAAATCCCAAGCCTCACCATTAGTATGAGCAATCAAGGACTACTAAACATCAGAGGAAAGGGCCAGAACACAAAAACACAATAAATGAGGGGGTAGATAGAAACATTCTCAGTATAAAATATCTCAACATTTCATCACCCTCACACTTTTTATCAGAAATCAACTGGAGAATTTGCTTCCCCCAAATAAGAAATTAAACTAAGATAAAGGAAAACATGACATCTAGCAAACAGGAAATCCAACACAGGAAAAAGATGAAGAAAATTCCTGGGTTGTTGGTCTGTACCAGAAAAATGAGAAACTGATTTACACGCGTGTTTTCTTAAATAGCATTGAATGCACTGGTAAAAATACATAGGAAAATAAGCAAGTGAAAAGACAGTACAATTATTAAATACTAGGGGGAAAGAGACTGTTTTTCAAAAAGAGAAATATAACCACAGTACACTACATAGCTCAGCTGTGAACAGTTACCTTACAAAGAGAACGTAAATAGCAAACTACTGTGATATAATTTTTTTTCAGGAAATGACGAGAGTCTGTGTATGGGCAGGGTATAAGAAATTTATGTCCCTATTTTTATCACAGAAAATGCATAAATATAACGGAAGAATCCTCCTACAGGGAAACTAGCAACTCGAGGAAAAAATCCAACAGACACAAAAGCCCGTGTTGGCCCTACTGCTTTCCTGAGAGGTAATTCCTTCTACTCACAGAAAGCCTCTAAGCAACCTGTTAGAACCTCACTCTTTTAAAAAAATTTTAAATTGTATTTATTTATTGTGGGTTGCACAGGGTCTTCATTGCTGCACATGGGCCTTCTTTAGTTGTAGTGAGTGGGCTACTCTCCAGTTGGGGTGTGCAGGCTTCTCATGGCAGTGGCTTCTCGTGTTGCAGAGTATAGGCTCTAGGTGCTCTGACTTCAGTAGTCACAGCACGTGAGCTCAGTAGTTTCGGTGTGCAGCTGTAAAGCTCAAGGGTTTTAGTACACATGGGCTTCATTGTTCTAGGGTATGTGGAATCTTCCAGGACCAGGGATCGAACCTGTGTCCTCTGCACTGGCAGTGGGACTCATGTCCAAGGGGCCACCAGGGAAATCCCAAGCCTCACCATTAGTATGAGCAATCAAGGACTACTAAACATCAGAGGAAAGGGCCAGAACACAAAAACACAATAAATGAGGGGGTAGATAGAAACATTCTCAGTATAAAATATCTCAACATTTCATCACCCTCACACTTTTTATCAGAAATCAACTGGAGAATTTGCTTCCCCCAAATAAGAAATTAAACTAAGATAAAGGAAAACATGACATCTAGCAAACAGGAAATCCAACACAGGAAAAAGATGAAGAAAATTCCTGGGTTGTTGGTCTGTACCAGAAAAATGAGAAACTGATTTACACGCGTGTTTTCTTAAATAGCATTGAATGCACTGGTAAAAATACATAGGAAAATAAGCAAGTGAAAAGACAGTACAATTATTAAATACTAGGGGGAAAGAGACTGTTTTTCAAAAAGAGAAATATAACCACAGTACACTACATAGCTCAGCTGTGAACAGTTACCTTACAAAGAGAACGTAAATAGCAAACTACTGTGATATAATTTTTTTTCAGGAAATGACGGGAGAGTCTGTGTATGTGGGCGGAGGGGTATAAGAAATTTATGTCCCTATTTTTTATCACAGAAAATGCATAATATATAAAAATAAAGAATGATAACTATCTGTATAAAAAAACGTATTTAGCAATAGAAGCTAAAGCCCAGACGAAACAGTAAAAATGATCGACAAGGATTGCCTTTGGGAGAGAAGTTCAGTGTGGGAGGATAGGGTGAGGATCTCTCTTTTCCTTTTAATAACTATTTAACTGTTTAACTTGTGAATATGTATTGCTGAAATAAAATAAAAATAAGTCAAAATTAAATTTTAAAAGTCAAATGGATTCTGCCTTAAGAAAAAAAACAGACCAAGAAGAAAAGAAAGTCCATCAGAAATGGAAATTGAACTCTGAGAAAAGAAAAGAAAGCAGGGAAGGAGTGCATTTGGATTTTGGACCCTGAGGGAAGTCCACCCAGCCTTGCCATGGAAAGGGAGCTCCCTTTTGAGGTGAGGGGAGTCTGAGGTCAGGGGTGATTTGGCGTGATAGAATTATTTTTAGTTGCATGTAACAGAAAACCCAACTACAAGGAGCTTAAACTATCACAACTACGAGAGTTTCCCTTGTAACTCAGCTGGTAAAGAATCTGCCTGCAATGCAGGAGACCTGGGTTTGATTCCTAGGTCAGGAAGATCCACTGGAGAAGGAAATGGCAACCCCCTCCACAGTTCTTTCCCAGAGGCACCCCCATGGACAGAGGAGTCTGGCAGACTATGGTCCATGGAGTCACAAGAGTCAGACACAATTTAGAGACTAAACTACCACCAACAGAAAACTCAACTACTGGGGGCTTAAACAATCACTACATCACATAACTGAAACATACAAATGAAAAGTGGTCTTTTGATCCTGAATAGCCAGGATGTCTATGAGCCTTCCTCTCCAGGTGTTGGTTTGGCCCCAAGACTGAATCACCTCATGGAAATAAACTGATTGTAAACAGCCTGAGGTTGCATGCTTCCTTATTTGTATCCAGTAGTAGAAACGGTGTATCTCCTGCCCAAGTCATCTAACAAAATCACAGCCTTCCTTTTGATCAGACCTACTCAGATTACTTGGGCTTCTCTGGTGACTCAGTGGTAAAGAATCTGTCTGCAATGCAGGAGGCCGGGGTTTGATCCCTGGGTTTAGAACATCCCCTGGAAAAGGAAATGGCAAATTCTTGCCTGAGAAATCCCATAGACAGAGGAGCCTGGCTATAGTTCAGGGGGTCACAGAAGAGTTGGACATGATTTAGCAATTTAAACAACTCAGATTACACACCAGCTCCTTATAAACCAGGAAGTAAGAGATTGCTCTGACTGAGCAAGGATGAGCAGAGTCTACACCTCAAGAGGGAGCTGGTGGGGTGGAGATGAAAATGTCAGAGGAGGAGAATGCAGAACTCACTTCCCCCCACAAACAGGTCCAAAACACATCTACGGGTGGCACAGTTCTCACCTGAAACTAACTGGAGGCTGGCAGGAAGACGTGTACAATCAAGGCTATATGAAAGAGCTACACAGAATTGGATAGGAAGGGAAGAGAAACTATTGGGTTAGAGCCTGTGCCCTTGGGGAGGGACTCGGCAGAGAAGGGAGATTATATGGGATTAAATAGGGGGTCTCTTCTAGGGAGTGAGCAGTTACAGCCACATACAGGCATCCCTGCCCTGGGGCTGGACACTGCAAGGAAGAGTCCTCTTGGCTGGTTGGGAGGCTGGTAGGACCACGAGGCGGGCTATGGGAAGCCTGGACTCCACTTGTGAGAAACATACACAATTGCTTATTCCTGAAACAGGAGAAGGTTGATTGAAACCGCATGGGTCAGTGGTGGGTTTCCCAAGATTGCCCATACCTGTGCCCCAAACTGAACCACACAACTGCTCCAGCGCCACCAGCTTCACGAAGCTGCTCCACGTTGGGACAAGGGCTGCTGCAGCCAAGCAGAAAGCCCAGCTGTGAGACACAAAAGCAGCTCAAACCCAGAGTGGCTTCTGGGCAGGGCTGGGGCCACCGCTTACACAGTAGGCCATCAGAAGCAGTCCCCAGCCCCCACACTCCATACCCTGACCCGTGCAGAGTGCTCACCCTGACCCCACCTGCCCTGCAGGGCAGCTCCACATGGGATAAAGGTGACAAAGGCCAAGGGAGAGTTCAGCTGTGAGGAACAAAGGAGGCTGGCTCCCAGCAGTCTCTGAGCAAGGTAAACGGGGGCAGCTATCTATTATTTCCACAGGCAGCACATCAGGAATGGTCTGGATTGCATGTCACCAGCCATGCTGAAATCCCATAGACAGAGGAGCCTGGCTATAGTTCAGGGGGTCACAGAAGAGTTGGACATGATTTAGCAATTTAAACAACTCAGATTACACACCAGCTCCTTATAAACCAGGAAGTAAGAGATTGCTCTGACTGAGCAAGGATGAGCAGAGTCTACACCTCAAGAGGGAGCTGGTGGGGTGGAGATGAAAATGTCAGAGGAGGAGAATGCAGAACTCACTTCCCCCCACAAACAGGTCCAAAACACATCTACGGGTGGCACAGTTCTCACCTGAAACTAACTGGAGGCTGGCAGGAAGACGTGTACAATCAAGGCTATATGAAAGAGCTACACAGAATTGGATAGGAAGGGAAGAGAAACTATTGGGTTAGAGCCTGTGCCCTTGGGGAGGGACTCGGCAGAGAAGGGAGATTATATGGGATTAAATAGGGGGTCTCTTCTAGGGAGTGAGCAGTTACAGCCACATACAGGCATCCCTGCCCTGGGGCTGGACACTGCAAGGAAGAGTCCTCTTGGCTGGTTGGGAGGCTGGTAGGACCACGAGGCGGGCTATGGGAAGCCTGGACTCCACTTGTGAGAAACATACACAATTGCTTATTCCTGAAACAGGAGAAGGTTGATTGAAACCGCATGGGTCAGTGGTGGGTTTCCCAAGATTGCCCATACCTGTGCCCCAAACTGAACCACACAACTGCTCCAGCGCCACCAGCTTCACGAAGCTGCTCCACGTTGGGACAAGGGCTGCTGCAGCCAAGCAGAAAGCCCAGCTGTGAGACACAAAAGCAGCTCAAACCCAGAGTGGCTTCTGGGCAGGGCTGGGGCCACCGCTTACACAGTAGGCCATCAGAAGCAGTCCCCAGCCCCCACACTCCATACCCTGACCCGTGCAGAGTGCTCACCCTGACCCCACCTGCCCTGCAGGGCAGCTCCACATGGGATAAAGGTGACAAAGGCCAAGGGAGAGTTCAGCTGTGAGGAACAAAGGAGGCTGGCTCCCAGCAGTCTCTGAGCAAGGTAAACGGGGGCAGCTATCTATTATTTCCACAGGCAGCACATCAGGAATGGTCTGGATTGCATGTCACCAGCCATGCTGAACGCCTACACCAGCGCCTCTTACTCCAACCCTGCTCGCCTCAGAGCTGGTTCTGGGAGGCAGAGAGCACACACTTACTGGAAATAGAGCCAGCGTGGATCTGACCCTCAGGGCTTCTGCTCCAGCAACCTGAGACCCACTTCCTCTCCCAGGAGGGCAGTGACAGCCACTGAGCAGAGAAGAAGCCCCCTCCCCACCTGGCTCGCACCTGTCTCTGGCTCTCGGCCCTCCGCCTTCAGCCCCACTTCCTACCAAGTCAGTAGCTGCCAGCACACCCTGAGGAAGATGGAACTTGTGTTCAGATCCAGGTTTCCCACCAAAGTCACTGCCACACACAGTGTGTACAGGGGTGCTCCAACACAAGGACACCACTTCAAGACCACTGTAGGTAACTGTTTTCCCTAATCTCATAGAGATAGAGAAAGTTAGGCAAAAGGAAAAAGAAATTTGTTTCAACTGAGTCAGAGAAAACCCCTGAAAAAAAAGCCTAATGAAACAATAAGCAATATACCAGATAAAGAGTACAAAGCATTAGTAATAAGAATGCTAACTGGACTAGGGAAAAAGAATAGATGAAAACAGTGTGATTTTTTTTTTTAATTTTTGGCCTATTTTAATTGGTTTCTTATTTATTTATTTTAAACAATCTTTATTCCCCAGCCCCCGCATGGGCCTCCAATCACAGTGGCCTCTCTCACAGCAGAGCACCAGCTCTGGGTGCATGCACTCCAGAGCTCTGGCTCCTAATTAGACACAGCGGTTCAGTTGCTCTGAGGCACATAGGATCCTCCCTGGCCAGGGATCGAACCAGTACCCCTTGCACTGCAGGGAAACCCCAAAACAAGGAAACAGAAAAAATAAAAAAGAACCAGTCAGGGCTTCCCTTGTGGTCCAGTGGGTAGAGAGTTTGCCTTGAAGGACCGGGGAATAAAGATGGATTAAAATAAATAAATAAGAAACCAATAAAAGAGGCCAAAAATAAAAAAGTACCAGTCAGAAATGAGGAATACAATAATTGAAATGAAAAACACACTAAAAAGAATTACAAAACTTTGTAAAAGTTAAAAGTAAAATAAAGGTTTAAAAAAAAAAAAAGAAAATACAGCCTGGAGGGGTAGGATGGGGGGACTGGAAGTGGGGAGGGGTCCAGGGATATGCGTATGACTGATCTGGGAATATACATGTCTGTGAACAACAAAACTCTGTAAAAATTTTTTAAAAAATAAATAATAATAATAATAAAATGAAAAAATCATGATCCTAAAAAATAAAAAAATAAAAGGAATTACGAGTAGACTAGGTGATGTGGAAGAGTTACGAGTAGACTAGGTGATGTGGAAGAACGAACACACAGAACAGTAGAGAGAATAATAAATTTTAGTAAATGAGAACAGTTTAAGAGATCTCTGTGATGACATCAAGTGTACCAATATTAGCATGATAAGAGTTCCAGAAGGAGATGAAAGAAAGGGGTTGAAAATGTATTTGATGAAATTATGGCCGAAACATTCCCAAAACTGAAGAAAGAAGCACATACTCAGGTACAGGAAACACAGAAGGTTCTAAATCAGATGGTCCCAAAGAGATCCATATCAAGACATCTCATAATTAAAATGGCAAAAGTTAAAAGATAAAGAGAGAATTCTAAAGGCAGTAAGAAAAAAAACAAAGAGTCATGCACAAGGAAACCTCCAAAGCTATCAGCTGACTTTTCTATAGAAACTTCACAGGCCAGAGGGAGTAGAATGATATATTTAAAACATTGAAATGAAAATCCTGCAACCTAGGATACTCTTGATCCAGCAAGATTATCATTTAAAATAGAAGGAGAGAATTCCCTGGTGGTTTAGTGGCTAAGACTCTTCACTCCCAATGAAGAGGACTCCGGGTTTGATCCCTGGTAAGGAAACTAGATCCTGCATGCCACAACTAAGATCCCGCACACCCAAATAAATAAATAGTACAAGGAGAAATAAAGACTTCTCAGGTGAGCAAAAACTAAAATCACTCATCAATGCTAAACCTATCTTACAACAAATGTTAAAGGGTCTTCTCTACATAGAAACCACATATTGAACACATGTATTTAACAAAACAGAAGCAGGCCCACAGATACAGAGAACAAACCAGTGGTTACCAGTGGGGAGCAGGAAGGGTGGGGGGGGGCAAGATAGAAGTAGGGGATTAAGAGGTACAAATTGCTATGTATAAAATAATCAACAAGGAAGTATTATACAGCACAGAGAAATACAGCCATTATTTTGTAATAATTTTGAATGGAGTATAATCAATAAAAAAATTTGAATGACTATGCTATACACCTGAAAATATATAATAGTATAAATCAACCATACTTCAATAAAAATAAGTAAATACAGAGATGGGTGGAGAACGAAAGAAAGAGTAAGAAAGAGGGTTCGGGGTTGTGTGCGTGCTAAGTCCCTTTGGCCATATCCAACTCTTTGCAACCCTATGGGCTATAGCCCGCTAGTCTTCTCTGTCTAAGAGATTCTCTAGCCAAGAATACTGGAGTGGGTTGCCATGCCCTCCTTCAGGGGATTTTCCTGACCTAGGGATCAAATCCAAGTCTCCTATATTGCAGGCAGATTTTTTTACCACTGAGCTACCTGGAAAGTCCAAAGAGTTGAGGCTAAATCCACTGAAATGTCAGCTTGGAAACAAGTTGAAATGGAAGAGACCACATATTCTGCCTTGCAGATGACGTGGAAAGAGAACCACCAGTCAGCCAGCTATCTTAAATGGACATGATGTGGACCCATTCTACAGAACCAGCAACTGAGGAGGGTGGGAGGACTAGTGCATTCAAAGAAAGGCAAAGCTAAGATATGTGTTTGTATCATATAGTCCTGGAGATTTTTACATGGCAGTGAGAATTCTCAATAATTTTCCGAGGGTCAGATGAC
The DNA here is from genome assembly GCA_022376925.1 of Tragulus kanchil. NCBI lineage: Eukaryota > Metazoa > Chordata > Mammalia > Artiodactyla > Tragulidae > Tragulus > Tragulus kanchil. The sequence goes on along the minus strand of JAIOJX010000003.1, from coordinate 75,468,612 downwards.
CCCAGATATAGCTAGGAATACTGGGAGCAACCAAGGTCCTTGGGATGAGCAGTAAAAAAGCAGCTATGAGGTATTAGTGTCTTTAAGTCTATGGGATGTGTATGTGCATTTATGAGAGGAACTTAATGATTTACTTTTTTTCCAAGGTTTTCTTTTCCCAGGGAGGTGAAGAATGTTTGTCCTTGAGCAGTAAGATGAAAAGGAACTCTTCATTTATCAAAGCAAAAGCCAAGAGTTTCTGAGGTTTTAGATTACAGTCCTTTCTGTCTGAGAGGTTAAGGATCTCCTCAAGCAAGTACATAAATTGTTCAACTGGAAGAAAAGATTGTTGTTGTGTAAACTTTAGTAGAATTACAATACCAGAAGAGTGCTTTTACTGTGGGACCTAAGAGGCAAATGCCATTTTATTTTGTAACTATTTTAGATGACCAGTTCTCTATTTTGGATTCAATTAAGATGATTTGTAATTTATTCTGGAGTAGAGATTATATCAAACTGGTCAAAAACAGGTTAGGAGGGAGATCAGTAATGTTGCAGGAAGCTAGTTCCTTACCAGTGCCTAAAAATGGGTTCTTCTTTAACACTCAGAAATGAATTGTCCAAGGAGACACACATGCTGACAAAGCAAGAGATTTTAGTGGAAAGGGCTCCCAGGCAGAGAGCAGCAGGGTAGGGGAACCCAGGAGAGCTGCTCTGCCCCATGGCTTGCAGCCTTGGGTTTTGTGGTGATGGGGTTAGTTTCCAGGTTGTCTTTGGCCAGTCATTCTGACTCAGAGTCCTTCCTGGTGGTGTACACATTGCTCAGCCACGATGGATGCCAGCAAGGAGGATTCTGGGAGGTGAATTGGACACATGGTGCCTTCTTTTAACCTTGCCTGAACTCTTCCAGTTAGGGGTGGGTTATTACTTCCGTGTTACTTTATCAGGACCTCCTGTCATAAAATAACTCACTCAACTGGTTATTATGGTGCCTGGCCAAGGTGAGCAGTTTTAGTCAGTGTGCTTCCCCTAACAGGAAGGGAGATGGCTTTTTGTAAAGAATTCATTTTTTTTCTGGGAAAAGAGGTTGAAAATAGAGACCCTGTTGGTGGAGATGGCCGGGAGACGAGCTTTGGACCCCAGATATAGCTAGGAATACTGGGAGCAACCAAGGTCCTTGGGATGAGCAGTAAAAAAGCAGCTATGAGGTATTAGTGTCTTTAAGTCTATGGGATGTGTATGTGCATTTATGAGAGGAACTTAATGATTTACTTTTTTTCCAAGGTTTTCTTTTCCCAGGGAGGTGAAGAATGTTTGTCCTTGAGCAGTAAGATGAAAAGGAACTCTTCATTTATCAAAGCAAAAGCCAAGAGTTTCTGAGGTTTTAGATTACAGTCCTTTCTGTCTGAGAGGTTAAGGATCTCCTCAAGCAAGTACATAAATTGTTCAACTGGAAGAAAAGATTGTTGTTGTGTAAACTTTAGTAGAATTACAATACCAGAAGAGTGCTTTTACTGTGGGACCTAAGAGGCAAATGCCATTTTATTTTGTAACTATTTTAGATGACCAGTTCTCTATTTTGGATTCAATTAAGATGATTTGTAATTTATTCTGGAGTAGAGATTATATCAAACTGGTCAAAAACAGGTTAGGAGGGAGATCAGTAATGTTGCAGGAAGCTAGTTCCTTACCAGTGCCTAAAAATGGGTTCTTCTTTAACACTCAGAAATGAATTGTCCAAGGAGACACACATGCTGACAAAGCAAGAGATTTTAGTGGAAAGGGCTCCCAGGCAGAGAGCAGCAGGGTAGGGGAACCCAGGAGAGCTGCTCTGCCCCATGGCTTGCAGCCTTGGGTTTTGTGGTGATGGGGTTAGTTTCCAGGTTGTCTTTGGCCAGTCATTCTGACTCAGAGTCCTTCCTGGTGGTGTACACATTGCTCAGCCACGATGGATGCCAGCAAGGAGGATTCTGGGAGGTGAATTGGACACATGGTGCCTTCTTTTAACCTTGCCTGAACTCTTCCAGTTAGGGGTGGGTTATTACTTCCGTGTTACTTTATCAGGACCTCCTGTCATAAAATAACTCACTCAACTGGTTATTATGGTGCCTGGCCAAGGTGAGCAGTTTTAGTCAGTGTGCTTCCCCTAACAGGAAGGGAGATGGCTTTTTGTAAAGAATTCATTTTTTTTCTGGGAAAAGAGGTTGAAAATAGAGACCCTGTTGGTGGAGAATGGGACAGCGAGGATATGATTCCAGGGATACAGTGACCATGGGCTCCTAGTCTTTGGACTTGTACCAGTGAAACAATTTTAAGACTCATGATGACTTTCCTCCAGAGAGGTTTTGTATATATTTTCTGCCAGCTTCTTGAATGCATTGCAATTCTTCAACAACATTAAATTAAATTCATTACTTGATTTCTTTCTTTTTTTTATACCACACAGATAATGAAAATTATGGCCATAACTCCCCAAGAATCAGCTTGTGATTCAAATTTTCCACCTGCACCAGAGGGAGGGTCACAGACAGGCAAAGTCTATTCTTTCTCTCCAGTGCTTTCTCTCTCGTTTGCTCTTATGCTGAGAACGGAACTTATGAAACCAAGCAGGACCCTGTGGGGCTCCTGGGCATGAAAGCCTTTCTGTGTCCCCCATTTTCTTGTTTGTAGGGAACAGGCATCAGTCTCCATGACCGTCCCTGAGTTCCAAAGAACAAGTTCAAACAGTTACTAATTAGGGAAGGAAGGTGATGCAGAAACAAGGGAGGAGCCGTCAAGAAACAATAATGCAGCCTTGGGACAGAATCCCAGTCCCATCTCAAGGGATAAACATAACCATACCTTTGATGCTCCCAACAAAGGGAAGGTGTTAACCACTTGATGAAGCACTCTTCATTTCAGAGAGAAGGTTACAGGTTTATAGCCTTGAGAACCACAGAAGCTCATCAGGAGACTGAGCCTAGATAAAGGGAATGCAGGTGCAACCCAACCCGTAAAGCATTGCTATAAAACCCCTCGCCAAATCCTCCATGTTGGGACACACTGTTTTGAGGACATTAGCTGTGTCCCCCTTTTCCTGGCAAAGGAATAAAGCTATTCTTTTCTACTTCACCCAAAACTCTGTCTCTGAGATTTACTTTGGCATCAGTGCACAGAGGCTGAGTCTGGGCGTCACAGCAGTGGTCAAGCTATCTTCAAAGGTATTACAGACCTTCTCCAAAAGGGTCACTGAGTTCTTCTCTACCTATAACTGTACAGTGTTCATCAAAAAGTAGAATCTAATCCCCCTTCTCTTGAATCTGGACCAGGCTTAGTAACTTGCTTGGACAACAGTATTCAGCAGAAGTGGCATTCTGCGACTTCCAAGACTTAATCAAGACACACCGTGATGCTTCTACCTGGGTCTTTTGGACTATTGCTCTGGAGATACTCACTGTTAGAATGTGGGCTGTCATTCTAAGACCAAACCACCTGCAGAGAGAACATGAAGATGCTTTGGTTAGCAGTCCCGGCCAAGTTCCAACCAATAGCGAACATCAACTGCCAGTGATGTGGGTGAGCCCTCCTGAATGGACAGCTAAGCTTCCAGATGACTCCAGTCCCAGCTACCCTCCAGCTTACCACCCCAGGAAACTCCCCAAGTGAGACCTTCCCAGCTGAGCCCAGTCAACCCGTAGGCAGAAATTAGTAGGCTAACACTGAGGAAGAGAAAAGTGAAGGGAATTTTAACTGAGGGAATTAGATAAAGTCACAAGCAAAATCTATTGCTTTTTGAAAGTTGTAAGCACTCTGATGTGAACTGGTGGACTTACAGGTATTTGGGGGACCATGGCAGACCATGGAAAACTTCTGAGGGAAGTCTTATTAATTAATACAATGACTAAGCTGTCTGTGTATGAGAACCATTGCTCTAGGAGGAGCTTACAGGCTAGATCTTCAACATAAATATAGAACCATGTTCTAAAGCTATGCAGAACTTATTCTTTTTTTTTTTTTTAAAGATTTATTTATTTATTTATTTTGGGTGGGGGTCGGATTGGGGAGGGAGGGGAGCGGGCGGGCCACTTCTATTGGTCTTTCATTTCTCTATTTTCATCCGTCTTTGTTCTTTGGCTCCTGCGGGCCTCCCATTGTGGTGGCGTCTGTTGTTGCAGAGCGCTGGCTCTGGGCGCATGCGCTCCAGAGCTCCTACTCGGTAATTGGACACATCAGTCCAGCCGCTCCTCGGCACGTGGGATCTTCCCAGGCCAGGGATCGAACCGGCGCCCCTTGCACTGCAAGGCGGTGTCCTTATCCACTGGATCACCAGGGGAAGCCCCAGAACTTATTCTTGATTATCTTATTTATAAATGATTCATTCTCTGCTAGAGGAGTCCAGTGCAAATTAATTTTATTGTTTGCCCACAAGGAAATGGCATAAATCTTTGAGCGCAGGAGCCATTCATTTTGAAAATCTCTTGAGTCTCTTCAGTGTCTTCAGACTACATCACTCTGGCCACATATGAACATATGTTTGTTAACTGAGGCTGACCCAACTCTTTATAGAATACTAAACCCACACCTGGACATTTTTATTGAATATATCTGCAGGTCGGCAAGATCATCTGTGTTCTTTTTTAAAGCTTCACCAGTGACTCCGATAAAGTGTATTTTTAGATCCTCTTTCCAGAACCACGCAGATCTCTAGCTACTCTCTTTGGAAGAAGTCAAATCATTTTTTACAAACATTCTCCATTTCAAATTTGAATATACTCCAAAATGGTTCCTAAGGATCTGAGTTCTGCTTCAAAGGGAAAAATAAAAGAAGTGTGCTTATAAAGGAAAGAGTGTTTTGACAGAGTCCTATGAGCTGGGATCTAGCCTCATCTCAGACACTTTCCAGTATGTGACCTCTGGCCAAAGACTTAGCTCTCTTGGCTTGGGTTTCTCATCTGTCATACTGGAAGGACAATACTCACCCTTCCTTGCAAAGTGGTCCTAAGGACAAAATAAATATGAAAATTCATGTCATAGCCTTTTGAAATCCACAACCCCCCCTGGAAATGTTAGCTATTCTATGCTAAGAGTTCATATTCATCAACTTACATGGTAAATGCCTTTGGGGCATCTGCCCTGCAAATGAAGTCAGGCAGTGAATCTTTCCTTAAAGCAAATAATTTAATTTATGAGTTAGACCCTGATGTGTCTGTTCTTTGTATTTGAAGTTTGCTATTTTGAGTGTTCTGAAAATAGAGTCTGTTCATGTTCAGACTCAAATGATTGTGATGATTATGCTGAGCATAATGCAGCTCTGGACAGAAGGAGCTCAGATGCTGGCATCAGCTCATGTGATGAGTGACAAGCAAGCCTCCCGGAATGCTCCACATGCCCTCCAAGGCCTCCTGGAGCAAATGACTGCAGTCCTTTTTGCATAAGAAGTAATGTCAGGTGGTGCCTAATTCTTGCGACTCAAAGCCTTTCTGGGTCTCCTTAACCTCTTCTCCAATGCAGGCATCTATAAACAGTTTCTTTCAGAAATATAGTTAGTCATTTCCAGAAATATGAGAATTGAGCCATCCTCTGAATCAAGAAAGGTTAGACTCTCAAAGCTGTGTAATCCAAAGCTGGTTGAATTCAGTCCTGACCATCTGTTCTCTAGGGAAGCTCGAAATGCGTAACCTTAAACCAGAGGTTATGGGTTTTATTTTGGTTTTTGTTTTTCTTTTTTAAAATTTTGCCACAAGACTGCACTCAGAATACTGAGGACAGAGTCCCATACAAGACTCAAGGCTAAGGTCCTAGAAAGCAGTTTAGTGTGGGGGCGGGGTTTGGGAGGAGAGGTCATGGACTCAGTCTGGGTCTATTTGGATCTCTCATCAAATTTACAAACATTCTCCATTTCAAATTTGAATATACTCCAAAATGGTTCCTAAGGATCTGAGTTCTGCTTCAAAGGGAAAAATAAAAAGTGTGCTTATAAAGGAACGAGTGTTTTGACAGAGTCCTATGAGCTGGGATCTAGCCTCATCTCAGACACTTTCCAGTATGTGACCTCTGGCCAAAGACTTAGCTCTCTTGGCTTGGGTTTCTCATCTGTCATACTGGAAGGACAATACTCACCCTTCCTTGCAAAGTGGTCCTAAGGACAAAATAAATATGAAAATTCATGTCATAGCCTTTTGAAATCCACAACCCCCCCTGGAAATGTTAGCTATTCTATGCTAAGAGTTCATATTCATCAACTTACATGGTAAATGCCTTTGGGGCATCTGCCCTGCAAATGAAGTCAGGCAGTGAATCTTTCCTTAAAGCAAATAATTTAATTTATGAGTTAGACCCTGATGTGTCTGTTCTTTGTATTTGAAGTTTGCTATTTTGAGTGTTCTGAAAATAGAGTCTGTTCATGTTCAGACTCAAATGATTGTGATGATTATGCTGAGCATAATGCAGCTCTGGACAGAAGGAGCTCAGATGCTGGCATCAGCTCATGTGATGAGTGACAAGCAAGCCTCCCGGAATGCTCCACATGCCCTCCAAGGCCTCCTGGAGCAAATGACTGCAGTCCTTTTTGCATAAGAAGTAATGTCAGGTGGTGCCTAATTCTTGCGACTCAAAGCCTTTCTGGGTCTCCTTAACCTCTTCTCCAATGCAGGCATCTATAAACAGTTTCTTTCAGAAATATAGTTAGTCATTTCCAGAAATATGAGAATTGAGCCATCCTCTGAATCAAGAAAGGTTAGACTCTCAAAGCTGTGTAATCCAAAGCTGGTTGAATTCAGTCCTGACCATCTGTTCTCTAGGGAAGCTCGAAATGCGTAACCTTAAACCAGAGGTTATGGGTTTTATTTTGGTTTTTGTTTTTCTTTTTTAAAATTTTGCCACAAGACTGCACTCAGAATACTGAGGACAGAGTCCCATACAAGACTCAAGGCTAAGGTCCTAGAAAGCAGTTTAGTGTGGGGGCGGGGTTTGGGAGGAGAGGTCATGGACTCACTGTCTAGGAGACCAGCATCTGAACTTTGGATCTGGATTCACAGGCAAGGCAATCAATCGCTAGAAGCTTTGAGTTTCTCATCTGTAAAATGATATTGAACTCTATCTCATAGTGATGTGAAGACGATAACATGTGTAACAGCATCTAACAAAGTACTGGGTACAGAGTAGGCACTCAATACATGGTGCTTCTTTTAGCAGGGGAAACCTGTAGGGGAGAAAGAGATCTTTAGGATCCCCGAAAATTAAACTGACAGATATAGCTGTAATAAAATAAGAAATCTATTTGGTCTTTGTCCCCCGTCCTAGCTTAGAGCTCCTGAAAGCTATGGCATTTCCTGAACCACAGGAGTGTCTGTTACTCACAAGTGCCCCTTTCAAAAACATGGAGTTTATGCTAATGAGGTGCCTTAGAGTAAGAACCTTAGATAGCCTTGGAATGAGGGGAGGCTCACTAGAAAGATCCAGAGATAAAGGGCTGGAACTTTCAGCACCATCCTCTGAACGGGGGAGTGGGGTGGACGGGGCTACAGATGAAGCACTGTAAATGTCCTTGAGCAACAAGAGTTGATAAGTGTCTGGGCTGGTGAAGCAACTGCAGGCTGAGAGGGCAGTGCACACAGTCCTATGGAGACAGAAACTCTGTTTGCACTTGGGACCCTTCTGTACCTCTTCATCCAGCTGTTCATCTGCATCCTTCACTATTCCTCTTCTTTTTTTTTTTTTTTGGCCACTTCTTTGGACTTTCATTTATTTCCATCTTTGTTATTTGGCCTGTGTGGGTCTCCCATTGCAGTGGCCTTTTTCACTGCAGAGCATTGGTTCTGGGCACATGCGCTCCAGAGCTCTGGTTTGGTAGTTGGACACATTAGTCCAGCCGCTCCTCGGCACATGGGATCTTCCCAGGTCAGAGATAGAACCGGCACCCCTTGCACTGCAAGGCGGTGTCCTTACCCACTGGACCACCAGGGAAGTCTACTGTTCCTCTTCTTATTTAAGCTTATTTGACTGCCTGCTAGGCTTGTGGGATCTTAGTTCCCTGATTAGGGATCAAACCCAGGCCTCGGCAGCAAAAACACAGAGTCTTAACCATTTGGACCACAGGGGAATTCCCTAATAAACTGGTTGCTCTTGTTTAGTCACTAAGTCCTGTCCAACTCTTTTGAGACCCCGTGAACTCTAGACTGCCAGGCACCTCTGTCCATAGGATTTCCCAGGCAGGAATACTGGAGTGGATTGCCATTTCCATCTCTAGGGAATCTTCCCAAACCAGGGATCAAACCCAGGTCTCTCACATTGCAGGCAGATTCTTTACTGTCCAAGCACCAGGAAATATATGTAAATACTTCTCCTTGTTTTGTGAACCACTATGGGCTTCCCAGGTAGTACTAGGGGTAAAGAACTCACCTGCCAATGGAGGAGACATTCCCATGGGTGGGGAAGATCTCCAGGAGACAGAAATGGCAACCCACTCCAGTATTCTTGCCTGGAGAATCCCATGGACAGAGGAGCCTGGCCAGCTACAGTCCATAGGGTTGCAAAGAGTCAGACATGACTGAAGCAACTTAGAGCGCATATTAGCAAATTTACCAAACTCAAGGAGGAGGTCAGGGGACTCTCCAATGGATAGCCAGTAGGTCAGAAGCACAGGTAGCAACTTGGACTTGCAATTGACATCTCACATGAGGTGGGGGAGGGCCATCTCGTGAGGCTGAGCCCTTAATTTGTATAATTTGATGCTCTCTCCAGGTACATAGGATCAGAACTGAGTTTCCTGCTTTGTGGCATTGGAAAAGATTAACAAGAAAAGAACATATGCACAATTATTTAATATAAATGTTACATGTTATAGGAGCCTTTATAAGGAAATGAAGACCTGGAGGAAACATTTAGATCTGAGTGTTTTTATGCTGGGTTTGATAAAATGCTGGCAGTCAGGTATAAATATGACAAGTTAAGGAAGATGAGGTGAGTGGAGTAAATCAAGAAAAGCCCGGCAAGTCCTATTAGGATTTTTCTTAGAATCCCTTTGTCTTCAGAAATAAGAATACTCCTTTTCTCTGGGTATGAGGAGGGCACCCTTACCATTAAAGTTTTATGACCAGTTTTCACGGAGGAAGGATCTAGGGAGGCATCACAGTGACCTTCCTGCTTTTGCTGTTCTTTCTAATTTCCTCAGCCCCAAATATTTGGACCACAGGGGAATTCCCTAATAAACTGGTTGCTCTTGTTTAGTCACTAAGTCCTGTCCAACTCTTTTGAGACCCCGTGAACTCTAGACTGCCAGGCACCTCTGTCCATAGGATTTCCCAGGCAGGAATACTGGAGTGGATTGCCATTTCCATCTCTAGGGAATCTTCCCAAACCAGGGATCAAACCCAGGTCTCTCACATTGCAGGCAGATTCTTTACTGTCCAAGCACCAGGAAATATATGTAAATACTTCTCCTTGTTTTGTGAACCACTATGGGCTTCCCAGGTAGTACTAGGGGTAAAGAACTCACCTGCCAATGGAGGAGACATTCCCATGGGTGGGGAAGATCTCCAGGAGACAGAAATGGCAACCCACTCCAGTATTCTTGCCTGGAGAATCCCATGGACAGAGGAGCCTGGCCAGCTACAGTCCATAGGGTTGCAAAGAGTCAGACATGACTGAAGCAACTTAGAGCGCATATTAGCAAATTTACCAAACTCAAGGAGGAGGTCAGGGGACTCTCCAATGGATAGCCAGTAGGTCAGAAGCACAGGTAGCAACTTGGACTTGCAATTGACATCTCACATGAGGTGGGGGAGGGCCATCTCGTGAGGCTGAGCCCTTAATTTGTATAATTTGATGCTCTCTCCAGGTACATAGGATCAGAACTGAGTTTCCTGCTTTGTGGCATTGGAAAAGATTAACAAGAAAAGAACATATGCACAATTATTTAATATAAATGTTACATGTTATAGGAGCCTTTATAAGGAAATGAAGACCTGGAGGAAACATTTAGATCTGAGTGTTTTTATGCTGGGTTTGATAAAATGCTGGCAGTCAGGTATAAATATGACAAGTTAAGGAAGATGAGGTGAGTGGAGTAAATCAAGAAAAGCCCGGCAAGTCCTATTAGGATTTTTCTTAGAATCCCTTTGTCTTCAGAAATAAGAATACTCCTTTTCTCTGGGTATGAGGAGGGCACCCTTACCATTAAAGTTTTATGACCAGTTTTCACGGAGGAAGGATCTAGGGAGGCATCACAGTGACCTTCCTGCTTTTGCTGTTCTTTCTAATTTCCTCAGCCCCAAATATTCAGTATGCCAAGAGGCCATATTTTGAGATATTATGTCATGATTTCTATCAAACTGCAGGGTCAGAAAACTTGAAATATTATAGTATTGCAAACTAGTAATGAGAGAACCGTAAAGAATCCCAGGTCATTGTGTAGAAGAGTGTGTCTCTGTGTGTGTATGTGTGTGTGTGTATGTGTGTGTGTGTATGTGTGTGTGTTGGTCATTTGTAGGTCAAAAGAGAAACCTTTCAAGCACTAGATGAAATTTCCAGCCTTTCTGGTTTTCGTGAGATACTCTAATATAAATATCATCATCCTCTATCTATAAACCAACTTGGACAGTCATTTTGCAGGACTTTTAGGTTTAGTCCATCTGTGGTGGTAGTGGTGGCTTAGTCCCTAAGTCATATTCGACTCTTCTATGACTTCGTGGACTGTAGCCCCCAGGCTCCTCTGTCTATGGGATTTTCCAAGAAAGAATACTGGAGTGGGTTGCCATTTCCTCCTCCAGGGGATCTTCCTGACTCAGGGATCCAACCTGTGTGTCCTACACACAAATGATGTCAACAGCTATTTCTTCAATTGACTTTTATGTTTAGAACATCCCTCAAAGTACTGGTGTTACCTTCTTCATTTTCACCGATGAAGAAATGGAAGCATGAACAAGTTATGGCATCTCAGATTCCAAGCCATCCCTTGCTCTACCCTCCTGCAAGCAAAATTGCCTTTCCTAGAAGTCAGAGGTTGCCTTCTTCTCTAATTTGATGGTAAGCCATTGCCAGGCCAGAGAGAAGTCAAGTGATGCGAAATAAATAGGATACAGAAATAACTCCCTGGAATATGTATTAGCTCAGGCTGCAGTAACAACATTCCACAGACTGGATGGCCTAAACTACAAACATCTCCTTACAGTTTTGGAGGCTAGAAGCTGAAGATCAAGGTGCCATTAAGGATGGTTTCTGGTGTCAGCTTTAAATTCTCAAGAGGCAGTGATCAATCCAAGTGTTTATCTGGGATCAAAGAATTGCCATCCAGGGTACAGTTGAGTAGCAATCCAAAGGGTATCCCATTAGGGAGTTGCGGAGTGTATTAGAAGACCAAAAAAAATGCTTGCATAAGTTGTTTACAAAGAATTTGGATTGGTGTTGGTGGCCAAAAGCTTGCTTTGATTACACAGGATTTGGTGTAACCAAAGGCAGTCACTAGGCAGATGTCCGTGACAGGAGCAAGTTGCAAGTGTTCTTGCAGAGTTGTTGGAATATTTGCAGCTTGGCCCAGTTCAAAAGTTTGCAGTTTCACTGACGGAGGATGCACATCAGGCCTGTCTCCTCAATGTCCTCCCAGCTCCACCAAAAACCTTTTGACATAAGTGACCCCATTTTATTTCACCTTTCAGAGTCCGGAAGGGCTCTTCCAGACTTGTATATGACACATTCTCGCAGTGTCTTCTCATGGCCTTTCCTGTTTGCACTGGGGCAGGGGTGGGGCAGGGGCTCTGTGTCTCCTCTTCTTCTTATAAAGACACCTGTCATATCAGATTAAGGCCCCACCCTTAGGACCTTAATTACCTCTCTAAGGTCCTGGTCTCTAAGTACAGTGCTATTGGAGCTAGGGCTTGAACACACCAATTTTGGGGGTGACACCGTTCATCCATAGGATAACGCAGCAATTAATTGAAGGCTGAGCCCCTGAAAATAATAGGACCCTTCTCAACCCAATGGTTCGGAGTTCTTCTTGATGACAGGTTCCAGTCTCCTCGAGGGTTGTATGAACTCAGAGCTTGGGGTAGGTACACCTCTGTGAAAACTTAGGAAGATACTAGAAAGGTTTGTTCTTTGTATTCTTGACCTTATTTCACTCTGATCAGTGACTGGCTTGCAAGTAAACTGAAGGACATAAAATGTCAAGAAAGCCCAAAGCATCATTTCTGTTGATCTTCAAAACCAGACTCTCTCTTATAATAATTTTAGTAACAACATTCCACAGGATGGCCTAAACTACAAACATCTCCTTACAGTTTTGGAGGCTAGAAGCTGAAGATCAAGGTGCCATTAAGGATGGTTTCTGGTGTCAGCTTTAAATTCTCAAGAGGCAGTGATCAATCCAAGTGTTTATCTGGGATCAAAGAATTGCCATCCAGGGTACAGTTGAGTAGCAATCCAAAGGGTATCCCATTAGGGAGTTGCGAGTGTATTAGAAGACCAAAAAAAATGCTTGCATAAGTTGTTTACAAAGAATTTGGATTGGTGTTGGTGGCCAAAAGCTTGCTTTGATTACACAGGATTTGGTGTAACCAAAGGCAGTCACTAGGCAGATGTCCGTGACAGGAGCAAGTTGCAAGTGTTCTTGCAGAGTTGTTGGAATATTTGCAGCTTGGCCCAGTTCAAAAGTTTGCAGTTTCACTGACGGAGGATGCACATCAGGCCTGTCTCCTCAATGTCCTCCCAGCTCCACCAAAAACCTTTTGACATAAGTGACCCCATTTTATTTCACCTTTCAGAGTCCGGAAGGGCTCTTCCAGACTTGTATATGACACATTCTCGCAGTGTCTTCTCATGGCCTTTCCTGTTTGCACTGGGGCAGGGGTGGGGCAGGGGCTCTGTGTCTCCTCTTCTTCTTATAAAGACACCTGTCATATCAGATTAAGGCCCCACCCTTAGGACCTTAATTACCTCTCTAAGGTCCTGGTCTCTAAGTACAGTGCTATTGGAGCTAGGGCTTGAACACACCAATTTTGGGGGTGACACCGTTCATCCATAGGATAACGCAGCAATTAATTGAAGGCTGAGCCCCTGAAAATAATAGGACCCTTCTCAACCCAATGGTTCGGAGTTCTTCTTGATGACAGGTTCCAGTCTCCTCGAGGGTTGTATGAACTCAGAGCTTGGGGTAGGTACACCTCTGTGAAAACTTAGGAAGATACTAGAAAGGTTTGTTCTTTGTATTCTTGACCTTATTTCACTCTGATCAGTGACTGGCTTGCAAGTAAACTGAAGGACATAAAATGTCAAGAAAGCCCAAAGCATCATTTCTGTTGATCTTCAAAACCAGACTCTCTCTTATAATAATTTTGTTTCTAGCCACACCATGAGGTATGCAGGACATTAGTTCCCTAACCAGGGATCGAACCCATGCACCTCGCATTAGAAGTGCAGAGTCCTTTTCCCCCAGTCTTTTCCAGCATCGGGGTCTTTTCCAATGAGTCGGCTCTTTGCATCAAGTGGCCAAAGTATAGGATCTTACGCTTCAGCGTCAGTCCTTGCAATGACTATTCAGGGTTGATCTCCTTTAGGATTGACTGGTTTGATCTCCTTGCAGTCCAAAGGACTCTCAAGAGTCTTCTCCAGCACCACAATTCAAAAGCATCAATTCTTCAGTGCTCAGCCTTCTTCATTTATTACTTTATTTAATGCTGCCCCCAAGAATGGCTTTTTTCTTACGCACTACCTAAAACAACAGCTTCTCCCACTCCCATCAGCTCTGTCCCCACACACAATTTTCTTTCTCCTTGTATTTATCACCACCTGACACTCTTGTATATATTTATTTGTCGATGGTTTGTCTTTTCCAGTATATTACAAACTTCACAAAGACAGATCCATTGGTTCTCTTCATTGCTGTAGCTCAGACCTAGAAGAGTCCGTGAAACAAAGAAGACAATGAATGAATGAGGCACTTAACCTATTTCCTGTGTCCTGGCTCTTCCTCACGTACATCCTGCTCTCACAGACCTCTGACCCACCCTTGCTCTCAAGGAGCTCTTGCATCTCAGGCAGACCCTGATCTGTACCACCCTGCAGCCTCTATAGCCGTGCCAACTTCCACTTTCAGTAGACAATGCAGGGCAGGCTGCCATGAGTGGTGGAGAGGTTCCAGGAAGGCTTCCCCAAAATAGTGGATTTCCTGTGAAATGGTAGGGGGCAGGGAAATGTATAAGGAAAAGCAGGGGGCTCAGGGACAGCTGACATCTTTAAGATTGGGAAACAAACCCAGGAATGGCAGGCAGAGTGACCTTGAGAGAGGAGGGGCTGAGTGGGGTTTGTTAAAGACACAGCACAAATTGATCCACTGTCCTGTCTGTATCTCCGCAAGATAAAAGTGTCTCTGGAAAAAGGCAGAAGACAGCCAATGAAGCAAAATGCATGGGTGAGCCCCTATATCAGTGCAAAACGGAAGAGACTGGAAGTTCTGTGAGAGAAGATCTTATCACTCTCTTGAGCCCGAGAGCAGTTCCTGGCACGTCACAAGAATTTCATCAATGTGTAGTCTATTGGAAGATTTGTTTAGAGGTACCAGGTAGGTGTGTGCGAGATGAGACCTATCAAAAGTAGCACATGGCAAACACACTGAAGATGGACAGCACCCAAATGAAAGAGCTACTTAAAATAGGCATTAGTGGTGAGATGTGGAGTCAGGCAGCCATAGGGTCACAGCCTGGTCCCAGTGGAAATGGCCACAGGAACCTGGTTGTTGCTGTTTAGACACACAAAGTCTTGTCCGACTCTTTACGACCCCATGAACTGCCGCACATCAGGCTTCCCTGTCCTTCACCATTTCCCAAGTTTACTCAAACTCATGTCTATTGAGTTGGTGATCCATGCAACCATTTAATCCTCTGTCGCCCCCTTCTCCTCCTGTCTTCAGTCTTTCCCAGCATCAGGGTCTTTTCCAATGAGTCAGCTCTTTGCTTCAGGTGGCCAAAGCATTGAAACTTCCACTTCAGTGTCAGTCCTCTCAATGAATATTCAGGGTTGATTTCCTTTAGGATTGACTGGTTTGATCTCCTCACAGTCCAAGGAACTCTCAAGTCTTCTCCAGCACCATAATTCAAAAGCATTAATTCTTCTGTGCTCAGCCTTCTTTATGGTCCAACTTTCACATCCATACATGACAAATGAAAAAAATCATAGCTTTGACTCAGTAACTTGGGCAAGTGACTTAATTCCTTCATGCCTTATTTTCCTGGTCTGGAAACTGTTCAGATCCAACTTACTTTGCATCTTAATTACTGTATATGCAAGAACCCAGCATGGCCCTGGTATGCAAAGGGCATTCTGTGGCAAGGCACAGAGGAGAGAAGAGGAGGGACGAAGGTCTTAAACAGAGAGGTGGGGCTGGACAGGAGGGGCTGAGTGGGGTTTGTTAAAGACACAGCACAAATTGATCCACTGTCCTGTCTGTATCTCCGCAAGATAAAAGTGTCTCTGGAAAAAGGCAGAAGACAGCCAATGAAGCAAAATGCATGGGTGAGCCCCTATATCAGTGCAAAACGGAAGAGACTGGAAGTTCTGTGAGAGAAGATCTTATCACTCTCTTGAGCCCGAGAGCAGTTCCTGGCACGTCACAAGAATTTCATCAATGTGTAGTCTATTGGAAGATTTGTTTAGAGGTACCAGGTAGGTGTGTGCGAGATGAGACCTATCAAAAGTAGCACATGGCAAACACACTGAAGATGGACAGCACCCAAATGAAAGAGCTACTTAAAATAGGCATTAGTGGTGAGATGTGGAGTCAGGCAGCCATAGGGTCACAGCCTGGTCCCAGTGGAAATGGCCACAGGAACCTGGTTGTTGCTGTTTAGACACACAAAGTCTTGTCCGACTCTTTACGACCCCATGAACTGCCGCACATCAGGCTTCCCTGTCCTTCACCATTTCCCAAGTTTACTCAAACTCATGTCTATTGAGTTGGTGATCCATGCAACCATTTAATCCTCTGTCGCCCCCTTCTCCTCCTGTCTTCAGTCTTTCCCAGCATCAGGGTCTTTTCCAATGAGTCAGCTCTTTGCTTCAGGTGGCCAAAGCATTGAAACTTCCACTTCAGTGTCAGTCCTCTCAATGAATATTCAGGGTTGATTTCCTTTAGGATTGACTGGTTTGATCTCCTCACAGTCCAAGGAACTCTCAAGTCTTCTCCAGCACCATAATTCAAAAGCATTAATTCTTCTGTGCTCAGCCTTCTTTATGGTCCAACTTTCACATCCATACATGACAAATGAAAAAAATCATAGCTTTGACTCAGTAACTTGGGCAAGTGACTTAATTCCTTCATGCCTTATTTTCCTGGTCTGGAAACTGTTCAGATCCAACTTACTTTGCATCTTAATTACTGTATATGCAAGAACCCAGCATGGCCCTGGTATGCAAAGGGCATTCTGTGGCAAGGCACAGAGGAGAGAAGAGGAGGGACGAAGGTCTTAAACAGAGAGGTGGGGCTGGACAGGGAGGGAGCTGGGAGTTGGTGGAGAGGACTCAGGTTGGGCCTCCCGCGCTGCAAAGGAAAGGCCTTATGAGACACTGTGAGAAGGTAGTTGTCTACAGGTCAGGAAGACAAGCCTCACCAGTGTGAATGATGAAGTAAAGTGAGGTCACTTAAATCAAGGGGTTTTCAACAGAGCTGGGAGGACATTAAAAAGGTGGCCCTGATGCATGCCCTCACTAGGGGAGAAATGAGGATTATTAAGAGGACTAACAGAGTCCAAAAGATCAAGGGCAGGGAGTTTTGTAATAGGATGGCCAGGAGCTAGGAGGAGGAGAGGGGAGAAAGAGGAATCTGGCAACTGAGGTAACTGGCACCTGAACAGAGACCCAGGATGCTACCACCCACACCTCATGAAGCGCGGGCTCTGCTGGCGGGTGTTCTCCATCTACGGAAGGCGGCCCGGGGAAGCCCTCAGGCCCACCTGAGCAGATATGTGACTCAGGCCCACCAAAGTCACACAGGTCTCAGCAGGAGACAGAAGATCATTATCACAGGACTCATCAGGCTCAGATGCCTGCTGGAGAGGCGATAGAGACAGTAAATGCATCTCATCATCCAAAGCAGGAAGGAAATGTAACCTTTTGGAAGCCACTGAAAGGCAGATTTTGTGTTGAACAAGTGAGTGAAAATCGATCAGTCGTGTCCAGACTCTTTGTGACCCCATGGACTGTACTCCGCTAGGCTTCTCCGTCCATGGGATTCTCCAGGCAAGAATACTGGCCCTTCTCCAGGGAATCTTCCTGACCTAGGGTTCAAACGTGCATCTCTTTTGTCCCCTGCATTGGCAGGTGGGTACTTTACCACTGACGCCACCTGGGAAGTCCTCATTAGGATGTTATTTGGGTTTTTCACTCTCGTTCTTTCATGAGTCTGCACTAAGGTCTTCTAGAGGATACTGACAAGTGACCTCACAGCAGTGTGCAAGCAGAACAAGTATGTGCATGTCAGACATTAAAGAAATTTGCAAAAATGGAAAACACTATCTCTTCTAACTACTTTTTATTTATTTATTTATTTTCCAACAGAAAGTTCCATGTGTTTATTACTAAACCCCATAGACTGCTAGCAAGGAAACAGGTAACACCAGGAGTTGGGCCATTCCATCTCTACTAAGCTGTTCAGACAGGAGCAATGTTCTCACTGTGAACTGGCTGATTTTTTTTTCTTTTTTTGGCTGGGGGCTGGGTTGGGGAGGGAGAGGGGTGGGCGGGCCACTTCTATTGGTCTTTCATTTATTTATTTTTCATCCATTTTTGTTCTTTGGCCCATGTGGGCCTCCCATCACAGTGGCCTCTGTTGTCGCAGAGCACCGGCTCTGGGCGCATGTACTCCAGAGCTCCGGTTTGGTAATTGGACACGTGGGTCCAGCCACTCCGCGGCACGTGGGATCTTCCCAGGCCAGGGATCAAACCGGTGCCCCTTGCACTGCAAAGCAGTGTCCTTACCCACTGGACCACCAGGGAAGCCCCAGAACTGGCTGATTAACACTCACACAGCATGTGTGCCACTCAGTATGCAAGGCTTCTCACAGTCCAAGCTTGGTCCTTCTCCAATGTCTTCTCTTGGAGTTGTACCTGATTTTATTACCAGTTTTCATTCAAATCCATTGAGGAATGGGCCAATTCTGCTTTTGTTCCTTGGCCAGGAATCGCTTGATCCTGAAAGTCTTGTGAGAAGACATTGTGAGCAGTGAACTCAACCATACAGATGATGGCGGAGTAAAGAGCTAATTTTATTTTAATAAAAACATCCTATTAAATCAGCGTGTGATGCACTAATTGATATATATATATATATGTATCTTTGTTTACTTTTTAAAAAATGATATGTATTTTTATTGGTATATATTTTGGTTACTCTTCTTTAAATACTTGCTTTACAATTTTTTCCTTGCTGAATTCATTTTTTTCTAATGAAATAGATATTTTAATGAGAAATATAATTGAAAAGTAAATCCTACTTTTGAATGTAGTAGATATGATAGGAGCCCGGTGTACTGCAGTCCATGGGATCACAAAGAGTCCAATATGACCTAGTGACTGCACACAACACCAAAATATGCTAGAACCCACCTAAACAAGTCTTCGGGGGAAATTCCCTGGTGGGCCAGTGGTTAGGTCCAGAGTTTCACTGCCTTGTGCCTGGGATGAATCTCTGTTTAGGGAACAAAGATGACTACAAGTTGTGTGGCATGGCCAAATAAAATAAGCAGCTCTTTGAGTGCTCGATAATGTTTAAGACTGTAAGGAGGTCATAAGACCAAAATGATTGCAAACTGAGACTGCATACTCACTGTGCCTTCTCTTCAGTCTTCAAACTGAAGGTAAAGCTTTTGCTCTCCAGCTTACAACAGACACAAAAGAGGTTCAGAGAAAACTCTCACTTCTAACAAGAGGCTAGGAGATGCCCATGTTCTCTATTCCACCCATTTTTCTGCAGTACCTGCTAACATCCACCGTGGCAAATGGAAGTCTCACGGAAGAGAACGCACAGCACAGTGATTTTTGCAAGAGCAAGACTTCACTCTCCAAAGCTTTCTGGAAAATATGTTCCATGTTATTTTGTCTCGAGAGAAAAAAACAAATTTAGTTCAAAAAAACCTCTCTCTCCCTCGCTTTCTGGGTCTAGAGCTGGGCCAGGGTTTGCGGGAAGACGTGAGCCCACCATGTCTGCATAGCGCCCTCTGCCGGCCCGCCTCCGCTCCAGCACGACTTGGGCAGGTGTGGCGGCCTTGGACCAGCTTCCTCCTTCTCCAAGCGCCCCAGAGACCACCGAAATCTTCCAAGCGTTGGGAATTCCTCCAGTGGCAACCAGACTTCTATTCACATGAGAGGCAGCCTTCCCCAGTGAACCTACCCATGGGACCGCTTCTGGTTTGCAGGTCCATTTTTCTGCTCGTTTTCCAAATCCAGAGCTCAGAACACATACAAAGAACTGCCTTCTCTTCTCTAGTGAATTCAGGAGGAAGCCTGGCGTATAAGCGTTGGTCCCAGACACATCTACGCTTGAATTTAGGTCCTCACACCTGAGGCTTGGCAAGTTACTTAACCTTTCCAAGCCCCACCCTTCTCGTTTAAAAAAATGGCAGTGTTAATGTTTCGGTTTCCATAAGCCTGAAGTGGAACAGTTCAGATGTTCTTGACACAGGGCTGGACACTGGTGGTTTCCCCCACTTCTGCTCTGAGCTGACACTGAAGGTGACCTTGAGCTGCATGAAACCTCACCACACCCTGCTCGCCCTATGGTCTCAGTCAGAGACTCAGCTCCCACGAGGGGCAGGCATTTGTGTAGCTCTCAGAATATAAAGTTGATAGAAGGTAGGGCTTCCCTTGTGGTTCACCTGGTGAAGAATCTGCCTGCAGTCTAGCAGACCTGGGATCAATCCCTGGGTTGAGACGATCCCCTGAAGAAGGAAATGGCACCCTACTCCAGCATTATTGCCTGAAGAATCCCATGAACAGAGGAGTCT
Source organism: Tragulus kanchil (assembly GCA_022376925.1). Classification (NCBI taxonomy): domain Eukaryota; kingdom Metazoa; phylum Chordata; class Mammalia; order Artiodactyla; family Tragulidae; genus Tragulus; species Tragulus kanchil. Next base: position 75,448,666 of record JAIOJX010000003.1, on the reverse strand, counting down.
GGCAGGCTACAGTCCATGGGATCACAAAGAGTTGGACAGGACTGAGCAACTAACACTTCCACTTTCTTTCAGGTTTCACACAGTATTTCCTAGCCTATTCACAAACATTATACAGCTCCCTTAAAAGACCCAAGCCAGCTGTGGGACCTTCGTTCCCTGACCAAGAATCAAACCCATGCCCACTGCAATGAAAGCATGGAGTTCTAACCCGTGGACTGGCAGGGAGGTCCCAGAAGGCAAAGAAATATCCTATATACTCCCTTTTCTCAGATGTTCACAACCTCCTCCACCATCAACACCTGCCACCAGATGGTACCTTTGTCACAGTGACCCTACATAGACCCATTGCTACCATCCCAAATCCAAATCCGAGAGTTCACCCTTGGTACTGTCCTTCTGTGGGTTTTGACAAATGTGCATCTGCACACATATGTGTGCTAACTGAAAGCAGGAGTCAGAGGGAGAGAAATTTGAACCCCAGTGAACCGACCCATGGGACCGCTTCTGGTTTGCAGGTCCATTTTTCTGCTCGTTTTCCAAATCCAGAGCTCAGAACACATACAAAGAACTGCCTTCTCTTCTCTAGTGAATTCAGGAGGAAGCCTGGCGTATAAGCGTTGGTCCCAGACACATCTACGCTTGAATTTAGGTCCTCACACCTGAGGCTTGGCAAGTTACTTAACCTTTCCAAGCCCCACCCTTCTCGTTTAAAAAAATGGCAGTGTTAATGTTTCGGTTTCCATAAGCCTGAAGTGGAACAGTTCAGATGTTCTTGACACAGGGCTGGACACTGGTGGTTTCCCCCACTTCTGCTCTGAGCTGACACTGAAGGTGACCTTGAGCTGCATGAAACCTCACCACACCCTGCTCGCCCTATGGTCTCAGTCAGAGACTCAGCTCCCACGAGGGGCAGGCATTTGTGTAGCTCTCAGAATATAAAGTTGATAGAAGGTAGGGCTTCCCTTGTGGTTCACCTGGTGAAGAATCTGCCTGCAGTCTAGCAGACCTGGGATCAATCCCTGGGTTGAGACGATCCCTGAAGAAGGAAATGGCACCCTACTCCAGCATTATTGCCTGAAGAATCCCATGAACAGAGGAGTCTGGCAGGCTACAGTCCATGGGATCACAAAGAGTTGGACAGGACTGAGCAACTAACACTTCCACTTTCTTTCAGGTTTCACACAGTATTTCCTAGCCTATTCACAAACATTATACAGCTCCCTTAAAAGACCCAAGCCAGCTGTGGGACCTTCGTTCCCTGACCAAGAATCAAACCCATGCCCACTGCAATGAAAGCATGGAGTTCTAACCCGTGGACTGGCAGGGAGGTCCCAGAAGGCAAAGAAATATCCTATATACTCCCTTTTCTCAGATGTTCACAACCTCCTCCACCATCAACACCTGCCACCAGATGGTACCTTTGTCACAGTGACCCTACATAGACCCATTGCTACCATCCCAAATCCAAATCCGAGAGTTCACCCTTGGTACTGTCCTTCTGTGGGTTTTGACAAATGTACGCATCTGCACACATATGTGTGCTAACTGAAAGCAGGAGTCAGAGGGAGAGAAATTTGAAGCTGCTGTCTTTGAAGAGGGAAGGAGGGGGTCATTCACCAGGCATGTGAATGGCTTCTAGAAGCTGGAAATGGCCCGGAAACAGATGCGCCCCTAGAATCTCCAAATGGAACACAACCCTGCCGACACCTTTGATGTGAGCCCAGGGGGACCCATACTGGACTTTTGGTCTAGAGAGCCAGAAGAGAACAAAAATATGTACTGTGTAGAGTCACTAGGTTCCTGGAAGTTTGTTACGCAGCAGGAGGACATAAATACTGGGAGAACGATACTCCTCTGGGGATCTGAGCACTTTTAGTTGGTGGAGAGTGAGAACCAGGCCAATGGAGGGAAACAGGAGTCCCTCTGGTTTGGCCTTCATTATCATCAATACCATTCTCTTCGAAACTTGGATAGTGTTGCATTTGAGCAATCTTCAAAATAATCCTCAAAATTGAGATGTTTGTTTTCCTTATGTGAGAGATTATTTATCGCATTATGCTATTTAAGTGATTGTTCTCATTCACCAAAGTGAATTTAATTAATTTTCATATTTCAAGGGCTGGGTAGCTGCTAACTAGATTCCATTTGGCCAATGGCTCCATAAAACCATCTGTATTTTTCCGTCTTGCCCTTCTTCACATCCTAAAAGGCTGTATTTACTTCTCCGGAGTAAAACGGCTGGGGATGTCAGGCCAGACGATCAAATTCTCCTCACGGAATAGAATCCATTAGTAAAACACAGCCCAAGAATTTTGGGCAAACTGATGAACACTTGGACCATTGCTATAGCAGGTGGAAGAAGGTAGGAGAGAGATGGTTCTTTTCCTTTAGACTCCATGGAGACCCTGACAGTGGGGCTGGGTTGCTGGAACCCCTACCTCACTGCCCCCAGCAGAAGCGATAAGCCCAGCACCTGCCAGCACAGGGCCTCAAAGGCGCTTCCCGCTCTGTGCAGCTTATTCATGACTTTTGTCTGCGGAAGTTTTCAAATGGCTTTTTCAGATTTGGCTTCCGGTTACCTCAGAGGAAGCCCATGTCTGTGAATGCGTTCATACCCCTCCTGGTTATCTTAGATCTCCTGCTCAGGGACACGCTGACTGTGTCCTCAGGGCTTTGCCTGAGTGTCTGTCTGGTGGCCCAGCTTTGCAGTGTCGTGTTTTATTTGTGAATCAAGGTGTACAGCACCACTTATCTCCAGACGTGCCCGTGGGTAGTGCTAGAAAGTGCTTCAAAAGAAAATGACAAATAAGACAGAGAAGGGGAAATAGCCTATGGCATCTCTTCTACGTGGAATCTTAAAAGAAATGATACGAAGGAACTTATGTACAACACAAAAAGAGGTTCACAGACTAAGAGAATGCATTTATGGTTGCCAAGGGGAAGGGAGAGTTAGGGAGTTTGGGATGGACGTGTACACACTGCTATATTTTAAATGGATAATCAACAAGAAACTACTGTCGAGCACAAGGAACTCTGCTCATGTTGTGTGGCAGCCTGGAGGGGAGGGGAATCTCGGGGAGAAGGGATACATGTCTAGGTGTGGCTGAGTCCCTTCGCTGTTCACCTGAAACTATCATAGCATCATTCATCAGCTATACCCCAATACAAAACACAAAGTTTAAAAGAAAATAAAAGGACAAACTATTGCCAGATCTATGGGATGCATAATCAAACTGATACCATCATTCAAGGTATTATTATACGTCTATAGGATGCACGTGTCTATTTACACACTGATAGAGATAAAGTATGAAGGGGAAGTTTCTTAAGTCAGGCAAGATTCTGCCATCAACATTCTATGACCTGCAACTTCTCCGGAGACGGATGGGCCAAATTCTCCTCACGGAATAGAATCCATTAGTAAAACACAGCCCAAGAATTTTGGGCAAACTGATGAACACTTGGACCATTGCTATAGCAGGTGGAAGAAGGTAGGAGAGAGATGGTTCTTTTCCTTTAGACTCCATGGAGACCCTGACAGTGGGGCTGGGTTGCTGGAACCCCTACCTCACTGCCCCCAGCAGAAGCGATAAGCCCAGCACCTGCCAGCACAGGGCCTCAAAGGCGCTTCCCGCTCTGTGCAGCTTATTCATGACTTTTGTCTGCGGAAGTTTTCAAATGGCTTTTTCAGATTTGGCTTCCGGTTACCTCAGAGGAAGCCCATGTCTGTGAATGCGTTCATACCCCTCCTGGTTATCTTAGATCTCCTGCTCAGGGACACGCTGACTGTGTCCTCAGGGCTTTGCCTGAGTGTCTGTCTGGTGGCCCAGCTTTGCAGTGTCGTGTTTTATTTGTGAATCAAGGTGTACAGCACCACTTATCTCCAGACGTGCCCGTGGGTAGTGCTAGAAAGTGCTTCAAAAGAAAATGACAAATAAGACAGAGAAGGGGAAATAGCCTATGGCATCTCTTCTACGTGGAATCTTAAAAGAAATGATACGAAGGAACTTATGTACAACACAAAAAGAGGTTCACAGACTAAGAGAATGCATTTATGGTTGCCAAGGGGAAGGGAGAGTTAGGGAGTTTGGGATGGACGTGTACACACTGCTATATTTTAAATGGATAATCAACAAGAAACTACTGTCGAGCACAAGGAACTCTGCTCATGTTGTGTGGCAGCCTGGAGGGGAGGGGAATCTCGGGGAGAAGGGATACATGTCTAGGTGTGGCTGAGTCCCTTCGCTGTTCACCTGAAACTATCATAGCATCATTCATCAGCTATACCCCAATACAAAACACAAAGTTTAAAAGAAAATAAAAGGACAAACTATTGCCAGATCTATGGGATGCATAATCAAACTGATACCATCATTCAAGGTATTATTATACGTCTATAGGATGCACGTGTCTATTTACACACTGATAGAGATAAAGTATGAAGGGGAAGTTTCTTTACAGCTCAGGCAAGATTCTGCCATCAACATTCTATGACCTGCAATTCGTGGTCTGGGCAATAATGTTATAACCTTAAACTAAACATAACTGCTTACCCTGCGCTTTCAACTATCTGTCCCATCTGCACATTGGCACAGATGTTCCTATGTTGCGATGCATGTTGTTTCCCTCGATCCTCACAAGGGTCTGGTTTTATAGTGAGGAATCGAGGGCTAGAAGGGTAAGTGGTACGCCAGTGCTTACAGAGCTCTCAAGTGGTGGGGCTGAAGTCAACTAATCACCTTCCTCTATCTTCTGTGTGATTACACTTAGGGGAACTCAAAAATATCAAGAAGTTGTGACGATCATAAAAAGAATGCTTATCATGTATTCTACATAGAGTATGGGCCAGACCCTGTCCTCGACCCTTCTGTGCACTTCTCAGGTAATCTTTCTGCTCACCCTTAGAGACAAGCAGCGTGATTTTCACTTTATAGATGAGGACTCTGAGGCTCAGAGAGGTGAGTCAACTAGCCCAGGGACACACAGCGCATGTCTGGCAGAGTCAGGCTTGAACTCAGTGCTGACTTCAAAGCCCATACTCTTTTCTTTTAGCTGCGTTCCCTCTTTTCCCGTTAGTGCAACTTTACATCAGTGCTTTCACCCTCTGCATCAGTATTTGCATTTTGGAACATCTCCAGTTATGGAATGAAAAGGCTTGTTTCTTGGTTTTGGTTTTAATTCCAAGTCTCTGGAAAGGGTGGGAGGGGGGCTTTAGGGGGCCAATATCCAGGCCTCTAGTGTCTCTGAAATCTACACCTCAGAGATGCCCAGACCAGGTGGTTGGGGGCACAACTTCAGTTCTCCAGGAGCACAAACAAGTTCTTCTGGGAAGTGTTGCACCTGCAACAGAGCAGCCCTGAGCCCTAGAGGCAGAACACTGGAACCTAAGTAGCCCTGGACAAGGGAGCCTAGTGGGCTGCAGTCCATACAGTCACAAGAATTGGATATAACTGAAGCGACTTACCACGCACACGTGCACACGGCCTGCTCTGGAGGAGCCGTGTGACCTGGACAATTCATTTCCTTACACTCTTGGAAACTCTGCTTCCTTTTTCTGAAACAAGGATTAAATTAGATAGTGTGTGTGTGTGTGTGTGTGTGTGTGTGTGTGTGTGTGTGTGTGTGTGTTTGGGACAGCATGCTAGGCAAAACAGGGAAGTCATTCTTTTGTGTTCTCTTCCAGGGAACCAAGGTTCTCTTGGCCCTTCTCCAAGCAAGCACTCTATAGGAAATCACAGTGCCTTCCAGGGCAGGCTTACAGTCAGAGGCCTTCCCACACTCCCTTCTGAAGGGCTCTTGTTGGGCTGGTACACATGTCCTTTCCTGAAGGAGTTTCCAAACCTCATCACCAAGGAGCTACCTCCCAATTAAAGCCTGTTGTTTGTGTTAAGAAACAACTTTTTTCATCCACAGACCCCCATGGTTGGATGGTATCACCAACTCAATGGACATGAGTTTGAGCTAACTCCCGGAAGGACAGGGAAGCCTGGTGTGCTGCAGTTCGTGTGGTCACTAGGAGTCAGACACGACTTAGCAATTGAACAAGACTGCAGTGGCTCAGAGGCGGAAGCCTGTGAGCAGCTGCAAAATGTCAGAACCCGAGATATAGGTGGCCACAGAGCACGGGCTCTGGAGGCAGACAGAGTCCAGCTTGAGAGCTGTGGCCCCTGGTCAGCTTCATCTTTCCAAGCACCAGTGTCCTTCTTTGTATAATGGCTAATTTCCAAGTTCATGAAATGCCTGATGCAGAACCCAGTATAGAATCGGTTAGAGCTTCAGTTTGCCCCTCTCTCTTCCTTCCTTATGCCCATGTTTAAAGGCGGACATTTGTAACAGACGGGTGAAAATGCATGGGATGAAGAGTCACTTCACCCACCCTGTTCAGATAGTCTACCATGTCCACTCCAAAGAGTTGCTCGTACCCACACTGTCCAGACAGTCCACTCAGATGTGTTCTTCAACTCAGAAACTTATGAACATGAGGAAGAGACTTGGTAAAGATGGCTGAACCTGTGTGTATTAACAAAAACATGTTCACAGGCTGCTATATGGCGACCCCTACTGGATTCTGGCATCAAACTTCTGTGTGGTCTCACTTAAAAAGTGGAAGACACATCCCCAGGACCCTTATGTGGCTTAAGGCAGCACATCCCCTTAAGTTGAACTTACCCTCATTGCTTCAGCTAAAATGTCTACTTACTGCTTCAGAGCTGGTAGTGCTGACTTTCTGGCCGTTCCTGAAATGTTAGTATTTTTATTAAACTATTTTTTTAATTTTTTTTTGGCCACTTTTATTGGTCTTTCATTTATTTACTTTCATCCATCTTTATTCTTTGGCCTGTGTGGGCTTCCCATTGCAGTGGCCTCTCTCACAGCGGAGCACAGGCTCTGAGCGCATGTGCTCCAGAGTGCTGGCTCATAATTGGACACACAGGTTCAGCTGCTCTGTGGCACGTGGGATCTCCCCATGCCAGGGATCGAACCAGTGCCCCTTGCACTGCAGGGTGGAGTCTTTACCCCCTGGACCACTATTTTTATGAAACTTTTAATTTTATATTGAAGTATAGCCGATTAACTATGTTGTGGTAGTTTCAGGTGGACAGCAAAGGAACTCGGCCATACATAGACACGTATTCATCCTCTCCCAAATCCCCTCCCATCTAGGCTTCCACGTAACATTGAACAGAGTTCCCTGTGAAGTGTCGTTTTTGAGTCCTGCATCTTTATCGAACTGGTATGCCACTACTAGTACTGTGCAAATGCTGGATGTTCCTTCTCAGTCTGGACCAATATGAACCCCATCTGGCAGAACTGTGACACTTCTTGAGAGAGAGGGATCAAATAATTCCAGAAAAACAGCAACTCTTTGGCACGAGGGTTAATTGCTTCATACCCAATCTTTATGGTTTCTTCGTAGTCTGTATGCCCATGTTTAAAGGCGGACATTTGTAACAGACGGGTGAAAATGCATGGGATGAAGAGTCACTTCACCCACCCTGTTCAGATAGTCTACCATGTCCACTCCAAAGAGTTGCTCGTACCCACACTGTCCAGACAGTCCACTCAGATGTGTTCTTCAACTCAGAAACTTATGAACATGAGGAAGAGACTTGGTAAAGATGGCTGAACCTGTGTGTATTAACAAAAACATGTTCACAGGCTGCTATATGGCGACCCCTACTGGATTCTGGCATCAAACTTCTGTGTGGTCTCACTTAAAAAGTGGAAGACACATCCCCAGGACCCTTATGTGGCTTAAGGCAGCACATCCCCTTAAGTTGAACTTACCCTCATTGCTTCAGCTAAAATGTCTACTTACTGCTTCAGAGCTGGTAGTGCTGACTTTCTGGCCGTTCCTGAAATGTTAGTATTTTTATTAAACTATTTTTTTAATTTTTTTTTGGCCACTTTTATTGGTCTTTCATTTATTTACTTTCATCCATCTTTATTCTTTGGCCTGTGTGGGCTTCCCATTGCAGTGGCCTCTCTCACAGCGGAGCACAGGCTCTGAGCGCATGTGCTCCAGAGTGCTGGCTCATAATTGGACACACAGGTTCAGCTGCTCTGTGGCACGTGGGATCTCCCCATGCCAGGGATCGAACCAGTGCCCCTTGCACTGCAGGGTGGAGTCTTTACCCCCTGGACCACTATTTTTATGAAACTTTTAATTTTATATTGAAGTATAGCCGATTAACTATGTTGTGGTAGTTTCAGGTGGACAGCAAAGGAACTCGGCCATACATAGACACGTATTCATCCTCTCCCAAATCCCCTCCCATCTAGGCTTCCACGTAACATTGAACAGAGTTCCCTGTGAAGTGTCGTTTTTGAGTCCTGCATCTTTATCGAACTGGTATGCCACTACTAGTACTGTGCAAATGCTGGATGTTCCTTCTCAGTCTGGACCAATATGAACCCCATCTGGCAGAACTGTGACACTTCTTGAGAGAGAGGGATCAAATAATTCCAGAAAAACAGCAACTCTTTGGCACGAGGGTTAATTGCTTCATACCCAATCTTTATGGTTTCTTCGTAGTCTGTATGACTTTGGACTCAAGGTTAAGAAAAAATGAAACATAATAAAGTCACTTACCCTTTATAAAGTCTTATCATCAAGACACATAAGTGTGCCAGAGCCGTATTCTGAGCCCTGGCTGTGTACAGAGGACTCTACGAGGTAAGTTGGTGAGTCCGTGTATGTAGGTCATGGCCCCTACCCTCAGGGATCTTGTATTAGAGAGTTGGATGCAGACATGATGTGCTGGGTGAAATGGAGAAAGTAAATCCCATCGTGTTAGCAGTGTGGCCAGGGAAAGAGAAATAAACATGTGTGCGGGTCTGGAAACTAAGAATTGAGGGGTATTTAAGACTCTACAGGAATCGAGAAAACAGAAAGGTCCATATGGGAAGCATTTTAGGTAGAAAAAACAGTTTCCCATTCAACTACGGAAGGTTGTGTATATGAATTTGAAATCATTCAATGATCAGGGGACTCAATTCTAGAGTGTACACTATGGCAACTTGCTCTGATGTCACATCCACTGCATTAATGTCTTCTTTTTTTTAAAAAAAATTTTGACTTCTTTTATTGATTTTTCATTTATTTATTTTCATGCATCTTTATTCCTCGGCCTGTGTGGGCTTCCCATTGCTTTGGCCCCTCATTGCAGGGCATTGACTCTGGGCACATGTGCTCCAGAGCTCTGGCTCATAATTGGACACACTGGTCCAGCTGCTCCATGGCACGTGGGATTCTCCCGGGTGAGGGATCGAACTGGTGCCCCTTGCACTGCAAGACAGACTCTTTACCCACGGAACCACCAGGGAAGCCCCCTAATGTCTTCTTAACAGCTCAGTATTTCTTCTTACTGTCAACAGTCTTGGCAGTAAACTTACCCTTAAATTTTTCCAGCTGCAAAGGCACTAGGACACAGCTTCCAGGTGAATCTACTGGGGTCACCCTACCACAGGGCAGAGGAGGTACCATCAGGAAAAGTCATTTTATTCCTTACTCTCTCACAAGTATAGAAGGAAAACTGAACTTAAGTTTTTGAGCTTAAAAATCTCTAGTCAGAGGTTTTACCTTAAAATCTCATCTCTTTTGGGGGGACTGGGAGGAAGGTGGAGGAGGGATGGGAGCCAGGGATATGGATATGACTAATCTGGGATTATACATATCTATAAACAACAAAACACTGTAAAAGTAAAAAGTAAAATAAAAATTTTAAAAAATCTCCTTTCTTCTATGATGAAACAGAACTAGAATATTAGAATTCAGACAAAGATGAAAATGCAATTCTGTGAAGAAAACGACAAATCAAATTATAGTATCTCTGAAAGAAATAGAATTTTGTTTTTAAAGGCAACTATGATCTTTCTGCAGCAGGATATAATTTTTGGATCTTTTGTCACAAACAAGTCACTAAAAAGCAATGGCATTTTATTATTGCACAGAGCAGTTCTTGAAGAGACGGACGTGATGGGTGCGCTGTATCAGGTCAGACTTTTGTTCAAGCTTACTGGAGATACGAAAAACACCAAGGTAGACGTCTATCCAAATGCTATGCGGAAATCTGCAAATAAATGGAGCAGACTCCAAGACCAAAAAGTGTCTAATAGCATGATGGAACAGTGGCCTCCAGTGTTACGTAAGTTACAAGTTCTAATATAATGCTATTTGTAATCAGTAGTTACACATATGACTCAAGATGATGTCAGAGAGTTCAGACCTAATAGTGTGGGCTTCCCATTGCTTTGGCCCCTCATTGCAGGGCATTGACTCTGGGCACATGTGCTCCAGAGCTCTGGCTCATAATTGGACACACTGGTCCAGCTGCTCCATGGCACGTGGGATTCTCCCGGGTGAGGGATCGAACTGGTGCCCCTTGCACTGCAAGACAGACTCTTTACCCACGGAACCACCAGGGAAGCCCCCTAATGTCTTCTTAACAGCTCAGTATTTCTTCTTACTGTCAACAGTCTTGGCAGTAAACTTACCCTTAAATTTTTCCAGCTGCAAAGGCACTAGGACACAGCTTCCAGGTGAATCTACTGGGGTCACCCTACCACAGGGCAGAGGAGGTACCATCAGGAAAAGTCATTTTATTCCTTACTCTCTCACAAGTATAGAAGGAAAACTGAACTTAAGTTTTTGAGCTTAAAAATCTCTAGTCAGAGGTTTTACCTTAAAATCTCATCTCTTTTGGGGGGACTGGGAGGAAGGTGGAGGAGGGATGGGAGCCAGGGATATGGATATGACTAATCTGGGATTATACATATCTATAAACAACAAAACACTGTAAAAGTAAAAAGTAAAATAAAAATTTTAAAAAATCTCCTTTCTTCTATGATGAAACAGAACTAGAATATTAGAATTCAGACAAAGATGAAAATGCAATTCTGTGAAGAAAACGACAAATCAAATTATAGTATCTCTGAAAGAAATAGAATTTTGTTTTTAAAGGCAACTATGATCTTTCTGCAGCAGGATATAATTTTTGGATCTTTTGTCACAAACAAGTCACTAAAAAGCAATGGCATTTTATTATTGCACAGAGCAGTTCTTGAAGAGACGGACGTGATGGGTGCGCTGTATCAGGTCAGACTTTTGTTCAAGCTTACTGGAGATACGAAAAACACCAAGGTAGACGTCTATCCAAATGCTATGCGGAAATCCGCAAATAAATGGAGCAGACTCCAAGACCAAAAAGTGTCTAATAGCATGATGGAACAGTGGCCTCCAGTGTTACGTAAGTTACAAGTTCTAATATAATGCTATTTGTAATCAGTAGTTACACATATGACTCAAGATGATGTCAGAGAGTTCAGACCTAATACTAGAAGAGAAAACGGGCATAGTGAGTAGAAGCATCCATAGCTGGGCATTTGGAAGGGGACCCTCGAGATTGTTAGAGCGTGATTTTGTGGGGTAGGAGTGAGCTGGGAGCCAGTGTGAACAAGGTCTTTCCTACTCTTACGTGGGCTTTCTTGAATAGGGGGAATCACTGTGAGGAATGCTAGTCCAGAACAAATACGGCGAACCTCGACATGAGGAAATATTCTAGTAAGTATTTTTATTTATTATTTAGGTTATCCTGAGTTTCAATTGCTGTGCATGGGCTTTCTCTAGTTGCAGGGAGCAGGGGCTACTCTCTAGTTGCAGCGCGAGGGCTTCTCATTGCGGTGGCTTCTTTGGTTGTGGAGCACGGGTTCTAGGAGCTGCAGCACACGGCCTTAGGAGTTGTAGCTCTTGGGTTCTAGAGAGCTACCTCAGTAATTGTGGTGCAGGGACTTAGTTGCTCTGAGGCATGTGGGATCTTCCCGCACAAGGGATAGAACCATTGTCCCCTAAACTGCAAGGCAGATTCTTAACCACTGGACCACCAGGGAAGCCCAACACAAGGCAATTAACTGACGATCTGATTGGGGTTAGAGGGACCACAGGAAGTAGTCAGAAAAGGAAACGCTAGCAAAGTTTCGATAGTCTCCGGATTTCCACTGCAGGGGCGTGAGTTTGATCCCTGGTCGGAGAACTAAAATCCTGCATGCTATGCAGCATGCCCGCCCCCCACACCCCCGAAAAGACTCACTAGTGCTTACTGTGGCCCAGGCACTGGTCTCAGGACAATTTACAGTTGAAGAAAGTAAGGCATGAAGAAGCTGACTAAATTGTCTAAGATTATTCGACCGGCAGAACTTGCCATACCACCCTGAACGCACCCAATCTTACCTGATCTCAGGAGCTAAGCAGGGTTGGACCTGGTTAGTACTTGAATGGGAGAACTTAAGTCAATATTCTTCACCACCACATATGAAAGTGGTTTAAGAGAATTCTAAATATGAATCACAAATAGAAAAGTTGGTGGCAAGTCCTCCCTGTTTCATAGCAAGTTTCCATAGCAAATTCCCCTGTTTGGGATTTATGACCCAGCCCCTGTCACTGCCATTAAGACTGGAAGATTCCCGTTGCTGCTACGAAGACTTAAAGAGATTCAGTCACTGAGGGAAAGATTCTCCATAAGAAGGGAAAGGGCCTAAGGGGCCAGGCAGGGGCGGAGGCAGGGGCGAGGGGTAGGGGTGGGGGTGTGTTGCAGCTTTGGTTAAGAGATACAGCAAAATACAGAGAAAAAACACAAGGCCGGGATTCAGGGGGTTATGGAACAGCCACTTCAACCTCAATCAAAGGGTTAAGTCTGGAATGTCTAATAAGAAGGTCCAAAGTGTCACCAAGGTGAAGTGGCCACAATGTCAGGCAGTAAACAGAAGGGACAAACTGACCAGGCAGTAGCCCAATCAGAGTGTGAAGTCAAATATGGTTGACTAAATACACTGCGTACTTGTAAATTAACCCTCATAACAGTCATAATTTAGCAAAGTGGTTTTGCCCAAGAAGCATCCAAAGGAGTTGAGATGAAGACCACTAGGGGGCAGTACCATGGAGAAACAGCAGGAAAGGTGGCCTGCCAAGGTCTCACCCTTCAGAGAAGAGCCTGTAGTTGGTTCTCACCACTAGCAGCACATAACAGGGAGCCTTCTCTTCCATCACAGTCCTTTCCTTCCTCTCTGCAGTTAATGTTTAATAGGGAAACAAGGGACCTCCTTGATGGTCCAGTGGGGGACCATCTGCCTTCCAGGGGAATGCGAGCTCTGGGGGTGTGAGCTCAATCCCTGGTTGGGAATTAAGATCCCCCATGCCCCACGGTTGGGCAAAAAGAAATAAATTAATTAAAAATAACAGGAAAACAAGATTCGCCCTCTCAACCTGTGACTTTGAGGGTATGCCAGGGTATAATGTGGCCCGCTGTGCTGTCTTGACCACACAACATGGGCCAGTCCTCCAGGTCCCCCGTGGCTCAACCTGGAGCTTTATCACAGAGCATCTTATCAGCTTCTTCACCACCACATATGAAAGTGGTTTAAGAGAATTCTAAATATGAATCACAAATAGAAAAGTTGGTGGCAAGTCCTCCCTGTTTCATAGCAAGTTTCCATAGCAAATTCCCCTGTTTGGGATTTATGACCCAGCCCCTGTCACTGCCATTAAGACTGGAAGATTCCCGTTGCTGCTACGAAGACTTAAAGAGATTCAGTCACTGAGGGAAAGATTCTCCATAAGAAGGGAAAGGGCCTAAGGGGCCAGGCAGGGGCGGAGGCAGGGGCGAGGGGTAGGGGTGGGGGTGTGTTGCAGCTTTGGTTAAGAGATACAGCAAAATACAGAGAAAAAACACAAGGCCGGGATTCAGGGGGTTATGGAACAGCCACTTCAACCTCAATCAAAGGGTTAAGTCTGGAATGTCTAATAAGAAGGTCCAAAGTGTCACCAAGGTGAAGTGGCCACAATGTCAGGCAGTAAACAGAAGGGACAAACTGACCAGGCAGTAGCCCAATCAGAGTGTGAAGTCAAATATGGTTGACTAAATACACTGCGTACTTGTAAATTAACCCTCATAACAGTCATAATTTAGCAAAGTGGTTTTGCCCAAGAAGCATCCAAAGGAGTTGAGATGAAGACCACTAGGGGGCAGTACCATGGAGAAACAGCAGGAAAGGTGGCCTGCCAAGGTCTCACCCTTCAGAGAAGAGCCTGTAGTTGGTTCTCACCACTAGCAGCACATAACAGGGAGCCTTCTCTTCCATCACAGTCCTTTCCTTCCTCTCTGCAGTTAATGTTTAATAGGGAAACAAGGGACCTCCTTGATGGTCCAGTGGGGGACCATCTGCCTTCCAGGGGAATGCGAGCTCTGGGGGTGTGAGCTCAATCCCTGGTTGGGAATTAAGATCCCCCATGCCCCACGGTTGGGCAAAAAGAAATAAATTAATTAAAAATAACAGGAAAACAAGATTCGCCCTCTCAACCTGTGACTTTGAGGGTATGCCAGGGTATAATGTGGCCCGCTGTGCTGTCTTGACCACACAACATGGGCCAGTCCTCCAGGTCCCCCGTGGCTCAACCTGGAGCTTTATCACAGAGCATCTTTATCAGCTTCTCGGAGCTTCTGGTGAGGCTCGGGACAGCAGTCACACATCCATTTCGGCCACAAGAGGGAAGAAAAGCCTTCCTTCTTACTGCTCTCTCAGAGCTTTTCCTTTGCAAACTGGTGTTGCTTTCAGAATGAGGCTGCTAGCATCCTGCCAAACACAGAAAAGGAAAGTCAGCACCCAAGTGAGCCAGCTCCTGGGTCCCTCCCTGAAACTCTCCAATTGGAAGACTTTTCCCAGCGCTCAGCCCCCACCTGGACCTCCAGTCACTCAAGTCGGCTGCTTATTTTGTCTAAAATATCCTTCTCTAATCCCCTCCTTCCTTGGGCCTGCCTAAACCCCATTCATCCAATAGAAATCACCTTGGTCACCTCCTCCAGGAAGTCTACCTGTCTGCTCCCAGGTTACATCTTAAGCTACTCATACACATGGCCCCCAGCACCCTGTGCTAAGCTCACTATGACATTTACCAACTTATACAGCATTTTCTTTTCTTCCACTAGACAGTATGCTTAATGGGAAGCGGTCTGTGTCTGGATCATAGCTGATGACCAATATGCAAGAAAATAAACATTTAGAGCCTTGACAGACATTTGTGTGTGTGTGTGTGTGTGTGTGTGTGTGTGTGTGTGTGTGCGTGTGTGTGCTCCATCACTAAGCTGTGTTTGATTTTCGTGACAGGCTCCTCTGTCCATGGAATTTCCCAGGAAAGAATACTGGAGTGGGTTGCCATTGTCTCCTCCAGGGGATCTTCCCAATCCAGGAAGTGAATCCACATCTCCTGCACTGACAGGTAGGTTCTTTACTTGGGAAGCCCTAACAAGTATTGGCAAAATGAGCTGATGTCAGAATCAGACAGGTGCAGAGAAGTAAATGAATCATTCAGGAGTAGAATAGTCAAGAACACAGCTCCTGGTGTCAGATGGGCCTGGGTTAGAATCCCAGTCCTGGCTTAGTCCAGCTACGGGATGTTACACCTCCCTAAACCTTAAGCGAGCAGAGGGGCCAGGGTAAAAATAAAAAAATCAGGAAAACAAGATTCCCTCTCAACCTGTGACTTTGAGGGTATGCCAGGGTATAATGTGGCCCGCTGTGCTGTCTTGACCACACAACATGGGCCAGTCCTCCAGGTCCCCCGTGGCTCAACCTGGAGCTTTATCACAGAGCATCTTTATCAGCTTCTCGGAGCTTCTGGTGAGGCTCGGGACAGCAGTCACACATCCATTTCGGCCACAAGAGGGAAGAAAAGCCTTCCTTCTTACTGCTCTCTCAGAGCTTTTCCTTTGCAAACTGGTGTTGCTTTCAGAATGAGGCTGCTAGCATCCTGCCAAACACAGAAAAGGAAAGTCAGCACCCAAGTGAGCCAGCTCCTGGGTCCCTCCCTGAAACTCTCCAATTGGAAGACTTTTCCCAGCGCTCAGCCCCCACCTGGACCTCCAGTCACTCAAGTCGGCTGCTTATTTTGTCTAAAATATCCTTCTCTAATCCCCTCCTTCCTTGGGCCTGCCTAAACCCCATTCATCCAATAGAAATCACCTTGGTCACCTCCTCCAGGAAGTCTACCTGTCTGCTCCCAGGTTACATCTTAAGCTACTCATACACATGGCCCCCAGCACCCTGTGCTAAGCTCACTATGACATTTACCAACTTATACAGCATTTTCTCTTTTCTTCCACTAGACAGTATGCTTAATGGGAAGCGGTCTGTGTCTGGATCATAGCTGATGACCAATATGCAAGAAAATAAACATTTAGAGCCTTGACAGACATTTGTGTGTGTGTGTGTGTGTGTGTGTGTGTGTGTGTGTGTGTGCGTGTGTGTGCTCCATCACTAAGCTGTGTTTGATTTTCGTGACAGGCTCCTCTGTCCATGGAATTTCCCAGGAAAGAATACTGGAGTGGGTTGCCATTGTCTCCTCCAGGGGATCTTCCCAATCCAGGAAGTGAATCCACATCTCCTGCACTGACAGGTAGGTTCTTTACTTGGGAAGCCCTAACAAGTATTGGCAAAATGAGCTGATGTCAGAATCAGACAGGTGCAGAGAAGTAAATGAATCATTCAGGAGTAGAATAGTCAAGAACACAGCTCCTGGTGTCAGATGGGCCTGGGTTAGAATCCCAGTCCTGGCTTAGTCCAGCTACGGGATGTTACACCTCCCTAAACCTTAATTCCCTCATTTATATTTTATAAAAATAAAATTATTTATATAAATATTATTATTGTAAATTATTTATATAAACATTACTGTTTATCAATATAAAATTATAAAATGCTTTTAACAACCACAACAATGACAATAAATAATCCTTGCTAGCTTTGTTTTTAGTACAAGACCTACCTCAGGATTGAAGTAAGGATTAGGTGAGATGCTCTGAGTGCTGACAGCAGAACTCTGCAGGCTCTAAAGGCGTGACAGACACGAGCGATATGCTCACCCTCCCCCGATGCTGGCCTAGCCCTTCGCCTACGGGGGTGGATTTACAGAGAAAAATCATTGCTTTGTTCAGAAAATCCTGACATTCATACTTAAATTAAACAAAATCGGATTGTTTTTCAAGACAGCCCCCAATCAGCCAGAAGCCGATTCATCATCTTTCACGAAGATGAGTAAATATCTTTTGCACTGTCATCGGGAATGACTCACAGCTGCGGAGGGTCTCGTTTCCAAGGGCGCATTTCGAGTGTCTCAAGGGCCCTTTGTTACTCACAAAACTCGCCACTTGGTGGCAGCAGAGCCGGGGACCCTCGGAGAGGAGAGCGACCTGACCCTTAAGAGGGTTTGAGGAGGCCACGGGGCTTGGAAACGAATAACTGACACAGCCAGTGAGTGTTAGCTCAGGAAACGACAAAGGCTTATTTCAAGGGTGTGCAAAATATAACGTCCTCGGGCCCAAAGCAGTAACATAGACCCGGGAAGCCTGTGATCTCCTTGGAAATAAAACATTGAGGCCGTTGACAAATGAAGACACAAGAGCTTATGAACTATTTTAGATACGTGTTATAAATTTGATCCCAAGATAATTAACTGATACCACAAGCAGCCTCATCTAGCTGTGCCTCCTATTTAAAAAGCTACAATGACCCCTTGGGGGTTTCTTAACTGGTGGTGGGCATGGAGGGCTAGAGTCTGACGTCAGGAGAAAGAATATTCAATATGCCCACTTTCTTTCTCTTTTTTGGCCACTTCATGTGACATGTGGGTTCTCAGTTCCTCAACCAGGGATTGAATCTATACCCCCTGCATTGGAAGGGAGCGTCTAAACCACTGGACCACCAGGGGAAATCCATGCCTGCTTTTCTTCATAATACAAACATAGGAAGCAAAGCCTGATGGAGTCTATCTAGTCGCTGTACACAGAAGATAGAGTGAAAAGCATAGACAGGGCGTGGAATTTTTAAAAATATATATATTTTTATATTTTTACAGAGTTTTGTTGTTTACAGTTTATGTATGTTCCCAGATAATGGAATTTTTTTAAAAGGTCAGAAACATGGACACAGTATTAACAACAATAACGATAAAAGCATTTATTAAGTATTTAATACACACAGTGCAGTCTGCCTTATGCTCAGTTGCTAAGTGCTTTCTGATTCATTGTGACCCGTGGACTGTAGCCTGCCAGGCTCCTGTCCATAGGATTCTCCAGGCAATAAAACGAAGCTGATTCATCATCTTTCACGAAGATGAGTAAATATCTTTTGCACTGTCATCGGGAATGACTCACAGCTGCGGAGGGTCTCGTTTCCAAGGGCGCATTTCGAGTGTCTCAAGGGCCCTTTGTTACTCACAAAACTCGCCACTTGGTGGCAGCAGAGCCGGGGACCCTCGGAGAGGAGAGCGACCTGACCCTTAAGAGGGTTTGAGGAGGCCACGGGGCTTGGAAACGAATAACTGACACAGCCAGTGAGTGTTAGCTCAGGAAACGACAAAGGCTTATTTCAAGGGTGTGCAAAATATAACGTCCTCGGGCCCAAAGCAGTAACATAGACCCGGGAAGCCTGTGATCTCCTTGGAAATAAAACATTGAGGCCGTTGACAAATGAAGACACAAGAGCTTATGAACTATTTTAGATACGTGTTATAAATTTGATCCCAAGATAATTAACTGATACCACAAGCAGCCTCATCTAGCTGTGCCTCCTATTTAAAAAGCTACAATGACCCCTTGGGGGTTTCTTAACTGGTGGTGGGCATGGAGGGCTAGAGTCTGACGTCAGGAGAAAGAATATTCAATATGCCCACTTTCTTTCTCTTTTTTGGCCACTTCATGTGACATGTGGGTTCTCAGTTCCTCAACCAGGGATTGAATCTATACCCCCTGCATTGGAAGGGAGCGTCTAAACCACTGGACCACCAGGGAAGTCCATGCCTGCTTTTCTTCATAATACAAACATAGGAAGCAAAGCCTGATGGAGTCTATCTAGTCGCTGTACACAGAAGATAGAGTGAAAAAGCATAGACAGGGCGTGGAATTTTTAAAAATATATATATTTTTATATTTTTACAGAGTTTTGTTGTTTACAGTTTATGTATGTTCCCAGATAATGGAATTTTTTTAAAAGGTCAGAAACATGGACACAGTATTAACAACAATAACGATAAAAGCATTTATTAAGTATTTAATACACACAGTGCAGTCTGCCTTATGCTCAGTTGCTAAGTGCTTTCTGATTCATTGTGACCCGTGGACTGTAGCCTGCCAGGCTCCTGTCCATAGGATTCTCCAGGCAAGAAAACGAGTGGGTTGCCATGGCCTCCTCCAGGGGAGCTTCCCGACTCAGGGACAGAACCCGTGTCTCTCATGTTTCCATCACTGGGAGGCAAGTTTTTCTGGGAAGCCCTCTCCTACTGCCTTTGACCCATTTGTCTGCCTCCCACACTGGCAGATGAACTCCCAGGACCCAGTTTATTCTGTTCCTCCTTGGCTGTGTTGTCTAGCCCAGCGCCTGGCACAAAAGAGATGCTCACCATTCCAAGCATTGACCAAATGAATGAAATCTTAAATGTGCTGTGTTTTCTCAGGATGGAGAATGAAACACCTAAAGCCAGGGGTCCCCAACCCCCAGTGCACAGCCTACTAGGAGCCTGGCTGCACAGCAGAAGGTGAGTGGTGTCCCATCTTGCCCCACTGTGTGCGTTACCACCTGCACCACCACCCCTTTAAAGGAAAAATTGTCTTCCACTAAACCCATCCCTGGTGCCCAAAAGAATGGGGACCGCCGCCTTAAACCATACAACTGGCCCATAGTTAAGAGCAGGCGCGGGTTCTGTGCAATCCCAGTTGTTGACTCCTGGTCTCAGCTATGTTCCAAGACAGGACGTGAGCCTGGAACACTGGGC
This sequence comes from Tragulus kanchil, assembly GCA_022376925.1. Lineage (NCBI taxonomy): Eukaryota > Metazoa > Chordata > Mammalia > Artiodactyla > Tragulidae > Tragulus > Tragulus kanchil. The sequence goes on along the minus strand of JAIOJX010000003.1, from coordinate 75,428,847 downwards.
ATGGCTGTTAAAGCAGCCCTGGGATCGTCCCTCGCGGGGTATTTTCAGAAGCTTGTGCCTGTCTAACTAGACCTCCCACTTTAGAGCCAGGAGGCAGGGCGGTCCCACTGGCCTCCATCTTGATGCTTCCTCTGGTTCTCAGTGAGAAATGGGAGTTCTTCCAGGGAGGAACACCATTATCAGCAAGTTTTTTCAGAATTTATTTCAGGCCATTTGTCTTCCTCTAGGTGTGTGGCACTCCAGGGTAGAAGCTCCCAGCTGCTGTCCTAAATCCCTTGCAGATATAGACGTATGCATTTTTAAACGTTAGAGACGCAGTGTCAACGCACTGCGCACAGCGTCAATATAGTGTTCCCAGCCAGCACAAAAGCACTGCAGGAACCTGAGCTCTTGCAAGAGATACCTTCTGAAATCAACCACTCCTGAGAGCTCCATCTCTGAAGTTTAGAGCAGGCCCTTCATATGCCTTCTCCAAGGTCAGCATAAAACAGATATTTCCCAGTCCTATCTTGCCAAAGATCTCAAAATGATGTTGTGACTATTTTATGCTTATGGTAAAGTTGAGAGACCAATACAACAGACATCCATCCTCTGTTACCCGCTCTATCACGTGTTAACATTTTCCTGTATTGTTCCCAAGTTATTTTTCTCAAGATGTAAATTACAGATATGGTTGAAGATTCCTTGGGGGCAAGAGCGCCCGCATTCCTTTCTTGCTTCACAATCTTGAATTTTAATGCTCATCATCTTCAATAGTTTTAAACATTGACTACATATGTATGAATCCATAAACAAAATTTAGTGCTGTTTTGAACTGTTTTAGCAGTATAAAAATGATAGACTACTGCACTGATCCTTCCGTAAATTGCTTTCTTCACTCAATAATATTATTTTGAGATAACTCATTCACTTTAACTACTGAATCGTAGGAAGAGATGCTTGTTTATTTTCTCTGTGGTTTGTAAAGAGTTAGTTATTCCCTTTGCCTTTTTTTTTTTTCCTGTAAAAACCATAACACACTGAATTGTCTCATACATGTCTCCTATGCAATTTGAGAAAATCCCTCCAGACCTGAACACTGGGCATGGAAGACCTTGCCTCGGTATTTTCAGAAGCTTGTGCCTGTCTAACTAGACCTCCCACTTTAGAGCCAGGAGGCAGGGCGGTCCCACTGGCCTCCATCTTGATGCTTCCTCTGGTTCTCAGTGAGAAATGGGAGTTCTTCCAGGGAGGAACACCATTATCAGCAAGTTTTTTCAGAATTTATTTCAGGCCATTTGTCTTCCTCTAGGTGTGTGGCACTCCAGGGTAGAAGCTCCCAGCTGCTGTCCTAAATCCCTTGCAGATATAGACGTATGCATTTTTAAACGTTAGAGACGCAGTGTCAACGCACTGCGCACAGCGTCAATATAGTGTTCCCAGCCAGCACAAAAGCACTGCAGGGAACCTGAGCTCTTGCAAGAGATACCTTCTGAAATCAACCACTCCTGAGAGCTCCATCTCTGAAGTTTAGAGCAGGCCCTTCATATGCCTTCTCCAAGGTCAGCATAAAACAGATATTTCCCAGTCCTATCTTGCCAAAGATCTCAAAATGATGTTGTGACTATTTTATGCTTATGGTAAAGTTGAGAGACCAATACAACAGACATCCATCCTCTGTTACCCGCTCTATCACGTGTTAACATTTTCCTGTATTGTTCCCAAGTTATTTTTCTCAAGGTGTAAATTACAGATATGGTTGAAGATTCCTTGGGGGCAAGAGCGCCGCATTCCTTTCTTGCTTCACAATCTTGAATTTTAATGCTCATCATCTTCAATAGTTTTAAACATTGACTACATATGTATGAATCCATAAACAAAATTTAGTGCTGTTTTGAACTGTTTTAGCAGTATAAAAATGATAGACTACTGCACTGATCCTTCCGTAAATTGCTTTCTTCACTCAATAATATTATTTTGAGATAACTCATTCACTTTAACTACTGAATCGTAGGAAGAGATGCTTGTTTATTTTCTCTGTGGTTTGTAAAGAGTTAGTTATTCCCTTTGCCTTTTTTTTTTTTCCTGTAAAAACCATAACACACTGAATTGTCTCATACATGTCTCCTATGCAATTTGAGAAAATACCTCCAGACCAGAATGGGTGGTTTATAGAATCAGATTATCTTTGCCTTTGCTAGATACTGTCAAGTTGTTCTCTGAAATGGTCGTATCACTTTATATTGCCAATAACAAAAACAAGGTTTCCATTTTTTTCATGTCCTTGCCTCCTCTATATGGAAAAAATTTCTAACTTACAGAAAAGTTGCCAAAATTATACAATGAACACATATATACTTCCATCGAGCAGTTACTAACATTTTGTCATGTTTGCTTTCCCTTTCTCTTGCTTCAAAATTTCTTGGCCTTTAGAGTTCTGTATTGCCACCTGGATACCTATCTTGAAATACATGTATACATGCATAAATAAATATATGCAATAAATATACAAATTTAATATATGTATATGTATATATCCTAGAACAAAGATATTCTCCTATTTAACACAATGGAATTATTACAGTCAGAAAAGTAAACACTGACATAATTCTATTACCTATTATATAATACAGATTCAAAGCTCTCCATTGAGCTAATAATGTTCTTCATAATTTTGCCTTCTGTCCAGAATCATATCAGAGATTGAACACTGTATTTAATTGTCATGTATCTTTAGTCTCCTTTAATTTCCTGTAAACTAGAAAAATTCCCCAACTTTAAAAAAAAATTCCATGCAATTGATATATTTTTCTCCTTGCTGACTCTTGATAATGTCAGACTTTTTAATCTTTGCCAAAATGACGGGGGGGGGGGGGGGAAAATATTTCAACATGATTTTAATTTTTTTCCTTGATTCCTAGTGCAGTTGAGAAAACCTTCATATGCATATTGGCAATTCAATCATCAGAAGGATTTTCTCTTTAATATTTTTTGCCTATTTCAGTACTTTGTAGTTTGCCATTTCTTTTTATAGATTTATGAAAATTCTCTATATATTCTGGAAACCAAATGACTGTCAAAGGCAATGTTAGCTATGATAATTGGGCAGGCTGAACAGAGGTTTTTAATTTTAATATTCAAATATATCAATCTTTCCCTTAATAATTTGTGACCTTGTAAAAAGTCCTTTTCCATTCCAAATTCATGTTTATAGATATCTAAAAAGATTTATCTTTCCTAGCCTCCAGACCAGAATGGGTGGTTTATAGAATCAGATTATCTTTGCCTTTGCTAGATACTGTCAAGTTGTTCTCTGAAATGGTCGTATCACTTTATATTGCCAATAACAAAAACAAGGTTTCCATTTTTTTCATGTCCTTGCCTCCTCTATATGGAAAAAATTTCTAACTTACAGAAAAGTTGCCAAAATTATACAATGAACACATATATACTTCCATCGAGCAGTTACTAACATTTTGTCATGTTTGCTTTCCCTTTCTCTTGCTTCAAAATTTCTTGGCCTTTAGAGTTCTGTATTGCCACCTGGATACCTATCTTGAAATACATGTATACATGCATAAATAAATATATGCAATAAATATACAAATTTAATATATGTATATGTATATATCCTAGAACAAAGATATTCTCCTATTTAACACAATGGAATTATTACAGTCAGAAAAGTAAACACTGACATAATTCTATTACCTATTATATAATACAGATTCAAAGCTCTCCATTGAGCTAATAATGTTCTTCATAATTTTGCCTTCTGTCCAGAATCATATCAGAGATTGAACACTGTATTTAATTGTCATGTATCTTTAGTCTCCTTTAATTTCCTGTAAACTAGAAAAATTCCCCAACTTTAAAAAAAAATTCCATGCAATTGATATATTTTTCTCCTTGCTGACTCTTGATAATGTCAGACTTTTTAATCTTTGCCAAAATGACGGGGGGGGGGGGGTAAAATATTTCAACATGATTTTAATTTTTTTCCTTGATTCCTAGTGCAGTTGAGAAAACCTTCATATGCATATTGGCAATTCAATCATCAGAAGGATTTTCTCTTTAATATTTTTTGCCTATTTCAGTACTTTGTAGTTTGCCATTTCTTTTTATAGATTTATGAAAATTCTCTATATATTCTGGAAACCAAATGACTGTCAAAGGCAATGTTAGCTATGATAATTGGGCAGGCTGAACAGAGGTTTTTAATTTTAATATTCAAATATATCAATCTTTCCCTTAATAATTTGTGACCTTGTAAAAAGTCCTTTTCCATTCCAAATTCATAAGACATTTTAAACATAATTTTAGATCTTTTATCCACTTGAAATCTAGTTTTGTGTGTATGATTAGGATCTAATTTCCACTTTTTGTGTGTAATGTACTAGTGCTACTTATCAGAATCCATCCTTTCTCCACTGATTTTTTAAAATATTTATTTATTTAAATATTTTTTAATATTTATTTATTTGACTGCACTGGCTCAGTTGCGGCACATGGGACAAAGTTCCCTCACCTGGGATTGAACCGGGCCCTCTGCACTGGGAATGCAGAGTCTTAGCCACTGGGCTACTAGGCTACTATTTATTTAAAAATAAATAAATAAATCTCATTTTAATCACCTGGCCTTGATTAATTCACAAGATCAAGCCTACAGCTTTTTCTAGTCAGTTTTCCCAAACCATGTGACTTAATATATTCTCTGAAACCTTTCATGTTTTAAGAAAAACATGTTCCACCTTTCACTTTGCAACCTCAGAGCCAACTTTCCTTGCATTCCCTGTCAATGGGAGCTGCAGTCGCCTCAAAGAAACACTGCTGGAATAATGGTAAACTAGAGTCTCAAAGACCCTCAGAATAGTTTAGATTTTTTTAAATTTTGACTTCTTTTATTATTTTTTTTAAATTTATTTATTCTCATCCATCTTTGTTCTCCAGCCTGTGCGGGCCTCCCGTTGCAGTGGCTTCTTTCGTTGCAGAGCACCAGCTGTGGGTGCATGCACTCCAGAGCACCGGCTCATAATTGAACACACCAGTCCAGCCGCTTTGCAGCACGTGGGATCTTCCCAGGCCAGGGATCAAACCGGTGCCCCCTGCACTGCAAGGTGGACTCTTTACCCACTGGACCACCAGGGAGGCCCCAGAATCGTTTTTTTAAAAAAGAAAAAAGTTATCAAGGAAGACAGCCTCCATTGTCTCCTGGAATGGCTCTCCCTGAATGTCCCCCTCACTGAAACCTTCCCTCCTATGGTTGCCCTCCGCCCGGAACCTGGAGCATTCCATTCCTTCTCTCATCTGTTGCCGATTCTGCAGTGCTTGGAAAGTGTTGCACAGAGGGGTCTGAAAGTTGTGTCTGCTGGTGACCTCTGGGGTTCATACCCACACCGGGCCAGCAGCAGTTCTCAGTCTGTGTGCCAGAGCCACTTGAGAGCCGTGACAGAGTGAAGGCTCATGACATGCCTTACAACGTGCTTACAAAAAACAGAAATAAGGGTTTCATCTGCTATATTTCCCACTCTTCTTCTGAAAACTTTCCCCCTTGGTCATCCGTTTCCCTGAAACTGACTCCACCTCCCCCAGACCTGGAAGTAACACAGGCACACAGGGATCCATCCCCTAACGTTTCACGTGCCTTCTCACCAAGTCCACTCCTTAGTGTTACTATGTCAGCAGTGATCTCTGGCATTCAGAGAGAGAAGAAGAAACTCCCCTTGCTTGGAGGGTGTGAATTGTGACAGCACAGCTCTGCTATCTCAAGGAGCAGACTCTAAGAGAGAAAAGTCTCTCCACGGTAATACTAGTGCAAAAATCTCAGGCTATGATCATATTGCTTCAACAGCCTATACAAGGAATTCCTTACATCTCTCTTACACACACACCACCCTCTCACCACCCTGCCCACAATGTGGTAGAGAAGGGTTTCTTTTATCTACACCAGAGTAGAAAATCTTTGCATCATTTATGATAGTCTAAAAAGTCACACTGGCTTCTCAATAAATTTCTAGCAGGAGCTCAGAATACTGTATTTCAAATGAAATGCCCAAGTGCTTTTTTTTTTTTTTAACTGCAGATGAACCTGAGGGCCAGTGATTTTGATGCACAGTCTATACTAAGTGAAAGTGAAAGTTGCTCAGGAGTTTCCGACTGTTTATGACTCCATGGACTATTGCCCACCAGGCTGCTCTGTCCATTGAATTTTCCAGGCAAGCATACTGGAGTGGGTTGCCATTTCCTTCTCCAAGGAAATCTTTCCAACCCAGGAATTGAACCCAGGATGACTGGGCTCCTAGCAGCTCTCATCCTTCCAATTCTTTCTCCTTGGTACTGGCAGCATGATACTTCTGAGGTAAATATGATTGTGACAGTTCTTGGTGCCTTTAGGACTAGCTTACTAGCTCTGTAGCTCTGAGTAAGCTACCTAACACCTCATGTCATTGTTTCCTGATCTGTGAAATGGAGATCATTGCAATCCCTCTTATAGCTGTTGTAAACACATGATCTAATTCAGGTGTAGTACATCGTGCTTGATAAGCGCTCAAAAAATATCACTTCTAATTACTAGTTTCTCATTTTCACTTCGTGATACCAGTAACAGTTTCATGATGCTGGTTTTGTCTCCAACATCCTTATGACTTTCCTTCTTTTTAACAGCATCTTAAGTCTCAGTCCTGTGGTTTGGGTTGGGTTGACACCATCCCAGCTCTCCAGGTGGGTCCCAATTGATATAAGAGTATTCCATCACCATAAGCCAAGGCAGGACAATGAAAGCCAGATAGGTTTCCATCCAGTGATTCAGTTTACATGATTGAAAAGTAAACTCTCCTTTCCTGAAGATTCTGGACTAGACTATTTGTAGCTCCAGGAGCTACAGGCTACCATTGTTGGATCACAAATAAAAAGCTAACTTGACAAGAAAACAAGTTATGGAGGGCAAACTGGAGTGAGTGAAGCATGATTGAGCGGCTGGCTGAAGCCTTACCTGAATACTAGTCTTCTATCTTGATGTTTCCTGAGCTCGTAACTTTGCTTTCTTGTTTAGGCCAATTTTAGATGGGTTTCCAGCTACTTGCAACATAGACTCTAACATGCATGCACGCTAAGTCACTTCAGTGGTGTCTGATTCTGCCATTCTATGGACTCTAACCCTCCAGGCTGCTCTGTCCATTGAATTTTCCAGGCAAGCATACTGGAGTGGGTTGCCATTTCCTTCTCCAAGGAAATCTTTCCAACCCAGGAATTGAACCCAGGATGACTGGGCTCCTAGCAGCTCTCATCCTTCCAATTCTTTCTCCTTGGTACTGGCAGCATGATACTCTGAGGTAAATATGATTGTGACAGTTCTTGGTGCCTTTAGGACTAGCTTACTAGCTCTGTAGCTCTGAGTAAGCTACCTAACACCTCATGTCATTGTTTCCTGATCTGTGAAATGGAGATCATTGCAATCCCTCTTATAGCTGTTGTAAACACATGATCTAATTCAGGTGTAGTACATCGTGCTTGATAAGCGCTCAAAAAATATCACTTCTAATTACTAGTTTCTCATTTTCACTTCGTGATACCAGTAACAGTTTCATGATGCTGGTTTTGTCTCCAACATCCTTATGACTTTCCTTCTTTTTAACAGCATCTTAAGTCTCAGTCCTGTGGTTTGGGTTGGGTTGACACCATCCCAGCTCTCCAGGTGGGTCCCAATTGATATAAGAGTATTCCATCACCATAAGCCAAGGCAGGACAATGAAAGCCAGATAGGTTTCCATCCAGTGATTCAGTTTACATGATTGAAAAGTAAACTCTCCTTTCCTGAAGATTCTGGACTAGACTATTTGTAGCTCCAGGAGCTACAGGCTACCATTGTTGGATCACAAATAAAAAGCTAACTTGACAAGAAAACAAGTTATGGAGGGCAAACTGGAGTGAGTGAAGCATGATTGAGCGGCTGGCTGAAGCCTTACCTGAATACTAGTCTTCTATCTTGATGTTTCCTGAGCTCGTAACTTTGCTTTCTTGTTTAGGCCAATTTTAGATGGGTTTCCAGCTACTTGCAACATAGACTCTAACATGCATGCACGCTAAGTCACTTCAGTGGTGTCTGATTCTGCCATTCTATGGACTCTAACCCTCCAGGCTCCTCTGTCCATGGGATTCTCCACGCAAGAACACTGGAGTGAGTTAACATTTCCTTCTCCAGGGGGATCTTCCCTACCCAGGGATGGAACCTGAGTCTCTTACAGGTAACTACCTGCATTGGTAGTCAGGTTCTTTACCACTAGCGCCACCTGGGAAGCCCAGAATCTAACACGGTGCCTGAAAATGGATCCTTGAGCTCTTCCTTGTCTTCAGACCGTACTGTTCTCCATGAAGCTGATTCTGAGGTCCGTATCTGAGATGGTAGATTGAATGGTGGCTCCCCAAAAGAAATGTTCACCTGGAGCCAGTGAATGTGACCTTATCTGGAAAAGAGACTCTTTGCCAATGAAATTAAATTAAGAATGTTAAAATGAGATATGCTGAATTAGCAGACTAGGCCCTAGCTCCAGTGACAAGTATCTTTGTAAGAGACAAAAGAGGATACAACACAGATGGAAAAAAGGGGACGGGCGTGCGAAGGCAGAAGCAGATGTTGGAGTGATCCAGCCACAAGCCGATGACCGGAGCAGCCAGAAGGTGCATGGAAGGATTCTGCATCACTAGAGCCCAGGGACCTTCTGATTTCAGACTTCTAGCTTCTGGAACTGTGCCAGAATCAATTCCTATTGTTTTAAGTGCAGTCAAATTCTTGGTAATTTGTTAATTAGGAAATTAGTACACCTTACATGGGCAATTTGCATATCTAGAACTGCCTTAAGGAGGGGACCCTCCTCTCTAGGACTTTCTGCCTCAGGTAGAAGTTTCTGAGCTGTGCTTAGTCAGTTCAGTTGTGCCCGACTCTTTGCGATGCTATAGACTGTAGTCCATCAGGCTCCTCTGTCCATGCGGTTTTCCAGGCAAGAACACTGGAATAAGTTGCCATGCCCTCCCCCAGAGGATCTTTCAGACCCAGGGATCTCACCTGAGTCTCTTACTTCTAACCTCCATGGCAGGTGGGTTCTTTACCACTAGCGCCACCTGGGAAACCCTAGGAGAAGTTGCCTGAGTAGATTTATTTACATCCTCCATAGTCTTCACTATGGTTCTTTCTATTATAACACAAGATGACTTTCCACATCCGTATCTTAAAATTTTAACTAGATCTTCCCCCTACCCTTTTCTATCAAAGTTTAAGCCAATCTAGGGTGACCCTATGTGCCACTTTGCCAGGAACTGTACCAGTTTTTACCTGCTGTCCCAACATTATTATCGTTGTTATTTTAATATTATTTATTTATTAAGCTGCACCAGGTCTTGGGGCTTCCCAAGTGGTGCTACTGGTAAAAAACCCACCGACAATGCAGGAGACTTAAGAGAAATGGGTTCCATCCCTGGGTCAGGAAGATGTCCTGAAGGAGGCCATGGCAACCCACTCCAGTGTTCTTGCCTGGAGAATCCCATGGACAGAGGAACCTGGTAGCCTACAGTCCATAGGGTTGCAAAGAGTTGGGTATGACTGAAGTGAGTTAGCACGCACACACATGCCATGTCTTCGTTGCACACTCAGGATCATGTTATTGATAGTCGCAGCATGTGAGATCTAATTCCCTGACCAGAGATCAAACTCAGTGCATTGGGAGCATGGAGTCTTAATGTTATTATTAAGGGAATCCCCCAATACTATTCTTAATAGTAAGCTTCAACTCTCAAAGTGTCTTAACTTGGTCAGTTAATTCTACAGTCACAGTCACCCTTGTTAACGAAATCTGCCAGCCTCTGCCAAGCTCATTGTGTTAAAGATACCAGTCATCACCTTCCTACCGTGCCCAGAGCTCTGATCCCTTAATGGCCAGCACCGCCTGTTTCCCGACTCCTGACCGATGGGGTGGTCAAGAGGGACTCTTAGTTTCTCCAGGTAGAAGTTTCTGAGCTGTGCTTAGTCAGTTCAGTTGTGCCCGACTCTTTGCGATGCTATAGACTGTAGTCCATCAGGCTCCTCTGTCCATGCGGTTTTCCAGGCAAGAACACTGGAATAAGTTGCCATGCCCTCCCCCAGAGGATCTTTCAGACCCAGGGATCTCACCTGAGTCTCTTACTTCTAACCTCCATGGCAGGTGGGTTCTTTACCACTAGCGCCACCTGGGAAACCCTAGGAGAAGTTGCCTGAGTAGATTTATTTACATCCTCCATAGTCTTCACTATGGTTCTTTCTATTATAACACAAGATGACTTTCCACATCCGTATCTTAAAATTTTAACTAGATCTTCCCCCTACCCTTTTCTATCAAAGTTTAAGCCAATCTAGGGTGACCCTATGTGCCACTTTGCCAGGAACTGTACCAGTTTTTACCTGCTGTCCCAACATTATTATCGTTGTTATTTTAATATTATTTATTTATTAAGCTGCACCAGGTCTTGGGGCTTCCCAAGTGGTGCTACTGGTAAAAAACCCACCGACAATGCAGGAGACTTAAGAGAAATGGGTTCCATCCCTGGGTCAGGAAGATGTCCTGAAGGAGGCCATGGCAACCCACTCCAGTGTTCTTGCCTGGAGAATCCCATGGACAGAGGAACCTGGTAGCCTACAGTCCATAGGGTTGCAAAGAGTTGGGTATGACTGAAGTGAGTTAGCACGCACACACATGCCATGTCTTCGTTGCACACTCAGGATCATGTTATTGATAGTCGCAGCATGTGAGATCTAATTCCCTGACCAGAGATCAAACTCAGTGCATTGGGAGCATGGAGTCTTAATGTTATTATTAAGGGAATCCCCCAATACTATTCTTAATAGTAAGCTTCAACTCTCAAAGTGTCTTAACTTGGTCAGTTAATTCTACAGTCACAGTCACCCTTGTTAACGAAATCTGCCAGCCTCTGCCAAGCTCATTGTGTTAAAGATACCAGTCATCACCTTCCTACCGTGCCCAGAGCTCTGATCCCTTAATGGCCAGCACCGCCTGTTTCCCGACTCCTGACCGATGGGGGTGGTCAGAAGCAAGTGACTTTTGTTATCTGTCTTCAAAAGGTAAGCTGGCTATATTAAACTCTTTTTTAAGAATGTGAAATTGGGAGATGGAGATACTTGCGTGATTAGGAATGTAGCTATCATGAAAGAGTGTGAGGCAGCGTTCAAGATTCACTTTAACAATCTGATCATCCCCCAAGAAACAGGATGAGTGACAGTCCATAGGACCACAGGCTTACACGTCTAGAGTTGTGCTCTAGGAGATGCCTTTCACAGAGAGCGTCTGGTGCTCCCTGAAGCTGTGCAATGCCGTCGCCTTGATTGTTTCACTTCCTGGAATCTTTCTGTTACAGTTCTTACATATGTCTATCAGTGGTTCTCAGATGCTGCAGTATGTCAGAATTACCTGAGGAGATTAAAAATGATTCTGCTCCCCAAGTTGCACCCACACTGAATAAATAAGAATCTCTTGAGTGAGAACCAGATTTTAGTAGTTTCAAAGACTTCTCGGGGAGGTGAATATGTAGCCAAGATTGTGAATCAAGGATAACTCCCTGGGGCCCCTTCTCTGAGATCATTAGAGTGGGTATCAAATTGCAACCGAAGGGTTCGTAGGCATCACCTGTCCCAGGCTTCTTAAGGAGCTTTGACACTTCCCTGGTGGTCTGGATAGTAGGATGTGGCCTGTGCCAGTCTTCTTACTGACCAGCTGTCAGCCTTATCTAGAAAAATCTGGTGCACTTTATATGGCGCTCTCCATAATGAAGTAGCTAAATTGCAGGGTAATTTCATGAGCAGTTCAAATAGCTCTTTGCATGAAAATGAGAATTATGTAAAATAGAATCTTGTTTTTGTTCACCTCTCCTGCTTCGCCCCTCTTGATGCTTCTGTGGACAGGATGAGTCATCTCTCAGTTACAACTGGACTGGAATTTCTTTTAAACTACACAGCAAAAATTGATTGTGCTTTTTTTTTCTTTCAGTATTTCTTACTGGCCTGTTCATTTTCAATCATGTTTTTGTCCTTCTGCCTAGATATAAACATTCTTGTCTCACCACCAGCAGCTGGCAGATGCCAGAGGCTTATAAAATAGCATAGGGACATAAGAACTATATTTGGGAATGGCCATTTTGAACGACAAACTGATTCACTCTCTGGAATTTTCTTTATTAAATGGACCTGGAGGAACAGACTTTTCATCCACTAGATGACTTCCTCCTGTATTTGCCAGAAGAATCATTGATCATTTGTTAGTATTAGCAGCATCCACCCACCCAACACCGGAACACCACTTTTAAAGATGAGATTAAATGATCTGATTCTAGAGAGAAAAATCTCTCATGATCAATAGTGACAGGCAGGATTGCCAGACACCACCATGGTGATTTACTTAGTTCTCCTGTGAAAAAGTAGCAGAAAAGAACAAGGTAAGCCTTTTCCAGGCAGACGTGGGGGCCTGGGCTCATGTAGGAAGCTCCAGCCTGCGATGGCCATTAATAATCCCTAGCTTCTCTGTTGAACACAATGCCCAGAGATTTGAACAGATACCAGACGGAGGAGAGACTGAGAATTGTGGATCAAGCATTCTCTAGAAGAAAGAAAAGTACTTGTCAGTTTTAGAGCACCCCTTGTTCTTTCTGTCTTTTCTTTTTTCTTATCCTCCTGGTGAACTCCTTCCTATCCTTCAAGACCCAGCTCAAGCAACACCTCTGTGAAGGTTCCTCGTATTTCCTATGCTCAGACATGTGGCTCCTGGCCATAATGTTATTATGGTACTTATCATTCTCTTGGAGCTTTCCTTTTAGCTCTGTTGGTAAAGAATTTGCCTGAAGTGCAGGAGACTTTGGTTCAATTCGTCAGTTGGGAAGATTTCCTGGAGAAGGAAATGGCAACCCACTCCAGTATTCTTGCCAGAAGAATCCCATGGACAGAGGAGCCGGATGGGCTATAGTCCATGGGGTCACAAGAGTTGGACACAACCTCGTGACTAAATCACTACATCATTCTCTTGAGATAACTTAGCTATAACTTGTCTTTCTCACTAGTTAAAAATCCCCTTGCCATTTAGTGGTTAGGGCTCCATGCTTCCATGGAAGGAGGCATGGGTTCGATCCCCAGTCAGGGGACTCAGATCCCATGTGCCACATGGCAAGGCCAATACATTAATTAAATCCAAGGGTGGAACTGATTCTCTGATGTGTCCCTTTACCCTGCAGCCTATAAAAGTGCCTGCTGACATAGAGCTGGTTTTCTAGTGACTAAGAACTATATTTGGGAATGGCCATTTTGAACGACAAACTGATTCACTCTCTGGAATTTTCTTTATTAAATGGACCTGGAGGAACAGACTTTTCATCCACTAGATGACTTCCTCCTGTATTTGCCAGAAGAATCATTGATCATTTGTTAGTATTAGCAGCATCCACCCACCCAACACCGGAACACCACTTTTAAAGATGAGATTAAATGATCTGATTCTAGAGAGAAAAATCTCTCATGATCAATAGTGACAGGCAGGATTGCCAGACACCACCATGGTGATTTACTTAGTTCTCCTGTGAAAAAGTAGCAGAAAAGAACAAGGTAAGCCTTTTCCAGGCAGACGTGGGGGCCTGGGCTCATGTAGGAAGCTCCAGCTCGATGGCCATTAATAATCCCTAGCTTCTCTGTTGAACACAATGCCCAGAGATTTGAACAGATACCAGACGGAGGAGAGACTGAGAATTGTGGATCAAGCATTCTCTAGAAGAAAGAAAAGTACTTGTCAGTTTTAGAGCACCCCTTGTTCTTTCTGTCTTTTCTTTTTTCTTATCCTCCTGGTGAACTCCTTCCTATCCTTCAAGACCCAGCTCAAGCAACACCTCTGTGAAGGTTCCTCGTATTTCCTATGCTCAGACATGTGGCTCCTGGCCATAATGTTATTATGGTACTTATCATTCTCTTGGAGCTTTCCTTTTAGCTCTGTTGGTAAAGAATTTGCCTGAAGTGCAGGAGACTTTGGTTCAATTCGTCAGTTGGGAAGATTTCCTGGAGAAGGAAATGGCAACCCACTCCAGTATTCTTGCCAGAAGAATCCCATGGACAGAGGAGCCGGATGGGCTATAGTCCATGGGGTCACAAGAGTTGGACACAACCTCGTGACTAAATCACTACATCATTCTCTTGAGATAACTTAGCTATAACTTGTCTTTCTCACTAGTTAAAAATCCCCTTGCCATTTAGTGGTTAGGGCTCCATGCTTCCATGGAAGGAGGCATGGGTTCGATCCCCAGTCAGGGGACTCAGATCCCATGTGCCACATGGCAAGGCCAATACATTAATTAAATCCAAGGGTGGAACTGATTCTCTGATGTGTCCCTTTACCCTGCAGCCTATAAAAGTGCCTGCTGACATAGAGCTGGTCCTTGACAGATAGATGATGAATTCAGAATGGCACCAGATGGAAGACAAGAATGAATGGTATGTCTGTGTGTGCAGCACTTCCATACATTATCTTATTAAAGCTTAACAACCTTATGAGGTAAATATAAATATAAGAAATCTTGGGCTTCCCTGGTGGTCCAGTGGGTAAACAGTCTGTCTTGCAGTTCAGGGGGCGCCAGTTCAATTCCTGACCTGGGAGGATCCCACACGCCATGGAGCGGGTGGACCAGTGTGTCCAATTATGGGCCAGCACTCTGGAGCACATATGCCCAGAGCTGGTGCTCTGTAGTGAGGCAGGCCACTGCAGTGGGAGGTCCACACAGGCCAGAGAATGAAAGATGGATGAAGATAAATATGGAAATGAAAGAGGTATGATGGGTAAAAAATTATATGTAAAAGAGTTTTTTAAAAAAGAAATCGTATTGGTCTTTCTCACTGCTCATAATGATCTGGGGTCAGAGAGGCTCCCTGAACCCCAGTCTCATTCTCTCTCCATCCTGTGATAGCCCGAGTTACTTAAAAAGCCTCTCCTAAAATGGAACCATGTTTCTCTTCCTTAAACAGAATGTGCTAATGAGCACAATTCACTTCCTTTTGAAAATTGCCATTTGGAGGCCACTAACTTAATTTTAGCCTCATATATACAAAAACTTTTGAAATGTAGAGATATCCACAATTTCACAGTGAAGTGGTTCTTTCAGGAAAAATTTAGCGGAACTCAGGCCCATATTCAGCATATGAAATGAAAGATATCAAGTGGTCTTATGACACAGGAGCCCACAGAGCAGTGGACAGACTTCTTTCAAAAGGCTGGTTTAGAAACACAGTACAGGGACTTCCGTGGAGGTCTATGGTGAAGATGCCACACTTTCAGGTTCAATTCCTGGTGGGGGAACTGAGACCCCACATGCTGTGCTGCCAAAAAAGAAAAAAAAAAGATACAGAGATAGAATCTACCCAATCAACTGTGTACTTGACGTTGTCAAAGGTTTTCATTTCCCCGAAAGAATTATGAAAGAAAAAAAAGAAAGAAAGAAATGCAGTACAGATTGGGCTGACATCTCTCAAAATCAGACACATCTTGCAGTAGAGACCAAATTATCTCAGTCCCATGGGACTGGAATAGAATGAACCATCTATAGATAGGTAGAGTAAGAGTGTAAGGGCCACCGTGCATCCTCACTGACAATGTGCCATAGACTGCTCCAGAGACTGTGATAGGCATTACAGGCCTCGGTATCCATGAGGCCCTGCAAGGGGGATCTTGAAGCGTTTTGCACACCCATGTGCATAGCAGCATGCGTCACAATAGCTAAAGCATGGAAGCGACCCAAGCGTCCGTAGAGGGATGAATAGAGAAGCAAAAGGCAGTCTACAAAATTCCACTGTATATTGTTCATCCTTTAAAAGGAAGGGAATTCTGACTCACACTACAATGTGGATGAACCTTCAGCACATTTGCGAAGTGAAATAGTAAAGGGAAGTCAGCCACAAAAAGACAAACGCTATACGGTTCCTCTTGCATGAGGTCCGCAGAAGCGTCTAAGTCATAGCGGTGGAAGGTAGAATGGTGGTTGCCAGGGCCTGTAGGGAGTGGGGAGTTAATTTTTAATAAACAATGGAGTTCTAGTCTGTGAAGAAGGAACGATTTCTGGAGATGAATGGTAATGACGAATGCACATTGTGAATGTATTTGATACCACTCAATAGCACACTTAAACATGGTAAATTTTGTGATACCTGTAGTTTATCACAATAAAAATTTGGAGAATCCAAACAAAAATAGACTATACGTATGTGTGTGCTCAGTCATGTCTGACTCTTTGTGACTTCATGGACTGTTGCCCACCAGGCTTCTCTGTCCAGGAATTTCCCAGGCAAGAATACTGGAGTGAGTTGCCATTTCCTTCTCCAAGGGATTTTCCCCAATCCAGGGGCACAGAAATCTGATAACAATGGTTCCCTCCAGGTTGCGTGTGGAGGGAGGAAGCCAGGATTGCGGCAGGGGAAGGTAGGGAGTAGATGGAACTTGAACCTTATTTGTAATGCAGAATGGATGCCTGCTTCCTTCTTTTCTCCTCCTCTGCCTCCTGGTTTGGTTCCAAACCTTGTTTTACCTGTGACTGGCAGCCTCCAAACCACATCCTGGAGCCTAAGTACTAGGAGGTGTGGGAAATGTCAATTTTAGCTTCCCTCCTCTCCCTGCTGTGATAGAAAAGGGCTGGGCAGCCTGCGGAGCTTATCAATACACACAATAATACTCTGGACAATGAAGGCTCTGGCCAGTTGCCAAATACGATCAAGCTAAAGTGAAAAGAATATAGTCTGAAACTCCTATAGTGTAAGCACACACGAGACAGAAGAACATATGAGCTCTTGACCTCTGTGAACCCTGACATTTCTGCCCTCCTCCCAGGGTGTCTCCCCACGATCCTACTTCCTGAAAAGACCACTTTCACCTCCTCTTGGGATGTTTTCATTCTCTGTCATGAAGCAAGACACCACAATGAAATCATTTAGAGAAATATTTAGGGACAAAGATGTTTATCACCAAGTTAATTATCATAAAGCTGAGAACATTATACATCTTCCAAAGCAGGAGAGGTTGATTTGTTGTCTTGATGATGACTTCTTTCTTTTCATTTTTTGGCCACACAGTGCAGCTTGTGGTGTCTTAGTTCCCCGACCAGGGATCAAACCTGCAGTGAAAGCATGGAGCCCTAACCACTGGCCCACCAGAGAAGTCCCTATTCATGTATTTATGAACTGAGAAAGGGCTTCCCTAGTGGCTTAGATGGTAAAGAGTCTGCCAGCAATGCAGGAGACCCAGGTTCAATCCCTGGGTCAGGAAGATCGCCTGGAGCAGGGCATGGCAACCCATTCCAGTATTATTGCATAATTCCATGGACAGAGGAGCCAGGCAGTCTACAGTCCATGGGTTGGAAAGTGACTGAGAAAAAAGTTAAAAGCAACATTTCGAAATGTTACATATGACTATTATGAGTATTTTCTTTGTAGTTCTTTTTTTGATTTTCCAAAATTTCCACAGTGGGTTATAATGAGAAATCTAGAAATCTAGTTATTTACATTAAAAAAAAATAGCACATAGACCATCTTTTCACACCATCCTTTTCTTCCACTATGCTTGCTGAGTTTCATCGCTTTGCCATGTTCATTTTCCAAACAAGGAGCTACACTTTGCACAGCCTGGTTCCACCTCATTTTCCGTGTCTGAAATCCTTTTATTTCTGTTGAGAGCAGTTCCCTTCCCACTCCCCACCTCTGAACCAGGGAAGATTCTGTTTTTAGGATTTAGGGATGGAGAATTTTCTCAAGGTTAACCCCACTGGCAAAGGCCATGCAAAAAGGTGGAGAGAGGGACTATTGCCTGTCCAGGCAATGATCGAAGCTAAAGTGAAAAGAATATAGTCTGAAACTCCTATAGTGTAAGCACACGAGACAGAAGAACATATGAGCTCTTGACCTCTGTGAACCCTGACATTTCTGCCCTCCTCCCAGGGTGTCTCCCCACGATCCTACTTCCTGAAAAGACCACTTTCACCTCCTCTTGGGATGTTTTCATTCTCTGTCATGAAGCAAGACACCACAATGAAATCATTTAGAGAAATATTTAGGGACAAAGATGTTTATCACCAAGTTAATTATCATAAAGCTGAGAACATTATACATCTTCCAAAGCAGGAGAGGTTGATTTGTTGTCTTGATGATGACTTCTTTCTTTTCATTTTTTGGCCACACAGTGCAGCTTGTGGTGTCTTAGTTCCCCGACCAGGGATCAAACCTGCAGTGAAAGCATGGAGCCCTAACCACTGGCCCACCAGAGAAGTCCCTATTCATGTATTTATGAACTGAGAAAGGGCTTCCCTAGTGGCTTAGATGGTAAAGAGTCTGCCAGCAATGCAGGAGACCCAGGTTCAATCCCTGGGTCAGGAAGATCGCCTGGAGCAGGGCATGGCAACCCATTCCAGTATTATTGCATAATTCCATGGACAGAGGAGCCAGGCAGTCTACAGTCCATGGGTTGGAAAGTGACTGAGAAAAAAGTTAAAAGCAACATTTCGAAATGTTACATATGACTATTATGAGTATTTTCTTTGTAGTTCTTTTTTTGATTTTCCAAAATTTCCACAGTGGGTTATAATGAGAAATCTAGAAATCTAGTTATTTACATTAAAAAAAAATAGCACATAGACCATCTTTTCACACCATCCTTTTCTTCCACTATGCTTGCTGAGTTTCATCGCTTTGCCATGTTCATTTTCCAAACAAGGAGCTACACTTTGCACAGCCTGGTTCCACCTCATTTTCCGTGTCTGAAATCCTTTTATTTCTGTTGAGAGCAGTTCCCTTCCCACTCCCCACCTCTGAACCAGGGAAGATTCTGTTTTTAGGATTTAGGGATGGAGAATTTTCTCAAGGTTAACCCCACTGGCAAAGGCCATGCACAGGTGGAGAGAGGGACTATTTGGTACAGAGCTAGACTGAGACACATTCTGAACCCCATGAGCTCCCAAGTCACTTCCCCTGTCAGGAACTGTCCAGTGCCAGCCTGCTGAGTCCTCAGTTCCCAGCTTCCAGAGTCACCCAAGTCAGTAAATGGATCAAACAGAAAGTGAGAAAGTGTGAGCTGTGATGACTATGAGAGCCCCCAATGTAAAGAGCCTACTTGATGGAAAAGGCCCCGATGCTGGGGAAAGGCAGGAGAAGGGGTTGACATAGGATGAGACCGTTGGACGGCATCACCGACTCAATGGACTGAGTTTGAGCAAACTCCTGGAGATAATGAAGGCCAGAGAAGTCTGAGAGTCAGACATGACTGAGTGAGTGAATAACAACAAAGAAGGACACCCACAGATCCCCTGTTAGCCACAGATCCCTGTGCTGTCGTCATGTAAGATCTCCAGGCCAGACATATCACAGTTTAGTAATTCAGGCCATGTTAATTTCACCTTTCAGATCAAAAGTCTAGTCCGTGGTTAGAAATTCTTTATTCTCATTTTAGATAGTATCTGCATAGCAGGGGAGTAAGCCTCCCACAGGCTGGAGTCAGAAGCCTATGCTGTCACCTGCAGACACCTCCGGGGTTGAGGGAATGTCAGTGATAAGGAATTTTTTACTCAGTACCCACAGAATGTAGGACCTTTTGGCCAGCCCAGCCTGGAGGAAGAGCAGCAGTAAGGAGCAAGAGATAGCAGGGTCAAAAATGGGGGTCAGCTCAGAGAACTGGGGCTGTTGACCAGTAAGCTTGGGGAAAAGAAATGCAAAATGTTCTTAGTCGGGGCTTCCAGTACAGAATAATAAGCCTGGTGAAGATGATGCTTCCAGTGTAAGCGCCACCCCTTGGTGACTGAGCCCCGCCCCTTGGTGACTGAGCCCCGCCCCTTGGTGACTGAGTCCTGCCCCTTGGTGACTGAGCTCCACCTCTGGGACAGCCCTGAGAGGCGACCAAGACTTTAGCTCCTCAAGCCACAGAAAGGAAGGTGTGGTGAGGAAATGGATAAGTGATAGACTTTCTGAGGAGCTTCAGACAGTTACTCAGAACAGCTTAACGTCCCCTGCCAGCAAGAGAGAGCAAAAACGGCAGGATGCAACACGTTTGTGCTCAATCCGAGGAAACAAACACTCCAGCTAAACAGGGGGCTCCTGCAGAGGTGGAGAAATAGTGACCAGGTGCCCTTCCTGTCTTTGGACCAACTGAGAGAAAGCCCTCCCTCACCAATTTATCAGGAGTGGAAATAAAAGGGAAGGCCCCTGGAAAAGCCAGATAATCGCTGCTAAGGCTCAAGAACACAGAGAGCCCGTGTGTTTTCTTTACCATTCTGTCTGCGGCCCCGAGGCTGCGTCTGAAACATCATAGATGCTCAGAAAATATTTATGTCCCGAGGGAGAGACAAACGAAGTGAAAAATGAGAAACTAGGAAATATGCAAGTGGAATGTGGATTATTTCTTACTTTTTTCTGTTCACCTGACCTGGATTTCAGGCCTTCATGAGTATATGTGATTTTGGACGAGTTACAACTTCTCAGAACCTGATGCTTAGTTTGGGTTTGGTTTTTCATCGGTAAGGTGACGATAACAATATTTCATAGGTTTCTTATAAGAGTTAAATGGGACAATGTATGTCAAAGAGACTTGTAAACTGTAAAGGGTTAGATAAATGTTAACGTTCTGCTGTTTTGTGTGGATGATAGGAAGATGCTGAGGACTGTGATGTCAATGATACAAGGAGGATGGTTTCTTCTGGAAGAGAAAGTAGTGAAACCAGGAAGTGAACTTCAGAGACGTGGAACTGGCGTGGATGTGTTGATGGCAAGAAACACTCAGGAGAGCCAGGGACCTCAGTGCAGAATTTTGTTGCCATGGCTTGTGGACTCACCCTTTATGTTTGCTAGTTTTGAACCCCGGATAAGGAAAGCTCATTTAAGACCAGAAGCATCTTTTGCTCTTTTTTGTTCTCCGTGCTGCTGACACAGTACATGGCTCATAAACAAGCCGTAAACATTTGTTGGGGAAAAATAACAAATGAATGATTTGATGAAGGGCGACATAGCTGCAATGGGCAAAGAGAAATGAGAATATTATCTGGGCAGAGATTGCTCCCAGAGAGTAATTTGTTCAGGCAGAATCAAAACTGATCTTGTCACTTCCTGATTTAAAATCTTCATTGATTCTTGCTCAAAAAATGAAGTCCAAGTTTATCAGGAGGGCATAGAGAGTCCTTCAAAAACTAGATTCAGCCTCTCTCTCACAGTTTTTTTTTTAAAGCATATTTGTTTACTTATTTGGCTACAAGTCCTCGTTGTAGCACGCAAGCTCTTTGCTGCAGAGCACAGGCTTCTTCTCTAGCTGTGGTTCAAGCTCAGTAGTTGCAGTGCAGCCTTATAGATGCCCAGCAGCGGCGTAGGGGATCTTGGTTTCCCCACCAGGGGTCAAACCTATGTCCCCTGTGTTGGAAAGTGGATTCTTACCCAGTGAACCACCAGGAAAGTCCCCCAGCCCATCTTTCTAGTCTCATCTTCCTTCCATCAGTCTGTCTCCCCAAACCCTAATTCCTTCCACTGCTATCTTTACTCACCCACATTCCAACAATGCCAAACTCCTTAGCGTTCCCTGGACGTGCCAAGTCTCTCAGAAGCTATTTCTTTCTGTTGGTACACTCCTGTGCATCTGTGGAGATACAGCTTCTGTGCTGTCTGTTTTGGAAAGTAGTCTCTGATGTCCCCGACATTTGTTCATTCACAGAACTGGAGGTTCCTTAGCACCTGTGTATGAGCAGGCCACCCAAGATGGTGGTCCTTTGCTCTCTGTACAGCCCCAGCTCAACCAGCCACTGCTTCACCTATACCCTACTGACCGCCCATTCCCCTTAATCATAGAGCCTAATCAGTAAATGCCTGTGTACTTGCCCCTGGCCCCAACTAGTGATTGTTCTAATCTTCAGACCAGAACTGTCTTCACTAGGATAGTTTATCAAAGAGGCAGTGAGGCACACCTGTCTGCTGGTTTCCCTGGCAACCTCTGTAACTGGTCCTCTCCCTCTTCCTCCCCTTATGTTTGCTATTTTGACCCGGATAAGGAAAGCTCATTTAAGACCAGAAGCATCTTTTGCTCTTTTTGTTCTCCGTGCTGCTGACACAGTACATGGCTCATAAACAAGCCGTAAACATTTGTTGGGGAAAAATAACAAATGAATGATTTGATGAAGGCGACATAGCTGCAATGGGCAAAGAGAAATGAGAATATTATCTGGGCAGAGATTGCTCCCAGAGAGTAATTTGTTCAGGCAGAATCAAAACTGATCTTGTCACTTCCTGATTTAAAATCTTCATTGATTCTTGCTCAAAAAATGAAGTCCAAGTTTATCAGGAGGGCATAGAGAGTCCTTCAAAAACTAGATTCAGCCTCTCTCTCACAGTTTTTTTTTTAAAGCATATTTGTTTACTTATTTGGCTACAAGTCCTCGTTGTAGCACGCAAGCTCTTTGCTGCAGAGCACAGGCTTCTTCTCTAGCTGTGGTTCAAGCTCAGTAGTTGCAGTGCAGCCTTATAGATGCCCAGCAGCGGCGTAGGGGATCTTGGTTTCCCCACCAGGGGTCAAACCTATGTCCCCTGTGTTGGAAAGTGGATTCTTACCCAGTGAACCACCAGGAAAGTCCCCCAGCCCATCTTTCTAGTCTCATCTTCCTTCCATCAGTCTGTCTCCCCAAACCCTAATTCCTTCCACTGCTATCTTTACTCACCCACATTCCAACAATGCCAAACTCCTTAGCGTTCCCTGGACGTGCCAAGTCTCTCCAGAAGCTATTTCTTTCTGTTGGTACACTCCTGTGCATCTGTGGAGATACAGCTTCTGTGCTGTCTGTTTTGGAAAGTAGTCTCTGATGTCCCCGACATTTGTTCATTCACAGAACTGGAGGTTCCTTAGCACCTGTGTATGAGCAGGCCACCCAAGATGGTGGTCCTTTTGCTCTCTGTACAGCCCCAGCTCAACCAGCCACTGCTTCACCTATACCCTACTGACCGCCCATTCCCCTTAATCATAGAGCCTAATCAGTAAATGCCTGTGTACTTGCCCCTGGCCCCAACTAGTGATTGTTCTAATCTTCAGACCAGAACTGTCTTCACTAGGATAGTTTATCAAAGAGGCAGTGAGGCACACCTGTCTGCTGGTTTCCCTGGCAACCTCTGTAACTGGTCCTCTCCCTCTTCTCTAGTGCTGAAGACTACTGCTATGTCCTGTCCACCTCCGCCTGCCTCGGGGGGTGTCACTCCAGGTCTTTGCTTCAGACACATGAGATTCCCCCACCCACCATTGCTGTCTCTGTTGCTGACACTGGGCTCTATCTTTGATCTTGTGGTTGAGCAAGTACAAGGGCTTGCAGGCCTGCAGGGGTGCAGCCAAACAGCCTGCTGCAAGCCAGACACTGTTCTAAATGCTGGATATGACAGGGCCTACATCAGACCAGATCTCATGGGGCATTCATTCATATAAAAGAAAGAATTAAAAATCAAAGGAAAGAAAACCAGTGTACACTATGTTGTTGCTGTTTGTTGTTCAGTTGCTAAGTTGTGTCTGACTCTTTGCAACACCATGGACTGCAGCACACCAGACTCCTCCACAATCTCCCAGAGTTTGCTCAAACTCATGTCTATTGCATCGGTGATGCTATCTAAACATCTCATCCTCTGCAGTCCCTTCTCCTTTTGCCCATGTATACTGTGTTAGGATGTTGTAAAGGTGAGGGGCTGGAGGACTGAGGAAGGGGTTGAGAAGTCTGTTTTATTTAGGGTAATGTATCAGTCAGGATAAGATGACTTATGTTGCAATAACAAACTGCCCGCCTAAAATCTTAGTTTTAAAACAAAGATTTGTTTTTAGTTAATGTTCCACGGTTACTGAAAATTAACTAGGTCTTAGCTCCATGTTCCTCACTCTAAGGATAAGCCCAAGCAAACGTTTCCTTTTAAAAAAATTTTTACTTTATATTGGAACATAGTTGTTTGACAATGCTGTATTAGTTTCAGGTGTACACCAAAGTGACTTATTTACTTATATACACGTATCTTTTCTTTTTCAAACTCTTTTCCCATTTAGGTTATTACAGAATATGGAGCAGAGTTCCCAAGCAAACATTTCTGATTGCTTTGGCAATCAGAAGCTGAAGAAAAGGAGAGGCAGCAGGCACTGTCGTTAAGGGTTTCACCTGAAAATGGTGCAAGTCCTATCTGCTCACATTTCATTGGTCCAGATGAGTCACGTGGTCACACCTGACTTAAACAGGATAGGGAACGAGCAATCCTACTTTCTGCCTAGGAAGAGAGAACTGAGCATGTGGTTGCTACACATGGTCAAGGAAGGCCCCTCTGGGACACAGGCAGTAAACTCAAAAATGGAAGGAGCTAGCTGGTAGATATTGGGGGTGGGGACATCATCCTTCTGGGTTCTCAGGCCAAACAGCTTAGAGTCCCCCTGACTCTTTCCTCTCTGCCTTTTACTGCCCACCTCACATCCACCAGCAAATCCCATCAGCTATACCTTCAAACTACATCCAGATTTGAGTGCTGCTCACTGCCTGCAGCTCTGGTTCAAGTCTCATCACCTCTCCTCTGTTTTTTTTGGTTTTTTGTTTGTTTTGTTTGTTAATAGTTTGGCTGCACTGCATAGTACGTAGAATCTTAGTTCCATGACCAGGGATCAAACCCGTGCTCCCTGCATTGGACGTGTAGTGTCTTAGCCACTGGACCGCCAGGGAAGTCCCCCTCCTCTGAATTATACAGTCATCTCTTACCTGTTCTCTCTGCAGTGTGTCCCACAGCGACCAGAGGGACCCTTTTCAACTGAAGTCAGAGCATGACACTCCTTCTTTGTCCGAACTCTTCTGTTGCTTTCCATCTTTCTTGGAGTAGAAGTCATAGAGTCCTTACAGAGCCTCATGCCATCCACCCCTCACCCACCCAGTTCCACCGTGTATGCTCTCTGCCTTCACCCACAGCTCTCCCTCTTGTTTGCTTTGCTCCAACCACACTGGCCTCTGTGGCTTACCATCCAATGTGGTCCATAAGGATTTGGGTGTCTGCTCTGTTCTAGGCACCACAATGTAAGGAACAGAGGGCTGCACTATTCTATAATTAGTCTGTTTTCCTGCCTCTCTCCCCTACTACACTAGTACCACTGTTTTCATGTTATTCATCTGTATATCTACATGCCCAGCACTATCCTTGGCATGGCTCGGTAAGTGATCAATTCATGTTTGAGCAGAGGACGGAAAGATGGATGGACAGGTAAATTAGATGAACAGACTGACTGACTTCTACTTTATTAGACCCGCGGCATGTGCTATGGGTTCTCCACGGTGCAGTATAGAAACTTCTAATAGCTGAAGCCATTTGCAAGGAATGCCTAACAGCAGAGGGCCCTGTCTGAATTTGATTGACATTTTCAATGAGACTGTAAAAGTGAACAGAGCTTCTTGTGTATAAAAAAAATAGATTCCAGATTTGAAACAATTTAGTCTTGCTAGATGAGTCAACCATAGGAAAGAAACACAGGTTCATGTGGTCAACCACAGCCCATTTACATACCCTTTGATTTGACTTGACCTTTGAGGAGAGTAAAAAAGATGGGTTGATGAGGTCAGAAATAAAAGTACAGATGACCCGTAACATTGGTGAAGAGCGTTCAAGGGCCCATCAAAACTCTATTTAAACTAAGTAAGTTTTCTGTCTACAGCTTGTGGTTAAAATCCTCAAATGTGAATATGTAATCTTTCCACTTCCATTCATTTCAATTTCAGATAACTCAAATTATTGGTGTGTCCAGAATTCAGTTTTTCTAAATTGCAGGCTGTAACGTTTGCACAGAGAAATGCTAGTATTTAATGTAAAACTAAAAAATTCATCCAGAAAATACCAAAAAAAGTGAGTCTTAATAGATTTCCCCCACAAATATGATTCCTTTTCTCTTTATAAAGAATAAAGTTACTCCCTCTTATTGGGGAAAAAAAAAAATCAACATGTGGCCATACTGCATTTCATACATGTGAGCTACTGTGACTGGCTCACCTTCTGCCATCTTCTCCCAGGTGATTGGGAAGTTTGCCTTCCTAGTATCAGTTGAAAGGGAGCGAGTTGGAGCTCTTAGGGATGTGGGAAGACCACCAGCTGAGTCAGGAAGTCCTGGGTCCCCATTTGTTGACAGAGAACTCACAGCCAATCCAGGATAACAGGTGTTGTCAGTGACCATGTACTAAGTCACTTCAGTTGTGTCCGACTCTTTGCGCCCCCATGGACCAGAGCCTGACAGGGTCCTCTGTCTGTGGGATTCTCCAGGCAAGAATACTGGAGTGGGTTGCTATGCCCTCCTCCAGAGGATGTTCCTGACTCAGGGATGGAACCCGTTTCTCTTAGATCTCCTGCATCGACAGGCAGGTTCTTTACCACTAGCGCCACCTGGTAAGCCCTGAGGAAATTCTTTATCTTCCCTCAAATGGAAAGAATGCATCCTACAGATTATGTAACAGCAAATACAGGTGATTGATATTCCTCTGAACACACAGGAATGTGTTTATATGGTTACATTGTATTCTATGTGATCTCCAGTTGTAGCTTACAACCCAAGTCAGTGGTACATTCTGATTAGAAGGGGTCCTTTTGTCTCCTTTTTTTAAAAAAAAAATTATTTATTTATTTGGCTGCACTGGGTCTTAGTTGCAACACGTGGGATCTTGGATCTTCATTGTGGCACTCTGGATCTTTATTTATTGTAGCACTTGAACTCTTTAGCTGTGACATGTGAAATCTAGTTCTCGGCTCAGGGGGTCAAACTTAAGGACCCTGCATTGGGAGTGAGGAGTGTCAGCCATTGGACCACCAGGGAGGTCCCCCAGTGTGTCTCCTTTTTAAACACACTGCCATTTTATGTAAGGCTGAATCCTTAGCAGAAGATTAATATATGCCAGTTGAATGAATGAATGAAAATGAGTGAATGAATGAATGAAAAATATGGCCACTGAGAGGAAGCAGCAAGGGTAAGAGGTGGTAGAATACCTTGATTACTTCTCTTTAGAGGTGAAAAAGGTAGCATATGCACCATAGAAGCCTACCAATTTTGGTTTAAAAGTATCAACAATATTAAAAATCCTGGGAATGATTTGCTATGTGAAGAGCAAACTAAGAAAAGAAATATTGGGGGCTTCTACTTTTCTGAAGGGGTAATATAAGCAGGAGGGTGTGTTGATAAATTTTAGATGAGGTGGCAATGTAAATTAAGTGGCAATTTCAAAGACAGTTGCCTCCCAGAATAAAGTCAGAGAGTGGGAGTTAAAAGCAAACTTAAAAGGGATAAAAAAGGGATAAAACTATGTACGTGCACAGCAGGCAACTGAACAGCCTAGAAGGTTTAGGCTCTCTTTCTGTGGACTTTCAGAACAGGAGCCTTTCAACAAGAGGCTTATTTTCATGTGACTTTTGTTCCTGTGGTGATCTGCATAACTTTGCTACAGTCTATTTGGCAATAAATCATTTGTGAAGAGATGTTCCTCACTAGACATAGGACCTCTTTGAACCAGCTTGCCTCTGCTTCACTAATTCAGTGTTCTGGAAAGAGTGAAATCGTCTGCATCACACGTGGGCACTGTGTGTCACTCCAGGGCTCTGGTGAGCATGGCATTCACTTTGCATGAATCTGGAGCTTTAAAGCTCCATAAAGATGAGAATTAAAGATACCAGACACCAGAGCAAAGCCAACTTAGGAACTCAAAACAACAGAAACAGAAACAAGCAGAGGACCAAGGTGGAGAACCCTCAAGCCACCTAGAAATAAGTTACACTCAGGCAGCTCTCACGATCTTCACAGGTGTTTGCTGATGGGCATGGACGGCACTGGCTCCATACATGGGCATCCCGCCATCATTGTGCCCACTTTGGATTAGATAAATGAAGCAAAGTACCCTCTACAGTAGGCTGGCTGAAAAGTCCAAAGACCCAAGTTCTGGGTTCTGAGCTGTTTCTTACCAGTTTGTTGATGTATCTTCTCTTTAGTTCTTTTATCTCTAGCTGGGTGAATGGTGGTGGTGATTTAGTCACTCAGTTGTGTCTGACTCTTGTGACCCCAAGGACTGTAGCCCTCCAGGCTTCCGTGTCCATGGGATTTCCCAGACAAGAATATTGGAGAAGGTTGCCATTTCCTTCTCTAGGGGATCTTCCTGACCTGGGGATGGAACCTGGATATCCAGCATTACAGGTGTTCTCCTACATTTCAGGCAAATTCTTTACTGAATGAGCCACCAAGGAAGCCCCAGCTGGTTGAATGCTTAGCTTTAGTTGTTCACCTCGAGGTTGTAGGTTAAAATGCCTGCCGGCCTGTTGTAGGGGAATACATGAAAAAAGCACGGGAACATACCCTAAAGATATGAGCTCCAGGAGGCAGTCATGGCACAATTTGGGGGCTGAAGATGAAAGAGACAGAGATCTTAGTGGATCAGAGGCCTTCACTCAGGCAGAAGGTCATAGTCAGCTTGTCACAGACTTACTGGATTTTCTTAGTATACCCAGAAGAGACTAGACTCAGAGGGTCGGACTCATGCAAACCAAACCTACAATAGACCAATATTTGAATTAGAAGGTCAATTTATTTAATATACAATGGGAAATAGCTCTTTACAGTGACAAGAAGGTTTGCATCTACTACCCAAGAAATCCCCATCCTAACTAATAATGGTTGTCAGAGGTTGTTTTAATGAGAAGATTGGACAGCGTTCTCAATTAGATGCAGTAGAAAATAACTATGTAAATGGGTGAATATACAAAAGCAAGTTATTAAAATTATTTTGGACATTTGGAATTGTGATCAGCTATAGACTCAGGTTCAGGTACATGGGCAAGAGCAAGGCTCCAGATAGTGCCTAAGAACTGATATAGAGAAGACATTTTGCTTCAGGTTTTAGGTACTTTACTTTGCACTGAGAAGAGTTTGAGATACTGTTGGTAGAAATAACAAATGCCCACCACCGTCCACCCCTTTGGCTATCCAACATTAATGGTCTTCTTCATCCTAAATATTCTGCCTGACAAAATGTAACCATCCCTCATACAATAGTACAATCTTTCACTCCTTCCTCAAGAATAAAGCCACACAAATCTCAGGGACTGCATCCAGCATGTCCTGGAAGCCTGAGAGGGATTCTTCTGTTTCTAAAAGAGGAATATCTGTGTTGATATTTCAGAATACATAAAATATCTTATGGACCAGATATTAAAGGAGGAAAGATATAATAATAGTTAAGGCGGGGGGGTGTTTTAGGTGGCTCAGTGGTAAAGAATCCATCTGCCAATGCGGGAGACGAAGGGTTCAATCCTCGGGTTGGGGAGATCCCCTGGAGGAGAAAATGGCAGCCCACTCCAGTATTCTTGCCTGGAGAATCCCATAGACAGAGGAGCCTGAGGAACTACAGCTCATGGGGTCAGCAAGAGTTGGACATGACTGAGCAACTGAGCACACCCATAGTAGCTAAGGAAACTACTACCAGCTCATTCTATACAAAATCATGGAGAATGAGAGAGAAAAGAGGAAAAATAAAGTATGAACATGACACCATAGTGAAGAAAATACAGAAAAAAATATAACTAAAGAGTTGAGACTCTCTGATTGCCTGCTGTCCCATCATCAGTGTTTTGGGTTTTATTTTGTTTTGTTTTTTGAACATTTGTTTATTTATGTGGCTGCACTGGGTCTTTGTTGTGGCAGACGAGTTTTTTAGTTTCAGCATGGGGACTCTTAGCTGCAGCGTGAGGGACTGGTTCCCAGACCAGGGATCAAACCCAGGCCCTCTGCATTGGGAGCATGGAGTCTTAGCCCCTGGACCACCAGGGAAGTCCCCCACCATCTGTCTTTAATAGGGTTGACCAGCAAGCAGGAGATGTGTTTCAAGGATGAACAGTGCCTTCACTTTCTAGAAAGCCTTAGGGCTCTCCTCTGTCACAATCCCACTGAGACTCCCTACAGGCTTCATTCCATGTCACAATCTACCACACATGCTTGGAGCCTTGTTACTCTGTCACCACAACCCTGACCAGAGAGAAAATTTTTTGCTCCCAGTTCTACTCAAAGGTGCTTGTTTATCAATGTGTAATGGGCAGAAACAGAACACTCAAAAGTATATATGTTTTCTACAAAATCCAAACATTTCCACTAAGCACTTTTTTTTCCCTTAGTGATAGGGATTGCAAGATGTAGGGGTTACAAGATGGTTAACTTGAAATGTTATCACATCATGCTTCAGACTTGTGATGTCTCAAGTCTCATATTTTCATGGATGTCTCTCTCCCAACATCCTCGGCCATCACAATTCATATCGAGCTTCAGAAACTTTCTGTTCACAGAAATCATCAGTGTAGCGGACTGATGTGATCTGTGAGATGATGAGACAATCAAGCTCTCTGCAGACTGACTTGTGCGGCACAAGGACAGGAAGTTGATGTGTCCCTAGGCAACACACTGAAGGCATGCTGCCCTCCTACCTGTTGCTCTTCAGTTCCTCAGTCATGTCTGCCCATAGACAGAGGAGCCTGAGGAACTACAGCTCATGGGGTCAGCAAGAGTTGGACATGACTGAGCAACTGAGCACACCCATAGTAGCTAAGGAAACTACTACCAGCTCATTCTATACAAAATCATGGAGAATGAGAGAGAAAAGAGGAAAAATAAAGTATGAACATGACACCATAGTGAAGAAAATACAGAAAAAAATATAACTAAAGAGTTGAGACTCTCTGATTGCCTGCTGTCCCATCATCAGTGTTTTGGGTTTTATTTTGTTTTGTTTTTTGAACATTTGTTTATTTATGTGGCTGCACTGGGTCTTTGTTGTGGCAGACGAGTTTTTTAGTTTCAGCATGGGGACTCTTAGCTGCAGCGTGAGGGACTGGTTCCCAGACCAGGGATCAAACCCAGGCCCTCTGCATTGGGAGCATGGAGTCTTAGCCCCTGGACCACCAGGGAAGTCCCCCACCATCTGTCTTTAATAGGGTTGACCAGCAAGCAGGAGATGTGTTTCAAGGATGAACAGTGCCTTCACTTTCTAGAAAGCCTTAGGGCTCTCCTCTGTCACAATCCCACTGAGACTCCCTACAGGCTTCATTCCATGTCACAATCTACCACACATGCTTGGAGCCTTGTTACTCTGTCACCACAACCCTGACCAGAGAGAAAATTTTTTGCTCCCAGTTCTACTCAAAGGTGCTTGTTTATCAATGTGTAATGGGCAGAAACAGAACACTCAAAAGTATATATGTTTTCTACAAAATCCAAACATTTCCACTAAGCACTTTTTTTTCCCTTAGTGATAGGGATTGCAAGATGTAGGGGTTACAAGATGGTTAACTTGAAATGTTATCACATCATGCTTCAGACTTGTGATGTCTCAAGTCTCATATTTTCATGGATGTCTCTCTCCCAACATCCTCGGCCATCACAATTCATATCGAGCTTCAGAAACTTTCTGTTCACAGAAATCATCAGTGTAGCGGACTGATGTGATCTGTGAGATGATGAGACAATCAAGCTCTCTGCAGACTGACTTGTGCGGCACAAGGACAGGAAGTTGATGTGTCCCTAGGCAACACACTGAAGGCATGCTGCCCTCCTACCTGTTGCTCTTCAGTTCCTCAGTCATGTCTGACTCTTTGTGACCCCATGAACTACAGCACACCAGGTTCCTCTGCCCCTTCACTATCCCCCAGAGTCACTACGGGAAAGTAAACTACTCCACATGTTTTTCTGTTTGAGGGGAAATAGAGACCAACAGCTGCCTTCTGATGCTGTGGGATATGTATATATTTACTTTAGTGAAGAGACCACACCCAGAAGAGTAGTTATAATTGTCATTATTCCCTGATGAAGCTTACAACAAATTGTTGTCATTAGCCCAGATCTACCACTTTTAGTTCTGCCAAAAGGGCAATTCAATGAGAATGCAAAAATAATCCCACTCGTATATCTTTTTAGGTCCATAATAAGGGCATTAATGTCTTCAATTTTATGGAGGATGAGGCGTCACTTTTGATTTACTAAGTCAGAGGTTTCTAACTGACCTTTCTAGCTAGAATAGTTTTATTCCATGGGTCAAAAACCCAACGAGGGGATTCTGAAGGGTGCTGAGTAAATCTAAAAATCCAGGGCAATAACTCTGGGGTCTCACTGAGCCTACTGTGAGGTGACTTTAGGTTAAATTTCCATCTATTGCATGACCCTGAGAAGCCTCCACTCTGTAGATAAGAATGGCATTCCGAGTCCCTGGAAATTAATGTTGCTTAGACATAGTATCTAATGTCCCAAATAGACTAGGTACTTCTTTCTTCTTATAGTAAGTGATCACAGGACCCTTTGGAGAAGCTGCTGGAAGATATATAATAAAGTATGTGTGAGACAATTGCAAGTTCCTCTGTAAGTAGTCCCAGCCCAGGGATCAAACCCGGGTCTCCTGCATTGCAGGCAGATTCTTTACTGCCTGAGCCACCAGGGAAGCCGTTAAGTGGTCACAGCCTTCCTCTACGCAAGGAAGTACATTGTCTCAACCTGGAAATAGACTGAGAGAGAGTGACTCTTTCATGGTGGCTACCATAAAGCCTTTATTCATAATTCTTGGAGTTTGGGAGATTTTACAAATTATGTAATATCGTTATGGTCAGCTTATCTATATTGGTTCTCAGGACTCAAGAGCAATTAGATGACTGGTTCTCAAAGTGTCCCTGGATCCACAGCATCAATATAACCTGGCAAGTAAGAAATGCAAATTCCTGGATCACGTCCATACTTACTGCATCAGAACCTCTGTGCCCATGCCCACAACCTCTCTTTTCCCCCTTCAAGCAAAAGAAAGTCTTCATCCCCATCACTTATGACTGGTTGGGGGGCCAAAGGGAGCCACTCTGCTTCCACAGGTCCAACTTCCACACAGATTTGGCAAAGCCCACTCTGGTTCATTGATTTAGGAAAGTTATAAATCAAGGAACTGGGAAGATTTTAATTTTTGGAAGTACCATAGCCAACAATGACTTTGAGTATAGAAGGGTGAGGGTTTAATATATCTTGTTACAGTGGTTTGTCGTCATGACTCACACACAGCAAGCTCTATTTAGCATCAGCATCATATTTTCATCCAGCAGGCAAGTGGATTTTAGTCATTGTCCCAGTGCTACATAAACAGATGCATTCTTGCCAGCTTAGAGATCAGCTTCTCCAGCCATCATCAATCCTTGGGAGTTCATCTCAAGGATGACACATATCCCTGCCACCCTCCCAATACACACACACACACACAAACACACACATGTGTGTGTGCATTCCTCCCCTACTCTCATCCTCTCCAGAAAGTTCTGTTCAGACACCTGGCTTATATCTAGTCTGATGTAAGGCCATGTCTCCTAATTGTCCCTGAGTCCCAGGCCTGGTCCCCTGAGCAACACCATGACCCATATCTCCATAATAAACTTTTGCTTCCTTTGGGGGACACAATGGTTCTCTGAAGAATACTCAATGGCACTTTGATTAATGAAGAGCTGTGTTCTGACAACATACTATATGATCAGGAACTTCGTTACCAGGGTCAAAAATAAAGTTGGATAGGTAGGCATGTGCCCCCGTGAGGTCCTCCTAAGAGCCGTACTCAGTGGATGCTTTCTGATCATGCCACTTGATTTCTCTTCTACCTCTGATGGGATGGAATCAGGGAACTGGGAGAGAGTGATGGAAATGCACACACTGGGTTCAAATCCTTACTCTCACCTTCCTAGTCAGGGGACTCTGGCCACGTACTTAACTTCCGAGACTGACTTTTCATCTGTAAAATAAGGAAGGTGATTTATAAGGAAGATTATAATGTATATGGATCTTTTGCAATACAGTCTTTTTAAAATATTTATCTATTTAACAGATCTTAGTTGTGGCACTTCAGATCGTCGTTGTAGCTCATGGGCTTCTCTAGTTGTGGCACATGGGTTTAGTTGCCCCACAGCATTGAGGTTTTAGTTCCTTTGCATTGAAAGACAGATCCTTAGCTACTAGACCACCAAAGAAGTCCCTAGTCTTTGATAATAAGTAGTCATTACTACTCTTATTGATGAGTTTTCGTTTGTAAGCTCTTCCCTTGGAGACTGATACATCCATACCATAGTTCTCTTTCTATCTCAATTTCCATTTCTCCTTCATTCACTCAACAGTAGTTATTGAATGTTTACTACATACCGGGCATTTTACTAGGCATTGGGGGTACAACAACTACTAATACATAATCCCTATCCTAGAGAAGCTCACAGGCCAGTGGGGAGAGAGACATACAAACAATTATGACTCAACATTGTAAGCACTATACGTGGTGGTCTGGACACAGTGGCCTAAGGTGTCAACAGGAACCTGGGAAGTCTTCTGGCCTGAGCTGAGCCTTAAAGGATAGGTTTAAATTTGCCAGGCAAACAAAGAAAGGAAGGATGTCTGGATTCAAAGGGACAGTGTGCATAGCATCAGTGAAAATCACCTAGCTGATAGCAACATCAAAAGCCTCCAACAGGAAAAAAAAAATGTTGGATGATAGCATCTATTTTAGCCACAGACCAAAAATGATGTCATCATTTTTGTGTGTAAACTTTTGGATGTGATGTCTGTCTCGCACATGATTAAAGTGTTTCTTGAATATCACTTAGAAATACTCTGATACAGCAACTCTCGAAGCAGTGGCCAACAGTGTTGTCTTGGCATGAAAATCACTGTAAAACTCTGGAATCACAATCTGCATGAATGAGATGTTCATACTAAAAACGGCATATTTACTTACAAAACAGAAAGAGACTCTCAGACTTAGAGAATGAACTTATGGTTGCCTGGTGAGCAAGGGACCATTGGGGAGTTTGGGATAAGCATGTATACGCTGTTTTATTTAAAATAGATAGCCAACAAGGACCTACTGTGTAGCACAAGGAGCTCTACTTAGTGTTATGTGGCAACCTAGATGAGAGGGGAGTTTGGGGGAGAGTGTATATGTATGGCTGAGTCCCTTCGCTGTCCACCTGAAACTATCATAATATTGTTAATCAGCTGTACTTCAATACAAAATAAAATAAACGTCAGACTAGCTGAGGAAAATCACATTCAACTTTCCATCGCAAACTCACATATATTCATTGAGTAGAATGGTTAGAAAAAAATCACTATAGGTTTAAATTTTTTTCTCTTTTGTTTCTCCTGTCCAGGGATATAATTGATTTTGCTCCAGTTGAATGCAAGTGTGATGTGACTTCCCCTATCTGAAGTCCTTGTATCAGAATTTGTATGTAATCTGCTTAGATTTTCCTTTTATAGACTGGAACATTAGCAATGAAGTCTTTTAGTACATTCTTTTTAAATTATAAAAACTATAGAGAAATTTAACAGAGTCCTGATTAAGAACTTTTTTTTTTTAAGATTTATTTATTTATTTATTTGGCTGTGGTGGTGTGGGGAGGGAGGGGAGCAGGCGGGCCCCTTCTATTGGTCTTTCATTTCTCTATTTTCATCCATCTTTGTTCTTTGGCTCCTTTGGGCCTCCCATCGCGGTGGCCTCTGTCGTCGCAGAGCACCGGCTCTGGGTGCATGTGCTCCAGAGCTCCGGCTCGGTAGTTGGACACATCAGTCCAGTCGCTCCGCGGCACGTGGGATCTTCCCAGACCAGGGCTCGACCGGTGCCCCTTGCACTGCAAGGCGCTGTCCTTACCCACTGGACCACCAAGAACCTTTTTAAAGCCCAAGAACCTTTTTAAATAATTACTGAATTTGATTGGCAAAGAAGCAGTGGCCAACAGTGTTGTCTTGGCATGAAAATCACTGTAAAACTCTGGAATCACAATCTGCATGAATGAGATGTTCATACTAAAAACGGCATATTTACTTACAAAACAGAAAGAGACTCTCAGACTTAGAGAATGAACTTATGGTTGCCTGGTGAGCAAGGGACCATTGGGGAGTTTGGGATAAGCATGTATACGCTGTTTTATTTAAAATAGATAGCCAACAAGGACCTACTGTGTAGCACAAGGAGCTCTACTTAGTGTTATGTGGCAACCTAGATGAGAGGGGAGTTTGGGGGAGAGTGTATATGTATGGCTGAGTCCCTTCGCTGTCCACCTGAAACTATCATAATATTGTTAATCAGCTGTACTTCAATACAAAATAAAATAAACGTCAGACTAGCTGAGGAAAATCACATTCAACTTTCCATCGCAAACTCACATATATTCATTGAGTAGAATGGTTAGAAAAAA
This sequence comes from Tragulus kanchil, assembly GCA_022376925.1. Classification (NCBI taxonomy): domain Eukaryota; kingdom Metazoa; phylum Chordata; class Mammalia; order Artiodactyla; family Tragulidae; genus Tragulus; species Tragulus kanchil. The sequence continues at coordinate 75,392,588 of JAIOJX010000003.1, read as the reverse complement.
ATCACTATAGGTTTAAATTTTTTTCTCTTTTGTTTCTCCTGTCCAGGGATATAATTGATTTTGCTCCAGTTGAATGCAAGTGTGATGTGACTTCCCCTATCTGAAGTCCTTGTATCAGAATTTGTATGTAATCTGCTTAGATTTTCCTTTTATAGACTGGAACATTAGCAATGAAGTCTTTTAGTACATTCTTTTTAAATTATAAAAACTATAGAGAAATTTAACAGAGTCCTGATTAAGAACTTTTTTTTTTTAAGATTTATTTATTTATTTATTTGGCTGGGGGTGGGGGTGGGGAGGGAGGGGAGCAGGCGGGCCCCTTCTATTGGTCTTTCATTTCTCTATTTTCATCCATCTTTGTTCTTTGGCTCCTTTGGGCCTCCCATCGCGGTGGCCTCTGTCGTCGCAGAGCACCGGCTCTGGGTGCATGTGCTCCAGAGCTCCGGCTCGGTAGTTGGACACATCAGTCCAGTCGCTCCGCGGCACGTGGGATCTTCCCAGACCAGGGCTCGACCGGTGCCCCTTGCACTGCAAGGCGCTGTCCTTACCCACTGGACCACCAAGAACCTTTTTAAAGCCCAAGAACCTTTTTAAATAATTACTGAATTTGATTGGCAAAGAAGTGTTTACATGGGCACCATTACACATTGCTGATGGCATTTGGAGTTGATCCCCATTTGAAAAGCAGCTTGCCAATAATTATTGTCTCATGATGTGATCATGATGATGGTAGTGACTATATTTACTGACTGCTGATGTACTGTGTATCAGTGACCAGGCGAGTAATTTACATGTGTTAACCTGCCCCACTTCCCTCCGTAATACTACTATTATTATTTCTACTTGACAGATTAGGACCTTGGAACACAGAGAGTTTAAGAAACTGTCTTAAACTCAAGGTCACACAGCTAGCAAATGGCAGATCATGTATTCCAACAAAGGCACTTTGACTTATACGCCAGAGGCGATGCTCTGAACTATTGATTATACTGCCTTTTACTGTATCAAGTTCTAATATCTCTCTACCCAGTTATTACATTTCTGGGAATCGATTCAGAACCAAAAAAAAAAAAAAAATCCTAATCATGAACAATATGATACGCAAGAAGATTTATTGCATACTATTATGTGTCATTGGAAGCAACTCAAATATCCAAACATTGGGGAACAGTTAAGTAAATGATGTATGGCCAGATAGTTGACAAGTTCACACCATTAAAAATGGTGGTCACAGCTTTCAGGTGAAGAAGATGGGTGGGATACGTGCATGCATGGTTACTCCTTCCCTAAATGACAGGTAAAGGATCTTTTTAAGAGGCTTAAGTCCACAAGGACCACAGTCAAAGAAGAGGAGAGAATAGCGATTTTATTTGCAAAGCCCAAACATAGTAGATTATCAAGAAGTAAATGACTTAGCACATCAGAGAAAGTAAATTCCTAAATGGGCAGTGGGGGCAAAGAATGAATCTAATTTATATTGAAGACTTCTTTTTAAATTTTTTTATTTACTTTGTTCTTGGCTATGCTGGGTCTCCATTACTGCTCCAGGACTTTCTCTAGTTGCTGTGCACAGGCTTCTAATTGTGGTGGCTTCTCTTGTTGCCAGGCACGAGATCTAGGATGCATGGGCTTCAGTATTTGTTACACACGGACTTGGTTGCCCCACAACATGTAGAATCTTCCCAGACCAAGGATTGAACCCATGTTCCCTGCCTTGGCAGGAGGATTCTTCACCATGGGACCACCAGGGAATTCCCAAGGAGGTTCAAAAATTGGTGGAATTCACTTAAAAGTAACATGAAGGGAGGGGATCACTAGACAAGGGGAAGGACAATTTAAGAATCATTTTGATATTCCATTTCTCGTTATTCTCTCCTGCACAACCAGGTGACTGTCCCTCCTCTGACCCTGGCAGATGGCTGGAGGTTTGGTCCTGGGGAAGATGCCACCCAAACTCTCTGGACTAGACGGATCCAAGTGTCTTTGAAGGACAGGGCTCTTCCAATGGCACCTGACATGATTCATCACTCTTTACTGAAACATTTTCTTTCAGTTGACTTCTAGGTAATTCTCTCTTGATTCTCTATCTTCTTAACTGGCCTCTCCTTCTTGGTCACCTGGGCTAGTTCCTTCTCATCTCCTCATCCTCTGAAAGTTGATGTATATTCTATGCTCAGTCCACTGCTTGATCTATGCTATTTCCTAGGCAATTTCACCCAACTTCATGAGCCTCAACACCATGTCTGGAATTTAGGTCTCCAGCCTGTTCCTTAAGTACCTGCAATATTGTGGTTTATAAGAAACTTGTATTTGCATCATTCAGATGACCAAAATATGTTTTTCATATTTATTTGGTCTTTGTTTCCACAGTTCCTGGCTCATAGCTTCCCAAACCCTTGGAATTTCCTGAGCTGTAAGAGCGGTAGGAGCATCTTTTGTTACACTTGGTCTCTGTGCTCAGTTCCTGAAAACACTTCAAAGCCTCAGAGCCATAAAGGTGAAAAGCTGTAGCGATTTTTTCTATTTTAGAAGTAAATGACTTAGCACATCAGAGAAAGTAAATTCCTAAATGGGCAGTGGGGGCAAAGAATGAATCTAATTTATATTGAAGACTTCTTTTTAAATTTTTTTATTTACTTTGTTCTTGGCTATGCTGGGTCTCCATTACTGCTCCAGGACTTTCTCTAGTTGCTGTGCACAGGCTTCTAATTGTGGTGGCTTCTCTTGTTGCCAGGCACGAGATCTAGGATGCATGGGCTTCAGTATTTGTTACACACGGACTTGGTTGCCCCACAACATGTAGAATCTTCCCAGACCAAGGATTGAACCCATGTTCCCTGCCTTGGCAGGAGGATTCTTCACCATGGGACCACCAGGGAATTCCCAAGGAGGTTCAAAAATTGGTGGAATTCACTTAAAAGTAACATGAAGGGAGGGGATCACTAGACAAGGGGAAGGACAATTTAAGAATCATTTTGATATTCCATTTCTCGTTATTCTCTCCTGCACAACCAGGTGACTGTCCCTCCTCTGACCCTGGCAGATGGCTGGAGGTTTGGTCCTGGGGAAGATGCCACCCAAACTCTCTGGACTAGACGGATCCAAGTGTCTTTGAAGGACAGGGCTCTTCCAATGGCACCTGACATGATTCATCACTCTTTACTGAAACATTTTCTTTCAGTTGACTTCTAGGTAATTCTCTCTTGATTCTCTATCTTCTTAACTGGCCTCTCCTTCTTGGTCACCTGGGCTAGTTCCTTCTCATCTCCTCATCCTCTGAAAGTTGATGTATATTCTATGCTCAGTCCACTGCTTGATCTATGCTATTTCCTAGGCAATTTCACCCAACTTCATGAGCCTCAACACCATGTCTGGAATTTAGGTCTCCAGCCTGTTCCTTAAGTACCTGCAATATTGTGGTTTATAAGAAACTTGTATTTGCATCATTCAGATGACCAAAATATGTTTTTCATATTTATTTGGTCTTTGTTTCCACAGTTCCTGGCTCATAGCTTCCCAAACCCTTGGAATTTCCTGAGCTGTAAGAGCGGTAGGAGCATCTTTTGTTACACTTGGTCTCTGTGCTCAGTTCCTGAAAACACTTCAAAGCCTCAGAGCCATAAAGGTGAAATTCACATAAAAAGGCTTTTCCACCACAACAGGGTTTATGTTAATGAGGCAACTTCTGGAAAGCACCTAAGAATGGATGCTGGTTGCCAGGGCAACCAACCAGAAATAGAGGATTAGGACTGATTTGCTGAGATCAGAGAGGGGCTGGAGGCTGAATCAATCACCAATGGCCAATGATTTAATTAATCATGCCTATGTAACGAAGCCTCCATTAAAGAAAAAAAAAAAAGAACGAGTTTCTGAGAGTTTTCAAATTGAGGAAATGGAAAACTTCTATGTGCCACTGTGCTAGGCCCCAAATTCCGTGAGAACAAAGGCTCCTTTGTTTGGGAATTTACCCTACGAATCTCTCTTTTTTTTTCCTTTTTTTTGATGTAGACCATTTTTAAAGTCTTTATTGAATTTGTTACTATATTGTTGCTGTTTAGGGTTTTTTTTTTTTTGACCAGGAGGCACGTGGGATTTTAGCTCCTCAACTAGGAATCAAACCCACGCCCCCTGCATCGGAAGGTAAGTCTTAACCACTGGACCACCAGAGAAATTCCCCTTATGTATCTCTTCATCTAGCTATTGATTTCTATCCTGTAATGTCCTTGATAGTAAACAGGTTTCCTGAGTTCTATGAGCCTTTCTAGCAAATTCATTGAACCCAGGTATGAGGTCATGAGGACCTCTCACTTATGGCCAGTTGGTCAGAAGCACAGGGACTAACCTGGGCTTGTGACTGGCCCCTGAAGTGGAAGGTGGTTTTGTGAGATAGCACTCTTTGCCTGTGATGTCTGAAGCTATTTCTGAATTGAGTTGGATTATAGGACCCCAAGCTGGTGGCCCCAGCATTCCTTGATGATGTGGTGAGAAAGCTGCCCTTCCACACACTGGAACTGGGTGCAGAACCAAATAACACCAGACTTAGCCAGCCACTGATTACTCTACACATACATTCCACAGAGGTCTCAAATATGACATGTGCAAAATCTAAACTCATGTTGTCTCCTCCAAACCTGCTTCCTCTAATTTCCCCATCTCAGCAAGTGGCAATTCCATTCTTCCCGATGCTCACCACCAACAACCAGGGTTTAATAAAAGGCTTTTCCACCACAACAGGGTTTATGTTAATGAGGCAACTTCTGGAAAGCACCTAAGAATGGATGCTGGTTGCCAGGGCAACCAACCAGAAATAGAGGATTAGGACTGATTTGCTGAGATCAGAGAGGGGCTGGAGGCTGAATCAATCACCAATGGCCAATGATTTAATTAATCATGCCTATGTAACGAAGCCTCCATTAAAGAAAAAAAAAAAAGAACGAGTTTCTGAGAGTTTTCAAATTGAGGAAATGGAAAACTTCTATGTGCCACTGTGCTAGGCCCCAAATTCCGTGAGAACAAAGGCTCCTTTGTTTGGGAATTTACCCTACGAATCTCTCTTTTTTTTTCCTTTTTTTTGATGTAGACCATTTTTAAAGTCTTTATTGAATTTGTTACTATATTGTTGCTGTTTAGGGTTTTTTTTTTTTTGACCAGGAGGCACGTGGGATTTTAGCTCCTCAACTAGGAATCAAACCCACGCCCCCTGCATCGGAAGGTAAGTCTTAACCACTGGACCACCAGAGAAATTCCCCTTATGTATCTCTTCATCTAGCTATTGATTTCTATCCTGTAATGTCCTTGATAGTAAACAGGTTTCCTGAGTTCTATGAGCCTTTCTAGCAAATTCATTGAACCCAGGTATGAGGTCATGAGGACCTCTCACTTATGGCCAGTTGGTCAGAAGCACAGGGACTAACCTGGGCTTGTGACTGGCCCCTGAAGTGGAAGGTGGTTTTGTGAGATAGCACTCTTTGCCTGTGATGTCTGAAGCTATTTCTGAATTGAGTTGGATTATAGGACCCCAAGCTGGTGGCCCCAGCATTCCTTGATGATGTGGTGAGAAAGCTGCCCTTCCACACACTGGAACTGGGTGCAGAACCAAATAACACCAGACTTAGCCAGCCACTGATTACTCTACACATACATTCCACAGAGGTCTCAAATATGACATGTGCAAAATCTAAACTCATGTTGTCTCCTCCAAACCTGCTTCCCTCTAATTTCCCCCATCTCAGCAAGTGGCAATTCCATTCTTCCCGATGCTCACACCATGACCCTTGGAATCAATCCTTGATTCCCTCCTTTCTCTGTCTCAACAAAACCAATCCATGAGTAAATCTAGAAAATATGTCTGGAATCTAGTCATTTCTCAACAGCAATTTGGTCACAATTCGGCCCTTGTCCAAGACACCACCATGAATCGACTGGATTGATACATTGCCCTCCTAACTGGGTTTCCTCTTACTTCACTTAGTCCATGCAGTCTGTTTTACACATAACAATTAGAATGACTAGTCATTGCCTTATTCACTATGTTACAGCCATTCCCAGTCATATCAGACACATTCCTGCCTCAGGACCTTGCTTGTTCCTTTTGCTTGGGAGGCTCTTCCTCCATCAGCACCTTAGATCCTTAAGGTCTCTGCCCAAGGTTATCCTCTTAGTAAGATCTTCTCTGATCACTCTATTTAAAATAACCATAAACTCATATGTGTATGTGCTAAGTCGCTTCAGTTGTATCCAGCTCTTTGCAACCCTATGGACTATAGCCTGCCAAGCTCCTCTGTCCATGGGGTTCTCCAGGCAAGAATACTGGAGTGGGTTGTCATGCCCTCCTCTAGGGGATTTTCCTGACCCAGGTATTGAACCCACATCTCTTAAATCTCCTGCATTGGCAAGTGGGTTCTTTACTCCTAGCACCATTTGGAAAGTCCTAAAGTCATGTACTCACTACTATATATAAAAATAGGTCTTCCCTGGTAGTTTAGATAGTAAAGAATCTGCCTGCAATGTGGGAGACCCAGGTTCAATTGGAAAAGTCCCTGATGCTGGGAATGATTTAGGGCAGAAGGAGAAGAGGGCACCAAAGGATGAGATGGCTAGATGGCATCACAGATGCAATAGACATGAACTTAAGGAAACTCCAGGAGATGGTGAGGGATAGGTCATACTCTGTAATGGCCTATATGAGTCAGCTGTTTGCACAAGGTGACAAAATACTGGAGCTTCAGCATCAGTTCTTCCAATGAATATTCAGGGTTCATTTCCTTTAAGATTGACTGGTTTGATCTCCTTGTGGTCCAAGGGATGCTCAGGAGTCTTCTACAGTTCCAAGGCATCAATTATTTGGTGCTCTGCCTCCTTTATGGTAAATCAATAAAAATGAAATAAAAATACAGTAAATAAAATAGTTTTAAAATAATCTATTTACCCTAGTTCTATCTTTCCTTCTTTCTTGTTTTTTTCTTACTTAAACATTTTTTAATAGTTTTATTTTTCACACCAAAAACATTTTGTATTGAGGAATAGCCAATTAACAATTTTGTGACAGTTTCAGATGAACAGTGAAGGGTCATGCATATACATGTATCCATTCTCCCTGTGTGTTTTTTTTATTCAAAGCATTTATCACTTTTTGACAAATCTAACTAACTGATTGATTGCCTGGCTTGCTACGTGCATCACAGGTACATAGGAGGTAGATATTTTTATGTTTAATCCTCTGCAGTCTCTCTGGTGCTTATAACAGTGTCTCATGGCAAGCACTCAGTAAACCGTGAATAGGAAAATCTAGATACAGCTGAAGTGAGATTAAGAGGATATTTTCCTATTGGAAGCTGACAATCCCCGCTGCACTCCCTCAAATGAAGTCCAAGAATGTTCGAAGGCAGGGCCTTGGGCTCCGCGCAGGAAATTGAAATAGTGTGCTTTAGGGAATCTACCAGCTCACAGAAAAAGGAACTAAAAACACTGACATTGGGCTCCCTAGAAACTTTTCCAGACAGTTCACTTGCTAGAGATGATCAAACCTAGGGTGACCTTAGCTAGGACTAAGGGGTTTCCTAGTCCATGGCACGTCCAGTATTAAAACTGGCAGAGTCCCAGGCAAACCATGGTCCTTTCTCAATACCATGCACATTCTCAGAGTTTCCAATCTCTCAGTTGTAAATAAACTTACTGAAATATCTAAATGAACACACGTCTGGACACTCATTATCTTGAAAAACTAAGGCCAGAATAAATACTCAGTTAAAAAGTAACTTGGAGAAAACAAAGATTACACATGGAGAAGGAAAAAAAAAATCATCAGTATCCTCAAAGAGATAAGAGAATGTCCCAACCATGAAAAGGGACAGGAAATAAGACATTAAAGATTATAAAACTAGAGAATTAATCCAGGAGATCTAATAGTGGGAGTTCTAAGGAAGAGAGACCAGAGAACATAGAGGGCAGAAACCATTACCAAAAAAGAACACTGTGGACCCAAAGTCAGTCAACCCACAGTGCTGGGAACACAGAGAATAAGGAAGAGAGGTCTGGGGCCTGAACCGTGCTAAAGGCTCTTGGCAGATCAGGCAAACAAGGACTAAAAGGAATCCACTGAAACCATCGGTGACCTGATAAGACCAATTTTAGTAGCTTGTGGGAGTGGAATCAAGGAGGGTGAGTTAGGAATGAGTGGAAGGTAACAACATGAACATAAAATAACTGGAAGGAAATACATGAAATTAAACAGATGTGTATTCAGTTAGGATGAGATTATATGTCTTCTTTTCTTCAAACTTTCTTTTAGATCTATCATCTATTTACCACCCCCCTCCCTTTGTTCTTAAATTGAAAATGGACAAACCCCTTCAAATTTAAAGATTTGCATGAACGTCAAAAGTTACTGTCTTTTTCTCTTTTTTTTTGAGAGGGGTGCATACCAATTTATTCTTAGTCTTTCTGGATTAAATTAATATCCTGCCTTGCAAAACATGAGGTACTTTGAATATCAGAGATATATTGTTTTCAATGTAAAACAATTGTGAAGACATTGGTAAATGTAGGAATAATGAAGAACATGGGGCCTGGGGAGTCCTCATTTTCATGTGCTAAACACAAACACAGACACAAATTTTTAACATAAAACACATGGTGTGGTGAGCTTAGTCAATCTCATGATCCAACTTTGGCCCAGAATCAGTTGTAAATAAACTTACTGAAATATCTAATTTGAACCAAAACGTTTTTTGGACAATCTCGCAGTTGTAAATAAACTTACTGAAATATCTAAATGAACACACGTCTGGACACTCATTATCTTGAAAAACTAAGGCCAGAATAAATACTCAGTTAAAAAGTAACTTGGAGAAAACAAAGATTACACATGGAGAAGGAAAAAAAAAATCATCAGTATCCTCAAAGAGATAAGAGAATGTCCCAACCATGAAAAGGGACAGGAAATAAGACATTAAAGATTATAAAACTAGAGAATTAATCCAGGAGATCTAATAGTGGGAGTTCTAAGGAAGAGAGACCAGAGAACATAGAGGGCAGAAACCATTACCAAAAAAGAACACTGTGGACCCAAAGTCAGTCAACCCACAGTGCTGGGAACACAGAGAATAAGGAAGAGAGGTCTGGGGCCTGAACCGTGCTAAAGGCTCTTGGCAGATCAGGCAAACAAGGACTAAAAGGAATCCACTGAAACCATCGGTGACCTGATAAGACCAATTTTAGTAGCTTGTGGGAGTGGAATCAAGGAGGGTGAGTTAGGAATGAGTGGAAGGTAACAACATGAACATAAAATAACTGGAAGGAAATACATGAAATTAAACAGATGTGTATTCAGTTAGGATGAGATTATATGTCTTCTTTTCTTCAAACTTTCTTTTAGATCTATCATCTATTTACCACCCCCCTCCCTTTGTTCTTAAATTGAAAATGGACAAACCCCTTCAAATTTAAAGATTTGCATGAACGTCAAAAGTTACTGTCTTTTTCTCTTTTTTTTTGAGAGGGGTGCATACCAATTTATTCTTAGTCTTTCTGGATTAAATTAATATCCTGCCTTGCAAAACATGAGGTACTTTGAATATCAGAGATATATTGTTTTCAATGTAAAACAATTGTGAAGACATTGGTAAATGTAGGAATAATGAAGAACATGGGGCCTGGGGAGTCCTCATTTTCATGTGCTAAACACAAACACAGACACAAATTTTTAACATAAAACACATGGTGTGGTGAGCTTAGTCAATCTCATGATCCAACTTTGGCCCAGAATCAGGGACAGCTTTGCAACTTCAAGAGCCTTCATGGCACATGATGGAAACAAAATGGAGCTGACTGTCCCCACAAAGGAACACAGTATGTTTATGGAAATGGCCTCCTTCTTTGGGGAACACCTACCTTTGCCAGAAATACTCTCTACATATTTATTTATGGTAAAGGGTCTGTTGAGAAGATGAAAGGTTTTATTTGAAGACCAAGATAGAAGTAATCCAAGTAATAAGCAATATTTAGAGAAAGATGATTATTCTCCTTGTGAATTTTCGTACCACTGAACACTATTTCTCTCCTGGCCCTTCATATTTTCTTTGTTATATTTATGTCCCTTCTCTCTGGACTTACTAAGTCATCTCTAATTTCCCTCATCACTGGATCTTGCATAGTAAAGCAACTTAATAAGTTCCACTAAATTTAGTCACACACACATTCATCCAGTGTAGCAGTCAACAAGAGCTGGGACTCTTTACCTTTTACAACTGTTTGCTCCTCCTTTTCAAATCTGCCTTGGTTTTCAATGTCTCCTTTGGCTACTAGGTCATTGCTGTTATTGAATCTACAGAAACCCAACACAGCTTACATTCCATCAAACTTTGCTCTGAGATCCTCTGTATAATAAGTAATAATTTTGTCCACCAGTATACTGGCCCAAACTTTCAACCAACTGCACATATAACATTTCTTTCCTGGGTTAGTTTCCTTAACAGCAGCTATATCTTATAATTAACATTATAATGATAATAACATAAGCCTTCATAATTAATTTGTTCATGCACCCTCTATTACCATGAAACAGTGACTCATTATGCTTAATTTGCAAAACACACTCTATTTTTTAATTTTATATTTAGTATAATGAGATACAAAATTAATTTATTCAGGGTCTTACAAAACAGGATTGCTGAGACAGGATTAGAAAACAATTACTAAGTCTCAGGTATTAGTGTTCTGTCACTCTTCTGATAGTCAGAATCATGTATCCATCCAACCATCTATTCATATATTCAGCATAACTTTATTGTGCTAGGCACTGTGCTAACCTCTAAAGAAATAAAAATTATCTACTCTGAAAGAGTTCACAATGGGAAGAAAACAGGCAAGTCATTGGGAAGTATACACAGAAAACAAGTAAGTTTAAAAAAAAAAAAAGGAAGAAAGTCAATGGTTAGAAATGTGGATTTTATTTATTTATTTATTTTTTAAACATTTATTTATTTATTTATTTATTTATTTTGGCGAGGGTGAGGAGGGAAGGGGGAGCGGACCACTTCCACTGGTCTTTCATTTGTCTAATTTCATCCATCTTTGTTCTTTGACCCACGTGGGCCTCCCATCGCAGTGGCCTCTGTCGTCGCAGAGCACCAGCTCTGGGCACATGTGCTCCAGAGCTCCAACTCAGTAATTGGACACATTGGTCCAGCCACTCCTCAGCACATGGGATCTTCCCAGGCCAGGGATCTAACCGGCGCCCCTTGCACTGCAGGGCGGTGTCCTTACCCACTGGACCACCAGGGAAACCCAGAAATGTACATTTTATAAGCACATCTGTACCTTTTGGATAAGGATGTATATACTTTCTAGGAGACCAAGCTGTGGTTTCCCAGAGACAAGTAGATGCCACCACCAATTCTCATGCAGAAAATTTACATGTAGGAATATTACAATTATTTTAGAACAGTGTTAGGTTGTTATATGATATTCTTAAGTCATGGAACTTGTTCTTCAAAGCAAATTTTACAGACATGCAAACAAAATAAAAAAAGACGAGCTGCACTGGATGAAGGCAGAGGTAACAGGTCAGAGCCCCATCCAACTGGCTTGTGCAAGATTTCCAAGAAACTCCAAAGACTCCTCAGAACATCATTAAAAACCAATGAAGAAAAGCCACTATCCTTTCTAGTTTGAGTATCAAATTCATCCAATCTTGTTGACCATGGAAATTCATTTAGGTCTAATAGTTGAATCAAACTTGGCTAATCTAAAGATGGTCAGTCTGTGTGTAAAAACACTACTGTATAATGAACCATTGCCTTGCAGCCCAGGAGCTAAGACACTTCTTTTCTGTCACTCTTCTGATAGTCAGAATCATGTATCCATCCAACCATCTATTCATATATTCAGCATAACTTTATTGTGCTAGGCACTGTGCTAACCTCTAAAGAAATAAAAATTATCTACTCTGAAAGAGTTCACAATGGGAAGAAAACAGGCAAGTCATTGGGAAGTATACACAGAAAACAAGTAAGTTTAAAAAAAAAAAAAAGGAAGAAAGTCAATGGTTAGAAATGTGGATTTTATTTATTTATTTATTTTTTAAACATTTATTTATTTATTTATTTATTTATTTTGGCGAGGGTGAGGAGGGAAGGGGGAGCGGACCACTTCCACTGGTCTTTCATTTGTCTAATTTCATCCATCTTTGTTCTTTGACCCACGTGGGCCTCCCATCGCAGTGGCCTCTGTCGTCGCAGAGCACCAGCTCTGGGCACATGTGCTCCAGAGCTCCAACTCAGTAATTGGACACATTGGTCCAGCCACTCCTCAGCACATGGGATCTTCCCAGGCCAGGGATCTAACCGGCGCCCCTTGCACTGCAGGGCGGTGTCCTTACCCACTGGACCACCAGGGAAACCCAGAAATGTACATTTTATAAGCACATCTGTACCTTTTGGATAAGGATGTATATACTTTCTAGGAGACCAAGCTGTGGTTTCCCAGAGACAAGTAGATGCCACCACCAATTCTCATGCAGAAAATTTACATGTAGGAATATTACAATTATTTTAGAACAGTGTTAGGTTGTTATATGATATTCTTAAGTCATGGAACTTGTTCTTCAAAGCAAATTTTACAGACATGCAAACAAAATAAAAACAGACGAGCTGCACTGGATGAAGGCAGAGGTAACAGGTCAGAGCCCCATCCAACTGGCTTGTGCAAGATTTCCAAGAAACTCCAAAGACTCCTCAGAACATCATTAAAAACCAATGAAGAAAAGCCACTATCCTTTCTAGTTTGAGTATCAAATTCATCCAATCTTGTTGACCATGGAAATTCATTTAGGTCTAATAGTTGAATCAAACTTGGCTAATCTAAAGATGGTCAGTCTGTGTGTAAAAACACTACTGTATAATGAACCATTGCCTTGCAGCCCAGGAGCTAAGACACTTCTTTTCAAAGCATGGGTTCTATCCCAAGCTGGGGAGTTAAGATCCCACATGCCTCATGGTGCAGCCAAAAAAAAAAAAAAAAAAGATTATCTATCTATAATGATTTGTTGTTGTTATTCCCTTACCTGTGTAATGTGTAGAGTGCTTTCAGAGGTTTTTAAGAACTTTTGCACTCTTCTTTTCAAAGGTATCCCTGGTGGCTTAGACAATGGAAAATCTGCCTGCAGTGCAGGAGACCCGGGTTCATTGCTTGGGTTGGAAAGACTCCCTGGGGAAGGAAATGGCACCCCACTCCAGTTTTCTTGCCTGGAAAATCCCATGGACAGAGGAGCCTGATGGGCTACAGTCCATGAGGTCTCAAAGAGTCAGACACGACTGAGCAATTAACACACACCCTTTTCAAAAACTGAGCAAGTATTTAAAAAACAAATTTACTGAGGTATAATTGACATATAACATTATATTTGTTTCAGGTATACCACATAAAGGTTTCACATTTGTGTGTATTGTGAAATGGTCACCATAAGAAGTCTAGTTACTACCCGTCACCACACAAAGTTAAGTTTTAGGACTTACTCTCTTGGCAACTTTCAAGCATGCCCTCCACTCTTATTGACTCTTGTCACCATGCCATAATTAATATCCACATGATTTATTTATTTTGTAACTGGAAACTTGTACCTCATGAACCTCATTGCCTGTTTTGCTCATTCCCTACCCTCCTCCCTGCTGGCAACCACCATTTTTGAACAAGTATTTTTGAACATAACCATGTATCAGGATAGGAGATGTGGTGGCTGGCAAAATAGACACACCTCTTCCTTAAAAGGAGCCACACACAGAAATATATATTGCTTAGGAAGACCGCAAAAAGTCTAGGCAAGCACAAAAGAACACAAGTTCATTATAGCCAGCATTCATACAATTGTCTTATCATTCAACAAATAATCATTGTTACCTACTAAATACCATGCACTACTTACAGGTAGACAAAAACAAATGCTACCCTCACTGTAAGGAAGCTCACAATATAATACATAACATGGAAAAGAGCTCACAATATAATACACAACAAGGAAAAGACAGGCACACAAATGGCAAGCCATTAAATGTCGAAGTACATCACCATCACGGTACCTTAAAAGGGTGAGATCAGAATGCCCTTTACAATCAGGAGTGGAAACACCTGCACAACAGGCTTTTTCTGGACCTGTCTTCCTGGCTCATTAAGACGATAGTTTTCCCTGGAGAAGGAAATGGCACTTCAGTATTCTTGCCTGGAGAATCCCATGGACAGAGGAGCCTGGTGGGTACCGTCCATGGGGTCACGAAGAGTCAGACACAACTGATTGTGCACGTACACATCACGAAGCCAGTGCCAGGTGGGGAGGAGCAAACAGGAACAAAGGGTTGGTATGATGATTGAGTGAAATATTGTAAGTGAAAGAAATACCTGATAAACAGCTGTTGTTAAATTTCCAGGCTGGAGTCTGAAGCCAGTCAAGATGGGAAAAGCCTGGTTCTGTTCAAGGCAGCGTCACCGTGTCCCATACAGCCTTGCAGCTTCCCCTCCAAGCAGCCAAGGGGCTGCGAGCACCTGCTTTCTCTCAACCTTTCAGAGCCCTTTGTAGGCTTCTTTACTACCTACAGTATGACTTCCCTACATACATATGCTAAGTTACATAAAAGTGAAGTAATGGAATTATGTAAACAAAAAAAGATGATAACTTTCTTTTAGGGAATCAAAAAAGGACTTTCAGAATTTCTCTTTTCTTTGAGAAGAGAGTGGGAGAAGTTACTGGAGAGAGAGAGAGAGAAAGAGAGGGAGAGAGAGAGGCAGATCAGTATATGATATCTTCACCCAGAAAAACAATACAATTTCCTTTGAATCTTTTTCTTACTCATCTGTTCATCCTCCGTATTTCCCCACTATCTCTCCAACTTATCATCCATTCCTGCCATTGACCCCCTCACTTGTCCTCCCATATCGAATACCACCCCATCCATATCAAATAAATCATCAGCCCTGTTGATATAGTTTACTACAGATCCATTGAATGGATAGTGAATATATCCATTGCTCTCTGTCTTCCATGCTTTTCTTTCCCTGTCTTCCCTTGCATTTCTTTGCAGTACCTTCAAACATTTTAGGTATCTACATGATTCCAGTCAACCCATCCACCACCCTCTCCCCACCTCAACTGTAAGCTCCATGAAGGCAAGGACTGTATCTGCTGTGTTCACTACTGTATCCTCAATACTTAGAGAAGGGTCTAACAGAGAGTATGTGCTCGCTGAGGGGACAGAGGGTAAGAGGAGGAAGTAAGTCCATCAAAACTCAATAATCATCAACTGTTCCATTAAACTCCTTCATGGTTAAGTGAAGACAAAAATGTAGATAGAAATGCTTGTATATTCTTCTGTGTATCATTATTTAACTGAAACTGTCGACTTCTAACAAGGTCAAACGCTTGAGCTAACTCTATTTTATGATAGATTAAAGATAAAGAAACAATGTATTGTATGAAAAGTGGAAGTGTTAGTCGCTCAGTTGTGTCTAACTCTTTGCAACCCTATGGACTATAGCCTGCCAGGCTCCTCTGTCCATGGAATTCTCCAGGCAAGAATACTGGAGTGGGTAGGCATTCTCTTCTCCAGGGGATCTTCCTGATCCAGGGGTTGAACACAGGTCTCCTGCATTGGCAGGTGGGTTCTTTACCATCTGAGCCAACAGGGATGCTCAATGCAATGTATATGTATGTCAAGTCACCATTTTGTACACTGTGCGCATCTCACAATTTTATGGCAATTATGCCTATATAAAAGTGAAATTTAAAAAAAGGAAACAAAATAGAACCATCCCTTTAGAAGTTGATAGAGTGCAGCAGTATAATCCAGGTGTTCCCATTTTGTGTCTTTAAATTAATGTACTAGTCTATAAACACCGGCTGGCTTGTGCAGTTGAACTTGCTATGCTCATATGGCAGTCCAGCACTCAACCAAGAGTATGTCCTAGACACATGTATGAGTGAATCTAAACTTAGTATCTGTAATAGTCACTGTTTTTAGTTTATCATTATGTTTATTTCATTTACCAGAAGATTCAACAGGCTCTTGTGAGCATTGGTGATTCGAGACCATGTCCTCTGTCAAGTTGGTCTCATCACAGTCTTGGATATATATGCCTGGCGCCAACATTTCCCAGATTGACACATTTTAAAGCTGATTTCAGGAGGGAGGGGCTTCCTCCTCACCTTTCAAAGAGTGGAACATTGATTGATTCAGTAAATGGTAGTGCTTCATCGATTTGGTAAACAGGTGCTTTATCCCTGTCTTCCCTTGCATCCACACCCTCTCCCCACCTCACTGTAAGCTCCATGAAGGCAAGGACTGTATCTGCTGTGTTCACTACTGTATCCTCAATACTTAGAGAAGGGTCTAACAGAGAGTATGTGCTCGCTGAGGGGACAGAGGGTAAGAGGAGGAAGTAAGTCCATCAAAACTCAATAATCATCAACTGTTCCATTAAACTCCTTCATGGTTAAGTGAAGACAAAAATGTAGATAGAAATGCTTGTATATTCTTCTGTGTATCATTATTTAACTGAAACTGTCGACTTCTAACAAGGTCAAACGCTTGAGCTAACTCTATTTTATGATAGATTAAAGATAAAGAAACAATGTATTGTATGAAAAGTGGAAGTGTTAGTCGCTCAGTTGTGTCTAACTCTTTGCAACCCTATGGACTATAGCCTGCCAGGTTCCTCTGTCCATGGAATTCTCCAGGCAAGAATACTGGAGTGGGTAGGCATTCTCTTCTCCAGGGGATCTTCCTGATCCAGGGGTTGAACACAGGTCTCCTGCATTGGCAGGTGAGTTCTTTACCATCTGAGCCAACAGGGATGCTCAATGCAATGTATATGTATGTCAAGTCACCATTTTGTACACTGTGCGCATCTCACAATTTTATGGCAATTATGCCTATATAAAAGTGAAATTTAAAAAAAGGAAACAAAATAGAACCATCCCTTTAGAAGTTGATAGAGTGCAGCAGTATAATCCAGGTGTTCCCATTTTGTGTCTTTAAATTAATGTACTAGTCTATAAACACCGGCTGGCTTGTGCAGTTGAACTTGCTATGCTCATATGGCAGTCCAGCACTCAACCAAGAGTATGTCCTAGACACATGTATGAGTGAATCTAAACTTAGTATCTGTAATAGTCACTGTTTTTAGTTTATCATTATGTTTATTTCATTTACCAGAAGATTCAACAGGCTCTTGTGAGCATTGGTGATTCGAGACCATGTCCTCTGTCAAGTTGGTCTCATCACAGTCTTGGATATATATGCCTGGCGCCAACATTTCCCAGATTGACACATTTTAAAGCTGATTTCAGGAGGGAGGGGCTTCCTCCTCACCTTTCAAAGAGTGGAACATTGATTGATTCAGTAAATGGTAGTGCTTCATCAATTTGGTAAACAGGGGTGCTTTATCCCCTGCCTGCCTGCTGCCGAAGCCCACTCATCACAAAACTCTAAATGGCACTTGAGGAGCCAGCCTCCAGGCTGGATGTGCTGCATCCAGTCAAACCCAGAAATTCCCACGAAGCAAAGTCAACCCCATTATGACCTGTTCATCTGCCTAGAGTCTTAGAAAAGGTTAAAATGTTGCAGAAGCTTAAGGAACCATGGCCTACCCTAAAGAAACACAGATTTGTTACTGTTTTGCACAGAAATGAAACAAGTGGAATGAAAACAGAGTGGGTCCTCTGAGTCACAGGATGTGGGTGAAGAGCTCTTACTAACTTGAGACCTTAAATCATTAAGACCTTAAATTCATTGAATGGATGGCAAGACTATTTGAGGTCAAGGTCCTGGTGTGCAGCAAAGAGCTGTGTGATGAGTAAACTGAACTCCTCCAGACCTCTGCTTCCACATCTCTAAAATGGGAATGGTCTTCTACCCTCACTTTGCTTCAGGACTGATCAAAGAATGAGATGACAGGTGAGAACACACTTTATAACTCTACAGAAAACTATAACTATGGAACCAACCCTGGAGATCCAGTGGTTAGGACCTGGTGCTTTTACCGACATGGGCCCGAATTCTATCCCTGCTAGGGAAAGTAATATCCCACAAGTTGCACAGAGCAGCCAAAAATAAAAAAAATAAAACTTAACTAAAAGATATTCTAAATTGGATGAATAACCCCCCAGATCACTCCTATTGGGAACTTGAAACCCATAGGTAGATTCGTTTGCAACCAACCTGTTTTTTGAGGTGTATATTAAATTGAACGTTTCCCAAGTGTGCATCTCTGTTCTAGAGAGTTAGTATCTGTAATAGTCACTGTTTTTAGTTTATCATTATGTTTATTTCATTTACCAGAAGATTCAACAGGCTCTTGTGAGCATTGGTGATTCGAGACCATGTCCTCTGTCAAGTTGGTCTCATCACAGTCTTGGATATATATGCCTGGCGCCAACATTTCCCAGATTGACACATTTTAAAGCTGATTTCAGGAGGGAGGGGCTTCCTCCTCACCTTTCAAAGAGTGGAACATTGATTGATTCAGTAAATGGTAGTGCTTCATCAATTTGGTAAACAGGGGTGCTTTATCCCCTGCCTGCCTGCTGCGAAGCCCACTCATCACAAAACTCTAAATGGCACTTGAGGAGCCAGCCTCCAGGCTGGATGTGCTGCATCCAGTCAAACCCAGAAATTCCCATGAAGCAAAGTCAACCCCATTATGACCTGTTCATCTGCCTAGAGTCTTAGAAAAGGTTAAAATGTTGCAGAAGCTTAAGGAACCATGGCCTACCCTAAAGAAACACAGATTTGTTACTGTTTTGCACAGAAATGAAACAAGTGGAATGAAAACAGAGTGGGTCCTCTGAGTCACAGGATGTGGGTGAAGAGCTCTTACTAACTTGAGACCTTAAATCATTAAGACCTTAAATTCATTGAATGGATGGCAAGACTATTTGAGGTCAAGGTCCTGGTGTGCAGCAAAGAGCTGTGTGATGAGTAAACTGAACTCCTCCAGACCTCTGCTTCCACATCTCTAAAATGGGAATGGTCTTCTACCCTCACTTTGCTTCAGGACTGATCAAAGAATGAGATGACAGGTGAGAACACACTTTATAACTCTACAGAAAACTATAACTATGGAACCAACCCTGGAGATCCAGTGGTTAGGACCTGGTGCTTTTACCGACATGGGCCCGAATTCTATCCCTGCTAGGGAAAGTAATATCCCACAAGTTGCACAGAGCAGCCAAAAATAAAAAAAATAAAACTTAACTAAAAGATATTCTAAATTGGATGAATAACCCCCCAGATCACTCCTATTGGGAACTTGAAACCCATAGGTAGATTCGTTTGCAACCAACCTGTTTTTTGAGGTGTATATTAAATTGAACGTTTCCCAAGTGTGCATCTCTGTTCTAGAGAGCAATCTTTGGGAACTGGAAAGGGCAGAGGAGAGAAGACAGCTCATGACTCAATTTCCTACAGAAACTCCATAAAGTAGATAGTCGAGTTCACTCATTCCTATGCTCATACACGCATTCTATAAGCAATCCCACTATGCCACAACAGTTTATTGAGCACCTACTATGTTCAAAGTATGGTGTTGGCCACTATCAATACAACAAGGGTAGAGGTAGTTGTGATCTCCGCCTTTATGGACCTGATGCCAAAGCACTTTTGAAACACAGAAATGGATCTAACATGATTTCCACCCTGATGCAGTTATAAACTAGTAGAAAGGGAAGTGGCTATGAAGCAAAACTGAATTCTTCTCAAAGGACTTTGCCTTTTTAGGAGTAAGAAAACAAGATGAATGGGTCTCATGAGCTCTCTTTCCTAGATCAGCAACCAGCATCAACACCAGTGTACAGAGATGATTTCAAACCCTGTAAAACCCTACCTTGACTTCATAGCCTTTCATGGCAAAAAGCTCTTGATTTTCCCGTGGTCCGTGTCTCCGCTTCCTTTCTACACTTGCCTTCTTCCGACCATCTCAACTGGGGTGCTCTCTCCACCACTCCATTGAAAGTTCTCTTGGCAAGGTCACCCGTGGCCTCCCTCTTGCCAAATTAAGTGGTCCCTGAATACAGTGGCCTGTATCTTGTACTGATATTTTGTTCCATTTCCCTCAAGAGCTTGAATTCTCTAGTTGTATCTTAAAAGAATCCCTCCTTTCTCGTGGAGAGTCCACCTTCTTGCATTTACTGAGCATCGTCTCAGACACCATGTAGAGAATGTTGGTGATAAGAGAAGGGCAAAAACGTTATGTGGAAGTGGGGGAGGGGAGGAGGGTAGAGAAGAATTTAGAGGTGAAACGAAACACTGAAATGCTACCCTCCATTTAAGTGATAGGTGTACATAGGCCGTTCTCAGCCTGTGGTTCTATGACTCACAGATACAGTGATGGGTAGTAGGTGCTGGTTTCAGCTTCCACTTTTTGTTTTCTTAGGAGCCATGGGGAATGGTGAGCCTGAACCCCTTTTCCAAGCTGGAGCTTGTGGAAGCGGCTTAGCTTGCTGATTCCACTGTTTTCATCTCCTAGAAACCCTCCCTCCCAGACCCATCAGGATACCATTAAAGGGAGGCCTCGTTTCCCAGGGAACCAGTGAGAGAGAACTCTGACTGGAGGCAAAAGAACAGTGTTTGCTGCCTTCTGCAATGGCCAGAGGATGCTGTTTTGGCAGGAGGGGAGATCGCAGAGCGATAAGGGAAAAAATCAGCTTGTGACACTTGGGACAGCCTCAAGGTCCCCATCAGTCTGACACAGTTATGATATGAAAACACATCTACTCCTACCCAGAATGCCCCCATCTCTTCCATGAATCTATCGGTAGGAACCCAAGCTATGTCTTATTCACAGCAACAGCATGTGTATAACAGAAAAAGCATATACACCAAGATGGTAGGAGAATTTTATTTGCTTTTCCAGAAAGCCTAACAGGGAAATGAGTTACCAGAAAAACTCTTATTTGTATGAGATGAACGCAAAAAAAAAAAAAAAAAGAAAGAAATAATAATAATCTCAGAGTCTGTGATTGAGAAATCATGTCCTTCCCCAGGGATTGGAAGCTTATGAGACACAGCAGATGTTCATGGAGGCTTCTCTGCCTCTAGAAAAAGCCTGCCCCTGCTCTTCGTAACAGGCTGCATGTAGTCAAGAGTGACTATATCAAAGAACAGATTCAGAATCCCAAGCACTGTATTCACATCATATCAACAACTGGCGAGGCCCGTGCATGTCAGCAGGAATGCTGTGGGCCAGACCCCAGCCCACAGGGGCAGGCACCCAAGGGAATGCACACTGTATTTCTCCTCGAATTTCCCAGGGTTCCAAGCAGGGCAGTCTATCATTTTCCTGAAGTGTTACAGTCACCAGCTTGACCTAAGAATGTAAAAATGAAAAGCTAAGTGGGAAAGCCCTGTACAGTCATTGATTTTTCACCAAGAGCCACAACCCAGGGCTTAAAACCTGTTTTTCAAATCACAGAACCATAGATCTGGTAGAAACCCGTGAGTGAAAGGTTATCCTGCTGAGAAGGCACATCAGCCCTCCAGCCTGATCTGTATTCCCTTCTCTGTAAGAGATTCTATGCAGGCCCTCCTGGCAGATTCTAAGACTTAATGGCTTTTCAGTCTAAAGGCACTGTATCTTGTCTAATTTAAGTCTCCTTTAACACACACATTCAGATCATCATGCCCATGCAAAAGGGCTGCTTATTCTCCTCCACAGAAATGCATCTTATGAAATTGCCTTGTGGTCCAGGGGTCAGGGCTCTGTGCTGTCACTGCTAAGGGTGCAGGTTTGACCTCTGGTCAGGGGACTAACAGGCTGCTAGCCTTGAGGTGTGACCAAACATTAAAGAAAAAACAAGCACTTTACCTATTAGAAGACTTTTATTTTTCATCTATGAGTTGCATCTCCCAGTTATTAAAATGATTAGGGTGTCTGCAGAGAATGATTAACCATGCCTTCTCTCCTCTGGTCAATAAAGATCTTTTCCTTTCCAATAATTCCTCAACAGTTGTATATAGACAAATCTGCTCTGAGCTTCCCCTCCAATCCACAAGATCCACCGCTGCCTGGCTTCATACCACCTGTCCAGACCCATCTCTTTACTACCTCTGTCCACAGCTCTGGGGAAGTCATCTGTGTTGGCCCCTGAGCAAAACTCTTGAGTCCTCCTTGCACTCATATTCTCTCGCTTATCTATAGTGTGCTCATTTTCCCATCCAATGTTCCATGAAACCTTCCAACTCAGTGCTCACTAGTCTCTCTCTCAGCTTTGAATTTCTGAAGAACTCAGTCTTCACTCCACAGTTGAACACCTCTTAAGACCATCACCATTCACCACTGTTCACATATGTTTCTGTTCTCCCTCCAATTTCATTTTTTAAATAAACATCTTACCGTACTTTAGAACAATTCTAGATTTACAAAAGAATTGCAAAACTGGTACAGAGGTGTCCTGTATTCCCGTCACCTGGTTCCACCACATCCTTCATGTGACCATCCTAGACTACGAGACACCATTAGTCAAAATGAAGAAACCAACATTGACACATGGCTATTAATTGAACTCTCCAACCCTATCCAAATTTCACCAGGTTTTCTTAAAGCTATTTTCCTGTTCCAGGAACCAATCTGAAATACCACTTTGCATTTAGTTGTCGTGTTTCTTTAGTATGTTCTTATCTTCCACAAAGAATTTCTGTTATTCCTTGTTTCTTTTTTTCCCATCCGCTTGACCTTGACAGTTTTGAGGCATATGAGTCAAGGATTTTGTAGCACATCCCTCTATCTGGGTTGGTCTGTTGCTTTTCTTAGGAGAAAACTCTGGTTATAGGATTTTGGAAAAAATGCCACAGAGGTAAAGTAACTTTCTCATCATATCATATTGGGGGTTCATGTTAGTTACAGGACATCACTAGTAAAGTTAACCTTAGTCGTCTGGTTAAAGTAGAATTTGGCAGTTTTCTCCAGTATAAATACTATATTTTTCCCATTCTATACTTTATTCTTTGGATACATTTCTAACTCATATTCAAAGTACCCTAACACTCCTTTTCAACCACCTAATATTTTAGCTGCATTTTGAGGGAATCTAAATTCTCTGTGTCTCTTCCCAAAGTTTGTCTCTAAGAGGAATATAATCCTTTTATATGGATTCAGTCAAGAGGATAAACATCTTTAAAGCATCTGCACATTATACACTGGTCTATTGTTTTTATGCTATAGATTTCACTGTGCTTACTTTTTTCATTTAAGACTATTTTTGTAAGTTCTATCCATGTTGCTTTAGGTACCTCTAGTTTGTTGGTTCTATTGCTGTATAGTGTCCCAAAGTGAGTTTCTACCATGTTTCATTTATCTATTCCCCTAGTGATGGGCAGTTTAGTTTGGCTCCCATTCCCTTAACCATGAAATAAAATGCTGGAATGAGCTCTGCTTTTGTTACCCCTGGATCTGTGGATACCTTTCTCTAGATTTGCCCCCAAGAGTGAGTATGTGCATGCTTAGTCGTGTCTGACGCTTTGTGAACCCATGGACTCTAACCCATCAGGCTCCTCTGTCCATGGGATCCTCCAGACAAGAAAACTAGGGTGCATTACCATGTCCCCCTCCAGGGGATCTTCCCAACCTAGGGGTCAAGCCTGCATGTCTGGCGTTGCAGGTGGATTCTTTACTACTGAGCCACTGGAGAAGCCCAAGAGTGAGTAGGCACATACGGAATTTCAGTTCTGCCATCTTTTCCCTCCAGAATGGTTTCAGTGATCTTATGGCTTTAACAGTGTGTGGGGGAAAAAAAGTTTACATACATCCTTGCCAACATTGACTAATTAAAATTTTCTTTGCCAACCTACATTTAATATAAAGGAGTATTTTACTCTTTCATTTTGCATTCCTCTCTTTATTAATGAGGTTAAATATCTTATTCATATATAAGTTAAGCATTCTGATTTTCCCTGCTATACACTGTTCATTCATATGGTTTGCCATTTAGATTGGAATCCCAATATTTTTCTCTTTTTTTCATGATTTTATTGATTTATTTTTGGCGGTGCTGTGTCTTTGTTGCTGCTTGGGCTTTTCTCTAGCTGTGACGAGTGGAGGCTGCTCTCTAATTGGGGTGTTTGGGCTTCTCATTGCGATGGCCTCTCTTCTCTTGTGGCTTTAGGGTGCTCAGACTGCAGCGGCTGCAGCTCCCAGGCTCCAGAGCACAGGCTCCACAGTTGTGGTGCATGGGCTTAGTTGCTCGGCAGCATGTGAGATGTTCCTGCACCAGGGATCGAACCCAGGTTTCCTACAATGCCAGGCAGATTCCTTACCCCTAAGCCTCAAGGGAATGCCCCCCATTATTTTCTTTGTAATTAACAAGAGCTCCTTGAAATCCTTTTATGATTTTTGACTTGCAAATATTTCCCCCAATCTTACACTCAATTGTTAAGCTTTTTTGTTGTGCTATTTGTTGAAAAGAAATCCTTAACTTTGATGCAGTCAAATCCATAATATTTGCCTTGTTTAGTATTTCTGAAGTCTCTCCTGGGGATCTATTTGTACTCCAAGGTGACAGAGGTAGTATCTGACACTTTTCTATTTATATTTTTAAGCAATCTGGAATGTTTCTTTGTATATGGGATGAGGGAGGTAGGAATAAACTTTCATTCTCATTATGTGAAAATGGCCAGAATTTCCCAAAGTGTTTCCCATAGAAGGTAAATTATGTGAGATATTAAATGGGTAGCAGAGAAAAAGAGTTCCATGCTTAAAAAAAATTGAGAGAGGGGCTTCTCTGGCAGTCCAGTGGGTAAGGACACTGCCTTGCAGTGCAAGGGGCGCCAGTTAGATCCCTGGCCTGGGAAGCTCCCACGTGCCGCGGAGCAGCTGGACCGATGTGTCCAATTACCGAGCCAGAGCTCTGTGACAACAGAGGCAGCTGTGATGGGAGGCCCACACGGGCCAAAGAACAAAGATGGATGAAAATAGATAAATGAAAGACCAATAGAAGTGGCCCACTCGCCCCTCTCCCTCCCCAACCCACCCCCTCCCCCCAAAAAAAAAAATTTAAGAGAAATCTGGTTAAACAATGACAAATATATTTTTGTCCTATATATCGTTTCCAAGTGCTTAATGCACTAGCGTACATTTTGAATGTTTAGGAAGGATCCCTAGGAACAGCAAGTAAACTACAAGTCCATGGGCTAAAACTGACCCAAGGTCTCTTTTTGTACAACCCTCAGGCAATATTTATTATATTTTTAAAAGGTTAAGAAGAAGAGAATGCAGCAGGACAGGAGGAGAAAGAAGCAAGAGGAAGAGAGGCGGGAGAAGAGGAGAGGGTAATATATAACAGAGATCATACGCAGTCTGTGAAGCCTGAGATATCTGCTATCTGACCCTTTCTAGGAAAAGTTTGCCCATCCTGGTCTTTGTGATGCAAGGTGTTCAGAATATATTGAGCCCAGAACCTTGTGGTAGAAGGTGGTCTCATGGCATTCAATTTTTGCCACACAAACACCAGGAAGCACTGATCTCAGCTAGATGGATACCGTATTAACAAAGGCAAAAAATCTGGTAGTTTTCCACTTGATTTGACTGCTGTAGAGTCATAAAATCACTGAAGATTTAGTCGTCCTTAATCACAACCTTCTAAACCAAGTTGGTGTGATCAATAAAAACAGCAGACTTTCGGCACGATTGCAGAGGGGAACATCCCCACAGCCTTCTTTCCCTGTCGCTCTTCTGCCGTCTACACTGACACTGCAGTGTATTTGTGCTTCTGCTTCAACCCACTCACTCTGAACTCTAAATTCTATTTTTATTTTTCCATTGCTTCGATGCTGCTGAAAATACTCTATTGATAAACCTTCCACTTCACAGCCTTTCTCTCCTATTTTATGTCCTGAAATTGTTTCTTAAGGGGTCTATCTACAATGTTTTCCTGTATATGTATATAAACACTTTGAAAGAGACAAATTAAAGACTATTTACTACATTAATTTCTAAAAGCTGCAAGATGGTTGTGGATTTACAACCCACATAAATCTATAGGGTTGTGTATAAACTTCAAACAAACATATTGAAATATATATAAATGTATTCACACATTTATAATATAGACAAAATATCTTCTCTTATTGGCCAATAAGCCCATGAAAAAATGCTCAGGATCACTAATCATTAGGAGAATGCAATCAAAACCATGAGATACCCCTTCATACCTATTCATGTGGTTATTACTTTTAAAAAAACAAATTGATGTGAAGTATCAAGAATGAAGTCAAAAAAAGAATAATAAGATAAAACTAGAGAACACTTGGCATGAAGTTGTTGGGTTGTAACAGAAAAGCACAATCTGCTCAACTCTTGGCAATGTGTTTAATGACACCATAAATTAAGAAATTCATTGTACCAATATCTCTGGATAACTTCTTGTATAGTCTTGAACATTGACACATTGACCTTTGTTATAGGATAAAACAAAAGAAAGAGAAAAAATATACCTTTAAGGATGCTTGGAATTGTCAGTCAGTTAATCAGCATTCAGAGTCATTTTCCTAAACAGGTGCTGGTCCTTATCCAGTATCTTAATCAGGGCAGACTAACTGCCGTCAGGACATCAAAATGTTAGTGGTTTAACACAGGAGATGTTTTAAACCAAAAAGTTAGGATGGATACCGTATTAACAAAGGCAAAAATCTGGTAGTTTTCCACTTGATTTGACTGCTGTAGAGTCATAAAATCACTGAAGATTTAGTCGTCCTTAATCACAACCTTCTAAACCAAGTTGGTGTAATCAATAAAAACAGCAGACTTTCGGCACGATTGCAGAGGGGAACATCCCCACAGCCTTCTTTCCCTGTCGCTCTTCTGCCGTCTACACTGACACTGCAGTGTATTTGTGCTTCTGCTTCAACCCACTCACTCTGAACTCTAAATTCTATTTTTATTTTTCCATTGCTTCGATGCTGCTGAAAATACTCTATTGATAAACCTTCCACTTCACAGCCTTTCTCTCCTATTTTATGTCCTGAAATTGTTTCTTAAGGGGTCTATCTACAATGTTTTCCTGTATATGTATATAAACACTTTGAAAGAGACAAATTAAAGACTATTTACTACATTAATTTCTAAAAGCTGCAAGATGGTTGTGGATTTACAACCCACATAAATCTATAGGGTTGTGTATAAACTTCAAACAAACATATTGAAATATATATAAATGTATTCACACATTTATAATATAGACAAAATATCTTCTCTTATTGGCCAATAAGCCCATGAAAAAATGCTCAGGATCACTAATCATTAGGAGAATGCAATCAAAACCATGAGATACCCCTTCATACCTATTCATGTGGTTATTACTTTTAAAAAAACAAATTGATGTGAAGTATCAAGAATGAAGTCAAAAAAAGAATAATAAGATAAAACTAGAGAACACTTGGCATGAAGTTGTTGGGTTGTAACAGAAAAGCACAATCTGCTCAACTCTTGGCAATGTGTTTAATGACACCATAAATTAAGAAATTCATTGTACCAATATCTCTGGATAACTTCTTGTATAGTCTTGAACATTGACACATTGACCTTTGTTATAGGATAAAACAAAAGAAAGAGAAAAAATATACCTTTAAGGATGCTTGGAATTGTCAGTCAGTTAATCAGCATTCAGAGTCATTTTCCTAAACAGGTGCTGGTCCTTATCCAGTATCTTAATCAGGGCAGACTAACTGCCGTCAGGACATCAAAATGTTAGTGGTTTAACACAGGAGATGTTTTTACTGCTCATATCACAGTCCAGTGAGTGTCCACAGGGAGCCCTGCTCTACCCAGTCACTCAGGGACCCAGGCCTTTCTTGAGTCAGGCATTCTGCCATCCTAGGAGAACTCTGAACTCCACCTGACTGCTAAAGAAAAGACTGCACAGCAAAGACACCCCAACTCTTCACTGCCTGGTCTTGGGGTGACACCTTCACTTCCCTCAAATGCCACTAGCCATATGATCTCACCCAGATGCAAAAAAAAAAAAAAAGGCTAGAAAAGGTAGTCAAGGAAGAAGAGACAAGAATTTTAGTGAAAAGCTACCCAGTTTTTGCCACCATTAATAACAAGAGGTTAGAGGCCATTTTTAGACTTGAGAAGAATTGTTTACAATACAGATTTCCTTTACTCTCTGCAAATTATTTTTAAGACTGTAAATTAGTTATGGGCTATAATTTTTCAATTTTAAACCAAGATCTATGGTTTACTCAAAAAATACATTCTCCTAAGTATCTGAAGTGCTAATTTTGTCTGTTTTTTTTTTTTTTAATTGACCTTTTTTGGTGAAACTGGCTTCCCATTTATTTCTTTGTTTTTAAAATATATAGTCATTTGTTTGCCTGCACTGGATCTTAGTTGTGACATTTAGGATCTTCATTACTGCCTGTGGGATCTTAGTTGTGGCATGTGGCATCTAGTTCTATGGCAAGGGATCAAACCTGGATCCCCTGCACTTGAAACATTGGAGGTTAGCCACTGGACTGCCAGAGAAGTGCTTGGAGTGATAATTTTTGTCAAGGAGTTTATTCTGCTCAGTAGGGAAACACCAAAGTTTATTTTATTTGGAGGTCATGTGCCTACTCTTTGCTGCCCCATGGACTGCAGTGCACCAGGCTTCCCTGTCCTTCACTATCTCCTGGGGTTTGCTCAAACTCATGCCCATTGAGTCGATAATGCCATCTCACTATCTCATCCTCTGCCACCCTCTTCTCTTCCTGCCCTCAATCTTTCCCAGCATCAGGGTCTTCCAGACGTAAAAAAGTAGACAACATGATGAAGGTTCATGAACCCATCACTCAACTCCAGCAGTTATTAACTCATGGCCTATCATGCTTTCTTGTTTTATCTGTAGCCCCTGCTCTCTCCCCAGCTTCCCTGGTGGCTCAGTAGTAAAGAATCTGCCTGCCAAAGTAGGAGATGCGGGTTCAATCCTGGATTGCAAAGATTCTCTGGAGGAGGAAATGGCAGCCCGCTCCAGTATTCTTGCCTGGGAAATTCCATGGACAGAGGAGCCCGGTGGACTAGGGTCCATGGGGCTAAAAGAGTCAGAAAAGACTTAGCAACTAAACAACAAATCCTGAACTATTTATGTCTGATATGTAAACACAAACTCCCTGTAAAAGTTCATCTGGGGATGCCTTATCATAAATGGGAGGGTATCTTGAGTTTGAAAATAAAGTGGATTGATTTTACCAGATGAGAAGTAAGATGAAGCTAGTTCACCTAAGACTTCATCATTCATTCTGTGTGTGTGGGTGTGTGCGTGCTCAGTCATTCAGTCATGTACGACTCTTGCGACCCTATGGACTGTAGCCTGCCAGGCTCCTCTGTCCAAGAGATTTCCCAGGCCAGACTGGAGTGGGATGCCATTTCTTCCTCCAGAGGATCTTCTCGACCCAGGAATTGAACCCTCATCTCCTGGGTCTCCTGCATCACAGGTGAATTCTTTACCCATTAACAAAGCTCCTCTATATTTTGTATCAATTTCAAGTGAGATCCCAAACTATAATCAGCCTATAAGAGGACTCTACAGTCAGGGTAAATTCCGTATTGCAAAATAATCAAGGCAGAAAAGAAGACAGATGCACACAGGAGGAACTCTGCAGAATGGCTGAATTTCAGCACACACTCTGAAAAACATAAACACAAAGTGACCATGAGCAGGCTATAAATTGTCTTGAGTTACACAATGGAGTGATAAGATGGATGACCTGGAAAATGTGAGCTGGCAGGGCTGTCTGAGATTGATTAGTTCTCTGCCCTAATCCTCAGGTAATGGGATGCCTTTCAGCTCCATCCTATTACAGTCTAGATTTGCTTTCCCTGCTGCCTTAAAAATTAGGAGATATCCTGTCACTTTCACCCTGCAATCATACAGAAGCTTGCTCTCCTTGCACTACTCCAAAATACACACATGCAATCCTTTTTCCTCCACCGCACAGAATGCAGTTCACGTTCATCTGATGCCATCAGCACAAAATCCCACCAAGTGCTTCCTGAGAGATTGATTCCAAAGCAAAGCAAAATGTCACAAATTGGACAGGAGGGTGAGGAAAACAGACAATGATCAGATCAGAGGAGCCCGGTGGACTAGGGTCCATGGGGCTAAAAGAGTCAGAAAAGACTTAGCAACTAAACAACAAATCCTGAACTATTTATGTCTGATATGTAAACACAAACTCCTGTAAAAGTTCATCTGGGGATGCCTTATCATAAATGGGAGGGTATCTTGAGTTTGAAAATAAAGTGGATTGATTTTACCAGATGAGAAGTAAGATGAAGCTAGTTCACCTAAGACTTCATCATTCATTCTGTGTGTGTGGGTGTGTGCGTGCTCAGTCATTCAGTCATGTACGACTCTTGCGACCCTATGGACTGTAGCCTGCCAGGCTCCTCTGTCCAAGAGATTTCCCAGGCCAGACTGGAGTGGGATGCCATTTCTTCCTCCAGAGGATCTTCTCGACCCAGGAATTGAACCCTCATCTCCTGGGTCTCCTGCATCACAGGTGAATTCTTTACCCATTAACAAAGCTCCTCTATATTTTGTATCAATTTCAAGTGAGATCCCAAACTATAATCAGCCTATAAGAGGACTCTACAGTCAGGGTAAATTCCGTATTGCAAAATAATCAAGGCAGAAAAGAAGACAGATGCACACAGGAGGAACTCTGCAGAATGGCTGAATTTCAGCACACACTCTGAAAAACATAAACACAAAGTGACCATGAGCAGGCTATAAATTGTCTTGAGTTACACAATGGAGTGATAAGATGGATGACCTGGAAAATGTGAGCTGGCAGGGCTGTCTGAGATTGATTAGTTCTCTGCCCTAATCCTCAGGTAATGGGATGCCTTTCAGCTCCATCCTATTACAGTCTAGATTTGCTTTCCCTGCTGCCTTAAAAATTAGGAGATATCCTGTCACTTTCACCCTGCAATCATACAGAAGCTTGCTCTCCTTGCACTACTCCAAAATACACACATGCAATCCTTTTTCCTCCACCGCACAGAATGCAGTTCACGTTCATCTGATGCCATCAGCACAAAATCCCACCAAGTGCTTCCTGAGAGATTGATTCCAAAGCAAAGCAAAATGTCACAAATTGGACAGGAGGGTGAGAAAAACAGACAATGATCTAATAGAAGCAATGTAGGAACCCCTAAGCAAGCTGTAGACTTGGAGAGGGATGTGAGACTGAATCCATCCCTATACTACAGACTTCATAAGAAACTGAAAAGCAAACAGTCATTTCAGACCCACAGCATAGAAGCGTGATGAGGTACGTCAATGGGAAAGAAGAGAATCTGAGAATCAAGTCTGTTTGGGGAGTGGCTGGAAAACCAACCAAACAAATCAATTCAGAACAGATAGGGATAGCAGGACTTGACACCGAGGCACCAGTGGTGAGGATGAACTGAAAGCC
This sequence comes from Tragulus kanchil, assembly GCA_022376925.1. Taxonomy (NCBI): domain Eukaryota; kingdom Metazoa; phylum Chordata; class Mammalia; order Artiodactyla; family Tragulidae; genus Tragulus; species Tragulus kanchil. Next base: position 75,361,152 of record JAIOJX010000003.1, on the reverse strand, counting down.
ACACTCAGGAGTAGATAGGCGATTTGCAGCATGTCAAAAATCTCCAGCATCAAAAGTTATGTGCTGGGAAGCTTTCTCCAAACCTCTGTCTGTGTAATCCTAGTTAAATTGCGTTCTGCTGTGGAGAACTCCGAGCCCATCCAGCCCTGAGCTTTCCCATATAGGTTTGTGAGCTGTTAATGTGAGTATTCTGATATTGGAGTGGGTGCACAGAAAATATCATTTATGGTTATCAGGTTTAAAATTAAACTAATTGATGAACAAATTTAAAATGGTGTTTCCCATAAGACCTGCAGTTTAACTTAGAAATCTTATTAGGCTATTTATAAGTCTGGTAAATTGTATGAAATAAAAACAAGCAGGCCTTTGATGGGTACTTGATCCACTCCCACTAAACATTCTAAGCCTTGCCAGAAATAAATCCCATTTACAAAGTTAATCAGATCCCTTTTAACATTTTATTGATTTATTTGGCCACACCATGTCACTTATGGGCTCTTATTTCCTGGACAAAGGATCAAACCCATGCTGCCTACAATGAAAGAGCTGAGTCCTAACCACTGGACCACCAGGAAAATCCTCCTTTAAAAACTTTAAACTTCATTAATAAAAAATACTCAATTTTTTTGTAAGCCCTTCAAATGCCTCAAGGGGAGGCTTACAACCAGAAGAAGTAATATTTCATTCAAATACTTAGAAACTTTTGTCCATCTAATGAATTAAAATTTAAGTTCTTTTATACAGTTTAATGGGCTTCCTTGGTAGCTCAGCTGGTGTTAAAAAGAAAAAAATCTGCCTGTCCTACAGGAGACTCAGTTCAATTCTTGGGTCAGGAAGTTCCCCTGGAGAAGGTATAGGCTATCCACTCCAATATTCTTGGACTTCTCTGGTGGCTCAAATGGTAGAGAATCTGCCTGAAATGAGGCAAACCTAGGATCAGTCCCTGGGTGGGGAAGATCAATGGCTATCCACTCCAGTATTCTTACCTGGAGAATTCCATGGACAGAGAAGCCTGGCGGGCTATAGTTCATGGAGCTGGAAAGAGTCAGACATGAACAATTTTCATAAACAGTAAAGCACTCCTTACAGGCTAAATCCATTTTTTTAAGTTCATTTTTCTTATGCTTCTTGCCTAAAACCGATTACACATTTTGAATCAAATGTGTAAGACTAATCTGTCAGTTTGTATAATATACTAAATTCTCTAAAATACCTCATACACTTTGCTAACCAAGCATTGATGAAGGACTTCTGTACTTAGAACACATATATCCATGTATGGGTTTTGTCATCTCTGCATTCAGTTCTTATCTGGTCATTTCCTTTCGTGAGTTGAGGTAATTGCCCTGATAGTGACCACAACGAGATCATCATCTCAGGCAACCTGAGATTGCTTATTGATCAGACATCTGAAGTCCATAGGCAGGAATGGGGGATGAATAAATCCAAAGGAATTGTTTCTGAGTCACTGAAAGACATGCTGCGCCTTTGAGGGGCCGCCCCTCTATGACCATAAAAGATGTCAAATCCTAAAACCTTCAGATGAGTTGAGTCGCTCCAGGTTTAAAGTTCTACTTTGTGTCATTCTCTCATGTGATGATCTCAAGTTTTCAAACCCTTACCCAGGCTAGGTTATTTTTGTGTGAGCCTCACTGAATTTTAGATTCTCTTCTTACTCTTCGTGTCTGTAGACCACACCACTTCCTGGCAGATCCAATTAGATTCTGCACATCTCTCATGCCTTCACTTTCCAATTACTAAAGTTTAACTTCTATGATAGCTCATGTTGGTTGCCTAATTTACAACCAGAAGAAGTAATATTTCATTCAAATACTTAGAAACTTTTGTCCATCTAATGAATTAAAATTTAAGTTCTTTTATACAGTTTAATGGGCTTCCTTGGTAGCTCAGCTGGTGTTAAAAAGAAAAATCTGCCTGTCCTACAGGAGACTCAGTTCAATTCTTGGGTCAGGAAGTTCCCCTGGAGAAGGTATAGGCTATTCACTCCAATATTCTTGGACTTCTCTGGTGGCTCAAATGGTAGAGAATCTGCCTGAAATGAGGCAAACCTAGGATCAGTCCCTGGGTGGGGAAGATCAATGGCTATCCACTCCAGTATTCTTACCTGGAGAATTCCATGGACAGAGAAGCCTGGCGGGCTATAGTTCATGGAGCTGGAAAGAGTCAGACATGAACAATTTTCATAAACAGTAAAGCACTCCTTACAGGCTAAATCCATTTTTTTAAGTTCATTTTTCTTATGCTTCTTGCCTAAAACCGATTACACATTTTGAATCAAATGTGTAAGACTAATCTGTCAGTTTGTATAATATACTAAATTCTCTAAAATACCTCATACACTTTGCTAACCAAGCATTGATGAAGGACTTCTGTACTTAGAACACATATATCCATGTATGGGTTTTGTCATCTCTGCATTCAGTTCTTATCTGGTCATTTCCTTTCGTGAGTTGAGGTAATTGCCCTGATAGTGACCACAACGAGATCATCATCTCAGGCAACCTGAGATTGCTTATTGATCAGACATCTGAAGTCCATAGGCAGGAATGGGGGATGAATAAATCCAAAGGGATTGTTTCTGAGTCACTGAAAGACATGCTGCGCCTTTGAGGGGCCGCCCCTCTATGACCATAAAAGATGTCAAATCCTAAAACCTTCAGATGAGTTGAGTCGCTCCAGGTTTAAAGTTCTACTTTGTGTCATTCTCTCATGTGATGATCTCAAGTTTTCAAACCCTTACCCAGGCTAGGTTATTTTTGTGTGAGCCTCACTGAATTTTAGATTCTCTTCTTACTCTTCGTGTCTGTAGACCACACCACTTCCTGGCAGATCCAATTAGATTCTGCACATCTCTCATGCCTTCATGCTGTGTGGTTACAACTTTACAGCCGATTTGAGACAGGAGGAAATGGAACAGAGGAGGTTGCCTTGCAGGTGGATTCATTCTGTCTCTGATGCTGGACTGGGTGACTCAGTCGAGAGGGACCAAAGAGAATGTTTAATCCTTTCAGCCTCCTCCTGAGAGTCCCATTCAAACTTCCTTCTCTTCTGTAATGTCAGTTCCACAGCAGTATGGCACATGTGCAAAGTGCAAAGTAGCCTATTGCACTGTGATGAGCAAGGTCCTAGGACTCAAGCTGCAAAACAAACACCTATTCCCAGTCCCAAGCAAGACCCTACAGTATGACTCAGCCCCAAGTATTCACATGTGGTAGGCTGAACAGGGACGGGCTCCAAAGATGCTCATGTCCTAATTCTGGACACTGTGCATATGGGACCAGCCTCTGCAGATGTGTATTAAGTGTCTTGAGATGGAGAGATGATCCTGAACTTTTCCAGATGGGCTCAGCAGAATTACAAAGACTTCTTAAAAGAAGCAGGCAGAAGCTCGGTGTCAAAGGAGATGTGATGGGGCTTTCCTGGTGGCTCAGTGGGTAAAGAATCCACCTGCAGCACGGTGTGAGATATGATGATGCAAGCAAGAGACTGGAGTGATTTGAGGAAGGGGCCACAAGCCAAGGAATGCAGGCAGCCTCTTGAAGCTAAAAAAGGTAGTGAAATAGAGTCTCCTCTGAAGCCTCTAGGACAAACCAGCCCTGGTGACCCTGACTTTAGCCCAATGAAACTGATTTTAGACTTCTGACTCCCAGAATGTAAGAAGATACATTTGTGTTTTTTTCAGCCAATTAGCAATTAATAGAGTGTGTCAGGATGGCCTACTGGTCTAAGGTGCCAGATTCAAGGAATTAATAGGAACAGTCTCTTCCAGACAGCTCTGGTTTCAGTCATATGACTTCTCTCCAGATCTTGTCTTTGAATATCATGGGGCTCTCCCTGGCTAGATGGCCCCTATTTCTACTCAGTGGGGTCATTTCTTATTTGCCCTCACCAACACTCCCCCACAGGCTGAATTTTCCAGATTCCTGTCACCTGGTTTCCAGCAGGGTTCAGCCCATGGGAGGCATTAAGAGACTGGAAGGCAGGAGGGGAGAAGAAGCCATGCATTTTCTACCCTCTCTCTGGGCTGTGGCCATGGTACTCCTGGGAGTCGCTGCATCTCCACAGTTCCTGCTCCCACGTATCAGGATGTCTCTGAAGTTCTTGCCTCCACCGTGCCCACCCACCTACCACCAGAGTTCTATCACCTCCTTCCTGCGTCTCTTCCGGCAAGATTTGGAGGAAGCTTCTTCCTGTTTGCTTATCTCTGTGTTGCCTCACCTTCCCCTGTTCACTTTTTCCTTTGGCCATTCTGTACAGCTTGCAGGATTTTAGTTTCCCAACCAGGGATTGAACCCAGGTCCTTGGCAATGAAAGCACAGAGCCCTAACCACTGGGCATTGGGAGAAGTCCTTTTTTTATTTTTAAATTATTTTGGAGGGGGTGTCTAACTTTTTGAATGATTCTAAACACGATCTATCTTATTTTCCATATTGAGTCCACCATGAAAAGACTTGTCTTTTCTGTCTTACTGCCACTGTGAGGCTGTTTTCCTTTGTATCCTTGACCCATCAGTGTGGGGAGGTAAAGTACCTTTATTCCAACTCTGAAGTCTACCTTGGAACCTGGGAAGTTTCTTACCCCTCATTTCTCTCAGCCTTGTGGAATTCTGATCCAGAAGCACCCCGTGACCCTGGCCCCAAATTTCCCCAGCTCTACTGTCTCCTCAGCACATGCCCTTGAGTGGTTTTTTAATGTCACACTGTCTCAACAGCCTTCTTCATGCTAGTTTACCATTTGCATAGTTACCAACCCATAAAGAAGGCTGTGCACTGAAGAACTGGTGATTTTGAATTGTGATGCTGGAGAAGACTCTTGAGAGTCTTTTGAACAGCAAAGAGATCAAACCAGTCCATCCTAAAGAAAATCAACCCTGAATATTCATTAGAAAGACTTAGGCTGAAACTGAAGCTTCACTACTTTGGCCACCTGATGTGAAGAGACAACTCATTGAAAAAGACACTGATGCTGGGAAAGATTGAGGGCAAGAGGAGAAGGGGACAGCAGAAGATGCAATGGTTAGATAGCATCACCAATTCAATGAATACGAGTTTGAGCAAACTTTGGGAGATAGTGGAGGACAGGGAAGCCTGGCATGCTGCAGTCAGTGGGGTTTGCTGAGTGGAACATGACTTAGCGACTGAACATCACTAACAACTCTTGACGATATTAAGCCAAAGGCATTTGTTTGAAGGATATAAAGGCTTAGAGAATCAACAAGAGCCTGGGAGCATTAAACCATTAAAGTTGGCAGGAAACCAGGGTACCCAGAGGGCCCGATACAAGAAGAGCCACAGTCACAGAGCATGGAGAGTCAATGGCCCATGGCCTCAGGTCCAGGTGATGATGGCCCAGTTCTCATGTCCTTTCAACACTTGCTCAAGATTTCAATTCCAGAGATAGCGAATGTGATTGGTTGAGCTTAGATCATGTGTTGTCCATCACCCAGGGAGATGGGGCGTGAGTTCCTTTTAGAGTCCTTAGAGCAGTTGTCCCCAACTTTTTTGGCACCGAGGACCAATTTCATGGAAGATATTTTTTCTCTGGACTGGGGCAGGGGGTCGAGGATGGTTTTGTAATGATTCTAGCTCATTATAGTTATTGTGTACTTTTTTATTGCATTGACTCCACTTCAGATCATCAAGCATTAGATCCCAGAGGTAGGGGATCCTTGTGGCTTAGAGGAAGGCCATCAGGACGACACCCAAGGCAGGAGGACAATTCACTCCAGTGAAATCAGGATGCTGTGGAAGGGCATTGATATTGGACAGCCAAAGGCAATAAATGACCATTTTCTACCCAGTATCTTATGTTTCAAAATCCATGACTGATCGACAAGAACAAGGCTCTGCATGTGTGAGGTATATGGTAAAACTCTGTGCTTTCTGATCCATTTTGCTATGAACCTACAACTACAAAATAAAATCTATTAAAAAATATTTTCAAAACTTATGACCTATCCTTTTGATATTAAAATTCTCACAACTCCACATTTCCATGATACCTCACAAACTTCTACTTATCTTGGTTCACTTCTTAAGCCACATCTTTTGAAAGGGTATTAACTTCAGGTGGAATCATCGGTGATTTGGGGGTTTCTTAAACTATTCTAAAAATGAATTTCATGACCTGTGAAATACTTAATGAAGGTGAAGTGTGACGATACAGTCTATTACCATCCCTGTAAATCTAGTTCAAATGGGACATTACCTTTCCAGGCATTAAACAGGCTCCCCAGTATAGCCCATTGGATTTGCAGTAGACATCTGGAATAAATAAGTGTGCATGTGTGTCTGTGTTTGTGTGTTTTAAGTTGCTGGTTTAACAGTCAACAAAACAGCAGGTTCTCCACAAAAATGCTGTTAAAATGCATGGTATTTCTCCAGTAAGACACACACGCCTTTCAACAGGCATCAGAAATCTGCAAAGTGAGTCTTTGCTTCACGGCTGTTCCATTGGCCATCAGGAAAGGTTTCTGGTTCAGCCTTCATTCCAGGCTCTTCTGTACCAGCCCAACCTCTTTCCAGGAGCCCCGCCACTCCCCGACCCTCCTGGAGATTTGTCTGCACAGTGCCCACTGTGACCGACAAAATTGTGCTGTTGCCCCATGGCACACATCAGCGACTTGGTACTTGGACCGAAGTTAACATTTGGTAAACAAGCCTGCTGCCTTAAATTCCCCTTGAATCACTTTTCCTATTACACAACCACTCAGTAAAGGAAATGCAGTCCATGCTGATGAGTGGTGAAAACAGGGCCTGCCTCTAAGCCAGCCACAACCTACAGGTACACAGAAGCAGAACGAGACTCCTGCTACCTTTGTTCTGGGCTACAGGCCTGCAAATGGGGACCTTCTCCAGGGCCCTGCAAGAGAATGGCTTCTCTTTCTTTTGCCACAAGACAAAAACTTGCAACAGCTCTCACTGGTTGCCTACAATGTTTTATGTAACACTCACCAAGTACTACCTTCCATGAGTCTCCAGGTAACACTGTACTTACCTAGAACAGAGAAACTTTTATCAGATATGTAGGGCTTCCCTGGTGGTCCAGTGGGTAAAGACACTGCCTTGCAGTGCAAAGGTCGCCAGTTTGATCCTTAGCCTGGGAAGATCCCATGTGCCACAGAGCGGCTGGACCAATGTGTCCAACTACCGTGCTGGAGCTCTGGAGCACATACGCCCAGAGCCGGTGCTCTGCAGTGAGAGAGGCCACTGTGATGGGAGGCCCACACGGGCCAAAGAACAAAGATGGATGAAAATAGATGAGTGAAAGACCAATAGAAGTGGCCAAAAAAAAAAAAAAAAGTAAAAAAAAAGAAATGTACAAAGTGGCTGAAGGAAGAGGAAGCAGTTGGTAACTTTCCTTCAATCATTCTGAACTCCATCACTAACTTGTCTGCTGTATTATTTTTTTTTAAAAGATTTTATTCAGCTTTGTGTTCCAGATACCTTTTTGTAAAGTGCCTTTTTTTTAATTATTTTATTTATTTATCTTTTGCGGGGTGGGGTGGGGAGGGAGGGGGACGGGTGGGCCACTTCTATTGGTCTTTCATTTCTCTATTTTCATCCGTCTTTGTTCTTTGGCTCCTGTGGGCCTCCCATCGCAGTGGCGTCTGTCGTTGCAGAGCGCCGGCTCTGGACGCATGCGCTCTAGAGCTCCGGCTCGACGATTGGACACATCAGTCCAGCCGCTCCGCGGCACGTGGGATCTTCCCAGGCCAGGGATGGAACCGGCGCCCCTTGCACTACAAGACGGTGTCCTTACCCACTGGACCACCAGGGGAAGCCCTGCTGTATTATTTTTGAAAGCAATTTTATCCCTTGCTCATTGGTCTCTGGCTACTTCTCTTATGTTAGCGTGTTTTGCAAAGAAGATGAAGAAGATCAACCTCTTTTATATACCTTATGGTCTTCCTTAAAATTATAGCACTGGGCTTTCCTGGTAGCTCAGTGGTAAAGAGTTCGCCTGCCAATGCAGGAGACATGGATTTGATCCCTGAATTGGGAAGATCCCATATACTGCAGAGCCACAACTATGGAGGCTGTGCTGTAGAGCCTCTGAGACTCAACTATTGAGCCCATGTGCTGCCATTACTGAAGCCTGTGTGCCTTAGAGCCTGAGTTCCACAACAAGAGAAGTCACTGCAATAAGAAGCCTGCTCACCTCAACTAGAAAGTAGCCCTCACTCCCTGCAACTAGAGAAGAACCTGTGACAGCAATGAAGACCCAGAAGAGCCAAAAATAAATAAATAATTTTTTTTTAAAAAATCACAGCACAGTATTTACAAACCATGGGACTCTTAAAAAACCAGACCAGGGCTTCCCCTGGTGGTCCAGTGGGTAAGGACACCGCCTTGCAGTGCAAGGAGCGCCGGTTCGAGCCCTGGCCTGGGAAGATCCCACGTGCCGCGGAGCGGCTGGACTGATGTGTCCAATTACCGAGCCGGAGCTCTGGAGCGCATGCGCCCAGAGTCAGTGCTCTGTGACGACGGATGCCACCACGATGGGAGGCCCACAGGAGCCAAGGAATGAAGACAAATGAAAATAGAGAAATGAAAGACCAATAGAAGTGGCCCGCCCACTCCCCTCCATCCCCAACCCGACCCCTGCCCAAAGTAAATAAATAAATAAATCTTTAAAAAAAAAAAAAAAAAAAAAACCAGACCAACAGACAATACTCTCTGCCTCATATAAGGTCAATAAATACTTGCTGATGAACAGCCAAATCCCATCCAAAAAAAAAAGAAAATGTGTTACGCAATATTGCTCTTTATAACCAATACAGGGGCATTCACTCACTCTCTCACTCATTACATTCATTGAGCGTCTCCCATGGCCAAGCACCACGCCAAGCACAGAGGAAAGGAAAATAAGCAAAACAGCCATTGTTTTTGCCTTCATGGAGCAACAGATACTGATTAAACAGTCAGATATGCGAACTACAATGGTGATCAAGTGTTGGAAAAAGATTTGAAATGCCATAGCAACCTACACTGGGATTTGATTAGTTAGACAGATCAGGAACATCTTCTCTGAAGAAATGGTACTCGAGCTGACATCAGAAAGATGAGTACAAGTTATGTAACTGAGAAAAACAGAAAAGAGCGTCCCTGGTTAAGAAAATAGCTTTGGGGCTTCCCTGGTAGCTCAGTGGTGAAGAGTTCACCTACCAATGCAGGAGACACGGGTTCGACCCCTGATTTAGGAAGATTCCCACATGCTGCGGAGCAACTAAGCCCATGAGCCGCAACTATTGAGTCTGTGCTCTAGAGTCTCGGAGCTGCAACTATGGAGCCCGTGTGCCCTGGAGCCCGAGTACCACAACAAGAGAAGTCACTGCAACAAGAAGCCTGCTCATGTCAACTAGAGAGTAGCCCTCACTCCCTGCAACTAGAGAAGAGCCTGTAGCAGTAGTGAAAACCCAGAATAGCCAAAAACAAATAAATGAATAAACTTTTCATAAAATACAGAAAAGAGCTTTGGGGTGGGAGAGTGGCAGACAGAATGAACCAGGAAGTCCCTGGATCTGGCCAGGGGAGTGAGGGGAAGCAGGGCAGGACAGGAACCTTAAAACCCAGTCAAGGACCACACTTGAGGACTTTGCCTTATAAGAACGAGGAGAAATCATTAAAAAGTTTTTTAGGCCCTGGAGCGAGCAGATCAGGGCTGGGCTTATGGGAGGGAACTATGAAATCTGTGGACCCCAGCTAGTCTCTCTCATATGTGCTTTGAAGCATCACGGTGCATATTAGAGCAACAGGGACAAAAGACACTTCCTGGAACTTCCCTGGTGATCCCGTGGTAAGACTTTACCTTTTGGTAAAGGATCTGGTTACCAAAGCAGGAGACACGGGTTTGATCCCTGATCCAGGAAGATTCCACATGCCACGGAGCAACTAAGCCTGTGTACCACAACGACTGAGCCCACATGCTGCAACTGCTGAAGCCTGAGCGCTCTAGAGCCTGAGCTCTGTGACAGGAGAAGCTCCTGCAGTGAGAAGCCTGCACACAACCACTAGAGAGGGGTCCCTGCTATCTGCAACAAAGACTCAGCACAGCATAAAATTAATTAATTAATTTTCTTTTTTCTTTTTAAAAAGACTTCGCCTTCCAAAGCAGGGGTGTGGGTTTGATCCCTGGTAGGGAAGCTAAGATACAAAACATAAAACAGAAGCAATATTGTAACAAACTCAGTAAAGACTTTAAAAACAAAAAAAAAGACACCCACTGGGTCTCCCCCTCTGCTTCTCCAGTTGTGACCAGCAGCCTATCAGAGAGCCAGTCCTTTGAGTATGAAAGGCTTATCCAAGAGCCCTTCCAGTAATTATTTGCCCACCCAGGTAAGGCAACAATTCTGCCCACTCAGAAGTCCACATTATCAGGCCAAGTGATGAAATTCTTCCTGGATTAAATGTAAGACTTTTCTACATCTTTGTTGCAGAACCTGGGAATTCTCTCTGTCTGTTTAGGGGCTTTCCGTTGGCAAGATCTTGCTGTTGTTTGGCCACAAGGGTTTTGAAAGAAGGGCAGTAGTACAGAGATTTTTTGCTTTGTAAATATCACTCTGGCTCTAGGGCTCTAGTGTGTGGAAGAGGGGGTCCACATTTGTGGTGGTGAGAGAAGTCAGGAGGCGAAGGAGGCTCAGACCAGCATGGAGACCACAATGAGGTGAACTGAACAGAGTCAGGGTTTTTAGGAGATAAGTGTCAACAGGCTCAAGGGGGTAATGTGTAGATGAGGTTCTAGTTTATGAGTCACACAACTAGATGGATTCCCAAACACATTAAAAGCTCATAGCAGGGCTTCCCTGGTGGTTCAGTGGTTAGGGAGTCTGCTTTGCAGTGCAAGGGGCACTGGTTCAATCTCTAGCCCGGGAAGATCCCATGTGCCGGGGAGCAGCTGGTCTATGAGCCAGTGCTCTGGAACGCAAGCGTCCAGAGCCGGTGCTCTGCAACCAGAGAGACCACTGCAATGGGAGTCCCACACAGGCCAAAGAATAATGATGGATGAAAATAAATAAATAATAAAACCAACAAAAGAGGCCAAAATTAAAAAAAAAAACAAAAAAACAATGACAAGCTCATAGCAGGAAGACTCTATGTTTCCAGTTCTGCATGGAAGCACCTTGGGAGTTCTCACTCAGTTCTAACAAGTAACAAGCTAAATAGTCTGAAAAAATCACCCACTCTTCTTGAATCCTTGTGAGAGAGGGGGAACAGGGCAAACTGCTACCCCAAGATTAGAGAGATAGACAGGAGAATTCAGAAGAATTTGGGGCTAGAAACTCACGAGCAGAAACCAATAGAATACGGTACTGATGAATCTATTTGTGAGGAAGAAGTGGAGACACGAACATAGAGAACAGCCTTGTGTACACACACGGGACAGAGAGGGTGGGCTGAACTGAAGAAGTAGTGTTGACATATATAGACCACCATGTGCAAAACAGATAACCAGTGGGAAGCTGATACATAACACAGGGAGCCAGTCTGGCGCTCTGTGATGACCTAGAGGGATGAGATGCAGCCAGGAGAGGAAAGAGGCTCAAGAAAGAGGGGATATGTGCATATAGTCATGATTGATTCATACGGCAGAAATCAACACAACATTGTAAAGCAATTATCCTCCAATAAAAAAATAAATCCACCATTTTAATTTAAATTTTAAAAAAGAATTCTTTTTTATAATACAGATTTCAAAAAACTATAGCGGGGGAAAAGGGGAATAAAAGAAACCTATGGAAGCCAGTGGTGGGGAAAGAAAATCTGAATTGTCCTTACTGAGTTGCTGGAGACTTAGTGTGAACAGCTCCAAGAGTTAAAAACTCCAGGGTTGAGCCAGTCACAGGGGGGCCCAAATATGGTGAGACTTACCCCCAGGAGCTTGATCAGATTCCCACAATAAATATCACAGAGAAAAAAAAAAATCCACTTGTGCTTCCAGCCAGAGGAGGAGGAAAGAAACCATCGTGAAATAGGCCAGAGCACTGTGTTCTTAACAAAGCCTGCCCTCAGGGGTCACTAGTTAACCAGACCGAACCAGCTGAGATATTATCAGAGCCTAACTCACCCTGGGGAAGGAAAATACCCAACTCCAGACCACTTTAGCCAGCTGGTACCACCAAAGGGGGAAGAAAACACTGAGAAACATTTGCAACGTTCACAGTTAACAGATATAGGCAATATAACACTGAGATGCACCTAATTACAGGGCTCTCTCCTCAGCCCCACCACCCACCACACACACACACACACACACACACACACACACATCACCAACAGATTATTAAAGGATTATTTACAGCAGTTTCTTAGACCCGGTACATCAAGTCCACCTATCAAGGAAAATTTACAAAGAAAACACACAAGCCTCAGAACCAGACATGGCAGGGATATTGAAAATATTGGAGAGGAAATTTAAAACAGCTATGATAAATATGCTAAGGACTTTATGACGGCATGCAAGAATAGATGGGCAATGTAAGCAGAGAGATGGAAATCCTGTAACAGTATCAAAAAAATTGCTTCAGATAAATAAAAGTGTAACAGAAATGAAACATGCCCTTGATGGGCTGATTGGTAAAATGGACATGGTTGAACAGGTAATCTCTGTGCTGAGGACTTATAATAGTGCCATTCACTAAGATAAGGAAACCTAGGAAGAGGACCAGATTAGATCTTGAATGTGTACATCATCTGATGGAAAAACTTTAAAAGACAAAATGTTTTTCTTCCAGCTGGGAAAGAACCATGGTGGTTTTACCCTGTTTACAGAGAAACCTGAAGGAACTGGATGGGAAGACAAAACAAAGAAAAGATGGGCTAATGGAAAAAGGCACAGCTTAAACTGTAACCACAGGTAGATACTATTTCCCAAGCAATTGTGTTCAGATTACAACCTAAAACAGGTAAAGAAGCTATGCAGAGAAATGTGGGGGAGGCCTGAAGACTGAAATCGCCTACTAAGTATCACCATGGGTCAATTTTTAAGTGTTTTTGTCTGAGGCCAAATAAGGCGGAGAAACTAGAAGAAATGAACGGATGACAACTGGAGGTCAGAGGTCAGGCTTTACGGAACATCAACGCTAATCCAGGCCTGGTTGATAAAGTTCTTAGTTTATGGGAACATAGTGAATCCCTCCAGGATCTCTGAAGTTCATGCTACTCCTAAAATCTGGTGGTGCTGAGTTCAGTCCAACAGGACTCAAAACATAGGCCATCATGTCTTTGATGGTTCGGTTTGTTTTTGATCCTGTGAATATGTATCATGTCTTCCTTTTACAGGCCACTATCTTCAATTGGTATAGCATCAGATTTTGATGCTGTGCCAATGAGGCACGACCAACTGGAAATTCCCTAATAAGCCTGAGGATTTAAGAGATGATGGTGGAACCCAGCAGGGGTCTTGGAATAGGTCCTCATCTAAGACTCTGCCCTCCCACCCAGTATTCAGTCAGCACTGGCATTATGTGTCCCAACAGACACACACCAAAATGTAAGGCAATTTGTGTGCTAATTCCAGCTACGTCTAGCATGTATTATCAGCCCCCTCATTTCTACTAAATTAAACAGAATCAAACTATTTTTATTCAGTAGCTCTACTCCAATCTCAAATAGTTACTAGAAGCTAGGACTTGGCTTTTAGCTTCAGAGTGATGCTGCATCCTTTCATTTTTAATTAGTCTGCTACATTAGTGTGTCCATTTACAGATGACAGATAATTAAAATGGTAATTCACTTTTTCATAAGTTTGTGTTTGCAGGTGCATGTCTACCAAAGAGAAAGGAACAAAGGGAACTTATCTGCCAAGACGTAGAAGAGCTGGGCCATCTTTCCATTTAGAAATAAGCAGTCTACTCCTGTGGGTGGGCAAGGTTTTGACACCACCCGCAGGTTAGGAAAGAGAGGCTCTGAGCTGAGTAAGTTCCCAGCAGAGTGAGGTTCACCGGCGTTTTTGCACTGTGTCGCGCTAGGCACGACTATCAGGGGAAACCCTACAAATATTACTTGCATCACAGGGGATCATAATAATATTGTTAAATTGTACACTGAGGACTCTAGGTTCATTTTATTTATTTTTTCCTTTTAGACTTTTTGTGGGGGGTGTGCGGGTTGGGGAGGGAGAGGGGCGGGTGGCCACTTCTATTGGTCGTTCATTTATTTATTTTCATTGATCTTTGTTCTTTGGCCTGTGTGGGCCTCCCATCGCAGTGGCCTCTGTTGTCACAGAGCACCGGCTCTGGGCACATGCACTCCAGAGCTCCAGCTCGGTAGTTGGACACAATGGTCCAACAGCTCCGTGGCACGTGGGATCTTCCCAGGCCAGGGATCGAACCGGCGCCCCTTGCACTGCAAGGCGGTGTTCTTACCCACTGGACCACCAGGGGGAAGCCCTCTAGGTTCATTTTAGCAGGAATATATATATATATATATATGGTATTTTATTCCTTAATGTAAGCATTAAAAGATGAAATTAAGCTAAACAAAGGCTATAGCTGGCATGATACTCAGAAACATGGATCACTGGAAAGTGAGAGGAGCCACCAAGAAAGTGGATGACAACCAAAGAACAATAAGCTCTTGGCAAAACTAGAATGATGGATTCCATCTGTCAAGTTGAGGTTTAATCAGGATGGTAAGGATAAGGGATTTCTTCTGCATTCAAAAACCCATTCCACAAGTATAGGTTGGAAGATTGTGGTTTAACAACACAGGGAAAAAAATGTTGTAAGGTTTGAGCTTATTGGATTGCTAATATGATGTGATTACACAAGAATAATTAGTCTTAGATTCCTTTTGTAAAGTGCAATAGTATCTGGCAAAAGAAAAAAGTGTTTTGCTCTAGTGAAACCACACCACCACTTGATTATTGCGCCCATTTCTTGGGAACACTTGAAGAGGACCTGTCTTAGTTAGGGTGCGACTAGAGAAGCCTGGTGTGCTGCAATCCATAGGGTCACAAAGAGTTGGATACAACTCAGCCACTGAACAACAAGAACAACAGGCTGATGGTACAGTGAGATCTATTGATTCAGGGGCTTAAAGAATAAAGAAACTTGCTTCTCTCCCTTGTAGCCACCTCACGTGAGTCTTGGTAGGAGGCTCTGTTCCATGCGGTCATCCAGGTTCCTTCCACCACCATTGCTTCATTATCCAGCAGGGTATTATCATTTACGAGGGCTTCTCTGATGGCTTAGCAGTAAAGAATCTGCCTGCCATTATTGGAGATGCTGGTTCAATCCCTAGGTGGGGAAGATCCCTTGGAGAAGGAAATGGCAACACACTCCAGTATTCTTGATTGGAAGATCCCAAAGACAGAAGAGCCAGGAAGGCTACTATCCATGGGGTCACAAAAAGAGTTGGACATGACCTAACAACTAAACAACAACAGCAATGAAGTTGAAACAGATCACCACAATGCCTAGGTTACAGCTGAAGGAGCAGAGGAAGCATATGCAAGGGGTATATCCATGTCTTAAAGTGCTGACCAAGAACTGGTACACATCTTTTCTGCTCACATTCACTGTTACCCAGTATACCTATACCTCACTGCATGGCAGGTTGGGAAAGGTGGTTCAGCTAAACACCTCATCTACCGAACTATAATTCTGTAGTTAAAAGGGAGGGAAGAATGGATTTGGATGGCTAGCTGACAGTTCTCTGCTACAAACTCTTGAAAAAAGCAGCCATCAGAATGATGGGGAAAAGTTGTATATCATGTTAGGAATATATCACATCAGAAGAAAAGTACTGTTTCCTGTGGAAGTGATTTGACGAATTTATTCTCTGGGCTCTAGGAGCTCAAACTAAGATATATAAGTAAAGGATTCTAAAATAATAAAAATACTTCTTTCACAGGACTTCCCTGGCAGTCCAGTGGTCGACACTCTGTGCTTCCAGTGTGGCAGGCTCGATTCCTTTTGTAAAGTGCAATAGTATCTGGCAAAAGAAAAAGTGTTTTGCTCTAGTGAAACCACACCACCACTTGATTATTCGCCCATTTCTTGGGAACACTTGAAGAGGACCTGTCTTAGTTAGGGTGCGACTAGAGAAGCCTGGTGTGCTGCAATCCATAGGGTCACAAAGAGTTGGATACAACTCAGCCACTGAACAACAAGAACAACAGGCTGATGGTACAGTGAGATCTATTGATTCAGGGGCTTAAAGAATAAAGAAACTTGCTTCTCTCCCTTGTAGCCACCTCACGTGAGTCTTGGTAGGAGGCTCTGTTCCATGCGGTCATCCAGGTTCCTTCCACCACCATTGCTTCATTATCCAGCAGGGTATTATCATTTACGAGGGCTTCTCTGATGGCTTAGCAGTAAAGAATCTGCCTGCCATTATTGGAGATGCTGGTTCAATCCCTAGGTGGGGAAGATCCCTTGGAGAAGGAAATGGCAACACACTCCAGTATTCTTGATTGGAAGATCCCAAAGACAGAAGAGCCAGGAAGGCTACTATCCATGGGGTCACAAAAAGAGTTGGACATGACCTAACAACTAAACAACAACAGCAATGAAGTTGAAACAGATCACCACAATGCCTAGGTTACAGCTGAAGGAGCAGAGGAAGCATATGCAAGGGGTATATCCATGTCTTAAAGTGCTGACCAAGAACTGGTACACATCTTTTCTGCTCACATTCACTGTTACCCAGTATACCTATACCTCACTGCATGGCAGGTTGGGAAAGGTGGTTCAGCTAAACACCTCATCTACCGAACTATAATTCTGTAGTTAAAAGGGAGGGAAGAATGGATTTGGATGGCTAGCTGACAGTTCTCTGCTACAAACTCTTGAAAAAAGCAGCCATCAGAATGATGGGGAAAAGTTGTATATCATGTTAGGAATATATCACATCAGAAGAAAAGTACTGTTTCCTGTGGAAGTGATTTGACGAATTTATTCTCTGGGCTCTAGGAGCTCAAACTAAGATATATAAGTAAAGGATTCTAAAATAATAAAAATACTTCTTTCACAGGACTTCCCTGGCAGTCCAGTGGTCGACACTCTGTGCTTCCAGTGTGGCAGGCTCGATCCCTGGGCGGGAAACTAGGATCCTATGTGACATATGGCACAGCCAAATTTCTTTTTTTTTAAATTTTTTAAAAGAGGACTTCCTTCTGGAGGTGGAAATTCCCTCTTATTAGAGGTGTTTGAGCAGAACCTTTGGACTTCTTTTAGGGGGGTTAGAATTTCTTCAAGCATTCCAGGTGGCTAAATGCCCTTTCTAGAGCTGGGTTTCTATGATTTTATCTAAACATGTGTTTATAACTCATAGGAGAAGGGACAGGAATGCCAAAATTTCCTAGGAACTTGCTTTGTGTGAGTCCTCACAGTAACCTTTGATGCAGGCTTTGTTCCCGTATTGTCCATGCTCAGAAAGGTTAAGGATAGAGAGTCATTACCTGACATTCCTGGGATGGTAATCATCCCCGATCTGATTGCTAAATCCAGAATGTTTCCATCAAACTCCTGCCTCCCAGGATGAAAGTGAAATCTTAACTGTGTTCCCTCTGGTCCTCCAATCCCCACCCCGTGCGTCCTCAGCCTCTCAGTCCTGTCCGACTCTTTGTCATCCCATGGACTGTAGCCCACCACGCTCCTCTGTCCATGGCATTCTCCAAGCTAGAATACTGGAGTGGGCTGCCATTTCCTGCTCCAGGGGATCTTCCCAACCCAGGGATTGAACCTGCATCTCCTGCACCTCCTGCATTGGCAGGTTGGGAAAGGTGGTTCAGCTAAACACCTCATCTACCGAACTATAATTCTGTAGTTAAAAGGGAGGGAAGAATGGATTTGGATGGCTAGCTGACAGTTCTCTGCTACAAACTCTTGAAAAAAGCAGCCATCAGAATGATGGGGAAAAGTTGTATATCATGTTAGGAATATATCACATCAGAAGAAAAGTACTGTTTCCTGTGGAAGTGATTTGTGAATTTATTCTCTGGGCTCTAGGAGCTCAAACTAAGATATATAAGTAAAGGATTCTAAAATAATAAAAATACTTCTTTCACAGGACTTCCCTGGCAGTCCAGTGGTCGACACTCTGTGCTTCCAGTGTGGCAGGCTCGATCCCTGGGCGGGAAACTAGGATCCTATGTGACATATGGCACAGCCAAATTTCTTTTTTTTTAAATTTTTTAAAAGAGGACTTCCTTCTGGAGGTGGAAATTCCCTCTTATTAGAGGTGTTTGAGCAGAACCTTTGGACTTCTTTTAGGGGGGTTAGAATTTCTTCAAGCATTCCAGGTGGCTAAATGCCCTTTCTAGAGCTGGGTTTCTATGATTTTTATCTAAACATGTGTTTATAACTCATAGGAGAAGGGACAGGAATGCCAAAATTTCCTAGGAACTTGCTTTGTGTGAGTCCTCACAGTAACCTTTGATGCAGGCTTTGTTCCCGTATTGTCCATGCTCAGAAAGGTTAAGGATAGAGAGTCATTACCTGACATTCCTGGGATGGTAATCATCCCCGATCTGATTGCTAAATCCAGAATGTTTCCATCAAACTCCTGCCTCCCAGGATGAAAGTGAAATCTTAACTGTGTTCCCTCTGGTCCTCCAATCCCCACCCCGTGCGTCCTCAGCCTCTCAGTCCTGTCCGACTCTTTGTCATCCCATGGACTGTAGCCCACCACGCTCCTCTGTCCATGGCATTCTCCAAGCTAGAATACTGGAGTGGGCTGCCATTTCCTGCTCCAGGGGATCTTCCCAACCCAGGGATTGAACCTGCATCTCCTGCACCTCCTGCATTGGCAGGAGGATTCTTTACCACTGAACCACCTGTGAAGCCCCTCTTCCACCCTAAATCCCTTATATGACTTATCAGGGTTGCCCGCCTGAATGGGACCAGCTGTTCTGTAGAATTTAGCACAGGTTAGGAGCATTGTCACATCCAGTCCTTTTCCCAGCTCCTTCTTCAGAGCCAAATGACTGATTGGTTTGTCACCCACGCTTCTCCTCAGCCTAGAGGTAGAGCCACCTATCCATCCAGCAGCTTCTGCCTGTCTCCTCCCTTCTTTCAGAAGAGCACAGGGATTCCTGTAACCCCAGACCAGACTGCCAGTGAATCATTTTCTACTTCCCCCCTGCCAGTGTGGTGGGGGAAAAAAGAGGAAGGTTTAATTTGAAATTAATTCTTCCGTCCCTGTTGCATTGAAATGGATGTCAAAAGTGAATTAATCACCACTGAAGCTTCCACCCTAGAAAATGTACCCAGACTCCCTCCAAAGAGGATGACTCAAGCAAAGCACCTGTTTTGTCTCCTTAGTAACTGCTCTTAGATGTCACTCTTGTATTTGCATCCAGGCGGGCACAGTAAATTGACTGGGGGAGGGAAGAGGTTCGCAGCATACAGAGTGTGCTCTAGGTAGAATGCAACCTGTAACACTCTGCAGACCGGCTCTTGTTTTGCGGGTACGCTCTGCATCTGTTATAACCCCAACATTAATTCAGCTGCCGACTCCGTGTGGGGCAGAAGTCTGGACAATTACTCATGGCCTCCGGAGGTTTGGTGACACACAAAAGGTTTTAACTCATGGATTCATCTTGGTATTAGAAATGGACTAGTCTGATCCGATTGCTAAATCCAGAATGTTTCCATCAAACTCCTGCCTCCCAGGATGAAAGTGAAATCTTAACTGTGTTCCTCTGGTCCTCCAATCCCCACCCCGTGCGTCCTCAGCCTCTCAGTCCTGTCCGACTCTTTGTCATCCCATGGACTGTAGCCCACCACGCTCCTCTGTCCATGGCATTCTCCAAGCTAGAATACTGGAGTGGGCTGCCATTTCCTGCTCCAGGGGATCTTCCCAACCCAGGGATTGAACCTGCATCTCCTGCACCTCCTGCATTGGCAGGAGGATTCTTTACCACTGAACCACCTGTGAAGCCCCTCTTCCACCCTAAATCCCTTATATGACTTATCAGGGTTGCCCGCCTGAATGGGACCAGCTGTTCTGTAGAATTTAGCACAGGTTAGGAGCATTGTCACATCCAGTCCTTTTCCCAGCTCCTTCTTCAGAGCCAAATGACTGATTGGTTTGTCACCCACGCTTCTCCTCAGCCTAGAGGTAGAGCCACCTATCCATCCAGCAGCTTCTGCCTGTCTCCTCCCTTCTTTCAGAAGAGCGCAGGGATTCCTGTAACCCCAGACCAGACTGCCAGTGAATCATTTTCTACTTCCCCCCTGCCAGTGTGGTGGGGGAAAAAAGAGGAAGGTTTAATTTGAAATTAATTCTTCCGTCCCTGTTGCATTGAAATGGATGTCAAAAGTGAATTAATCACCACTGAAGCTTCCACCCTAGAAAATGTACCCAGACTCCCTCCAAAGAGGATGACTCAAGCAAAGCACCTGTTTTGTCTCCTTAGTAACTGCTCTTAGATGTCACTCTTGTATTTGCATCCAGGCGGGCACAGTAAATTGACTGGGGGAGGGAAGAGGTTCGCAGCATACAGAGTGTGCTCTAGGTAGAATGCAACCTGTAACACTCTGCAGACCGGCTCTTGTTTTGCGGGTACGCTCTGCATCTGTTATAACCCCAACATTAATTCAGCTGCCGACTCCGTGTGGGGCAGAAGTCTGGACAATTACTCATGGCCTCCGGGGAGGTTTGGTGACACACAGTAAAATCGGCTCTGGTATAATCTCTGCACTGAGAAGATGGATTCATCTTGGTATTAGAAATGGACTAGTCTGGCCTTTGACCTTTGGCTGCAATCAGAATCAGACACAAAACTCTATCAAGAAGGAGGTAGGCAGGGTGTATGGGAGAGGTTTCCATCAGACTATTTTTCCTGCTTAATCACAGGAAATAATATTTAAAGAACTGAGGGGTTTTATGGTTCTCTGTGGTTTTTCTGTCTGTCTCTTTTCACAAAGACCTCTCTCACTGGCAGTGGGCCAGTGTGTTCCCAACCACTAAGGAGCTGGGGCCTATGAAGAAAACACATGGCTTCTCTGGGTTTCCTGTTCGGAAACTGAGAGATTTAGCTCCATGACATCATTAACCCTTCCAATTCTAAAATTTGACGTCATTTCCTGGGATCTTAAGCATTTTAAAGTTAGAACTAGATAACTTAACATTTAAATTTATTGGGCCAGAGATCAGCCAAAATGGAAGACTACTGTTATCCCATTATTTTACGAATCATGTCCAGAGAAGTTACTTGTCCAAGATCACAGAAAATTCAAATCTTTTCATAGCTTTATTTTTTGTTTGTTTCTCTTTTTATCATAATTTAACATGCTTGTCATTCCAGTCAAATAACTCTACATGACTGTTATGAAAAATGGTCATTCTCACCTTCTCCTTCTCCTAATCCTCAAATGTATATACTGTTAAAAAATTTTTAACTGATTCTGTTTACTTAATAGCAACCTATGTCTCTTGCCTCTTCTGCATTGGCAGGCAGATTCTTTACCACTAAGTCACCTGGGAAGCCCAATTTTCCATGGATAATCACAAATCCAACCCAAATTCCCAAAGTTGTGTCAATCTGATGCGGAACGAATTTAATCTTCTTGAAGACAAATCTCCCAGAAACTCCTGATCTGCTGCAGTCTGGACCTGCTGTTCTTACTACCTGCTGCACACTGGCCTCCACTGTACTCTCCATTGACCATTCTCCTGGGAATACCCGGCACTCCCCCACCCCCGTCTTGTGTTGGATTTTCGGTTTTCTGGATTCCCCATTGTCCTTTTTCTTAGTTTCATCTCTAACTTTAGCCAACATTTCCTCTAGAATATTTCCAAGAAAAGGTATGTGGGAGGTGCTTTCTTTCCATAAGTTTAACTTGCATTTACCTCATAACTAATGATGTTGAGCACATTTTCGTACATCTGTTGACCATTTGGATATACTCTTTGGTGAAATGTCTGCTGAAAACTTTTGTCCATTTTGGGATAAAGGAGAGTATCCATCTTTTCTTACTGACTTATAGGAGTTATTGTATGTACCTGTATATCTGAACTCTGGACTTATCAGATATATGTATTATAAATAGCCATATCTGAAGTTTGTTTTTTCACTCTCATCTTCTTTGAGTAAACTCTTTAACTTTAATAATTCCAGTTTATCCATTTTCTAGATTTATGCTTAATACTTTCAGTATCCCATAAAATATATATTGGCATATTCCAATGCTACATTCCTAGGTTGTCATCACATTTAAGTCCACAATCAGCTTAGAATTGGTGTAATGAACAGTGCAAAGTAGAAATCAATATTTATTTTTTCTAGTTAGATGCCCAATTGACTTAGTATTATTTATTGAAAAGACTATACTTTTTCACTGCTTTTCAGTAGTTATGTTTGCTATGCATCAAATGGCATAATAGGTGTTCCTCTATTTCTGAATCCTTTTTTCCCCTTTAATCTGTTTGTCTCTCCTTGCATAATACCACACTGTCATCATTACTATAGCATTGTATTATATATGTCTTTATATTCATCAAGATAAGTTCACAATTTCATTCTTTAAGATTGTCTTGATTATTCTTGGCCCTTAGTTGTTCCATATAAACTTTAGAAGCAATCTGTCTGTTTACACACACATGCACACACACATACATACACACAACCCCTAGGGAATGGTGATTCAAATTGCATTGTGTATAGGTCAATTAGGGAGAATTGACAACTTGTCAGTTTTGAGTCTTCAGTCCATGAGTATCGTGTAGTCTTCCATTATTTAAGTCATCTTTGATTTTTCTCTCTAATGTTTCATAGGTTTTGGTATAGAATTGTTACCCATATTTTAATGAGTATGCTTTATGCTAATATAAATGGTATCGTTAAAATTTTTTATTTCTACTTGTTTCTTTATAGTGTTTAGATATACAGTTGAATTTTGTATATTGACTTTGTATCCAGAGACTTTGTTAAATCCACCTTTTAATTTTAATAGTTGATTTTTATGGGTTTTCAATGTACTCAATTATACTGTCTGCAAATTATGATGGTTTTATATTTTACTTTCAAGTCTTTCTATTTCTTTATTTTTTTGTCCTTATTTCATTGCCCAGAAACTCTAATAGAATGTTGATTAGATCTGATGCAGTCATCTCTGACTTACTACTGATCTCAAGAGGAAAGCTTTTAATATTTCTCCATTAAGTACAAAGTTTGATGTAGGGTTTAGCAGAAAACACTTTTCATTTTAAATTAAAGAACTTCCTTTCTGTTTCTAGCTTTCTGCAAGTCCTTTGGGAAGCTGAAATTTACCATATAATTACGATGCATCCATTGAGATAGTCATGTAATTTTTTCCCCTTTACTCTGTTAAGACAGAAAATTGCATTGATTTTTTTTTCTAATGTTCAACAATCATGTGTTATAGAATAAGCTCAACTTGGTCATTATAATTTATTCATTTTATATATAATATTTAATTCTGTTTGTAAATATTTTGTTTATGGTTTCTGCAGCTAGGCTCATGAATGTGAGAAGCGTGTAACATTCTTTGCTTATTCCATTTTTATCAGATTTTTACGTCAAAGGCTTTCTCTGGAATTTTGTCCCTTGACATCCTGACTACCATGGTTGTTCTGGTATCTTCAAATAGCTGAGATTTTTTAAAAAAATTGCTCTTCAGCTCTTATAATTGTGCTCAGGGGAGGATTTATCTGACACAAGCTACTCAATGAGTCACAAAGAGAACTTTTGCCTTTTACAAATAGATGAACCAACGAAACTTCAAACAAATTCCTAACCATTAGTTAACCTTTTGACCTGTTTCAGTTCCTGAAATGTTCTTTGGTTGCTCAAAGTATGGTTGTGACTTGCAGTGTCACTTAGTGCCCACATCTGTTAAAACAGAGTTGTAGGGGAATAAATGTAAATTAATTCTGGACATAATATTCCGTCCCCGTAAAGAAAGGGAAAAATACAGTTTAGCTGGGTGTGTCTATTTTTGATATTTTTCAAGCATTTTCTTTACCGCTGTGCCACCTAGGAAATCTGTTAATCAATTATTATAGTAAAAAGGCATCATAGTGTCCTCAGTGATGAAACTCAAAAATTTCCCTGGACGAAAAAGAAGGGCCTGACTCTTCATATCCACTAACAACTGTCAGGAAGAGAGACATTATCTAGGCAGCAAGATGAATAAATTATATTCATTAGCTTTAAACAGATGTTAAATCAATTTCTTGGATTTGGCTAAGGAATATGGGATGCATCCCATAGTAATGAGATATATGGTAACGTTAATCTGAAATAGAAATTTAAAAGGAGAGGGTGAGGTGGGAATAGAGAAGTTGAGACTAACTCTACCATTTTTTGAACTCCTACCATGTGCTGGATTCTTTGCTTAGGGCTTTGCTGACATTATCTCACTTGATCCCTACAAACATAATGAGGTTTGGGGGGTTTTTAAGACTCTTTTTTTTTTAAGTGGGCTATTTTTAAAGTCTTTATTGAATTTGTTACAACATTGCTTCTGTTTTCTGTTTTGGTTTTTTGGCCATAAGGCATGAGGGATCTTAGCTCCCCGGCCAAGGACTGAATTACACCTCCTGTATTGGAAAGCAAAGTCTTAACCACTGAACCACCAGAGAAGTCCCCCATAATGAGGAACTTTAATCCCCACTTTACAAAAAGGGAAACTAGGCTCAGTTAGAATAAATAATTTTTTCCAAACTCACAGACAGTAAGAGGGATTCAAATCAGGTTCTGTTTGATTCTAGAGCGTACACTTCCTACTAAACCAGGCTGAGATTAAACAGAAGAGAAACCAGGTTTTCTTATCAGTAAAGATTAGATTCTCTATTAGTAAGCCCTGTAAAAGGAATTTAGGGGAAGGAAGACTTTAGTTCTGTGTTCGTGGTTTGTTGGGTAAGGATTTTACTTGGGGTGTGTATTTCCTTTGTCTCTGAAGTTCTTGGTATATTCTCAAATAAAAACATTTCCTGTTTACTACTGTCTGGGCTAACATCCAATAACCAAGCAAGACAAATAAATCCCAATATTTTTCTGTCCAGTGTGGAGTTAGATTCAGTGTGTCTGTGACTGACTTGCTCAGTGGTCTAGGAAACAGTGCCAGTTAAGGCCAAGTCATGGGTTAGATCTGTATTTCCTAAGTGTGCTTGGCAGAACACACTAGTTTTACATGATAGTGATAGATATTATTCAGGAAAGAAAATCAGCATCTGCGGTGGAGGGTGGGGGTGGGGGGTTATAGCCCCTAGATGTTTAATAAACTGGATTAAACCAAGTCAAACAAATTTATTTCAGACTTTTCTGCACCTGAAAATAGTAATATATACTGTTACTCTTTGGGGGTAGGTATAGTATAAGTATTTTCAAAATGAATTTGGCTCCGAAATGCTGTACTTGAGGAACACCTTCTAGAATGACTATTACAAGATCATATTTAGGGGGCAGAGGGATCTCATGTTTCATAGGCCTGTTAATTTTGCAGCCACATACTACAGCATTGGTCAGAGGGGAAGATACAGAAGTATTGTGTATGGAAGAATTGCACAATCTAAAAATTGAGAGTTACGTTTCATTCAGTGGCTCAGACGGTAAAAGAGTCAGCCTACAAATGGGGAAGACCCAGTTTAGATCCCTGGGTGGGGAAGAGCCTCTGGAGAAGGAACTGGTAACCCACTCCAGTATTCTGGCCTGGAGAATCCCATGGACAGAGGATGGGGTTTCAAAGAATCGAACACAACTGAGGACTATCACTTTCACTTTCAGTGGACTTCCTGAGGACTTAAGTCCAGGAGACAGCCTCTCAGATCGCTCCAAGGGACTGTTCTGAAGAGGTAAGTGTGGAGTCAGGATATATAGGAATTCTGCAAAAAAACATCCAGACAAAAAGCAGGCAGTGGGAACATCAAAAATCACTGCTGATTAAAGAAAACCAGATCTCAAGCTAATGAATTTAGTGGTTTTCTATCAGAAAAGTGTATTGGAAGGATTTTACTTGGGGTGTGTATTTCCTTTGTCTCTGAAGTTCTTGGTATATTCTCAAATAAAAACATTTCCTGTTTACTACTGTCTGGGCTAACATCCAATAACCAAGCAAGACAAATAAATCCCAATATTTTTCTGTCCAGTGTGGAGTTAGATTCAGTGTGTCTGTGACTGACTTGCTCAGTGGTCTAGGAAACAGTGCCAGTTAAGGCCAAGTCATGGGTTAGATCTGTATTTCCTAAGTGTGCTTGGCAGAACACACTAGTTTTACATGATAGTGATAGATATTATTCAGGAAAGAAAATCAGCATCTGCGGTGGAGGGTGGGGGTGGGGGGTTATAGCCCCTAGATGTTTAATAAACTGGATTAAACCAAGTCAAACAAATTTATTTCAGACTTTTCTGCACCTGAAAATAGTAATATATACTGTTACTCTTTGGGGGTAGGTATAGTATAAGTATTTTCAAAATGAATTTGGCTCCGAAATGCTGTACTTGAGGAACACCTTCTAGAATGACTATTACAAGATCATATTTAGGGGGCAGAGGGATCTCATGTTTCATAGGCCTGTTAATTTTGCAGCCACATACTACAGCATTGGTCAGAGGGGAAGATACAGAAGTATTGTGTATGGAAGAATTGCACAATCTAAAAATTGAGAGTTACGTTTCATTCAGTGGCTCAGACGGTAAAAGAGTCAGCCTACAAATGGGGAAGACCCAGTTTAGATCCCTGGGTGGGGAAGAGCCTCTGGAGAAGGAACTGGTAACCCACTCCAGTATTCTGGCCTGGAGAATCCCATGGACAGAGGATGGGGTTTCAAAGAATCGAACACAACTGAGGACTATCACTTTCACTTTCAGTGGACTTCCTGAGGACTTAAGTCCAGGAGACAGCCTCTCAGATCGCTCCAAGGGACTGTTCTGAAGAGGTAAGTGTGGAGTCAGGATATATAGGAATTCTGCAAAAAAACATCCAGACAAAAAAGCAGGCAGTGGGAACATCAAAAAATCACTGCTGATTAAAGAAAACCAGATCTCAAGCTAATGAATTTAGTGGTTTTCTATGCACGGGAAGTTGCCAGAGTCTGGGCTTACTGAAATTGTTCCTTTGATATGCACCTTAACTATCAAGGGCCACTATCTTGCTTTTCTCCATTCTGAATTCCCTCAGGGCACATCCTTGGGTGTGGCTTCGGGAGCCGGTGGCTTGATGGCCACAATATCCTTTGTTTCCTGACATGGAAGGCAACCTTCATCATCCACCATATAAACAAAGCAGCTGCGTGGTCTGGGCCACCTGATGAAGTGGTATGATCCCATCACCAAAGGGTTGCTGAGCCTGAAAGACCTCTTGAAGGCATAGTGTACAAGGGACTCCTGCCTGGGAGTCTATTCTACATTCTAAGATTCTTTGTTTCTCAGAAAACCATAATTCCTTTCAGAAAAATAAAAAGTGGCAACTTGTAACTATGTAATTAATTAGATAATGACTCTGAAGTCATAAAAAAGAGACCACAATACAATGGTTTCAGTAAAACAGGAGTTTATTTCTTGTGTAAAAGTCCCAGGTTGTCTCAACTCCTGGTGACGCCTCAGGGCTCCTTCCATCTCATTTCTCTGCTGCCATGGAGCATTAGCCTCATGATTACTGCTGGCCCTCTGTTTGGATCCCCAGGTCAGGAAGATACTTGGAATTCCCTTGCTCTTTCTATGATCCATTGAATGTTGGTAATTTGATCTCTGGTTCCTCTGCCTTTTCTAAATCCAGCCTGTCTATCTGGAAGTTCTCAGTCCACATACTGTTGAAGCCTAGCTTGGGGGATTTTGAGCATTACTTTGCTAACAGGTGAAATGAATGCAATGGTGCAGTAGTTTAAACATTCTTTGGCATTGAAATGTAAGCTGATCTTTTCCAGTCCTGAGGCCACTGCTGAGTTTTCCAAATTTGCTGGCATATTGAGTGCAGCACTTTAAGAGCATCATCTTTCAATATTTTAAATAGCTCAGCTGGAGTCCCTTCACCTCCACTAGCTTTGTCCGTCAACTCCACTAGGCAGGTCGGGTGCCCAATAAGAAGGGAAGAAAAGATTTTAGAAGAACTAAGACTCTGTCGTGCTGTACTTGAGATAAACAGTCATTGGTAATCACTACCTGCCATGACTCTGTTTACTAATGAGCAGCCAGTTCAGGCTGACCAAATCCTTCCGAGAAAAATATTGAGTTCCTGTCAGTGTGATATTCAAGTACTTCAGTTTACGAAGCGAAGAATTTCTCAGAACAGCTCTGATGATCTGTCCAGGCTGGAGGATCAGTGCAGAAAGTCTGAGTTTTAAGGGTCAGTAAACAATTCACAGTCTATTTCATTCCAGGCTCGTTTCTTACTGTCCTTCAGTTCCCTTAGCTTATTTTTAAAAAATGTCTTAGGACCGGAGGAAATCTGGTAAATCTTCCAGATTTTCTAGATTTTCAACAACTTCAGCAACATATAACACTATGGGGACCAGCTCATGGATATGGTAAAAATAAAATAAAATGCAAATAATGATAATAATAAAGCCCCTTGGATAAGAAACCAATTGTAAATATTTTTAATTTTGGTTTATTATAATGTTTTGACATCTTTAGAAAACCTTTCTGGTGGGCTTCCCCTGGTGCTCCAGTGGGTAAGGACACTGCCTTGCAGTGCAAGGGGCGCCAGTTCAATCCCTGGCCTGGGAAGATCCCACGTGCCGCGGAGCGGCTGGACTGATGTGTCCAATCACCGAGCCGGTGCTCTGAGCGCATGCGCCCAGAGCCGGCGCTCTGCGACAACAGACGCCACCGCGATGGGAGGCCCACAGGAGCCAAAGAACAAAGACGGATGAAAATGGACAAATGAGAGACCAATAGAAGGGGCCCGCCCGCTCCCCTCCCTCCCCAACCCGACCCCCGCCCAAAATAAAATAAATAAATAAATCTTTAAAAACAAAAGAAAAGAAAACCTTTCTGGCTAGGGAGAGACTGTGTCTTCCCTGGTTAGCTAATTCACAGAAACATGAAAAAGGACCCAGTCAGGTACATGCCCTTGTTATGCAAACTAACCAGTCCAGAGCCTTACTTCCACTATTGGGCCCACATGCCTCAGGAGGCAATACTTCTCTGTCTTAGTCACCCCAGGGCCAGGTGCCAGGCATCTAGGGATCACCCTAAGACCCCGAAGCCTGCAGAAATTATTCAAAATAGCCAATCCTAAACTGTTGACCCTGCTCTGCCTTGCTTTTGCCAATAAAATGCCAATGAAGACTCTGGACTAAAGCTTCCCCCTCTCTCTTGCCTCTGCCTCTTGACCTCCCTGGTGATTTTACCATGTGGCCATGCGTGGTATGCTGTACTCTTGCAGACCTGTGAGTATAACAAATTTAATTTTTTTGTGAGCTTCTCTGCTGTCGCCTATTCTGGCCACACCTAACTGACCATCTCATAAAAGAATATAAAACAGCAGGTGAGAGGGGTTTATACAACCAACACAGAGCCCCGAATGCAGTCTGCCTGTCTGCCTGCCTTACATTTCACTTCATCACTCCCTGAGGATGCTGCCACGAGTTCCAGGATTTGTGTTTCTGCCCCTTTCCTGAGAGTTACTCCCACGCAGTGGTGAGGCTCCCCTTTGCAAAGCCCAGGTCGCAACCAAGTGTGCAGAGAAGGTGCAGTCCATGTGGAACAATTCAGGGGGAAAAATCCCCCAAATTATTTCTGTGACCACCTGCAGCAGAAATTTCACCATCTCAGAATTACTGGCGACTTGGAAAATTTCTGAGGTCTTCAAGAGATCCTTCTTAAAGTGAAAACACCTCCAAGACAGGAAAATATCATGAGCTAATTATCCTCAAACCTGGTCACTGGGGCCACCTGGAGAGGTTTGCGGGGGGAGTTATTTTATTTTATTTTTGGCTGTTCTGGGTTTTCACTGCTGCCACAGGCTCTTCTCTAGTTGCAGGGAGTGGGGGCTACTCTCTAGTTGAGGTGAGCAGGCTTCTTGTTGCTGTGACTTCTCTTATTGCAGAACTCAGGCTCTAGGGCACACGGGCTTCAGTAGTTGCGGCACATAGGCTCCATAGTTGCGGTTCCGAGGCTCTAGAGCACAGGCTCCATAGTTGTGGTTCATGGGCTTAGTTGGTCCGCAGCAGGTGGGATCTTCCCTGATCAGGGATCAAACCCGTATCTCCTGCATTGGCAGGAGAACTCTTTACCACTGAGCTACCAGGGAAGACCTGGGTTTTTTTTTGTTTTTGTTTTTGTTTTTTTTCCCCACCTACCAAGTAAGAATCTCTGGAGTAAGACCTGAACTTTTGTATTTTATTTTCATCTTTCCAGTTAATTCTATGCCCAGGTTTGGGAACCAGAGATATATGTCATCCTCAGTTAATAAGTCTGAGATTCATTAACAATAGAGGGATGTTTTCAGAAATGAGAGTCTGGGATAGGGAAAGGGAAGGACACCAACGTGAAGGGCGGCTTCCCTTGTGGTCCATTGGGTAAGGACACTGCCTTGCAGTGCAAGGGGCGCTGGTTCGATCCCTGGCCTGGGAAGATCCCACGTGCTGCGGAGCTGCTGGATTGTTGTGTCCAACTACTGAGCTGGAGCTCTGGAGCGCATGCACCCAGAGATGTAGTGCAGGCCACTGCAATGGGAGGCCCACGCAGGCCAAAGAACAAAGATTGAAATAAATGGAAGACCAATAGAAGTGCCCCCACTCCTCTGCCAAAAAAAGAATGGGAAGGCTCTGAAATTCCATGGAGAGGCTTGCGAAACTTGTATGGCTCCTTCTCAGTCTTATGTTTAGCCTTGACCCAAAATGGCTATTTGCAAAACAAGACTCTTCATTAGCTCTTTCAGATCAGATCCCATTCTATTATGTAGGTCCAGCTTCTCTGGCGGCTCAGTCGTAGTGAAGGAGACACAGGAGATGTGGTTTTGATCCCTGGGTCAGGAAGATCTTCTGGAGAAGGAAACAGCAACCTACACCAGCATTCCTGCCTGGAAAATTCCATGGATAGAGGAGCCTGGCAGGCTCCAGTCCGTGGTTTCACAAAAGAGTCGGACACTTAGTAACTAAACAACCATTCTATTTATAATTTCCAGGAAATGTGAAGTAGGATTTTATTTTTATCTTTCTGTTTTCTCCTAATGCATAAGATCAAATTGAGCAGAGGTGTTAGGATTGGAATAATCTTTGAAATACCGGGAGGGATCCTTAAAAAGTTTAAGTGACTCCATCCCCACTTCCATCTGGGTCTATAGAACTTCTAGGACAGGTTCTGGTTCTCTTTCCTAAGACTGAGAGAGAAAGGCAAGCCACAGTATCCTGCAGCTTCCTCTGTCTGTGTATGTGAGATCTTCAGATCAGGTGTCTGTTCCTTACAACTAACTTCATCTTTTCTGCTGAAGATTCAAGTCTATTTTCTCTGGTTTTCTGCTTTCAGGAGAAATGAAGAACAGCTGGTGAGGGACCTCCTGATCCCTGAAGGCTGAAGAATTCCCCCATTAACATCCTTTTCTTTAGACTCAATAACTCTGATTTCCATAACCTTTCTTAGGGTTTCATTTCTTATTCCTCTATTTTTATAGTTCTTTTTTGGATGTGGTTTCTTATACCAAGAAATGAATCAATGCCAAATACAACCAAAGAGTTCTCTCACATATTTTCTAAGACGTTCTCCAATTAATATGGTCATCCTGGTTTTTTAAAAACAGCTTTTGCTGGCTATTGCTAATTTAGATTCAATTTGCGGTCCACATGTTCTTGGCTTATTGGGGAAAGCTACTTGGTGTAAAGAAAACAGCTCCAGGCTAGAAATTCAGAGACTTGTGTTTTAGACCAATTTTGTCGCAATTAAACTGTGTATCTCCTTTTTACTTTTTAAAATGCATTTGTCAACAGGAGAGGGCCCGTGCGCAACGGCAAGGACCCAAAGCAGCCAAAAGTGAAACTAAAAACCAAGATAAAATACCTAAGTATTTTCTTTTAATTTAAAGCTTTTTATGTGGTGGGGGTGGGGAGTGGGATTCTCGTCTATTGGTCTTTCATTTATCTATTTTCATCCATCTTTATTCTTTGGCCTGTGTGGGCCTCCCATTGCAGTGGCCTCTCTCACAGCAGAGCATAGGCTCTGGGCGCATGTGCTCCAGAGCTCCAGCTCGGTAATTGGACACATCCATCCAGCCGCTCCGCGGCTCATGGGATCTTCCCAGGCCAGGGATCGAACCTGCGCCCCTTGCACTGCAAGGCGGTGTCCTTACCCACTGGACCACCAGGGAGGCTCAATACCTAAGCATTTGAAATCCATTCTTAAAATCCTTTAAAAAAAAACAAAAAAACTTGGTGCATTTACTCCGTAATACAATGTAATTATTAAGAAGTTGGGGTTTCTGTCCAGCATCTTAAAAAGAACACATATTTAACACTATTTGTTACATCTACAAAGTGAATCCGATGAACTAGTTGACCTTTAAATTCATTCCCACTATAAATTCTTGTTCCTACTTTTTAAGATTTTGATTCATTTCTGATTTTCTCAATGAAGTAATCTGTAGCACTTTATCTGTACATTTCTTAGAGCTATGTCACTTTCTGCTAAAATATAATCTTTTAAGACTTATTTTTCATGTGGACCATTTTTAAAAGTCTTTCTTGAATTTATTACGATATTGTTTCCGTTTTATGTGTTGACTTTTTGGCCATGAGGCTTGTGGAATCTCCGCTCTCTGACCAGGAAACAAACCTGCACCCCCTGCATTGGAAGACTTAACCATAGAAGTCCCTATAATATAATCTCTATGTCGGACAGGGCACTCCACAGTGTTCCTACTAGATCAGAAATTCCTTAAAGGCAGAACCCAGGTAACTCCATGACTGGCTTTAGCACAGTGCTTTTCTTTTTTTAATTATTCTTTATTTTAAAGGTTTTACAGAGTTTTGTTGTTCACAGACATGTATGTTCCCAGATCAGTCATATGCATATCCATGGTCCTCACCCCGCCAGTTCCCCCCATCCCACCCCTCCAGACCATCGCCCCAAGCCATTGTAAGCACTCCTATTCCCTTAGCACTATGACACTAGCTATCTTTTCCACACATGACAGTATAGGTTTCCATGTTACTCCCTCCATGCCTCCCCCTCCCTATTTCGTCTCCACAATGTCCCTATGTCTATGCTCTGTCTGTTTTTCCATGAGTTCCCTGCGTGTGTTATCAAGGCCGTCCTACTAGATTCCATATATGTGTGTTAGTATACTGTATTTGTCTTTCTCTTTTTGACTTACTTCACTTTTTATGATAGGTTCTAGAGCCAGCCACTTCATTAGGACTGAGTCTTCTGCATTTCTTTGAACAGCCAAGTAGCATTCCATTGTATATATGTACCAGGGCTTCTGTATCCATTCATTTGTTGATGGACATCTAGGTTGCTTCCAAGTTCTGGCTATTGTATAGAGAGCTGCAATGAACATTGGGGTACAGGTGCTTCTTTCAGTTTTGATTTCATCAGGATATAAGCCTAAGAGTGGGATTGCTGGGTCATAGGGTGCTTCTATTTTTAGTTTTTTAAGAAATCTCCATACTGTCTTCCATAGAGGCTGTATCAATTTACATTCCCACCAGCAATGCAAGAGGGTTCCCTTTTCTCCGCACCCTCTCCAGCATTTATTGTCTATAGATTTTTTGATGATGGCCATTCTGACAGGTGTGAGGTGGTATCTCATTGTAGTTTTGATTTGCATTTGTCTAATAATAAGCGAGGTTGAGGATCGTTTCATGTGCTTTTGGGCCATCTGTATGTCCTCTTTGGAGAGGCGTCTCTTTAGATCTTTTTCCCATTTTTTGATTGGGTTGTTCGTTTTCCCTGTGCTGAGTTGTCTGAGTTGCTTGTAGATTTTGGAGATTAATTCTTTGTCTGTTGTTCCGGGCTGAAAGCACAACATGGCAGCCCCACGCTCTGGGGAACCCATGGTTGATGAGCTGTCTGCTGCTTCTACATCCATTCCAGAAGGCCAGCATTAGGCACAGCTGATCTGCTATTGACCATTCGTTATGCTCTTTTGTTGTTCACAGACATGTATGTTCCCAGATCAGTCATATGCATATCCATGGTCCTCACCCCCAGTTCCCCAGCCCACCCCTCGACCATCGCCCCAAGCCATTGTAAGCACTCCTATTCCCTTAGCACTATGACACTAGCTATCTTTTCCACACATGACAGTATAGGTTTCCATGTTACTCCCTCCATGCCTCCCCCTCCCTATTTCGTCTCCACAATGTCCCTATGTCTATGCTCTGTCTGTTTTTCCATGAGTTCCCTGCGTGTGTTATCAAGGCCGTCCTACTAGATTCCATATATGTGTGTTAGTATACTGTATTTGTCTTTCTCTTTTTGATTTACTTCACTTTTTATGATAGGTTCTAGAGCCAGCCACTTCATTAGGACTGAGTCTTCTGCATTTCTTTGAACAGCCAAGTAGCATTCCATTGTATATATGTACCAGGGCTTCTGTATCCATTCATTTGTTGATGGACATCTAGGTTGCTTCCAAGTTCTGGCTATTGTATAGAGAGCTGCAATGAACATTGGGGTACAGGTGCTTCTTTCAGTTTTGATTTCATCAGGATATAAGCCTAAGAGTGGGATTGCTGGGTCATAGGGTGCTTCTATTTTTAGTTTTTTAAGAAATCTCCATACTGTCTTCCATAGAGGCTGTATCAATTTACATTCCCACCAGCAATGCAAGAGGGTTCCCTTTTCTCCGCACCCTCTCCAGCATTTATTGTCTATAGATTTTTTGATGATGGCCATTCTGACAGGTGTGAGGTGGTATCTCATTGTAGTTTTGATTTGCATTTGTCTAATAATAAGCGAGGTTGAGGATCGTTTCATGTGCTTTTGGGCCATCTGTATGTCCTCTTTGGAGAGGCGTCTCTTTAGATCTTTTTCCCATTTTTTGATTGGGTTGTTCGTTTTCCCTGTGCTGAGTTGTCTGAGTTGCTTGTAGATTTTGGAGATTAATTCTTTGTCTGTTGTTCCGGGCTGAAAGCACAACATGGCAGCCCCACGCTCTGGGGAACCCATGGTTGATGAGCTGTCTGCTGCTTCTACATCCATTCCAGAAGGCCAGCATTAGGCACAGCTGATCTGCTATTGACCATTCGTTATGCTCTTTTATTGGAAGAAGTTGAGTACACCTCATAAAAGACAGTTTTCTGTTTACTTTGAATCTTTCTTAGGTCTTTGACTCAGTGGAATAGAATTCAATGTGGGTGAGGGCACCAGAATCCAATAGAGACACCATAGACATTCACATTCACATAAGAGGTTGCCCCCCAGTACCTTCCATGAGCCAGAGATTCAGGGCTGACCTGGTCAAACCAATAAAACTTCGTGTATAAGGTGCTCTGTGACAACCTAGGGGAGTGGAGTGGAGAGGGAGGTGGGCAAGTGGCTTAAGAGAGGAGACATGTGCATGCCTGCGGATGGTTCATGTTGATGGATGGCAGAAACCATCACAATATTGTAAAGCCATTATCCTCCAATTAAAAATAAAAGAAATTATTTTAAAAATCTGTGTGCACAGTGAAGATACATCCTGAGCACCAGAGTCACACTCTGGTCCGCATCCTCCTTGTGTTCAGCTCACATTGAAACAATTTGATGCTGATTCTGATGAGCTCGAGGCCAAGAACTCGAAAGAACAGGAAAAGAAGCACCCTTTTATCTGAAGGTGATACAGGTTTTATTAATACAGTCTAGAGGTGGCCTTCCAAGAAAATTGTCCTTGTGATCAGATTACTTCCAGAAAGAATGATCACAAATGAAACCGTTCTAAGATCACTGGCAACCATTTCTCAACTTCTTCCAGACTCACGAGCTAGCTACAGAGTCAGTGAAGCATCTTGCTGTAAGTATGGTCTCTGGGGTCACTCTACCAGTTTGAAACTTGGTTCTACCTTGTAGTCATTGGATGATGTTTATTGAATAGCTCTTGGCCTCAGTTTGTTCATCTGTACGTTGGGAATATAATAATAATAATGATTCTTAGCTCATAAGGTTGTTGTCAGGATTGAATATATTTACACATAAAACATTTAAAACAGTGCTCAAGAAATATTAACTATCTATATATGTCCACCAGATGATGTCATCTGTTAATATACATTTGTTCATTTTTCAAGAAATTCATAAAGCTCAATTGCCCCAAGCTAAGGATTCCGTAGTCACTACTACTGTGTAGTTTTTGTTTGGCACTTTTGGTATTGTTGAATGGTCCAGATGGTCACAGTCTCCTAGGTTATCTCTAAAATAATTCTTAAATTAGAATTATCATGACAGTGCACAATGATGTAAAACTTGGGAGCCTCTCTTATCTATATGTCTATGAGATAGTGAACATTCAAAATAACATCCCGAGGACACTCTTGGCCCTACCCTCCTTTGGCTCAACTCGGTGGGACAGAGCGGGTGGTTTCTAGTTAAGCACGCTCCTTGTCTGGGTCCTAAAATTTTATAACAGTGTATCAGCGCCGTCTCCACATTGACTGATCTTTAAAACGTATGGTTTTGGATTAAACTTGTAACATTGGAGAGCTGCATTCCAGATATTTGACAGAGGGTATGATTTCTAGCATATTCCTGCAAGTTATAAAGATATCAAAAGCACTGCTGAGAAAAATAATGTTCATGGAGGATTGTGTGTCTTTCCGTTCTCTTAGGTCAGCAGTTTCCCAGATTTTTATATTTCACAGGCTAGTTTAAAAATTTTTTTATGATGATTACTGATATAGGTTGCTAACTTATTTTTACCAAGTAAGGATATAACAAAAGGACAGTCTTTTTTTTTTTTTTTTCTAACGATAGTCTTTTAAACTGAAGTTTTATGGAAAGTTAGTGTTATGGAAAAGTCACTGACTGCATTGAGTTTTTTTAAAATTTTCGTCATGAACACATGAAACTGTCATCTGTGCCTGCCAGACTGGCACTTAAGAACAACTAGATAATTTATAACTTATCCCTAGATGAAACCAGATCACCAGTGACTTTACACCTGGGATGCATCATGGCGCGTACCTGCAAAAGTACTTCTACTGAATTGCACTTTGATATAATCCACTTTCCTTGCTGGCTCAGATGGTAAAGAATCTGCCTGCAATGAGGGAGACCTGGGTTTGATCCCTGGGTTGTGAAGACCCACTGGAGAAGGGAAAGGTTACCCACTCCAGCATTTTTGCCTAGAGAACTCCATGGCTCATCCCTGGGTCGCAAAGAGTCAGACACAGCTGTGAGACTTTATGTCACTTGGCTAAGTGAAGAGTGTCATCAAAAGGGGTCCTTTGAAGTGAGTCACTTCATTTAGTACTAAGATGTTGCAGACATACTTGCTTACATTATCCAGACGTCTCTCTTGGAGGACCTATTGAAGAAATCTCACTCTGGTCTTAATGCCCAAAGGACTTGAACTTGTCTAAGCAACCGATTAACTCTTTATCTTCTATGTTATGTGACTCCTTTTAGCCCCCTTCACACATTAACCTAGAAGTTTTTAATTCAACTGCATAACTCTCAAAGCACAGGACATTTCAAGAAATCTAACTTGCATTGCTCCTGGCTCTATCCTCTTTCAGCATCATTTTCCATTTGCCTCACCTTTTTTTTTTTTTTTTAATCCCTCTGGCCTTGGTGCACTACAAGGAAAGTAGTATTTCTTTGAAAACCCTCTTGAATCCTTACCAAAGCTAGTCCAGATGCACTTAAGTAGTACTAGTAAATTAGTCAACAGAAGCCCACCTGTGATTTAGATAAAGCTTCATAAGAACTTTTACCTATCAGAGGACCGAATGACATACATAGAACTTGTCTGCACAGATTTCTCAGGGGTGACTGGGCAGAAAACCTGCACACATAGTCCATTAAAATGCTGACAGTTGATACTAGCATGCTTGCTGTCCTGTCCTGTATTTTAACAGAAGCCATCACAGTCCCAGGGGCTTCCATAGTGGTGCAGTGGTAAAGAATCCCCCTGCCAATGCAAGAGACATGGGTTCAATTCCTGGGCCAGGAAGATCCCCTGGAGGAGGAAATGGCAATCTACTCCAATATTCTTGCCTGGGAAATCTCATCATCAGAGGAGCTGGGTGGGCTATGGTCCATGGGGCAGCAAAGAGTCATACACAACTTAGCACTTGAGCATGTATGTATGCATCAAGGTCTTAAGCTTATGGAAGAGAGGTAGGAATTTGAAGTGCTATAGAACAGCCAATAAGAAGATGCTTGGGAAAGGAGCTCTTTTTTGAGGGGTGGGGGGTGGTTGGAGAGAGAGGGGGACGGGTGGACCACTTCTATTGATCTTTCATTTGTCTATTTTCATCCATCTTTGTTCTCTAGCCTGTGTGTGCCTCCCATTCTGGTAGCCTCTGTTGTCACTGAGCACCAGGTCTGGGCGCATGTGCTCCAGAGCTCCGGCTTGGCAATTGGACACATCGGTCCAGCTGCTCCTTGGCATGTGGGATTTTCCCAGGCCAGGGATCGAACCGGTGCCCCTTGCACTGCAAGGCAGTGTCCTTACCCACTGGACCACCAGGGAAGCCCGGGAAGGAGCTCTTAAATTAGTTTTGTTCTATCGCAGATCTCAGTCTATTACAGAACTATAAAGCTATGACTAACGTTTTTGTTGGGTTGGCCATATGAACATTTTGGCCAACCTAATATTTTTTAATTTTTAAGATTTATGGAAAAGAAATAGAACCCACAGACTGTATGTGTCTGTATACATGTATACATTTGGGGAGAAAGAGAGAAAAAAAGTTGGGGAGGGTGGGGAGCAGGGGAAGAGGGAGAGAGAAGAGATTATTTTAAGGAATTGGCTGACATGATTGTAGAAGCTTGGTAAGTCTGAAAGCTGCAGGACAGGCTAGCAAAGCTGGGGACTAAGGGGAGAACTGATACTGAAGTTTTAGTCCAAAGGCAGACTGTAGACAGAATGTCTCTTGCTCAAAGAAAGTCATCCTTTATTTAATCAAGACTTTCAACTGATTAGACAAGGCCCACCCACATTGCAGAGAGCAATCTGCTTTAACTCAGAATCCACTGATTTAGATGTTAATGTCAACTAAAAAAAATCTTCACAGAAATATCTGAAATACTATTGGACTAAATATATAGACATGGAGCCCAGCCAAGTTAACAAGTAAAATTAACTATCACATACACCTGAGTTTAGATTCACACAGTTGAAGGAAAATAGCTTTTGCCTAAGCTAAACAAGTTATGGAGGCCATGAAGACCTGATTCCAAAATATTGAGTCAGTGGTGTGATGAAGCCAGCTCCTATTAGCTCTTGATTGCTGACCATGCCTATGCCTTCCCAAGTCAATGATATCACTCTGGTAGCCTGAAATTAGGCACGAGTGACTGTTTATACCACGGAGATTCTATAAACTGGGAGTAGAGCAGGAAGGTGGGAAGCAGGGAGCCAAAGAGCTGGCCTACCATCATATAACTGGATGTATCAGATTTTTAATAATGTGTTAATAAGCCTGTTCATTGGCTTAGCAGGCACACTATCAAGTCCAAAAATGGGATATTCCTAATTCAATAACAAAAAAAAAGTCCAAATCGTTTCAAAACATACATTGGTTTTTCTTAGTCACACTTTCCAACTGACAGAACAAACAATAACTAATACTGTCAGCTGATAGTAGCTCAGCATGCTGACTGTTGTAATATCTATAAGTTGATCCACGTGGAGAGAACACATATACTATTATTCACTTTGCTTAAGAAAGAACTGTTACATTACTACAGGAATACAATCAGCAAGATCCAACCTATGGAGGAGCATAGAAGTGGCCCTTATATGATCAGTTTCTTCAACACATCTATTGAGAGAAAGAGAAACCTAAAGACTAGAGCAGTGCTTTGCAAACTTTGTATCAGAATCACATACAAAGCAGCCTGTGGTGTGCCACTTCCAAAGTTTCTGATTCAGTAGGTCTTGGCTAATGCCAGAGAAACCGCATTTCTAATAAGATCATAGCTGGTACTAATGACGCCTGTCTGGGGTCCACACCTTGAGAACCATTGGATTAGAGACTTATGAGACCAATTTACAGATTACAATATATGGACCTTTCATGTGTGTGAGTTGTTTCTGCCATCCAACTCTTTGTGACCCCATGAACTGTAGCCTGCCAGGCTCCTCTGTCCATGGAATTCTCCAGGCAAGAACACTGGAGTGGGCTGCCATGCCCTCCTCCAGGGGATCCTCCCAACCCAGGGATTGAACCCACATCCCTTACAGTTCCCGCACTGGCAGACAGGTTCTTTACCACTAGAGCCACCTTATTCCAACCTTAAACCAGCTATGGAAAAATTTAGATAACTGGGAAAATACGACCACTGACTATTTGCTAATATTAATCCATTGTTGTTTTCTTCTTTGGGCTTGGTGTTTATACTTGGGTTATGTTTTTATTAAAAGGTACTTACGGGCTTTCCTGGTGGTCTGGTGAGTAAAGAGTCTGCCTTGCAATTCAAGGGGCACCAGTTTGATCCCTGGCCCAGGAAGATCCCATGTGCCGTGGAGTGGCTGGACCGGTGTGTCCAATTAAGAGGCAGCGCTCTGGAGTACATGTGTCCAGAGCCAGTGCTCTGCAACAAGAGAGGCCACTGCAATGGGAGGCCCACACAGGCCAAAGAATTAAGATGAATGAAAATAAACAAAATAAGGACCAATAAAAGAGGCCAAAATTAAAAAAAAAAAAAAAGTACTTACATTTTAGAGACGTATACTAATACCCTACAGATGAATTGATATGATGTGTGGGATTTAATGCAGAATAATATACAGTATAGTAGTGAGTATCAGGAACCCTACAGAAAAAAACCAAGATTGACCAGCGTGATAGCTGTTGAATATATGGGTGAAGGGTAATTACATGCTGTTCTCTCTCTGCTGTTGTGTATTCCCTTGTAAAAAGTTTTAAAAAGAGAGACGTGCACTCACATTCTTTTCCAAGTCCCTTTGACTTCTGCAGACAGTTCGTCTTTATTTTTGAATGACTTTTCATTATAAAAAGCAAAGCAAAGCAAAGATGTCATTCATAGAAGGGGCAAAACTTTTCTTAATTTGTTTTTAATCAGCAAAGGCAATAAATACAATCACATCCTGTTATAACTCAGAGTCAAGGATGACGAAAGATTACAGCACTTTCATCTGTCAGGATACATGTGCCTGGTGCAGACTCTGCCCTCTCTATTCTTCACTTCTCCCTTTTTCAGGGCCTATTTACTCCATGATGATACCCAGGAACCACACTGAGCCAGGAGACTGCTTCCCAACAATTTGCAAAGACTAGGAGAGGGAAGGACCCAAATGTTGATGTTCCTTCCTGCTCTGATGTCACAGTTGGGATTTGATCGGTGACGATACCCACCAATTTTATTGTAACTAAAAAAAAAAAAAAAAAATATGTGGTAAGAAGAAATTCCATTTAAATAGACAGTGGCTTTTCTTTGTATGACTGTGTTTCCTTTTCCCCCAGAGGTAAGCACTGAGCACGTTTTAGAACTGGAAGAAACCCTTAGGATATCTATAGTCCATACACTTCATTCATTTCATAAAGGAGGAAACTGATACCCAGAGAAGTCAAATGACTTGGCCAGAATGAAAAGACTAGCTATTGGCAGAACCTTTCCTGCATTTTCAAAGCTTTCTTGTGAAAGGGAAAAATAGGAAAGAGAAAACGAAGGACAGACTCTGGGAGAAGTTGTATTGCAGCAAAGCTGTCCGTGGAGTGAGTTTTTAAAATGAAATTCTATGGACCTATTAATTTTGTGCACTTAAAACTGGAAATAGAGTTGAGAGTATAGTATAATGGACTCGGGGAGAGCATTTGCAGGACTCCTCTGGTGGTCCAGTGGCTAAGACTCTGCATTTCCAATGCAGGGGGCCTGGGGTTCGATCCCTGGTCAGGGAACCAGATCCCAAATTCCCCAACTAAAGATCCCCTATGCTGCAACTGAGACCTAGTGAAGTCAAATAAATAAATACTTAAAAAAAAGAAAGAAAGAAAGACAGCATTTGGTAATTTAAGGATAAAAGAGGGAGCCAGACACTCCTCAAGTGCTGTTGCTCCTGGGATACTGTGCTGAAAATAACAGCACCTATGATACGTTTCAACCAATAAAAGCAATTACTAACAGTTTAGAGCAGTACCCACATTTTGGACTCTCTAAATATGTTATGCTGCCTGCCACATTGTCCCCATGACCACTCCGCAAGGTGAATTCTACTGTCCTCACGGGGCAGATGTGGAAGGTTCTATGGACCCCAGGTTTGTACTGAGAAGAGGTCTAAGCTGTCCTTTCCCACTCTTGACACTAATACTTTTCCTAAGACCACTGGCCTGCACCGACAGGTTGTTTTTTGGCAAAGAAGCCCCAAGCTGTGAGTATAGGTGCTGGGGAAAGTGGTGATCAGAGTGTAACCCAGACTGAGCTTTCCAAGCCATGGTGCTGACTCTTTCTGAAGCAGACACACTCTTTTTTTTCCCTTAATATTTATTTATTTGGCTGTGCCAGGTCTTAGTTGCAAGCATGCGGGCACACTTTTTTGAATCCACCCAAAGGCATTTTCATGGACCAATCGTGGCCCAAGTTCCACTCCAGGCAATTTCCATGCCTTGGGATTTCTTATGGGAGCCAGTAAGAATGTAATGTCTCTGGAATGTTGTCCTTGGGTCTGAATCTCTAGATGCCCAATAGACCCAGAACCACCACCGCAAATTTGTCCAAAGAGGCTGCTGTATAAATATGTCATTATGGGCAGGGATGCCTGGGCTGGAGTAGGCAAGGTAACTTTGGGGGGTTATGGCTGTGTTCTAGATTGGCATGATGGGTGCACAACTGGATACATTTGCTGAAAAGGATCAAACCATTCATTTGCCATAAGTGAATTACATGTATGTAAAGTTATGTAAGATACACCTTAATAGGCTGATTTTCTTTACTGTGATGACCAGATCAGCAATTCCCTTAAGCTGGAGTCACTCTGCAAAGATAAACCATATCCAGAAATGAATAAAATTATGATGCAATCAGAGGAGTTTATGAGATCTAGAGGTTTCAAGACCAGGGCATCCTCATGGGGCCGGGAAGGCCTGTGGAGTCACACAGAGCCCTGTGCTTAGAAATACCCCACTTTCTGTTGTGTGATTTCCATCCGTCTTGAAGTTCTTAATTATTTCATCTTTGAGCTTGTGTTTTGTAAGCACAAAACAGAGGGATGGGATAAGGGAGCAGAGGAGGCATGTGCAGTTTGTGTACCCCGAGTCCCTCGACGCCCCCTTCACTTACAGCAGATAGTTACTTCTGTGTATCAGCCAACTACTGTGCTGAAAATGACAACGTAGAGAAAAGGGAAAGACAGGGCCATTCCTGGTTCCCTTTCCTTTGCGTTTTTTCTTTACTCATCAGCAAACTGAAGGTAGAGGGTGCTGATGGGACGGACACATATCAATAAGTGAAATGAAAACAGTTGGGTTCGTTTTGTGCGCAGTTTCCACTATTCTAACAATGGAAGACACATGTGTGTGACAACCGTG
Source organism: Tragulus kanchil (assembly GCA_022376925.1). Lineage (NCBI taxonomy): Eukaryota > Metazoa > Chordata > Mammalia > Artiodactyla > Tragulidae > Tragulus > Tragulus kanchil. The sequence continues at coordinate 75,317,584 of JAIOJX010000003.1, read as the reverse complement.
AAACTAATTGTCAAGCAGGGATTCCATAGGATTTAAATGCTCTCATGTTTGTATTTAAAAATTGCATAATATAAAGATGAATGATAAAATTCACCATAATTATTTAAAATTCACATTAATCATTTAAAATTCTGATTTTACACATCATGATATTAAATAGCAAATTAAAAAACACTACAACTGGGGCTTCCCTGGTGGTCTAAGCATTCAGACAGTGTGCCTCCACTGCAGGGGGCACGGGTTCAGCCCCCTGGTCAGGGGACTAAGATCCCACACGCCGCACAGTGTGACAACAACAGAAACACACCATGACAACTTGAGAAACATTGGAAGGAAGGAACACGTGTTATGTTATATACCTTTAATAGCCCTTTTTGCCTGCCTTTTGAACAAAGAGGTTCTACATTTTCATTTTACACTGGATCTCACCCGCTGTGAAGCCAGACCTGTTAAAGATAACTGTGAAACCTCCCATTTTGTGTATGACAAAACTGAGGCTGGAAAACACTGTGCCCAAGAGCGCAGTTAGAACAAAACCAGGTTCTACAGCTCAGGCCCAACTCTGGGCCAGGACTCTTCTGTCATTCTTTTTTTGTTTGTTTGTTTCTGGCTGTGCTGGGTCTTTGCTGCCGTGAGCAGGGTTTCTCTAGCTGTGGTGATTGGGGCTACTCGAGTTGTGATGCTTGGGCTTCTCCCTGTGATGGCTTCTTCCGTGGCAGAGTACGGGCTTTAGGTGCATGGGCTTCAGTAGTTGTGGCATGTAGACTCAGATGCCCAGCAGCATCGAACCTATCCCCTGCATTGTAAGGTGGATTCTTCATCACTAGACCACCAGGGAAGCTCCTCTTTCCGTCATTCTTGCAGCTATCAAAGATAAAAAAAAATTTAAATCTCCAAACAATCAAATTAGCTTAAAACTAGAAACTCCTATGCGCTGTGCTCAGTTGCTTCCATCCCGTCTGTCTCTTGGAGATCCCATGGACTGTAGCTTGCCAGGCTCCTCTGTCTGTGGAATTCTCCAGGCAGGAATACTGGAGTGGGATGCCAGGTCCCTCTCCAGGGGATCTTCCCGACCCAGGGATCACATCCGACTCTCCTCAGTCTCCTGCACTGGCAGGCAGGTTCTTTACCACTAGTGCCTATATAGTATTTCAATTCAGCAAGTTCTAAGTACGACTGACTTAAATGCGTTGGCTTCAAATGGCTGTCAGAAGCTTTGAAGATGGCATTGTGATATTTTGTTTAGAGCAAGTAAGCAGATTTCTGAGCCTCAAATTTCCCCATCACTAGAGAACTTACATAGTATATAATTATAACATTGAGAGTGATCACGGGAAGCCATTAAGGCTAAATATCCAGTTATAAAGCAAATTGGTCTCCAGTGAAGTTTGGGAAAGGAAAAAATCCATGTGCTGTGTTTAAATGTGGATGGGGGAGGGCCTCGATTCTGTGCCCTTGAGTAGTATATGGTCACTGCCCATAGTGGACACTGGGGTCAGATGTTCACAGTGGACAGCAAGGAACAGAAGACTTGCTCCTCCTTTGATGCGAGTGGTCTAGGGCCACCCTGAACACGCCCAATCTCATCTCGCCCGACAGGACCAATGGCGGTCTTAGGAGCCAGCGACAGGGACGTAAATACAACCTGCCCTCTACTTTTCAAACTCACAAGCCATAATTATCAGAAGCAAGCTCTTTACCTCCTTTACACAAATCTGAAAATTTCTTGAGTATTTAGAATCATAAGATGTGATATACAAAAATAAATAGAACAAAAACCTAAATCAGTCTAGTCTGAGTTTTAAAGATTCTTCTTGATTTAATATGTTGCTGATTAAATCTCCCTGTAGCCCTAAGTAGCCCTCCTAATGTGGTGTATTCCTTCCCACATTTTTCCCCCCCCTAAGCTTCCCTTATCATTGTAAGGTGGATTCTTCACACAAAAGGAAGCTCCTCTTTCCGTCATTCTTGCAGCTATCAAAGATAAAAATTTAAATCTCCAAACAATCAAATTAGCTTAAAACTAGAAACTCCTATGCGCTGTGCTCAGTTGCTTCCATCCCGTCTGTCTCTTGGAGATCCCATGGACTGTAGCTTGCCAGGCTCCTCTGTCTGTGGAATTCTCCAGGCAGGAATACTGGAGTGGGATGCCAGGTCCCTCTCCAGGGGATCTTCCCGACCCAGGGATCACATCCGACTCTCCTCAGTCTCCTGCACTGGCAGGCAGGTTCTTTACCACTAGTGCCTATATAGTATTTCAATTCAGCAAGTTCTAAGTACGACTGACTTAAATGCGTTGGCTTCAAATGGCTGTCAGAAGCTTTGAAGATGGCATTGTGATATTTTGTTTAGAGCAAGTAAGCAGATTTCTGAGCCTCAAATTTCCCCATCACTAGAGAACTTACATAGTATATAATTATAACATTGAGAGTGATCACGGGAAGCCATTAAGGCTAAATATCCAGTTATAAAGCAAATTGGTCTCCAGTGAAGTTTGGGAAAGGAAAAAATCCATGTGCTGTGTTTAAATGTGGATGGGGGAGGGCCTCGATTCTGTGCCCTTGAGTAGTATATGGTCACTGCCCATAGTGGACACTGGGGTCAGATGTTCACAGTGGACAGCAAGGAACAGAAGACTTGCTCCTCCTTTGATGCGAGTGGTCTAGGGCCACCCTGAACACGCCCAATCTCATCTCGTCTGACAGGAACAATGGCGGTCTTAGTAGTCAGAGACAGGGACGTAAATACAACCTGCCCTCTACTTTTCAAACTCACAAGCCATAATTATCAGAAGCAAGCTCTTTACCTCCTTTACACAAATCTGAAAATTTCTTGAGTATTTAGAATCATAAGATGTGATATACAAAAATAAATAGAACAAAAACCTAAATCAGTCTAGTCTGAGTTTTAAAGATTCTTCTTGATTTAATATGTTGCTGATTAAATCTCCCTGTAGCCCTAAGTGCTGCGAGTCCCATCCTAATGTGGTGTATTCCTTCCCCACACTCTAGCTTCCCTTTCTCCTCTTCTCCCTGGACCCAGTGCGGTGTCACACACTGATTATCAGCTCCTACAAAGTGGCCAGTGAAGACTAAATTACAGCCAGGTGTTGGGAGAGGAGAGTGGCAATCCTGAAAACATTCATTGAGCACTTACTATTTGCTGAGCACTGCACTAAGAGCTTTATGTTCATTATCTCAAGAAAAATCTCACAACAGTTCTATAAGTGGTGTCTGTCTTCCTTTCATGTCTGACTCCTTGCAACTCCATGGACTGTAGCCCACAAGGCTCCTCTGTACATGAGATTCTCCAGGCAAGAATACTGAAATGAGGATTCCCTGGTGGTCCAGTGAGTAAAGAGTCTGCTTTGCAGTGCAAGGGGCGCTGGTTCGATCCCTGACTGGGGAAGATCCCACGTGCCGCAGAGCAGCTGGACCAGTGTGTCCAATTAGGAGCCAGTGCTCTGGAGCGCATGCACCCAGAGCCAGCGCTTCACAACAAGAGAGGCCACTGCAATGGGAGGCCCACACAGGCCAAAGAACAAAGATGGATGAAAATAAATTTTAGAAATAAATACATAAATTAAAGAGTCCAAAATTTTGAAAAATTTTTGAGAAAAAAAAAAGAATACTGGAATGGGCAGTCATTTCCTTCTCCAGGGGATCTCCCCAACCGGGGAATTAACCCTGTGTCTCCTACTTTGGCAGGTGGATGAATTCTTTACTGCTGTGCCATCTGGAAGGCCCCACAATAGTTCCATAAGGTAGGCTTATCCCAATTAAAGATAAGGAATCAAAATTGCAGACATAAGTAGCACAAAGAGACCCCCTAGGTCACACCAAATCAGAATTTAACCAGATATCCAGCTATCTAACAGTCTGTGGTTAACACACCATTGACAGGGCAATTTTTGCAGAAACTAATGCCTGTTGGCATTACTATGTTTCCAGTCAATAAATTGCTATGATACTCAGATGTCTGTGCATTTATTTTTCCTTTTACCTCCACCTTATGTCTTTTTATTCATTTCTCCTACTTCTCATTGTAGCATACTGATAATGAGACATTGTCCATCAAGGTGCCAAAGTCACCAAAAGTCACTGAAGTCAGTGAGGTACCAAAACCACTTCATCCAAAGTCTTCATAGGCAGGGTCTTTGGGGGAATTGTAAAATGGAACCTTCCGGGCTTCCCCTGGTGGTCCAGTGGGTAAGGACACCGCCTTGCAGTGCAAGGGGCGCGGGTTCCATCCCTGGCCTGGGAAGATCCCACGTGCCGCGGAGCGGCTGGACTGATGTATCCAATTACCAAGCCGGAGCTTTGGAGCGCATGAGCCCAGAGCCAGCACTCTGCGACGACAGACACCACCGCGATGGGAGGCCCACAGGAGCCAAAGAACAAAGACGCATGAAAATAGAGAAATAAAAGACCAATAGAAGTGGCCCGCCCACTCCCCGCCCAAAAATAAATAAATAAATAAATCTTTAGGGGAAAAAAAAAAATGAAACCTTCCCCCTGAGCTGACCTGGAACAGGCTGACCTACTCTCACTCTGCTGTTACCTTTAGTTGGAGCACAGCCTCTGCAGTGTATATGGAGACCCTGAGCTTATGCTACTCATTTTAAATAAAGGTCGTCTGAATGTCCAGTCATATTGAATAATAGCGATATGACTACACTTCATGTAATTACACATGGACCATCAGAAGTTCCAGGGAGAACAAGCTTGTCCTTCAGAGCAAATATAAGGTTATTCGACAGATTAGTAGGCTCCTTTCTGCAGTCCTTTCTCTGAGCTCAAACTCCCAGGAGATTGTCTGAGTGGGTGCTATTGAATAGACTCATTAAACTCAGTAACACTTAATTGGCAGGCATGCAGGGGAAAGCTCTATGTGTCTTGTACATTAAAGATCCCAAGAGAGAGCAGAATGAAACCATTAGGGAAATAAACTCAATCAATAACAGTTTGCCTGCACACAATCCAAGCCAGTGGGTAATGATAAGAACTAGGTCTGCTTTCAAAACAATGACCTGCTTCTAACCTTAATGCTAACTTTCCTCCCATCCAACCAAGAGCTATTGAATCTCCCTGAAGCCACTAATGTAAGAAACAAAAACGGAATCATTTTCTTTTGTTGGTAGAGAAGCCTTCATTACTATGGAAGTCTGGAAGTCTTCAGAATTTACAGCAGGGAATCAAATCTTTCTTCTTCTCACTGATAGGAGAAAGAAAGAAAGAAAGAAGAGAGAGAGAAGGGAGGCAGAGAGAGAGGAAAAAATAAAGGAAGGAAAGAATCAGACTTTGGAGATGATTCAGAATCTTTCCAGTAGTAATGTACAGATGTGAGAGTTGGACCATAAAGAAGGCTGAGCCCCAAAGAATTGATGCTTTCAAACTGTGGTCCTGGAGAAGACTCTTAAGAGTCCCTTGGACAGCAAGGAGATCAAACCAGTCAATCCTGAAGGAAATCAGCCCTGAATATTCATTGGAAGGGCTGATACTGAAGCTAAAGCTCCAATCTGTTGGGCACCTGGTGCAAAGAGTTGATTCATTGGAAAAGACCCTCATACTGAGAAAGACTGAGGGCAGGAGGAAAAAGGGGAAACAGAGGATGAGATGGTTGGATGGCCTCATTGACTCAATGAATATGAGTTTGAGCAAACTCAGGGAGACAGTGAAGAACCAGGAAGCCTGGTGTGCTGCAGTCCATGGGTTCGCAAAGCATCAGGCATGAGTGAGACTGAATAAAAACAGTGACAAAATTCTAACACTTCCAAATGGGTATAGTACCCATTCTCATTTCAAGGGAAGATGGCCAAGATTCATATATTAAATAATATTGGAGTTTTGATTTTTTCAAGGAATATTAGGTCAAACTGTCTTTTCACACTGTCAAAATTTGACTGTAAAATCAGTGTTTCATAGCCACTATGAACTTTAGGAAGATTTCTACCAGAGTTATCCATAGGAAACCAGCCCTGTGATGCTGAGTTCTAGAAGCTCACCTAATAACACCAGTTGCCATTTTAGATGAAGCGGACTTGAACTGTGTGAGTCTTAAGTCAGAAAAGATCCCCATGAATCATCACAGTCTTGCTAGTCTTCAAAAATTGGGCAATAGAGTTAAAATTTAGTTTGAAGTGTGTGGGGCATTTTCTTTGTTGGTAGAGAACCCTTTCCCCATTACTATGTAAGAAACAAACGGAATCATTTTCTTTTGTTGGTAGAGAAGCCTTCATTACTATGGAAGTCTGGAAGTCTTCAGAATTTACAGCAGGGAATCAAATCTTTCTTCTTCTCACTGATAGGAGAAAGAAAGAAAGAAAGAAGAGAGAGAGAAGGGAGGCAGAGAGAGAGGAAAAAATAAAGGAAGGAAAGAATCAGACTTTGGAGATGATTCAGAATCTTTCCAGTAGTAATGTACAGATGTGAGAGTTGGACCATAAAGAAGGCTGAGCCCCAAAGAATTGATGCTTTCAAACTGTGGTCCTGGAGAAGACTCTTAAGAGTCCCTTGGACAGCAAGGAGATCAAACCAGTCAATCCTGAAGGAAATCAGCCCTGAATATTCATTGGAAGGGCTGATACTGAAGCTAAAGCTCCAATCTGTTGGGCACCTGGTGCAAAGAGTTGATTCATTGGAAAAGACCCTCATACTGAGAAAGACTGAGGGCAGGAGGAAAAAGGGGAAACAGAGGATGAGATGGTTGGATGGCCTCATTGACTCAATGAATATGAGTTTGAGCAAACTCAGGGAGACAGTGAAGAACCAGGAAGCCTGGTGTGCTGCAGTCCATGGGTTCGCAAAGCATCAGGCATGAGTGAGACTGAATAAAAACAGTGACAAAATTCTAACACTTCCAAATGGGTATAGTACCCATTCTCATTTCAAGGGAAGATGGCCAAGATTCATATATTAAATAATATTGGAGTTTTGATTTTTTCAAGGAATATTAGGTCAAACTGTCTTTTCACACTGTCAAAATTTGACTGTAAAATCAGTGTTTCATAGCCACTATGAACTTTAGGAAGATTTCTACCAGAGTTATCCATAGGAAACCAGCCCTGTGATGCTGAGTTCTAGAAGCTCACCTAATAACACCAGCTGCCATTTTAGATGAAGCGGACTTGAACTGTGTGAGTCTTAAGTCAGAAAAGATCCCCATGAATCATCACAGTCTTGCTAGTCTTCAAAAATTGGGCAATAGAGTTAAAATTTAGTTTGAAGTGTGTGGGGAGAGAATTTCCAGTGGGAATCCAAGGCCCAGAGAATGCAAAGTCAACCCTGCTACCAACAGGAAGCACATCGGTGGCAGCAAATACCCTGAAGTAGCAAGTTTCTTTCAAGAGATATTGAACTAAGATTAAAGAAAAATAAAAAGTTTGTAAGAATAGAAAGCAAATGTCAAACAGGTAGCAGATTTATTTTCAGGATTATGTAAAGCACAAAAATGAAAGGACTTCCACTGTGCAGCGTTGTCATGGTTACCTGATCTTTTATCAAAAAGAAGAATCAGACAGAGAAGGGAAACCTAGAAGAGGCAGTAACCAGAGAGGCCTGCCCCTCCCCAAGCACTTTTCATCCAATTGAGGTTGTTTATGAGGGTATGAAATAGGGGATGACATTTTGCTGCTCCAGATAATTTTTGAAGGATCTTATTTTGCAATGCAGAATAAGGACTTCGTTCTGCTATGTTTTCTAAAATGTGAAAACACGATGGTTTAAAAAAAAAAAATCATTGTTTGCAAGGACCTCTAAATGAACAGGGGGGGAATATATCTACCTTTAAAATCTCCTCTCCATTCAGTAAACAGAAACAACAAGATCTATCCCCAAACTACAAGCATAGACTATAGCCTGAATTGTTTTCTTAAGAGAGTGGCATGTTTTGCCTCCAAAATATTTTAGAGGGTTTTATTTGGAGGCTACTAGTTTCAAAAAGGAACCAGCAAATTTTCTCTAGAGATTAAAAAGAAAGCCTCCTTGGTTTCTGTTTTATGGTGAGAGTAGGGTGCTAATAGCATGAATAGTCGAGAATGGAGGAACCAAATGGAGGAATTGACCACTTCTGCTCTTCTCCACCAGCTCCACCTGCCCCTACAAATGGCTCACCCTCATAAACCTTTATCCTAGAGAAGCAGAGACTTCAGATCGCCTTCCAAATCACAATCCAGTCCTCAACCACCTAACAACAGCTTGCAAAGTGCCCTTACCTCCCATGACAGGTAGTTGGAATCTGCCTAAGGTCCCTCGCATGAAAAGACTGGGCTGCAGAGAAGAAAGGGTGATTTGACCTATGCTCATTCCACCTCCTTGGGGAATGGGCCGGAGTGGTGGGGAGCAGGAAAAGTCAGTGTTGCTTTAACAGCTCAGTCTTTGAATTACCCTCCCTCCTCATTTTCCCCAGAGAAAAACACTAAGCCCAATCAGGCAAACCTATCAAAGAGGACAAATAACCCTTGGACTCGCAGGAACTTTGATTCCACTGAGAAAGAAATGAGGATCCACATTCACTAAGCTCCTACTCTGGGCTAAATGTGATCCCAAGTGGTTTGTACATAATGTTAAGTGATACGGGCAGCATTTCTATGAAATAAGTAGTGTTCTCATTTCAATATGAGGACACTCAGGCTCAACCAGAGAGGGCCGGGGCCCTCCCCCCCAAGCACTTTTCATCCAATTGAGGTTGTTTATGAGGGTATGAAATAGGGGATGACATTTTGCTGCTCCAGATAATTTTTGAAGGATCTTATTTTGCAATGCAGAATAAGGACTTCGTTCTGCTATGTTTTCTAAAATGTGAAAACACGATGGTTTAAAAAAAAAAAATCATTGTTTGCAAGGACCTCTAAATGAACAGGGGGGGAATATATCTACCTTTAAAATCTCCTCTCCATTCAGTAAACAGAAACAACAAGATCTATCCCCAAACTACAAGCATAGACTATAGCCTGAATTGTTTTCTTAAGAGAGTGGCATGTTTTGCCTCCAAAATATTTTAGAGGGTTTTATTTGGAGGCTACTAGTTTCAAAAAGGAACCAGCAAATTTTCTCTAGAGATTAAAAAGAAAGCCTCCTTGGTTTCTGTTTTAGGGTGAGAGTAGGGTGCTAATAGCATGAATAGTCGAGAATGGAGGAACCAAATGGAGGAATTGACCACTTCTGCTCTTCTCCACCAGCTCCACCTGCCCCTACAAATGGCTCACCCTCATAAACCTTTATCCTAGAGAAGCAGAGACTTCAGATCGCCTTCCAAATCACAATCCAGTCCTCAACCACCTAACAACAGCTTGCAAAGTGCCCTTACCTCCCATGACAGGTAGTTGGAATCTGCCTAAGGTCCCTCGCATGAAAAGACTGGGCTGCAGAGAAGAAAGGGTGATTTGACCTATGCTCATTCCACCTCCTTGGGGAATGGGCCGGAGTGGTGGGGAGCAGGAAAAGTCAGTGTTGCTTTAACAGCTCAGTCTTTGAATTACCCTCCCTCCTCATTTTCCCCAGAGAAAAACACTAAGCCCAATCAGGCAAACCTATCAAAGAGGACAAATAACCCTTGGACTCGCAGGAACTTTGATTCCACTGAGAAAGAAATGAGGATCCACATTCACTAAGCTCCTACTCTGGGCTAAATGTGATCCCAAGTGGTTTGTACATAATGTTAAGTGATACGGGCAGCATTTCTATGAAATAAGTAGTGTTCTCATTTCAATATGAGGACACTCAGGCTCAACGGAAGAAAGGAACCTGCTCTAAATCACAAAGCACTTGTTGACTCACTTGTACCATCCAGCACCAGTGAAAACAGAGCTCTAAGCGGTCTCACTTAGATTAGTTCTCCTCCCCATGAAGTGTTTCGGAAATCCATAGAACCTACCTTCCAGTTTATCCATTTACGTATTGACATATCTGTCATTTCAAGTTATATTTTTTATATTTCTCTTTTATATGAGACTTAGTGTTGCACATTTATTTTTTATTATGTGTATCATACAGTTAGCTTGCATGACCTGTGAACTTCATTTCAGAACCAGAAATGGGCATCTGCGAATATGTGTTCTACTAAGGGAGGTTCTGCGTCTGAGGAGCCCGAGAACTGCTGCACTAACTCATCACTCCCAAGTTCATGGAGAGTTGACTCAAAGCTCTCTTTAAAAGCTGGGACACAGAAGCCTTCCCCAGGCATTCCTAAGAAGTCTTTGTTACTAACATACTAGGGCAAAGATTCTTAAATTAAACATATTTCTAAAACAGAGACAAGGGAGAGGAAAGTAACATCCAAATTCTTTTGAAAGGATAAGTTTCCTTTCCAGGAAAGTCCATTCCTTTGATATATCATCCACTCACATCCCAAATGCATATTTAAGGTCAGAAACCAAACCTTGTCCTGTGGCGGTGAGAGGGTAGACTGCTAAGAGAAGCAATAACTATAATGTGGGTGTTATACACAGAGCTAGAAATAAGAGATAATTTAGGCTTCATTTAGCCCTGGGAAAATGAGGCAAGATGTAGCTTCTCATTTTGTTGTTGTTGTTTCTAAGGCCCATGTGGCCAGAGCCATGAATAGGGGATTCCCCATTTTACTTGAAAAGTCTCTAGAATCCTAACACACTCTCTGGGATATGCTGAATTTCACTGGGGCATTTCTCCAGGGAAATCTGGACTTTGCATCGACCATTTCCTATGAATCACTAAGCTACTCTGGGCTAAATGTGATCCCAAGTGGTTTGTACATAATGTTAAGTGATACGGGCAGCATTTCTATGAAATAAGTAGTGTTCTCATTTCAATATGAGGACACTCAGGCTCAACGGAAGAAAGGAACCTGCTCTAAATCACAAAGCACTTGTTGACTCACTTGTACCATCCAGCACCAGTGAAAACAGAGCTCTAAGCGGTCTCACTTAGATTAGTTCTCCTCCCCATGAAGTGTTTCGGAAATCCATAGAACCTACCTTCCAGTTTATCCATTTACGTATTGACATATCTGTCATTTCAAGTTATATTTTTTATATTTCTCTTTTATATGAGACTTAGTGTTGCACATTTATTTTTTATTATGTGTATCATACAGTTAGCTTGCATGACCTGTGAACTTCATTTCAGAACCAGAAATGGGCATCTGCGAATATGTGTTCTACTAAGGGAGGTTCTGCGTCTGAGGAGCCCGAGAACTGCTGCACTAACTCATCACTCCCAAGTTCATGGAGAGTTGACTCAAAGCTCTCTTTAAAAGCTGGGACACAGAAGCCTTCCCCAGGCATTCCTAAGAAGTCTTTGTTACTAACATACTAGGGCAAAGATTCTTAAATTAAACATATTTCTAAAACAGAGACAAGGGAGAGGAAAGTAACATCCAAATTCTTTTGAAAGGATAAGTTTCCTTTCCAGGAAAGTCCATTCCTTTGATATATCATCCACTCACATCCCAAATGCATATTTAAGGTCAGAAACCAAACCTTGTCCTGTGGCGGTGAGAGGGTAGACTGCTAAGAGAAGCAATAACTATAATGTGGGTGTTATACACAGAGCTAGAAATAAGAGATAATTTAGGCTTCATTTAGCCCTGGGAAAATGAGGCAAGATGTAGCTTCTCATTTTGTTGTTGTTGTTTCTAAGGCCCATGTGGCCAGAGCCATGAATAGGGGATTCCCCATTTTACTTGAAAAGTCTCTAGAATCCTAACACACTCTCTGGGATATGCTGAATTTCACTGGGGCATTTCTCCAGGGAAATCTGGACTTTGGGCTATTTTAAAGTTGTAAGTATATCCAACTAACTCATTTAGTTGTTTTTCTGTCTGATGCCAAGGCACTGCCCTTCCCTCCAGCTCTTAAAAAGAACAGTACAGAGAATACTAGGAATAACACATTCTCGTCCATTCTTCTTTTGTTATTTTGGAATCAATGCCTTTCAACAAGTGCCTCATTCAACATGTATATAATATAAGAAGAAACCATGGGATTTCTCTAGAACCAAACTGACTTCTCCAAGTTTATTTCTTTTGATAAGAAATCATGTTTTAATGGAGGGAGGAAACTTAGTGGTAGGAAGCTGAGGTTACAAATTTTATTCAGACTGTGTTTGCACAAGAAACAATATTGTTTTTCCTTTATAGAATACTGAAAGATTAAATTTCACATTTCAAATCCTGCGGAAGACCCAAGATCCAAATCCAACATTGAATGTGTGTTGTTTGACCCCGTATCGTCTTGACATTAATCACACGGCTTGCATGTGAGTCTGAAGTGACCAAAACCAGTAACACAGCCACCCGCCACCAGTGGGAACAATGTGTGGGGCTTGCAGCTGCATGCTGTGGAGTGAACTCTGGTATCTTGACCACATCTAAATAGGAAAGAATATTAGAATTAAAACAATGGCCACAATAAGGAAACCAAATGAGATTAGTCATTAATATGCCTCGATTTTATACAGTTATAAATTTAAGACTATTGTTCTGTTCCTACAGAATAGAATCTCTGTAATTAAAAATGAAATACAAAATTTTTAGGGCTTCCCCTGGTGGTCCAGTGGGTAAGGACACCTCCTTGCAGTGCAAGGGGCGCCGGTTCGAGCCCTGGCCTGGGAAGATCCCACGTGCCGCAGAGTGGCTGATGTGTCCAGTCGCCGAGCTGGAGCTCTGGAGCGCATGCGCCCAAAGCCGGCGCTCTACAACGACAGATGCCACCGCGATGGGAGGCCCACAAGAACCAAAGAACAAAGACGGATGAAAACAGAGAAATGAAAGACCAATAGAAGTGGCCCGCCCATCCCTCTCCCTCCCCACCCCACTCCCAAACGATAAATAAATAAAAAATAAAATTTAAAAAAAAACAAAATTTTTACACTTAGAAGTTTTTAAAATAAACTTCTCGTTTTCCATAAAAGAGGCAGCAAAGAGTAATAAATTGTGGGTTACATACATTTTTAAGGGACTTGATTAGGATGGTCACTTTGTACTGCCAATAGAACAATCTTCTTGGTCCTATCAGGCAGGTTTTACAAAAGTGAACGTGAGGTCGTTCAGTCGTGTCCAATTCTTTAAGAGCCACAGAATTCTCAAGGCAAGAATACTGGAGTGGGTAACCTTTCCCTTCTCCGGGGGATCTTCCCAACCTGAAAGGTTTTACCTCAATTTGAGACTTAAACCCAGGGCCCAGACCCGATCAAACCCTGCTTGGGACTCGAACCCATGCAGCTGGGACTGGAACCCAACCAAAACCCCGTTTGGGACTTGAACCCACGTAGCTGAAGTTTAACCCCAGCTAAAACCCTGACTCAATCCCAGCCAAAACCCTGTCTGGGACTTGAACCCACATGGCCGGGACTTAATCCAGCACTCATCCAACATCTGGACCCACCAAGGCTCAGGTTCTTTCTGCCTCAACGCAGAAAGAATTCAGCGAGAAGCAGAGTGATAGACAAGAAAAGAATTTATTAGGATAAGGTACCTGTAAATGGTGCAAGCAGGCCGGCAGGAAAGCTCTGCTCTGCTCTCCCTTCAACTGAGTGGGCAGCCATATATATAGGATGGTAGAAGACCACCCCCCTCAAGTAGACACAGATGCAAGGCATACATCATTAGTTCCTTCTTAGCCAGTTCTTCCTTCATCAGCTGTTTATACCCAGTCAAGCCTGCTTTACTGAACAAGGAGCAGCTCTCCTGACTTATTGTCAACTCACTGGCCTCGCCCCAGCCCATCCCTGGCGGTTCGCCAGCTGGAGCTCTGGGCGCATGCGCCCAAAGCCGGCGCCTACAACGACAGATGCCACCGCGATGGGAGGCCCACAAGAACCAAAGAACAAAGACGGATGAAAACAGAGAAATGGAAGACCAATAGAAGTGGCCCGCCCATCCCTCTCCCTCCCACCCCACTCCCAAACGATAAATAAATAAAAAATAAAATTTAAAAAAAAACAAAATTTTTACACTTAGAAGTTTTTAAAATAAACTTCTCTTTTCCATAAAAGAGGCAGCAAAGAGTAATAAATTGTGGGTTACATACATTTTTAAGGGACTTGATTAGGATGGTCACTTTGTACTGCCAATAGAACAATCTTCTTGGTCCTATCAGGCAGGTTTTACAAAAGTGAACGTGAGGTCGCTTCAGTCGTGTCCAATTCTTTAAGAGCCACAGAATTCTCAAGGCAAGAATACTGGAGTGGGTAACCTTTCCCTTCTCCGGGGGATCTTCCCAACCTGAAAGGTTTTACCTCAATTTGAGACTTAAACCCAGGGCCCAGACCCGATCAAACCCTGCTTGGGACTCGAACCCATGCAGCTGGGACTGGAACCCAACCAAAACCCCGTTTGGGACTTGAACCCACGTAGCTGAAGTTTAACCCCAGCTAAAACCCTGACTCAATCCCAGCCAAAACCCTGTCTGGGACTTGAACCCACATGGCCGGGACTTAATCCAGCACTCATCCAACATCTGGACCCACCAAGGCTCAGGTTCTTTCTGCCTCAACGCAGAAAGAATTCAGCGAGAAGCAGAGTGATAGACAAGAAAAGAATTTATTAGGATAAGGTACCTGTAAATGGTGCAAGCAGGCCGGCAGGAAAGCTCTGCTCTGCTCTCCCTTCAACTGAGTGGGCAGCCATATATATAGGATGGTAGAAGACCACCCCCCTCAAGTAGACACAGATGCAAGGCATACATCATTAGTTCCTTCTTAGCCAGTTCTTCCTTCATCAGCTGTTTATACCCAGTCAAGCCTGCTTTACTGAACAAGGAGCAGCTCTCCTGACTTATTGTCAACTCACTGGCCTCCCAATCTTTCTCGGGTTTCACTCTTCTACCTACCATCCCCCACTAGGACTCTATAACCACCTGCCTATTCTACTCGGTCCCTATCACACCCAGGGATCAAACTCAGGTCTCCCACATTGCAGGCGAATTCTTTACTATGTGAACAACAAAGGGAAGCCTAAGAATACCAGAATGGGTAACTCCACTGTCTGGGGATCCCTTCTCTGGGGATCTTCCTGACACAGAAATCAAAACAGGGTCTTCGGCATTGCAGGTGGTTCTTTACCAACTGAGCTACAAGGCTTTACAAAAGCAAGTACCAATCACAGGGTGTTCTTGTGACACTGAAAGTGTACACGTGTTAGTCTCTCTGTTGTGTCTGACTCCTTGTGATGCCATGGACTGTAGCCCACCAGATTTCTGGTGGGCTACAGAAATCTCCAGGCAAGAATACTAGAGTAGGTAGCCATTCTTTTCTCCAAGGGATATTCCCAACCCAGGGATTGAACCCGGGCCTCCCACATCGCAGGCAGATTCTTTCCCATCTGAGCCACCAGGGAAGCCTTGTGACATTACTGGAATCCAAAGGAATGATGTGTAGCCTGAGTTGTCTAAATGGTCCTTATGAGTGTACCTCTTCCAAGTATTTTCTTCTCTGAAACTGAGACCTAAAGGTCAAAATTTATTTGGCATCAAAATCTACTAGAGTGGATCCCAAACCAGGTCCATTAAAAATCCTTTAACATAAGTCTGTATGGTGCATTAGAAAAACACAATGAAAACTTTAGAACTTTGATGTTGCATCATTTCAGTTTTTTCCAACCTCGACCAAGCTGCCTATGTATCTCTTGCTTTGTTTTATCACCATGACTTCTCACATTCGTCTTATTCTTATTTGTTACTCCTTTGTTGGTGTTTAGTCACTAAGTCGTGTCTTTTGTGCTCCTATGGACTGTAGCTCACCAGTTCCTTTGTCCACAGGATTTTTCAGGCAAGAGCATTGAAAGGGGTTGCTATTTCCTTCTCTGGGAATCTCCCTGACCCAGGGATCGAATCTGTGTCTCCTGCATTGGCAGATGCCTTGTTTAGGCAGAGCCAAAAGGGAAGCCCATTTGTTACTCCTGTGTTCAAAGAGACAGGAGTATGAAGAGGTCAGAATGATCTGTCTTCAGTAGCAATACAAGTCACTCACAGCAGAAACCACCTAAGTACTTGGTAATCTACTGATGACTTAAGGAGGCGTTTACAAATTCCTTGAACTTCATGAATTCACCTCACGCACACCAGTCTATACTTGTCTTTGATTTCCTGAAAACAATCCCTCTTTATTTTCCAATTGCAACAACTATGCATTCTCAAGAATAAGCATGAGTGCAAAATAATGAGACCAATAGGTGGCTCATACACACTTAGTTCCTGTAGAGAGTTCATGGTTATACTTAGATAAAACTTAGAAATAATCTGACAAAGATCATCATGACCAATATCTATGTCCCAAGCACAGTCAAGTTTCCTCAGTTTCCTGCTTACTCCTTTAAGCTTGCAGTCTTTCTCCTGGTCCTCTCTCTGTCCATCTTCGCTATCCCCTACCCCTACAATTCTCCTTGAGTGGTTAGGTAATTGCCCAGTTCCCCTAGGGTTAAATGTTCAAGACCTAAGGTCAAGGAAAACCTGTGATTGGAGGCCTGTAATTGTTTGCTGGGAATATCAGCGGGATTTTCATGTTGAAGGAGAAAGAGAAAGAGAGTCTAGCAACATTGACTCTGATTCCTCAGGATATGATGACTCTTGGGGCCAAAGGATGCAGAAAGATACAATGGGATCCGTCCTTAGAAGGTCTAGAGTCCAGCCTCGCAACCAGGCAAGCCAACACTATTGCCACTGTTACTAATAGTAATAATAAAAGGACCTTATGCTTCAGGATTATGTGTCTTCAAGAATAAAACTGGCTTACCCAAAAGACAATTTCAAGGTCAAGAACGCTTCTGTGGTTTGTGAGTAAATCTCCACCCATCTCCTTAATAGTGCATGCAATTCCTTTAACACAGGGACAAAGTTTTCATTCCTCTCATCTCTTTTATCAATGAGAGATAAAAGCCTTAAAAATGGAAATGCATAGGAAAGGTGACATACTGGTATTGATCTGCTTCAGTCAATGTGCAAATGATGGTATCAGGAGCTTTCTTGGTTCCCTACTCTGCGCTGTCTCTTTAGACAAGGTTCTTAGACATTAAAAAGGTAGTGTTTTTTTTCATCTGTCTTTCCATATGCTCCCTTCTGAGCCTTCATCTATTAATAGTCCCTCTGTCCTCCAGTAGGATCACTCTCATTCATTCAATATCCTAAGTACCAAGCACTGTCCCAGGCGCTGGACCAGTCACAAGGAATAAGACAGAGAAAAGTCCTTTTCCTGAGGAAGAAGACAAAGCAGAGGCTAGAAAAGTCGTGTGTCCAGGAAAGAATATTGCAACTTTAAATAGAGGGGTTGGTGCCACCCTAAGAAGATGATTGTAAACAGAAGGAGGCAAGGGAGTGAGAATTCCAGGCAGGAGAAGCGAGTACAAAGGCCGTGAAGTGAAGCATGTGCAGGCTCAAGACATAGAAAGGAGCCAATAAATGGAGATCAATGAAGTCTTATAGTCCATGGCAACTGGATTTTCTTCTGAGTGATATGGGAAGCCACTGGGAGATTTTGGCCAGAGGAGTAATGTGGTCAGAATTACATTTTATCTTTTAAATTTAGGGTCTTAGTTGTAGCTCTTCACTGCCGGGCTCAAGCTTCTCTCTAGTTGTGGCCCGGGTTATATCTCAGTTCAGGGAACTAAGATCCTGCATGTTCTCACGATGTAACCAAAATATGGAAAAAAGAGAAATGTTGAATTAGCAGCCTACAAGTCATGTCAGTCATCTGCACTGTAACTGATATGATTACCTATGTGAAATATTGTATGTGAGATGTTTTGATATATTTTATATGATGTCCAGAGGCAAGCCAACCCAACTATTGCCACCCTTGTTACTAATAGTAATAATAAAAGGACCTTATGCTTCTGGATTATGTGTCTTCAAGAATAAAACTGGCTTACCCAAAAGACAATTTCAAGGTCAAGAACGCTTCTGTGGTTTGTGAGTAAATCTCCACCCATCTCCTTAATAGTGCATGCAATTCCTTTAACACAGGGACAAAGTTTTCATTCCTCTCATCTCTTTTATCAATGAGAGATAAAAGCCTTAAAAATGGAAATGCATAGGAAAGGTGACATACTGGTATTGATCTGCTTCAGTCAATGTGCAAATGATGGTATCAGGAGCTTTCTTGGTTCCCTACTCTGCGCTGTCTCTTTAGACAAGGTTCTTAGACATTAAAAAGGTAGTGTTTTTTTTCATCTGTCTTTCCATATGCTCCCTTCTGAGCCTTCATCTATTAATAGTCCCTCTGTCCTCCAGTAGGATCACTCTCATTCATTCAATATCCTAAGTACCAAGCACTGTCCCAGGCGCTGGACCAGTCACAAGGAATAAGACAGAGAAAA
This sequence comes from Tragulus kanchil, assembly GCA_022376925.1. Lineage (NCBI taxonomy): Eukaryota > Metazoa > Chordata > Mammalia > Artiodactyla > Tragulidae > Tragulus > Tragulus kanchil. The sequence goes on along the minus strand of JAIOJX010000003.1, from coordinate 75,299,299 downwards.
GTCCTTTTCCTGAGGAAGAAGACAAAGCAGAGGCTAGAAAAGTCGTGTGTCCAGGAAAGAATATTGCAACTTTAAATAGAGGGGTTGGTGCCACCCTAAGAAGATGATTGTAAACAGAAGGAGGCAAGGGAGTGAGAATTCCAGGCAGGAGAAGCGAGTACAAAGGCCGTGAAGTGAAGCATGTGCAGGCTCAAGACATAGAAAGGAGCCAATAAATGGAGATCAATGAAGTCTTATAGTCCATGGCAACTGGATTTTCTTCTGAGTGATATGGGAAGCCACTGGGAGATTTTGGCCAGAGGAGTAATGTGGTCAGAATTACATTTTATCTTTTAAATTTAGGGTCTTAGTTGTAGCTCTTCACTGCCGGGCTCAAGCTTCTCTCTAGTTGTGGCCCGGGTTATATCTCAGTTCAGGGAACTAAGATCCTGCATGTTCTCACGATGGAACCAAAATATGGAAAAAAAAGAGAAAATGTTGAATTAGCAGCCTACAAGTCATGTCAGTCATCTGCACTGTAACTGATATGATTACCTATTTGAAATATTGTATGTGAGATGTTTTGATATATTTTATATGATGTGGAAGAGGGCCTCCAAAGCTATGAGTGCTTTAGGTCTACCAGAGTTCTTTACTGAAAACCAACCCAAAACTTCTTCCTGAACTCTCCTTTCCAATTGTCTATTACACACAGTCACCTCAGTGACCCCAGGAATCTCAAAAACAGCACATCCTCAATAAAATCGTCTTGCCTTCCACATGTGCTTCTATAGTTTATGCAGTAGAAACAGCACGGGCTTGAGTAATCAGCCAATTTTCTAGGTGCAAACTTCCACTCTTTAAGACAGTCACACTGTGGAAAGCAAGGGTTTAAAATGAGACCTCGAGGGACTCCCCTGGTGGTCCAGTGGCTAAGACTCCTTGCTCCCAATGCAGGGGACCTGGGTTCAATCCCTGGCCAGGGAACCAGATCCCATGTGCTCCGGCTGAGAGTTTACATGCCACCACTAAAGATCTCGAGTGCTGTTACAAGGCTTTGAAGGTCCTGCATGCCACCATTAACATCTGGCAAAGCCAAACAAGTAAACAAAAATAAGTATATATATATATATATTTTTTTTTTTTTTTTTTGAATCCTTAAAAAAATAAAATGGGACTTTGTCGTTAACTGAGAATTGTGTTGTAGAAGGGTTGGGAAAAGAGTGATCATGAGAGATGTGAGCACCTGAGTGCAATGACTCTGGTGAGGCCTGCGATTGAACGTTGTCAGGATGCAATGAAAGACAAGGCAGGAGAGGTTGAGGGTAACTTTGGAGAGGAAACAGGGAAGATGTCTCAGAGAGGGTCATACTAGACAAGCAAGACCCGTGCAGTCCAGGGAATGGCTAGAAGAGGGGAGGAAGAGAGGGTGGGCATGAACTAACGTGGCTGTCCAAGACCACCAGCAGACTTCTGAGCATAATTTGGAGAGAGACCAGGGTCACAGATTAAAAAGGTTATTTAGCTCTTCACTGCCGGGCTCAAGCTTCTCTAGTTGTGGCCGTTATATCTCAGTTCAGGGAACTAAGATCCTGCATGTTCTCACGATGGAACCAAAATATGGAAAAAAAAAATGTTGAATTAGCAGCCTACAAGTCATGTCAGTCATCTGCACTGTAACTGATATGATTACCTATTTGAAATATTGTATGTGAGATGTTTTGATATATTTTATATGATGTGGAAGAGGGCCTCCAAAGCTATGAGTGCTTTAGGTCTACCAGAGTTCTTTACTGAAAACCAACCCAAAACTTCTTCCTGAACTCTCCTTTCCAATTGTCTATTACACACAGTCACCTCAGTGACCCCAGGAATCTCAAAAACAGCACATCCTCAATAAAATCGTCTTGCCTTCCACATGTGCTTCTATAGTTTATGCAGTAGAAACAGCACGGGCTTGAGTAATCAGCCAATTTTCTAGGTGCAAACTTCCACTCTTTAAGACAGTCACACTGTGGAAAGCAAGGGTTTAAAATGAGACCTCGAGGGACTCCCCTGGTGGTCCAGTGGCTAAGACTCCTTGCTCCCAATGCAGGGGACCTGGGTTCAATCCCTGGCCAGGGAACCAGATCCCATGTGCTCCGGCTGAGAGTTTACATGCCACCACTAAAGATCTCGAGTGCTGTTACAAGGCTTTGAAGGTCCTGCATGCCACCATTAACATCTGGCAAAGCCAAACAAGTAAACAAAAATAAGTATATATATATATATATATATTTTTTTTTTTTTTTGAATCCTTAAAAAAATAAAATGGGACTTTGTCGTTAACTGAGAATTGTGTTGTAGAAGGGTTGGGAAAAGAGTGATCATGAGAGATGTGAGCACCTGAGTGCAATGACTCTGGTGAGGCCTGCGATTGAACGTTGTCAGGATGCAATGAAAGACAAGGCAGGAGAGGTTGAGGGTAACTTTGGAGAGGAAACAGGGAAGATGTCTCAGAGAGGGTCATACTAGACAAGCAAGACCCGTGCAGTCCAGGGAATGGCTAGAAGAGGGGAGGAAGAGAGGGTGGGCATGAACTAACGTGGCTGTCCAAGACCACCAGCAGACTTCTGAGCATAATTGAGGAGGTAAGGAGAGAGACCAGGGATCCTTGTTTACCAGGAGCTAGAGTTGTCACTTTATGCTGAGGACGGTGATGAGTCACAGAGGAAATGTGAGCCGGGGACAAATAAGATCCAATTTGCATGTGGGAAAAATAGCTTTGGTAGCCATGAATGGGATCAATTAGGACCAGATTGGAGTGGCGAGAACCCTAAGAGATAGGTGCAAACCTCCAGACCAGAGATGATGAGATGGAAGGAAGATGGAGCTGAGAGGAGGAAAGGAAGGGAGAGTGAGGAAGGATTAAAGGGAAACTGATGGTCACAGTCAATGCTGAGGCTGCACCCCACAGGCTGGGACAACTGGGCTGGGGCAGGAGTGGTCTCTGGCTCAGAGGCTCATCCGATGCTCTGGAGGACTAAATGAAATCATGTGTGCCTGGCCCATGGAAGAAGTGCAAAAATATGATTTCTCCTCATTTTCCTCCCTTATTCCTGGCACCATCACCTACCCAGTCTTCGAGGCCAGAAATGTGGGAGTAATTCTAGCCTCATTTATCCTTGACCCTCCTCAGGCAGAGTCGCCCACAACAGATGCCAGCAAATGGGAGAAGGGGACGATAGAAACCGAGAGAGAGAGTCTGTCCTCGTGAAGCTGACAGTCTGCTTCTGACCTGGATTTATTTTCTGGGTGAGCAGGCCAACGGGAATCTGGATGAAGGGTTCTCTGTGACTTGCCCACCTGCAGGGCTGGTGGCCAGAAGGGTATAGTAAGTCCCCTACCTACAAAGGAGTTATATCGGCTATACAGTACCATAATGTAGTAGATTTATAATACTTTTGACACATATAATACATAACAAATATGAAAAATACACTATTTTTCATCTTACAGTACAGTACCTTGAAAAGTATGGTTCAACAGCTGGCACGCAGGGGCTGGCATTGAGGGACCAGGCAAGAGGAGTTACTGACTGGAGGAAGGAGAGGAGGGATATGTTGGAGCTGAAGGACGGGCAGCAACAGGAGATGGAGGACAAGCTGCAGTTTCACTCACGCCTGACACTGATGGAATGCATGTTCACATCTTTGAAAGTTTGCAACTTGAAGGTTTGTGTGTAGGGGATTTACTGGAATTCCTAAATCAATGGTCCCACCCCCTCAATGTGCCCATCCTGCCTGGTTCTTTTCTCTCCTTTCCCAGCTCCCATTCACTGGCTCCTCACTTATCAAGTGCCTGGCTCAGCTCAAAAACTACGTCTATGAATGGGATCAATTAGGACCAGATTGGAGTGGCGAGAACCCTAAGAGATAGGTGCAAACCTCCAGACCAGAGATGATGAGATGGAAGGAAGATGGAGCTGAGAGGAGGAAAGGAAGGGAGAGTGAGGAAGGATTAAAGGGAAACTGATGGTCACAGTCAATGCTGAGGCTGCACCCCACAGGCTGGGACAACTGGGCTGGGGCAGGAGTGGTCTCTGGCTCAGAGGCTCATCCGATGCTCTGGAGGACTAAATGAAATCATGTGTGCCTGGCCCATGGAAGAAGTGCAAAAATATGATTTCTCCTCATTTTCCTCCCTTATTCCTGGCACCATCACCTACCCAGTCTTCGAGGCCAGAAATGTGGGAGTAATTCTAGCCTCATTTATCCTTGACCCTCCTCAGGCAGAGTCGCCCACAACAGATGCCAGCAAATGGGAGAAGGGGACGATAGAAACCGAGAGAGAGAGTCTGTCCTCGTGAAGCTGACAGTCTGCTTCTGACCTGGATTTATTTTCTGGGTGAGCAGGCCAACGGGAATCTGGATGAAGGGTTCTCTGTGACTTGCCCACCTGCAGGGCTGGTGGCCAGAAGGGTATAGTAAGTCCCCTACCTACAAAGGAGTTATATCGGCTATACAGTACCATAATGTAGTAGATTTATAATACTTTTGACACATATAATACATAACAAATATGAAAAATACACTATTTTTCATCTTACAGTACAGTACCTTGAAAAGTATGGTTCAACAGCTGGCATGCAGGGGCTGGCATTGAGGGACCAGGCAAGAGGAGTTACTGACTGGAGGAAGGAGAGGAGGGATATGTTGGAGCTGAAGGACGGGCAGCAACAGGAGATGGAGGACAAGCTGCAGTTTCACTCACGCCTGACACTGATGGAATGCATGTTCACATCTTTGAAAGTTTGCAACTTGAAGGTTTGTGTGTAGGGGATTTACTGGAATTCCTAAATCAATGGTCCCACCCCCTCAATGTGCCCATCCTGCCTGGTTCTTTTCTCTCCTTTCCCAGCTCCCATTCACTGGCTCCTCACTTATCAAGTGCCTGGCTAGCTACAGAGACTCAAAATGAGGCTGAAAGGTTATCTATGCTCTCTCCAAGGGAAAAGGTTAATAAACTAGATTGCAAACAGAGCCAAATACAGTTTGAGTCATTTTTTTTAAGGAGGGGGTATTTTATTTTTGTAAATAATAAGAACAGTTGTATTCACAGAAAACAAATTTATGGTTACCTAGAGGGAAATCAGGGTGGAGGTCAGGGGAGGGATAAATATGTACATATACACTACTATACATGCACACTACTATAGATAAAATGGGCTTCCCAGATGGTACTGTTGGTAAAGGACCCACCTGCCAATGCAGGAGATGTAAATGATGGGAGTTCAATCCCTGGATCAGGAAGATCCCCTGGAGAAAAGAATGGCTACCCACTCCAGTATTCTTGCCTGGAGAGTCCCATGAGCAGAGGAGCCTGGTGGGCTAAGGTCCATAGGTTGCACAGACTTGGTCACAACTGAAGCGACTGAGTACACACACACGTATAAAATAGATAACCAATAAGGACCTCCTCTATAGCACAGGGAACTCTACTCAATACTCTGTAATGTCCTATATGGGAAAAGAATCTTTAAAGGAGTAGATATATGAGTATGTATAACCAATTCATTGCACTGTAGAACAGAAACTAACACAGCATTGTAAATCAACTATACTCCAACAAAACACTCTTTAAGAAAATAATAATAAGGACTGGAAAAGGCAAAACTAATGGTAAAGAAAACAGGTCAGCATTGTAAATCAACTATACTCCAAGCAAGAACACTCTTTAAGAAAATAATAATGGGGGGAAACCAGGCAAGAGGAGTTACTGACTGGAGGAAGGAGAGGAGGGATATGTTGGAGCTGAAGGACGGGCAGCAACAGGAGATGGAGGACAAGCTGCAGTTTCACTCACGCCTGACACTGATGGAATGCATGTTCACATCTTTGAAAGTTTGCAACTTGAAGGTTTGTGTGTAGGGGATTTACTGGAATTCCTAAATCAATGGTCCCACCCCCTCAATGTGCCCATCCTGCCTGGTTCTTTTCTCTCCTTTCCCAGCTCCCATTCACTGGCTCCTCACTTATCAAGTGCCTGGCTAGCTACAGAGACTCAAAATGAGGCTGAAAGGTTATCTATGCCTCTCCAAGGGAAAAGGTTAATAAACTAGATTGCAAACAGAGCCAAATACAGTTTGAGTCATTTTTTTTAAGGAGGGGGTATTTTATTTTTGTAAATAATAAGAACAGTTGTATTCACAGAAAACAAATTTATGGTTACCTAGAGGGAAATCAGGGTGGAGGTCAGGGGAGGGATAAATATGTACATATACACTACTATACATGCACACTACTATAGATAAAATGGGCTTCCCAGATGGTACTGTTGGTAAAGGACCCACCTGCCAATGCAGGAGATGTAAATGATGGGAGTTCAATCCCTGGATCAGGAAGATCCCCTGGAGAAAAGAATGGCTACCCACTCCAGTATTCTTGCCTGGAGAGTCCCATGAGCAGAGGAGCCTGGTGGGCTAAGGTCCATAGGTTGCACAGACTTGGTCACAACTGAAGCGACTGAGTACACACACACGTATAAAATAGATAACCAATAAGGACCTCCTCTATAGCACAGGGAACTCTACTCAATACTCTGTAATGTCCTATATGGGAAAAGAATCTTTAAAGGAGTAGATATATGAGTATGTATAACCAATTCATTGCACTGTAGAACAGAAACTAACACAGCATTGTAAATCAACTATACTCCAACAAAACACTCTTTAAGAAAATAATAATAAGGACTGGAAAAGGCAAAACTAATGGGGAAAGAAAACAGGTGCATTGTTGCCAGGTACCGAGAACATCCCCAAAGTGAAATGTTTCATATTTTGATGGTAGGGTTAGTTATGTGACTGCTATGTTGTTTTCAAAAGGCGTGGAACTAACCGTACCTTAAAAAGCATAAATTTGAACATATGTAAATTATACCTCAATAAACCCAACTTTATTAAATAAACAGACAAATGAGCGAATAAACAAACAAATAAGTTGACAGGAAAGAATTAGTAAATGTTTGCTAAAGTGATTCTAATTGATAGTGATCAAGTATTAACTGTCAACACTGCAGACTTTACTCCTTCCTGGAATGTTGTCTGTTACAATAGCCTGCCAGGCTCCTCTGTCAATGGGATTCACCAGGAAAGAATACTGGAGTGGGTTGTCATTTCCTTCTCCAGGGGATCTTCCCGACCCAGGGATCGAACTTGCTATCTCCTGTCTCCTGAATTATCAGGAAGATTCTTTACCACTGAGCCATCTGGGAACCTCATGCATTTTAACAGTGTTGTTAAAGCTGGAAAAAGACTTGAAAGTCCTAAGAAGTTAGTATTCAGTAGGATGAGTGTTTTCAAATGCACAGTATTTTATAACAATTTGGAGAGAGAATTCTAGATGAAAGGAAAGGCCAGTAGGAGAGCCCTGAGGCAGGGAGAAGGCACACCTTGCCACAAACCACTGAAAGGAGATATTTTCTCTATGTAAAGCCATTCTCCTCTACTGATTCTCCACCATATCCACCAGAGGCCTGAGTTTTCCTGGATTATTATCCTGGCCCTTGATGTCAGACTCTTATTAGAAAAATAGTTCTTATTTACTTGAGGTAAAAAAGACGCAGGAGTTTGATCCCTGGGTTAGGAAGAGGCAACCCACTCCAGTATTCTTGCCTCGAAAATCCCATGGACAGAGGAGCCTGGTGGGCTAAAGTCCATAGGGTCACAAGAGATGAACACAACTCAGCAACTAACACAACAACAAGCTACAAGCATATACTGTACAACATAGGGAATATAGCCAATATTTTTTTAACTATAAATGAAGTATAACCTTTACAAAGTGTGAATCACTATATTGTACACCTGTAGCTTATATAATACTGTATAACTATACTTAAATAAAAAATGTAAAAACAAAGATAAGAAAGTAATTAAAGAAAGTCAATCCAGACTGAAATTTGTCCCTGACCCACTGCTTATGCTCCAAGCTTTGAGCTGAGCACCTGTCTCCTGTCAGGCTGAGCTGCCCGTCAGGAGGCAAACGACTAAACTGATTTTTGTCTCATCCTGCCCCTCAGGCCTGCTGAGAACCAGTGGAACTCCCCAGACATTCTTAAAATGGAGATTCTATTTCTCTAAAATTCACTTTCCAATGTATTACCGAAGCATGTCACTTTTCTTGTTAATTCAAATTTTCTCATCACAGAGGACAAGGATCCTCTTTTACAAATCACTCAAGGAACTAACTTTTTTTTCTAAGCAATCCAAAATCACAAATGTCAAATTTCCAATGTTTCTAGTCCCCTGGACACATCTTGCTGCCTCATTTCCCCTGAGTGCATGTGAGCACACTTTTGAACCCATGAGATAGCATCTATCACCCTTGGCAGCAAAAACTGGAGGAGTCACACTTTTTACTGCTTGTCCCTGACACCACCCTGGTGGGAGTGGGGATGGGGGGAGGGGACTGCCTGTTCCCCAGGTTAAGTAGTTCATCAGTGTAGCCAGAATTATCTATTCCTCACCCTCCCTGGGTGGTAGGTTCAGAAGAAGGAAGCATCATTGTGCTGGAGAGGAGGGGACAGTGACTAGAGCAGGGGTGGCCTTCTCTCCTTGGCCACTGGGCCAAGAAGTCTGGGAAATTCAGAAGTGCCAGCAGCTGTCACATCCCCAGTCGGCCGCCCCTGAAACAGTTGTCACCTAGCTCTGCCCAATTCCGACCCTAAACCACCCCTCCAAAATTGAGCCTCTTTTTACAACACTTGATCTGGCACCTCCAACTCTGTGTTTCCCTGAGTGCAGCTGTTCTGGGGCTTTCTGAGCCCCACCTCCCTCCACAGCCCCCAACAACAACAAAACACAGAGTCAACCTGTTAATTGCTTCCTTCCTACCAAGAGGGCAGCTAGTTGACTACACCTGCTGAGGTTGTTCTAACTTGCACCTGCAGAGTTGATGAAAGGCTTTTACCTCTTTTGAAGTTCAGTGAAAGCTAACCTTTATGGGCTTCCCTGATGGTTCAGTGGCAAAGGCTAATGCAGGTAAACAACGGTTCGAACCATGGGTGGGGAAGATCCCCTGGGGAAGAAAATGAAAACCCACTCCAATATTTTTTCCTGGAGAATCCCATGGACAGAGGAGCATGGCATGCTACAGTCCATAGGTCACAAAGAGTCGGAAACGACTGAGTGACTAAGCACACACAAAAGCTAACTTTTAGTGAGTACTTACTATGGGACCAGACATCACTCTAACCTCGATCATGTCAGTTAGTCCATGCATGGAAACCGAGCTGCAGAGAGGCAGTGGCTAGTGACAGACACAGTTGAATTGAAACTCATGACCTCCCGTAAGCACAACTACTAAACTCTGTGCACTAAACTAGGTCAGAAGTCCCTCCTGCCTTCCCCACCCACAAGGTCAGTCTATGTGATCATGGACCCAACAAAGTGGGACATGAAAAGTACTTTACTGGCCTGAAGCATTTATGGAACTCTTCCATGCTATCACCCTTGGCAGCAAAAACTGGAGGAGTCACACTTTTACTGCTTGTCCCTGACACCACCCTGGTGGGAGTGGGGATGGGGGGAGGGGACTGCCTGTTCCCCAGGTTAAGTAGTTCATCAGTGTAGCCAGAATTATCTATTCCTCACCCTCCCTGGGTGGTAGGTTCAGAAGAAGGAAGCATCATTGTGCTGGAGAGGAGGGGACAGTGACTAGAGCAGGGGTGGCCTTCTCTCCTTGGCCACTGGGCCAAGAAGTCTGGGAAATTCAGAAGTGCCAGCAGCTGTCACATCCCCAGTCGGCCGCCCCTGAAACAGTTGTCACCTAGCTCTGCCCAATTCCGACCCTAAACCACCCCTCCAAAATTGAGCCTCTTTTTACAACACTTGATCTGGCACCTCCAACTCTGTGTTTCCCTGAGTGCAGCTGTTCTGGGGCTTTCTGAGCCCCACCTCCCTCCACAGCCCCCAACAACAACAAAACACAGAGTCAACCTGTTAATTGCTTCCTTCCTACCAAGAGGGCAGCTAGTTGACTACACCTGCTGAGGTTGTTCTAACTTGCACCTGCAGAGTTGATGAAAGGCTTTTACCTCTTTTGAAGTTCAGTGAAAGCTAACCTTTATGGGCTTCCCTGATGGTTCAGTGGCAAAGGCTAATGCAGGTAAACAACGGTTCGAACCCTGGGTGGGGAAGATCCCCTGGAAAAGGAAATGGCAACCCACTCCAGGATTCTTTCCTGGAGAATCCCATGGACAGAGGAGCATGGTGGGCTACAGTCCACAGAGCCACAAAGAGTCGGAAACGACTGAGTGACTAAGCGCACACACAAAAGCTAACTTTTAGTGAGTACTTACTATGGGACCAGACATCACTCTAACCTCGATCATGTCAGTTAGTCCATGCATGGAAACCGAGCTGCAGAGAGGCAGTGGCTAGTGACAGACACAGTTGAATTGAAACTCATGACCTCCCGTAAGCACAACTACTAAACTCTGTGCACTAAACTAGGTCAGAAGTCCCTCCTGCCTTCCCCACCCACAAGGTCAGTCTATGGGATCAAGGACCCAACAAAGTGGGACATGAAAAGTACTTTACTGGCCTGAAGCATTTATGGAACTCTTCCAGAAAATTCTGTGGTCTATCCAGTCAAGTGGATCTACAAAATCAGGAAATAGATGTGTACAGGGAGGGGTCCAGGGCACGTTAAAGTCTCTGTTGTCCAAGTCCTTTATGTTCATTCTCTGAACTCAAAAGAAATATAAAGTTTTCAATATGTTATCACAATATGAGAATCTGTCAGGATAATAACTGTAAATATTGTGTTAGGCATGTTTAAAATAATACTTTTTCCTGATTATAAATTTTAAACATTTTCATTGCAGAAAATCTGGAAAATACAAAAATTAAAACAAAAAAAAATCTTACACACATATCCATCACCCACAATGGATGGGTCCACTCACATTAACCTTTATATAATATACATGATATTATATTATTATATGAAATTATAAGATAATATAGCCTCAGTAACTAATATATTGGTGGATGTCTCTTCAGTCTCATTTCTACATGAATATGTGTATATTTTATAAATGGGATGCCTGTGATATAAAAATACACACACTCAGATTTTCACTGGATACTATGTTAGCCAGCATTTTTTCATGTAATTAATTAAATGGTTTTTTTTATTCTTTATTTTAAAGGTTTTACAGAGTTTTGTTGTTCACAGACATGTATGTTCCCAGATCAGTCATATGCATATCCATGGTCCCCACCTGGCCAGATCCCCCTGTCCCACCCCTCCAGACCTTCGCCCCAAGCCATTGTAAGCACTCCTATTCCCTTAGCACAATGACACTAGCTATCTTTTCCACACATAACAGTATAGGTTTCCATGTTACTCCCTCCATGCTTCCCCCTCCCTATTTCTTCCCCACAATGTCCCTATGTCTATGCTCTGTCTGTTTTTCCATGAGTTCCCTGCATGTGTTATCAAGGCCGTCCTACTAGATTCCATATATGTGTGTTAGTATACTGTATCTGTCTTTCTCTTTTTGACTTACTTCACTTATTACGATAGGTTCTAGAGCCAGCCACTTCATTAGGACTGAGTCTTCTGCATTTCTTTTAACAGCCGAGTAGTATTCCATTGTATATATGTACCAGAGCTTCTGGATCCATTCGTTCATCGATGGACATCTAGGTTGCTTCCATGTTTTGGCTATTGTATAGAGAGCTGCAATGAACATTGGGGTACAGGTGCTTCTTTCAGTTTTGATTTCATCAGGATATAAGCCTAATAGTGGGATTGCTGGGTCATAGGGTGCTTCTATTTTTAGTTTTTTAAGAAATCTCCAAACTGTCTTCCATAGAGGCTGTATCAATTTACATTCCCACCAGCAATGCAAGAGGGTTCCCTTTTCTCCGCACCCTCTCCAGCATTTATTGTCTACAGATTTTTTGATGATGGCCATTCTGACGGGTGTGAGGTGGTATCTCATTGTAGTTTTAATTTGCATTTCTCTAATAATAAGCGAGATTGAGCATCATTTCATGTGCTTTTGGGCCATCTGTATGAATTTTTTGGAAAATAACATTTTAATGGCTGCAATTTATTGAATAAACAATAATTTATTTAACCCACTCCTAAAGTTGGGCTTTACTTTAACACCATCTCCTCATGTTTTGGATGTCTCTTCAGTCTCATTTCTACATGAATATGTGTATATTTTATAAATGGGATGCCTGTGATATAAAAATACACACACTCAGATTTTCACTGGATACTATGTTAGCCAGCATTTTTTCATGTAATTAATTAAATGGTTTTTTTTATTCTTTATTTTAAAGGTTTTACAGAGTTTTGTTGTTCACAGACATGTATGTTCCCAGATCAGTCATATGCATATCCATGGTCCCCACCTGGCCAGATCCCCCTGTCCCACCCCTCCAGACCTTCGCCCCAAGCCATTGTAAGCACTCCTATTCCCTTAGCACAATGACACTAGCTATCTTTTCCACACATAACAGTATAGGTTTCCATGTTACTCCCTCCATGCTTCCCCCTCCCTATTTCTTCCCCACAATGTCCCTATGTCTATGCTCTGTCTGTTTTTCCATGAGTTCCCTGCATGTGTTATCAAGGCCGTCCTACTAGATTCCATATATGTGTGTTAGTATACTGTATCTGTCTTTCTCTTTTTGACTTACTTCACTTATTACGATAGGTTCTAGAGCCAGCCACTTCATTAGGACTGAGTCTTCTGCATTTCTTTTAACAGCCGAGTAGTATTCCATTGTATATATGTACCAGAGCTTCTGGATCCATTCGTTCATCGATGGACATCTAGGTTGCTTCCATGTTTTGGCTATTGTATAGAGAGCTGCAATGAACATTGGGGTACAGGTGCTTCTTTCAGTTTTGATTTCATCAGGATATAAGCCTAATAGTGGGATTGCTGGGTCATAGGGTGCTTCTATTTTTAGTTTTTTAAGAAATCTCCAAACTGTCTTCCATAGAGGCTGTATCAATTTACATTCCCACCAGCAATGCAAGAGGGTTCCCTTTTCTCCGCACCCTCTCCAGCATTTATTGTCTACAGATTTTTTGATGATGGCCATTCTGACGGGTGTGAGGTGGTATCTCATTGTAGTTTTAATTTGCATTTCTCTAATAATAAGCGAGATTGAGCATCATTTCATGTGCTTTTGGGCCATCTGTATGAATTTTTTGGAAGATAACATTTTAATGGCTGCAATTTATTGAATAAACAATAATTTATTTAACCCACTCCCTAAAGTTGGGCCTTTGAGCTTTTCCCAATTTTTCACCATTATAAGAAATGCCATCTCCCTCAATATTTCCTCAAGATTGTTTACTAAAAATGGAATTACTGGGTCAAGAGAACTTTTATAATATTCAAAACACTTTTTTTCCTACACCCAATTTAATGATTCTAAGTATTCACATTGCTCTTTGTATCGTTGGCCAAAAGAAAGAGTTGAGTTTGTACTAAATATATCCTTATTAGCTTTGTATAGCTAAAACCCTTTTTGAAAAAACCATTTTCTTGATTGAATGAATAAGTCTTTAAAACAAAAAGAAGAAAAGAAGTTGCAAATCATATCTGTCTTAGAAGAGTAGTAGGTGATTAAAGGCTTCAGAAAATCTTGAATTTATTATTATTGAAGATATAGCCTATAGGATTTTTAAAAAGTCTCCAAAATGAAGCAGATAATCAGAAAAAATAAAAGCACATGAAGGTTGAGTCTGTGATGAATGTTAAATGTGAAGAGATTCTTGAATCTTTGATTCATTCCTCTCTAAAAGCTTTTTCAGATGTCAGCTTCCTAAGGCTTTTATGTTCTCTGCTGCATTTAGCAAACCGGGTTAAATGTCGATGATAAAGACTGTTAGGAAGAACATTGTGCTACGGTGAGTCACTATACTTAACCTGCAATAGCTAGGAAGCCAATTATCTGCAACCTGAGCTGTGTAGACCCTTACTTTCTTTCCTCTTCCTAATAGTTACCCAGATTTATGCTCATTTAACATCTCCTTAGGACTAGAGCAGACGTGGGCAGAAGACTTGAAAGAACAGAAGCCTCAAATCCATCAATTTTGTCACAGTCAACTCTAAATGAAGTAGATTTTCTGTACGACATGGGCATACTGATTAGTAGCACCTACCACACTGAAGGAACACACTGCTGGGTGCTGGGAGACAGATGAGCTTAAGAGACAGTCAACCAGCCAGGATGCTGGGCCACAAAAGGGACAGTGTCAGCAGCTGACTTTCGAAAAAACAGCAACATTCAGATATACTTCACCTTTTGATGTAGTTGTTTAGCTGCTCGATTGTGTCCGACTCTGTGAAAACCCAGAGACTGTAGCCCACCAGGCTCCTCTGTCCATGAGATTTTCCAGCCAAAAATACTAGAGTGGGTTGCCATTTCCTTCTCCAGGGGATCTTCCCAACCCAAGATCTAATGTTCATCTCCTGCATTGGCAGGTGAATTCTTTACCACTGAACCACCTGGGAAGCCCATTTCACATTTTGGTAGTGAGTTTTACAAGTTTTAAAAAGTCTTCATGTGCATGCAGTTATTTTAGATCTTCTAATACTCTAAAGAAATAGGTATCCATATTCCAGAAATGGAGTACAGGCCCTCTGAGAGGTTAAATGCCTTGCCCAGTATCACAAAGCCTGTAGGCAGCAGGATTAAGTATCAAAGCCAGATGTTCTGATTTCAACACTTGTGAACTCCCCCACTGCCCTCTTAGAACAAAATTTTATTGAGTCCTACTTCATGCCAAACTCTCCATTAGATAAAAAAAGGATAACTGAGCTCCTCCAAGGAGCTCAAGACATATCAAAAGAGGCAGACTCAAAATGAAGCTGTAATACTAAATGATGGATGTCATAACTGAGATTCATGATAGGAAAGTACTTTAGATTTCAAGTGTGGCCAAATTGTCTTATGAGGAAGCAGTCACTAATGTAGTGATAAGGAAGGACTTGTGCTACGGTGAGTCACTATACTTAACCTGCAATAGCTAGGAAGCCAATTATCTGCAACCTGAGCTGTGTAGACCCTTACTTTCTTTCCTCTTCCTAATAGTTACCCAGATTTATGCTCATTTAACATCTCCTTAGGACTAGAGCAGACGTGGGCAGAAGACTTGAAAGAACAGAAGCCTCAAATCCATCAATTTTGTCACAGTCAACTCTAAATGAAGTAGATTTTCTGTACGACATGGGCATACTGATTAGTAGCACCTACCACACTGAAGGAACACACTGCTGGGTGCTGGGAGACAGATGAGCTTAAGAGACAGTCAACCAGCCAGGATGCTGGGCCACAAAAGGGGCAGTGTCAGCAGCTGACTTTCGAAAAAACAGCAACATTCAGATATACTTCACCTTTGATGTAGTTGTTTAGCTGCTCGATTGTGTCCGACTCTGTGAAAACCCAGAGACTGTAGCCCACCAGGCTCCTCTGTCCATGAGATTTTCCAGCCAAAAATACTAGAGTGGGTTGCCATTTCCTTCTCCAGGGGATCTTCCCAACCCAAGATCTAATGTTCATCTCCTGCATTGGCAGGTGAATTCTTTACCACTGAACCACCTGGGAAGCCCATTTCACATTTTGGTAGTGAGTTTTACAAGTTTTAAAAAGTCTTCATGTGCATGCAGTTATTTTAGATCTTCTAATACTCTAAAGAAATAGGTATCCATATTCCAGAAATGGAGTACAGGCCCTCTGAGAGGTTAAATGCCTTGCCCAGTATCACAAAGCCTGTAGGCAGCAGGATTAAGTATCAAAGCCAGATGTTCTGATTTCAACACTTGTGAACTCCCCGACTGCCCTCTTAGAACAAAATTTTATTGAGTCCTACTTCATGCCAAACTCTCCATTAGATAAAAAAAGGATAACTGAGCTCCTCCAAGGAGCTCAAGACATATCAAAAGAGGCAGACTCAAAATGAAGCTGTAATACTAAATGATGGATGTCATAACTGAGATTCATGATAGGAAAGTACTTTAGATTTCAAGTGTGGCCAAATTGTCTTATGAGGAAGCAGTCACTAATGTAGTGATAAGGAAGGACTTTAGACTTATCACATCTCTTCTCTCTTCCAGAACTTGCCCTAAATTCCATAAATCCAGACTAATTCTTTTGGCTATACTACACAGTGAGTTAAGAACTTAGGCTTTGTGTTTAAAATGTAGCTCTGCCGCTTACTAGCTCTTGAGCAAGCTGACCTTGAGCAACTGACCTTGGGCAAGTTGCTAACTGTTCTAAGTCTCAATGCCCAGTTCACTCCAATGGGAATGTCAGTAATAGCCTCTGCCATCTAAATGACTGTGAGAGTTAAAAGAGGTAATGCAGGAGAAGTTCTGAATATCTTGCCAACTGTAACCAGGGGGTTCATAAATACTAGGATGATGATGATGATTAGGTTCTTTGATGATTAAAGAGGAGGAAGGGAAAAATGTCATCATGATAGCCAAAGATATCTTAAGTACAACACAAGACGCACTGGCCATAAAGGAAAGATAAGTTGGATTAGTTGCAAGAGTTTAGGATCAGAGTGAGAATGTTTATGTTTCAATCAGAGGCAGACCTACCAGGAAGCTAAACTTTAAGATGCTTCTTTCCACAGACCCTTTCCAAGGCCCTGGTAATCTGTTCACATGGTCATGTACTTTTGTAATTTGTACAAATCTTAAGCTTTATCAATCTTGGTAAGTCCCAGGGCCTGGTGGCTACAGTGTCTTTTCCTATCCTATGGCATCTCTTCATTTGAGCTGGTAGCTACTGCCAATCAAACAAAGCAAGCACCTCTGAAATCTGTTTGTCATCTTGGTGATTCCTTTTTTCTAGATTTGGGGTTGATGTAGAGACTGGGGACCATCAGCAGACATGGGTGAATTGTTCAGAGAAAAGAGAACAGGGACAGGGGAAAGATGCTGAGACATGGGGCATAAAAGACTATCTCCTCAGGCTTTCCTGGTGGTCCAGGGGTTAAGAATCCACCTTGCCATGTAGGGGACTGTGGTTTGATCCTCGGTCCAAGGATTCTTGGTCCACATGCCACAGAGCAATGAAGCCTGTGTACCACAACTCCTAGAGCCCACGTGCTGTAGAGCCCATTCTCCACAATAAGAGGAGCCTTCTCAATGAGAAGTCTGTGAATCACAGCTAGAGAGTAGCTACCACTTGCCACAACTAGAGAAAGCCCATACAGCAATGAAGACCCAGCATAGCTCAAAATACATATTAATTAATTAACCTGTTAAAAAAGGAGACTATTTCCTTAACCAAATTTGGGTCAGGTTCCTCAGAAATCTTCTACTCAACCAGGAACCAACCACTGAACATCAGTGTCCATCTTCACATCATCCAGTTTTAGCAAAAATCCTGCTATGTCAGTTGAGCAAGAATCCTCACCCTCCATATCTGATCAGATTCTTCATCCCCGGGGCCCTGCTCTCAGCAAAAATCTTACCAAGTTGGTTTAGCCAGAATGCCTCCATACCCCAGATGTTTTTCTTCTCAGTGATTTTCCATCTGCTGACTCCACCACCCTGATCCTTGTCTATAGCAAAGATCAAGCCCGACTGGCCATAAAGGAAAGATAAGTTGGATTAGTTGCAAGAGTTTAGGATCAGAGTGAGAATGTTTGTGTTTCAATCAGAGGCAGACCTACCAGGAAGCTAAACTTTAAGATGCTTCTTTCCACAGACCCTTTCCAAGGCCCTGGTAATCTGTTCACATGGTCATGTACTTTTGTAATTTGTACAAATCTTAAGCTTTATCAATCTTGGTAAGTCCCAGGGCCTGGTGGCTACAGTGTCTTTTCCTATCCTATGGCATCTCTTCATTTGAGCTGGTAGCTACTGCCAATCAAACAAAGCAAGCACCTCTGAAATCTGTTTGTCATCTTGGTGATTCCTTTTTTCTAGATTTGGGGTTGATGTAGAGACTGGGGACCATCAGCAGACATGGGTGAATTGTTCAGAGAAAAGAGAACAGGGACAGGGGAAAGATGCTGAGACATGGGGCATAAAAGACTATCTCCTCAGGCTTTCCTGGTGGTCCAGGGGTTAAGAATCCACCTTGCCATGTAGGGGACTGTGGTTTGATCCTCGGTCCAAGGATTCTTGGTCCACATGCCACAGAGCAATGAAGCCTGTGTACCACAACTCCTAGAGCCCACGTGCTGTAGAGCCCATTCTCCACAATAAGAGGAGCCTTCTCAATGAGAAGTCTGTGAATCACAGCTAGAGAGTAGCTACCACTTGCCACAACTAGAGAAAGCCCATACAGCAATGAAGACCCAGCATAGCTCAAAATACATATTAATTAATTAACCTGTTAAAAAAGGAGACTATTTCCTTAACCAAATTTGGGTCAGGTTCCTCAGAAATCTTCTACTCAACCAGGAACCAACCACTGAACATCAGTGTCCATCTTCACATCATCCAGTTTTAGCAAAAATCCTGCTATGTCAGTTGAGCAAGAATCCTCACCCTCCATATCTGATCAGATTCTTCATCCCCGGGGCCCTGCTCTCAGCAAAAATCTTACCAAGTTGGTTTAGCCAGAATGCCTCCATACCCCAGATGTTTTTCTTCTCAGTGATTTTCCATCTGCTGACTCCACCACCCTGATCCTTGTCTATGAATCCCCACTTGTCCATGGTATACTCAAAATTGAGGTCAACTCCATAGACTGAACATCATGTATACTTAACTGCCATTCAGCCCAATAACAATTCCATATATTATTATTAAATGTGCATCCAATTAACTAGGACGACAAGCCTGTTCCTAGTCTTGTTGTCTCTGCTTGGTAATCCAATTGTGATGCTAAACATTCAAAAGGATGTGGCTCTCGGGCTACAGTAAGGAAGCTGAGCTACTCCAGTGCCGTAGTTCCCACGCAGGACTGGAAGTGACTCATTTTCTTGTTAATCTGTGCTATATATACTCCAGAAAAATGAGTTGGCATTTCTAAGAATACCTGACAGAAAAGAACAGAAGCTTTTCTTTCTCTTCCTGTCATCTGAAACTCTTAAATCGTAGACTGTGCCATACAGTGGTGAGGGCTGAAATGCACACTTCTCCCCAGAAGCAGAGACTACAGCAAACTCCCCCCTCCCCACCTCCACCATCCACAACCCAGGATCAAAGAGTCGCTCTAACTCTGAAGAAATTTTCTTTACAAAAATATAACAATGGTTGACATCCTTCATCATGCAAACCAACAAAGAGTTATTAAATACCTAAAACAAACAGAGCTCATTTCTCCTTTTCCCCCCGGAGCTTTTCTTATCCTTTGATGAAGAGCTGGGCTGGATAAAAAGGAAGCAGTGAATGACAAGTCATCATCCCCCAAACATTTCCTTCTCTCACTTCACAGCTCTAGATACACCTAGGAAATATGAAGAGGGGTGGATAAAAGAGTGCCTATGCACTTGAAGTCATTTATTTCAGTAATCTAAGATGAATAAAAAGAGTCACCCATGTTAAAAATGCAAGTTAAGTCTGAAAGTGTTGCCCATGTGGAAATTGGAATTATGAAAGAATCAGTGGTAAGGCCTTTTGAGGGTAAGGTTGGTTGACTTATGCCTCATGGCAACCCACTCCAGTATTATTGCCAGGAGAATCCCATGGACAGAGGAGCCTGACAGGCTACAGCCCATAAGGTCACAAAGAGTCAGACATGACTGAAGCCACTTAGCACACTCGCACATCTGTGTTACTAGAGTAAAACTGGGCATACTGCCCAGGTAAGAGCAGTATTATTTGTTTCAGCTTCTCAGGACATTCTTTCTAGAAGAGAGGCAATTAACAGGAAGCAAGCAGGAAATGTTGGAACAACAATGGCTAAACTAAAATGAATTTGGTTTTTTAAATGGTAAATTCCAGTTAGATCCTTGCCTGTTCCTAGTCTTGTTGTCTCTGCTTGGTAATCCAATTGTGATGCTAAACATTCAAAAGGATGTGGCTCTCGGGCTACAGTAAGGAAGCTGAGCTACTCCAGTGCCGTAGTTCCCACGCAGGACTGGAAGTGACTCATTTTCTTGTTAATCTGTGCTATATATACTCCAGAAAAATGAGTTGGCATTTCTAAGAATACCTGACAGAAAAGAACAGAAGCTTTTCTTTCTCTTCCTGTCATCTGAAACTCTTAAATCGTAGACTGTGCCATACAGTGGTGAGGGCTGAAATGCACACTTCTCCCCAGAAGCAGAGACTACAGCAAACTCCCCCCTCCCCACCTCCACCATCCACAACCCAGGATCAAAGAGTCGCTCTAACTCTGAAGAAATTTTCTTTACAAAAATATAACAATGGTTGACATCCTTCATCATGCAAACCAACAAAGAGTTATTAAATACCTAAAACAAACAGAGCTCATTTCTCCTTTTCCCCCCGGAGCTTTTCTTATCCTTTGATGAAGAGCTGGGCTGGATAAAAAGGAAGCAGTGAATGACAAGTCATCATCCCCCAAACATTTCCTTCTCTCACTTCACAGCTCTAGATACACCTAGGAAATATGAAGAGGGGTGGATAAAAGAGTGCCTATGCACTTGAAGTCATTTATTTCAGTAATCTAAGATGAATAAAAAGAGTCACCCATGTTAAAAATGCAAGTTAAGTCTGAAAGTGTTGCCCATGTGGAAATTGGAATTATGAAAGAATCAGTGGTAAGGCCTTTTGAGGGTAAGGTTGGTTGACTTATGCCTCATGGCAACCCACTCCAGTATTATTGCCAGGAGAATCCCATGGACAGAGGAGCCTGACAGGCTACAGCCCATAAGGTCACAAAGAGTCAGACATGACTGAAGCCACTTAGCACACTCGCACATCTGTGTTACTAGAGTAAAACTGGGCATACTGCCCAGGTAAGAGCAGTATTATTTGTTTCAGCTTCTCAGGACATTCTTTCTAGAAGAGAGGCAATTAACAGGAAGCAAGCAGGAAATGTTGGAACAACAATGGCTAAACTAAAATGAATTTGGTTTTTTAAATGGTAAATTCCAGTTAGATCCTTGCCTTAGGGAAGGCAATAGACCCCACTGTCCTCAGTCCCATGGTGGTGCTACACCACACTCTTCTATTTTGGAACGTTGTTAAAATTCAATGACATAAATTCTGTCTTGAATAAAGATAATCCAAGTGACCTGTGAAAGATGCTAGCAAAGGGTCTCCTTTCCATTGCGATTGATTATCTTTGAAACCTTCACTGATTGGGTTGCCCAAGCCCTTCACCTTGGGGAAAGTCCTGAAGTTTATTTGGAAAACTCATCTCATTCTCTGAAAAGTGTCAGATAGGTGAATTTTTTCAGTAGATATGCCTATTAATTTTGTACTTGTACAAATTCCTTGATCTCTGGGAATCCTGTTTGAGCAACACCTGATTTAACTACTAGGCACCAACTGCTGACAGCTACAATGGGTTCTGCTCCAGAGCAGCAATAATCAAATGCTAAATAAAGGAAAACAAGAGGCTTGGAAGTTACGCTCCCAGGCTAAACTAGGAAACAGGCCACATTCATCGGCCACATTCAGCATTAGTGCTAGGCCTTACAGTTAGACCTTTATCCTGCCCCAGGGCTGTCTCTTTAATGACTTAAATGTAGCCCTTCACAACAGTGCCTAGGGACTTTCTTGGTGGTCCAGTGGTTAAGACTCCACACTTCCATTTTAGGGAGTACAGGTTCAATCCCTGGTTGGGCAACTAAAAGCCCACAAAAGCCCCCCTGTTAAAAATGCAGTGGTTAGGAAGGAATTGGTCAGTGGTAAGGCCTTTTGAGGGTAAGGTTGGTTGACTTATGCCTCATGGCACCCCCCTCCAGTATTCTTCCCAGGAGAATCCCATGGACAGAGGAGCCTGACAGGCTACAGACCATAAGGTCACAAAGAGTCAGACATGACTGAAGCCACTTAGCACACTCGCACATCTGTGTTACTAGAGTAAAACTGGGCATACTGCCCAGGTAAGAGCAGTATTATTTGTTTCAGCTTCTCAGGACATTCTTTCTAGAAGAGAGGCAATTAACAGGAAGCAAGCAGGAAATGTTGGAACAACAATGGCTAAACTAAAATGAATTTGGTTTTTTAAATGGTAAATTCCAGTTAGATCCTTGCCTTAGGGAAGGCAATAGACCCCACTGTCCTCAGTCCCATGGTGGTGCTACACCACACTCTTCTATTTTGGAACGTTGTTAAAATTCAATGACATAAATTCTGTCTTGAATAAAGATAATCCAAGTGACCTGTGAAAGATGCTAGCAAAGGGTCTCCTTTCCATTGCGATTGATTATCTTTGAAACCTTCACTGATTGGGTTGCCCAAGCCCTTCACCTTGGGGAAAGTCCTGAAGTTTATTTGGAAAACTCATCTCATTCTCTGAAAAGTGTCAGATAGGTGAATTTTTTCAGTAGATATGCCTATTAATTTTGTACTTGTACAAATTCCTTGATCTCTGGGAATCCTGTTTGAGCAACACCTGATTTAACTACTAGGCACCAACTGCTGACAGCTACAATGGGTTCTGCTCCAGAGCAGCAATAATCAAATGCTAAATAAAGGAAAACAAGAGGCTTGGAAGTTACGCTCCCAGGCTAAACTAGGAAACAGGCCACATTCATCGGCCACATTCAGCATTAGTGCTAGGCCTTACAGTTAGACCTTTATCCTGCCCCAGGGCTGTCTCTTTAATGACTTAAATGTAGCCCTTCACAACAGTGCCTAGGGACTTTCTTGGTGGTCCAGTGGTTAAGACTCCACACTTCCATTTTAGGGAGTACAGGTTCAATCCCTGGTTGGGCAACTAAAAGCCCACATGGTGGGTCAATTATTTGCTCTAAATCACAAGCATTTTAAATCAGTCACCACCTTTGGCTCTACTCTGTTTACTATAGTCTATTTCACCAAGATGGCACCTCACTTCAGTCTATGAACTTCAGTCTATTTGCATGTAATAAACACCATCAATAAACCCTGTATCTAGATGTCCTTAACTTCCATTGTTAGACCTGTGCTCCTTTAAGTTGTTTTGACAATTTGAACAATTCCTAGAGTACTGTTGAATGTGTGCTAAATCACTTCAGTCGTGTCCAACTATTTGCAACCCTATGGACTGTAGCCTGCCTGGTTTCTCTGTCCATAAGATTCTCCGAGTAAAAATACTGGAGTGGATTTCCATGCCTTCCTCCAGGGTATCTTCCCAACCCAGGAATGGAACCTGCATCTTCTTTGTTTCAGGCAGATTCTTTATCCCCTCAGCCACTTGGGAAGCCCAGAGTATCAGTTGAGCATATTTTATTCACATTTGCTACAGTACTATCTGAAACATCACTCCACCTTCACAGCCAAGCAGGTTGTTGATGATGTGTCTGAATCCTAAATGCAATGATGTGACTGAATTCTAAATGCAATCAATAAGCAAGTGGTTAACACACTGATTTCATTTCTGAAGATCTGATGTACAGCACAGTGACTATAGTTAATAATACACTATTGTGTACTTGAAATTTGCTAAGAGAATAGATCTTAAGTGTTCCTACCATACAAACAAGAAATGGTAACTATATGAAATGATTAATGGATCAATCAGATTAATTGTGGTATAATCATTTCACAAGGTATACATATATCAAAACATAACATTGCACATCTCAAATATATACAGTTTTTATGTGCCAATTTTATCTCAACAAAGCTGGGGGAAAAAAAGAAGTTATTTTCTATTTTATAGACCTCATTCATAATTATGTTTAGAGCTGCATCAAAAATATAATTTCTGGGGCTTCCTTGGTGGTCCAATGGGTAAAGAGCCCACCTGCAGTGCCAGGGGCACCAGTTCAATTCCTGGCCCAGGAAGATCCCATGTGCTGCAGAGCAGCTGGACCTGTGTGTCCAATTACTAGCCAGCACTTTGGAGCACAAGTGCCCAGAGCCGGTGCTCTGCAATAACAGAGGCCACTACAATGGGAGGCCTACACAGACCAAAAGAATGAAAATGGATGAAAATCAATAAATTTGAAAAAAACAATGAAAAAGAGACCAAAATTAAAAAAGAAAAAACACATAATTTTTCAATGTATTTTTAAGTGACAATTGTATTTGTCTCTTGAAAAATGTTGCTCATTATTTCATATAATTTTGCAGCCATCACTCTCAGGACACATAGCTATCTTATTTATCTTCCCTTTTCCCCAATAATAAGCCATTATAGAAAACTTTGAAGACACATCTAAATTGCGTTATAAAACTTTCCTGACTTTTGCCCCCAGTCTTTGGTTCCTGGTATGAATGCAAGTGTTATCAATTAGATTTTAGTACTGGAATGTTCACAGTGTGAAAAAACCATAAAAGAGATTGACTTCATAGAATAGATTCTAAACAACTCTTCAAGTTCACACTTCAACTCCCCTTAACATCTCACTTTGGCTTTCTTTCAATCTGGAGGTAAGGGCAGCCTGGTAGGTAGACAATAAAAGGAAAACTCAAGAATGCAGAGTTGAAAATTAGATAAAACCTATGTCTTTCTGTAGCCTAAAATAAATTCTTCGCCTTTCTACCACTTTTTAAACTGGTGCCCCTTATGAAGGTTTACTTAGTATTTATAAAATCGAGAAGAGGAAGAAGAGTCATAGTATTGAATGCAAGTCAAGAGAAGTGTTTCATGGTGGAGAAAAATCATAGTGTGTATTTATGTCTACCAGAAAAATGTAAAGGATTCCTGGGAGGCTAATCCTATAAGTTAGTCACTATTGATTCCAATAGAAGCCATCCTCACAGCTGCCCTTATTCCTTGGCTGAAATCCCCAAGGGTTCCAGCCACACCTTTGCCGTGGTGACTGCTGCAACCATGTGCTTGTTTCTGCTGAGAAACATATTCAGGTTGTCAGCCTGTGCCACCAGATGATCTTGGCTCGGAACATTAAGATCACTGACATTGCCTTCTCCAAGCATGTTATCAGTCCAACATGTGGCAGTAAAAGAAAGCTGAGATAGAGCTCTTATCTAGGATGGGAGCCAGTCAGGGTCTCGGGGGATGACAATGTCCTTGGTCATCTCATTTAAAGTCTAGTCTTCAACTTCGTGGCTGAAGGGTCAGTTCTATTGGTATGCCTAGAGACTATTAGGCTTCAAAGTGCCCATTACCATTCATCAATTTCACAAAAGAATAATATATGAATTGAAACATCTATTAATTTTCATTGACAAATATAACCATCAAGAACACTGGAATTCCCACTCCCATTGGTCTCTGTGAATTCCCTAGTGGCTCAGATGGTAAAGAGTCTGCCTGCCATGCGGGAGACCTGGATTCGATCCATGGGTCAGGAAGATCCTCTGGAAATGGCAAACCCACTCCAGTATTCTTGCCTGGAAAATCCCATGGAGGGAGGAGCCTGGCAGGCTACAGTCCAAGGGGTCACAAAGAGTCCGACAGGACTGAGCTACTAGCACTTTCACTTTCACTTTGTTTTCTGTGTGATACCTAGAAAGTCAGACTCAAGTGGGAAGGTCACTCTGTTATTTGGGAACCAAAACCAAGGGAATAAGTGAGATGATTTTGGAGGCAGTTATTATCAAGC
This sequence comes from Tragulus kanchil, assembly GCA_022376925.1. Taxonomy (NCBI): domain Eukaryota; kingdom Metazoa; phylum Chordata; class Mammalia; order Artiodactyla; family Tragulidae; genus Tragulus; species Tragulus kanchil. The sequence goes on along the minus strand of JAIOJX010000003.1, from coordinate 75,273,704 downwards.
TCAGTAACTTCCCTTCAACTTTTTTCTGAGTTCTTTGCAATGTCCTTGCTTGTGTAAACCATCTTCCTTTACACAGTGCAAATACCAATGAAGTAACCTATATCTTCAAACAGGATAATATGGGCATGCTCTGATGAGTTTATACTTTGACTGCCTTAATTTAGTATTGGGTATGTCCCCAGATTTTCAAATTCAGTTACAAATCATTACTCAGGACATGTTAGCTCTACTGAAGGCTAATGTGAGGTTGAATTTTCCTAATCTAGCCTTATGAATGGTTTGGAAGAAGCTTACACCAAATACAAAAACAGGCCAGTGATTTCAGTTGTAGAAAAAACAGAAAGACAATATAGAATAGAGACTTGGTATCAGTTTAATATTTGATTCCTAGTAAGAGATTTTATTTGTTTTTAATTCCCATATTAGATAGTCACCATTTGCTGTAGGATCTCAGAAATGTAAACTCTTAAGAATCATGAGATACAAACAGGAAATCAAATTCAGCCACCACAACAAAAACAAACAGCCCGGTTGAAAATGAGCAGAAGCCCTAAACAGACATTTCTCGAAAAAAGACATACGGATAGCCAAAAGCACATGAAAAGATGTTTAACCTCACTAATTATTAGAAAAATGCAAATCAAGACCACCTCACACCAGTCAAAATGGCAATCATTAAGTCTACAAAAGAATAATATATGAATTGAAACATCTATTAATTTTCATTGACAAATATAACCATCAAGAACACTGGAATTCCCACTCCCATTGGTCTCTGTGAATTCCCTAGTGGCTCAGATGGTAAAGAGTCTGCCTGCCATGCGGGAGACCTGGATTCGATCCATGGGTCAGGAAGATCCTCTGGAAATGGCAAACCCACTCCAGTATTCTTGCCTGGAAAATCCCATGGAGGGAGGAGCCTGGCAGGCTACAGTCCAAGGGTCACAAAGAGTCCGACAGGACTGAGCTACTAGCACTTTCACTTTCACTTTGTTTTCTGTGTGATACCTAGAAAGTCAGACTCAAGTGGGAAGGTCACTCTGTTATTTGGGAACCAAAACCAAGGGAATAAGTGAGATGATTTTGGAGGCAGTTATTATCAAGCTCAGTAACTTCCCTTCAACTTTTTTCTGAGTTCTTTGCAATGTCCTTGCTTGTGTAAACCATCTTCCTTTACACAGTGCAAATACCAATGAAGTAACCTATATCTTCAAACAGGATAATATGGGCATGCTCTGATGAGTTTATACTTTGACTGCCTTAATTTAGTATTGGGTATGTCCCCAGATTTTCAGATTCAGTTACAAATCATTACTCAGGACATGTTAGCTCTACTGAAGGCTAATGTGAGGTTGAATTTTCCTAATCTAGCCTTATGAATGGTTTGGAAGAAGCTTACACCAAATACAAAAACAGGCCAGTGATTTCAGTTGTAGAAAAAACAGAAAGACAATATAGAATAGAGACTTGGTATCAGTTTAATATTTGATTCCTAGTAAGAGATTTTATTTGTTTTTAATTCCCATATTAGATAGTCACCATTTGCTGTAGGATCTCAGAAATGTAAACTCTTAAGAATCATGAGATACAAACAGGAAATCAAATTCAGCCACCACAACAAAAACAAACAGCCCGGTTGAAAATGAGCAGAAGCCCTAAACAGACATTTCTCGAAAAAAGACATACGGATAGCCAAAAGCACATGAAAAGATGTTTAACCTCACTAATTATTAGAAAAATGCAAATCAAGACCACCTCACACCAGTCAAAATGGCAATCATTAAGTCTACAAATAAATGCTGGGGAGGGTGAGGAGAAAAAGCAACTCTTCTACACTGTTGGTGGGAATGTAAGTTGGTGCAGCCACTATGGAAAACAGAACTGAGGTTCCTCAAAAAGTAAAAATAGAATTACTATATGATCCAGCAATCTCACTTCTGGGCATATATCCAGACAAAACTCAAATTGAAAATGATATATGCACCCCTATGTTCACAGCAGCACTGTTCACAATAGACAAGACATGGAAACAACTGAAATGTCCATCAATAGATGAATGAATAAAAAAAGAATATATGTATATATACAATGGAGTACTTCTCAATCCTAAAAAAGAATGAAATAATGCCATTTGCAGCAACACAGATAGACTTCGAGATCTATCATACTAAGTGAAGTAAGTCAAAAAAAAGAAACACAAATACCGTAAGATATCATGTATGCGTGGAATTTAAAATATGGTGCAAACAAATGTATCTATGAAACAGGCTCACATAGAGAACAGCCTTATGGTTGCCAAGGGGGAAGGGAACTGGGGAGAGATGGACTGGAGTTTTGGGATAAGCAGATGCAATCTGTTATACATAGAATGGATAAACAACAAGGTCCAATGGTATAGCATAGGAAACTGTATTCAGTATCCTGAAATAAACCATAATGGAAAAGAAGACATATATGTACAATGGAATTATTTTGCTCTATAGCAGAAATTAACATATTATAAATCAACTATACTTCATTTAAAAAACGAGGTATTACCTGGCTGAGATATTGCAAGGACACATAAAATCTCATGAGAGATACGGCATGGCTGTTAAGACATACCTCAAAGTAGGATAGGCTTTTGAATCATTTGAGTTTAAAAATTATAATGGGATGCCCACCACGATATCAGGGGCCTTTACACTCACTGGGCCAAGGGGCAAAGGGGAGCTCATACAGAAAATCATCCAGAAGATGCTAGAGGAGAACCACATCCTGATCCAGTGCACCCTAGACGACCTGAGCGAGACAAACAGAAACAAACAGCCCCGGTTGAAAATGAGCAGAAGCCCTAAACAGACATTTCTCGAAAAAAGACATACGGATAGCCAAAAGCACATGAAAAGATGTTTAACCTCACTAATTATTAGAAAAATGCAAATCAAGACCACCTCACACCAGTCAAAATGGCAATCATTAAGTCTACAAATAAATGCTGGGGAGGGTGAGGAGAAAAAGCAACTCTTCTACACTGTTGGTGGGAATGTAAGTTGGTGCAGCCACTATGGAAAACAGAACTGAGGTTCCTCAAAAAGTAAAAATAGAATTACTATATGATCCAGCAATCTCACTTCTGGGCATATATCCAGACAAAACTCAAATTGAAAATGATATATGCACCCCTATGTTCACAGCAGCACTGTTCACAATAGACAAGACATGGAAACAACTGAAATGTCCATCAATAGATGAATGAATAAAAAAAGAATATATGTATATATACAATGGAGTACTTCTCAATCCTAAAAAAGAATGAAATAATGCCATTTGCAGCAACACAGATAGACTTCGAGATCTATCATACTAAGTGAAGTAAGTCAAAAAAAAGAAACACAAATACCGTAAGATATCATGTATGCGTGGAATTTAAAATATGGTGCAAACAAATGTATCTATGAAACAGGCTCACATAGAGAACAGCCTTATGGTTGCCAAGGGGGAAGGGAACTGGGGAGAGATGGACTGGAGTTTTGGGATAAGCAGATGCAATCTGTTATACATAGAATGGATAAACAACAAGGTCCAATGGTATAGCATAGGAAACTGTATTCAGTATCCTGAAATAAACCATAATGGAAAAGAAGACATATATGTACAATGGAATTATTTTGCTCTATAGCAGAAATTAACATATTATAAATCAACTATACTTCATTTAAAAAACGAGGTATTACCTGGCTGAGATATTGCAAGGACACATAAAATCTCATGAGAGATACGGCATGGCTGTTAAGACATACCTCAAAGTAGGATAGGCTTTTGAATCATTTGAGTTTAAAAATTATAATGGGATGCCCACCACGATATCAGGGGCCTTTACACTCACTGGGCCAAGGGGCAAAGGGGAGCTCATACAGAAAATCATCCAGAAGATGCTAGAGGAGAACCACATCCTGATCCAGTGCACCCTAGACGACCTGAGCGAGGACAAGGCATCCGAGTGCACCCAGTACTAGGAGATCCTGCACAGGAACCTTCTGTACCTGGGCACACCTCACCTTGGATTCCAACCAGAACATGCAGTCCCTGCTGCCTCCTTGCCAACCCGGAGCATAACACTGGGCCCGGAGGGCTGTCCCGAGCAGCTCCATCCAGGACCCACACTCCCAGGGCAGCCTCACTGATACGGTGGGCATGGGCTCAGATCTGCAGCTGTCCAACCCATGTGTCCGAGCAGTAGACTGCACAGAACACAGTGCCCAGCACCTCCCATAAGCTGCCCCAGCAGCAGCCATGGCTCAGGGCCTGGCCACAGTCTCTTAGGACCAGTCTCGCAGAGCGTGCCCTGGCCAAGGGGCCATCAGCACAGCTCAGTAGCGTCAAGTACATTCACACTGCTGTGCAGCTGCCACAGCCATGAACTTCTCCAGATCCTTTTTATATTCCCAAACTCAAACTCTATCCCAGGTAAACACTAACTCCCTGTCTCTAGCACCTGGAAGCCACTTTCTGTCTCTGGTTTTGGCTACTCCGGGTACCTCATAGAAGTAGAATTATACAAAATTTGTCTTTTTTGTAAATGATTTATTTCACTCATCAAAATGTCTTCAAGGGGCTCCGCTGGTGGTCCAGTGGGTGGAGAGTCAGCCTTGCAGTGCAAGGCGCACCAGTTCAATCCCTGGCCTGGGAGGATCCCACATGCCACAGAGTGGCTGGACCGGTGCGTCCAATTATGAGCCAGTGCTCTGGGGCACATGTGCCCAGAGTCAGTGCTCTGCTGTGAGAGAGGCCACTGCAATGGGAGGCTCACACAGGCCAAAGAATAAAGATGGATGAGAATAAATAAATAAATAAACAATAAAATAGGCCAAAATTAAAAAAAAAAAAAAACTTTAAAAAAAAAAACAACAAGTTTCATCCATGTGGTAACAGGTGTCTGGAATGGCCTTCCCCTTTGGGCTTCCCTGGTGGCTCAGAATCTAAAGAATCTGCCTGAGGGCTTCCCTGGTGGTCCAGTGGATAAAGACACCACCTTGCAGTGCAAGGGGCACCGATTTGATCCCTGGCTTGGAAAGATCCCATGTGCCACTGAGCGGCTGGACCGATGTGTCCAACTATGGAGCCAGTGCTCCGGAGAGCATGCGTCCAGAGCCAGTGCTCTGCAACGAGAGAGGTCACTGCAATGGGAGGCCCACACAGGCCAAAAGAACAAAGATGGATGATAAATAAATGAAAGACCAATAGAAGTTGTCAGAAAAAAAAAAAAAAAAGAATCTGCCTGCAATGCAGGAGACCCCAGTTCGATCCCAGGGTCATGAAGATCCCCTGGAAGAGGATTGGTTATCCACTCCAGTATTCTTGCCTGGAGAATCCCATGGACAGAGAATCCTGGCAGGCTATAGTCCATGAGGTTGCAAAGAGTCAGGCACAAATAGGGAACAAACCCTTAGAGCTGAGTGATATTATTTCACTGTTTGTTTAGATCACATTTTGCTCGTCCATGTATCTGTCAATGGACGCTTGGGTTGCTTCCACCTTTTGGCTATTGTGAATAGCGCTTCTGTGAACATGCATTTACAAGTATCTCTTCGAGATCGTGCTTTCCATTCTTTTGGGTACAGGCAAACCTCTGAGAAACCGTGGGTTTGGTTCCAGATGACTGCAATAAAGCAGATATTGCAATTAAAGCATTTAAACTATAATGGAATAAGTGAGCCAAGACACTGGAAGACTTGGGATACCCCAGTCAGCTGACATCTGTTCAAAGGGCCTTCTGTGTGATGCTGTGGCTCTCCCTCCACCACCCTAATCTGAGCCCTGTGGCATCTTTCCCACTGCACGAGCAACAGGTGCAATGGCAAGAACAGGAGATTTCGAATTTTTAAGGTAGGAAGAACCACTGCTTTGTAAGATGTGAGCTCTAAACAGAACCTTGCTGCAAGGCCAGGGATGCCCTTACACTGCCTGTACACCAGCACTGGACATGCCCCTGGCCATAGACGAATGGGCAGTTCATGGGTTCAGAATGTATTCTTCCATTGCTGCAACCCCTTAATCATCATCCACATTGATATCATCAGATTGGTGAAAAGCCTCTGGAGACAATGGAGCCCCATTAACTTTGCCCTGAAAGTCCATGTGACATATATTAGAACTCTTCCCACATTCACATCTCAGTTAACTGGCAAGGTCAATGTAACTCCATTGCTCCCATCTGAGCTGCGGCAGTCCAGCCCTGCTTCAACAAGGCCTGTTTTAAAGCAATACCCCATAGAACATCAGACTCCTCTCCTGTAAAACTCCCACAGTTGTATGTCTTGAGCAGTGACCCTGCATGAGTTCATATTAAAAAAAATAAATAAATAAAAAAACTCAGATCAAGAGACTAAAATGATAAAACTAATAGAACCTCTCCTGAATCATCTCAAACATGTACAAAACAGCTTTAGCAATAACTATCATAAGGACAGAAACTCTGAGTGCATCTGGTTTACCATTATCTCTCAGGCTCTAACTCAGTGCCCGCATCTCTTTGTTGTTCCTAAAGGTCAGGCTTCATTTGTGTGGTCTAGTCTCCAGTCTTCCGGCACCACACTTGAATCCATCCAGGCAGCTGGCTACCTCCATCTCCCCAAAGACTTCCAGGACAAGAGACTACATTGCTTCCTTGGGCTGCTGAGTCATCTTCCTATCAGGAAATTGTTTCTGCCTTGGCTTAATAGGTAAGCAATTTTCTGACTATTTCAGACAGAAAATCCAAGTTTAAAAAGAAGATTACGTGAATAGCTCAAGGTTATACACAAACTCTGACCCAGTTAGGAATAGAACCCAAGTGGTTCCTAACATTCAATCCTAATAGTTTCAATACTGCTTTTTTTGCAGAGGAACCTATCTTTATAATTTACAGACACTGCTCCCAAATTGCTCACTAGAAATTCTGCCTAAATGTTGAAGGTAAAACAGTTTTGTGTATACAATAGAGAAAGAATATACATTAAAAAATTTTTCCTACATGAAGAATGAATCACTGTAAAAAAAAACATTTGCTTGGTTGTTTCATTATACAATAAGAGCATCCCTCCCAGCTGCCACAATATCCAAATGCTCCTTTTTGTTACTAAACGATCCTTTTAACACCAAGCCAAAAAGAAGTCACAATGTTAATGCAAACATCTTGCAAGCCAAATGAAAGGACCCGTGCCAAATTGATCAGTTAGAGGGAAATTGTATCAGATCTGTCTGTCCCTGAGAAACTTTCTCTTAGATCACCAGTCAATAGGGTATCAGCATCTGCTGATGCTCACTGAAAGATATGAGTAATAACAGACAGCTTTAGAAAATACATTTTTCTTCCATAGTTAGCAATGCATGACTCACTAAAACTCTCCAGACACTATGCTGCATCAATGACTCAAAACTCTACCAAGGACAGAACACAATCAGTTCTCTCTTCCTGCACCAGGATTTCTCATTTCAATTATCACGGATCTGTTAGCTTAGATTTTCTTTCTGCCTCAAAGGCAGAAAATCTTGGTTCATTCTCTTCCTCTTTTAAAAACAGCGGTACAACAAAACAGAAAGAGACTTACAGATTTAGAGAACAAACTTATAGTTCTTGGGGTGGCGGAAGATGAGGAGAAGGATATTTAGGGACTTTGGAGTGGACATATACATGCTGCTATATTTAAAATGGATAACCAACAAGGATCTACTGTATAGCACAAGGAACTCTGCTCAATAATCTATAATGACCTATATGGGAAAAGAATATTAAAAAGAGTGCATACATTGCTATATTTAAAATGGATAGCCAACTGGGACCTACTCTATAGTCCAAGGAGCTCTGCTGAATGTTATGTAGCAGCCTGGATGGGAGGGGAGTTTGGGGGAGAATGGATACATCTATATGTATGGCTGAGTCCCTTCACTATTCACCTGAAACTACCACAACATTTTTAATTGGCTATACCCCCAATACAAAATAAAAACTTTAAAATATATTTTTTTAAACAGCAGTACAAATATTTTGATATAATAATAAACATTGGGGGTGGCTGGGATGGAGGATCCAGATGGAGGGATATGTGTATACTTATGACTGATTCACATTGCTGTACAGCAATACAACACAACATTGTAAAGCAGTTATCCTCCAATTAAAAAGCACAATATAACTAATAACAAATAAATAAATTGAAACGATCCTTTTAACACCAAGCCAAAAGAAGTCACAATGTTAATGCAAACATCTTGCAAGCCAAATGAAAGGACCCGTGCCAAATTGATCAGTTAGAGGGAAATTGTATCAGATCTGTCTGTCCCTGAGAAACTTTCTCTTAGATCACCAGTCAATAGGGTATCAGCATCTGCTGATGCTCACTGAAAGATATGAGTAATAACAGACAGCTTTAGAAAATACATTTTTCTTCCATAGTTAGCAATGCATGACTCACTAAAACTCTCCAGACACTATGCTGCATCAATGACTCAAAACTCTACCAAGGACAGAACACAATCAGTTCTCTCTTCCTGCACCAGGATTTCTCATTTCAATTATCACGGATCTGTTAGCTTAGATTTTCTTTCTGCCTCAAAGGCAGAAAATCTTGGTTCATTCTCTTCCTCTTTTAAAAACAGCGGTACAACAAAACAGAAAGAGACTTACAGATTTAGAGAACAAACTTATAGTTCTTGGGGTGGCGGAAGATGAGGAGAAGGATAGTTAGGGAGTTTGGGATGGACATGTACATACTGCTGTATTTAAAATGGATAACCAACAAGGATCTACTGTATAGCACATGGAACTCTGCTCAATAATCTATAATGACCTATATGGGAAAAGAATATTAAAAAGAGTGCATACATTGCTATATTTAAAATGGATAGCCAACTGGGACCTACTCTATAGTCCAAGGAGCTCTGCTGAATGTTATGTAGCAGCCTGGATGGGAGGGGAGTTTGGGGGAGAATGGATACATCTATATGTATGGCTGAGTCCCTTCACTATTCACCTGAAACTACCACAACATTTTTAATTGGCTATACCCCCAATACAAAATAAAAACTTTAAAATATATTTTTTTAAACAGCAGTACAAATATTTTGATATAATAATAAACATTGGGGGTGGCTGGGATGGAGGATCCAGATGGAGGGATATGTGTATACTTATGACTGATTCACATTGCTGTACAGCAATACAACACAACATTGTAAAGCAGTTATCCTCCAATTAAAAAGCACAATATAACTAATAACAAATAAATATTGAAATGCTACAGGAAAATAGAAATTACATATTATAGCAAATGCTGAGAACAATCTTCAACTGGCCCAACTCCTGCCATTTGGGAGGTCAGATTGGACAATGATCATGATTAATCTCTTTCTGGAATATCGAGTGATGAATACATTATTGCCATATGAGAAATATTTTATTGTTAAAAACCAATGACCTGCCTGTTCAAATCTTGAGTAGGCAATAATAGTAATCTAAGAGGACTTCCCTGGTGGCCCAGTGGTTAAGAATCTGTCTGCCAGTAGGAGACACAGGTTTGATCCCTAGTCTGGGAAGATTCCACTTACCACCAGGCAGCTAAGCCCCTATGCTGTACTACTGAAGCCTGAGTGCCTAGAGCCCAGGTTTTGCAACAAGATAACGCACCGCAATGAGAAGGCCATGCACCATGACAAAGAGTAGCCCCACTCAGTGCAACTAGAGAAAGCCTGCATGCAGCAGTGAAGACCCAGCATAGCCTGTTTTGAATACTTTTTTAAAAAAATAATAAAATCAATAAAAATTTTAATTAAAAAAATAATAAAAATACTTTGAGAAATAGTTTAGGTGTTACTTTCCATGACAGAGGTCTTGATTTCTCTCAATATTCTCTCTGATAATCACAGTAGCCTCCAAGTCAAAGACCACACTTTCAGGCTCTTTTCTTCCTATTCTATTCATCAGTTCAACTCCAGATGAATTTTCCTAAGAAATCATTCTCTATTGGCTCTGTATGGTAACGAAGAGTACAGGTCTTGAAATAAGACCCCAGGACATCAAACCTTGGATTTATCAATTAATTTTTAAGGTTCTGTCTTTTCAACTGTGACAGAGAGTTTGTAAAATGCTTGAATAATTATTATTTTAACTTCATGTTTAAAATGAGTGGGTGAAAAAAATCAGCACTCATGGTAAAGAGCATACACCCAGGAGTCAGACCTGGTAGGAAAATCCTGGTTCTGTCATTGTACTGTCGATAAGACTACTCTAGTCTTCTTTCCCAATATTTGAAAATAATAATAAACATTGGGGGTGGCTGGGATGGAGGATCCAGATGGAGGGATATGTGTATACTTATGACTGATTCACATTGCTGTACAGCAATACAACACAACATTGTAAAGCAGTTATCCTCCAATTAAAAAGCACAATATAACTAATAACAAATAAATATTGAAATGCTACAGGAAAATAGAAATTACATATTATAGCAAATGCTGAGAACAATCTTCAACTGGCCCAACTCCTGCCATTTGGGAGGTCAGATTGGACAATGATCATGATTAATCTCTTTCTGGAATATCGAGTGATGAATACATTATTGCCATATGAGAAATATTTTATTGTTAAAAACCAATGACCTGCCTGTTCAAATCTTGAGTAGGCAATAATAGTAATCTAAGAGGACTTCCCTGGTGGCCCAGTGGTTAAGAATCTGTCTGCCAGTAGGAGACACAGGTTTGATCCCTAGTCTGGGAAGATTCCACTTACCACCAGGCAGCTAAGCCCCTATGCTGTACTACTGAAGCCTGAGTGCCTAGAGCCCAGGTTTTGCAACAAGATAACGCACCGCAATGAGAAGGCCATGCACCATGACAAAGAGTAGCCCCCACTCAGTGCAACTAGAGAAAGCCTGCATGCAGCAGTGAAGACCCAGCATAGCCTGTTTTGAATACTTTTTTAAAAAAATAATAAAATCAATAAAAATTTTAATTAAAAAAATAATAAAAATACTTTGAGAAATAGTTTAGGTGTTACTTTCCATGACAGAGGTCTTGATTTCTCTCAATATTCTCTCTGATAATCACAGTAGCCTCCAAGTCAAAGACCACACTTTCAGGCTCTTTTCTTCCTATTCTATTCATCAGTTCAACTCCAGATGAATTTTCCTAAGAAATCATTCTCTATTGGCTCTGTATGGTAACGAAGAGTACAGGTCTTGAAATAAGACCCCAGGACATCAAACCTTGGATTTATCAATTAATTTTTAAGGTTCTGTCTTTTCAACTGTGACAGAGAGTTTGTAAAATGCTTGAATAATTATTATTTTAACTTCATGTTTAAAATGAGTGGGTGAAAAAAATCAGCACTCATGGTAAAGAGCATACACCCAGGAGTCAGACCTGGTAGGAAAATCCTGGTTCTGTCATTGTACTGTCGATAAGACTACTCTAGTCTTCTACTGCTGTGATGCAAATCACCCCCAAACTGTCTGGCTTACAACAGTAATAATCACTTTTTATTTTCCACTGTTTCTGTAGTTCAGAAATTTGGGAGCCATTTGACTAGGTGATTCTGGTCCAAGGTCTCTCATGGGATTGCAGTCAGCTGAAGACTAGACTGGGTCTGGGAATTCTGCTTCCCAGAATGGCAAGATGCTGCAGGCTATTGACAGGGAGACTGGTTTCCTTCATATGAGCTCCCTAGGCAGCCTGAGGGCTCTGAAGACATGACAACTGGCTTACCCCAGAGCAAGTGAGCCAAGGGAGCAAGGTGGAAGCCACAATGCCTTTATGATCTTGCCTTGGAAGTTACATGACCATTACCTCTGCCATTTTCTATTGGTCACACTGGTTGGTCCTGATTCAATATGAGAGGGGACTCTCCAAGGGTGCTATCATCAGCAGGTAGGATCATTGGCAGCTATCTTGGAAAATCACTGCTGCAAAGGCCTTGGACAAAAGTTTTTTGTTTTAGTTCTCTAAACCTTGTCCTCCTTATTTGTCTAATACAGACAATAACAGTATGTCTATTTCATAGGATTGTTGTGAAAATTAGATAAGATGATGCATGTAAAGTACTTAGTAAGTATTCAAAACTATTACTTAGTATTATTACTAGTCAAAATATTCCAGGAACTGTCATGAGGAAAATGTTATTCTGGGAAGTGTGTGTGTGCATGCTAAGTCGCTTCAGTCATGTCCAACTCTTTGCAACCCTATGGACTGTAACCTGAAAAACTCCTCTGTCTATGGGATTCTCCAGACAAGAATAATGGAGTGGGTTGCCAGGGTCTCCTCCAGGGGATCTTCTCAGTCCAGGGATCAAACCTGAATCTCTTGTGTCTCTTGCATTGGCCCCAGGACATCAAACCTTGGATTTATCAATTAATTTTTAAGGTTCTGTCTTTTCAACTGTGACAGAGAGTTTGTAAAATGCTTGAATAATTATTATTTTAACTTCATGTTTAAAATGAGTGGGTGAAAAAAATCAGCACTCATGGTAAAGAGCATACACCCAGGAGTCAGACCTGGTAGGAAAATCCTGGTTCTGTCATTGTACTGTCGATAAGACTACTCTAGTCTTCTACTGCTGTGATGCAAATCACCCCCAAACTGTCTGGCTTACAACAGTAATAATCACTTTTTATTTTCCACTGTTTCTGTAGTTCAGAAATTTGGGAGCCATTTGACTAGGTGATTCTGGTCCAAGGTCTCTCATGGGATTGCAGTCAGCTGAAGACTAGACTGGGTCTGGGAATTCTGCTTCCCAGAATGGCAAGATGCTGCAGGCTATTGACAGGGAGACTGGTTTCCTTCATATGAGCTCCCTAGGCAGCCTGAGGGCTCTGAAGACATGACAACTGGCTTACCCCAGAGCAAGTGAGCCAAGGGAGCAAGGTGGAAGCCACAATGCCTTTATGATCTTGCCTTGGAAGTTACATGACCATTACCTCTGCCATTTTCTATTGGTCACACTGGTTGGTCCTGATTCAATATGAGAGGGGACTCTCCAAGGGTGCTATCATCAGCAGGTAGGATCATTGGCAGCTATCTTGGAAAATCACTGCTGCAAAGGCCTTGGACAAAAGTTTTTAGTTTTAGTTCTCTAAACCTTGTCCTCCTTATTTGTCTAATACAGACAATAACAGTATGTCTATTTCATAGGATTGTTGTGAAAATTAGATAAGATGATGCATGTAAAGTACTTAGTAAGTATTCAAAACTATTACTTAGTATTATTACTAGTCAAAATATTCCAGGAACTGTCATGAGGAAAATGTTATTCTGGGAAGTGTGTGTGTGCATGCTAAGTCGCTTCAGTCATGTCCAACTCTTTGCAACCCTATGGACTGTAACCTGAAAAACTCCTCTGTCTATGGGATTCTCCAGACAAGAATAATGGAGTGGGTTGCCAGGGTCTCCTCCAGGGGATCTTCTCAGTCCAGGGATCAAACCTGAATCTCTTGTGTCTCTTGCATTGGCAGGTGGGTTATTTACCACTAGTACCACCTGGAAAGCCCAGTAAATAGGTATGCACGTAGATAAATGAGTACATTAATCAAAACACAAGTTAGTATAAAGAATAGAAAGGAAGAACCAGTCAACTCTGCCAATAGAAGTGATTTTAGATTTTCTTGAAGGATGCAGCTGCTGCTGCTTAGTCACTTCAGTCATATCTGACTCTTTGTGACCCCATGGACTGTAACCCGCCAGGCTCCTCTGTCCATGGGATTTACCAGGCAAGAAGACTGGAGTAGGTTACCATGCCCTCATCCAGGGGATCTTCCCAACCCAGGGACTGAATCCAGGTCTCCCACATTGTAGGCATCTGAGCCACCAGGGAGTTTTCCTAAATCCCCTGTCTTTGCCCTTTCCATGAGATGTGCAACTGTAATGATGTGTTTTGCTCAGGAGTGGCAGAAAGATATTGCAGCAGAACTATGCTCTTTCATTTCCATTTCTAGAACATACAGAGAAATGTAAATACATCTCATTGTGTGACTATGCAGATTCTGCGGCTTAGGCAGTCACCAAATTGCCTACTGAAAACAGTCAGCTACTCACCCTTGTCCTTTGGATGCATTTCTAACAAGAAATTTCTATTAAACTGAGAGTAATCTAGTAACACCTGAAAGTTCCCTTCCTCGCTCCTGCAATCCACCCCTAAAGAGCACAAGGGGTCAGAGGTGCCCTCCTTTTGTGGGTGCCTTAGACCCCCTGACTGTTTCCTGTGCTACCCAAGGAGCCTGCGTGGGAAGAAGCAGCAGGCATCCGTATGTCAATTCCATCAAGACCAGAAGTCCAACCAGTCATTTGTGCAACCATAAAATGGAAGTCTCAACTTCCAAGGTTGCTGAGTAGATGAATTAAATACAACTTTTAAAATAGCTTTACATTGAATATCAAACAATGACCAGAAAGGAACTGGTCATTGAATAATGGGTGAATAATCATTCTGGCTGCATCATTTTATGGTCTTCAGCACACAATGAAAAACAATGGAGGATGCACATCTGTCCACTATAACTCTCAAGGTACTACCAAGAGCTTTCCCGGCAGGGAAGTTGACCCACTTTTCAGCCTTCTTTTTCAAGTTTCCGAGCATCCCCAGAGTTCTTTTCAGTTTTTGTCATTCTGGAAAGCCCAGTAAATAGGTATGCACGTAGATAAATGAGTACATTAATCAAAACACAAGTTAGTATAAAGAATAGAAAGGAAGAACCAGTCAACTCTGCCAATAGAAGTGATTTTAGATTTTCTTGAAGGATGCAGCTGCTGCTGCTTAGTCACTTCAGTCATATCTGACTCTTTGTGACCCCATGGACTGTAACCCGCCAGGCTCCTCTGTCCATGGGATTTACCAGGCAAGAAGACTGGAGTAGGTTACCATGCCCTCATCCAGGGGATCTTCCCAACCCAGGGACTGAATCCAGGTCTCCCACATTGTAGGCATCTGAGCCACCAGGGAGTTTTCCTAAATCCCCTGTCTTTGCCCTTTCCATGAGATGTGCAACTGTAATGATGTGTTTTGCTCAGGAGTGGCAGAAAGATATTGCAGCAGAACTATGCTCTTTCATTTCCATTTCTAGAACATACAGAGAAATGTAAATACATCTCATTGTGTGACTATGCAGATTCTGCGGCTTAGGCAGTCACCAAATTGCCTACTGAAAACAGTCAGCTACTCACCCTTGTCCTTTGGATGCATTTCTAACAAGAAATTTCTATTAAACTGAGAGTAATCTAGTAACACCTGAAAGTTCCCTTCCTCGCTCCTGCAATCCACCCCTAAAGAGCACAAGGGGTCAGAGGTGCCTCCTTTGTGGGTGCCTTAGACCCCCTGACTGTTTCCTGTGCTACCCAAGGAGCCTGCGTGGGAAGAAGCAGCAGGCATCCGTATGTCAATTCCATCAAGACCAGAAGTCCAACCAGTCATTTGTGCAACCATAAAATGGAAGTCTCAACTTCCAAGGTTGCTGAGTAGATGAATTAAATACAACTTTTAAAATAGCTTTACATTGAATATCAAACAATGACCAGAAAGGAACTGGTCATTGAATAATGGGTGAATAATCATTCTGGCTGCATCATTTTATGGTCTTCAGCACACAATGAAAAACAATGGAGGATGCACATCTGTCCACTATAACTCTCAAGGTACTACCAAGAGCTTTCCCGGCAGGGAAGTTGACCCACTTTTCAGCCTTCTTTTGTTCAACAAGTATTTCCTGAGCCAGTCCCTCTCTGTATGCAGTTCTTTTTGGTCATGTTTTTTCTGTTTCTCTGCCTCAAGCCTAATGAGCTTTTTCCCAGATTTCTCAATTTTAACTTATGACTCAAATAGTAAGACATTTAATACTATTAACCCTGTTCCTCCTACAACTCTGATCTCCATCCTACAAAACTGATCCCCTGCTTTGACAGACGTCACTCTCCTCCCACTGATTTCCTGCCTCTCTGGCAGCTTCATCTGTACTCCTTTTATTGACAACGCTTCTTCTTTATGCCCTTTGAGTAATGCATTTCCTGAGATTTTCACTTTGGGTCTGTCTTCTGAAATCCTTACTCCTAATTCCTTGGTGACCTCATCAACTTTCCTCTTTCTCGTTCCCCATCCCAGCTTTAACTATTTGGAGGCGACTTCCAAATCCACTTCTCTGGTCCTGAACTTCAAATCATGTATTTTCAAATGCCTGGTAAATACTTCTCAGTCCTGACAGCCCCTCTAGTACTCAGACACTCAGTCGTGTCCAACTCTTTGTGACTCTATGGACTGTAGCCCGCCTGGCTTCTCTGTCCTTGGGGTTCTACCGGCAAGAATACTGGCATGGGGTACCACTGCCTACTCCAGGGGATCTTCCTGACCCAGGGATCAAGCCCACCTCCCTTACATCTCCTGCATTGGCAGGCGGATCCTTTACCACTATCAGCCCCTCTAACTCATGTGTTTTTGTTGTCTTATCCATTCTTGATAATAGACACTAGTCTCCTACCCACTCAGGCTTGAAAACTTGGAGCCATGGCTCTATTCACTTCAATTTTTTAAAATCTCTTGAGACCACTGTCTAGAAAATAAAGCCCAGACTCTTTAGATGGCACTTACAGCTCTGAAAAATCTAGCCTCAACCTGTCTTTCTGGGCTTTCTATCTTCGTATTCACATTTCCCTCCCCACCTACACTAATCCTTTCCTCGTGCTCTTCCATTTTTCCGCACACAATGAAAAACAATGGAGGATGCACATCTGTCCACTATAACTCTCAAGGTACTACCAAGAGCTTTCCCGGCAGGGAAGTTGACCCACTTTTCAGCCTTCTTTTGTTCAACAAGTATTTCCTGAGCCAGTCCCTCTCTGTATGCAGTTCTTTTTGGTCATGTTTTTTCTGTTTCTCTGCCTCAAGCCTAATGAGCTTTTTCCCAGATTTCTCAATTTTAACTTATGACTCAAATAGTAAGACATTTAATACTATTAACCCTGTTCCTCCTACAACTCTGATCTCCATCCTACAAAACTGATCCCCTGCTTTGACAGACGTCACTCTCCTCCCACTGATTTCCTGCCTCTCTGGCAGCTTCATCTGTACTCCTTTTATTGACAACGCTTCTTCTTTATGCCCTTTGAGTAATGCATTTCCTGAGATTTTCACTTTGGGTCTGTCTTCTGAAATCCTTACTCCTAATTCCTTGGTGACCTCATCAACTTTCCTCTTTCTCGTTCCCCATCCCAGCTTTAACTATTTGGAGGCGACTTCCAAATCCACTTCTCTGGTCCTGAACTTCAAATCATGTATTTTCAAATGCCTGGTAAATACTTCTCAGTCCTGACAGCCCCTCTAGTACTCAGACACTCAGTCGTGTCCAACTCTTTGTGACTCTATGGACTGTAGCCCGCCTGGCTTCTCTGTCCTTGGGGTTCTACCGGCAAGAATACTGGCATGGGGTACCACTGCCTACTCCAGGGGATCTTCCTGACCCAGGGATCAAGCCCACCTCCCTTACATCTCCTGCATTGGCAGGCGGATCCTTTACCACTATCAGCCCCTCTAACTCATGTGTTTTTGTTGTCTTATCCATTCTTGATAATAGACACTAGTCTCCTACCCACTCAGGCTTGAAAACTTGGAGCCATGGCTCTATTCACTTCAATTTTTTAAAATCTCTTGAGACCACTGTCTAGAAAATAAAGCCCAGACTCTTTAGATGGCACTTACAGCTCTGAAAAATCTAGCCTCAACCTGTCTTTCTGGGCTTTCTATCTTCGTATTCACATTTCCCTCCCCACCTACACTAATCCTTTCCTCGTGCTCTTCCATTTTTGTTGTATCCTGGGTTATATGGCCCTTGTATCTCCCTCTTTTTCCTTACCTTAAAAGGCCATTTCTTGAGTTTCCCTGGTGGTCCATGGGCAAAGAGTCCCCCTTGCAGTGCAAGGGGCACCAGTTCAATCCCTGGCCCGGGAAGATCCCACATGCCACAGAGCAGCCGAACCTGTGTGTCCAATTATGAGCCAGCACTCTGGAGCACATGCACCCAGAGCCTATGCTCTTCTGTGCGAGAGGCCACTGCAATGGGAGGCCCACACAGGTCAAAGAATAAAGATGGATGAAAATAAATAAATAAAAAACCAATAAAAGAGGTCAAAATAAATTTTTTTAAGGCCATTTCTCCTCCCAACCCTCATCCTTTTTTTTTTTAACTTTTTATTTTGCATTGGGGCATAGCCATTTAAAGACAATGTTGTGATAGGGACTCAGCCATACTTATGTATGTATCCATTCTCAGCCAAGCTCCCATTCTACCCAGGCTATCTCGTAACGTTGAACAGAGTTATTTGTGCTATACAATGGGTCCTTGTTGGTTATCCATTTTGGTTGCTTGTCCAAAAAAGCATCCAACTCTCATCTTTAACTGTTGGTATAGAACCCATTCTCAAGCTCATCTTAATTACCATATTCCCAAAATATGGTGTTTCCTCCAGCACGCACCCACCCATGAGAGACTAGTCAGCCTTGATGTACAAATGCCCTCTCTGTATTCAAGCCACCATTAACCCCAGAAATTCTGTTCTCTCAATATCTCTTGAATCCATCCATTTTTTTCTTAATCTCTAGTGTAAGACCTTTGTCCAAGTCAGCACCATTTTTCACTAGGACTGCTGATGTGGTAGTAGTCCAGGTGAGTCGCTAGGTCCTCTGTTGCCCACCTTCAGCTTGTACCTCATGATACAGAACCATCTTTCTGAGCACAAATCCAGTCAGTTCCCCACCCTGTCTTCAGTTTTCACTTCAATTTTTTAAAATCTCTTGAGACCACTGTCTAGAAAATAAAGCCCAGACTCTTTAGATGGCACTTACAGCTCTGAAAAATCTAGCCTCAACCTGTCTTTCTGGGCTTTCTATCTTCGTATTCACATTTCCCTCCCCACCTACACTAATCCTTTCCTCGTGCTCTTCCATTTTTGTTGTATCCTGGGTTATATGGCCCTTGTATCTCCCTCTTTTTCCTTACCTTAAAAGGCCATTTCTTGAGTTTCCCTGGTGGTCCATGGGCAAAGAGTCCCCCTTGCAGTGCAAGGGGCACCAGTTCAATCCCTGGCCCGGGAAGATCCCACATGCCACAGAGCAGCCGAACCTGTGTGTCCAATTATGAGCCAGCACTCTGGAGCACATGCACCCAGAGCCTATGCTCTTCTGTGCGAGAGGCCACTGCAATGGGAGGCCCACACAGGTCAAAGAATAAAGATGGATGAAAATAAATAAATAAAAAACCAATAAAAGAGGTCAAAAATAAATTTTTTTAAGGCCATTTCTCCTCCCAACCCTCATCCTTTTTTTTTTTAACTTTTTATTTTGCATTGGGGCATAGCCATTTAAAGACAATGTTGTGATAGGGACTCAGCCATACTTATGTATGTATCCATTCTCAGCCAAGCTCCCATTCTACCCAGGCTATCTCGTAACGTTGAACAGAGTTATTTGTGCTATACAATGGGTCCTTGTTGGTTATCCATTTTGGTTGCTTGTCCAAAAAAGCATCCAACTCTCATCTTTAACTGTTGGTATAGAACCCATTCTCAAGCTCATCTTAATTACCATATTCCCAAAATATGGTGTTTCCTCCAGCACGCACCCACCCATGAGAGACTAGTCAGCCTTGATGTACAAATGCCCTCTCTGTATTCAAGCCACCATTAACCCCAGAAATTCTGTTCTCTCAATATCTCTTGAATCCATCCATTTTTTTCTTAATCTCTAGTGTAAGACCTTTGTCCAAGTCAGCACCATTTTTCACTAGGACTGCTGATGTGGTAGTAGTCCAGGTGAGTCGCTAGGTCCTCTGTTGCCCACCTTCAGCTTGTACCTCATGATACAGAACCATCTTTCTGAGCACAAATCCAGTCAGTTCCCCACCCTGTCTTCAGTTCCTTCCCCTGCTACCCAAGCTCACAGGCTCTTGTGCTCTAGATTCTACCCTCATCCACAGCTGTTCTGGCTCTTTTCAACCTGTGCCATGCCCTCTCCTGTTGTTGGGCCCTTCCACTTCCTGTCCTCTCTGCCAAAAATTCTCTTCCCTTTTAACCCTGTTCCCTCACATTCAGTTGTTGTTGTTCTGTTACTAAGTCATGTCTGACTCTTTTGATCCCATGAACTGCAGCACACCAGACTTCCCTGTCCTTCACTATCTTCCAGAGCTTGCTAAAATTCGTGTCCATTGAGTTGGTGATGTCATCCAGCCATCTCATCCTCTGTCACACCCTTCTCCTCCCATCCTCAATCTTTTCCAGAATCAGGGTCTTTTCCAATGAATTGGCTCTTCAGATGGACAAAGTATTGGCACTTCAGTTCCAGTATCAGTCCTTCCAATGAATACTCAGGGTTGATTTCCTTTAGGATTGACTGATTTGATCTCCTTGAGGTCCAAGGGACTCTCAAGAATCTTCCCCAGGACTATAGTTTGAAAGCATAAATTCTTTGGTGCTCAGCCTTCCTTATGGTCCACTTTTCACCTCCATACTTGACTACTGGAAAAACCATAGCTTTGATTATGCAAGTCTTTGTCAGAAAAGTGATGTCTCTGGTTTTTAATATGCTGCCTAGTTTTGTCAAAGCTTTTCTTTCAAGGAGCAAGCACTTTTAGTTTCATGAATGCAGTCACTGTCCACAGTGATTCTGGAGCCCAAGAAAGAAAAGTCACTGTCCTCAAAGTTGATCCATATTCCCAAAATATGGTGTTTCCTCCAGCACGCACCCACCCATGAGAGACTAGTCAGCCTTGATGTACAAATGCCCTCTCTGTATTCAAGCCACCATTAACCCCAGAAATTCTGTTCTCTCAATATCTCTTGAATCCATCCATTTTTTTCTTAATCTCTAGTGTAAGACCTTTGTCCAAGTCAGCACCATTTTTCACTAGGACTGCTGATGTGGTAGTAGTCCAGGTGAGTCGCTAGGTCCTCTGTTGCCCACCTTCAGCTTGTACCTCATGATACAGAACCATCTTTCTGAGCACAAATCCAGTCAGTTCCCCACCCTGTCTTCAGTTCCTTCCCCTGCTACCCAAGCTCACAGGCTCTTGTGCTCTAGATTCTACCCTCATCCACAGCTGTTCTGGCTCTTTTCAACCTGTGCCATGCCCTCTCCTGTTGTTGGGCCCTTCCACTTCCTGTCCTCTCTGCCAAAAATTCTCTTCCCTTTTAACCCTGTTCCCTCACATTCAGTTGTTGTTGTTCTGTTACTAAGTCATGTCTGACTCTTTTTGATCCCATGAACTGCAGCACACCAGACTTCCCTGTCCTTCACTATCTTCCAGAGCTTGCTAAAATTCGTGTCCATTGAGTTGGTGATGTCATCCAGCCATCTCATCCTCTGTCACACCCTTCTCCTCCCATCCTCAATCTTTTCCAGAATCAGGGTCTTTTCCAATGAATTGGCTCTTCAGATGGACAAAGTATTGGCACTTCAGTTCCAGTATCAGTCCTTCCAATGAATACTCAGGGTTGATTTCCTTTAGGATTGACTGATTTGATCTCCTTGAGGTCCAAGGGACTCTCAAGAATCTTCCCCAGGACTATAGTTTGAAAGCATAAATTCTTTGGTGCTCAGCCTTCCTTATGGTCCACTTTTCACCTCCATACTTGACTACTGGAAAAACCATAGCTTTGATTATGCAAGTCTTTGTCAGAAAAGTGATGTCTCTGGTTTTTAATATGCTGCCTAGTTTTGTCAAAGCTTTTCTTTCAAGGAGCAAGCACTTTTTAGTTTCATGAATGCAGTCACTGTCCACAGTGATTCTGGAGCCCAAGAAAAGAAAATCTGTGCCTGTTCCCATTTTTCCTTTTAGAACTCATCTAAAATGTCCCTTCAGAAAAGCCTTCCCTGGTAATGATAACACATGCAGAGAAGCGATAGAAAAACAGACATGGACAGTAGACATATGGACATTGTGGGAAATGAACAGTGGGTGGGAGGCATAAAGGAAGTAGCATGAAAACCTATACTATCATATGTGAAAAAATCGCTATTGTTATTGTGTGGTGAGAAAAGAGGACCCTGCAGCCGTGCTGTGCGACGACCAGGAGGGGTGGGATTGGGGGGATATACATATGACTAGTCTGGGATCATATGTATCTGTAAACAACAAAACTCTGTAAAAGTAAAATAAAAATTAAAAAAAAACAATAAAAGTCTCCCCCGCCTGCCTTCCCCCAGTTATCCATGGGCATATTATTTGCTTCATATCTGCCTCCTCTACTAAATGTTCACCATTCTATCTGTTTCTATCCCATATTTCCAACAAAGCCTGCATTTAGTACAAGACACTTAATAGATATTTGTTCATTGAACAATTGAATGCTACTCTCTGCTCTCTGATTTCCTAATGAGAATGGAATCCCCACTTTATACACTATTTCTGTCGATTCATATTAACCATGGTTTTCTCAAAATGAAAGTGAAAAATTTTAATCCACTTTTTTTTTTAAACAGGCCTTGTGTGTCCAATAACAGCCACAATTCTATGTTCCAGCTTTCATTTTTTTAATGATTAATAGGTTAAAAAAAAAAAAAAAACTGGCTGCAAGAGGGAAAAATATAGGTGGGTCTAAAAGAGGTTAAGGGAGGTGCATGTTTTGACTCCACAGTGGATAAAAGTAATTTATATGTTTTTCCTCCATCACACATGCCACTAGACTACAGAAATTGGAACAAAACTAGGCCCTAATCAATACAATGTTCACAGATCATAAAGAACATTTTTCTGTAAAGTGATTTCCCCCCAGTTGACTAATTGATTTTAAAGCTCTTACTGCAAGTGACTCACACTGGTTTAAAGACTAAAAACTTTCCAAATCTCTTTATCTCTAATGTTTGTGCATAAGTCCAAGGCAAGAGTGAAAGCAACAGTGACTCGGGAAAAACATTCAGAGCAAATACAAATGCATTATCTGTTCTTACATCTGGTTCTAATGACATATATGGGCAAAAATCTGCTTGTAAACATTCCTGCTCAGTCATCTTGGATTCAACTGATAAGGGCTTAGAGGACAAGATGTGGTATGTAGGTACAGAGAAATGGAAAGAACACTGGGTGACAGAAAACTCGGATTTTAGTTTTCACCTCCACAGTTTACCACATCATTCAATAAAGCATTGAATCCTCGCATGCCCATGTTTCAGGAACTAGAAAAAGGCAAGGATCGAGTTCTCATTCAAGAGGGCATGACACACATGCACTGACCACGTTCTATCCTGGACACCCCTTAGATCAATCATAAAGATATATAAAGGGGATAAATCCATAACAGTACTGAGAACAGAAGCCTTTGGAATGACTAATGTTGAAAAAGGAAGTCACAGCCCAGGAACCACACAGGAGACTGCAACAGAGACAGGAGTTGAAGTTGTTCCTCTCTGTAAGACCAGAAGAAGCTCTAAGCCCAGAGTTAGCAGATATGAAAGCAAAAGTGAGCTGTGGATGTCAATAAGCATGATTCACTAGGGTCAGAAAGATCTCCCGGAGAAGAAGATGGCAACCCAGTATTCTCGCCTGAATTCCATGGACAGAGGAGTGTCAGGCGGAAAGAGTGAAAATTTTAATGGTGTGTCCAATAACAGCCACAATTCTATGTTCCAGCTTTCATTTTTAATGATTAATAGGTTAAAAAAAAAACTGGCTGCAAGAGGGAAAAATATAGGTGGGTCTAAAAGAGGTTAAGGGAGGTGCATGTTTTGACTCCACAGTGGATAAAAGTAATTTATATGTTTTTCCTCCATCACACATGCCACTAGACTACAGAAATTGGAACAAAACTAGGCCCTAATCAATACAATGTTCACAGATCATAAAGAACATTTTTCTGTAAAGTGATTTCCCCCCAGTTGACTAATTGATTTTAAAGCTCTTACTGCAAGTGACTCACACTGGTTTAAAGACTAAAAACTTTCCAAATCTCTTTATCTCTAATGTTTGTGCATAAGTCCAAGGCAAGAGTGAAAGCAACAGTGACTCGGGAAAAACATTCAGAGCAAATACAAATGCATTATCTGTTCTTACATCTGGTTCTAATGACATATATGGGAAAAAATCTGCTTGTAAACATGCCTGCGCAGTCATCTTGGATTCAACTGATAAGGGCTTAGAGGACAAGATGTGGTATGTAGGTACAGAGAAATGGAAAGAACACTGGGTGACAGAAAACTCGGATTTTAGTTTTCACCTCCACAGTTTACCACATCATTCAATAAAGCATTGAATCCTCGCATGCCCATGTTTCAGGAACTAGAAAAAGGCAAGGATCGAGTTCTCATTCAAGAGGGCATGACACACATGCACTGACCACGTTCTATCCTGGACACCCCTTAGATCAATCATAAAGATATATAAAGGGGATAAATCCATAACAGTACTGAGAACAGAAGCCTTTGGAATGACTAATGTTGAAAAAGGAAGTCACAGCCCAGGAACCACACAGGAGACTGCAACAGAGACAGGAGTTGAAGTTGTTCCTCTCTGTAAGACCAGAAGAAGCTCTAAGCCCAGAGTTAGCAGATATGAAAGCAAAAGTGAGCTGTGGATGTCAATAAGCATGATTCACTAGGGTCAGAAAGATCTCCCGGAGAAGAAGATGGCAACCCACTCTAGTATTCTCGCCTGGAAAATTCCATGGACAGAGGAGCCTGGCAGGCTGTAGTCCATGGGGCCACAAAGAGTCAGACATGACAAAAGCACTGAGCATGCACCTACTAAACGTTCACTTTGGAAACAGGCCAGTTTTCTTCCTCTCCATGAACCTTCCGAACCCCAGAAGCAAGTCTTACCAGATCTTCACAATAATAACCTAGTATTAATATTTTATTCATAAATATAAATGCAAATCCAAAGACTCCTCATAATTAAGAAAAAAATCAAAACAACTCCCCAAAAAGGAGACCAAGATGAAGGTAAAATTGTAAAAACCTCCCAGAAAGTAGAGCATAAGTTTAAAATATGAAGTGCAGGGGGGGACTAAGAGAAATACAGAAAATAAATCCAGAAGAATCATTACGCATCTGAGAGGACATCCAGAAAGAGTTGGAAAAAACAAAGGAGCTTTAACAATTAAAGAAATGTTTCAAGGAAATTTCCTAGAGTTGAAGAAAGGCTGGAGTTGTCAGAGTGAAAAAGCCCACTGAGTGTCCAAATAGATGAAAGTATAGAAAACTAAAAGGGGTAAAAAGAAGCTTAAAAAATTCAGGGACAAATAATATATTTTCTATCCACCCCCCAGAGAATCAGATTGACACTGGATTTTTCATCAGCAACCTTTGCAACTAGAACACAATGCAGAATTGCCTTTTGAAGGATGAAGGGAAATTATTTTGAAACAAGAATTATATGTTCGGCCAAACTGTCAATCATAAAGTCTGTGAAAAGGATTTTCAGACTTGTTATGACTCACAAAATTAAGCCCCTGTCCAACTTTTGTGACAACTGATTTAAATTGTGCTACATACTTTTTAACACAAAAGGGAATCCAAGAAAGAGAAAGCTGTACTGTGTGATACAAATATTAGGGGATCTAA
Source organism: Tragulus kanchil (assembly GCA_022376925.1). NCBI lineage: Eukaryota > Metazoa > Chordata > Mammalia > Artiodactyla > Tragulidae > Tragulus > Tragulus kanchil. The sequence continues at coordinate 75,248,164 of JAIOJX010000003.1, read as the reverse complement.
CCCAGAAGTGAGGCAGTCAAAGAGATATTTTAGATGCATAGTATACCTAGAGAGCAATTGATCCAAACTGAGAATTCAGAGGACTCTAATAAAAATGTATTCCAAGAAGAAAGTGGATTCCTTAAAAATACACAGTAGGGTTAAAAAAAAAAAAAAAAGCCTATGTAATTATAAGAGATTTGGTGAAGACTTGTGATCTTCTATCAACAACTGTCTTAGGTTAGATATTCTGTCTTCATCAGCTTGGGCAGCTATCAAAGAACAGCATAGACTGGGTAAGTTAACAACAGATGTTTATTCCTCACAGTTCTGGAGGCTAGCAAATTAAGACTGTGGTGCCAGTAGGTTTGGTATCTGGAAAGAGTCCTCTTCCTGGCTTGCAGATAAGAAAAGTCCTTGCTATTTGTTCACACGGCTTTTTCTTGGTATGCTTACAAGAAGAGAGAGGAAGGGCCCTTTTCCTCTTCTTAAAAGGACACTAATCCCTTCATGAGGGCTCCAATCTCATGAACTCATTTGAACTTGATTATCTCCCAAAGGCCTCACTTCCTAATACCATTACAGTGGGGATTAAGACTTCAAAATGTAAATTTTGAGGAGGAAAAATATTTAGTTGATAATGCCAGCAGAGTTTAGGATTCTGTTATAAATGATTTATTGAGAAAATACTCTTTGGAGAAGGGGAATAAGGAAAATAATAAGAGATTTTTTAAAGACTAAGAGAAAAATGTGGCTCTGCTGAATACAAGCTTTACAGTGACTCCATGGGAAATAGGGGTCACAAATCGCAGCAAAGAATGGGCCCCATCTTGCAGCAAGTTGGTCTTCTTTCCCTGTGTCGGTCATTCAGGCAGTTAACCAGCTGCTAGCTTGTGTGGAAAGGGGTAACTTCCCTCGAAAGGCAGCTTTCATTTGGCCTGGGACAATTCTCTGAAAAAATGGACAGCTATGAGCCCTTAGAAGCCAATGCTGATTGCAGCTGAGGCATGGTTGTAGTGAACCAACAACGATAGGGGAAAAGTTAAGCAATTTAAAATTCCAGGAAAGTCAAAAACTATAAAAAACAACAAAATAAACAAATCCAAATGTGATGCAAACTGCAGCATTGTACTCCAATTTTGGACAGTTGGTATTGTCTAACTCTTATTTGACTTTGACATTTGAAACATTCTCCTTTGAATTACATAGGTTTAATTACAAGACTACATTTTCTCTCTCGTGGAACTAATCACCAATGACACGTTGCTGTTGTTTAATTAAGTCATGTCCAACTCTTCTGCAACCCCATTGTCTTAGGTTAGATATTCTGTCTTCATCAGCTTGGGCAGCTATCAAAGAACAGCATAGACTGGGTAAGTTAACAACAGATGTTTATTCCTCACAGTTCTGGAGGCTAGCAAATTAAGACTGTGGTGCCAGTAGGTTTGGTATCTGGAAAGAGTCCTCTTCCTGGCTTGCAGATAAGAAAAGTCCTTGCTATTTGTTCACACGGCTTTTTCTTGGTATGCTTACAAGAAGAGAGAGGAAGGGCCCTTTTCCTCTTCTTAAAAGGACACTAATCCCTTCATGAGGGCTCCAATCTCATGAACTCATTTGAACTTGATTATCTCCCAAAGGCCTCACTTCCTAATACCATTACAGTGGGGATTAAGACTTCAAAATGTAAATTTTGAGGAGGAAAAATATTTAGTTGATAATGCCAGCAGAGTTTAGGATTCTGTTATAAATGATTTATTGAGAAAATACTCTTTGGAGAAGGGGAATAAGGAAAATAATAAGAGATTTTTTAAAGACTAAGAGAAAAATGTGGCTCTGCTGAATACAAGCTTTACAGTGACTCCATGGGAAATAGGGGTCACAAATCGCAGCAAAGAATGGGCCCCATCTTGCAGCAAGTTGGTCTTCTTTCCCTGTGTCGGTCATTCAGGCAGTTAACCAGCTGCTAGCTTGTGTGGAAAGGGGTAACTTCCCTCGAAAGGCAGCTTTCATTTGGCCTGGGACAATTCTCTGAAAAAATGGACAGCTATGAGCCCTTAGAAGCCAATGCTGATTGCAGCTGAGGCATGGTTGTAGTGAACCAACAACGATAGGGGAAAAGTTAAGCAATTTAAAATTCCAGGAAAATCAAAAACTATAAAAAACAACAAAATAAACAAATCCAAATGTGATGCAAACTGCAGCATTGTACTCCAATTTTGGACAGTTGGTATTGTCTAACTCTTATTTGACTTTGACATTTGAAACATTCTCCTTTGAATTACATAGGTTTAATTACAAGACTACATTTTCTCTCTCGTGGAACTAATCACCAATGACACGTTGCTGTTGTTTAATTAAGTCATGTCCAACTCTTCTGCAACCCCATTGACTATAGTGTATAGTATTTTCATAATCATATGAAAATAAGTGTCATGTTTTAATTTTTCAATCAACCCATAAACAAAACATGTCAGACTTAATTATAGTTACAGGACACAAGGTTAAAACTTAAAACCTTAACAGTATAAAAGTAATGATAGAATGATAAAAGTTTGGATTAATGTGGAGAGAGATTAGGTAAAGGATAATATAGAGTAAAAATTCTTCATCCACTATCCAATGGGTTAATATAGTTTTACTAAATTTGCAATATGAAGCATTCCAGATTTTAAGCACTATGCTATTTGATATTATAAAGATATGCAATGAAAGAACTAAAATAAATATATAACTAGCAAATAGCTGAGTGAAAGAGGAAGGTATTATAAACAAGCTATATTTCTCACTATCATAGAAAGGAATCCATTTAGATTCTCTGAGATTCTACCTAAGGCTGATAACCAAAGAAATGACCAAATGTTGTTATTTGAAATTATAGCGATAAATACCAGAAGTGAAAAGAGCAACAGTTGAAAATGTTTACATATGAGGAATGGTCTAGAAGAAGGTGTTTTGTGTTTTGTTTTTTGTTTTTTATTCTCAGTCGTCCGACTCTTTGCAACTTCATGGACAATATATCTCACTAAGCTCTTCTGTCCATGGAATTCTCCAGGCAAAAGCACTAAAGTGTGTTGCCATTCTCTTCTCCAGCGGATCTTCCGAACCCAGGGATTGAACCCAGGTCTCTCACATTGCAGGCAGATTCTTTACTAAGCCACCAGGGAAGCTCTTTTTTTTTTTTTTTAATTTTGTAATTTTTATTTTATAATTGTCTGCATGGTTGAGGGGTTTTCTGTTCTCTAAATGTATTATACTACTAATAAAAAATGATGATAAGAATACTTTCCAGCCCATTCAGCCAAGTAATCAAGAAGGTTCACGAAGATAATGTATAGGAAAGTACTTTGCAAACTCTCGAGTGCTAAGATAAATGTGAAGTGTTATTAAGAGGGCAGTCTAGGGCAGTTCAAGATTCAGGAAGGAACTGTAGGGCTTTCCTTAATCAAGCCCTATTTTTAAGGTGCCAAGATCCAAATTAAAAAGGAAGCTGTCTCTAAAATGCTGATCATAAAACATCTGAAAGAATAAATGTGTTGAGAGAAAGTATTTGGAAGAATGACAAGAAAAAATTTAAATAGTAAGTGTTTTGATAGAACTATTAGGTTTCCATCAAGTTCTTTCTATAAAACAAAAACACTGGGGAAACTAAACACCAATAGCAGTACCATCATCTTAGGGAACAACATCACAGAAAAAATTTACTGTCAGGATAGAGACTTATCTCTTACACCTAAACCACTTTCAGATACTTTTGTAAATAGTCTCATAATTAGCATCATGAATATTTTAGAATACTGTGTTTTCATAACTTCTTAATTAGGCAGGTAGTTCTGCTCCATAGCCCTGTTAAGGGCTTGAAATAAAATTGTTGGTTCATCTGTCTATCTCCTTTGCATGAAAAGGAATTTCTCAAAACAAGGAACTATGTCTTAAAACACTTTATTCTGTGTCTGTTTTTCATATCTTGGGGCCTCCTAGCACATACTCCTAGCACTCAATGAGTGTTTGTTAAATGGTGAAAAGAGCAACAGTTGAAAATGTTTACATATGAGGAATGGTCTAGAAGAAGGTGTTTTGTGTTTTGTTTTTTGTTTTTTATTCTCAGTCGTCCGACTCTTTGCAACTTCATGGACAATATATCTCACTAAGCTCTTCTGTCCATGGAATTCTCCAGGCAAAAGCACTAAAGTGTGTTGCCATTCTCTTCTCCAGCGGATCTTCCGAACCCAGGGATTGAACCCAGGTCTCTCACATTGCAGGCAGATTCTTTACTAAGCCACCAGGGAAGCTCTTTTTTTTTTTTTTTAATTTTGTAATTTTTATTTTATAATTGTCTGCATGGTTGAGGGGTTTTCTGTTCTCTAAATGTATTATACTACTAATAAAAAATGATGATAAGAATACTTTCCAGCCCATTCAGCCAAGTAATCAAGAAGGTTCACGAAGATAATGTATAGGAAAGTACTTTGCAAACTCTCGAGTGCTAAGATAAATGTGAAGTGTTATTAAGAGGGCAGTCTAGGGCAGTTCAAGATTCAGGAAGGAACTGTAGGGCTTTCCTTAATCAAGCCCTATTTTTAAGGTGCCAAGATCCAAATTAAAAAGGAAGCTGTCTCTAAAATGCTGATCATAAAACATCTGAAAGAATAAATGTGTTGAGAGAAAGTATTTGGAAGAATGACAAGAAAAAATTTAAATAGTAAGTGTTTTGATAGAACTATTAGGTTTCCATCAAGTTCTTTCTATAAAACAAAAACACTGGGGAAACTAAACACCAATAGCAGTACCATCATCTTAGGGAACAACATCACAGAAAAAATTTACTGTCAGGATAGAGACTTATCTCTTACACCTAAACCACTTTCAGATACTTTTGTAAATAGTCTCATAATTAGCATCATGAATATTTTAGAATACTGTGTTTTCATAACTTCTTAATTAGGCAGGTAGTTCTGCTCCATAGCCCTGTTAAGGGCTTGAAATAAAATTGTTGGTTCATCTGTCTATCTCCTTTGCATGAAAAGGAATTTCTCAAAACAAGGAACTATGTCTTAAAACACTTTATTCTGTGTCTGTTTTTCATATCTTGGGGCCTCCTAGCACATACTCCTAGCACTCAATGAGTGTTTGTTAAATGGATGAAAGAACATAAAAAACAATGCTTTGGATTTTTTATTATCCAAAGCATACCTTGGTCTGTCTGTGATGATAAGGAGATATTATTCACATACTCTGTTGGGTGCCTGATCTCTCAGAGACTCCTCTGAAAAATGAAAATAATGGCATCTACTTCAGAAGGGTTGTCATAATGATTTGCTAAAAATAATGCATGAAAAGCTACGGATGCAGAGTGAATTTTTATTAAATGGTTATTGCTGTTATTATTGTTGTTTGACTGTGCTTTGGCAGCCCCATGGACTGTAGCCTGCCAGGCTCCTCTGTCCATAGAATTTTCCCGGCAAGAATCCTGGAGCGGGTTGCCATTTCCTCTTCCAGAGGACCTTCCCAACCCAGGACGAAACCGTGATCTCTCATGTCTCCTGCATTGGCAAGAGGATTCTTTACCATGAGCGTCACCTGGGAAGCCCCTTTATTAGTATTAGCAACTGCAAATAATTGCTGACAGACAACTATGTGCAGTCACTACCCACAGATCTCGACCAATATAGATAAGCAAGGCCAGGACCTCATTGTCCAGGAGAAGAATGAACAAGCTCCCAGATCACCCTCCTGTGTCTCTCCATTGACTCCAAGGACAAGATCCTCAAAGAGAGTGTCCCTATAGGTGAAGCAAGAGAACATGCATAGGCTAAGGGGGGGCAGTTACAGAAGCATTTGTACTGAATTCTGTGGAACCATCCTTCCCTGCCCCCAACCTACTCAGGGGCAAAAAAAAAAAAAAAAAAAGTCTTATTCATCTTAGCTCCTTTCCATCAACCCAGTTCCTAGTATGCTGTCCCAGAGTACTATTATTGGTGCATGATATTCATTTAGTCAAGCAAGAGACTGATCAATGGAAACAATCCAGATATTGATCATTAGTAAAGGGGCTCTGGTCTCAGTAACTCACTGGCCCCAATACACAAATTGTTGGTTCATCTGTCTATCTCCTTTGCATGAAAAGGAATTTCTCAAAACAAGGAACTATGTCTTAAAACACTTTATTCTGTGTCTGTTTTTCATATCTTGGGGCCTCCTAGCACATACTCCTAGCACTCAATGAGTGTTTGTTAAATGGATGAAAGAACATAAAAAACAATGCTTTGGATTTTTTATTATCCAAAGCATACCTTGGTCTGTCTGTGATGATAAGGAGATATTATTCACATACTCTGTTGGGTGCCTGATCTCTCAGAGACTCCTCTGAAAAATGAAAATAATGGCATCTACTTCAGAAGGGTTGTCATAATGATTTGCTAAAAAAAATGCATGAAAAGCTACGGATGCAGAGTAAATTTTTTATTAAATGGTTATTGCTGTTATTATTGTTGTTTGACTGTGCTTTGGCAGCCCCATGGACTGTAGCCTGCCAGGCTCCTCTGTCCATAGAATTTTCCCGGCAAGAATCCTGGAGCGGGTTGCCATTTCCTCTTCCAGAGGACCTTCCCAACCCAGGACGAAACCGTGATCTCTCATGTCTCCTGCATTGGCAAGAGGATTCTTTACCATGAGCGTCACCTGGGAAGCCCCTTTATTAGTATTAGCAACTGCAAATAATTGCTGACAGACAACTATGTGCAGTCACTACCCACAGATCTCGACCAATATAGATAAGCAAGGCCAGGACCTCATTGTCCAGGAGAAGAATGAACAAGCTCCCAGATCACCCTCCTGTGTCTCTCCATTGACTCCAAGGACAAGATCCTCAAAGAGAGTGTCCCTATAGGTGAAGCAAGAGAACATGCATAGGCTAAGGGGGGGCAGTTACAGAAGCATTTGTACTGAATTCTGTGGAACCATCCTTCCCTGCCCCCAACCTACTCAGGGGCAAAAAAAAAAAAAAAAAAAGTCTTATTCATCTTAGCTCCTTTCCATCAACCCAGTTCCTAGTATGCTGTCCCAGAGTACTATTATTGGTGCATGATATTCATTTAGTCAAAGCAAGAGACTGATCAATGGAAACAATCCAGATATTGATCATTAGTAAAGGGGGCTCTGGTCTCAGTAACTCACTATGCAAACAACAGGAAATCCTATGAACCTGAAGGAGTCGTAGTCTGATCATGGGCTCAGAGGTTCTGATTCTACGGGTCCCCAAACTACCCCCGAATAAAGAGGCCAGAAGCAGGTCCTCATTTAAACCATCAGGCTTAATGTCTTGTGAACCCTTCCATTAGGGACTCCGAGGTACTGAAGCTGGGAATTGGTGACCAAGCCCTCATTTAGCGTCTACACTAAAGGCGTCAGGGTCTCCAAGAAAAGATGAAAAAAAGGACCCATTTCGGGGCTTCCCTGGTGGTCCAGTGGGTAAGGACACCGCCTTGCAGTGCAAGGGGCGCCAGTTCGATCCCTGGCCTGGGAAGATCCCACGTGCCGCGGAGCGGCTGGACCGATGTGTCCAATCAACGAGCCGGAGCTCTGGAGCGCATGCGCCTGGAGCCGGTGCTCTGCGACGAGAGAGGCCACTGCGATGGGAGGCCCACAAGAGCCAAAGAACAAAGATGGATGAAAATAGATAAATGAAAGACCAATGGAAGTGGCCCACCCGGGCCCCCTCCCTCCCCACCCCATCCCAACCAAAATAAATAAATATTTAAAAAAAAAAAAGGACCCATTTCCACCCCACATCTCTTCCCTTCTTTGCAGTGCCTCAGTCTTGCTGTATGATACAGCAAGAGCAGCAGTATCTTCTTAGTGGAGTCTCCTCAGTTCTGTGAGTTTTCTGATTGCATGGTGGATAATGTCTCTCTGTTCTCTCATTGTTTTCTCGAAGTCCAACTTCATTTTTTCACCTAAGGAGGATACCACACGAAAACACTTGGCAGTAGATGGACATCATTTTATACCTAGGTTCAGTTTCTTATGATCCTACATTTCGTCTTTAGAATGTTCTTTTTTGCGAAAGAAAGATTTCAAAGACTTTGCAAAAAATGGAATGTGCAAAAATCTTGTGACTCTGGGAATTACAGAGTGTATCAGAACACCGTTTCCTTTTAGTTCATTTTAGAGTCAGGCTTGAGATTGAACATGTTTTCCTTTTAGTCATTCAGGTGCATGACTCAATGGTCCAGATTGATCATTAGTAAAGGGGGCTCTGGTCTCAGTAACTCACTATGCAAACAACAGGAAATCCTATGAACCTGAAGGAGTCGTAGTCTGATCATGGGCTCAGAGGTTCTGATTCTACGGGTCCCCAAACTACCCCCGAATAAAGAGGCCAGAAGCAGGTCCTCATTTAAACCATCAGGCTTAATGTCTTGTGAACCCTTCCATTAGGGACTCCGAGGTACTGAAGCTGGGAATTGGTGACCAAGCCCTCATTTAGCGTCTACACTAAAGGCGTCAGGGTCTCCAAGAAAAGATGAAAAAAAGGACCCATTTCGGGGCTTCCCTGGTGGTCCAGTGGGTAAGGACACCGCCTTGCAGTGCAAGGGGCGCCAGTTCGATCCCTGGCCTGGGAAGATCCCACGTGCCGCGGAGCGGCTGGACCGATGTGTCCAATCAACGAGCCGGAGCTCTGGAGCGCATGCGCCTGGAGCCGGTGCTCTGCGACGAGAGAGGCCACTGCGATGGGAGGCCCACAAGAGCCAAAGAACAAAGATGGATGAAAATAGATAAATGAAAGACCAATGGAAGTGGCCCACCCGCCCCCCTCCCTCCCCACCCCATCCCAACCAAAATAAATAAATATTTAAAAAAAAAAAAGGACCCATTTCCACCCCACATCTCTTCCCTTCTTTGCAGTGCCTCAGTCTTGCTGTATGATACAGCAAGAGCAGCAGTATCTTCTTAGTGGAGTCTCCTCAGTTCTGTGAGTTTTCTGATTGCATGGTGGATAATGTCTCTCTGTTCTCTCATTGTTTTCTCGAAGTCCAACTTCATTTTTTCACCTAAGGAGGATACCACACGAAAACACTTGGCAGTAGATGGACATCATTTTATACCTAGGTTCAGTTTCTTATGATCCTACATTTCGTCTTTAGAATGTTCTTTTTTGCGAAAGAAAGATTTCAAAGACTTTGCAAAAAATGGAATGTGCAAAAATCTTGTGACTCTGGGAATTACAGAGTGTATCAGAACACCGTTTCCTTTTAGTTCATTTTAGAGTCAGGCTTGAGATTGAACATGATCACATTCTCCACGTCTCTGGTTGGCATATTTCATTCGGAGCCTTATCACATAGTACAGTATCACTGTCTCCTGATTTTCCAGAACCCCCACTAATTAAACAGCAAGGATCATTTTTTCTTGGCCTGTAATGATTTTGCAGTAAAGGGCAGAATTGATTTTTGAGCTATGACTCAGGGTCTGGAAAAATATTGGCCAAGAAGTGGGTGCAAGCTGCCACTGGCACTCTATACCTTGAACATAAATCTAAAAATATGCATGTAGTCAGTGTTGCTAATTTAAAGAAGGCACCTAAGTTATTTGACTACTATCTCTTTCTTCTTAGGAACCTTTAAAGGACTGAGTAATTTGCTATATTAATAGTCTTTATTCAGCCATTGTGTGGGGAGGACAGAGGGATGGTATAATTCATAAGACCTCTTTCTTACAAGCCTACTTTGCATGTGTTAGTCACTCAGTCGTGTCCAACTGTTTGCGGCCCCTTGGACTGTAGCCCACCAGGCTCCTCTGTCCATGGGATTCTCCAGGCAAGAATACTGCAGTAGATTGCCATTTCCTTCTCTGTCACCAAATAGGAATAAACAGAAGAAGGGTAAGAACTGACTGGTGCCTTCCAGGAGTTTATATCTGATTCAGAGGGTGAAACACAGTTCATTCATGAAGCAAACACCCCTAACGGAGTGGTCAAGGAGGCCAGTGTTGCTGAGGTGCAAGAATGAAGGTGATTGTGTTCCTGGAGAGGACATGGTAGTGGAGAAGGGGCTTCACACCAGCTGAGTCCAGGTCATACTGGATCACCCAGACCACTGGGGTTTCAGCCATACACCCCTGTCACTGTGACCTCAAGGGACAGAGGGAAGGTTGAAAGGGAGGGAGGTTTGAGAGAGCTTCTTTTTCAGTTGGAATATAATTGCTTTACAATATCGTATTAGTTTCTGCTATTACAATGAAGTGAATCTGCCATATGCATACATAGATCCGCTCCTTGAGGACCTCCTTCCCCTCTCCCACCCATCCCTTTAGGTCATCACAGAGCACCAAGCTGAGCTTGCTATGCTGTAGAGCAGGTTCCCACTAGCTGTCTATTTTGTACCTGATAGTGTATGTATGTCAGTCTCACTCTCCCATTTCGTCCCCCTCCCCCTCTCCCACCACATCCACATGTCCATTCTCTACATCTGCATCTCTGCTCCTGCCTTGGAGATAGGTTCACTCGTACCATTTCTCTAGATTCCACATATATGTGTTACTAGGCAATATTTGTTTTCCTCTTTCTAACTTACTTCTTGCTCAGAGGCTTGAGCTCTCAGCTCCCCTTTTGTCCAATCATGTGGAAGGAGCACATGTCTTTCCACTTTGGGCTGCAACACTAGATATAACTCAGGCATCACAAACTGTTCCTACCCCACACCCTACTGCCCACAGGTAAATCCCTGGACACAGCAGTGGAGCAGCTCAGGGCCTAGCTCCAGCCTACCTGCCCAGGGTTCTCCCCAGCGGCATCCCTCTCCCTCTTTGTGTACTCCAAAACCTGCTTCTTGAAGCCTGACACACTTTCTTAAATATTTACTGATTTATTTCTAGCCGTTCTGGGTCTTCATTGTTGTACTGGCTTTCTTTAGTTGATGCAAGTTGGGGCTACTCTCTAATTGTGGTGCATGGGCTTCTGGTTGCAGTGACTTCCTTTGTTGTTGAGCTTAGACTCTTGGGTATTGGGGTTCAGTGGTTGCAGCACATGGGCTCAGTAATTGTGTCTCGCCAGCTCTAGAGAACATGCTCAATACTCTTGGGACCTCATAGGTCAGGGGGGAGGTGCAAGAATGAAGGTGATTGTGTTCCTGGAGAGGACATGGTAGTGGAGAAGGGGCTTCACACCAGCTGAGTCCAGGTCATACTGGATCACCCAGACCACTGGGGTTTCAGCCATACACCCCTGTCACTGTGACCTCAAGGGACAGAGGGAAGGTTGAAAGGGAGGGAGGTTTGAGAGAGCTTCTTTTTCAGTTGGAATATAATTGCTTTACAATATCGTATTAGTTTCTGCTATTACAATGAAGTGAATCTGCCATATGCATACATAGATCCGCTCCTTGAGGACCTCCTTCCCCTCTCCCACCCATCCCTTTAGGTCATCACAGAGCACCAAGCTGAGCTTGCTATGCTGTAGAGCAGGTTCCCACTAGCTGTCTATTTTGTACCTGATAGTGTATGTATGTCAGTCTCACTCTCCCATTTCGTCCCCCTCCCCCTCTCCCACCACATCCACATGTCCATTCTCTACATCTGCATCTCTGCTCCTGCCTTGGAGATAGGTTCACTCGTACCATTTCTCTAGATTCCACATATATGTGTTACTAGGCAATATTTGTTTTCCTCTTTCTAACTTACTTCTTGCTCAGAGGCTTGAGCTCTCAGCTCCCCTTTTGTCCAATCATGTGGAAGGAGCACATGTCTTTCCACTTTGGGCTGCAACACTAGATATAACTCAGGCATCACAAACTGTTCCTACCCCACACCCTACTGCCCACAGGTAAATCCCTGGACACAGCAGTGGAGCAGCTCAGGGCCTAGCTCCAGCCTACCTGCCCAGGGTTCTCCCCAGCGGCATCCCTCTCCCTCTTTGTGTACTCCAAAACCTGCTTCTTGAAGCCTGACACACTTTCTTAAATATTTACTGATTTATTTCTAGCCGTTCTGGGTCTTCATTGTTGTACTGGCTTTCTTTAGTTGATGCAAGTTGGGGCTACTCTCTAATTGTGGTGCATGGGCTTCTGGTTGCAGTGACTTCCTTTGTTGTTGAGCTTAGACTCTTGGGTATTGGGGTTCAGTGGTTGCAGCACATGGGCTCAGTAATTGTGTCTCGCCAGCTCTAGAGAACATGCTCAATATTTGCTCTGTGGCATGTGAGATGTTCCTGACCCAGGGATCAAACCCACGTCTCTTGCATTGGCAGGTGGATCCTTTACCACTGAGCCACCAGGGAAGCCACTAACATGTGTTTTCTAGACTCCATGCTTTCACACACATTGTCCTTTCTGTCACCCAGAGAAGTCTTCCTTGTCATCTTTCCCCTTTGAAATTATACCTATCCTTAAAGTCAAGCTTCCATATTCCTTCTTTACAAAATCTTCCCTAACTCAACCCCTAACCCCTGACTGCCTGGCTGAAAATCATCTCATTCCACCAATACTTGCAATAGCATTTTATTTGTAGCTTTGACTACCCTCTTCACATTATACCTAGACCTGAATTCTCTGTGAACATCCTCCTCTCCCCACTAAACTCTTGAAGGGGCAAGACAAATGCCTGTTTCATCTCCACCCTGATCCCAATTTTCTTGCCTGTTTCTCCTATAGAGAAGTAAATAAATTTGGGTTGAAAGTGAAAGTGAAAGTGTTAGTGCCTCAGTCCTGTCCAACTCTTTGTGACCCCATGGACTGTAGCTCACCAAGCTCCTCTGTCCATGGATTTCTCCAGGCAAGAATACTGGAGTGGGTTGCCATTTCCTTCTCCAGGGGATCTTGCTGACCCAAGGATCAAACCTGAGTCTCCTGTATCTCAGGTGAATTCTTTACTGTCTGAGCCACCAGGGAAGCCCCAGATATGGGTGGCATGGCCCTTGAGTTAGTCAAGGCTTCAAAGACCAAGCAGTGGGGAACAATCCAGAAAGAGGTGGTCAAAGAAGCTCTGGTCTTCAGCCACATGTACAGAAGTGGCCATGCCAAGTCTTCAGTGATTCACACTAATCTAAGTTGACCACTTGCCATTGATTCTTTTATATAAACAAATGCTGTGTAAATGTAAACAGGACTTTTAGATTTTCATTGGGTTTTTTACTGGCTTTCTTTAGTTGATGCAAGTTGGGGCTACTCTCTAATTGTGGTGCATGGGCTTCTGGTTGCAGTGACTTCCTTTGTTGTTGAGCTTAGACTCTTGGGTATTGGGGTTCAGTGGTTGCAGCACATGGGCTCAGTAATTGTGTCTCGCCAGCTCTAGAGAACATGCTCAATATTTGCTCTGTGGCATGTGAGATGTTCCTGACCCAGGGATCAAACCCACGTCTCTTGCATTGGCAGGTGGATCCTTTACCACTGAGCCACCAGGGAAGCCACTAACATGTGTTTTCTAGACTCCATGCTTTCACACACATTGTCCTTTCTGTCACCCAGAGAAGTCTTCCTTGTCATCTTTCCCCTTTGAAATTATACCTATCCTTAAAGTCAAGCTTCCATATTCCTTCTTTACAAAATCTTCCCTAACTCAACCCCTAACCCCTGACTGCCTGGCTGAAAATCATCTCATTCCACCAATACTTGCAATAGCATTTTATTTGTAGCTTTGACTACCCTCTTCACATTATACCTAGACCTGAATTCTCTGTGAACATCCTCCTCTCCCACTAAACTCTTGAAGGGGCAAGACAAATGCCTGTTTCATCTCCACCCTGATCCCAATTTTCTTGCCTGTTTCTCCTATAGAGAAGTAAATAAATTTGGGTTGAAAGTGAAAGTGAAAGTGTTAGTGCCTCAGTCCTGTCCAACTCTTTGTGACCCCATGGACTGTAGCTCACCAAGCTCCTCTGTCCATGGATTTCTCCAGGCAAGAATACTGGAGTGGGTTGCCATTTCCTTCTCCAGGGGATCTTGCTGACCCAAGGATCAAACCTGAGTCTCCTGTATCTCAGGTGAATTCTTTACTGTCTGAGCCACCAGGGAAGCCCCAGATATGGGTGGCATGGCCCTTGAGTTAGTCAAGGCTTCAAAGACCAAGCAGTGGGGAACAATCCAGAAAGAGGTGGTCAAAGAAGCTCTGGTCTTCAGCCACATGTACAGAAGTGGCCATGCCAAGTCTTCAGTGATTCACACTAATCTAAGTTGACCACTTGCCATTGATTCTTTTATATAAACAAATGCTGTGTAAATGTAAACAGGACTTTTAAATCTCTTTTTATATTATTTTTTATTTTTTAATGAATTTTTATTATTTTACAGAGTTTTGCTGCTTACTGCCATACATCAACCTGAAACAGCCATAGGTATACATATGTATACACATTTAACTTTTCACTTGAAATTAAATAGAACTATCTGGTTCCCCTAGAACATCACCCCTTTCCTAGGCAACATGCTCCAGCTTGTCTTGGTGCCTGACCCCACGACCCTGAGCTTGGAGATGGCTTGGATAGATGGGAAGAAGGTGCAGGTGCCTGTATCTTTCCCTGATCCTGCCAGGTAACTGCTTGATTGAAATTGAAAAGACAGTTAGAAGAGTTTTTTAAAGAGAGGGTTTTTTTTTTTTTTAAAAGCAAAATGTGAGTAGTAATGACTTTAAGGAATATATAGTAAAAATCAAAAACCTTGCAGGGAATTGATATAGCAGACTATTTTAGGTTACAGCAGTACACTTCAAAAGAAAATTTTACCTGTTTTAGATGGCAGTTATTCTAAAATTAGTTACAAACTGCTTCCTGAGGCAGAGCACATGGAACTGAATTTAAGCTCCTTCGCAAATGACCCCTGATCATCATTGAGAACATCAGTGCACTAGTTAACTGTACAGAGCTGACCAGGGCCAGACCAACTTCTTTGCCTTCTCACTTAGTGGCCTCAGGGCAGCTGTGATTGACGCTTCTGAACCCACTGCTAGTTTTCATGATTCTTTTCATAGTCTCAGGATTCTAGCCATTACTTCTTACAACTCCTCGTAAGGACTTCCCTGGTGGCTCGGTGGTAAAGAATTCACCTGCCAATGCAGGAGATGTAGATTCATCTCCTGGGTCAGGAAGGTTCCATGGAGAAGGACATGATAACTCACTCCAGCATTCTAGCCATGGGGAATTCCATGGACAAAGAAGCCTGGAGGGCTACAGTCCATGGATCAAAAAAGAGTTGGACACAACTGAGTGACAACTCCTAGTAAGCCTACCTGAAAGAATTCTCCAACTCTCAGATCTTTCTCTGCTCCCACCCCCATGTGCCTATGATTTACTTTGTTAGAATGACCTCTGCAACATCCAGAAGGAGGCTCCGATCAAATAGTTCTTCATTAAGCAGACACACTTCACAGAAAAGCTCTTGGTTACTCAAAGAACTTTGTTCATTTAACACTTGGTGTTCAGCTGTGTTCTCAAACGATATGAATTCTAGATAACTGGGTTGTGAATAGGAAAACTTACTTTTGACATCAGTCAGTGCAATGTATCTCAGAATAGATAAGGGAGGAAATACTTTCTCTTTGGTAATTCCTGAAGAAATTCATCAGCACTAGGAAATTTCTTTTCAAAAAAAAAATAAATAAATAAAGAGTTTATATGCTTTTCCCTCTGGCTGAAAGTTTTTTCCCTGCCTTTCTATTTGGCAAAATCTTAATTATCTAACACTTGACCTAAGCCCAAGTGTTTCCTACTTTACTAGGGAGAATCAGGGACAATTTTCCCTGATAAAATTATCTTTCCTGCCTTTCATACTCCCAAACACTGGATAGACAATGAACTGTTTGAGGCCAGGAACTATTAATACAGCTTGTTCACCTTTGGATGCCTGGATCCTAACACAGACATTAACATTTAGAGCTTAAGATTATTTGTAAATAAATGTATATGTTTTAGATTATTCCATTCCATTTTGTGGCTACCTTAAGCTGTGAGAAAGGGGTATAAAGAGTTGAAGATGTAACTAGGAACAAACAGGTGTGAAAAAGGAACAAGTAAGAAACTCAGGGAATGGAGAAGAGGGGAAGAGAAAGAGTTTTTGTGAATGATGGAGAGGAACATGTTGAGAAGGAGTACAAGATTTGATTGGTTCTTGAATGCTGGATTACCCACTCTGACCAGTTGTTCTACTTGTTTACGCCACAATTTCAGTTGTTGTTATTGTTCCATTTCAAAGTTGTGTCCAACTCTTTGTGATTCCATGGACTGTAGCATGTCAGGCTCCTCTGTCCTCCACTGTCTCCCAGAGTTTTCTCAAATTCATGTTCATTGAGTCAGTGATGCTATTTAAGCATAACACCTTTTGCTTTCAATCTTTTGCAGCATCAAGTTCTTTCCCAATGAGCCAGCTCTTCGCATCAAGTGGCCAAAGTGTTGCAGCTTCAGCGTCAGTCCTTCCCATGAATATTCAGGGTTGATTTCCTTTAAAATTGACTGGTTGGATCTCCTCGCAGTCAAAGGGACTCTCAAGAGTCTTCTCCATAACCATAGTTTGAAAGCCTCAATTCTTTGGCACTCAGCCTTCTTTATGGTCTAACTCTCACATCCATATATTTCAGATTCTGGTTCTTCTCTTCACTGTCTTCTGAGATGTTAATTCACTTTCAAAATATTGTCCATAATCTTTCATTTTTCCTAACCTTAATTCTTAAAGCTTCAAGGCTACTCATCCATCACTCCTATTCTTCTCACTCATATCTTCTCAATGCTTCCAATATCAGAATAACACTATCAGAATACAGAAAACATGGGCTTCCCTGGTGGTCCAGTGGATAAAGAGTCCGCCTTGCAGTGCAAGGGACACTGTTTCGATCCCTGGTCCAAGAAGATCCCATGTGCCATGGAGCTACTGGATCAGTGTGTCCAATTATGAGCCAGCGCTCTGGAGCACATGTACCCAGGTGCTCTGTAAGGAGAGAGGCCACTGCGACGGGAAGTCCACACATGTGAAAGAATAAAGACTGATGAAAATAAATGGATAAAAAATCATTTAAAAAGGCCAAAAAAGGGCTTCCCCTGGTGGTCCAGTGGGTAAGGACACCGCCTTGCAGTGCAAGGGGCGGCAGTTCGATCCCTGGCCTGGGAAGATCCCACGTGCCGCGGAGCGGCTGGACCCATGTGTCCAATCAACGAGCCGGAGCTCTGGAGTGCATGCGCCCAGAGCCGGCGCTCTGCAACGACAGACGCCACCGCGATGGGAGGCCCACAAGAGCCAAAGAACAAAGACGGATGAAAATAGAGAAATGAAAGACCAATAGAAGTGGCCCGCCGGCTCCCCTCCCTCCCCAACCCGTTCCCCGCCCTAAATAAATAAATCTTTAAAAAAAAAAAAAAAAAAAAAGGCCAAAAAATAAAACCAAAAAAAGAATACAGAAAACATTTCTGTCATCAAAATATTCCAGATGGGGTCAGAGAGATAAGTTATTTAAGGACCTGTGAGTTATCCTTGATCAGAAGAAATTTATTGTGACCATCATGCAAGGAAGTCAATCTTACTTGATTCTTTGGACTATATTCAGTGGTTAATAAGCTACCCCTTTACCTCTTTACCTTAGGAGAGGTTAGAAAAGAAAAGGGCGGAGATAGGGATGGAAAGAGCTTATTTCACACAGCCTATAAAATCAAAAGGGAAACAGCAGGGAATCACAGAGAGCAACCTGAGATTCAGAAAAGAAACTATCAAACACCTGAATTCCAGAGTTTCTTTTTTTTTTTAAACCTTTATTTTACTTTTAACTTTTACAGAGTTTTGTTGTTTACAGATATGTATGTTCCTAGATTAGTCATATGTATATCCCCCCCTTTCCACCCCTCCCAACCATCACACAGCACCCCTGAAGGATCCCCTTTTCTCACAGAGCAATGACTAGAGCTATTTTCTTCACTTATGATAGTACAGGCCTTCATGCTACTTCCTTTACGCCTCTCACCCACTGTTCCTTCCCCACAATGTCCATATGTCCACTGTCCATGTCTGTCTGTCACTTCACTGCATGTGCCATCATCACCATCCTACTAGATTCCATATATATGTGTTAATATACTGTATTTGTCCTTCTCTTTCTGACTGACTTCACTTTTGATGATACGTTCTAGATCCAGCCACCTCATTAGGGCTGAGTCTTCTGCATTTCTCTTTACAGCTGTGTAGTATTCCATTATATATATGTACCAGAGCTTTTGGATCCATTCGTTCGTCGATGGGCATCTAGGTTCCTTCCATGTTCTAGCTATTGTATAGAGAGCTGCAATGAACATTGGGGTACAGGTGCTTCTTTCAGTTTTGATTTCGTCAGGGTATAAGCCTAGTAGTGGGATTGCTGGGTCATAGGGTGCTTCTATTTTTAGTTTTTAAGAAATCTCCAGACTGTCTTCCATAGAGGCTGTATCAATTTACACTCCCACCAGCAATGCAGGAGTGTTCCCTTTTCTCCGCAGCCTCTCCAGCATTTATTGTCTGTCGATTTGTGGATGATGGCCATTCTGACGGGTGTGAGGTGATATCTCATTGTAGTTTTGATTTGCATTTCTCTAATTATTAGTGAAGTTGAACATCGTTTCATGTGTTTTGGGGCCATCTGTATGTCTTCTTTGGAGAGGCGTCTCTTTAGGTCCTTTTCCCATTTTTTGATTGGGTTGTTCGTTTTTCCAGTGCTGAGTTGTCTGAGTTGCTTGTAGATTTTGGAGATTAATTCTTTGTCTGCTGTTTCATTTGCTATGATTTTCTCCCACTCTGTGGGCTGTCTGTTCAGCTTTTTTGTAATTTCTTTTGCTGTACAAAAGCGTTTAAGTTTCATTAGGTCCCACATGTTCATTTGTCTTTTTAGTTCCACTATTCTAGTAGGTGGGTCAGAGAAGATCTTGCTTTAATTGATGTCCTTGAGGGTTTTGCCTATATTCTCCTCTAAGAGTTTGATGGTTTCTGGCCTTACATTTAAGTCTTTAATCCATTTTGAGTTGATCTTTGTGTATGGTGTCAGGGTATGTTCCAACTTCATTTTTTTGCATGTAGCTGTCCAATTTTCCCAGCACCATTTGTTGAAGAGGCTGTCTGTGTCCCATTTTATATTTTCGCCTCCTTTGTCAAAAATAAGGTACCCATAGGTGCGTGGCTTTATCTCTGGGTTCTCAATCTTGTTCCATTGGTCGATATTTCTGTTTTTGTGCCAGTACCATACTGTCTTGATGACTGTTGCTTTGTAGTAGAGTCTGAAGTTCGGGAGGCTGATCCCTCCAGCTCCATTCTTCTTCCTGAGGATTGCTTTGGCTATTCGAGGTCTTTTGTGTTTCCATATGAACTGTGTTGTTGGTCTAGTTCTGTGAAGAATGTTATTGGAAGTTTGATAGGGATCGCATTGAATCTATAGATGACATTTGGTAGTATGGTCATTTTCACAATATTGATTCTTCCGACCCAGGAACATGGAATATCTCTTCATCTGTTTAAGTCTTCTTTAATGTCTCTCATGAGTGTCTTATAATTTTCTGTGTACAGTTCTTTTGTTTCTTTGGGTAGGTTTATTCCTAGATATTTGATTCTTTTGGTTGCAATGGTGAAGGGGATTGCCTCTTTGATTTCGTTTTCTGATTTTTCATTGTTTGTGTATAGGAATGCCAGTGACTTCTGTATATTGATTTTGTATCCTGCGACTTTGCTGAATTCGCTGATTAACTCTAGTAGTTTTGTAATAGTGTCTTTGGGATTTTCTATGTATAATATCATGTCGTCTGCAAATAGAGAGAGTTTGACTTCTTCTTTTCCAATCTGGATTCCTTTGATTTCTTTCTTTCTCTTATTGCCATTGCTAGAACTTCCAGGACTGTGCTGAATAAGAGTGGTGAAAGTGGACACCCTTGTCTTGTTCCTGATCTTAGAGGGAATGCTTTGAGTTTTTCACCATTGAGGATAATGTTCGCTGTGGGCTTCTCATATATGGCTTTCACTATGTTAAGATAAGTTCCTTCTATGCCCATTTTTTGAAGAGTTTTTATCATAAATGGATGCTGTACTTTGTCAAAGGCTTTTTCTGCATCTATTGAGATGATCATGTGATTTTTGTCTCTCAATTTGTTAATATGGTGTATCACATTGATTGATTTGCGGATGTTGAAGAATCCTTGCATGCCTGGGATGAACCCAACTTGATCGTGATGAATGAGCTTTTTGATGTGTTGCTGAATTCTGTTTGCTAGGATTTTGGTGAGGATTTTGGCATCAAGATTCATCAGTGAAATTGGCCTATAATATTCTTTTTTTGTGATGTCTTTGCCTGGCTTTGGTATCAGGGTGATGGTGGCCTCATAGAATGTGTTTGGAAGTGTTCCTTCCTGGGCAATTTTTTGGAAGAGTTTTAGAAGGACAGGCATTAGCTCTTCTTTAAATGTTTGGTAGAATTCACTTGTGAAACCATCTGGCCCTGGGCTTTTATTTTTGGGTAGATTTTTGATCACAAGGTCGATTTCTGAGCTTGTGATTGGCTTGTTCATAGTTTCTATTTCTTCCTGGTTGAGTCTTAGGAGATTAATCTTCTCTAAGAAACTGTCCATTTCTTCCAGGTTGTCCAGTTTGTTGTCATAGAGTTGTTCATAATAGTCTCTTATAATCCTTTGGATTTCTGCATTATCCATTGTAATCTCTCCTTTTTCATTTTTGATTTTGGTGATCTGGTTCTTCTCTCTCTTTTTCTTGATGAGTCTGGCCAGTGGTGTGTCGATTTTATTGACTTTTTCGAAGAACCAGCTTTTTGTTTTATTTATCTTTACTATTGTTTCTTTTGTTTCTTTTTCATTTATTTCTGCTCTGATCTTTATGATTTATCTTCTTCTGCTGTCTTTGGGGTGTTTTTGTTCTTCTTTCTCCAGTTGTTTTAAGCGTAAGGTAAGGTTGTCTGTTTCAGATTTTCCTAGTTTCTTGAGGTGGGATTGAATTGCTATAAACTTCCCTCTTAGAACTGCTTTTGCAGTATCCCATAGGTTTTGCACTGTCGTGTGTTCCTTCTATGCCCATTTTTTGAAGAGTTTTTATCATAAATGGATGCTGTACTTTGTCAAAGGCTTTTTCTGCATCTATTGAGATGATCATGTGATTTTTGTCTCTCAATTTGTTAATATGGTGTATCACATTGATTGATTTGCGGATGTTGAAGAATCCTTGCATGCCTGGGATGAACCCAACTTGATCGTGATGAATGAGCTTTTTGATGTGTTGCTGAATTCTGTTTGCTAGGATTTTGGTGAGGATTTTGGCATCAAGATTCATCAGTGAAATTGGCCTATAATATTCTTTTTTTGTGATGTCTTTGCCTGGCTTTGGTATCAGGGTGATGGTGGCCTCATAGAATGTGTTTGGAAGTGTTCCTTCCTGGGCAATTTTTTGGAAGAGTTTTAGAAGGACAGGCATTAGCTCTTCTTTAAATGTTTGGTAGAATTCACTTGTGAAACCATCTGGCCCTGGGCTTTTATTTTTGGGTAGATTTTTGATCACAAGGTCGATTTCTGAGCTTGTGATTGGCTTGTTCATAGTTTCTATTTCTTCCTGGTTGAGTCTTAGGAGATTAATCTTCTCTAAGAAACTGTCCATTTCTTCCAGGTTGTCCAGTTTGTTGTCATAGAGTTGTTCATAATAGTCTCTTATAATCCTTTGGATTTCTGCATTATCCATTGTAATCTCTCCTTTTTCATTTTTGATTTTGGTGATCTGGTTCTTCTCTCTCTTTTTCTTGATGAGTCTGGCCAGTGGTGTGTCGATTTTATTGACTTTTTCGAAGAACCAGCTTTTTGTTTTATTTATCTTTACTATTGTTTCTTTTGTTTCTTTTTCATTTATTTCTGCTCTGATCTTTATGATTTATCTTCTTCTGCTGTCTTTGGGGTGTTTTTGTTCTTCTTTCTCCAGTTGTTTTAAGCGTAAGGTAAGGTTGTCTGTTTCAGATTTTCCTAGTTTCTTGAGGTGGGATTGAATTGCTATAAACTTCCCTCTTAGAACTGCTTTTGCAGTATCCCATAGGTTTTGCACTGTCGTGTGTTCATTGTCATTTTCTTCTAGGAATTTTTTTATTTCTCCTTTGATTTCCTCAATGATCAGTTGGTTTTTTAGGTATGTGTTGTTTAATCTCCATGTGTTTGTGTTTTTAGCGGTTTTTTTCCTGTAGTTGATCTCTAGTCTCACTGCATTGTGCTCCGAGAAGATAGTTGATAGAATTTCAGTTTTCTTGAGTTGACTGAGGATTGATTTGTGGCCCAAGATGTGGTCTATCCTGGAGAATGTTCCGTGAGCACTTGAGAAGAAAGTGTATTCTTCTGCTTTTGGATGGAAAGTCCTAAAGATAACAATGAGGTCCATTTCTTCTAGTGTGGCATTTAAGGCTTGTGTTTCTTTATTAATTTTCTGTTTGGATGATCTGTCCATTGGTGTGAGAGGAGTATTAAAGTCTCCTACTATGATTGTGCTGCTGTCAATGTCTTCTTTTATGTCTGAAAGTGTTTGTCTTATGTATTGGGGTGCTCCTGCATTGGGAGCATAGATATTTATGATTGTTATGTCTTCTTCTTGGATCGATCCCTTAATCATGATGTAGTGACCTGCCTTGTCTCTTAGAATCTTCTTTACTTTAAAATCTATTTTGTCTGATATGAGGATTGCTACTCTAGCTTTCTTTTGATTTCCATTTGCATGGAATATCTTTTTCCAGCCTCTCACTTTCAGTCTATGAGTGTCTCTAGGTCTGAAATGAGTTTCCTGGAGGCAGCATATGTATGGATCGTGTTTTTGGATCCATTCGGCTACTCTGTGTCTTTTGGTTGGGGCATTTAGTCCATTGACATTCAAAGTAATTATTGATACAAATGATCCTATTGTCATCTTCTTAGATGTTATGATGGGTTTGTTTCATGGATCTTCTCCTTTTATACTTGTTGTCTATATAAGTCCCTTTAACACTTGTTGTAAGGCTGGTTTGGTGTGACTAAATTCTTTTAATTTTTGCTTGTCTGTAAAGCTTTTGATTTCTCCATCTATTTTGATTGAGATCCTTGCAGGGTAGAGGATTCTTGGTTGCAGATTATTCTCTTTCAGCCATTTAAATGTGTCCTGCCATTCCCTTCTGGCCTGCAGAGTTTCTGTTGAAAGATCAGCTGTTAAACGGATGGGCTTTCCCTTGTATGTCACTAGTTGCTTTTCCCTTGCTGCTTTGAGAATTCTATCTTTGTGTTTAATTTGTGTTAACTTCATTAATATGTGTCTTGGTGTGTTTCTTTTCAGATTAATTCTGTTTGGTACTCTTTGTGCTTCTTGGACTTGATTGACTATTTCTTTTCCCATGTTGGGGAAATTTTCAACTATAATCTCTTCAAAAATTTTCTCATAGCCTTTCTTTTTTTCTTCTTCTTCTGGAACCCCTATAATTTGAATATTGGTGCGTTTGATATTATCCCAGAGGTCTCTGAGGCTATCCTCTGCTCTTTTCATTCTTTGAGCTAGAGTCTGTTTTTCAGCAGTTACTTCCACCATTTTATCTTCCAGCTCACTTATCCGGTCTTCTGTCTCAGATACTCTGCTCTTGATTCCTTCTACAGTGTTTTTCAGTTCAGCAATTGAGTTGTTTGTCTCTGTTACTTTTTTGGTAAGTTCTTGTATTTCTTTATTCAGTGTGTTAGTTGTGTCTTGCAATTTCTCTGAAATTCTGTTTTCAAACTAATTTATTCACCACAAACCAATCTTACAATTCATTAGCTTCCCCCCAGAGACAAGACTGAATGTCCACTATTTTCCTGACCTATAAATAATAGGTGCCACTTGCTTCGAAATGAAGCTTAGTTAGAACATCATACCAAAGTGAATCAATATGATTGTTACAAAGCTAAAATATAACAAGTTAGGTCCTGAATCTTTGGGGAGAGAAGATTCTTATTCCTTGATCTTTATGAAAAAAAAATTATGGCAGAAAAATTGATAAATTATCTTTTAGCAGCATTAAATTTGAACCCAAAAAATAATCTGATAATTAGAAATAAAAAGTCATACTGTTCACTCAGGGAACTCAAACCAGGATTCTGTAACAACCTAGAAGGGTAAGTTCAGAAGATATCTTCTCCTTTTATACTTGTTGTCTATATAAGTCCCTTTAACACTTGTTGTAAGGCTGGTTTGGTGTGACTAAATTCTTTTAATTTTTGCTTGTCTGTAAAGCTTTTGATTTCTCCATCTATTTTGATTGAGATCCTTGCAGGGTAGAGGATTCTTGGTTGCAGATTATTCTCTTTCAGCCATTTAAATGTGTCCTGCCATTCCCTTCTGGCCTGCAGAGTTTCTGTTGAAAGATCAGCTGTTAAACGGATGGGCTTTCCCTTGTATGTCACTAGTTGCTTTTCCCTTGCTGCTTTGAGAATTCTATCTTTGTGTTTAATTTGTGTTAACTTCATTAATATGTGTCTTGGTGTGTTTCTTTTCAGATTAATTCTGTTTGGTACTCTTTGTGCTTCTTGGACTTGATTGACTATTTCTTTTCCCATGTTGGGGAAATTTTCAACTATAATCTCTTCAAAAATTTTCTCATAGCCTTTCTTTTTTTCTTCTTCTTCTGGAACCCCTATAATTTGAATATTGGTGCGTTTGATATTATCCCAGAGGTCTCTGAGGCTATCCTCTGCTCTTTTCATTCTTTGAGCTAGAGTCTGTTTTTCAGCAGTTACTTCCACCATTTTATCTTCCAGCTCACTTATCCGGTCTTCTGTCTCAGATACTCTGCTCTTGATTCCTTCTACAGTGTTTTTCAGTTCAGCAATTGAGTTGTTTGTCTCTGTTACTTTTTTGGTAAGTTCTTGTATTTCTTTATTCAGTGTGTTAGTTGTGTCTTGCAATTTCTCTGAAATTCTGTTTTCAAACTAATTTATTCACCACAAACCAATCTTACAATTCATTAGCTTCCCCCCAGAGACAAGACTGAATGTCCACTATTTTCCTGACCTATAAATAATAGGTGCCACTTGCTTCGAAATGAAGCTTAGTTAGAACATCATACCAAAGTGAATCAATATGATTGTTACAAAGCTAAAATATAACAAGTTAGGTCCTGAATCTTTGGGGAGAGAAGATTCTTATTCCTTGATCTTTATGAAAAAAAAATTATGGCAGAAAAATTGATAAATTATCTTTTAGCAGCATTAAATTTGAACCCAAAAAATAATCTGATAATTAGAAATAAAAAGTCATACTGTTCACTCAGGGAACTCAAACCAGGATTCTGTAACAACCTAGAAGGGTAAGATGGGGAGGCAGGTTCAAAAGGGAGAGGACATAGGTGTACCTATGGTTGATTTGTGTCGATGTGTGACAGAAACCAACACAATATTGTAAAGTAATTATCCTTCAATTAAAAATAAATTAATTGAAAAAGAAAAAAGTCATAATTTTCAGTCACTTATTTGACCTAAACAGATACCTGGAAACAATGATATTACCTCATAAGTTAATGATGATGGAGTACAGTTGGATGTGGCAAGACAGTTCTTGACAGTGGGATATGGGTAGAATGTGTGCCTGGACCTAGAAAACCTGCCATGCACATTTCCTGCTGGCAGGAATGAAGATGACTCTGGTGACTCAAAAACCACTTATTCAATATGGTGGAACCTCTGTCAGCCTGAGTCCATGAATAACTGTGGGTGTAGAACCCCCACCAACTGGCTTGGAACCTGCACTCGACTCCATTACATAAGGAAGAACTGAACGTCTAGTTTTCTAAGCCACTGTATTTTGGAGTTTAATTTGTTAGAGCACCTGTATTTCATACAAGGACACACACGCGCACACACACACACATATATATATATTTCACCTTTGTTTCAACTTTTAAAAATTTTAATAAAAATAGGGCTTCCCTGGTGGCCCAGTGGGTAGGGAGTCTGCCTTGCAGTACAAGGGGCACCAGTTCGATCCCTGACCTGGGAAGATCCCACATGCCATGGAGCGGCTGGACCAGTGTGTCCAGTTATGAGTCAGCGCTCTGGGGCACATGAGCCCACAGCTAGAGCTCTGCAACAGAAGAGGCCACTGCAATGGGAGACTCACACAGGCCAAAGAATAAAGATGGATGAAAATAAATAAATAAAAAACCAATTCAAAAGAAGCCAAAATTTAAAAAAAAATTAATAGAAATAATGTAATTTTGTTTAATGAGAATATTGTCAAAAAAGAGAAGAGAAAAATATCTGTAATTATTCAACATAATGAGATCTACTATTATAAAAGGAGGGTCATATTTTACCTACCATTTTGGAAGACACTTTTTTCACTTAAAAAATATCATGAACATCTTTCCTTCTTGACATTAAATAGTACTCTGCTCCATAATTTTTAATGGATGCATGATAAAAGTTACACAGTTCATTGGGAAATCGCAGTTGAATGAACAGCACAATTTCTGTTCACAAACTAATGACCCTGGAACATCTCTAGGTAACAGTTGTTCTCAGAAGGCTTACTTAGATCCTGAATTCATAGGTGACTGCTTGGAATATTATATTCAGTTCTGGTACATGACTATTGAACCATTTGAGGTTATGGTAGAAGTTGAGCTGCTATAAGACAACAAAACAAAACATCTTTGCCAGAAGGCAGGAAACATTTGTCATTAGAATATTTCAGATGAGGTGGGAGAGAGACCTATTTAAGGGCTATGACTTATTCTCAAACAGAAAAAAATTGGTATCACAGTCTAGCAGATCCAGACCAGCTTGGCAGCTTTGCTTCCCCCCTCACAGGAAAAAGAAAAGTCCAGGGTAAGCACTTTTTTTTTTTTTTGATAGATATTGAAGACTTGCCTCTGCTTACATTCCATTGGTTAGAGCTTACTTGCAAGGCCAAATCTAGCTTCAAGGACATTTGGTCAACAAAGCCCATACAGAGTGGTCTGGTATTCACTCCAAACACCACAATAGGGCAGAAGGAAGAGAACAAATTTGGGGGTTGGGGAAAAGCAATCTGCCTCATCCTCCAAAGTTAGCACAGAGTACAGTGTTTAAGAAGAGAAGCCCTGCAGACTTTCCTGGTTGTCCAGTGGTTATGACTCCATGCTCCCAAGTGTGAGGGTTTGTTCCCTGATTGGGGAATTAAGATCCTATATACCACAAGACATGGTCAAAAAAGTAAGAACAGGAGCCCTGGGGACTTCTCTGGTGCTCCAGTGGTTAAGACTCCATGCTCTGAATGCAGGGAGTACAGGTTGGTTCCTTGGTGGGGGAACTAGAATTCTGCATGCAACCCTACTCAAAAAAAAAAGGAAAGAAAAAAAGAATAGGTGCCCTGTCTCAGTAATCTCTAATAGAGACACTCACCTTGGCTAGTTAATTACTAGGGACTTAGGACTTTTACTTAACCTTGAGTTGCAAAATGAAGACAGTGAAATTCACACGCCAGTTATGGGAATTAGATGATTTCATTTTTATAAAGTACTTATAAAATGTTTTGTACTTACCATCTATCCAGATCCAACAGAACACTGATAGCATATGGCCAGAAGAGAAAAGTAAACAAAATGTACTAAGGACCAAAACCCTAAACCACATTAAATATAGTAGAATGTCTAAAAATGTAATTATACAGGCAAGCCATTCAGGTTTACCCACTTGGCAAGTTAGGTTACTGCCAGGCCTTTCCATTAGTATCTACCCCGTAGAGTTGCTGTGATGAGTCCATGAGTTACCCCCACAGAGCCTAGCTGATAGCAAGCACTCTATAAACGTTGGCTTCCAGTTATTATTAGTGTTGCCAAAGAAAATTAACCAGAATTTTTTATAAAATTCACCAATTGCAACCAATTTACACCTCCATTACACATTGACCATAAATTCTCGTTCCCCAGTACTAAGGACTCTGTGCTTTTCAAAATCAATAGATTGGTATTCCATAGAATAGGATCTGGAAACACATTCATCACCCAAATTGGACAGAAATAATATCTACACCCAATTTCACTTCCTTTTGGAGAGTCACGAGTATTCTCATACGTCTTCCTTGGTTCTTACAATATATGCTCCTGAATGAACAAAAGTGTTCTTTCAGGTAATGAGTGACCAGATAATGTCCTTGTTGATTCTGAAGCTTTACGATTAAACATTATTATCAGAAGTTAGAATTGAATTAGATTTTGTCTTTCTTTTCTATTATTTTTAATCAATGCATTCTTGAATAATGACATATGCCCCAAGGTCCTTCAGTATGATGGCCACATTTTAGCTGCAACTAAGTGTATATCCATTGAAATCAATGATGATTTGGAATCAGAAAAAAATCAAGATGGTCAGAATACCTGCCTGAAAGTCAGACTCTATCAATCTACTTAGTCTGTGATAAATGTGATTAGTTGGTGGGCCATTTTCAGTTTCCCAGAGGGCTGCTTTTCTAGAACTAGTGCCATGAGTCAAAATTATGTAAGCTGGAAATTGTTTCTTCACAGACCTAAAGTCCTATTAGAGCATTAAATTCCTAATTAAGTGTTTAATATCCAACTTTGTATTAAACTGAACCTATAGTCTATGTTTCATCAATTATGAATTATATATACCTAATATATGCTACAAATATTTAGTGCCATACACGAATTTTTTACCTTCTGTATAATTTCTACCCTACTTCATTGCATAAACCTAAAAAGGTGAATAGCTTCATAGATAACAGAAAGACTCTTTATTTTCAAACTTTTTGTTTTAAAACTATTTTAAACTTACTTGCAAAAATAGTACATAGAGCTTCATATCCCTTTATTACAGCTTCCCCTCATTTTATCATTTTATACAATCATGATAAAACTGTTAAAACTAGAACATTGGGACTAGTACAATAAAACTAGCAAATCTGTAGACCTTATTTGAATTTCACCAGTTATTGTCCTTCTTTTTTCTGGTCTAGGAACCAATCCAAGTTGCCAGGTTACAGTTAGTTGTCTTCTTATCTCCTCAATTCAGAAAAGTTATTCAGACTTTTATGAAGTGTGTAGGTCAGTTATTTGGTGGAATATGTTCAGTTTGAGTTTGTCTGATTTTTTCTCATGATTAGTTGAGTTTGTGCATTTTTTTGGCAAGAATATAGAGGTTCAACTATCTTAGTGCATCAGACCAGGAGGTACATGATGTCTGTATGCCTCAATGTGGTGATGTTAACTTTGATCACTTGGTTAAAGGGATTTCTGCCAGGTTTATACTTTGAAAAGTTACTATTGGGGCTTCCTTGGTGGTCCAGTGGTTAAGACTTAGCCTTCCAATGAGGGGAATGGGAGGGGAGCGGGTGTGTTCCATCCCTGGTTAGGGAACTAAGATTCCACATGCCTCAAAGCCAAAAAAGAAAAAAATAACAACAGAAAACAGAAACAATGCTGTTACAAATTCAGTGATGACCTAAAAAATGGTCTCCATTTTTAAAAAATCTTTTAAAAAATAAAGTTTCTATTTTTCTTTATGGTAAGACTATCTTGAGAGGGTACAAATACCTATTTCTCATGACGCCTTCACCCACTAGTTTTACCATCCATTGATAGTACTTGAAACAACTGTTACAGACCTGTTTGCCAAAGAGTGATTTTTCTATTTTAATCATTTCTTCTCCATTCTTTGGTAGTTTGTAAGAAAGAACAGTTTTTTCTCATTGTTTACTCAGTTATTTATTTACATCAATATGGACTCTTTGTTTTCCATCAGTATTGATACTGGTTTTATTTTATGATTTATCAATTACTATCAATACTATCCATTTTTATCAATTACTATCATAATTGATCTGTTGATCAAATTGTCCTCTACTTGGCCACGTGGAAAGCCTACAAGGCTTAAAGGTTTCACTTATCTCTGGCGGAACCTGTAGGGGTAATTTAAATCCACTTCAGGGCTTTTGAGAAAACGGATCAAGGGGTGTGTTTGTCACTCTCTTATTCATTGAAAACAATTCTGTGCAAGCATAGGTATTAGAGAGGAAGTTCTGGACTCTGTTCAAAGTTGCCTGTGGAACAGACATTCATTTATGTTTACTGCCATAAATCCAGGAAGTATTAACGTGGGTTAATATCCTTTGGAGTTTCTCTGTTCAAACGTACAAAATCACTTTCATCCCTTTCGAGAAGTCAAATTCTCCCACAGATAAAGGAGTATCCAATAACATTTCTTATTCCTCTCTCCAGTTTATGACAACTCCTCCCCAAAGGGAAGGAGGATTGCCAATCTGATTAGAGACTAAATGCTAATAGGGCTGTGTTTTACTAGTGGGCCTGCTTACTGTGTGATATAAAAGGCATATAGTCTTGCTCTGCTTTTTCTCTTGCTGAGCCTGTGAGGTAAACTAGCCTGCAAGGTTTGCCGCTGAAACAGCCCAGCCAAGCCCTCTCTCTAGCCCATTCTATTCTATTCCAAATGAACAGAGAAACTGCCTTTCTGTCTTCAAGCAGAAATGAATCAAAAGCCTTGTTGGAGGCTCCCAGCCTAAGCCTCATTAGAAAATACAGCTTTTGGGCTTCCCTGGTAGTCCAGTGGGTAAGGAGCCCACCTTGCAGTGCAAGGGGCACGGGTTCGATCCCTGGCCTGGGGAGATCCCACAGGCTGCAGAGCGGCTGGACTGCTTACGAGCCAGAGCTCTGGAGCGCATGTGCCCAGAGCCTGTGCTCTGCAACCAGAGGGACCACTGCAATGGAAGGCCCACACAGGCCAAAGGATAAAGATGGATGAAAATAAATAGATAAAAAAACAATAAAAGAGGCCAAAATGTAAAAAAAAAAAAAAAAAAAGAAAGAAAAAAAGAAAATACAGCTTTTGACTGGAGAAGACTACTCTGGAGAATGTTGGGTGGTTGTTGTCTTGTTGCTGTTGTTGTTTAGTCACTAGGTTGTGTCCAACTCTTGCCACTTCATGGGCTGTAACCCTCCAGGCTCCTCTGTCCATGAAATTTCCTAGGCAAGAATACTGCAATGGGCTGCCATGTCCTTCTCCAGGGGATCTTCCCAACCCAGGGATCGAACCCGCATCTCCAGCATCTCCTTCATCACCGGTGGATTTTTACCACTGAACCACTGGAGAAGCCCACAGGATCCAAAACTGGTTGAGTTTGATTCTTAATCAACTGTGCCATGCTGACATTTTTGAGTTAATGAATGAAATGATGAGATAGAAGTGGACCCAAGCGATATCTTTTGTATGAAAATTTTCAGAGCCCGAGAGTAAATGCTGAAGGTCAGGAAGTGTCAAAGAAGATAAAATTACAACCCTGAGTAAGACAGCACTCGTTTCCCATTGCTGCTGTAAAGTGTCACCACAAATGCAGAGGCTCAAATCAGCACAAATTTATTATCTTAACATTCTGAAGCTCAGAGGTCAAGAATCACTAAGTTGAAATCAAGATACCCACAAGGCCTTCTTATTCCTTCTGGAGGTTCTAGAGGAGAAGCCACTTCCTCGCATTTTTTTTCCTACTTCTAGAGGCTGCCTGTATCCCTTGGTTGTGGACTCTTCCTACATCTTTACAACCAGTGGCCTAATATGATTGGCACTCCTGTCTTTCTCTAATAAAATCCCATGACTTCACTGACCCACCTGAATAGTCCAGGATAACCTCCTCATTTCAAGTGCCTTGATTTCATCACGCCTGCAAAGTCTCTTTCGCCGTGGAGGTAATATTCACAGGCATTAGAGGTTAGGTTGTAGACATCTTTGAGGGGCTGTTTTTTCCGCCTATCGCAAAGACCTTCAGGACAAATAGCACTGACTCAGCTGCCTTTTTCCTCTAATGTCTGCTCACAATGCCTCTGGCAACTTAAGCGAAAGTAGAACTCATAGAAACTGTGCTGTGTCTTTCTGTCTTCACGCATAAGTGTGCACAAGCACAGACCACCATCGGAGAAAAACTGAAACACTTTAGGGTCTGAGATAAACCAAAGATAAAGAAGCATGACAAAAAAAAAAAGAAGTATGACACTCTTATCTGGGTATTTTTGGTCTAACCACCAAACTACATGAAGCCTTAAGCCTTTCTTTTAACAAAAGGGTGATGTTTCAGTTTTGTTTTTCCCAGCAAAACATGTCAGTCCTGACATGTTGCTGGTCTTTGCAGATATCAGAGTCAGTTTTGGTTTTCTGGGAAACAGGAGTTGAGATGGAATTAGAGATGCAAATATTTATGGGAGGAGATGCTTGTGAAGAGTTAGGGGGCAGGGGAGCAAGAGGAGGTTGAAAGATATCTGTGAAAGGAGAGGAGAAAGAAGACACTGTCAAGGTGATGGAGGGGACTTCCCTGGTGATGTAGTGGATAGGAACCCACCTGCAGGGCATGAGTTCAACCCCTGGTCTGGGAAGAGCCTACATTCCTCGGAGCAACAAAGCCTATGCACCACAATTACTGAGCCTGTGCTCCAGAGCCTGTGCTCCAAAATGAAAGAAGCCACAGCAGTGAGGTAAATTAATAATTTTCTTAAATATATTAAAAAAAAAAAAAAAGGATGGGGCTTCCCTCGTGGCTTAGTGGTAAAGAGTCTGCCTGCCAATGCAGAAGACATGGGTTTGATCCCTGGTCTGATAAGATCCAACATGTGGAGAGGCAACTAAGCCCATATGCCACAACTGCGGAGCTTGCACTCTAGAGCCCAGGAATCGAAACTATGAGCCTACGTGCCGTAACTACTAAAGCCTGAGTGCTCTGGAGCCTGTACTCTGCAACAAGAGAAGCCACTGCAATAAGAAGCCTGCTCATCACAACTAGAGAAAAACCCACATAGCAATGAAGACCCAGTGCAGCCAAAAATAAGTAAATAATTAAAAAAAAAAAAAAAAAAGATGAAGAAGGGAGAAATAGCCTTGCTTCTCCTTCCTCCTGCTCTTCTATCTCCCATCACCACCTCCCTTTGGCCAAATCAAGTCAAACCCCAACTGGCAAGAAAGCTTGGAAGATGCAAGGGTCAGCCTCTGCAACAGAGAGAACAGAGAAAGTGCAGGACAACCTAGTCTAGGACATACTCAAGCTCTGTGTCCTTGCCAGCTCCCTCGAACCTTCTAACTAGCTTATAAGGAAAGAAACTGTCCTATAGGCAGATAAGGACATACAGATTAGTGGTTTCTTTCTCATGTGATGTAGCTGCATTCTCGATAAACTGGCTTCAGATGGAGTTACGTAGCCTATAAGAGGAACTGTTTGTTTTTCTACAAGCAATTTATCTTTTCCAAATGAACAGATTGTCTTTACAATACTTCTTTGAAAATCAGTTGCTCATGACTTCATCATTCTTGAAAGATAGATAAATTCAAATATTTATGGGAGGAGATGCTTGTGAAGAGTTAGGGGGCAGGGGAGCAAGAGGAGGTTGAAAGATATCTGTGAAAGGAGAGGAGAAAGAAGACACTGTCAAGGTGATGGAGGGACTTCCTGGTGATGTAGTGGATAGGAACCCACCTGCAGGGCATGAGTTCAACCCCTGGTCTGGGAAGAGCCTACATTCCTCGGAGCAACAAAGCCTATGCACCACAATTACTGAGCCTGTGCTCCAGAGCCTGTGCTCCAAAATGAAAGAAGCCACAGCAGTGAGGTAAATTAATAATTTTCTTAAATATATTAAAAAAAAAAAAAAAGGATGGGGCTTCCCTCGTGGCTTAGTGGTAAAGAGTCTGCCTGCCAATGCAGAAGACATGGGTTTGATCCCTGGTCTGATAAGATCCAACATGTGGAGAGGCAACTAAGCCCATATGCCACAACTGCGGAGCTTGCACTCTAGAGCCCAGGAATCGAAACTATGAGCCTACGTGCCGTAACTACTAAAGCCTGAGTGCTCTGGAGCCTGTACTCTGCAACAAGAGAAGCCACTGCAATAAGAAGCCTGCTCATCACAACTAGAGAAAACCCACATAGCAATGAAAACCCAGTGCAGCCAAAAATAAATAAAAAAATAAAAAAAAAAAAAAAAAAAGATGAAGAAGGGAGAAATAGCCTTGCTTCTCCTTCCTCCTGCTCTTCTATCTCCCATCACCACCTCCCTTTGGCCAAATCAAGTCAAACCCCAACTGGCAAGAAAGCTTGGAAGATGCAAGGGTCAGCCTCTGCAACAGAGAGAACAGAGAAAGTGCAGGACAACCTAGTCTAGGACATACTCAAGCTCTGTGTCCTTGCCAGCTCCCTCGAACCTTCTAACTAGCTTATAAGGAAAGAAACTGTCCTATAGGCAGATAAGGACATACAGATTAGTGGTTTCTTTCTCATGTGATGTAGCTGCATTCTCGATAAACTGGCTTCAGATGGAGTTACGTAGCCTATAAGAGGAACTGTTTGTTTTTCTACAAGCAATTTATCTTTTCCAAATGAACAGATTGTCTTTACAATACTTCTTTGAAAATCAGTTGCTCATGACTTCATCATTCTTCCAAAGAACCAATGTTATGCAAAGGTTAAATGGCCAAATAAACATTTTCAGGTATCCTTTTAAACTTTAAGGGTAGTAACTGTATTTTTAAAAATTTCACACCTCTTCAGGATTTAAAATAATCTTGGATCTTGGATATTCAAAATTTTAAAATTCTCAAGGACAATGGGACTAAATATTCAAATTAAACCTTTCTTAAAATTTTTAAATTTAGGATCCTTCCACTAAGATTACCTTTGCTCCCCACTTCTTAAGTAGAGCATATGTCTATGGGAAAATGCATTGAAGTTCAGCTCAAAAGACCGAAATATATTTCTATCTCCTGTAAAATTCCAAGTAGGATTGTTTATCAGATGTATGGATTCCTTTTGGAACTGAGGATCCAGGCAGATAAGGAAACATTTACCTTAAACAAATACTAGCTTCATCTATGTACCAGAAAATGGGTTAACAATAGCCCAGTCACGTGAGTAGCTTTGTCTTACATTGCAGAATAATACATAGTTGCACGCAAGTCAGAAGACTAGCCACCCCTGTCTATAAGCCAAGTTATAGCTTGGGGCACCATTGGGAGGATTCACATTCATGTCAACAACTGTGGGTCAGCATTCCTGAATTCCTTTATCTGGATTTCACTCTCCTCCTCCTTTGGGCTGGCATTTAATTCTGAACATCCGGACTCTCAGTCAATATAGGAAGTTTTGAACTTTCTGACTCTCCTTCTCAGATTCCTTTTTTAATATATTCTCTTTGGTTTGGCCCCTGATCATGGCTTCATCCTCTTTTTTCTTAATTGAGGTAGAGTTGATTTACAATATTACCACAGCTAGGTGCATAGAGAATAGTGGGTGTGGCAAGATTTTAAGAAATACACACAGATAGACAGACAGAGAGGAAGGATGGGAACGGGGGGCTCAAGACCTCCTAGGTCAAGGCCCCCAACACATTCACCAGTCCGCTTTTACCCAGTGCTGAAGCCTCCAGGTGTTTACAGGGAATAATATTAGCCTAGGCTGGCAATCAGTCACAGCCCTAGTCAATAATCACCCTTCGTGACTCTTAAGTCACTTACGTTATCTTTCCAATGGACAGAGTGCATTACAACCTGGGGGGTGGGGTATAATGGTACCAGCAAGTGACGGAGTCTGCACAGACCCGGTGTTCCAAAGTCCATAGCAGATCTCCCACCTGTTGCTGATCAGTATGACCCCAGCTAACGGGTCCATGTGAATCAAACTGACTTGTTTTTCTCTCAATTTTCTTATGTCCAAGATGATTTTCTCCTGGCTCGGCCAAAGCAGCAGAAACCTTCACTGGTTTGTTTCTGCCCACAATATTGTGTTAGTTTCAGGTGTACAGCAAAACAGTTTAGTTACATTTTTCAGATTATTTTCCATTATGGTTATTATAAGATATTGAATATAGTTCCCCATGTTATACAGTACATCCTTATTGTTTGACTACTTTATGTGTAGAAGTATGTACCCATTCATCTCAAATTCCCCCCATCTTCTCCTTTGGTAAACATAAGTTTGTTTTCTATGTCTGTGAATCTCTTTCTGTTTTGTAAATAGATTCATTTGTATTCATTTTTAGATTCCACATACAAGTGATATGATACCTGTTTCTGCCTGACTTACTTCACTTAATCTGAAACTCTCTCAGCGCGTCCATGTTGCTGCAAATTCCGTTATTGCATTCTCTTTTATAACTGAGTAATATTCCATTATACATATGCAATATTCCATTTTATATATGTACATATAGATATAGATATATCACATCTTCTTAAACCATTTGTCTGTTGATAGGTGCCTACGTTTTTTCCATGCTTTGGCTATTTTAAAGAGCACTGCTGTGAACATTGGGTTATGTGTATCTTTTTGAATTACTGTTTTCATATTTTCTGAATATATGCCTAGGAGTAGGATTTCTGGATCTTCTGGATCACATGGTAGCTCTATTTTTGCTTTTCTAAGGATATGGCTTCACACTTTGGATTCATAATACCAAGTCCATCTCCTCTCTCTTATTCTAACACACCTTCTTGTCCCCAAGTGGACTTCTAGCCTCAACCTTTCCTGGCTTGGCCCACTCTACCACACTGTCCCCACAATAAGATACCTTATATTTACACAAGTATTGATAACTTTCCAAGGTTGACCAGGCCACCTCCTTAGCAGTAACTGCTTAAAATCCACTTTCAGAAACTATTCTGAGGCTAAGTTGCGGTGCATAGTGTGATTAACTGGGAAGATCTGCTGTGGGCAGGGTACTTTTAGTATTAACTATGATGCCAGCAAAAGCTTCTAAAGTTTGAACACTTGCTGTGCATCAGTCACTGGAGTTAATAAAGCACTTGTATACATTCTTTTTTCTCAGCTGATAATTGCTTTACAGAGTTTTGTTGTTTTCTGCTAAGCATTACATGAATCAGCCATAGGTATACATATGTCCCTTCCCTCTTAAAGGAGGGTCTAGTAGTTAGAGGTAGCCATTCCTGTGCATTGTACACTTATGAGGTGTACAATCATTGGTAAGCCATGTGCCTGTCCATTGAGATATACAGGTTCAGACCTCAAAGGAAACTGGGAAAAACCCCACAAGCTATATGCCTGAACCATTGTGGTAGGGCATCAACTGGAGGAATGCAATGGAAAGATTCAGCAAGAAATGTCAAGAAGAGATGGTAGCTGACCTCCTAACTTAAACATGGTGTTGAGAACAAAGCATTCAACTTACTCCCTCTATCACCACACCCTATGTTGCGCACACTAAGCCCCTGAAATTGACATCTCTCCTCTTCAGATGGCTGTTGGAGAGAAATGCAGCAAAGCAGATCCAACTTGCAGCTGTCTGTTCCCCATCCAAGGGTTTGTCTTTGCATGTATGCTCAGTCGTAGCCAACTCTTGGCGACCCCATGGATTGTGTCATCCACCAGGCTCCTCTGTCCATGGAATTCTCCAGGCAAGAATACTGGAGTGGTTCTCCCCTAGAGGGTACACCTTTTTTGAATTCAGGGAGTAGCTATTGCTCTGCTTGTAGGTTTTGGCCTCACCAGACCAGATTGTGTCATTCTGTATTTCCTTAGACCTTTCTCTGGGAGTGGAGTGAGCTAGAGATGAGATCTGTTTAAGTGGTTACTTTGATTATTTATCAACAGCCTCAGGAAAGAACTTGGTAGACTCTCTGGAAACCCTGTTGATATCTCTGGAAAATACATTGAATGGTTATTAGTAGATCAAAAACATATTCTGAAAAAATTCCAGAGAAACTGAAGAAAATTTTGCCTGATGGTTTATTTGCTCAAGATTATAAAATTCCAGAGAGAGAACCATTCTCCACTTGCATAATGTGCATTCAGTTCACTGGAGTTAATAAAGCCACTTGTTACTTGTGCATCAGTCACTGGAGTTAATAAAGCACTTGTATACATTCTTTTTTCTCAGCTGATAATTGCTTTACAGAGTTTTGTTGTTTTCTGCTAAGCATTACATGAATCAGCCATAGGTATACATATGTCCCTTCCCTCTTAAAGGAGGGTCTAGTAGTTAGAGGTAGCCATTCCTGTGCATTGTACACTTATGAGGTGTACAATCATTGGTAAGCCATGTGCCTGTCCATTGAGATATACAGGTTCAGACCTCAAAGGAAACTGGGAAAAACCCCACAAGCTATATGCCTGAACCATTGTGGTAGGGCATCAACTGGAGGAATGCAATGGAAAGATTCAGCAAGAAATGTCAAGAAGAGATGGTAGCTGACCTCCTAACTTAAACATGGTGTTGAGAACAAAGCATTCAACTTACTCCTCTATCACCACACCCTATGTTGCGCACACTAAGCCCCTGAAATTGACATCTCTCCTCTTCAGATGGCTGTTGGAGAGAAATGCAGCAAAGCAGATCCAACTTGCAGCTGTCTGTTCCCCATCCAAGGGTTTGTCTTTGCATGTATGCTCAGTCGTAGCCAACTCTTGGCGACCCCATGGATTGTGTCATCCACCAGGCTCCTCTGTCCATGGAATTCTCCAGGCAAGAATACTGGAGTGGTTCTCCCCTAGAGGGTACACCTTTTTTGAATTCAGGGAGTAGCTATTGCTCTGCTTGTAGGTTTTTTTGGCCTCACCAGACCAGATTGTGTCATTCTGTAGTTCCTTAGACCTTTCTCTGGGAGTGGAGTGAGCTAGAGATGAGATCTGTTTAAGTGGTTACTTTGATTATTTATCAACAGCCTCAGGAAAGAACTTGGTAGACTCTCTGGAAACCCTGTTGATATCTCTGGAAAATACATTGAATGGTTATTAGTAGATCAAAAACATATTCTGAAAAAATTCCAGAGAAACTGAAGAAAATTTTGCCTGATGGTTTATTTGCTCAAGATTATAAAATTCCAGAGAGAGAACCATTCTCCACTTGCAGTGATTGGCTTCAGTGTCTAACAGACTCTTTACCAGCAGAGGAGAGTGGTAAACAGTTTCGCAAATAATTGTATTCAAGGCTCTGAGCACAAGGAATACAGAAAGTCAACAGTCAGTCTTCCAGAGGTCTCCACAGTGGACATCCAGTGACCACATCAATCAATGACCCAGGTTCTATTTCTGACTTTTACAACACTTACCATATTGCTTTGTTCAAGACAATGTATACTGGTTTTGGCTGATTCAATTCCTACTCTCATAGCATCCAGCTGAAGGCTAATTACTCCATAAATAGTAATTAAGTTTTAAATTTCAGTAATATTTCATCATTTTAAAAGCATCCAGATACAGGGCTGAAATGTTTAAAAGAGACAGAGGGATCTGGATGTTTATTTGATAAGAAGGAACTACCTTGTTCACTCTGCTGGTTTTCTTTATCTCATCATTGAAGGAACACGGAAGAGTATGTGTTTGGGACCAATTCAATTCTATCCCACCACACCCTTTTCCCAAGTCCTACACAGAATAGAACCAGCCACCAAGCCTCCCTAGGCCACAGCAGGAGCAACACTGGTCCTGCAGGGAGGACTCTCAGGAGCCACACTCAACACACCCAGGACACAGGCAAACAGGGTGGCATGAGCTCATCAGATTTCCACTGGACAAGTTCAGCTTTAGCTATTTTACTCACACTTAGTCAGCCCACTAGCTTAGGAGCTCAAGCTCTTAGTTCATTTTGCTGGATTCCAAATCCCTGGCCATGACTAAAAAAGCTTATACCACAGATGTTGCTCTGGATACTGCATCTAGAAGGACTTCAGTGACCTTTGAAATGTTGTTTTCCTCTCTGAAAGGAAGCATTTGTTCATTCAACAAATACTTTTAAAACACCCAGTATGTACCTCAAATTATTTTAGGCTTTGGAGATATAACAGTGAGTGAGAAAGACAAAGTAACAGTCAAAGGGGGATAATATACAAATATAGCACGTGGTAAAGCTACAAACAAACATGGAGCAATGTAAGCGAGTGAAGGTGAAAGGATTTTACCTCAATTTGAGACTTAAACCCAGGGCCCAGACCTGATCAAACCTTGCTTGGGATTTGAACCCACGTGGCTGGAGCTTGAAATCCAGCCAAAACGCTGTTTGGGACTTGAACCCACGCAGCTGGGACTGGAACCCAGCCAAAACCTGGTTTGGAACTCGAACCCACGTGGCTAAGGCTTAACCCCAGCCAAAACCCTGTCTGGAACTCGAACCCACATGGCCGAGACTTAATCCAACACTCACCCAACATCTGGACCCACCGAGGTTCAGGTTCTTCATGCCTCAACGCAGAAGGAATTCAGTGAGAGGCAGAGTGACAGGCAAGAAGATTTATTAGGATAGGGTACTTGTAAGAGGTGCGTGCAGGCAGGCAGGAAAGCTCTGCTTTGCTCTCCCCTCAATTGAGTGGGCAACCATATTTATAGGATGGTAGAAGACCACTCCCCTCAAGTAGATGCAGATGCAGGACATACATCATTGGTTGCTTCTTTGCCAGCTCCTCCTTCGTCAGCTGTTTATACCCAGTCAAGCCTGCTTCACTGAACAAGGAGCAGCTCTCCTGAGTTATCATCAACTCACTGGCCTCCCAGCCTTTCTCAGGTTTCTCCCTTCTACCTACCATCCCCTATTAGGACTCTACAACTGCCTATCTATTCTACCCTGTCCCTATCAAAGGGAGGGGTGCCTTTTTTTAAAATTTTATAAATTTATTTTTGGCTGTACTGGATCTTCATTACCATGCATGGGCTTTCTCTAGTTTTGGCGAGTGGGGGCTACTCTTAGTTGCGATGTGTAGGTTTTTCATTGTAATGGCCTCTCGTGTTGCAGAGCACAGGCTCTAAGTCAAAGGGCTTCAGTAGTTGTGGAGAGTGGGCTTAGTTGCTCCATGGTATGTGGGATCTTCCTGGACCAGGGATCGAACCTGTGTACCTTCCATTGGCAGACAGATTCTTATCCATTGCACCACCAGGGAAGTCCAGAGGTGCCATTTTGGAAAGAATTCAAAAGCAAGACTTCTTGACAATCAGAGCATAGAGCTGAAGGAGTGAGAGAGTAAACTATAAGACTCTTGGAGGGCAAAAAAGCATTTCTGAGAGAGAATAGGAGATGCAAAGGCCCTGAGACAAAAGTGGGCTTGGTTTGGTCAAGGGAAAATCAGGAGACCAGTATGATTAGAGGGACCAGAAGTAATCTGTAGGAGAGAAGATCAAAGAGATAGTGGGGTCCAGGGACAGACAGAGGCTTTTATTCTGAAGTAGATGGGAAGCCACTGGAAGATGCTGAAAACACATAAGCTTTGATTTTAAATGAATCTTTAGGTTTTAAAATGTTGCTGTGCTGAGAATAGACTAAGACAAGGAGCTGGGAGGAGGCAAGAGTAATATCAGGAAGAAGGATTGGGGGATACTTGCAATAACCCAGGAAAGAGATCATGGTGGCTACAATCCGGGCAACATCAGCTGAGGTTAGGAAGTGGTCAAATTTTGAATTTGTTCGGAAGACAGTACCAATGGAATTTGGCCTGTGGATTTGATGTGAAATGTGAGATGAAGAAATACTCAAAGATGACTTCATGTTGGAAGCCTGAGGAACTGGAAGGACAGAGAAAGATCAGGTTTGAAAATGGACATCAGACGTTATGTATCACACATGTTAAGTGTAAAACACCCATGAGTCGTTCAAGGGGAGCTGTCGAATAAAGGAATTAAGAAAGTGATCTGCTAGAAGGCATAGCTTCAAGGAGGAAGGAAGACTATTTTTAAATGCTGTTGAGAGTAAACATTAAAAAGACTGAGAATTGATCTTCTGATTTGGTCACTTGTGGGTCACTCATGGGGTTTACAAGAACTGTTCCAGTGGAATAATGGGGCAAAAGACTGATTGAGATGAATTCAAAGGAGGATAGGAAGAGATGAAAGCATCAGTAAAAATGGTGAGTGGAGATGACTCTGCCCAACAGCTTTAATGGGACAGAGAAATGCAGGGGTAGTTGGAGGGGCATAGGGAAATCAAGTGGAATTATTTTGATAGAAGACACTATAACATTTTTCCATGCTAATGAGAATGACTCAGGACTTCCCTGGTGGTCCAGTGTCTAAGATTCTGTGCTCCTAACACAGGGGGCCTGGGTTCAATCCCTGGTTAAAGAACTAGATTCACATGCCATAACTGAAATATCCTGCATGCTGCAACTAAGACTTGGTACAGAGTAGAGTCAAATAAATAAATAAGGGTTTGGTTTTATCTTGTTTTGTTTTGTTTTTATGAGAATGAGTGATTCGCTGTGACTCAGTGAAGAATCCATTTGCCACTATAGGGAGACACAGGTCTGATACTTGGTCCAGGAAGATCCCACATGCTGAGGAGCAACTAAGCCCATGCTCCACAAATACTGAGCCTGTGCTTTGGAGGTGGGAGCCAAAATTACTGAAACCTGCTTACCTAGAAA
The DNA here is from genome assembly GCA_022376925.1 of Tragulus kanchil. Classification (NCBI taxonomy): domain Eukaryota; kingdom Metazoa; phylum Chordata; class Mammalia; order Artiodactyla; family Tragulidae; genus Tragulus; species Tragulus kanchil. The sequence goes on along the minus strand of JAIOJX010000003.1, from coordinate 75,205,890 downwards.
TTTTGCTCTGCAACAAGAGAAGCCACTGCAATGAGGAGCTAGCACACCACAACTAGAGAGTAGCCCCTGCTCTTCACAACTATAGAAAACCCTGTGCAGCAACAAAGACCCAGTCAAAAACAATATATAAACAAATTTTTAAAAAGAAATTTTAAAAATGAGAATGATCCAGTGGTGAGGAGAAATTGATGATGCATGAGAGAAGCAGGGAGATTTGTGGAGAAATATTCTTGAGGAGGAAGGAGGGCTGAGGTCTGTGTGCGGGTAGTTAGGTTGGCCTAGATAGAAGTTTCAGCTAGGCTCTTATCTTCCCACTCTAAGAACAGATAGACATCTCTTTCTGAAATTCTTTGATTCTTTTCCTTCACCCACCCACAACCAAGTGATTTTTATTATCTGCCCACAGCAACTCCAATATATAACCTACTTTCCCCCTATTTTCTAAGTAACTGACATTGTTGATTTTCCTTGATTTCAATAAATTTTTCTCCATCACAATTCCTTTGCTTCACTAGCTTATTTCAGTCAAAAAACACAACTTTATGGTTCTCCAGTTCTCATCATCTTTAAGTCATGGAAAATAAGTACCTACTGTCCTAGAATTCTACATCCAGTGAAACTATTTATTAATAACAGAGTTAAAGTGAAGACATCATACAAACAAACTGAACTGGCTACCAGCCATCAGACAGAACTGGCTACCAGCAAGACCTCAAGGAAAGAAATGCTAAAGGTATTGTTGTTCAGTCACTAAGTCATGTCCGTCTTTTTGCAAGCCCATGGACCACAGCACTCCAGGCTCCTTTGTCCTCCACTATCTCCTGGAGTTTGCTCAAACTCATGCCTAATTGAGTCAATGATGCTATCTAACCATCTCGTCCTCTGACACCCCCTTCTGCTCTTGTCCTCAATGTTTACAGTATCAGGGCCTTTTCCAGTGAGTTAGCTCTTTGTATGAGGTGGACAAAATGTTGGAGCTTCAGCTTCAGCATCAGGCCTTCTAATGAAAATTCAGGGTTGATTTCCTTTAGGATTGACTGGTGTGATCTCCTCACAGTCCAACCTTAAGTATGTACTTCAGATCAAAAGAGATTGCAAATGGGAGAAAGGAAGTACATTGAAAATGGTAAATATGTACAAAAAAAAATCAAAAGATATAGTTATGTATTACTAGTAGTAATACTATATTATTAATGTTTAAAATGAAGCAAGAATTAAATATTTATCATTTATACCATATTGGGATGACCCTGCTCTTCACAACTATAGAAAACCCTGTGCAGCAACAAAGACCCAGTCAAAAACAATATATAAACAAATTTTTAAAAAGAAATTTTAAAAATGAGAATGATCCAGTGGTGAGGAGAAATTGATGATGCATGAGAGAAGCAGGGAGATTTGTGGAGAAATATTCTTGAGGAGGAAGGAGGGCTGAGGTCTGTCTGCGGGTAGTTAGGTTGGCCTAGATAGAAGTTTCAGCTAGGCTCTTATCTTCCCACTCTAAGAACAGATAGACATCTCTTTCTGAAATTCTTTGATTCTTTTCCTTCACCCACCCACAACCAAGTGATTTTTATTATCTGCCCACAGCAACTCCAATATATAACCTACTTTCCCCCTATTTTCTAAGTAACTGACATTGTTGATTTTCCTTGATTTCAATAAATTTTTCTCCATCACAATTCCTTTGCTTCACTAGCTTATTTCAGTCAAAAAACACAACTTTATGGTTCTCCAGTTCTCATCATCTTTAAGTCATGGAAAATAAGTACCTACTGTCCTAGAATTCTACATCCAGTGAAACTATTTATTAATAACAGAGTTAAAGTGAAGACATCATACAAACAAACTGAACTGGCTACCAGCCATCAGACAGAACTGGCTACCAGCAAGACCTCAAGGAAAGAAATGCTAAAGGTATTGTTGTTCAGTCACTAAGTCATGTCCGTCTTTTTGCAAGCCCATGGACCACAGCACTCCAGGCTCCTTTGTCCTCCACTATCTCCTGGAGTTTGCTCAAACTCATGCCTAATTGAGTCAATGATGCTATCTAACCATCTCGTCCTCTGACACCCCCTTCTGCTCTTGTCCTCAATGTTTACAGTATCAGGGCCTTTTCCAGTGAGTTAGCTCTTTGTATGAGGTGGACAAAATGTTGGAGCTTCAGCTTCAGCATCAGGCCTTCTAATGAAAATTCAGGGTTGATTTCCTTTAGGATTGACTGGTGTGATCTCCTCACAGTCCAACCTTAAGTATGTACTTCAGATCAAAAGAGATTGCAAATGGGAGAAAGGAAGTACATTGAAAATGGTAAATATGTACATAAATATAAATTAAGATCATATAAGACAACAATAATGCTTATATAGTAATAATTAGTGTATTACTAGTAGTAATACTATATTATTAATGTTTAAAATGAAGCAAGAATTAAATATTTATCATTTATACCATATTGGTGAGGAGTGTAAACAAATGCAGTGTGAGAATCAGAAATCTTTGTATTGTTTGGAAAGTTAGGCTGTTAAATTTAGAATGATATAACTTAAGATTCATGGTGTAATTTCTGGAATAAGAAACACTGCAAGAATAAAAATGAAGGTGTGACTGTCAAGCTAGTGTGTTACTTGAAGTTCACGGAGAAGCAGATACCACAACAGGGCTAGAAAGGCAGGAGGCTCACTGGAGAATCATCCGTGAAAGAGAAAGGGACTGAAGTCAGAGAGAGGAGGAACAAACCTCAGACTCGGGTGCAGATCTGACACCCATGAGGGACAGGGCGAGGACAAAGGATTGGGTAGGATCCATGCTGCTACTGGGGGAGACTGTTCCAGGAAAAGGAGGACCAAAGACAAAGGTAGAAAGGAGAGCTCATGAAGCATTCAGCAACCTGCAGAAGGTTCAGTATAGCAGAAGCATCACACAAGGAGCTTCTAACAGCAAGGCAGCTGGAGACAGAACAGCCTGCTAAGGACATGGTCCCAAGGGCCTTCCACGCCACCCCTGGAAGAAGTTTGAAATTTAATCTGAAAGCGATAGGAAGTCATTGGATGATATTTTCTAAGAAAATGACTTCTGTTCAGCAGGTGTTGGAGCACCTACTACACACCAGGCACTCTGGCTGCCTCAGAACAAGACAGAAAAAGATATCACCTTCCTGCCTCAATTAGGATTGACAAAGAAGGTCATAGGTTTTTGGGGAGGGCCAATCCAATGGATAGCAATGTGGGGAATTGGGGTTACAAAAATGAAACAGTACAAGTAAACAAAGGGTACGATTTGAAAGAAATGTAAGCCTGTATGGCAGTAAGCAACAGAACTCTATTAAATAAATAAATAAAATAATTTAAATAAAATAAATAAATGAATAAAATAATTTTTAAAAGAAAAGAAATATAAGCCCATGCCAATAGCAGTCCTGGGCATATATCTGCAGGCCCTGGACTAGGTCAAGGCAAGCAAGATAACCAGGGGTCAAAATTTCATGAGGCATTTACTCCTAGGCTCATGCAAGTGTGGGGTTCATACCAGAAATGAATGCCATCTTAATTTTTTCTTTTAAATAATAGTTTTAGTAGGAATTCCCTAGTAGTTCAATAGTTATGACTCGGTCTTTTCACTGCTGAGGGTGAGTTCAATCCCTGTTCAGGTAACTAAGATCCTACGAGATTTTCAGCCAAAACAAAACAAAAAAACTGACTGAAAAAAATATATTAACATTTTTAAAGATATAACTTAGTTCATCCTCAAACCATGAATTTTAATTCTTAGTATATGCACAGAGTTTTGTCTCCACTATCACTAACTCCAGAACATTTTCATTACCCTAAAAGAAATCTCATATCCACCCACCCACCAATCTCTAAGAACTATTCATCTGTTTTCTATTTCCATGGGTTTGCCAACCTGGACAGTTCATATAAATGGAATCAGACAATCTGTACCGTTTCTTTCAATTGGCTTGCTGTTTTCAAGGTTCATCCACGCCATAGCAGCTATCGGCACTTGTTTCCTCTTTCTTACTCAATAATGTTCCATTGTATGGATCTACCTTTTCTTTATCCATTCATCCATTAATGAGCACGTCCGGTGTCTCTGATTTGGGGCTCTTAAGAATATGACTGCTGTGAGCATTCACATACAGGTTTTGATGTGTACATTTATTTTTGGGTCTCTAGGGTATGTACATAAAATCATGTAATAACTCTATCTTTAACCTTTTAAAGAACTGATCAAGTGTTTTCTAAAACTGCTGTACCATTTTACATTCCCACCAGCAATGTATGAGACTTCCAGTTGCTCTATATCCTGACCAACACTGATTTTCCCTTTTTTCTTTTTTTTTCATTATAGTCAAGCTAGCTGGTATAAAGTATGATCCCATTATGGTTTGGTTTGCATTGCCCTAATGACCAATGAGGTTGAGCATATTCTCATGTGCACCTTTTCAACATACTTATCACCCACCCATCACCTTAGAATCTAAAGTGAGGAAGACCAAAGCATCCTCCTCAATAATGTGAGACTCTGGGCATACCTATCCTGGCCTCTCCTATACTTAATTAACTCCTCCTAGTAAGAAAATTTCAGGATGTACACATAGGAACCAAAACGTTTTGGTCACAGACTCTGGTTCATACCAGAAAGGGGAAATGCCATCTTAATTTTTCTTTTAAATAATAGTTTTAGTAGGAATTCCTAGTAGTTCAATAGTTATGACTCGGTCTTTTCACTGCTGAGGGTGAGTTCAATCCCTGTTCAGGTAACTAAGATCCTACGAGATTTTCAGCCAAAACAAAAAAACTGACTGAAAAAAATATATTAACATTTTTAAAGATATAACTTAGTTCATCCTCAAACCATGAATTTTAATTCTTAGTATATGCACAGAGTTTTGTCTCCACTATCACTAACTCCAGAACATTTTCATTACCCTAAAAGAAATCTCATATCCACCCACCCACCAATCTCTAAGAACTATTCATCTGTTTTCTATTTCCATGGGTTTGCCAACCTGGACAGTTCATATAAATGGAATCAGACAATCTGTACCGTTTCTTTCAATTGGCTTGCTGTTTTCAAGGTTCATCCACGCCATAGCAGCTATCGGCACTTGTTTCCTCTTTCTTACTCAATAATGTTCCATTGTATGGATCTACCTTTTCTTTATCCATTCATCCATTAATGAGCACGTCCGGTGTCTCTGATTTGGGGCTCTTAAGAATATGACTGCTGTGAGCATTCACATACAGGTTTTGATGTGTACATTTATTTTTGGGTCTCTAGGGTATGTACATAAAATCATGTAATAACTCTATCTTTAACCTTTTAAAGAACTGATCAAGTGTTTTCTAAAACTGCTGTACCATTTTACATTCCCACCAGCAATGTATGAGACTTCCAGTTGCTCTATATCCTGACCAACACTGATTTTCCCTTTTTTCTTTTTTTTTCATTATAGTCAAGCTAGCTGGTATAAAGTATGATCCCATTATGGTTTGGTTTGCATTGCCCTAATGACCAATGAGGTTGAGCATATTCTCATGTGCACCTTTTCAACATACTTATCACCCACCCATCACCTTAGAATCTAAAGTGAGGAAGACCAAAGCATCCTCCTCAATAATGTGAGACTCTGGGCATACCTATCCTGGCCTCTCCTATACTTAATTAACTCCTCCTAGTAAGAAAATTTCAGGATGTACACATAGGGAACCAAAACGTTTTGGTCACAGACTCTGGCTTACCTTAAAATCACCCTATGATGTCACTACCATTATCAGAAGGTTCAGGAGTTCCTTACCAACAACTTGTTTAAAAAGACCCATGGAAAGTGTGACTCCTCAGCCTTCTTAATTAACATAGAGCTAAACTACTTTTTACTCACACAAAGCCTCTCCTCAGATACAGGAGAATAAACTCAAGTTTTTGTTTTTGTTTTTCTGGATTGGACTCAAATGTCGAATATTCTCCATGCAGACAAAAACACTTGCCAGACTATTGGGCAGAGTTAAATGTAAATGTTCACATGTGATTTATTTAGTAGTAGAATAAATTACACAACTTGTTTGTATCAGCCTTGTCAACAGCAAAATGAAGCCATTTACCAAAAAACCATATTGATAGAGGATGCTGATATGACACAGGACTGAAATCTGACTGAAAGATATCAAGAAACACCATCTGTGTTATGATTTATGACAATGCTAAAAAAAAATGGCTGTAAGACTGCTTTGGAAATACTAAACACATTAAGGGCTAAATGCAGCACTTGATACTACATTTGATGATTTGAATGCATTTTAAGTAGATCTGCCTTTGAAATGCATTGCAGTTTCAGGGGAAAAAATATTTTTCTTAAGTCTGATTTGTTTTGAATAAGGATAATCATGGGAAAGTTAGACATCAGCTTATTAAAACTTAAGCCAACATTCAGAACAGTTTAATTACAGAGAATCCTTGCAATTAGACCCTGTAGGAAACTTCTCCCTGACTAAAATGTTTCCATATTTTGTTCCTTATTTTTAAGGCCAACTTCATCAGCCATGAATCTACTATGAATCACTGAATTGGAACAAAGATAAGTGATCCCATTATGGTTTGGTTTGCATTGCCCTAATGACCAATGAGGTTGAGCATATTCTCATGTGCACCTTTTCAACATACTTATCACCCACCCATCACCTTAGAATCTAAAGTGAGGAAGACCAAAGCATCCTCCTCAATAATGTGAGACTCTGGGCATACCTATCCTGGCCTCTCCTATACTTAATTAACTCCTCCTAGTAAGAAAATTTCAGGATGTACACATAGGGAACCAAAACGTTTTGGTCACAGACTCTGGCTTACCTTAAAATCACCCTATGATGTCACTACCATTATCAGAAGGTTCAGGAGTTCCTTACCAACAACTTGTTTAAAAAGACCCATGGAAAGTGTGACTCCTCAGCCTTCTTAATTAACATAGAGCTAAACTACTTTTTACTCACACAAAGCCTCTCCTCAGATACAGGAGAATAAACTCAAGTTTTTGTTTTTGTTTTTCTGGATTGGACTCAAATGTCGAATATTCTCCATGCAGACAAAAACACTTGCCAGACTATTGGGCAGAGTTAAATGTAAATGTTCACATGTGATTTATTTAGTAGTAGAATAAATTACACAACTTGTTTGTATCAGCCTTGTCAACAGCAAAATGAAGCCATTTACCAAAAAACCATATTGATAGAGGATGCTGATATGACACAGGACTGAAATCTGACTGAAAGATATCAAGAAACACCATCTGTGTTATGATTTATGACAATGCTAAAAAAAAATGGCTGTAAGACTGCTTTGGAAATACTAAACACATTAAGGGCTAAATGCAGCACTTGATACTACATTTGATGATTTGAATGCATTTTAAGTAGATCTGCCTTTGAAATGCATTGCAGTTTCAGGGGAAAAAATATTTTTCTTAAGTCTGATTTGTTTTGAATAAGGATAATCATGGGAAAGTTAGACATCAGCTTATTAAAACTTAAGCCAACATTCAGAACAGTTTAATTACAGAGAATCCTTGCAATTAGACCCTGTAGGAAACTTCTCCCTGACTAAAATGTTTCCATATTTTGTTCCTTATTTTTAAGGCCAACTTCATCAGCCATGAATCTACTATGAATCACTGAATTGGAACAAATGCATCTTAAGTTAAAAAGAATGAGAGCCTCTTTTCATTAGTGAGCTATCAGTTAAATTTGAATTTTGCCTTTTCTCACAATAAGGTTCAAAGTTTTATATGGAATCGGTAGAATGTCAAATGTCCGAAAAGAACACAATAAGAAGACAAATCTACGTGTAAACAAAATTCTAAGTTGCATTTTTTTTCACTATTTTTCCCTCAACTTTAAGCCATTCAATTCTACCTTTTTTCCACCCTTCGCTACTTCTGTCATTGCAATATAAATTCCAGTTCTTATAAGCAATAGGCACAATCCTTTAAAGGTTTTTGTTTTTGAATATTAGATTTTTGAGGAGCTGCCTTTACCAAAGGTAGCACTGGTGATATAGAACCCAGCTGCCAATGTAAAAAACATAAGAGATGTGGATTCGATCCCTGGGAACATCCCCTGGTGGAGGAAGTGGCAACTCACTCCACTATCTTTGCCTGGAGAATCCCATGGACAGAGGAGCCTGGTGGGCTACAGTCCATAGGGTCGAAAAGAGTTGTACACGACTGAAACGACTGAGCATGCACCAAAGTAATAATTATTTCTAATGGTTTGTAAACAAATGATTCTTTAGTTCTCTCATTGCTTTGGTTTCACACTCAAAGGAATAGGGAGATTGGAAGAAAGAGAGGCAAACAAGGCCCTGTAGAGTTGTTCCATAGCACCGAACTCCTTCCATTCTGTTTTGTGGTGCCCACGCCAGGACTGTGCAAACCACACTTCTACTTGGCCAGCTGGTTCCCTGTCAGACTTCCCCATAGGGCAGCACTGGAGGGAGATTGCAAGCCCAGAGGAAGAAGAAAGGACTTGCACTTCCTGTTTGCTTCCTCTTCATTTCCTGTTTACTTCCTCTTCACTTCTTGTTTTCTTCCGATTCCTTTGACTATTACCCTGCCACTTGGCAATTTCAGCCCCTTCCTGTAGCAGTAGCTGGATGAATTTGCAATTTTTCCAACACTTGCAGGACGAGCCTCATTACACTTCCTTAGAGACAACAGCGCCAATGGGCTAGTGTCCCCACCTCGGGGTCTGGGCTCCACCTCCAAATTTAAAAAAAAAAAAAAAAAAATTGTTTTAAGATTTCTTTGGACTTCTCTGGCAGTCCAGTGGTTAAGAATCTGCCTTGCAATGCAGAGGATGTGGGTTCGATCCCTGGTCGGAGAACTAAGATTTCACATGCCATGGAGAAACTAAGCCCATGCACTCTGGAACCCTTGTGCCACAACTAGAGAGTCCGTGCACAGCAACTGAAGATCTCACATGAGGCAAGAAAAATCTTTTGTCCTACCGCTAAGGCATGACAAAACCAAATAAATAAATTTTAAAGATTTTTTTTTAACATGGAACATTTTTAAAGTCTTTATTGAATTTGTTACAGTTTTGTTTCTGCTTTATGTTTTGGCTTTATTGGCTGAGAGGCACATGGATCTTATTTTCCCAACCAGAGATCCAACCCACCTTCACTGCATTGGAAGGCAAAGACTTAACCACTGTACCACCAGGGAAGTCCCATCTAATTATAAATTTAAGACTTAATTAATAATTCTTTATATTAAATGGTCTCTATTAAAATAACTTGTATAATTTCTGTGTCCTAAGACACCAACTTGACAAGAATTAATACCAGAAATTTCTAAGGGGAATGTTTAAAAATATGATCAAAGAGACTGATTTCGTCACGTCTTTTAGCTTGAATGTAGTGCCTTGTTAACAGAATATGAGATACTAGTGATTTGTGCCTTGGTACTATAATTAATCAAATTATATCAGTGGTGAGTTGAAATTTGGTGGGGCTTTATTTTGGATTTTGGAGGCAATTTATATCACTTTTTTTTTTTTTTTGTCTTTTTTGGGCTTTTAGTTGCTTCATGCAGGATCTAGTTCCCCAACTAGGAATTAAACCCAGGCCCTCTTCATTCAGAGCACAGAGTCTTAGCCACTGGATCACCAGGGAAGTAAGTGCTTGATAACTTTTAAATGTGCTACTCCTTTACAAAATACATATAAGACTGTTAGTTTTAAGTATAGAGCTTAAATCAAGCCTGGCCTGATGTGCAAGCTGACCTTCCAGTTGGGCTTTATAACCCAGCACGTACAATAATTTTCAGGTATGTGGACAAGAAAAACATAAGAAAGTGAAACTACAGGTCAATTTCACTCAAGAGCATAGATGCAGAAATTATAAACAAGTTAGTCAAGTCAATCCGACTGTATATAAAACACGAGTATGTAAGCTCCATGGAAGTAGTCACTTGTAGTTGTTTTTTCTCTGTTCCTGTATCCCAAAACCTTAACACCACATGAAACATAAATGGGCATCCATATTAATTTTTCACTGAATGAATTACCAAAATAGGTACATTCCAGGAACACAAGGGTTGTTTAACAATGGTAAATACATAAATGGATTTCAACCCATTGACTGATCAAAGATTAACATGGAACATTTTTAAAGTCTTTATTGAATTTGTTACAGTTTTGTTTCTGCTTTATGTTTTGGCTTTATTGGCTGAGAGGCACATGGATCTTATTTTCCCAACCAGAGATCCAACCCACCTTCACTGCATTGGAAGGCAAAGACTTAACCACTGTACCACCAGGGAAGTCCCATCTAATTATAAATTTAAGACTTAATTAATAATTCTTTATATTAAATGGTCTCTATTAAAATAACTTGTATAATTTCTGTGTCCTAAGACACCAACTTGACAAGAATTAATACCAGAAATTTCTAAGGGGAATGTTTAAAAATATGATCAAAGAGACTGATTTCGTCACGTCTTTTAGCTTGAATGTAGTGCCTTGTTAACAGAATATGAGATACTAGTGATTTGTGCCTTGGTACTATAATTAATCAAATTATATCAGTGGTGAGTTGAAATTTGGTGGGGCTTTATTTTGGATTTTGGAGGCAATTTATATCACTTTTTTTTTTTTTTGTCTTTTTTGGGCTTTTAGTTGCTTCATGCAGGATCTAGTTCCCCAACTAGGAATTAAACCCAGGCCCTCTTCATTCAGAGCACAGAGTCTTAGCCACTGGATCACCAGGGAAGTAAGTGCTTGATAACTTTTAAATGTGCTACTCCTTTACAAAATACATATAAGACTGTTAGTTTTAAGTATAGAGCTTAAATCAAGCCTGGCCTGATGTGCAAGCTGACCTTCCAGTTGGGCTTTATAACCCAGCACGTACAATAATTTTCAGGTATGTGGACAAGAAAAACATAAGAAAGTGAAACTACAGGTCAATTTCACTCAAGAGCATAGATGCAGAAATTATAAACAAGTTAGTCAAGTCAATCCGACTGTATATAAAACACGAGTATGTAAGCTCCATGGAAGTAGTCACTTGTAGTTGTTTTTTCTCTGTTCCTGTATCCCAAAACCTTAACACCACATGAAACATAAATGGGCATCCATATTAATTTTTCACTGAATGAATTACCAAAATAGGTACATTCCAGGAACACAAGGGTTGTTTAACAATGGTAAATACATAAATGGATTTCAACCCATTGACTGATCAAAGATCACACATAGGATCCCTTTAATAGATGCAGTAAAAGCATTCAATAAAATCTATGAAATCCACTTAAAAAAAAAGTCTATGCGTATAACTGATTCACTTTGCTGTACACTTGAAACTAAAATAACACTGTAAATCAACTATATGCCAATAAAAATTAAATTAAAAAATGAAAAGAGAAAAATGTTAATTCTCATAAAACTGGAAAACATAATTTAGAAATAGAAGTGAGTGAGAAATTTAAGAATAAATGTAACACATATCTGTAAGAACTTTATGAAGAAAACTTTAAGACATTATTGAACATATTCTTTAAAAAGACCTAAGGAAATAGTTCCCCAAGCACAATTTTAAGATTTTTGGAGGGGAAAAGTAGGTGATCCTACAAATCTTTGCCGCAGAGGACTGCCGAGATTCCCATAAACTTGGAGAGATACAAATGACCTAGTTTGATAAAAGTGCATTAGAGTCTGTAAACAATATTTACAAGCCTTTACTGCTCCAACCAAGCCTTTGGCAGTCCCTCAAGGAATGTGTAGAACGTTCTTGTCATAGAAGCAGAGATCTGGGGTCCGTATGGTTTCTGCAACTAGCAACATTGGGAGGAGAAATTAATCTGCATGACGGCCCCTCTCTTTCCCTCTTCCACTCCTTTTAAAGATAAAAGGTCCCCCCCCAAAAAAGACAGGGGAGGTAATTATGCAAGTATTCACAATGTTGATAAATTAGAATTTCAACCTGAACCGTAAGTACCTTAATAATGATCGCCAACACATATGGAGTTCTCACTGTGTGCCAGTGTCTCATTGAGTCATCACAATAACTCTAGAATAGGTAATATTATCCTTTTCTTTTTATAGAGGTAGAGACTAAAATGTGGAGAGTTAGTTAACACTGAAGTCACACATCTAGTGTATTGGTTTCACCATCGTATTGGGGCTTTCATAACAAATTTTCACAAACCTGATGGCTCAAAACAACACAATTTTTTTTTTTTCTTTTGCAGTCCTGGGGGCTAAAAGTCCAGGAATCATAAGATGTTGGCAAAGACAATTCCCTCTGGAAGCTCTGAGAGAGAATGGCTCACATGCCTCCCTCTTAGTTTCTTGATGTTCTTGGTCTTGGGACTTCAGAATTTCTACCTCTGCCTCCATCTTTGTGTAGCCTCCTCATGTATCTCTGGGTCTTCTCCTTTTTCTACCTCTTATAAGGACATTCATCATTAGATTTAGAGCAATGCAGGAGACCTGAGTTCAATCCCTGAGCAGGGAAGATCCCCTGAAGAAGGGAATGGCTACAGACTCCAGTATTCTTGCCTGAAGAATTTCAGGGACAGAGGATCCTGGGGGCTTCAGGGGGTCACAAAGAGTTGGACATGACTGAGTGACTAACATTTTCACTTTCTAATCCAGGATGATCTCATCTTAGGAGCCTTACCTTAATTTTACATCTGCAAAGACTTATTCTAAATAAGATCACTTTCTGAAGCAATTTTTTTGAGGGGAAAAGTAGGTGATCCTACAAATCTTTGCCGCAGAGGACTGCCGAGATTCCCATAAACTTGGAGAGATACAAATGACCTAGTTTGATAAAAGTGCATTAGAGTCTGTAAACAATATTTACAAGCCTTTACTGCTCCAACCAAGCCTTTGGCAGTCCCTCAAGGAATGTGTAGAACGTTCTTGTCATAGAAGCAGAGATCTGGGGTCCGTATGGTTTCTGCAACTAGCAACATTGGGAGGAGAAATTAATCTGCATGACGGCCCCTCTCTTTCCCTCTTCCACTCCTTTTAAAGATAAAAGGTCCCCCCCCAAAAAAGACAGGGGAGGTAATTATGCAAGTATTCACAATGTTGATAAATTAGAATTTCAACCTGAACCGTAAGTACCTTAATAATGATCGCCAACACATATGGAGTTCTCACTGTGTGCCAGTGTCTCATTGAGTCATCACAATAACTCTAGAATAGGTAATATTATCCTTTTCTTTTTATAGAGGTAGAGACTAAAATGTGGAGAGTTAGTTAACACTGAAGTCACACATCTAGTGTATTGGTTTCACCATCGTATTGGGGCTTTCATAACAAATTTTCACAAACCTGATGGCTCAAAACAACACAATTTTTTTTTTTCTTTTGCAGTCCTGGGGGCTAAAAGTCCAGGAATCATAAGATGTTGGCAAAGCCAATTCCTCTTGGAAGCTCTGAGAGAGAATGGCTCACATGCCTCCCTCTTAGTTTCTTGATGTTCTTGGTCTTGGGACTTCAGAATTTCTACCTCTGCCTCCATCTTTGTGTAGCCTCCTCATGTATCTCTGGGTCTTCTCCTTTTTCTACCTCTTATAAGGACATTCATCATTAGATTTAGAGCAATGCAGGAGACCTGAGTTCAATCCCTGAGCAGGGAAGATCCCCTGAAGAAGGGAATGGCTACAGACTCCAGTATTCTTGCCTGAAGAATTTCAGGGACAGAGGATCCTGGGGGCTTCAGGGGGTCACAAAGAGTTGGACATGACTGAGTGACTAACATTTTCACTTTCTAATCCAGGATGATCTCATCTTAGGAGCCTTACCTTAATTTTACATCTGCAAAGACTTATTCTAAATAAGATCACTTTCTGAAGTTTCTGGTTGACATCTCATTGAGGGACAGTGATTCGACCCAGTTCAATTAGTAAATAGAAGAATTGGGGACTTATGTACAGTTTTGCTTGACTTTAAGATCTCTGTCTCTTACCCATTATTTCACGTTTCTCTTCTTACCAAGTTTTACATATAGTAGGAGCTCAATAAAAGCTTAATGGCTGAACAAGAAGTAAAGAATAAATAAGATACTTGGACAGTCTGAGAGTTTGTTGTACTGGAATTTGTTCTCTGGTCACTTCTCAGAAGACTGATTCTGATTAATCACACTGTGTGTAACTAGTGCTTCTACAAAAATATCACTGATTCGCTACTTCCTCCTTGTCATTATCCAGTTCCTCTTTGATCCTTCCCAATCTGTTGTTTTAAAAGCAGAAACCAAAGGCAAATTACAAATTCACTCAGGAAAGAATTAAAGAGAGAGGTGTGGTCAGCGAACCCCACTAATGAGGTAAAATGGTCAGTACCAGGCTTTATTCCCACTGATCAAAAGGCGAAATAAGAAGTCACAGGCCTCTCTCAGCGTCTCTGTTTTCGACTCTCAAGTAAACATTGGACTGTAACACTAATCCCCATCTCATGTTTTCCAAGAACTAGAGGGCAGAGTTCCTAGAACAAAAAGGTAGCAGGGTCATGGGGTTTCTTGGACTTTATTATGATTTGATCCTCAGGATGTTTCTGAGGTGGACTTTACCCTTATGTCCCAGAAGTATAGACCATGTAGTTTCCTACCTCTGCCTCCATCTTTGTGTAGCCTCCTCATGTATCTCTGGGTCTTCTCCTTTTTCTACCTCTTATAAGGACATTCATCATTAGATTTAGAGCAATGCAGGAGACCTGAGTTCAATCCCTGAGCAGGGAAGATCCCCTGAAGAAGGGAATGGCTACAGACTCCAGTATTCTTGCCTGAAGAATTTCAGGGACAGAGGATCCTGGGGGCTTCAGGGGGTCACAAAGAGTTGGACATGACTGAGTGACTAACATTTTCACTTTCTAATCCAGGATGATCTCATCTTAGGAGCCTTACCTTAATTTTACATCTGCAAAGACTTATTCTAAATAAGATCACTTTCTGAAGTTTCTGGTTGACATCTCATTGAGGGACAGTGATTCGACCCAGTTCAATTAGTAAATAGAAGAATTGGGGACTTATGTACAGTTTTGCTTGACTTTAAGATCTCTGTCTCTTACCCATTATTTCACGTTTCTCTTCTTACCAAGTTTTACATATAGTAGGAGCTCAATAAAAGCTTAATGGCTGAACAAGAAGTAAAGAATAAATAAGATACTTGGACAGTCTGAGAGTTTGTTGTACTGGAATTTGTTCTCTGGTCACTTCTCAGAAGACTGATTCTGATTAATCACACTGTGTGTAACTAGTGCTTCTACAAAAATATCACTGATTCGCTACTTCCTCCTTGTCATTATCCAGTTCCTCTTTGATCCTTCCCAATCTGTTGTTTTAAAAGCAGAAACCAAAGGCAAATTACAAATTCACTCAGGAAAGAATTAAAGAGAGAGGTGTGGTCAGCGAACCCCACTAATGAGGTAAAATGGTCAGTACCAGGCTTTATTCCCACTGATCAAAAGGCGAAATAAGAAGTCACAGGCCTCTCTCAGCGTCTCTGTTTTCGACTCTCAAGTAAACATTGGACTGTAACACTAATCCCCATCTCATGTTTTCCAAGAACTAGAGGGCAGAGTTCCTAGAACAAAAAGGTAGCAGGGTCATGGGGTTTTTCTTGGACTTTATTATGATTTGATCCTCAGGATGTTTCTGAGGTGGTTAATCTTTCACCCTTATGTCCCAGAAGTATAGACCATGGAAAAAAGAAGAGAAAGGAAAACAAGGATTCCATCCTAAGTATCTTTTCAATTGACAAATGTGGTCATGTGAATGATGAATACAATGTTTCTTGAACAATATTCCTTGAGCTGTTTCATGTTTATAAATGCTTGCTTATGTCCTAAATTGTTAATAGTTTGGTGAGATGTGGAATATTTATTTCCTTGAATATTTAAAAAATTGAAAATGTTTGCTTTGTTATTGTTGCTGTTTAATTTCTAAGTCATGTCAAACTCTTTTTTTACCCCATGGACTACAGCCCAGCAGGCTCCTCTGTCCATGGGATTTCCCAGGCAAGAATATTGGAATCAGTTGCCATTTCTCTCTCTAGGAAATCTTCCCAACCTAGAGATTGAACCCACATTGCCTGTATTGGCAGGTAGATTCTTTACCACTGAGCCACCTGGGAAGTCCTTCACCTCTCTAAAAGTCCTTGCTAATGATGCAGGCACACTATTACTCTGACTTCTAGGAGACTCCTAATATCCTAATTTTCTCCCTGCCTCTCTGACTATTCTTCCTCATTCTCCTCCATTGAATCCCTTTCCCAAGCCAACAACTTTAACACTGATATTCCTCTGGATTCTTTCCAGAGCCTTTAGCCTTCTCAGCCTCCTGCCTCAAGCAATCTTATTCAATGCTGTGATTTAAACAAGACATCAGCAAACTATAGCTCCCGAGCCAAATATGACCAGTGGCCTGTTTTTATAAAGTATTATTTGTGATGCCCAAGGATGAAATAACAAAGCAAACTAGGAGGGTCTTGGAATGCAAGACCTTTATTGACCTCCCGTCCCCCAAGCTATAGTACACTGCCCAATCCTTAAGACCCCTAGGCCACTCCTTGGAACCTACTGTTTTATCTACACCAGCCAATCAGCAATGATCCTTAAGACCCCTATGCCACTCCTTAGACCCCAGGTATAAAATGGATCAAAGACCCCTGCTTAGGGTCAGTTCTCCTTTGAGCCAACCCGCTGTTCTAGCAGTGCCCCTTTTTTCCTCAGGATGTTTCTGAGGTGGTTAATCTTTCTCCCTTATGTCCCAGAAGTATAGACCATGGAAAAAAGAAGAGAAAGGAAAACAAGGATTCCATCCTAAGTATCTTTTCAATTGACAAATGTGGTCATGTGAATGATGAATACAATGTTTCTTGAACAATATTCCTTGAGCTGTTTCATGTTTATAAATGCTTGCTTATGTCCTAAATTGTTAATAGTTTGGTGAGATGTGGAATATTTATTTCCTTGAATATTTAAAAAATTGAAAATGTTTGCTTTGTTATTGTTGCTGTTTAATTTCTAAGTCATGTCAAACTCTTTTTTTACCCCATGGACTACAGCCCAGCAGGCTCCTCTGTCCATGGGATTTCCCAGGCAAGAATATTGGAATCAGTTGCCATTTCTCTCTCTAGGAAATCTTCCCAACCTAGAGATTGAACCCACATTGCCTGTATTGGCAGGTAGATTCTTTACCACTGAGCCACCTGGGAAGTCCTTCACCTCTCTAAAAGTCCTTGCTAATGATGCAGGCACACTATTACTCTGACTTCTAGGAGACTCCTAATATCCTAATTTTCTCCCTGCCTCTCTGACTATTCTTCCTCATTCTCCTCCATTGAATCCCTTTCCCAAGCCAACAACTTTAACACTGATATTCCTCTGGATTCTTTCCAGAGCCTTTAGCCTTCTCAGCCTCCTGCCTCAAGCAATCTTATTCAATGCTGTGATTTAAACAAGACATCAGCAAACTATAGCTCCCGAGCCAAATATGACCAGTGGCCTGTTTTTATAAAGTATTATTTGTGATGCCCAAGGATGAAATAACAAAGCAAACTAGGAGGGTCTTGGAATGCAAGACCTTTATTGACCTCCCGTCCCCCAAGCTATAGTACACTGCCCAATCCTTAAGACCCCTAGGCCACTCCTTGGAACCTACTGTTTTATCTACACCAGCCAATCAGCAATGATCCTTAAGACCCCTATGCCACTCCTTAGACCCCAGGTATAAAATGGATCAAAGACCCCTGCTTAGGGTCAGTTCTCCTTTGAGCCAACCCGCTGTTCTAGCAGTGCCTTCCACTTTAACACCAATTCTCCCTTAAGCTGGCCGGCTGTACTGGCAGTGACTCTCCCTTCCCCCACTCTAATAAACATTACTTTGCTCTCACTCTGCCTCATTAGTGAAACACAGTTTCGTTTGTTTGTGCATTGTCAATGACTGGGGCTCCCACAACAGAGTTTAGTAGTTAGACCCAAGGAAGGGAATATAGGTGAAGGAGCAACCATTTTAACTGGAATGAAAAGTAGGCAGAGACTACTTTTGACTTTTGACTTTGTAGTCTTTTCAGTTGTGTGGCAGTAGGACAACCATCTTACATCCAGAAAAGCGTCAGATAGGCAAGACAGAAACTCGAGAGGGAAGCGTGAGAATACAGACTTGGGAGTCATCACCGTTTACACAAGACCTGAGTCCTGAACTAGGAATGAGATCAACTGGCAGGCAAGCTGTAAGTGTGTTTTAGCAACCCCAGGCAAAGGAGGCCAAGAGAATTGAATATCTTCTTTGGTGTAACCCTAACTCACTAATTTGGTAAATGCTGATACTGCTTAAGAAAAGAGCTAAGTTAATCCTCAGAAGAAGACAACAGAGCTGTGCCCTGAGTGCTCCGTGCCAGGGATCAAATGCTGGAAATCTTTGCTGCTGCAGTGGCCACTCTTGCTTTAGACAGCCAACCTTGTAACTTTAGATAGTCTGATAGAAAGATAAGCAATTCCCTTGTAAATTTAATCCATGCAAACCACCAGTTTAGATCAATCTCAGCATTCATTCTCAGTGACAAATTATCCTATCTGAATTTCCTGGCTAACCATTCCTCTATTTAGATTTTTTTCATTAAAGAATTTTTGTGCATTGGCACATATAGTTATATTTCAATCAAATGCATCATTTATGTTTACATGTAATGGATTAATTTTTAAATAAACTTTTTATTTTGGAGTGATTTTACATTGACAGCAAAGTTAAAAAGAAAGTACATGCTTTTTATATACCCTCATTCAGTTGACCCCACTGTTAACATGTGACGTTGCTACTATTTAGTCGCTAAGTCATGTCCAACTCTGTTGCCACCCCATGGACTGTAGCCCTCCAGGCCCTTCTCTCCGTGGGATTTTCCAGTCAAGAACACTGGAGTGGTTTGCCATTTCCTTTTCCAGGAGATCTTCTCAATCCAGGCATCGAACCCACGTCTCCTACATTGGCAGGTGGATTCTTTACCACTGAGCCACTAGGGAACCCCCAACATATGATGTTACAGCAGAGCATTTGCCAAAGCTAAGAAACCAGCACTGGCACATTACTATTAACTGCTTTCCAGATCTTATTTGGATGTTATCTGTTTTCCCACTTAGGTCCTTTTTTTTCCCCCCGATTTTTAATTTTTGGCCTTGCCACACAGCATATGGGATCTTAGTTTCCTTGACCAGGGATCGAACCCATGCCCCCTGCAGTGGAAGCTCAGAGTCTTAACCACTAGACCACCAGGGGATACCCTCCACTCAGCTCTTTTACCTGCTCCAGAATCCTAAGCAGGATGCCACTTGGCATTCATCATGTCTTAATTGTCTGTCTTCCCAAGGACAATTTCCCAGTCTTTCATTATCTTTCCTAAACCTTGACAGTTTTGTAGAGTATTGATCAGGCGCTTTGCAGAATGTCCCTCCATTTGCATTTATATGATGTTTTCTCATGATTAAATGAAGGTTATGGATCTCTGGGAAGAATACCTCATAGGTAAGGTGCCCTTCTCATCACATCATATCACTGGGCACAAGATCTCAGCATGACTTATTGCTGGTGATGTTGACCTGGATCATTTGGCTAAGATAAGGTTGACAGATTTCTCTATAAAGTTACTACTTTTGGGGGGCAGGGGCACTTCTACTGGTCTTTAATTTATTCATTTATTCATTTTCTTTGTTCTTTTGCCCTGTGTGGGCCTCCCATCACAGTGGCCTCTCTCGCTGCAGAGCACCTGCTCTGGGCCCATGCACTCCAGAGCTTCAGCTCGGTAGTTGGATACATCGGTCCAGTCGCTCCATGGCACACAGGATCTTCCCAGGCCAGGGATCAAACCAGCGCCCCCTGCACTGCAAGGCAGTGTCCTTACCCACTGGACCACCAGGGAAGCCCACTACTATTTCTTTTCTTCCTTTCTATACTCTATTCTTTGGCAGCAAGTCACTAAACTCATTCCACACTCAAGCTTCACCTTACCTCCTGAAGAGGGGAATATCTACTTACATTACTTGGAATTCTTCATTAAGGAAGACTTGTCTCTTCACTCCTATTTATTTGTTTATTCAATTATTTATTTTTTTATTTTATTGATTTATTTTTGGTTGTGTTTTTCATTGCTGCATGGGCTTTCTCTAATTGCAGAGAATGGGGGCTACTGTTTGTTGTGGTGCTCAGGCTTCTCACTTCGGTGCCTTCTCTTGTTGTAGGGCACAGGCTGCAGGTGAGAATGCTTCAGGAGTTGCGGCACTTGAGCTTCGTATTTGTGGGTTTAGAGCGCAGGCTCAGTAACTGTGGTACATGGGCTTAAGTTACCCTGCAGCATGTGGGATCTTCCCAGACCAGGGATCGAACCCGTATCTCCTGCATTGACAGGAAGGCTCTTTACCGCTGAGCCACCAGGGGAAGTCCCTGTTTATTCAATCATTTATTTATATCAGTGCGAACTAATGCATATTTATATTTGGATCGTGGTCTAATTCCTTGCTATTTACTGTTCAAATTGTTTCAGGTTTGGTCATTGGTAGCTTCTTTAGGTTTGCTCATGTGTCCTTTGATATCATCCCGTCTTTTATATTTTTAGCACTTCCTTGCTTTCTTGCACTACAGATGCCCCAAGCTCACCTTATATTTTCTTTTGCTAGAATCATCCACTTAGCTATTTAGAATAAAGAAAACAGTTTGGCAGTAGCGTTAATGATACAATTATCAGATGACCCAGCAATTTTTTGGTCAGAGAATGGACACATATCTTTATGTAAAAAATTTGTACAGAAATGGTCGTAGCTGCGTTATTCACATTAGCTCCAAAATGGAACAATGAATTTTTTGTTCTTTTGCCCTGTGTGGGCCTCCCATCACAGTGGCCTCTCCCGCTGCAGAGCACCTGCTCTGGGCCCATGCACTCCAGAGCTTCAGCTCGGTAGTTGGATACATCGGTCCAGTCGCTCCATGGCACACAGGATCTTCCCAGGCCAGGGATCAAACCAGCGCCCCCTGCACTGCAAGGCAGTGTCCTTACCCACTGGACCACCAGGGAAGCCCACTACTATTTCTTTTCTTCCTTTCTATACTCTATTCTTTGGCAGCAAGTCACTAAACTCATTCCACACTCAAGCTTCACCTTACCTCCTGAAGAGGGGAATATCTACTTACATTACTTGGAATTCTTCATTAAGGAAGACTTGTCTCTTCACTCCTATTTATTTGTTTATTCAATTATTTATTTTTTTATTTTATTGATTTATTTTTGGTTGTGTTTTTCATTGCTGCATGGGCTTTCTCTAATTGCAGAGAATGGGGGCTACTGTTTGTTGTGGTGCTCAGGCTTCTCACTTCGGTGCCTTCTCTTGTTGTAGGGCACAGGCTGCAGGTGAGAATGCTTCAGGAGTTGCGGCACTTGAGCTTCGTATTTGTGGGTTTAGAGCGCAGGCTCAGTAACTGTGGTACATGGGCTTAAGTTACCCTGCAGCATGTGGGATCTTCCCAGACCAGGGATCGAACCCGTATCTCCTGCATTGACAGGAAGGCTCTTTACCGCTGAGCCACCAGGGGAAGTCCCTGTTTATTCAATCATTTATTTATATCAGTGCGAACTAATGCATATTTATATTTGGATCGTGGTCTAATTCCTTGCTATTTACTGTTCAAATTGTTTCAGGTTTGGTCATTGGTAGCTTCTTTAGGTTTGCTCATGTGTCCTTTGATATCATCCCGTCTTTTATATTTTTAGCACTTCCTTGCTTTCTTGCACTACAGATGCCCCAAGCTCACCTTATATTTTCTTTTGCTAGAATCATCCACTTAGCTATTTAGAATAAAGAAAACAGTTTGGCAGTAGCGTTAATGATACAATTATCAGATGACCCAGCAATTTTTTGGTCAGAGAATGGACACATATCTTTATGTAAAAAATTTGTACAGAAATGGTCGTAGCTGCGTTATTCACATTAGCTCCAAAATGGGAACAATTGAAAGGTCTCTCAACTGATGAATGGTTAAACTAACTGTGGTATACCTATCCAGTGGAATAGCATTCAGCCATAAAAAGGAATGAAATACTGATCTATGCAGTAATACATCTAAACCTTGAAAACATGCTAAGTGAAAGAAATTAATCACAAAAAGCCACATATTGTCCAATTCCATTTATATGAAATGTCCATAATAGTGCAATCTGCAGACACAGAGAGAAGGTAAGTAGCTGCCAAGGGTACAAGAAGTGACAGCTCGAAGTTATGGAGCTTCTTCAAGATGGGATAAAATTCTCTAAAGTTAGATAGTGGTGAGGGTGGCATAATTCTGTGACTAATTCTAAGAACTACTGAATTGTATCCTTTAAAAGTATACGTCACTATTGTGAAACATGAGTTACATCACATAAAGCTATTGTTGAAAAAAAAGAAAGAATACAGTACTTTATATGACTGTGCTTTGAACACCTAAAGGCCTTCATCAATATATAAATGTTCTAAGATTTTTTGAGTAAATAGATCTTTAAAATACTGAATGAGAATGTCAATAATAATGGCTAAATATTTTTATAATTATTTTTATTTTGCTTTTACAGAGCTTTGTTGTTTACAGCTCTATATAATCCCAAATCCATCAATGGTGCATCTTTGACCCCTCCCACCTCAATGGCTACATTTTAAAAAATTTGTTTGGCTGTGTTGGATCTTAGTCGCAGCATGCAGGATCTTTAGTCACAGCATGTGGGATATTTAGTTGCAGCATGAAAACTCTTAGTTGTGGTATGTGGGACTTAGCTCCCTGACCAGGAATCAAACCCAGCCCCCCTGCATTGGGAGCACGGAGTCTTAGCCACTGGACCACCAGGAGAGTCCCAGTAATGACTGTTTGTAACTGAGTACCCTCTGTCTACCAAGCTGTGCACTCTCAGTCACTTCATTCGTGCCCAACTCTTTGCAGCCCTATAGACTGTAGCTCACCAGGCTCCTCTGTCCATGAGATTCTCCAGGCTAGAATACTGGAGTAGGTTGCCACGCCCTTCTCCAGGGAATCTTTCCAATCCAAGGATCGAACCCGTGTCTCCTACATCTCCTACACTGCAGGCGAATACCAAGCCCTACCACATGAAATTACAGCATTTGACTGTGACTGCTGGTGAGGTACAAAGTGGCAATTTCACGTGGTTCCATCTAAGTCAAGACCAGGCCCTTGAAGGCATATCATTCTCAATATCATAAATGTCCCCACCAGCTAACAAATAGGTCCTGCGAGGTATATTGAGCTGCCTGCGGTCAGTGAGTACCTGGAAAAGCCAGAATTCAAATCCGAATCTGCCTACTGCAAACACTGAGCTCATTCTACTGGTCTGTACAGGTTCCCAGAGTAAAGGGAGCTCTTAAACTTTACCTATAATGATTCTAATCATTATTTTGATGAAAACTAGTCATATTCAAGTATACTCATTGTTAAAGGGGCAGGGAAAATTGGAGTACTCATTTTCAACTTGGAGTAGACTCTTGAAAGAGCTCATGTCAGAGCTTAGTATCTTCTGGTTTTAGATTCTTCAAGTAAGGTATTTTCAAC
The DNA here is from genome assembly GCA_022376925.1 of Tragulus kanchil. Taxonomy (NCBI): domain Eukaryota; kingdom Metazoa; phylum Chordata; class Mammalia; order Artiodactyla; family Tragulidae; genus Tragulus; species Tragulus kanchil. The sequence goes on along the minus strand of JAIOJX010000003.1, from coordinate 75,182,310 downwards.
TTGGTCAGTAGACTCTAATTTTTGAGTAAATAGATCTTTAAAATACTGAATGAGAATGTCAATAATAATGGCTAAATATTTTTATAATTATTTTTATTTTGCTTTTACAGAGCTTTGTTGTTTACAGCTCTATATAATCCCAAATCCATCAATGGTGCATCTTTGACCCTCCCACCTCAATGGCTACATTTTAAAAAATTTGTTTGGCTGTGTTGGATCTTAGTCGCAGCATGCAGGATCTTTAGTCACAGCATGTGGGATATTTAGTTGCAGCATGAAAACTCTTAGTTGTGGTATGTGGGACTTAGCTCCCTGACCAGGAATCAAACCCAGCCCCCCTGCATTGGGAGCACGGAGTCTTAGCCACTGGACCACCAGGAGAGTCCCAGTAATGACTGTTTGTAACTGAGTACCCTCTGTCTACCAAGCTGTGCACTCTCAGTCACTTCATTCGTGCCCAACTCTTTGCAGCCCTATAGACTGTAGCTCACCAGGCTCCTCTGTCCATGAGATTCTCCAGGCTAGAATACTGGAGTAGGTTGCCACGCCCTTCTCCAGGGAATCTTTCCAATCCAAGGATCGAACCCGTGTCTCCTACATCTCCTACACTGCAGGCGAATACCAAGCCCTACCACATGAAATTACAGCATTTGACTGTGACTGCTGGTGAGGTACAAAGTGGCAATTTCACGTGGTTCCATCTAAGTCAAGACCAGGCCCTTGAAGGCATATCATTCTCAATATCATAAATGTCCCCACCAGCTAACAAATAGGTCCTGCGAGGTATATTGAGCTGCCTGCGGTCAGTGAGTACCTGGAAAAGCCAGAATTCAAATCCGAATCTGCCTACTGCAAACACTGAGCTCATTCTACTGGTCTGTACAGGTTCCCAGAGTAAAGGGAGCTCTTAAACTTTACCTATAATGATTCTAATCATTATTTTGATGAAAACTAGTCATATTCAAGTATACTCATTTTTAAAGGGGGCAGGGAAAATTGGAGTACTCATTTTCAACTTGGAGTAGACTCTTGAAAGAGCTCATGTCAGAGCTTAGTATCTTCTGGTTTTAGATTCTTCAAGTAAGGTACTTGCGTGTCTCTTGAATTGCTAATAGTCCTGACATCTCTAGATAGGCAGGACTTCCTATTTTTAATCTTTTTATTTTTTCTAGGAAAAGAGAATAAAAGAGGGAATGCAGGAACTTTATGCAAAACAGAAACAATCAATGTATACAGGTTAGATAAGACTGTCAATTCTGACATAAATGCTTTTAGAAAAAATTTTATGTTACGTACATTTTATTTGTTTTGTGTTTGTTTTGTTTTGTTCTTTTGGCCTTGCAGCATGTGAGGTCCTAATTCCTCAAACAGGGATCCAACTTGCACCCTCTACACTGGAAGTATGGAGTCTTAACCAGTGGACCACCAGGGAAGTCCCTGACATAAAGTGCTTTTAATCTTACTTGATTTGTTTCTAAATTTATCTCAATATTTCTCTACCCTATAATCTGATCTTGCCCTAAATTCTCAGGGTTTGATATGAATGTAAATTTCTGATGACTAGAACTTTTTCTCCTCTGTCTCATGACAGTTTCCTCTCTTATTGAATGTTTTGTCTCTCTACATCTATTTCTTCCAAGTTTCTCCATTTGAGAATTAGCATCAAGCCTCTTACTTGCATTGAAAGGAAGTGAAAGTGTTAGTCACTCAGTTGTGTCCAACTCTTTGCAGCCCCATGGACTGTAGCCTGCCAGGTTCCTCTGTCCATGGAATTCTTCAGGAAAGAATACTGGGATGGGTTGCCATTCCCTCCTCCAGAGGATCTTCCCAACCCAGGGACTGAGCCTGGGTCTCCTGCTTTGCCAGCAGATTCTTTACCATCTGAGGAAGCCTCTTATTTGTGTTGTTGTATTAATTGTCATACGAGTACTATGAAAAGATAAAGTTTAGACTATACCTCTAAATACATATTTACAGGTTGGGCTTTTGTGTGGGATGGGTGGAGGCAGTTAGCATTTTTCTACATGGTCTTACAGAGTACAGAGCATGGGTGTGGTTGAAAGAAAATAGAAGGAAATAATAGCTTCCCCACCCAACACCACAGTTCCAACACTTATCCTGTTTTGTCTCCTTAGACCTCAACGCCATCTGACATAGTATTTGTTTGTTTATTTTCTCTCTCCCCACATTCAAATGAAAACCCCAGAAGGGCAGAGTGGTTTGTTCCCTGCTACATTCCATGTATCTAAAATGGAGCTTGGGCTATTGAAGCCTCGCAATAATTATTTCTCATATAAACAAATGAATTTACAACATAAACACAAAAGAAACAATTATGTTAAGGAGAATGACAGGCCTTTTTTTCCTCTAAAATTTTCTCTACAGTTATGATACCTTTTTTTGCAATAAATCAAAAATGAAAGGGAAAAACATGCTTCTTGTTCAACCTGAAAATGCTAAGTTCAAATGCTGACAGGCTTTGTGAGACTAGCTGACTGATCTGAAACACGAGAAGGGGGTTGAGATTAAATGATTTACCTCAGGGAGAGGAGCAAGCATGGGGGCCCCTGAGCAGGATGACAGAGAAGGAAAGATGAAGCTCATCTGACAAGAGCATGGAATACATTTTTCCTTTTTTATTTTTTCCTCTTTCTCTTCCTTTGACACATAGCTGATTTCTCAGTCTTAAAATTAATTGCAATAGTTAGAAGAGACTCTAATTACGAGCAAACTCTGTTTAAGCATGGCGATTACAACCCTGTTTGAAGGCGTGTGGCCTTTGGCTGGGGAAAGAAGTGATTCTGAATGGCTGAGGAAGTCAGGCCACATGCTCAGAGCCAATTAGGTTTGCCGGATGTCCAAAATGTAGCAATCTCTAGTTTAAAAATGAGCTTTTTCCCCCCGCTAAATAGCCTTACTGCCATTTAAAGACAAACTCCTTATTATTATGAGGGTTTTTGTTTTTAGTAACTATAACCTGTCATTCACCAAAATGACACCTTAAAAAGTCAATTTCAAGAATCACCTTGGCTGTCACTCAATCTCATAAATCTTTCTAAATCCCTCTAGAGCCAGCCTGACAGCACAGCCTCACACAATTTAGAATGTAAGTCAGCTACACCTGTTGTCTATAAAATATGGTTTATTACAATAAATACAAATGTAAACCTATGCACCCCAATGCCGTTATAGCAAAAAGCAAGCACTCTTGACTCTTGTATTTGATCCTTAATGGTTGTCTTGAACAGCAAACAACATTTAATTACTCTCTATGTGGCCATTCTTGATGCTCATGGATCATAAACTGGACTTTCATGAATCAAGTCTTTCATCAGATAAGTCATATTGCCTACAAAATGATTAAAAAGTAAACAAGTCCATCATGTGATCTCTTTAAAAGCCTTGCATTTTTCTCAAATAAGAATACAGTATGTCTCTGACATAAGTTTCCTGACCAGATTACAGATCTAGTAATTATATTCTGATGCTATAAATCTACCCCCTTTCATTTCAGATGAATGAATTATATTCATCTCATCTTAAATGCTAGGGAGATTTGCTCTGCACAGTTAAATTGCTACCATCCTTCTCCCCAGAGAGTAATAATAATTTACATTGTATAGCTTGTCACAATTTGCAAATTCCTTGCACACAATTTTTTTTCTTTTAATTCATCATAGAATACCTCAGAGTCAGGTCTTATTAGCTCCAATTTTACAGAAGATAGAATTGAGGCTAAGAAGAGTGTGTTAGTCATTTCAGTCATGCCCAACTCTTTGTGACCCCATGGACTGCAGCCCGTCAGGTTCCTCTGTCCATGGAATTCTCCATGGACATTCTCCAGAGTACCAGAGTGGGTTATCATTCCCTGCTCCAGGGGAGCTTCCCAACCCAAGGATCAAAGGCAGATCTCCTGCACTGCAGTCTGATTCTTTACCATCTGAGCCACCAGGGAAGCCCAAGAAGAGTTAAGTAAGTTGAAAAAAGTCGGACAACGACCATTCTCTTATCCGTTTCAACCTCAGGCAGTGCTATCTTTCACCAGCAACCTCAGTCTTGTCTAGGTTCTGACCAAGGTAGACAGCATACATGAGTTAGGAACCTCAGACACTGATTAATCAAGCTTTGGAGCTGGTCTTGCTGCAAAACCATCCTGGGCATTCTGATGCCCTGGGACCTACTGCTCTTCCCTACCTCTGCCTGGGCATCCCGTCTATAAAATATGGTTTATTACAATAAATACAAATGTAAACCTATGCACCCCAATGCCGTTATAGCAAAAAGCAAGCACTCTTGACTCTTGTATTTGATCCTTAATGGTTGTCTTGAACAGCAAACAACATTTAATTACTCTCTATGTGGCCATTCTTGATGCTCATGGATCATAAACTGGACTTTCATGAATCAAGTCTTTCATCAGATAAGTCATATTGCCTACAAAATGATTAAAAAGTAAACAAGTCCATCATGTGATCTCTTTAAAAGCCTTGCATTTTTCTCAAATAAGAATACAGTATGTCTCTGACATAAGTTTCCTGACCAGATTACAGATCTAGTAATTATATTCTGATGCTATAAATCTACCCCCTTTCATTTCAGATGAATGAATTATATTCATCTCATCTTAAATGCTAGGGAGATTTGCTCTGCACAGTTAAATTGCTACCATCCTTCTCCCCAGAGAGTAATAATAATTTACATTGTATAGCTTGTCACAATTTGCAAATTCCTTGCACACAATTTTTTTTCTTTTAATTCATCATAGAATACCTCAGAGTCAGGTCTTATTAGCTCCAATTTTACAGAAGATAGAATTGAGGCTAAGAAGAGTGTGTTAGTCATTTCAGTCATGCCCAACTCTTTGTGACCCCATGGACTGCAGCCCGTCAGGTTCCTCTGTCCATGGAATTCTCCATGGACATTCTCCAGAGTACCAGAGTGGGTTATCATTCCCTGCTCCAGGGGAGCTTCCCAACCCAAGGATCAAAGGCAGATCTCCTGCACTGCAGTCTGATTCTTTACCATCTGAGCCACCAGGGAAGCCCAAGAAGAGTTAAGTAAGTTGAAAAAAGTCGGACAACGACCATTCTCTTATCCGTTTCAACCTCAGGCAGTGCTATCTTTCACCAGCAACCTCAGTCTTGTCTAGGTTCTGACCAAGGTAGACAGCATACATGAGTTAGGAACCTCAGACACTGATTAATCAAGCTTTGGAGCTGGTCTTGCTGCAGACCAGAGTAAGCTCATCCTGGGCATTCTGATGCCCTGGGACCTACTGCTCTTCCCTACCTCTGCCTCAGCTCCATCCCCATACTTGGTTCACATTTCAGTTCTCCCCTTGGTACCGAAGCTACAGGGAGAGCCCATCCAGCTGATCGTGGCTTAAAACCTAACAATATGTCTAACTCGTGCCAGCTTCATCTCTTTAGGAATTGAATCCAGTACCTTGAGCTGCTGCTGGAAACATGCCCTAATCTATCTGTCTTGTCTTACATGCATGCTCAGTTGTATCTGACTCTTTGGGATCCTGTGGACTGAAGCCCACCAGGCTCCTCTGCTCTTGGGATTTCCCAGGCAAGAATACTGGACAGGGTTGCTATGTACTCCTCCAGGGAACCTTGCCACCCCAGGGACCAAACTTGAATCTCCTATGTCTCCTGCATTGGCAGGCAGATTCTTTTACCATTGAGCCACCTGGGAAGCCCTAACCCGTAGAGTTCCCCTAAAACCACAGTATGATAGGACTAACACTAACCTGCAAAGAAGGGGCCACATTCTGAAGATTCCATCAGGGAGCTCCAGATACCAGATAAGACATGATCCCTGCAAAGACTATGGAAAGAGACCAACCACAAATACAGTTCCTGGTAAGAAAGTTCCTACTGTACAAAGTTGCACACATTTACCTTATTGAAGAATTGATTATCAAAACCCAAACTTTCTCTCAGTTATTTCTTGGCAAATAATAGAACACCATGTTCTTGGGAGATTGCCACCTCGTCTTGAGATCCTTCAGAAATATGTTTATGGAACAGGAAAATTCTTTGAGTCAGTGGGAATTATGTTCAGTTTTAGTATTAGGAAAACTCAAATTAATAGTAGCCAAAACAAAATATTTTATTCTATTAAAAGTTCTGGGGGCTTCCCTGGTGGTCCAGTGGGTAAGGACACTGCCTTGCAGTGCAAGGGGCGCCAGTTCAACCCTTGGCCTGGGAAGATCCCACGTGCCACAAAGCGGCTGGACGGGTGTCTCCAACTACCGAGCCAGAGCTCTGGAGCGCGTGCACCCAGAGCCCGTGCAACAGAGGCCACTGTGATGGGAGGCCCACACGGGCCAGAGAACAAAGATGGATGAAAATAAATAAATGAAAGACCAATAGAAGTGGGGCCCCCCCAAAAAAAATTGAGGAAAAATAGTTCTGAATTGATACTACAGAGTTGGTACGAAATCCACTAAATTCCAAGGAAACCAAGGTCTTCCAGGTTTCTGCTCTGTCATTTCATACCATCCAGCCTTTATCCACCTAGATCCAAACGGCTGTTTGAGCTCCAACCAGTGCTTGCATATTCCAACATCTAGCTAGAAGGAAAGGATCAAGAAGAGGACACCTCAACCCTTGAAGATTTCCCAGGAGTCACATGACACTTCTGCTTAAATCGCATCGGCTAAATTTTAGTTACACGCCCACATCTAACTACAAGAGAGGTCAAGATTTAGTCCTTGTTCTAGGTAATTATATTTGTCTCTGAAAATTAGGATTCAGTTTATAAATAATAAAAGGTAAATGAACACTGAGAATCAAACGGAAAGTTTTTTGTTTTTTGTTTTTTGCCATTGTTCTTTCCTCAAAAATCCGTTGCCGCTCTTCCCAAAGCAAGGGAACTCTACTCTTCCTCTCTCCAGGACCCCTTGTTCTGTGCTGTGCTGTGCTTAGTCACTCAGTCATGTCTGCCTCTTTGCAACCACATGGACTGCAGCCTGCCAGGCTCCTCTGTCTATGGTATTCCCTGGGCAAAAATACTGGGATGGGTTGCCATTTCCTTCTCCAAGGAATCTTCCTGACCCAGGGATCAAACTGGGGTCTCCTACATTATAGGCAGATTCTTTACCAGCTGAGCTACCAGGGAAGACCCCCAGGACTCCTTGCCTTACCATAATAACTCTCTCTGCCCAATTTACGTACCTAGGGATCCAGACATGGTTCACAAATGTGACCTGGTATCCAGATGGCTGAAAAAGAATCTCCTGAGGAATTTATTAAAAACACAGATTTTGGAGACCTCAAAATTTGAGATTCTCATTCAGTGAGGCTAGAAATTTTTCCTGAAAGCTATATCTTAAAAACAAAACCAAAATAACTCTCTAAATGATGTCGGGTAATGATTGTGTTCAGTTTGTGAAAAGTCATCATTTATACTTACATGTATTCAAAATGTATACTATACAGCAGAAACTAACACAACATTGTAAAGCAATTATACTCTAATAAAAATTTTGAATGTATGTTATGCTTCAATAAAAAGCTTGTCTTAATGTTTAAAAATATTTCCAGATGATTCTTTTGCACACAAGCTATGAAAACACAGAAAGGAGGCTTAAGCAGAGCTTGACTATAACAATTTCTGGAGTGAGAAGCTTTATGCTATTTCTCCTGACTTCACTGCCATTATTTTTCATACCAGTTTTACTGAAGGAGGCAAACACTCATTTATTCACATAGTAACAGCTGAATCTAGTTTTGAAACAGATGGCAGGAGAATGTGAATTGGAATGTTCTCTGGGAATTTTTTTGGAAAAATCTAAGTTCAGGCTACCACTTTTCAGCCTCTCAGAAGCATTCTAGGGTATATTTTGTTTATATGTATAGTTCTCTGATTAACATTCATTTTCTCCTTTCTCTCCTGGCTTCTCCTTTCTGTGTGGTCTGCTTCTTGCCAGGAGAAAGACTGGCCGTCATCACAAACAGTAATAGAAGTAGGGTCAGCAGTGAAGACATCACAGTTCCATTTCAAGGGACACAGGTTCCATTCCTGGTCAGTGAACTAAGATCTCATGTGCCATGCAGTGCGGAAAAAAAAGAAAAAAAAAAGTAGAAGTAAAGGAGAGGTCAGGTGGACAGAAAAATGAGGTGGAGAAGAGATCATATCTACCTAAGCCAATGTTGCTCTGCCCATTGAGAGATCAATGTAGGCCTTTTCATCCCCATGAAATAATAGGAAAATCTTCTAGGAAGAACATGCCATCAGCAATTCTGGGCGCCATTCTTTTTTTTTTTTTCCTTCAAATTTTGGCCTCTTTTATTAATCTTTTATTTATTTATTTTCATCCATCTTCACTCCCTGGCCCGTGTAGACCTCCCATTGCAGTGGCCTCCCCCACTGCAGAGCACCAGCTCTGGGCGCACGTGCTCCAGAGCACTGGTCCACACCCGTCCAGCCACTCCCAGGCACATGAGATCTTCCCTGGCCAGAGATCAAACCGGTGCCCCTTGCACCACAAGGCAGACTCCCCACTCCTTGGACCACCAGGGAAGCCCCTGGGCCCCATTCTTACTTGAACTGTCAAGGTACTGTACAAAGTTATGACCCAACATCAGCCTGTCTTGAAGTAAAAAGTATTAGAAAATCCCCTAGAAGAGCCAGTTTGCTGAGCAAAGAAAGAACTACCTCACTGTCCACCAAGTCTTGCTTTTACCACTAAAAAATATGGGTGGAGATGTTTTGAAATACTTGCCTACCTTATCAACCCCAAATAAAACATTCACTGCAGTCATAACAATTTTTACCTTAGTTCCATTTTGAAATGTTTGCTGATGATGCAAACATTCCTCCTGAAATGTGCTTGCCTTTAAGACAATGCCAAATGAAACAATTTTCTGTGCATATAGAGCATTTTATTTTGAAAATCCTTGCTGATGTCTGCAGGGTCTGTGCAATGTCAAGAAACATATTTAAGCAAATATCCCTGGGAGAACAGTTTAGTACCATAAGCCTCATCTTACAGATATTTTTTTTATTTGTATAGTTCTCTGATTAACATTCATTTTCTCCTTTCTCTCCTGGCTTCTCCTTTCTGTGTGGTCTGCTTCTTGCCAGGAGAAAGACTGGCCGTCATCACAAACAGTAATAGAAGTAGGGTCAGCAGTGAAGACATCACAGTTCCATTTCAAGGGACACGGGTTCCATTCCTGGTCAGTGAACTAAGATCTCATGTGCCATGCAGTGCGGAAAAAAAAGAAAAAAAAAAGTAGAAGTAAAGGAGAGGTCAGGTGGACAGAAAAATGAGGTGGAGAAGAGATCATATCTACCTAAGCCAATGTTGCTCTGCCCATTGAGAGATCAATGTAGGCCTTTTCATCCCCATGAAATAATAGGAAAATCTTCTAGGAAGAACATGCCATCAGCAATTCTGGGCGCCATTCTTTTTTTTTTTTTCCTTCAAATTTTGGCCTCTTTTATTAATCTTTTATTTATTTATTTTCATCCATCTTCACTCCCTGGCCCGTGTAGACCTCCCATTGCAGTGGCCTCCCCCACTGCAGAGCACCAGCTCTGGGCGCACGTGCTCCAGAGCACTGGTCCACACCCGTCCAGCCACTCCCAGGCACATGAGATCTTCCCTGGCCAGAGATCAAACCGGTGCCCCTTGCACCACAAGGCAGACTCCCCACTCCTTGGACCACCAGGGAAGCCCCTGGGCCCCATTCTTACTTGAACTGTCAAGGTACTGTACAAAGTTATGACCCAACATCAGCCTGTCTTGAAGTAAAAAGTATTAGAAAATCCCCTAGAAGAGCCAGTTTGCTGAGCAAAGAAAGAACTACCTCACTGTCCACCAAGTCTTGCTTTTACCACTAAAAAATATGGGTGGAGATGTTTTGAAATACTTGCCTACCTTATCAACCCCAAATAAAACATTCACTGCAGTCATAACAATTTTTACCTTAGTTCCATTTTGAAATGTTTGCTGATGATGCAAACATTCCTCCTGGAAATGTGCTTGCCTTTAAGACAATGCCAAATGAAACAATTTTCTGTGCATATAGAGCATTTTATTTTGAAAATCCTTGCTGATGTCTGCAGGGTCTGTGCAATGTCAAGAAACATATTTAAGCAAATATCCCTGGGAGAACAGTTTAGTACCATAAGCCTCATCTTACAGATAAGAACACTGAGATCTAAATAAGTCAACTAGGGGTTGCAGAAGGCTCCACAAGAGCAGAGTGCTCTAAAAATACTGTGTATGCAGAAAGAAAAATGTGATCTCTCATAGGAAAGAGACCAGGGAAAATAGCACAGAAGCAAGGAGAATTTATATTTTGGTTTTGAAAGCTTTCGTGGCTAATATCAAAGAGTACATTGTTCTCCTGAGCCATGTACCATTTTCTTATTCAGTATCTTAGGGAATTATGGTACTTCAACTCCAGAATTTAAGCAAATTTGATGCATATTCGTGGCTTTTCTCTACGGAATGCAAAGTATGAAGAAAAGTCTGGTTATGTTATTGCTATCAATAGCATGCGTAACCAGCCCATTGCTGATGACACCATATTCCATACACACCTACTAAATAAATTGCAGGAACAGATCAATTCTTATTTCTTCGTTCATCAAACATTTAGTGGGTGGCAACTCTGGATTAATCAATGTGCTAAAGCTAGACATACAGTGAGAAAAAAGATAAATCCTACACTCTAGTGGGAGCTTCCCTGATGGCTCAGTGGTAAAGGACCCATCTGCCAGTGCAGGAGATGAGGGTTCAATCCCTGATCCCAGAAGATCCCCTGGAGAAGGCAATGGCACCCACTCCAGTATTCTTGCCTGGAAATTCCCATGGACAGAAGACCCTCGTGGGCTACAGTCCATGGGATCACAGAAGTGTCTGGCAATTGAAAAACAACAGCTCTCTAGGGGCTTCCCTGGTGGTCCAGTAGATAGAGTCCGCCTTGCAATGCAAGGGGAACTGGTTCAATCCTTGGCTTTGCAAGATAACACATGTTCCAGAGGGACTGAACCCGTGTGTCCAATTATGAGCCAGCAGTCTGGAGCGTATGCGCCCAGAGCCAGTGCTCTGCGAGGAGAGAGGCCACTACAGTAGGAGGCCCACACAGTCCAAAGAATAAAGGTGAATGAAAATAAATAAATAGACAAGCAATAAAAGAGGCCAAACTTTAAAAAAAACAAAAAAAAAATGTCTCTAGTGGTTTAGCATGTAGGAGATAGAAACAACATATAAATAATTGGAAGCTAAAATGATTACTTAAATCAGAAATACAAAGTAACCTAGAAACACAGAGAAAAGCACAGCCTGTTCTGCTTAGAGAAAACAGCAAAAAAAAATTAGAGGATGTGTTACTGGAATGGCATCTTAAAACAAAACAAGGCAAATAAGGTGAAAGGCATTGTACACAGATTAGAGGTGAACATGGAAGGCCAGAGAGTACAAAGTGCAAAATATGGGAAGTGACAAGAAATGAAGAGAGAAGATCAAATGAAGAGTCCCATGGTCAACGGGGAGCCAAAGAACATTATAAAGAATGAAGGGACACAATTATAGTTGTGTCTTGAAAAGATAAATCTGAGTAGAGGACAGACAGACTAAAGGGGGGCGAGGCCTGCAGGTGATTGGGGTCGGCTAGGAAATCTTACGTCTGCATAGTGGTCCAGGACAGAGATGATGAAGACTTAAACCTCCTCAGTGGCAGTGAGGGTGGAAAAAACGTAACAGATTCAAAAAATACTTGGGTGGTAGAGTCAACATGATTCAGAGACCAATACTAGAGGCAGTGACTTGGGTATTATGGGATCCTGGTGTCATTATCTGAGTTAGGATTATGAGGAAAAGAGTAGGTTTGGGAGAAGATAATAACTTGGGATTTTATGTATATATGATTTTCTTCCTGAGTAAAGAAAGTACGGGAAATATAACTGCATCCTTTGTTGACTGTCTTGCAGCACCATACATACTTGTGCTGAAATGAAGAGCTCTCCAATTCCATCAGAAATGTGGACATATATGAGTTCAGTGGTACTTGTTTTGAAGTTTCCTTTTCGCCTGCCTTGAGAGAGATGCTTCCTTCCTGGACTCCAAACATGAGCCCTACAAACCTGTTTCTTCATTTATTGAATATACAGCCTGATAGAAGTCAAGATAGCAAAGGTGCATGTGAAATGGGAATTGAAAGAGACAATTCAAGACATGCCTTTCCATCTTTGTGTTCCCGACTTCTTGTAGAGGATACAGCCCATGGACCATGCTAATGAAACTTGAATCTCATTATCATCTGCTAAGATCTGTAATAAGTCAGTGTGGGAGGTCCTGGCTGTGGCCATTAGAAGCAATTAATGACACAGATTTGGAGATATCATTATTCAGGAAATGGCTTCAAAAAGGATTCGTAACACACTGACCTTGTGAGTGACACTGGCCATGGAAAAGTTTAAGCATAAACGTCCTTGAGTAACCACAATTGTGTTTAATAATCTGACCTGGAAGTGGCTGTGGCACCCTTGTTTTTGCCTAATGGAAAAGCTGGTTTCAGTTTAGACCCCAATTAAGAAATTATTCTCTGCATTCCCACAACACAACAGATTGCAGCAGTTGGACAGAAGAGTCAGATTAAAGATAGAAAGGTAAAAGAGCCACACAGAGAAGAAAATTATTCCTAGGTAATGGCTAAGAGTGAAAGGCATTTTATAGATCATAGTGATGAGAAGTAACCTCATTTGCATTTTATTAAAATAAAATACACTCTGAACAATCACATAATTCAGAATTGAGATTTTTTGGCAAATAAGTAGTTTGATTTTAGAATAGAACCATTTTAATTGTTCATTTGATTCAAATTTTAAAATTAAATGGCACACAAGACTAAAGACTTCTGTCTCTCAGAACTATTCAAAGCCTGTTCTAATTAGTGGACTGTAGGATTCACCTGTTTACCTCAACTACCTTCACTGGTATGATAATGGCGTTTCTGTTCTTCAAAGTGGAAATTCTCTATTCTCCCCCCAAAATAGATGTATCAGTTTGTTGAACACTCTATAAAAACTTAGACCAGCTTCCCTTCTCAAACTACAGATCTGGGTTTCTCAGTTCATTATTTTGTTCTTGTTCAAGGCTTCTCTAGTGGCTCAAATGGTCAAGAATCTGCCTGCAATGCAGGAGACCCGGCTTTGATCCCTGGGTCTGGAAGATCCCCTGAGGAAGGGAATGGCTACCCACTCCAGTATTCTAGCCTGGAGAATTCCTTGGACAGAGGAGCCTAGTGGGCTACAGTATACGGGTCACAAAAAGTCCGACATGACTGAGCAACTAACACCAAGGAGTAAAAAAGATTCAGGTACAATTAGACATTTATTAATTATTGTCCTATTATTTACCTTGTGGAGAAACCTGTCAAGAACCACATGAATCTGTAAACATTTTGTTACCTTTATTTGTGTTGAAGTGGGGCTGTGGCACTTCACATTGGTATTTTCAGGAAATGGCTTCAAAAAGGATTAGTAACACACTGACCTTGTGAGTGACACTGGCCATGGAAAAGTTTAAGCATAAACGTCCTTGAGTAACCACAATTGTGTTTAATAATCTGACCTGGAAGTGGCTGTGGCACCCTTGTTTTTGCCTAATGGAAAAGCTGGTTTCAGTTTAGACCCCAATTAAGAAATTATTCTCTGCATTCCCACAACACAACAGATTGCAGCAGTTGGACAGAAGAGTCAGATTAAAGATAGAAAGGTAAAAGAGCCACACAGAGAAGAAAATTATTCCTAGGTAATGGCTAAGAGTGAAAGGCATTTTATAGATCATAGTGATGAGAAGTAACCTCATTTGCATTTTATTAAAATAAAATACACTCTGAACAATCACATAATTCAGAATTGAGATTTTTTGGCAAATAAGTAGTTTGATTTTAGAATAGAACCATTTTAATTGTTCATTTGATTCAAATTTTAAAATTAAATGGCACACAAGACTAAAGACTTCTGTCTCTCAGAACTATTCAAAGCCTGTTCTAATTAGTGGACTGTAGGATTCACCTGTTTACCTCAACTACCTTCACTGGTATGATAATGGCGTTTCTGTTCTTCAAAGTGGAAATTCTCTATTCTCCCCCCAAAATAGATGTATCAGTTTGTTGAACACTCTATAAAAACTTAGACCAGCTTCCCTTCTCAAACTACAGATCTGGGTTTCTCAGTTCATTATTTTGTTCTTGTTCAAGGCTTCTCTAGTGGCTCAAATGGTCAAGAATCTGCCTGCAATGCAGGAGACCCGGCTTTGATCCCTGGGTCTGGAAGATCCCCTGAGGAAGGGAATGGCTACCCACTCCAGTATTCTAGCCTGGAGAATTCCTTGGACAGAGGAGCCTAGTGGGCTACAGTATACGGGTCACAAAAAGTCCGACATGACTGAGCAACTAACACCAAGGAGTAAAAAAGATTCAGGTACAATTAGACATTTATTAATTATTGTCCTATTATTTACCTTGTGGAGAAACCTGTCAAGAACCACATGAATCTGTAAACATTTTGTTACCTTTATTTGTGTTGGTTCAAGAAACGAGATGGTTACGGACATTGCAACATGAACTCAACTTCAATTATTGATCCTCATATATGCACTTTCATATTTCTGGTCAAAATGGGAAATACCCTTGTAGTTTAGACACAATAATTCAACTTTTATTTCAGTTATTTGAATGCATGGTCTCTAGTTTCCTCTAGTAACGTTAATGATATTTTCATTTTCTTTTGCTTTATTCTACTTGTTCGTTTATTTTACTTCAGTGTTTCTGGTGCCTGATTATCTTTAGGAAAAAAAAAAAAAAGACTTCATATAAGTCCTTGAAACTAAAACTGTCTTTAAAATATGTCCTCCAAAGGGCAATTGACTCATATTTCCTAATTCCAGGCAAAACATTAATCTATGTAGTAACCTGAATTCCATGGTGAGTTCCTCAGAAAGTTATTTTGTTTAAAAAAAGGAAATATTCCATGGCAGCATTATTGAGATTTTTCTTGGCCAAAATTGTTTGTCATGCTCAATGGGTTAAAACTTTCAGGAAATTCAATCATGTATTTTTCATGGGCTTAAGAGGGCTCACTCTTTCTTACAGAAAGCTTTTCCTCTGAAAGTTGCCTTTAATATTAAGTCACTGTCTTCACCAGCTTTTCCTGTAGCTTGTCTGAATTACCCAACTACAGAGTCTAACAAATACATTTCAGGTTAATTTTTGATAATTAAGCTCTTACTATAATAAATGATTAATAATTTTTCAAACTACAGATCTGGGTTTCTCAGTTCATTATTTTGTTCTTGTTCAAGGCTTCTAGTGGCTCAAATGGTCAAGAATCTGCCTGCAATGCAGGAGACCCGGCTTTGATCCCTGGGTCTGGAAGATCCCCTGAGGAAGGGAATGGCTACCCACTCCAGTATTCTAGCCTGGAGAATTCCTTGGACAGAGGAGCCTAGTGGGCTACAGTATACGGGTCACAAAAGTCCGACATGACTGAACAACTAACACCAAGGAGTAAAAAAGATTCAGGTACAATTAGACATTTATTAATTATTGTCCTATTATTTACCTTGTGGAGAAACCTGTCAAGAACCACATGAATCTGTAAACATTTTGTTACCTTTATTTGTGTTGGTTCAAGAAACGAGATGGTTACGGACATTGCAACATGAACTCAACTTCAATTATTGATCCTCATATATGCACTTTCATATTTCTGGTCAAAATGGGAAATACCCTTGTAGTTTAGACACAATAATTCAACTTTTATTTCAGTTATTTGAATGCATGGTCTCTAGTTTCCTCTAGTAACGTTAATGATATTTTCATTTTCTTTTGCTTTATTCTACTTGTTCGTTTATTTTACTTCAGTGTTTCTGGTGCCTGATTATCTTTAGGAAAAAAAAAAAAAAGACTTCATATAAGTCCTTGAAACTAAAACTGTCTTTAAAATATGTCCTCCAAAGGGCAATTGACTCATATTTCCTAATTCCAGGCAAAACATTAATCTATGTAGTAACCTGAATTCCATGGTGAGTTCCTCAGAAAGTTATTTTGTTTAAAAAAAGGAAATATTCCATGGCAGCATTATTGAGATTTTTCTTGGCCAAAATTGTTTGTCATGCTCAATGGGTTAAAACTTTCAGGAAATTCAATCATGTATTTTTCATGGGCTTAAGAGGGCTCACTCTTTCTTACAGAAAGCTTTTTCTCTGAAAGTTGCCTTTAATATTAAGTCACTGTCTTCACCAGCTTTTCCTGTAGCTTGTCTGAATTACCCAACTACAGAGTCTAACAAATACATTTCAGGTTAATTGATGTTTCTAGATAATTAAGCTCTTACTATAATAAATGATTAATAATTTTTCAAACAGATTCCATGTCTTGAGTGTGACTTTAAAGGTTCCTTTTCAAAATAGCTTGTCTTGTTTCAAATGAATAAGGTCATTGCAGACCACCTCAAGGGTTGTGGCTACACCTCAAAGGAGGTTGCTTCAAACATAAATGCCTTAGCCTTTTAAAAAGAGGTCATTATTTGGTTTGTTATTATAGTCATTCACATTTCTGTCTGTTTTAAATAATCCTGTGTTAGAGGATTTAGCCCACAGACTTTTACTTTATGAATACATGCAAACTGATTTCAATACTTTTAGTTCGATGTTTTATCTGGAGGAAGAAGTAACTGCGGAGTGTTTTTAATAAGCATCAATTAAAGAAGAAATTATCTTTCCTGGAAAAGTGGACTGTGGTAGAGGACATGGTTATTATCCTCATTTCAAACTATTCCTAGAAATGTTTTCACCTGAGGATTTTGGTCATGGGATTAAGGGGAAGAAAGGAATGTATCAAGACTTTGTCCAAGAGAAATAGGATCCAAGTCATTTCGTCTGGAAATGGAATCAGTTTACAGCACCTTTGTTCTCTTACAAGACAGAACCCTGTGTTCAACAGGAGGAGGGGGTGTGGTCTGGCGATATCTGAACAAAAAAGAAGTCATTTACATGGCTTAGCGTTTACATGAGGCATGGACCCTTTCAGTAAGTCTCTTTGCTCTCACTGAACTGTGGCATATACTGAAATTACATGAATCTATTATCTTCTGTGACAAAAAAAACATATCACTAGAACTTTGCGATTAAAATTACTGTCTCAAAAATATAGTCTAAATTCGGTTAACATAAAACTATGTCTATTCATTGCTCCCTTTTTTTAAAAAATTGTGTTAAAAAAGCAAGATTATGAAGTTGTTCCTTTCCACTGTTTTCCTTTCAGCACCCCTGACTCCAGGTACCCATTGTCCACCTATTACCTTCCTCATGCCTCCCTCAGTCACACAAAATCCAGCACCCATGGGTGCAGAGAAGCCTATTATGAGCTTCTAAGAAGACTGCATGTGTTCTTTTCTCCCTCTCCTTTTCTTATAACTCATTCCATTTCACACATCCATCAGACTATCTTCCACTGAGAGTCTTGTTTTCTGCTATACAAGTTTCATCCATATTGCATGCTTTCAGGACTAATTACAAGAAATGGTTTGACCCTAATAATACTGAATGCCAGACTGAAGAGCTTGGTCATAGTACTATTTTTGACCAATCTAAGTAGCCACATGTTCTGCCAACACAATTGGCCAAACCTGTGCTAGTGGTAAAGAACCTTCCTGCCAAGGCAGCAGATGTAAGAGATGCAAGTTTGATCCTTGGGTCAGAAAGATCCCCCGGAGGAGGTTGTGGCAACCCACTCCAGTATTCTTGCCTGGAGAATCCCATGGAGAGAGGAGACTGGTGGGCTACAGTCCATTGGGTCACAAAGAGTCAGACCTAACTGAAGAAACTTAGCATGCAGCATGCATGCACACATGATGATGATCTCTGTGTTAAATTGGCCTCCCTGCAAAGAAGCACAGACGAGCTGTGGGCTCCAAAAGCTTCACCCTGAGAATGTTCTCAGGAGATTGTCCTATAAGGGAGTGAAAAACAAAGTTTAAAGCAGAGGAAGCATTAGGATCCAAGTCATTTCGTCTGGAAATGGAATCAGTTTACAGCACCTTTGTTCTCTTACAAGACAGAACCCTGTGTTCAACAGGAGGAGGGGGTGTGGTCTGGCGATATCTGAACAAAAAAGAAGTCATTTACATGGCTTAGCGTTTACATGAGGCATGGACCCTTTCAGTAAGTCTCTTTGCTCTCACTGAACTGTGGCATATACTGAAATTACATGAATCTATTATCTTCTGTGACAAAAAAAACATATCACTAGAACTTTGCGATTAAAATTACTGTCTCAAAAATATAGTCTAAATTCGGTTAACATAAAACTATGTCTATTCATTGCTCCCTTTTTTTAAAAAATTGTGTTAAAAAAGCAAGATTATGAAGTTGTTCCTTTCCACTGTTTTCCTTTCAGCACCCCTGACTCCAGGTACCCATTGTCCACCTATTACCTTCCTCATGCCTCCCTCAGTCACACACAAATCCAGCACCCATGGGTGCAGAGAAGCCTATTATGAGCTTCTAAGAAGACTGCATGTGTTCTTTTCTCCCTCTCCTTTTCTTATAACTCATTCCATTTCACACATCCATCAGACTATCTTCCACTGAGAGTCTTGTTTTCTGCTATACAAGTTTCATCCATATTGCATGCTTTCAGGACTAATTACAAGAAATGGTTTGACCCTAATAATACTGAATGCCAGACTGAAGAGCTTGGTCATAGTACTATTTTTGACCAATCTAAGTAGCCACATGTTCTGCCAACACAATTGGCCAAACCTGTGCTAGTGGTAAAGAACCTTCCTGCCAAGGCAGCAGATGTAAGAGATGCAAGTTTGATCCTTGGGTCAGAAAGATCCCCCGGAGGAGGTTGTGGCAACCCACTCCAGTATTCTTGCCTGGAGAATCCCATGGAGAGAGGAGACTGGTGGGCTACAGTCCATTGGGTCACAAAGAGTCAGACCTAACTGAAGAAACTTAGCATGCAGCATGCATGCACACATGATGATGATCTCTGTGTTAAATTGGCCTCCCTGCAAAGAAGCACAGACGAGCTGTGGGCTCCAAAAGCTTCACCCTGAGAATGTTCTCAGGAGATTGTCCTATAAGGGAGTGAAAAACAAAGTTTAAAGCAGAGGAAGCATTAGTCACCTAGTCGTGTTCAACTCTTTGTGACCCACGGACTGCAGTCCGCCAGGCTCCTCTGTCCATCAGACTGTCCGGGCAAGAACACTGGAGAGGGTTGCCATTTCCTTCTCCAGGTAAAGCAGAGGTGTTGACCTGTAAGATGGTTGCAATTGAGTCTTCAGCCAACCCTTTAAGCGGTTCTGGGGCTGGGTGTGGCCCCAAACCGAGGCAAGGGGGTTGATCATTTATCTCCATATCTTCCAGTCATCGGTCACAAGCTACTGCTTAGTTGCCTGGGGGCAGTCCCAGTGCAACACACTGTGTGAGCTGAAAGCAGCCAATGTTCCCAGCAGCTGGGGGATGGGAATGTTATACCTGAGGGGAGAATCTGATAGGGGATCACGTCTGAGGGCAAGATTAGTGTCTGTTAGTATTAAGTCACCCTTTACTCCCAAGTTGTTTTTAAGACTAGGTTTCCACATTAACAGAGTGGATGCTGGTATTATTCCTTTATACATTTATATTTTGTTATCATAAGTTTGATGACTCATGGTGACTGTCTCTATCACCTTAACAGAGCCCCAGGTGACAGTAACACTGTACAAGAGACTCTAGATAATCTGAATGGTGTCATCAGGTTCTTGAAGGATTCACTGAACTCTTCACTTGAGGCTGCTGTTATAGCCACTTGACTACGAGCATACAATGAGTTCAGGTTTTAAATTCACACATCCAGAAAAAAATTGTATTTTGACTGAGACTCTTTACTCTTGTAATGGGGCAAGACAGTTGGTCTTTATGCACATCCAGTTGCTCAGACATGACTGACTCCTTTGCAACCCCATGGACTGTAGACCACCAGACTCCTCTGTCTATGGAATTTTTCAGGCAAGAGTACTGGAGTGGGTTGCCATTTCCTCCTCCAGAGTCTTTATGAAATCAATCCATTTACATGCATGGAAGCAAAATAGTCCTCTGAGACACCATGGTTTTTGCAAACTCTTGATTTCTCAAGTAATTAAAAATAGGATTTCACATTTCAAATGTACAATAGTATGCAGTGCAAATTTTAACTTATTACACTATATTTCTAGAAGAGACTCCCATGAAGAGGATGAGGGTCCTCATTTCAAAATAGGCAATTTAACATGGTGCCATTTCATTTGAAATATTCAGACTCAACCGTCTACCAAAAATAGCTGGTGTTGAATTCAAAACACATCCCACTGGCCTAAAAATTATATCCTCTAATTGTCTGGTCTAAATTTATGATGTTCTCTGTTAAGTCTCTAATCTGTTTAGACATACCCTTTTTTGAATCATTGTACTTGTGACAGATATTCAGGTTGTTATTTGGAACTCCTTAACATCATTTTGAAATTCAATTTGTATCCCTCAAAATATCATTTCTATCAAATCATGAGCTCTTTGGCCTGTTGAAAGTTAGATGACTTTGGAATTATAACTCATGAGGCTGAAACCTATGGGGTTGGCTGTGCAACCAAGCACACAAGTCAAACTTCATGCAAAGGGTCTGATAATTAATTTAACTCCCAAGTTGTTTTTAAGACTAGGTTTCCACATTAACAGAGTGGATGCTGGTATTATTCCTTTATACATTTATATTTTGTTATCATAAGTTTGATGACTCATGGTGACTGTCTCTATCACCTTAACAGAGCCCCAGGTGACAGTAACACTGTACAAGAGACTCTAGATAATCTGAATGGTGTCATCAGGTTCTTGAAGGATTCACTGAACTCTTCACTTGAGGCTGCTGTTATAGCCACTTGACTACGAGCATACAATGAGTTCAGGTTTTTAAATTCACACATCCAGAAAAAAAATTGTATTTTTGACTGAGACTCTTTACTCTTGTAATGGGGCAAGACAGTTGGTCTTTATGCACATCCAGTTGCTCAGACATGACTGACTCCTTTGCAACCCCATGGACTGTAGACCACCAGACTCCTCTGTCTATGGAATTTTTCAGGCAAGAGTACTGGAGTGGGTTGCCATTTCCTCCTCCAGAGTCTTTATGAAATCAATCCATTTACATGCATGGAAGCAAAATAGTCCTCTGAGACACCATGGTTTTTGCAAACTCTTGATTTCTCAAGTAATTAAAAACAGGATTTCACATTTCAAATGTACAATAGTATGCAGTGCAAATTTTAACTTATTACACTATATTTCTAGAAGAGACTCCCATGAAGAGGATGAGGGTCCTCATTTCAAAATAGGCAATTTAACATGGTGCCATTTCATTTGAAATATTCAGACTCAACCGTCTACCAAAAATAGCTGGTGTTGAATTCAAAACACATCCCACTGGCCTAAAAATTATATCCTCTAATTGTCTGGTCTAAATTTATGATGTTCTCTGTTAAGTCTCTAATCTGTTTAGACATACCCTTTTTTGAATCATTGTACTTGTGACAGATATTCAGGTTGTTATTTGGAACTCCTTAACATCATTTTGAAATTCAATTTGTATCCCTCAAAATATCATTTCTATCAAATCATGAGCTCTTTGGCCTGTTGAAAGTTAGATGACTTTGGAATTATAACTCAGGAGGCTGAAACCTATGGGGGTTGGCTGGGTGCGCAACCAAGCACACAAGTCAAAATGGACTTCATGCAAAGGGTCTGATAATTAATTTAACTAGCAAGTAAAACTGTTGTGAATTCCCTGAAAAAGAGTTAAAAACTTCCCAGTAACTAATCTCAAGGAGTATATGACTCTTTTAGGAATGATTATTATACCCAGACAAATTTACACCACCATATCACAGTTAAAGCACTTCATACAATGTTTTATGAGCCCCAAATTTAAACAGCCACATGTTCTTGAGTTACTCACTCAACTGGGGGGAGGAGGAGCAAGTAGTATCGCCTATGAGAATACTGTTAAACCTCATTAGCAGAAGCAAACTGACTCCTCAAAGACTGTGCGTACAAACAAACATGCAGGGAAACCCTATAATAAACCGTGTTTATTAGAGCTAAGAGGAAAATTAGAGGTTGGATTCATGTCTCTCCCCACATTTGGATTTGAGTGAAATGTAGCAGGGGGGTAGTGGGGACACATAGGAAAGATTAGATGGCTTGGAAATAATTTATCCTTTCCAGTTTAATTGGAAATACTAATAAGGACAGGTCCCTTTGTCTTTCTCTTTGAGCTCTTAAAAGGCAGGATGTTCATAATAATGCTTAATACCTAAATAATACCTTTCTTCTTCAAAGAGTTTTAAATGCAGTAACAACCTGCTAGAATCTGTTCTCAGCAGTCCAGGGGAGCCTCTTACCTCCAACCTAGCTAAATTGCTGAATGACATATGTTAAAGTGCAGTGAGAGCGGAAAATATGTAGGAAATAATTGATGTATAATCACTCCATACCATGAAATCATAGAGTCACTGGTTAAAATTCTGAACCCTTTTGTACCCTTTCAAACCTACTGTATCTTTCAATAAACATTTAGGATGCTTATCTCCTTTTTACAAAAGGAACACATGCTTATTGCAAAAAACTTAGGAAACTCAAGCAATGGAGAAGTGAAACAGTTTAGTGAATTGCTAATTCACTTTATATGTTGTGATGGTTGGCCCCATGACCTTTGTTCTTTCTTTGTTTTCAAAGTGTGCAAATGGACTTTTCAGGTGGCTCAGCGTTGAAGAATCTACCTGCAATTGCAGGAGGCTCAAGAGATACAGGTTCAATCCCTGGGCCCAGAAGATTCCTTGGAGTAGGATATGGCAACCTGCAACCTACTCCATTAGTCTTGTCTGGAAAATTCCATGGACAGAGGAGTCTCCCAGTAACTCTGGTTTAGGAATGATTATTATACCCAGACAAATTTACACCACCATATCACAGTTAAAGCACTTCATACAATGTTTTATGAGCCCCAAATTTAAACAGCCACATGTTCTTGAGTTACTCACTCAACTGGGGGGAGGAGGAGCAAGTAGTATCGCCTATGAGAATACTGTTAAACCTCATTAGCAGAAGCAAACTGACTCCTCAAAGACTGTGCGTACAAACAAACATGCAGGGAAACCCTATAATAAACCGTGTTTATTAGAGCTAAGAGGAAAATTAGAGGTTGGATTCATGTCTCTCCCACATTTGGATTTGAGTGAAATGTAGCAGGGGGGTAGTGGGGACACATAGGAAAGATTAGATGGCTTGGAAATAATTTATCCTTTCCAGTTTAATTGGAAATACTAATAAGGACAGGTCCCTTTGTCTTTCTCTTTGAGCTCTTAAAAGGCAGGATGTTCATAATAATGCTTAATACCTAAATAATACCTTTCTTCTTCAAAGAGTTTTAAATGCAGTAACAACCTGCTAGAATCTGTTCTCAGCAGTCCAGGGGAGCCTCTTACCTCCAACCTAGCTAAATTGCTGAATGACATATGTTAAAGTGCAGTGAGAGCGGAAAATATGTAGGAAATAATTGATGTATAATCACTCCATACCATGAAATCATAGAGTCACTGGTTAAAATTCTGAACCCTTTTGTACCCTTTCAAACCTACTGTATCTTTCAATAAACATTTAGGATGCTTATCTCCTTTTTACAAAAGGAACACATGCTTATTGCAAAAAACTTAGGAAACTCAAGCAATGGAGAAGTGAAACAGTTTAGTGAATTGCTAATTCACTTTATATGTTGTGATGGTTGGCCCCATGACCTTTGTTCTTTCTTTGTTTTCAAAGTGTGCAAATGGACTTTTCAGGTGGCTCAGCGTTGAAGAATCTACCTGCAATTGCAGGAGGCTCAAGAGATACAGGTTCAATCCCTGGGCCCAGAAGATTCCTTGGAGTAGGATATGGCAACCTGCAACCTACTCCATTAGTCTTGTCTGGAAAATTCCATGGACAGAGGAGTCTGGCAGACTACAGTCCAAAGAGTCCAACTCAGCTAAGTGACCGAGCATGCACCTGCACGCGTGGGCACACACACACACACACACACACACACACAGTGAGTCACAATAAAAGACTGCAAGTTTAAATCTGAAAGCAGATCTAGCATAACTAAAGAAAACAATGAAGGTATATTTAAATCAAGCAACTTGGTTTTTTGTGTGTAATTTTAAGCCATCTCTTCTTACACAAGATTGTTTGGTTTCAATTTCAACACCCAAAATATTTACTAGAATGTGTTAACCAGGTTTTGCTAATTTTTTTCCCTCTGAATCTTCCTTGTTCTTTATTCATGTACTTACTCATTCAGCAATTAAGTACTGAGAATATGATGTGTGAAGAGCTTGTGCAAGAGGCTGAAGAAGGTATTTAAGCCAAGAAAAACCTGAGAACCTGGCTTCTTGTTCCCTGAGTTGGATTCATCCAATTTTTTAACATTATAAATAAATAATACTAATGTATGAAAGAAATATTTGAGTAGGTACTTAGAAAATAAAAACCTTTAAAGATCTCAGATTTCTCTTGTCTTATTTATATATGTAATATTTTACAACAGATTCTAGATCTGTTCTAGATCTAGATTCTTGATCTGATTCTAGCTGACTTAAGGATTTATTTTTCATGCTACATACTTGAGCCTTATCTAAACTGCACAGGCCTGCATTCTCTGTTGAAAAGCTAACTACAGTGCTTCAGATACAATGCTTCATATAATACGGATTTCACTGCTAAGAGAAATACTATATAAATTACTGGGTAGGAAAAATATTTTAAGGGTAAACAAATTTTACGTAACTCTAACTAAGTAAAAAGTTTCTAGTTCATTGAGCTCCTTTGGAATAGAGAAGGTGTTTTCTTTTGGGGCCCAGAAAGTGTGCAAATGGACTTTTCAGGTGGCTCAGCGTTGAAGAATCTACCTGCAATTGCAGGAGGCTCAAGAGATACAGGTTCAATCCCTGGGCCCAGAAGATTCCTTGGAGTAGGATATGGCAACCTGCAACCTACTCCATTAGTCTTGTCTGGAAAATTCCATGGACAGAGGAGTCTGGCAGACTACAGTCCAAAGAGTCCAACTCAGCTAAGTGACCGAGCATGCACCTGCACGCGTGGGCACACACACACACACACACACACACACACAGTGAGTCACAATAAAAGACTGCAAGTTTAAATCTGAAAGCAGATCTAGCATAACTAAAGAAAACAATGAAGGTATATTTAAATCAAGCAACTTGGTTTTTTGTGTGTAATTTTAAGCCATCTCTTCTTACACAAGATTGTTTGGTTTCAATTTCAACACCCAAAATATTTACTAGAATGTGTTAACCAGGTTTTGCTAATTTTTTTCCCTCTGAATCTTCCTTGTTCTTTATTCATGTACTTACTCATTCAGCAATTAAGTACTGAGAATATGATGTGTGAAGAGCTTGTGCAAGAGGCTGAAGAAGGTATTTAAGCCAAGAAAAACCTGAGAACCTGGCTTCTTGTTCCCTGAGTTGGATTCATCCAATTTTTTAACATTATAAATAAATAATACTAATGTATGAAAGAAATATTTGAGTAGGTACTTAGAAAATAAAAACCTTTAAAGATCTCAGATTTCTCTTGTCTTATTTATATATGTAATATTTTACAACAGATTCTAGATCTGTTCTAGATCTAGATTCTTGATCTGATTCTAGCTGACTTAAGGATTTATTTTTCATGCTACATACTTGAGCCTTATCTAAACTGCACAGGCCTGCATTCTCTGTTGAAAAGCTAACTACAGTGCTTCAGATACAATGCTTCATATAATACGGATTTCACTGCTAAGAGAAATACTATATAAATTACTGGGTAGGAAAAATATTTTAAGGGTAAACAAATTTTACGTAACTCTAACTAAGTAAAAAGTTTCTAGTTCATTGAGCTCCTTTGGAATAGAGAAGGTGTTTTCTTTTCCCATTTGTGTACCCATGATTTCCTGCCTACCTTTAACGACCAACAGGATAGCACCATTCCAGGTGATTTCTAGGTCACACTGGCCTATAGTGATTGTCTCTCATCCTGGAAATCTATGGCACTTACTATACATATATTGTATATAAGACACACATGTAAGATAAAAATCTTACTGGTTATCTTGCTGTCTGAATGTATTTGCCCTCTCAAGCTAGATTATAAGTCCTTTGAGGTAATGTTGTGAAGGCTAATGTTACCAAAACAAACAAACAAACAAAAAAATTATTTCTGGATGTGTCTGTCAAGAGGTCTCTGGAAAAGATAATCATTTGAATCAGTAGACTGAGTAAGGAAGATCACTCTCATCCATGTGAGTGATGATGAAATAAGGAAAATCACTCAGTCACGTCCAACTCTTTGTGACCCCATGGACTGTAGCCCTCCAGGCTCCTCTGTCTGTGAGATTCTCCAGGCAAGAACACTGGAGTGGGCTGCCTTTTCCTGCTCCAGGGAGTCTTCCCCATCCAGGGATTGAACCGAGTCTCCTTCAATTGGCAGGCTATTCTCTACCACTGTCACCAGAGGGCAAATTTGTACACTCTTGGCTAAAGCTGGCACACCTGTTTCTTCCTGCCCTCACACATACAGAGCTCCTGGTTCTGGGACCTTCTGATTCAGACCAACAGCTGCACCATCACTTCCCTTGGTTCTCAGACCTTTAGTC
The DNA here is from genome assembly GCA_022376925.1 of Tragulus kanchil. Taxonomy (NCBI): domain Eukaryota; kingdom Metazoa; phylum Chordata; class Mammalia; order Artiodactyla; family Tragulidae; genus Tragulus; species Tragulus kanchil. The sequence continues at coordinate 75,155,566 of JAIOJX010000003.1, read as the reverse complement.
TAGGCCTGAATTGCACCCAGGCTTTCCTGGTTCTCCAGCTTGCAGACACTGATCATGGAACTCCTTGGCCTATCTACCCATAGGAGCCAACTCCTATAATAAAGCTCCTCTTATATCTACACATCCACATATATCCTGTTGGTTCCGCTTCTCTGGAAAACCCTGCCTAATACAGCTGTATCCCTTACGTTTCATTATATTTTCCCAGAGTACCTCCCAAACCACTGCTGCTATGTAACTACGGGGGTTCTGTTTACATAAAATCCTGAGAAGCTGCAAGACTGTAACCCTGGAGATTTTCACAGTGATGATTGTATATTTTAGTACATGTTCTCTTTAGAACTGCACTAGGGAATTCCCCGGCCACCAGTGGTTTGGATTCTGTGCTTCCACTGAAGGGGCAGAGGTACAATCCTTGGTCAGGGAATGAAGATCCCACATGCCACGTAGCGCAGCCAAGAAAAAAAAATTTTTTAAATAATTAAAGTTTTAAAAATAAATTTAAAAAAGAACTACCATAAATCCTGTCTACTTTATTCAACATCCTCATTCTTCTTAACCATATTGATCTTTTTTTTTAATTTTATATATTTATTTATTTTTGGCTATTCCGGGTTTTCACTGCCACTGTAGGCTCTTCTCTAGTTGCAGGGAGTGAGGGCTACTCTCTAGCTGAGGTGAGCAGGCTTCTTGTTGCTGTGACTTCTCTTGTTGTGGAACTCAGGCCCTAGCGCACACAGGCTTCAGCAGTTGCAGCACATGGGCTCAACAGTTGCAGCTCTGAGGCTCTAGAGCACAGGCTCCATAGTTATGGTTCATGGGCTTAGTTGCTCCGCAGCACATGGGATCTTCCCAGATCAGGGATCAAACCTGTGTCTCCTGCATTGGCAGGCAAACTCTTTACTGCTGACCTACCAGGGAAGCTGATCGTTTTGCAGTTTCCTGTATTTACCCATAGAAAGATTTTAACATGACTGCCTGTAAAACAGGTGGGACAGGACAAAGAGGAACCCTGACCTAATCCCCTTAGTCCCAAGCAAAGCCCTGATACTCTGGAGGAGAGCCACTCCTAGATAGTAAGCCTCTGGCCTTAGAAGTGGATAACAGGGTGGGTAAGACCACTATCTCAAGAGAAGAGAATGGTGAGAATTCAAGATCTTTTTCTTCTAACAAAAATCATTTTACTATCTATCATGATGCCGTAGGCCAGGGATCAGCTGGGTGATTCATCTGTTCCAGGTGGAGGAGATAGGGCCCAAGATGGCTTCCGTTACTGCCTGGTGCTTTGGTGGCAACAGCTAGAAGCCCTGGCCCAAGTAGGGCACAGACCTGTATGTGACCTCTCAATCACAGTGGTTCAGCCTCCCAGGGGGAGAACAAGAGCTCAAATCCTTTCTGAAAACTTAAAATCTTACCTTTTGATTCATCCCATACAGCTATTGTTTAACTAACTAATATTCTTGGAAAAGATGTTTTGTTTTTAATAAGAAGAATGTTCTTACTAGGGCTTCCCTGGTGGTCCAGTGGGTGAAGAGTCCACTTTGCAGTGCAGGGGGCACCGGTTCAATCCCTGGCCCCAGAAGATCCCACGTGCCACAGAGCAGCTGGACCAGTGTGTCCAATTATGAGCCAGTGCTCTGGAGAACATGTGCCCAGAGTCGGTGCTCTGCAACGCAAGAGGACACTGCATTGGGAGGCCCACACAGGCCAAAGAATAAAGATGGATGAAAATAAATAAATTTTGAAAAACAATAAAAGAGACCAAAATTAAAAAAGAAAGAGAGAGAGAGATGCAATCAAAATATAAAATTATAAGAAATGAAGTAAAAATTATGAAAAATCCTACCACTGTCAATTATTGGGGGTTTTGGTAAACATCTTTCTAAATAGCTGTATATTTATATGCATATTAAATAGCTGTATATTTGTACACATATATATTTTTTGTAGACACACCTTATATGACTTTAAAAACACAACATTGATTTTATAAATGCCACTTTATAACTTGGTCATGGAGAGGGCAGATATATAGTGGTCAAATAAACAACCAAGTAATACATTTTTTAGTTAGTTTTCTGCTGCAGTAACATAAGATTAGTAAGAATGTAACCTCCTCAATGATGAAGCTAGGTAGAAGTGAAGTAGCGAAAGTGCTAGTCACTCAGTCATGTCTGACTCTTTGCAACCCCATGAACTGTAGCCCACCAGGCTCCTCTGTCCATGGAATTTCCCAAACAAGAATACTGGTATTGGTAGCCATTCACTTCTCCAGGGAATCTTCCTGACCCAGGGATCAAAGCCACATGTCTTTCGTCTCCTGCAGTGGCAGGCAGTTTCTTTGCCATCTGAGCCAACAGGGAAGCCCTTAGGCTAGGTAATTATCAGCCAAATATTTGCATTCTACTGCAGAAACCCAAAAAAGAGAGGGTGGGAAAAGGAGGAAGGAATGACAAGAAAAGGAAGCAAGAGAAAAAGGAAACAGTAACTTGAGTAAATTATGGTTTCATTTTTCTTTAGCTGCAAAAAATCCAGAAGTGAAATTCTAGGCCAGTTAGTGATTCCATGGTATAATCAGTGTCCAAGTTCCTGTATCTTTCATTTAGCCACCCTACTCTCACTTTGGGGTCTCAAGTTGGCTACTTCACCTCCCAACAGTGTGTCCATGTTCCTGATGGAAGGAAGGTGAAGATCGAAGGGAAAAAAGCAAAAGTGTTCAAATCAGCTAAACATGTCCTGCTGTAAGGTTTTCCTGGAAGTCCTGCTCAATAATTAAGGTTCCCATATCATCCTTGGGAGCATGATTGTTCTTTTCTGCCAGAAAGTCTAGGAAATATGAGTTTTGTTTTGTTTTGACAGCCTGAATGTAAGAAGAGGAGTTCTCACATTAGGAAGGCAACTATCTCTGCCACAACAACTACCATGTGGGATTTTTAAATACATGTTGGTGAATGTATATGTACATATTTCCAAGAAACTTGACTGAAGAGAAGACAAAATCAATAAAACTTTTATATAGATAGAGAAATCTGAATATGTGAGATTGATTTACTCTATGAGTATTCTCAATGAAAAGAGCATTTCTTCCTTTTTAATTCAAATTAATAAATATCTAAGATGTGAGGGGAAAAAAAGCATGATGGATAGAAATATTTTCCTGCCCTCAAGAATCTTAGCTTCATGACACAGATCAAGTAAATAATTTAATACCAGGGGAAAAAACCCATTGCACTGAGAAATGCATAAAGGAATATGCGTGGGATGGGAGAACTTTGGAAAGGAATATAGGGTCTATCTGTGTTCTAGGCTTAACAGTGAAAGTACACTGAGGAGGTGAAATAACAGAAGGACTTTGCAGAGCAATGGATTGGTAAAAAAAAAAAAAAAAATACAATGTATATCCGGTTCTGACTGGTCTCACAAGAAGTTCATGTGTAGCTCAGGTTACTCAGAGTTTGGTCTATGAATCACCCATATCACTATATGATACTCCAATCCCCATTGATTCTGATTCAACTAAATCAGTATTTCTGAACTCACTCTTTAGAATTCTTACACACATCAAATTTTGAGGACTCTAGGTCTAGGTTGACAGAAAAGAAATTAGGTCGAAAAGATTATTACCCTAGCAGTACCTTATTGTATTCCTGTCTTGTACAGTTTACATGTCTGAGTTATGTTACTTTTGACTCCTTGGACACTCCTTTGCAGAGGTCTTGGCTCTGAACTCCTGCTATGGAGCAAGGTAGGCAAAGAATTTAGGTGTCAAATCAGCTAAAGTTGGCTACTTCACCTCCCAACAGTGTGTCCATGTTCCTGATGGAAGGAAGGTGAAGATCAAGGAAAAAGCAAAGTGTTCAAATCAGCTAAACATGTCCTGCTGTAAGGTTTTCCTGGAAGTCCTGCTCAATAATTAAGGTTCCCATATCATCCTTGGGAGCATGATTGTTCTTTTCTGCCAGAAAGTCTAGGAAATATGAGTTTTGTTTTGTTTTGACAGCCTGAATGTAAGAAGAGGAGTTCTCACATTAGGAAGGCAACTATCTCTGCCACAACAACTACCATGTGGGATTTTTAAATACATGTTGGTGAATGTATATGTACATATTTCCAAGAAACTTGACTGAAGAGAAGACAAAATCAATAAAACTTTTATATAGATAGAGAAATCTGAATATGTGAGATTGATTTACTCTATGAGTATTCTCAATGAAAAGAGCATTTCTTCCTTTTTAATTCAAATTAATAAATATCTAAGATGTGAGGGGAAAAAAAGCATGATGGATAGAAATATTTTCCTGCCCTCAAGAATCTTAGCTTCATGACACAGATCAAGTAAATAATTTAATACCAGGGGAAAAAAAAAAAACCCATTGCACTGAGAAATGCATAAAGGAATATGCGTGGGATGGGAGAACTTTGGAAAGGAATATAGGGTCTATCTGTGTTCTAGGCTTAACAGTGAAAGTACACTGAGGAGGTGAAATAACAGAAGGACTTTGCAGAGCAATGGATTGGTAAAAAAAAAAAAAAAAAAAAAATACAATGTATATCCGGTTCTGACTGGTCTCACAAGAAGTTCATGTGTAGCTCAGGTTACTCAGAGTTTGGTCTATGAATCACCCATATCACTATATGATACTCCAATCCCCATTGATTCTGATTCAACTAAATCAGTATTTCTGAACTCACTCTTTAGAATTCTTACACACATCAAATTTTGAGGACTCTAGGTCTAGGTTGACAGAAAAGAAATTAGGTCGAAAAGATTATTACCCTAGCAGTACCTTATTGTATTCCTGTCTTGTACAGTTTACATGTCTGAGTTATGTTACTTTTTGACTCCTTGGACACTCCTTTGCAGAGGTCTTGGCTCTGAACTCCTGCTATGGAGCCAAGGTAGGCAAAAGAGAATTTAAGGCAAAGTTATTAATAAGATAAAAAGGGACATTGAATAATAAGAATGAACCACCAAGAAAATATAATAACCTTCAACGTGTAGTGTGAAAGTTTTAGTCGCTTCAGTAGCGTCTGACCCTGCAACCCCATGTCCCATAGCCCACCAGGCTCCTCTGGCCATAAAATTCTCCAGGGAAGAATACTGGAGTGGGGCTTCCCTGGTGGTCCAGTGGGTAAGGACGCCGCCTTGCAGTGCAAGGGGCACCGGTTCGATCCCTGGCCTGGGAAGATCCCACGTGCTGCGGAGCGGCTGGACCGGTGTGTCCAATTACCAAGTCGGAGCTCTGGAGCGCATGCGCCCAGAGCTGGTGCTCTGAGACAACAGTGGCCACTGCGATGGGAGGCTCACACGGGCCAAAGAACAAAGATGGATGAAAATGGACAAATAAAAGACCAGTAGAAGTGGCCCGACCCCCACCCCTCCAAAAAAAGAGAGAATACTGGAGTAGGTTGGCATGCTCTCCTCCGGGGGATTTTCCTGACACAGGAATGGAACCTGAGTCTCCTGTATTGAAGGAGGATTCCTAACCATTTGAGCCATCAGGGAAGCCAACCGGTACTTAAAAGCATAGCTCCAAAACATATAAAGCAATATCTCACTAAATTACTAGGAGAAACGAAAGAACTGATAATCTCAAAAATGGAGATGAACAACAAAACCTGAACCAATAGATATGAATACTGCATAGGCTTAACAGTGAAAGTACACTGAGGAGGTGAAATAACAGAAGGACTTTGCAGAGCAATGGATTGGTAAAAAAAAAAAAATACAATGTATATCCGGTTCTGACTGGTCTCACAAGAAGTTCATGTGTAGCTCAGGTTACTCAGAGTTTGGTCTATGAATCACCCATATCACTATATGATACTCCAATCCCCATTGATTCTGATTCAACTAAATCAGTATTTCTGAACTCACTCTTTAGAATTCTTACACACATCAAATTTTGAGGACTCTAGGTCTAGGTTGACAGAAAAGAAATTAGGTCGAAAAGATTATTACCCTAGCAGTACCTTATTGTATTCCTGTCTTGTACAGTTTACATGTCTGAGTTATGTTACTTTTTGACTCCTTGGACACTCCTTTGCAGAGGTCTTGGCTCTGAACTCCTGCTATGGAGCCAAGGTAGGCAAAAGAGAATTTAAGGCAAAGTTATTAATAAGATAAAAAGGGACATTGAATAATAAGAATGAACCACCAAGAAAATATAATAACCTTCAACGTGTAGTGTGAAAGTTTTAGTCGCTTCAGTAGCGTCTGACCCTGCAACCCCATGTCCCATAGCCCACCAGGCTCCTCTGGCCATAAAATTCTCCAGGGAAGAATACTGGAGTGGGGCTTCCCTAGTGGTCCAGTGGGTAAGGACACCGCCTTGCAGTGCAAGGGGCACCGGTTCGATCCCTGGCCTGGGAAGATCCCACGTGCTGCGGAGCGGCTGGACCGGTGTGTCCAATTACCAAGTCGGAGCTCTGGAGCGCATGCGCCCAGAGCTGGTGCTCTGAGACAACAGTGGCCACTGCGATGGGAGGCTCACACGGGCCAAAGAACAAAGATGGATGAAAATGGACAAATAAAAGACCAGTAGAAGTGGCCCGACCCCCACCCCTCCAAAAAAAAAGAGAATACTGGAGTAGGTTGGCATGCTCTCCTCCGGGGGATTTTCCTGACACAGGAATGGAACCTGAGTCTCCTGTATTGAAGGAGGATTCCTAACCATTTGAGCCATCAGGGAAGCCAACCGGTACTTAAAAGCATAGCTCCAAAACATATAAAGCAATATCTCACTAAATTACTAGGAGAAACGAAAGAACTGATAATCTCAGTGAGAGATTTTAAACTGAGAAGATGAACAACAAAACTAACAGGCTTGAACCAATAGATATGAATTGACGTCTGCATCAAATAGAAAATTTACATTCTTTTTAAGTGCACTTTTTTAAAAAAAAATGACCACAGATTACATCACCAAAGAGAGTTCAACCACTTCAGTGAACAGCTACTGTGTAAAATATGTTCTCTGCCCAGGATAAAAATGGATTAGAATTCAAAGAATAAAATGTGAATTTAAAATGTTTAGAAAGAACAAAAGTACTCCTAAATAACTCTATGGATCATAGAGAAAATCATAATAAAAATTAAAACAGGGCTTCCCCTGGTGGTCCAGTGGGTAAGGACACCGCCTTGCAGTGCAGGGGGCGCCGGTGTGATCCCTGGCCTGGGAAGATCCCACGTGCCGCGGAGCGGCTGGACCCATGTGTCCAATCACCGAGCCGGAGCTCTGGCGCGCATGCGCCCAGAGCCAGCGCTCTGCAACGACAGACGCCACCGCGATGGGAGGCCCACAGGAGCCAAAGAACAAAGACGGATGAAAATAAAGAAATGAAAGACCAATAGAAGTGGCCCGCCCATCCCTCTCCCTCCCCACCCCACCCTCCAAAAGATAAATAAAATTATAAAAAACAAACAAAAAATTAAAACACTTGTAGAACTGAATGGCAATGAACGCAGTACACAAAAGGCCCTCCAGAAGTACTTGTTGACAGAGTAAACTAGCATCCAGAATTTTTGACTCCCTGGGTTGCTGGCTTTCAATTGTCATCACAAAAAATACAAAATGAATAGGCAAAAATAAAGGACCAGGTAAACTCTAAACCAAAAAAGATAACAATTTTCAAATTGTCCAGCGGACTTCAAAAGATACATAGGGTATTTAATAAAATAAAAATGTTTATAAGATCTTGCCATAAATGTTTTTTATAAGATCTGAGTCTCCTGTATTGAAGGAGGATTCCTAACCATTTGAGCCATCAGGGAAGCCAACCGGTACTTAAAAGCATAGCTCCAAAACATATAAAGCAATATCTCACTAAATTACTAGGAGAAACGAAAGAACTGATAATCTCAGTGAGAGATTTTAAACTGAGAAGATGAACAACAAAACTAACAGGCTTGAACCAATAGATATGAATTGACGTCTGCATCAAATAGAAAATTTACATTCTTTTTAAGTGCACTTTTTTAAAAAAAAATGACCACAGATTACATCACCAAAGAGAGTTCAACCACTTCAGTGAACAGCTACTGTGTAAAATATGTTCTCTGCCCAGGATAAAAATGGATTAGAATTCAAAGAATAAAATGTGAATTTAAAATGTTTAGAAAGAACAAAAGTACTCCTAAATAACTCTATGGATCATAGAGAAAATCATAATAAAAATTAAAACAGGGCTTCCCCTGGTGGTCCAGTGGGTAAGGACACCGCCTTGCAGTGCAGGGGGCGCCGGTGTGATCCCTGGCCTGGGAAGATCCCACGTGCCGCGGAGCGGCTGGACCCATGTGTCCAATCACCGAGCCGGAGCTCTGGCGCGCATGCGCCCAGAGCCAGCGCTCTGCAACGACAGACGCCACCGCGATGGGAGGCCCACAGGAGCCAAAGAACAAAGACGGATGAAAATAAAGAAATGAAAGACCAATAGAAGTGGCCCGCCCATCCCTCTCCCTCCCCACCCCACCCTCCAAAAGATAAATAAAATTATAAAAAACAAACAAAAAATTAAAACACTTGTAGAACTGAATGGCAATGAACGCAGTACACAAAAGGCCCTCCAGAAGTACTTGTTGACAGAGTAAACTAGCATCCAGAATTTTTGACTCCCTGGGTTGCTGGCTTTCAATTGTCATCACAAAAAATACAAAATGAATAGGCAAAAATAAAGGACCAGGTAAACTCTAAACCAAAAAAGATAACAATTTTCAAATTGTCCAGCGGACTTCAAAAGATACATAGGGTATTTAATAAAATAAAAATGTTTATAAGATCTTGCCATAAATGGTATTATTCCTACCAACTATATGATAAATAGACCAGGAAGAAATCTGGTTTGTAAAAGAAGCAACAAACAAACAAAAAAAGAAGCAAACAAAAATTCCAGGGGTAAAATAACAAATGAGCTTTCGTTAAGAATGATATCCACTAGCTTATCTAACGTATGGAAAATCAGAACTTCAAGTCCTGCAGTGTCTCAAACCTATCAACTATGAATTTAATAAGCTTAAATAAGCCTTCAGTTGAGCATTGGCATATATACACAGCCATGTGTAAAATAACTAGCTAGTGATAAACAGCCGTATAACACAGGGAGCTCAGCCAGGTGCTCTGTGACAGCCTAGAGGGGTGGGATGGAGGCGGGGTTCAAGTGGGAAGGGATATATGTATACATATGGCTGATTCATATGACTGATTCATATTGTTATTCGGCAGAAACCAACATAACATTGTAAAGCAATTATCCTCCAGTTAAAAATAAATTTAGGGCTTCCCTGGTGGTCCAGTGGGTAAGGACACCGCCTTGCAGTGCAAGGGGTGCCAGTTCGATCCCTGGCCTGGGAAGATCCCACATGCTGTGGAGCGGCTGGACTGATGTGTCCAATTACCGAGCCCGAGCTCTGGAGCGCATGCGCCCAGAGCCGGTGCTCTGCGACAACAGAGGCCACGGAGATGGGAGGCCCACAAGAGCCAAAGAACAAAGATGGATGAAAATAGACAAATGAAAGACCAATAGAAGTGGCCCGCCCACCCCTCCCTCCCCAACCTGCCCCCCTCAAAATACATAAATAAATAAATGTTTAAAAAAAAAATACTCTTAAAAAAATTAATTTAGAGACTTCCCTGGTGGTCTAGTGCATAAAGAGTCCACCATGAGGCACAATGGTCACCGGTTCGATCCCTGGCCTGGGAGAATCTCGCATGCCACAGAGCAGCCGGACCGCAGTGTTCAACTACAAGCCAGCACTCTGGAGCAAGTGCGCCCAGAGCTGGTGCTCTGCAGTGAGAGAGGCCGCTGTGACAGGAGGCCCACACAGGTCAAAGAATAAAAAGATCAATGAAAATAAAAATAAATTTGTTTTAAAAAGAGGCATGATGGGGAAAATTTTTTTATATAAATAAATAAATTTAAGTAAATAAATGTCTTCAATAAAGTACAAGTTGAAACAAAAGAGAAATATTTCTTATTGTGTGGTATCTATTTCAATTATTCTTTCTAAAGAGGAAAAAAGAAATTACTTGAAAGAGTAAAATTGACTGGAAATCCAGTCAAAATTGACTCAATTTAACGTATGGAAAATCAGAACTTCAAGTCCTGCAGTGTCTCAAACCTATCAACTATGAATTTAATAAGCTTAAATAAGCCTTCAGTTGAGCATTGGCATATATACACAGCCATGTGTAAAATAACTAGCTAGTGATAAACAGCCGTATAACACAGGGAGCTCAGCCAGGTGCTCTGTGACAGCCTAGAGGGGTGGGATGGAGGCGGGGTTCAAGTGGGAAGGGATATATGTATACATATGGCTGATTCATATGACTGATTCATATTGTTATTCGGCAGAAACCAACATAACATTGTAAAGCAATTATCCTCCAGTTAAAAATAAATTTAGGGCTTCCCTGGTGGTCCAGTGGGTAAGGACACCGCCTTGCAGTGCAAGGGGTGCCAGTTCGATCCCTGGCCTGGGAAGATCCCACATGCTGTGGAGCGGCTGGACTGATGTGTCCAATTACCGAGCCCGAGCTCTGGAGCGCATGCGCCCAGAGCCGGTGCTCTGCGACAACAGAGGCCACGGAGATGGGAGGCCCACAAGAGCCAAAGAACAAAGATGGATGAAAATAGACAAATGAAAGACCAATAGAAGTGGCCCGCCCACCCCCTCCCTCCCCAACCTGCCCCCCTCAAAATACATAAATAAATAAATGTTTAAAAAAAAAATACTCTTAAAAAAATTAATTTAGAGACTTCCCTGGTGGTCTAGTGCATAAAGAGTCCACCATGAGGCACAATGGTCACCGGTTCGATCCCTGGCCTGGGAGAATCTCGCATGCCACAGAGCAGCCGGACCGCAGTGTTCAACTACAAGCCAGCACTCTGGAGCAAGTGCGCCCAGAGCTGGTGCTCTGCAGTGAGAGAGGCCGCTGTGACAGGAGGCCCACACAGGTCAAAGAATAAAAAGATCAATGAAAATAAAAATAAATTTGTTTTAAAAAGAGGCATGATGGGGAAAATTTTTTTATATAAATAAATAAATTTAAGTAAATAAATGTCTTCAATAAAGTACAAGTTGAAACAAAAGAGAAATATTTCTTATTGTGTGGTATCTATTTCAATTATTCTTTCTAAAGAGGAAAAAAGAAATTACTTGAAAGAGTAAAATTGACTGGAAATCCAGTCAAATGTTTGATATCCTTTTCCTGAACAACAAATATTTCATCCCCTTGAAAAGAAACAATTTTTAACACCAGGTATCATTTATAGGTCTTTGCCTATATCTTTTTGTGTACTGTCCAATGGAAAATTACTGTAGTAATCCTTACAATTCTAGTCCAGAAAATTTTCACTGACAGGATACAAAGATCATCATTAAGAACAGTTTAGAGGCTTTTAAGATTAATGGACACAGTTCGTTTCTTTGAATTACTTTCACACTGTGGAGACAAACTATACAAAAAGATAACAAATACTGTCTTTGTTAGAAAAATACTTAGGTTTTTTTAATTACTCATTTTACTCTTTCCACTTATAGACAAAATGTTTGCTTCCTTATAATCAGGCCGTTAGTGGGGGGGAAAAGGTCATTGGATTTGCCTTTTATTCACACGAGGTGGGTTGCATTTTAAAATCTCCTTTTCCCAAATAAGATATTGGATTTGAAAGAAAGATACTAATTTGAAATTTTCAGAGATTCAGTAGAGTTAAAGCTGTGTTATAATAGACAATCTACATTCAAAGCACAGGCAGTCCCTGAGTTGCAAATGGGTTATATTCCAAAAGTTAATTTGAAAGTCTGCTGTTTAGAACTTGCAAAGGCATTTTGCCATGGAAACAAAGTTATAAATGACAGTTGAATTTCGAGACTAGCCCACAAAAGTCTATCTAACCCATAATGTGTCTGAATCCAATTGCTTCAAGGAGAGGTTTGTAACAAAACATAATAGTCCACTGACAGGTTGATGGGTGGCCCACTTTATTGGTGTCTCTCAATTTAGGGTTATTGACTTGTCATTTTAATATTTCTTCATTTTATCCCTAAAAATGTATTAGCCAAGTAATAATCCTTTCTACAAAAAGTACTTAGTATTTCTCATAGCCATGTAGATTATTTTAGGATTTTGATTTGTCTTACAACAAAGAGGCAAATCAAGAATGGAAAATAAAAATAAATTTGTTTTAAAAAGAGGCATGATGGGGAAAATTTTTTTATATAAATAAATAAATTTAAGTAAATAAATGTCTTCAATAAAGTACAAGTTGAAACAAAAGAGAAATATTTCTTATTGTGTGGTATCTATTTCAATTATTCTTTCTAAAGAGGAAAAAAGAAATTACTTGAAAGAGTAAAATTGACTGGAAATCCAGTCAAATGTTTGATATCCTTTTCCTGAACAACAAATATTTCATCCCCTTGAAAAGAAACAATTTTTAACACCAGGTATCATTTATAGGTCTTTGCCTATATCTTTTTGTGTACTGTCCAATGGAAAATTACTGTAGTAATCCTTACAATTCTAGTCCAGAAAATTTTCACTGACAGGATACAAAGATCATCATTAAGAACAGTTTAGAGGCTTTTAAGATTAATGGACACAGTTCGTTTCTTTGAATTACTTTCACACTGTGGAGACAAACTATACAAAAAGATAACAAATACTGTCTTTGTTAGAAAAATACTTAGGTTTTTTTAATTCATCATTTTACTCTTTCCACTTATAGACAAAATGTTTGCTTCCTTATAATCAGGCCGTTAGTGGGGGGGAAAAGGTCATTGGATTTGCCTTTTATTCACACGAGGTGGGTTGCATTTTAAAATCTCCTTTTCCCAAATAAGATATTGGATTTGAAAGAAAGATACTAATTTGAAATTTTCAGAGATTCAGTAGAGTTAAAGCTGTGTTATAATAGACAATCTACATTCAAAGCACAGGCAGTCCCTGAGTTGCAAATGGGTTATATTCCAAAAGTTAATTTGAAAGTCTGCTGTTTAGAACTTGCAAAGGCATTTTGCCATGGAAACAAAGTTATAAATGACAGTTGAATTTCGAGACTAGCCCACAAAAGTCTATCTAACCCATAATGTGTCTGAATCCAATTGCTTCAAGGAGAGGTTTGTAACAAAACATAATAGTCCACTGACAGGTTGATGGGTGGCCCACTTTATTGGTGTCTCTCAATTTAGGGTTATTGACTTGTCATTTTAATATTTCTTCATTTTATCCCCTAAAAAATGTATTAGCCAAGTAATAATCCCTTTCTACAAAAAGTACTTAGTATTTCTCATAGCCATGTAGATTATTTTAGGATTTTGATTTGTCTTACAACAAAGGATAAATAAGTACTCTTTTTTGTCCTCTGTGATAAAAATTGGTTTCTTTCACCCAATTTTTTTTTTTTTGCTTGATGTTTATTGTTTTGCTAACTCTGAAGTTTATGCAAAGTTAAAATTCCTTTTCTAATCACTTGTTTCCATGGTTAATCCATTTTCTCTTGTTTTGTTTTTATTTGTTAGTTATTTAAGAAGTCTTTGGTAACAACAGCAGCGTGACATATAACAGTGATGAAGTCCATCAACAATGCCAGATAGCTTTTCACTTTTGCCATTTCACTTGTCTGATCCCTGATTTAAAATATGTGGTTTCTAAATTCCTCATGTGCCACCCAAAGTCCTTCTTAACCTGGCCCAAACCTACTTTCTCTGCGCTGTGTGATAGCTTTCATCACCAACTTTTGCACAGGTTTATTTCTTAATCCCAAGCATACGTGGCATTTTCCCAATCTCACGCCTTTGTTAGCTATCATTGCGATTAAAGTGCTCTCCTCTGACCATTCTATTTGAAGCCTATTCTTCAAGATTCACCTCAAATACCACCCCTACTGAACTAACATGGAATAATAGAAAGGATGCATACACAGACCTAGGTGTGAATCCCATTTCTGCCATCGTCTTATCTGTTTGGGAACATACATTTATCTTCTCAGAACCAGTGTTTCTCATCTACAGGATGAGAACAAACAGTACTTTGATCACATTGTTGAAGATTAAACCCAAAAAATTTAATTGAAAAAGCATGGGACTCCCCTGGTGATCCAGTGATTAAGACTCCTCACTCCCAATGCAAGGGGCCTGGGTTTGATCCCTAGTCGAGGAACCAAGATCCCACATGCTGCAGCTAAGAGTTCACATGCCTCAACAAAGATTGAAAGAGCCCATATGCCGCAACTAAGACCAGGCACAGCCAAATAAATAAATAAATAAATATATGACTTTAAAAAAGAAAGAAAGAAAGCATGATTGTATTTGATCAACCCATGGCAATTGATTGGTTGCTTTTTTGAAGCCCTGTAGGAAATTTATCAGGGCTGTTCATTTCAACTGTTATTCTTTAGAATGCTTTTTTCTTTCCCCCCATGAGTGAAATATTGTCTCCTTGACCAGATATTTTAAGCCTACCTGGGTTTTAAATCTACCAGTCAGAGTCCAGGCAGGAAATCCAGAACCATGCTAGGTATTTCAGACAGAGGAATTTAATTCAAGGAACTAATCACATGGATATTTAAAAACTGAAAGGGCAACAGAAATGCTGAAAATACTAATAACTAACACCTCCTGGGCTGGGCTGGGCTGGGGCAGGGCAGAGAACTAAATAGAAAAACTTCCTTGCTAAGAGGAAGAATCTTCATACTGTTAATACCTAGATCTATGAGGGAGGTGGTGTATGACTGGTGTTTATGGTAATAAGGAAGCATGAGTTGACTAGTCCTGGGGTATGGTATAGATGGTGCGAAATATGCCAAAAAACACTGAAGCTATTTGGGAACTGTTAGATTTTGACAGGAATTGCAAATACAAAGCAAGTCCTGTCTCTCCTTCACCAGTCTTCCAATTTCTCTTTAATTACCATAGAGTCCATTGGCTGATTCTAAGATGAAGAGAGTTTGTAAGGGAGTCGGTGAAATGTAGTTTCCCGACCTAGCCCCAGCGTCCAAAAGCAGAATATAAAAGAGTGGGCTTGGGGGCTTCCCCTGGTGGTCAAGTGGGTAAGGACACCGCCTTGCAGTGCAAGGGGCACCAGTTCGATCCCTGGCCCAGGAAGATCCCACGTGCCGCGGAGCAGCTAGACCGATGTGTCCAATTACCGAGCCGGAGCTCTGGAGCGCATGCACCCAGAGCCGGCGCTCTGCAGCGACAGACGCCACCGCGATGGGAGGCCCACAGGAGCCAAAGAACAAAGACGGATGAAAATAGAGAAATGAAAGACCAATAGAAGTGGCCCACCCGCTCCCCTCCCTCCCCAACCCGACCCCCACCCAAAATAAATAAATAAATAAATCTTTAAAAAAAAAAAAAAAAGAGTGGGCTTGGAGCTGAGAGCAAAATACCAATAATCAGCACAAAAAGTAAATGTGTTTAAGGTCAAGGCATTTGTTCCCTGTACAGAGCCTTCAATATAAAACATATTCTATAAATATTTCTTGATTGATTTCTTTGCAATAGACTTCTCTCTGAAAGGGATCTGGATTATTGATTTAAATTAGGTTCTTATGAGAAAGGAGTTGCTCTTATTTGATGTTGAGTAAGATGCCTATCAATGTTCAGTAGACACTGCTATTAGGAATATTAATGTAGTATATCATTTCTTTCACGTCCAAGTCCCTTATCAGAAGTTCTCAATTGTTGTTTGTAGCCAGGGTCACAGCTTGAGTTAAACTGTGCTTTGGTCGAGGATGTGAGCACATTTGGGCACATCAGCAAAGCAGTGGAGTGGTCTACTTACAGAGAAAGGGAAAAAACAACTCATCCTAAGTGAAGTACGAGAAGTTCACTTTAAGGTCAATTGCCCAGTGTTAGAGGAAAACGCTTTGTGGAACGTGCTGTCTATTCCATGAAGTCATGCCTAAGTCCTAGAGCTACACATAAATTATGTAATTATATGCTTTGCAACGATGTACATGGGAGTTTGGGAGCTGAAGACAAGAGCAAGAGGAGATGGTGCCGATGGTGAACTATATCTTGGTACAGACATGAGTGCCCATCAAGTTAGGGCTGGGTAGTTTTAGCACAGACAAAGCCGCAGCAGGGGACTTTTGTTGGCTTTGGAAATACTTCCCCTGGTGGTCAAGTGGGTAAGGACACCGCCTTGCAGTGCAAGGGGCACCAGTTCGATCCCTGGCCCAGGAAGATCCCACGTGCCGCGGAGCAGCTAGACCGATGTGTCCAATTACCGAGCCGGAGCTCTGGAGCGCATGCACCCAGAGCCGGCGCTCTGCAGCGACAGACGCCACCGCGATGGGAGGCCCACAGGAGCCAAAGAACAAAGACGGATGAAAATAGAGAAATGAAAGACCAATAGAAGTGGCCCACCCGCTCCCCTCCCTCCCCAACCCGACCCCCACCCAAAATAAATAAATAAATAAATCTTTAAAAAAAAAAAAAAAAGAGTGGGCTTGGAGCTGAGAGCAAAATACCAATAATCAGCACAAAAAGTAAATGTGTTTAAGGTCAAGGCATTTGTTCCCTGTACAGAGCCTTCAATATAAAACATATTCTATAAATATTTCTTGATTGATTTCTTTGCAATAGACTTCTCTCTGAAAGGGATCTGGATTATTGATTTAAATTAGGTTCTTATGAGAAAGGAGTTGCTCTTATTTGATGTTGAGTAAGATGCCTATCAATGTTCAGTAGACACTGCTATTAGGAATATTAATGTAGTATATCATTTCTTTCACGTCCAAGTCCCTTATCAGAAGTTCTCAATTGTTGTTTGTAGCCAGGGTCACAGCTTGAGTTAAACTGTGCTTTGGTCGAGGATGTGAGCACATTTGGGCACATCAGCAAAGCAGTGGAGTGGTCTACTTACAGAGAAAGGGAAAAAACAACTCATCCTAAGTGAAGTACGAAGTTCACTTTAAGGTCAATTGCCCAGTGTTAGAGGAAAACGCTTTGTGGAACGTGCTGTCTATTCCATGAAGTCATGCCTAAGTCCTAGAGCTACACATAAATTATGTAATTATATGCTTTGCAACGATGTACATGGGAGTTTGGGAGCTGAAGACAAGAGCAAGAGGAGATGGTGCCGATGGTGAACTATATCTTGGTACAGACATGAGTGCCCATCAAGTTAGGGCTGGGTAGTTTTAGCACAGACAAAGCCGCAGCAGGGGACTTTTGTTGGCTTTGGAAATAACAGGAGAAAATGCCTCAGTACACCAGAGGAGGGGAGGAGGAAGTCGGTGAATGCCACGGAGTTTCTCAGAGGGCGAATTCTTGGACTGTACCTGTGCAGATTCCTGGGGATTCTTAGAATCACCTGGAAGAAATCTGAATGGGGATGGGAGGAGAGTGTGAGACTGCTCTGTGAGTCCTACCACAGCCCTATTTTTAATTTCAATTTGCTTCAACTTGGGAAAATGGGCTACATTTGAATTTCCAATGTTTTAAGTCAGTAGTTTCTCTAATTTGAATCCAAGTATTTAGTTGGTGAAGTCCTCTTTCATTATTTTAAAAATGAATCTCTTCATTTTACTTAGTAATAGCAATTACCTCTAGTGATTTTTAGCTTTTGTCTTTTCAACAGAATGGGACTGGATTTATATCTTACATTACACTGTAAAGAAAAAACAAGATCAAAGTTCAGGTGTGCTTTGATTTTTAAAAATTGTATACATGAAAATTTGAAATTAGAAATAATATTATTATTTTATTTACCTTATTAAAAGTATTCAATGTATAAACAACTTCCTAGTGTTTTCCCATTACTATGCCTCATTGACTTTATTTAAAATATGCCTATTTCACATGTATGTGTAAAAATTAAAGACAACTTATTACATAAAGATATGTGCTCTACTTATCATGAAGAGTTGACTTGCCTGGTACTTTGAAAATGCAACTTGGTTTAAATCTTTACTTCTGAAATTTGCTGAAGAACTTTGTTTGGTGACAATTGTGTTTAGGGCAACATTAAAGCAAAGCAGTGGAGTGGTCTACTTACAGAGAAAGGGAAAAACAACTCATCCTAAGTGAAGTACGAGTTCACTTTAAGGTCAATTGCCCAGTGTTAGAGGAAAACGCTTTGTGGAACGTGCTGTCTATTCCATGAAGTCATGCCTAAGTCCTAGAGCTACACATAAATTATGTAATTATATGCTTTGCAACGATGTACATGGGAGTTTGGGAGCTGAAGACAAGAGCAAGAGGAGATGGTGCCGATGGTGAACTATATCTTGGTACAGACATGAGTGCCCATCAAGTTAGGGCTGGGTAGTTTTAGCACAGACAAAGCCGCAGCAGGGGACTTTTGTTGGCTTTGGAAATAACAGGAGAAAATGCCTCAGTACACCAGAGGAGGGGAGGAGGAAGTCGGTGAATGCCACGGAGTTTCTCAGAGGGCGAATTCTTGGACTGTACCTGTGCAGATTCCTGGGGATTCTTAGAATCACCTGGAAGAAATCTGAATGGGGATGGGAGGAGAGTGTGAGACTGCTCTGTGAGTCCTACCACAGCCCTATTTTTAATTTCAATTTGCTTCAACTTGGGAAAATGGGCTACATTTGAATTTCCAATGTTTTAAGTCAGTAGTTTCTCTAATTTGAATCCAAGTATTTAGTTGGTGAAGTCCTCTTTCATTATTTTAAAAATGAATCTCTTCATTTTACTTAGTAATAGCAATTACCTCTAGTGATTTTTAGCTTTTGTCTTTTCAACAGAATGGGACTGGATTTATATCTTACATTACACTGTAAAGAAAAAACAAGATCAAAGTTCAGGTGTGCTTTGATTTTTAAAAATTGTATACATGAAAATTTGAAATTAGAAATAATATTATTATTTTATTTACCTTATTAAAAGTATTCAATGTATAAACAACTTCCCTAGTGTTTTCCCATTACTATGCCTCATTGACTTTATTTAAAATATGCCTATTTCACATGTATGTGTAAAAATTAAAGACAACTTATTACATAAAGATATGTGCTCTACTTATCATGAAGAGTTGACTTGCCTGGTACTTTGAAAATGCAACTTGGTTTAAATCTTTACTTCTGAAATTTGCTGAAGAACTTTGTTTGGTGACAATTGTGTTTAGATTATCTGAATTCTCATTTCCTAATTCAGTTGCATTTTATTTTTATTTTTTCCATATTAAAATCTCATTGTTATCTTGATAAAGTATTGCTCTGGTTCTGAAATTAAGATTTGAGAAACAAAAGGTAGGTGATTTGGAGATAGTTTTTTTTTTCCCCCCCAAATCCCAAGTCATCTTTGGCCTTATTATCCTTATAGATGACTATCTCCTTCTTCTGTCTTTAAAATGGATTCATATGTCATCTGGTTATGCTGGATAATGATTGTGGTGTGTTCAACACCAGGGCTGCCGTCATAGCCTCCTAAAGCTGTACAAAACATCAAAGAACTGTTGACAGTCTAAAAGACAGATACAGAAACCTTATTTTCTCAACCTAGAGAAAATCCTTTTAATCTGGCTACTATCGTATAGCCCCTTCAGATCAGGAACCTATTCAGTAAGTCCTGGCCAGTAACCAGATAAGACTTTTCCCTCTTTGGAAGGAAGACTGTCTCCCATAGCACTGCTTTGAAATCATATCATTAACATTAACAAATTTGGCCTATTAGGATACCATTTTGTAATTAAGGAAGCCTTCGTCTTTCCTAATTGGTTTCTCTATAAAGAAGCAACATAAGAGGCTTGAACCATAGACGAGCAGTTTTCTTGAACAATTAAGTCAACCCTAGTTTAACTCCATGTCACAGAGAGAAAGCATATTGATTGTGAAAGCTGACTGCTGTTGGAGTTGTTCTAAGATGTTCAAAAGATGGCCCATGGACTGCGTTCTTCAGAAACTCTTGGAGGGCTTATACAACGCAGATTCCTGAATTGAAATTTTGGTCCAGAGGATACATGATAGAACCACTATGTCAAAAATAGCCACTCCAGGTGATTTTTATTCATGCAAAATTTTAAGAACTACTTCTTTGAAACAGAGTTCACTCTTTATCAAAAATCACTGAATGGATCTTTTTTTATTTTTTGAAAAGAAAATAAGACTTCCAAGTCTATTTGGGATCAAAATGAGAACCGAAAGCAAAAACAAAATTACTCTGAGTAATAAATTAACAAGAATTTCGGGAATTGTCCCAAGACAGACTTGAGCGGATCCCAGAAATTTAGAAAAACATGGGGAAGTTTCTTAGTGGAGTGAGGGTCCAAGGCGACATAGTGGCAGGGTGGGGTATGAGGAGAATGATAGCCTGTGAGAAATTTCCTGTAATGGGAATGGCCAGCATTCAATGTCAAGTTGCTTTCTATTTAATTCCTTGTTTCCTTTGTTTTCAAGGAAGGAGATATTTCATCCACAGAGTAAAGTGTGGGTGGGAAAGCACAGTGAGGCATGGAGATTGCAATAAGATCAAGAATTTGGAGCAAAAGTTGACTGTGGCCAAGTTCCATCTTTGGAAATATCAAGGAAGGTTCTGAACTTTCCTAACCTCACCAGATCACAATTATCCAGGGTACTCTAATCATATAGTTATGATGTATTTATTGAGCACCAGGCATATACCAGGTATTTTCATGCATCATGCCATTTAGTCCTTCCAAGGAGATATTTTATCTTTAGACTACAGGTGAAGAATCGAGGCTCAGGAGGATAACACGCCCAAGATCAATCAATCAGTCAGTAATCGGGCTGAAATTTGAGCCCAGATTTACCTGAGTCCAAAGCCTTTCTTGGGCTTCCCAGGTGGTACCAGTGGTAAAGTACCTGCTTGCCAATGCAGGAGACATAAGAGACGTGGGTTCAGTCCCTCAGTCACGAAGATCCCTGGAGGTGGGCATGGCAAACCCACTGAGTATTCTTGCCTGGAAAATC
This sequence comes from Tragulus kanchil, assembly GCA_022376925.1. NCBI lineage: Eukaryota > Metazoa > Chordata > Mammalia > Artiodactyla > Tragulidae > Tragulus > Tragulus kanchil. Next base: position 75,134,662 of record JAIOJX010000003.1, on the reverse strand, counting down.
CCATGGACAAAGGAGCCTGGCAGGCTACAGTCCATGGAGCCACAAAGAGTCTCACGTGACTGAAACCACTCAGCAAAAGATGGCCCATGGACTGCGTTCTTCAGAAACTCTTGGAGGGCTTATACAACGCAGATTCCTGAATTGAAATTTTGGTCCAGAGGATACATGATAGAACCACTATGTCAAAAATAGCCACTCCAGGTGATTTTTATTCATGCAAAATTTTAAGAACTACTTCTTTGAAACAGAGTTCACTCTTTATCAAAAATCACTGAATGGATCTTTTTTTATTTTTTGAAAAGAAAATAAGACTTCCAAGTCTATTTGGGATCAAAATGAGAACCGAAAGCAAAAACAAAATTACTCTGAGTAATAAATTAACAAGAATTTCGGGAATTGTCCCAAGACAGACTTGAGCGGATCCCAGAAATTTAGAAAAACATGGGGAAGTTTCTTAGTGGAGTGAGGGTCCAAGGCGACATAGTGGCAGGGTGGGGTATGAGGAGAATGATAGCCTGTGAGAAATTTCCTGTAATGGGAATGGCCAGCATTCAATGTCAAGTTGCTTTCTATTTAATTCCTTGTTTCCTTTGTTTTCAAGGAAGGAGATATTTCATCCACAGAGTAAAGTGTGGGTGGGAAAGCACAGTGAGGCATGGAGATTGCAATAAGATCAAGAATTTGGAGCAAAAGTTGACTGTGGCCAAGTTCCATCTTTGGAAATATCAAGGAAGGTTCTGAACTTTCCTAACCTCACCAGATCACAATTATCCAGGGTACTCTAATCATATAGTTATGATGTATTTATTGAGCACCAGGCATATACCAGGTATTTTCATGCATCATGCCATTTAGTCCTTCCAAGGAGATATTTTATCTTTAGACTACAGGTGAAGAATCGAGGCTCAGGAGGATAACACGCCCAAGATCAATCAATCAGTCAGTAATCGGGCTGAAATTTGAGCCCAGATTTACCTGAGTCCAAAGCCTTTCTTGGGCTTCCCAGGTGGTACCAGTGGTAAAGTACCTGCTTGCCAATGCAGGAGACATAAGAGACGTGGGTTCAGTCCCTCAGTCACGAAGATCCCCTGGAGGTGGGCATGGCAAACCCACTGAGTATTCTTGCCTGGAGAATCCCATGGACAGAGGAGCCTGGTGGGCTACAGTCCATGGAGCCACAAAGAGTCTCACGTGACTGAAACCACTCAGCATGCATGCAAAGCCTTTCTCTCTTCCCCATATTATACAACACCCCTCAGAGACAAATGAAAAGCTTCTGGCTGCTTTAACAGGTGCACCTCCAGATCAACTGCTTTCACCTCCCTCTCTTCTACCTGACTTGTAATCAGTTTCTCTCTGGTTCTGTTCTGAGTTATGACCCTCAAGGCTGCTCAGAGAATCTGACCAGCAAAAACCTCCCACTTCAGTCTCCTGTCCCAGTTCTGTTTCTCACCAGACTTTCCCTCCAAACTTCCCAAAAGACAAATCTCCACTTGCTGTTTGACTTTTTCATCTTTCTCTTCAACCCACTATATTTTTTCTACAGAGTTTTGTTGTTTACTGCCACACATCGAGCTGAATCTGCCATAGGTACATATATGTCCCCCCTCATCCCCATCCCCATCCCATCCCTCCAGGTTGCCACAGAGCCCCTAGTCCCATAGCATATTCCCCTCCCTCACCCCAATGTCCACAAGACTGTTCTCCATGTCCGCCTCTACATTGCTGCTCTCCATGTTCATTTATCAGCACCATCTTCTAGATTCCATACACATGTGTCAGTATACAATATTTATCTTTCTCTCTCTGACATACTTCAGTCTGTATAATAGCTTCTAGATACATCCACCTCATTAGAACTGTTTAAAATGCATTTCTTTTTATGGCTGAGTAATATTCCATTGTATGTATGTATGTACCACAGCTTCTTTATCCATTCATCTGCCAATGGACATCTAGGTTACTTCCATGTTCTAGCTATTGTAAACAGTGCTGCAGTGAACAACCTATTGTATTTTAAGAGCTATGAAGGGTCCGAGACTTTATGCTCCTTCCAAGTCAATAATTTAACCTGCTATGATTTCTTGGATACCTAAATAAGACCTGAGTCTTTGGGTCAAAGAACTGTATTACACAAGGCACAGCAATCAGCACCAGCTTCCTGTTCACAGCAGTTCCCTAGCCTCCAGGGGACCTCAGCCAGGGCAACATGAAGGAACCCACGTCATCCATGAGGGTTTGCATCAGAGCTGAGGAACCTCAAGCTTAAGGAACCTCCATTCTTTCACGATGAGCCACAAGCAAACTGTTCAACCTTTGCTACAAAAGGAAATGTTATCATATTGGATGGCAAACAAGGTGTGCCTCCTGCTCCAGTGGGAAACACAATCTCAGTCTTCTAAGTCTGCCACACAAACATCTGGAAGAGACAGTCTAGAGCAAAACTGCTGGTGCCTCTGCTTACTCATGTACTGAAATATGACAGCTCTATGAAGAATTGTCTGCCAATGTTTCCATATCTCTTCACACTAATCATACAAAAGTTTTCTCTCTCAAAAGTGATAAACATCTGTAACAACCTGGAGGGGTGGGATGGTGGAGGGAGATGGAAGGGAAGTTCAAGAGGAAGGGACATACGATACCTATGGCTGATTCCTGTTGATGTTTGGCAGAAAACTAAACTGTTAAGCAATTATCCTTCAATTAAAAATTTTAAAAAGTGATAAACAATCCCCTAATTGCATGACTCCACAACTTTGCAGAATTCCAAAAGGGACCTCAGAGAACAGCATTCAGTCATGTAAGAAATATTTACTGGGCAGCTACTAAATGCCAGGCACTGTGTATGCAAAAACAGGTTCAGTTCAGTCTGTATAATAGCTTCTAGATACATCCACCTCATTAGAACTGTTTAAAATGCATTTCTTTTTATGGCTGAGTAATATTCCATTGTATGTATGTATGTACCACAGCTTCTTTATCCATTCATCTGCCAATGGACATCTAGGTTACTTCCATGTTCTAGCTATTGTAAACAGTGCTGCAGTGAACAACCTATTGTATTTTAAGAGCTATGAAGGGTCCGAGACTTTATGCTCCTTCCAAGTCAATAATTTAACCTGCTATGATTTCTTGGATACCTAAATAAGACCTGAGTCTTTGGGTCAAAGAACTGTATTACACAAGGCACAGCAATCAGCACCAGCTTCCTGTTCACAGCAGTTCCCTAGCCTCCAGGGGACCTCAGCCAGGGCAACATGAAGGAACCCACGTCATCCATGAGGGTTTGCATCAGAGCTGAGGAACCTCAAGCTTAAGGAACCTCCATTCTTTCACGATGAGCCACAAGCAAACTGTTCAACCTTTGCTACAAAAGGAAATGTTATCATATTGGATGGCAAACAAGGTGTGCCTCCTGCTCCAGTGGGAAACACAATCTCAGTCTTCTAAGTCTGCCACAAAAACATCTGGAAGAGACAGTCTAGAGCAAAACTGCTGGTGCCTCTGCTTACTCATGTACTGAAATATGACAGCTCTATGAAGAATTGTCTGCCAATGTTTCCATATCTCTTCACACTAATCATACAAAAGTTTTCTCTCTCAAAAGTGATAAACATCTGTAACAACCTGGAGGGGTGGGATGGTGGAGGGAGATGGAAGGGAAGTTCAAGAGGAAGGGGACATACATATACCTATGGCTGATTCCTGTTGATGTTTGGCAGAAAACTAAACTGTTAAGCAATTATCCTTCAATTAAAAATTTTAAAAAGTGATAAACAATCCCCTAATTGCATGACTCCACAACTTTGCAGAATTCCAAAAGGGACCTCAGAGAACAGCATTCAGTCATGTAAGAAATATTTACTGGGCAGCTACTAAATGCCAGGCACTGTGTATGCAAAAACAGGTTCAGTTCAGTCTTTCTCCTCTTGAAGGGAGCAAAAGACACATACCTAATATTTACACATACCAAATGTTACATGCTGAGATAAGTCATAGAGGGAACAGTATATTTGTGGTAGAAGGGCTTCATCAGCAAGGGATCCTGAGTTTGTCTGGAAGTCAGAAATGCTTTTCCTTACTCGAGTTAAAAGGGAGAAGAGGGTCGTGTGCGCAGAGTGTACTACTGTTGGAATTACAGCACGTCTGAGAATAGAAAAGGTGGCTGGGAAGTCTTCCACACAGGAAGCCAGCAGAGAGTGGTGTCAGATCAGACTAGAAAAGGCAAGACTTCACTTGTTCTGGTAGGCCACCTGAAGAATGCTAGTCTCATCTTAGAGCAGTGAGATGCTGTTTAGGGGTTTTATGTGAGAAGAGGTATAGTCTTACTTGCTTTTACAAAAACTGTTTTGGCTGCAAAGTGGAGAATCAGTGGAAGAGCTCAGATCATATGCAGTGAGACCAGATTAGGTTGGAGACAATAGGAAAGAAGTAGGCCAACTGAGAGATTTTGGAGATAAAATTGCCAGGACTTGGGAGATATCAGGGGTGACTACCACCTGTTTCATTCAAATAACTGGAGAGATGAGGATAGGGCTTCCCTGGTGGCTCACATGGTAAAGAATCTGCCTGTAATGTGAGAGGCCCAGGATCAATCCCTGGGTTGGGATGATCCCTAGAGAAGGGAATGGTGACCCACTCCACTATTTTTGCCTGGAGAATTCCATGGACGGAGGAGCCTGACAGGCTACTGTCCATGGGGTCACAAAAGGTCAGACACAACTCACATACATACACACACACACACACACAGATGAAGAGAAAGGAAAACAAGAATAGTTTATCAACTAAGTTGGACTAAATTTTGTAACTCTGAGACTTTCAGTGAACAAGTCAATGAAGCAGTTGATATCAGATTTTGAACTGGGGGTAAGGGTCTGGGCTAGAGACACATATGTGGAAATCAACATACGAATGATAACTAAAGCCATGGGGTGAGTTATGATGTTCAGACAAGAGACCACAATGAAAATGGGAAAGAACTCAGCCTGAATCGCGAGGTGCTCCTATATTTAATAGCTAAGAGAGAGGAGAAGGAATCTGCGAGAGAATTAAGGAAGTGATACCCAGAAATGCAGGGGAAAAGCCAAGAGAGTCCAGTGCCAAAGGAAGAACTATTCAAGGAAATAAGTGATCAAGGCGTTGGGTATTACTCAGAGCTCAAGAAAGATGAGGATTTTAAATAACCCTTATTTTATTGATAAGAAAAATGAAGCATTGAGGGCTTCCCTGGTGGTCCAGTGGGTAAGGACACCGCCTTGCAGTGCAAGGGGCGCCGGCCGGTTGGATCCCTGGCCTGGGAAGATCCCACGTGCCGCGGAGCGGCTGGACTGATGTGTCAATCACCGAGCCGGAGCTCTGGAGCGCATGTGCCCAGAGCCGGTGCTCTGCAACAAGTGAGGCGATGGGAGGCCCACACGGGCCAAAGAACAAAGATGGATGAAAAATAGACAAATGAAAGACCAATAGAAGCGGCCCACCCGCCCTCTGCTCCTTCCCCACCCCACCCCCAAAAAATAAAAAAAAAATTAAAAAAAGAAAAAAGAAAAATGAAGCATTGAGAAGTGACTTGTTCAAAGTCAATGTAAATTTTTGTCCTTCTCTGGATTCCTAAAGAATTCACGCTAGTAGCCATGTTAGGGTTATTTACACGTATGATTCATTCTCTCCACAGAACAAAAATTCCCCAGTTCTCACTTGACTCGCATTGCATATTGTTGACTAATCTATGTCTACTTCAGTGGTATTCTGAATTATGTCTTAGTCTCCTTCAAAATAGCTACTCTTTTTTGTTGTGCCTATACATGTAGGTATGCCCCAAACATAATTTAAAAAAATATATAGTCTTTGAAAACTGACATTTCTTCCCCTCACCCCACCCTCAAACGAATTAAAATCTTGAGGGATGGATTACAAGATTCTGTCTTTTAAAAAAAAACCTCCTGACTAGGAAGCTTTGGAAATTACTTAGAGTCAGGTTTGGAAACCACGAGCTTAGTCTCAGACTAAACAGAGCTAAGGAAGCAATATGGAGAAGCCACCCAACTCGCCCACACTCTGATAAATCCTCATATTTTAAAACAATATACAGTTACGCTTCGGTTATTCAGAGATCAGCTTTCCAGCAATTTTGTCTGGAAGAGGGCCAAACCTGGGAGTTAAGAAAAGGAAACACCTCTCTCTCCCAGGAAAAAAACCTTTTGAGAGTGAACAACAACGAAAATATCTCAAGATACCACTTGATATAGAGTCACTGTCCTCTACTTACTGATAGGGAAAAGAGGAAGAGAAGAAATCACTGGCTGACTGTGGATATAAACATCTCATCAGTCACAACCTGGAGCCATATAGAAACGCACACAGGAAAAGAGAAGAGAGTAAAATACAAACAGTAGAGAGGAGGAGAGCAAGGATCTGAGTGGTTCGAGAGGCAGATGAGGAGAGGAGAAGCAGTGACAAATACTCGAAAAGATGATGAGAACATTCCAAAGCGTAAAAAGAGATCACCTAAGTGGAGACCCTATATACCTCTGCAATCCTTTGGGACTTTAGCTTATGGCCAAAGTATGACATCTGATGGCCAGTTATCAACAAAGGATTTCATTAACCATTGGAAAAATAGACAAATGAAAGACCAATAGAAGCGGCCCACCCGCCTCTGCTCCTTCCCACCCCACCCCAAAAATAAAAAAAAAATTAAAAAAAGAAAAAAGAAAAATGAAGCATTGAGAAGTGACTTGTTCAAAGTCAATGTAAATTTTTGTCCTTCTCTGGATTCCTAAAGAATTCACGCTAGTAGCCATGTTAGGGTTATTTACACGTATGATTCATTCTCTCCACAGAACAAAAATTCCCCAGTTCTCACTTGACTCGCATTGCATATTGTTGACTAATCTATGTCTACTTCAGTGGTATTCTGAATTATGTCTTAGTCTCCTTCAAAATAGCTACTCTTTTTTGTTGTGCCTATACATGTAGGTATGCCCCAAACATAATTTAAAAAAATATATAGTCTTTGAAAACTGACATTTCTTCCCCTCACCCCACCCTCAAACGAATTAAAATCTTGAGGGATGGATTACAAGATTCTGTCTTTTAAAAAAAAACCTCCTGACTAGGAAGCTTTGGAAATTACTTAGAGTCAGGTTTGGAAACCACGAGCTTAGTCTCAGACTAAACAGAGCTAAGGAAGCAATATGGAGAAGCCACCCAACTCGCCCACACTCTGATAAATCCTCATATTTTAAAACAATATACAGTTACGCTTCGGTTATTCAGAGATCAGCTTTCCAGCAATTTTGTCTGGAAGAGGGCCAAACCTGGGAGTTAAGAAAAGGAAACACCTCTCTCTCCCAGGAAAAAAACCTTTTGAGAGTGAACAACAACGAAAATATCTCAAGATACCACTTGATATAGAGTCACTGTCCTCTACTTACTGATAGGGAAAAGAGGAAGAGAAGAAATCACTGGCTGACTGTGGATATAAACATCTCATCAGTCACAACCTGGAGCCATATAGAAACGCACACAGGAAAAGAGAAGAGAGTAAAATACAAACAGTAGAGAGGAGGAGAGCAAGGATCTGAGTGGTTCGAGAGGCAGATGAGGAGAGGAGAAGCAGTGACAAATACTCGAAAAGATGATGAGAACATTCCAAAGCGTAAAAAGAGATCACCTAAGTGGAGACCCTATATACCTCTGCAATCCTTTGGGACTTTAGCTTATGGCCAAAGTATGACATCTGATGGCCAGTTATCAACAAAGGATTTCATTAACCATTGTATTCCTTAAGAAGGCAGGGAATAAATACAGTTTCAAGGGATTTTTGTAAATAGGTGGTGGAGAGAGAAGCACTGCTATTTTTAAAAGGCAGCACAATTAATAAACTGAAATAGAGCCAGAAAACGGAGCCTGGTTACTTGGTCCCTGTTTCCGAAGGGACAGTTCCTGGGTTAGAGTCCCGTCCCAAGGACTACCCCTACTCCAAGTCTTACTAGCGGAACCCGCAAAAGGAAGTCGCCCAGAGCAACCCTCAGGCATTATTGCAGCGCCCTCGCTGGAGGTTCGAGGAAACCTCGGCCGCGCTCCTTTGCAGGTCTTCCGGCTGTTGGCACAAATTAAGGTAATGGGTTTCCACGCGTTTGGACTAGGGCAGCGACTACAAAACGAGCTCCCCTCTCCCCCGCCACGTTTTCAACTGAAATATCTAAATAGTTTAGCTCAGCTGAACAGATCCTGCGCTCTACAGCGTGTGCAATTGAAAACATCCAAGCCCACTTGGGCTGGCTTCCTATTCCTCGGGGGAGTGTCTTTAAAAGCACCTGCCGGCGTTAAGTTGTGTGCTTTGGGCAAGAGGCCGAGCCCGCGCTCCCCAGAGTCTGGACTGAGTCTGGACTGCGACTTGAGTGGTCCCAGGGACGTCCGTTATCGACGCTTCATTTCCCTACGGTCGCCAGCAGCCTGGCGGCGGCGGCGGCGGCGGCGGCGGCGGCGACGACTCAGGCGAAACCGGGCCTCCGGAGAGCGCCCGGCGCCCCGGGCGGGCGGCGGGGGTCCCGGGAGCGGAGCCGCGGTGCTCCTCAGACGCCCGGCCCCGGCGGGCCCGCGGGCGGCGCCTCGCGCTCCCGGGAAAGCCCCGCGGGGCGGCGGGCGCGGGGCGGGGGCGCGGGGTCCGGGTCGGCCGGGGGCGCCGTCGGCGGGGCTCGCGCAGCCGCACTCGGCGCGCCGACTCCGGGCTCCTCCTCCCGGCTCCGTAGTAAGCATGGCGGCGGCGGCGTTCGTGGTCCCTCGGGTGAAACAGAAAGCGGGAGCTACGCGGAGAGGGAGCGAAGAGCGGGGCTGAGGCGGCGCCGTCCCTGCCGGGAAACCACCGCAACAGTCCGTGCGCCGGCGGCCGCGGCGGCCCCGAGAGCCGGCCCCGCCGCTCAGGTGCAGCGAGAACGCTCAGGAACCCGAAGGAGAGGCGCCGGGGGGGCCGCCCTCCTCAGCCTCGGAGCGGCGGGACTCGGAGGTGAGAGCGCGGGCGGGAGGCGGAGGGGACCGGGGCGTCCCGGGCGCGTCCTGCCCCGGGACAGGCGGCACGGAAACCGTTAGGCTGGGGCGCCGAGCGCGGTTCGGGCCCGTCGAGGGGCCCGGCCCGCCGCGTCCTGGGGGCGCGCGCTTGGCCGAGGGGAGTGGGCCGCGGGCGGGACCCGTCCGCCCGTCGGGCACCTGCCGGGCCCGCGGCTCGCGGGGAGGCGCCGGCGGGGGCGCGGCCGCGGCCCTCCCTCCGCCCCCCTGGCCGGCGGCGAGCGGCGCGGGGGTTCGGCGCGGAGCCCTCCAGAGGCGAGCGCCGAGCGGCCGCCGCGCCCGGGGGCCCCGGCTGCCCGGCCGCCGCCGACCTCGCACGCCCCTCGGAGGAGACTTTGCTCCGCTCTCGCTGGGGTTAAAACCTCGAAAACCCGCCCCGGTGCGTTTGATCTTGTCCGGCTGGCGGATGCCAGGACCTGGCCGTTCGCCTGCAGCCGGCAGAGTTAACCACCTGTTCAGTCGGGGCCGGGGGTGGACCCCGGGCTGCAGTCCTCGCCCTGTCTCAGCCACCTGGATCTTTGAACTTTTGACACGGCGGTGGAAGGACGTCATGTGTTAGGTAAAGGAAAATGAACTCATAATCTAGCCATAACATCGCGGGGCGGACGGCGGCGATTTTAATTAATGTAGTCGTCAGTCGTTCTTTTATGAAAACTGTTGACGTTAAAGAAAGCCTTGGGATATTTTTTTTGTGGCGGGGAAAGGGGCGGGGGAGGCGGGTAATGGATAATATCGGTGCTAGGCATCGTAAATCCTGGATTTTGTCTTGTGAAATTTCATGTAAGTTCCTTTGAACACCTTTGTGTCTGAGCATCTATTAACTAAGAATACCAGGCAGGCTGACAGAATTTTTTTTTTTTTTTTTTTTGACTCTGTAATCCTCATGTCCGTGTGGATTGTGGACTCTTAAAACGGATCGGCAGGATTGATTTTGCTTCTTCCCGTGTTTTTAGTGCTTGAAGGCAAAATTGGCATTTTTCTGTGCTGTAAGAAGGAAATAACGAAAGTTGAACTGTTACTATAGTATTTTATCACCGTGATAGGACCAGCTCGGGTGCTAAGCATATGCCACCCAGGAGTTGGAGCCATATGTTAGGCAGAAACGAATTGAGTCTTGTGGCTATGAGCTTGTATTTGGATACATATTTAGTTTTTGTGTATTTGCTGAATCTGTAGCTCTTGCCATCCTGTAAGTTTTTAAATCACCTAAAAATAGTCCAGAGAAATGAGTCTCCTGCCTTTTTGTTATTTTCTCGGTTGATTTATTGTGCTCAAGTAATGAGATGACGTGCCCACAGAGACAGATGGTGGACTCAAAACAGTGATAAAAAGGATTTGTAACACCTCTTTTATAACATAGTGCCTAAAATTTTGCTTTCAGCTTCTTAGCCCCACTGATAATTCTTGCCATCACCGCTTCCACCAGTTAGTGGGAAGAGGGGATGACTTGACAGGAAAAAAAAAATTGTTAAAATTTTTATAAATCATTTTGTTTCAGAATTTTAGCACTGTCACAGTAGATTTTGTGAAATTTTCTTATTTCCTTTCCTTGAACATGTCTGCGTTTTCTTGGGTCGGTTCACTGAAGATTTTTTTCATGCTAGGCTGACAGCTTTTAACCACCTGTATGCTTCTGAACGAACTCCCTCTTTTTCCATCTTGTCTGGATCCTCAAAAATCACGGACTGTTCAGGAAAAATAAACCTCTGGTTAACATTGGCTTCAGTCAGAAATAATTATAAGGGTAATTTGCTTCTCCCAAATTAATGATATGCATTCAAAAAACAGGTTCTAGGATTACCTTTTGACGTTATCTGTGTCATCACTTTCCCCCTTCGTATGAATAAATGAAAGCTGACTTATTTTATCATGCATTTAATAATTACATTTTAACTTTCTAAGTTCTACATATAATATTGAGCATATTTTATTACTAATTAAGAAAAACTTTCTCCCTCTTCCCTGACCAGCACAGAATCATTGAGAGACTGTGAAACCTGGAAAAGAGAGTAGAAATGCATGATTAATAGTGGATCGGCAGGATTGATTTTGCTTCTTCCCGTGTTTTTAGTGCTTGAAGGCAAAATTGGCATTTTTCTGTGCTGTAAGAAGGAAATAACGAAAGTTGAACTGTTACTATAGTATTTTATCACCGTGATAGGACCAGCTCGGGTGCTAAGCATATGCCACCCAGGAGTTGGAGCCATATGTTAGGCAGAAACGAATTGAGTCTTGTGGCTATGAGCTTGTATTTGGATACATATTTAGTTTTTGTGTATTTGCTGAATCTGTAGCTCTTGCCATCCTGTAAGTTTTTAAATCACCTAAAAATAGTCCAGAGAAATGAGTCTCCTGCCTTTTTGTTATTTTCTCGGTTGATTTATTGTGCTCAAGTAATGAGATGACGTGCCCACAGAGACAGATGGTGGACTCAAAACAGTGATAAAAGGATTTGTAACACCTCTTTTATAACATAGTGCCTAAAATTTTGCTTTCAGCTTCTTAGCCCCACTGATAATTCTTGCCATCACCGCTTCCACCAGTTAGTGGGAAGAGGGGATGACTTGACAGGAAAAAAAAAATTGTTAAAATTTTTATAAATCATTTTGTTTCAGAATTTTAGCACTGTCACAGTAGATTTTGTGAAATTTTCTTATTTCCTTTCCTTGAACATGTCTGCGTTTTCTTGGGTCGGTTCACTGAAGATTTTTTTCATGCTAGGCTGACAGCTTTTAACCACCTGTATGCTTCTGAACGAACTCCCTCTTTTTCCATCTTGTCTGGATCCTCAAAAATCACGGACTGTTCAGGAAAAATAAACCTCTGGTTAACATTGGCTTCAGTCAGAAATAATTATAAGGGTAATTTGCTTCTCCCAAATTAATGATATGCATTCAAAAAACAGGTTCTAGGATTACCTTTTGACGTTATCTGTGTCATCACTTTCCCCCTTCGTATGAATAAATGAAAGCTGACTTATTTTATCATGCATTTAATAATTACATTTTAACTTTCTAAGTTCTACATATAATATTGAGCATATTTTATTACTAATTAAGAAAAACTTTCTCCCTCTTCTCTGACCAGCCAGACAGAAGTCAGGATTGAGAGACTGTGAAACCTGGAAAAGAGAGTAGAAATGCATGATTAATAGTCTCACCATCTTTTGTAGCTTCACTTAGGCAAAGAGCCTTTTAGTTGAGACTGATGAGTAATAATAGTTAATGCCTGTTTAAAAGCTATTTGTATTTTTTTTAATGTGCAGAAAGCCAAGGCTTTTGCATCTTCTATCTTGCCTGTATTTTTAAAATACAGTGATGAAGTAACCTAAAGTCTTTTTTTTTTTTAAGTATTCTCAGTGCATGTTTCTATGAAAATGAGTCTAGACAATGTCTTTGAGCATGATGTAGGGCTATGCACATGAGTTCCAATTTTATTAGCCAGGTGATCAAAAGATAAATGATTGCTTTTTTCCCTGAGCAGTCTCTAGCAGACTTCAAATAAATTCACAATATTGTAAATCCAAAGGTTTAGAATACGGAGCCTGCAATTCCGTAGAGTCTTTTCAGTGCTTCAGTTTATCACATTGCAAAAAGAAAAAGAAAAATGGCCCCTGTGGATCTCAGTGTCGAGAGCTGCTTGCTAAAAAGAAATTAATGACCAATAATGTTGAAAGACATTTCTTTTTTTAACCCATATTGGGAGCTTTTATCATTTGCTTAGTATTTCAGTTTCATTCTGTTTCAGAGTGTTATGCTGTGGCCTCTATCCCTTGATCTTGTCTCCATCCTCCCATGGTGGTAGTTCTGCTTTACCTTTCCCATATACTTTCTAACTTTGAGGTATAGCCTGTGGTCTTCCATCAAGTTCCTTTGTAGGTGTCTTTGATATTTCCAATCACCTATCACCCATTATCAGGCCTCGGGCTTTTTTATTTTTTTCTCAAGGTAGAGAGATGCATGTCATCTCTGGAGGGAAGACATGCTCAGAGGATGATGAACTCCTGTTAGAGTGGAGGCACAGAAGCAGTGGGGTGTATTTCCTCCCTTCAGGTAGTTTACAGATTAGTTGGGGATACCTGACTAACCCACAAGAAATCATTAGCAAAAATATGAGATGATATTACATTATGTGGCAAGAACTGGAATTTCAGGGAAGGTGAGGCCACTGAGGCCTGGAATGATCCTGGAAGGCATTCAGAGGCAGTCAGACTTGAATATTAGGAAGGATTTCGATATCTAGCAAAAGAAACGACATTCAAGGAGACCAGTATGAGAGGAAAAGTATCAGGAGGAAGAAGGAAAGAAGGTTAACATCAAGATTTTGGCTAAGCTCTGTGACATAGTCAAGAGAGGAATAGGCAGAACTGGGCAAGTTTGGCTTATCATAACAAAGCCATCACTGGAAGAATGCTACATCTACTTTGACATATTGATAACTTAAGCTTTATGTGTGAGGAATAGCTTATATATTTTATATGTGTGTGTTCATTGCAGCTTAGATCAGGTATCAGCAGACTTTCTCTATAGAGTTCCAGATAGCTAATATTTTAGGCCTTGCTGGCCACATATAGTCTCTCTTGAGTGTCCTTTATTGTTTGTTTTCTTCCAATGGCAGGACTGGCGAGTGGGCCCACTTTGCTGACTCTTAGCTAATAATTGCCTAGGTAATTGTCCATATAGCACATAATGTGAGCTGCCTTACATCCTTTATCTCCATGGTGGTTTTGTGTGTTTTGATAATGTTTCTGTTTTTTTTCCATATGTTAATAGTAGAATTAATGACATGTGGCTTCTTTTTTAACCCATATTGGGAGCTTTTATCATTTGCTTAGTATTTCAGTTTCATTCTGTTTCAGAGTGTTATGCTGTGGCCTCTATCCCTTGATCTTGTCTCCATCCTCCCATGGTGGTAGTTCTGCTTTACCTTTCCCATATACTTTCTAACTTTGAGGTATAGCCTGTGGTCTTCCATCAAGTTCCTTTGTAGGTGTCTTTGATATTTCCAATCACCTATCACCCATTATCAGGCCTCGGGCTTTTTTATTTTTTTCTCAAGGTAGAGAGATGCATGTCATCTCTGGAGGGAAGACATGCTCAGAGGATGATGAACTCCTGTTAGAGTGGAGGCACAGAAGCAGTGGGGTGTATTTCCTCCCTTCAGGTAGTTTACAGATTAGTTGGGGATACCTGACTAACCCACAAGAAATCATTAGCAAAAATATGAGATGATATTACATTATGTGGCAAGAACTGGAATTTCAGGGAAGGTGAGGCCACTGAGGCCTGGAATGATCCTGGAAGGCATTCAGAGGCAGTCAGACTTGAATATTAGGAAGGATTTCGATATCTAGCAAAAGAAACGACATTCAAGGAGACCAGTATGAGAGGAAAAGTATCAGGAGGAAGAAGGAAAGAAGGTTAACATCAAGATTTTGGCTAAGCTCTGTGACATAGTCAAGAGAGGAATAGGCAGAACTGGGCAAGTTTGGCTTATCATAACAAAGCCATCACTGGAAGAATGCTACATCTACTTTGACATATTGATAACTTAAGCTTTATGTGTGAGGAATAGCTTATATATTTTATATGTGTGTGTTCATTGCAGCTTAGATCAGGTATCAGCAGACTTTCTCTATAGAGTTCCAGATAGCTAATATTTTAGGCCTTGCTGGCCACATATAGTCTCTCTTGAGTGTCCTTTATTGTTTGTTTTCTTCCAATGGCAGGACTGGCGAGTGGGCCCACTTTGCTGACTCTTAGCTAATAATTGCCTAGGTAATTGTCCATATAGCACATAATGTGAGCTGCCTTACATCCTTTATCTCCATGGTGGTTTTGTGTGTTTTGATAATGTTTCTGTTTTTTTTCCATATGTTAATAGTAAAACTAAAGAGAACATGCAGAAATAATTACTATTGTAATTGTTACTTTGTGGCCAGACTTCTAGCAACTGCCTAGACTTGAGTCTCAGAACTAGGAAGTGAAAGAAGAAAAACCTTTGAGCCAGGCCTTAGAGCAGGGAAAATAGTACACTAGGGCCTGATTTAGAATCTTAAAAGGTTTTAAGTATATCAGCTGCCTGTTCAGGTTGTACGTATTTTAAACTACAAGTGGCATTTTAGAAGCCTTGGCTAAGATGCTAGTGGCCTGTAAGTGACAACTGGGGAGCAGGCAGCAGGAAACCTTATTTGTAAAAATAATTTAGGATGAGTTAGTGAAGAGAGCAACTGTACATCCCTCAGTAACTCCAGGAGTCACTGTGTTATAGAATAGTCTCACAATTGACATTTACATGATGAGTTTGGGTCATCAAGATTTTGTCATGTGTAGATTGAGGCAGAGAAAAAAAACACCTAGAAATCTCTTTTAAAATATTTTCATTATGATTATTTAAAGATAAGTTATCATGATTTAAAGGAAAAGTATCAGTTATTTTGAAAATCCCTTTACATGAAATATCTCTTTTGAAGTTTCTAAATTTATAGGTGTGTATTTCAAAGCAGTTCTGTTTCTTTCAGCACGTCGTGTCTCGTGTACCATTACCTGGTAAATAGTGGTGCCTTGCGTTGTGGTTGCATGTGTAAATTGGCTAGGGTTACTCTATATTTTGTATTATCAGGAAAGTTAGAATATAAACATGAGAGCTTTCTTTGATTCAACAGGTATTAGTAAATACATGTCTTGTATCAGAGATAGTATTAGATGCTGGGAAAAGTAAAGATATGTAAGAAGGAGAGCTGTCTGGATAAAATCAGTGGTACTTTCTTTTTTTTTTTTCCTCTTAAAAACATTAAAAGCAAGGAAACCAACAAAACCCCAAATTGAAGTTAACTTTTGCCCTTTTATTTATACTAGCATTTTCTATACTTTGTGTGTTTACTGTCTTCAGTATTAAGACAGTACAAACCTTTTGAACTACATTTCAGCCTTCATAAATTGCTACCTACTAGAAGTTTATCTTTTTTAAATTTCGCTTTAAGGAGAAATTGACAATTCACTCTCTCACCCCACTTTAGTCAGTACTTGAAACAGCTTCATTATTCCAGCTGTTTCCGTTTCCTAGATAAGAGATAAAGTACCTTGAATCTTAGTTCCAACTTTACCTTTAATAGCCATATGATCTCAGAGTAGTTATTTTTTCAATCTTGGGTTCCCATTTCTTAAAATTGAGAGTGAAATCTTTCCTGTTTTCCACACAGAAACATTGTGAGCACCCAAAGAGATGCTGGAAACTGTGGCATTATTAAAGTACCCCATGTGTTTACATTAACACCACTGCGTTGGAAGCAGTGTAGCCTTGTTTTAGTAAGACCAGAAATCATGAGTTCAAGTATTATCCTCCAAAGTTCTGGAAATAGAGTGTCCCAATAAACATTCAGTTTACTCGAAAGTTTTAACTGCCTTCTTGGCAAAGAGAGTGAACATTTTAAAAGCTTTCTTTCCCTTCTTATTAATCTTTCATTGTGATCCCTATGCAATGCCTGTGTTCCTCTTTGCAAGAGAATACTGACCTCCTGTTCCAAGGAAATTCAGCTAGTCTTTCCACGGTAGGAGAGAAATATGCAAAAGTGAATTCCTTGGATTTTTTTTTTCAAGTAGAAGATTCTGTCTGTATATATAGGAATAAGCTCTACTTGAACTCTGATTGGAAAGTTGATTTTTTTTTTTTAATCCTGTATAGACCTGTCAGATATGTGGTGGTACTCTCATTTTTTTAGATGAAACTATTACTTCTGATTGACTTCTACCTCTTCCTCCCTCACTTCTTGAGATTGCTTATGTGCTAGTTGTTAGAAATACAAAATAAGTATGATATGTGCTTGAAATAAACCTTGGTGTAAAGGATCTCTAAATTTGATAAATTAGATTGTGTGCATCAGCCACTATCAGGAATATCTGAAAGTTTCTATTTTCTGCTTTGCTTCTTCAGAATCCACATTTTAACATATATTTGAAAAGAATGATTTAAACAATTCAAGTGATTTCTTAGTGAAATCCAGTTCCCTAGTGAGGAGGAAAAATCTGCCTGCCTCTCTGGGGCTTCTAAACAGATGTTTAAGTACATTTTAAAGCACAGTTAAGGCTTCTTTAAAAAGTAATCATATGCTTTCTTTTGCAGAAATAGATGTCATGTACAACAACTGTGTACTTCTATTGCAATGTAGCTTGAAATAGTCATTTCATTTACTTCAAAATCCACTTGTCTTAAGATTGCCTTAAATAAAAACATAAAAGTGAGAACAATTTATGATTTGTGATTTTATTATGTTTACATTTTCTAGATTTTTTTTTTCTGGTTGGCTTGTGATAGCCATTCTTTTTTGTTTTCCAAAGATTTCTTTTTTATATTATACTTAATTAACAATGTTGTGTGAGTTTCAGGTATGTATCAGAGTGATTCAGTTATACAGATACATGCATCTATTCTTTTTCAAATTTGTTTCTCATTTAGGCTATTATAGAGTGTTGAGCAATGTCACCTGTAGGCTGTTATAGCTCCTTGGTGGCTATCTGTTATATACATGTCAGTCCCTAACTCCAGCCTCTCTCTCCTTCCCCCGCCCCGCCCTGTACCATAAATTCATTCTCTGAGTCTGTGACTCTTTTCTGTGACAGCCATTTTCAGTTACAGTTTCATTCTTAGACTCGATTCTTTTTTTCTATGTAATATATTCATTTGTGGTATTTATTTTACCTTATATTTTAGTTTATGAGATAATATTTTTGTTTCTTCTGTATTAGGACTAGCTATTTCCAGTACTTCAGATCATTATTCTGCAAATGCCATAGTGTGCTAGCAATTTTATATTTATTGATTACTTGAACCTGGCCAAAACTGATCTAATGTGTATGATAGAGTAGACTGGATAAAATGGATGGGCAGCTGTCCCTCTAGCTCGTCCTCAGGCTGCTTCCAGACTCTTTCTTCAAAAATATGAATTTATTCCAATCATGGCTCAATTTTAGAAATGAAACTATGCTACAATTCCTGCTGCATCAATTATAATGTCTTCTATCTTTATCTTAAGAGTTTATACTCTCTTGGTTTCCTGTGACTGAGCTTCCTGGGTTGCTCAATGGTAAAGAATCTGCCTGCAGTACCGAAGACACAGGTTTGATTCCAGGGTCGGTAAAATCCTCTGAAGAAGGAAACGGCAACTCACTCCAGTATTCCTGACTGGAAAGTCCCATGGACAGAGGAGCCTGGCGGACTGCAGTCCATGAGGTTGCCAAGAGTCGGGCACAACTTAGCAACTAAACAACAAATCCTTTGACTATACCTTATTTCCCGCCACTTCCCAACTTTGTAGAATAAACAGCGTATATTTTACATTAGGCAGGCATAGATTTGTCTGTTGGCTTCTTCCCTCACTGGCTGTTACAAACATGAGCATGTTACTTTACCTTAGTTTCTTCACTTTAAAGAGGGGTAATACAGGATCTATCTCCTAGAATTAGCTGTTATAGGGATTAAAATAAAGAGCCTATTTTAAAAGTAAACTGGCCATAGGTATGTATCAGAGTGATTCAGTTATACAGATACATGCATCTATTCTTTTTCAAATTTGTTTCTCATTTAGGCTATTATAGAGTGTTGAGCAATGTCACCTGTAGGCTGTTATAGCTCCTTGGTGGCTATCTGTTATATACATGTCAGTCCCTAACTCCAGCCTCTCTCTCCTTCCCCCGCCCCGCCCTGTACCATAAATTCATTCTCTGAGTCTGTGACTCTTTTCTGTGACAGCCATTTTCAGTTACAGTTTCATTCTTAGACTCGATTCTTTTTTTCTATGTAATATATTCATTTGTGGTATTTATTTTACCTTATATTTTAGTTTATGAGATAATATTTTTGTTTCTTCTGTATTAGGACTAGCTATTTCCAGTACTTCAGATCATTATTCTGCAAATGCCATAGTGTGCTAGCAATTTTATTTTTTTATTGATTACTTGAACCTGGCCAAAACTGATCTAATGTGTATGATAGAGTAGACTGGATAAAATGGATGGGCAGCTGTCCCTCTAGCTCGTCCTCAGGCTGCTTCCAGACTCTTTCTTCAAAAATATGAATTTATTCCAATCATGGCTCAATTTTAGAAATGAAACTATGCTACAATTCCTGCTGCATCAATTATAATGTCTTCTATCTTTATCTTAAGAGTTTATACTCTCTTGGTTTCCTGTGACTGAGCTTCCTGGGTTGCTCAATGGTAAAGAATCTGCCTGCAGTACCGAAGACACAGGTTTGATTCCAGGGTCGGTAAAATCCTCTGAAGAAGGAAACGGCAACTCACTCCAGTATTCCTGACTGGAAAGTCCCATGGACAGAGGAGCCTGGCGGACTGCAGTCCATGAGGTTGCCAAGAGTCGGGCACAACTTAGCAACTAAACAACAAATCCTTTGACTATACCTTATTTCCCGCCACTTCCCAACTTTGTAGAATAAACAGCGTATATTTTACATTAGGCAGGCATAGATTTGTCTGTTGGCTTCTTCCCTCACTGGCTGTTACAAACATGAGCATGTTACTTTACCTTAGTTTCTTCACTTTAAAGAGGGGTAATACAGGATCTATCTCCTAGAATTAGCTGTTATAGGGATTAAAATAAAGAGCCTATTTTAACATGGCAAGTAAAACACTGGCCATAGGATATATTTATATCTAGACCCTTGATAGGCATTTGTAATCATTGTTAGGGTATCCAAATTCTTGCTTTCACCATTATTTATCTATCATTTGTTAATATCCTTAAATGTCCTAGATGCTTAGACTATGAATGTCACAGAAATAAGCATCATATTCCTTTCCTGTAGCATTTCACACACTTGGATGAGAAATAAAAGCACATAGACAAATTTTTTAAATCGAAAGTAAATAAATTTTTTCTTCTCTTGTCTCTCTTCACTTGGTGAAGCCTTCCTGTAGTTTAGTCCTGAATTGCCATATGTTTCCACAGTATGCTTAGAGTGTTATGAATGTGTATATAACATACTGTAGCATATATATATTTTTTGTTTGTTTGTTTGTTTTTTAACTTGCCTGTCTCATCTGTTAGACCATGAACTCCTTGAGTCTGAGCAGTACTTCACAGGTGGGCAGTTTTGGGGTTTTTTTTTCCTGTAAAGGAACATATAGCAAATACTTTAGGCTTTGTGGCCATATGAACTCTGTTGCAACTACTTAACTGTGATTTAGGAGCATAAAAATAGCCATAGATAAATTATAAACATTGGGTATAACTGCATTCCAATACAAGCTGGCAGGAGGCCAAATTCAGTGCACAGGTCTCAGTCTGCTGATCCCTCCAGTGCAGCATACCATATGGCCGACAAATGTAAGGCACTCAGTAAATGAAAATTTAAAATTAATTTATTAATGTATCGAAGGAACGTCCCCATTCCTGACTGGAAAGTCCCATGGACAGAGGAGCCTGGCGGACTGCAGTCCATGAGGTTGCCAAGAGTCGGGCACAACTTAGCAACTAAACAACAAATCCTTTGACTATACCTTATTTCCCGCCACTTCCCAACTTTGTAGAATAAACAGCGTATATTTTACATTAGGCAGGCATAGATTTGTCTGTTGGCTTCTTCCCTCACTGGCTGTTACAAACATGAGCATGTTACTTTACCTTAGTTTCTTCACTTTAAAGAGGGGTAATACAGGATCTATCTCCTAGAATTAGCTGTTATAGGGATTAAAATAAAGAGCCTATTTTAACATGGCAAGTAAAACACTGGCCATAGGATATATTTATATCTAGACCCTTGATAGGCATTTGTAATCATTGTTAGGGTATCCAAATTCTTGCTTTCACCATTATTTATCTATCATTTGTTAATATCCTTAAATGTCCTAGATGCTTAGACTATGAATGTCACAGAAATAAGCATCATATTCCTTTCCTGTAGCATTTCACACACTTGGATGAGAAATAAAAGCACATAGACAAATTTTTTAAATCGAAAGTAAATAAATTTTTTCTTCTCTTGTCTCTCTTCACTTGGTGAAGCCTTCCTGTAGTTTAGTCCTGAATTGCCATATGTTTCCACAGTATGCTTAGAGTGTTATGAATGTGTATATAACATACTGTAGCATATATATATTTTTTGTTTGTTTGTTTGTTTTTTAACTTGCCTGTCTCATCTGTTAGACCATGAACTCCTTGAGTCTGAGCAGTACTTCACAGGTGGGCAGTTTTGGGGTTTTTTTTCCTGTAAAGGAACATATAGCAAATACTTTAGGCTTTGTGGCCATATGAACTCTGTTGCAACTACTTAACTGTGATTTAGGAGCATAAAAATAGCCATAGATAAATTATAAACATTGGGTATAACTGCATTCCAATACAAGCTGGCAGGAGGCCAAATTCAGTGCACAGGTCTCAGTCTGCTGATCCCTCCAGTGCAGCATACCATATGGCCGACAAATGTAAGGCACTCAGTAAATGATAATAATTAATATATATTAAATGTTTTCTATATTCTGTATACTGTTCCATTGGTTTACTTAATCCTTAAAACGACTCTCTGAGGTAGATATTATTGTCATCATTTTTAAACTGAAGAAACTGAAGCACAGAAAAGTTAAATAACTTGCCTAAAATCATATAACAAGTTAGTGAAAGATTTGGGATTTGAACTCAGGCATCTGACTCCAGCTAGCTTTGAATCAGTCAGTCATACAAGTTCTGATATGTAGAATTCCAGGAGTATAATATTGATTCAGTGTTAGGAAATATACTAATGTAATTCACTATATTAATAGGTTAATAGGGAAAACTGTATGTTTATCTCTTTGGTGCTAAAAGAAAAATCATTTTCTAAAATTGAGTTGTCCCTGACAACTCTTTATCAACCAAAAGTAATCTTGTAAAGAGACTGTACCAGAAACCTGTATTAAGTGTCATAATGAACTATTAGAGTACTTTCATTGAAAGAAAGGAACATTGGTCAGGGTCTTAGCCAGTACATTAAGAAGCAAGAAAAAATAACTAACATCTAATGGGGAAGAAGAGTGAGGTGGAATATATCATGGTTACTGTTTGCAGTTGATATGATTATCTATTTAGGAAATACAAGGCATACAACCAAAAATGACTTGAATCAGGGCTTCCCTGGTGGTCCAGTGGGTAAGGACACCGCCTTGCAGTGCAAGGGATGCCGGTTCAATCCCTTGTCTGGGAAGATCCCATGTGCCGCGAAGCAGCTGGACCAATGTGTCCAATTACCGAGCCCGAGCTCTGGAGAGCATGCACCCAGAGCCGGTGCTCTGCAGCGAGAGGGGCCACTGCAATGGGAGGCCCACACAGGCCAAAAAGCGAAGATGGATGAAAATGGATAAATGAAAGACCAAAAGAAGTGGCCCGCCTGCCCCGACTCCCTCCCTAATCCGCCCCCCCCCCAAAGAAAATGGCTTGAATCAAAAAGAGATTTCAGTAAACCAACTGGCCTATGAGATAAACTTAGAAGATTCATTAGCTTTCTTATACACCAGCAATAACCAACTGTAAAAAACAAGAAGAGTAGAAGCCTAAATTATAAAATACCTTAGAACATTTTTTTTTAATGTAGCACCATCTGAAGAAGTATACAAGGTCTTAAATGGATAGAAGAATAGTATATTCCTGAATGTGAGAACTTAATTACCAAATTAATCTGTAAACACCAGTGTAATCCTAATTGGAAATCCAACAGGATTTTAAAAATGGAATTTGACCAACTGATGTGCACAAGAATGGCCAGATAAATTTCAATATGAAGTATAACAAAAGGGAACGTATCCATCAAAGATAAAAAACATACTATAAAATTATAATTATTAAAATAATAAGAGTATGGAGTAGGAATGAGCATTTTTTTTCTTTTCTTTCTTTTTTTTTGAAATGAGCATGTTGACCAAAGGAATAGAATAAAGAATTCAGGAGGAGCTCCATGGTTACAGAATAATTTATTATATGATAAACAAATGAGTAATGGGAGGGCTAGTCTATACATGATGTGGGACAATTGGCTGTCCCACTGAGGTAAAGATAATTAGGTACTCACTTTATGATACTCTCAAATCTAAGTTCCAATTGGACTAAATACATTTCAGTAAGTAAAAACTAAAATAGCAAAAATTTTGGAAGGAATGAATTAAAAAAAAAATGTCAGGGCAGTGAAAGCCTTTTCAAATGAGATGTCAAACTTAAATGGCATTTAAAAAGGCAAGTGATAGACTGAGATAAAATATTTGACGTGTAGTAGACAAAGTTAATATTCAAAGTATACAAGGTGCGCCTATGAATCAGCCCAGTAGGAAATGAGAAAGGATGTAATAGGAAATTCATAGAAGTAGAAATATTGCCTGTAGAGTTTTGAAAAGATGCTCAAAACACACCAGTAATAAGAGAAACTCAAAACATGAATGAGATATGGTATTTTTAAATCTTTGCTAATAAAATCAGCAAAAATTGGAAAACCTTAGTTAAGTGTCAAATTGGAAAGTAGCCACTCATAAGCTATTGAACAGAGTTTCAACAGTTTCATCTTTTTAGGGTAAAAGTTAACTCTATCAATTTTGAAAGTGCATACTTCTAAGCCAGAAGTTTCATTTCTGTGTATGTATAATACAGAAATGCTATTATAGGTTAATAGAGAATATTACATGACTGTTCTTGCAGAAGGGGAAATATATGAATAAAAATGAGGGCACGTTATGCTCGTCATTAGAATAAATTATAGTATGCCCTTGTGGTAGAATATTAAACAGCCATGAAAAGGAATGAAGTAGATACAGATGTACTTCTTTAGAAAACTGTTAAGACATTTACGTGAAAAAGCAAGACATTGACTGGTACACACAATTTCATTTAAACCACTCCCCTACACCTGAGTCAGGGCTTCCCAGGTGCCTCAGTGGTAAAGAATCCACCTTCCAATCAGGAGACACAGGTGTGCAGGCTTCAATAGTTCTAGTTCCTGAGCTCTAGACCACAGTCTCAGTAGTTGTGACACATGAGCTTAGTTGTTCTGTGGCATGTGGGATCTTCCCAGATCAGGGATCAAATCTGTGTCTCCTGCAATGGTAGGTGGATTCCTTACCCCTAAGCCACCAGGGAAACCCCGGCTGTGTCAGGTCTTAGTTGCATCTTGCAGGATCTTTGGGTATGCTGCACAGACTCTAGTTTCGATGTGCAGGCTCAGTTGCCCTGTGGTATGTGGTTTCTTAATTTCCAGACCAGGGATTGAACCTGCATCCTCTGCTTTGCAAGGTGGATTCTCAACCACTGGACCACCAGGGAAGTCTCAAATTACATATATTTTTGAGAATCATATTTCTAGAGTATAGTTAACATCAGACAGGGTAATTGAAATAATTACTTAGTCTTAGGGAAAATATAATCTAGTATGATGTACTCACTGTTAAATAAAGTCTGTGAAATATTGCCTGTAGAGTCTAGAAAAGATGCTCAAAACACACCAGTAATAAGAGAAACTCAAAACATGAATGAGATATGGTATTTTTAAATCTTTGCTAATAAAATCAGCAAAAATTGGAAAACCTTAGTTAAGTGTCAAATTGGAAAGTAGCCACTCATAAGCTATTGAACAGAGTTTCAACAGTTTCATCTTTTTAGGGTAAAAGTTAACTCTATCAATTTTGAAAGTGCATACTTCTAAGCCAGAAGTTTCATTTCTGTGTATGTATAATACAGAAATGCTATTATAGGTTAATAGAGAATATTACATGACTGTTCTTGCAGAAGGGGAAATATATGAATAAAAATGAGGGCACGTTATGCTCGTCATTAGAATAAATTATAGTATGCCCTTGTGGTAGAATATTAAACAGCCATGAAAAGGAATGAAGTAGATACAGATGTACTTCTTTAGAAAACTGTTAAGACATTTACGTGAAAAAGCAAGACATTGACTGGTACACACAATTTCATTTAAACCACTCCCCTACACCTGAGTCAGGGCTTCCCAGGTGCCTCAGTGGTAAAGAATCCACCTTCCAATCAGGAGACACAGGTGTGCAGGCTTCAATAGTTCTAGTTCCTGAGCTCTAGACCACAGTCTCAGTAGTTGTGACACATGAGCTTAGTTGTTCTGTGGCATGTGGGATCTTCCCAGATCAGGGATCAAATCTGTGTCTCCTGCAATGGTAGGTGGATTCCTTACCCCTAAGCCACCAGGGAAACCCCGGCTGTGTCAGGTCTTAGTTGCATCTTGCAGGATCTTTGGGTATGCTGCACAGACTCTAGTTTCGATGTGCAGGCTCAGTTGCCCTGTGGTATGTGGTTTCTTAATTTCCAGACCAGGGATTGAACCTGCATCCTCTGCTTTGCAAGGTGGATTCTCAACCACTGGACCACCAGGGAAGTCTCAAATTACATATATTTTTGAGAATCATATTTCTAGAGTATAGTTAACATCAGACAGGGTAATTGAAATAATTACTTAGTCTTAGGGAAAATATAATCTAGTATGATGTACTCACTGTTAAATAAAGTCTGTGAAATGTTTGTTTTAGGTTTCTAGAGAGAAATAAGAGGGTTTTGTATGGTGATTCCTGTGACTTTTGTGTCGGGAAGTTTTACTGCACGTGATTTTAAAGTGTCTTCCCCCCCCCCCCGCCATTTTTAATCTAATGTAGTCAAATTCAGAAAGTAAAAAATCCAAATGTTTGGGAAAAAAAAAGATCTAAATTGGGAAAATACATTATAGGATGTCAGTTCATAAGATGAATTAGCAATTTGGATAAAAGTCTTAAGTTCAAGCAAAATTTCTTAAAAGTTACTATTTGAATAGTTGATAACAGATATGACTCTTATAGTTCCTAGGGTTCCTCAAGACTGTTCATTTTTAAATCAGAATTTTGATGAAAGTGGTATAACCATATCCACATTACAAAATAGTTGGGGAACTAGAGAAAATATACTGTAATTCCACTGTCTTAATATAATTGCTACTATAATTTTAATATTTTGACCTAATGTTTTTCATATATATATTTTCAAGTAATCCTAAAATCTAAATTTAAATTTTCTAAATCTGCCTTGGAATGTATAAGAGTCTTATGATTTTATATATGGCCTTCGAGTCATAATTTTCAGTTCCATTGATATAGACAAGTCAAAAGACCAGAAAAATGTATTGGATTTCTCAATTTATTAGTAAATGTACATAGTTTTCCTGTGTGCCTGTCAGTTACACTCTGACTGCAATCCAGGTAGGGTCTTTCTTTGCATTTTCTCACATATTTTTTAAACAAGTAGTCCTGAAGTTTCAAACTCCAGGCCAAGCTTATTTCCATGAGTTATCATCTCCCTTGGGTTCTAGGTCTAGACTGTTGTCATTATGACAGCAGCATCATTAAAATGGAACAAATTCAGGTAGAATGGATGGCTATAAGTAGGAGATTAGGAAGAAAAACTACAGTAAAATATATGAACAAGGAAGCTGGTATAGGTTCAGAATTATGACAGGGACTGAGTGAGAGAACAGTACTGTTTCTAAACCTAGTAGTGTTGTAGACTGAATATCTGCCCCCTCTCCTCATAGATTCATATGTTCAAGCCCTAAACCTCAATGTGACTGCTTTTGGAGGTGGGGTCTTTGGGAGACAATTCAGCTTATGTGGGATCATGAGGGTGGAACTCTCAAAATGAATTCAGTAATTCCTTATAAGACTCGGAAGAGGCCACAGCTTTCTCTTGACCATGTGAAGATACAGCAGTGCACAAAGATAAACTCAAAATGGATTAAAAACCTAAATGTAAGACCAGAAACTATGAAACTCTTAGAGAAAAACATAGGCAGAATACATAAATCAAAGCAAGATCTTCTGTGACCTGCCTCCTAGACTAATGGAAATGAAAATAAACAAGTGGTTCCTAATTAAACTTAAAAGCTTTTGCACAGCAAAGGAAACTATAAACAAGGTGAAAAGACAACCCTTAGAATGGGAAGAAAAAAGCAAATGAAACAACTGACAAAGGATTAATTTCTTAAAAGTTACTATTTGAATAGTTGATAACAGATATGACTCTTATAGTTCCTAGGGTTCCTCAAGACTGTTCATTTTTAAATCAGAATTTTGATGAAAGTGGTATAACCATATCCACATTACAAAATAGTTGGGGAACTAGAGAAAATATACTGTAATTCCACTGTCTTAATATAATTGCTACTATAATTTTAATATTTTGACCTAATGTTTTTCATATATATATTTTCAAGTAATCCTAAAATCTAAATTTAAATTTTCTAAATCTGCCTTGGAATGTATAAGAGTCTTATGATTTTATATATGGCCTTCGAGTCATAATTTTCAGTTCCATTGATATAGACAAGTCAAAAGACCAGAAAAATGTATTGGATTTCTCAATTTATTAGTAAATGTACATAGTTTTCCTGTGTGCCTGTCAGTTACACTCTGACTGCAATCCAGGTAGGGTCTTTCTTTGCATTTTCTCACATATTTTTTAAACAAGTAGTCCTGAAGTTTCAAACTCCAGGCCAAGCTTATTTCCATGAGTTATCATCTCCCTTGGGTTCTAGGTCTAGACTGTTGTCATTATGACAGCAGCATCATTAAAATGGAACAAATTCAGGTAGAATGGATGGCTATAAGTAGGAGATTAGGAAGAAAAACTACAGTAAAATATATGAACAAGGAAGCTGGTATAGGTTCAGAATTATGACAGGGACTGAGTGAGAGAACAGTACTGTTTCTAAACCTAGTAGTGTTGTAGACTGAATATCTGCCCCCTCTCCTCATAGATTCATATGTTCAAGCCCTAAACCTCAATGTGACTGCTTTTGGAGGTGGGGTCTTTGGGAGACAATTCGGCTTATGTGGGATCATGAGGGTGGAACTCTCAAAATGAATTCAGTAATTCCTTATAAGACTCGGAAGAGGCCACAGCTTTCTCTTGACCATGTGAAGATACAGCAGTGCACAAAGATAAACTCAAAATGGATTAAAAACCTAAATGTAAGACCAGAAACTATGAAACTCTTAGAGAAAAACATAGGCAGAATACATAAATCAAAGCAAGATCTTCTGTGACCTGCCTCCTAGACTAATGGAAATGAAAATAAACAAGTGGTTCCTAATTAAACTTAAAAGCTTTTGCACAGCAAAGGAAACTATAAACAAGGTGAAAAGACAACCCTTAGAATGGGAAGAAATAATAGCAAATGAAACAACTGACAAAGGATTAATTTCCAAAATATACAAGCAGCTCATATAACTCAATACCAAAAAATCAAACAACCCAATCAAAAAGTGGGAACAAACCTAAACAGACTTCTCTCCGAAGAAGACACATACACATGGCCAACAAACACATGAGAAGATGCTCAACATCACTCACTATTAAATAAGTTCACATCAAAACTACAACAAGATAGCACTCACAGCAGTCAGAATGGCCATCATCAAAAAGTCTATAAACAGTAAATGCTAGAGACTGTGTGGAGAAAAGGGAACTCTCTTGCACTGTTGGTGGGAATGTAAGTTGATGCAGCCACTATGAAAGACAGTATGGAGATTCCTTAAAAAACTAGGAATAAAACCACTGTATGACCCTGCAGTCCCATTACTAGGCATATACTCTGAGGAAACCAAAATTGAAAAAGACATATGTAACCCATTGTTCATTGCAGCACTATTTACAACACCTTGAACATGGAAGCAACCTTAATGTCCATTGACAGATGAGTGGATAAAGAAGCTGTGGTACATATATACTCAGCCATAAAAAGAAATGTATTTAAGTCAGGTCTAATCAGGTGAATGCACCTAGAGCCTATTATACAGAGTGAAGTAAGTCATAAAGAGAAAGACAAATATTTTATGCTTATATATATGTAATCTAGAAAAATGGTACTGATGAATATATGACATAGAGAATAGACTTATGGGCATTGAGGGGAGGGAACAGTGGGTGAGATGTATGGAAAGAGTAACATGGAAATTTACATTACCATATATAAAATAGATTTTCTGTAAAACTAAGGAACTCAAAATGGATTAAAAACCTAAATGTAAGACCAGAAACTATGAAACTCTTAGAGAAAAACATAGGCAGAATACATAAATCAAAGCAAGATCTTCTGTGACCTGCCTCCTAGACTAATGGAAATGAAAATAAACAAGTGGTTCCTAATTAAACTTAAAAGCTTTTGCACAGCAAAGGAAACTATAAACAAGGTGAAAAGACAACCCTTAGAATGGGAAGAAATAATAGCAAATGAAACAACTGACAAAGGATTAATTTCCAAAATATACAAGCAGCTCATATAACTCAATACCAAAAAATCAAACAACCCAATCAAAAAGTGGGAACAAACCTAAACAGACTTCTCTCCGAAGAAGACACATACACATGGCCAACAAACACATGAGAAGATGCTCAACATCACTCACTATTAAATAAGTTCACATCAAAACTACAACAAGATAGCACTCACAGCAGTCAGAATGGCCATCATCAAAAAGTCTATAAACAGTAAATGCTAGAGACTGTGTGGAGAAAAGGGAACTCTCTTGCACTGTTGGTGGGAATGTAAGTTGATGCAGCCACTATGAAAGACAGTATGGAGATTCCTTAAAAAACTAGGAATAAAACCACTGTATGACCCTGCAGTCCCATTACTAGGCATATACTCTGAGGAAACCAAAATTGAAAAAGACATATGTAACCCATTGTTCATTGCAGCACTATTTACAACACCTTGAACATGGAAGCAACCTTAATGTCCATTGACAGATGAGTGGATAAAGAAGCTGTGGTACATATATACTCAGCCATAAAAAGAAATGTATTTAAGTCAGGTCTAATCAGGTGAATGCACCTAGAGCCTATTATACAGAGTGAAGTAAGTCATAAAGAGAAAGACAAATATTTTATGCTTATATATATGTAATCTAGAAAAATGGTACTGATGAATATATGACATAGAGAATAGACTTATGGGCATTGAGGGGAGGGAACAGTGGGTGAGATGTATGGAAAGAGTAACATGGAAATTTACATTACCATATATAAAATAGATTTTCTGTAAAACTAAGGGAACTCAAACAGGGGCTCTGTAACAACCCAGAAGGGTGGGATGAGGACGGAGATGGGAGGGCAGTTCAAGAGGGAGGGGACTTTTGTATACCTGTAGCTGATTCATGTTGATGTTTGGCAGTGAATAACAAAACTCTGTAAAGCTATTATCTTTCAATTAAATGAATAAACTAAAAAAAAAAAAGATACAGCAAGAGGATAGCCATTTGCAGGCCAGGAAGAGGGCCTCACTGAGAATCTGACTGTGCTGGCACCTGACTTTGCACTCTCAGCCTCCAGAACTGTGAGAAATAAATGTATGATGTTCAAGCCACCCAGTCTATAGTATTTTGTTCCGGTAGCACAAGCTTAGCCAGTAATTGGTACTGACAAGTGGAGTGCATTGGTAACGGATGTCTAAAAATGTGCCAGTGGCGTTGGAACTGGTTAATGAGTAGAGGCTGTGCAAGCTTTGACATCCATGCTAGAAAAAGGTGAGATTGCTGTTAAGGGACTGCTAATGGCAAATAGTGAGAGCTTAGAAAGAAAAGAGGAGTGCTAAAGGAAAAAAGCTTCCTCTTTGAGAATTCATGACTAGTCATGAACAGAATGCTTGGTTAGAAGTATGGACAGTAAAGGCCATTCTGATGAGGTCTCAGATGAGAATGAGGAACTCGTTACTGAACAGTGGAGAAATGCTGATCCCTATTATAAAAGAGTAGAGAACTTAGCGGGGTTGGTTCATGTTCTAACATTTTGTGGAAAGTGAAACTTGTGAGTGATAAAATTAGATATTTAGAACTGAGGAGATTTCTAAGCAAAGTGTTGAAGGAGTGGCTTGGTTTCTTCTGACTGCATATAGTAAAATATGAAAGGAGAGAAATAAATTGAAGGAGGGTTTGTTAAGCAAAAGGAACCAGGACTTAAAGATTTGGAAAATTCTCAGCCTATCCAAAAATGAGAAAGCACCTGTAGTAGAAAACACCAAGAGTGTGGCTAGCCAACCATTTGATAAGCATATTAGTATGGGCATTGAGGGGAGGGAACAGTGGGTGAGATGTATGGAAAGAGTAACATGGAAATTTACATTACCATATATAAAATAGATTTTCTGTAAAACTAAGGGAACTCAAACAGGGGCTCTGTAACAACCCAGAAGGGTGGGATGAGGACGGAGATGGGAGGGCAGTTCAAGAGGGAGGGGACTTTTGTATACCTGTAGCTGATTCATGTTGATGTTTGGCAGTGAATAACAAAACTCTGTAAAGCTATTATCTTTCAATTAAATGAATAAACTAAAAAAAATAAAGATACAGCAAGAGGATAGCCATTTGCAGGCCAGGAAGAGGGCCTCACTGAGAATCTGACTGTGCTGGCACCTGACTTTGCACTCTCAGCCTCCAGAACTGTGAGAAATAAATGTATGATGTTCAAGCCACCCAGTCTATAGTATTTTGTTCCGGTAGCACAAGCTTAGCCAGTAATTGGTACTGACAAGTGGAGTGCATTGGTAACGGATGTCTAAAAATGTGCCAGTGGCGTTGGAACTGGTTAATGAGTAGAGGCTGTGCAAGCTTTGACATCCATGCTAGAAAAAGGTGAGATTGCTGTTAAGGGACTGCTAATGGCAAATAGTGAGAGCTTAGAAAGAAAAGAGGAGTGCTAAAGGAAAAAAGCTTCCTCTTTGAGAATTCATGACTAGTCATGAACAGAATGCTTGGTTAGAAGTATGGACAGTAAAGGCCATTCTGATGAGGTCTCAGATGAGAATGAGGAACTCGTTACTGAACAGTGGAGAAATGCTGATCCCTATTATAAAAGAGTAGAGAACTTAGCGGGGTTGGTTCATGTTCTAACATTTTGTGGAAAGTGAAACTTGTGAGTGATAAAATTAGATATTTAGAACTGAGGAGATTTCTAAGCAAAGTGTTGAAGGAGTGGCTTGGTTTCTTCTGACTGCATATAGTAAAATATGAAAGGAGAGAAATAAATTGAAGGAGGGTTTGTTAAGCAAAAAGGAACCAGGACTTAAAGATTTGGAAAATTCTCAGCCTATCCAAAAATGAGAAAGCACCTGTAGTAGAAAACACCAAGAGTGTGGCTAGCCAACCATTTGATAAGCATATTAGTAAGGACATAGCATCTCAACAGAAGCCAGGAAGAGAGATGCAATTATACCACTAGAAACACTGCCAGATGGGACTAAAGGGCCAGGAGTGGGACTCAAGGAAGCAAGGAGAATGAAATGAACATGTGCTTGAAGATGTTACTCTTCAAGAAAAGATAAAGATCCCAAAGGTGACTCAGGTCATCAGGTCTGCTACTCCCATGGGTTCAGAGTGCACAGGCCTGAAGGACAGGGTACCTCCACCTTGATTTCAAAGGATGGGACTTCTGCCTTGCAGAGCCACATGGGCAGGGCTCTACCAAGCCAAAGGAGTGTTTGTGTAGTTGATGGCACACCCCTTAGGGGCCAGAGGGCAGAGCATAGAACCAAAGATATTCTTATTTTCCAGCCTGAAATCCTAATGGTATTTGCCTTGCTAGGTTTTGAACTTACTTGAGACCTGTCACCCTTCTTTCTGATGTCTTCCTTTTGTAATGAGATTATTTTCCCTATCCCTGTCCCACTGTTATAGTTTGGAAGCATGAAACTTAGCTGGTTTCACAGATTTATAGCTAGAGGAATTTTGTCTCAGTGTTCGCTGTTCAGTTGTGTCCAACTCTTTGCGACCCCGTGGTCTGTCCATGGAAATCTCCAGTCAAGAATACTGGAGTAAGTTTCCATTTCCTTCTCTAGGAGATCTTCCCAACACCCGGATCTCCTGTATTGCAGTCAGATTCTTTCCCATCTGAGCTACCAGGGAAATGCAGTATTAGACTTTATGTTGAAGTGGGTTAAGAATTTTATGGCTGTTGGAATAGAATGAATATAGTTTTTAAATTTTACATGCAAAAAGGTTATCAATTTGGGGGAGGCCCAAGGACTAAACTTGTGAGTGATAAAATTAGATATTTAGAACTGAGGAGATTTCTAAGCAAAGTGTTGAAGGAGTGGCTTGGTTTCTTCTGACTGCATATAGTAAAATATGAAAGGAGAGAAATAAATTGAAGGAGGGTTTGTTAAGCAAAAAGGAACCAGGACTTAAAGATTTGGAAAATTCTCAGCCTATCCAAAAATGAGAAAGCACCTGTAGTAGAAAACACCAAGAGTGTGGCTAGCCAACCATTTGATAAGCATATTAGTAAGGACATAGCATCTCAACAGAAGCCAGGAAGAGAGATGCAATTATACCACTAGAAACACTGCCAGATGGGACTAAAGGGCCAGGAGTGGGACTCAAGGAAGCAAGGAGAATGAAATGAACATGTGCTTGAAGATGTTACTCTTCAAGAAAAGATAAAGATCCCAAAGGTGACTCAGGTCATCAGGTCTGCTACTCCCATGGGTTCAGAGTGCACAGGCCTGAAGGACAGGGTACCTCCACCTTGATTTCAAAGGATGGGACTTCTGCCTTGCAGAGCCACATGGGCAGGGCTCTACCAAGCCAAAGGAGTGTTTGTGTAGTTGATGGCACACCCCTTAGGGGCCAGAGGGCAGAGCATAGAACCAAAGATATTCTTATTTTCCAGCCTGAAATCCTAATGGTATTTGCCTTGCTAGGTTTTGAACTTACTTGAGACCTGTCACCCTTCTTTCTGATGTCTTCCTTTTGTAATGAGATTATTTTCCCTATCCCTGTCCCACTGTTATAGTTTGGAAGCATGAAACTTAGCTGGTTTCACAGATTTATAGCTAGAGGAATTTTGTCTCAGTGTTCGCTGTTC
This sequence comes from Tragulus kanchil, assembly GCA_022376925.1. NCBI lineage: Eukaryota > Metazoa > Chordata > Mammalia > Artiodactyla > Tragulidae > Tragulus > Tragulus kanchil. The sequence continues at coordinate 75,100,712 of JAIOJX010000003.1, read as the reverse complement.
AGTTGTGTCCAACTCTTTGCGACCCCGTGGTCTGTCCATGGAAATCTCCAGTCAAGAATACTGGAGTAAGTTTCCATTTCCTTCTCTAGGAGATCTTCCCAACACCCGGATCTCCTGTATTGCAGTCAGATTCTTTCCCATCTGAGCTACCAGGGAAATGCAGTATTAGACTTTATGTTGAAGTGGGTTAAGAATTTTATGGCTGTTGGAATAGAATGAATATAGTTTTTAAATTTTACATGCAAAAAGGTTATCAATTTGGGGGAGGCCAGGACAGAATGTATGGACTAAATCTTGATGTCCTTCCAAAATTCATATGTCATAGCCTATGTGTTGGTATTAAGAAGTGAGGCCAGGCTTCCCTGGTGGTCCAGTGGGTAAGGACACCGCCTTGCAGTGCAAGGGGCGCCGGTCCTATCCCTGGCCTGGGAAGATCCCACGTGCCTCAGAGTAGCTGGACCAATGTGTCCAATTACCAAGCCGGAGCTCTGGAGCGCATCCGCCCAGAGCCAGTGCTCTGCAACCACAGAGGCCACCGCAATGGGAGGCCCACATGGGCCAGAGAACAAAGATGGATGAAAATAGACAAATGAAAGACCAATAGAAGTAGCTCGCCTGCTCCCCTCCCTCCCCACCCCACCTCCCCAAAATAAATAAATAAATAAATCTTTAAAAAAATAAAAAAGTGAGGCCTACCTGAAACTATCACAAAATTGTTAATTGGCTATACCCCAATAAAAATGTTTCTGGTGTTTTAAAAAAAAAAAAGACATGGATTAAAATGCTGGGAAAAAAAGAAGAAGAAATGGGGCCTTTTCAAGTTAGTTACTTTGGTTTAGATGAGGTCATGAGGCCCCATGACGGGATTAGTGCCCTTTAAATCCAAGAAGAGGAAGAAAGACCAGAGCTTTCTCTCTCTTGGCCATGTGAGGGTACAAAAAGAAGGTAGTCCCTTGCATGACAGGAGAAGTGCCCTCAACAAAAACCTGACCGTGCTGGCATCCAGATCTTAGACTTCCTACCCTCTAGAAATAATTGTCTGTTGTTTAAGCCACCTAGTCTGTGGTATTTTGTAACAGCTGGAGCTAGGTCTGCAAATATTTTTCCTCCTATTCCATAGGTTGTCTTTTCACTGTATTCATTGTGTCCTCTGATATACAAAAAGTTTTAAATTTGATGTAGTCCTGTTTGTCTATTTTTTTTATTTTAGCCTTTACTTTTGGTGTTATATCTAAGAAATAATTGCCAAGTCCAGTGTCATGAAGCTTTCCCCCTGTTACCGCCTTGGATAGTTATGGGTCTTACATTTGGGTCCTTAATTGATTTTTTTTTTTTTTAATATTTATTTATTTGACTGTGCTGGGTCTTGGTTGCAGTATGTGGGATCTAGCTCCCTGACCAGGGATCGAACCCAGGCCCCGTGTATTGGGAGCCTGGAGTCTTAGCCACTGGACCACCAGAGGAAACCCCTTTAATTCATTTTTGAATTAACTTTTGAATCTCCAGGCTTCCTGGTGGTCCAGTGGTAAGGACCCCCAGTGCAAGGCGCGGTCCTATCCCTGGCCTGGGAAGATCCCACGTGCCTCAGAGTAGCTGGACCAATGTGTCCAATTACCAAGCCGGAGCTCTGGGCGCATCCGCCCAGAGCCAGTGCTCTGCAACCACAGAGGCCACTGCAATGGGAGGCCCACATGGGCCAGAGAACAAAGATGGATGAAAATAGACAAATGAAAGACCAATAGAAGTAGCTCGCCTGCTCCCCTCCCTCCCCACCCCACCTCCCCAAAATAAATAAATAAATAAATCTTTAAAAAAATAAAAAAGTGAGGCCTACCTGAAACTATCACAAAATTGTTAATTGGCTATACCCCAATAAAAATGTTTCTGGTGTTTTAAAAAAAAAAAAGACATGGATTAAAATGCTGGGAAAAAAAGAAGAAGAAATGGGGCCTTTTCAAGTTAGTTACTTTGGTTTAGATGAGGTCATGAGGCCCCATGACAGGATTAGTGCCCTTTAAATCCAAGAAGAGGAAGAAAGACCAGAGCTTTCTCTCTCTTGGCCATGTGAGGGTACAAAAAGAAGGTAGTCCCTTGCATGACAGGAGAAGTGCCCTCAACAAAAACCTGACCGTGCTGGCATCCAGATCTTAGACTTCCTACCCTCTAGAAATAATTGTCTGTTGTTTAAGCCACCTAGTCTGTGGTATTTTGTAACAGCTGGAGCTAGGTCTGCAAATATTTTTCCTCCTATTCCATAGGTTGTCTTTTCACTGTATTCATTGTGTCCTCTGATATACAAAAAGTTTTAAATTTGATGTAGTCCTGTTTGTCTATTTTTTTTATTTTAGCCTTTACTTTTGGTGTTATATCTAAGAAATAATTGCCAAGTCCAGTGTCATGAAGCTTTCCCCCTGTTACCGCCTTGGATAGTTATGGGTCTTACATTTGGGTCCTTAATTGATTTTTTTTTTTTTTAATATTTATTTATTTGACTGTGCTGGGTCTTGGTTGCAGTATGTGGGATCTAGCTCCCTGACCAGGGATCGAACCCAGGCCCCGTGTATTGGGAGCCTGGAGTCTTAGCCACTGGACCACCAGAGGAAACCCCTTTAATTCATTTTTGAATTAACTTTTGAATCTGATGTGCAAGATAAGGGTCTGACTTCATTTGAAAGAAATTTTTTTGCATGCGGATATGCCCTTTTCCCATCACTGTTTATTGAAGAGATTGTCCTTTTCTCGTTGAGTGGTCTTGGCACCATTGTCAGAGATGATTTGACCATATACATGACAGTTCATTTCTGGGATCTATTTTATTCCATTGGTTTATTTGTCTTTAGGCCATTATCACAGTGTTTGATTACTATGGCTTTTTAGTGTGTTTTGAAATCAGAAAGTTTGAGTTTGCCAACTTTGTTCTTTTTCAAAATTATTTGGCTATTTTGGATTCCTTGAGATTCCATATAAACTTTAGAATGAATTCCTTTTTCTGAAAAAATGCCATTGAGATTTTGATGAAGATTGCATTCAGTCTGTAGATTGCTTTGGTATTATGGACATCTTAACAACATTAACTCTTCTAACTATGAACACAACATTCAAAACACTAACATGGCATCTGGTCCCATCACTTCATTGCACATAGATGAGCAAACAGTGGAAACAGTGACAGACTTTATTTTCTTGGGCTCCAAAATCACTGTAGATGGTGACCACAACCATGAAATTAAAAGATCCTTGCTCCTTGGAAGAAAAGCTATGACAAACCTAGACAGCATATTAAAAAAGTAGAGACAGGCTTCCCCGGTAGCTCAGTGGTAAAGAGTTCACCTGCCAGTGCAGGAGACACAGGTTTGATCCCTGATCTGGGAAGATCCCACATGCTGCAGAGCAGTTAAGCCTGTGAGCCACAACTATTGAGCCTGTGTTCTAGAGCCTCGGAGCTGCAACTATTGAGATCATGTGCCACAACCACTGAAGCCCATGTGCCCTAGAGGCCACAACAAGAGAAGTCACCGCAACAAGAAGCCTGCTCACCTCAACTAGAGGGTAGCCCCTACTCCCTGCAACTAGAGAAGAGAAGAGCCTGTGGCAGCAGTGAAAACCCAGAATAGCCAAAAATTTAATTAATTAATTAATTAAACAAAAAAAGGCAGAGACATGACTTTGCAAACAAGAGTCCATACAGTCAAAGCTATGGCTTTCCCAGTAGTCATGTATGGATGTGAGATTTGGACTGTAAAGAAGGCTGAGCGCCAAAGATTGATGCCTTTGAACTGTGGTGTTAGAGAGGGCTCTTGAGAGTGCCTTAGACTGCAAGATCAAACCAGTCAATCCTAAAGGAAATCAACCCTGAATATTCATTGGAAGCTGTAGCTGAAGCTATAATACTTAGGCCACCTGATGCAAAGAGACAGCTCACTGGAAAAGACCCTGATGCTGGAAGAATGTAAGGGAGGAAGAGAAGAGGGTGACAGAGGATTGGATGGTTGGATAGCATCGCCCATTCAATGGACATGAACTTGGGAAAACTCCAGGCAATAGTAGGGGATAGGGAGGTCTGATGTGCTGCAGTCCATGGGGTCGAAAAGAGTCAGACACAGTTTAGCAGCTGACACAGATTCCCACACAGGAGAAATAGCTGGATCATAGCTAGGTCGTAGAATATTTATATATGTTCAGTCTTGGTAGATAATATCAAACTGGTTTCCAAAGTGATTTTTATGAGTTTTCATTCACATTCCATGTGAGTGTGCCAGTTGCTCTGTAGCCTCACTAATACTTGATATTATCGGCCTTTTCCATTTTTATCATCCTAGTATGTGGTAGCATTTCATTGTGATTTCAATTTGCTTTTTCCTAATGATTAATGAACTTGAGAATCTTCTTCCAATGTTTTTTGGTCTCTTGAATTTCCATTTTGGTAAAGAGTGTATTCATGTCTTATCTCGTTTTTCTATTTTAAAAACTCGTAGGAGGCCTATATTTGCTAAATACGTGCTCTTTTCCAGGGGTTTTTTGTTTTGGGGTGTAAATATCTTTCGAAGCCCAGCCCCCAAAGTTTTAGAGCCTCGGAGCTGCAACTATTGAGATCATGTGCCACAACCACTGAAGCCCATGTGCCCTAGAGGCCACAACAAGAGAAGTCACCGCAACAAGAAGCCTGCTCACCTCAACTAGAGGGTAGCCCCTACTCCCTGCAACTAGAGAAGAGAAGAGCCTGTGGCAGCAGTGAAAACCCAGAATAGCCAAAAATTTAATTAATTAATTAATTAAACAAAAAAAGGCAGAGACATGACTTTGCAAACAAGAGTCCATACAGTCAAAGCTATGGCTTTCCCAGTAGTCATGTATGGATGTGAGATTTGGACTGTAAAGAAGGCTGAGCGCCAAAGATTGATGCCTTTGAACTGTGGTGTTAGAGAGGGCTCTTGAGAGTGCCTTAGACTGCAAGATCAAACCAGTCAATCCTAAAGGAAATCAACCCTGAATATTCATTGGAAGCTGTAGCTGAAGCTATAATACTTAGGCCACCTGATGCAAAGAGACAGCTCACTGGAAAAGACCCTGATGCTGGAAGAATGTAAGGGAGGAAGAGAAGAGGGTGACAGAGGATTGGATGGTTGGATAGCATCGCCCATTCAATGGACATGAACTTGGGAAAACTCCAGGCAATAGTAGGGGATAGGGAGGTCTGATGTGCTGCAGTCCATGGGGTCGAAAAGAGTCAGACACAGTTTAGCAGCTGACACAGATTCCCACACAGGAGAAATAGCTGGATCATAGCTAGGTCGTAGAATATTTATATATGTTCAGTCTTGGTAGATAATATCAAACTGGTTTCCAAAGTGATTTTTATGAGTTTTCATTCACATTCCATGTGAGTGTGCCAGTTGCTCTGTAGCCTCACTAATACTTGATATTATCGGCCTTTTCCATTTTTATCATCCTAGTATGTGGTAGCATTTCATTGTGATTTCAATTTGCTTTTTCCTAATGATTAATGAACTTGAGAATCTTCTTCCAATGTTTTTTGGTCTCTTGAATTTCCATTTTGGTAAAGAGTGTATTCATGTCTTATCTCGTTTTTCTATTTTAAAAACTCGTAGGAGGCCTATATTTGCTAAATACGTGCTCTTTTCCAGTTATGTGTGGTGTAAATATCTTTCAGTCTGTGGGTTGCCTTTTCATTCTCTTAAAGATTTTTTTTAAATGAATCATAGTTCTTAATTTTAATGAAGTTTAATATGTCATTCATTTCCTTTATGATTTAAGAAATATAATTTATACCCTGTTTTAAAAATCCTTCTCTGTCTCACTGTTATGAGATATTCTTTTGTGATAACATTAGGAGCTTTTATGTCTTTTGTATTCAGGTATGCAGTCTACCTCGCATCAATTTTTTAAGTATTGTTTAATTTGACTTTAATTAGAAAAACAAATTGCAAGAATAGTACAAAAATATCGGGCTATTCTTCACCCAGACTCCCTAGATGTTAATATTTTATTGTATTATTATCACATAGATGGTCAAATATAAATATAAAGACTGATATGTTGGAGCCATCTTGTATACAAAAGTTGATTGTTAAAAATTCAAGCATTTTCAGGTCAATTTTTGAACCATGGTTTGATATAGACCGTGGGGGAATATGTATTTCATAGAAATTAGCAAATGCAACAGATTGCTTCTCTTTTTTGCATGTATCAAATATTACATTATAAAGAAACAAGCAAAACTTGATGCATAATTTAATACAAGTGGGTATTTGTGGCCACAAAATGAGAGAACATAGGAACTAAGTAGTAACACGCTTAGAAGAAATTGGAAGGAGCTGGCCCTGTTCTCTGTAGGGGAATGCAAGGAACGTTGAGGTCTCTAAATGCAACAGTTTAGTGGTATGACTGAAGTTTCTAATTTGAAAGCTGAAACAAAACCAACTGCTTTGCGTGACTGGCGCTACAAAACAGAAAAAGCTTTGAAAAGAAACCTTTGGTGCATTCACATTCCATGTGAGTGTGCCAGTTGCTCTGTAGCCTCACTAATACTTGATATTATCGGCCTTTTCCATTTTTATCATCCTAGTATGTGGTAGCATTTCATTGTGATTTCAATTTGCTTTTCCTAATGATTAATGAACTTGAGAATCTTCTTCCAATGTTTTTTGGTCTCTTGAATTTCCATTTTGGTAAAGAGTGTATTCATGTCTTATCTCGTTTTTCTATTTTAAAAACTCGTAGGAGGCCTATATTTGCTAAATACGTGCTCTTTTCCAGTTATGTGTGGTGTAAATATCTTTCAGTCTGTGGGTTGCCTTTTCATTCTCTTAAAGATTTTTTTTAAATGAATCATAGTTCTTAATTTTAATGAAGTTTAATATGTCATTCATTTCCTTTATGATTTAAGAAATATAATTTATACCCTGTTTTAAAAATCCTTCTCTGTCTCACTGTTATGAGATATTCTTTTGTGATAACATTAGGAGCTTTTATGTCTTTTGTATTCAGGTATGCAGTCTACCTCGCATCAATTTTTTAAGTATTGTTTAATTTGACTTTAATTAGAAAAACAAATTGCAAGAATAGTACAAAAATATCGGGCTATTCTTCACCCAGACTCCCTAGATGTTAATATTTTATTGTATTATTATCACATAGATGGTCAAATATAAATATAAAGACTGATATGTTGGAGCCATCTTGTATACAAAAGTTGATTGTTAAAAATTCAAGCATTTTCAGGTCAATTTTTGAACCATGGTTTGATATAGACCGTGGGGGAATATGTATTTCATAGAAATTAGCAAATGCAACAGATTGCTTCTCTTTTTTGCATGTATCAAATATTACATTATAAAGAAACAAGCAAAACTTGATGCATAATTTAATACAAGTGGGTATTTGTGGCCACAAAATGAGAGAACATAGGAACTAAGTAGTAACACGCTTAGAAGAAATTGGAAGGAGCTGGCCCTGTTCTCTGTAGGGGAATGCAAGGAACGTTGAGGTCTCTAAATGCAACAGTTTAGTGGTATGACTGAAGTTTCTAATTTGAAAGCTGAAACAAAACCAACTGCTTTGCGTGACTGGCGCTACAAAAAGGCAATTCATAAATGAAACAATGTTATAGCTTTGAAAAGAATAAATCCCAGGGTTTCCCCTGGTGGTCCAGTGGGTAAGGACACCACCTTGCAGTGCAAGGGGCGCCAGTTCGATCCCTGGCCTGGGAAGATCCCACGTGCCGCGGAGCGGCTGACCGATGTGTCCAATTACCAAGCCGGAGCTCTGGAGCGCATGCGCCCAGAGCCGGCGCTCTGCGACAACAGAGACCACTGTGATGGGAGGCCCACAGGAGCCAAAGAACAAAGACAGATGAAAATAGAGAAATGAAAGGCCAATAGAAGTGGCCCGCCCGCTCCCCTCCCTCCCCAACCCGACCCCCACCCAAAAAGTAAATAATAAAATAAATAAATCTTTAAAAAAAAGAATAAATCCCAGATAACACCTTAAGTGGAGTAATAATATTAATAGCACGTGGCTTCAGATTCATTGTGTAATACCACTGTCCTTGGAATTACCTGGAGATTCAGAAGAAATTTGTATTTCTGTCTGTACAGCTTCCAGTCAACCTCTGGAAACCAAATTACGATTGTATCCTCAGCATTACATTCTAAAATTTTTGTGATAATACTGGTTTTCAGTTTTAGATAAACATTAAATAAAATATTAGAATGCAATGATAGAAGAAAATTCTCAGCGATTGTTATTTTTTTAATTATTGATTTCAAAAGGTAAATTTAACTTTCTCTGGTTAATCCTGAATTAGCTTCCCTACAAAGGTCTCTTTCTGACCTAAACTGTATGACATGCAAGAGGGAAAACACATTGACTCTTTCCCATCTTAAAGTTCCTTATATGCTCCACAGAGTGAAATTATTTGACAGTATTTAAAGTATTCATTGATTTTATCAGACTTTAAGGAATAGAGCAACACAGATAAAGCCAGGATTTAGGTTTGCCCCTTGATTTTTATGTCTATAAAAATATTTATGTATCGTATGTATGAAGCATAAGTGTTTATATGGTATGTGTTTATGTAGAAATTATGTTTAAATGGCATGCATTTTTATGAGATAGTTAAATAATATAAAAATATTTCATACTGTAATTTTAGGTATAAAATCAGGATGTAGATACCTGTATTAAATCTTTAATCTTAAAACAGTGTTTGTGAATCTAAATAGAAAACTGGTTTTAGGTTAAATCAACTTGTATGAAAGTTTTCTACAAAGATTCAAGATTTTTAAATAAAACCACAAGAAGTTAATATCTTATAAGAGTGAAACATTTTGGGCTTCCCTGGTGGTCCAGTAGTTTAGACTCCACGCTTTCACTGTAGGGATGAGGGTTTGATACCGGTCATGGAACTGGGATCCCACATGCCATGCAGCACAGCCAAAATAAATAAGTAAAATCAAAATTCCTTTTAAAGAAAAGCTGAGCATTTTGACACTACTGAGTTGTAGAGTACTACAATCGTCCAAAAAATGTTTGTTATTTTCCCTTTCATTACCATTCACTATAGATTTGAAAAAATTAAGCTCAATTGTACTCATTTTGACATGTAACTTGCTGACATTTTTATTGGTTGATGTTATATATGGTAGAGTAATTATTACTCAAATCTTTTACTTTTTATATGTGCTACTGTGTATACAGTTAAAGAATTCTAAATGTATGTGCTTTTAACACTGAAACGATTTGGCTTATTGTAAAGTGCTTAGGAAAAAGGTAAAACCAGAATGACAGAAGACTGAAGCCAGAGTTTAACACTTAAATTTGACATTTCTTTTTCTAATCCTCAGGAAATTTTTCTACCATTTTGCTCTGTCTAAGGAATCAATTTAAAAAATTTGGAGTTCTTGTATAGTTCCTAGAGACTCATAAGGTGATAAGGGGGAATTAGATCATCAGAAACACTTACGATCTCAAATTTTAAAAAGCAGTGATAGAGTTGCCTCACTCAGTCATTACACTTTAATTTCTATTCAAGGGTTTTGCTGAAGTAGTGGTGGTTAAATTAAGTGGTATATAGAGATGGAAGGGATAGAGACAGACAGACATGGAATTTAAATCTAATCTCCTGATACATATCTTGATTTGCTGTCTACCTTGGCAGACAGTTCGTAAATCAGAAATATAGTTCCTTAAATTATCTGTTGACAGAAAGAAGCAATGAACAGAGTGTTGTAAAAGAATATCTCTTTATCTCAAATGCAGTGTATTTGAATGTATTTTTAAGGATGTACATACAGATAGCTATGTGTTTTTGTTTTTCAGAGTTGGAGGGTTAACAAATGTCTATGTATTTTTGTTTTTCAGAGTTGGAGGGTTATCCAGTATATTCATGTCTTATTGATAATGGCAGAACATTCACCACTACTGGATTCAACTCAGATTTTAAGTAGTGATATTTCTCTTCTGTCTGCCCCTATTGTAAGTGCAGATGGAACACAACAGGTAAGGAAACTGAAATGTTTATTTTCTGGTATCTAGTACACGTGTCATTCTTTCAGAAGAATGCAAAATTTAGAACAGAATGAGGAATAACAGTGGGTTCTTAAAATCAAAATTCCTTTTAAAGAAAAGCTGAGCATTTTGACACTACTGAGTTGTAGAGTACTACAATCGTCCAAAAAATGTTTGTTATTTTCCCTTTCATTACCATTCACTATAGATTTGAAAAAATTAAGCTCAATTGTACTCATTTTGACATGTAACTTGCTGACATTTTTATTGGTTGATGTTATATATGGTAGAGTAATTATTACTCAAATCTTTTACTTTTTATATGTGCTACTGTGTATACAGTTAAAGAATTCTAAATGTATGTGCTTTTAACACTGAAACGATTTGGCTTATTGTAAAGTGCTTAGGAAAAAGGTAAAACCAGAATGACAGAAGACTGAAGCCAGAGTTTAACACTTAAATTTGACATTTCTTTTTCTAATCCTCAGGAAATTTTTCTACCATTTTGCTCTGTCTAAGGAATCAATTTAAAAAATTTGGAGTTCTTGTATAGTTCCTAGAGACTCATAAGGTGATAAGGGGGAATTAGATCATCAGAAACACTTACGATCTCAAATTTTAAAAAGCAGTGATAGAGTTGCCTCACTCAGTCATTACACTTTAATTTCTATTCAAGGGTTTTGCTGAAGTAGTGGTGGTTAAATTAAGTGGTATATAGAGATGGAAGGGATAGAGACAGACAGACATGGAATTTAAATCTAATCTCCTGATACATATCTTGATTTGCTGTCTACCTTGGCAGACAGTTCGTAAATCAGAAATATAGTTCCTTAAATTATCTGTTGACAGAAAGAAGCAATGAACAGAGTGTTGTAAAAGAATATCTCTTTATCTCAAATGCAGTGTATTTGAATGTATTTTTAAGGATGTACATACAGATAGCTATGTGTTTTTGTTTTTCAGAGTTGGAGGGTTAACAAATGTCTATGTATTTTTGTTTTTCAGAGTTGGAGGGTTATCCAGTATATTCATGTCTTATTGATAATGGCAGAACATTCACCACTACTGGATTCAACTCAGATTTTAAGTAGTGATATTTCTCTTCTGTCTGCCCCTATTGTAAGTGCAGATGGAACACAACAGGTAAGGAAACTGAAATGTTTATTTTCTGGTATCTAGTACACGTGTCATTCTTTCAGAAGAATGCAAAATTTAGAACAGAATGAGGAATAACAGTGGGTTCTTGTTATATTTTAAACTCCATTCACATTGTTCTAGTTTCATAGGACAGAGAAATAATAAAACTGTTTTTGAAGTTGCTTCTAAAATGTCTCACTAATTAATGATTAAATTGCTTGTGTTTCTATTTAGTTGTCACTGAAATTGTTTTTGTTTTACTTTAGGCAAACAATGTACTAGTCCCTGAGTGTTTTTAGTTTAACCTTGTGCCTTAGTGATTATTATAGATCATCATGTCATTACAAAATCATGACTTAATTATGTGATTGAATGACTGCTTGCATTATATTGTAATAAAACTTTTTCTTTTCTCACCAGAATCCCCTCCCTGCCCAAAAGCAAACACACAATTCCTGGTGTGTTTTTCTCCTAAACCAGGGCTTTATGAATAAAGTTCTGTTATTTCACTGATGCCTCATTCCCTCAGTAATCCTAAGGGGATAAGAATGATGGGTTTTCATAGGTACCTGTGATGTGCCAAACTGTGTATTTAATTCTCACAGCAACCCTGTATGGTCCATATTTTAATGTTGTGAGTGAGGAAACAAAGATTAGGCACATAATAAATAATAATGAGGGAGGAGAAGGAACAATTTGAGTTCTCACTATGGAAAAAACATGTTCTAAGAGCTTTATGATCTTACTTAATTCTTTCAGCAATCCTGTACCTATTGCAAAACAAAATGATTTTCAGAAAGGCTCAAGATCACACAAAGCTTTTTTGCTCCATTATTCTTACTGCTTCCTTAGAAAACTAAGGGAAATCGAGTCAGATTTTGGGTTTTTTACAAACTTTGTATCTGTAGTGGGCAAATTATGTACTTACAAGAAAAGGGACTACTCTGTTTGCTTTGCTATTGAGGAGGAATCAAGAGTGATGAGTTTGTGTTGTAAATGTTTCTGTTTTGAATAAACGTGGCGTGAGAAGTGCATGCTGGGTTTTATTTTCTCATGTGCTCTGATAGCTTTTAGCAGCACTGCATTTCACTAAAGTTGCTTTTTATGGTAAAATTTAAGTCTGTCAAACTGGTTTTTTTTTTCTCCCTAAATAATAATAGATGTGGCAGGTATTTGTTTACTTCAAGGCGCTGGGAGTGCCTTTGTCCTTGTTGTCTCAGGCATATCACTGGCCTCAAGTTGTTTATAGTGTAATAGAAGAAAGAATCTATGAAGCAGTTAATTACAGTACACTGGTGTGGTTGCTATAGTGTATATTCTGTTAAAGGGAAGACAATAAGCTGAAACAAGACCACAATGCCCTCTTAAGACATTTCTCTCTTTTCCTCCAAAAGGAGATTCTGTTGGCAGAAATTTTCTTGAGATCTCAAGAGGACCAGGACTAGCATATAGCAGTGATTGTGTAGATGATACAGAGAAAGAAGCTAGGAATAGAAGAGCATCCCAGAGCAAGAGCTGAAGGATCAGGTGGACTCAGTAGGCCTAGAGGACAGGTTCTTAGGTAGGGTTTGAAAAGTCCGATGTCAAGAGGTGGAATAAAGCTTTAAGTTCTAACTAGGGAAGAGAGTGCCTCTTTGCTATTTATGGGGAGAGGTAACAGCAAGGAGAAAGAGCATAGGATTGGTTGATAGATTTGATTTGGGTGACTTAAGATGTATTATTTAACTGCTCTGTGTATGTGTGCTTCTCTGTAAGAGAGAGGTAATGATAGCTGCTTACAATAGCTGTAGCTTTGATGGTGATCATGGAAAAACATGTTCTAAGAGCTTTATGATCTTACTTAATTCTTTCAGCAATCCTGTACCTATTGCAAAACAAAATGATTTTCAGAAAGGCTCAAGATCACACAAAGCTTTTTTGCTCCATTATTCTTACTGCTTCCTTAGAAAACTAAGGGAAATCGAGTCAGATTTTGGGTTTTTTACAAACTTTGTATCTGTAGTGGGCAAATTATGTACTTACAAGAAAAGGGACTACTCTGTTTGCTTTGCTATTGAGGAGGAATCAAGAGTGATGAGTTTGTGTTGTAAATGTTTCTGTTTTGAATAAACGTGGCGTGAGAAGTGCATGCTGGGTTTTATTTTCTCATGTGCTCTGATAGCTTTTAGCAGCACTGCATTTCACTAAAGTTGCTTTTTATGGTAAAATTTAAGTCTGTCAAACTGGTTTTTCTCCTAAATAATAATAGATGTGGCAGGTATTTGTTTACTTCAAGGCGCTGGGAGTGCCTTTGTCCTTGTTGTCTCAGGCATATCACTGGCCTCAAGTTGTTTATAGTGTAATAGAAGAAAGAATCTATGAAGCAGTTAATTACAGTACACTGGTGTGGTTGCTATAGTGTATATTCTGTTAAAGGGAAGACAATAAGCTGAAACAAGACCACAATGCCCTCTTAAGACATTTCTCTCTTTTCCTCCAAAAGGAGATTCTGTTGGCAGAAATTTTCTTGAGATCTCAAGAGGACCAGGACTAGCATATAGCAGTGATTGTGTAGATGATACAGAGAAAGAAGCTAGGAATAGAAGAGCATCCCAGAGCAAGAGCTGAAGGATCAGGTGGACTCAGTAGGCCTAGAGGACAGGTTCTTAGGTAGGGTTTGAAAAGTCCGATGTCAAGAGGTGGAATAAAGCTTTAAGTTCTAACTAGGGAAGAGAGTGCCTCTTTGCTATTTATGGGGAGAGGTAACAGCAAGGAGAAAGAGCATAGGATTGGTTGATAGATTTGATTTGGGTGACTTAAGATGTATTATTTAACTGCTCTGTGTATGTGTGCTTCTCTGTAAGAGAGAGGTAATGATAGCTGCTTACAATAGCTGTAGCTTTGATGGTGAAATGAGCTTCAGTATTTGCTGAATTTGAATTGAAGCACTCAGTAAATACTTAAAGGACTGAAGAAACTGTAGGTGTGTCAGTCAAGACTTAAGTCAACAGATGTAGTTACAGTAAGCTAAGAGATAATTAGGACTGACAAAAACTAGAGTATATGTGTATGAGAATGGACCAGTAGCTATGGCAGAATGAACAAAAGTAGCTCACAATAAGTAAGTAACAATTGACAACACACAGGTCTTTGTCTTAACTCAGGAGCTTACTGGTGTGTCAAGCATGGCCAAGTTAGAGCTTGCCTCTGGTGGTTTGACCCACCCTGGTTGGCACCTGAAGACAATTCCTGACAGAAGGAAGTCTCATGTACATGCATGATGTTGACAATTTAGGATGACAGATAGATTGGCCTTTGTCTTTACTCTCTTGGGAATATCATTCTGTTTCTTCTTGGAAATATGAGATGATTTCTGTTCCACCCCTTGAGGTCAAATTAGTTTTCTTATGGTTGACCATCCAGATTATCTAACTCCTCACCAGTATTTTCTCCTTTTTTATAGCAAACATATTTTATACAGTGTCACATTATTTATAGTGGGTCTTTTGACTTATGAATTGTACTAGAAGGGATCTCTCCTGACATCATTACTGCTAGTGTTGTTTTTAGAGAAGCTATGATAAACATTTGTCTTTCATTTTGACTGGCAGCACCTGAACTATATTTTGTATTTGAAGAATTTCATTCCCCTTTTTTCTATTAATAAACTTTAATTTTGGAGCATTTTAGGTTTACAGAAAATTGAGCAGAGAGGTTTTCTCATATACCTCTTCCACACAGTTTCCTCTATTATTAACATCTTAATGGGTACTTTAATTATAAATCTGAACATTATTAAGTTCCACAGTTTACAACAGGGAAGAGATGGGGTCCTCTTAGCTAATTTATTTGGGAAGAGTGCCTCTTTGCTATTTATGGGGAGAGGTAACAGCAAGGAGAAAGAGCATAGGATTGGTTGATAGATTTGATTTGGGTGACTTAAGATGTATTATTTAACTGCTCTGTGTATGTGTGCTTCTCTGTAAGAGAGAGGTAATGATAGCTGCTTACAATAGCTGTAGCTTTGATGGTGAAATGAGCTTCAGTATTTGCTGAATTTGAATTGAAGCACTCAGTAAATACTTAAAGGACTGAAGAAACTGTAGGTGTGTCAGTCAAGACTTAAGTCAACAGATGTAGTTACAGTAAGCTAAGAGATAATTAGGACTGACAAAAACTAGAGTATATGTGTATGAGAATGGACCAGTAGCTATGGCAGAATGAACAAAAGTAGCTCACAATAAGTAAGTAACAATTGACAACACACAGGTCTTTGTCTTAACTCAGGAGCTTACTGGTGTGTCAAGCATGGCCAAGTTAGAGCTTGCCTCTGGTGGTTTGACCCACCCTGGTTGGCACCTGAAGACAATTCCTGACAGAAGGAAGTCTCATGTACATGCATGATGTTGACAATTTAGGATGACAGATAGATTGGCCTTTGTCTTTACTCTCTTGGGAATATCATTCTGTTTCTTCTTGGAAATATGAGATGATTTCGGTGCCGCCCCTTGAGGTCAAATTAGTTTTCTTATGGTTGACCATCCAGATTATCTAACTCCTCACCAGTATTTTCTCCTTTTTTATAGCAAACATATTTTATACAGTGTCACATTATTTATAGTGGGTCTTTTGACTTATGAATTGTACTAGAAGGGATCTCTCCTGACATCATTACTGCTAGTGTTGTTTTTAGAGAAGCTATGATAAACATTTGTCTTTCATTTTGACTGGCAGCACCTGAACTATATTTTGTATTTGAAGAATTTCATTCCCCTTTTTTCTATTAATAAACTTTAATTTTGGAGCATTTTAGGTTTACAGAAAAAATTGAGCAGAGAGGTTTTCTCATATACCTCTTCCACACAGTTTCCTCTATTATTAACATCTTAATGGGTACAATTGTTGCAATTAATAAACCAATACTGATACATTATTAAGTTCCACAGTTTACAACAGTTTTCATTCTTGGTGTAGGACAGTTCTGTAGGTTTTGAGAAATGTGTGACACTGTGTGTCAGTCTTAAAACTCCCCTGTGCTCGTATCCTTCCCTCCCTCTCCTCCTCTGAGACTTCGGCAGCCACTGGTATTTTCACTGTCTCTATGCTTTTCATCTTTTTCCAGAATATATACATAGTTTGAATCATACAGTATATAGCCTTTTCAGACCAACTTCTTTCACTTAGCATTGTGGTCTAGAAATTTTCTTTCGGTGGCTGTTTCAGTAGCTCTTTTCTTTTTATTATTGTATAATAGTTCATTGTATGAATGTGCTTATTTATTCATTTACCTGTTAAAGGACAGCTTGGTTGTTTCTAGTTTGGGGCAGTTATAAATAAAGCTACTTTAAATGTTTATGTGTAGGTTTTTGGTTAGACAGAAGTTTTCAACTAATTGGATAAATATCTAGGAACATCATTGCTAGATCATATGGTAAGACCATGTTTAGCTTTATAAGAAACTAACAGACTGTTTTCCAGAGTGGCTATATCATTTCACATCTGCAGGCATGTGCTTGATCTGAGATTGTATCCTTTCTTGGTAGAGCAGGTAAGGTGTTTATGAGTGCTTGTCCTACACTTTTAGAACCCCTACGTGTGCTTTAGGGAATTGGAGTTTTAAGCATGTGGAATACTCTCAGTCATTCACTATTGCTACCAACAAAAGGAAATCAAACATATTTTTTATAGCACATATTTATAGTGTCACATTATTTATAGTGGGTCTTTTGACTTATGAATTGTACTAGAAGGATCTCTCCTGACATCATTACTGCTAGTGTTGTTTTTAGAGAAGCTATGATAAACATTTGTCTTTCATTTTGACTGGCAGCACCTGAACTATATTTTGTATTTGAAGAATTTCATTCCCCTTTTTTCTATTAATAAACTTTAATTTTGGAGCATTTTAGGTTTACAGAAAAAATTGAGCAGAGAGGTTTTCTCATATACCTCTTCCACACAGTTTCCTCTATTATTAACATCTTAATGGGTACAATTGTTGCAATTAATAAACCAATACTGATACATTATTAAGTTCCACAGTTTACAACAGTTTTCATTCTTGGTGTAGGACAGTTCTGTAGGTTTTGAGAAATGTGTGACACTGTGTGTCAGTCTTAAAACTCCCCTGTGCTCGTATCCTTCCCTCCCTCTCCTCCTCTGAGACTTCGGCAGCCACTGGTATTTTCACTGTCTCTATGCTTTTCATCTTTTTCCAGAATATATACATAGTTTGAATCATACAGTATATAGCCTTTTCAGACCAACTTCTTTCACTTAGCATTGTGGTCTAGAAATTTTCTTTCGGTGGCTGTTTCAGTAGCTCTTTTCTTTTTATTATTGTATAATAGTTCATTGTATGAATGTGCTTATTTATTCATTTACCTGTTAAAGGACAGCTTGGTTGTTTCTAGTTTGGGGCAGTTATAAATAAAGCTACTTTAAATGTTTATGTGTAGGTTTTTGGTTAGACAGAAGTTTTCAACTAATTGGATAAATATCTAGGAACATCATTGCTAGATCATATGGTAAGACCATGTTTAGCTTTATAAGAAACTAACAGACTGTTTTCCAGAGTGGCTATATCATTTCACATCTGCAGGCATGTGCTTGATCTGAGATTGTATCCTTTCTTGGTAGAGCAGGTAAGGTGTTTATGAGTGCTTGTCCTACACTTTTAGAACCCCTACGTGTGCTTTAGGGAATTGGAGTTTTAAGCATGTGGAATACTCTCAGTTCTATTCACTATTGCTACCAACAAAAGGAAAGTTCAGATATTTTGGATTCTTGTGTGGTTCACACTTTTCCTATTTTAACTTTACCTTCTCTAATTTTTACTCCTTTACCTTCCAAAAATATTGAATGCATTTAAACTTTCGGTTAAGGTCTTTCAAAACCCATTGCCTATCTAGCTTCTTTGTCAGACTCTTCTCCATTTCATTAATTTTTAAATTATTATTTTGTAACTCTCCATCACTATTTTATTTCACTTACACCTACAGGATTTTAATTTATGGAGATGATTTGAGTAATGACATAGAGAGATGAGTGCCATCAAAGGCAAATGTAATTTTTACTTACATTTCCTGAAAGAAGGGAGCATGCCATGCCACGATGGGCCACAAGGAAAACGTCAGGTGTTGGTCAGGAGGCAGAAGCTTTCCAAGTGGAAAGCCTAGGCCAAGGCTATGGATTAGTGTTTTCTCAAGAAAGGCACAACAGGGTAGTATAAATAGCTTAGAATTGACTGTTCAGTAATTGTGGCAGGCAAGAAATACATTTTGACAAGAATATGGAGAAAAGGAAACCCTGTTCACTGTTGATAGGAATGTAAACTGGTGCAGACACTATGGGAAACAATATGGAAATTCCTCAAAAGTTAAAAACTGCCACATAATCTTGCAATTTTACTTCTTGGTATTTATCTGAAGTAAGTGAAATCACTATCTCAACAAGATACATATGTACTCTGTTGTGTTTGTTGCAGCATTGTTTATAAATAAAGCTACTTTAAATGTTTATGTGTAGGTTTTTGGTTAGACAGAAGTTTTCAACTAATTGGATAAATATCTAGGAACATCATTGCTAGATCATATGGTAAGACCATGTTTAGCTTTATAAGAAACTAACAGACTGTTTTCCAGAGTGGCTATATCATTTCACATCTGCAGGCATGTGCTTGATCTGAGATTGTATCCTTTCTTGGTAGAGCAGGTAAGGTGTTTATGAGTGCTTGTCCTACACTTTTAGAACCCCTACGTGTGCTTTAGGGAATTGGAGTTTTAAGCATGTGGAATACTCTCAGTTCTATTCACTATTGCTACCAACAAAAGGAAAGTTCAGATATTTTGGATTCTTGTGTGGTTCACACTTTTCCTATTTTAACTTTACCTTCTCTAATTTTTACTCCTTTACCTTCCAAAAATATTGAATGCATTTAAACTTTCGGTTAAGGTCTTTCAAAACCCATTGCCTATCTAGCTTCTTTGTCAGACTCTTCTCCATTTCATTAATTTTTAAATTATTATTTTGTAACTCTCCATCACTATTTTATTTCACTTACACCTACAGGATTTTAATTTATGGAGATGATTTGAGTAATGACATAGAGAGATGAGTGCCATCAAAGGCAAATGTAATTTTTACTTACATTTCCTGAAAGAAGGGAGCATGCCATGCCACGATGGGCCACAAGGAAAACGTCAGGTGTTGGTCAGGAGGCAGAAGCTTTCCAAGTGGAAAGCCTAGGCCAAGGCTATGGATTAGTGTTTTCTCAAGAAAGGCACAACAGGGTAGTATAAATAGCTTAGAATTGACTGTTCAGTAATTGTGGCAGGCAAGAAATACATTTTGACAAGAATATGGAGAAAAGGAAACCCTGTTCACTGTTGATAGGAATGTAAACTGGTGCAGACACTATGGGAAACAATATGGAAATTCCTCAAAAGTTAAAAACTGCCACATAATCTTGCAATTTTACTTCTTGGTATTTATCTGAAGTAAGTGAAATCACTATCTCAACAAGATACATATGTACTCTGTTGTGTTTGTTGCAGCATTGTTTATAGTGGCAAAGACATGGAAGCAACCTTTATATTCATCAGTGGATCAAAAGGTTAAAAAGTTGTGTGTGTATATAGATACACACACACACACACATACATACACACAATGAAATATTATTCAGTCATAAAGAAGAAGAAAATCTCTCTTTCCACCATCTTTCCATGCTGCCACAATGGTGCACATGAATGTCCTGGCTGATGCTCTCAAGAGTATCAGCAATGCCGAGAAGAGAGAGAGACACCAGGTGCTTATTAGGCTGTGCTCCAAGTCATCTTCAGGTTTCTAACTGTGATGATGAAGTGTGGTTGCATTGGCGAATTTGAAATCATTAATGATCACAGAGCTGGGAAAACCTCACAGGCAGGCTAAGCAAGTGTGGAGCGATCAGTCCCAGGTTTGATGTGCAACTCAAAGATCTAGAAAAATGGCAGAATTACCTGCTCCCATCCTGTCAGTTTGCTTTCATTGTACTGACAACCTCAGCTGGCATCATGGACCATGAAAAAGCAAGATGAAAGCACACGGGAAGGGAAATCCTTGGATTCTTTTTCTAGGATATAATACATAAAAATAGAATGCCTCAGAGAACTGGTGCCCACGCTCCTGCCCCACCAAATAAAAAAGAAGAAAATCTGGGCTTCCTTGGTGGTCCAGTGGGTAAGGACACCTCCTTGCAGTACAAGGGGCGCCAGTTCGATCCCTGGTCTGGGAAGATCCCACGTGCCGTGGAGCGGCTGGACCGATGTGTCCAACTACCAATCCGGAGCTCTGGAGCACCAGCGCCCAGAGCTGGTGCTCTGCGACTGAGGAGGCCACTGTGATGGGAGGCCCACACAGTCTAAGGAATTAAGATGGATGAAAACAAGTAAATGAAAGACCAATGAAAAAGAGGCCAAAATTAAAAAAAAAAAAAACTATAATTAAAAAAAGAAGAAGAAGAAGGGGCTTCCCCTGGTGGTCCACTGGGTAAGGACACCGCCTTGCAGTGCAAGAAGAAGAAGAAGAATATCTTACCATTTGCCACAACATACATATACCTTAAGGGCATTCTGCTAAGTGAAATGTCAGACAGGGAAAATTACTCTACGGCCTCACTTATATATGGAATTTTTTTTAATGAACTCATAAATACAGAGAGTAAATTGGTTGTTGCCAGAGGTAGGGAATTGGGGTGGTGGGTAAGCAAGGTGAACGTGGCCAGAGGGTACAGACTTCCAGTTATAAATCCTAGGAATGTAATATACAGTAGGGTGACTATAGTTAGCAACACCATATTTGAAAGTTGTTAAGAGAGTAGATCTTAAAAATTATCATCACAAGAGAAAAAATTCTGGCAGATTTGGGGCCATACAGGTGATGGTTAATTGCCTATTACTTGGCCCTGGGATGATTTAGAGCAGCAGAAATCCTGGCTTGGTGTGTAAGAGTTCAGAAAGGTGGTTAGTTGGAGCTGTAGACTTGTGATTGATTTTTTTTGCATGTGAATAGTGTGCTGCTGATGGAGCCCTTTGCTGCCTCTAAGAATTGGTTAGCCCTGGGACGGGCAGTCTCTGCTCAGCCATAAATGCCAAAGCATCAAGAACTTAGAAAATAAGAAAACATGGTTAAAATAACTGGTCCTGTGATAAACAGATGCCAAACAGACAAACAGAGAATTTAAGAAAACAGGAAACATGCCTTCAGCTTACTCTTTTCAAAGCCTGTTTAAATCGTAAGCTATAACCTACATATATAGAAAAGTACATAAAACAAAGATACGATACAACATATGATTATAAACATAACTGCCAGCTAGACTAAGAGATAGAGTATTGCCAACATGCTAGAAATCTCTGTGTGTTCCTTCTACATCACAGTGCCCTCTAGTTGGAGGTTACCACTGTCTTTACTTTTATGGGAGTTACTTCCAGGCTCTTTTTTATAGTGTCCTCAATGTATATATCACTAAAGAACAGTAGTTTAGATTTGCCTATTCTTGATCTTTAACTAAAGTAATCTTTAACTGTTCTTTTGTGTCTTGCTGGTTTTGTCCAACACTGTTTTTAAGATTCATTCTTACTATTGTGTGTTGCTGAAGTGTGTTCTTTTCCTTGCTGTATAGGATTCCATGTTTGGATTTACAATGGTATATTCATTTATCTCTTCTATTCTTGATGGACATCTAGACAGTTTCTAGTTTGATGCCTTTTTTTTTTCTTTTCATTTGTCAAACCCTTGGCATCTATTCTGGATATAAACCTTGTATCAGGCACCAGTGTAGCAAATGTTGTAATCAGACTTCCAGTTATAAATCCTAGGAATGTAATATACAGTAGGGTGACTATAGTTAGCAACACCATATTTGAAAGTTGTTAAGAGAGTAGATCTTAAAAATTATCATCACAAGAGAAAAAATTCTGGCAGATTTGGGGCCATACAGGTGATGGTTAATTGCCTATTACTTGGCCCTGGGATGATTTAGAGCAGCAGAAATCCTGGCTTGGTGTGTAAGAGTTCAGAAAGGTGGTTAGTTGGAGCTGTAGACTTGTGATTGATTTTTTTTGCATGTGAATAGTGTGCTGCTGATGGAGCCCTTTGCTGCCTCTAAGAATTGGTTAGCCCTGGGACGGGCAGTCTCTGCTCAGCCATAAATGCCAAAGCATCAAGAACTTAGAAAATAAGAAAACATGGTTAAAATAACTGGTCCTGTGATAAACAGATGCCAAACAGACAAACAGAGAATTTAAGAAAACAGGAAACATGCCTTCAGCTTACTCTTTTCAAAGCCTGTTTAAATCGTAAGCTATAACCTACATATATAGAAAAGTACATAAAACAAAGATACGATACAACATATGATTATAAACATAACTGCCAGCTAGACTAAGAGATAGAGTATTGCCAACATGCTAGAAATCTCTGTGTGTTCCTTCTACATCACAGTGCCCTCTAGTTGGAGGTTACCACTGTCTTTACTTTTATGGGAGTTACTTCCAGGCTCTTTTTTATAGTGTCCTCAATGTATATATCACTAAAGAACAGTAGTTTAGATTTGCCTATTCTTGATCTTTAACTAAAGTAATCTTTAACTGTTCTTTTGTGTCTTGCTGGTTTTGTCCAACACTGTTTTTAAGATTCATTCTTACTATTGTGTGTTGCTGAAGTGTGTTCTTTTCCTTGCTGTATAGGATTCCATGTTTGGATTTACAATGGTATATTCATTTATCTCTTCTATTCTTGATGGACATCTAGACAGTTTCTAGTTTGATGCCTTTTTTTTTTCTTTTCATTTGTCAAACCCTTGGCATCTATTCTGGATATAAACCTTGTATCAGGCACCAGTGTAGCAAATGTTGTAATCACACTCTTTAGTGTCTTTTGATGAACAGGTTTTAATTTTAATGTTGTCAAATTTGTCCATTCTTTTTATGTAGAGTTTGTATTTTTTGTTTAAGAAATTCTCCCCTACACTGAGGCAGTGAAACTATTTTTCCACATCATCTTCTAAAAAGCACGGTTTTGCTTTGAACATTTTATTCAGTTGGAATTGTCTTCTGTGAATTGTGTCAATTTAATTATTTTTCCATACGTGTATCAAATTATGTCACACCATTTGTTGAAATAACTATCATTTTCCTATTGCTCTACAGTGATATTTAGCCATCGATTAAGTGACCATGAATCTGTGGAACCTTTTCTGGATTATTAATTCTGTTGATCTGTTTGATTATCCCTGTGCCAAGAGCACACCAATAATTAAATAAAGTTGTGGTATCTGGTAGGGCAGACCATCTCACTTTGCTTTCTTGAAGAGTATCTTGATATGCTTGGCCTTCACGTTACATACGAATTTTAGAATTAGCTTCTCAGTACACGCATATACACAGGCTGAGATTTGGAATTGAAGTCTCTTTACATCTGTAGATCAAGTTAGGAGAGAATTAATATCTTTACAATATGGAGTCATTCAGTCCTTAAAGTTCAAGTTGATATATCTAAGCTATTACGAATTGTGTGTGTATGTATGAAATTTCACATTCTGTTGTTGGTAAATAGAAACACAGTTTATTTTTATATATTGCTTTAATATCTAGCAACCTTGAAGAATAATAATCTCTTACTGTATTTTTATTATAAGAGCGGTATCCCTCCCATTTCCACCCCTTAAGTGTCAGATCTGGACTCGTGAGTCCTGGCTGTGAGAGAAACAGCATATATATTAGATGCCAATTTAGAGCACATACCACCTCCTGGAAAATCTTCGTGCTTCTGATCTAAAAACAATTTACATTCTATTAACTCCTAGATATTCTACAGTTAGGATGATTCCTAATTCTCTAGGTTAAGGAACTGTGTGCCTCAGAATCACATAGGAATTGTTGACTTTTAAAATATGCAATTTGGGCTGAAATGAGGAAGAAATAAAGACTAACTTGTAAGCAGCACTGAATAAATAAGGAAATGCATTCAACTGAAAGTTATCCATGGGATACTGAGAATTTTTTAAAATAAATCTGATTATAAACTTCTGTAATAAGAGACACTAAATAAAAAGGAGGTTTCTTACAAAGATTATTTTTCCCATGATCTTTTGTATGTTCTTATATTGGTTTAACACAAAGCAAGAGTTTTTTTGGTCAAAAATTGTACAGATGTTTGTAGAAATAGTTAAATTCTGCTTTTTAAATTCTCATAACATTTCCCTGTCAATAATAAACTATAGTTGTTTTATATTCCAAACATGTTGTATACCTACTTATTGCCAGATAGAATGCCCAGGATTCAAATTTCTGAAATGCATTTATGTGATTTTTCAAAAAACATTTTGAAAATCAGACAAGTATGCACACACATATAAACACATGACAGAAAATTATATAAGAAATTATGAGCAGGCACTGACCCCAGGAAAAGAGTTTACATTTTATACAACCTTTTGTACTGAGTATTTTTTAATCTTGTGGACTTATGACTTTTTCGACTTACAAAAAGTTCTAACAAAAAAAGGAAAAAAACAAAACACATGCAGTCCCAATTGTACAGACTCTTATATCACAGGAAGAAAAACTCTGGACAGATATATACCCGTTTATTAACGGTGGTTCTTCATAGGAAAGAGGAATTTGTTGGCCAGAAATTGAAATTTTGCTTTATCTGAGCTCTTTAAGATTTTAAGAGTGTCTTTATTTACAACTAACATGTCAGAAGAGTGTATAAATCATTTCTTTACAGCCCCATTTAAAAAAATAAAATAAAGTGAACATAACCACTATAACCACCCTCAGGTCAAGAAATAGAACTTGACTAGAACCCCCACAAGAATCCTTGAGAAGGATTTCAAAGGTAATCCCAAGAAGTCCCTTGGGAAGGATTATTTTTGTAATCCTTCCTAGAAATACTCCCTCTGTCCCAAGAAGTATCCCTGTTTACTTCCCCAAACCAACAATTAGTATTGCCTGTCTTTGAATTTTACATAAGTAGAATTATACAGTATGCATGATTTTTTCAATATTATGTGTATGAGATTCATCCATGTTCCTACCCGTAGCATAGTGTTTGTCCATAATATTCCATTCTATGAATATACCTCAATTGCTTCATTTTGTTGTTTATGGAAAATTGTGTTATTTCCAGTTTTTGCTTACCACCAGTGATTCTTCAGGAACATTACTGTACACAACTTTTGCACATATGTATGCTTTTCTTTGGATATATACCTAGTAATAGAGTGCATGGGTCATAGCAAATATATTAATATATGCTCAGATAGTAGCTGCTATTATTTTTGTTTATTTCTACTTATACATCCCTAAATACTTCAAATACAATGGAACTCTTCTCATATCCCCTCAAATACCAAGTTTTTTACTACTACTTCTGTTTTCCCTTATTTTTTTTTTAAATTGACTTTTTTTTTTTTTAAAGATTTATTTATTTATTTATTTTGGGCGGGGGTCGAGTTGGGGAGGGAGGGGAGCGGGCGGGCCACTTCCATTGGTCTTTCATTTCTCCATTTTCATCCGCCTTTGTTCTTTGGCTCCTTGGGCCTCCCATCGTGGTGGCGTTCCCCAAATAGTTTCTGCTTCCCTCTAGGGTAAGGTTATTTTTTCCTGGCCTGTGTGCTATGCTTAGTCACTCAGTCGTGTCCAACCCTTTGCGTCCCCATAAACTGTAGACCACCAGGCTCCTCTGTCAATAGGATTCTCCAGGCAAGAATACTGGAGTGAGTAGCCATTCCCTTCTCCAGGGGACCTTCTCAACCAAGGAGTCGAACCCAGCTCTCCCACATTGCAGACAGATTCTTTACCAGCTGAGCTACCAGGGAAGCGCCACTAGACTTAGAGGAAATATTAATTGGTTTTGACGGTCTGCTGTAAGTCATGCACTGTGCTGGCATTTTACATACAGTGTTTCTCTTAATCCTTCAAAAACACTACATTTTAGAAAAGAAAACACTGAAGTTCATAGAATTTAAGTAATTTCTCTTAAAAATCACATTAAGCAATAGAGCAGAATTTCAGTATAGAATTGTCTGATTCCAAATTAATATTTTTTCTGTTACAGTGCTTTTATTTCTAAGAAGCAGTTGTGAAAATAGATGAGCCTAGTAGAAAGTATTTTATGTATCACTATTATATTGCATACCTTGTATTCTAGCTTAGCGTTGTAATTGGCTGTAACTAATTTCCCTTAATGATTCTTCCTTATATCCTCGGCTCTGCAAAACGTGCCTAATGTATAGTATTTGCTCATAAATTACTTGGCAATTAAGAGAGTGGATGGTTAACTCAATTGTTAGTCTGTATGCTGGCATTCTTACCTGAGTTTTAAAATGATTTCCCTTCCTAGGACTAAGAACTAAACTCAAAATTCATTAGTTTGATAGTTGCTCTTTTCTTTTATTTACAGTTATTAATCTCTTTGTAGACTTAAGCTGATGTACATTACATCAGCCAACCCATCTACAGATATACAAGATCCAGTGAAGTACAAAGCAGAATTCAAAATTCTTATAGTGAAGTCAGTTTAATAACATTTTGATGTTTAAATAATTCAGACTTGTTTGTGAAATGAATTTCCTGGCTTAATTTCTCAGGAAAATCAGATAATGAGTTCAAATTTAGACATAATAGGATTGGATGTCTGCAGTTTATCAAGATAAATAAATCCAGAAATTAGTTGGCAATATAATTTTGGATTTGGGGAAATCTAGAGCTATCCTCAGTAGCCATTAACTGCACGTGGCTATTTAAACTAATTAAAATTAAAGAAGGTAAGTTCTTCATTCTCACTGGTCCCATTCCAAATGCTCAGGAGCACTTGTAGCCATTCCCTTCTCCAGACCTTCTCAACCAAGGAGTCGAACCCAGCTCTCCCACATTGCAGACAGATTCTTTACCAGCTGAGCTACCAGGAAGCGCCACTAGACTTAGAGGAAATATTAATTGGTTTTGACGGTCTGCTGTAAGTCATGCACTGTGCTGGCATTTTACATACAGTGTTTCTCTTAATCCTTCAAAAACACTACATTTTAGAAAAGAAAACACTGAAGTTCATAGAATTTAAGTAATTTCTCTTAAAAATCACATTAAGCAATAGAGCAGAATTTCAGTATAGAATTGTCTGATTCCAAATTAATATTTTTTCTGTTACAGTGCTTTTATTTCTAAGAAGCAGTTGTGAAAATAGATGAGCCTAGTAGAAAGTATTTTATTTATCACTATTATATTGCATACCTTGTATTCTAGCTTAGCGTTGTAATTGGCTGTAACTAATTTCCCTTAATGATTCTTCCTTATATCCTCGGCTCTGCAAAACGTGCCTAATGTATAGTATTTGCTCATAAATTACTTGGCAATTAAGAGAGTGGATGGTTAACTCAATTGTTAGTCTGTATGCTGGCATTCTTACCTGAGTTTTAAAATGATTTCCCTTCCTAGGACTAAGAACTAAACTCAAAATTCATTAGTTTGATAGTTGCTCTTTTCTTTTATTTACAGTTATTAATCTCTTTGTAGACTTAAGCTGATGTACATTACATCAGCCAACCCATCTACAGATATACAAGATCCAGTGAAGTACAAAGCAGAATTCAAAATTCTTATAGTGAAGTCAGTTTAATAACATTTTGATGTTTAAATAATTCAGACTTGTTTGTGAAATGAATTTCCTGGCTTAATTTCTCAGGAAAATCAGATAATGAGTTCAAATTTAGACATAATAGGATTGGATGTCTGCAGTTTATCAAGATAAATAAATCCAGAAATTAGTTGGCAATATAATTTTGGATTTGGGGAAATCTAGAGCTATCCTCAGTAGCCATTAACTGCACGTGGCTATTTAAACTAATTAAAATTAAAGAAGGTAAGTTCTTCATTCTCACTGGTCCCATTCCAAATGCTCAGGAGCACTTGTGTATACTGACAGATCACATATAGCCAAGTATAGCTAGAGGTTATTACCAGACAGCACTAACATAGAACACTTCCATCACCACAGAAAGTTCTGTCAGCTAGCCCTATTCTCAAAGCCAGAAGAAAAGCTGTGGGAGCTATTTAGAGACTGGACAGTCGTTAATTCAGCAAACATTTGTTCATCTTCTGTAGTCTCTGTAACTGCGTATAAAAATAAATAGACTGAAGTCAGGGAGGGCTTGTGTGGTAGCGGAGTTGACAACGTGCAAACAAGCGAATACAACCAGGTGCTAAGAATTATACTGGAAGGAGGTACAAAGTGCCGGGAGCTCTAATGCCGGGATTATCTAACTCTGCTTTAGGGTGTTGGCACGTTAACAGATGAGTAGTATTTCCTGAAGAAGGAAACAGTTCCTCGTAGGAAAATGTCAGCAGAAGTGCAATGTGAATCAACTGTTGTGCTGGAGAATAGTAAATAAATCATAGACCAGGAAATAAAGGTGAAACTATTGGCTATTATGGAATACTAGATTGAAAGGAATAGAGGAGACGGACAGCTGGAAAGCTATAGGGCGGTCATTACAGGAAAGTGTGTAAAGTAGGAGGCTGGCAGGTGTCCAGGATCTCTTCAGAAGAAATCTCATAAACATTGTATCCTTTGTTTGTTCTCTCTCTTTGTATGTTCTCCTGTAAATTGGTGTGATCCTCCCATGCTAGAGGGCGTATCCTTAACACAACAGATCTGAACCGATAAAAATAGTAAAATATTGTTCACTCATTATTGTGTTTTCTTTAAAATATATGTAGATATTATGAATAAATGATTATGCCCTTACATTTGAATAAAATTTGGCACTTTTATATAGTATTTCAGATTCCAAGGTCTTATGGTAAATGTTCATTTGAATTTGCCTCACTTTAAGTGGTTAGTTGATAAGTCTTAAGTCCACTGCACTTGGACTTTACCATAAAAGAACAGTTGTTTGAATGGTTTCATAAAATGAAGTAATTCTTCACTAACACCAATAATCTCCTATCTTACTTTTTAAAAATTAAATCTTCGCTGTACTGAATAATATCTCAGGTTTCCTTAGCTCTAACTTTTTCCAGGCTGTATGCCCTGTTTGTTTAGAGGTGTTCATGTCAGGCTTGTTGATTTCTGTTATCTATGCATCATGATTCTTCTCTTTCCTTCCTCACTCCAGAGATGTCTGACAGATCACATATAGCCAAGTATAGCTAGAGGTTATTACCAGACAGCACTAACATAGAACACTTCCATCACCACAGAAAGTTCTGTCAGCTAGCCCTATTCTCAAAGCCAGAAGAAAAGCTGTGGGAGCTATTTAGAGACTGGACAGTCGTTAATTCAGCAAACATTTGTTCATCTTCTGTAGTCTCTGTAACTGCGTATAAAAATAAATAGACTGAAGTCAGGGAGGGCTTGTGTGGTAGCGGAGTTGACAACGTGCAAACAAGCGAATACAACCAGGTGCTAAGAATTATACTGGAAGGAGGTACAAAGTGCCGGGAGCTCTAATGCCGGGATTATCTAACTCTGCTTTAGGGTGTTGGCACGTTAACAGATGAGTAGTATTTCCTGAAGAAGGAAACAGTTCCTCGTAGGAAAATGTCAGCAGAAGTGCAATGTGAATCAACTGTTGTGCTGGAGAATAGTAAATAAATCATAGACCAGGAAATAAAGGTGAAACTATTGGCTATTATGGAATACTAGATTGAAAGGAATAGAGGAGACGGACAGCTGGAAAGCTATAGGGCGGTCATTACAGGAAAGTGTGTAAAGTAGGAGGCTGGCAGGTGTCCAGGATCTCTTCAGAAGAAATCTCATAAACATTGTATCCTTTGTTTGTTCTCTCTCTTTGTATGTTCTCCTGTAAATTGGTGTGATCCTCCCATGCTAGAGGGCGTATCCTTAACACAACAGATCTGAACCGATAAAAATAGTAAAATATTGTTCACTCATTATTGTGTTTTCTTTAAAATATATGTAGATATTATGAATAAATGATTATGCCCTTACATTTGAATAAAATTTGGCACTTTTATATAGTATTTCAGATTCCAAGGTCTTATGGTAAATGTTCATTTGAATTTGCCTCACTTTAAGTGGTTAGTTGATAAGTCTTAAGTCCACTGCACTTGGACTTTACCATAAAAGAACAGTTGTTTGAATGGTTTCATAAAATGAAGTAATTCTTCACTAACACCAATAATCTCCTATCTTACTTTTTAAAAATTAAATCTTCGCTGTACTGAATAATATCTCAGGTTTCCTTAGCTCTAACTTTTTCCAGGCTGTATGCCCTGTTTGTTTAGAGGTGTTCATGTCAGGCTTGTTGATTTCTGTTATCTATGCATCATGATTCTTCTCTTTCCTTCCTCACTCCAGAGATGTCTTTTTCTGCTATCTTGATTTTTTTAAATTATTTTTATTCAAGGAAATCATTTTATATTTGATCTTCTTAAATTTTATTGGTCTTGGGCCTCCCCTGGTGGTCCAGTGGGTAGGGACACCACCTTGCAGTGCAAGGGGCGCCAGTTCGATCCCTGGCCTGGGAAGATCCCACGTGCCGCAGAACAGCTGGACTGATGTGTCCAATTGCCAAGCCGGAGCTCTGGGGCGCATGCGCCCAGAGCCAGCGCTCTGCGATGACAGAGGCCACCGCGATGGGAGGCCCACAGGAGCCAAAGAACAAAGACGGATGAAAATAGAGAAATGAAAGACCAATAGAAGTGGCCCGCCCGTCCCCCTCCCTCCCCATCCCACCCCCCAAGAGATAAATAAATTTAAAAAAATAAATGTTTTTTTTAAAAAATTTTATTCTTCTTCTATAAATTCTCCAAGCAACTGTATTTTTTTAAACTATTTATTAGGGAATCTAGGGAGTATTAAAGTTTAATTACATTTTTCTAAATTTTTCTAGGCTTCATTAATGTGCATGGTCATAGCCTTAATCAGTGACGTTTTTAGTATATACTTTGTGTTACTATGTAAAATTTTGTATAAATATTTGCATGTATCATCATGTTGCTGTTTAGTTGCTAAATTGTGTCAGACTCTCTTGCAACCCCATGGACTGTAATCCACCAGGCTCCTCTGTTCATGGGATTTTCCAGGCAAGAATATTGGTTGTGGGTTGCTATTTTTTTCTCCACGGAATCTTCCTGACCCAAGGGTCAAACCCACGTCTCCTGCATTGGCAGACAGGTTCTTTACCCTGAGCTACCGGGGAATCTCTTTGTGTCATCATAACATACGTGTAAGAATAATTTAAAAGTGTACGTGGCATGGCATTATTTACAGCCCTTGCCAGCTTTAATCTACCTTTTGGTGGTAGCCATCTTATCCAAAACATATGGTTCAAGCATATGGGTATCTATTATTCAAGAAGTAATATAAATATTAGTAGTACTGAATATTTAACTTCAGAATACAGTTAATGTTCAATAGCTATAATATCTCTGTTCAAAATGCTAAGAAAGCTAGAAGTTATATTCAGGCAGTTGTCGGTTGTCTACTCACCCTCTGCTGACACTATTAACTGAAAGTGCATTAATCTCTCAGTCATGTCCTGATTCTTTCACAACTCCATGGACTGTAGCCCACCAGACTCCTCTGTCCATGGAATTCTCCAGGAAAGAATACTGGAGTGGGTGGCCAGTTCTTCTCCAGGGTATCTTGCCAACCCAGGGATCAAACCTGGGTCTCCTGCATTGCGCTTAAGCTGATAATGAGGTCTAATACTCATGCCTGCGATAATCCCCTATGAATGCTGGATCCATTTAGAGAAAATGCCTTTAATGCCTGGTTTCAGTTAATAGGTTCTCTTCTCCACTCAGTTTCTTTCTGAGCTTCCCTGGTAGCTCGCTGATAAAGAATCCGTCAATGCAGCAGACCCCAGTTCGATTCCTGGGTCAGGAAGATCCCCTGGAAAAGGGATAGGCTACCCACACCAGTATTCTTGGCCTTCCTTGGAGGCTTTGTAATTAGACGGGCAAAAAATCATTATTTCATGTTCAAATAGAAAATGAGGTTGATAGGAAGTCTGAGTCACCAGGGAAGCCCCGAGTATGGTCATAGAGTTAGTCAAGTCTTAAAAAACCAAGCATCGAAGAATGGTCCAGAAAGAGGTGGTCAAAGAGACTCTGGTCTTCAGCAACACATTTAAAAGTGGCCATGCCAAGGCTTCAGTGATTCAGGCCTTGAATTTCAGGCAGATTCTTTATTGTCTCAGCCACCAGGGACTTTACAAGAGTGTTATGAAACTGTCAGGTCTGAACTCTGATTTTTTTTTTAAGGCGCTAGGAATTAGAAGGTCAGCAGTGCACTGTCTTTTTTTCATTCTCTTACTTTTGGCTTAAGTCTGACCTCCAGAAAAGTAAAGTAATTTATTCACTTTTATCCCCATTTTTCTTCCCTGTTAAATAGCATACATACTCTCTTACTAGCAACATTGACTATATTGATATGCAGATTTGCTCTGTTGTTCTTTTGATTAATACTTCTTCCCCTTCATTTTAAGGTTATTCTGGTACAAGTTAACCCAGGGGAAGCATTTACAATAAGAAGAGAAGATGGACAGTTTCAGTGCATTACAGGTAAGAATGGTAGTTTATTATCATTTGAGACAAGACTAAAATTTATGATGTACAAAAGTGTTACATGCTTATGGTTTCTTCCTTTCTTTCTGACTGCCACCACACCAAGGCAAAAAAAAAAAAAACCCTCAATACTTTATGTCTTAGCTATAGTCTTAGCATCCTAATAAGTCTCCCTGCCCAAGTTTCTTGGTTAATCTTACTATAATGTTGTTCATGTCACTCTCTTGTTCAAAAATCTTCTGTGAGTCCAGTTCAGTTTCCTTAGTCTTTTTTTTTTTTAACTTTTTTTTTTTTTTTTGGGGGGGAGTGGGGGGGGAGGGGGGGGGGCGGGCCACTTCCACTGGTCTTTCATTTGTCTAGTTTCATCCATCTTTGTTCTTTGGCCCGTGTGGGCCTCCCATCGCGGTGGCCTCTGTTGTCGCAGAGCACCGGCTCTGGGCGCATGCGCTCCAGGGCTCCGGCTCGGTAATTGGACACATCGGTCCAGCCGCTCCGCGGCACGTGGGATCTTCCCAGGCCAGGGATCGAACTGGCGCCCCTTGCACTGCAAGGCGGTGTCCTTACCCACTGGACCACCAGGAAGCCCCTCCTTAGTCTTTTTGAAAGATCATTTCATTGTTCTTACTTCCTTGCTCCCCACTGTCCTTTCAATACTGTTTCCCTTTAGTCTGAGTTGGCTTATCGGCTGTCTCTGAACCTTCTTTAAATTGAATGCTTTCTGTACTGTTCTTCTTACCTAGAATTTACCCAGATCACCAGTACCCCCAGCCTACCCAGATGTATCCAGATCTGATTTTTTTAAGGCGCTAAGGAATTAGAAGGTCAGCAGTGCACTGTCTTTTTCATTCTCTTACTTTTGGCTTAAGTCTGACCTCCAGAAAAGTAAAGTAATTTATTCACTTTTATCCCCATTTTTCTTCCCTGTTAAATAGCATACATACTCTCTTACTAGCAACATTGACTATATTGATATGCAGATTTGCTCTGTTGTTCTTTTGATTAATACTTCTTCCCCTTCATTTTAAGGTTATTCTGGTACAAGTTAACCCAGGGGAAGCATTTACAATAAGAAGAGAAGATGGACAGTTTCAGTGCATTACAGGTAAGAATGGTAGTTTATTATCATTTGAGACAAGACTAAAATTTATGATGTACAAAAGTGTTACATGCTTATGGTTTCTTCCTTTCTTTCTGACTGCCACCACACCAAGGCAAAAAAAAAAAAAAAACCCTCAATACTTTATGTCTTAGCTATAGTCTTAGCATCCTAATAAGTCTCCCTGCCCAAGTTTCTTGGTTAATCTTACTATAATGTTGTTCATGTCACTCTCTTGTTCAAAAATCTTCTGTGAGTCCAGTTCAGTTTCCTTAGTCTTTTTTTTTTTTAACTTTTTTTTTTTTTTTTAGCGGGGGTAGGGAGGGAGGGGGGTGGGCGGGCCACTTCCACTGGTCTTTCATTTGTCTAGTTTCATCGATCTTTGTTCTTTGGCCCGTGTGGGCCTCCCATCGCGGTGGCCTCTGTTGTCGCAGAGCACCGGCTCTGGGCGCATGCGCTCCAGAGCTCCGGCTCGGTAATTGGACACATCGGTCCAGCCGCTCCGCGGCACGTGGGATCTTCCCAGGCCAGGGATCGAACTGGCGCCCCTTGCACTGCAAGGCGGTGTCCTTACCCACTGGACCACCAGGAAGCCCCTCCTTAGTCTTTTTGAAAGATCATTTCATTGTTCTTACTTCCTTGCTCCCCACTGTCCTTTCAATACTGTTTCCCTTTAGTCTGAGTTGGCTTATCGGCTGTCTCTGAACCTTCTTTAAATTGAATGCTTTCTGTACTGTTCTTCTTACCTAGAATTTACCCAGATCACCAGTACCCCCAGCCTACCCAGATGTATCCAGACTGAGCTCAGATCTTATCTTTAAAAGGTTTTTTATGAAGTCCCATCATCATGTGTACTCATGTACTGGTTGGATGAATTACTACCTAATTCTTGTGTGGCAAAAGGATTTGGGTTGTTTAAGTTCCGGCATTCATTCTAACTAAAGATTCTTTGATTCCAAAGTAATCTGTTAATTAAACTAACATCTTAGTTAATTTTGGAAATGAGTACTCTGAATGAGAGACCTAAATTTAACAAGTATATCTGTGCAAAGGCACATTTCATAGAGTAGTTGAGCTAGTGAATAGTCATTGCTCCTAATAGACCTATAAACAGGATGCCAACTAGCTAATTTACTAATTCAAATTCCTAATGAAATAAACACTTGTGAGAGAAACTTTCCCTAAACTTCAAATCTTATGGAAACAATGACGCTGTCTTTAGCTTGGTCCGTAAAGCCTTGCTTGGACAAAAATGTTCAAGGAGTATTAGCCTCCTTCTGTTCTGTTTCCTTATCTACAACGATTGTCCCTCTTTTTTACTGTTGATTCTCCATGCTAAAATAATGCCTTTTGCCTTGTAGGCATGCTGTTGATGTTAAATAAAACCAACTGCTAAAATATTTTTAAGTATATTGGTATCCTTATTTGTCTTGGTAACTACTATGTAATAAAAATATATTCTTATATTTTAGTGCCTTAGAGTTTTCAGTATGTGTGCCAATTAAGATTGTGGGGGAATATGGAGATTTTAATGTAAAAATACAAATGTAGTTAGTAAGCCCTAAATAAGGCCTTGATGATAATCATTTCACCAAATCCTGGATTTCTGGCTATTTTCTTATGATATGGCTCTCAGGTTAAAAATATTGTCCAAGTGAATTCAGATTTGTTGAAAGCTAGCGCTCACTCCAGGAAGTCAGGAGCTAATTGAGCATCCCCAAGTGTGTTGACTCTGAGCCCCTTCACCCCCTAGAGTTAGTATGCTATCAGTACTACCTCTCAGTCTTCCTGCTTTCCTTTCTGCTTCCAGGGAGCTCTGACCAGCTTCTCAGTAGTTACCAGTGTTGGTTTCCCCATTGTTGCTGCTGGTATCATTTTCTAGTCTGCCAGGGGGAGGTTATTAGACCCTCTTTTCTTCTACTGTCATCTCACCCAAAGAGTGCCCAGCACTGTTGCTCCTGGGGCGCTTTTGGTCAGCGCCTCTGTTCCTATTTGTCTTCCCTTTACTGCTGCTGCTCCTTCTTACTGCTTTTCTGCTCTCACCTTATCTCCTCATACAGCGATCCTGACTCTTCCTACCGTTCTAGGGGTTTTTGAAGTTAAAGTTAGGTTTGTCCCCACTAGTGAGTATCATTCTGTCCTTCTCTGTGTGTTTGGGATCATGATGAGGAAAACCACACACGTGGTCTGCTCTTTCATTTCTGCCATCTCCTTTGCAGAGCATTTTGTTAGGAAGTCTCCTAAACTGAGCCATGACTTTGACTTCACGGTTTTTGTCTGATCATCCACTTAATGAAAAATCACCTATTTTTTGAAATAAACACTTGTGAGAGAAACTTTCCCTAAACTTCAAATCTTATGGAAACAATGACGCTGTCTTTAGCTTGGTCCGTAAAGCCTTGCTTGGACAAAAATGTTCAAGGAGTATTAGCCTCCTTCTGTTCTGTTTCCTTATCTACAACGATTGTCCCTCTTTTTTACTGTTGATTCTCCATGCTAAAATAATGCCTTTTGCCTTGTAGGCATGCTGTTGATGTTAAATAAAACCAACTGCTAAAATATTTTTAAGTATATTGGTATCCTTATTTGTCTTGGTAACTACTATGTAATAAAAATATATTCTTATATTTTAGTGCCTTAGAGTTTTCAGTATGTGTGCCAATTAAGATTGTGGGGGAATATGGAGATTTTAATGTAAAAATACAAATGTAGTTAGTAAGCCCTAAATAAGGCCTTGATGATAATCATTTCACCAAATCCTGGATTTCTGGCTATTTTCTTATGATATGGCTCTCAGGTTAAAAATATTGTCCAAGTGAATTCAGATTTGTTGAAAGCTACCCTCCCTCCAGGAAGTCAGGAGCTAATGGAGCATCCCCAAGTGTGTTGACTCTGAGCCCCTTCACCCCCTAGAGTTAGTATGCTATCAGTACTACCTCTCAGTCTTCCTGCTTTCCTTTCTGCTTCCAGGGAGCTCTGACCAGCTTCTCAGTAGTTACCAGTGTTGGTTTCCCCATTGTTGCTGCTGGTATCATTTTCTAGTCTGCCAGGGGGAGGTTATTAGACCCTCTTTTCTTCTACTGTCATCTCACCCAAAGAGTGCCCAGCACTGTTGCTCCTGGGGCGCTTTTGGTCAGCGCCTCTGTTCCTATTTGTCTTCCCTTTACTGCTGCTGCTCCTTCTTACTGCTTTTCTGCTCTCACCTTATCTCCTCATACAGCGATCCTGACTCTTCCTACCGTTCTAGGGGTTTTTGAAGTTAAAGTTAGGTTTGTCCCCACTAGTGAGTATCATTCTGTCCTTCTCTGTGTGTTTGGGATCATGATGAGGAAAACCACACACGTGGTCTGCTCTTTCATTTCTGCCATCTCCTTTGCAGAGCATTTTGTTAGGAAGTCTCCTCCTAAACTGAGCCAGATGACTTTTGAGATCCTTAGTAAAACAACGTTTTGTGAAATACTTACAAGCTCTGTATTCCATTTATCCCAACTTTGTTACCTCAGAGGGAGTTCTCTGCACTTCAGAAGTTGGTGTCTCTGTGCTATAATTTGAATCCTTATGCTCATTGGATCTATTCGGAACCCTTTTGTGTTTATAGTTTTACCTTTGCTAGTAATACCTCATTAATGAAATCATACAACAGGGAATTTTACTTCTGGCTTCTTTCACATAGTACAACAAGTTTGAGATCCATCCATGTTGTGCATGTATCATTAGTTTGCTCATTTTTATTGCAGAGTTGTGTTAACATTGCATAGATATCCCATATCTTGTCTATTTACTCACTTGTTGAGGAACTTTTGAGTTGTTTCCAGGTCCTGGCTAACATAAATTAAATGGTTGCAGATGTTTGTCTTTAAACAAAGGCCCTTTTCTTCCCTGGTGGTCCAGTGGGTAAGGACACCGCCTTGCAGTGCAAGGGGCGCCAGTTCAGTCCCTGGCCTGGGAAGATCCCACGTGCCATGGAGCGGCTGGACTGTGTCCAATTACTGAGCCGGAGCTCTGGAGTGCATGTGCCCAGAGCTGGTGCTCTGCAATGAGAGAGGCCACCGCGATGGGAGGCCCACACGGGCCAAAGAACAAAGATGGATGAAAATAAATAAATAAAAGGCCAACAGAAGTGGCCAAAAAAAAAAAAACCTTATTAAAAAAAAAAGGCCCTTTTCCTCCCGGGATGTCTTTGTTAGGGATGAGATAGGAAGACTTCATGCAAGTAGGACCCCTAGTGACCTGCTCTGATATCCCAGAATCCCAAAGAGTGCTCTTGCCTTTCCATTTGTCTTCCCTTTACTGCTGCTCCTTCTTACTGCTTTTCTGCTCTCACCTTATCTCCTCATACAGCGATCCTGACTCTTCCTACCGTTCTAGGGTTTTGAAGTTAAAGTTAGGTTTGTCCCCACTAGTGAGTATCATTCTGTCCTTCTCTGTGTGTTTGGGATCATGATGAGGAAAACCACACACGTGGTCTGCTCTTTCATTTCTGCCATCTCCTTTGCAGAGCATTTTGTTAGGAAGTCTCCTCCTAAACTGAGCCAGATGACTTTTGAGATCCTTAGTAAAACAACGTTTTGTGAAATACTTACAAGCTCTGTATTCCATTTATCCCAACTTTGTTACCTCAGAGGGAGTTCTCTGCACTTCAGAAGTTGGTGTCTCTGTGCTATAATTTGAATCCTTATGCTCATTGGATCTATTCGGAACCCTTTTGTGTTTATAGTTTTACCTTTGCTAGTAATACCTCATTAATGA
The DNA here is from genome assembly GCA_022376925.1 of Tragulus kanchil. Classification (NCBI taxonomy): domain Eukaryota; kingdom Metazoa; phylum Chordata; class Mammalia; order Artiodactyla; family Tragulidae; genus Tragulus; species Tragulus kanchil. The sequence continues at coordinate 75,062,141 of JAIOJX010000003.1, read as the reverse complement.
AATCATACAACAGGGAATTTTACTTCTGGCTTCTTTCACATAGTACAACAAGTTTGAGATCCATCCATGTTGTGCATGTATCATTAGTTTGCTCATTTTTATTGCAGAGTTGTGTTAACATTGCATAGATATCCCATATCTTGTCTATTTACTCACTTGTTGAGGAACTTTTGAGTTGTTTCCAGGTCCTGGCTAACATAAATTAAATGGTTGCAGATGTTTGTCTTTAAACAAAGGCCCTTTTCTTCCCTGGTGGTCCAGTGGGTAAGGACACCGCCTTGCAGTGCAAGGGGCGCCAGTTCAGTCCCTGGCCTGGGAAGATCCCACGTGCCATGGAGCGGCTGGACTGTGTCCAATTACTGAGCCGGAGCTCTGGAGTGCATGTGCCCAGAGCTGGTGCTCTGCAATGAGAGAGGCCACCGCGATGGGAGGCCCACACGGGCCAAAGAACAAAGATGGATGAAAATAAATAAATAAAAGGCCAACAGAAGTGGCCAAAAAAAAAAAAACCTTATTAAAAAAAAAAGGCCCTTTTCCTCCCGGGATGTCTTTGTTAGGGATGAGATAGGAAGACTTCATGCAAGTAGGACCCCTAGTGACCTGCTCTGATATCCCAGAATCCCTGAGGCGTGTATACAAACCACACTTCAGACCCCATGAATCTTGTTAGATATGTCAGATATCTTTGATATTAAAAATGCATCTGGGGAATTCCCTGGTGGTCCAGTGGCTAAGATTCTGTGCTCCCAGTGTAGGGGGCCTGGGTTCGATCCCTGGTCAGGGAGCTAGATCCCACATGCTACCACTGAGACCCAATGCAGCTAAATAAATATAAATAAAATATATATTTTTTTAATGCACCTGAAATTTATTAGAAGTTAAATGTCTGTTTTATATATCGTCACTGTACTTTTTGCTGTAGTTACTGTGACTAGCAGAATGAATACAACTTTTCTTACAAAATCACAACAAAGCTTCAAAGAATTATTAACAACAAAATGTATGAATTAATTAATGGTACATTTTAAAAGTACAGGTCTGGGAGTAGGTCCGCCTGGGTTCTGAGACTAGTGGGTGGAAGTTAAAGGAAAACAGATTTAACTCAGTGTGAGGAACAGCTTTGTAATAAACAGGACTGCCAGACCCACGAGCAGTCAGTTTCCCACCCGTTCTTGTAGGTGGCAGTGCACGCACTGACTCTTCACCACATGGTGCCCTTAGCAGGTGCCGTTTCTCTTAAGTGGATGGTTGGAATTGATGCCTTTTAAGGTTCTTCACAAGTCTAAAATGCTGTGATTCTACATCCTTCAGAGCATTGCTTAGATTCTGCCCGTTATTTTGCACATCTGTGAAATGAGGATGGACTAGTGTGACTTTTCACACTAGTGTGATTCAGCAATTTTCTACCAGCTTTCAAGTTTTTAGTTATTCATAACTATGCTAATATCTTATGCCATATCTTAAATTTATGACAATAATAAGTAGGTCAGTATTCCAAAAATTTTTTAAAAGACCATTGATTATCTTTGGACTAATGACTTTTCTTTATATATATATATTTTTTTTTTAATTGTTTTTCTTTTTTTAATTGTTCCTTCATTTGTTTTCATCCATCTCAAGTCATTGGCCAGGGAATGCCCCTAATGACTTTTCTTTACTACAAGTCTGACTGAACTAAATCAAGTTCTTTAGGGTATATGGAAATTATAATTAAGTCCAAACCATATGTAGTAGTCTCATTCCCATATGATTAGCCCTTATTTACTTTTTTCATACTTTAACAGACTAAACCATAGAGAAGTTATATCTTTTATACATTACTTAGAAAACCTTAACTACCCTTTGGAAGTACTCTAAAAGCATAAGTAACTATGTGGTGGAAATCCATTATTAAAATTTGCCCTTTACATTTTTTTTCCTTCTAAAATGAAAACATCAGTTCCAGTAGAGAGGCTGAAAATACTCGTTTCAAAACATTAATGAGTGTTGTTTTTGAAAATGAATTATAATGGATCATCCATTCATAAACTCAGCCCATTTTAGGTTAAGTGAATGAACGTGACTCATCCTGAGTACATTGTGTAGTAGTCCCAGATTGTCCTAAAATGCTATTAAATGTTACCTTTCAAGAGAAACCATGTTGTGTATGACTTAGGAGAAAACTGCAGTTTATGCTAAAAAGGAAAATACGAATTAAGTTGTCTTCATTTCTTTATGTCCCTAATTAATAAAATATCACTGTTAAAGTTGTTCTCTTGGAAGTACGTACTCTCAACCATTTTAGTGAGGTTCTGTTTTTTATAAAAGAGATAAAAATCTCAATTAAAAAAAGTTTAATGGGCGATGATGGCAAAAAGAAAGTGAGACCCAGAAATACAATTGTGTAAAATAGTCAGCAAAGAAATGAGGGTCTTAGTCCTACAGCCATAAAAATTACAATTCCACCACAGCCTCATGAGGTTGGAAAAGGACTCCAGCCTCCAAAGAGAACACATCGTAGCCAGTACTTTGTGGTACTCTGAGTAGAGAACCCAGTACTTAACTATGCTCGGACTTAGAAACTGCAGAACTGTGAACTAATAAATGAGTGTTACTTAAAACCACTAAGTTTGTGCCAGTGTTACACAGCAGCAGAAAATTACAGCAATTACAGTGTGAACTTTTCTTCTCTCATGCGCCATGTTCAAAGGTCAGTTAGTACTTATATGGAGTTCTTTGCCCCATAGATAATAAAGGAACCCAGGCTACTTCGATCTTGATCTGCCACCCCTGCGATATTATGCACATCTGCATGATCAAAGATGGCTCATCACCAGTGTTCATGTCTTGGGCAGAATAGAAAAGAGGAGGAGAAGAGGAGATGAAAGATATACCCTAAGGACACGCTTTGGGGATTATGCAGCTCACTTCTGCTCACTGACCATAACTTAGTTGACCACTTCAGCTAAATAAGAGACCTAAAAATTGCCTTTTGATGGGGTGCCCATGGATTTAGGAGATTATTACTGTGGAAAAAGTGAGGAGCAGATATGGGAAAGAGTTACTGATAGATTCCACAGACTATTTTAAATAATAATAATAATAATAAGTGAAAATCTTCAAGGATCCTCCAAAAGTAATTATAGTGTTTACTTACGGAGTGGTGGTACATGAAATGGGGAACAAGGATGAAGTGAAAGGTTTTCCTTCCCTTCCTTTTTTATACGTTTTCAGTTTTGAATCTTATAAATGTAAGAGCTGTATGTACTTGTCTGCTTTAGCTCAGCCACATTTTTCCCATCCTTATGAGGTAGTATTTTTCCGTTTTTCCTCCCTGTCCCTCTTGAGATTTTTGTCATTTGGCATTTAGTGAGTGAGCTTAGCCCAAAGGGGGCCATGTCAAATATATATACATAAGTATATATATATATACGTATGCATGCATGCATATATATATATATATAATGGATTAAGTATATTAGGTAGTTTTAAGTAATTGATACATTCTGGTATATTTTATAATAATTAATAGGAAATGGTCATTCTACTTTGTCATTACATGAGTACAGTATCTTAACTACTTCTTAGGCCAAATCAGTATTTATTTTGTGAGTTTTTAATTATAGCAGAGCCTTGCTACCATTTATAAAGTTGAAAAGGTAGAGTAGTACATTCTCGGTTTGAAATACTCATCTTGCCAATTCACTTTCCAATAAGTTGAGAACTGTATAGGAAGCCACTTACTTTTTTTTTTTAATATTTATTTATTTGGCTGCACAGGGTCTTAGTTGAGGCATGCAAGCTTAGTCAGCATATGGAGTTCTTTGCCCCATAGATAATAAAGGAACCCAGGCTACTTCGATCTTGATCTGCCACCCCTGCGATATTATGCACATCTGCATGATCAAAGATGGCTCATCACCAGTGTTCATGTCTTGGGCAGAATAGAAAAGAGGAGGAGAAGAGGAGATGAAAGATATACCCTAAGGACACGCTTTGGGGATTATGCAGCTCACTTCTGCTCACTGACCATAACTTAGTTGACCACTTCAGCTAAATAAGAGACCTAAAAATTGCCTTTTGATGGGGTGCCCATGGATTTAGGAGATTATTACTGTGGAAAAAGTGAGGAGCAGATATGGGAAAGAGTTACTGATAGATTCCACAGACTATTTTAAATAATAATAATAATAATAAGTGAAAATCTTCAAGGATCCTCCAAAAGTAATTATAGTGTTTACTTACGGAGTGGTGGTACATGAAATGGGGAACAAGGATGAAGTGAAAGGTTTTCCTTCCCTTCCTTTTTTGTACGTTTTCAGTTTTGAATCTTATAAATGTAAGAGCTGTATGTACTTGTCTGCTTTAGCTCAGCCACATTTTTCCCATCCTTATGAGGTAGTATTTTTCCGTTTTTCCTCCCTGTCCCTCTTGAGATTTTTGTCATTTGGCATTTAGTGAGTGAGCTTAGCCCAAAGGGGGCCATGTCAAATATATATACATAAGTATATATATATATACGTATGCATGCATGCATATATATATATATATAATGGATTAAGTATATTAGGTAGTTTTAAGTAATTGATACATTCTGGTATATTTTATAATAATTAATAGGAAATGGTCATTCTACTTTGTCATTACATGAGTACAGTATCTTAACTACTTCTTAGGCCAAATCAGTATTTATTTTGTGAGTTTTTAATTATAGCAGAGCCTTGCTACCATTTATAAAGTTGAAAAGGTAGAGTAGTACATTCTCGGTTTGAAATACTCATCTTGCCAATTCACTTTCCAATAAGTTGAGAACTGTATAGGAAGCCACTTACTTTTTTTTTTTAATATTTATTTATTTGGCTGCACAGGGTCTTAGTTGAGGCATGCAAGCTTAGTCAGCTTGTGTATGTGGGATCTTAGTTCCCTGACCATGGATCGAACCTGCATCCCCTGGATTGGAAGGCAGATTCTTAACCACTGGACCACCAGGGAAGTCCCCTGAAGCCACTTCTTAAATGAGGAAACCAAGGCTGACGATACTGTGACTTACCAAATTAATCTGACTAGCTGTATAAATTGCAGAAGTTTCCACAAATAGCCACCTTAGGGAACTATACTTTCTAACTAGATTTGATTAAAACTTGTCACAGAAATCTATGTAAGTATGCATTACACCTAACTGAGTAGTTTCATGCCCTTTTAAGCACATTAGTCCCACATTGATTTGGATTCAAAGTTCTTAACAGAAGTCCATTACTTTTCTGTATTTGTTTCTGTAACTGCAAGTTTGGCCTTCCGAAAACACAATTTTTTTTTTTTTTTTGCTATGCTAAAAACAAACTGAAAAGCCTTGCCTTCTTTCATATCATACGGCACAGGACTCGGCATCATTCTCTAGGCGCTCCATTGCCTCATTCCAGTTCTTCTTTCTAGTTTTTTTTTAATTTTGGCTTCTTTCATTGGTTTTTTATTTATCTATCTTCATCCATCTTTTATTCTTTGGCTTGTGTAGGCCTCCTATTGCAGTGACCTCTCCCGTCGCAAAGCACAGGCTCTGGGCTCATGCTCTCCAGAGCGCTGGCTCTCAATTGGACACAGCAGTCCAGCTGCTCCACAGCACATGGGATCCTCCTGGGCCAGGGACAGAACTGATGCCCCTTGGACTGCGAGGTGGACTCTACCCACTGGACCACCAGGGAAGCCCCATTGTTTCTATTTTTAGTTTCAGAAACCTTCTACCCCAGATACACCAGGATTTGTAGATATTCCAGTCGCTAAATATTTCTTTCGTTTTTGTTTTGGGGTTTTTTTTTTTAATTTTGGCCTCCTTTATTGTTTTTTTATTTATTTATTTTCATCCCTCTTTGTTCTTTGGCCTGTGTGGGCCTCTCATTGCAGTGGCCTCTCTCTTCGCAGAGCACCAGCTCTGCGTGCATGCACTCCAGAGCTCTGGTTCGTAATTGGACACGCCGGTCTAGCGGTTCCACTGCATGTGGGATCTTCCCAGGCCAGGGATTGAATCGGTGCCCCTTGCACTGCAAGGCGAACTCCTTACGCACTGGTAAATTTCAGAAACCTTCTACCCCAGATATATCAGGATTAGTAGATACTCCAGTTGCTAAGTATTTCTTAGAGACCCCTCTCATACCTTTGTTCACATTTCTCCTTCATTTAAAATCACATGAGTGTGCATGCACATATATGCACATGTGTGTCCACAGGAGCTTCCTGAATTTTTGCAGTTCTTCAAAACGCAGTATGAACTATTCCCCATCTCTTGATTCTTTCTGACCACCTCAGGGTTAAAAGTGCTCCTCAGTTTTCTTTCACACTCATTAGCCTATATCTCGGATTTGGCATGTGCCATTTTGTCTTTTTCCTGTTTTAGAAGTCCACCACTAATCATGTAATTGAGTGCTCATTGTCTGACAGCATTGTAGTGTATACAGTTAATCTTACTTAAACCTTGACAGAGTGAGAAACCTGAGGTTCATTAAAGTGTCGTAGCTAGTTACTGAAAGATCTGGGACTCAAATGAAGGTCTTTCTGACTGTAAAGATAATGATTTTTATCTCTACACCAAGGCATCTCAGACTCATCTGGGAAGTTTAAACATGCAGGTGTCTGGACCCACATCAGCCTTTCTCAGATGATTATGGTACAGACCATATTGTGTCCAAATCTTGTGTCTAGATCTCCTTTCCTTCCCCATAGCACCTGGAACTATCTAAATGTTTATTGACTTATTTTAGGAATAAGCAACAAAATTGTCTTTGTTTCAGCACTTACTCATTTCTGATCAGAAGACCATTACTTGTGGTTAGAACCATAAGTAATGGGCAAAAGGGTAGCAAGTGACTTTATAATTTAATTAGCATGTATGATACTATCTAATGGTTATTGAACAATTACTGTAACAGTTACTTTTGTAAACCTTCTGCGTGTAATTAATCTATTTAATTCTCCTATCATCCCTATGAGATAGCTATTACTGTCTTCATTTTATGGACAAGGAAACTGAGAGCTGGGTTAGTAACTTGCCCAGAGTTACCAGTGATGAGCAGCTGAGCTGGGACCAGAACTGTCTTGTCTGGCTACAGAATCCACATTTTACAGCCACTTCTCAAAAACAGAGTACCTAAGGTGGTGCTCATAGCTTAATAAAAATTACTTCTCTCAACCACGGTTTTTTTTCTGAAGTATTTTCATATATTTAATGCAAGTCATTCAAAATTGTATTCTAGAAATGATACTGCCTTATTTTAAAAGATCCCAAACTGAATTACTGTACCCCAAGAACTTTATTTATAAATTCATCTCAGAACCCTAAGACCAACCCTATCAAAAAGTACCACATAGCTTTGTATATGTTGTACTACATGATGCTAAGGCAAGAAAAAAACCCTGCAAGATGTAGTTTTTCCTCAGAGCATTGAGAAAGCATGTTTTCTTTCACACTCATTAGCCTATATCTCGGATTTGGCATGTGCCATTTTGTCTTTTTCCTGTTTTAGAAGTCCACCACTAATCATGTAATTGAGTGCTCATTGTCTGACAGCATTGTAGTGTATACAGTTAATCTTACTTAAACCTTGACAGAGTGAGAAACCTGAGGTTCATTAAAGTGTCGTAGCTAGTTACTGAAAGATCTGGGACTCAAATGAAGGTCTTTCTGACTGTAAAGATAATGATTTTATCTCTACACCAAGGCATCTCAGACTCATCAGGGAAGTTTAAACATGCAGGTGTCTGGACCCACATCAGCCTTTCTCAGATGATTATGGTACAGACCATATTGTGTCCAAATCTTGTGTCTAGATCTCCTTTCCTTCCCCATAGCACCTGGAACTATCTAAATGTTTATTGACTTATTTTAGGAATAAGCAACAAAATTGTCTTTGTTTCAGCACTTACTCATTTCTGATCAGAAGACCATTACTTGTGGTTAGAACCATAAGTAATGGGCAAAAGGGTAGCAAGTGACTTTATAATTTAATTAGCATGTATGATACTATCTAATGGTTATTGAACAATTACTGTAACAGTTACTTTTGTAAACCTTCTGCGTGTAATTAATCTATTTAATTCTCCTATCATCCCTATGAGATAGCTATTACTGTCTTCATTTTATGGACAAGGAAACTGAGAGCTGGGTTAGTAACTTGCCCAGAGTTACCAGTGATGAGCAGCTGAGCTGGGACCAGAACTGTCTTGTCTGGCTACAGAATCCACATTTTACAGCCACTTCTCAAAAACAGAGTACCTAAGGTGGTGCTCATAGCTTAATAAAAATTACTTCTCTCAACCACGGTTTTTTTTCTGAAGTATTTTCATATATTTAATGCAAGTCATTCAAAATTGTATTCTAGAAATGATACTGCCTTATTTTAAAAGATCCCAAACTGAATTACTGTACCCCAAGAACTTTATTTATAAATTCATCTCAGAACCCTAAGACCAACCCTATCAAAAAGTACCACATAGCTTTGTATATGTTGTACTACATGATGCTAAGGCAAGAAAAAAAAAAACCCTGCAAGATGTAGTTTTTCCTCAGAGCATTGAGAAAGCATGTTTTATTTCATCTGTTAATCCTCTTCTTTGAGGAGAAAGTCCACCATAACAATTTTAAGGAGTAAAGTTCAATATTATATTAAAATCCATATTTTATATTAAAACTCTCTAAGTATTAGAATTTGAAAAGGTTCTTTTCTTATTTATACTTGAGAAAGATCTTAATTTTTCTTACCCTAAAAAGAAGGGAAGGAGCTACGGGAAGTTTAGGATCTTTTGATTCTACCTTCTCATCTTTTGGGGAAGAAACTTTCATCAGTTGGCTTTAAGATATTTTTGGTAATAAGATGATATTATTATAGTTAATAACTATAGCGTAAGGTATGTGCTTTAAACTTTAACCTGGCGCAGGGTGTTTTTCTTAAAATGCCTTTCTGATTAACTGACAACCAGAAAATCTTTTTCCAAATCATGTAACTGAAAGTGTTTACAAACTAAACACTTAAGTTTAGCCTTAGTCACTCAGGTGGCTCAGTGGTAAAGAATCCACCTACAATGCAGGAGGCCTGGGTTCTATACCTGGGCGAGGAAGATCCCCTGGAGAAGGGAATGGCAGCCCCCTCCAGTCTTCTTGCCTGCAGAATCCTAGAGTCCAAGACGACTCAACAACTAACACACAAACAGAATGTACTGAAAATAATTTTCCCATGCCCTAAATCATAAGCATTAATACTTTTTTTTTATTGTATGAGAATCCATAGACGAAACATTCAACAACTAACTAGAGTTACCAGTGATGAGCAGCTGAGCTGGGACCAGAACTGTCTTGTCTGGCTACAGAATCCACATTTTACAGCCACTTCTCAAAAACAGAGTACCTAAGGTGGTGCTCATAGCTTAATAAAAATTACTTCTCTCAACCACGGTTTTTTTTCTGAAGTATTTTCATATATTTAATGCAAGTCATTCAAAATTGTATTCTAGAAATGATACTGCCTTATTTTAAAAGATCCCAAACTGAATTACTGTACCCCAAGAACTTTATTTATAAATTCATCTCAGAACCCTAAGACCAACCCTATCAAAAAGTACCACATAGCTTTGTATATGTTGTACTACATTATGCTAAGGCAAGAAAAAGAAAAACCCTGCAAGATGTAGTTTTTCCTCAGAGCATTGAGAAAGCATGTTTTATTTCATCTGTTAATCCTCTTCTTTGAGGAGAAAGTCCACCATAACAATTTTAAGGAGTAAAGTTCAATATTATATTAAAATCCATATTTTATATTAAAACTCTCTAAGTATTAGAATTTGAAAAGGTTCTTTTCTTATTTATACTTGAGAAAGATCTTAATTTTTCTTACCCTAAAAAGAAGGGAAGGAGCTACGGGAAGTTTAGGATCTTTTGATTCTACCTTCTCATCTTTTGGGGAAGAAACTTTCATCAGTTGGCTTTAAGATATTTTTGGTAATAAGATGATATTATTATAGTTAATAACTATAGCGTAAGGTATGTGCTTTAAACTTTAACCTGGCGCAGGGTGTTTTTCTTAAAATGCCTTTCTGATTAACTGACAACCAGAAAATCTTTTTCCAAATCATGTAACTGAAAGTGTTTACAAACTAAACACTTAAGTTTAGCCTTAGTCACTCAGGTGGCTCAGTGGTAAAGAATCCACCTACAATGCAGGAGGCCTGGGTTCTATACCTGGGCGAGGAAGATCCCCTGGAGAAGGGAATGGCAGCCCCCTCCAGTCTTCTTGCCTGCAGAATCCTAGAGTCCAAGACGACTCAACAACTAACACACAAACAGAATGTACTGAAAATAATTTTCCCATGCCCTAAATCATAAGCATTAATACTGATTGTATGGTAGTATAGTATAAATTGTTTAGAAGATTGAGTGACTGAGTAAATTTCTGAGTCTAGATTAGAATATTAGGCTTTGTTTAAAAGCCATTCTTTTATTTAGCAAATTATTATGAACTTGATATGGATAGTCACTATTGCAAAACTCTGGAGATTTACTGATGAGTAAGATAGACCCTACCCCTGCCCTCCACAGAGTTCATGATCTCATAGGGAAGATTGTCACTAACATGAGAAAAGAGTTGTGGTGGAAGAGAACAGGAAGGAAGGGTGCTGTAGAAGCTCTGGCAGGAACAGCCAAACCAGCCCAGGGACTAGGAAATACTTCCTAGAGGACACTCAGCTGGTAAGCTCCGGTTTTACTATTACTTCCTCCCAAAATCGAAGATTACAAAGATTATTAATTAGTAGTTTTATTTAATCAGGACTTGAATCTTGAAGGCTGTTTATTGTTTATATATTACTGAGGATATCCACAGAATTAACTCTTTTGTAGTAAGGAAAAATATTACTTTTAATGAGTATATATGCATTAAAACTAATTAGAGCACATTTCCTTCAAGTGCCTGCCCCTATATGGTAGAATTATAAGAGTCACTTTCCTTCTTTATATTTTCTGTATAACTTGATAATTTTGATGAATAGTAATCGCTTAAATAACCATATAAGTGTTGTTTTAACCCCTCAGAAATTTAGTCCCAATTTTAAAAGACGTATAGTTTGTGGGGATTTTTTTGGTGTTTTTTAAGAATTTTTTCTTTTTTTTTTTTTTTGTTTGGCCACTTCTATTGGTCTTTCATTTATTCATTTCCATCCATCTTTGTTCTTTGGCCTGTGTCGGCCTCCCATTGCAGTGACCTCTCTCTTTGCAGAGCACCTACTCTGGGCACACGTGCTCCAGAGCTCTGGCTCGGTAGTTGGGACACATTGGTCCAAGCCACTCCGCAGTACATGGGATCTTCCCAGGCCAGGGATTGAACCAGCGTCCCTTGCACTGCAAGGCGGTGTCTTTACCCACTGGACCACTAGGGAAGCCCAGTTTGTGGTTTTTTTAAGCTGAGATCCTGAGCTTATTAAGAAAAATAGTGGACCATTTTGATACAGATAAGTGATTTTTAACTAGTGAAAATGAAAAAATGGAACATAAGCTTACAAGTATATAATATTAATAATTGTCTAATTTTAAATCAAGGAGATCGGGTCCTTTTTCCACAGATTATTATGAACTTGATATGGATAGTCACTATTGCAAAACTCTGGAGATTTACTGATGAGTAAGATAGACCCTACCCTGCCCTGCACAGAGTTCATGATCTCATAGGGAAGATTGTCACTAACATGAGAAAAGAGTTGTGGTGGAAGAGAACAGGAAGGAAGGGTGCTGTAGAAGCTCTGGCAGGAACAGCCAAACCAGCCCAGGGACTAGGAAATACTTCCTAGAGGACACTCAGCTGGTAAGCTCCGGTTTTACTATTACTTCCTCCCAAAATCGAAGATTACAAAGATTATTAATTAGTAGTTTTATTTAATCAGGACTTGAATCTTGAAGGCTGTTTATTGTTTATATATTACTGAGGATATCCACAGAATTAACTCTTTTGTAGTAAGGAAAAATATTACTTTTAATGAGTATATATGCATTAAAACTAATTAGAGCACATTTCCTTCAAGTGCCTGCCCCTATATGGTAGAATTATAAGAGTCACTTTCCTTCTTTATATTTTCTGTATAACTTGATAATTTTGATGAATAGTAATCGCTTAAATAACCATATAAGTGTTGTTTTAACCCCTCAGAAATTTAGTCCCAATTTTAAAAGACGTATAGTTTGTGGGGATTTTTTTGGTGTTTTTTAAGAATTTTTTCTTTTTTTTTTTTTTTGTTTGGCCACTTCTATTGGTCTTTCATTTATTCATTTCCATCCATCTTTGTTCTTTGGCCTGTGTCGGCCTCCCATTGCAGTGACCTCTCTCTTTGCAGAGCACCTACTCTGGGCACACGTGCTCCAGAGCTCTGGCTCGGTAGTTGGACACATTGGTCCAAGCCACTCCGCAGTACATGGGATCTTCCCAGGCCAGGGATTGAACCAGCGTCCCTTGCACTGCAAGGCGGTGTCTTTACCCACTGGACCACTAGGGAAGCCCAGTTTGTGGTTTTTTTAAGCTGAGATCCTGAGCTTATTAAGAAAAATAGTGGACCATTTTGATACAGATAAGTGATTTTTTTTAACTAGTGAAAAATGAAAAAATGGAACATAAGCTTACAAGTATATAATATTAATAATTGTCTGAAAATTTTTGAAATCAAGGAGATGGGAAAAAGAAATGTATAAATTTGATACCATAATTTAAACTGGCTTAAAGAATTAAGGAATTCTGACATTCAAAAGGACAGATAAGAACTCAGGGCAAAACCCATTAGATGTGGAGGATTTTATCAGTTCCAGAAAAGTACCATTATAAGTAAGCTAGGCTGTATTTATGAAAGAAGACGTGTTCCTTTCAGTCCTCTTTATTTAACCACATCATTCTGTGAAGGGATGCTAGGAAAGGGGCGAGTATTTACTACAAGCCTACGTTGTGTTTTGCATTCATTTTCTTAACTCTGTGTAAGAGTATCTAGAAAGATCACTTTCCTTATCAGAAATAAAAACCAGACTCTCTCAAGTTAACTTCACTGGAAGAATCTCCTGGTGAGAAGAGCAACTGAATATAAACTGATACAGAGATTTATCTTATTTTAGCCCTGTAGTAACTGCAACCACAAATTTGTACTCAGGGAAGCACTAATTAAGCAGTCTAACTTAGGCGTAAACCTTTCTGGTTTTTTTCTGTAGCTGGGATAACAAGGCTAGAATATTAATGAACATTTATATAAAGTTATAAAGAGACTACCATGAATTAATTACATAATCTGATTTACATACCCTTGTACCTATCTGCAGAGAATGTCCCAGAAAAAAGAAAAGATCTTTTCTGGTTCCTTTCTTCATATGGCAACATATTGAATGTGATTTTTAGTACCTATCTAGACATAAAAGGGCTGAAAAAAAATCATTCTTTCACAGTTCGCATTTTCCTGTGTCACAGCAGCAAACACCAGGCATAATTTCATGTCTTATACAGGCCCTTCTTATGAAAGTATGGCTCTGCCCCTAACTGTGGTTATCGTATTATATTAAGGCACATCCAAACATGCTGCCATTAACCGTAGGTCAGGCAACAACCTAGTAAGGGTGGTGGTAGAAGAAGCCTGGCCAGTCCGTGTGAGTTTCTGTAAGGCTCCAGAGGTTAAGTCACTGTCTGCCAGAGTCATAATTTTAACATAGGACTCTGATCTCAAAATCTGCATGGTAACTTTATTTAAGGATGTTGATTTACTTTTAGAGGGTAAACTTTAATCAAATCCTGTTCACATTTTTTATGGATCAGCAAAGTTCTCTTTGACATCCTCTTCTGCTTCATTTTATCATATAATCCCTCAACATTTTTTGAAAATCCCTTTACCTTTACAATGAAAGATCACATTTCAGTATTTTCTGTTTTTACTCTTAAAATGTTTAAACTTCTTACCCTCTTGTATTCAGTCTCCATGCTCAGGTGCTTGCCAGACACAGAAAACAAAATAACTGAGTGTCTGCATGCTCTTTTCCTGGAAAGAGAATTTTCCCAAATCTCTTCCTGTTCTGAAGGGTAACTCCTTCTTCTTCTTCTTTTTTTGGCTGCACTCGGTTTTCATTGCTGTGCAGGCTTTCTCTCGTTGTTGCATGTGGGAGCTATTTTTCACTGCGGTGCACAGGCCTCTCATTTTGGTTCCTTTTCTTGTTGTGGAGCACAGGCTCTAGATCAAGGGCTCAGAGTTGTGGCCCATGGGCTTAGTTGCTCCGCAGCATGTGGGGTCTTTCCTGGACCAGGGATTGAACCTGTCTCTGCTGCATTGGCAGGCAGATTCTTAACCACCAGACCACCAAGGAAGTCCAAGTACAGCTCATTCTTTACAGCCATTTGGAAGACTTACACCCTGCCTCAGAGTCTAGAGGAGAAGAGAGGCAAGTAATCCAGTTAAAACAGAGAGGGTAGGGGCTTCGCTGGTGGTCCAGTGGGTAAAGAGTCCGCCTTGCAGTGCAAGGGGCACCAGTTCAGTCCCTGGCCCTGGAAGATCCCACGTGCTGTGGAGCGGCTGGACTGGTGTGTCCAATTACAAGCCAGTGCTCTAGAGCACATGCAACCAGAGCTGGTGCTCTGCAACGAGAGAGGCCACTGTGACGGGAGACCCACACAGGCCAAAGAATAAAGATGGATCAGTAAATGAAAGACTAATACAAGAGGCCAAAATTTAAAAAAATAAATAAATAAAAAGGAAAAGAAATACATTGGAGAACAGAACACACTGAGGAGTATCTGAAAATGAGACTAAAAATGGAAACATAAACTATGTTGCATGCTTAGTCGCCAGTGACTCTTTGCAACCTCATGCACTATAGCCAGATTCCTCTGGCTCCAAAATCAACTGCAACGGTAACTGCAGCCATGAAATTAAAAGATGTTTGTTCCTTGGAAGAAAAGCTATGACAGAACTAGACAGGATTTTCAAAAGCAGAGGCATCACTTTGCTGACAAAGGTCCACATTGTCAGAGGTATGGTTTTTCCAGTAGTCACGTACAGATGTGAGAGTTGGACCTTAAAAGAGGCTGAACGCTGAAGAATTGATACTTTCAGAACTGTGGTGCTGGAGAAGACTCCTGAGAGTCCCTTGGACAATAAAGAGATCAAACCAG
Organism: Tragulus kanchil; assembly: GCA_022376925.1. Taxonomy (NCBI): domain Eukaryota; kingdom Metazoa; phylum Chordata; class Mammalia; order Artiodactyla; family Tragulidae; genus Tragulus; species Tragulus kanchil. The sequence continues at coordinate 75,047,001 of JAIOJX010000003.1, read as the reverse complement.
TCAGTCCTAAAGGAAATCAGCCCTGAATATCCATTGGAAGGACTGATGCTGAAGCTGAAGCTCCGGTACTTTGGCCACATGATGCAAAGAGCTGACTCGTTGGGAAAAATAACCTAATGCTGGGAAAGATGGAGGGCAGGAGGAGAAAGGCTAACAGAGGATGAGGTGATTGGCGACATCACTGACTCAATGGACATAATTTTGAGCAAACTCCAGGAAATAGTGAAGGACAGGGAAGCCTGGTGTGCTGCAGTTTATGGGGTTGCAGAGTCAGACATGACTTAATAACTGAACAACGACAACATTATAGGAGGAAAAAAGAGCAATAATTTTGAGCTGTTACAAAGAAAACCAAAGAAATTGTTTACTTTGGATACACCAGTAAGCTTTAACATGCTGATTCATGATGAACTTTCAAGGAAATGCTTGTTGTTTGCAGCATGGTCTAAATTATTTTGACCATTGAATCCTTTTTTAGAAACACCTTATGGAACCAAATTTTATAAACTTATCTTCAGAAATACAAATCTGAGCAGATCTAGAGTTTTAGCTTTCAGCTTCTAACATTGTGATACGCATCTCCAGTGCCGCCCTGCCCAATCCCCTTAGCCTGCAGGAATACATGTACTGTTGTCCTGGGACAGGGGCCAGGAGAAGAGGGACAGTATAAAGGGCAAGAGATGAAGAAATAGAAATATCTGCAGCTTATCAGAAAGAGCTAATATCTTAAATGTATAAAGGAGTATTGCAAATCCAGTAGAAGAATAGGCAAGGGCTAGAAACAGATCACAGAAGTGAAAAAAATAAATGACTCAAGCATTTAATACGAACATTCAGCCTTATGCATAAGAAAATGCAAACTGAATTGCATTGAGGGCTTCCCCTGGTGGTCCAGTGGGTAAGGACACCGCCTTGCAGTGCAAGGGGCGCCAGTTCGATCCCTGGCCTGGGAAGGACCCACGTGCCGCGGAGCGGCTGGACTGATGTGTCCAATTACCGAGCCGGAGCTCTGGGGTGCATCCACCCAGAGCAGGTGCTCTGCAACAACAGTGGCCACCGCGATGGGAGGCCCGCAGGAGCCAAAGAACAAAGACGGATGAAAATAGAGAAATGAAAGACCAATTGGCAAGGCTGAAGCTCCGGTACTTTGGCCACATGATGCAAAGAGCTGACTCGTTGGGAAAAATAACCTAATGCTGGGAAAGATGGAGGCAGGAGGAGAAAGGCTAACAGAGGATGAGGTGATTGGCGACATCACTGACTCAATGGACATAATTTTGAGCAAACTCCAGGAAATAGTGAAGGACAGGGAAGCCTGGTGTGCTGCAGTTTATGGGGTTGCAGAGTCAGACATGACTTAATAACTGAACAACGACAACATTATAGGAGGAAAAAAGAGCAATAATTTTGAGCTGTTACAAAGAAAACCAAAGAAATTGTTTACTTTGGATACACCAGTAAGCTTTAACATGCTGATTCATGATGAACTTTCAAGGAAATGCTTGTTGTTTGCAGCATGGTCTAAATTATTTTGACCATTGAATCCTTTTTTAGAAACACCTTATGGAACCAAATTTTATAAACTTATCTTCAGAAATACAAATCTGAGCAGATCTAGAGTTTTAGCTTTCAGCTTCTAACATTGTGATCGCATCTCCAGTGCCGCCCTGCCCAATCCCCTTAGCCTGCAGGAATACATGTACTGTTGTCCTGGGACAGGGGCCAGGAGAAGAGGGACAGTATAAAGGGCAAGAGATGAAGAAATAGAAATATCTGCAGCTTATCAGAAAGAGCTAATATCTTAAATGTATAAAGGAGTATTGCAAATCCAGTAGAAGAATAGGCAAGGGCTAGAAACAGATCACAGAAGTGAAAAAAATAAATGACTCAAGCATTTAATACGAACATTCAGCCTTATGCATAAGAAAATGCAAACTGAATTGCATTGAGGGCTTCCCCTGGTGGTCCAGTGGGTAAGGACACCGCCTTGCAGTGCAAGGGGCGCCAGTTCGATCCCTGGCCTGGGAAGGACCCACGTGCCGCGGAGCGGCTGGACTGATGTGTCCAATTACCGAGCCGGAGCTCTGGGGTGCATCCACCCAGAGCAGGTGCTCTGCAACAACAGTGGCCACCGCGATGGGAGGCCCGCAGGAGCCAAAGAACAAAGACGGATGAAAATAGAGAAATGAAAGACCAATAGAAGTGGCCCGCCCGCTCCCCTCCCTCCCCAATCCGACCCCCGCCCAAAATAAATAAATAAATCTTTAAAAAAAAAAAAAAAGAATTGCATTGAGACCCTATTTTCACCTTTTAGACTGGCAGATATCAAAAAGTTTGAACAGTGCTGGTGAGGGTGTTATTCTTATTTAATTCTCCTATGAGAATATTAAACTCTTTAGATTTGATAATTTCAAAAACAAATTCTCTTTGATATGACAGTTTTGCTTCTAGTAATTTATCCTGTTGATATACCGACAGTTCTATGAAGTTAGGTTTTTCAGAGATATTCATTGTTTGTGGTAGCAAAAGTTGAAAATAACTTGAGTATCATCAATAGGGGAATAGTTAACTTATGGGACATGATAACAGTGGAGTAGTACACAGCCTTTACGAGATAGAAGCAGCCTGTGCATGTACCATGTGGAAAGCTCTCTCAGCAAACTATATCATTCAGGTGCAGAACACTGTGAGTGTAATATAGTGTCATTTTTATTTTTTAAAGAATATAGACATATTTGCTTTGGTATATACCAAACACCTCTGTTAAGATTTATACAAAATTGAAACTGCTTCTGCTCTATACTCAAAAGGAACTAACATAGCATTCACTGTAATCAACTAGACTCCAATTACACTTAGAAAGAGATTTCTATGAAACAAAGAATGGTTGCTTGGGGAGGGGCAGGGTTGAAAATTGAGACCTCCAACCTGCAATTTCAATATTTCTAAAATGTTTAATAGCCACAAAGAGCCTAGGAAAAGCCCTGTCTCCTACCTTTCTCTGCTTAATCTGATCATAAATGATCAGCATAAATAAGACTGTCTCCCAGTCTGGTAATATTTGAACCATTGAGGGCAATGAGAAGGAGCTGAGGCCTCTGTTCCTGTCCTTGACTCCGTGGAGTTTTTTCCTGACTCTTTGAAGTCTTTAGCATGGCATCAACACAGTGAGTTTTTAATCTTCCTTTTCTGCTGAAGACTGTCTTGGCTGATAGGGTCTTCACTTCAGACTTTGCGTGGGCTGAAGTGAAATGCATAGAGTAAAACAGATCAAAATATATAAATCATGATAGAGAAACATAAGACTTTACAGCTTCAGTCTTCTCATGATAGTTGATACACAGTGAAAAAATATAGAAATATTTTCAGCTGTGAAAAGGCATTTCTTTTCTACTATGGAAAATGTAGGTTTAAAGACTATCCCTCAAGAAAAACTATGAAGACAACTGTCGGGCTTCCCCTGGTGGTCCAGTGGGTAAAGACATCGCCTTGCAGTACAAGGGCCCTGGTTCGATCCCTGGCCTGGGAAGATCCCACATGCCACGGAGCGCCTGGACCAATGTGTCCAATTACCAAGCCGGAGCTCTGGAGCGCATGTGCCCAGAGCTGGTGCTCTGCGACAACAGAGGCCACCACTATGGGAGGCCCACACGGGCCAAAGAACAAAGACGGATAAAAAAAGATAAATGAAAGACCAATAGAAGCGGCCCGCCCACCGCCCCTCTCTCCCCAACCCGCCCTCTCCTACAAAAAAAAATAAAGGCAACTGTCTCAGTAATTTTTATGTTTTCCAAATATTTCTTTCAGATTAACAGTTTAAAAAAAAAAAAAAACAACCAACCTTAGGAGGAGGGAGAACCCTCGCTCGCTTTCCCTTCTTTTTTTTTAAGTTCTCATAAAAAGCACCATTAGTTGAGAACAACAACATGGAAGCAGGTGCCTGAGACATGAGGAAGGCATGTTTTCACATTAGTCTGATTATCACGTAACAATGGTAATCAAATGAAATGGCTTGTGCTCTCATCTCCTTTTGGCCTTCAGTTCTGCTGGGAAACAGTAGTCTTTGAGGAGAACATAGGAAACGAAAAGGAAGGGTGACACTTTAAGTGTAGAGACCAAGTTCCTTTTCAGAAGAACCTGCAGCAGGATGTGAACATTCTGTGACAAGTCTCCAGGGATAGGTTCTGTTCCTATCACAGGAGGTGAAATCCCTAATTCCAGGTGGGTACATGTAACTCAAGGAGAAGATATTTTGAAACCTGATATGTGGTTATTCATAATAAGCCGTCTTTTCCAATCTGTCTGTAACCATGTGCTGTGCTTAGTTGCTCACTCTTTGCGACCCCATGGATTGTAGGGCACCAGGCTCCTCTGTCCATGGGATTCTCCAGGCAAGAAAACAGGAGTGGGTTGCCATTCTCTTCTCCAGGGAATCTTCCCAACCTAGGGCTCAAACCCTGGTCTCCCACATTGCAGGTGAATTCTTTACCATCTGAGCCACCAGGGAAGCCCATCTGTAACCATAAGAAGTCAATATTTTGATGCCAATAAAACTAAAAACAGTAAATGTTCAAAGAAGGTGACGGTAGGAAGAAGACTCTGAGGTCGCCGTGAATTATGCTTAGTGCTTCAAATCTAAATCTGAATGCTATCTGTTAGGCACACATTATATAAAATGCTTAATCAATGGTGATGTATTCTTCAAAAGATATATCTAAAGTGCCTTGCTACAGAGGCCGTTTTCCAGATAACTCATGTGGCTAGTGGAACCTTAACATATGTTTGAAAGGTCCAGACCTTAAACCACAAAAGCTGTGAGGAAACTTCAAGATAAATACAGTGTCTGTGTGTGGGAAATCTGTAATTAAAATAAAAAGTTGAACTCTTATATAAAAAGGACCTAACACAACCCTCTTCATCATCAGCAGGACTGATTTAGTGCAGTCTGTACATGTTAGATGACGGGTCTGCAAAAAAAGGCAGGCACTTTTCTTTGTTTTCAACCTCTGTGGCCTTAATGTTTAATCCTGACAGGATTTGCGTCATTGATCCATATCACTGCCAATGTGATGTCAGCGTGTGGGTGTGCAGTTCTTGAGACCTAGTGAACCTCATGTGTTGCAGTAAATCCCAAGTGCTGTTTCCTGCTCGAATATCAAAGAATGATTCATCATTGTTCACAGTGGACTGATACTAGAAATAGTAATAATGTTCACAACCTGCTGCATCCCTGCACATTAATATGAGAGCCTTGGTAGTTTTCTAAGCAAGAGCACTGAAAATAACTCTTGTGTAGAAGTAGGCACTTGCTTGGTAAACACATCTCCTATTTTGCTGTCTCTGTACAGTTCGATTTAGTGCTAAAGGTAGTTTCTAACCAAAGTATGATAGTCGTTCTTCAACCCTTTTCTCCTAAGTATGTTTATCACTGATACATCTAAATGCTTATCAAATCTGATTATAGAAAATTTTAATTATCTATACACAGATGAATAAAATTACCTGTAAATCTGAATCATACTCAACCCCCTGATTTAATGTCTTTAAAAAACAGTCATAAATTTTCAAGGAAAAGAAAGGTTCCCCCCTAAAGCAGTAAATAATAATCACCTTGATCTTTTTCTTCTTTAGCGCTTCCCTGGTGGCTCAGAAGGTAAAGAATCTACTTGCCTTATAGGAGACCCAGGTTCAATCCCTGGGTCGGGAAGATCCCCTGGAGAAGGAAATGGCAGCCCACTTTTTTTTTTTTTTAACTTTGGACTCTTTTATTGGTCTTTCATTTATTTATTTTCTTCCATCTTTGTTCTTTGGCCTGTGTTGGCCTCCTCTTGCAGTGGCCTCTCTCGTGGCAGAGCACTGGCTCTGGGTGCATGCGCTCCAGGGCGCTGGCTTGTAATTGGACACACCAGTCCAGATACTCCATGCAGCATGTGGGATCTTCCTAGGCCAGGGATTGAACCAGTGCCCCTTGCACTGCAAGGAGGACTCTAACCACTGGACCCCCAGGGAAGCCCCCACCCCAGTATTCTTTCTGGAGAATCCCATGGACAGAGGAGCCTGACAGGCTCAGTCCATGGGGTTGAAAAGAGTCAGACACAACTGAGCAAGTAATACACATACACACTTTTTTTTCTTTAACTTCCTGCCTCATTCTGTTTCCAAATTACAATCAACAACTTGTTCAATTCCTAGACTCAAGGCTTGCACCGATTGCCTGTCTCATGTGAATAAATGTTGCTGGGTGTTTGTTTTCTAGCCTTAACCAATAAGCATCTCTAATTAATAGGATGACCTTATGTTCCATTTTGTCTAGGACAATCCCAGTTTATGCCTCTTGGTATCTAACTGATTTAACATTTGTTCCAAGGTTTTCTTGTTTTAACAGAGTATAATTAGTAGTTCTATTAAAATAAGCTATGAGATACATGATCAACCATCATTTTGTGTTTCCAGTTCTCCCGCGATCTCCTCTAAGCAAACAGTTTGTCTGTCTCATATTTTTACTTTAACCTGTGATTAAGCTTAAAGACAACCAGAATAAATCATTTCTCTCTTTTCCTGACCCCTGTCAGAAGCAAGTCAAGGATGGCAGTTCAGGTACCTAGTGGTAGAGCAGAGTGTTCTTAGGTCAGGAGGGCAAGAGAAAGAGAGCTCCTTCCGTCTCCTGCTGGTGGCTGCAGAAGTCTGTGGTGCTGATGCCCCTGATGGCCACTTGGTGTCACCAGGCCTCCAGTAATCTGCAAATGGTTGAGGCAGTGTCAAGAAAATACAAGAGCCTTTTAAGTTTGTTAAAATTGTCATGTAATCAGGTATGAAATGGGAAATGAAAAATGTACTCATCGCTGCATAATGTTTTCCTGTAATTGTATTGTTCTCAATTCATCCTCTTTATTTCTGTGGAAAAATGATGCAGATTTTTAGGAAACATAGAATAAATTCAACTTATGTTTTTCTTATTGTAACTGAAAGACCCTTGAAAGTATAGACCCTAATACTAATCCTGGGCATTAGAACTGTGTGGAAACTGTGGAGATCATTGAGGGTAGTAAAACAATAGAGCTACCTTTCTTATCAGAAGGGTACTGAAGACAGACTCCAATAGAGGAGAAAGTGGAGATCAGAGCAAGAGTAGAAGGGGAGACGTAGCTTTGGCATGAAGGGACAGTGATTCTTCTGAAAAGAGAAGAAAGAGATAAGAAGGGATTGTAAATACAGTGATAGAGTTCAAGTTTATGCTGAGATCCGTAGTTAAGTTTGGGTTGGGAAAGGTCCTTAAAGAGTGGTGGGGATCTCTTGAGAATCACTGTACAAAACAGGATATAAGTTATTACCCAAAGATAAATTCTTAAAAAGATTCCTGAGCAGTGCTGATGGCTAAGTTAAGGTTGGATAGAACTAAATTCGTAAACATACTAGTCCAGGTACCTTTTGATTTCTACAGGTCTATGAGAAGATAATTGTCTGATTAATTAAAATGGGGCGATTTTTAGTGAAGGAGAAGTAAAAGGAAGACATAGATGGGAAAAAGGATCAGGCCATGAAGACAGTGGTGGATCAGGAGAAACAGGAGATCATCGTGAGGAAGACCAAATGTTGTAGGAGAAAGAACTGGAGAGGTGAAAGGTAGATATGGTGACCAGAGACTGAAACATGCAAGTTTACCATTGCAAAGATGAGATACTGCAGTGGACCTCTAAGTGATGAATTCCAAGATGTATCTTTGAATGTGGGTTTCTAAAAACAGTAGAAAAGTTCAAGAAATAGAAGCTATGTTTTCTTCAACATGAAAGTTGTCACACTAATAGACATAAGCTGGGAAAAACGCTGATCGTGATACCAAAGTTCTCAATAAATGAAAACTGTGCATGACAGCAGTGAGAAGGGGTAGAAAATGTGTCTTACTGTGGTATGATCTCGAGGAGAAAGAAACCAAAGCATGAAACAGTAGCAGTAGTGATGATGGAAACCAGCCCTCGGGGTTGTCTGCCTCAGAAGAGAATGAGAAACCACTGCTCCCACTGGCTACTGGAAAAGCTGTCCTGGAGGTGAGCTGGGCTTTATTCAGAGAAAGCACATGAACAGCTGTTCCGTGAAAAGGGTGAGGATCTAGGGAAATTTATAATAGGGAAAACTTTAGTGAGCACAACAGAAAGAATTGAGGAGATCATCAGTTAAAGAAAAAGTCAAGAAATGGAAACACAGCTGTGTGAGAAGTGAGCCAAAATGAGGAAGTGGGCTGCCGGGACTTGCTCTTTGTTTAGAGGCTAAAGATCAGAGGCATGGTTGGATTTGCTAGGAGGCTGAATCCACCGTTATGAGAAGATTGTGTTAAGACCAGGAGACTCTTAGCTATTAAGCCGTGCTCTTCAGGGCAGCCTTGCCTATTAGTGGGGACTAGGAAGGTAACAATTACCCTTCCCCACTGGTGAGAATGATCCTTTGGTGTCTTTATCTTCTCTGAAATGTCTGGCATGTATTTATTGAAACCTATTGCTGCAGGTTATCCCTCGCCCATTCTTTTCCACCTTTTTGGAAGACTGAGTCTTTGAACATGTCCTATATATGTTTAAAATATTGCCTTATTGTTAAAGATAATCCTGACTTTGCCTCATTGTGTTCCCTTGGCAAGTTACTTAATTGCATTCTGCTTCAATTTCCGTACTTGAAAAAGACGCCTATTTTAGCTATTGTGAGGAATGAATTAGCACCCTGTCCATACTCTGCATTATGTAATTGTTATTTTTTAAAACATATAGAGGGCTTCCCTGGTGGTCCATTGGGTAAGGACACGCCCTGCAGTTCAGAGGACACCAGTTGGATCCCTGGCCCAGGAAGATCCCACGTGCTGTGGAGTGGCTGGACCAATGTGTCCAACTACCGAGCCAGGGTCTGGGCGCATGCGCCCAGGGCTGGTGCTCTGGAACGCTGATCGTGATGTTCTCAATAAATGAAAACTGTGCATGACAGCAGTGAGAAGGGGTAGAAAATGTGTCTTACTGTGGTATGATCTCGAGGAGAAAGAAACCAAAGCATGAAACAGTAGCAGTAGTGATGATGGAAACCAGCCCTCGGGGTTGTCTGCCTCAGAAGAGAATGAGAAACCACTGCTCCCACTGGCTACTGGAAAAGCTGTCCTGGAGGTGAGCTGGGCTTTATTCAGAGAAAGCACATGAACAGCTGTTCCGTGAAAAGGGTGAGGATCTAGGGAAATTTATAATAGGGAAAACTTTAGTGAGCACAACAGAAAGAATTGAGGAGATCATCAGTTAAAGAAAAAGTCAAGAAATGGAAACACAGCTGTGTGAGAAGTGAGCCAAAATGAGGAAGTGGGCTGCCGGGACTTGCTCTTTGTTTAGAGGCTAAAGATCAGAGGCATGGTTGGATTTGCTAGGAGGCTGAATCCACCGTTATGAGAAGATTGTGTTAAGACCAGGAGACTCTTAGCTATTAAGCCGTGCTCTTCAGGGCAGCCTTGCCTATTAGTGGGGACTAGGAAGGTAACAATTACCCTTCCCCACTGGTGAGAATGATCCTTTGGTGTCTTTATCTTCTCTGAAATGTCTGGCATGTATTTATTGAAACCTATTGCTGCAGGTTATCCCTCGCCCATTCTTTTCCACCTTTTTGGAAGACTGAGTCTTTGAACATGTCCTATATATGTTTAAAATATTGCCTTATTGTTAAAGATAATCCTGACTTTGCCTCATTGTGTTCCCTTGGCAAGTTACTTAATTGCATTCTGCTTCAATTTCCGTACTTGAAAAAGACGCCTATTTTAGCTATTGTGAGGAATGAATTAGCACCCTGTCCATACTCTGCATTATGTAATTGTTATTTTTTAAAACATATAGAGGGCTTCCCTGGTGGTCCATTGGGTAAGGACACCGCCCTGCAGTTCAGAGGACACCAGTTGGATCCCTGGCCCAGGAAGATCCCACGTGCTGTGGAGTGGCTGGACCAATGTGTCCAACTACCGAGCCAGCGCTCTGGGGCGCATGCGCCCAGGGCTGGTGCTCTGGAACAAGAGAGGCCACTGCAATGTGAGGTCCACCCAGGCCAAAGAACAAAGATGGAAACAAATGAAAGACCAATAGAAGTGGCAAAAAAAAAGATAGCCCCAAAAACATAGAGATCAGTGTGTGTGTGTGTGTCTGTGTCTGTGTGTGGTTTACTTGTGCCCAGGGGGCTCCTCTGTCCATGAAATTTTCCAGGCAAGAATCCTGGAGTAGGTTGCCATTTCCTTCTCCAGGGAATCTTTCTGACCCAGGGATCAAACCCATGTCTCCTTTGTCTCCTGCTTTGGCAGATGGATTCTTGATCGCTGAGCCATCGGGGAAGCTTGATAGTGATCATACTTACAGTAATGACTAGCATTTACTGAGTGGTGCCAGCCAGTGTACTCAGTACTTTAAATATATCTAATTTGATTCTGAGAACAATTCTATGAAGTTTATTATTCTAACCTTTTTACAGAAAGAAACTGAGACTCATAGAAGAGCAATAAATTGCCTTGCCAGTAAATATTGAGGCTTTTCTTAAAACTTACATCTTTTGATACCAAAATCCACTTTATTTCCCCTGTACAGTTACAAATCACAGTCATTACCTATATATTGGTATTAGCTGTTAATAAATTTCCTTAACTACCTAGCACCATAAAGTAATGAAAAGACCCCCAAAGTTCTTACACTCTTACTCCATTCTCTCGTAAAGTCTGAACTGAAAGTGGCAGTCCTGTCAAATTCTTTGTGACCCCATGAACTGTAGCCCACCAGGCTCCTCTGTCCATGGGGGTTCTCCAGGCAGGAATACTGGAGGGGGTTGCCATGCCCTTCTCCAGGGGATCTTCCCAACCCAGGGATCGAAACCATGTCTCCTGTATTGCAGGCAGATTCCTTACCATCGGAACAACCAGGAAACCCTCCTCCCTTGTAACCAAACACCTTTTAGTCTCCTTCCTAGTCTCCACACTTGATTGAGTAAAGTGCTTTAAGCCCCAATCATGACCTGATTTTTCCGATTTCATGGGCATGAGTGACAATGCCTATTAAGTCTGCCCACCAAGTATCTGTATTAGTATCCAGGTTAAACTTTTACAAACAATAAGAAAAACTCGGAAGAAAAGAAAGTAAAACCAGTAATTAAAGAAGTAGTCTTTTTAGCTTGAGAGGTTAAATGTCCATCTGAAATAGAAATCCCATGTTTAAGCAACAAGTTTATCTCAAGCCTGTATTCTGCAGACAGTTCTTTTGTGTACTCTGGGCATTCCTGAAGGAGAAGCATATGACAGAAGATAAGATGGTTGGATGGCATCACCGACTCAACGGACATGAGTTTGAGCAAGCTTCAAGAGATGGTGAAGGACAGGGAAGCCTGACACGCTGCAGTTCATGCAACTGAACTGACCATGTACAGAAGAATTGCAAGGATTGAGTATGGAGAGTGGATCAGTGCACAGGCAAATCTTCTAAATTAGCCAGTGTTATATGTATCCTAAAATTTATAAATGAAAATCAACAGCTCAGTAATAAAATTTGAATTAGTACATGGTGCCTATTATGTTATCAGAGGAAAGTGAGATCAATCTTATTTCTCCATGAGTATTTTAATAAGCTTTTAAGTTGGTTCATAAGGGAGTCTGAAAGTGGTCAAATACAGGGCAGAATCGGTAGAAATCATTTACTGTACGCCAAACACTGCCAGCAGGAACACTTGCCTCCCCCACCCCTTCCCTTTCCGCGGGTCACTGCAGGTCACGTGGTTAGTATCATGTGACTCGGTCAAAGGATCTTTTCCTCATAGCTTCGCAAAAAAAAAGGCAGAAGCCGCGGTTCTCCAAAATTTAAAGTCTGACGGCAGTCTGTAAATCCCAGGGCCCACCAGGCTCCTCTGTCCATGGGGGTTCTCCAGGCAGGAATACTGGAGGGGTTGCCATGCCCTTCTCCAGGGATCTTCCCAACCCAGGGATCGAAACCATGTCTCCTGTATTGCAGGCAGATTCCTTACCATCGGAACAACCAGGAAACCCTCCTCCCTTGTAACCAAACACCTTTTAGTCTCCTTCCTAGTCTCCACACTTGATTGAGTAAAGTGCTTTAAGCCCCAATCATGACCTGATTTTTCCGATTTCATGGGCATGAGTGACAATGCCTATTAAGTCTGCCCACCAAGTATCTGTATTAGTATCCAGGTTAAACTTTTACAAACAATAAGAAAAACTCGGAAGAAAAGAAAGTAAAACCAGTAATTAAAGAAGTAGTCTTTTTAGCTTGAGAGGTTAAATGTCCATCTGAAATAGAAATCCCATGTTTAAGCAACAAGTTTATCTCAAGCCTGTATTCTGCAGACAGTTCTTTTGTGTACTCTGGGCATTCCTGAAGGAGAAGCATATGACAGAAGATAAGATGGTTGGATGGCATCACCGACTCAACGGACATGAGTTTGAGCAAGCTTCAAGAGATGGTGAAGGACAGGGAAGCCTGACACGCTGCAGTTCATGCAACTGAACTGACCATGTACAGAAGAATTGCAAGGATTGAGTATGGAGAGTGGATCAGTGCACAGGCAAATCTTCTAAATTAGCCAGTGTTATATGTATCCTAAAATTTATAAATGAAAATCAACAGCTCAGTAATAAAATTTGAATTAGTACATGGTGCCTATTATGTTATCAGAGGAAAGTGAGATCAATCTTATTTCTCCATGAGTATTTTAATAAGCTTTTAAGTTGGTTCATAAGGGAGTCTGAAAGTGGTCAAATACAGGGCAGAATCGGTAGAAATCATTTACTGTACGCCAAACACTGCCAGCAGGAACACTTGCCTCCCCCACCCCTTCCCTTTCCGCGGGTCACTGCAGGTCACGTGGTTAGTATCATGTGACTCGGTCAAAGGATCTTTTCCTCATAGCTTCGCAAAAAAAAAGGCAGAAGCCGCGGTTCTCCAATTAAAGCTGTTAACGTGTACTACGCCGTTTCCTTGTTGGATTTTCTTGTTCTCTGCTGCTACTGTAAAAACAAAATGAGTGGTAAGATTTGCTGATTTTGAACATTCTGCTTTTCCTTTAAAACGTAGAAAATATTGTATTACTCTAAAGTCATGCCGTGTGTTTTTTCAGTAAATGCCAGATCTGTCGCTGTAAAAATATTTTAAATTGTAGCCATGTAGTTGCAAAAAAAAAAAAAAAAAGAGTCTATTTAGAGTTAGGTTGATTTTATATTTCACAGAATATTTCTTTCCCAGCGCCTTTCCTAGGTTTTTCTTTATACAACTAAAATCTGTGAATTGGCATCAGATTATTTGGAAGCCATTGTGAAAGCTTGCTTATAAAGAGAATGTGCGGCACGTCAGCAGCTCTTTGCATTTTAAGAATTCAAACCCAGACAGAGCTCTCATTTTGTTATTGTTTTTTTTTAAATCAAATGTGACTGTGTGCTAATGAAAAATAAAAAAGACTTTGCATTACATTGCTTTACTAGATGAAATATTGTCTTTACTAAACTACTGATGGCAATTTTTAAGGAATTGAGGCTTTCAAATTTCTTAAGGCAATTGATGAATAGAGTCTTTTACTCTTATGCAAGGTTTTGGAAAAGGAAATATGCCCTTAGAAGTCAATAGGTGTCTGATTTGTGGTGGATTTTCACTCAGATCATAGATGATTAAGGACTTACTAGGTGTATCTGTAGTTGTTCAGATACAGCCACTCTCTGCCAGACGTGCATTTAATGATACCATCTGTAACAGACTTAGATTCTTCACTGGGACACAGGCGCCCTCACTGCCTTTAATCAAAAGTTTGTAGTTAATCCTTTTGTACTTCCTAAGTTAAAAAGTATTGTTGGAACTAAAGAGGTGATCGAACTTTTACATCATCAAGTATGCAAGGTTTTAGAGTCTTGCTACTACAGACAGGAATAACAACAGAAATGGTGCTATAAATATTGTAGTTCTAAACAAGAATACTTGAATTTATTATGTTTGTACTATGGGAATTTTATAGGTTCAGTGTTGCATGTTAGTTCCCACCAGTAACATGCAATACTGAACCTATAAAACAGTTGTTACTAAATAATGCTTTAGAAAAAGGAACTAACCTTGTACCATTTTCCATCAGGGTCAGAAAATTCACTTTCTAAAGTGAAATGATTACTTCATAGGGATGTAAGTTAATCATTATTCCTGGACTGCAACTAGTAATGGATTTACTGCTGGTTTATTTGAGATGGGGTTTGTTTTGTTCTCTCTTCAGTCTCACACTTAAATATAATTAAAGAATAAAGTAGAATTGTGTATTACTAAATTATAAATGCTTTAGCAGCTTTCAGAGTATACTATGGTTTGAATTATAACTGCTTAGTATTTATATATTTGTATTTTTAGTGAAAGAGGAGCAACTCAAAGCAGTTATGTAATTGTAAGTTTAAATGTAATCAGTAATAACTTTCTACTCTGATGGCTAAAAAACAAAAACTTGTTCTAATGACTTGAAATAGGGATTAAACTTGACCACATATGCAGGGAACCAGTCTCTGGCACGTACAGTAGAAGCTCGACAAAATAATTTCCTTTATTAAGATTATAGGCCACTGGATTTGCTCTACGATGGCCCACACTCTGTCTGTGGGGTGTGCTTTCTCTGAATCTGAATAAATCTATTTCTTACCTATCAAAAAAAAAAACGATCACAGATAATAGTTTCCAGTGATTTCTCTTTCTGGTTCTCAAGTAAATTTCACATATTCTGAATAATATCGAAGCCAGCTTTCAGGATTCAGAAAACTAGTTTGCTGTAGTTTTATATAAATGAGCTAACAGAGGTAAACCAACATGACTCTAAAACTGCTGTCATTTCTCTGGAGTCCAGCATATGGAAGTTAAAAGGTGAGTTTTGGATGAAGCTTCTCTTGCCTAGAGGTAGACAGGACTTCCCAAGTTTTGTTTAGTAAATTTATAGGTAATGTTGGCTTAGATGTAGAAAAATTTTGTCCTTCTGCCTTGTTTTCCAAGAATATGAATAAAAAGGCCTTAATTTTCCTTTGAAGCATCAGAGCAATTTGAGTGCTATAAGAAAAAAATTGAAAAGTTCTAAACAAGAATACTTGAATTTATTATGTTTGTACTATGGAATTTTATAGGTTCAGTGTTGCATGTTAGTTCCCACCAGTAACATGCAATACTGAACCTATAAAACAGTTGTTACTAAATAATGCTTTAGAAAAAGGAACTAACCTTGTACCATTTTCCATCAGGGTCAGAAAATTCACTTTCTAAAGTGAAATGATTACTTCATAGGGATGTAAGTTAATCATTATTCCTGGACTGCAACTAGTAATGGATTTACTGCTGGTTTATGTGAGATGGGGTTTGTTTTGTTCTCTCTTCAGTCTCACACTTAAATATAATTAAAGAATAAAGTAGAATTGTGTATTACTAAATTATAAATGCTTTAGCAGCTTTCAGAGTATACTATGGTTTGAATTATAACTGCTTAGTATTTATATATTTGTATTTTTAGTGAAAGAGGAGCAACTCAAAGCAGTTATGTAATTGTAAGTTTAAATGTAATCAGTAATAACTTTCTACTCTGATGGCTAAAAAACAAAAACTTGTTCTAATGACTTGAAATAGGGATTAAACTTGACCACATATGCAGGGAACCAGTCTCTGGCACGTACAGTAGAAGCTCGACAAAATAATTTCCTTTATTAAGATTATAGGCCACTGGATTTGCTCTACGATGGCCCACACTCTGTCTGTGGGGTGTGCTTTCTCTGAATCTGAATAAATCTATTTCTTACCTATCAAAAAAAAAAAAAAAAAAAACGATCACAGATAATAGTTTCCAGTGATTTCTCTTTCTGGTTCTCAAGTAAATTTCACATATTCTGAATAATATCGAAGCCAGCTTTCAGGATTCAGAAAACTAGTTTGCTGTAGTTTTATATAAATGAGCTAACAGAGGTAAACCAACATGATTCTAAAACTGCTGTCATTTCTCTGGAGTCCAGCATATGGAAGTTAAAAGGTGAGTTTTGGATGAAGCTTCTCTTGCCTAGAGGTAGACAGGACTTCCCAAGTTTTGTTTAGTAAATTTATAGGTAATGTTGGCTTAGATGTAGAAAAATTTTGTCCTTCTGCCTTGTTTTCCAAGAATATGAATAAAAAGGCCTTAATTTTCCTTTGAAGCATCAGAGCATAGTTCTTAAGGCTTATTACATCAGTTTGCAAAAATACATAATACTTTACTGTTTACTAAATACATAGTAAAAATATATCCTTAGATATGAAACAGCTTTTTAACAGTTATTAGGAAAGGGTATCACTATAAAAATGAAAGGAAATGTAAAATAACACAAGCTGAGTTTGTTTTGGTTTTTAAGGACTTTTCAGCGTAAGAAACAAAAAAGTTTTCTTTGGGTAAATATTCCTGTGTTTCATTTTTGTAACTGTTCTTAAGCCCCCGCAGACTTGACTTACACATTACACAAGAGGCCTTTAACCCTAAGAAAGCAAGTTCCATATTTCTAACTATTCTTCCTCTTACTGCTTTTCCCTCCTGACTCTCTTGATTTTTTCCTAATGCTTTTCAAAATTTTGCCTTTTGTATTTTTCATTGATTTTATATGCAAAGTTTAGTCTGATTTTCCACTAGATCACTGTTTCTTAATTTGCACAATTATAGGAATCACCTGGGACATTTGTAAGTATGCAGACTCATGACCCCCGTTTACTGTAAGCATATTGAACAAGACCCTCTAGCTCCCTGACCGGGGATTGAACCTGTACCCCCTGCATTGGAAGTGTGGAGTCCTAACCACTGGGCCACCAGACAAGGCCCTGTGTGCTTTAAAAGGCTCCCCAGGTGACTGTTACAATCACCGGGCAAGTCTGAGAAACACAACTGTAGGTGAAGCCCAGTCAATGCGCCTAACAAGATGAACTTTAATTTTTTAGTTGGTGAGTCGTGTGAATTTCTTTTCGTGGTAATACAGTCACCATTAATTTGAAAGTTTAGTTTAAAATGAAGAATTCAAAGTGTGATTCAAATTGTTTTCAGTTTTGCTTGCTGAGTAACCAGGATTAATCCATGATTTCCGTGATCCATTCAGGTCCTGCTCAGGTTCCAATGATGTCCCCAAATGGTTCTGTGCCTCCAATTTACGTGCCTCCTGGATACGCCCCACAGGTATGTTTTACGTTACTTTTCCCCTATATATGTGTATATTAGTGATCATAACATGACCGTTTAATTCAAACAAAAAGTACTATTTAGATGCCGATGCTTACCCAGTATAGTTTATCTTTGGTAAACCTATTTCAAATATGTCAGCACATTTAGTCTATTTGGAAAGGAGGAAAAATTAAATTAGTACCACTCATCATTTTGTCTTGTCTTTGGGTGTTGAATTGTAATAGAGAATTGATGTTAGAGTTTTATCTCCTTGAATATGTGAATACTATAATTAATATCATAAGGTTTAAAGGTACCCACACTTAAAATTAATCATTTGCTTAAACATAATCAAAGCTAGTGCTTCCACCTTTTTTCTTACAGTCATTCACAGACACACCCATAACAACTGTATGACACAGTGTGTTCTATACAAAGAATTTAAACCTCTCACCTGCAACCCTAATGGCTAAGGGTATCATCACACACCCATAGTCCTTTCTTACGTACAAGTTGGAAAGTTCTTAGTGAAAAAAAAAAAGACTAGCTGATTTATTTGCACGGGCAAACTTAAGTAACACTGTAAAATCTATAGGTATTCAATACCTGCTACTGAAATTCTGTGTCGTGAGCACTCATTGCTTCAAACGCTTTCTGGAAACAGCCAGTTTTGTATCCTAGCACTGAATTTATACTTGAAATTCTTTTAAGATGTATTTATTTATCTAATTAAATGTAGAAGCACTTCAGATGTGAACTCATCATTAATTCACATGTATTTTAACTTCATTTTTGAGAATAACAGACAGGGTATTATATACCAGGTAATCTGGGGATTCATTGGTCCTGTTTTTCTCATTTGCAATTTGCAAAGCCCAAAGTTGCCATTAAGATTGCCCATCTTAAAAAAAAAAAAAAAAAAGATTGCCCATCTTGTTATGCTTCCTTTTCATCTTTATCCAAGAGTTCTGCAATATTGTTGATTTATAATATTTGTACCTTATTGCTCTGATACTTCAGCATTCTACTCAGCAGTAATGGGAATAGTCAGACCTCATTTTTAGTTACATAGCTGTTGGATCAGAAAAATGGATCATCATTTTAAAAAATATATATTAACCATATTAACAGTATATATGATGCTGTCCAATACTATTGGGAAGCCTAAAATTAAGAAAATGTAGTTCTTCACCAGGAGCTTAAATGTAAAGGAATAGTAATTTTCCTAGCAAGCCAACAGGAAATATATTTATAACAAATACAATTGTACATTTTTCTGATCATTATCATATGGAAAACATGTAAAAGTGTAGGTAAAAAAAATTCCATTGAGTGTTATAACCCAGAGATACTCTCTGTAAACATTTAGTATGATTCCCTTTAGTCTTTTTTCTAATTACAAAATTACAGGCATAATTTTAGACATAACCTTAATGAACTTTATTATTATAGTTTAAGAAATACAGGGGAATTTATGAGAGATTTGATGTACTGCCTAGAGACAGAAATGTGTGCCTACTGAACTGAGACATCAAAGGGAGAAACAGTAAACAGAAACAGTAAACAACAAATGATGACACAGAAAGCATAAGGTGACAGATGTAGAAGGAACTTAGTTTCCTGGCAAATAGTAACAACTTACAGACCCTAGGGGCTTTGAAGCTCAGAATAACACTTGATATTTTAGTGATGAAGTTTATGAATTATGAAGAAAATAGTATAGACTTAACTTGAATGGTAATATCAAAGGTTCTCTACTTCTTCCTTTCTGTAATGGCTCCCCTGTTTTTTATGGAATGTGGGTTGTTATGGTGACGAGAGAGTACCTAACAGAGAGGAGATTGTAGATCTCACAATGTGAGGAGAGGGCCTGTGTCAGCTTCATGATAAGTTTCAGATTACTCCTTCGAGCTGGACTTGGTATTTCACTGTGCCTTTATGTCAGCACGCAGCGATGAGGTCAGTAAATTTTTCAAAGATTCCACAAACATGTCTGACCTCAGTCTCTGTCTCTCGTGGAGAGAACAGCCAAAAATGATCGACAGCTGTGTAAGAGACCGGAAGGAGTCTTAAAGGTTTAGATAAGGACGAAGAGACACTTTAAAGAGCTGGAGAGAAAAGTTGTAGTCACTTACACTGCTGTGTGTTTGATTAGATGTCGGATGAATCTGTTGGGTGAATGGCCAGAAATATCTGTACTATTGTTTAATAGCTTGAATTTGGAGTAATTCAGGATTCAGATGATGCATAGAAGTAGGTCACTGGAAGTAGCGGGGAAGCAAAGGTGGTAGGAATTAAAGAAATCACAAAACCCTAGTTATTTGGTGTGTTGTGGGTGGAAGGAATTCAAGTAGAACTAATAGAATTTATTTCTGGTCATATCATTCATTAAACAAGCACTTTTTGAGCACCTGTCATATGCTACATGTACTACACCAGATACTGGGGAGAAAACAGTATACAGATCTGTGGTGGAATGTATATTCTAATGCACAGTATAAGATATCAGATAGTCAACACAGCTTCCTTTCTCTGCAGCCCCTCTCAGTTATATCTGTGTTCAATAAAGAAAACACAACAGGGCTTTGCCTAATTAGAAATTGAGTGATGTATGTGGTTAGGTGGTCTGACTATGTTGATATTTCCATTTAATTTTATCTCATTGTCTGTAATTTTTTTAACAGACTAATTTGGATTGTATTTTACCGTTTTGTTTTGTTTTTTCCTTTTTACAACTTGTTGATTTTATCTTAATCATCACCACCATTGTACCCTGTTGGTATAAAATCCAGTGGCCTGGGCTATTTCTTGGTAGCTGGAGACTTGGCAAGTAGTTTTGAGGTCTCTGGCCTTAAACTGTTATAAATGTACAGTTCAGTGGTATTAAGTACATTCACACTGTTGTACTACCATACTTCCACGGAACTTTTCATCTTGCAAAACTGAACTCTATCAACCTTAAAAGTAAAATACATAGTTATTTTAGCAAAATGAGTTTATGCAGGCATAGCAGAGAAATTGCAGTTCAGGACTTGCAAACTATGGCAAACCATAGGCAAGTTCCCAAAACAAAGAGAACCATTCTTTTATAGAGAAAAGAGGGGAGTTGGGAAGGAGTGGATTTTTAGCAAAGTCCACCGAAGGAAAGAGAGTTGAAGGTTATGGCTGCTTCTCATTAGTTGTAGTGGCTTCTCATTGGCTGGACCGTTTCTAGGCCAGAATAATTTTCCTTCCTCCAGCTTGGGTATGTAAAGTAAGCTTCTGGTTGGGAAATGCAAGGTATGATTCCTGTTAGAATTTAATAGCTTGAATTTGGAGTAATTCAGGATTCAGATGATGCATAAGTAGGTCACTGGAAGTAGCGGGGAAGCAAAGGTGGTAGGAATTAAAGAAATCACAAAACCCTAGTTATTTGGTGTGTTGTGGGTGGAAGGAATTCAAGTAGAACTAATAGAATTTATTTCTGGTCATATCATTCATTAAACAAGCACTTTTTGAGCACCTGTCATATGCTACATGTACTACACCAGATACTGGGGAGAAAACAGTATACAGATCTGTGGTGGAATGTATATTCTAATGCACAGTATAAGATATCAGATAGTCAACACAGCTTCCTTTCTCTGCAGCCCCTCTCAGTTATATCTGTGTTCAATAAAGAAAACACAACAGGGCTTTGCCTAATTAGAAATTGAGTGATGTATGTGGTTAGGTGGTCTGACTATGTTGATATTTCCATTTAATTTTATCTCATTGTCTGTAATTTTTTTAACAGACTAATTTGGATTGTATTTTACCGTTTTGTTTTGTTTTTTCCTTTTTACAACTTGTTGATTTTATCTTAATCATCACCACCATTGTACCCTGTTGGTATAAAATCCAGTGGCCTGGGCTATTTCTTGGTAGCTGGAGACTTGGCAAGTAGTTTTGAGGTCTCTGGCCTTAAACTGTTATAAATGTACAGTTCAGTGGTATTAAGTACATTCACACTGTTGTACTACCATACTTCCACGGAACTTTTCATCTTGCAAAACTGAACTCTATCAACCTTAAAAGTAAAATACATAGTTATTTTAGCAAAATGAGTTTATGCAGGCATAGCAGAGAAATTGCAGTTCAGGACTTGCAAACTATGGCAAACCATAGGCAAGTTCCCAAAACAAAGAGAACCATTCTTTTATAGAGAAAAGAGGGGAGTTGGGAAGGAGTGGATTTTTAGCAAAGTCCACCGAAGGAAAGAGAGTTGAAGGTTATGGCTGCTTCTCATTAGTTGTAGTGGCTTCTCATTGGCTGGACCGTTTCTAGGCCAGAATAATTTTCCTTCCTCCAGCTTGGGTATGTAAAGTAAGCTTCTGGTTGGGAAATGCAAGGTATGATTCCTGTTAGAATCTGCAACGGACAGCAAACAGTAGTGCATGGAAGTTCCCCCCCTTCAGGGCTTCCCAGCTACTATAAATGAGGTTTCTTTTACTCATTTTCACAACCTTTTAAAATAATAACTCCCCAGTTCCCTTCCCTCAGCTTATCTGTATATTTAAAATATTCATTTTCAGCAGAAAAGTGATTTTAATTTCATAAGCAATTTGCGCATTTCTTTTTTAACCCATGAGGTCTTACTTGTGTTGGTGCAAATTAAAAAGGCACTGGGAGGCAGGTATTTGTGAATTCCATGCCCACAGGGTGAATAAGAACATAGAATTGAAGCCAGATTACCAGAGTTCAGTTATCAGCTCCTCCACTATCTGTGTGACCTGGCAAGTTATTAAGCAGCTTTATGCCTCAGTTTCCCCATCTAAAAAATGGACGTAATAATACTACCTATTTGTAGCATTGTGTTGAGGATTTAATAGTTAACACATATCCCTTGAGAAACTTATAGAGTATGACTGGAAAATTAATAAATTCTTCAGTGTTACGGGTACAAAACAGGTGACAGAGAATAAATGCAACCAAATTGATAGGAAGGGTGGTCACTGAGATTGTTGGTGTCTAGGAAGGGTTCACAGAGAGCAATCAGAGGAAACTAGGTACAGACTCCTAACCTCACATCTCTGTCAGCATCTGGAGTTACATGCTCAATCTGCTCATCAATCCAAACTTCTTTTTCATCTAGAAGAAAGACAAACTTTTCTGCTCCTATCTAGACCCTGTTCCCCAGCTGGAGTCCTGGCTCTCATTTTTCTCCCCAGGATATTATTCAATGTCTCTTTCCTATCCTCAAGGATCTCTGATGGATCATGCTCATTAGTGTATCAACATGCTGTAATTTTGCAAACTATGGCAAACCATAGGCAAGTTCCCAAAACAAAGAGAACCATTCTTTTATAGAGAAAAGAGGGGAGTTGGGAAGGAGTGGATTTTTAGCAAAGTCCACCGAAGGAAAGAGAGTTGAAGGTTATGGCTGCTTCTCATTAGTTGTAGTGGCTTCTCATTGGCTGGACCGTTTCTAGGCCAGAATAATTTTCCTTCCTCCAGCTTGGGTATGTAAAGTAAGCTTCTGGTTGGGAAATGCAAGGTATGATTCCTGTTAGAATCTGCAACGGACAGCAAACAGTAGTGCATGGAAGTTCCCCCCCTTCAGGGCTTCCCAGCTACTATAAATGAGGTTTCTTTTACTCATTTTCACAACCTTTTAAAATAATAACTCCCCAGTTCCCTTCCCTCAGCTTATCTGTATATTTAAAATATTCATTTTCAGCAGAAAAGTGATTTTAATTTCATAAGCAATTTGCGCATTTCTTTTTTAACCCATGAGGTCTTACTTGTGTTGGTGCAAATTAAAAAGGCACTGGGAGGCAGGTATTTGTGAATTCCATGCCCACAGGGTGAATAAGAACATAGAATTGAAGCCAGATTACCAGAGTTCAGTTATCAGCTCCTCCACTATCTGTGTGACCTGGCAAGTTATTAAGCAGCTTTATGCCTCAGTTTCCCCATCTAAAAAATGGACGTAATAATACTACCTATTTGTAGCATTGTGTTGAGGATTTAATAGTTAACACATATCCCTTGAGAAACTTATAGAGTATGACTGGAAAATTAATAAATTCTTCAGTGTTACGGGTACAAAACAGGTGACAGAGAATAAATGCAACCAAATTGATAGGAAGGGTGGTCACTGAGATTGTTGGTGTCTAGGAAGGGTTCACAGAGAGCAATCAGAGGAAACTAGGTACAGACTCCTAACCTCACATCTCTGTCAGCATCTGGAGTTACATGCTCAATCTGCTCATCAATCCAAACTTCTTTTTCATCTAGAAGAAAGACAAACTTTTCTGCTCCTATCTAGACCCTGTTCCCCAGCTGGAGTCCTGGCTCTCATCTCCTTTTGCCTGCCCAAGGATATTATTCAATGTCTCTTTCCTATCCTCAAGGTCTTACTCTCTGATGGATCATGCTCATTAGTGTATCAACATGCTGTAATTGCTCTCACTAAAAACAGCAACAAACTTCTTAAGCTGCTTGACTCTACTACTGTCAGTCACCATCCATACATATTCCCTTTTACAGAAAAACTTTCCAAAATAGTGAGAAAATTAGCTCTCTAATTCTCCTTCCCACTTTCTCTCTTAAATCCACTCCAGTCAGGCTTTGCCCCTATGATTATGTTAAAACTGCTCTCATCAGGGTGCCTATGCCTTTCTATTGCTACATCCAGCAGTCAGTCCTTAGTCTTCATCTTATTGAACCTGTCAGCAACATTTGCTAAAATTGATCCTTTCTCCCTGATACACTTAATCAAACTTCCAGATTCCATGCTTTTTTAAGTTTTCTTCCTGTCTTACCTGTTTGTCCTTTCCCAGTCTTTCTGGAACTGCAGACCACTCTTGTCTAACTGTCTACTCAACACTTCCACCAGGTTCAATTCTTGGGTTACTAGGAAGATCCCCTGGAGAAGGAAATGGCAACCCACTGCCATACTCTCGCCTGGAAAATTCGACAGACAGAGGAACCTGGTGGGCTGTACTCCATGGGATTGTGCAGAGAGTCAGATACAACTTAGCGACTAAACCACCACCAAATTACCATTATCTTTTTGTTCAAAAACATTTTTTGGCATCTTTATTGATTTTTTTATTTATTTTTTATCCATCTTTATTCTTAGTTTTTTTTTTTTTTTTAATGAATGCAGGACGTTAGTCTAGATTTGGAAGGACAGATGGGATTTGCATGGTTATAGATGAAGGGGAAGCACAGTGAAAAAAGAAGATGATATAACCAAAATAAGATAAATATGCCAGTAATATGAAGATAGGTATTTTAGTATACCAGCCTGGCTGGAATGAACGGTTCAGGATTTGCATTAGCAACTATGTTCTTTCTAAATCAGTAATTTGTTTGTAATTTAGGTCTACGCCCAAGTCAGTGTTTTCTAATATCCCTACCTAGCATGTATGTTATAAACAAAATTGGCTATTAATTTAAGCATAGCAAAACATGAAAATATTAGGATTTGCCTCTAAGTTATCACTTTACATTTTAATAATTTTATTAGCCATTTGTTATGCTTAATAGTAATCATTTAAGTCTAAAAGATAAAGAACTCTATTCTAGTAGAAGAATTTCTAATTTTGAGGTAAAAATAATATCTTTTTAGGCCTTCCTGTATGTCCTTGTTGTTCCACTGAGAGTCACAAAGGGAGTAAATCTGTCACTTTTAAAAATCCTTTTCCGTAGTGTGACCCCTATTTTAAAATGTGTAATTTCTAAGACCCAGAGCCACAGATATTTTTCTTAACTAGGAATCAATATATTAGGCATTTGCCTCTCTTGAAATGATCTTTAACTGTTAAAATTGTTCTTGTCATGGTCCTAAGAGTTTTCTACCTACATTCAATAAATGGTTAATGTTAGGAATTTGAATCTCATTTTTTCTCCCCCATTCCTATTTCACAGTTTCTGTTCTTTCCACAGCTAATTTTTTCCCTATCCCCAAAAATGAAAGAAGTTCCTGGCCCTGTTATGTTCCAACCAGAAGTTCCTTTGAGAGACCCTTCATTTTTACTGTAACACTAAATGCATATGACACCCAAGATAAATACCAAATATCATAATGCATAGTGTGTGTATATATACATGTATATTTTTATTAGATATATTTTGAGTATTTATTTTTTATACATGTATAAGTTTATTAGAGTTGAGGACAGGAAAGTTGCTGCCAGAACAGTGGGCCGGCTCAAGGGAGAACAGACGTTAAGCAGGGGTCTTTGATCCATTTTATAGCTCGGGTCCGAGGAGTGGCGTAGGGGTCTTAAGGATCACTGCTGGTTGGATGGTGTACTGGGTCGGGTAGAGTGTGACTACAGCCTGGGGAAGGGAAGAACAGTAAGGGTCTGGTTCATCTCTTCCTGCATTCCAAGACCCTCCTTGTTTGCCTGTCTTTCGTCCTTGGGGCACCACATTCCTCTCTCTCTTTACTCATGGTGTATATTATTAGTTGGCTAGTCTTATTAGCATTTTGAGATTTATATTGCACTGTATAACAAAAACTACTTCATGTTGTTCAATGCTAATTCATATGTGTGTAATACTTTTAATAAAATCTTTTCATATTGGTTCTGTAAAATTTCTTAATTAACTTCTTCTGGTGTAAAAATACTTACTTATGTGTCTGAAAAAAAAAACAGCTTACATCCCAGGGAAGAAACTTTTGATTTGTTGTTCATTTTATAGGTTATTGAAGACAATGGTGTTCGAAGAGTTGTTGTGGTTCCTCAGGCCCCAGAGTTTCACCCGGGTGGGCACACAGTCATCCATCGTTCTCCACATCCTCCTCTGCCTGGCTTCATTCCTGTCCCGACCATGATGCCCCCTCCGCCACGCCATATGTACTCCCCAGTAGCCGGAGCTGGAGACATGGCAACACAGTATATACAACAGTATCAGTCTTCACAGGTCTATGGAGATGTAGGTAAGACATCTAGACGTATTCCTGTGTTATTCCTGTTTTACGGAGCTCACTATTCTTTGCTTGGATATAATGGGTGCTATTATTATCATAAAAAAGAAACAAAATGGTAACTATCACAGTAATTTTCTGTTACTCAAACACTATATTAAGGGAACTCTGCTCAATACTCTATAATAATCTATATGGGAAAAAACCAAAAAAGATTGGATATATGTATATGTGTAACCCATTCACTTGACTGCACAGCAGAAACTAACACAAAATTGTAAATCAACTATGCTCCAATAAAAATTAGTTTTAAAAAAATGTTAAATGTTCATCTTCATGATGACCCTTCAGGGCAGGTGAGAAAACAGAAAATCAGAGGGAAAGTAACTTACATCATGCAGCAATACTTAGTGGGGACACATTCAAACAAGAGGTCTTCTTGTCTGTCCTGGCTGCTGTCTTAAGTTCTGAGGAAATATTTTAGCCAAGAATAATCATGGTACTGTTAAATTCTGAAGCCTCTCATGCCACTAACCAGGGCTGCTAGGTTCTGTAAGATACTGAAAAAAAGAGAAAACAGGAAGACAACCTCTGCCCTCAGGGAGTTAGTAAATTAGGGGAAGCGTTGACAGCTACACACCAAAAATAATTGTCTTACTCTTTCCTATGGCTTGAAATACCACCCATATACTGACAGTTTTTCAACTTAAACCTTCAGTCAAAACCTCTCCTTTGAGCCCCAGACTTTTATTTCTAACTGCTTTTTCTTAATTAACTTCTTCTGGTGTAAAATACTTACTTATGTGTCTGAAAAAAACAGCTTACATCCCAGGGAAGAAACTTTTGATTTGTTGTTCATTTTATAGGTTATTGAAGACAATGGTGTTCAAGAGTTGTTGTGGTTCCTCAGGCCCCAGAGTTTCACCGGTGGGCACACAGTCATCCATCGTTCTCCACATCCTCCTCTGCCTGGCTTCATTCCTGTCCCGACCATGATGCCCCCTCCGCCACGCCATATGTACTCCCCAGTAGCCGGAGCTGGAGACATGGCAACACAGTATATACAACAGTATCAGTCTTCACAGGTCTATGGAGATGTAGGTAAGACATCTAGACGTATTCCTGTGTTATTCCTGTTTTACGGAGCTCACTATTCTTTGCTTGGATATAATGGGTGCTATTATTATCATAAAAAAGAAACAAAATGGTAACTATCACAGTAATTTTCTGTTACTCAAACACTATATTAAGGGAACTCTGCTCAATACTCTATAATAATCTATATGGGAAAAAACCAAAAAAGATTGGATATATGTATATGTGTAACCCATTCACTTGACTGCACAGCAGAAACTAACACAAAATTGTAAATCAACTATGCTCCAATAAAAATTAGTTTTAAAAAAATGTTAAATGTTCATCTTCATGATGACCCTTCAGGGCAGGTGAGAAAACAGAAAATCAGAGGGAAAGTAACTTACATCATGCAGCAATACTTAGTGGGGACACATTCAAACAAGAGGTCTTCTTGTCTGTCCTGGCTGCTGTCTTAAGTTCTGAGGAAATATTTTAGCCAAGAATAATCATGGTACTGTTAAATTCTGAAGCCTCTCATGCCACTAACCAGGGCTGCTAGGTTCTGTAAGATACTGAAAAAAAAAGAGAGAAAACAGGAAGACAACCTCTGCCCTCAGGGAGTTAGTAAATTAGGGGAAGCGTTGACAGCTACACACCAAAAATAATTGTCTTACTCTTTCCTATGGCTTGAAATACCACCCATATACTGACAGTTTTTCAACTTAAACCTTCAGTCAAAACCTCTCCTTTGAGCCCCAGACTTTTATTTCTAACTGCTTTTTCTTTTTTTTTTGGACTGTGCTGGATTCCCCAACCAGGGATTAAACCCAGACCATGGCATTAAAAGCCTGGAATGAGAGCCACTGGGCTAACTCCACTTAAGTGTCTTACACCTCTCCGTTACAGTATTTTAAAACATAAATCTCGTAATTATGGAACCTGCTTTTCTTTGTCATCTTCATCTCCATGGATGGTGCCACTGTCTGCTCAGTTTGCACGAGTGAAAACCAGCTGACCAGGTCTGATTCCTCCTCTTTCAGCCCCCACATCAATTGGTAGTTATTTTCAGAAGATTCTCAGATGTATCTGCGCTTTCTCCACTGCTGCTCAGACCTAGTCCCCGTCAGCTCGTGTCAGGACACCTGCAACAGCAGCCTTCCCGCTGGGTTCCTGCTGTCATTCTTGCCCACAGCCATCCACGCTCAGCCAGAAGAATCATCATTTTAAAATATAAATCAGACCATTCTTCTGTTAAACAAATTTCAGTGACTTGCCATTGCATTTAGGAAAAAACCCTAAGCCCTTGACCAGGATTTCTCAGCCTCAGCTCTCCATCTTTGAGAAAGGCCAAGTCTTTACTGGGGAGGACAAAACTGTCTTTATAGGATGTTCAGAAGAATTCCTGCTCTCTACCCACTAGACGCCAGGAGCGCGCAGCTCCACCCCTCACCCTCACCCTCACCAACTCAGCTGTGACAGCCAAAAATATCTCCAGACATTGCCAAACGACTCCTGGGGGCCACAGTTGGCTCTGCCTGCAAACCGCTGCCCTGGACAAGATCCTGCCCTGTGGCCTCAGACTGCCTTGTCTCAACTTGCTCCCACACACGCACCCAGCCTTCAGTTTTTCAGAACCAAGCTCTTCCTTGCCTCAGTAGCTCTACACATGGTATTCTCTCTACCAGAAGGGAGTTTTCCCTCTTTCCATCCAAGGCTGCTGCTTCTCTGAAACCTGCTTGTGTCTTTCACAGAACTGAACACAACTTGATTTTTTTGTTGTTTATTTGGATGTCTTTCTTCCTTATTTAACTATAAATCCCCTAAGAACAGAATCTGTCTTTCATCACTATTTTCCTTGTGCTTAATCAGTACCTATGATTTAATTTATGCTTAGTAAATTTGTAGAAGAAATAGCTCTAAATACAAAATTTAAATTACGCAGCACAGCCTGTAAGTAGTAGGTGTATTATGTGTGTCATATATATTTTTTCAAACTTATTCCTGTCGCCCAAATAATGCATATTAATTCTGTAGCTCTGAGTATGGTTTGCTTTTCTGCATTTCTTACCAATTCCCAAGTAAGTCTCCAGCAGTGGCCCAGTGAACATACTTTTGAGTAGCAGGAGTTTATACTACAAATCAGTCTCTTTCATTTTTTTTTTTTTTACTCCGATTATGACCTGGTTTTTTAAAAATACAAGAAAATTGTAAGAAAAAAGCTAACTGTTAGAGTTTACTACTATTTTACATTGTTAAAAGCCGTTGCTAGTCAGAGGAGATGTTTGAAGTTGAAAGAGATACTAAAGTCATGACTATGCAAGAATAAAAGAACTCTGCACAGCTCAGTTCAGGTCGTATTCACCACCTGTGACAGTCACAGCATACCACCAAGCTGTTTCTATGGAAATTAGTAGTTGAGGAAAGAGGAAGGAAAGAAGTGTCTGTTTATAATTATAATTATAATCAAGCTGTAAAGCTTGGTTCTCTCAGTTGGTGGAGACCTCAAAATAGCTTTGTGTTGTGCAAGATTACTCTGAAATATTTCATAAGTTTTATAGAATGATAGATTTATTTCCTATTATTCTCTCATGACATAAATGTGTTCGGAAAAAAGTGACCTTTTTAAAATGTTTTTTATTTCTTCTTAGATGCTCACTCTACACATGGAAGGTCCAACTTTAGAGATGAAAGATCTAGTAAAACATATGAACGTTTACAGAAAAAATTAAAGGATCGCCAAGGAACGCAGAAAGAGAAAATGAGCAGTCCACCCTCATCGCCCCAGAAATGCCCTTCTCCCCTAAATGAACACAATGGGCTTACGAAAGGGCAGAGTGCCAGCAGTGTGAACACAGGATCAGCGAAGAACAAGTCAAAAGCAAATGGGCTTACAAAAAAGGCAGAGCTTGCCATTTCATCACTATTTTCCTTGTGCTTAATCAGTACCTATGATTTAATTTATGCTTAGTAAATTTGTAGAAGAAATAGCTCTAAATACAAAATTTAAATTACGCAGCACAGCCTGTAAGTAGTAGGTGTATTATGTGTGTCATATATATTTTTTCAAACTTATTCCTGTCGCCCAAATAATGCATATTAATTCTGTAGCTCTGAGTATGGTTTGCTTTTCTGCATTTCTTACCAATTCCCAAGTAAGTCTCCAGCAGTGGCCCAGTGAACATACTTTTGAGTAGCAGGAGTTTATACTACAAATCAGTCTCTTTCATTTTTTTTTTTTTTACTCCGATTATGACCTGGTTTTTTAAAAATACAAGAAAATTGTAAGAAAAAAGCTAACTGTTAGAGTTTACTACTATTTTACATTGTTAAAAGCCGTTGCTAGTCAGAGGAGATGTTTGAAGTTGAAAGAGATACTAAAGTCATGACTATGCAAGAATAAAAGAACTCTGCACAGCTCAGTTCAGGTCGTATTCACCACCTGTGACAGTCACAGCATACCACCAAGCTGTTTCTATGGAAATTAGTAGTTGAGGAAAGAGGAAGGAAAGAAGTGTCTGTTTATAATTATAATTATAATCAAGCTGTAAAGCTTGGTTCTCTCAGTTGGTGGAGACCTCAAAATAGCTTTGTGTTGTGCAAGATTACTCTGAAATATTTCATAAGTTTTATAGAATGATAGATTTATTTCCTATTATTCTCTCATGACATAAATGTGTTCGGAAAAAAGTGACCTTTTTAAAATGTTTTTTATTTCTTCTTAGATGCTCACTCTACACATGGAAGGTCCAACTTTAGAGATGAAAGATCTAGTAAAACATATGAACGTTTACAGAAAAAATTAAAGGATCGCCAAGGAACGCAGAAAGAGAAAATGAGCAGTCCACCCTCATCGCCCCAGAAATGCCCTTCTCCCCTAAATGAACACAATGGGCTTACGAAAGGGCAGAGTGCCAGCAGTGTGAACACAGGATCAGCGAAGAACAAGTCAGGAAAGGGCAAAGGTGCTGCACAAATTGATACAGAAATAGAAGGTAACTATTTAAAATAAAAGGTATCCCAACTGTCTTTTTATCATCACTTTACCTACTAAAAGTATGTTCTTTTATGAGATGGCCTTTCAGCCATTTCATCTTGCTTCACATGAACTGTAGCTTAAGAGCTTAACCCTTTCTAAATGAGAGCCTAAATTGTTGCTGGAGAATTTCTGTTTCCATTTTGAGAAAGCTCAACAGTTTTACCTATATTGTAAATTTTACTGACCAAGACAAATGTCTGTTTGATAGGAAAACAGACAGATTCCTTTTCTTCTTTCTCAACCTCAATAATGACAACCTGGTTTTTATCAAAACTCTTCTTATTCCTCCCAACGTCTTTATATGCAGGTCCCTGATAGCAACTAGCTGTGTAGTTCACCAATCCACTTATATACTCTATAATTAGAATAGAGTATTGTTAGATAGAGTTCAAAAGTTCTTTCAAATCCTCATGTTTCCCTTAGACCCTTCCTCTAACCTGTGACTTTCACCATAGGAACCCTGAGCACTACTTCCTTTTCCTTAAAAATTTCCATTCCCCATCAACCAGTTTAGTGCTTTAAGAGCCTCTTGGTTTGTAATATAAATGTTTATTTAAATGTTCTTCCATATTTTTGAGACCTTATGGTCATTCTTTTCAGCACTGATGTTTCAGAGGAATTAACCTAAAGTTTCAGATACACCATTGGTGGTTATCACTTATGGTCAAGTCAATTATATTCCTATTTTGGGAACCACAATTAAGTCATATATGAAACAGATGCTTAGTTAACTTGTCATTAAGAGGTATGAGCTTAGCAAATAAGAACTTTGCAGAGAGAGTAGTTTACCTTTTTAAGGGATCTAAGGGATGTAAGCATCTTTAAAATGGAAATAGAAACTGAGGCAGAAGAACTCTAAAGAGCCACAAACTGCTCAATATGAACTAAGGAAAATAAAACTCTTAAATACCAAGCTCTTTGTATATGTTTTAGAAGATATATTGTAAAGGAATCACAGAGATTGCATTTAAGTTATTTTTTTTTAATTCCAAATAAGATTTCTGGGTTTTTTTTTTTTTATCCTTTTTTTTTTGTAAGAAAAAGATGAAGAAACTAAAGCTGTTGAAGCACTTCTTTCCAACATTGTCAAACCAGTGGTAAGTATCTCATTATTTTCTTGACATTTCTATTTAGTATATTCATACGGGATTTTGGTATATTCAGGCTTTACTTACAATTTCAGTTCAGTTCTGTTGCTTAATCATGTCTGACTCTCCGCAGCCCCATGGACTGCAGCACACCCAGACTTTCCTGACCTTCACCATCTCCTGGAGCTTGCTCAAACTCTTTTCGATTAAGTTGGTTATGCCATCCAACCATCTCATCCTCTGCCATCCCCTTCTCTTTCTGCCTTCTATTTTTTCCCAGTATCAGGGTCTTTTCCAGTGAATCATTTCTTTGCATCAGGTGGCCAAAGCACTGGAACTTCAGCTTCAGCATTAGGCCTTCAATGAATGTTCAGGGTTGATTTCCTTTAGGACTGATTTGTTTGAACTCCTTGCAGTCCAGGGGACTCAAGAGTCTTCTCCCACAGCACAGTTCAAAGGCAGCAGTTCTTCAGGGCTCAGCCTTATTATGGTCCAACTCTCAACAGCCGTTTTGACTACTGGAAAAACCATAGCTTTGACTATATGGAAAAGTGATGTCTGCTTTTTAATACGCTCTTTAGATTTGTCGTAACTTTTCTTCCAAAGAGGAAGCGTCTTTTAATTTCATGGTTGTTGTCACTTACAATGTAACTGTATGTAAGGAATGTGAGGTCAGTAATAATAAATCAGTATACACCTGACATAGAAGAGACAGGTTGTTAATCAGTGAGGCAGAATACTCAACCAACAATTCATTTTTTAAACAAAGTTTTCATATATGCTCAATGACATTGAAAATCACTGGACCAAGCAAAGAGCTAATAAAGAGTGTAGGTAAAAGTGATTATCATTTAAAAAAAAAAACATTTATGTTATTTCCATATAAAATATATCTAGTTAACTCCAAATGCAAAAAGAGTTAAAATCAAACCACAGAAGAAAGTTAATATTCCCCAGTCCTATTTTGTGTGTAGATGTAACAAGAAATCAGAAAACCAGTAAAACCGGCTGCATAAAAGTTTCTGTGTGTTTTGTGTGTGTGCGTGCTAAGTCACTTCAGTCATGTCCAACTCTTTGCAACTCTATGGACGGTAGCCTACTAGGCTCTTCTGTCCATGGGATTCTCCAGACAAGAACACTGGAGTGGGTTGCCATACCCTCCTCCAGGGCATCTTCCCAACCCAGGGATCGACCCTGCATCTCCTGGGTCTCCTGCATTGGCAGGCAGGTTCTTTACCACTAGCGCCACCTGGGAAGCCCTTGTGTATTTTTAAAATAGCCTAAATAAAGTTTACCATTCTGATAGGAAAAATATTTCCATTAGATAAAAGATTAATATTAAGTAAAGTGCTCATACAAACTGAATTTTTAGACCCATTGAGACCTGAAAGGGTTCTTCACTAGTAATTAAGGGAAATATAAAGTAAACTTTTCTGAAACCAGTAAAAGCTATACAAATGAAAAGATGAGAAAGTTATGCTTCTGTTCAGATTGTTTAATTATGAGGGTAGTTAGACATATTTTTTAAAATATGATTCAGTTCTATTTCTTTGGACAGTCCTTGTTTTCCTCTTGAGGTTTTGGTCTTTTATTGTTAGATACATTGTAAAGTGAAGAAGTGAATCCTTTCACGTATGTTACAAGTGAGTTTTTTCTGCCATTCTTTCTTTTGACCGTGTAAGATGTTTACACTAATAGTTTTAAACCACCCTCTTTGAACTTTTGTTGAACCCATCCACCCTCTCACAGCAAATTGTATCTCATTTACAAATGGACAGGTTCCTCTTGGTAAGTCATTTTATGTAAGTAGTTACAGATAAATTTTACTTAATTTTGAAACCCTATTAGATCTTATACTGTTTGTTGTGCACATTGCAGTTGTTTCATAGAGCTTTTAAATACGATGTTTTTGCAGGCCTCAGACATCCAGGCAAAGACTGTAGTTCTTACCTGGTCTCCACCTTCCAGCCTCATTAATGGTGAAACAGATGAGACTCCTGTTCCAGAGCTCTATGGTTATGAAATCCTACTCTCAAGTACTGGAAAAGATGGGAAATACAAGAGTGTATATGCGTAGGTATTTGTTTAGCTTTACTCCTTCCCATTTCATAAGCTAACGGTTTATCATAAAGAGCTGAATACTACTACCTCTGTGCTGTTTTCTCTCTTTGCGCTTTTTTTTTTTTTGATATTTTGCTTTCATCTTTTTTTTTTCTTCCCCTTTATTTTTAAGATTTTACAGAGTTTTGTTGTTCACCAACATGTATGTTCCCAGATCATTCATATGCATATCCCTGGACCCTCCCCCTACCCATTTCCCCCCCTCCCACCCCTCCAGACCATCGCCCCGAGTGGTTGTAGGTACTCCTATTCCCTTAGCACAATGACAACAGCTATCTTTTCCGCACATGGCAGCATAGGTTTCCATGTTACTCCCTCCCTGCCTCCCTCCCACTGTTCGGTCTCCACAATGTCTTTATGTCTATTCTCTGTTTTTTCATGAGTTCACTGCGTGTGTTATCACAACCATCTTACTAGATCCCATATATATGAGTTAGTATA
The DNA here is from genome assembly GCA_022376925.1 of Tragulus kanchil. Lineage (NCBI taxonomy): Eukaryota > Metazoa > Chordata > Mammalia > Artiodactyla > Tragulidae > Tragulus > Tragulus kanchil. Next base: position 75,012,164 of record JAIOJX010000003.1, on the reverse strand, counting down.
CTATACTTGTCTTTGAATCTATAAGTTGACCAGTGATACTGATTTCAACATAGTCAAGACGCCAGCTAGTTCACATTTCTGTCTACATTCCCTTAGAAATAATCACTTTCATTGGCCACGTTCATCTTTTTTGTCTTTCAGAAGGCTCCCTAATAGATATTTCACTATTCACATATTCCTGAGACATAAATATGAATTATAGTACATGGACCAGAAATGGAGATATTGTGAACTCATGCAGTGCTCCTCTGGGGAGTTGGACTTAATTCTTACATATATAAGATCATGTCCTACTGCAAAATGAATTTAGTACCATTGTTCCTCATTTGCATGTTGAACCCATCCACCCTCTCACAGCAAATTGTATCTCATTTACAAATGGACAGGTTCCTCTTGGTAAGTCATTTTATGTAAGTAGTTACAGATAAATTTTACTTAATTTTGAAACCCTATTAGATCTTATACTGTTTGTTGTGCACATTGCAGTTGTTTCATAGAGCTTTTAAATACGATGTTTTTGCAGGCCTCAGACATCCAGGCAAAGACTGTAGTTCTTACCTGGTCTCCACCTTCCAGCCTCATTAATGGTGAAACAGATGAGACTCCTGTTCCAGAGCTCTATGGTTATGAAATCCTACTCTCAAGTACTGGAAAAGATGGGAAATACAAGAGTGTATATGCGTAGGTATTTGTTTAGCTTTACTCCTTCCCATTTCATAAGCTAACGGTTTATCATAAAGAGCTGAATACTACTACCTCTGTGCTGTTTTCTCTCTTTGCGCTTTTTTTTTTTTTGATATTTTGCTTTCATCTTTTTTTTTTCTTCCCCTTTATTTTTAAGATTTTACAGAGTTTTGTTGTTCACCAACATGTATGTTCCCAGATCATTCATATGCATATCCCTGGACCCTCCCCCTACCCATTTCCCCCCCTCCCACCCCTCCAGACCATCGCCCCGAGTGGTTGTAGGTACTCCTATTCCCTTAGCACAATGACAACAGCTATCTTTTCCGCACATGGCAGCATAGGTTTCCATGTTACTCCCTCCCTGCCTCCCTCCCACTGTTCGGTCTCCACAATGTCTTTATGTCTATTCTCTGTTTTTTCATGAGTTCACTGCGTGTGTTATCACAACCATCTTACTAGATCCCATATATATGAGTTAGTATACTATACTTGTCTTTGAATCTATAAGTTGACCAGTGATACTGATTTCAACATAGTCAAGACGCCAGCTAGTTCACATTTCTGTCTACATTCCCTTAGAAATAATCACTTTCATTGGCCACGTTCATCTTTTTTGTCTTTCAGAAGGCTCCCTAATAGATATTTCACTATTCACATATTCCTGAGACATAAATATGAATTATAGTACATGGACCAGAAATGGAGATATTGTGAACTCATGCAGTGCTCCTCTGGGGAGTTGGACTTAATTCTTACATATATAAGATCATGTCCTACTGCAAAATGAATTTAGTACCATTGTTCCTCATTTGCATGTTGAAAGCATTATAGTTCTCTTTTCTTGGTTCAAAAGTGTATTAGACACCAAGAGGCCATAGGAAGTATCAGTGGCTAAAATTGTGACTTTGTGATTGACGATAGTAAAGTAGCTTATTTTTCTGTTCTTATTTATATAGAAATGGTTCATTCTGATGAAAAAGTAAAATCAATTTCTGGTTATATAACTTCACCAGGAAGATTGTAAAGGAGGAGGTAGTTAGCCATTCTGAATGATCATTACTAACACAGAACACTAGATATGTCAACCTCCTTGGTGTATTAATAAAAAAAAAAAAAAAAAAAAGCTAGTGTGGTAAGAAAGGAAAATGAAACTGCTCCAGTGACTGTCATCTAGGAACAAAAGGTTATAGAAATGTCCTGTCTCCTTCCCTCTGTTGAGACTTCCTTGTGTTTATTCTGTTTCGTTTTCTTAAAAGAGACACACCTACCTATGGGGTAAACACAGGGTAAAGGACCATCACGTAAAGGTTTCTTTCTGTGGTGATGGCTGTTCTAGCTTTATATGACTGCTTCCTAAGGGAAGAGGATTTATCTCCATTTGCACCTGAGCAGAGAGCACAAGAGGGACATCAGTCAACCTCAGTCACTTTGTCTACTCTGCTCCAGTCAAGGTCTCATTATGGGCTGTTACTGCAACTGCCCGGTTCAGTAAGGTATGCTTCCATCAGTGAGACGAGCTTCCTTTCTCACACTATTCACTGGCTTTGAATTGAGAATATGGTAGCTAGGAGGAAAAGCGGAGGGGAGGAAGACGTGGAGAGGAGAGAAACCTGACTGAAGGAAATGGAACACAGAGCAGTGATTTAAAAGAAAAGGGAGTGAAAACAGACTAGTTTGTTGGCTACATACCAAAATAATAGTTGTAGCATATAATTATTTAAGAAAATATGTGCTGTTGTATTTGAAAATGTACTACTGACCATGAAAAATGCTTTACCTTAAATTATAATGTACTTTTATAAAATCTTCTCATTAAATTGTAACATTTTAAATCAAGTTCCACATTATATTTTAAATAAAATCCAACAGTGACAAACTCCTGGTAAAAATTTGGTAGTTTTGATTTTAGCAGTACACATGCTATTTAGCATTAGAACTATATGCCAGTGGATTTTTTAAATAATTGAAAATGGTTCCATGTCTGGCTGACGTAATTCATTTACTTAGCACAACTTTTTGTTTTCTAGTGCTATACAGGTGCATACTTAAAGTTAGCATATGTCCTAATTACACAAATTGCTTATGAGTACAGTCTGAATGTGGCTACAGTTGGAAAAGTAAGAAGCAATATAATTTCATAAAATACCACAAATCATAGTATACCTAACACACAACCTCTAACATGCCTTATTTATCAAACAATGAACTGTTACCTTTTCTCCCCAGAGGAGAAGAAACCAGTGTCACTTTAAATGATCTCAAACCAGCTACCGATTACCATGCAAAGTAAGGAATTCTTTTCTGCTGCTTTTATATGCTTTATTGTAGCATAGGGTTTGTTTACTTTTAATGATTTCCTTAAAAGTCTAGAATGTAATTTAAATACTAATTTCAGATTAAAAACATGAACTTTGTGGATTTTAATTTTTCTTTTGGTATAATTATCAACACTTCCCCCGCCACCCACCAAAAAACACTTTAACTCAAATGTTATATTGAAGGGTAAATGGCCCTGATAAATGGCCAGGACCTAGGGATTAGAATGAATATACAAATAATGTGTATAATCCTGGAGAAGGAAATGGCAGCCCACTCCAGTATTCTTGCCTGGAGAATTCCAGGGATAAAAGAACCTGGCAGGCTGCAGTCTGTGGGGTTGCAAGGAGTTGGCCACGACTGAGCGACTGAGCACATGTATAAATATACATGTAATATCTAATCTAGTGCTATAAAATTGTCCCAGCTTTTGAAATTTGTACAAACAGTATCAGAATATTTGCCACTTACTCATTTTCACTCCATCCTGTTTTGTAAGAGTTTGGGATATTAAAACACATTTAATTGGGATAACAGACCCTACTGTTTTACTCAGCACAGTTTTCTTCTGTTATGATTTCTTTTTTTTTTTTTTTTCTTTTTGGCCACTTTTGTTGGTCTTTCATTCATCTGTTTTCATCCATCTTTATTCTTTGGCCTTTGTGGGCCTTTAAATAAGTTTCCACATTATATTTTAAATAAAATCCAACAGTGACAAACTCCTGGTAAAAATTTGGTAGTTTTGATTTTAGCAGTACACATGCTATTTAGCATTAGAACTATATGCCAGTGGATTTTTTAAATAATTGAAAATGGTTCCATGTCTGGCTGACGTAATTCATTTACTTAGCACAACTTTTTGTTTTCTAGTGCTATACAGGTGCATACTTAAAGTTAGCATATGTCCTAATTACACAAATTGCTTATGAGTACAGTCTGAATGTGGCTACAGTTGGAAAAGTAAGAAGCAATATAATTTCATAAAATACCACAAATCATAGTATACCTAACACACAACCTCTAACATGCCTTATTTATCAAACAATGAACTGTTACCTTTTCTCCCCCCCCAGAGGAGAAGAAACCAGTGTCACTTTAAATGATCTCAAACCAGCTACCGATTACCATGCAAAGTAAGGAATTCTTTTCTGCTGCTTTTATATGCTTTATTGTAGCATAGGGTTTGTTTACTTTTAATGATTTCCTTAAAAGTCTAGAATGTAATTTAAATACTAATTTCAGATTAAAAACATGAACTTTGTGGATTTTAATTTTTCTTTTGGTATAATTATCAACACTTCCCCCGCCACCCACCAAAAAACACTTTAACTCAAATGTTATATTGAAGGGTAAATGGCCCTGATAAATGGCCAGGACCTAGGGATTAGAATGAATATACAAATAATGTGTATAATCCTGGAGAAGGAAATGGCAGCCCACTCCAGTATTCTTGCCTGGAGAATTCCAGGGATAAAAGAACCTGGCAGGCTGCAGTCTGTGGGGTTGCAAGGAGTTGGCCACGACTGAGCGACTGAGCACATGTATAAATATACATGTAATATCTAATCTAGTGCTATAAAATTGTCCCAGCTTTTGAAATTTGTACAAACAGTATCAGAATATTTGCCACTTACTCATTTTCACTCCATCCTGTTTTGTAAGAGTTTGGGATATTAAAACACATTTAATTGGGATAACAGACCCTACTGTTTTACTCAGCACAGTTTTCTTCTGTTATGATTTCTTTTTTTTTTTTTTTTCTTTTTGGCCACTTTTGTTGGTCTTTCATTCATCTGTTTTCATCCATCTTTATTCTTTGGCCTTTGTGGGCCTCCCATCGCGGTGGTCTCTCTCGCCGCAGAGCTCCGGCTGGATAGTTGGACACATCGGTCCAGCCGCTCCGCAGCACATGGGATCTTCCCGGGCCAGGGATCAAACCTGCGCCCTTTGCACTGCAAGGCGGTGTCCTTCCCCACTGGATCACCAGGGAAGCCCTGATTTAACAATTATTTTGTAAAGACCACAGGTCCTCCCCAGCAGGGACTCAGTATAATGACTTATTCATTCACCTCTGTGTTTAAAAGGAACCCTCGCAGTTATCCTGTTAGACTACTACATTGTCTTCAGTTACACACCCTATGGATGAACCCTAAGTATTACCCAACCTAGTATTTTTCAAACAGTATATTGTAACCACTTCTGAATTATGAAGTTAATTTTGTGGGTTATAGTCAGAATTGTTTTTAATTAAATATAATCAAATGGAATAGAAAGTAATGACCCTAGTTAAGGATATTGTTTAAGAACACTTTTGTTGTACGTGTGTATAAATATATATCACAGAGACAGTTACAGTTTAAAATGTATTTCTTACTTTGAGCAGTCTGAAAAATATGAAAGCCACTGGTCTGTTTTTCTTTTTTTTTTTTTTAAGGGTCACTCTTTATTTCTGATATGCATATTTTCTTGATAGAGCATTTAGAGGGCACTTTACTGACTTGCAGATACTTGAAGGTGATGCTGTAGAATGACAGAATACAGTGATTCTGTAGGATGAAACAGTTTGTTTTATCACCATAGAGTCCAGGCAGAATACAATTCTATAAAGGGATCTCCTTCTGAAGCTGAAACCTTTACCACCTTGAGCTGTGAACCTGACATACCTAATCCTCCAAGGATAGCCAATCGGACCAAAAATTCACTCACTTTACAGTGGAAGGTAAGAATGTTTTTTAGAGTGTTTCCAACTGGACATACATTTGTTTCCCCCTTTTTTTTTTCTGTTGTATTAAGCTTCATTTGTTTTTGGAGACAAAAAGTGGTGTAAGCTAACTTGCTCTTGCTCTTCACATATATTAGATGAGCATTTGTTCCTTATATCCTAAAGTAACACTCTTTATCAGTTTTTCTTACTGTAACGTAAATATAGCAGAGAAGATTGATTTATAATTAGCAGTCCTTATACTGAATGACACTGCTCTGTGGTTTCTCAAGCTCACTGCTTCCCATAATATTTTGTAATAACACCTTTATATCCTAAATTTTATCCCAAAATGAGATTCATAATAACACAAATACTAATATGATGTCATAAGGGAAGAAGGAATAAAATTATTTTTAATAGAATAATATATCTTTTAATATATAAATATTAGGGCCCAGCTACACAAGAAGATGTAATGAAGTGGACAGACATTAGATAGAATTAGTAATTCAAATACCACAGACATCGTTGTCATTGGTGGCATGAGTCTCTGTAATGACCTAAGTCTTGGTAAATTTCTGAATAAAATTAAGTACAGTCTTTCCTAAATTGCACAGTAGTTGCATTTGGGGAATACAGTAAGTGTCAAAATTATACTATAAATATCATAGAAAATGGAATTAGGCTTTAGGCTGTAATAATTGTAAACAGATATTCATCTATATGGAGCACATTGAAAAGTCCTGGAGGGAGAAACCAGCACAATATTGTAAACCAATTATCCTCCAATTAAAAATAAATAGTTTTTTTTTAATTATCAAAAAGAGAATGGAAAAACCCAGGCAAGGGCGAGGAATGAAACTAAATATTATAGGCTCTCAAAAAAAAAAGTTTTGGAAAAAACTGTTTCATTGTACTGAAATGTAAAATTCTGTAGTTCTAGAATGACTAAATACTAGGGGAAAATGACTAAAAGTGAAATTTTAAACTGAAATGAACAGGTTAATGAAATAACAGTTCGTATGCAGTCAGCACATGGAGTCTAAAAGCAAAGCTTCAGACAGCATGCCCTCTTGGGAGTTCCTCAGCACACTTGTTCTGAATTGACATTTTAGTATCCTTGCAGATTGTATTGATAAAGTTGAGTTTTAATGAAAATGACAAGATCTATCCCAGGAGCTTAAAGCTGATAAAAACCTTCTGATAAAAGGCAGTATTTTGGGGGGAGTAGGGTGGGAGGGAGGGGGACGGGCGGGCCGCTTCTATTGGTCTTCCATTTCTCTATTTTCATCCATCTTTGTTCTTTGGCTCCTGTAGGCCTCCCATCGCGGTGGCCTCTGTCGCGCGGCTCTGGGCGCATGCGCCCAGAGCTCCAGCTTGGTAATTGGACACATCAGTCTAGCCGGTCCGCGGCACATGGGATCTTCCCAGGCCAGGAATCCAACCAGCAGCGCTTGCACTGCAAGGCGGTGTCCTTACCCACTGGACCACCAGGGGAAGCCCTAATAAGATAGCTCTTGATAAAAGAGATTGTCCAGAATGCAGAAACATTTGAGTAGCCTCTTGCTTTGTTTTCTTGCAGTTAAAAGGATTCTAGGATGTACATGTGTTTCTGTAACGCCTAGTGCAGTTTTTCCAGGGCTAAATCCCAGAGAACATCTGCAGCACAGCAGAGGCTTTAGGTTAAATCATCACAATACCTTTTATAAAAGCACTAATTTGTACTCATTTGGGTTTTTTTTTTTCGGTGTTTTGTTTTAGGCACCTAGTGACAATGGTTCTAAAATCCAGAGTTTTATTTTAGAATGGGATGAGGTAAGTACATTTGAACTTTTTAAATTAGCCAAAAATGTTTGCATATCCTCAAGCAGAAATACCTTTTTAATAGTTTTTTTCCTCTTTAAAAACAGTATGAATGATTTCATGTGGTGCACGAGTCTGTTGATGGTGTCCTTAGAAAACATTTCTGACCAAACCAGACCTCCTGTTTATTGTACTGAAATGTAAAATTCTGTAGTTCTAGAATGACTAAATACTAGGGGAAAATGACTAAAAGTGAAATTTTAAACTGAAATGAACAGGTTAATGAAATAACAGTTCGTATGCAGTCAGCACATGGAGTCTAAAAGCAAAGCTTCAGACAGCATGCCCTCTTGGGAGTTCCTCAGCACACTTGTTCTGAATTGACATTTTAGTATCCTTGCAGATTGTATTGATAAAGTTGAGTTTTAATGAAAATGACAAGATCTATCCCAGGAGCTTAAAGCTGATAAAAACCTTCTGATAAAAGGCAGTGTTTTGGGGGGAGTAGGGTGGGGAGGGAGGGGGACGGGCGGGCCGCTTCTATTGGTCTTCCATTTCTCTATTTTCATCCATCTTTGTTCTTTGGCTCCTGTAGGCCTCCCATCGCGGTGGCCTCTGTCGTCGCCGGCTCTGGGCGCATGCGCCCCAGAGCTCCAGCTTGGTAATTGGACACATCAGTCTAGCCGGTCCGCGGCACATGGGATCTTCCCAGGCCAGGGATCCAACCGGCCGGCGCCCCTTGCACTGCAAGGCGGTGTCCTTACCCACTGGACCACCAGGGGAAGCCCTAATAAGATAGCTCTTGATAAAAGAGATTGTCCAGAATGCAGAAACATTTGAGTAGCCTCTTGCTTTGTTTTCTTGCAGTTAAAAGGATTCTAGGATGTACATGTGTTTCTGTAACGCCTAGTGCAGTTTTTCCAGGGCTAAATCCCAGAGAACATCTGCAGCACAGCAGAGGCTTTAGGTTAAATCATCACAATACCTTTTATAAAAGCACTAATTTGTACTCATTTGGGTTTTTTTTTTTCGGTGTTTTGTTTTAGGCACCTAGTGACAATGGTTCTAAAATCCAGAGTTTTATTTTAGAATGGGATGAGGTAAGTACATTTGAACTTTTTAAATTAGCCAAAAATGTTTGCATATCCTCAAGCAGAAATACCTTTTTAATAGTTTTTTTCCTCTTTAAAAACAGTATGAATGATTTCATGTGGTGCACGAGTCTGTTGATGGTGTCCTTAGAAAACATTTCTGACCAAACCAGACCTCCTGATGTTTTAGGTTTTTTGTTTTGTTTTGTTTTTCTTTTTTTCAGCTAAACCAACCATCAAAGCTATCACTTGGTTAATTAACTTGATGGAATATTTTCTTTCACATCAGCCTTGAAGGCAAGCATGTTTGTTTACTGTGACCACTTTAAGCAAATTACCACAAACTGAGTGGCTTAAAACAATGTTTATTCTCTTACGATTCAGGAAACTAGAAATCCAAAATGGCTTTCACTGGGCCAGAAGCAGGGTGGCACCGGAGCCATGCTTCCTCCAGGGACTCTGGAGAGAATCCCTGCCTTGCTTTTACAGCTCCTGGAGGCTTATGTGCTTCATGGCCACATCAGAGTGCCTTTTCATCCCCTGCTCCCATTATTGCATGACCGTCTTCAGGTCCTTCTCAGCCTCCCTTGAAAAAGGACACTTGTAATTCCATTGAGAGCCCACCCAGATGATCCGAGATAATCTCTCCATCTCAGGAGCCTTTCCTTCGCCGTATTCACACAGCCCCTGCTGCCATCTGAGGACACAGTCACAGGCTCCGGGGATCAGGATCTGGGCGTCGTGGGGGCTTACCACAGCAAGCGTGCTGGGCTTTACGATTTAGTGCTTTGTTTACTGTCACTTACCATGTTCTCTTTCACCCTGCTGCTTCACTGCAACCAAGAGGAAGGGCCCAGAGGCAATAGAAAAATTCCACTGATGATTTGGGAATTCAGTATATTAAAATAGTAATGGGGTACAACCCAAGTAGGTTTTATTCCAGAAGTTCTAAGTGAATTCAAAATTAGGAAATCTGTTGCTACATTATAGTAATTGAGAAGAAAAACCGTATCATCTTGATAAATTATGACAGGTATTTGATACAGTTTATTACTGATGTCATTTAAAACTTAAATTAGGAATAGAAAGGTAATTCTTTATTTGATAGTTCTATATTAAGTGAAGTACTATCACTAAACAACAAAAAGGATTTCTAGCCAAAGCAAAAATCAGTCCAAGTTAACAGTTTTTCCCACCTTTATTTGACATTATTCAGGAAGTTATAGCTAAACAGTATAATTTGGAATCAAAAAGAGGTAGAGCTATTGTGGCAGGGCTGGGGGACAAAATTATCATTGTTTATAGATGATACAAGTTTCTGTTTAAATAACACAATAGAATAAACTATAAACACTTTTAAAACTAAGAATTCAACAGAGCAACCAGATTCAGACTAAATATTTTCTTTGACAGAGTGGTCACCCTTCACCTCTACCACACAATAAAGAGAAACCTGTTTTTAAGGTAGAAAATGAGAAATTTGTCGATTTTAAGTAGCACTTAAATTTCTGAAACTCATCAGTTGTCCTCAACTGTAGGCTTTTCTACCTCCCACCTTTAATGCCTGGAATGGGCTTTTTCTCTCCTTTTATACTTTTGCAGGGTTAAATCTAAGCAGTAGTAGCATCAAAGTCTTTAAGCAAGTTTAGCAACTGTCCAGGTGGTCTGGGGATGAGTAGGGACCTTATCTTTTTTTTTTTTTTAAGGGTAGATTTTTATTTATTTATTTACTTGGTTGCACTGAGTCTTAGTTACAGCATGTGGGATTTTTTTAGTTGTATGTGGGATCTAGTTCCCTGACCAGGGATCGAACCCAGGCCTCCTGCATTGGGAGCATGGAGTCTTAGCCACTGGACCACTAGGAAAGTCCCAGGACCTTTTCTTAAAGCTGTTTGCATAGAGCTTTTCATGAGTTGAAGACTACATCCAGGTACTCATCAAAGATCAGCCTATTTCTTTACCACTGCCATTCCCCCCACCCCCATAAGAGACTGTGGCATCCATACCAAGGAAGGATTTCTTTTACTAAAAGCCAGAGGCACATAATCAGCTATAAAAGAGGATGCAGGTAGCTAAACAGAGGTGCCGACCCTTTGGTGTTTCAATTCTACATTAGGGCACAGTTTATAAAACTTTGATGTCATTTAAAACTTAAATTAGGAATAGAAAGGTAATTCTTTATTTGATAGTTCTATATTAAGTGAAGTACTATCACTAAACAACAAAAAGGATTTCTAGCCAAAGCAAAAATCAGTCCAAGTTAACAGTTTTTCCCACCTTTATTTGACATTATTCAGGAAGTTATAGCTAAACAGTATAATTTGGAATCAAAAAGAGGTAGAGCTATTGTGGCAGGGCTGGGGGACAAAATTATCATTGTTTATAGATGATACGAGTTTCTGTTTAAATAACACAATAGAATAAACTATAAACACTTTTAAAACTAAGAATTCAACAGAGCAACCAGATTCAGACTAAATATTTTCTTTGACAGAGTGGTCACCCTTCACCTCTACCACACAATAAAGAGAAACCTGTTTTTAAGGTAGAAAATGAGAAATTTGTCGATTTTAAGTAGCACTTAAATTTCTGAAACTCATCAGTTGTCCTCAACTGTAGGCTTTTCTACCTCCCACCTTTAATGCCTGGAATGGGCTTTTTCTCTCCTTTTATACTTTTGCAGGGTTAAATCTAAGCAGTAGTAGCATCAAAGTCTTTAAGCAAGTTTAGCAACTGTCCAGGTGGTCTGGGGATGAGTAGGGACCTTATCTTTTTTTTTTTTTTAAGGGTAGATTTTTATTTATTTATTTACTTGGTTGCACTGAGTCTTAGTTACAGCATGTGGGATTTTTTTAGTTGTATGTGGGATCTAGTTCCCTGACCAGGGATCGAACCCAGGCCTCCTGCATTGGGAGCATGGAGTCTTAGCCACTGGACCACTAGGAAAGTCCCAGGACCTTTTCTTAAAGCTGTTTGCATAGAGCTTTTCATGAGTTGAAGACTACATCCAGGTACTCATCAAAGATCAGCCTATTTCTTTACCACTGCCATTCCCCCCACCCCCATAAGAGACTGTGGCATCCATACCAAGGAAGGATTTCTTTTACTAAAAGCCAGAGGCATAGAATCAGCTATAAAAGAGGATGCATGTAGCTAAACAGAGGTGCCTACCCTTTGGTTTTTCAATTCTACATTAGGGCACAGTGAGTATCGTATAAAAGATGTGTTACCTCAACCTCCTCGTAAGGTTCATGACATGCATTTAAGATGATTTTTAATGTACACTAGCTAATATATTACTGTCAATTAGAAGTTAATGTGAATTTCTCTTTTTACATTAGTGTACAATGATGTATAATAACTATTTCTTTTAGGGAAAAGGAAATGGAGAATTTTGTCAGTGTTACATGGGCTTACAGAAGCAATTTAAAATTACTAAACTGTCACCAGCAATGGGTTGTAAATTTAGACTATCAGCCAAAAATGACTATGGTACAAGGTAAGATACATTTTAGTGTAGATATTTTAGACTGTCCATTTGTATAAATTATTCCCACTTCAAATTAGTCACTAAAAATTCTGCCTTAGTTTATGACTTTGTTGATATGGTTAAGATGTGTTACTGACCTAGCAAAAGCTGTAAGCGACTTTGTTACATAAACTGAAGAACTACAGTTTTAAAAGAATTATTCACCTTTGGGTATCTGACCTGGTTGCCATAAAGATATTAAATCTAAGATATATTATTAGATTATAATTAGTTGTCAAAATTATCATTTTCCCCAAAAATGCCATTTGTCAGAACTGTTCTTAACTATAAAAAAAAAAATAACCTCTTTTCATCCTTCTTAAAAACTGCTTGTTTCAACAGTGATTTTAGTGAAGAAGTCTTATACTACACCTCAGGCTGTGCCCCGTCTATGCCAGCAAGTCCTGTATTAACGAAAGCTGGGGTTACTTGGTTATCCTTGGAGTGGAGTAAACCCTCAGGAACACCATCAGATGAAGGAATTTCTTACATTTTAGAGATGGAGGAAGAAACTTCAGTAAGTATATATAGTTTAAATAGGGGATTTAAAGCCTTTCAGTGTGACATTAATCCCAATACTGCCACAGTACTTAGGTCCTTGGTTGGTTACTCTTTGCAGGGACTGGAAGTGAGAGACAGCTCAGTCTTTTGTTAGGGGTGGATGTGGGGGAGGCGGGTGTTGTATGTGTATGCACTTGCTTGATGTGTTGGAAAGGAGTGGGGGGGGGTGTACTTTTTGCCTGGGATCACCACAGCCTTATTAGACTAAGCAGTGCTAAAAGACAAAATGAGCATGTCTGCCTCAACCTCCTCGTAAGGTTCATGACATGCATTTAAGATGATTTTTAATGTACACTAGCTAATATATTACTGTCAATTAGAAGTTAATGTGAATTTCTCTTTTTACATTAGTGTACAATGATGTATAATAACTATTTCTTTTAGGGAAAAGGAAATGGAGAATTTTGTCAGTGTTACATGGGCTTACAGAAGCAATTTAAAATTACTAAACTGTCACCAGCAATGGGTTGTAAATTTAGACTATCAGCCAAAAATGACTATGGTACAAGGTAAGATACATTTTAGTGTAGATATTTTAGACTGTCCATTTGTATAAATTATTCCCACTTCAAATTAGTCACTAAAAATTCTGCCTTAGTTTATGACTTTGTTGATATGGTTAAGATGTGTTACTGACCTAGCAAAAGCTGTAAGCGACTTTGTTACATAAACTGAAGAACTACAGTTTTAAAAGAATTATTCACCTTTGGGTATCTGACCTGGTTGCCATAAAGATATTAAATCTAAGATATATTATTAGATTATAATTAGTTGCCAAAATTATCTTTTTCCCCCAAAAAATGCCATTTGTCAGAACTGTTCTTAACTATAAAAAAAAAAATAACCTCTTTTCATCCTTCTTAAAAACTGCTTGTTTCAACAGTGATTTTAGTGAAGAAGTCTTATACTACACCTCAGGCTGTGCCCCGTCTATGCCAGCAAGTCCTGTATTAACGAAAGCTGGGGTTACTTGGTTATCCTTGGAGTGGAGTAAACCCTCAGGAACACCATCAGATGAAGGAATTTCTTACATTTTAGAGATGGAGGAAGAAACTTCAGTAAGTATATATAGTTTAAATAGGGGATTTAAAGCCTTTCAGTGTGACATTAATCCCAATACTGCCACAGTACTTAGGTCCTTGGTTGGTTACTCTTTGCAGGGACTGGAAGTGAGAGACAGCTCAGTCTTTTGTTAGGGGTGGATGTGGGGGAGGCGGGTGTTGTATGTGTATGCACTTGCTTGATGTGTTGGAAAGGAGTGGGGGTGGGGGGAGGGGTGTGTACTTTTTGCCTGGGATCACCACAGCCTTATTAGACTAAGCAGTGCTAAAAGACAAAATGAGCATGTCTGCCTTCTCCAACCATGTTTGTTTCAACCGTGTCAAGCACTGTTTCTCTTCTCCGAGTGCCACAGAAACTTTGAAAACCCTCACGTGAGACTGTACCATGTAGCCTGAGTCCCCAATTACTAGTGTCTCATCTCCTATGAGATAGACTTGAGATGGATGAGTTATGCTGTCTTCAGCTACCTATATAGTTCCTTAGCTTTTCAGAGTTATTTTGAAGCTGTATGAGTCAAAAATAGCTTGGTCCATCCTAGATGTATACCCAGAAGAATTGTACTAAACTCTGTACCCCAGTGTTCATAGCAGCATTAATCATAATAGCCAGAAAGTGCGAATAAGTAAAATGTCCGTCCACTTGATATTAATAATTGGATAAACAAAATGTAACATATCCATGCAGTAGAATATCATTCAGCCAAATGAAGGAATAGAGTACTGACATACACCATACATGAGTGAGTCTTGAAAACATTATGCTAAACAAAAGAACACAGTCGCAAAAGACCACATATTCTGTGATTCCATTTATATGAGTATAGGCAAATCCAGAGAGACAAGGTAGATTAGTGTATAAGGAAAAAGAAGTGACTGCTAACCAGAAAATAAAGTACTGTATTTATGCTTTATTCTGGAACACAGAATTAAGTGATGGTTTCACAAGCTTATGAATATACCATAAACCATTGAATTTTATACTTTAAAATGGAAATTTTATGTTTGCGAATTATATCTTGGGTTTTTTTTTTAACTTTTAAAAATAACATTAGGAAAGTAGTGAAGCATTGTCCCTGGGGCTATAAATAATAATGCCAACTTAAGTGACATCTCTGCCCACCAACACAACCAACCACTCTTCCATTCACCTAAACCCAAGTGAGTGTTCAGGGAGAGTTAAGTACATTAAATAGTTAACAGTTTTGTTTAGCTCTTGCATCATCTCCCCTTTAGTTCTAGGGATGAGCTCGCTGATGGTGATGTTACCATTATCTCTCATTTTCCCTCAACACAAAGATATTCTCTTGGTTATTGTATTTATTGAGAATAAGTGGTCTTTATCCTGCTACAAAAATGTTAGTAGCATTTCTGGATCTATCTGTTGAATAGAAACATCAAGATGAAGATTACACTCAGTCAACTATTACTCACATTGCACGCAGCAGAAGATAAGAGGACCCAAGTCTTTTCACATATTCCTTATTCCATGTATTTCTGCTGTTAGACATCTAATGAAGACTTTTTCCCCTTTCCAGGGATATGGTTTTAAGCCTAAATATGATGGAGAAGACCTTGCTTACACAGTGAAAAATCTCAGACGTAGTACAAAGTATAAATTTAAGGTAAGCTTTGAAAGCCCTTAAAAATTTGTTGTTCTTGCTATTCTTGGCTTTAAAGCCAAGTACATGCCTCATTCCTGCAGGCTTTTGTGTTTGTTTTTTTTTAATTTACTTATTTATTTAGCTATTCTGGGTTTTCACTGCTGCTGCAGGCTCTTCTCTAGTTGCACGGAGTGGGGGCTGCTCTCTAGTTGAGGTGAGCTGGCTTCTTGTTGCTGTGACTTCTCTTGTTGTGGAACTTGGGCTCAAGGGCCCATGGGCTCAATAGTTGTGACTCCAAGGGTCTAGAGCACAGGCTCCATAGTTGTGGCTCACAGGCTTAGTTGCTCCGCAGCATGTGGGATCTTCCCGGATCGGGGATCGAACCTGTGACTCCTGCATTGGCAGGCAAACTCTCCACCACTGAGCTACCAGAGAAGCCCCATTCCTGGAGTTTTAAATATATTGGACTTTTCTAATAAACTTTATTGTTTTATTCTCTTACTATATAGTAATGCTTCTCAGACTTTTTGTATTCAAAACAGTCTTTAACGTTTAACAAGACTCTGTAAAATGTGAACGGAGTATCTTTTAAAATGTGTGTGTTACTGAATATAGTAGAATATGCTTTTTTGACAGGTATATCAGGAGAAAAGTAAAAACATTTCTATGATCTGTCAAGTGGTGCAGTTTCTAGTGGTGGTTCACTTACAAACAGCTACTTAATGAAAGTGATACCTACCATGTTTCTTCACTATAAAGTTGTTCTTTTTCCCTTTGTAAAATACTACATAGACATCTTGTTCTTCATCAGAGTTTCACCAAGTAGTTTTAACGTCCATTGATAATTCTTGCCCTGAATCAGTTATTCAGTAATCTCATGATTAATAGTTGCCAAGTAGTGATTTTTAAAATTTCATTATTCCCTCTTAATAAAAGAAAAACTTTCTCTTCTCATTTGTATTAGTATGAAGTCATGGATTCCCATTTACTGAGTGGGTTATATTTTGTTGCTGTGGTTATCAGTTGTGAGGTTCAGATTGTCTCAGATTCGGGAGCCCTTGTCAAGCTGACTTCAAATTTTTTTGACATGTTCCCACCCCAGCATTCTTTAAACCTCACCTTTCCGACGTGATACTGCATTCTCAACATGTACTTTCTCTTCTTCAACCTTGAAATTGGCCATTTCTCAGAGCATATGTGTCCTTTAAGTGGAAAATGGTATCCAAAAGTCAAGATCTTAAGTATACTTACTGCTATAGGGCTTTGCTACTCCTGGGCATCCTCTCAGTGAACAAAGCCAAGAACTAGATGTATGTATGCTCTGTATGTGTATACAATAACCATACACACACACACTGTTTATATGCACACATTTATATTCTTATTTCTATCTATATTTTTTTTTTTTTTAAGTCTTGAGTTCATACCAGATCTCTCCATTTAATTTGGTGCCACAGAGTTAAGTCTAATTTCCTCCCTTTCCTTATTTTTGAGTCCCACCATCATCAGTGATAAACTCTGTCCTGTTTATGTTCACAGTACTTGCTTACTAGATGAGACTCCTCTTGCCCTCATAGCCTTCCCTGAAGTCCTCTTCCAGGCGTCTGAGCTTCTCTTGGGCGGACGCTGCAGCCTCTACCCCCAGCACACGCTGGCCTCATTGGCCCACCTAAGGGCCTGTGGACTGGATTATCTTAGGAGGAAAGTAGAGATACTCTATGTGTCATTCTTGCTCGCTTGAGGTCTGGAGACTCTACATACCATCCTTGCTCACTTGAAGCAATAGCAGGCTTTGAAAATTCTTCTCCTATGGAGACTCCTGGAATTCTGTATCTTTCCTAGTACAACATCCCTTCTAGGAGCTATTTTAGCTTTGACTTGTCCAGTGATAATACATTGCTGTTGCTTGACAGACAGTGCTTAAATTATCTAATATACCATTTAATATAAACCTATCTACATTTTTATGCAGAGGTTTTCCCAAAAATGTAACAGGATGCTTATTAGTTGACAAGTTTGACATTTGAATCTTCCTCCCATTGCTTGTGTAAACAAATTATTCCAAATAAATAATAGAAGCCATTGTAAATTGTTCTCACTATTAAAAAGATAAATTTTATTACTCCTTGACAACCTAAGAAAGAAAATTTCAGTGATAATGGAAAAATTTGTTTATATAGTACATGATTATATCTGTTACGCTTTATTTTGGGTTCCCTTGGTGGCTCAGACAGTAAGGAGTCTGCCTGCAATGCTTTATTTTGTACATTTGTGTCATTTTCAAAACTTCTGGTAGTACTGGGTCATTTTGACTTTCAAATACAGTTTTTATATATACCTCCTTAGGTATTTATAAAATAAGGAGTATGTACATTTATTCCAGTTTCCAATTACGATGTTGGATTGCATTTTTGCTTCAGTAATGATTTTCAAACCTTAGCTCATGGGTTTATCCATCGAGAAGCTACACACACCATCATTTCTGCTACACTGTTTTGTCAAAAGCAGGTCATTCAGGACAACTCAAAAGGAAGAGGAGTTAACCTTTACTTTTTAAAGAGAAGAAATTCAGAGAATTTGTGAACATTTTTTTAAACCCCTGAAGAATATTAAAAGAATTAAGTTAAATCAAGCCTCACCAAGTATCATCAGATTATAGCTTGTTCCAATGACAACACTTGTTTAGTATCAAAATGTTAGACTTTCATTTTCAGAACTGACTCTTAAAGCGGATATACCTGCATTTTTTCCTAATGTACTGAGTCCCTTTTGAAGACAAGCAGTTCTCACATAAATCATTTTAAATGACCTTATTTGTCTCTCATCACTTTGTTCATTAAGCCAATATCATTATTAATAATTACTATTATAATAATGTGTTATTAATAAATAATTTATAATTGTTATAATTTATTATTATTTAATAAAAAAATAATTATACTGTGTCTTTGTATTCTCCTCATAGGTTATTGCTTATAACTCAGAAGGTAAAAGTAGTCCAAGTGAGGTGGTAGAGTTTACTACCTGTCCTGATAAACCCGGAGTCCCTGTAAAGCCTTCAGTTAAAGGAAAGATACATTCACATAGTTTTAAAATAACTTGGGGTAAGATATTACATTTTATGCAGAGGTTTTCCCAAAAATGTAACAGGATGCTTATTAGTTGACAAGTTTGACATTTGAATCTTCCTCCCATTGCTTGTGTAAACAAATTATTCCAAATAAATAATAGAAGCCATTGTAAATTGTTCTCACTATTAAAAAGATAAATTTTATTACTCCTTGACAACCTAAGAAAGAAAATTTCAGTGATAATGGAAAAATTTGTTTATATAGTACATGATTATATCTGTTACGCTTTATTTTGGGTTCCCTTGGTGGCTCAGACAGTAAGGAGTCTGCCTGCAATGCTTTATTTTGTACATTTGTGTCATTTTCAAAACTTCTGGTAGTACTGGGTCATTTTGACTTTCAAATACAGTTTTTATATATACCTCCTTAGGTATTTATAAAATAAGGAGTATGTACATTTATTCCAGTTTCCAATTACGATGTTGGATTGCTTTTTTGCTTCAGTAATGATTTTCAAACCTTAGCTCATGGGTTTATCCATCGAGAAGCTACACACACCATCATTTCTGCTACACTGTTTTGTCAAAAGCAGGTCATTCAGGACAACTCAAAAGGAAGAGGAGTTAACCTTTACTTTTTAAAGAGAAGAAATTCAGAGAATTTGTGAACATTTTTTTAAACCCCTGAAGAATATTAAAAGAATTAAGTTAAATCAAGCCTCACCAAGTATCATCAGATTATAGCTTGTTCCAATGACAACACTTGTTTAGTATCAAAATGTTAGACTTGCATTTTCAGAACTGACTCTTAAAGGGGATATACCTGCATTTTTTCCTAATGTACTGAGTCCCTTTTGAAGACAAGCAGTTCTCACATAAATCATTTTAAATGACCTTATTTGTCTCTCATCACTTTGTTCATTAAGCCAATATCATTATTAATAATTACTATTATAATAATGTGTTATTAATAAATAATTTATAATTGTTATAATTTATTATTATTTAATAAAAAAATAATTATACTGTGTCTTTGTATTCTCCTCATAGGTTATTGCTTATAACTCAGAAGGAAAAAGTAGTCCGAGTGAAGTAGTAGAGTTCACTACCTGCCCTGATAAACCGGGAGTCCCTGTAAAGCCTTCAGTTAAAGGAAAGATACATTCACATAGTTTTAAAATAACTTGGGGTAAGATATTACATACTTGTATATCATTGCTTTATATTTGATTTGAATAGTTCATTTTCAAGATAACTTGAATAAATTTGTTAGCTCAGGTTCAGTAAGAAATGTGAGACTCATTCACTGCTTGAGGATCTTTTTTGTGGAGACTATTGTGCTCATACAAAGTTCAGATCTGATGGAGGAAAAACACGGGGCCCACTTTAGAACTATGATCAGGGGCAGCCTGTGTGAAATGAAAGATTACTGAACTTGGAGCTCAAGTTCCAATGACTTTTACTAGTTTTCATGATAAATTAAAATCACTTATTCATCTAAAACAAAAATTTGCTGAGCACCTGCTTATGTAATACTTTATGCAAAAATAATAGAGTAAATGAAATACTGGAATTAATTTTTTTTAAGTCACTGCAGGTGATTTTTCTTTGAGAGCAATCCTGGGTCTGGTGTTCTGTTTTATTACGAGTTTATGTCATTTTCTAAATTGTATATACTCCACCTAATACCACTTTTGCTTCTTTGGACAGACCCACCAAAAGACAGTGGAGGGGCAGCCATCAATAAATACGTAGTAGAGATGGCAGAAGGTTCTAATGGTGAGAATAACTATTAAAACTGATAGATCTCTACCAATCAGTCTACTTTTACTCTTCATGGCTTTCAGTTTTATATGATCTTTTTTTTCTTTCCTCTTGATTTTTTTCCTTTGTTTGTAGCAGTTAAGATTTTTGCCTATTAAGACCCACTTTATATCTCTAAATATACAGTGACTCAAATGTAAGACCACTATATACTTACATTATTACATTTTCTTATTTTTCCCTCATTAGTTTGCATTGCTCAGTTCCAGTATACCTACCAAAAGTCTTCTGAAGGTTACCTTACTCAAATTTATACTCACTATAAATGTCATTTAAATTTTTTTTAATTGTTATAATTTATTATTATTTAATAAAAATAATTAAAAAAAAAAAAACTGTGTCTTTGCTCCTGATTGCTTATAACTCAGAAGGAAAAAGTAGTCCGAGTGAAGTAGTAGAGTTCACTACCTGCCCTGATAAACCGGGAGTCCCTGTAAAGCCTTCAGTTAAAGGAAAGATACATTCACATAGTTTTAAAATAACTTGGGGTAAGATATTACATACTTGTATATCATTGCTTTATATTTGATTTGAATAGTTCATTTTCAAGATAACTTGAATAAATTTGTTAGCTCAGGTTCAGTAAGAAATGTGAGACTCATTCACTGCTTGAGGATCTTTTTTGTGGAGACTATTGTGCTCATACAAAGTTCAGATCTGATGGAGGAAAAACACGGGGCCCACTTTAGAACTATGATCAGGGGCAGCCTGTGTGAAATGAAAGATTACTGAACTTGGAGCTCAAGTTCCAATGACTTTTACTAGTTTTCATGATAAATTAAAATCACTTATTCATCTAAAACAAAAATTTGCTGAGCACCTGCTTATGTAATACTTTATGCAAAAATAATAGAGTAAATGAAATACGGGAAATTTAAATTTTTTTTAAGTCACTGCAGGTGATTTTTCTTTGAGAGCAATCCTGGGTCTGGTGTTCTGTTTTATTACGAGTTTATGTCATTTTCTAAATTGTATATACTCCACCTAATACCACTTTTGCTTCTTTGGACAGACCCACCAAAAGACAGTGGAGGGGCAGCCATCAATAAATACGTAGTAGAGATGGCAGAAGGTTCTAATGGTGAGAATAACTATTAAAACTGATAGATCTCTACCAATCAGTCTACTTTTACTCTTCATGGCTTTCAGTTTTATATGATCTTTTTTTTCTTTCCTCTTGATTTTTTTCCTTTGTTTGTAGCAGTTAAGATTTTTGCCTATTAAGACCCACTTTAAGTTATAATCTCTAAATATACAGTGACTCAAATGTAAGACCACTATATACTTACATTATTACATTTTCTTATTTTTTCCCTCATTAGTTTGCATTGCTCAGTTCCAGTATACCTACCAAAAGTCTTCTGAAGGTTACCTTACTCAAATTTATACTCACTATAAATGTATCAGAAAAATCATCTTCTAAAATTTGACTTATAGTAGTTTTGGTAATAAGTTGTTTACCTAGTGAATTTTATTCTTGAATCACACATTTATCTTTATATAAAATGGCCTATTTCCTTGCAAACAAAGATGTCTTTTAATTAAGACTAAACTTCCTGTGGTATTGGTTCTTTCTATTCTTTGTGTGTTATAATGTTATTACTGGGCCAGTAAACACATTTAAAATGCTTAATTAAAAGCAAATTATTGATCTCAGTCAGGGTCTGTACAGAGTTACAGAGATATTTCACTTCAACAAAGCCATGCAGATTTGTCTAGGAAGCTGTACCACATGAAGAAAATTAGATCATTTCCAGGAAACTCAGAACAGGCTTAAATTGTTTCCGACAAATTACATAAACATTTATTTAGTGAAGCTAGGATACCTGCCGTGTCCATGATACCAAAATGTTAAACATTACCTCGTCACTGATGGAGCATAATTACTCACCTTACAGGAAGCAAATGGGACATGATCTACAGCGGAGCTACTAGGGAACATCTCTGTGATCGACTCAATCCAGGCTGTTTCTATCGTTTTCGAGTTTACTGCATCAGTGATGGAGGACAGAGTGCGGTAATACTTATGTGCAGATTTTTCCCCCCAAGTTTAATCAGATAAGATGAAATCATCAGATGTCACCTTAGATATCAAAGTATATCCTTAAAATGTATAACCCACGTGGTATAGTGATCAAATTAGTGTAATACGGTATTTACCTCATATGTGCAGGCTAAGTTGTGTTCAGCTCTCTGCAAACCTATGGACTATAAGCCCTCCAGGCTTCTCTGTCCATGGGGTTCTCCAGACAAGAGTACTGGATTGGGTTGCATTGCCCTCCTCCAGGGGATCTTCCCAACCCAGGGGTTGAACCCACGTCTCTTATGTCTCCTGCATTGGTAGGTGGGTTCTTTACCCCAGCACCACTTGGGAAGCCCATTTAACTTACAGTGAATATCTATTGTCTGGTTGCTGTTCTGCTTTGGAAAAAATAAAAACATGGCAGAAAATTATGTAAAGATAAATTTTAGGCTGATGCTCAATAACCATACCTAACAGAAATAGAAACAAAATAATTATTTAAACACAAATTCTAAATATCCACTCATTTCAGAAAAGTTTGGCAATTACTTTCTTACTAGAGACCAAAGTTAACTTAAATGTGCCATCTGATTATACGTGAGATATTTGTAATGTTCTGCAAGAATAAAATGTTTTTAATAGGAGTAACTTTTTTAACGAATTCAAGAATATTTTCTTGGAGCATTCATAATTGTTTTTTTTTTAATGAGATTTAATGCAGGGAGTGTGATTTTTGAATGAATTGTGAACATTTTGTTGAAGAGTATTGTGAAACTGAGTTGCAAGTTCTACCCAGCAGGCTTTGGATCCAGCTGCTTCATTTTTTTTATAAGGAAATCTAGTTTGATTAAAAAAAAAAAAAAGGCAAGCCCCTTCTATCCTCCCCCCACCCACCAAAAAAAGAAAGCTAATATAGCATTTATAGTATTCTTCTATGAATGCCTTTCTGAATAAGATGATAACCAAAGTATAGGCCTTAATACAATGCAGATAATGAACATGGTACTGAGTTTGTGTTAGTGTTTTTAACAGAATGTATTTTTAAGTAAAACAGATTTTGTTTAATAGCATTGAAACTAAAAGTAATACCAAATACGTGGAAAGATGCCAAATACTTGGGAATACTTACCTGATTTTTACATTATTTTTAGAGTGAAAGAAGGAAAGATTTTTTCTTAATGATAAATAAGTATTTAGGTTGAAAAACGTAGTCAAATGGCCAAAATAGTCTAAACCTCCTGAAAACACAGCAATTAGCATTTACAAGATGTTACACTATTCTTCAGTAGAGATTTGTAGATCTATTTGGACATCAAAATAAGGCCCATTAGGTTAGGATGGGGAGGGGTTTTAATTATGGAAAGAAGAAAACCTTTTTTTATTTTTTCTGTTAACTTCATATCTAGTAGGCACATAATACAGGTCTTTATTTTATTTGTCTATAAAATTTGAGTTTTAATGATTTAATTAGATTTGGTTTTATTCAGAACTTTATTCCTTTTCTGTTGATAGTCAGGTACAAATTATTGGTGCAGTCTTCGTGTTTGTCTTCTTTTCCTTTAACAAAAGCAGTCTGATTGTTTGGCTATGGGGCATTTTTGTTTTGTTTTTGCTTCTGTTTTGGCAGGTATCTGAATCTTTACTTGTACAGACTCCAGCTGTGCCTCCTGGCCCATGCCTCCCTCCCCGAGTACAGGGTAGACCCAAAGCAAAAGAAATACAGTTACGATGGGGTAATTTTCATTTTGGCAATAACTTATAATTAAGTTAGTCCTAAATATAGTCCTCTTGTTAAAAAGCATGACTCTTTCTACCTCTAGGGCCTCCCCTGGTCAATGGTGGAGCACCCATTTCTTGCTACGGTGTGGAAATGTCTCCTGTAGAAAGAGACGAACCCAGAGAAGTTTACCAAGGTCCTGAATTAGAATGTACTGTGAGCAGCCTTCTTCCTGGAAAGACTTACAGCTTCAGACTGCGTGCAGCTAACAAAATGGGGGTAGGAAAACCAAGCTAACTGAATTACAAATCACAGTGGCATTTCATACAACATATATCATTGTACCCATCATTTGACCATTTTGCTTTCAACATGTGACTCCAAATTTTAATTTTAAAATTTTTAATAAGCCTCTGTTGATAATTGAGACGTTAGTTTGTACCATAACTGTTATAGAATCTCAGTATTTTCAAACTCCAATTACAGTTTGTGACACTTAGAACTTCTGCTGAGCCGTTCAGGCAGTACCAATAGAGTTTACTTTGTAAAAAGATAGAAACATGATCATAAGATAGAATACTTAGAGTAATTAAGTATTTTGAGGCTGGCTGTACACAGTGTTTACTTCCAATTGGCAGCTACTCCTGACTCTTTTGTTTTTTTAATTTTGGCCTTTTTTTTTTAATTTTGGCCTCTTAAATTGGTTTTTTATGTATTTATTTTCATCCATCTTTATTCTTTGGCCCATGTGGGCCTCCCATTTCTGTGGCCTCTCTCACTGCAGAATACCAGTTCTGGGTGCATGCGCTCCAGAGCACTGGCTTGTAATTGGACACACCAGTCCAGCTGCTCCACAGATGTGGGATCTTCCTGGGCCAGGGATTGAACCAGCACCCCTTGCAGTGCAAGGCAGACTCTTTACCCACTGGACCACCGGAGAAGCCCTCCTGATTCATTTTTTTGCCTAAGGGAGAAAACTTACATTCTGTGGTTTTGTGTGTGTGTGTGTGTGTCTGAGTGTTTTAAGTATCTCTGTGTCTATATAATTCTATAAAATGGACAAAATAGGTGGTATCTCCATTTTGCAGCTGCGGAAGCTGGGGCTCAGTAAAGCTAAACACCATGCTGCAGCAGTCACACCCAGCAAGAAGTGGGAGTAGTCAGCCACTTGGTCAGACTCCAGAGCCAAAACCCTTTCCACTCCTCTGTGACACCTCTCATCTCTGAATTACAAGTTCTCTGAGGACCAGCCAGTCACTTCTTACTTTGAGTTAGCACTGTGTTTCTTAAAACTATGGTATAATTAATATTTCATGCAATTAAACTGATAAGTCTCTCCACATTCCTTCAGAGTTTAGTAAACTCTGCTGTTCTAAATCTCATTATATCTAAACTTATCTTTAAATTTCCTGTATGTCAGTTTTATATATTTTGTTGTCCTTACGTCAGTCATTCCTTCCTTTATGAAGTTGTGATCTTGTCAGTCCCCAAGGTGAGGTAGCATCTTTAATGCTGGTGTCTGTAATCTACATTGTCAGGTTTGTGATAACCTGTCAGAGTCGTCTTAAGTAAATATTTGTTCTCTATATTTTCAGAGAATACATTTCTACGCCCTACTAAAGCTGTTCTAAATTTTAAGATATAATGTACTCTAGTACTTTACTTGGTGTCTAGTACTTTTTTTGGGTGGGGGAGGGGGACGAGCGGGCCACTTCTATTGGTCTTTCATTTATCTGTTTTCATCCATCTTTGTTCTTTGGCCTGTGTGGGCTTCCCATCGCAGCGGCCTCTCTTGTGGCAGAGCACCAGCTCTGGGCACATGCACTCCAGAGATCCGGCTCGGTAATTGGACACATCGGTCCAGCCGCTCCGCGGCACGTGGGGTCTTCTCAGGCCAGGGATCGAACCGGCGCCCCTTGCACTGCAAGGTGGTGTCCTTACCCACTGGACCACCAAGGAAGCCCGGTGTCTAGTACTTTAATTGGTGTTCATTTCTTCACTCTTCACATAATTTCTTCTATTTATTCAGCCTACCTAATTCCTAAATTCCCCTCCCTTCTTACAAAAAAACAACTCATGAAGGAATAAGGGGTGAGAGAAAAAACTACAGTAAATGAACCTTTAAAATATCTCACATATTTACTTCCATGATCATTAATTAAATCTTTACTTTCTGTGATTTTTTTTAGGAGAATTTGATTATGAACAATTAGTCTTAAAGGAAAGGGATGATGAATTTAATTGTGAATATTTATGGAGAACTGTGTGATTGCTAGGTGAAAAAGGAAAACACCGGTTAACATTTGTTTTTTTAGTTTGGACCATTTTCAGAAAAACATGATATTACTACAGCGCCTGGGCCACCAGATCAGTGCAAGCCCCCTCAAGTGACATGCAGATCTGCAACTTGTGCACAAGTGAATTGGGAGGTATTGCCATTTCCTTCACTTATATCTGCTTTAAATGATTAAAATAATTGATACAAAAGAATGAAGATACTGTTCATTTTATCTCCATAAATTATACAAAGAGTAAGCCCTAATTCAATCCACTTGGTAAAAAAGTGAATTCTTTTTTCTCTTTGAAGCATTTAAATAAGGTATATTTACATTACACATATTTAGATTCTTTTTGTTTTGTTTTCTGTTGTTTTTTTTTCTTTCATATTTAGATTCTTGTTCACGATGATGCTCAGTCTCATTCCTGAGATATTTAGCCCTTGGTGCACCTAATGTTCAGAACATTCAGACGAATTAGTCTAATACTGTTTCTCATTATCTCCAGCATACTTACTGCATATAGTAGTAATCAATAATGATCATTAAATTTTCAGTTTCCTTTAAAATTTAACAAAGAAAATATCATTGTATAATTTAACATATTACTCAATATAATTAAAGTACATTTACTGTAAAATATCTAAAGAGATTTAATCATATTTCTATGTCTGAAAACAGTTATATTTTTTGTCAAACCTTTAAATTCAAGTTGCCTTAGTGAATAAAAGTGTAATACTGAACAGTTTATGTTCTGTTAAACATTTTTTTAGAAATCCAAAAACAGTTCAGTTTTTTATATCCTCAGGTAAAGAGCATTTTTTGCCCCAAGACTATTTAATTATCAGGACTTAAGACAAAAGACTTAAAAAGAAAAGACAAAAGACTTGATCCCCTTTTCTTCATTTAAAGGTCCCTCTGAGTAATGGAACTGATGTCACTGAATATCGATTGGAATGGGGAGGCGTTGAAGGAAGTATGCAGATATGTTACTGCGGGCCCGGTCTCAGTTACGAGTTGAAAGGACTTTCACCAGCAACTACCTATTATTGCAGAGTCCAGGTAAAGGCAGTCAGGGCCTTGTCACTCTGTCCAGAGTTTTGTGTTTGGGGAGCATATTCCTGGCTATGTCTTTAACTTTGGGGCTCTGTTCCTTTGCAGGCTCTGAGCATTGTGGGTGCAGGCCCTTTCAGTGAAGTAGTGGCCTGCCTGACTCCACCATCAGTTCCTGCTATGGTGACGTGTCTTCAAGGAATAAGTGATGATGATATCGAAAATCCCAGTTATTCACCATCTACATGCCTTGCATTAAGCTGGGAAAAGCCTTGTGATCATGGTTCAGAGATCCTTGCCTACAGCGTAGACTTTGGAGATAAACAGCCCTTGACAGTGGGAAAGGTTACAAAGTACATTCTGGACAATCTGCAGCCAGATACAACATACAGGTACACAGTTTAAAACTATGTTAATTTTTGCCTGGACCAGAGAGACACTTTAAATAGAATAGTCATAACTAAACTTTTTGTTTTAACACGGCCTTAGAATACGAATTCAAGCCTTGAATAGCCTTGGG
This sequence comes from Tragulus kanchil, assembly GCA_022376925.1. Lineage (NCBI taxonomy): Eukaryota > Metazoa > Chordata > Mammalia > Artiodactyla > Tragulidae > Tragulus > Tragulus kanchil. Next base: position 74,984,328 of record JAIOJX010000003.1, on the reverse strand, counting down.
GCTGGCATTTAATTTTTCATTAAGTACTAGCATATAGTAGTAATCAATAATGATCATTAAATTTTCAGTTTCCTTTAAAATTTAACAAAGAAAATATCATTGTATAATTTAACATATTACTCAATATAATTAAAGTACATTTACTGTAAAATATCTAAAGAGATTTAATCATATTTCTATGTCTGAAAACAGTTATATTTTTTGTCAAACCTTTAAATTCAAGTTGCCTTAGTGAATAAAAGTGTAATACTGAACAGTTTATGTTCTGTTAAACATTTTTTTAGAAATCCAAAAACAGTTCAGTTTTTTATATCCTCAGGTAAAGAGCATTTTTTGCCCCAAGACTATTTAATTATCAGGACTTAAGACAAAAGACTTAAAAAGAAAAGACAAAAGACTTGATCCCCTTTTCTTCATTTAAAGGTCCCTCTGAGTAATGGAACTGATGTCACTGAATATCGATTGGAATGGGGAGGCGTTGAAGGAAGTATGCAGATATGTTACTGCGGGCCCGGTCTCAGTTACGAGTTGAAAGGACTTTCACCAGCAACTACCTATTATTGCAGAGTCCAGGTAAAGGCAGTCAGGGCCTTGTCACTCTGTCTAGAGTTTTGTGTTTGGGGAGCATATTCCTGGCTATGTCTTTAACTTTGGGGCTCTGTTCCTTTGCAGGCTCTGAGCATTGTGGGTGCAGGCCCTTTCAGTGAAGTAGTGGCCTGCCTGACTCCACCATCAGTTCCTGCTATGGTGACGTGTCTTCAAGGAATAAGTGATGATGATATCGAAAATCCCAGTTATTCACCATCTACATGCCTTGCATTAAGCTGGGAAAAGCCTTGTGATCATGGTTCAGAGATCCTTGCCTACAGCGTAGACTTTGGAGATAAACAGCCCTTGACAGTGGGAAAGGTTACAAAGTACATTCTGGACAATCTGCAGCCAGATACAACATACAGGTACACAGTTTAAAACTATGTTAATTTTTGCCTGGACCAGAGAGACACTTTAAATAGAATAGTCATAACTAAACTTTTTTTTTTTTTTAACACGGCCTTAGAATACGAATTCAAGCCTTGAATAGCCTTGGGGCTGGTCCTTTCAGCCACATGATAAAATTAAAAACTAAACCCCTCCCTCCTGACCCACCTCGTCTGGAATGTGTTGCCTTCAGCCACCAGAACCTTAAACTGAAGTGGGGAGAAGGAACCCCAAAGACATTGTCAGCAGATTCTGTTCAGTACCACCTTCAGATGGAGGATAAGAATGGAAGGTAGGTATTTCTCATTGCTTCTTTATATACCTTTTTAGGTCTTAAATATACAATTTTTTTAACAATAGAAGTAAACTAAGGTTTCAAACAGAAGTCTCGTAAGAAATTTTTTTTTTTAATTTTGGCCTTTTTTTTCTAATTTTGGCCTCTTTTATTGGTTTTCATTGATTTATTTTCATCTTCTTCTTTGGCCTGTGTGGGCCTCCCAACACAGTGGCCTCTCTCATCACAGAGCACTGGCTCTGGGCTCATGCAGTCCAGAGCTGGTAATTGGACACACCAGTCCAGCCGCTCCACGGCACGTGGGATCCTCCCAGGCCAGGGATTGAACCAGCACCCTGTGCAGTGCAAGATGGACTCTTTACCCATGGACCACCAGGGAAGCCCCAAGAAATAAGTTTTATGTATGCCATTTCTGAAACATGAGAGACACATGAAGAGAGAAAAAATTATGGCGACTATTCTTTGGCTCTTATTTCTACACATTCCCTGTTTTTAAGCTAGTAAAAGAAACATAATCTTTGCTTCAAAATAAGCTCTTCAATGCTTATTTCCAGCATTAGCCAGTTTTTACAGTAAACGATTGATCAGCTTGAGGCCTTTGAGGTTGTCTCACCCTTCCCAGCACCCTCACAGGTCCTGAACACCATGGGAATGCGGTAGTTCACTCCTTCAGCATCACCAAACTCTGAGTAAACACTCCAGTCCCCTGACTATTCAGATTCTTCTCTCTGCTGCCGTCCTTTACCTCCTCATACATGCATGCTCTTTTACTCTCCACTAAATCATACATATAACTATAGGCTTACTCAAAATCACAGCGTAAATTACTCAGATTCCAATCTGAGGCAGTGTATTGATATTAAATCCAAAATAAATATATGGCATATATCTTCCATAGCTATTCCTTTAACCTTTTAAGAATTTTGTTTTGTCTTTTGGGGGTTTTTTACGTTTCACTCAATTATAATTTGTCTGGTAGATTCAGAGTGACAGTTTTTCCCAAGGTTACTTTGGTTTTTTTGCATTGGGTTTGTATCTAAGCCAAATAATTCAATAATGGAATACTCAAGGTACTTGTATTTCAGTGTTCTCTTTCAGAAATAATGACACATTTGAAATAGTATACAGAATTAAACATACTATATCAATAGTAAGAGCATTACATAGAACAAATAGTATTGATCATTCTTTTCCTGAAATCGGTGCTTCTGTGAATCTTAGCCTTTGTTCTTGGCAGAATTCTATGTATTTTTTGTAACCTTATCTCTAGAAGGAAGTTCTTTGCCTTGCTGCAGGGTTTTGGTATAGCCATTTATCTTTAACATATGTTGTTATTGTTAGGTGAATTAATTTACATTTAGGGTAGCACAAGAAGATTTACTAGATACAGATTTAATTGGTGTTTGGTTGAAAATAACAGAACAAAGATTCTGTGAAGTATAGATTATATTAGTCTGCATTATAGAACTTTAATCATAATTAATATTTAGCTAGCATCTAGAGAATTACTTCAGGGCACGGATATGGCTTATGGTCTTTGTGGAAAATAAATAAATAAAAATGTTTTATGATATTATAAATTTACCATATAAATTTCATACATTAAATCAATTTAATATCTAGTTACTTTCCTGGGACTTTTCACAACTCTTCACTTTTGCTGTGGGGTTGTGTCCGAATACTCCCTCATGTGTTCTCTGACCACAGGTTTTATTAGCATTTAACTTTTTTCAACTGTGGTTTTGCCACTGGTTTTTCTTTATTTTTTTCCTCTTAGTTAAAAAAAAAAAAAAACAACTGGAGATTCGAAAGGCAAGGCTTATCCAGTTACTGCTTCTTGGAAATAATGTTACTAAAGATTATTAACTGTTCCTTCATTTTTAAACTAACTACAGTTTTCAGACTGTTCGAACTCCATGAGTATTCATTATCCATTCCTCAATTTCCAGAATTTTTAAGAATTTTGTTTTGTCTTTTGGGGGTTTTTTACGTTTCACTCAATTATAATTTGTCTGGTAGATTCAGAGTGACAGTTTTTCCCAAGGTTACTTTGGTTTTTTTGCATTGGGTTTGTATCTAAGCCAAATAATTCAATAATGGAATACTCAAGGTACTTGTATTTCAGTGTTCTCTTTCAGAAATAATGACACATTTGAAATAGTATACAGAATTAAACATACTATATCAATAGTAAGAGCATTACATAGAACAAATAGTATTGATCATTCTTTTCCTGAAATCGGTGCTTCTGTGAATCTTAGCCTTTGTTCTTGGCAGAATTCTATGTATTTTTTGTAACCTTATCTCTAGAAGGAAGTTCTTTGCCTTGCTGCAGGGTTTTGGTATAGCCATTTATCTTTAACATATGTTGTTATTGTTAGGTGAATTAATTTACATTTAGGGTAGCACAAGAAGATTTACTAGATACAGATTTAATTGGTGTTTGGTTGAAAATAACAGAACAAAGATTCTGTGAAGTATAGATTATATTAGTCTGCATTATAGAACTTTAATCATAATTAATATTTAGCTAGCATCTAGAGAATTACTTCAGGGTACGGGATATGGCTTATGGTCTTTGTGGAAAATAAATAAATAAAAATGTTTTATGATATTATAAATTTACCATATAAATTTCATACATTAAATCAATTTAATATCTAGTTACTTTCCTGGGACTTTTCACAACTCTTCACTTTTGCTGTGGGGTTGTGTCCGAATGCTCCCTCATGTGTTCTCTGACCACAGGTTTTATTAGCATTTAACTTTTTTCAACTGTGGTTTTGCCACTGGTTTTTCTTTATTTTTTTCCTCTTAGTTAAAAAAAAAAAAAAACAACTGGAGATTCGAAAGGCAAGGCTTATCCAGTTACTGCTTCTTGGAAATAATGTTACTAAAGATTATTAACTGTTCCTTCATTTTTAAACTAACTACAGTTTTCAGACTGTTCGAACTCCATGAGTATTTATTATCCATTCCTCAATTTCCAGAATTTTTTAAAACAGCCAATTAAAATATTTGGAGAACATTCAGCATATGTATGACATGCTAAACTTTCCATTGAACAGTTCAAGTGGATAATTTATGGGTAATTATATACAATATTATCTCATACTATTATGTAAATATTAAGAAAACCTCACCAAATCAATTAACATTATGCCTGGGAAAGAGAATCATCTTGTTTATGTGACAAACTGTGTGCCTGTAACTCTAGGTAGAAATAATTTATAATGAAAATTGCAATATTTTGAGTATCTTTTAATATTTATACATTACAAAATAGCAGTCAGAAACAAAGCTATACCAGAAGCCTGAAAAGAAACAGTTACTATGGTTGAATATGATATTTAGCAATGAATTTTCAGGAAACCATGTCAAATTGGGAAATTTATTCTCTAATTTTTATCATCTGATTAAAAAATACAAATTTATTGAGTGACAAACAGTTTCTGGCGTTAAATTCTAGGAATAAATTATTCCTCCTAAATAATGTCTGAACTGTACTTTTTTTTTTTTTTTAGTGGTTTTTAAACATTTTTCCTAAGGTAGTTAAGGTTTATTTTTCATAAGAGTCATTTCCATTTTAGGTTTGTATCCTTGTACAGAGGTCCTTGTCATACATACAAAGTACAAAGACTTAATGAGTCAACATCCTATAAATTCTGTATTCAAGCTTGTAATGAAGCAGGGGAAGGTCCTCTTTCCCAAGAATATATTTTCACTACTCCAAAATCTGTCCCAGCTGCCCTGAAAGGTAAGGTCTCTATCTTTAAGTTATCTTCACTAATAGTAAATTAATTTTAAATGCTCTTTCATAATGTAGTTTTTATACAGTTAAAATTTATAATCAGTGTGTGTCTAACATTTAAATTATAAAAAGGAAATGAGATAGACAAGCATACTGCCTGTGAGTTTCATTTAATAATAAAAGCTATTTTATCTGGCATATTGATAATCAGACAAGTGCTGTTTTTTGTCACTGATCTTTTAAATAATCAAACAGAAAAGTACTAAATTGAATAGATAGGCTGGTTTTTCTAATAGCCTCATTTGCTGTTTCCACTATTGTTATTTAAAAAAAAAAAAATCACAATTCTCGTTTTGAGTCATTTCTGTTTCATTCATTTGGATTTCAGGAAGAGTCAGGTCATCTGTTTAGCAAAACATAATACTCAGTTAACTTGAATTTTTAAATCGAATTTATATACACATAAAACACATTTGTATATATATTATGTACTTAAGATTAATTTCAGCAGGGTTCTTATTTTTAAATAACCCTGGCAAGCATTGTGCATTTAGCACTAGAAATAAATGTCTTATAAAAATTGCAATATTTTGAGTATCTTTTAATATTTATACATTACAAAATAGCAGTCAGAAACAAAGCTATACCAGAAGCCTGAAAAGAAACAGTTACTATGGTTGAATATGATATTTAGCAATGAATTTTCAGGAAACCATGTCAAATTGGGAAATTTATTCTCTAATTTTTATCATCTGATTAAAAAATACAAATTTATTGAGTGACAAACAGTTTCTGGCGTTAAATTCTAGGAATAAATTATTCCTCCTAAATAATGTCTGAACTGTACTTTTTTTTTTTTTTTAGTGGTTTTTAAACATTTTTCCTAAGGTAGTTAAGGTTTATTTTTCATAAGAGTCATTTCCATTTTAGGTTTGTATCCTTGTACAGAGGTCCTTGTCATACATACAAAGTACAAAGACTTAATGAGTCAACATCCTATAAATTCTGTATTCAAGCTTGTAATGAAGCAGGGGAAGGTCCTCTTTCCCAAGAATATATTTTCACTACTCCAAAATCTGTCCCAGCTGCCCTGAAAGGTAAGGTCTCTATCTTTAAGTTATCTTCACTAATAGTAAATTAATTTTAAATGCTCTTTCATAATGTAGTTTTATACAGTTAAAATTTATAATCAGTGTGTGTCTAACATTTAAATTATAAAAAGGAAATGAGATAGACAAGCATACTGCCTGTGAGTTTCATTTAATAATAAAAGCTATTTTATCTGGCATATTGATAATCAGACAAGTGCTGTTTTTTGTCACTGATCTTTTAAATAATCAAACAGAAAAGTACTAAATTGAATAGATAGGCTGGTTTTTCTAATAGCCTCATTTGCTGTTTCCACTATTGTTATTTAAAAAAAAAAAAATCACAATTCTCGTTTTGAGTCATTTCTGTTTCATTCATTTGGATTTCAGGAAGAGTCAGGTCATCTGTTTAGCAAAACATAATACTCAGTTAACTTGAATTTTTAAATCGAATTTATATACACATAAAACACATTTGTATATATATTATGTACTTAAGATTAATTTCAGCAGGGTTCTTATTTTTAAATAACCCTGGCAAGCATTGTACTTTGTGCATTTAGCTGAAAAAAACCTAAAATTCCTTACCCTCTGATGCCAGATCACAAAGACTTCTAAATACAGTGTCCTGGATCATATAGTTGAATGTATCACCTATTTAGCAGACCCATAGTAAGTAAGACTGTTCTTAAATACTCCTTCTAATAATGTTGATGGATTTAACAACTTTATTTTTCTGTTCCTTCATCTGGTTAGTGTGTGTTAACCTTGCTGATTTTAACACATTGTACCCCACTATTGCGTGAGGTGATTATATATGTGGTCAAGCAGTTGGCAGTATTTCTCAACTCATTCTCTTAGGAAATTTCCTAAAATTTCATGTTCTTGTTACACTCTTTGAAGTACCATGAAAGATGTAGAACTACCACTGGCTTTTCAGCTCAGTAAAAATAGTACTTATCTCGACAGATATTTTAATCCGTCTGCCCACTGTAAAGCTTATAGATTGTATGGCCTGGAGATAGTAAGAGTTAGCAATTGACCATTTCTCTGCAAATTTTAAAAATTCACTGATACTTATTTCAAGCTTATAACTAGGTTTTCAAGTCTGTTGATTCTGATATAAACAGATGTCTGACTGATATGCCAAGTTAAAAATCAATTTGAGCAGATTTTATTTATATTTATTCTCTACAGCCCCCAAAATAGAGAAAGTAAATGATCACATTTGTGATATTACATGGGAGTGTTTACAGCCAATGAAAGGTGATCCAGTTATTTACAGTCTTCAAGTTATGGCGGGAAAAGATTCAGAGTTCAAACAGGTATGTGCCAAAATATAATTCTGTAGATACATATTTCTGCCTTTTTTTCACTTTTATGTATTTTCAGTGCAAGATTTGACTACCTTTATCTTCCTAAATAAAAAAACAGTTCGTTCATTGCTTACTATAGTCCAAAGATTAGTAACTACACAGTATATCAGGATTGAAAATCTTTGGGGTATGAACTGTGCTTAGAGTATTCATTTACTTGACAAGTGTTTATTGAACTCTGTGCCAGGCACTTAGGACATGCACTGCACAGAGTCCTTGCCTCCGTGCAGCTCACCTCCTAGCAGAAAAAGAGGTACTAAAGGCAAATAAACATATGGGAGGGTGGGTGACAGCTAGTGCTGTTTCATACAGGACGGCAGGTGACATCTGAACAGAGACCCAGAGGAAGGGAAGATGGGGAGAAGAGTGTTTCAAGAAGCAGGAGCAGTCGGTACAAAGGCCCTGAGGCAGGAGCATGCTTGCTAAATGTAATGGACAAGAAAAAGTCACTGTGGTTGCAGTGGTGTGAGCAAGGGGAGGAGTAAGAGATGAAATCAGGGAGTTAGTCATAGAGGGTCTGTGAGCGGCATGGGTCATGCAGGCTTTCTAGGCCATCCTCTGACTTTTGCTCCATGTAAAATGAGAAGCCAGTGGAGGGTTTTGACCAGAGTCGTCACATGATCAGACACAAGGGTCACTGAGTAGAGCAGGATGAGGACAGATGCAGAGACACCACTGAGACGGCTCTGACAGTGTTGGTCACGGCCATAGTGCACTGCTGTGATATGGGAGCCTGGAGGGAGCACCACTTTTCTGGCAAGAAATTTCAAAGATGGATTCCTGGTAGAGAGTGAATAGCCCATGAAGTAAGAAGCTATCAGTATTCATTATAACTTTTATTTAAAAAAAGTTCTTAATACAGCAAAGCCTTATTTCTGTAAGTCATCTGCTTCTCCCTTTTTCCTGACAACCTTCCTGATTTTTGAGAGCTTTTAAACTGGGTTGATTTGTTTTAGTATCTTACCTTGTTTTTATTCTCCCCCCTTTTGATCCAGTTATTTACAGTCTTCAAGTTATGGCGGGAAAAGATTCAGAGTTCAAACAGGTATGTGCCAAAATATAATTCTGTAGATACATATTTCTGCCTTTTTTTCACTTTTATGTATTTTCAGTGCAAGATTTGACTACCTTTATCTTCCTAAATAAAAAAACAGTTCGTTCATTGCTTACTATAGTCCAAAGATTAGTAACTACACAGTATATCAGGATTGAAAATCTTTGGGGTATGAACTGTGCTTAGAGTATTCATTTACTTGACAAGTGTTTATTGAACTCTGTGCCAGGCACTTAGGACATGCACTGCACAGAGTCCTTGCCTCCGTGCAGCTCACCTCCTAGCAGAAAAAGAGGTACTAAAGGCAAATAAACATATGGGAGGGTGGGTGACAGCTAGTGCTGTTTCATACAGGACGGCAGGTGACATCTGAACAGAGACCCAGAGGAAGGGAAGATGGGGAGAAGAGTGTTTCAAGAAGCAGGAGCAGTCGGTACAAAGGCCCTGAGGCAGGAGCATGCTTGCTAAATGTAATGGACAAGAAAAAGTCACTGTGGTTGCAGTGGTGTGAGCAAGGGGAGGAGTAAGAGATGAAATCAGGGAGTTAGTCATAGAGGGTCTGTGAGCGGCATGGGTCATGCAGGCTTTCTAGGCCATCCTCTGATTTTTGCTCCATGTAAAATGAGAAGCCAGTGGAGGGTTTTGACCAGAGTCGTCACATGATCAGACACAAGGGTCACTGAGTAGAGCAGGATGAGGACAGATGCAGAGACACCACTGAGACGGCTCTGACAGTGTTGGTCACGGCCATAGTGCACTGCTGTGATATGGGAGCCTGGAGGGAGCACCACTTTTCTGGCAAGAAATTTCAAAGATGGATTCCTGGTAGAGAGTGAATAGCCCATGAAGTAAGAAGCTATCAGTATTCATTATAACTTTTATTTAAAAAAAGTTCTTAATACAGCAAAGCCTTATTTCTGTAAGTCATCTGCTTCTCCCTTTTTCCTGACAACCTTCCTGATTTTTGAGAGCTTTTAAACTGGGTTGATTTGTTTTAGTATCTTACCTTGTATTTTCTCCCATCCAAGTACTAACCAGACCCAACCCTGCTTAGCTTATGAGATTGGACACCTTCAGGGCGGTATGGCCGTAGACACCTTGTATTTATTTTCCCACTAGAAAAATTAGTTATTCATCTGTTTTATTTCACTTTTGTACTGTTTAAATAATTTTTAAATATAGAATACTTTATAATACAGGTATAATGTTTTCCTTTCAAGTTGTGCTAAATATGGAAGCATAATCTCTTAACTGAAATTACAGAAGGACCTAAAGAGCCAGATCAAATTTGGAATGTGGTTGTTTTTCTTTATTAAGTCATCTGCAAATTGACATGATAATTAAATTTGAATATAATTTACAGATAAGCAGGTTTCCTTCCAAGGAAGAAACAAAATTAATATTTAATGTAATTGCATTACATGTTTAAAGGAAATAGGGATCCCACATTTGAGTAGTATATGAACACATCACTACATGAAACAACAGTGCCAATTCTAATTTAAAAACCATATTAAGCCTGTCACTACTCTTACTTTAGATTTTAAGCATACTGTAAAATTGATTTCCTTAGAACTTCATCATGTATATGCATATATATATATGCTCATCTAAATCTCTTGAATGTTCATATAATTTTATGATTTATTAGCAAGTTGTATTCCAAAAGTTTGAAGGTCATTTTTTTAAAGTTCAATCTCACTTGTGGAATTTTTTACTTAAAATTTACATGATATTCAACACACATGTATTAAATACTACATATGAAAAATTTGAGGGGGCTACATTATTAATATTACTGTTTTGATTTTCTGGTTATTAGATATTAGCAAGCAAGCAGAAATATTACAATCATGACATTTTATGTAAGCAAACAAAAGGTCATAATAAAGGTAAAACATACTTTCTAAAAAAGAATGATTTTTTTTCCAGCTGGACTTTGGGATGTTTTCAAAAGGATAATCATTGAAGGGACTCTTTAGGGGGCTGGTGAGCTTAGGAGTAATCATGAACTCTCAAGTGGGACTTGAGTAAGGCTCAAGTATGGAGTGGAGGAGGCCAGGCCTTGTGGGTCTTTATTATACAACAGTAGAAACTATTGATGTTTTTAAGAAGAGGGTCATTTACTAAAAGGTTATATTATTTCCTTTCAAGTTGTTGGGCCTTCAGGCGGTATGGCCGTAGACACCTTGTATTTATTTTCCCACTAGAAAATTAGTTATTCATCTGTTTTATTTCACTTTTGTACTGTTTAAATAATTTTTAAATATAGAATACTTTATAATACAGGTATAATGTTTTCCTTTCAAGTTGTGCTAAATATGGAAGCATAATCTCTTAACTGAAATTACAGAAGGACCTAAAGAGCCAGATCAAATTTGGAATGTGGTTGTTTTTCTTTATTAAGTCATCTGCAAATTGACATGATAATTAAATTTGAATATAATTTACAGATAAGCAGGTTTCCTTCCAAGGAAGAAACAAAATTAATATTTAATGTAATTGCATTACATGTTTAAAGGAAATAGGGATCCCACATTTGAGTAGTATATGAACACATCACTACATGAAACAACAGTGCCAATTCTAATTTAAAAACCATATTAAGCCTGTCACTACTCTTACTTTAGATTTTAAGCATACTGTAAAATTGATTTCCTTAGAACTTCATCATGTATATGCATATATATATATATGCTCATCTAAATCTCTTGAATGTTCATATAATTTTATGATTTATTAGCAAGTTGTATTCCAAAAGTTTGAAGGTCATTTTTTTAAAGTTCAATCTCACTTGTGGAATTTTTTACTTAAAATTTACATGATATTCAACACACATGTATTAAATACTACATATGAAAAATTTGAGGGGGCTACATTATTAATATTACTGTTTTGATTTTCTGGTTATTAGATATTAGCAAGCAAGCAGAAATATTACAATCATGACATTTTATGTAAGCAAACAAAAGGTCATAATAAAGGTAAAACATACTTTCTAAAAAAGAATGATTTTTTTTCCAGCTGGACTTTGGGATGTTTTCAAAAGGATAATCATTGAAGGGACTCTTTAGGGGGCTGGTGAGCTTAGGAGTAATCATGAACTCTCAAGTGGGACTTGAGTAAGGCTCAAGTATGGAGTGGAGGAGGCCAGGCCTTGTGGGTCTTTATTATACAACAGTAGAAACTATTGATGTTTTTAAGAAGAGGGTCATTATAAGTTAGTGGTTGAGTTTCTAGCCTAGCCTATAAAAACCTGTTTAACATGCAGTGTTGCTGGTTTGAGGGATCTAGAAGCACATTAGCCTGGCAGCAATCGGTACTTCTGACCCTGGGCCTCACTTACAGTGCTTGACATTCTTCCCTTTCTTCAGCCGTTTTTGATGAGTCAGTGGCTTTGACCACACTCTTGCTGCTCTTTGCCCTGCCCTCTAGCATCTCGCCAAGGCTTGGCCCCCTTCTCTAAAATTACACTCTTCCCCTAACTCCTGCCTCGCTCTCTCACATACATCCTAACTCTCATCTTCACGGTATAACTGACCTATAGACATTAAGAGGAAGACTCTTTGCATGGGAAAATTCACATCAAGAGTCAAGTGTCTGGGCTTCCATGGTGGTCCAGTGGGTAAGCACACCGCCTTGCAGTGCAAGGGGCGCCAGTTCAATCCCTGGCCTGGGAAGAGATCTCACGGGCCGCGGAGCGGCTGGACCGATGTGTCCAGTTACCAAGCCGGAGCTCTGGAGCACATGCGCCCAGAGCCGGTGCTTTGCAACAACAGACACCACGTGATGGGAGGCCCACAGGAGCCAAAGAACAAAGATGGATGAAAAATAGATACATGAAAGACCAAGAGAAGTGGCCTGCCCGCCCTCCGCCCTCCCCACCCAAAAAAAAAAAGTCAAGTGTCTGCTCCTCTTTCATCCTCCCAGCAGTGTATATGGGTTTTTAAGCAAGGGCTTTTAACCCAAGTTATTAATATTACTGTTTTGATTTTCTGGTTATTAGATATTAGCAAGCAAGCAGAAATATTACAATCATGACATTTTATGTAAGCAAACAAAAGGTCATAATAAAGGTAAAACATACTTTCTAAAAAAGAATGATTTTTTTTCCAGCTGGACTTTGGGATGTTTTCAAAAGGATAATCATTGAAGGGACTCTTTAGGGGGCTGGTGAGCTTAGGAGTAATCATGAACTCTCAAGTGGGACTTGAGTAAGGCTCAAGTATGGAGTGGAGGAGGCCAGGCCTTGTGGGTCTTTATTATACAACAGTAGAAACTATTGATGTTTTTAAGAAGAGGGTCATTATAAGTTAGTGGTTGAGTTTCTAGCCTAGCCTATAAAAACCTGTTTAACATGCAGTGTTGCTGGTTTGAGGGATCTAGAAGCACATTAGCCTGGCAGCAATCGGTACTTCTGACCCTGGGCCTCACTTACAGTGCTTGACATTCTTCCCTTTCTTCAGCCGTTTTTGATGAGTCAGTGGCTTTGACCACACTCTTGCTGCTCTTTGCCCTGCCCTCTAGCATCTCGCCAAGGCTTGGCCCCCTTCTCTAAAATTACACTCTTCCCCTAACTCCTGCCTCACCTCTCACATACATCCTAACTCTCATCTTCACGGTATAACTGACCTATAGACATTAAGAGGAAGACTCTTTGCATGGGAAAATTCACATCAAGAGTCAAGTGTCTGGGCTTCCATGGTGGTCCAGTGGGTAAGCACACCGCCTTGCAGTGCAAGGGGCGCCAGTTCAATCCCTGGCCTGGGAAGAGATCTCACGGGCCGCGGAGCGGCTGGACCGATGTGTCCAGTTACCAAGCCGGAGCTCTGGAGCACATGCGCCCAGAGCCGGTGCTTTGCAACAACAGACACCACGTGATGGGAGGCCCACAGGAGCCAAAGAACAAAGATGGATGAAAAATAGATACATGAAAGACCAAGAGAAGTGGCCTGCCCGCCCTCCGCCCTCCCCACCCAAAAAAAAAAAAGAGTCAAGTGTCTGCTCCCTCTTTCATCCTCCCAGCAGTGTATATGGGTTTTTTTAAGCAAGGGCTTTTTAACCCAAGCAGCATTTCAAGTGGTATAACAGGGTGAAGTGGAAGTATTGAGGGACAGTATATAACCACTTTCAAAACAGATAAGCCCCATTTGGGAATCAGTACCTCGGACAGTTCTTATGTCCAAGCTCATTAATGTTACAAGTACAGGAAAATTAATTCAAATTGGCTTATAAAGAATAAATCCGGGGCTTCCCCCGGTGGTGCAGTGGGTAAGGACACCGCCTTGCAGTGCAAGGGGCGCCAGTTCGATCTCTGGCCTGGGAAGATCGCGGCTGGACCGATGTGTCCAATTTCTGAGCCGGAGCTCTGGAGCGCATGCGCCCAGAGCCGGCGCTCTGCAGCGAGAGACGCCACCGCGATGGGAGGCCCACGGGAGCCAAAGAACAAAGACGGCTGAAAATGGAGAAATGAAAGACCAATGGAAGTGGCCCACCCGCTCCCTCCCCAACCCGACCCCCGCCCAAAATAGATAAATAAAATTAAATTAAAAAAAAAAAAAAAAAAAGAATAAACCCTCATAGAAGCCGGTAGGTAGCCAGATCGATCCAGAAAATTAATGAAGTCATCAGAGACAGAGCCTCTCGGTGTTCAGTGCCTGCCAAGGGGAACTTACTCTTCCTTATTCACATTCAGAGATGTCCTGTATCTACAGTTACCTATAGGATGTCTCCCTATTTAGACATCTTCCCAACATCTAAAACAAAATTGAAAATTTGATTTCATCTTCCTTCCCAGTCTCTTCCCAGCTTCTTCATTTGTCAGTACAATTAATACCATTTTGGTCCCCAAACTTTAAACTCGTGGAAGATTTTTTGTTGTCGTTGTCAAACAAAAGTCACTTTTTCAATGATCCGTGAAAATTATACCAAAGCCCCACATAACCTTCCATAAACTTCCCTTGGTGGCTCAGATGGTAAAGAATCTGCCTGATGAAGAATGTAAGAGACATGAGTTCGATCCCTGGGTCAAGAAGACCCTGTGGGGAAAGGAATGGCAACCCGCTCCAGTTCTTGCCTGGAGAATCCCATGGACAGAGGAGTCTGGCGGGCTACAGATCATGGGACCACAGAGAGTCGGACACAACTGAGTGACTAACACTCAACTTTCACTCACAGACTTGTGCTCGTCTCACCAGGAGCCTCTGTGCTGCCAACACCCTCGGCTCCCACTCAGCCTTGCAATCAGGATTCCTTAAATGCTGTTTACAGAGCACACACTAAAACGGGCTCTGTGGAATTAAACCTACATTTCCATCCAGCATATTAACGTACTCCTCTTCTCGATGTCAGACCTCGTCACCTGTCACCCCATGCCGTCTGTTGAGGGTTTTTTCTGAATCATTTTACATGCTCATTTGGAGACAAATGGAAAGTAAAATTTCAGAGCCAAACACAAGTATCACCCATTATAATAACTATAAGACAAATTCATATTTTTTAACTAAATTGACCCGTTTTAAGTATATTGTTTCACACTGCTTTCTGCTACAACCTTCTGATTTACTTACAGTCATCCTTTTACCACCACTGAGACATAAATCATTACACCATTCCCAGTCCCTGAAATGCTCATCTGCATCTTCAGAACTAAAAAGCATATTGACTTTTTTTTTTTATAAAATTTTTTAATGTATTTATTTGGTTGCACTGGGTCTTAGTTATGGCATGCAGGATCTAATTCCCTGACAAGGGATTGAACCCAGGTCCCCAGCATTGGGAGCACAGAGTCTTAGCCACTGGACCACCAGGGAAATCCCTTGACATTTTTTAAAGATTCATCTTAAAGGTTACATTTTTCAATAAAAATTTATTTGTATATCTTTTCAGTATCTACTAATGTATATTTTGATGTATATATAATATAGTATTAATATAGTAGCCTTTTATTATTAATAATACCTATTATGTGCTAGATTCTAGAGACACAAAAATGAGGGAATATTACCTTTCTTACCTTGCTCCTTCAGGAGCAAACCAGTATGTAAAAATTTAGATGTATAACAGATATAATTAAAGCACATAAAATGCTTGATCATACTTACGTAACCCGCCAACCAGTTGAGGAAACTCAACTGGAAAACCACTGAGTCTTGGTCGTTCCATTTAGAGAAT
This sequence comes from Tragulus kanchil, assembly GCA_022376925.1. Lineage (NCBI taxonomy): Eukaryota > Metazoa > Chordata > Mammalia > Artiodactyla > Tragulidae > Tragulus > Tragulus kanchil. The sequence goes on along the minus strand of JAIOJX010000003.1, from coordinate 74,968,613 downwards.
GAGAAGGAGGGGTTCAATAATGGAAGTGAAGGCTTCCATGTATCGCGCTCAGATACCATGGGAGAGGACTATTAGACGCTGTTTCTCCTTTCATGGGATGATTCACAAAAGTTTGGCTTTTTGCTTTTGCTAAAACCAGAGAAACACCCCTGGACAGGCTGTGCTTATCTTGTAGCTAGTTGGGGGTGGGGGTGTCATCCATCTTCAGCTGGTCTGCAAGCTCTGTGAGGGGAGACATCCCACCCTGACTTTTCAGATTTCCCCTGTCATTATACCACAGACAGTTGAGCTCTTTAATATATAGGTATTTAAAAAGAGACAAGCAGTGGCACTCATGAGCTTCCGTGTCAAAAATAACTCTAAAACCAGCCAGTTTTAACATAGATTTTATACCCAGCCTTCACATACCATTCTTCTCATGTCTTCCTATCAGATTTACAGAGGTCCTGAGTCTTCATTCCGGTATTCAAGCCTTCAGCTGAACTGTGAATATCGTTTCCGCGTGTGTGCTATTCGCCAGTGCCAAGACCCTGCAGGGCATCAGGACCTCGTGGGTCCCTACAGCACAACAGTGCTCTTCATCTCTCAGAGGACTGAACCACCAGCCAGCACCAGCAGAGACACTGTGGAAAGCCCGAGGCCCGGGCGGGCGCTCAGCGACGAGCAGTGTGCCGCCGTCATCCTTGTGCTGTTTGCGTTCTTCTCCATTTTGATTGCCTTTATTATTCAGTACTTTGTAATCAAGTGAAAATACAACTTTATTTTTAATAGCATATTACATTTTATTCTGTCATGTACTAAAATTATTTCTGTATTGCTTTTCCAAAACAGTGGCATTTAGCAGTGGCATTGAGACTCTAGTACATCATTTTTGCCATTTTTAATGCTTATATTGTTAGGTAGAGGCTGGCACCTTACTAAAATGCAGGCCAGAAATAGCAGTTTTTGTTTTTGTTTTTTTTTGGTTGGAGCTCTTTTTTTTTACCCCCCTTTTTCCTCTTTTTTGACATGCCTTCTTGTGAAACAAAATTTCTGAGAGGCAACAATATATAATTGATATTTTGACCAGTCAGCATGAGTGTAACAGTGACAACTTGATCTGTTTGTTTTAAAGATGATTACCTAGTGAAAAATTCATTCAGAATTATTAAAATTTACACTAACATGCTATATAAAAATGTTAAAGTATGATGCTGTGAAAGCAATGTAGTGCTATATTTCTACCTCCTCATTTGTCTTAATTTGGTAAGTGGGATTATGATGAATAACTGGAGGGGCTTAGCAGACAAAAACTGGATGAAAGAATATGCATGGAAAAAGCTTCTTGTTTGATAAATGTGGAGTTCTTCATTACAAGTATATACTCATGAGTTCACAGATAAGTCACTTAAAGAAAGCACAGACAGTTTACTTGGCCTAAAAATATTTTAACGTTTACTCAGAAACATATCGTCAGGTCTTTAGAACGTGGAAAAGAGCAGAGGGCTTTTAGATAGTTAACTTTTTAAAAGTAATTCATAATCAATTCTGAATTTCAAACCTATTTGATTTGAGCCTTTGAACTATATGTGTGTGTATAACGACATGCACGTACATATATGGATTTATATATATATATATATATTACCAAGTGTAGAAATATATATATACACATACACACATACAGTCTCACTTCATCTATCTGGTATAGGCTAATTCTGAAGAACTCCCGTAAGTTTTGCTGCTTCTCCCGTAACTACTGCCATCACCATCAGAATTCATAATCAAACCTAACCTTTTTGTTTGGGGCACCAAATCTGAAGACAAAATTAATTTGCACCAGTAAACTTCAAGCTGCTTTCTTTCTTGAAAAACTAATGTTTAGTGTAATGTCTGTTTTGGATACTGTTCCAGGTGTTGATTGCATGTGGTTAATGTTGCATTAGAGCACTTTGCAATTACGTAATTCATTAATGTTTTGTGAGCTTGCATTTGTGAGTTATTGGATAATCAGACTGAATTTCGTCAAGTATCACATTGTACATCTTGCATAGATGTTCATGACTGCCAGTAATAATACAGTTTGTAATGAAACTATCTAAAATTCTTGTTTTATCACATCTGTTATCTGTAAAACACTTGTAACTAGCCTTCTTAATTTATTATTTGAATTTTAGGTTAGTGAAATCACTAATTTTTAGTTGCTGAGGTTAGCATTTTAGTGATTACTAAGCACTTCTGTCAAGTCTTTGAAAAAAAGGACGTATGTTTTGTGCTTTGAAGATCTCTGAAGAATTTCTTCTATTAGAATGGGCATGTATTGTAATTGTTTTATGTCAAATGATCTGTGCTGTAGAAAAACACATTAACTTTTGTTCAAAAAGAAATGGATAAACTTGGCCTTCCCAAGTGGTAAGAATGATCTGTCACTATAAAATACTGTATGTTTACATTTTATTTAAATTTAATCTCTTATGTGTAGGCTGATGACTTCCCCCAAAACAGTGATTGAGATTGTTTTCTAGAAAATTCTTAAAAGTGCCACATTTGGCAGTAAAAATGAGTCTGAGTGTAATAGCCCAGAGATTTCTATACAGTTGAATGTCTAAAATGGTGAAATGTGCCACTGTGGCAGTTGCAGTGGCTTATGTTTTCATAGTATCTCAAATGAACTCCTATTTTTGATAGTAAATGTCATTTAATAGTGTACTTGCCATTTGAGCCTCACTGCAAAATGAGTGCAGAGGAGAAACAATTTTTAATGTAATCTTGATTTTACCTCATATACTGTACATTCCAAAAACTCTAAACTTTTTAAAGATTATAGATACACTACCAAACATACCACCTTAAAATTGTATAAGGTTGAACTTCATACAGATGGAAAAAATATAATCTCATAAAGTATATAAACTATGTAGCAAAAGTATCTTTCAAATTCATGGAAAATAAAAGTTGTATCATTCTTTTTTGAGATATGTTTATTGTATTCATAAACATTATTTGTCGTCTCTTTTGGAGAATACTAAGGTCTCCCCTCTTGCAATTGGCTTATGACAATTTTCCCAAAATTGTTAAATTGTCAACATGAGAGGATCCATGTTCAAGAAGGTCAAGTTTTATCCTAGTGACCTGATTTTGTGCAATTCATTATATGTCCATATATAAAGGAAACAAGATATCTAGTGAATAAAGATGGGTCTGAGGTAAACTTCCCACTGGAAAGAGAATCTGACCTTTCCTCACCTGTCCTGCATTCTTCACCTTCTTTCCCATCTCCAGGGCCCAGAACCTTCCTGTGCTGCATTGCACTGTTGTCTTCCCCCTGGTCTGCTCTCCACCAGAGTTCAGCAGTTTCTAGGTCCTCACGTAACAGTGTTTCCCCTTCCTTTTCCTTCCACGGGCCTCTCTGAAGAATTTCTTCTATTAGAATGGGCATGTATTGTAATTGTTTTATGTCAAATGATCTGTGCTGTAGAAAAACACATTAACTTTTGTTCAAAAAGAAATGGATAAACTTGGCCTTCCCAAGTGGTAAGAATGATCTGTCACTATAAAATACTGTATGTTTACATTTTATTTAAATTTAATCTCTTATGTGTAGGCTGATGACTTCCCCCAAAACAGTGATTGAGATTGTTTTCTAGAAAATTCTTAAAAGTGCCACATTTGGCAGTAAAAATGAGTCTGAGTGTAATAGCCCAGAGATTTCTATACAGTTGAATGTCTAAAATGGTGAAATGTGCCACTGTGGCAGTTGCAGTGGCTTATGTTTTCATAGTATCTCAAATGAACTCCTATTTTTGATAGTAAATGTCATTTAATAGTGTACTTGCCATTTGAGCCTCACTGCAAAATGAGTGCAGAGGAGAAACAATTTTTAATGTAATCTTGATTTTACCTCATATACTGTACTTTCCCAAAAAACTCTAAACTTTTTAAAGATTATAGATACACTACCAAACATACCACCTTAAAATTGTATAAGGTTGAACTTCATACAGATGGAAAAAATATAATCTCATAAAGTATATAAACTATGTAGCAAAAGTATCTTTCAAATTCATGGAAAATAAAAGTTGTATCATTCTTTTTTGAGATATGTTTATTGTATTCATAAACATTATTTGTCGTCTCTTTTGGAGAATACTAAGGTCTCCCCTCTTGCAATTGGCTTATGACAATTTTCCCAAAATTGTTAAATTGTCAACATGAGAGGATCCATGTTCAAGAAGGTCAAGTTTTATCCTAGTGACCTGATTTTGTGCAATTCATTATATGTCCATATATAAAGGAAACAAGATATCTAGTGAATAAAGATGGGTCTGAGGTAAACTTCCCACTGGAAAGAGAATCTGACCTTTCCTCACCTGTCCTGCATTCTTCACCTTCTTTCCCATCTCCAGGGCCCAGAACCTTCCTGTGCTGCATTGCACTGTTGTCTTCCCCCTGGTCTGCTCTCCACCAGAGTTCAGCAGCCCCTCCTCCTTAATACTGTAAGGTCCTCACGTGTACCAGGACAGTCAGCATTCCTTCTCATTTATCTCATTAAAATTTCCATTCCACGGGCCTCTGTATACAGGAATACATTGCCTTTTAAAATCCAAGGGAATCTGTATTTGTCGCAGCTGAGATGAGGCTGGGGAAGAGGAGATACTTCAGATGTGGGAGCATCACTGCCTGGAGGCAACTGAGTTGGAACCCAGCCTTGAAAAGAACAGGATACTGGATTGGCACAGCATCACCTCTTTTTTGTTTTTTTTCTCTGTAGACAGGAACTAGGAATGTTACTGAGTTGTGCTTGAGCGTTTTGTGGGGTTGGTTTCCAACACAAGTACCTCACCAGCATCACGAGCAGAGGCTCTGCAGGGGGAGCCCAGGTCTATGGTGGCTCAATCAGGCAAACAGGCCACAGAAAGGAGCTGGGTCCCCAGAACTTCACACTATTCATCCTACAGTCTAAATACCTACCATCAGCACGGTGACCATGAAAATAAGCGCCTCAGTGACGTCCTACTCTTTGCGACCCCATGGACTATAGCCTGCCAAACCCCTCTGTGCATGGGATTCTCCCGACAAAAGTACTGGAGTGGGTTGCCATTTCCTTCTCCAGGGGATCTTCGCGACCCAGGGGTTGAACCCAGGTCTCCTGCACTGCAGGCAGATTCTTTACCATCTGAACCACCAGGGAAGCCACAAATACACAGATTTAGAATATTCCATATGCCCTCAAGAGTATCCCTTTATTCATTTGTTTTCTCCCTGACTCTCCTAAAGGATAAGCTGAAAGAAGAACTAAGATTTTGATAGCCTAGGGTAGGCAGACCTTCATTGTCTGCAATGGGGTGCCTTCAACACCCCATGAGATGTTATAAGGATTATTTTTATCTTACATGTAACAGGACGCTGAGGGAAATTTGCCAAGAGAAAAGTTTCAGAAACTTGGAGATTTTAAAGCCACGTGACCTATTCAATTTATAACAGTGACCTAGAGTCATAGAACCTACTCCAGGGCCCAGAACCTTCCTGTGCTGCATTGCACTGTTGTCTTCCCCCTGGTCTGCTCTCCACCAGAGTTCAGCAGCCCCTCCTCCTTAATACTGTAAGGTCCTCACGTGTACCAGGACAGTCAGCATTCCTTCTCATTTATCTCATTAAAATTTCCATTCCACGGGCCTCTGTATACAGGAATACATTGCCTTTTAAAATCCAAGGGAATCTGTATTTGTCGCAGCTGAGATGAGGCTGGGGAAGAGGAGATACTTCAGATGTGGGAGCATCACTGCCTGGAGGCAACTGAGTTGGAACCCAGCCTTGAAAAGAACAGGATACTGGATTGGCACAGCATCACCTCTTTTTTGTTTTTTTTCTCTGTAGACAGGAACTAGGAATGTTACTGAGTTGTGCTTGAGCGTTTTGTGGGGTTGGTTTCCAACACAAGTACCTCACCAGCATCACGAGCAGAGGCTCTGCAGGGGGAGCCCAGGTCTATGGTGGCTCAATCAGGCAAACAGGCCACAGAAAGGAGCTGGGTCCCCAGAACTTCACACTATTCATCCTACAGTCTAAATACCTACCATCAGCACGGTGACCATGAAAATAAGCGCCTCAGTGACGTCCTACTCTTTGCGACCCCATGGACTATAGCCTGCCAAACCCCTCTGTGCATGGGATTCTCCCGACAAAAGTACTGGAGTGGGTTGCCATTTCCTTCTCCAGGGGATCTTCGCGACCCAGGGGTTGAACCCAGGTCTCCTGCACTGCAGGCAGATTCTTTACCATCTGAACCACCAGGGAAGCCACAAATACACAGATTTAGAATATTCCATATGCCCTCAAGAGTATCCCTTTATTCATTTGTTTTCTCCCTGACTCTCCTAAAGGATAAGCTGAAAGAAGAACTAAGATTTTGATAGCCTAGGGTAGGCAGACCTTCATTGTCTGCAATGGGGTGCCTTCAACACCCCATGAGATGTTATAAGGATTATTTTTATCTTACATGTAACAGGACGCTGAGGGAAATTTGCCAAGAGAAAAGTTTCAGAAACTTGGAGATTTTAAAGCCACGTGACCTATTCAAATTATAACAGCATCTGTTTACCACTCAGTGTGTAGTAGATGCGGGGTTCAGGGTTGTTTTTTTTTTAACCTTCGTTATTTCACTGTCCTCTTAATTGGTCTATTAAGTATAAATTGAAGCACGAAACATCATCTGCTAAAGATCACATGGTTAATAAGTGAATAAAACCAAGATTAGAGGTCTGAGTCCATGTAGATTGATCTAGTGCCCCCATACTTGACCACTGTCCACTACTGTCTCCCAGGGAAGTCCTGAACTCTAAGAAGGAAGCCAAGATAATAACTGACTTTAATACTGGATTTACCCACCTACTAGAATAGCGGAACTGAAAACAAAAATTAACATGTGGGACCTAATGAAACTTAAAAGCTTTTGTACAGCAAAAGAAATTACAAAAACGAAGGGGCTTTCCTGGTGGTCCAGTGGGTAAGGACACCGCCTTGCAGTGCAAGGGGCGCCGGTTCAATCCCTGGCCTAGGAAGATCCCACGTGCCGCGGAGCGGCTGAACCGATGTGTCCAATTACCGAGCTGGAGCTCTGGAGTGCATGTGCCCAGAGCCGGTGCTCTGCAACGACAGACGCCACTGCGATGGGAGGCCTACACGCGCCAAAGAACAAAGATGGATGAAAATAGATAAATGAAAGACCAATAGAAGTGGCCCTTTCGCTCCACTCCCTCCCCAACCTGCCCCCTTCTTAAAAAAAAAAAAAAAAAAGAAATTACAAAAAAGCTGAACAGACAGCCCACAGAGTGGGAGAAAATCATAGCAAATGAAACAACAGACAAGAATTAATCTCCAAAATCTCCAAAAGCAACTCAGACAACTCAGCACCAGAAAAATGAACAATCCAATCAAAAAATGGGAAAAAGAGCTAAAGAGACGCCTTTCCAAAGAGGACATACAGATGGCCCAAAAGCACGTGAAGCGATGCTCAACCTCGCTTATTATTAGAGAAATGCAAATCAAAACTACAATGAGATATCACCTCACACCCGTCAGAATGGCCATCATCTACAAATCGATAGACAATAAATGCTGGAGAGGGTGCAGAGAAAAGGGAACACTCCTGCATTGCTGGTGGGAATGTAAATTGATAAAGCCTTTATGGAAGACAGTATGGAGATTTCTTAAAAAACTAAAAATAGAAGCACCCTATGACCCAGCAATCCCACTACTAGGCTTATACCCTGATGAAATCAAAACTGAAAGAAGCACCTGTACCCCAGTGTTCATTGCAGCTCTCTATACAATAGCTAGAACATGGAAGCAACCTAGATGTCCATCGACGAATGAATGGATAAAGCAGCTCTGGTCCATATATACAATGGAGTACTACTATGCTGTAAAAAGAAATGCAGAAGAATCAGTCCTAATGAGGTGGCTGGAGCTAGAACCTATCATAAAAAGTGAAGTCAGTCAAAAACAGACAAGTACAGTATACTAACACATATATATGGAATCTAGTAAAAGGGTAATGATAACATACGCAGTGAACCCATGGAAAAACAGACAGAGAATAGTCATATGGACATTGTGGGGAATGAATAGTGGATGGGAGGCATAGAGGGAGTAACATGGAAACCTATACTATCATGTGTGAAAAAGATAGCTACTGTCGTTGAGCTAAGGGAATAGGAGTACTTACAATGGCTTGGTGCGATGGCCTGGAGGGGTGGGATGCGGGGGGCCTGGGATGGGGGAGGGGACTAGGGATATGCATATGGCTGATTTGGAAACATGCATGTCTGTGAACAACAAAACTCTGTAAAAACTTTAAAATAAAGAAATAAATTTAAAAAAAATACTGGATTTATGAGAGCATTTATTGAGTACTTCCTGTATGTCAGGCTGAACTCTTTCCCACATCCAAAGCAGTCCACAGCCCCCTAAGAACTGAACAGAGGGCTTCCCTGGTGGTCCAGTGGGTAAAGAGTCCCCGTTGCAGTGCAAGGGGCACCGGTTCGATCCCTGGCCCGGGAAGATCCCACGTGCAGTGGAGCAGCTAGACTGGTGTGCCCAATTACGAGCCAGCACTCTGGAGCGCATGTGCCCAGAATCGGTGCTCTGCAACGAAAGATGCCACTGCACATGCCAAAGAATAAAAGGTGGATGAAAATAAATATAAAAATAAAAGAGGCATGATGGGCAAAAAAAAATTTTTTAAATAAAAAAAGAACTGAACAGAAAGAAATCAGACTAGGAGAATCTGTTACAGGCATTTTTGACTAAACATGAAACTCTAATTTCTGTCCTCCAGAATTTCATCCTTGGATACACTGATTCCCATTTTGAGCCTCCCCCTTCCCTAGGTATACCCCTTCTCTTAAATACTCATTCCACAGATGAGACAAGCTAACTTATTCAGAAAGGGACTATAGCTATTGGGTTGGCCAAAATGTTAATTTGGGTTTCGCCATACCATCTTAAAAAATGCGAATGAAAAAGCAGCTCTGGTCCATATATACAATGGAGTACTACTATGCTGTAAAAAGAAATGCAGAAGAATCAGTCCTAATGAGGTGGCTGGAGCTAGAACCTATCATAAAAAGTGAAGTCAGTCAAAAACAGACAAGTACAGTATACTAACACATATATATGGAATCTAGTAAAAGGGTAATGATAACATACGCAGTGAACCCATGGAAAAACAGACAGAGAATAGTCATATGGACATTGTGGGGAATGAATAGTGGATGGGAGGCATAGAGGGAGTAACATGGAAACCTATACTATCATGTGTGAAAAAGATAGCTACTGTCGTTGAGCTAAGGGAATAGGAGTACTTACAATGGCTTGGTGCGATGGCCTGGAGGGGTGGGATGCGGGGGGCCTGGGATGGGGGAGGGGACTAGGGATATGCATATGGCTGATTTGGAAACATGCATGTCTGTGAACAACAAAACTCTGTAAAAACTTTAAAATAAAGAAATAAATTTAAAAAAAATACTGGATTTATGAGAGCATTTATTGAGTACTTCCTGTATGTCAGGCTGAACTCTTTCCCACATCCAAAGCAGTCCACAGCCCCCTAAGAACTGAACAGAGGGCTTCCCTGGTGGTCCAGTGGGTAAAGAGTCCCCGTTGCAGTGCAAGGGGCACCGGTTCGATCCCTGGCCCGGGAAGATCCCACGTGCAGTGGAGCAGCTAGACTGGTGTGCCCAATTACGAGCCAGCACTCTGGAGCGCATGTGCCCAGAATCGGTGCTCTGCAACGAAAGATGCCACTGCACATGCCAAAGAATAAAAGGTGGATGAAAATAAATATAAAAATAAAAGAGGCATGATGGGCAAAAAAAAATTTTTTAAATAAAAAAAGAACTGAACAGAAAGAAATCAGACTAGGAGAATCTGTTACAGGCATTTTTGACTAAACATGAAACTCTAATTTCTGTCCTCCAGAATTTCATCCTTGGATACACTGATTCCCATTTTGAGCCTCCCCCTTCCCTAGGTATACCCCTTCTCTTAAATACTCATTCCACAGATGAGACAAGCTAACTTATTCAGAAAGGGACTATAGCTATTGGGTTGGCCAAAATGTTAATTTGGGTTTCGCCATACCATCTTAACAGAAAAACTTGAACGAACTTTTTGGTCAACTCAATGCAATGTGGATGAATCTCAAAAACCAGCTGAGTGAAAGCAGCTAGACACAGCAGATCACATATTGTGATTCCTTTCATTGGAAACATCAAAACTAGGTAAATCCATACAGACAGAAAGATTAGTGGTTGCCAGGAGGTGGGAGGAGGAGGAAATGGGAGTAAGTGTTTAATATGTACGTGGGTTTACTGGGGAAATGTTTTGGAACTTGATAGAGGCAGATGGGTGTTGGACAACATTGTGCATACACTAAAAGCCACTGAAATGCTCACTTTCAGATGGTTAAATTTTTTGTGACTTTTTCACCTCAATATCTACAAGGTACTATAAGACATTCCTAAAGACTAATACACAGAGAGCACATGACCAGAGGATCTTGGACATGGAGTCAATAAAATAAATAGACCTAGTCATTAAGTCCATGTTTCCAAGGACACAGACCAACTTCTCACTTCCTTTTCAAACTGCCCAGAAGTCCTTGGGTATTGCCACTCCTTTTAATTGATCTGTCATGCCTGGTTCAACTGAACTTTTTATGGATATCATTAATAGGTGTTAAATGATCTGGCCTGCCCACTAGTTATCAGCTCTGACTCTTAATTTCTAGGATAATCCAGCGGTGTTGGAGAGGAAGCTATGTTTTACAGTTTCAGTTTACCAAGGAGATGTGCACTAAGAAAGTTCATATATAGTAGTAAAGACCTTTTTCCTTACAGGCCACATTCTGAAAATCAACCTAAAAAACATTTGAGGAAAAAAAAGAAATTTAAGGAAAATCCATGTATTAATGCTCAAGTACAAAAACTCATAGAATTCATTTATGATCCTCTAAATTTGATTCAGACCATTAAAACCAGCATGAACTCTCATATCCAGTCATCCTATGAGAAACTTGGATTCCAATTACTGAATATCTGGCTCAAAATGACCTCAGAAAGGGACTTCCGTGGGGGTTCAGTGGTTGAGAATCCACCTTGCAATGCAGGGGACATGGGTTCAATCCCTGGTCAGGGAACTAAGATCCCACATGCCAAGGAGCAACTAAGGCCACATGCCACAACTTTAGAGCCCAAAAAACACAATGAAGATCCCGTGTACCACAACTGAAACCCAAAGCAGTCTAACTGATCAAAAAAAAATTTTTTTTCTTAATTACCTCAGAGGGGTGACAAGTATAAAACCACAAAGAATCCAGGAAGTGCACATTATTCTAGAAAGAGTGTACACCGTTTATGACAATATCATTAAGAACTTTTTAGAGATGCCAAATTTTTTTTTTTAAAGATTTATTTATTTATTTATTTTGGGCGGGGGTCAGGATGGGGAGGGAAGGGAGCGGGCGGGCCACTTCCACTGGTCCTTCATTTCTCCATTTTCATCTGTCTTTGTTCTTTGGCTCCTGTGGGCCTCCCATCGCGGTGGCGTCTGTCATCGCAGAGCGCTGGCTCTGGGCGTATGCGCGCCAGAGCTCCGGCTCGGTAATCGGACACATTGGTCCAGCCACTCCGCGGCACGTGGGATCTTCCCAGGCCAGGGATCGAACCAGCTCCCCTTGCACTGCAAGGCGGTGTCCTTATCCACTGGACCACCAGGGGAAGCCCGAGATGCCAAATTTTAAAAGACAGTATATATAAATACACTGTAAGTGAATATGATATGGCCATTCTTTTGGGCAAACTAGAAAAACCCTGAAAAAGCACAATGAGAAGGGACTAGCTATACTAAATGATAAAGCCTTAATAACTGAGAATACCCACACAAAAAATTTGGGGAACAGACTAGAAAGCATGTAGACCCAAGTACATGAAAAAAACTGAGTACTTGATAAGCTGGAACCTCAAGTCAGTGGAGTAAAAATGAACAAGTTAACAAATGATACTGATACAACTGGATAGCCACCTAAAAATTAAAGCTGGATCCACATCGCATACCTTATACCAGGGCGAATTCCAAATGGATGTAAATGATGAAACTAAATAAATGAGAAGATGTGAGAGATTTCCTTTATAATCTTGGCATTGTGGTGGCCTTTCAAACTGTGCCTCAAGATCCAGAAGTCACAGAAAAATGGATTTTAATGACACTGAAATATTTCTGTATAGCAGTTAAAAAAAAAAAAAAGTTACAGCAAATAGTCAACAGGAAATATTTGCCCTCATATCCCAGAAAAGAGCTAACCTAAGCTTTCTAATATATGGAAATGTAAGTTCTGAAACATGGAAGTGAAATGATTAATATAAAAACATGAAAACAGGCAGTTCACATTAAAGGAAATGCAAAGAACTCAAACATATGGCAAAGTGCTCAATCTCATACACAGAAGAACCATAAGACAGAAACCCTGAAAAACCTTTTTTTTTGGCTGTAATACAACTTAATTTTGCAGAGAAACCATTTTCATTCTTACTGGCAAAAATGCAAAACTCACACTACTGGAAACTGTAGAAAAACAAGATAGTGCTGGTGAAGTTTGAGTTATAGAATCCCTGTGAAGAGAAATTAAATTGTGTTTAGTTTTTGAGCAGGCAGTCCGCTGACAAATATTAATCTACAGATGTGACATGTTAGACAGCACCATTCATTGCAGACTTGTTTGTACCAGCAAAAAATCAGAAATGACCTAAATGAGCCACAGTGGAAGGCTGGTTAAATCAGTTGTACACCCAATGCACTAGAATACCATAGGCAGCTACAGCCAAAAGATTATGGTAGCCTTCTGTTAACTAATCTGAAAAGAATGCCAAGATAAATCACTAAGTTAACACAGTGTGGATTAATGCAGGCCCCCAGGTCAGGTGCCCTTGTCCTCTCATTTCCTGGGTCCAGGTCAGACAGTGAGTGAATGAGCTTTCAGATGATGCCAGGCCCTGGGCATCTCCCAACCTGTGGGTGTCAGGCTATCGGTTTGGTTACTGAGTCCGAGCTCGTGGTGTTCAGTGCATGCACAACAGGCTAATAAACCAAGAGACAAGCTGCCAGGGCAAGGAAGAGCAGTTGGAAGAAGATAACAGACTTAGGTCCCAGAGAACCTTTGTGCCTGAATGGGACTCAGTCTTCTTTGATGCTAAAAGGGCGGGAATAGAGTCACTTTCTGGCTCCAGTCAGGCTCTGGAAGAATGTGGTAGCTACTGCCTCTCTGTAGTCATGCGCAGGTGGGCCTGGTCAGGGTGTTTCCTGTCAACTAAACAAAGGTATTTTAGCTTAATACTCATTACCTGGGAGGCAGGGTACCTAGAAGGGAGACATTTAGGTATAATTTAAGCGTATAGGCAACATCCCTTTAGTGAGTGACTTGCAATAGAATACAAAGCTTCTTCCCCGTTACAACAGCTCGGCGTCAACATCAGTTCAAGAATCCTGTGGGAGAAGGGACGAAGATGGCTCAGGCTACTTCTTACCAAATGGAGGTGACGAATACTCTTAGAATCTCTAGTCAATCCTTTTTTTATCTGCAAGTAGTTGAATGTGATGACATCCTGCATCTTCACAAAATAGCGATAGTCATTCAAAAGTCAGCCATATAAACAGCAATTGGTCATCTCCAATCATTCAAAGGGTGCCTTTTTGCTATGGCATTAACCAATCCAGATTATAAAGTCATTGAAAAGAAACTAGGCTACAGCTGTGACCTCCAACAATTTAAGATAATTACTAAAACTATGACTGATTATCATTTAACTAGGATATACTAGAATTTTAGGAATTTCATGTAATTTCTAAAATGTGTGTATTAATGACATTTACCCATAGATACAATCTAAGTAAGTACAGTGGAAGGCTGGTTAAATCAGTTGTACACCCAATGCACTAGAATACCATAGGCAGCTACAGCCAAAAGATTATGGTAGCCTTCTGTTAACTAATCTGAAAAGAATGCCAAGATAAATCACTAAGTTAACACAGTGTGGATTAATGCAGGCCCCCAGGTCAGGTGCCCTTGTCCTCTCATTTCCTGGGTCCAGGTCAGACAGTGAGTGAATGAGCTTTCAGATGATGCCAGGCCCTGGGCATCTCCCAACCTGTGGGTGTCAGGCTATCGGTTTGGTTACTGAGTCCGAGCTCGTGGTGTTCAGTGCATGCACAACAGGCTAATAAACCAAGAGACAAGCTGCCAGGGCAAGGAAGAGCAGTTGGAAGAAGATAACAGACTTAGGTCCCAGAGAACCTTTGTGCCTGAATGGGACTCAGTCTTCTTTTATGCTAAAAGGGGCGGGAATAGAGTCACTTTCTGGCTCCAGTCAGGCTCTGGAAGAATGTGGTAGCTACTGCCTCTCTGTAGTCATGCGCAGGTGGGCCTGGTCAGGGTGTTTCCTGTCAACTAAACAAAGGTATTTTAGCTTAATACTCATTACCTGGGAGGCAGGGTACCTAGAAGGGAGACATTTAGGTATAATTTAAGCGTATAGGCAACATCCCTTTAGTGAGTGACTTGCAATAGAATACAAAGCTTCTTCCCCGTTACAACAGCTCGGCGTCAACATCAGTTCAAGAATCCTGTGGGAGAAGGGACGAAGATGGCTCAGGCTACTTCTTACCAAATGGAGGTGACGAATACTCTTAGAATCTCTAGTCAATCCTTTTTTTATCTGCAACTATTTGAATGTGATGACATCCTGCATCTTCACAAAATAGCGATAGTCATTCAAAAGTCAGCCATATAAACAGCAATTGGTCATCTCCAATCATTCAAAGGGTGCCTTTTTGCTATGGCATTAACCAATCCAGATTATAAAGTCATTGAAAAGAAACTAGGCTACAGCTGTGACCTCCAACAATTTAAGATAATTACTAAAACTATGACTGATTATCATTTAACTAGGATATACTAGAATTTTAGGAATTTCATGTAATTTCTAAAATGTGTGTATTAATGACATTTACCCATAGATACAATCTAAGAAGTCATATGATACAGTCTCTATTATCACCACTTATTTGATAATACTTCTTATGTAGTTTAACATACCAAATAAGCCTAATTAGTTTGATACTGCTTTGAGATGGAAAAAATAATCTGAGGCATCCCAAGGACTCTTCTCAATACCTCAAAGTCAGAGGTCAACGGAATTTCATTTAGAATTTTATCTTTGGACAAATGGTCAAAAACATCATAAGTTTTAACCAGTGATAATAAAATATCTTAAGGACAAATACAGATCACTTAAAGAAACTCACAAGTATCAAAAGTAGTTCAATATTTTAAGAAAATTTTGTCCTCTTAGAGAATCAAATTCAGGTTTTGTCCCACATTATCTTTAAAATTCATTTTCTTTTTTAAGTTCAATATTATCTTAGCCAATTCTGACCATGCACAAAACTCTTCAGTGTTCCTGTTCTACGAACCTTCCACAATTTCTGTATCTATATTGGTCTCCCTCACTTTCTTTTCCATTCAGACACAATCAGCTCAGGACTTTCCTGGTGGTCCAGTGGTTAAGAATCCACCTTCCGGGCTTCCCTGGTGGTCCAGTGGGTAAGGACACTACCTTGCAGTGCAAGGGGCGCCGGTTCCGCCGATTCCATCCCTGGCCTGGGAAGATCCCACGTGCCGCAGAGCGGCTGGACCGATGTGTCCGATTACCGAGCCGGAGCTCTGGAGCGCATGCGCTGGGAGCCGGTGCTCTGCAACAACAGAGGCTACTGAGGTGGGAGGCCCACAGGAGCCAAAGAACAAAGATGGATGAAAAATAGAGAAATGAAAGACCAATAGAAGTGGCCCCCCTGTCCCTCTCCCTCCCCATCCCCAAAATAAATAAATAAAATAAATGTTAAAAAAAAAAAACAAAAAAAGAATCCACCTTCCAATGCAGGGGGCACCACTTCAAACCCTGGATGGTACCACAGGGCAACAAAGACAGCAGGCTGCTACAGGCTACCCGCAAGCCACAATGAAGACGCAGCGCAGACAGAACTTAAAAAATAAACTTATATACACTAAAACCACCTTTTTCCTTTTAACAAAGTGCATTTTTATTCCTCATACCATTTCTGCTGAAAACACACATCTTACATCTTTGCATATTGAAAATTTACCTTGCAATTCTGAAACTTAAAACTTTTATCTCTAGTGAAAAACCAAGAAGCAAGTAATTGTACAATGTCATACCAGCATTTCCTACCTGACAAACTTAGGCTTCAGTCTTTCTCTCTTAAGGAGGCAGAGGTAGCAAAACTTAGACGTGCCCAGCAATTGATACTCTAATATTTTATTCCATCTGAAATGACCTAGATATTCAATGAATCCTCTTCGTTTTATTTAGTTGAGTTTCAAGTTACATAAATCTGGAGAGACTATTTTAGATAGACATTCCTAAAACATAGTACTTCCTACTTGTTGTTCAGTCACTTAGTCGTGTCTGACTCTTTGACGACCTCTGTCCGTGGGATTCTACAGGCAAGAATACTGGACTGGGTTGCCATTTCCTTCTGCAAGGGATCTTCCCGACCCAGGGGTTGAACCTAGGCCTCCTGCATTTGCAGGCAGATTCTCTACCACTGAGCCAACAGGGAAGCCCCAACTATTCCTACAGTGTTTACCTAAAACTCTTACCCCATTTACCTATTTTATTTTAAAAGCTTTGTCATATTGTTAATTTTCTTGCTGACAAACTTTGTATTAGGAATAACATTACAGTATTTGATTTCTAGTAAACACAGCCACAATAGAAGTATTACATTTAATGCTGAGGACTAAAAACAAATCTATATTAATGAAATCAATAAGCTTAAGCTAACTTTAATGCTAGATATTACCTCAATACTGTAATGTTTCCTAAGTAACGTAAACCTGAAAATCATTCTGGCCAGTTTGTTTTTTTTTTAATGCATCTTTAAGTACTTTCTTTAAGTCAGTTAATTCTTTTACAACTTAACTATGGCAATGCCACACATCTACAACACGTACATACAAACAAAACACAGTTCCCATTCCAGAATCCACTTCATGCATTGATACAACACAAACCAGGCTCTACTACCAAGCCACAATGAAGAGCATGCGCAGACAGAACTTAAAAAATAAACTTATATACACTAAAACCACCTTTTTCCTTTTAACAAAGTGCATTTTTATTCCTCATACCATTTCTGCTGAAAACACACATCTTACATCTTTGCATATTGAAAATTTACCTTGCAATTCTGAAACTTAAAACTTTTATCTCTAGTGAAAAACCAAGAAGCAAGTAATTGTACAATGTCATACCAGCATTTCCTACCTGACAAACTTAGGCTTCAGTCTTTCTCTCTTAAGGAGGCAGAGGTAGCAAAACTTAGACGTGCCCAGCAATTGATACTCTAATATTTTATTCCATCTGAAATGACCTAGATATTCAATGAATCCTCTTCGTTTTATTTAGTTGAGTTTCAAGTTACATAAATCTGGAGAGACTATTTTAGATAGACATTCCTAAAACATAGTACTTCCTACTTGTTGTTCAGTCACTTAGTCGTGTCTGACTCTTTGACGACCTCTGTCCGTGGGATTCTACAGGCAAGAATACTGGACTGGGTTGCCATTTCCTTCTGCAAGGGATCTTCCCGACCCAGGGGTTGAACCTAGGCCTCCTGCATTTGCAGGCAGATTCTCTACCACTGAGCCAACAGGGAAGCCCCAACTATTCCTACAGTGTTTACCTAAAACTCTTACCCCATTTACCTATTTTATTTTAAAAGCTTTGTCATATTGTTAATTTTCTTGCTGACAAACTTTGTATTAGAATAACATTACAGTATTTGATTTCTAGTAAACACAGCCACAATAGAAGTATTACATTTAATGCTGAGGACTAAAAACAAATCTATATTAATGAAATCAATAAGCTTAAGCTAACTTTAATGCTAGATATTACCTCAATACTGTAATGTTTCCTAAGTAACGTAAACCTGAAAATCATTCTGGCCAGTTTGTTTTTTTTTTAATGCATCTTTAAGTACTTTCTTTAAGTCAGTTAATTCTTTTACAACTTAACTATGGCAATGCCACACATCTACAACACGTACATACAAACAAAACACAGTTCCCATTCCAGAATTTCAGCCGTGAATCAGGTGCAACAGTGTAAAATCCATCAGTTACAAAAGAGTTTGGACTCAAGTTAGGTTTCTGGCAGACAGAACCAATCCTGTCTGTCTAGATGGCTAAACCCTTTGTTAATACTTATGAAAAAGACACATTAAAAAAAGAAAAAGATACATGTATGTCTATTTCTTTCTTTCGGTGACTTTAAGAATCAAGTGGAACCTTTCTCTTCTTCCAAGGCATGTCCCACTCTTATACAAACACAGGGTTTGTTTTTTGTTTTGCTTTTTTCTATTCCTTACCTCCATTTGACATCAGTAAAAAAAAAAAAAGGTTTTAAATAACACAAAACTGAGTTGGCTATAAATGGAAAAACACTAACAAACAAAAAACCCAAAGGACAATCAGAAAATCTGTAAATAAACCCTGATTTTGGTCTTGGAGTTAGAGAGATACCAGTGACACAGGAGACCTTAACGACATAATTAACACA
Source organism: Tragulus kanchil (assembly GCA_022376925.1). Classification (NCBI taxonomy): domain Eukaryota; kingdom Metazoa; phylum Chordata; class Mammalia; order Artiodactyla; family Tragulidae; genus Tragulus; species Tragulus kanchil. The sequence continues at coordinate 74,949,936 of JAIOJX010000003.1, read as the reverse complement.
AAAAGGATAATGGTACATAGTACACAGAGTCCCCAGATAACCCTGCCTCGACCCATTGCAGAGACCCTAACAGGTACTGTGGCCACATGTTGTTTCAATAAAACACCATCCTCTTACTCATTGGTTCAATAGCTGTAATCAGATCACTTATCCAAACTGCATGTTAAAGGACTTCAAGGACAGTTGAAACACTGCCCGTTTTTAAAGATGGAAATTTCTACAAATGTTAGCACTCAAACAAACAAATAAGTAAGTTCATAAACCAGGTAAACCAACAATTCTTTCCTCTCTCCAACAGGGTGTGTGTGTGCATGCATGTTAAGTCGCTTCAGTCCTGCCTGACTCTCTTTGCGACCAAATGGACTGTAGCCTGCCAGGTTCCTCTGTCCATAGGATTCTCCAAGCAAGAGTATTTCATGGGATGCCATGCCCTCCTCCAGGGCACCAGAGAATGAGCCCACCCAGAGAATGAGCCCACATCTCTGACATCTCCTTTGGCAGGCAGCTTCTTTACCACTAGCGCCACCTGGGAAGCCCCTCCAACAGGTTATCTCGCTCAAATACAAAACAAACTGCCTGGCTAATTCTGGAGAAAAAGTCCCAAATGGAAAGGAAATAAATTTTCTGGCTGTACGCACCAGAATGACTTACCCTACCGTACAGAGTCCGTCAGCTTCCAAATGCTGATTCCTTGCTCCAGCTGCCAAGCGCTGAGGCAGTCAGTGCCACTTTGGGGCATTCTGAAGGGAAGATTCTCAAGACAAGCGGTCCCAGCAGCTGCTAGGGCCTTACCGAAATTTTCCCTAAAGGGAACCTGCTAGCCATGAGTAGCAAGGTTCCCGGCTGGCTGTGCCAAAATGTGTTACCAAGTCCAAGCTGGTACTGCTCGCCACATCACAGACCAACAAATTGAGCAACTGTATTCAGAAAGCCAGCTGACCAAGAGTTCTGCCTGAATCAGAGTTGAGCCTTCTCTTTTGCTCAAAGGGGAGGGATAAAGCCAAACACTTCCGGTTTGGTTAGCCTCCAGAGGAGGGAGCTGTGCTCACTTCTTCCTCCCGGCAGTCATTCACAGGTGGGCCTGCTCAGGATGATTCCTTCAAGCTAAACAAAGATGTTTTAGCTTAATGCTCATTACCTGGGAGGTAGGGTTCCCTACCATTCGGTCTAATTTAAACTCATAGGCAACATCTCTTTAGTGATTAACTTGAAATAGAATACAAAGGTTCTTCCCTATCACAGCTGGGTGGAGAACCTCCGTGCTGACTCCTCACTCTATCTGAGGACCAGGCTGGGTTACTCTGGCCCCACCCCCAGGTACCTGTGCAGGTGGGAGAGGCTGCAGCCTAAGGGCAGCTCCCCAGGGAAGATGAAGTAGCAAGATCCTGCTCAATGATGACTCAACCCTCCAAAGACTCAGGGAGCATGGGAGACGGCAACGTACCTGTGAAACTAACACAACATAGTAAATCAACTATGGTGGCTATTCAGTCGCTAAGCCGTGTTCACCTCTTGCGACCCCATGGACTAGGGCCCGCCAGACTCTTCTGTCCATGGGATTTCCCAGGCAAGAATACTGGAGTATACCTGGAGGGGTGGGATGGGGAGGGAGATGGGAGAGAGGGTCAAGAAGGAGGGAGCATATGCATCCCTATGGCTGACTTGTGATGATATTTGATAGAAAACAAACTTATGTAAAGTAATTATCCTTCAAATATAATAATAATATGAAGAACACTGGAGGGGGTTGCCATTTCCTTCTCCAGGGGATCTTCCCAACCCAGGGATCGAACCTGAGTGGTCTCCTTCATTGCAGTCAGATTCTTTACTGCTGAGCCACCAGGGAAGCCCCCAGATCAACTATACTTTAATCAAAAAAAAGAAAAGAAAAAAAACCTTCTGTTTCCTTCTATTTGTCCACAACATCTGGTTTCTGGAATACGAGCTAAAAGACACTCTCCTAGCAGAAGCTTGATCACAACGACCACTTCCAAGGCTGGTTGTGCTACGGCCTCCCTAGCGAAAGGCCCTGGCACAGTAGCTATCCATGCCTTTGGCCTTGGGAAGCACACACTCACTGGCTACGTGAATGAAGGCAGCTTCTCTGTGCTCACTTCTTGCTCCCTGCAGTCATTCACAGGTGGGCCTGCTCAGGATGATTCCTTGAAGCTAAACAAAGATGTTTTAGCTTAATGCTCATTACCTGGGAGGTAGGGTTCCCTACCATTCGGTCTAATTTAAACTCATAGGCAACATCTCTTTAGTGATTAACTTGAAATAGAATACAAAGGTTCTTCCCTATCACAGCTGGGTGGAGAACCTCCGTGCTGACTCCTCACTCTATCTGAGGACCAGGCTGGGTTACTCTGGCCCCACCCCCAGGTACCTGTGCAGGTGGGAGAGGCTGCAGCCTAAGGGCAGCTCCCCAGGGAAGATGAAGTAGCAAGATCCTGCTCAATGATGACTCAACCCTCCAAAGACTCAGGGAGCATGGGAGACGGCAACGTACCTGTGAAACTAACACAACATAGTAAATCAACTATGGTGGCTATTCAGTCGCTAAGCCGTGTTCACCTCTTGCGACCCCATGGACTAGGGCCCGCCAGACTCTTCTGTCCATGGGATTTCCCAGGCAAGAATACTGGAGTATACCTGGAGGGGTGGGATGGGGAGGGAGATGGGAGAGAGGGTCAAGAAGGAGGGAGCATATGCATCCCTATGGCTGACTTGTGATGATATTTGATAGAAAACAAACTTATGTAAAGTAATTATCCTTCAAATATAATAATAATATGAAGAACACTGGAGGGGGTTGCCATTTCCTTCTCCAGGGGATCTTCCCAACCCAGGGATCGAACCTGAGTGGTCTCCTTCATTGCAGTCAGATTCTTTACTGCTGAGCCACCAGGGAAGCCCCCAGATCAACTATACTTTAATCAAAAAAAAGAAAAGAAAAAAAACCTTCTGTTTCCTTCTATTTGTCCACAACATCTGGTTTCTGGAATACGAGCTAAAAGACACTCTCCTAGCAGAAGCTTGATCACAACGACCACTTCCAAGGCTGGTTGTGCTACGGCCTCCCTAGCGAAAGGCCCTGGCACAGTAGCTATCCATGCCTTTGGCCTTGGGAAGCACACACTCACTGGCTACGTGAATGAAGGCAGCTTCTCTGTGCCTTGGTCTTCTTATCTGTAAAATGGACATACCATAAGCATCTACTCAAAAGGCTGTGGTTAAAGACTCAAGGATTTACCGTATGCAGGTACTTGACACAGTGCCTTGTACCCAGAACATGTTAGCTTTATTTTTCTCCAGACCATTCCAACCTGTGAGGTCTCCAGCCACACAAGTGTCTTTGAAGGACACCAACCCCTTGCTTCCGGGGAAGCAGGGGGACAGCCGGGTCAGACCTAGACCCGGTTTTGCCTCACACAAGCACCAGGTGTGGCAGTGGGTTCCTGTAAGGTAGAGGAGGAAGACAGCCACATGCCTGGACTACCATGAACGTCCTCGTCCTCTCCTCTGAAGAAATACAAAGTCCTGAGCTGGCGGATGACTTAGAAATATAAAGTAGGAGGGTTTAGTCATTCTTCAGATAGCTGGTCCCATTTCTTCCTAAAATATGGAAGGCCAAGCACCACAATAGGGTTCAGATCCACCCTGTGGGCCAAGTCATACTTGGGCCAAGACATAACACAAAGCTGGCCGTGAATCTAATTCTCTGTATTCATATTTTGTCTCCAAACAGATTATCAAGCAAGGTTCGCCAAACACCGCCTATAATCAGAGTATGGTTCTCAGCTATTGGGCATTGTAAAGAAAATAATGGTACCCAGCTCTGGAAAAGTTTATCCATTCCCTGAGATAACAAATATTCATAACATTCTCAGTTTGTACTGGGCACTAGGGAAAAATAAAAGATGAAAGCCTGCCACCCAGAGCATATGATGTCAGGAGATGGAGAGGGCCGGATAACAAGCAAATAGCTAAGTAAAGGCAATAGTAGGTCCGTTGGTAATAAGATCCACAGAGAAGACACAGCAGAGCAGGGGGGGCTCTGAATGGAGGGTGTGCAGTACAGAAGAGATGGACAGTGGGCTTTTGTGAGCCTGATGGTGCACAGACATGGTCTGATTCCCAGTCAGCCATTCTCAGAGCTGCCATGTGATGGAGAAGGGGCGAGGGAGCCTTCAACAGAAGTGGGCAGGCCACCAGGCCAAGGAACAGAATGGACCACAGGACAGAGGTCTGGGGGGCTGTAGCCTGTGAGAGCCGATGGCTGGGGCTCCCAGGAGCATCACTTGTGTCAAAGAAAAAGGCCACACATTCAGGAGCCTCAGACCTGTCTTCAGGTCAACAGAGCACCTGGCCAAGGGTGACTGAGACCGTGAAGTATACAAAGAGCCGGCTCCCCAGGAACCAGCACAAAGCTAGCTACCCCTCTCCCTCCCAGCTTCCTAAGGGCCTTTAAGCCATCTGATCTTCACTCCCCCTCCACCTGAGGCCTCTTAGGGACAAACGGGGTGGCGGGGGCGGGGGGGGAAGCCATTGGAGAGAAGAGGGCTGGACACCACTGAGAGGAGAGGTCTCATTCATTCATTAGAGAAAGTGAGCTAGAAAGATAAGGGGGAGGTCGGAATTTGACGTGGCCAAAACAAAGACGAAGGCAAGCTCCCAGGCCTCGGAATGATGAGGTGGAAGGGATGTCCACGGGAGCCACCACCTGAGTCAGGCTGGAGGACAAGACCTCGATAGAAAGGAGAGGTAGAGGGACTGTGCAGGGGCATGAATTTTATCAGCATCAGGAGGAGTGCTTGAGCGAGAGAAGGTCAGGCACCAAAATTCTCAAGGATGAGGGTGAAGGGGTGGGAGCTGGAGAGGGCAGACCCTGAGCAGGTGAGCTTTAGGTAGGTTTTAGGACAGCTGGGGCAGTGATGATGAGGATGGGAACAGGCGCCTCTCCTCCATGTCCGTGGCTCTGCCTGTGAGAGAGGACTGGGGGAGCACAGGAAGGCAGGCCCAGAGCAGAGCTCAATTTCGGCTCCAGGAAGAGGAAGGGAACTCAGGAAAAGAAGTTGAGGATTTAAATCACAGGAGGATGGATGGAAGAAAAGGAAATGGTAACCCACTCCAGTATTCTTGCCTGGAGAATTCCATGGACAGAGGAGCCTGGTGGGCTACAGCCCATGGGATCGCTCAGAGTCAGACAAGACTGAAGCAACTAAGCAGCAGCAGCAGGATGGATGGAAAATCCACAAAGAGGGTGTCCATCCACTAAGAGATAAAGAAATCAGTTCCAAGGACTTGAAAATTAAATGGAAATCACAGCACCAACCACACCCTGAGCTCTCAATCTCAGCTACTCTCATCAAGACCACAATGAATGGACTCCCGAGTCAGTCTTCAGTCTTCCCCCCAGGATTTCAGCTTTTCTTGTGTGATTTTAGTTCTTCGGTCGTGTCCGACTCTTTGTGGCCCCATGGACTGCAGCCCGCCAGGCTCCTCTGTGCATAGGATTCTCCAGGCAGGAATACTGGAGTGGGTTGCCTGCCGTCCTCCAGGGGATCTTCCAGAACAAGAGATCCAAGCCCCGTCTCCAGCCTTACAGGCAGATTCTTCACGGTCTGAGCCACCAGTGAAGTTCTCGGTGTTGGCCAGCCCTCTGCTTTATTAAGTTTATCACACGCTTTATACATAGAAACAAAATATCTCACGTTTAAGTACTCAGATGTCAACCTAAATGCTTAAGCCTTGTTCTTTAAAACGAGTAGACACGGTTATGTTCATAGACTTCAGAGTCCTAAGGGAGCGGTGAAATTACTTGGTCGACTCCATCACCACTTGACCATTTACAGAAAAAACTGTGAGCGAATTTTATCAGCATCAGGAGGAGTGCTTGAGCGAGAGAAGGTCAGGCACCAAAATTCTCAAGGATGAGGGTGAAGGGGTGGGAGCTGGAGAGGGCAGACCCTGAGCAGGTGAGCTTTAGGTAGGTTTTAGGACAGCTGGGGCAGTGATGATGAGGATGGGAACAGGCGCCTCTCCTCCATGTCCGTGGCTCTGCCTGTGAGAGAGGACTGGGGGAGCACAGGAAGGCAGGCCCAGAGCAGAGCTCAATTTCGGCTCCAGGAAGAGGAAGGGAACTCAGGAAAAGAAGTTGAGGATTTAAATCACAGGAGGATGGATGGAAGAAAAGGAAATGGTAACCCACTCCAGTATTCTTGCCTGGAGAATTCCATGGACAGAGGAGCCTGGTGGGCTACAGCCCATGGGATCGCTCAGAGTCAGACAAGACTGAAGCAACTAAGCAGCAGCAGCAGGATGGATGGAAAATCCACAAAGAGGGTGTCCATCCACTAAGAGATAAAGAAATCAGTTCCAAGGACTTGAAAATTAAATGGAAATCACAGCACCAACCACACCCTGAGCTCTCAATCTCAGCTACTCTCATCAAGACCACAATGAATGGACTCCCGAGTCAGTCTTCAGTCTTCCCCCCAGGATTTCAGCTTTTCTTGTGTGATTTTAGTTCTTCGGTCGTGTCCGACTCTTTGTGGCCCCATGGACTGCAGCCCGCCAGGCTCCTCTGTGCATAGGATTCTCCAGGCAGGAATACTGGAGTGGGTTGCCTGCCGTCCTCCAGGGGATCTTCCAGAACAAGAGATCCAAGCCCCGTCTCCAGCCTTACAGGCAGATTCTTCACGGTCTGAGCCACCAGTGAAGTTCTCGGTGTTGGCCAGCCCTCTGCTTTATTAAGTTTATCACACGCTTTATACATAGAAACAAAATATCTCACGTTTAAGTACTCAGATGTCAACCTAAATGCTTAAGCCTTGTTCTTTAAAACGAGTAGACACGGTTATGTTCATAGACTTCAGAGTCCTAAGGGAGCGGTGAAATTACTTGGTCGACTCCATCACCACTTGACCATTTACAGAAGAGGAGAACCGGCTGGACAAGGCTGGGACTGACCCGAGACGACTGGGCTGCCGAGAGCCACGACCAGAACCCGGGAGGGGCTGGATTCTGGTCTGTGCTCCTCTCGCGTCTTTAGTACCGCGGCCCCCTCCCGAGCCATGAAGACGCAGCCCCCAGCGGAGGTCCCTCAGAAGGTCCCTCTCTGAACCCAGCTGACCAAGGCGCCCGCGCTCCCCTGGGTCCAGTAACCAACCTCGCTGGGGTTCAGAAATCGCAGCCCTCGCCGGGGCAGGCATCGTCAGGGGCCGCCGCCCCCGCCTTCAGTGGGCTGGGAGGGAAGCGGCAGGAACAGGACCGGCGGGGAGGGGAGCGCGAGCGGGGCCGGGGCGGGGCAGGGGCGCGGCCGGGGCGGGCCGGCAGGCGGCCGGGGGCGGGTCAGGGGCGGGTCAGGGGCGGGGCGGGGCCGGGGGCGGGACTGCGCGCCGCCCGCCGGGCAGCCCTCAAAGCGAACCCCGCAGAGCCGCGGCCGGCGCGCGGGGAGGCCGGGCTCGGGCCGTGCCGTCGGGGGCTCGGGCCTTGCGAGCGGCCGGGGCTCAGCTCGCCGTCCGCTTGGCGGAGCAGGAACGGCTTTCGCAGCGGGGCCAGGCGCTCGGCTCGCGGCCCTGCCCGGGGCGCGGCGGCGACTCAGAGGGACCCGGTGCGCGTCGGTGCGTCCTCCCGGGACCGCTCCCATGGGCAGCCCCGGGAACCGCAGCCAAGGCTCGGAGGCCGCGGGGCAACCGCCGTGGGCCGCGCAGCTGCCGTGCGACGAGCGCCGCTGCTCGCCCTTCCCCCTGGGGGCGCTGGTGCCCGTGACCGCCGTGTGCCTGGGGCTGTTCGCCGTCGGGGTGAGCGGCAACGTGATGACGGTGCTGCTGATCGGGCGCTACCGGGACATGCGGACCACCACCAACTTGTACCTGGGCAGCATGGCCGTGTCCGACCTGCTCATCCTGCTCGGGCTCCCCCTGGACCTGTACCGCCTGTGGCGCTCGCGGCCCTGGGTGTTCGGGCCGCTGCTGTGCCGCCTCTCGCTCTACGTGGGCGAGGGCTGCACCTACGCCACGCTGCTGCACATGACGGCGCTCGGCGTGGAGCGCTACCTGGCCGTCTGCCGCCCGCTCCGGGCCCGCGTCCTCGTCACCCGGCGCCGCGTGCGCGCGCTCATCGCTGCGCTCTGGGCCGTGGCGCTGCTCTCCGCCGCGCCTTTCTTTTTTCTGGTGGGCGTTGAGCAGGACCCCGGCCGCGGGGCGGCCCGGGACCTCAACGGCACGGCGCGGCTCCCCCCGTCTCCCCGCGCCTCGCCGCCACCGCTCTTCCTGCGGTCCCCGCCGTCCCCGCCGTCCCCGCCGTCGGGGCCCGAGGCGGCCGCCGCGGCGCTGTTCAGCCGGGAGTGCCGGCCGAGCCCGGCGCGGCTGGGCGCGCTGCGGGTCATGCTGTGGGTCACCACTGCCTACTTCTTCCTGCCCTTCCTGTGCCTCAGCGTCCTCTACGGGCTCATCGGGCGCGAGCTGTGGAGGCGCCGCGGGCAGCTACGGGGCCCGGCCACCTCGGTCCGGGAGAAGGGCCACCGTCAGACGGTCCGCGTCCTGCGTAAGTGGCGCCGCCTCTGTTCCCAGCACCCAACCCAGGCTGTTCCCCTTCCCCTGATCTCCCAGCCCTCGGCGCCCCTCCTGGCCACGTTTCCCGGTGTCGTTCTACCCCAGCCTCCACTTGTTTGTCCCTCCAGTCTCCGGAGAAAACCATCTCCCGTCCTCCCAGGAGCTCTGTGTCACCCAGGGATCCCCTGACGGTGGGATAACCGGCTCTAGTAAAGAGCTACTATTTTCCAAAGCCTCTGTAATCAGCCAGCTGGGCTGATCCAAGATGGATAATTGCAGGCTCTTAAGCCAACTGGCTGTCTCTGCTAGATGCAGCATATGCGGAATTATTCACAAAACCCTGGAGAAGACAGGATACATCACGTTAAGATAAAGTTTTTTTACTAAATGTTACGTTATCCTGAAGACTAAAGTGAATCGTGGCCGTATCAAAACATAAAGATTGTTCAGGCTCGTTGCATAATTCTTTTCAACCGAAAACAGAGAGCATGTTTCTGAAGTAGGTTTGTGGAAAGAAGCGAATTCTTCTAACAGCTTATTAGTAGAAATCACGTCCTCTGGTTTACGTCTGGCCTTGCTAGTGCATGTATGAGCCAAACATTCCGTTGTTATTTTCTGAGTATTCGGCCTCAAAGCAAATACTGATGCTGTCTGCAACCTGGTGGTTTTTCTGGGGTGGCGATCTGGCTTGGCAAGAGTTTAAGCTTATTTTGCTGTTAATTATTGCTGTGGATGGTGTCCTGGAGACTCCTGTTTTTGTACACTTCAGCTAACTCTGGTGCCTGTGTCTTGTCTTGCAGTGGTGGTGGTCCTGGCCTTCATAGTTTGCTGGCTGCCTTTCCACGTTGGCAGAATCATTTACATAAACACCAAAGATTCCCGGATGATGTACTTCTCTCAGTACTTTAACATTGTTGCTCTGCAGCTTTTCTATCTGAGCGCCTCCATCAATCCCATCCTCTACAATCTCATTTCAAAGAAGTATAGAGCCGCGGCCTGGAAACTGCTGCTGGCCAGACGCTCCAGGCAGAGGGGTTTCTGCAGAAGCAGGGTGGCCAAAGGGGACTCCGGTGGACACAGGGCTGGCTGCACAGAAAGCAGCGCTGAGGTACAGACGTCAGCCACCAGCACAGCCAAACCCAGTGCCTTGCTGCACAGCTCTGGGATGTAAGGGAAAACAGGTCTGTAGGGAGGAAGGAACCGCGGAGGGGGAACCAGTGCTGTTAGGGAGAACTGGAAAGAGTGGTTGACGTTTTGCCACATAAGGAAATCAACCCTGAATGCTCATTGGAAGGACTGATGCTAAAGCTGAAACTCCAATACTTTGGCCACCTCATGCAAAGAGTTGACTCATTGGAAAAGACCCTGATGCTGGGAGGGATTGGGGGCAGGAGGAGAAGGGGACGACAGAGGATGAGATGATTGGATGGCTTCACCGACTCAATGGACATGAGTTTGAGCACGCTCAGGGAGATGGTAAAGGTCAGGGGAGCCTGGCGAGCCGCAGTCCGTGGGGGTCGCAAAGAGTCGGACACGACTGAGAGACTGAACAACAACGCAGTCAGGGTCAGAGACACTGTACTGGGTATTCTGGCCAACAACTCTGTAACTTTGGTTTGGTTTTCACAGTGTAAAACATAAGCCTGCTTTCAGGGGGCTGCAGCTGGCTCTGGGAACTACAAGGGGCCTCAGTCACCGCCAGGGTCTTATCGATGGCGCCCCCTGGAGGTAGGCAGGATACAACTAGCTCAGCCGTAAACTAGAGACGGTGACTCCCTCAACAAGGGTCGGCTCCACCTGCTGACAAAGGTCCTGTTGCTTTTTCACGTGATTTGCTGTGTGCGGTGATGTCTTTAAGTCCCCGTGAAGCATCCTAACCCCCTGGCCCTACCCTCAACTGGGTGCAGCAGCGAGGAAGCCTCCGTCTACATTGTGTTTCTTCCAACGAGCGGAAGCAGTATACTGGTCACTCGGGGCAGCAGTCAGCTAAACTGCGTTCTGCAGGTTTTAGGAGGATTTGCAAAAAGGATTCTGTGGTCAGATATGGTAGGAAAACACAGCATGTTGTACGCACCTTCCCAAGAATCACACGACACAAAATAGCAATGTCAGAGGCTCTGAGAAGTTGCTGCTGAGGACACAGATGTGGCGGGGTGGGGGGCGGCGGCACTCACCTTGCTCTGGGTGCAGCCTTGTGCCTCAGTCACTCCCCTGCTTACTCGCAGGAAGTGGGGACCTGACGGAGCTGCAGCCACACAGTCCTTCTTCTCACGGGCATTCCTCTCTGGGGTAGTCAGCAGTGGCTTCTTCCCTGTGGAAAATCATGGCTAAGAGCCTTACTGGTACATTATTTATAGTATAATCTTTTATTTATAATGTTTAGAAGTGAAGAGCTCTCCTTTGAGCTTTCTTGTTCAGAGTCTAGGAAAGAGGGATTTGCATTGCACGTTCCTGTGACCCAGGTGTGGCAGGAGGATCACCCTTCCTTGACGCTGGATCCCTGAGATGGAGTGTCTGAACTCCAGCCCTCTACACGAGGCACATGCTTTCAAAGGCTCATCTCACCCACCGATGGACTGTGGCCCATGTTTCTTTACAAAAAAATGTGCAATCGTGGGGGTCGCAAAGAGTCGGACACGACTGAGAGACTGAACAACAACGCAGTCAGGGTCAGAGACACTGTACTGGGTATTCTGGCCAACAACTCTGTAACTTTGGTTTGGTTTTCACAGTGTAAAACATAAGCCTGCTTTCAGGGGGCTGCAGCTGGCTCTGGGAACTACAAGGGGCCTCAGTCACCGCCAGGGTCTTATCGATGGCGCCCCCTGGAGGTAGGCAGGATACAACTAGCTCAGCCGTAAACTAGAGACGGTGACTCCCTCAACAAGGGTCGGCTCCACCTGCTGACAAAGGTCCTGTTGCTTTTTCACGTGATTTGCTGTGTGCGGTGATGTCTTTAAGTCCCCGTGAAGCATCCTAACCCCCTGGCCCTACCCTCAACTGGGTGCAGCAGCGAGGAAGCCTCCGTCTACATTGTGTTTCTTCCAACGAGCGGAAGCAGTATACTGGTCACTCGGGGCAGCAGTCAGCTAAACTGCGTTCTGCAGGTTTTTAGGGAGGATTTGCAAAAAAGGATTCTGTGGTCAGATATGGTAGGAAAACACAGCATGTTGTACGCACCTTCCCAAGAATCACACGACACAAAATAGCAATGTCAGAGGCTCTGAGAAGTTGCTGCTGAGGACACAGATGTGGCGGGGTGGGGGCGGCGGCACTCACCTTGCTCTGGGTGCAGCCTTGTGCCTCAGTCACTCCCCTGCTTACTCGCAGGAAGTGGGGACCTGACGGAGCTGCAGCCACACAGTCCTTCTTCTCACGGGCATTCCTCTCTGGGGTAGTCAGCAGTGGCTTCTTCCCTGTGGAAAATCATGGCTAAGAGCCTTACTGGTACATTATTTATAGTATAATCTTTTATTTATAATGTTTAGAAGTGAAGAGCTCTCCTTTGAGCTTTCTTGTTCAGAGTCTAGGAAAGAGGGATTTGCATTGCACGTTCCTGTGACCCAGGTGTGGCAGGAGGATCACCCTTCCTTGACGCTGGATCCCTGAGATGGAGTGTCTGAACTCCAGCCCTCTACACGAGGCACCTGCTTTCAAAAGGCTCATCTCACCCACCGATGGACTGTGGCCCATGTTTCTTTACTGGAATGTGAATAGAATAATCAGTGCATCATGTACAATAAGTCTGTTATGCTGTGAAACTTTTGTTGCAATTGCTTTCTCTTGTGGTTCACAAAATAAAATGTATTCTCTTTGTGGGTCATGGTCAAAAATATTTGAAAAGCTGTTTTCAAGTCTGACATTGTTCTCTGTATGCCCAGTCATGTCTGAATCTTTGCGGGCCCATGGACTGTAGCCCACCAGGCTCCTCTCTCCATGGGGTTTTACAGGCAAGAATACTAGAGAGGGTTACTATTTCCTTCTTCAAGGTATCTTCCTGACCCAGGGATTTAACTCACGTCTCCTACACTGACAGGTGGATTCTTTACCACAAGCACCGCCTGGGAAACCCCAAATTGCTCTTTAGCACAGAAGAAAGCGTCCTCCAGCTTGACTACTACGGGGGAGGGGCATCATGGGAAGACTTGGGGCGTGACCAAGTCAAAGGTCACTAGAGAGGGACGGCTGGCTGTGATTTCAGTCCTGGGTCATCCTGTGCCCTGGAGATGGCGTCCTGGATTCTCTGACAGGGACCCCTCGCTGCCCCCAGAAAGAGCTCTCTTGAGGCCCCCGGCTTTTTTCAGATGAGGCACCAACCTTGGGGAAAGGTCTGTTTCATTCATTCACTCCGTAAATATTCACTGAGCAAGTGTTAGTCACTCAGTTGTGTCCAACTCTGTGACCCCATGGACTATAGCCCGCCGGGCTCCTCTGTCCATGGAATTCTCTAGGCAACAATACCGGAGTGGGTTGCCATTTCCTCCTCCAGGGGATGACAAGATACTCTAGAAACATTAGTCCGTGTCATGGTGTTGAAATCATCTCAACTTTTTAACGGCCTTTTTTGCCTTGAAGTGTGCGATGGCATCGTCTAGACTAACCACAGGTTCTGCTCACAGGCCAATGAGAGCACTCATATTGGCAAGGCCCGCTCTCCTTTGAGCTTTCTTGTTCAGAGTCTAGGAAAGAGATTTCTGTTGACCCAGGTGTGGCAGGAGGACCCCTTTTGTTGGGGCTGAACTCCAGCCCTCTACACGAGGCACCTGCTTTCAAAAGGCTCATCTCACCCACCGATGGACTGTGGCCCATGTTTCTTTACTGGAATGTGAATAGAATAATCAGTGCATCATGTACAATAAGTCTGTTATGCTGTGAAACTTTTGTTGCAATTGCTTTCTCTTGTGGTTCACAAAATAAAATGTATTCTCTTTGTGGGTCATGGTCAAAAATATTTGAAAAGCTGTTTTCAAGTCTGACATTGTTCTCTGTATGCCCAGTCATGTCTGAATCTTTGCGGCCCCATGGACTGTAGCCCACCAGGCTCCTCTCTCCATGGGGTTTTACAGGCAAGAATACTAGAGAGGGTTACTATTTCCTTCTTCAAGGTATCTTCCTGACCCAGGGATTTAACTCACGTCTCCTACACTGACAGGTGGATTCTTTACCACAAGCACCGCCTGGGAAACCCCAAATTGCTCTTTAGCACAGAAGAAAGCGTCCTCCAGCTTGACTACTACGGGGGAGGGGCATCATGGGAAGACTTGGGGCGTGACCAAGTCAAAGGTCACTAGAGAGGGACGGCTGGCTGTGATTTCAGTCCTGGGTCATCCTGTGCCCTGGAGATGGCGTCCTGGATTCTCTGACAGGGACCCCTCGCTGCCCCCAGAAAGAGCTCTCTTGAGGCCCCCGGCTTTTTTCAGATGAGGCACCAACCTTGGGGAAAGGTCTGTTTCATTCATTCACTCCGTAAATATTCACTGAGCAAGTGTTAGTCACTCAGTTGTGTCCAACTCTGTGACCCCATGGACTATAGCCCGCCGGGCTCCTCTGTCCATGGAATTCTCTAGGCAACAATACCGGAGTGGGTTGCCATTTCCTCCTCCAGGGGATGACAAGATACTCTAGAAACATTAGTCCGTGTCATGGTGTTGAAATCATCTCAACTTTTTAACGGCCTTTTTTGCCTTGAAGTGTGCGATGGCATCGTCTAGACTAACCACAGGTTCTGCTCACAGGCCAATGAGAGCACTCATATTGGCAAGGCCCGCAGAATTTCAGATTAGTGTCATCCCCCGACTTCCCTCCCCTTCAGAAGTGGAGGGGTTTCCACTTCTAAAGGAACAGCACAGCACCTCCGAAGACCCTGTGTTTTAGGTAAAACTTTAAACAAAGGTGGTTCTGGGCGGAGTCTGCTTCGGTCGGTCTGAAGTAGGGCCGAAGGTTCTGCATTCGTCATGAGCTCCTGAATGCTGCTAATGTTGCTGGTGCAAGGGCCTCCGCTACCTTGTCTGTAAAACGGAAAAGATGAGCATCTGTATCATAGATGTTGTGAGGATTAAATAAAGCAAGGAACATTGTATCATTCTCCCACCCCTCTCAAGCTGTGTCTGCTTGATCGAGGTACTCAATGTCTTGGTTCCTATCAGTAGGAATAATAATAAAAATACCTACTTCATAGAGTTATGGAAAGAGTAAATAATATCATATATGTAAAGTGGCTGAGCTTCCCTGGTGGCTCAGTGGCAAAGAACCTGCCTGCCAGTGCAGGACACATGGGTACCACCTCTGGGTCAGGAAGATCCCCTGGAGTAGGAAATGGCAGCCCACTCCAATATTCTTGCCTGGAAATGCCATGGACAGAGGAGCCTGGTGGGCTACAGTCCATGGGGTCACAAAAGAATTGGACACGCCTGAGTGACTGAGCACACACACATGCCAAGTGGCTAGAAGGGATCCTGGAACACAGAAGATACTCCATCCTGTCAAGAGGTCATCAGCATGACTTTTATCACTGTTACATAAGCTGACTTGCGGGGAGCTGCCCTGTTTCAAGGGGTTTCCTTTAAGGAAACATAGCCCTGGGAGCTGCCCTGGCAACAGGGGCTGATAACAGCATAGCTCTCTGTCCCGCCACCCCAGGTGTTGTGAAGACGTTCCTTAGCTATCATGAAGAACACCTGGAGCCTCTTTACAGGGCTTGAGGGGCATTATGACCCAGAACCATTGTAATAACACACCAGGAGGTAACACCTAGTTTATGATCGACACCTGGCCTAAAGCACGTGTTATGATCGACACCTGGCCTAAAGCACGTGTACACAATTACTTGGTGAAGTATAAAAGGGATGAGCGAATTCAATAAACTTGTCAGCAACTTGTCAGCAACGTCTAGAGTTGTCTGCCTTCTTGCTGTCCCTCTCAACCCCATCTTTTCTGTCCTTCTTTCTTTTCTTAGCCTATCTGCCACTCTCTTCAGGACCTGTTCGACTGCCGGCTGGCCCGGCACTGACTGATGTAAGTAGCTATCCCACCGGCAATAGTTCCCTCTGACCTGTCCTCTCATTCCCTAGCCCTCCCTCCAGCCCCCTCTGCTAGTCTCTAACATGTCTCATTAGAGAACCTCTTCAGACTGCTGATTCATACATGCCCAAAGCCAGTCCAGAAGGCGCTGCACACAGGCGGTCCCTGAAGAAGCATGGTTGCGGGCTGTGCTACCAGGCCCACTGCCTGCCCGTTCCCGGGGGGCCTGAGGCAGTGCGCCCCAGGGCATCACAGGAAGCGGGCTTGCCCATCCTTCCCACGTGGTAGGGCACTGATGTTCCCAGGGTCCCTGGACAGTCCTACTGTGTAGCACCTTCATCTATGTGGCACCGAGTTTACTTTTCTGAGGACACCAGTAGGAACAACACATGGGAAACCTGGGAAGCTATTTCTCTTTGGCAGCGCTACTCTCCATAACAAAGTGGAAGTGCCATGGAAGATGTCTGGATTTTGCCTTGGCTTCTCTTTGCTTCTTTGAGGTTCAAGTGCTGCCAGGAATGCCTCCCAAGAACTCTAGGAAGCCTTACTTCCTGGACTCAGGGTGGTGCCTATGAGTCCATCTTCGCCTGAAATGACCAAATAAGGGCTGATCCTCTGTACAAGGGTGCACTAGTCCACCAGGGGTCCCCATCAGTCCTGTGGCCACCTCATCTCCAGGTATGCGGGAGCCATGGTCACAGGTCATGCATGGTGTGCCTTCCACATATGAGAGCAAGACTAAGTATGAGGTTAAGTTTTCTTCTACAAGTCAGGTATTCAGTCTCTGCCAAACATTCCCCGTATCGACAAATCAAGCACAGACACTATGTATGGGTGACCACCTCCATGGGACCTCAGCATGTTATGAGTTCTGTTGTGAGAGGATTCTATCCAAACAAGCCCACTGCCTGGACCAACGTTCCCAACCAACAAGACCTAGAATAAAAGAAGATCCAGGTTATCTACAAAGAATAAGTCAGTGAAACCCAAAACAGGGAGGGATACTAAATCACGCTGAGTGCCTCTTCCTTACAGGCACTTGGGATCACTGAGTTTTCAAGAAAATTTGTGATAAACATAATTAAACACCCATTTATGATAAAAACTCCAGAAAGTGAGGCACAGTGGGAACCTAACTCAACTAATAAAGGCCATATTTATTTGTTGGACATTTGTAGGACAAACCTACAGCAAATGTTACTCTCCATGGTGTAAAGCTAAAAGCATTTCCCCTAAGATTCTAAACAAGACAAGGATGTCCACTCTCGTCACTCTTATTCAACATAGTTTTGGCGGTCCTAGTCACAGCAATCAGAGAAGAAGACAACATAGCAGGAATCCAGATTGGAAATAAGAAGTAAAATTGTCACTATTTGCACATGGCATGACAATCTACACAGAAAACCAAACACGCAATTGGTAGTTCCCAAAGAACCTCTTCCATATGAACATAAGGAAGCTCATACAAACATGTTTAAAGCAGCACTGCCTGCAACATTTGGCAACAAGCTGGAGACAATGCAAATGTCTCCTGACTTAAATATGGAGAAATAAATTGTGGTATATAGCTACAATGAAATACTATACAACCGTGACAGTTAATGAACCACACTCATACCCATCAACACAGAAAATTCTCTCTTCGGTCCTTTACAAAATAACATACTTTCATAATGTTGGCTTTTGCTTTCATTGTCTTAGAACAGTTTTTGTGCCTCACTATTTTTTTTAATATATTTATTTATTTGGCCACTTCTATTGGTCTTTCATTTATTTATTTTCATCCATCTTTGTTCTTTGGCTTCTGTGGGCCTCCCATTGCAGTGGCCTCCCTCGCCTCAGAGCACCAGCTCTGGGAGCAGGCGCTCCAGAGCTCCAGCTCGGTGGTTAAACACATCAGTTCAGCAGCTCCGCGGCATATGGGATCTTCCCAGGCCAGGGATCCAACTGACGCCCCCTGCACTGCAAGGCGGTGTCCTTACCCACTGGACCACCAGGGAAGTTCTGTGCCTCTCTATTTCTAAGTATTTCGAGTTGTGATAACAGCTTAGGTTGGTGATAGAAAACAGGCAGAGTCCCTGGGGGGTCATGCCTAGGACACAAAAAATTAAAAAACTAAATTGCACTGAGCGCGAATCCTCAATGTCTGGTACTTCTCAGATTTTCCAAGCGCCACTTCCTCCTGCCCTCAATTTCTCCAGAAGTACCATTTCACCTCTTAACGTTTTCACGTGTTTAATAAGAAGCAGAACGTCCCCGCGGCTGTCCCTGGCACTAACTTCTAGGGCTGGCCAATTCTGGAGGATAACAACCACCTGGACCGCCTAGCTTCCACCTCGCTGGCCTCCCAAATTCTCTAAGGCCCTGACCACGACAGATGGGGCAAGTTTCCATTTCAACTGTCCTTCACTCTCAGGCCAAAACTCACAGGTATGCGAAGCCTTCATCACCCTCTCTTTCACCTAGCAGGGGAAAAAAAAGAGAGAGAGAGAACACATGATGCACGCAGCTATGGGTACTGTCCAGGAAAAGATATGAAAAGTCCTTGGATCGGAGCTCCTCGAGACGGTGAGGACCGGAAGCCCGGCGTGCGGCAGTCCATGGGGTCGCAGAGTCGGACACGACTGAGCCACTGAACTGAATGCCAGCCTCTCAGAGTCCGTGCGACTTGGGACTTCGAGCCAAGACCTTCTCAAGCGATCAGATTTCAGCAAAACCCACAAACACCGTCCAGCAGCAGCGTCGCACGGTTCACTGCCCAGAGCTTCGTGCGGCCCGGGGCGCCGCAGGTGCAGCAGCCCCTGGCCACCGCGTCCACGCCTCGCCGTGAGGTCACACTGGGCGCCCGGAAATCGCCGCCGGGCCCTACGTCATTCGGCCGCGCCGAGCTGGCCGTTGCCGTCCCGTTGCTGGGAGGAGGCGAAGGGTGGCGTCGCTGGGGCAAAGATCATGCAGGACAGCGACAGGTTTCCTGGGCTGCGGAAGCCGCTAGGCTGGGGCTGAAAGAAGCAGGGCAGATGCAAAATCTGGAGAACGCGGAGGCCGGACGGTCCGTCAGCACCCAGACCGGCAGCATGACCGGTGAGTGCCCCGAGCCCCGCTCCCGCCCTCTGCCTCTCGCTCTGCTCTCTGCGGCTCCCGCCGTTTCACTCCGGGTTTCCTGCTTGCGCTTCTTCGCCTGCGTTTCTGCTCCCGGCTGTCCCATCGCCGCCCTGGGCGCGTCCCCACCTCCGTCACCGGGATCTTGCGGCCCGGCTGCGCTGGCGTTTGAAGTTGCGCTCTCTCCTCACTCCCCTTTACTTGAACTCTCAGGACCTGGAGCTGGGCTCTCTGGGGATCGACGAGCCGGAAAACTCTCTAAACCGTGTTTATTTCATTCCAAAATTAACCGCACGCGACGCTTTCCTGTCTTTCAACTGTACCTTTGAAGGTCGCCGTATTTTCAGTTCTATGTTCTAAGCACTGTCCTTGCAGCGCCTCTTTCTCAGTTCAGAGGAAAGCTTGTCTCCACGATGAGCTCCGATCCAAGGACTTTGCATAACTTTTTTGGATAGTTCCCATAACTACGCGCATCACTTGTACTATTTTTTTCTGCTGAGTGAAAGAGGGCCCAACTTCGGAATGTGGGGGAAGAGAGTGCCGGCAAGGAGGTTGAAACCTTCTGATAAAAAAGTTCTTTGCTTCTTTTGCACATGAATCCTTCTTATCTGCCTCCTTGCTAAAACAGCTGAGCTAAAGCCTGCAGCACCCAAGTGACACTGAGTTTAGTTCTTATTTTCATCCTCAGTAAAAATGTTAAGTGTTCGCCCTCTCGTTTTGTAGGTGAAATGCCAAGGCTTTCTAAAGTCAACCTTTTCACTGTGCTCAGTCTCTGGATGGAACTCTTCCCAGCGATGAAAACCCAAAGACAAAAATCTCAGGTATACTTTGTTTCTTAGATAGTTTTTCCCTTTAGTCAAGCGGTGGTCTGAAATCTGAGTTTATCGCTCTAGTTTCGGTCACACTTAAAAGCAAACTCAACAAACTTTCAAATTTTCGAAACACTCTCATGGTTTAGTGTGATGCTTGTAATTGGTAGCTGTGATGGTTTCTCTTTCCAGACTAAAAATAGAATATGAATAGTTACCCTCTCAGACTGCCATCTGTATTTTGTTTGGCCAGATGTCTGTTAAGGGCTTTGAGCCACGTTTTAATCAGGTTTCTTGTTTTCTTACTGTTGAGTTTTAAGAGTTCTTTGTATATTTTGGAGAACACTCTCTTATCGTATGTGTCTATTATAAATATTTTCTTCTTGTCTGGGACTTGTCTTCTCATTCTCTTGATATTGTCTTTTGCCGAGCAGTTTTTTAAATTTTTTTGAAGTCCAGCCTACTACTGATTTCTCTCATGCATCATACCTTTGGTGTTTGCCATACTCAAGACCATCTTGGGTTTCTCCTGGGGTTATCTTCTAGAAGTGTCAAGTTTTGGTCTGTGATTCATCTTGAGTTAATTTTTGTGAAGAGTGTAAGGTCTCTGTGTAGATGAGGAATTTACTTCATGATGAAATAGTACCTCTTGGAGTCATTTTCTCCTTATACCCATGTGAAATGTTTTGTAGATAATAAAACACTATTTTAAATGTCATGCATTTTTATTCCCTAGTTTTCAAGCATTCCCCTAATCCCCACCCCAGCTGCACATATTATTAATGGCTTTGAGAAAGTTCTGCATTTTCTTCGTGGATTTTGAAGTCCTTTATTCTTTCTGGTTGTTAATAGCTTAGTATTATTTTATTAAAGTAGAAGATTGCTAAGCTGTTGGTTTTGGCGGGGTTTGCTGATGAAATTTGTCTTAAAGAGACAGATTAGAAGCAGCATGCAAAAAATTTATTGAACATGTTAAGTGTTCGCCCTTTTTTCCCCGTTTTTTTTTTTAGGTGAAATGCCAAGGCTTTCTAAAGTCAACCTTTTCACTGTGCTCAGTCTCTGGATGGAACTCTTCCCAGCGATGAAAACCCAAAGACAAAAATCTCAGGTATACTTTGTTTCTTAGATAGTTTTTCCCTTTAGTCAAGCGGTGGTCTGAAATCTGAGTTTATCGCTCTAGTTTCGGTCACACTTAAAAGCAAACTCAACAAACTTTCAAATTTTCGAAACACTCTCATGGTTTAGTGTGATGCTTGTAATTGGTAGCTGTGATGGTTTCTCTTTCCAGACTAAAAATAGAATATGAATAGTTACCCTCTCAGACTGCCATCTGTATTTTGTTTGGCCAGATGTCTGTTAAGGGCTTTGAGCCACGTTTTAATCAGGTTTCTTGTTTTCTTACTGTTGAGTTTTAAGAGTTCTTTGTATATTTTGGAGAACACTCTCTTATCGTATGTGTCTATTATAAATATTTTCTTCTTGTCTGGGACTTGTCTTCTCATTCTCTTGATATTGTCTTTTGCCGAGCAGTTTTTAATTTTTATGAAGTCCAGCCTACTACTGATTTCTCTCATGCATCATACCTTTGGTGTTTGCCATACTCAAGACCATCTTGGGTTTCTCCTGGGGTTATCTTCTAGAAGTGTCAAGTTTTGGTCTGTGATTCATCTTGAGTTAATTTTTGTGAAGAGTGTAAGGTCTCTGTGTAGATGAGGAATTTACTTCATGATGAAATAGTACCTCTTGGAGTCATTTTCTCCTTATACCCATGTGAAATGTTTTGTAGATAATAAAACACTATTTTAAATGTCATGCATTTTTATTCCCTAGTTTTCAAGCATTCCCCTAATCCCCACCCCAGCTGCACATATTATTAATGGCTTTGAGAAAGTTCTGCATTTTCTTCGTGGATTTTGAAGTCCTTTATTCTTTCTGGTTGTTAATAGCTTAGTATTATTTTATTAAAGTAGAAGATTGCTAAGCTGTTGGTTTTGGGGCGGGGGTTTGCTGATGAAATTTGTCTTAAAGAGACAGATTAGAAGCAGATGTTTAGAAATGTAAGCCTTTTAGAGTGCATTTAAGAGCTTTAAAGTGAATGTAAGGGCTTTACAGTGAAGAGTTAGTCAACTGTGAGAAGGAAGGCATCCTCCCATTTGCCGTGCAGGAAACGGACTATGAGCACATTATGCAAAATGAGTAAGTCAGACTGAGGGTGATAAAACCTGTATGATCTCACTCATATGTAGAATCTAGAAAAGCCAAACTTGTAGAGAGTGAAATGGTGGCTACTAGGGGGACAAGACAGATGTGGTTTAAGTGTGCAAACAGGAGTGGAAAAGAGGCCCCGGCATTCTGCTGCACAGTGTAGCGTCAGATATGTGATTGCAAATATTTTCTCCAACTCCATAGGTTGCCTTTTCATTGTCTTGATGGTTTCTTTGGCTGTGCAGAAGCTTTTAGTTCGTTGTATTTCCAGTTGTGGATGCTTGCTTTTGTTGCTTTTGCTTTTGGTGTCAGAATCAAAAAGTTTCCAAAACCTATGTCAAGGAGTTTCCCACCTGTTTTCTTCTAGGTTTTTATTATCATTTTATTATCTTCTTAATAACTGCATAACAATCCGTTCTATCAGTGTACCATGTCTATCCCCTTATTGGACATTGAAATTGCAGTGTTTGCCAGCCTTAGGGAATTATTAGCTACAGCCATTTCTGAATACAACTGCTATCTGAGTCTTCTGTGTTGTCAAATATTGACACCGTATGAGTGTATCTTGAGGACTGTTCAGCAAAGTAGATATAATATAAAGAGTATGAATTTTTAATTATCCAGTCTAAAACTAGATAAATGAGTGGGAGAGAAATCATGAGACTTCTGAGAAAAAAGAAAAAATAGGTACTTAAGAGTTTTGGAATAGAAATCAAATACTGTTAAACATGACTGTCATGTGAAAATAGTTCTCTCTCCTATTGGTTCATAGTTTTAAATTTCAGTTGAGTAAGACTTATCGAAAGTTCTGCATTTTCTTCGTGGATTTTGAAGTCCTTTATTCTTTCTGGTTGTTAATAGCTTAGTATTATTTTATTAAAGTAGAAGATTGCTAAGCTGTTGGTTTTGGGGCGGGGGTTTGCTGATGAAATTTGTCTTAAAGAGACAGATTAGAAGCAGATGTTTAGAAATGTAAGCCTTTTAGAGTGCATTTAAGAGCTTTAAAGTGAATGTAAGGGCTTTACAGTGAAGAGTTAGTCAACTGTGAGAAGGAAGGCATCCTCCCATTTGCCGTGCAGGAAACGGACTATGAGCACATTATGCAAAATGAGTAAGTCAGACTGAGGGTGATAAAACCTGTATGATCTCACTCATATGTAGAATCTAGAAAAGCCAAACTTGTAGAGAGTGAAATGGTGGCTACTAGGGGGACAAGACAGATGTGGTTTAAGTGTGCAAACAGGAGTGGAAAAGAGGCCCCGGCATTCTGCTGCACAGTGTAGCGTCAGATATGTGATTGCAAATATTTTCTCCAACTCCATAGGTTGCCTTTTCATTGTCTTGATGGTTTCTTTGGCTGTGCAGAAGCTTTTAGTTCGTTGTATTTCCAGTTGTGGATGCTTGCTTTTGTTGCTTTTGCTTTTGGTGTCAGAATCAAAAAGTTTCCAAAACCTATGTCAAGGAGTTTCCCACCTGTTTTCTTCTAGGTTTTTATTATCATTTTATTATCTTCTTAATAACTGCATAACAATCCGTTCTATCAGTGTACCATGTCTATCCCCTTATTGGACATTGAAATTGCAGTGTTTGCCAGCCTTAGGGAATTATTAGCTACAGCCATTTCTGAATACAACTGCTATCTGAGTCTTCTGTGTTGTCAAATATTGACACCGTATGAGTGTATCTTGAGGACTGTTCAGCAAAGTAGATATAATATAAAGAGTATGAATTTTTAATTATCCAGTCTAAAACTAGATAAATGAGTGGGAGAGAAATCATGAGACTTCTGAGAAAAAAGAAAAAATAGGTACTTAAGAGTTTTGGAATAGAAATCAAATACTGTTAAACATGACTGTCATGTGAAAATAGTTCTC
Organism: Tragulus kanchil; assembly: GCA_022376925.1. Taxonomy (NCBI): domain Eukaryota; kingdom Metazoa; phylum Chordata; class Mammalia; order Artiodactyla; family Tragulidae; genus Tragulus; species Tragulus kanchil. The sequence continues at coordinate 74,926,371 of JAIOJX010000003.1, read as the reverse complement.
TCTCCTATTGGTTCATAGTTTTAAATTTCAGTTGAGTAAGACTTATCGAAAATTGCCTGAGTATTACTTTATTAAGACTTCATAATAACTGCATTGTTCCTCCATATTTCTCTACACATCACATACTGTCTTTCTCTCCCAGTGGTGTCCTGGGAGACACCACCTTCTCATGGTGTCCTCTGGGACCTTACCTTTATGCTGAAAGATCTCACATACTTTTCCAGAACAGAAGTAATATAGCATCATGGTAAAGACAACGGACTAGGGGCTCAGATCCTTGCTTTCTCATTAATTGGCTCTGTAACCATGACTGAGATATTTACTCTCTATCCACAAATTTTTCATCTGGAAAATGAGAATAATCAGAGCCTTTGTAAAGTTGGGAGGTTTCCATGAGTGGACTTAGGGCCTGCTACATGGTAAATGTTAGGTATCATAATTCTCATACGTATCATCAGCACCACCGCTGCTGCCAGCACACACCTGTCATTTCATTACCAACATCATGACTTCCTTCACTTCCTGTTCTGCTTGAACAGAAACGTCATTCCCAGGACATGGCTTTTCTTATAAAATCCTTAGAGGTTACTCCTTTTCTAGTATCTAGCCCTTGTTTCAGGAGACTAAGAAGACAACATACAGCAAGTTTGCCATTCCCACTTTCAAACTTTCTTTGATTGTATACCCTACCTACTCCGGGGTGCACAGAATTCTGTTCTTTCGTTATGTCATCTAGCCATCTCATACTCACCCTCCTGTGTTCATAAATCATAGTGGTCAATTGAGAAAGAATCTTCCTGGAATGCAGGAGACCTGGGTTTGATCCCTGGGTCAAGCAGATCCCCTGGAGGGGGGCGTGGCAACCCACTCTAGTCTTCTTGCCTGGAGAATCCCATGGACAGAGGAGCCTGGTGGGCTGCAGTCCGAGGGTTTGCAAAGAGTCGGACACGACTGAAGCAACTAATACTTTGAATTTCAGGCTCTGTAACAGGTACATCCTGAACAGCCAGGTCTATGGCTGGCACATAGAAAAAGTTCCATAAATATTTGTTGAAATAATAAATGAAAAATAAATCAGCTATGAAAACTTGTGTTCAAAAACTGGTTGGACAGGTGGATGGATAGATGGATGAATGAATTTATCCCTTGGCTGAAAACTTTCTACTTGGTCAGCTCTCCCTTGAGCCGTCCCGCTGTTCTCACAGGGTCTCCCACTTCCTCCCTTAAGCCGGCCTGGCCCGCTGTACTGGCAGCGACTCTTCCTTCCCCCACTCTAATAAACTTTACCTTCCTCTAAAAAAAATAATATAAACTTTCTACTTCAAGTTTTACTTTAGAGGAGACTTAGAGATATTCCTATATTAGTATCAACAAAGTCGGTGGCTTAAAACAACACAGATTTATAGTTCTGTAGGTCGAAGGTCCAGAACGGGTCTCCCGAAACTAAAATCAGAGTGTTGGCAGGGCTGCGTTCCTTCTGTAGGCTCCAGGGGGGAATCCGTCTCCTTGCCTTTCCTAGCTTCTGGAAGCTACCCACATTCCTAGGCTTGTGAACCCCTCCTTCCATCTCCACTGCCAGCAGTGGAGGCATGAGTGTTTCTTGTGTTGTATCCTCCAGCCCCAACTCTCCTGCCTCTTTCATTTATAAGGAAAGGGTCCGTGATGATATTGAGGCTATCCAGGGCATCATCTCAAGATGCTCAGCAGCCTTACTTCCATGTGCCACGTTGCCATGTACTATAACGTAGCCACGGGCTCCAGCGCCCGGGACAGGGAGGCTCTGAGGAACCATTCTTCTGCCTTCCACAGGCCACAGCGGATACTTTCGCTACAGAGCGCCTTACTTTCCCCCTGCCAGGTGAAAATTAACCTCTCTTCCCCTTTAGTCCTTCTTAGCCATGGCCCTGCTAGGATGTTCCCATTGCTCAGAACTGACCCAACTTGGGCTTCTCGTGTAGCTCAGTGGTAAGAATCCACCTGCCAATGCAGGAGACACGGGGTCGATCCCTGATCCAAGAAGATCCCACATGCAAGTAAGCTCTCATGCCACAACAACTGAGCTTAGAGCCCGGGAGCCACAAGTACAGAGCCCACCCACGTGCTGCAACTACTCAAGTCTGCGTGCCTTAGCGCCCCGTGCTCTGCAGCCAGAGAAGCCACCACAATGAGAAGCCCATACACCGCAGCACGAGAGGAGTCACCGCTTGCTCCAACCAGAGACAAGCCTACACGGCAATGAAAACCCAGCAAAGCCAGACATTTAAAAACAAAACAAAAAAAACCTGCCCCAGCTCTGAAACTTTAAACTACAGAATTTTACTTTCAGTTCTTCTGTATTTTGGAAAAGTATTCAGAAGTCAAATTATACAAGCCATATTTACTAGGTTGAATAGTTCTGAATGAAGCAGGAAGTCAGTGCAGAGTTCCATCAGGGGTAAAATAAATGGCCACAGCCAGAGAAACCAGTCTTTAAATAGGAAATACTGAATTAATCACATCTTTTATATACTAATCTTTTTTTTCCCCACCCTTAATGTGCTTTTAATTAGGAAAAGGAGGAAGGAAAGTATGGACCCTTAGGAGACAGTGAAGAGATGGCCAGAGCATCTGCTGACAAGAAACAGGTGAATTGTTATGATTAAAAAAAAGATGTATATTCATAATAACCAAGCAAAAGGAATGATATAATGTAGAATAAGTCTCTTTTATGCTCAAGTCCCCCATTCCCATTTCCAAGAGTGTTTTTGTATACTCTTCTAAAAATCATACATTGACTAGGCCAACCCAAGGTTGGGGGTGAGGAGGTGAGAACAGATGGTATGATATATTTTATAATACATAAACTACGTTCTACATCTTGCTTTTTTTTTTTTTTACATTTTCAATTTTAACTCTTGTCACCCTCTCTTATGAGTTCATAAAGATTTGTTGAGAAACACTCTTCCATGTTCTCTCAAACACCAGCACATCCTGTGGATCTTTCCCAGAATGCGAGGCCGTACCTGTGCTTTGCCCAGGCCACTCCACAGGATTTGAGTCTGCAGAAGGTAACCTTGAGGTTGAAGTAATGTCTCCCTCTGGGATATAGAACAGGTTAACTCTCTATTCTCAGTAAAACACAGCAGCATTCCCGAGCGCCGTGTTCCTCTCCTGTAACACAGCTCACCCGATGGCCAGGAATCCATGTGGGCCCGTCCACCTGACCCCTTGTGAGGCAGGCAGGCCAGGGACCCGTCACAGACAGGATACTCACACTTCTTGTCCTGTGAACTGTAAAGCTGCATCTGACCTAGGAGTTTAATGTCTTCTGCTAACATCTACAGAACAGTACGAGGCCAGCTTACTAGCTTATAAGTACAGGAACGTCAAAGCCCAAACCTGACTGGATGAACCTAGTTCTTTTTACTATTTCCTTGCTATTTTAATCTTGAGTTTTCCAGACGGACTCTGATTCATTGGGTGTGGAGTAGAGACAAAACATGTATTTTTTTTTTAATATTTATTTATTTGACTGTGCTGGGTCCTAGTTGCAGCATGTGGAATCTAGCTCCCTGACCAGGGCTCGAACCCAGGCCTCCTGCATTGGAAGCTAGGAGTCTTAGCCACTGGGCCACCAGAGAAGTCCCAAAACATGTATATTTTGAAAAAAGTTGCCTTGATGGTTCTGAAGTACATTCCTGCAGATTTCTTGATTATTTCTGAGAGTGAGTCTCTGAAGTGCCCAATGAGAATATAGACATAATTTGTTTTAGAATACTTAGATGTGTTTAATTAGAAAGGCAAAAGGGGAAAAGGTAGTGAATCACCATTTAAGTAAATGTACTAGTTAGTATACAAGACTGTCCGCTTTTGCCTATGTGCTAAGTAATATAAGTCATGTCCGACCGTGTGACCCTGTGGACAGTAGCCCACTGGGCTCCTCTCTTTATGGGATTCTCCAGGCAAGATTACTGGAGGGGGTTGCTAGGCCCTTCTCCAGGGGATCTTCCCGACCCAAAGATCAAACCCGTGTCTCTTTACATTTCCTGCATTAGCAGGCAGTTTCTTTACCACTACTGGCACCTTCGTCTGTGTTTTACTGTAAAGCTCTGTGACTAGGATTACACAGACGGCTTAGATGTTAAGTGAAACAAAATCAGGATCCAGAACAGTGATTTACTGCAAAGATTTGGTCTTCCGGGAATTGGAATAGGCGGAAGTGCCAGAATGGAATGCAACTTAGGTTTTTATTGGCTTTGTTTTAATTGGGGGATGGAAGAATCTTGGCCTCAAACTTGAGATTTTGGCCCTAGCTAGAAACAAAATGGAAAAAAAAAACAGTCCTTTTCAAAAGTGAAAAGGACTCTGGACAAAAACGTGATAAACTAGGCCTTAAAGATTGTTCCAATAAAAAATAAATTGATGAGCATGCTTCATTTTTTTAGGACTGGTTTTTAGACATTTCACAAAGTCTCATTCTCCACCATTATAGAAAGTTATAACTGAAACCGAAACTTGGCTATTTTAGCTAATACAGCTTTGGTCTTATCTTGAAAGGGATTTCAAATCTATCCTATTGGCAATAACTTGAGAGTAAAATCTTTCTGAAAGGAAATAATGGACACTCTTCTCTCAGCCTGAGTGCCCTTTCTTATTGTAAAATCCAGTATGAACCCAAAAGGTAGGTTTACATTCCTTACTTCAGAATCTTTGGCTGTGAAAACAGCTGACTGTTTCTGTGGCTCATACAGAAATGATTTTTAACCTTAGTCTGTCTTATCTGATACTGTTACAGCTCTGTTTTTTTCCCCCATCATGCCTCTTTTTTTATTTTTATGTTATTTTCATCCATCTTTTATTCTTTGGAATGTGTGAGCCTCCCATCGAAGTGACCTCTCTCTTTGCAGAGCACTGGCTCTGGGAGCACGTGCTCTAGAGTGCTGGCTCGTAACTGGACACACCGGTCCAGCCTCTCCATGGCACAGGGGATCTTCCCAGGCCAGGGATCGAACTGATACCCCTTGCACTACATGGCAGACTCTTCACCCACTGGACCACCAGGGCATCTCTGTTTTTGATTAGTATAGGACACTTTAGGTTTAAAGTAACCACTCTTTAACACTCCAGCCCATGCTCAACCACTGGGGCTTAAAAAGAAAAGTCAGCTCTGTGCCTCACTGTGGGCGGGAGATGGCTGAGATGGCTATAGCTTACAGCTGTTGCTTTGAGTTCTCTCTTCCTTTCCAGCACCCACGATTGTGTCTTCCTTTCCTTTGAACTTGCCTGTGCATTTTAAATGATTTTAAAATTATAGATAGCCTATGTATTTGTGGGAAGTGGATCCTTCCCACATTAGCCTGAACTGCCATAGTCTTAAAACAGATAGAATAATCTTAGGCCTTTAGCTAGAAACAAAATGGAAAACAGTCCTTTTCAAAAGTGAAAAGGACTCTGGACAAAAACGTGATAAACTAGGCCTTAAAGATTGTTCCAATAAAAAATAAATTGATGAGCATGCTTCATTTTTTTAGGACTGGTTTTTAGACATTTCACAAAGTCTCATTCTCCACCATTATAGAAAGTTATAACTGAAACCGAAACTTGGCTATTTTAGCTAATACAGCTTTGGTCTTATCTTGAAAGGGATTTCAAATCTATCCTATTGGCAATAACTTGAGAGTAAAATCTTTCTGAAAGGAAATAATGGACACTCTTCTCTCAGCCTGAGTGCCCTTTCTTATTGTAAAATCCAGTATGAACCCAAAAGGTAGGTTTACATTCCTTACTTCAGAATCTTTGGCTGTGAAAACAGCTGACTGTTTCTGTGGCTCATACAGAAATGATTTTTAACCTTAGTCTGTCTTATCTGATACTGTTACAGCTCTGTTTTTTTCCCCCATCATGCCTCTTTTTTTATTTTTATGTTATTTTCATCCATCTTTTATTCTTTGGAATGTGTGAGCCTCCCATCGAAGTGACCTCTCTCTTTGCAGAGCACTGGCTCTGGGAGCACGTGCTCTAGAGTGCTGGCTCGTAACTGGACACACCGGTCCAGCCTCTCCATGGCACAGGGGATCTTCCCAGGCCAGGGATCGCACTGATCCCCCTTGCACTACATGGCAGACTCTTCACCCACTGGACCACCAGGGCATCTCTGTTTTTGATTAGTATAGGACACTTTAGGTTTAAAGTAACCACTCTTTAACACTCCAGCCCATGCTCAACCACTGGGGCTTAAAAAGAAAAGTCAGCTCTGTGCCTCACTGTGGGCGGGAGATGGCTGAGATGGCTATAGCTTACAGCTGTTGCTTTGAGTTCTCTCTTCCTTTCCAGCACCCACGATTGTGTCTTCCTTTCCTTTGAACTTGCCTGTGCATTTTAAATGATTTTAAAATTATAGATAGCCTATGTATTTGTGGGAAGTGGATCCTTCCCACATTAGCCTGAACTGCCATAGTCTTAAAAACAGATAGAATAACTTGTCACAAAGAAGTTGAGAATTAGCTTTACTTTAATCAGTATTTTAAATATTTTAGGGACTGCCTTGGTGGTCTAGTGGTGAAGACTCCACGCTCCCAGTGCAGAGGGCATGGATTCAGTCCCTGGTCGGGGAACTAAGATCCCACAAGCCACATGGCAAAGCCAAATAAGTTAATAGATAAGAATAAGAAAGTAAAATATGATTAATAAAAAGCTTTTTTATTTAGCAGATATAAACTTCTTAGAATGGATGAACAACAAGGCCTACTGCATAGCATAAAAAACTATCCAGTATTCCATGGTAAACTGTAATGGAAAATAATATATATTAAAAATGAATATATATATGTATAAAACTGAACACTTGCAATAATTAACATAACATTATAAATCAACTGTACTTCAATAATTTTTTAATTTAAGATGACTTCTGATTTAGTGCTTACCATTTGTAAGTCTTTCAGAAAGTTATGCAAACTTTCTGGGTTTCACTTACCTATGTGTAAAATCACAAAGCTTTCCAAATTTGTCCTTCTTAGGGTAGATGCTATAAGAAACAAGTCAAATTGACTTCATTATTGCCCTTTACTAAGTTAAACCGTATTCATTTATTTACTTGGATAAATTTGTGATAATTAAATGCTTGTTTGGTTAAGAAAGCCTAGATTTAGGGCTTCCCAGGTAGCTCAGTGGTAAGGAGTTCATTTGCCAATGCAGGAGACACGAGTTCAATCCCTGATCCAGGAGGATCCCACATACTGTGGAGCAATAGGCCCGTGAGCCACAGCTGTTGAGCCTGTGCTCTAGAGCCTCAGAGCCACAACTACTGAGCCCATATGCCACAATTATGAAGCTCGTGAGCCCTAGAGCCTGAGTTCCACAACAAGAGAAGTCACTGCAACAAGATCATCCCACATGCTGCAGAGCAGCTAAACCTGTGAGCCGCAACTATGGAGCCTGTGCTCCAGAGCCTCGGAGCCACAACTGTGAAGCCCATGAGCCCTAGAGCCTGAGTTCCACAACGAGAAGTCACCACAACAAGAAGCCTGCTCACCTCAACTAGAGAGTAGCCCCCACTCCCTGCAACTAGAGAAGAGCCTGTGGCAGCAGTGAAAACCCAGAATAGCTAAAAATAAATAAATAAATAAAACCTTTAAAAAAAGAGAAAGCCTAGATTTAGAAAATTTCTGGTATAAAGTCAACATTTTAAACCTTCAGCGGGTTTTTTAGTTAAGAAACGTGCTTTTGTTTAAACTATGTTCAGGTGAAGAACTAGACTTTCCTTTTATTAATAGACCAAGTATAGTCCATGATATGATCATTAGATATTATAACTCAGCACATAAAATATAAGTTCTTATTTTGTATCTTAATGTAGGTGAAGAGAACTGGGCTTGTGGTGGTGAAAAATATGAAAATCGTTGGTCTCCACTGTTCCAGCGAAGATTTACATGCTGGGAAAATTGCTGTGATAAAGCATGGATCAAAGCTGAAAAACTGTGATCTTTATTTTTCCAGAAAACCATGTTCTGCTTGTCTGAAAATGATTGTGAACGGTAAGTGTAGATAAGGCTTTGTTGGAGACTGATAGCATTTATCTGAGAACACATGAAGTGGGAACAAATTGCCTAATATAATTTAGAAATATATCTGAAGACAGTTTGATATACTGTTAAGAAGAGTTGGAAACATGGATTCTGGTCTCAGCTATGTCGCTAGTTAGACTACACTCAGTGTGTTGGTAGACTAATACTAGCTGTCATGACAGCCAACATTTCAGTGGCTTAATATACTAGACACTAAACACACACATAGTTCAATCCCTGATCCAGGAGGATCCCACATACTGTGGAGCAATAGGCCCGTGAGCCACAGCTGTTGAGCCTGTGCTCTAGAGCCTCAGAGCCACAACTACTGAGCCCATATGCCACAATTATGAAGCTCGTGAGCCCTAGAGCCTGAGTTCCACAACAAGAGAAGTCACTGCAACAAGATCATCCCACATGCTGCAGAGCAGCTAAACCTGTGAGCCGCAACTATGGAGCCTGTGCTCCAGAGCCTCGGAGCCACAACTGTGAAGCCCATGAGCCCTAGAGCCTGAGTTCCACAACGAGAAGTCACCACAACAAGAAGCCTGCTCACCTCAACTAGAGAGTAGCCCCCACTCCCTGCAACTAGAGAAGAGCCTGTGGCAGCAGTGAAAACCCAGAATAGCTAAAAATAAATAAATAAATAAAACCTTTAAAAAAAGAGAAAGCCTAGATTTAGAAAATTTCTGGTATAAAGTCAACATTTTAAACCTTCAGCGGGTTTTTTAGTTAAGAAACGTGCTTTTGTTTAAACTATGTTCAGGTGAAGAACTAGACTTTCCTTTTATTAATAGACCAAGTATAGTCCATGATATGATCATTAGATATTATAACTCAGCACATAAAATATAAGTTCTTATTTTGTATCTTAATGTAGGTGAAGAGAACTGGGCTTGTGGTGGTGAAAAATATGAAAATCGTTGGTCTCCACTGTTCCAGCGAAGATTTACATGCTGGGAAAATTGCTGTGATAAAGCATGGATCAAAGCTGAAAAACTGTGATCTTTATTTTTCCAGAAAACCATGTTCTGCTTGTCTGAAAATGATTGTGAACGGTAAGTGTAGATAAGGCTTTGTTGGAGACTGATAGCATTTATCTGAGAACACATGAAGTGGGAACAAATTGCCTAATATAATTTAGAAATATATCTGAAGACAGTTTGATATACTGTTAAGAAGAGTTGGAAACATGGATTCTGGTCTCAGCTATGTCGCTAGTTAGACTACACTCAGTGTGTTGGTAGACTAATACTAGCTGTCATGACAGCCAACATTTCAGTGGCTTAATATACTAGACACTAAACACACACATAGTAGTGCAGTGCAGGTGTTACCAAAGAGCAGACAGCTATCGTGTGGTTGATCTGTGGGCCTCCATGTCGTCTGTCCTCCGCTACTGTAATCCCTGCTGGCCTCTTCTGTATCTAGAGAGAGAAGTGGAGGGATGTTGTTGTTGAGTCACTAAGTAGTATCCGACTCTTTGAATATTTAAAAAATGTTGCTTTGTTATAGTTGTTTAGTCTCTAAGTAGTGTCTGATTCTTTTGCAATCCCATGGACCATAGCCCGCCAGGCTCCACTATCCATGGGATTCTTGAGGCAAGAATACTGCAGTGGGTTGCCGTTTCTTTCTCCAGGGGATCTTCCAGACCCAGGGACCAAACCTGAGTCTCCTGCATTGGCAGACAGATTCTTCACCGACGAGCCACTAGGAAAGGCAAGAGGAGGCATCCATTGTGGGAACTATAGTTCCTGGCTGAGCAGCTGCCTGCCAGTGACTGCTCTACCTTTGGTGGGAAGAGCACAAAGTATTAAAGTATAGCTATCTATACACACTGGGCTACTCATTAATTTGTGTTTCTATTTCTGTTTTGCACCCAGGTATGTGTTCAGATCATTTTCCCTTTTTTTTTTTTTTTTGACCGTTTTTATTGGTCTTTCATTTACCTGTTTTCAACCATCTGTGTTCTCTGGCCTGTGTGGGCCTCCCATTGCAGTGGCCTCTCCTGTAGCAGTCACCAGCTCTGGGTGCATGTGCTCCAGAGCGCTGGCTTGTAATTGGACACATTGGTCCAGCTGCTCCATGGCATGTGGGACCTTCCTGTGCCAGGGATTGAACCAGCGCCCCTTGCAGTGTAAGGCTGACTCTGTACCCACTGGATCACCACGGAAGCCCTGGCCATTTTCCTTTTGAAAAAATAGTGTATATTTTCCATGGGCTTCCCAGGTGGCTAGTGGTAAGGAAGTGACCTACCAGTGCAGGAGAGTAAGGATCAGATTAGCGGTAAAGGCCATTCCCCTGAGGTATAAGCATGTCCAGAAGAAATGGTCATGTGACTAAAGCCTCCTTCAAGGAGGCCTTCACAGTGACATTACAGCCCACGCCACAGGAGGAGTCAGGAGTAGCAAGGAATAGATAGAAATGTGCATTTGTTCAGCTCAGATTTTTAGTTTGTCTATTACTTTGAATATAGAAAACCTGTGGGCCACCTGTCCACTTCTGAGCACAATCATAACAAATATAAATGCCTTTCTTAGTGGAAATTACATGAGACACTACCAGAGGGGTTTCTTTGTTTTAAATACTAATTAATTGAGGAACATTTATGTGTTTAATTCTGTATCAGGCATCTCATTGTTCAATCCCAAACACAAATTCAAAATTGCTTTCGGGGCCGCGTAACAGCTGGGCCGGTGTGTCCAATTACGAGCCAGCACTTTGGAGCGCATGCGCCCAGAGCCTGTGCTCTGCACCGAGAGAGTCCACTGCAATGGGAGGCCCACACAGGCCAAAGAATAAAGATGGATGAAAACAAATAATGACTTAGAGGCAAAAAAGAAAAAAACCTTCTTTCATGTTTGTTACTCAGTTTTGCTTTCTCTTTTGTAAATTTGCTTTCTTTCTTGTCAGTTCACATGTGCTCTTAAGAATTTAAATCTCTATGTATTAAAATGGGACTTCCCCAGTGGCTTCCCAGTAAAGAATCTACCTGCAGTTCAGGAGACATGGGTTCAATCCCTGGGTTGGGAAGATCCCCTGGTGGAGGGCGTGGCAACCCACTCCAATATTTTTTCCTGAAAAATTCCAGGGACAGAGGAGCTTGGTGGGCTGTGGTCCCTGGGGCCGCAAAGAGCCAGGCACAACCGAAGAAATGGAGTATGCACACAATATTAAAATGACTAACTTTTCCTCTGTTAGACTGATTGAAAAATGTTCCTTCTAGTTTGTTGTTTTGCCTTTAATTTTGTGTTCTTAGAAGCAACATTTCTTCCTTTACCCCTGCTTCCCTCACATTATAAATATTTTTTAATATAATTTTATTTATTTTTGGCTATTCTGGGTTTTCACTGCTGCGACACACTCTTCCCTAGTTGCAGGGAGTGGGGGCTACTCTCTAGTTGAAGTAAAGGCCATTCCCCTGAGGTATAAGCATGTCCAGAAGAAATGGTCATGTGACTAAAGCCTCCTTCAAGGAGGCCTTCACAGTGACATTACAGCCCACGCCACAGGAGGAGTCAGGAGTAGCAAGGAATAGATAGAAATGTGCATTTGTTCAGCTCAGATTTTTAGTTTGTCTATTACTTTGAATATAGAAAACCTGTGGGCCACCTGTCCACTTCTGAGCACAATCATAACAAATATAAATGCCTTTCTTAGTGGAAATTACATGAGACACTACCAGAGGGGTTTCTTTGTTTTAAATACTAATTAATTGAGGAACATTTATGTGTTTAATTCTGTATCAGGCATCTCATTGTTCAATCCCAAACACAAATTCAAAATTGCTTTCGGGGCCGCGTAACAGCTGGGCCGGTGTGTCCAATTACGAGCCAGCACTTTGGAGCGCATGCGCCCAGAGCCTGTGCTCTGCACCGAGAGAGTCCACTGCAATGGGAGGCCCACACAGGCCAAAGAATAAAGATGGATGAAAACAAATAATGACTTAGAGGCAAAAAAGAAAAAAACCTTCTTTCATGTTTGTTACTCAGTTTTGCTTTCTCTTTTGTAAATTTGCTTTCTTTCTTGTCAGTTCACATGTGCTCTTAAGAATTTAAATCTCTATGTATTAAAAATGGGACTTCCCCAGTGGCTTCCCAGTAAAGAATCTACCTGCAGTTCAGGAGACATGGGTTCAATCCCTGGGTTGGGAAGATCCCCTGGTGGAGGGCGTGGCAACCCACTCCAATATTTTTTCCTGAAAAATTCCAGGGACAGAGGAGCTTGGTGGGCTGTGGTCCCTGGGGCCGCAAAGAGCCAGGCACAACCGAAGAAATGGAGTATGCACACAATATTAAAATGACTAACTTTTCCTCTGTTAGACTGATTGAAAAATGTTCCTTCTAGTTTGTTGTTTTGCCTTTAATTTTGTGTTCTTAGAAGCAACATTTCTTCCTTTACCCCTGCTTCCCTCACATTATAAATATTTTTTAATATAATTTTATTTATTTTTGGCTATTCTGGGTTTTCACTGCTGCGACACACTCTTCCCTAGTTGCAGGGAGTGGGGGCTACTCTCTAGTTGAAGTGAGCAGGCTTCTTGTTGCGGTGACTTCTCTTGTTGTGGAACTTGGGCTCTAGGGCACACGGGCTTCAGTAGTTTCGGCACATGGGCTCCATAGTTGAAGCTCCGAGGCTCTAGAGCACAGGCTCCATAGTTGTGGCTCACAGGCTTAGTTGCTCCACAGCATGTGGGATCTTCCCGGATCAGGGTCGATCCCATGTCTCCCGCACTGGCAGGCAAACTCTTCACCACTGAGCTACCAGGGAAGCCCCACATTATAAATTCTTTGTGGATGTTTTGGATACCTGTGTATTTTATTATGAGGAGAACTATAATGTGTTAAACCATTCCCCCTGTTTTGTCCGCTTAGATTTTTTCCAAGTTCTTGTTTTATTTATGCTGCACTGAGCATATGACTTGCATGAATTTTTTTTGTCTTTATTTCAAATATTTTCTTAGAAGAGCTTCCCAGAGTAAGAGTACTGGTACATTTTTCATGCATGGACAAATTGTTAGTTTACGTTCAAAACTCTAGTCTATATCAGTTATGCTGTGCTGTTTCTGAAAGCAGGCATTTGATTATTGAGAGGACTCTGGTACTCAGTCCTGACTCTGGGCTTTGGGACCACACTTAGTGAAGCCAGTGACTCTGTAAATCCTTTCCATGGGCTTTGTTGTCAGCCAGTATTTCCTATAAAGGGCCATGTAGTAAGTATGTGGGGCTTTGCAGACTGTATTGTCTGCATACAGCTATTCAGCTCTCAGCTCAGCTACTCCACTGGAGCATAGAAACCACCAGACTGTCAGTGACAGGGTATGTCTGTGTTCCCACAAATGGGCATTATTCTGTGAACCGAAGAAATGGAGTATGCACACAATATTAAAATGACTAACTTTTCCTCTGTTAGACTGATTGAAAATGTTCCTTCTAGTTTGTTGTTTTGCCTTTAATTTTGTGTTCTTAGAAGCAACATTTCTTCCTTTACCCTGCTTCCCTCACATTATAAATATTTTTTAATATACTTTTATTTATTTTTGGCTATTCTGGGTTTTCACTGCTGCGACACACTCTTCCCTAGTTGCAGGGAGTGGGGGCTACTCTCTAGTTGAAGTGAGCAGGCTTCTTGTTGCGGTGACTTCTCTTGTTGTGGAACTTGGGCTCTAGGGCACACGGGCTTCAGTAGTTTCGGCACATGGGCTCCATAGTTGAAGCTCCGAGGCTCTAGAGCACAGGCTCCATAGTTGTGGCTCACAGGCTTAGTTGCTCCACAGCATGTGGGATCTTCCCGGATCAGGGTCGATCCCATGTCTCCCGCACTGGCAGGCAAACTCTTCACCACTGAGCTACCAGGGAAGCCCCACATTATAAATTCTTTGTGGATGTTTTGGATACCTGTGTATTTTATTATGAGGAGAACTATAATGTGTTAAACCATTCCCCCTGTTTTGTCCGCTTAGATTTTTTCCAAGTTCTTGTTTTATTTATGCTGCACTGAGCATATGACTTGCATGAATTTTTTTTGTCTTTATTTCAAATATTTTCTTAGAAGAGCTTCCCAGAGTAAGAGTACTGGTACATTTTTCATGCATGGACAAATTGTTAGTTTACGTTCAAAACTCTAGTCTATATCAGTTATGCTGTGCTGTTTCTGAAAGCAGGCATTTGATTATTGAGAGGACTCTGGTACTCAGTCCTGACTCTGGGCTTTGGGACCACACTTAGTGAAGCCAGTGACTCTGTAAATCCTTTCCATGGGCTTTGTTGTCAGCCAGTATTTCCTATAAAGGGCCATGTAGTAAGTATGTGGGGCTTTGCAGACTGTATTGTCTGCATACAGCTATTCAGCTCTCAGCTCAGCTACTCCACTGGAGCATAGAAACCACCAGACTGTCAGTGACAGGGTATGTCTGTGTTCCCACAAATGGGCACTGAAATGTGAATTTTATATAATTTTCATGTGTCACACATATTTGCCTTTTGATTTTCTCAAGTATTTAAGACTGCGAAGTCCATTATTGACCTGCAAGCTGTACAAAAAGGTGAAGGGACCGGTTTGGCCTGTAGCCCTAGGTGGCCCACACACACGCTGTATTGTTGGTGACTTGGTGGTAGGCCTTCATTACATTGGGACCTCAGGATCTGCAGCGATGTGACGGATTGGTCAAGAAAACCCTTAATTTCAGCATGCATCTGCTAACTGCCTTTCACCTTTTTTATTTCAGCTGGAGTTAACCGAATTTCATACTGGCCTGCTGATCCAGAAATAAGTTTGCTCACTGAGGCTTCTGGCTTCGAAGATGCAAAGTTAGATGCCAAAGCAGTGGAGAGACTGAAGTCAAACAGTCGGGCCCACGTGTGTGTCTTGCTTCAGCCTTTGGTGTGTTACATGGTGCAGTTTGTAGAGGAGACCTCTTACAAATGTGACTTTATTCAAAAAATTTCCAAAACACTGCCGGACATGGGCGTTGACTTTTACTCTGAATGTAAACAAGAGAGAATAAAAGAATATGAAATGGTATTTTTGGTTACCAATGAAGAGATGCATAAGCAAATACTGAAGACTATAGGTCTGGAGAACTTATGTGAGAATCCATACTTTAGCAATCTAAGGCAAAACATGAAAGACCTTGTCCTGCTCCTGGCTGCAGTAGCTGCCAGCGTGCCCAACTTTAAACACTATGGATTTTATTGTGGTGACTCTGAACAAAGTGATGAAATTCACAATCAGAGTCTGCCACAAGAAATTGCAAGGCACTGCATGGTTCAGGCGAGGTTATTGGCGTATCGAACTGGTGAGTTATACTCTTAGTTCCTAAATCGGGGTTGATGGGGTCATAGTTATCTCAGACATAAAGTGGTGTCCATTTCAACTCTGGTAACATTTTATTGACTCTTAGAGACTGAAGTGTTGCGCTCACACCCACATAGAGAAGTTCGTGAGACCCTTGAGTGGACCGCTCTTTCTTAAAGCAGATTTAGGATTTCTTGTGGCCTATTTCAGATACTGCATTTCTAAGTCAGACTGATTCAGCCCTTTCTGGTTCTTGCTTTTACCATGTCCCAGTTAAATGAGCCCTCCACTCTAATGGAAAGGACCAAAAGTAAGGAGAGAAAGAACCAGAATTATTCATTTTTTAAAAACTGTTCAATAGTCTGTATGTATTCAGTATTTAGTAAAAACTTAAAGTAAAGAAATTTTGGCAATCTAGTATGTTTTCAGCCAGCAAGAGGAGAAAGCAAACATTTTTACTTTATTCAGTTGTACATGAGTCTGTATATGAAGAAGGAAAATATTACTGGGGAATTTTCTCTAACATGATAAAGGATGGTATCTGTATTTCCAGTTACAGAATAGTGTTTTTACATTTTACCAGACATAACATTTCCGAAAGTAGAATCAGGATCACTTTTTAAAATGCACCTTTGAAATAGGGAAAAGAAAATGCCAGCAGGAGGAGCAGTAGAGGACCATTTGATGAATGGACTATAGTAGAAATTTTTAAACTCATCCCAAGAAGAGTAGGAGAGAGAAAATATTCAGAAAAAGTCCGTACAGGTACACTGGTCTGTAGTATCTGCTCAACAAAGACCACACATTGAAGTAATTTCAGTAAAATGGAGGTTTTCCAATGGTAGCATGCCAATCACCATAGAAAGCTTTATTGAAAGTACAAATGCTGGGCTTTCCTGGTGGCCCAGTGGGTAGAGAGTCCGCCTTGTAGTGTAAGGGGCACCAGTTCGATCCCTAGCCCAGGAGGATACCACGTGCCGCGGAGCGACTGGACCAGTGTGTCCAGTTACAAGCCAGCACTCTGGAGCACATGCGCCCAGAGCCGGTGCTCTGCAACTAGAGAGGCCACTGCAATGGGAGGCCCACACAGGCCAAAGAATGAAGATGGATGAAAATAAATAAATAAATAAACAATAGAAGAGGCCAAAATTAAAAAAAAAAAAAAGTACAAGTGCTGTGCTTCCCTGGTAGCTCAGTGGTAAAAAGTTCGCCTGCTGATGCAGGAGACATAGATTCAGTCCCCGATCCGGGAAGATCCCACATGCTGCAGAGCAATTAAGCCCGTGAGCCACAGCTGTTCAGCCTGTGCTCTGGAGCCTCGGAGCTGCAACTGTTGAGCCCATGTGCCTCAGCTACTGAAGCCTATGTGCCCTAGAGCCCGAGTTCCACAACAAGAGAAGTCACTGCAACAAGAAGCCTGCTCACCTCAACTAGAGAGTAGCCCCCACTCCCTGCAACTAGAGGAATCTGAGGCAGCAGTGGAAACCAAAATAGCCAAATAAATAAAAATGTATTTCTCCAAAAAAAAACTGACTTGGTGGAAAGTCAGCAAAGTTTACACTCAATTTGGCTTACCTAAAGTCACCTGCATAGGCACTGCCGCAGTAGTGACCTCTGCCTGAGATATTACTGGGGAATTTTCTCTAACATGATAAAGGATGGTATCTGTATTTCCAGTTACAGAATAGTGTTTTACATTTTACCAGACATAACATTTCCGAAAGTAGAATCAGGATCACTTTTAAAATGCACCTTTGAAATAGGGAAAAGAAAATGCCAGCAGGAGGAGCAGTAGAGGACCATTTGATGAATGGACTATAGTAGAAATTTTTAAACTCATCCCAAGAAGAGTAGGAGAGAGAAAATATTCAGAAAAAGTCCGTACAGGTACACTGGTCTGTAGTATCTGCTCAACAAAGACCACACATTGAAGTAATTTCAGTAAAATGGAGGTTTTCCAATGGTAGCATGCCAATCACCATAGAAAGCTTTATTGAAAGTACAAATGCTGGGCTTTCCTGGTGGCCCAGTGGGTAGAGAGTCCGCCTTGTAGTGTAAGGGGCACCAGTTCGATCCCTAGCCCAGGAGGATACCACGTGCCGCGGAGCGACTGGACCAGTGTGTCCAGTTACAAGCCAGCACTCTGGAGCACATGCGCCCAGAGCCGGTGCTCTGCAACTAGAGAGGCCACTGCAATGGGAGGCCCACACAGGCCAAAGAATGAAGATGGATGAAAATAAATAAATAAATAAACAATAGAAGAGGCCAAAATTAAAAAAAAAAAAAAAGTACAAGTGCTGTGCTTCCCTGGTAGCTCAGTGGTAAAAAGTTCGCCTGCTGATGCAGGAGACATAGATTCAGTCCCCGATCCGGGAAGATCCCACATGCTGCAGAGCAATTAAGCCCGTGAGCCACAGCTGTTCAGCCTGTGCTCTGGAGCCTCGGAGCTGCAACTGTTGAGCCCATGTGCCTCAGCTACTGAAGCCTATGTGCCCTAGAGCCCGAGTTCCACAACAAGAGAAGTCACTGCAACAAGAAGCCTGCTCACCTCAACTAGAGAGTAGCCCCCACTCCCTGCAACTAGAGGAATCTGAGGCAGCAGTGGAAACCAAAATAGCCAAATAAATAAAAATGTATTTCTCCAAAAAAAAAAACTGACTTGGTGGAAAGTCAGCAAAGTTTACACTCAATTTGGCTTACCTAAAGTCACCTGCATAGGCACTGCCGCAGTAGTGACCTCTGCCTGAGACCCTCTGTCTGAGACCCTCTGTGACTGGGTTGGTAGTGACACTGGCAATAGTTCAGACCTCACTCCCATACTCCATGTTTGACAGTATTTATATTCATATTTTTCCATAATTAAGTTGTCAAGGTTGGTGCTACATTTATGAAGTATATTTCAATAAATACGTGTTTATTATTTGGGGGGAAAAATCTATTTCTGAAACTAATGAATCATTGATTTTTACTGAGTTACATGCCATATATCTTTCAGAGGATCATAAAACAGGAGTCGGAGCTGTCATCTGGGCAGAAGGAAAATCTGTAAGTATGAGACCTAATTCTTTATAAAACATTTAAACTTGACTTTGTTTAACATAGTTTGCTGTTAAGTGCATGCCAGTTTTGTTGAGCCACGGGGATTAATATTCTTACTGGCATATCTATGAACTTCTAGAAGCACATGAGCTTTCCTTCAACAGTTCTCTAGACAGACTCATTCATTTAGCAAACATTCATTAAAACCTCTCATAGGGCTTCCCTGGTGGTCCAGTGGATAAGGACACCGCCTTGCAGTATAAGGGCGCCGGTTCCATCCCTGGACTGGGAGGATACCACGTGCTGCGGAGCGGCTAGACCGATGTGTCCAATTACCGAGCCGGAGGTCTGGAGCGCATGCGCCCGGAGCCGGTGCTCTGCAGCAAGAGAAGCCACTGCGGTGGGGTGGGGGGGATATACATATGACTAATCTGAGAACATACATATCTGTAAATAACAGAACTCTGTAAAAGTTAAAAGTAAAATAAAAGTTAAAAAAAAAAAATAAACTATCTCTTCCCCTGCATTAAAAAAAAGAGAAGCCACTGCGATGGGATGCCCACACAGGACAAGGAACCAAAGATAAATAAATGAAAGATCAATAGAAGTAGCCAAAAAAAAAGAAAAAAAATTAAAAAAAAAACACTTTCATAAGATAGACTGTGCCCCAGTGCACAGTGGGAAGTTACCATATATTCCACCCTTCATGTCCTTCGGTAGTCTAGTGATGGAGACAGAGACGACAGAGGGACTGGTGTGTGACTTGATACTGTGGGAGCATAGAGAGGCCTCTTTGCTTGGAGAAATGAGTAAAATATTCTTGGAGGGGGCCGGGTGCTGTTTTAGTCTTAAAGAGTGAGTAGAAGTTCATCAGGCAGAGCACGTTAGTGGGACTCGGAACGGAACACGCAGAGGTAGGGCGTGGGAAGGTGGGGAAATGCAAGCAGTTTGGTACATTGCAGTCCAGCGTCCTGTGTCTAGTAGAAGAACAAAAAATTAGGCTGTGCCATGAAGAACCCGATACACCATGTAGAGTTTAGACTTTATCCTTTAGACAGTGAGATACCCTAACAGCACTAACTGGCAGAAATCAAAGGCAAGCCATATTATAGGTGATTTAAAAATTTTTAGGAGCCATATTAAAAAAAAAGTGAATTAATTCTTTATAAAACATTTAAACTTGACTTTGTTTAACATAGTTTGCTGTTAAGTGCATGCCAGTTTTGTTGAGCCACGGGGATTAATATTCTTACTGGCATATCTATGAACTTCTAGAAGCACATGAGCTTTCCTTCAACAGTTCTCTAGACAGACTCATTCATTTAGCAAACATTCATTAAAACCTCTCATAGGGCTTCCCTGGTGGTCCAGTGGATAAGGACACCGCCTTGCAGTATAAGGGCGCCGGTTCCATCCCTGGACTGGGAGGATACCACGTGCTGCGGAGCGGCTAGACCGATGTGTCCAATTACTGAGCCGGAGGTCTGGAGCGCATGCGCCCGGAGCCGGTGCTCTGCAGCAAGAGAAGCCACTGCGGTGGGGTGGGGGGGATATACATATGACTAATCTGAGAACATACATATCTGTAAATAACAGAACTCTGTAAAAGTTAAAAGTAAAATAAAAGTTAAAAAAAAAAAATAAACTATCTCTTCCCCTGCATTAAAAAAAAGAGAAGCCACTGCGATGGGATGCCCACACAGGACAAGGAACCAAAGATAAATAAATGAAAGATCAATAGAAGTAGCCAAAAAAAAAGAAAAAAAATTAAAAAAAAAACACTTTCATAAGATAGACTGTGCCCCAGTGCACAGTGGGAAGTTACCATATATTCCACCCTTCATGTCCTTCGGTAGTCTAGTGATGGAGACAGAGACGACAGAGGGACTGGTGTGTGACTTGATACTGTGGGAGCATAGAGAGGCCTCTTTGCTTGGAGAAATGAGTAAAATATTCTTGGAGGGGGCCGGGTGCTGTTTTAGTCTTAAAGAGTGAGTAGAAGTTCATCAGGCAGAGCACGTTAGTGGGACTCGGAACGGAACACGCAGAGGTAGGGCGTGGGAAGGTGGGGAAATGCAAGCAGTTTGGTACATTGCAGTCCAGCGTCCTGTGTCTAGTAGAAGAACAAAAAATTAGGCTGTGCCATGAAGAACCCGATACACCATGTAGAGTTTAGACTTTATCCTTTAGACAGTGAGATACCCTAACAGCACTAACTGGCAGAAATCAAAGGCAAGCCATATTATAGGTGATTTAAAAATTTTTAGGAGCCATATTAAAAAAAAAGTGAATTAATTTTAAGAATATTCTTGATCGGGCTTCCCCGGTGGTCCAGTGGTAAGGACAGCGCCTTGCAGTGCAAGGGGCGCCAGTTCGATCCCTGGCCTGGGAAGATCCCACGTGCCGCGGAGCGGCTGGACCGATGTGTCCAACTACCGAGCCGGAGCTCTGGAGCGCATGTGCTCAGAGCCGGTGCTCTGTGACAACAGAGGCCGCCGCGATGGGAGGCCCACACGGGCCAAAGGGAAAAAAAAAAAAGATGGACGAAAATGGACAAATGAAAGACCAATAGAAGTGGCCCACCTGCTCCCCTCCCTCCCCACCCCCACCAAAATAAATAAATAAATCTTAAAAAAAAAAAAAGAATATTCTTGATCATCTCTTGAGAAATATTACCATTTCAGCATCTCACCAATATAAAAATATTGGTTAATATTTTTAATGAAATATTTTGCATTTGAGGGGAATAATGAGTCTTTGCAATTGTGTATTTTATTCTTGTTTGGTGTTTGGTCACAAAGTCGTGTCAGACTCTTTTGCAACCACATGGACTGTAGCCTGCCTGGTTCCTCTGTGCATGGATTCTCCAGGCAGGAGTACTGGAGTGGGGTGCCATGCCCTCCAGGGGGTCTTCTACCACCTCTCAGTTTGCACTGACCACATGTGGCTAATGGCTACCGTACTGGATAGTGAATCCAAGAATATTTTAAGTGGAAAAATCATCAGATTTGCCTTTTAAAAATGAAAGAGAGGCTAGAGAGGAAATAGATTAATATCAGAGATGATGAAGACTTGGAATTATGGGGATGTGTTGGGAGGCAATGGAGCCAGGAGGCACTTAGTAACTATGATGCTGTTGATACGATCACATGAGTAATTATAATATTAATATATTGAAATTTAGTGAAATTAATAGTGAGGCAGAGCACGTTAGTGGGACTCGGAACGGAACACGCAGAGGTAGGGCGTGGGAAGGTGGGGAAATGCAAGCAGTTTGGTACATTGCAGTCCAGCGTCCTGTGTCTAGTAGAAGAACAAAAAATTAGGCTGTGCCATGAAGAACCCGATACACCATGTAGAGTTTAGACTTTATCCTTTAGACAGTGAGATACCCTAACAGCACTAACTGGCAGAAATCAAAGGCAAGCCATATTATAGGTGATTTAAAAATTTTTAGGAGCCATATTAAAAAAAAAGTGAATTAATTTTAAGAATATTCTTGATCGGGCTTCCCCGGTGGTCCAGTGGTAAGGACAGCGCCTTGCAGTGCAAGGGGCGCCAGTTCGATCCCTGGCCTGGGAAGATCCCACGTGCCGCGGAGCGGCTGGACCGATGTGTCCAACTACCGAGCCGGAGCTCTGGAGCGCATGTGCTCAGAGCCGGTGCTCTGTGACAACAGAGGCCGCCGCGATGGGAGGCCCACACGGGCCAAAGGGAAAAAAAAAAAAGATGGACGAAAATGGACAAATGAAAGACCAATAGAAGTGGCCCACCTGCTCCCCTCCCTCCCCACCCCACCCCCACCAAAATAAATAAATAAATCTTAAAAAAAAAAAAAGAATATTCTTGATCATCTCTTGAGAAATATTACCATTTCAGCATCTCACCAATATAAAAATATTGGTTAATATTTTTAATGAAATATTTTGCATTTGAGGGGAATAATGAGTCTTTGCAATTGTGTATTTTATTCTTGTTTGGTGTTTGGTCACAAAGTCGTGTCAGACTCTTTTGCAACCACATGGACTGTAGCCTGCCTGGTTCCTC
Source organism: Tragulus kanchil (assembly GCA_022376925.1). Lineage (NCBI taxonomy): Eukaryota > Metazoa > Chordata > Mammalia > Artiodactyla > Tragulidae > Tragulus > Tragulus kanchil. Next base: position 74,903,944 of record JAIOJX010000003.1, on the reverse strand, counting down.
TGTGCATGGATTCTCCAGGCAGGAGTACTGGAGTGGGGTGCCATGCCCTCCAGGGGGTCTTCTACCACCTCTCAGTTTGCACTGACCACATGTGGCTAATGGCTACCGTACTGGATAGTGAATCCAAGAATATTTTAAGTGGAAAAATCATCAGATTTGCCTTTTAAAAATGAAAGAGAGGCTAGAGAGGAAATAGATTAATATCAGAGATGATGAAGACTTGGAATTATGGGGATGTGTTGGGAGGCAATGGAGCCAGGAGGCACTTAGTAACTATGATGCTGTTGATACGATCACATGAGTAATTATAATATTAATATATTGAAATTTAGTGAAATTTATAGCAGACCCATGTCCAGTGAGTCGGTGATATTCCAAACTATTACAAACAGACCTGGTCTATTAAATATTTACCTCCTATAGTTGATAAAGCATTCATATTAACACCTAATATGCCACTAGGAGAAATAAGAAACCCACTTACATAGGAAGGTCTATTATACATATGTATATACATACACATACAGTAGAGGCTCAGTAAACATGAAGATTAAAGAAAAGTACATTATTTTCCAACTACATATAATAGCACATTTTTAACCCCAAACAAATTGCTCAAAATATTTTTAGAATTTCTGACTTGCTAACCAGTGGAACAGCACAGAGCATATAATAAACTAACAATAATTTATAGACTATGTGCTGTGTATGGAACACTATAACAGGTGTAGTTTAAGGACCAGAAAGACGATATAAAACATGATTTCTGTTCTCTAGGTTTGTATAACCTGAATAGGGAGAGATGTCTGAGTTAAGTGAAGAAATCTGTGAATTAAACAAGCTAGTATTTAACTGTGAAAATGAAGGACTGTCTTGAGAATATATACTAAAGATGATCAGCCTGCTTGAAATTTAACTTTGACAAGACCACCCTACCAAAGGAAAATCTAATACTCTATTTTTTTTTTTTAAAGATTTATTTATTTATTTATTTTTTGGGCGGGGGTCGGGTTGGGGAGGGAGGGTAGCAGGCGGGCCACTTCCATTGGTCTTCCACTCCTCTATGTTCATCCGTCTTTGTTCTTTGGCTCCTGTGGGCCTCCCATCGCGGTGGCGTCTGTCGTTGTAGAGCGCCGGCTCTGGGCGCATGCGCTCCAGAGCTCCGGCTCGGTGATTGGACACATCAGTCCAGCTGCTCCGCGGCATGTGGGATCTTCCCAGGTCAGGGCTCGAACCGGCGCCCCTTGCACTGCAAGGCAGTGACCCACTGGACCACCAGGGGAAGCCCTAATACTCTATTTTTTTGATGGCTCAGTTTATCATTGCTATTTGTTGTTTAGTTACTAAGACCTATCTGACTCTTTGGGACCCCATGGATTGCAGCACACCAGCCTTCCCTGTCTTTCACTATCTCCCGCAGTTTGCTGAAACTCATGTCCATTGAGTCAGTGATGACATTCAACCATCTCATCCTCTGTCACCACCTTGTCCTCTTGCCCTGCCCTTAATCAGGGTCTTTTCCAATGAGTTGGGACCTTGTGTCAGGTGGCTGAAAGTATTGAAGCTTCAGCTTCAGCACCAGGCCTTCCAATGATTATCCAGGGTTGATTTCCTTTAGGATTGACTGGTTTGATCTCCTTGCAGTCCAAGGGACTCTCAAGAGTCTTCTCCAGGGACTTCCCTGGTGGTTCAGTGGTTAAGAATCTGCCTACTAATGCAGGGGACACAGGTTCGATCCCTGGTCAGGGAACTGAGATCCCACATACCATAAGGTGATGAAGCTCACATGCCTCAACTAAGACCCAATGCAGCCAAATAAATAAATATTTTTTTTTTTTAGAATTATTTATTTATTTTGGGCGGGGGTCGGGTTAGAGAGGGAGGGGAGCAGGCGGGCCACTTCTATTGGTCTTTCATTTCTCTATTTTCATCCGTCTTTGTTCTTTGACCCGTGTGGGCCTCCCATCGCGGTGGCGTTTGTCGTCGCAGAGCGCCGGCTCTGGGCTCATGAGCTCCAGAGCTCCGGCTCAGTCATTGGACACATCGGTCCAGCCACTCCGCGGCACGTGGGATCTTCCCAGGCCAGGGATCGAACCGGCGCCCCTTGCACTGCAAGGCGGTGTCCTTACCCACTGGACCACCAGGGGAAGCCCCAAATAAATAAATATTAACAACAACAAAAAAGAGTCTTCTCCAGCACCACAGTTCTAAAGCATCTGTTCTTTGGTGCTCAGCCTTCTTTATGGTCCACATCTCATATCCACACATGGTCTATTGGTAAACCATAGCTTTGACTCTACATACCTCTGTCAGCAAAATGGTGTCTCTGCTTTTTAATACTTTGTCTAGGTTTATGATAGCTCTATAGTTTATCATGGAAAAGTGAATCTGTTATATAAAGTATGATACTAGACTTTAAAGGTGTAATGTAAGATGGCTTTTTAGAATATTGAACACAGCTTTGTTGGTGTGCTCACTTTTCTTAGAGAAGCTGTGGTGGGACAGGTGCCATGTACTTCCTTGGATGCGGTTATAATGCGTTTCCTGTTGGATCTGAGTATGCTGACTTCCCACACATGGATGACAAACAGAAAGACAGAGAAATAAGGAAATTCAGATACATCGTACATGCGGAACAGAATGCCTTGACATTTAGGTATGAAATTCATTTGCATGTATTTTCTGTTAAACGTAGCAAGGCTTAGTTGAAATTAGCTTTCTTTTCACTGTAATTTGATCTCCTTGCAGTCCAAGGGACTCTCAAGAGTCTTCTCCAGGGACTTCCCTGGTGGTTCAGTGGTTAAGAATCTGCCTACTAATGCAGGGGACACAGGTTCGATCTGGTCAGGAACTGAGATCCCACATACCATAAGGTGATGAAGCTCACATGCCTCAACTAAGACCCAATGCAGCCAAATAAATAAATATTTTTTTTTAGAATTATTTATTTATTTTGGGCGGGGGTCGGGTTAGAGAGGGAGGGGAGCAGGCGGGCCACTTCTATTGGTCTTTCATTTCTCTATTTTCATCCGTCTTTGTTCTTTGACCCGTGTGGGCCTCCCATCGCGGTGGCGTTTGTCGTCGCAGAGCGCCGGCTCTGGGCTCATGAGCTCCAGAGCTCCGGCTCAGTCATTGGACACATCGGTCCAGCCACTCCGCGGCACGTGGGATCTTCCCAGGCCAGGGATCGAACCGGCGCCCCTTGCACTGCAAGGCGGTGTCCTTACCCACTGGACCACCAGGGGAAGCCCCAAATAAATAAATATTAACAACAACAAAAAAGAGTCTTCTCCAGCACCACAGTTCTAAAGCATCTGTTCTTTGGTGCTCAGCCTTCTTTATGGTCCACATCTCATATCCACACATGGTCTATTGGTAAACCATAGCTTTGACTCTACATACCTCTGTCAGCAAAATGGTGTCTCTGCTTTTTAATACTTTGTCTAGGTTTATGATAGCTCTATAGTTTATCATGGAAAAGTGAATCTGTTATATAAAGTATGATACTAGACTTTAAAGGTGTAATGTAAGATGGCTTTTTAGAATATTGAACACAGCTTTGTTGGTGTGCTCACTTTTCTTAGAGAAGCTGTGGTGGGACAGGTGCCATGTACTTCCTTGGATGCGGTTATAATGCGTTTCCTGTTGGATCTGAGTATGCTGACTTCCCACACATGGATGACAAACAGAAAGACAGAGAAATAAGGAAATTCAGATACATCGTACATGCGGAACAGAATGCCTTGACATTTAGGTATGAAATTCATTTGCATGTATTTTCTGTTAAACGTAGCAAGGCTTAGTTGAAATTAGCTTTCTTTTCACTGTAATTTACTGCCTTCTTTTTTTATTTTATTTTATTTTATTTTTTGGGCGGGGGTCAGGTTGGGGAGGGAGGGGAGCAGGCGGGCCACTTCTATTGGTCTTTCATTTTTCTGTTTTCATCCGTCTTTTGTTCTTTGGCTCCTGTGGGCCTCCCATCGTGGTGGCGTCTGTCGTCGCAGAGCGCTGGCTCTGGGCGCATGCGCTCCAGAGCTCCGGCTCGGTAATTGGACACATCAGTCCAGCCGCTCCGCGGCACGTGGGATCTTCCCAGGCCAGGGATCGAACCGGTGCCCCTTGCACTGCAAGGTGGTGCCCTTACCCACTGGACCACCAGGGGAAGCCCACTGCCTTCTTTTAAATTCCAAGAAATATTCTTCTCAGAAGTATAGCTCTGGTCGTACTTGGTATTTGCTACCTGACCTGAGGTCATTATCTGGAATCTTCCAGTCCTTCAGATTTACTGAGCAAGTCTTTCTTCCTTTCTTCCTTCTCTTTCCAGTAAAAACTGTTTGAAGTTTGTCCTTAGGGTCTTGTATATTTCTGCTTTATAAGATCACCTTTGTTTTCTAAATGCAGAGCATGTATATTTATATTTATGAATATGTAGATTTTATGGTGAACCAAATTGCTTTAATGCAGTTTTTGTTAAGAGATTAGCACCAGCATTACCTCCTTGTCATGTTAATTTGGGTCATTTCCACAAACATTTCTCAACATTACCATTAAGTGGTTGATCTTAGGGGAATCAGTGTAACAAGGTTTCTGTCCTTGAGGAGTTTAGAGTTCATTGTGGGATTTAAGACTACTCAACCTAACACAGGTCAGGTGTGTGGGAAAGGCCAACAGAAAGTGGGTGGGAATTCAGAAGCTGCAGTGAACGGAGGGTGTGAGGAAAACCTTTTCTTTTTTTAGAGAAGCTGTGGTGGGACAGGTGCCATGTACTTCCTTGGATGCGGTTATAATGCGTTTCCTGTTGGATCTGAGTATGCTGACTTCCCACACATGGATGACAAACAGAAAGACAGAGAAATAAGGAAATTCAGATACATCGTACATGCGGAACAGAATGCCTTGACATTTAGGTATGAAATTCATTTGCATGTATTTTCTGTTAAACGTAGCAAGGCTTAGTTGAAATTAGCTTTCTTTTCACTGTAATTTACTGCCTTCTTTTTTTATTTTATTTTATTTTATTTTTTGGGCGGGGGTCAGGTTGGGGAGGGAGGGGAGCAGGCGGGCCACTTCTATTGGTCTTTCATTTTTCTGTTTTCATCCGTCTTTTGTTCTTTGGCTCCTGTGGGCCTCCCATCGTGGTGGCGTCTGTCGTCGCAGAGCGCTGGCTCTGGGCGCATGCGCCCCAGAGCTCCGGCTCGGCGATTGGACACATCCGTCCAGCGGCTCCGCGGCACGTGGGATCTTCCCAGGCCAGGGATCGAACCGGTGCCCCTTGCACTGCAAGGTGGTGCCCTTACCCACTGGACCACCAGGGGAAGCCCACTGCCTTCTTTTAAATTCCAAGAAATATTCTTCTCAGAAGTATAGCTCTGGTCGTACTTGGTATTTGCTACCTGACCTGAGGTCATTATCTGGAATCTTCCAGTCCTTCAGATTTACTGAGCAAGTCTTTCTTCCTTTCTTCCTTCTCTTTCCAGTAAAAACTGTTTGAAGTTTGTCCTTAGGGTCTTGTATATTTCTGCTTTATAAGATCACCTTTGTTTTCTAAATGCAGAGCATGTATATTTATATTTATGAATATGTAGATTTTATGGTGAACCAAATTGCTTTAATGCAGTTTTTGTTAAGAGATTAGCACCAGCATTACCTCCTTGTCATGTTAATTTGGGTCATTTCCACAAACATTTCTCAACATTACCATTAAGTGGTTGATCTTAGGGGAATCAGTGTAACAAGGTTTCTGTCCTTGAGGAGTTTAGAGTTCATTGTGGGATTTAAGACTACTCAACCTAACACAGGTCAGGTGTGTGGGAAAGGCCAACAGAAAGTGGGTGGGAATTCAGAAGCTGCAGTGAACGGAGGGGGAGTGTGAGGGAAAACCTTTATGGAGAAACTGGCATCTGAGCTGAGCATTAAAGGTTTGGTGGGATTGTGGAAATTAGCGATACTTGAAGGGAAACCATTTCTGCTTCAGACATAGCAGTGGGCTAAAAGTAGGAAGATGTTTGTGTGTTTAAGCACATAGATGTTCCAGTTAGGCTGGACCTTGGGCCGGGAGGACGGATGAGGGAGGACTTTGGGTTTCCATTTGGTAGTAGTGGAGAGAATCACACTGCCAGAGCTACAGCAATGATTACTTAGGCTGCAGGTGACTGTTTGAACAGACTAGATGCATACATTTCTGCTTCCCTAGTACAGGGGAACAGAAGGAGAGTCTAAACCAAGGACGGGGCTCCCCCTAGTGGTCCAGTGGGTAAGGACACCGCCTTCCGGTGCAAGGGGCGCCAGTTCGATCCCTGGCCTGGGAAGATCCCACGTGCCGCGGAGTCGCTGGACGGATGTGTCCAATCGCCGAGCCGGAGCTCTGGGGCGCATGCGCCCAGAGCCGGCGCTCTGCGACGACAGACGCCACCACGATGGGAGGCCCACAGGAGCCAAAGAACAAAGACAGATGAAAATAGAGAAATGAAAGATCAATAGAAGTGGCCCGCCCGTCCCCCTCCCTCCCCACCTCACCCCCCAAAAGATAAATAAATAAAAAAAATGTTTAAACCAAGGACGTGCATGCGGGAGGCTGGTGATGGGGAAGATAAGCCCGAGAGCAGTGTCTGGCAGTACCCACAAGTACAACTCTTGAATCCTCAGATGAAACATTTGGCAGTCTCAACTACCCCAGCATGCAGAATTTCACTAAACAGGCTTCTTTCCCTTGAGCTCTTCATTACAGATTTACTTGCTTCGTTTCATCAAATCCAAATGTTTGTTAAATAAATTATCCTATGTCAGAGAAGGGAGTAAGGGAACTGTAACTCAAAACAGAACTCTAATATTAACTTACCAATTTTGTAAGGATTTATTAAATAGCTGTTAGGTACCAGATAAGAGGTAGACCTTCAAAAAAAAAAAAGAGGTAGACCTTCTGGCTACCATGATGACTACTGTCTAATCACACATGGTACATTCTTAGAGAGGGTGTTGGTTCTGTCTCCTAATTTCTGGCATTATAAGGAGCTTCCTACTTAGAAAGGATTATTCTCTCTCTGTTTTCATTTCCTTTGTAAACTAATACTGAACATATTGGCATTGACTAATTTAGCAAGAATAAGGCTTGATCATTATTGTGTGTAACATTGTAAATCTGTTTCTAAAACAGCTTAATTTTAATGTTTAAAGATTCTCCTAAAACATAACTTACCCTTTTAGAAACTACCTTTCTAATATTATATATATTTTTTGTAGGTGTCAAGAAATAAAGCCAGAAGAAAGAAGTATGATTTTTGTGACCAAGTGCCCATGTGATGAATGTGTACCTTTAATCAAAGGTGCAGGCATAAAACAAATCTATGCAGGGGATGTAGATGTTGGAAAAAAGAAGGCCGACATCTCTTACATGAGATTTGGGGAACTTGAAGGTGTCAGCAAATTTATAGTAAGTAGATACACATTTTTTACAAATACACTTTCTATTATGTTGTTAGTTATTGTTTGTCACTGACTCTTCTGTGATCCCATGGACCGTAGCTGGCCAGGCTCCTCTGTCCATAGGACTCCCCAGGCAAGAACACTGGCGTGGGCTGCCATTGCTTCCTCCAGGGGATGGAACCCACGTCTCCTGCATTGGCAGGCAGATTCTTTACCAGTGAGCCACCTGGGAAGCCCATGTTGTTAGTTACTCTGCTGTGTATTTTAAATGAGTGATTCTTACCCTTTTAAAGAATTTCAACAAAATATTATCATTGAGCTTATTTTTATATGCAACCACTTGCCTAGATACGAATGTTCAGCTTAATATCTGTCTTACAAATATATATCTCTAGAGACAGTTGTATCTTGACCTTACAGACTTTGAATTAGTTGGTTCTCTGGTGCCATGTGGTGGACATTAAAAGAATGTCCCTGACCCACCTCTTCCCTCAGCCTTTTTTCTGAAGTAGTAGATACAGGTACAAGTAGTTGAGGATTGCACAGAAGAAGGGGACACACACACATTTCTCATGAGAAAAATCCGGAAGAAATGAGAAGAAATTAATATAACTCCTCAAATAGTAGATTACGCTACATAACCACAGAACTCAGGAAATTATAATTGATATGTTGCTGCCATTTAATCCACAGAGTCCAATCAGGTTTTACCAGTTTTCCCAGTAAGAGTCATAAAGAGTTGGACACAACTGAGTGACTGACAACAACCACAAGCAAAAGGATACTGTCCGGAATCACATGTTGCTTTTTAACGATAACTCTGGCATATAATGTAACTTTTATATACTATAGTTTGCAGTGGGTATATAATAGAACTGTTTATAAATTTCAACTTTACTTTCCTGTTTGAGTCCAGGATGCCTGGCACATATAAGGCACCTAAAAAATACTGCTGTTGTCAGTTACTCAGTTGTGTCCAACTCTCTGTGACCCCGTGGACGGTAGCCCACCAGGCTCCTCAGTCCATGGGATTCTCCAGGGGAGATTACTGGAGTGGGCCGCCATTTCCTTCTCCAGAAATATATGTACTGAATCATATATATATAAGATTCTCTAAGAATACTGATCCTCCGCCTGGAAGTCATATCATTCAGGGTCATTCAGAGTCGGGCTTGGTTGGTATGACACACTAACTTTTTTTTTACACTGTTTTAAGCTGTTTTGGTATTTGAAATTATAATGGTCGAAATGCTTTTTATTTTAGCCTTCTTAAACCTATAAATGTTTTTTGTCGTTTTACAGTGGCAACTGAATCCATCAATGACATCTGTTCTTGAGCAAAATGAGCCTGAAAACAGAGAAAGTAAGTATTTACAAGTCCTTTGCTAAGGTTGACTTTGTTGCCAAGAAGAAGGAAACATGGTGAATTATGATGATCAGGTGTTGGAAGTCATGGTGACTGGAGATGGAACAGATTCTTTTTGCAGATTAAGTTTCTGCCATTCAACTTGTCCACAAACATTTGTGCATCTCCTGTGTGCTAGCTGTCACGGGAAGTGCTGATTAACGACCAGTCCTGTGGCTTCTGCAGTTTAATACAAATTCACAAATTGAATTTATAAATTAAATTTATCTGAGAGAGTAGACAACAGTGTTCTTCTATACCAAAACAGAGGCTCTTGGGCAGTGGGAAAGGAAAAATACATATAATTAATATAGATGGTCTAGGGACAAATTATGAGGCTAAGTACATTCTTACTAGAGTAAAGCCACATTAGTTTAGATTGGTCAGAGAATGAAAATGTTCTGGTTGTTTTAATAATCTAGTTAATTGTCATCATAGTTACCATAAATGAATTACTAGTTTTCAGAGCTTTACTGTATGTATATTAACACATATTTTAATGTAATATAATCTTTGGGAGATCTTGCATTTCCTCAGGCATATTATTTTGAATATTATTACTATACAGTATTGCTTTAACATATTAGCTATGTTACCTTTCTGTTTGGACTAATTTAGTATAAGTAAAATTTTCTTGATAATGACAATGATTTAATTTTAATTACTCAGAAAAATCAGGAGATACAAAAGCCTTTATGAAAATAATTTCTCTGTGAATACCTGATTTTCTGTGTTCTGACTTAGCTTTATTTTATTCAAGTAGTAAATGTTTAATTTGCAGTCAGGAGAAACATACCTATCCACTCCATCTTTCTTTTAAAAAAATTTATCAGAAATTAAAACAAAAAAAGTGGTTGGGGCTTCCCTGGTGGTCCAGTGGGTAAAGAGTCCGCCTTGCAGTACAAAGGGCGCCGGTTCGATCCCTGCCCTGGAAAGATCCCACATGCTGCAGAGCAGCTGGATCAGTGTATCCAATTAGGAGCCAGCGCTCTGGAGTGCTTGTGCCTGGAGCCAGTGCTCTGCAACGAATGAGGCCACTGCGATGGGAGGACCGCATGGGTCAAAGAATGAAGGTGGATGAAAATAAATAAATGAAGGACCAATAAAAGAGGCCAAAATTAATTTTTTAAAAAGTGGTTAAAGAGAAAAGGAAAGGAAAAAAATACAAATCTGATTAAAGGTGTATTCAATAATAGTATTTGAGGGGGGTGAGTTAATTATTCCCTGTTGAAAGGACAAAGAAAAGCATTAAACATGAAAAATGAGTTAAATTGTCTGTGTTAAAATTAAGAACATCTGTTCATCAAAAGATGCCATTAAGAGTATACAAAGGCAAGTCATGGAAGAGGAGATATTACAAGACCCTTACAGTCACAGGTCTGGCAGCCCAGTTTAACTGTCCCTAGATCAGTGAGGTTGGGGTGGAGGGGGGGACAGGCTGTGGATGGAGTCCTCAGATGGGAAGGAGGGCTTGTGATGGTGAGGCATGTGAAGAAGGCATGTGTTTTGTGGGCAAGGCTTTATCTCCTGACCGGGGTGATGGTTAGGTATGTCCATTGAGCTGCAGATTCATGTTTTGTATGAATTTTCTAACAAGCATTTTGTGCCAATAAATAATACCGCTATCTCTTTTTCAATTTTATAAGAGCTTTATTGAGGTATATATAACCCATGTATGATAAATTTGCCCTTTAAAACTATAGAATCGAGTGAGTTTTTGTAGGTAAAGTATGACATCCCCCCGAGTGTCCATTGCAATTTTAATTACTCAGAAAAATCAGGAGATACAAAAGCCTTTATGAAAATAATTTCTCTGTGAATACCTGATTTTCTGTGTTCTGACTTAGCTTTATTTTATTCAAGTAGTAAATGTTTAATTTGCAGTCAGGAGAAACATACCTATCCACTCCATCTTTCTTTTAAAAAAATTTATCAGAAATTAAAACAAAAAAAGTGGTTGGGGCTTCCCTGGTGGTCCAGTGGGTAAAGAGTCCGCCTTGCAGTACAAAGGGCGCCGGTTCGATCCCTGCCCTGGAAAGATCCCACATGCTGCAGAGCAGCTGGATCAGTGTATCCAATTAGGAGCCAGCGCTCTGGAGTGCTTGTGCCTGGAGCCAGTGCTCTGCAACGAATGAGGCCACTGCGATGGGAGGACCGCATGGGTCAAAGAATGAAGGTGGATGAAAATAAATAAATGAAGGACCAATAAAAGAGGCCAAAATTAATTTTTTAAAAAGTGGTTAAAGAGAAAAGGAAAGGAAAAAAATACAAATCTGATTAAAGGTGTATTCAATAATAGTATTTGAGGGGGGTGAGTTAATTATTCCCTGTTGAAAGGACAAAGAAAAGCATTAAACATGAAAAATGAGTTAAATTGTCTGTGTTAAAATTAAGAACATCTGTTCATCAAAAGATGCCATTAAGAGTATACAAAGGCAAGTCATGGAAGAGGAGATATTACAAGACCCTTACAGTCACAGGTCTGGCAGCCCAGTTTAACTGTCCCTAGATCAGTGAGGTTGGGGTGGAGGGGGGGACAGGCTGTGGATGGAGTCCTCAGATGGGAAGGAGGGCTTGTGATGGTGAGGCATGTGAAGAAGGCATGTGTTTTGTGGGCAAGGCTTTATCTCCTGACCGGGGTGATGGTTAGGTATGTCCATTGAGCTGCAGATTCATGTTTTGTATGAATTTTCTAACAAGCATTTTGTGCCAATAAATAATACCGCTATCTCTTTTTCAATTTTATAAGAGCTTTATTGAGGTATATATAACCCATGTATGATAAATTTGCCCTTTAAAACTATAGAATCGAGTGAGTTTTTGTAGGTTCACAGAGTTGTATGACCATCACCACAGCCTCCTTTCAGACTTTTCCGTCAGCTCAGAAAGACTCCTCTTACCCATTTATAGTCATTCCTGTTTCCTCCCACCTCCAGCCCCAGGCTACCACTGATCTGCTTGGGTTTTTTGGATTTGTATATTCTGGCCATGGATTTTAGATCTTTCTTCTGTTCTCATATATACATTCAATGCTATACATTTCTCTTTAGCCTTTCTTTCACTACATGCTACAAATTTAGATAAGTTGTGTTTTCATTTTTATTTAATTCAAAATATTTTAAAATTTGAGATTTTTTGGACTCTTGTTGTTTAGCAATGTATTGCTTAACCTCCACATATTTGGGGATTTTCCTGTTTTCTTCCTGTTACTGATTCTAGTTTAAGTACATTTTGGTCTAAGAGCAGACATTGTATGATTTCTCTTCTTTTAAACTTACTAGGTGTGCTTTATGGCCCAGGTGTATTCTCGCTTGGTGAACGTTCCATGTGAGGTTAAGAACAATGGGTATTCTGCTGTTGTTGGATGAAGTAGTCCACAATTTTCCATTATATACAGTTGATTAATAGGCAAGTTCATTTGAGAAGGGATAGAAGATAGTTACAGGTATTTCACAACAAAAGAAAAACAAACATCTAACAAACATGTGAAAAATGCTCCAGCTCATTTGACGTCATGGAAATGCAAATTAAAATCCCACTGGCGCAATGTTTTACACCCTGATCGCTGTACCCATCAGCATTATAAAATTAACATTTAACGATACCAAGGAGGTTAGAAAATTTCACATACTGGTGGTTCAACTGAAAATGTATACAACCACCTCAGAAAAGCAGTTTAACGTTATCTTTGTAAAGCTGAAGATGTGTATATTCCATGACCCAGCCATGTGACCTCTAACCATATGTCTTAGGAAAACTCCTACATGTTGTAGAAAAGACAGAGGCAGAGAATTCATTGCAACATTGCTCTTCAGAGCAAAAACTGGAATTGGCACAGAAGTTATCTCTGCAAATTAAAATATTACAGTGGAACATGGTAAAACAGTGAAAGTAAAATGAACTATATCTACATTCTTAAACATGCATGTATCTTAGAAACATAAAAAAATGAAGAAAATATCTGAAATTATAATGCAGTTTCTATGTAAAGTTATATAAGAGCCAGGTAGAGTATTGTTAGTCTATATGGCAAAAATATTTTTAAGAAGTAATGGGATGATGAACAACTCAGCACAGTGGTTACGGTAACATTCTAGTTTGGGGGTTGGGCAGTAGGTTCTTGAGCGAACTCTGGGAAAGAGTGGAGGACCGAGGAGCCTGGTGTGAAAGAGTCAGACACGACTGAGCAAGTGAACAACCACGAAGTAGGTTCTTGAGGGTTAGTTTATTGCAGGGCTTTAGGACTGCTGTCTGTATCACACACAGTCGTCTCCTCCTTCTTAAGTCTCCAGTATTACCTAAGAGAGAGAGGCTTAACTGTGGTGATGGTTTCTCAGATGTGTCTTGTGTTGAAGCCCATCAGACGGAGCAGTGGGCACTCACTCAGTCTGTGTACCAGGAAAGCCGTGGAACTTAGGCAGTGGCGCGAGGTGGCAGCCGGGCGCTGCTCACACCTGACCAGGCGAGGACCTGGAAGAGCGCGCGGGAAGCGGGTGTTCCCGCACACCTCCCTGCCCCACCAGTGCTCCTTTTGTTTCCTCTAGCCCCACAGTAATACCTTTTCCCCAAAAAGAGTTTTGTGACTTGCTGTCTATACACACTGTTGATGAATCCAGTCGGTAAAAGGTCAGATACTATGTCACCCGAGTGACTTATCTAGAATCTGTTCTTCAATAGTTGAGAACTTAAATCAGTAATGCCTTTTTTAGTTTTTGTTTTCTTTAATATTCCTCTTTAACTTAAAAATTCTTTCGATCTCACAACCTCTGTCTATGACTTTAACAAATGCTTGTGTATTCTAAATGACGTTTTCCTGACATTAAGTTACTCTTGACCGCTAGATGGTGTGCTGGGACCAGGACGCCTGGATGAGGGACAGCACCCGAGCAAGAAGCTGCGTCTTGCAAACCACTAAGAAGCCTTGTCTGAACAAGAACTGTGATTGCACTTTTAAAATCCAGCCTTGTTAACTCCGAAAATAAGAATGGATTCTGTAAATAATTGAAACAAATTTTTAAAGGAAGCTAATTTATTATTAGCATATGAAGGAATACTAACAAGAATAATTTTGTTTAGACGTGTGTCTTTTCCAGAGTGCAGTGGTGTGTTCTTTTCTTGCCCCGAACGAGGCGGCAGTCACTTCGTGAGCCCAGTGCCGTTGGCTCCAGGCACTGGTGTCGCCTTGTCTTAGCTTTACAGAGGATCCAGGGTGAAAGGGGCTGGCTTACTGGAGGGCACATCTCAGCAAGTACACCCCTTTTCAGAAATATTAATCCCTTTGGATTAAGAGGGTGATTATCAGTAAACTACTCCAGGGAAATAACGGCAACCTGGCCATTTGTAAGTCAGTGTGTGACTCACCAAAAGTTCCCATTTATACCCGAAGCCTTCTAGTAATCAGAATTCACTTGGTTAGCAGTAAGTCATAAAAATGAAGTTGGTGGGCCTGGTCTCCACTATAAAAGTCTGTTCTTAACAGGGCTAATAACTTTTTTTCAGCCTCTCAATATGTAGAAACCACAATCATCTGTTGGACCCTGGCATTATGTCACTGATGTGGGGTGGCACTAGGAAGAGAGAGTTATTTTCAGACACTATTACTCTGTGACCTCACTGAGTCTTGAAATGACTAACAGGGAAGAAATAGTTTAGTCTGGAATATTGAAGCTAAAGCCCTTTTCAAATCCCATTCATAAATGTTGCCCATTACTCCCTCATAACTAGCAGAGAGTGTCTCAGGCTTTGAATGGAAGGCCTTATAAAGGACTAAAACATTTGTAAACCTTAATACTGAAAGTCTTGACAGTCAACATTATGGCCAGTTCAGTTATTTTCCAAATTGCTCCTCAGGAGTCCTCTCTTTCTTATTTGCTGAGCAACTTTCAGAAAATTCACCCAAAGCGGAAGGCACATGCTTTGTACTTTCCTGGAGCTGGAGAAGGAGTCCCATGGCCAGTGGCCCGCAGACCTCGGGTGTGACATGCTCCGTGCGGGGGATCAGCTTCGCCTGTGCTGTTGCTTTCTTTCCAGGGCAGCATGTCCTCCCAGGGCCTCCTGCTGGTCTCGAAGGAATGTGCACAGGACAGTCCATGTGTTGAGCGGTGCCCCTGTCTGCACAGCAGCCTGCTTAGCCTGCGTGTGTATGTGTACATTTTTTTTAAAATTGATGAATCCAGTACCTCCAACAGTGCCTGGTACATACTAGGCCTTCAGTAAATATTGTTGACTGACTGAAGGACCGGTGGACATTGGCTAGACCCTGGAGATGAGACGTGTAAGAACTGGCCCCTGACCTCAGGTTCACAGGCTAGTGGAAGATACAAGTGTGAAGTCACATAGTAATAACAGTGGTTCTCAGAGTGGGGTTCCTAGACAGCAGCATTAGCCTTATGTGGGAACTCGTTAGAAGTGCACCTTCTCAAGTCCTAACCCGAACCTACCGAGTCAAGCCCAGGGGTTAGGCCAGCATCCCCTCCAGGTGATTCTGAGGACCTTCAAGGTTGAGAGCCGTCCTGTGGATGTACCTGCAGGAACAGCAGTGGCACCCAAGAGTACAGGCAGACCCGCGAGTGCGTCATGGAGGAAGGGCCTTGTAGAAGTGCAGGCCCTGTTGGGGCTACAAAGTAATTAATAGACACGAAGGTCACCCCGGAAAGTAGGAAAGGGAAGAGACTGAGAACTCGCACAGACTGCTGAGCTGTACCAGAGCACTCTGGGGCAGCAGTGTTGCCTAAAACCTAGAAAGCCACAGTCAAGAGAGTTCAATCCTTAGGTGGAGAAATCAGAACTTGCACTTAAAAATATGTCATCATGGGCTTCCCTTGGTGGTCCAGTGGGTAAGGACAGCGCCTTGCAGTGCAAGGGGCGCCGGTTCGATCGCTGGCCTGGGAAGATCCCACGTGCCGCAGAGCGGCTGGACCGATGTGTCCAATTACCGAGCCGGAGCTCTGGAGCGCATGCGCCCAGAGCCGGCGCTCTGCGACAACAGAGGCCACCGCGATGGGAGGCCCACACGGGTCAAAGAACAAAGATGGATGAAAATAGATAAATGAAAAACCAATAGAAGTGGCAACCCTTCCCCCTCCAAAAAAATACGTTGTCATTCATTTCAAAGATTGGGAAGACAACAGTAAATTCATAATTGGAAAAAGAGCTCTGCGTGTGTTTACTGCCAAGGACAACAGAATATGCCCACTGGAGGCAGGGCGGGCGCGGGCCTGTCTGGGCCCTCAGCTGTCAGGTGTGCCTGTGCAGGTGCACGTGTATTGGATCACTGCCAAAGCTTCCTCTTTTACTCAGCTTTTCTGTGGGTTTCCCTTCCTCAGTTCTTCTTACTGCGTTTGAAGATATACTTTCTTGAAAATCGTCCTCAGTTTATGCGTGAACTGTTCAGCTTTAAGATCTGCCGCAACAATCAGCTTTTAACCCACTTAGAGCTATTTTTTGAAGTTGTGGTTTTGCCAGTAGTGGTCACTTGACATTGAGCTGAGGCTGTTAACTATTGCTTCTTAGGATCAAGCAACAGTTTAGAACTTTCGTGTGTGATTTTTTTTTTTTGAAAGTTGTTTTGCTATCATGTAAAATTTTAACACATTTTTGACATATAAGTGAAAACTCCAGTTGAATCAATACCAGTTGAAAATGAGGCCCGTTTTAAGTGGGATACCCTTTAGAAGCTCGTCCATAAAGTGCGTTTACTCTATTCGATGAATACATTTAAACAGACTCAAATTTCAAAGGAACTTAGATCTCATTTAGAATATTCCTTTGCAGAACTGGAAATACGAGTGTCCAGAAGGTGAATGATTTCTTAAAGTCTAGTTCAGGATGTCACAAGGGCCTCGATCAGTATCAGGTTTGGGTTTCTTTCTCTGTACACTTTCAGTTTTGTTTTTGATGCCAGTGCACATTTTGTCCTGTACCTGTTGACATATTGGCTGATTTTAATATGTATGTGACCATAATAAAAGACTTGTTATTGAAAATTAAAGTCATTTTTAATGAGCCTACACATTTAAATGAGCAAAATAGTTCTATAAACCTTTCTTTGAAACAGAAAGTCACACACTGTCTTCTGTATTACCGCTCCCCAGAGGCCAGCAGGCTCAGGGATGTTAGCTGATTACTTTGTATTTGTCTGCAGATCACATGTTCCTTAATAGTATTTCAGTTTTAGTTCCTTTGTTTTGAATTTCCATCATGGAAGGGCTTTCTTTCGCCTCACTCTCCTCTCCCCAGACTTCCATCTCTCCATTCTCCCAATACTCTTTCAGCTTTATCACGTCACGTTGTGTACTGTGATTTTTATCATGTCACGTTGTGTACTGTGATTTTTCCCTTATAAAGTTTCTTTGCATGCATTTCAGATTTGCCCTTTTTTGTGGGGCTGGGGGAGGTTGCTTTTCTACATTTTCTCGCTAATCTGTAACCAAACCCTTCTCCCAGTTCTGTAAGCTTCTCTCTGTATGTTTACGCACACTGGGTGTCCTAAAAAGCCCTTCTTACTGAAGAAGTCCCTCCCTGAGCCTCTGACCGCCTCCCGACTGGGCTGATCGGTCACTGGACCTTCTGCACTGCTGTCTTTCCAGGCTCGCCCCTCGTGGCTCTGCTGGAAGAGGCGGGCAGGGGCATCCTTCACCTTCTTCTTGAACTGGAAACCCCAGAATCCAGACTTTTTCTCAGTTGGGTGGGCATATCTTTCAGAAGATCCTAGAAAAAGGGTACACGGCCGTGAGATGGCTGTCAGACCAGACTGCTGTTAGGGGACAGTTTCGATACTATGAGAATCTGCAAATGTCTTTATTCCACCCTCAGTTGGTTGATTGTTGGGTGTAGAATTCTAGATTGAGAATAGCTTCCCCTCAGAATGCTGAAAGCTTTGTTTCATGATCCTAGTTGCACCGTGAAATGAGTCTCAAGGCTTGGGTGGTCAAGGCGACTCACGAGAATCAGTGAGGGCAGCTGGGCAACATAGTGTAGAAGAGTGTGGAGCAGAGCGCCGCCTCGTGTGCTGCAATGCGTTCACAGCAGAGCTTCCTACCTGTCATCCTTGAGTCCTCTGTTCTCTTTGTCCTATAAGCTTATGTTTAAAACTACTTCGGGCTTCCCTGGTGGTCCAGTGGGTGGAGAGTCTGCCTTGCAGTGCAAGGGGAAACGGTTCGATCCCTGGCCTGGGAAGATCCCACGTGCCGAGGAGCGGCTGGACTGATGTGTCCAATTACCGAGCCCGAGCTCTGGAGCGAGAGAGGCCGCTGCAATGGGAGACCCACACAGGTCAGAGAATGAAGATGGATGAAAATAAATTAATAAAAAAGCAATGAAAGAGGCCAAAATTAAACAAAAAAACACTACTTTCATTTTATGATGGGGGGCATAAACAGGTACATAATATGTTGGTTCACTTTCCTATTTTCTGTAATGTTTTGGCTTTAAGCATGAAATTCCTTTCCCACAGTCATTTTAAACATTGTAATTAATATATTTAGTATAAATAGCCACCTCCTAATAGTATGTCTCTTTTTCTTGGGAATAATCTCAGAGGAGTATGTGTTCTTCTGCTAAGGGCTATTTTTAAAGACTTGATGGAGATGAAGAACACCTGCAAAATGTAGATTTTCTAAAGCATAATCTTTGGGGATAAAGAATTAAATCCTATTCAGTATCACAGCATTTGGGTGTCTTCCTTTTTTTTTTTTTTAAAGATTTATTTATTTATTTATTTTGGGCGGGGGTCGGGTTGGGGAGGGAGGGGAGCAGGCGGGCCACTTCTATTGGTCTTTCGTTTCTCTATGTTCATCCGTCTTTGTTCTTTGGCTCCTGTGGGCCTCCCATCGCGGTGGCGTCTGTCATTGCAGAGCGCTGGCTCTGGGCGCATGCGCTCCAGAGCTCCAGCTCGGTAATTGGACACATCGGTCCAGCCGCTCTGCGGCACGTGGGATCTTCCTAGGCTAGGGATCGAACCGGCGCCCCTTGCACTGCAAGGCGGTGTCCTTACCCACTGGACCACCAGGAGAAGCCCCTATTTGTTATTTTTGATTGTATATTTTAAAAGGCTTGAAAATGCAAACACTTTACCAGGCTAGCCATGCACTTTGGTTCATATTTAACTCTAGTCTCTGCTGAAACTGGTGCACTAGGTGTCTTTAGCCTCCAGTTCACTTGCAAACTACCTATCTCTTAAAGTGTTTATGCCAAATTATACAAAGAACTCATAAAAATCAACATTAATAGAACAAAGTACCCAGTTGAAAAAAATGAACAAAGAAAACATACAGGTACATGGTCAACAGGTACATGAAAAGAAGTTCAGCATCTCTTGTCATCAGGAAAATGCACTCAAAAAAAAATCTCAGAGCGGTCAGGATATTCTGTTATCAAAAGACAACAACAGATGTTGACAGTGGTCTGATGATGCGGAGCCTGAGCAGAGGCCGCTGCAATGGGAGACCCACACAGGTCAGAGAATGAAGATGGATGAAAATAAATTAATAAAAAAGCAATGAAAGAGGCCAAAATTAAACAAAAAAACACTACTTTCATTTTATGATGGGGGGCATAAACAGGTACATAATATGTTGGTTCACTTTCCTATTTTCTGTAATGTTTTGGCTTTAAGCATGAAATTCCTTTCCCACAGTCATTTTAAACATTGTAATTAATATATTTAGTATAAATAGCCACCTCCTAATAGTATGTCTCTTTTTCTTGGGAATAATCTCAGAGGAGTATGTGTTCTTCTGCTAAGGGCTATTTTTAAAGACTTGATGGAGATGAAGAACACCTGCAAAATGTAGATTTTCTAAAGCATAATCTTTGGGGATAAAGAATTAAATCCTATTCAGTATCACAGCATTTGGGTGTCTTCCTTTTTTTTTTTTTTAAAGATTTATTTATTTATTTATTTTGGGCGGGGGTCGGGTTGGGGAGGGAGGGGAGCAGGCGGGCCACTTCTATTGGTCTTTCGTTTCTCTATGTTCATCCGTCTTTGTTCTTTGGCTCCTGTGGGCCTCCCATCGCGGTGGCGTCTGTCATTGCAGAGCGCTGGCTCTGGGCGCATGCGCTCCAGAGCTCCAGCTCGGTAATTGGACACATCGGTCCAGCCGCTCTGCGGCACGTGGGATCTTCCTAGGCTAGGGATCGAACCGGCGCCCCTTGCACTGCAAGGCGGTGTCCTTACCCACTGGACCACCAGGAGAAGCCCCTATTTGTTATTTTTGATTGTATATTTTAAAAGGCTTGAAAATGCAAACACTTTACCAGGCTAGCCATGCACTTTGGTTCATATTTAACTCTAGTCTCTGCTGAAACTGGTGCACTAGGTGTCTTTAGCCTCCAGTTCACTTGCAAACTACCTATCTCTTAAAGTGTTTATGCCAAATTATACAAAGAACTCATAAAAATCAACATTAATAGAACAAAGTACCCAGTTGAAAAAAATGAACAAAGAAAACATACAGGTACATGGTCAACAGGTACATGAAAAGAAGTTCAGCATCTCTTGTCATCAGGAAAATGCACATCAAAATCGCAATAAAGTGTCATCTCAGAGCGGTCAGGATATTCTGTTATCAAAAAGACAACAACAGATGTTGACAGTGGTGGAGGGAAAGTAACCACTGTTCACTCTTGGTGGAAAGAAAACTGGTACAGTTACAGTCACTATGGGAAAAAAGTATGTCTATTTCTCAAAAAAAGAAAAGGTTTATCATATGTTTCAGCAATTCCAATTCTGGGTATTTATCTGATGAAATCACAACACTAACTAGAAGATATATATTCACTACTACATTCACTGCAGCATTATTTACAAAACCCAAGATCCCATTAATGGATAAAGAAGATTATACATACATACATATGAGGGGGTATTACTCAGCCATAGACAAGAATGAAGCTGTGCTATTTGAAACAACATGAATAGAACTAGAGGGTACTATGGTAAGTGAAAATAAGACTGAGAAAAACAGTTACTGTATGATTTCAATTACTGGTGTAATCTAAAAAAACAAGGCAAATGAACATATAAACAGAAACACATTTGTAAACACAGAGGGAGAAGTAGGTGGTCACCAGAGACAGGAGTAGGAGGAGGAAAGAAGTGAGGGAGATCAAGAAATACAAACTTCCAGACGCAAAAAAAAACACAGCCTTGGGTATGAGATTTGAGAAATATAGTTAAAAACTACGTAATATTTAACTGTGTATGGTGATATACAGGCTTCCCAGGTGATGTTCATGGTAGAGAACCCACCTGCCAGTGCAGGAGACATAAGAGATGGGGGCTCCATCCCTGGGTCAGGAGGATCCCCTGAAGGAGGGCATGGCAACCCACTCCAGTGTTCTTGCCTGGAGAATCCCATGCAGAGAGGAGCCTGGCGGGCTACAGTTCTTGGGATTGCAATGAATCAAACACTACTGAGCAACTTTCACATGGTTGATATACCCAGACTTACTGTGTTTCTCTTTTTTTTTTAACATTTATTTATTTATTTATTTTGGGTGGGGTGAGGAGAGAGAGGGGCGGGGGGGGGCACTTCTATTGGTCTTTCATTTATCTATTTTCATCCATCTTTGTTCTCTGGCCCATGTGGGCCTCCCATCGCAGTGGCCTCTGTTGTCGCAGAGCACCGGCTCTGGGCGCATGCGCTCCAGAGCTCTGGTTCGGGAGTTGGACACATCAGTCCAGCCACTCCGCGACACGTGGGATCTTCCCAGGCCAGGGATCCAACCAGCGCCCCTTGCACTGCAAGGCGGTGTCCTTACCCACTGGACCACCAGGGAAGCCCTCTCATTTTAAAATGTATAGAAATCAAATCACTATGGCAGGCAGCCAGCACTACCAGTGCTGCAGGTCAGTTATTGTTCAACAGACAAACTCACAGTGAAAGGGCTGTGTGGTTGCCAGTGGCCAGATGTGACTGGAGAAAGAATTGAGTGAAGACAGCTGAAGTTACAAGTTTCCAGTCTTAAGATAAATAAATACTAGTGATTTAAGGGACAACATGACAATTAACCCTGCTTTATGGTATATATAAAAGCTGATAAGCTAGTATATTGTTAAGAGTACACTAAAAAAAAAAATCACAAAATTTTTTGCTATTTCTTCAGTTTTATGTCTATATGAGGTGATGAACGTTCACTAAACTGATTGGGATTATCATTCCATGATAATGTTCATCAAATCATTATGCTGTATACTTTAAACTTATACAGTGCCTCGTGTTGATTATATCTCAATAAAACTTAAAGAAATGAATAATACCTTAATAATAAAGCTAACTTAGGAAAAAACTTTATAGTGAGATTAAGTGAGTCCTACACCAAGACACCAATGTTTTTGTTGTTAGGAAATATATTAATATAACTAGTTGACTTATAAATTTAGGGAAAGTATGCAATCAAGTTGATAGATCCAAAGTAGCATGGTAGAATATTACAGGTAGAAATCATAAAAATAAAGCTATTAATGCTGTGTGCTCAAAGAAATGTCACATATCCACAACACTAGTTCACCTTAGAGAAATAATAGATTAATTTTCTCTAATTGTCATAAAGATCACCTAACGTAACACTTGGAGGTATTACTGTAAAAAAAAAAAAATTACCATTGGAAAAGAAGGATTAAAATCATCTGCACTAGGCTTCCTTGGTTGCTCAGTGGTGAAGATTTTGCCTGTCAATGCAGGAGACACAGGTTCAACCCCTGATTCGGGAAGATCCCATATGCTGCGGAGCAACTAAGTTCATGGGCCACAACTACTGAGCCTGTGCTCTAGAGCCTCGGAGTCGCAACTATTGAGCCCATGTGCCCTAGAGCCTGAGTTCCACAACAAGAGAGGTCACCACAACAAGAAGCCTGCTCACCTCAACTATGAGGTGAGAGAGTAGCCCCCACTCCCTGCAACTAGAGAAGAGCCTGTGGCAGCAGTGAAAACCCAGAATAGCCACAAATACATAAATAAATTTAAAAAATTTAAAAATCATCTGCATTTGCAGAGCATATGGATATGTATCTAATAAGTCTGAAAAACCAATGGAAATTCGTTACAGAAAATAATATTTTCAAGACTATAAGCATGTAATACACAGTTCACACAGACACATTAAAGCAGTTAAAAGGTATGTTAAAAGGGAGGCTGCAATTTTAAAAGTATAAAAGAGAAAAATATAACTAATACCATATGTGGAAAGCTTACATGAATAAAATTATCATGAACTCCTCATACAGATAATACAGTTTTGAAGAAAAGGAAAAAACTATTTTCTTAAATATAAACTCATATGTAAAGAGAAATATACCAATATGCATGTATATAATGTGTATTTGTGTGTGTATACTTACACACATATACACAAGTTTTTCTGAGGATAATATACTGTTATATAAAATAATTAGTTATTTTATAAGATTAAAAGTTAGGGGCTTCCCTGGTGGTCCAGGGGTAAGGACACCGCCTTGCAATGCAGGAGACACAGGTTCAACCCCTGATTCGGGAAGATCCCATATGCTGCGGAGCAACTAAGTTCATGGGCCACAACTACTGAGCCTGTGCTCTAGAGCCTCGGAGTCGCAACTATTGAGCCCATGTGCCCTAGAGCCTGAGTTCCACAACAAGAGAGGTCACCACAACAAGAAGCCTGCTCACCTCAACTATGAGGTGAGAGAGTAGCCCCCACTCCCTGCAACTAGAGAAGAGCCTGTGGCAGCAGTGAAAACCCAGAATAGCCACAAATACATAAATAAATTTAAAAAATTTAAAAATCATCTGCATTTGCAGAGCATATGGATATGTATCTAATAAGTCTGAAAAACCAATGGAAATTCGTTACAGAAAATAATATTTTCAAGACTATAAGCATGTAATACACAGTTCACACAGACACATTAAAGCAGTTAAAAGGTATGTTAAAAGGGAGGCTGCAATTTTAAAAGTATAAAAGAGAAAAATATAACTAATACCATATGTGGAAAGCTTACATGAATAAAATTATCATGAACTCCTCATACAGATAATACAGTTTTGAAGAAAAGGAAAAAACTATTTTCTTAAATATAAACTCATATGTAAAGAGAAATATACCAATATGCATGTATATAATGTGTATTTGTGTGTGTATACTTACACACATATACACAAGTTTTTCTGAGGATAATATACTGTTATATAAAATAATTAGTTATTTTATAAGATTAAAAGTTAGGGGCTTCCCTGGTGGTCCAGGGGTAAGGACACCGCCTTGCAGTGCAAGAGTCACCGGTTCAATCCCTGGCCTGGGAAGATCCCACGTGCTGCGGAGCGGCTGGACTTATGTGTCCAACTACAGAGCTGGAGCTCGGCAGTGAGAGAGGCGACTGTGATGGGAGGCCCACACAGGCCAAAAGAACAAAGATGGATGAAAATGAATGGATGAAAGACTAATAGAAGTGGCTAAAAAAACCAATTAGTTATTAACTTAAATATATTTTACATACAAGATACTTTATATACCTTTCATGGAAACTACGAAGAAAAAATACCTCTAATAGCTACACAAAAGATAAAGAATTAATTCAAATCATATCAAAAAAAAAACCCACAATAGTAACAAACAAAAACAATGAAAGTCCTTATCAACAACTTAAACATTAATGGATGAAATTCTCCAGTTAAATGGCACAAAGTGATTGAATTCATTTTAAGAAGAGCCTACAGGGAATTCCCTGGAGGTCTACTGCTTAGGTTCTCTGGCTTTCACTGCCAGAACCTAGGTACAATCTCTGGTTGGAGAACAAGGATCCTACAGGCCAACAGATATGACCAAAATATAAAATAAAATAATAATTTTAAAGAGAACTCACAGGGATTTCCCTGGTGCTCCTATGGCTAAGACTCCCCACTCCCAATGCAGGGCACCTGGCTTCAACTCTTGGTCAGGGAGCTAGAGCCCACACAAAGCAACTAAAACCTGCGGTAGCCACATAAATACAATAAATATTAAAAAAAAAAGAAAGAAAAGAAAATAACCTACAATATGTTGTTTACAAGAGACTCAATTCAACAACATAAGGGCGTATATACGTTAAATGAGAGGATGTGAAAATACATTTCATGCAAATGGAAACCCACAAGAGATCATGAGTAACTGTACTTACATAAATGTATGCTTTCAGCTGAAATCAGTCAAGAGACAGAGAATGTTGGTATACAATGACAAAGGGGTCAAATTATCAGGACACTTTTTTAAACAAAAAAAAAAATGTGTATTTGTGTGTGTATACTTACACACATATACACAAGTTTTTCTGAGGATAATATACTGTTATATAAAATAATTAGTTATTTTATAAGATTAAAAGTTAGGGGCTTCCCTGGTGGTCCAGGGGTAAGGACACCGCCTTGCAGTGCAAGAGTCACCGGTTCAATCCCTGGCCTGGGAAGATCCCACGTGCTGCGGAGCGGCTGGACTTATGTGTCCAACTACAGAGCTGGAGCTCGGCAGTGAGAGAGGCGACTGTGATGGGAGGCCCACACAGGCCAAAAGAACAAAGATGGATGAAAATGAATGGATGAAAGACTAATAGAAGTGGCTAAAAAAACCAATTAGTTATTAACTTAAATATATTTTACATACAAGATACTTTATATACCTTTCATGGAAACTACGAAGAAAAAATACCTCTAATAGCTACACAAAAGATAAAGAATTAATTCAAATCATATCAAAAAAAAAACCCACAATAGTAACAAACAAAAACAATGAAAGTCCTTATCAACAACTTAAACATTAATGGATGAAATTCTCCAGTTAAATGGCACAAAGTGATTGAATTCATTTTAAGAAGAGCCTACAGGGAATTCCCTGGAGGTCTACTGCTTAGGTTCTCTGGCTTTCACTGCCAGAACCTAGGTACAATCTCTGGTTGGAGAACAAGGATCCTACAGGCCAACAGATATGACCAAAATATAAAATAAAATAATAATTTTAAAGAGAACTCACAGGGATTTCCCTGGTGCTCCTATGGCTAAGACTCCCCACTCCCAATGCAGGGCACCTGGCTTCAACTCTTGGTCAGGGAGCTAGAGCCCACACAAAGCAACTAAAACCTGCGGTAGCCACATAAATACAATAAATATTAAAAAAAAAAGAAAGAAAAGAAAATAACCTACAATATGTTGTTTACAAGAGACTCAATTCAACAACATAAGGGCGTATATACGTTAAATGAGAGGATGTGAAAATACATTTCATGCAAATGGAAACCCACAAGAGATCATGAGTAACTGTACTTACATAAATGTATGCTTTCAGCTGAAATCAGTCAAGAGACAGAGAATGTTGGTATACAATGACAAAGGGGTCAAATTATCAGGACACTATTACAAGTATAAATATATATGCACCCAGCACTGAAACATGCAGATATTTAAAGCAAATATTAACAAAACTACATACAGAAAAAGCAAATAAAGTAATAGTAAGGTACTTCAATACCCGACTTGTAAACATGGATAGATCATCCAGGCAGAAACTTAATGAGAAAACCCTGACCTGCATAACACTTTAGAAAAGTAAACCTAACAAATACACGGGCTTCCCAGATGGCGCAGTGGTAAAGAATCTGCCTGCCAATGCAAGAGACTCAAGAGACGCGGGTTTCCATCCTGTGTGAAAAATTCAAAGCTTTTCCTTTAAAAATCTGGAACAAGATACGGCCATTCACGTCTCTTATGAAAGACAGTACTGAAGCCCTCAGCAGAGGAATCAGACACAAAAATAAAAAAGAGGCATCCAAAATGGAGAGGAAAAAGTCAAGCTCCTTCTATCTTCAGAAAAACGTGATCTTATATATGACTCCCTGCCCCAAATGGTATTACTAGAACTAGTACATAAATTCAGTTAAGTCGCAGGGTACAGAATCAACAGGAGGGCGTGGCACACCATTCCAGTATTCCTGCCTGGAGAATTCCTGAGACAGAGGAGCCTGGTGAGCTCCTCTGGGGCGCTCATGTCCGGCTCATAGGGTGACAAGAGCCGGACACGACTGAAGCAACTGAGCGTGCACAGAATCAACATACAAAAGTCACTTGCATTATATAGTAATGCAGTAGTGACCAAATATTTGAAAGAAAATGAATCCCATTTGCAATTAACTGTCATCGTCGACCGCTCTAAGGGCCCCGGGGCGTCTGTGATAGCGCGGGCCCGAGCTGCTCAGCCTGCTGAGGCCCCCCAGCTTCGGGGCGACCTCCAGTCCCATCCCCTGTCCCCTCCCCCGCAACTTGATCTAAGAGAAGGAGCGCGGAGGCACTTGGATAAATCAAGGGGCCTGCGAGGCTATGGGTAAGTTTTAAGCCGGAGGGCGCGAAAAGCAATTATCATTGGAAACCCCTGTAAGGTGGGGGAGGGGAGGTTAGGAGGGCGAGAGGCTGAATTCCGCCGCAGTGGGTGCAGACCCAGGACACCCCCCCCCCCACACACACACTTACCCCCAACAGGAGGAGGGGCTCTGCGACTCCAGCCGGCACTCTGCACCTGCCCTCCTCGATTCCACGCTGGTGGTCCCCTTCCCACCCCCGCGTGGCCGAGTCGGCCAGGCAAACGCCAAAGGGGCGAGATCGGAGCCCCAGACTCCCCTCTCCCTGAAGAACAGCCGCAGCTCGGAGCGAACCCCTGCGCCTCAAAAGTTGGCCTCGCGCCCTCCCACCCTACCCGCACCCCGACCCACGTGGTGCAGGGTCCGGGCCAGCTTACCTGGCGGGCGGCCTCACGTGCGGCGGAGCCTCCAGCCCGAGCCGGCCGTCTGCGGGCGGGGGCGGATGGAAGAGACGCGGCGCGGGGAGCTGGGGCGCTGCAGGGGTCCCCACGCTGCTCTCCGGGCCGCTGGGCGCTAGGCATCCAAAAGGGAGAGGAAAAAGTCAAGCTCCTTCTATCTTCAGAAAAACGTGATCTTATATATGACTCCCTGCCCCAAATGGTATTACTAGAACTAGTACATAAATTCAGTTAAGTCGCAGGGTACAGAATCAACAGGAGGGCGTGGCACACCATTCCAGTATTCCTGCCTGGAGAATTCCTGAGACAGAGGAGCCTGGTGAGCTCCTCTGGGGCGCTCATGTCCGGCTCATAGGGTGACAAGAGCCGGACACGACTGAAGCAACTGAGCGTGCACAGAATCAACATACAAAAGTCACTTGCATTATATAGTAATGCAGTAGTGACCAAATATTTGAAAGAAAATGAATCCCATTTGCAATTAACTGTCATCGTCGACCGCTCTAAGGGCCCCGGGGCGTCTGTGATAGCGCGGGCCCGAGCTGCTCAGCCTGCTGAGGCCCCCCAGCTTCGGGGCGACCTCCAGTCCCATCCCCTGTCCCCTCCCCCGCAACTTGATCTAAGAGAAGGAGCGCGGAGGCACTTGGATAAATCAAGGGGCCTGCGAGGCTATGGGTAAGTTTTAAGCCGGAGGGCGCGAAAAGCAATTATCATTGGAAACCCCTGTAAGGTGGGGGAGGGGAGGTTAGGAGGGCGAGAGGCTGAATTCCGCCGCAGTGGGTGCAGACCCAGGACACCCCCCCCCCACACACACACTTACCCCCAACAGGAGGAGGGGCTCTGCGACTCCAGCCGGCACTCTGCACCTGCCCTCCTCGATTCCACGCTGGTGGTCCCCTTCCCACCCCCGCGTGGCCGAGTCGGCCAGGCAAACGCCAAAGGGGCGAGATCGGAGCCCCAGACTCCCCTCTCCCTGAAGAACAGCCGCAGCTCGGAGCGAACCCCTGCGCCTCAAAAGTTGGCCTCGCGCCCTCCCACCCTACCCGCACCCCGACCCACGTGGTGCAGGGTCCGGGCCAGCTTACCTGGCGGGCGGCCTCACGTGCGGCGGAGCCTCCAGCCCGAGCCGGCCGTCTGCGGGCGGGGGCGGATGGAAGAGACGCGGCGCGGGGAGCTGGGGCGCTGCAGGGGTCCCCACGCTGCTCTCCGGGCCGCTGGGCGCTCGGGCCCCAGTCGCCCCAGTCGCCGTAGGGCCTCGGGTCGGTTCCCTCCTCCAGCCCGCCTGCGCGCTGAACGTCAGGTGCAGAGGACCGAGGGCAGGTGGGCCGCGTTTAGTCACGTGACCCGGCCCCACCTCGCCGTTCCGCCCCTGAAGCCTGCAACTTTAAAAGTTGGGAACTTCTTGATCCAGTACCTAACATAGCTTCTGATTGTGCAACAGATGCATAAGGGGACCCTTCTGCTGCGCCAAGGGGGTGTGGAGACGGGAGAGAGGCTCAGATGGAAAGGGAAGAAGGGCGTCTGGGGAGGCCTCCCCGGAGAAAGGGCACAGGGAGGAGCACTGACCCCTCACCAAATTACCGCCGCTTTTATGGGCTCCAAGTTCAGGACCACCAGCACTCTTCTCCTCTCTCCCCGCTCCACGCCCCTATTTTCCAGATGCCAACACCCACGCAGGCAAACTGCAAGTCCCAGAGTCAAGCCGGGTATTTCTGAGTCCAGAGGCCTGCCCCTAGAGTAACAAAGGGCAATCAGATCGCAAACAGCCCGTCAGCCTGTCTAGCCGCTGGGCCAACAGACCAGGGCTCCTATCGGATGCTGAAGGGGCAGATTTCTGTTCCCTTTGTGAGGCCGAGCAATTTGGGCCGGAAAGCCAGAGGCGCCCCGTAACCAACCTCTACCCTCTGGGCACGTCCTTGGGGTTGCACCAAGCCCATCTCCCAGCCTGAAGGTCTGGAGCCGCCGTCGGGCGCCGCTGGTGCTCTGGCGCCCTTTAGCGGCCGTGCTCCCTAAAGCCAACGCTCCTGCCTCCCCGGCAGCACTGGGGCTGCACTGGCGCTTGGGCCTTCCCCAGTCTGCTTCGGTTCCTCCTCTCGCTCTAAGAGCAGCGAGGTGCCCTCCAGAGGTTTAGGATCTCTTGGAAAAGGAAGCTCTTTTAAGCAATATACCTTGACCCTGAGAGCCTGAAATACAGTACTTTTCTCCATGTGTTTCTAAGGAGGAAGAGCTCTAGTTTTCCAAGTTATAAGGAATACAAAGTTAGGGACCTCCCTGGTGGTCCAGTGGTTAAGAATCTGCCTTGCAATGCGAGAGATGAAGGTTTGACCTCTGGTTGGGAATTTAAGATCCCACATGCCACAGGGCTACTGAGCCTACATGCCACAGAGAGTCAGGGAGCCTGCAATGAAAGATCCCACATTACCCAGTGAAGGTCTCCCATGCTGCAGCTAAGACCCAATAAAGCCAAATAAACAAATATTTTTAAATACAAAGTTATGATGATATGATGTTCTGGAAATTTATTTTGCAAAAAAATTTTTTTAAGTTTGGCCTCTTTTATTGGTTATTTATTTATCTATTTTCATCCATCTTTATTCTTTGGCCTGTGTGGGCCTCCCATTGCAGTGGCCTCTCTCATTGCAGAACCCCGGCCCTGGGCTCATGCGCTCCAGAGTGCTGGCTTGTACTTGGACACAACCGGCCCAGCCGCTCCGCGGCATGTGGGATCTTCCCAGGCCAGGGATCAAACCGGTGCCCCTTGCACTGCCAGACGGACTCTCTACCCACTTCCACCAGGGAAGCCCTAAATGTAATGTTCTGACCCAGACATGGAAAATTAACACTTTAGAAGGTTTATTATTTTTGAATGGATCTCTACTTGATGACAGAACACAGGATTTCCCTGTAGATCCCTTGAAATGTAAACACATGCAATCCCTCGGTGGACTTGATTGATTCAGCTGTGATATTTAACAGGGAAAGCTAAAACTGTACATGAACACTCTCCTGCTCTCAGCAAGGGCCCAGCACATGCACTCTGCACTGTTTCCCCTTGGAAAAACAGTATTTCACGTGCATTCTAGAAACCAATTATATTGACCGAAAGAGCTTCCTTCTCCAAGAGATCCTAAACCTCGGTAGGGCACTTCTTTTCACTGAGAAGGAGAGGAGGAACAGAGGCAGGCTGGCAGGTGCTCAAGGCCAGCGCAGGCCCCTGGACTTGGGAGGGAGGCAGGAGGAAGGGCTGAGACTTGACCTTAGAACAAATGGTCACTAGAGGGCGCCAGAGCACCAGCGGAGCCCACCTGCGGCTCCCGGGCGGGACCTCCAAGCTCAGGGATGGGGTGGTGGAATTCCAAGGACGTCTGGAGGAGTTGGTTATCAGACAATTCTGATTCTCCTGCCCAAATTGCCTCACCTTGCTGTTTAAGAAGAGTCACATCTTAATCCAGGAGAACCTTGTCCCCTCATCTCAGGAAATGGGAGAGGGTTAGCTGTGTGGGGCCCAGGACTCGACCTGTTGAGGTGGGGGGCACTCCACCTCTCAGCCTCCTAACCACCCTTCCTTTACAATACTTTCCAATAATATTAAAGGCAGATCCACGGGCCCCACCTTCTGACTCTGTGAGTCTAGTGCAAAGAGTCAAATAACTTGTATCTTTGACAATTTCTCAGGTTGTGCTGATGTTGCTCGTTTAGGAGTCACACTCAGAAAACCAATGCTTTGGATATTCACTTTTAGATGCACTGTGCATTTCTTTTTGGGGTACCTGGACAGCCTTGATTGTGTCGTAGATACTGAGCACCTATGACATTTGCCTGGTACCTTGGGGCTTCCCTGGTGGCTCAGATGGAAAAGAATCTGCCTGCAATGCAGGACACCCAGGTTCGATCCCTGGGTGGGGAAGGGCCCCTGGAGAAAGGAATGACAACCCCAACTTGCCTGGGGAATTCCGTGAACAGAGGAGTCTGGTTGCAGAGAGTGAGAGACGACTTAGCTCTCCCGCACACAGGTACCTCAGCGGCACTTTACCTATATTACCCATTTAATCCTCTCACCCGCCCCAGCAATCAATCCACAGTTATTTCCTGAGACCCTGTCGTGGATCATGCAGTGTGCTGGGCTGCGCTCTGGGGTGTGCAACCAGCCTTACAGACATAATCGGGAAAACATGCTTGAGCAGATAATTACAAGGCGATGAGTCTGATCCACAGAAAGTGGAGGACCACAGAGACTAAACAACTAGGCTAGCGGGAGACAAAACAAACTTCAAAACCATTTTACTCCAAAATGTACAGTTCTCAAATTTTTTGATTCGTCCCCTGATGGGCCATCTCTCAGGGAATCCTTTCAGCCAAGTCCCTCGTGTTCTTTGAGAAGTGCTGTGGAATTAAGCCCAGTCAACAGCAGGTCCTAAGCTGCCTCACTGGTTCTAAGGCTTCTGCCCCTGGCCCTTGGGTTTGAATCCTGCCCGCCACGTGCTCACTGGACAATCCCTGGCCCATGACCCGCCCTCTCTGAGCTTCGGCTTCCGTATCTGTAAAGCCAGGATCATAAGAACACATGCCTGACATGTGGTTCTAAGGTTGAGTTTAGTGTTTGTGAAGCATCTCGAACAGGCTTTACCCAGAGCAGGCTCTAGATCGGCCATAGGTGCTCTTAGAGGCTCCCCGCAGTCTGGCAGCCCCTCGCTCAGCACTCCCCAAGCCGGGCCACTCCCCTCCAGACTGACCCTGTTCCGACAGGCCGGATGCAGGCCACTTCCTGCTGAAAGGCCAGCTGCGTCCACGATGGCCCTAGAGCCTTGGGCCTGCAGGCTTCCCTCCTGGCTTCCTCCACGAGCTCACACACACCCAGTACTCAAGGCATACACCTGTCCATCTCTGGCCACATGTGTTTCATGCTCGTGGTCCCTTCCACCCAGATTCCACATTGGAGTGGAATTCCCTCTCCCACTCGGCCCCCGCGGGTAGGGGAGTCAACATGGGAGTGACCCTGGGCGGGCACATCACGGACTTTCTCGTTGATGCTGTGGAAGCACATTCTCTTTGGCCTCATTACAGGGAGGAAACTGAAGGTCGGTGATTCTCAACATCATACCCTTGTAGTGGACCTGGGATTAAGTCCAGGAGTGACATCCCTGACATCTGTGGGTTCCAGAGACTCCACACAATCCTCTCCCATGCAGTGTGCTGGGCTGCGCTCTGGGGTGTGCAACCAGCCTTACAGACATAATCGGGAAAACATGCTTGAGCAGATAATTACAAGGCGATGAGTCTGATCCACAGAAAGTGGAGGACCACAGAGACTAAACAACTAGGCTAGCGGGAGACAAAACAAACTTCAAAACCATTTTACTCCAAAATGTACAGTTCTCAAATTTTTTGATTCGTCCCCTGATGGGCCATCTCTCAGGGAATCCTTTCAGCCAAGTCCCTCGTGTTCTTTGAGAAGTGCTGTGGAATTAAGCCCAGTCAACAGCAGGTCCTAAGCTGCCTCACTGGTTCTAAGGCTTCTGCCCCTGGCCCTTGGGTTTGAATCCTGCCCGCCACGTGCTCACTGGACAATCCCTGGCCCATGACCCGCCCTCTCTGAGCTTCGGCTTCCGTATCTGTAAAGCCAGGATCATAAGAACACATGCCTGACATGTGGTTCTAAGGTTGAGTTTAGTGTTTGTGAAGCATCTCGAACAGGCTTTACCCAGAGCAGGCTCTAGATCGGCCATAGGTGCTCTTAGAGGCTCCCCGCAGTCTGGCAGCCCCTCGCTCAGCACTCCCCAAGCCGGGCCACTCCCCTCCAGACTGACCCTGTTCCGACAGGCCGGATGCAGGCCACTTCCTGCTGAAAGGCCAGCTGCGTCCACGATGGCCCTAGAGCCTTGGGCCTGCAGGCTTCCCTCCTGGCTTCCTCCACGAGCTCACACACACCCAGTACTCAAGGCATACACCTGTCCATCTCTGGCCACATGTGTTTCATGCTCGTGGTCCCTTCCACCCAGATTCCACATTGGAGTGGAATTCCCTCTCCCACTCGGCCCTGCGGGGTAGGGGGAGTCAACATGGGAGTGACCCTGGGCGGGCACATCACGGACTTTCTCTCGTTGATGCTGTGGAAGCACATTCTCTTTTGGCCTCATTACAGGGAGGAAACTGAAGGTCGGTGATTCTCAACATCATACCCTTGTAGTGGACCTGGGATTAAGTCCAGGAGTGACATCCCTGACATCTGTGGGTTCCAGAGACTCCACACAATCCTCTCCCATTGCTGAAGAGGGAGAAACAGCCAGAGGTTTGGATGTGGGAACGCCGCCCCCCAACCCCACCACCCCAGAGCAGCCCGTATGCGTGGAGTTTGGAACGTGTCCATTTAGCTGAGCTGGAACATGCTTCCAGAGTCTCCTCTCCTGGTGATGAGTTTGGGTTGGGCTCAAGAGAAAGTTGGCAGCATTGCAGGTGGAAAGAAGGCGGCAGCCACACTTCCACGGGGAAGGTGGGGTCATGGCAGCTCAGGCCTGCGAGCTCGCAGCCCCCTCCTCAAGCTGCTCTGACCCTGGGTTCAGTCGGGGGAGCTCGACTGTGAACTGTGCCATCCTACAGGCTTCCCAGGCTTCCCAGGTGGCACGAGGGGTAAAGAAGCTGCCTCCCAATGCGGGAGACATGAGAGACTCAGGCTCGATCCCAGGCGCGGGCAGATCCCCTGGAGAAGGACATGGCCACCCACTCCACTGTTGTTGCCTGGATAATCCCATGGACGGAGGAGCCTGGCGGGCTACAGTTCATGGGGTCACAAAGAGTCGGAGACGACCAACACTTTTACTTTCTTTTTTTCAGAGTCAAGGGATTGCTCAAAGTCACCCAGAAATTCAAAATGGAGTCTCTTATCCCGTGGAGAGGTCTATTGTGATCTTCCGACATCAGACAACCACATGGAGCAGTTATGCCCTGAAATGAAACTAGCTTTTGAAATCTTTCTGCTGAGTTACCCTTCACCAGGATTTCCTCTTTCCCTCGGGGGCCTGATGAATGAAGTGTCTGCCCCTGGGGTGGAGCTGAGGAGCAGGCCTGCAGGGAGGCGGCGCAGGCATGCAGCCTGGACGCTGGAGTCAGAGCTGGCCCTCCATCCTGGCTCTGCTGCCGGCCGTCGGATCGGGAGAAGTTACTCACTCGTGTGAGTCAGCTCCTCCATCGAGCGGGGACGGACACGGGTGTCTGAACCTTGTAACTGGGCTCCGGGAAACAGATGGATTAGGGGTCTTCAACATCATACCCTTGTAGTGGACCTGGGATTAAGTCCAGGAGTGACATCCCTGACATCTGTGGGTTCCAGAGACTCCACACAATCCTCTCCCATTGCTGAAGAGGGAGAAACAGCCAGAGGTTTGGATGTGGGAACGCCGCCCCCCAACCCCACCACCCCAGAGCAGCCCGTATGCGTGGAGTTTGGAACGTGTCCATTTAGCTGAGCTGGAACATGCTTCCAGAGTCTCCTCTCCTGGTGATGAGTTTGGGTTGGGCTCAAGAGAAAGTTGGCAGCATTGCAGGTGGAAAGAAGGCGGCAGCCACACTTCCACGGGGAAGGTGGGGTCATGGCAGCTCAGGCCTGCGAGCTCGCAGCCCCCTCCTCAAGCTGCTCTGACCCTGGGTTCAGTCGGGGGAGCTCGACTGTGAACTGTGCCATCCTACAGGCTTCCCAGGCTTCCCAGGTGGCACGAGGGGTAAAGAAGCTGCCTCCCAATGCGGGAGACATGAGAGACTCAGGCTCGATCCCTGGCTCGGGCAGATCCCCTGGAGAAGGACATGGCCACCCACTCCACTGTTGTTGCCTGGATAATCCCATGGACGGAGGAGCCTGGCGGGCTACAGTTCATGGGGTCACAAAGAGTCGGAGACGACCAACACTTTTACTTTCTTTTTTTCAGAGTCAAGGGATTGCTCAAAGTCACCCAGAAATTCAAAATGGAGTCTCTTATCCCGTGGAGAGGTCTATTGTGATCTTCCGACATCAGACAACCACATGGAGCAGTTATGCCCTGAAATGAAACTAGCTTTTGAAATCTTTCTGCTGAGTTACCCTTCACCAGGATTTCCTCTTTCCCTCGGGGGCCTGATGAATGAAGTGTCTGCCCCTGGGGTGGAGCTGAGGAGCAGGCCTGCAGGGAGGCGGCGCAGGCATGCAGCCTGGACGCTGGAGTCAGAGCTGGCCCTCCATCCTGGCTCTGCTGCCGGCCGTCGGATCGGGAGAAGTTACTCACTCGTGTGAGTCAGCGCTCTCCTCCATCGAGCGGGGACGGACACGGGTGTCTGAACCTTGTAACTGGGCTCCGGGAAACAGACTCACGCAGTGACAAGGTGAATAGTGGAGTGCGGTTTATTACACCAGTGGGCCCAAGGCTCCCTCTTAGCCAAGGAGCCTGAGCAGAACTGGGGGCTAAAGCCCATGTGCACAAATCCACATCCCAAACCCTCTGAGGCTGCCTAGGAGAAGTTAGTAAAAAAAAAAAAAAATATGATTCGGTTGCAATCACAAAGGTGTGATCACCTAAGTGTATTGCTTAACTTGAATCAACATGGCTGAATTAACTAAGATTATAAATGGAGATTTATCATGTGGCAGACATTGCATTCTTCTTGGCCCAGGGGAGGCTTGGGTGTGAGGTCTCCCTGGTAGGGTTCTCATCAGCCTCAGGAGGCCTATTCGGCTGTTAATTTTCATCTCCATGGCTACACAATCCAAACACAGTCCAAAGTTCACTGAGAGTGCAAGATGGAGTCCTCTCTCTCAAGATGGAGTCAGTCTAATCAGTCGAGTAGCCTGTTCCTTTCCTCCTTCATGAAGAGGCTCAGTGGCAGCCAGGCTGCTTATTTTACTGTACTTGGCTTTAATTAGATCATCACGTAACAGCACTTTCTTTTTGTTCTTAATTTTTTTAGTTTTTTAAAATTTTGGGGCCACACCAAGTGGCATACGGGAGCTTCATTCCCCAACCAGGGATCAACCCACGCCCCCTGCATTAGAAGCACGGACTCTGAACCACTGGGCCACCCAGGAAGTCCCATGACAGAACCTTCAGAATGTCAAAAATAAAATCACGAGCTTCCCTGGTGGCCCAGGGGGATAGAGAATCTGCCTGCCAATGCAGAAGACATTGGGTTCGATCCCTGGTCCGGGAAGACCCACATGCCACGGAGCAGCTAAGCGTGTGGGTCACAACTACTGAGCCTGTGCTCCACAAGGGAAGCCACCGCAGTGAGAAACCTGCACACCCAAGCTAGAGAGTAGCCCCCACTCACCACAAACGGAGAGAACCTGCTCACAGCGAGGGAGACCCAGCACAGCCAGTAATAAATAAAGAAAAAAAAAACACAAAAATACCAAATCACATTCATGTTCACAGTATTCCATCTTTTCAATCTTCTTAGGAATTTTCATTTTTTAAATTGGGTCATAAAATAGCCAAAACCTTCCTAAAAAAACCGAAAGAAGTGACAAGGTGAATAGTGGAGTGCGGTTTATTACACCAGTGGGCCCAAGGCTCCCTCTTAGCCAAGGAGCCTGAGCAGAACTGGGGGCTAAAGCCCATGTGCACAAATCCACATCCCAAACCCTCTGAGGCTGCCTAGGAGAAGTTAGTAAAAAAAAATATGATTCGGTTGCAATCACAAAGGTGTGATCACCTAAGTGTATTGCTTAACTTGAATCAACATGGCTGAATTAACTAAGATTATAAATGGAGATTTATCATGTGGCAGACATTGCATTCTTCTTGGCCCAGGGGAGGCTTGGGTGTGAGGTCTCCCTGGTAGGGTTCTCATCAGCCTCAGGAGGCCTATTCGGCTGTTAATTTTCATCTCCATGGCTACACAATCCAAACACAGTCCAAAGTTCACTGAGAGTGCAAGATGGAGTCCTCTCTCTCAAGATGGAGTCAGTCTAATCAGTCGAGTAGCCTGTTCCTTTCCTCCTTCATGAAGAGGCTCAGTGGCAGCCAGGCTGCTTATTTTACTGTACTTGGCTTTAATTAGATCATCACGTAACAGCACTTTCTTTTTGTTCTTAATTTTTTTAGTTTTTAAATTTAGGGGCCACACCAAGTGGCATACGGGAGCTTCATTCCCCAACCAGGGATCAACCCACGCCCCCTGCATTAGAAGCACGGACTCTGAACCACTGGGCCACCCAGGAAGTCCCATGACAGAACCTTCAGAATGTCAAAAATAAAATCACGAGCTTCCCTGGTGGCCCAGGGGGATAGAGAATCTGCCTGCCAATGCAGAAGACATTGGGTTCGATCCCTGGTCCGGGAAGACCCACATGCCACGGAGCAGCTAAGCGTGTGGGTCACAACTACTGAGCCTGTGCTCCACAAGGGAAGCCACCGCAGTGAGAAACCTGCACACCGAAGCTAGAGAGTAGCCCCCACTCACCACAAACGGAGAGAACCTGCTCACAGCGAGGAAGACCCAGCACAGCCAGTAATAAATAAAATTGTTAAAAAAAAAAAAAAAACACAAAAAATACCAAATCACATTCATGTTCACAGCCATATTCCATCTTTTCAATCTTCTTAGGAGGACTACGTCTTTCCCAGGTCTCTTTTTGTTTCCGGCCTCTATCTAACTATGGACGCTCACTAAAATAGCCAAAACCTTCCTGAAAGAAAAGGCACGAGAAGATGGTGGCTATTCATGGTACAGCATTCTTTTGGATAAAACAGAAAAAAAAAAGTAAAAGGTATAAATCTTAACGTTCTTCTAATATAGTATATAGAAAGATCTATCAAATCATCCTCAGGGCTTCCCTGGTGGTCCAGTTATCCCTGGCCCAGTAAGATCCCACGTGCCTCGGAGTGGCTGGACCGGTGTGTCCAGTTACAAGCCAGCGCTCTACAGCGCATGTGCCCAGAATTGGTGCTCTACAACGAGAGAGGCCACCGCAATGGGAGGCCCACACAGACCAAAGAACAAAGATGGATGAAAATACATAAATGAAAGACCAATAAAAGAAATCAAAATTTAACAACAACAAAAATGTCCAAAAAAATTTTCCAGCAACTATCTTTTTATATTTAAACAAAGTCCTACTGTTTTTGTTTTGTTTTTTTTTTAAATTTTGGCCTCTTTTTATTGCTTTGCTGCACGTGGGGATCTTCCCGGGCCAGGGATCAAACCAGCACTCCTTGCAGTGCAAGGCGGACTCTTTACCCACTGGACCACCAGGGAAGTCCCTCCTAGTGATTTTTGAATTTCATTTTCCTTCACATGATCCCAGTCACTTTTAGGTGGTGTATCTGTTCCAGATAGTACTATGGCTCAAAGCAGCTGCTGTCTCTCAGACGGGCCAGTGTGGCTGGCGACAGAGGCGCTGGAAAGTTTGCTGCCCGCCCCCCGCCCCCCCGCCCCAGGACGGACTGCTCCCCAGAGCCCTCCAAGGACGGGCACTACAGAGGCTAGCAGTCAGAAGTGCTGCCCAAGGACGTTCTGGGCCTTTCCTCCCAGGGTAATAATCCTAACATTTGGGCAGACGCCTGGCTTTAGCCAGAGCCCGGTCCAAGAACAGTATGATCTCAACCAGTTGCTGGGTGGCTGGCTTCATTCTAGGACCTTCGCCCCCGGGGGCCTCCCAGGCAGCAATGGGGGAAGGCGCAGCGTGAGTCCAGACCCCCAGGACCGCCCCTTGTCCACAGCCTGAGGATGAACAAAAGATTAAGAGCAGGCGTTTGGCCTCTGGCCACGGTGGCTTTGGTCCCCGGGTCTGGTCCACGTCGTCTGGGATCCTCCTTAGCGCCTCGGCTTCCTCAGATAAAGAACAGGACTGACGCTGGCTGTGGGCAAGCTTCCGCGACGGGAAATGTCTACTGCGGGCCCGGCGGCCCTCGATCGGGGGCAGTGCGCCTCACGGCGGGGATGGGGCTGCTGAGGGCCCTGCCGCCGGGCAGCCTGGAGCTTTCCCTGTTTGGAGCGGTGACAAGAAGAGAGAGGCGGGACACGCAGAGAGGAATGAAGCCTACCCAGGAGTATGTGGCACCTTTTCATTTAAGTCAGTGTTTATTTAAACGTGTGCTCTCGAAATAGCTTATTAAATATGACCTTTACAAAACTCAAATCTCACAATATTTACAGGGACTTTTGCACAAATGTACTTTAACGACGAGATTTGGACTCCCTCTTTCCCGTGTTAATAATTTATAAGTGTGTATCACAGCAAAACCCCAGCTCTGTCATTTATGGCAAGGGATTGCTAGGAAAGAGCGAAATCAAGCTCAGAGGAAATAATATATTTTTTATTTATCAAAAAAGAATTCCGACAAGGCTTTGCTTTCCACTGGAAAGCATGTGTCCCATGATGTGTGGGACAGTGTGTCACAATGAAATAAATTTCTAATGATCATTACTACATCTTCGTCTCTTTTTTAATATTTACACTCATCTCTTTTAAACAAAATTTCAATGATGGCCCAAAGGCTGCTGTCTCTCAGACGGGCCAGTGTGGCTGGCGACAGAGGCGCTGGAAAGTTTGCTGCCCGCCCCCCCGCCCCAGGACGGACTGCTCCCCAGAGCCCTCCAAGGACGGGCACTACAGAGGCTAGCAGTCAGAAGTGCTGCCCAAGGACGTTCTGGGCCTTTCCTCCCAGGGTAATAATCCTAACATTTGGGCAGACGCCTGGCTTTAGCCAGAGCCCGGTCCAAGAACAGTATGATCTCAACCAGTTGCTGGGTGGCTGGCTTCATTCTAGGACCTTCGCCCCCGGGGGCCTCCCAGGCAGCAATGGGGGAAGGCGCAGCGTGAGTCCAGACCCCCAGGACCGCCCCTTGTCCACAGCCTGAGGATGAACAAAAGATTAAGAGCAGGCGTTTGGCCTCTGGCCACGGTGGCTTTGGTCCCCGGGTCTGGTCCACGTCGTCTGGGATCCTCCTTAGCGCCTCGGCTTCCTCAGATAAAGAACAGGACTGACGCTGGCTGTGGGCAAGCTTCCGCGACGGGAAATGTCTACTGCGGGCCCGGCGGCCCTCGATCGGGGGCAGTGCGCCTCACGGCGGGGATGGGGCTGCTGAGGGCCCTGCCGCCGGGCAGCCTGGAGCTTTCCCTGTTTGGAGCGGTGACAAGAAGAGAGAGGCGGGACACGCAGAGAGGAATGAAGCCTACCCAGGAGTATGTGGCACCTTTTCATTTAAGTCAGTGTTTATTTAAACGTGTGCTCTCGAAATAGCTTATTAAATATGACCTTTACAAAACTCAAATCTCACAATATTTACAGGGACTTTTGCACAAATGTACTTTAACGACGAGATTTGGACTCCCTCTTTCCCGTGTTAATAATTTATAAGTGTGTATCACAGCAAAACCCCAGCTCTGTCATTTATGGCAAGGGATTGCTAGGAAAGAGCGAAATCAAGCTCAGAGGAAATAATATATTTTTTATTTATCAAAAAAGAATTCCGACAAGGCTTTGCTTTCCACTGGAAAGCATGTGTCCCATGATGTGTGGGACAGTGTGTCAGCAATGAAATAAATTTCTAATGATCATTACTACATCTTCGTCTCTTTTTTTTAATATTTACACTCATCTCTTTTAAACAAATAAAACCAGAAAAGTCAGATTCAAAGAGGCTCTGGACTGTCAGGGAATGTTATAAAAATAATCCAACCTCAGTGCCTGAAGACTGAGGTCGTCAGATGGTCCAGCCCTGGTCAGAGCTGCTACAAGAAAGCTCCACAGCATCTGCCTCAGGATTTGACACTGGGGCTACCGGGTGGGGACAAACACAGCCAAGAAGGGTGAAACTGTGCCAGGTGATGCTTCAGGTGCGAAATCTCCAAGGGCACGGATCCTGGAGAGGGATTTCTCTCTGGTTGGAGAAATACCTGGCTCAAGAACACAGTACCCTATGTTGTAAAAAGTAAAGATTCCTACCGAAGGCACTAATTCATGATTTGGAAACAGAATTATGGGGAAAAAATACAGATTAACAATTGTACCTTTAATGTTTTATAAATATAGCTTTAAAATTCCATTTTATACACTTGATGTCTGAAAATTAACCATGGCCTTAAAACACACACACACACAAACACACACAAATTAATTCCTTAATCATCCTAGTATGCAAGAGAGTATTTGAGACCAACATTTTTACGGAAAACTTTTCACTGAAGAATCTGATGTGACATTAGAATGACAGAAGTTAAAGTGAACTATTTTAGGCCTTTGAGGGTGCTTACATCATGTAATCACGTGTCCTTCCAACTGCACAGTTCTCTTATCTATAAAAGCGGTCTAGAGCCCTGTCCAAGTCTCTGGACCCATGGTTTTGCACACTCTAGGTATCTCAATGCAACGATTCCTACTCTAAAATACACTTGCACCACAACACTTCTTTCCCAAATTAAGAAGTATGATGAAACAGTCCAAACATTCACCAACCTCCACAGAAGTGAAATAGCAGTGACTTCTGATAGAGCTGTGGTTCATAACCATCTGTTTCAAGTTCTCCAGTGAGCAGGGCCTACCCCACGGGGCCTTGAGGCCTATGACCCTGGTTAGACCATCCTCTTTATACCTAGTTGGTTCCATGTTAACCTGGTCGGAGCAGGATGTGTGTGTGTGTGTGTGTGTGTGTGTGTGTACCATGCTGAGGAAATGCACTGGGGTGGAGCATGGGATAGTAAGCAGATAGGTGGATATCAGTTTCCTAGGAGGTTAGGAATGAATGACATGGGCAGGGAACAGAATATGCAATGACTAAAACCACGGATCTTATTTTCTTAGTGCTTTAAGACATTTGTGAGTCCAACTGCAGGCGGGCAAAATAGTTTTGTGCATCTTGCCCCCAGTTCTCTGAGAACTGAATCCTCTTTGAGGACTTGGTGACACCCACGCCTCAGGTTCCTACTACTTGGTGGCTCGTGGGGACTGAGGGCTCAGGGCAGCAAAGGACTTGCTGTCTTTTGTCAAGAAAGGGTTAAAGTTGCCTTTATCAGTTTTCTAATACAATGGCTCTGATCTCATGTAAATAATCACAGACTCGATTAAAATGAATATATTATTCTAAACTTTTTTTTTTCATTCAAAGGGTTATATTCCATCCACCCTGAACAATGGATTGAGTAAAAACAGGCCCTTCCAGAGCCTTCCCAAGAATGGCGAGGCTCTGAAATGACACTTTTTGTACAAACCAAACAGATGAGAAGGGGACGGTGGCAGGAAACTCGGTGGGACTTCAAGGGGCTGTTTTCTTCAAGTCACGAATCTGTTTAATCAAGTAGTTCTTCTCATCGGTGAACTGCTCATCGTCCGTCCTTTCTTTTTGGAAGTTGCTCAGAAACTCGATGAGTTTGGGTTGGTTTTTCAGAAGGATCTCCACAATAGGCTGTGTTTTGTGAGGACTGGCCACAAACACCTGAAATACGAGAAACAAACACCTGGGACAAGGAATGCATGCCTGGGAAAACACGGGTTCCTCCCGTGCATCACTGGGTACTTGAGTTAGTAAAACACAGACAGCGCTGGATTACACTCCTTTATGGAAGAACATCATGCTGTAGGTGACATGAGAGTGAGTCCACGAGTCAGATTTTCTTTCTTTTTGAATCAGTTGGGTAGGTTGTATGTTTCCAGGGATTTCTTCATTTCACCTGGTTACCTAATTTATGGATGTACAATTATTTGTAGTATTCTCTTATGATCTTGTTAAAATTTCTACAAGGAAGTTGAATCAGGAACCAAAACCTCTCGACAAAAGCC
Source organism: Tragulus kanchil (assembly GCA_022376925.1). Taxonomy (NCBI): domain Eukaryota; kingdom Metazoa; phylum Chordata; class Mammalia; order Artiodactyla; family Tragulidae; genus Tragulus; species Tragulus kanchil. Next base: position 74,860,621 of record JAIOJX010000003.1, on the reverse strand, counting down.
CAGACAGAACCAGATGATTTCACTGGTTTTAACTTTTAAAGAAAAAGGACTTTAGGAGAACCACGAATATGCAATGACTAAAACCACGGATCTTATTTTCTTAGTGCTTTAAGACATTTGTGAGTCCAACTGCAGGCGGGCAAAATAGTTTTGTGCATCTTGCCCCCAGTTCTCTGAGAACTGAATCCTCTTTGAGGACTTGGTGACACCCACGCCTCAGGTTCCTACTACTTGGTGGCTCGTGGGGACTGAGGGCTCAGGGCAGCAAAGGACTTGCTGTCTTTTGTCAAGAAAGGGTTAAAGTTGCCTTTATCAGTTTTCTAATACAATGGCTCTGATCTCATGTAAATAATCACAGACTCGATTAAAATGAATATATTATTCTAAACTTTTTTTTTTCATTCAAAGGGTTATATTCCATCCACCCTGAACAATGGATTGAGTAAAAACAGGCCCTTCCAGAGCCTTCCCAAGAATGGCGAGGCTCTGAAATGACACTTTTTGTACAAACCAAACAGATGAGAAGGGGACGGTGGCAGGAAACTCGGTGGGACTTCAAGGGGCTGTTTTCTTCAAGTCACGAATCTGTTTAATCAAGTAGTTCTTCTCATCGGTGAACTGCTCATCGTCCGTCCTTTCTTTTTGGAAGTTGCTCAGAAACTCGATGAGTTTGGGTTGGTTTTTCAGAAGGATCTCCACAATAGGCTGTGTTTTGTGAGGACTGGCCACAAACACCTGAAATACGAGAAACAAACACCTGGGACAAGGAATGCATGCCTGGGAAAACACGGGTTCCTCCCGTGCATCACTGGGTACTTGAGTTAGTAAAACACAGACAGCGCTGGATTACACTCCTTTATGGAAGAACATCATGCTGTAGGTGACATGAGAGTGAGTCCACGAGTCAGATTTTCTTTCTTTTTGAATCAGTTGGGTAGGTTGTATGTTTCCAGGGATTTCTTCATTTCACCTGGTTACCTAATTTATGGATGTACAATTATTTGTAGTATTCTCTTATGATCTTGTTAAAATTTCTACAAGGAAGTTGAATCAGGAACCAAAAACCTCTCGACAAAAGCCCAGACAGAACCAGATGATTTCACTGGTAAATTCAATAAACTTTTAAAGAAAAAGGAACACCAATCCATTTCAAATTCTTCCAAAAAATAAAAGAAAAGGGAATACTTTCTAACTCATTCTATGAGATCAGCAGTACCCTGTTACCAAAGCCAGACAAAGTTATCATGAGAAAACTACCAACCAATAGATTTCATGAAGAAAGATGCAAAAATCAAGCAAATGAAATCCAGAATAATATTAAAAGAAGTACATGCCATGACCAAGTGGGATTTATTTCAGAAATGTAAGCATGGCTGAACAAAATTAAGTCAATCAACATAATACATCACATGCACTGGACCGAACTGTATTTTCTCAAAAGATTAATGTTCAAGTCCTAACCCTCAGTACCTGTGAATATGACCTTATTTGAAAACAGGGAAATTAAGATGCAATAGAGAAGGAAGTGAAGTCTGGCGTACTGTGGTCCATGGGGTCACAAAGAGTTAGACACGACTTAGCAACTGAACAACAAAATACTGAGTTAGCTTGGGGTTGAATGCAATTACCCAGTATCCTTAGAGGAAGAGGAAATTCTGGTCACAGAAACACACAGTTATGCAGAGGAAAATTCCATGTGAGGATGGAGACAGAGATTGGGGTCATGTATCTATAAGGCAAGGAGTGCCAAGGACTGCTGGCAGCCACCAGAAGCTGGGAGAGAGGCATGCATTTTCCCAGAAAGCTCCAGGAGGAACCAGCCCTGCTGGAAGCTTGATATTGGACTTATTGTCAACAGAACTCTGAGACAGTGACTTTCTGTTGTTTCAGGACACTTAGCCTATGGACTGTTATAGTGTTCTTGGTGGCTCAGATGGTAAAGAATCTGCCTGCAATGCTGGAGACCTGGGTCAGGAAGATCCCCTGGAGAAGGGAGTGGCAGCGCCCTCTAGTATTCTTGCCTGGAGAATCCCATGGACAGAAGCGTCTGGTGGGCTATAGACCTTAGGGTGGCAAAGAGTCAGACAGGACTGAAATGATTTCGTTCTCACACACGCTCAAGTTCCAGCACCTCTGAGAGTTTAGAGCTGAAAGGCACTGACCACCCCCGCCCTCTACATGGTTAAAAAAAAAAAAAAGAAAGAAAGTGGAAGCACTGTCCTTTGTTACTAAGGAGGCTAGCAGAGAAAGGAAAGAGAGACCAGCTCATGGCCAGTTCCTAAATTCACACTGGGCACAGCTCTGGAAGGGCAGAAACAAAGGTCTTCCAAATCTAGTATCCTGGAATTAGACTTTTTAAAAAAACACTATATGTTTATTTATCGTTTTTTTTTTTTTAGAGCATAACTGCTTTACAATGTTGTGTTTGTTTCTGCTGTACAATAGCATGGATCAGCTCTGTGTATACACATATTGTCCTCCTTCTTAAGCCTCCCTTCCACCCCATGCAGTTTTTTCTTTTCATTTTAACTTCTTAAAATTAATGATTTTTCTTTCTTTGGCTGCACCACGTCTTAGTTGCCACACGTGGTATCTTTGATCCTCGCTGCGGCATGCGGCACCTTTAGTTCTGTAGTCGTGGCATGTGGGATGTGGTTCCCCAACCAGGAGTCAAACCTGGGATGGGGGGGTGGTCCCAATTACCCAGTATCCTTAGAGGAAGAGGAAATTCTGGTCACAGAAACACACAGTTATGCAGAGGAAAATTCCATGTGAGGATGGAGACAGAGATTGGGGTCATGTATCTATAAGGCAAGGAGTGCCAAGGACTGCTGGCAGCCACCAGAAGCTGGGAGAGAGGCATGCATTTTCCCAGAAAGCTCCAGGAGGAACCAGCCCTGCTGGAAGCTTGATATTGGACTTATTGTCAACAGAACTCTGAGACAGTGACTTTCTGTTGTTTCAGGACACTTAGCCTATGGACTGTTATAGTGTTCTTGGTGGCTCAGATGGTAAAGAATCTGCCTGCAATGCTGGAGACCTGGGTCAGGAAGATCCCCTGGAGAAGGGAGTGGCAGCGCCCTCTAGTATTCTTGCCTGGAGAATCCCATGGACAGAAGCGTCTGGTGGGCTATAGACCTTAGGGTGGCAAAGAGTCAGACAGGACTGAAATGATTTCGTTCTCACACACGCTCAAGTTCCAGCACCTCTGAGAGTTTAGAGCTGAAAGGCACTGACCACCCCCGCCCTCTACATGGTTAAAAAAAAAAAAAAAGAAAGAAAGTGGAAGCACTGTCCTTTGTTACTAAGGAGGCTAGCAGAGAAAGGAAAGAGAGACCAGCTCATGGCCAGTTCCTAAATTCACACTGGGCACAGCTCTGGAAGGGCAGAAACAAAGGTCTTCCAAATCTAGTATCCTGGAATTAGACTTTTTAAAAAAACACTATATGTTTATTTATCGTTTTTTTTTTTTTAGAGCATAACTGCTTTACAATGTTGTGTTTGTTTCTGCTGTACAATAGCATGGATCAGCTCTGTGTATACACATATTGTCCTCCTTCTTAAGCCTCCCTTCCACCCCATGCAGTTTTTTCTTTTCATTTTAACTTCTTAAAATTAATGATTTTTCTTTCTTTGGCTGCACCACGTCTTAGTTGCCACACGTGGTATCTTTGATCCTCGCTGCGGCATGCGGCACCTTTAGTTCTGTAGTCGTGGCATGTGGGATGTGGTTCCCCAACCAGGAGTCAAACCTGGTTTCTACGGATTGGGAACAAGGAGGCTTAGCCACAGGACCCCTGGGGAAGTCCCTAACTTTAACTTGTTTAATTGAACATTTTGCAAGTGAGGAAACAGATCCAGATGGATTTGCTCGAAGTCACTGGTGGCAACTGAGCTGCAATGAAAACCGAGGTCTCTTGAGTTCCATCCAGTCTTTTCCCATCACACAATCTTGTTCATCGATAGCAGAGAAAACATGAAATGGCATCTTATTCAAGTCCTTGAATGACTCAAGTCAGCTAATGAAAACTGGCTACTAATAATCTGATGAAGATATTTTTAGTCATGCGTTCCTCATTTTCTGTATCTTATGGAAGCTGCTTGGGAAAAGAGGCTCTTAATAAACAACTGTGAAAAAAGAAGCTGAAAAAAGAACACCCTGTGAAAAATAACTGTGTTATTTTTCTAAATAACAAAATATTATTGTTGGCAAGTAAACCATTCAGCGTGTGCTTCAGTGGAAGGAACAAAGTTAGAGTCCAGGGTACGTCCAGTTTATACACAAACAAGTAAACAAGTGGTCAACTATTTTTAAATGTACCCACTCTGTCCAACAATGAAATGATCCAAATTCTGATCTCAGAGGATGGAAGGAGGTTCTTTCTATTTGGCCACCCTCTGAATACGTCTGTAATACTGCATTTTGGAACAAAATTATATGAAGCATGTTCTCATCTAGGATGGCATACTAAAAATTGGTGGGAGCTGGAATGACAAGACCATGACAAGCCTTCCAGAATTTCCTCAGTCCAAAGGGAAGGGTCTTAAGAGGGTCTGAGGTTTCATACTGTGTAGGCCTTTTTCTATCCTACAAGAGCCTATTTTTGTTTCATCCAGTGTGTGTTTATGAAGTAATTCTAACTCAGAGAAGAGCACAGCAGTAACCTCAGATTTTAAGTTCCCACCATCAGCTCTATCATTTTTGTCAAACATGCCTTCAGAATTTTTTTTTTTTATGGGTAAGAAATAGATTTATTCAGATTCAGAGAAAAGTACACTCCACAGACAGAGATCACAGAATGCAAGTCCAGTGGCCCCCAGAACATTAGCTTTTATGGGCCAATGAATGGGAGGGTTATTCCAACTCTTTGGGAGAAGGGGTGGAACTGTCACAGCGCCTCTGGGGCGTGTCATTTAGCTTCCTGATTGAGGATCAAGGTCTGGTCTGCCATCTTGGACCCACTGGATTCTAATGGGTTTATGTTGTGTCCTTGGGCTATGTCATTCTTTCAAAAGTTGTGCCCTGCCCCTCTCCCCCCTGTTACATTCCCCACTCAGAGATTTTACTCCCATATCCTTATGGGAGGCAGAAGGATGAAAGCCCATCTTCTGTAATTGCTTCAAATGCCTTCAGAATTTTAATAAAACATTACAGATCTAGAGGCCATTAGACACTTCTTCAGGTCATTCTCTTCCTGCCTCTCCCGGAGGTGACTGCTATCCTGAATTTGGTATTTATCATTTCCACACAGGGTTTTCAAATGTAACTGCATATGTATAAATCCATACATAAGGTTGTTTTGCATGTTTATAAACATTAAATAAATACCATCTTTTTAACATTTGTAGTCCATAGTGTGCTATCTTAGAGTCGGATCCAGTTTAGACACCAACAATTAAACAAGTGGTCAACTATTTTTAAATGTACCCACTCTGTCCAACAATGAAATGATCCAAATTCTGATCTCAGAGGATGGAAGGAGGTTCTTTCTATTTGGCCACCCTCTGAATACGTCTGTAATACTGCATTTTGGAACAAAATTATATGAAGCATGTTCTCATCTAGGATGGCATACTAAAAATTGGTGGGAGCTGGAATGACAAGACCATGACAAGCCTTCCAGAATTTCCTCAGTCCAAAGGGAAGGGTCTTAAGAGGGTCTGAGGTTTCATACTGTGTAGGCCTTTTTCTATCCTACAAGAGCCTATTTTTGTTTCATCCAGTGTGTGTTTATGAAGTAATTCTAACTCAGAGAAGAGCACAGCAGTAACCTCAGATTTTAAGTTCCCACCATCAGCTCTATCATTTTTGTCAAACATGCCTTCAGAATTTTTTTTTTTTATGGGTAAGAAATAGATTTATTCAGATTCAGAGAAAAGTACACTCCACAGACAGAGATCACAGAATGCAAGTCCAGTGGCCCCCAGAACATTAGCTTTTATGGGCCAATGAATGGGAGGGTTATTCCAACTCTTTGGGAGAAGGGGTGGAACTGTCACAGCGCCTCTGGGGCGTGTCATTTAGCTTCCTGATTGAGGATCAAGGTCTGGTCTGCCATCTTGGACCCACTGGATTCTAATGGGTTTATGTTGTGTCCTTGGGCTATGTCATTCTTTCAAAAGTTGTGCCCTGCCCCTCTCCCCCCTGTTACATTCCCCACTCAGAGATTTTACTCCCATATCCTTATGGGAGGCAGAAGGATGAAAGCCCATCTTCTGTAATTGCTTCAAATGCCTTCAGAATTTTAATAAAACATTACAGATCTAGAGGCCATTAGACACTTCTTCAGGTCATTCTCTTCCTGCCTCTCCCGGAGGTGACTGCTATCCTGAATTTGGTATTTATCATTTCCACACAGGGTTTTCAAATGTAACTGCATATGTATAAATCCATACATAAGGTTGTTTTGCATGTTTATAAACATTAAATAAATACCATCTTTTTAACATTTGCTTATCCCCTCAATGCTTCTGAGATTTAGACACACTGATCCGTGTAACTCTCTTCATTTTAACCCTTGAGTGTATGCAATTATATGAATAGATCATTGGACCACCAGTGAAGTCCCTACCTTACTTTTAAACAAATCTATTGTTTAAAGCTTCCAGGAGAGGATTTTATTACTCTTACATTAAAGGAAGAAACAGCAGGACTAGTTTTCTTCCAAAATGCATTAAAATATTTCTAAGCAAGTAATAAGAATGGAACTTATAATAAGTAATAGAACTTTTAAGTTCCATTTAAAGTTCAAAGAAACACTTAAGGAAGAAATGACACATCAAATTCTGACACTCAGGCTCTGGGCATTAGCTCAATCACTGATTATCTTAGTAACTTCTGGGAAACGGTATCCACCTATTTTGTCTGTGAAAAAGATGAAAATATTTCGAGATATGGATTAGCCAGCCAATCTTTTAGAAACAAATGGGCATTCATTTCAACAACTCTAGAATTTCACCTAAGTCCTGCAAAACAGAAAGACGGCCTATTGAGTATAAAGGAAGGTCCAAAGACGGAGTTTGCCATTTGAAACTGGAAAACAAATGCCTACATTATTTCTGCCGCTTGCTCTGTACCTTAAAGACATGAAAGGCTTCAAACTGGATGTTGGGGCTTTTATCCCGGAGGAGGTTCATCATCAGCTTGAGGTTCTCGGGCTTGCCGATGTACTTGGTCATGATGGCAAAGTTGTGCCGGTCCAGGATCAGTTCACCCAGCAGCTACAAACACAACAAAATCAAAGCAGAATCTGAGAGTTCATCTTATTCCAAATATATCCCACTCTTCTCACCAGAAAACAAAATATAAATGTAAGCTGTGAATGGTGACATGAGAAAACAATCAGAGTCCTTAAGTGCATCTTAAAGCACCGGCAGGGAAGCTGTCGTTATCATTGTTATTCGTCTTAATTTTCCTACAGTCTTGCTAAAGTCAGTACTTAATGCATTTCTGAGTTTTATTTTTTTCTTAAGCCAGTCATCGTTGCACATTTAAAAAGCTCTTTTGTCCTTCCCTGGTGGTCCAAAGGCTAAGAATCCACCTTGCAATGCAGGGGACACAAGATCCTCCTTGGACAGGAAGATCCCACCTGCTGAGGGGCATCACCCCCTGGAGCCTGTGATCCACAAGAGCAGCCACTGCAATGAGAAGGCCGCCCACCGCAACTAACCGCAACTGAAGAGTAGCCCCCACCTGCCACACCTAGAGAAAGCACACACAGCAACGGAGACCCAGCATGGCCAAAAAAAAAAAGCTCTCTCTGCAGCTCTCCTCAAAAGTTAGCCAGAAATGAATTTGTAATTTTTTTTTTTAAGGTTTTTGTTTGTTTGGCCACTTCTATTGGTCTTTCATTTCTCTATTTTCATCCGTCTCTGTTCTTTGGCTCCTGTGGGCCTCCCATCGCGGTGGCCTCTGTTGTCACAGAGCGCCGGCTCTGGGCACATGCGCCCCAGAGCTCGGGCTCGGTGATTGGACACATCAGTCCAGCCGCTCCGCGGCACGTGGGATCTTCGCAGGCCAGGGATCCAACCGGCGCCCCTTGCACTGCAAGGTGGTGTCCTTACCCACTGGACCACCAGGGAAGCCCGAATTTGTAATTTTTATCCTTTGCTTTAACACGCTTCCCACTAATGTATTGCTCCTTAAGCACCAAGATAGGACAAGAATAATAAAAGTGACAATACAATTATACCTCCCTTATCTGAATAAATATACTTTAGTAGCTTACTGGAAAAACAGGCTATATTAAGTGACTCTTACCTTCCCTCAGTATTTTATGACAAAACCTGATATAGAACCAGGAAAAGCAATTCATTGACCCTGAATCCATATGGAATGTACTATGTACAGCAAGTTTTTAATCAAAAAGTTAAGCAAAACATTTTCTGGGGAAAGTACTTCCTAAAATGCAGCATAGTCCGTATCATGAACTGAATGTTTATGTCTCCGCAGCGTGTCTGTATGTTGAAGTCATAATCCCCAGCGCAATGGTCTTAGGAGGCGGCCTTTGGAAGGTGAGCAGAACGTGGGCGTGGAGCCACCGCACAGGGTTTTTTCCAAAGAGACCCCAGGGAGCTTTCTTACTGCTGTCTCTTTTAAAAAATTTTAAATTTTTAGGTTTGCCTGTGAATCCAATGCATTTCTGAGTTTTATTTTTTCTTAAGCCAGTCATCGTTGCACATTTAAAAGCTCTTTTGTCCTTCCCTGGTGGTCCAAAGGCTAAGAATCCACCTTGCAATGCAGGGGACACAAGATCCTCCTTGGACAGGAAGATCCCACCTGCTGAGGGGCATCACCCCCTGGAGCCTGTGATCCACAAGAGCAGCCACTGCAATGAGAAGGCCGCCCACCGCAACTAACCGCAACTGAAGAGTAGCCCCCACCTGCCACACCTAGAGAAAGCACACACAGCAACGGAGACCCAGCATGGCCAAAAAAAAAAAGCTCTCTCTGCAGCTCTCCTCAAAAGTTAGCCAGAAATGAATTTGTAATTTTTTTTTTTAAGGTTTTTGTTTGTTTGGCCACTTCTATTGGTCTTTCATTTCTCTATTTTCATCCGTCTCTGTTCTTTGGCTCCTGTGGGCCTCCCATCGCGGTGGCCTCTGTTGTCACAGAGCGCCGGCTCTGGGCACATGCGCCCCAGAGCTCGGGCTCGGTGATTGGACACATCAGTCCAGCCGCTCCGCGGCACGTGGGATCTTCGCAGGCCAGGGATCCAACCGGCGCCCCTTGCACTGCAAGGTGGTGTCCTTACCCACTGGACCACCAGGGAAGCCCGAATTTGTAATTTTTATCCTTTGCTTTAACACGCTTCCCACTAATGTATTGCTCCTTAAGCACCAAGATAGGACAAGAATAATAAAAGTGACAATACAATTATACCTCCCTTATCTGAATAAATATACTTTAGTAGCTTACTGGAAAAACAGGCTATATTAAGTGACTCTTACCTTCCCTCAGTATTTTATGACAAAACCTGATATAGAACCAGGAAAAGCAATTCATTGACCCTGAATCCATATGGAATGTACTATGTACAGCAAGTTTTTAATCAAAAAGTTAAGCAAAACATTTTCTGGGGAAAGTACTTCCTAAAATGCAGCATAGTCCGTATCATGAACTGAATGTTTATGTCTCCGTCAGCGTGTCTGTATGTTGAAGTCATAATCCCCAGCGCAATGGTCTTAGGAGGCGGGGCCTTTGGAAGGTGAGCAGAACGTGGGCGTGGAGCCACCGCACATGGGTTTGGTGCTCTTACCAAAGAGACCCCAGGGAGCTTTCTTACTGCTGTCTCTTTTTAAAAAAATTTTTTTAATAATTTTTTTTATAAAGGCTTTCAGTTTTTTTTATTTTTAACAAACATACATGGGATTCAGTAAGTTACTAACGGAGCGAGATCTAGGTTCTCCCAGCTCTGACACGTCTAAAGGATCTCCAGCGAGCGGTTGAGGGTCGTACACTTGGTACTTCCGTTGCTGCTCAGTCGCTCAGTCGTGTCCTCCTCTTTCAGCCCCATGGACTGTGGCCCACCAGGCTCCTCTGTCCATGGGACTCTCCAGGCAAGAATACTGGAGTGGGTTGCCATTTCCTTCTCCCTTTTTAAAAATTGTATTTAGTTATTTGTTTGAATGTGCTGGTCTTAGTTGCGGCATGTGGGATCTAGTTCCCTGACCAGGAATCGAACCCAGGCCCCTGCACTGGACTCTTGCACAGACTCTTAGCCACTGGGCCCCCAGAGAAGTCCCTTGCTGCTGCCTCCTCGACCCTAGACCTGCCAGCATCCATGCTGTGTGAGAGAACTGTGTGCTGTTTAAGCTGCCCAGTCTACGGTATTTTTGTTACAGCAGCCCAAACAGACGAAGACATGTCAAAACAAAATAAAAATGCCAAGAGCGAGAAGAGTTGAAGACCCTCTGGCAGCCTATAGCTGAAGTTTTTTTTTTTTTTCCCTCTAAGTCATCATTTGGTTTTGTTTGTTTTATTTTTATTTTCGGCTCTTCTTGGTCTTCATTGCTGCCACAGGCTCTTCTCTAGCTGCAGAGAGTGGGGGCTACTTCTCTAGTTGAGGTAAGCAGGCTTCTTGTTGTGGGGACTTCTCTTGTTGTGGAACTTGGGTTCCAAGGCACAAGGGCCTCAGTAGGTGCGGCACATGGGCTCAATAGTTGTGGCTCCGAGGCTCTAGAGCACAGGTTCCATCGTTGTGGCTTACGGGCTTCGCTGCTCCGCATGTGGGTTCTTCCTGGATCAGGGATTGAACTCGTGTCTCCTGCATTGGCAGGCAAACTCCTTACCACTATGCTACCAGGGAAGTTCCTGTCATTTATTTTTCATCGATCTTCATTCTTTGGCCTGTGTGGGCCTCCCATTGCAGTGGTCTCTCTCGTTGCAGAGCTCCAGCTCTGGGCACATGTGCTCCAGAGTGCTGGCTCGTAATTGGACACAGGGGTCCAGCTGCTCCTTGGCATGTGGGATCTTCCTGGGTCAGGGATCGAACTGGTGCCCCTTGTACTGCAAGGCGGACTCTACCCACTGGACCACCAGGGAAACCCTAGCTGAAGTTTTATTCTCACCATAGTGGGAGCAAAACTAAGACTCAACCACAGCTAAATAAATAAATAAAAATCTTAAAACACAAAACAAAACAGAACCCACTGTGACAGGAGGCATGGTTACTCCAGTCTTCCCTGCACTCTCTCACTCAGTTTCTCATTCTTCTGCTTCTGTGGCTTCACCCGCCTTACTCCAATCCCCCTGCCTCACTTTAGTGACATGTAACTGACAACACTATACACATATAAAGTGTACATTGTGAAGACTGATATGTGTATATACTGTGACATATTTACTACAATCCATTTAATGAACGCATCTGTCACCTCGTGTAGTTACCCTTTCCTCTTTTTGTGGTGAGAATATGTAAGATCTGCTCTCAGCATACAATACAGCAGTATTATGATTATTTCTTTTTTTGGCCACAGAGCAGGGCATGTGAGATCTTAGTTTCCTGATGGGGGATCAAACCCACATTCCCTGCACTCAAAAATGCAAAGTCCTAACCACTGAACCACCAGGGAAGCCCTACAATACAGTATTATTAACTATAGTCACTACGCTGTACATTAGAGCTTCAGGATTCATTCATCTTATTAACCAAAAGCTTGTACCCTCTGACCCACATCTCCCATCCTCTATTCCCTGCCCCATAGCCCACCATTCTACCTTCTGTCTCTACAGTTCAGCTTTTCTTCTCAGCTGAACTCCTCTCCTGCCTCTATACTCTTTGTTTTTTTCCTAGTCGTACTCACTTTCACTTGCAGAATACAAGTTTAATAAGGGCAGCTCACCCCTGTAGCCTTTACAACCTAACTGTGCGAGGTGTGTGGATACTGTTGGGGAAATAAAGTGCATGCAACACAGACTTCTCTCCACAAAGTGTACAGAAGAAAGAAAGCAGGTTTGGGCTTCCCTGGTGGTCCAGTGGGTAAAGAGTCTGCCTTGCAGTGCAAGGCACCGAGCTGCTCCAGAGTCCTCGAATGGACACAGGTCCAGCTGCTCCTTGGCATGTGGGATCTTCCTGGGTCAGGATCGAACTGGTGCCCTTGTACTGCAAGGCGGACTCTACCCACTGGACCACCAGGGAAACCCTAGCTGAAGTTTTATTCTCACCATAGTGGGAGCAAAACTAAGACTCAACCACAGCTAAATAAATAAATAAAAATCTTAAAACACAAAACAAAACAGAACCCACTGTGACAGGAGGCATGGTTACTCCAGTCTTCCCTGCACTCTCTCACTCAGTTTCTCATTCTTCTGCTTCTGTGGCTTCACCCGCCTTACTCCAATCCCCCTGCCTCACTTTAGTGACATGTAACTGACAACACTATACACATATAAAGTGTACATTGTGAAGACTGATATGTGTATATACTGTGACATATTTACTACAATCCATTTAATGAACGATCTGTCACCTCGTGTAGTTACCCTTTCCTCTTTTTGTGGTGAGAATATGTAAGATCTGCTCTCAGCATACAATACAGCAGTATTATGATTATTTCTTTTTTTGGCCACAGAGCAGGGCATGTGAGATCTTAGTTTCCTGATGGGGGATCAAACCCACATTCCCTGCACTCAAAAATGCAAAGTCCTAACCACTGAACCACCAGGGAAGCCCTACAATACAGTATTATTAACTATAGTCACTACGCTGTACATTAGAGCTTCAGGATTCATTCATCTTATTAACCAAAAGCTTGTACCCTCTGACCCACATCTCCCATCCTCTATTCCCTGCCCCATAGCCCACCATTCTACCTTCTGTCTCTACAGTTCAGCTTTTCTTCTCAGCTGAACTCCTCTCCTGCCTCTATACTCTTTGTTTTTTTCCTAGTCGTACTCACTTTCACTTGCAGAATACAAGTTTAATAAGGGCAGCTCACCCCTGTAGCCTTTACAACCTAACTGTGCGAGGTGTGTGGATACTGTTGGGGAAATAAAGTGCATGCAACACAGACTTCTCTCCACAAAGTGTACAGAAGAAAGAAAGCAGGTTTGGGCTTCCCTGGTGGTCCAGTGGGTAAAGAGTCTGCCTTGCAGTGCAAGGGGCACCAGTTCGATTCCTGGCCTGGGAAGATCCCACGTGCCTCAGAGCGGCTGGACTGGTGTGTCCAATTACGAGCCAATAAAAATTAAAGACTGGTAAAAGTGGCCAAAAAAAAAAAAAAAGAAAGCAGGTTTAATCCTGATATTACTGAATATGCATATTCAGAGCACAATACCATAATCCACGAACAAGACATTGCAGAGACATACAATTCTACCGTGTTTATATAGCCAAGCAGTTACAATCCATACCTACGTATACTTTCAAGATGAAGGATGACTCGTCCCCTATGAGAGAACTCGACAGCACTCTTTCATAGTCCACCCTGAGTTCACCTAGCCACAGAAGTAGCCTTTTGTTTTGTCTAATTGCTTTTACACAATTGATGGAGAGAATAATCCAGCTCCTCTTATCTCTCTGACAAGCAGATGGTGGCAGCTTGGAGAGCAGCCCCAAGGTCCAACCCTCTGTGATGGAGAGGCAGGAGCGCCATCGTCCTAGATGTTTACATCATTCCAGGGGGACGACTCCCAGACTCAAAAAAATTATCCTGGGTTATAAAGCTGACAAGAAGCTTCTAAAGATATATAGAGATAGACAGATATAAATATACATATTTATGAGCATATATACATGCATATATGTATATACATTCTATATCACATATTTATTTAAATATAATATGTATAACATATACATATGTATGATATATATATAAAATATATTCATATGTACACATATATATTATATATACGTATATGTCATATATACATACACATATCAAAAGGTCCTTTGGCAACAGAGGAATTTCATTTTAAAAAGTTTTAAATTTGTGCACATACTTTTAATATTTGTCATAGTGATATTTTTTGGTTTTTTGGCCACTTCTATTGGTCTTTCATTTATCTATTTTCATCCATCTTCGCTTTTTGACCTGTGTGGGCCTCCCGTTGCAGTGGCCCCTCTCGCTGCAGAGCACCGGCTCTGGGCGCATGCACCCCAGAGCTCTGGCTTGGTAGTTGGACACATTGGTCCAGCCGCTCTGCAGCACGTGGGATCTTCCCAGGCCAGGGATCGAACTGGTGCCCCTTGCACTGCAAGGCAGCGTCCTTACCCACTGGACCAACAGAGAAGCCCATTGTAGTGATATTTATGAGTTAAATTCAGATTAAGTCACTTCAATTTTTATTGCATGGGGATGCCTACTACATGTAAATTCTATTGATCTCTGCTGATATAATTTCACTGCTTTTCACAACCAATCAATTGTGTTAAACCATCTGGTCAAAGACACCGAATCTATTCATCATTAAATATTAGTCTATTCATTAATGCTGACAATGAAAAAAATGATGCATTTCATAATAATACAACGCGTTAGAAAGCAATACTGTGATAATTAAATGGACAAAAATTAGTAATTCTACTTCTTTAAATTTCATGCTATAGGCTTCATAGCACACAGTGAAATCATGTACCACAAGTGGAAATAATGAGAGCTTTTAAAAAAAACTTTGTACTTTAATGAAATTGACCAGAGCCATCCCCAAATCCAAAAGCTTCCACCAAGCTTCTTTTGAATTATAATCTCTCTTGCTAGTAGTTAAATACCAGGCCTCTGAAGAAAATAAGGAATTCCTAAGCTGTGTCACATGAGTGAAAGGAATTTCTCTGTTAATTATTTTTTATTGACACCAGGAATCTAAGCACCCCAAGATAGTTCAAAAAATTTAGAATATGATTAACAAAAGGCAGTAGGTAGTAAGTACTTTGGAATCAGAAAATAGCCTAGTTTTCAGACAATCTACTCTTTACACAGTACAATAGTCTAACTTCTCTTATTTTCTAAAATTATAAAACATCTCTGTTCAAACTATTACAGAATCCAGAGATGTAAACATGGTTACATCGAAACAGAACATAGTGCTACCACAGATCGAGTTCCCCACAGGAAAACCCCACAGCGCACAGTGGAGCTCTCCAGAACAATGTTCTTCTGTTGAAGAAAAGAGCAAACAGCATTTTAAGGAGCTCTGTCCTTGAATAGAGTTCATACAGGACCATCTTAGCAATACTTCTGCCTTTAATTTAATCTGGCATTCAACACAGGACAACTCTTCAATAATGATTTTAACAAACTTTGCATTTGTGATAGCTTTATCTGCCTTTTCCTTGCTTTTTTCAATGTCTAACCAGCGCTTGGTTTTACCACATTGTAAGTCAAATATTCGTGAGACAGTCAACTGTGAAGGATTTTAGGGAACAGCAGTCCATGTAGTATGTGCAGGTGAATTAATAAAGAACAAGAAAGAGGCTTTATGAGTGGGCTTGTGCCCACTGGTGTTTAGTAGGAAACAATCAGTTTGAAAAGGGAGAGCTGTTCTTTGTTCTTTTCTAATATTTATTTGTTTGGCTGCACCAGGTCTTTTCATTGCAACATGTGGGATCTAGTCCCCTGACCCTAAGGATCAAACTCAGGTCCCCTGCATTGGGAACACAGAGTCTTGGCCACTGGACTACAAAGGAAGTCACCTTTGTTTGTTTTTTGATGTGGACCATTTTAAAAGTCTTTATTGAATCTGTTACAATACCACTTCTGTTTTATGTTATAGTTTTTTGCCTTGAGGCATCTGGGATCTTAGTTGCCCGACCAAGGATTGAGCCTGCACTCCTGCATCTTAACCACTGTTCTGCATGGGAAGTCCTGAAAAGGGGAGTGTTTAAAGGAGACTTTCTGTACTAGATACCGTACAAGGTCAGATGCTCTTTGCCAACGTCACTGGGAACAGTGCTGAGGTCTCCAGCTGGAGAAGCACATGAGAAGAGGGAGGGAAGCTGGATGCTGGAGAGTCAAGTGCTGAGAAACACATCTTTCTCACTCCTCCTTACTCCCCACCAAACAAGTTGTATGTGTTGTACTATTCCTTTTTTCTAAAATTATAAAACATCTCTGTTCAAACTATTACAGAATCCAGAGATGTAAACATGGTTACATCGAAACAGAACATAGTGCTACCACAGATCGAGTTCCCCACAGGAAAACCCCACAGCACAGTGGAGCTCTCCAGAACAATGTTCTTCTGTTGAAGAAAAGAGCAAACAGCATTTTAAGGAGCTCTGTCCTTGAATAGAGTTCATACAGGACCATCTTAGCAATACTTCTGCCTTTAATTTAATCTGGCATTCAACACAGGACAACTCTTCAATAATGATTTTAACAAACTTTGCATTTGTGATAGCTTTATCTGCCTTTTCCTTGCTTTTTTCAATGTCTAACCAGCGCTTGGTTTTACCACATTGTAAGTCAAATATTCGTGAGACAGTCAACTGTGAAGGATTTTAGGGAACAGCAGTCCATGTAGTATGTGCAGGTGAATTAATAAAGAACAAGAAAGAGGCTTTATGAGTGGGCTTGTGCCCACTGGTGTTTAGTAGGAAACAATCAGTTTGAAAAGGGAGAGCTGTTCTTTGTTCTTTTCTAATATTTATTTGTTTGGCTGCACCAGGTCTTTTCATTGCAACATGTGGGATCTAGTCCCCTGACCCTAAGGATCAAACTCAGGTCCCCTGCATTGGGAACACAGAGTCTTGGCCACTGGACTACAAAGGAAGTCACCTTTGTTTGTTTTTTGATGTGGACCATTTTAAAAGTCTTTATTGAATCTGTTACAATACCACTTCTGTTTTATGTTATAGTTTTTTGCCTTGAGGCATCTGGGATCTTAGTTGCCCGACCAAGGATTGAGCCTGCACTCCTGCATCTTAACCACTGTTCTGCATGGGAAGTCCTGAAAAGGGGAGTGTTTAAAGGAGACTTTCTGTACTAGATACCGTACAAGGTCAGATGCTCTTTGCCAACGTCACTGGGAACAGTGCTGAGGTCTCCAGCTGGAGAAGCACATGAGAAGAGGGAGGGAAGCTGGATGCTGGAGAGTCAAGTGCTGAGAAACACATCTTTCTCACTCCTCCTTACTCCCCACCAAACAAGTTGTATGTGTTGTACTATTCATACATCTACTGTGTGATCACTTCGATTTTTAAATGCAGGTGCATCCTGGTAGGAAAACTCCTAACTCAGACACGCAGCATGTGTGTGTGCTCAGTCGTGTTCAACTCTTTGCCTCCACAGGCTGTAGCCCACCAGGCTCCCCTGTCTATGGGATTTCCCAGGCAAGAATACTGGAGTGGGTTGCCAAGCCCTTCTCCTGGGGATCTTCCCAACCCAGGGATCAAACCCACATCCCCTGCATATCTTGCTCTGGTAGGCGGATTCTTTACAACTGAGCCCCCAGCGAAGCCCTCTAACTCATACCCTCATGCCAGTTATTTATCTAGACTAGACCAGTGCCTTCCAGAGACTGAACCCTTGGAACAATGGTGAAGAATACTTACTGATGAAATTCATTTAAATTTTCTTTAGCAAATATATCTGGTCCTTCCCATGTGGTAGGTTCTGCTTTAAGCATTTTACAAATATTAACAAGGGAACAGAACAAGGTGGGGCTGAAGGCATCCTGAGAAGAGAATGAGGGCACACAGGCAGGAGGGCATGACAGGACAGCAGGAAAGAAAAGCAGGAAGAAGTCCAAGAAGGGAGGTGTCTGGGTAAAAATATGTCAGCTTTGTAATTCTGCCTGAGGCCCTAGAGACAGTTGATCACAGAAAAACCTGTCACAGGTTCTCGTCACTGTGGAAAATGGTACGAGAATCAACTCTAATGTCCATGACCCTCAGCTTTCTTGATCCCAATTTGGTTCAGTCACCTTAGTTCACATCAGCCTCTCTCCTTTGGTCCAATACCTGACAGATTCCCACTGAAAAGAGGAAGGACTTGGAAAACCCATGAGCGACTGGCCCTTCAGAGCATCGTCACTTTTGTTTCTTGTTCCAAAGTCCACCTCCACCCCCAACCAGGGTGACCAGCTCCGTAACACACAGGAGCTTTCCTGATTTGACTGTCTTTTCAGGACACGAATGTCTCAACAGGATATACCCTCATCTTCAACGGCTTCTTTTTTAAAAAAATATTATTATTTACTTATTTCCTGCATTGGGTCTTAGTTGTGTCAAGCTTTCCTTGCAGAGCACTGACTCTAGTTGTGGAGCACCGGACTCAGCAGTTGAGGTCTGTGGGCTTAGTTGCTCGGCGGCATGTGGGATCTTAGTTGCCCGACCAGGATTGAACCTATGTCCCCTGCATGGCAAGGCAGATTCTTAACCACTGGAGCACTAGGGAAGCCCCTTCAACTTCTTTTAACAAGCTTCCTGGACATGGGAAAGACCTGCCTTTGCCTGGAATTCCGTCTCATCACTTCAGCCTCTAGTGCAGAGAGCACATATCCATGGTATTTTTCTCAACATGGATCACAGCTGTATGGGTTTCTCCACAAGGAGAAATTCAATAAAGAGTGCTGAATGACAGGCTGGAAATAGTCCACTGACCTCCCCCTCAATGGGTAAAGCTCAAGCAGACGGGGACAGGTACAGGGGACCACAGAGAAGGCCAGCACACAGTTACGGGGAGAGCAAACTGACAAGTATGTGATGTAAGACAGATTCAATTTATCATGTTAGCTTAAAACTGTATTTAGAAGCAAACTCCTTCCCAGGTGGTAGGTTCTGCTTTAAGCATTTTACAAATATTAACAAGGGAACAGAACAAGGTGGGGCTGAAGGCATCCTGAGAAGAGAATGAGGGCACACAGGCAGGAGGGCATGACAGGACAGCAGGAAAGAAAAGCAGGAAGAAGTCCAAGAAGGGAGGTGTCTGGGTAAAAATATGTCAGCTTTGTAATTCTGCCTGAGGCCCTAGAGACAGTTGATCACAGAAAAACCTGTCACAGGTTCTCGTCACTGTGGAAAATGGTACGAGAATCAACTCTAATGTCCATGACCCTCAGCTTTCTTGATCCCAATTTGGTTCAGTCACCTTAGTTCACATCAGCCTCTCTCCTTTGGTCCAATACCTGACAGATTCCCACTGAAAAGAGGAAGGACTTGGAAAACCCATGAGCGACTGGCCCTTCAGAGCATCGTCACTTTTGTTTCTTGTTCCAAAGTCCACCTCCACCCCCAACCAGGGTGACCAGCTCCGTAACACACAGGAGCTTTCCTGATTTGACTGTCTTTTCAGGACACGAATGTCTCAACAGGATATACCCTCATCTTCAACGGCTTCTTTTTAAAACAATATTATTATTTACTTATTTCCTGCATTGGGTCTTAGTTGTGTCAAGCTTTCCTTGCAGAGCACTGACTCTAGTTGTGGAGCACCGGACTCAGCAGTTGAGGTCTGTGGGCTTAGTTGCTCGGCGGCATGTGGGATCTTAGTTGCCCGACCAGGGATTGAACCTATGTCCCCTGCATGGCAAGGCAGATTCTTAACCACTGGAGCACTAGGGAAGCCCCTTCAACTTCTTTTAACAAGCTTCCTGGACATGGGAAAGACCTGCCTTTGCCTGGAATTCCGTCTCATCACTTCAGCCTCTAGTGCAGAGAGCACATATCCATGGTATTTTTCTCAACATGGATCACAGCTGTATGGGTTTCTCCACAAGGAGAAATTCAATAAAGAGTGCTGAATGACAGGCTGGAAATAGTCCACTGACCTCCCCCTCAATGGGTAAAGCTCAAGCAGACGGGGACAGGTACAGGGGACCACAGAGAAGGCCAGCACACAGTTACGGGGAGAGCAAACTGACAAGTATGTGATGTAAGACAGATTCAATTTATCATGTTAGCTTAAAACTGTATTTAGAAGCAAACGTATTGTCCTATACTGTCAACATGTAAAAATAATATATTACTGTGTGATGGTCGGGAGGGGAGGGAAGGGGGGGATATACATATGACTAATCTGAGAACATACATATCTGTAAACAACAAAACTCTGTAAAAGTTAAAAGTAAAATAAAGGTTTTAAAAAATATAATATATTGTACAAAAAACATATAATAATACAAAATAATAGTAAGCACAAGCATCGCACAAGTGGCTTGACAAACAACCAGCAAATTCTTAGCTGCCAAAACCCTTCTTTCGAATCTCCAAGGAGGATCTGAAGGGCAGACATGCAGCTCCAGCTGATGCCCCACTTCTTCAGGAGCTGGTCTCACCTCTTTGGGGCCAAACGGCTGCTCCAGGCACCTTTTCACTGAGGGAGGGAAGGTCCCTCACAAATAGATGCGGCCCTACTCTACCAGGTCACTGTCTGATGAGGGACAGAGGCATCTCCTCAGGCATTTCATAGGAGACAGAATCTCAAATCACAAATGCCATTTCGTTACACGCAAACACATACCCCTCATCCTGTACTTATTCTGTACTCAATACTTATACTGTTACTTCCAAAACGTATTTGAAGCAGGGCACTTAGTTTATTTTGTTACAAAGTACTGTCATAACATGGGTTTCCCTCAGGGCTCAGACAGCAAAGAATCCACATGTAATGCAGGAGACCTGGGTTTGATCCCTGGGTCAGGAAGATTTCCTAAAGAAGGGAATGGCAACCCACTCCAGTATTCTAGCCTGGAGAATTCCATGGACAGAGCTGCCTGGTGGGCTACAGTCTATGGGGTCACAAAGAGTTGGACAAGACTGAGCGACTAATACACACTGTCACAACACAAAACGTACTTCACAAGTTACAAAAAAAGGAAATCATTTTTCTGTATTTAGTTTACTAGTTTTTTGTTTGGTTGGTTGGTTTTTGGTGGTGCCAAATGGTTTGTGGGATCTTAGTTTCCTGACCAGAGATCAAACACCTGCCTCCTGCAGTGGAAGCCTGGAGTCCTAACCACTGGACCACCAGGGACATTCTTACTTTTCCACTATTTAAACAAAGAAGAATATCAATTTCTGGAGTTGATATCAAGTTCTGGAGACTGTAACTGAAAGAAATCTGATATTACCTTCAAAGATTGTCTCTTAGTCACATAATTCTCAGACTGCAGCAGTTTCTCGTAGTCTTCAAAAATCTAATGAAAAGAAAATAGTAGAGCGTAAACCCATTGGGGATTTCTCTGCATCAAGTCCGCTTGCCCTCTTTTTTTGTTTTTTTTTTTTTAGATATTTAGCAGATTTAATTCTGAAGATAGCCACTGAGCATAGAGCAGAAAGGTAAACCTTGTTAGCTCACCCTCACTTCTTGACTCCTTAAGGTTCTTTCTTTCTTTATTTATTTTTTACATTTTTTGGGCGAGGGTCGGGTTAGGGAGGGAGCGGAGCGGGCGGGCCACTTCTATTGGTCTTTCATTTCTCTATTTTCATCCATCTTTGTTCTTTGGCTCTTGTGGGCCTCCCATCGCGGTGGCGTCTGTTGTTGCAGAGCGCCGGCTCTGGGCGCATGCGCTCCAGAGCTCCAGCTCAGTAATTGGACACATCAGTCCAGCCGCTCCGCAGCACGTGGGATCTTCCCAGGCCAGGGATCGAACCGGCTCTCCTTGCACTGCAAGGCGGTGTCCTTACCCACTGGACCACCAGGGGAAGCCCCCGCTTGCCCTCTTGCTTCAGAAGTCAATCCCCAACCTGTCAGTTCAAACCAGCAGCTTATGAACCCGACCAGAAGATATAAAGACTCACCATAATAATATCATACAAGGTGGAAAAAGTGTGAGAAAGAAGGAGGAAGGGGTGGGGAGAGAGAGAGAGTTTAGGGTGAGGAGGGGTTAGGTGTGTGACAGGGAGAGCTTCCTCTTTATCCCTGGGTCAGAAGTTTCTAAAAATGGCAACCCACTCCAGTATTCTAGCCTGGAGAATTCCATGGACAGAGCTGCCTGGTGGGCTACAGTCTATGGGGTCACAAAGAGTTGGACAAGACTGAGCGACTAATACACACTGTCACAACACAAAACGTACTTCACAAGTTACAAAAAAAGGAAATCATTTTTCTGTATTTAGTTTACTAGTTTTTTGTTTGGTTGGTTGGTTTTTGGTGGTGCCAAATGGTTTGTGGGATCTTAGTTTCCTGACCAGAGATCAAACACCTGCCTCCTGCAGTGGAAGCCTGGAGTCCTAACCACTGGACCACCAGGGACATTCTTACTTTTCCACTATTTAAACAAAGAAGAATATCAATTTCTGGAGTTGATATCAAGTTCTGGAGACTGTAACTGAAAGAAATCTGATATTACCTTCAAAGATTGTCTCTTAGTCACATAATTCTCAGACTGCAGCAGTTTCTCGTAGTCTTCAAAAATCTAATGAAAAGAAAATAGTAGAGCGTAAACCCATTGGGGATTTCTCTGCATCAAGTCCGCTTGCCCTCTTTTTTTGTTTTTTTTTTTTTAGATATTTAGCAGATTTAATTCTGAAGATAGCCACTGAGCATAGAGCAGAAAGGTAAACCTTGTTAGCTCACCCTCACTTCTTGACTCCTTAAGGTTCTTTCTTTCTTTATTTATTTTTTACATTTTTTGGGCGAGGGTCGGGTTAGGGAGGGAGCGGAGCGGGCGGGCCACTTCTATTGGTCTTTCATTTCTCTATTTTCATCCATCTTTGTTCTTTGGCTCTTGTGGGCCTCCCATCGCGGTGGCGTCTGTTGTTGCAGAGCGCCGGCTCTGGGCGCATGCGCTCCAGAGCTCCAGCTCAGTAATTGGACACATCAGTCCAGCCGCTCCGCAGCACGTGGGATCTTCCCAGGCCAGGGATCGAACCGGCTCTCCTTGCACTGCAAGGCGGTGTCCTTACCCACTGGACCACCAGGGGAAGCCCCCGCTTGCCCTCTTGCTTCAGAAGTCAATCCCCAACCTGTCAGTTCAAACCAGCAGCTTATGAACCCGACCAGAAGATATAAAGACTCACCATAATAATATCATACAAGGTGGAAAATGTGTGAGAAAGAAGGAGGAAGGGGTGGGGGGAGAGAGAGAGAGAGTTTAGGGGTGAGGAGGGGTTAGGGTGTGTGACAGGGAGAGCTTCCTCTTTAGGAAGCCAAGCAGGACCCTGAGGGCCTTCCCCCGGACATACCCTCCTGAGTCCCCCACTGCTTTTTTTTTTCTTAAAGAATATTTATTTTTTGGGGGGGCGGTGCTGGTTGGGAGGGAGGGGGGCGGGCGGGCCACTTCTATTAGTCTTTCATTTATCTATTTGCATCCATCTTTGTTCTTTGGCCCGTGTGGGCCTCCCATCGCGGTGGTATCTGTTGTCGCAGAGCACCGGCTCTGGGCGCATGCGCTCCAGAGCTCCGGCTTGGTAGTTGGACACATGGGTCCAGCCGCTCCGCGGCACATGGGATCTTCCTGTGTCAGGTATCGAACCGGCGCCCCTTGCACTGAAAGGCGGTGTCCTTACCCACTGGACCACCAGGGAAGCCCTCCCCCACTTCTTGTTTGTAGAAAAGCTTTAGACTCGGAGGCCCAGGTTCCAAAGAGCAAATGTAATCAAAGAAGCGGGAAAATGCAGAAACAAAGGACAACAGTCAAGCAAGACAAAATAATGACAGTTCAGCCAAAAATAAAGGCATCTTTAGTTCCTCCTCAAGGTCTATGGGTAATATCCTGAGCCATATCCTTGAAATCCCTACTGGGTGGAGGAAGTTAACTGTTTAGTGGCCACAAGCACACAGACCTCATACTGGTTAGAACAAAGGGGCTCATGATGTTCACTCCTGAAATACCACCTTGTCACCCTACTGCCACCCAATCAGAAGACAGTCCACCCACAACCCTCATCCCTTCCCAGAGAACTCTTTGGGACTTGAGTCTTCCGAGCGTTAGCCACCCCACATTCCTTGCTTGGCCTTGCCATAAATGCTGACCTTCCTTCACCATAATCCAGTGCCAGCGGACTGGCTTTGCTGCGTGTCAGGTAAGTTTGGTTCAGTAACAACTCTAGCTGATGATCTAAAGAATGAGATGGATTCACCCTTAGAGAAGGGAGCTGGAAGACAGATGCATATTTTGGTTTTTCTATTAGCTGGTAAAACTAGTTATCAACTACTTAAAAGGATTCACATTACTAAGGGTGGGTGCTTTTCCATTTGGAGCTACCAACGGCCTCTTAAGGGCAACATGGCCACTCTTGACTCAAGGTCAAAGTGAGCTGGTGCTGGTTGTTTCCTGGAGTTCCAGAGCACAACAGGAAGAGACATGAAAAACAGGAAAGCCCTGATCGCCTGCCATCCTCTATTTTTCATAGTTTCTTAATGACCTGGCCTCTAGGTAATAAACCAAATGGATGTGTGGTTGATTTCAACTTCTATCTTAAATAGAAGTGAGGGCTAACAGATCTAAGGAGAGACAGAGAGAGGAAGAATGAGGTACAGACTTCAAAATGACTTCTACTTACAGTGTCATAATTTTGTTCTAAGAAGTCTGCTACCAACACTTTATGTCTGGTCAGTAAATCCTAGATAAAAAGAAGAATCAAGAGAAATAAACAAACTTATTATAGGTAATTTTTACAAATCTATCCTTTTTTTCTAAGATTTTCATTAATTCAAAACATAAAAGTTTCAGAATATTTTCCAAGTTCCAAAATTATTTTCATTTCTTAGTTAAAGATGTGAAATTCAATTTGTTTCTATGTTAAAAACAACAGAGTGTTTTAGGGCTTCCTAAACATGCACTCAAGAAAAATGACAGTTCAGCCAAATAATAAAGGCATCTTTAGTTCCTCCTCAAGGTCTATGGGTAATATCCTGAGCCATATCCTTGAAATCCCTACTGGGTGGAGGAAGTTAACTGTTTAGTGGCCACAAGCACACAGACCTCATACTGGTTAGAACAAAGGGGCTCATGATGTTCACTCCTGAAATACCACCTTGTCACCCTACTGCCACCCAATCAGAAGACAGTCCACCCACAACCCTCATCCCTTCCCAGAGAACTCTTTGGGACTTGAGTCTTCCGAGCGTTAGCCACCCCACATTCCTTGCTTGGCCTTGCCATAAATGCTGACCTTCCTTCACCATAATCCAGTGCCAGCGGACTGGCTTTGCTGCGTGTCAGGTAAGTTTGGTTCAGTAACAACTCTAGCTGATGATCTAAAGAATGAGATGGATTCACCCTTAGAGAAGGGAGCTGGAAGACAGATGCATATTTTGGTTTTTCTATTAGCTGGTAAAACTAGTTATCAACTACTTAAAAGGATTCACATTACTAAGGGTGGGTGCTTTTCCATTTGGAGCTACCAACGGCCTCTTATAGGGCAACATGGCCACTCTTGACTCAAGGTCAAAGTGAGCTGGTGCTGGTTGTTTCCTGGAGTTCCAGAGCACAACAGGAAGAGACATGAAAAACAGGAAAGCCCTGATCGCCTGCCATCCTCTATTTTTCATAGTTTCTTAATGACCTGGCCTCTAGGTAATAAACCAAATGGATGTGTGGTTGATTTCAACTTCTATCTTAAATAGAAGTGAGGGCTAACAGATCTAAGGAGAGACAGAGAGAGGAAGAATGAGGTACAGACTTCAAAATGACTTCTACTTACAGTGTCATAATTTTGTTCTAAGAAGTCTGCTACCAACACTTTATGTCTGGTCAGTAAATCCTAGATAAAAAGAAGAATCAAGAGAAATAAACAAACTTATTATAGGTAATTTTTACAAATCTATCCTTTTTTTCTAAGATTTTCATTAATTCAAAACATAAAAGTTTCAGAATATTTTCCAAGTTCCAAAATTATTTTCATTTCTTAGTTAAAGATGTGAAATTCAATTTGTTTCTATGTTAAAAACAACAGAGTGTTTTAGGGCTTCCATGGTAGCTCAGTGGTAAAGAGTTCACCTGCCAATGCAGGAGATACAGGTTCGATCCCTGATCCGGGAAGAACCCACATGCTGCAGAACAACTAGGGCCGTGAGCCACAACCATTGAACCTGTGCTCTAGAGCCTTGGAGCTACAACTACAGAGCCCATGTGCTGCAACTACTGAAGCCCGTGTGCCCTAGAGCCCGAGTTCCACCACAAGAGAAGTTTCCACAACAAGAAGTCTGCTCACCTCAACTAGAGAGTAGCCCCAACTCCCTGCAACTAGAGAAGAGCCTGCAGTAGCAGTGAAAACCCAGAATAGCCAAAAATAAAAAACAAATATATAAAAAGAACTGTTATTTTAAAAAACAAGTGCTTTAAATTTATATCATTGTTAGATTATAGAAATAATTTAACTAGTGAAACATATGTCACCAGAGAGACAAATTTACAGTATACCTCTTTAAGCCATAACTCTACATTTTAAATATGATATAATAAATATTCAAATATAGTTTATGATGATTTTTTTAAAAAAGCAAAATTTTTATGTTCTAATACATATTTTTTAAAAAGCTCTGCATGGACTAAAACCATTCTTTACAAGTTAACAGATTTTCATTGATTAACTTTTAACTTTTTTCCTTAACCACTTTTGAAATGGAGCTGCCTAGGATGTTCATAAGCACAAGAATGACATTTAAAAAAATACTTATTTGATTGATTTATTGGCTGCACCAGGTCTTGTTGCAGCATGTAAACTCTTGGTTGTGGCACATGGGATCTAGTTCCCTGACCAAGGATCGAACCTGGGCCCCCTGCATTGGTGGTGTGGGGTCTTAACCACTGAACCACCAGGCAAGTCCCACAAGAATGACATTTATCCCAGTCACAGCCTAGTCCTACTCATGAGTCAGTGAGCTGTAAAATGTTGTACAGTTACTAAGTACTACAATGCACCCTTTCAAAGTTGAGGATAAGCAGCCTGATCTAATTCCAGATATAACTCTCAGGAAACTGAACACAAGCATAAAGAAACGTTTGACTGAAAATTCACACCTAAATTATAACCTGAAGTCACCTTGATGTCAAAAGAAAACAAGCCTCAGCTAATCCTTTTAATATGCTTAAAAGCTAAATGCTTGTCTAGGTACTATGCGGAATTTAATTAAAACAACATGAAATTTAAGCAGATACAGGTTCGATCCTGATCCGGGAAGAACCCACATGCTGCAGAACAACTAGGGCCGTGAGCCACAACCATTGAACCTGTGCTCTAGAGCCTTGGAGCTACAACTACAGAGCCCATGTGCTGCAACTACTGAAGCCCGTGTGCCCTAGAGCCCGAGTTCCACCACAAGAGAAGTTTCCACAACAAGAAGTCTGCTCACCTCAACTAGAGAGTAGCCCCAACTCCCTGCAACTAGAGAAGAGCCTGCAGTAGCAGTGAAAACCCAGAATAGCCAAAAATAAAAAACAAATATATAAAAAGAACTGTTATTTTAAAAAACAAGTGCTTTAAATTTATATCATTGTTAGATTATAGAAATAATTTAACTAGTGAAACATATGTCACCAGAGAGACAAATTTACAGTATACCTCTTTAAGCCATAACTCTACATTTTAAATATGATATAATAAATATTCAAATATAGTTTATGATGATTTTTTTAAAAAAGCAAAATTTTTATGTTCTAATACATATTTTTTAAAAAGCTCTGCATGGACTAAAACCATTCTTTACAAGTTAACAGATTTTCATTGATTAACTTTTAACTTTTTTCCTTAACCACTTTTGAAATGGAGCTGCCTAGGATGTTCATAAGCACAAGAATGACATTTAAAAAAATACTTATTTGATTGATTTATTGGCTGCACCAGGTCTTGTTGCAGCATGTAAACTCTTGGTTGTGGCACATGGGATCTAGTTCCCTGACCAAGGATCGAACCTGGGCCCCCTGCATTGGTGGTGTGGGGTCTTAACCACTGAACCACCAGGCAAGTCCCACAAGAATGACATTTATCCCAGTCACAGCCTAGTCCTACTCATGAGTCAGTGAGCTGTAAAATGTTGTACAGTTACTAAGTACTACAATGCACCCTTTCAAAGTTGAGGATAAGCAGCCTGATCTAATTCCAGATATAACTCTCAGGAAACTGAACACAAGCATAAAGAAACGTTTGACTGAAAATTCACACCTAAATTATAACCTGAAGTCACCTTGATGTCAAAAGAAAACAAGCCTCAGCTAATCCTTTTAATATGCTTAAAAGCTAAATGCTGTGTCTAGGTACTATGCGGAATTTAATTAAAAACAACATGAATTTTCAAGTTTTCCAAAATAAATTCTTATGCTTTAATACACACTTAATTAAAACTTATTTAATTAAAAGTATATATAAGAAACACAACATAACCTCACAGAGAAAAGAAGGCAGCACCAATGATAAAACTCACTTATTTTAAAAAAATTTTTTTCATTGGAGGATAATTGCTTCACAATATTGTGCTGGTTTCTGTCACACATCAACGTGGGTCAGCCAGAGGTATACATATGTCCCCTCTCTCCTGAACCCTGAACCCTGCTCCCATCTCCCTCCATATCCCACCCCTCCAGGCTGCTGGAGCACCAGGTGTGTAAAACTCACTTATTTTTATTTCAATAAAAAGTTACATATTTAACGACTTGTACTACAGTTTTTTCTAAATTTTTATTGACATATAATTGATTTACAACGTTGTGTCAGTTTCTTCTGTACAGCAAAGTGAGTCAGTTATCCATGTCCATATATCCACTCTCTTTTAGATTCTTTCCCCATATAGGTCATTACAAAGTACTGAGGAGAGTGCCCTGTGATATTCGGTAGTTCCACATTGCTTCGCACTACCATTTTCAAATCCCCAAATAATGAAACTGGCTCCTAACTTCATTTCAAGTTACTTACTGTCACAACTTGACTGACCACTGGGCCTACCAATGGAGACCTGTACTGTTTCCCCCAGGAGAACGTGCAGCTCGGTTCTGGAACTGGAATTTTCAAGTGGGAAAACCCGCTAAGAAATTCACTCCTGGTCCATCCTTTGAGGTCCCTAATCTCTTTCTAAGTGGATACTTGGAATGCCCAGTTTTCAGATATTCTCTTCCCCAGTCTTCTGAGCCACATCAGCGATTTTCTGAGCTGACCCAGGTTAGAAAGTCCCAGTCACAGCCTAGTCCTACTCATGAGTCAGTGAGCTGTAAAATGTTGTACAGTTACTAAGTACTACAATGCACCCTTTCAAAGTTGAGGATAAGCAGCCTGATCTAATTCCAGATATAACTCTCAGGAAACTGAACACAAGCATAAAGAAACGTTTGACTGAAAATTCACACCTAAATTATAACCTGAAGTCACCTTGATGTCAAAAGAAAACAAGCCTCAGCTAATCCTTTTAATATGCTTAAAAGCTAAATGCTGTGTCTAGGTACTATGCGGAATTTAATTAAAAACAACATGAATTTTCAAGTTTTCCAAAATAAATTCTTATGCTTTAATACACACTTAATTAAAACTTATTTAATTAAAAGTATATATAAGAAACACAACATAACCTCACAGAGAAAAGAAGGCAGCACCAATGATAAAACTCACTTATTTTAAAAAAATTTTTTTCATTGGAGGATAATTGCTTCACAATATTGTGCTGGTTTCTGTCACACATCAACGTGGGTCAGCCAGAGGTATACATATGTCCCCTCTCTCCTGAACCCTGAACCCTGCTCCCATCTCCCTCCATATCCCACCCCTCCAGGCTGCTGGAGCACCAGGTGTGTAAAACTCACTTATTTTTATTTCAATAAAAAGTTACATATTTAACGTACCTTGTACTACAGTTTTTTCTAAATTTTTATTGACATATAATTGATTTACAACGTTGTGTCAGTTTCTTCTGTACAGCAAAGTGAGTCAGTTATCCATGTCCATATATCCACTCTCTTTTAGATTCTTTCCCCATATAGGTCATTACAAAGTACTGAGGAGAGTGCCCTGTGATATTCGGTAGTTCCACATTGCTTCGCACTACCATTTTCAAATCCCCAAATAATGAAACTGGCTCCTAACTTCATTTCAAGTTACTTACTGTCACAACTTGACTGACCACTGGGCCTACCAATGGAGACCTGTACTGTTTCCCCCAGGAGAACGTGCAGCTCGGTTCTGGAACTGGAATTTTCAAGTGGGAAAACCCGCTAAGAAATTCACTCCTGGTCCATCCTTTGAGGTCCCTAATCTCTTTCTAAGTGGATACTTGGAATGCCCAGTTTTCAGATATTCTCTTCCCCAGTCTTCTGAGCCACATCAGCGATTTTCTGAGCTGACCCAGGTTAGAAAGTCCTCTCCAGGGGTTGCAGCAGACACTGTGGATGGCTGAACCCACGGGGTTCCGTATCTGTTATTATGGTCATCTGCCTCAAGTGTGAGGTCCACAATCTGCCACGGCCGCAGGCCCTGCATCTGAAGTGACGGTGAAAACGGGAAGAGTACTTGGCAGCGAGTGCTGCCTGGGAAGGCTTTCCATTCACTCTATGTTAGCGTCACACCAGAGAAAGAGGAAGGAGGAGGGAGTTCTGTTTGCAGCAACTCCTTCAAATTCTAAGGGAAAAAATAACTTTAAAGTCCAACAATAGAATATGTACTATGGTAGCAAGCATTCCTCCAGTACATGTGTCTGTGGATACAGCCAGTAAGTCAGTGTGTATACATCATATACACATAGATACACCCTCAAATTTATACACATAATCATGCAGGCACAAAACTGGAGGGATTGTACCCTATCCAGGGGATCTTCCCACCCTAGGGATCAAAGCTGGGTCTCCTGCACTGCAGGCAGACTCTACTATCTGAGCCACCAGGGAAGCCTTGTATACCATATAGAGGGCTGGTCAAAAAGTTCATTTGGATTTTTCTATAACATCTTGTGTGTATATATATATGCATATATATATATATATATATCATCTTGTATGTGTATATATATGCATATATATATATATATATACACACACACACACACAGAGACATACACATGCACACGTGTGTATATATATGTATATATACACATGCAATATATAGACAAATATAAGTGTTGCATTATTAAAGATCAAATTACTGAGTGTGAAAAGAAACAGCTAGGATTCCACCCAAAAAGAAAAGGGAACAAAATGGCCAAGGAAACTAAAATTCAAATTTTAAAGAATTTTTAAAAACTTTAAAAAGCAGTTGAAATAGTGTACTCCTTCATCTCACCTCCTAGCAATTCTGTTTTGACAAGACTGGTTTCTGCACAGTCTAAGTCTTATACTAAAAACTGTTGATATCAACATTTTAGTGAATTCTGCACAGCCAGGAAGAATTTAGAGTGAAATGACAGAGACACACCTTCAAGAGCAGGGGCCCGAGACAGCAGCAGCTGCATTTACTAAGGGTTTACTATGTGTTGGAGGGTGTGCTGTGCACCTTATGAACGTTATTTTGAATCTGCACAAGTGCAGAAACGGGGATTGTGTTCCTCATCTCCCAGATGAAGAAAATGAGGCCCAAAGATGAAGCAACCACTTAAAAAAAACAAAAGTGGGACTTGGCTGGTGGCCGAGTGGATAAAAATCTACCTGCCAATGCACAGGGACACGGATCAATCCCTGATCTGGGAAGATTCCACGTGCCTCTGAGCAACCAGGCATGTGTGTCACAGATATTGAGCCCACGCTCTAGAACCTGTGCTCCTCTACAACAGAAGCCTCTCCGATGAGAAGCTCTCACACCACAAGGAACAGTAGCTAGTTATAACTACAGAAAGCCTGCGAAAGAGCAATGACAATCCAGCGCAGCCAAAAATAAATAAATTCATTTGTTTGTTTTTAAAGCAATGTATGGTCATTACATTATATTAACCACAGCATTTGATAAAATATAGAATATCAGTAGCATACTAGGGATTCTTTTTTTTTATGGTTATTTAGTTTGTGCTTACACTCAAGCACAAACTGTAGTAATTTTTTTTTTCTTTTTCCCCATCATGCCTCTTTTATTTATATTTATTTTCATTGATCTTTTTATTCTTTGGCACGTGTGGGCCTCCTATTGCAGTGGCCTCTCTCACTGCAGAGCACCTGCTCTGGGCGCATGCGCTCCAGAGCACTGGCTCCTAATTGGACACACCAGTCCAGCCGCTCTGAGGCACCTGGGATCTTCCCAGGTCAGGGATCAAACCAGAGCCCCTTGCACTGCAAGGCGGATTCTTTTTTTTTTTTTTTAACATTTATTTATTTATTTTGGGGGGTACTGGGGTGGGGAGGGAGGGGGCGGGCGGGCCGTTTCTATTGGTCTTTCATTTATCTATTTTCATCCATCTTTGTTCTTTGGCCCCTGTGGGCCGCCCATTGCGGCGGCCTCTGTTGTCGCAGAGCACCGGCTCTGGGCGCATGCGCTCCAGAGCTCCAGCTCGGTCCAGCCGCTCCGCGGCACGTGGGATCTTCCCAGGCCAGCAATCGAACCGGCGCCCCTTGCACTGCAAGGCGGTGTCCTTACCCACTGGACCATCAGGGGAAGCCCGCAAGGCAAATTCTTAATCACTAGACCACCAGAGAAGTCCCATGACAAGCATTTTGAGTTACTTTTCCCACAGTTGACAGACGGGCCTAGTAGTTTACATTCGGTTTACTGAATCCTTTTATGATTCACATCATACATGGTTGGCTATGCTCAGGTCTAAGGAATATACTTTCCTTCTTTTTAAAATCAAACTGCCTCTTAAGAGTTCAACTGGCTATGTGCTGAAACTAAATAACCTGCAGATTTGGGGAGGAAAAAGTTACCTTAAAAGTAGCGAAGGCATCTGAAGCAATATCAAACGTCGATAGTTCCACATATTTAAAGAAATCTCGGAATTGACTAGAAAAGAGGATGATTTTGGCAAGCGGTTCATGAAAATACATATATAACCAAAGCATTTTTTGAAAGCCTGAAAGAGCAATGACAATCCAGCGCAGCCAAAAATAAATAAATTCATTTGTTTGTTTTAAAGCAATGTATGGTCATTACATTATATTAACCACAGCATTTGATAAAATATAGAATATCAGTAGCATACTAGGGATTCTTTTTTATGGTTATTTAGTTTGTGCTTACACTCAAGCACAAACTGTAGTAATTTTTTTTTTTCTCCCCATCATGCCTCTTTTATTTATATTTATTTTCATTGATCTTTTTATTCTTTGGCACGTGTGGGCCTCCTATTGCAGTGGCCTCTCTCACTGCAGAGCACCTGCTCTGGGCGCATGCGCTCCAGAGCACTGGCTCCTAATTGGACACACCAGTCCAGCCGCTCTGAGGCACCTGGGATCTTCCCAGGTCAGGGATCAAACCAGAGCCCCTTGCACTGCAAGGCGGATTCTTTTTTTTTTTTTTTAACATTTATTTATTTATTTTGGGGGGTACTGGGGTGGGGAGGGGGGGGGCGGGCGGGCCGTTTCTATTGGTCTTTCATTTATCTATTTTCATCCATCTTTGTTCTTTGGCCCCTGTGGGCCGCCCATTGCGGCGGCCTCTGTTGTCGCAGAGCACCGGCTCTGGGCGCATGCGCTCCAGAGCTCCAGCTCGGGTCCAGCCGCTCCGCGCACGTGGGATCTTCCCAGGCCAGCAATCGAACCGGCGCCCCTTGCACTGCAAGGCGGTGTCCTTACCCACTGGACCATCAGGGGAAGCCCGCAAGGCAAATTCTTAATCACTAGACCACCAGAGAAGTCCCATGACAAGCATTTTGAGTTACTTTTCCCACAGTTGACAGACGGGCCTAGTAGTTTACATTCGGTTTACTGAATCCTTTTATGATTCACATCATACATGGTTGGCTATGCTCAGGTCTAAGGAATATACTTTCCTTCTTTTTAAAATCAAACTGCCTCTTAAGAGTTCAACTGGCTATGTGCTGAAACTAAATAACCTGCAGATTTGGGGAGGAAAAAGTTACCTTAAAAGTAGCGAAGGCATCTGAAGCAATATCAAACGTCGATAGTTCCACATATTTAAAGAAATCTCGGAATTGACTAGAAAAGAGGATG
Source organism: Tragulus kanchil (assembly GCA_022376925.1). Lineage (NCBI taxonomy): Eukaryota > Metazoa > Chordata > Mammalia > Artiodactyla > Tragulidae > Tragulus > Tragulus kanchil. Next base: position 74,826,723 of record JAIOJX010000003.1, on the reverse strand, counting down.
ATTTTGGCAAGCGGTTCATGTCGAATACATTCTCTCAGCATAATGCCACAGCGTAAGGCGATCTGGGGGGCTTCATATCTAAAGCACAAGCGAGAGAGAAACAGAGATCTATGCATCAAAAGAACCATGTCAATACCGCTGTCCATGGGAGCATCGATACCGTCTGTCACAGTTCATTCCAACACCGTTCATTCCATACCCCCTAAACATCTGCAGCGTGCCTGGCGCTATTTCAGGTGCTGGGCATGTGACAGTCAGCAGTCAAGGTCACGGGCTGCCTGCAGTCACATTTTGGTGGGGGAGGAGGCAGGTCACAAACAATGAAGAGATAATTTCATCTACTTCAGTGCCAGGGAACTGAAAACGATAAAACAAGTACGCTAGAAAGCGTGACTCCTTAATTTGCTTCATTTTAGACTAAGTGGTCAGAGAAGGGAAGAGCATTCCAGGAAAAGGCACTCAAAGTGCAGAGGTTCCATGGAAAGAACCAGCAGCCTTGTAAGCCAAGGTAATGAGTTTGGACTTTAAGTGTGGTAGGAAGACTTTTGAGAGTTGAAAGCAAGCAATTAACACGGCCGATCCTATCCTTTAGAAAGGGTCACTCTGGCTACGTGTGGAGACTCGTGTGAAATGGAAGAATGGGCTGGAGGGCTAGAGTGCCATCAGGGAGATGACCTAGTAAGGAGGAACAGAAGCCCAGCTAGAGACCACGGGGCTCAGGTTGGGCTATGGTGAGAAAATAGAAGACTGTGGTCAGCTCATGCATATTGTTCAGAGGGACAGTCAACAGAGCATGTAGGTGTTGGTGAGGAATAAATTTGGGCTGAGGGAACCTGGGGATTCTTGTAAAAGAATATTTACATGAACTTCACATTCATGACTAAAATCTCTTCCCCACAATTTAGAAAATAGGCTACGTGGCAACATCAGATTTATAAATACAGTACAGAAAATAGCAAAGAAAGGTCTCCATGAGAATTCATTAAGCCAGGGTGGTATTTATTCATTTTTGTCTCATCTTATGTGGAAACATATTCACAACTGTCATCTGGATAGTCCCTGAAAAACTTATGTTACTGTTAAATGCTAATATATTCAGAAAGGTACAATTCTTGTATAATATTAAAAAATGAGTTTATAGTATTAGCAATTTCTCTTAGAAGAAACTGAAAACCAGCTTATTGGCATACATGAAAGAGCTGTAAGGTGGGTTTTATTAAAGATGTTATAAAGAAGGGTGTGTTTTCTGAAATGTGAAGGAGAAAAACAGTCATTTATTAATACAGTACTGAAGAGACACTAAAACAAAGACTGTTGACCTGAGGAAAAACCCTAAGGGGCACATAATTAAAATCCAGACTTATTAGTAAAGCATTCATGCGCTTTCATCATTTTGCTTTAAACTGAACTTTTCAATTTCATCTCTCATCTCATCCCTTAATTCTTTTGGGTATGACCATCTCTCAGCCAAGAACACCCTTCTCCATGAGTTTCCACTTTCAAGATGGTCTCTCGGGACTTCTCTGGTGGTCCAGTGGTTAAGAAGCTGCCTTCCAATTCAGGGGATGCAGGTTCGATCCCTGGTCAGGGAACTAAGATCCCACATACCACAAGCTGACTAAGCTCACATGCCTCAACTAAAACCCTGTGCAGCCAAATAAATAAATAATAATAATAATAATAATAGATTCTCTCTTATCTTTCAAGATTTAGTTCAAGTGCCACCTTCTTGAAGAGTTTCTAATCACCTACCATTCAGAGTTACTTCCCCCTCCTTCAGACTCCTACAACAGCTTGTCTGTAATTTCACTTTAGCACATTTCTCATCTGCACTGTGGTCCACTGCAGTAAATTGATGTTAGGAATATATAAGGAAATTCCTAATTTTTCTCAGTACCTCTCTCTCTTTTTTAATTTTTGGCCACTTTTATTAGTCTTTCATTTATTTATTTTCATCCATCTTTGTTCTTTGGCCTGTGTGGGCCTCCCATTGTAGTGGCCTCTCCTGTAGCAGAGCACTGGCTCTGAGCACATGTGCTCTAGAGTGCTGGCTCATAACCGGACACACTGGTCCAGCCACTCTGTGCCACACGGGATCTTCCCATGCCAGGGATTGAACCGGAGCCCCCTGCAGTGCAAGGCGGACTCTTCACCCACCACCAGGGAAGCCCTTCTCAGTACCTTTTAAGAAATTTGTAATGTTTCAAACTGACTACCCTCCAAGATACTGACTTTTGCTTGTTATATGAAGAAGTGCTCCATAAATTGTCTACTTTATATTTCAAATCCCAAGAACATTAATATCCTTAGGTTTGCTAAAGAATCAAAATTTTATCTCATCTGTTTTATTCTACTTGTGGGTACGGGTCTCAAGGACAAGAACCATGACAAATCACTATGTTCTGCACAATAACTAACTTAACGGCAGATTGCTGATAAAAGTTATTCCAATGAATGCTGCATCACTATTTTATAGAACTAAATCATATCTTCCTTTCGATTTGCTGGTTGTATCATATAGTCTGGACTACATAATTAACTGTGTCTGTGTGGAGAAGGCCCGATCTTTTACATGCATGTTTATTCAGATAATACGATCTGTTTCAAAATTAATAAAAGCCAAAGTGTAAGAGCAATTATCTCTGAGCTGCAATAAACATGACACAGAAAATGACTCCAAGAAACAGCCTGTGCAAGAATATTTCAATTTAAGAACACAGATTATATTATGTAAGGAGAAAAGTGATTTTTGTTGCTCCTGGTAGAAGAAACGGCAGCCAGCACTAGGAAAAACATTTTAAAAAGTGGCCTTCTCAAGTTGATCCTTGTCCTTTTGATATCACTGCCCTTAGTTTGTGAGAGTTTCTTCACTTTCTGGGTCATCTTGTCCACTTCCTAACAGAGACCTGGAATTAGCCATTTCTACGAAGGATTCTTGCTCCTTTTAGTAAGTAATGGTTCTTAGAAACTATAATCTGAATGCTAGGAATGCTCATTGAGTTGTTACTGCTTCTAGGCCTTTTCAGTGGACAATGTTAGTTTGCTATTTTTAAAGTCAACAAATGTTTCTAGAAAGAAGCAAAACTTCCTGATTATATTGAGGAGCCCAAGTGTTTGTTGAATGAATGGCAGTTTACAAAACTTTTCCTAGAGCTTCCCTGGTGGTGCAGTGGGTAAGGACACCGCCTTGCAGTGCAGGGGGCGCCAGTTTGATCCCTGGCCTGGGAGGACCCCATGTGTCACGGAGCTGCTGGACCGATGTGTCCAACTACAGAGCTGGAGCTCTGGGGCACACGCGCCCAGAGCCGGAGCTCTGCTGCAAGAGAAGCCACTGCGATGGGAGGCCCACACAGGCCAAAGAACAAAGATGGATGAAAATAGACAAATGAAAGACCAATAGAAGTGGCCCAAAACAAAACAAAAACCTTTTCCTAGTGTTTTTCCATATATCTTATATAGATATACTTAAAAATCGATACTTATATAAAAAATTATATAAGATTTATGAAAACACACTAAGTCCACTAGTTTATAATGATACTACAGTAAAACCCAGAAAAAAAACAAGGGGGGGCATTGGGAGCACAGAGGAAATAAACACAGCAAAACATCGATGGTTATGAAGGCTGGGTACATGGGATTTCTTTGTTCTTTCTTTTGTATATGGTTGAAATGTTTTGTAATAAAATCTTAAGAATATTAGGAGAAATTTCTTATTTTAATACTGGATGTCTGGAACATCTTCCATTGGCAATGGTTCTTTTATGGATCACCGAGAGGAGTTTAGTAACCTCATTCTCAAGTTCTCTCAGTCTCCTGGAATGTCATTTGCCTCAGCCAAGAGAAAAGTTCGTCTGAAATGAGAAAGTCCTCTTTAATCATCTTTTCATCAACTTTGGGCTCCAAATCCTTTTATCCTGTTTCGTATCCCATATCCAGATGACTCTCCCTTATAGGAAAGAATCAATTTATTTATGTCTTACATTCTTTATGGTTAAACTCAGGTCCAGTAGAGCATGTTCCTACCATATCCCTAAATAGCATCACTGTTTGACATATGATTGCACCAAGCAGGTTATGTCCTAAGTTTTTTTTTTTAAGATTTATTTATTTATTTATTTTGGGCAGGGGTCGGGTTGGGGAGGGAGGGGAGCGGGCGGGCCACTTCTATTGGTCTTTTATTTCTCCATTTTCATCCGTCTTTGTTCTTTGGCCAGCGTGGGCCTCCCATCGCGGTGGCGTCTGTTGTCCCAGAGCACCAGCTCTGGGCGCATGCACTCCAGAGCTCTGGCTTGGTAATTGGACACATCGGTCCAGCCGCTCCGTGGCACGTGGGATCTTCCCAGGCCGGGGGTTGAACCGGCGCCCCTTGCACTGCAAGGCGGTGTCCTTACCCACTGGACCACCAGGGGAAGCCCATGTCCTAAGTTTTTAAGTAACTTTACAAGAGACAATCCAGTAAAAATGCTGATCTTTACCAAGAGGGATAGGAATAATAATGTTTTAGACTAGTAGTTACTGAGTACTAAGTACCATGTGCTCGGTGCTAAACTCTACAGAAACTACCTCCCTAAAGACTCATAATCACCCACTGAAATAGGTATTATCATTGTCTTCCTATGGCAATGAGGAAATCAAGACTTAAGGAAGTTAGGTAACTTGCCCAAGGCCTTAGCAAGTAATTAGCGGAACTCCGACTGAAAACACAAGTCTGTCTGACAATGCATATAATGCAACATTCTTTCATACAAGGGTAGTATTACAAATTTCACTCTTACTTTACAGATAAAGAAACTGAGACTTGGAAAGCTATAGTGACTTGCCCAAGGTCACAGAGATAAGAAGTGCAAGAGACCAGAAAAGGAATAATCAGAGAACAAAAAAGAATTATTATAAATTAAAAACAGAGCAGCTGAAAGGAGAATTCAATTGAGTTTATCTTCAGTGGAAGATACAATTAAGAACATCTTCTGACTAGTGAAACAAAAAGATAAACAGAAAACAGAAGAGTTAAGAATTCAATTCCTGAGACTTTACTTTGAGTAGAAAGTAAGGACAGACAATATAGAAGGGAATGCATTCTCTCTCTCTCTCTTTTTTCTGTTACTGAATTTTTCTCCTTAATTGATTTTTAATTGAAAGATTTCATTGTTTTACAGAATTTTGTTGTTTCCTGCCAAACATCAACCTGAATCTGCCATAGGTCCACATATGCCCATCCCTCATGACCTTCCCTCCCATCTCCCTCGCCATCCCACCCTTCCAGGTTGTTACAAGAGCCCCTGTTTGAGTGAGAATACATTTCCAAAGAAACAATATGTGGCCGAGAATGTTAGCAATCTGCAGAAATCCCTTCTCGTCCTCTTCCTGGGCATTAACCACATTTCTCAGGTTCCCTAAGAATTAAGGGGCCAAGTGACTAAGTGCTCTCAAGTGGAATGTGAGTGGGAGTAACTCGAGCCATTTCCAGGCCTGGCTCATAATTCTCCCGTGTATTTTTGCCTTCCTGTGGGCTGGACTGGCAGTCAACAAGTGATCTTAGGAACCACATGCTGAAGGAAACCCTGATGACCCAGAACATCTGTTCTTCTCTATTATGTGAGAAATACATTTATCTTGTAGTGGGGCCCCTCCATTTTGGGGGTCTATGTGCTATAATGCTTAAGCTTACACATTAAGCCTACCCTCACCAATACATGATACAAATATATTGCCCTTTTCAGAGCTGAAAGACTTAATTCTCCAGTAAAAATGATATTTTGTACTGAAAAACAAAGTAATCCTAGTACACTACTTTGTTCAACAATGAATAACAATTACAGAGCTATAATAATACAAATGTGACTTTTCAATGAAATAAAACATTGTGATAAAGTATCCTGAGAGGGTGAGGGAGTAGGAAAATGGAGTGATAGTGGTGGAGAAACCAAATTGTCACCTAGTCTATTGGAAAGTTAACAGACACTTTCTAAAATTGGCACATCAAACGTTAGTAAAAGCCCTTAATTCCTAATATGGAAGTACTAGATGAACAAATGAAAAAGATGAAAGTGGTTATCTTTGGTCGATGGGACTGAAGGATGGGGAAGGAAGAGGAATAGAGGTGCTATTTGTTGATATATCTGGTTTATATATTTGGCTGCACCGGGTCTTAGTTGTGATGTAGGATCTAATTCCCTGACCAGGGACTGAACCTATGCCGCCCCCCATCTCCTGCCACATCAGGAAGCCACTCTACCACCAGGGAAGTCCTTATATCCGGTTTTTAAACTGTGTGGCATGTATTATTTTGATAAAATTAAGTGTTTTAAAACATACAAGAAAGGACTTGGGAACTGAACACAGGTGAGATGAACTAGGTATGGAAGTAGAAAGACAGAGAAGGGGAGTCAAAAGGTTGTCTGCTGTCTCCAAGCCTTGCTAAAGCCGTATTTCCAATCTTAGGAGTTAACATAGCCTCACCGTGCCCAAGAAACCTTTGTAAATGAGTAAACATAAAAAGTCATTATCAGGGATTTTATCATCTGACTAGACTTTAGTTTTTTGGCTGTCCTATGGTTCCACATACATACAAGGATATTTATTCTATCCCCCTGAGAAAGCATGTCACCTGAGTAGATGCTAGCCATTGAAAGGATATTGTATGTATGTCTGTGTCTATTCATATAATGCGGCGATTCCGTCTCACGTAAAGAGGTGGTACGTTGGGCAGCTGGAAAAAGGGAAGACAAAAAAGAGAGAAAATAGAGGAAAGCAAGGGAAGGCCAAACTCCTACCCTCACCAATACATGATACAAATATATTGCCCTTTTCAGAGCTGAAAGACTTAATTCTCCAGTAAAAATGATATTTTGTACTGAAAAACAAAGTAATCCTAGTACACTACTTTGTTCAACAATGAATAACAATTACAGAGCTATAATAATACAAATGTGACTTTTCAATGAAATAAAACATTGTGATAAAGTATCCTGAGAGGGTGAGGGAGTAGGAAAATGGAGTGATAGTGGTGGAGAAACCAAATTGTCACCTAGTCTATTGGAAAGTTAACAGACACTTTCTAAAATTGGCAAATCAAACGTTAGTAAAAAGCCCTTAATTCCTAATATGGAAGTACTAGATGAACAAATGAAAAAGATGAAAGTGGTTATCTTTGGTCGATGGGACTGAAGGATGGGGAAGGAAGAGGAATAGAGGTGCTATTTGTTGATATATCTGGTTTATATATTTGGCTGCACCGGGTCTTAGTTGTGATGTAGGATCTAATTCCCTGACCAGGGACTGAACCTATGCCGCCCCCCATCTCCTGCCACATCAGGAAGCCACTCTACCACCAGGGAAGTCCTTATATCCGGTTTTTAAACTGTGTGGCATGTATTATTTTGATAAAATTAAGTGTTTTAAAACATACAAGAAAGGACTTGGGAACTGAACACAGGTGAGATGAACTAGGTATGGAAGTAGAAAGACAGAGAAGGGGAGTCAAAAGGTTGTCTGCTGTCTCCAAGCCTTGCTAAAGCCGTATTTCCAATCTTAGGAGTTAACATAGCCTCACCGTGCCCAAGAAACCTTTGTAAATGAGTAAACATAAAAAGTCATTATCAGGGATTTTATCATCTGACTAGACTTTAGTTTTTTGGCTGTCCTATGGTTCCACATACATACAAGGATATTTATTCTATCCCCCTGAGAAAGCATGTCACCTGAGTAGATGCTAGCCATTGAAAGGATATTGTATGTATGTCTGTGTCTATTCATATAATGCGGCGATTCCGTCTCACGTAAAGAGGTGGTACGTTGGGCAGCTGGAAAAAGGGAAGACTGGGAAGTGCAAGCCATAATAGAGTAGGGAGAGATGAGAGAAAAGTAGAGGAAAGAGAGGCAGTAAAGGGAAGGCACTTCATTTGGAATGGATTTTGCTGCGGCCCGAGAAATCACAGAGACATAGATGTGGAGGGTGGACTGAAGCAAAGCAAATGTGAATCCAAAAGGGAACTGGTCATGTCTCAAAGGATGCTAATGCCACCTACTTTTAACAGCGTTCCCAGACTCCAGCCTAATTTAAAGGAAAGCCTGCGCCTACCCTTTGAGGAGCATAAAGAGGATGTGAGGATCAGCACTGATATACTCCACGGTGGGACTCCGAGTGCCTATCTGTCTCCTCAGGATGTTGTTAAATATCTGGGTCACATCCTTCTTTCCCTGTTAAAGAAACAAACCACCGTTAAGTTGTACATTTTAAATGGGTGGATGTAAATTATTTCAAAACACATGTAAATTATTTCAAAAGCAGTTTATATACAAACCCACACACTCAGTCCATTTAATATGGTACTTTCCACCTGTGAGTTTTTTGACTTTATTTGTCTTAAGATGGGTGCAAAAATACATCAACAGCCCACCAGAGTCAAGGCCAAATAAGACCAATACCCTATGTACATAAGTAAGCATTTCAATGTGTTAAATGCTTTAAGTCCAGTCAAAGCTTGTCTGAAGGCATTACAATCTCTCATTTTTACAGCAAAACCAAAGGTTAAGGAGCACTTTTTAAACCAGGGCTAGGGAATGGGAGAAGATCTTGAAGGGATGGAGATTTTCAAAAACTTAGGACTTCAATAATGAGGTCCAAACTTCTCAACAGCAGCGTACTGGGAAGCTGATCCTGAACTGCTTTTTTTTTTTTTTTTAAAGTTACGGCCTCCTTGGTGGTCCAGTGGGTAGGGACACCGCCTTGCAGTGCAAGGGGCGCCAGTTCGATCTCTGGCCTGGGAAGATCCCATGTGCCGCAGAGTGGCTGGACCGATGTGTCCAACTACCAAGCCGGAGCCTTGGAGAGCATGTGCCCAGAGCCGGTGCTCTGCAATGAGAAACCACTGCGATGGGAGGCCCACACAGGCCAAAGAACAAAGATGGATGAAAATAAATAAATGAAAGATCAATAGAAGTGGCCAGAAATAAAAAAAAAAAAAGGTAGCAAGAAATAATCATTAGAGATTAAATTGATAACAGTAGGAAGTTTGCTGCTTCTGGGAGCTGCTTTCTAATTTAACCGCAACAGCTGACTTCGTGTTCACCCTGTTTTTTCAAGGCACACCTGCCTTTAAAATGATGCAACGGCTCTTACATGAAATATGCTTTCATCCTTTGATCTCTTATCACATTGTGTTACAAAACATCAAAGAGTCTAAGGCTGTGTCTTGAATACCATCCAAGCCTCAAAAAACATAGCTCTGAGTTTGATCTTGAGTCCACAAATCAGAAACCTTGCAATTTCAGCCATAACTCTTTTTTTTAAACTAGCAAGAATATGCTGAAGTAGGTTATTTTTTTTCTGTCAGCAACTTTAAGGCTTAAAGGATTAGACAAAAATTCATGACTATAAAGTAATGAGATTTTCTTTTTAAACAATGTTAACCCAAAGCTCTGTCTTCTAATGAGCCTGTATTCACATAACAACAGGGTCTTCCAGTACTTTCCTCACCCCAGTGGGCCACTTTCCTCCTGATTGTGGAAGAAGGAAGTGGGTTTGCTACACAGATTTCCTGAGTTAGTCTTCGCCACTCAATCTGAGCCAGCGCCTAGGGCCGCCATCATTGTTGTCAGCTCTGGATTTCAAATTCTCTGCTCCTAGCTCCTCTCAACCCTTGCTCATTGTCTTGCCTTCTACAACTAGTTATTTTCTCACCTAGTTATTTGATATGTATTTCTTTTTTGGGGGGGGTAGGGAGGGCGCGGGTTGGGAGGGAGGGGGCGGGCGGGCCACCTCTATTGGTCTTTCATTTCTCTATTTTCATCCATCTTTGTTCTATGGCCTGTGTGGGCCTCCCATTGTGGTGGCCTCTGTTGGCGCAGAGCACCGGCTCCAGGCGCATGCGCTCCAGAGCTCCGCTCGGTAATTGGACACATTGGTCCAGCCGCTCCGTGGCACGTGGGATCTTCCCAGGCCAGGGATTGAACTGGCGCCCCTTGCACTGCAAGGCGGTGTCCTTACCCACTGGACCACCAGGGAAGCCCTGATATATATTTCTTATCCCAAGTGTAGAAAATGGTTGCCTCTTCTTTATTCAACATATATTATTAGTACATAGTTCTTTTATCAATGGTTCAATGGTATACCCTTTAATGTTATTATTGGGTTATTATACCCAATAATGTTACCATTATTAATGGTAACAAAGGGTAATTATAGCACACAGAAGAAACAGCTTTCAATTGAATCCCGCATATCACTTATATTAAAGATTACTCAACATTTCTGATCATCTTTTTCCTTAAGTCCCTTCCACTGTCATAGTTCTGGAACTTTCTTTCTCCCTTTACTCCAAACCCTTCTCCTATCTCTTTTCTATTTCCTTCTAATCATACAGAAACATCAAAGAGTCTAAGGCTGTGTCTTGAATACCATCCAAGCCTCAAAAAACATAGCTCTGAGTTTGATCTTGAGTCCACAAATCAGAAACCTTGCAATTTCAGCCATAACTCTTTTTAAACTAGCAAGAATATGCTGAAGTAGGTTATTTTTTTTCTGTCAGCAACTTTAAGGCTTAAAGGATTAGACAAAAATTCATGACTATAAAGTAATGAGATTTTCTTTTTAAACAATGTTAACCCAAAGCTCTGTCTTCTAATGAGCCTGTATTCACATAACAACAGGGTCTTCCAGTACTTTCCTCACCCCAGTGGGCCACTTTCCTCCTGATTGTGGAAGAAGGAAGTGGGTTTGCTACACAGATTTCCTGAGTTAGTCTTCGCCACTCAATCTGAGCCAGCGCCTAGGGCCGCCATCATTGTTGTCAGCTCTGGATTTCAAATTCTCTGCTCCTAGCTCCTCTCAACCCTTGCTCATTGTCTTGCCTTCTACAACTAGTTATTTTCTCACCTAGTTATTTGATATGTATTTCTTTTTTGGGGGGGGTAGGGAGGGCGCGGGTTGGGGAGGGAGGGGGCGGGCGGGCCACCTCTATTGGTCTTTCATTTCTCTATTTTCATCCATCTTTGTTCTATGGCCTGTGTGGGCCTCCCATTGTGGTGGCCTCTGTTGGCGCAGAGCACCGGCTCCAGGCGCATGCGCTCCAGAGCTCCGCTCGGTAATTGGACACATTGGTCCAGCCGCTCCGTGGCACGTGGGATCTTCCCAGGCCAGGGATTGAACTGGCGCCCCTTGCACTGCAAGGCGGTGTCCTTACCCACTGGACCACCAGGGAAGCCCTGATATATATTTCTTATCCCAAGTGTAGAAAATGGTTGCCTCTTCTTTATTCAACATATATTATTAGTACATAGTTCTTTTATCAATGGTTCAATGGTATACCCTTTAATGTTATTATTGGGTTATTATACCCAATAATGTTACCATTATTAATGGTAACAAAGGGTAATTATAGCACACAGAAGAAACAGCTTTCAATTGAATCCCGCATATCACTTATATTAAAGATTACTCAACATTTCTGATCATCTTTTTCCTTAAGTCCCTTCCACTGTCATAGTTCTGGAACTTTCTTTCTCCCTTTACTCCAAACCCTTCTCCTATCTCTTTTCTATTTCCTTCTACTATCAAATTCAGCCGATGAGAAGGCATTCTCAAATCTCTGTTATTTCACTCTGAAAAAGGAATCTAAGCCCTTCCAGTCTTTTCCTTCCAAACACTGTTTAGAGACTTCACCTTTCACAGTGAATAAAAAAGCCCATGTAGGTGTCTTCTAAACAAAAGTTCTATTTTTCTCTGTAAGCAATGCTTCGTCTTTTTAGGCTATTGGACAAAAGCTGCACCACATCCCTCAAAATATGATTTTCCTTTCCTGTTATAAAAATATATCAAAGATTTTATAGTCAAATGACTGTTATACTCTTTAAAGAAGCCTCAGGAGAGGCTATTCACTTACTGAAATATTATCATAACTCTTGAATTATCTTCTGAAAGTGTTAGTTGCTCAGTCATGCCTGACCCTTAGCGACCCTATGGACTAGCCCTCCAGGGTCCCCTGTCCATGGAATTCTCCAGCTCTCAGAATACTGGAGTGGGTAGTCATTCCCTTCTTCAGGGCATCTTCCTAACCTAGGGATCAAACCTGGGTCTCCTGCATTGCAGGCAGATTCTTTACTGTCTGAGCCACCAAAGAAACCCCAAATGTTTATCTTCTACACATTTATTAATTCTTTAACAAAAGTGACTTACTGCTGTGCCTCAGGACATCTTCCTTTGGTCCAATTCCCTTACCTTTGCTTCTATTTCTCATTCTCATTCCTACATCAATTCATTCATTCAACCAGTGCTTGCCGCACAAGGTGTGGAGGTGCAGTCCAAGCACTCAAGATACTCTCAAGCCAGAAGGAGCTGTACCAGGGCCCCCCGTCAAAATGTTGCCTCTTCTTTATTCAACATATATTATTAGTACATAGTTCTTTTATCAATGGTTCAATGGTATACCCTTTAATGTTATTATTGGGTTATTATACCAATAATGTTACCATTATTAATGGTAACAAAGGGTAATTATAGCACACAGAAGAAACAGCTTTCAATTGAATCCGCATATCACTTATATTAAAGATTACTCAACATTTCTGATCATCTTTTCCTTAAGTCCCTTCCACTGTCATAGTTCTGGAACTTTCTTTCTCCCTTTACTCCAAACCCTTCTCCTATCTCTTTTCTATTTCCTTCTACTATCAAATTCAGCCGATGAGAAGGCATTCTCAAATCTCTGTTATTTCACTCTGAAAAAGGAATCTAAGCCCTTCCAGTCTTTTCCTTCCAAACACTGTTTAGAGACTTCACCTTTCACAGTGAATAAAAAAGCCCATGTAGGTGTCTTCTAAACAAAAGTTCTATTTTTCTCTGTAAGCAATGCTTCGTCTTTTTAGGCTATTGGACAAAAGCTGCACCACATCCCTCAAAATATGATTTTCCTTTCCTGTTATAAAAATATATCAAAGATTTTATAGTCAAATGACTGTTATACTCTTTAAAGAAGCCTCAGGAGAGGCTATTCACTTACTGAAATATTATCATAACTCTTGAATTATCTTCTGAAAGTGTTAGTTGCTCAGTCATGCCTGACCCTTAGCGACCCTATGGACTAGCCCTCCAGGGTCCCCTGTCCATGGAATTCTCCAGCTCTCAGAATACTGGAGTGGGTAGTCATTCCCTTCTTCAGGGCATCTTCCTAACCTAGGGATCAAACCTGGGTCTCCTGCATTGCAGGCAGATTCTTTACTGTCTGAGCCACCAAAGAAACCCCAAATGTTTATCTTCTACACATTTATTAATTCTTTAACAAAAGTGACTTACTGCTGTGCCTCAGGACATCTTCCTTTGGTCCAATTCCCTTACCTTTGCTTCTATTTCTCATTCTCATTCCTACATCAATTCATTCATTCAACCAGTGCTTGCCGCACAAGGTGTGGGAGGTGCAGTCCAAGCACTCAAGATACTCTCAAGCCAGAAGGAGCTGTACCAGGGCTCCCTACGAACCAAGAAATGAGGAGAGCAGGGTTCTGTGTGATTAGACTTGAGTTTTGAAGTTAGGGGGAGTTTTATCAAGTGGCCACTAGTTTATATGGGTACTTTAAGCTTGAGAAGGAAAGTTGCTACCTGTGGGTTAATCTTTAATGTTTCTAGTCCATAGAAATACATAGCATGTTTCTGCAAGTAGGTAATAATGCTAGCAATGGTGCATCTTTTCTGAAAAAACTGTGAGTATGTAGTCAGTGGAACGCTTAAAAAGGAGCTGTTTTCAATTTTAACTGTTTTTCATTCATTCATTCAACCAAAAAGTATTTATTTTCGGTGGGCCTGATTGAGGAGGACGGCTTCACCTACTGAATATTACATTCAATTATAACTATGCTCTAGGCATCAATTGAATGCACAAAGTCAAACACTGTCTGGTCAACTACACCTCAATAAAGCTAAAAAAAAAAAAAAAAAGCTGCCTGCAATTATCATGATAACAGGTCTTCACATGATAGTACGGAGTCACCAGAAAAAATTATTACATCTAGTACATAATTTTGGAGGATAGGCACATATACAATCATTTTATAAAGAAAATGTAAAGTCATGCACAAAAGTAATCTACTTAACTCTCTCCATTGGAAGAGTTAATTTACAACTACACAGAAAATTCAAATATTCAGAAAGATATACTTTTTCCCCAAGGATTGCAGAGAATAAAATTTTACTCTACTCGATACTGTGTAAGACAGTTTTTAGGCAATTTAATGACTTAATCCCCAAACAATTTTTAAGTAAATTTTCTTACTGTCCCTCTGTTGTTATCTAAGTCAGGCCAGGCAAAAGGAAAAAGTAAGAAAAGAGATAACTGAGCAGAAAATGTCAGAGAAACAGATAAGAGAGGGAAGAAAGAAAAACACCGGCATTTCTCAAAGGAAGACTCAGTGGAAATCGGGACCCTGGAGGGCCCTCAGACGGGGTTGTTTCTAGTCCACATGCCTGGCTTCACGTCTCCAGAGCAGTGTTGCCTTGCAGTCGGCCAAAGTCTTCCCCCCGTAAGCCATCCAGAGAGCTGTGGGCTAGTGTTTCCACACATCCCCAGAGCCCTGACCTTATCTCAGTCTATCACTATAATGAGTTTCCTTTGCTTCTTCGGTGGCAAAACGATAGCAATTTACTTCGGAAATCACCATTCTCTTCTATCTCTGAGAATGAATGGAGATGCAAGCGCTCACCTGACAGTATCTAAAGCCTGACAGTAGTAACAAAACAAGGAACAAAGTGAAGCCAAGACTTTCACCCTGAAATGTGCCTTATGTACACACATTTCATTGAGAAGCCACTGTTCAGGGTTAACTATACTACAGAAAATAAAATGCTTACACATATTTACCTCATGTGTTTCTAGATTATTGTTTTACTAATTATTTAGGTAATTAGGTAGAATTGCTTTCAAAAATGAGATAAGCATCCTCTATCAGTAGTATTTAACAAACTTCTTAAATTACTGGTATAAATGTCTTAATTAAAGAAACAGGCCTGGGGGACAGTTAAGTATGAATTTCAGCTTAAGCTTTTGGTGACTGAGTGGCATGCCATAACTAAGACCTGGCGCAGTCAAATAAATAATCTTTTTTTAAATTTTGGCCTCTTTTTATAGATTTTTTAAAAATTTATTTATTTTTAATCCATCTTTGCTCTTTGCCCTGTGTGGGCCTCCCATTGCAATGGCCTTTCCCATTGCGGAGCACTGGCTCCGGGCGCATGCACTCCACAGCGCTGGTTAGTGATTGGACACACTGGTCCAGCCACTATGTGGTCGGAGGGATCCTCCCGGGCCAGGGATCGAACCGGTGCCCCTTGCACTGCAAGGCAGACCCTTTACACACTGGACCACCAGGGAAGCCCCTAAATATTTTTTTAAAACATACAAAAGAAAAAAAGAATTAAATGAGATAAGTGCTTGGAAACTGTACAACTGTACAACTCAATAAATATTATCCATTATTATTATTGACCACTAACTTTGCTGCTTAACTGCATAAAACTTATCTATGGCATACTCTTTGGTTTTTTAACTGATTCTAGAGGTTGTAGGAGGGGGGGAATGTGATTTTAAATAATATATAAACAGCAATAATTTGGCCAGCTGATTCGAACAACCGACTCATTGGAAAAGACCCTGAAGCTGGGAAAGATTGAAGGCAAAAGGAGAAGAGGGCGGCAGAGGATGGGAGGGTTGGAGAGCATCACCGATTCAATGAACATGAACTTGGGGCAAACTCTGGAAGATAGAGGGACAGGGAGGCCTGGCGTGCTGTCGTCCATGGGGTCAGACATGACTTAGCGACTGAACAACAGCAATAATACAAAATGACAGTCAGATACTAGGAGTCATGTGTGAACAAACTGAAAAGCACCAGGGTCATCCTTTGCAGAGGTCACCTCAAAGTCTATCAGCGGTAGGTCGGCTATGAGTGCCACCAGCAGCCCGCTGCCATAGAGCTGCTGCGCGAGCTGAGCCACAGCCTCCGTCGGGGGCTCCTTGTCGCTCGTCCCGCACAGAATCTCCTTCATGGCCTGCAGTGCTTTCGACACTTCTTCTGAAGCCTAGTGACCAAAACGGACGGTAACCATTAGGAGCGAGGAAAAATTTCAGGCTACAGACAAACAAAAACAACCACTTCTTGAGCCTACTTATTTATTTATTTTTAAAATTCTGTATAATTATTATTTTTATTAATCGGAGGATAACTGTTTTACAATGTTGTTAGCTTCTTCTGTACAACAGTGTGAATCGGCTATGTGTATACACTCATCCCCGCCCTCCTGAACCTCCTTCCCTCCCTTTGTCTCCCCAGCGCCCCTCAGGTCAGCAGAGGCCGCAGCTGAGCTCCTCGGGCTGTACAGCAGCTTCCCACTAACTATCAATTTTCTGCTTATTTATGATTAAAGAACTACCACCAGGGATCCTCCCGGCCAGGGATCCCCCCTTAAATAAATTTTTTTAAAACATACAAAAGAAAAAAAGAATTAAATGAGATAAGTGCTTGGAAACTGTACAACTGTACAACTCAATAAATATTATCCATTATTATTATTGACCACTAACTTTGCTGCTTAACTGCATAAAACTTATCTATGGCATACTCTTTGGTTTTTTAACTGATTCTAGAGGTTGTAGGAGGGGGGGAATGTGATTTTAAATAATATATAAACAGCAATAATTTGGCCAGCTGATTCGAACAACCGACTCATTGGAAAAGACCCTGAAGCTGGGAAAGATTGAAGGCAAAAGGAGAAGAGGGCGGCAGAGGATGGGAGGGTTGGAGAGCATCACCGATTCAATGAACATGAACTTGGGGCAAACTCTGGAAGATAGAGGGACAGGGAGGCCTGGCGTGCTGTCGTCCATGGGGTCAGACATGACTTAGCGACTGAACAACAGCAATAATACAAAATGACAGTCAGATACTAGGAGTCATGTGTGAACAAACTGAAAAGCACCAGGGTCATCCTTTGCAGAGGTCACCTCAAAGTCTATCAGCGGTAGGTCGGCTATGAGTGCCACCAGCAGCCCGCTGCCATAGAGCTGCTGCGCGAGCTGAGCCACAGCCTCCGTCGGGGGCTCCTTGTCGCCGTCCGCACAGAATCTCCTTCATGGCCTGCAGTGCTTTCGACACTTCTTCTGAAGCCTAGTGACCAAAACGGACGGTAACCATTAGGAGCGAGGAAAAATTTCAGGCTACAGACAAACAAAAACAACCACTTCTTGAGCCTACTTATTTATTTATTTTTAAAATTCTGTATAATTATTATTTTTATTAATCGGAGGATAACTGTTTTACAATGTTGTTAGCTTCTTCTGTACAACAGTGTGAATCGGCTATGTGTATACACTCATCCCCGCCCTCCTGAACCTCCTTCCCTCCCTTTGTCTCCCCAGCGCCCCTCAGGTCAGCAGAGGCCGCAGCTGAGCTCCTCGGGCTGTACAGCAGCTTCCCACTAACTATCAATTTTCTGCTTATTTATGATTAAAGAACTCTGTACAGTTACAAAGAAACAAAAGCCATATGGTAGAGATAAGTCCTTTTTTCATTATGGAAAATGCTTCTGAAATTAATTTATAAAAGAGAGATCTATAGTATTTCTACTTGGTTAATATAATTGAAATGATCTTTCTTTATGTCATACTCACAGTGAACTTTGCTAGTAATTAATTATCAATTTAACTCATAAATTAAATTCAGTCCACTTTGAAGACTTCTCCGTAGCTAGCAGTCTTTATTTAAAGGATTTGTTAATGATTTTCAACAAATCTCTATTATTTTGATTTTTTTTAGTATAATAGGTGCAAAATCATATGTTGTCAAAACCCATAACCTTTGTCAATCCACTGATACCTCACACAGAAATCATTATCTTTTTGTTATCTATGCAACTTAAAAAAAAACTTGAAAAAAGTCCCACTGCATTCTAAAGAAAAATAGGAGAGGGACTTCCCTGGTGGTGCAGTGGCTAGACTCTGTGCTCCCAAGGTAAGGGGCTGAGGTTCAATACCTGGTCAGGGAACTCGACCCCACATGCCAAAAGTAAGAGTTCACGTGCCTCAACTAAGGATTCCATAAGCTGCAACGAAGACCTGGTGCAGCCAAATTAATTCAAAGAATCATGGGAGAATCCAGAGAGGAAGAATGTCTATCAGTGAGTATTAAGGCCTGGGGAGGGGTACATGAGGTGCTGAAAATATTCTGAAATTAGATAGTGGTGGTGGGCACACAACTTTGTGAACAAACTAATAATCACTGAATTGCACACTTCAAAATGGTAGACTATATAATATCTTAATTATCCTCAATCATTTTTTTTAAGAAAACAGGTAAGGAAAAAAGAACAGGTCAATTAGTTAACAATTTGCTGAATATTTTAAAAGTAATCTAGTTTTTAGTACTTTCAAGTACTGTACTCTAATCTATATCTTCACATTTAACAGATAAGATACTAAACTTGATTCCAAACACCAATTTATTCTCTTTTTTTAAATTCAACTAGTCTTTTTTTTTTTTAATGAATTAATTTATTTTTGGCTCTTCTGGGTTTTCACTGCCACCACAGGCTCTTCTCTAGTTGCAGAGAGTGGGGGCTACTCTCTAGATGAGGTAAGCAGGCTTTTTGTTGCGATGACTTTTTTTGTTGTGGAACTCAGGTTCTAGGGCTCACAGGCTTCAGTAGTTGCGCCCCATGGGCTCAATAGTTGCGGCTCTGAGGTTCTAGAGCACAGGCTCCATAGTTGTGGCTCACAGGCTTAGTTGCTCTGCAGCCTGTGGGATCTTCCCGGGTGAGGGATTGAACCCGTGTCTCCTGCATTGGCAGGTGAACTCTTTACCACTGAGCTACCAGGGAAGCCCACGCCAATTTATTCTTGGACACTCATAGTGAGTGAAAGTTCTTATTGCGCTCCACATGTGTCAACATTTAATACCACTAGACAGTTTTCACTTTTGACAAAATAATAGGTATGTAACATGAATTTACTAGTTCTAACTGGCCTTTTCCTGATTACAAATGAAAATTAATATCTTTTTAGTCTTTTCCTTTTTTTAAATCTGTTGTCATTTAGATTTACTCTTATACAAAGGTCACATTCTTTTTTTTTTTTTTTTTCACATTAATTCTCGCAGCTAGCTGCATTCTTCATCGACGCACGAGCCGAGTAACCCACCGCTCCGAAGGTCACATTCTTTTGGGCCAATATTTGACTCAATATTACAAAGTACTTAAAATTAAACATATATTTCTACATTCCTTACAAGATGTAGGATAAAAAATACATTTTTACATCTTTATAAGAATGTAATATTGTGCCATTCACTGGGACAGAAAGGTACTATTAACTCAAGGCTATCTATTTTATAGATAGTTTGAATGTTGCCATAAATTAGTCACTTTAGTCAACATAGTGTGCGATTCAGTCATGTCTGACTCTTTGCAACCCAACGGATTGTAGCCTCACAGGCTCCTCTGTCCATGGGATTATCCAGGCAAGAATAATGGAATGGGTTGCCATTGCCTCCTTCAGGGGATCTTCTCCACCCAGAGACTGAACCATATCTCTGGCGTTGCAGATATATTCTTTATCAATGAGCCCTCAGGGAATTGTCACTAGTCTTTTTTTTTTAATGAATTAATTTATTTTTGGCTCTTCTGGGTTTTCACTGCCACCACAGGCTCTTCTCTAGTTGCAGAGAGTGGGGGCTACTCTCTAGATGAGGTAAGCAGGCTTTTTGTTGCGATGACTTTTTTTGTTGTGGAACTCAGGTTCTAGGGCTCACAGGCTTCAGTAGTTGCGCCCCATGGGCTCAATAGTTGCGGCTCTGAGGTTCTAGAGCACAGGCTCCATAGTTGTGGCTCACAGGCTTAGTTGCTCTGCAGCCTGTGGGATCTTCCCGGGTGAGGGATTGAACCCGTGTCTCCTGCATTGGCAGGTGAACTCTTTACCACTGAGCTACCAGGGAAGCCCACGCCAATTTATTCTTGGACACTCATAGTGAGTGAAAGTTCTTATTGCGCTCCACATGTGTCAACATTTAATACCACTAGACAGTTTTCACTTTTGACAAAATAATAGGTATGTAACATGAATTTACTAGTTCTAACTGGCCTTTTCCTGATTACAAATGAAAATTAATATCTTTTTAGTCTTTTCCTTTTTTTAAATCTGTTGTCATTTAGATTTACTCTTATACAAAGGTCACATTCTTTTTTTTTTTTTTTTTCACATTAATTCTCGCAGCTAGCTGCATTCTTCATCGACGCACGAGCCGAGTAACCCACCGCTCCGAAGGTCACATTCTTTTGGGCCAATATTTGACTCAATATTACAAAGTACTTAAAATTAAACATATATTTCTACATTCCTTACAAGATGTAGGATAAAAAATACATTTTTACATCTTTATAAGAATGTAATATTGTGCCATTCACTGGGACAGAAAGGTACTATTAACTCAAGGCTATCTATTTTATAGATAGTTTGAATGTTGCCATAAATTAGTCACTTTAGTCAACATAGTGTGCGTATTCAGTCATGTCTGACTCTTTGCAACCCAACGGATTGTAGCCTCACAGGCTCCTCTGTCCATGGGATTATCCAGGCAAGAATAATGGAATGGGTTGCCATTGCCTCCTTCAGGGGATCTTCTCCACCCAGAGACTGAACCATATCTCTGGCGTTGCAGATATATTCTTTATCAATGAGCCCTCAGGGAAACTCCTGTCACTTCAGAGACAAACTGAGTATGTTGGATTCAAAATCACTGTGAAAAAATAACTAAAATACTAAAAACCTCTTCCTTAGAGGAAGTGCTGCTCAGTAGGACTTTAAGTTACAAGGAGGCTGCACTGGGAATTTCTGGTGATCCAGTGGTTAGAGCTTTACGTTCCCCAATGGTGGGCCAAAAAAAAGAGAGAGAGAAGAAGAAACTGTAGTAGAAACTGTCAGTTGATCTTTAAATATAAGCCTTTTATCTTTCATGTCAGTATATTATTATACATAGTAAAGTTATTAACAGTATAACCTGTTAGATGTGTAACAGTATAACCTCTTAGATTTTTTTTTTCATTCTGAGCTTTTTCCTTCCAGTTTTACTGAACTATAATAGACATACAGCACTATATAAGTTTCAGGTGTACAGCCTAATGGTTTGACTTACATACGTCATGAAATGATGGTCAAGTTTATCCATCACTGTACACAGATACAAAGAAAAAAATTTTCCTTGTGATGAGAACTCAGGATTTATTCTCTTAACAACTTCCATATGTAACATACAGCAGTGTTAATCACACTTATCATACTGTACCTTATATCCCTAGTACTTTCTTACCTTACAACTGGAATCTTGCCTACATCCAGTTTTATCTCCCCAATACCCCTGCTTTTGGTAACTACAAATCTGATATCTTTTTCTGAGTTTGTTCTGAAGTATAATTGACTTGTAATGCTATGTTAATTTCTGTTATACAACATAGTGATTCCACATTTCTACACGTTTCAAAATGATCACCACAATAAATCTAGTTATGATCTGTCACCAAAGATATTACATAATTATTAGTTATATCCCCTGCACTGTACCTTTCATACCCACGCAAGAGAAAGTCCATACCTCTCGATTTCCCTCATCAGCTCCTTCCCCTGACCCCAATCCCAACACACCTTCTTTCTGGCAGCCACCTGTTTGTTCTCTGTATCTATAATTGTTTCTCCTTTATATTTGCTCATTTGTTTTACTTTTTGTATTCCACATATAAGTGAAATCATAAAGTATTTGTCCCTCTCTAACTTATTTCTCTTAGCATGGTGAAACATGAGGTCCATCTATGTTGTTGCAAATGGGAAGATTTCATTCCTTTTTTATGACTGAGTAATATTCCATTACCCTCTAGTTTAAGTCTAGAGGCATCCAAGGTTGGTCAGAGACTCTATAACATGAACAAAGAGTTCAAGACAACACTCTCAATGATTATCAATGGCATACAATCTGAAATCAATTTAAATGTATTTACAAAGACACTGTACGTGAATCACAGACCAAGCTTGGGATACTTTATTAAACTTTTATCATGGCTTTTGGTCTATTCATGTACTTTAATGATAGCATTATTGTTTTAGCTCATACCTTATCTGTCTTTTTGTCTTGCTTTTCCAAAATGGCCAAGTTGTCTTTCAGAATCTTCACAATTTCTGCTGGATTTTTGTGTGATTTACTAAACAGAGGCATTTTCTTTCACCTACAGAAATTTCTTCATTCAACAGGGAGTGCTAAAAACAAACAAGATTATGATTCTGATTCTTAACATTATTAAATTGTTATACCAAAATGTATTATAAGTTTTCAACAACCAATTCAGTAATACCAAACATTAAAATCGACTGAATCAAAACAAGCTCAGGTTTTATGCCAAATTTACGTCAATGTAAAGTATCTTTTAAAAGATAGAAAAGGGCTTCGATGAAAAGAGAACTGGTTAAGATAAAAGATCAACACATTATATACACACATACACTCTCAAAGGTAGCATGGCAATCCAAATCTGCATAGAGCAGAAATGAACCCACAGAAAATTGACTGAGCACAACTGAAAGGTGTACAATTAGTCCATATTCATTCATCTAAAAAATAGTGACTGAGCACCTATAAGGTTCAAGGCACTGCACTACTAAATGTAAAAATGAAGAAGCCTCAGAGAGCTCAGAAGGTATCGGGAGACAAAGCCACACAAAGGGTTTTGCCAGAATGCCAGGAAAGGTCAAACAAACTAAAATAATGGAGACAAGATACTCTGTGTGTGTGTGTGTGTATAGTATATATTGTGTTGGCCAAAAATGGTTGGCCATATGGAAAAGTCTGAATGAACGTTTGGGTAACCTTATTACAGAAATATGGAGAAGACAAAGGGTTATATCCTATAAGAAACACGTATTATAAGAATGAACAATGGTGGAGAAAGCCAACAGGTGAAAAAGGAACTTAAAAATAGAGTAGAAGCAACAAAGATAGAACAGTTTAAGGGGAAAAACCATCTAGATGTCATTCAAAGGATTCTTCTAGTTGAGACTTAATAATGAGACCCCAAGCTCAGTGTCCTGTGGCTTTCAGAAGAAACCGACATTTTTCTCTGAAAGCTCATTCCTACAAAATGACTGCAACAACAAAAAGGATCAAAATCAAGTTGTCTTTGGACTTCCATAAAACGACATGTCATAAAGCCATGGAGAGTTCTGAAAGGAAAGTCTATAACCTCATAATTAAATCTCTAGCCAACACATTTATGTGTGAATAGACTGTGTACACTTAGTAAAATTTTTACCGCAAGATGCGATGGAGTCAGACCCGTAAGAGTGCAACAAAATAAATGCTAAAAACCAGAAATGGCTCTTGAAAGGGAGCCTTGATAATGCTGGCCTAACACCTGGGAGGGTTGGCATCTACAATTCATTCATGTGGAGATAGAAAGAAGCAAGGACTTAACAAAATAAGTCAAAAAGGAAACTGCTTCAAAAACCTCAAAGAATAAGAAGAATGGAAATGTCAATAATGATAGAAATAACTGAATCAGAAAAGTAAAAGGAAATCTCTGGTACTCCAGGGTGCCTGTTTTCTCTGGTGCTACCTCCTGTCTGCTCTCTCCTTCCCACCCAACTCTACCCCCAACCCCCTAACCCTACTCTACCAAGAAGGTGAAAACACACCCAGGCAGGGCCAAGGTATTTCTTCCACAGCCCTGCCTACAACAACTGGCTCACAAATGGATTGTGTAACCACCAAGTTAATCAAAATGCTTCAACAGGACTTTACCCCGTAGGTGTTTTAATTTAATTTAAATAAAATATTTGGGGCATCTAGAATAAAAATAGAGAACAATGTAGCAAGTTCCTGTATATTTACCACCCAACTTAAAAAACAAAACAGAAGCTACTACCTTAGTAGATCCCATTTGCCTCTGGCTCATATTGTATCTATTTATCATGTACCGGAGCTATACATGTGCTTCCCTGGTGGCTCAGGCGGTAAAGAATCTGCCTGCAGTGTGGCAGACCTGGGTTTGACCCCTGGGTGGGGAAGACCCCCTGGAGAAGGGAGCGCCTGCCCCCTCCAGTATTCTCGCCAGGAGGATGCCACGGGCAGAGGAGCCTGACAAGCCCCAGTCCAGGCGGTTGTAAAGAGTTGGGACAGGACTGAGCGATTTTGACTTCACTAGCTATATATGCTTTTAGACTTACACTGATATTACAGATAACATGATATCATTGTGTGTGCTCGAAAAACGTTACAGAAGGGCTTCCCTGGTGGTCCAGTGGGTAAGGACACCACCTTGCAGTGCAAGGGGCGCCGGTTCGATCCCTGGCCTGGGAAGATCCCACGTGCCGGAGCACGTGGACTGATGTGGACTGGACTGATGTGTCCAATGACCGAGCCGGAGCTCTGGAGCGCATGCGCCCAGAGCTGGCGCTCTGTGACAACAGAGGCCACTGCGATGGGAGGCCCACACGGGCCAAAGAACAAGGACGGATGAAAATAGACAAATGAAAGACCAATAGAAGTGGTCCACCCGTCCCCCTCCCTCCCCACCCCACCTCCCCCAAAATAAATAAATAAATAAATGTTAAAAATGTTACAGAAATGGTATTACATAGGTCAGTTCCTTTTCCTCTCTCCTCAACACTAATACACCAATACACAAATCTCACATGTATCCTATATGCTCAATAATATCCCACTGTATGACTATATCACAATTTATCAGTTCTCCGAGTTCTAATTGTTTTCAATTGTTTATTTTTTAAAGTATTTATTTATTTATTTACTTGGCTGAGACCAGGTCTTAGATGTGGCATGTGGGATCTAGTTTCCCATTCGGGAATCGAACCCAGTCTCCTTTTCTTGGAAGCAAGCAGCCAGTGGACCACCAGGAAACTCCTTCACTTTTGAAATAGTGACATGCAGTAAGAATAGTGACATGCATTTTATATCGTGATCCAGAGCAAAGCAATGTATAAGTGATTGTATAATTGTTTCATAAAACAATATCTGGGGAACCCGCCCGCCGCAAGGAGCCGCCGGAACCCGCCCGCCGCGCGAGGAGCCGCGGACGCCGCGAGGAGCCGCGGACGCCGCGAGGAGCCGCGGACGCCGCGAGGAGCCGCGGACGCCGCGAGGGGCGGGTAAGTTCAGCCACTCCAACTGGAGGGCTTGCTGAACGGAGAGAGGAAGTCGTCCACGGGTTGCTGACCAGGGACTGGGCACGAGTTGGACGGGAAAGCTCGCGTCCGCCTTTGGTACTTAGACACATAACCGGCAGTGTCGGAGGAGCCCGCGCTCCCCTAGAGCTGCAGTAGCAGCGGAGGAAGCCGGGGAAAGAGCAGGGATTGGAGACGACAGGCGGGCGCGCGGTCGAGCCGGGGCGCCCCCTTCCAACACGGGACTGCGCGCGCCGCGGCCTCCGCCCGACTGACTGGGATCAGCCCACCGTCCCGGCCAGCACCCAGTATGGCAGCAAAGCCCTCATTTTGCTGAACAGCAAAACAGAAACCACAGCAACCGGCACTGTAAGGGAAAGACCACGCCATCAAGACACCACCATCAAGAGCAGATTGGTTTCCAACAGGCAGATATGAAGATAAAAACCAAGGACAGTATTTAACTTTTTTTTTTTTTTTTTTCATTTTTTTTTGCTTGTTTGTGGTGGACTTTTTTGCTTATTCAATTGATTGGTTTGGGGTTTTTTTGTTTTTTTTTTTTTTGGGGGGTTTTTTTTGTTTTTTTTTGTAGTTTTCATTTGTTTGATTTATTCTATGTGTTTTTTCTTTGTTTTTCGGTCTCATTAATTTTTTTTTTTTGCTCTTTTTAATTTTTAACCTTCTTTTGACTTTTATTATATTTTTTTAACTTTAATTTTAATTCTTGAAAACCTCTAATTCTCTTTTCTCTCTCCTCTTTCCCACTGCTTTCTTTCTCTATGTTCTAAATGTAAAACATCTTCCTTTACTTGGCTGAGACCAGGTCTTAGATGTGGCATGTGGGATCTAGTTTCCCATTCGGGAATCGAACCCAGTCTCCTTTTCTTGGAAGCAAGCAGCCAGTGGACCACCAGGAAACTCCTTCACTTTTGAAATAGTGACATGCAGTAAGAATAGTGACATGCATTTTATATCGTGATCCAGAGCAAAGCAATGTATAAGTGATTGTATAATTGTTTCATAAAACAATATCTGGGGAACCCGCCCGCCGCAAGGAGCCGCCGGAACCCGCCCGCCGCGCGAGGAGCCGCGGACGCCGCGAGGAGCCGCGGACGCCGCGAGCGCGAGCGCGGACCCCGCGAGCCGCGAGCGCGCGAGGGGCGGGTAAGTTCAGCCACTCCAACTGGAGGGCTTGCTGAACGGAGAGAGGAAGTCGTCCACGGGTTGCTGACCAGGGACTGGGCACGAGTTGGACGGGAAAGCTCGCGTCCGCCTTTGGTACTTAGACACATAACCGGCAGTGTCGGAGGAGCCCGCGCTCCCCTAGAGCTGCAGTAGCAGCGGAGGAAGCCGGGGAAAGAGCAGGGATTGGAGACGACAGGCGGGCGCGCGGTCGAGCCGGGGCGCCCCCTTCCAACACGGGACTGCGCGCGCTGCGGCCTCCGCCCGACTGACTGGGATCAGCCCACCGTCCCGGCCAGCACCCAGTATGGCAGCAAAGCCCTCATTTTGCTGAACACAAAAACAGAAACCACAGCAACCGGCACTGTAAGGGAAAGACCACGCCATCAAGACACCACCATCAAGAGCAGATTGGTTTCCAACAGGCAGATATGAAGATAAAAACCAAGGACAGTATTTAACTTTTTTTTTTTTCTTTTTTCATTTTTTTCTGCTTGTTTGTGGTGGACTATTTTGCTTATTCAATTGATTGGTTTGGGGTTTATTAGTTTCTTTGTTTATTGGGGTTTTTTTATTTTTTTTGTAGTTTTCATTTGTTTGATTTATTCTATGTGTTTTTTCTTTGTTTTTCGGTCTCATTAATTTTTTTTTTTTGCTCTTTTTAATTTTTAACCTTCTTTTGACTTTTATTATATTTTTTAACTTTAATTTTAATTCTTGAAAACCTCTAATTCTCTTTTCTCTTTCCTCTTTCCCACTGCTTTCTTTCTCTATGTTCTAAATGTAAAACATCTTCCTAGCTATCAATATCCTCTAGACAAATTATTTCCTATCTTTCTGTCTGCACTATTCACTTCCAAATGCACTAAACAGTACACACACTAATCTTTGCTACCTAATCCTATAAAATACTTCCAAGACAAATCTTTTCCTTTTATTACTTATAGACTCTCCTCCTTGTCACCCCGAGCACATGTCCTAATTTAAAATTGCTTTCATTGTAATTATCCAAGCCAGGACCTTGTGCTAGATCTATTATTCAGGCACTATTTTAATTAATTCAAAGCTTAACGGGCAAGTATCATCTGTGATTGCATGAGTTGCTAGAAAGATTTCCTGCGCCTTATCTCTGTAAAACTGGTCAGTTGTGGGGATTGCTGTATATGTATGTGTATCTTATGATTATGTTAGAAAATATCTGCATGCTTTTATGACTGTCACCCATCAGGGATGCACCTCTTGTTCCTCAGATGCTAGTGTGTGAACTAGTATCACAGAACACCATAGCAAACCAGACATAGAGCCTACACTCCCTGACCAATCATCAAACCAAGGATCCTCGAAGCGGAAGCCCGGATTCCAAGACCCCACACTGATTATCAAAGAACATACAACACTACAGATTATTCACCTGTAAACAAGGTCTATCACCACCCAAGACACAAGCCACTGAACCCTTCTACAAGGACAAAAACCCAAAGGAAGGGAGAATTCAGCCAAGAAGCCTGGTGGGAATAAGAACTCCATACACACAGACACACACAAAGAAACAAAAATTAACCTAATAATGAAACGTCAGAGAAACACTGTACAAATGAAGGACCAAGCTAGAGAAACACCACTTCAAATGACAGAGGAGGAGATAGACAAGCTATCTGAAAGAGAATTCAGAAAAACTATACTAATGAGGATGCAAAACACCGAAAACAGAATATTAGAGGAAATTAGTGCATTGAGAAAAGACATGCAGGAAATGAAAAATAAGCAAATAGAGACCACCAACTCAATTGCTGAACTCAAAACTACTATGGAAGGTCTCAACAGTAGAGTATCAGAGGCTGAAGAACGGATAAGTGAGCTGGAAGACAGAATGGTGGAAATAAGTGCTGAAGAACAGAACAAAGCCCAAAGAATTAAAAGAACTGAGGATAGCCTCAGAGACCTATGGGACAATATCAAACGCACTAAACAATACACACACTAATCTTTGCTACCTAATCCTATAAAATACTTCCAAGACAAATCTTTTCCTTTTTATTACTTATAGACTCTCCTCCTTGTCACCCCGAGCACATGTCCTAACTTAAAATTGCTTTCATTGTAATTATCCAAGCCAGGACCTTGTGCTAGATCTATTATTCAGGCACTATTTTAATTAATTCAAAGCTTAACGGGCAAGTATCATCTGTGATTGCATGAGTTGCTAGAAAGATTTCCTCGCCTTATCTCTGTAAAACTGGTCAGTTGTGGGGATTGCTGTATATGTATGTGTATCTTATGATTATGTTAGAAAATATCTGCATGCTTTTATGACTGTCACCCATCAGGGATGCACCTCTTGTTCCTCAGATGCTAGTGTGTGAACTAGTATCACAGAACACCATAGCAAACCAGACATAGAGCCTACACTCCCTGACCAATCATCAAACCAAGGATCCTCGAAGCGGAAGCCCGGATTCCAAGACCCCACACTGATTATCAAAGAACATACAACACTACAGATTATTCACCTGTAAACAAGGTCTATCACCACCCAAGACACAAGCCACTGAACCCTTCTACAAGGACAAAACCCAAAGGAAGGAGAATTCAGCCAAGAAGCCTGGTGGAATAAGAACTCCATACACACAGACACACACAAAGAAACAAAAATTAACCTAATAATGAAACGTCAGAGAAACACTGTACAAATGAAGGACCAAGCTAGAGAAACACCACTTCAAATGACAGAGGAGGAGATAGACAAGCTATCTGAAAGAGAATTCAGAAAAACTATACTAATGAGGATGCAAAACACCGAAAACAGAATATTAGAGGAAATTAGTGCATTGAGAAAAGACATGCAGGAAATGAAAAATAAGCAAATAGAGACCACCAACTCAATTGCTGAACTCAAAACTACTATGGAAGGTCTCAACAGTAGAGTATCAGAGGCTGAAGAACGGATAAGTGAGCTGGAAGACAGAATGGTGGAAATAAGTGCTGAAGAACAGAACAAAGCCCAAAGAATTAAAAGAACTGAGGATAGCCTCAGAGACCTATGGGACAATATTAAACGCACCAACATTAGAATTATAGGAGTTCCAGAAGAAGAAGAAGAGAAGAAAGACTATGAAAAAATTCTTGAAGAGGTTATAGTTGAAAACTTCCCCAGCATGGGAAAGGAGATAGTCAGCCAAGTCCAGGAAGCACAAAGAGTTCCATACAGGAGAAACCCCAGAAGAAACACACCAAGGCACATACTAATCAAACTAACGCAGACTAAATATAAAGACAGATTACTAAAAGCAGCTAGGAGCAAACAACAAATAACATATAAAGGAAACCCCATACGTTTAACTGCAGATCTCTCAACAGAAACCCTACAGGCCAGAAGAGAATGGCAAGATACATTTAAACGGCTAAAAGAGAATAACCTGCAACCACGAATTCTCTACCCAGCAAGAATCTCATTCAAAATCGATGGTGAAGTCAAAAGCTTCACAGACAAGCAAAAACTAAAAGAATTCTGTACCACAAAACCAGCCCTACAACAAGTGTTAAAGGACCTGATATAGCCAATAAATACAAGAGTAGGAGAAACCTTACAAATCAAACCCCAAATTTCTAAGAAGATGACAATAGGAACATTCGTATCAATAATTACTTTGAATGTAAATGGACTAAATGCTCCAACCAAACGACACAGGCTGGCTGAATGGATCCAGAAGCAAGACCCATATATATGCTGTTTACAAGAGACCCACTTCAGACCTAGAGACACTCATAGACTGAAAGTGAAAGGCTGGAAAAAGATATTTCATGCAAATGGAAATCAAAAGAAAGCTGGAGTAGCAATCCTTATATCAGACAAAATAGACTTTAAAGTAAAGACGATTCTAAGAGACAAGGCAGGTCACTACATCATGATTAAGGGATCTATCCAAGAGGAAGACATAACAGTCATGAATATCTACGCACCCAACACAGGGGCACCTCAATACATAAGACAGGTACTTTCAGACATAAAAGAAGAAATCAACAATAACACAATAATAGTAGGAGACTTTAACACTCCTCACACCAATGGACAGATCAACAAAACAGAAAATTAATAAAGAAACACAAGCCTTAAATGCCACACTGGAAAAGATGGACCTCATCGATATCTTTAGGACGTTCCATCCAAAAGCAGAAGAATACACTTTCTTCTCAAGCGCCACGGAACATTCTCCAGGATAGACCACATCTTGGGCCACAAATCTAACTCAGTCACGAAAATAACTTCCCCAGCATGGGAAAGGAGATAGTCAGCCAAGTCCAGGAAGCACAAAGAGTTCCATACAGGAGAAACCCCAGAAGAAACACACCAAGGCACATACTAATCAAACTAACGCAGACTAAATATAAAGACAGATTACTAAAAGCAGCTAGGAGCAAACAACAAATAACATATAAAGGAAACCCCATACGTTTAACTGCAGATCTCTCAACAGAAACCCTACAGGCCAGAAGAGAATGGCAAGATACATTTAAACGGCTAAAAGAGAATAACCTGCAACCACGAATTCTCTACCCAGCAAGAATCTCATTCAAAATCGATGGTGAAGTCAAAAGCTTCACAGACAAGCAAAAACTAAAAGAATTCTGTACCACAAAACCAGCCCTACAACAAGTGTTAAAGGACCTGATATAGCCAATAAATACAAGAGTAGGAGAAACCTTACAAATCAAACCCCAAATTTCTAAGAAGATGACAATAGGAACATTCGTATCAATAATTACTTTGAATGTAAATGGACTAAATGCTCCAACCAAACGACACAGGCTGGCTGAATGGATCCAGAAGCAAGACCCATATATATGCTGTTTACAAGAGACCCACTTCAGACCTAGAGACACTCATAGACTGAAAGTGAAAGGCTGGAAAAAGATATTTCATGCAAATGGAAATCAAAAGAAAGCTGGAGTAGCAATCCTTATATCAGACAAAATAGACTTTAAAGTAAAGACGATTCTAAGAGACAAGGCAGGTCACTACATCATGATTAAGGGATCTATCCAAGAGGAAGACATAACAGTCATGAATATCTACGCACCCAACACAGGGGCACCTCAATACATAAGACAGGTACTTTCAGACATAAAAGAAGAAATCAACAATAACACAATAATAGTAGGAGACTTTAACACTCCTCTCACACCAATGGACAGATCAACAAAACAGAAAATTAATAAAGAAACACAAGCCTTAAATGCCACACTGGAAAAGATGGACCTCATCGATATCTTTAGGACGTTCCATCCAAAAGCAGAAGAATACACTTTCTTCTCAAGCGCTCACGGAACATTCTCCAGGATAGACCACATCTTGGGCCACAAATCTAACCTCAGTCAGTTCAAGAAAACCGAAATTATATCAACCATCTTCTCGGACCACAATGCAATGAGACTGGAGATCAACTACCAGAAAAAAAACCCTAAAAACAGAAACACATGGAGATTAAACAATACATACCTAAAAAACCAACTGATCGTTGAGGAAATCAAAGGAGAAATTAAACAATTCCTAGAAGAAAATGACAATGAACACACGACAGTGCAAAACCTATGGGATACAGCAAAAGCAGTTCTAAGAGGGAAATTTATAGCAATACAATCCCACCTCAAGAAACTAGGAAAATATGAAGCAGATGACCTAACCCTCCGCTTAAAACAGTTGGAGAAAGAAGAACAAAAACATCCCAGAGCCAGCAGAAGAAGAGAAATCATAAAGATCAGAGCAGAAATCAATGAGAAAGAAACAAAAGAAACAATAGTAAAGATAAATAAAACAAAAAGCTGGTTCTTTGAAAAGGTAAACAAAATTGACAAGCCACTGGCCAGACTCATTAAGAAAAAGAGAGAGAAGAACCAGATCAACAAAATCAAAAACGAAAAAGGAGAGATTACAACAGATAATGCAGAAATCCAAAGGATTCTAAGAGACTATTATGAGCAACTCTATGGCAACAAACTGGACAACTTGGAAGAAATGGACAGTTTCTTGGACAGGATTAATCTCCCAAGACTGAGCCAGGAAGAAACAGAAACTTTGAACAACCCAATCACAAGCTCAGAAATCAACTTTGTGATTAAAAATCTACCCAAAAATAAAAGCCCAGGACCAGATGGCTTCACAGCCGAATTCTACCAAACATTTAAAGAAGAGCTAATGCCTGTCCTTCTAAAACTCTTTCAAAAAATTGCACAGGAAGGAAAACTTCCAAACACATTCTACGAGGCCACCATCACCCTGATACCCAAACCAGGCAAAGACAACACAAAAAAGGAAAACTATAGGCCAATTTCACTGATGAACTTAGATGCCAAGATCCTCAACAAAATCCTAGCAAACAGAATTCAACGACATGTCAAAAAACTCATACATCACGATCAAGTTGGGTTCATCCCAGGCATGCAAGGCTTCTTCAACATCCGCAAATCAATCAACGTGATACACCATATCAACAAGTTGAAAGACAAAAATCACATGATCATCTCAATAGATGCAGAAAAAGCCTTCGACAAAGTACAACATCCATTTATGATCAAAACTCTTCAGAAAATGGGCATAGAAGGAACCTATCTCAACATAATAAAAGCCATCTATGAGAAACCTACAGCGAACATTATTGTTAATGGTGAAAACTGAAAGCATTCCTCTAAGATCAGGAACAAGACAGGGGTGCCCACTTTCACCACTGCTATTCAACATAGTCCTGGAAGTCCTAGCAACAGCAATAAGAGAAGAGAAAGAAATCAAAGGAATCCAGATTGGAAAGGAAGAAGTCAAGCTCTCTTTTTGCAGACGACATGATATTATACATAGAAAATCCCAAAGACACGGTTACAAAGCTACTAGAACTAATCAATGAATTCAGCAAAGTTGCAGGATATAAAGTCAACACACAGAAGTCACTGGCATTCCTATACACAAACAATGAAAAATCAGAGAACGAAATCAAAGAGGCAATCCCCTTCACCATTGCAACCAAAAGAATCAAATATCTAGGAATAAACCTACCCAAAGAAACAAAAGAATTGTACACAGAAAATTACAAGACACTCATGAGAGACATTAAAGAAGACTTAAACAGATGGAGAGATATTCCATGTTCCTGGATTGGAAGAATCAATATTGTGAAAATGACCATACTTCCAAATATCATCTACAGATTCAATGCAATACCTATTCAACTACCACTGACATTTTTCACAGAACTAGACCAAATAATAACACAGTTCATATGGAAACACAGAAGACCTCGAATAGCCAAAGCAATCCTGAGGAAGAAAATGGAGTTGGAGGATCAGCCTCCCTAACTTCAGACTCTACTACAAAAACAGCCGAATTCTACCAAACATTTAAAGAAGAGCACCCAAAAAGGAAGGAAAACTTCCAAACACATTCTACGAGGCCACCATCACCCTGATACCCAAACCAGGCAAAGACAACACAAAAAAGGAAAACTATAGGCCAATTTCACTGATGAACTTAGATGCCAAGATCCTCAACAAAATCCTAGCAAACAGAATTCAACGACATGTCAAAAAACTCATACATCACGATCAAGTTGGGTTCATCCCAGGCATGCAAGGCTTCTTCAACATCCGCAAATCAATCAACGTGATACACCATATCAACAAGTTGAAAGACAAAATCACATGATCATCTCAATAGATGCAGAAAAAGCCTTCGACAAAGTACAACATCCATTTATGATCAAAACTCTTCAGAAAATGGGCATAGAAGGAACCTATCTCAACATAATAAAAGCCATCTATGAGAAACCTACAGCGAACATTATTGTTAATGGTGAAAAACTGAAAGCATTCCCTATAAGATCAGGAACAAGACAGGGGTGCCCACTTTCACCACTGCTATTCAACATAGTCCTGGAAGTCCTAGCAACAGCAATAAGAGAAGAGAAAGAAATCAAAGGAATCCAGATTGGAAAGGAAGAAGTCAAGCTCTCTCTTTTTGCAGACGACATGATATTATACATAGAAAATCCCAAAGACACGGTTACAAAGCTACTAGAACTAATCAATGAATTCAGCAAAGTTGCAGGATATAAAGTCAACACACAGAAGTCACTGGCATTCCTATACACAAACAATGAAAAATCAGAGAACGAAATCAAAGAGGCAATCCCCTTCACCATTGCAACCAAAAGAATCAAATATCTAGGAATAAACCTACCCAAAGAAACAAAAGAATTGTACACAGAAAATTACAAGACACTCATGAGAGACATTAAAGAAGACTTAAACAGATGGAGAGATATTCCATGTTCCTGGATTGGAAGAATCAATATTGTGAAAATGACCATACTTCCAAATATCATCTACAGATTCAATGCAATACCTATTCAACTACCACTGACATTTTCACAGAACTAGACCAAATAATAACACAGTTCATATGGAAACACAGAAGACCTCGAATAGCCAAAGCAATCCTGAGGAAGAAAATGGAGTTGGAGGATCAGCCTCCCCAACTTCAGACTCTACTACAAAGCAACAGTCATCAAAACAGTATGGTACTGGCACAAAAACAGAAATATCGACCAATGGAACAAGATTGAGAACCCAGAGATCAACCCACGCACCTATGGGTACCTTATTTTTGATAAAGGAGGAGAAACTATAAAATGGGACAAAGACAGTCTCTTTAACAAGTGGTGCTGGGAGAATTGGACAGCTACATGCAAAAAAATGAAATTGGAACATTCCCTGACGCCATACACTAAGATCAACTCAAAATGGATTAAAGACCTCAATGTAAGACCAGAAACCATCAAACTCTTAGAGGAGAATATCGGCAAAACCCTCAAGGACATCAATCAAAGCAAGATCTTCTCTGACCCACCAACTAAAATAGCAGAACTGAAAAGAAAAATGAACATATGGGACCTCATGAAACTTAAAAGCTTTTGTACAGCAAAAGAAATTACAAAAAAGTTCAACAGACACCCCACAGAGTGGGAGAAAATCATAGCAAATGAAACAACAGACAAAGAATTAATCTCCAAAATCTACAAGCAACTCAGACAACTCAGCACAGGGAAAATGAGCAGCCCAATCAAAAAATGGGAAAAAGATCTAAAGAGACGCCTCTCCAAAGAGGACATACAAATGGTCCAAAAGCACATGAAACGATGCTCAACCTCGCTTATTATTAGAGAAATGCAAATTAAAACCACAATGAGATACCACCTCACACCTGTCAGAATGGCCATCATCAACAAATCGACAGACAACAAATGCTGGAGAGGTGTGGAGAAAAGGAACCCTCTTGCATTGCTGGTGGGAATGTAAATTAATACAACCATTGCAACCAAAAGAATCAAATATCTAGGAATAAACCTACCCAAAGAAACAAAAGAATTGTACACAAAAAATTACAAGACACTCATGAGAGACATTAAAGAAGACTTAAACAGATGGAGAGATATTCCATGTTCCTGGATTGGAAGAATCAATATTGTGAAAATGACCATACTTCCAAATATCATCTACAGATTCAATGCAATACCTATTCAACTACCACTGACATTTTTCACAGAACTAGACCAAATAATAACACAGTTCATATGGAAACACAGAAGACCTCGAATAGCCAAAGCAATCCTGAGGAAGAAAAATGGAGTTGGAGGGATCAGCCTCCCTAACTTCAGACTCTACTACAAAGCAACAGTTATCAAGACAGTATGGTACTGGCACAAAAACAGAAATATCGACCAATGGAACAAGATTGAGAACCCAGAGATCAACCCACGCACCTATGGGTACCTTATTTTTGATAAAGGAGGAGAAACTATAAAATGGGACAAAGACAGTCTCTTTAACAAGTGGTGCTGGGAGAATTGGACAGCTACATGCAAAAAAATGAAATTGGAACATTCCCTGACGCCATACACTAAGATCAACTCAAAATGGATTAAAGACCTCAATGTAAGACCAGAAACCATCAAACTCTTAGAGGAGAATATCGGCAAAACCCTCAAGGACATCAATCAAAGCAAGATCTTCTCTGACCCACCAACTAAAATAGCAGAACTGAAAAGAAAAATGAACATATGGGACCTCATGAAACTTAAAAGCTTTTGTACAGCAAAAGAAATTACAAAAAAGTTCAACAGACACCCCACAGAGTGGGAGAAAATCATAGCAAATGAAACAACAGACAAAGAATTAATCTCCAAAATCTACAAGCAACTCAGACAACTCAGCACAGGGAAAATGAGCAGCCCAATCAAAAAATGGGAAAAAGATCTAAAGAGACGCCGCTCCAAAGAGGACATACAAATGGTCCAAAAGCACATGAAACGATGCTCAACCTCGCTTATTATTAGAGAAATGCAAATTAAAACCACAATGAGATACCACCTCACACCTGTCAGAATGGCCATCATCAACAAATCGACAGACAACAAATGCTGGAGAGGGTGTGGAGAAAAGGGAACCCTCTTGCATTGCTGGTGGGAATGTAAATTAATACAACCTCTATGGAAGACAATATGGAGGTTCCTTAAAAAACTAAAAATAGAAGCACCCTATGACCCAGCAATCCCACTATTAGGCCTATATCCTGATGAAATCAAAACTGAAAGAGGCACCTGTACCCCAATGTTCATTGCAGCTCTCTATACAATAGCCAGAACATGGAAGCAACCTAGATGTCCATCGACAAATGAATGGATCCAGAAGCTCTGGTACATATATACAATGGAATACTACTCAGCTGTTAAAAGAAATGCAGAAGACTCAGTTCTAATGAGGTGGCTGGCTTTAGAACCTATCATAAAAAGTGAAGTAAGTCAAAAAGAGAAAGACAAGTATAGTATACTAACTCATATATATGGGATCTAGTAAGATGGTCATGATAACACACACAGTGAACTCATGAAAAAGCAGAGAATAGACATAAAGACATTGTGGAGACCGAACAATGGGAGGGAGTAACATGGGAACCTATACTGTCATGTGTAGAAAAGATAGCTATTGTCATTGTGCTAGGGGAATAGGAGTACCTACAACCACTTGGAGCAATGGTCTGGAGGGATGGGAGTGGAACCTGGGTGGGGGGAGGGCCAAGGGATATGCATCTGACTGATCTGGGAACATACATGTACAAAAATAAATAAATAAATAAATTAATTAATTAAAAACAAAAAACAAAAAACAAAAAAAAACAATATCTGACCTCT
This sequence comes from Tragulus kanchil, assembly GCA_022376925.1. Taxonomy (NCBI): domain Eukaryota; kingdom Metazoa; phylum Chordata; class Mammalia; order Artiodactyla; family Tragulidae; genus Tragulus; species Tragulus kanchil. The sequence goes on along the minus strand of JAIOJX010000003.1, from coordinate 74,789,105 downwards.
GCATAGATTCCATTCGATTCTATCTATTCCACCCTACATCATTAAAAAAAAAGTTCTGATCATTATCCATTAAATTAATTCACTACCTGCTAATTAGTCTGCAAGATGTTATTATATGCAGAAATTAGATGAAGAGTATATAGTATCTCTGCATATTGTTTCTCATAACTGCGACATGTGACTCGATAGTTATCTCAAAGTAGAACGCTAAAAATAAAGAATCTATCACAATGGAAAACTGCCAGCAATAGTCCAACATAAGGACAGCTGCTGTTCCTGAAGTAGGAAACTAACAAATGGAAGATGTATTTAAAATGCAAATTAAAACCACATGAGATACCACCACACCTGTCAAAATCAACAAATCGACAGACAACAAATGCTGGAGAGGGTGGAGAAAAGGAACCCTCTTGCAGTGCTGGTGGGAATGTAAATTAATACAACCTCAATGGAAGACAATATGGAGATTCCTTAAAAAACTAAAAATAGAAGCACCCTATGACCCAGCAATCCCACTATTAGGCCTATATCCTGATGAAATCAAAACTGAAAGAGGCACCTGTACCCCAATGTTCATTGCAGCTCTCTATACAATAGCCAGAACATGGAAGCAACCTAGATGTCCATCGACAAATGAATGGATCCAGAAGCTCTGGTACATATATACAATGGAATACTACTCAGCTGTTAAAAGAAATGCAGAAGACTCAGTTCTAATGAGGTGGCTGGCTTTAGAACCTATCATAAAAAGTGAAGTAAGTCAAAAAGAGAAAGACAAGTATAGTATACTAACTCATATATATGGGATCTAGTAAGATGGTCATGATAACACACACAGTGAACTCATGAAAAAACAGAGAATAGACATAAAGACATTGTGGAGACCGAACAATGGGAGGGAGTAACATGGGAACCTATACTGTCATGTGTAGAAAAGATAGCTATTGTCATTGTGCTAGGGGAATAGGAGTACCTACAACCACTTGGAGCAATGGTCTGGAGGGATGGGGGGGGTGGAACCTGGGTGGGGGGAGGGCCAAGGGATATGCATCTGATTGATCTGGGAACATACATGTACAAAAATAAATAAATAAATAAATTAATTAATTAAAAACAAAAAACAAAAAACAAAAAAAAACAATATCTGACCTCTGCATAGATTCCATTCGATTCTATCTATTCCACCCTACATCATTAAAAAAAAAGTTCTGATCATTATCCATTAAATTAATTCACTACCTGCTAATTAGTCTGCAAGATGTTATTATATGCAGAAATTAGATGAAGAGTATATAGTATCTCTGCATATTGTTTCTCATAACTGCGACATGTGACTCGATAGTTATCTCAAAGTAGAACGCTAAAAATAAAGAATCTATCACAATGGAAAACTGCCAGCAATAGTCCAACATAAGGACAGCTGCTGTTCCTGAAGTAGGAAACTAACAAATGGAAGATGTATTTAAAAATGCACAAGATGGGGGCTTCCCTGGTGGTCAGGTGGGTGAAGAGTCCACCTTGCAGTGCAAGGGGCCCGTTCAATCCCTGGCCCAGGAAGATCCCATGTGCCACGGAGCAGCTGGACTCGTGTGTCCAATTACGAGCACATGCACCCAGAGCCAGTGCTCTGCCATGAGAGAGGCTACTGCAATGGGGGCCCACACATGCCAAAGAATAAAGATGGATGAAAATAAATATAAATAAAAAAGAGGCATGATGGGAAAAAGAAAAAAAAAATTAGATGAAGAGTATATAGTATAGGTAATTAATAGGATTAATTAACTATTAATCCTTCAGCAAGCCACCCTTTTAACTGTATACAGCCAAAGGACCATTTCCGGATATGGCTCAGCTGATGTCAATTTGTATTTTCTGAATGAGATTCATGATATATCTAAAATGCTTTTCATCTTCCTGTTTTTATGTATTATCTATAATGAACACATTTTTCTTTCCTGAAACAATAAACAGATTTGTGGGAGGAAAAAAACTCCACGTAACTAAGAGAAGAACTGAATAGAAAAACCCACCTTGTTTTTGAATAGAAAAACTAATATTATTAAAATGTCAATTATTGCTAAAGTCTATCATCTGATTTCATTCCAGTCACAAGTCCAAAAAAAGGTTTTAGTAAACAAACTAAGAATATCAAAAAACAAGGATAGCAAACTGTAAAAAAGGGAAGATTTCTTATGGGGGAATGAAATTAAAATGTTGTAAAAGTGCTATAAGTAAAACAATGACACAAGAAAAACAGACCAATGAAACAGGCCAGATACAGATGTTACTATAAGTGACTTATAAATTTCTGGAGGTAAAACAATTCCAAATTTCCCTAATTTTAGAAGTGACAAAATAAATCTCAAAAAAAAAAAAAAGACCAACAAATCAGTTAATATAAATATGCTACAAATTTAATAAATAACTTTTGAATTTTCATGGATAAAATAATAGTAATATTATAGGAAAACAACAAATAAGAGAATTCTGTGACATGAATATGAAAGACAGAGGGCTAATATCATGACAAAAGGAGATCTAAAACAAATCAGAAAATTGTTAAGAAATAATGTCTACATATTAGAAAACCACAAAGGAGGAAATACAGTTAAACACACAGTAAATGTTTATTCTATAAAGAATGGGAAAATGTAAACTTAAAATGAAAGACTATTCCACAATATAACAAAAATTTCTTTGCTGTTGTTTTGAGAAAATTCTACTCTATTGATGGTGAGATGCAACCGGCATTCTCTTTTCTTATTGGCAAGATTTGGCAATATGGATCTAGAGCCTTTAAATATTCACAACTTCTGACTCAGTAATTCTGCTTCTATTAATCTGTCTTCCCTGGTGACACAGATGGTAAAGAATCTGTCTGCAATTCAGGAGACCTGAGTTCAATCCCTGGGTTAGGAAGACACTCTGGAGGAGGAAATGGCAACCCACTCAAGTATTCTTGCCTGGAGAATTTCATGAACAGAGGAGCCTGGTGGGCTACAGTCCATAGAGTCTCAGAGTCAGACATGACTGAGTGACCCACACACACACCCATATTAATCTGTTCTAAGAAAATAAACTTTTTTCTTCACATTTTAACATCTCTAAAACGTGCATGTGTCCTACAACTGATGGAACCTTATACTAACTGGCAGGGTTTTTTATTTGTTTGTTTGTCTCGTGGTACATAAAGTAAATGCCTTATAACCAATGACATCTTATATTTGACGGAATATAGTACACAGCTATGAAAATGTTTATAAAGAATGTGAAATAAAATGTACATGCTGTTAAAAGCATCATCCTATAATATACAGCACAATGACAACTATGTAAAAGCAAACAAAACTACAAACACAGAAAACTTACACATAGAGAAATAATTTTTAAAAGTTAACAGTCATTGCCTCTGGGTAGCTGGGTTACGAATACTTAATCTTTTCTGCCTTCAAGTTTTCTCTTTTTTTCTCCCAGCTTTAATAGATCTTACCATTGCTTTTACAATGGAAACACCTTCTCATAAATGAGACTTTTAATGACTAAATAACCATTTTAAAGTTCAAACTGTGGAATATCTGATCATCCCGTCTTTTCAAAGCATTAGTCAAACAAATAAGATTTCTGTTACTCCAGCTGAATATGAAAGACAGAGGGCTAATATCATGACAAAAGGAGATCTAAAACAAATCAGAAAATTGTTAAGAAATAATGTCTACATATTAGAAAACCACAAAGGAGGAAATACAGTTAAACACACAGTAAATGTTTATTCTATAAAGAATGGGAAAATGTAAACTTAAAATGAAAGACTATTCCACAATATAACAAAAATTTCTTTGCTGTTGTTTTGAGAAAATTCTACTCTATTGATGGTGAGATGCAACCGGCATTCTCTTTTCTTATTGGCAAGATTTGGCAATATGGATCTAGAGCCTTTAAATATTCACAACTTCTGACTCAGTAATTCTGCTTCTATTAATCTGTCTTCCCTGGTGACACAGATGGTAAAGAATCTGTCTGCAATTCAGGAGACCTGAGTTCAATCCCTGGGTTAGGAAGACACTCTGGAGGAGGAAATGGCAACCCACTCAAGTATTCTTGCCTGGAGAATTTCATGAACAGAGGAGCCTGGTGGGCTACAGTCCATAGAGTCTCAGAGTCAGACATGACTGAGTGACCCACACACACCCCCATATTAATCTGTTCTAAGAAAATAAACTTTTTTCTTCACATTTTAACATCTCTAAAACGTGCATGTGTCCTACAACTGATGGAACCTTATACTAACTGGCAGGGTTTTTTATTTGTTTGTTTGTCTCGTGGTACATAAAGTAAATGCCTTATAACCAATGACATCTTATATTTGACGGAATATAGTACACAGCTATGAAAATGTTTATAAAGAATGTGAAATAAAATGTACATGCTGTTAAAAGCATCATCCTATAATATACAGCACAATGACAACTATGTAAAAGCAAACAAAACTACAAACACAGAAAACTTACACATAGAGAAATAATTTTTAAAAGTTAACAGTCATTGCCTCTGGGTAGCTGGGTTACGAATACTTAATCTTTTCTGCCTTCAAGTTTTCTCTTTTTTTCTCCCAGCTTTAATAGATCTTACCATTGCTTTTACAATGGAAACACCTTCTCATAAATGAGACTTTTAATGACTAAATAACCATTTTAAAGTTCAAACTGTGGAATATCTGATCATCCCGTCTTTTCAAAGCATTAGTCAAACAAATAAGATTTCTGTTACTCCAGCTATGAAATTTCATTAAAGAGTGGTACTTGGCTGAGATTCTGAAAAGAAAGCCAAAAGAAATTATTCAGCTCTGCTCCCAGGGAACTCGGCCCTGTAGACTTTTATTTTGGCAGCATTCCTTTCCAAGACACAGTAAAATATTTCATATTCCCAATTTACGTGTGAGCGCCTCTACAGACGACCCAAAGTCACTCACTCAGATGACTCATCTGAACATGGTCAGTGACGTAAGTGGAGAGGAATGCATTTGAAGGGGGACGGGGAAGCTAGAAGAAGAGGTCATTTGGGCGTTAAATGCCCTTGTGGTATTCCTTAAAGTATTTTAAAGGGAATAAATGTCTATCTCTGGGAGAGATCCATCTGTCTAAGGAATATTTCTAGGCCTTTATGACTAACCTCCAACTGTGCTGTTCCAATAACAGTTCCAACTTCAAAGGTTTTCCACGAAAGCTTAAGGAAGCAGGAAATTTATCTCTGAAGACAAGAGAAGCCTCAAGACTTCCACAGGTGAAATCATACCTACCTTCTGTCCGTCAGTACATGAATGAAGAAGTTTGGTGTACGTATACAATGGAATACGACTCAGACATTAAATGGAATGAAACTGAGTCAGTTGTAGTGAGGTGGATGACCTTAGGGTCTGTCATACAGAGTGAAAACGACAGAAAGAAAAATGAATGCTGTATGTTAATGCGTATATATGGAATCTAGAAAAATGGTACTGAGGCATGTATTTGCAGGGCAGGAATAGAGATGCAGATACAGCAACTGGACTTGTGGACATAGTTGGGGAAGGAGAGGGGACGAAGTGAGTAGCATTGACATATGTCCACTACCAGGTGTGAAACAGCCAGTGGAGCCTGCGGTATCTATCGCACAGGCGCTCAGCTCAGTGCTCGTGATGCCTCGGGGTTAGGAAATTTAATCTTTTCGGGGCCTTTCCCAAGTTTTCTTTTTTCTCCCAGCTTTAATAGATCTTACCATTGCTTTTACAATGGAAACACCTTCTCATAAATGAGACTTTTAATGACTAAATAACCATTTTAAAGTTCAAACTGTGGAATATCTGATCATCCCGTCTTTTCAAAGCATTAGTCAAACAAATAAGATTTCTGTTACTCCAGCTATGAAATTTCATTAAAGAGTGGTACTTGGCTGAGATTCTGAAAAGAAAGCCAAAAGAAATTATTCAGCTCTGCTCCCAGGGAACTCGGCCCTGTAGACTTTTATTTTGGCAGCATTCCTTTCCAAGACACAGTAAAATATTTCATATTCCCAATTTACGTGTGAGCGCCTCTACAGACGACCCAAAGTCACTCACTCAGATGACTCATCTGAACATGGTCAGTGACGTAAGTGGAGAGGAATGCATTTGAAGGGGGACGGGGAAGCTAGAAGAAGAGGTCATTTGGGCGTTAAATGCCCTTGTGGTATTCCTTAAAGTATTTTAAAGGGAATAAATGTCTATCTCTGGGAGAGATCCATCTGTCTAAGGAATATTTCTAGGCCTTTATGACTAACCTCCAACTGTGCTGTTCCAATAACAGTTCCAACTTCAAAGGTTTTCCACGAAAGCTTAAGGAAGCAGGAAATTTATCTCTGAAGACAAGAGAAGCCTCAAGACTTCCACAGGTGAAATCATACCTACCTTCTGTCCGTCAGTACATGAATGAAGAAGTTTGGTGTACGTATACAATGGAATACGACTCAGACATTAAATGGAATGAAACTGAGTCAGTTGTAGTGAGGTGGATGACCTTAGGGTCTGTCATACAGAGTGAAAACGACAGAAAGAAAAATGAATGCTGTATGTTAATGCGTATATATGGAATCTAGAAAAATGGTACTGAGGCATGTATTTGCAGGGCAGGAATAGAGATGCAGATACAGCAACTGGACTTGTGGACATAGTTGGGGAAGGAGAGAGTGGGACGAAGTGAGTAGCATTGACATATGTCCACTACCAGGTGTGAAACAGCCAGTGGAGCCTGCGGTATCTATCGCACAGGGCGCTCAGCTCAGTGCTCCGTGATGCCCTACGGGGCGGGCTGAGGGGGTGAGGGAGGCTCACGAGGGAGGGGTTACAGGCGTACCTATAGATGACTCAGGTTGTTACACAGCAGAAACCAACACAGCAAAGCAATTATCCTCCAGTTAAAAATAAATTTTTGAAAAAATGAGCCTTCTTTTCCTTAATTATAGGTTTCACAATCAGCGACAAATAAGAGCAGAACAATTCTAAAGTCTTTCATAGAGCTTGCTAATTTAAATTTAAATCACAAGTACCTTCTTTCAACTAAAACAATTAAACCACCACACTAAAGAAAATTTCAGGAGAGTTCTGGAATTACTACTCTTTCATCACTTATTCCAAATACGGCTCACAGACAGAAATAAGGCATGCATCTATGGCAAAGAATTGGGCCAATAAAATTCATTTTTAAAAATCAGGGGCTTCCCTGGTGTTCCAGCGGGTAAGGAGTCCACCTTGCAGTGCAAGGGGCACCAGTTTGATCCCTGGCTCAGGAAGATCCCACATGCCGCAGAACGGCTGGATCGGTGTATCCAATTACGAGGCCGCACTCTGGAGTGCTTGCGCCCAGAGCCTGTGCTCTGCAATGAGGGAGGCCACTGCGACGGGAGGCCCACACAGGCCAAAGAACAAAGATGGATGCAAATAAATAAATGAAAGACCAATAGAAGTGGGCCAAAAAAAAAAAAAAAAAAATCAATGGGATGGGGACTTCCCCTATGGTCCAGTGGTTTGGACTCTGCCTTCCAAGGTAGGGGACATGGGCTTGATTCTGGCCAGAAAACTAAGGTCCCACATGCTTCAGGGCAACTAAGCCCACGCACCGCACCAACAGACCCCACCTGACACAAGGAAGAGTCTATTAGTAGCAAGTAAGAACTGGATGCAGTCAAAAATAAATGAATAGACATTTTTTTAAAAATCAGTGATGGAGATTACCAGACTATGCATCTTTGTGAAAATGGTACTGAGGCATGTATTTGCAGGGCAGGAATAGAGATGCAGATACAGCAACTGGATTTGTGGAAAGGCAAGTGAGTAGCATTGACATATGTCCACTACCAGGTGTGAAACAGCCAGTGGAGCCTGCGGTATCTATCGCACAGGGCGCTCAGCTCAGTGCTCCGTGATGCCCTACGGGGCGGGCTGAGGGGGTGAGGGAGGCTCACGAGGGAGGGGTTACAGGCGTACCTATAGATGACTCAGGTTGTTACACAGCAGAAACCAACACAGCAAAGCAATTATCCTCCAGTTAAAAATAAATTTTTGAAAAAATGAGCCTTCTTTTCCTTAATTATAGGTTTCACAATCAGCGACAAATAAGAGCAGAACAATTCTAAAGTCTTTCATAGAGCTTGCTAATTTAAATTTAAATCACAAGTACCTTCTTTCAACTAAAACAATTAAACCACCACACTAAAGAAAATTTCAGGAGAGTTCTGGAATTACTACTCTTTCATCACTTATTCCAAATACGGCTCACAGACAGAAATAAGGCATGCATCTATGGCAAAGAATTGGGCCAATAAAATTCATTTTTAAAAATCAGGGGCTTCCCTGGTGTTCCAGCGGGTAAGGAGTCCACCTTGCAGTGCAAGGCACCAGTTTGATCCCTGGCTCAGGAAGATCCCACATGCCGCAGAACGGCTGGATCGGTGTATCCAATTACGAGGCCGCACTCTGGAGTGCTTGCGCCCAGAGCCTGTGCTCTGCAATGAGGGAGGCCACTGCGACGGGAGGCCCACACAGGCCAAAGAACAAAGATGGATGCAAATAAATAAATGAAAGACCAATAGAAGTGGGCCAAAAAAAAAAAAAAAAAAAATCAATGGGATGGGGACTTCCCCTATGGTCCAGTGGTTTGGACTCTGCCTTCCAAGGTAGGGGACATGGGCTTGATTCTGGCCAGAAAACTAAGGTCCCACATGCTTCAGGGCAACTAAGCCCACGCACCGCACCAACAGACCCCACCTGACACAAGGAAGAGTCTATTAGTAGCAAGTAAGAACTGGATGCAGTCAAAAATAAATGAATAGACATTTTTTTAAAAATCAGTGATGGAGATTACCAGACTATGCATCTTTGTCAATATTCAGTGAACCATTCTCTTAAAATGGGTACGTTTGAATAAATGCAAATTTTAAAATAAAAAAAATACCTAAAGGTTCAACTATATCTGTTGTATCCCAAATAGGCTTCTCCCTACTGCAAAGGCACAATTTATAAATTACAAAGCCTATCATTATTGTTCTGTATGTCATGATATGTTGAGTTGAAGTAACAGTAATATACAATATTTGTGTAATAAGTAATACGTCTGAAGTTCAGTTGACACCTTACTTCAGAATGTCCCATGTACTCAAGATGCCACGCTTGTAAACTGCCTCTCTCATCACCATTCCACTCATTCAAGGTTACTACCAAGTACCCCATGGTCTTTTCTTCTCTGAACACTTAGGCCTATTCTGTACTACTATTGCTTCGTTTGCTTCTTAAAATTCAGTTCTTGGGGCTTCCCTGGTGGTCCAGTGGGTAAGGACACCGCCTTGCAGTGCAAGGGGCGCCGGTCCTATCCCTGGCCTGGGAAGATCCCATGTGTCGCGGAGCGGCTGGACCCATGTGTCCAACTACCGAGCTGGAGCTCTGGAGCGCACGCGCCCAGAGCCGGAGCTCTGCAACGACAGACTCCACCGCGATGGGAGGCCCACACGGGCCAAAGAACAAAGATGGATGAAAATAGATAAATGAAAGACCAGTGGAAGTGGCCTGCCCCCCTCTCTCCCCAGCCTGCCCCCGCTCCCCTCCCCCCCCCAAAATTCAGTTCTTGACAGGCCCTTTCTTTCACATAATGACAACTGTTTGCCCCTAAACCCCTTTCCATTTGGGGGCTTCTTGGAAAAACTACTCAGTTCCATTTTTGTAAACCAAAGAAAGATGCCTTCAGTCCCCATCTGGTAAACATTTAATAAATACCTACTTATGTGCCAGACAGTGGGCTATATCTTAGAAATGGCTGATAAGTATAAAGACAATGGCTAGAAATATTCCTGTAGCACAAGAAAAGAAAAACAACTAATTTTAATGGAAGATTAGCCCTCATAAACAGTGCAGTTAATCTTGGAAGCTCTTAAAAGTACTTAGAAATCCTGATTATAAACCTATTGCTTTTCTTCAAGTATTAATATTTAGGAAAAATAAAGGTAGTATCTTAATCAGCCCTAATTGTTTTTATATTTAGTTTTATCATTTTTGTCTTTGTTCAGTGGCTAAGTCATGTCCGACTCTTTGCGATAACTGATTTTCTAATATTTTTCAGAGTGACAATGGTTTTCCTATAGTGTGAATAAAATATAATCTCAAGTTATAATACAACCAAGAAATCCTGTCTTAAGTTTTTTTCCAGAGAAGATGGTTCCCAAATTCCCAACAACCCACTCACAAATTTCCAAGGTACAAAACACTTGGAAGCTGGGAATGACTTATTTTCTATTGGGATTAAGAAATGGTGCCACTATTGATACTATCAATGAGTCACTAGTTTAACTTAAAAAATTATTCTGAAGATGGTGAAGCTATGTGCAACTCTTCCATCAGTCTAAGCACTGAGTGTAGAAAATTATGTAAAGAAACAAAATGTGGTGTCTAATGTAAAAATTGCTTTTGGCCTGGGAAGATCCCATGTGTCGCGGAGCGGCTGGACCCATGTGTCCAACTACCGAGCTGGAGCTCTGGAGCGCACGCGCCCAGAGCCGGAGCTCTGCAACGACAGACTCCACCGCGATGGGAGGCCCACACGGGCCAAAGAACAAAGATGGATGAAAATAGATAAATGAAAGACCAGTGGAAGTGGCCTGCCCCCCTCTCTCCCCAGCCTGCCCCCGCTCCCCTCCCCCCCCCAAAATTCAGTTCTTGACAGGCCCTTTCTTTCACATAATGACAACTGTTTGCCCCTAAACCCCTTTCCATTTGGGGGCTTCTTGGAAAAACTACTCAGTTCCATTTTTGTAAACCAAAGAAAGATGCCTTCAGTCCCCATCTGGTAAACATTTAATAAATACCTACTTATGTGCCAGACAGTGGGCTATATCTTAGAAATGGCTGATAAGTATAAAGACAATGGCTAGAAATATTCCTGTAGCACAAGAAAAGAAAAACAACTAATTTTAATGGAAGATTAGCCCTCATAAACAGTGCAGTTAATCTTGGAAGCTCTTAAAAGTACTTAGAAATCCTGATTATAAACCTATTGCTTTTCTTCAAGTATTAATATTTAGGAAAAATAAAGGTAGTATCTTAATCAGCCCTAATTGTTTTTATATTTAGTTTTATCATTTTTGTCTTTGTTCAGTGGCTAAGTCATGTCCGACTCTTTGCGATAACTGATTTTCTAATATTTTTCAGAGTGACAATGGTTTTCCTATAGTGTGAATAAAATATAATCTCAAGTTATAATACAACCAAGAAATCCTGTCTTAAGTTTTTTTCCAGAGAAGATGGTTCCCAAATTCCCAACAACCCACTCACAAATTTCCAAGGTACAAAACACTTGGAAGCTGGGAATGACTTATTTTCTATTGGGATTAAGAAATGGTGCCACTATTGATACTATCAATGAGTCACTAGTTTAACTTAAAAAATTATTCTGAAGATGGTGAAGCTATGTGCAACTCTTCCATCAGTCTAAGCACTGAGTGTAGAAAATTATGTAAAGAAACAAAATGTGGTGTCTAATGTTAACATAATTGCTTTTGGACTTATTTTCGACTTCAAGAGCAAGATATTGAAACCTTCAGAAAAGGTTTCCACAGACCAGCTGAGTGAGTTTCTTCTTAAATACAGGTCAACAGGTCAAACACACACACACACATACCTATGAAACAAAACCTGTTCTACAGGTTTCTGCACATATACAGGAAATATTAAAGAAAGTACAGCCAGCTTATATTATACCTAGAGTACAAATCCTTTTAATATGTTTACTGACACTTTGATTAAGCTTTCATGTCTGCTAAGCTATTCTGCCTTAAAGGACTCACTTGTATCAACAATTAAGGATATCTTTTTTGAGCCTGGCAGAGTAGATTAGAAACTTTGCTCAGAATGATGCATCTTTAAGCAATGACTCACTTTAGCAGCTAATAATATATACTTCTTCCTTCCCACAGAATGATAGCATGTCTTCCATCAATGCCTTTAAAAAGACATGTATAACATTAGCATACAATCTCCCACATTAAGATTGCACAAATGAAGGTTGTTGGGATGTGAATACATATTTTAAGGGTTTATTATTTTCTTCTCTGCTCTGTTACTTACATACATAAATGCATCCAGTTAAAATAGTTCTTCAGCAGAACAACAATATTGTATCAGAGTTTGGTACCAGACATTAGAACAAAATAACTGCCTTATTCTTTAATTTGAAATGTGTATTCATTTTGTGTCACATGGTAAATTTGATATGTAAATTATCTAACTTTTATTTTCACTATAGAATTTTGAAAAAATCATGTGTCACTTTATTGAGTCTAAAAGAAGCATTCAACATTTAAACTCCATATCTCTTGAAGGAATGGCATCATTAACATTTCTAATTGAAATATGAGGGAAGGTTATAATTTCTAATAATTGACACTATGTCTATCAATGAGTCACTAGTTTAACTTAAAAATTATTCTGAAGATGGTGAAGCTATGTGCAACTCTTCCATCAGTCTAAGCACTGAGTGTAGAAAATTATGTAAAGAAACAAAATGTGGTGTCTAATGTTAACATAATTGCTTTTGGACTTATTTTCGACTTCAAGAGCAAGATATTGAAACCTTCAGAAAAGGTTTCCACAGACCAGCTGAGTGAGTTTCTTCTTAAATACAGGTCAACAGGTCAAACACACACACACATACCTATGAAACAAAACCTGTTCTACAGGTTTCTGCACATATACAGGAAATATTAAAGAAAGTACAGCCAGCTTATATTATACCTAGAGTACAAATCCTTTTAATATGTTTACTGACACTTTGATTAAGCTTTCATGTCTGCTAAGCTATTCTGCCTTAAAGGACTCACTTGTATCAACAATTAAGGATATCTTTTGAGCCTGGCAGAGTAGATTAGAAACTTTGCTCAGAATGATGCATCTTTAAGCAATGACTCACTTTAGCAGCTAATAATATATACTTCTTCCTTCCCACAGAATGATAGCATGTCTTCCATCAATGCCTTTAAAAAGACATGTATAACATTAGCATACAATCTCCCACATTAAGATTGCACAAATGAAGGTTGTTGGGATGTGAATACATATTTTAAGGGTTTATTATTTTCTTCTCTGCTCTGTTACTTACATACATAAATGCATCCAGTTAAAATAGTTCTTCAGCAGAACAACAATATTGTATCAGAGTTTGGTACCAGACATTAGAACAAAATAACTGCCTTATTCTTTAATTTGAAATGTGTATTCATTTTGTGTCACATGGTAAATTTGATATGTAAATTATCTAACTTTTATTTTCACTATAGAATTTTGAAAAAATCATGTGTCACTTTATTGAGTCTAAAAGAAGCATTCAACATTTAAACTCCATATCTCTTGAAGGAATGGCATCATTAACATTTCTAATTGAAATATGAGGGAAGGTTATAATTTCTAATAATTGACACTATCAAACATCACAATGATCATTTTAAACTTACTGACAATAGAAAGAGGTAACTTTGAATTTTTACTCAGTTGAAAGAGAAACATGAAAAATAGTATCCTGCCACTGTTTTATTTTTGGAAACACTCTGTAAATAAAAACCCATGTCCAAAATAAGATATTTCATGGACACAGAATAGTTGGTAATGATTCAAGTGCCTTAGGCAACAGAGAAGTATTGTTTTGTAGTTGTTGTTTTCTTTAAAAAAAACCTCTCCTAGTAACAGACTTTCTTCATGCATAAAGAAACAAGGTAGCAGCTTGGTTTAAAACAAATATATAAGCAGTCACTGTAAAGCTTCAACTCAACTAAAGGTTATCATTTTAATCCCATTGCTGTGAACCAGGATAGGCAATACTCACCCAAGGTTATAGAAAAACCCAGGGTCGTCTTAAGCAGCGAAAAGTGGATCCATGGTGAGGTGCTGAAGACAGCTCTCTCTGGGGCTCAGAGCACTTTAGAAGAAGCAGTCTTTATCTTCCATTGAACAGAGGGTGCCTCCTATTACCAAAGCGCGGCAGAGAAAAGACTTTCCACGTCTTGACTTTCTGTCTCTCTCTTTGAAGAGTAACAGTTACCACCGGAAAACATTAGCAGAAAATGATCACTGCACACTCACACAGGGCAGCTGTAAATTTCCACTCTCCTTGCTCTCAGATTCCCAGCCTTGCTTGTCTCTTAATCTGTCACAGGCAGTTCTGTTTCTGGTCAAACCAGCTCGCTTGTGCTTTCTCCTCTCTTCTCTAGTGCAGTCTTTAGACACAGCACACGCGGTCACAGCGACTGTCATTTTCTTCCTCTCTCCCAATCATGCAATGTCACAGGAATGTGTGGAAAGCTGTTAAGTTGAGGCAAACTTAATTCTTGGCCAAAAAAAAAAAAGTCTAGGGATAAACAATTTTTTTTCTCATCGCTTCCCCCCCCCGCCCTTTAAGTTCTATATTTGTTTGTGCGTGGGGTTTTGTCAACAGATTAAATTGGCCTAAACTTCTTGTTTCAAAATGTACATGACAAGGGCATGTTGATCACTATCACTATCACTATCAAGGGCACTTGATCACTATCAAGTGATAATAACAGATTTATCTGCCAATATGTTAGTTCCTCAGGGCAGATGCTATTCTCAATCATAATAAGAGATTTGTAGGAAGTAAACACATACATATTGGTCATTTAATCTTGAGATTTAAAAAGCAAGGGAGATGGGGCCAGTAATGCAATGAGAAAAGACATCTGACTTCAGAACAGAAGATTCTAGACAAGCAAGGCGGGTGTTAGAACAAGTATTCCTAATCTCGGTGTAATTCTGTGAAAATTTAATTTTTGAAAAAATACGGTATATTTTGAAACTTAGCATCAATATCAGTTGTAAAAAGGAAATTATATAGAACGTAGAGAAATAGTAACACCAGAACCAAAATGGTTTGAACCATTTATGTGCAAACCAAATGTAATCCTTTGGTGGAGAATGTCTCTCCCTCCCTCTCCACCCCATCACACACAAGCATGCCTTGATCAGGATACATAATGTCCCTTCAATGAGAATTCTAAAAGCTAAAGGTTACAAAAAACATTTGTTCATCATTATACATGTATGTACAAACTATCCTTTTTCTTGGATCCTGTTTTCTGGCGAGGAATGAAACCCAGGCCCCGGGCACTGGAAGCACAGAGACTTAACCACTGGATCACCAGGGAAGTCTTAATTACCAATTTTGAGAGTAGGAAGCTAGTAATATTCTTTCATTGGTGGCAGGTGAGAGACTGGGTTTTTTGGTAGGGGAAGTCTTTTTCTTCTTTAGAATATCACTATTAGGTTCACAAATTTTTATATATTTAATATATTTCAATCAATTATAGGCACTATTCTTTTTGGTGCTGTCCTTAGAGCCTGGGATTCCCCCCCCCCCTTCTCTCCTTTCTCCAACCCTGGCCAAAAGCAGGGTCTGAATCAAAAGGCTCAAGTCATATTATTTTAGTAAGAAGTCCAATCACAGTGAGCAGGATTGAGGGAATAGGTGAATAAAGCAAAGAAGGAGGCCAGCCAATATGATATTGCCTTATCAAGCTGGTCACCTGTTAAGTCTCTCAGAATGAGCCTCTTAGACATACTGATGGCTCATACATGAAAAGATGCTCAACGTCACTCGTTGTTAGAGAAATGCAAATCAAAACTACAATGATATATCACCTCACACCAGTCAGAATGACCATCATCAAAAAGTCTACAAACAATAAATGCTGGAGAGGGTATGGAGAAAAGGGAACTCTCTTGCACTGTTGGTAGGAATGTAAACTGACACAGCCACTATGAAAGACAGTGTGGAGATTCCTCAAAAAACTAGGAATAGAACCACCATATGGCCCAGCAATCCCATGACTAGGCATATACCCTGAGGAAATCAAAATTGAAAGAGACACCTGTATCCCATTGTTCACTGCAGCACTTTTTACAATAGCTAGAACGTGGAAGCAACCTAGATATCCATCAACAGATGAAGATAAACAGATAAAGAAGCTGTGGTACATATATACAATGGAATATTACTCATCCATAAAAAGAAATGCATTAGAATCAGTTCTAATAAGGTGAATGAATCTAGAACCTATTATACAGAGTGAAGTATGTCAGAGAGAGAAAGACAAATATTGTATATTGACACATGTATATGTAACCTAGAGAGATGGTGCTGATCAATGAATATGCAAAGCACCAATGGAGAGGCGGACGTGGAGAGTAGTCTTATGGACACTGGGGTGAGGGATAGGAATATGCTGTGGGACTAGAGGATCTCAAGGAGGGGCTCTGTGGTGACCTGGAGGGGCGAGAGGGGGAGGGAGATGGGGGAGGCTTAGGGAGGGACATATGTATACCTATGGTGGATTCAGGTCGATGTGTGGCAGTAAACAACAAAACTCTGTAAAAAACAATAAAATTAAAAAAAAGAAAAAAAAGGATTAAGAATGAGTCTCTTAGAAGCCATATAAACTGCATTTCAGGATCACCCCTAGGGTTTGAGGGTGCGAGGGTGGGAAGGGAAGAGGAAGAATTTACCGACTGGCTCTCATCTTCTCTTGATCAAAGGTTTTCCCAAAGGGGCATTAAATCCTCTATCCTTGAGTTGAACTCTGTTCATCTGGGTTGCACAAGCGTGGATCTGGGCATTGAGTAGACGTCATAACAGTGACCACAGGGAAGCTTGGAGGCAGGTGGCAAAGGGCATGCAAATGACAGGAGATGAAGTTGTGAGAGTGTGCCTGCATGAGGGCTCACACAGAGCTGAAATGAGACAAGCAAGTCCTAGAGGATCTGCAAAGTATATTATTGCTGTTTAGTCACTCAGTTGTGTCAGACTCATTTGTGACCTCATGGGCTGTAGCCAGCCAGAATCCTCTATCCATGGAATTCTCCAGGCAAGAATATTGAAATGGGTTACCATTCCCTTCTCCTGGGGATCTTCCCTACTCAGGAACCAAATCTGGGTCTCCTGCTTTAGCAGGTGAATTCTTTGCCACTGAGCCACCTGGGAAGCTCCACAATGGTGTATAAAAGGTATCTAAAACAACTGTTCAGGGACTTCTGAGCAGTCAGTGATTAAGATTCCTCACTTCTACACAGGGGGCACAGTTTCGATCACTGGTCAAGAAACTAAGAACCTGCATGTCACGCAGTGTGACCAAAAATATATATATGTCTATGTGTGTGTGTGTGTGTGTGTGCGCACACACATGTATGTACAACAATTGTCCAAATTTCCCATATGAGCTCATTATGTTTTATTCAAAATCCTTTGACTGGGCTTCCCCTGGTGGTCCAGTGGGTAAGGACACCGCCTTGCAGGGCAAGGGGCGCCGGTTCAACCCCCGGCCTGGGAAGATCCCACGTGCCGCGGAGCGGCTGGACCAATGGGTCCAATGACTGAGCTGGAGTTCTGGCGCGCATGCGCCCAGAGCCGGCGCTCTGCGACAACAGAGGCCACCGCGATGGGAGGCCCACACCGCCAAAGAACAAAGACGGATGAAAATAGAGAAAAAGACCAATAGAAGTGGCCTGCCCATCCCCCTCCCTTCCCCCAAAAAGATAAATAAAATAAATGTTTAAAAAAAAAAAAAATCCTTTGACTCAAATTCTACCCAGGTAGAGCTCTGTGAGGTATTGCTCTACTCCAATGATTATGATCATTTCATTTGCCTGAGACTTTGCTTATTTTCATCATAGAGAGGGTGGCTTAAAATCTGACAATTGGAAGTGATATCTGGAAAGTCTTAAATAAGACTTTTCTTTCCCTTTTTTCTACTTTACTCATATCATTGGGTTAGCCAACGTTTTCTACTACAAGAAGGCAGAAATCTTACAGTCTCCTTTCACCTTATCTTGGATGCACTTTCTATTTATTTATTTATTTTTGACTATCCTGGGTTTTTACTGCTGCTGCAAGCTCTTCTCTAGTTCCAGGGAGTGGAGGCTACTCTCTAGTTGAGGTGAGCAGACTTCTTGTTGTGGTCATTTCTCTTGTGGTGGAACTTGGACTCTAGGGCACATGGGCTCAATAGTTGTGGCTCACAGGCTCACATGCTCCGCAGCATGTGGGATCTTCCTTGGATTAGGGATCGAACCCGTGTCTCCTGCATTGGCAGGGAAACCCTTCACCACTGAGTCACCAGGGAAGCCCTGGATGCATTTTCTAAAAGACCTTTTATGGGGCTTCCCTGGTGGCCCAGTGGGTAAGGACACCGCCTTGCAGTGTAATGGGCGCTGGTTTGATCCCTGGCCTGGGAAGTTCCCACATGCTGCAGAGCGGCTGGACTGATGTGTCCAATTACCGAGCTGGAGCTCTGGCACGCATGCGCCCAGAGTTGGTGCTCTGCAGTGAGAAAGGCCACTGCCATGGGAGGCCCACAGAGGCCAAACAGCAAAGATAAATAAATGAAAGACCAATAGAAGTGGCCAATAAATAAATAAATAAAAATTTTTAAAAAACCAAAACTCTTACTACTTAAATAAGTCCCTATTTATAAAGTTCTATTTTTTATGAACAAAGATGTTCTAGATTTTTTTTGTAAAAATGGGTAACTAAAAATAACTTGAAAGACCATATGTAAGGACTGAATAAAGCAAACTGCACACTTGGAACGGAAGGCAATGATTTTTATACCTTTGAGGGTGCTTTCAGATCACTGGGTCTAACCAGACATGAAAAGCAGAGACATTACTTTGCCAACAAAGATCCATATAGTCAAAGCTATGGTTGTTCTAGTCATAACGTATGGATGTGAGAGCTGGAGCATAAAGAAGGCTGTGTGACAAAGAACTGATGCCTACCTGTCACTCCACTCCCCACGGTCCATGGCACTCTGTATTCAACTCTCTACAGAAAGGGGTCAGCCTCTATTTTCCCCACATTCTTCCCGCCTGATCAATAATGGTATAATTACCTCAACAGATGAGAAATTTTATTTTGTGTTTGTTATTTTTCAAATTTTGGCCTCCTTTATTGTTTTTATTTATTTATTTATTTTCATCCATCTTTATTCTTTGGCCTGTGTGGGCCTCCCATCACAGTGGCCTCTCTCGTTGCAGAGCACCAGCTCTGGGCACATGCTCTCCAGAGCACTGGCTCATAACTGGACACACCGGTCCAGCCATTCCTCGGCACGTGGGATCTTCCTGGGTCAGAGACTGAACTGGTGCCCCCACTGCAAGGAGGACTCTTTACCACTGGACCACCAGGGAAGCGCTATTTTGTGGTTGTTTTAATTACACGTCTAACATTGGTGAGGGTAAAATAAAATAAGAACTCTAATACTACAAAAAAAAAAAAAGAACTCTAATACTTACAGTGTAAATTAACATAGCTTTTTCCTATAGGGAAGTGAACAATAAGTGGCAAAATGCTTAAAATAGTCATATTGCTTTTCATTTAGTAATTGAATGTCTACAAGTTCATTCTAAGAATAACAAATGTAAAAGAAAGCATATAGAGATATTTATTACACCGTATGAGCTCCGTTGCTTCAGTCATCTCTGACTCTTTGTGACTCCATGGACACACAGCCCTCCAGGCTCCTCTGTCCATGGGATTCTCCAGGCAAGGATACTGGAGTGGGTTGCCATGCCCTCCTCCAGTGGATCTTCCCAACCCAGGAATGGAACCCACATCTCCATTGTTTTCTGCATTGCCGGTGGATTCTTCACTGCTGAGCCACTACTACTACTTACTTAAAAAAAAAAACCCAAAGTCCAAAACTATGTGATTGACTATATTTAGTCACCAGATTCTATGTAGCATGGACATTGATCAACCAAAGATGTACAAACAACCAGCATAGTCGCAGGCTATTCAACGCACCTGCTGAATACTGAATGGAATTCATTCATCCATACAGAATATCACAGTCAGACTGTTTAAGAATATTTAAAGAAATGGGGATATATTTGTTGCACAATATTACGTTTAAAAAAATCCAAGATACTAAGCTTAATAAAGAATATGAGCCCTCAATTTTTGTTGTATTTTTTACATAAACATTTCCTTTTCATATGGACATGGAAACAATACCAAATGCTAACATTAGCTGAACATCGGTAATTTTAAAAAATATATATTTATTTTTATTTATTTATTTCTGTTTTATCAACTTGGTTCTTAGTTGCCGCATGTGTGATCTTGCAAAATTTAGGTGACCACCCTGCTCACTGACTGTATTTCCAAAATGTTGGAGTAATCTCTGAGCTGAGAACATCAGTCCTTTTCTGGCTCTGGAGCACGGCTCTGGCCCCCTGCTGGTACGGTGCTGCAGCGGCAGCTGCAATACTTAGGCCTTAGCAGTGAGCTCTCCACACCAGCCCAAGGAATGGCCGTCCTGTGTCCCTAATACCGAGATAAGATATAGCTCTACAAACCGCTATGCACCAATAAATGAACATAGATATATAGCCTCTCAAGGCCTTTAGGTGATAAACTATTCTGAACTTCTTGTCATATTGCTTTTCATTTAGTAATTGAATGTCTACAAGTTCATTCTAAGAATAACAAATGTAAAAGAAAGCATATAGAGATATTTATTACACGTATGAGCTCCGTTGCTTCAGTCATCTCTGACTCTTTGTGACTCCATGGACACACAGCCCTCCAGGCTCCTCTGTCCATGGGATTCTCCAGGCAAGGATACTGGAGTGGGTTGCCATGCCCTCCTCCAGTGGATCTTCCCAACCCAGGAATGGAACCCACATCTCCATTGTTTTCTGCATTGCCGGTGGATTCTTCACTGCTGAGCCACTACTACTACTTACTTAAAAAAAAAAACCCAAAGTCCAAAACTATGTGATTGACTATATTTAGTCACCAGATTCTATGTAGCATGGACATTGATCAACCAAAGATGTACAAACAACCAGCATAGTCGCAGGCTATTCAACGCACCTGCTGAATACTGAATGGAATTCATTCATCCATACAGAATATCACAGTCAGACTGTTTAAGAATATTTAAAGAAATGGGGATATATTTGTTGCACAATATTACGTTTAAAAAAATCCAAGATACTAAGCTTAATAAAGAATATGAGCCCTCAATTTTTGTTGTATTTTTTACATAAACATTTCCTTTTCATATGGACATGGAAACAATACCAAATGCTAACATTAGCTGAACATCGGTAATTTTAAAAAATATATATTTATTTTTATTTATTTATTTCTGTTTTATCAACTTGGTTCTTAGTTGCCGCATGTGTGATCTTGCAAAATTTAGGTGACCACCCTGCTCACTGACTGTATTTCCAAAATGTTGGAGTAATCTCTGAGCTGAGAACATCAGTCCTTTTCTGGCTCTGGAGCACGGCTCTGGCCCCCTGCTGGTACGGTGCTGCAGCGGCAGCTGCAATACTTAGGCCTTAGCAGTGAGCTCTCCACACCAGCCCAAGGAATGGCCGTCCTGTGTCCCTAATACCGAGATAAGATATAGCTCTACAAACCGCTATGCACCAATAAATGAACATAGATATATAGCCTCTCAAGGCCTTTAGGTGATAAACTATTCTGAACTTCTTGTCATATCAAGTGGCTTGTTTCACAGGCCATAGAATATTGGGAATCAAGCAAACCCAGACTAGATGAGAACAGATCATTCATAAGCAACATTAGCTTTAAATTGGAGACAACAGCATACATTCCAGGACTGGTTATGAGGATCAGGTGAAATACTATACATGCATGCCTTGCATCTAGTTAACTGTTAGATGCTAGATCCACTCATAAGGTTAAAAAAATACATATCCTTTAGCATATTCTAAAAGTACATCATTCAGCTTGCAGTGGAAGACTCACTGGAGGGGGCACAGGCAAATTTGTAGTCAATTTTGTGAATGAAATATGGGTAGATGCAAAGCACTGCAGTAGGAGCTCCAGGAATACGCACAACTCACACACCAACAAATCATTAAACCTGCCTGTAAGGACTTTAACTTTGTCTTGGGACTTCCCTGATGGTCCAGTGGTTAAGACTATGCTTCCACAGAAGGAAGTGTGGGTTTGATCCCCAGCTGGGGAACTAAGATCCTGTATGCCACACCAGAGTCCAAAGAAAGAAAGAAAGCCTTATTCACCAACAGGGCCACAGTAGTTCCATTAGAAGAATTCTGGGTGCAGCTTTAGGTGGTTTTGTTTTGTTTTGTTTTGTTTTGCCACACCACATGGCCTGTGGGATCTTAGTTCCCCAACCAGGGACCGAACTCGGGTCCTCGGCAATGAAAGCGTGGAGTCCTAGTCACGGGTCCAACAGGAAATTTCCTGGGTGCAGCATTTTTAAAAGCACTGGAGTACAGAAACACTGGAGTTCAGTCTAATTTACTCTAATCAAAAGAGAGTTGAGGGTGGGGGCAAGGGATATGAGACCATTAGCTATTTGATCTAAGTAAAGCATTATAAGAAATCTCAAAGGTTCAAAGTGGCAAAGGGGTTCCAGGGTATTTGTGATTAATAGCAAAGTATCAAGGAGATGCTCTACAATGTTTTACTTTACACTAGATTAATCCGTATCTTTCATTTCAACAAATTTGGGGTATTTTCTATATGACACAAAGAAATTTTTAAAAAATTTATTTATTTGGCTGCACCAAGTCTTAGTTGCCGCATTCTTCTTTCTATATATGGGATCTTTTCTTTCAGTTGTTCATGAGGGATCTTCAGTTGTGGCATGCGAACTCTTAGCTACAGCATGTGGGATCTAGTTCCCAGACCAGGGATGGAACCTGGGCCCCCTGGATTGGGAGCCGGGAGTCTTAGCCACTGGACCACCAGGGAAGTCCCCAAAGTAGTTTTCATAATGAACTTCAATCAATACTGTCAATACTTTTGAAAGGGTTTTACCTCTATTTGAGACTTAAACCCAGGGCCCAGACCTGATTGAACCCTGCTTGGGACTTGAACCCACGTGGCTGGAGCTTGAATTCCAGCCAAAACCCTGTTTGGGACTCGAACCCACGTGGCTAAGGTCTAACCCCATCCAAAACTCTGCTTGGGACTGGAACCCACATAAGTCAGGACTCAATCCCAGCCAAAACCCTGTCTGGGACTCGAACTCACGCGGCCAGGACTTAATCCAGCACTCACCCAACATGTGGACCCACCGAGGCTCAGGTTCTTTGTGCCTCAGTGCAGGAGGAATTCAGCGAGAGGCAGAGTGATAGGCAAGAAGAGGATCATTAGGATAGGGTACTTGAAAGAGGTGCAAGTGGGCAGGCAGGCAGGAAAGCTCTGCTCTGCTCTCCCTCAACTGAGTGGGCAGCAATATTTATAGGATGGTAGAAGACCGCCCCCCTCAAGTAGATGCAGATGCAGGACATACATCATTGGTTGCTTCTTTGCTAGCTTCTCCTTTGTCAGCTGTTTATACCCAGTCAAGCCTGCTTTACTGAACAAGGAGCAGCTCTCCTGAGTTATCATCAACTCACTGGCCTCCCAACCTTTCTCAGGTTTCTCTCTTCTACCTACCATCCCCTACTAAGGCTCTACAACCACCTACCTATTCTACTCTGTCCCTATCACTTTCAAGGTTGCTACGAGCTTATATGGTACTTTGATAAGAGTCAGAAAAAGGAACACGTGCAGTCAAGCAGGTACATAGATTAGCCAGTAGATAGTACCTTCATGCAAAGAACATGTGGCCTTTGTTTCAGTCAGATGCAGCCCTGCACCAGCCTGGTACACCAAGTCTTAGTTGCATTCTTCTTTCTATATATGGGATCTTTTCTTTCAGTTGTTCATGAGGGATCTTCAGTTGTGGCATGCGAACTCTTAGCTACAGCATGTGGGATCTAGTTCCCAGACCAGGGATGGAACCTGGGCCCCCTGGATTGGGAGCCGGGAGTCTTAGCCACTGGACCACCAGGGAAGTCCCCAAAGTAGTTTTCATAATGAACTTCAATCAATACTGTCAATACTTTTGAAAGGGTTTTACCTCTATTTGAGACTTAAACCCAGGGCCCAGACCTGATTGAACCCTGCTTGGGACTTGAACCCACGTGGCTGGAGCTTGAATTCCAGCCAAAACCCTGTTTGGGACTCGAACCCACGTGGCTAAGGTCTAACCCCATCCAAAACTCTGCTTGGGACTGGAACCCACATAAGTCAGGACTCAATCCCAGCCAAAACCCTGTCTGGGACTCGAACTCACGCGGCCAGGACTTAATCCAGCACTCACCCAACATGTGGACCCACCGAGGCTCAGGTTCTTTGTGCCTCAGTGCAGGAGGAATTCAGCGAGAGGCAGAGTGATAGGCAAGAAGAGGATCATTAGGATAGGGTACTTGAAAGAGGTGCAAGTGGGCAGGCAGGCAGGAAAGCTCTGCTCTGCTCTCCCTCAACTGAGTGGGCAGCAATATTTATAGGATGGTAGAAGACCGCCCCCCTCAAGTAGATGCAGATGCAGGACATACATCATTGGTTGCTTCTTTGCTAGCTTCTCCTTTGTCAGCTGTTTATACCCAGTCAAGCCTGCTTTACTGAACAAGGAGCAGCTCTCCTGAGTTATCATCAACTCACTGGCCTCCCAACCTTTCTCAGGTTTCTCTCTTCTACCTACCATCCCCTACTAAGGCTCTACAACCACCTACCTATTCTACTCTGTCCCTATCACTTTCAAGGTTGCTACGAGCTTATATGGTACTTTGATAAGAGTCAGAAAAAGGAACACGTGCAGTCAAGCAGGTACATAGATTAGCCAGTAGATAGTACCTTCATGCAAAGAACATGTGGCCTTTGTTTCAGTCAGATGCAGCCCTGCACCAGCCTGGTACACAGTTTGATTGGAGAGAAGTGGGAATGTGAGCTGGATTTCTGGCACCACTCGCTTCTCTAGACAGGAGTATTGAGCAGTGGACAAACCATACAGCTGAATACACTTCACAGTGGCAAGTCTGTTACAACTTTCTTATCACTTCCGTGTGTAGGTTCATTCATCCCACCATCTAAGGAGAATTTGCTCTTTGCGGATACAGAGTGAAATGAGGTTTTCATATTCTCTTAGGCGATATGAGACACTACAGAGTAAGGCAAAAAGTTATGAATCACAAATGAAAGACTAATGAAATGCCAAAAAATTCAGAAGAGCCAAAAAATACTTATATCTTTAGGAATCACAGAAAGTTTGTTTGCTTCTACATAGTTGTTGTCATGGGGTTTTTCTATTCAGTTCTTTTCTTAGTTACATGGATTTTTTTCCTCCCACAAATCTGTTTATTGTTTCAGGAAAGAAAAATATGTTCATTATAGATAATACATAAAAACATCAAGATGAAAAGAATTTTCGTATATCACGAATCTCACTCAGAAAATACAAATTAACATTAGCTGAGCCACATTCCAGAAGTGGTCCTTTGCCTATATACAGTTAAAAGGGTGCCTTGCTGAAGGATTAATAGGTAAATAGACAAACATCTTGTACATCTTTGAATGATGGGTACCATTTGGTCACATGGCGATAGGAACAGAGGATTAGGAAGTGCAGGATGTAAATAACACATAATAATTTATTAGTTTATTTGAAGCAAATGCTACGTGAATGACAATAAAACAAACAAAAAGAACTGAAGAAAAAAGGTTCCAATCAGATCATGAAGAGCTTTTAATACTAGGCTAATGAGTTTACCTGTTAATTTGTGGGCAAAGGGGACCCATGAGGTCATCAAACTCCCTTTTGTGAATATGAATTTGGCAGAGTGTAAGAATTGAAGGTGCTTCTCAGGTGGTTCAGCAGTAAAGAATCTGCCTGCAATCCAGGAGACCCGGGTTCAATCCCTGGGTTGGGAAGATCCCCTGGAGGAGAGCGGAGCAACCCACTCCAGCATTCTTGCCTGGAGAATTCCATAAACAGAGGAGCCTGGTCCTCTATATGGACTATAGTCCATAGGATTACACAGAGTTGGACACATCTGAAGCGACTTAGTACGCACACAAGACTCATTGTTTTACTTACAGCACTTTTATAACATTTTAATTTCATTCCCCCATAAGAAATCTTGCTTTTTTTACAGTTTGCTATCCTTGTTTTTTGATATTCTTAATTTGTTTACTAAAAACTTTTTTGGACCTGTGACTGTAAAGGAATAAGATTATGGACTTTAGGGATAATTGACATTTTAATAATATCTAGTTTTTCTATTCAAAAATAGTATTCAGTAGAATTGTTGCATTCTTCATGTACTCAATGCTCTCTTTTTTGGTCATAGTGATAGTATACATTTCTGGTTCTCCTGTCCTTCTTTAACTACTGTTTCTTTAGTCGCTGTTTTTTTTCCACCACCACTTGTAGGTGTTCTTTAAAGGTTTGTTCTTGGCTTTCTTTTTGGTCTCTCAGATTACATTAGCTACCCAGGTGACACAGTGGTAAACGAGAGTCGGGTTCGGGCCCTGGATATAGACGCTTACATTGGCAGTTGAACACACAGAGCTAGGAGAGAAAACAGAGCCAGAAGTATACATCAGTGGTCACTTATTCTGCCTATCCAATGTGTGCTCATTTGACTGCTCAGTCGTGTCCGACTCTTTGCAACCCTATGGACTGTAGCCCACCAGGCTCCTCGGTCCATGGGGCTCTCCAGGTAAGAATACTGGAGTGAGCTGCCATTTCCTTCTCCAGGGGACCTTCCTGAATACTGTAGAGCAGTAATGAGCATCCTGCTTTAAACCAAAAGAACTGAAGAAAAAAGGTTCCAATCAGATCATGAAGAGCTTTTAATACTAGGCTAATGAGTTTACCTGTTAATTTGTGGGCAAAGGGGACCCATGAGGTCATCAAACTCCCTTTTGTGAATATGAATTTGGCAGAGTGTAAGAATTGAAGGTGCTTCTCAGGTGGTTCAGCAGTAAAGAATCTGCCTGCAATCCAGGAGACCCGGGTTCAATCCCTGGGTTGGGAAGATCCCCTGGAGGAGAGCGGAGCAACCCACTCCAGCATTCTTGCCTGGAGAATTCCATAAACAGAGGAGCCTGGTCCTCTATATGGACTATAGTCCATAGGATTACACAGAGTTGGACACATCTGAAGCGACTTAGTACGCACACAAGACTCATTGTTTTACTTACAGCACTTTTATAACATTTTAATTTCATTCCCCCATAAGAAATCTTGCTTTTTTTACAGTTTGCTATCCTTGTTTTTTGATATTCTTAATTTGTTTACTAAAAACTTTTTTGGACCTGTGACTGTAAAGGAATAAGATTATGGACTTTAGGGATAATTGACATTTTAATAATATCTAGTTTTTCTATTCAAAAATAGTATTCAGTAGAATTGTTGCATTCTTCATGTACTCAATGCTCTCTTTTTTGGTCATAGTGATAGTATACATTTCTGGTTCTCCTGTCCTTCTTTAACTACTGTTTCTTTAGTCGCTGTTTTTTTTCCACCACCACTTGTAGGTGTTCTTTAAAGGTTTGTTCTTGGCTTTCTTTTTGGTCTCTCAGATTACATTAGCTACCCAGGTGACACAGTGGTAAACGAGAGTCGGGTTCGGGCCCTGGATATAGACGCTTACATTGGCAGTTGAACACACAGAGCTAGGAGAGAAAACAGAGCCAGAAGTATACATCAGTGGTCACTTATTCTGCCTATCCAATGTGTGCTCATTTGACTGCTCAGTCGTGTCCGACTCTTTGCAACCCTATGGACTGTAGCCCACCAGGCTCCTCGGTCCATGGGGCTCTCCAGGTAAGAATACTGGAGTGAGCTGCCATTTCCTTCTCCAGGGGACCTTCCTGAATACTGTAGAGCAGTAATGAGCATCCTGCTTTAACCTGTAATCTAGTCTCCAAGGCTCTCTTTCAATTCTTACAAAGCAAAGGTATTAGGGGAAATAGAAATATTCGAAGACTCTCTTAGGACAAGGAAGGGGACCTTTAAGAATTCATAGTCCGGGCTTCCCTGGTGGTCCAGTGGGTAAGGACACCGCCTTGCAGTGCAAGGGGCGCCGGTTCGAGCCCTGGCCTGGGAAGACCCCACGTGCCGCGGAGCGGCTGGACTGATGTGTCCAATCACCGAGCCGGAGCTCTGGAGCGCATGCGCCCAGAGCCGCTGCTCTGCAACGACAGACGCCACCGTGATGGGAGGCCCACACGGGCCAAAGAACGAAGACGAATGAAAAGAGAGAAATGAAAGACCAATAGCAGTGGCCCGCCCACTCCCCTCCCTCCCCAACCCGACCCCCGCCCAAAGTGAATAAATAAATAAATCTTTAAAAAAAAAAAAAAAGAATTCATATTCCCCTACAATCCTGAAGACATAGGCTGATAGGTCAAAGCCGGGCTGTGATCACCACAGCATACAGCACTATGCGTGCCTGCTCAGCGCTTCAGTCATGTCTAGCTCTTTGCAACCCTATTGGCCATGTGCCACCTGGCTCCTCTGTCCATGGGGTTCTCCAGGCAAGAACACTGGAGTGGGTTGCCATGCCAGAGGAGCTTCCCAACCTAGGGATCGAGCCCAAGTCTCTCATGTCTCCTGCATTGGTTTTTACAGATCGCTGTTTTTCCACCACCACTTGTAGGTGTTCTTTAAAGGTTTGTTCTTGGCTTTCTTTTTGGTCTCTCAGATTACATTAGCTACCCAGGTGACACAGTGGTAAACGAGAGTCGGGTTCGGGCCCTGGATATAGACGCTTACATTGGCAGTTGAACACACAGAGCTAGGAGAGAAAACAGAGCCAGAAGTATACATCAGTGGTCACTTATTCTGCCTATCCAATGTGTGCTCATTTGACTGCTCAGTCGTGTCCGACTCTTTGCAACCCTATGGACTGTAGCCCACCAGGCTCCTCGGTCCATGGGGCTCTCCAGGTAAGAATACTGGAGTGAGCTGCCATTTCCTTCTCCAGGGGACCTTCCTGAATACTGTAGAGCAGTAATGAGCATCCTGCTTTAACCTGTAATCTAGTCTCCAAGGCTCTCTTTCAATTCTTACAAAGCAAAGGTATTAGGGGAAATAGAAATATTCGAAGACTCTCTTAGGACAAGGAAGGGGACCTTTAAGAATTCATAGTCCGGGCTTCCCTGGTGGTCCAGTGGGTAAGGACACCGCCTTGCAGTGCAAGGGGCGCCGGTTCGAGCCCTGGCCTGGGAAGACCCCACGTGCCGCGGAGCGGCTGGACTGATGTGTCCAATCACCGAGCCGGAGCTCTGGAGCGCATGCGCCCAGAGCCGCTGCTCTGCAACGACAGACGCCACCGTGATGGGAGGCCCACACGGGCCAAAGAACGAAGACGAATGAAAAGAGAGAAATGAAAGACCAATAGCAGTGGCCCGCCCACTCCCCTCCCTCCCCAACCCGACCCCCGCCCAAAGTGAATAAATAAATAAATCTTTAAAAAAAAAAAAAAAGAATTCATATTCCCCTACAATCCTGAAGACATAGGCTGATAGGTCAAAGCCGGGCTGTGATCACCACAGCATACAGCACTATGCGTGCCTGCTCAGCGCTTCAGTCATGTCTAGCTCTTTGCAACCCTATTGGCCATGTGCCACCTGGCTCCTCTGTCCATGGGGTTCTCCAGGCAAGAACACTGGAGTG
Organism: Tragulus kanchil; assembly: GCA_022376925.1. NCBI lineage: Eukaryota > Metazoa > Chordata > Mammalia > Artiodactyla > Tragulidae > Tragulus > Tragulus kanchil. The sequence goes on along the minus strand of JAIOJX010000003.1, from coordinate 74,759,531 downwards.
GGTTGCCATGCCAGAGGAGCTTCCCAACCTAGGGATCGAGCCCAAGTCTCTCATGTCTCCTGCATTGGTATGTGCCACCTGGGAAACCCCACACAACACTGTAGCAAAGCATAAAGCAGGCAGAGGACTCCAAGGCAGTTCTGGGAAACTGGTAACATTGGTTTTCATCTAGGTAACAAAGCTCAACTGCTTTGCTTAGAACACTGGATGAGAGGTTGGAGTCTTAGCAGTACCTGACACACAATAAACAGTCCAGAGCAAAATGAACATTGTAAGAGGTCAAGGCTGAGGTAATGAAGGCACCAGCATATTTCACCGTTTCCAAGCATTTGATAAGGAACAGAGGAGAGCTTGAAGGATTTTTGTTGCTTTTTTGTGTTTAACTTTGAACTCTCAGTAGGTTGAGTGGGTGGAACAGATAGGAGGAAGACACAAGATAAGAAAAGGCTAATTAATGAGGCAGGAGGCATACATCCTCAACAGAAGATGGAATCAAGGACATCAGTGAAAAGTTTAACTCCCACGGAGAATTATACACACACACACACACACACACACACACACACACACGCGCGCATATGCATAGTTTTTTTTCCTAAAATGAAAAAAGAAGAGAGTGAGGAGAGGAATGAAGTTAAGAAATACATGATGGCTTCCATTTTCTCAGAAGACTCAAAACCATATGAAGTGAAAAGAGTGAACATTGATGTTACTGAAGTATAGAAATGTCATAAGAAAAAAAGCAAAAGGCTATTGTTCATGTACATCAAATTCTATGTCCAGTGGTTGCGATTTCATTTACAGTTGCATCACAAACAATAACTAGGTGAGATATAGGCTATGGTATTCCTTCAACTTCCCAACTGAAGGAATAACAAAGAATGAGATAAGAAAGAAGTCAAAGAATCCTGAGGTATAATATCCAATAGCATCATAACCAATCAAGAAGAGCTTAGTGCTATAACTATAGTCAGATGGTAACGACTCTCATATTTCTCTGCTTTTCTTTGCTGGAGCTATTTTCTACTTTTTCCATAGTCGATACTTTTTTTTTTTTTATAATTTATTTGACTGCTCTGGATCTTTGTTGTGTCATGCAGGATCTTTAGTTGTGGCATGCAAACTCTTAGTTGCATTATGTGGGATCTAGTTCCCTGACCAAGGATGGAAACTGGGTCCCTTGCATTGGGAATGCAGAGTCTTAGCCACAGGACCAGCAGGGAAGGCCCTATAGTCGATACTTTTACGCAAAGTTCTTTCTTGAACCAATGAAGAACACAACACAGCTTTTCATAAAAGAACAACTCCCATCCCATGTTTGCTCTCTTTTTATAAAGTGTGTCATCTTCCAATTTTCTAAGTTTCACCAAATTTCACTTCACTACAAGTTATTGAAATTGGAGCTAAACAAAAGAGTTTGTGCTGGAAAATCGTATTATTTCTGTTATATATCTTTTTGTTTTTTTTTTTTAAAGTCTTTTGCGGGCGGGGGGTCGTTGGGGAAGGAGGAGGGTGGACGGGTCACTTCTACTGGTCTTTCATTCATTTATTTTCATCCATCTTTGTTCTTTGCCTCCCATCGCAGTGGCCTCTGTTGGCGCAGAGTACCGGCTCTGGACGCATGCACTCCAGAGCTCGGGCTCATAATTGGACACATCGGTCCAGCCGCTCCGCGGCACGTGGGATCTTCCCAGGCCAGGGATCGAACTGGCGCCCCTTGCACCGCAAGGTGGTGTCCTTACCCACTGGACCACCAGGGAAGCCCTATTTCTGTTATATATCTTTAAAAGTACAGTTTGTAAACTGGTGTTCTAGAGCCAAGAAGAAAACAGGATCTAAAAAGAACACAGAAAGGACAAAGGAAGTAGTAGGCTGAGTGAAGGGACAGAAAGCCTTGAGTTATAAATCACTCAGTTTAAAATGTCAAGGGAAACTTGTGTCTAAGTATCCCTTTCTGTGCTTTGAGCTTGTTAGTAATGGAAAGTGCCTTTAAGCAAGATACTGAATTTTCAGATTCAAACAAACCCATTGACAGCAAACAAACACATAGGATTTATAATAAAACATATTCACTGAATGGAAAAATCTCTATGGAATTAGTTCAGTAACTATAGTTGGATTCCCTTATCTTTATAAAACACACTTTACCATAACTCTAAAGACTTACACAACATGATCTAAAATAGTGAAGTAATTTACAATCTATTAGTAACTACTAACCACAGGAAAAACCCTTTAATAAATGCAAACACAGAAAGGTATCCTGTTTTACAAATAAATACAAAGTAATTCTTGAGCCAACTAAAAAACGAACAATTTCTCTATCTCAATACAGAATCAAAAATGTAGATGAAAGTTTTCACCTTAGCAAAGGAAGTATAACTGTTATAAAAAACATAATCTTCCCAAGAAATAGAAGAATTTTTAAAACATAAAACTCCCACTGGCAAGAATGTCATGAGACAAAATCTCATATGCTGCTGTATAGAATGAAATCACTAAGAATATTTCTAGAAAGTCATTTATCAGAATACTTATGCTCTTTTTTAACACACTATTTATCAGAACATTAATGCTCTTTAACACACTATTACTGGGGCTTCCCCTGGTGGTCCAGTGGGTAAGGACACCACCTTGCACTTCAAGGGGCGCCGGTTCGAGCGCTGGCCTGGGAAGATCCCACGTGTCGCGGAGCGGCTGGACCGATGTGTCCAATCACCGAGCCAGAGCTCTGGAGCGCATGTGCCCAGAGCCGGCGCTCTGCGACAACAGAGGCCACCACAATGGGAGGCCCACAGGAGCCAAAGAACAAAGACGGATGAAAAATAGAGAAATGAAAGACCAATAGAAGTGGCCCGCCCGCTCCCCTCTCTCCCCAACCCGACCCCCACCCCAAAGTAAATAAATAAATAAATCTTAAAAAAAAAAAAAAAAACACACTATTACTACTAACAGAAAGCTAGCCTGAGAAAATAATCAGAAATATGGCCAGATATAATAATGACCTTATTATAATATTATTTCTAATAGGAAAGTATGGAACATCTACAAACAAGAAATGGTTGAATAAATTATGCTATGCTACCATCTTATTACAGAATTTAATAGGGGTGCCAAAATAACATTTTAAAGGGTCATATATTCATATAAGAAAATACATGAGTACTTCAAATTCATTTTTATTGGAGTACAACAATGCTGTGTTAGTTTTTGCTATACAATGAAGTTGGATCAGTTATCATACATGTGTACATGTATCAAATTTACTTTTAAATTACATATACACACACAGTCTGGAGAAGGAAATGGCAACCCATCCCAGTAGTCTTGCCTGGAGAATCCCACGGACAAAGAGCCTGGTGTGCTGTAGTCCATGGGGTCGCAAAGAGCTGGACGTGACTTAGCAACTGAACAACAACAACAACTACACACAACCATTTGTGTGTCCATATACATATATTATTTTTATGTAGATAATATTAGAAGAAAATACAACAAAATTTTTAGAGTAAGTTTGAGTGTTTTTTAAGATGACTTTTTCTTTATTCTTTTCAGTCATAAACAGAAGCAAGATGAGGGAGGGGATGTTGTCATTTGGAAAATGTCACAATAAGAATATTTCTAGAAAGTCATTTATCAGAATACTTATGCTCTTTTAACACACTATTTATCAGAACATTAATGCTCTTTAACACACTATTACTGGGGCTTCCCCTGGTGGTCCAGTGGGTAAGGACACCACCTTGCAGTGCAAGGGGCGCCGGTTCGAGCGCTGGCCTGGGAAGATCCCACGTGTCGCGGAGCGGCTGGACCGATGTGTCCAATCACCGAGCCAGAGCTCTGGAGCGCATGTGCCCAGAGCCGGCGCTCTGCGACAACAGAGGCCACCACAATGGGAGGCCCACAGGAGCCAAAGAACAAAGACGGATGAAAAATAGAGAAATGAAAGACCAATAGAAGTGGCCCGCCCGCTCCCCTCTCTCCCCAACCCGACCCCCACCCCAAAGTAAAAAAATAAATAAATCTTAAAAAAAAAAAAAAAACACACTATTACTACTAACAGAAAGCTAGCCTGAGAAAATAATCAGAAATATGGCCAGATATAATAATGACCTTATTATAATATTATTTCTAATAGGAAAGTATGGAACATCTACAAACAAGAAATGGTTGAATAAATTATGCTATGCTACCATCTTATTACAGAATTTAATAGGGGTGCCAAAATAACATTTTAAAGGGTCATATATTCATATAAGAAAATACATGAGTACTTCAAATTCATTTTTATTGGAGTACAACAATGCTGTGTTAGTTTTTGCTATACAATGAAGTTGGATCAGTTATCATACATGTGTACATGTATCAAATTTACTTTTAAATTACATATACACACACAGTCTGGAGAAGGAAATGGCAACCCATCCCAGTAGTCTTGCCTGGAGAATCCCACGGACAAAGAGCCTGGTGTGCTGTAGTCCATGGGGTCGCAAAGAGCTGGACGTGACTTAGCAACTGAACAACAACAACAACAATACACACAACCATTTGTGTGTCCATATACATATATTATTTTTATGTAGATAATATTAGAAGAAAATACAACAAAATTTTTAGAGTAAGTTTGAGTGTTTTTTAAGATGACTTTTTCTTTATTCTTTTCAGTCATAAACAGAAGCAAGATGAGGGAGGGGATGTTGTCATTTGGAAAATGTCACAATAAGACACATTTGTGCCGCTATCATGGCTCTAAGACCTACTGCCAACATACGTCAACCCAAGTGCAAAAGAAAATGTACCTGGAGTGCTGTTGGATCAGGTCCCTAAAGAGTGTACACAGCAGATTCAGGCATGATTTCCTAAGAACATCACCTAATCCCCAAAGATCAACTATTGCACCACCCAGTTCAAGGGTTTCAATAATTAGTTGCTCAACAATGTTCAAGCTTAAAAAGAAAAATATTCTGTTTTATATTATAGCATTGTACGTGAAAAGAAGTTTCTTTAAAAAAAAACAAAGCAGCAGCTATGTTTCTCTTTAAATAGGCATTTTTTAAAAATGCAGGATCCGATATATATAATGTACACATCCTACACAATCATATCCTCTGACTGTGATATAGTCTGCAAGCTCCTAGGTTTCCATTATGACCCCACGTTGAGGAAAGTTATGAATGAAAAGGAAAGGAAGAAGCTTGCTGGTGTCCTGATGTTTACTTTCTGACAACTTGAAGGACGTTAGAACATAACCTAATGTGAAGAAAGGAAGCTTGTGTGTTTTTAGTGTTTTATCCTCAGCAGATGTTCGTGGATAAATCTCTAATTGATTTTTTAAATTATGGTCACGCTCCTGTTCTACTATATTCTTTGTCTTCAGTCAGAAAGTCAGACAAGGAGGAAGTGCTGACTTTTAAGTGATAAGCTAGGGAACTCACGAAAAATGAAATCAGTTCTGCTACTTTTCTTTCTGTCCTTACAAAGGGGATGATGCTTTCTCTCCAGAGAAGCTCATCTTAGGCTTACTCCAATGAAGTTGGATCAGTATCACTTATATAATTTTTATGTCTGAGAAGGAAATGGCAACCCATCCCAGTAGTCTTGCCTGGAGAATCCCACGGACAAAGAGCCTGGTGTGCTGTAGTCCATGGGGTCGCAAAGAGCTGGACGTGACTTAGCAACTGAACAACAACAACAATACACACAACCATTTGTGTGTCCATATACATATATTATTTTTATGTAGATAATATTAGAAGAAAATACAACAAAATTTTTAGAGTAAGTTTGAGTGTTTTTTAAGATGACTTTTTCTTTATTCTTTTCAGTCATAAACAGAAGCAAGATGAGGGAGGGGATGTTGTCATTTGGAAAATGTCACAATAAGACACATTTGTGCCGCTATCATGGCTCTAAGACCTACTGCCAACATACGTCAACCCAAGTGCAAAAGAAAATGTACCTGGAGTGCTGTTGGATCAGGTCCCTAAAGAGTGTACACAGCAGATTCAGGCATGATTTCCTAAGAACATCACCTAATCCCCAAAGATCAACTATTGCACCACCCAGTTCAAGGGTTTCAATAATTAGTTGCTCAACAATGTTCAAGCTTAAAAAGAAAAATATTCTGTTTTATATCATAGCATTGTACGTAGAAAAAGAAGTTTCTTTAAAAAAAAACAAAGCAGCAGCTATGTTTCTCTTTAAATAGGCATTTTTTAAAAATGCAGGATACGATATATATAATGTACACATCCTACACAATCATATCCTCTGACTGTGATATAGTCTGCAAGCTCCTAGGTTTCCATTATGACCCCACGTTGAGGAAAGTTATGAATGAAAAGGAAAGGAAGAAGCTTGCTGGTGTCCTGATGTTTACTTTCTGACAACTTGAAGGACGTTAGAACATAACCTAATGTGAAGAAAGGAAGCTTGTGTGTTTTTAGTGTTTTATCCTCAGCAGATGTTCGTGGATAAATCTCTAATTGATTTTTTTTAAATTATGGTCACGCTCCTGTTCTACTATATTCTTTGTCTTCAGTCAGAAAGTCAGACAAGGAGGAAGTGCTGACTTTTAAGTGATAAGCTAGGGAACTCACGAAAAATGAAATCAGTTCTGCTACTTTTCTTTCTGTCCTTACAAAGGGGATGATGCTTTCTCTCCAGAGAAGCTCATCTTAGGCTTACTCCAAAGTGTTCTACTTCAGTAATAATTCTTTCACAAACTGTATCCCACCACTCTGGTTAAATCATCTCATCGTCTCTTTTATTCTCCTGTGTCTTTTTTTCTCTGCGTATGGCTGTCTATGCACAGTTGTCCCTGGAACAACTCAAGGGTTAGGGTACTAACCACCATGCAGTCAAAAATCTGTTTAACTTTATAATCAGCTCTCCATGACTGTAGTAACCACGTCTGTGGGTTCAGTCAATCACAGATCATGTAGTACTGCAGCAGATATTAAAAAAAAAAAACCCACAGGGTCAACTGTCATTTCTTTCTCTTTTTAACTGTGCCTTATGTGCTGTTTTAACATATTTCCTTTTTAAGTTGTATTATGGGATTCTTCATGTCGGTAGATATTCTAATTTGTTCTTATATTAATGTGCCTTTTTTTTTTTTGGAGGTGGGGAGCGGGTTGTGGAGGGAGGGGGGCAGGTGGGCCACTTGTATTGGTCTTTTTTTTTTTGTTGTTGTTGTTGTTAAATTCTTTATTTTAAAGGTTTTACAGAGTTTTTTTGTTCCCAGATCAGTCATATGTATATCCCTGGTCCCCACCCCCCCAGTTCCCCCATCCCACCCCTCCGGAGCATTGCCCCAAGCCATTGTGAGCATTCCTATTCCTTAGCACAATGACTATAGCTATCTTTTCCACACATGACAGTATAGGTTTCCATGTTACTCCTCCATGCCTCCCTCCCTATTTCTTCCCACAATGTCCATATGTCTATGCTCTGTCTGTTTTTCCATGAGTTCACTGCATGTGTTATCACGACCATCCTACTAGATTCCTAGTTTCTTGAGGTAGGATTGTACTGATATAAATTTCCCTCAGCTTTCTGACAACTTGAAGGATAGCTAACCTAATGTGAAGAAAGGAAGCTTGTGTGTTTTAGTGTTTTATCCTCAGCAGATGTTCGTGGATAAATCTCTAATTGATTTTTTAAATTATGGTCACGCTCCTGTTCTACTATATTCTTTGTCTTCAGTCAGAAAGTCAGACAAGGAGGAAGTGCTGACTTTTAAGTGATAAGCTAGGGAACTCACGAAAAATGAAATCAGTTCTGCTACTTTTCTTTCTGTCCTTACAAAGGGGATGATGCTTTCTCCAGAGAAGCTCATCTTAGGCTTACTCCAAAGTGTTCTACTTCAGTAATAATTCTTTCACAAACTGTATCCCACCACTCTGGTTAAATCATCTCATCGTCTCTTTTATTCTCCTGTGTCTTTTTTTCTCTGCGTATGGCTGTCTATGCACAGTTGTCCCTGGAACAACTCAAGGGTTAGGGTACTAACCACCATGCAGTCAAAAATCTGTTTAACTTTATAATCAGCTCTCCATGACTGTAGTAACCACGTCTGTGGGTTCAGTCAATCACAGATCATGTAGTACTGCAGCAGATATTAAAAAAAAAAAAACCCACAGGGTCAACTGTCATTTCTTTCTCTTTTTAACTGTGCCTTATGTGCTGTTTTAACATATTTCCTTTTTAAGTTGTATTATGGGATTCTTCATGTCGGTAGATATTCTAATTTGTTCTTATATTAATGTGCCTTTTTTTTTTTTGGAGGTGGGGAGCGGGTTGTGGAGGGAGGGGGGCAGGTGGGCCACTTGTATTGGTCTTTTTTTTTTTGTTGTTGTTGTTGTTAAATTCTTTATTTTAAAGGTTTTACAGAGTTTTTTTGTTCCCAGATCAGTCATATGTATATCCCTGGTCCCCACCCCCCCAGTTCCCCCATCCCACCCCTCCGGAGCATTGCCCCAAGCCATTGTGAGCATTCCTATTCCCTTAGCACAATGACTATAGCTATCTTTTCCACACATGACAGTATAGGTTTCCATGTTACTCCCTCCATGCCTCCCCCTCCCTATTTCTTCCCCACAATGTCCATATGTCTATGCTCTGTCTGTTTTTCTATGAGTTCACTGCATGTGTTATCACGACCATCCTACTAGATTCCTAGTTTCTTGAGGTAGGATTGTACTGATATAAATTTCCCTCTTAGAACTGCTTTTGCAGTCTCTCATAGGTTTTGCACGGTCGTGTGCTCATTGTCATTTTCTTCTAGGAATTTTTAAATTTCTCCTTTGATTTCCTCAGCAATCAGTTGGTTTTTTAGGTATATGTTGTTTAATCTCCATATGTTTGTGTTTTTAGCGGTTTTTTTCCTGTAGTTGATCTCTAGTCTCATTGCATTGTTGTCCGAGAAGATGGTTGATATAATTTCAGTTTTCTTGAATTGACTGAGGTTTGATTTGTGGCCCAAGATGTGGTCTATCCTGGAGAATGTTCCATGAGCACTTGAGAAGAAAGTGTATTCTTCTGCTTTTTTTTTTTTTTTTTAAACCTTTATTTTACTTTTAACTTTTACAGAGTTTTGTTGTTCACAGACATGCATGTTCTCAGATTAGTCACATGTATATCCCCCCCTTCCCTCCCCTCCCGACCATCACACAGCACCCCTGAAGGATCCCCTTTTCTCACAGAGCAATGACTAGAGCTATTTTCTTCAGTTATGATAGTACAGGCCTTCATGCTACTTCCTTTACGCCTCTCACCCACTGTTCCTTCCCCACAATGTCCATATGTCCACTGTCCATGTCTGTCTTTCTGTCGCTTCACTGCATGTGCCATCATCACCATCCTACTAGATTCCATATATATGTGTTAATATACTGTATTTGTCCTTCTCTTTCTGACTGACTTCACTTTTGATGATACGTTCTAGATCCAGCCACCTCATCAGGGTTGATTCTTCTGCATTTCTCTTTACAGCTGTGTAGTATTCCATTGTATATATGTACCAGAGCTTTTGGATCCATTCGTTCATCGATGGGCATCTCGGTTCCTTCCATGTTCTAGCTATTGTATAGAGAGCTGCAATGAACATTGGGGTACAGGTGCTTCTTTCAGTTTTGATTTCGTCAGGGTATAAGCCTAAGAGTGGGATTGCTGGGTCATATGGTGCTTCTATTTTTAGTTTTTTAAGATTCAGACTCTACTACAAAGCAACAGTCATCAAAACAGTATGGTACTGGCACAAAAACAGAAATATCGACCAATAGCACAAGATCGAGAACCCAGAGATAAAGCCATGCACCTATGGGTACCTTATTTTTGACAAAGGAGGTGAACATATAAAATGGGACAAAGACAGCCTCTTCAACAAATGGTGCTGGGAAAATTGGGCAGCTACATGCAAGAAAATGAAGTTGGAACATACCCTGACACCATACACAAAGATCAACTCAAAATGGATTAAAGACTTAAATGTAAGGCCAGAAACCATCAAACTCTTAGAGGAGAATATAGGCAAAACCCTCAAGGACATCAATCAAAGCAAGATCTTCTCTGACCCACCTACTAGAATAGTGGAACTAAAAAGACAAATGAACATGTGGGACCTCATGAAACTTAAAAGCTTTTGCACAGCTAAAGAAATTACAAAAAAGCTGAACAGACACCCCACAGAGTAGGAGAAAATCATAGCAAATGAAACAACAGACAAAGAATGAATCTCCAAAATCTACAAGCAACTCAGACAACTCAGCACTGGAAAAACGAACAACCCAATCAAAAAATGGGAAAAGGAACTAAACAGACACCTCTCCAACGATGACATACAGATGGCCCAAAAACACATGAAACGATGCTCAACTTCACTAATAATTAGAGAAATGTAAATCAAAACTACAATGAGATATCACCTCACACCCGTCAGAATGGCCATCATCCACAAATCGACAGACAATAAATGCTGGAGAGGGTGCGGAGAAAAGGGAACACTTCTGCATTGCTGGTGGGAGTGTAAATTGATACAGCCTCTATGGAAGACAGTCTGGAGATTTCTTGTATTGGTCTTTCATTTATCTATTTTCAACCATCTTTGTTCTTTGGCCCTTGTGGGCCTCCCATCGCAGTGGCCTCCGTCGTCGCAGAGCACTGGCTCTGGGTGCACACTCCCGAGCCCTGGCTCGGTAGTTGGACACGTCGGTCCAGCGCTCCGCGGCACGTGGGATATTCCCAGACCAGGGATTGAACCAGTGCCTTGCACTGCAACGTCTTCCTTTTAGATTCAGGGTACAGGTGCTTCTTTCAGTTTTGATTTCGTCAGGGTATAAGCCTAAGAGTGGGATTGCTGGGTCATATGGTGCTTCTATTTTTAGTTTTTTAAGATTCAGACTCTACTACAAAGCAACAGTCATCAAAACAGTATGGTACTGGCACAAAAACAGAAATATCGACCAATAGCACAAGATCGAGAACCCAGAGATAAAGCCATGCACCTATGGGTACCTTATTTTTGACAAAGGAGGTGAACATATAAAATGGGACAAAGACAGCCTCTTCAACAAATGGTGCTGGGAAAATTGGGCAGCTACATGCAAGAAAATGAAGTTGGAACATACCCTGACACCATACACAAAGATCAACTCAAAATGGATTAAAGACTTAAATGTAAGGCCAGAAACCATCAAACTCTTAGAGGAGAATATAGGCAAAACCCTCAAGGACATCAATCAAAGCAAGATCTTCTCTGACCCACCTACTAGAATAGTGGAACTAAAAAGACAAATGAACATGTGGGACCTCATGAAACTTAAAAGCTTTTGCACAGCTAAAGAAATTACAAAAAAGCTGAACAGACACCCCACAGAGTAGGAGAAAATCATAGCAAATGAAACAACAGACAAAGAATGAATCTCCAAAATCTACAAGCAACTCAGACAACTCAGCACTGGAAAAACGAACAACCCAATCAAAAAATGGGAAAAGGAACTAAACAGACACCTCTCCAACGATGACATACAGATGGCCCAAAAACACATGAAACGATGCTCAACTTCACTAATAATTAGAGAAATGTAAATCAAAACTACAATGAGATATCACCTCACACCCGTCAGAATGGCCATCATCCACAAATCGACAGACAATAAATGCTGGAGAGGGTGCGGAGAAAAGGGAACACTTCTGCATTGCTGGTGGGAGTGTAAATTGATACAGCCTCTATGGAAGACAGTCTGGAGATTTCTTGTATTGGTCTTTCATTTATCTATTTTCAACCATCTTTGTTCTTTGGCCCTTGTGGGCCTCCCATCGCAGTGGCCTCCGTCGTCGCAGAGCACCGGCTCTGGGTGCACACTCCAGAGCTCTGGCTCGGTAGTTGGACACGTCGGTCCAGCCGCTCCGCGGCACGTGGGATATTCCCAGACCAGGGATTGAACCAGTGCCCCTTGCACTGCAAGGCGGTGTCCTTACCCACTGGACCACCAGGGAAGCCCTGATCATCTTTATGATTTGTTACTCTTTATGTTTTAGAATTCCTCCTTTATTTATTAAACATATTTATCTTATGTATTGGATATTTCTAATAGCTGAAATATCTGTAGATCAGTTGTAGTTCTGATTTCTGCTCACTCATACTCATAGTATTTTTATTTTTTTCCCCTTGCTTTGTTTTTTAAACAAATGCTCACTCATACTCATAGTATTTTTATTTTTTACCCCTTGCTTTGTGATTTAAAAAAAAATGTGTATGGGCTTATTTGTTCGAATTTTAACTATGATTATTTGATAACTAGGGTGAAAATTCTTTCTGTTGAGAATTTGTGATGCCTTCTGGCAGGTACTGAAGATGTTATAGACTCGTCTATTTTTTTTTCTCATTTGTGATTTTAATCGAAGTACTACTATTCATTTTTTAAAGCCTTTCCTTATAAGCACCAAATCTGAATATCTATGTCAATTTTGGAGGGAAAGAAACTCCATCAAGAATTCCTCTCCAGAAGAAAACAATGATGTTCACTCCTCCAAACAACCAAATACAAAGTCTACGAAAACAAACAAAAAAGCCCACACAGAAAAACAGAAACAAAACGAAAAATGCCATTCTAGGGGTTCAGGGCATTTAGCAGCCTTCACTGTGCTATCTAATCATCTTTCAGCTGACTCTCAAAAAAATCACGCCCTAGCTCGTCAAAATATACACTTCCATTTGAGTATTAAATTAAAAAATAATTAAAAACAAGAAGCATGAAGGAATTCACAATTAATGGCCTGACTCATTTCGATCTCAGGTACAGCCCAGGAAGGTCAGGAAGGCTATTTGCAATCCATATGATTCAGGGAGATTGATTTAGAAGATTTACCTTTCTTCCAAACAGCGTAAACACCCACAATTCCAAGTATGAAGGGACACAGACGATCCCCTTCGAGAATTCCACAGGACAACACAGACACCCCAGCTGTTCTTCATGGTGACAGGACTTCCGTCAAATTGACACAGTTCCCCTGTGTAAAATATTTCCCATCCTGTTTCAATACTTTCATTGAGAGGTCAAGAATCAGTCTTGAGAAACTCCCACATGGAATCTTCTTCCAGAGATGTGGATAGATTGGAACAGCTGTCAAATCATTAGCCACATAATCAAACTCTCTCCCTTCTTCGACATAACTCTTCAGTACTGGAATACAGTCTTCTACTAGAAGCTGACAGCAGTCTCCTTGAAGATTTTCGGTTTTTTAAAATTAATTAATTTATTTTTTTGGCTATTCTGGGTTTTCACTGCTGCCACAGACTTTTCTCTAGTTGCAGGGAGTGGGGGCTACTCTCTAGTTGAGGTGAGCAGGCTTCCTGTTGCAGTGATTTCTCTTGTGGAACTCAGGCTCTAAGGCACACAGGCTCAATAGCTGCGGCTCCCAGGCGCGAGAGCACAGGCTCAATCATTGTGGCTCACGGGCTTAGTTGCTCCGCAGCATGTGGGATCATCCTAGATCAGGGATTGAACTCGTGTCTCCTGCACTGGCAGGTGAACTCTTTACCACGGAGCTACCAGGGAAGCCCCTCCTTGAAGATTGTCTAAGACATCACTACATGTATTTTCGCATGTATTTCTTACATCCATCAGGCACCATTTAGTCAATCTCTGTCAGTGACCATCTTTGGTTTCAGTTTGACTGTTTCACATGAAATGCCCCCATCTCCACCTCCCAGAATCAGTAGTACATCTTTGCCAGTGTAATCTTCTTTGCCACTGCCCATGATCGCTGGGGTATATGCCAAATCACTTTTTGCCAAATTAACATCCCCACTGAGGATAAGAATATGTCCTAATTGTGTTTTTCTTTTTTTCTTTTTGATCTTTTTTGTTTGTTTATTTATTTAATTTGTAAAAAATTTTTACAGAGTTCTGTTGTTCACAGACATGTATGTTCCCAGATCAGTCATATGCATGTCCAAATTGTTTTGTGTGTAAAATTCTAACGTTCTGGTGAGTGCTCATCATACACCATTTTATCTATGTCGACCTCAGCCAGGTGGCCATTCACAGTAGGCCAGTATCTGTCAATGGCTCCTCCTCAAACAATGGGTGGTAATCGCTTCACCCGCTCAGCACTGACTCAATTCTTTCATTCTTTCTTCCACTTTGTTCAAAAGACTATCAACTTCTTTGCCTTCAGCATTGCTGTCATAACTCTGAAGGTCCAGCAACAGCAATCCACGCGGGTAAATTCTCAAATTGGCAAAACCGCCCTTTTTATTTCTATACACCGTGAAACAGCCATGCTCCTGCCAGGTGTGCACTTACGCCATCATCCCCTGCTCTGGAAAATGGATGGGATGCCTTTCAGAATGGCCTCGCCATGGGACTTCCCTGGTGGTCCAGTGGCTAAGAATCTGCCTTCCAATCCAGGGTATGCAGGTATGATCCCTGGTCAGGGAACTAAGATCCCACATACACAAGCTGACTAGGCTTGCGTGCCTAAGCTAAGACCCAGTGAAGCCAAATAAATAAATATTAAAAAAAAGAATTAAACTCAGAATGGCCTCACCATCAGCGTTGGCGCTGAGCATGAAGCCGAGGGTGCTGTGCCCTGCTGCTGCCATAGTGAGGCGAGGCCCTGGGCCATGCCTGGGGGAGGTAGCTGGGGAGACTGGGGGGCCATGCTGGCGTGTCAGGCTGTGGCCGGTGTGGAGTGCCTCAAGTCTATTTTAAATTAAAACTCTCCATTTGTAGAGTTTAGGGATCATGAGAACAGTATAAAATAAAGCTTCAAATCCAAGTGAATGTGAGCTGGTAAGCAGGAATCACTCAGGGAGGTTTTTAACAGCACTGCTGTACTCATCTCCAGGGTGGTCTCTGATAGGCTTCCTCTACTTTGCAGAACGCTGGGAGCTTTCTTCAAGTCTCTGTTCTTCCCCATTACAAGTGTCTGTGCCAACAGAAACGGATGGATGCCGCCAAAGTATTCAGGGATTTCAGCATTTGTTGTTTATGTACAATCTGCATTCATTCAGAATAGACTCGCTTGGTTTCTAGCCCCAGAAATTTCCTTGGCTTTCTTATAGGTTCATCCATTTATTTTACAGGATTTTTTTATACTGAATCTACTATTTCACATATGTGATGGATGTCTTCTCTATCACATTGCCAGAAATGGGTATCTATTGAAGACTTCTGCAATTGCTTTGTAAAATTTAAATCAGGATATTATAATCACTCCAGATAAATTTTAGTTTAGTATGTTACTGTAATCTACAAGACTGTCAAGGGCACTTAATAACCTTGAAGGAGTTATTATGGGGTTGACCAAAAAGTTCATTTGAGTTTTCCCATTAGATGCATGCAAGAATCCCAACGGACTTTTAGGCCAATCCGATCTATTTGCTTACCTCAAAGTCGTATATCATATGCAAATTTGCTTCAACTTTCTCAGTCTTCACCACAATCACTGATCAATACAGCTTCTTACAGAAAAGCTAAAAAATGAAAAAAAATTTTATCAAAAAAATATCTATAGAAATTTCAACATTTTTCTTATTGCTGTCAGATACATAGAATTACACATTGAATTTCCATCATAACCACATATCAATTCAAATAAATCAAATTAAAATAGGATAATCTCCCTACCCTGATTACTTCAACTGGCAGACTTAACAAAACAGTATTGAACCAAACAAAAATATTTCAATGTTTGTGGAAGCCAGCAGAAATGTGAGGGGGTGTCAGAAATCTCTGTCAGCCCTCATCTTCCACAGGAGGAAACCACCTTAATCTAAACTAGTATTTTCAAGGCCAATGTGTACAAAAGGTTGCAAAGCTTAGAAAAGCTCTAAAATATCACAAAGGGAAGCTTGGAAAGGTTTTCTGGTTTGAAGAGCATCATGAAAACCCTTGCCTACTAGATTTTTTTCTTTTCTGCTATGCTGCAGCTTTAGTTCACATCTTTCACTAACTTCAGTCATCAATGGCAACTTTCATAAAATTTTCTCGCCAATATCCAGATGATGGCGTTTACACGTGCATGTGTGCATCTTTACATTTTCCCATTAGAAATAAGAGAAAACTTACACTCTTTCCTTTGGGACAGTGCTCTTGCATGAAGAACATATAAACCACTGACTCTGGGTCTGCATCTTTATTTTCTGAGCAGAAACTACCTGTTTAAATAGAACATTTAGCTCTTGATGTTCTTTCTTCTTAATACTTGATGTATATCCTGCAATAATGTGGTAGAAAAAACACAGAGGCTTTGGAATCACATAGATCTGGGTTTAAATCTCAATATCGGGCTTCCCTGGTGGTCCAGTGTGTAAGGACACCGCCTTGCAGTGCAAGGGGCGCCGGTTCCATCCCTGGCCTGGGAATATCCCATGTGCCGCGAGCGCTGGACTGATGTGTCCAATTACCGAGCCGGAGCTCTAGGCGCATGCGCCCAGAGCCGGTGCTTCCCCTGGGGCCCAACGGACTTTTAGGCCAATCCGATCTATTTGCTTACCTCAAAGTCGTATATCATATGCAAATTTGCTTCAACTTTCTCAGTCTTCACCACAATCACTGATCAATACAGCTTCTTACAGAAAAGCTAAAAAATGAAAAAAAATTTTATCAAAAAAATATCTATAGAAATTTCAACATTTTTCTTATTGCTGTCAGATACATAGAATTACACATTGAATTTCCATCATAACCACATATCAATTCAAATAAATCAAATTAAAATAGGATAATCTCCCTACCCTGATTACTTCAACTGGCAGACTTAACAAAACAGTATTGAACCAAACAAAAATATTTCAATGTTTGTGGAAGCCAGCAGAAATGTGAGGGGGTGTCAGAAATCTCTGTCAGCCCTCATCTTCCACAGGAGGAAACCACCTTAATCTAAACTAGTATTTTCAAGGCCAATGTGTACAAAAGGTTGCAAAGCTTAGAAAAGCTCTAAAATATCACAAAGGGAAGCTTGGAAAGGTTTTCTGGTTTGAAGAGCATCATGAAAACCCTTGCCTACTAGATTTTTTTCTTTTCTGCTATGCTGCAGCTTTAGTTCACATCTTTCACTAACTTCAGTCATCAATGGCAACTTTCATAAAATTTTCTCGCCAATATCCAGATGATGGCGTTTACACGTGCATGTGTGCATCTTTACATTTTCCCATTAGAAATAAGAGAAAACTTACACTCTTTCCTTTGGGACAGTGCTCTTGCATGAAGAACATATAAACCACTGACTCTGGGTCTGCATCTTTATTTTCTGAGCAGAAACTACCTGTTTAAATAGAACATTTAGCTCTTGATGTTCTTTCTTCTTAATACTTGATGTATATCCTGCAATAATGTGGTAGAAAAAACACAGAGGCTTTGGAATCACATAGATCTGGGTTTAAATCTCAATATCGGGCTTCCCTGGTGGTCCAGTGTGTAAGGACACCGCCTTGCAGTGCAAGGGGCGCCGGTTCCATCCCTGGCCTGGGAATATCCCATGTGCCGCGGAGCGGCTGGACTGATGTGTCCAATTACCGAGCCGGAGCTCTAGAGCGCATGCGCCCAGAGCCGGTGCTCTGCGACAACAGAGGCCACCGCGATGGGAGGCCCACAGGAGCCAAAGAACAAAGATGGATGAAAATAGACAAATGAAAGACCAGTAGAAGTAGCCCGCCTGCTCCCCTCCCTCCCCACCCCACCCCACAAAATAAATAAATAAATAAATCTTTAAAAAAAAAATCTCAATATCTCTGACCCTCTTAGGAAAACAGTATCACAAGTCTCAATGGACACCTGTTAAGAGTCAAACTGCACACAAACACACACACACACACATATACATACACACATATATAATGCCTAGTACAAATACTGCCATGTAACCTGTACTCTATTATGCTAGCTATCTTTCTGTATAATTTTGCATTTCATTGCCACTTTGCTCAATGTAGCAAAGATTTTCCAGACTAAATTTTCAAAGTCATCATCCTGATAAAATACTGTGGTTCTGTTCAAGAATGATCACTTTATGCACTTACTCTAACCAATGATAGATATAAAATACTTTAAAAATAACAATAAAACAACAATTATACTACTGAACATACTCCACTAAGGTACAGTCATTCCTTGGTATCCATGGGGGACTGGTTCAGCCCTCTCCCACCATGAACACCAAAACCCACGGGTGCTTAAGTCCCTTATGTAAAATGGCATAGTGTTGGCATATCTCTAGATTATTCATAATAACTAATACAAGGTATATGCTCTGGAAATTGGGACAAATACATGAAGAACATATAAACCACTGACTGGGTCTGCATCTTTATTTCTAAACTACCTGGGTTGCATCTTTATTTTCTGAGCAGAAACTACCTGTTTAAATAGAACATTTAGCTCTTGATGTTCTTTCTTCTTAATACTTGATGTATATCCTGCAATAATGTGGTAGAAAAAACACAGAGGCTTTGGAATCACATAGATCTGGGTTTAAATCTCAATATCGGGCTTCCCTGGTGGTCCAGTGTGTAAGGACACCGCCTTGCAGTGCAAGGGGCGCCGGTTCCATCCCTGGCCTGGGAATATCCCATGTGCCGCGGAGCGGCTGGACTGATGTGTCCAATTACCGAGCCGGAGCTCTAGAGCGCATGCGCCCAGAGCCGGTGCTCTGCGACAACAGAGGCCACCGCGATGGGAGGCCCACAGGAGCCAAAGAACAAAGATGGATGAAAATAGACAAATGAAAGACCAGTAGAAGTAGCCCGCCTGCTCCCCTCCCTCCCCACCCCACCCCACAAAATAAATAAATAAATAAATCTTTAAAAAAAAAATCTCAATATCTCTGACCCTCTTAGGAAAACAGTATCACAAGTCTCAATGGACACCTGTTAAGAGTCAAACTGCACACAAACACACACACACACACACATATACATACACACATATATAATGCCTAGTACAAATACTGCCATGTAACCTGTACTCTATTATGCTAGCTATCTTTCTGTATAATTTTGCATTTCATTGCCACTTTGCTCAATGTAGCAAAGATTTTCCAGACTAAATTTTCAAAGTCATCATCCTGATAAAATACTGTGGTTCTGTTCAAGAATGATCACTTTGCGGCACTTACTCTAACCAATGATAGATATAAAATACTTTAAAAATAACAATAAAACAACAATTATACTACTGAACATACTCCACTAAGGTACAGTCATTCCTTGGTATCCATGGGGGACTGGTTCAGCCCTCTCCCACCATGAACACCAAAACCCACGGGTGCTTAAGTCCCTTATGTAAAATGGCATAGTGTTGGCATATCTCTAGATTATTCATAATAACTAATACAAGGTATATGCTCTGGAAATTGGGACAAATACAAGTTTTGCTTTCTGGAACTGTCTGGAATTTTATTTTTTTTTAAATGAGCAGTCTTGATCTGTGGTTAGTTGAGTCTACAGATGCAGAACCTGCAGATACAGAGGGCCAGTGTACAGTATAAAATCTATGTTCTAAACTCACTAAAGTTATTCCTTCCCTTGTGGGGCTATGGCATCAAAATTCTTTATAGTCATGTAAATTTATTTCCTTCTTAGATTTTTCTCTTCTATTTCTATCTTTTTAAAAAATTATTTTATTCTATTTTACAGGGTTTTGTTGTTCACTGACACACATCAACCTGAATCCGTCATAGGTACAGGTCTCCCCTCTCCCGAACCTTCCCCCATCTCCCTCCCATCCCACCCCTCCAGGTAGCCACAGAGCCCCTGCTTGAGATCTCCTATTTCTACCTTTTTTATTTAATTTTATTTTTGAATACGTAAACATACATGATTTTAAGACTGAAACTACATAAGCAAGTTATAGAGAAATCTCTCCATCCTTGGAACCTTTCCCAGTCTTCCTTCTACATATAGATCCCTCTATAGACTCTTCTGGATGTCTGTTTTTTTCCACTTCATAAACAGATTCTGCAGATTACCCTCTTGGTGCATAGAGACTTTCTACATTCTCTTTATGCCTTCTGAAGAAAAGGCTGACTTGGGCAGGATACCATCACCCTGTAGATTATTCCATTGTTGCATGTACTTTAATTAGTTCTCTACTAATGGGCATTTTGGTTCTTCCCAAACTTTCACTAATATAAGTAATTCCCTTGTGACTAAATTTATACAAATGCCAGTTTATATTTTATGCCAATATGTCCTTAGAACAGATTCCTAAAAGTTAGATGTCTGCATCAAAAGATAGATGGATATGTGACTCTACCAGATACTGTCAAATTCCCTCCTGAGTTTTACACTTTTATATCCTTACCAGAGAGGCATCAGAGTGCTGGTCTCCCCAGAGTTCATAGAACATACTGGATAACTTTGAATTTGGGTGAAAAGGCTTTTTAAAGATAATTAATCTTTTTTGGCTGTTTTTAAAATTTTACTTGTTTTTGCAATGTGTGTATATGCTCAGTCGTGTGTAACTCTTTCTGACTCCATGGACCATAGCTCACCAGTCTCCTCTGTCCATGGAATTTTCCAAGCCAAGAATACTGAAGTGAGTTGCCATTTCCTATTCCAGGGGATCTTCCTAATCTAGGGATCAAACCCTTGTCTCTTGTGTCTCCTGCATTGGCAGGTGGATTCTTTACCACTAGTGCTATCTGGGGAGAATCTTTGGCTGTTTTTAATTGATTCTGGCTGTGCTGGGTCTTCACTTCTGCACATGGGCTTTCTCTAGTTGTGGTGAGCAAGGCAGATGGGGGTTACTCTCCAGTTGTGATATGCAGGCTTCTCATTGCAGGGGCTTTTCTTGTTGTGAAGCATGGGCTCTAGGTGTGCAGGCTTCAATAACTGTGGCCCATGGACTTAGCTGCCCCTCAGCATGAGGCATGTTCCTGGCCCAGGGACTGAATCCATGTCCTCTGCATTGACAGGCAGATTATTCACCACTGGACTATCAGAAAAGTACCAGAAAGGCTTTAGTATAGATGTAATTTTTAGGATAGTTTTCCTTTGTACTTCTTTGCATGACTGAAGTTGAATATCTTTTATATGCTTTGTCATCTGCTTTTTTTTCCCATGAAACCTGTTTTTATATCTTTGGCCTATTTTTCTACTGGGTTGACAATAACTTGCTTTGATTATTGGAAGTTATCTTCATTAAGGAGACTAGCTCTTTACACTGTAAATTCAAATTTTCCTTTTCAAACTTTTCATTTTTTTAAATTATAAGTAATTCCTTGTGACTAAATTTATACAAATGCCAGTTTATATTTTATGCCAATATGTCCTTAGAACAGATTCCTAAAAGTTAGATGTCTGCATCAAAAGATAGATGGATATGTGACTCTACCAGATACTGTCAAATTCCCTCCTGAGTTTTACACTTTTATATCCTTACCAGAGAGGCATCAGAGTGCTGGTCTCCCCAGAGTTCATAGAACATACTGGATAACTTTGAATTTGGGTGAAAAGGCTTTTTAAAGATAATTAATCTTTTTTGGCTGTTTTTAAAATTTTACTTGTTTTTGCAATGTGTGTATATGCTCAGTCGTGTGTAACTCTTTCTGACTCCATGGACCATAGCTCACCAGTCTCCTCTGTCCATGGAATTTTCCAAGCCAAGAATACTGAAGTGAGTTGCCATTTCCTATTCCAGGGGATCTTCCTAATCTAGGGATCAAACCCTTGTCTCTTGTGTCTCCTGCATTGGCAGGTGGATTCTTTACCACTAGTGCTATCTGGGGAGAATCTTTGGCTGTTTTTAATTGATTCTGGCTGTGCTGGGTCTTCACTTCTGCACATGGGCTTTCTCTAGTTGTGGTGAGCAAGGCAGATGGGGGTTACTCTCCAGTTGTGATATGCAGGCTTCTCATTGCAGGGGCTTTTCTTGTTGTGAAGCATGGGCTCTAGGTGTGCAGGCTTCAATAACTGTGGCCCATGGACTTAGCTGCCCCTCAGCATGAGGCATGTTCCTGGCCCAGGGACTGAATCCATGTCCTCTGCATTGACAGGCAGATTATTCACCACTGGACTATCAGAAAAGTACCAGAAAGGCTTTAGTATAGATGTAATTTTTAGGATAGTTTTCCTTTGTACTTCTTTGCATGACTGAAGTTGAATATCTTTTATATGCTTTGTCATCTGCTTTTTTTTCCCATGAAACCTGTTTTTATATCTTTGGCCTATTTTTCTACTGGGTTGACAATAACTTGCTTTGATTATTGGAAGTTATCTTCATTAAGGAGACTAGCTCTTTACACTGTAAATTCAAATATTTCTTCCCTGTTTGTAACCTGTCATTTGATTTTCCTCATGGCATTTTTCACCACGTAAATATTATTTTAATATAGTGGAATTTATCATAGTTTAATTTTCTGACATTGAGTCATTGTCATGAAATTCCTGGCTTACAATTTCACAGATTTTAATTTGTTCCATGACTATCTGGCTTTCTATGTTGCCCATAAGAAGTTCATTGCTGGGCTTTCCCCTGGTGGTCCAGTGGGTAAGGACACCGCCTTGCAGTGCAAGGGGCGCCGGTTCGATCCCTGGCCTGGGAAGATCCCACGTGCCGCAGAGCGGCTAGACCGATGTGCCCAATTACCGAGCCGGAGCTCCGGGGCGCATGCGCCCAGAGCCGGCGCTCTGCAGCGACAGACGCCACTGCAATGGGAGGCCCACAGGAGCCAAAGGACAAAGACGGATGAAAGCAGAGAAATGAAAGACCAATAGAAGTGGCCCGCCCGCTCCCCTCTCTCCCCAACCCGACCCCCCAAAAAAATTTAAAAAAAAAAAAAAAAGTTCATTGCTCATCTCTTCGTTCTGCCTAGAAGGTCAGAGGTACTTTTCATTATCTTCAAGGTCCAGTAGTTTTATTAGGACATAACCTAGTGTTGACTATTTGGGGTCAATTTTCTCAGTACACAATGAGTCTTTTCAATGTGTAGACTTCTGTTACTTCCAGAATGTTTTCTTGGGTTTAAGTTTAAATATTACCTCCTCTATTTTGCAGGGGCTTTTCTTGTTGTGAAGCATGGGCTCTAGGTCAGAAAACTGTGGCCCATGGACTTAGCTGCCTCAGCATGAGGCATGTTCCTGGCCCAGGGACTGAATCCATGTCCTCTGCATTGACAGGCAGATTATTCACCACTGGACTATCAGAAAAGTACCAGAAAGGCTTTAGTATAGATGTAATTTTAGGATAGTTTTCCTTTGTACTTCTTTGCATGACTGAAGTTGAATATCTTTTATATGCTTTGTCATCTGCTTTTTTTTCCCATGAAACCTGTTTTTATATCTTTGGCCTATTTTTCTACTGGGTTGACAATAACTTGCTTTGATTATTGGAAGTTATCTTCATTAAGGAGACTAGCTCTTTACACTGTAAATTCAAATATTTCTTCCCTGTTTGTAACCTGTCATTTGATTTTCCTCATGGCATTTTTCACCACGTAAATATTATTTTAATATAGTGGAATTTATCATAGTTTAATTTTCTGACATTGAGTCATTGTCATGAAATTCCTGGCTTACAATTTCACAGATTTTAATTTGTTCCATGACTATCTGGCTTTCTATGTTGCCCATAAGAAGTTCATTGCTGGGCTTTCCCCTGGTGGTCCAGTGGGTAAGGACACCGCCTTGCAGTGCAAGGGGCGCCGGTTCGATCCCTGGCCTGGGAAGATCCCACGTGCCGCAGAGCGGCTAGACCGATGTGCCCAATTACCGAGCCGGAGCTCCGGGGCGCATGCGCCCAGAGCCGGCGCTCTGCAGCGACAGACGCCACTGCAATGGGAGGCCCACAGGAGCCAAAGGACAAAGACGGATGAAAGCAGAGAAATGAAAGACCAATAGAAGTGGCCCGCCCGCTCCCCTCTCTCCCCAACCCGACCCCCCAAAAAAATTTAAAAAAAAAAAAAAAAGTTCATTGCTCATCTCTTCGTTCTGCCTAGAAGGTCAGAGGTACTTTTCATTATCTTCAAGGTCCAGTAGTTTTATTAGGACATAACCTAGTGTTGACTATTTGGGGTCAATTTTCTCAGTACACAATGAGTCTTTTCAATGTGTAGACTTCTGTTACTTCCAGAATGTTTTCTTGGGTTTAAGTTTAAATATTACCTCTTCTACTGTTTTTCTCTTCTTCTTTAGTTGCTCAGTCACATTCAACTCTTTGCAACTCCATGAATTGGGGACCTCCAGCCTCCTCTTGTCTGTGGGATTTTCCAGGCAGGAATACTGGAGTGGGTTGCTATTTCCTTCTCCAGGGGATCTTCCTGACCAAGGGATTAAACCCAGGTCTCCGGCATGGCAGGCAGATTCTTTATCGACTGAGCCACCAAGGATTTTCCTCCTTAGGGTAGGTTTTTCTTTTACTTGCGGTCTACTCACCCCAGGTCCTGCTTCCCTCTCCTCTGTTCTGAAGTCTCAACTTCGCTTATCACCTCAACATGGGTTCTAGAGCTAATGCTGCTTCAAGTTTTTACTGGCCTACATAACCATAATTTGAGATTATGTTAGTTAGGCTAGGGTGGTGGTGGTTTACTTTGCTCTCCTTATAGATTTATGTGGCTTTTTTAAAGGACATATGGAGAAGTTTGGATTTAGATGTGTTGCCATGATTCTACAGAAACCCTGAGCCAGGTTTTTTTTTTTTTTTGAATTATTTGCTAGTCTTACTATGTGTGGTGAAAATTTGAAGTTTTTATATACAATAGATTTTTATAACTGTCCCATGTGCACTTGAGAAGGTATGTTCTCTATTAATGGATTCAGACTTTGATAAAAATCTGTAAGCTCTACCTTACTGATTTTTTGGTCCACTTAACCAGATTTATTTCGAGAGACACATGTTAAAGTCTTCTATTATTACCTGGTTTCTGTTCCTTCTTACATCTCTAACAGTTTTTACTTTATGAAAGCTATTGATGTGTGATTGGTAAATAGGTATTTTTTAAACTCTTTGTCGTAAATATAGTCCTTAGCTTTATAAGGGTTATTTAATAATATCCTTCATCTTAATGCTTTTCCAATTAAGTCTGATGCTAAGAGGATGAACCCTGTTTTTTTTTTTTTTTTGCCTTTTGAACCCTGCTTTTTAAAACATTTGCATTTATCTGATGTTTTAATACACTTCCCTTTAAAGTTATTCTTCATTTATTATTAACTTCTTTTATTCATAGTTTTTACAACCATACCTTTTATATACAGCAATCACTAAGCTCAGCCCATGTACCTCTGATATATTTGGTGGTGCGATAATGCCTTACCTTCTATTCATTTTGTGTGTACATAAAATTATATAGAATATGTGTATATATCATTACACGGGCTGTTCTTTTTGCTCTTTTTTAGGATAGGTATTTCTTTTCATATTTAGGAAAGTTTTTGTGTATTTTGTTATTGGGGTAAACTCTATGGGGAGTAAACATGAAAGTCACTCCGTCTTTTTCAATTCTTTGTGACCCCATGGAGAAGCCATAGAATTCTCCAGGCAAGAATACTGGAGTGGGTAGCCCTTCCTTTCTCCAGGGGATCTTTTCGACCTAAGAATCAAACTGGGGTCTCCTGCATTGCAGGTGGATTCTTAATCAGCTGAGTTATCAGGGAAGCCTCTAAGAGGGGGCAGCTACTGGTGGGACAACATCACAATTATGTAATATCATTATACAGTACTCTTCATTTGCCCCTCCCTTTTTAAGATACTGCTAGTTCTCTGCTATTAGCAGTAACAAAATTAGTAACTTCCTCTTCTCCCCTACCATCTACTTTATCACTGGTACTGTAATACTTTTATGAGTGTTTTATCTCTCACATATAAGCACGTGTACTTATTTATAATATGTTTATGTCTATCAGCCAGCTTCAAATGCTATCCTTTTCCTTACAGCTAATTCCTTTGAGGCAAAGGGCCACTAATCTACTTTGTACTTACACTCCCCTCCCCTTCCCCTTTTCTGAGGTTGTATTACTTTTACATCATCTGGTTATATAACATTTACATACCATTCTATCACTATTATTTCTAGCACTGTTATGTCTCCAGTATATTCTTCAAGTAGGATTCATAGGAATCCTACTCCTTGAGCTGTTTCATGTTTATAAATGTTTCTCCTGAATTCTTAATAGTGTGGTTAGACATGGAATAATTATTTCCTTGAATGTTTCAAAAAGGTTGGTTATTGTTGTTTAGTTGCTAAGTTGTGTCTGATTCTTTTGCAATCCCATGGACTGCAGCCCACCAGGGCTCCTCTGTTCATAGGATTTTCCACACAAGAATAATGCAGTGGGTTGCCATTTCCTTTTCCAGGGGATCTCCCTGACCCAGGAATCGAACCCTTCATTGGCAGGCAGATCCTTTACTGCTAAGCTACCAGGGAAGCCCATGCTGTGTTATTATCTGGCATGAAATATCACTGCTAAAAAAACATCTAATCCAGTTTGATTTTCTCTCCAAGTTTACTTGGTCTTTTTTCCATGGGCACAGTCACAGAAGCAAATCTTAACTAATACAAGCTTTAAGTTAAGGAACATGGGCTTTGTCAATACTCCAAGGGCATATAAAATGTTAAGACCTAAATTAGGGAAGTGACTGTGATCATAGAAAATGAAAAAGCTGTTTTGGAGGCTGAAATTACATTTTATAAAATTGGGCAAAAGGGAGACAGTAAATTTTACATCTGAGCCACTGAAATGCCATTAATCAAGATTGGAAACATGAAAGAGGGCGAGTAGTATATAAATTGAGTAGATCTAATTGTCAAAAGGCTGTGAGCAATGTGTTAACTGCTTAAGAGGGCAGAACTTTAGAATTAGGGCTCATTTGCACAAAAATGAACTGCAGGAACAAGGAAGATTTCAAAAGGAAGAAGCTGTAGTAAAGGCAAAATTTTAGTGTTCCAATTCCCCTAAGCTTTTAAAAATATAGACATATATACATAAAATAATTTAAACATTTCCTTATTTAAGTGAAATATAAATGTCCCATGTGTTTACCTCACAAGCATTTTCAATAGTTAATGGACATTCTCATGAGATTCAGGCATCCAATCAATTTCAATGATTAGCTGAACAGCACAAACTGCAGTAGTCAGTTTGATTATTATACAGGCTGTTCTTTTTTTAAAATTGAAATACAGTTTTTTTTTCTGCCATACAGCAAACTGTTTCAGTTATACATATATACATTTTTAATACTTTTTTCCATTATGCTTTAGATCAGGATATTGAATATAGTTCTCTGACCGATACAATAGGATGACCTTTATAAGTTTCGAATATTTTTTTTATTCTTAGTCACGTCCTTTTATTCCCATAATGGACCTTACTGAATACCAGAAAAATAACGGTGAAACACCAAATTAATGAGGAATATAGAAATACTTCTGAAAATATCAAAATGTTCCCCTAAAGTGATATCTCTATGGTCCAAACTATTTACAAAGCCCAGCAACGTATGTCTGGTACTTCAAAATAAATTTAAAAAGAATGATTATATGCAATTAGCTACAAAGAAAACTTATCACATTTTTTTTAAATAAAGCATTACTTGTATTTTCACTTATATATGGAATCTAAAAGAAAAAACAAGTGTTAACAAAGCAGAAACAGACTCACAGATACTATATTTCATGCAGTGATATTTCATGCCAAAGAACAGACTAGTGGTTACCAAAGGGGAGAGATGTGGGGGTTAGGGATGAAATCGGTCAAGGGGATTAAGAGGTACTAACTACTAGATATAAAACTAGAAAGTCACAAGAATATCATGTACAGCACAGGGGATATGAAACTGAGTCCCCCTAAAATGGAGTTCCTCTGCTGCATTTACGGTTAACCCCTCTAATCCAGAGTTAGATTCCCTTTCTAGTCCCACAACTGTTGCCCTCAAGATGGAGGAGTATCAAAGAAAAGGAGGTACTGAAACCAAGCAGGTTCCTGGGCTGGGGGCCCTCCGGGGTACGCACAAGAAAAAGGCTTTAGTCTTCCAGACTTTCCCTGGGACCCAAAGAACAGGCACAGGCAGTTACTAATTATGAAAAGGAGGGAACGCAGACACAAAGGAAAAGCACTTAAACAAATAATGACAACAATTCAGTGATACAGCAGAGTCCCAGTTCTTTCCTCAAGGAATATACATAACAATCTGACAGGTATCTGGGTGGGGAACTAAGCCACCCCATCCCCACCAGGTAGAGGCGACAGCCTCTAGCACTGGACCGCAGGTGAGCTAGGGCCAGAAGGTGGATGACTGAGTGATGTTACTTCACTACCAACCAATCAGAAGAAAGTCAAGAATCCTGCAGCCCTCCCTGCCAAACGTGGCCTTTAAAACCGATCCTCTGAAAACCATCCAGGAGTTTGACTCTCTTTAACAGGAGCTGCCCAACTCCTGGCTGGGGCCTGCAATAATTGCTGTATTTTCCTTCTCCACGAAAGTGAAAGTTGCAAAGTTGTGTCGGACTGTTTGTGACTTCAGTGACTGTAGCCCACCAGGCTCCTCTGTCCCTGGAATTCTCCAGGCTCGAATACTGGAGTGGGTTGCCATTTCATTCTTCAGGGGATCTTCCTGACCCAGGGATGCAACCCCGGGTCTTCTGCATTGCAGGTAGACTACCTTCTGAGCGACTAGGGAAGTCCCTTCATTTACCATAGATAAGGTCAATAAATTGCATTTGCTCTATGGCAGGTGAGCAGACTCAAGTTTGGTTCAATAACAAATATAGTGAATATTTTATAATAACCTTGTATGAAGTATTATATATAAATATTGAATTATACAATGAATACCTGAAACTATATAATATTGTAAGTCAATTCTACTTGAATAATAATATAAAAGAAATGCTTATAATCACTTTAAAATCTTTTAGCATTTTTAAGCACCAAATGCAAGAATTCCAAACAGGTTCTGAGAAGAATTTTTACTGACTTTTTAAAATGCTGTATTAGATAGACTCTAATCTACATTCTGTCACAAAACATGTTTAGAAGGTATTATCAAATTCTTTCTTAAATAAACTCTGCATCACTTGATAATGGGGAAAAATCTAAATTTTATATATGAGATTGCATTAAATATAATTTCTAACATACCAAAGGCAAATCATTTTTACTTAGTCACTTAACATTGTTGAGGCAAAAGTGCTATTTTAAAAATTTTCTATGGATCTTCAGATTATACACTAGGGAATTTAGAGAATTGTATTCTTCAAACAAACGTATGAAGATACTTACCTAATTTGTTATTTTAAAATTACATACAGAACATATTTATGCAACATAGTCAATGTAAACACAGTATTTTCACTTTGAGTTAAAAGAGCAATAAATTGTCTTCAGCAGAAGAGACTGAGGGCAATAATAAATTTGGTGTCAGTTACTGTGACTGTATCCTTTCAAGAAAAAAATGGCAAAGTGAGCATTATTACTTAAGGGCTCAGTCTCATTATCTAAATTTCTCTACTGTAGGATCCCATAGACAGACCTCACAAAAAAAAAGATTATGAACCTGTCCTTGGTATTGTTCATATGCATAAAGTGGAAGAGATAAATGTAGTTCAAACAAACTGAAGGTCAAGTTTTGTGGAAAGCAGACTAAAAAGTTATTTTTCAGATAGGCTAAAAAAAAAGCATACCTCATCTCTCAATTACTGTATTTTTAAAAAACCTTATTTATTCAACAATACACTTTTGAATATATGCCAATAACTATTATGTGTGAACGTTATCCAAAAGTTTTTGCAAACATTTGTTACCGAGTCCAGGCTCGGTCTGCTCGCCGCACGACAGGCCAATGAATCCGAGTGTCGTGGCAAGGAAAACGATTTTATTCAGAAAGCAGCTGAGAAAACAGCAGGTTGGCCCCAAAATAACCCTCTTATTGGGGTCTAGATGTCAGGCTTTTAATCAGAATGCGCGGGAGGGATGCTTATAATCACTTTAAAATCTTTTAGCATTTTTAAGCACCAAATGCAAGAATTCCAAACAGGTTCTGAGAAGAATTTTTACTGACTTTTTAAAATGCTGTATTAGATAGACTCTAATCTACATTCTGTCACAAAACATGTTTAGAAGGTATTATCAAATTCTTTCTTAAATAAACTCTGCATCACTTGATAATGGGGAAAAATCTAAATTTTATATATGAGATTGCATTAAATATAATTTCTAACATACCAAAGGCAAATCATTTTTACTTAGTCACTTAACATTGTTGAGGCAAAAGTGCTATTTTAAAAATTTTCTATGGATCTTCAGATTATACACTAGGGAATTTAGAGAATTGTATTCTTCAAACAAACGTATGAAGATACTTACCTAATTTGTTATTTTAAAATTACATACAGAACATATTTATGCAACATAGTCAATGTAAACACAGTATTTTCACTTTGAGTTAAAAGAGCAATAAATTGTCTTCAGCAGAAGAGACTGAGGGCAATAATAAATTTGGTGTCAGTTACTGTGACTGTATCCTTTCAAGAAAAAAATGGCAAAGTGAGCATTATTACTTAAGGGCTCAGTCTCATTATCTAAATTTCTCTACTGTAGGATCCCATAGACAGACCTCACAAAAAAAAGATTATGAACCTGTCCTTGGTATTGTTCATATGCATAAAGTGGAAGAGATAAATGTAGTTCAAACAAACTGAAGGTCAAGTTTTGTGGAAAGCAGACTAAAAAGTTATTTTTCAGATAGGCTAAAAAAGCATACCTCATCTCTCAATTACTGTATTTTTAAAAAACCTTATTTATTCAACAATACACTTTTGAATATATGCCAATAACTATTATGTGTGAACGTTATCCAAAAGTTTTTGCAAACATTTGTTACCGAGTCCAGGCTCGGTCTGCTCGCCGCACGACAGGCCAATGAATCCGAGGTGTCGTGGCAAGGAAAACGATTTTATTCAGAAAGCAGCTGAGAAAACAGCAGGTTGGCCCCCAAAATAACCCTCTTATTGGGGTCTAGATGTCAGGCTCTTACATAAATCAGACATCGCGGGGCGCGGGGCGGGAGGGTAGGGGGGAGGAGGAGGTAGCAAAGTAAAAAGGCCATTAATCTTGTAAACATCTGCTGAAAGGCAAACCTCTGGTGGGGGATGTATTTCTGCCTTCCTGCCATGCACCCTGCCCAGGTGGACTGGGTTCTGAGCAAAGGCACTTCAGTTTAAGTCAGACTGGGGAGCAGGATTCTCTGAGGCAAACCATTCTGTATGATTGTAACAAAAGCAACGAAAAGCAAGTTAAAAAAAGTTTCATCATGGGGGTCAGAATTGGCCTCCTCTGGGCAACACATTTACTGAGCAGCTACTTAGTGTTACGGGTGTTTGTTAGCTACCAATCTCTCACTTTGAAACAGTCCTCCCTAGCCAAGGACTGGTTCCAGAACTCCCACAGATACCAAAATTCCTTAGGCAGCACAAGCCATCAACTCAGCAGTAAATTACTGATACTTTAACTCTTACAACTTTAGGGTTTAAGATTCATGGATAAAAAGTACAATTTTTTAAAAAAATTAATTCTCAATTGTTTAATTATTTTATGGCTCCTCTCCTTGATATTCCTGCCACAAAATACATGGTACTGTTGACTTGATTGAGTTACCGGTTAACCCTGGATAAATGAAAGCTAAACTCCAGGTAGTAGTTTCTCTTCTCCTAAGTGTCTAAACTGCTAAAGTTAAACATAAAGTATTAGTCTTTTAGCTAGGTTTTGGATCTGAGCAATTTTTCCCCTCAAATGAATAACCAAGCCTGTTTTCTACTTTGCTTTTAAAAATCATGAGAAAGAAGTTATTTTTCAGATAGGCTAAAAAAGCATACCTCATCTCTCAATTACTGTATTTTTAAAAAACCTTATTTATTCAACAATACACTTTTGAATATATGCCAATAACTATTATGTGTGAACGTTATCCAAAAGTTTTTGCAAACATTTGTTACCGAGTCCAGGCTCGGTCTGCTCGCCGCACGACAGGCCAATGAATCCGAGGTGTCGTGGCAAGGAAAACGATTTTATTCAGAAAGCAGCTGAGAAAACAGCAGGTTGGCCCCCAAAATAACCCTCTTATTGGGGTCTAGATGTCAGGCTCTTACATAAATCAGACATCGCGGGGCGCGGGGGGCGGGAGGGTAGGGGGGAGGAGGAGGTAGCAAAGTAAAAAGGCCATTAATCTTGTAAACATCTGCTGAAAGGCAAACCTCTGGTGGGGGATGTATTTCTGCCTTCCTGCCATGCACCCTGCCCAGGTGGACTGGGTTCTGAGCAAAGGCACTTCAGTTTAAGTCAGACTGGGGAGCAGGATTCTCTGAGGCAAACCATTCTGTATGATTGTAACAAAAGCAACGAAAAGCAAGTTAAAAAAAGTTTCATCATGGGGGTCAGAATTGGCCTCCTCTGGGCAACACATTTACTGAGCAGCTACTTAGTGTTACGGGTGTTTGTTAGCTACCAATCTCTCACTTTGAAACAGTCCTCCCTAGCCAAGGACTGGTTCCAGAACTCCCACAGATACCAAAATTCCTTAGGCAGCACAAGCCATCAACTCAGCAGTAAATTACTGATACTTTAACTCTTACAACTTTAGGGTTTAAGATTCATGGATAAAAAGTACAATTTTTTAAAAAAATTAATTCTCAATTGTTTAATTATTTTATGGCTCCTCTCCTTGATATTCCTGCCACAAAATACATGGTACTGTTGACTTGATTGAGTTACCGGTTAACCCTGGATAAATGAAAGCTAAACTCCAGGTAGTAGTTTCTCTTCTCCTAAGTGTCTAAACTGCTAAAGTTAAACATAAAGTATTAGTCTTTTTAGCTAGGTTTTTGGATCTGAGCAATTTTTCCCCCTCAAATGAATAACCAAGCCTGTTTTCTACTTTGCTTTTTAAAAATCATGAGAAAAAGAAGTACTTCCTGTCTCAAAGAGCTCGGGAGTTAAATGCAAAAACCCTTCCCAACGCAGGAGGAAGAAACCAAGCAAGCCAAAGAAGACCTTGAGATTCCTAAATTCCAGCAGATGGTAATCAGGAAAACCAAGATTTGACAAAATTCTTCCTTCACGCCCACTGTTTCTGCAAAAGGCAACCACTTTCTAGCTTAAAAACAAACAAACAAAAACAAAAACCCCACCGCAGGGGTGCGGACTGCGCACTAATGAGTAAACTGCCCTAACGCTCGCTGCTTCCAAAAGATGGTCTTCGAGGTTCAGCAAACACTTTAGCAGTCTCTCCTTCAAAAGACAGAAAATGAAGCCGTCTCTTCTGAATGTGAAGCGGATTCTATTTCCCTCTCTTCTTCCATTAACAGGCCTGCTCCTTTCTGAATCAGGCAGTCCACGAGAAAACCTTCTCTGTCAGTATAGAAGGTTGATGGTCAGAATCTATCCGCGACAAAGATGACCAGAACTCCCTGCCAACCCAAGGAATCCCTGTGAAGGCTTCAGAGTCCCCGCCAAACCGCGACAATGACAAACCAAAGCCTCTTATCCCTATCCCCGCCACCATTTCTCTCTTCCTAGCCAGGGCTGGGGCTCAGGCCAGGAAAACTTTCCCCTTTCAGGGAGCTAAGAAGCTTCCCGGTCTGTTTCCTTGGGTCCCTCCTCTCCTTCCCGGCTCCCTCAGGACCCCTCTACACCTTGAGCCGCTTAAATGAGCTTCCAAAGACCAAGCTGCCCCGTCCCGGCCACACACAACATGGCAGCCAAAGACCTACCGGAGGAAACAGCTTAAGCTCCACTCCGGCGATGCCGGCCTCTCGACTGGGGGTATCCGCATTGGTCCAGCCAGAGCGCGCGAGACAACCCGAGACCTCAGCCAGCCAATCGGGAGACGGCGCGCTCCGGCGACGCAGCGTTACCGCCGGTGCGCGCTCGGCACCTCCGAGGCGTGGAGCCAGTAAGGTTGTGCAACCAATTGGCTCGCGGCAAGCCGGTGGGAGCCTTCGGTGTCGGGCTCCTCTCCTTTGGGGTTCGCTTTAGGTAGGCCTGGACCTTAAAATTGGAGTGGAGCCTCCCTCAGCGGCTGAGGCGAGGTCTAGTAAACGGTGAGGTAGTTCCCGGCCGCGGGGCACTTATCCCCGCGCCGTGGAGTGGGAGTGGAACCCGACCCGCGGGGGAGCTCAGCCGCGCCAACGGAGCGGGCGGAGCGCCGCCCTCGGCTGTGGCGGGCTGCTCGGAAAGCAAAGCAGAGTCAGAATAACGGAGGCCCGGGAATAACGGAAGCACGGCCGCGGTCGGCCCTCCCGAAGGCTCGTCGGGTCCAGCACCCGGGAACGCGGCGGAGCTCTCGCCGCGTGGATCCCAGCCCTTGCGCTCTTCTCTTCTCACCCGCCTGCTGTCCCGGGCCTGAGTCCCCGTCTCAGCCCCGTTTCGGTCTCTAGTCACCCGGTGCACACTTTCGCCGGCCCCAAGGTCCACGAGACCTTCTCTGTCAGTATAGAAGGTTGATGGTCAGAATCTATCCGCGACAAAGATGACCAGAACTCCCTGCCAACCCAAGGAATCCCTGTGAAGGCTTCAGAGTCCCCGCCAAACCGCGACAATGACAAACCAAAGCCTCTTATCCCTATCCCCGCCACCATTTCTCTCTTCCTAGCCAGGGCTGGGGCTCAGGCCAGGAAAACTTTCCCCTTTCAGGGAGCTAAGAAGCTTCCCGGTCTGTTTCCTTGGGTCCCTCCTCTCCTTCCCGGCTCCCTCAGGACCCCTCTACACCTTGAGCCGCTTAAATGAGCTTCCAAAGACCAAGCTGCCCCGTCCCGGCCACACACAACATGGCAGCCAAAGACCTACCGGAGGAAACAGCTTAAGCTCCACTCCGGCGATGCCGGCCTCTCGACTGGGGGTATCCGCATTGGTCCAGCCAGAGCGCGCGAGACAACCCGAGACCTCAGCCAGCCAATCGGGAGACGGCGCGCTCCGGCGACGCAGCGTTACCGCCGGTGCGCGCTCGGCACCTCCGAGGCGTGGAGCCAGTAAGGTTGTGCAACCAATTGGCTCGCGGCAAGCCGGTGGGAGCCTTCGGTGTCGGGCTCCTCTCCTTTGGGGTTCGCTTTAGGTAGGCCTGGACCTTAAAATTGGAGTGGAGCCTCCCTCAGCGGCTGAGGCGAGGTCTAGTAAACGGTGAGGTAGTTCCCGGCCGCGGGGCACTTATCCCCGCGCCGTGGAGTGGGAGTGGAACCCGACCCGCGGGGGAGCTCAGCCGCGCCAACGGAGCGGGCGGAGCGCCGCCCTCGGCTGTGGCGGGCTGCTCGGAAAGCAAAGCAGAGTCAGAATAACGGAGGCCCGGGAATAACGGAAGCACGGCCGCGGTCGGCCCTCCCGAAGGCTCGTCGGGTCCAGCACCCGGGAACGCGGCGGAGCTCTCGCCGCGTGGATCCCAGCCCCTTGCGCTCTTCTCTTCTCACCCGCCTGCTGTCCCGGGCCTGAGTCGGGGACCGCGGGCGCCCCGAGTTCTCAGCCCCCGTTTCGGTCTCTAGTCACCCGGTGCACACTTTCCTGGGAGGGGACCTGAGGCTGTAAAAAGAGGCAGCGGGAAATGAGCTGCAGTCCCAAATCCAGAAGCAGAACTTGACGGGTTTACCCACTGACCCACTTCACAGGTAAGACTGCACAAACCCAGAAGTAAAATCATTGACGCAAGATCACGGAGGTGAGAGCAGATGCTAACTAAGAGCGCCTGCTCATTAACCACAGCCCAGTAAGTAGTTACCCCCAACGGATAAAGTAAGAAACGGTGCGTGATTGTACTCATCAGCAAATGCAACCCTGCAGTGAGTTCCGTGTTCTATGAATGGGCAGTAACTTAGAATAATCAAAAAACGGGCTCAGAAGCCAGGCTGCTTGGTTCCTTGGTTCTTCTCGGCGACTTACAGTGTGACAGGCTTTAGCTTTTTTGTGACAAAAAACAGGCATGCTAATTTATCCCTCATAATTGTTAGGCAGGTT
Source organism: Tragulus kanchil (assembly GCA_022376925.1). Taxonomy (NCBI): domain Eukaryota; kingdom Metazoa; phylum Chordata; class Mammalia; order Artiodactyla; family Tragulidae; genus Tragulus; species Tragulus kanchil. The sequence continues at coordinate 74,723,590 of JAIOJX010000003.1, read as the reverse complement.
AGTAAGAACACGGGAAGTGTTTTAGAAGCCTGCCTAACCCACGGTTTATACTCAATAAATGTTCATTGTTGTCATCACAGTTGCCTAAGTCTATTGAAAAAAACGAAAATGAACCAGAAATCTAAGTGAAACGAGTACTTTTTTGCAAAAGTGAGAAGGGAGAAAATTACGAATGAACGTTTAAATCCTGTTACACTCTAAAACACTGGAAGCCTTTGGCTGATGAGATTATGAGTGATTTAATAAAAAGATATATTGCATATATTTACATATATTAGTCTAATATATGTAAACTTCTACAATTTATGTTTTCCATGCTTTACTGTTTTTTGCAAATTTTGTTCAGTAAACATGTTTAAATTTTGTAAGTTCAGTCACTTTTATAATTCCAGAAGGTATGAACAGTATTGGTGAAAGCTTTAAGAAGAAGCTATTACTGAATGTGCTTATATGCTACGGGTGGAAGTATATAAATTGGTAAAACATTTCTGGAAGGTAATTTGGCAGTATGCTCCAGAAGGCTTTGAAATGGACAGTCCCTTTTTGAAAATTATATACTGATGTTTTACATTTTTTACATTATCCTTTTAGAAAATTAGCATCTTACGGATAGCACAATCCACACCACACTCAGGAGTTCAGTGCACAACCTTCAAGTCATTTTGTACACTTACATATTCTCTATAGGTGCATACATACGTTTGTAATTCTTAAAAATGGAAATAGGGCTTCCCTGGGGGTCCAGGGGGTAAGGACACCGCCTTGCAGTGCAAGGGGCGCCGGTTCGATCCTTGGTCTGGGAAGATCCTACGGGCCACAGAGCCTCTGAACCAATGTGTCCAACTACTGAGCTGGAGCTCTGGAGCGCATGCGCCCAGAGTGGGTGCTCTGAGGGGAGAGAGGCCACTGCGATGGGAGGCCCACCCAGGCCAAAGAACAAAGATAAATAAATGAAAGACCAATAGAAGTGGCCCCCCAAAAAAAAAAAATGGAAATAGTATCATGCTGTGTAAATTAGGAACTATTCATTTGAATTTTGAAACTATTCATTTGCAGCTTAAACGTGTTACATAGCTGGAGTGACTGAAGGTTTCTCTTAATGTAAAATACATGCCTTTGTCTCACATACGGGTTTTCATCGTGAATTGTATTTTTCTTGATATGTCCTATTTGGCACATTTTATTTACCATTTTCCTCTGGATGAACAGTAGGTTCTTCCCACACTTCCACCTTAGAAACCAAGCTGCAGAAATTGATTTGTATTTGTTTTCTTGTGCATGTGTGCTATTTCTCAAAAATGTATATCCAATTTTTTATTTTAATAGGTCTTGCTAGATTTACCTCCAAAATACTTTTACTAATTTATATATCTCACAAAGTAGTCTGTGACAGTTCATTTTCCCTATAGTCTAGATGAACGTGAGATACTGTCTTCATACTTTTTTGCTCATCTGGTGAATGAAAATTACACTCATTAAAATTTTTTTCATTCTCTACTCACTGGTAAGATTGCAGTATCCAAATGTTTATTAGTCTATATGTAAACTTCTTTAATTTCTTTTGAAAATTACACGTGTTTCTTTTTTTTTTTTTGTCCACTTCCATTGATCTTTCATCTATTTGTCTTTGTTCTTTGGCCCGTGTGGGCCTCCCACCGCAGTGGCTTCTGTCACTGCAGAGCACCCGCTCTGGGCGCATGCGCTCTGGGCGCATGCGCTCCAGAGCTCCAGCTCAGTTGTTGGACACATCGGTCCAGCCGCTCCACGGCCCGTAGGATCTTCCCAGGCCAGGGATCGAACCGGCGCCCCTTGCACTGCAAGGCAGTGTCCTTACCCCTTGGACCACCAGGGAAGCCCTACACGTGTTTCTATTGAATCATCTTTTTCTTAATGATTTAAGGGATTCTTTATGCATCCTGGTTACTACATAGCCTATATTATATTATTTTTTAAATTCTTTAGTGTCTATGACTATGTCCGCTTTTTATTAATATTATTAAAATACATTACAAGCATTTTCTCCCAACTCTTTGGTTGACTGTTAAGTGTTAGTTTTTGCTTGTTTGTTCTACAGATAGATTCTACTTTACAGTCTTTAGGTTGCTCTTTGTTTTGCTGTTATTCTTTAAGGCTTCTATTATAAAATTTCAAGTGGTGGCAAGTGTTCCCATTCAGTATCTGATTTAATGAAAATACTTGTTTCCTCATCAAGTATATTTGCTTCTTAGTCTTGGCACATTTTATTTACCATTTTCCTCTGGATGAACAGTAGGTTCTTCCCACACTTCCACCTTAGAAACCAAGCTGCAGAAATTGATTTGTATTTGTTTTCTTGTGCATGTGTGCTATTTCTCAAAAATGTATATCCAATTTTTTATTTTAATAGGTCTTGCTAGATTTACCTCCAAAATACTTTTACTAATTTATATATCTCACAAAGTAGTCTGTGACAGTTCATTTTCCCTATAGTCTAGATGAACGTGAGATACTGTCTTCATACTTTTTTGCTCATCTGGTGAATGAAAATTACACTCATTAAAATTTTTTTCATTCTCTACTCACTGGTAAGATTGCAGTATCCAAATGTTTATTAGTCTATATGTAAACTTCTTTAATTTCTTTTGAAAATTACACGTGTTTCTTTTTTTTTTTTTGTCCACTTCCATTGATCTTTCATCTATTTGTCTTTGTTCTTTGGCCCGTGTGGGCCTCCCACCGCAGTGGCTTCTGTCACTGCAGAGCACCCGCTCTGGGCGCATGCGCTCTGGGCGCATGCGCTCCAGAGCTCCAGCTCAGTTGTTGGACACATCGGTCCAGCCGCTCCACGGCCCGTAGGATCTTCCCAGGCCAGGGATCGAACCGGCGCCCCTTGCACTGCAAGGCAGTGTCCTTACCCCTTGGACCACCAGGGAAGCCCTACACGTGTTTCTATTGAATCATCTTTTTCTTAATGATTTAAGGGATTCTTTATGCATCCTGGTTACTACATAGCCTATATTATATTATTTTTTAAATTCTTTAGTGTCTATGACTATGTCCGCTTTTTATTAATATTATTAAAATACATTACAAGCATTTTCTCCCAACTCTTTGGTTGACTGTTAAGTGTTAGTTTTTGCTTGTTTGTTCTACAGATAGATTCTACTTTACAGTCTTTAGGTTGCTCTTTGTTTTGCTGTTATTCTTTAAGGCTTCTATTATAAAATTTCAAGTGGTGGCAAGTGTTCCCATTCAGTATCTGATTTAATGAAAATACTTGTTTCCTCATCAAGTATATTTGCTTCTTAGTCTTGGTAGATAGTCTTTATCAGCTTAAAGAAGTTCTCTTTTATTCCTGTTTTACAGTACTCCCTCCTCTTCCCCCTCCTCCTCAGAATAGTTGTTGACTTATATTGACTTTTTTTTTTGTCTTTCTGTATTTAAGGTAATAGTTTTCTTCTGTCTGTTAATGTAGAAATTTGTATTGATAAACTTTTCAATGTTAAACTTTTGGGGCATTCCTGGTATAAACCATATTTTGGTAACACTCTATTGCTGCATATTTTTGCTTTCTGTTTTGCTTGTTACTATGCACTTTTGGCCTTGTGCTCCTTTTCTTGCATGTCAGGGTTATACTAATCTCAAAAAGATGTTGAGTAGCTTCCCATATGTTTTTCACTCTGGAACAGTTTGTAAAATATGGAAATTATCCATTCCTTGAAAGTTTTGTAGAAATCCATCCATCAGTAACAACTTTTTGGATCTGGTATACCGGGAGTGAGAGGTGAGATGGGGATGTGTGGCATGCAGCTCTGGTAAGGTCTTTACCTGTTTTAATTTCTTCTTTCTGTATTTATGTAATTGATTGAGGGGGATTGTTGTTCTTTTTTTTTTTTGGATGCACAAAATTAGTGTTTATTTCACCTTTGTGTTATACTCCTGGATCCTTCACCAGTGTTACATGAGGGAAAAAAAACTAAAACAAAACAAATGAAAAACTGAAATCAGAGTCACTAATGTTATCAAGTAGGGAAACAAACGAATTAAAATCTAGCAGCCACACTGCATTAGGAGTACCACACAGGCCAGAAAGTGAAGATCGATGAAAACAAATATAAAAAACCAATAAAAAGAGGTCAAAGTAAAAAAAAAGAAAGCTTTTTAAAAACAATCTAGCAGCCATCAGCAAGAGTACAGGACAGATAATACTGTAAAAAGAAAGAAAATTGGTAGAAAACTATGCATTATATTCTTTCAAACCAGCAAAATATGCTGCTGCATATAATGAAATGTAAACAAAATCATTCTCTTATAAAGTACACAAATACAAATTCTTTTTTTGTTGTTGTTAATATTATAGATGAGTCAAATATGTTTGTAATGGTTAATTCTATTAAGCTATTACAGAGTGGGCCAGGAGCACATTTATGAATTCTGGGGGTGATGTGTACTGTAATTCTTTGATTGGGATAATGGACATGTACAAGACAAAGGCGAATGAGACTTTTTTATATCTTAGCAACATTTAGATAGAAATCAAATTTAAGTGCAGTTCACTCTTGCCCTTTTTTTTTTTCTTGCCTCTAAGTGATCATTCATTTATTTTCATCCATCTTTTTTTTATTCTTTGGACTGTGTGGGCCTCCCATTGCAGTGGCCTCTCTTGTTTCAGAGCACTGACTCTGGGTGCATATGCTCCAGAGTGCTGTCTCCTAATTGGACACACCAGTCCAGCTGCTCTGCGGCACGTGGGATCTTGCCAGGCCAGGGATTGAACCTGTGCCCCTTGCACTGCAAGGTGGACACTTTACCCACGGGACCACCAGGGAAGCCCCATTCTGCTTTTGAAGAGGCTTTGGTTCAGCTCCCAAATCTCGATTGTAGTCTCCTATTGGAATATTCAGAAGGTGTCTTAAACAGCAAACCTATATTTAGTGGTGGAACCGCTCTTGGTAGCTGTGTCTGCATGGGACTGATTAGCCACTCACTATCTTTGTAAGAAGTCCTAACCTTGTATACCTTCCCTATATGTGTAACAGTGTCTCTGTGTTCACATTCAGTAGTCCATATTGCCATTTTATTGCCATTAGCTGTAACATTAGCAACAGCTCCACGTACATCATCACTGTAGTCATCAAAAGATTCTCCAATAAGGCACAGCAGTGTCTCTAGCCAAAAGCAATTGAGGTCACTTCATCTCTGCTGTTTATTCAATGTAATTAGCCATCATCCTCCTCATTTGTTTTTCTCATCTTCCCATATAGATGCAATACCATCCTTTAAAAGTGAATAGTCACAGCCAGGCATGAAATACTAGACAACCGGATATGATTGTACAGAGCTCAAAAGTCTTCAGCAGTATCAAACTCAAGAGATAAGTCGAAGGTTTGCTTGCCAAGTTTTGCTTTATCATTTTGAAAAACCAAGGAGTGTTACCAACCTCCTGATTAGCATTTTTTTGTTAATATTATAGATGAGTCAAATATGTTTGTAATGGTTAATTCTATTAAGCTATTACAGAGTGGGCCAGGAGCACATTTATGAATTCTGGGGGTGATGTGTACTGTAATTCTTTGATTGGGATAATGGACATGTACAAGACAAAGGCGAATGAGACTTTTTTATATCTTAGCAACATTTAGATAGAAATCAAATTTAAGTGCAGTTCACTCTTGCCCTTTTTTTTTTTCTTGCCTCTAAGTGATCATTCATTTATTTTCATCCATCTTTTTTTTATTCTTTGGACTGTGTGGGCCTCCCATTGCAGTGGCCTCTCTTGTTTCAGAGCACTGACTCTGGGTGCATATGCTCCAGAGTGCTGTCTCCTAATTGGACACACCAGTCCAGCTGCTCTGCGGCACGTGGGATCTTGCCAGGCCAGGGATTGAACCTGTGCCCCTTGCACTGCAAGGTGGACACTTTACCCACGGGACCACCAGGGAAGCCCCATTCTGCTTTTGAAGAGGCTTTGGTTCAGCTCCCAAATCTCGATTGTAGTCTCCTATTGGAATATTCAGAAGGTGTCTTAAACAGCAAACCTATATTTAGTGGTGGAACCGCTCTTGGTAGCTGTGTCTGCATGGGACTGATTAGCCACTCACTATCTTTGTAAGAAGTCCTAACCTTGTATACCTTCCCTATATGTGTAACAGTGTCTCTGTGTTCACATTCAGTAGTCCATATTGCCATTTTATTGCCATTAGCTGTAACATTAGCAACAGCTCCACGTACATCATCACTGTAGTCATCAAAAGATTCTCCAATAAGGCACAGCAGTGTCTCTAGCCAAAAGCAATTTAGGTCACTTCATCTCTGCTGTTTATTCAATGTAATTAGCCATCATCCTCCTCATTTGTTTTTCTCATCTTCCCATATAGATGCAATACCATCCTTTAAAAGTGAATAGTCACAGCCAGGCATGAAATACTAGACAACCGGATATGATTGTACAGAGCTCAAAAGTCTTCAGCAGTATCAAACTCAAGAGATAAGTCGAAGGTTTGCTTGCCAAGTTTTGCTTTTATCATTTTTGAAAAACCAGAGTGACCATCTGTTCTGTAAAGGGTATTTAATATAGTGTTCTGGGTTACCAACCTCCTGATTAGATTCTATTTTCTCTTCTGTAGGTGGGGGATCAGGTATAGGGGTGGTTTCGGGCTCCACAGTCACCATCTTAGATCTTGTTCTTGTATTTTTAACATCCTGAGCCTATTTGGTATTTAGTCAATAATTTTAATTAGATATTCATGATGAATTGTTCTGTCAGTGTAAAATATTTCTGTCTCTTTTATTGGTTTTCATATTAACTTATGTGCTAGTAGGTCTTTTCTTCACATCCCTTCGTTTGAACCTTTTGATGACATTCTGTATGATTTCAGTGGATCTCTTCTTTTGAACTGTCATAGCTAGGTTTTTGCTTGCAATTTAATTCGAGAGTCTGCTTTATAATAAGACAACACATTTACCTTTTTTGTGATATTAATGTAATTGGCCTTTTTCTTGGCCTCTTATTTAACGTGTTTCTCTTGGTATCTTTAGTGTCTTATATTTTTCCATTTCACTTTTTAGTTGAACATAGCCCTAAGTTTTCTTTGTTCTGTCTTCTTTTTCATATAGTACTTTTACATTTTTATGATTAATTTTTATTGGAGTGTAATTTTACAGTGTTTTATTACCTTTACTTTTTTTTTTTTTTTTTTAATTTTGCCTGGTTTTTTTTTTTTTTGGCCACTTCTGTTGTTCTTTCATTTATTCATTTTCATCCATCTTTGTTCTTTTGGCCTGTATGGGCCTCCCATCACAGTGACCTCTCTTGCTGCAGAGCACTGGCTCTGGGCACATGCGCCCCAGAGCTCTGGCTCAATAGTTGGACACATCGGTCCAGCTGCTCGCGCACATGGGATCTTCCCAGGCTAGGGATCGAACTGGAGCCCCTTGCACTACAAGGCGGTGTCCTTACCCACTGGACCACCAGAGAAGCCCGTGCCTTTACATTTTAATGCAATTCATAAATTTATATTTTCCTGACAAATTCTGCAATTAGTTCGATTTGATATCCTACCTACGAAGAACTTACTATGCTCTGCAAGAGATAAGTCGAAGGTTTGCTTGCCAAGTTTTGCTTTTATCATTTTTGAAAAACCAGAGTGACCATCTGTTCTGTAAAGGGTATTTAATATAGTGTTCTGGGTTACCAACCTCCTGATTAGATTCTATTTTCTCTTCTGTAGGTGGGGGATCAGGTATAGGGGTGGTTTCGGGCTCCACAGTCACCATCTTAGATCTTGTTCTTGTATTTTTAACATCCTGAGCCTATTTGGTATTTAGTCAATAATTTTAATTAGATATTCATGATGAATTGTTCTGTCAGTGTAAAATATTTCTGTCTCTTTTATTGGTTTTCATATTAACTTATGTGCTAGTAGGTCTTTTCTTCACATCCCTTCGTTTGAACCTTTTGATGACATTCTGTATGATTTCAGTGGATCTCTTCTTTTGAACTGTCATAGCTAGGTTTTTGCTTGCAATTTAATTCGAGAGTCTGCTTTATAATAAGACAACACATTTACCTTTTTTGTGATATTAATGTAATTGGCCTTTTTCTTGGCCTCTTATTTAACGTGTTTCTCTTGGTATCTTTAGTGTCTTATATTTTTCCATTTCACTTTTTAGTTGAACATAGCCCTAAGTTTTCTTTGTTCTGTCTTCTTTTTCATATAGTACTTTTACATTTTTATGATTAATTTTTATTGGAGTGTAATTTTACAGTGTTTTATTACCTTTACTTTTTTTTTTTTTTTTTTTAATTTTGCCTGGTTTTTTTTTTTTTTGGCCACTTCTGTTGTTCTTTCATTTATTCATTTTCATCCATCTTTGTTCTTTTGGCCTGTATGGGCCTCCCATCACAGTGACCTCTCTTGCTGCAGAGCACTGGCTCTGGGCACATGCGCCCCAGAGCTCTGGCTCAATAGTTGGACACATCGGTCCAGCTGCTCCGCGGCACATGGGATCTTCCCAGGCTAGGGATCGAACTGGAGCCCCTTGCACTACAAGGCGGTGTCCTTACCCACTGGACCACCAGAGAAGCCCGTACCTTTACATTTTTAATGCAATTCATAAATTTATATTTTCCTGACAAATTCTGCAATTAGTTCGTATTTGATATCCTACCTACGAAGAACTTACTATGCTTCTGCTTTATTTCTCTGATCTCTGGAAAAGAACATAAATTTCGTGTGGTTTTATTTTTTCAGCATTATTATTTATCATTAAAACCCACTTTTAATTTGTATTTATCTAGCATTAATGTTCTTTATGCATTTGGTCACTTTTGCTTCTTTTACTTAAGTACTTACTTATAGGTTAGGTTTTTTTTTGTATTTAGAATATATTTATTTGGTTGCATTGGGTCTTAGTTGCGATCCATGGAATCTTAATTGTGGTGCAAGGGCTCAGTTGCCTTGCAGCATGTGGGATCTTAGTTCCCCAGCCAGGGATTGAACCTGCATCCCTTGCATTGGAAGGCAGATTCTTTTTTTTTTTTTCAGAAATGTACCATTTTATTACAAAGATTGTCACAAAAATGAAAGTAGTATCTCAAAATGGAAACTATAGACTACCAGTCTTCACCTGCAGAGGGGAGGACAGAGCAGGAGGGCGTGAGAATAGAACCATTCTAAACATGGATGGTGTCACCTTAAAAGCCTGAAAACCACAGGGAGTCCCTCAAGACCAGTCACCTGGAAGTCAGATTCTTAACCACTGGACCACCAGGAAAGTACCTAGGTTAGTTTTTATTAATAAGTACTTCTTAATTTCTTCCAGAGAGTCTCTGAATGGCTCTTTGAATGTAAGAGCCTTAAAAAAACAAAACAAAAACCTCTCATTATTGAAACATAACTTGGCTGAGATAGTGTTCTGGATTCATACTTATTTTTCGTTAACATTTTGCATCTGGCATTTCTGAGGAAAAGTCTGATTACCAGCCTGCTAAACATTCCTCTTAGATCATCTAGGTTTTCCGCAAGTTGCTGAGACTTTTGTCTTTTTTTTTTTTGGTGCTGAAACCCAGAATTGATCTGAAACTTTATCCTTGATACTCTAAAATTTATCCATGGTTTGTCTGTGTGTTAGTTCCTCAGCCATGCCCGACTCTTCAACTCCATAGACTGTAGCCCACTAAGCTTCTCTGTCCATGGGATTCTCGGATAAGAATACTGTCCAGGCTCCTTTGTCCATGGGATTCTCCAGGCAAGAATCCATTCCCTTCTCCAGAAGATCTTCCCTGGTCTGCATTGCAGCTAGATTCTTTACTGTCTGAGTCACCAGTATATTAAAAAGTGTATCTTGTTACTCAGTGGACCCTTAGTGGGCTAATGCATTTTTCAGTACAAAGAATTTGTTGGTCATGACTGCCTTGTCTTCATTTCTGGTTATCCTTCCTTTTGCTATTTCTTTGCTCTGTATTCTGAGTGAATTACTCAACTCAGTCTTCCAGCTTACTAACTGGCTCTTCATCTGTGCTATTATGACCATCAGTTGAGTTTATTCAGAAATGGTTTTGGGGGCTTCCCTGGTGGTCCAGTGGGCAAAGAGTCTGCCTTGCAGTGCAAGGGGCACCGGTATGATCCCTGGCCTGGGAAGATCCCACATGCCGTGGAACGGCTGGTCTGGTTTGTCCAATCACAAGCCAGGGCTCTGGAGCACATGTGCCCAGAGCTGGTGCTCTGCAACCAGAGAGGCCACTGAGATGGGAGGCCCACACAGGCCAAGGAACGAAGATGGATGAAAATAAATAAATGAAAAAGACCAATAAAAGAGGCCAAAAATTTAAAAACAAAACAAAAAAGAGTGAACAGTCATAAAAAAAAAAAAAAAAGGTTTCTATTTCCAAGATACCCAAGTGGTTATTTTTCTAAATTGTATGTTATTTCATAGATGAGACTTCCTTCTTTAGCTCTTTGATATGAAATACACTAAGACCTGTTTTAACATTTTCAGAATGCTCTGTTAATTCCCCCCTTGAATATATAGTTGGGTAGGCTTGTTAAGTCTCTTTCTGGATGTACCTTTCTTCAGGTGTTTGATGACTCTTGATTGTATACTCATCTCCTCTGAGAGGATTTGCTTTGTTTTGTCACAGTGTGTTTGTGGTGGGCATTATTTTTGCAATTTTCTATCTGTTTCCTTTCCCCAGAGAGGTCCAAAAGGCTCAGTCTATAGAGGATTTCCTTGTTACTTTCCGCAAGACTTTATAGTTTTAATTTTTAAAAATAAACATTTCTGTGGATTTGTTGTGAGAGAGAGGAAGAAGAATTTATCATATGTTGACTAACATCCTGAGACTAAAATTGCCGACCTGTTTTTGACCTTTAGTTCCACCTCTAGGTGTATATCTTAAGGAAATCATCAGAGATAGGCATAAAGTATATTCCAACATTATCTGTTATATTAGAAAATAGAAATAATCTAAATGTCCAACGTTGAGGTTTATTTAATAACTTATTACATTTTAATCATTAAAATTCTTTAATTTAACTTATGTATTATTGACAAGTATATTGTACAGTCACTTAAGAGTTCTTATTATAAGAAAACATTAATGATGAGGAAAAGTGCAGAATATCTTACCAATGAAAGATTATAAAAATTATATATATTAAAATTCAAATCTTATTTTTAAAGTATATATATTCAAAGAATAATAATAGCTGTTATCATTATTGTGTCCTTTGTAGTGTGCCAGGTATTACTCTAAGTAATTAAGTGTTAGCCTTGCAACAGTCTTTTGAGGTAGTTAGCATTATTAGCCCTCTTTAAAAAGCTTTTACAGGCTTATAAGGGGAGATTTATATTAATTAACATATGTATTAAATAAGTGGTTCTGAATTTTTCTGTAATTTTCCTAGCATTGATATTTTGCATATTTTTCCAGTTAATATATATTCTTTTTTCTTAATATTTCATGCTGTTTTTAAAGATAGAGCTATTGTTATAACAATGCTTGTTTTCTGATATATTTTATTATTTACATAGATGAGACTTCCTTCTTTAGCTCTTTGATATGAAATACACTAAGACCTGTTTTAACATTTTCAGAATGCTCTGTTAATTCCCCCCTTGAATATATAGTTGGGTAGGCTTGTTAAGTCTCTTTCTGGATGTACCTTTCTTCAGGTGTTTGATGACTCTTGATTGTATACTCATCTCCTCTGAGAGGATTTGCTTTGTTTTGTCACAGTGTGTTTGTGGTGGGCATTATTTTTGCAATTTTCTATCTGTTTCCTTTCCCCAGAGAGGTCCAAAAGGCTCAGTCTATAGAGGATTTCCTTGTTACTTTCCGCAAGACTTTATAGTTTTAATTTTTAAAAATAAACATTTCTGTGGATTTGTTGTGAGAGAGAGGAAGAAGAATTTATCATATGTTGACTAACATCCTGAGACTAAAATTGCCGACCTGTTTTTGACCTTTAGTTCCACCTCTAGGTGTATATCTTAAGGAAATCATCAGAGATAGGCATAAAGTATATTCCAACATTATCTGTTATATTAGAAAATAGAAATAATCTAAATGTCCAACGTTGAGGTTTATTTAATAACTTATTACATTTTAATCATTAAAATTCTTTAATTTAACTTATGTATTATTGACAAGTATATTGTACAGTCACTTAAGAGTTCTTATTATAAGAAAACATTAATGATGAGGAAAAGTGCAGAATATCTTACCAATGAAAGATTATAAAAATTATATATATTAAAATTCAAATCTTATTTTTAAAGTATATATATTCAAAGAATAATAATAGCTGTTATCATTATTGTGTCCTTTGTAGTGTGCCAGGTATTACTCTAAGTAATTAAGTGTTAGCCTTGCAACAGTCTTTTGAGGTAGTTAGCATTATTAGCCCTCTTTAAAAAGCTTTTACAGGCTTATAAGGGGAGATTTATATTAATTAACATATGTATTAAATAAGTGGTTCTGAATTTTTCTGTAATTTTCCTAGCATTGATATTTTGCATATTTTTCCAGTTAATATATATTCTTTTTTCTTAATATTTCATGCTGTTTTTAAAGATAGAGCTATTGTTATAACAATGCTTGTTTTCTGATATATTTTATTATTTACAAATATGCACCATTCCTTATTGTTTTATTTACAGAATGTTTCGTGTGTTCATGGACCAAAAGATGGAGTTGATTTTTGTTCTTTAAAAGATATTGTTGATGATCTGATACGACTATATATGTCCACTTAATGAAGATGCACAGACATGTCATTTTTGAAAGTTTCTTCAAGCACAGTTTCTTTTTGAAAATTCAAGTGTCAAAGAATATTTGGTTTGGAACAGTATAATCATATATTTTCTCTAAGTACTGTAAATTTCATAGAGACCACAGTTGGATTCCAGTTACGTTCAACAATCAAAGTGATTCAGTTCTGGGCTTCCCTGGTAGCTCAGGGGTAAAGAGTTCGCCTGATTGAGCCTGTGCTGTAGAGCCTCGAAGCTGCAACTGTTGAGCCCACGTGCGCCAGCTACTGAAGCCTATTGTGCCCTAGAGCCCGAGTTCCACAATGAGAGAAGTCACTGCACCAAGAAGGCTGCTCACCTCCACTGGAGAGTAGCCCCGACTCCCTGCAACTACAAAAGAGCCTGTGGCAGCAAGTGAAAACCTAGAATAACCACAAAAAAAAAGATAAATTTTTTTTAAAAAGGCGATTCAGTTCTTTGATAAAGTTAATTTTGAAGAACTTTATGTCTGTAAACAACACCAAAAGATGGGAGAAAAAAATGGTAGGTTCAAAAACTTTTGTTAAGCTCTATATTTAAAAGTATCTTGACTACTTAATGAAGCTGAATTGTGGAATTTTCAAGGTTTTCCATTGCAAGTGACTTTTCTGAATTAGAATTAAGGATTTATTCTCATGGAACAACAGTTTTCACTGTCTTTATAACTGTGTATCTGCAATGCTTAGTCAATACTTTAGTGTACTTTTAAAAATATGTATTTTTTAGAAAACTTTCAGATTAGCAGAAAAATTTAGAGGCTAGTACAGAGAGATCCCTGTACACAGTTCTGCCCATGATTAAAATCTTACATTTGGCTGGTACATTTATTACAGTTAATGGACCATTACTGACTATTATTGTTAACTGAAGTCCGTAGTTTATTCTTACCTCCTTACATGATTGCCTATTTCTGTTCCAGGATCCCATCCAGGAAACCATATTACATTTACTTGTCATTTCTCCTTAGGGTCCTCTTGGATATGACAGTTTCTCAGGCATTTCTTGTTTTTGTAAGATTTTGTATTTAAGTATTCTATATGATGCTCCTTTCTTGGAATTATTGATTGATTTTTTTTTTTTCTCATGATTAGACTGGGGTTGTGGATTTGAGGGAGGAAGACCATAGAGGTAAAGTGTCGTTTTTGCCAAGTTATGTCAAGGGTAGATGTTATCAATATGATTTCTCACCTGTGGATATTGACCTTGATCACCTGGCTGACATCATGTTCAGTGATTTCTCTACTGCAAATTACTGGTCTTTTATTTCCTCCCTTTCCATACTTAATCTTTGACAGGAAATCACTATCTGCTGCCCATATTTAAGGAATGAAAGTTATGCTTCTTCTCTTTGAGAACAGAACATTTACATTAATTATTCACAATTCTGCAAGGGAGATTGGTCTCCTTTCTCCAATACATGTATTTATTCAGTCATTTATTTATATCAGCATGGATTCATGGGTACTTATGTTACACTTTGGGTTATAATCCAGTACTGTTTCATTTTGTTACTCAGATTATCCCAGGATTGGGCATTTGGAGTTCTTTTAGTCAGTCTCCAGTCCCTTTGATATACCCCAAGCAATGCAGGTAGTTTCTGTTTTGTCCTTTGTTTTTGGTTTTGAACACTTTCTTAGTTTCTGGTACTAAATAATACTCCAGGCATTTCCTGCCATTGTCCTAGAATGGGCCATTTCCTAAATGAGCTCTCCTGGTTCCTTTTATTAGAGAGTGGCATTACAAACCAAGATCTGGCAGTAGGTGTGTTTGTTATTATTGACATGTCTTGATCATAGACCTTCTCAGCTAACAGAGGCAAGGTGTATATAACTATAATTATATGTACACACACCTATCAATATTTATGTAGCCATCTGTAACTATATTCGGTTAAACACGAGTTTATACTGATGTTTCTGGCTCTACTCATTACCACATGGATTATGCCAGCATATTCTCTTTGCTTATCTGTAAATTCCCATTGTGTTATCCATGTATGTAATTGCTGATTCCACGGTATATGTATAGCAGTGTCAGAAGTTATAAGCTTATTTGCAGGTGGGACACCTCAGTGCCCCTGCAAGTTCCTTTTGCCTGTAGTTTTACAGAGTCCACTTACTTCCACAGTTATTTAGATCACTTGTCCCCCCAGCCCTCCAATAAGGTTGTGTATACATTTCTTCGTGGAATCCCTTATCTGTAAAATGATATTTTAAACTTTGCATACATTAAGCTTCCTTCTTTGTGCTTCCCAGTACCGTGGGTTTTGACAAATGGATCACATCATGTATACACCATTACAGTATCAAATAGAATAGTTTCATCATCCTTTAACAAACTTGTGATATATGGATTGTTACACAGATAGTAGTATTTATTCCACTGTATGGTTATCTAGGCCACTGGTTTCAAATCTTATTTTGGTTTTAAGAGTATAAAGTAATCCTTTTCAAAGTATTTGAAACCCCTACCAGCTTTTATGTATGTGGATAATACCTGTTCATATTTACTATATTAAGAAACTGAGAAGCTTCAAAAATGGTAATTGGCTTATTTTAAAGTAATAAACCCAGGGCTTCCCTGGTGGTCCAGTGGGTAAAGGGTCCGCCTTGCACTGCAAGGGGTGCCGATTCATTCCCTGGCACGGGAAGATCCCACATGCTGCAGAGTGGCTGGACCAGTGTGTCCAGTTAGGAGCCCTCACTCTGGAGCACATGTACCCAGAGCCAGTGCTCTGCTACAGGAGAGGCCATTGCAGTGGGAGGCCCACATAGGCCAAAGAACAAGCATGGATGAAAAATAAATAAATGAAAGACCAATAAGAGGCCAAAAAATAAAAAAATAATAATCATAAACCCAAGAGCTTCTCTGGTGGTCCAGTGGGTAAAGAGTATGCCTTGCAGTGCAAGGGGCACCAGTTTGATCCCTGGCTCGGGAAGATCCCACATGCTGCGGAGCAGCTGGACTGGTTGCATACGAGCCAGAGCTCTGGAGCACATCCGCCCAGAGCCGGTGCTCTACAATGACAGAGGCCACTGGGAAGGGAGGCCCACACAGGCCAAAAAATAAAGATGGATGACAGTCAATAAAAAACCCAAGATGTTAACGTAAATCACATTTTTGGGAGAGAGAACTATTTTCTGAAACAAAAAGCCATTGTTTTTTAGTTTGACAAATCTGATAGTTGGCTTAATAGAAAAGAGATTCTCATGTCTGCTTCTGCACTCATTCTCTTATGATATGAGGCTTTGGTGTAAATGCATGAAGAAAATGAAGCTTCACACAGACAAGATGGGAAAGGCAAATCCCTTATCTGTAAAATGATATTGTAAACTTTGCATACATTAAGCTTCCTTCTTTGTGCTTCCCAGTACCGTGGGTTTTGACAAATGGATCACATCATGTATACACCATTACAGTATCAAATAGAATAGTTTCATCATCCTTTAACAAACTTGTGATATATGGATTGTTACACAGATAGTAGTATTTATTCCACTGTATGGTTATCTAGGCCACTGGTTTCAAATCTTATTTTGGTTTTAAGAGTATAAAGTAATCCTTTTCAAAGTATTTGAAACCCCTACCAGCTTTTATGTATGTGGATAATACCTGTTCATATTTACTATATTAAGAAACTGAGAAGCTTCAAAAATGGTAATTGGCTTATTTTTAAAGTAATAAACCCAGGGCTTCCCTGGTGGTCCAGTGGGTAAAGGGTCCGCCTTGCACTGCAAGGGGTGCCGATTCATTCCCTGGCACGGGAAGATCCCACATGCTGCAGAGTGGCTGGACCAGTGTGTCCAGTTAGGAGCCCTCACTCTGGAGCACATGTACCCAGAGCCAGTGCTCTGCTACAGGAGAGGCCATTGCAGTGGGAGGCCCACATAGGCCAAAGAACAAGCATGGATGAAAAATAAATAAATGAAAGACCAATAAGAGGCCAAAAAATAAAAAAATAATAATCATAAACCCAAGAGCTTCTCTGGTGGTCCAGTGGGTAAAGAGTATGCCTTGCAGTGCAAGGGGCACCAGTTTGATCCCTGGCTCGGGAAGATCCCACATGCTGCGGAGCAGCTGGACTGGTTGCATACGAGCCAGAGCTCTGGAGCACATCCGCCCAGAGCCGGTGCTCTACAATGACAGAGGCCACTGGGAAGGGAGGCCCACACAGGCCAAAAAATAAAGATGGATGACAGTCAATAAAAAACCCAAGATGTTAACGTAAATCACATTTTTGGGAGAGAGAACTATTTTCTGAAACAAAAAGCCATTGTTTTTTAGTTTGACAAATCTGATAGTTGGCTTAATAGAAAAGAGATTCTCATGTCTGCTTCTGCACTCATTCTCTTATGATATGAGGCTTTGGTGTAAATGCATGAAGAAAATGAAGCTTCACACAGACAAGAAGTTGGAAAAAGGAGGAATATTTTAATTGCCTCTCAGCAAATTGTGGGAATCTTTCTTTGATAACAACTACAGAACTCAACAAGTAGTCTTTACTTCCAGGTTAGTTATAGTATGGAATCTAAACTTACCTCAGTGAGCTTTTTTCACACTGTTACATTAAAATCCATTGGTTTGTCTTGCACTTTTTATGGATCTTTCACACATGCATGATTTTTTTTTTTGACATGTACAATTTTATAACATTATGCATTGGCCCTTTGGAAAACATTGCTTCAATGAATTATGCAAAGTTTTCCAAATGTTGACAGATTTAATCATAAAATATTTAAAAATTACATTTGTTAATATCATTATCAGTTTCATCATAAAATGATGAATTAGAAGCTCAAGCTTACCTTGCAGATGCAAGTTTTCTCAGTATTCAGTTTTAACTTGGTGGCTTTGAATTTTATCATTAGCAATAAATGCTCTTAGTTTTCTCCTTCAAGTTTGAGAAAATGTATACTGAACACCCAGTCAGAAAAACCATAATTTTAGTGGTTCTTTTAAGGAAAGATGGTTTTCCATGGGGAAGGGGGGAATTAGTTTAGCTTAAACTCAAACAGTCTCACTAGTGCTTTTCCTTGAAATAGCCATGGTACTGTGGTGATTCTTTATGTTGCTTTATCAAGACCTTCTTAAGCAGAATTGGTGGTAAACAATGCAGTGACTTAGTGGTAGTGCAGCTGCCGTGACTCACACTAAGGCTCCAGGACTCCTCCTCCTCAGTGCCTCTGACTCATCAGCTAATGCCAGTATAGGGGGACCACAGGCGCATGTCTTAATATTCCTGTTAAACTAGTTTGACCTCATGTATTGTCTGAAAGGATTTGGGAACCTCCAAGAGCTCATAGACTATACTTTGCTGATAACAGGCTCAGGGGTGTCTTGAAGAGTCTCTAGACCATTGCCCTGAAGCTCTTCAAGGGATGGATAGAGAAATAGAAATACATACATATACATGTACCTGGGTCATTATCAGTATATTTATAAACATCCATAAATATTCATCTAGTAAATGAACTCGGATGAACATGATTCCTGAGTATTGCCTGTTTACAAAGATTTTGTATCTCGAGTGAGATTGGAATATGTACAGTGTAACTATACAATTTAGCTGTCTCCCTTCTTTGCAAAGCTGTCATACCTCTTGCTTCATGATTGGGTTCTTGCAGTAAATCTTAATATCTAGCTAAATAATGGAGCAAGTTTGGATAGACAATAGAATTGTAAGATGCTATTCATTTCTAGAGGCAAGTAGCAGCAATATTAGTATACTGATTTGAGTTTCAGTTCAAGTACCAGCTGAGCTGATAAGTTCCTTCTCAGTCTTCATGGTTCCTTTTTCTTATTCTCATCACTTCCGTGTTGATGTTCTGGAGAAGACCCTTTTCATTCTACACACATCTCTGTGGCTTCAAGCAAGAATTTCTGTGTTACTGACTTCAAAATTAGCTTACTTTCTGTTTTAAATGCATAATTGCAAAGTTTTCCAAATGTTGACAGATTTAATCATAAAATATTTAAAAATTACATTTGTTAATATCATTATCAGTTTCATCATAAAATGATGAATTAGAAGCTCAAGCTTACCTTGCAGATGCAAGTTTTCTCAGTATTCAGTTTTAACTTGGTGGCTTTGAATTTTATCATTAGCAATAAATGCTCTTAGTTTTCTCCTTCAAGTTTGAGAAAATGTATACTGAACACCCAGTCAGAAAAACCATAATTTTAGTGGTTCTTTTAAGGAAAGATGGTTTTCCATGGGGAAGGGGGGAATTAGTTTAGCTTAAACTCAAACAGTCTCACTAGTGCTTTTCCTTGAAATAGCCATGGTACTGTGGTGATTCTTTATGTTGCTTTATCAAGACCTTCTTAAGCAGAATTGGTGGTAAACAATGCAGTGACTTAGTGGTAGTGCAGCTGCCGTGACTCACACTAAGGCTCCAGGACTCCTCCTCCTCAGTGCCTCTGACTCATCAGCTAATGCCAGTATAGGGGGACCACAGGCGCATGTCTTAATATTCCTGTTAAACTAGTTTGACCTCATGTATTGTCTGAAAGGATTTGGGAACCTCCAAGAGCTCATAGACTATACTTTGCTGATAACAGGCTCAGGGGTGTCTTGAAGAGTCTCTAGACCATTGCCCTGAAGCTCTTCAAGGGATGGATAGAGAAATAGAAATACATACATATACATGTACCTGGGTCATTATCAGTATATTTATAAACATCCATAAATATTCATCTAGTAAATGAACTCGGATGAACATGATTCCTGAGTATTGCCTGTTTACAAAGATTTTGTATCTCGAGTGAGATTGGAATATGTACAGTGTAACTATACAATTTAGCTGTCTCCCTTCTTTGCAAAGCTGTCATACCTCTTGCTTCATGATTGGGTTCTTGCAGTAAATCTTAATATCTAGCTAAATAATGGAGCAAGTTTGGATAGACAATAGAATTGTAAGATGCTATTCATTTCTAGAGGCAAGTAGCAGCAATATTAGTATACTGATTTGAGTTTCAGTTCAAGTACCAGCTGAGCTGATAAGTTCCTTCTCAGTCTTCATGGTTCCTTTTTCTTATTCTCATCACTTCCGTGTTGATGTTCTGGAGAAGACCCTTTTCATTCTACACACATCTCTGTGGCTTCAAGCAAGAATTTCTGTGTTACTGACTTCAAAATTAGCTTACTCTGAAGTGTCTGTTTCCAGTTTACCCATTCCGCTTGTATTTCTCATTTGTCTCTGTCATTCCCTGGTGGCTCAGACAGTAAAGAATCTGCCTGCAATATGGGAGATCTGGATTTGAACCCTGTATCAGGAAGATCCCTGGAGTAGGAAACAGCAACCCTTGTTGCAGAGAATACCCTCACTATACATCTGGTTGCCTGAGTCAGAAACAGAAATCATTCTTGACTCCTCCCTCTTTCCATTGCCACTTGAGTGACATTTTTAAGAAACAAATGGACATAATAATAAGATGCTTAAATTTCTTGAGTGGCTTCCCATAGCCTTCCCTATAAAAATAAGGGAGGAGTCAGGGTAAACAGGAGTTTACCTATGTTTACCATGGTTCTCATGGCAGACAAGGCCCTTCATGTCACAGCCGCTACCTGTCTAGTGTTGAAACCTTTGTCTGATTTGTGCTTTGGGGAGTTGGAAGTAGGCTTACTCTTGTGTAGTACACAACAGGCCAGAGGTAACAGGGAAACAAGGCGCCTCCTGAGGCAGCTCTGGGAGCAGCAGCCTTATTAGCCAGAGGTCCCCTTTGGATAAAGATGACTACCAGGGAGCACTGGGGCTCTGAGGTCCAAGCCTGTTTTGAAGACTTCCTTTCCATTACCAGCTTTGAGGTTCTGGGTCTAAAAAACAAAACAAATGTATCTTTTGGTGAATTTCCTGTGCTGTCTGCTTATTAATCCTCCCAGTGGCCTCTCAAGTGACCTTTCTACAGTATTATGTTCCTCCTTTGCTTATGACCCTGTTCATTTTATACATTTTATACATTAATTTTATATATTTCAGAAATAATTTGTGTTTAACATTTAAGTATTTTTGTTAACTTTTAAACATGGTGTGAAATTTGACTTGTCAGCTTATTTTAATTGTATTTCTCATATTTTTGTTTTCAACTTTGAAAGGATGACTTCTCTAGGAAATTTTCTTTTTCCTAGGAAATTTTTGATTACGGTAGCTTGCTGGGTATTTGAAATGTTGGTTCATCTATATAACTTTATCTGTAAAAACTTTAAACTTTATTTTGCCTCATGTAACTGTGAACAAAAAATGTTGCCTGCCATTTCAGTAAACAGTGAGTGCTCCTTGCTCTCAAGCCCTCATCAGCTACAGTCGCCCCCAGCGGCATTCCTTGAAGGAAATTCAGACTGTAGAAAAACTGGATACTGACCCTAGACAGTTAAGATGTATATCTGAAGAATAATTTCAGTGATCCTAGACTCTTGCATCTGCCCAAAGAAAAGCATTAAAGTCATTGAATTGAGATACCTGTTCTTTGTGATTAGCAGTAATCATGCAATGCTTGATTTCATGTTCTGTTTTTTCCCCCAGCAAAAACCCTCCAGTTTGCCATGACTCCTCCCTTACCTCCTCACAACTGTCTGAGAGGCTTTCTGTCAGACTATAGCTCTCACTAGATCCCAAACAAAACACAATTCGCAGCTTTTAGGTCATTTGTTTTTCTTCAGTCAACATAATTATTAAAAACCTCATATCAAAGATGCTTTTAAAAACATTATTGTTAGACATTTAGTTATTTCAGCAATTGTTGAAATGTTTCATTCTCAAACCATCCATTCCCATACTCAGTGGCGATTGTCTCCTTGAAAAATTTTAAATGCATAGGTGTTTATAAATACGCCCACTCCCACCCAGAGTGAAGTCATTCCTTCTGTTTTCCGGTCAGGAAATACTATCACTAAAATTTTCAACATTTTTTTTAAATTAGCAGAAATAAGTGAGATACCTAGGTCATCTTTTTTGGTATTAGTTCTTTGTAAAGAAACAGTGACCGGGGAATTCCAGTGGTCAGGACTCCCTACTTCTAGTGCCAAGGGCCCAGATTCAGCCTCTGGTCGGAGAACTAAGATCCTCTGGTCAAAAGAAAAATGAAACGGTGACCAAAATCATTTTCCTGAAGGACAGTAATAGCCCAATTAAATCTTGATTTTAGTTAAAAACCGAGCATATTTTTAATAACATGTGCCTTAGGAAAGTTCGTCTGTTTCTGTTGAGCTCTTAGGCTCTTCATTTACTTTTTCTTTCTAGGTGATGCAGAAGCTTTCTGGAGGAAGCTGGAAGATGATGGGAAAGTGGATTTCACATTTGAACAGGTGCAAAATGTGCTGCAGTCACTGAAACAAAAGATCAAAGATGGATCTGCCACAAATAAAGGTAGGAGGCAATAAAAACTTTCAGTATGCTTAATGCTAAATATTACCCACTGCAGTACAGTTTCACTGTATTTCCAGTATTGCTATTTGTTTAAAAGTCAAATAATTTGTTTTCTAAGAACCTGACATCACATTCTTTTTGCTTTTTGTATATGTAAGCTCTGCTTCTATAAAAACTCATTTTTAATCATACTATGGATATTTTGTAAAAGTGGATGAAGATTACTAGATTTCTCTATTTTTATCTCAAGCTACCATTTTCTCCCTCATTTTATCTTTATGTGGGGGTGAAAGGGAGTATATTGCAAAATGAATATGTGCTCCTTGTAGAACATTTGGTACATACAGAAAAATATAACAAATTATCCATTATCTGATCATTCAAAGACAGCTTATGTGAGTCTTTTAAATATAAAAATACATATATAGATATATTTTCCCTGCCTGAAACAGATCTTGCCTCAGTAGTCTTCAGAAAGCAAACTATGTGTTTTACATAGGTAGTCAGTTCAGTCATCCAGGTTTTTATTTTTTCTGTTTCTTTGTCTTCAACCCAGGTGATTGTGGAACCTAGACTTTATATGGAAACTTCTTTCATTCCATCAGAACATACGATTTTCAAGCAAAATTTCCCACTGAATATTCTTTATTTTCCCCAGGATATTCTTAGTCCTTTCTGGATAATCAATAACATTAATCTATTATGTGTTTGTCTACAAAATTAATACTGTCTTTCATTGTAATATTCCTTCTCATTCTTTCATGAATCGGATATATCAAGGTTTGAATACAGTTCTGCCACTTCCTAGCTGATTGACCTGAAATAAATAGCTTAACCTCTAGGCTCAAGTTTTCCTGAAGGACAGTAATAGCCCAATTAAATCTTGATTTTAGTTAAAAACCGAGCATATTTTTAATAACATGTGCCTTAGGAAAGTTCGTCTGTTTCTGTTGAGCTCTTAGGCTCTTCATTTACTTTTTCTTTCTAGGTGATGCAGAAGCTTTCTGGAGGAAGCTGGAAGATGATGGGAAAGTGGATTTCACATTTGAACAGGTGCAAAATGTGCTGCAGTCACTGAAACAAAAGATCAAAGATGGATCTGCCACAAATAAAGGTAGGAGGCAATAAAAACTTTCAGTATGCTTAATGCTAAATATTACCCACTGCAGTACAGTTTCACTGTATTTCCAGTATTGCTATTTGTTTAAAAGTCAAATAATTTGTTTTCTAAGAACCTGACATCACATTCTTTTTGCTTTTTGTATATGTAAGCTCTGCTTCTATAAAAACTCATTTTTAATCATACTATGGATATTTTGTAAAAGTGGATGAAGATTACTAGATTTCTCTATTTTTATCTCAAGCTACCATTTTCTCCCTCATTTTATCTTTATGTGGGGGTGAAAGGGAGTATATTGCAAAATGAATATGTGCTCCTTGTAGAACATTTGGTACATACAGAAAAATATAACAAATTATCCATTATCTGATCATTCAAAGACAGCTTATGTGAGTCTTTTAAATATAAAAATACATATATAGATATATTTTCCCTGCCTGAAACAGATCTTGCCTCAGTAGTCTTCAGAAAGCAAACTATGTGTTTTACATAGGTAGTCAGTTCAGTCATCCAGGTTTTTATTTTTTCTGTTTCTTTGTCTTCAACCCAGGTGATTGTGGAACCTAGACTTTATATGGAAACTTCTTTCATTCCATCAGAACATACGATTTTCAAGCAAAATTTCCCACTGAATATTCTTTATTTTCCCCAGGATATTCTTAGTCCTTTCTGGATAATCAATAACATTAATCTATTATGTGTTTGTCTACAAAATTAATACTGTCTTTCATTGTAATATTCCTTCTCATTCTTTCATGAATCGGATATATCAAGGTTTGAATACAGTTCTGCCACTTCCTAGCTGATTGACCTGAAATAAATAGCTTAACCTCTAGGCTTCAGTTTCTTTGTCTGTAATGTAGATAGTCATAAGAACCTCTCAGAGGAGTTGTGAAGATTGAATGAGATAAAGTGTGTATCAATAAATTGCTTAGCATAATAGCTGACATCTTGAATGAAGTGATGCTACTAATAATTGTTTTCATTCTTTTTTCCTTTCCTTAACAGAATATATCCAAGCAATGATTCTAGTGAATGAAGCAACTGTAAACAATTCAGCACTGATGGAGGGTTCGTACATTTCTAATCCCAACCTAGAATATTCTCTGCTGTTTTTTTGCTTTGAAGAAAACCAGCCTTAACTATGTTGAGTTAACCAAAGAAAGTTTAAAATAAAACTGTAATATCCATCTAGGTTAAGTTATGGAAATCAGTTTTCCTAGTAAATGAAAAGCCTTGCCCATCCAGAGATAGGAAATGCACACCCTACTAAACCTCTCAGAATGAACGAATGTATCTCTTCTTCAAAAAGCTTCTCCTATAAGAAGGGCAAATAGAATTCCAAGATTCCAAACCACTCTAAACCAGCTTTGTTGAAGAACAGTGCTAAAAAGATACATTTTGGTATAAATAAATTAATGCAAAGTTTTTTTCATTTCTAGATTATTATTAGAACATCAGTGTAACAATTTTATTTTAAAAGAAATTGAACAAAGATAATTACTGGAATTATAAAAAGAAAAATTGAGATCTTGCCTCAGTAGTCTTCAGAAAGCAAACTATGTGTTTTACATAGGTAGTCAGTTCAGTCATCCAGGTTTTTATTTTTTCTGTTTCTTTGTCTTCAACCCAGGTGATTGTGGAACCTAGACTTTATATGGAAACTTCTTTCATTCCATCAGAACATACGATTTTCAAGCAAAATTTCCCACTGAATATTCTTTATTTTCCCCAGGATATTCTTAGTCCTTTCTGGATAATCAATAACATTAATCTATTATGTGTTTGTCTACAAAATTAATACTGTCTTTCATTGTAATATTCCTTCTCATTCTTTCATGAATCGGATATATCAAGGTTTGAATACAGTTCTGCCACTTCCTAGCTGATTGACCTGAAATAAATAGCTTAACCTCTAGGCTTCAGTTTCTTTGTCTGTAATGTAGATAGTCATAAGAACCTCTCAGAGGAGTTGTGAAGATTGAATGAGATAAAGTGTGTATCAATAAATTGCTTAGCATAATAGCTGACATCTTGAATGAAGTGATGCTACTAATAATTGTTTTCATTCTTTTTTCCTTTCCTTAACAGAATATATCCAAGCAATGATTCTAGTGAATGAAGCAACTGTAAACAATTCAGCACTGATGGAGGGTTCGTACATTTCTAATCCCAACCTAGAATATTCTCTGCTGTTTTTTTGCTTTGAAGAAAACCAGCCTTAACTATGTTGAGTTAACCAAAGAAAGTTTAAAATAAAACTGTAATATCCATCTAGGTTAAGTTATGGAAATCAGTTTTCCTAGTAAATGAAAAGCCTTGCCCATCCAGAGATAGGAAATGCACACCCTACTAAACCTCTCAGAATGAACGAATGTATCTCTTCTTCAAAAAGCTTCTCCTATAAGAAGGGCAAATAGAATTCCAAGATTCCAAACCACTCTAAACCAGCTTTGTTGAAGAACAGTGCTAAAAAGATACATTTTGGTATAAATAAATTAATGCAAAGTTTTTTTCATTTCTAGATTATTATTAGAACATCAGTGTAACAATTTTATTTTAAAAGAAATTGAACAAAGATAATTACTGGAATTATAAAAAGAAAAATTGAGAAGTTGCTTTAGATGAACAACAGATACCTACTGAAAAGCACAGGGAACTGTATTCAGTATCCTATAATAAACCATAATGGAAAAGAATATGAAGAAGAGTGTATTTGTGTGTATGTATATTGAATTGCTTTCCAATTAGCCAAGGATGAGCTTGGATTATAACTTAAACTGATCTTTCATTTACTTAAACTTTTTTTTTTTCTGTTGAATAAGACTGGTATATACTAAAAGACCAATGCAAGTTAATAATCAGGAAGATAATTTTTTTTTTTTAAGATCCACCAGTGCATAGGAAAAAGCATGACTAAAAACAATTTAAAAAAAAAAAAGAGTATTCTACATACCCACTTTTTTTGTTGTTTTTCAAAATAAAGAGCAGGAAATCTATAACCTTTTTCATTAACTGCATAGCTTATTTCTATCGTGGAGTCATGTTAGAGATTAAATTGAAAAACAAAAGACAGTAATGAACCAAGGGGCTTCCCTGGTAGCTCAGGGGTGGAGTTCACCTGCCAACGCAAGAGGCGCAGGCTCGATTCCTGATCCAAGAAGATCCCACATGCTGTGCAGCAACTAAGCCTGTGAGCTACAACTGTTGATCCTGTTAGAGCCTTGGAGCCGCAACTGCTGAGCCCGTGTGCCCTAGAGCCCAAATTCCACAAGAGAGGTCGCCACAACAAGAAACCTGCTCACCTCAACTGGAGAGTAGCCCCATTCCCTGCAACTAGAGAAGAGCCTGTGGCAACAGTGAAAACCCAGAATAGCTAAAAATAAATCAGTAAAATAAAAAAAAAACCCTATCTCTATATAAAAAAAAAGAATGAACCAAGGACATCCTGGCTCAGGATGAAATTAAGTGCAGAAAGATACAGAAGAAACTAAGAGAAATATGAAAGTTCAAATGCAAAGAAAAAAAAATGAACCTAAATACCTTTCCCTCCCCCTGCAGAAATAAATAGTAACAATAATGAGAAGACAAAAGATGAGTAAATTTTGCAGCCATTTTGAGACCTTAATGGAGCCTTTAAGAGTTACGCTATTTTTCTGTAAAGTACATGCCAAACTAGGAATACTTGATGTTCACTTTAAAGGTTGATTCAAATTCAGATAAAGTTTGGGCCAAACTAGAATTTCTGCAGTAGAAATTTCTTCTGAGTCTTATCCTATCTTATTTTCTGAATATTTTTGAAAATGTTGTTGCCTAATTTTTGCCTCAATCTTGAAATCTTAAATCTGTTTTCATATTTAAGGGTTCCATATATTTCTAGTCAATAAATATATCATTTAGATATTACAGTGAATGATTTTTAACTTGCTTGTAATTTTTTTCATATAGATCATACATCTGTGACCCAGAATGCACAGGAAAACAAATCAAATTCATTGCCTTCTGCATCATATGAAGACTCATTTCCAAAAGACTGCACCTCTCTGTATGTATATAAGTAAATTTATGTTGTTAATGCTTTTGTTCCCAGAAAGTGATTTACTGATAGCAGTCATTTGATGTAAGAGTAGATAAAATATATAAAGTATTTTTTCCCATGAAAAGTTTTTTTTAACTTCTTTTATTTTGTATTGGAATGTAGCTGATTAACAGTGTTGTGTGATAGTTTCAGGTGAACAGCAAAGGGACTCAACCATACACATACATGTATACATTTTCCCCCAAACTCTATCCCATCTATGCTGCCATGTAACGTTGAGCAGAGTTCCCTGTGCTGTACAGTAGCTCCTTGTTGTTTATCCATTTTAAATATAATAGTGTGTACCTGTCCATCCCAGGCTTCTTAATTGTCTCTTTCTCCCACTCTTCCCGAAAAGTTTTAAAGTTGTGTATTTTATGTAGGTTCATAATTCTCTGCATAGGTTATTTATTTGTTAAATCCCTAGATAATCAAATCTTTTAATAAAATTTAGAACTAGGGATACTCCAGATTCAGTTTTTTTCTCTTGTATACTGAGTCCTTCATACTCAAAAGAACTTTTTCAGTCATCAAATTAGTGTTTTACATTCCCCTTCCCCAACAATAGGGGAAATCAAATGACATTTTGTAGAAAAGAAAGCCAGACAAGCCAGCTTGAAACATAATTTGTTTTAAAGTTCAAAGTCAGGTTGAAAAGAGAAACATTCAATTTACCGGTTATACAACACTGTAGCTCTGTAAATCACTAGAGAGCAAATTAACCTATGTCAAAACAAAGAACAAAGCCATGAGAGCTTACGAGAATTTATTACAGTAAATACTGAATGAAGCCAAAGGGATGTATATCTCAGACAAGTAGTAGTGCTCGTAGCTCAGAATATACTATGATGGCTTTATAAGAAAAAGTGGTAGAAAGGAACTTAGCACTTGATAATAAAGAGCAATTCCAGGTGCTGCAGGTGGAGATAATCACCAGTGGTCACTGATTTAATCATTTGTGCTTAAGCAGGTAAACCTCCATAAAAAACAGCGGGGCTCTTGGAGCTTCCTGGTTGGTGGGCACTTTGGGATGCTGGGAAGGTGGTGTGTTTGGAGAGAGCGTGGAAACTCCATGCCCCTTCTTACCTATCTTGTCCCATACGTCTCTTCCATTTGGCAGTTCCTGAGTGCACCTTTTATTATAAACTGGTAGTATTAATTAAAGTGCTTTCCTGAGATCTGTGAGTCCTTCCAGCACATTATCAAGGAGGAGGGGATTGTGGGAACCCATGGACTGATCAGAAGTGTGGGTGACCTGCAGATTGCTTTTGGCATCTAGAATGAGTGCAGTCTTACGGGACTGAGTTCTTTAACTCGTGGAGTCTGATACTGACTCCAGATAGATAGTGTCAGAATTCAACTGCATTATTGGACACCCAATTGAAGAAGTGATGCTGAAAAAAAAAAACCCACATATTTGGTGCCCAGAAGAAAAAGAAACACCTTCAGGTTTAACTTTATATGACTGCAGAACGTAGTAAAGTGTTTATTTCAGAGTCTGGCTTATTTTCATGTTGTCTAAAGAAGAACCTAATCGGAATTAAATACCTTAGTGTGTGGTTTTTTTTTTTTTTCAATATGAGGAATTGTAGTATAAATTTGAGATACTAATAAATAGTTAATTTTAAACAGATCTACAGAAAATAAGGAAATCGCCCCTCTGGAGAATATAGTTGCAGACTTGAGAGAAAAAGAATCATCTTCCAATTTATTTTACCAAAAGCATAAGTGCTCTGGTGCCTGCCTGACAAAAAAGCCACTTACCTTCAAGAGGGAAAACCCTCTGCAGCTACCAATCAAATACCACTTCATAAGAAGACATGCGAAGACAAACTCTCACTCTTCAGCACTCCACGTGAGTTATAAAACCCCTTGTGGAAGGAGTCTCCGAAACATGAAGGAAGTTTTCCGTTACCTGCTTGAGACAGAGTGTAACTTTCTATTTACAGATAACTTTTCTTTCAATACCTATGTTCAGTTGACTCGGAATTACCCAAAGCAAGAAGAAATTGTTTCTGATGTGGATATTAGCAATGGCGTGGAATCTGTGCCCATTTCTTTCTGTAATGAAATTGACAATAGAAAGCTTCCGCATTTTAAGTACAGAAAGACTATGTGGCCACGGAGGGGCATTTGGGATGCTGGGAAGGTGGTGTGTTTGGAGAGAGCGTGGAAACTCCATGCCCCTTCTTACCTATCTTGTCCCATACGTCTCTTCCATTTGGCAGTTCCTGAGTGCACCTTTTATTATAAACTGGTAGTATTAATTAAAGTGCTTTCCTGAGATCTGTGAGTCCTTCCAGCACATTATCAAGGAGGAGGGGATTGTGGGAACCCATGGACTGATCAGAAGTGTGGGTGACCTGCAGATTGCTTTTGGCATCTAGAATGAGTGCAGTCTTACGGGACTGAGTTCTTTAACTCGTGGAGTCTGATACTGACTCCAGATAGATAGTGTCAGAATTCAACTGCATTATTGGACACCCAATTGAAGAAGTGATGCTGAAAAAAAAAAACCCACATATTTGGTGCCCAGAAGAAAAAGAAAC
This sequence comes from Tragulus kanchil, assembly GCA_022376925.1. NCBI lineage: Eukaryota > Metazoa > Chordata > Mammalia > Artiodactyla > Tragulidae > Tragulus > Tragulus kanchil. Next base: position 74,693,707 of record JAIOJX010000003.1, on the reverse strand, counting down.
ACCTTCAGGTTTAACTTTATATGACTGCAGAACGTAGTAAAGTGTTTATTTCAGAGTCTGGCTTATTTTCATGTTGTCTAAAGAAGAACCTAATCGGAATTAAATACCTTAGTGTGTGGTTTTTTTTTTTTTTCAATATGAGGAATTGTAGTATAAATTTGAGATACTAATAAATAGTTAATTTTAAACAGATCTACAGAAAATAAGGAAATCGCCCCTCTGGAGAATATAGTTGCAGACTTGAGAGAAAAAGAATCATCTTCCAATTTATTTTACCAAAAGCATAAGTGCTCTGGTGCCTGCCTGACAAAAAAGCCACTTACCTTCAAGAGGGAAAACCCTCTGCAGCTACCAATCAAATACCACTTCATAAGAAGACATGCGAAGACAAACTCTCACTCTTCAGCACTCCACGTGAGTTATAAAACCCCTTGTGGAAGGAGTCTCCGAAACATGAAGGAAGTTTTCCGTTACCTGCTTGAGACAGAGTGTAACTTTCTATTTACAGATAACTTTTCTTTCAATACCTATGTTCAATTGACTCGGAATTACCCAAAGCAAGAAGAAATTGTTTCTGATGTGGATATTAGCAATGGCGTGGAATCTGTGCCCATTTCTTTCTGTAATGAAATTGACAATAGAAAGCTTCCGCATTTTAAGTACAGAAAGACTATGTGGCCACGAGCATGTTACCTAAACAGCTTTTCCAACATGTTTACTGATTCATGTGACTGTTCTGAGGGCTGCGTAGACATGTGAGTAGAAGAACATGACATTTTAAAAAAAAAAAAAAAACCTTCTAAATATAGGAGTACTTGTCAAGAAGTCTTACGGTGTATCGGTTTGTCTGTCTGTCTTATCTAAAACCAGTTCGTAAAGAATTGAAAATAGAAAGATGCACTCTCTCTTTAGCAATAGGAAAGAAAACTCTAAAGTTATTTTAGTAATTTGGGAATCATTTCTTCCAAGGATAAGTTTTCTCTTTAATCTGGTGCTACAATGCTTCAGAGCAACGATTACAACTAATGCCATGTAACTGTGCCAAACACTGTGATAAGTGCTTTCCATATATTTTCTTGGGAAGTTCTCACAAAATCTTGTGGGTAGGCAATATTATTTCCATGTTACAAATGAGAAGCCAAGTGTGAGATCAATAAATTTAAGCATCAGGATTTGAAGTCATGCTCTTCTGTCATATTTTACTTTTACAAATCATTTCCTTGCTACTTTTTTAGAAAGTTAATGGTGCCTCTCCTGATCTTGAAATTAACATTCTACCAAAAAATGAAAGCATCTTCTAATGTTAAAATTTTGAAAACCATTTTGTTTTAAGGCTATGTAATTTACAGGTGTCTGTAGGTTTGCCTAGGTAGAGCAGAGTTGCATTATATGTACATTTAACTTAATGTTATGTCTTACCAAACTTTTTAAGAGCTTAGTTTTATCTATAATGCTTTTTTTTTTAAGGAAGATAATATATATAGTATGTATGCTTTTTATTTCAGTTGAGCCTTGAACAGTGCAGGGTTAGGAGAACTGACCCTGACCCTCCATGCAGTCAAAAATATAATATATAACAGGCGGCTCTCCATATAAGTGGTTCCACTTCCATAATTCCACATTCAAGTATTCAGCCAATTGTGGATTACAGTAAATACTGTGTTATTTACTATTGAAAAATATCCACATGGAAGTGGACCTGTGTGGTTCAAACCCATGCTGATCAAGGGTCAGCTGTATATACATAGGAAAAAGGACTAGACAAAACATAATTCTATATGGCAAAATATGAGTTTATTTTTTTTCTGTACTTTTTAAAGTTTGCAAAGTCATATTGAAAAAAGCAACAATAGATTTCTATATCTGTAAATAGAATCCAAATTAATTAATATATTGCTTGGTATTTTTGTTGTTGTAAACAGTAGCTACCACTCTGACATATGCATATACAGAAGAATACCAAAAAGACCTTAAAGTCACTTACAATTCACAAAGGAGGCAAGATTTCATTGATTTTAACTGGTTTACCCAGTAGTCATATACCTTGTTTATAGCTGAGATACCCAGGTTCCTTACTCCCTATCGAGTTCTAAGTCCCTGTCATGTTAGATAGTCATTAAATAGTTAGAGGGGAAATTTTTTTTATAATTTTGTGTTTACTTCTTAGCCGTGCTATGAAAAACTGATTGTAGTAGCCAGATATACAGCATTAGTCTCCCTATCTATTTTTGTCATTGGAGAGAAAGAGAGAAGACATATGCAGAACTATGTATGCCTTTTTGAACTTGACACATGTTTAAGTTTATCCTTTGTAGGAGAGCAGACTTGGGAGAATTTTCACAAAGAAGCTTCTGCTGAATAGGAACTGAAAGAAATTCATTTTGAAAAGTTAAAACTCATATAGTTAAGTATTTATTTCAGAAGCAAATCAAGGTTCAGGGTAGTTTATAGTTATTTATAAACTTTTGGTGAATACTGTCTTTCAAAGAGGTCTATTTAGGGAAGAAGTCTAATAGTCTATGAGCCAAACAACTGTTCTAAATACAATAACGTCCTTTACACTTTTTGTCTTAACTTGATGCTTTTTTACACTGACTTCTCCATCCATTGCCTTCCTTTTAGAACAAAATGTGCATGTCTTCAACTGACAGCAAGAAACGCAGAGACTTGCCCTTGGTCAAGAAATAATATAATCACTGGATATAAATATAAAAGACTAGAGAGACAGATACCTACTGGGTAAGATACATAGTGGATTTGTTGCAGGGTGTTTATACCTTTTGTTTGTTTGTTTGTTTGTTTTACTATTCTGGGTTTTCACTGCTGCTACAGGCTCTTCTGTAGTTGCAGGGAGTGGGGGCTACTCTCTAGTGGAGGTGAGCAGGCTTCTCATTGCAGTGACTTCTCTTGCTGTGGAACTCGGGCTCTAGGGCACACAGGTTTCAGTAGTTGTGGCACATGCGCTCAATAGTTGTGGCTCTAAGGCTCTAGAACACAGGCTCCATAGTTGTGGCTCATGGATTAAGTTGCTCCACAGCATGTGGGATCTTCCTGGATCAAGAATCGAACCCATGTCTCCTGCATTGGCATTGGCAGGTGAACTCTTTACCACTGAGCTACCAGAGAAGCCTTGTTTATGTCTTTGAAGAATCATTGTGCACTGTTTAGTCTTATAAATGCTGTTAAGTCTTAATTTCTTGTTTGTTGATACTGTTCAGTCAGTAAGTCGTGTCCAACTCTTCGCAGCACCATGGACTGCAGCATACCAGGCTTCCCTGTTCTTCACTATCTCCCAGAGTTTGCTCAAATTCATATCCATTGAGTCAGTGATGCCATCTAATCATCTCATCCTTCTGCTGTCCCCTTCTCCTTTTGCTTTCAGTCTTTCCCAGCATCAGTGTCTTTTCTAATGACTCAGCTCCTCTTCACATCAGGTGGCTAAAGTATTGGAGCTTCAGCATCAGTCCTTCCAAAGAATATTCAGGGTTGATTTCCTTTAGGATAGACTGGTTTAATCTTGCAGTTCAAGGGTCTCTCTCGAGTGTTCTCCAGTATCACAATTTTGCGTCAGTTCTTCCGCACTCAGCCTTCTTTATGGTCCAACTCTCACATGCATACATGACTACTGGGAAAACCATAGCTTTGAATATGCAGACCTTTGTCAGCTAAGTGGTGTCTCTGATTTTTCTTACACTGTCTGAGTTTGTCATAACTTTTCTTCCAAGGAGCAAGTATCTTTTAGTTTTATGGCTGCAGTCACCATCCGCAGTAATTTTGGAGCCCAAGAACATAAAATCTGTCACTGCTTCCCCAGATATTTCTCATGAAGTGGTGGGGCCAGATACCATGATCTCTCTTTTTTTTTTTTAATGTTGAATTTCAAGCCAGCTTTTTCACTCTCCTCTTTCACCTGCATCAAGAGGCTCTTAAGTTCCTCTTCACTTTCTGCCATTAGAGTGGTATCATCTGCATATCTGAGGTTATTGATATTTCTCCTGGCAATCTTGATTCCAGCTCATGATTCATCCCGTAACTCTGCATATAAGTTAAATAAACAGGCTGACAATATACAGCCTTGATGTACTCCTTTCCGAATTTTGAACAGTTTGTTTTTCCACGTCTGGTTCTAATTGTTGGGGGTTTTTTTAAAGTTTTTTTTTTTTTGGCCACTTGTATTGGTCTTTCATTTATTTATCTTTGTTCTTTGGCCTGTGTGGGCCTCCCATTGCAGTGGCCTCTCTTGCTGCAGAGCACTGGCTCTGGGTGCATGCTCTCCAGAGCTCTGGCTCGGTAGTTAGACACATTAGTCCAGCCACTCCGTGGCATGCAGGATCTTCCCAGGCAAGGGATCGAACCGGCACCCCTTGCACTGCAAGGCAGTGTCTTTACCTACTGGACCACCAGGGAAGCCCTAATTGCTGCTTCTTGACCTACATACAGGTTTTGCAAGAGGCAAGTAAGGTGGTTTAGTATTCCCATCTCTTTTGGAATTTTCCACAGTTTGTTGTGAATTCAGCATAGTCCGTGACAGGGAAGCCCGTTTTTCGAGCTCCTCTTCACATCAGGTGGCTAAAGTATTGAGCTTCAGCATCAGTCCTTCAAAGAATATTCAGGGTTGATTTCCTTTAGGATAGACTGGTTTAATCTTGCAGTTCAAGGGTCTCTCTCGAGTGTTCTCCAGTATCACAATTTTGCGTCAGTTCTTCCGCACTCAGCCTTCTTTATGGTCCAACTCTCACATGCATACATGACTACTGGGAAAACCATAGCTTTGAATATGCAGACCTTTGTCAGCTAAGTGGTGTCTCTGATTTTTCTTACACTGTCTGAGTTTGTCATAACTTTTCTTCCAAGGAGCAAGTATCTTTTAGTTTTATGGCTGCAGTCACCATCCGCAGTAATTTTGGAGCCCAAGAACATAAAATCTGTCACTGCTTCCCCAGATATTTCTCATGAAGTGGTGGGGCCAGATACCATGATCTCTCTTTTTTTTTTTTAATGTTGAATTTCAAGCCAGCTTTTTCACTCTCCTCTTTCACCTGCATCAAGAGGCTCTTAAGTTCCTCTTCACTTTCTGCCATTAGAGTGGTATCATCTGCATATCTGAGGTTATTGATATTTCTCCTGGCAATCTTGATTCCAGCTCATGATTCATCCCGTAACTCTGCATATAAGTTAAATAAACAGGCTGACAATATACAGCCTTGATGTACTCCTTTCCGAATTTTGAACAGTTTGTTTTTCCACGTCTGGTTCTAATTGTTGGGGGTTTTTTTAAAGTTTTTTTTTTGGCCACTTCTATTGGTCTTTCATTTATTTATCTTTGTTCTTTGGCCTGTGTGGGCCTCCCATTGCAGTGGCCTCTCTTGCTGCAGAGCACTGGCTCTGGGTGCATGCTCTCCAGAGCTCTGGCTCGGTAGTTAGACACATTAGTCCAGCCACTCCGTGGCATGCAGGATCTTCCCAGGCAAGGGATCGAACCGGCACCCCTTGCACTGCAAGGCAGTGTCTTTACCTACTGGACCACCAGGGAAGCCCTAATTGCTGCTTCTTGACCTACATACAGGTTTTGCAAGAGGCAAGTAAGGTGGTTTAGTATTCCCATCTCTTTTGGAATTTTCCACAGTTTGTTGTGATCCACACCGTCAAAGGCTTCAGCATAGTCCGTGAAGCAGAAGTAGATGTTTTTCTGGAATTCCCTTGCTCTTTCTGTGATCCAACGGATGTTGGCAATTTGATCTCCAATTCCTCTGCCTTTTCTAAATCCAGTTTGTACATCTTAAAGTTCTCGGTTCAAGTACTGCTGAAACCTAGCTTGGAGGATTTTGAGCATTACTTTGCTAGCATTTGAAGTGAGTGCAGCGGTGTGGTAGTTTGAACACTGGCATTTCCCGTCTTTGGAATTGAAATGAAAACTGACCTTTTCCAGTCCTGAGGCCACCGCTAAGTTTTCCAAATATGCTGACATACATTTAATAGCATCTTTTAGGATTCTAAATAGCTCAGCTGGAATTAATTTCTTATGCCAAAAATCTAAATTAAAGAATTAAAAAGTCCACGCATTTAACATGAAGACTGTGCTTGAGACTCATCTGCTTCGCTTCTGACTCTTTATCCCTCTTGGGTTAGTGTACTTTTGGTAGACATTCCCCCACTAAGACACACATGGTGCAAAGGTCATGAGAATGGGGAATTTTCAACCTTTCAAGGCTGTTATTATTAAAAAATAAATAGGGCTTCCCCTGGTGGTCCAGTGGGTAAGGACACTGCCTTGCAGTCCAAGGGGTGCCGGTTCGATCCCTGGCCTGGGAAAATCCCACGTGCCGCGGAGCGGCTGGACTGATGTGTCCAATCACCGAGCCGGAGCTTTGGAGCGCATGCGCCCAGAGCCAGTGCTCTGTAATGACAGAGGCCACCGTGATGGGAGGCCCACAGGAGCCAGAGAACAAAGATGGATGAAAATAGAGAAATGGAAGACCAATAGAAGTGGCCCGTCTGCTCCCCTCCCTCCCCAACCCGACCCCCACCCAAAAATAAATAAATAAAAATAAATCTAAAAAATAAATAAATAAATAAATAGAAACAGGGACTTCTCTGGTGGTCCGGTGGTTAAGACTCTGTGTTCCCAATGCAGGGGGCCTGGATTCGATCCCTGGTCAGGGAACTAGATCCCATATGCTACAACTAAGATGCAGCACAGCCAAATAAATAAATAATAAATTAAAACTTTAAAATAAATAAATAGAAACAGAAAAATTTTCTTCCTAGACTTTCCCTTCCTAGACACTGCTAGACATTTTTAAAGCGCTAACCTGTATTCTGTGCCAGGCATTGTCTCACTTTTAAATACCAACTTAGTTAATCTTTTTTATAATTAATTTTTATTGGAGTGTAGTTAATTTGCATGTGCTAGTTTCTGCCATACAACAATGTGATTCAGTTACGCATCTGTCCACTCGTTTTCAGACTTAATTCCCATATGTATTATTACAGAGTACTGAGTAAAGGTCCCTGTGCTGCACAGTAGTAGGCCCTCATTAGTTATCTGTTTTATATATAGTAGTGTGTATATGTCTCTCAGTATATCCCTCCCTCCACCTTTCCCCTTTGGTTACCTTAAGTTTGTTTTCTGCATCTCTGACTCTGTTTCTGTTTTGTAAATAGGTTCACTTGTACCATTTGTTTAGGGTCCACATATAAACGATACCATATGATATTTGTCTTTCTTTCTCTGATGTACCCAACTCATTTAATCTTTATGAAACAACCCTGGGAAGTAGGTAGTCCCATATAATCTTCATGTTAAAAATGGAAATTTGAAGCACAGAGAGGTTAAATCCAAATCCGTGCAGCTAGTGAGTGCTGGCGTTGTGATGGGAACCAGGCCGTCCAGCTCTGTGAGCCTTCACACTCAGTCTGTCTCCCTCAGGAATTATTAGTGAGCTATCAGTTGAAAGTGCTTTTACTTTTCATTTAAGATGTCTGGTTGATTTTCTCTTGTCTGTTTTATTGGCAGCATTTATGAATGCAACCTGTTATGCAAGTGTAATCGACAAACATGTCAAAACCGAGTTGTCCAGCTTGGACCTCAAGTGAGGTTGCAAGTGTTTAAAACTGAGAGGAAGGGATGGGGGGTACGCTGCCTGGACGACGTCGACAGAGGGACGTTTGTGTGCATTTATTCAGGTAAAGCAGTCACTCTGTAAGACCTGCATTTCCGAGTCTCTGTTTTACTAGTCAGGACCACCAAGATCTTTCAGCAAGGACAAGAGCGACAATATAGAAGGACCTTCAGAGGGAGACAAGTGCCTGGGAGATTGAGCACTGAAGAGATGACATGCCTTAGGAGTGTCAGGTTCCAGAGAAGAATGGCTAAGGGATAAAACTTGGGTTATTGTGTGAGGTTATGTTTTTTGGTCTGTGTGGCTGCAGATGCTTTGGGGTAAGGTAAGAAAACCTTTTAAATAGAAGAAGACCGATTTACTTGGGTAAAAAAATGATTAGTCAGAGATTGTCTTCATCAGTGTCTTGAGCTATTAAAATTTAACAAGTTAACATTACAGTCAGTCGTTTTAGGTAATGATTCAGTCAAGGCAGCTCACTTCATTTCAGGGAATGTGGAGAGTTGCCCGTGTTCCGAGCAAGCCTCCAACCAGTATGTTGTGCTAAGTCACCTCAGTTGTGTCCGACTCTTGGTGCCATTGTGGACAGTAGCCCCAGGCTCCTCTGCCCGTGGGATTTCCCAGGCAGGAACACAGGAGTGGGCTGCCATGCCCTTCTCCAGGGGTCTTCCTAACCAGGGATCCAGCCTGCATCTCTTACATCACCTGCATTGGCAGGCAGGTTCTTTACCACTAGCCCCACTTGGAAGTGTTTTTTTGCCACCAGTGTGTTACGGTTGTGCAATTACTGATGGTTTTTATGCCATAACCCACAGACCAGACATGTCTCTCTCTAGTAGTCTATTCCTTTACCTTAGAATGTCAGGCAAAAATCCTCACTTTCTGTGTGTACCGTGAAGTGAGAAAAGTTGGTGAAATATGGCTCTCAAGGGGGTCTGAAGGAAATGTGCTAGGCAGCAGAGACCAGAGCCACAGTCCTTGTCTGAAATTCCAGGTTCACTTCAGTGAGGGCAAGAATCACCAAAGTTCAGAACAAGTGTCCTGGTTGATTTTCTCTTGTCTGTTTTATTGGCAGCATTTATGAATGCAACCTGTTATGCAAGTGTAATCGACAAACATGTCAAAACCGAGTTGTCCAGCTTGGACCTCAAGTGAGGTTGCAAGTGTTTAAAACTGAGAGGAAGGGATGGGGGGTACGCTGCCTGGACGACGTCGACAGAGGGACGTTTGTGTGCATTTATTCAGGTAAAGCAGTCACTCTGTAAGACCTGCATTTCCGAGTCTCTGTTTTACTAGTCAGGACCACCAAGATCTTTCAGCAAGGACAAGAGCGACAATATAGAAGGACCTTCAGAGGGAGACAAGTGCCTGGGAGATTGAGCACTGAAGAGATGACATGCCTTAGGAGTGTCAGGTTCCAGAGAAGAATGGCTAAGGGATAAAACTTGGGTTATTGTGTGAGGTTATGTTTTTTGGTCTGTGTGGCTGCAGATGCTTTGGGGTAAGGTAAGAAAACCTTTTAAATAGAAGAAGACCGATTTACTTGGGTAAAAAAATGATTAGTCAGAGATTGTCTTCATCAGTGTCTTGAGCTATTAAAATTTAACAAGTTAACATTACAGTCAGTCGTTTTAGGTAATGATTCAGTCAAGGCAGCTCACTTCATTTCAGGGAATGTGGAGAGTTGCCCGTGTTCCGAGCAAGCCTCCAACCAGTATGTTGTGCTAAGTCACCTCAGTTGTGTCCGACTCTTGGTGCCATTGTGGACAGTAGCCCCCAGGCTCCTCTGCCCGTGGGATTTCCCAGGCAGGAACACAGGAGTGGGCTGCCATGCCCTTCTCCAGGGGTCTTCCTAACCAGGGATCCAGCCTGCATCTCTTACATCACCTGCATTGGCAGGCAGGTTCTTTACCACTAGCCCCACTTGGAAGTGTTTTTTTGCCACCAGTGTGTTACGGTTGTGCAATTACTGATGGTTTTTATGCCATAACCCACAGACCAGACATGTCTCTCTCTAGTAGTCTATTCCTTTACCTTAGAATGTCAGGCAAAAATCCTCACTTTCTGTGTGTACCGTGAAGTGAGAAAAGTTGGTGAAATATGGCTCTCAAGGGGGTCTGAAGGAAATGTGCTAGGCAGCAGAGACCAGAGCCACAGTCCTTGTCTGAAATTCCAGGTTCACTTCAGTGAGGGCAAGAATCACCAAAGTTCAGAACAGTCACAGCTGGACCCCTGCCACATCCAACTTACAGACACGTTCTACACAGCTTGCCCAGACATTCATCTCTCATGTTTCTCAAAATACCTCACTTGATGAAAGTCAGCTTATAGAATGTCAAATGGTGTCCAGGAGGTATCATTCACTGACTTTATCTCCATCGCTAGAAAATGCACCTGAGGGTGTCTCTCTAATCCAGCTGTTAATTTTGACTTGTTAACTGTAATTTTAAGTTCCTTGAAAGAAAATACATAAACTTCAGATTAAGATAATGATTACACTAAGGCTTAATATGAGAACAGGCACAGATCACCACAGAAGTAAACACATAACTTTATAAAAAGAATAAAGGTTTTAAATGATAAAGCATTTATAACTAGACACACAAGCTGCAATTGTAGGACCAGAGTTCATCTCTAGTTTTCTAGAATGCTTTCTTATGGGTGTATTTATTGTATATTACTGTAGTAGAGTCTCTTTCATGTTATACCACAACAGACAAAATCCTTCTTCCTGTATTTTTTCATACTCTGGGAGATAGAAAATCTCTTCTTGGTCTTTTTTTTTTTTGGCCACTTCTGTTGGTCTTTTTCATCCATGTTTGTTCTTTGGCCTGTGTGGGCCTCCAGTCGCAGTGGCTTTGCTTGCTGCAGAGCACCGGCTCTGGGCGCATGCACTCCAGAGCTCTGGCTCGGTAGTTGGACACACTGGCCCGGCCGCTCCGCGGCACGTGGGATCTTCCGAGGCCAGGGATCGAACTGGCCCTTGCACTGCAAGGCGGTATCCCCACCCACTGGGCCACCAGGGACACCCTCTTCTTTGTCTTTGTATTATTTCTTGCAGTAGGTTTCTGGGGTGAGTTAATGTTTATCTTCATTCTAGAAATAAGGTACACCTTATACAGTTCTGTAGTAATGCAGCAAAGGAGGAGTCCTTTTGGTGCTTAGTAATTGTATTACTTTTGTCATATTTAGTTCTTTTACTCTTTTCTTTTAGGAAGATTCCTTTGGTCAGTGACCTGTTTCTGGGAAATTCCAGGGGTTCAACTTCAGTGAGGGCAAGAATCACCAAAGTTCAGAACAGTCACAGCTGGACCCCTGCCACATCCAACTTACAGACACGTTCTACACAGCTTGCCCAGACATTCATCTCTCATGTTTCTCAAAATACCTCACTTGATGAAAGTCAGCTTATAGAATGTCAAATGGTGTCCAGGAGGTATCATTCACTGACTTTATCTCCATCGCTAGAAAATGCACCTGAGGGTGTCTCTCTAATCCAGCTGTTAATTTTGACTTGTTAACTGTAATTTTAAGTTCCTTGAAAGAAAATACATAAACTTCAGATTAAGATAATGATTACACTAAGGCTTAATATGAGAACAGGCACAGATCACCACAGAAGTAAACACATAACTTTATAAAAAGAATAAAGGTTTTAAATGATAAAGCATTTATAACTAGACACACAAGCTGCAATTGTAGGACCAGAGTTCATCTCTAGTTTTCTAGAATGCTTTCTTATGGGTGTATTTATTGTATATTACTGTAGTAGAGTCTCTTTCATGTTATACCACAACAGACAAAATCCTTCTTCCTGTATTTTTTCATACTCTGGGAGATAGAAAATCTCTTCTTGGTCTTTTTTTTTTTTGGCCACTTCTGTTGGTCTTTTTCATCCATGTTTGTTCTTTGGCCTGTGTGGGCCTCCAGTCGCAGTGGCTTTGCTTGCTGCAGAGCACCGGCTCTGGGCGCATGCACTCCAGAGCTCTGGCTCGGTAGTTGGACACACTGGCCCGGCCGCTCCGCGGCACGTGGGATCTTCCGAGGCCAGGGATCGAACTGGCCCTTGCACTGCAAGGCGGTATCCCCACCCACTGGGCCACCAGGGACACCCTCTTCTTTGTCTTTGTATTATTTCTTGCAGTAGGTTTCTGGGGTGAGTTAATGTTTATCTTCATTCTAGAAATAAGGTACACCTTATACAGTTCTGTAGTAATGCAGCAAAGGAGGAGTCCTTTTGGTGCTTAGTAATTGTATTACTTTTGTCATATTTAGTTCTTTTACTCTTTTCTTTTAGGAAGATTACTAACCAGATCTAACACTGAGAAACCTGACTCTGTTGATGAAAATAGAAAAGAAGAGAATGTTATGAAAAATATGCTTTCCAAAAAGAGGAAGATAGAAGTTGCAGACTGTGAGGTTGAAGTTATCCCAGCAGAACTGAAAATACCTCCTAGAAGTGCTGTGACTCAGGAGGATCGACCTGAGCTCCATAATGATACCAAAGAGCCTATCGTGTGAGTAAGATCTTAGGAACCCAGTTAAGACTGACCTCTACTGTTTACTGTTGATCAAGAGTTGTTCTTTCTTTTCCTCTTTCTTACTTTCCACCCCAGCTCCTATATCTCCTGTGTATCAACCTGCTTCACAGTTGTACATTTAACACTGAGAAAAGGACACTTAGATTTATAAATCTAACCAACAGACTTTGTTTCCTCAGTTTCCATCTGTGGAGCTTTGCGTTTAAAAACTTTAATAGGTTTGTTGATGGATGCCATAACTTTTGCAGTCCTTCTTATCATGATTTTATTTGCAAAGGTTTTCTTAGATTTTCTTTATTTTTAAGATATACTTCAAGAATGATTGACTTTAAAATAACGATTCCTCTTCTTCTAGTGAGGAGTAGGCATGGGTGTTATAACTTAGATTCATTTCTAATGGATATTTAGAAATTATCTAAATCTGTACCAATGATGCTGTCTGTGTTTCAGGTGTAATAAAGATCATTTTTAGTGATCTACAGAATAACTCTTTTTTCCTTTTCAGAGACATGAAATGCAACAATATTTCAAGAATTCAGTATTGTTCAGTCATGCAAAGTCCCAAAACCAAGATGGTCATTATCCAGCCCAATGGGAAAAAGATGGTAAAAACTGCAAAACGTCAATGGTGCCCTTCTAAGAACATTAACGACTACTTAGTTCAAATTGTGTTACTTTATAATGTGTAGGATTTGTTTCATTATATTGTAGTGTGGTGCTGTTGAAGTGTTAGGACTATGTTTTGTTTCCTTTGTATCCTAGGTAACAGTGGTTGGCATGTTCCCAACTTATATACATAAGGAGAATGTTGATCATGGTCTGGCAGTATATTCCGTTCAGGCTGAGAGCTGTGCAGTGTAAGAATTTGTAGAAAAAGCTAGTGTTTGCGTTGATAGTATTACATAATAAGAAAGAAGGCTGGAGTAATTTAGGTGAAGGAGATACGAGGTGTAGGAGAAAGAAGAGAAGCAGTCTAATGAAAGAATCATCCAGAAAGCAATACTTTCCACGATTTCTTTTGACGGTACAATTTTTAGTCTTCACTGAGAAGAGTAACTAGTTAGAGACTGTAACTTAGAGAACAATTCAGGAAAAAGAATAGGCAGACATCAGGTTAGTTTTCATGGCTTGTTGATGAAAAATAAAAACTCTGCTCTGAAAAAAAGAAAACCTCTGCCCTAGTTGGTGTGCAAATATTTGCCCTCTGCCTAGTAACGTACAATGGCTACCTCCTCAGGACCGCATGATTATGAAAAAATTGGGCCAGGGGATCACAAAGACCTGGGTTTGCCCTCTAGCTCTGCAGCTTACTAGCTGGTTGACATTTGTCTGCCTGCATTTCTTTTTCTGTAAAATGAGAATAATAGTATCTATCTCAGAGTTAAGAAGGATTAAATGAGGTAAACATCAGAAACTGTGTAGCACACTGCTAGACACCCAACTAATGTCATGACCTGCAAAAATTTTTGTAAATAACGATTCCTCTTCTTCTAGTGAGGAGTAGGCATGGGTGTTATAACTTAGATTCATTTCTAATGGATATTTAGAAATTATCTAAATCTGTACCAATGATGCTGTCTGTGTTTCAGGTGTAATAAAGATCATTTTTAGTGATCTACAGAATAACTCTTTTTTCCTTTTCAGAGACATGAAATGCAACAATATTTCAAGAATTCAGTATTGTTCAGTCATGCAAAGTCCCAAAACCAAGATGGTCATTATCCAGCCCAATGGGAAAAAGATGGTAAAAACTGCAAAACGTCAATGGTGCCCTTCTAAGAACATTAACGACTACTTAGTTCAAATTGTGTTACTTTATAATGTGTAGGATTTGTTTCATTATATTGTAGTGTGGTGCTGTTGAAGTGTTAGGACTATGTTTTGTTTCCTTTGTATCCTAGGTAACAGTGGTTGGCATGTTCCCAACTTATATACATAAGGAGAATGTTGATCATGGTCTGGCAGTATATTCCGTTCAGGCTGAGAGCTGTGCAGTGTAAGAATTTGTAGAAAAAGCTAGTGTTTGCGTTGATAGTATTACATAATAAGAAAGAAGGCTGGAGTAATTTAGGTGAAGGAGATACGAGGTGTAGGAGAAAGAAGAGAAGCAGTCTAATGAAAGAATCATCCAGAAAGCAATACTTTCCACGATTTCTTTTGACGGTACAATTTTTAGTCTTCACTGAGAAGAGTAACTAGTTAGAGACTGTAACTTAGAGAACAATTCATGGAAAAAAAGAGGGAGACATCAGGTTAGTTTTCATGGCTTGTTGATGAAAAATAAAAACTCTGCTCTGAAAAAAAGAAAACCTCTGCCCTAGTTGGTGTGCAAATATTTGCCCTCTGCCTAGTAACGTACAATGGCTACCTCCTCAGGACCGCATGATTATGAAAAAATTGGGCCAGGGGATCACAAAGACCTGGGTTTGCCCTCTAGCTCTGCAGCTTACTAGCTGGTTGACATTTGTCTGCCTGCATTTCTTTTTCTGTAAAATGAGAATAATAGTATCTATCTCAGAGTTAAGAAGGATTAAATGAGGTAAACATCAGAAACTGTGTAGCACACTGCTAGACACCCAACTAAGTGGTCAATGCATGTTGACCATTGAAGTACATGGATAAGTATAATAATGGGACTTCCCTGGTGGTCCATTGGTTAAGACTCTGAGCTTCCACTCAGAGGCCTCAGGTTTGATCCCTGGTCTGGGAAGTTCTGCATGGCACAAGTTGTGATCAGAAGATAATAATAAAAATAATAATGGTCAAATGTGTTGAATGCCAGGCATTGCTCTAAGCATATACCCATTTTGAAGGTTATCATTACCGTGTAAAACGACTGCCGGGTCCTCAACTCATGGAGATAGGCAACTCCTTTAACCTTTTCTTTCAAGTAAATAGCCAAAGAGTGTTTTTAATCTTTGCACATCTTAAAGTTGAAGTCAAGTTTATAATCTGGCATCAGAATTGAGGTGTAGGGATAGATATATTTGAATTTTATTTTGAATTTATAATGCTTAAAGAATGTCTTGAGAGTCCTGAGCATTTTCATAGCTGTGGCTCGCTCAAGCACTGGGAGGAGAACACAGCTAAACAGGCTGCCCGGTGTCAAAGGTTCCCCAGGCTATCAGCTTTGAGTCTTTAAAAGCTAATCTGATAGGTGCAGCCCATGGAGACTGACACGATGGAAAAGGCCTTTCTGCTCAATTAAATCCTTTTCCTGACCTCGAAAGTAATGACATCTTCCTTGTTTCTTTTAAGGGATTTGCTTCCTCGGAGTCTGTCACCTCAGAAGATAAAGGTGGACTTAAACCAGCTCCTGGACGTCTGCACTCTAAAGCCGCGGAAATGAGAAGTAGGCTTTGTTTCATCCTCCACTTGCCTCTTCTGCCTTTTTGTCTCTCATGCTTACTTAGCTCACTTTCTCAGATGCTGTTACAGAAATACTGTCTTCATCACAAGTGTTTCTGCATGTCTAACCAGAGCTTGGCACACGATTATGAAAAAATTGGGCCAGGGGATCACAAAGACCTGGGTTTGCCCTCTAGCTCTGCAGCTTACTAGCTGGTTGACATTTGTCTGCCTGCATTTCTTTTTCTGTAAAATGAGAATAATAGTATCTATCTCAGAGTTAAGAAGGATTAAATGAGGTAAACATCAGAAACTGTGTAGCACACTGCTAGACACCCAACTAAGTGGTCAATGCATGTTGACCATTGAAGTACATGGATAAGTATAATAATGGGACTTCCCTGGTGGTCCATTGGTTAAGACTCTGAGCTTCCACTCAGAGGCCTCAGGTTTGATCCCTGGTCTGGGAAGTTCTGCATGGCACAAGTTGTGATCAGAAGATAATAATAAAAATAATAATGGTCAAATGTGTTGAATGCCAGGCATTGCTCTAAGCATATACCCATTTTTGAAGGTTATCATTACCGTGTAAAACGACTGCCGGGTCCTCAACTCATGGAGATAGGCAACTCCTTTAACCTTTTCTTTCAAGTAAATAGCCAAAGAGTGTTTTTAATCTTTGCACATCTTAAAGTTGAAGTCAAGTTTATAATCTGGCATCAGAATTGAGGTGTAGGGATAGATATATTTGAATTTTATTTTGAATTTATAATGCTTAAAGAATGTCTTGAGAGTCCTGAGCATTTTCATAGCTGTGGCTCGCTCAAGCACTGGGAGGAGAACACAGCTAAACAGGCTGCCCGGTGTCAAAGGTTCCCCAGGCTATCAGCTTTGAGTCTTTAAAAGCTAATCTGATAGGTGCAGCCCATGGAGACTGACACGATGGAAAAGGCCTTTCTGCTCAATTAAATCCTTTTTCCTGACCTCGAAAGTAATGACATCTTCCTTGTTTCTTTTAAGGGATTTGCTTCCTCGGAGTCTGTCACCTCAGAAGATAAAGGTGGACTTAAACCAGCTCCTGGACGTCTGCACTCTAAAGCCGCGGAAATGAGAAGTAGGCTTTGTTTCATCCTCCACTTGCCTCTTCTGCCTTTTTGTCTCTCATGCTTGATACTTGTAGCTCACTTTCTCAGATGCTGTTACAGAAATACTGTCTTCATCACAAGTGTTTCTGCATGTCTAACCAGAGCTTGGCACACTGATTTATGGGCCATATCAAGCCCACCACCTGTTTATGGAAGGCCTATAAGATGAGGTAATGTTTACCTTGTAAAATACCTGAGAAGAAATGAGAAGGTAAATAATACTTTGTGACACTTGAAAATTATAGGAAATTATAATTTCATTGTTGCTAAATAACATACTGGAAGATAGCCACACTCTTTCATTTACATATTGTCTCTGCTTTCGCACTATAGCAGCAGAGCTGAGTACTCACAGTGGAGGCCATGTGGCCCACAGAGCCTACAGGGTTTACTATTTGGCTCCTTACAGAGAAGTTTGCTGTCCCCTGGTCTGGATGCCAGCCATGCCCTGAGAATGGGTGGACGACTTACAGTCCCTCTCTGGCTTTGGAAGCACTGCTCAGCACAGCCATTTCCTAGCTCTTTGTTTAGGCTCCTTTGAAAGCAGAGGCCCGTGATTCTCCTGCAGCATTTAAGCCAGTGCTGCTGCAGGGGATGCTTAGCAAAAAGTGAAAGTATTGTTGCCCCGAGTGCTCATCTTTCAGTGTTACCAGGCTTCTCATGGTTAATTTAATACTACAGCCTGACAAACCTGGACTTCAGTTTATTTACATTTCAGTATATCCCTCAGTGGAGAGGTGTTGCTTGAGACAACACCTTTATGAAGAACTGACCAACCAAGGTCTCTCCTCCCTTTGGCTTCCTTGCCTCTGCACCCCAACTCCCTGCCTGGTCTTAAAGGATGGAAATCAGGGGAGGCAGGGCACCTCCTTGACAGGAAAGGTCTAGCAAAAAAGGGCGCTTATCATTTCAGTTGTAGAGGAGGAAAATCTCTAACCATCATAAATTGTCTAGCTGGGACCGTGTAAGTTAGACTGACAAAAGACAGATTGACAAGAGAAAAACAAAAGTTTATAGTGTGTGTACTGGACACACATGTGGGTACTTAGAGGTGAGTAATTCGAAGAGGTAGCTTAGAACTCTGGCTTATCTAGCATCTTAGTCAGAAAAGAATACATTTTTACAAGAGCACCAAGAAAAAGGAAAACGACCTTGAGCCTCTAAGGGTGGAAATTGTGAGAATGCAGGTATGTATGAAACCAATAGAAGATAAGGCTAGTCAGTCAGCTCTGTGGTGTAGATTGCTCTGATTCAGGCTCTGCACCCATAAAGGTCTAAAGTTGTCTCTGGTAATTAACTTCTGCCCTTTTGAGTATTAACAGAAGGATGAACACCTTTATAAATTTGTATCCTGTTTTGAGACAGAGGGGAGAGAGTGGAGAGCTTTTCCTCTGTTGCTATCCAGTTGCCCTTCAGTTCGGCTCGGTTCAGTCGCTCAGTCGTGTCTGACTCTGCGACCCCATGGACTGCAGCACGCCGGTCTTCCCTGTCCTTCACCATCTCCCGGAGCCTGTTCAGACTAATGTCCATTGACTCAGTGATGCTGTTCACTTAGCTCAAATTGCCCTTAGCTCAAATAGTACTTATGTCAGAGCTGCATATTTTGAGAAACCATTCTCCTATATCACCATTTGATGCATGACAGCCATAGGAGTTCTATTGCTCTTGGGCCTTTACCTTGTTATTTTCATTGACTGCTACAATGTATACAGCAGGCCCTATAAACATTAGTTAGGTACTATTAATATTATGGCAAGTAATCCATAATAGGAAATAGCAGCCTGCAATGGTGATAATTGCATCAAAACATTGATTTTAAAGAAGTACATAATTTCTTTGTCCTACTGAATTAGGTGGCAGAGATGATTTTTTCTTTTAAAGAATGAATCATTTTTACTTATTCCACTTGACATGCATTCATACTTTTGAATATTTTAAAAAGTTATTTCCATTATTAGATAAGAAAAATGAGCGGTTCATCTTCTAAAGTACTGTAGTTCATAAAAGTATAATCACTGAATGATCATCTAGCAAAAACACATACACAAAACCCCTAGCAGTAACTATTGCTATTGGGCTTTAGAGAGAGTGACTCTGTTACAGTCTCCCCAGGCCTTTCATTGGTATTTTAAAGGCCTAAAGTGGTCCTAACTCCTCTCTGATTCAGCTGTTTAGAATATACGTAAACACAAAGTTGAAGTCAATTTGTAAGTACGAATTAGCTATAGTAACAGGAAGCAACGTGTATAGATTCATAAAAAAGCATTGTTGTGTAGTTGAAAGAAGGTAGACTTTGGAGTCACATATTTCCAGGTCTCTTATCCCACTTCTCGTTGTTGCTAGTTAGATGAATCTCATGCCTTCAGAACTGAAGCTCAGTTTTCATTTGTAAAATTGGAGTATTGTGCATGTTATTACATTGTAAGGATTAGCAGTAATTAACACAACTTGTATTAGTATTGTTACTGTCAGCAGTATTGTTCAGCCAATTATCTTTCCTGACAATTTCTTCCAGAATGTTTATTGGAGGACTCAAGCTCAAATCAAGTCAACCTTGCGACTGATTCCGATGTGATAGATATAACCAAGTGTAGAGAAGAAACTCCACCAGGGGGCAGAAAGTTACCAAATGAAACCAAGAATGCTTCTCTAAAGAAGTTCAATAAAGGGAATATGTTTTTATTGGATGCTACAAAAGAAGGAAACGTAGGCCGCTTCCTTAATGTGAGTATATGGGCTGAGATTTTAATGTCTGAACACATTTTTTTCCTAGACTTCTTAACAAAATTATGAGGAAAATATGACTAACAGATTCCAAAGCCAGACTGCCTGGGTTAGAATGCCAGTCCTCCACTTACATCACCTTGGGCATGATACTTGACCTCTCTGTGCTGTATTTCCAACCTCTATAATATGGAGATAACAACTGTCTAGGATGTTATGAAGATTAAATGTACATAAAGTATTTACATGGTGTCGAGCACACAGTAAGCATTTACTTAAGGAAACTATAAAAAATGATATGAAAAACTCATCTGTATTTATTGAAAGATTTTCAAGATTCATTCCTTCAAAAAAAAAAAAAACTGTAGGACACATAGAATAAATTTCTCTTTTGTGTCTCATCTAACACAGTGTCTTATTAAGAAATGCCTCTATTAAAAAACTAGTGGGGAGCACTTATATTTTACTTACTCTACTAAATTTTGAGTGATTTAGTGATTCAGGACAGAAAACCAGTACATAGCAATGCATTTTATTACCTTACTACTCCTTTTTAAATTCCTAAGTCATGGTCATTTTCTGTTTCTGTGTGTGTTTGGCATATATGTAATAAGACTTATCTTCATTTATATAGAGAAATATGTATGATTTCTCTGACATAAGTTCATTGACACTTACTCCTGGCATCCTCATGCTGAAAGGGATCATTTGTATTATTGGCCATTCCTATTGAGTAGGTTGGAATCGGAGTTACCTTTTCCTAGGTAGCTTTTCCTATCAGACTTCTAGTCTGTTCTGCCTCTTACCATCATACATACTTATCAAAGAGTGCATAGTACCAGGAATCCTCCAGGAAAACAAACAAACAACCTGTAGTCACAGAGTCTACATAGACTCTCCTGCCTTGGCTAAGTGGACCATGTAGAAGCCACCTGCAAGCCCCCTGCTCTCTGAGCTCCACTTTGTTCTTTCCTAACCTATCCAAGAGGGTGAAGAGGAGCCATGGAAGGAGAATGGGAACATTGCTCCCCTCCCCCCACCCCATCCTTTATAAAGATCCACTCTAGTTCACTGACCCTTGGATATGGCCTTAATTTTCCTCCTTGATCTATATCAGAGCTCGTCTTCCTCTCTGTGTGGTTAAATTAGTGAAATGGGCAGCCTTGACTTTTCCCTCAAAGTAATGGGAGGCATGCACATCCCATGATTCTTTTATGCATCCCTTTGCTAAACTCAGTGCCTCCTTATTTTATTTACTAATTTATGTTTGAAGCTCGGCTTATTTCCAGGGATTGAATATGGAAAAATGTTAATGAGAAGATTAAATGTACATAAAGTATTTACATGGTGTCGAGCACACAGTAAGCATTTACTTAAGGAAACTATAAAAAATGATATGAAAAACTCATCTGTATTTATTGAAAGATTTTCAAGATTCATTCCTTCAAAAAAAAAAAAAACTGTAGGACACATAGAATAAATTTCTCTTTTGTGTCTCATCTAACACAGTGTCTTATTAAGAAATGCCTCTATTAAAAAACTAGTGGGGAGCACTTATATTTTACTTACTCTACTAAATTTTGAGTGATTTAGTGATTCAGGACAGAAAACCAGTACATAGCAATGCATTTTATTACCTTACTACTCCTTTTTAAATTCCTAAGTCATGGTCATTTTCTGTTTCTGTGTGTGTTTGGCATATATGTAATAAGACTTATCTTCATTTATATAGAGAAATATGTATGATTTCTCTGACATAAGTTCATTGACACTTACTCCTGGCATCCTCATGCTGAAAGGGATCATTTGTATTATTGGCCATTCCTATTGAGTAGGTTGGAATCGGAGTTACCTTTTCCTAGGTAGCTTTTCCTATCAGACTTCTAGTCTGTTCTGCCTCTTACCATCATACATACTTATCAAAGAGTGCATAGTACCAGGAATCCTCCAGGAAAACAAACAAACAACCTGTAGTCACAGAGTCTACATAGACTCTCCTGCCTTGGCTAAGTGGACCATGTAGAAGCCACCTGCAAGCCCCCTGCTCTCTGAGCTCCACTTTGTTCTTTCCTAACCTATCCAAGAGGGTGAAGAGGAGCCATGGAAGGAGAATGGGAACATTGCTCCCCTCCCCCCACCCCATCCTTTATAAAGATCCACTCTAGTTCACTGACCCTTGGATATGGCCTTAATTTTCCTCCTTGATCTATATCAGAGCTCGTCTTCCTCTCTGTGTGGTTAAATTAGTGAAATGGGCAGCCTTGACTTTTCCCTCAAAGTAATGGGAGGCATGCACATCCCATGATTCTTTTATGCATCCCTTTGCTAAACTCAGTGCCTCCTTATTTTATTTACTAATTTATGTTTGGCTGCACCACTCAGCTCACAGGGTCTTAGTTCCCCTACCAGGGATTGAACTTATGCCCTTCACAGTGAAAGCAGAATCCTAAGAACTGAACCACCAGAAAAGTCCCTCAGCACCTCTTGGAAATGTGAATGATTTGAAGTTGATATTTAGTGATAATTTTACATGTAGTTCATGTGCCATCAGAAGAGAAAATATTCTCAACTCAGAAAATCTTTAAAAGCAAAAAACTTTTTTTTCTTTGCTAGAGAAATCTACTTATCAGGCTTTTTGCTTTTTGTCTCTCATAGTTAGGAGGATACTTGGTTAACAACAAAGAGAATCCTCTCCTACCTTACTCTGTCCTACAACTGCTGTTCTCTATTCCACTTGCACTGTAAACTGAAAGTGTTAGTCGCTCTGTCACGTCCAGCACTTTGCGACCCCATGGACTGTAGCCCGCCAGGCTCCTCTGTCCATGGGATTCTCCACACAAGAACAATGTAGTGGGTTGCCATGGCCTACTCCAGGGGAATCTTCCCGATGCAGGGATTGAACCTGGGTCTCCTGAACTTCCTTTACTTCTATACTATTGCCAAAATTGCTGGGAGCTACTAAACATGGCAGGAGATATTTCACGAATGATCCCTAGTGAACTGATGTGGCTTTCTTCCCAGCCAGTTATGTTGAATAGAGGCTGCACTGGAATGATACAGTTGATGTCACCAACTGGATCCCCCTTGTTTATCTACATAGACTCTCCTGCCTTGGCTAAGTGGACCATGTAGAAGCCACCTGCAAGCCCCCTGCTCTCTGAGCTCCACTTTGTTCTTTCCTAACCTATCCAAGAGGGTGAAGAGGAGCCATGGAAGGAGAATGGGAACATTGCTCCCCTCCCCCCACCCCATCCTTTATAAAGATCCACTCTAGTTCACTGACCCTTGGATATGGCCTTAATTTTCCTCCTTGATCTATATCAGAGCTCGTCTTCCTCTCTGTGTGGTTAAATTAGTGAAATGGGCAGCCTTGACTTTTCCCTCAAAGTAATGGGAGGCATGCACATCCCATGATTCTTTTATGCATCCCTTTGCTAAACTCAGTGCCTCCTTATTTTATTTACTAATTTATGTTTGGCTGCACCACTCAGCTCACAGGGTCTTAGTTCCCCTACCAGGGATTGAACTTATGCCCTTCACAGTGAAAGCAGAATCCTAAGAACTGAACCACCAGAAAAGTCCCTCAGCACCTCTTGGAAATGTGAATGATTTGAAGTTGATATTTAGTGATAATTTTACATGTAGTTCATGTGCCATCAGAAGAGAAAATATTCTCAACTCAGAAAATCTTTAAAAGCAAAAAACTTTTTTTTCTTTGCTAGAGAAATCTACTTATCAGGCTTTTTGCTTTTTGTCTCTCATAGTTAGGAGGATACTTGGTTAACAACAAAGAGAATCCTCTCCTACCTTACTCTGTCCTACAACTGCTGTTCTCTATTCCACTTGCACTGTAAACTGAAAGTGTTAGTCGCTCTGTCACGTCCAGCACTTTGCGACCCCATGGACTGTAGCCCGCCAGGCTCCTCTGTCCATGGGATTCTCCACACAAGAACAATGTAGTGGGTTGCCATGGCCTACTCCAGGGGAATCTTCCCGATGCAGGGATTGAACCTGGGTCTCCTGAACTTCCTTTACTTCTATACTATTGCCAAAATTGCTGGGAGCTACTAAACATGGCAGGAGATATTTCACGAATGATCCCTAGTGAACTGATGTGGCTTTCTTCCCAGCCAGTTATGTTGAATAGAGGCTGCACTGGAATGATACAGTTGATGTCACCAACTGGATCCCCCCCTTGTTTATAAGAGGAGAAAAACAAGGTTTTTCTGTCTTATTAAATTTTCTACATAAATAATCTGTTCACATGATTTAAAACCTTAAATAAAACGCCTTAGAGAATACATACATAAATACAAACAGAATTCTGTTTCACAGTACCTCTGACCCTGCCAAACAGGTACCATGGGTAAAGCTCACCAGGTGCAAATTGAAAGAAAAAAAATGTATGGACAGGAAGTTACTAACATTTAACAGTGGCAAACATGTCTGAGGACTGTTGCTGGGATGTGATCCTTTTATGAATCTGGTGGTAGATGATTGTGTAGAGATGACAGCTGGTGTGCGACAGGAAGAAACAGCATCACCGTGTTAGAAGCCTTGGAGAAACAAGAAATAATGGTTGTGTTCAGCAGAAAAACCAGTCACTTACATAGGCAGCCTTTCCAAAGGATGTTTGACCAGGGTGTAAAAACTCAGGTCGTACATATTCTTCATATTAAACTTTTTTTTTTTAAGGTAATCGCCCCCATTCACCCTGTTCACCATGCGCCAGTCTGCCCTCTAATAAACTCATTTCTATTACTTTTTGATGTATTCCTATAATGTTTCTTTATATAAGTAAATGTAAATATGTATTCTTATTCCTACCCCTTGCCTACAGATAGCATATTACATTCACGGTCCCACACCTTGTTTTATAAGTTAACAGTATGCCCTGGAGAACTTTCTCTGTCAGTACACAGCGCTCCTCACTCTTCTTTTTGTTTATGTGATTTAGTCGCTAAGTTGTGTCCAACTCAGGCGACCCCATGGACTGTAGCCCATCAGGCCCTCTGTCCATGGGATTCTCCAGGCAAGATTACTAGAGTGGCTTGCCATTCCCTTCTCCAGGGGATCTTTCTGACCCAGGAATTGAACCTGGGTCTCCTGCATTGAAGGCAGATTCTGTACCAATCGAACTACAAGGGCGCCCCTTTTTGTTTATAAGTGCGTATAACTCCAAGGTGTGGCTGTCCCGAAGTTTATGTAAGTAACCCTCTTTAGATATTTGGATTGTTCCCAGATCTCTACTATTCAACAAATAATCTTACACACGTATATATGTACAGATAAATCTATTGAATATACTCCTAGATACTGGATTGCTGAATCAGAAGATAAATGCATTTATAATAAAGACAAATAATCACTGGCAAGATGTTAAGGGCGTCAAACTGGGCTTTTCTGAATGAATTCCTACCATCAACGAAATTGTAATGAACTATGATATTTTACAAACTAGTCAGAAAAAAGAAATAAAAATAAGTGAAATGAGTTGGAAATAGAATGGTATTCTAATGCTTCA
The DNA here is from genome assembly GCA_022376925.1 of Tragulus kanchil. Taxonomy (NCBI): domain Eukaryota; kingdom Metazoa; phylum Chordata; class Mammalia; order Artiodactyla; family Tragulidae; genus Tragulus; species Tragulus kanchil. Next base: position 74,668,803 of record JAIOJX010000003.1, on the reverse strand, counting down.
AAGAACAAGGTGTCAGACTTTATGCTATGTCTTTTTTTTTTAACTTTTATTTTACTTTTAACTTTTACAGAGTTTTGTTGTTTACAGAGTATTTCGCTAATGCCCCCCCCCCTTCCCCAAAGAACAAGGTTTTCCAAGACTTTATGCTAATTGGTGGCATTCTTCACCAACTTATTTTTTTTTGCATAGGCAGCCTTTCCAAAGGATGTTTGACCAGGGTGTAAAAACTCAGGTCGTACATATTCTTCATATTAAACTTTTTTTTTTTAAGGTAATCGCCCCCATTCACCCTGTTCACCATGCGCCAGTCTGCCCTCTAATAAACTCATTTCTATTACTTTTTGATGTATTCCTATAATGTTTCTTTATATAAGTAAATGTAAATATGTATTCTTATTCCTACCCCTTGCCTACAGATAGCATATTACATTCACGGTCCCACACCTTGTTTTATAAGTTAACAGTATGCCCTGGAGAACTTTCTCTGTCAGTACACAGCGCTCCTCACTCTTCTTTTTGTTTATGTGATTTAGTCGCTAAGTTGTGTCCAACTCAGGCGACCCCATGGACTGTAGCCCATCAGGCCCTCTGTCCATGGGATTCTCCAGGCAAGATTACTAGAGTGGCTTGCCATTCCCTTCTCCAGGGGATCTTTCTGACCCAGGAATTGAACCTGGGTCTCCTGCATTGAAGGCAGATTCTGTACCAATCGAACTACAAGGGACGCCCCCTTTTTGTTTATAAGTGCGTATAACTCCAAGGTGTGGCTGTCCCGAAGTTTATGTAAGTAACCCTCTTTAGATATTTGGATTGTTCCCAAATCTCTACTATTCAACAAATAATCTTACACACGTATATATGTACAGATAAATCTATTGAATATACTCCTAGATACTGGATTGCTGAATCAGAAGATAAATGCATTTATAATAAAGACAAATAATCACTGGCAAGATGTTAAGGGCGTCAAACTGGGCTTTTCTGAATGAATTCCTACCATCAACGAAATTGTAATGAACTATGATATTTTACAAACTAGTCAGAAAAAAGAAATAAAAATAAGTGAAATGAGTTGGAAATAGAATGGTATTCTAATGCTTCAAAGAACAAGGTGTCAGACTTTATGCTATGTCTTTTTTTTTTTTTTTAACTTTTATTTTACTTTTAACTTTTACAGAGTTTTGTTGTTTACAGATACGTATGTTCTCAGACTAGTCATGTATATCCCTCCCTACCCCCCACCCCCCTGGCCATCACACAGCATATGCTATGTCTAACTTCTGTATTTGTCTGGTTTTTTTAACAGCATAGTTGTTGCCCAAATCTTTTGGTACAGAATGTTTTTGTAGAAACGCATGACAGAAATTACCCATTGGTGGCATTCTTCACCAACAGGTTTGAATTTTTTTTAATATGATTTGATTTTGAAAGTGTGACTTTAAAAATAACAATGCAAAAGTATTAAAAGAAGATTTATGCTATAGCCCCAAATATCTGGTACCTTAGAATATTCAGTTATCCTAAACTGTTTATAGTCAATAAAATTTTAAATAGCTGAAATTTTAATTCTTATTTCCTTTTAGAATTAATACATGAAAAGGCTAAAACGGACAGGTCTCAGTCAGTTCAGGGGATAAATGATGCAGAGTGCTCCGTCACCAGCACATTCCAGGCCTCATCACACTAGTGGGGTCCACTGTTTGCAAAACACATTTTCTTCACTGTGAATATTGACAGGTTTTGTCATACTTGGGATATTGGTGCATTTGAAATAAAACTCACATGGTTATTCTTAATAAAAGAGCATTCCTAACTAGTGGATATTGGAGAGAGAAATTGTTGAGGAGAATTAATGATGTTAATGTGAAAATTGATCTAGTCAGTCTTGGTTCATTGAGGATAAATTATGATTATTTTTCCAATTTCTACTTTCTAGGTATGTGAAAGCAAGAACAGAACTAACATGGGATTATGGTTATGAAGCTGGGACTATGCCTGAGAAAGAAGTCCTCTGCCAGTGTGGTGTTAACAAGTGTAGGAAAAAAATATTATGAATCTGTAGCTAATGCATGTTCATAAAATGAGCTGTTCAGGCTGACAGGAGAACCATGCGGAAGAAACCCCAGTCGTCAGTGGAGTTAATTTATGTTATGATCTGTCCAGAGAGTTCCTCTCAGTTTACCCTTGTTGGGGGAGTTATTTGCATTTCTTAGAAACGCTGGGAACAATGCAGGGACATTTTCATATGCATAGGCTTGACTTTTACGGCCGTTCAGCTGTACATGTGTAGGATGGACGTGTACATTTTATATGAAATGCCAGTATATAATTTGTAACTTATTTATAAATTATATATGAGGAAGAACAAATGTCACAGTTGATTTCAGCACTTCTTACCGTTTTGTAATCATTATCTTTGACTTTCCGCATCCCAGAGGGCCAAATTTCACATTCTTATCTACAGAATTTATTTATGTTTAATTTCTGGCAAATAATTTACCATTGTGAGCCATAAGATGGGCACTGGAGCCTGAAGAATATGTCAGAATTACTTTTGTGCACATTACTTCCAAGTACTTCAGTCCTAGTTAGAGGCGGTATCTGTCTCTGGGAAGCAGTGTCCCGTCAGTTCATTTGAATGAGGAAGGGAAAGGCTCTCCAGTGGGTCCGGTCTAGACACATTTTTTTGAGGTGAACCTTCTTTTCCACAGATTGTCTTCACTCCTTCTAGACAAACAATGACAGGAAAAGAGGGACTAGAAACTTGGAGCAGCTGGAAAATCTTTTATACACACTGACCAGTCTTCATCTGTCTTCAAGCTTAGAGCTTTTTCTTTGTCCCAGGGTTCTGTTCTCAGTAAAAGTCTATTTTTATACCTCATACTAGGTGCTTGGTGGGGTCTTACAGTCTGAAAACTTTGTTCTTTCATTCAGAAACTTTTCTTGAACTGTTTCTTTAATGATTCTTTATCTGTTCTCTCTGTATAGAATTCCTGTTACCCAGACGTTAGAGCTCCAGATTGGCTAATTTTCTTTTCTATTTCCAGTTTTGTCTTGCTCTACTTTCTGGGTGGATTTCCTCAACTCAGTCTTCCAATTTGTCTATTGTAGGGTTTTTTGTGTGTGTGGGGGGTGGAGGATGGGGATTTTGTTTTGGGTGTTTTGGAGTGGTTTTTTTGTGGGGGGGAGTCTCCTTTCTAGAGCTTTCTTCCCTGAACTTTATTTCTTTCTGTATTTATTTATTTGACTGTTCCACGCTTGATAGACTCGCTAAACCATGTCGTAAGTGGAGTTAATTTATGTTATGATCTGTCCAGAGAGTTCCTCTCAGTTTACCCTTGTTGGGGGAGTTATTTGCATTTCTTAGAAACGCTGGGAACAATGCAGGGACATTTTCATATGCATAGGCTTGACTTTTACGGCCGTTCAGCTGTACATGTGTAGGATGGACGTGTACATTTTATATGAAATGCCAGTATATAATTTGTAACTTATTTATAAATTATATATGAGGAAGAACAAATGTCACAGTTGATTTCAGCACTTCTTACCGTTTTGTAATCATTATCTTTGACTTTCCGCATCCCAGAGGGCCAAATTTCACATTCTTATCTACAGAATTTATTTATGTTTAATTTCTGGCAAATAATTTACCATTGTGAGCCATAAGATGGGCACTGGAGCCTGAAGAATATGTCAGAATTACTTTTGTGCACATTACTTCCAAGTACTTCAGTCCTAGTTAGAGAGGCGGTATCTGTCTCTGGGAAGCAGTGTCCCGTCAGTTCATTTGAATGAGGAAGGGAAAGGCTCTCCAGTGGGTCCGGTCTAGACACATTTTTTTGAGGTGAACCTTCTTTTCCACAGATTGTCTTCACTCCTTCTAGACAAACAATGACAGGAAAAGAGGGACTAGAAACTTGGAGCAGCTGGAAAATCTTTTATACACACTGACCAGTCTTCATCTGTCTTCAAGCTTAGAGCTTTTTCTTTGTCCCAGGGTTCTGTTCTCAGTAAAAGTCTATTTTTATACCTCATACTAGGTGCTTGGTGGGGTCTTACAGTCTGAAAACTTTGTTCTTTCATTCAGAAACTTTTCTTGAACTGTTTCTTTAATGATTCTTTATCTGTTCTCTCTGTATAGAATTCCTGTTACCCAGACGTTAGAGCTCCAGATTGGCTAATTTTCTTTTCTATTTCCAGTTTTGTCTTGCTCTACTTTCTGGGTGGATTTCCTCAACTCAGTCTTCCAATTTGTCTATTGTAGGGTTTTTTGTGTGTGTGGGGGGTGGAGGATGGGGATTTTGTTTTGGGTGTTTTGGAGTGGTTTTTTTGTGGGGGGGAGTCTCCTTTCTAGAGCTTTCTTCCCTGAACTTTATTTCTTTCTGTATTTATTTATTTGACTGTTCCACGTCTTAGTTGAGACACACAGGATCTTTTAGTTGAAACATGTGGGATCTAGTTCCCTGACCAGGGATCAGACCTGCATCTCCTGCATTGGGAGTGCAGAGTCTTAGTCTCTAGGCCACCAGGGAAGTCCCTCCCTGAATTTTTTTTTTTTGTTCCTTCAATAGCACCCTATTTTTGATTCATGATTGCAGCATCTTATCTCTTGGAAAATAATATCACGTACAGGCATTCATATCTGCCTTTTTTTTCTCCCTGAGTATGTATTCTATGACCTGCAATGTTTGTTTCTGTTTTCCTTGTATGTTTCCTCTGGTTTTGAGATTATAAACTGGGAGTAGGGGAAGGGGCCATTCACTTGCTTCACCTGACGGAGCTGAGCTATTAAGTCTCTTACTTGGTCTGTTTAGGATTTTCTTTTTGGCCTGGCAAGGAGTTCTCTTCCAGTCTTAATTACTTGAAGGCAAAAACAAAACTTTGCTGCCAGAACCTGCCCTTTTCTTCCGTTTTGCAGCTCCACACTCCAGCTTCTGTACTCCATGTGTGTTGGTCAAGACTAAATTATCCTTTGTAATACTGTTTCTCTATTCTCTCCCCAGTTTGCCTCCTTTCCTCTTTAAAACGTGCTCAAAAGCAAGCTCTCCAGGAGTTTTGCTTTGATTGCCTCAGCAAACCACCAGCTACTATTAATTACATGCTTCTTTCTTACAGAGCAACTTACTTTTTAACTGCAATGTAATTATATGCGTTTACGTTCTCTACTTGTGTTTGTTCCGTGCGCCAGAAACCTCGTCTTGTACGGTGCTGTGTACCCCATGGGTGCTAAATAAAGGTTACCACTGGCAACTGGAATTGCCCTCAGTTAATTCTGCGTCCGTTTACCATAGATTTATTTAGGCTAGACTTGGTGTGCTACGGGTTTGTTTTTTGTTTTTTTTTCTCCTTCGAAGAGTCCTGCTTTTGTTCTTTAAATTTTGAATGTCGAATGGCCGGTGGGATGTCAGTTCCCCAACCAGGGGCTGAATCCGCGCCCCCTGCAGTGAAAGTGCGGAGCCCCAGCCACTGGACCGCCAGAGAAGCCTCCTGTGATCTTTTGAAAATAACGGGTAAACCCCCCGAAAAACCATCACTTCTCCAGCGAAGTCCAGGGGTTTCAGCCACCTTCCCTCCAACCATCAGATAAGTAGGCGCAGGGAGCGTCTGGCGTGGTTTTCTTTTTTTCTTGAGCAATTCAAATTTAAACTCGGAGGCGGAGAAGCCGTCTGCAAAGCCGCGGCCTCCCGCCCCGGACGACTTCCCGGTAGTGTAATCAATCGCCCGGATTTCGCCAAAACGGACTTCCGGCGGCGGGGGCGCGGCGCGGCGCGCAGCCATGGACCCGGCGGGGTCTGCCACGTCCGCGACGACCGGCGGCGCCAGCTGGTCGGAGGCCCTGCCTGCGCGGGTCCCGGTCCCCTTCCCAACCGGTGGGTACCGCGCGGGGGGCGGTCGGGCGAGGTTAGGCGGGGGCGGGGGGTGCCAGGGCCGCTCTCCGGTCGCCCGCCCCGCCTCCGAGACCGCGCTGGGGGTCCGGGCTCCGCGGCCCCGGGCGTCCACCGCCGGCGGCCCCGCGCGTGGACCGCTACCCGGGCTTCGCGGAGGGGCGGGTTTGCCTACGTTGACGGTGTGCCTCCCCACGGCTGATGAACAGCCCACTGCTGCGGTCCCACAGCGTTAGGATTGCAGCCAGCAAGAAGAAAGCGACCAAAAAATGCCAGTGGGTTTACTCTCCCAGCGCCGCTCCACTCGCTTCGAAAACAATGCGGTCAAAGAAGTGCCCCCCGCCGGGTGGGCGGCGGCGGCGGCGGCTAGGCTGGAGGCGAGCCCCTTTTGAAGAGAAAGAGCCTGCTGGGTCTCAGAATCCGTCGTGTAGTTGCTCAGTCGTGTCCGACTCTGCGATCCTAGGGACTGCAGCCCGCCAGGCTCCCCTGTCCATGGGATTCTCCAGGCAAGAACATTGGGATTGGGTCGCCATTCCTTCTCCAGGGAATCTTCCCGACCCAGGGATTGAATCCTCCTCTCCTGCCTTGGCAGGTGGATTTTTTACCACTGAGCCACCAGGGAAGCCCCGGGGATTGGGGGCGAGGGGAGAAGCTGTCTCAGGAAGGCGTCTGGAAATTTTCCACTGAGGAAGTAATACTTTGAAATCATTTGGTAGTTCCAGTCTGGGACCTTTTCCTTGCGTGAGACAGCAGCCTCCTGTGGGGGCTCCTGTCTTCCTTACACTTTAGCAGGTGTAGACCCTCTCCCCCGCTGCAGGCTCGGAGCCAGGTGCTAGGAATACGGAGATGAGCTAGGCAGACCCTGCCCTAGAGCCTCTAATAGGTAACTCGTGTGTGGGCGCCTGAGAACCACAGAGGCACAAATGAGGGGCACCTCCAACTTAGCCTGGTGTTCATGGGACACCCTGTCTTCCTTTCAAAAGAGAGCTGTGGGTCACCCAGAGATAGCAAGGTTGAAAGGGCTATCCAGACAGAGTAAAGACTCGAATTAAGGCACCGGCCGCAGAACATCAGCTGTGGCAACCACAGGCAAGCAGCTGACCGTGTCCTTTAGCTAATGAGCATTCAGCCAGCGGGCTTCCCTGGTGGCTCAAGCAGTAAAGCCTGTGCCTGCCGTTCAGGAGACGCGGGTTCAGTCCCTGAAGACGAAACTGACTGGCCACTCCAGGATTCTTGCCTGGAGAATCCCACGGCCCGAGGAGCCTGCCGGGCTGCAGTCTGTGGGATCACAGAGTCGAAACACAGCTGAGTGACTATCACGAGCACGGGTGAGCACCCAGAATGAAGGCAAGGTGAGTTAGTAGGAGTGAGGTTCCTTCCCGACCGGCTCCCCAAACTCCAGACTCGTATAACCAACTTCATTAAAGCCTGGAACCATCTCCGACTCCTGTTTGCCAGCACACAGCACACCCACGTTCTCCAGACGTCCTCAGCCGCCCCCAGCCTTCCGCGTTCCGTTCCCCGAGTTGCTGAGACCAGAACCCTGGGGCCAACCTCGGCGCCTCTCTCTCCCCGCCCCTCCCATCTAGTGCCTCAGCCAGACCCGCCCGTTGTGTCTTCTCGAGCTAACCTCTTGCCACTTCTGTCACGACCATCAAAGTCACCATCATCTCAGGCCTGAACTGTTGGTTTCCTGGCTTCCTCTCTGGCGTCTCATACAAACACAGTAGCCCAAAGGACCTGTTAAAAACGGAAAGCAAATGTGATTTTCCTACTCAAAGCCCTCCCAATAGTCTCTCATTCCTTTCAGAAGAACCTCACTGGGGTTACCGTGTACCCCATGTCCTGCCCTGATCCAGCCCCTACCCATCTTAGTGACTGCCACCCCTCGCTGCCTTGCGAGTCCTCTAAACCCTCGCCACATTCAATTCTCTGCTCAGAGGTACCGCCCTTGCCTTGCCTGCGCTTCCTGTTTCAAAGCTCTTCCCCTGCCCTCATTAATCTCTCCTTTCTCCCCTTGCTCGGTTTTTCTTCATAGCATTTACTGCTACATGGAAATAGCACTTGTTTGGGTCTCTACTACCAAAATGTAAGTTCCATGAGAGCTTAAAGTCACATCTTAGTCCCTGCTTTATTTCTAGTGCCTTAAAGGACACTTAGTAGGTTCTCACTAAGTATTTGTTGAAGAAGTGAATGGACCTGCATGTTAAGAGCTTGGCTTCTCTTCTTGAAGTGATAGAGAAGGGTTTTTTAAAAAGCAGTGAAGAAACACTTTAGGCAAATGCAGATTTTAGATAACTCACTCTGGTTACAGCGTGAAGAAAGAAGTGGAGATCTGACAGGGGAAAGCAGAAGAGGGAGATGAGATTATCAAAATGAACAGGGTAAGAGACAGGAGGGCAGGGCCGTCCACTTTCCACACTGCTGCCCGCCCTCACTCTCAGGTGTGCACGGGCACACGCGTACACACGTGCCTGTACACAAAGATCATCAGGTCATAGTGTTTCCAGTGTTAACTAGGACCTGTTGGCTGCCGATAGTGCAAAATCAACCCGATGTCGATTAAGCCAAGGGGATGCTTATTCCTAGAAAGCAGGGAGACCAGACTCATCCCAGGAGCATGGTTGCTGTGGCACTTTCCAGAAAGAGCCAGGAACCAGGGCCTGAGAAGTCGTCATCCACTTTGACAGCGCTCAGCATATCTGCTTTGTTCTTCTCTTTCTTTGGTCCAGTTTTCCTGAGAATGGAATAGAAGATCGCTACCCTCACAGCTTCTCAGTTTTTACATCTCCTTCTTTAAGAAACCAGCCCAGTCTGAACTAAAATCTTCTGTTCTGGGATTCTGTATATCTGGGACGGGCAGGTAGGTCCTCTGGGACCGTCAGCTGAGCCAAGGGAGAGAGTCACATAGTCCGGACATGTGTGCCGGGGGTCGTTCCTGTGTGTGATCATGAATACATCGCTAGTCCTTATAAATTAGGAAATAGTAAAGAAGTAGTGAGTAATCCATTAGAAAAATGGACTAAGGATATCAGTGCCAGAGAAGAAATGCAAATGCCGCCTTGTGCTATCCTAAATTCCTAATTAGAGATAAGGATACATTTCTATCTGTCCTTTGTGTCCTTTTTTGATGTGGTCATCTAACTTTCTGTGCCAGCTGTACCTATATAGTATGTTCTTAAATCAGACACCATTTTTTTTTCAGTTTTGTTCACTGTCTGTAATCATTTATTCTTTCAAATAATATATTTTTAAACTTCTTTAAAAGAACCTTCATGGAATCTAAGTGGAAATGACATTAAATCTAAAAGTTACATCCACCAAAGAAAACACAACCTAAATACTTCGAATTATGTTTTATGTGGAGACCTTACTGAGGACTGTAGCCTGGGAACCAGACCCTGAGGAGCTGCTCTGAAGAGGTGAGGGAGGAGCCAGGATACAGAGGAGTCTTTTGCTGAAAACAGACACATAGCTGAACATCAGAAGATTACTGCTAATAAAATCTCAAGATAATGATTAGAGCTTTTCCAAGAGTGGGACGATGCAAGACTCTGGGCTCATTGAAATGATTCCTTAGAAATGCGTCTGAACTATCTAGACCCAGTATTCTGTTTTTTTCGTCCTGAATACCCCCCAGTTCAGTTCGGTCACTGTGTACTGTCCGACTCTTTGCACCCCCATGGGCTGTGGCACACCAGGCTTCCTTGTCCTTCCTCATCTCCCCGAATTTGCTCAAACTCATGTCTATCCAACCATCTCAGCCTCTGTCACCCCCATGTCCTCCTTCCTTCAGTTTTCCCAGTAACAGGGTCTTTTCTAGTGAATGTTTTACTTTCCTAATTGCTATTTGGTCTCCTTATTTATTTCGTACACTTCCTTCAGGCATCCGTTCGGTCTCATGTTTTTTATATCCTCATGTTTTTTATATCCTTCCATACGGTAGCCAGTCTCCACAAACAGCTCCTGAGCATTGAAAATGGGGCTTGTCCAGTTGAGACGCGCTGTAAGCAAAAAATCTACTGGGCTTCAAAGACTCAGCACAAAGGATGAATTGTTTTCTTGACTAAATCTTGAAAGGGTAGTATTTTGGATACATTCGGTGGAATAAATACAAGCTTATTAAAATGTCACCAGCATTCATGAGGAGAGGGGTGGCGTGCCCTGCACCATGTGAAATCTTGGATTCCCCCATAGGATCAAACTTGTGATTGAGAGCTCAGAATCTTAACTACTGGACCACCAGGGAAGTGCCTCCTTTGCTTTTTAAAATAAGACTCCTCGAAGTCCTTCATCTGCACCTGTGGCCCACCTTATGTCTGCAGACAGCGCTGGTCTAGAGCCCTCAGCACCATGGCTTTTAGACAAAGAGGGTGCTTCCAGAGGTGGTAGTTTGAGAGGAATGAACAGTGGCAGTTAGCCCATTCCATTTCATCTGAGAAGTTTTCTCTCAGTCTCCTCTCCCCCTCATCTTTCTTGGATGATAGAACCAGGTGGATTACTCCTTTGTAGCCTACACTAAGCAGGACTCCAATCCAGGGAACATATGTTAATTAAGGAAGAAACTCATCTGAATGCGAAATAAATGCTAGCTCCAAAGTGAGGTCTAATTTAAGCCAAGGGGCTTTCCTGGTGGTCCAGTGGGTAAGGACACCGCCTTGCAGTGCAAGGGGCGCCAGTTCAATCCCTGGCCTGGGAAGATCCCATGTTCAGTTCGGTCACTGTGTACTGTCCGACTCTTTGCACCCCATGGGCTTCCCTTTGTCCTTCCTCATCTCCCCGAATTTGCTCAAACTCATGTCTATCCAACCATCTCAGCCTCTGTCACCCCCATGTCCTCCTTCCTTCAGTTTTCCCAGTAACAGGGTCTTTTCTAGTGAATGTTTTACTTTCCTAATTGCTATTTGGTCTCCTTATTTATTTCGTACACTTCCTTCAGGCATCCGTTCGGTCTCATGTTTTTTATATCCTCATGTTTTTTATATCCTTCCATACGGTAGCCAGTCTCCACAAACAGCTCCTGAGCATTGAAAATGGGGCTTGTCCAGTTGAGACGCGCTGTAAGCAAAAAATCTACTGGGCTTCAAAGACTCAGCACAAAGGATGAATTGTTTTCTTGACTAAATCTTGAAAGGGTAGTATTTTGGATACATTCGGTGGAATAAATACAAGCTTATTAAAATGTCACCAGCATTCATGAGGAGAGGGGTGGCGTGCCGTGCACCATGTGAAATCTTGGATTCCCCCATAGGATCAAACTTGTGATTGAGAGCTCAGAATCTTAACTACTGGACCACCAGGGAAGTGCCTCCTTTGCTTTTTAAAATAAGACTCCTCGAAGTCCTTCATCTGCACCTGTGGCCCACCTTATGTCTGCAGACAGCGCTGGTCTAGAGCCCTCAGCACCATGGCTTTTAGACAAAGAGGGTGCTTCCAGAGGTGGTAGTTTGAGAGGAATGAACAGTGGCAGTTAGCCCATTCCATTTCATCTGAGAAGTTTTCTCTCAGTCTCCTCTCCCCCTCATCTTTCTTGGATGATAGAACCAGGTGGATTACTCCTTTGTAGCCTACACTAAGCAGGACTCCAATCCAGGGAACATATGTTAATTAAGGAAGAAACTCATCTGAATGCGAAATAAATGCTAGCTCCAAAGTGAGGTCTAATTTAAGCCAAGGGGCTTTCCTGGTGGTCCAGTGGGTAAGGACACCGCCTTGCAGTGCAAGGGGCGCCAGTTCAATCCCTGGCCTGGGAAGATCCCATGTGCCGCGGAGCGCCTGGGCCGGTGTGTCCAACTACCGAGTTGGAGCTCTGGAGCGCATGCGCCCAGAGCCGGCGCTCTGCGCCAACAGAGGCCACCGCGATGGGAGGCCCACACGGGCCAAAGAACAAAGATGGATGAAAACAGATAAATGAAAGATCAATAGAAGTGGCCCGCCCACCCCCCTCCCTCTGCAACCCGCTCCCCCCCACCAAAAAAAAAAAAGAGAGAGAGGGCTTCCCCTGGTGGTCCAGTGGGTAAGGACACCGCCTTGCAGTGCAAGGGGCGCCGGTTGGATCCCTGGCCTGGGAAGATCCCACGTGCCGCGGAGCGGCTGAACAGATGTGTCCAATCACTGAGCCGGAGCTCTGGAGCGCATGCGCCCAGACCCCGCGCTCTGCAACGACAGACGCCACCACGATGGGAGGCCCACAGGAGCCAAAGAACAAAGACGGATGAAAGTGGAGAAATGGAGGACCAATAGAAGTGGCCCGCCCGCTCCCCTCCCTCCCCAACCCGACCCCGCCCAAAATAAATAAATAACTCAAAAAAAAAAAAGAGAGATGCTAAGAGATCTTACACTTTTGAGTAACCAAAAGGACTTAAGAAGTGCTTAAACAGCTAACCTCATCAACATTTGCCTTAAAATGGTTAAATAAAGTTTTGTTTCAAAACTAAAATTTGAAGGTAAAATTGAAAGTGCTTTCTGCTACAGAAAACCAAATGAATAAAAGAGGATGAGCATTGGGAAGGACGATGAAATGTTAAATGGATGCCTGCAACCAAGATAATAGCGAATAAATAGGTTAGAGAAGAGAGAAGGTTATCTGTCGCTGGTGGAACCAAGTGGGGTATTGGGAACAGCTGGCTCTTTTCTCCCCCTCTGCATCTTCCCTGTTCTTCCTAGCTCTCCTTTAAGTTTCTTTCTTCCTTCTTCTCTTAAAAAATCTTTCTACCTTCATGTATGTTTCTCTTCTAACTGATTATAATGCTAGATTACAGCACATTTAAAGTACATTGCTCATTTATTTCTTGGATTCACCACAATTTTTTTTTAATATACTATGGTATAAGGGTATAAGGATATAAATTCTTTTTTAAAGATAGTTAATCAGAACATTATTTCTTGAATACAGTTGATTGATTTATAGTGTCAGTGATCATTATTGAGAGCTTACTGTGGTCTGGACAATGTTTTAAGAACTTTGTATTTAAATTTCTGTGTATGTTTGTTGGACAGAGGTCTGCCTCGTGCTGTGTGTGCGAAGTAGCTTTAGTCATGTCTGAGTTTTTGCGATCCTATGGACTGTAGCCCACGAAACTCCTCTATCCATGGAATTCTCCAGGCAAGAATACTGGAGTGGGCTGTCTTCCTCAAAGGGATCTTCCTGACCTAAGACTCTTATGTCTCTTGCATTGGCAGGCAGGTTCTTTACCCCTAGCGCCACCTGGGAAGTCCACTGTTCATTCCTCTTGTTTAGATTTTTTTATATATATACATTTTTAATTTTAATTTTTTTAGATGTTTTTGGTATGTAGACCATTTTTAAAGTTTTTGTTGAATTTGTTACAGTATTGCTTCTGTTTTCTGTTTCGATTTTTTTTTTGGCATGTGGGATCTTAGCTTACCCACCAGGGAGCAAACCTGCAGCCCCTGCATTTGAAAGTGACATCTTAACCACAGGACCACCAGGGAAGTCACTGGACATTTTAAACAAAACATTTTCTTCCTTTTTTTTATTAAGCCCTTAAAAAAATGCAAAGGTGCTTTTCCACTTAGATCCTAACTTTTTTTTCTCCCTGGATGTTGAGACTGTCTGTTAAAAACAAGTGCCCGGCCCTCTAAGATGGGTGGAGGAATTACAGAGACCAAGAAATTCCACTTTTCCATTTCTCATCAGGGATGTTACTTTGTAGGTGTCTTTCAGGTTGCAGAAAGGTTGCAAAAAAGAACATGCGCGCTCTGCCCCAAAGGCCTCGAGTGTAGTGTCCTGTACTTTGCACAGTCAGAGAATATAGCTGCTCATGAAAACTGTTTGGTAAGTGTGAAAACACATGAGTTCTTTGAGGGAAGGACATCCTGAAGTAGATAAGTGTACTTTGGATACAACAAAGAGTAACATGTTGGCTGTCCATGGTTTGGGCTTTTAAGTGGGGTTTTGGGGAGTGTATTTTTCTTTCTAAAGTTTCAAATATTAACACATTATGATTTTTTTCATATACTATGGTATAAGGGTATAAGGATATAAATTCTTTTTTAAAGATAGTTAATCAGAACATTATTTCTTGAATACAGTTGATTGATTTATAGTGTCAGTGATCATTATTGAGAGCTTACTGTGGTCTGGACAATGTTTTAAGAACTTTGTATTTAAATTTCTGTGTATGTTTGTTGGACAGAGGTCTGCCTCGTGCTGTGTGTGCGAAGTAGCTTTAGTCATGTCTGAGTTTTTGCGATCCTATGGACTGTAGCCCACGAAACTCCTCTATCCATGGAATTCTCCAGGCAAGAATACTGGAGTGGGCTGTCTTCCTCAAAGGGATCTTCCTGACCTAAGACTCTTATGTCTCTTGCATTGGCAGGCAGGTTCTTTACCCCTAGCGCCACCTGGGAAGTCCACTGTTCATTCCTCTTGTTTAGATTTTTTTATATATATACATTTTTAATTTTAATTTTTTTAGATGTTTTTGGTATGTAGACCATTTTTAAAGTTTTTGTTGAATTTGTTACAGTATTGCTTCTGTTTTCTGTTTCGATTTTTTTTTTGGCATGTGGGATCTTAGCTTACCCACCAGGGAGCAAACCTGCAGCCCCTGCATTTGAAAGTGACATCTTAACCACAGGACCACCAGGGAAGTCACTGGACATTTTAAACAAAACATTTTCTTCCTTTTTTTTATTAAGCCCTTAAAAAAATGCAAAGGTGCTTTTCCACTTAGATCCTAACTTTTTTTTCTCCCTGGATGTTGAGACTGTCTGTTAAAAACAAGTGCCCGGCCCTCTAAGATGGGTGGAGGAATTACAGAGACCAAGAAATTCCACTTTTCCATTTCTCATCAGGGATGTTACTTTGTAGGTGTCTTTCAGGTTGCAGAAAGGTTGCAAAAAAGAACATGCGCGCTCTGCCCCAAAGGCCTCGAGTGTAGTGTCCTGTACTTTGCACAGTCAGAGAATATAGCTGCTCATGAAAACTGTTTGGTAAGTGTGAAAACACATGAGTTCTTTGAGGGAAGGACATCCTGAAGTAGATAAGTGTACTTTGGATACAACAAAGAGTAACATGTTGGCTGTCCATGGTTTGGGCTTTTAAGTGGGGTTTTGGGGAGTGTATTTTTCTCTTTCTAAAGTTTCAAATATTAACACATTATGATTACTTTTGGTTTTGTTTATAACTGATCAAACACAAAGAATTATGGAGAAGCAGCTTCTTTAAAGATGCTTTAATTAAATATTTCAAATACAACAGATACCCATAGATATTTATAAAATGTCTACCCCAGATTTATAAACTGATACTTGCTTCAGCTTGATTTTTTTGGTTGTTGTTAATTTTTTTTTTTTAATTTTGGCCTCTTTTTATTGATTTTTGTTTAAAATTTATTTTTATCCATCTTTATTCTTTGGCCTGTGCTGGCCTCCCATTGCAGTGGCCTCTCTCGTTGCAGAGCACCAGCTCTGGGCACATGAGCTCCAGAGCATTGGCTTATAATTGGACACATCAGTCCAGCCACTCCGCAACATGTGGGATCCTCCTGGGCCAGGGATCGAACCGGTGCCCCTTGCACTGCAAGGCAGACTCTTCACCCACTGGACCACCAGGGAAGCCTGGTTGGTTTTTTAAGGTGCCATCCCTTCACCATCACAAAGTTGGCACTTTTTATTATCTTGTGTTTTTGATTTTATGCTCCCACCACATATTTAACTGTTTGTAAATGAAACAATATTGTTGTACATGTTCTTGGACTTTATAAAATTTCTATCAAATTCTGTGGATTATTGAGATTTATCCATGTTGATAATGACTCTAACCTTTAATTTTAAATGTTGGTGCTTTTCCACTTAAACTTTTTTCTCCCTGGATGTTGAGACTGTCTGTTAAAACAAGTGCCCGGCCCTCTAAGATGGGTGGAGGAATTACAGAGACCAAGAAATTCCACTTTTCCATTTCTCATCAGGGATGTTACTTTGTAGGTGTCTTTCAGGTTGCAGAAAGGTTGCAAAAAAGAACATGCGCGCTCTGCCCCAAAGGCCTCGAGTGTAGTGTCCTGTACTTTGCACAGTCAGAGAATATAGCTGCTCATGAAAACTGTTTGGTAAGTGTGAAAACACATGAGTTCTTTGAGGGAAGGACATCCTGAAGTAGATAAGTGTACTTTGGATACAACAAAGAGTAACATGTTGGCTGTCCATGGTTTGGGCTTTTAAGTGGGGTTTTGGGGAGTGTATTTTTCTCTTTCTAAAGTTTCAAATATTAACACATTATGATTACTTTTGGTTTTGTTTATAACTGATCAAACACAAAGAATTATGGAGAAGCAGCTTCTTTAAAGATGCTTTAATTAAATATTTCAAATACAACAGATACCCATAGATATTTATAAAATGTCTACCCCAGATTTATAAACTGATACTTGCTTCAGCTTGATTTTTTTGGTTGTTGTTAATTTTTTTTTTTTAATTTTGGCCTCTTTTATTGATTTTTGTTTAAAATTTATTTTTATCCATCTTTATTCTTTGGCCTGTGCTGGCCTCCCATTGCAGTGGCCTCTCTCGTTGCAGAGCACCAGCTCTGGGCACATGAGCTCCAGAGCATTGGCTTATAATTGGACACATCAGTCCAGCCACTCCGCAACATGTGGGATCCTCCTGGGCCAGGGATCGAACCGGTGCCCCTTGCACTGCAAGGCAGACTCTTCACCCACTGGACCACCAGGGAAGCCTGGTTGGTTTTTTAAGGTGCCATCCCTTCACCATCACAAAGTTGGCACTTTTTATTATCTTGTGTTTTTGATTTTATGCTCCCACCACATATTTAACTGTTTGTAAATGAAACAATATTGTTGTACATGTTCTTGGACTTTATAAAATTTCTATCAAATTCTGTGGATTATTGAGATTTATCCATGTTGATAATGACTCTAACCTTTAATTTTAAATGTTACAGTATTCTATTTTGTGACTATAATGACTATTTTGTTTTAAATGAGTTTGTTTTTCTTTAAATAAATTTTAATAAATAATTTATTTTAATAAATAAAAAGTATTTATCTTTAACTGTGCTAGGTCTTCATTGCTGCTCCTGGACTTTCTCTAATTGCAGCAAGCGGGGCTACTCTCTGGTTGCAGTGCGTCGTGTTCTCACTTCTGTGGCTTTCTTGTCACTGAGTGCAGACTCCGGAGGGCGCCTGCTCAGTGGTTGTGATGCAGGGTCTTTGCTGCAAGACATGTGGGATCTTCCCAGATCAGGGATCGAACCCAAGTCCTCTGCAGATGGATTTTTTCTTTTTTTAATTTTGACCTCTTTTATTGTTGATTTATTTATTTTCATTCATCCTTATTCTTTGGCCTGTGTGGCTGCAGAACACTGGCTCAGGGCGCATGCGCTCCAGAGCTCCGGCTCATAATTGGACATACTGGTCCAGCTGCTCCGCAGCACTTGGAATCTTCCCAGGCCAGAGATCGAACCAGTGCCCCTTGCACTGCAAGAAAGACTCTTTACCCAATGGACCACCAGGGAAGCCCAGCAGACAGATTTTTAATCACTGGATCACCAAGGAAGTCCTTATCATCACTGCTAAAGTGCATAATCATTTTGGGTTTTCCAGGTTTTATGTGACTAACCAGCTGCCATAAATACCCTTGGATAGGTCTCCTAATTCATGGGAGCTTTTCTCTGATCCGGGACATTTAGCTAAAGGCAGAACTGCTGGTCACAGGAAGGGAGCATTCCGCACCTCATGAAATGTTCCGCATTGCTCTACAAAGGAATGGTGTCAGGTTCTGCTTCCACTGTTGTTTCAGACTTTCTCCTCTTCTTTGTCAACACTTGATTCTGTGAGATTTATTGATTTTATGCTCCCACCACATATTTAACTGTTTGTAAATGAAACAATATTGTTGTACATGTTCTTGGACTTTATAAAATTTCTATCAAATTCTGTGGATTATTGAGATTTATCCATGTTGATAATGACTCTAACCTTTAATTTTAAATGTTACAGTATTCTATTTTGTGACTATAATGACTATTTTGTTTTAAATGAGTTTGTTTTTCTTTAAATAAATTTTAATAAATAATTTATTTTAATAAATAAAAAGTATTTATCTTTAACTGTGCTAGGTCTTCATTGCTGCTCCTGGACTTTCTCTAATTGCAGCAAGCGGGGCTACTCTCTGGTTGCAGTGCGTCGTGTTCTCACTTCTGTGGCTTTCTTGTCACTGAGTGCAGACTCCGGAGGGCGCCTGCTCAGTGGTTGTGATGCAGGGTCTTTGCTGCAAGACATGTGGGATCTTCCCAGATCAGGGATCGAACCCAAGTCCTCTGCAGATGGATTTTTTCTTTTTTTAATTTTGACCTCTTTTATTGTTGATTTATTTATTTTCATTCATCCTTATTCTTTGGCCTGTGTGGCTGCAGAACACTGGCTCAGGGCGCATGCGCTCCAGAGCTCCGGCTCATAATTGGACATACTGGTCCAGCTGCTCCGCAGCACTTGGAATCTTCCCAGGCCAGAGATCGAACCAGTGCCCCTTGCACTGCAAGAAAGACTCTTTACCCAATGGACCACCAGGGAAGCCCAGCAGACAGATTTTTAATCACTGGATCACCAAGGAAGTCCTTATCATCACTGCTAAAGTGCATAATCATTTTGGGTTTTCCAGGTTTTTATGTGACTAACCAGCTGCCATAAATACCCTTGGATAGGTCTCCTAATTCATGGGAGCTTTTCTCTGATCCGGGACATTTAGCTAAAGGCAGAACTGCTGGTCACAGGAAGGGAGCATTCCGCACCTCATGAAATGTTCCGCATTGCTCTACAAAGGAATGGTGTCAGGTTCTGCTTCCACTGTTGTTTCAGACTTTCTCCTCTTCTTTGTCAACACTTGATTCTGTGAGATTTATTTATTTATTTAGGTCTGGTTAAAGTGTGTTTAATTATGTAAAAAGTTCCAAACTGTCCTCCACTGTGGCTGTACCATTTTACATTCCCCACTGCAATGAGTGGCAAGTCATACTTGTATTTCAGGTAGTAATCCCAGATGGCACATGCAATTTTGAGCAACTTTTCATAAACTTATTTGCCATCTGTATGTCTTTTTTGATGTTGTCTATTTAGATCTCTTGTCCATTTTTTTTTTTTCTTGTTGTTTTTTTTTAAATTTTACTTTTAACTTTTACAGAGTTTTGTTGTTTACAGATATGTATTCTCCCAGATTAGTCATATGTATATCCCCACCATTCCACCCCTGCAGACCATGACATAGCACCCCTGCAGGATCCCCTTTTCTCACAGTGCAATGACAATGGCTATTTTCTTCACATATGATAGTACAGGTTTTCATTCTACTTCCTTTATGCCTACCCACTGTTCATTCCCTACAGTGTCCATATGTCTACTGTCCATGTCTGTTTCCATCGTTTCACTGCGTGTATTATCATTACTATCCTACTAGATTCCATATATATGTGTTAGTATATTGTACTTGTCCTTCTCTTTTTGACTAACTACACTTTTTATGATAGGTTCTAGATCCAGCCACCTCATTAGGGCTGATTCTTCTGCATTTCTCTTTACAGCAGTGTAGTATTCCATTGTATATATGTACCAAAGCTTCTTTATCCATTTGTTCGTCAATGGGCATCTAGTTTGCTTCCATGTTTTAGCTATTGTGTAGAGAGCTGCAATGAACATGAGGTAGAGGTGCCTCTTTCAGTTTTGATTTCATCAGGGTATAAGCCTAAGAGTGGGATTGCTGGGTTGTACGATGCTTCTATTTTTAGTTTCTGAAGGAATCTTCATACTGTCTTCCATAGCAGCTGTATCAATTTACATTCCCACCAACAATGCAGGAGTGCTCCCTTTTCTCCACACCCTCTCCAGCATTTATTGTCTGTCGATTTGTTGATGATACCTATTCTGACGGGTGTGAGATGATATCTCATTGTAGTTTTGATTTGCATTTCTCTAATTATAAGCGAGGTTGAGCATTGTTTCATGTGTTTTCGGGCCATCTGTATGTCGTCTTTGGAGAGGTGTTTAGGCCCTTGTCCCATTTTTGATTGGGTTGTTCATTTTTCCGGTGCTGAGTTGTCTGACTTGCTTGTAGATTTTGGAGATTAATTCTTTGTCTGTTGTTTCATTTGTTATGATTTTCTCCCATTCTGTGGGTTGTCTGTTCAGCTTTTTTGTAATTTCTTTTGCTGTAGAAAAGCTTTTAAGTTTCATTAGGTCCCACATGTTCACTTTTCTTTTCAGTTCTGCTATTCTAATAGGTGGGTCAGAGAAGATCTTGCTTTGATTTATGTCACTGAGCGTTTTGCCTATATTCTCCTCTAAGAGTTTGATGGCTTCTGGTCTTACATTTAGGTCTTTAATCCATCTTGAGTTGATCTTTGTGCACGGTGTCAGGGAATGTTCCAACTTCGTTTTTTTGCATGTAGCTGTAGAATTTTCCCAGCACCATTTGTTGAAGAGGCTCTCTTTGTCCCATTTTATAGTTTCGCCTCCTTTGTCAAAAATAAGGTACCCATAGGTGCGTGGGTTTATCTCTGGGTTCTCGATCTTGTTCCATTGGTCTATATTTCTGTTTTTGTGCCAGTACCATACTGTCTTGATGACTGTTGCTTTGTAGTAGAGTCTGAAGTTGGGGAGGCTGATCCCTCCAGCTCCATTCTTCTTCCTCAGGATTGCTTTGGCTATTCGAGGTCTTTTGTGTTTCCATATGAACTGTGTTATTCTTTGGTCTAGTTGTTTTTTTTTTTTAATTTTTTGTTTATTTGTTTGTTTTTTGTATATTTTGGTCTAGTTCTGTGAAGAATGTCATTGGTAGTTTGCTAGGGATCGCATTGAATCTACAGATGACGTTTGGTAGTATGGTCATTTTCACAATATTGATTCTTCCGACCCAGGAACATGGAATATCTCTCCGTCTGTTTAAGTCTTCTTTAATTTCTGTCATTTGTTGATGCATACCTATTCTGACGGGTGTGAGATGATATCTCATTGTAGTTTTGATTTGCATTTCTCTAATTATAAGCGAGGTTGAGCATTGTTTCATGTGTTTTCGGGCCATCTGTATGTCGTCTTTGGAGAGGTGTTTAGGCCCTTGTCCCATTTTTGATTGGGTTGTTCATTTTTCCGGTGCTGAGTTGTCTGACTTGCTTGTAGATTTTGGAGATTAATTCTTTGTCTGTTGTTTCATTTGTTATGATTTTCTCCCATTCTGTGGGTTGTCTGTTCAGCTTTTTTGTAATTTCTTTTGCTGTAGAAAAGCTTTTAAGTTTCATTAGGTCCCACATGTTCACTTTTCTTTTCAGTTCTGCTATTCTAATAGGTGGGTCAGAGAAGATCTTGCTTTGATTTATGTCACTGAGCGTTTTGCCTATATTCTCCTCTAAGAGTTTGATGGCTTCTGGTCTTACATTTAGGTCTTTAATCCATCTTGAGTTGATCTTTGTGCACGGTGTCAGGGAATGTTCCAACTTCGTTTTTTTGCATGTAGCTGTAGAATTTTCCCAGCACCATTTGTTGAAGAGGCTCTCTTTGTCCCATTTTATAGTTTCGCCTCCTTTGTCAAAAATAAGGTACCCATAGGTGCGTGGGTTTATCTCTGGGTTCTCGATCTTGTTCCATTGGTCTATATTTCTGTTTTTGTGCCAGTACCATACTGTCTTGATGACTGTTGCTTTGTAGTAGAGTCTGAAGTTGGGGAGGCTGATCCCTCCAGCTCCATTCTTCTTCCTCAGGATTGCTTTGGCTATTCGAGGTCTTTTGTGTTTCCATATGAACTGTGTTATTCTTTGGTCTAGTTGTTTTTTTTTTTTTAATTTTTTGTTTATTTGTTTGTTTTTTGTATATTTTGGTCTAGTTCTGTGAAGAATGTCATTGGTAGTTTGCTAGGGATCGCATTGAATCTACAGATGACGTTTGGTAGTATGGTCATTTTCACAATATTGATTCTTCCGACCCAGGAACATGGAATATCTCTCCGTCTGTTTAAGTCTTCTTTAATTTCTCTCATGAGTGTCTTGTAATTTTCAGTGTACAGGTCTTTTGTTTCTTTGGGTAGGTTTACTCCTAGATATTTGATTCTTTTGGTTGCAGTGGTGAAGGGGATTGCCTCTTTGATTTTGTTTTCTGATTTTTTTTTTTTTTTAAGATTTATTTATTTATTTATTTTGGGCGGGGGTCGGGTTGCAGAGAGAGGGGAGCAGGCGGGCCACTTCTGTTGGTCTTTCATTTCTCCATTTTTCACCCGTCTTTGTTCTCTGGCTCCTGTGGGCCTCCCATCGCGGTGGCGTCTGTTGCTGCAGAGCGCTGGCTCTGGGCGCATGCGCTCCAGAGCTCCGGCTCGGTAATTGGACACATCGGGCCAGCCGCTCCGCGGCACATGGGATCCTCCCAGGCCAGGGATCGAACCGGCACCCTTTGCACTGCAAGGCGGTGTCCTTACCCACTGGACCACCAGGGAAAGCCCTGTTCTCTGATTTTTCATTGTTTGTGTATAGGAATGTGAGTGATTTCTGTGTATTGATTTTCTATCCTGCAACTTTGCTGAATTCGCTGATTAGCTCTAGTAGTTTTGTAATAGATTCTTGGGATTTTCTATGTATAATATCATGTCATCTGCAAATAGAGAGAGTTTGACTTCTTCCTTTCCAATCTGGATTCCTTTTATTTCTTTCTCTTCTCTTATTGCTGTTGCTAGAACTGTTGCTTATTGCTGTTGTTGAATAAGAGTGGTGAAAGTGGACACCCTTGTCTTGTTCCTGATCTCAGAGGAAATGCTTTGAGTTTTTCACCATTGAAGATAATGTTCGTTGTGGTCTTCTCATATATGGCTTTCACTATGTTGAGATAGGTTCCTTCTATGCCGATGTTTTGAAGAGTTTTTATCATAAATGGATGTTGTACTTTGTCGAAGGCTTTTTCTGCATCTATTGAGATGATCATGTGATTTTTGTCTCTCAGTTTGTTGATATGGTGTATCACATTGATTGATTTGCGGATATTGAAGAATCCTTGCGTGCCTGGGATGAACCCAACTTGATCATGATGTATGAGCTTTTTGATGTGTTGTTGAATTCTGTTTGCTAAGATTTTGTTGAGGATTTTGGTGTCTAGATTCATCAGTGAAATTGGCCTATAATTTTCTTTTTTTGTGTTGTCTTTGCCTGGCTTTGGTATCAGGGTGATGGCAGCCTTGTAGAATGTGTTTGGAAGTATTCCTTCCTGTGCAATTGTTTGGAAGAGTTTTAGAAGGACAGGCCTTAGCTCTTCTCTAAATGTTTGGTAGAAGTCACCTGTGAAGCCATCTGGCCCTGGGTGTTAATTTTTAAGTAGGTTTTTGATCACAAATTCGATTTCTGGGCTTGTGATTGGGTTGTTTATAGTTTTTGTTTCTTCCTGGTTCAGTCTTGGGAGATTAATCTTCTCGAAGACACTGTCCATTTCTTCCAGGTTGTCCAGTTTGTTGCCATGTAGTTATTCATAATAATCTCTCATAATCGTTTGGATTTCTGCATTATCTGTTGTAATCTCTCCTTTTTCACTTTTGATTTTGTTGATCTGGTTCTCATGTCGTTTTTCTCTTGATGAGTCTGGCCAGGGGCGTGTCAATTTTATTTACCTTTTTGAAGAAACAGCTTTTTGTTTTATTTATCTTTACTATTGTTTCTTTCATTTCTTTTTCATTTATTTCTGCTCTGATCTTTATGATTTCTCTTCTGCTGCTGACTTTGGGGTGTTTATGTTTTTCTTTCTCCAGTTGTTTTAATTCTTGTTTCTTGAGGTAGGATTGAATTGCTATAAACTTCCCTCTTAGAACTGCTTTTGCAGTATCCCATAGGTTTTGCACTGTCATGTGTTCATTGTCGTTTTCTTCTAGGAATATTTTTATTTCTCCTTTGATTTGCTTGGTAATCAGTTTGTTTTTTAGGTATGTGTTGTTTAATCTCCATGAGTTTGTGTTTTTACCTGTTTTTTTTCCTGTAGTTGATCTGTAGTCTCATTGCATTGTGGTCAGAGAAGATGGTGGATATAATTTGAGATGATCATGTGATTTTTGTCTCTCAGTTTGTTGATATGGTGTATCACATTGATTGATTTGCGGATATTGAAGAATCCTTGCGTGCCTGGGATGAACCCAACTTGATCATGATGTATGAGCTTTTTGATGTGTTGTTGAATTCTGTTTGCTAAGATTTTGTTGAGGATTTTGGTGTCTAGATTCATCAGTGAAATTGGCCTATAATTTTCTTTTTTTGTGTTGTCTTTGCCTGGCTTTGGTATCAGGGTGATGGCAGCCTTGTAGAATGTGTTTGGAAGTATTCCTTCCTGTGCAATTGTTTGGAAGAGTTTTAGAAGGACAGGCCTTAGCTCTTCTCTAAATGTTTGGTAGAAGTCACCTGTGAAGCCATCTGGCCCTGGGTGTTAATTTTTAAGTAGGTTTTTGATCACAAATTCGATTTCTGGGCTTGTGATTGGGTTGTTTATAGTTTTTGTTTCTTCCTGGTTCAGTCTTGGGAGATTAATCTTCTCGAAGACACTGTCCATTTCTTCCAGGTTGTCCAGTTTGTTGCCATGTAGTTATTCATAATAATCTCTCATAATCGTTTGGATTTCTGCATTATCTGTTGTAATCTCTCCTTTTTCACTTTTGATTTTGTTGATCTGGTTCTCATGTCGTTTTTCTCTTGATGAGTCTGGCCAGGGGCGTGTCAATTTTATTTACCTTTTTGAAGAAACAGCTTTTTGTTTTATTTATCTTTACTATTGTTTCTTTCATTTCTTTTTCATTTATTTCTGCTCTGATCTTTATGATTTCTCTTCTGCTGCTGACTTTGGGGTGTTTATGTTTTTCTTTCTCCAGTTGTTTTAATTCTTGTTTCTTGAGGTAGGATTGAATTGCTATAAACTTCCCTCTTAGAACTGCTTTTGCAGTATCCCATAGGTTTTGCACTGTCATGTGTTCATTGTCGTTTTCTTCTAGGAATATTTTTATTTCTCCTTTGATTTGCTTGGTAATCAGTTTGTTTTTTAGGTATGTGTTGTTTAATCTCCATGAGTTTGTGTTTTTACCTGTTTTTTTTCCTGTAGTTGATCTGTAGTCTCATTGCATTGTGGTCAGAGAAGATGGTGGATATAATTTCAGTTTTCTTGAATTGACTGTGGTTTGATTTGTGGTTCAAGATGTGGTCTATCCTGGAGAATGTTCCATGAGAACTTGAGAAGAAAGTGTATTCTTCTGCTTTTGGATGGAAGGTCCTAAAAATATCCATGAGGTCCTTCTCTTCTAGTGTGTCATTTAAGGCTTGTGTTTCTTTCTTTCTTTTTTTTTTTTAAATTTGGCCTCTTTTATTGATTTTTATTTATTTATTTATTTATTTATTTATTTATTTATTTATTTATTTTCATCTGTCTTTATTCTTTGGCCTGTGTGGGCCTCCCATTGCAGTGGCCTCTCTTGTTGCAGAGTACAGGCTCTGGGTGCATGCGCTCCAGAGTGCTGGCTTGTAATTGGACACACCCATCTAGCCGCTCCAGAGCATGTGGGATCTTCCCAGGCCAGGGATCGAACCGGTGCCCCCTGCACTGCAAGGTAGGCTCTTTACCCACTGGACCACCAGGGAAGCCCTAAGGCTTGTGTTTCTTTATGAATTTTCTGTTTGGATGATCTGTCCATTGGTGTGAGAGGAGTGTTAAAGTCTCCTACTATGATTGTGTCATTGTCGATCTCTTCTTTTATGTCTGAAAGTGATTGTCTTATGTATTGGGGTGCTCCTGAGTTGGGTGCATAGATATTTATGATTGTTATGTCTTCCTCTTGGATAGATCCCTTGATCATTATGTAGTGTCCTGCCTTGTCTCTTAGAATCTTCTTTATTTTGAGGTCTGTTTTGTTTGATATGAGGATTGCTACCCCAGCTTTCTTTTGATTTCCATTTGCATGGAATATCTTTTTCCAGCCTCTCACTTTCAGTCTATGAGTGTTTCTAGGTCTGAAGTGAGTTTCCTGGAGGCAGCATATGTATGGGTCGTATTTTTGAATCCATTCAGCCACTCTGTGTCCTTTGGTTGTGGCATTTAGTCCATTTACATTCAAAATCATTATTGATACAAATGATACTATTGTCTTCTTAGATGTTATGATGGCTTTGTTTTGTAGATCTTCTTGTTCTTCTCTTATAATTTTTAGTCCCTTTACATTTTTCTGGATATAATTTCAGTTTTCTTGAATTGACTGTGGTTTGATTTGTGGTTCAAGATGTGGTCTATCCTGGAGAATGTTCCATGAGAACTTGAGAAGAAAGTGTATTCTTCTGCTTTTGGATGGAAGGTCCTAAAAATATCCATGAGGTCCTTCTCTTCTAGTGTGTCATTTAAGGCTTGTGTTTCTTTCTTTCTTTTTTTTTTTTAAATTTGGCCTCTTTTATTGATTTTTATTTATTTATTTATTTATTTATTTATTTATTTATTTTCATCTGTCTTTATTCTTTGGCCTGTGTGGGCCTCCCATTGCAGTGGCCTCTCTTGTTGCAGAGTACAGGCTCTGGGTGCATGCGCTCCAGAGTGCTGGCTTGTAATTGGACACACCCATCTAGCCGCTCCAGAGCATGTGGGATCTTCCCAGGCCAGGGATCGAACCGGTGCCCCCTGCACTGCAAGGTAGGCTCTTTACCCACTGGACCACCAGGGAAGCCCTAAGGCTTGTGTTTCTTTATGAATTTTCTGTTTGGATGATCTGTCCATTGGTGTGAGAGGAGTGTTAAAGTCTCCTACTATGATTGTGTCATTGTCGATCTCTTCTTTTATGTCTGAAAGTGATTGTCTTATGTATTGGGGTGCTCCTGAGTTGGGTGCATAGATATTTATGATTGTTATGTCTTCCTCTTGGATAGATCCCTTGATCATTATGTAGTGTCCTGCCTTGTCTCTTAGAATCTTCTTTATTTTGAGGTCTGTTTTGTTTGATATGAGGATTGCTACCCCAGCTTTCTTTTGATTTCCATTTGCATGGAATATCTTTTTCCAGCCTCTCACTTTCAGTCTATGAGTGTTTCTAGGTCTGAAGTGAGTTTCCTGGAGGCAGCATATGTATGGGTCGTATTTTTGAATCCATTCAGCCACTCTGTGTCCTTTGGTTGTGGCATTTAGTCCATTTACATTCAAAATCATTATTGATACAAATGATACTATTGTCTTCTTAGATGTTATGATGGCTTTGTTTTGTAGATCTTCTTGTTCTTCTCTTATAATTGTTGTCTATATAAGTCCCTTTAACACTTGTTGTAAGGCTGGTTTGATGTTACTAAATTCTTTTAATTTTTTTTTGTTGTTGTTGTTAAAGATTTATTTATTTATTTATTTTGGGCGGGGCTTGGGTTGGGGAGGGAGGGGACCAGGCGGGCCACTTCTATTGGTCTTCCATTTCTCCATTTTCACCCATCTTTGTTCTTTGGCCCGTGTGGGCCTCCTATCGCGGTGGTCTCTGTCGTTGCAGAGTGCCGGCTCTGGGCGCATGCTCTCCAGGGCTCTGGCTTGGTGATTGGACACACCGGTCCAGCCACTCCGCGGCACGTGGGATCTTCCCAGGCCAGGGATCGAACCGGCGCCCTTTGCACTGCAAGGCGGTGTCCTTACCCACTGGACCACCAGGGAAGCCCTTAATTTTTTCTTATCTGTAAAGCTTTTGATTTCTCCATCAATTTTGAAGGAGATCCTTGCAGGAATAAAGGATTCTTGGTTGCAGATTATTCTCTTTTAGTCATTTAAATGTGCCTTGCCATTCCCTTCTGGCCTGCAGAGTTTCTGTTGAAAGATCAGCTGGTAAACGTTTGGGCTTTCCCTTGTATGTCACTAGTTGCTTTTCCCTTGCTGCTTTGAGAATTCTGTCTTTGTGTTTAATTTGTGTTAGCTTCATTAATATGTGTCTTGGTGTGTTTCTTCTCGGGTTTATTCTGTATGGTACTCTTTGTGCTTCTTGGAGTTGATTGACTATTTCTTTTCCCATATTGGGGCGTACCTTTCCCCAATTTTTTGAGGTCTATTTTGTCTGATATGAGGATTGCTACTCCAGCTTTCTTTTGATTTCCATTTGCATGGAATATCTTTTTCCATCCTCTCACTTTCAGTCTATGAGTGTTTCTAGGTCTGAAGTGAGTTTCCTGGAGGCAGCATATGTATGGGTCGTATTTTTGAATCCATTCAGCCACTCTGTGTCCTTTGGTTGTGGCATTTAGTCCATTTACATTCAAAATCATTATTGATACAAATGATACTATTGTCTTCTTAGATGTTATGATGGCTTTGTTTTGTAGATCTTCTTGTTCTTCTCTTATAATTGTTGTCTATATAAGTCCCTTTAACACTTGTTGTAAGGCTGGTTTGATGTTACTAAATTCTTTTAATTTTTTTTTGTTGTTGTTGTTAAAGATTTATTTATTTATTTATTTTGGGCGGGGCTTGGGTTGGGGAGGGAGGGGACCAGGCGGGCCACTTCTATTGGTCTTCCATTTC
The DNA here is from genome assembly GCA_022376925.1 of Tragulus kanchil. Lineage (NCBI taxonomy): Eukaryota > Metazoa > Chordata > Mammalia > Artiodactyla > Tragulidae > Tragulus > Tragulus kanchil. The sequence continues at coordinate 74,640,416 of JAIOJX010000003.1, read as the reverse complement.
TCCATTTTCACCCATCTTTGTTCTTTGGCCCGTGTGGGCCTCCTATCGCGGTGGTCTCTGTCGTTGCAGAGTGCCGGCTCTGGGCGCATGCTCTCCAGGGCTCTGGCTTGGTGATTGGACACACCGGTCCAGCCACTCCGCGGCACGTGGGATCTTCCCAGGCCAGGGATCGAACCGGCGCCCTTTGCACTGCAAGGCGGTGTCCTTACCCACTGGACCACCAGGGGAAGCCCTTAATTTTTGCTTATCTGTAAAGCTTTTGATTTCTCCATCAATTTTGAAGGAGATCCTTGCAGGAATAAAGGATTCTTGGTTGCAGATTATTCTCTTTTAGTCATTTAAATGTGCCTTGCCATTCCCTTCTGGCCTGCAGAGTTTCTGTTGAAAGATCAGCTGGTAAACGTTTGGGCTTTCCCTTGTATGTCACTAGTTGCTTTTCCCTTGCTGCTTTGAGAATTCTGTCTTTGTGTTTAATTTGTGTTAGCTTCATTAATATGTGTCTTGGTGTGTTTCTTCTCGGGTTTATTCTGTATGGTACTCTTTGTGCTTCTTGGAGTTGATTGACTATTTCTTTTCCCATATTGGGAAGATTTTCAAGTATAATCTCTTCAAAAAATTTCTCATAGCCTTTCTTTTTTTCTTCTTCTTCTGGAACCCCTATAATTCAAATATCGGTGCATTTGATATTATCCCAGAGGTCTCTGAGGCTATCCTCTGCTCTTTTCATTCTTTGAGCTCGATTCTGTTCTTCAGTAGTTACTTCCACCATTCTATCTTCCAGCTCACTTATCCGGTCTTCTGTCTCAGATACTCTGCTCTTGATTCCTTCTACAGTGTTCTTAAGTTCCGCAATTGAGTTGTTTGTTTGCTGTTTTTTAAGTGCTTATATTTCTTTATTCAATGTGTTAGTTGCTTCTTGCAATTTCTCTAAAATTCTGTTTTTGGAGTTTTGGATCATCTTTATTATTATTCTGAATTTGCTTTTAGAAAGTTTGTCTAATTCCTCTTAGTTGATTTCAACTTGTGTGTTTGTAGATTGTTCCTTCACTTGTGTGGTATTTCTCTGCCATTTCATTGTTATTATTGATTTTTTAGTTAACTCTGTTTGGGGGTTCCTTTTCCCAGACTTTGAGTTATATTTGTCGGTATTTGTTGTTTGGATGAGGCATTTTATTCTGGGTGATACTGGTGGTTGGGTGTTGTCAGGACTTGCATACAAGTGCTTACCTTTGTTGGAGTTCTCGCTGTTTAATGCTCTCTAGAGTTAGGCGTTCTCTAGGATTGTAGAGTTTTGGAGTCAGTGCTCCCTCCCTAAAGCCCCTGGGCTTGTTCCCTGATCAGCAAATGAAGATTTCACAGCTGGTTTGTTATGGCATTAAATGGTATTCAAACATATATACGTGAATGAGAAACAGAAGGTATACCTTTGACAAATGGCAATTAAAATCATTTTTAGATTATTCTCTTTTATTTTTGCCTTGCCATTCCCTTCTGGCCTGCAGAGTTTCTGTTGAAAGATCAGCTGGTAAACGCGTTTGGGCTTTCCTTGTATGTCACTAGTTGCTTTTCCCTTGCTGCTTTGAGAATTCTGTCTTTGTGTTTAATTTGTGTTAGCTTCATTAATATGTGTCTTGGTGTGTTTCTTCTCGGGTTTATTCTGTATGGTACTCTTTGTGCTTCTTGGAGTTGATTGACTATTTCTTTTCCCATATTGGGAAGATTTTCAAGTATAATCTCTTCAAAAAATTTCTCATAGCCTTTCTTTTTTTCTTCTTCTTCTGGAACCCCTATAATTCAAATATCGGTGCATTTGATATTATCCCAGAGGTCTCTGAGGCTATCCTCTGCTCTTTTCATTCTTTGAGCTCGATTCTGTTCTTCAGTAGTTACTTCCACCATTCTATCTTCCAGCTCACTTATCCGGTCTTCTGTCTCAGATACTCTGCTCTTGATTCCTTCTACAGTGTTCTTAAGTTCCGCAATTGAGTTGTTTGTTTGCTGTTTTTTAAGTGCTTATATTTCTTTATTCAATGTGTTAGTTGCTTCTTGCAATTTCTCTAAAATTCTGTTTTTGGAGTTTTGGATCATCTTTATTATTATTCTGAATTTGCTTTTAGAAAGTTTGTCTAATTCCTCTTAGTTGATTTCAACTTGTGTGTTTGTAGATTGTTCCTTCACTTGTGTGGTATTTCTCTGCCATTTCATTGTTATTATTGATTTTTTAGTTAACTCTGTTTGGGGGTTCCTTTTCCCAGACTTTGAGTTATATTTGTCGGTATTTGTTGTTTGGATGAGGCATTTTATTCTGGGTGATACTGGTGGTTGGGTGTTGTCAGGACTTGCATACAAGTGCTTACCTTTGTTGGAGTTCTCGCTGTTTAATGCTCTCTAGAGTTAGGCGTTCTCTAGGATTGTAGAGTTTTGGAGTCAGTGCTCCCTCCCTAAAGCCCCTGGGCTTGTTCCCTGATCAGCAAATGAAGATTTCACAGCTGGTTTGTTATGGCATTAAATGGTATTCAAACATATATACGTGAATGAGAAACAGAAGGTATACCTTTGACAAATGGCAATTAAAATATCATGCAAATACTATCTAGCGTACTAAATTATACACACAAACATGTATAGCTGTAACATAACCCAAACATTCCAGCCAAAAATACAGTACAATACGTTAGCACCGCGAATAGAGAAAACCAAGAATGATATCCACCAGTTAATAACCAAACTAACTAGAGCACAAATTGGAGAATAACACTAGAGCAGGGTCCTAGTTGGGGATAAGGCAATGAGGACAGAACAGACTAAAAAATATGGTGGGGAAAGGGAAAAAGAGAAAGGGAGAATATAAGAGAAATATGGAATAATACTGCAAAGTTAAATATAGGGAGATAAAGATTTATATGTATTAGAGTTCAGTGCTATAGAAAAAGAGCATCAGAGAAAGCAAAGAAATAGTTGTACAGGAAGTAGTAACACATATAAAAATTTAAAAATTTAAAAATTAAAACAGATAAGTATATAGAAAAATATAGAAAAACAAAGAAAAACAATAAAAACAAAACCCCCACAGAACCATAAAAGGCCAATGTGGAACCAGATGTTTATACCCAAATAAAATGTGCGGTTTAAAAGGAGAAAAAATATTATGTAAACTTGAATATATTCAGTCTTATTGATAAGATGAGTAGCTTCAATAGGATTCAATGGAGGAAATAAACAAAAAACGGGGAGAGGGCTTCCCCTGGTGGTCCAGTGGATAAGGACACCGCCTTGCAGTGCAAGGGGCGCTGGTTGGATCCCTGGCCTGGGAAGATCCCACATGCCGCGGAGCGGCTGGACCGATGTGTCCATCACCAAGCCAGAGCTCTGGCGCGCATGCGCCCAGAGCCGGCGCTCTGCAATGACAGAGGCCACCGCGATGGGAGGCCCACAGGAGCCAAAGAACAAAGACAGATGAAAATGGAGAAATGGAAGACCAATAGAAGTGGCCCGCCCGGTCCCCTCCCTCCCCAACCCGACCCCCACCCAAAATAAATAAATAAATAAATCTTAAAAAAAAAAAAAAAACTGGGGAGACCTGAGGGGGTTTTGGAAGAAAGGGAAAAAAAAAAAGTGAAAAAAAAAAAAAAGGAAATAAGAAATTAAATGAAATCTTAAAAATCCAGCAGTAACTCCAGCTCCAGACAAAATGTGAAAATAGTGAATGTTTATGTTCTGTCTCTTGCTGACTATTCAGGAATTATCAGTCTTTTTCTTGCCTCTGGCCGTGGTTGGATCTGAAGGCCTCTTTTACCGCTTGTTCATTTCCACATATTCCAGAACTAAAAGGCCCGCCCAGGCTGGCCCTGGTAGTTTCTTATCCTTAATCAGATACTTTTTTTGCTGGGTGGAGCTAAATTCCCTCCTTGTAGTTTGACCAGCAGCCAAACTACAGTTAGGAAAATGGCGTCTCTCGCAGAAAGGGTTTATTCCCTCGCGCTCTATAAGAAGTTCTTCCGCAATCAGCCCTACCCTGCTGCAGGCCACCTTCGACCCCCGCCACCGTGGGGGACGTCAGGTCACTCAGAGATGAGCCTGGCTCAGTCTCATGCAGGGTCGCTATTCACCTCTCCCGGATCTCAGTGGGCAGAGACTTTCCAGTCCTCCTCAGCGTCTCTATGAGACAGCTAATGGTAACCTCCTTCAAAGGGAATTGAATGCTGTCTTTCCGAGGACTGCTCAAGGGCACTTCTAGCTTAAGGGGGCACTTGGACCCTCTAAAGCAAGTCTGGCTCAGTCCCTTGTGGGGGTCACTGCTCCTTTCCCAGGTCTTGATTTGCAACAGGCTTTGCATATTTGGCCCACCCAACCTCTCTGGCAGGTATGAAGTTTGACTTTTAAAAGCGCAATTGCGCCCCTCCTACTGTCTTGTTGCAGCTTCTCCTTTGCTCTTAGATGTGGGGTATCTTTTTTGTGATAGGATCCAACCTCTACCTGTCACTGATGTTTCAGGAACTCGTTGCAATTCAGGCGGTTTTGCAGGAGAGATGAGTGCACGTCCTTCTACGCCACCATCTTAGCTCCACCCTGCCTTGTCCAGTTTTTAATTGGGTGGTTTGTTTTCTTATTGTTAAGTTTTAAGAGCTCTTTATATCCGGGTACCAGTCCTTTATCAGATGTATTTTTTATATATTTTCCCAAGCTGTGGATTTTCTTTCCATTCTCTTAACAGAACCTTCCTGGGTATGGTTTGGTGTCTCTCACATTACTTGAGATTTAATGTTTTCCTCTGGATGGGTGTGAGATAGTCTCTGGTTTGTATTTTGCAGTTCCTAGATGACTTGGTGGGCTTGCACCTCCCTTGCTGTGCTTCTGTGCAGTTCTGTTTTGGTTTCTTTTTGCAGTTCTGTTTCTCAATTCTATGACTTGTGCTGAGAGACTACATTTTATCTTTGAGATCTTAATTTTGCTTATATGTATTTATTTACATAAAAATACATTCTAATGCTTTATTATGTATTTGACTTTAATTTTAATTATGGTACTTCCTGTTGTATAAAAGCTTATAATGTAATTAACATTCATCATTGTTTTCCTTTATAACTTGTATGCTTTTCCCCTAAGAATTTCTATTCCATATTAAGGTTCTGTTTTCCAAAAAGTTTTAAAATCTTGTTCACATTTAGCTTTTTTATTAATAAAATTGTTTTTATTAATAAAATTGTTTATTTACTAATAAATTTGTTGTTGAAAATCAGAATGCCTGTGGGTTTAGAAACAGTTCAATTTAGGACTGAGATCAATTAGAAAGCTCAGTCCTAAATTAGGTGGCTCAGTGGTAAAGAATCTGTCTGACAATGCAGGAGACTGATTCAACCCCTGGGTCCGGAAGAGCCCCTGGAGAAGGAAATGGCAACCCACGCCAGTATTCTTGCCTGAGAAATCCCATGGACAGAGAATCTTGGTGGGCTACAGTCCATAGGGTTGCAAAAGAGTTGAACATGACTTAGCAACTAAACAATGTTATTGACATTTTTTATTTTTATTTTTTGGACTCGTCCAACAATCTTGCCAAACTCTCATATATATAACTTATATTTACCTGTATATTTTATTTAGACAATCCTCATCTATAAACGAAGACTTATTTCATTTATATTTTTGGTCCTCTTAATTTCTTTTTCTTATTTTACTGCACTTTTCTAGAACATTGTGTTATAGTGGTGATGAGGAGCATTTTAGTGAGCCTTGTCTTGTTTCTTTTTTTTTTTTTTAAAATTGTTAAGTTTTAAGAGCTCTTTATATCCGGGTACCAGTCCTTTATCAGATGTATTTTTTATATATTTTCCCAAGCTGTGGATTTTCTTTCCATTCTCTTAACAGAACCTTCCTGGGTATGGTTTGGTGTCTCTCACATTACTTGAGATTTAATGTTTTCCTCTGGATGGGTGTGAGATAGTCTCTGGTTTGTATTTTGCAGTTCCTAGATGACTTGGTGGGCTTGCACCTCCCTTGCTGTGCTTCTGTGCAGTTCTGTTTTGGTTTCTTTTTGCAGTTCTGTTTCTCAATTCTATGACTTGTGCTGAGAGACTACATTTTATCTTTGAGATCTTAATTTTGCTTATATGTATTTATTTACATAAAAATACATTCTAATGCTTTATTATGTATTTGACTTTAATTTTAATTATGGTACTTCCTGTTGTATAAAAGCTTATAATGTAATTAACATTCATCATTGTTTTCCTTTATAACTTGTATGCTTTTCCCCTAAGAATTTCTATTCCATATTAAGGTTCTGTTTTCCAAAAAGTTTTAAAATCTTGTTCACATTTAGCTTTTTTATTAATAAAATTGTTTTTATTAATAAAATTGTTTATTTACTAATAAATTTGTTGTTGAAAATCAGAATGCCTGTGGGTTTAGAAACAGTTCAATTTAGGACTGAGATCAATTAGAAAGCTCAGTCCTAAATTAGGTGGCTCAGTGGTAAAGAATCTGTCTGACAATGCAGGAGACTGATTCAACCCCTGGGTCCGGAAGAGCCCCTGGAGAAGGAAATGGCAACCCACGCCAGTATTCTTGCCTGAGAAATCCCATGGACAGAGAATCTTGGTGGGCTACAGTCCATAGGGTTGCAAAAGAGTTGAACATGACTTAGCAACTAAACAATGTTATTGACATTTTTTATTTTTATTTTTTGGACTCGTCCAACAATCTTGCCAAACTCTCATATATATAACTTATATTTACCTGTATATTTTATTTAGACAATCCTCATCTATAAACGAAGACTTATTTCATTTATATTTTTGGTCCTCTTAATTTCTTTTTCTTATTTTACTGCACTTTTCTAGAACATTGTGTTATAGTGGTGATGAGGAGCATTTTAGTGAGCCTTGTCTTGTTTCTTTTTTTTTTTTTTTAAATTTTTATTTATTTATCTTTTGGAGGGTGGGGTGGGGAGGGAGGGGGATGGGCGGGCCACTTCTATTGGTCTTTCATCTATTTTCATCCGTCTTTGTTCTTTGGCTCCTGTGGGCCTCCAATCGCGGTGGCCACTGCCGTCGCAGAGCACTGGCTCTGGGCACACATGCTCCAGAGCTCCCGCTCGGCAACTGGACACATCAGTCCAGCCGCTCCGCGGCACGTGGGATCCTCCCAGGCCAGGGATCAAACCGGCGCCCCCTGCACTGCAAGGCGGCGTCCCTACCCACTGGACCACCAGGGGAAGCCCTTGTCTTGTTTCTTATATTACTGCATCTATTTTAATCATCTTCTGGGTTCTTTGCCTCTCTTTTGCCATGCATGATGCTAAATGCTTAACTTTTTTATATATACACAATTTGATTTTTTTTAATCCCAAACTGATAGAAGAGTTGCACATATAGTACAAACAATCTTTTTTGTTGGAATTGAGCAAAGGAATATTCACTTATCGAGATATAGGAAAGTCACTGTAGCTTATACATGAGTTAAATTGAATTTTGTGCTAACTAAAATAGTCTGTGTCCTATCAAATATACATTGTCCATCTGCCTTGTTTGTTAGAGAAAAGGACATGTAAAAAAAAAAAAAAAAAGAAAAGGACATGTTGACCAGAAGTAAAGAATGTCCGTGTTAGAAATAAAGGGGCATCCCTGGTGGTCCAGTGGGCAAAGAGTCCACCTGGCAGTACAGTGGGCACCGGTTCGATCCCTGGTCCGGGAAGATCCCATGTGCTGTGGAGCAGCTGGACCCGTGTGTCCAATTATAAGCCAGTGCTCTGTAGTGCATGTACCCAGAGCTGGTGCTCTGCAACAAGAGAGGCCACTATAATGGGAGGCCCATACTGGCCAAAAAATAAAGATGGATGAAAAATAAATGATGACTTAGAGGCAAAAAAAAATGTATGTATATATATATATACACACATATACATATACATACATACATATATATATATATATAAAATAAAAATAACGAGTAATTGCCTCTCCTCCTGGGGTGCCGATGGTGGTCCTCCTTTGATGATAAGACTCCTTCCCAGGTGCCAAGGCCATGCTGACTCACTGTGTACATGCTGGTCTGTTCTTTCTCTTTTTAAAGCTTTATGAAGAAATGTAACCCTGAACACAAAATTATTGTTTAATGTTCTTTGTTCTGACAAGATATAAAACGGCTGGAAACAGTGCTTCTCCAGAACAGTTTCTTCGAGCCCTCTGGGAAATGGACTTCCAGACTAGGCCTTAGTTTGACTCGTTGTTTTTTTTTTACTTTTTTTTTTTTTTTTTGCTTTTACAGAGTTTTGTTGTTTACAGATATATATAATCCCAGATTAGTCATACATATACCCATCCCTGGCTCATTCTTATTATAGGTTGTTTATTGATTATTTTCACTGACAAAACTGAAATTAAAATTGAAGCAGGATGTGTTATCTTTCCTGAATAGTTTAGTATATATTTTCTAGAAACAAGGACATTCACACAATCACAATGTAGCCATCAAAATCAGGAATTTAGCATTAATATATTACTACCACCTCATCCTCAAACCACACAGGTTTCAGATTCAAGTGTCCTAATAACCTTTATAACAGAAGGTTCCGATTCACAGGTTACATTTGGTTTTCATATCTCAGATTTTCTCCTTTTAACCTGCTAGTACAGATATGTGCTTGTTTATTTACTGCTGTTAAGCCATTCTGAGGTTAACACTATTTTATTGTGATGCTTTATTCTAATATACTGTTAGTGTTAAGTTGCTGCTTTGTTAATTTCGTCAGTTCAATTTTAACTTTGTCAGTATAATTTATATTTAAAAGCACTCATTTTAAGTGTATAGTTCAGAGAGTATTAAGTCACATATTTACCAGTGTAACCACTACCACCATCAAGATGTAGAACATTTCTATTACCAGAAGGTTCTCTCATGTCTCCTTGCAACTGCTTCCTCCCTACCCCAGCACCTGTAGATTGAGCCTCTTTCTTATCTGATATGAAAGGAATCCTGTAATAAATACGCTTTATGTCTGGCTTCTTTTGCTTGTTACAGTGACTGGAGATTCTTCCATGGTGTTTCTTGTATCTGTATTTCATTCGTTATTATTTCCATTGTATGGATCTATCATAATTTGTTCATTCATTTGCTGGTTGATAGATATATGTATTATTTCCATTGTGGGGATTTTAAGATAAATCTGTGAGCATCTGAATATGTATCTTCATGTGGACGTGCTGTTTGTGCATTACATCACTAGTTTATTTTTATTTTAGATTGCACATATGAGTGATGACATGCAGTATCTGCCTTTGACTTATTTCACTAAGTATAATACCCTCCACATCCATCCATGTTATTACAAACAGCAAAATTTCTTTTATGGTTGAATAGTAGTATTCCATCATGTGTATGTGTATGTGTATCAGTTCAGTCACTCAGCTTTGTCTGACTCTTTGCGACCCCATGGACTGTAGCACTCCAGGCTTCCCTGTCCTTCACCATTTCCCGGAGCTTGCTCAAACTCATGTCTGTTGACTCCGTGATGCCATCCAACCATCTTGCCCTCTGTCATCTCCTTCTCTTTTTGCCTTCTATTTTTCCTAGCATCAGAGTCTTTTCCAGTGAGTCGTCTTTTCACATCAAGTGGCCAAAGTATTGGAGCTTCAGCTTCATCATCATTCCTCCCAATGAATATTCAGGGTTGATTTCCTTTAGGATTGATTGGTTTGATCTCCTTCCAGTCCAGGTAACTCTCAGAAGTCCTTTCCAGCACCGCATTTCAAAGGCATCAGTATAGACTTTTGTCAGCAAAGTGATGTCTCTGCTTTTGAATATGCTGTCTAGGTTTGTCATAACTTTTCCAAGGAGCAAGCACCTTTCAATTTCAGGGCTGTAGTCACCATCCATAGTGATTTTGGAGCCCAAGAAAATAAATTCTGTCACTGTTTCCATTGTTTACCCTTCTATTTGCCATGAAGTGATGGGATCAGATGCCATGATCTTCATTTTTTGAATGTTGAGTTTTAAGTCAGCTTTTTCACTCTCTTTTACCTTCATCAAGAGGTTCTTTAGTTCTTCTTTGCTTTTCCTTTTTCTCTCATTGCACCTGTAGATTGAGCCTCTTTCTTATCTGATATGAAAGGAATCCTGTAATAAATACGCTTTATGTCTGGCTTCTTTTGCTTGTTACAGTGACTGGAGATTCTTCCATGGTGTTTCTTGTATCTGTATTTCATTCGTTATTATTTCCATTGTATGGATCTATCATAATTTGTTCATTCATTTGCTGGTTGATAGATATATGTATTATTTCCATTGTGGGGATTTTAAGATAAATCTGTGAGCATCTGAATATGTATCTTCATGTGGACGTGCTGTTTGTGCATTACATCACTAGTTTATTTTTATTTTAGATTGCACATATGAGTGATGACATGCAGTATCTGCCTTTGACTTATTTCACTAAGTATAATACCCTCCACATCCATCCATGTTATTACAAACAGCAAAATTTCTTTTTATGGTTGAATAGTAGTATTCCATCATGTGTATGTGTATGTGTATCAGTTCAGTCACTCAGCTTTGTCTGACTCTTTGCGACCCCATGGACTGTAGCACTCCAGGCTTCCCTGTCCTTCACCATTTCCCGGAGCTTGCTCAAACTCATGTCTGTTGACTCCGTGATGCCATCCAACCATCTTGCCCTCTGTCATCTCCTTCTCTTTTTGCCTTCTATTTTTCCTAGCATCAGAGTCTTTTCCAGTGAGTCGTCTTTTCACATCAAGTGGCCAAAGTATTGGAGCTTCAGCTTCATCATCATTCCTCCCAATGAATATTCAGGGTTGATTTCCTTTAGGATTGATTGGTTTGATCTCCTTCCAGTCCAGGTAACTCTCAGAAGTCCTTTCCAGCACCGCATTTCAAAGGCATCAGTATAGACTTTTGTCAGCAAAGTGATGTCTCTGCTTTTGAATATGCTGTCTAGGTTTGTCATAACTTTTCCAAGGAGCAAGCACCTTTCAATTTCAGGGCTGTAGTCACCATCCATAGTGATTTTGGAGCCCAAGAAAATAAATTCTGTCACTGTTTCCATTGTTTACCCTTCTATTTGCCATGAAGTGATGGGATCAGATGCCATGATCTTCATTTTTTGAATGTTGAGTTTTAAGTCAGCTTTTTCACTCTCTTTTACCTTCATCAAGAGGTTCTTTAGTTCTTCTTTGCTTTTCTGCCATAGGTTGGTGTCATCTGCATATCTGACATTATTGATATTTCTCCTGAAAATCTTAACTCCAACTTGTGCTTCATCCAGGCTGGCATCTCACATGATGTACTCTGCATGTAAATTAAATAAGCAGGGTGACCATATACAGCCTTGACGTACTCCTTTCCCAATTCGAAAATAGTCTGTCATTCCATGTCCAGTTTTAACTGTTTCTTCTTGTCCTGAATACAGGTTTTGCAGGAGGAAGGTAAAGTGGTCTTGTATTTCCATCTCTTTAAGAATTTTCCAGTTTGTTGTGATCCACACATTCAAAAGCTTTAGCGTAGTCAGTGAAGCAGAAGTAGGTGTTTTTCTGGAATCCAACAGGTGTTGACAGTTTGATCTCTGGTTCCTCTGCCTTTTCTAAATCCAACTTGTACATCTGGAAGTTCTCGGTTCACATACAGTTGAAGCCTAGCTTGGAGCATGAGCTTGCTAGCAGGTGAAATGAATCCAATGGTGCGGTAATTTGAACATTCTTTGGCATTGCCCTTCTTTGGTATTGGAATGAAAATTGACCTTTTCCAGTCCTGAGGCCACTGCTGAGTTTTCCAAACTTGCTGGAATATTGAGTGCAGCACTTTAACAGCATCATCTTCTACAATTTGAAATATCTCAGCTGGAATTCCATCACCTCCACTAGTTTTGTTCATAGAGATGCTTCCTCAGAGTCACTTGACTTAGCACTCCAGGATTTCTGGCTCAAGGTGAGTGATCACACCATCGTGGTCATCTGGGTCATTAAGGTCTTTTTTGTATAGTTCTGTGTATTCTTTCCACCTCTTTTTAATATCTTCCGCTTCTGTTAGGTCCACACATTTCTGTCCTTTATTGTGCCTATCTTTGAATGAAATGTTCCCTTGGTATCTCTGATTTTCTTGAGGAGATCTCTAGTCTTTCTGTTCTTTCTATTTCTTTGCATTGTTCACTTAAGAAGGCTTTGTTAACTCTTCTTGCTATTCTCTGGAACTTTGCATTCAGATAGGGTATGTCTTTTGTTTTCTCCCTTGCCTTTTGCTTCTCTTCTCAGCTGTTTCTAAGGCCTCCTCAGACAGCCATTTTGCCTTTTTGCATTTCTTTTTCTTGGCGATGGTTTTGATCACTGCCTCCTAAACAATGTTAAGAACCTCCGTTGATAGTTCTTTAGGCAGTCTCTCTAACAGATCTAATCCCTTAAATCTATTTGTCACTTCTAGTGTATAGTCTGAAGGGAACTGATTTAGGTCACAACTAAATGACCTAGTGGTTTTCCCTACTTTCTTCAATTTAATCCCAAATTTTTGCAATAAGGAGTTCATCATGTGAGCCATAGTTAACTCCCGGTCTTGTTTTTGCTGGCTGCATAGAGCTTCTCCATCTTTGGCTGCAAAGAATAGAATCAATCTGATTTCAGCATTGGCCGTCTGGTGACCGATCCAGAACCGATCTGATTGGCCATCAGAACCGATTTAACTCTCCAAAAAAAGGCATTTTGGTTGGGCCAGCTTGGGGTCAGGGCCTTGACCAGGTCCATTGAGGGTCAGGGCTATGCAGTGTAAAGCGTCCCCACGGATCAGGACTGTTTCCACAGGTAAGCTGGGTGGCTTGAGGTCTGCTCACAGACCCTAAAAGTCACTTTTCTACATGCAACCCATCTTCCATTCCTGGTGAGAACTTTTTTAGTACCATTTCATGACTTGTAGCGCTCAACACTTCTTTGTACATAATCCGTTTTTTTTTTTTTTTTTCTTTTCCCAATCTGCAGCTGTATTCCTCAGCACTTGTGGAATGTGATGATCATGATTCACATAACAATGATAGAAATTTTGATGTGGAATCAGTAAAGAAAGAAATCAAGAGAGGAAGGAAGTTGGTAAGTATGAATGATTTTTTTTAGAAAGATGAACAGACTCTTGGGTATGCCTTCAAAAGAAAGTCTATTTGATCGATAAACCAGGGATAGAAATGTATTTTGGAGAACTGAAAGAAGGAGATCTCTAGTCTTTCTGTTCTTTCTATTTCTTTGCATTGTTCACTTAAGAAGGCTTTGTTAACTCTTCTTGCTATTCTCTGGAACTTTGCATTCAGATAGGGTATGTCTTTTGTTTTCTCCCTTGCCTTTTGCTTCTCTTCTCAGCTGTTTCTAAGGCCTCCTCAGACAGCCATTTTGCCTTTTTGCATTTCTTTTTCTTGGCGATGGTTTTGATCACTGCCTCCTAAACAATGTTAAGAACCTCCGTTGATAGTTCTTTAGGCAGTCTCTCTAACAGATCTAATCCCTTAAATCTATTTGTCACTTCTAGTGTATAGTCTGAAGGGAACTGATTTAGGTCACAACTAAATGACCTAGTGGTTTTCCCTACTTTCTTCAATTTAATCCCAAATTTTTGCAATAAGGAGTTCATCATGTGAGCCATAGTTAACTCCCGGTCTTGTTTTTGCTGGCTGCATAGAGCTTCTCCATCTTTGGCTGCAAAGAATAGAATCAATCTGATTTCAGCATTGGCCGTCTGGTGACCGATCCAGAACCGATCTGATTGGCCATCAGAACCGATTTAACTCTCCAAAAAAAGGCATTTTGGTTGGGCCAGCTTGGGGTCAGGGCCTTGACCAGGTCCATTGAGGGTCAGGGCTATGCAGTGTAAAGCGTCCCCACGGATCAGGACTGTTTCCACAGGTAAGCTGGGTGGCTTGAGGTCTGCTCACAGACCCTAAAAGTCACTTTTCTACATGCAACCCATCTTCCATTCCTGGTGAGAACTTTTTTAGTACCATTTCATGACTTGTAGCGCTCAACACTTCTTTGTACATAATCCGTTTTTTTTTTTTTTTTTCTTTTCCCAATCTGCAGCTGTATTCCTCAGCACTTGTGGAATGTGATGATCATGATTCACATAACAATGATAGAAATTTTGATGTGGAATCAGTAAAGAAAGAAATCAAGAGAGGAAGGAAGTTGGTAAGTATGAATGATTTTTTTTAGAAAGATGAACAGACTCTTGGGTATGCCTTCAAAAGAAAGTCTATTTGATCGATAAACCAGGGATAGAAATGTATTTTGGAGAACTGAAAGAAGTAGGACCTGTATTGGAAACTTAGACTCAACTGAATATTTTAATATTTTAAAATAAACTACAATATGCTTCCTCAGCAAAAGTATTTATAGAGAATTCCAGCTCATTAGACTGACTTTAAAAGAAAGAATGCTCATTTTCTCGCTTAGCCAGGGGGAAAGCTTGCTTCAGGGTGGGGGTTTAGGGGCTGGATGATGTCATCAGGCGCCCATCATCCTTTCTGACCTCCTGTCCCCGGCGTCAGCGGGTCCCTTTGGGATCCCAGGGTGACCACGGAGGCATCAGGCTCTCCTGTCTGTCAGCAGTTCTTTCCCAAGCATGGAGTAAGAGCCCTCCTGCACGGTGAATGAGGCCCCACCTCTCTTTCTGCACAAGTTGCTCAAGGCTACCGTGACTCATCAGGATCTACCCTTGGATCTGGGGTCAGTGCTCTGCTGAGTAGCTGTCCTTCTCGGGCTGCTGCAGGGACTCCCCCGGGGATAGATACGTCACCACTTAGTCAGCAGGAGAGCAAGCTTGAGCGCCGACACCCTCGCCACCACCACAGCCCCCATCAGGTTAGGGATCTGGAGCACACACAGTCTTCATACTTCCGTGATGTCAGCATACACGTGGGCAGTTTGCCCATCGCCGGGTGTGCTTTGAGGTGAGCCAGCTCAGGGCACTCAGCAGGCAGCTGGGCACAGCTGGGGTCAGGAAGCCTTCAGAGCTGGGGGAGGGTGTGTGTGAAAATGAAGATGGGGAATTCCAGGGCTTCCCCTGGTGGTCCAGTGGGTAAAGACACCGCCTTGCAGTGCAAGGGGCGCCGGTTCGATCCCTGGCCTGGGAAGATCCCACGTGCCGCGGAGCGGCTGGACCCATGTGTCCAATTACCGAGCCCGAGCTCTGGAGCGCATGCGCCCAGAGCCAGTGCTCTGCGACAACAGACACCACCGCGATGGGAGGCCCACAGGAGCCAAAGAACGAAGACGAATGAAAATAGAGAAATGAAAGACCAATAGAAATGGCCCGCCGGTCCCCCTCCCTCCCCACCCCACCCCCCAAAAGATAAAAAATAAATAAATAAAGATGGGGAATTCCAGAGAGAGGGAACAGGGTGCATAAAAGCTCAGAAGGCAGGAAAGAAGACGCGGCACCTTCATAGGACCATAAGCGCAGGCCTGTCCCTGGCATTCTCTTCCCTGACCTCACAGAACTCCACAGGAGGTTCTGGCGGGCGGGACGCCCTTGCTTTGCCCTTAGAGTTAGCTGACTCTGGCTTCCACTGCAGCAGCGAACGCTGCAGCAGAGGTGTTGGTGGGTTACCACAGAGACAGCACGTTCCTAGAAATGGAACAGCTGAGTCAGAATTCCCTTTCACATCTTTGAAATGTGCCGACAAAGTGTCCCCCCGGGAAGACTGTACCACTTTATCCTTCTGTCCTTAGTGAATGAAAAGAGTGCTTCTCCCAGCCCTTGACAAACACGGGCCTCACAAGCCTTGTTCATTCTTGCCAGTCTCACGGCGTTCTACCTCTCCTTTCCCTGATCCCTGCAGGGGTTGAACCCTTGCCCTCCTTAGTCATCGTCCTGCCCCCAGGCTCGCCCAGCTGCACTGGCTCTCCAGTGATGCCCGGCCCCCGTCCAGCGGCCCTCTCCGCTCTGAGCCCAGGACACCCTCCGTGCTCACGGGGCAGAGCCCCGCCCCCTCCCCCGCCCCCCACCTCCGTCTGCCGGAGCTCAGGAGCTCTGGCAGCTGAGCAGTTAACCGAGAAAACCCACAGGGGTTCTGACTGATCTTAAACTCACAGCCATAAACCTCAAACAGACCGTCAGCACTACTGCTTCTGGTCCTCTCATCTCTCTTTAAAACCTCGCCCCACCCCAACTTCTCATTCCCAAGCTGATGATTCTGACTGGGTTTTTTTTTTTTGAGACACTTTATTTTGTTTTTAAACATCTTTTATTATTATTATGTGACCTCTTTTATTGTTTTTGTTTCTTAAAATTAATTTATTTATCTTCATCCATCTTTATTCTTTGGCCTGTTTTGGCTTCCCACTGCAGTGACCTCTCTCATTGCTGAGCACTGGCTCTGGGTTGCCCACATGGACACAGCGAAGACGAATGAAAATAGAGAAATGAAAGACCAATAGAAATGGCCCGCGGTCCCCTCCTCCCACCCACCCCCCAAAAGATAAAAAATAAATAAATAAAGATGGGGAATTCCAGAGAGAGGGAACAGGGTGCATAAAAGCTCAGAAGGCAGGAAAGAAGACGCGGCACCTTCATAGGACCATAAGCGCAGGCCTGTCCCTGGCATTCTCTTCCCTGACCTCACAGAACTCCACAGGAGGTTCTGGCGGGCGGGACGCCCTTGCTTTGCCCTTAGAGTTAGCTGACTCTGGCTTCCACTGCAGCAGCGAACGCTGCAGCAGAGGTGTTGGTGGGTTACCACAGAGACAGCACGTTCCTAGAAATGGAACAGCTGAGTCAGAATTCCCTTTCACATCTTTGAAATGTGCCGACAAAGTGTCCCCCCGGGAAGACTGTACCACTTTATCCTTCTGTCCTTAGTGAATGAAAAGAGTGCTTCTCCCAGCCCTTGACAAACACGGGCCTCACAAGCCTTGTTCATTCTTGCCAGTCTCACGGCGTTCTACCTCTCCTTTCCCTGATCCCTGCAGGGGTTGAACCCTTGCCCTCCTTAGTCATCGTCCTGCCCCAGGCTCGCCCAGCTGCACTGGCTCTCCAGTGACGCCCGGCCCCCGTCCAGCGGCCCTCTCCGCTCTGAGCCCAGGACACCCTCCGTGCTCACGGGGCAGAGCCCCGCCCCCTCCCCCGCCCCCCACCTCCGTCTGCCGGAGCTCAGGAGCTCTGGCAGCTGAGCAGTTAACCGAGAAAACCCACAGGGGTTCTGACTGATCTTAAACTCACAGCCATAAACCTCAAACAGACCGTCAGCACTACTGCTTCTGGTCCTCTCATCTCTCTTTAAAACCTCGCCCCACCCCAACTTCTCATTCCCAAGCTGATGATTCTGACTGGGTTTTTTTTTTTTGAGACACTTTATTTTGTTTTTAAACATCTTTTATTATTATTATGTGACCTCTTTTATTGTTTTTGTTTCTTAAAATTAATTTATTTATCTTCATCCATCTTTATTCTTTGGCCTGTTTTGGCTTCCCACTGCAGTGACCTCTCTCATTGCTGAGCACTGGCTCTGGGTGCATGCGCTCCAGAGCGCTGGCTCGTAATTGGACACACCGGTCCAGCTGCTCCGTGGACGTGGGATCTTCCCCGGCCAGGGATCGAACTGGTGCCCCTTGCACTGCAAGGCGGACTTTTTCCCCACTGGACCACCAGGGAAGCCCGAGGCCCTTTATTTTTTAAAGCAGTTTTAGGTTCATGAGAAGACTGGGGGACAGTACAAAGAGTTCCACACTCCCCTCCCCTGACACGTTCACAGCCTCCACTTTATCAGCCTCCCTGCAGAGGGGACATTTGTTATAGCTCACGGAGGACACTGCCGCATCCTAAGGGCTGTTGGGGACGTGAGGGTTTCCCCCTGGGGCTGCACACTTCTTTCCTGATTCTTACCGGGAAAACAGAAACGATGGGACAGCAGCTCCTCCTGTCTGAATCCCCCTCCACCTGTCCTGACTGCAGACCTCGCTCCTGCCCAGGCCAACCCTGCCGGGCTTTGCAGGGCCACCCGCACTCCCCACTGGGCTCCAGCATTTTCTTCCACCCTGTTCACGTCCGTATCCCTCTTTGCTACTTGATTATTCCCGTCAGCATATAAACAGGACCAACTGATCGTGTATTAAAAAACCCCTCGCACACAGAGGTCTGGCCTAGTTGACTTGTCAGTAGTGCCGTCACACTGTGGTCCCCACCCCACGTCCGGCTGCACTTCCCTCTTCGCGTGGCCTGGCCACACTCTGCTGAGGGGCCTCTTACCTCTCTGGCTGCTGCTTCTCAGGTGCCTGCTGTTTTTCCTCTTCTGCTCAAACTCTGTGGTTTGGAGTGCCTCGGGCTGTATTCCTGGGCTCCTCCCTCAGTCTGAACATCCTTCCTCCAGGACCTCATTCAGTTCCCACGGCTTCAATATCATTCTTGTCCGGGGACGCTTCTCTCCGGCCCCGAAGACCAGCCTGACATACTTACCTAGATACCTAATTGCATCTCATGTTAAACTGGCTGGAAAAGAAGAGTTCTGTCTTCACACACACACACACAGACTCCATCCATCCATCCAAACCTGTTGGCGTCTCAGTAACACATCACTTAGCCATCGAGCCCCTCAGCGTCACCCTGCAGACCTCCTACGCTCCTCTCTCACCACTTACCATGGACCTGGGGGAGGTCTGACCTGACTCGCACAGTTGCTGGAACTCTGGGCACTTGTCCTGCTTTCTCTCCTACCCGCCCCTCCCAGGCCGTCCTCCACACAGCGGCCAGACTGGTGTCTTTAAACTCTGCATCAGCTTATGCTCCCCTAGCATACAGATAAAATCCCAGCTCACCACTGCGGTTCGAATGTTGCTGGATCTCAGCTCAGACTCTCCTCCTCGCTTCCCCTCTGCAGCACCACCAGCCGTCCCTCTTGTCCTTCCTGCACGCTGGCCAGTGGGGAAGCTCGTTCCTGCCACACGAACATAAGGCCTTCTGCTTGTGGTGCCCTCCCCCTGCTTTGATGCAGCCTCGGAGCTCTTATGAAAATCTAGGCTTTCGTGTCACCTCCTTACAGAGGCCTTCTGTATCACTGACCACTCAGTCTGAAGTAGGGAGCCAGAGAGTCTGTCACTTTGCCTTAATTCTCTCCAAAGCATATGTCATTGTTTTAAATTTTGCTTTATTTGATCATTCTGTTTCTACCACAAGTTAACTTCACGCCAGCGGGCAGATCCCTTACCCATTGCTGTCCCCACTCCTAGAAGGCCTGCCATTGTTGTTGTTCAGTTGCTAAGACCTGCCCAACTCTTTGTGACCCCGGGGACTGCAGCATGGCATGCTCCTCTGTCCTCCACTATCTCTCGGGATTTACTCAAATTCATGTCCATTAAGTCAGTGATGCCATTGAACCATCTCATCCTCTGCCACCCCCTTCTTTTCTGTCAATCTTTCCCAGCATCAGGGGCTTTTCTAATGAATTGGCTTTTCACATCGGGTGGCCAAAGTGTTGGAGCTTCAGCATCAGTCCTTCCAATGAATATTCAGGTTTAACTTCCGTTTAGGATTGATTTGTTTGATCTCCTTTCAGTCCAGAGAACCCTCGAGCACCATGATTCAAAGGCATCAATTCTATGGCGCTCAACCTTTTTTTTTTTTTTTTAAAGATTTATTTATTTATTTATTTTGGGCGGGGGTCGGGTTGGGGAGGGAGGGGAGCGGGCGGGCCACTTCCGTTGGTCTTTCATTTCTCCATTTTCATCTGTCTTTGTTCTTTGGCTCTTGTGGGCCTCCCATCGTGGTGGCGTCTGTTGTCGCAGAGCGCCGGCTCTGGGCGCATGCGCTCCAGAGCTCCGGCTCGGTAATTGGACACATAGGTCCAGCCGCTCCGCGGCACGTGGGATCTTCCCAGGCCAGGGATTGAACCGGCGCCCCTTGCACTGCAAGGCGGTATCCTTACCCACTGGACCACCAGGGGAAGCCCGCGCTCAACCTTCTTTATGGTCCAACTCTCACGTCCGTACAAGACTGCTGGAAAAACCATAGCTTTGTAGGCAAAGTGATGTCTCTGCTTTTTTAATATGCTGTCTAGGTTTGTCATAGCTTCCCTTCCAAGGAGGACGCATCTTTTACTTTCATGTTTATGAGCTGTTTGCATTTCTGCTGTGATTTGCCTCTTCCCATTTTTTTGTGGGTGAGCAGAGTCTTGACCCTGTGAATCTAGTTTCGTTCCCCAGAGGCCTTCTGTATCACTGACCACTCAGTCTGAAGTAGGGAGCCAGAGAGTCTGTCACTTTGCCTTAATTCTCTCCAAAGCATATGTCATTGTTTTAAATTTTGCTTTATTTGATCATTCTGTTTCTACCACAAGTTAACTTCACGCCAGCGGGCAGATCCCTTACCCATTGCTGTCCCCACTCCTAGAAGGCCTGCCATTGTTGTTGTTCAGTTGCTAAGACCTGCCCAACTCTTTGTGACCCCGGGGACTGCAGCATGGCATGCTCCTCTGTCCTCCACTATCTCTCGGGATTTACTCAAATTCATGTCCATTAAGTCAGTGATGCCATTGAACCATCTCATCCTCTGCCACCCCCTTCTTTTCTGTCAATCTTTCCCAGCATCAGGGGCTTTTCTAATGAATTGGCTTTTCACATCGGGTGGCCAAAGTGTTGGAGCTTCAGCATCAGTCCTTCCAATGAATATTCAGGTTTAACTTCCGTTTAGGATTGATTTGTTTGATCTCCTTTCAGTCCAGAGAACCCTCGAGCACCATGATTCAAAGGCATCAATTCTATGGCGCTCAACCTTTTTTTTTTTTTTTTAAAGATTTATTTATTTATTTATTTTGGGCGGGGGTCGGGTTGGGGAGGGAGGGGAGCGGGCGGGCCACTTCCGTTGGTCTTTCATTTCTCCATTTTCATCTGTCTTTGTTCTTTGGCTCTTGTGGGCCTCCCATCGTGGTGGCGTCTGTTGTCGCAGAGCGCCGGCTCTGGGCGCATGCGCTCCAGAGCTCCGGCTCGGTAATTGGACACATAGGTCCAGCCGCTCCGCGGCACGTGGGATCTTCCCAGGCCAGGGATTGAACCGGCGCCCCTTGCACTGCAAGGCGGTATCCTTACCCACTGGACCACCAGGGGAAGCCCGCGCTCAACCTTCTTTATGGTCCAACTCTCACGTCCGTACAAGACTGCTGGAAAAACCATAGCTTTGTAGGCAAAGTGATGTCTCTGCTTTTTTAATATGCTGTCTAGGTTTGTCATAGCTTCCCTTCCAAGGAGGACGCATCTTTTACTTTCATGTTTATGAGCTGTTTGCATTTCTGCTGTGATTTGCCTCTTCCCATTTTTTTGTGGGTGAGCAGAGTCTTGACCCTGTGTCAGCTATGCAGCAAACAGACTTCCTTTTATGGCATCTCAGCACTTTAAAGTGGATCTTACATTTTTTATATAGTCTGGCCCATCTTTCTCTTTGTGACTTCTGAGTTTCCTGCCTTACTGTTTAAACAGTACTTACCTCAGTGCTGTACTTTTTTTTTCTCATATTTTCTAGATTTTTGTAGGTTTTTAAAAATATTTCTATAATAGAACCTTAATCTGCATGGAGTGTATTGAGGAATAGATTTTGAGGTAGGGATCTTTTTTTTCTGCACATCTAGTCAGATGCCCCTGCTCCCCAACATTAAATGGTCATTGTTTGTGCTCTGACTTCATGTCCTGCCTTCTGCACAGTCTAATTTCTCTTGTATATTTGCATTTTCTTTATTACTAGAAATGGTTGCACTGTCCTTGGGATACTGTGTGAGCTTTCTCCTATTGTGCTAGGTGGTTTCCTTAAGCTTTCACTTCATTCAGCCAGAGCATGACATAAACCAGCCTTGCTCATGGCTCAGATTCCCCTAGACAGGTTTCTGTGGCCGCGTACTATTCCAGCCGTCTCTACCCCACCTTCCTAGGAGGTCGGTAGACCAATACAGAGTACTGAAAAGCAAGAGATCAAATGAATCGAACTGAGAAAACTTACTTTGGCTTTTTGGTTTTGTATTTTTGCATTTTTGGCCTTTCTGCATAGATACCAAAGACATTTCCCTTCCTTTCTCTCACGTCTCCTAGGAGTGTCTCTGTAAGACACACACTGTTATCCCCGGGCGGGGGGAGTCTGGTCCAGAAGTGGTGAAGGGCCGGCTCGAGATCAGACAGCTGTTAGCACACCCCCTGGAGCTTTCCTTGGCTGGAAATAGTACGCGGCTGGAATAGTACGCAGCCACAGAAACCTGTCTGGGGAAATCTGAGCCATGAGCAAGGCTGGTTTATGTCATGCTCTGGCTGAATGAAGTGAAAGCTCAAGGAAAGCCCACAGGCTGAGTGTCCCCGAAGAACCTGTTGCCTAAGGCCAGACAGTGTTGCCAGTCCTGCTTTTAAGAAATCTCTTAAAAAGAAGAGGGGATGGGAGTTAGAAACAAGCAGAGTTTTCTGCCTTTAATCAGATCATTACGAAACATTCCAGTGAGCTGAGGTTTAGCTGAAATGCCAAAAGGAACAGCCATGAGTCAGGACCCGCTGTTTGTAACTGACATCTTGAGGGTGGCCAGCTTGAAAATGACATCTGATGACATGTTGCACTTTAAATTCTAACAAAGATTCTGAAGAAAAAAAAACCAAAAAACCAGGTGCTTGCTTACTCCGTAAAATCTCTTTTTCTATAGAAATGCACATTTTGTGGGGGAAAAGGAGCCACCGTGGGATGTGATTTAAAATCCTGTTCCAAGAATTACCACTTCTTCTGTGCGAAGAATGACCACGCCACTCTACAAGCTGATGGAGTTCAAGGAATTTATAAGTATTTAAAGCCATGTTTGGGGGGATGGGAATATGGAATGGTTACATTAAGATAAGATTTTCTTTTAAAGCTAATTTTATACAAATTGTTTAGGTAAGAATATAGTTTGAGAGATGCCCCGTCAGAACCTGACTGCCCCTCAGGGAGGTTCTCCTATTGTGCTAGGTGGTTTCCTTAAGCTTTCACTTCATTCAGCCAGAGCATGACATAAACCAGCCTTGCTCATGGCTCAGATTCCCCTAGACAGGTTTCTGTGGCCGCGTACTATTCCAGCCGTCTCTACCCCACCTTCCTAGGAGGTCGGTAGACCAATACAGAGTACTGAAAAGCAAGAGATCAAATGAATCGAACTGAGAAAACTTACTTTGGCTTTTTGGTTTTGTATTTTTGCATTTTTGGCCTTTCTGCATAGATACCAAAGACATTTCCCTTCCTTTCTCTCACGTCTCCTAGGAGTGTCTCTGTAAGACACACACTGTTATCCCCGGGCGGGGGGAGTCTGGTCCAGAAGTGGTGAAGGGCCGGCTCGAGATCAGACAGCTGTTAGCACACCCCCTGGAGCTTTCCTTGGCTGGAAATAGTACGCGGCTGGAATAGTACGCAGCCACAGAAACCTGTCTGGGGAAATCTGAGCCATGAGCAAGGCTGGTTTATGTCATGCTCTGGCTGAATGAAGTGAAAGCTCAAGGAAAGCCCACAGGCTGAGTGTCCCCGAAGAACCTGTTGCCTAAGGCCAGACAGTGTTGCCAGTCCTGCTTTTAAGAAATCTCTTAAAAAGAAGAGGGGATGGGAGTTAGAAACAAGCAGAGTTTTCTGCCTTTAATCAGATCATTACGAAACATTCCAGTGAGCTGAGGTTTAGCTGAAATGCCAAAAGGAACAGCCATGAGTCAGGACCCGCTGTTTGTAACTGACATCTTGAGGGTGGCCAGCTTGAAAATGACATCTGATGACATGTTGCACTTTAAATTCTAACAAAGTTTCTGAAGAAAAAACCAAAAAACCAGGTGCTTGCTTACTCCGTAAAATCTCTTTTTCTATAGAAATGCACATTTTGTGGGGGAAAAGGAGCCACCGTGGGATGTGATTTAAAATCCTGTTCCAAGAATTACCACTTCTTCTGTGCGAAGAATGACCACGCCACTCTACAAGCTGATGGAGTTCAAGGAATTTATAAGTATTTAAAGCCATGTTTGGGGGGATGGGAATATGGAATGGTTACATTAAGATAAGATTTTCTTTTAAAGCTAATTTTATACAAATTGTTTAGGTAAGAATATAGTTTGAGAGATGCCCCGTCAGGAACCTGACTTCAAAAGACCATCCCTAGGGTTTTCCTGGTGGTCCAGTGGGTAAGGACACCGCCTTGCAGTGCAAGGGGTGCCAGTTCGATCCCTGGCCTGGGAAGATCCCACGTGCCGCAGAGCGGCTGGACCCATGTGTCCAACTCCCGAACCAGAGCTCTGGAGCCCATGCGCCCAGAGCCGGTGATCTGCAGCGAGAGAGGTCACTGCAATGGGAGACCCACACAGGCCAAGGAACAAAGATAGATGAAAATAAATAAATGAAAGACCAATAGAAGTGGCCCCAAAAAATAAAAATAAAGAATGTGTGAGAAAAACAAAAAGACCATCCCTAGCTTCCCTGGTGGCTTGGTGGTAAAGAACCCGCCTGCCAATGCGTGAGACACAGGAGACGGAGGTTCCATCCCTGGTTCGAGAAGATCTCCTGGAGGAGGAAATGGCAACCCACTCCAGTGTTCTGGCCTGGGAAACCCCGGGGCAGAGGGCCAGGTGGGCTGCAGTCCACAGCGTCGCCGAGAGTTGGACATGACTTAGTGACTACAGGGTTGGTTTTGTTTGGAGTTTGTTTGGTCCAGCTGCTCTGCGGCACATAGGATCTTCCCAGGCCAGGGATTGAACCGGTGCCCGCTACACTGCAAGGCAGACTCTTCACCCACTGGACCACCAGGGAATCTCAGTCCTGGACGTTTTAAATTTCAGTGAAATATATACTTTTATTTCAATTGTAGTATCTGAATAATATGTTAAGTGTTATGAGAGGATTATTATTTCTTTGGAGTAGTTGATGTACAGTGTTGTGTTAGTTTCAAGTGTACAGCAGAGTGCTTCAGTTCCGATTCGTTCTCAGAATCTTTTCCCCTATAGGCTGTTGCATAATACAGAACAGAGTTGCCTTTGCGGTATAGTAGATCCTTGCGGGTTATCTTTTTTACAAATAGTAGTATTCATATGCTAATCCCAAACTCCTAATATATCCCTTCCAGGGGATTATTTTTAATGTGATTTTTGTAAGAGCTGTTACATTCTTAAATGATATTTTAAAATTCCATGTAGAGGGAAGTACATGGAATTTTGTGGTAGTTGTGGTCCGCCCCCCCGCCACACCAACTTTATCAACATGTTCCAGCACTGTTTCATTACGTTATTAGCCACTGACTTTATTCCAGGAATATGTCAAAGTACTTTTCAAAGGTTAATTCATTTAAAACTCTAAGTGGCCCAGTAAGGTAGATACTGTAATTCTCAGAGTATTATGAGGAAACTGAGGCACTCACTGCGAGGCAGTCATTTGTCCCCAGGCCACGCAACTGGCTAGTGGCTGAGCGGGGCTGAAGGGCTCCAGAGCCTTTGCTGTCACATCCTCTTTAAGCTTAGGGGCCTCGTATCTTAAAACATGGGCGAGCCGAACAGCCCGAGACATTTTCAGTAATTTAACATCTGATTTTACAAGTTGCATTGGTATTTTCTTACTGGAGACTTAGGAAATGCATGAATATGTTACCTTCACTTTCTTTTACATTTGATTTGCTGAGAAACCCGTGGGTTGTAATATTCTATTTCACATTATGTACGTTCCCAAGGAGCTTGTTTTATTATGACTTCTCCAATGACCTGAAACACCCGCCAGAAAGACAACTATTAGCAGAGCTACGAGGTCAGAGAGGAGTCGAGGTCCTGCTCCGCCTTGACATCTGAAAGAATGTGGATCATGGATCAGGAGAACCAGTGAACAGAGACTCCATAAAGCCATCTTTTTTGTCATAGTTTTATCAGGTCTCTGGTGAACTTTCATTGATTTTTTTTTTCATTTAATGTAAACAGTTGGAGCACCTGTTGCACATAAGACCCCTTGTTAGGTGGAGCGAGACCATAAAGAGGAACGAGATATGGACTGAACCCGTCGCTTCACGGCGGAGCAGAAGTCAGAATTCTTAGGAGCCTGTGGCAGGACGGGAGCAGGGGGGGCCTGACATGAGGGTGGCCTGGCCTTCAGTAGATCATTGTTGAAAATGAGAGATGGGTGGGGGTATGGGAGTTCATCGCATCTTCTCCACTTCTCTGTGTTTGAAATTTTCCATAAAATTTTTTGGAATTGTTTTGCCTGGCAAACAAGTGCTCAGAGATCCCAGAAGCTGAAGGCTAAGGTTAATATTGATTGGCCAGGGTAGGGGTGGTGCTGGGAGGACTGCATGGAGGAGGCAGCAACTGGTATAAGACGGGAAGAACTCATCCATCACCCTAGGCACGGGGGCCAAGATCTGGGGGCTGAGGAGGGACGAAGGCTGCAGAGACAATGGGGCCAGAGTGGCTCCTTCCCTCAGTGCACTTTTTTTTTTTTTTTAATTTATTTGGCTGCTCTGGGTCTTAGTTGCTGCACATGGGATCTGTAGTTGCGGCATGTGGGGTCTAGTTCCCTGACCGGGAATCGAACCCTGGCCCCATGCGTTGGGAGCACGGAGTTTTAACTGCTGGATCACCAGGGAAATCCCTCGCTGCACTTGCTGGCTGCAGCTGCGCTGCTTCACCTTCCTCTTCTGCGGATGATCAGTTCCAAGCTCGTGCAGCTCACATCGAAGATCTGGGGGAAATGCCTGTTGAATTAGAAACCCACTTGCTCCCCAAAAGAATGCAAGCAGTTTGTGCTTCAAGTTGACGGGTGTATTTTGGGCTGTGCCGGGGCTTTGCTGCTGTGCAGGCTTTCCTCTAGTGTGGAGAGCAGGGGCCACTCGGCCTCGCGGCGCTCGGGCTTCACTGCGGGGCTTCTCCTGCGGTGGCGTGTGAGCTCTCGGCGTGCAGGTCGCCATGGCGCAGCACCCGGGCTCTGGAGCACAGGCTCAGTTGCTCTGTGGCGTGTGGGATCTTCCCGGGTCAGGAATTAAGCCCATGTCCCCTGCATGGGATGGTGGATTCTTAACCACTGGACCACGGGGGAAGTCCAGTTTTGTGCTTGTTGTTGAAAAGCAGCAGAACTTTGTATAGTCAGATGAAAATCTGTCGTAGCTGTTGGATCTCTAGGGATCTTTATACAGAAAAATCCCACTGAGCACGATACAGAAGCAAGTCTTGTTCAGAGTTTGTCGTTAGCACTCACCCCTGCAGAGAACACTGACCTGCCCCAGATTCAAGGGCACGGGGGACGCTGGGATGGGCTCCATCTGCCCTTGATGTGCATCAGTAACTTACAGTCATGAGCAGCAGTTTTTTGTGGGGTTTTTTTGGCCATGCTGTGTAGCATGTGGGGTCTTAGTTTCCCAACCAGGGACTGAACCCACACCTTCTGCACTGGGAGCACAGAGCCCTAACACTCAACCACCAGGATAGTCCCAGCAATTTTGTTTCTAATTATTTTATTCATGTATTTCTTTCATTTTGGCTGTGCTGGGTCTTCGTTGTACAAGGGCTTTTCTCTCGTTGTGGCGAGTGGGGGCTTCTCCTTGCAGTGGCTTCTTATGTTGTGGAGCACAGGCTCTAGGATGAGCGGGCTTCAGCCGTTGTGGCCCATGGGTGCAACAATTGTGGCGACCAGGCTCTATAGCACAAGCTTAATAGTGTGGCACATGGGCTTAGTTGCTTCAAGGCCATGTGGGCTCTTCCTGGATCAGGGATCGAACCAGTGCACTGGCAGGTGGATTCTTTAGTACTGAGTCACCAGGATTTTGTTCTTAACAAATACTAAGGGTTAAGCCCTCGTGAGAAACAGCGTTGTTCTCTTTAAAGTTAGAAAGCAGTAGGCATGATGCTTGAAAAGTGTAAACAAAAATATTTGACTCTGAAATTTCATGTTTTCAGAGTGTTTTGCCGACAACATGCTGACTCTCAAGATGGTAAGTCGCTACAAATTCAGTCTTGTGGGTTTAAAAAAGGGTAAATATTTAGGTAAGACATGGAATAATCTGATTAGCCTCAGTCAGTTAAAATACAAGTTTTTGAGTTAAAATGTTAAATACTTATTAAAATTAAGTTGTCGGTCCCTGTGCGGCGTGCAGTGTAACGGACTAAACGTCTTTGTGACTAGATCTGCCATCCGTGAAGCCTCAGTCTGCTGTCTTCCATTCTCACTGCAGTGAGCGGAGCAAACCAAGATACGGTAAAGAGCGCTAACCTCTGACTTCATCTTCTGAAAAGTGCATCAGTTTTCAGTAGGAAAAACTGATCAAGTGCTATATGTCCCCTGAACACTGTTTTCCTAAGAACGTGCAGTCAGCCTTTGCTACTTCTGTTCTGAGAACAGCTGGGTCCTGGCTCCCTAGTTAGGTGGCCTGCGTGCTGCTGGACAGCGCCGGCTTCTGAACACTTGATCCGGAACACTCCTGTGCACCGGAGCCAGCCCTCGGGTGAAGGCTTCCTTCCTGCCCTCCCGGCTGCAGTGTGGTGGTAAACAGTACTCTCTAAACCACAGAGCTACCCTCCTGCAACCATTACCCTTTCACCTTATCAGAAATACTGTAAAAAATATTGCCGCCCATTGGTGTTTATTGACAGGAAAAGATGTCAATCAAGTGCTTGTTTTAGAAAGCAGATTTACAACAACTCCTGTCTCCAGAGGAAACCACCATTGCTTCTCTTGAATTCTTCCAAGTGTTCTGTGTATCCAGACACACCTACTTCTGTACTGTGCTTTTGTCACTTAGCCTGCCTTAGAGATTCTTCCTGGTCAGTGGCTGTGAGTAGACCTTACCTCGTCTTCACTAGGCTTCAGTCTCCTGCGTATCTTGCCTCAGCTGTATAGCTGAACCGCAACTGAACAGGTCTCTGCATGGGGGACGTTGTCAGTTGTTCCCAGCTTTTTCTATCACATTTAATGCTGCCATTCACATACCTCTCCATTCAGCCTTGTGCCTGTGTGGAACAATCCTGTTTGGCTTCCTGTCAGTACATTGCCGGGTCAGAGCATATAGGAAATGAAACGCAGTGGAGCTGCTGGCTGGCTGCCTGCGTCCTAAAAAGGCTGCACCGGCAGAAAAGTGACCCAAATCCTTGCAGACGTTATAAACATCTTCAGCTGATCAGTGAGAAATTCTGTCTTCTTCTGCATCTTTACTATGGGTAACATTGAGTGTCTGCCCTCTCTTTGGATCAGTGGTGTTTGTTTTCCTGTGCCCTAACTTGTTTTTCTAGTCAATGAATCCTTGTTCCAGAGTTCCTCATTTGCCCATTTTTGTATCCACTGCCTTCTTTGTAGGTTTATAAGTCATTTTATATTTTAAAAATTGGCTTTTGTCATTTGTTTTGCAAACATCTAGTCAAAGTTTGACTTTGTAATAACTTCTGGCGCGTAAGAGCTATACATTTTCTGCAGTCAAGCATCAGTCTCTTAACGGGCTTGGTGTATACATAATTTGTATTTTTTGGCCCTTTTTTCAGGAGCGAAAGGAAAAAGAGGAAAAAGAAAATCTCTCTTAACAGGCAATCATATACAGGTGATTGGACTTCATTTTATTATAATCTAAGATTCTCCATGCACAATAATGGTAAGATGACTATTATAGAGACGCTGGGTGTGTCTTGTGTGTCCAAGCACCTAACTCCAGGAGGTGACTCTCCCATGGCTCCTGTAACCCCGAATCAGAGGCTCTCAGCCCTCAGGGTATTTATGCTCTTCGAATAGGCTTACGTGCAGCGGAACATCCTCACCTAGCCAAGTATTTTCCAGCTACCGGATCCATACTTGCCCTAATATGTGACTCATCATTTTCTGGATTCCTATTTATATGTGAAGCATGTGAAAGTGTTTTCGGGAATCTGCAGTAGCTCATATAGGCTACATTCATAACAGCCAGCAGCCTGCACCCCTGAGCCTTTATACAAGAGGTGCTTGTTACACCTCTTAAGGTTTTGTTGGACAAAAGTACATTAGATGTTTCCACCTACAGACAAACGTGCAACATGAGCTTCACCCTAGGCCTGTCACTGATTTGTTGACATTTTTCATTGTATGCAATACAGTAAGTCCCCTACATATGAACCTTCAAGTCGCAAACTTTCAAAGATGCAAAGGTGCATTCGCATGTCCAGTCACACACGTCAGTCTCCTTGTCCGGTGTAGCCTGTCATGTGCGTGCATCATCCACAAGTGGTTGTGCTTTTGTGTCCTTGACCGTCCTGGGGAGAGTGCAGTAGTAGAGTATCTTTACTTCAAGCACAGGACCTGAACATAGCACGGTCCACGAAGCCTGCCGCAGCCGTTCCGCGTGCAGTCCAGTGCCGCCCTGTCAGCTGGGATGGGAAAAAAAGAGCCACTACCCAGACATCACTGGATCGTTTTTTCAAGAGGGTAGATAGAACTGAATCCGGCAAGGAACCAGATCCTGTGCCATTCACACCAGGCGTGAGTGAGACCGCAGCTCGCCCTCTGTCTCCTATTGCTGTCGATGCTTCAGCTCTAGCGTCGCCCACGTGCTCCCCTCCCCCAGTCAGTGCCGCTCCTGGCCTGGCCGCTCCACACCAGCCCCTGGGTGCCAGCTGTTGTACTGTACTTCTCAAGGTACTGTACTGCAAGATCCAAAACCTTTCTTGGGGGGAGGGTGTGGGTGTGCGTTATGTATTTTGTGAAAAGTATCATAAACTTATCATAGTACAGTCCTGTCTAGCTGATTGTGTTAGTTGGGTACTAGGCTAGCTTTGTTGGAATCACAAACTGGACTTGGCAAACGTGCTCTCAGACTGGAACTTGTTCATATGTAGACAACTTACTGTGTTTAAATGTCAACAGTAAAAAAATCGGCTTCATAGTATAGTAATCCTGATTCTTCTCTCTGTCTAGCCACCTGAAAGAATGGCACTGAAGGCGGCCAAGGATGGCAGACCCACAGGTTGGCTCTAAGTCCTGTCTGAAACAAATGTGACCCACAGTACTCAGTACCATGAATGCTGGAGTCGGTATCCCCTTTTCTTCTTCTGGACTTGCAGTAGTGACGTATGGGAGTCTCCACTCCGTCACAGCCCCGCGGATCCAGCTGACTGGGGGGGATGGCCCACTGTATCAAGAGGAGCAGTTCTTGCTGTAGAAGCCAGGGTCGTCTGAGGTCTGAGTCCAGTGACATGCCCCCCTCACACTGTGGTCCCTCCCTCACCCCAGGAGGCTGAGGCCAGTCGTTTTAACTTTCTGTTAAGGAGAACAGATGTTCCATAATGATAAACAGTCAACTGTGACAGGAAAAAGTGAGGAAAGCTATTATTATTCTCTTTATTCACATGATTATTCTAAGCAGAGAATGTTTTTTTTTTTTTTTTCCCTTTCCACTTTTTATAACATTTCATTGTTTTAGCTTGAAAAAAAAAGAAGCATGGTGAAATTCCAGTGAAATACAAAAGATAAAGGTGCTGTATGTATTATCTAATAACACTCATCCACTATTAGGCAAAGTCTAAAGTGACCGTAGAATGATGCCGGCTACCTGCCCTGAGGCATAACATTTCCTTCTAAAATGTTTTTCTTATTCTTAGATACAACTGTGAAAGCTGCTTTTCTTAAGAAATGTAAAGAAGCAGGGCTTCTTGACACTTTATTTGAAGAAATAGTAGACAAACTTCATTGGATTCAGGAAAGACTCATGGATGAGACCACTTCAGAATCAGGTACTGCAATAACAAAATTTCTACATATAGAGACTGTTCACAAACCTACATTGTGAACAAACACCCCCAAAAGTACACACTTTCTTTCTATGCTGTTTCTTTTCCCTCTTCATCTCATTCTTTATTAGAACTTAATGTCCCAGATCTTTATAACTCAACAGGATGTAAGTCATTCACAAACTCCTTAATTTAATAAAAAAGGATACCCTGATGGCTGGAAGTTTTAATGTCTCTTCCAAAAGTTCATTAACCGAGAGTGGCTGCTGAGAGCGGAGGATCAGGTTCACTCACGCACTTGCCACTAAGAGTGGCATTCGTTATCTTAGTTTTGATTTGACTCAAATTCTATTCATTGAAAAGCTAGTGCCTTTATTTTCTCTACTGTAAGACACAGTAGAAAGAAATTTTTATGTTTTGGTTGGTGTTTGGTTTAGTTAAAATGTGGCCTTTCAGAAAGAGTTCTTTGGGCAGATGAAGTTCCATCTGTGCACACCAGGTATACAGCCACATACTTTCTTACAGCTCTTCTTAGGAGCTTAAAGGCTTTATTACAAATACAGCTGATGCTTAAGTGACAGGTTTTTACTGCACAGGTCCACTTATACCTGGATTTTTTTTTCAGTAAATGCTACACAATAAGGCACTACCTAATTTGTGGATGCAAAACCAGATATAGAGAAACCGCGTATTTGAGGGCCTGGCTGTAAAGTTATGTTTGAATTTTTGACTGCACAGGGGATCGGCACCCCTCGTTCCCACCCTATTCAAGGGTCAACTGCACAGCTGTCTTAAAAGGGAGGCTAGAGAGTCTCTCTCTTAGGGGACAATGTAAAACCTATGATTATTTGAAACGGATTTTTTTGCTACAGAACAAAACCAAAGTGTAAAGTTAAGACTACACATTTCCCAAAGCTCACTCATCACATTCTTTTTGTTTAGTTATTCTTGTCTCTAGACGGAGCACATCTGAACTTTAGATGCCCCCCTCAGAACCACCTGGGAGGGCTTGTTAAAGCCATGGGCGCTGATCAGTCAAGGTGGCTAACAACTCGCATTTCTAACAAGATCTCTGGGGAGGCGGCTGCTGCCGCCATCCACAGGGGTGCCTGCGCTGTGTGCTTTTTCCTTCTGTTGGGTTATTTTGTGAGGTGTTTCTGCCTGTGTAAATTATTTCAATTAAAACTGAAAATGTTTTCTCCCTCTAGACTATGAAGAAATCGGGAGTTCACTTTTTGACTGTAGACTGTTTGAAGACACATTAGTAAATTTTCAAGGAGGTATGTGAGTTATTAGTAAATACTTACCATATATACTGAAATAACTGAACACTAGTCAGATGAAAGAAGTCCCATTTTAGAAGAATGTTCAGTTTCATTAAAGAGCCCACTACAAACACGAGCCCCCATCTCCAGAAAAGAAGACCACGACACACAGACACTCAGAACAACTGCACACCAATGGAAACCAGTTACCTGGAAGTGGCTGGATTACAGTAGCTCCTATCTGAGTGCTCACTGAATAAGTGCACAGCATACTTTTATGATAAAAACCAAAATTCATCTAAAAAAGTATCAACAACCAAAAATTCACTGCAAAAAAAATTTGGCGCTCAGGAGGACCAGGTTAGGCTGTGGTAAACCACGCTGCCTGTCTCCCTGGTCTGATGTGCATAAATTTCAATTCTCCCAGCATTAATCTTCAAATCTAATGAGGGAGAGGGAGAGTTGTGATTGATTCTAAAGTTCATCATCAAAAAAGAGCCAAGAAAGTTTGAAAAGGAAAACCTCATGGAAACAGAGACAACTCTTGCATAAACCACCAGGCGGCGGCCCTTTCACTGCTGTTTGAGACGCCGTCAGCATGGGCCCGGCTCCCCCGAGGCGGCCACACGCAGCCGGCTGCGCTGGGCACTGCATGTCCATGGCGGGAGAGGAGGGCACAGGCCCACACAGGGTGTGGGGCAAAGGGCTCCCCGCTCAGTTGAACCCCAACAGTGCCCTACACTCTGTTCTTTTCCGGAGATGTATCTGTCTTTCCAGAAAAATGTATTAGGAAAAGATCTTCCCTGTGGAAAAAAACATTCGTTCATATTCCTATCTTAGTATACACAAGCCATTCTCATTTTTGTTTCCATAGTTCACATTTCTATTTGAATTTTGTCAAATATGATCAGAAAAGTATGGTTTGTAATCTCTCAGCAATAATGTGCTTTTTCAACCGGTCTCTTGAGAATGCCTACTTCTAGCGGGTGTACCTTTTTTTCTTTCTAAAGCAGCCTTTATGTTTTTTTCTGAAATTCTTTGTGTTTTGACTTTCATGTGTTTATTTTTCTTTCATCTAAAAGTACCGTGTTTGGAACATGTCAGGACCTAGGTGAGTGAGCGGGGAGTAGGTACCGCACGGCAGTGTCTGGGGGTGTGAGCACAGGAAGGGGACACGACGAGGAATCACATGAGGACCAACTTCAAAGACATAACTTCTGACACCCCAAATGGTGACACTCTTGCTTAATTCAGCCTTTCCCATGTTCCGGAAAGTTAACTACAGGTATATAGATGCTCTAAGAAAAGATTATGTATGTGTTTTCATATTCTTCAACTTTGAGGTTTTTAAAAAATGAAATTGACATTGAGTAATACTAAATAAAGCCTAACTGAAGTAGCTTCTGGGTTTCCCTGGTGGCTCAGTTGGTAAAGAATCCGCGGAAGAGCCCCTGGAGAAGGGAAAGGCTGGCCGCTCCAGTCTTCCTGCCTGAAGAAGCCCATGTCTTGTCCACAGGTCACAAAGAGTCGGACATGACGAAGCAACTTTCAGAGTAGCTTCTATGCTGCCACCAAAAAAGCTCTCCTATTTTTAAACAAAACCAGGAGCTTTTATGTAACATGAAAACCTGGATGCGTTTGTTGGAAAGACTTGCTCTTACCCTCGGCAGTCCAACCACATCCTCTCCCAGTAAATGGACAGTGTGTCCCCTGAAGGTTATCATACAGTCACTGCTTTCAGGTCCTCAAAAGACACCAGAAGGCACTTTTTCTGCTATAAATGTTTACAAAATTTTAAAAGTTGATGGACCAGCCTTAAGTGTGATTAAATACCAGAATTCCATCCTGAACTAGAGTCAGACACAGCTTAGCGACTAAACAACAAATGCTTAACTAGAAGAGGAAGCAAAGGCATGCACAATCACAAGACGCTGCATGCCTTTTCCTCTGGGGCGCAGCGCTGTGTACTCTGCCGTTTGAACAGGGGGTAGAAGACAGTACATTATATGAAGCTACTGAGTAACCTGAAGTCATTTTCTTCTCACAGCAATAGAGAATCAAATTCGAGAATCTGAAGAGAGGCAGCAGCAGCTGAAGGAAGAGATTGAGCTACTCCAGGACTTAAAACAAACCTTGTGCTCCGAGCTTCAGTCAAGTTCCACTTCAGACTCTTCTCTGTCGTCTCAAGAAGCACCATTTCCTATGCCAGGAGTCAAGCACAATTGCACAGGCTGAAAGCTGGAGACCAGCCTGTGAGCGCCGCACGTGTTCAGCACCAGCCCCCTCGGCGCTGTCTGGGCCTCACCAGCTCTTACCTGTTTTTGCCGTTTGGCATTTGATGCCTGTTCACTGCCTCTCCTTACCGTCAGCTCACTTCTACCTCTCCCCTCTAGGGAAGTATTTTCAGAATCTACTTGAGTAATTTAGACCATACCTCTAGAAATCTTTTGGTGGCCTCCTCCCCAACTCCAGTGAGCTCAGTGGATTCCAGGCGCCCTGCCCCAGGGCCTTTGCACATCTTCTTGCAGCTCTCCTTGGACGTGTTCCGTCAGGGAGTCCTTTCCGTTCACCTCCTTTCTCCGTGTAAGCCACTGAGTCACCTCAAACCACTGGAGGATAAGAAGTAGCCCAAGGGCAGAAATGCCCTTGCCTGTGTTTTTCTCCCTGTCCTGTTCCTAGCAGCTAGCATGCTCAGTCAATGTTAAATGAATGCATAAATTTTCATTTTTGATCTTTTGAGATTAGTTTCAGCCCATAATGTCTTTTTGATATAATAAATTTTAGTACTATATCATCTTACCAAACAAACCTGTCTGCTTTTAAAATTTCTCTTCAACCTCAGTTACCACATGGGTCTAATATCTTCAAACTAAACATTTAAAACTAGACTCTGAAGGTTTTTCTCAACCTTTAACAATGTACAGTTTCGCTGTGTATGCCCTATGTATGTCTGACCTCTGAAAACTTCACAGTCACATTGCTTGTTTTAACCACACTGTCTGGTCCACAGCAGTGCTACGTCTCAGCCTGAGTCTGATCTGAGTCCCCAGCATGGCGTCTGGCACAGAGTACACACAAAAAATATCTTGAAGAGCATGATGTAAATGAAGAACACACCCATTCCTGTTGTAACGGCAACCCCTGCCCAAGTCACTGGGGGCAAAATCTCAGTGGTTTTCAAATTTGCCTACACAACAGAATCACCTGAGGCCAAAAAGAAGGAAACACTTTAGAAGATGCCATTTCCCCATCGTTCCAGACTCTTCTCTGTCGTCTCAAGAAGCACCATTTCCTATGCCAGGAGTCAAGCACAATTGCACAGGCTGAAAGCTGGAGACCAGCCTGTGAGCGCCGCACGTGTTCAGCACCAGCCCCCTCGGCGCTGTCTGGGCCTCACCAGCTCTTACCTGTTTTTGCCGTTTGGCATTTGATGCCTGTTCACTGCCTCTCCTTACCGTCAGCTCACTTCTACCTCTCCCCTCTAGGGAAGTATTTTCAGAATCTACTTGAGTAATTTAGACCATACCTCTAGAAATCTTTTGGTGGCCTCCTCCCCAACTCCAGTGAGCTCAGTGGATTCCAGGCGCCCTGCCCCAGGGCCTTTGCACATCTTCTTGCAGCTCTCCTTGGACGTGTTCCGTCAGGGAGTCCTTTCCGTTCACCTCCTTTCTCCGTGTAAGCCACTGAGTCACCTCAAACCACTGGAGGATAAGAAGTAGCCCAAGGGCAGAAATGCCCTTGCCTGTGTTTTTCTCCCTGTCCTGTTCCTAGCAGCTAGCATGCTCAGTCAATGTTAAATGAATGCATAAATTTTCATTTTTGATCTTTTGAGATTAGTTTCAGCCCATAATGTCTTTTTGATATAATAAATTTTAGTACTATATCATCTTACCAAACAAACCTGTCTGCTTTTAAAATTTCTCTTCAACCTCAGTTACCACATGGGTCTAATATCTTCAAACTAAACATTTAAAACTAGACTCTGAAGGTTTTTCTCAACCTTTAACAATGTACAGTTTCGCTGTGTATGCCCTATGTATGTCTGACCTCTGAAAACTTCACAGTCACATTGCTTGTTTTAACCACACTGTCTGGTCCACAGCAGTGCTACGTCTCAGCCTGAGTCTGATCTGAGTCCCCAGCATGGCGTCTGGCACAGAGTACACACAAAAAATATCTTGAAGAGCATGATGTAAATGAAGAACACACCCATTCCTGTTGTAACGGCAACCCCTGCCCAAGTCACTGGGGGCAAAATCTCAGTGGTTTTCAAATTTGCCTACACAACAGAATCACCTGAGGCCAAAAAGAAGGAAACACTTTAGAAGATGGCTGAGGATAAAGACTCAAGCTCACCTCGTCTCAAAGGCACACCCAACCACTGCTTGCTTCACAGGCGGCGTGGTGGTAGAGAACCCGCCTGCCAGCGCGGGAACCACGAGAGACGTGCGTTCCCTGGGTCCGGAAGCCCCCCTGGGGGAGGAAATGGCAGCCCACCACAGTCTTCTTGCCTGGAGAATCCCATGGACAGAGGAGCCTGGGGGGCTACAGTGCACGGGGTCACACAGAGTCAGGCACAATGGAGTGAGCGTGCGGACACTCACACACAACTACTATGGGTCAAAGCAACTGAAGGCACCTAACAGTCTTTTCTACTAGGAAAGAAAGAAAGAACCACAGCCAGATGTGCGGTGGAGCAGGAGCACACGACACTCAAGACCCACGCGCGGGGGTGGGTGACCCACAGGTGGAGAGTACTTAACAACTGCAGAGTGTCTCCCCAGGGAGCACCGGGTCAGCCCACATCAGGATCCCTAGCTGAAGGGTCTTACGCCGGGAGGACGACCCACCCAGAACATTCAGCTTAGAAGGCCAGTGGGGTTTGCTTTGGGGAGTCCACAAGGGCAGGGGGAAATAGACACCTCCCTCTTTTAAAAGGTGCACACAGAAATCCCTGCTGCAGGACTCCGGGTGCAGGCAGTCATGGGAAAGGAGCCTGGGACGGCCCGCCCGCGGCCGGTGGAGAGCCTCCGCAGCGGCAGTGGCAGCTCACCTGGAAACACAGACTGGCAGGGGCTGTTCTGGGCGCTCATTCTACCACGTGGACACTGGTGCTGGCTCTGAGACCACTCTGAAATCCTCTCGAGCCTCAGGCTGAGCTGCGCCCTGCTCACAAGCCCACAGGTACCAGTACTGGGAGACCTCAGGCTTCCCAGGGGGCGTGGTGGTGAAGAATCCACCCACCAATTCAGTAGACCTGGGTTCGATCCTGGGGTCGGAAAGATTCCCTGGAGAAGGAAACAGCACCCCACTCCAGGATTCCTGCCTGGAGAATCCCATGGACAGAGGGGCCTGAGGAGCTACCGTCCATGGCGTCACAAAGTGTTGGAAACAACTTAGCGACTAAACCACAGCAGCAGCACTGGAGTCCCTCAGGCATAACTGAGTGTGGATATAGCCCCGTACCCCAGTAGACCTGCTGCCCGGAGACCCCTGAGCTCACAGCCACCCCTGGACACAGCCCTTCCCGCCACGGGTAGGACCCAGTGCCACACAGCACACAGGCAGTAAAGCTGGACACCCTGGGACCCAGCTCTGCCTGTCAGTGGCCAGGCATCGGGCCGAGACTCCCCGAGGTCCAGCGCACGCGCCAGCAAGCCTGCTCCAACCTGACGACCAGCCTCACCCCCACAGGATAACCACAGTCTGCCCACCAGCTGGCCAGTATCAGTCCTGGGACCAGCTGGGCCCAAGCCCCGCCCACTGGGAAGTAAACACAAGTTCTGGGTCCCCGAGGACCTGGTTTCACCCACCAGGAGGCAACCAGCTCCAGGATCCCTTGAACCCGTCAGACCCAGCCCCTCTCGGGGTTCCACAGCCTCATGATCCACCTGCCAACCAGTGGTCAGCTGCCTCTCTACAAGGCAGGGCCTCGCAGCCCACCAGACCAGAGGCCAGCCACGCCTACTGGCCTGTCCACGGCAGTCAGCTCACCACACAAGGACCCACACAGTCCACACGGAGGGCACCCCACAGCACACACTCTGGTGACGAGAGGGGTGCAGGGCTGAGACGCAGAAGACATACCTGACCCAAGGCCACTTCTCCGAAGTCAGGAAACATAACCAGCCTCCCCAATACACAGGCATAAACACACTCAGGCAAAGTGAGGTGACGGAGGAACACATTCCAAGTGAAGGAAGGAGACAGAATCCTAAAACTACGTGGAGACCGAGTTCAAGGTAATGATCATAAGGATGACTAAAAAATTTAGAGTAAGAATGAATGAACAGAGTGACAAGTTTTCATAAAAGAAAACAACCACCAAACAGATGAAGAATACAATCAATGAAATGAAAAACACACCAGAAGGACTCCAGAGAAGACTAAATCATACAAATGGACAGGTCAGTGAGCTGGAAGGCAGAGGAGAGGAAATGACTGACATTGACCAGAACAGAGGAACAAAAAGAAAGGACGGTTTAAGAGATCTCTTGAGACAACAAGCAGATAAACATTCATATCATAGAAAATCCAGAAGGAGAAGAGAGACAGGGCCTGAGGATACATGTGAAGACACAGTAGCTAAAGACTTCCCTAACCTGGAAAAGAAAACAGTCCCCCGAGTCCAAGAAGCACACAGTCCCAAACAGGATCAACCCACAGAGGACCACCCCAAGACATACTGTAAATACAATCCCCAAAATCAGATAGAATATTAAAAGCAACAAGGGAAAAGCAACACAAGGAACGTAAGAAAAAGTCCTTAAGGATATCAGCTGATTTTTCTGCAGAAACTCCACAGACCAGAAGGAAGTAATATGATATATTTAAAGAGATGAGAGGGAAAAAACCAACAACCAAGAATACTCTAACTGACAGGGCTCTCATTCAGATCCGATGGAAATCCAAAGTTTTACATGCTAGCAGAGGCAAAAAAATTGTTCAGTGCCACCAAACCAGCTTTACAACAAATGTAAAGGAACATTTTTTAGTGAAAAAGCCCACAACTAGAAACATGAAAATTATGAAAGGAAAGAACTCATTGGTAAAGGCAAACATACAGTAAAGATAGGAAATCACTCACGAACAAAGCCAGTAGGGAGGCTAAAAGACAAAAGTAAGAGTGAAATCAATTCTATCTACAAAAAAACAGCTAAGGGGCAGACAAGACAAACGGATTTAAAATATATGTCAAAAAAACAGGCATCATGAGGGGAGGACAATATGTAGGGCAATTAAAATGCATTTGAAATTAAGAGATCAACAAAATAATCTTACACACACACACACACAAATACACTGCTATATAGAAAACCTCATGGTAACCACACACCAAAAATCTGTAATAGAGAAAAAAAAAATCTAAACATAACACTGTGGCTGTTTAGCCGCTAAGTTGTGTCCAACTCTTGAGATCCCATGGACTGTAGCCCCCCAGGCTCCTCTGTCCATGGGATTCCCCAGGCAAGAATACTCGAGTGGGTTGCCATTTCCTTCCCCAGAGAATCTTTCAACCCAGGGATCATCCAGGAATCGAACCAGGGTCTCCTGCATTGTAGGCGGATTCTTTACTGACTGAACCACCAGGTAAGCCAAACGTAACACTAAAGGCAGTCATCAAATCACAAGGGAAGAGAACAAAAAAAGCCAAAAAAAAAAAGGGAACTACAAAATAATCCCAAAACAATTAGTAAATGGCAACAACTATATACATATCAATAATTACAAATGTAAATGGATTAAATGCTCCAATCAAAAGACAAAGATTGGCTAAATGGTTACAAAAACTTCCTACAAGAGATGCACTTCAGATCAAAAGACACAGACAAAGTGAAACAATGGAAAAAGGTACTCCATGCAAACGGAAATCAAAAGAAAGTTTGGGTGGCAATATTTTAACAGACAAAATACACTTTAAAACCAAGACTGTCTTAAGAGGCAAAGGACATTACATAATGAACAAGGGATCCAAGAAAATATAACAACTGTAAATATATATTTCCAACATGGGACTACCTAAATATATAAAGCAAATATTGACAGACATAAAGGGAAAAATGGGCAGTAACACAAAATTTAAGAGTGGAGAACTTTAACACCCCACTAACATCAATGGACAGATAATTCAGACAGAAAATCTGTAAAGAAACACTGGTCTTAAATGGCACATTGACAATCTACAAAACAAAAAGATAACCTACTGAATGGGAGAAAATATTTGCCAATTATTGATAAACGGTTAAAATAAAAATACTTTAAATGACTCATACAACATCAAAATAAATATCCAACTTGATTTAGAAGTGGGCAGAAGACCAAAACGGCCATTGCTTCAAAGAGAATATACAGAGAGATGGCCAAGAGGCACATGAAAAAAAATGCTCAGCATTGCTAAATCACCAGGGAAATGCAAATCAAAACTACCAGGAGATACCAACTCACACCTGACAGAATGGCTGTCATCAAAAAGACCATAAACTGGGGAGGAGCTCCCTGGTGGCCCAGTGGTTAGGATTCAGCGCTTTCACTGCCATGGCCCAGGTTCGATTCCCCCAATATTCACAGCAGCATTATTTACAACAGCCACAATATGGAAGAAACCTAAGTGTCCATCAAGAGGGGAAT
This sequence comes from Tragulus kanchil, assembly GCA_022376925.1. Classification (NCBI taxonomy): domain Eukaryota; kingdom Metazoa; phylum Chordata; class Mammalia; order Artiodactyla; family Tragulidae; genus Tragulus; species Tragulus kanchil. The sequence continues at coordinate 74,598,871 of JAIOJX010000003.1, read as the reverse complement.
GGAGAAAGAAGATGTGGTGTGTGTGACTGTGTGTACTTGTGAGCCACCAAAAAGAAAGAAATTCTGATATCTGCAACAACATGAGTGAACCTGGGAGGGGATTACGCCAAATGAAATAAATCACTGAGAGAAAAAGACAAATACTGTATGTTACCACTTACAAATGGAACCTAGAAATTAAAACAAACCAGTGAATATTACAGGAAAGAAACAGACTCACAGAAACAGAGAACAAACCAGCGGTTATAGGTGGAGTGAGGGAAGCGGGGAGGGGCACCACAGAGTCGGGGGACTGAGAGTGACAAACCACTATGCTTACAATGGATAGAGTTATAAGGATATACCGTACTGCACAAGGAATACAGCCGAAAAAAGAGTTTTATAAAAGAAATACACTTTAAAACCAAGACTGTCTTAAGAGGCAAAGGACATTACATAATGAACAAGGGATCCAAGAAAATATAACAACTGTAAATATATATTTCCAACATGGGACTACCTAAATATATAAAGCAAATATTGACAGACATAAAGGGAAAAATGGGCAGTAACACAAAATTTAAGAGTGGAGAACTTTAACACCCCACTAACATCAATGGACAGATAATTCAGACAGAAAATCTGTAAAGAAACACTGGTCTTAAATGGCACATTGACAATCTACAAAACAAAAAGATAACCTACTGAATGGGAGAAAATATTTGCCAATTATTGATAACGGTTAAAATAAAAATACTTTAAATGACTCATACAACATCAAAATAAATATCCAACTTGATTTAGAAGTGGGCAGAAGACCAAAACGGCCATTGCTTCAAAGAGAATATACAGAGAGATGGCCAAGAGGCACATGAAAAAAAATGCTCAGCATTGCTAAATCACCAGGGAAATGCAAATCAAAACTACCAGGAGATACCAACTCACACCTGACAGAATGGCTGTCATCAAAAAGACCATAAACTGGGGAGGAGCTCCCTGGTGGCCCAGTGGTTAGGATTCAGCGCTTTCACTGCCATGGCCCAGGTTCGATTCCCCCAATATTCACAGCAGCATTATTTACAACAGCCACAATATGGAAGAAACCTAAGTGTCCATCAAGAGGGGAATGGAGAAAGAAGATGTGGTGTGTGTGACTGTGTGTACTTGTGAGCCACCAAAAAGAAAGAAATTCTGATATCTGCAACAACATGAGTGAACCTGGGAGGGGATTACGCCAAATGAAATAAATCACTGAGAGAAAAAGACAAATACTGTATGTTACCACTTACAAATGGAACCTAGAAATTAAAACAAACCAGTGAATATTACAGGAAAGAAACAGACTCACAGAAACAGAGAACAAACCAGCGGTTATAGGTGGAGTGAGGGAAGCGGGGAGGGGCACCACAGAGTCGGGGGACTGAGAGTGACAAACCACTATGCTTACAATGGATAGAGTTATAAGGATATACCGTACTGCACAAGGAATACAGCCGATTTTATAAAACTATAAGCAGAGTATAATCTATGAAAATCTTGAATCATTATGCTGTATATCTAAAATTAATATTATAAATCAGCTGTATCTCAATTAAAAAAAAAAAAAGCCAAGATTCCACCCTAGACCTATCTGCTGAATAAAGATTTCCCCTGGTCTAGCGGATGCTGTAACTTCAGCTTCCCTCCCTGACGTTACATCCTACAGCAAAGTCTATCCAAGTAACAGGTCTCATGTCATGATGTTTATTTCCAAAATACCCTCTGTCCTCGACTTTACTTTCAAATTTCACTGATCATTCATGGTGGTAACTCCGCACACCAAAGCAACATGAATTAGGCGGTCATCAAGTGGCAAACAGTGGACAAGTTAAAACAGACCTGGGTTTGTACTTCCACAATATCACTTCCTGCTGAAAAAATTATTCACCCTGAGCCTAATTCGGCCTACTTTATGGGACAAAACTGTAGGCGTTATGAAAGAAAATATAGAGGACTTCTCTGGAAGTGCAGTGGATAAGAATCTACTTGCCGGGCTTTCCTGGTGGTCCAGTGGGTAAAGAGTCTGCCTTGTACTACAAGGGGCGCTGGTTCAAACCCAAGATCCCACATGCCGCGGAGCAGCTGGACCAGTGTGTCCAATTAGGAGCCAGCGCTCTGGAGCGCCTGTGCCCAGAGCCGGTGCTCTGCTACAGGAAAGGCCACTGTGATGGGAGGGCCCATACAGGCCAAAAGAACAAAGATAGATGAAAATAAATAAATGGGGCTTCCCCTGGTGGTCCAGTGGATAAGGACACTGCCTTGCAGTGCAAGGGGCGCCGGTTCCATCCCTGGCCTGGGAAGATCCCACGTGCCGCGGAGCGGCTGGACTGATGTGTCCAATCACCGAGCCGGAGCTCTGGAGCGCATGCGCCCAGAGCTGGAGCTCTGCAACGAGAGACACCACCGCGATGGGAGGCCCGCAGGAGCCAAAGAACAAAGACGGATGAAAACAGAGAAATGAAAGACCAATAGAAGTGGCCCACCCGCTCCCCTCCCTCCCCGACCCCCGCCCAAAATAAATAAATAAATAAATAAATCTTTAAAAAAAATAAAATAAAATAAATAAATGAAAGACCAATGAAAGTGACCAAAATATTTTTTAAAAAAGAAAAAAAAAAGAAAAGAAATCTACCTGCCAATGCAGGCGATACAGGTTAGATCCCTGGTCCAGGAAGATTTCCCATGCCATGGAGCAATGAAGCCAGTCCATCGCAACACCTGAGCCTGCGTGTTGCAACTACTGAGCCCACACACCTGTGCTCTTCAACAAGCGAAGCCACTGCAACAATAAACCCAGGCACCACAACCAAGAATAGCTCCCACTTCCTGCAACTAGAGAAAACCCACGCACATCCATGAAGACCCAGCACAGCACCCCACCCCCTCAAAAAAGGGAAATATTTGTGAAGCACAGGGCACAATGCTGGGCATCATGGGAAACCAATATTCTCTTCCACAGCATGCATACACACAAACACATGCCCTTCCCTCATTTCTGTCTGAGAAGCTCTGGTTTATTTTCTCCATTGTAACCAAAGTTGGTTACAGTAAAGTTCTAGAAGGCTCGTGAGTCCCCACCTCTAAGCCTTTGCTTGGAACTCATCCGCTGTTGTGGAAATGAGCTAAGAGGACTCTGTCCACCGTGATACACAAACACGGCCTTCAGAATAACTACTTCTCACAGTAACCCTACACTGGGTTTCTTCTCAGTGAATTAGGAGCCAGCGCTCTGGAGCGCCTGTGCCCAGAGCCGGTGCTCTGCTACAGGAAAGGCCACTGTGATGGGAGGGCCCATACAGGCCAAAAGAACAAAGATAGATGAAAATAAATAAATGGGGCTTCCCCTGGTGGTCCAGTGGATAAGGACACTGCCTTGCAGTGCAAGGGGCGCCGGTTCCATCCCTGGCCTGGGAAGATCCCACGTGCCGCGGAGCGGCTGGACTGATGTGTCCAATCACCGAGCCGGAGCTCTGGAGCGCATGCGCCCAGAGCTGGAGCTCTGCAACGAGAGACACCACCGCGATGGGAGGCCCGCAGGAGCCAAAGAACAAAGACGGATGAAAACAGAGAAATGAAAGACCAATAGAAGTGGCCCACCCGCTCCCCTCCCTCCCCGACCCCCGCCCAAAATAAATAAATAAATAAATAAATCTTTAAAAAAAATAAAATAAAATAAATAAATGAAAGACCAATGAAAGTGACCAAAATATTTTTTAAAAAAGAAAAAAAAAAGAAAAGAAATCTACCTGCCAATGCAGGCGATACAGGTTAGATCCCTGGTCCAGGAAGATTTCCCATGCCATGGAGCAATGAAGCCAGTCCATCGCAACACCTGAGCCTGCGTGTTGCAACTACTGAGCCCACACACCTGTGCTCTTCAACAAGCGAAGCCACTGCAACAATAAACCCAGGCACCACAACCAAGAATAGCTCCCACTTCCTGCAACTAGAGAAAACCCACGCACATCCATGAAGACCCAGCACAGCACCCCACCCCCTCAAAAAAGGGAAATATTTGTGAAGCACAGGGCACAATGCTGGGCATCATGGGAAACCAATATTCTCTTCCACAGCATGCATACACACAAACACATGCCCTTCCCTCATTTCTGTCTGAGAAGCTCTGGTTTATTTTCTCCATTGTAACCAAAGTTGGTTACAGTAAAGTTCTAGAAGGCTCGTGAGTCCCCACCTCTAAGCCTTTGCTTGGAACTCATCCGCTGTTGTGGAAATGAGCTAAGAGGACTCTGTCCACCGTGATACACAAACACGGCCTTCAGAATAACTACTTCTCACAGTAACCCTACACTGGGTTTCTTCTCAGTGACTTAGGAAAAGCAGTTTATACATGTGATGATGGTGTTCACTCCTAAACGTCTCTCCTTTCTCCTAACAATTTTTACACCCCTTGAGGACAGGGGCTGTGTTTCACCCTTCATTTGTAAGTTCCCCACAGGATTCAGGAGCATTTCTCCACTGTGACAGCTCAATTGTTGTATCTTTCAGCAGGAACAAAACCAAAGCAAATGTTCTGGGGGTGGTGGGGCGGGGACAGCTGAGAAGCAGCTAGCATGGTCATGGTGGTACCTGCTTTTAGCCTAATACTCAAGAATCAGAGCACTGCTTTGTAAAACTTCTAATCGTGAAATACGTATTACCATACTAACCATGCTTAAGTTCAGCGGCATTGAGTCCATTCACATTCTTGTGTACCGCCCATGCACAGACTGTTTTCTAACTTACAGAACTGAAACTCTGAACCCAGTAAGTAATAAGCACTCACACGCCTTCCCGCCATCCCTGGCAACAGCCATCTGCTTTCTATGAACCTGCCTCCTCCAGGGCCCTCAGGAAAGCAAAATTGCAGACTTGGCACTTGGTGACTGGTTTACTTCACTTAGCATGGTATCTTCACGGTTCATCCAAGTTTCAGCATGTGCCAGAATTTCTTTTCCTTTTTTTAAGGCTGCACATTGTTGATTTTTGAGAGGGAAAAGATAACTCTAGATGCCTATTTTAACAGATTGCTTTATTAATATGTCACTTGAAACATCACATAAATACCCCCTGCATAGCCAGAGTATCAAATGTTGTTCCAGTAAGAAGTCCAAGAGTACATTTCAGGGCTATTTTAAGAGTACTTTATGAACATTTTATGAATACTTTGGCTTTCATTATTATGTCAGATGAAAAGAAAAACAATTCAAGGGAAGTTTTCATCTCCTGTTGTGATTAACAACAAAACCAAGTAGAAAAATAAGAATGCATATTAAAATAAAAAACACACACACAGATACTTTCTGAAGGATTCTTCCTTGTTCTCTTCACTGAATCCATACTCATACAAATTACTCAGTAATCTGAGAAGTGGTTCTTCACCTATTGAGAACTCAATAAATATTTGTTGAATGAACAAACTATGGAAATGGATCTACCATGTTGATTTGTGTTTTTTAAAGTGTTTCTTTTTTCAAGTAAGAGAAAGAGTAAACATACTGAAGGTCTTTTTTGTCCAGATCGTAAGCCTACAGAACAGTGATCATTAGAAACACTAGCCATAGTAGCTAATAATCAAATTAACATATGTTTGTCAATCTAGTAAGAAAATTTTATCATGTTGCAGTACTAATCCTAACCTGATAACTCACTGAGTTTCCATTACTTGCAACATGGTCAAGAAAAGGGGGCATGGACTCCCAGGCTTGTGTTTATTGCCCTTATCAAATCAATTTCCCTCTTTGGACCCTCCTCCTTGCAACGCACACTTAGAAACACTGCAAAAACAGTACTCAGCAGCTCTTTGCCTTCTTGCTAATTTGAGCCTGAGAATATATTTAGTCTCAAAAGTGAGATGGGGGACCTTCCAAACAGGAAACAGTTCACTAAGGGAGCTCCCACCTCTGGAAATGAGTCCACTGGCCAAAGGAGAACAAAGCCTTGATCTCGAAGTTCAACAGATACATGTGATGAAACCCAGAGCTGAACACTCTTACCTCCCAAAGTCACATTTTATAACCAGACCAGTCCCCCATAATTTAGATCCTTCTTCACAGTTAGCTTGTGCTAAATATTACACCTAACACAATGGAAAGGAAAATCAAATATGAAATTTCAAATAAGCAAAATATATGATGGTATTCGGCACAGATAAAAATCGATAAAAATTCTATTAAGTCCTGTAAGAAACTTGGTTTTAAGAACTACTCAGTCAGGCATGCAAACCTGACGATTCACTGACCACAATTTAGGAAGCCAAAAGTACACTGGCTGTATCACTATTATCCTCTTGTATGATTAGCATCTATAGGAAAAGAGGTGGAAGGATCTGAATTTGGGTTCTCAAATTTACCCTTAATTCACTGTTAGAAGTGAAGACTCTGATTTATAAAATATTTACCTTCACCCAAATGAAGTTTCTTTCATTATCAATTTTTCACATAGTTCTACATTACTACTTTTAAGTCTTGAGAGAAACCCGGACTAACCTAGAAATGCGTCTTCACCTATTAAGAACTCAATAAATATTTGTTGAATGAACGAACTATGGAAATGGATCTACTATGCTAATTTGTGTTTTTTAAAGTGTTTTTTTTTTTTTTCAAGTAAGAGCAAGAGTAAACACACTGAAGGTCTTTTTTGTCCAGATAGTGAGCCTACAGAACAGTGATCATTAGAAATACTAGCCATAGGAGCCAATAATCAAATTAACATACATTAGTCAACCTAGTAAGAAAATTCTATCATGTTACAGAATTAATCCTAACCTGATAACTCACTGAGTTTCCATCACTTGCAACATGGTCAAGAAAAGGGGACACAGACTCCTAGGCTTGTGTTTATTGCCCTTATCAAATCAATTTCCATCTTTGGGCCCTCCCCCTTGCAACACACGCTTAGAAACACTGCAAAAACAGTAACACAGCAGCTCTTCGCCTTCTTGCTAATTTGATTCTGCAAATATATTTAGTCTCAAAGTGAGATGGGGGACCTTCCAAACAGGAAACAGTTCACTGAGAGAGCTCCCACAGCTGGAAGTGAGTCCACTGGCCAAAGGAGAACAAAGCCTTGATCTCGAAGCAAGTTCAACAGATACATGTGATGAAATTCAGAGCTGAACACTCTTACCTCCCAAAGTCACATTTTATAACCAGACCAGCCCCCCCCAAATTTAGATCCTTCTCCACAGTTAGCTTGTGCTAAATATTATACCTAACACAATGGAAAGGAAAATCAAATGTGAAATTTCAAATAAGCAAAATATAGGATGGTATTTGGCATAGATAAAAATCGATAGAAATTTTAAGTCCTGTAAGAAACTTGGTTTTAAGAAGTACTCAAGAGTCAGGTGTGCAAACCTGACGATTCAGTGACCACAATTTAGGAAGCCAAAAGTACACTGGCTGTATCACTATTATCCTCTTGTATGATTAGCATCTATAGGAAAAGAGGTGGAAGGATCTGAATTTGGATTCTCAAATTTAACCTTAATAAAACACTGTTAGAAGTGAAGACTCTGATTTATAAAATATTTACCTTCACCCAAATGAAGTTTCTTTCATTATCAATTTTTCACATAGTTCTACATTACTACTTTTAAGTCTTGAGAGAAACCCGGACTAACCTAGAAATGCGTCTTCACATAATTATCACTTCCATAGGTTTATATTAAATTGAACATTACTTTGAAGTTAAAAAAAGTCATCAATAACGCAAATACACAAACAAAAAGCCTCAAATAATCTTAACTAGCCCTTCACAGTGAGGCTACTGACCTAGCAACTAATGCAGCCCTTCAACAAGCCCCCAAGTGAGCACCTTTCACTCCCAGGGCCAGGGCGGGGGGTGGGGGGTGCTCTATGCCTCTCACAATTCTCGCACTCCCCCAGCTCCTGGGATCACAAGGGCTGCTGATACGTGAGACCGGCGAGTTGCCACAAACATCCCCTTTCCAACTTTAGAAGTTCCTCTAATCAAAAACGAACAACCAGCTAAACTTTCACCCCTTTACAATGCCCCAGCCAAATGTTAAAGTCACATTTAAAACACACACATCTGGAAATAGGAGTTTAAAATGGGTTCAGGAAGAGCCATGCACTCATCATGTGTTCCTACACAGGGAACTGTATCTTCTCCCTGTGAGCAAGAGGACCTGATTTTTTTTTTTTTTTTTTTACTTACAGAATTACATCAACCAGAGGGCATGAACAACAGGGCTTCACCAGCCCCAGAGCACTCACACAAAACCCAGCAGTCTCGGTCTATAATTCTTAAAGGCTCCACATTTACTGGCTTTAGCAATGAATTCCTTTAGCAGGGGACCATCCATTTGCCAAAATGCTGTAGTCTGTGTGACTTCTGTCAAATGATTGACGCAAAACTTAAAGCAGAATTCTTCTAAATCCTGGACACACACAACAAAAATAAAAACAAAAAGAGGCCTTTTTAATTAACTTTGATTGAATGACTTCTCTCCAGATCCCTCACCCTCCCCCAGAAACGAAACTTAGGCCAGAAACCTCAAACTAGGCAAATGTGACCATAGGTACAAGGTAGAAAAAAAAATACACAAAGTATTTACTCACCACAAAGTGAAAGCAATGGTTCCCTTACTCAAGTCTGACTCTTCAAAGTCCACGTGCACACACACACACACACACACACACACACACACACACACACACACACACACGAGTTGTTGGGGGAAGGGAGAGCCAGTTTCTTCATGGTTATCACATAAGCCAGTCACTCCAAGACATGGTTTTAAAAAGCTGAAAGCAACTTAAGTTCGTATCACACATTTCACTGCCTTCAAGAATCAAGAGAAAAGGGCTTCCCTGGTGGTCCAGTGGGTAGAGAGTCCGCCTTGCAGTGCAAGAGGCACTGGTTTGATCCCTGGCTGGGAAGATCCCACATGCCGACGTGCCACTGAGCGGTTGGACTGATGTGTCCAACTGCAAGCCAGCGCTCTGGAGCGCATGTCCCTGGAGCCAGTGCTCTGCAGAAAGAGGCCATTGCACTGGGAGGCCCACATGGGCCAAGGAATATGGATGGATGAAAATAAACAAAGAACCAATAGGAGAGGCCAAAATTTAAAAAAAAAAAAAGGGATCAGAGGGAATTCCCTGGTGGTCCAGTGGCTAAGACTCTGTGCTCCCAATGCAGGGAGCCTGGGTTCAATCCCTGGTCAGGGAACTAGAGACCACATGCTACAACTGAGACCCAATGCAGCCAAATTAATATAAATACATTTTTTTTTTTTAAAAAGGGATCAGAACAATTAAGATGGGGGTCCTTTGGTTCAAAAAAGGAGACTAACACAAAAGGGATGAAGAGAAACGGTCAACCTAAAGTGACACGTTAAAAATGAAAATTCTTAAAAAATTAATTTAAAAATTCAAATAAAAATTCCAAAGACCTTGAATTCATGTTCTCCTATCTAAAGAAGCCTTCATTTTTAAAGCCACAGGAATAATACACTGTAATTTCCACCACATGAATGCCTCAGATAGTCAATGAGAGAAGTCACGGAGAGGTGATTCTTGAGTGGAAGTCAGCAACTACCAGCATTCAGAGGGAATGTCCCATCCACAAGCAGCAAACCAGAACAACAGAAACCTCTATTTCTGCCTGTGCTAGGACATGTTTTCATCCCCCGCAGAAGGCTACAATGATGTTCTGTGTTCCTTCAATTGTTAGAACATGTATTTATTATATCAATTGTTGTTGGTTTAATCACTAAGCCATGTCTGACTCTTGTGGACCCCACGGACTGTAGCTGACCAGGCTCCTCTGTCCATAGGATTTTCCAGGCAATAATAATGGAGTGGGTTGCCATTTCCTTCTTCAGGGATCCAACATGAGTCCCCTGCACTGCAGGTAGATTCAATTAGGTATCTGGGATGTACACCAAAGTGAAGTCTAATAGTTCAGTTTCTGTACCTCAGCCAGCAACACTGAAGGTCAACATTCAGGGTTCCATCAGACTCAGAGGCTGACAAGAGTTACACTGTAGAGTCTTGGTTTCATGCGCCTCAGCCCCCACCAAATGAGAATTTCAGGCAGAGTGGGCCACATCCCCTTTCAAACTAATTTCTTTCCCCTGCAAGCGAATGCTTCCTTACTCTATGAGTTTCTTTATCCCTGGCAACACTGGACTGCCTCCCTCCAGTTAGATAACCAGTAAAAGATAAACCACATTTAATGTCTCTCAGGGCTTCCCTGGCGGTCCAGTAGGTAAAGAGTCCACCTCCAGTTCAATCCCTGCCCAGGAAGATCCCGTGTGCAGCTGGACCAGTGTGTCCAATTACGAGCCAGCACTCTGACACACACGTGCCCAGAGCCGGTGCTCTGCAACAAGAGAGGCCACTGCGACAGGAGGCCCACAGAGGCTAAAGAATAAAGATGGATGAAAATGAATAAATAAATAACCAATAAAAGAAGTCAAAATTTTTAGAAAAAAGGAGGCATGATGGGGAAAAGAAAATAAAAACTGTCAAAAACAAAACAAAAATAATAATAATGTCTCTTAGCCAGCTTCTGCCAGAGTTTAATTTCCATATCATTGAAATTGCACTTAAAATGTTAGCACCAACTCTGTGAAAAGTTGAAAGCATTCCCTCTAAGATCAGGAACAAGACAAGGGTGTCCACTTTCACCACTATTATTCAACATAGTCCTGGAAGTCCTAGCAACAGCAATAAGAGAAGAAAAAAAAATAAATAAAAGGAATCCAGATTGGAAATAAGTAAAACACTATTTGCAAATGGCATGATACTACACATAGAAAACCCCAAAGTCACTATAAGAAAACTACTAGAGTTAATCAATGAATTTAGTAACGTCACAGGATACAAAATCAATACACAGAAATCACTCGCATTCCTATACACAAACAATGAAAAATCAGAAAACAAAATCAAAGAGGCAATCCCCTTCACCACTGCAACCAAAAGAATCAAATATCTAGGAGTAAACCTACCCAAAGAAACAAAAGACCTGTACACTGAAAATTACAAGACACTCATGAGAGAAATTAAAGAAAACTTAAACAGACGGAGAGATATTCCATGTTCCTGGGTCGGAAGAATCAATACTGTGAAAATGACCATACTACCACACGTCATCTATAGATTCAATGCAATCCCTAGCAAACTACCAATGACATTCTTCACAGAACTAGACCAAAGAATAACACAGTTCATACGGAAACACAAAAGACCTCAAAGAGCCAAAGCAATCCTGAGGAAGAAGAATGGAGCTGGAGGGATCAGCCTCCCCAACTTCAGACTCTACTACAAAGCAACAGTCCTCAAGACAGTATGGTACTGGCACAAAAACAGAAATATAGACCAATGGAACAAGACAGAGAACCCAGAGATACACCCATGCACCTATGGGTACCTTATTTTTGACAAAGGAGGCGAAACTACAAAATGGGACAAAGACAGCCTCTTCAACAAATGGTGCTGGGAAAACTGGACAGCTACATGCAGAAGAATGAAGTTGGAACATTCCCTGACACCATACACAAAGATCAACTCAAGATGGATTAAAGATCTAAGTGTAAGACCAGAGACCACAAAACTCTTGGGAGGAGAATATAGGCAAAACACTCAGTGACATCAATCAAAGCAAAATCTTCTATGACCCGCCCTCTAGAATAATGGGAATAAAGACAAAAATAAATGTGTGGGACTAATGCAATGTAAAAGCTTCTGCGCAGTAAAAGAAACTACAAACAAAGTGAACAGACAACCCACAGACTGGGAGAAAATAATAGCAAATGAAACAACAGACAAAAAAACTAATCTCCAAAATATACAAGCAGCTTAAACAGCTCAATACTGAAAAAAACAAACAACCCAATCAAAACTATCCAAAGAAAACATACAGATGGCCAAAAAACACATGAAAAGATCCTAAACATTGATTATTATTAGAGAAATGCCAATCAAAACTAAAATGTGGTATCACCTCACTCCACTCAGAATGCCCATCATCAAAAAATCTACAGATAATAAATGCTGGAGAGGGTATGGAGAAAAGGGAACACTCCTACATTGTTGGTGGGAATGTAAATTCATACAACCACTATGGAAGACAGTATGGAGATTCCTCAAAATGTTAAGAATAGAAACACCATTTGATCGAGCAATTCCACTATTAGGCTTATACTCTGATGAAATCAAAATTGAAAGAGGCACCTGTACCCCAATGTTCATTGCAGCACTCTATACAATAGCTAGATCATGGAAGCAACCTAGATGTCCACAGACAAATGGATAAAGAAGCTCTGGTACATGTATACAACGGAATGTTTCTCAGCCACAAAAAGAAATGCAGATCAGTCCTAATGAGATGGGTGAATCTAGAATCAATTATACACAGTGAAGTAAGTCAAAAAGAGAAGGACAGGGCTTCCCCTGGTGGTCCAGTGGGTAAGGACACCGCCTTGCACTGCAAGGGGCGCCGGTTCGAGCCCTGGCCTGGGAAGATCCCACGTGCCACGGAGCGGCTGGACCCATGTGTCCAATTACGAAGCCGGCGCTCTACAACGACAGACGCCACCGCGATGGGAGGCCCACAGGAGCCAAAGAACAAAGACAGATGAAAATAGAGAAAGACCAATAGAAGTGGCCCACCCGCACCCCTCCCTCCCAACCCGACCCCCGCCCAAAATAAACAAATAAATCTTTAAAAAAAAAAAAAAAAAGGACAGATACAGTATACTAACACATATATGAAATCTAGTAAGTTCGTACTGATAAATACACATGCAGAGCACGAATGGAAAAACGGTCATAGAGAACAGACTTATGGACGTTGGGGAGAGGGAAAAGTGGATGAGAGATATGGAAAGAGCAACACGGAACCCTACTACACTATCTTTTTTTTAAAATTTTTATTTTACATTTTACTTTTACAGAGTTTTGTTATTTACAGATATGTATGATCCCAGATTAGTCATATGTATATCCCCCCCCACCAGGCCATCACACAGCACCCCTGCAGGATCCCCTTTTCCCACAGCGCAATGACAATAGCTATTTTTTTCACATATGATAGTACAGGTTTTCATGCTACTTCCTTTACACCTCCCACGCACTGTTCATTCCCCACAATGTCCCCTATACTCTCCTGTGTAAAAGAGATAACTATTGTCAATGTGCTGTGGGTCTAAGGGATCGTACATGGGGCTATGTGACGGCCTGGAGGGGGTGGGATGGGGGGGACTGGGATATACATATGACTAATCAGGAATTATACATATCTATAAACAACAAAACACTGTAAAATCCAAAAAGGAAAATAAAAAAACCTGTGATTGTGGAGAAAAGAAAATGTTGAGCACCGACTCTGGATCCATGGTTTTTTTTTTTTTACTAAGAGATTCCCGGTGGTCTGAATGGACAGCTGAATACCCTAATAGGATAAACTAAAGTGCTAAACAACATAAAACATTCTCTCACATGTTGTTATTAAGGAAAAAGCACTACTCTTGGTATTATAACTCAGTGATTAATAAATAGCTCTAGGGACTAAATTATATTCCATAGGAAAAATGAAAGTCACATTTTAATCTTATTTATCAAAAATTCAAAACTAGGGCTTCCCTAGTGGTTCAGTGGTAAAGAGTTCGCCTGCCAATGCAGGAGACATGGGTTTGATTTCTGATCCAGGAAGATCTCACATGCTGAGAAGCAACTAAGCCCGTGAGCCACAACTATTTAGCCTGTGCTCTAGAGCCTCAGAGCCGTAACTACAGAGTCCATGTGCCTTCGACTACTGAAGCCCGTGTGCCCTAGAGCCTGAGACACACAACAAGAAAAGTCACACAACAGGAGGCCTGCTCGCCTCAGCTAGGGAGTGGCCCCCACTCTCTGCAACTAGCGAAGAGTTTGCAGCAGCAGTGAAAACCCAGAATAGCCAAAAATAAATAAATGAATAAAATTTAAATAAATAAATAAAATAAAATGATGACACAGCCTTCAACGGATTTCTTATCCAGTATTAAAAGCCCAAGGCTGGGCTTCCCTGGTGGTCCAGTGGGTAAGGACACCGCTTTGCAGTGCAAGGGGCGCCGGTTCGATCCCTGGCCTGGGAAGATCCCACGTGCTGCGGAGCGGCTGGACCGATGTGTCCAACTACCGAGCTGGAGATTTGCAATGAGAGAGGCCACTGCATGGAGGCCCACACAGGCAGAAGAACAAAGATAAATAAATGAAAGATCAATAGAAGTGGCCAAGAAAAAAAATTTTTTTTTAAAAAAAAAAGCCCAAGGCTAAAATACATGAGTGCTAAGACTTTCTGTGTAAGGAACACTCGACCAAGGTGAGACCTGTGGCACGGGCTACCCTTGAGACACATTTTAGACTGGAGTTACCGAAAGCCACACCTACCCTCCAAACTTGCTAGTATGATTAGATAACAACACCTGAACGCTCTAAGTCTCAAATACACCTGATAGTACAACTGGCCCTTGAAGAACACAGGCTTGAAATGCGCAGGTCCACTTACACATGGCACTTTTTAGCAGCGCATACAGCTCTCCAGGATCCTAAGCTGATCAACTCCACAGATTTGAACAAATCACAGATACGGAGAGTTTTACTGTAAGTTACACACCTTTAACTGCTGCATGGCTTAAGGGTCATCTGTACATCAAGTACAAAAACATTCCACATTGAAGTGTTTTGTGGCTTCCCTCATGGCTCAATGGTAAAGAATCTGCCAGTCAATGCAGGAGACACAGGTTCGATCCCTAATCCGGGAAGATCCCACATGCTGTGGGACAAATGAGCTCAGGAGCCACAATTATTGAGCCCATATGCCACAACTACCAAAGCTCATGCACCCTACAACCCATGCTCTGCAACAATAAAAGCCACTGCAACGAGAACTGCTCACTGCAACTACAGAAAAGCCCCTGTGCAGCAGTGAACACCCATAACAGCCAAAAAATCAATCAATAAAATTATTTTTAAGTCTACTAAAAAATGGCTTTGATTTCCTTTTTTAGAATGTATTTCAGTGCCTCACTATATTAGTTAAAATTTTAAAAAGCAGTGACATCACTTTGCCAACAAAGGTCAATACAGTCAAAGCTCTGGTTTATCCAGTAGTCATGTGTACAGATGTGAGAGCTGGACCATAAAGAATGTGCCCTGAAGAATTCAGTGATGCTGAAGAAGATTCTTGAGAGTCCCTTGGACAGTAAAGAGATCAAACAAGTCAATCCAAAAGGAAATCAACCCTGACTATTCACGGGAAGGACTGATGCTAAAGCTGAAGCTCCAATACTCTGGCCACCTGATGCAAAGAGCCAAATCACGGAAACGATCCTGATGCTGGAAAAGACTGAAGGCAGGATGAGGAGGAGATAACAGAGGATGAGATGGTTGGACGGCATCACCGGATCAATGGACCAAGAGTGTGAGCAAAGCTCTGGGAGATGGCGAAGGACAGGGAAGCCTGGCGCGCTGCAGTCCATGGAGTCGCAGAGTTAGACATGATTGAGCGACTGAACATACACTCAAAAAATATTTTGTAGTCTGCTGGTCACAAAAAAACCTTTTAATTAACCCCCTAAGAAACAAACGCTGATCAACTGGCATTAGCAGAAACTTTTCCAAAAATCATATCCCACAATCAATTCTGTAATTAGATTCCTGGCTCATACTTACTGCTTCCAACTAAAAGCAAAATTTAAAGACAAGGTTGCTCAGAAAGCAGGACTTTTTGGCAATTTCTCTACGCTGATTAAACAAAGAAAAAAACTCCCCAATGGTTTCTTCAAGCATTCAAACACGCATGGAAAACAAAAAAATTCCCGAAAACATTATAAATAGAAGCATTTCAAAACGTTTATACTTAGAACTATGATGAGAATGTTTTATTCACATTTTCTCCCCAGATATCAATACTTATTTTGTTTGTACTAGAGGAGTATTTAAGTGCTCTATCTCCAAATCCTCCTTCACTTTATAAAAACTTGCAGAAAGTTTGACAATGCATCTGTAATACAAGGGTTGCACAACAATTAGCTTACTTTCAAAAATCTTCACGACTATTGAGTCAATACATTTTTGTGCTTTTTGTTGTTGTTGTTTTTGTTTGTTCTTTTAATGTATGTACATTTGCTTCAAAAGTCTCTTGACAGAAGGAGGCTTGGAGGCAGCACAGTCGTTCTTATAGAAAAGAGAAGAAATATGAGAGGCACGTAGTGTCCACTTTCCTGGCAGTTCCACCATGGAACAAAGGAAAAGCCATGTTGGATCCCTAGACTGAGTGGCCGACAATAATCGATTTGCAGTGAACTTTCCATCTGCCTTAGCAGCAGCCTCCCATCAACTTACAGATACAGTAAATGGGCTTTATTTCTATATTCCAAAGCCTTCATTTACTTACTTTCTACATTCTCTGGTATTAAGGAAATAAAATGTAAAGGTACATTAGTCAATTATATCATTCCCAACAGAATCAAAAATGATACAACCTAGAAAGAAGGTTTTCTCTCTTCTATTTTCTGTTTTTTCTACATTGAATACATAAAATTTACAGGATTAGGAGTTGTTGTGTGTGTTTTTTTAAACAAAAAGCACAATTTTACGGTGACATGTTTGCACTTACGTTCAGCCATTCACTTAACTCAGCATGAATTTCTGACTGTTCTGACTGCCAACTCTATGCCTGCACTGGGACAGACATAGGTGGAGCACACCTGTGGTCCCCAAGGACAGCTTTTAATGGACTCGATGTCAGAAAAGTGAAGACCAGTGAAGGAAATGATCAGCTGGCCTGGGCAGAAGTGGCATAAAGCATTTTCTGTAAACCTTCTGGGCAGATTTTAGCTGTGTATGAGAAAAAACTTTCCAGCAACTAGAGCCGAGATTGTTGCCTCTGCCTGGGTGGTCCTGACTGCTTTTGGTCAGCAAGAGCCTGATCCCAAGAACACAGACCTCATCAGCACTGAGCGGGAGAATGGGAGAGACAGAGAAAGTTCAAACAAGTCAACTGCCAAATGGAGAACAGCCATGGACCAACTTAAAATTGTATCACCGGGAGGAAACAAAATGTAAAGAAACTGCATTTTTTTTAAAAATTTTAATTTATTTATTTTTGGCTGTGCTGGGTCTTTGTTGATGTGTGGGTTTAGCTGCTCTGCAGTATGTGGGATCTTCCTGGATCAGGGATTGAACCTGTGTCTCCTGCATTGGCAGATGGGTTCTTATCCACTGAGCCACAAGGGAAGCCCCCAGCATTTCTAATAAAGATGTTCATGGTGACAAAGAAAGGTAGGGGGAAAGAATTAGACTTCCATTTCATATTAGAAATGATTTACTTCGATCATTCCATCTGCTGGAAAGGCCACAGAGAAAATCAGCTATATCTGACCTTATCAAATATTTATACTCATAACATAAACTGAAATAAAAATAGAATGTATATTGAAAATGCAAGGCATAATGGTCCACATTTGATCCCCAAATGTGACAAAGATGCAGTCTGTCCTCCACCACATCTCCAAGGCCACAGCTGTGGATCTTTGACAAGTCTGATAAATTCTCTCACATCAAGTAATCTGCCTCATCACGTGATGACAGAATACCTTTAAGAAAGACCAACTATGGCATTTAGGGTGCATACCTTAGCTGGATACAAAGCACAATTTTCTCTCTTCTATTTTCTGTTTTCTACATTGAATGAAAAAAAATTTGTTTGCACTTACATTCAGCCATTCACTTAACTCAGCATGAATTTCTGACTGTTCTGACTGCCAACTCTATGCCTGCACTGGGACAGACATAGGTGGAGCACACCTGTGGTCCCCAAGGACAGCTTTTAATGGACTCGATGTCAGAAAAGTGAAGACCAGTGAAGGAAATGATCAGCTGGCCTGGGCAGAAGTGGCATAAAGCATTTTCTGTAAACCTTCTGGGCAGATTTTAGCTGTGTATGAGAAAAAACTTTCCAGCAACTAGAGCCGAGATTGTTGCCTCTGCCTGGGTGGTCCTGACTGCTTTTGGTCAGCAAGAGCCTGATCCCAAGAACACAGACCTCATCAGCACTGAGCGGGAGAATGGGAGAGACAGAGAAAGTTCAAACAAGTCAACTGCCAAATGGAGAACAGCCATGGACCAACTTAAAATTGTATCACCGGGAGGAAACAAAATGTAAAGAAACTGCATTTTTTTTAAAAATTTTAATTTATTTATTTTTGGCTGTGCTGGGTCTTTGTTGATGTGTGGGTTTAGCTGCTCTGCAGTATGTGGGATCTTCCTGGATCAGGGATTGAACCTGTGTCTCCTGCATTGGCAGATGGGTTCTTATCCACTGAGCCACAAGGGAAGCCCCCAGCATTTCTAATAAAGATGTTCATGGTGACAAAGAAAGGTAGGGGGAAAGAATTAGACTTCCATTTCATATTAGAAATGATTTACTTCGATCATTCCATCTGCTGGAAAGGCCACAGAGAAAATCAGCTATATCTGACCTTATCAAATATTTATACTCATAACATAAACTGAAATAAAAATAGAATGTATATTGAAAATGCAAGGCATAATGGTCCACATTTGATCCCCAAATGTGACAAAGATGCAGTCTGTCCTCCACCACATCTCCAAGGCCACAGCTGTGGATCTTTGACAAGTCTGATAAATTCTCTCACATCAAGTAATCTGCCTCATCACGTGATGACAGAATACCTTTAAGAAAGACCAACTATGGCATTTAGGGTGCATACCTTAGCTGGATACAGCAAACTCCAAAGCTATTACTCTTTGACTTTTAGTCTCCATGAGTACGTAAAACCAACCATACCAGCCTTTGGTTCACCAATTACCTTTAATGCATCCTTCATGTGGTACAACCTTTCACTCAGTTCAACCAACACTGGTCATCCAGTGCCTCCTGTGATGAGCCAGGCACAAGGCACACAGATGAAGACAGGTCCTGCTCGGAGGGAGCTTACAATCTGATGACATCATGGCTCTTCACTTCCAGAAGAGGCACGTAAACACCACACTCCAGACTCCCGACAACCCATTCATACAGAGACTCTCTGAGATCCATGAATTAACCCAGTATAAAAAGCAACCAACCAAACATGAGTCCAGAGCAAGCTCTTCATCCATGAAAAGCATGAGGGATAATGTAGACTAGGACAGAATTTCAGAGGATACATGGGTGCAAAATCACAGGGCAGCCTACAAAGGGGCAGAACCGGGGCGATGGCACAGGGGCTTGAGAACAACGTATTCATCTGCCTGGAGAAATATTGAGGACAGAGCATGCAACCTGTTAGTCCCACTAGGGGGGCACTTTATGCTCCAACTTGCAGTAGAGCTGCAAGGACTTCAGTTTCCTATCTTAGGTAAAACGTAAGTAAGAGAAACCACCATTTTTGAAACTGAACAGGAATTAAGAAAGCAGCCAGATTTCCTTTTTTAGGGATCAGTCCATTCAATGATTCCCTGAACAGAAGTGATGTTACTCATCACATTCCTTGTCTCAGATGAGGAAACCAAATAAAACAGCGGTTACTCAAAGAAAGGGGGGTAGACTTCCTTTTTTTAAAAATCTTGCTGGAAAGGCCACAGACAAAATCAGCTATATCTGACCTTATCAAATATTTATACTCATAACATAAACTGAAATAAAAATAGAATGTATATTGAAAATGCAAGGCATAATGGTCCACATTTGATCCCCAAATGTGACAAAGATGCAGTCTGTCCTCCACCACATCTCCAAGGCCACAGCTGTGGATCTTTGACAAGTCTGATAAATTCTCTCACATCAAGTAATCTGCCTCATCACGTGATGACAGAATACCTTTAAGAAAGACCAACTATGGCATTTAGGGTGCATACCTTAGCTGGATACAGCAAACTCCAAAGCTATTACTCTTTGACTTTTAGTCTCCATGAGTACGTAAAACCAACCATACCAGCCTTTGGTTCACCAATTACCTTTAATGCATCCTTCATGTGGTACAACCTTTCACTCAGTTCAACCAACACTGGTCATCCAGTGCCTCCTGTGATGAGCCAGGCACAAGGCACACAGATGAAGACAGGTCCTGCTCGGAGGGAGCTTACAATCTGATGACATCATGGCTCTTCACTTCCAGAAGAGGCACGTAAACACCACACTCCAGACTCCCGACAACCCATTCATACAGAGACTCTCTGAGATCCATGAAT
The DNA here is from genome assembly GCA_022376925.1 of Tragulus kanchil. Lineage (NCBI taxonomy): Eukaryota > Metazoa > Chordata > Mammalia > Artiodactyla > Tragulidae > Tragulus > Tragulus kanchil. The sequence goes on along the minus strand of JAIOJX010000003.1, from coordinate 74,578,646 downwards.
TAACCCAGTATAAAAAGCAACCAACCAAACATGAGTCCAGAGCAAGCTCTTCATCCATGAAAAGCATGAGGGATAATGTAGACTAGGACAGAATTTCAGAGGATACATGGGTGCAAAATCACAGGGCAGCCTACAAAGGGGCAGAACCGGGGCGATGGCACAGGGGCTTGAGAACAACGTATTCATCTGCCTGGAGAAATATTGAGGACAGAGCATGCAACCTGTTAGTCCCACTAGGGGGGCACTTTATGCTCCAACTTGCAGTAGAGCTGCAAGGACTTCAGTTTCCTATCTTAGGTAAAACGTAAGTAAGAGAAACCACCATTTTTGAAACTGAACAGGAATTAAGAAAGCAGCCAGATTTCCTTTTTTAGGGATCAGTCCATTCAATGATTCCCTGAACAGAAGTGATGTTACTCATCACATTCCTTGTCTCAGATGAGGAAAACCAAAATAAAACAGCGGGAAAAATGCCCACAGGCAGCTGAGGGCATGTGTGTTTCCGTGCGCTGGCTTATGTTACCTCGGCGTCATATCTGACCGCAGCAGAGAACAATGAGAAGGCATTCTCCACAGTGATCCCTCGCTTGATGATGTGCTGACAAAGCTTCTTCAGTCTGTTTTCACAATAAGATGTTGCCAAGTCCAGAAGACCTGGAAGTCAAGGATGGACAGCTTAATGGAGCTGTCAACAATTTCCAATAACGTATAAACATACACATTTCATTTTGGTGAAGAGAGTTATGTGGATAAATCAGCAGGGACTTCTTAGGGAATAATACTCTTAATTTTATTAAATAAATTCTTTTTCAGTTCGTCCCTTCATATCTCTCCTACAATCCCTTCGCACAGTTTCTTCTATAGTAAAACGAAGAGGAAAAAGTCGAATTCCCTTGAATCGTATTTCCAAAATGATCTGCTAAATCCATTAGCAACGTATACTTTAGGATTAAAAGAGTAAAATAAGACCACGGTCATAAACAAACTGTGTCCGTAATTATTAACCATGATATCTATGCTTTTTAAATTTGTTTAAATTGAAGTATAGCTGATTTACAATGTTGTTAGTTTCTGCTGTACAGCAAAGAAAGTGACTCAGCTATATACTTATATATTCTACCATGAGATAGAATATATATATATATTCCCTGTGAGGGATAGGAAAGCCTGGCGTGCTGCAGTCCACGGGGCTGCTAAGAGTCAGACAGGACTTGGCGACTGAATAACATATTACATTATGGCTTATCCCGGGATACTGAACACAGTTCCCTGTACTCTACATTAGGACCTTGTTGTTTATCCATCGTATATGTAAGTTTGGATATACTAACTCCAAACAGGGAGTCCATTCCTCATCCAAACACAATATAATTTTCTAAAGGCATTTACTGCAAATCTTTCTTAAAAACTATGTCAAAAAAAAAAAAAAAACCAATAAACCTGAAGCCTTTTACATTTCAATACTCTACGAATATTAAAAGGTATATTTTTGAGCCCGTGGCTTGGCCAGTCCCAACACGGCTGGTACCTATAGCATCCTCAGGTGGCAGATCCACTGCGTCTGTGTAGAGGTACTGGAGGAAGGCACGGTACACGGGGTAAGAGAACTGGTCTATTTCTATCACCTCCTTCATGTCCTCATTCCAGTAAGACTGGAACATGGATCGGAAGTGTTCACACCTGAAACAGAACAGCAAAACGCACCTACCTAAGTTGATGGAATCAGGCATAAGCAATTAGTACAGGTATGCTGACCTACTCTACTTGATTAGTACATTCGTTCCATGCACAAGAACCTAAACATACTCCGCATGAAAGGACTTTTATATTCACCTTTTATGCACACTTGCTTTCAGATGAAGCTTTTTTTTTTTTTTTAAAGATTTATTTATTTATTTATTTTGGGCGGGGGTCGGGTTGGGGAGGGAGGGGAGTGGGCAGGCCACTTCTATTGGTCTTTCATTTCTCTATTTTCATCTGTCTTTGTTCTTTGCCTCCTGTGGGCCTCCCATCGCAGTGGCATCTGTCGTTGCAGAGCTCCGGCTCTGGGCGCATGCGCTCCAGAGCTCCGACTCGGTAATTGGACACATCAGTCCAACCGCTCCGCAGCACATGGGATCTTCCCAGGCCAGGGCTCGAACCGGCGCCCCTTGCACTGCAAGGCGGTGTCCTTACCCACTGGACCACCAGGGGAAGCCCTCAGATCAAGCTTTTTGCTCACGTACTTTGTTTAAAAGATACAGAAGAGCATTTTAAACAATGAAATTGAAAAGAAATTTAAAAATGACTGTTTGAAGGGTTGATACATAGTAACATCATTCACATGACTCACTTTCTGTATGTCATGTAGTGAGCACAATCTTAAACTGGTTTTAAACGTTAACCGGATTGTGTTTGAGATGATTTCTGTTCCATTACCTTACCTGACAACGTTTCTTCTTTTCTGACTCATCTTCAGATCAGCCACCACGCCAACACTTGGTTCCTTTCCTTTTGACCTGCTCGCCTCCCTCTCCTCCCAAGTCTGTTTACAATTTATTCGTAAAACTCACTCACTAGGATAGTCACGTGTTTCAAGAAAACCTAAATAGGTCTTTTCGTATTGTATTTACACGTACAAATTCACCTAAATGAGGAATGGATTTCTGAATATTCAATTTTCTTGAAGCAGAACGTACTTTATGATTTTTTTTTAAAGAAAATCATTGTTTAAAATCCTTTTCAAAATGAGTTACAGCAGAAAAACACAAAAATATTTTCAAAATCCATCCAGAATACTGAAAGAGGACGTCCCTGGTGGCAGCGGTTAAGAACCCACCGTGCAATGCAGGGAACGTGGGTTCTATCCCTGGTTGGGGAATGAAGATCCCATACGCCTCGGGGCAGCTAAGCCTGCATGCCACAACCAGCATACTCAAAGAATGGCTCCACTTACAAAGAAAATTCCCTCATCTGGGAAGTAAAATGCTATAGTTGTCTAAGCAAGGGTAAATAGATGAATTTCGGCCAGAAAACTACACAGGAAAGGGACAGACTGGCTGACCACAGGTTTACAAGACAGCAACAATTCCCATTCACCTTCTCAATTAATACTTTGGTGCAAACGCTTACTCCCTGAAAGTAATGAATGACATAGCTTTTCAGTTCCCTTAAAACATGCCATTTTGTAAATAAATGTTTAACAAAATTTTCAAAAAAGACTTGTAAGTGACCAGTTTAACACTCAACGGTCTGATTTTCTGTGCCTCCTTCTTTCGAATGGCAGCCTCAGTGAGCAATGGTCCAGTTATTAATACATACACAGCTTCTTCACATTTATACAAAGAACCATATTTAAAGGACATTTCTTCAGTTGGGAATTAGATGTCTCTCGGGGCCAGAACAATCCCACCATTCCTAAGAGGTTTCTGTTTGTGGAAAATGAAGCTTTAATTAAAGGTCAAAGAAAACATAGAGACTTTTCACTGACGGTCTTTTGTATTTTCCTAAGCCTTGCATATTATCCTTTTTTTGATGGAAATAATTGTGCATGAGCTCCTTCACTGAAAAAACAAGACAGAAAAATGCTCCCACAATATGCTCTTTCTAGAAGGCACATAAGTGCACACACACGCACACGTAAAACTCTTCGGTAACGAGTGGATTGATACTACGGGCAAAAACATGAACTGGTGCCATTCCACCCTCCTCCCGAGATGGTTTCTCATTAGTCTCCACTGCGGGGACTAACAGAAACGGAGACTGCAGGAGACAGTGAGGTCGCAGATGACTCAAAACTCACGCGAAAATACCTGATTTTCAAAACAGCCTTATGGACATGGATGTATTTCCCATCAATTCGAAACTTCAGATCGGCAGTTTCCGGACTGTCAAATTCTTTCTTCAGTGACTCTGCAACTGTTAGGAAGTCTTCATGCTCTGAGGGAAGCAAGCACATTAATATAGGAAGCTCAGGAAATGTGCTCAAGTTTTGAAAAGACTTCAGAAAGATAGTGACTAGCATGATGAAGAACTCCAGCAGATTTTTTGTTTTTCAGAAGAGTTCAGACCTTGATACTCAACAAATCAATTTCACAGTATTAAAATCAAGGTCACAGAAATTAAATTTCACAGGCTAACAAAGGCAAACAAAGACTCCCCGGGACCGCTGTTGGCACGGAACGAAGGTACCACAGATGCAGGCGACCGTTTCTGATGTCCCCAAGATGAGAAGGTGCTTCTCAGCAGCTGATGTTACCTACGTGTCGCCAAGTGTATAAACCGTAAGAAAAAAATATGTATTTGGAAAGGCCCCAAACCAGTCTTCTATGCTAAGCTAGACATTAAAAATGTGTATTTGGGGAACTTCCCTGGTGGTCCAGCAGTTAAGGCTTCACCTTCCAGTGCAGGGGGAGTGTTTGAACCCTAGTCAGGAAGATAAGATCCCACATGTCTCTCGGTCAAAAAAAAAAACAACAAACATAAAACTGAAACAGTGTTCTAACAAATTCAATAAAGACTTTAAAAACATGGTCCACATCAAAACCAAAATCTTTTTGAAAATAAAAAGTTATAAATTGTTCTATTATTTACACTCTTCTCTGAAAAACTGCGTGGTGTTCATCTAAGGCTGAGAATTTATCAGTTTTCCTCCACTGAAACACTGAGAACAGCTTGGCTCCACTCTGGGATAGTTTCAAGGAGTTGGGAAATTCAATTTGAGGAGTCCTAAGAAACATACTCACTTTCATGGGGTGAAAGTTCTTTCACGGGGTGACCCTTTTCCCTCTATATGTGACATCTAAACATCCTTCTTAACTCTCAGACTTAATGCAGTACAAACAATAATCCTTACACTCTAGCTCAAAACAGAAAATGTACCTAGTAAGAATGTATACTTTACAAAAAAATATATACTTTACAAATAGCTTTACAAAACCATGGTCCCACTGCCTGATAGGAAGGTGCAAGGACATGTAATCCTTACATGTAGGCAGAACTGTGTCATCATGAAGACAAGTAAAGGTACAGGTACAAACGCGACGCTTTCCTGGGCTTTTTACGTATGGACAAGGGAAGACAGGTGGAAGGCAGCTAACAGGGAAATTTAAAAATTCCAGTGACCCTCACTGGCTCTGGACGAAAGAACCACTGATGCAGAAGACCCGTCTCCATGTCCCCCAAGATGAGAAGAACTTTCATGTCCCCCAAGGCCTGGTACAGCAGCTGCTGGTACCAGGGCAACTCCTAGAGGAGGGACAACTGCTAAAAGCTAGGCGCTCCATTAGCAGGCTCTCCTAAGGAAATAACACTTGCCTAAGCGCCGTTACCCTAACCTGCAGCCTCCCCTCCGGACCCAACGATGCAGAGCTCTCTTGGCAGTGGAGGAGAGGTGGACATTCCCTCAAAACCCTGGCTTTTCCTGACCCTGTAACCTGCATTCCCAGTGAAAGAAAGACAAGAAGTAACCAAAATGGTTTTGCCAGCAGTTAAGGCTTCACCTTCCAGTGCAGGGGGAGTGTTTGAACCCTAGTCAGGAAGATAAGATCCCACATGTCTCTCGGTCAAAAAAAAAAACAACAAACATAAAACTGAAACAGTGTTCTAACAAATTCAATAAAGACTTTAAAAACATGGTCCACATCAAAACCAAAATCTTTTTGAAAATAAAAAGTTATAAATTGTTCTATTATTTACACTCTTCTCTGAAAAACTGCGTGGTGTTCATCTAAGGCTGAGAATTTATCAGTTTTCCTCCACTGAAACACTGAGAACAGCTTGGCTCCACTCTGGGATAGTTTCAAGGAGTTGGGAAATTCAATTTGAGGAGTCCTAAGAAACATACTCACTTTCATGGGGTGAAAGTTCTTTCACGGGGTGACCCTTTTCCCTCTATATGTGACATCTAAACATCCTTCTTAACTCTCAGACTTAATGCAGTACAAACAATAATCCTTACACTCTAGCTCAAAACAGAAAATGTACCTAGTAAGAATGTATACTTTACAAAAAAATATATACTTTACAAATAGCTTTACAAAACCATGGTCCCACTGCCTGATAGGAAGGTGCAAGGACATGTAATCCTTACATGTAGGCAGAACTGTGTCATCATGAAGACAAGTAAAGGTACAGGTACAAACGCGACGCTTTCCTGGGCTTTTTACGTATGGACAAGGGAAGACAGGTGGAAGGCAGCTAACAGGGAAATTTAAAAATTCCAGTGACCCTCACTGGCTCTGGACGAAAGAACCACTGATGCAGAAGACCCGTCTCCATGTCCCCCAAGATGAGAAGAACTTTCATGTCCCCCAAGGCCTGGTACAGCAGCTGCTGGTACCAGGGCAACTCCTAGAGGAGGGACAACTGCTAAAAGCTAGGCGCTCCATTAGCAGGCTCTCCTAAGGAAATAACACTTGCCTAAGCGCCGTTACCCTAACCTGCAGCCTCCCCTCCGGACCCAACGATGCAGAGCTCTCTTGGCAGTGGAGGAGAGGTGGACATTCCCTCAAAACCCTGGCTTTTCCTGACCCTGTAACCTGCATTCCCAGTGAAAGAAAGACAAGAAGTAACCAAAATGGGCAAAGAGCCCAAGAGTCTAGATAGCTACCCACCCTCCCCACCCAAGATACAGCTTTTTCTCAGTGCCTCAGCTCCCGGATCTCATCCCAAGGGCTGCACTGCCTTGGTTTCTGGCAACAAGTAGAGTACCTCCTTCCAGAGAAGAGGCATTCTTCAGAGGTACAAATTCAGCCTCTGACTTTCTTCCCAGTGCTCAGCTGAGATCAGAAACTGAGAGGAAACAAACACTTCTCATGCCTAGTGGGTGGAAGGGAAACAGGTCACCTGGGAGGTATACTCAGTGATCATACTTTTTCCAAACTTAATAGTAGAGAATTGTAGGACATTTGGTCTAAGAGAATGTCTTTTCAAGATGAGGATTTTAAGGTGAAAGAACCTGAGAGAAGCCTTTTATAAACAGGTCTAGGTAAGGCAGTACATGGCACTCTAAAGGTGTGTACAGGGTCTATACGTATGTGTGAATATGGCCATATTCTAGTTCATAGAATATCGCCGGTTCTATGAACTAAATTTTCTCTAATCACAACAGTCACTGCCCAAAAAAAAGAGAAAAAGAGCCTGGACATGTTCCATTTCTTTAAGTTGAGCAATGGCTTTACTTTGCCTAAATGTACTCTTGTCCCCATGACCACAAAGACTGGTCACCTGCTGCTGAGGCAACTCTAGCCGCCTGACACTCTGAGCAGGACACGTACTACAAGACCTTCAGTATCGACTGCTGAGCAACCCAAAGCCCTGGCTGTCAACAGCTGACACTGACTTTCAAGAACAGGGCATAGTGACTCACTTACTCCCTCTCCATCATAACCAAAAGAACAAGCTAGAAGAGACACATGGGCAAGAAGGTAGAAATAAACATATAAAAGAAAAAGAGATGGAGATCATCTTGTTCATGGCTACTAAGCATGACGGCAGTTGAACATTTTCAGTCAACAATGGGCCCTTGAAGAAGACAGTATTCCAAAAAGGGACAGATGATATAACTAAAGATCACTCTGAATTCCACTATTCTTACATTCTTTTAAGCCTACACTGTGTGGCATGTGGGATCTTAACTCCCTGACTAGGGATTGAACCCAGGCCCCCTGCATTGGGAGGACAAAGTCTTAACCACTGGATGACCAGGGAAGTCCCCCATTATCCTTCTTACCAACCTCTTTTTTGATCTCTTCCAAAAAAAGTATTTGAGATTGGTTAAAAGGAAAAAAGGGGAAAAAAAGTGAAACTAAATCCACAAAGAAAACAAGTCCTTCCTTTTTTAAATTCATTTTTGGTTCATATTATATAATAAGTTCAGTATAACAAAAGCACTTCAGAATATTTGTACACCCTCAAATATCTGTACATGAATGCTCGTAACAACAGTATTCACAACAGCCAAAAAGGTAGAAGTCAGTCAAATGTCCATCAACAGATAAACAGGTCAACAAAATGGGGCCTATGTACACAACAGAATCCTACGCAGGCATAAAAAGAAAAGTACTGATACATATATATTGTATTACAACCTGGATAGGTCTGAAAAGCACTGAGTAAAAGAAGCCAGACACAAGAGGCTGAACACTGTAAGATTCCACTCATGGGAAACATCCAGAATAGGTAAGTCCATAGAAACAACAACAACAAAAAACAGACGGGCAGCTGCCAGTGGCTGGGGAAAGAGAGGAGGGGGCACGTCGGCTCAGTGGTACCGGGTGAGGTCAGGCTTCAGCACCTGAGGCCACGGTGCTGCCCCACATGGTGAACACAGTAAATGCCTCTGAACTGTATACTTTAAAATGGTTAACTCATTTTTTAAAGAAGTATTTATTTGGCTGTGCCAGGTCTTAGTTGCAGCATGCAGGATTTAGCTCCCCAACCAGGAATCAAACCTGGGCCCCCTGCATGGGGAGCACAGACTCTGAGCCACTAGACCACCAAGGAAGTCCAAAATGGTTAATCGTTGTATGTGAATTTCACCTCGGTTAAACTGAAAACACTAAAGAGGTGAAAATAATAAATTCATATAATATTCCACAGCATTTTACTAAACCGTATTACACAAATCTGATTTGGGGAAAGGCGTTAAAGCTAATGGAGGATAACACACAGTGAACCCAGCAGAGCCCACAGCCAGCAGGTGAGAAGAAAACCTGCCATTGGACACCGCCCTTCACCTGGGAAAGCAAAGCCCCACGCGCTCACCCACGGAGAGGAGGCGCCACGTGACGGCGGGCGTGGCGAAGCAGGCGAACACGTCGTCGGTGGAGGAGAAGTGGGTGAGGTGGGGCAGGGTCACCGACTGGCCCCGGCACTGGCCCCACATGTACACGTGGCCGCCCTGCGTCTTGGCAGCGGACGTGTGGGCCGAGTGGCAGGCCGCAATCTCTATCACCCTGCAAAGTTTTAAGAAAAATGCACGTTACTTTTTATTCCCAGAAGCCCAAGAGCACTACACAAGGTAAATAACAAGTTCGTACTCAGAAAAAAAATCCAGACCCAGGACCATTAGCTGCCAGGTCACACTGACGCAACCAAGAGACCAGAGCAAGAGATCTGGGCTCCTCTCACCCTGGCTGCTCCCCTTTTCACGCTGAGCTCATTCTGAGTTAGGATGGACAATGTGGACTGTTAACACCTGGGAAAACGGACTAGAAACCACAGTAAGTGAGCGAAGCAGGCGCTGAGAAGAATGTCCTGACAGCTCTGGACTTGGACAGCAGCAAATGTACTGTAGTCACTGCTGGGAAGGTAAGTGATTTGTCACAACATGCTGTATAGCTTCAATGTATGAGCATTCTAATGCAATGAAGTATACACTAATAATACCCTAATAATACCTTGTTTTTCATTTTAAAAAAATGCAATATACTGCTTCTTTACAAATACACCTTTATCTCTCACCCACTAGCAGGGCTCAGAAAACTCATTACTAGGCTGATAAGCAGTGGTCCAAGGTCATGGACTCTGACTACCCAGATCCAAAGGGACGTCAAGTCAAACATACTACGTTTGCCTGCATGCTTCTCAGGCGGGGTCCTGGAATCAGAAGCCAATATCCTAACACTTAGGGGGCTGTGACCTCACAATACGGCTCAACAAACATTAAGCACCTATTCCAGTAACATGCATTAAATCTAATCAATATTTAAACGGATAAAGGCTGTTTGCTCAAGGGCAGATTTTATTTATTTAAAAGTTGCTTTTGTTGGCTCAAAGAAAAATCACACTATGCTAAATGTCAACATGGTGGCAGACTCTAACAGGAGGTCTGCAGGGATTACAGCAAGGCTCATTAATGCCTATCCACCTCGGCTGGTTATTTGAGAAAGCTTGCATTTAAGAATCGCATCAACTTCACATTCAGTCTGACTGCTGTAACACTTTCGTTCACAATGAGAATGTTAATACACGGAACAGCTACAAAGCCAAACACCAGAGCTCCAGCGAACACAGTCCCAAGTCCCCGCGCACACACACAAAATCCCAAGACCTGGGACGGCCAAATTACCTTTCTTTCTCCACCAGGATGTGTGCTGGGCTTAGCAGGTTATTTTTATTGCCAGTTCCCAGCTGCCCATACGTGTTAGCTCCCCAGGCATAGAGCAAGCCCTCATCGGTTAGTGCTAGGGTGTGTGCATAGCCGCAGACAATCTGCAAGTAAATTTAAACAGTCACCATCAACAGGGGGACAGGAAGGGCAAGGCAAACATCTCCTTAAAGATTACAGCCAGCTCCTGCAGAATGCCAATTCATCCTCGGGTGTGGACTGACATTCTCTGGAACATGAAAGCAGCATTAAAGAAGCCTAACCTGAGACCACTGGATTTTTTTTCATTAGTTTTTTTTTTGAACTTATCAAGACCGATATCCCAGAACCATGGTCTTACTTCTCATCGTGAGAATTAGGGAAGATATAACTAAATATGGAAGATGAAGGCACAGGGTACTCTTCCAAAAGACTTCCTGAAGAGTGAATCTCTGGGAATCCCCTATGGTTCAGTGGTTAGGACTCCACGCGTCCACTGCAGGAGGCATGGGTTCGATTCCTAGTCAGGGAACTAAGGCCCTGCCAGAGTCTTCCAGTTCAGGGCAGGGAGGGGAGCAGCGGCCAGGGCCCACCACACGCACCTGGTTCACACACACGCTGTGCAGGGCCGCCACTCTCACAGGGGTCAGCTGATTGCCGTTGTTTCCCAAGCCCAGCTGGCCGTTGCCGTTGTAGCCCCAGCCATACACCTTGGAGAGAGAAGGGGGAGAACAGGCTTTTCAAATTGCTGGTAAGAGATAAAAATGAAACCTGTCTAAACCAGTCAGGTATTTTTCTCACTTCCAACACTCAGATTCTACCGAATGAGGTCCAACAGCTGATCTCCCAACAACCGTTTCAGGGGTGGGGATGACAGGATCTGGCAGTTTCTACCGCAGAGCTTACTGGCTGGATAGCCTGGGGTGAGTCATAGCTCTTGCTTTCTCCACGAGGAAGCTGAGACTCATTAACGACTCATCTCCTACGGTGTTTCAGGACTTTGCAAACAAGTCTTTGGAAGTCAATGAACAGGGAAGATGGATATATGCAATTTTTCTGCAGGCGGCAAGTGCTATCATAGGGACAGAATCAAGACATTGCAGGTGGAGAGGAGAAAGGATTTAGCCACAGGAAGAAAGTTCAGGAAAGAGTTTTCAGAAAGCAGAAGTCTGAGCAGGGCTGAAGGCTAGATGAGGAGGAAGGCATTCCAGGAAGAGGCAGGTTCAGGAGACAAGCAGGGGGGCCTGGCTGGACCCATCTTGGGTGGTGGGTGGGAAAAAAAAACAGAAGGAAAGGTAAGGATCAGGGGATGAAGAGCCAAAACACAAACCGAGGAGCGTGAAATGCATGCATGGACTGGAATACTCCAAACCGGAGAGGAACGTGATTACATCTGTATTCTGGAACAATCGTGCAGGCAGCAACATGAAGGGTGACTGGAGGCAGGAAGACCTCAAATATGGAAACTTGTCTCCCTTCAGCAAACAGGGGAGCTCTGATGGGGTCCAGTGAAGGCAGTGAGGGCAGGACCACAGAGAGGGAAGAGGGGACGGGGTGAAACAGGGAGACACGGGAGAAAAAGGTGACCCCTTAGACCCCGGTGATAAGAGGGGTCATCAGCTCAAAGCAGCAGAGCTAGGCACAGGTCTGACAGCGAGAGTGAACGTTTAGAACAGCCAGTGCTGGGACAGGGCGCAGTACCGGCTGGGAACGAGCAGAAGGCCTGGCTCAAATCAGAAGCATGACGTCTGGGTGGGAACATGCCCCAGGTGACATGGGGCCGGCGGGCACAGGTGAGGGCCTTCCAGGTCAGTGTGACAGAGGGGAACAGGGACACGGAGCCTAGGGTGCTAGCAGGAGACGGTTAAAAGCACTTTCAGTGTCAGGAGTCTAAGAGGTCTGAACTTTCTGGGGAGAAATTTGGCAACAGCTATCAAAAATTTTAATGGCATATTCCCTGACCCCGAAATTCTATTTCTGGAAAATTATTCTAAAGAGATACTTGCATGATGGTACAAGTATCTCTTTGGCACATAGTGCCAAAGAAAATCAGTGCAGCATTGTTTTTAACAGCCAAATATGAAAAAAAAAAAAAATTGAAATGCCCATCAGGAGAGCTCTGGGACGTAGGTTGTGGAAAACAAGATCCATCCAAAGAAAACTGAGCAGCTGTTAGAATGGAAGCAACTATGAATGGCCTGATAATGCAGTCAGGTAAAACAGAAACATTGTTAAGCAGAAAAGCTGCAGACAGGCAGAGTAAGTGAAAGTGACGTCACTCAGTTGTGTCCACCTCTTTGGGACCCCACGGACGAGCCATGGAATTCCCCAGGCAAAAATACTGGAGCGGGTAGGCGTTCCCTTCTCCAGGGGATCTTCCTAACTCAGGCAGGGGTCAAACCCAGGTCTCCTGCCTTGCAGGCAGATTCTTTACCATGTGAGCCACCAAGGAAGCTCACCATAGGTATTTATAGAGAAAGGCCCCAAAGGATAGATACCAGACTAGTAACAAAACTGAGGCAAAGGTAGTCACTTCTTATTTCACATGCCTCATTTGTCTTCCTTTGTTGAAATAATCACTTAGTAATTTCTAAATTAAATTTTTAAAGTAAAGAAGTGGAAAATATTGGAAATGTAGAATTTTTAGTAAGCAAACAGGGGAGCTCTGATGGGGTCCAGTGAAGGCAGTGAGGGCAGGACCACAGAGAGGGAAGAGGGACGGGTGAAACAGGGAGACACGGGAGAAAAGGTGACCCCTTAGACCCCGGTGATAAGAGGGTCATCAGCTCAAAGCAGCAGAGCTAGGCACAGGTCTGACAGCGAGTGAACGTTTAGAACAGCCAGTGCTGGGACAGGGCAGTACCGGCTGGGAACGAGCAGAAGGCCTGGCTCAAATCAGAAGCATGACGTCTGGGTGGGAACATGCCCCAGGTGACATGGGGCCGGCGGGCACAGGTGAGGGCCTTCCAGGTCAGTGTGACAGAGGGGAACAGGGACACGGAGCCTAGGGTGCTAGCAGGAGACGGTTAAAAGCACTTTCAGTGTCAGGAGTCTAAGAGGTCTGAACTTTCTGGGGAGAAATTTGGCAACAGCTATCAAAAATTTTAATGGCATATTCCCTGACCCCGAAATTCTATTTCTGGAAAATTATTCTAAAGAGATACTTGCATGATGGTACAAGTATCTCTTTGGCACATAGTGCCAAAGAAAATCAGTGCAGCATTGTTTTTAACAGCCAAATATGAAAAAAAAAAAAAATTGAAATGCCCATCAGGAGAGCTCTGGGACGTAGGTTGTGGAAAACAAGATCCATCCAAAGAAAACTGAGCAGCTGTTAGAATGGAAGCAACTATGAATGGCCTGATAATGCAGTCAGGTAAAACAGAAACATTGTTAAGCAGAAAAGCTGCAGACAGGCAGAGTAAGTGAAAGTGACGTCACTCAGTTGTGTCCACCTCTTTGGGACCCCACGGACGAGCCATGGAATTCCCCAGGCAAAAATACTGGAGCGGGTAGGCGTTCCCTTCTCCAGGGGATCTTCCTAACTCAGGCAGGGGTCAAACCCAGGTCTCCTGCCTTGCAGGCAGATTCTTTACCATGTGAGCCACCAAGGAAGCTCACCATAGGTATTTATAGAGAAAGGCCCCAAAGGATAGATACCAGACTAGTAACAAAACTGAGGCAAAGGTAGTCACTTCTTATTTCACATGCCTCATTTGTCTTCCTTTGTTGAAATAATCACTTAGTAATTTCTAAATTAAATTTTTAAAGTAAAGAAGTGGAAAATATTGGAAAGGAAGATGTTAGATGACTATCACGAGGAATTTGGAAGTCATCCAGCATGGTGTCGGGTTAGATTCAGAAAGTCAGCTAACAGAGTCGAGTATTCAGTGAATTCTAAAGCATCCTCACATCTCGAGGCCATATGCTTCCATTCAGAGAGGCATCTCTTGAGTAATTTTTGTGCACTGGGACATGCTCAAGCAGTAACAGGTCCATTTAAGTAGAAGTTGCAACCAGAATACTTTGTAGAAATAACCATCAGTTCAAAGGTGACCATGGCAGATGATCACTGAAAGGTGGGTCTTCCGGAGCTGCAAGTAACAATCTGGATGAAAAGTCCGGCTTCTGCAAGTTGCTTCTTCCCAGGGACAAGCATTCCAGACCCAGGCAAGTACAGAGACTCCACGCCTGCTGGAATCACTGCCTATAAACACCGTCAGCTAACGTGAAAGGGCACACGAAGAGGCCCTCTCACCTTCTGAGACAGCCCGCACTCTGTCTGTGGAGTATGTTTCTCGAAGGGCTCCTCTTAGTTTCTGAGACAGGCCACATTCTGTCTAGGAAGTGTGTATCTCTCTCAACAAACCAGGTTCACTTACAAAAAAAAAGAAAAAAGAGTTCTCTTCCATTGGAAGAAAGAGGCAGTATCAAATTCTTTCATCTACTACATTAAATCACAAATACTTGTAACCTTCAGTCTATATGGATCTGGCAAAAACACACTCGAACCTTTACTTGCAGATAAACTGTGGAATTTAAAAATCCATCGTGAGGAGCAAACAGACTGTGGTTACACCTCTACTAGTCAGCTATCCATGGAGCTTTGAGATGAGAAGAGCTCTATTCCTTCTGTGATCTAAGCAGATGTGTCCTCATGAAAAAAAGGACATTTCACCAAAAGAGGAGGTAGGAGGAGAAAGGGGGTGCAGAGACCGCTCACTTACCTCACCATTGTCCAGAACAGCCATGGACGAGGTCTGGCCGCAGGCGATGCCAACCACCCTCTTGATATGTAAACAGTTGGTCACCTTCCGAGGAGTTGGTTGGTTTGCTGTGGACCCTGATCCCACCTGGCCACAGTTGTTATAGCCCCAAGCGAATACCTACACAACAGAAGGGGGAAAGAGAAACAAAGAAGAGTAAGGGTGACAATTCCCTAACACATGATCATCATCATCAGACAAAACTAAATCCACTTAAAGAGCACTTCCTGCGTGCCAAGGGTCCTGAGTGCTTTACCCGCATGAGCCCGTCCAACCTCACAGCAGGCCTGTGAGATGGCTCGGGGTGGGTATTATCATTCCCTTTCAGACGTGTAAATGGAGACACATAGAGGCTGAGAGACTTGCCTGAGGTTCTAGTAAATACAGTTCTCTACTAATCGGAACCCACGCAGTCCGGTAGAGCTCTCAACCACGGTGCTCCTCCACCACTATAATTATGGCAGCTCTGTATGGTTGTTTTTTTTTTAAATCCGGCATCCACAGGAAATGAAGTACGTGGCACGTAAGTATCAGTGATATGAAGAAAAAAAAAAATCAGCCTAACTCTTAGGGCACAGTCTTTCTTCTTTTCCATGAAAATCCTTCAAAACGGAACTTCCCTGGTGGTCCAGTGGCTAAGATCCATGTTCCCAGTGCAGGAGGTATGGGTTTGATCCCTGGTCAGGGAAGTAGATCCCACATGCAACTAAAAAATCCTACATGCTGCAGCTAAGACCCACTGCAACCAAGCAAATAAATAAATATTAAAAAAAAAAAAAAAGAAAGGTGGATGTTTTAAAAAAAAAAAAAAAGAAAGAAAAGAAAATCCTTCAAAACAGTATTACACTTTCTCTATCACACTAGTCCCCAATGGGAGACGCTATACAGTTCTTTCTGAGGACACAAGCCTGCACCGTTGTAATTGTCCATCACAGTTCCACGTCCTACCTCAGTCATGCTCACAAGTATCAAGAAGATGTTTGTCCCTACAGGAAGGACACGGGGTTGGTTAGGTAATTCTTTTTTTTTTAATTGATTTATAATTGGAGGATTAGTGCTTTACAATCTTGAGCCATGGATGAGGTCTGACCACAGGCGATGCAACCATCCTCTTGAGATGTAAACAGTTGGTCACCTTCCGAGGAGCTGGTTGGTTTGCTGTGGACCCTGATCCCATCTGGCCACAGTTGTTATAGCCCCAAGCGAATACCTACACAACAGAAGGGGGAAAGAGAAACAAAGAAGAGTAAGGGTGACAATTCCCTAACACATGATCATCATCATCAGACAAAACTAAATCCACTTAAAGAGCACTTCCTGCGTGCCAAGGGTCCTGAGTGCTTTACCCGCATGAGCCCGTCCAACCTCACAGCAGGCCTGTGAGATGGCTCGGGGTGGGTATTATCATTCCCTTTCAGACGTGTAAATGGAGACACATAGAGGCTGAGAGACTTGCCTGAGGTTCTAGTAAATACAGTTCTCTACTAATCGGAACCCACGCAGTCCGGTAGAGCTCTCAACCACGGTGCTCCTCCACCACTATAATTATGGCAGCTCTGTATGGTTGTTTTTTTTTTAAATCCGGCATCCACAGGAAATGAAGTACGTGGCACGTAAGTATCAGTGATATGAAGAAAAAAAAAAATCAGCCTAACTCTTAGGGCACAGTCTTTCTTCTTTTCCATGAAAATCCTTCAAAACGGAACTTCCCTGGTGGTCCAGTGGCTAAGATCCATGTTCCCAGTGCAGGAGGTATGGGTTTGATCCCTGGTCAGGGAAGTAGATCCCACATGCAACTAAAAAATCCTACATGCTGCAGCTAAGACCCACTGCAACCAAGCAAATAAATAAATATTAAAAAAAAAAAAAAAAGAAAGGTGGATGTTTTAAAAAAAAAAAAAAAAGAAAGAAAAGAAAATCCTTCAAAACAGTATTACACTTTCTCTATCACACTAGTCCCCAATGGGAGACGCTATACAGTTCTTTCTGAGGACACAAGCCTGCACCGTTGTAATTGTCCATCACAGTTCCACGTCCTACCTCAGTCATGCTCACAAGTATCAAGAAGATGTTTGTCCCTACAGGAAGGACACGGGGTTGGTTAGGTAATTCTTTTTTTTTTAATTGATTTATAATTGGAGGATTACTGCTTTACAATCTTGAGCTTTTTTTTTTTAAAAAGAACATTTATTTTTTGTGGGGGGGCAGGCTGGGGACTTCTATTGGTCTTTCATTTATCTATTTTCATCCATCCTTGCTCTTTGGCCCGTGTGGGCCTCCCATCGCAGTGGTCTCTGTTGTTGCAGAGCACCGGCTCTGGGCGCATGCGCTCCAGAGCTCCGGCTCGGTAATTGGACACATTGGTCCAGCTGCTCCGCGGCACGTGGCATCTTCCCAGGCCAGGGATCGAACCGGTGCCCCTTGCACTGCAAGACGGACTTACCCACTGAACCACCAGGGAAACCCTTGCCTTTTATTTTTAAAAAGGGGACTGGGGTTCCACTAACCAAGGCCTGGCTCCAGCAAGGAAACCTTGATCTCACTGAGCTGCTTTGGTTTCCTCACCTGTAACCTGCCCTACTTACTAAGATCACTGTAATGCCACGGAGGACTAAATAGGAAACAAGAAGATCTGATTTTTATTTCAGAAAACACAGAGGGCAGAGAAGTGATACTGCAAAGATAGACCAAGGAAAACGCTATGGGATGAAAGAGACCATGGCAACAGTTCAGGAGATGACAAGGCCTGACCTAACATCATGGGGATGGAAAGGAGAGGACACAGGAGACTGGAAGGTAGAACCATCAGGATGAGCACACGTAAGACACTCACAGAACTCAGGGGAACAAGCTGTACAGAAGATACTAGAATGTGAGTGAAGTTCTTTGCTATGACATCACTACATTCACTGAAAAGCAAAACAGATCTTAGGGGATAAGGGTCTTTTAAAAAAAAAAGGGGGGGGGGCTTCCCTGGTGGTCCAGTGGGTAAAGAGTCCACCTTGCGATGCAAAGGGCACTGGTTCAGTCCTTGGCCCGGGAGGATTCCACGTGCTGTGAAGCAGCTAGATGGGTGTGTCCAGTTGTGAGCCGGCGCTCTGTGGCACATGTGCCCAGGGCTGGTGCTCTGCAATGAAGAGGCCACTGCAGTGGGAGGCTCACACAGGCCAAAGAATAAAAGATGGATGAAAAATAAACAAATGGAAAGCCAATAAAAGAGGCCAAAATTGAAATAAATAAAGACTGTCTTTAAAAAAAAAAAGTACCAAACACTGTCATACACATCTGATTTGTAATCCTAACAACACGCAAGAGACTCAACTGCCTTTAGAATTCAGTCCAGGGCTTCCCTGGTGGTCCAGTGGGTAAGGACACCGCCTTGCAGTGCAAGGGGTGCTGGTTCGAGCCCTGGCCTGGGAAGATCCCACATGCTGTGGAGCGGCTGGACCAATGTGTCCAATCACCGAGCCGGAGCTCTGGAGCGCATGCGCCCAGAGCCGGTGCTCTGCAATAACAGAGGCCACCGCGATGGGAGGCCCACACGGGCCAAAGAACAAAGATGGATGAAAAATAAATAAATGAAAGACCAATAGAAGCGGCCCACCCGCACCCCCACCCCCTCCCCCCCCCACCCCCCAAAAAATAAATAAATAAATGTAAAAAAAAAAAAAAGAATTCAGTCCACTGTCTTCAAAAGTTTCCTGATCACACAATGTCAGCTGCATTAGAAAGAGTTTGTTCTCACAGTGATTTTAGCTATGCACACAGGACTGCTATATTCACACCATATCCAAGTACAAATATGGTCATTTTTTTAAAAAAAAGGCAAGGCACTTCCACACAGCCAAAGGCAGAAGTGATCCAAATATTCATCAAGAGATAAATAGAGAAATAAAATAAACAATGAAATATTATTCAACCTTAAAAAAGAATGAAATTCTGCCATAGGCTGCCACACAGATGAACCGAGGTCACTGCGTTAAGTGAAACAAGGTGGTCACAGTGGACAAGTAGTGAAGGATTCCACTCATAGAAGGTACTAGAGGAGTCAGACGCTTCGAGAGAGAACGTGGTCTGGTGCTTGCCAATCAAGGGAATGAAGGTGGGGAGTGCTGGTTTAATGAACACAGAGTTTCAGTTTTGCAGGAGGGAAAGAGAGCCGCGGACGGGTGGCGGTGAGGGCTGCCGGAAAACCGTGATGTGCCTACTGTCACTGATCTGTGTGTCCAACAATGGGTTGGTGAGGATGGTAAATTTTATGTACAGTTAACCAAAGGCTATCAATCAACGGGGGACCTCCCTGGCAGTCCAGTGGCTAACACACTGCACTTCCACTGCAGAGAACAGGGGTTCGATCCCTGGTCAGGGAACTAAGATTCCCTAGGCTTTGCAGCGTGGCAAAAAAAAAAAAAAAAGCAAACAGAAACCATAAAAGCAAAGGACTTACCTCGCCATCAGCTGCCAGAGCCATCGAATGGTGTGAGCCACAAGCCACTTCGACCACATGCTTGATCAGGAGGCTGGTGCAGACCTGGACGGGTGCGATGCCTTGGTTGGTCGTTCCATTCCCAAGCTGGCTGTAGCCATTGTGGCCCCAGGCATACACGACTCCGTCTACACGGGGTGGCCACACACAAAGCAGCAGCTCAGAGAAGAGACAGCAGTCCCGGAACTCTCCTCCCCCAGGCTTTGTACAACTCATGTTCCAACTTTAGTTTCTTTTTGTGACACTGTGACTTATGAGAAACATATTTGGTCATTCAGATCGCAAAACTACATTTCTCTTGTATATCTGGTCTTCCCCCACAGGTCCTAGTTCACAGCTCCCCAAACCTGGGGAATCTCCTCTAAGTGTGGACGATGCTGAGGGGGTCTTCTGTTACGAGAATGAAGTGACTCACGTAAGCACCTAAGGATAATGGGTCTGCTGCCAGAAGAACCAACCACAAGATGAACAGTTGGAGGGGAGCCGGCTGGAGGCTGAATCGACTGTCCCTGCCAATGGCTTAGCCAATCATGACTACACAGTGAAGCCCCCAAAGGTTCGTCTAGTCAAAGCTCTGGTTTTCCCAGTAGTCATATATGGACGTGAGAGTTGGACCATAACGAAGGCTGAGCGCCAAAGAATGGATGCTTTTGAACTGTAGTGCTAGGAAAGACTCTTGAGTCCCTTGGACAGCAACAGATCAAACCAGTCAATCCTAAAGGAAACCAACCCTGAATATTCATTGGAAGGACTGAAGCTGAAGTTCCAATACTTTGGCTAGCTGACGTGAAGAACTGCCTCTCTGGAATAGACCCTCATGCTGGGAAAGACTGACGGCAGAAGGAGAAGAGGGTGACCGAGGACGAGACGGCTGGATGGCCTTACTGACGGACATGAGTTTGAGGAAACTCTAGGAGACAGTGAAGGACAGGGAAGCTTGGGTGCTGCAGTACACGGGGCACCAAAGAGGCTGACACAACTGAGGAACGGAACAATATAATAAACCCCAGAGGACAGCTGTTTGGCCCCTTTCAGAGCGTTTCTATGTCAGGGAATCAGAACACTCACACGTGCCATGGTGCCAGGCACCAAGCTCTACGAGGATGGAGGCCCCTGTATTTGGGCTCTTGATTCATATCCGTTTATAATTATCAGTCATCTAGTGAGTGAATGGATTTTCTGGAGTTCCATGAAACTCCATTCTAGCAAATTAAACCCAAGGCACGAATTCCCTAGCATGCTGGTGATTTGGACTCTATGCTTCCACTGCAGGGTGTCCAGGTTTGATTCCGGGTTGGGGACTAAGATCCCACGGGCCAGGTGGTGTGGTCAAAAAAAAAAAAGCCACAAAGCCCAAGAAGACATGGTGGAACCTCGGATTATAGCAGGTTAACTGTGGGCACAGGTAACAGCTGGGGCTTGAGACCAGGATCTGAAGTGGAGACTGGTGTCGTGGGGCTGAGACCTCTACCTGTGGGATCTGATTCTATCTCTGACTAGATAGTATGAGAAGTGTTTGCAGTTCCTGGACACCCTGCTGAAATCCAAGGTGGGAATGCCTGTACACACACGCACACACAAACTGGGACCAGGAACTAAGTAACACGCACAACATATATACACACAGTCTCTTTGGACACACACACACAGTCCTGGAACTCTCCAGTTGATGTCAGAAACATCAACTGGAGATTTGCAGGACCACCTGGCTCATAGATGCAAAGGGTCAAAGGGCAAAGACTGAGGAACCTTTGACTCCCAGATGGCCACCTAGTCACCGTGGTACGCAACTGCAGCTGTACTGTATCAGTTACTAAAGGTCAAAGATACCAATGCAATTTAGAAATGGGAGTAGAGCTGACTCCTAAGGAGCTGGCTCAACAGATATATAAGGAAATGCAAAACAGTAAGAAGCATGCGAAATGAACAATTCCCTGCTTATTTCATATGTAACAGGCAAAATGAAAATAAAAGCACATGCTGGCTCGAGGCCTTGATGCTGATT
This sequence comes from Tragulus kanchil, assembly GCA_022376925.1. Lineage (NCBI taxonomy): Eukaryota > Metazoa > Chordata > Mammalia > Artiodactyla > Tragulidae > Tragulus > Tragulus kanchil. The sequence goes on along the minus strand of JAIOJX010000003.1, from coordinate 74,557,320 downwards.
CAAGCTCAGATCTGGGTCAATCTGAGCTTCAGCCATTTGCCTCAAAGCTGCCCAAAAAGGGGGAAATTAGGCAGGAGTAATGGAAAGCACCTCTAGTACCTCTGGGTCAACCAAGAAAATAGTTAAGGGAAGGGGGAAACCAAGAAACAACTGAAAGCAGGGGACACAGTGAGCAGGAGCTGGTTCACGCTGAGGACTGGGGCTGCTGGCTTCCTGAGGAGCCTTCGCTGACAGGGCCGTGAGTGCAACTGCTGGAAGGGCTGTGCCTTCGGTCTTCAAGGCCGGACGACCGTGTGTGGGTTAATGCAGGGCCCACCGAGCTCCACTGAACCACCACAGAGGCTGCGCGTGATCCAGGCCCACAGGAGGTTATTCCCTAGCAGACGGCCAGGCTGGTGAAGTGGAGAAAAGCCACGGGAAAGTGCGTTTATCTGAAGATGAGAGATTCCCCAACTCCCCCTATTAATATGCCGACTGGAACATCCCAGATGAAGCCGCTGAGATGCAAGTCGTGTGAGACTTGCTTTGCAATAACTGGGATATTCACTTCTGAATACAAAATCAAACAGTTTGAGATGCCTTAGCCAATCTGCTATCTCAACGTCCTCATATGGATCTCACTGAGAACACGAAAGCAATTATGAAAATGGAGAAAGAAACAGGGAGCATCAGGGATCGTACCCAGCAGAATCCAAGTCTTCAGTCACAGAGAGGGCCAAACAAGGGGATGCTGACGGAGCTGAAGCCAAGGCACGGCTGTGGCACCGTCACAGCCTGGTGGGCTGAAGGGACCCCATGTCCGTCTCCAGCACTGAAGGGTCCAAACAAGTAGGCTCTATTTATCCCAGGTTTGAAGGCATTTAAAAGCTAAAAGGTCAAAGATACCAATGCAATTTAGAAATGGGAGTAGAGCTGACTCTAAGGAGCTGGCTCAACAGATATATAAGGAAATGCAAAACAGTAAGAAGCATGCGAAATGAACAATTCCTGCTTATTTCATATGTAACAGGCAAAATGAAAATAAAAGCACATGCTGGCTCGAGGCCTTGATGCTGATTCAAGCTCAGATCTGGGTCAATCTGAGCTTCAGCCATTTGCCTCAAAGCTGCCCAAAAAGGGGGAAATTAGGCAGGAGTAATGGAAAGCACCTCTAGTACCTCTGGGTCAACCAAGAAAATAGTTAAGGGAAGGGGGAAACCAAGAAACAACTGAAAGCAGGGGACACAGTGAGCAGGAGCTGGTTCACGCTGAGGACTGGGGCTGCTGGCTTCCTGAGGAGCCTTCGCTGACAGGGCCGTGAGTGCAACTGCTGGAAGGGCTGTGCCTTCGGTCTTCAAGGCCGGACGACCGTGTGTGGGTTAATGCAGGGCCCACCGAGCTCCACTGAACCACCACAGAGGCTGCGCGTGATCCAGGCCCACAGGAGGTTATTCCCTAGCAGACGGCCAGGCTGGTGAAGTGGAGAAAAGCCACGGGAAAGTGCGTTTATCTGAAGATGAGAGATTCCCCAACTCCCCCTATTAATATGCCGACTGGAACATCCCAGATGAAGCGCTGAGATGCAAGTCGTGTGAGACTTGCTTTGCAATAACTGGGATATTCACTTCTGAATACAAAATCAAACAGTTTGAGATGCCTTAGCCAATCTGCTATCTCAACGTCCTCATATGGATCTCACTGAGAACACGAAAGCAATTATGAAAATGGAGAAAGAAACAGGGAGCATCAGGGATCGTACCCAGCAGAATCCAAGTCTTCAGTCACAGAGAGGGCCAAACAAGGGGATGCTGACGGAGCTGAAGCCAAGGCACGGCTGTGGCACCGTCACAGCCTGGTGGGCTGAAGGGACCCCATGTCCGTCTCCAGCACTGAAGGGTCCAAACAAGTAGGCTCTATTTATCCCAGGTTTGAAGGCATTTAAAAAGCTACAAGGTAATGATTAAGATAAGAAAACTGACCAGGAATGCCCCGGGGCAAGGGAAAGGACGATGAATCACAATGACTCACGGGCTTACCACCAGAGTCTGGTGAGAAGGGATCTCAAGTGTCAGCACATGCTCTACTGATGACATTAGGCTACTGTCAGAAGCTGAGGAGCAGCACAGGGCTGACAGGAATGCAGTCATGATGTACTTTATCAATAGAGGCTGGTTAATAAACCTCGCAAAGGTCCCAGGGCTGCCAAACAGTCAAATACTGAAGGATGACCCCACCCCCGAAGCCACGCAGGGCGTTCCAGAGGAGACTAAACTGCTGTCGCTACCCACCCGCAGTTCCAAAGGGGCAGCGACAGACCCGTGTCCGGATGGGATACCTGGGACTTGGGAGCGTGCATATTCCACAACTGGGAACAGTGTGAGCCCCCACCTCTAAGACTGTTGTTAAGTCACTCAGTTGTATCCGACTCTTTGCGATTCCCTGGACTGCAGCCCACCAGGCTCCTCTGTTCATGGAACTCTCCAGGCAAGAATACTGGAGTGGGGCCTGGTTCCTCCGTTCTCTGGACTGTCCCAGATTCTCAGGGCTTCTCAGCATTTCTTCTCCATCTATCAGACCCACTCTTACTGCCCCACCCTCCACCCCCTGCACCTAAAGCCACAGGAGTGTACCCTGAGGCCTCCGAGTGCACCAGTTTTTCTTCCTGGAAAACCCGAATCTTCACCCTTGCAGACCAGGCCCCAGGCACCAGACTGCCTCTCCCCGTGGGTGGTTTGCGTGAATGTAAAGACAAGCGACTTTTGGAGTGTGCAGTGCTCAGCTCTGCAGGAAGAGAGGGAGGAGGAAGACCGCAGGAGACTGATGATGGAAGGCGGTCACAGTTAATGGCACTGGATATTATCAGGCAACAAGCCCCGGGGTTTCAAGGAGGGTGCACTGACTCCAAAACTCTACAATACTAGAGAACGCCTAACACTAAAGAGCAGTATACAAGTTGAGAACGCCAACAAAGGTAATCACTTGTATGCAAGTCCTGACATCACCCAATCACCAGCATCACCCAGAATAGAAGCCTCATCCAAACAACAAACACCAACAGACGTAACTCAAAGTCTGGGAAAAGGAAATCCCAAACAGAGTCAGTTTTAAAAAATTAATAATAACAATGAAACGGCAAAGAAATACCACACAAGCGAAGGAACAATCCACAAACACACAAGATCAAATTAATGAAGAGAATTTGGACAAACTTTCAGAAAGTGATTTCAGAAGGATGATAGTAAAGATGATCAAAGACACTGAAAACAGAATTTCAGAGAAATTGCAAGATACAACTAACACACTGAATAAAGAAATACAAGAACTTACCAAAAAAGTAACAGAGACAAACAACTCAATTGCTGAACTGAAAAACACTGTAGAAGGAATCAAGAGCAGAGTATCTGAGACAGAAGACCGGATAAGTGAGCTGGAAGATAAAATGGTGGAAGTAACTGCTGAAAAACAGACTCTAGCTCAAAGAATGAAAAGAGCAGAGGACAGCCTCAGAGACCACTGGGATAATATCAAACGCACCAATATTCAAATTATAGGGGTTCCAGAAGAAGAAGAAAAAAAGAAAGGCTATGAGAAATTTTTTGAAGAGATTATAGTTGAAAATTTCCCCAACATGGGAAAAGAAATAGCCTCGACCCAGATTCTCACTCAGATTCTTCTCCATCTATCAGACCCACTCTTACTGCCCCACCCTCCACCCCCTGCACCTAAAGCCACAGGAGTGTACCCTGAGGCCTCCGAGTGCACCAGTTTTTCTTCCTGGAAAACCCGAATCTTCACCCTTGCAGACCAGGCCCCAGGCACCAGACTGCCTCTCCCCGTGGGTGGTTTGCGTGAATGTAAAGACAAGCGACTTTTGGAGTGTGCAGTGCTCAGCTCTGCAGGAAGAGAGGGAGGAGGAAGACCGCAGGAGACTGATGATGGAAGGCGGTCACAGTTAATGGCACTGGATATTATCAGGCAACAAGCCCCGGGGTTTCAAGGAGGGTGCACTGACTCCAAAACTCTACAATACTAGAGAACGCCTAACACTAAAGAGCAGTATACAAGTTGAGAACGCCAACAAAGGTAATCACTTGTATGCAAGTCCTGACATCACCCAATCACCAGCATCACCCAGAATAGAAGCCTCATCCAAACAACAAACACCAACAGACGTAACTCAAAGTCTGGGAAAAGGAAATCCCAAACAGAGTCAGTTTTAAAAAATTAATAATAACAATGAAACGGCAAAGAAATACCACACAAGCGAAGGAACAATCCACAAACACACAAGATCAAATTAATGAAGAGAATTTGGACAAACTTTCAGAAAGTGATTTCAGAAGGATGATAGTAAAGATGATCAAAGACACTGAAAACAGAATTTCAGAGAAATTGCAAGATACAACTAACACACTGAATAAAGAAATACAAGAACTTACCAAAAAAGTAACAGAGACAAACAACTCAATTGCTGAACTGAAAAACACTGTAGAAGGAATCAAGAGCAGAGTATCTGAGACAGAAGACCGGATAAGTGAGCTGGAAGATAAAATGGTGGAAGTAACTGCTGAAAAACAGACTCTAGCTCAAAGAATGAAAAGAGCAGAGGACAGCCTCAGAGACCACTGGGATAATATCAAACGCACCAATATTCAAATTATAGGGGTTCCAGAAGAAGAAGAAAAAAAGAAAGGCTATGAGAAATTTTTTGAAGAGATTATAGTTGAAAATTTCCCCAACATGGGAAAAGAAATAGTCAATCAACTCCAAGAAACACAAAGAGTACCATACAGAATAAACCCGAGAAGAAACACACCAAGACACATATTAATGAAGTTAACACAAATTAAACACAAAGATAGAATTCTCAAAGCAGCAAGGGAAAAGCAAGTAGTGACATACAAGGGAAAGCCCATCCGTTTAACAGCTGATCTTTCAACAGAAACTCTGCAGGCCAGAAGGGAATGGCAGGACACATTTAAACGGCTGAAAGAGAATAATCTGCAACCAAGAATCCTCTGCCCTGCAAGGATCTCCTTCAAAATTGATGGAGAAATCAAAAGCTTTACAGACAAGCAAAAATTAAAAGAATTTAGTCACACCAAACCAGCCTTACAACAAATGTTAAAGGGACTTATATAGAAAACAAGTATAAAAGGAGAAGATCCACGAAACAAACCCATCATAACATCTAAGAAGATGACAATAGGATCATTTGTATCAATAGTTACTTTGAATGTCAATGGTCTAAATGCCCCAACCAAAAGACACAGAATGGCTGAATGGATCCAAAAACACGACCCATACATATGCTGCCTCCAGGAAACTCATTTCAGACCTAGAGACACTCATAGACTGAAAGTGAGAGGCTGGAAAAAGATATTCCATGCAAATGGAAATCAAAAGAAAGCTGGAGTAGCAATCCTCATATCAGATAAAATAGATTTTAAAGTAAAGAAGATTCTAAGAGACAAGGCAGGTCACTACATCATGATTAAGGGATCCATCCAAGAAGAAGACATAACAATCATAAATATCTATGCTCCCAATGCAGGAGCACCCCAATACATAAGACAAACACTTTCAGACATAAAAGAAGACATTGACAGCAACACAATCATAGTAGGAGACTTTAACACTCCTCTCACACCAATGGACAGATCATCCAAACAGAAAATTAATAAAGAAACACAAGCCTTAAATGCCACACTAGAAGAAATGGACCTCATTGATATCTTTAGGACTTTCCATCCAAAAGCAGAAGAATACACTTTCTTCTCAAATGCTCACGGAACATTCTCCAGGATAGACCATATCTTGGGCCACAAATCAATCCTCAGTCAATTCAAGAAAACTGAAATTCTATCAACCATCTTCTCGGACCACAATGCAGTGAGACTAGAGATCAACTACAGGGAAAAAACAGCTAAAAACACAAACACATGGAGATTAAACAACACATACCTAAAAAACCAACTGATCATTGAGGAAATCAAAGGAGAAATAAAAAAATTCCTAGAAGAAAATGACAATGAACACACGACAGTGCAAAACCTATGGGATACTGCAAAAGCAGTTCTAAGAGGGAAGTTTATAGCAATTCAATCCCACCTCAAGAAACTAGGAAAATCTCAAACAGACGACCTTACCTTACGCTTAAAACAACTGGAGAAAGAAGAACAAAAACACCCCAAAGCCAGCAGAAGAAGGGAAATCATAAAGATCAGAGCAGAAATAAATGAGAAAGAAACAAAAGAAACAATAGTAAAGATAAATAAAACAAAAAGCTGGTTCTTAGAAAAAGTCAATAAAATCGACACACCACTGGCCAGACTCATCAAGAAAAAGAGAGAGAAGAACCAGATCACCAAAATCAAAAATGAAAAAGGAGAGATTACAACGGATAATGCAGAAATCCAAAGGATTCTAAGAGACTATTATGAACAACTCTATGGCAACAAACTGGACAACCTGGAAGAAATGGACAGTTTCTTAGAGAAGATTAATCTCCCAAGACTCAACCGGGAAGAAATAGAAACTATGAACAAGCCAATCACGAGCTCAGAAATCGACCTTGTGATCAAAAATCTACCCAAAAATAAAAGCCCAGGGCCAGATGGTTTCACAAGTGAATTCTACCAAACATTTAAAGAAGAGCTAATGCCTGTCCTTCTAAAACTCTTCCAAAAAATTGCCCAGGAAGGAACACCTCCAAACACATTCTACGAGGCCACCATCACCCTGATACCAAAGCCAGGCAAAGACATCACAAAAAAAGAAAATTATAGGCCAATTTCACTGATGAATCTAGATGCCAAAATCCTCAACAAAATCCTAGCAAACAGAATTCAGCAACACATCAAAAAGCTCATTTATCACAATCAAGTTGGGTTCATCCCAGGCATGCAAGGATTCTTCAACATCCGCAAATCATTCAAGGTGATACACCATATCAACAAATTGAAAGACAAATATCACATGATCATCTCAATAGATGCAGAAAAAGCCTTTGACAAAGTACAGCACCCATTTATGATAAAAAACTCTTCAAAAAATGGGCATAGAAGGAACTTATCTTAAAATAGTGAAAGCCATATATGAGAAGCCCACAGCGAACATTATCCTCAATGGTGAAAAACTCAAAGCATTCCCTCTAAGATCAGGAACAAGACAAGGGTGTCCACTTTCACCACTCTTATTCAACATAGTCCTGGAAGTTCTAGCAACAGCAATAAGAGAAGAGAAACAAATCAAAGGAATCCAGATTGGAAAAGAAGAAGTCAAACTCTCTCTATTTGCAGATGACATGATATTATACATAGAAAATCCCAAAGACACTATTACAAAACTACTAAAGTTAATCAGCAAATTCAGCAAAGTCGCAGGATACAAAATCAATATATAGAAATCACTGGTATTCCTATACACAAACAATGAAAAGTCAGAAAATGAAATCAAAGAGGCAATCCCCTTCACCATCGCAACCAAAAGAATCAAATATCTAGGAATAAACCTACCCAAAGAAACAAAAGAACTGTACACAGAAAATTACTCAAGAGAATTAACTATGAACAAGCCAACCAATCACGAGCTCAGAAATCGACCTTGTGATCAAAAATCTACCCAAAAATAAAAGCCCAGGGCCAGATGGTTTCACAAGTGAATTCTACCAAACATTTAAAGAAGAGCTAATGCCTGTCCTTCTAAAACTCTTCCAAAAAATTGCCCAGGAAGGAACACCTCCAAACACATTCTACGAGGCCACCATCACCCTGATACCAAAGCCAGGCAAAGACATCACAAAAAAAGAAAATTATAGGCCAATTTCACTGATGAATCTAGATGCCAAAATCCTCAACAAAATCCTAGCAAACAGAATTCAGCAACACATCAAAAAGCTCATTTATCACAATCAAGTTGGGTTCATCCCAGGCATGCAAGGATTCTTCAACATCCGCAAATCATTCAAGGTGATACACCATATCAACAAATTGAAAGACAAATATCACATGATCATCTCAATAGATGCAGAAAAAGCCTTTGACAAAGTACAGCACCCATTTATGATAAAAAACTCTTCAAAAAATGGGCATAGAAGGAACTTATCTTAAAATAGTGAAAGCCATATATGAGAAGCCCACAGCGAACATTATCCTCAATGGTGAAAAACTCAAAGCATTCCCTCTAAGATCAGGAACAAGACAAGGGTGTCCACTTTCACCACTCTTATTCAACATAGTCCTGGAAGTTCTAGCAACAGCAATAAGAGAAGAGAAACAAATCAAAGGAATCCAGATTGGAAAAGAAGAAGTCAAACTCTCTCTATTTGCAGATGACATGATATTATACATAGAAAATCCCAAAGACACTATTACAAAACTACTAAAGTTAATCAGCAAATTCAGCAAAGTCGCAGGATACAAAATCAATATATAGAAATCACTGGTATTCCTATACACAAACAATGAAAAGTCAGAAAATGAAATCAAAGAGGCAATCCCCTTCACCATCGCAACCAAAAGAATCAAATATCTAGGAATAAACCTACCCAAAGAAACAAAAGAACTGTACACAGAAAATTACAAGACACTCATGAGAGACATTAAAGAAGAGTTAAACAGATGGAGAAATATTCCATGTTCCTGGGTCGGGAGAATCAATATTGTGAAAATGACCATACTACCAAATGTCATCTATAGATTCAATGCGATCCCTATCAAACTTCCAATAACATTCTTCACAGAACTAGACCAACGAATAACACAGTTCATATGGAAACACAAAAGACCTCAAATAGCCAAAGCAATCCTCAGGAAGAAGAATGGAGCTGGGGGGATCAGCCTCCCCAACTTCAGACTCTACTACAAAGCAACAGTCATCAAAACAGTATGGTACTGGCACAAAAACAGAAATATCGACCAATGGAACAAGATCGAGAACCCAGAGATAAAGCCATGCACCTATGGGTACCTTATTTTTGACAAAGGAGGCGAACATATAAAATGGGACAAAGACAGCCTCTTCAACAAATGGTGCTGGGAAAATTGGACAGCTACATGCAAGAAAATGAAGTTGGAACATACCCTGACACCATACACAAAGATCAACTCAAAATGGATTAAAGACTTAAATGTAAGGCCAGAAACCATCAAACTCTTAGAGGAGAATACAGGCAAAACCCTCAAGGACATCAATCAAAGCAAGATCTTCTCTGACCCACCTACTAGAATAGTGGAACTTAAAAGACAAATGAACATGTGGGACCTAATGAAACTTAAAAGCTTTTGTACAGCTAAAGAAATCACAAAAAAGCTGAACAGACAGCCCACAGAGTGGGAGAAAATCATAGCAAATAAGAAAACAAAGGAATCCAGATTGGAAAAGAAGAAGTCAAACTCTCTCTATTTGCAGATGACATGATATTATACATAGAAAATCCCAAAGACACTATTACAAAACTACTAAAGTTAATCAGCAAATTCAGCAAAGTCGCAGGATACAAAATCAATATATAGAAATCACTGGTATTCCTATACACAAACAATGAAAAGTCAGAAAATGAAATCAAAGAGGCAATCCCCTTCACCATCGCAACCAAAAGAATCAAATATCTAGGAATAAACCTACCCAAAGAAACAAAAGAACTGTACACAGAAAATTACAAGACACTCATGAGAGACATTAAAGAAGAGTTAAACAGATGGAGAAATATTCCATGTTCCTGGGTCGGGAGAATCAATATTGTGAAAATGACCATACTACCAAATGTCATCTATAGATTCAATGCGATCCCTATCAAACTTCCAATAACATTCTTCACAGAACTAGACCAACGAATAACACAGTTCATATGGAAACACAAAAGACCTCAAATAGCCAAAGCAATCCTCAGGAAGAAGAATGGAGCTGGGGGGATCAGCCTCCCCAACTTCAGACTCTACTACAAAGCAACAGTCATCAAAACAGTATGGTACTGGCACAAAAACAGAAATATCGACCAATGGAACAAGATCGAGAACCCAGAGATAAAGCCATGCACCTATGGGTACCTTATTTTTGACAAAGGAGGCGAACATATAAAATGGGACAAAGACAGCCTCTTCAACAAATGGTGCTGGGAAAATTGGACAGCTACATGCAAGAAAATGAAGTTGGAACATACCCTGACACCATACACAAAGATCAACTCAAAATGGATTAAAGACTTAAATGTAAGGCCAGAAACCATCAAACTCTTAGAGGAGAATACAGGCAAAACCCTCAAGGACATCAATCAAAGCAAGATCTTCTCTGACCCACCTACTAGAATAGTGGAACTTAAAAGACAAATGAACATGTGGGACCTAATGAAACTTAAAAGCTTTTGTACAGCTAAAGAAATCACAAAAAAGCTGAACAGACAGCCCACAGAGTGGGAGAAAATCATAGCAAATGAAACAACAGACAAAGAATGAATCTCCAAAATCTACAAGCAACTCAGACAACTCAGCACTGGAAAAACGAACAACCCAATCAAAAAATGGGAAAAAGATCTAAAGAGACGCCTCTCCAAAGAGGACATACAGATGGCCCAAAAACACATGAAACGATGCTCAACTTCACTAATAATTAGAGAAATGCAAATCAAAACTACAATGAGATACCACCTCACACCCGTCAGAATGGCCATCATCCACAAATCGACAGACAATAAATGCTGGAGAGGCTGCGGAGAAAAGGGAACACTCCTGCATTGCTGGTGGGAGTGTAAATTGATACAGCCTCTATGGAAGACAGTCTGGAGATTTCTTAAAAAACTAAAAATAGAAGCACCATATGACCCAGCAATCCCACTCTTAGGCTTATACCCAGATGAAATCAAAACTGAAAGAAGCACCTGTACCCCAATGTTCATTGCAGCTCTCTATACAATAGCTAGAACATGGAAGGAACCGAGATGCCCATCGACGAACGAATGGATCCAAAAGCTCTGGTACATATATACAATGGAATACTACACAGCTGTAAAGAGAAATGCAGAAGAATCAACCCTAATGAGGTGGCTGGATCTAGAACATATCATAAAAAGTGAAGTCAGTCAGAAAGAGAAGGACAAATACAGTATATTAACACATATATATGGAATCTAGTAGGATGGTGATGATGGCACATGCAGTAAAGCGACAGAAAGACAGACATGGACAGTGGACATATGGACATTGTGGGGAAGGAATAGTGGGTGAGAGGCGTAAAGGAAGTAGCATGAAGGCCTGTACTATTATAAGTGAAGAAAATAGCTATAGTCATTGCTCTGTGAGAAAAGGGGATCCTTCAGGGGTGCTGTGTGAGTGTCGGGAGGGGAGGGAAGGGGGGGATATACATATGATTAATCTGAGAACATACATATCTGTAAACAACAAAACTCTGTAAAAGTTAAAAGTAAAATAAAGGTTTTAAAAAAAAAAAAGAATACTGGAGTGGGTTGCCATTTCCTTCTCCGGGGGATCTTCCCAACCCAGGGATCGAACTTGTATCTCCTGATTGGCAGGCAGATTCTACCACTGAGCCACCAGGGAAGCCCTCATGGGCTGGCCGTGTGGACAAAATCTAAGCAACTCGCAAAGATAAAACGAAACCAATCTACTAAAGAGCCTCCAAAGAGGACATACAGGTGGCCCAAAAGCACATGAAACGATGCTCAACTTCACTAATAATTAGAGAAATGCAAATCAAAACTACAATGAGATACCACCTCACACCCGTCAGAATGGCCATCATCCACAAATCGACAGACAATAAATGCTGGAGAGGCTGCGGAGAAAAGGGAACACTCCTGCATTGCTGGTGGGAGTGTAAATTGATACAGCCTCTATGGAAGACAGTCTGGAGATTTCTTAAAAAACTAAAAATAGAAGCACCATATGACCCAGCAATCCCACTCTTAGGCTTATACCCAGATGAAATCAAAACTGAAAGAAGCACCTGTACCCCAATGTTCATTGCAGCTCTCTATACAATAGCTAGAACATGGAAGGAACCGAGATGCCCATCGACGAACGAATGGATCCAAAAGCTCTGGTACATATATACAATGGAATACTACACAGCTGTAAAGAGAAATGCAGAAGAATCAACCCTAATGAGGTGGCTGGATCTAGAACATATCATAAAAAGTGAAGTCAGTCAGAAAGAGAAGGACAAATACAGTATATTAACACATATATATGGAATCTAGTAGGATGGTGATGATGGCACATGCAGTAAAGCGACAGAAAGACAGACATGGACAGTGGACATATGGACATTGTGGGGAAGGAATAGTGGGTGAGAGGCGTAAAGGAAGTAGCATGAAGGCCTGTACTATTATAAGTGAAGAAAATAGCTATAGTCATTGCTCTGTGAGAAAAGGGGATCCTTCAGGGGTGCTGTGTGAGTGTCGGGAGGGGAGGGAAGGGGGGGATATACATATGATTAATCTGAGAACATACATATCTGTAAACAACAAAACTCTGTAAAAGTTAAAAGTAAAATAAAGGTTTTAAAAAAAAAAAAAAAAAGAATACTGGAGTGGGTTGCCATTTCCTTCTCCGGGGGATCTTCCCAACCCAGGGATCGAACTTGTATCTCCTGATTGGCAGGCAGATTCTACCACTGAGCCACCAGGGAAGCCCTCATGGGCTGGCCGTGTGCTCAGGCAGATGGGCAATGGAAACTGGACTAGTGAAAGGATGCCCACACGGGGTGCAGTCCTATGGGATCACTCTGGAAATCTAAGAGGCACAGTGAAGTAGGACGTGTCGATGCCCATCACGAGAAGGTGATGGGAAGCACCACGTGGACCACCTGGCACATTCTCTCAGGGTGGCCGCCTGGGTCCATGAAATGAGGGACCACCGAGACACAGACATGGGCTGAATCTAGACACCTTCCTCTTGCACTCTGAGAGGCACAAAATGCCAACAAGAACTGTTCTGTCAACGAGACAAGGACTGCAGATGGCTATGGGGAGATGCCCCTCCCAGAGCTGGCACGGGGATTACACTGGAACAACGCCAGTACCTCAGGGCTATAAATAGGTCCCACCAACAGAGCCCTTTAACTCTGGACTGAGCCCTGCCTACCAGGTAGTAGAGAGAGACGCTCAAAATACTATTAAAGGACTGAAACAGAAAATGCTGTTTTGTGGGCTGGGGGAATGCCTTTTGCTCAGATAAATCACTGATCAATTGCCTGGTAAAATGAAGGCGTTTTAAGACAGTGTCTCAAAGACTTCTCCCACACACCTTTCTTGGGAAGCTAGGGACTGTGGCTCACACGTGAGGGTGTAATCCAGGAAGGAAGACACAGGGGCAGGGATCAGAAAGGACAAAGGTGAAGGGACTTCCAAGGATGACAGTGAAAGGAAGACCTAGGACCACAGCTGTGCCACGGCCGGTGACAGGGTAAAGGTAAGTAGCATGAAGGCCTGTACTATTATAAGTGAAGAAAATAGCTATAGTCATTGCTCTGTGAGAAAAGGGGATCCTTCAGGGGTGCTGTGTGAGTGTCGGGAGGGGAGGGAAGGGGGGGATATACATATGATTAATCTGAGAACATACATATCTGTAAACAACAAAACTCTGTAAAAGTTAAAAGTAAAATAAAGGTTTTAAAAAAAAAAAAAAAAAGAATACTGGAGTGGGTTGCCATTTCCTTCTCCGGGGGATCTTCCCAACCCAGGGATCGAACTTGTATCTCCTGATTGGCAGGCAGATTCTACCACTGAGCCACCAGGGAAGCCCTCATGGGCTGGCCGTGTGCTCAGGCAGATGGGCAATGGAAACTGGACTAGTGAAAGGATGCCCACACGGGGTGCAGTCCTATGGGATCACTCTGGAAATCTAAGAGGCACAGTGAAGTAGGACGTGTCGATGCCCATCACGAGAAGGTGATGGGAAGCACCACGTGGACCACCTGGCACATTCTCTCAGGGTGGCCGCCTGGGTCCATGAAATGAGGGACCACCGAGACACAGACATGGGCTGAATCTAGACACCTTCCTCTTGCACTCTGAGAGGCACAAAATGCCAACAAGAACTGTTCTGTCAACGAGACAAGGACTGCAGATGGCTATGGGGAGATGCCCCTCCCAGAGCTGGCACGGGGATTACACTGGAACAACGCCAGTACCTCAGGGCTATAAATAGGTCCCACCAACAGAGCCCTTTAACTCTGGACTGAGCCCTGCCTACCAGGTAGTAGAGAGAGACGCTCAAAATACTATTAAAGGACTGAAACAGAAAATGCTGTTTTGTGGGCTGGGGGAATGCCTTTTGCTCAGATAAATCACTGATCAATTGCCTGGTAAAATGAAGGCGTTTTAAGACAGTGTCTCAAAGACTTCTCCCACACACCTTTCTTGGGAAGCTAGGGACTGTGGCTCACACGTGAGGGTGTAATCCAGGAAGGAAGACACAGGGCACAAAAGGCAGGGGATCAGAAAGGACAAAGGTGAAGGGACTTCCAAGGATGACAGTGAAAGGAAGACCTAGGACCACAGCTGTGCCACGGCCTCGAGTGACCAGCCCCGGCTGGAGCCGAGGGACAGCACGACCTGGAGACAGCCTGCTGGGCCCAGAGGTGCCCAGAGCAACAGGGTAAAGACCGAGGAGTTCCAGCAACCCCAGGAAAACAAACAGCTGTGCAAGAAAGCAGACGGCTCGGCTATGAACAATGCCTATCAAGTCCTAGGAACGTGAGCATCGATTTCAGCAAGATGGTGCCATCGCTATACCTACTGCCGCCAGGATGAGGGAAGGCAGGAGAAAGAACACTAATTCTGTCTGCTGTTGTAAGAAGTCAAAGGGTCAAATCTAAAATCAAAAATTCAAAACCAGCAGTATAAGCACGCTAATTTAAAAACTTGAGATGACACGTCAGAAAAACACACCTGAAAAAGGTAAAAAGTGGTGGTTTTTAAGAGTAAGGATGAACAACAAAACTCTAAAGCAATTATCCTTCAATTAAAAAAAAAAGAGTGAGGGTGGGTGAAAGAGTCCTGTTTTTTTACTAAAAGTGATACACCAACTGTTGAAAGTGTTGCTTCTGAACTATATGACTACTTGAAATAAATATAAAATACACACAACTACATATATTGTATATATATATATATATATATCTCAAACATGCTATATATTATGTGTCCTGTGTATGTTGTTTATTAAAATAATCGAAACTGAATTAAAAACAAAAAGAAGACTACTTCCCCAAGAAAATCAGTGATTTTTATGTGTTTTCTTTTTATTTATATCTTAAAACATTTAAGATGTTTAAAACTGTAGGATCTAAACTCCAAAAATAATTCCAAAAGTTGGGACTTCCCTGGTAGTCCAGTGGTTAAGAATCTGCCTACCAATGCCGGGGACACAGGTTCGATCCCTGGTCAGGGAACTGAGATCCCACATATCATAAGGTGATGAAGCTCACTCAACTAAGACTCAATGCAGCCAAATAAATAAATATTAAATAAATACTAAAAAAAAAATTCCAAAAGTTAATAGCTTCCCAAGGTCATGTATAAGTCTTGCTTGCTTAAAAAAAAAAAAAAAAGAAATACTTCATTATTTTATGGTCAGAAGTCAATGCTGTGTTAAAAAATTAATGTGTTAGGAAAACATTAAATCATTAGGTCACAATGGATGACAAGCTGAACCAGTCAGCAAAGAAGCAACTGTTTGAAAGGGCCCGTGTGATGCCAGGAGGCAGAATAATCACCTCATTGTGATTATTATTATCCACGCCAGCTACACTCCTACTAGACGACCAAGCTCAGATCTGTATTTCACAGCCTGAGAAAGATGCAGAAAACCCAGGCTGAATGCAGACGGGAGTCAAAGGCGATTAAAAAGCTCACTGTGACACTCAAGCAGACGCAAATGCTCCCACATGTACCCCACAGTTTACCCAACAAAAAGCTAGAGGCAAGAACTCGTGTGCCTAAAAGGTGACGGGGAAAAGCTGGGCTACATATGACAGACTTCCAGAGAGTTCCAGGTGCCCACGGAGCAGATAAACAACCAGGAAGAACGCAGAGGCCCCTCTGGTGACTTTGGGGAGGCAGAGAGGCAAAGAAGAACCTGTGCCACATTCTTTCCATACGGCAGTCACACGAATGCCAGGGAACGAGCTCAGATTTCCTGGATTCAAGATTCAGAAACAACACAAGTAAAGGAAAACAAGTAGCACCTGTGTTGTTAAAAATGCACCAAATAATAAAAACCTGGACGATGCCTTGCTGAAACAAATTCACAGGAAAATTGGGCTAAAGGATCACTTTGTCTGCTATAGTTCATCCTCCACAACTTTTAGGCAGTAAGTTTGTCTAAAACCTCAGAAGTCTTGGGCTTCCCTGGTGGTTCAGTGGGTAAAGAGTCCGCACTGCAGTGCAAGGGGCACCAGTTCAATTCCTGGCCCCGGGAAAATTCCACGTACCACAGAGTAGTTGGACCTCTGTGTTCAATTACGAGCCAGTGCTCTGCAACGAGAGAGACCACTGCAATGGGAGGCCCACACAGTCCAAAGAAAAAAAGATGGATGAAAATAAATACAAATTTTAAAGAGGGGCTTCCTGGTGGTCCCTGGTGACACCGCCTTGCAGTGGGAGGCCCACACAGGTCATCTATAAGTCTTTATTGCTTAAAAAAAAAAAAAAAAGAAATACTTCATTATTTTATGGTCAGAAGTCAATGCTGTGTTAAAAAATTAATGTGTTAGGAAAACATTAAATCATTAGGTCACAATGGATGACAAGCTGAACCAGTCAGCAAAGAAGCAACTGTTTGAAAGGGCCCGTGTGATGCCAGGAGGCAGAATAATCACCTCATTGTGATTATTATTATCCACGCCAGCTACACTCCTACTAGACGACCAAGCTCAGATCTGTATTTCACAGCCTGAGAAAGATGCAGAAAACCCAGGCTGAATGCAGACGGGAGTCAAAGGCGATTAAAAAGCTCACTGTGACACTCAAGCAGACGCAAATGCTCCCACATGTACCCCACAGTTTACCCAACAAAAAGCTAGAGGCAAGAACTCGTGTGCCTAAAAGGTGACGGGGAAAAGCTGGGCTACATATGACAGACTTCCAGAGAGTTCCAGGTGCCCACGGAGCAGATAAACAACCAGGAAGAACGCAGAGGCCCCTCTGGTGACTTTGGGGAGGCAGAGAGGCAAAGAAGAACCTGTGCCACATTCTTTCCATACGGCAGTCACACGAATGCCAGGGAACGAGCTCAGATTTCCTGGATTCAAGATTCAGAAACAACACAAGTAAAGGAAAACAAGTAGCACCTGTGTTGTTAAAAATGCACCAAATAATAAAAACCTGGACGATGCCTTGCTGAAACAAATTCACAGGAAAATTGGGCTAAAGGATCACTTTGTCTGCTATAGTTCATCCTCCACAACTTTTAGGCAGTAAGTTTGTCTAAAACCTCAGAAGTCTTGGGCTTCCCTGGTGGTTCAGTGGGTAAAGAGTCCGCCCTGCAGTGCAAGGGGCACCAGTTCGATCCCTGGCCCCGGGAAGATTCCACGTACCACAGAGTAGTTGGACCTCTGTGTTCAATTACGAGCCAGTGCTCTGCAACGAGAGAGACCACTGCAATGGGAGGCCCACACAGTCCAAAGAAAAAAAGATGCATGAAAATAAATACAAATTTTAAAAAAAGAGGGGGCTTCCCTGGTGGTCCAGTGGGTAAGGACACCGCCTTGCAGTGCAAGGGGCGCCAGTTGGATCCCTGGCCTGGGAAGATCCCACGTGCCGCGGAGCGGCTGGACCGATGTGTCCAATTACCAAGCCAGAGCTCTGGAGCACATGTGCCCAGAGCTGGTGCTATGCAACGACAGAGGCCACTGTGATGGGAGGCCCAAAGGGCCCAAAGAACAAAGTTTGATGAAAATAGATAAATCAAAGACCAATAGAACTGGCCGGCCCGCCCCCCCCACCACATTAAAAAAAAAAAAAGAGGCATGATGGGGAAAAGAAAAAAAAAAATTAAAACAAACAAACAAAAGAAAAAGAAAAACCTCAGAAGTCTGTCTAAATTACAAATCATCCTATGGCTATTCCAGAAAGCCTGTTTAATAACTCTTACTTGCTTTGTGTACTTCCTATCAGAAATTAACAAACAAATAATTCAAAAGTCAATACGTGTGACACAGCCCCACCACCTCTTAGCTTAGAATTAACCATTCAATTTCCCACAAACAGAAGAGGTTGAACTTATTTCCACTTTACCTTCAGTGCTGAGAAGAACATGGGGTCCACTCCCATAACTAAGGCTCTTAATCTTCTTTCCACATAAGGCTTCCAGCTTTTTGGGCACGAGTGTGCTCTGGTTATCTCCAGTTCCTAGACAGTTACTGTAGTTCAGTCCAAACACAAAGACCTGGGAGACAAGTAATTCTGTCTGAGTCACCTGGCCTACAGCAACACAAAGGGTCCCTTCTCCACCCCGAAAACAAGATGCCTTTAAACTCAGCCTGACTGCTCAGCGGATAGGAAGAGACTGACATGGCTGTTAAGGAATATTCAGCCTCTGCTGGCTACTTAGGTTTGATAGTATTTGGCTGTACTATGAAACACAATGGGCCTCCTAGGTGGCGCTAATGGTAAAGAACTTGTGTGCCAATGCAGGAGACAAGAAACATGGGTTCAATCCCTGGGACGGAAAGATCCCCTGGAGAAGGAAATGGTAATCCATCCCAGTATTCTTTTTTTTTAAAAAAACCTTTATTTTGCTTTTAACTTTTACAGAGTTTTGTTGTTTACAGATATGCATGTTCCCAGATTAGTCATATGTATATCCCCCCCTTCCCACCCCTCCCAACCATCGCACATCCCAGTATTCTTGCCTGGAGAATCTCTCGGACAGAGGCGTCTAGCAAGCTAGAGTCTACGGGGTCACACTGAGTTGGACACGACAGAAGTGACTTAGTATACGCAAAAGAAACTCAATGGTTGGATGGTATCGCTGACTCAATGGACATGAGTGTGAGCAAACTCTGGGAGATAGGGCAGGACAGGGGAGCCGGGGATGCTACCATCCATGGGTCACTGAGTTGGACATCACTTAGTGACTGAACAACAAACAACAAAAGGCAAAGAGTAGCAGGAGTGAGGGGTGTTAAATCAAGGAAATGAAGGAAAAGACACATTATATCAAAGACACCATTGCTTTGCATTTCAAGCTCTCTTTAGGCCCCACTTTTTCTCAGTCCACACACTTTAGACTCAAGTCCCAAATGAGCCCCAGAACAAAGCTCTGGGCTGAGAAACGCTCACCTCGTCGCTATCAGTGACGTACAGCGCTTCGCTGGCCGAGGTGCCAAAGACGCACGCTTTGCGAATGGATGCGATTTCCTGAGGGGACAGCAGAGTGAAGATTGGCCACTTTCCCACATCCACCATGACTCTGGCTTCAAGTAATTCCTACAAATAAGCCGACATCTCTGCTGTAGCAAACGAAAAGTGTTCCAAAAAAAATTAAACACTAAAACACAAGAAAACACCATGTTGATAAAAGGAAACAGAAGCCGACTGCAGAATAAACCACCTACTTTCAGTTAGATGGATGGCTAACTTTCCCCAGCACTGTGTCCAATCCTTCCTCCAACTTCAGAGAGGTCCTTTGTCCTGGAATGAGAAGAAGCACAGGCTAGAACTAGTTGTCTGTCTTGCCCACTTATAAGTCAGTGCTTATCAGTCATGCACATGTTTTATGTGCAATCTGACAGCAGATAAATGGAGAGAAGTCATGCCAACTAGTGAAATCAAGGTCTCATCAGGTATTTATTCCTCCAGGGTAACAAGATAAAGGTTACAATATTCATTTGTCTAAGTGAGTTAATTTTCAACTAGAAGAGTCAGTAAGTGAGAAAGAGTGTGTGTTATAAAAATTAGAATCAAAAATAAAAATCAGAATCATGTATCTCTACCTCTCCACTACCATCCTGAAGATTCTCTTGCAGAAAATCAGTGCCCCACTGAGTCACTGTTTAGTGATAGAAATGGAGCATCCCTCAACAGCCTGGAATGGCAAAAATATTAGGAAGTAGTAGCCTAAGATTTACTGGATGAAACCATGAAAGAAAGTACTATATTCAACGCCTAATTTATTTCAATACCATTTCTACACATATGCAGACCATACTGTATTTCACACTAAGAAACGTTATATGCACAAGAGTAAGACAATTCACCCGCATCATGGTGTCAGCGCTGATGACTGAAGCATTCATGCAAGTAGCAATTAGTTTAAAGAACACTCTAGACAAGGTAGAGATATGTATAAATATCCATCAGACTCTTCATTTGATATGTTCAAGAAGTTTCACATAAAGAACCCTGGTCGCAGCTCCAGTTCTCTGAGGGTTAAAGATATTTCTAGAAATTCCAGGGGGCTGCACGAAGCACAGCATCTACCGAGCCTCGTGAGTTTCCATTCTGGCTCTTGGCTCTGAAAACTGAAATAGAATCAAAGAGCTGATAGACACAACTGGGGTTTCCTAATGAGGCACAGAACTCTTGGCCTTCCTTCCTATCCCCTCTCTTCTCAGGCCTCTAAAACAGACACAAGCCACGTCTTTCTGGCCCTAGCACTCTGCCAGCCCGGACAGGAGAGCCCTGAGGCTCAGGCTTCCTTAGCCAGGGCCCCCGCAGCCTAAAAGTGTTCCAAAAAAAATTAAACACTAAAACACAAGAAAACACCATGTTGATAAAAGGAAACAGAAGCCGACTGCAGAATAAACCACCTACTTTCAGTTAGATGGATGGCTAACTTTCCCCAGCACTGTGTCCAATCCTTCCTCCAACTTCAGAGAGGTCCTTTGTCCTGGAATGAGAAGAAGCACAGGCTAGAACTAGTTGTCTGTCTTGCCCACTTATAAGTCAGTGCTTATCAGTCATGCACATGTTTTATGTGCAATCTGACAGCAGATAAATGGAGAGAAGTCATGCCAACTAGTGAAATCAAGGTCTCATCAGGTATTTATTCCTCCAGGGTAACAAGATAAAGGTTACAATATTCATTTGTCTAAGTGAGTTAATTTTCAACTAGAAGAGTCAGTAAGTGAGAAAGAGTGTGTGTTATAAAAATTAGAATCAAAAATAAAAATCAGAATCATGTATCTCTACCTCTCCACTACCATCCTGAAGATTCTCTTGCAGAAAATCAGTGCCCCACTGAGTCACTGTTTAGTGATAGAAATGGAGCATCCCTCAACAGCCTGGAATGGAAAAAATATTAGGAAGTAGTAGCCTAAGATTTACTGGATGAAACCATGAAAGAAAGTACTATATTCAACGCCTAATTTATTTCAATACCATTTCTACACATATGCAGACCATACTGTATTTCACACTAAGAAACGTTATATGCACAAGAGTAAGACAATTCACCCGCATCATGGTGTCAGCGCTGATGACTGAAGCATTCATGCAAGTAGCAATTAGTTTAAAGAACACTCTAGACAAGGTAGAGATATGTATAAATATCCATCAGACTCTTCATTTGATATGTTCAAGAAGTTTCACATAAAGAACCCTGGTCGCAGCTCCAGTTCTCTGAGGGTTAAAGATATTTCTAGAAATTCCAGGGGGCTGCACGAAGCACAGCATCTACCGAGCCTCGTGAGTTTCCATTCTGGCTCTTGGCTCTGAAAACTGAAATAGAATCAAAGAGCTGATAGACACAACTGGGGTTTCCTAATGAGGCACAGAACTCTTGGCCTTCCTTCCTATCCCCTCTCTTCTCAGGCCTCTAAAAACAGACACAAGCCACGTCTTTCTGGCCCTAGCACTCTGCCAGCCCCGGACAGGAGAGCCCTGAGGCTCAGGCTTCCTTAGCCAGGGCCGCAGTCCCCACCACCCAGGGAGGTTTTTCCCAGTGGCACCTGTTTGGATGAAAGGATCAGATGCCTGCTATGCCCCAAGGATCACGGTGCATGTTCCGTAAGCACTAAACACCAGCTGCACAGGCTGGGTCCTGTCACTGCAGAGGTGGATTCCTGGACTCACATTTCAGTGCTCTGAAAAGTGTGCCTGAGGGTGTATGTACATGCACACCACACACCTGTGGGAGCAGATAAAGGACTTCAGGGAGGGGAAAAACGAGTATCTCTTATGAGTGAGGGTGGGCTAATTTTCAAAAAATCGTACCAATCATAGCAACAGTAACAACAAACACTTGAGTACTGTGTGCTGAACACCGCCCCAAGTTGTCTTACATTTATTAACTCACTGAATCCTCACTTGACAGACAACAGAAATGGAGGCAAACGCATTTTTAAGAGTTTGCCCAGACGAGTACGTGGAAGATTCTGGACCAAACACCATGCCACCTGAAGCCAGTGTGTCACCCTTTCTCTCTTGGTCTCATGCGATTAAGAGACCAGGTGCCATCCTATGACATAAAGACCCTATTTTTTCTACTGGACTGTCATTCTTTTCTTTGTTCTTGATTTATGAGTGTTCTCTGCATGCTAAGAAGACTGTCTTAAATGCTTTTAGAAGTAAGAGAAAAGATGCCCCCCACCCCAAATGGTCTGCCTTGCGTCTCTTACAAAACAAGGAGAAAAAGGACAAGCAATGAAACAGTGTGGATATCTACAAGCAGGTACATAAATTCCAAGAAAATCCAGAAATTCTCCTAAAATACAAACGGAATCAAAGTCTGTATCAAAACTGTCAAAATCGGGCTTCCCCTGGTGGTCCAGTGGATAAGGACACTGCCTTGCAGTGCAAGGGGCGCCGGTTCGAGCCCTGGCCTGGGAAGATCCCACGTGCCGCGCACCAGCTGGGCTGATGCGTCCAATTGCCGAGCCAGAGCTCTGGAACGCATGCTCCCAGAGCCGGTGCTCTGCAACGACAGACGCCACCGCGATGGGAGGCCCACAGGAGCCAAAGAACAAAGACAGATGAACATAGAGAAACGAAAGACCAATAAAAGTGGCCCGCCTGCTCCCCTCCCTCCCCAATCCAACCAGCGCCCAAAAAATAAATAAATGAATAAAAATCTTTAAAAAAAAAAAAAACTGTCAAAATCTTTTATGGTAATACACAATTATAATTTAAATGGGGATAATTCTATCAACCAAAAATATGACTCACCACCTTTAAAATTACAACACAAAAGGATATTATCATGCAAAGTCATACCACTTTCTGACAGTCATACAATTATTCTGAAGTCATTAACCAATTTACAGGCAGCTCTGCCCTAAGGGTTTGGTAATCTGCTGAAAAATCAAGCTAACTTGCATAATGACAGCTCATTATATGAACTGAGTTTATGCATGCTAAATTACTTGAAGCTTTATGAGACACTGCTCCTGTAACTTGAGGGTCAATATAAAAGCCAAGGCCTGTATCTTCCATGCCTACACTCCTCATAGAAGCAGAAAGCAACACCAACAGCCTAGTGGAAAGGACTGCAGTCCTGAGCCCTGGGTTTTCGTCCCAGGTTTCCTTTTCATCAGTCAGCGGGATGTGATAACTCTCCTGAGCCTGGGTTTTCCAAAAAGCTGCTCTGCAAACATCTACAGTGTGATGTTCAAGATGGTAATGAAGAAGCTTTAGAGATTTCTGAAAGCATGAGAAACAAAGGCAGTAACACGGGCCAAGCAAGCAGTTTACTCCCAGCAAGGTGGAGACACTGTGCTAGGGAGCTTCACAGACATTATTTCATCTAATCTTCACAATATCCTCACAAGGAGGAGACCATAATCCGCGCTTATCAGATGAGCCAAGAGGCTCAAAGGTGCAATGGCTTTCCAAGGTCACAGGGCAATCAGCAGCAGTCAGGAATCAACCTCCCTCCTCATATTCTTCTTACAGAGAACGTCAGTCCTTCCAAGGCTAAACTACCTGAACATCACTTCCTTCTGACTCTACTTTGTCTGACATGTATACCAGTGTGTTTATAGAACGGTTCCAACATAAAAGAAATTTACCCCAAAAAGAAAAAAAAATCCATTCCCCCATATGTCTGTCTTGATTTACCAGGTTAAACCTTGGGAATGTCACTGGTACCTTCATGCTTCCAGAAACCACTGGGAAGACAGACCTGGCGACTGCCTGTGACCTCCATCCTCAGTGAGTTCACATGACCAAGTGACACGAAGTACACTCTCAGGCTGTGGACGAAGGCACAGAGTCGTCTTCATTAGACTAGACTCAGCCTGGCCAACTAAGGACACAAACAGGGCGTCTTCAGAACTGAGACAAGGTTCTCTAAGAGGGCTGCGGAGCTATCAAAATCAGGACTTGCCGCCATGCTGCCCCTGAGAACAATCAGTCCTGAGCTTGGGCTCTGGTGTGTCTTTACCAAGGCTGCACAATACAGATGTAAATACCACCAGAGTTTCCTGATGACCACCAGCATCACTAGTTAGATTACTGGGTGAGACGTTTAATTGCTCCTCTTCCTGGGGGCAGTGGTATCTTTGCTAGTATTAAGAAAATCTTGGGCTTCTCTGGTGGTCCAGTGGGTAAAGAGTCCGCCTTGTAGTGCAAGGGGCGCTGGTTCGATTCCTGGCACGGGAAGATCGGCTGGACCTGTGTGTCCAATTACAAGTCAGCGCTCTGGAGCGCATGTGCCCAGAGCCAGTACTCTGCGCCAACAGAGGCCACTGCAATGGGAGGCCCACAGAGGTCAAGAAATTAAGATGGATGAAAAATAAATGAAGGATCAATAAAGGAGGCCAAAATTAATTTAAAAAAATAAAAAGGAAAGAAAATCTTACTAAGAACCATAATTCTATCAACTTTGAAGACTTAATGTTCCACATCTCTATCACAAAATTATAAAGTACACATACTGCTAAACCAGAAAGCCAAAGCAGGTAGCACCACTAAAAATTAACCAGCATTTAACCTTTCTTGAAATCGGTATCAGACATATCAGGTGGAGCTAGTAGTAAAGAATTCACCTGCCAAAGCAGGAGACCTAAGAGACAGATTCCTGAGTTAGGAAGAGCCCCTGGAGGAGGGCACAGCACCCCACTCCAGTGTTCTTGCCTGGAGAATCCTACAGACAGAGGAGCCTGGCGGGCTACAGTCCGTGGGGTCACAAAGAGTCAAACACCACTGGAGCAATTTAGCCCAGAGGCACGGATCAGACTTAGGAACCCTGTGATGGACAGTGACCGAACTACAAGGACTGATCACAGGAAGAGTGGAATTGGTTAGGACAGTGATGTCCCGAACCTGGTACTCGAACCATAGTGCGACTGCCTGTGACCTCCATCCTCAGTGAGTTCACATGACCAAGTGACACAGTACACTCTCAGGCTGTGGACGAAGGCACAGAGTCGTCTTCATTAGACTAGACTCAGCCTGGCCAACTAAGGACACAAACAGGGCGTCTTCAGAACTGAGACAAGGTTCTCTAAGAGGGCTGCGGAGCTATCAAAATCAGGACTTGCCGCCATGCTGCCCCTGAGAACAATCAGTCCTGAGCTTGGGCTCTGGTGTGTCTTTACCAAGGCTGCACAATACAGATGTAAATACCACCAGAGTTTCCTGATGACCACCAGCATCACTAGTTAGATTACTGGGTGAGACGTTTAATTGCTCCTCTTCCTGGGGGCAGTGGTATCTTTGCTAGTATTAAGAAAATCTTGGGCTTCTCTGGTGGTCCAGTGGGTAAAGAGTCCGCCTTGTAGTGCAAGGGGCGCTGGTTCGATTCCTGGCACGGGAAGATCGGCTGGACCTGTGTGTCCAATTACAAGTCAGCGCTCTGGAGCGCATGTGCCCAGAGCCAGTACTCTGCGCCAACAGAGGCCACTGCAATGGGAGGCCCACAGAGGTCAAGAAATTAAGATGGATGAAAAATAAATGAAGGATCAATAAAGGAGGCCAAAATTAATTTAAAAAAATAAAAAGGAAAGAAAATCTTACTAAGAACCATAATTCTATCAACTTTGAAGACTTAATGTTCCACATCTCTATCACAAAATTATAAAGTACACATACTGCTAAACCAGAAAGCCAAAGCAGGTAGCACCACTAAAAATTAACCAGCATTTAACCTTTCTTGAAATCGGTATCAGACATATCAGGTGGAGCTAGTAGTAAAGAATTCACCTGCCAAAGCAGGAGACCTAAGAGACAGATTCCTGAGTTAGGAAGAGCCCCTGGAGGAGGGCACAGCACCCCACTCCAGTGTTCTTGCCTGGAGAATCCTACAGACAGAGGAGCCTGGCGGGCTACAGTCCGTGGGGTCACAAAGAGTCAAACACCACTGGAGCAATTTAGCCCAGAGGCACGGATCAGACTTAGGAACCCTGTGATGGACAGTGACCGGGAACTACAAGGACTGATCACAGGAAGAGTGGAATTGGTTAGGACAGTGCCGATGTCCCATGACATCCACTAAACCTGCTTACATGTGAAGTAGAGGTATTAAGTTTTTATCTATTGTGTAGATTTCTCTGTAAAGAAACATAAATATAGTAGTTTAACTACGTTTCATTTGAATCACGACTCCAAAGGTTGCCAAAAAATTTAGATGCTTCAAATAGCAACTTGTGACGTTATTCTACCAATGAATGTACTGAAGACACATGACTAATGTGAAGAATCTAGGTTCACTAGATCCACTCAACCTAGGCCACCCCGGATACATAAGTACTCAGCAGTGATTAATCAAGTTATCTTGTTTTGCTTTTTCATACTGTCCATGGGATTCTCCAAGCAGGAAAACCAGAGTGGGTTGCCACTAACTCCTCCTAGTCTATGACAAAACTAGATAGCATATTAAAGAGCAGAGCTATCACTTTGCCGACAAACGTCCATATAGTCAAAGCGACGGTTTTTCCAAGAGTCATGTACAGATGTGACAACTGGACATTAAAGAAGGCTGAGTGCCAAAGAATTGGTGCTTTCAAACTGTGGCGCTGGAGAGGACTCTAAAGAGTCCCTAGGGCAGCAGGGAACTAAAATCAGTCAATCCTAAAGGAAATTAACCCTGAATATCCATTTGGAAGGACTGTTGCTTAAGCTCCAATATTTGGGTCCCCTGATGTAAAGAGACAAGTCATTGGAAAAGTACACATACTGCTAAACCAGAAAGCCAAAGCAGGTAGCACCACTAAAAATTAACCAGCATTTAACCTTTCTTGAAATCGGTATCAGACATATCAGGTGGAGCTAGTAGTAAGAATTCACCTGCCAAAGCAGGAGACCTAAGAGACAGATTCCTGAGTTAGGAAGAGCCCCTGGAGGAGGGCACAGCACCCCACTCCAGTGTTCTTGCCTGGAGAATCCTACAGACAGAGGAGCCTGGCGGGCTACAGTCCGTGGGGTCACAAAGAGTCAAACACCACTGGAGCAATTTAGCCCAGAGGCACGGATCAGACTTAGGAACCCTGTGATGGACAGTGACCGGGAACTACAAGGACTGATCACAGGAAGAGTGGAATTGGTTAGGACAGTGCCGATGTCCCATGACATCCACTAAACCTGCTTACATGTGAAGTAGAGGTATTAAGTTTTTATCTATTGTGTAGATTTCTCTGTAAAGAAACATAAATATAGTAGTTTAACTACGTTTCATTTGAATCACGACTCCAAAGGTTGCCAAAAAATTTAGATGCTTCAAATAGCAACTTGTGACGTTATTCTACCAATGAATGTACTGAAGACACATGACTAATGTGAAGAATCTAGGTTCACTAGATCCACTCAACCTAGGCCACCCCGGATACATAAGTACTCAGCAGTGATTAATCAAGTTATCTTGTTTTGCTTTTTCATACTGTCCATGGGATTCTCCAAGCAGGAAAACCAGAGTGGGTTGCCACTAACTCCTCCTAGTCTATGACAAAACTAGATAGCATATTAAAGAGCAGAGCTATCACTTTGCCGACAAACGTCCATATAGTCAAAGCGACGGTTTTTCCAAGAGTCATGTACAGATGTGACAACTGGACATTAAAGAAGGCTGAGTGCCAAAGAATTGGTGCTTTCAAACTGTGGCGCTGGAGAGGACTCTAAAGAGTCCCTAGGGCAGCAGGGAACTAAAATCAGTCAATCCTAAAGGAAATTAACCCTGAATATCCATTTGGAAGGACTGTTGCTTAAGCTCCAATATTTGGGTCCCCTGATGTAAAGAGACAAGTCATTGGAAAAGACCGATACTGGGAAAGATCGAAGGCAAAAGGAGAGGGGAGGGCTTCCCTGGTGGTCCAGTGGGTAAGGACACTGCCTTGCAGTGCAAGCGGCGCAGGTTCAAGCCCTGGCCTGGGAAGATCCCACGTGCCGCGGAGCGGCTGGACCCATGTGTCCAATGACCGAGCCAGAGCTCTGGAGCGCATGCGCCCAGAGCCGGCGCTCTGCGACAACAGAGGCCACCGCGATGGGAGGCCCACAAGAGCCAAAGAACAAAGATGGATGAAACTAGACAAACGAAAGACCAGTGGAAGTGGCCAGCTCACCCCCCTCCTTCCTCACCCCTGCCAAAATAAATAAATAAATAAATGTTAAAAAATAAAAAAAGGAGAGGGGACGGCGAAGAAGAGATGCTTAGATAGCATCACGGACTCAGTGGGTATGAATCTGAGCACACTCTGGGAGACAGTGGAGGAGAGAGGAGCCTGGCGTGCAGCAGTCCATCAGGCCTCAGAGAATCCGACACAACCTAGCAACTGAACCAGCACCACCACCAGGTGTCTTAAGGATGACAATCCAATGCTTTTCCTTCCCATGTCAGTGTGCGTCACAAGCAAAGATGCTAACAAAAAACTGGACTATGTTAATTTGTGGACAAAGACTTATAGACAGGTGCAAAAATAAATCCTCTTTTGCAACCCAGAACTCATTGTTCAGTATGAGTTTTGATACAGATAAGGAACATGATAGATTAAACAGCTAAAACAGGGTTTTATCTTGGGAACACAGTGTCTGGACTTTTAAAACCTGTGTCGTGTGCTATAGAGCATCTGCTCTGGGTGCATGCACTTCAGAGCACTGGCTCGTAGTTGGACGCACTGGTCCGGTCGCTCTGTGGCTTGTGGGACCTTCCCAGGCCAGGGATTGAACTGGCGCCCCTTGCATTGCAAGGCGGACTCTTCACCCACTGGACCACCAGAAAGAATTGGTGCTTTCAAACTGTGGCGCTGGAGAGGACTCTAAAGAGTCCCTAGGGCAGCAGGGAACTAAAATCAGTCAATCCTAAAGGAAATTAACCCTGAATATCCATTTGGAAGGACTGTTGCTTAAGCTCCAATATTTGGGTCCCCTGATGTAAAGAGACAAGTCATTGGAAAAGACCGATACTGGGAAAGATCGAAGGCAAAAGGAGAGGGGAGGGCTTCCCTGGTGGTCCAGTGGGTAAGGACACTGCCTTGCAGTGCAAGCGGCGCAGGTTCAAGCCCTGGCCTGGGAAGATCCCACGTGCCGCGGAGCGGCTGGACCCATGTGTCCAATGACCGAGCCAGAGCTCTGGAGCGCATGCGCCCAGAGCCGGCGCTCTGCGACAACAGAGGCCACCGCGATGGGAGGCCCACAAGAGCCAAAGAACAAAGATGGATGAAACTAGACAAACGAAAGACCAGTGGAAGTGGCCCGCTCACCCCCCTCCTTCCTCACCCCTGCCAAAATAAATAAATAAATAAATGTTAAAAAATAAAAAAAGGAGAGGGGACGGCGAAGAAGAGATGCTTAGATAGCATCACGGACTCAGTGGGTATGAATCTGAGCACACTCTGGGAGACAGTGGAGGAGAGAGGAGCCTGGCGTGCAGCAGTCCATCAGGCCTCAGAGAATCCGACACAACCTAGCAACTGAACCAGCACCACCACCAGGTGTCTTAAGGATGACAATCCAATGCTTTTCCTTCCCATGTCAGTGTGCGTCACAAGCAAAGATGCTAACAAAAAACTCGACTATGTTAATTTGTGGACAAAGACTTATAGACAGGTGCAAAAATAAATCCTCTTTTGCAACCCAGAACTCATTGTTCAGTATGAGTTTTGATACAGATAAGGAACATGATAGATTAAACAGCTAAAACAGGGTTTTATCTTGGGAACACAGTGTCTGGACTTTTAAAACCTGTGTCGTGTGCTATAGAGCATCTGCTCTGGGTGCATGCACTTCAGAGCACTGGCTCGTAGTTGGACGCACTGGTCCGGTCGCTCTGTGGCTTGTGGGACCTTCCCAGGCCAGGGATTGAACTGGCGCCCCTTGCATTGCAAGGCGGACTCTTCACCCACTGGACCACCAGAAGGTGTTATAAAGAACTAGGCAGATCCATCTCCTGACCCTAACCACGGTCCTATGGCAAACTGCTTGAGGAAATTGGATCTCCAAGATTACAGGTGGGAAAGTGTATTCCATTGGAGATCAAAGAGGGCAGATAGGCATGGCAGCTTGTGGATTAAGCAGAACTTCTTTTTGAAAGAGCAATCTTGAAGATTATGACTAGATGAACTAAGGTGATTGGCAGTGGAAAGAATCAGAACATGTGAAATTCCTTAAAAATTTATTGACTTAAATAACTTTGCCTATGTTACACAATAAAAAGAAACCCTTTAAACTTTGCAAAAAAAAAAAAAAAAAAAGCTAGACTATGTGCTTATTTTCAAGTGAAAGACAGAAACCGACTAAGAAGCCCACAAAAACCAAAAGTAGTCTGGAAGGGCTTCCCCTGGTGGTCCAGTGGGTAAGGACACCGCCTTGCAGTGCAAGGGGCGCCTGTTCGAGCCCTGGCCTGGGAAGATCCCATGTGCCCCGGAGCGGCTGGACCGATGTGTCCAATTACCCAGCCGGAGCTCTGGAGCGCATGTGCCCAGAGCCGGAGCTCTGCAGCGACAGACCCCACCGCGATGGGAGGCCCACAGGAGCCAAGGAACAAAGACGGATGAAAACAAAGAAATGAAAGACCAATAGAAGTGGCCCGCCCGCTCCCCTCCCTCCCCAACCTGACCCCCGCTCAAAATAAATAAATAAATAAATAAATAAATAAATAAATCTTTAAAAAAAAAAAATAGTCTGGAAGACTTAGGTATGTAATAAAACAGTAAGTACTGTGTGAATACAATTTTTTTCAGTACAATGTACAATGTACAAATATACTTCTCTAGAGAGAGGTGAGTTTTTTATTTAAATATACTCCAAATTTCTGTAATACATATTTTGTGATAAAAAATAAACAAGTATCTTAAATGAAAATAAAAGTTTAGTTATGTTAATTATGTTTATCCTCCTAATCTGTTAAAAGTTTTAAGAGGTATTCTTGCCGTAAATTCACTACCTAGGGTGACAGAATGTTTCAGGCAAATCTGTAAAATGAATTTTTTTTTTTTTTTAAAGATCTATTTATTTATTTATTTATTGGTGGGGGTGGGGAGGGAGGGGAGCAGGCAGGCCACTTCTATTGGTCTTTCATTTGTCTATTTTCATCTTTGTTCTTCGGCTCTTGTGGGCCTCCCATTGCGGCGGCCTCTGTTGTCGCAGGGCACCGGCTCTGGGCGCATGCGCTCTAGAGCTCCAGCTTGGTAGCTGGACACATCAGTGCAGCCACTCCACGCGGCACGTGGGATCTTCCCAGGCCAGGACTCGAACTGGCACCCCTTGCACTGCAAGGCGGTGTCCTTACCCACTGGACCACCAGGGAAGCCCCTGTAAAATGAATTTTTAATATAAACTTCAGTGTAGAAGGTGTGAAAGTAAAATGGTACATTATGGAAGTTCCTCAGAAACTCAAACACAGAATTACCATGTGATCGAGCAACTCCACTTCTAATGTATACCCAAAAGATTTCAAAGCAGGGACTCAGGTGGTAGTACACCAATGTTTAAAGCAACATTATTCACAACAGCCGAACGATGGAGAACTCAAATACCTATCAACAGATGAATGGATAGACAAAATATTTATCCCATGGAAGGGATAAACGTGAATACAGTGGAATGTTATGCAGCCTTGAAATGAAATACTGACACACAATACAAAAGGGATGACCCCTCAAGACATGATGCTAAGTGAAATACGCCAGACACAAAATAAATACTGTATGTCTCCACTGACATGAGACACCGAGAGGAGTCAAATTCACAGAGACGGAAAGTAGTATGAGGTTACGGGGCTGAAGGGATGGAGATGGGGAGTCATTAAAAAGACACAGAATTTCAGGAGCGATGATGAGAAGGTTCCAGAGACTGAAGAAGCGACACTGGCCTAACTGTGTGAATGGACGTGATGTCATTAAACTGTATGCTCAGAAAGGGTTAAAATGGTAAATTTAATGTTATGCATATCTTAACCACAATGGTCCAGTGGATAAGAGACTGAGCTCCCAATGCAGGGGACCAGGGTTCAATTCCTGGCCAGGGAACTAGATCCCACGTGCAGCAACTAAGATCTGGTACAGTAGAATAACTAAAATAAGTATTTTTTTTAAAAATCAAATAATGGTCCTATAGGTTTCTAACAAGCCTGTATTAATAAACTCAAACAGGGCTTATCTGGTGGTGTTGTAGCCAATTTCCAGGAAACAGACCCAACGAGGGACAGAGCTGATAGTGGAGGGCAGAAATTTATTATGCCAGCAGGCCCACTGGCAGAGTCTCCTCTTAGCCAAGGACTCCAACTGAATTTTGTGACAACCATTTATACCCAAAGTATACGTGCCCAAACCCACCTCCCCAAATTCCCAAAGATTTCCCATAAACATTGTCATGAAGAATGTGATCACAGGTTACATTCCAACATGAGGTCTGGTTTCAATCAGCATAGATTGATTAGGTACATTTTACAACTGATGATCTTTTTTTTTTGGCTGCACTGGGTCTTAGTTGTGGCATGTGGGATCTAGTTCCCTGACCAGGGATTGAACCCAAGCTCCCTACACTGGGAGCACAGAGTCTTAGCCACTGGACCACCAGGGAATTCCCCTGATGATCGATCTTTAAATGACTGTGTGTTTTCCCTAGCCCCGGGAGGCTCAAATAGGGAGGTAGCCTCTGGCTTAGATACCAGACCTGCTTCCTTATCATACACTGGTCTGGTGGGCTGTTAGTTCTTTCTCTCCGGGACTATGGCTTCTGTCCCAAAGGTTACATGGTTTGGGGCATAGCTCAGAGTTCACCATAAAGGTCACAAAAGGTGTTGGGATCTCTTAGGCAGAAAAGGAGTCAAATTCACAGAGACGGAAAGTAGTATGAGGTTACGGGGCTGAAGGGATGGAGATGGGGAGTCATTAAAAAGACACAGAATTTCAGGAGCGATGATGAGAAGGTTCCAGAGACTGAAGAAGCGACACTGGCCTAACTGTGTGAATGGACGTGATGTCATTAAACTGTATGCTCAGAAAGGGTTAAAATGGTAAATTTAATGTTATGCATATCTTAACCACAATGGTCCAGTGGATAAGAGACTGAGCTCCCAATGCAGGGGACCAGGGTTCAATTCCTGGCCAGGGAACTAGATCCCACGTGCAGCAACTAAGATCTGGTACAGTAGAATAACTAAAATAAGTATTTTTTTTAAAAATCAAATAATGGTCCTATAGGTTTCTAACAAGCCTGTATTAATAAACTCAAACAGGGCTTATCTGGTGGTGTTGTAGCCAATTTCCAGGAAACAGACCCAACGAGGGACAGAGCTGATAGTGGAGGGCAGAAATTTATTATGCCAGCAGGCCCACTGGCAGAGTCTCCTCTTAGCCAAGGACTCCAACTGAATTTTGTGACAACCATTTATACCCAAAGTATACGTGCCCAAACCCACCTCCCCAAATTCCCAAAGATTTCCCATAAACATTGTCATGAAGAATGTGATCACAGGTTACATTCCAACATGAGGTCTGGTTTCAATCAGCATAGATTGATTAGGTACATTTTACAACTGATGATCTTTTTTTTGGCTGCACTGGGTCTTAGTTGTGGCATGTGGGATCTAGTTCCCTGACCAGGGATTGAACCCAAGCTCCCTACACTGGGAGCACAGAGTCTTAGCCACTGGACCACCAGGGAATTCCCCTGATGATCGATCTTTAAATGACTGTGTGTTTTCCCTAGCCCCGGGAGGCTCAAATAGGGAGGTAGCCTCTGGCTTAGATACCAGACCTGCTTCCTTATCATACACTGGTCTGGTGGGCTGTTAGTTCTTTCTCTCCGGGACTATGGCTTCTGTCCCAAAGGTTACATGGTTTGGGGCATAGCTCAGAGTTCACCATAGTCACAGGGAAAGTTCTCTTACAGGATGAACTGGTAAGTTCCCCTGTATCTCTTAGGAGAAGGAGTTTGTTCCTCCTTCAGTAGTCCATTGGGTGAAGAGCCCGCCTTGTAGTGCAAGGGGGAGCGGTTCGATCTCTGGCCCGGGAAGATCCCACATGCCGCAGAGCGGCTGGACTGATGTGTCCAATTAGGAACCAACGCTCTAGAGCGCATGCACCCAGAGCTGGTGCTCTGCAACAAGAGAGGCCACTGCCATGGGAGGCCCACACAGGGCAAAGAACAAAGATGGATGAAAATAAATTAAAATGAAAGACCAGCAAAAGTGAAAATAAAACATGTATTTTTGAAAATTAAATGTAGAAGAGCTTTAGAACTAAAAAAATAATTAGGAAAAGTATAATCAGTATTCTATACTGGGAAGGCAGACAGGGGAAATTCTAAATGGAACATTTCTAATAAAAGAAACATCACCTTCTTAGAACTTTCCAGTACATACATCAATTCAAACTAGACAAAACTAATTGCTACGATGAACAGGTC
This sequence comes from Tragulus kanchil, assembly GCA_022376925.1. Classification (NCBI taxonomy): domain Eukaryota; kingdom Metazoa; phylum Chordata; class Mammalia; order Artiodactyla; family Tragulidae; genus Tragulus; species Tragulus kanchil. Next base: position 74,522,600 of record JAIOJX010000003.1, on the reverse strand, counting down.
CTTCCAGGGCCTGACTGATCATCACAAAAACATGAATTGTAATTAGCATGCCTGTTGTACTAAACAGTTAATTGTGAAGTTCAACGAGAGAGTGATTAGGCAACATTATTTTTAGCCATTATTTAGGAAACACTTCCTCATAAATAGCACTGATCTATCCAGACTGAATTATCATTGTGCATTAATAGGGGGTTGGGGTGTTTTTTTTTTTTTGCTGCCTGGAGATAAATAAAGGATTAATACAGCAACCCACTCAGATCTCTGTATCCTCTCTGCAACTAGTTCCCTGACCAGGATTGAACCCAAGGTCCCTACACTGGGAGCACAGAGTCTTAGCCACTGGACCACCAGGGAATTCCCCTGATGATCGATCTTTAAATGACTGTGTGTTTTCCCTAGCCCCGGGAGGCTCAAATAGGGAGGTAGCCTCTGGCTTAGATACCAGACCTGCTTCCTTATCATACACTGGTCTGGTGGGCTGTTAGTTCTTTCTCTCCGGGACTATGGCTTCTGTCCCAAAGGTTACATGGTTTGGGGCATAGCTCAGAGTTCACCATAGTCACAGGGAAAGTTCTCTTACAGGATGAACTGGTAAGTTCCCGTGTATCTCTTAGGAGAAGGAGTTTGTTCCTCCTTCAGTAGTCCATTGGGTGAAGAGCCCGCCTTGTAGTGCAAGGGGCAGCGGTTCGATCTCTGGCCCGGGAAGATCCCACATGCCGCAGAGCGGCTGGACTGATGTGTCCAATTAGGAACCAACGCTCTAGAGCGCATGCACCCAGAGCTGGTGCTCTGCAACAAGAGAGGCCACTGCCATGGGAGGCCCACACAGGGCAAAGAACAAAGATGGATGAAAATAAATTAAAATGAAAGACCAGCAAAAGTGAAAATAAAACATGTATTTTTGAAAATTAAATGTAGAAGAGCTTTAGAACTAAAAAAATAATTAGGAAAAGTATAATCAGTATTCTATACTGGGAAGGCAGACAGGGGAAATTCTAAATGGAACATTTCTAATAAAAGAAACATCACCTTCTTAGAACTTTCCAGTACATACATCAATTCAAACTAGACAAAACTAATTGCTACGATGAACAGGTCCTTCCAGGGCCTGACTGATCATCATAAAAACATGAATTGTAATTAGCATGCCTGTTGTACTAAACAGTTAATTGTGAAGTTCAACGAGAGAGTGATTAGGCAACATTATTTTTAGCCATTATTTAGGAAACACTTCCTCATAAATAGCACTGATCTATCCAGACTGAATTATCATTGTGCATTAATAGGGGGTTGGGGTGTTTTTTTTTTTTTTGCTACCTGGAGATAAATCAAGGATAAGGATAATACAGCAACCCACTCAGATCTCTGTATCCTCTCTGCCACTTGAATACTCATCTGTGTGTCCCGCAGACTGACTGACTCCGTGTCCACTAGCACTACAGATCCGTGTCACATCCCCTGGGTTGGCCTTCCCTAGCAACGGCCACCGCCCCACAGAGAGTCGGTGGCATGGGGAAGGAAAGGCTATTTCATCTAACACCCTGAGTACAAATTCAATCAAGAGGACCGAAACAGACCTTCCCAGTTTAGAAAGCTACGTTTAGAACTGGAAGACTGAACTAGCAAAGCAGCAGCCCGTCGTCTGATCCCTCTGGAGCACATTGTTTTCCTTTCCCCTAAGAACCAAGCATTAAGTGAGAGTGCGGGGAAGGCTTTGTTTTCCTGATTTAGCAGAAAATATATTTGAGTATGTTTAGAGAGCTTAAAAATAAAAAAAACAACAGGAAATGGAGAAAATAATACAGGAAAAACCTTTGGTCTTGACACCAAATAACAACAGAAATTTAGGGTTGCCCTGTAAGCCAGTCCTTAGCTTCCACAAAGACCTCACGCCCCCCTCTCCGGGAATTCCAACCTATCGGGCACAAAGGAGACTGATGTCACCAATGGGACTTCACCCCTCCCAACGCGTCTTCTGCTGACCTAACAGCCTGCTTTTAGGTCACAACAGAGGGAGCAAGCCAGCAAAACCGGTGAGCTCCATGACTCTGACTCCTCGGCTGGTGTCATCCTCGGGGCACAAAGCGAGCGTGCATCCCTCTTAACTGCGGAAGCTGGTACTCTCACAGGAAACAGGAAGGACTCTGAGTGTTGGAACAATCCACCTAAAGTGGCCTGTTCTCAGCCTAACAGTCACAGCCAGGTTTAGAAGACACTGAGAAACAATCGTGGCAAATGTAAAAAATGATTTTTTTCATTGCAAAAACTGTAAAGTTCTTACATATAAACTGAAGATCGCTAATAGAGGTTTCTCTTATTTTCATAAACTGGATGGGTGACGAGTTTAGTTATCAGTGTCCTTGCTAAGCCACCTTACAATAGGAGTTTATTTAACGCTACCTGGAGATAAATCAAGGATAAGGATAATACAGCAACCCACTCAGATCTCTGTATCCTCTCTGCCACTTGAATACTCATCTGTGTGTCCCGCAGACTGACTGACTCCGTGTCCACTAGCACTACAGATCCGTGTCACATCCCCTGGGTTGGCCTTCCCTAGCAACGGCCACCGCCCCACAGAGAGTCAGTGGCATGGGGAAGGAAAGGCTATTTCATCTAACACCCTGAGTACAAATTCAATCAAGAGGACCGAAACAGACCTTCCCAGTTTAGAAAGCTACGTTTAGAACTGGAAGACTGAACTAGCAAAGCAGCAGCCCGTCGTCTGATCCCTCTGGAGCACATTGTTTTCCTTTCCCCTAAGAACCAAGCATTAAGTGAGAGTGCGGGGAAGGCTTTGTTTTCCTGATTTAGCAGAAAATATATTTGAGTATGTTTAGAGAGCTTAAAAATAAAAAAAAAAAAAACAACAGGAAATGGAGAAAATAATACAGGAAAAACCTTTGGTCTTGACACCAAATAACAACAGAAATTTAGGGTTGCCCTGTAAGCCAGTCCTTAGCTTCCACAAAGACCTCACGCCCCCCTCTCCGGGAATTCCAACCTATCGGGCACAAAGGAGACTGATGTCACCAATGGGACTTCACCCCTCCCAACGCGTCTTCTGCTGACCTAACAGCCTGCTTTTAGGTCACAACAGAGGGAGCAAGCCAGCAAAACCGGTGAGCTCCATGACTCTGACTCCTCGGCTGGTGTCATCCTCGGGGCACAAAGCGAGCGTGCATCCCTCTTAACTGCGGAAGCTGGTACTCTCACAGGAAACAGGAAGGACTCTGAGTGTTGGAACAATCCACCTAAAGTGGCCTGTTCTCAGCCTAACAGTCACAGCCAGGTTTAGAAGACACTGAGAAACAATCGTGGCAAATGTAAAAAATGATTTTTTTCATTGCAAAAAAACTGTAAAGTTCTTACATATAAACTGAAGATCGCTAATAGAGGTTTCTCTTATTTTCATAAACTGGATGGGTGACGAGTTTAGTTATCAGTGTCCTTGCTAAGCCACCTTACAATAGGAGTTTATTTACAGATAACGAGCTATTGATAAAGTCTAAGATGTCTTACTTTTAAAAATGCATGACCATATGATAATGCCCACAAAATGATAATATCTAGTCATTCTTCCGACTCCATATACCAATAATGCTGGGGAAAGTCATAAAGCAATACAATCCTGACCCCCGCCTCTGAGGAACTTCGGGACTAAGAGAAAGTCAACCCTAGTTAAGTGGAAAAGTAAAATGCAAATACAAGGGGAATAACTAAGTGAGCAAGGAGATACACATGCACACAGCCCACGTGACACATGTATGTGGAAGGTAATTAGGTGCACAATATCACAACTATAAAAATTACATCTTCTAGAAACCGGTTATATGAAATTCCAGAAGTCAAACTCTCAGTGTTCCAGCATATGACAAAATGAAAGCATTTCCTCAGGGAAGCTCATCCAGGCTTCCTGCAAGAACAACTGTTTCTTCACCAATGGAAGTTCCCGTCCGAACACAAAAGATTCAGGGGATGGCCATCCTTCCCTGTTTTTGAGCACCTTATATTTCAATTCTAGGAAAACTTTCAAACAGAGGAATTCTCGGGTTTGAGGTAAACATTTCTGGAGGCAGTTTTATAACTTGTTATGTCTTGTATCTGTGTGACAGCAAAAGCAATTCAAAAAACCCTCTGAAGTTGCAGAAGAGCCACAGGATACTCGTATTATTTTCTTCCACGCTCATCTGATGGGCTTTTTGAGACTGAGCAGACACTACAACTCTGATCTCAACACCAAATGTATTTCCCAGGTCAAATCTTTTAAATAAACATAATACTTTTGTTACGAAATTATTTTATACTGTTAGGTTAATCATGTTTCCATCATGGCTTGCAATTATAATTATCTTCTATTTTTGGCCTGGCTATGGATTATGAAAACTGATAAACATCTTTTACAACTATGAAAAAAGAAAGTTATTTAAAGGCATTTAACCCAGATTTTCACAAATTTACTTGTACACAGAACCCTTATACAACAAGGCAACACACATGATAAACATGAATAATTACCTTTCCCAGGTGCCCTGATATTGAGAAAGAGCACTAGCTAAAAAAACTCAAGCCAAATTAATCAATTCAAAACAATTATAAAATACATCGGTATTCTTTTCACTTGTGCTCGTGCTCAGTTGCTTCAGTTGCGTCTGACTCTTGGCCCCACCGTGGACTGGGCGGCAGGCCCTGCCAGGCTCCTCTGTCTAGAGGAGTTCTTCAGGCACAAACACTGGAGTGGGTTGCCATTTGACACTCGAGGGGATCTTCCCGACCCAGGGATCAAATCCAAGTCTCTTATGTCTCCTGTGCTGCCAGGCAGGTTCTTTACCACTAGCGTCACCTGGGAAGACACAGGGAGCTGTCCTTCACCCTTAAAAAAAAAACACTGTAAAACTATTTCACTTATTCCCTGATATAAGCCCTGCAAAGAAGCAAAGTTTCTGAGGTTGGCTGAGACAGTGATGCCGGAACAGCTGCCAGCCGCTTCTCTTTTCTGTAGTCTTATTGAACTGCAAGGATGAAAGAGAAAAGAGGTCCTGAACACGTGAAGAATTCCACAGAGACTATGGGACACTAAGAAGGAAGTTTTCTCCAAAAGCGTTTCTGCCATTCCTCAAGATGCATCTGCGCAGGTGGCAGGGGAATCTTCCTACCTTCGTTTAAAGTCTGCATGGCGGCTCTCTTAGAACTGCCTCACACACTGGGTGGTTCTGCTTTGCCTCATCAGTTTCATTCGAGTCCATTACTCATTGAAGAAGACAATATAACTTAACCTGTAAATTTTTCTTCCACGCTCATCTGATGGGCTTTTGAGACTGAGCAGACACTACAACTCTGATCTCAACACCAAATGTATTTCCCAGGTCAAATCTTTTAAATAAACATAATACTTTTGTTACGAAATTATTTTATACTGTTAGGTTAATCATGTTTCCATCATGGCTTGCAATTATAATTATCTTCTATTTTTGGCCTGGCTATGGATTATGAAAACTGATAAACATCTTTTACAACTATGAAAAAAGAAAGTTATTTAAAGGCATTTAACCCAGATTTTCACAAATTTACTTGTACACAGAACCCTTATACAACAAGGCAACACACATGATAAACATGAATAATTACCTTTCCCAGGTGCCCTGATATTGAGAAAGAGCACTAGCTAAAAAAACTCAAGCCAAATTAATCAATTCAAAACAATTATAAAATACATCGGTATTCTTTTCACTTGTGCTCGTGCTCAGTTGCTTCAGTTGCGTCTGACTCTTGGCCCCACCGTGGACTGGGCGGCAGGCCCTGCCAGGCTCCTCTGTCTAGAGGAGTTCTTCAGGCACAAACACTGGAGTGGGTTGCCATTTGACACTCGAGGGGATCTTCCCGACCCAGGGATCAAATCCAAGTCTCTTATGTCTCCTGTGCTGCCAGGCAGGTTCTTTACCACTAGCGTCACCTGGGAAGACACAGGGAGCTGTCCTTCACCCTTAAAAAAAAAACACTGTAAAACTATTTCACTTATTCCCTGATATAAGCCCTGCAAAGAAGCAAAGTTTCTGAGGTTGGCTGAGACAGTGATGCCGGAACAGCTGCCAGCCGCTTCTCTTTTCTGTAGTCTTATTGAACTGCAAGGATGAAAGAGAAAAGAGGTCCTGAACACGTGAAGAATTCCACAGAGACTATGGGACACTAAGAAGGAAGTTTTCTCCAAAAGCGTTTCTGCCATTCCTCAAGATGCATCTGCGCAGGTGGCAGGGGAATCTTCCTACCTTCGTTTAAAGTCTGCATGGCGGCTCTCTTAGAACTGCCTCACACACTGGGTGGTTCTGCTTTGCCTCATCAGTTTCATTCGAGTCCATTACTCATTGAAGAAGACAACTGTCCCTTCTCACCCACCAACAAGTTACTCGACTTGAAGCTCAATGTGCAGTAATGGCCTGGGAAAGCAATTCTTAAGCCTCGTCATCCAAGAGGCTGCGTTCATGTCATTGCACAGAAGTGTTAGTCAATTCCAGGACATTGGGAACCAAACAGTCCATTCATTGTAAGTGAAGAAATCTCTTTATTTTTTTGGAAGAAATCATTTTACTGAAGACACACGCTCAGGTTAGAAAAGCAAATCACCCAAGTGAACACAGCATTAGCAACAAAAAAGAACAACATTCAAGGCTGCAAAGCTACGCTGCTTTTAAGACATACTCTTATTTTCAAAGGAAAACCAGAAAAGAAATCTCCATGATACAAACAATTTGCTTTCGATGCTTCTATTCCTTGTTGCACCAAGCACACAGACTTCACAAAATAGACCACATAAAAATACGTGGGTCAACAGTTTAAGAAACAGACAAACCCAAGTTCAAATCTATTTCTGCTGTCATGAACCTCTCCTCTGGGGATATGTCTCAAGTGACTTCATCCACTACTCTGCAGTGTGTGAAGTTTCCTGTGCCCTCGATGGCCTAAAGCCAAACTACATCCCAGCAACAGACAGGGCGAAACACACTATATTCACTCCATAAATGTTTACTGGATGTCCTCTAGGTAAACAAGACACACGGCCAACACCACCCTCTCACCTCCAGCAGAGCTTCATGGGATCGAGGCGGGGCAGGGAAGGCGTTCACGGAAATAGATGCTAATAAGCCCTGCAAGGAGGTTGGCTGAGACAGTGATGCGGAACAGCTGCCAGCCGCTTCTCTTTTCTGTAGTCTTATTGAACTGCAAGGATGAAAGAGAAAAGAGGTCCTGAACACGTGAAGAATTCCACAGAGACTATGGGACACTAAGAAGGAAGTTTTCTCCAAAAGCGTTTCTGCCATTCCTCAAGATGCATCTGCGCAGGTGGCAGGGGAATCTTCCTACCTTCGTTTAAAGTCTGCATGGCGGCTCTCTTAGAACTGCCTCACACACTGGGTGGTTCTGCTTTGCCTCATCAGTTTCATTCGAGTCCATTACTCATTGAAGAAGACAACTGTCCCTTCTCACCCACCAACAAGTTACTCGACTTGAAGCTCAATGTGCAGTAATGGCCTGGGAAAGCAATTCTTAAGCCTCGTCATCCAAGAGGCTGCGTTCATGTCATTGCACAGAAGTGTTAGTCAATTCCAGGACATTGGGAACCAAACAGTCCATTCATTGTAAGTGAAGAAATCTCTTTATTTTTTTGGAAGAAATCATTTTACTGAAGACACACGCTCAGGTTAGAAAAGCAAATCACCCAAGTGAACACAGCATTAGCAACAAAAGAGAACAACATTCAAGGCTGCAAAGCTACGCTGCTTTTAAGACATACTCTTATTTTCAAAGGAAAACCAGAAAAGAAATCTCCATGATACAAACAATTTGCTTTCGATGCTTCTATTCCTTGTTGCACCAAGCACACAGACTTCACAAAATAGACCACATAAAAATACGTGGGTCAACAGTTTAAGAAACAGACAAACCCAAGTTCAAATCTATTTCTGCTGTCATGAACCTCTCCTCTGGGGATATGTCTCAAGTGACTTCATCCACTACTCTGCAGTGTGTGAAGTTTCCCTGTGCCCTGCGATGGCCTAAAGCCAAACTACATCCCAGCAACAGACAGGGCGAAACACACTATATTCACTCCATAAATGTTTACTGGATGTCCTCTAGGTAAACAAGACACACGGCCAACACCACCCTCTCACCTCCAGCAGAGCTTCATGGGATCGAGGGGCGGGGCAGGGGAAGGGCGTTAAAAGCACGGAAATAGATGCTAATCACAGCGTCGCTGTGCAAAACGCCTGTTGTTGTTCAGCTGTTCGGCTGTGTCCGACACTTTGTGACACCATGGACTGCAGCACGCCAGGCTTCCCTGTCCTGCCCAGTCTCGAGAGTTTGCTCAAACCCCTGTCCATTGAGTTGATGATGTCACCCAACCATCTCATCCTCTGCTGCCCTCTTCTCCTCCTGCTCTCAATCTTTCTGAGCATCAGGGTCTTTTCCAGTCAGCTCTTCAAATCAGGTGACCAAAAAGCTTAGTCTATCCCCAAAGAGCAACAAGGATCCCCCAAAGGATCTTAAGCCAGGAAGCAGCATGATCAGATGTGTGTCTGTGAAAGACACTTTGGCAGAATGTGGAGATGAGATGGAGGTGATGGAGGAGACACACCCAGAGTCTAAGGGGGCTGCAGTAACCAAGAAAGAAAGAATGAAAGCTTATGGCAGGGAAACGGAAGTGGAGAAAACCCAGAGACAGATTCAAAAGCGTTCTGTACCTGAATGAACAGGAGGAGGAAGCTAGATAAGGGAAAGGCAGAGTCAAGGCTCACACTCAGATGCTCAGATGGGGCAACACATGATTCTGTAATGCCACTCGCTGTGGTAAAGAACTGAGCAATTTTCAGGGGGAGATGAGGAATTACCCCCTGGATATTTTGCGTTTGGCTACTTGTGGGTTATCCAAGTGGGTAGGTGCAACAGATGGATTTATAAATCTGAAGATCAAGAAAGAGATCCATATAGATGGGTACATACATGTGTGTATATATATATATATATATATATATATATATATATATATAAATCACTTTACTGTATACCTGAAACTAATACTGTAAATCAACTTCAATAAAAATAGTAATCTTGGGCTTCCCTAGTGGTCCAGTGGGTGGACACCACCTTGCAGCGCAGGTGCCAGTTCGATCCCTGGCCTGGGAAGATCCCACGTGCCCTGGACCGATGTGTCCAGCTACCAAGCCGGAGCTCTGGAGCGCATGCACCGGAGCCGGTGCTCTGAGAGAGAGGCCACGTTCGGCCAGTAAACAAGACACACGGCCAACACCACCCTCTCACCTCCAGCAGAGCTTCATGGGATCGAGGGGCGGGGCAGGGGAAGGGCGTTAAAAGCACGGAAATAGATGCTAATCACAGCGTCGCTGTGCAAAACGCCTGTTGTTGTTCAGCTGTTCGGCTGTGTCCGACACTTTGTGACACCATGGACTGCAGCACGCCAGGCTTCCCTGTCCTGCCCAGTCTCGAGAGTTTGCTCAAACCCCTGTCCATTGAGTTGATGATGTCACCCAACCATCTCATCCTCTGCTGCCCTCTTCTCCTCCTGCTCTCAATCTTTCTGAGCATCAGGGTCTTTTCCAGTCAGCTCTTCAAATCAGGTGACCAAAAAGCTTAGTCTATCCCCAAAGAGCAACAAGGATCCCCCAAAGGATCTTAAGCCAGGAAGCAGCATGATCAGATGTGTGTCTGTGAAAGACACTTTGGCAGAATGTGGAGATGAGATGGAGGTGATGGAGGAGACACACCCAGAGTCTAAGGGGGCTGCAGTAACCAAGAAAGAAAGAATGAAAGCTTATGGCAGGGAAACGGAAGTGGAGAAAACCCAGAGACAGATTCAAAAGCGTTCTGTACCTGAATGAACAGGAGGAGGAAGCTAGATAAGGGAAAGGCAGAGTCAAGGCTCACACTCAGATGCTCAGATGGGGCAACACATGATTCTGTAATGCCACTCGCTGTGGTAAAGAACTGAGCAATTTTCAGGGGGAGATGAGGAATTACCCCCTGGATATTTTGCGTTTGGCTACTTGTGGGTTATCCAAGTGGGTAGGTGCAACAGATGGATTTATAAATCTGAAGATCAAGAAAGAGATCCATATAGATGGGTACATACATGTGTGTATATATATATATATATATATATATATATATATATATATAAATCACTTTACTGTATACCTGAAACTAATACTGTAAATCAACTTCAATAAAAATAGTAATCTTGGGCTTCCCTAGTGGTCCAGTGGGTAAGGACACCACCTTGCAGCGCAAGGGGTGCCAGTTCGATCCCTGGCCTGGGAAGATCCCACGTGCCCTGGACCGATGTGTCCAGCTACCAAGCCGGAGCTCTGGAGCGCATGCACCCGGAGCCGGTGCTCTGAGACGAGAGAGGCCACTGCGGTGGGAGGCCCCCACAGGCCAAAGAACAAAGATAAATAAATGAAAGATCAATAGAAGTGGCCAAAAAAAAAAAGTAATCTTGAAAGAGATCTGGATTGGAGACTTGGAAACTTGCCAAAAGATCACTCAGGAAGGAGCATATGGAGGAAGAAGGGGAGAGGATCTTGGACAGAACTCTCAGGAACTCCAACAGCAAAGGGACAAGGAGTGCTTCACAACAGAGATGGAAGGAATAGGCAGAGGCGGAAAAAAACCAGGAGAACAGTGTCACAGAAGCCTAGGGACGTGAGCATCACACAAAGCAGGGAGTGTCTTGGTCGAATGCGGCTGAGGCCAAACAAGGTAAGGACTAGAAAGTCTGCTGGATTTAACATTACTGACAACTTTAAAAAGAGTTTCAGGGAGGCCGTGGGTGGAAAGGCTAGACTGTAAGAGGTGGAGAGCATGTGGAAGGTGAAGGACAGATATGACGAAAAGGAATATAAAGGCTGGAGAACCTGAGATTACTGTTCTCTCAGTGCAGGAAGAGGGAAGGCTTTCTGTTAAGAGAAAAAAAGAGAGCTGGTAACAGAAAATGGAGTGAAGCAATGAAAACAAGGGTAGGACCTCCCTGGTGGTTCAGTGCTTAAGAATGCAGGGGATGCAGGTTTGATCCCTAGATGGGCAGCTAAGATCCCACATACCTCGGAGCCAAAAAAAAAAAAAGAAAAACAGAAGCAGTATGGTAAAAAAATTCGATAAAGACTTAAAAAAAATAGTTCACATCAAAAAATACGTATCTAAAGAGAGAAAAAAAAAAAAACCCAAGGGTAGAAAAATCTAAAGCAGTCACCAGGGAGAATGGGAAGGAGAGCTGACCAGGGAAACCTCAAAAGATGCTAAGACAGAGGCCACAGGGAGCTGGAGAACATAAATCTATAAAAGCACACGTTTGATCTCTTACGATTCTTCTCCAGAAAAGAGGGGCTTTTTTCTGTTGTTGTTTTGTTCTTCTTTTTAAAAAACAGAACCAACCAGTATTGGAGTGGAAAGCTTCTCAGATGATTTTTTTCATTTAAAGGCAATAAGGGAATTTCCCTTGTGGTCCAATGACCAAGACTCCCCGCTCCCAATGTAGGGGGCTGGGGTTCCATCCCTGGTCAGAGAACTATTAAAAGATCCCACATGCCACAACTGAGATGCTGCATGCCACGACTAAGAACCAGCATAGCCAAGTGAATAAATTAAAATTTAATTTATTACTAAAAGGCAGTAAAAAGTGCCCTTGAAAAATCCATCAGTGGTTTTTTTGAAATCCTGTAATATATTCATTAGAAATGATAGCTTGGGGCCTCCCTGGTGGTCCAGTGGGTAAAGAGTCTGCCTTACAGTGCAAGGTGCCCGGGTTTCCCTCCCTGGCCCGGGAAGATCCCACGGGCATGGAGTGCCTGGACCGGGGTGCCCAATTAGGAGCCAGAGCTGTGGAGCGCATGTGCCCAGAGCCAGTGCTCTGCAACAAGAGGCCACTGCAATGGGAGGCCCACACAGGCCAAAGAATAAAGATGGATGAAAATAAACAAACAAAAAAAGCAATAAAAGAGGCCAAAAGTAAAAAGGGGAAAAAAACAAGAAATGATAGCTTGCGCAGGATTCACTCTCCTTGACGCTTGAAAGCAAAGCACCTCTCAGACCTGTGTTCACTGCAGCAGACCTTCCATCTGTACTGTCAGGACTTAAACTACCATCACGGTGCTACACTCACCAAGCGGCAAACTGCAGGCCCACCACACATCCCTCATCTCAACACTGGGCAATTCCTCCAAGACATGGCAGACACTGCTACCATCGAGTGTTAAGACTGATAATAACAATCATATATACAAATAATAACCAATTACACAAAAGAAAATGACTTCTGACTTGAACTTCAAAAATACGTATCTAAAGAGAGAAAAAAAAAAAAACCCAAGGGTAGAAAAATCTAAAGCAGTCACCAGGGAGAATGGGAAGGAGAGCTGACCAGGGAAACCTCAAAAGATGCTAAGACAGAGGCCACAGGTAGCTGGAGAACATAAATCTATAAAAGCACACGTTTGATCTCTTACGATTCTTCTCCAGAAAAGAGGGGCTTTTTTCTGTTGTTGTTTTGTTCTTCTTTTTAAAAAACAGAACCAACCAGTATTGGAGTGGAAAGCTTCTCAGATGATTTTTTTCATTTAAAGGCAATAAGGGAATTTCCCTTGTGGTCCAATGACCAAGACTCCCCGCTCCCAATGTAGGGGGCTGGGGTTCCATCCCTGGTCAGAGAACTATTAAAAGATCCCACATGCCACAACTGAGATGCTGCATGCCACGACTAAGAACCAGCATAGCCAAGTGAATAAATTAAAATTTAATTTATTACTAAAAGGCAGTAAAAAGTGCCCTTGAAAAATCCATCAGTGGTTTTTTTGAAATCCTGTAATATATTCATTAGAAATGATAGCTTGGGGCCTCCCTGGTGGTCCAGTGGGTAAAGAGTCTGCCTTACAGTGCAAGGGGTGCCGGTTCCATCCCTGGCCCGGGAAGATCCCACGGGCCGCGGAGTGCCTGGACCGGTGTGCCCAATTAGGAGCCAGAGCTGTGGAGCGCATGTGCCCAGAGCCAGTGCTCTGCAACAAGAGGCCACTGCAATGGGAGGCCCACACAGGCCAAAGAATAAAGATGGATGAAAATAAACAAACAAAAAAAGCAATAAAAGAGGCCAAAAGTAAAAAGGGGAAAAAAACAAGAAATGATAGCTTGCGCAGGATTCACTCTCCTTGACGCTTGAAAGCAAAGCACCTCTCAGACCTGTGTTCACTGCAGCAGACCTTCCATCTGTACTGTCAGGACTTAAACTACCATCACGGTGCTACACTCACCAAGCGGCAAACTGCAGGCCCACCACACATCCCTCATCTCAACACTGGGCAATTCCTCCAAGACATGGCAGACACTGCTACCATCGAGTGTTAAGACTGATAATAACAATCATATATACAAATAATAACCAATTACACAAAAGAAAATGACTTCTGACTTGACCATTATCTAGTAGAGTACAAGATACAGTTACAGTCTTCATTAAACTGTACTTAATTCAGTAAGTGCATCCCTATGAAATAGGAATTAAAGATGTAGTTAATTGGGAGATTTAACTTTAAAGCATACCCCTGCATATGTGGATGACAATTCTGTGCTCACAATACTATCTTGGGATGAACTTACACTTGAGCAGGATTTATATTCAGGGTTTCATCGACAAGGTGGTATGCTGTTTCAGTTACCTCTTGCTGAATAATGTGCCATCCCAAAACCTGGTGGCTTAAAACAACAGCAGTTGGCTATGTACTCAATTCTGTGTTTTAACTGGGCTCATCTGAGATGGCCAGCACTGGGCGCTTAACTAGGGCTGAAACAGGCCTTGCTCACATAATCTCTCTCAGGTGGTCTTTCTCCACCTGCTCTAGCTCAAGCCTCTATACACGCTGCTGGTCCGCAAGAGATTAAAGGTTCAGGCTACATTTACCCTCAAGGCTTAAGGACTACGTCCAGAACTGGCACACATCACTTCCACCACCTTCTACTGGGCAAGGCAAGTTCCACGGCTAGCCTGGGTTCAGAGGGAGCAGACATCTCTTGAAGGGAGGGGGCAGCCGTGGAGGGATGGGAGAAACCGCTGGCGGTTGCCTTTGGCGTGCTCCCGCAGCCACAGCCAATATCACTGAATGGTTTCAAGATACCCTTTGAGTTCAAGACAGAAGCGCTAGAGAGGGGGATACACTGTTTATTTCCAAAACCAGAACTTCTTAAGCATCAAAAAGAACACCTAGGCAAAAATATTTTTTTCCCCTTGGGATGCAAAGCTCAGAAAAGCCATGGAATCTTCTTTTCTGGGACTGTGGGATGGAGAGACCATCCTTCAGGAATGGTCTGAGTGTAATCTTCCCCCAAGGGCACTCACCTTTTTTTGAAGTCATTTCACACCTTACACTATATTGCATATGCATGAGTACAATCTCAATTTTTAGAGTGTACCGATACTAATATAAAATCTACAGAGCTCTCCCCAGCTATTTGAACTCTTTCTAGTCATACTCAAGAATTAAATAGATTTGGCTAAGAACTTCACTTCAATACTCAGACTTGCTACTGGCTCTCTTAGGCTCAGGAATGGACTAGATTTGAACACCACAGTACCTCTTACAATCTGAAATATCACTGTCCGAACAGAGCAACCCAATAAATCTGTTTTGTAAAAAGAACTTATAAGGAGATATATGTATATACATACAACGGATTCACTTTGCTGCAAGTAGAGACATCACATTGTAAAGCAACTGTACCTCAACAGAGCACTTTTTTTAAAAAAAGGTCTTACATCCCAAAATATTAACTTGTTATCTTTAGATGATACACATTACAGATGAGGTACAATCTTCTTTATGCATCTGCCTGGGCTCTATAGATTCCTTGGGGGCCCAAACCTTGTTTTCCATGCCTGCCTTATTGTTTGATGGGGTACACACAGAAGGAAAAACATACTACTACTAAAGGTCTTTCACTTCCCTTCAGTTTCATCTTTCCCACTATGACTTTTACATAAAGGAGGACACTGTTTGGACTTGCCAGCTTGAACAGCTGCTCATTAAGATGGAGCCAAGCTCTTCTTAGAACACAGAATTTTAAAGAATTTTTTTTTTTAACCAATGCACACTCCACAGCATTGTTTTTTATAGCTACTTGCTTTCTGGAAGTTCTCAGAACTTGATCGCTTGCAGCACACATAAAAATCACTGAGGAAGAAATCTCTTTAAATATTAATATCCTTCCTCTTCAAGAGAACTGCCAGACGGTGGGAAAAAAAGACCTGTCTAGAAGTATTAATAAATGCACTGGTATTTGCACAGAGGATTAAAAGATATCCATCCACTCCACAGATTAACTGCTATACTGACAGACTATAAATATACATATTCAACCCTGAAGGTAGTTCCAAGAGGTGAAAATCACCAGTGCTCACTACAAATAGATACTTCCTAGAAGTTAAAGCCCACTACACACTGTTGTCAGAGTTAAATCATTTTTTCCATTTCTTTTAGCATTACAATAATCTTGATAGTTCCATGTCACTAGCCCACAACACACACCAGCTTCAGAAACTCAGTTTTGCCTCCAAGAGGCAGAACACTCCCTCCAAAAAGAATAAGCAAAAGACAAGTAAGACTTGGGTTTTTTTTTAAGTGTTATACTACTGCTTGATAAAACTGTAACCCCCAGGTGCAGAATTCTGCAGTAAAGGACTTGGGCGTCTCTCTTGTGCAAATAAACTTAGCAAAAAGCCACTTACGAGAACAATACAGAGCGAGTCTGGACAGTCATCTTTTAAACAAAACAGAGGAGACAAAATAAAAATAGAGGAGACAGTTCATCCGAAGCAGGACAAGAGAAACATCTTTTCACTCAATTCATCGCACTCCTGGACAAAGTCCCTACTAAATAAAACCCCTTTGGTGGACTCCGTGTTGTGGGAGAAAGGGAAATGGAGCAGAGAATGTTAGTGACCACTCTGGCGGTGTAAAACTTCTAAAGGTCCATGCCTGCCTTATTGTTTGATGGGGTACACAGAAGGAAACATACTACTACTAAAGGTCTTTCACTTCCCTTCAGTTTCATCTTTCCCACTATGACTTTTACATAAAGGAGGACACTGTTTGGACTTGCCAGCTTGAACAGCTGCTCATTAAGATGGAGCCAAGCTCTTCTTAGAACACAGAATTTTAAAGAATTTTTTTTTTTAACCAATGCACACTCCACAGCATTGTTTTTTATAGCTACTTGCTTTCTGGAAGTTCTCAGAACTTGATCGCTTGCAGCACACATAAAAATCACTGAGGAAGAAATCTCTTTAAATATTAATATCCTTCCTCTTCAAGAGAACTGCCAGACGGTGGGAAAAAAAGACCTGTCTAGAAGTATTAATAAATGCACTGGTATTTGCACAGAGGATTAAAAGATATCCATCCACTCCACAGATTAACTGCTATACTGACAGACTATAAATATACATATTCAACCCTGAAGGTAGTTCCAAGAGGTGAAAATCACCAGTGCTCACTACAAATAGATACTTCCTAGAAGTTAAAGCCCACTACACACTGTTGTCAGAGTTAAATCATTTTTTCCATTTCTTTTAGCATTACAATAATCTTGATAGTTCCATGTCACTAGCCCACAACACACACCAGCTTCAGCAACTAAGTTTTGACTCAAAGAGGAAGAACACTCCATCAAAAAAGAATAAGCAAAAGACAAGTAAGACTTGGGTTTTTTTTTAAGTGTTATACTACTGCTTGATAAAACTGTAACCCCCAGGTGCAGAATTCTGCAGTAAAGGACTTGGGCGTCTCTCTTGTGCAAATAAACTTAGCAAAAAGCCACTTACGAGAACAATACAGAGCGAGTCTGGACAGTCATCTTTTAAACAAAACAGAGGAGACAAAATAAAAATAGAGGAGACAGTTCATCCGAAGCAGGACAAGAGAAACATCTTTTCACTCAATTCATCGCACTCCTGGACAAAGTCCCTACTAAATAAAACCCCTTTGGTGGACTCCGTGTTGTGGGAGAAAGGGAAATGGAGCAGAGAATGTTAGTGACCCCGCTACCTACTGAGGCGAAGGAGATGTTAAGACCTAGGGAAGGGCCGAGGGGGGACCTGGAGAGTCGGAGGGGAGGTCTCCTCTCACCCAAACAGCGCCGAAAGCAAGCGCTAGACGTTAGCAAAACCGCGTCCCAGCAGCTCCCCCAGAGAGGGAGCCGGGAAAACTTTCCCGAGCTTCTCCCCACCCTGTCCCTCCAGCTCCTCGCAAGAAACGCTAGCAGAGGCGCTAACGGTGCGGAGCCGGCCGCCCCAGCAGCCGCCCAGACGCAGCTCCCGGCGGCCGGGCGCCCCGGGCCGGAGGAAGGGAGGGCGCGGGAGTCTCGGGGCGCGCCAGCTGGGCCCGCGGGGACGGAGGAGACAGGAGGAGAAGGGGCCTCGGCGAGCTCGGGCCCGTGCCGCGCTTCCTGCCGGGTACCTGGGAGGCCAGCCGCGGCCGCGCGCGGTGCATCCAGGCCCAGCCGCCGGCAGCTCCGCAAGGACCTCGGAAACGCCGCGGCCGGAGGATCGCCGCGAGTGGCCGGCGAAGGGGCGGAGCCCGAGGGGGCGCCGGAGGCCGGGCCGCCGGGTCACGTGGGCTGGGCCGCCTCACGTGACCCCGACGCCCGCGAGCCGGCCAGCCCCGGGCAAATCCGCGCTCCGGGCCGGCTGCGCGCCAGGAGGCTCTCAGCCGCGTGCGGCCGCGCGCGGGAGTCCTCGGGAAGCCGATTGGCCGAGGCCAATCCTCCGCCGTCCAAGGCCACCCCCCCCCCCCGGCTCAGCGGAGCGTTCCGGTCGCGCTCGGTGGCTGCCGAGACTCGCAGGCTTGTGTGTCCCGGGGAGCCGAGGACGCGCGAGAGGCGGGCTCCTGCCGCCCTCGCTGGATGATTGGTCGTGGGGAGGACCGTCCAGCCTCCCCGCAAGGGACCTAGGACTGACCTGCGACTGGAAACTTCTCCCTGCCCCACAGCGCGCTTGCCCACGTGGGAATTACTCAGGTGGTGTTGCCAGGGGACAAAGGGCTTCAGAGGAGAGACCCGTTTTTACTCCCAAGGACGTCCTCCCCACCCACCCATCTCTCATTTATTTTCCAGTGGAAAAGCACCTAAGGCCGGGGAATAGAGAAAGCGGCTTCTACACTAAGATCAGAAAGAACGAGGGACTGAGGCACTGGACCCCGGTAATGGAAGGAAGGCAGTGGTACCTCGGATGCAGGCTGTCAAGACTGAAAGGGACCCAGGACAGCAAATGATCTTTTTTTCTGTTGTTATAAATGAGAAAACTGAGGCTGGGAAAGAGGATGCTTCCTGCTGCTCCATCCAGCTTATCATCTGTTGCGACCACGTGCGTGCGCGTGCGTGCTCAGTAGCTCAGACTCTTTGCCACTCCATAGACTGTGGCCCCCCCAGGCTCCTCTGTCCGTGGAATCCTCCAGACAAGAATTCTGGAGTGAATTGCCACTTCCTTCTCCAGGGGATCTTCCTGATGCAGGGATGGAACCCCTGTCTCCTGCATTGGCAGGAGGATTCTTTACCACTGCCTCACCTGGGAAACACTGAGACCACAATCACCTGTATAAAGTCATGCACAATGCTCCGGAAACTCTGGCTCTAGGATATAAAGTCCCAACTTCTTGGTATCATTGGCCAAGCAATTTTGTTTTCCCGTTTAAGTAGGAAAACATGCCACTTTTTAAGCATCAAACAGCTCAGCTAGTCTACTAAAAGATGCCTACTTTTTCTCCTCTTTCAGGGTTAACACCGCTCTGTGCTTTGCCTGCAGAGAATTGCTGTTCTCCTTGACTGTTCTGTTGCCTTTGGATTACTTACTGGCCTCCTCCCCACCCCCCACCCCCAAGGTGATTTACTCCTCTGTGTTTGTTCATTCTTTGGCCTCAGTCTGGAATGCCCTGAATCACCACACACTCCTCCCATAAAGAAAACCAGAGCAGGACAGTAGTTAAAGCAGTAAAACCCGATCTTGATCACAAACTGTTGCCATAGGGGAATTGAGTCCAGTTCTAAAGCGACGTTTCTTTTCCCCTCTTGCAATAGTTTCTGAATGAACTCTGTTCTTACTGCCTTAACCTCTGTCCAGTTCTTGTTACCTTTAACAGCACCTCAGAGTACAGGTCAGTCTCCTAGTCATCTTTCAAAAGCCAGGTCACCTACCACCCACTCTTGTCTTCCTACCCTGCATCCTCCGCCTGATGCAACAGCAACTGAAATTCATTCAGAGATGTCAGATGCAACTTCTTCCCTGATTTCCAGGACACTGCACATAAGCTGATCCATAAATCTCACATTGCTCAGAAAGGTACCATTTATTTCCAGTAAGAAGTAAATTACCTATTCCTATATTCTTCCTTAGGTTATAAACTCTCAAAACTGTTGAGGGGTTTCCCTGGTGGTCCAGTGGGTAAGGACACAGCCTTGCAGTACAAGGGGCGCCAGTTGGATCCCTGGCCTATGAAGATCCCATGTGCCACGGAGCAGCTGGACTGATGTGTCCAACTACGGAGCCAGAGCTCTGCAGCGAGAGAGGCCACTGCAATGGGAGGCCCACACGCGCCAAAGAACAAAGATGGATGAAAATATATAAATGAAAGACCAATAGAAGTGCCCCCCTCCCCCCCAAAAAAACCAAAAAACTGTTGGGCTTACTTTGGTGCCCTCACCACCCACTGAATGAAGGTCAATGTAGTAGATTCTCAGTACTACTGCGTGAACTTTCCACATGAAGATGCTCAATATCCATAGAACAAACGTGTTTGACCCCAAAGTAGCAGCCGCTCAGTGAATGTACCAAAAGAGGCCTACTTTCAAGGCACCAAAGTCAGTTTCTTTGGTAAAACATGCTTGAAAAAAATGGAAGTTGGATGTTTGAGTCATCACATATTTGCTGAGCATTCACTGCTTACCAGGTGCCAAATGGTGTATTTGTAGAATCTTGGAGGATGAAAAGGTTAGTAAGAGAGGGTTGAGGATTTCAAAGAAGGTGGGGTCTGGTTATTGCACTCCAATATTAAAGTGTGATACAGAATGCAATTAGGGGTTTAGGAAAAAAGCTCCCCTCAATTTAGGTGGACAAGTATTAGTCAGATGAAGAAGGGATGGAAAGCCCTCCCACAGAAAGAGCATTGTGTTTAAAGATAGGGAGGCAAGAAACAGTGTTATTTATTTAGGAAAAGTGAGTCCCCCTGCGTGGCTGGACTTGAGGACATTATTTACACCTAGAACAAAGGACACCTAATTAAGTTAACGTGAAGGTGCTTGAAAGAATCAGCTATTTCTTGGTAGTATTTACTGGATTAAGTAACTTTCCATCAGACAAATTATATAGACTTTTTACCTAAAATTGGCCTGCAGTCTAGTGCTGAGGTTTTTTTTTTTTTTCCCCAGCTCCAAAAGTTCTCTATAAATTGTTATCTAAAGACAGAAAAATTACTTGTTCCAAATAAGATTATCTTAGGGCCCCCTAAACTTTTCCTGCAGGGCAAAAGAACTCAATTAACAAATAATTTTTTAAAGGAGAAACTGGGCTCTTGTTTCCAGAGGCAACAGAGACTACCCCTCCTGGTGTTCACACTAATATAGGAGTAGGCTGGTAAATTGTGTCTGTCAAGAACCTAGGGAATTCAAGAGGGAGGGAACATATGTATACCTATGGCGGATTCATGCTGACGTTTGGCAGGAACCAACAAAATTCTGTAAAGCAATTATCCTTCAATTAAAAAATAAATAAAAATAATGCAGTGAAATACAGTTAATGTAAACTTTAAGGTGTAGGGGATGTAGGAGAACCATTCTAATCACTCTTGGAGGCTTCAGAATTTCCTTTCAAAAGGTAATCTCTCGGCTTCCCTGGTGGTCCAGTGGGTAAAAGAGTCCTCATTGCAAGTGCGAGGGACACCAGTTCGATCCCTGGCCTGGGAAGATCCCTCATACCACAGAGCAGCTGGACTGGTGTGTCCAATTAGAGGCCACTGCAATGGGAGGACCACACACAGGCCAAAGAATAAAGACAGATAAAACTAAAATAAATAAATAAACCAATAAAAGAGGCCAAAAAAGGAAAAAGGTAATCTCTCAATAAATGGAAACTCAGAACATCATCTTTTGTTGAATTCCTTCTCCTCCACTGTGCTACTATCTTTGGGGTCAGGTGTGGATCAGCCACGCAGCCCCACTTCCTTCAGCTGGACAGTCTAATGCTTACCCGAATGTACCTTTTACACAACTTTCATCGTCAAGAAAATCTTCTGAAGCGCCCCTAGGCAGACACGTATCTTTCACAGGTCACTGGAAAGTTCTAGATGATCAGCAAGCACAATTAAAAGGGATTTCAATTACTTCCTTAAAGACTTGAATATTACTTTGCCTGAGAATGAAAACAGTTGGGAACACTCAAATTCCCTCCACCTCTTCTCCTCTGCCCACATTAAATAAACAAACAATTAGCCAGTGGCCTACTCAGCTGATTCATATCTTCCCCAGATAACTGGATTAAGTAACTTTCCATCAGCCCTTTTTTACCTAAAATTGGCCTGCAGTCTAGTGCTGAGGTTTTTTTTTTTTTCCCCAGCTCCAAAAGTTCTCTATAAATTGTTATCTAAAGACAGAAAAATTACTTGTTCCAAATAAGATTATCTTAGGGCCCCCTAAACTTTTCCTGCAGGGCAAAAGAACTCAATTAACAAATAATTTTTTAAAGGAGAAACTGGGCTCTTGTTTCCAGAGGCAACAGAGACTACCCCTCCTGGTGTTCACACTAATATAGGAGTAGGCTGGTAAATTGTGTCTGTCAAGAACCTAGGGAATTCAAGAGGGAGGGAACATATGTATACCTATGGCGGATTCATGCTGACGTTTGGCAGGAACCAACAAAATTCTGTAAAGCAATTATCCTTCAATTAAAAAATAAATAAAAATAATGCAGTGAAATACAGTTAATGTAAACTTTAAGGTGTAGGGGATGTAGGAGAACCATTCTAATCACTCTTGGAGGCTTCAGAATTTCCTTTCAAAAGGTAATCTCTCGGCTTCCCTGGTGGTCCAGTGGGTAAAAGAGTCCTCATTGCAAGTGCGAGGGACACCAGTTCGATCCCTGGCCTGGGAAGATCCCTCATACCACAGAGCAGCTGGACTGGTGTGTCCAATTAGAGGCCACTGCAATGGGAGGACCACACACAGGCCAAAGAATAAAGACAGATAAAACTAAAATAAATAAATAAACCAATAAAAGAGGCCAAAAAAGGAAAAAGGTAATCTCTCAATAAATGGAAACTCAGAACATCATCTTTTGTTGAATTCCTTCTCCTCCACTGTGCTACTATCTTTGGGGTCAGGTGTGGATCAGCCACGCAGCCCCACTTCCTTCAGCTGGACAGTCTAATGCTTACCCGAATGTACCTTTTACACAACTTTCATCGTCAAGAAAATCTTCTGAAGCGCCCCTAGGCAGACACGTATCTTTCACAGGTCACTGGAAAGTTCTAGATGATCAGCAAGCACAATTAAAAGGGATTTCAATTACTTCCTTAAAGACTTGAATATTACTTTGCCTGAGAATGAAAACAGTTGGGAACACTCAAATTCCCTCCACCTCTTCTCCTCTGCCCACATTAAATAAACAAACAAGCATCTCAGTCCTGGCTTAAGTGGCCTACTCAGCTGATTCATATCTTCCCCAGCACTGAAGCAGATGCTCTGCTGAACAGGTGGCGTGAAACGATAAACCAGCTTCGCTGCCTAGGCCAACCATGAGACCAGGCATAAGAATGCTCCTCTCTGGGCTTCCCTGGTGGTCCAGTGGGTAAAGACACCACCTTGCAGTGCAAGGGGCACCAGTTCGATCCCTTGCCTGGGAAGATCCCACGCGCCACAGAGCGGCTGGACAGATGTGTCCAACTACCAAGCCAGTGCTCTGGAGCGCATGCGCCCAGAGCCAGCGCTCTGCAACAACAGAAGCCACTACGATGGGAGGCCCACACAGGCCAAAGAACAAAGATGGATGAAAATAGATAAATGAAAGACCAATAGAAGTGGCCCGCCTGCCC
Organism: Tragulus kanchil; assembly: GCA_022376925.1. NCBI lineage: Eukaryota > Metazoa > Chordata > Mammalia > Artiodactyla > Tragulidae > Tragulus > Tragulus kanchil. The sequence goes on along the minus strand of JAIOJX010000003.1, from coordinate 74,499,471 downwards.
TTCTCACTCCCGAACCCGCCCCCGCCTCACCCCACCCCACAAAATAAATAAATAAATACATCTTTAAAAAAAAAAAAAAAGAATGCTCCTCCCCTACTATCAATACCACTCCCACATAAGATCACCTTTGTGCACACAAGTGACCTAATACACTCTGTTTAGAATTGCTTCCTTGTCCTTGGTCAGATGAAAGAGCTTCTTAAATAGGACATCCAACCCAGGAACCACTTTGTAGCAAAGGAGATGGACCAGTGGGCACATGGGCATGGGCATCCATTAGACCTATCCCAGGGCATAGCACACAGGAGCAACTGGCCTGAGAAGGAATCGAAGAGCTGGTCGACGCTTGGCTGGATTGCCAGCTTGGAGATGAAAGCCTATGAGGACAAAGTGCTATACCCTCCAGGATGCAAAAACCTTTAAATCCATCCCCATTCTATGTTGCTATTATCCTCAATAGAAAACCTAGAAGGCCAACACGTGGAAGCCGCACTATTAGCCCTGAGAAAATTTGAAACACATTTTTGGTCACTGGAAAGTTCTAGATGATCAGCAAGCACAATTAAAAGGGATTTCAATTACTTCCTTAAAGACTTGAATATTACTTTGCCTGAGAATGAAAACAGTTGGGAACACTCAAATTCCCTCCACCTCTTCTCCTCTGCCCACATTAAATAAACAAACAAGCATCTCAGTCCTGGCTTAAGTGGCCTACTCAGCTGATTCATATCTTCCCCAGCACTGAAGCAGATGCTCTGCTGAACAGGTGGCGTGAAACGATAAACCAGCTTCGCTGCCTAGGCCAACCATGAGACCAGGCATAAGAATGCTCCTCTCTGGGCTTCCCTGGTGGTCCAGTGGGTAAAGACACCACCTTGCAGTGCAAGGGGCGCCAGTTCGATCCCTGGCCTGGGAAGATCCCACGCGCCACGGGGCGGCTGGACCATTGTATCCAATTACCAAGCCAGTGCTCTGGAGCGCATGCGCCCAGAGCCAGCGCTCTGCAACAACAGAAGCCACTACGATGGGAGGCCCACACAGGCCAAAGAACAAAGATGGATGAAAATAGATAAATGAAAGACCAATAGAAGTGGCCCACCCGCCCCCTCCCTCCCTACCACACCCCCGCCTCACCCCACCCCACAAAATAAATAAATAAATACATCTTTAAAAAAAAAAAAAAAGAATGCTCCTCCCCTACTATCAATACCACTCCCACATAAGATCACCTTTGTGCACACAAGTGACCTAATACACTCTGTTTAGAATTGCTTCCTTGTCCTTGGTCAGATGAAAGAGCTTCTTAAATAGGACATCCAACCCAGGAACCACTTTGTAGCAAAGGAGATGGACCAGTGGGCACATGGGCATGGGCATCCATTAGACCTATCCCAGGGCATAGCACACAGGAGCAACTGGCCTGAGAAGGAATCGAAGAGCTGGTCGAACGCTTGGCTGGATTGCCAGCTTGGAGATGAAAGCCTATGAGGACAAAGTGCTATACCCTCCAGGATGCAAAAACCTTTAAATCCATCCCCATTCTATGTTGCTATTATCCTCAATAGAAAACCTAGAAGGCCAACACGTGGAAGCCGCAGTGTCCTTGTTTACTGTCAATTTCAGTAACCTACTTGGGGAATTTCTGCTCTCTCATCCTCACCACTGTGACCACAGGTTTAAAGGTCTTGCTTCCCCAAGAGGGAACATTTCTACCAGGGAACACTGCAAGAGTCTTCATTGATCTTTAAGCTCCACCACCCCTCAGGCAGCTTGGGCCAGCAGGTAACAACAGATAAGATCCTGGGAGGGTATCTGACTGATCATCAAAAGGCCCTAGAGCTACTCTTACACAAGGAAGGCAGGGAAGCCTGTGTTTGGGACACCCAGATGATCAACTTGAACACAGCAGGTGCAGCCTGAGAAGGGCATGGTAAACAGTAACTGGAACTCAGGAGTTTTGAGAATCTAAGTCACTCCACTGCTGAGTCACCTAAACCTTCAGAGGCCATCATAGACAGTGAGGAGGGAGAGGGTAGGTACAGGTCATAACCTCAAGACCAGGTTCAGAAGCAGGGGGTTATAGTTCATCTTACTAACCTTTCTCCTTATGTTTCCCCAGGGAAAAAATGGCACTTCCCTGGCAGTCCAGGGATTAAGACTCCACAATTCCACTGCAGGGGGCAGGAGTTACATCCCCAGTCAGGGAACTAAGATCTCATGTGCCTCAAAGCACAGCATAAAAATAAAGATAAAAAAAATACAGACATTTTCAAACCAGGACTAAGCAAATTTCCCACTCACTGACTCTTCCAGAAAGAAGAAAAATAAACCAAGGAGGAAGGATTTGAATGTAAGAATCAATAATGAACAAAGAAATTAGTAGATTACATTGGTAAATCTAAGTAAACACTGACTATAAAAAAATTATGACCTTTTTCCCCACTTCTATTGGTCTTTCCTTTATTTCTATCTTTGTTCTTTGGCCTGTGTGGGCCTCCTGTCACAGTGGCCCCTCTTGCTGCAGAGCACTGACTCTGGGCGCATGCACTCCAGAGCTCCGGCTCGGTAATTGGACACATCGGTCCAGCCACTCTGCAGCACGTGGGATCTTCCCAGGCCAGGGATCGAACTGGCGCCCCTTGTACTGCAAGGCGGTGTCCTTACCCACTGGACCACCAAGGAAGCCCCCCAAATTACTACTTTTTAATTACTAATTTTTAGAGGATAAACACGGGGTGAAACCAGGATATTATATAATAATCAAAGTGCTCTCATCCTCACCACTGTGACCACAGGTTTAAAGGTCTTGCTTCCCCAAGAGGGAACATTTCTACCAGGGAACACTGCAAGAGTCTTCATTGATCTTTAAGCTCCACCACCCCTCAGGCAGCTTGGGCCAGCAGGTAACAACAGATAAGATCCTGGGAGGGTATCTGACTGATCATCAAAAGGCCCTAGAGCTACTCTTACACAAGGAAGGCAGGGAAGCCTGTGTTTGGGACACCCAGATGATCAACTTGAACACAGCAGGTGCAGCCTGAGAAGGGCATGGTAAACAGTAACTGGAACTCAGGAGTTTTGAGAATCTAAGTCACTCCACTGCTGAGTCACCTAAACCTTCAGAGGCCATCATAGACAGTGAGGAGGGAGAGGGTAGGTACAGGTCATAACCTCAAGACCAGGTTCAGAAGCAGGGGGTTATAGTTCATCTTACTAACCTTTCTCCTTATGTTTCCCCAGGGAAAAAATGGCACTTCCCTGGCAGTCCAGGGATTAAGACTCCACAATTCCACTGCAGGGGGCAGGAGTTACATCCCCAGTCAGGGAACTAAGATCTCATGTGCCTCAAAGCACAGCATAAAAATAAAGATAAAAAAAATACAGACATTTTCAAACCAGGACTAAGCAAATTTCCCACTCACTGACTCTTCCAGAAAGAAGAAAAATAAACCAAGGAGGAAGGATTTGAATGTAAGAATCAATAATGAACAAAGAAATTAGTAGATTACATTGGTAAATCTAAGTAAACACTGACTATAAAAAAATTATGACCTTTTTCCCCACTTCTATTGGTCTTTCCTTTATTTCTATCTTTGTTCTTTGGCCTGTGTGGGCCTCCTGTCACAGTGGCCCCTCTTGCTGCAGAGCACTGACTCTGGGCGCATGCACTCCAGAGCTCCGGCTCGGTAATTGGACACATCGGTCCAGCCACTCTGCAGCACGTGGGATCTTCCCAGGCCAGGGATCGAACTGGCGCCCCTTGTACTGCAAGGCGGTGTCCTTACCCACTGGACCACCAAGGAAGCCCCCCAAATTACTACTTTTTAATTACTAATTTTTAGAGGATAAACACGGGGTGAAACCAGGATATTATATAATAATCAAAGTGAAGATGAAAGGCAAACCAGAGTTAAATATTCTAAGGTCCTTTTGATGCATATACAGTGTTAAAAATTCATCTATAACATTTAAAATTTTAAGGAAAACATCTTAAACAAATATGCAAGAAAGAAAGAAAAAATGACCAAAGGGAAAAAACCCAACAAAATAAGTTTAACCAGTAGTATGTACAAAATCATCCTTATTTCAAAATGGAAAATCAGATACCAATTTATTCTTTATAAATTTCCTCTAACAGAAACAACTGACCATAAAATACCCACATCTGCCCATACTGTCCCTCAACTACGAATTACTACTCGGCTGTTGTTCTTCATTCTCATAAAACTCCATGAAAGACAGATGGTTAAGACTGGGCTCCCAATGTACGGTTCCATCCCTAGTCCAGGAACTAGTCCGGGGGCACAGGTTCCATTCCCAGTCCAGGAACTAAGATCCCACAGGCTGTACCATGGTCAAAATAAAAAAAGGAAAAAAATGCTAGAGGGAATCTCATATACTACTTGGGACTTTTCTACCAGTGAGTCAAGTATCAGTAACTATTTCCATAGTACTCTACCATTTTCTGGTGACAATACAAGAAAAAAAAAAAACATACAGTCTCTCTTACCAAGCAGTTTACAATCTAATTAGAGAGAAGCAAGATATATAAACCCACTTGAAAATAACCCCACCGTAGTGGTAATGGTTTAGTTGCTAAGTCTTGTCTGACTCTGTGAGACCCCATGGGCTGTAGCTCACCAGGTCCATGGGATTCTCCAAGCAAAATCTGGAGTGGTCTGCCATTTCCTTCCCAGGAGACTTCTATTGGTCTTTCCTTTATTTCTATCTTTGTTCTTTGGCCTGTGTGGGCCTCCTGTCACAGTGGCCCCTCTTGCTGCAGAGCACTGACTCTGGGCGCATGCACTCCAGAGCTCCGGCTCGGTAATTGGACACATCGGTCCAGCCACTCTGCAGCACGTGGGATCTTCCCAGGCCAGGGATCGAACTGGCGCCCCTTGTACTGCAAGGCGGTGTCCTTACCCACTGGACCACCAAGGAAGCCCCCCAAATTACTACTTTTTAATTACTAATTTTTAGAGGATAAACACGGGGTGAAACCAGGATATTATATAATAATCAAAGTGAAGATGAAAGGCAAACCAGAGTTAAATATTCTAAGGTCCTTTTGATGCATATACAGTGTTAAAAATTCATCTATAACATTTAAAATTTTAAGGAAAACATCTTAAACAAATATGCAAGAAAGAAAGAAAAAATGACCAAAGGGAAAAAACCCAACAAAATAAGTTTAACCAGTAGTATGTACAAAATCATCCTTATTTCAAAATGGAAAATCAGATACCAATTTATTCTTTATAAATTTCCTCTAACAGAAACAACTGACCATAAAATACCCACATCTGCCCATACTGTCCCTCAACTACGAATTACTACTCGGCTGTTGTTCTTCATTCTCATAAAACTCCATGAAAGACAGATGGTTAAGACTGGGCTCCCAATGTACGGTTCCATCCCTAGTCCAGGAACTAGTCCGGGGGCACAGGTTCCATTCCCAGTCCAGGAACTAAGATCCCACAGGCTGTACCATGGTCAAAATAAAAAAAGGAAAAAAATGCTAGAGGGAATCTCATATACTACTTGGGACTTTTCTACCAGTGAGTCAAGTATCAGTAACTATTTCCATAGTACTCTACCATTTTCTGGTGACAATACAAGAAAAAAAAAAAACATACAGTCTCTCTTACCAAGCAGTTTACAATCTAATTAGAGAGAAGCAAGATATATAAACCCACTTGAAAATAACCCCTACCGTAGTGGTAATGGTTTAGTTGCTAAGTCTTGTCTGACTCTGTGAGACCCCATGGGCTGTAGCTCACCAGGCTCCTCTGTCCATGGGATTCTCCAAGCAAGAATTCTGGAGTGGTCTGCCATTTCCTTCCCCAGGAGATCTTCCCAACCCAGGGATTGAACCCTTGTCTCCTGCATTGCAGGCAGATTCTTTTCCAACTGAGCCACCAGGGAAGCCAAACCCTACTGCAGAAGACAGCAAAGGTGAAGGAACTTGGATTGTATAAATGTTACAGTTCAGTGTAAGTAAGATCCATTCCAACCAGGACGTCTTGAACGTCTTTGACTGAATGTGTGAAATTTGATCTGGGTTTTAAGAGGGATGGAATTTCATGACAAAACTGGGGATAGGCGTGAGCAAAAGCATTAAAATATAATATTAAAATATTAAAATATCATATTAAAATATGGAGCCAAGAAAAGACATTTTCCAGAAAAAAAGATAAGCTCTGTGTGAAATACTGTGAGAAATCATTGAATGAATCCTCACACTGACTGAAGTCAGAAATAATTGAAAATTGGGGCTTCCCTGGTGGTCCAGTGGGTAAGGACACCGCCTTGCAGTGCAAGGGGCGCCGGTTCGATCCCTGGCCTGGGAAGATCTCCCGTGCCGCGGAGCGGCTGGACTGATGTGTCCAATTATCGAGCCAGAGCTCTGGAGCGCGTGCGCCCAGAGCCGGTGCTCTGCAACAACAGAGGTTACTGTGATGGGAGGCCCACACAGGCCAAAGAACAAAGATGGATGAAAACAGATAAATGAAAGACCAATAAAAGTGGCCCACCTACTCCTCTCCCTCCCCACCCCACCCCCGCCAAAATAAATAAATAAATCTTTTTTTTTAAAAAAAAAGAAATAATTGAAAATATTATTTTACACAGATATAGAGAACAAACTAGTGGTTGTCAGTGGGCAAGGAAGAGGTGGAGGGCTAAAATAGTGATAAAGGGTTAAGAGGTATATACTATGGGTAAAAATCTCATGTATAAAATAAATAGCCTACAGGGATGTATAGTAAAACACAGGGAATATAGCCAATATATTATAATAACTATACATGGAATACAACCTTCACAAATTGTGAATCACTGTTGTACGCCTGAAACTTGCATGATATAGTATACCAGCTAACCTCAATTTTAAAAAATAAAATATTAAAAATATCACCAAATTAAAATTTTATTCAATTTTCCTTCTTTTGTATACTATTAAATCCCCCACCCCGACCCCCCGCCAGGACGTAGCAAATATAAATACAAAATACTTCTGTTTTACAAGTTACATACCTGAATCGCTCAGGTTTTTCCTGCTCCTACACATGGGAAGATCCCCTGGAAGAGGACATGGCAACCACTCCAGGATCCTCACCTGAGAATCCCATGGGCAGAGGAGGCTGATGGACTACAGATCATGGGGTCGCAAAGCGCCGGATATGACTGAAGCGACCTAGCATGCACAACCTTATTCCTAGACTTTCTCTAGTTTAAAAAACGGGGGGGGGGGGGGTGCAGGTCGGCTTTCCTGGTGGTCCAGTGGATAAGGACACCTCCTTGCAGTACAGGGGCGCCGGTTCCATCCCTGGCCTGGGAAGATCCCACGTGCTGCAGAGCGGCTGGACCAATGTGTCCAATTACTGAGCTGGAGCTCTGGAGCGCATACGCCCAGAGATGGTGCTCTGCAATGAGAGAGGCCACTGCGATGGGAGGCCCACACAGGCCAAAGAACAAAGATAAATAAATGAAAGATCAATAGAAGTGGCCAAAAAAAAAAAAAAGGAGCCAAGTCTTGTAGATTTTCAGAAGGGATTTCCATACTGTTTGTTGCTTGTGTTTCTGTTTGTTTGTTTTCTTAATTTTCGCCTCCTTTATTGGTTATTTACTTATTTTTATTCATCTTTATTCTTCGGCCTGTGTGGGCCTCCTATTTCAGTGGTCTCTCTCCTTGCAGAGTACCAACTCAGGGTGCATGCGCTCCAGAGTGCTGGCTCCTAATGGACACACCTGTCCAGCCAATCCACGGCACGTGGGGTCTTCCGGGCCAGGGATCGAACCATTGCCTCTTGCACTGCAATGTGGACTCTTTACCCACTGGCCCACCGGGGAAGCCCTGTTGCTTGTGTTTTAAGTTCAGAGTTTTTAGGTTCTTGGTCTGCCTTTGGCGGGCGGGAGTATAACTGCTTTACAGTATTTCTTCTGTACAACAAAGTGAATCTGCTCTGTGTATACATCTATCCTCTCACGGACAGAGGAGCCGGGCGGGCTATAATCCATGGGGTCGCAGGAGTCGTATACAATTTAGAGACTAAGTTATCACCATCTTTTCCTCTTGAGCTTCCTTCCCACCACCCCATCCCACCCCTCTAGGTCATCCCAGAGCACCAGACTGAGCTCCCTGTGCTACACAGCAGCTCCTCGCCAACTACCCATTTTCCAAGTGGCGGTGTGTGTATCTCAGTGCTACTTTCTCAGTTCTTCCCACCTTCCCTGACCCCCTACCCCCTGAGTCCACTTGGTCTATATTGTCATGATATAACACCTAAGATTAATTAAACAGGTATTGTGATAAGTGCTTTAAGTGCTCTTTTAGTTCATGGTAGCTGCCAGAGTAGATAAATCTCAGTGGCTTAACAAAATCAAAGTTTATTTCTCACTGGGCGGTTCCATCCCTTGGCCTGGGAAGATCCCACGTGCTGCAGAGCGGCTGGACCAATGTGTCCAATTACTGAGCTGGAGCTCTGGGCGCATACGCCCAGAGATGGTGCTCTGCAATGAGAGAGGCCACTGCGATGGGAGGCCCACACAGGCCAAAGAACAAAGATAAATAAATGAAAGATCAATAGAAGTGGCCAAAAAAAAAAAAAAGGGGCCAAGTCTTGTAGATTTTTAGAAGGGATTTCCATACTGTTTGTTGCTTGTGTTTCTGTTTGTTTGTTTTCTTAATTTTCGCCTCCTTTATTGGTTATTTACTTATTTTTATTCATCTTTATTCTTCGGCCTGTGTGGGCCTCCTATTTCAGTGGTCTCTCTCCTTGCAGAGTACCAACTCAGGGTGCATGCGCTCCAGAGTGCTGGCTCCTAATGGACACACCTGTCCAGCCAATCCACGGCACGTGGGGTCTTCCGGGCCAGGGATCGAACCATTGCCTCTTGCACTGCAATGTGGACTCTTTACCCACTGGCCCACCGGGGAAGCCCTGTTGCTTGTGTTTTAAGTTCAGAGTTTTAGGTTCTTGGTCTGCCTTTGGCGGGCGGGAGTATAACTGCTTTACAGTATTTCTTCTGTACAACAAAGTGAATCTGCTCTGTGTATACATCTATCCTCTCACGGACAGAGGAGCCGGGCGGGCTATAATCCATGGGGTCGCAGGAGTCGTATACAATTTAGAGACTAAGTTATCACCATCTTTTCCTCTTGAGCTTCCTTCCCACCACCCCATCCCACCCCTCTAGGTCATCCCAGAGCACCAGACTGAGCTCCCTGTGCTACACAGCAGCTCCTCGCCAACTACCCATTTTCCAAGTGGCGGTGTGTGTATCTCAGTGCTACTTTCTCAGTTCTTCCCACCTTCCCCTGACCCCCCTACCCCCTGAGTCCACTTGGTCTATATTGTCATGATATAACACCTAAGATTAATTAAACAGGTATTGTGATAAGTGCTTTAAGTGCTCTTTTAGTTCATGGTAGCTGCCAGAGTAGATAAATCTCAGTGGCTTAACAAAATCAAAGTTTATTTCTCACTCACGTATAAAGTCCAAAACGCAAGTTCCTAGGAGGCATGAAGTACTCCTCCAGGCCAGTTCCCTTCCGCTGGAAGATGGTGGCTCTGCCATCATTAACGAGTAGCTTCCAGGAAAACTGCAGAAGGTGAAAGAACGGTGAGGATCACAATGGGAGATTTTTGTAAGCTGAGCCTAGAAGTAGCAGGAACCTTTTCCTCTTGCATTCCACTAGCCAGACTGTGGTCAGATGGCCACAATTAACTGTAGGTGGTGATGTGAAATGTGGTTTAGCTGATTACCCAGGAAGAAAAAGAAATGATTTAATGAACACTTTGTCAGTCTCTGCCAGTCCCCCCATTTAATCCTAACAAACCCACTGGATATGAGTATAAATTTATAGCACTTTAAAGATGAGGAAACTAGAATTTTAATAGGTGAGGTCCCTTATCCCACTTTTAATAAATGACAGAACTCAAATTCAAACCTAGGCAATCTGAAAAGCTATATTTCTTATCAAGTTAACTGCAATATGAATATACTGAAATTCTTGTTACCAAAGAAGAATGTTTAGGCTTTCTTTTAGTTAATAGAGAGCTTATAAGAGGAAAGCCATCTTGGGCTTCCCTGGTGGTCCAGTGGGTAAGGACACTGCCTTGCAGTGCAAGGGGTGCTGGTTCGATCCCTGGCCTGGGAAGATTCCACGTGCCCCGGAGCGGCTGGACCGATGTGTCCAATTACCGAGCCGGAGCTCTGGAGCGCATGCACCCAGAGCCGGCGCTCTGCGACAACAGACGCCACCGCGATGGGAGGCCCACAGGAGCCAAAGAACAAAGACGGATGAAAATAGAGAAATGAAAAGACCAATTGAAGTGGCCCACCCGCTCCCCTCCCTCCCCAACGCCCCCACCTCCCCACCCCCACCCCGCCCAAAAAAGATCTTTGCTGGCATTAAGAAGAAGGGAGAGAGGGAAGACTTCATAGCTTATCTCAAAAAAGCTACTAATGAGTAACAGCTGGCCACTGCCTTATTTATTATTGAAACAGAAGTGTCTCATAACTTTTTAAGTGTACCATATTTAAATTGATTTCATACACTAGAATTCAGATCATGAACGGCTAATGGAATAATTCTGTTGGACAGTCCCGATTTAAATAAGATTGGTTTGTGGCTAAACAAATATGATCAGCTTTTTCAATCTTGATAGTAATTCCGGTTTAACAAGTACTGTCACTGTTTTCCCATTCTAAACAGACGATTGAACTTGAATGTTAAACTTTGCAAGGAGATGGTGAATGCCTTCTCAAACCCCTATAAGAGATTGGTTTTATATTTAGATTTCTCTAGCTGGTTATATTAATATATTTAAATACTGAAAAGGTCCCTTCATTGTCTCAGAGAACAAAGAAAGAGTCACTAATGTTTCAAGATGTGTTCATTAGTCTGTTTAGGCAAGGGTTGAATATACACTGACCACGTACACTTTATCTTTTTGGTCTTAACTATGACGATTTAATTAAAATTCTCTATCTAAAAAAAAAAAAAGATGTGGTTTCCTGGGGTTAAATCCAAACATTGAGATTTGCTTCTTGAACAGGAAACATAACACAGAGTAAGCCTGCCACCATGTGGCGTGGGCCAAAACTTCACATCTGTTAAATGTTTTATTCTCATTTACTGTTTGCTTCTAGTTTATTTATTAACCAACCTAGATTTGACAATGCTTATGATAAAACAAATTCACACTCAGTTTTGGTAAATGCTGTAGGTTTTCAGTTTCAAGATATATTTCTTCATCCAATTCTAAAAACCACTGCAATATTTCTGATCCTGCCAGAGGGGTGACCAACTTTTAATGTGTAGCCCAGGCACTTTCAAGAGGATTGTTCAGACTGGTGCCTCAGAAACAAGGAAACAAATTCAACAACCAGGAAGACTTATCTCTGTGTACTCCACCTAATGCAAAGAGTCGACTCATTGGAAAAGACTATGATGCTGGGAAAGACTGTGAACAGGAGAGAGGAGTGACAGAGGATGAGATGGTTGCATGGTTTCCACTTCAGGAAGCATAGATTCCATTTGAATGCTAGTAAACTAAGATCCCAAATGCCACATGGTGCATCCAAAAAATAAAAGCGAAGGTGTAGAAAAGAAAGTATTTTTTAAATTTGAGAATAATTCAGAGCTCAACAAATAATAGGATTTCCAGCAAGAGGGACGTAAACAATAGAGAATCAAGTCGATGCTCCAGAACTAAAGGTGACTTACTTCTAGCAGTAGGTAGCGAATGAAGATCCTGCTAAGTTTCCAACGTAATGGATGAAGAGAGACTCACACCAAGACACACGATTATGAAATCTTAGAATTCCTGGAACAAAGAGAAGATTTGATGAATTTCCAGAGAGAAAAAGAAAGTCACTCTGAGTCGATCAAGGGTCACTCTGGTTTTAGATTCTCAACGGTGACAGGGAATGCCGGAACACAAAGAAGCAACGCCTTCAAAGTTCTAAGAGGGGGACTTCCTCGGTGATCCCAGTGGCTAAGACTCTGTGCTTCCAAGGCAGGGGGCACAGATTCAATCCCTCGTTAGGGAACTAAGATTCCACACAACATTGTGTGGCTTAAAAAAAAAAAAAAGAAAGAAATCCTGAGAGGAAATAATTCCATCCGAGACCTTCATACTCATAGACACACTATCAACTTGGTTGCTAGAGTAAAATAAAGACATTTTCAGAGATTCAAGGTCTCAGAAAATGGTACCTCCCATGCATCCAGGAAGCGACTGAAATTGTGCTCCATCAAGTCAACAGAGTGCTCCATCAAGTCAATAGTGCCCAAGAAAGGGCAAAAGAACACAAAACAGGGGACTGAACACAGGATCGCGGTCAAGGGACTGTCACAGAGGATGTGTGCACCCTGCGGAGAGCAGCCAGTTTACACTGAGGGGGCCTTATTTAGAGACTCAGTGAGGACCATTTCCACCAAGCCCTCTGCAGCCATCACTCTCTCATTCCCTGGAGAAAACCACCCCCAGACCACCTGGCTCAGTTCCTTACCTGCATTTGGTTGGCCTTGAATACCTGCCAATGAAGTTTCTCCCCTCTTCTCCCCATGCCCTGCAGCCAGGATCAGCTGAGGATACTCCCTTCACACCAAGAGGTATTCTGATTTGCCAGTTCCTGTGAACTAGAACCACAGAGTGGTCCATGTCTACTGACCACAGATAACCAGTACTGGCCCACACTTAAGTCCTGCCAGCTACCTGACCACAGTGAGTTCTGTGCTTCCTAAGCCAGGGTTGTGCCCCTGACTGCCTCGGCAGGGTCTCTCGCTGACTCCCAAAGAAGCTACATTCAGACTCAAAGACCACAGGTCATCCTCTCCCGGGAGCCCTCACCTAAGAGCGATCATGTTCCTTTTTAGGGAGATTTGTGCTTGCTTCACAGTGTTTGTATTGATCACTTTTCACATATATTTCTAAAAAGACAGTTGTCGACATATGATACAGCATTTGATACAGAATAAAAGAAAAAATAAGTTGGAGTAAGTTAATCTTTTAGCCTTGGTTTTTATATCTGTAAATGAGGACCCCAAAAATCTCAGAGCTGGGGCTTCCCTGGTGGTCCAGTGGGTAAGGACACCGCCTTGCAGTGCAAGGGGCACTGGTTCGATCCCTGGCCTAGGAAGATCCCACGTGCCGCCGAGCGGCTGGACCGATGTGTCCAATTACTGAGCCGGAGCTCTGGGGCGCATGCGCCCAGAGCCAGTGCTCTGCAACAACAGAGGCCACTGCGATGGGAGGCCCACAGGGGCCAAAGAACAAAGATGGATGAAAATACATAAATGAAAAGACCAATAGAAGTGACTCGTCCGTCCCCCTCACCCCTTCTCCTCCAAAAAATCTCAGAGCTGTTGAGAGGAATAAACTTATGTTGATATCATGTATGATACAGATGAGGGGCTTAATCCGTGATACTTATTTTTTTTTTTAATCTCAATGTAAGAAGATGTGTCTTCTGAGGTGTGGGTACGGAATATGAATGAGTGTGCTGTGTGTGTTCAGGGTTGTACATCGAAGTGCAGTGAGGGTAAAGCAAGGCCGCTTTGCAACTGCCCAGGTGATGGAGGCTTCGGGCTTCCTTGGTGGCTCAGACGGTAAAGAATCTGAGCAACACAGGAGACTTGGGTTTGATCCCTGGGTTGGGAAGATCCCCCGGAGAAGCGAATGGCTACCCACTCCAGTCTTCTTGCCTGGAGCATCCTATGGACAGAGGAGCCTGGTGGGCTACAGTCCATGGGGTCGCAAAGAGGCACGACTGAGTGAATGGCACACAGTGAAGGCTTCAGAGAAAGCAACCTTCAAATTCTTGCGGAAAAAAGTGTGAGATGTGACGAGGCCCCAGAAGCCTGTGAGCTATGGCAGAATCAGAGGTTTTATACCTCATATATTTTATATATAGTTTATACTTCTTATTTTATATATATATATTTTACTATGGAAAATTTCAAATGTGTGCAAAATGCGAAGACTAATACAGTACGGTCCTGATCCACCTAGCTTCAACAGTTTACAATTTATGGCCAATCTTATTATATCTGAGCAAACTCCGGGAGATGGTCAAGAATGGGAGCCTGGCGTGCGGCAGTCCACGGGGTCGCGAAGAGTCGGACGTGAGTGAGTGACTGAACTATGAACTGAACTGAAGCCACTTCTTCTCCTTTGACAGACGATGTATAAGCAAATCTCAGAATCACATAATTTCACCTGTATTTTAGTATTATACTTCTTACAGCCTTCTGAATATTTAATAAGTTCTTATTTCAAATAATAACAAAAGATAACTAGACATAGGTAGACCACTAGGTATATGGACTAACTAGCAGATAACTAGGTATGTGCATTAACATGGAGAAATCACAGAAACACTGTTAAATGAAATAAGTTGTATAACACTTCAAAAAGACCCAACCGAACAAAAATGACTCGTCGTCCCCTCCCCCCTTCTCCTCCAAAAAATCTCAGAGCTGTTGAGAGGAATAAACTTATGTTGATATCATGTATGATACAGATGAGGGGCTTAATCCGTGATACTTATTTTTTTTTTTAATCTCAATGTAAGAAGATGTGTCTTCTGAGGTGTGGGTACGGAATATGAATGAGTGTGCTGTGTGTGTTCAGGGTTGTACATCGAAGTGCAGTGAGGGTAAAGCAAGGCCGCTTTGCAACTGCCCAGGTGATGGAGGCTTCGGGCTTCCTTGGTGGCTCAGACGGTAAAGAATCTGAGCAACACAGGAGACTTGGGTTTGATCCCTGGGTTGGGAAGATCCCCCGGAGAAGCGAATGGCTACCCACTCCAGTCTTCTTGCCTGGAGCATCCTATGGACAGAGGAGCCTGGTGGGCTACAGTCCATGGGGTCGCAAAGAGGCACGACTGAGTGAATGGCACACAGTGAAGGCTTCAGAGAAAGCAACCTTCAAATTCTTGCGGAAAAAAGTGTGAGATGTGACGAGGCCCCAGAAGCCTGTGAGCTATGGCAGAATCAGAGGTTTTATACCTCATATATTTTATATATAGTTTATACTTCTTATTTTATATATATATATTTTACTATGGAAAATTTCAAATGTGTGCAAAATGCTAAGACTAATACAGTACGGTCCTGATCCACCTAGCTTCAACAGTTTACAATTTATGGCCAATCTTATTATATCTGAGCAAACTCCGGGAGATGGTCAAGAATGGGAGCCTGGCGTGCGGCAGTCCACGGGGTCGCGAAGAGTCGGACGTGAGTGAGTGACTGAACTATGAACTGAACTGAAGCCACTTCTTCTCCTTTGACAGACGATGTATAAGCAAATCTCAGAATCACATAATTTCACCTGTATTTTAGTATTATACTTCTTACAGCCTTCTGAATATTTAATAAGTTCTTATTTCAAATAATAACAAAAGATAACTAGACATAGGTAGACCACTAGGTATATGGACTAACTAGCAGATAACTAGGTATGTGCATTAACATGGAGAAATCACAGAAACACTGTTAAATGAAATAAGTTGTATAACACTTCAAAAAGACCCAACCGAACAAAAATAATCAATAAAATAATAAAAGAGATGTGTGCTCCAAAATATATAAGCATATCCTGAAAGATACCTGCAAAAATGGACAGCAAACTGTGGATTCTGACTATCTCTGAGGAGGGAAGCTGTCGTTTGGAGGATGAACTTAAGAATGAACACTGCTATACTGTTTGACTCACAGAAAAACATATTCATTGCCACTTACATAATGCTTTTTAATAAAAAGAAGAAACTTGAAGGAAACACTTTGCTGACTGCTGCCCAGAATGACAGGCGCTCCTCTGGGAAATGCAGAAAAGTCTCAAGTGCTGATTGGAGTTTCTAACTGAGAAGTGACCTTCCACACTCTTTCCTAATCAAGCGATTTTTTTCCCCCTGCCAACTAAAAATATCCTCTCGGGTTCAGGAAATGTGGCTGATTGAGTAGCAGCTGCCGCCAAGGACCTACTTTGCATATTAAAACAACCTTGGAAGAAGAGTGGCAAAGCTCCCTGTCACCAGGTCCTGTTTCGAGCCAGGGCTGGAGCTCATCCCACACGTCTGTCTCCGCCTGCCTTCATATTTTCACGGGACGTCTCTGGCCACTGTGTCTTTTCCCCATTAGCATCAGGAAACTTGCTGCAAATACTGTCGAAGCAGAAGCTGAAGGTGTTTGAGGGCAAAGCTAACTTTCTTCTGATCTCTCTCATAGTTTCAGAGGCAGATCACCCGCTGCTATTTCCTTTTCCTATGTGTTTTTTAAGCGACAAAGATCCACTGCCAAGATACTATTTTTGTGCAGAGGGAGAGAGAAAAAGCAAAGAGAGATAGGCACAAAATTTTCCCCCAGCTCTGCCATGTTCTTTACTCGGTTATAGAGAGATGGTGTTTCCAATAAAATGGAAACTAGAAACAAGGAAAAGGTCTGAAAGATGAGCTTGTGTTGTAAATGTTAGTTCTGAATATTTAATAAGTTCTTATTTCAAATAATAACAAAAGATAACTAGACATAGGTAGACCACTAGGTATATGGACTAACTAGCAGATAACTAGGTATGTGCATTAACATGGAGAAATCACAGAAACACTGTTAAATGAAATAAGTTGTATAACACTTCAAAAAGACCCAACCGAACAAAAATAATCAATAAAATAATAAAAGAGATGTGTGCTCCAAAATATATAAGCATATCCTGAAAGATACCTGCAAAAATGGACAGCAAACTGTGGATTCTGACTATCTCTGAGGAGGGAAGCTGTCGTTTGGAGGATGAACTTAAGAATGAACACTGCTATACTGTTTGACTCACAGAAAAACATATTCATTGCCACTTACATAATGCTTTTTAATAAAAAGAAGAAACTTGAAGGAAACACTTTGCTGACTGCTGCCCAGAATGACAGGCGCTCCTCTGGGAAATGCAGAAAAGTCTCAAGTGCTGATTGGAGTTTCTAACTGAGAAGTGACCTTCCACACTCTTTCCTAATCAAGCGATTTTTTTCCCCCTGCCAACTAAAAATATCCTCTCGGGTTCAGGAAATGTGGCTGATTGAGTAGCAGCTGCCGCCAAGGACCTACTTTGCATATTAAAACAACCTTGGAAGAAGAGTGGCAAAGCTCCCTGTCACCAGGTCCTGTTTCGAGCCAGGGCTGGAGCTCATCCCACACGTCTGTCTCCGCCTGCCTTCATATTTTCACGGGACGTCTCTGGCCACTGTGTCTTTTCCCCATTAGCATCAGGAAACTTGCTGCAAATACTGTCGAAGCAGAAGCTGAAGGTGTTTGAGGGCAAAGCTAACTTTCTTCTGATCTCTCTCATAGTTTCAGAGGCAGATCACCCGCTGCTATTTCCTTTTCCTATGTGTTTTTTAAGCGACAAAGATCCACTGCCAAGATACTATTTTTGTGCAGAGGGAGAGAGAAAAAGCAAAGAGAGATAGGCACAAAATTTTCCCCCAGCTCTGCCATGTTCTTTACTCGGTTATAGAGAGATGGTGTTTCCAATAAAATGGAAACTAGAAACAAGGAAAAGGTCTGAAAGATGAGCTTGTGTTGTAAATGTAAAACACAAACCAGCTGAAGTGATAACAGCTCAATGTATAATTTGTAATGCAAAATAAAGACATGTAAAGAATCTGCAATACTATAGTCTGTATCTAATTCTATTATATAACAACCTAGTCTCCAAATATATGAATAGCCCTGGTGGCTTAGACAGTCAAGAATCCACCTGCAATGCAGGAGACCCTTGTTTGACCCCTGGGTTGGGAAGATCCCCTTGAGAAGGTACAAAGCAGTCTCCTCCAGTATACTTGCCTGGAAAATCGCAAGGACAGAGGAGTTGGTGGGCTACAGTCCATGAGGTTACAAAGAGTCGGACATGACTGAGCAACTAACACTTATAGGATACTTATGGGACTCCCATTCACATGACATGCAGATGCATTTTGAAAAGTTTATTTTTTTTTTAAATTGGGAATTCCCTGACGGTCCAGTGGTTAGGACGCTTTCACTCCTGGGGGCTGGGATTTGACCTCTGATCAGGGAACCAAGATCCCACAAACTAAATAGGGAATCCCCCATCCCCCCAAAAAACCTGATAGACTATACAGAGCACTACTCATAGCTGCTCAATAAAATTGCACTGTATTTGTTGGATGGGAGGGGAGTTTGAGGGAGAATGGATACATGTATATGTATGACTGAGTCCCTCTGCTGTCCACCTGAAACTATCACATTGTTAATCAGCTATAGTCCAATATAAAATAAAAAGTTTAAATTGCATTGTATTTAAAGAAGATTAGAGCAGAATGAATTTAGAGATGATCTAGTCCAAACTTCTCACTTTACAGATTAGAAAACTGAGGTTCAGAAAGAGTAAGTAACTTGCCCAAGATAACACAGATAGGAAGTAGCAGATCTGGGGCTAGAATTCAGATCCCCAGTTCTTCAACCTACCTTCTTCCTGTTGTATGATGGCGCCTGACTAATCCAGCCACACCCTCCTGCCTGCTCTCATTGGCTAAACAGTAAGCAAGAGTTACTGCACCATTATCTCTAGACGTGATGGTCAAGCAACCAAGTGTAAGCACTTGGGACATGCCCACAGCACACACACACACGCACACACACACACACACTCTGTGCTCTTTCTAGACAATGGAAGAAAGCATGTGCTGTAGGAAGCCAACCTTCTACCATGGAATGCTGGGGAAATGAAGTGGACACTGTGGACACACTCTTCTTTCTTCTTGTTTAGATAGTGCAATACTATAGTCTGTATCTAATTCTATTATATAACAACCTAGTCTCCAAATATATGAATAGCCCTGGTGGCTTAGACAGTCAAGAATCCACCTGCAATGCAGGAGACCCTTGTTTGACCCCTGGGTTGGGAAGATCCCTTGAGAAGGTACAAAGCAGTCTCCTCCAGTATACTTGCCTGGAAAATCGCAAGGACAGAGGAGTTGGTGGGCTACAGTCCATGAGGTTACAAAGAGTCGGACATGACTGAGCAACTAACACTTATAGGATACTTATGGGACTCCCATTCACATGACATGCAGATGCATTTTGAAAAGTTTATTTTTTTTTTAAATTGGGGAATTCCCTGACGGTCCAGTGGTTAGGACGCTTTCACTCCTGGGGGCTGGGATTTGACCTCTGATCAGGGAACCAAGATCCCACAAACTAAATAGGGAATCCCCCATCCCCCCAAAAAACCTGATAGACTATACAGAGCACTACTCATAGCTGCTCAATAAAATTGCACTGTATTTGTTGGATGGGAGGGGAGTTTGAGGGAGAATGGATACATGTATATGTATGACTGAGTCCCTCTGCTGTCCACCTGAAACTATCACATTGTTAATCAGCTATAGTCCAATATAAAATAAAAAGTTTAAATTGCATTGTATTTAAAGAAGATTAGAGCAGAATGAATTTAGAGATGATCTAGTCCAAACTTCTCACTTTACAGATTAGAAAACTGAGGTTCAGAAAGAGTAAGTAACTTGCCCAAGATAACACAGATAGGAAGTAGCAGATCTGGGGCTAGAATTCAGATCCCCAGTTCTTCAACCTACCTTCTTCCTGTTGTATGATGGCGCCTGACTAATCCAGCCACACCCTCCTGCCTGCTCTCATTGGCTAAACAGTAAGCAAGAGTTACTGCACCATTATCTCTAGACGTGATGGTCAAGCAACCAAGTGTAAGCACTTGGGACATGCCCACAGCACACACACACACGCACACACACACACACACTCTGTGCTCTTTCTAGACAATGGAAGAAAGCATGTGCTGTAGGAAGCCAACCTTCTACCATGGAATGCTGGGGAAATGAAGTGGACACTGTGGACACACTCTTCTTTCTTCTTGTTTAGATAGTGCAACTTTATTCCACTATTGAGAGATCGAGACAGGTGAACCCCACCCAGCCAAACCAAGTCACTTCATTCCCTCGGACAGTGAGATGTTAGAGAGAACTGACTGGGAGGCTCTGGGGGAATATATCCTTCCTGAGAAAAGGAAGGTGTGGTGCCTTTCACCACACACACCCACAGCCCATGCAAAACCACTGTAACCACAAAGAACAAAAGGCCCACCCAAGAACCAAACAACAGTAGCCTCAACAACCCAGTGGTGCCCATGTTTCTCATGTTTCCCAATTGCTTGCTCCTATTAAAATATAGCAGGTCGGCTCTCCCTTGAGAGAGAACAGCTGACCACTGTTCTGACAGTGGCTCTCCCTTCCCCAATTCTAATAAACTTTACTTTCCTCTCAAAAAAAAATAATAAATATATATATATATATAGAGAGAGAGAGAGAGAGCAGCCTGATGATAACAATCATTACAATAAGGAGCTGGCCATTCACGAAGCACTGCCTCGAGGACTAACATGGCATGATGAAAGAGAAAGACATGAATTATAAACCTCAGCAAGATCATGAGCACATTATTTATCCTGTCTGAGCCTGTATCTTTGTGGGTAAGAGGAGAGAACCACAACCCGCTGCAAAAGGGGACATATAATATGAAATAATTTACTTAGATTTACCTGTAAGTGATTGTAAGATCATTATCTAAAAGTGATATACTTGTTAAACTGAATTACTCCCTGTCAGTATTGATTATTCCCTGTTAACTTACTGAATGTAACCTCACCAGCACACCTCTCAACTTTTTGGGCCTGCTAATCCAGCCACACCCTCCTGCCTGCTCTCATTGGCTAAACAGTAAGCAAGAGTTACTGCACCATTATCTCTAGACGTGATGGTCAAGCAACCAAGTGTAAGCACTTGGGACATGCCCACAGCACACACACACGCACACACACACACACACTCTGTGCTCTTTCTAGACAATGGAAGAAAGCATGTGCTGTAGGAAGCCAACCTTCTACCATGGAATGCTGGGGAAATGAAGTGGACACTGTGGACACACTCTTCTTTCTTCTTGTTTAGATAGTGCAACTTTATTCCACTATTGAGAGATCGAGACAGGTGAACCCCACCCAGCCAAACCAAGTCACTTCATTCCCTCGGACAGTGAGATGTTAGAGAGAACTGACTGGGAGGCTCTGGGGGAATATATCCTTCCTGAGAAAAGGAAGGTGTGGTGCCTTTCACCACACACACCCACAGCCCATGCAAAACCACTGTAACCACAAAGAACAAAAGGCCCACCCAAGAACCAAACAACAGTAGCCTCAACAACCCAGTGGTGCCCATGTTTCTCATGTTTCCCAATTGCTTGCTCCTATTAAAATATAGCAGGTCGGCCCTCCCTTGAGAGAGAACAGCTGACCACTGTTCTGACAGTGGCTCTCCCTTCCCCAATTCTAATAAACTTTACTTTCCTCTCAAAAAAAAATAATAAATATATATATATATATAGAGAGAGAGAGAGAGAGCAGCCTGATGATAACAATCATTACAATAAGGAGCTGGCCATTCACGAAGCACTGCCTCGAGGACTAACATGGCATGATGAAAGAGAAAGACATGAATTATAAACCTCAGCAAGATCATGAGCACATTATTTATCCTGTCTGAGCCTGTATCTTTGTGGGTAAGAGGAGAGAACCACAACCCGCTGCAAAAGGGGACATATAATATGAAATAATTTACTTAGATTTACCTGTAAGTGATTGTAAGATCATTATCTAAAAGTGATATACTTGTTAAACTGAATTACTCCCTGTCAGTATTGATTATTCCCTGTTAATCTTTACTGAATGTAACCTGTACTGGTGAAGGAAGAAAGAAGCTGGCTGCCCTGGCTGAACTGACTCCATCTTGAGGAAGAGGACTCCATGTTACACTTTCAGTGAACTCTTGACAGTGTTTGGACTGGGTAGCCATGGAGATGAAAAATTAATTGTCAACTAGGCCTCTGGGGCTGGTGAGAACCTGACCAGGAAGGCCTTGTACCCAAGCCTCCCCTTGGCCATGAAAATGAAATATCCGTCACAAGATAAATTGCCATTTGTGATTTTAGTTAATCAATTTAAGTTATAGACGGGCTAAGCGATATGCTTAGATGATTTTCAATTGTACTACTGTGATTGTTACCAAATCATACTTTTTTTCTTAACATCTCCTAGGCAACCTTAGAAGTTGGGGAGATGGGTTTGTGCACGTAGGCTTTAGGTATAAATGTGAGCCACAAGTTTTGCTCGGGGTCCTTGGCTAAATGAAGGCCTTGGACCCACCGGTGTAAAGCCAGCCTAATAAACCTCTTTTTCATCCACCACAAGCAGAGTTGGGTGCTTCACTGAGCGTGCCTCACAACACCGCAACTTGGTTCCTGACATTTTTATGAAAGAATTTGCCAGAAAGTAGAACTGTCACCGGCTACAAGAGCCAAATCTCTGGAGTTCCAGATCCAAGCCAGGATCTGCTACAGAAGCCAGGGCTTCTGACTGGCCATGTTTTGAAAATTCTATTTTCTGGGGGCATCATTTTTACTGGAAAAAATATAGTGACACTCTTTAGGAAAAGAACCTAAGCAATTAGCTTAATTGCCCTTAGTTTTACCACATTAACACAGTTTTATAATTTTTAAATAATTTCTTAAATTTATAATTTAAATATTATATATACTACATCCGTGTGTGTCTGTGTGTGTGTGTGTGTGTGTGTGTACATATAACATGTATCACCGACTCAATGGACATTAGTTTGAGCAGCTCTGGGAGATGGGGAGGGAGAGGGAGGCCTGGTGTGCTGCAGTCCAGGGAGTCACAGTCAGACACGACTGAGCAATTGAATGTGTGTATGTGCCGTGTGTGTATAGTGGCTGACGTGAATCTGCCTCCAATGCAGGAGACCAAGGTTCAATCCCTAGGTAAGGAAGATCTGGCAAGACATCTTTACTGAATGTAACCTGTCAAGGAAGAAAGAAGCTGGCTGCCCTGGCTGAACTGACTCCATCTTGAGGAAGAGGACTCCATGTTACACTTTCAGTGAACTCTTGACAGTGTTTGGACTGGGTAGCCATGGAGATGAAAAATTAATTGTCAACTAGGCCTCTGGGGCTGGTGAGAACCTGACCAGGAAGGCCTTGTACCCAAGCCTCCCCTTGGCCATGAAAATGAAATATCCGTCACAAGATAAATTGCCATTTGTGATTTTAGTTAATCAATTTAAGTTATAGACGGGCTAAGCGATATGCTTAGATGATTTTCAATTGTACTACTGTGATTGTTACCAAATCATACTTTTTTTCTTAACATCTCCTAGGCAACCTTAGAAGTTGGGGAGATGGGTTTGTGCACGTAGGCTTTAGGTATAAATGTGAGCCACAAGTTTTGCTCGGGGTCCTTGGCTAAATGAAGGCCTTGGACCCACCGGTGTAAAGCCAGCCTAATAAACCTCTTTTCATCCACCACAAGCAGAGTTGGGTGCTTCACTGAGCGTGCCTCACAACACCGCAACTTGGTTCCTGACATTTTTATGAAAGAATTTGCCAGAAAGTAGAACTGTCACCGGCTACAAGAGCCAAATCTCTGGAGTTCCAGATCCAAGCCAGGATCTGCTACAGAAGCCAGGGCTTCTGACTGGCCATGTTTTGAAAATTCTATTTTCTGGGGGCATCATTTTTACTGGAAAAAATATAGTGACACTCTTTAGGAAAAGAACCTAAGCAATTAGCTTAATTGCCCTTAGTTTTACCACATTAACACAGTTTTATAATTTTTAAATAATTTCTTAAATTTATAATTTAAATATTATATATACTACATCCGTGTGTGTCTGTGTGTGTGTGTGTGTGTGTGTACATATAACATGTATCACCGACTCAATGGACATTAGTTTGAGCAGCTCTGGGAGATGGGGAGGGAGAGGGAGGCCTGGTGTGCTGCAGTCCAGGGAGTCACAGTCAGACACGACTGAGCAATTGAATGTGTGTATGTGCGTGTGTGCGTGTGTGTATAGTGGCTCAGACAGTAAAGAATCTGCCTCCAATGCAGGAGACCAAGGTTCAATCCCTAGGTAAGGAAGATCCCCTGGCGTAGGAAATGGCAACCCACTCCAGGATTTTGCCTGGGAAATTCCATGGACAGAGAAGCCTGGTGGGCTAATAGTCCGTGGGGTCACAAAGAGTCAGATGCGAATGAACGACTAACAACTTCACACTTTCACATATAAGGTAAACCATAAAATTATATATATATATTTATATGTAAGTTTACCTTCATCATTTAGATCTATTTGTTAAAACTGTTTTAATCCTACTTAGACAGGTCTTAAGCACATATGGTTCCAAGCAAATGAAAGAATCTCCAGACATCAGAAACACACGGAGGCATGAGCTAAAGGAAAAGGGCCAATACTCAGATTTCTCCATGGAGGGAATCCGAACACAGCCGGGCTGTGAGCCGGGCGCCCGCCCTCCTGCATATGGAGGCTGAGCTGGTGAGACACGGGAGCTGGCCCTGGACCTGGCACACCCCACCCTCGGCAGGCAGCTCTGCTCCGGGGAGCCCGGGGGAGGGGCTGCGGAGCTGCCCTGCCTCCAACCACCAGGAAAGGGAAGCAGAAAAGGCGGAACCTGCCACAGCGTCTGGACTAGCTTCACACTGTTCGAGCTCCTCAGGACTGAAAGCAGCTGCCAGGGGAGGACCGCCGCAGCCTAATAACACTGAGGTAATTTTAATTTTTGCTCTTCTACCCCTGGTCTGAGCAGTAAACAGAGGCCGTCTTATCTTCCTCAAGGGGTAGCTGAAATATACTCCTGGGCATGAGATGTCCCTTCACGTGTTCCAGCCAAGGTTTCCTGGACTAAGTGGGGGACAGGTCTTAGTCTTAACATCAGAGATTCTTCAAAGACGTGTGTAATGTTCTGGAGGTCATTTACCTTGGTAAAACACAGGAGGAATCCCCACTGCTCTGATGGGTTCTTTTGTCCATGGTCGGCAGGATTTATAAGTAGACTTGTTTGCAGGACGCAGCCTGGTCCTGCGGGGCTCCAAGGGCTGCAGAAATCACCACAAGCCTCTTGCCTGCCTGCCCGCCTTCCTCAGGGTGCTGACCCAGGGATAACTTCCCCTTGGGGTTTAGGCTTCCAGGCGGACACCAGCGGCTACAACTCACAGACCTGCAAGAATCGAGACATTTCTGTTACTTTTACTCAGCTGGGTTTGTCTCATGGAAGTTGAGTGCCCTCCTTGCTTTAACTACCAAGCCAGGTGAGCCCCCGTCCCACGGCTTCAGGCAGAGGCCTTGCTCTCTTCTCTGCAGCAGGCACCCCCGAGATGGGTCAGCTGGTGCTGATTCACATAGTCTTCATTTCCCGCCCTGTCAAAGCCCAGACCTGTATCTAAAAGATGAGACTGTGGAGATAACTTTGGGTATAGAAGCCCTTCTCCTAGGGCCCCCATGAACTGGCGTTCCTTCCCATGTGTGTACCTGACCTTCCTGCCCTAGGGCCTGGGAGTGTCCCCATGGGGTCTGTGCACTCCCGAAGCCACAAGGCAGAAGCCCAGGTGGTGATCATGGGCCTGGACTCGGCCGGCAAGACCACGCTCCTGTACAGACTGAAGGGCCACCGGCTGGTGGAGACCCTGCCCACGGTGGGTTTCAACGTGGAGCCTCTCGAAGCCCCTGGGCAGGTGTGCCTCACTCTCTGGGATGTCGGTGGGCAGAGCCCGCTCAGGGCCAGCTGGAAGGACTACCTGGAGGGCACAGATGCCCTGGTGTTCGTGCTGGACAGCACGGACGAGGCCCGCTTGCCCGAGGCGGTGGCTGAGCTCATGGAGGTGCTGGAGGAGCCCCAGCTGGACGGCGTTCCCCTCCTGGTGCTGGCCAACAAGCAGGAGGCGCCCCATGCCCTGCCGCTGCCCGAGATCACAGACAGGCTGGGCCTGCACAGGTTCCCGGGGCTCTGCTGGGAGCTGCGAGCCTGCAGTGCCCTCACGGGAGAGGGGCTGCCCGAGGCCCTGGGGAGCCTGAGGCGCCTTCTGAGGTACCGCAGCCACTGAGTCCCCGGGGAGCTCGGGAGGCGGCCGTGGGGTGAGCTGGGAGCCTCAACACGGGCAGAGCAGCGTGTCTTCTCTGCTCCTGTGGACTGGAAGACCAGCTAACCCTGGAGAACCTCAAGCTCAGTTTATTCAACAAGAACCTTCCTACACTTGGACAGAATATTTTCATCTTGGGGCTTAACTGTCACCAGCGTTTATGTTGCAAATCAACTACTCTTTGAATAATGATATTCTAAGTATTCCAGGTGGCTCAGGGGTAAAATCTGCCTGCCAATGTAGGAGTCATGGGTTCAGTCCCTGGGCTGTGAAGATCCCCTGGAGGAGAAAATGGTAACTTACTCCAGTACTTGTGCCTGGAAAATCCCATGGACAGAGGAATCTGACGGGCTACAGTCCATGGGGTTGCAAGAGATTCGGACACAACTTAGAGACTAAACAACAACAAAGAGAAACACCATACCTCAACAGAATTCATTTAGTAACTCATTACCACGTGGGAACTGAGCAACTCTATTAACACAACAAGTGGCTGCAGAATAATTAAGACGTAAATTTACAGAAGGAAAGAGGTTTCACTTGGACATCGCAATCTTATGAGTGAGTGTCCCCAGCAGTCCCCAGGCATGTGCACTTTTACTTTGAGAACAAGGAGCCAGGACCAGCAGGCTCAAGTCTGCTTCCAAAGGAAGCTGGGTTTAGAAGAAGTTCACTGGGTTGCTCAGCCCTGGACAGAGCTGGGAGTTCGGATCTTCCAAAATTATTCCTCTTCTTTGACCCTGACTGGCTCTTTTCCAGAGGGCATAGCAATCCACTCTGGTATTTTGCCGACAGCACGGACGAGGCCCGCTGCCCGAGGCGGGGGAGCTCATGGAGGTGCTGGAGGAGCCCCAGCTGGACGGCGTTCCCCTCCTGGTGCTGGCCAACAAGCAGGAGGCGCCCCATGCCCTGCCGCTGCCCGAGATCACAGACAGGCTGGGCCTGCACAGGTTCCCGGGGCTCTGCTGGGAGCTGCGAGCCTGCAGTGCCCTCACGGGAGAGGGGCTGCCCGAGGCCCTGGGGAGCCTGAGGCGCCTTCTGAGGTACCGCAGCCACTGAGTCCCCGGGGAGCTCGGGAGGCGGCCGTGGGGTGAGCTGGGAGCCTCAACACGGGCAGAGCAGCGTGTCTTCTCTGCTCCTGTGGACTGGAAGACCAGCTAACCCTGGAGAACCTCAAGCTCAGTTTATTCAACAAGAACCTTCCTACACTTGGACAGAATATTTTCATCTTGGGGCTTAACTGTCACCAGCGTTTATGTTGCAAATCAACTACTCTTTGAATAATGATATTCTAAGTATTCCAGGTGGCTCAGGGGTAAAAATCTGCCTGCCAATGTAGGAGTCATGGGTTCAGTCCCTGGGCTGTGAAGATCCCCTGGAGGAGAAAATGGTAACTTACTCCAGTACTTGTGCCTGGAAAATCCCATGGACAGAGGAATCTGACGGGCTACAGTCCATGGGGTTGCAAGAGATTCGGACACAACTTAGAGACTAAACAACAACAAAGAGAAACACCATACCTCAACAGAATTCATTTAGTAACTCATTACCACGTGGGAACTGAGCAACTCTATTAACACAACAAGTGGCTGCAGAATAATTAAGACGTAAATTTACAGAAGGAAAGAGGTTTCACTTGGACATCGCAATCTTATGAGTGAGTGTCCCCAGCAGTCCCCAGGCATGTGCACTTTTACTTTGAGAACAAGGAGCCAGGACCAGCAGGCTCAAGTCTGCTTCCAAAGGAAGCTGGGTTTAGAAGAAGTTCACTGGGTTGCTCAGCCCTGGACAGAGCTGGGAGTTCGGATCTTCCAAAATTATTCCTCTTCTTTGACCCTGACTGGCTCTTTTCCAGAGGGCATAGCAATCCACTCTGGTATTTTTGCCTAGAGAATTTCATGAATAAAAGAGCCTAGTGGGCGACAGTCCATGTGGCTGCAAAGAGCTGAACATGAATCGAGAGACTGAGCACACATGCACATGCACAGCCCTTCTCCAATTTTTTGTTATCTTGTGCTGGTCTTTTTGTAAAACCCTTCATTGTTTGCCTTCTCTTTCTCCTCCCTGTAGTACACAGATTTCCTTAAAGATCAATAAATTTCATTCATCTGTTTATTCACTTTATCAAAAATATGTCACGCATGGAATTTGTGGCAAAGGCAATGAGCTTTAGACATGAACAGGACCTCCAGATGGGAGATGTGAATTTTGAAGACATGTGTAACATCAATGAACCTCTCACTATTAACAGTGAAATAGAAAGTTGAACATAGCATCCTCAAAGGCTTTTCAGGTGATCTTTTTACCTAGGATGCATGAAGCTTTGGAAATTGTTTGCAAAAAGATCTGTATCTTTCACCCAATTTTCAAAAGCACCTGTGACTCCCTAAGATAAGAATCACTGATCTGGTCTTATCCTGTATCCAACCCAGGAGAACTTTCTATAATCTGAGTTTTCTAATGGCAAGCTGCCTCTCTTTGGTACCTGCTCTCATGCTAAGCAGCTCTAAACATTGGCCATTCCTTCCCTCTTGGGCTACCATGAGCCTCCTTAGAGTCCTGACAGTGACCCGGCCCTCTCTGGAGTGACATGCTGCAACTGGCCCTCGGCATCCCTCCAGACTCTGAGAGGCCCCCCCCCACCGACTGGCATTTTACTTTGAGAACCAAAAAGTGGCTGCAGAATAATTAAGACGTAAATTTACAGAAGGAAAGAGGTTTCACTTGGACATCGCAATCTTATGAGTGAGTGTCCCCAGCAGTCCCCAGGCATGTGCACTTTTACTTTGAGAACAAGGAGCCAGGACCAGCAGGCTCAAGTCTGCTTCCAAAGGAAGCTGGGTTTAGAAGAAGTTCACTGGGTTGCTCAGCCCTGGACAGAGCTGGGAGTTCGGATCTTCCAAAATTATTCCTCTTCTTTGACCCTGACTGGCTCTTTTCCAGAGGGCATAGCAATCCACTCTGGTATTTTTGCCTAGAGAATTTCATGAATAAAAGAGCCTAGTGGGCGACAGTCCATGTGGCTGCAAAGAGCTGAACATGAATCGAGAGACTGAGCACACATGCACATGCACAGCCCTTCTCCAATTTTTTGTTATCTTGTGCTGGTCTTTTTGTAAAACCCTTCATTGTTTGCCTTCTCTTTCTCCTCCCTGTAGTACACAGATTTCCTTAAAGATCAATAAATTTCATTCATCTGTTTATTCACTTTATCAAAAATATGTCACGCATGGAATTTGTGGCAAAGGCAATGAGCTTTAGACATGAACAGGACCTCCAGATGGGAGATGTGAATTTTGAAGACATGTGTAACATCAATGAACCTCTCACTATTAACAGTGAAATAGAAAGTTGAACATAGCATCCTCAAAGGCTTTTCAGGTGATCTTTTTACCTAGGATGCATGAAGCTTTGGAAATTGTTTGCAAAAAGATCTGTATCTTTCACCCAATTTTCAAAAGCACCTGTGACTCCCTAAGATAAGAATCACTGATCTGGTCTTATCCTGTATCCAACCCAGGAGAACTTTCTATAATCTGAGTTTTCTAATGGCAAGCTGCCTCTCTTTGGTACCTGCTCTCATGCTAAGCAGCTCTAAACATTGGCCATTCCTTCCCTCTTGGGCTACCATGAGCCTCCTTAGAGTCCTGACAGTGACCCGGCCCTCTCTGGAGTGACATGCTGCAACTGGCCCTCGGCATCCCTCCAGACTCTGAGAGGTCCCTCTACCCCAAATCTCCCATTCTAACATCAGCCTGGTTGTGCCTGGTTTTTTCCACCACTTGGCAATCGATGTGATCCAAGACTTCCTAGGTTGGACACAGGAAAGTACAAAGATGCAAAGACAAAGGAAGCAAGGCCTTCAGGCTCAAGGAGCTCTGGGTGGGGAAGAAGTGGCTATGATTCCCATGAGAAGGTGAGGACAGGAGCTGACGGAGTTGACTGTTGACTGAGCACGTCCTGGGGTCAGTTCAGTGCTCCGTCCTCTATAGAGACACCCTCAGTTCTCCAATTCTGCCAGGTAGGTACCATTCCCGTTTTATAACATTAGACACGGAGGCTCAGGGAGATTGTGACTTGCTGGAGGCACTGCTCTTAAGTGGCATTTCTGAAATTTGAAACCATTCTAGCCCTGATGACGCCTGCATTTTTCCATGACATGATGCTTCTAGGAGGCTTACGCCAAGGCCGGTCTTCAGTCATCAGATGAGACAAGAGAGCAGTCTAGTCAGAAGAAAGAGACTGCTCAGAGGCACGAGGGATGCTGTAGGAAGGACACATCAGCCAAAAAGTCCGTAACAGGAGGTTGGGGGCGAGGAGTGGTATTGTAACAGGAAACAAAACTGAAAGGAGGGACTTCCCTGGTGGCTGAGACTCCACGCTTCCAATGCAGGGGGCCTGGGTTCGACCCCTGGTCAGGAAACTAGACCCCACATGCTGCTACTAAGGCCCGGCACAGTCAAATAAACAAAAAAAAGTGGCAAGAACGTTTAGCTCTAAGCTGAGTAAGGCTTAGACTCTTAATCAAGAGTTAGTCTTAGAGAAGTGAAACAGTCTGGCTTCCATTTAAGAGGCTGATTTGGTGTCAGTGTCGGAGTGAAATAAAGAGAAGGGGGGATACTGGGGCCGGAGAGACAAGGAACCCAGGTGGATGCCCATTGCAGTCACAGAGGAGAGGAGAGCAAGGCAAGAAGATTCAGAGCCGTATTAAGAGGAAAGGCAGAGCGAGGAAGAACCTGAAGACGCTGGAGGTGTTGAGTCTGTGTGGCAGGCAGGATTGGAATGCACTGAGAAGCAGACGTGAGAGGAGCAGGTTGGGAAGGGGTCGGAAGCGCTGGGCTCTGCTGGGTCTGACTGTGTGTCTATCTCTGTTCACACTGTGCCATTACTTGCAGACCTTGAGGCACCCAGACCCTCTGGGGGCATCAGCTGGTTTCTGTTCACGTGGAGGCTCATGTCCTCATGTGATTTGTCATTTTTTTATTCTGAGTTCATCTTCAGCAGGATTTGTTTTTTCCCCTGTGACTGCCATGTGCTCTTGGTTGCAACAGTGTTTCTACAGAGGGGTTTCCCATTAGCTGTCTACTTCAAGCCTTCCATTGTTTGAGATCAGACATTATGTTAGTTTCTGTACTTGGGGCTCAGGGACCTCACAGGCAGTAGACAGCTGAACTCTGCACTCATTCCTGGCACACGCCCCAGAGACACAGTTTCTGATAGGTGACTGTTTTGCTTTGCATTCATATCCCAAGATAGACCATTTGCTTCCACAAGCCTGGCTGAGCTGGTGGGCAGAATTTTCCAGTCAACTTTTTAAAAAGGGGTGCCACTTTAATGCTCTTGCTTTTCTGCTGAGCTCAGACCAAAACTGTCTCCCCTCCAAGCAAGAGTGAGAAGCATCTCCCGTTCCCACGCAGGTGCTCTGACCGCAGCCTGGTCTCTGGCTCCTCGAAGATCCTCTTGGACTCTAGGCTTCACTTAACTGCTTTGGTTATGTTTTCCCTCTTCATTTCTGCCACTTGGATTTCCCTTTTTTTAATGCTCAATGACAGTCTCCATCAGAACAGTTTTTCCATCTATAGTTTACCCAACACTTATGACTCCATAGTGGAAAAGAGTCCATCTGCCATGTTTCTAGGCATCTACTGGGGTCCCAGGAAAGGCTGAGCCCCCAGAGGTGGCCAGCAAGAGCAAATGCAGGGCCCAGAGGCGCTCAGGATACCCCAGGGCATGGGTGGTGGCCCGGCGTGGCCTTCTCCAGGTCTCCCACCTTTCCGTCTGCTTCCACTCCAGCTGCAGAGGCTCTGGAGGAAGGGTGGACCCCATCCTCTTTCAGAACTTTCCCTGAAGACCATGGAGTGGCTGGCCTTGCTCCCTGAGAGCAAGAGTGGCAACAGGTCAACGCTGGCCCATAGGACTGGGGATTCCTCTCTCCTGGCTGCTACTAACTGAAGGGCAGGGCCGTCAGTGGTCCGTAGGATGGCCTCAGCCCTTGGCTGCCCCGTGAGGCAGGACAGAGCCGGCCAGGGACGTGGTGGGGACAGACGGAGGGGGTTCCCTCCTGCCCTTCTGCTCAGAGATACATAGATGAATGTATACCTGTACTTACATCAAAGCTACAGCACAGGGGACCTCAGGAAAAAAACAAATTGTGCCTTCTGTTTCATTTTGTTGTTTAAAAGGCGCTCTTCGTAAGGGAGAGGTATCCTGCGTGTTTCAAGTCACCCGCACCTTTCAGATCCATCAGCCTCCCATTAACCCATGAGGGAGTGAGGAGATGCCTGAGGTGATGTGGCTGGAAAGCATGCCTATTTGCTTCCACAAGCCTGGCTGAGCTGGTGGGCAGAATTTTCCAGTCAACTTTTAAAAGGGTGCCACTTTAATGCTCTTGCTTTTCTGCTGAGCTCAGACCAAAACTGTCTCCCCTCCAAGCAAGAGTGAGAAGCATCTCCCGTTCCCACGCAGGTGCTCTGACCGCAGCCTGGTCTCTGGCTCCTCGAAGATCCTCTTGGACTCTAGGCTTCACTTAACTGCTTTGGTTATGTTTTCCCTCTTCATTTCTGCCACTTGGATTTCCCTTTTTTTAATGCTCAATGACAGTCTCCATCAGAACAGTTTTTCCATCTATAGTTTACCCAACACTTATGACTCCATAGTGGAAAAGAGTCCATCTGCCATGTTTCTAGGCATCTACTGGGGTCCCAGGAAAGGCTGAGCCCCCAGAGGTGGCCAGCAAGAGCAAATGCAGGGCCCAGAGGCGCTCAGGATACCCCAGGGCATGGGTGGTGGCCCGGCGTGGCCTTCTCCAGGTCTCCCACCTTTCCGTCTGCTTCCACTCCAGCTGCAGAGGCTCTGGAGGAAGGGTGGACCCCATCCTCTTTCAGAACTTTCCCTGAAGACCATGGAGTGGCTGGCCTTGCTCCCTGAGAGCAAGAGTGGCAACAGGTCAACGCTGGCCCATGGGGACTGGGGATTCCTCTCTCCTGGCTGCTACTAACTGAAGGGCAGGGCCGTCAGTGGTCCGTAGGATGGCCTCAGCCCTTGGCTGCCCCGTGAGGCAGGACAGAGCCGGCCAGGGACGTGGTGGGGACAGACGGAGGGGGTTCCCTCCTGCCCTTCTGCTCAGAGATACATAGATGAATGTATACCTGTACTTACATCAAAGCTACAGCACAGGGGACCTCAGGAAAAAAACAAATTGTGCCTTCTGTTTCATTTTGTTGTTTAAAAGGCGCTCTTCGTAAGGGAGAGGTATCCTGCGTGTTTCAAGTCACCCGCACCTTTCAGATCCATCAGCCTCCCATTAACCCATGAGGGAGTGAGGAGATGCCTGAGGTGATGTGGCTGGAAAGCATGCCTATTTTCTTCTTTTATATAAATGAATCTGTCGGTTGTTTTGTGTTTTTTTTTGCAAACACTGTGTACAATGAGATTTATTCCACGTTGGAGAGCTGATTACCCCCCCTGAACAGGGGCTGAGTTTCTCCCTTTCTGACTCACTGATTTTTATTTTTTTATTTTTGGCTGTGCTGGGTCTTCATTGCTGAAAGGACTTTTCTCTAGTTGCAGCGGGCAGGGGACTCCTCTCTAGTTGCAGTGTTCAGCCGTCTCATCACGGTGGCTTCTCTTGTTGCTGAGCACAGGTTCAGCAGTAACTGCCCCTGGGCTCTAGAGCACAGGCTCAGTGGTTGTGGCACATGGGCTTAGTTGCTCCAAGGCATGTAGGTTCTTCCCCGATCAGAAATCAACCTGTGTCTCCTGCATTGGCAGGCGGATTCTTTACCATGGAGGCACCAGGGAAGTCCCTCTGACTCGCTGATTTTGAAGATGTTTCTCCTTCCCCTCTTGGACAGAAGCAACCCTCTGGTGAAAGTAAGAACCACAGGAGTTGGGTTTTGGTTTGGTCCTGCTGAGTTTTGGGTTTCAGCTGTCCGTCCTCACAGACAGATCTCCTCACTCCCCTTCTCCCACGGGGGCTGGGGGCAGTTGTGTCCTCTAAAGTGGGCCAGGCCCCCCGCCCCAGCACTGGTGCGAGCCAGGACCTTGCTGCCTTCCCATGCTCCACCACCTCCAGCGTCCCAGTGGCGGCCTCGGGGGGTGGGGTACGGTCACCTCAAAAAAGACTGGTACTTCCCTCAGAATCCACCTGATGCGACTCAGCACCTGCGGGGCACTGCTCCCTTCCAGAATCCCCCACCCTGCAGACAGGCAGATGCAAGTCAGGTGAGCAGGAATGACCAGACTGCTCAGGCTGCGGCTCGGCTGCAGAGCCTGGGCCAAGATGGGAGAGTCTTGGTGTGAGCGGGCGGGGGTGACCCCAGGCTCTCCTGCGGGAAAGCGGGTGCCCACTCAGTCGCCTCAGTCGGGTCTGACTCTGCGGCCCTATAGACTGTAGCCTGCCAGCTCCTCTGCCCATGGGATTCTCCAGGAAATACTGGGGTAAAAAAGAAAAAAAGAATACTGGAGTATGTTACCACGCCTTCTTCTAGGGCATCTTCCTGACCCAGGGATCGAACCGACATCACTTGTGCTTCCTGCATTGGCAGGTGGATTTTCTACCTGCCACCTGGAAGGACAAATACAAATTAAAAATAAGAGGCTTACCTCCCCGCTGTTGAAAATAAGGGAAGAAGTTTCTCCTTCCTTCTTTTTAGAGCATTCATTTTATTTTTTGGATCATTTTATTAAAAAAAAATGCTGTGCTGGGTGCTTAGTTGCAGCATGTAGGATCTGGTTCCCTGACCAGGGAGCAAACCTGGGCCCCCGGCACTGGGAGCCTGCAGTCTTAGCTGCTGGTCCATCAGAGACGTCTCTAGAGCATTCATTTTAGAGAACTTGTAACTCTAAGTTCTTTCTCTGTCTCTTTGAAATGTGTATACATTTTTTAAAAAAGCTAACTCACGCTCTTGCCAGCTTTAGGACTGTCGTTCTCAAGGACCTAGGAGCCATCCTTCTGAAGTGCCATCATCGAGGAAGACAGGGCCCTTCTCCCATCTCCAGGGGAGGACGGGGCCTTGCTCCAAGCTTTTAAAACTACCTCCTGTCATAAAGACAGCAGGTTATTTTCTTCAGGTTAAAGCCAATTAGCTAACACAGATGGTGACCCCAACTACCAGGCCAATCCAGGCATGACAAAGGGTGCCTTCGAGTCCTCTGGTTCTTGTCGGTAAGGGGCTGTGTCTGCCTGGCTGTACAAAAGGCTGAGATTCCGCTCCAACTTTGCAGCCTCTTAGCTGAGAGCCTGCGCTGCTCACTGTTAGGGTGGTAGGCTATTAAAGTGTTAACACTGCGGCCGGAGATTCCCCAGCACTAAATAATCATAAGAAAGGGCCAAATTGTTAGGGTCAACACCGCGACCAGACTCCCGGCACCAAATCAGGGGGTCAGTTGCTTACCTGCTGGTGCCTGAGAATCTCCCTAGACCTGCGATAAGGAGATAGCCTTGGCCATAAAAATTCCTCACAAAGTGTCAAGAATTTCACACCCCCCGCCCACAGCCACCTGAAGGATAGTGGGCTCATCACTGGACTTCCCGCCAAGCTTAAACAAAGACTTCGTTTCTATGCCTGCCCTGAGGATACCCTCCCTTTTCTCCTGCTCCCCTCCTCCCTAATAAAACCTCCTCGTCCCATCTCCGGGCGCGATTTCCTGGCCCATCTCTCAGACCTGTGGATCTCGCCGGGAACTCCCCTCCTCCCTGAGATAAAACCTCCTCTGTCCCGCTGTTGAAAATAAGGGAAGAAGTTTCTCCTTCTTTTAGAGCATTCATTTTATTTTTTGGATCATTTTATTAAAAAAAAATGCTGTGCTGGGTGCTTAGTTGCAGCATGTAGGATCTGGTTCCCTGACCAGGGAGCAAACCTGGGCCCCCGGCACTGGGAGCCTGCAGTCTTAGCTGCTGGTCCATCAGAGACGTCTCTAGAGCATTCATTTTAGAGAACTTGTAACTCTAAGTTCTTTCTCTGTCTCTTTGAAATGTGTATACATTTTTTAAAAAAGCTAACTCACGCTCTTGCCAGCTTTAGGACTGTCGTTCTCAAGGACCTAGGAGCCATCCTTCTGAAGTGCCATCATCGAGGAAGACAGGGCCCTTCTCCCATCTCCATGGGAGGACGGGGGCCTTGCTCCAAGCTGTAAAACTACCTCCTGTCATAAAGACAGCAGGTTATTTTCTTCAGGTTAAAGCCAATTAGCTAACACAGATGGTGACCCCAACTACCAGGCCAATCCAGGCATGACAAAGGGTGCCTTCGAGTCCTCTGGTTCTTGTCGGTAAGGGGCTGTGTCTGCCTGGCTGTACAAAAGGCTGAGATTCCGCTCCAACTTTGCAGCCTCTTAGCTGAGAGCCTGCGCTGCTCACTGTTAGGGTGGTAGGCTATTAAAGTGTTAACACTGCGGCCGGAGATTCCCCAGCACTAAATAATCATAAGAAAGGGCCAAATTGTTAGGGTCAACACCGCGACCAGACTCCCGGCACCAAATCAGGGGGTCAGTTGCTTACCTGCTGGTGCCTGAGAATCTCCCTAGACCTGCGATAAGGAGATAGCCTTGGCCATAAAAATTCCTCACAAAGTGTCAAGAATTTCACACCCCCCGCCCACAGCCACCTGAAGGATAGTGGGCTCATCACTGGACTTCCCGCCAAGCTTAAACAAAGACTTCGTTTCTATGCCTGCCCTGAGGGATACCCCCTCCCCTTTTCTCCTGCTCCCCTCCTCCCTAATAAAACCTCCTCGTCCCATCTCCGGGGCGCGATTTCCCTGGCCCATCTCTCAGACCTGTGGATCTCGCCCGGGAACTCTTCCCAAATAAACTTCTTCCCTAACAGCTTGCAGCCAGCCGTGTCTTTACGATTCTTACACTCACCACATCCTGGTTCGATGCTCACTCAGTAAGGAAATTGTTTTCGTTCTCTCTTACCTTTGTGGAGAAGGTGTGCTGGGTTGGCAGATATGTTTTTAACTCTATTTCTTTAACAGATCCCTTGGTCTGGCTTTGAGAGCTCCTGGTTGCACCCATGCTTAGTAAGAAGACATGAGCAAAGACAGACAACTAATGAGAACCTACTGAATAGCTCAGGGAACCCTACTCAGTGCTCTGTGGTGATTCAAATGGGAAGAAACTCCAAAAAAGAGGGGATATGTATATACATATAGCTGATTCACTTTGCTGTATAGCAGAAACTAACACAACATTGGAGAGCAAATATACTCCAATCAAAATTCATTTAGGTAGCTCGGTGGTAAAGAGATCGCCTGCCAATGCAGGAGACATGGGTTCAATCCCTGATCCGGGAAGATTCCATGTGCTGCGGAGCAGCTGAGCCCGTGAGCCACAACTATGGAGCCTGTGCTCTAGAGCCTCTGAGCCACAACTATGGAGCCCATGTGCCCTAGAGCCTGAGTTTTACAACAAGAGAAGTCACTGCAACAAGAAGCCTGCTCACCTCCACTAGAGAGTAGCCCCCACTCCCTGCAACTAGAGAAGAGCCTGTGGCAGCAGTAAAAACCCAGAAGAGTCACAAATAAATAAATAAATAAAAATAATTTTTTAAAAATTAATTTAAAAAAAGACGACGACATGGACTAAGAGTAATCAATTTGCATGCCTCCTGGAAGGTTTTGGAGGGCACTTAATTAGGGATGATGGCCCATGGTATTCCCCTCCCAAAGGATCACAGAACCTTTGATCGACTCTGGACTCCCGAGAGAAGTATTTCTCTGTGCACTGAAGTGTGACTCCTGCGTTCCCTTCCTAGCGGCAGCTCAGGAAAAACAAAACAGCTTTAGAAAGGAAAAAAAGGAGCCTTTTATTTTTACTCCATTGTCTTGATTTCCACTCCTCTGATATATTCACACCCAAGGAAATCTGGCTACAGATTATAAGTATTTTAAAATTTTCCATGAGAAATGGCATTGTTCTGCCTCAGATTTCAAGCTACAAACCTAATAATGAATCCTTCTCTCGCACCATGGTCCCCCTGCTCCACTGCCCCCAGCAACCTGGGACACCTGGTTATTTTACAGACTACTTGAAGCGTGAAATTACAAATCTAAACTAATTAATTCTCATAAAAGCACTTCCAATTCTTCAAATAAAATGAGACCTCTTGATTATAAATTATCTCTGGATTATAAAACGCTATCATATCGTTTTACAATTATTATTCTACCTATTTTTTTGGTATTCCACAAAGTTCAGCTTCATATGATACTAAGTGTTAGCTTAGCTTGGAGGGGAAATGTAAAGGATTCAAAGACACATATGCTAAGATTTTCAGGGTTATGAAAATTCTTCCATGAGAGAATCACTACCAAGATGGAGACATAACTGCATCCTTTGCCCACATTGGTGCTGTCTAAATGCGCTTGGCATGTGCACACTGGCTTTGAGTCTGGACTTGATGTCAGAACATGCAAGAACACAAGTTCTGTTTCTCACCAACTGGGCAAATCATTTAACCCAATTACATCCCAGCTGTCTTCTCTACAGAATGGAGTGATACCAAGAGGAACCTCACAAAGTTCTTATGAGAATTCAGAGGATGTGCTGGTCTAGGCAGCTGTGTCTCTTGAACACCTACTATGTGCACAGCACTGAGCACTCGGCAAGAGCTAGAAGGATGCGGGACACAGACCCCACCCCTGCCCTGGACAGTCTACCACAAGGGACAGTGGCTAATATTAATCAAGCGGAAGCCTGCTGTACATGCAGCAGAGTCTGGGAGCCCAGGCTTTTCCAGCAGATCCCCCTCCCACCCTCAGCATTTTCCAGACCCAGACTGTTCTGGTGTGAAGAGGGGGCCAGGGCTGGGAGAAGGGTGGAGAGTCCCAGGCTGACCTTTCGACCTCTCAACTTTGGACATTTGGCCTCCACCTTCCTCCCTCCCTCTTCTACTAACATCTCTTCTCTAGAGCTTCTCCCCTTCCCTTCCCAAGACAAAGCACGTTCCATTCGAGTGGCCAAAGCTTAGAATTTGTGTCTCCTCTAGGAGGAGAAGGGGGCCAGAAAGGATGAGATGGTCAGACAGCATCACTGACATGAGTTTGAGCAACGCTGGGGAGATGGTGAAGGACAGGGAAGGCTGGCGTGCTCAGTCCATGGGATGGCAGAGAGTCAGAGGCAACTCAGCAATTCAATAACAAGAGTCCTACCTGGGGAGGAACTCTGTTAAACCAGCATTCCAAATCCAAACACCTGAAGCAAGTCAGAGGTTGCCCCTTCCACTAATTAATTCTCATAAAAGCACTTCCAATTCTTCAAATAAAATGAGACCTCTTGATTATAAATTATCTCTGGATTATAAAACGCTATCATATCGTTTTACAATTATTATTCTACCTATTTTTTTGGTATTCCACAAAGTTCAGCTTCATATGATACTAAGTGTTAGCTTAGCTTGGAGGGGAAATGTAAAGGATTCAAAGACACATATGCTAAGATTTTCAGGGTTATGAAAATTCTTCCATGAGAGAATCACTACCAAGATGGAGACATAACTGCATCCTTTGCCCACATTGGTGCTGTCTAAATGCGCTTGGCATGTGCACACTGGCTTTGAGTCTGGACTTGATGTCAGAACATGCAAGAACACAAGTTCTGTTTCTCACCAACTGGGCAAATCATTTAACCCAATTACATCCCAGCTGTCTTCTCTACAGAATGGAGTGATACCAAGAGGAACCTCACAAAGTTCTTATGAGAATTCAGAGGATGTGCTGGTCTAGGCAGCTGTGTCTCTTGAACACCTACTATGTGCACAGCACTGAGCACTCGGCAAGAGCTAGAAGGATGCGGGGACACAGACCCCACCCCTGCCCTGGACAGTCTACCACAAGGGACAGTGGCTAATATTAATCAAGCGGAAGCCTGCTGTACATGCAGCAGAGTCTGGGAGCCCAGGCTTTTCCAGCAGATCCCCCTCCCACCCTCAGCATTTTCCAGACCCAGACTGTTCTGGTGTGAAGAGGGGGCCAGGGCTGGGAGAAGGGTGGAGAGTCCCAGGCTGACCTTTCGACCTCTCAACTTTGGACATTTGGCCTCCACCTTCCTCCCTCCCTCTTCTACTAACATCTCTTCTCTAGAGCTTCTCCCCTTCCCTTCCCAAGACAAAGCACGTTCCATTCGAGTGGCCAAAGCTTAGAATTTGTGTCTCCTCTAGGAGGAGAAGGGGGCCAGAAAGGATGAGATGGTCAGACAGCATCACTGACATGAGTTTGAGCAACGCTGGGGAGATGGTGAAGGACAGGGAAGGCTGGCGTGCTCAGTCCATGGGATGGCAGAGAGTCAGAGGCAACTCAGCAATTCAATAACAAGAGTCCTACCTGGGGAGGAACTCTGTTAAACCAGCATTCCAAATCCAAACACCTGAAGCAAGTCAGAGGTTGCCCCCTTCCAACACTCGGGAGACAAGATCAGGTTCTGTGGGTGGATCCAGTGATCCCCAGGAATCCAGAGCTCTGGCAGTGGGACTGAAAAGCCTGCTGGCTGTCTGAGTCTGTCACAGCCACGGGTCACGAGGTTCTGACAGAACCTTTGGGGTGGGCCCGCCACGCACGCTTCCTTCCCGGAAGATGACTCGGGGCTTTCAGAAAGGAGCTCATGGGCCATGAAACCAGCAGGCTCAGCCCGAGGTGATCCCAGCGTTTTCTAGACAGAACTTTAGGAGCTGGATCCGGACCTGACTGAGAAGCCAGGTGTTCCCTCCCCCAGCTCTGCCTGCCACACTCCAGAGCTCAGGCTAGACTCTGATGAATGTACCCCCTGAGGAGGCCTTCAGGACAGACAGAGAGAGAGAAAGCAAGCCGTTGAGACCTGTGGTTCGACGTTGTGAAATGCACACATAACACATGACTCTATGGTCTCCCCAACCTGACTGGAAGGTGAACAAAGGGATTTAAAAAAAAAAAGTCAAAGCCCACAATTACTAAGAAAGCAGAAGTGAATCTAGCAGGTTTGAGATAGCTCTAAGATGACGGAAGATAGAAAGTTACCTCACAGACCAAAGAAAGTGGAAACCTAAGTTGGTGGGGGTTGGGTGGGGCGGGGTGTGGGTGTCACTCTGTGCTGAGCACTGGTCTAAATGTCCAACGTATATTAATTTACATAATCCTCCAACAATGTCAGACTTTATAACCTGACTTTGGGGATGAGGCACAGAGAGAGGTTAAACAACCTGCAGAAGTGTGGCCTAGAAACCACGGTCTGCACAGTCTCACAAAAGCAAGTCTTTCTGACCCAAACCCAGGACATCTCAGGACTTGGGAGCTCATGGAGTAACAAAGGGC
Source organism: Tragulus kanchil (assembly GCA_022376925.1). NCBI lineage: Eukaryota > Metazoa > Chordata > Mammalia > Artiodactyla > Tragulidae > Tragulus > Tragulus kanchil. The sequence continues at coordinate 74,458,127 of JAIOJX010000003.1, read as the reverse complement.
ACAGAATGGGTAGCAAGTCTGTATGAAGAGACATACCCTGTGATTCCTTTGCTTTTTTTTTTAATCTTGGCCTCTTATATTGGTCTTTCATTTATTTATTTTTCATCCATCTTTTCTGTTCTTTGGCCCGTATGGGCCTCCCATCACAGTGGCCTCTCTCACTCTCTCACTGCAGAGCACCGGCTCTGGGCGCATGCACTCCAGAGCTCCGGCTCGGTAATTGGACAATGGGTCCAGCCGCTCTGCGGCATGTGGGATTCTCCCAGGCCATGGATGGAACCGGCGCCCCTTGCACTGCAAGGCGGTATCCTTACCCACTGGATCAGCAAGGAAGCCCTCCTTTTTTATTCAGTCCAGACAACTGGCCCTCTGCTCCCCTCAAGGATACTTTCAGTCTATTCTCTGGAGGTGCTGCTCAGCTGAGGAGGAGGTGAGACATCTATGAAGAGTTTCCTTGAAAGTGTGCGAACTGACTGTGAGGCTGCCTGGCCCGTCCCCCTTCCAGCTCCCGGGGCTGGCAATGAGGCTTACACACGGAGGTGGGGACTGGGAAATCCTGGAGAGAAGACACAGCACTAGCGGAAGGCTTCCGGAGGAACCCGCTGATGAGCCCCACCTGCCGCGAACCAGGATTCACAGGAGCTTCCAGCAGCTTTCCCCTGTCTTCCTCTTTCCTCCACCAACATTTTTATTATGGAAAAATGTAAACGTGCAGAAGAATGGAGAAAAAAGTACTGCAATTGCTAACACCTTAGTATATTTGCTTTATCTTTAGATATAGGTGTGTACCTAGAGTATTGCTCTGGACCATTTGAAAATGACTGCAGTCATTATTTTTCACCTCTACCTATTTCAGTATCTCTATTCAAGGAATAAGAATCTCATCATGTCTAACCCAAATGCATTATCACATCTAAGAAAATTTTAAATAGTTCCCAAATGCGTTCAATTCATATTCAAATTTCTCCTACTGTCCCTAGAATGTCATTGCATTGGTTTTTTACGTCCCTTTATTCTCCTTCCTAGAACAGTCCTCCTTCCTTTGGTTTCTTTTTCTCCTTGTTTTGTTTGCCCCACAATGTTGACTTTTGGAAGGGACCAGGCCATTCATTGAAGAAGCGTCTCTGAGCTGCTTTGTCTGACTGGGTCTTGCGTCATTTGACTTGTATCTCCTGTAAATCCTGTCAAGTGGAAGTTAGATCTAAAGGAGCGACTGGATTCAGATCAGATGTTTGTGGTGAGACAAGGAGGTGACAGCCTCTGCTTCCTGCAGCACCTCATCAGGGGACAACTCACTAGCAGGGGAGCAAAGCTCCATCCCCTGCTAAAGGCAGGGACCGATGCACACTCCAGGGTGAAGTGGTGATGCCCTACGCACAGAGGATCAGGTAATAACGGATGACAGCACAGCTGAGAAAAAGTCTCCAACAGGGAGGAGAGAGAGAGAGAAAGAAAGAGAGAAAGGTAAAAACAAACAGGAAAAAACAGAGGAAAGAAAGATCACTGCAGGAAGCAAAAGAAAAGCTCTCTCAAATGATAAATGTCCTTAGAAGTAAAAGAATGATCTCACATCCATGAAGCAAGATGGCTATTAAAAAAAAAAAAAAATCTAGAAACCAAGAAAGAGCTCTTGGAAATCTACACTGAAAATCCAGTCCAAAGTTAGAAGACAGAGCAGAAGCAAACATCTCCTAAAAAGCAGAACAAAGAGATAAAGGATGAAAATTTGGGAATTAAAACATAAGAAAACCAGAGAATTAGTCCAAATTTTAGCATCAGAATAACGGTTGTATGGTGTCCCGAGATGAAAGAACAAAGCAAACAAGGAGGGTCTCGGAATGCAAGAAGAGATAAACCCTTACTGTCCTTCCCCCTGGCTGTAACCATTGCTCTTCCCCACCCAGTACACCGTCCAATTAGCAAATGATCCTTCAGACCCCTATGCCACTCCTTGGACTCTAGCTATAAACACGGATGAACAAAGACCTCTGTTCAACGTTGGTTCTCCCTTGAGCTGGCTCACTGTTCTAACAGGGTCTCTCACTCTAAGAAACTTTATTCTCTCATTCTGCCTCACGTCTGGAAATTCTTTTCCAACTTGCGCATGAACCACCACAGGCTGTCCCAGAAAAGAAACAAGGAGAAAGTAGAGGGGATGAATTATCAGATAAATATATAAAACATGAACATTTTTCAGAACACATGCATTTCCAGTTTGAAAAAGTTTATGGAGTACCCAATACAAATGCATGTTTTAAAGATAAACGCGGGGCTGCCCTGGTGGTCCAGTGGGTAAGGACAGCGCCTTGCAGTGCAAGGGGCGCCAGTTCGATCCCTGGCCTGGGAAGATCCCACGTGCAGAGCGGCTGGACTGATGTGTCCAACCAGCCGGACCTGTGCCAGGACGCAGGGGAGCAAAGCTCCATCCCCTGCTAAAGGCAGGGACCGATGCACACTCCAGGGTGAAGTGGTGATGCCCTACGCACAGAGGATCAGGTAATAACGGATGACAGCACAGCTGAGAAAAAGTCTCCAACAGGGAGGAGAGAGAGAGAGAAAGAAAGAGAGAAAGGTAAAAACAAACAGGAAAAAACAGAGGAAAGAAAGATCACTGCAGGAAGCAAAAGAAAAGCTCTCTCAAATGATAAATGTCCTTAGAAGTAAAAGAATGATCTCACATCCATGAAGCAAGATGGCTATTAAAAAAAAAAAAAAATCTAGAAACCAAGAAAGAGCTCTTGGAAATCTACACTGAAAATCCAGTCCAAAGTTAGAAGACAGAGCAGAAGCAAACATCTCCTAAAAAGCAGAACAAAGAGATAAAGGATGAAAATTTGGGAATTAAAACATAAGAAAACCAGAGAATTAGTCCAAATTTTAGCATCAGAATAACGGTTGTATGGTGTCCCGAGATGAAAGAACAAAGCAAACAAGGAGGGTCTCGGAATGCAAGAAGAGATAAACCCTTACTGTCCTTCCCCCTGGCTGTAACCATTGCTCTTCCCCACCCAGTACACCGTCCAATTAGCAAATGATCCTTCAGATCCCTATGCCACTCCTTGGACTCTAGCTATAAACACGGATGAACAAAGACCTCTGTTCAACGTTGGTTCTCCCTTGAGCTGGCTCACTGTTCTAACAGGGTCTCTCACTCTAAGAAACTTTATTCTCTCATTCTGCCTCACGTCTGGAAATTCTTTTCCAACTTGCGCATGAACCACCACAGGCTGTCCCAGAAAAGAAACAAGGAGAAAGTAGAGGGGATGAATTATCAGATAAATATATAAAACATGAACATTTTTCAGAACACATGCATTTCCAGTTTGAAAAAGTTTATGGAGTACCCAATACAAATGCATGTTTTAAAGATAAACGCGGGGCTGCCCTGGTGGTCCAGTGGGTAAGGACAGCGCCTTGCAGTGCAAGGGGCGCCAGTTCGATCCCTGGCCTGGGAAGATCCCACGTGCCGCGGAGCGGCTGGACTGATGTGTCCAACCACCGAGCCGGACCTCTGGAGCGCATGCGCCCAGAGCTGGTGCTCTGCGACAACAGAGGCCACCGCGATGGGAGGCCCACATGGGCTGAAGAACAAAGATGGATGAAAATGGATGAATGAAAGACCAATAGAAGCGGCCCGTCCCCCACCCTCCCCAACCCGCCCCGCCCCCAAAAAACCTCAAAAACATCTTAACACCAAGAGCACTCACTCAAAAAAAAAAAAAGAGAGAGAGACAAAGATAAACGCAAAAACACAATATTGTAAAATTTCTGAACATCCAAAAAAAAGACAGGTCACATACTAGAGGTCAAGAAGCAGAACAGCATTGAACTTAACAGCAATACTGAAATCCAAAGAATAATGGCACAAAGCCTGCAATATTCAGAGGGCAATTTGAACCATCAAATTGTATAAACCCTAAGATAAACTATAACCCCTAAGATAAATAAATATCTGAGTTCATGCTGATACAAATAAAGAAATGAATGACTAAATACATGGAGAAGGAACGGCTTTATCTTACAAAAGAATTTCATTAATGAATTGTAAAAGAAATGAGGGAAACAGAAAATTACTATTAAGCACATTACATTAATACTTGTGATTATTAATGGATGCTAAAATTTGTCAGTGAAAGTCTGAGGATAAACAAGATATCTGTGTTGTCTTGAAGTATGTCTACCAATATTTTTACTAGTTATAAAAGGAATAAACAGTAGTGACAGTAAGAAGCCTAGCATAAACTACTTAGTGGACATCCTCAATAGAGCCTCAGAACATCAACATGGACCCCTGAGGGTATGCACGCAGATTAGCACATCACCTTGGTGGTGTTCTCACGCCAAATCCATAACCTCAACCTAAACATGAGAAAACATCAGAAAAATCCACATTGAGGGACGTGCTGCACAATAATTGGCCAGTATTCATCAAACTTGTTAAGATTGTGAAAGACAGAGACAGATTGAGGACCTGTTCAGACGGAGGGGACTAAGAAGATCCAGAAACTCAGTATAATGTGGAGTCCTGGATTGGGTCTTGGAAAAATAAAAATGACAGTTTACTGGAAAAACTGGTGAGATCCAAAATGCCACTTTGCTAAGAGCAGTGCACCAAAATTACTTAGTTGCTTGCTTTTTTTTTTTTTTTTTAATTGATGTTGTACCTTTCTCAGTGCATCCCAGTTATTTTTTTGTTGTTAATTTCTTAATTTGGATCACCCTCCTAAGGCTATGCAAAAGGCTAGCATTAGGAGAAGCTGGGTAAAGGCATTAGACTGAACTCCGTACAGTTTATACAACTTTTCTGTGAGTATTAGTCGAGGCTTCCTTGGTGACTTGGATGGTAAAGAATCTGCCTGTCATGTGGAAAGCCATCATGTTTATGTTGCATAAACATCTGTAATGTTTATGCAACTTTTCTGTAGGTCTAAAATTATTTCAAGATGAAAAGAGAAAACTTTCTGAGGGAAAATTATGTCCCGCTTAGAATTTTACTCCTGATTAAGCCATCGATCACCTGTGAAGATAGAGTAATGTCATTTCCAGACAAAGGAGAATGCATGCATCTTGTATTAGAAGGCTTCTGAGAGTCATGCTCCCGCAGGAGAATAAACCGAAATGAAGCCCAGGGATGCAGGCGCTGTGAGATTCACCACCAGAGGGAAGCAGGAGTCTGGAGAACAACGGCTCTGCCTCAGCCTCCGGAGCAGTCAGCACAAAAGGCAGCAAGAGAAGGCGTGGCTCCCAGAAGGATGTCACAAATAAACCTACCAAAAACCCCATCCGTTTACCTGCATCTAGTCGAATGCACCATTGACATGTGCAGTTTTGCCAGTTTAGGGTTGTATTACTGATAAGTATTTGTCAATCAAAAAAAAATCAAACAGACAAAAAAAAAAAAGCAGCTCCTGGGGAAACAAAAAGTTGCCCTGAAAGGAAATGAGGGGGCTGCCAGGTGGGAGGGGCTCAACCAAAACATGGGGGTCTGAGGATGTGAGGAGGAGGGAAAACAGGGATGAAGGACTGGTACATTCAAGGGCTGTGGTTCACATCTTGCTCGGATTTAAGAAATAAATAGGGTAATACATTCTCAGAATGGCAGCTAGGGTAGCCGGGGCTAAAGACTTCAGCCCCGAACCAGGGGACAGGTTCACTTAATAAAAAGCTTCTCCAGGGCCCAGGGGATGCCCAAGTGCCTCAGACAGTAAAGAATCTGCTTGCAATACAGGAGATGTGGGTTCAGTCTCTGGTTGAGAAGGTCTCCTGGAGGAGGGCATGGTAACCCACTCCAGTGTTCTTGCCTGGAGAATCCCATGGACAGGAGCCTGGCAGGCTATAGTTCATGGGGTCATAAAGAGTCGACCACCAGTAAGTGATTAACACTTTCACTTTCTTTTTCAGGCCCAGGGCATTCCAAGCAGATGTCGGGAGCACAGGATAAGACCTGGGAGGGAGCAAAGCAGGGAAAAGCAAGCAAATAGCTATCCAAGGGGCTCCTGGCCCTGAAGTGAGCAGCATTCTTCTGGGTGTTGGTCTGGGGCGGGGGGTACTTGGAAGAAGTTTGCCACAGATGTGGAGGCGTGGGGACTCCACTCTCCTGCTGTCTTACGATAGCTCAGCAGTGACCAGGCGAGCTGGGAGGTGGCAGAGAGCCAGGGCTGAGCGGGATTAGGCCTGGGGGAGAGGGGCCAGGCAGGCTGACTTGTGATGAGCTCAGGTTCGCCTTCGGGAGGGATCCCTGTCCCAGGAGATGCCGTCTGGGGTGGCTGCAGTCACGCGTCAGACAGCTCTCACGGCATGGCTGTGGCATGTGGGCCTGCGCTCCCCAAGCTGGGATCTGTGGAACACTGGGTCTGAAGGCTGTGAAGGGCCATTGGCTTGAAAAGAGGGTTCCACGGTCCAACAAGCTTGGGGGGTGCTAGGTTTAATGGAATTACACAGGTTTCTCCACCACTGGACATCACTGAGCCCTTAATATGATGACAGGAACAAACATTCTTGCCTGGAGGATCTCCATGGACAGAGGAGCCTGGTGGGCTACAGACTATGGGGTCACAAGAGTCAGACGTGACCCAGCAACTAGCACTTAGGAATTACCTAGCAACATCACCCTCACCGCCGGCACCCAGTCCCTCTCCATGGGCGAGATCTACTTAGAGTTTCAGGGCCAGCACGCAAATAAACTAAGACTGATTCTGTCCCCGTGGCAAACTCAAGTGCTAGCTAGACAAAGCTACGCCAGCATCGGTCCAGTTGTAAGGTAGGAAGGCCCCCAGCTGGGAGGCCGGGACTCAGTGGACCCAGATGCGTGGCCTGTTGACAGATCCACCCAGTACTAAGATGCAGCCCTCTCCCTGGCTGCAGACCTTGGGGCTCAGGTCTTCTCGGGCTCAGCCCTGGACGTGGTGGGCTCAGCCGCAGGGAAGACAACCCCGGGCCCGGCCGGGCTGGACCACCAGTAAGTAACACTTTCACTTTCTTTTTCAGGCCCAGGGCATTCCAAGCAGATGTCGGGAGCACAGGATAAGACCTGGGAGGGAGCAAAGCAGGGAAAAGCAAGCAAATAGCTATCCAAGGGGCTCCTGGCCCTGAAGTGAGCAGCATTCTTCTGGGTGTTGGTCTGGGGCGGGGGGTACTTGGAAGAAGTTTGCCACAGATGTGGAGGCGTGGGGACTCCACTCTCCTGCTGTCTTACGATAGCTCAGCAGTGACCAGGCGAGCTGGGAGGTGGCAGAGAGCCAGGGCTGAGCGGGATTAGGCCTGGGGGAGAGGGGCCAGGCAGGCTGACTTGTGATGAGCTCAGGTTCGCCTTCGGGAGGGATCCCTGTCCCAGGAGATGCCGTCTGGGGTGGCTGCAGTCACGTCAGACAGCTCTCACGGCATGGCTGTGGCATGTGGGCCTGCGCTCCCAAGCTGGGATCTGTGGAACACTGGGTCTGAAGGCTGTGAAGGGCCATTGGCTTGAAAAGAGGGTTCCACGGTCCAACAAGCTTGGGGGGTGCTAGGTTTAATGGAATTACACAGGTTTCTCCACCACTGGACATCACTGAGCCCTTAATATGATGACAGGAACAAACATTCTTGCCTGGAGGATCTCCATGGACAGAGGAGCCTGGTGGGCTACAGACTATGGGGTCACAAGAGTCAGACGTGACCCAGCAACTAGCACTTAGGAATTACCTAGCAACATCACCCTCACCGCCGGCACCCAGTCCCTCTCCATGGGCGAGATCTACTTAGAGTTTCAGGGCCAGCACGCAAATAAACTAAGACTGATTCTGTCCCCGTGGCAAACTCAAGTGCTAGCTAGACAAAGCTACGCCAGCATCGGTCCAGTTGTAAGGTAGGAAGGCCCCCAGCTGGGAGGCCGGGACTCAGTGGACCCAGATGCGTGGCCTGTTGACAGATCCACCCAGTACTAAGATGCAGCCCTCTCCCTGGCTGCAGACCTTGGGGCTCAGGTCTTCTCGGGCTCAGCCCTGGACGTGGTGGGCTCAGCCGCAGGGAAGACAACCCCCGGGGGCCCGGCCGGGCTGGGCTGCGTGAAACCCAGGATTGCACAGCTCACCATCGTAGCTGCTTCCAGCTCCCTCAGTTTCTCAGGTCTCTCGTGGTGCCGACTCTGTTCCATCCAGGTGCTGATGGAAACCCCTCTTGCCCGAAGCACAGCAGAGTATCTCCTTAGGAAGGAAACCAGCAGACACCAGAGACAAGGAGTCACCAAAGCCGTGAGGCCACCCAGGAACAGCGGCTTGAAAGAAACCCAAACTCAGTCCCAGATGGTCAGACTGACCAAGCTTCCCAGCACACCAGCTTCTTAACTCTTCCCTTTCACTCTCTCTGTGGCCGACCCGGAAGCCTCAGGTTTGGGATGGTGTTCTGCTCCGGGCCTGAGGACCTCGGGCGTTAAACAGCCTGTCTCAAGATCATCTCTTACGTGCTGATGTCACAGAGTCAGAACCCGGACAGCAGGCCCAATCAAAGCTAAATAAGCAGGTGAGCTCGTATCTGGATAAGAACAGAACAGGGGATGGAGCACTTCATGCGTGCTCATCCTCGACGGTGTGTGCCAAGGACCTCGCCTCTGCTTCCGGATAAAGGAGGCTGAGGCGTTCAGCATCTTTGCCCCAAATCCCACACTGCGTGCGCAGGGGAAGTGGGTTCTAACTGCTGGCTCCAGGTCTGTCCCACGTGCTCCCTGCGGCAGGAGACAGACGCTCACCTTTGGCTTCCAGGTTCTTCTTCTGTACAAGGAACATAGCAATCCCCCTGCACAGAGGGCACAGGGTCACTGTGAGGATCAGCATCAATGAACAGGAAAGTGCTCTGACATGGGAGGAATACAGGTGTGGGTGTTAATGGTGCCTAGTCCTGGCTACCGGACAATCTGGCAGCCCAAAGGCGTCACCTCCCCCGGCTCATCCCAACAAACTCCCCACGCCCAGGAAAAGGCAGACAGATCTGAGAAGGTGCGCCAGGACCCTGAACACCTACAGGAGGTTAGGAAACAGACTCCATCACTGGGAGACTTTGAACTTGAACCCTGGACGAGCCGACTCCCGCAGACTTGCCACTGCCTCCCACCCCCACCGAACCCTTCTCCTAAAGGCTCCAGACACTAAAAATACCCTAGTCACCTGCTGCTCAGGCAGGCAGTAAATCACTGGCCCTCGAGCAACAGAATCCAGGCCAGGCCTGGCTGACTGTGGCCGCTGGAGGCTGACCCATGCCAGATGGGGCGAGTTCACTTCTTCACACCCAGGCAGCCAGAGGGCTGGGAGGAGAGGGTCCCCAGGAGGCAAGGGTGCTGCTGCAGGTGCTTCCTGGGTGTAGGGTGATTGGAAGTGGGGTGTCGCGGGAGGAAACGGGGCTCCCCAGCAAAGGGTAGTGCCTTCCACAGTGACAGGCAGCTGCTTTACTATTAATATATACAGCCAGGGCACCCCATCAGAACCCACGGGTCAGCCACTCAACTGCTGTCCTACTGCCCCACGGCCACCAGATGTCGCTGTTGCAAGGAACATGGATTTGCAGTCCCATCTCGGGACAGACTGAGGAGACCGTTCAAATTGTGGGTGCTCAGAAACACATGGGTGAGACCCATTTCCTGCTTCCAGTTCTTAGTGATTAGAACTCCACCTCCAACCCCACCCCTTGGACCAAACTCAGTCTGACTCATCCCAAAATGTAACCAAGAAATGCCAAAAATCTGTGCAGGGTTCCTTTCGGCCCCAAACAGCAAATCAGAAATGAGACGCCAAGACAGAATTTTTTTAACTAAAATACATCACCAGCGAACACATCTGTGGGGAACAAGGAGTCATGTGCCATGCTGGAGTGTTGCTCAAATCTGAAATGGGGCGGGGGGACCCTAAGAACATGGCCTCCACTTTGTCACCCCTCCCCTTAGAAATACCAAAGCATTCAAATTAACTGCTTCTGCCTGATCACTTGGTCTGACCAGTGAAAAATACTTATAGGACAATACAAAATATGAAACCAAAACGATAAAATTGAGAGGCTCCTCAAGTACAATGAATAGACCCAGATGATCAGAAATGTACTCAGATTAAACTTTTTTGGTCATTAAAAAACCCCACAAAATTGAATGATTTTCATAGCTTGTATGCTTCTGGGAACATGTCTAACACTGTTAGACTTTTTAAAAAGCACTTTTTTGATGCTGAGCATTTTTTTACATTTATTTATTTATTTATTTTGGGGCGGGTGGTAAGGGAGGAGGGCGGGCGGGCCACTCCTATTGGTCTTTCATTTGTCTATTTTCATCCATCTTTGTTCTTTGGCCCCTGTGGGCCTCCCATCGCAGTGGCCTCTGTTGTCGCAGAGCGCCGGCTCTGGGCGCATGCGCTCCAGAGCTCCGGCTCGGTAATTGGACACATCGGTCCAGCCGCTCCGGAGCACGTAGGATGTTCCCAGGCCAGGGATGGAACCAGCGCCCCTTGCACTGCAAGGCAGTGTCCTTACCCACTGGACCACCAGGGAAGCCCGGAGCATTTTTTTTTTTTAATTGAAGGATAATAGTTTTACAGAGTTTTGTCGTTTACCGATGCCGAGAATTTTTTGTCTTCCTTGAACTTGTTACAAAATTGCTTCCTTTTTTTCCAGTCAAGAGCCACGTTGGATCTTAGCTCCAAGGCCAGGGACAGAACCAGTACCCCCTGCATTAGAAGGTGAAGCCTCAACCAGTGATCACAAGGGAAGTCCCCCCAAAAGGTACTTTCAAGTGAACTAGGTTCTAGCTCACTGAAAAGTTCTGCGGCCTCGGGCCGGTTATCTAACCCTTCTGAGCCCCGGTCTCCTCTATGAACTCGACCTGTCCAAGACCCCATGCCTTTAAAAAAAAAAAAAAAATTGGAGTATAGTTGCTTTACAATGTTGTGCTAGCTTCTGCTGTACAACAAAGTGAATTTTATATGTGTGTGTGTGTGCACATATATATATGTGTGTGTGTGTGTGTATATATATATATCCACTTTTTTTTTTTTTTTAGATTTCCTTCCCATTTAGGTCACCACAGAGCATTGAGTTGCCCGTGCTTTACAGTAGGTTCTCATTAGTTACTTCTTTATACACAGTGGTGTCTATATCCACTCCTGTCTCCCAGTGCATCCTCTTCCACCCGCCCCTCCTCTTTTACAATTACTATAGCTAAATGCCAAAACGATAAAATTGAGAGGCTCCTCAAGTACAATGAATAGACCGATGATCAGAAATGTACTAAAACTTTTTTGGTCATTAAAAAACCCCACAAAATTGAATGATTTTCATAGCTTGTATGCTTCTGGGAACATGTCTAACACTGTTAGACTTTTTAAAAAGCACTTTTTTGATGCTGAGCATTTTTTTACATTTTTTTTTTTATTTTTTTGGGGGGGGGGGGTAGGGGGGGAGGGCGGGCGGGCCACTCCTATTGGTCTTTCATTTGTCTATTTTCATCCATCTTTGTTCTTTGGCCCCTGTGGGCCTCCCATCGCAGTGGCCTCTGTTGTCGCAGAGCGCCGGCTCTGGGCGCATGCGCTCCAGAGCTCCGGCTCGGTAATTGGACACATCGGTCCAGCCGCTCCGGAGCACGTAGGATGTTCCCAGGCCAGGGATGGAACCAGCGCCCCTTGCACTGCAAGGCAGTGTCCTTACCCACTGGACCACCAGGGAAGCCCGGAGCATTTTTTTTTTTTAATTGAAGGATAATAGTTTTACAGAGTTTTGTCGTTTACCGATGCCGAGAATTTTTTGTCTTCCTTGAACTTGTTACAAAATTGCTTCCTTTTTTTCCAGTCAAGAGCCACGTTGGATCTTAGCTCCAAGGCCAGGGACAGAACCAGTACCCCCTGCATTAGAAGGTGAAGCCTCAACCAGTGATCACAAGGGAAGTCCCCCCAAAAGGTACTTTCAAGTGAACTAGGTTCTAGCTCACTGAAAAGTTCTGCGGCCTCGGGCCGGTTATCTAACCCTTCTGAGCCCCGGTCTCCTCTATGAACTCGACCTGTCCAAGACCCCATGCCTTTAAAAAAAAAAAAAAAATTGGAGTATAGTTGCTTTACAATGTTGTGCTAGCTTCTGCTGTACAACAAAGTGAATTTTATATGTGTGTGTGTGTGCACATATATATATGTGTGTGTGTGTGTGTATATATATATATCCACTTTTTTTTTTTTTTTAGATTTCCTTCCCATTTAGGTCACCACAGAGCATTGAGTTGCCCGTGCTTTACAGTAGGTTCTCATTAGTTACTTCTTTATACACAGTGGTGTCTATATCCACTCCTGTCTCCCAGTGCATCCTCTTCCACCCGCCCCTCCTCCTTTAAATAATATATGACTCTAGGATTCTAAGTGCAGCCGTGAAGGGTCCTTGTGCCGTTGGGAAGGTGGATGTCAAAAATAACAATACGGGGCCACTGAGGTGACACAGACAAGGGCTACAGGAATTCCGTCCTCCCCTCCTGATTCTGGAGGCCTGAGAGAGGCTTCCGGAGGGGAAGGGATCAGACCCCTAAAACAGAACACTGCCTCATGCTCAGGACACTTGACCCCTCTCTGGAAGAGCTGGGAGGTGGCCAATCCAGTATTTTAAGATGTCAACTTGATCTGCATGGACATAAACATCTAAGGAAACTGGTTTCCAAAAATAAACGATAACTGCTACCTATCAGCCTCTGTAAGTGCGTGAATTTCTTAAGGATAGAGGCGCGCTCTGTAATTCTATCCAGTCGGTCCTGTGTGTACAAATAGAACTCCTGCTTCTTAGGTGATAAATCTGGGGCACGGGAGAGAGGAAGGCACGGGGGAGGGTCAAGTTCTGCTTCATGGGTTAAACGTCTCCTCTCCCAGCCGTGTTCACACACGCACAGATAAGAGGTTGAGAAATGGAAACTAAATTTGTAATAGCGGTTCTGTCTAATGATACTAGGGGTTATTTTTATTTTCTCTGTTTATCTGGATTTTCCAGTTTTCTACAGTGGACATGGATAAGTTGTATATTTTTTAAGTTTGAATATATTCAGAAGGGAGGATACCTCTGACCACTATCAGTTACTAGCACCTCAATGTGAATTAATAGCTGATTTGCATCCTACAGTAAAGTGGGTAGGATATGGATTTTGTTAGGTCATGTTGGCTGGAGTGTCAAGACATTGGAAAGGGACAGAAGATGTAGAGTTTCTAAAAGGAAACTGGGTGGAGGAGGTCTGCCAGGCCCTCCCTACGACCTCGAGGGTATTTCATTAAAAGTAACAAAGTGGACTCCTCTGGTAGTCCAAGGGCTAAGACTCCAAATTTCCAATGCAGGGATCTCGGGTTCAATCCCTGGTCAGGGGACTAGATCCCACATGCTGCCATAAATATCAAAGATCTCCAGTGCCCCAATTAAGAACTGGTTCAACCAAATAAATAAATAAAATGCATTAAAAAATAATAATAAATAAAAGTAAGGACAGCAACAGTTAACCTTTCTCAAGCAAGGCTTTGTCCAACTATTCTCCATTATAAATTATTTATTTTTAGATCCAAACTCCAGCTTTCATAACAAACAAGTGTCCATGGATTTTAAAAATACTTGGAATATATGTGAATATGAAGAACTGAATCACCTTGCTATGCACCCGAAACAACATAAGTCAACTCTACTTCAATAAAATATATGTAAAGAAACAATAAAATTTAAAAAGAATACTTTGAGAAAGACAACAAAGAATTCTTCTCTTAATTTTGCATATTTTGGTTTCCATCAAGCCTTTTTTGGACAGGGATGTGGGCTTTTGTGTAGTGACCTGTCCTAGGGGATATCAATCCTTCCAATTGACTTAAGGGTTAAAACATTCAGACTCTGTAATTCTATCCAGTCGGTCCGGGGCTAACCCCATGGGGGAAGGGGGGGTCAAGTTCTGCTTCATGGGTTAAACGTCTCCTCTCCCAGCCGTGTTCACACACGCACAGATAAGAGGTTGAGAAATGGAAACTAAATTTGTAATAGCGGTTCTGTCTAATGATACTAGGGGTTATTTTTATTTTCTCTGTTTATCTGGATTTTCCAGTTTTCTACAGTGGACATGGATAAGTTGTATATTTTTTAAGTTTGAATATATTCAGAAGGGAGGATACCTCTGACCACTATCAGTTACTAGCACCTCAATGTGAATTAATAGCTGATTTGCATCCTACAGTAAAGTGGGTAGGATATGGATTTTGTTAGGTCATGTTGGCTGGAGTGTCAAGACATTGGAAAGGGACAGAAGATGTAGAGTTTCTAAAAGGAAACTGGGTGGAGGAGGTCTGCCAGGCCCTCCCTACGACCTCGAGGGTATTTCATTAAAAGTAACAAAGTGGACTCCTCTGGTAGTCCAAGGGCTAAGACTCCAAATTTCCAATGCAGGGATCTCGGGTTCAATCCCTGGTCAGGGGACTAGATCCCACATGCTGCCATAAATATCAAAGATCTCCAGTGCCCCAATTAAGAACTGGTTCAACCAAATAAATAAATAAAATGCATTAAAAAATAATAATAAATAAAAGTAAGGACAGCAACAGTTAACCTTTCTCAAGCAAGGCTTTGTCCAACTATTCTCCATTATAAATTATTTATTTTTAGATCCAAACTCCAGCTTTCATAACAAACAAGTGTCCATGGATTTTAAAAATACTTGGAATATATGTGAATATGAAGAACTGAATCACCTTGCTATGCACCCGAAACAACATAAGTCAACTCTACTTCAATAAAATATATGTAAAGAAACAATAAAATTTAAAAAGAATACTTTGAGAAAGACAACAAAGAATTCTTCTCTTAATTTTGCATATTTTGGTTTCCATCAAGCCTTTTTTGGACAGGGATGTGGGCTTTTGTGTAGTGACCTGTCCTAGGGGATATCAATCCTTCCAATTGACTTAAGGGTTAAAACATTCAGACCTGGGCTTCCCTGGTGGTCCAGTGGGTAAGGACACCGCCTTGCAGTGCAAGGGGCGCCAGTTCGGTCCCTGGCCTGGGAGGATCCCATGTGCCGCGGAGCAGCTGGACCGATGTGTCCAACTACCGAGCTGGAGCTCTGGAGCGCATGCGCCCAGAGCCGGCGCTCTGCGACAACAGAGGCCACTGCGATGGGAGGCCCACAGGGGCCAAAGAACAAAGATGGATGAAAATAGATAAATGAAAGACCAATAGAAGTGGCCAAAAGAAAAAAAAAAAGTTTTTATAAACGTTCAGACCCTTACTTGGCAGTAGAGTGTATCTGTCCTCCAATGTCCTATCAGAGTCTGTAATCTCCAATTTTCTCCCATTCAATAGTCAGCAAAAACTCAGCTGAGGAAAATCATGTTTCCCTGCCTGTAGGATACGCAACACATCTATTTTTCTCTACTTTGTTTGCCCGTGGCTGGAGCCAGATAAGCAGAGAGCAACACACTGGAAACAAGTAGGTAATCCCCCATAGAAAGGCTTCCACAGCCTGGCTCTGGCGCCCGGCCTTCAGCCCACAGAGGGGACACTGTGGGAACAGCCTCGGTTGTCCTCAATCTGCTGTCAAGAACACAGCGTCCTCTGCATGACGATCCGGGGAAGGCGTTTTTTAGGTCTTTATACCATGAATTTTTACAAGTAAAGTTTTTAAGTTGATGTAGAACATACATAGAGAAAAGCATACCACTCCTGCAGGTACAGTTGAATGAATCATCACAAACTGTAACAACTGCTGAAATGAAAAGAAAAATACTCAGCTTTCATAACAAACAAGTGTCCATGGATTTTAAAATACTTGGAATATATGTGAATATGAAGAACTGAATCACCTTGCTATGCACCCGAAACAACATAAGTCAACTCTACTTCAATAAAATATATGTAAAGAAACAATAAAATTTAAAAAGAATACTTTGAGAAAGACAACAAAGAATTCTTCTCTTAATTTTGCATATTTTGGTTTCCATCAAGCCTTTTTTGGACAGGGATGTGGGCTTTTGTGTAGTGACCTGTCCTAGGGGATATCAATCCTTCCAATTGACTTAAGGGTTAAAACATTCAGACCTGGGCTTCCCTGGTGGTCCAGTGGGTAAGGACACCGCCTTGCAGTGCAAGGGGCGCCAGTTCGGTCCCTGGCCTGGGAGGATCCCATGTGCCGCGGAGCAGCTGGACCGATGTGTCCAATTACCGAGCTGGAGCTCTGGAGCGCATGCGCCCAGAGCCGGCGCTCTGCGACAACAGAGGCCACTGCGATGGGAGGCCCACAGGGGCCAAAGAACAAAGATGGATGAAAATAGATAAATGAAAGACCAATAGAAGTGGCCAAAAGAAAAAAAAAAAGTTTTTATAAACGTTCAGACCCTTACTTGGCAGTAGAGTGTATCTGTCCTCCAATGTCCTATCAGAGTCTGTAATCTCCAATTTTCTCCCATTCAATAGTCAGCAAAAACTCAGCTGAGGAAAATCATGTTTCCCTGCCTGTAGGATACGCAACACATCTATTTTTCTCTACTTTGTTTGCCCGTGGCTGGAGCCAGATAAGCAGAGAGCAACACACTGGAAACAAGTAGGTAATCCCCCATAGAAAGGCTTCCACAGCCTGGCTCTGGCGCCCGGCCTTCAGCCCACAGAGGGGACACTGTGGGAACAGCCTCGGTTGTCCTCAATCTGCTGTCAAGAACACAGCGTCCTCTGCATGACGATCCGGGGAAGGCGTTTTTTAGGTCTTTATACCATGAATTTTTACAAGTAAAGTTTTTAAGTTGATGTAGAACATACATAGAGAAAAGCATACCACTCCTGCAGGTACAGTTGAATGAATCATCACAAACTGTAACAACTGCTGAAATGAAAAGAAAAAAAGAAAAAAAACTTACCAGCATCTCAGAAGCCCCTTCATGACTTCTCCCCAGTAGTAAACCCACCCTCCTCCCCAGAGAAAACCTCTGTCCTCATTTCTAACACCACAGCTTTGTCCATTTTTTACAAATTAATCTTCATTCAGGTGCAGTTGCTTTGGGGCTCCCCTGGCGGCTCAGACAGGAAAGAAAAAGCCCGCAGCCTGGGAGACCTGCCACGTGGGCTCGATCCCTGGGCTGGGAAGACTCCCTGGAGAAGGGAACGGCGACCCACTCCAGTATTTTTGCCTGGAGAATTCCATGGACAGAGGAGTCTGGCAGGCTACAGTCCACGGAGTTGCAAGGAGTCTAATATGAACAAGCGATTTTCACATACACATACGTACATACTTGTTTTACAGTGTTGTGCTAATTTTTACCATACAGCAAAGGGAATCAGCTACACGTATACATATATCCCCTCTTTTCTGGATTTCCTTTCATTTAGGTTACCACAGCGCACTGGGTAGAGTTCCCTGAGCTATATACAGTAGGTTCTCATTAGTTATATATTTTATACATACAGATAGGAATTGACATAGATACACTATTTTTTTTTTTTAAACTGCACTGAATCACTTATGAGATATTATTTCTTGACCAGGGATTGAACTCCCTTGCTCGGCGGTGGAAGTGAGGAGTCTTAACCACCGGACCGCCAGGGAATTTGTTCTATGGTTTTGAACCTTATAGAAATGGAATCCTATAATACGTACCTTCTTAATCTGGCTTTTACTTATCACTATTTCTGTGAAATGCATCCATGTTACTATGAGAAATAGGCTGTTAGTCTTCATTTCCAGAATTTTCCCTGTACAACAGTCCATTGTACGTGTATACCAGTTTGGTCATTGAGGCTGGCCCTGGTTTGGCACTGCCCTGGCTGCTGCTGCTGCCCTGGTGCACGGTCAGCGCTCCGGGGAGGCCTGCCTAGCCTCGGCTTTAGGGCGTGCACACAGTCAGTTTAATCTCAAAACAGTTTTCCACTTTACATTCCACCAGCCATGTAAGAGAGGCCCAGTGGTTCGAACGTCTTTGCCAGCACTCATTGTTGTCAGCCTTTTCATTTTTAGCCATTTTAACAGATACGTAGCAACATCTTATTGCGGCCTTAATTATCATTCCTCAAATTCCCTCCTCTTTTGTGAAATATTTATTCAGATTAGACTGCATGTCATTTTCTAACTGATTTACACACTGGGAAAGGTCTTCTGTCAGCTAGAGGTACTACAAACGTCTTCCACCTTCTGGCTTCCTTTTTTAATTCTCTGGATGATGGATTTTGATGATCGAAAGTGTCAGTACTTGATTTTAACGTAGTCAAACTTCTTGCAGGTTTTGTATCCTTTTGAAGAATACATTATTCTTTATGACTTGCCTTTCATGTTAAAATCAACAATTCACCTGGATGCTGTGGATGGTGTGAGGTAAGGATCAAGATTTATTTTCCCAACAATTAATTAAAAAAAGAAAAGAAAATTCATTTTCCCTACATGGACATGCAACTGACCTGGCACCATTGACTGGAAAGACCAGCCTTTGCCCATTGCTCTGCAGGGAACCTTGACCCTCAATCCAGTGTCCACACGTAGGAAGGTCTGTTTCTGGTGTCTGGTGTAATTCATTGGTCTATCGACCCACTGGTTTTCCTGTACCAACACGACATGGCCATATTCACTGCACCCTCACCCTAAGACTTGTCTGGTAGAGTAAGTCCTCTAGCTCTGAGCTTCTATAACGTTGTCTTAGCCTTCCTGGCCCCTTTGCATTGCCATAAATATCTTAAAATCAACGTATCATTTAAAAAAAAAAAAAAAGACAAACAGGTAAATCTGTTGGGATTTGACTAGGATTGCAAGGAATCTGCAGATGAATTTGGGAAGAAATGACTTCATCACAATAATGAGCCTTCCAATCCATGAACAGGACATGTCTTTCTGCTTTTTAGGTCTTATTTAACTTCTCTCAATGTTTTATACTTGTTTCAGTTTTCTGTGTAAGCCCTGAAAATCTTTCCATTTCCCCTACATATTAGAATGTGATAGCAAATGATATATTTTTAAAACTGCTATTTTAATTATTTATTGGCAACGTTTTTTTTAAAGGAAGATAAAATTATTTATTGACCACTGTTCACCAGTATTTACAATAAAGTAAATAATAAACAGTTGAATAACATTCTGATTAACTACAAAGTTATTGTTTTTCTTGGCTTCTGCTAAACCAGTAACACAAAATACTGAGAAAATTGAGCCTATATGCAAGGAATGGGTTGACAAAGTCTGAAAAAACATGCAGGTCAAGTTTAGGTTAGAAAAATTCGTTCACTCATTTATTCCTGTAGATCATAAATTGCCAATAACTTAAAACTATCTGACTAGCTTTCCAAGAAGAGATCTGAGACATTCCATATATCACTGCCTTTCCTAAATATAGCATAGGGATTTCAAGGTCTTGTAAAACAATGGGTCACCAAAAGGAACCATCAAGTGTCTAAGTTTTGCTTGGCTAATTAAAACATACCAGAATTTTTCTAGTTTTTTCATTTAGATGGGAAGGTTGTTGATAATGATAAAATTTTCCTTTCAGGGTTTCTGCATACTGCATTTATATGCAGATATGGATGCAGATTCTGATAGGGATATTTTTAAAAATTATCCAATTTAAATTGCTTAATTTGTCTAATTACAAAATTATTTAATTTGAAAGGTTAAGACTTAATTTTTCAATGTAAGTTGAAATGATTTCTTACATTGCTCAAAATGATGGAATCCAACACGACATGGCCATATTCACTGACAAAGCTTCTAGAGTAAGTCCTCTAGCTCTGAGCTTCTATAACGTTGTCTTAGCCTTCCTGGCCCCTTTGCATTGCCATAAATATCTTAAAATCAACGTATCATTTAAAAAAAAAAAGACAAACAGGTAAATCTGTTGGGATTTGACTAGGATTGCAAGGAATCTGCAGATGAATTTGGGAAGAAATGACTTCATCACAATAATGAGCCTTCCAATCCATGAACAGGACATGTCTTTCTGCTTTTTAGGTCTTATTTAACTTCTCTCAATGTTTTATACTTGTTTCAGTTTTCTGTGTAAGCCCTGAAAATCTTTCCATTTCCCCTACATATTAGAATGTGATAGCAAATGATATATTTTTAAAACTGCTATTTTAATTATTTATTGGCAACGTTTTTTTTAAAGGAAGATAAAATTATTTATTGACCACTGTTCACCAGTATTTACAATAAAGTAAATAATAAACAGTTGAATAACATTCTGATTAACTACAAAGTTATTGTTTTTCTTGGCTTCTGCTAAACCAGTAACACAAAATACTGAGAAAATTGAGCCTATATGCAAGGAATGGGTTGACAAAGTCTGAAAAAACATGCAGGTCAAGTTTAGGTTAGAAAAATTCGTTCACTCATTTATTCCTGTAGATCATAAATTGCCAATAACTTAAAACTATCTGACTAGCTTTCCAAGAAGAGATCTGAGACATTCCATATATCACTGCCTTTCCTAAATATAGCATAGGGATTTCAAGGTCTTGTAAAACAATGGGTCACCAAAAGGAACCATCAAGTGTCTAAGTTTTGCTTGGCTAATTAAAACATACCAGAATTTTTCTAGTTTTTTCATTTAGATGGGAAGGTTGTTGATAATGATAAAATTTTCCTTTCAGGGTTTCTGCATACTGCATTTATATGCAGATATGGATGCAGATTCTGATAGGGATATTTTTAAAAATTATCCAATTTAAATTGCTTAATTTGTCTAATTACAAAATTATTTAATTTGAAAGGTTAAGACTTAATTTTTCAATGTAAGTTGAAATGATTTCTTACATTGCTCAAAATGATGGAATCCAAAAACATGAGCTTATCCAGGGTTGTGAAAGGCTGTTGTTTAAATACATTTACCAAAACAACAACAACAAAAAGCTCCCAAACCATTTACATATGTATTTTATGTCTACACACACAAAAACCTTAGAATGGTCCTTAGGCATACATGAGTCAAATGCAAATTCTAAATTCTGATTGAGTAATGACTATGGAGGTTCCCCTCAACATTCAGAAATGCTGTTTCTAATGCTGGGGAAGTAATACACTATGGTATCAAACTGTTTTCTGCTAAAGGCAGCAACTACAGAAAGCTTCTACTTGTTCAAAGCAACCAGTGCTATGAATGCAAAAAACCCCACAAAACCCCAAGAACTTCCCTAATACTACTTCAAAATGAACATATCAAACTTGATTTTCTTTAGAATGTAGTTATTTCTTCACACTAATAAACCAAAAAACCAAGGCCCAGATTTTATATGTGTGTGTATGTGTGTGTGTGTGTATAGTATGTATATATATATATATATATATATATATATATATATATATATATATATATATAGCAATGCAAACAATTATTGAGCCTCATCTTCTGGACAAGAATGCCAAGCTAGCCTCTCTTCATAAAAAGCAATTACAATCTGAGGACACTTCATATTTGCCTCTTTTGCCAGCACCAAGTCGGCCTCATCAGAATCTTTCCATTTCATGAGAAACATTAATTCTCCACTGCTGTCGGTGGCACCAATTATTCGTTCAGGATCAAGGCCTCTGGCGAAACCTCTTTGTTTATCAGCAGCATCTCTTTTCTTCTTTGATTTGCTATCATCAGATTCACTGTCAGACAGAGACTTTCTTTTTGTTCCATCTTTTTCTTTACCAGCTTTTTGAGAATTAAGAAATGCTTCATGTGCTATGAGAAAAGGGGATCCTGCAGGGGTGCTGTGTGACAGTCTGCAGGGGTGGGATGGGGGGATATACATATGACTAATCTGGGAACATACATATCTGTAAACAACAAAACTCTGGAAAAGTTAAAAGCAAAATAAATAAAAAAAAAGAAAGAAATGCTTCAATTAACTCTGGACGATCTAAATTTTCTTCAAGTTCCCAGTGTTGTGTGCATGTGTAAATCCCTTCCACTTTAGGAAATATTCCACCTTCCAGTTCACTGCACGACGGTCCAGTACTTTTTCTGCTACAAATTCTTCAGTTCTGCCTCTTCGACCTTTGTACCCTTTCCACTTTGTTTCTTTCCCATTTTCAGCAATGTAGTTTTACTGGAGGCCACTTTTTATTGCAGACTTGAAGAGCTATTATTCACAGCCCTGGAGCTGCTCCGGGTCCCCGGTCGGCGGCGTCTCCGGGCCTTACACACCTCAAGCCAACTAGTTTGTTTTTAATCTCATGAAAAGTGGCCTCATTAACCTGTAGCTTCCCCCTCTACTTGATATTCCACGAAACACTATAGTTAAAGCGGTCTGTTACACGTTGGGGAAAGTTGGGTTTAACAAATGAATCCAGTTTCTTTACTGAAGAACTTCCAAGGTCTTTGATGTGCTAATATTCCTCAAGCTTACTTGGCCATATTCATTTTGTAGTCAACAAATGCCACAGTCCAGTATTAGTCAAGATACAAGCATAGAAAACAGCAGTTGCTCTAGGTATTTTAAGCAGGAGAATTTAATACAGGATGCTTACAAAAATCACTGGAGGGGCTTCCCTGGTGGTCCAGTGGGTAAAGAGTCCACCTTGTAGTGCAAGGGGCACCAGTTTGATCCCTGGCCCGGGAGGATCCCATGTGCCGCAGAGCAGCTGGAATGGTATGTCCAATTACGAGCCAGCGCTCGAGCATGTGTGCCCAGAGCCAGTGGCTGCAACAAGAGAGGCCACTGCAATGGGAGCCCCACACAGGTCAAAGAAATAAATTTAAAAAAATAAATAAATAAAGAGGCCAAAATTTCAAAAAAGAAAAAAATCACTGGAGGACTAAAAGAGCAGTGCTTGGCTGAGCTTCTGGAACGGCTTCCAGATGACCACAGGATGGCCCCTCCAATGGGGGCACTAGCCCTGAGGCCACCATGGGAGCTACTCAGCCCACAAACCCTCTACCCCCGTGGCCCCAACCACAACTGCCTCTCACGGCGCACGAAGACGAACGCTTGACGTGCTGATGCCCCAGACCCTCACGCTTCCATCGTCACAGACATTCCCTGTCACCATAGAACAGAGAAACAACAGCAGCAAAAGAAACAGGTGAAACGGTCTCCGTGCTTTCACCTTCCCAAACGCTCACAAGTACCTCAAAAGGTAAAACCTACTTTGCCTCCAGGACCATACCCTGCAGCTCTCTGCAGGGTAAGAGGAGACCCAGGAGGAGGGCGACACAGACTGAGCAGAATGACAGCACCCACCAGAACCCTGTCTGCATGCACCAGACAGCCGCCTAGGCAGAGGACACACCTGTGAAAGGCAGGTATCGAACAAGTTAATGTGAGGACCTGCTCCCCACCTCCAACAGAACTGCTCCAACCATCCGCCAGAATGAGTGTTTCCTCAACACAGTGTGGTGGTGTGGCACGGAAGTTCAACGTCAAATCTATGTGTCACTTGTATCAATTACACACTGCATCACGGCATGCATCGTGTATGGCCACTCTACCTTCATCTTATTTTTCTCACTCTTATTTTCCCTATTTTCCTATTGCCTGACTTGCCTTTTATCATATTTTTGCAAGGTATCTCAAAGCTTTCTCTTGAAAGAGAACAGATATAAATTAATCAGTGGTGTCAAACCCCAATGTTCACCCATGTGGAGTTGGTCCACTCATAGATTCCTTCTACTATCATCTTTTTGTTGGCTTCACAAATTTGATACAGTACAAAAACCAAACAGAAACATTCACTTCACTTCTGGTTTCACATTGGTAACCCAAAGACTGGTTGAGAAGATCAGAAGTTGAAACCACAAGTTCTTTGAAATAAAAAATTAATATACAATGTTCTATGGCATTTTCTGATAATTGGCTTTATTAATGTTGAACAATTAATATCAGCCATAAGAGTGTATAATTAAATGTTCTATTATGACAAGTTAAAATTTATTCTGTTCCCTATATTGCCATTTAATCAGGAAAAAAAAAAAACCCAGCAAAACCTTACAGTCCATTAGAAATTGATTCAACTGAAATTCATTAGGTTGTTAAAAAATGATACTAAAAAAAGAGAAGTGTATACTGGAATGTATTACATTTTGGCCTGACAAAAAGGATTCATTCTCATAAAGCAAGTTCATAGTGTTTATGACTTTGAAAATTCACTGAAACTTTTTGCCTGAATTAGACCCATCGTGATGCATTTTCTTGAGTTCTACCCATGACTGACACAGTAACAGTCCTGGGATCAGAACCCAAACACCATTGAAAAATACCAGGTAGACCCAAAAGTAGAGCCAACTGTTGGTGTTGAGGTTGGGGCTTCCCACAAGCCAGTCTGGGCAGAAGGTCATCCACCCGCCATACAATTCACACACGCTCAGGGTAATCTGTATGAAATGCCTGTTAGAGAGAAAGAGACAGGGATGACACCGCCAGCAGCATCAACATCATCTTCCACGGCCAAACACCTCCCTGAAGTTGGACCTCAGGTTTCATACAGAGCTCCTTTGACGGGGCAAGCTGATAATTAAATGAAGATCCATGCTTTTCTTTTCCTTTGGAGAAGGAAATGGCAACCCAATCTAGTATTCTTGTCTGGAGAATCCATGGGCAGAGGAGCCTGGTGGGCAGTTCATTGTGTCACAAAGAGTTGGAAACGACTGAGGGATGCTTTCCTTGGAGAAGCAACAGTGCGCCCTCTAGAAGATTACTCTCAGAGTTAAAGAAGGTCTCTTGGGTATCCTGTCCTATTCTAAAGATTTGTTTATTTATTTATTTTGGGCGGGAGTCGGGTTAGGGAAGGAGGGGAGAGGGCGGGACACTTCTATTGGTCTTTCATTTCTCTATTTTCATCCGTCTTTGTTCTCTGGCCCATGTGGGCCTCCCATCACGGTGGCATCTGTTGTCGCAGAGCTCCGGCTCCAGGCGCATGCACTCCAGAGCTCCGGCTCGGCGATTGGACACATCGGTCCAGCCGCTCCGCAGCACGTGGGATCTTCCCAGGCCAGGGATCAAACCGGCGCCCCTTGCACTGCAAGGCGGTGTCCTTACCCACTGGACCACCAGGGGAAGCCCTATCCTGTCCTATTCTTTGGAAGGTTTAGAGGTCACTGAAGAGAGACCTGGATGTGAATCTATGAGCTGCAATTTCACCTGTTGTAAAAGAGACAATAGTACTCCCTTCCTTGAATAATACTTTTCTGGTGGCTCAGTGGCAAAAAATTCACCTGCCAAAGCAGGAGACCTGGGTTTGATCCCTGAGTCGGGAAGATCCCCTGGAGGAGGAAATGGCAACCGACTCCAGTATTCTCGCCTGGAGAATCCCCTGGACAGAGGAGTCTGGCGGGCTACAGTGCATGGGTCTGTAGAGTTGGATGTGGTTTAGTGACTTTTAAACAACAACAATCTCGAATAATATTGTGGAGATTAAATGAGATATGGAGATAAAGCACTGTTCCTGGCACATATTCAACAATGCATATGTGTGAAAATGTTTGAAATAATAAACACATGGGTATATATAGTAAATCTATAGCCACGGTCATGAAGTCAAGGACATGTAAAGCATCCAGGAGAAAATTTTTCCTGCCAACTCTAAATGTAATACTGGATGAAGGGAAGTAGATTAAGGGGCTTTTGAGGTCTCTTTTCAAGTTTGAAATTCTGTGATGAAGCTTTACAGAGACTTCTTCTTTGGTACAAGATGGTGGGAAATGGGCCTAGCTGACATGGTTTTAGGGGATCATTCCAGCAAAGCAATCTGTTTGTCCCGGGTCACTCTGTCCCTAAGAAGGAGAGGAAGCAGAGGGAGCAGAGTTCAAGGTTTCAGGGCCTGAGCGATGGATAGTTAATCTGCCATCTTTCTCCTCATCTTCTTGCTCATCTGCCTTCCTCACACCTTCTACAACCTGCTTCTGAAAAGACTTTTTATCTTGCATGTCTACCTCAGAAGTACATAAGAGACTTCTTTTTGCATCAGATGGAACAGGAATTTCTAGAATGACTTGGGGACGGGGAGAGGATAAAAGTATCATCCTTTGAAGTTCTCCAATATTTTGGTGGCAAATCATCCAATACTACCAACACCGTGCTTGT
The DNA here is from genome assembly GCA_022376925.1 of Tragulus kanchil. Classification (NCBI taxonomy): domain Eukaryota; kingdom Metazoa; phylum Chordata; class Mammalia; order Artiodactyla; family Tragulidae; genus Tragulus; species Tragulus kanchil. The sequence goes on along the minus strand of JAIOJX010000003.1, from coordinate 74,432,153 downwards.
CCATACTGCATCGAGGCTGTCACTTCCATCACAGTTCTCATCGTTTGTACTCTGAACAGTCTGAAATTACCCTGGTGACACCATGATCCTTATCTAGTACCAAACAATTATTGTTTCTACTCTACTTCTTGTCTAACAATGAATGGCACTGGGACAGCTGATGCTTCTCCTCTTTTCATCAGGACAGGAGAGCACTTACCGGTAATGTTTTTCCTTGATGATGGCATAAACCAGGACCAGGGCCAGAGACCCACCCAGGACGACGGTCAGAATTTCCACAGACACAATTGTTGGATCAAAGTAAAGCCATCTTGCATCGGCTTTGCCATATTCTTTCCCTAAAAACAAAATACACTTTGTTACTCATCTGGTAATCATGTTTATGACAGTTGGTGGAAATGACATTTTTTTCCCACTAGGAGGAAATAGAAAGAGTAACTGCTATTCTCTCTACAGTCTACCTAATGCCTTCCTTAGTGGAAGATAGAGGGATCCCGAGACAAAACGCACTGCCACCAGACACAAGTAATAATAACAACATCATGCTATATTTGTAAAATGATTTGCACTTTCCAAAGTGCATTCCCAGGTGTGGCTTCTTCATCTCCTCCTTTTTTATCATAAGCAACAGAATTCTAAATTAATTTGACACTGCCAGACTCTGCAAAGACAATCTTTAATAATTATCTTGGTAGATGCATTATAATTCCTTACTTCAAAATTTCAATATAAAGTCTGTATCGTTAGACATGGTAAAATTATTAGTAAGGAAATGCTTATAAAAGTATGTTTATTAACAATCGAAGAGGAAATGAGCGCCGAGGGGCCAGCAGGGAGGGGAGGGGCACAGCATAGCCTGAATCACAGAATGAACCTGAAATGGACAGAGGGGGCATCTCCGTCTGCTCCAGGGACAGCATTCACTAACAACAGCCACCACAAAGGCCACAGGCGTGAGGGCCCGGGAGCAGGTGTGCGCTAAGAAATCTCCCCAGACCCCATTATCAGGATGGCTTCTTCTGGAAAGCACCGTGAGGTCAGACAGTCTTTTTAGTGCTGGACCGAAGGCCTGGCACTAGTTGGAAGTTATAGTTCCCTCCCTCCCTCTCTTTGCTTTCCTTCTGCCTCTTCTCTCTTCTCTTTCTCTGTCTTTATCTCTTTCTTTTTCCATTTATCAAAGTAATACATGCTGGTCCTAAGATCTCAAACAACCAGTGTGGAAAAAATCCCCAACGCCCTCAACTCTTCTTTCCCTTTAACTATTGTTCTCACATTTCTTAGAAAAGGTATGGACGGTCAAAAATGAGCTGCTTGATCTCATGGACTGGTCTAAGCAGAACCAAACAACAGGCTCTTAATGGCGAGAGCCAGGGTCCCTTGGGGGCTGGGGACAGAGGCTTCCAGTGAAAGGCTGTCCCCAGGGGCAGGACAGGCCAGTAAACAGAATTAGCTATTAAATGAGATAACACAGAGACACACGCTGAGTGGAGATTTTGTCAAAGGCCAGACCCAACAGGCAAAGCCGTCCAGCCTGTCCTTAGCTGACTGCCAGCCATGACCTCACTGGAAAACAACGTAATAGTGAAAGTAAGTTTGCCCTCTAAATTTAATCACAGATACAACAGGTGAAGGGCAGCAACTAGTGCACCCCAAATCTAAGAAAACATCACAAGTAAAGGTCAGTGCTTTAGACACAAAGAAGTTAGTGGGTATTTAGACAGTCAAAAAAATAACCCTATTCATTTATTCTTTATTCAAAAAATATTGATTTATTTGGCTGTGCTGGATCTTAGCTGTGGCAAATGGGATCTTCAATCTTTGCTGCAGCATGTGGGAGCTAGTTCCCTGACCAGGAATTGAACCTCGGCCCCCTGTATATTAGGAGCAGGAAGTCTCAGCCACTGGACAGCCAGAAAAGTGCCTGTCATTATTTTTTGCCCCATTCATTCTTTAATCCAACAATTTTTTTTTTAATTTTACCTTTTACTTTTACAGACTTTTATTGTTTACAGATATGTATGATCCCAAATTAGTCATATGTATATCCCCCCCATCCCACTCCTCCAGACCGTTGCACAGCACCCCTGAAGGATCCCCTTTTCTCACAGTGCAATGACAAGAGCTATTTTTTTCATATATGATAGTACAGGTTTACATGCTACTTCCTTTACACCTCCCACCCACTGTTCATTTCCCACAATGTCCATATGTCTATTCACTATGTCTATTTTTCCATTGCTTCACTGTGTGTGTTATCATTACCATCCTATGAGATTCCATATATATGTGTTAGTATATTGTACTTGTCTTTCTCTTTTTTGTGGGGACCTTCCGCAGAAAGGGAAGGCAGCAGGGATTACTCCCGGCGGAACCGGGAGATCTCGGAGAAAGGCAAATCTTGACCTGTCCGCCCCGCAGCCCCCTGGCTGAAGGCAGGGGACAATCAGACGCGACAGGGGTTCCATCGAAGTAGTTCCGCTTTATTAGAGTAAACTAACAGTTTTTATAGGCAAACGAAAAGGGGAGTTTGCAAGGGACTTCCTATAGTTACACCAATCAAGCTAAAGGTTGAGCAACCACGCATTTACATTGCAGTAGGAACTCAGGTGAGCCGGCATTGCCCAGAGCACGGAAACCAGGGGGATCAATCAGAAGTTTTGACAATGGACCTTAGATCATGCCCTGTCTCTTCCTGTCGGCATCCTTTTAGTACCAAACTGCAAATGTGCTTAAGTTTCCTTATGCTTGCAAAAGCCCTCTTTCCTTCAGGGCCCCACATTTTTGACTTACTTCACTTTTTATGATAGGTTCTAGATCTAGCTACCTCATTAGGACTGATTCTTCTGCATTTCTTTTTACAGCTGTGTAGTGTTCCACTGTATATATGTACCAGAGCTTTTTTTTTTTTTTTTTGGTGTACCAGAGCTTTTTTATTCATTCATTCGTCGATGGGCATCTAGGTTGCTTCCATGTTCTAGCTATTGTATAGAGAGCTGCAATGAACACTGGGGGACAGGTGCCTCTTTCAGTTTTGATTTCATCAGGGTATAAGCCTAAGAGTGGTAATCCAACAATTTTTGCTAAAACACAGCTCTGACTTCCTAAATCAAATGGTCTCTTTTAGAATTCATCTTAAGAAATAATCTAAATTACAGACACAAAGTGCATTTCTTTGGGAAAAAGAATTCTCAGGCCTTAAAATCACAAGAGGCACATCCTGAACTGGGAGAGGGAGAGGGTGTTTCGGAGAAAAGTCTGAGCAAAGGTCTGGGGCTGAGAGTGCCCGGTGTGTCTAAAACGACAGGTGATTCAGCAAAGCGGAGGGAGAAGCATGTGTGCACACGTGTGTGTCTGTGAAAGTGGGGCAGAAGAGTGCCGGGGGCGCCAGCGCTGCAGAGAGGAGGCTGGGCTGGGGGGTGGAGGAAGCAGGCCCTGCTCCCAGCGGCCCCAGGGTATCAGGCCTCTGGCATTTCATCTCCCTCTCAGCTCTGACCGTCTCTCTGCACATTAAACACCTAAGACAGGGAAACAGCAAGCAGAGCATTAGTAAGCCGAACGTGATCCTCACCCTTTACTCTCTGACTGCCCCAGGCTCAGGCCGAGGTAGAGAGAGAAGGCGCTCACGAGGGCGGGAGGAGGTGGCCAGGAGCCAAGCCTCGGCCGCGGCTGTGGCCACAGAACAGAGACCAGGAGATGGGGGCGACGACACTCTTTTTCTTCTTCACTAAATTCAAGGCAGCCTCCTCCAAACCCCTTTCTCCCAAAGAACCTTGGGTTCTGTGCTTGGCCCACTTCAGTCCAGTTTCAACAGGAATTCTGCTGAGTAAGCTTAGTGATGTATTCTCTGAACAACTTTTAAAAAGATCACAGCAGGGTTGACAGTATCAACTAAGCTGTACCTTACGTCCCCAGTGCTAATCCATCGTCTAATTACAAGTCTACACCTTTTGAAAATCTTCATCCAATTCCCTGACTCCCCAGTCACTCCCGCTCAGGGAACCACAAATCTGGTCTTCTCTATGAGTTTGGGTTTGTTTTTCAAATTCCACATATAAATGAGATATTACAGCTTTCTTTTTTTCTGTCTTCAAAGTCCATCTCTGTTGTCACAAAGGGCAGGATTTTTTTCTTTTATAATATTCTGTAAAGAATCTGCGTGTCATGCTGGAGGTCTAGGTTCAATCCCTGGGTTGGGAAGATATCTTGGAGGAGGAAATGGCAACCCACTCCAGCATTCTGGGGGACTCCATGGACAGAGAAGCCTGGCGGGCTACAGCCCATGGGCTCGCCAAGAGTCCAACACAATTAAGCGACTGAACACGAGCACACATCCTTGTATTTAGGGATGAGCCGCTCTCTCCCCCATTGCCAAGGTCTCTCTGGAACAAACTTTTCCTCATCATCTCTAACAAGCTCTATACCCTGGTGGATCAAAGGACAGTCCACAGATCAATATCTGGGAGGCCTTTCCCCAGACCCCCTAAATCGGAATTTGCATTTTAACATTTTTTTTTCAGCCACTTCTACTGATCTTTCATTTATTTCCATCTTTGTTCTTTGGCCCGTATGGGCTTCCCATCGCAGTGGCCTCTCTCGCTGCAGAGCACCGGCTCTGGGCGCATGCGCTCCAGAGCTCTGGCTCGGTAGTTGGACACATCGGTCCAGCCGCTCCGTGGCATGTGGGATCCTCCCAGGCCAGGGATTGAACCGGCGCCCCTTGCACTGCAAGGCGGTGTCCTTACCCACTGGGCCACCAGGGGAAGCCCTGTAATTTGTATTTTAATAAGAACCCCAGGCAATCTGTATACCTTTTTTTTTTGGCCTGTGCTGGGTCTGTGTTGCAGCGCATGGGCTTAGTTGCTCCGAGCATGTGGAATGTTAGTTCCCTCAGGGATCCGACCTGTGCCCCCTGCCTTGAAAGGCAGCTTCTTAACCACTAGGTCGCTAGGGAAAGCTAGTTAATACCTCCGCAGAGTGGGAAGAGTTCTGGAAATTATCCACAAGACTATATATATATATATATATATATATATATATATATATATGTATATATATATATATGTATGTATGTGTATGTGTATATATATATATATAGATATACACACACACACATATATATATATATACATACATACATGTACACATATAAATATTAAAGTATGGAAAATGCCCAGTTTAAATATTGCAAACTCTTCAATCTGCACTCACTACAAACATTTTAAAATATATCGTTATTGAGACATCATTCATGTGCCATATCTATTTTTGAAAAATCTGTTTAAAGTGTATAATTCAACGAGTTTTCGTATATTCCCAGATTTGAATCACCACCGTCTCATCGCTGCCCTCCCTGTCAGTTGCTCCCCATTTCTGGCCTGTATCCCACCCCCTTCCTGCACCCGCCCCAAAGGCATTTTACTTCAAACCACTGGTCAATAATCGCACGGATAAAAGACAGTCCTACAGATCAATATCTGGGATGAGCCGCTTCTCCCCATTGCCAAGGTCTCTCTGGAACAAACTTTTCCTCATCATCTCTAACAAGCTCTATACCCTGGTGGATCAAAGGACAGTCCACAGATCAATATCTGGGAGGCCTTTCCCAGACCCCTAAATCGGAATTTGCATTTTAACATTTTTTTTTCAGCCACTTCTACTGATCTTTCATTTATTTCCATCTTTGTTCTTTGGCCCGTATGGGCTTCCCATCGCAGTGGCCTCTCTCGCTGCAGAGCACCGGCTCTGGGCGCATGCGCTCCAGAGCTCTGGCTCGGTAGTTGGACACATCGGTCCAGCCGCTCCGTGGCATGTGGGATCCTCCCAGGCCAGGGATTGAACCGGCGCCCCTTGCACTGCAAGGCGGTGTCCTTACCCACTGGGCCACCAGGGGAAGCCCTGTAATTTGTATTTTAATAAGAACCCCAGGCAATCTGTATACCTTTTTTTTTTGGCCTGTGCTGGGTCTGTGTTGCAGCGCATGGGCTTAGTTGCTCCGAGCATGTGGAATGTTAGTTCCCTCAGGGATCCGACCTGTGCCCCCTGCCTTGAAAGGCAGCTTCTTAACCACTAGGTCGCTAGGGAAAGCTAGTTAATACCTCCGCAGAGTGGGAAGAGTTCTGGAAATTATCCACAAGACTATATATATATATATATATATATATATATATATATATATATATGTGTATATATATATATATATGTATGTATGTGTATGTGTATATATATATATATAGATATACACACACACACATATATATATATACATACATACATGTACACATATAAATATTAAAGTATGGAAAATGCCCAGTTTAAATATTGCAAACTCTTCAATCTGCACTCACTACAAACATTTTAAAATATATCGTTATTGAGACATCATTCATGTGCCATATCTATTTTTGAAAAATCTGTTTAAAGTGTATAATTCAACGAGTTTTCGTATATTCCCAGATTTGAATCACCACCGTCTCATCGCTGCCCTCCCTGTCAGTTGCTCCCCATTTCTGGCCTGTATCCCACCCCCTTCCTGCACGCCCAGGCAACCAACCACTGGTCAATAATCTGTGTCTATAGGTTTGTGTGTTCTGGACATTTCATGTAAAGAATCATACAACGTGGGGTATGGGTCTTCATTATATTGATAGCCATGCCTGTAATTAATCCTTCAAACGTGGCAAATGACAGTTTCACATTACTTACACAATGAAGCGATCAAGACATCTGAATCTGTGATGTTTCCAACCATGGACAAGTAAACATATGGGCCTTCCTAGGGAGAAGAGGAAAACAGGCTCTCATTCAGCGTCCCCACCACAGGATGGCACCGCAGACACACCCCTGCGCTGGCAGCAGCCCCTGGAGCTCCCGGCAGGAGCGCACTTCCCTGGGGCACCCTCAGCCCCTCGCCGCACCACCACCCCGCCCCTCCACCCGTGTGTGAGTGGCGGACAAGGGGTGGCAAAGGGGGATCCTGGAGCCTGGCTCCCTGACCTTGGAAATGGTAACGTCCAAAGTGAATGTCTGCATAATACATGCTAGTTTTCAATGACTGGCATAAAATCAGAGGTGCGTTCTGATGGGGAAAAAATAAGCTGAAAATTTTGCACAAGAGTCTAAATGTCATGCTAAATAAGCTAAATTCTGGATCAATCCAGAAGTACCTAAGTACTTCATTCAGTTTCCCCTCCCAAAACCTAAAATCTCTCTTAACGAAAGTTGCATTTAAGTATCTAGTTAAATCAGAGCAGAGGGCTTCCTGGTAGTCCAGTGGGTAAGGACACAGCCTTGCAGTGCAAAGGGTGCCGGTTCGATCCCTGGCCTGGGAAGATCCCAAGTGCCTCAGAGCGGCTGGACTGATGTGTCCAACTACGAGCTGGAGCTCTGGAGTGCGTGCACCCAGAGCCGGCGCTCTGACAACAGAGTTTAAATATTGCAAACTCTTCAATCTGCACTCACTACAAACATTTTAAAATATATCGTTATTGAGACATCATTCATGTGCCATATCTATTTTTGAAAATCTGTTTAAAGTGTATAATTCAACGAGTTTTCGTATATTCCCAGATTTGAATCACCACCGTCTCATCGCTGCCCTCCCTGTCAGTTGCTCCCCATTTCTGGCCTGTATCCCACCCCCTTCCTGCACGCCCAGGCAACCAACCACTGGTCAATAATCTGTGTCTATAGGTTTGTGTGTTCTGGACATTTCATGTAAAGAATCATACAACGTGGGGTATGGGTCTTCATTATATTGATAGCCATGCCTGTAATTAATCCTTCAAACGTGGCAAATGACAGTTTCACATTACTTACACAATGAAGCGATCAAGACATCTGAATCTGTGATGTTTCCAACCATGGACAAGTAAACATATGGGCCTTCCTAGGGAGAAGAGGAAAACAGGCTCTCATTCAGCGTCCCCACCACAGGATGGCACCGCAGACACACCTCTGCGCTGGCAGCAGCCCCTGGAGCTCCCCGGCAGGAGCGCACTTCCCTGGGGCACCCTCAGCCCCTCGCCGCACCACCACCCCGCCCCTCCACCCGTGTGTGAGTGGCGGACAAGGGGTGGCAAAGGGGGATCCTGGAGCCTGGCTCCCTGACCTTGGAAATGGTAACGTCCAAAGTGAATGTCTGCATAATACATGCTAGTTTTCAATGACTGGCATAAAATCAGAGGTGCGTTCTGATGGGGAAAAAATAAGCTGAAAATTTTGCACAAGAGTCTAAATGTCATGCTAAATAAGCTAAATTCTGGATCAATCCAGAAGTACCTAAGTACTTCATTCAGTTTCCCCTCCCAAAACCTAAAATCTCTCTTAACGAAAGTTGCATTTAAGTATCTAGTTAAATCAGAGCAGAGGGGCTTCCCTGGTAGTCCAGTGGGTAAGGACACAGCCTTGCAGTGCAAAGGGTGCCGGTTCGATCCCTGGCCTGGGAAGATCCCAAGTGCCTCAGAGCGGCTGGACTGATGTGTCCAACTACCGAGCTGGAGCTCTGGAGTGCGTGCACCCAGAGCCGGCGCTCTGCGACAACAGAGGCTACTGTGATGGGAGGCCCACACGGGCCAAAGAACAAAGACGGCTGAAAATAGAGAAATTAAAGACCAATAGAGGTGGCCTGCCCATCCCCCTCCCTCCCCACCCCACCCCTCAAACAGATAAATTAAAAAAAAAAAATCAGAGCAGAAAGAACTAGTTCCTCTCCTGCCAAAGGGCAAATTTAGGAAAATTAAAAATGCGTATGGGCTATATTTAAAATTCTAGGTAACAAAACCTCTGCAATTATATTTAGCATTTCCCCCATGAGTGAAATGTTTGTTGGCCTAAAATTTCAAAAACTGGATTAACTAGGATTCACTGAGATACCTGATTATGGTGCTCCTTTCAACAGATTTTATGGCTGCTCAATACATCTCTCTTTTTTTCTCATTTCTTTTTATCAAAGCAATCACTTACAAGATATCAAGACTGGGCCTCTGCCTAAACCCTAAGCTCACTATTAGTACAACTTCCCAGAGGCTACCAGTTGTAACCACTTCTGCCTGCAGTGCTGGCAATCTTTATACTTCTGTTAATTACCATTTCTTTAGACATTATCAATCCACTGCCCATCCTGGAAAATTATGATACAATGTTTCCCCTCCCCATCTCTCTATCCAATTTTCCCCCCAAAACATTTTATTTCTTTCTTTTGGCTGTGCTGGGTGTCTGTTGCTGCCTGAGGGTTTTCCCTAGCTGCAGTGTGTGGGCTTCTCATTGTGGTAGCTTTCTTACTGTGGCTCATGGGCTCTGGGGTGCACAGGCTTCAGTAATTGTGGTGCATAAGCCACGTGCATGCCCCGTGGCATGTGGAATCTTCCCAGACCAGGGGGTGAAACCCAAGCCCCTGCATTGGCAGGCGAATTCTTGACCACTGGACCACCAGGGAAAGTCCTCCATCCAAGTTGTTTCTTTCCCTCTTAGGTTCTGTAAGCTGGTCTAAGAATTAATTGACATAAATGTATTAAAAAGAAAGGAATATACATTTTATTTATTCTGTTTACATGTCCACAGGAATTTTCAAAAGGAAAATGAAGACCTGAATAAGTGGTGAGGCCCCCAAACTGATATACCTTCTTACACAAAGAACAATACTGCAGAGATGTGACAAGACGCTAGGGCTTCAACTGAGGACAATAAACTGTGGGCAAGTGATCAGGAGACACACGGGGAGAAGGTAATGGAAGACAAAGGTTTTGTCAGTAGGGTGCCTTGCACAGGACCATTTCAGCACTGGCTCCTGGTCCCCAGTGATACGAACATTCTTCTCTTCCTGGTAAAGGGAGGGCACCTTTCTCAAGGGAAATTCAAAGACCTGAGTTGAGCTAGAGAGGGGGGGATCTTCTAGTAAGCATTTCTTAGCAATGTACCATCTATCAGGCACTTAGAATACAGAGTCAGAAGACAAGCTAGAAAGGACAGCGCTTCCTGCATCTACTGTTTCTCAATTGTTTTCAGTTCAGAAAACCACGCTCAAGTGGTAGATTTTGAAGCGGCGTGCTCTGAACGCCTTTAATAGCTATATGTATTCTCGTTCATTCTTCCACCAGTTATCCCACATTTATAACTTAAGTCATACACACCAAGCCTCAGCTTACTCCTTCAACAGTGTTGTCCAGCACATGGACCTCCTATGATCGCAGGCGAGCATGAGCCCCCACTGGGCCCCCACTAAGCCCTCTTCCTCTCCTCCCCATTGCTAACTCTCAGCCTCTGTCCACTTTGCCTGGACGTTGCTGAGATGGACGGCATTTCCATTTCTTGCTCTGTATACATATTTGTCTTCCCTATTTTATCCGTAAGTACTTCTCAGAGCCGAGAAGTCAATCAACACCCTACTGACAACATGGTGATTATGTAGTCAACATTCACTGCCCCAGGCCACAACCTCTTACTCCACTCATCAGTATTTCTGTCATTTAAGAAGAACGTGGGGAATGGAATATTCTTACACTCAATACACTTCTCAGCATGGTGCTACACTTTAGTTTCTTTCATATTGGGGCCATGACTTTAAGATATTTTTATTTATGCTACAGTTTATAATTGCCTCTTTTTTTTTTTCCAGTTGAGAGAAGAAATCTTTCTCCCCATCTCATTCATAGAATCTTCCAGTCTTTTATCCATTCCAATCTTTGCTGAACAGAGGCTTGAAGCTAATTTATTTTTTTCTGTCTTTCTTAAGATTTCTTTATGGCTGTGCTGGGTCTTTGCTGCTACGTGAGGGCAGCTGCAGTATGCTGTGGCTACTCTCGGTGGAGGTGTGAGAGCTTCTCTTTGCAGTGGTTTCTCTTGCTGCAGAGCATGAGCTCTAGGCATGCAGGCCCCTGGTCTCAGCAGGTGGGCTCAGTAGCTGCAGTGCATAGGCTTAGTTGTTGAGTGACAAGGTGGGATCTTCTTGGATCAGGGATCGAACGGGTGTGCCCTGCATTGGCAGGCAGATTCTTTACCACTGAGCCACCAGGGAAGCCCTATTTTCTCTTTTCTTGACACTCTGTAAGTTACTTAATATGTAAGTGTGGTTTATTTCAGGGCATATATGAAAATTATATTCCTTAAAGGAGGTTTTAAAAAAGCTACACATGAGATACACAATATTTTTATTTTTATTTATTTTTATTTTTTTAAACATTTATTTATTTTGGGGGGGTGGGTGGGCCACTTCTATTGGTCTTTCATTTATCTATTTTCATCCATCTTTTTTTTTTTTTTTCCCGGGCGGGCCACTTCTATTGGTCTTCTATTTCTCTATTTTCATCCATCTTTGTTCTTTGGCCCGTGTGGGCCTCCCATTGCGGTGGTGTCTGTAGTTGCAGAGCGCCGGCTCCGGGCGCATGCGCTCCAGAGCTCCGGCTCAGTAATTGGACACATCCGTCCAGCCGCTCCGCGGCACGTGGGATCTTCCCAGGCCAGGGATCGAACCGGCGCCCCTTGCACTGCAAGGCGGTGTCCTTACCCACTGGACCACCAGGGAAGCCCACACAATATTTTTAAACAAGAAGTACTCCCTGGCTTCCCTGGTGGCCCAGTGGGTAAAGAGTCCAACTTGAAATGCAAGGGGTACCAGTTCGATCCCTGGCCTGGGAAGACCCCACATGCCGCGGAGCGGCTGGACCCATGTGTCCAATTACTGAGCCGGAGCTCTGGAGCGCATGCGCCCGGAGCTGGCACTCTGCAACGAAAGAGGCCCACATATGGCAAAAAATAAAGATGGGTGAAAATAAATAAATAAATAAAAATTAAAAAAATTTTTTTTTTTTAACAAAAGAAGTACTTCCTTTTTTGTTGCTTTTTCTCCCCAGCTGATTTTTTATCCGAGCCATAGGCAATCCACACCACTTCCCTGGCATGGCCTGGAACTTTCTAGACAAAAGACACCCACCCTAGGGGTAATGAGGCTGAGCTGAATTTGACCTCTGTAAGGCTCAGGTGGTCTCGGATCAGGTGCAGCCTCGAACGCAGTGCATAGGCTTAGTTGTTGAGTGACAAGGTGGGATCTTCTTGGATCAGGGATCGAACGGGTGTGCCCTGCATTGGCAGGCAGATTCTTTACCACTGAGCCACCAGGGAAGCCCTATTTTCTCTTTTCTTGACACTCTGTAAGTTACTTAATATGTAAGTGTGGTTTATTTCAGGGCATATATGAAAATTATATTCCTTAAAGGAGGTTTTAAAAAAGCTACACATGAGATACACAATATTTTTATTTTTATTTATTTTTATTTTTTTAAACATTTATTTATTTTGGGGGGGTGGGCGGGCCACTTCTATTGGTCTTTCATTTATCTATTTTCATCCATCTTTTTTTTTTTTTTTCCCGGGCGGGCCACTTCTATTGGTCTTCTATTTCTCTATTTTCATCCATCTTTGTTCTTTGGCCCGTGTGGGCCTCCCATTGCGGTGGTGTCTGTAGTTGCAGAGCGCCGGCTCCGGCGCATGCGCTCCAGACCTCCGTCTCGTTCATTCGACACATCGGTCCAGCCGCTCCGCGGCACGGTGGATCTTCCCAGGCCAGGGATCGAACCGGCGCCCCTTGCACTGCAAGGCGGTGTCCTTACCCACTGGACCACCAGGGAAGCCCACACAATATTTTTAAACAAGAAGTACTCCCTGGCTTCCCTGGTGGCCCAGTGGGTAAAGAGTCCAACTTGAAATGCAAGGGGTACCAGTTCGATCCCTGGCCTGGGAAGACCCCACATGCCGCGGAGCGGCTGGACCCATGTGTCCAATTACTGAGCCGGAGCTCTGGAGCGCATGCGCCCGGAGCTGGCACTCTGCAACGAAAGAGGCCCACATATGGCAAAAAATAAAGATGGGTGAAAATAAATAAATAAATAAAAATTAAAAAAATTTTTTTTTTTTTAAAAAAAGAAGTACTCCCTATTTTGTTGCTTATTCTCACCAGCTGATTTTTTATCAGAGCCATAGGCAATCCACACCACTTCCCTGGCATGGCCTGGAACTTTCTAGACAAAAGACACCCACGAGGCTGGTCCTTAGGGGTAATGAGGCTGAGCTGAATTTGACCCTCTGTAAGGCTCAGTCCACCTATCTGTGAGATAAAGGACTTCCCAAAATTAGATTGTTGATCTCTAGACATGACTTCCATAGCAGCCTCTTCAACCAGAGCCATTGGTAAACACGGGCTCTGACATCCAGTTCGGCTCTTTCCTCAGGAGCAATTCCACGGGTAAGACCAGGATGGGAGATGGATCTATGTAAATGGAAGGGGCCCAGGAGCGGATACCAGCTTTGTTTCCTTTTATATCTTATTCTTTTAGTAAGCCTTTATTAGCAATGGCTCAGATGGTAAAGAATCTGCCTGCAGTGCAGGAGACCGGGGTTTGATCCTTGGGTGGGGACGATCCCCTGGAGAAGGGAATGGCCACCCACTCCAGTATCTTGTCTGCAGAATTCCATGGACTGAGGAGCCGGGTGGGTTACAGTCTGTGGGGCTGCAAAGAGTCAGACACAACTGAGCAACTGAAAGCAACTATCATATCTTATGCTTTTAGTAAGCATTCATTAGCAATGTATCATCTGTTAGGCAGTTGGAATAGAGAGTCAGAAGACAAAGACTCACCCTAAAGAACGGACAGTTTTGAGAAGGAAACCTGTGCAGGAAAAACATCAACCACTTGGTACTTGAATTCGATGGGCTAGACTGCCCCATGGGCCTGAGTAACCAATTATTCTGCCCAAGTCAAAGCATCTGGTAGAGAAGAATGGGCGACACTCTCAAAGGGCTCCGGGAGCAAGATCTGCCAATCCATCATGGGAGCAAGGAATCTGCCGCTGGAGCGGCTGGACCCATGTGTCCAATTACTGAGCCGAGCTCTGGAGCGCATGCGCCCGGAGCTGGCACTCTGCAACGAAGAGGCCCACATATGGCAAAAATAAAGATGGGTGAAAATAAATAAATCATAAAGAATTAAAAATTTTAAATTAAAAAAATTTTTTTTTTTTTAAAAAAAGAAGTACTCCCTATTTTGTTGCTTATTCTCACCAGCTGATTTTTTATCAGAGCCATAGGCAATCCACACCACTTCCCTGGCATGGCCTGGAACTTTCTAGACAAAAGACACCCACGAGGCTGGTCCTTAGGGGTAATGAGGCTGAGCTGAATTTGACCCTCTGTAAGGCTCAGTCCACCTATCTGTGAGATAAAGGACTTCCCAAAATTAGATTGTTGATCTCTAGACATGACTTCCATAGCAGCCTCTTCAACCAGAGCCATTGGTAAACACGGGCTCTGACATCCAGTTCGGCTCTTTCCTCAGGAGCAATTCCACGGGTAAGACCAGGATGGGAGATGGATCTATGTAAATGGAAGGGGCCCAGGAGCGGATACCAGCTTTGTTTCCTTTTATATCTTATTCTTTTAGTAAGCCTTTATTAGCAATGGCTCAGATGGTAAAGAATCTGCCTGCAGTGCAGGAGACCGGGGTTTGATCCTTGGGTGGGGACGATCCCCTGGAGAAGGGAATGGCCACCCACTCCAGTATCTTGTCTGCAGAATTCCATGGACTGAGGAGCCGGGTGGGTTACAGTCTGTGGGGCTGCAAAGAGTCAGACACAACTGAGCAACTGAAAGCAACTATCATATCTTATGCTTTTAGTAAGCATTCATTAGCAATGTATCATCTGTTAGGCAGTTGGAATAGAGAGTCAGAAGACAAAGACTCACCCTAAAGAACGGACAGTTTTGAGAAGGAAACCTGTGCAGGAAAAACATCAACCACTTGGTACTTGAATTCGATGGGCTAGACTGCCCCATGGGCCTGAGTAACCAATTATTCTGCCCAAGTCAAAGCATCTGGTAGAGAAGAATGGGCGACACTCTCAAAGGGCTCCGGGAGCAAGATCTGCCAATCCATCATGGGAGCAAGGAATCTGCAGTGACTCTTGAGCACCTTTATTCTGACACCTGGCGAACTCCTCTGCAATCTACAAAACCCCAACGACTCCTCTCCTCTGTGCTCCCTCCAGACCTGGACACAATTCTACCTTTCATTTACCAGGCTGCACAATAATGGTTTGTTTTTCTGTCCATTTCTCTCACTAGCAAAGCTCAAACTGCAGGACCAGGTATTGATTAATGCAACTTACATGAAAATACATGGGGGCTTCCCTTGTGGCTCAGTGGATAAGAACCTGTCTGCCAATGCAGGAGACACAGGTTCGAGCCCTGATCTGGGAAGATCCCACATACCGCAGAGCAGCTAAACCCACACATCAACAAAGACCCAGCACAGCCAAAAATAAATAAATAAAAGTTTAAAAAAAAAAAAAAGAAAGAAAATACACGGACGGTGAGCTTTAATTGACAATCTTAGGCCCAATCTCCACGCACAGCTATTAATGAACCATGTAGCACTGGCTGGGCTTCCTAACTACGTTGTCTGCAGTTTTTTCTTAGCTACAGCAGAGATGAAATGGGTCAGATACATGCTTTGCAAAGGTCTCTGGGTAAAACATTCATGACATGGAGAAACTGTTCCTGCATGAAGGAATACAGAGGACTGCTGCGGATGTGGGGCAGGTCAAGCGAGACAGTGTAGACCTGGATAGTGCAGTGGCTCTTCACAGGAACCCCGCCCTCACGCTTTATGTAAAAACGGAGCTGAACAGATGCACACACTTGGCTTTCTTTTATAATACAGGCCATGTACCATCAGCACTGGGTTTCCCAGGTGGCTTAGTGATTAAAGAACCTATCTACAATGCAGGAGACACAGGAGATGTGGGTTCGATTCCTGGGTGGGGAAGATCCCCTGGAGGAGGGCACGGCAACCCTCTCCAGTATTCTTCCCTGGAGAATTCCATGGAAAGAGGATCCTGGAGGGCTACAGTCCATGGGGTCCCAAAGAGCTGGACACGACTGAAGCAACTTAGCACGCATAAATGCATGTACCATCAGCATCAGCAGCTACTTGATTCTTCCCCTAAGACAACCCCAAAGCTTGTAACCATTCCCTACACCATCAAGAAGTGATGTGTCCCAACAGGAAAGGACATCCAGATTAGAACCAAGGAAAGAATACAGTGAAAAGAGGTGAGAGGTCACTGTCAGAGTTCTGGAGAGCCAGCGGTCCATCTCTGGAAGGTTCCCTGATTCTAGACTTGGCCTCATCTTATTCTACAAGAACACACCATGAAAAACATAAACCGAGGGACTTCCCTACTGGTCCAGTGGTGCACTCCCAATGCAGGGGCACAGGTTCGATCCCTGGCTGGAGAACTAAGATCCCAAACACCGTGCAGCATGGCCGAGAGATTTTTTTTTTTTTTTAAAGAAAGCTAAATTGACAAACACAGAGCCCCCTCTCCACACCGCACTCTGCCACTAAATTTCCACTGGTAACAGACTCAGGGCAGCACTGAGCAAAGCTGGGGTCCCACGCAGGGTCCAGCTTCAGAATGAGACCAACTCCAGTGGGCCCCAAGATTCTTCTGGGGCTTCTGAAGTAGATCTGTTCTAACCAAACAGGCTCGAGGTCAAAGTCCCTGGAAACATTAGTTACTATTTGCCAAGAGTCAAAATTTCTTGTAGAATTCTAGAGAATGGAAACAGACTCGGTTCCTCCCATGAACCCTCATTTTGTATCAACTGAACCATGAAGCACTTCTTTCCTCTTAAAATGATATCTAGGCTCTGGAACAGGAAATTTGTATTAACTCGCAGAATACACTTGGAAGGCTATCAGCTCCACAAGTCTTTCATCATAATGTATGCTTAAGAACTAGCCATTTGGAACTAAAATTCATGTTGGAGCTCAACAGCTGCCTGGAGACTTTAAGGATCAGATGAAAGGTGCTTTGTAGGCAGCAAAGGCCATCAGTAGGGGGCTGCTTAACTGGGAAGGAGGGCCTAAACAAGCGTAGGGTGAGTGCCCTGTGCTGCACGCTGGAGATCTGGGTGAGCCTGAGCTAGGAGGTGCTTCTCTGTTTGCTACAGTCCATGGGGTCCCAAAGAGCTGGACACGACTGAAGCAACTTAGCACGCATAAATGCATGTACCATCAGCATCAGCAGCTACTTGATTCTTCCCCTAAGACAACCCCAAAGCTTGTAACCATTCCCTACACCATCAAGAAGTGATGTGTCCCAACAGGAAAGGACATCCAGATTAGAACCAAGGAAAGAATACAGTGAAAAGAGGTGAGAGGTCACTGTCAGAGTTCTGGAGAGCCAGCGGTCCATCTCTGGAAGGTTCCCTGATTCTAGACTTGGCCTCATCTTATTCTACAAGAACACACCATGAAAAACATAAACCGAGGGACTTCCCTACTGGTCCAGTGGTGCACTCCCAATGCAGGGGCACAGGTTCGATCCCTGGCTGGAGAACTAAGATCCCAAACACCGTGCAGCATGGCCGAGAGATTTTTTTTTTTTTTTAAAGAAAGCTAAATTGACAAACACAGAGCCCCCTCTCCACACCGCACTCTGCCACTAAATTTCCACTGGTAACAGACTCAGGGCAGCACTGAGCAAAGCTGGGGTCCCACGCAGGGTCCAGCTTCAGAATGAGACCAACTCCAGTGGGCCCCAAGATTCTTCTGGGGCTTCTGAAGTAGATCTGTTCTAACCAAACAGGCTCGAGGTCAAAGTCCCTGGAAACACTAGTTACTATTTGCCAAGAGTCAAAATTTCTTGTAGAATTCTAGAGAATGGAAACAGACTCGGTTCCTCCCATGAACCCTCATTTTGTATCAACTGAACCATGAAGCACTTCTTTCCTCTTAAAATGATATCTAGGCTCTGGAACAGGAAATTTGTATTAACTCGCAGAATACACTTGGAAGGCTATCAGCTCCACAAGTCTTTCATCATAATGTATGCTTAAGAACTAGCCATTTGGAACTAAAATTCATGTTGGAGCTCAACAGCTGCCTGGAGACTTTAAGGATCAGATGAAAGGTGCTTTGTAGGCAGCAAAGGCCATCAGTAGGGGGCTGCTTAACTGGGAAGGAGGGCCTAAACAAGCGTAGGGTGAGTGCCCTGTGCTGCACGCTGGAGATCTGGGTGAGCCTGAGCAAAATACAAATAGAGCAGATTTCATTTCTTACAGGCTGTGCAACCTTGACTTCTCTGACTTCCCTCATCAGCATAAAGGAACCGAGTAAAGCTCTCAACAGATGTTTGATGAATGAATGAAAGACTAAAGAACAGAGTTAGGCTCGATCTCCACCTTTTCACAGTCTCTCTCTCTGACTGGAAGCCCTGAATTCTGTGTGTTGTCCAGTGAAGTCTGCAGAGAGGCTGCACAGAGCAAGCTTCTGCTCACCCCGTGTGTGCGCTGAGGTGCTTCAGTCGCATTTGACTCTGTGCGACCCCGTGGACTGGAGCCCGCCAGGCTCCTCTGTCCATGGGATTCTCCAGGGAAGAATACTGGAGTGGGCTGCCATTCCCTCCTCCAGGGGATCTTCCCGACCCAGGGACTGGACCCACATCTCCTGCACTGCCGGGCGGGTTCTTACCACTAGCACTCACCCTGATAAGGCCTCTTCTCCTGTCAGAGTTCATCTGTTCTGCCCCTCATCTGTACTCCCAACACCCACGATATGCTGACTTTCCATCACACTTTTCTTTACTCTCCTGACATCCTTGCTGGTGATGTACCTGTACTATTTTAACTATTAAAAGTGATTAAAGGGATACAGGCTGTAAGTTAAAAAAAAAAAAAAAAAAAAAAACACCAAAAGCTATAAAGTGAAGGGTAAGGTCTCTTTCTCTCAATCCCCAATCTCATTCCCTAGAGACATTACTGCTGAGTTCTATAGTAGCCTCCAGAAAATCTTTCATGTATATGTTATTATATAGCTATAAATATTTAAAATACCTTCTCTCTGCCAATAGTTTTTCTACTGTCAACCTAGAGGGTGATAAGGACAATTCCCCAAGGTGTATTGACTTAAAAAATTTTAAGTTCCATGTATCACAAATTTTGGTTTAAAAAATACAGGAAAACTCAGGGTTTCCCTGGTGGTCCAGTGGGTAAAGACACCACCTTACAGTGCAAGGGGCGCCAGTTCAATTCCTGGCCTGGGAAGATCCCACGTGCTGTGGAGCGGCCGGACCGATGTGTCCAACTACCAAGCCTGAGCTCTGGAGCACGTGCACCCAGAGCCGGTGCTCTGCGATGAGAGAGGCCACTTCAATGGGAGGCCCACACAGGCCAAAGAACAAAGATGGAAATAAATGAAAGATCAATAGAAGTGACCAAAAAAAAAAAAAAATATATATATATATATATACACACACACACATACATATAGGAAAACTCAGATGCATTAAAATGTGACTGGACTATACTGTCTAGTTCAGTTGCTAACAGAATCAACCTAAAAGCTAAAATAAATCATGGCAAATAAATTAAGATACAAACGCTAGACTTCCCTGAGGGTTGAATGGTTCAGGCTCTGCATTTCCAATGCAGAGGGCATAGGTTCGATCCCTGGTATGGGAATTAAGGTCCCACATACCTCTCAGGCCAGTCAAAAAAACAACAAAAAAAGAGGCTCGTCTCCGCCTAAACTGACTTCTGGGGGTATTCTTCTATCCCCCTTCAAGTGTCTGTGCTGGAAGCTTTCTCTATCTCTTTTTTCTTGAATAACATTGTTACTGCATAAAAAAAAAAAAAAGAAGCTAGCCTCATCTTATTTTTTATTAATAGGTTCCAGACATGTAATTCTAGCAATGTATTTTATAGACTTTAAGACAGCTACAAGTCAAAGCTCGGATTTTAAAAAATATGCTTGAAAAAAAAAATACGCTTGAGCTAGGGGCAAGCTTCTACTATTTATATTTCAATGATCAATTTGGAGAGAATGCTCTATTTACTTACTTCACCCTTAAAGAAAAATACATAAAGGTTTTACAGAAATAGAGCATACATTTTCCTCTTTGTAATTGTTGTTTGTCCTTGTAAAGGCTGAATTTATACTTAAGGCTTTTTTTTTTTTTTTAATGAGTTTGAATGAAGAGCCAGAAAAACAGTGCAATACGCATTAAGAGTGGGCGAATAAAGTGGAAAGAATAGAATCAGTACATAAATCCTGTCAAAATGTATTAGCATTTCCTGATCTGACTCACAAAGTCTCAGCCTCATCAGACTTGCTTTTCCCACGTCATGGCAACAGCACGTATCGTTGTTTCTGGAAGGGTCAGCTGCTTCAGCCTCCCACAGCCCCTCGATGACAAGGCTTTCTTGACTTCATAAATACATGCAGCCCAGCTGTCGTCCGCTTAATGAGACGACTTCCATCTGATGGAACCTGCCCCTAGCAGGCGGGCTGTCGCCTGAGCTCAGTAACGGACCATGCTGGCCCGTGCAGAGCCCCGGGCGCCACACAGCCACACAAGTCCTATTGTTCCTCCAACATGGCAGCCTAGGGCTTGACTGAGGACTTAAAACCATGTCTCTCCTTTTAAGAATACACCCTCCTCTTCTACTGAGGCAGTTCCTTCTTCGATTTGAAACCTTCCAAGGCTCATCTTAACCAGAGATGTGTATTATTACATGATTATATAAAGATGGGATGAAAATTAAAATTAACTCAAAGTAAGGCATATGGTGAGGAGAGGTCACAAAAGGGACAGAAGAATGAACGTTCACTGAACTCTGCTCAGCTCCAGGCACGGTGCCCGGTGCCCTACATCCTTGCTATTCGTCTGTGGTCCAGGAACTCTGGCGCGGGCACCAGCTGGAGCGTGTGACAGGCACGGCCTCTCAGGCCCCACCCCGGGCCCCCAGACTCCGCAGCGGGAAACACCCCCAGGGGACACCGGGCACAGGCTTGTCTGAGAAGCCCTGCCCTAAATTACATAGTTTATTTCATCCTTTTAACAACTAGTTGAGCAAAAACATT
Source organism: Tragulus kanchil (assembly GCA_022376925.1). NCBI lineage: Eukaryota > Metazoa > Chordata > Mammalia > Artiodactyla > Tragulidae > Tragulus > Tragulus kanchil. The sequence continues at coordinate 74,411,238 of JAIOJX010000003.1, read as the reverse complement.
TAGTTCCATACTTTATGTCTATAAATGTTGGGTCCTGATCTTGGACTTGCAGCCTCCAAAACTGTGAGAAAGAAATTTTGTTGTTTATAAGTCACCTAGTTTGTGGTGTTTTGTTACAGCAGCCTAAAGGGGCTAACAAACACAATAAGGAAACCAGACAGAAAGTTTCCTTTCTCCCTTTTCCCTTTTTTTCAAAAAAAAGAATATATATATATATACATTGATATTGATATATTGCTTTTTACTTCTCTTGGCTGCCAAAAGGGTTTAATGAAAAATATAAATCTTACATATACATGGAATCTAGAAAGATGGTGCTGATAAATACATATACAGAGCAGCAGTGGATAGGTGAACACAGAGAACAGTCTCATGGACACTGGGGTGAGGGAGGGGAATATGCTGTGGGACGAGGGGATCTCAAGCAGGGCCCTGTGGAGACCCGGGGGGTGGGATACGGAGGGAGATGGGGGAGGATCGGGTGGGGCGTGACGTGTGTGTACCTATGGAGGATCTGGGTCAATGTGTGGCAGTAGACAACAAAACTGTAAAAAAAAAAAAGTAAAAAACAAAACAAAATACAAGTCTTAGTAAACAACGAAATAAACAATTTTTTTTTTTTTACCATGCAGTGAAGTGGGAAACCACTGTAGTGAGAATCTTGCCTTTTCTGTATATTCTGTGCAAACATCCCTCAGCCTGTATTTCTCACACATGTTTAAGGCATATACCCTGCTCACTCAGTCAGTAAAGAATCTGCCGGCACTGTCCGAGACCACTTGCAAGGCTCATCTTCCAGAGATGTGTATTATTACATGATTATATAAAGATGGGATGAAAATTAAAATTAACTCAAAGTAAGGCATATGGTGAGGAGAGGTCACAAAAGGGACAGAAGAATGAACGTTCACTGAACTCTGCTCAGCTCCAGGCACGGTGCCCGGTGCCCTACATCCTTGCTATTCGTCTGTGGTCCAGGAACTCTGGCGCGGGCACCAGCTGGAGCGTGTGACAGGCACGGCCTCTCAGGCCCCACCCCGGGCCCCCAGACTCCGCAGCGGGAAACACCCCCAGGGGACACCGGGCACAGGCTTGTCTGAGAAGCCCTGCCCTAAATTACATAGTTTATTTCATCCTTTTAACAACTAGTTGAGCAAAAACATTTAGTTCCATACTTTATGTCTATAAATGTTGGGTCCTGATCTTGGACTTGCAGCCTCCAAAACTGTGAGAAAGAAATTTTGTTGTTTATAAGTCACCTAGTTTGTGGTGTTTTGTTACAGCAGCCTAAAGGGGCTAACAAACACAATAAGGAAACCAGACAGAAAGTTTCCTTTCTCCCTTTTCCCTTTTTTTCAAAAAAAAGAATATATATATATATATACATTGATATTGATATATTGCTTTTTACTTCTCTTGGCTGCCAAAAGGGTTTAATGAAAAATATAAATCTTACATATACATGGAATCTAGAAAGATGGTGCTGATAAATACATATACAGAGCAGCAGTGGATAGGTGAACACAGAGAACAGTCTCATGGACACTGGGGTGAGGGAGGGGAATATGCTGTGGGACGAGGGGATCTCAAGCAGGGCCCTGTGGAGACCCGGGGGGTGGGATACGGAGGGAGATGGGGGAGGATCGGGTGGGGCGTGACGTGTGTGTACCTATGGAGGATCTGGGTCAATGTGTGGCAGTAGACAACAAAACTGTAAAAAAAAAAAAGTAAAAAACAAAACAAAATACAAGTCTTAGTAAACAACGAAATAAACAATTTTTTTTTTTTTACCATGCAGTGAAGTGGGAAACCACTGTAGTGAGAATCTTGCCTTTTCTGTATATTCTGTGCAAACATCCCTCAGCCTGTATTTCTCACACATGTTTAAGGCATATACCCTGCTCACTCAGTCAGTAAAGAATCTGCCGGCACTGTCCGAGACCACTTGCAAGCGGGAGACCTAGGTTCGAACCCTCGTGGGGAAGATCCCCTGGGGAAGGCAATGGCAACCCACGGCAGTCTCCTTGCCTGGAGAATCCCACGGACAGAGGAGCCTGGCAGGCTACAGTCCATGCGGTCGCAAAGAGTTGGACACGTTAGACCATCACAGACCACCACCACGACATGTCACGATGCTCACATAGTCCTTCCTTCCTCTCTGCATCACAGAAAGGATCTCTGGCAGGGAAAGGGGTGCCGCCCAAGATCTCTCCGGTGGGAAAAGGTAGCGCCGGCCGCACCAGCACAGCTTGTTGGAGCCCAAAGCCCAGGCTCTTCCCCATTTCCCACTCTGGCCCAGGCTTCTTGAATACCCTCCGCTGGAACAGCACTGAGTGACCAGCACTTGCAAGGCAGCCTGTGGCGTGGGCAACAGGGCAGAAAAGCACCAGCAAACCACCCCGTGAGGAGTGGGGAGCAGCTGTGCGGGCGTAGGGTCCAACTTCCCTTGGGCTACACAAGAGGGCACAAGCAGGACCCAAAGAAATCCGAAGGAGGCTAACTTTAGCTCCACGTAAGGCAACAGTTTCTTGTAACTAGAGCTATTCTATTTTGGAAAGATGGCACGACTGAAGGCTTTCAAGCACAGGGTGGATGACCTGACGCTGTCTGGACTATGAGGAAAACCCTGTTTCAGGAGGGATACTTTAGGGGCTACTTGGCTCTTCAAGGCCCTTCCAGAACAAATCAACACCAGGAATCAATTCAAGTTACCAGGAAGCACAGAGTATCAGTTGGGCTACGCCCCACAGAAAAAACCACCACAGTATCACGTTTGAATGTGTGGCAGTAGACAACAAAACTGTAAAAAAAAAGTAAAAAACAAAACAAAATACAAGTCTTAGTAAACAACGAAATAAACAATTTTTTTTTTTTTACCATGCAGTGAAGTGGGAAACCACTGTAGTGAGAATCTTGCCTTTTCTGTATATTCTGTGCAAACATCCCTCAGCCTGTATTTCTCACACATGTTTAAGGCATATACCCTGCTCACTCAGTCAGTAAAGAATCTGCCGGCACTGTCCGAGACCACTTGCAAGCGGGAGACCTAGGTTCGAACCCTCGTGGGGAAGATCCCCTGGGGAAGGCAATGGCAACCCACGGCAGTCTCCTTGCCTGGAGAATCCCACGGACAGAGGAGCCTGGCAGGCTACAGTCCATGCGGTCGCAAAGAGTTGGACACGTTAGACCATCACAGACCACCACCACGACATGTCACGATGCTCACATAGTCCTTCCTTCCTCTCTGCATCACAGAAAGGATCTCTGGCAGGGAAAGGGGTGCCGCCCAAGATCTCTCCGGTGGGAAAAGGTAGCGCCGGCCGCACCAGCACAGCTTGTTGGAGCCCAAAGCCCAGGCTCTTCCCCATTTCCCACTCTGGCCCAGGCTTCTTGAATACCCTCCGCTGGAACAGCACTGAGTGACCAGCACTTGCAAGGCAGCCTGTGGCGTGGGCAACAGGGCAGAAAAGCACCAGCAAACCACCCCGTGAGGAGTGGGGAGCAGCTGTGCGGGCGTAGGGTCCAACTTCCCTTGGGCTACACAAGAGGGCACAAGCAGGACCCAAAGAAATCCGAAGGAGGCTAACTTTAGCTCCACGTAAGGCAACAGTTTCTTGTAACTAGAGCTATTCTATTTTGGAAAGATGGCACGACTGAAGGCTTTCAAGCACAGGGTGGATGACCTGACGTCTGTCTGGACTATGAGGAAAACCCTGTTTCAGGAGGGATACTTTAGGGGCTACTTGGCTCTTCAAGGCCCTTCCAGAACAAATCAACACCAGGAATCAATTCAAGTTACCAGGAAGCACAGTGTATCAGTTGGGCTGCCACAGAAAACCACCACAGATCACGTGATTTAAAACCACCATCATTTACGGTGTCACAGTTCTGGAGGCTGGATGTGCAGGATCAAGCGTCAGCAGGGCGGGTTTCTTCGGAGGGCTGCAGGGGCATCCGTCCCACGCCCCTTTCCCCTACACGCTCCAGGGGCTGGATGGCACGCTTCAGTGTTCCTTGGCTTGTAGGAGCCTCACTCTGATCTATGCCTTCAGGTTCACAGGGTGTTCCCTCCATGTGTCCAAATTTCCTCCTTTATAAGGAACCAGTCGTTACTGGGCGAGGGTGCACGCTAAGGCCTCACTTGAAGTGAGGGAGTATCATACTGTGTTCTACTACTACTATGGGAATTTCTATCCCAAAGAGGCAGGGGAGAAGTGGGAAACGGGGCCAAGGAGGAGCAGGAATCCTCTAGGAGGCTGTATGACTGGGTTTAGTAACTTAGTAAAGCTGCTTAGTGACAAGCTAACTGATGTCTCCATCTTACATTTTTTCCAGAAATTGTATACCTCCTGCTTCTTTGGGGAGTTTATCCTGGGCGAGCAGGGATCACCCCATGGGCAGGGGTATGGGGGCAGGTGCCACCTGGTTGGGACCCCATGAAGCTGGAGTTGGCTGCCGTCACGGTGACAGAAGCAGAGCTTGCTGGCAAGGGTCAGGTGAAGCCAAGGAGATCTGAGAGGATACAAAAGGGGCACCTGATACAGTATTGATACCTCCTATGGATGACTGGGAGGAAGTAGTCAACGCGAATATAAACGGAGACCACCTTTCTGGAAACTTAAATACTGGTTTCCCTCGGAGCCAGCAAACGCTACTTTCAGGATCCATCCTGGGCAAACACTTAGGACAAGTGCATGAAAATGTACAGAGAACATTCTGTATAGTTGAAAGCACCTGGGAAGGGCCTGCGAGTCCAACGATTCAGGATTGGTTACATAGACTTTACGTGACATATAACGGAATCCTATCCAGTTATTTAAATTTATGAGGTATTACTTGTTCAAGAGACTGATAATGGACAGTCACTGAACACAGCTAAATGAAAAAAAGCAACATTGAACGAATAATGTGATCCCACTTTTGTAAAAAGGATTCTGAAAAATATTTATCTGGATATATATTTTCATATAAATTCTGGGAAGTCTATTCTCAAGAATACTAACAGTAACTACCTCTAAGTAATTTTGACTTTTTCTTCCTTTTAAATACAAGAATGTTATTATTATTTATTTTTGCAATGAATGTGGAAATATATAATTGAAACAAATTTTGTTTTAAAAGACTGTCTGGCATAGAAAAATAATAGACATTTTAGCCACTCTTTTTTTTTTTTTTTGGCCAAGTGGCATATGGGATCTCAGTTCTCTGACCAGGGATTGAACCCGTGCCCCCTGCAGTGGGAGGGCGGAGCCTTAATCACTGGATAACCAACGAAGTCCAAGAAAAGACATTTTAGCTATCTGAGCAATTGGAGGCTTAATGTGTAAATGACAGATACTGCTAAAAATTAAATGAATAGAATCACTATTCCATTAATTCAACATTAAAAACATTCCAGAACAGTTTCTACAAACCAGGCACCAAGCCAGGTACTGGAGACAGAGGAAGCCAAATTGTATTTAGTATTATAAAAGAAAAAAGATATTTTCCTGGAATATCTTTTCCATCTCAAAGGAAATAAATTTTAGTTGTATTAAAGTTTTTCAGAGTATTTACATGTTTTCTCCTTTTACAAAAGATTTTAGGTCAATTACAACAAAACATTCAATTAAATGGTAAACTACACCTAAGAATTTGGATCAGGAGTCAATCAAAATGCCTATATGGAGATCACCTTCTCTTTTGGTTTTAGAGCTCAATGTGATTCTGAGTTCTAAGCAGCCAAAGCAAAAAGGAAAAGCATTTATTTTGTTCTGGCTGTCAGAGAGAAACAGAGACACCTTTTTTTAAAAAGGAGAAACCAAGCTTCATTTAGCATTTATCTGCAAAAAAAATTCCTCACGTGGGTTTCATACCAAGGGTGACATTAATAACTATTATTCTCCATATGAAACAATAAGAGAAAACCTGGCTAGTCCCTTAATCGGTGGAAAAGTCATATCGGAATCCTATCCAGTTATTTAAATTTATGAGGTATTACTTGTTCAAGAGACTGATAATGGACAGTCACTGAACACAGCTAAATGAAAAAAAGCAACATTGAACGAATAATGTGATCCCACTTTTGTAAAAAGGATTCTGAAAAATATTTATCTGGATATATATTTTCATATAAATTCTGGGAAGTCTATTCTCAAGAATACTAACAGTAACTACCTCTAAGTAATTTTGACTTTTTCTTCCTTTTAAATACAAGAATGTTATTATTATTTATTTTTGCAATGAATGTGGAAATATATAATTGAAACAAATTTTGTTTTAAAAGACTGTCTGGCATAGAAAAATAATAGACATTTTAGCCACTCTTTTTTTTTTTTTTTGGCCAAGTGGCATATGGGATCTCAGTTCTCTGACCAGGGATTGAACCCGTGCCCCCTGCAGTGGGAGGCGGAGCCTTAATCACTGGATAACCAACGAAGTCCAAGAAAAGACATTTTAGCTATCTGAGCAATTGGAGGCTTAATGTGTAAATGACAGATACTGCTAAAAATTAAATGAATAGAATCACTATTCCATTAATTCAACATTAAAAACATTCCAGAACAGTTTCTACAAACCAGGCACCAAGCCAGGTACTGGAGACAGAGGAAGCCAAATTGTATTTAGTATTATAAAAGAAAAAAGATATTTTCCTGGAATATCTTTTCCATCTCAAAGGAAATAAATTTTAGTTGTATTAAAGTTTTTCAGAGTATTTACATGTTTTCTCCTTTTACAAAAGATTTTAGGTCAATTACAACAAAACATTCAATTAAATGGTAAACTACACCTAAGAATTTGGATCAGGAGTCAATCAAAATGCCTATATGGAGATCACCTTCTCTTTTGGTTTTAGAGCTCAATGTGATTCTGAGTTCTAAGCAGCCAAAGCAAAAAGGAAAAGCATTTATTTTGTTCTGGCTGTCAGAGAGAAACAGAGACACCTTTTTTTAAAAAGGAGAAACCAAGCTTCATTTAGCATTTATCTGCAAAAAAAATTCCTCACGTGGGTTTCATACCAAGGGTGACATTAATAACTATTATTCTCCATATGAAACAATAAGAGAAAAACCTGGCTAGTCCCTAAGCGGAGCAGGACACAAGTGCCTCAGAGGCATCACATTTTGTGGAAATAGGAACAACAGAAAACACACAGCATTCTGAGATGCAGCAACACAGCCAGCCAGCCCTACTGGTAAGAAGCATCGTTCTTCATCAGGTTAGAAAACAGACTGAATCCTGGCCTGCTGAAGCACAAGGGCGGGCTACCCATACCCTAAATAATGGACAGTGGGCTCGTTCTGGATGCTATTCCTCAGTTTTAATACGGCACTATTTCTAAGTTTGTGTACTAAGGCTCTCCCAAGAAACAGAACCACTGAGAGATAATATCCATACCTAAATATATGTGTGGGGCTTCCCCAGTGGCTCAGTGGTAAAGAACCTGCCTGCTGGGCTTCCCTGGTGGTCCAGTGGGTAAGGACACTGTGTTGCAATGCAAGGGGCCCCGGTTCGATCCCTGGCCTGGGAAGATCCCACGTGCCGCGGAGCGGCTGGACCCATGTGTCCAATTACCGAGCCGGAGCTCTGGAGCGCATGCGCCCAGAGCCGGTGCTCTGTGACAACAGAGGCAGCTGTGATGGGAGGCCCACACAGGCCAAAAAACAAAGATGGATGAAACTAGACAAGCCCACCCCCTCCCTCCCCACCCCCACCAAAATAAATAAATAAATAAATGTTTAAAAAAAAAAAAAAAGAACCTGCCTGCCAATGTCAATGGCAACCTGCTCCAGGCTGCATTCTCATCTGGGAAATATCATAGACAGAGGAGCCTGAACTATAGTCCTCGGGGTGGCAAAGAGCAAGACATGACTTGGCAACTAAATAACAACACATTGATGTGTATATATAAAGTCTATCTATCTATCTAAATATATAGATTTATCATAAGTAACCAGCCTATGCAGTTATGGAGGCTGACAAGTCTCATGACCTGAGTCATCACACTGGAGACCCAAGAAAAGCTACTGTAGTTCTCATGCAAGTAGAAGCTTGGGAACAGACAGAAGCAGTGGTATAGATCTAGTCTGAAGGCCAGCAAGGCTCAAGATTCAGGAAAGTCATTGTTTCAATTGAAATCCAAAGGCAGTAAAAAAAAAAAAGTCAATGTCCCATGTGAAAGCAGTCAGGCAGGAGGCTTTCTCTTGGACTTGAGGGAAGACCAGCTTTTCTGTTCAAGTCAGGAGTGCAAGGAGATCAAAGCAGTCAATCCTAAAGAAAATTGATCCTGAATATTCATTGGAAGGACAGATGCTGAAGCTCCCATACTTTGGCCACCTGATGTGAAGAACCAACTCATTGGAAAAGACCCTGATGCTGGGAAAGATTGAGGGCAAGGGAAGGGAGCGACAGAGGATGAGAGGTTGGATGGCATCACCAACTCAAGGGCATGAGCCTGAGCAGGGACAGGGGAGCCCGGGACACTGCGGTGCACGGGGTCACAAAGTGTCGGACATGACTGAGCGACTGACCAACAACAGGCCTTCAGCTGATGGGACGAGGCCCAACCCTGTTAGGGGGACACTCTGCTTTATCAGTTTAAATACTAACTTCATCCCAACACCCTCACAGGAACACTCAGAATAACACTGGTCAGAATATCTAGGCACTACATGTCCCAGTCAAGGTGACAGATAAAATTAACCATCATAAAGCTTTACCATTAATACACAGCGAAACCAACTGTGATTCACCTGGCTTACCAAACAGGGCGAGGACTATAAATTCATTTACCAGACAGGATATCTATCTTAGAGCAGAACTGATGAAGATGACAATACCAAAAATGGAAAGGAAAACAGGTTGACAGCAATAGACGGTGCATTAAAAGGCAACTTCAGACCTCATGACAAAGTTGTGGGAGGAAGAAATTTTTAGAAAGTCCCAAGATCAGAGGCTGAAGTTATTGCCGTGGAAGGCAAAGAACAGATGGTGACATGAAACGGAAAAGGGTAATGTCCAAAATATGCCAATTAATAGGGACTTGAGCCGCCTCAAGATTTCCTGAAGAAACACTAGGGTTGCCATGACAACTCTCCCACACCCTGACGGCCCAGCCCGAGCGGGGCTCTGCAGTGACGACAGGGTGGGAGGGGCTCACCTGGGGTCTGGGCACGGAGCGGGAGTCAGGCACACCCACGAGGCCACACAAGACCCGCCCCTCGCACTGCCCACACGCAGCTCTGCCCTCCACCCTCCCACCCTCCCCGGGGCCAGGCTGGTGCTCACAAACGCACTCAAGCCTTCGCATCTTCAAAGTTCCTCACCTCTGCTGTGTCTTTGGAGCTTTTCTCTGTAAGCAAGGAAGAACACAGGGTGTTGCACAGCACCCAGCTCTATAAGGAGGAGTCAACAGCGACAGCACTTGCAGACGGACAGCGTACCCCGAGAGGACCTCGGGGGAAATGCAGGATGAGACACGCTGTGCTTCAGAAAGACAGGCCCCGTCGATCGTGGGATGCACATCGCAAGAGGAATTCTTTGAGCCAAGAGTCTTGCATCTTCCCACACACGGACACGCGCTGACACTGTTAACTTGAGATATCTGTTCTCACAACCAGCAGTGATCTCTTATCTAGAATGTGTGCTGGACTGCATGTCTTCCCTAGCCAAACCCCGTGAATAAGCTCTTTCTCCCCTATCTTTTGGGAGTAGCTTCTTCTGAGTTCCTAAGAGGCTGTCTCCTGGGCCATCGTCCTCTATCAGGTCCCTGCATTAAAACTTAAACTCGGGCTTCCTTGGTGGTCCAGTGGGTAAGGACACCGCCTTGCAGTGCAAGGGGCACCGGTTCGGTCCCTGGCCTAGGAGGATCCCACGTGCCGCGGAGTGGCTGGACGGATGTGTCCAATTACCGAGTCGGAGCTCTGGAGCACATGCACCCAGAGCCGGTGCTCTGCGACAACAGAGGCCACTGCGATGGGAGGCCCACACGGGCCAGAGAGCAAAGATGGATGAAAATAGATAAATGAAAGACCAATAGGAGTGGCCCACCTGCCCACCCTCACCCCCAAAAAACCCTTAAACTCACAGACTTCCGTGGTGGTCCAGAATCCACCCGCAAGTGCAGGGAACATGGGTTCAATCCCAGGTTGGGGAAGATGCCACATGCTGTGGGCCAACTAAGCCCACATGCCTAGAGCCCGAGTCTCCCGATAAGAAGAGCCACCTCACTGAGAAGCCTGCAGACTGAGCAGCCCCTGCTCTTTGCAACTAGTGAAAGCTTACGAAGCAACGAAGGCCCAGTGCAGCTAAAAAACATCTATCTTAAATAAATTTTTAAAAAACTTACAACTCACAGCCCTTAGTTTGTCTGTTTTTAAGTCGGCACCTTCCTGCCCTGTCCTTCCTCCTACCACCGAGTCTCTTGAAGGCCTTGCATATGCTGCCTCTGCTTCCACTCTCCCACCCACTAAGTCCTTGTGCCTCTGGTCGCCAGGGCCTCCATTCAAGCCATACCATCCATACCCACTTCCTGATGGCTGGACCCCAAAGGCTCAGGCTCCATCTTTTCTTAGCTTTTATTTAATGGTGCTGCACATTTCACAGTGAACTTGAAATTCCCTTCCTTGGCTCCCAGGACCCAGAACTACATCAGTTCTTGGCCTCGCCCCCTCTCTCCCCTCGCTGAATCTTTCTCTTCTTGATTGTTCAAAAGAGACGTCAAAAGATTCTGCCGTCATACCTCAGCCTTTTCACCTGTTTTCTTCCTCAGAAGTCACTCCCCCAGGGCTTCCTGCTGTCTCCCCCAATCCTGCGAGGAACTGCCAACTCTCTGCTCCACCCTGACCGCTGTCTCTCCAAGGAGTCTTACATTTTCTATGCCTTCCGGCCATTTCCCCTCAATAACACCCCAGATTCACCTTTAAAATAGGACTTCCTTGTCCTTGTTAACAGGACACACTGAAGAAACTGCCAACTACCTACTTTGTCCACATTTAAGGACGGATGTGTCCAATCGAGTCGGAGCTCTGGAGCACATGCACCCAGAGCCGGTGCTCTGCGACAACAGAGGCCACTGCGATGGGAGGCCCACACGGGCCAGAGAGCAAAGATGGATGAAAATAGATAAATGAAAGACCAATAGGAGTGGCCCACCTGCCCACCCTCACCCCCAAAAAACCCTTAAACTCACAGACTTCCGTGGTGGTCCAGAATCCACCCGCAAGTGCAGGGAACATGGGTTCAATCCCAGGTTGGGGAAGATGCCACATGCTGTGGGCCAACTAAGCCCACATGCCTAGAGCCCGAGTCTCCCGATAAGAAGAGCCACCTCACTGAGAAGCCTGCAGACTGAGCAGCCCCTGCTCTTTGCAACTAGTGAAAGCTTACGAAGCAACGAAGGCCCAGTGCAGCTAAAAAACATCTATCTTAAATAAATTTTTAAAAAACTTACAACTCACAGCCCTTAGTTTGTCTGTTTTTAAGTCGGCACCTTCCTGCCCTGTCCTTCCTCCTACCACCGAGTCTCTTGAAGGCCTTGCATATGCTGCCTCTGCTTCCACTCTCCCACCCACTAAGTCCTTGTGCCTCTGGTCGCCAGGGCCTCCATTCAAGCCATACCATCCATACCCACTTCCTGATGGCTGGACCCCAAAGGCTCAGGCTCCATCTTTTCTTAGCTTTTATTTAATGGTGCTGCACATTTCACAGTGAACTTGAAATTCCCTTCCTTGGCTCCCAGGACCCAGAACTACATCAGTTCTTGGCCTCGCCCCCTCTCTCCCCTCGCTGAATCTTTCTCTTCTTGATTGTTCAAAAGAGACGTCAAAAGATTCTGCCGTCATACCTCAGCCTTTTCACCTGTTTTCTCTTCCTCAGAAGTCACTCCCCCAGGGCTTCCTGCTGTCTCCCCCAATCCTGCGAGGAACTGCCAACTCTCTGCTCCACCCTGACCGCTGTCTCTCCAAGGAGTCTTACATTTTCTATGCCTTCCGGCCATTTCCCCTCAATAACACCCCAGATTCACCGTTTTAAAATAGGACTTCCTTGTCCTTGTTAACAGGACACACTGAAGATCCCAAATGCTGCGACTAAGCTCCAACTCACCCAAATAAACAGATATTTTTTAGGTATCACAGCCATTTAAGGCTTTTATTTATTTATCTATCCATTTATTTTTGGTTATTCTGGGTTTTCACTGCTGCCACAGGCTCTTCTCTAGTTGCAGGGAGTGGGGGCTTCTCTCTAGTTGAGGTGAGCTTGTTGCGGTGACTTCTCTTGCTGTGGAACTCAGGCTCTAGGGCACACGGGCTTCAGTAGCTGCAGTCCAAGGGCTCAATAGTTGCGGCTCCGAGGCTCTAGAGCTCAATAGTTGCGGCTCACAGGTTTAGTTGCTGTTCAGCATGTGGGATCTTCCCAGGTCAGGGCTCAAACCAGTGTCTCCTGCATTGGCAGGCAAACTCTTTATCACTGAGCTACCAGGGAAGCCCAAATAGACAGACATATGTATATGTGTGTGTGTGTGTATATATATATATATATATGTATATATATATATATATATATGTATATATATATATTGTTTTTCACTTTTTATTTCCACAGAGTTTTATTGTTTACAGATACGTATAATCCCAAATTAGTCATATGTAGATCCTTGGCTCCCTCCCTCCTCCACCCCGCTTCCAGTCCCCGTCACCCCACCCCTCCAGGCCGTTGCATCCCGCCCCTGCAGGATCCCCTATTCCCACAGCGCAATGACAATAGCTATCATTTTCACACATGATAGTATAGGTTTCCATGTTACTCCCTTTACGCCTCCCACCCACTGTTCATTCCCCACAATGTCCATACACCTGTTCTCCATGTCTCCAGACAGATTTTTTTTTTTTATAATTTTTTTTGGGGGGGGTGGGGAGGGAGGGGGCCAGACAGGCCACTTCTATTGGTTTTTCATTTATCTATTTTCATCCATCTTTGTTCTTTGGCCCGTGTGGGCCTCCCATCGCGGTGGCCTCTCTTGTCGCAGAGCACCGGCTCTGGGCGCATGCGCTCCAGAGCTCCGGCTCAGTAATTGGACACATCAGTGTCTCTCCAAGGAGTCTTACATTTTCTATGCCTTCCGGCCATTTCCCCTCAATAACACCCCAGATTCACCGTTTTAAAATAGGACTTCCTTGTCCTTGTTAACAGGACACACTGAAGATCCCAAATGCTGCGACTAAGCTCCAACTCACCCAAATAAACAGATATTTTTTAGGTATCACAGCCATTTAAGGCTTTTATTTATTTATCTATCCATTTATTTTTGGTTATTCTGGGTTTTCACTGCTGCCACAGGCTCTTCTCTAGTTGCAGGGAGTGGGGGCTTCTCTCTAGTTGAGGTGAGCTTGTTGCGGTGACTTCTCTTGCTGTGGAACTCAGGCTCTAGGGCACACGGGCTTCAGTAGCTGCAGTCCAAGGGCTCAATAGTTGCGGCTCCGAGGCTCTAGAGCTCAATAGTTGCGGCTCACAGGTTTAGTTGCTGTTCAGCATGTGGGATCTTCCCAGGTCAGGGCTCAAACCAGTGTCTCCTGCATTGGCAGGCAAACTCTTTATCACTGAGCTACCAGGGAAGCCCAAATAGACAGACATATGTATATGTGTGTGTGTGTGTATATATATATATATATATGTATATATATATATATATATGTATATATATATATATTGTTTTTCACTTTTTATTTCCACAGAGTTTTATTGTTTACAGATACGTATAATCCCAAATTAGTCATATGTAGATCCTTGGCTCCCTCCCTCCTCCACCCCGCTTCCAGTCCCCGTCACCCCACCCCTCCAGGCCGTTGCATCCCGCCCCTGCAGGATCCCCTATTCCCACAGCGCAATGACAATAGCTATCATTTTCACACATGATAGTATAGGTTTCCATGTTACTCCCTTTACGCCTCCCACCCACTGTTCATTCCCCACAATGTCCATACACCTGTTCTCCATGTCTCCAGACAGATTTTTTTTTTTTATATTTTTTTTGGGGGGGGGGGGGGAGGGAGGGGGCCAGACAGGCCACTTCTATTGGTTTTTCATTTATCTATTTTCATCCATCTTTGTTCTTTGGCCCGTGTGGGCCTCCCATCGCGGTGGCCTCTCTTGTCGCAGAGCACCGGCTCTGGGCGCATGCGCTCCAGAGCTCCGGCTCAGTAATTGGACACATCAGTCCAGCCGCTCCGCGGCACGGGAGATCTTCCCAGGCCAGAGATCCAATCAGCGCCCCTTGCACTGCAAGGCGGTGTCCTTACCCACTGGACCACCACGGAAGCCCCAGATATTTTTTTAAAATGAGAAACTGTGGCTTCCCTGGTAGCTCAGTAGTAAAAAAATCTACCTACCTATGCAAGGAAAGATGGGTTTGATCTCTGGTTAGGGAAGATTCCACATGCTGCTGAGCATCTAAGCCCATGAGCTACAACTCCTCAGCCTGTGCTCTAGAGCCGGAGGCCAAAACTACTGAAGCCTGTGAGTCCCAGAGCCTGTGCTATGCAAGAAGAGAAGCCACCTCAAGGAGAGCACATGCACCGCAACTAGAGAGAAGCCCCCACTTATGCCGGGTAGCTCAGGTGGTAAAGAATCTTGCCCACAACGCTGGAGACGCAGGTTCCTGGGTCAGGAAGATCCCCTGGAGAAGGGAATGGCAACATATTCCAGCACTCCTGCCTGGAGAATTCCATGGACACACCATGGGGTTTGAAAGAGTTGGACATGGGGTGGGGGGGCGGGAACCACGTGCGGGGAGGCTCCAGGGATATGCATACGAATGATCTGGGAACGTACATGTTGGTGAACAACAAAACTCTGTAAAATCTTTAAAATAAAGAATTAAAAAAAAAAAAAAACCTTGGACATGACTGAGCAACCAACACTGTAACGGGAGAAAAAGCAGCACAGCAACAAAGACCCAGCACAGCCAAAAATAAATACGTAAAATTATTAAAAAAAAAAATGTAAAGAAATGAATCTAGTAGAAAAAAAGAAGAATACATATATAAGGAGACATGCTAGAGTAGCAGGGCTGAGACCTCTCCCTCCGTCCTTCAGGGAAGTGAAGACAAAGATCTCACCTCCTCTTCCTCAGAGAAGATCTGTTTACTACCTTTCTGAGTAAAGATAAGATCTTTCTCCAGAGAGAAGTATGAGCAGGTCATCTCCTCTCCAGAGAGATGGGAACTGAATCTGGGGGTCCCTCTCCTTTAAGGCACCCCCAGCCTACCCAAGTACCATCTGGCCCTCACTGCGCTGCCCTGTGGAGCCTGGGCAATCAACCAGGCTGGCTTAACTTGAAGAAGGGCAAAATCTCAGACCCCTTACTTAACACAGCGCCACCAAATTATCTTTGGAAAGATCTGCTTTGACCACATTCCTTCCTTGGTTCAAACCCTTTCATGGCTTCCTTCCACAGAATAAAACTCTCAGTCTTATCTGTCATTCAAGTCCTCTTTCCAGTCTGGCCCCCTACTTCATATAAGGGACTTGAGACTTTGTGGATTTGTGTATCCCAGCCGGTCATGGTCTAATCCACCACGGAGACTGAAGGAGGACCAGAGTGCTGACAAAGAAAGAGAAACCAGTCTTTGATAACCATCTAGGTCTGCAGACGTCAGCTGGACAGATGCGGCTGCAATCGCACCTTAGGCAAATCTGCTCTAATCAGTCCAGACTTCCAGATGTTTCCCAAACATGCTAACACATCCTGCCTCCGGGCTCTGGTCACACCTCAGAAGCTAACCTCGGATGGCAGATGAGGGAGCATCAGCACAAGAAACGCCCACAGCACCTTTTGAGGAACGGCGAGCCAAGCCACCGGCCTCTTCGTGTGTGCCAGCAGGGCTCCCGCTGGGCGGGAAACGAACCAGCCCTCCATCCCGGCCACAACCGACTGAGCTGAAGGGCACAGTTGCAGCTCCAGGCTACCACAATCTGGTTGGGCCTCAGGGAGCTGAGCCACCTCTGGCAATGCCAGGCTGCAATGTCTGTCCAGCAGGAGAGCTCGACATTTGATGGCGGCCAACAGACCCAGACTGTGTCCTGCTGTGCTTTACTGGAATCCTTGGGCTCAAAGGAGACGCCACCTTTTGGCCGTATGTACCTTTAGACACCCTGGAGTAGGAAATGGCAGCCCACGCCAGTATTCTTGCCTGGAGAATCCCATGGGCAGAGGAGCCTGGCAGGCTACAGTCCACGGGGTCACAAAGAGTTGGACACGACTGAGTGACAGAGCACAAGTGACCCAGACATCTCCTCTCTTTGAGACGCAAAGTCAAAACGGGTGAGGAGAGGCAGCCCAGGCTCCCGTGGGGACAAGTGAGCTGGGGCTTCAAATCTCCTCCAGACTTTCCATTCCAATCTTTAAAAAAAAAAAAAGATTTGATTTTTAGGAGCAACTAGATGAGCGTCAAAGGTTTTGGTAAATAGTCATGGCCTTCTGCTCCCCAGTTTAGGCTGCAGGTGTGTGGGCATGTGCGGTCACGTCTGACCCTCTGCAGCCCTATGGACAGTACCCGCCAGGATACTCCATCCATGGAATTTTCTGGTCTAGAATACCAGAGTGGGTTGCCACTTCCTACTCCATCCATTCCAGTCTTGCAACAAACTCCTGATCACCTCAAAGACAATATGGACATGATTACCCTGTAGGCCTCAACCACTTAAGAGCCCTTCTCACCAATCCCTAAAATAAGTGTACCAAGTCGCTGGTTGAAGCACTGTTGTAATTAGTCAACAGGACAATATTAACGGGCATGCTTATCACCTGTAAGACACAGCCTAATTCCAGATACATAAAGTATTAGAGACTTCCCTGGTAATCTAGTGGCTAATATTCCACATTCTTTTTTTTTTTTTTTTCATTCCGCATTCTTGATGCAGGGGACCCAGGTTCGATCCCTGGTCAGGGAATTAGATCCCATATGCCACTCTAAGAGTCTGAATTCTACAACTAAAAGATCCCAGGTGCTGCAACTAAGAGCTGGTGCAGTCAAACAAATAAATAAGGGTTTTTTTGGTGGTACTTTAGTGGCTAAACCATGTTTGACTCTTGCTTGCAACCCTATAGACTGGAGTTCTCCAGGCTCCTCTGTGCTTGGAATTTTCCAGGCAAGAATACTGGAGTGGGTTGCCATTTCCTTCTCCAGGGGTTCTTCCTGATCCAGGGATTGAACCTGGGTCTCCTGCATTGCGGGCAGATTCTTTACCCACTGAGCCACCAAGGAAGCCCAAATATATTTTTTAATACATCAATAAAATAGCCCACAGTGGTTTGGTTATGCCACTGATCGTTGCAACATACAAAAAAAGAAAAAACTGCATTTCAGAATTAAGGGACTAAGGTACCTATTCAGGTCGCTGGTGGTTCAGATGGTAAAGAATCTGCCTACAAAGTAGGAGACGCAAGAGACACGGATTCTATCTCTGGGTTGGGAAGACCCCCTGGATAAAGAAATGACAACCCACTCCAGTATTCTTGCTTGGAGAATTCCAGACAGAGCAGCCTGATGGGCTATAGCCCAGGCAGTCACAAAGAGTCAGACACAACTGAGCAACACTTTCACTTCAGGGGATGTATGGTAGGGTACATTCAAACAGTGGGATGCTTTGCAGCTGAGATCCGGTAAATGGCACACGGTGGGTCCATGCAAGAGGGGGAGGCAGTTCCTTCAGAGTAAAGGAGGTGAGTGGGCATACAGGAGGCTACACCTCAAGGTGCCACAAATGGAGATGTGGCCAGTGTTGCCTGGTGCCAGGGCTTGAAAAGGAGACTTCATTTTAAACCAGGTGGTGAACATGTGGGTGTATGTTTTAGTGCCTTTATACCTTTTGTGTGTATTAACGGGCATGCTTATCACCTGTAAGACACAGCCTAATTCCAGATACATAAAGTATTAGAGACTTCCCTGGTAATCTAGTGGCTAATATTCCACATTCTTTTTTTTTTTTTTTTCATTCCGCATTCTTGATGCAGGGGACCCAGGTTCGATCCCTGGTCAGGGAATTAGATCCCATATGCCACTCTAAGAGTCTGAATTCTACAACTAAAAGATCCCAGGTGCTGCAACTAAGAGCTGGTGCAGTCAAACAAATAAATAAGGGTTTTTTTGGTGGTACTTTAGTGGCTAAACCATGTTTGACTCTTGCTTGCAACCCTATAGACTGGAGTTCTCCAGGCTCCTCTGTGCTTGGAATTTTCCAGGCAAGAATACTGGAGTGGGTTGCCATTTCCTTCTCCAGGGGTTCTTCCTGATCCAGGGATTGAACCTGGGTCTCCTGCATTGCGGGCAGATTCTTTACCCACTGAGCCACCAAGGAAGCCCAAATATATTTTTTAATACATCAATAAAATAGCCCACAGTGGTTTGGTTATGCCACTGATCGTTGCAACATACAAAAAAAGAAAAAACTGCATTTCAGAATTAAGGGACTAAGGTACCTATTCAGGTCGCTGGTGGTTCAGATGGTAAAGAATCTGCCTACAAAGTAGGAGACGCAAGAGACACGGATTCTATCTCTGGGTTGGGAAGACCCCCTGGATAAAGAAATGACAACCCACTCCAGTATTCTTGCTTGGAGAATTCCAGACAGAGCAGCCTGATGGGCTATAGCCCAGGCAGTCACAAAGAGTCAGACACAACTGAGCAACACTTTCACTTCAGGGGATGTATGGTAGGGTACATTCAAACAGTGGGATGCTTTGCAGCTGAGATCCGGTAAATGGCACACGGTGGGTCCATGCAAGAGGGGGAGGCAGTTCCTTCAGAGTAAAGGAGGTGAGTGGGCATACAGGAGGCTACACCTCAAGGTGCCACAAATGGAGATGTGGCCAGTGTTGCCTGGTGCCAGGGCTTGAAAAGGAGACTTCATTTTAAACCAGGTGGTGAACATGTGGGTGTATGTTTTAGTGCCTTTATACCTTTTGTGTGTGTCTAAAAATAAAATATAAAGTGCTTTTAAGTGGACCCTGCAGCCTGCTTTATTGCCCCTGTTCTTTGGACACCTTGTGTTCAGCAACCATTTAAAAATCTGTTTAGGGGCTTCCCTGGTGCTCCAGTGTGTAAGACTCCACGCTCCAAGGGGGCCAAGGCTTGACCCCTGGTCAGGAAACTAGATCCCGAGTGGCATGTCGCAACTGAGAGTTCATGGGTCGCAACTAAAAGATCCTGCATGCTGTAACAGAGATCAAAGATCCCATGTGCTACAACTAAGACCCAGTGCAGCCAAAAAAAAGAAAAATCAATTCTGTAAATAAAGGAGCTGAGGGAAACATTTACTATTACCGCCATAAATTCACTATTAGGAAAGAAGGAATTTCGTCTTTCCAGTAGTATCTGATAGTACATACATGCAACTGATAAATATCTACAACCCTAGGAGATTATCTGCTTTCTTTCTCATTACTACTGTCCTCCCTCAGGATCCCAGGTGGATTGCTCCCCAGGGATACCAACATTCACAAATGCTCATGTCACTCAAGTAAAAATGGTGTAGCATTTGTACATCACTGGACAGCGTCCTCTAAGCTTTATAAAGCTCAGACGGTAAACAGTCCGCCTGCAGTGCAGAAGACCGGGGTTCTATCCTTCGGTTGGAGAGGTTCCCTGGAGAAGGGATTGGCAACCTACTCCAATATTCTTGCCTGGAGAATTAGATGGACAGAGAACCGAGCAGGCTACAGCCCATGGGGTCCCAAAGAGTTGGACACAACTGAACGACTAACACTAAAGCTCACCTTTAAATCCTAACTCTGTAAATGCTACATAATTAGCGGAAAATACAATGTAATTCCATGTAACTCATTGCAGGTGAGGAGGGGGAGTAGCAGGTGGCAAATTCAGGTTCTGATTTTTGGAAATTTCTGAATTTTTTTCCTGTTATTTTCTATCCTCGGTTAATTGAAACCACCCGATACGGAGGAGGACTGATTATACAGACTCCGGCTTCACATTAGCTACAGGAGTGCCTAGATTCAAGCAAGGTCAAATTAGCAACAAAAGATATTTTGCCTAGTTTAATAAAAGGCTTTAAAAAGTGTGTGTGTGCACAACAAGTGGATCTTTTCAATAGAAGTCCTTAAAGACAACCGTCTTGGCCATCTAAAAAGTGAGTTGAAGTTTTTAAGGGTACAAAGACTGGCGTGAAATAAAGAGCAAGCGTTGGAGCCTGACTAACTTAAGTTATTCTGAATTACGCCTGCTGCCAGGCATTGTAAAGTCATCTAACTTCGCAGGGATTGTTTTCTCCTTTGTAAAATGGGGACAATAATAAGTAGCCTACGGGGTGTACGTAGGTCAGAAATTTTAAACACAGTACTGTGCCGGCATAAAGCAGTTACCCAGTAAACGGTGATTACTATTTGGGAGCGGGGATTTGGGGTTTTGGTCCACGCCCCAGCGTACCTCATCGCCCCTCCCTTATCCCTCTGGGTCATTCAAACACTCTCAATTATGTTCAACATCTACGGGCCGCTTACATAGTCAAGCAAGTCAAGGCCTTTCCGCCGTTTACGATCGGACTAACAGCACCATACCAGGATAACAATGTTCGGCTTTTCTTTTTTAATTTGGTAAGAGCCGGCACTACTAGGGAAGCTCTGCTACGGACCCGGACCTCGGAGAGGTGCAGTACCTGGCCAAAGGCCACAGGCCCCACGGCCTCCGGGTGCCTCCGGGCCTCCCGCCATAGGCCGGGGCGGCCGCGGCGTCCGCGTCCTTTCCTGGAAACTAGAGGGACGGGTCTCAAAAGAGGTGGCGTCCTCTCTGGGCCCGCGTTTTCGGGACCGAGGTGAAATTGGACAGAGAACCGAGCAGGCTACAGCCCATGGGGTCCCAAAGAGTTGGACACAACTGAACGACTAACACTAAAGCTCACCTTTAAATCCTAACTCTGTAAATGCTACATAATTAGCGGAAAATACAATGTAATTCCATGTAACTCATTGCAGGTGAGGAGGGGGAGTAGCAGGTGGCAAATTCAGGTTCTGATTTTTGGAAATTTCTGAATTTTTTTCCTGTTATTTTCTATCCTCGGTTAATTGAAACCACCCGATACGGAGGAGGACTGATTATACAGACTCCGGCTTCACATTAGCTACAGGAGTGCCTAGATTCAAGCAAGGTCAAATTAGCAACAAAAGATATTTTGCCTAGTTTAATAAAAGGCTTTAAAAAGTGTGTGTGTGCACAACAAGTGGATCTTTTCAATAGAAGTCCTTAAAGACAACCGTCTTGGCCATCTAAAAAGTGAGTTGAAGTTTTTAAGGGTACAAAGACTGGCGTGAAATAAAGAGCAAGCGTTGGAGCCTGACTAACTTAAGTTATTCTGAATTACGCCTGCTGCCAGGCATTGTAAAGTCATCTAACTTCGCAGGGATTGTTTTCTCCTTTGTAAAATGGGGACAATAATAAGTAGCCTACGGGGTGTACGTAGGTCAGAAATTTTAAACACAGTACTGTGCCGGCATAAAGCAGTTACCCAGTAAACGGTGATTACTATTTGGGAGCGGGGATTTGGGGTTTTGGTCCACGCCCCAGCGTACCTCATCGCCCCTCCCTTATCCCTCTGGGTCATTCAAACACTCTCAATTATGTTCAACATCTACGGGCCGCTTACATAGTCAAGCAAGTCAAGGCCTTTCCGCCGTTTACGATCGGACTAACAGCACCATACCAGGATAACAATGTTCGGCTTTTTTTTTTTTTTTTAATTTGGTAGAGGAGCCGGCACTACTAGGGAAGCTCTGCTACGGACCCGGACCTCGGAGAGGTGCAGTACCTGGCCAAAGGCCACAGGCCCCACGGCCTCCGGGTGCCTCCCGGGCCTCCCGCCATAGGGGCCGGGGCGGCCGCGGCGTCCGCGTCCTTTCCTGGAAACTAGAGGGACGGGTCTCAAAAGAGGTGGCGTCCTCTCTGGGCCCGCGTTTTCGGGACCGAGGCGACGACACTTACCAGTGCGAAATGCACCAGGGCGTTGAAGCAGAGCCAGGCGAGCGCCCCGCGGTCCGCCGCCCCCCGCCCGCGGCCCAGGCGCAGGCCCAGCGCGCAGCCCACCGCCAGCAGCGCGGCGCACAGCAGCAGCGAGCCGCCGGCCGCGGCGCCCAGTTCCCAGCCCGCGCGCATGCTGCCTGCCCCCGGCGCCGACTGCCCGCTCCGGGCTGGGATAGCCCCGCGAGCCGGGAGCGGGAGGGCGGGGCGGCGGGGCGCGGGGCGGGGCTACTAGGCGGGGCGGGGCGGGAGGAGGCTTTCCCCTCCGGCCCCGCCGCCTTCTGCATCGAGGAGTCCCCAGGCAGCAGAGTCAGTTTTCTTAGCTCAGGAACGTGCTCTCCAATTTGCTCCACTGCCGGAATCAAAGCTATTCCTAGACACGCCCAGAGAGCTGGCGATAGGTAGGACCACATCTTTTGATACAGTGTGATTTTTAATAAGGCTCAAAACCTTAAGCCACGAAGTGAAGTCCAGGTGAAGGAAATTTTGCCAATAGCCTGCCGTTGGGGAAAAGTGGGGAAAGGGGACGGGAGAGAATTTTAGGGACAAAATGTTCTAATTAGGCCCTTGCAAGCAACTATCAGTAGGTATTATGGCTTACTCTAACACTGTATCTTAAAAATCCAAAAAAAAAAAGACAAAAAGCACCAGAAGTATGGGGGTGAGGAGCCATAGCTGCTTGGTATCGGATGAGTTTTGCCTTGATATTTTGTATTGTATTGTATTGCGTTGTTGTCGTTTACTTGCTCAGTTGTGTCTTTCCCATTCTGCGGACCGTAGCCTGCTAAGCTAAGCTAAGCTCCTCTGTCCATAACAAAGTGGGTTGGCATTTTCTCCAGGGAAATCTTCCCGACCCAGGGATCAAACCCATGTCTGGTGCATTGGCAAGCATATTCTTTACAGCTGAGCGGGCTCAGGAGGTATTTTTTTTTCCCTCACAACCCTGGGAGCTCAGCACCGAAGTGCAGTGCAGGTTACGTAAAGAACCCTGTATGTTCTCTTATTTTACAAATGTGGAAACAGGCTCAGATAATGAGTGAGTGTCCCCGAGGCCTTTGCTTTTTGACCCTCGAGTAATAGAGGACTCCAATCTCTAGGCAGCCCTCTCCGCTGAGACCGAGTCCAGTCTTTCCAGCTCTGACCATCATTTGCATGACTCCACTCCACCCAGACTGAACTCTTATCACGCTCCCTACTTCTGCATCTCTCTCTGGTGCTGCTTTTTTTTCTGTTTTTTGGCTGCACTGCCAGGCCTTCCGGATCTTTGCTCCCCTGCCAGAGATGGATCCCCAGCCATAGCAGTAAAATCGCAAAGTCCTCACCACTGACCTAGGGAACTCCCCCTCCGTGTTGCTTGTCTTATTCTACTTAACTCTTATCGGTTACAGTCACCCAGAAATCATCCTTGATACTTCCCTCTCCCCCAACTCCTGACCTAAGATTCGACTGCTCCTGTTGTACGTCCCTGGATTCTATCTGGTGGCTCAGTTGGTAAAGAATTTGCCCACAATGCGGTAGACCTGGGTTCTATCCCTGGCTTGGGAAGATCCTCTAGAGTAGGAAACTGCAACCCACTCCAATAGTCTTGCCTGGGAAATCCCATGAACAGAGGAGCCTGGCAGGCTACAGTCCATGGAGTCGCAGAGTCGGACATGACCAAGCGACTAATACTTTCTTTCATCCACTTGATGGACCAAGCTGTTTACCATCTCCTGCTTCATAGCTTCATATTATTTCGACCTGTACACAACACTAAACCCAAAGTACATTTCCTGTCCTTGCCTTACTGGCCATTGATTGTTAGTAACCACAGTACTTCTATCATCTGCGATGCTCTTAGGATAGTGTCTCTGTATGTCTTACAGGCAGGGGTCTGGCACTTGCCTTTCTCTTCCACCCTCCCCTGCCCCTGGCAGTCCTCCCGACTCCCCCATCATCTTGGCTCCCGCTGTTCTGTCTTGGACTCCCAGGCTCCTTCCTACTTGGTTTGCGCTGTTATTTGTACCACAGTGAATCTGTCCAGTTAACTCCTGCTTTTCTTTCACTCTGGAGAAGGAAATGGCAACCCACTCCAGTATTCTTGCCTGAAAAATTCCATGGACAGAGGAACCTAACAGGCTACAGTTCATGAGGTCACAAAGGGCTGGCCACGACTGAGCACATTTCCTTCCCCACCGTCAGCTGCGTAGCTTTTGCAGCCCTTCACTTCTCTCTGCCTGATAAGAACCTTCATCACAGAGATGTTGAGGGCTGAGTTGGTAAATTCTAAAGCACTCACGCCAAGGCTTCCCTGGTAACTCACTGGTAAAGAGTTTGCCTGCCAATGCAGGAGACATGGGTTCGATCCCTGACCCAAGAAGATCCCACATGCTGTGGAGCAACTAAGTCCGTGAGTCACAACTATTGAGCCTGTGCTCTAGAGCCTCAACTACTGAGCCCACGTGCCACAACTACTGAAGCCTGTGTGCCCTAGGGCCCGAGTTCCACAACAAGAGAAGCCACCGCAACAAGAAGCCTGCTCACCTCAACAAGAGAGTAGCCCCCACTCTCTGCAACCAGAGAAGAGTTACTTTTATTCATTTTGTGTACGGACCATGTACTCTAGCCTAGTACCTGGCATGGGATGCTCAAGAAGTATCTGAATGTTCCTAAAGGCTTAGTTAAAATTCCTGTAAAAAAACGCCTGAAGCCACGGGAAGGACACCTACTGATATGGAATCTGCCCTTATTATGAATAAAACTGGGCTGGTATCAATAGAATGAAATTTATAAGTTCTATTAAGGTTTGAAAAGTGCAAATGCCTAACTACTAGGTTGAAGAGAGCTGAAGAGAAGGGAACTGAGGCTGTTACTTGATCACTAATCTAATGATGATGAAGCTGGTAAAATAACTGCAACAGTCTCCTCCACATTAACAGAATTAAAGGCCAGCTAGTGGAATATTCCCATTCCACCGTACCCAGAAGTCAGCCAAACCACACTTCATTCACGGGGCCCATGGAACACACGAAGAGAACAGGAACCAGGTCCAGGAAGGACTATAATTTAAAGGAGGATGGCCAAAATGAATGGACTGTTCAGGCTGAGGAAGGAAGTTGATGAAGATAGATCTGTCTCTTCTGCTACATGGGAACAGCTAAAATCCACTTGGAATCTAGAACAGTTCATTTGTAAGGACGGTCCTTTACAAGTGATGACTTCTACTCAATATGAAGACTCAGTCACAAAAAAAAAGCTGACCATTTCCTTCCCCACCGTCAGCTGCGTAGCTTTTGCAGCCCTTCACTTCTCTCTGCCTGATAAGAACCTTCATCACAGAGATGTTGAGGGCTGAGTTGGTAAATTCTAAAGCACTCACGCCAAGGCTTCCCTGGTAACTCACTGGTAAAGAGTTTGCCTGCCAATGCAGGAGACATGGGTTCGATCCCTGACCCAAGAAGATCCCACATGCTGTGGAGCAACTAAGTCCGTGAGTCACAACTATTGAGCCTGTGCTCTAGAGCCTCAACTACTGAGCCCACGTGCCACAACTACTGAAGCCTGTGTGCCCTAGGGCCCGAGTTCCACAACAAGAGAAGCCACCGCAACAAGAAGCCTGCTCACCTCAACAAGAGAGTAGCCCCCACTCTCTGCAACTAGAGAAGAGTTACTTTTATTCATGTGTGTGTACGGACCATGTACTCTAGCCTAGTACCTGGCATGGGATGCTCAAGAAGTATCTGAATGTTCCTAAAGGCTTAGTTAAAATTCCTGTAAAAAAACGCCTGAAGCCACGGGAAGGACACCTACTGATATGGAATCTGCCCTTATTATGAATAAAACTGGGCTGGTATCAATAGAATGAAATTTATAAGTTCTATTAAGGTTTGAAAAGTGCAAATGCCTAACTACTAGGTTGAAGAGAGCTGAAGAGAAGGGAACTGAGGCTGTTACTTGATCACTAATCTAATGATGATGAAGCTGGTAAAATAACTGCAACAGTCTCCTCCACATTAACAGAATTAAAGGTCAGCTAGTGGAATATTCCCATTCCACCGTACCCAGAAGTCAGCCAAACCACACTTCATTCACGGGGCCCATGGAACACACGAAGAGAACAGGAACCAGGTCCAGGAAGGACTATAATTTAAAGGAGGATGGCCAAAATGAATGGACTGTTCAGGCTGAGGAAGGAAGTTGATGAAGATAGATCTGTCTCTTCTGCTACATGGGAACAGCTAAAAATCCACTTGGAATCTAGAACAGTTCATTTGTAAGGACGGTCCTTTACAAGTGATGACTTCTACTCAATATGAAGACTCAGTCACAACAAAAGCTCATCCATAAGTAGAACAGGTCTACTTGGAGTGCACTTGCTTCTCCAACTCTTCTGACGCCTGCAGGAGCGTGTCCACAAAACGATCTGCCTCAAAAATAGTCCTGATTTTGTCTTTAAACAGTACACAGAATGTGTCCTTTACTCTCTAACACTTAGGCTTCTAGTACCATAAAACTGTCTTACTTACGTCAGGTAAAACCGCTGTCCGGTGAAGATGCCCGGTTCCCCTCGCGACTTTCACACATCCCGTGGCACAAGGCCCCATTTATCTTTGGGAACCACAGTTCTAAAAAAGAATCACTCAAGAAGGCAGATGGCAGGCAGTTCTTCATAAAGTCGGGAAAAGGAATGTTGCCAAAGAAAAGTCCCTGTAGGGAACACATTTTCTAGAACAGCTCAGCCAAGATCCCTTGCTTTTAATCATTTTAAATAAACCTCTAAGTATCCTGATGAGGCCAATCTCTCATAATGCTTTAAAGACGTGCTTTACAAATTCACGCTGTGGCTGTTCTGCTCCAACCCCAGATTTCCCAGAGACCTTCGAGATCGTCAACTAAAAATGTTTCAAACACACTACTACAGGGCTGCGTTGAGAACACAAAGGACAGTCAACACATTTGGTTGTTTCACACTTTTTTCAGGGCTTCCCAGGAGGCTCAGTGGTAAAGAATCCACCTGCCAATGCAGGAGACACAGGACTGCTGGGTTCAATCCCTGGGTTGGGAAGATCCCCCTTGGAGAAGGAAATGGCAACCCACTCCAGTATTCTTGCCTGGAGACTCCCATGGACAGAGGAGCCTGGAAGGCTAGTCCTTAGGATCACAAAAAGCTGGATGTGACTGAGCATCAGGCGCAGTAACTAACAACTCCGTGTTGCCATTCCTATCCGAAGCCCTCTGCAGTAGACGGGCTCAGGACTGCCAGGATATTGGGAAATACGCTTAGGTCTAAACTCTGATTTCTCCCAAAACTGAGAATGAAGACACTTTTTTTGGGTCTCCTCTTTATCTTCAGTACCTGTTCTGACACTATTCATAAAATAAAATGCATGATTTAAGCTGTCTCATTTAAGTGGAGGTTTTCCACCTGAACTGACCTAGGTCAATGGCTCACACTGGGGCAGTTCTGGCCCCCAGGAAACAGGTGGCAGTGTCCCATGACAATTCCTGCCTGGGGAGTGCAGAGGTGCTGCCACATCTGGTGGCAGAGCCTACACCCTGCAATACACAGGGCAGCCTCTCACAGTCCCAAACTATCCACCCTAAAATGTCAGTTTTTCTATTTTTGGCCACACCTCGAGGCTTACGGGATCTTAGTTCTGTGACGAGGGATCGAACCTTGTCCCTTGGAACTGAACGTACAGAGTCCTAACTGCTGGGCCACCAGATAATTCGCTAAAATGTCAATACTAAAGGGTTTGAGAAACCCTGATTTACGTTAAAGTTAGCTGGAGAATTTCATGGGTAGATGGAGCACATCACATGAAATGCCAGGCTGGATGACTCACAAGCTGGAATCACGATTGCAGGGAAAAGATATCAGAAATGAAAAGGAACTAAAGGGCCTTTGATGTCTCTCAATGCTTTAAAGACGTGCTTTACAAATTCACGCTGTGGCTGTTCTGCTCCAACCCCAGATTTCCCAGAGACCTTCGAGATCGTCAACTAAAAATGTTTCAAACACACTACTACAGGGCTGCGTTGAGAACACAAAGGACAGTCAACACATTTGGTTGTTTCACACTTTTTTCAGGGCTTCCCAGGAGGCTCAGTGGTAAAGAATCCACCTGCCAATGCAGGAGACACAGGACTGCTGGGTTCAATCCCTGGGTTGGGAAGATCCCCCTTGGAGAAGGAAATGGCAACCCACTCCAGTATTCTTGCCTGGAGACTCCCATGGACAGAGGAGCCTGGAAGGCTAGTCCTTAGGATCACAAAAAGCTGGATGTGACTGAGCATCAGGCGCAGTAACTAACAACTCCGTGTTGCCATTCCTATCCGAAGCCCTCTGCAGTAGACGGGCTCAGGACTGCCAGGATATTGGGAAATACGCTTAGGTCTAAACTCTGATTTCTCCCAAAACTGAGAATGAAGACACTTTTTTTGGGTCTCCTCTTTATCTTCAGTACCTGTTCTGACACTATTCATAAAATAAAATGCATGATTTAAGCTGTCTCATTTAAGTGGAGGTTTTCCACCTGAACTGACCTAGGTCAATGGCTCACACTGGGGCAGTTCTGGCCCCCAGGAAACAGGTGGCAGTGTCCCATGACAATTCCTGCCTGGGGAGTGCAGAGGTGCTGCCACATCTGGTGGCAGAGCCTACACCCTGCAATACACAGGGCAGCCTCTCACAGTCCCAAACTATCCACCCTAAAATGTCAGTTTTTCTATTTTTGGCCACACCTCGAGGCTTACGGGATCTTAGTTCTGTGACGAGGGATCGAACCTTGTCCCTTGGAACTGAACGTACAGAGTCCTAACTACTGGGCCACCAGATAATTCGCTAAAATGTCAATACTAAAGGGTTTGAGAAACCCTGATTTACGTTAAAGTTAGCTGGAGAATTTCATGGGTAGATGGAGCACATCACATGAAATGCCAGGCTGGATGACTCACAAGCTGGAATCACGATTGCAGGGAAAAGTATCAACAACCTCAGATATGCAGATGACACCACTCTATGGCAGAAAGTGAAAAGGAACTAAAGGGCCTTTTGATGAGGGTGAAAAGAGGAGAGTGAAAAAGCTGGCTGAAAACTCAACATTCAAAAAATTCATGGCATTCAGTCCCATCACTTCATGGCACATACATAGGGAGAAAGTGGAAAACAGTGACAGATTTTATTTTTCCAGGCTCTAAAATCACTGCAGATGGTGACTGCAGGCATGAAATTAAGACACTTGCTCCTTGAAGGAAAGCTATGACAAACCTAGCTTATTACACCTAGCATATTAAAAAGCAGAGACATCACTTTGCCAAAGAAGGTCCATAGAGTCAAAGCTATGGTTTTCCCAGTAGTCATGTACGGATGTGAGAGTTGGACCATAAAGCAGGCTGAGTGACAAAGAACTGATGCTTCTGAATTGTGGCACTAGAGACTTAGGGTTTTGGGTGGGGTCGGGGGTTGGCTGGGCTGGGCTTTTTTTTAGTTCCATGCAAGGGCTTAGTTGCATCAGAGGCATGTGGGATCTTCCTGGATCAAACAGACCCTGTGTCTCATGCACTGGCAAGTGGATTCTTTACCAATGAGCCACCAGGGAAGCCCTGACAATTCTCAAGTCCCCTGGATCAAAAGGAGATCAAACCAATCAATCCTAAAGCAAATCAACCCTGAATATTCACCGGGAGGACTGTTGCTGAAGCTGAAGCTCCAATACTTTGGCCACCTGATGTGAAGAGTCAACACATTGGAAAAGACTCTGATGCTGAGAAAGGTTGAAGGCAAAAGGAGAAGGGAGCAAAAGAGGATGAGATGAATAGCTAGCATCACCCACATGAATTTTGGGAGTTAGTGCTATAGTCTATGGAGTAGCAAAGAGTCAGACATGATTTATGACCTGAACAAGGATGTGAATATACCACATTCCCACATCCCTATTCCTAAATACTTTCTCTTGATTGAGTACTGAGCTCATCCATATACAACTGACCCTTGAACAACACAAGGGTTAGGGATGCTGACCTTCTGCATATTCAAAAATCTGCCTTAATTTAGTCAACCTTCTATATACGCAGTTTCTCCATACAGCTTTGTGTGAGTGTTTCCACATCCGAGGAGTCAACCAACTGCGTATCAGGCCGTTTTATAGTATTTACTGTTGAAAAACATCCACGTATGTGTGGACCCACGCAGTTCCAACCCATGGTGTTCCCCAGGGTCAGCTGTATACAGCTATGTATAGATGGACCCTCATCTACGCTGACCTTTCGAGAGTCATTATATTACTGTTTTCATTTATTTAACAGAGTACATTTATGTGAACAGTTCCTTTTACATGAGACAAATGAGCAGTGGGCTAAAGACAGAACTCCTTGGCCTATATGCCTTAAGACTTATAGCTTAATGTATAGAAATTACACTCACTTTCTCCAAAAAATTAATTAAAACCCCCAGTTCAACTAGGACTAAGAAAATTCATAACCCATCATTGTTAGTCAAATGATATTCACACATTTTTACCTGCAATAATTACTCTTCTCAAAAGGACAGCCCTTGTGAAGTACCTGATGGCAAGATTAAATAGGAGTATGATAATTTATTTTCTTACACATCAAGTCTTCTCAAAACTAATTTGAAGTGTCATTGTACAAAAGTAAAAATATCTGTATACCAAAAAGCTCAGCTGACCTTTGTTCTTTGATTAGACAGACCTTAAACAAAAGTTTGAATTTTTGTTTCACGAAAGTCACAATTCCACTCTCATCTCAAATGGCCTTGCTGTGAACTATGGTATTTAAACCTGAGACACACGGAGAACACCATGTGCTCATGAAGGCAGAGACCGGAGGGGCGCAGCTACCAATGAGGATGGCTGCAGGGTGCTGGCAGCCATCAGAAGCAGGAGGAAACGAGGATGCGGCCCTATAGAGAGCTTGCCCCAGCCACCGCCATGACTTCTGACAGGATCCTAGCATCAAGACTGCGCAGCAAGAAGTTTCTATTGTTTCTATCACTATCTATGGCAGCTTAGGAAATCAGTACAGATTTTGGTACTTCTCTCTTGTACGATTAAACTGCATGTGACTGTCTATTCTAGTTTGTTTTATTCTGCAAAATATTCCAAAAATCTGCATTAATTTAGTCAACCTTCTATATACGCAGTTTCTCCATACAGCTTTGTGTGAGTGTTTCCACATCCGAGGAGTCAACCAACTGCGTATCAGGCCGTTTTATAGTATTTACTGTTGAAAAACATCCACGTATGTGTGGACCCACGCAGTTCCAACCCATGGTGTTCCCCAGGGTCAGCTGTATACAGCTATGTATAGATGGACCCTCATCTACGCTGACCTTTCGAGAGTCATTATATTACTGTTTTCATTTATTTAACAGAGTACATTTATGTGAACAGTTCCTTTTACATGAGACAAATGAGCAGTGGGCTAAAGACAGAACTCCTTGGCCTATATGCCTTAAGACTTATAGCTTAATGTATAGAAATTACACTCACTTTCTCCAAAAAATTAATTAAAACCCCCAGTTCAACTAGGACTAAGAAAATTCATAACCCATCATTGTTAGTCAAATGATATTCACACATTTTTACCTGCAATAATTACTCTTCTCAAAAGGACAGCCCTTGTGAAGTACCTGATGGCAAGATTAAATAGGAGTATGATAATTTATTTTCTTACACATCAAGTCTTCTCAAAACTAATTTGAAGTGTCATTGTACAAAAGTAAAAATATCTGTATACCAAAAAGCTCAGCTGACCTTTGTTCTTTGATTAGACAGACCTTAAACAAAAGTTTGAATTTTTGTTTCACGAAAGTCACAATTCCACTCTCATCTCAAATGGCCTTGCTGTGAACTATGGTATTTAAACCTGAGACACACGGAGAACACCATGTGCTCATGAAGGCAGAGACCGGAGGGGCGCAGCTACCAATGAGGATGGCTGCAGGGTGCTGGCAGCCATCAGAAGCAGGAGGAAACGAGGATGCGGCCCTATAGAGAGCTTGCCCCAGCCACCGCCATGACTTCTGACAGGATCCTAGCATCAAGACTGCGCAGCAAGAAGTTTCTATTGTTTCTATCACTATCTATGGCAGCTTAGGAAATCAGTACAGATTTTGGTACTTCTCTCTTGTACGATATTCTTAAATCTAGCATTGTGACTGTCTATTCTAGTTTGTTTTAGTGGAAAGGAGCTATTAAAATACAATGAAAGAGTGCTTGCTTCAGCAGTACATATACTAAAATTGTAACTCAAGGGCATACCTGTGACTGATTTGGGTTTATGTATAGTAGTAAACAACAAAAAAAGTAAAAGTAAAATAAAAATAAATTAATAAAAAACCAATAAAAGAATAATTCATGATTCACCTTCATTGGGGCTGAAGTTTGAAAAATAATTCTGAATTTAAATTTAAGCACATAGAAAACAAAACTAGGAAAAATTCAAATACTTTCAAAATAAGTTCATCAATGTTTTATCATATTTGATAGCAGCTTTTTTATTGGTTACAAAACCTAAGCCCATATACAAAATTAGGAACACATTTAGATGCCTCTTTTGAAAGAACCTTTTAGTCTTTTTTAACTGAGTTTAAAAAAAATAAAAACAATGCAATTTTTCAACACTGTTTTGAAAACTTAAAAGTGCAGCAATATACTTAGTTTCCTGTATCTACGAAATGGTGCAATTCCAATTCCAAACTGATAGGTCACAAGTTGGATCAAGCCGATGCACACATACGTCTGCACCGCTCAATGCTCATGTTTCACTTATGTTAGTTTGCACTTAAAACACAACAGGAAATAGGAATCGGCACAGTAGAGGCCCAATTCAGTCTCACTGTGTGCAAAATTTAAAAGGTAACTGTCAGTAAGTATGGAGAGTCCAGAAGAAAGTCAACTGGAAGGGGTATAATTCACAATATCGAGAAGATTTGGATTTTAAGGGTTTCACCGAAGTTTGTGACCTTAATTAGCTTTGACTGTGTTATTCCTACTTTTAGTGAACACCACACAGTTTCAAAAATTTAGACTATGGTGTCTGAACAGGATGCAGTTACCATATGAAGCTTTAACTCAAAATTTGGATAAAGAAAAGAAGGCACAATGAACTTCAACTCAATTTTATGTGCACAAGAGTTGAAAAATCTGAGCCACCTTAAAGAGTTTCTATCACTATCTATGGCAGCTTAGGAAATCAGTACAGATTTTGGTACTTCTCTCTTGTACGATATTCTTAAATCTAGCATTGTGACTGTCTATTCTAGTTTGTTTTAGTGGAAAGGAGCTATTAAAATACAATGAAAGAGTGCTTGCTTCAGCAGTACATATACTAAAATTGTAACTCAAGGGCATACCTGTGACTGATTTGGGTTTATGTATAGTAGTAAACAACAAAAAAAGTAAAAGTAAAATAAAAATAAATTAATAAAAAACCAATAAAAGAATAATTCATGATTCACCTTCATTGGGGCTGAAGTTTGAAAAATAATTCTGAATTTAAATTTAAGCACATAGAAAACAAAACTAGGAAAAATTCAAATACTTTCAAAATAAGTTCATCAATGTTTTATCATATTTGATAGCAGCTTTTTTATTGGTTACAAAACCTAAGCCCATATACAAAATTAGGAACACATTTAGATGCCTCTTTTGAAAGAACCTTTTAGTCTTTTTTAACTGAGTTTAAAAAAAATAAAAACAATGCAATTTTTCAACACTGTTTTGAAAACTTAAAAGTGCAGCAATATACTTAGTTTCCTGTATCTACGAAATGGTGCAATTCCAATTCCAAACTGATAGGTCACAAGTTGGATCAAGCCGATGCACACATACGTCTGCACCGCTCAATGCTCATGTTTCACTTATGTTAGTTTGCACTTAAAACACAACAGGAAATAGGAATCGGCACAGTAGAGGCCCAATTCAGTCTCACTGTGTGCAAAATTTAAAAGGTAACTGTCAGTAAGTATGGAGAGTCCAGAAGAAAGTCAACTGGAAGGGGTATAATTCACAATATCGAGAAGATTTGGATTTTAAGGGTTTCACCGAAGTTTGTGACCTTAATTAGCTTTGACTGTGTTATTCCTACTTTTAGTGAACACCACACAGTTTCAAAAATTTAGACTATGGTGTCTGAACAGGATGCAGTTACCATATGAAGCTTTAACTCAAAATTTGGATAAAGAAAAGAAGGCACAATGAACTTCAACTCAATTTTATGTGCACAAGAGTTGAAAAATCTGAGCCACCTTAAAGAGAAATTGATTCTAAAATTTATAAAACCTATAAATAATCAGAGGCCAAACCACTATATTAAAACAGATTCTCTAGCAAGTAAAAATCTTGCATTTTAAACATACGCTTGTATCCACTTTAGATACAAGACAGAACTCCCTCTTTAAAGTGGCTCCGCCTCGGCAGATACATAGATTCGGAATGAACGCACACCTGCTACGTGTTGTTTGTCAGTGAAAACACCCCCGCTGATTCACAAAGCTCGGATGGCATGTGTCTCTTCTTCATCACAGTAAATACACCCCCCTCCCATTGGATAACTGGATTAGACTTCCTATCCCTTCACATCAATGCGTTGGGAAATAATACCCAGTAAACAATAGCAACAAAACCATTCCTGTGACAGCACAAGTTTTTCAGTTTCAAATTTCCAAATCCATATTCTTTCATCAATAACTGGGTCGGACAATTTACCAAAAGCAATGACTTTACACAGTAATACCATATTTTGCAAAAGTACTTGAAGATCACTGCAAATCAGGTTTATGTAAATTATCTGCAGATTATTCCTTGCAGATCCTTATCCGGATATTTTTATGTGTGAATATGCTTTTAGAGTAGGATCTGAATGAACTTTCCAATACTCAAAGAATGAAGTTTTATGACACTTCTAGACAGTTGCTGGTTTGCTGCCAACCACATTATCAAAAGCACTGGTTACTAAGTAAAAAAATGTTTTAAGACTAAATTACAGTAAACATGAAAGCTCCACAGTTTAAACCCAATATAAATCAACCATATCCAATTATCAATTTAAAAAGAAAAATATTAACTCCCGAAAGCTGAAAGCAAGATTTTTTTTTTAATATCACCAATGGGCACTTTAAATCTTTGTGAGTTTTTTTTGTTTGTTTTTATTTTTTTTCCTTTATAGTCAGGGACTCTTGCTTTCAACTTAAACAGAAGTTCAAGTCCATAACAGGTTGCAGCTCAGGTAAAATACCATGCACAGCATTTGATTACTTCAAAACAGCAGGAACACACAGGCTGAAGTGAGTGGTCAAATAGGGCTTGCTGTTCTTAAAAAATTAGGTATAATGGCAAAAGCGTTACCATCCATAGCTAAAGTCCTTCCTCCAACCCTGGCTTCTGAGGCAGATAATAAACACATCAATTACTGGTAGATGAAGCACAGTTTTTTTTTTTTAAACTTATCTGTTTAATCAATAACCAACCAAGTTCTTTTTTTTTTAAGTTACTTTTTGTTTGTGTCAGTTCCACCAATGAAAATCATTTGGCTTGTACTTTAAAATCTCTTCTTCCACATAAAGAGTATGAAAATATGTTTGTGGAGGACAGTGATGGAGGCTCAGATCAGACTGCTCCTCTTTTAAAGTCTGCTGACGAGCGTGTGTGTCATACCAAAGTGTCTTGATCCACAGCGCAGCATTTTCCAAAGGAGTATCAAGTGGGCACCGGACATGCCACCACTACGGAACATTCTAAGCTGGAGACTGCAGTTGTCAGCGCGTGGCACCAGGGAACGGGGAGAAACAGGGCAGTTGAGATTGTTAAGGAGAATTCTAAAACAGTTCAGGAAATCATGCATATGCATTTACAGTCCATGTGGATAGTGACTTTTGGCAACTGCAAAGTGACTGAGACATGGCTTGCTTTAGAAGCATCAAAACAAAGAGGCATGTATGTTCTGGAGCCTTCTGTGGTTGTTGCTCTTGTCATTTGGTAGCCATCTGGTGGTGCTTCGTTTTCAATGTGGGATAGATGCTGCACTCAACCGAACTTAAAAATTAAATTCTTTTGTTTGAAGGTTGGCCGTAGGGTCAAAGTTGTAAGTACCTCCTTGTGTGGCTTCAGGAATGAGGCTAGGATCTTCATCGATCTATAAAAAGCAAGAAAAGCAAAAATCTTTACTATGTGAAGATGCTATACATTACTGTGTAAGTAGGGTTGATTTACTTAGGAGAGAATTTCGTATGAATGTTTTTTATTACCTAAAAATAAATGCTTGAGAGGGTGCGGAGAAAAGGGAACACTCCTGCATTGTTGGTGGGAATGTAAATTCATACAACCACTACGGAAGAAAGTATGGAGAGTCCTCAAAAAGGTAAGAATAGAAGCATCATTTGACCCAGCAATCCCACTATTAGGCTTATACCCTGATGAAATCAAAATTGAAAGAGGCACCTGTACCCCAATGTTCACTGCAGCACTCTACACAATAGCCAGAACATGGAAGCAACCTAGATGTCCATCAACAAATGAATGGATAAGGAAGCTATGGTACATATTATACAATGGAATATTTCTCAGCCACTAAAAGAAATGCAGAAGATTCAGTCCTAATGAGATGGGTGAATTTAGAACCTATTATACACAGTGAAGTTAGTCAAAAAGAGAAGGACAGATACAGTATACTAACACATATACATGGAATCTAGTAAGTTCGTACTAATAAATACACACACAGAGCATGGATGGAAAAACAGTCATAGAGAACAGACTTATGGACATTGGGGAGAGGGAAAAGTGGGTGAGAGATATGGAAAGAGCAATACGGAACCCTATACTATCTTATGCAAAAAACTAACTACTGGGCTTCCCTGGTGGTCCAGAGGGTAAGGACACTGCCTTGTAGTGCAAGGGGACCCGGTGCTCTTCAACGAGAGAGGCCGCTGCAATGGGAGGCCCACACAGGCCAAAGAACAAAGATGGATGAAAATATATGAAAGACCAAAAAAAAAAAAAGGAGGTAACTACTGCCAATGCACTGTGGGACTAAGCGATCATACATGGGCTATGTGACGGCCTAGAGGGGTGGGATCGGGGGGAATGGGATATACATATGACTAATCTGGAATTATACATAGCTGTAAACAACAAAACTCTGTAAAATCAAAAAAGCAAAATAAAAACTTGTGCTTGTGAAAAAAAATTTTTAAGTAAATCAACATTATTAGGAAATTTAACAATTTAGGGCCTCCCTGTTGGGTCAGAGGTCCATGAGTTTGATTCCTAATGTGGGAAGATCCCATACACAAGGGAGCAACTAAGCCTGTGCATTATAGCTACTAAGCCTGTACTCTAAAGCCCATGCTCCACAACAAGAAAAGCCACCATGATGAGATGCCACGTACCACCGCTAAAGAGTAGCAGAAAGGAACACTCCTGCATTGTTGGTGGGAATGTAAATTCATACAACCACTACGGAAGAAAGTATGGAGAGTCCTCAAAAAGGTAAGAATAGAAGCATCATTTGACCCAGCAATCCCACTATTAGGCTTATACCCTGATGAAATCAAAATTGAAAGAGGCACCTGTACCCCAATGTTCACTGCAGCACTCTACACAATAGCCAGAACATGGAAGCAACCTAGATGTCCATCAACAAATGAATGGATAAGGAAGCTATGGTACATATTATACAATGGAATATTTCTCAGCCACTAAAAGAAATGCAGAAGATTCAGTCCTAATGAGATGGGTGAATTTAGAACCTATTATACACAGTGAAGTTAGTCAAAAAGAGAAGGACAGATACAGTATACTAACACATATACATGGAATCTAGTAAGTTCGTACTAATAAATACACACACAGAGCATGGATGGAAAAACAGTCATAGAGAACAGACTTATGGACATTGGGGAGAGGGAAAAGTGGGTGAGAGATATGGAAAGAGCAATACGGAACCCTATACTATCTTATGCAAAAAACTAACTACTGGGCTTCCCTGGTGGTCCAGAGGGTAAGGACACTGCCTTGTAGTGCAAGGGGACCCGGTGCTCTTCAACGAGAGAGGCCACTGCAATGGGAGGCCCACACAGGCCAAAGAACAAAGATGGATGAAAATATATGAAAGACCAAAAAAAAAAAAAGGAGGTAACTACTGCCAATGCACTGTGGGACTAAGCGATCATACATGGGCTATGTGACGGCCTAGAGGGGTGGGATGGGGGGAATGGGATATACATATGACTAATCTGGAATTATACATAGCTGTAAACAACAAAACTCTGTAAAATCAAAAAAGCAAAATAAAAACTTGTGCTTGTGAAAAAAAATTTTTAAGTAAATCAACATTATTAGGAAATTTAACAATTTAGGGCCTCCCTGTTGGGTCAGAGGTCCATGAGTTTGATTCCTAATGTGGGAAGATCCCATACACAAGGGAGCAACTAAGCCTGTGCATTATAGCTACTAAGCCTGTACTCTAAAGCCCATGCTCCACAACAAGAAAAGCCACCATGATGAGATGCCACGTACCACCGCTAAAGAGTAGCCCCGACTCATCTCAACTAGAGAGAAACCATGCAGCAACAAAGACCCAGGACAGACAAAAATAAAATTATATTTTTTAAGAAAGAGAAATTTGGCTTCCCTGGTGGTCCAGTGCATAAGGAGACCGCCTGGTAGTGCAAGGGGCGCCGGTTCAATCCCTGGCCTGGGAAGATCCTGTGTACCGCGGAGTGGCTGGACCGATGTGTCCAACTACCGAGCCGGAGCTCTGGGGCACATGCGCCCAGAGCTGGTGCTCTGCAGCGAGAGGGGCCACTGCGATGGGAGGCCCACATGGGCCAAAGAACAAAGATGGATGGAAATAAACAGATGAAAGGCCAACAGAAGTGGCCAAAAAAAAAAAAAAAAAAAAAGAAATTCAACATTTAAAACTAAACATTTAAAAAACTACCCCATTCTTGAGTTCCTTTATCTTTAGATTTATTTTACCTATGAATATACATCATTTCCATAATTACTATTTCTTCCCATTTAACAAATTGTAAAAGCAAACGTGACAGAAATCCAGTATAAATTTAGTCATGGAAAATTTTTAGTCAACTTTATGTATAGATTTTAACATACATGCAGACACATCATACTTTAATAAATACTTACATCATCACCAGAGAAATACTGATCTATGATTTCAAATGCTAATTTATATATGTCTTCATTTTCATGCTGCTGTAAAACTTCAATCTTCTCCAAACCTGTAATAATTAAAATAATTAAGCAATACTAATAAAGAAACTGTGCTCACTTAACCATGGAACATCCTAGAGAGCTCAGATCACCCTCCTACCACCCTC
Source organism: Tragulus kanchil (assembly GCA_022376925.1). Classification (NCBI taxonomy): domain Eukaryota; kingdom Metazoa; phylum Chordata; class Mammalia; order Artiodactyla; family Tragulidae; genus Tragulus; species Tragulus kanchil. Next base: position 74,371,890 of record JAIOJX010000003.1, on the reverse strand, counting down.
GAAAGATGACAGTTCATCTAAAAGAGACAAAACCCTGAGCTGCTCTGGGTAGGGGACCAGTATCCCACTCATCCCTTCTGTAGAAGCCCTCGAGGCACCCTGCTTCCTGATGCAAGCAGTTTAAGAACTACCTAAAACCCCACCTGACAAATGAGGGGAGAATGTGGGGCCCAGAAGTGGAAAGGGGTTTATGTCAGGTTACATGGCAAATGAGTGACAGAACTAGAACCAAGGTCTCCCTTGGCCCAAGATTCCTTTAATATAACCATACTGTTACATATAGTAATACTGTTCTGTTTTCCAAATGTTACTCAATCATTGACATAAATAGAAAATAAAACTTTAAATTCAGAAATAATTTCCTTAACTAAAAAAAAAAAAAGGAACAGGGTGCTTATGTCCTATACAGTCCCATCAATTTGGTAAATATATTCACAGAATAGTAACTGTAGAATGCCTTTATTTATATACTCTCAAAATATTTACTTCATATATCAGATGCATGTCTGTTAACTCCTCGATACTAAATATTCTTCCCTGAATATCTTTTTAGCTAAGTTATTCCGAAGTAGTTTCATTCTTTTATACAGTAATATCCAAACTAGAAAAATGGGAAAATGAGCATCAAAGATTAGATGTGGAGTGCTTTACAAAATTATAAAATGCTAAGTCAATATATATTCTAATTATAGATATTTATCTCATAGACAGAAGCAACAATACTGATAAAAAGGTGGAGTAAGAATTCTATGGCTCAAACTTTCTGGGTTAAATTTTTCTGAATCAGACTACAATGCTCATTTGAAATTATTTAAGTAAAACATTTAAAGAACAAAATAAATACTGAATTAATAGTAGTACACTATGAAGATCTGGCTTTTAATTATGCTTCTACCACCAACTACTTCTCTGACCATGGACAAGACTCCTTAACATCTCTAGGATATTTTCCTCTTATTACTAAGAAAATACTTCCAGTCTGAATATTCAATGATGCTATCACATTCATTTTTTGCTTAATCTTATGCAATGTGACTTTAAGAGGAGTTATTTCTGTTCCCTAAAAAGCACTGTGAAACTTTAGGAAGGTTATGTGGTGACATTCACAATCAGCTGTTTTCTGGAAAATCTTCTTGGATTACTAATGAAGAATAGCAACACCCTCAGATGATATTAATAGCAATGTATCCTAACAGCTTTGTTTCTAATTAGCTGTCTTTAAAGGAACTAATGTTTCAGAGTTCCACAGTTCAACTATTTCTCTGTAATCAACCCTCTTACCTCCACATTCTTCTATTATTTCAGCTATTGTGCTTGCTTCATCACTGGCCATTATCAGAAGTGTTTATGTCAGGTTACATGGCAAATGAGTGACAGAACTAGAACCAAGGTCTCCCTTGGCCCAAGATTCCTTTAATATAACCATACTGTTACATATAGTAATACTGTTCTGTTTTCCAAATGTTACTCAATCATTGACATAAATAGAAAATAAAACTTTAAATTCAGAAATAATTTCCTTAACTAAAAAAAAAAAAAGGAACAGGGTGCTTATGTCCTATACAGTCCCATCAATTTGGTAAATATATTCACAGAATAGTAACTGTAGAATGCCTTTATTTATATACTCTCAAAATATTTACTTCATATATCAGATGCATGTCTGTTAACTCCTCGATACTAAATATTCTTCCCTGAATATCTTTTTAGCTAAGTTATTCCGAAGTAGTTTCATTCTTTTATACAGTAATATCCAAACTAGAAAAATGGGAAAATGAGCATCAAAGATTAGATGTGGAGTGCTTTACAAAATTATAAAATGCTAAGTCAATATATATTCTAATTATAGATATTTATCTCATAGACAGAAGCAACAATACTGATAAAAAGGTGGAGTAAGAATTCTATGGCTCAAACTTTCTGGGTTAAATTTTTCTGAATCAGACTACAATGCTCATTTGAAATTATTTAAGTAAAACATTTAAAGAACAAAATAAATACTGAATTAATAGTAGTACACTATGAAGATCTGGCTTTTAATTATGCTTCTACCACCAACTACTTCTCTGACCATGGACAAGACTCCTTAACATCTCTAGGATATTTTCCTCTTATTACTAAGAAAATACTTCCAGTCTGAATATTCAATGATGCTATCACATTCATTTTTTGCTTAATCTTATGCAATGTGACTTTAAGAGGAGTTATTTCTGTTCCCTAAAAAGCACTGTGAAACTTTAGGAAGGTTATGTGGTGACATTCACAATCAGCTGTTTTCTGGAAAATCTTCTTGGATTACTAATGAAGAATAGCAACACCCTCAGATGATATTAATAGCAATGTATCCTAACAGCTTTGTTTCTAATTAGCTGTCTTTAAAGGAACTAATGTTTCAGAGTTCCACAGTTCAACTATTTCTCTGTAATCAACCCTCTTACCTCCACATTCTTCTATTATTTCAGCTATTGTGCTTGCTTCATCACTGGCCATTATCAGAATGTTTTTCAGACCGTCTAGAACCACCTGAACAACTTGAGAATCCTTTACAGACAGTAAATTACAGAATGGTGGTATTACATTCTGCTGTACAAGATACTCAACCTAGACAACAAAAAAAGAGAAGAGATCCTCTTATATAATTATCTTTCCTCCAAAAGAACACAGTACATGGCTTATAAACAATCAGCAACTCCTAAACCCAAGAGAGCAGTCATACTTCCCAGTATTAATAATCATAACAGTTTTCTCCCCAAACTCACTTGATCTTTTCTGCCACTTATTGTTAAGTTGCTAATTGCCCAAGCAGCTTCTTTTTGTGTTCCAAAGTCCCCCTGAAGGTTAAAAAAGAAACGTTGGATTGAATTTTTGCTCAAAAGTCTTGATAATAATATATTAACAGATATTATGAACTCATAACAATGACTGACCTTGGCAAGCTGATGAATAATCATGGGGATTAATCCAGCATCTATTACAGCTTGAACTTGCTGCTGGTTGCCTGCTGTAATGTTGGAAAGGAACCACACTGCTTCCTATAAGTGAATAAAATACAGGGCACCTTTATTTGAAAAACTGTATCTTTAATGTGTTTATGCTCTTATTTTAATGTAGTCAACTTATATAATAACAAAATCATCTCAACTGCAATAAGGGAAATGTATCTAAAAGCGATTGGTAGGTGACACAGTATCTCCCATTTTAAACATATTAGGAAACCTATGCATAGTATCTGGTCCCATTAACCTAGCATGACCTTCAATAATACAGACGCCTGGGACTACACCCCAGGCACTATTTTAAACAGTGGTGATATGGCAGTGAACAAAACAGACAAAAAGTCTTTATGCATGGACCTTCCAGTTGTGGTGCATGAGCTCCCTCTAAACAGTGGTCCCCAACTTCTCTGGCACCAGGGATCAGCTCTGTGGAAGGACGAGGGTAGACCTCAGGATGATTCAAGTGTATTACATTTACTGAGCTTCACCACTTCAGATCAACAGGCATTAAATTCTTATAAGGAGTGTTCAACTGAGATCCCTCATGCGAGCAGTTCACAGTCGGGTTCAAGCTCCTATGAGAATCTAATGCCGCTACTGTCCTGACAGGAGGCGGGGCTCAGGCGGTAACGCACGGAGCACAGGCAACAGAGCGGCTGTCGCTACAGATAAAGCTTTGCTCGCTCACCTCCTGCTGTGTGGCCAGGTTCTTAACAGGCCAGGGACTGATACTAGTCCTTGGCCCAGAAGTTGGGGACCCCTGCTCTAAGAGACAAATGATAGACATAACAGACGATTGAATTTCCTAATACTTTGTTAAAACTACTTCAAAGAAAGATGAATTACCTTATTGTAAAAATATTTACTTGTAAGATATACTTAGAACTTAAGCTTTAACTAGTGTAAGAAATGACAAATTTTATAGCAACCTTAAAGGATTTATATCATGAACAAACAGGTTTATTTTAAGTTTAGTGTTAAATGACTATTTTCTTCCTCCTCTGTGATTGAAAGATTGAAGGAGAATTCACAGTGACCTAGTGATTACAATTCAGCACTTTACCACCACAGCCTGGGTTCAATCCCTGGTCAGGGAAATCAGATCCTGCAAGCCCCATCACATGGCCAAAATGAATAAATTAAAAAGTTAAGGGGGAAAAAACAGAGTTGGTAACTTATATCTCCATAGAATCATGGTGTAACCAAGATGCAAACATCACATATGCTCAAGATGAAACTTCTGCAGTAACGACCTGCTTGCTGAATCTGAGGAGGTTCCCTATGATACCTTCACTTATAATACACTAGATCCCAGGCAAGAACCCCCTGCCCACTCCTGTCCAGCTTCCTCGTATTTCAAGCCTTGCTTCTAATAGCAGAATGCGTTCAGCTGTAAAAAACACTTATATACGCCTAGAGACTCTGGCTTCTTTCCTTTCATTGGAACAGAGTGAAAAGTGTTAGTAACTCAGTTGTATCCAACTCATTGCAATCCTGTGGACTGTAGCCCACCAGGCTCTTTTGTCTATGGGATTCTCCAGGCAAGAATCCTAGAGTGAAGTAGCCATTCCGTTCTCCAGGGGACCTTCTTGACCCAGGGTTCAAACACAAGTCTCCAGCATTGCGGGCAGATCTTTACCAAGCCTGACCCACCCAGGGAAGGTCACTGGAACAAAAGCACCTACAAAATGTGATTTCTAACAACATACTTTTCTATAAGAATCAAACAAATTTTAGTCAAGGAACTATATGAATATAGTTGTGACAAAGGAACTAATATGAATATATAAAAAAGGGGCTTTGCTCGCTCACCTCCTGCTGTGTGGCCAGGTTCTTAACAGGCCAGGGACTGATACTAGTCCTTGGCCCAGAAGTTGGGGACCCCTGCTCTAAGAGACAAATGATAGACATAACAGACGATTGAATTTCCTAATACTTTGTTAAAACTACTTCAAAGAAAGATGAATTACCTTATTGTAAAAATATTTACTTGTAAGATATACTTAGAACTTAAGCTTTAACTAGTGTAAGAAATGACAAATTTTATAGCAACCTTAAAGGATTTATATCATGAACAAACAGGTTTATTTTAAGTTTAGTGTTAAATGACTATTTTCTTCCTCCTCTGTGATTGAAAGATTGAAGGAGAATTCACAGTGACCTAGTGATTACAATTCAGCACTTTACCACCACAGCCTGGGTTCAATCCCTGGTCAGGGAACTCAGATCCTGCAAGCCCCATCACATGGCCAAAATGAATAAATTAAAAAGTTAAGGGGGAAAAAACAGAGTTGGTAACTTATATCTCCATAGAATCATGGTGTAACCAAGATGCAAACATCACATATGCTCAAGATGAAACTTCTGCAGTAACGACCTGCTTGCTGAATCTGAGGAGGTTCCCTATGATACCTTCACTTATAATACACTAGATCCCAGGCAAGAACCCCCTGCCCACTCCTGTCCAGCTTCCTCGTATTTCAAGCCTTGCTTCTAATAGCAGAATGCGTTCAGCTGTAAAAAACACTTATATACGCCTAGAGACTCTGGCTTCTTTCCTTTCATTGGAACAGAGTGAAAAGTGTTAGTAACTCAGTTGTATCCAACTCATTGCAATCCTGTGGACTGTAGCCCACCAGGCTCTTTTGTCTATGGGATTCTCCAGGCAAGAATCCTAGAGTGAAGTAGCCATTCCGTTCTCCAGGGGACCTTCTTGACCCAGGGTTCAAACACAAGTCTCCAGCATTGCGGGCAGATCTTTACCAAGCCTGACCCACCCAGGGAAGGTCACTGGAACAAAAGCACCTACAAAATGTGATTTCTAACAACATACTTTTCTATAAGAATCAAACTGTCAAATTTTAGTCAAGGAACTATATGAATATAGTTGTGACAAAGACTAAATGATAAGTTCTGTTAGTTTGAGGGATGGTGGCATTTCAGGCCAATACAACAGTATTGTACTCCATGCAAATCAAAACAAGAAGACACTATCTTCACAGTACTAGGGTGCCAATTCTAATAATTAAAAAAAACTGGAGGGACTTCCCTGGTGGTCCAGTGGCTAAGACCCTGCCCTCCCACTGCAGGGGGCCTGGATTTGATCCCTGGTCAGGGAACTAGATTCCACATGACACAATCAAAACTCCTGCATAATGCAATGAAGTCTGAAGATCTCACATGCTGCAATTAAGACCTGGCAACAGCCAAATAAATAAATAAATAAAATATTTTTAAAAGGGGGAAGGGACTGGAACCTTCATAACATCACTTACAGGAATGTAAAATGGTATAGCTGTTATGGAAAGAAGCTTGGTGGTTCCTCAAAAAGCTAAACATGCATTACCATAGGGCCTGACAATTCTGTTCATAGATACACATCCAAAGGAACCGAAAACACAGACTCAAACCAGTGCTCACAGAAGCATTACTGTTCACAACAGCCAAAATGCAGAAACAATCCAAAAGTGTGCATCACCAAATGAACGAGTAAATAAAATACGGTATATAGGTACAATGGAATACCTATTCAACAATAAAAAGGAACAAAGTTTGATACAAGCTCCAATACGGATGAATGTTGAAAACATGCAATGTGAAATTAAACCAGACATGAAAACTAAAGCATGTAAAGCACAGGTTTAACAGTAAGTTTATATCGTAAGTTTAAAATTTAAAAAAAAATAAATAAATAAACTGAAAATCAATTTTAATGGTTCTTTAGGCACTATAGTTTTATGTTTAACTTAATTTTGTAGGGAGATTATGATCTCTCTATATGTTTATAAAAGACACCAGCAAAAAAGAAAGATACTAGTTACCAATGGAAAATTTTGTATGTACTCTCAGCTAGTGGCTACTAATTTATTGATCACTGCTACTGCTGAATCTATTGAAATAAAAACACTGGTTAAAATAAAAATAATTTTATTGTTATGATCATGGCAGCACTTACAGTAGAAAATTAAAAACTGACACAAAACGACTGCAAAAGTAATATGAGGGCTTCTCTGGTGGTCCAGTGGGTAAGGACACCGCCTTGCAGTGCAAGGGGCGCCAGTTCGATCCCTGGCCTGGGAAGATCCCACGTGCCGCGGAGCGGCTGGACCCATGTGTCTAATTACCGAGCAGGAGCTCTGGAGCGCATGTGCCGGGAGCAGGTGCTCTGCGACAACAGAGGCCACCACGATGGGAGGCCCACACGGGCCAAAGAATGAAGATGGATGAAAATGGATAGATGAAAGACCAATAGAAGTGGCCTACTTGCCCCGTCCCTCCCCAATCCGGCCCCCTCCAAATAAATAAATAAATACTAGATATTAAAAAAAAAAAAAGTAATATGAAATAATTTTCATCTTAACCAAAGTGGTATGATGAGAATCACAAACAATAAGCAACAGAAACAAGAAGGTAGTTAAAAATGAGATGTACAAAGAGAAAGAAATGCACTGATGGGGCTGTTAAATGCCTTACCTTGTTGATCTTCTCTTTGGGGTGTGATAAGAGGTTTGGGAAGTGAGACAGGACGTCGCAGTTGAGCACAACCTGGGTCTGCTCGTCGGTACCTGTCACTATGTTGCCAACTGCTCTGAGTGCTGCTGTCTGGGAAGGGATAAAATATTTTCTGTAAATTTGTTCATGATGAAATTGATTTTGTGTTTTTTTATAATCCTGAGAAAATGTAAACATGCAATGGATGAATGATTAAAACTGCAGTCTTACATAAAGCATTTTGTAGAACTGAGAAGCAATTCTGAATTTTAAACGATAGTCTTGTGAAAACTGGAACTATATGGAAAAACTGTGTGAAAAACCATTGGAGAAAAGACAAAAATGGAAAGGTCCATTTTTCCAACTATTTTTATCTATTAGTGAACTGGCATCACAGAAAGATTTTAATAAAGGCCTGGAACGGGCACCATTTCTAACTAAAGTCATTTTGGCAGAAGTGGGATGAATGGATCTACCAGTGATGTGATGAGAAATGAGAGAGAGAGAAATGTAGTTATGTAGTAATGTTGCAATTACCCAATGCAAAGAAAACAGATCTTGAACTAAACAAGTGGCTCTAGATACAGGAAGACAACAGATGTGAAAGCTAGAGAGCAAGGATGAACAGGGTTTTGAAATGGGAGGGAAAACAAAAGGAGAAATACCAAGGCTTCTAGCTTGGACTATGCTGTCCAGTAACAGGGCATGTACGAAGAGGAGTGGTTTTCTGGGAGAAGATGGTATGTTCATTTTTGCCTGCTTGAACTAAGAATACTTGAAGGAGGTTCTTAGAAGTTATGTGTAAGGACTCAAGGACAATGGGCTATATGAGTCTGAAACTCAGCAAAGAATCTGGATAAGATAAAGATTCAGAAATCAACAAAATGAGAATCAGTAAAAGAGCAGAAGAAATCTCAGGAGATGTGCATAAAGACAGAACTAAAGCCTGGTTGTACAAGTTAACTGGTTACAGCAGATGTAAATTTTATACAAGAAAAGTGCTTACTTACTTGAACTTTCACTTCCTGGTGGCTCAGAAGGGGCACAAGAAACGGCACAACCCCTGAATCAATCACCATCTGTATCTGCTCATTGCCCCCATCTGTCAGGTACGACAGCGCCCAAACAGTGTCCACAAGAATCTGCAAGAGATAAAAAAGAAAGGCCGCTTCATGCATTTGTCTGAATGCTTAAGATACATAACACACTTACAGGATGGTTACCTAGCAAGTAATTGAGTTTTGTTTTAGCTTGGTAGCAAAAATACCTGCTCAGCTGATACATCTATTGAGTACTAGATGAAACTCTCTCAAATGGTGACTTCAGGTTACTCATCACAAAAATGAGACACAGAAGTCTGGGACACCTTCCAGCTCAACGTCCACATCTATGTATTAGGAAGATAAATTCAAAAACAGGCAGAAAAAGGAGTTCTTCCTGTTCCCACAGACTGAGCACCCAGTAATAATAAGGAAACACTTTATGCACAGAATGAGACCAGTATGTTATACTGCTTCAAGCTTAGAAGAGCCTCAAAAGATCCTTTATCCATGTTAGTTGCTTTCAAACATGTTTAGCAATGTAATTTTTCAGACCATTAAACAGACAAAATATGAAATGACTTGCCACTTTAACTTTAGGAAAAAAGTTAATTATTTGCAAAACTTGAAAAAATGAAGTCTTGCCTGCTGGTTTACACCTCTCCTCGCTGCTGTTCTTTACTTTTCCTCTGCTCCTTCTCTTTAATTCTTTCCTCTTGAAGTTCTACTCACTTTATCTCTCCTAACCATTACCAGTTTGGCTTCATCAACTTCCTTAAACTTACCACGATAGCAAAACAGTCCAGCCTATGTCCAGACTTGCCCCATTCCAGATCCTCTTTACCTCTTCCAAATTATCTGACTATAATGGACATGAGCATATCCTTCTCTATTTGAAAATACAAGAGAAGCCCAAACTCCTACAGGATACAAAACCCTGTAATTTAACTCCCTGGCAAATCCTTTGGTTTATTAACCACCTGGATTATCAACACCCTCTATGTACTCTCTTGAATCCTTGATATAGTTCCTCATGTACCTAAAATGACTTTTTCAACTTGACAAAATCCTTCTCATTCTAGTTGTATGACTTCACACAAATTGTCTTTTTTTTTTTTTAAACCATATTTGTAACATGGAGACAATTTTAGTAACCAAGTGCTTTTTGTTGTATGACTACATGGTTCAAGAGATAAAAAAGAAAGGCCGCTTCATGCATTTGTCTGAATGCTTAAGATACATAACACACTTACAGGATGGTTACCTAGCAAGTAATTGAGTTTTGTTTTAGCTTGGTAGCAAAAATACCTGCTCAGCTGATACATCTATTGAGTACTAGATGAAACTCTCTCAAATGGTGACTTCAGGTTACTCATCACAAAAATGAGACACAGAAGTCTGGGACACCTTCCAGCTCAACGTCCACATCTATGTATTAGGAAGATAAATTCAAAAACAGGCAGAAAAAGGAGTTCTTCCTGTTCCCACAGACTGAGCACCCAGTAATAATAAGGAAACACTTTATGCACAGAATGAGACCAGTATGTTATACTGCTTCAAGCTTAGAAGAGCCTCAAAAGATCCTTTATCCATGTTAGTTGCTTTCAAACATGTTTAGCAATGTAATTTTTCAGACCATTAAACAGACAAAATATGAAATGACTTGCCACTTTAACTTTAGGAAAAAAGTTAATTATTTGCAAAACTTGAAAAAATGAAGTCTTGCCTGCTGGTTTACACCTCTCCTCGCTGCTGTTCTTTACTTTTCCTCTGCTCCTTCTCTTTAATTCTTTCCTCTTGAAGTTCTACTCACTTTATCTCTCCTAACCATTACCAGTTTGGCTTCATCAACTTCCTTAAACTTACCACGATAGCAAAACAGTCCAGCCTATGTCCAGACTTGCCCCATTCCAGATCCTCTTTACCTCTTCCAAATTATCTGACTATAATGGACATGAGCATATCCTTCTCTATTTGAAAATACAAGAGAAGCCCAAACTCCTACAGGATACAAAACCCTGTAATTTAACTCCCTGGCAAATCCTTTGGTTTATTAACCACCTGGATTATCAACACCCTCTATGTACTCTCTTGAATCCTTGATATAGTTCCTCATGTACCTAAAATGACTTTTTCAACTTGACAAAATCCTTCTCATTCTAGTTGTATGACTTCACACAAATTGTCTTTTTTTTTTTTTAAACCATATTTGTAACATGGAGACAATTTTAGTAACCAATTGCATAGGATTTTTGTAAGGAATAAGTGAATTAACATAGGAAAAAGCACTTAAAAACAGTGCCTGGTATACTTTAAACCCTTAATAAATGTTAACTATTGACATAATCATCTCTTTTCACCTCTAACAACACTTCCACTACCATCTTCCTTCTCCTTATAATGCTTCTTTCAAATGTTACTTTCTCAGTGAAGATTTCTGGCTGCCAGAGAGAATATATGCTTTGATAATTCTAGTGTTTTGGTCATTTTTCTGATTTCTTGTTTGCTTGCACACATGTTGTAGCCTTACGTGATCATGGACCAAAAGAGCACGGGCCTTGACTTGGCTTTAATTTCCGGCCATGGCTGTTATTCACTGTAGGACCTTAGGCCATTTTACTATACTGAGTTTCAATCTCTTACTTGTAATATAAGAGAATAAAATTACTCATAAGAGTGCTGGTAAGATCAAGGGAAATTACACAAAAGGATTTAGTATAGCAAACAACTGACAAAAGCTCATTCCGTTCACTCTTTTAACCTGTTACTAACGCTGATGCCTTAGAGGGTGGGGTCTCTAAATCTCCTTCATTTTTGTGCCTACAGTTCTTTGCATAATTCTGCTTTAGCGGGACAATCTGTTCTGTTAAACTCGATTAATATACTTATAACTACAGTACTTTATCACTTTAATACCTCTAGCTTTCAAATAAATAAGACTAATAGGTGGTGGAAGCTTTTACTTGCCTACAATCAATTCCCTAATGTCCCAGGGGAAAAGTCTTGGTGGAAATATCTGATATTTTGCTTATTTCCCCTTTTAATTTTGGCTTTCAGAAAGTTTAGGACTAAATCTTGCATTCAATAACAACAAATACACCTTTAAAGATAATTGTACCTCCTCCTCCTTTCTTTTAAGATATTTATTATCTTGTGTTTATTGCTAAGTCACTTTTTTTTTTTTAATGGTTTCTTCTTTTTGTGGTGTGGGGGGGGCGGGCCACTTCTATTGGTCTTTCATTTATTTATTTTTCATCCATCTTTGTTCTTCGGCCCGTGTGGGCCTCCTATCACAGTAGCCTCTGTTGTCGCAGAGCACCGGCTCTGGGCACATGCGCTCCAGAGCTCCGACTTGGTTATTGGACACATCGGTCCAGCCGCTCCGTGGCACGTGGGATCTTCCCAGGCCAGGGATTGAACCGGTGCCCCTTGCACTGCAAGGCGGTGTCCTTACCCACTGGACCACCAGGGAAGCCCGCTAAGTCACTTTTATATCCATTTTGAAAACAAGAGCGTATATAAACAGGTTTCACTTAATTTTTATGACAGTTCAGGAAAACACTTTACAAATAAGAAGCTATTTTAGTTACTTTTAAGATTCCTTCCTAAGAACTTAAAGTCCTAAAATTAGCTAGGGAAATGTGTGGTTCAATATTTATATGGGAGCTGTATACTGCCTCTTGAGAAATATTATAAAATTTTCTTCATCCCTATGATAAATCACACATAATTCTGACACCCAGACACATATATATTATATGTGTGTGTAAACAAAGGTAAAATTTTAAAAACACAAACATGCAAATGAGAAGAGATCTTAACTGGAGTATTAAAAGCAAAATTCAAACTAGTTGAACACTAGAATCAGTTTCAAATTCACTGAAATTTATCCATTGTTTTACTCTGTAGAAAAATTGACAGCAGCTTTGCTATATTCAGAAGAATTCTCAGACTGCCTGATACAAAAATTTGCCAGAGTATACATAGTAAGTGTTTAACCAAATCTCATATAATGAACAAATCTAAAGATGCCTTTGCATTTAAAGCTAAACTTGATATTCTTCAATACTGTATCTTAAAAGGTTATAGCCTGGGAGTTGGTATGGTTTAACAGAAAGTAAATAATACATGTCATCAAAAGATCTCAGTTTTCAGTGACCCTTACAAGCTCTGCAACTTTGAATAGGTCACTTAAACTTCCTGAGGCTCAGTTTCTTATTCTTTAAAGTGGGAACGATAATATCTAGACTACCTATCAAGAATCAAATAAAAATTTTTTAAAATATGAAGGAGCTATACAAAGCTTTTACCACTTTATAAATATTCATACTTAAAAATAGTATTATTATGATATAAATAACCAAATTAACTACGTATGTGATGATTTCTCTGCCATTAGCATTTTTGTTATCTGAATGATTTTAAGATATAAACTTGGTTTAACCTAATCCTGCTTCTGAAAACAGAACATAGATTTGTTCCACATACACTGTTGAAGCTTGACAAGCTATTAAGATGGTCGCACTTACTCAAAGCATAAGAATAAATACCCCTTTTAGGTTTCATCCAGAACAAAACGCCAAATCTAAGATTCTGCTTTACTTACATTTATATCTGTATGGTATATGAGGACACATAATGCTGGTAAAATCTGAGGAAAGAAAACAAACAGTAACACTAGAGTTGACGAAAATGTCTAAAAATAACTGTGATTAAAAAAAAAGGCAGTAAATACTATTTGCAGGGCAAGAAGAACATTAGGTTTGTTTGAATCTCTATCAGGAAAATATGATGAATTCAATTCTATTAGGAAGATATGATAAATTCAATCTGAAACACCAAAAAAATATTTCGGATGTCTAATTAAAATATTCAAATTAAGTCTGACAGACATTAGTGTACCTTAAAAGAAAAAACATTTGTTTTTAATAACCTTCTTTATGACATATGTTGACTAGAAAGAGTGGTGATGCTTGTATATAGTTTTCAAAAAGCTATTCTTAAAACTGCTCTCAAAAAAAAAAAAATTAAAAAAAAGCCAAACCTGCTCTTACAGTTTCACTTACCTGCTTAAAGTAAAAAAAAGATTTTATTTATTGAGTCAAGTTAAAAGTTTTTGACTTCAGATTTAGTCAAGAAAAATATGACCAGTATCAAGTTTGTTGAATGTAGACATTTCAGATCTTTTTCTTTAAATCTGGGAGAGAGTAGGGGAATCACTAAGCACCCTTTCCATACCCGCGAGAAGTGGCAGAAGATGGTACATGATGTCAATTACAAAGATCAGAGATTCACGTTAGAGGTCACACAGGGTTTCATAAAACAGTCAGATTCATTTACAAATCAGATGCCAATAGCAAAGGTTTCACTTTGCTTTCATTAGCAGATTTAACACAAAGCATACCACACATTAAGAGTACTAACTTTGTTAGGAACCAAGGGAAATTTCAGTTGGACTCAATGTGATTTCACTCAAGAACTTTCATTAGCATTTTTGTTATCTGAATGATTTTAAGATATAAACTTGGTTTAACCTAATCCTGCTTCTGAAAACAGAACATAGATTTGTTCCACATACACTGTTGAAGCTTGACAAGCTATTAAGATGGTCGCACTTACTCAAAGCATAAGAATAAATACCCCTTTTAGGTTTCATCCAGAACAAAACGCCAAATCTAAGATTCTGCTTTACTTACATTTATATCTGTATGGTATATGAGGACACATAATGCTGGTAAAATCTGAGGAAAGAAAACAAACAGTAACACTAGAGTTGACGAAAATGTCTAAAAATAACTGTGATTAAAAAAAAAGGCAGTAAATACTATTTGCAGGGCAAGAAGAACATTAGGTTTGTTTGAATCTCTATCAGGAAAATATGATGAATTCAATTCTATTAGGAAGATATGATAAATTCAATCTGAAACACCAAAAAAATATTTCGGATGTCTAATTAAAATATTCAAATTAAGTCTGACAGACATTAGTGTACCTTAAAAGAAAAAACATTTGTTTTTAATAACCTTCTTTATGACATATGTTGACTAGAAAGAGTGGTGATGCTTGTATATAGTTTTCAAAAAGCTATTCTTAAAACTGCTCTCAAAAAAAAAAAAATTAAAAAAAAGCCAAACCTGCTCTTACAGTTTCACTTACCTGCTTAAAGTAAAAAAAAGATTTTATTTATTGAGTCAAGTTAAAAGTTTTTGACTTCAGATTTAGTCAAGAAAAATATGACCAGTGTCAAGTTTGTTGAATGTAGACATTTCAGATCTTTTTCTTTAAATCTGGGAGAGAGTAGGGGAATCACTAAGCACCCTTTCCATACCCGCGAGAAGTGGCAGAAGATGGTACATGATGTCAATTACAAAGATCAGAGATTCACGTTAGAGGTCACACAGGGTTTCATAAAACAGTCAGATTCATTTACAAATCAGATGCCAATAGCAAAGGTTTCACTTTGCTTTCATTAGCAGATTTAACACAAAGCATACCACACATTAAGAGTACTAACTTTGTTAGGAACCAAGGGAAATTTCAGTTGGACTCAATGTGATTTCACTCAAGAACATTTGCATATAACACTAGTTTTATCTGCAGCAATTCCTTTTAATTTTTTTTAGTGTTAAACCAACAATTCATTGTGGTAATAAAAGTGATTTTTTATTTTCTTCTTTTGTAGTTTTTCTGCTACATAAAACAGAAAAATTAAAATTAAAATTAAAATTAAATTTATGGTTTCCTAAACAAAGGTGGACTGTATTTAGTCAGGTGCCATAAGAGTCTCAACTTTATTTCACAGGAGTCAAAGTTACTTAAATATCTCATACCTGCAATGAAATCAGTATTTCATTCCCTGTGCATGAAAACCTAAAGCATAAACATAGGGAAAATATACCATCTGGCCTTTGCAATTCTTCATTTACCTCCTGAACTGTCTCCATAGGCGGTGGGGGGTCCTTATTCCTGCAGAGATTGACAATGACCCATGTGACGTTCCGAAGGAAGGTGATGGGAATGGAGGGATTGATGAAGGACAGAAGAGGTTTGACAACTCCCAGTGATATGACATAATCTCTACATTGAGGACCATCACCTACAGAAATGAAAATTGTATTTAAAAAAAAATTACATTCAGGATGAGAAAGTCTGAAATGTATGCAATGGCTCATGTTGGGACACTGATGTTCTATGTTTCCTCACCATCGGTCAAGGGCATCAAGTGTTGCTATTTCTTCAGATTTTGATTTGGGGAACACAAATTTAACCTACCAATCCTGAATAGCAAATTGCATACCCACCTCAAAGAGGTACAATTGTAAGTTAGTATATATGAAGCGAGAAGATAGTCAACCCACATTAAAATTAGAGGAAACATAGTATGTAATGGCTATGTCAATGCAGGAAAAAAGTTATTTAAGATACTTAATTAGAGTGTTTTCAAACCTAATTTCAACTTACCTATAATGTTTCCCAAAGCCCATACTGCTTGTTCACAAACATTCTGATGTGGTGAATGGAGAAGTCTTAGAAAAAGAGGTACGGCATCTATAATAAAGAAAAACTACTATTTACACTGCAAAACGTTGAAGAGTTCATTGCTTTTCAGCCTAAATAGGCTGATGAAATGTACAGAGTTTGGCACACTAGAGTTGCCCAGTTATAGCTGCCAGAACGTGTAAATGTAGTGAATACTTTCAGCCTAAATAGATTACATTTTAGTGTTTTCCCCTCAAATAACAGACCTATTAAAAATGTCTAGAAGTTGTTACTTTATTATTAATTAAAAGAAAACTACAGCATGAAGTTTTTCCTGTAATTCATTAGAAAAGGCTTCTACCTTAGAAAGCTTTAGTCAATATGATCCCAATAGTTGATATGGGATTAATTAAAGAGCTGATTATACCCGTATCAGGCCTATCTTATATTTCAAGATAACATATCATTATAATCCTAACTCTATACATAACTTATGGATTAACTCAAATTTGGAAACACTGGCATCCTACTCATTCCGAGTAGAAACTAAGTATAAGGCAGATCGCTTTTTCTTAAATTTCAGTCAATTGTATACTACCTTCTAGGATTTTTAACTCTATTTGGCATTACCTACATTATTTAATGTTTGACTCAAACTTTTAATAGCTTTACTGAGATATAACTTATCTGTGGAAGTGTACACTTCAATAGTTCTTAGTATTTACACAGCATTGTGTAGTCATCACCACAATTGAATTTTACAACATTTCTATTGCCCCCAAAAGAAATCCCATACCCAGAAAGTCCTACTACCTTCTCTCTCAGCTCTAAGCAACCATTTATTCTGTACTATGGATTTTCTTATTCTGGACATTCATACAAATGACAGAGGGTCCAGCAAATTAAGGAAGGAAGTTAATATACTTACTAGACTGTACAACAGCTTGAGTCTGTGCAGAAGTTCCTGATGCTATATTAGTTAATGCCCATGCAGCTTCAAACTGTAATGAAGGACTGTAAAAAACAATTAAATAAAACTCTTTAGACACATACCTACCATTTACATTTAAGAGTAATACATATGAGAGTACATCATTAAAACATGATGAGGGCTTCCCCTGGTGGTCCAGTGGGTAAGGACACCGCCTTGCAGTGCAAGGGGCGCCTGTTCGAGCCCTGGCCTGGGAAGATCCCACGTGCCGCGGAGCGGCTGGACTGATGTGTCCAATCACTGAGCCGGAGCTCTGGAGTGCATGAGCCCAGAGCCGGCACTCTGCAACGACAGACGCCACCGCGATGGGAGGCCCACAGGAGCCAAAGAACAAAGATGGATGAAAACAGAGAAATGAAAGACCAATGGAAGTGGCCCGCTGGCTCCCCTCCCTCCCCAACCCGACCCCCGCCCAAAATAAATAAATAAATAAATCTTTAAAAAAACAAACAAACAAACAAAAACATGATGAACCCTGGCAGAAGGCAAGAAATAAGAGGGTTTCAAGGCTGAGGAATGATAAGAACAAAAATGATGAGATAGTTTATGTTGCCCCAGAGAGGAAGAAGAAAAGGCTGCTACACTAGGATAGGTGGTTTGGCAAAACACTGACAATGAGGGCCTGAAATGAGAAAACAGAAAGATGTAAACAACACAGTCACAAAGCCAGGGAAAGTCTAAGACATCATTTGAACACAGAGAGAGAAGATAGAGAAAGTAAGTAATAAAATGAGTGCAATAAGTAAACAATAAATGAACATTTATTATATATGCTTGGTATCATGTGGTGTTTTGTATATATTATTTTCATTCCTCGCAACCATCTAAATTTCATAGATGAGGTACCTAAGGATCCAAGTGCTATTTGGGTTTTAATCAGCAGCAAACCCTAGATTTAACCTTGATTTTTAAAGATTTAAATATGAGATTTTAAAAAGATTTAAACCCTAGATATTTTTTTAAAATATTTTTATTTATATATTTATTTGGCTGTTTCAAGTCTTAGTTGCAGCATGTGGGATCTAGTTCCCTGACCAGGGCTCAAACCGAGGCCCTCTGCATTGGGAGCATGGCATCTCAAAGCTTTTATTTTACTTTTAACTTTTACAGAGTTTTGTTGTTTACAGATATGTATGTTCCCAGGTTAGTCATATGTATATCCCCCCACAGTATTTTTTTTTTTCCTAGCTTTTTTTTTGGGAGGGGGGGCACTTCTATTGATCTTTCATTTGTTTATCTTTGTTCTTTGGCCTGTGTGGGCCTCCCATCACAGTGGCCTCTCTCGTTGCAGAGCACCAGCTCCGGGCACATGCGCTCCAGAGCTCTGGTTCGGTAGTTGGACACATCAGACCAGCTACTCCGCAGCACATGGGATCTTCCCAGGCGAGAGATCGAACCGGCGCCCCTTGTACTGCAAGGCAGTGTCCTTACCCAGTGGACCACCAGGGAAGCCTGGATTAGTTTTATTATAGTTTCTGGAGCCATCACTATGGTGTAGGTAAGTTCTATTTGGCTCTAAAGTCTATGGATCTTCTGTATCATGACACAATTTCCCATAACAAATCCATCAAGTCAGATAGAAACCACTGACAATTTTCTATTTTTACTTATGGTGGTAGTTACATAGGTCTGCATGTATCTCAGCATACTCTTCTGTACATATACTACATTTCACAGACACGCCCAGAATGAGTCCATACCAAAGACAAAAAAGAAAAAAGAAAAAAGAGAGAGAGAAGAAGAAGAAAGAAAAAAGAGAACAAAAAAAAATATAGAGAGCCCTAAAGGTAGAGGTGAACAGAATTTTGTTTAAACAACTGAAATAAAGCTTATTTCTACTTAAATAGATCTTACTATAGAATATATATATATATATATATATATATGATAG
Source organism: Tragulus kanchil (assembly GCA_022376925.1). Lineage (NCBI taxonomy): Eukaryota > Metazoa > Chordata > Mammalia > Artiodactyla > Tragulidae > Tragulus > Tragulus kanchil. The sequence goes on along the minus strand of JAIOJX010000003.1, from coordinate 74,353,002 downwards.
TTTTTAAAAAGTATTGAAGGGCTTCTGAAGGGATGGTTGTAACCCATAATGGAAGCAAAATGCAGTATTTTAAAATAATAAAACCCTGTAGTGGAAACATTTATAATGTCACTATTTTAATCTAGTCACCAGACAATCTCATAAATAATATTTAGCAAAAAATCCCAATTTTTAGCCTAAATGCTCCTTAAATGCAAAATGAGCCTTTGTTCAAAGGTATTTTGGAGTTCAGACTTTCATTCTTGCCAGTTAAATCAAACTGGTGAAGTTTCAGATCTAGCACACTGAGATGTCTCTAAACCCCAAATAGAAATGGGGCCAGCACCTCAAAAGATACCAGTGGTAGGGCTTCCCTGGTGGTCCAGATATGTATGTTCCCAGGTTAGTCATATGTATATCCCCCCACAGTATTTTTTTTTTTCCTAGCTTTTTTTTTGGGAGGGGGGGCACTTCTATTGATCTTTCATTTGTTTATCTTTGTTCTTTGGCCTGTGTGGGCCTCCCATCACAGTGGCCTCTCTCGTTGCAGAGCACCAGCTCCGGGCACATGCGCTCCAGAGCTCTGGTTCGGTAGTTGGACACATCAGACCAGCTACTCCGCAGCACATGGGATCTTCCCAGGCGAGAGATCGAACCGGCGCCCCTTGTACTGCAAGGCAGTGTCCTTACCCAGTGGACCACCAGGGAAGCCTGGATTAGTTTTATTATAGTTTCTGGAGCCATCACTATGGTGTAGGTAAGTTCTATTTGGCTCTAAAGTCTATGGATCTTCTGTATCATGACACAATTTCCCATAACAAATCCATCAAGTCAGATAGAAACCACTGACAATTTTCTATTTTTACTTATGGTGGTAGTTACATAGGTCTGCATGTATCTCAGCATACTCTTCTGTACATATACTACATTTCACAGACACGCCCAGAATGAGTCCATACCAAAGACAAAAAAGAAAAAAGAAAAAAGAGAGAGAGAAGAAGAAGAAAGAAAAAGTAGATCAAGAACAAAGGTAGAGGGCCCTAAAGGTAGAGGTGAACAGAATTTTGTTTAAACAACTGAAATAAAGCTTATTTCTACTTAAATAGATCTTACTATAGAATATATATATATATATATATATATATGATAGTTTTTAAAAAGTATTGAAGGGCTTCTGAAGGGATGGTTGTAACCCATAATGGAAGCAAAATGCAGTATTTTAAAATAATAAAACCCTGTAGTGGAAACATTTATAATGTCACTATTTTAATCTAGTCACCAGACAATCTCATAAATAATATTTAGCAAAAAATCCCAATTTTTAGCCTAAATGCTCCTTAAATGCAAAATGAGCCTTTGTTCAAAGGTATTTTGGAGTTCAGACTTTCATTCTTGCCAGTTAAATCAAACTGGTGAAGTTTCAGATCTAGCACACTGAGATGTCTCTAAACCCCAAATAGAAATGGGGCCAGCACCTCAAAAGATACCAGTGGTAGGGCTTCCCTGGTGGTCCAGTGGGTGAGGACACCGCCTTGCAGTGCAAGGGGCGCCGGTTCGATCCCTGGCCTGGGAAGATCCCATGTGCCGCGGAGCGGCTGGACTGATGTGTCCAATTGCCGAGCTGGAGCTCTGGAGCGCATGCGCCCAGAGCCGGTGCTCTGTGATGACAGACGCCACCGTGATGGGAGGCCTACATGGGCCAGAGAACAAAGATGGATGAAAACTAGACAAATGAGAGACCAATGGAAGTGGCCCGCCTGCTCCCCTCCCTCCCCACTCCCCAAAGGTAAATAAATAAAACAAATCTTTAAAAAAAAAAAAAAAAAGAGATACCAGTGGTATTTCTCTCTTTCTATTCTGGGAAATTATAATCTTATTTTTAATTTACTGCAAATAAAAACCATGATGATAGACAACTAATCATGGTTGGAGTTCTGTTAAAGACTTCACAGAGTATCAGTGGATCAGCTGGAATATTCCCAGGGTAAGAAAGAGCTACTCAGTTCTGGAAACCATTCATGTTGACTCAAGTCATGAGTTTAATCTATATATAGACTTGTAAGCAAAGAGTGACTCAAACACTATTTGGGTTGTTTTTAAAATATTACTTAAGAAAAAGGCAACTGACAAAGGCTATAAATGTTTGAGATAATTGAGATTAGACAATAAACAGAAGTTAAAATTCTTCCAAAAAATATACACACACTTTATAAACTAAAAAGAAAAGTACTTTAGGTCTGCTAAGTATGATTCACAGAATAAGAAAACTATATTAAAATTCATGACAAATGAAAAATGTGACAAATGCAAAGCCAAATGGGACCCACTGGTTAACTAATAATCACAAATTTTCAGTTGGCTGAAAAAACCAGAGAGTCAAATTCATACTTACTTATCATCCCTTTCTAGACATTTCACTAGAATTGGCAAAATCCCAGATTTTATTAGGTCATCAATTGGTGGATTTCTGTCACTGGATAAAAGCTTTCTAGAAAAAGAAATATAAGGAACTGATTGTGGCAAGTTTCAAACTATGAACAGACATAATAATGTACTACTTGTAGACTAGACACAATTCTCTTTCTGGACAAATTAGAACTTACCTTGCAGCCTGGACAGCACTCAACTGGACCACTGGGTTATCACTTGTGGCATTCTGCAACACCAAATGTAAATTTCAGAAATTAAAAAAAAATTCAATTTCAAAATACTTCAAAATGAAAATATCAAATTAATAACATACCTGCAATATAGCTTCTAGTGTTACATTTTGCTTAAAAAGAAAAAAAGATAGTTCAGCAAAGAGTTTAATAGCAAAATTATATTTATTAAATAATGGGTTTACTAAAGTTAAGAGTTAATATATCCTAATTATCATTGTAAAACTAGTCTAGGTTGAGAACGAAGTTCTCTGGTTAACACCTAACAAACAAGGTAACTTACTGCTTTAAAATCAGCATCAACATCTGAATCTTCTAAACTTTCCTCTTGGGGAACGTTTCTTTTTTTCAGTAAGTGTTCATCTCTTTTGTTCTAAAAGACAACCAATGAAATAGTTAAGAAGTTGTGAAGGCTGCTGCTAATGAAAGCTCCATTAAAATTATTTCACCTTTACTAGGCAACTGTGAAACAAACACTAAATCTTTTTATAAGGATAATATGAATTAAATGTACATACTGCAAAGCAATGATCGGCCACATTCTCGATTCGGTAACAAAACTAACTGGTTTAAAGGCCAGCATTCATATACACACACACTGTGCTTCTTAATCTATAGTGAAGATTCAAATTTTAAGTTATTATTATTATAAAAGTCTAGCAAATATATTTCAACTAGTATACTAGCTTTTATCAACTTACTGCTAACAGTTGCATGAAGGAATGCATTTATAAAGAAGTCAGCTTAATGAGAAAGAGTTTATTGCTCAGATGTTAATGTTTGTATGTATCCCATTTACTGGGAGTGGGGGAATGGGAATTCACTAGCAAAAAATGTCATCTACTTGCTATTATCTCAGATTTAAACTCTTATTTCTACATTTTACGGGATTTCAACTGTTTGTAATGGCAACATATGCCATTTTACATAACATGTTCTAGATAGAAGTAAAAGCTTTCTAGAAAAAGAAATATAAGGAACTGATTGTGGCAAGTTTCAAACTATGAACAGACATAATAATGTACTACTTGTAGACTAGACACAATTCTCTTTCTGGACAAATTAGAACTTACCTTGCAGCCTGGACAGCACTCAACTGGACCACTGGGTTATCACTTGTGGCATTCTGCAACACCAAATGTAAATTTCAGAAATTAAAAAAAAATTCAATTTCAAAATACTTCAAAATGAAAATATCAAATTAATAACATACCTGCAATATAGCTTCTAGTGTTACATTTTGCTTAAAAAGAAAAAAAGATAGTTCAGCAAAGAGTTTAATAGCAAAATTATATTTATTAAATAATGGGTTTACTAAAGTTAAGAGTTAATATATCCTAATTATCATTGTAAAACTAGTCTAGGTTGAGAACGAAGTTCTCTGGTTAACACCTAACAAACAAGGTAACTTACTGCTTTAAAATCAGCATCAACATCTGAATCTTCTAAACTTTCCTCTTGGGGAACGTTTCTTTTTTTCAGTAAGTGTTCATCTCTTTTGTTCTAAAAGACAACCAATGAAATAGTTAAGAAGTTGTGAAGGCTGCTGCTAATGAAAGCTCCATTAAAATTATTTCACCTTTACTAGGCAACTGTGAAACAAACACTAAATCTTTTTATAAGGATAATATGAATTAAATGTACATACTGCAAAGCAATGATCGGCCACATTCTCGATTCGGTAACAAAACTAACTGGTTTAAAGGCCAGCATTCATATACACACACACTGTGCTTCTTAATCTATAGTGAAGATTCAAATTTTAAGTTATTATTATTATAAAAGTCTAGCAAATATATTTCAACTAGTATACTAGCTTTTATCAACTTACTGCTAACAGTTGCATGAAGGAATGCATTTATAAAGAAGTCAGCTTAATGAGAAAGAGTTTATTGCTCAGATGTTAATGTTTGTATGTATCCCATTTACTGGGAGTGGGGGAATGGGAATTCACTAGCAAAAAATGTCATCTACTTGCTATTATCTCAGATTTAAACTCTTATTTCTACATTTTACGGGATTTCAACTGTTTGTAATGGCAACCTATGCCATTTTACATAACATGTAACTTGGGGTAAATCAGGTTTTTTGTTTTTCTATGTCCACAGGATTAAGTAAAAATAGACTACGATATCTAAAATTCTTTTCAATTTAAAAATGTCAAGACTTACCCTCTAGTCTTAATTTACAGAAAAGTGTTTGATTACAAAGGTATTGATGATTTATAAATAGTGATGCTAAAATTCAGGCCAAACAGAAAAGCCAGAGATAGATACCTGATACCTACTTTTGTGCTATGTATAAGTAAACATGTTTAAACTAGATGCTTATATGTATGCTAATCCTGAACAGACTACCAGCTTCAAATTACATCACAGCATACTTTAGTAACTACTCAAATAATTAATTCTACATTATTTTACAATTAATACATTTCACAAATATGAGAATCCATGCATTGATATTTTATAGTCTCAAGCGGCTCCTCACAGAACACTTATTAATTTATAGAGAAAAAACTGAACAGACAAGAGTCCTGACCAAGTGGCAAAGGTCATCATCAAGAGCAAAGGAAAAATATATACAACTCAGGGAATTCTACTCAATATTCTGTAATGGTCTATGTGGGAAAAATATCTAAGAGTGAATATATGTATATGAAAAGCTGATTCACCTTGCTGTATACCTGAAACTAACATAACATTATAAATCAATTATAAGTCAATAAATTTTTTTAAATTTCAAATACAATTTAATAAAAAAGGAGTAAAGGAAAAATCAACGTGGTATGCCTTCTGGTCTGATGTACTGAGAAAACAATGATCATCTTGGTGGTATTCCTAACCAAAATAACAGTAATAATGACGACGACCATCTGAGAAAAATCAGAGAAACCTAAATCTGCCATTCTATTAAATAATCAGTAGGTACTATTCAAATACAGTGTTACAAAAGATCAAGATTCAGGAACTACTGGATTGAAAGAGATTGAAGAAACGTAATGTCTAATTCTAGATTGGATCTTGGATTTATAAAGAACATTACTGGGAAAAACTAGAAAAAAAAGTATGAGCAAGGGTCTATGGAATAGATAGCAGAAATTTATGGGAACTTGAAAAAAGCACTGTGGTTACACTGGAAGGTGTACGAACTGATGGACTAAGGGTGTAAGGGGTCACCATGCTGCAACTTAACTGGTTGGAGGGTATATGTAAATATATATGTTTATTTATAAGGGAGAAAGTAAAAATAAGGCAAATATGGGGAACTGCTAAGGCAAACATGAGAAAATGCTAAGAATCAAGAAAGTTGGGTGCAGAGTAGTGTACATTTTCAGGACTATTCTTGAAACTCTGAGTTTCAAACTGCAAGTTTGAAATCATTTACAAATTTTTACTTTGTGATTTACAACACAGTTAATCCTAAAATCTATTATTGTTTGTTTTTCAGTCGCTGATTTGTGTTTCACTCTGCGACCGCATGGACTGTAGAGCGCCAGGCTTCCCTTTCCTTCACTATCTCCCTGAGTTGCTCAAACTCATGTCCATTGAGTCAGTGATGCCATCCAACGATTTCATCCTCTATGGTCCCCTTCTCCTGCCTTCAATCTTTCCCAGCATCAGGGTCTTTTCTGATGAACTGGCTCTTCACATCAGGTGGCCAAAGTACTAGAACTTCAGCTTCAAGCATCAGTCCTTTCAATGAATAATCACTGGATGTCTAAGATTGACTGGTTTCATCTTCCTGCTGCCCAAGGGACTCTCAAGAGTCTTCCCCAGCATCACAATCAGAAAGCATCAATTCTTTGGCACTCAGTCTTCTTTATGGTCCAATCCTCACATCTGTACACAATAACTGGGAAAACCATAGCTTTGACTATATGGATCTCTGTTGGCAAAGTGGTGCCTCTGCTTTTTAATACGCTGTCTGGGTTTCTTATAGCCTTCCTTCCAAGAGGCAAGCATCTTCTAATTTCACGAGTACAGTCACCATCCACAGTGATTTTGGTGCCCCTCAAATGAGATCAAATTGCCAACATCCACTGGATCATAGAGAAAGCGAGGGAAATCCAGAAAGATAGCTACTTCTGCTTCACTGACTTATGAAAAAGCCTCTGTGTGGATCACAAGAAAATCTACTATATGGTAATTTTTAACACTTCTTGGAATTTAAGCATTTCAACAAAGCTGACTAGACTGACAGATAAACAAAAAATATTCTAAACTGATTCCATTCTATTTTCCTTCTCTGTTTCCTTTAAGTTTACCAGAGCCTGAATAATGAACCTTCCCAAGGCCTTTCAGGGATCTGACTCCTCTATTCTTCCCACTCTCCCAGGTATTCCAGGCATAAAAGCAATACAATAAGCACAACTAAATCCTCCTCTGTACACAGATGCCCAATCCAAGGATAGCATTTTACCATTATATACTATGTCTGCTGTAAGGAAGCTCCTTTCCAATCCTAAACTGCTTTTTATTTTTTTCCTTTCCTCTTTTTTAGCCAAACCCCGTTTATAAGCTGTGCTTTAGATAATCTACTGAAACAGACATACAATTTGCCCCTTTCATGGGCAATTCCTTTTTTTAATGGTTTAGAGCCCAGGTTCCTCCATACTCCGGGTCCATTGAGTCAGTGATGCCATCCAACGATTTCATCCTCTATGGTCCCCTTCTCCTGCCTTCAATCTTTCCCAGCATCAGGGTCTTTTCTGATGAACTGGCTCTTCACATCAGGTGGCCAAAGTACTAGAACTTCAGCTTCAAGCATCAGTCCTTTCAATGAATAATCACTGGATGTCTAAGATTGACTGGTTTCATCTTCCTGCTGCCCAAGGGACTCTCAAGAGTCTTCCCCAGCATCACAATCAGAAAGCATCAATTCTTTGGCACTCAGTCTTCTTTATGGTCCAATCCTCACATCTGTACACAATAACTGGGAAAACCATAGCTTTGACTATATGGATCTCTGTTGGCAAAGTGGTGCCTCTGCTTTTTAATACGCTGTCTGGGTTTCTTATAGCCTTCCTTCCAAGAGGCAAGCATCTTCTAATTTCACGAGTACAGTCACCATCCACAGTGATTTTGGTGCCCCTCAAATGAGATCAAATTGCCAACATCCACTGGATCATAGAGAAAGCGAGGGAAATCCAGAAAGATAGCTACTTCTGCTTCACTGACTTATGAAAAAGCCTCTGTGTGGATCACAAGAAAATCTACTATATGGTAATTTTTAACACTTCTTGGAATTTAAGCATTTCAACAAAGCTGACTAGACTGACAGATAAACAAAAAATATTCTAAACTGATTCCATTCTATTTTCCTTCTCTGTTTCCTTTAAGTTTACCAGAGCCTGAATAATGAACCTTCCCAAGGCCTTTCAGGGATCTGACTCCTCTATTCTTCCCACTCTCCCAGGTATTCCAGGCATAAAAGCAATACAATAAGCACAACTAAATCCTCCTCTGTACACAGATGCCCAATCCAAGGATAGCATTTTACCATTATATACTATGTCTGCTGTAAGGAAGCTCCTTTCCAATCCTAAACTGCTTTTTATTTTTTTCCTTTCCTCTTTTTTAGCCACAAATAGGTGCTCAGTTTTATTAAGCTGTGCTTTTTAGATAATCTACTGAAACAGACATACAATTTGCCCCTTTCATCTATAAATGTGTGAAATTGATTTTCTAATGTTAAAACTTAGAATCTTGTAATGTTTAACTTATAACCTGGGATAAACCTTTCCTGGAATTAAAATGTGTATGTATATTTTACTGGATTCAATTTAGTAATATTTCATGTGGGATTTTTTTCCCTCACCTATGTTCATAAGTGACGCTTACACACATCTTTTCTCATACTGCCTTGGCCTTGTTCTTGGTGTCGTGGTTTGTTAACCTCATAAAATGAGTTGAAAAATGTTCTCTCTACCATCTCTGAAATCAATGAATAGGTTAAAATTGTCTGTCCCTTGAATGTTTGCTGGAGTTCTACCTGTGAGTACCTTGTCTTTTCAGGGAGATAAGAGATTAAATTTTTAGCCAATTTCTTTAATTATTTTTAAGTCTATTTTAAAATTTCTTCTTGAGTAAGCTGGGTAAATTATTCAAAATTTTGCCACTGGGAAGTTGTCCATTTCCCCTAAGTTTTCAAATTTACTGGCATAGTATTGCTCATATTCAAATTGTGGTTGTTTTTTTTTTTTTTAAATGGTGATCATTCCCCTTCCCATATGCATGTCTCTGGATAATCTGGTCCTATATTCATTCGAGGTGTGGCATGTAACTTGCTTTGGCAATGGACTTGAGTTACGTAAGTGAAGTTGAAAAGCTCCCCCCCATACAACCGTGTCCCCTCTTGCTGCCTGTACAATTCTAGAGCCACCAGGTGAACAACTGCTGAGTCGTATGCTGGAGGATGAGGCTATATGGAAGACAACCAAGGTCTCAGCCAACTGTCAGAAACTTGTATGAGACTGTTTAAGATCATCCAGTCACTAGCTGACCAGAGAATTAATCGCTATTCTTCCATCCCCACCTAAATCCTAACCTCTTGTACACAGATGCCCAATCCAAGGATAGCATTTTACCATTATATACTATGTCTGCTGTAAGGAAGCTCCTTTCCAATCCTAAACTGCTTTTTATTTTTTTCCTTTCCTCTTTTTTAGCCACAAATAGGTGCTCAGTTTTATTAAGCTGTGCTTTTTAGATAATCTACTGAAACAGACATACAATTTGCCCCTTTCATCTATAAATGTGTGAAATTGATTTTCTAATGTTAAAACTTAGAATCTTGTAATGTTTAACTTATAACCTGGGATAAACCTTTCCTGGAATTAAAATGTGTATGTATATTTTACTGGATTCAATTTAGTAATATTTCATGTGGGATTTTTTTCCCTCACCTATGTTCATAAGTGACGCTTACACACATCTTTTCTCATACTGCCTTGGCCTTGTTCTTGGTGTCGTGGTTTGTTAACCTCATAAAATGAGTTGAAAAATGTTCTCTCTACCATCTCTGAAATCAATGAATAGGTTAAAATTGTCTGTCCCTTGAATGTTTGCTGGAGTTCTACCTGTGAGTACCTTGTCTTTTCAGGGAGATAAGAGATTAAATTTTTAGCCAATTTCTTTAATTATTTTTAAGTCTATTTTAAAATTTCTTCTTGAGTAAGCTGGGTAAATTATTCAAAATTTTGCCACTGGGAAGTTGTCCATTTCCCCTAAGTTTTCAAATTTACTGGCATAGTATTGCTCATATTCAAATTGTGGTTGTTTTTTTTTTTTTTAAATGGTGATCATTCCCCTTCCCATATGCATGTCTCTGGATAATCTGGTCCTATATTCATTCGAGGTGTGGCATGTAACTTGCTTTGGCAATGGACTTGAGTTACGTAAGTGAAGTTGAAAAGCTCCCACACATACAACCATGTCCCCTCTTGCTGCCTGTACAATTCTAGAGCCACCAGGTGAACAACTGTTGAGTCGTCTGCTGGAGGATGAGGCTATATGGAAGACAACCAAGGTCTCAGCCAACTGTCAGAAACTTGTATGAGACTGTTTAAGATCATCCAGTCACTAGCTGACCAGAGACGAATACAGGAGCCCAAGCAGAAATCTGGAGAACTGGTCCAGACCAGAAGAACCACTCTGTCGACCCACAAGAATTGTCAGAGGAATAAAATGGCTATTGTGATAAGCCACTAGCTTTTGGAGCGGTTTGTTGTTGTTCAGTCGCTAAGTCATGTTGGACTCTGAGAGCACATGGACTTATCTGCACGCCAGGCTTCTTTGTCCTTCACTATCTTCCCGAGTTTGCCGAAACTCATGCCCATTGAGTCAATCAATGATGCCATGTAACCATCTTATCCTTTGTCGCCGCCTTCTCCTTCCGCCCTCAGTCTTTCCCAGAATTCGGGTCTTTTCCAATGAGTCAGCTCTTTGCATCAGGTGGCCAAAGTATTGGAGCTTCAGCATCAATCCTTCCAATGAATATCCAGGGTTGATTTCCTTCAGGATTGACTAGTTTGATCTCCTTGCTCTCCAAGGAACTCTAAAAAGTCTTTTCATGCAGTAAAAATTAAGTGATGTGAAAGTGAACGTGTTAGTCACTTAGTAGTGTCCAACTCTTTCCGACCCCATGGACTTCTCCAGGCAAGAATACTGAAGAGGGTATCCATCCCTTCTCCAGAGGACCTATACGACACAGGGAAGTAATGTACTAATATTAAGAAAAACTAATACTACATATGAGTTAACATGCCTTTTCAATTGTTTTTTCTTGCTATAAACTTCTATAAGGTAACTCTTCAACTGTACTGCACAGGTTCTGATATGTGACATCTTCCTATTGTTCATATCTTGGTATTAATTAATTTCTATGAGGATTTCTTGATGCTCAAGGTATTTAGAAGCGCTTACTTTCCCCCCCCAGTTATGAGATTTGGTAACTTTCTCATTCACTGATTTTTTTTCATTTAATTGTATTGTGCTCAGAGAACAGTCTGTACAACACTGAAATTAGATGACATTTGCTTTATACAAGAGTTTCCCAAACTTTCTCAGTACACAGTGCAGGCCAAAGGCAATACCCAACAGTTTTCTTTATCAAGTAGCTAGATTCAAACAAGTTAAGAATAATCAGGGGGTAGGGGGAAGTGCACATAGAAGTTAAAAGAATGTAACTTTATTTTACTCAGATAAAATATGTGATTGGAAAAAACAGTGCAATCTAATGGTTAAATTGAGAACTATTTCAGTTTCTGTGGTAATAGGAATGATTCTGTGGTAAATGTTAAGTGTCACTGTGATTCTCACAAAAATTTAGACTATCCCAAGGTGTTATAGAGCCCCATGGTACCTCACTGCACAGTGTGGCAACTATGAGCTTTATACTATTCACAAAAGCAATTTTCAAACACGCATCCAGCTTTATATGTGTATATATATAATAGTTACAAATTAAGATATTTACCTATCTTCTATTAATTGGTATATTTAAAAGTTCTCCCACAATGATTACATCTTTGACAAATTTTTTCTTGTAATTTTGTCAATTCCAGCTTACATATTAATATATTTGGACATAGTTCAGTATTGTTATAGCTTCTTAGTTATAAAAACAAAGGGACAGGAAGCCTGGCAGTGCTGCAGCCCACAGGGCCACAAAGAAGTGGACACAACTTAGCCACTGAACAATAACAACAATAGCGTAAGTTTTCTTTTTTTTTTTTAATCAAAAATTAAGTAACAACCTTCATAGCTGAATTCAAACCATCCTAACAAAGTCCATTTTGGACATCCTAGGGCATGAAAATCATACTTTATTCTTAACAAAAAATATGTATACTCTGTGAGAAAAGGGGATCCTATCACGCCTGGAGGGCTGATATTGTTCATATCTTGGTATCTAATTACAGGTTCTGATATGTGACATCTTCCTATTGTTCATATCTTGGTATTAATTAATTTCTATGAGGATTTCTTGATGCTCAAGGTATTTAGAAGCGCTTACTTTCCCCCCCCAGTTATGAGATTTGGTAACTTTCTCATTCACTGATTTTTTTTCATTTAATTGTATTGTGCTCAGAGAACAGTCTGTACAACACTGAAATTAGATGACATTTGCTTTATACAAGAGTTTCCCAAACTTTCTCAGTACACAGTGCAGGCCAAAGGCAATACCCAACAGTTTTCTTTATCAAGTAGCTAGATTCAAACAAGTTAAGAATAATCAGGGGGTAGGGGGAAGTGCACATAGAAGTTAAAAGAATGTAACTTTATTTTACTCAGATAAAATATGTGATTGGAAAAAACAGTGCAATCTAATGGTTAAATTGAGAACTATTTCAGTTTCTGTGGTAATAGGAATGATTCTGTGGTAAATGTTAAGTGTCACTGTGATTCTCACAAAAATTTAGACTATCCCAAGGTGTTATAGAGCCCCATGGTACCTCACTGCACAGTGTGGCAACTATGAGCTTTATACTATTCACAAAAGCAATTTTCAAACACGCATCCAGCTTTATATGTGTATATATATAATAGTTACAAATTAAGATATTTACCTATCTTCTATTAATTGGTATATTTAAAAGTTCTCCCACAATGATTACATCTTTGACAAATTTTTTCTTGTAATTTTGTCAATTCCAGCTTACATATTAATATATTTGGACATAGTTCAGTATTGTTATAGCTTCTTAGTTATAAAAACAAAGGGACAGGAAGCCTGGCAGTGCTGCAGCCCACAGGGCCACAAAGAAGTGGACACAACTTAGCCACTGAACAATAACAACAATAGCGTAAGTTTTCTTTTTTTTTTTTAATCAAAAATTAAGTAACAACCTTCATAGCTGAATTCAAACCATCCTAACAAAGTCCATTTTGGACATCCTAGGGCATGAAAATCATACTTTATTCTTAACAAAAAATATGTATACTCTGTGAGAAAAGGGGATCCTACAGGGGTGCTGTGTGACGGCCTGGAGGGCTGGGATGGGGGGATATACATATGACTAATCTGGGAACATACATATCTGTAAACAACAAAACTCTGTAAAAGTTAAAAGTAAAATAAAACTTAAAAAAATATATATGTATAACCCACGTTAAGACAATCAATCCCTGAGCAGTTGCCGGTGATGTGATTAATCACCAAAACCAGTAACTTCAACGGCCCATTTGCTTGTCACTTAGGGAATTTTACCCTTAGAGACTGTACTGTAGTAAGTCCGGCATCTATAAAAGGTTATCTTTTATAACTTTTTATAACCAAGTGGGATGAGAGCTCAAGAGGATATGCAAACTGGCCTAGCTTCAACACTGACTTTATCTCCAAATACATACACACAGATCAGATCAATTTTTAAGTTCTTCTAGAAATCCATTACTAATATATTGCCTCATGGATGTATTTAATACTTTTTAGATCTTCTGTTTTCTGAAAATTAGTTAAAGCATGTGGAATTGTCACTTAGTACATCACAAATTAAGAGGCATTTTAGTATAATGGCTAGAAGCTCTATTCTGCCATTTTTCACCTATGTGACTTAACACAAGTTATTTAATTCCTATGTGACTGTTTACAACGTAAAATAAAACTGAAATACAGACTTCTGTATTTGATACAGAAGGTCTGTATTAAATAAGGTCTAATTAAATAAGACAGTAAGCAATTAAGGAGGTAAAAGAAAACAAGAGTTTAAACAAAGAGTTCGAGGCCAGTAAAGTACTGTGTTTATTAGCTCCCACAATGATTACATCTTTGACAAATTTTTTCTTGTAATTTTGTCAATTCCAGCTTACATATTAATATATTTGGACATAGTTCAGTATTGTTATAGCTTCTTAGTTATAAAAACAAAGGGACAGGAAGCCTGGCAGTGCTGCAGCCCACAGGGCCACAAAGAAGTGGACACAACTTAGCCACTGAACAATAACAACAATAGCGTAAGTTTTCTTTTTTTTTTTTAATCAAAAATTAAGTAACAACCTTCATAGCTGAATTCAAACCATCCTAACAAAGTCCATTTTGGACATCCTAGGGCATGAAAATCATACTTTATTCTTAACAAAAAATATGTATACTCTGTGAGAAAAGGGGATCCTACAGGGGTGCTGTGTGACGGCCTGGAGGGCTGGGATGGGGGGATATACATATGACTAATCTGGGAACATACATATCTGTAAACAACAAAACTCTGTAAAAGTTAAAAGTAAAATAAAACTTAAAAAAATATATATGTATAACCCACGTTAAGACAATCAATCCCTGAGCAGTTGCCGGTGATGTGATTAATCACCAAAACCAGTAACTTCAACGGCCCATTTGCTTGTCACTTAGGGAATTTTACCCTTAGAGACTGTACTGTAGTAAGTCCGGCATCTATAAAAGGTTATCTTTTATAACTTTTTATAACCAAGTGGGATGAGAGCTCAAGAGGATATGCAAACTGGCCTAGCTTCAACACTGACTTTATCTCCAAATACATACACACAGATCAGATCAATTTTTAAGTTCTTCTAGAAATCCATTACTAATATATTGCCTCATGGATGTATTTAATACTTTTTAGATCTTCTGTTTTCTGAAAATTAGTTAAAGCATGTGGAATTGTCACTTAGTACATCAAAAATTAAGAGGCATTTTAGTATAATGGCTAGAAGCTCTATTCTGCCATTTTTCACCTATGTGACTTAACACAAGTTATTTAATTCCTATGTGACTGTTTACAACGTAAAATAAAACTGAAATACAGACTTCTGTATTTGATACAGAAGGTCTGTATTAAATAAGGTCTAATTAAATAAGACAGTAAGCAATTAAGGAGGTAAAAGAAAACAAGAGTTTAAACAAAGAGTTCGAGGCCAGTAAAGTACTGTGTATTAATAACTAGATCTCACCCTTAATTTTTATAAATCAGTATCAGTGTTATTCAAAGCATGGTCATTGGCTAAAAGTCCTCAAACTATCTGTTGTAGGTTTGCTACAAGTTAAGAAGCTTCTGCTAGTAATCAACTGTGAAACTAAATACACCATTTAGTACCATATTTATTTATTTAGGTAGAAAAACTGTCATGGTAAAGAAAGTTACAGTCCACAAGGTTGCAAAACTTTCTTTTGAGTACCACTGCTCTATAAAGTATTTTTCTTAAAACTTCAATAAATGATGTAAATTTAAGTCAAAATTATAATTCAAACGAAAATATAATTCAAACGAACTCTCTAACATGAGCATTTAATGAGTACCAACTACACGTCTGGGATTCCCTGGTGGCTCGGGTGGGAAAGAATCTGCCTGCAATGCAGGAGAACCAGGTTCCTGGTTCAGGAAGATCCCTTGCAGAAGGGAATGCCTACCCAGTCCAGAATTCTTGCCTGGGAATTCTATGGACAGAGGAGCCTGGAAGACTACAGTCCACAGGGTTGCAAAGTGTTGGACATAACTAAAGCCATTGAGCACTCAACCAACAAGGACCTACTGTATAGCACAGGGAGCTCTGCTCAATATTCTTAACCTGAATGGGGAAAAATTTTAATAAAGAGAGATACAAGTGTATGGTTTTTGTTTTTTACAAGTGTATTTTTTTTTTTTAAAAGATTTTTATTTATTTATTTATTTAGGGCGGGGGACAGATTAGGGAGGGAGAGGAGCAGGCGGGCCACTTCTATTGGTCTTTCATTTCTCTATTTTCATCCGTCTTTATTCTTTGGCTCCTGTGGGCCTCCCATCGCGGTGGCGTCTGTCATTGCAGAGCTCCGGCTTGGCAATTGGACACGTCGGTCCAGCCGCTCCGCGGCACATGGGCTCTTCCCAGGCCAGGGATCGAACCGGTGCCCCTTGCACTGCAAGGCGGTGTCCTTACCCACTGGATCACCAGGGGAAGTCCACAAGTGTATGTTTAATCATACTGTTGTACAGCTGAAACTAACACATTGCTTATCAACTATACTCCAATACAAAATAAAAAATTAAAAAAAGAGGTCTCTAAAGAAACCAAGGTGGATAACAAAAATAAGATATTCTGACAAGGAAGAAATTTTAGTTCTATAAATTAAATATAGAAGGCAGAACAACCCTTAATATAAGAGGAACAAATTACCAAGTATAAATATAAGTGAAAAGTTTAGATTTATAAACATGTCAGGAGAGCTAAAAAGCTTAAAACCGGAGATAATTCTGAGTAATAATAAGACCAACAGAAAAGCTTCAGTATTGTATTGCAGAATGAAAAGTTAAGGGAAAATGAAGGTCTACAACTGGATACAAAGTTGGTATAATGTGAATAGGTAACAATAAATGAATAGTTACTTAATTTCAACTTAAGTCCACTAGGGATTGGCTCGGTGGAAAGAATCTGCCTGCAATGCAGGAGAACCAGGTTCCTGGTTCAGGAAGATCCCTTGCAGAAGGGAATGCCTACCCAGTCCAGAATTCTTGCCTGGGAATTCTATGGACAGAGGAGCCTGGAAGACTACAGTCCACAGGGTTGCAAAGTGTTGGACATAACTAAAGCCATTGAGCACTCAACCAACAAGGACCTACTGTATAGCACAGGGAGCTCTGCTCAATATTCTTAACCTGAATGGGGAAAAATTTTAATAAAGAGAGATACAAGTGTATGGTTTTTGTTTTTTACAAGTGTATTTTTTTTTTTTAAAAGATTTTTATTTATTTATTTATTTAGGGCGGGGGACAGATTAGGGAGGGAGAGGAGCAGGCGGGCCACTTCTATTGGTCTTTCATTTCTCTATTTTCATCCGTCTTTATTCTTTGGCTCCTGTGGGCCTCCCATCGCGGTGGCGTCTGTCATTGCAGAGCTCCGGCTCGGCAATTGGACACGTCGGTCCAGCCGCTCCGCGGCACATGGGCTCTTCCCAGGCCAGGGATCGAACCGGTGCCCCTTGCACTGCAAGGCGGTGTCCTTACCCACTGGATCACCAGGGGAAGTCCACAAGTGTATGTTTAATCATACTGTTGTACAGCTGAAACTAACACATTGCTTATCAACTATACTCCAATACAAAATAAAAAATTAAAAAAAGAGGTCTCTAAAGAAACCAAGGTGGATAACAAAAATAAGATATTCTGACAAGGAAGAAATTTTAGTTCTATAAATTAAATATAGAAGGCAGAACAACCCTTAATATAAGAGGAACAAATTACCAAGTATAAATATAAGTGAAAAGTTTAGATTTATAAACATGTCAGGAGAGCTAAAAAGCTTAAAACCGGAGATAATTCTGAGTAATAATAAGACCAACAGAAAAGCTTCAGTATTGTATTGCAGAATGAAAAGTTAAGGGAAAATGAAGGTCTACAACTGGATACAAAGTTGGTATAATGTGAATAGGTAACAATAAATGAATAGTTACTTAATTTCAACTTTATTCCTAGCGGCTCTGTTACAGAGAATGATCTTCACATGCTGAACGAAAAACCAAATACAAAAGGACACATACTGTTCTATTTATATAAAGTTCAAAATATGCAAAATAATCTATAATGTTAGAAATCAGGATAATGGTTAGCTTTGGGGAAAAGTACTAACTGTGAAGGGGTCTTAGGATCTTTGGGAGTGTTTTGTTTCTGAACTAGAAATTCATCAAGTTGTATACTTAAGTTCTGCTGGTATTTTGTGTGTACATGTTGATGAAAAGTTAACAAGAAAAGAAAAAGGAGCTACTTTCAAAGACTGGCAAGGAGCTCACCTTACTCACTTTATTAAAAGTTAAGGCTTAGTTCGATTCTCTGGTCCAAATAACCTAACGATCTGAAAAACCTGAAAAATCTGACCACCCACCAAGTATCCATGAAGTTTAGGAGTCAAAAATAATGGGTCAGAAGGGGTATGGGAGAATGGGTCTCAGGAACTGTATACTATACCAAGCAGCATAACACTGATGCTGAGCAAAACTTCACGATACATGGGCTCCCCTGGTGGTCCAGTGGGTAAGGACATTGCCTTGCAGTGAAAGGGGCACCGGTTCGATCCCTGGCCTGGGAAGATCCCACATGCCGTGGACCCATGTGTCCAACTATCAAGTCGAAGCTCTGGAGCACATGCGCCCAGAGCCGGTATTCTGCAACAAGAGAGGCCACTGAGATGGGAGGCTCACACAGGCCAAAGAACAAAGGTAGATGGAAAGAAATAAAAGAAAGATCAATAGAAGTGGCCAAAAAGAAAAAAAATTCATGATACAAAGAGGGTATTAAATCCTTTTGAGGGTATTAAATACCCCTGGTAGCTCAGTGGTAAGGAGCTCGCCTGCCAATGCAGGAGACACAGATTTGATCCCCAATCCGGGAAGATCCCACATGCTGTGGAGCAACTAAACCCCTGAGCCACAACTATTGAGCCTGTGCTCTAGAGCCTCGGAGCAGCAACTATGGAGCCCAGGGGCCACAACTACTGAAGTCCATGTGCCCAGAACCTGAGTTCCACAACAAGAAAAGTCACCGCAGCAAGAAGCCTGCTCACCTCAACTAGAGAGTAGCCCCCACTCCCTGCAACTAGAGAAGAGCCTGCGGAGCACTGAAAACCCAGAACCCAAAATAAATAAATAGATAAATATTAAAAAAAAAAAAAAAACCTTGTTGAGTAAACAAATGCATAAGCTCCATTAAATCTTTGTGACTCACTGAGACATTCTGTACTCTCAGAATCAAGACCTTTTTTGTCTTGAAACTGAAAGTTAAAAGTTTTACTTAGGAGTGAATCAGATGAAAAAAAGTCTAAGATAAACACAAAGATTTAGAAGTAAGTTTCAAATCATTTTTTTAATGTACATGTATGTATAGACAGAATTTAGTATATGTACTTTCTTAACTGGTAATTAAAATTTGCTTAAAATAAAATGTGCAATCTAATGAAGGTAATTCAAAAGTAATGGAAGAAAAAAATAATTTTTTTACAGCAGTTGTATCCAACTGGTAAGATATAAGGTCATTCTACTTTTATTTTTCTAAAAAGTGTCTTTAACAAAAAGTATGTTACTTCATCAGATACTGTGAGAATTTCAATGACAGTGGTATAGTATTTCACATAGTACCTAATAACTCAATAAAGGAAAGCTACTAAAAATGTGTACTATCGTAAGATATATTAACAATATATCTTTATGCTGTGTAGTTTTAGGCATGCCCACTAATTTGCCTTAGTATTTTCATTATTCAAGGTACACAAAGTTCTAACATCATAAAAAAACCTAATCACTTTTTATTAAACACAAATCGCTCTTACCTTTCGCAATTCAACTGTCACTTCATTTCTGTGTCTTCGCATTGTCTGAAAGAAAAATGAAGATTTCATTAAGTATCTAAATATTTATACTGCTAGTATATAAATTAAGGTCTCTGGCATGTAAGATTTAATTTTTTTTTTTAGATTTTATTCTTAAAGATTAAGGATTAATCAGTTTTACACTTTAAATAATGTACAGGAGTTAAAATTCCAAACTCCTGTCTATTTTACTGGATACCTATTGATTAGTTCTGTGGGGAGTGAGAGGTAGAGCTCAGCTGCCTAAGACTCACTCCCCTGTCCTAACTGCACCCAGGTTTCTATGTGGAATTACATATTCTCCATTGTGTACAGTCTTGATGGAATCATCTACCAAAGCATCTCCAAAAAAAAAAAAAAAAATCGTTTACCTCTCCTAGCATAAGCAGTGCATGAGGTCAAACTGCCAACAGAACTCTCCCCCACACTCTGAACCCAGAGCAAAACAGAAAGGAAAATTTTAAAAAGCATGTTAATTTCCACAGGAAGCACTTGGAGAAGGCAGTGATCTATGCCTATATCCTGAACTTGCTGTATTCACAGCTATTTGGTGATCTATGACTTAAGTAATCAAAAATGTGGCAATCTTTTTAATGTACATGTATGTATAGACAGAATTTAGTATATGTACTTTCTTAACTGGTAATTAAAATTTGCTTAAAATAAAATGTGCAATCTAATGAAGGTAATTCAAAAGTAATGGAAGAAAAAAATAATTTTTTTACAGCAGTTGTATCCAACTGGTAAGATATAAGGTCATTCTACTTTTATTTTTCTAAAAAGTGTCTTTAACAAAAAGTATGTTACTTCATCAGATACTGTGAGAATTTCAATGACAGTGGTATAGTATTTCACATAGTACCTAATAACTCAATAAAGGAAAGCTACTAAAAATGTGTACTATCGTAAGATATATTAACAATATATCTTTATGCTGTGTAGTTTTAGGCATGCCCACTAATTTGCCTTAGTATTTTCATTATTCAAGGTACACAAAGTTCTAACATCATAAAAAAACCTAATCACTTTTTATTAAACACAAATCGCTCTTACCTTTCGCAATTCAACTGTCACTTCATTTCTGTGTCTTCGCATTGTCTGAAAAAAAAATGAAGATTTCATTAAGTATCTAAATATTTATACTGCTAGTATATAAATTAAGGTCTCTGGCATGTAAGATTTAATTTTTTTTTTTAGATTTTATTCTTAAAGATTAAGGATTAATCAGTTTTACACTTTAAATAATGTACAGGAGTTAAAATTCCAAACTCCTGTCTATTTTACTGGATACCTATTGATTAGTTCTGTGGGGAGTGAGAGGTAGAGCTCAGCTGCCTAAGACTCACTCCCCTGTCCTAACTGCACCCAGGTTTCTATGTGGAATTACATATTCTCCATTGTGTACAGTCTTGATGGAATCATCTACCAAAGCATCTCCAAAAAAAAAAAAAAAAATCGTTTACCTCTCCTAGCATAAGCAGTGCATGAGGTCAAACTGCCAACAGAACTCTCCCCCACACTCTGAACCCAGAGCAAAACAGAAAGGAAAATTTTAAAAAGCATGTTAATTTCCACAGGAAGCACTTGGAGAAGGCAGTGATCTATGCCTATATCCTGAACTTGCTGTATTCACAGATATTTGGTGTCTATGAACTACCTCACAGATTTCCAATAAATGGTGGTTTTGCTTTTAAGTTAGCCAGAGCTGATTTTTGATGCCTGCAGCTAATGTATTCTATCTCAATTAATGCTTCAAAAAAAGTAAATTACTCATTGTCATGACCTTAAAATCACATAAAAGTGAAAAAACTTAAGACAGGTATCAAAAGATAAAGAATTATCCTTCCAAGTTTACTAAGAGGCTCCTTCAGGAATGTCTTAATAGGAATTATTAAAATGACTAGATATCCCTTCTCCCCCCTGACACAGTGCTATAAAGGATGATTTCATTACACATAGAAATATAATAAATGCTTACGTTTTCAGAACAAAGCTACATGTTATGGTGTATTATTATTTTAACACACTGCTAGACGCAGTATGCTATTAATATTATTTTATTTAATGATTCTTTACCAATTGTTAAAATTTGCCTGTATAAACTGCTTAATCCAACTATTAGTAAAACTAAGAAGAAAAAGGTATTTTGATTGTAATAACTACTACACTCAACTATTTATAAACTGTTTTAACATAGCACACAACGAGGACTTCCTTGGTGGTCTAGTGGTTAACAATCAACCCGCGAGGTTCCATCCCTAGTCTGGGAAGATCCCACATGCAGTGGAGCAACTAAGCTCACGTGTCGCAACGACTAAAGCCCACATGCTCTCAAACCCCGTGCTCTGGAACAAGAGAAGCCACTGCAATGAGAAGCCCATTTAACTAGAGAGTAGTCGCGCCTCCAAAACTACAGGAAGCTTGAATGTGTCAAGGAAGATAGTCTAGCCAAAAATAAAAGTTAATTCGGGCTTTCCTGGTGGTCCAAACTGCACCCAGGTTTCAGTGATACATCGTCTTGATGGAATCATCTACCAAAGCATCTCCAAAAAAAAAAAAAAAATCGTTTACCTCTCCTAGCATAAGCAGTGCATGAGGTCAAACTGCCAACAGAACTCTCCCCCACACTCTGAACCCAGAGCAAAACAGAAAGGAAAATTTTAAAAAGCATGTTAATTTCCACAGGAAGCACTTGGAGAAGGCAGTGATCTATGCCTATATCCTGAACTTGCTGTATTCACAGCTATTTGGTGTCTATGAACTACCTCACAGATTTCCAATAAATGGTGGTTTTGCTTTTAAGTTAGCCAGAGCTGATTTTTGATGCCTGCAGCTAATGTATTCTATCTCAATTAATGCTTCAAAAAAAGTAAATTACTCATTGTCATGACCTTAAAATCACATAAAAGTGAAAAAACTTAAGACAGGTATCAAAAGATAAAGAATTATCCTTCCAAGTTTACTAAGAGGCTCCTTCAGGAATGTCTTAATAGGAATTATTAAAATGACTAGATATCCCTTCTCCCCCCTGACACAGTGCTATAAAGGATGATTTCATTACACATAGAAATATAATAAATGCTTACGTTTTCAGAACAAAGCTACATGTTATGGTGTATTATTATTTTAACACACTGCTAGACGCAGTATGCTATTAATATTATTTTATTTAATGATTCTTTACCAATTGTTAAAATTTGCCTGTATAAACTGCTTAATCCAACTATTAGTAAAACTAAGAAGAAAAAGGTATTTTGATTGTAATAACTACTACACTCAACTATTTATAAACTGTTTTAACATAGCACACAACGAGGACTTCCTTGGTGGTCTAGTGGTTAACAATCAACCCGCGAGGTTCCATCCCTAGTCTGGGAAGATCCCACATGCAGTGGAGCAACTAAGCTCACGTGTCGCAACGACTAAAGCCCACATGCTCTCAAACCCCGTGCTCTGGAACAAGAGAAGCCACTGCAATGAGAAGCCCATTTAACTAGAGAGTAGTCGTCGCTCTCCAAAACTACAGGAAGCTTGAATGTGTCAAGGAAGATAGTCTAGCCAAAAATAAAAGTTAATTCGGGCTTTCCTGGTGGTCCAGTGGGTACAGAGTCCACCTTGCAATGCAGGGGGCACCAGTTCAATTCCTCGCCCGAGAAGATTCCATGTGCTGCGGAGCGACTGGACTGGTGTGTCCAACTACCGAGCCGGCGCTCTGGAGCACATGCGCCCAGAGCCAGTGCTCTGCAGCGAGAGAGGCCACTGCAATGGGAGGCCCACACAGGCCAAGGAATGAAGGAAAAAATAAAAATAAAAGACGGGCTTCCCCTGGTGGTCCAGTGGGTAAGGACACTGCCTTGCAATGCAGGGGGCACCAGTTCAATTCCTCGCCCGAGAAGATTCCATGTGCTGCGGAGCGACTGGACTGGTGTGTCCAACTACCGAGCCGGCGCTCTGGAGCACATGCGCCCAGAGCCAGTGCTCTGCAGCGAGAGAGGCCACTGCAATGGGAGGCCCACACAGGCCAAGGAATGAAGGAAAAAATAAAAATAAAAGACGGGCTTCCCCTGGTGGTCCAGTGGGTAAGGACACTGCCTTGCAGTGCAAAGGGCGCCAGTTCGATCCCTGGCCTGGGAAGGTCCCACGTGCCGCGGAGCGGCTGGACTGATGTGTCCAATCACCGAGCCGGAGCTCTGGAGCGCATGCGCGCAGAGCTGGCGCTCTGCAACGACAGACGCCACCGCAATGGGAGGCCCGCAGGAGCCAAAGAACAAAGACAGATGAAAGTGGAGAAATGAAAGACCAGTAGAAGTGGCCCGCCTGCTCCTCTCCCTCCCCAACCTGTCCCCCGCCCTAAATAAATAAATAAATAAATCTTTAAAAAAAATTTAAAAAAAGAGGTCAAAAAAATTTTTTAAAGTTAATTTTAAAAAAGATAGTAGACAACAAAAAAGTCTCAAGCAGACTATCTCCTCCAGAATATGATCAAGTTACTGCTACACCGTAATTTCTTTTACTTATATTATTATTATTATATGATATAAGGATATATCAAGGAATATGCTGTTCTTTGATAAAGAATCTGAGAATTAAATCTGAGAATTAAACTTCTGGTGAAACAGAAGCCCACAAGTAGGACAAGATCTGTATGTTAACCTTAAATAGTATGATCTCCAGGTAAAATAAAAAATCTTTATGAAAACCCGAAGTCATCATTCAGTTGCTCAGTTGTGTCCAACTCTGCTATTAAAATACTACTTCAGCAAGGATAGCAATGGTGCCTTAACTTCTGAAGTACTCATATTAGGAATCTACACCTCAGAGGAGGTCAGTGAGCATGTCAAGCGCCCAAATTAGGAGTTGGCTCCCAATTAGTAAGAGCTTCAAATCTCAAGTTCTAAATTTAGACACGTTTGTTAATTAACACAAGAAACATTGGAAATAATTTTTATTGCTGAACTGGAATTGTTCAACACACATGGATTTACTAGGCATACTGTCCCAAGTGCCCTGATTCTTACCTGTTTGCGGTTTAAGAATCTGACAAACCCTGCAGTGTGTCTTCAGAAGTGTTTGAATCTAAGCTTCCCTTTGATCCTGTGGCCCAACTTATCTTGGATGATTCTGCCTCTTAATTCTAATCAGATCTTCCTCATGTCTACTTGGGGTGAAGTTTTGTTGCAACATGGTAGTTCAGGCTCTAAAAGAGCTAGCCCCATGAAAGAAGCTCCATGACTTTTTCTGACTGCTTGCCAATACACATTTGTATAAGCATTAATAGCAAATTCTGTCTAAGGCTTATTTTATTATAACTCACTGTGAATCCCCTGGCAGTCCAGTGGTTAGGACTCAGCACTTTCACTGCTGAAGACCTGGGTTCAATCTCTGATCAGGGAACCAAGATCTCACAGGTCACAAAGCATGGCCAAAACCAATAATAAAAAAAACTCACTGGTAGTAAAATTTCTAAGGAAAAACAGTTATTACCCTCCGATCTATAGAGTTAAAGGTCTCCTATTCATCCAAAAGAACCTATGAGTGTAAATGGCCAAATGGCTTAAGTCAGTTGGCGACAGGTATTGACTGTCATCTAAGATACAAGTACCTCTGAATTAGTCACCACGTAACTCTCCTCTCTGTTTAAGTTATAGAAGACAGCTTCACCTTAGGGCCTCTCCTCCCTTACATTCTTCACAAGTGATCTCATCTACGCTTCTGTCTCCAATTACAGTTTGAAGACCACTCCCGAGTATCTATTCTGCTCTCTTGTCTGGGCTTCAATTGTGTAAGTACAATATTCACTCACTCATCAAAAATGTATTAAATCCAACCAAAATGCTCCAGGCAATATGCCTGCAAATAGGAGGCAAATACAGCAATTACAGTCTAGTACAGTGATCAGCAAACTGTAGCTTCAATTGTGACTACAGCATGTCCTCATAAAGGGTGAGCATGTCAAGCGCCCAAATTAGGAGTTGGCTCCCAATTAGTAAGAGCTTCAAATCTCAAGTTCTAAATTTAGACACGTTTGTTAATTAACACAAGAAACATTGGAAATAATTTTTATTGCTGAACTGGAATTGTTCAACACACATGGATTTACTAGGCATACTGTCCCAAGTGCCCTGATTCTTACCTGTTTGCGGTTTAAGAATCTGACAAACCCTGCAGTGTGTCTTCAGAAGTGTTTGAATCTAAGCTTCCCTTTGATCCTGTGGCCCAACTTATCTTGGATGATTCTGCCTCTTAATTCTAATCAGATCTTCCTCATGTCTACTTGGGGTGAAGTTTTGTTGCAACATGGTAGTTCAGGCTCTAAAAGAGCTAGCCCCATGAAAGAAGCTCCATGACTTTTTCTGACTGCTTGCCAATACACATTTGTATAAGCATTAATAGCAAATTCTGTCTAAGGCTTATTTTATTATAACTCACTGTGAATCCCCTGGCAGTCCAGTGGTTAGGACTCAGCACTTTCACTGCTGAAGACCTGGGTTCAATCTCTGATCAGGGAACCAAGATCTCACAGGTCACAAAGCATGGCCAAAACCAATAATAAAAAAAACTCACTGGTAGTAAAATTTCTAAGGAAAAACAGTTATTACCCTCGCGTATCTATACAGTTAAAGGTCTCCTATTCATCCAAAAGAACCTATGAGTGTAAATGGCCAAATGGCTTAAGTCAGTTGGCGACAGGTATTGACTGTCATCTAAGATACAAGTACCTCTGAATTAGTCACCACGTAACTCTCCTCTCTGTTTAAGTTATAGAAGACAGCTTCACCTTAGGGCCTCTCCTCCCTTACATTCTTCACAAGTGATCTCATCTACGCTTCTGTCTCCAATTACAGTTTGAAGACCACTCCCGAGTATCTATTCTGCTCTCTTGTCTGGGCTTCAATTGTGTAAGTACAATATTCACTCACTCATCAAAAATGTATTAAATCCAACCAAAATGCTCCAGGCAATATGCCTGCAAATAGGAGGCAAATACAGCAATTACAGTCTAGTACAGTGATCAGCAAACTGTAGCCTATGGGTCAATTTTGGCAAGCTGTCTATTTTTGCACAGCTCCACAGGAACAGTTTGCACATTTTTAAGTGATTACATCATAAGGGACATTAAGTGTCTATATAATACCTTTATTTTTGTCTCTTGGCCCCTCAAGTCTATAATACTTACTATCTGTCCTTTTAAGAAAAAATCTGCCAACAGCTGGTCTAGGGGAAAAGATGGTAATAATAAGCAGTAATACAAATGTGTTAAATGTTAAGATAGGAAAGTAAATAATAAAGTTCTATACCATAAGGAGACATGATCAGAGGGTCAGGAAAAGGCTTGATGAAGAATTAATATATGTGTATATGTCTGTATATAAAGGGAGAGAGGACAGATCATGGCTAGGTATCAAACTCAGCTGCTTATACATACCAGACCTGCTCCCTGCTCTTCCCTCACACAAAAAACCACCACCCACATGTCCATAATATTCCCAAAATCAGGAAAGAGTTCAAAAACAATTCAAGAACAGCTCAAGAACCCCAGTCCTGGGAGATCATCTATATCTACTCTCTCCCTCTCATTCTCTGATGTCCAACAAGTCACCGAAATAGGATTCAAACCTTCTAGCTTTACTGTCACTACCTAGACGAAGGCACCATCATGTCACACGAATGACTGCTAATTTCCTAAGTAGTCTCCTTCTACACACTGAACTAATTTTCCACAACACAGCCAGAACATTCATGCGTGTGTATGTACACACATACACACAGATATAAATTTGCTGCTGTTTAGTTGCTGCCCAACTCTTTTGTGATTCTGTGGACTGTAGCCTGCCAGGTTCCTCTGTCCATAGGATTTTCCAGCCAAGGATACTGCAGTGGTTGTCATTTCCTTCTCCAGGAGATGTTTTCAATCCAGGGATCAAACCCAGGTCTCCTGCATTGCAGGATTCTTTACCATCTGAGTCACCAGGAAAGCCCTAGAGTATTCTTTTATTTATTTATTTTTAATGCAAACCTGTGTTGCAATTCTTTTGAGTAAAACCTCTCAATGAAGTGGGTTTTTTTTTTTTTTTTTAATTTTATTGGTCCTTCATTTATTTATTTTTCATCCATCTTAATTCTTTGTCCTGTGTGGGCCTCCCACTGCAGTGGCCTCTCTGGTTGCAGAGCACCGACTCTGGGTGCATGCACTCCAGAGCACTGGCTTGTAACTGGACACACCGGTCTAGCTGCTCCGTGGCATGTGGGATCTTCCCGGGCCAGAGATCGAACCGGTGCCCCTTGCACTGCAAGGTGGACTCGTTACTCACTGGACCACCAGGGAAGCCTTCGATAAATCTTGAATCTTGAATCTTCCACTGCAATCTCCACCCCACCCCACACAAGTAAGTTACCGGAATGGTCAAACCAAAACCCCATGGACGTGGAGAGGGTGCGGAGAAAAGGGAACACTTTTGCATTGCTGGTGGAATGTAAATTGATACAGCCGCTATGGAAGACAGTCTGGAGATTCCTTTAAAAAGTCATATAAGGAGAGGACAGATCAAGAACTCAGCTGCTTATACATACCAGATGCTCCCTGCTCTTCCCTCACACAAAACCACCACCCACATGTCCATAATATTCCCAAAATCAGGAAAGAGTTCAAAAACAATTCAAGAACAGCTCAAGAACCCCAGTCCTGGGAGATCATCTATATCTACTCTCTCCCTCTCATTCTCTGATGTCCAACAAGTCACCGAAATAGGATTCAAACCTTCTAGCTTTACTGTCACTACCTAGACGAAGGCACCATCATGTCACACCAATGACTGCTAATTTCCTAAGTAGTCTCCTTCTACACACTGAACTAATTTTCCACAACACAGCCAGAACATTCATGCGTGTGTATGTACACACATACACACAGATATAAATTTGCTGCTGTTTAGTTGCTGCCCAACTCTTTTGTGATTCTGTGGACTGTAGCCTGCCAGGTTCCTCTGTCCATAGGATTTTCCAGCCAAGGATACTGCAGTGGTTGTCATTTCCTTCTCCAGGAGATGTTTTCAATCCAGGGATCAAACCCAGGTCTCCTGCATTGCAGGATTCTTTACCATCTGAGTCACCAGGAAAGCCCTAGAGTATTCTTTTATTTATTTATTTTTAATGCAAACCTGTGTTGCAATTCTTTTGAGTAAAACCTCTCAATGAAGTGGGTTTTTTTTTTTTTTTTTAATTTTATTGGTCCTTCATTTATTTATTTTTCATCCATCTTAATTCTTTGTCCTGTGTGGGCCTCCCACTGCAGTGGCCTCTCTGGTTGCAGAGCACCGACTCTGGGTGCATGCACTCCAGAGCACTGGCTTGTAACTGGACACACCGGTCTAGCTGCTCCGTGGCATGTGGGATCTTCCCGGGCCAGAGATCGAACCGGTGCCCCTTGCACTGCAAGGTGGACTCGTTACTCACTGGACCACCAGGGAAGCCTTCGATAAATCTTGAATCTTGAATCTTGAATCTTCCACTGCAATCTCCACCCCACCCCACACAAGTAAGTTACCGGAATGGTCAAACCAAAACCCCATGGACGTGGAGAGGGTGCGGAGAAAAGGGAACACTTTTGCATTGCTGGTGGGAATGTAAATTGATACAGCCGCTATGGAAGACAGTCTGGAGATTCCTTTAAAAAGTAAAAACAGAAGCACTATATGACCCAGCAATCCCACTATTAGGCTTACACCCTGATGAAATAAAAATTGAAAGAGGCACCTGTACCCCAATGTTCACTGCAGCTCTCTATACAATAGCTAGAACATGGAAACAACCTAGATGGCCATCGATGAATGAATGGATACAAAAGCTCTAGTACATATATACAACGGAATACTACACAGCTGTAAAAAGAAATGCAGAAGAATCAGTCCTAATGAGGTGGCTGGATCTAGAACCTATTATAAAAAGTGAAGTAAATAAAAAAGAGAAAAACAAGTACAGTGTACTAACACATATATATGGAATCTAGTTGGATGGTAATGATAACATACGCAGTGAAGCGATGAAAAAACAGACATGGAAAATAGACATATGGACATTGTGGGGAATGAACAGTGGGTGGGAGGTATAAAGGAAGTAGCATGAAAACCTATACTTATCATATGTGAAAAAAATAGCTATAGTCATTGTGCTGTGAGGAAAGGGGATCCTGCAGGGGTACTGTGTGACGGCCTGGAGGGGTGGGATGGGGGGATATACATATGACTAATCTGGGATCATACATATCTGTAAACAATGAAACTCTGTAAAACTTAGAAGTAAAATAAAAATTAATAATAATAATAAAAAACCTCCATGGACAAAACCTCTAAGAGTGTGTGACCAGGTAACCTGATGAATTCTCAAAGACAAGAAGGATCGATCTGGTTAAATCACCAACTAAAGGACTGACATGGTCTCCACATATCTGCAAAAGGAAACAGAAGGGCAGAAGTATAACTTGGTAACTGAAGGAGGAGAGGGGAGGAGAATCCTAAACCATGAATCTCTAGAATTTAGAAAGGCAATCTGAGAATAGCTGCACATGGAAGGGACTTGTGCACAAAGTAACAATGTAAGATATGAGAGTGGACTTAAAAACAAGTGACTGTGGGGATATACATATGACTAATCTGGGAACATGCATATCTGTAAACAACAAAATTCTATAAAAGTTAAAAGTAAAATAAAAGTTTAAAAAAAAAAAAAAGTGACTGAGGTCCCCCTTAGAAAAAGCTATATAACTGAAAAAGAAATTCTAGGAAAATTCCCAGTGATTAAGAGAAGCACAATTAGGGCAAAGTAAAGAGAGAGTCCAGAGGTAATGAAACAGAGCCACATCTCAGAAAATAGGAAAATATATCACTTAAAAAAAAGAAGAGGGGGGCTTCCCTGGTGGTCCAGTGGGTAAGGACACCGCCTTGCAGTGCAAGGGGCGCCAGTTCGATCCCTGGCCCAGGAAGATCCCACGTGCCGCGGAGCGGCTGGACCAATGTGTCCAATTACCAAGCAGGAGCTCTGGAGCGCATGCGCCCAGAGCCGGCGCTCTACGACAACAGAGGCCGCTGCGATGGGAGGCCCACACGGGCCAAAGAACAAAGATGGATGAAAATGGACAAATGAAGGACCAATGAAAGTGGCCTGCCTGCTCCCCTCCCTCCCCACCCCAGCCCCCCATAAATAAAAAATAAATAAATCTTTAAAAAAAAAAAAAAAGCGGGAATCCAGAGTGGTAAAGCTAGAAACGCTATTCTAACCCATCCCTCACTTGGAAAAGCTCAGGAAAATCTATTATAAAATAAACAACATAAAAAGATTGAGGTCAAATTCTATGCCATGAGACATAAGGGACAGAATGATGAATTAAGACCACATATCAATACAACAGGTAAAAAATTATATTCTAGAGAATGATATAAAATGTAAAAGAATATTATTATTCAGAATTAGAGAAACTAAAAAATGAAGTACTAGGAAATGAAAGAATTTGAAATTTTTAAGAATTTCAAAAAGAATATCTAACCGAGAATAATCACATAACAGATAATGCTTAAGAGATACAGAATGTGCAAAGCAACAGAATTTTAATAAAAAAAAAAAATGTGGAGGGCTTCCCTGGTGGTCCAGTGGGTAAGGACACCGCCTTGCAGCGCAGGGGGTGCTGGTTTGATCCCTGGCACAGGAAGATCCCGCGTGCCATGGAGCGGCTGGACTGATGTGTCCAATTACCTAGCCAGCGCTCTGGAGCGCATGCGCCCAGAGCCGGTGCTCTGCAACAAGAGGGGCCACTATGATGGGAGGCCCACACAGGCCAAAGAACAAAGATAGAAATAAATGAAAGACCCATAGAAGTGGTCAAATAAAAAAATAATAATAATGTGTAGAAGGAAACGGCAACCCACTCCGGTTTCTTGGCTGGGGAAATCCCATGGAGAGAGGAGCCTGGGGCACTACAGTCCATGGGGTTGCATGAGTCAGACACGACTAAGCAACTAAACCACCACCACAAAATAGATACGGTGACTTAATTACATGCCAGAAAGCCTTATGCAAACAGAATAAATTCAATATAATTGGTATTTTTAAAAAAGGTGAAAATTATTAGAGACAATAAAGACAACAATTAAAAGGGAAAAAACTCTGAAAATAAAGACTTGAAATAAAATAGTGAAAGAGCACACAAAGCACTGGGAAACCGGCCTAGAAAAACCAATACCAAGATATACTAGAAAGATTAGTGGATTTCAAAAAAATTAAAATGTCTCTGGACTAATAAGTAAGTTCAACATGGTAGCAGAATACAAGATGAAAACACAAAAATCAACATATATGTCTATATACTAGCAATGAACACGTGGGCATCAAAATTGAAAATACAGGGCTTCCCTGGTGGTCCAGTGGGTAAGGACACCGCCTTGCAGCGCAGGGGGTGCTGGTTTGATCCCTGGCACAGGAAGATCCCGCGTGCCATGGAGCGGCTGGACTGATGTGTCCAATTACCTAGCCAGCGCTCTGGAGCGCATGCGCCCAGAGCCGGTGCTCTGCAACAAGAGGGGCCACTATGATGGGAGGCCCACACAGGCCAAAGAACAAAGATAGAAATAAATGAAAGACCCATAGAAGTGGTCAAATAAAAAAATAATAATAATGTGTAGAAGGAAACGGCAACCCACTCCGGTTTCTTGGCTGGGGAAATCCCATGGAGAGAGGAGCCTGGGGCACTACAGTCCATGGGGTTGCATGAGTCAGACACGACTAAGCAACTAAACCACCACCACAAAATAGATACGGTGACTTAATTACATGCCAGAAAGCCTTATGCAAACAGAATAAATTCAATATAATTGGTATTTTTAAAAAAGGTGAAAATTATTAGAGACAATAAAGACAACAATTAAAAGGGAAAAAACTCTGAAAATAAAGACTTGAAATAAAATAGTGAAAGAGCACACAAAGCACTGGGAAACCGGCCTAGAAAAACCAATACCAAGATATACTAGAAAGATTAGTGGATTTCAAAAAAATTAAAATGTCTCTGGACTAATAAGTAAGTTCAACATGGTAGCAGAATACAAGATGAAAACACAAAAATCAACATATATGTCTATATACTAGCAATGAACACGTGGGCATCAAAATTGAAAATACAGGGCTTCTCTGGTGATCCAATAGGTAAAGTCCGCCTTGCAATGCAAGGGGCACCAGTTAGATCCCTGGCCTGGGAAGATCCCATGTGCCGTGGAGCAGCTAGACCGATGTGTCCAATTACAAGCCAGCGCTCTGGAGCGCATGCACCCAGAGCTGGTGTTCTGCAATGAGAGGCCACTGCGACAGGAGGACCACACAGGCCAAAGAACAAAGATGGATGAAAATAAATAAATGAAGGACCAATAAAATAGGCCCAAAATTTTTTAAAATAGAAAATACAAAGAAAGTTCTGATTTCATTCTTTTACACGTAGCTCTCTAGTTTTCCCAGCACCACTTGTTGAAGAGACTGTCTTTTCTCCGTTGTATATTCTTATCTCCTTTGTCATAGATTAATTGACCATAGATGTCTGGGTTTATTTCTGGACTTTCTATCCTGTTTGACTAATCATGCTTTTGTGCCAGTATCATACTATTTTGATTACTTTAGGTTTGTAATAGAGTCTGAAGTCAGGGAGTTTCATTCCTCCAGCAATATACTGGAAATGTACACATGGGCATCAAAATGAAAAATACAAATATCATTAATAATCTCTCAGAAAAACCCCATTGAGGTATGATCCTAACAGTACATGTACAGGATACAGATGTTTAAATGACACAACACTGATGAAGGAATTAAAGAAAATTAAAATATGTAGACATACGCGTTCATGGATTGGTAGACTCAAGCTGATGCCAATTCTTCTTACAATGATATACAGATTTAGCACAATTCCTTTCAAATCCCAGTAATACTATTCTAAGTTTATGTAGAAAGCTGAATAATTAGAATTGTTAATAATTTTTGGGAAAAAAAAGGTGGAATCAGTCAAACTTCAAGATTATATAACTACAGTAATAAACACTAGGTGATATTGATGGAGGAATATATATATATATATATATATATATACACACACTGATCAAAAAGAACAGAGAGGTGCTTCCCTGGTATCTCAGTGGTAAAAAGATCATCTGCCAATGCAGGAGACACGGGTTCGATCCCTGAGCGCGAAAGATCCCACATGCCATGAAGCAACTAAGCCTGTGAGCCGCAGCTATGGAGCCTGTGCTCTAGAGCCTCGGAGCAGCAACTACTGAAGCCCGTGTGCCCTAGAGCCCGAGTTCCACAACAAGAGAAGTCACTGCAACAAGAAGCCTGCTCACCTCAACTAGAGAGTAGCCCTCACTCCCTGCAACTAGAGAAGAGTTCCCTGTGGTGCTCCCTGTGGCAGCAGTGTAACCCCAGAATAGAGAAAAAAGAAACCAACCAACCAACCAAACAAATAAATAAAACAGAGAAAACCCAAAACAGACCTACACAAATATGCTCAATTGCCTTTTGACAAAGGAATGAAAACAATTCATGGAGGAAAGACTCTTCAACAAATGATGCTCTTCAGGTAAATATTAATAGAGAAGTACATGAAATTCTACTTAAAGACTCGTATCTGGGTTTCCCTTGTGGTCCAATGGTTAAGAATCTGCCTTACAATGCAAGAGCCACAGGTTCAATCCCTGGTCTGGGAAGATTCCACATGTTGTGGAACAACTAAGCCAGTGTGCCACAACTATTGAGCCTGCGCTCTAGAATCCAAGAGTCACAACTATTGAGCCCATGTGCTGCAAATGCTAAAGCCCACGTGCCCTGGAGCCCATGCTCCATAACAAGAGAGAAGCCACTGCAATGAGAAGTCTGCGCACCACAATGAAATATAGCCCCTCTCTTGGGGCAACTGGAGAAAGCCCACACGCAGCAGTAAGACCCACACAGTCAAAATAAATAAATAATGAATTCTTTAAAAAGAAAAAAAAAGACTCATATCTCACACACAAAAAAAACAGAAAATAAATCATGTTTAAATATAAAACTATAAAACTTTTTTTAAAAATGTAAAAAGTAACCTTTAGATAATCTGGCACTAGACAAAGAATTCTTAAGACTTTTTCCTAAAAGTTTGATCCATAAAAGGAATAACTGGTAAACTAAACCTCATTAGAATTTAAAAATTTTACTCTGAGAAAGCTTCCATGTGGAGAGGATGAAAAGACAAGCTAGAAAACGGAAAAAAAATATATTTGCCAATGACACATATGAAATTATAAAGTTGCAATAACTGGTAAACAAAATAAATTTATCCTGTGAGCCGCAGCTATGGAGCCTGTGCTCTAGAGCCTCGGAGCAGCAACTACTGAAGCCCGTGTGCCCTAGAGCCCGAGTTCCACAACAAGAGAAGTCACTGCAACAAGAAGCCTGCTCACCTCAACTAGAGAGTAGCCCTCACTCCCTGCAACTAGAGAAGAGTTCCCTGTGGTGCTCCCTGTGGCAGCAGTGTAACCCCAGAATAGAGAAAAAAGAAACCAACCAACCAACCAAACAAATAAATAAAACAGAGAAAACCCAAAACAGACCTACACAAATATGCTCAATTGCCTTTTGACAAAGGAATGAAAACAATTCATGGAGGAAAGACTCTTCAACAAATGATGCTCTTCAGGTAAATATTAATAGAGAAGTACATGAAATTCTACTTAAAGACTCGTATCTGGGTTTCCCTTGTGGTCCAATGGTTAAGAATCTGCCTTACAATGCAAGAGCCACAGGTTCAATCCCTGGTCTGGGAAGATTCCACATGTTGTGGAACAACTAAGCCAGTGTGCCACAACTATTGAGCCTGCGCTCTAGAATCCAAGAGTCACAACTATTGAGCCCATGTGCTGCAAATGCTAAAGCCCACGTGCCCTGGAGCCCATGCTCCATAACAAGAGAGAAGCCACTGCAATGAGAAGTCTGCGCACCACAATGAAATATAGCCCCTCTCTTGGGGCAACTGGAGAAAGCCCACACGCAGCAGTAAGACCCACACAGTCAAAATAAATAAATAATGAATTCTTTAAAAAGAAAAAAAAAGACTCATATCTCACACACAAAAAAAACAGAAAATAAATCATGTTTAAATATAAAACTATAAAACTTTTTTTAAAAATGTAAAAAGTAACCTTTAGATAATCTGGCACTAGACAAAGAATTCTTAAGACTTTTTCCTAAAAGTTTGATCCATAAAAGGAATAACTGGTAAACTAAACCTCATTAGAATTTAAAAATTTTACTCTGAGAAAGCTTCCATGTGGAGAGGATGAAAAGACAAGCTAGAAAACGGAAAAAAAATATATTTGCCAATGACACATATGATAAAGTTCATGAACAGAAAACTCTTGCAATATTAGAAAAAAAAAACAATTAGGAAATAAACAAAAGAAATGAAGACACATTTCATCAAAGAGGATATACAGACGGCAAATAAGTGTATGAAAAGATGTTCAATATTATTAACCATGGAAATGGAAATGGAAATTAAAACCAAATGAGATATTACTACACACCTAGAGTTAAATAACTGAGACAACACCAAATGCTGAGGAAGATATGGAGAAACGCATTGCTAGTGGGAATATAAAGTGATATCTGAAAAACTATTTTTTAAAAAACTAAACATGAAAATACATTAGACTTAGCAACTATACTTCTAAACGTTTATCCCACAAAAATGAAAACTTGGGTTTCATAAATGTACACAAATGTATGCAGCAGCTTTATTCATAACAGCCCAAACCTTCAATCCAGACATCCTTCACAGTTTAAAGAAATTGTGGTACATTCCTACCATGGAAAGTCACCCAATGATAAAAAGGAATGAAGGACTTCTCTGGCGGTCCAGTGGTTAAGAGTCTATGCTTCCACTGCAAGGAACTTGGTTCTGATCCCTGGTCAGAGAACTAAGATTCTGCATACCATATGGTGCAGCCAAAATAAAGCTTAATTCCTTTTTTAAAAAGGAATGAACTATTGATACATGCAACGGTTTGGATAGAAAAAAAGTCAATGCCCAAAAGTTATATACCATGATTCCATTTATATAACATTCTTAAAATAACAAAATTAGAGAAGAGATCAGGGGTTGAGGATGGGAGGAAGTGAACATGGAGCAGTCTTTTAAAATCAAAGAAAAAAAAGACTCATATCTCACACACAAAAAAAACAGAAAATAAATCATGTTTAAATATAAAACTATAAAACTTTTTTTAAAAATGTAAAAAGTAACCTTTAGATAATCTGGCACTAGACAAAGAATTCTTAAGACTTTTTCCTAAAAGTTTGATCCATAAAAGGAATAACTGGTAAACTAAACCTCATTAGAATTTAAAAATTTTACTCTGAGAAAGCTTCCATGTGGAGAGGATGAAAAGACAAGCTAGAAAACGGAAAAAAAATATATTTGCCAATGACACATATGATAAAGTTCATGAACAGAAAACTCTTGCAATATTAGAAAAAAAAAACAATTAGGAAATAAACAAAAGAAATGAAGACACATTTCATCAAAGAGGATATACAGACGGCAAATAAGTGTATGAAAAGATGTTCAATATTATTAACCATGGAAATGGAAATGGAAATTAAAACCAAATGAGATATTACTACACACCTAGAGTTAAATAACTGAGACAACACCAAATGCTGAGGAAGATATGGAGAAACGCATTGCTAGTGGGAATATAAAGTGATATCTGAAAAACTATTTTTTAAAAAACTAAACATGAAAATACATTAGACTTAGCAACTATACTTCTAAACGTTTATCCCACAAAAATGAAAACTTGGGTTTCATAAATGTACACAAATGTATGCAGCAGCTTTATTCATAACAGCCCAAACCTTCAATCCAGACATCCTTCACAGTTTAAAGAAATTGTGGTACATTCCTACCATGGAAAGTCACCCAATGATAAAAAGGAATGAAGGACTTCTCTGGCGGTCCAGTGGTTAAGAGTCTATGCTTCCACTGCAAGGAACTTGGTTCTGATCCCTGGTCAGAGAACTAAGATTCTGCATACCATATGGTGCAGCCAAAATAAAGCTTAATTCCTTTTTTAAAAAGGAATGAACTATTGATACATGCAACGGTTTGGATAGAAAAAAAGTCAATGCCCAAAAGTTATATACCATGATTCCATTTATATAACATTCTTAAAATAACAAAATTAGAGAAGAGATCAGGGGTTGAGGATGGGAGGAAGTGAACATGGTTATAAAATGGCAATATAAGAGATCTCAGTGGTGATTGGAATCTTTTATATCTTGACTGTATAAGTATCTATATTTTAATATGTTACCACTGGAGGAAACAGAATAAAGGGTCTTCTCTGTATTATGTTTTACATTTACAGGTGATGCTACAATTATCTCAAAATAAAGTCAATGTTTTTTAAAACTTTTAAAAAACATTGGTGGTCCAGTGCTTAGGACTCTGTGTTTTCACTGTTGAAGGCACGAGTTAGACACCTGCTCAGGGAACTAAGATCGTATAAGCCATGCAGCGCAGCCACAAACGACAAAAGGAAAAAAAAAAGAGAAAGATCGATAAATATAAAAAATTTTTTAAAAGAGGTATTTTACATTAGATGCTGAGGAGGGGAAGAGGTCACAACCAATTTCCAAAATGCTCATAACAAGGAATCAACAGATAATAATTCAAAGAGAGGGGACTAAAAAAAGCTAACCAGCCACCATAACAAAAATACAAGCCTTCTATAAAATATCAAAAGTATGCTTTAAAGAATCACATATTTCACACAGAAATATATGGGAATAGGGAAGAAACAAGGTAGAGAGCTCAAGAAAACAAGGCTACATTTGACTTTAGAACTATATGAAAATCAATTACATATGTATATGACAGAACTAAACTTTAAGAAAAGTAACCTAAAAAAAATCATGGGATTTCCCTGGTGGTCCACTGCGTAAGGACACCGCCTTGCAGTGCGGGAGGCGCCGGTTTGATCCCTAGCCTGGGAAGATCCCACGTGCCGTGGAGCAGCTGGACCGATGTGTCCAACTACCGAGACGGAGCTTTGGAGTGCATGCACCCAGAGCCGGTGCTCTGTGACGAGAGAGACCACTGCAAGGAACTTGGTTCTGATCCCTGGTCAGAGAACTAAGATTCTGCATACCATATGGTGCAGCCAAAATAAAGCTTAATTCCTTTTTTAAAAAGGAATGAACTATTGATACATGCAACGGTTTGGATAGAAAAAAAGTCAATGCCCAAAAGTTATATACCATGATTCCATTTATATAACATTCTTAAAATAACAAAATTAGAGAAGAGATCAGGGGTTGAGGATGGGAGGAAGTGAACATGGTTATAAAATGGCAATATAAGAGATCTCAGTGGTGATTGGAATCTTTTATATCTTGACTGTATAAGTATCTATATTTTAATATGTTACCACTGGAGGAAACAGAATAAAGGGTCTTCTCTGTATTATGTTTTACATTTACAGGTGATGCTACAATTATCTCAAAATAAAGTCAATGTTTTTTAAAACTTTTAAAAAACATTGGTGGTCCAGTGCTTAGGACTCTGTGTTTTCACTGTTGAAGGCACGAGTTAGACACCTGCTCAGGGAACTAAGATCGTATAAGCCATGCAGCGCAGCCACAAACGACAAAAGGAAAAAAAAAAGAGAAAGATCGATAAATATAAAAAATTTTTTAAAAGAGGTATTTTACATTAGATGCTGAGGAGGGGAAGAGGTCACAACCAATTTCCAAAATGCTCATAACAAGGAATCAACAGATAATAATTCAAAGAGAGGGGACTAAAAAAAGCTAACCAGCCACCATAACAAAAATACAAGCCTTCTATAAAATATCAAAAAGTATGCTGAAAGAATCACATATTTCACACAGAAATATATGGGAATAGGGAAGAAACAAGGTAGAGAGCTCAAGAAAACAAGGCTACATTTGACTTTAGAACTATATGAAAATCAATTACATATGTATATGACAGAACTAAACTTTAAGAAAAGTAACCTAAAAAAAATCATGGGATTTCCCTGGTGGTCCACTGCGTAAGGACACCGCCTTGCAGTGCGGGAGGCGCCGGTTTGATCCCTAGCCTGGGAAGATCCCACGTGCCGTGGAGCAGCTGGACCGATGTGTCCAACTACCGAGACGGAGCTTTGGAGTGCATGCACCCAGAGCCGGTGCTCTGTGACGAGAGAGGCCACTGCAATGGGAGGCCCACACAGGCCAAAAGAACAATGATAAACAAATGAAAGATCAATAGAAGTGGCCAAAAAAAAAAAATCATGATCCTACATGTGCATCCAGTTGGTGGCATAGCCATATTATCCCACGTAACCTTCAACACAGTAGTTTGTATATCCTCAGTCAACCCTAAAGTGCATTTGTATAATTAATATTTAACTGAAATTTGGCCTTTAAAAAAATACAGGCCCTAGGGGCTTCCCCTGGTGGTCCAGTGGGTAAGGACACTGCCTTGCAGTGCAAGGGGCGCCGGTTCGATCCCTGGCCTGGGAAGATCCCACGTGCCGCGGACCGACTGGACTGATGTGTCCAATTACCAAGCCGGAGCTCTGGAGCACATGCGCCCAGAGCTGGCGCTCTGTGACGACAGAGGCCACCGCAATGGGAGGCCCACAGGAGCCAAAGAACAAAGACGGATGAAAAACAGAGAAATCAAAGACCAATAGAAATGGCCCGCCCGTCCCCCTCCCTCCCCACCCCACTCCCCAAAAAAGATTAAAAAAAAAGAAAAAAAATACAAGCCCTATAGAACATATATAATTTCATGCAGCTTTAGACCCATCAGAAAGCCTATGCCAACTCCAGGTTAAGAATCTGTATAATAAGAATAAATACATTTCAGGAAAGGACAGAAAGGAAATTTGGGGGTAATAGAAGTATTCTAAAACT
This sequence comes from Tragulus kanchil, assembly GCA_022376925.1. Lineage (NCBI taxonomy): Eukaryota > Metazoa > Chordata > Mammalia > Artiodactyla > Tragulidae > Tragulus > Tragulus kanchil. The sequence goes on along the minus strand of JAIOJX010000003.1, from coordinate 74,312,582 downwards.
GGATTTTGGTGATGGTTGTATAAGTGAAAAATTTACTAAAAAACTTTATACTAACAGTAAGAAAATTATACTGTATATAAACTATACCTATATAGACCTGTTTTTAAAATCCTCTGCAATCCAGGTATTTATATACATTTTCCTTCAAAACATAGTAATTGAAGTAAATCTATAAATTTTATTTGGGGAGTAGGTAGGAGACAACCAAAGGATACAAAATTGACCTGTCAAGTCGTGATAAGGCTAGAAAAAAAATAGCTAATAACTAAATTTGTCACCAACTGGGTTATGCATGTCTCAATGTATTCATGACAAAGCTAACAGTTAACAAATTAATGGACCTAAGTAATGGTCATCAATGGTTGCTAATACCAGAAAAAGAAATAACCCAGCATTGTTCAGTCGCTAAGTCATGTCTGATACTTTGAGATACCATGGATTGCCACACATCAGGCCTTCCTGTTCTTCACTATTGCACCACTTAATAAAAAGTTATGGGCTTCCCTGGTGGTTCAGTGGTAAAGAATCCTCCTGCCAATGCAGGAGATAGAGGCTCAATCTGAGTTAGCAAGATTCCCTGGAGAAGGAAATGGCGACCCACTCCAGTATTCTTGCCTGGGAAATCCCATGGAGAGAGGAGCTTGGTGGGCTACAGTCCACACAGTCAGACACAACTTAGCAACTAAACAACAACTTTAAAACCCAGAAAAGTGAAAGTAAAGGACTGATGTGTCCAATTACCGAGCCGGAGCTCTGGAGCACATGCGCCCAGAGCTGGCGCTCTGTGACGACAGAGGCCACCGCAATGGGAGGCCCACAGGAGCCAAAGAACAAAGACGGATGAAAAACAGAGAAATCAAAGACCAATAGAAATGGCCCGCCCGTCCCCCCCCCCCCCCCCCCCCCCCCCCCAAAAAAAATAAAAAAAAAGAAAAAAAATACAAGCCCTATAGAACATATATAATTTCATGCAGCTTTAGACCCATCAGAAAGCCTATGCCAACTCCAGGTTAAGAATCTGTATAATAAGAATAAATACATTTCAGGAAAGGACAGAAAGGAAATTTGGGGGTAATAGAAGTATTCTAAAACTGGATTTTGGTGATGGTTGTATAAGTGAAAAATTTACTAAAAAACTTTATACTAACAGTAAGAAAATTATACTGTATATAAACTATACCTATATAGACCTGTTTTTAAAATCCTCTGCAATCCAGGTATTTATATACATTTTCCTTCAAAACATAGTAATTGAAGTAAATCTATAAATTTTATTTGGGGAGTAGGTAGGAGACAACCAAAGGATACAAAATTGACCTGTCAAGTCGTGATAAGGCTAGAAAAAAAATAGCTAATAACTAAATTTGTCACCAACTGGGTTATGCATGTCTCAATGTATTCATGACAAAGCTAACAGTTAACAAATTAATGGACCTAAGTAATGGTCATCAATGGTTGCTAATACCAGAAAAAGAAATAACCCAGCATTGTTCAGTCGCTAAGTCATGTCTGATACTTTGAGATACCATGGATTGCCACACATCAGGCCTTCCTGTTCTTCACTATTGCACCACTTAATAAAAAGTTATGGGCTTCCCTGGTGGTTCAGTGGTAAAGAATCCTCCTGCCAATGCAGGAGATAGAGGCTCAATCTGAGTTAGCAAGATTCCCTGGAGAAGGAAATGGCGACCCACTCCAGTATTCTTGCCTGGGAAATCCCATGGAGAGAGGAGCTTGGTGGGCTACAGTCCACACAGTCAGACACAACTTAGCAACTAAACAACAACAATAAAGATTATATATTGCCCAAGAAAGTGAAAAGCCAATCCATGGAATGAAAGAAAAGACTTTCAAATCATGTATCTAATAAAGGATCTGTAACTAGAATATATAAACTGACCCTAACAATTAAACAATAAGACAACACAATTTTAAAGTAAGAAAAGGATCTGAATAGACGGTTCTCCAAAGAAGATAAACAAATGGCCAGTAACACAGAAAATTCAAAACAGCCATCAGACAAAAGAGAAATCAAAATCATGAGACACTCATTAAAATGGATAAAATAAAGAAGACAGGTTAAGTACTGGTGAGAATATGGAGAAATTGGAACTCTCATATTCTGCTGGTGGGATTGCACAATGGTGCAGCCATTCTGAAAAACAGTCTGGGAGTTCCTCAAAAATTTAAGCACTGAACTACCACAGGATTTAGCAACTCTACTCCTAGTACACCTAAGAGATATGAAAATATATGCCAGCACAAAATCTTGTACCAGAATGTTCATAGCAACTCTATCCTCAATAGCCAAAAAGCAGAGGTAATTTAAATGCCCCATCAACTGATAAATGTATACATATATATGGTAATATACATACATGGAACATAACTGAGCAATAAAAAGGAATGAATTACTAACATATACTAACAACATGACTGAATCTTAAAAACGTTATGCTAAATGAAATTCAGTCTATCACAAAAGACCGTATATTATATGATTCCATTTATATAAATGTCCTGAATAGGCACATCTATAGAGATAGTTGAATGGGGGTGGAGGATGGAGAGTGACTCCTAAAGCCTGTTTATTTCTTTTGTGGCAATGAAAATACTCTGAAATAGGATTTATGGTGATGGCTGTGCAACTCACTTTTAGTATGAATATGCTAAAAATCATTGAGCAGATGTGAAAATGTATGTGACGTATATCTCAAAAATCTTTCTTCTGCAGTATATAATACCACATACAAATCAGTCTTGGCAAATAAATTAATTAACAAAGCATACCAAATCTTTACATTTTACAACCAATTCAGAGGAAAGAGACATGTCAACCAATCACAGTACATTGACCTTATCTGATCCAAAGAAATTAATAGTGTAATCATGTACAGACGTGAGAGTTGGATCATAAAGAAGTCTAAGCGCTGAAGAATTTATGCTTTCAAACTGTGGTACTGGAGAAGACTCCTGAAAGTCTCCTGAACTCTAAGGAGATCAAACCAGCCAATCCTAAAGAAAATCAACCCTGAATATTCACTGGAAGGACTGATGCTGAAGCTGAAGCTCCAATACTTTGGCCACCTGATGTGAAGAGCCAATTCATTGGAAAAGACCCTGATGTGGGAAAGACTGAGGTCAAGAGAGGGGGAAGACAGAGGACAAGATGGTTGGATGGCATCACTGATTAAAAGGACATCAGTTGGAGCAAACTCTGGGAGATAGTGAAGGACAGAGAAGTTTGGCACGTTGCAGTCCATGAGTCATACACAACTGAGCAACAATTACACTAATATACACTAGAATGTGTGCATGTATATTACATATAAAAGACAGCTGGGGAAATTTGAAAATGAGATATTTAAGTAAAGTTACTTCTATTAATTATGTTTAACTGTAATTAAAAAAAGTTTAACCTTTAGGTCTTTAAGTCCTAAAAGTATATACAGACTAAAGCAGAAAATAAATTTATCAATAAAAGAGATCACTCAAAAAAACCCAAACAAACATGGAAACTTGATATGATAGACATGGTATTACAGACTACTGGAAGAAAGACAGGCCATTTAATAAATGGTCTTGGGGGCTTCCCTGGTAGTCCAGTGGGTAAGGGCACTGCCTTGCAGTGCAAGGGGCGCCGGTTCGATCCCTGGCCTGGGAAGATCCCACGTGCCACAGAAGAGGCCACTGCGATGGGAGGCCCACGCGGGCCAAAGAACAAAGATGGATGAAAATAGAGAAATGAAAGATCAATAGAAGTGGCCCACCCCCTGGCCCCCCAAAATGGTCTTGGGTCAAATAATTATAAACGTGGGGGAAAAAAAAATAACATAGTATTTAATTTTGCTTGCTTTTTTGAATAATATGAAATATTCATACTGTATGATGTGGAAAATTTTTTTAAATTTGCTTGTTTTGTTCATCTAATGTTAACAGTTCTAGATTCCTTTGTGCAGCTGTAGTTCATTCATCTTTTTTGCTGAATAATGATTGCCTCACAGTTTGCTTATTTTCCTTTAATGAATATTTACGCTGCTTTCAATATTTTTGTTTCTTGCTATTGCAAGCCAGTGATGCCAGGAACAACTTACATATCTCTTGATGAGTATACTGGAAGAGCTTCTGTAGGGTATATACCTTGGAGTAGAATTGTTGTGTACTTGGGTATTTTCTTCTTTACTGTATTTTGCCAAATTTTCTCCTATAGATGGTAGAATCAGCTGACGTCTCACCAGTTGCTCTACATCTTTGTGAACATTTGATGATGTAATACCTACTAACGTTTTGGCAGTCTACCTACTAATGTTATTTCAGGATAGAGACATGCATGGTAAATCAGGAAAAGCATAGTAATGATTTACCCACATTTATGACTGGCTTCTTTTTCTCTTCCTTTTATATGTGGAATGAAATGCTCTGGCTCTGGAGTTGCACACACACCTTAACAGGCCCAAAGTCTAGGGTACAAGGCTCCCAGCCCAGGCCCTGGCAATACAGAGACAGGAGAATTAGGTAAGAATGTCGCTATCTAGACGGTGGATCACTTCTGGTAGAAAGCTAGGGATGGGCCGAGAGAGAGCGAGATTCTGCTCTAGTTCTTATACTGAATACTGGATTCATGGATATTTATTAGTGCTTCAAAACATTTCTATATTATTTATTTTTGTGTATCAAATGTTACACAATATTGTAAATATTTAAAGAAGGAAAAGAGCACTACTGATATACAGCCATGCACTGTGAGTTGTCAACAGTTGTGATCCACTGACATTTTGTCTCCCATCTCACTTTTGACTAGTAGCATCAACATATCAAACTGCAGCCACAAAGAGTATAAACTAATGCTAATAATTCCTCATAAGATTTCAATCCTCAGAAAGTGATCCAGAAAACACTCACAACCTCAGTATCATTTCAGTCTAATTCAAACTCTGACTTACCTTCTCATACAACACTCTGCTCTGGATTAGTAGTTCTTTTGACTTGTTTTGTTCATCTAATGTTAACAGTTCTAGATTCCTTTGTGCAGCTGTAGTTCATTCATCTTTTTTGCTGAATAATGATTGCCTCACAGTTTGCTTATTTTCCTTTAATGAATATTTACGCTGCTTTCAATATTTTTGTTTCTTGCTATTGCAAGCCAGTGATGCCAGGAACAACTTACATATCTCTTGATGAGTATACTGGAAGAGCTTCTGTAGGGTATATACCTTGGAGTAGAATTGTTGTGTACTTGGGTATTTTCTTCTTTACTGTATTTTGCCAAATTTTCTCCTATAGATGGTAGAATCAGCTGACGTCTCACCAGTTGCTCTACATCTTTGTGAACATTTGATGATGTAATACCTACTAACGTTTTGGCAGTCTACCTACTAATGTTATTTCAGGATAGAGACATGCATGGTAAATCAGGAAAAGCATAGTAATGATTTACCCACATTTATGACTGGCTTCTTTTTCTCTTCCTTTTATATGTGGAATGAAATGCTCTGGCTCTGGAGTTGCACACACACCTTAACAGGCCCAAAGTCTAGGGTACAAGGCTCCCAGCCCAGGCCCTGGCAATACAGAGACAGGAGAATTAGGTAAGAATGTCGCTATCTAGACGGTGGATCACTTCTGGTAGAAAGCTAGGGATGGGCCGAGAGGGGCGAGATTCTGCTCTAGTTCTTATACTGAATACTGGATTCATGGATATTTATTAGTGCTTCAAAACATTTCTATATTATTTATTTTTGTGTATCAAATGTTACACAATATTGTAAATATTTAAAGAAGGAAAAGAGCACTACTGATATACAGCCATGCACTGTGAGTTGTCAACAGTTGTGATCCACTGACATTTTGTCTCCCATCTCACTTTTGACTAGTAGCATCAACATATCAAACTGCAGCCACAAAGAGTATAAACTAATGCTAATAATTCCTCATAAGATTTCAATCCTCAGAAAGTGATCCAGAAAACACTCACAACCTCAGTATCATTTCAGTCTAATTCAAACTCTGACTTACCTTCTCATACAACACTCTGCTCTGGATTAGTAGTTCTGAAATTTTTAGCCTGTAGTAAAATAAACTAGCTTCGTTCTAACACAAACTGGGGCTTCCTGAGTCCAGTCATTGGGAATCAGCCTGCCTGTGCAGGGGACAGGAGTTCAAGCCTGGACTGGGAAGAAACTACAGGCTTCAGGGCAACTAAGCCCCTGAACAATGACTGAGCTCTCATGTCCTACAGCCTGTGCTCTGCAACAAGAAGAGCCACTGCAAAGAGAAGCCTGCACACCGCAAGTAGGAAGTAGCCCCCGCTCACCGCACCTATGTGCTGCAATGAAGACCCAGCGCAGCTTAAACACACTGCTGGGCTCTGTTCCCAGATTCCTCAAGCAGCAGGTTTGGAGTAAGGGTTATGAATCTGTTTCCAACACGATCCCAGATGATACTGATGTTGATGCTGTGGGAACCACACTCTTAACCACTGCTCTATCTTAATTCTTCCATAAAATATCCAACAAAATTATTACTAAATTAGCATCCATATCATATTGAACAATTTTCCTCTAAGGTTTAATGTAAATTATTCAACATACACTGAATACATAATTGTACAAATTACATTATTGCACTATCATATAATGGCACAACACAGCAGTTAAACATCTGCTCAGGAGTAAGCATCTAAGTTTAAATTCAGGCTCCCCCCAGTGCAAACTGGATGGTATTCTGGAAATGTTACTGGCTTCTCCATCTCAATTTCTTTAATGATAATAACAATGCCTCACAGGACTACCTCGACAAATGAATCAAATTCATGTTAAAAGTTTATATAACTAGGGAACACTGTGGGGAATGAACAGTGGGTGGGAGGTGTACAGGGACTAACATGGAAACCTATACTAACTATCATATGTGAAAAAGATAGCTATTGTCATTGCGCTGTGGGAATAGGGGATCCTGCAGGGGTGCTGTGCGATAGCCTGGAGGGGTAGGATGGGAGGACTGGGGGAAGAAGGGGCCAGGGATACATGTATGACTAATCTGGGAACATACATGTCTGTAAAAACCAAAATTCTGTAAAAGTAAAATAAAGAATAATACTTACCAAAAAAAGTTTATATAACTAGAATAGTGCCTGGCACAGAAAGCCTGCGAAGAACATCAGCTACGTTGTCATCATTAACGATGCTACTGTATTTCCCATGTGTCAGTCAAAGTCACATCTCTCTCCATACACTTCAAGACCACTGCAGCTGTGGAAAAGGCTTACACCATTTAGCCTTACCACCTTGTGCCCGTTCTCATTTCTGTCACCAGTACTCTTACGTAAGTAAAGACTAGAAGCTGGTTTAGTTTTCCTCTCCAAACCAAGTTCAGACCACATCCCTAGTATCTTTAAAAACTCTTCAAACAGCCCAGTTCATGAGGTTCACCTTCTTTTTTCTAAATTTCCAGTAATGTTTCAAGAACCAGCCACCGATCTGTCAGTCCAATTGGGACAAATTTTGGATGTTTTACACTTCATGCAAAAACTCTGGAATATTCAACATTTTTTTAAATGCCTGGGCTTTCCCTTAAACGCTATGTACAATGCCCTCTAATTTTAAGAATCTCTGACCCCAGTGGCAAAACCCTCCGTAGATCCAATTAATTAGCCATTACACAGACTGACCTAGATCCACAAAGACTGCTTTAGTCCCTCAGTCCCTCGATTTTCTCCCAGTTTATTAACCCCTTCCTGCTTCGCTTCCTTCTTACACAGTCCTCATACTTCCACACTTCTGCCCTCTATATTTCTATCCTGTTCTGATAAAAAGCTAACTTTTTGCTCACTCCAAAAGCTAGGCTGCTACATGTTACAAAAGAGAACACACACACACAGAGTCAGACTCCAACATAGGTATTACCAATGCTAGGTCTCCAATCTCAGTCAAACTCTCGATGCCTGCTTTTCTGGACATCTTTCCATCCTTCCCTAGGGAGGTTTTGCACAAAAAAGCTACTGCTCTCAAACCACCCTCCCTTTCCCTTTCCTCCTTTCTTTCTGAAGAAAACCAGACTTTATTTATTAGGAGAACAGAAACCATCAGATAGTAGCAATTCTCTAAACTTGCTATCATACTCTGTACCGGCAAATCTCCTAACCCCACCTGTAGTCAACTGCATCCTCACACATGCCTCTTTTCTGTCATCCTACCACAACGACGACAAAGCGGTCTTTCTTCATCAATTACCCGCTTGCCCATTTTTCCGAGCTCTATTTCTCATTATGAGTTACCTCAAGTCTCTCTCATCTTATTTTTTAAAAAAGCTCTTCTTCAACCTACATTTTCTTTTTACTATTGTCTTCCTTAGCCAACATTCTTGAAGGAACAGTTTACGTCCCATTTCTGTCACCAGTACTCTACGTAAGTAAAGACTAGAAGCTGGTTTAGTTTTCCTCTCAAACCAAGTTCAGACCACATCCCTAGTATCTTTAAAAACTCTTCAAACAGCCCAGTTCATGAGGTTCACCTTCTTTTTTCTAAATTTCCAGTAATGTTTCAAGAACCAGCCACCGATCTGTCAGTCCAATTGGGACAAATTTTGGATGTTTTACACTTCATGCAAAAACTCTGGAATATTCAACATTTTTTTAAATGCCTGGGCTTTCCCTTAAACGCTATGTACAATGCCCTCTAATTTTAAGAATCTCTGACCCCAGTGGCAAAACCCTCCGTAGATCCAATTAATTAGCCATTACACAGACTGACCTAGATCCACAAAGACTGCTTTAGTCCCTCAGTCCCTCGATTTTCTCCCAGTTTATTAACCCCTTCCTGCTTCGCTTCCTTCTTACACAGTCCTCATACTTCCACACTTCTGCCCTCTATATTTCTATCCTGTTCTGATAAAAAGCTAACTTTTTGCTCACTCCAAAAGCTAGGCTGCTACATGTTACAAAAGAGAACACACACACACAGAGTCAGACTCCAACATAGGTATTACCAATGCTAGGTCTCCAATCTCAGTCAAACTCTCGATGCCTGCTTTTCTGGACATCTTTCCATCCTTCCCTAGGGAGGTTTTGCACAAAAAAGCTACTGCTCTCAAACCACCCTCCCTTTCCCTTTCCTCCTTTCTTTCTGAAGAAAACCAGACTTTATTTATTAGGAGAACAGAAACCATCAGATAGTAGCAATTCTCTAAACTTGCTATCATACTCTGTACCGGCAAATCTCCTAACCCCACCTGTAGTCAACTGCATCCTCACACATGCCTCTTTTCTGTCATCCTACCACAACGACGACGAAGCGGTCTTTCTTCATCAATTACCCGCTTGCCCATTTTTCCGAGCTCTATTTCTCATTATGAGTTACCTCAAGTCTCTCTCATCTTATTTTTTAAAAAAGCTCTTCTTCAACCTACATTTTCTTTTTACTATTGTCTTCCTTAGCCAACATTCTTGAAGGAACAGTTTACAGTGCTTCCCACTTCTTCACTCCATTCACTTAACCAACACCCATAAAATTCCATTAACAATGTTGTTGCTAACATCATTAACAATCTTCTATTCATGAAACACAATCTTTTTTTAAAAAAATATCTTTTGCTGTTTGTTATTGTTTAGGACACTTATTTTTTTTTTTAAGATTTATTTATTTGTTTATTTTGGTGGGGGTGGGGTGGGGAGGGAGGGGAGCAGGCGGGCCACTTCTGTCGGTCTTTCATTTGTCTGTTTTCATCCATCTTTGTTCTTTGGCCCGTGTGGGCCTCCCATCGCGGTGGCCTCTGTTGTCGCAGAGCGCCGGCTCTGGGCGCATGTGCCCCAGGGCTCCGGCTCGGTGATTGGACACATCGGTCCAGTCGTTCCGCGGCACATGGGATCTTCCCAGGCCAGGGATCGAACCGGTGCCCCTTGCACTGCAAGGCGGTGTCCTTACCCACTGGACCACCAGGGGAAGCCCAAGAAACACAATCTTTAAGCGCCATTCCTGTAGGAGTACAGTGTTATCTGTTCATTCTTATTTCCGTGACTTCCATACCACCATCCTCTTTAGCCTTCTTCCTTCATCCATCTATGATTCTCCCCTACTTTTTATCTCTAAAAATCTGCCTCTTCTGGAAGGTCATATAAATGGAATCAAACAGTATATGCTTTTTGCAAGTGGTTTCTCCAGTTAGCATAATATTTTCAAGGTTCATTCCTGTTGCTTCTTTTTACTAGTACTTCACTTCTTTTGTGGCCGAGTAACACTCATTGTAAGCATATACCACATTTTACTTACCCACTCACTCATCAGCTGACAAACATTTGGATTATATCTACTTTTTTACTGTTATGAGCAGGTTTTGTGGAGACGTTATGTTTTTATTTCTTTGAGGCATACAACTAGGAATGGAATTGCTAGATCTAACACAATATTTGACCTTTTGAGGTTACCAAACTATTTTCTAAAGTAATTATGGTGGTTAGTCGCTCAGTCATGTCCAACTCCACACAAGAAGCGGTCTTTCTTCATCAATTACCCGCTTGCCCATTTTTCCGAGCTCTATTTCTCATTATGAGTTACCTCAAGTCTCTCTCATCTTATTTTTAAAAAGCTCTTCTTCAACCTACATTTTCTTTTTACTATTGTCTTCCTTAGCCAACATTCTTGAAGGAACAGTTTACAGTGCTTCCCACTTCTTCACTCCATTCACTTAACCAACACCCATAAAATTCCATTAACAATGTTGTTGCTAACATCATTAACAATCTTCTATTCATGAAACACAATCTTTTTTTAAAAAAATATCTTTTGCTGTTTGTTATTGTTTAGGACACTTATTTTTTTTTTTAAGATTTATTTATTTGTTTATTTTGGTGGGGGTGGGGTGGGGAGGGAGGGGAGCAGGCGGGCCACTTCTGTCGGTCTTTCATTTGTCTGTTTTCATCCATCTTTGTTCTTTGGCCCGTGTGGGCCTCCCATCGCGGTGGCCTCTGTTGTCGCAGAGCGCCGGCTCTGGGCGCATGTGCCCCAGGGCTCCGGCTCGGTGATTGGACACATCGGTCCAGTCGTTCCGCGGCACATGGGATCTTCCCAGGCCAGGGATCGAACCGGTGCCCCTTGCACTGCAAGGCGGTGTCCTTACCCACTGGACCACCAGGGGAAGCCCAAGAAACACAATCTTTAAGCGCCATTCCTGTAGGAGTACAGTGTTATCTGTTCATTCTTATTTCCGTGACTTCCATACCACCATCCTCTTTAGCCTTCTTCCTTCATCCATCTATGATTCTCCCCTACTTTTTATCTCTAAAAATCTGCCTCTTCTGGAAGGTCATATAAATGGAATCAAACAGTATATGCTTTTTGCAAGTGGTTTCTCCAGTTAGCATAATATTTTCAAGGTTCATTCCTGTTGCTTCTTTTTACTAGTACTTCACTTCTTTTGTGGCCGAGTAACACTCATTGTAAGCATATACCACATTTTACTTACCCACTCACTCATCAGCTGACAAACATTTGGATTATATCTACTTTTTTACTGTTATGAGCAGGTTTTGTGGAGACGTTATGTTTTTATTTCTTTGAGGCATACAACTAGGAATGGAATTGCTAGATCTAACACAATATTTGACCTTTTGAGGTTACCAAACTATTTTCTAAAGTAATTATGGTGGTTAGTCGCTCAGTCATGTCCAACTCTTTGAGTCCATGGACTGTAGCCCACTAGGCTCCATGGGATTCTCCAGGCAAGAATACTGGAGTGGGTAGCATTCCCTTCTCCAGGGGATCTTCCTGACCCAGGGATCGAACCCGGGTCGCCAGCATTGCAGGCAGATTCTTTACTGTCTGAGCCCAATTTACAATTTACAATTTCAACAGTGATAAAGTGTTTCCATTTCATCACATTCTCAACTATATTTGTTATTACCTGTTTTTATTATTTTAGTCACCCTAGTGGGTTTCATGAAGTGGTATCTCACTGCGATCAATAATGTTTAGCATTTTTTTGCTTAATGGCCATCTGTATATTTTCTCTGGAGAAATATCTATTCAAGTCTATTGCCTATTTTTGAATTTTGTTGGTCTTTTATTATTGAGTTTTTTTTTTTTATATTTATTTTGGTGGGGGTGGGGTGGGGAGGGAGGGGAGCAGGCGGGCTACTTCTATTGGTCTTTCATTTGTCCATTTTCATCCATCTTTGTTCTTCGGCCTGTGTGGGCCTCCCATAGCGGTGGCCTCTGTTGTCGCAGAGCTCTGGCTCTGGGCGCATGCGCTCCAGAGCTCCGGCTTGGTAACTGGACACATCGGTCCAGCCGCTCCGCGGCACGTGGGATCTTCCCAGGCCAGGGATCGAACCGGCGCCCCCTGCACTGCAAGGCAGTGTCCTTACCCACTGGACCACCAGGGAAGCCCTATTATTGAGTTTTGTTTTTTTTTTTTAAGATTTATTTATTTATTTATTTTTGGGCGGGGGTCAGGTTGGGGAGGGAGGGAGGGGAGCAGCGGACCACTTCCATTGGTCTTTCGTTTCTCTCTGTTCATCCGTCTTTGTTCTTTGGCTCCTGTGGGCCTCCCATCGCGGCGGCATCTGTCGTTGCAGAGCACCGGCTCTGAGCGCATGCGCTCCAGAACTCCGGCTCGGCAATTGGACACATCAGTCCAGCCGCTCCGCGGCACGTGGGATCTTCCCAGGCCAGGGCTCAAACCGGCGCCCCTTGCACTGCAAGGCGGTGTCCTTACCCACTGGACCACCAGGGGAAGCCCTATTATTGAGTTTTGTTTTTTTTTTTTAAGATTTATTTATTTATTTATTTTTGGGCGGGGGTCGGGTTGGGGAGGGAGGGAGGGGAGCAGGCGGGCCACTTCCATTGGTCTTTCGTTTCTCTCTGTTCATCCGTCTTTGTTCTTTGGCTCCTGTGGGCCTCCCATCGCGGTGGCGTCTGTCGTTGCAGAGCACCGGCTCTGGGCGCATGCGCTCCAGAGCTCCGGCTCGGCAATTGGACACATCAGTCCAGCCGCTCCGCGGCACGTGGGATCTTCCCAGGCCAGGGCTCAAACCGGCGCCCCTTGCACTGCAAGGCGGTGTCCTTACCCACTGGACCACCAGGGGAAGCCCTATTATTGAGTTTTAAGAGTTCTTTATATATTCTAGATTAAGTTCCTTATCAGACAGGATTTGCAATTTTTTTTTCCATTCTGTGGGTTTCTTTTCACTTCTGATGATCTCCCTTGAAGCATTAAAATATCTATTTTAATAAAGTCCAGTTTATTTTTTTATGTGGCTGCTTGTTCTTTTGATACTGTCACCAAAAATTCAATGACCAATCCAAGGTCACAAAGATTTACACCTACCTTTTTTCTCTTAGAGGTTTTTAATTTATTTATTGTTAGCTTTTACATATAGGTCTTTGATCCACCTGAGTTAACAGTGTGAGCAGTGTGATGCAGAGGCCTAACTTTGTTCTTTTTTTTTTCCTGGCCACTTCTATTGGTTTTTCATTCATTCATTTTCATCGATCTTTTGCTCTTTGGCCTGTGTGGGCCTCCCATAGCAGCGGCCTCTCTCACTGCAAGGCAGCGGCTCTGGGCGCATGCACTCCAGAGCTCCGGCTCGGCAGTTGGACACATCGGTCCAGCCGCTCAGCGGCACGTGGTATCTTTCCAGGCCAGGGATCGAACCACTGTCCCTTGCACTGCAAGGCGGTGTCCTTACCCACTGGACCACCAGGGAAGTCCCTAACTTTGTTCTTTACTTAAGGATTTTTAGCTCAGCTGTCCCAACATTTTCTGTTGAAAAGACTATTTTCCCTCCTGTTGAACTGCACTGGCATCCTTGCTGAAAATCAATTTACTATATATGTAAGTTTATTGCTGAATTCTAAATTATATTCCACTGATCTGTGTGCTTCTCCTTGTACCAGTACCACTCAATCTTAATTAACATACCAGTACTTCTGATTGATCAATTGTTAAAACAGTACTACTAATCATACGTGAAGACCTCACTCAAGAATTATCCCCAAGAAAACATCAAATTAATTTAAAATCATGTTAAAAGAATTATCCTCCACAGCTGATAACAGTTTATATGCACAGTTAAATCTTTTTTTTTTTTAAACTGCAACCCATGAGAAATAAATAAAATGTAGGATGGGGGCAGGAAGGGAGTCTCAGAAAGGAGGCTTACTTTCTGAGAATGAAAAGGCAGCCATCGGGGACAGTAAATTTCAGATGTCAGACCTGAGTCATCCCTTCAACTGAAGTTCCCTTTAGCCACCATCCTTTCAATAACCAGTGGATTTGTAAATAAACAGATTTTGGTGTATCTTGCAAGTCCAACCATCTTGGGAAATGAAGCAGCTTAAAACTTCAAGTTGAGATCTCTCTCCTAAGCTAAGTGTCTTCTGGATCACTTCCCCAAACACCCTACAAGTTTCTTAGCATATCCCAAACTGAGTTCATCATTTTCCTCACTGACCTTGCTTTACCTGCTGTTCTTATCTGTAGACAACAGTACAAAATATTATACTACCTGAAAAAGTGGTTCTGAGAACTAAATGAGATAAATTATTAATAAGAGCACTTAGCACAGTCTGAATCACAAACTAGGCAGTCATCTAGGTGCACTTCCCTTTTCTATAGGCAGTTATCAGCATTTTCAATTTTAAATTCTATCACTTCTGTCCACTGAGTTACCTAACATCAATGATTTTTTTTTTTCATTTCTAGCCATATTAAGGCATTTTTAAGTATGCCTTATATACTCTAGTAGTTATTCTGGGCTTTTTTCCTAATGCTTCTGATTCCTCCTTAAACGATTCATTCATTTAAAAATATCTATTTTATAGTCTTTCTCTGATATCTCTATTACTGAATTTCTTAGGAGATTTAAGACTATTTTGGGTATCTACACATTAACTATAATAGGTTTCATTTTCTCATGTGCTTTATAATTTTGGAATAAAAGGATTTCCCTGTTTTTTTCTGTGCTACAGGGAATGTTCGAAATTGGGAATATTTAGTCTTTCTATAATAGTTATTAAAAACAAACTACTTAGAATTTAAATACCAGGACATTACCTTCATAATGAAACACCATTTATAGCATGTATGCTGAGAAGAGAACAATTTCCAGGCTGAATGCAGACTGAAAAGTGCTCCCCGGCTGCAGAGAAACCATGAATTCTGATACGTATTTTATCCCATCAAAAGACAATACTCCATCTTAGAGCAGCGCTGGTTAGTTCTTTAATCTTATCCTTTAAATATGGGTTACAATACATATGACCAGAAGTACCAACTACACAGTTTTGCCTGAGCAATTTTAAAGAAATTTCCCAAAGGAGAAGACATTTCTGTTAAGCCATTTTTTTCAATGTGTATTCTGCTGTTGAGTAAATGACCTACAGATGTCTGTCATGTAGCCAAAACAATCTTGAAAGGAGGAACAAAGTTAGAAGATTTACATAAGCTGATTTCAAGACTTACTATAAAGTTACAGCAACAGAAGCTAAGTGTCTTCTGGATCACTTCCCCGAACACCCTACAAGTTTCTTAGCATATCCCAAACTGAGTTCATCATTTTCCTCACTGACCTTGCTTTACCTGCTGTTCTTATCTGTAGACAACAGTACAAAATATTATACTACCTAAAAAAGTGGTTCTGAGAACTAAATGAGATAAATTATTAATAAGAGCACTTAGCACAGTCTGAATCACAAACTAGGCAGTCATCTAGGTGCACTTCCCTTTTCTATAGGCAGTTATCAGCATTTTCAATTTTAAATTCTATCACTTCTGTCCACTGAGTTACCTAACATCAATGATTTTTTTTTTTCATTTCTAGCCATATTAAGGCATTTTTAAGTATGCCTTATATACTCTAGTAGTTATTCTGGGCTTTTTTCCTAATGCTTCTGATTCCTCCTTAAACGATTCATTCATTTAAAAATATCTATTTTATAGTCTTTCTCTGATATCTCTATTACTGAATTTCTTAGGAGATTTAAGACTATTTTGGGTATCTACACATTAACTATAATAGGTTTCATTTTCTCATGTGCTTTATAATTTTGGAATAAAAGGATTTCCCTGTTTTTTTCTGTGCTACAGGGAATGTTCGAAATTGGGAATATTTAGTCTTTCTATAATAGTTATTAAAAACAAACTACTTAGAATTTAAATACCAGGACATTACCTTCATAATGAAACACCATTTATAGCATGTATGCTGAGAAGAGAACAATTTCCAGGCTGAATGCAGACTGAAAAGTGCTCCCTGGCTGCAGAGAAACCATGAATTCTGATACGTATTTTATCCCATCAAAAGACAATACTCCATCTTAGAGCAGCGCTGGTTAGTTCTTTAATCTTATCCTTTAAATATGGGTTACAATACATATGACCAGAAGTACCAACTACACAGTTTTGCCTGAGCAATTTTAAAGAAATTTCCCAAAGGAGAAGACATTTCTGTTAAGCCATTTTTTTCAATGTGTATTCTGCTGTTGAGTAAATGACCTACAGATGTCTGTCATGTAGCCAAAACAATCTTGAAAGGAGGAACAAAGTTAGAAGATTTACATAAGCTGATTTCAAGACTTACTATAAAGTTACAGCAACAGACAGTGAGGTAATAGCATAAGGACAGACACACAGATCAGTAAAACTGAACGGAGTTGAGATACAGATGCAGACATATACAATCAATTGATTTTCACAAATACCCAGGTTATTCAGTGAGTGCTGGAAAAATAAACACTACCTAAAAGGATACTTGAACATTAATTCAAAATGAATTATAAACCAAAATATAACAGGTGAAACCAACAAATTTCAGAAGACAACAGGGGAAAATGCAAATTAAAACCATAACAAGATACTACTGCACACTGACTAAACTGACAAAAGTTTAAAATACTGGTGAGGACATGGAATAACTGGAATGCACATACTATTGATAGGAATGTAAAACAGTACACCCATTTTGGAAAAATTTCAAAGCTTCCTATAAATTTAAAGACATACTTATTATATATACAGCCTAACCATTTTACTCCCTAGCATTTACTCAAGGAAAACACACACACACACACACACACACACACACACAAAGACTTGTAAACAAGTATCATGGTTTTACTCAAGTGTGCAAAACTGGAAACAACCCGAATGTTCAGTAACAAGTGAATGGATAAACAAACTGTGATATATTCACACATGGAATATGAGTCAGCAATTTAAAAGAATGATAAAGCAAACAAAACAATATTAATGGGTGTACCTTTTATAATATTAGTGGGTGTACTTTTATGAAAAAGTAAACAAAACAACATTAGTTATATTAACAAACAAGTTAGCCAAAAAACAGTATGTATTGTGATTACATTACACAGAACTATTGAAAAGGCAAACTAATCTATAGTGACAGAAAGCAAGCTAGAATCTGCCTGCCATTGGGGGAAAGGGAGGACTAACTGCAAAGGGACATGGGAGAACTTTGCAGGAGACAAATACTCTACCTCTTGATTGTGATGGTGGTAACAAGAGACTAACCGGCAAAATTCATCAAGCTAAACACTTAAAATGGATAAATATACCTCAGCAACATTTACTAAAACTGTTATTTGCAGGAAGAGAGCCGGCAAGTAAGGGTGACAAGTCTCATTTTCACCTTTAAATATATATTATCAATGCGTATATTACTCCGTAATTTAAAGTAAGTACAATATTGTAAATCGACTATACTACAAGAAAAATAAATAAATAAGTTCATTACTGAGAAGTACTCAAACTATTAAAACCCTTCCTAAATTAAATCACCTCAAAAATATTATTTTTTCTAAAATATATAATTACCAATAACATTCTAATTTTTTCTCTTATTAATAGTGCACTGGGAACTCAATCTATGCTTCTTATCACCACTGTAGCAGGTCATTTTAAAATATTCCTTGTAATTAAAAAAATGTGTAAGCAGTCAACAAACCACCCTACTGGTCAGTCAATAACTAACCAGTACTGTTACATGGCCAAAGTGACATTACTGACGTTTACTAGGCAGAGGAACTGAATAAGAAGAGCAGGAAGGTGGTGAGTCTTTTAAGATCCCTAAATTACCCTCAAGACACACCACTTATGTTCTACTTCGCTAACAAAAAACAAAACAAGCAACAAGTAACCCTACTCTGAATGTCTGTGGCACCAAAACTACCCCTTTACTACCATTATCCTAGTCCCCTTCACTGACACCAGAAAGCAGGGACTTGCATTCTTCTCCTCAAAACAGTGGCGGAAGGGGTGGGGGCAGGGTGTATTTCACCTACACCAGCCTCCAACAGCTACAGTTATAGCCTGAATTCAGTTCGAGGTAGTTGCAACCAGGTTGTAACACCCAGGCCTGGGTGTCCAGATGCTTGGTTTCTTCCAAGTTGTAAATTCAGAACTTTCTTTTCTGCTTCCTTCTCCTTTTTCTGCCTCTTACTAGAAGGAAGTTCTGGACTTCCTCAAGGCTGTCCCTACCAAAAGCATATTTACCCAACTTCCCTTCCTCTCAAGAATCAGTCCTGGTAAGAGGAGTACAGTTTTCTCAGAAATACGTCCAGTACCTACTATGTTTACCAAAAGAAAAGCATATGGACGGATACTGTATTTTGGTCACATTTAAGTGTAGCCATGACCAGTATTCTTGTCTGGAAAATTGAATGAGGTCTCAAATATCAAATATATATATGCATATATAGATACACACATATATATGTGTATGTATGTATGTGTATAAATAAGGGGCTTCCTTGATGGCTCAGTAGTGAGGAATCTGCCTGCAATGCAGGACACCCGGGTTCCATCCCTGGGTTGGGAAGAGCCGCCTGGAGGAGGGCATGGCAACCTACTCCAGTATTCTTGCCTGGAGAATCCCTATGGACAGAGGAGCCTGATGGGCTGGAGTCCACGGGGTCACACAGAGTCGGACATGACAACGCAGCAGCAGCAGCATGACCACAAACATCAAATCCTCACTTAAAGTCATCATGTTCATAAATACAAATCTGAGAATTAAAAGCCTGGTAGGACTCCCTAATCACTGCATGGAACTAATGTCTGGCTTACTAAAAGATTCTATCTGAACTGGTACCTAATACTGTCTATTCAAAATGTGTTCTTATGAAAATAATCTAGCTATTTTTTTTAATTCTTTATTTTAAAGGTTTTAATCTAGCTGTTTTTACAGAAGCTAAACCATACAGTAAATAACTACTTACCAGAAGAGAAGTATTAAGTAATCTAAAACAGTGCTTCCCAGCCTCCTTCACATCACAGCATGCACGCATGCACGCATGTACACACACACACAATTTGTACAGCACACTGAGATTAAGGAACAAGACCACAACGGCTCTACCACCCAGATCCCTGGCTGGTCAACCCTAGGGCAGATGAAAACCCTAGATGAAAAACACTGATCTAACAGACCCCTGTGTTAATGCTCTGGGTCACTGAAACAAACTGGAGAGAAGTTTGTCCATACGCTGTGACCAAGAAATCAGATGGCATTAAAAAATTTAGAAGGCTGAAGAGAGCAGTAAAGGCATCTTTAGTTATGTTAATGAGGCACAGGTAGCCTAAGGTTGGGGGCTGGATGTCAGACCTGTGACAGAGGGTTGGAACTTTTAGCCCCATCCCCCAAACTCCAGGGAGGGTAGAAGGGATGGAGATCCAGCACCATCACCAATGGCCCATGATATAATCAATCATGTCCCTAAAAAAGGTCAGGGTCTGAAGAGCTTCTAGGCTAGTGACCATGTGGGGATGCTGGAGACCAGTGCACTCTGAGAGACCATGGAAGGTCTGCTCCTTTGCCCCATACCATGGCAGTGTATCTCTTTCATTTGAGTTATAACCTTTTCATAATAAACCAATAATCTAGTAAGCAAAATGTTTCTCTGGGTTCTGTGTGCCAAAGTATTCCAACACAAGGAGGTCTGTGGCCAGCTGAGCACAACACAGGCAGGGATAAGGGTGGAGAACAATCTCATAGGACTAAACCCATGACCCATGGAAAGTGAAAGCAAATACAAGTGAAAATTGCTCAGTCAAGTCTGACTCTGTGACCCCATGTGTAGCTCAGCAGGATTCTCTGTCCAATTCTTCAAGCAAGAGTATAGGAGTAGATTGCCATTCCCTTCTCCAGGGGTATCTTCCTGACCCAGGGATTGAACCCAACTCTCCTGTATTGCAGACAAATTCTTTACCACTGAGCTACTAAGGAAGTCCATGATGTATTCTGTATATAAGTTAAATAAGCAGGGTGACAACATACAGCCTTGAGTACTCCTTTCCCAATCTGGAACAAGTGCACTGTTCCATGTCCAGTTCTAACTGTTGTTGCTTGACCTGCATACAGATTCTTAGGAAGACACGTAAGGTGGTTGGGTATTCCCATTTCTTTAAGAATTTTCCAGTTTGTTGTGATCCACACAGTCAAAGGCTTTTGTGTAGTCAATGAAGCAGAAGCAAATATTTTTCTGGAATCCCCTTGCTTTTTCAATGATCCAACAAATGTTGGCAATTTGATCTCTGGTTCTTCTGTCTTTTCTAAATCCAATTTATACATCTGGAATTTCTCAGTTCACTGAAGCCTAGCTTGAATGATTCTAAGTGTTACTTTGCTAGCATGTGAAATGAGAGCAACTGTATGGTAGTTTGAACATTTTTTGGCATTGCCATTCTTTGGGATTGGAATGAAAACTGACCTTTTCAGTCCTGTGGCCACTGTTGAATTTTTCAAATTTGCTAGGATATTGAGCGCAGCACTTAGTAACATCATCTTTTAGAATTTTAAATAGCTCAGTTGGAATCTCATCACCTCCATTAACTTTGTAGTAATGCTTCCTAAGGCCCACACTCTTGGGTCAAGATATCTTGACTTCACACTCTAGATGTCTGGCTCTATGTGAGTGACCACACGTCAGGGGTCTGCTGTTCCATTTGAGTTATAACCTTTTCATAATAAACCAATAATCTAGTAAGCAAAATGTTTCTCTGGGTTCTGTGTGCCAAAGTATTCCAACACAAGGAGGTCTGTGGCCAGCTGAGCACAACACAGGCAGGGATAAGGGTGGAGAACAATCTCATAGGACTAAACCCATGACCCATGGAAAGTGAAAGCAAATACAAGTGAAAATTGCTCAGTCAAGTCTGACTCTGTGACCCCATGTGTAGCTCAGCAGGATTCTCTGTCCAATTCTTCAAGCAAGAGTATAGGAGTAGATTGCCATTCCCTTCTCCAGGGGTATCTTCCTGACCCAGGGATTGAACCCAACTCTCCTGTATTGCAGACAAATTCTTTACCACTGAGCTACTAAGGAAGTCCATGATGTATTCTGTATATAAGTTAAATAAGCAGGGTGACAACATACAGCCTTGAGTACTCCTTTCCCAATCTGGAACAAGTGCACTGTTCCATGTCCAGTTCTAACTGTTGTTGCTTGACCTGCATACAGATTCTTAGGAAGACACGTAAGGTGGTTGGGTATTCCCATTTCTTTAAGAATTTTCCAGTTTGTTGTGATCCACACAGTCAAAGGCTTTTGTGTAGTCAATGAAGCAGAAGCAAATATTTTTCTGGAATCCCCTTGCTTTTTTTATGATCCAACAAATGTTGGCAATTTGATCTCTGGTTCTTCTGTCTTTTCTAAATCCAATTTATACATCTGGAATTTCTCAGTTCACTGAAGCCTAGCTTGAATGATTCTAAGTGTTACTTTGCTAGCATGTGAAATGAGAGCAACTGTATGGTAGTTTGAACATTTTTTGGCATTGCCATTCTTTGGGATTGGAATGAAAACTGACCTTTTCAGTCCTGTGGCCACTGTTGAATTTTTCAAATTTGCTAGGATATTGAGCGCAGCACTTAGTAACATCATCTTTTAGAATTTTAAATAGCTCAGTTGGAATCTCATCACCTCCATTAACTTTGTAGTAATGCTTCCTAAGGCCCACACTCTTGGGTCAAGATATCTTGACTTCACACTCTAGATGTCTGGCTCTAGGTCAGTGACCACACGATCATGGTTATTCAGGGTGTTAAGAGCTTTCTTGTACAGTTCTTCTGTGTATTCTTGCCACCTCTTTTTAATCTCTTTTGCTTCTGTAGGTCCTTGTTATTTCTGTCCTTTATTGTAACTTTCATTCATGAAATGTTCCCTTAGTATCTCCAATTTTCTTGTGGAGATCTCTACTCTTTCCCATTCTACTGTTTTCCTCTATTTCTTTGCAATGTTCATTTAAGACTTTCTTATTTCTCCCTGCCATTCTCAGGAACTCTGCATTCAGATGGGTATATCTTTCCCTTTCTCCATCGTCTTTCACTTCTCTTCTTTTCTCACCAAATTGTAAGGCCTCCTCAGACAACCATTTACCTTCTTGTGTTTGCTTTTCTTTGGATGGTTTTGGTCACTGCCTCCTGTACAATGTTACAAACCTCCACCCATAGTTCTTCAGCACTCTATCAGATCTAATCCCTTGAATCTATTCATTACCTCTACTGTATAACCATAAGAGATTTGATTTAGAACATATCTGAATGGCATAGTGCTTTTCCCTACTTTCTTCAATTTAAGCCTGAATTTTGCAATAAGGACCTCATGATCATGTTAAATGTAAATACAGAAAATAGGGTATCTGGAATCTGCTTCAAGATATTCCAGGGAAGGGTAAAAGTGGTTAAGAACGTAAATGAAGGGCTTCCCTGGTAGCTCAGTGGTAAAGAGTTTGCCTGCCAAGGCAGGAGACATGAGTTTGATCCCTGATCCGGGAAAATCTCCACGTGCTGCGGAGCAACTAAGCCCGTGAGCCACAACTACGGAGCCTGGGCTCTAGAGCCTCAGAGCCACAACTATGGAGCCCACATGCCACAACTACTGAAGCCCGTGTGCCCTAGAGCCCGAGTTCCACAACAAGAGAAGTCACTGTAACAAGAAGTCTGCTCATCTCAGCTAAAGAGTAGCCCCCACTCTCTGCAACTAGAGAAGAGCCTGCAGCAGCAGTGAAAACCCAGAACAGCCAAAAATAAATTAATTAATTAATTAAAAAGAATATAAATAAAACGAGACTGGCCAAAAATTGTAACTGTCTTAAGATGGTATACAGGACTCCCATATACTATTTCCTCTACTAGTGTATGTTTCAAAGTTTTCAAAAATATAGGTTTTATTTTTAAGCATGTTGTGCTACCCAAGTACTGGAATCAGAAAATTTGGTTATCAGCTAGGTGAGTGGACATTTCTTATTTCTCTGCACCCTCCACTTCCACATCTGTGGGAAACAGTCTGAACTCAAGTTCTGCATCTTACTAGTTCAATTTTTTTTTTTAATCTTTTTTGGGGGGTGGGGTTGGAGAGGGAGGGGAGCAGGTGGGCCACTTCTATTGGTCTTTGATTTCTCTGTTTTTCATCCATCTTTGTTCTTTGGCTCCTGTGGGCCTCCCATTGCAGTGGCCTCTGTTGTCGCAGAGCGCTGGCTCTGGGTGCATGCGCTCCAGAGCTCCAGCTTGGTAATTGGACACATCAGTCCAGCCGCTCCGCGGCATGTGGGATCTTCCCAGGCCAGGGATCAAACCGGCGCCCCTTGCACTGCAAGGCAGTGTCCTTACCCACTGGACCACCAGGGGAAGCCCACTAGTTCAATTTTTTAATGATTCAAGTGAGTATGATTTCTACACTTTATACTTGGCTTAACTAACAATTCATAGTCTTAGGATGTTTTCATAGCAAATCTGACACAATCAACTGAAAACTGTTCACAACTGTTACCACAATAACATTACAGTACTGGTGGTCTACCCGAATTGAAGGACCGACTGTGCTCATTGTACTACATCCCCCACTGTGCAAAGGGCCTTGAGCAACCATGGACACTGTATCTCAGGGAGCTCCTGGAACCAATGCTCTGCCAGCACCAAGGGACACCTGTACGTATCTCAGCTACGCTTTCATTCTTAGGTACTCTGCTTCTCCCCAAACACTTTAAGCTTCTGAGTATCACCTCTTTTAGACGCTATTCTCTGGAGATAATTCTGTCAGAGAAAATAGAGGACATCAGGCATCATCTGTTCTAGTTTCCCTCCTCTACTGCAGTCCATCCTTACTTCTATCTCTATTTCTCTGAGTCCTTCCAACTGAAAGCCCTTCCAAACTCAACTACATATATCTTTTACTTCACCTCCCTAACAGTTCCCAGTAGGCCAGGCCCAATCATTTATCCCTTTTCTAGCCAGGTCCTTAAGTCTCTTTTGCTCTAGTTTCTTCAATTTAGCCTACAAACAGTAGTCAATCCTACACTTTTCCACAAATGAGAAACTACAAAAATAATTATTTTAACCACACTGCCTCCTCAAGTTAACCTGTGGTCCATCCTTCCCGTGAGTACCAAATTTCTTAAACTGAGTTTCTACTGACTGATCCTATCTACAACCTCAACTCTGACTCACTCCTCACCCTATTATAACCTAGCTCCCAGCCTTAACTACTCTTCTAGTTTTCCACTGAATCACTAGTCTCCAATCATCATGAACAGCTTATTTCAGTTTCTCAACATACCTCTCCTCTGTAGATTTAATGCTGCAATTGTTATCCCTCCTTCAGGAGACTCTACAAAGTTCTAATGCAACACTCTGCTCTAAGCCTCCTACAGACTTAGGCTTTCCTGGTGGCTCAGATGGTAAAGAATCCACAATGTGGGAGATCTGGGTTTGAACCTTGGGTTGAGAAGATTCCCCTGGAAAAAGGAAACGGCTCCCCACGCTAGTATTCTGGCCTGGAGAATTCCCATGGCTTGTCCATAGGGTCATAAAAAGTAGGACACGACTGAGCAACTTTCACTGGTCTAAAATGATGTGGTTCCTGGAGTTCTTTCCTCCAAGTCTTCTTACCCCCTTTTTTGGTTTAATTGTTCAGTTACTAAGTTATAGTTGACTCTTTGTTACCCCATGGACTGCAGCATGCCACACTTCCCTGTCCTTCACCATCTCCTGGAGCTTGTTCAAACTCATGTCCATTGAGTCAGTGACGCCATCCAATCATCTCATCCTCTGTGGTTCCCCTTCTCCTCTTGCCCCCAGTTATTTCCAGCATCAGGGTCTTTTCTAATCCTTACATACTAATATAGTGTCTTAAATGCTCTAATCACTGCTTGAACTGTTTTCCAAATCTTCACCACTGGCCACATCATCCTAGAACAGGGGTGGGCAAACTAGGGCCTGTGAACCCAATCCAGCCCTCCCACTTGATTTTGTAAATAAGCTTTATTTGTTTCCCTATGTCTGTGTCTATTTTTATGCTCACAACAGAGTTGAACACTTGGCGACATAAAAGTACAGCGTTCAAAGACCAGGCCCAATCATTTATCCCTTTTCTAGCCAGGTCCTTAAGTCTCTTTTGCTCTAGTTTCTTCAATTTAGCCTACAAACAGTAGTCAATCCTACACTTTTCCACAAATGAGAAACTACAAAAATAATTATTTTAACCACACTGCCTCCTCAAGTTAACCTGTGGTCCATCCTTCCCGTGAGTACCAAATTTCTTAAACTGAGTTTCTACTGACTGATCCTATCTACAACCTCAACTCTGACTCACTCCTCACCCTATTATAACCTAGCTCCCAGCCTTAACTACTCTTCTAGTTTTCCACTGAATCACTAGTCTCCAATCATCATGAACAGCTTATTTCAGTTTCTCAACATACCTCTCCTCTGTAGATTTAATGCTGCAATTGTTATCCCTCCTTCAGGAGACTCTACAAAGTTCTAATGCAACACTCTGCTCTAAGCCTCCTACAGACTTAGGCTTTCCTGGTGGCTCAGATGGTAAAGAATCCACAATGTGGGAGATCTGGGTTTGAACCTTGGGTTGAGAAGATTCCCCTGGAAAAAGGAAACGGCTCCCCACGCTAGTATTCTGGCCTGGAGAATTCCCATGGCTTGTCCATAGGGTCATAAAAAGTAGGACACGACTGAGCAACTTTCACTGGTCTAAAATGATGTGGTTCCTGGAGTTCTTTCCTCCAAGTCTTCTTACCCCCTTTTTTGGTTTAATTGTTCAGTTACTAAGTTATAGTTGACTCTTTGTTACCCCATGGACTGCAGCATGCCACACTTCCCTGTCCTTCACCATCTCCTGGAGCTTGTTCAAACTCATGTCCATTGAGTCAGTGACGCCATCCAATCATCTCATCCTCTGTGGTTCCCCTTCTCCTCTTGCCCCCAGTTATTTCCAGCATCAGGGTCTTTTCTAATCCTTACATACTAATATAGTGTCTTAAATGCTCTAATCACTGCTTGAACTGTTTTCCAAATCTTCACCACTGGCCACATCATCCTAGAACAGGGGTGGGCAAACTAGGGCCTGTGAACCCAATCCAGCCCTCCCACTTGATTTTGTAAATAAGCTTTATTTGTTTCCCTATGTCTGTGTCTATTTTTATGCTCACAACAGAGTTGAACACTTGGCGACATAAAAAGTACAGCGTTCAAAGACCAAAGTATTCATGCTTTTGAAAACATTATGGGAAAAATACGCTAACCTCTTTTCTAGACATACCAAGTAAATAGTCTTGACAACTTCCTGCCTTTGCCCCCAATGCCAGTGCTACCACTCAGACCATCTGTCTGAGACCCCCGAGAGTTTTCTGTTCCTCCCAAACTCTCTTTCAACCCCCACCATCTATCTATTACAACCAAAGTAATCGTTCTCAATGCACAAAATCCAATTTCTGATGTAAAAATTTTCCCACGATAAAGCCTTTTCACAATCTAATTATTGTTTAGTCTTAGGGACAGACTGTTTTGTGACCTGATGGACAAAAAAGCCCACCAGGCTCCTCTGTCCACAGGATTTCACAGGCAATAATATTGAAGTGTGTTGCTTCTTGACCCAGGGATTGAACCTGCATTTCCTGGGTTGGCAGGCAGATTCATTACCACTGAGCCACAAGGGATGCCCTTTTCACAATCTGGACTCCTGTCTATCTTTTCCAACTTTCTGATCACTGCATCTGTAAGAAATACTGAATGAATTTAGTTCCCCAGAGCATATGATGCTGACTCTTACTTCAGGACCACCCAAGATTTACTACCAAATATCTACACATTTTTCTAGCTTCAGTTTAGGCACAGTCATCTCCATGAAGCCTCTTCTGACTCACCCACACTCTTTCCCTATGTGTCCATTGTCTTCTCTACATAATTCCATTCTAATAATTTATTTGCTTTAAGATCATTTCTGTACTAGTCTACCTTGAGCAGGGAGCCTGAGGCAAAGTAGGAGAATGGTTATCAAGGACACCAGATTTTAAAGCAGGAAATCTAGAACTGAAAGCAAGCTCCGTCTCTTTCTAGTTGTATGTTCTTAAATGAATTACTTAATTCATTTTCTTCATCTGCATAATGGCAATTTTGTGAGGGTTACTTAAGATTATTCTTTTTTTTTATTTATTTATTTATTTATCTTTTGGGGATTGTGGGGTAGGGAGGGAGGGGGATGGGCGGGCCACTTCTATTGGTCTTTCATTTCTCTGTTTTCATCCATCTTTGTTCTTCAGCTCCTGTGGGCCTCCCATCGCGGTGGCCTCTGTCGTCAGAGTGCCGGCTCTGGGTGCATGCGCGCCAGAACTCCGGCTCGGTGATTGGACACATCAGTCCAGCCGCTCCGCAGCACGTGGGATCTTCCCTGGCCAGGGATGGAACCGGCGCCCCTTGCAGTGCAAGGCGGTGTCCTTACCTGCTGGACCACCAGGGGAAGCCCTAAGATTATTCTTATAAGCAGAGTCCCTCATACATCATTAGTGCTCAACAATAATTGATTATCATCATTTTCATTTTTTATCCCTCATACTTAGTTCAGAATTCAAGTAACTGCTGACTGAAATAAGTGAAGCAAGCTAGTTCTGCACACATTATTTCCAGCTGCATACTGAATATTTCCATCTGAACAATACCTGGCTCCCAAAATTCACCGTCCTTACTTTTGAACTGTTTCAGTTAGAGTTCCCAATCTGTTAAGGTTCGCTCAGGACCCTTCTGGTGACAACACTGAAAGTCCTGTGTCCTAAGAACTTCCTCAGTCCTAACCAAAGCAAGACAGTTATAACCTTAAATTAGAGATATGTTGCAAACAATAAAAAACAACTTTAGTTAATTTAAGACACAAAGGGGAGGCAAGGAGACAGAAGTTACTGGAAAAATATAGAATAATTCAAAGAACCAAAGGAAAACCTAAAGATCTATGAACAAATCAGGATGAAAGCAACTCCAAAGATATAGGTGGCAGGAATTAATAGATTTCTTAACCGTACTTTTGCCAGGATGAATCACTTAGGTCCCAGTATCAGCTCGCTCAAGATTTACATGCCAGAGGACAGAATGTGATTGGTTAGTTCTGTGTTATCCAGAGAGAGTGAAGTACTTTAATTAACCAAAGGAAGCAGGAGCTTTAGATTAAGAATTCCACCAAGAGGCATCCAACAGAAGGAGATCAGCCTCTAAAGGTGAAATGAGAATGCTCTTTCCATAAGGGCAACAGATGTAAGCTCACCAGATCAACTGGTGCTTGAACATGGCACACTTCTAACACTCCATGATGTAGTCACTGTTGTTCATGTTATTTTTCTGTCTTTTCCTCCTTCAAGACCTACCTCAAGGTGCAACCTTCCTCAATTTCCCCAGATACAGCCATGCCCATTCTCCATGTTGTCACAGTACTTCGAAAATTATGCATCTATTCTTTTGCATGTAGCTTGTCCAGTTTCCCCAGCACCATTTGTTGAAGAGGCTGTCTTTGTCCCATTTTATAGTTTCGCCTCCTTTGTCAAAAATAAGCACATGGGGCTTCCCCTGGTGGTCCAGTGGGTAAGGACACTGTCTTGCAGTGCAAGGGGCGCCAGTTCGAGCCCTGGCCTGGGAAGATCCCACGTGCCGCGGAGCGGCTGGACCAATGTGTCCAATTATCGAGCCGGAGCTCTGGAGCGCATGCGCCCAGAGCTGGTACTCTGCAACAACAGAGGCCACTGCGATGGGAAGCCCACACGAGCCAAAGAGCAAAGATGGATGAAAAATAGATAAATGAAAGACCAATAGAAGTGGCCCACCTGCCCCCTCCCTCCCCAATCCGCACCCCGCCGCCTCCCCTACAAGAGAAATAAAATTGGGACTTCCCTGGCAATTCAGTGGTTAAGACTCTTTAAGTTTCCAATGAAGGGGGCATAGCTTCAATTCCTGGTCAGGGAACTAAGATCCCACGTGCCACGTGGTGCATCCAAAACAAACAAACGTATAACCCAGAAAACTCAACGGTTCAGAATGATCAACTCCAAGGAAACATAGTCATGATTTATTTTATCATGTTGTAATCATTAATGTTGGTAACCTAAGGCTGTGAAAAAAAAGTTACTTACCCGTATTTTGCCAGGATGAATCACTTAGGTCCCAGTATCAGCTCGCTCAAGATTTACATGCCAGAGGACAGAATGTGATTGGTTAGTTCTGTGTTATCCAGAGAGAGTGAAGTACTTTAATTAACCAAAGGAAGCAGGAGCTTTAGATTAAGAATTCCACCAAGAGGCATCCAACAGAAGGAGATCAGCCTCTAAAGGTGAAATGAGAATGCTCTTTCCATAAGGGCAACAGATGTAAGCTCACCAGATCAACTGGTGCTTGAACATGGCACACTTCTAACACTCCATGATGTAGTCACTGTTGTTCATGTTATTTTTCTGTCTTTTCCTCCTTCAAGACCTACCTCAAGGTGCAACCTTCCTCAATTTCCCCAGATACAGCCATGCCCATTCTCCATGTTGTCACAGTACTTCGAAAATTATGCATCTATTCTTTTGCATGTAGCTTGTCCAGTTTCCCCAGCACCATTTGTTGAAGAGGCTGTCTTTGTCCCATTTTATAGTTTCGCCTCCTTTGTCAAAAATAAGCACATGGGGCTTCCCCTGGTGGTCCAGTGGGTAAGGACACCGCCTTGCAGTGCAAGGGGCGCCAGTTCGAGCCCTGGCCTGGGAAGATCCCACGTGCCGCGGAGCGGCTGGACCAATGTGTCCAATTATCGAGCCGGAGCTCTGGAGCGCATGCGCCCAGAGCTGGTACTCTGCAACAACAGAGGCCACTGCGATGGGAAGCCCACACGAGCCAAAGAGCAAAGATGGATGAAAAATAGATAAATGAAAGACCAATAGAAGTGGCCCACCTGCCCCCTCCCTCCCCAATCCGCACCCCCGCCGCCCTCCCCCCTACAAGAGAAATAAAATTGGGACTTCCCTGGCAATTCAGTGGTTAAGACTCTTTAAGTTTCCAATGAAGGGGGCATAGCTTCAATTCCTGGTCAGGGAACTAAGATCCCACGTGCCACGTGGTGCATCCAAAACAAACAAACGTATAACCCAGAAAACTCAACGGTTCAGAATGATCAACTCCAAGGAAACATAGTCATGATTTATTTTATCATGTTGTAATCATTAATGTTGGTAACCTAAGCTGTGACAAATGTTTTCTTAATGGCAAAAACACTACAAAGTATACCTACGTCATCCTTACATATTTAATATTCTTTACTTTCAAAGAAAAGGAATAGAGACTTGCAAATGAGAATACAGCCAAACCTTATGCTAAGGGGAAAAAATGTCAACTTAGGAGTACTATCAGTCATGGAAAGACAGTATCATTGATGTGGAAGTTAGATTTTCTAGATTCACTTTCTAACTCCTTTTTTAATTTCCCAAGAAGTCAGGTGACTTTTTCACTTCAAATGATACTCGTCTTTATCACATTTCACCCAAACAACTACAATTCATTTCACCAAATACGGTGACTCTGACTTAATGACATTAAACTGCTCTTTATCATCTTGAACCACCTGATCTGTCTAACATCACTAATGGTCTATATTACACAGCATTACCAACTCAAGAGTTTTTGTTTTTTTTTTCAATCAAAAATACTTAAACTATGGCTTCCCTGGTGGCCCAGTGGGTAAAGAGTCCGCTGTGCAGTACAAGGGGTGCCAGTTTGGTCCCTGGCCTAGGAAGATCCCACGCGCCCCAGAGCGGCTGGACCGATGTGTCCAACTACTGAGCTATACTCTGGAGCGCACGTGCCCGGAGCCAGTGCTCTGCAGCAAGAGAGGCCACTGCGACGGGAGGCCCACAGAGGCTAAAGAATAAAGATGGATGAAAATAAATAAATAAATAAACAATAAAATAAGTCAAAAATTTTTTAAAAAAAGCTTAAACTATGTGTTCGCTTCAGCAACACATATACTAAAATTGGACTGATACAAAGAAGATGAGCATGGCCTCTGTGCAAGGATGACATACAAATTTGTGAAGCATTCCATATTACAAAAAAAAAAGCTCAAACTAAAGATAATTAAGCTTTTAAAACTAATCTCCATTTTAAAGAAAATTCAGAAAGTGGTAAGAAATAGGAAGAACAAGTTAATCAACAACACAAAGAAAGACATACTCAGTAATCAGGATAGACTTCTAGATTGAACCACAGGAAATTGGTGATACTTGGCAGTTTTGAACCTCAAAAATGGCAATTTCACGTGGTTTGACTAAATATAAGAAAACTGACCTCGGGACTTCCCTGGTGGTCCAGTGGTTAAGACTCTGTGTCCCAATGTAGGGGGCCCGGGTTTGATCCCTAGTCAGGGAACTAGATTCTACATGCTACAACTAAGACCCAGTGCAGCCAAATAATAATTAAAATAAATAAATAAAAGTGCTTTAAAAAATAAAAAAAGAAAACTGACCTAATTTCTTCTTTCACCGAATTAACACCATTTTTTAAGTGGTGGGGAAAAACAGTGCAAAGGTGGAAGCAATCCAAGAATCCATCAGCGGATAGTATACTGCAAAATATGGTGTATCCATACAATGGAATACTACCCAGTCATAAAAAGAAAGGATAGTTTGACACATGATGCAACATGGATGAACCTGAAGACATTACAGTAATTGAAATAAGCTAGTCACAAAAGGAGAAAGGTTATATGATTCTATTCATACGAGGTTCCTAAAAGAGTCAAATTCATTAGGACAGAGAGAGATGTTGCCAGGGGCTGGCGAGAGGGGAATATGGAGTTACTCTTTAATTTTACTCTTTAATGGGGACAGGGCTCTAGACAGGGAAGATGACAAAGTTCTGGAGATGGACAATGGGAATGGTTACAGAACAATGTGTATACACTTAGTGCCACAGAACGTACACTCAAAATGGTTACTTTTATATTATGCATATATATTAAAAGTAAAGCTTATGTGTATACTAATGGTAAATTTTATATTATGTATAAAAAACACAGTGAGAGGAGCCTGTTCTAGATTAAAGAAGACTTAAGAAACATAACCAAATGTCATCAGATCTTTTAATCATGGTTCTAACAACCAAGAGCTTTTAGAAAACATCCCCCTTTGGACTGATACAAAGAAGATGAGCATGGCCTCTGTGCAAGGATGACATACAAATTTGTGAAGCATTCCATATTACAAAAAAAAAAGCTCAAACTAAAGATAATTAAGCTTTTAAAACTAATCTCCATTTTAAAGAAAATTCAGAAAGTGGTAAGAAATAGGAAGAACAAGTTAATCAACAACACAAAGAAAGACATACTCAGTAATCAGGATAGACTTCTAGATTGAACCACAGGAAATTGGTGATACTTGGCAGTTTTGAACCTCAAAAATGGCAATTTCACGTGGTTTGACTAAATATAAGAAAACTGACCTCGGGACTTCCCTGGTGGTCCAGTGGTTAAGACTCTGTGTCCCAATGTAGGGGGCCCGGGTTTGATCCCTAGTCAGGGAACTAGATTCTACATGCTACAACTAAGACCCAGTGCAGCCAAATAATAATTAAAATAAATAAATAAAAGTGCTTTAAAAAATAAAAAAAGAAAACTGACCTAATTTCTTCTTTCACCGAATTAACACCATTTTTTAAGTGGTGGGGAAAAACAGTGCAAAGGTGGAAGCAATCCAAGAATCCATCAGCGGATAGTATACTGCAAAATATGGTGTATCCATACAATGGAATACTACCCAGTCATAAAAAGAAAGGATAGTTTGACACATGATGCAACATGGATGAACCTGAAGACATTACAGTAATTGAAATAAGCTAGTCAAAAAAGGAGAAAGGTTATATGATTCTATTCATACGAGGTTCCTAAAAGAGTCAAATTCATTAGGACAGAGAGAGATGTTGCCAGGGGCTGGCGAGAGGGGAATATGGAGTTACTCTTTAATTTTACTCTTTAATGGGGACAGGGCTCTAGACAGGGAAGATGACAAAGTTCTGGAGATGGACAATGGGAATGGTTACAGAACAATGTGTATACACTTAGTGCCACAGAACGTACACTCAAAATGGTTACTTTTATATTATGCATATATATTAAAAGTAAAGCTTATGTGTATACTAATGGTAAATTTTATATTATGTATAAAAAACACAGTGAGAGGAGCCTGTTCTAGATTAAAGAAGACTTAAGAAACATAACCAAATGTCATCAGATCTTGTGTAATCATGGTTCTAACAACCAAGAGCTTTTTAGAAAATCAGTGGACAACTGGGGAAATTTAAACGTGGATTGCATTATCTGTTATCGGGAAATGATGAATTGTGTCAGGTTGATGTGTTATTTATTTAAGAATGCATTTTTGGGCTTCCCTGGTGGTCCAGCGGGTAAGGACACCGCCTTGCAGTGCAAGGGGCGTCGGTTCGATCCCTGGCCTGGGAAGATCCCACGTGCCGCAGAGCGGCTGGACTGATGTGTCCAATTACCGAGCCGGAGCTCTGGAGCGCATGTGCCCAGAGCCGGTGCTCTGCGACAACAGAGGCCACTGTGATGGGAGGCCCACACAGGCCAAAGAACAAAGATGGATGAAAATAGACAGATGAAAGACCAGTAGAAGTAGCCCACCTGCTCCCTTCCCTCCCCACCCCCACCAAAATAAATAAATAAATAAATCTTTTTTTTTTAAATAAACAAATAAGAAAAAAAATGCATTCTTATCTTTTAGAGAAGTAGCCATAAGGTTTTAAGAATAAATTAACATGACTGATATATTAAAAAAATTAATTATTTCTACTATGCATGTGTCTTAATCTCCAAATATTTTATCTATCATAATAAAATGTTGGGGCTTTATTTGGGAAGCAGTAAAAAAACAAAGGACACTAAAAGATTGAAAGTTTCATTAAACAAACATACTTCAGGAAAATTGCAATTAATGTACTCATTCAAGAACTATTACAGTGATTTTGTTCCAATTCATGGTAATGGAAGGACTATTCCTAAAAGAGTCAAATTCATTAGGACAGAGAGAGATGTTGCCAGGGGCTGGCGAGAGGGGAATATGGAGTTACTCTTTAATTTTACTCTTTAATGGGGACAGGGCTCTAGACAGGGAAGATGACAAAGTTCTGGAGATGGACAATGGGAATGGTTACAGAACAATGTGTATACACTTAGTGCCACAGAACGTACACTCAAAATGGTTACTTTTATATTATGCATATATATTAAAAGTAAAGCTTATGTGTATACTAATGGTAAATTTTATATTATGTATAAAAAACACAGTGAGAGGAGCCTGTTCTAGATTAAAGAAGACTTAAGAAACATAACCAAATGTCATCAGATCTTGTGTAATCATGGTTCTAACAACCAAGAGCTTTTTAGAAAATCAGTGGACAACTGGGGAAATTTAAACGTGGATTGCATTATCTGTTATCGGGAAATGATGAATTGTGTCAGGTTGATGTGTTATTTATTTAAGAATGCATTTTTGGGCTTCCCTGGTGGTCCAGCGGGTAAGGACACCGCCTTGCAGTGCAAGGGGCGTCGGTTCGATCCCTGGCCTGGGAAGATCCCACGTGCCGCAGAGCGGCTGGACTGATGTGTCCAATTACCGAGCCGGAGCTCTGGAGCGCATGTGCCCAGAGCCGGTGCTCTGCGACAACAGAGGCCACTGTGATGGGAGGCCCACACAGGCCAAAGAACAAAGATGGATGAAAATAGACAGATGAAAGACCAGTAGAAGTAGCCCACCTGCTCCCTTCCCTCCCCACCCCCACCAAAATAAATAAATAAATAAATCTTTTTTTTTTAAATAAACAAATAAGAAAAAAAATGCATTCTTATCTTTTAGAGAAGTAGCCATAAGGTTTTAAGAATAAATTAACATGACTGATATATTAAAAAAATTAATTATTTCTACTATGCATGTGTCTTAATCTCCAAATATTTTATCTATCATAATAAAATGTTGGGGCTTTATTTGGGAAGCAGTAAAAAAACAAAGGACACTAAAAGATTGAAAGTTTCATTAAACAAACATACTTCAGGAAAATTGCAATTAATGTACTCATTCAAGAACTATTACAGTGTTTATTTTGTTCCAATCACTGTAATGGAAGGACATATAGAAGAAACAGATTAAACCTAACAAAAATATTGTCTATTTACAGTGCTAACAACCTGGGAGGATGAGGGGAGATTCAGTAAGATTTCTTGGAAGAGCTGAACCCAGAGCTGAGTCTTTAAGAGGGGTAGGAATTCGCCAGGCAACAGGAGGCAGCAGAGGATATTCCAGTCAGCAAGATAGCCCTGAGAATAGAAATAGCACTGGCAAGCAGGGGAGGGTAGGATTCCAGATTATGTATAAGCATATAAGAAGTTCAGTGCCGTTAGAGCTTAAAGGTGTGGGGATGGGGGTGAGTTATGGGCACTGAACCTGGAGAAATAATCCAGGATCAGGCTCACTGTAAAGCCTCATGAACCAGAGGAAGAACCCCACTTTGGAGGCAATCTTTAAACTACTGGATAACAAGTAATAAGGCTGACGGTAGGCTGGAGGCAGTGGAATAGAGAAGCACAGCCCAAATCCAGAGACTGCATGGAGATTCAAGCTACATGGCTGGCATCTGACTGGGTGTAGAAGACGAGGAAGGAGTCCAAGAACGCACTCAGATTTCAAGTTCAGGTCACAGTGTGAGTGATGATGCCACAAACAGAAAAAAGAAATAAACAAAGGCTTTAAACACCTTGAGCTGGAGAAGCTAATGTGGCGCTCACATGATTCATTTCCAGCGGATGACTAAAACAGATTCAAGTTCTGCACAATGAAATGGTGGTTAAGCAAAGCCAAATGCTGATGTGGGCAAGAGAAAGTCAATAGAGAAGTAAGTTGTGGACAGACCCTCAAGACACGCCATACTCAACGGGTAGAAAGAAGAGTTGGCAAAGAGGACCCCAAAATAGTCATCAATGAGGCAGAAGGAACTGGGGAGATTATATGCCCCAAGAGTGAATTCAAGAAAAGATAATTATAAGTATCTTCTATACGACATACAAATTCCTGGAAAACTTCATGTTCTGCAAAATTAGGAAGAAGAAATACATCAAGATGGTTAGAACAATAAGCACCTTCAAGACAGATAGAACAAATGGTCCACAGGAGCCAAGAGGCATACTCCTAGGCTTGCTATGTTCAACTGTTTCTGTACTTCAACTAGTTGTATTCAACTGCTGGTGCTTGGGAGAGCTAAACTGTTAGTGTGCTGGTTAAAATAAAGCATTAGCAAACATGAATTTTGCATGAACTAACATTATTCCTTTTTATCATTCAAATATGAATTAGTTTATGTTACAGAAATACATTATAGCAGAATAGACTGTCAATGGAGGGGCAGGCAACACTATTAATGCCATGAAGTCAATACCAAAAGAAACTATTAATATCTTAGACTGTGACTTCCCTGGCGGTCCTGTGGTTAAGACCGGAGTCTTAGCCACAATGTAGGGGGTCTAGGTTCGATTCCTGGTCAGGCGAACTAGATCCCACACGCTGCAACTAAAGATTCCAAGTGCTACAACTAAGAGCCGGTTCAGCCAAATAAATAAATAAACAATGTATCTTAGACTGTATCTTTCACTCCCAACAATATCATCTAGTCTCTCTTAAAGAGTGCTAATCAAATTTTACATACTGGTCACTAAATGACCAGTCACAGCCCAAGGTCCCTACCCTCAGGGGGCTTCTTGACAGACACCACTTTAACAGCTGTTACACACTCACAGAATTGGTTGTATATCATAGCAATCTATCCCAAGAGGTAAGGGAAAACTCACTTAAGAGAAAAATGTTACAGAGAAGGAAAAAATAGGAACTGATACTCACATGATTCATTTCCAGCGGATGACTAAAACAGATTCAAGTTCTGCACAATGAAATGGTGGTTAAGCAAAGCCAAATGCTGATGTGGGCAAGAGAAAGTCAATAGAGAAGTAAGTTGTGGACAGACCCTCAAGACACGCCATACTCAACGGGTAGAAAGAAGAGTTGGCAAAGAGGACCCCAAAATAGTCATCAATGAGGCAGAAGGAACTGGGGAGATTATATGCCCCAAGAGTGAATTCAAGAAAAGATAATTATAAGTATCTTCTATACGACATACAAATTCCTGGAAAACTTCATGTTCTGCAAAATTAGGAAGAAGAAATACATCAAGATGGTTAGAACAATAAGCACCTTCAAGACAGATAGAACAAATGGTCCACAGGAGCCAAGAGGCATACTCCTAGGCTTGCTATGTTCAACTGTTTCTGTACTTCAACTAGTTGTATTCAACTGCTGGTGCTTGGGAGAGCTAAACTGTTAGTGTGCTGGTTAAAATAAAGCATTAGCAAACATGAATTTTGCATGAACTAACATTATTCCTTTTTATCATTCAAATATGAATTAGTTTATGTTACAGAAATACATTATAGCAGAATAGACTGTCAATGGAGGGGCAGGCAACACTATTAATGCCATGAAGTCAATACCAAAAGAAACTATTAATATCTTAGACTGTGACTTCCCTGGCGGTCCTGTGGTTAAGACCGGAGTCTTAGCCACAATGTAGGGGGTCTAGGTTCGATTCCTGGTCAGGCGAACTAGATCCCACACGCTGCAACTAAAGATTCCAAGTGCTACAACTAAGAGCCGGTTCAGCCAAATAAATAAATAAACAATGTATCTTAGACTGTATCTTTCACTCCCAACAATATCATCTAGTCTCTCTTAAAGAGTGCTAATCAAATTTTACATACTGGTCACTAAATGACCAGTCACAGCCCAAGGTCCCTACCCTCAGGGGGCTTCTTGACAGACACCACTTTAACAGCTGTTACACACTCACAGAATTGGTTGTATATCATAGCAATCTATCCCAAGAGGTAAGGGAAAACTCACTTAAGAGAAAAATGTTACAGAGAAGGAAAAAAATAGGAACTGATAGTACTAAGCATGTTAGTAGTTAGGAAAGGCCCTGTGGAGACCTGCTGAAGGGTTTTTTTGAACTATAATGACATGGCAGAACAGCAATCTTGGTGTTTCAGAGATAGATGAAGGACTCAGTGAAGAAAGTGTTTGTCAGAGTGAGCCCCACTAAACAGACAGCAAAAGAAAGTATACAAGAAAACAGTACATACAAAGGCATGGAAAGGAAATGTGTTCGCTACTCCATAGACTCAAGTATTTTATCACAGAATGGCAGTACAAAATCTATAGGAAACATAAGGAGAAGTGGCAGGTGAGGTAGAAAAGGCAAAGCATCCTGTGAAATTATGTGTGCTTACTAAGGACTTCTAATTTTATCCTGAAACGCAATGGGATCATTTGCCAGAAAAGTAACACAAAAAGATTTCAGAGATCAATCCATAAGCTATGCTGGGGATGGATGACCCAGGGAAACCAGGAGCACTGTCACAGCTGTACAGGTGACCACGAAGGGCCTACACTAGGCCAGGGTGACAAAGTTAGCACCAAAGATAAAAATATGAGGGCTCATCAGATGACTAACA
The DNA here is from genome assembly GCA_022376925.1 of Tragulus kanchil. Classification (NCBI taxonomy): domain Eukaryota; kingdom Metazoa; phylum Chordata; class Mammalia; order Artiodactyla; family Tragulidae; genus Tragulus; species Tragulus kanchil. Next base: position 74,273,703 of record JAIOJX010000003.1, on the reverse strand, counting down.
GAAGAGTGAGGGAAAGGAAGAAGGGAGTCAAAGTCAAGGATAAGGTTTTTAAGCTTGAACAGTTACGTACCTCTCTTGCCAATAGAGGTTTCACAGAAAGAAGCAAGTTGAGCAGTGCTAGTTAAGTGTGTGGATGAGAAAATATTTATTTATCCCTAGTACTAAAAACTGAAGTGTAGGGGCTTCCCTGGCAGCTCAGTGGTGACGAGTTCGCCTGCCAAGGCAGGAGACACGGGTTCGATCCCTGATCCGGGAGGATCCCACATGCTGTGGAGCAACTAAGCCCATGAGTCACAACTATGGAGCCTGTGCTCTAGAGCCTCAGAGCCGCAACTATTGAGCCCATGTGCCCTGGAGCCCAAGTTCCACAACATAAGTCACCGCAACAAGAAGCCTGCTCACCTCAGCCAGAGAGTAGCCTCCACTCCCTGCAACTAGAGAAGAGCCTGTGGCAGCAGTGAAAACCCAGAATAGCCAAAAAAAAAAAAAAAAAAAACCCTGAAGTCTAGGAGGGAGGCTCAAGAAGGAAGTGATATATGTATACTTACACCTGTTTCACATTGTTGTATAACAGAAACCAACACAACACTGTAAAGCAACTATCCTCCAATAAAAAAATAAATAAGCCAACTACAGAAGTCCTAGGGCTTCCCTGGTGGTCCAGTTGGTACAGAGTCTGCCTTGCAGTGCAAGGGGCGCCAGTTCGATCCCTGGCCTGGGAAGATCCCACGTGCCACAAAGCGGCTGGACTGGTGTGTCCAATTAGGAATCAGCACTCTGGAGTGCATGCACCCAGAGCTGGTGCTCTGCAAGGTGGGAGGCCACTGCAATGGGAGGCCCACACAGACCAAAGAATAAAGATAGATTAAAATAAATAAAACCAATAAAAGAGGCCAAAAAAAATTTTTTTTAATTCCTAGAGGAAAATAGAGGCAGTACACTCCCTGACATAAATCACAGCAAGATCCTCTATGACCCACCTCCTAGAGTAATGGAAGTAAAAACAAAAATAAACAAATGGGACCTACTTAAACTAGAAGCAAGGTTAAAAGACAATCCTCAGTAAATGAAGACTGCAAGTGAAACAAGTGACAAAAGATTAATCTCTAAAATATACAAGCAGCTCATGCAGCTCAATACCAGAAAAACAAACAACTCAATCAAAAAGTGGGCAGATGGGCTTCCCTGATGGTTCAGTGGGTAAGGACATCGCCTTGCAGTGAAAGGGGCACCAGTTCGATCCCTGGCCTGGGAAAATCCCATGTGCCGCAGAGCGGCTGGACCAATGTGCCCAATTACAGAGCTGGAGCTCTGAAGCGCATGCGCCCAGAGCTGGTGCTCTGCAACAAGAGAGGCCACTGCGATGGGAGGCCCACACAGGCCAAAGAACAAAGATGAATGATAATAGAAGTGGCCAGAAAAAAAAAAAAGTGGGCAGAAGACCTAAACAGATACCTCTCAAAAGAAGACATACAGACGGCTAATAAAGATTCTCAACATTGCTCATTATTAGATAAATGCAAATCAAAACTACAATGAGCTATCACCTCACATAGGTCAGAATGGCCAACACCAAAGATAACTACAAACAATAAATGTTGGAGGAGGTTTGGAGAAAAGGGAACTCTCTTGCACTAATGGTGGGGATGTAAACTGACACATCCACTATGGAGAACAGAATGGAGATTGCTTTAAAAAATCAGGAATAAATACCATATGACCCAGCAATCCCACTACTGAGTATATACCCTGAGGAAACCATATTTGCGAAAGCCACATACACCCCAATATTCACTGCAGCACTATTCACAATAGCTAGGACATGGAAGCAACCTAGATGTCCATCAACAGATGAATGGATAAAGAAGCTGTGGTACACATATACAATGGAATATTACTCAGCCATAAAAAAGGAATATATTTGGGGCTTCCCTGGCGGTCCAGTGGGGATAGAGTCCACTTTGCAGTACAGGGGGCACTGGTTTCATCCCTGGCCTGGAAAGATCCCATGTGTCGTGCAGCAGCTGGACAGGTGTGTCCAGTTACCGAACCAGAGCTCTGGAGCATATACACCCAGAGCCAGTGCTCTGCAACCAGGGAGGCCACTGCTATGGGAGGCTCACACAGGCCAAAGAATAAAGATGGATGAAAATAAATAAATAAAAACACTATAAAAAAAGAGGCAAAAAAAAAAAAAAAGGAATGCATTTGAGTCAGTTCTAATAGGCTGGAGGAAACTACAGCCTATTATACAAAGTATGTGAGAAACAGAAAAAGAAATATTAGATATTAACGCATATATACAGAATCTAGAAGGATGGTACTGATGAACCTATTGGCAGGGCAGCAATGGAGACCCAGACATAGAGAACAGACTTGCGGACACAGTGGGGGAAAGAGAGGCTGGGACAAATAGAGACTGTAGCACTGAAACATATATATTACCATATGTAAAACAGATGGCCAGGAGGAATTTGCTGTGGGACGCAGGGAGCTCAGCCCAGAGCTCTGTGACAACCAAGAAGGGTGGGATGAGGTGGGAGGAGGGAGGGAGGTTCATGAGGGAGGGGGCATATGTATGCCTATGGCTAATTCATGTTGATGTATGGCAGAAACCAACACAATACTGTGAATGAATTACCCTCCAATTAAAAATAAAATTTTTTAAAAAATTGAAGCCTAAAGTTTAAGTGGTATGGCTAAGGATCTACATGGGTTATTACTTCTCAGTGGAACCAATAAACTGGCTTCCTACTAATAAGGAAACTTTGCAAGAATTAAAAAGGGTAAATCAAAATGATAAATAGGATGTCAAAAAATTTTATTAGCAAGGTTTTAAAATACCAAAATAGCGATCTCTCTAGTATAGTCAAGATTTTGTATTTTCCCCATTAACTAACCTTCAAATGTGCATCATACAAGTCAGGTCTTAGGCTCCACTCAGGGAAGAGACAGTGAAGCACAGTGAACAGGAGTTCTGACTTCAGGGTCGTGTGGCTTTATTGTTAAGTCTAGGCTATGCCACTGAAGGGAGCTTTCCAGGTGGTGAGTAGTACAGAATCCACCTGCCAATGGAGACGTAGGAGACCGAGGCTCCATCCCTGGGTCGCGAAGATCCTCTGGAGAAGGAAATGGCAACCCTCTCCAGCATTCTTGCCGGGAAAATTCAGGGGCCAAGGAGCCTGGCGGGCTGCAGGCCATGGGGTAGCCAAGAGTGGCACAGCACTGCCACTTAACCCACCTGAGGCCCTGCGGCAAGGTACCCGACAACTGTCAAGTCTCAGGCTTCCTTAAGATAATAATACATACCTACTTCACAGAACTGTGAAGGCTAAATAATCCATGTAAGAAACTGATACCAGGTACACTGTAAACATTCAATAAATGTTAAGAATTTTAAAATAATTATTAGTTTTTGTCCCTGATTAAAATATCACATCCTTCAAGTGTATGGAAGAAAAGCTTGACCCAGATGGTGATTACCTATTGATTTATAAGTATTCGTTAAATGGAACTCTATGTATTTCCCAGTTTTAGGTACAAAATCCATTCCCTCACCCAAACCTTTAACTGCTGTCCATGATAATTATTCCCACCCCTACTTCCATTTATAAAGCTCAGGATTAGGATAACCTTTATCTCTTTTCTCTCCAGTGAGCTTTACAAAGAAGAGGAAGAAGGAAATGGAGGAGGTTCAAATCCTTATTCTGTTTTAAGACCATCCCCATCTCAACTTTTTGGCAAAGTCCTCCTTACATATGGATTATAGTACCATTCCTCCAAAACTCATTCTAGTTATTACTATCCAGTCACCTTTTTCCATTGCTGTAATCATGTTATACCTTCTAATCCTACTCTGGAATAAATTTCTTCAGCTCTCCTTATCAAGAAGTTTTCAAACATTTTCCCACAAAAAAAAATTTCAAACTACCACAGGCCACCTGGCAGTTTCACCTCTCATTCCATCTAATTTCTCTTCTTCTGCAACTGGATCTTTATTCTCTAATTTCTCACGTGCCCAGGGCAAGTTTAGTACACCCATCCTACAAAGTTCACTAACCTTTTCTTCTATGAAGCCATTCCCAAATGAATGACTATGACACTACTTTTCTTCAATGCTCTCCCTACCCACAATTCCCTGGCATAACCCCACACTTTTATTTTCCTTAGAAAATATGTTTTTTATTCTTGCACCTAGCATCTCATTTGTGTACCAACTTGTTATATAACCTATGTTTTACTTTTTATCTATGCTATTTGTGAAAGATAGGAATGATAGCTCACCAAAGTACATTTCACTGAGTTTTTTAAATTTTATTTTTATTTTTTACAGTTTTGTTGTTTACTGCCGCACATCGACATTTCACTGTTTTTGAAATAGCCTGCTAATCACTCTACTTAGTCACAAAGCTAAGCTGCAACCGAAGTTTCTAGTGTGATACAGTTTCTAAAATGGGTAAGACTAAGCTAGATAAGGTGTGAAGTGTCGGTTAATACCAAATTCCACAATAAAGTCACCTGAGCAGATCTGACCCCAGTTCATCCTAGTCACATTTCCAGCATCCTCTCTCTCAGCAGTCCAACTACAGCAGTAACTTTAGAGTCCTACGTTCTCAGGGTTCTTTAGTTATCACTCTCTGAAATGGTCTTTCCTTGCCCTCCCCCTCTCCCAAGCTAACTTTCTTTCATCCTTCAGGATCAACTCACTCTCCTTCATCCACTAGGAATCAACTAGAATATCTCCCTTGACTGCTCAGCTCCAAGTCAGGATCTTCTCAAGCATTCTCAGAATACACTTATTGGTGTACTGCACTGTGATGATCAGTTTGCATTCCTACACTCCTACTGGACTGTAAAGGTAAACTCCTTGAGGTACAGACTAAACAAGGTTAGATACTCAACAGACAATGAATGAATGCTCATATCCACTCCATGGCCTTGTGAAGCCTGTATAGTCTTGAGTTTCCTCATCTAAAGTACTTTCCTCCTATGCGATGGCCTGGAGGGGTGGGATGGGGGCGAGATGGGACATACATTTGACTAATCTGGGATTATACATATCTGAAAACAACAAAACTCTGTAAAAGCAAAATTTTTTTAAAAAGGCAAAAAATAAAATACATTCCTTGTGTAAAGTTGGGATAATGCTACACCTCACTTATGAAGTTGTTGGCAAGGATTAAAAGAGGCATCACGAAGCTCTTAGAACAGTGTCTGCCACATGGAACTACCGTTTCAATGTCTGATATTTCAAGTCTTAGTCTCCCTTCTGTATCCTGGGAATTGAAATGCTGCGATCAACATTTCAGGCTGGAAGGCTTGGTTCGCAACCAGGCATCTTTTACATACATGGAGAAGTCACTGGCTACATTATGATGATCAGCAAACATTTACCGTGTGCCTATTGTGTTCAGGAGTCCTTACTAGGTGTCGTGGAGCTCTCAGAACACAAGAGGCAAAAAATACGACAAAAACCTGTATCAACACCCAACAGAGAAAAGAACATTAATACTTCTTCCAGACAAACAACACAGGTATGTTTCAAACCACATTAAACTCTGGTCTATAATAGGTGTAAACTTCATGCACAATTACTGATGGGAAAAGTTCAAAACTCCTATCATCAAGCGGACCAAAATCCTGAGGCAGTCCAAATTTTCTTATTGCTATTCCTATGTTTCACGTTCGCTTGTAAGTATTGCTCGTAAAAGAGGCTTAATCATGACCAGGACAGATGATCTTTATTTGTCTCAATCAAATGGGAATTCCACGGTATTTCCTAATTCCACGTTATCTCCAAATTAGTATTTAATTAGGCAGCTCTGAAAAAAATGGCCAGAGTTTTCTGTTTTTCTACAAAACAGAACGCTTAACGGCATATTCCCCACTACCACCTTCTTTAAGACAGGATAAAATGCACCTTTTCTTAGTCATACTGGCCCCCGCGCAAGAATGACAAAACTGCAGATCATGTCACCTAGAACTAAAAAAGGAGGCTGTGGACCTCAAAGACTTTACCCCTCACACATCCAGAGGTCAGAGTCCCGGTGAAGTTTGTGCATTACACTACATTGCTTTTAGTAGCTGCAGGGAGACCTCTAGCGCTGCCTGCAGAAGCCGAGTTTGCAAATAGGACCTGCTAATGTCACCTTAATGAGACAATGGCAACATGCTGAGTAGCAACGAACTGAGTGACCACGGTGAATGTTTACAGTTTTGCAACCACTTGGAAATTCTACCAGCTTCGAGCAAGCGATATAGACAAGGCCGCCTGAGCCCAAGACCCAGTTCATTTCAGTGCAACGTGTTAGAGAATGGATCATCTTCTGTAATACACCCCCACTACAAGAAAAGGCTAAGGAAAACAGGTCCTGTGAGCGGAGGTCGGAACAACGCCTCATCCAGAGCCTCCACACAATAGAGGGTAAACTCTTGTCCACCTTCGGCTCGCTCCAAATGCCAGCGGGAAGGAGAGCCCGAGCCGGGCAAAGCGGAGCCCGGCTGCTCCCGGGAAGCGCACCGGATTAGAAGAGAATGGTCCTGGCGCATCCTACCCTCCCCCACCACCCCCCTCAAACAAGTCAGTTACCCGGCTGGTCCCCACCCCCTCTGCGGGCCGCCACCGCCCGCCTGGGCCCGGCTCGCCGAAGGTAGGCGCGGGGACCGGCGGAGCCGAGGCTCCATGTGCGGCCGCGCGGGAGGCGCGGAGGGGCTGCGCCGAGCGGGAGGCTGCACGGGGCGCGGGCCGCGCCTCCCCCTCGGCCGGGCGGTCGACGGACCGCGGCCGCAGCATCCCCGGCCCGCGAGGCCCCGGCCCGCGGACCCCGCCTCAGCTCCACACCTCTTCCTCGCCGACAGCAGGCCGCGCCCGCGTGACGGGGCCGAAAACCCCGGCATTTCCCGGTCTCCGCGCCCGGGCTCAGGGGGGCGGCGGCGGCGGCAGCAGCCCGGCCCCGCGGCCCGCCGCCCGGCCCCGGCCGCGGGCACGGGAGGCGGCGGCCAACTCCGACCCACCGCGGGCCGGCGAGAACCAGCCCGGCGCCGGCCCCCGCCCCTCCCCGCCGCCCCAGGGCCGGTGCGACCGGGCGGGCGAGCCGGGCGGGCCCCCGCCGCGGACGCACACTCACCTCCACATCGCGGCCCTTGTTCTTGAAGCTCTTGATGCGGTGGTTTTCCAAGCCGGGGTTCTCGGCCATGGCTGCGCGCGGCTCCGGCGGCGGCTACTCCTGCGGCTGCGGCGGCGGCGAGTCTCGGCGAGGGAGGGGGAGGTGGGGGGAGGGCGCGAGGGGAGCGGGGGGGGAGGGGGAGAGGCGAGCACGTTCCGTGACGCCTCCGAGCGCGAGGTGGCAGCAGCGCCGGGGGAGGCTCAGGCCGACGGACGGGAGGGGCGGGGACAGAGCCGAGGAGCGGCGGGCGCCGGAGGAGGCTGGGGCCACGTGACGGCGGCGTCCTCCGGCCTGGATGCTCAGCCGGCTTGAAGGTTCTCGGGAGGAACCCCGCTCTCAACCTTCAGGAAGACCTCACTCCAACCCCTCGGAGCCGCAAGTCGTGCGCCAGGAATGGAGCCAGACTTGAGAGGCTTTTAGGCCCTCTAGACGCGGAGCTCTGCGAACAGAAACTACAGTTCCCAGCATGCCATTCTTCGGCGGGGTTAGCCAGGAGAATGCCGGGAACCCTAAGCGCGCGGCTTTCTGCGCGGAGCGCTCCGAGCGCCTGGACGCGGGGCTCCGCCCCCAAGGCCGCCTCTGGGCGGGATCGTGGGAGGGGCTTCCCCGGAGAAGGCTCTTGGCGCCCTATTGGGAGAAAGGGGGCGGGGCTTCCAGGGAGGCGCGCCTCGCGCCCTGTAGCTTGGAAAATTAGGAACGGACCCATGGTTCGTGCTTTGCTCTTTTGCTTCTTTGGCGGGGGTCTCCTAAAATAGCCACCCTCACTTTCTGTTCCCTCCCACTGCTTTGGTTTTATAATTAACATTTGTTTCCACCTTACACGTATATATGTGTGTGATATATGTGTTTCTCTGTGTGTGTTACCTGCCTTGCCGCATCGGAATTAGCGCAATGAAAGTAGCGACAGTGATGGGTTTACTGCTGAAGCCCTCTGTTAATACAGTGCCTGGCACATCATGAATCACCAATAAATACTTGAACTAATTAGCGCTCTGGCGTCTGTTTGTTCACCATCATCCCAAGCCATGTTCTGCAACCTCCACTCTGGCAGTTCCTACATTTAAGTATCCCCAAATACATGTGTTTCACCACCATACATAATCTCAGCTTTCAGGAAGCAGTCAAGCCTTAATCTCCAGACTCTCAGTCTAGTATCTCCCTTTAGGGTCATCTTCCTTTAGGAATTGACAGTCAAATCTGAATCCGTAACACTAACAGTTGCTTTCTGGAGCAGGTGCACTTCTTTGAATGTATGTGAAATATAGTTTCAGAATCTCTGGCAGATATAAGTGATGTTATACTACAATTCAAATGATACTGAGGTCATTCAAAGGTTGGGAGAAATATAATAAGCAAAGGTTGAAGACGATATTCTTTCAAAGCAAAAGAGACTTTGAATCTAGTAGGATGGTGATGATGGCACACGCAGTGAAGCGATGGAAAGACAGACATGGACAGTGGACATATGGACATTGTGGGGAAGGAACAGAAGGTGGGAGGCGTAAAGGAAGTAGCATGAAGGCCTGTACTATCATAAGTGAAGAAAACAGCTCTAGTCATTGCTCTGAGAGAAAAGGGGATCCTTCAGGGGTGCTGTGTGATGGTCGGGAGGGGTGGGAAGAGGGGGATATACATATGACTAATCTGGGAACATACATATCTGTAAACAACAAAACTCTGGAAAAGTTAAAAGCAAAAACAAAGGTTTAAAAATAAATAAAATAAAATTTAAAAAAAGAGAGGGCTTCCCTGGTGGTCCAGTGGGTAAAGAGTCCGCCTTGTAGTGCAAGGGGCGCCGGTTCCATCCCTGGCCTGGGAAGATCCCACGTGCCCTGGAGCGGCTGGACTGATGTGTCCAGTTGCTGAGCCGAGCTCTGAGCGCATGCGCCCAGAGCCGGTGCTCTGTGACCTTGTAGTGGCATAAAGACAAATACACGTATATATGTGTGTGATATATGTGTTTCTCTGTGTGTGTTACCTGCCTTGCCGCATCGGAATTAGCGCAATGAAAGTAGCGACAGTGATGGGTTTACTGCTGAAGCCCTCTGTTAATACAGTGCCTGGCACATCATGAATCACCAATAAATACTTGAACTAATTAGCGCTCTGGCGTCTGTTTGTTCACCATCATCCCAAGCCATGTTCTGCAACCTCCACTCTGGCAGTTCCTACATTTAAGTATCCCCAAATACATGTGTTTCACCACCATACATAATCTCAGCTTTCAGGAAGCAGTCAAGCCTTAATCTCCAGACTCTCAGTCTAGTATCTCCCTTTAGGGTCATCTTCCTTTAGGAATTGACAGTCAAATCTGAATCCGTAACACTAACAGTTGCTTTCTGGAGCAGGTGCACTTCTTTGAATGTATGTGAAATATAGTTTCAGAATCTCTGGCAGATATAAGTGATGTTATACTACAATTCAAATGATACTGAGGTCATTCAAAGGTTGGGAGAAATATAATAAGCAAAGGTTGAAGACGATATTCTTTCAAAGCAAAAGAGACTTTGAATCTAGTAGGATGGTGATGATGGCACACGCAGTGAAGCGATGGAAAGACAGACATGGACAGTGGACATATGGACATTGTGGGGAAGGAACAGAAGGGGGGAGGCGTAAAGGAAGTAGCATGAAGGCCTGTACTATCATAAGTGAAGAAAACAGCTCTAGTCATTGCTCTGAGAGAAAAGGGGATCCTTCAGGGGTGCTGTGTGATGGTCGGGAGGGGTGGGAAGAGGGGGATATACATATGACTAATCTGGGAACATACATATCTGTAAACAACAAAACTCTGGAAAAGTTAAAAGCAAAAACAAAGGTTTAAAAATAAATAAAATAAAATTTAAAAAAAGAGAGGGCTTCCCTGGTGGTCCAGTGGGTAAAGAGTCCGCCTTGTAGTGCAAGGGGCGCCGGTTCCATCCCTGGCCTGGGAAGATCCCACGTGCCCTGGAGCGGCTGGACTGATGTGTCCAGTTGCTGAGCCGGAGCTCTGGAGCGCATGCGCCCAGAGCCGGTGCTCTGTGACAACAGATGCCACTGCGATGGGAGGCCCACATGGGCCAAAGAACAAGGATGGATGAAACTAGACAAATGAAAGACATATAGGAGTGGCCCACTCACCCCCCTCCCTCCCCACCCCTGCCCAAATAAATAAATAAATAAATGTTTTTAAAAAAAAGAGAGAGAGAGACTTTGAGAATCTGAAGTTCAGAGGTCATGAATTCAGAAGTCTTTGTTGGCCTGATTATGTCTGAGCCATTTTTGTGAGTGGTGGTAGTGGCCTGTTAATAAACACAGACTCACTTAAAGGCCTCAGACCACTGGTGCCATATTGGACTGTGGGGTCAGTCTTGCCAAAGGTCTAGTTTTTCAAGGGAAACCAAAAAGATGGGTTCTTTTTTTTCTTCATTTTAAAATGTTGATTTATGGGACTTCCCTGGTGATCCAGTGATTAAGGCTCCATGCTCCCAGTGCAAGATGCCTGGGTTTGATCCCTGGTCAGGGAACTAGATCCCACATGCCACAACTAACAGATCCCATGCTACAACTAAGACCTAGTGCAACCAAGTAAATAAATTTTTTTAAAAATAAATGTTAAAAAAAAATGTTGATTCATGGTTTTTTTTAAAATTTACTTATTTGGCTGTGCTGGGTCTTAGTTGCGGCATGTGGGATCTAGTTCCCTGACCAGGGATCAAACCAAGCCCCCTGCACTGGGAGCTCAGAGTCTTAGCCACTGGCTCAGCAGAGAAGTCCCTGAGTCATGTTTTTAAATGCACTTTAGGAAATCAGTCACTCAAGAACTCCAAGCCCTCAAGTTGTGGGCCTAAAGGTCCAAACATGCCCTTGATATGGAGATTAAAAAAAAAACAAAAAAACAAAAAAAACAGACACCTAAAGCCAAGAATGAATAAATAGATTATTCAACTCTGGTTCTTAAGGCAAAAGGAGTTGCATGTTTGCCACTCCTCCTGATTGCTGTTCCTCAATCTCCATTACAGTCTAGCAAGAACTTCTCTTTTTCAATTACTTTAGCCCCTTCTACCTCTTCTCTTCACCCGGCTTGCTACCACCAACCATGTAAGTCACCATTTTAGAGTTTTAGACGTATTTAGTGAGCACTAGCCATCTTAGTCATGGTACTAATACTGGGATATATTTGTAAACAAGACAGCCTTGTATCCTGCCTTCACACAGCTTCGTATCTATCAGAGTAGACAGACAATAAAAAATTTATCACCCCAAACGAGTGATGGATGTCAAGCCTCACAACAGAAAGATCCTTATAACCTGCTGATTCCTAACACAGGAGGACAAGATCCCAAACAAAAGTTTACATATCACATGTCTAAGAATTTAAAGTTAAAAACCCAGCTTCCAGGATTTCTCTAGTGGTCCAGTGGCTAAGACTCCATGCTCCCAATGCAGGGGGCCTAGGCTTGATCCTTGGTCTGGGAACTAGATGCTCCACATGCCCCAAGTAAGACCTAGCACAGCCAAATAAATAAATAACGTTTTAATCCATTCTGGGTTTTCACTGCTATCACAGGCTCTTCTCTAGTTGCAGGGAGTGGGGGCTACTCTCTAGTTGAGGTGAGCATGTTTCTTGTGGTGGTGACTTTTCTTGTTGTGGAACTCGGGCTCTAGGGCACATGGGCTTCAGGAGCTGCGGCACGTAGGCTCCATAGTTGCAGCTCCAAGGCTCTAGAGCACAGGCTCCATAGTTGTGGCTCATGGGCTTAGTTGCTCCACAGCATGTGGGGTCCTCCCAGATCAGGGATCAAACTTGCATCCCCTGCAATGGCAGGAGGACTCTTTACCACTGAGCTACCAGGGAAGCCCCTATAGTCTAACCTTTGACACTGACAAATATGCTTTCTTTACAACCTGGAAGTCTGAATTTAAAGATACTTTGAGTGTCCACCACCTACCCTACACTGCCTTCAACAAGCACTTGCATTAATGCACAGGGGAGTAGGGAACAGATCAGAGACAGAAAAGAAAGGCCCCCTGCCTGGAGAGTCAGTCACACTGTCTTTCTTCCTCGAATTCACTGCCCACCTTCCCAGGGAACAGTCAGGTGACAATACGCAAAGGGCAACACAAACACAACAGGTCCAAGAAGGAGCTCCTAAGGGACTTCCCTAGGGGTGCAGTGACTAAAACTCTGCACTCCCAATGCAGGGGGTAGGGGGAACCAGATCTCACAGGTTGCCACTAAGACCAGGAGCAGCCAAATTAGTTAATTTATTACAAAAAAAAAAAAAAAACAAGAAGGAACTCATGACTTTCCCCTCTAGGTCAGCTCCTTCTAAAACTCCTCCGACTGACTCTGTTAAAGGCATAATCATCCTTTCAGGGACTCCTCTCAAGCTAAGAACCACCTTCATTGAAACCCAGCAGAGCCTTTCTGTCCCTAATTTCTTGTAGGCAAGACTCCAGCTTCCATTACTGCTAATCAAGGGAGAAGCTGCCAAGAAACCACTAGAGGCAAGATTAAAGGAACAAGAGAAGTTCATTAAGATTAGGACACCAGATCACTGAGATTAAGAGAGTGCCAGCCCTGCTCACACTGTAATCTCCTCAGAGACCCCACCTTTGACCCAATGTTATAAAAACCCTCGTCAAATCCTCTGGGATTGGGATACACAATGTTTCAAGACAGAAGCCTGGTGTGTCTCCCTCTTGGCAAAGTAATGCTGCTGCTTAGTCACTCCAATTGTGTCCGACTGTGCAACCCCCTGGACTACACTCCATCAGTCTTCTCTGTCCAAGGAATTCTCGAGGCAAGAATACTGGAGTGGGTTGTCATGTCCTCCTCCAAGGGGGATGGAACCAGGGTCTCCCACATTACAAGCAGATTCTTCACCACTGAGCCATCACGGAAGCCCTATGTGTGCGTGTAGATATAGATACAGATATAGATATAGATATTTGAGACTGCATGGACTGTCGCTCACCAGGCTACTCCATCCATGGAATTTTCCAGGCAAGAATACTGGAGTGTGTTGCCATTTCCTTCTCCTGACAAAGTAATAAAGCTATCCTTTTCTACTTCACCCAAAACTCTGACTTAAATTTGACTTGGCACTAGTGTACAGAGAAGCCAAGCTTTCGGTAACAACCATAAATCCAGATGTAACCACCGGGAAAGGGGCAGGGCACAACTTTTGAAAAAAATGACATAGCCCAAAGATACAATATAAACTGATTAGACTCAAATGGGTCCAAGATGGCAGACTAGACCTTGATCCTCAATCAGCAGGCTGAATGAAAATGACAGACCCAGAGGCACCAGGACAGTTCTGCTGTTCCTAAAATAGTCGGAATAACCCTCCCACTCATTAGCATATGAAATTACCCAGTTCATAAAAGCTAGTAAGCATGCCACATTTTCAAAGCCGCTGCACTGGCTCTCTGCAATGGCCTACATTCTGTGCAGGGTGCTAGTCTCTAAATCTGAATAAATCCACTTCCTACCTATCACTTCGGCTCTCACTGAATTCTTTTCTGCAATGAGAGACTCCAGCTTCCATTACTGCTAATCAAGGAGAAGCTGCCAAGAAACCACTAGAGGCAAGATTAAAGGAACAAGAGAAGTTCATTAAGATTAGGACACCAGATCACTGAGATTAAGAGAGTGCCAGCCCTGCTCACACTGTAATCTCCTCAGAGACCCCACCTTTGACCCAATGTTATAAAAACCCTCGTCAAATCCTCTGGGATTGGGATACACAATGTTTCAAGACAGAAGCCTGGTGTGTCTCCCTCTTGGCAAAGTAATGCTGCTGCTTAGTCACTCCAATTGTGTCCGACTGTGCAACCCCCTGGACTACACTCCATCAGTCTTCTCTGTCCAAGGAATTCTCGAGGCAAGAATACTGGAGTGGGTTGTCATGTCCTCCTCCAAGGGGGATGGAACCAGGGTCTCCCACATTACAAGCAGATTCTTCACCACTGAGCCATCACGGAAGCCCTATGTGTGCGTGTAGATATAGATACAGATATAGATATAGATATTTGAGACTGCATGGACTGTCGCTCACCAGGCTACTCCATCCATGGAATTTTCCAGGCAAGAATACTGGAGTGTGTTGCCATTTCCTTCTCCTGACAAAGTAATAAAGCTATCCTTTTCTACTTCACCCAAAACTCTGACTTAAATTTGACTTGGCACTAGTGTACAGAGAAGCCAAGCTTTCGGTAACAACCATAAATCCAGATGTAACCACCGGGAATGGGCAGGGCACAACTTTTGAAAAAAATGACATAGCCCAAAGATACAATATAAACTGATTAGACTCAAATGGGTCCAAGATGGCAGACTAGACCTTGATCCTCAATCAGCAGGCTGAATGAAAATGACAGACCCAGAGGCACCAGGACAGTTCTGCTGTTCCTAAAATAGTCGGAATAACCCTCCCACTCATTAGCATATGAAATTACCCAGTTCATAAAAGCTAGTAAGCATGCCACATTTTCAAAGCCGCTGCACTGGCTCTCTGCAATGGCCTACATTCTGTGCAGGGTGCTAGTCTCTAAATCTGAATAAATCCACTTCCTACCTATCACTTCGTCTCTCACTGAATTCTTTTCTGCAATGAGAGATCAAGAACCTGAGCTCCATTAGGTCCTGAAACCAGGTACCATGGGTTTTGGTTGGGTTTGAGCCCCAGCCATGTGGATTCAAGTCCCAGGAAGGATTTGGGCCGGATTCAAGTCCCAAACTGGGTTTTAGGTTCAAGTCCCAATCTGAGGTAAATGGTTTCACAGGGGTCAGATAAAAGAGAGAGTACCTGTAAATGTCTATTAAGTAGGCATCTATGCTTTGTTTGTGTATCACTCTTTGTGGGAGAACTAGTCTGTTTGTTAATATTAATATTGAGCAGTAAAGGCTCCAATTTGTAAATATTCAACTCTAAAACCATTCATGGAAAACAGGGATAATTGGAGGCGGAAAAAACTTAAAAGTAAAAATCAAAACATATTCCTCTGTCATTACTGTTGATACTTGGCTTACTTGTGATTCTTTAAATGAAAACACCTAGAGAAGTGAATCAGTTTTTAATCTTAATTCTTGAAGTAAGACTATAGTTCCAGGCACATTTTCCCTGTTTTTACTATGTGTCTTATAATCCACATTGGCAATATATTAATAACCGTTAGTTCAGTGGTAAAGAATCCACCTGCCAATGCAGGCAATGCAGGTTTGATCCCTGGAGAAAGAAATGACAACACACTCCAGTATTCTTGCCTGGAAAATCTCATGGACAGAGGAGCCTGACGGGCTATAGCCCATAGGTTTGTAAAAAGATGGACACGACTGAAGCAGCTTAGCACCATACGGCAAATGTGTTCAATTTCCATTTCCCAGACTTCTGATCACAGAAAGTTCCTAAACTTCCAAAGCTTCAGTTATTACATTATAAAGTAGAGCTGGAAATATTAATACCTACACCCATAGTCAGTTAATGTCCAGCACATTTTAATTGCTTAATAAAACTATTAATGCTTAGGGATCAAAAATTCGACACCACCAATATTTTCTTTATACCATGAATAAATCTTTGGGCTACTTACATATGAATTACCCAGTTCATAAAAGCTAGTAAGCATGCCACATTTTCAAAGCCGCTGCACTGGCTCTCTGCAATGGCCTACATTCTGTGCAGGGTGCTAGTCTCTAAATCTGAATAAATCCACTTCCTACCTATCACTTCGTCTCTCACTGAATTCTTTTCTGCAATGAGAGATCAAGAACCTGAGCTCCATTAGGTCCTGAAACCAGGTACCATGGGTTTTGGTTGGGTTTGAGCCCCAGCCATGTGGATTCAAGTCCCAGGAAGGATTTGGGCCGGATTCAAGTCCCAAACTGGGTTTTAGGTTCAAGTCCCAATCTGAGGTAAATGGTTTCACAGGGGTCAGATAAAAGAGAGAGTACCTGTAAATGTCTATTAAGTAGGCATCTATGCTTTGTTTGTGTATCACTCTTTGTGGGAGAACTAGTCTGTTTGTTAATATTAATATTGAGCAGTAAAGGCTCCAATTTGTAAATATTCAACTCTAAAACCATTCATGGAAAACAGGGATAATTGGAGGCGGAAAAAACTTAAAAGTAAAATCAAAACATATTCCTCTGTCATTACTGTTGATACTTGGCTTACTTGTGATTCTTTAAATGAAAACACCTAGAGAAGTGAATCAGTTTTTAATCTTAATTCTTGAAGTAAGACTATAGTTCCAGGCACATTTTCCCTGTTTTTACTATGTGTCTTATAATCCACATTGGCAATATATTAATAACCGTTAGTTCAGTGGTAAAGAATCCACCTGCCAATGCAGGCAATGCAGGTTTGATCCCTGGAGAAAGAAATGACAACACACTCCAGTATTCTTGCCTGGAAAATCTCATGGACAGAGGAGCCTGACGGGCTATAGCCCATAGGTTTGTAAAAAGATGGACACGACTGAAGCAGCTTAGCACCATACGGCAAATGTGTTCAATTTCCATTTCCCAGACTTCTGATCACAGAAAGTTCCTAAACTTCCAAAGCTTCAGTTATTACATTATAAAGTAGAGCTGGAAATATTAATACCTACACCCATAGTCAGTTAATGTCCAGCACATTTTAATTGCTTAATAAAACTATTAATGCTTAGGGATCAAAAATTCGACACCACCAATATTTTCTTTATACCATGAATAAATCTTTGGGCTACTTAAAATCAAAACGATTTTAAAAATTAAGAGAGAAAGAATATGTGGATACTTAGAGCTGATTCGTGTTGTATAGCTGAAACCAACACACCATTATAAAGCAATTATTATCCAATTACAAATAAATTTTTAAAAGATTAAAAAAATTAAAAGCATCATAGGACAGACTTTCTTTCTTCTTCTTTTTTTTTTTTCTTTAAAGTTTTGACTGTGCTACTTGGGATCTTAGTTCCCTGACCAGGGATCAAACTCACATCTCCTATCCTGAAAGCGAAGTCATAATCACTGGACCACCTGGGAAATCCTCAGACACATATATTTTTGTTTCTTCATTTATGACATCAAACTTCTACAGGAGAAAACCAGTTGGATTGCCTGGGAGAAACCTAAGATGTGGATAGCTGTTTAAACCATAAATTGACCAGGAGATTTCGGATTACCAAACCATCCCTAAAATTTAATTCAAGAAAAGGTTCAGCAGAGGTGTGCATCTGAACATGGTGCCTCTTGGTGATCTAAGTCTGCCTTGCAGAGCAACAAGACAAAATTCACAGTTTCTTCCTCTCCACCACCCTTTAGCTTGGAGATAAAACCATGCACATTGCACACTCCAGGACTTTTGAAAGTCCCACAACTTATCTAAGCATCTCTCTAGCCCCATCCTCTCGCCCCACTTTCAGATCAACATGGAGCCTTGTATAAAGCCTTCAAAACTGAGAGAGCGAGCTGTGGATAATGTGCCCACAGAATTTAATCCCTGCCACTCTCAGAGAGGGACACATCACAGATAGGAATGCGAGCAGCCAGAGCCCAGATAAATCCAGACTCATAGGTCAATTGTTCTGTCAACCACAACTACACAGAACAGCCCCCACAAAAATAACCAGGAAGAGCTATGAGTAACCTCCCACTCGTCATGACAGGAATGGCTAACGTCACACTCATTTGGAAATTTTGGCTTTTCTAAGCTTCTCAAAGAAAAAAATAAAAAGGAGAAGTGAGAGTCTGCCTTGAGATGATAAAAGGACAGAGGACAATACCCTGTCCTTACTGTTCAAACCTGGATTGCAAAATTACTCTAATTAAAGAAATCTTTAGTGTGTTTCTCCTTAGACTTCAGCTGAACTTTGTTTAGGCTTTCTTTCATATCAAAGTAGCACAATGAAGTGAGTTATTTCTCTCTCTCTCTTTTAAAAAGTTTATTTATTTATGTCTGTGCTGGGTCTTCATTGCTGCGAGCAAGCTTTCTCTAGCTGCAGAGAGCAGGGTTTATTCCTTTTTTTTTTTTTTTAATTTTGGTCTCTTTTTATTGATTTTTATTTCTTTTTATTTTTCATCCGTCTTTCTTCCGCCTGCATGTGGTCCCATTGCAGTGGCCTCGCTTGCTGCAGAGCACCAGCTCTGGGCGCATGCGCTCCAGAGCTCCGGCTCGGTAGTTGGACACATCAGTCCAGCCGCTCCGCGGCACGTGGGATCTACCCAGGCCAGGGATCGAACTGGCGCCCCTTGCACTGCAAGGTGGTGTCCTTACCCACTGGACCACCAGGGAAGCCCAGGGTTTATTCTTCGTTGCGGTGCATGGGCTTCTTGCGGCGGCTTCTCTTGCTGTAGAGCATGGACACTAAAGCGGGGACTTCAGTAGTTGTAGTGCACTGCCTTAGTTGCCCTGCAGCATGTGGGATCTTCCTGGAGAAGGACTGAACCTGTATCCTCTGCATTGGCAGGTGGACTTTTAACCCCTGGACTACCAGGGAAGTCCAATGAGTTATTTCTCTCTTGGAAGATTACACAGCTCAGTAACTAATGGGAACATGGCTGGGACAGATGAATACATTGAACATACATACAAAAATACCATAAGAATATTTTCTGACCCACAGTATAAGCAGATACAATTCTAGTCACTTACTACCAAAGGAAAATCTGAACCAAGTCAAGCCCTGTCATTTAAAATGGCCATAATTCTGAAAACCTGTCTTCATTAGTAGTTGTTTGTTTACTGTGGGAATGAGAACAAGTAAACAATCTGCTTGCGGGCTTCCCTGGTGGTCCAGTGGGTAAGGACACCACCTTGCAGTGCAAGGGGCGCCGGTTTGATCCCTGGTCTGGGAAGATCCCGCGTGCCGCAGAGCGGCTGGACCCATGTGTCCAATGACCGAGCTGGAGCTCTGGAGCGCATGCGCCCTGAGCCGGTGCTCTGTGACAGCAGAGGCCGCCGCGATGGGAGGCCCTCAGGAGCCAAAGAACAAAGATGGAAATAAATGAAAGACCAATAGAATTGGCCAAAAAAAAAATTAAAAAAAAAAAAAAGAATCTGCTTGCGATGCCGGATCCTGGAGAAGGAAATGGCAACCCATTTTAAGATTCTTGCCTGGAAAATCCCATGGACAGAGGAGTATAGTGGGCTACAGTCCATGGGGTCGCAAAGAGGTCAGACACGACTGAGTGACTATCATTAACATTTAACTTGTTCTGAGTACCGTTTAACATGACTCACATGTATTACTAACAAGCCTACAAGGTAGGTAGATAATATCTTTTCTCATGTTACAGGTGGATGAACTGAGGCACAGAGTAGAGACTTGCCACAGGTCACACAGCTCATCTGTGTGACAGCCAGGATCTAAACTCAGGCAATCTGGATTCTTTTAACAATCTTGCCTCTGCGGGCAACTGGAATAATAAAGAACTTAAAGAACAATTCCTTGCTATATACAAACCTATGATCATACAGCAAGACTAATATAACTATGGCTGTTTGCGGAAACCAATTAGAAACAAGAACCTCAAGGAACTTCCCTGGTAGTCCAGTGGCTAGGACTTAGTGGGTCCACTGCAGGGGGTGTGGGTTTGATCCTTGATGAGGGAACTAAGATCCTATATGCCCCTCAGTGTGACCAAAAATAAAAAGCAAAACACTTAATAGTAGCCTATTATCATTATCAAACCCACTTCTCCTTGGTTTTCAAAGTCCTCAGTAAGAAGAATGTCTCACCTGGCCACAGTTTTTAAATGTGAAGACGTAAATCCTGGTCACATTCTTCTGGATCTAAATGAAACTACACCTGAAATTGGAGTAGTTCATAAAATTTTCTCTATTTTTTTTGTTAGTTATATCATTGAACAAATTCTTCTTTCAAAAAAGACTGGTTCAGGGCTTCCTTGGTGGTCCAGTGAGTAAGGACACTGCCTTGCAGTGCAAGGAGTGCCAGTTCAATCCCTGGCATGGGAAGATCCCACATGCCGTGGAGTGGCTGGACTGATGTGTCCAACTACCAAGCCAGAGCTCTGGAGCGCATGTGCCTAGAGCTGGTGCTCTGCAGCGACAGAGGCCACTGCGATGGGAGGCCCAAACAGGCCAAAGAACAGAGATGTATGAAAATAGATAAATGAAAGACCAATAGAAGTGGTCAAAAAAAAAAAAAATAGATTGGTTGAGTTTCAACAGAAAGACCCAGAACAAATACATCCTCTTCTGCAGCTTGTGCCATAGGGATAGTCAGTGGTGGACTATGACCTCAGCCAGTCTATTCAGAGTGAATCTCAGGACTTTTGGAGGCAGGACCAGGAAAAAAAGGTTGGTAGAAAACTGAACTTGAACCTTGGAAGACATGAGCCTGGAGACGCTGTGCCCAAGGCTGCTGGAATCCACTGTCCAGAGTCCAGAGTACCCTCCCAACCAAGGAAAAATAGAGTCAAGAAATGGAGAGAAACAACCCCATTACATCATTTGAGTCCTCAATCCTCAGTATCTTTAGCCAATAGATTCTACTTTTGCTTAAGTTTTAACCATTAGTGACTGAAAGAGTTCAAATACACCCTGTAATACTTCTCAAATTTATCTTCTCTCGTTCTACCCTGCCTGGAATCTGACTTTTTCTTGCCTTACAATGACCGTAAAATGTACTGTCTTAAACCAAAAATGATTTATTATTTTTCCTGATTCTGTGTGTTGGCAATGGATGATTGTCCAGGTGTATTAGTCAGCATTACCAAAGTCACAAAGGACTCCCTGACTCCCAGTGGTGCATAACAACCAGCATTCCTTACTCTGCTCTCATGTGTGCTGCCACATCAGCGAAGGTTCTGCTTCTGCTCGATGTCTTTTCACACTCTGGGACCAAGGCTGCAGGAGCAACTCCTATGTGAGACATGCCAGTCCTGTGTCAGAACAGAAAAGAGCAAGAAAGTAGGTGGAAACGTCCACAAAAGCCCTGAAAC
Organism: Tragulus kanchil; assembly: GCA_022376925.1. NCBI lineage: Eukaryota > Metazoa > Chordata > Mammalia > Artiodactyla > Tragulidae > Tragulus > Tragulus kanchil. Next base: position 74,252,598 of record JAIOJX010000003.1, on the reverse strand, counting down.
TTCCATTCAAGTGGTGTTCATGCTATGCCCTTTCACACAGCATTGAGCAAAGCAAGTCCCTTGCTTTGAAGTTTCCCCATAGCTGTCCAGATAAATTAGGTTGACATCCAAAGCCCTCTCGAGAGGTTAAGTGAGGTAAGGAGATACATACATGCACATACAAACACAGAGAGAAGGAGATAATATATGCATAGATATACATATGCACACACATATAGAATTATACTAGTCTTTGTTTCAGACTTTTATTTTTTTGGCCGTGCCGTGTGGCGTGCGGGACCTTAGTTCCTGGACCAGAGGCAGAACACACATCCCCTACAGTGGAAGCACAGAGTCTTAAAGTGTTATTTCACTCCTGAGGCAATTTGACTTCTACATGGCAGGTTCAGGGTAAGCTCTGAAACCAGTCTTTTTCAAATTAGGGGAAACTCAGGAAGCCTCTCTCCAAACAATCATCAAGGTTCTGTTGAGCCTGTTTTGATGGTAGGCCTTAGTTCTCATAACTGGGATCTTTCCTTCTTTTTTTAACTGCAGCAAGAAATACATAATGCAACATTGACCATCTTAACCATTTTTAAGTGGACAGCACAGTAGTGCTATACACCCTTGCTGTGACCAGTACTCAAACATTCTCATCTTGCATAACTGAAACTTTATACCTGTTGAGTAATAACTCCCCATTTCCCCCTCCTTCCAGCCTCTGCATTCAGTCTTCTGGCCCATCTGTAGGGTCACAGAACCTCTGCTACGGGACTTCCCTACCCATCTGCCAGGGCTCCTGCCAGTGATGCCTTGTTTGCACAGAACCTCTTAAAGTCTACTGCTTGGTCTTCTCCCAAGGACAGCCTCACCCACGAGCATCTAATTTCTGCCACATTTCTGGATACATATCTAGGAGCTGAGATAATAACACTAGTGGGAACTCCCTGGCAGTCCAGTGGTTCCACACAAGGGGTTTTCCAGGTGGCTCAGTGGTCAAGAATCTGTCTGCCAAGCAAGAGACACGTGTTCAATCTCTGGGTCGGGAAGATCCCCTGGAGAAGGAAATGGCAACCCACTCCAGCATTCTTGTCTAGGAAAACCTATTGTCAGAGAATTGGACACAACTTAGCAATGAAACAATAACAACAACCAGTGGTTAGGACTCCCACTTTACTGCTGAGGACTCCAGGTTCAGTCCTCGGTTAGGGAACCAAGATCCCATAAACCATGTGACTTAGCCAAAAATTAAAATTAAAAATTAAGGTAATAATGCTATCTATAATTTATTGCATATGTCCAAGTTCTAGCATCATTCTAGATGCTTGCCAGTTTAGATCTCTGATCCTTACCTATCCCAGAGGTCATGTAAGGTGTGGAAGGCTGAGCCCGGGGATGTCTTTCTTTTCATTAAGCCCCACTCTTTTTTGAGCCACATCACTAGGCCTGGGGGATCTTGGTACCCAGATCTAGCTCCCTCAGACTCTGGGCCCCAGCCATGGAAACACCTAGACCTAACCATTGAGCCGCTAGGGAATTCACCATCAAGCACCGTTCTTGATGTGATTTCAACCCTTTTGCAAGTCTCCCATAACAATGCATTAACACCAAAAGTATTCACAAGTAGTATGAAATTTACTGATGCCTTCCTAAAGGTATGGAACAGAGTTCTTCACTGCACATCCAGAGACGAAAATCACAAGTGTTTTGATGGTAGGCCTTAGTTCTCATAACTGGGATCTTTCCTTCTTTAACTGCAGCAAGAAATACATAATGCAACATTGACCATCTTAACCATTTTTAAGTGGACAGCACAGTAGTGCTATACACCCTTGCTGTGACCAGTACTCAAACATTCTCATCTTGCATAACTGAAACTTTATACCTGTTGAGTAATAACTCCCCATTTCCCCCTCCTTCCAGCCTCTGCATTCAGTCTTCTGGCCCATCTGTAGGGTCACAGAACCTCTGCTACGGGACTTCCCTACCCATCTGCCAGGGCTCCTGCCAGTGATGCCTTGTTTGCACAGAACCTCTTAAAGTCTACTGCTTGGTCTTCTCCCAAGGACAGCCTCACCCACGAGCATCTAATTTCTGCCACATTTCTGGATACATATCTAGGAGCTGAGATAATAACACTAGTGGGAACTCCCTGGCAGTCCAGTGGTTCCACACAAGGGGTTTTCCAGGTGGCTCAGTGGTCAAGAATCTGTCTGCCAAGCAAGAGACACGTGTTCAATCTCTGGGTCGGGAAGATCCCCTGGAGAAGGAAATGGCAACCCACTCCAGCATTCTTGTCTAGGAAAACCTATTGTCAGAGAATTGGACACAACTTAGCAATGAAACAATAACAACAACCAGTGGTTAGGACTCCCACTTTACTGCTGAGGACTCCAGGTTCAGTCCTCGGTTAGGGAACCAAGATCCCATAAACCATGTGACTTAGCCAAAAATTAAAATTAAAAATTAAGGTAATAATGCTATCTATAATTTATTGCATATGTCCAAGTTCTAGCATCATTCTAGATGCTTGCCAGTTTAGATCTCTGATCCTTACCTATCCCAGAGGTCATGTAAGGTGTGGAAGGCTGAGCCCGGGGATGTCTTTCTTTTCATTAAGCCCCACTCTTTTTTGAGCCACATCACTAGGCCTGGGGGATCTTGGTACCCAGATCTAGCTCCCTCAGACTCTGGGCCCCAGCCATGGAAACACCTAGACCTAACCATTGAGCCGCTAGGGAATTCACCATCAAGCACCGTTCTTGATGTGATTTCAACCCTTTTGCAAGTCTCCCATAACAATGCATTAACACCAAAAGTATTCACAAGTAGTATGAAATTTACTGATGCCTTCCTAAAGGTATGGAACAGAGTTCTTCACTGCACATCCAGAGACGACAAACTCCTCAACAGAAGTGGCTTTTCTCTAGTGTCTTCCCTGCTGTGCTACCATCAAGTCTCCCTCTTCTCCTCCCATCTCCAAAACTTTGCTTCCTCAATTTTATGCTGAATGTATAACAATGCAACGGGTAACAGAATACGTAATATAAATATAGCTTAAACAACAAAATTTATTATCACTGGAATATCATTTCCAGGTATGGTTAATTCAGAAGCACAACAATGTCATTAAGTACCCAACCTGATGCTTTCTGACTTTTTCCTTTGCCATCCACAGCATGTAAAGATTTAAATCCTCAGAATTATTTCTCATGATCACAAGATAGCTGCCATGGCCTGAGAAATTATGTCTGCCTATAACTACACTGAAACGTAGAAGAAGTGGCATTTCTCACCATATCCCCAGCCTCCCTCCTCATATCAGAAAGAAGATTTATCTTTAAGCTATCCACCAGGGTTGAATTACAGGTGAGTAGTAAGTAATACCGGCGTTTTTAGCCTCTAGAGTCGGAAAGCAGGTTCTGGCGGCAAGGACAAAGGACAGGGAGCAAATGGCTGTTGAGAAGTGGTCCACCAGTCTTGGCCATACGGAACAGCTTGGTAGCCTGCTCATTTCTGTGCTCTGCAAAGTAAAATGCCCAACTGTTTACAAGGCCATGCTGTCTGCAAATTCTAATCCACAGCCGTCTAATCTTAGGGAGGCTCTTTGGAGTCCCACCGCTACCCCTACCCCTAGTGGGATTATCAAAGCAGAAAATGTGAAAACTCCTCCCTAAGAGGACTTCTGGAAATACCTTTACTGCCTTCCCCGCATACTTCACACTTCAGCAGACTGTTATTACACTGTCCTACAGATTTGGACACTGAGCCTTGGAGCCTGGAGTCAGACAACGACCATGCTGTAGACCAGTGCTGGAACCCAGGGCTGCCCCGCTGCCACGGCCCTGCTGTCAGTGGAAGCAGGGGCAGCATACACTGTGCTCACTTGCTTATCATGTCTGACTCTTTCCACCCTACGGGTTGTAGCCCACCAGGCTCCTGGGTCCATGAAGTTCCCCAGGCAAGAATACTGGAGTGGGTTGCCATTCCCTCCTCCAGGAGATCTCTTCAATCCAGGGATGGAATTCACATCGCCTGCTTGGCAGGCAGGTACTTCACCGCTGAGCCACTGGGGAATCATCTCCAAAGAATCAGAAAAACAGAATGGGCTTAAAATTTACCAGAAGAATAAATAAGCTCTTGGCCCTGAGATAATTAAAAACCATTACACGGTTCTGAGGAGGAATATAATTTCTGTCCCTGGCTATCTTTAAAAGATAAAACAGAGCAGTGCTTTTAGCTCTTGGCTGAGCACATGGAGGCGTTCTAAAGGGTCTGAATAGGCGAACACAAGCCACGCTTCTGAGTTCCCGACATCCAACCCTTTAAGTGGGGCCTGGGAAGCGCTTCGTTCAACAGCAAACACTGACAGGGCCCGGCCCTTGCCCTGAGAAAGGGGGTCTGAGGCCAAAAAGCTGTGTAAACAGATATTTTGGTCTCCATGTGGTAAGAGCTATTGTGGAAGTATGAACAGAAGGGTGTGGGAGTGCTAGTGGAGGAGGGGACGGGGGTGGATGTTAGAAAGACCAAGACCATCATCACCCCGACTGAGGTCACGCCTGTGTCCCGGGACAGCGCAGTCACTCCTGTTGCAAACAAGGACCCTGAGTCACGAGGGCAGAGCTAAACTGGATTTGGAATACACTGTAACACAAGGTGCCTGCTTGCGTGCTAAGTCACTTCAGTCGTGTCCAAGAGTCGTGACTCTTTTGGGACCCCGTGGACTGTAGCCCACCAGCCTCCTCTGTCGATAGGATTCTCCAGGCAAGACTACTGGAGTCAGTGGCCATAGCCTCCTCCAGAGGGTCTTCCCAACCCCGGGACTGAACCCACGGCTCCCGCGGCTCCTGCAATGCAGGCGAGTTCTTTACCACTGAGCCACCAAGGAAGTCTGTAACACAGGGAAGGGGATGAGAAATGTTTCTGAAAGATTTCCTTCCAAAATGGTTTACAGGAAAACATTTCAGCAGTTCTAAATGTAAATTTCAGGGTTTTGTCTGTTTTGAAGCTCAGCTTATGGAACACTTCACATGGCTTATGTACTTACTTCAGGTAATGTAGTAAGTAATTTGCATACACAATCTTGTTTAAAGCTTACAATAATCCTGTGAGATAGATAATCCTATTTTCCACTAAAAAAAACATTCTTTCTAATTTTTTACCTCCGCCACTCTCCTTTCTTCTTTTAGGTGCAGGAACTAAGGATTGGAGAGGTTACGCAATGTGTCCAAGGTCACTCAGTTCCTAATTTACAGACTCAGATTCTGACTTTGCCTATCACAGGACCAGTCTAGAAACTCATTCTTAGAAAACATTATTTCATGAGAAAGGTAATTATGGGTTACTACACTGGATCCAAGTCGAAAAGGAAATGGCAACCCACTGCAGTCTTCTTGCCTGAAGAATCCCATGGACAGAGGAACCTGGTGGGCTACAGTTCATGGAGTCACAAAGAGTTGGACACAACTGAGCAACTAAGCATGCACACCGGATCCAAGTGGAGAACAGGTGTCCTGTATTTACATGTCAGTAGAAAAATCAACCAAAATGGACATTAAAGTTGAAAGATCCATCAGTAGAAAGGAGAAGAGAGCCATTTTTAAAAATGGATACTGGGCTTCCCCTGGTGGTCCAGTGGGTAAGGACACCACCTTGCAGTGCAAGGGGCACTGGTTCGAGCCCTGGCCTGGGAAGATCCCACGTGCTGCAGAGCGGCTGGACTGATGTGTCTAATCACCGAGCCGAAGCTCTGGAGCGCATGTGCCCAGAGCCAGCGCTCTGCAACGACAGACGCCACCGCAATGGGAGGCCCACATGGGCCAAAGAACAAAGACAGATGAAAATAGAGAAATGAAAGACCAATAGAAGTGGCACGCCCATTCCCCTCCCTCCCCAACCCGACCCCCACCCAAAATAAATAAATAAGTAAATCTAAAAATAAAATAAAATAAAATAAAATGGATACTGTATAATGCTCTAATCATTTCACACAAATTTCTATAACAAAATATTTATTAAGGAATTTAGTTGTCAGGAGAACAGTTGTGCAGTCTGATCATCTCTTTGGGCTGTTTCTAAGTCTTCAGCAAACTTACAGACACATTGAAAAATGTGAATGGAAACACCACTGAAAAATAAGACCCTTGCCATTCAAAGAGTGATCTATCCCATGATTGCTTTTCAGAAATGCAGGTTCTCAGGACCCTCTCCAGACCTCCTGAATCAGAATTTCCATTTTCACAGGATGCCCACGAGGTTTATGTGCACATGGAGCCTGAGGACTGTGCTGCTTCAGCTGAATCCCGAGGCCCCCTGCACGTTTATTTTCCACTAAAACATTCTTTCTAATTTTTTACCTCCGCCACTCTCCTTTCTTCTTTTAGGTGCAGGAACTAAGGATTGGAGAGGTTACGCAATGTGTCCAAGGTCACTCAGTTCCTAATTTACAGACTCAGATTCTGACTTTGCCTATCACAGGACCAGTCTAGAAACTCATTCTTAGAAAACATTATTTCATGAGAAAGGTAATTATGGGTTACTACACTGGATCCAAGTCGAAAAGGAAATGGCAACCCACTGCAGTCTTCTTGCCTGAAGAATCCCATGGACAGAGGAACCTGGTGGGCTACAGTTCATGGAGTCACAAAGAGTTGGACACAACTGAGCAACTAAGCATGCACACCGGATCCAAGTGGAGAACAGGTGTCCTGTATTTACATGTCAGTAGAAAAATCAACCAAAATGGACATTAAAGTTGAAAGATCCATCAGTAGAAAGGAGAAGAGAGCCATTTTTAAAAATGGATACTGGGCTTCCCCTGGTGGTCCAGTGGGTAAGGACACCACCTTGCAGTGCAAGGGGCACTGGTTCGAGCCCTGGCCTGGGAAGATCCCACGTGCTGCAGAGCGGCTGGACTGATGTGTCTAATCACCGAGCCGAAGCTCTGGAGCGCATGTGCCCAGAGCCAGCGCTCTGCAACGACAGACGCCACCGCAATGGGAGGCCCACATGGGCCAAAGAACAAAGACAGATGAAAATAGAGAAATGAAAGACCAATAGAAGTGGCACGCCCATTCCCCTCCCTCCCCAACCCGACCCCCACCCAAAATAAATAAATAAGTAAATCTAAAAATAAAATAAAATAAAATAAAATGGATACTGTATAATGCTCTAATCATTTCACACAAATTTCTATAACAAAATATTTATTAAGGAATTTAGTTGTCAGGAGAACAGTTGTGCAGTCTGATCATCTCTTTGGGCTGTTTCTAAGTCTTCAGCAAACTTACAGACACATTGAAAAATGTGAATGGAAACACCACTGAAAAAATAAGACCCTTGCCATTCAAAGAGTGATCTATCCCATGATTGCTTTTCAGAAATGCAGGTTCTCAGGACCCTCTCCAGACCTCCTGAATCAGAATTTCCATTTTCACAGGATGCCCACGAGGTTTATGTGCACATGGAGCCTGAGGACTGTGCTGCTTCAGCTGAATACCTCCCGAGGCCTCCTCCCTCCCATCTTGGGTAGTATTCTATGAGTTTGAAAATCACACAGTAGATTATGTGATGGACTCTAAACAACAAATTTTATAGCCAAACAACATTTACTTTCTCTTTAACTGTATTTGTTTTTATTTTAACTTTATCTAGTGACTCTTTTTCAATAAGACTTTTAGGGAGATCTATGCTCATACAGGGCTTCCCCGGTGGCGCTAGTGGTAAAGAACTCACCTGCCAATGCAGGAGACATAAGAGATGCGGGTCCAGTTCCTGAGTTGGGAAGATCCCCTGGAGGAGGGCATTGCAACCCACTCCAATATTCTTGCCTGAGAAATCCCATGGACAGAGGAGCGTGGCGGGCTATAGTTCAGAGGGTCGTAAAGAGTTGGACACGACTGAAGCGACTTAGCACGCATGCATGAGGTCATGCAAGAAAAGGGGGAAAACAATGGAGCAAAAGAAGTTAGTGGCAAGGCAAAGGAAGGTGCTACGGTTTTCCCATGGCACAAGCCCATCACACAAACTCTTAGTGCATTACTGAATTTCTGCACCAGGCAGGTGCAAAGCCCATTACCTGATGTGCCCGTTGGGTGGTCTGGATTTTGAACAACGGTCCCCCTCCTGTGAAACCCTCTGCTATTTTGCAAACATTTCAATGGCTCTGCTGGAAGCAATGAAACAACAGCTGGTGAATAATCTCATTTTATATTAATAGAGCAGTGTTGACCCATCCAGGTCCCGCAGTACTTTGCAAAACAGAACATCCTTTCTTTCCCAGGTCAGGGAACAGAAGTCTCAGCTACACTGCATTACTGTACAAGTAGGGGCCACTGCAAAAGCAAAAAGAGCCCTTTTCCTGCAGAAAACCTACTGGCATCTTTCACATGAAATCTAAGCTAGAAATAGAGAGAAGGTATGCATCACTGCTTAGCCACGTCAGTCATATCCAACTCTTTTCGACTCCATGGACTGTAGCCCACCAGGCTCCTCTGTCCGTGGGATTCTCCAGGCAAGAATCCTGGAGTGGGTTACCATTTCCTCCTCCAGGGGATCTTCCTGACCCAGGGGTCGAACTCGAGTCTCCAGCGTCTCCCGCATTGGCAGACAGAGTCTTTACCACTGCGCCGCCGGGGAAGCCCTATTGCAGAAAATACCTGCATCAAACCAGGTTACCTATGCTCAGTGACAGCTGCAAAGTAAGACCATTCTTGTCCCAAACCTGCCTCACTTTTCTTTACACGAAGCCCTTTCTGTGAAGCACAGTAGACACGTCATAGTTAGGCGATAATCCTGAAAGATAAACCTGGGCTATTTTTAATACCAGGGCTAGCTGGTGATTTAACATGAACAGAGTCAAATAAAACAGAACCTGACAACACCATCCATTAATCAGTGCTCCTGTCTGAGCCAGTGACATTTCAACACTGTAGAGAACTGCAAAGGAATGAAGAATAGTCTGTGATTTGGGGGCACTTCATTTTGCTGGAGGGTTTCTTCAAGACAAACGCGTAGAAGCAGAGTGCAAGACACAAGCATTAAAGATATATATGGCAGCCAATAATTAAGGCTATTGTGGACGCACGCAGGGTGGAAAAGCTAAAGCATTCTGCTTAAGCAACATTCCTGGAGGTTTGGTCAAAACATTTATTTTTCCCTCAGGAGAAAAGTAATGCTGCTTTTGTTGTTGTTGTTTTAACATTATTTAACATTCACTAAAGCTGAATTGGGAATTTCTCCTGCCCGAGTTCTTTCAGGGTGGAATAAGAATGTTAATAGGGGCTTTTCTACATGCCTCCAAAGTAAGTCTCATTTTATATTAATAGAGCAGTGTTGACCCATCCAGGTCCCGCAGTACTTTGCAAAACAGAACATCCTTTCTTTCCCAGGTCAGGGAACAGAAGTCTCAGCTACACTGCATTACTGTACAAGTAGGGGCCACTGCAAAAGCAAAAAGAGCCCTTTTCCTGCAGAAAACCTACTGGCATCTTTCACATGAAATCTAAGCTAGAAATAGAGAGAAGGTATGCATCACTGCTTAGCCACGTCAGTCATATCCAACTCTTTTCGACTCCATGGACTGTAGCCCACCAGGCTCCTCTGTCCGTGGGATTCTCCAGGCAAGAATCCTGGAGTGGGTTACCATTTCCTCCTCCGGGGGATCTTCCTGACCCAGGGGTCGAACTCGAGTCTCCAGCGTCTCCCGCATTGGCAGACAGAGTCTTTACCACTGCGCCGCCGGGGAAGCCCTATTGCAGAAAATACCTGCATCAAACCAGGTTACCTATGCTCAGTGACAGCTGCAAAGTAAGACCATTCTTGTCCCAAACCTGCCTCACTTTTCTTTACACGAAGCCCTTTCTGTGAAGCACAGTAGACACGTCATAGTTAGGCGATAATCCTGAAAGATAAACCTGGGCTTTTTTTAATACCAGGGCTAGCTGGTGATTTAACATGAACAGAGTCAAATAAAACAGAACCTGACAACACCATCCATTAATCAGTGCTCCTGTCTGAGCCAGTGACATTTCAACACTGTAGAGAACTGCAAAGGAATGAAGAATAGTCTGTGATTTGGGGGCACTTCATTTTGCTGGAGGGTTTCTTCAAGACAAACGCGTAGAAGCAGAGTGCAAGACACAAGCATTAAAGATATATATGGCAGCCAATAATTAAGGCTATTGTGGACGCACGCAGGGTGGAAAAGCTAAAGCATTCTGCTTAAGCAACATTCCTGGAGGTTTGGTCAAAACATTTATTTTTCCCTCAGGAGAAAAGTAATGCTGCTTTTGTTGTTGTTGTTTTAACATTATTTAACATTCACTAAAGCTGAATTGGGAATTTCTCCTGCCCGAGTTCTTTCAGGGTGGAATAAGAATGTTAATAGGGGGCTTTTCTACATGCCTCCAAAGTAAGCTATTTCAGGGCCAGGCACAGAACCTGGGATGAGTACTTCAATACTTCCTCTTCCCAGCTTTCCTGTCCTGAAAGCATGACCACTTGGCAGGTGGCCTAAGGAACGCACATACACGAAGTTATAGAAGCACCAGGAAGGCAGGCTTCCCTGGTGGCTCAGTGGTAAAGAATCTGCCTGCCAGTGCAGGAGACACGGGTTCAATCCCTGATCTGGGATGATCTCACATGCTGCAAGCGAGCTAAGCCCACGCACCACGACTGCTGAGCCTAAGTTCTGGAGCCTGGTAACTGCAACTACTGAAGTCTGCCTGCTCTAGAGCCCACTCTCCGCAACAAGAGAAACGACCACAATGAGAAGCCTGAGCAATACAATGAAGAGGAGCCCCAGCTTAGCACAGTGAAAGAAAAGCCTGTGCAGCAACAAAGACCCAGCCCAGCCAAGAAAAGAAAAGCACCAGGAAGACATCCCGCCAGAAACCGCCTCTCCCTCATCTTTCTGAGGCCAGGGGCCTTTACCGGATTCTGCAGCACAGGTTTGCTGACTTACTCAGGAAGGCACTGTGGCCCCACATGGTGTGGCTGAAGCCGGCTGGTTATCTTCCAGCACCAGCCATTGGCTCCTTGACACTCTGCTCCTCAGGTCGTTCTCGCTGTTGGGATATGAGTGGAGGCCGTATGTGAGTGTTGCCTCTGGTCAGAGGCCATCCAGGCAGAGAAGCCTTTTCATGCGCTTTCTTTTCTTGCAGCAGACCCTGTGAAGGACTTTCTGGAAAGGATGACAGAGGCCCTGGATGAATGGGAGCTTCAAAGAGCAAGAGGCCATTTCCCCTTTCTCTTCCACCGCTATACTGGACAGTGACGGAAGCAAGAGATAAACTGCAATTTTGTCAAATTACTGAGATCTGGGAGCTGTTTGTCAGCTTATGTTAACTAATACACATGGGAATTTTATCATTAGAAAAAAGACATTTATTGACATACCTCCCGCTTTTAGTTTTTGGACTACCACACACTGTAGTGTGGAGTCTTAATTCCCACATCAGAGGTCGAACCCATTCCCCCTGCAGTGGGAGCATAGAGTTTTAACCACTGGAGAAATCCTGAGAAATATCAGGGTTTTATTTGTTAATTTTTTTATTTTTCAATTTATTTTATTACTATTATTTTTGGTTGTATCTTGAGGCATGTGGGATCTTAGTTCCCCAATCAGGAATCGAACCTGTGCCCCCTGCATTGGAAGCCTAGAGTCTTAACCACTGCACCACCAGGGAAGTGCTAGAAATACAAGTTTTGAAAAGCTAATATGACATACACCATTATAACCCAGACTGAAGGCAGGGTCCTGAGGAAATAGCCCTCGTTAGGAATAAGGAGTTCAAGCTCAGAGATGGCGTGAGTTGACCAGGTTGCTACCAGAAGCTGCTGTGCTGCACAAGCCCAGCTGGCACCACACACACAGGCTCTGTCGTTCCTGGAGTCGTGCAGGGCACAGCCTGCCCAGCCATAGAAAACAGCCCTTATTCCCGGGAGTGGCAAAGTACAGCTAGTACAAGAGCAGCAGGGAGCACTGGGAGGGGCCGTGAGAGGCTGATGCGGAGCGCAGCACGCCTCTCCTGCTTTCATCCTCCAGCCCAGCGCTGGCCCTGTTATTGCTGAGGTACCTGAAAATTCTACCCACACCACAACCAATCACATTCCCAAACAAAAGGAAGCCCAGGAGACACAGCAGTAAAGAATCGCCTGCCAATGCAGGAGACACAGGAGATGTGAACTCAGTCTCACAGGTTGGGAAGATCCCTTGGAGAAGAAAATGGCAACACACTTCAGTATTCTTGTCCAGAGAATCCCATGGACAAAGGAGCCTGGAGGGCTACAGTCCATGGGGTGGCAAAGGGTCAGACAGGACTGAGCATGGACTCACACACATCCACAAAAGGAAGTATATCTTCTCTGAACTAGTTCTTTGGGGTCTTCTGCAAGCTACCTTTACTAAAGGAGAGACCATGCTCAAGGATGGGCTTCCTTGGTGGCTCAATGGTGAAGAATCCACCTGCCGATGCAGGAGATGTGGGTTTGATCCCTGGGTTGGGAAGATCCCCTGGAGAAGGAAATGGTAACCTGCCCCAGTATTCTTGCCTGGGTAATTCCACAAACAGCAAGCCTGGCCACAGGGTTGCAAAGAGTCAGACACAACTTAGCGACTAAACAACAACAAATGTTGAAGGATGACTTACTTGTTGGTGTTGCAGTTAGAAAATAGAGATTATTATTTCCATTTGTCATGGAAACTCTTTCATGACTCCTCTAAATCCTTCCTTTATTTTATTACTATTATTTTTGGTTGTATCTTGAGGCATGTGGGATCTTAGTTCCCCAATCAGGAATCGAACCTGTGCCCCCTGCATTGGAAGCCTAGAGTCTTAACCACTGCACCACCAGGGAAGTGCTAGAAATACAAGTTTTGAAAAGCTAATATGACATACACCATTATAACCCAGACTGAAGGCAGGGTCCTGAGGAAATAGCCCTCGTTAGGAATAAGGAGTTCAAGCTCAGAGATGGCGTGAGTTGACCAGGTTGCTACCAGAAGCTGCTGTGCTGCACAAGCCCAGCTGGCACCACACACACAGGCTCTGTCGTTCCTGGAGTCGTGCAGGGCACAGCCTGCCCAGCCATAGAAAACAGCCCTTATTCCCGGGAGTGGCAAAGTACAGCTAGTACAAGAGCAGCAGGGAGCACTGGGAGGGGCCGTGAGAGGCTGATGCGGAGCGCAGCACGCCTCTCCTGCTTTCATCCTCCAGCCCAGCGCTGGCCCTGTTATTGCTGAGGTACCTGAAAATTCTACCCACACCACAACCAATCACATTCCCAAACAAAAGGAAGCCCAGGAGACACAGCAGTAAAGAATCGCCTGCCAATGCAGGAGACACAGGAGATGTGAACTCAGTCTCACAGGTTGGGAAGATCCCTTGGAGAAGAAAATGGCAACACACTTCAGTATTCTTGTCCAGAGAATCCCATGGACAAAGGAGCCTGGAGGGCTACAGTCCATGGGGTGGCAAAGGGTCAGACAGGACTGAGCATGGACTCACACACATCCACAAAAGGAAGTATATCTTCTCTGAACTAGTTCTTTGGGGTCTTCTGCAAGCTACCTTTACTAAAGGAGAGACCATGCTCAAGGATGGGCTTCCTTGGTGGCTCAATGGTGAAGAATCCACCTGCCGATGCAGGAGATGTGGGTTTGATCCCTGGGTTGGGAAGATCCCCTGGAGAAGGAAATGGTAACCTGCCCCAGTATTCTTGCCTGGGTAATTCCACAAACAGCGAAGCCTGGCCACAGGGTTGCAAAGAGTCAGACACAACTTAGCGACTAAACAACAACAAATGTTGAAGGATGACTTACTTGTTGGTGTTGCAGTTAGAAAATAGAGATTATTATTTCCATTTGTCATGGAAACTCTTTCTTTATGACTCCTCTGTACATGATTCCCCCTTCCTTTTGCACTATGTATTATGGAACATTCCAAACAAATATAAAACAGAGAAAATAATGTAATGGACCACTGCCAAGACTCAACAATTATTAACATGTGGAAATATCACTTTTATCCACCTAACTGGATTATTTTGAAATTAGTCCCAGATTTCACATCATATTATCCACACATATTTTAGTGGTATGTCTGTAAAAGATAAGGACTCAAAAAAAGAAAAAAAAAAAAGGAAAGAAAGATAGAAAAACATAACCATTGGCACTTCCCTGGTGGTCCAATGGCTAAGCCTCCACACTCCCAATACGGGGGTTGGTAGGGGCCGGATTTGATCCCTGGTCAGTGAACTAGATCCCACATAGCATAATGAAGATAGAACTAAGACCTGTCACAGCCAAATAAAGAAATAAGTTTAAAAAAATCATAACCATAATATCATCCTCACACCCTAAAAAGCCTGAATGTTATCAAATATTCAGTGCTCAGATGCTCCAAATTTCTCATTACTTTTTTTTAAACACTTTTAATTGTTTATTTTTATTTTTTTTTTAAAGATTTATTTATTTATTTATTTTGGGCAGGGGTCGGGTTGGGGAGGGAGGGGAGCAGGCAGGCCACTTCTACTGGTCTTTCGTTTCTCTGTGTTCATCCGTCTTTGTTCTTTGGCTCCTGTGGGCCTCCCATCGCGGTGGCGTCTGTTGTCGCAGAGCACCGGCTTCGGGCGCATGCGCTCCAGAGCTCTGCCTCGGTAATTGGACACATCAGTCCAGCCGCTCCGCGGCACGTGGGATCTTCCCAGGCCAGGGATTGAACCGGCACCCCTTGCACTGCAAGGCGGTGTCCTTACCACTGGACCACCAGGGGAAGCCCTGTTTATTTTTTAATTATGCATTTATTTGGCTGCGCTGGGCTTAGTTGTGGCATGTGGGATCTAGTTCCCTGACCAGGGATCAAACCTGGGACTCCTGCATTGGGAACACAGAGTCTTAACCACTGGACCACCAGGGAAGTCTCCTCTCATTACTTTTTAACAGATTTTTTAAATTAGTATTTTATGGCCCATATACTGCAGTCAGTTAATACATCTTCTATGTTTCTTTTAACTTAGATGGTCCCTTGCCTTCTTTTCTTCTTTCCTTTTACCTTATTTGTTGGAGACACTGGGGTAATTTGTAGTTTCCCACATTCTGCTGATTGCACCCCTGTAGCAATATTTAGCATGTTTCTCTAAGACCTGTAGTTCCTGAAAAGTATGTGTTTTTTTTTTTTTTTTTTTTACCCAAACTTTAAATGTTTTATTTTGTGCTGGGGTCTAGTGGATTAACAATGTGTGGAGTCTCAGGTGAACAGTGTGGACTCAGCCACACATACACGTATGTGCCTTCTCCCCCCAACCCCCTTTCCATTCCTGCTGGAACAAAACATTGAACAGAGCTCCATGTGTTCTACAGTAGGTCCTTGTTGGCTAACCATTTTAACTACAGCAGTGTGTAGTCAAAATGGATGACCTTCCCAAAGTCCCTCACTATCTCAGGGTTCATTTTTTTTGACAAGAATACTTCATAGCCAGTACTGTGAACCTCCTAGCGCATTGCATCAGCATCACATGGTGTCTGATTGTCTCTTTTGTGAGAGGATTGATGAGCGAATTCAGGCATTGCCAGCTTGATCCGTCCATTCAAAAGTGCCCCATCAGCTCTTCCCCTTAGAGTTTTTTTAAAATTTTATTTCCTTTCTTTATTTTTATTTTTGGCTGTGCTGGATCTTCACTGCTATGTGGGTTTTTCTCTAGTAGCAGAGAGCGGGGGCTACTCTCTGGTGGCGGTGCCCAAGCTACTCATGACGCTGGCTCCTCTTGTTGCAGAATGCAGGCTCTAGGGTGTGTGGGCTTCAGCAGCCATGGCTCTCTGGATCCAGGGCACAGGCTCAATAGTTACGGCTGAGTGGCTCCACGGCTTGTGGAATCTTCCTGAATCAGGGGTCGAATCTACGTCCCCTGCATGGGCAGGTGGATTCTCCACCACTGAGTCACCAAGGAGGTCCCCCTCTGAGAATCTCTAACAGGCACTAATGATCGCTGCTGGGATCCAGGTTTTCACTAGGGGTTAGAAACGGATGGTATTCTAATCCTAGCATCCTGCCGCTTCTACTAGCTGGAAAGCTTCTGAAACAAGAACTGTTCCTCAACGACAATTCAGCGATCCTGAGATATGGTTCATACAAAAAAGACAAGACAAATGCTCAATTCTTTCCCTTTTTAAACCAGTTTGCAGAGTGATGAGTTGGTAACCTAGCAACCTGTAAAGGTGACCTATGAGGAGGTTTTTCTTTCCCCCCTGGTATAATTATAAACGCATGGATTTTAATATATTTGATGAATTTCAATCCATTGGAGATGCTCAAATTATTCATCTTTGGACACTGAGAGTCTCTTGACCCTCATGGCTCCTGACCCGAGTCTTTTGGACACAACCAAGTCTTCTCTGAGGGCTTCCCCAGGGGCTCAGCAGCAAAGAATCTGCCTTTAAGGCAGGAGCCACAGGTTAGATCCCTTAGCCAGGAAGACCCTTTGGGGTAGGAAATGACAACCCACTCCAGTATTTTCTCGGGAAATCCCATGGACAGAGGAGCCTGCCACGCTACAGTCCACGGAGTCACACAGAGTCAGACACGACTTAGCCACTGAACAACAAACATTTAGTTGTCTCGGAATGCTTCCTTGCTTTTTAGAATGATAACGCTCATTTCTTGCCCCAGCTCTGGAATCAGTGATGACCTCCAGAAGCCTGGTTCCCTTTGGTGACCACAGCTGAGTGGCGGGGCCACGTTCTGGGTGACAGGATACTTCCTGTTCCTGGGATTGCCAGGTGAGGGGGCCTTTTCATGGCCAGAGTCAGACTGGCCCCACTTCTGCTCTCGCCTCCTCCTACTGCCCTCATCCGCGTCACTCATGGCACATCCTCCTCTTTGTTCCCGGTGCCTCCAGAAGGAACAGAGCCACTCCTGCTGAGGGCCCTGTCACTGCACATGCTGTTTCCCCATGCCTGTCATGCATTCCTCCAAAACACTGCTGCTCACTCCTCGTGTTCTTCACGCCTGTCCTCAAATGTCACCTGCTCAGTGAGACCATCCCTGAACACCTCATCCAGCACAAGGCACAGAATCCCCGCTCTCCCCAACGTTCTCCACCCCTATCCCTGCCTGAGTTTTCTCCCAGGATGTACTGGTTAACACTATGTAATCTACTTGTTGATATTTTGTGTGTCATCTGTTTACTCACTAGAATGCACATTCCGAGAGGACAGAACTGTCTTTTTTTTTTTTTTCCGGTTCTCATTAGTTCTCTGTTTTACACATAGTAGTGCGTATATGTCAGTCCCAATCTCTCAATTCATCCCCCTCCCCTTCCCCGCCTTCCTGTCCACACGTTTGTTCTCTACGTCTTTGTCTCTATTTCTGCTTTGCAGATAGGTTCATCAGTACCATTTTTCTAGATTTCCACTCATATGGGTTAATATACAACATTTGTTTTTCTCTTTCTGACTTACTTCACTCTGTATGACAGTCTCTAGGTCCATCCACATCTCTGCCAATGGCATAATTTCATTCCTTTTCACGGCTGAGTAATATTCCATCATGTATATGCACCATATCTTCTTTATCCACATTCTTCTTTATCCATATCCATTCTCACTTAGGTTGTTTCCATGTCTCCTGGCTAGTGTAAATAACACTGCAATAAACATTGGGATGCATATATCTTTTGGAAGTATACTCCTAGTGCAAAAACACCAACAGAACAGGACAGAAAGCCCAGAGATAAACACACACCTATGGTCACTTAATCTATGACAAAGGAGGCAAGAATATACAATGAAGGAAAGACAGTTTCTTTAAAAAGTGGTGCTGGGAAAACTGGATAGCTGCATGTAAAAGAATGAAATTAAAGCACTCTCTAACACCATCCACAAAAATAAACTCAACATGGATTACAGAGTTCTGTCTATTCTGTTGAGAGATGTGTTCGTGGCATCTAGAGCAGGGTCTGGCACAGACTGGCTGCTTAGTTAATAGTTGTTGAATAAATGAACTGAGAGGAAATAAGTCTATTGTGACAGATCTCAATTATTGGATGCCTCTGGCAAACATTTGTAGACTCCCAAAATTAGATTTTTGTGGGGAACAGAAGCTCATCCTACCCCATCGTTTCACCACTGAATCTAGAAACAGGGCTAAATTTAGTCACACCATTGTCAGGCTTGTGGGCCACTGTAAAGACTGGGTTGTTTTTTGTTTTTTGTTTTTTTTAAGCTGAGTGAGACAGATTATATGAAAGACAGGAGTCAAGGATGACTCTTGTATTATTTTTGTTTTTGTTTGTCTAGGGGCGTTGGGGTACAAACCAAAACTTTTGGAATGGCATTGCCATTTACTAAAATGGGGAAGAAAACCAGAAAAGCAAGCTTTGAGGGCAAATTCTGTTGGTTTTGACAGCCAGTGAGATACTGGAGCTGTCAAGTGGGCAATTAGATAGAAGGATTTCAAGTTCAGAGGAGAGGTCCTATCCAGATAAATTCGGTAGTCAGCAGTACCAAGACAGTACTTAAAGCCATGAAACAACAAGAAGAGAGGAGACAGATGGAGATGAAGCTTGAGGACTGGTCCTTGGGTGCTTTAAGGTCCAGGAGAAGAGAGGGAACCAGCAAAGGAGGCTGAGAAAATCTGTCCTGGAAGATGGCCAGAGACCATGGAGAGCGTGCTGTCCTGAAAGTGTTCCCAGGCTTCCCTAGTGGCTCTGGGTCAATAATTCGCCTGCCAATGCAGGAAGACAGGAGTTCAACCCTTGATCTTGGAAGATCCCACATGCCGTGGAGCACCTGAGCTCATGCACCACATCTACTAAGCCAGTGCTCTAGAGCCTCGGAGCCACAACTACTGAAGCCCACATGTGCTCGAGTCTGCGCTCTGCAGCAAGAGAAGCCACTGCCACGAGAAGCCTGAGCACCGCAACCAGAGAGCCGCCACCGCTCGCGGCAACTAGAGAAAAAAAGCCCAGAGCAGCAACGAAGGCCCATCACAGTAAAAAAAAATCAGATAAATCAATAAAATCATAAAGAAAAGAGTTCAAAACATAACATGGATTTTTTCTTCAATAAATTAAAGAAAAAAGAAAATGTTTGCACAGACTGGCTGCTTAGTTAATAGTTGTTGAATAAATGAACTGAGAGGAAATAAGTCTATTGTGACAGATCTCAATTATTGGATGCCTCTGGCAAACATTTGTAGACTCCCAAAATTAGATTTTTGTGGGGAACAGAAGCTCATCCTACCCCATCGTTTCACCACTGAATCTAGAAACAGGGCTAAATTTAGTCACACCATTGTCAGGCTTGTGGGCCACTGTAAAGACTGGGTTGTTTTTTGTTTTTTGTTTTTTTTAAGCTGAGTGAGACAGATTATATGAAAGACAGGAGTCAAGGATGACTCTTGTATTATTTTTGTTTTTGTTTGTCTAGGGGCGTTGGGGTACAAACCAAAACTTTTGGAATGGCATTGCCATTTACTAAAATGGGGAAGAAAACCAGAAAAGCAAGCTTTGAGGGGCAAATTCTGTTGGTTTTGACAGCCAGTGAGATACTGGAGCTGTCAAGTGGGCAATTAGATAGAAGGATTTCAAGTTCAGAGGAGAGGTCCTATCCAGATAAATTCGGTAGTCAGCAGTACCAAGACAGTACTTAAAGCCATGAAACAACAAGAAGAGAGGAGACAGATGGAGATGAAGCTTGAGGACTGGTCCTTGGGTGCTTTAAGGTCCAGGAGAAGAGAGGGAACCAGCAAAGGAGGCTGAGAAAATCTGTCCTGGAAGATGGCCAGAGACCATGGAGAGCGTGCTGTCCTGAAAGTGTTCCCAGGCTTCCCTAGTGGCTCTGGGTCAATAATTCGCCTGCCAATGCAGGAAGACAGGAGTTCAACCCTTGATCTTGGAAGATCCCACATGCCGTGGAGCACCTGAGCTCATGCACCACATCTACTAAGCCAGTGCTCTAGAGCCTCGGAGCCACAACTACTGAAGCCCACATGTGCTCGAGTCTGCGCTCTGCAGCAAGAGAAGCCACTGCCACGAGAAGCCTGAGCACCGCAACCAGAGAGCCGCCACCGCTCGCGGCAACTAGAGAAAAAAAGCCCAGAGCAGCAACGAAGGCCCATCACAGTAAAAAAAAATCAGATAAATCAATAAAATCATAAAGAAAAGAGTTCAAAACATAACATGGATTTTTTCTTCAATAAATTAAAGAAAAAAAAAGAAAATGTTTCAAGAAGGACAGAGTGAGCAACTGCATTAAATGCTGCTGCTGAGTCAAGTAGCAAGTGCATGTACATGCACTCAGTTACTTTAGTCGTGGCTGACTCTGCGACTCCATGGACTGCAGCCCGCCAGGCTCCTCTGTCCATGGGATTTTCCCTCTAAGAATACTGGAGTGGATTGCCATTTCCTACTTCAGGGGATCTTCCCAAGTCAGGGATCGAATCCTTGTCTCTTGTATCTCCTGTGTTGGCGGGCGGATTCTTTACCACTGAGCCACTGAAGAAGCTCCTAGATGAGCGGATTCAAGATAGTAAGTAGCCATCCCTAAGAGAGAAATCAAAGCTAGGTGTGTGCACGCACACACACACACACTCCCCAGGCAAATTCATCTTAAGGTATACCATAAACGATACAAAGTTTTTCCAGATGCATTTTACTGGACGGGGGCAACAGTATGGCCACAGTCTTACTTGGGCCAGAGTGGAGGGCATGCAGCCTCGTGTCTCCGACCTTCAGGGCACCACCCTGGCCATCTCAGACATTAGGAAACCAGGGTATGCCCTCAGGTAGGGTAAGGGAAGTGTCTTTCATTCCCAGGAAACACTACTGTGGGGAGGCCCTCTCACCCAGATGTTAGGGGAGGAAGGGCAGCTTCAGAGCTGACAGGTGACGGGGAATGGGGTGCCTTAAAGTGGGGCTGTGACAGTAACTGCAGGCGGGGCAGGGTTGATACTACACACCCTGGGTGCCATCTGCCCGCACCTCATGCCCTTCTCCCTACTTTCTCATCGCCCTTCACATCAGAACTGGCAGCCTTCCTGTCTAAGAGACCTCCCAACTTTGACTGCCTCAAGTTCTCCACAAGGAACAAAAGCTCAATAGCTTAAAAGAAATTCATGATCATTGAAAACATGGATCACACGGATGCAGGTAAGATTGAGACAAATCTCTCCTTTAGTGGAATACCTCCAATTCTTCCCTGGCCTGTTCTCTTGGGCAAAAGTGCTTAGAGGTTCCAAAACTAAGAGGGTAGGCGAGGGGAAGAGGGGCCCTGACCCCTAGCCTAATGAAGTTTCATGTCAAATACGAAGAGAGACTATCCCTTCACCAGAACTGTCTCCTTGAGCCTCTTGTCATCAAAAAATTGCACCACCCTCTTACCTCACCTCTAGCCAATCAGAACAAAGCCACACACCCTGCAGCGCCCACCCCCAAAATCTGCCTATTAAAACCTCTTCCTGCAAACCATCAGGGAGTTCAGGGCTTCTGAGTATAAGCCACTTGTTCCCCTTGCTTAGCCCTGCATTAAACCTTTCTCCAAACTCATACATTTCAGGCTATTTGACCTCACTGTACCATGGGCACTTGAACTTGGTTTGGTAACAAGTCCATCCATAAAAGACAATGCTTTCCACCCACAAATACCTTGAGGCAAATCTACCTGAATGAATTCGGACCTGTCACCTCAGCATTTTAGGTGAAAAACAAAGCATTCATTATGTTAGTGTTAATCACTGAGTCATGTTCAACTCTTTGTGATACCATTGACTGTAGCCCGCCAGGCTCCTCTGTTCATGGGATTCTCCAGGCAAGAATACTGGAGTGGGTAGCCGTTCCCTTCTCCAGAGATCCTCCCGACCTAGGGATTGAACCCAGGTCTCTTGCCAGTACAGGCAGATTCTTTAGCATATGAGCTACCAGGGATGCCCATTCATTATGTTACTACTTGTGCAAAAGAAAAAAAGAAAAAGAGGGCACAGAACATTTCTGAATCTGTAACAGACTGGTACAGAGCCAGGAAGGAAATGTGTATTTCCCTCCATAGCTTTTTGTTGTTTTGCAATTATTAGAACATACACGAATCATCTATTCAAAAATTAATTAAAAAAAAACTGAAGAAAGCACTTAGAAAATCAATGCTATCCAATTGATTGATTGATCTTGGCCTTCCCCAGGAGGACTTGCAGATGAGAATTGAAGGAAGGAATGCATTTAGAGAGATACATTGATCTAGGGGAGGTTTTGTTCTTTATTTTTAATTTTTGGCCTTCTTTATTATTTTTTTAATTTATTTATTTTCATCCATCTTTATTCTTTGGCCTGTATGAGCCTCCCATCACAGTGGCCTCTCTAGTTGCAGAGCACTGGCTCTGGGTGCATGCCTTCCAGAGCGCTGGCTCATAATTGAACACACCGGTCGGTCCAGCCATTCTGCAGCATGTGGGATCTTCCCAGGAAAAGGATTGAACTGGTGCCCCTTGCACTGCAAGGCAGACTCTTTACCCACTGGACCACCAGGGAAGCCCAAGGAGGGGGAGGTTTTAAAGCTGGGGGTGGGCTTGGGATAAGGAGACTTTGGAAAAGGTGTCAAGAGACACCTATGGACAATTACGCTTGGAAGAACTTGTAAAGTACTTAAGCTCCCTGACACTTGGGAACGACATCCTAGCTGTGACACCATTAAAGAGGTGAGAAGGTGCGGGTTTAGAAAGCCCCAGGCAGTTCTGGAGGCTGTCCAAGGAGTCTCCTCAACAGTCGTAATGGGTTGTCCTGTCACCATGCACATCTTCCACGAAAGCTGTTTGTCTTCTCCTGGATGGGTCTGGGGAGAAGGCACAGAGGCTCTGAACCCATGCAAAGTGAGGAGCTGGAGGTTCTGGGTCCCCAGCTCTGTGACATCTCATCTCCGATTCTTGCCTTTTTGGTGAGGAGTGGGAAGTAGAGAAGAGCTTGGTTTATTTTCTGGGAAATGAATAAACCACAGTATCAGATCAGCCTGAACTGGCAATTCAATCCTAATAAAATCAAAAACCCCTTATTTGTAGTTCATTATGTTACTACTTGTGCAAAAGAAAAAAAGAAAAAGAGGGCACAGAACATTTCTGAATCTGTAACAGACTGGTACAGAGCCAGGAAGGAAATGTGTATTTCCCTCCATAGCTTTTTGTTGTTTTGCAATTATTAGAACATACACGAATCATCTATTCAAAAATTAATTAAAAAAAAACTGAAGAAAGCACTTAGAAAATCAATGCTATCCAATTGATTGATTGATCTTGGCCTTCCCCAGGAGGACTTGCAGATGAGAATTGAAGGAAGGAATGCATTTAGAGAGATACATTGATCTAGGGGAGGTTTTGTTCTTTATTTTTAATTTTTGGCCTTCTTTATTATTTTTTTAATTTATTTATTTTCATCCATCTTTATTCTTTGGCCTGTATGAGCCTCCCATCACAGTGGCCTCTCTAGTTGCAGAGCACTGGCTCTGGGTGCATGCCTTCCAGAGCGCTGGCTCATAATTGAACACACCGGTCGGTCCAGCCATTCTGCAGCATGTGGGATCTTCCCAGGAAAAGGATTGAACTGGTGCCCCTTGCACTGCAAGGCAGACTCTTTACCCACTGGACCACCAGGGAAGCCCAAGGAGGGGGAGGTTTTAAAGCTGGGGGTGGGCTTGGGATAAGGAGACTTTGGAAAAGGTGTCAAGAGACACCTATGGACAATTACGCTTGGAAGAACTTGTAAAGTACTTAAGCTCCCTGACACTTGGGAACGACATCCTAGCTGTGACACCATTAAAGAGGTGAGAAGGTGCGGGTTTAGAAAGCCCCAGGCAGTTCTGGAGGCTGTCCAAGGAGTCTCCTCAACAGTCGTAATGGGTTGTCCTGTCACCATGCACATCTTCCACGAAAGCTGTTTGTCTTCTCCTGGATGGGTCTGGGGAGAAGGCACAGAGGCTCTGAACCCATGCAAAGTGAGGAGCTGGAGGTTCTGGGTCCCCAGCTCTGTGACATCTCATCTCCGATTCTTGCCTTTTTGGTGAGGAGTGGGAAGTAGAGAAGAGCTTGGTTTATTTTCTGGGAAATGAATAAACCACAGTATCAGATCAGCCTGAACTGGCAATTCAATCCTAATAAAATCTTATTTTGGAAAGCAACCTTTCTCAGTTGTTATTGTGGTAGTTCATTCTGGAATGGCTTTAATCATGTTAAAACCCAGCTGGCCATTAGCTTGGAATGGAGAAAGACAGGTAAAGAGAAAAGGAGGTATGATACTAGTTAAAACCAGATTATTGATGAATTACAGTTTGCCCTTCACATTACCCCTCCTATCAACAGAATTTTTAGTAACCTGGAGTTACTGGGCAGGAAATACCCAGGTTAGCATCTCCTCTCCACCATTATTAGTCCAATGACCCTGGGCAAATTGAACTAGCATCTTCCTTCCTAAGGATAGACACTAACGGCTGCTTCAGTGCTGTGGTTAGGATCAGATGAGAACCTTAGTGCAGAATTTAATCAGCAATTTGTGAGCAATTATCATGTGATAGGAAGAAGGATAAAGCAGTCCTTGTGCTAAGTGTAAGCAGACAGGTTAGAGGGTCCCTGGAGACAGAGAACCAGGAATGGCTTTCTTGACATAAAATGAAAGTGAAAGTACCTTAGTCGTGTCCAACTCTGTGTGACACCTGCCGGGCTCCTCTGTCCAGTGGAATTCTCCAGGCAAGACTATTGCAGTGGGCAGCCATTCTCTTCTCCAGGGATCTTCCCAACCCAGGGATCAAACCCAGGTCTCCTGAATTGCAGGCGGATTCTTCACCATTTGAGCCACCAGGGAAGCCCTTCTTGACACAAGAGAACCCATTTTAGCCTAAGTCATTTTGTGATTCAAGCCTGGCCACAATGCTTGTCCTTGAACAGGTCTTAATAATTAATGATCTTGAGGGTGACAATGCACAAACAAGGGAAGAGCAGTCAAGAAACAACATGGCGGGCTTCCCTGGTGGTCCAGTGGGTAAGGACACTGCCTTGCAGTGCAAGGGGTGCCGGTTCAATCCCTGGCCTGGGAAGATCCCTTGTGCCGCGGAGCAGCTGGACCGATGTGTTCAATTACCGAGCTGGAGCTCTGGAGTGACATCTCATCTCCGATTCTTGCCTTTTTGGTGAGGAGTGGGAAGTAGAGAAGAGCTTGGTTTATTTTCTGGGAAATGAATAAACCACAGTATCAGATCAGCCTGAACTGGCAATTCAATCCTAATAAAATCTTATTTTGGAAAGCAACCTTTCTCAGTTGTTATTGTGGTAGTTCATTCTGGAATGGCTTTAATCATGTTAAAACCCAGCTGGCCATTAGCTTGGAATGGAGAAAGACAGGTAAAGAGAAAAGGAGGTATGATACTAGTTAAAACCAGATTATTGATGAATTACAGTTTGCCCTTCACATTACCCCTCCTATCAACAGAATTTTTAGTAACCTGGAGTTACTGGGCAGGAAATACCCAGGTTAGCATCTCCTCTCCACCATTATTAGTCCAATGACCCTGGGCAAATTGAACTAGCATCTTCCTTCCTAAGGATAGACACTAACGGCTGCTTCAGTGCTGTGGTTAGGATCAGATGAGAACCTTAGTGCAGAATTTAATCAGCAATTTGTGAGCAATTATCATGTGATAGGAAGAAGGATAAAGCAGTCCTTGTGCTAAGTGTAAGCAGACAGGTTAGAGGGTCCCTGGAGACAGAGAACCAGGAATGGCTTTCTTGACATAAAATGAAAGTGAAAGTACCTTAGTCGTGTCCAACTCTGTGTGACACCTGCCGGGCTCCTCTGTCCAGTGGAATTCTCCAGGCAAGACTATTGCAGTGGGCAGCCATTCTCTTCTCCAGGGATCTTCCCAACCCAGGGATCAAACCCAGGTCTCCTGAATTGCAGGCGGATTCTTCACCATTTGAGCCACCAGGGAAGCCCTTCTTGACACAAGAGAACCCATTTTAGCCTAAGTCATTTTGTGATTCAAGCCTGGCCACAATGCTTGTCCTTGAACAGGTCTTAATAATTAATGATCTTGAGGGTGACAATGCACAAACAAGGGAAGAGCAGTCAAGAAACAACATGGCGGGCTTCCCTGGTGGTCCAGTGGGTAAGGACACTGCCTTGCAGTGCAAGGGGTGCCGGTTCAATCCCTGGCCTGGGAAGATCCCTTGTGCCGCGGAGCAGCTGGACCGATGTGTTCAATTACCGAGCTGGAGCTCTGGAGTGCATGCGCCCAGAGCCAGTGCTCTGCGATGACAGAGACCGCCGCGAGGCCCACACGGGCCAAAGAACAAAATTGGATGAAAATGGAGGAATGAAAGACCAATAGAAGTGGCCCGCCTGCTCCCCTCCCTCCCCACCTCACCCCTCCAAAATAAATAAATAAATAAATCTTTAAAAAAAAAAAAAAAGAAACAACATGGCATACCTTTGAATATAGCAAGCACATCAAATTCCTGCCTGTACGCAGTCCAAGTGGTGAAGGCCTACTGTAAAGATATCAAGCAGCTGTTGAGCACCTACTGTATACAACAAATATATATATGAGCACCTACTTTTCCCAAATATATTGAGCACCTACTGTAAGGAGCTACATTGTATGTGCGTGTTGTTTATAAACATGCTGAGTGCTTTCTGTCGAAAAAAAAAAAAAAAAAACAGAAGAAGAAGAAATAATAGGGTGGCCTTAGGGCAGTGGTTCCTTGAGGAATATCCATAACAATTCATCTTTAAAGTCTTCAGGATCTAAGGCCCCCACTCAGGAGCAGGATGGAATGATGATGTTGACCCTCCAGACTTCAATCAACCAATGCTTAGACCTTGTCAATCTTCTGCCCCAATTCTATGCTAAATTCTCCCCTTTGCTCAAGCCCCTTTTTGAATATGCATGTATCCTTATAGTTTAAACTGTCCTCAGTTTTGCTGTTTGGGACACACTGCTTTGGGCACGTGTTCTTATTTGTGAAGTCGCTTCAGTCGTGTCCAATTCTTTGTGAGGCTATGGACTGAAGCCCACCAGGCTTTGTCTGTCTGTGGGATTTCCCAGGCAAGAATACTGGAGTGGAGTTCCCTCCTCTAGGAGATCTTTCTGACCTAAGAGTTGAATCCACATCCTGCATTGGTAGGCAGGTTCTTTACCACTAGCGCCATCTGAAGAAAGTGAAAGTTGCTCAGTTGTGTCCTACTCTATGCCACCCCAAGGACAAGCCATGGAATTCTCCAGGCAAGAATACTGGAGTGGGCAGCCGTTCCCTTCTCCAGGGGATCTTCCCCATCCAGGAACTGAACCCAGGTCTCCCACATTGCAGGCAGATTATTTACCATCTGAGCCATCAGGGAAGCCTTATTTCCTGCAAGTAATAGTAAGTCCTACTCCCATTCTTTGCCTTGGTTGTATCTATTAGCTTGACATCCATCAAGAGGTAAACAAAACTTTTTAGTAACAAAAGGGCCTCAGAGAAATAATCTGAGAGGTACATGCTGAACTATGGGTTGATCAAGGGAAAAAGGATGCAGATTTGCAAAGAATCAAAAAAAAAAAAAAGAAATTATTACATCAGTTAAAGCAAATTTCTCCACCCCCGGAACTCTCCACCACATTGCTTTAACTGCTTAGCGTTTGTCAGTGTTTTGTTTCTGTGCTACATCCAAGAATGCAATCTACCACAGAGCTTGACCTCTGCCTTGTTTTCTGCTAGGTCTCTCACACCTACTGCTTTTCTCTTCCTTCCCTTTCTTCTTCTGTTGTCTTTTTTTTTTGAGGGGGGGGGTAGGGGAGTATCTTGATTGTATTTTAAGATTATGAGAAGTTCATAAAATGTTTGAAATTTTCAGGTTTTTTTCTCTATGGCCTGAAATACAGTCATCCCTAGGTAACCATATCCTTGGGAGACTGGCTCTGTAACAGGGGGGAAAGGGGCAGGGCACAACTTTTTTTTTTTTTTTTGGCCACTTTTATTGGTCTTTCATTTATTTATTTCCATCCATCTTTGTTCTTTGGCCTGTGTGGGCCTCCCATCACAGTGGCCTCTGTTGTCGCAGAGCACTGGCTCTGGGAGCATGCGCTCCAGAGCTCTGGCTCGGTAATTGGACACATCGGTCCAGCCGCTCCACAGCATGTGGGATCTTCCCAGGCCAGGGATCGAACTGGTGCCCCTTGCACTGCAAGGTGGTGCCCTTACCCACTGGACCACCAGGGAAGCCCCTAGGGCACAACTTTTGAAAGAATGACGCAGTCCAAGGACACAACATAAACCGATTAGAATCAAAAGGATCCAAGACAGCAGACCAGAGCTTGATCCTCAATCAGCAAGCTAAATGACACACCCAGAGGTGCCATGTCAGTTCTGCCCCTTCCCCAAAATAGTTGGCTTAGTCCTCCCACTCATTAGCATATGAAATCCCCCAGCCCATCAAAACTAACCACTCACATTTTGAGGCTGCCCTCGCCCTCTGCGATGGCCCACACTCCACCTGTGGAGTGTGCTTCTCTCGAGTCTCAATAAATCCACTTCTTACCTATCACTTTGTCTCTCACTGAATTCCTTCTGTGATGAGACATCAAGAACCTGAGCTCCATTAGGTCCTGAAACCAGGTGTTATGGGTTTTGGCTGGGTTTGAGTCCCAGCACATGCGTTCAAGTTCCAATCTGAGGTAAACGGTTTCAACTGCAGTAACATTCCAGCAACTAGTTCCAGTAACTGCAGGCCAGTGATGTTACTGGCTACTTGCACTCTGTTACAGGGTAGATGGAACCCAGATCTCCAAGGCCCACCACTTTTTCAAAGATTAGGTGGAAATCACTCCTCTACTCTCTTCTGTGAGTAATGACTATATTTGGTGAGTGTTAGATTTTCTTCTTCTTTTTTTTTTGATCAGTTTTGGTAAGTCATTGATTTCCTCTATATTTTCAAATATATTACTAGAGTGTTGCACACATTTTCCCATAATTCTCTGTATCTTCTATGTCAATTCCGATTCCTAATTGAGCAGATGGAAGAGTAGGCAGCAAAAGATGATTGAGGAAGAAAGGTCAAAACAGTTAGGATCGAACCAACAGAGGTGAATATTATACCAGCCACTGCAGATACAAAGATAAACCAAGGCTCATGGGGCTTCATATTCCTCTCCACCCCCTCAAAACAAGGAACACTTTTCAAAGGAAAGTGAGTTTCCAATAATCTATACCAAAAACTAATGATGAGACAAACCAAGATGGTGATTCGAATCCATGTAACCCAATAAGCTAAGTATTTTATGATCACTTCATCCTCATCCTTATTTGAATTTGGTGTTCAGGAGAATAAGTCCTCACTAAAATCCTCAAAGCCTCTGCCTTTCAGTCTTGTACTCTTTTACAATCTGTCCAAATTATATCCATTAATCACTGATTTTTTTTTCTCCTTGGATCCAAGACCCCTTGATCCTCAATCAGCAAGCTAAATGACACACCCAGAGGTGCCATGTCAGTTCTGCCCCTTCCCCAAAATAGTTGGCTTAGTCCTCCCACTCATTAGCATATGAAATCCCCCAGCCCATCAAAACTAACCACTCACATTTTGAGGCTGCCCTCGCCCTCTGCGATGGCCCACACTCCACCTGTGGAGTGTGCTTCTCTCGAGTCTCAATAAATCCACTTCTTACCTATCACTTTGTCTCTCACTGAATTCCTTCTGTGATGAGACATCAAGAACCTGAGCTCCATTAGGTCCTGAAACCAGGTGTTATGGGTTTTGGCTGGGTTTGAGTCCCAGCACATGCGTTCAAGTTCCAATCTGAGGTAAACGGTTTCAACTGCAGTAACATTCCAGCAACTAGTTCCAGTAACTGCAGGCCAGTGATGTTACTGGCTACTTGCACTCTGTTACAGGGTAGATGGAACCCAGATCTCCAAGGCCCACCACTTTTTCAAAGATTAGGTGGAAATCACTCCTCTACTCTCTTCTGTGAGTAATGACTATATTTGGTGAGTGTTAGATTTTCTTCTTCTTTTTTTTTTTTGATCAGTTTTGGTAAGTCATTGATTTCCTCTATATTTTCAAATATA
Source organism: Tragulus kanchil (assembly GCA_022376925.1). Lineage (NCBI taxonomy): Eukaryota > Metazoa > Chordata > Mammalia > Artiodactyla > Tragulidae > Tragulus > Tragulus kanchil. The sequence goes on along the minus strand of JAIOJX010000003.1, from coordinate 74,222,545 downwards.
TTACTAGAGTGTTGCACACATTTTCCCATAATTCTCTGTATCTTCTATGTCAATTCCGATTCCTAATTGAGCAGATGGAAGAGTAGGCAGCAAAAGATGATTGAGGAAGAAAGGTCAAAACAGTTAGGATCGAACCAACAGAGGTGAATATTATACCAGCCACTGCAGATACAAAGATAAACCAAGGCTCATGGGGCTTCATATTCCTCTCCACCCCCTCAAAACAAGGAACACTTTTCAAAGGAAAGTGAGTTTCCAATAATCTATACCAAAAACTAATGATGAGACAAACCAAGATGGTGATTCGAATCCATGTAACCCAATAAGCTAAGTATTTTATGATCACTTCATCCTCATCCTTATTTGAATTTGGTGTTCAGGAGAATAAGTCCTCACTAAAATCCTCAAAGCCTCTGCCTTTCAGTCTTGTACTCTTTTACAATCTGTCCAAATTATATCCATTAATCACTGATTTTTTTTTCTCCTTGGAAGCAGTTGCCATAACTGAGTTATCTATTACTTTTGTTTTTGGTTTGTCAATGCCTCTTCATGTCCTTTCCTCCTCCCTTCCTGTACTGTGGGGAGTTTCTTCATGCTTGGAAAGTCTATCTCTGGAATTCATATATCAAATTTGGTATATACCAAATAATAATAGATAACTACTGGTATATCCCAATAACAGATATACACCAAATAACACAGGCTTCCCTGGTGCCTCAGCGGTAAAGAATCTGCCCTGCAATGCAAGAGACGCAGGAGACAAGGGCTTGATCCCTTGTCTGGGTTGAGAAGATCCCCTGGAGGGGGGCATAACAATCCACTCCAGTATTCCTTTTTTTTTAAATTTTTATTAATTTATTTGTTTTTGGCTCTTCTGGGTTTTCACTGCTGCTGCAGGCTCTTCTGTAGATTCAGGGAATGGGGGCTGCTCTCTAGCTAAGGTGAGCAGGCTTCTTGTTGTGGTGACCTCCCTTGTGGAACGTGGGCTCTAGAGCACAGGCTCCATAGTTGTGGCTCACAGGCTTAGTTGCTCTGCAGCATGTGGGATCTTCCTGGATCAGATATCAAACCCGTGTCTCCTGCGTTGGCAAGCAGGTTTTTTACCACAGAGCTACCAGGGAAACCCCACTCCAGTACTCTTGCCTGGGAAATCTCATGAACAGCGGAGCTTGGCAGGCTATAATCCATAGGCTCGCAAAGAGTTGGACCCAAATGAAGCAACAAAGCATGCACACGCACACCAAATAATAGATGTATTATTTGGTATATATCAAATAAAATATCTATTATTTTGTAGATACTAAATAATAATAGATATACATATGTCAAATTTGGTATATACCAAACAATAATAGAAATATATACAAGGCATAAAATAGGATAGAAATATATAGAAAGCATAACAGAAATACATAAAAGGTATAAAGCAATTTAGAGGAGGGAGTGATTGAATCAGAAGGAGAAAAATTGTTACCCAAATAGGATTTGAAAAATGCATAGGATTTTGCCTGAAAGATAAGAGAGAGGAGGGACCTCCCTGGAAGTTCAGTGGTTAAGACTCCGTGCTCCCACTTCAGGCTGTATGGGCTCAGTTCCCATGTTTAGTTTCCTGGTTGGGGAAGATCCCACATGCTGATAGGTGAGGCAAGATTAAAAATATATATACATCTAGAGATAGACTTGAGCAAAATCTGAAAGACAGCAAAGGACAGGGAAGCCTGGCATGCTGCAGTCCACGGGGTCACAGAGAGTCAGACAGGACTTGGCAACAGAACAACCACCTGCCTCACACTAGGCTGTATGTTTATTGAGGGCAGGAGTCTGTTAGGTTTTCAGATCCTACTGGCCAGGTCTGCCTAGAAATATATCCAAGGGTATTCGATTAACGCCTGAAGAACTCACTGATACACAGGTTTACACTTGGGTGGGCCTTATTTTTGATTTTTAAATATTGGAATTGTTTCGAATTTATAGAAATATCTAAAGATAGTATAAAGAGCTCCCACAGGACCTGTGCCTAGTGTTTGCCATTATTCACATCTAACATTAATATGATATTTTGTCACAATTAATGAACCAATACTGGTTCATTATCATTAACTAAAGTCCATATGGCATTCCAATTTTTCTTTGTTTTCATCTGATGTCCTTTGTTTCAGTTCCAAGATCTGACTTTACATGTAGCTGTCACATTTCTCTGGGCTTCTCTTGGCTGTGACAGTTTCTCATACTTTGAACTGAATGACCTTGACTGTTAAGGAGTGTTGCTCAGACCTTTGGTAGGATGTCCCTCAAGTGTGATTCACGTGATGTTTTTCCTCTGATTAGACAGGAGTTGTGGGTTTTAGGGGAAGCAGATTGAGAGATAAAGTGCCCTTCTCATTACATCATACCAAGGGGACAGACTATCGATGTGATTTATCTCTGTTGATGTTGCCTTGATCACTGGGCAAAGGCAGTGTTCGTCAGGTTTTTCCATTCTTAAGGCTCTCATCCCCCCAACGCCATCCTTCTCACACTATATTCTTGGGAAGAAAAGCAATTTAGAGGAGGGAGTGATTGAATCAGAAGGAGAAAAATTGTTACCCAAATAGGATTTTATATGTATAGGATTTTGCCTGAAAGATAAGAGAGAGGAGGGACCTCCCTGGAAGTTCAGTGGTTAAGACTCCGTGCTCCCACTTCAGGCTGTATGGGCTCAGTTCCCATGTTTAGTTTCCTGGTTGGGGAAGATCCCACATGCTGATAGGTGAGGCAAGATTAAAAATATATATACATCTAGAGATAGACTTGAGCAAAATCTGAAAGACAGCAAAGGACAGGGAAGCCTGGCATGCTGCAGTCCACGGGGTCACAGAGAGTCAGACAGGACTTGGCAACAGAACAACCACCTGCCTCACACTAGGCTGTATGTTTATTGAGGGCAGGAGTCTGTTAGGTTTTCAGATCCTACTGGCCAGGTCTGCCTAGAAATATATCCAAGGGTATTCGATTAACGCCTGAAGAACTCACTGATACACAGGTTTACACTTGGGTGGGCCTTATTTTTGATTTTTAAATATTGGAATTGTTTCGAATTTATAGAAATATCTAAAGATAGTATAAAGAGCTCCCACAGGACCTGTGCCTAGTGTTTGCCATTATTCACATCTAACATTAATATGATATTTTGTCACAATTAATGAACCAATACTGGTTCATTATCATTAACTAAAGTCCATATGGCATTCCAATTTTTCTTTGTTTTCATCTGATGTCCTTTGTTTCAGTTCCAAGATCTGACTTTACATGTAGCTGTCACATTTCTCTGGGCTTCTCTTGGCTGTGACAGTTTCTCATACTTTGAACTGAATGACCTTGACTGTTAAGGAGTGTTGCTCAGACCTTTGGTAGGATGTCCCTCAAGTGTGATTCACGTGATGTTTTTCCTCTGATTAGACAGGAGTTGTGGGTTTTAGGGGAAGCAGATTGAGAGATAAAGTGCCCTTCTCATTACATCATACCAAGGGGACAGACTATCGATGTGATTTATCTCTGTTGATGTTGCCTTGATCACTGGGCAAAGGCAGTGTTCGTCAGGTTTTTCCATTCTTAAGGCTCTCATCCCCCCAACGCCATCCTTCTCACACTATATTCTTGGGAAGAAAATCAGAGTTGCAGCACACTTTGAAGGAGTGGAAGTTAACGCTTCACCTCCTGGAAGACTGAGTATCTACATTAATGGTTTGGAATTCTTCTGCATGGGGTATGTGTCTGTCCAGTCCCATGTGCCACAACCACTGAAGCCCGCGGCCCCTAGAGCCTGTGCTCTGCAACAAGAGAAGCCACTGCAGCGAGGAGCCCAAGCACTTCAACGAGAGAGTAGCCCCATTCACCACAACTTGAGAAAGCCTGGGCACAGCAACAAAGACCCAGCACAGGTCAAGAGAAAAATAAATATATATGTGGAGGTGAAAATCGCTCAGTCGTGTCCTGCTCTTTGTGACCCCACGGACTACAGCCCGCCAGGCTCCTCTGTCCATGGAATTCTCCCGGCAAGAATACTGGAGTGGGCTGCCACTCCCTTCTCCAGGAGATCTTCCCAACCCAGGAATAAAACCGGGGTCTCCTGCATGGCAGGCGGATTTTTTTTCACCAGCTGAGCTACCAGGGAAGCCCAACAGTATATATAATCCCTCCCTTCTCTCTCTCTCTATAGTATATATATACTATATATATATATATATATAGAGACACGTTGGCCCCAGGAAATTGGAGTGGGGTTTGGGAGGGCAAATGAATTCAAAGTTGTACTGAATTTTCAAGCCAGTCACTGCTGTGGGAAACTGGGACTCGATCCCATTGGGGACACAGACCTGCTAGAGAGAAAGGACCTTGGAGAATTGTCAGGCTGCCGCCACCTGCTCAAAAGGTGCCTAAAGGTGGGTGACTCCTCGTCCCTCCAAGCTTCCACGCAGACTTGGATGGCTCGCTGGGTCCCTCCAGGCCTGCCACGGGGGAGCCACTCCCCACCCCCACCCCACAGAAGTCTACAGAGGCGCCACCAGCACTGAGGAGGGGTGTTGTGATCTACAAGCCTGGCTGCCACAGAAATGACTGTAGTTCACGGAAGCAGGCGGGTCAGGAGGCCTATCGATGTGATTTATCTCTGTTGATGTTGCCTTGATCACTGGGCAAAGGCAGTGTTCGTCAGGTTTTTCCATTCTTAAGGCTCTCATCCCCCCAACGCCATCCTTCTCACACTATATTCTTGGGAAGAAAATCAGAGTTGCAGCACACTTTGAAGGAGTGGAAGTTAACGCTTCACCTCCTGGAAGACTGAGTATCTACATTAATGGTTTGGAATTCTTCTGCATGGGGTATGTGTCTGTCCAGTCCCATGTGCCACAACCACTGAAGCCCGCGGCCCCTAGAGCCTGTGCTCTGCAACAAGAGAAGCCACTGCAGCGAGGAGCCCAAGCACTTCAACGAGAGAGTAGCCCCATTCACCACAACTTGAGAAAGCCTGGGCACAGCAACAAAGACCCAGCACAGGTCAAGAGAAAAATAAATATATATGTGGAGGTGAAAATCGCTCAGTCGTGTCCTGCTCTTTGTGACCCCACGGACTACAGCCCGCCAGGCTCCTCTGTCCATGGAATTCTCCCGGCAAGAATACTGGAGTGGGCTGCCACTCCCTTCTCCAGGAGATCTTCCCAACCCAGGAATAAAACCGGGGTCTCCTGCATGGCAGGCGGATTTTTTTTCACCAGCTGAGCTACCAGGGAAGCCCAACAGTATATATAATCCCTCCCTTCTCTCTCTCTCTATAGTATATATATATACTATATATATATATATATATAGAGACACGTTGGCCCCAGGAAATTGGAGTGGGGTTTGGGAGGGCAAATGAATTCAAAGTTGTACTGAATTTTCAAGCCAGTCACTGCTGTGGGAAACTGGGACTCGATCCCATTGGGGACACAGACCTGCTAGAGAGAAAGGACCTTGGAGAATTGTCAGGCTGCCGCCACCTGCTCAAAAGGTGCCTAAAGGTGGGTGACTCCTCGTCCCTCCAAGCTTCCACGCAGACTTGGATGGCTCGCTGGGTCCCTCCAGGCCTGCCACGGGGGAGCCACTCCCCACCCCCACCCCACAGAAGTCTACAGAGGCGCCACCAGCACTGAGGGGAGGGGGTGTTGTGATCTACAAGCCTGGCTGCCACAGAAATGACTGTAGTTCACGGAAGCAGGCGGGTCAGGAGGCCGCGGGGCAGGCACAGGCTCTCTGACACGCTTTCACAGGGGCCGGTCCTCGTGCTCTGCTCAAGGCCCTCTTTTCCTCTCATTCGTCACCCTTCCTGAGCAATCTCACACAAACTATCTACACTAATGTAGAAGGATTGGAGTTTGATCTGTGCTATATTTATTTTTTTAATATTTATTATTTATTTTGTTACAATATTGCTTCTGTTTTATGTTTTTGGTTTTATTTTGGCCACAAGGCATGGGGGATCTTAGGTCCCTAACCAGGGATTGAACCTGCACCCTCTGCATTGGAAGATGAAGTCTTAACCACTGGAGCAACAGGGAAGTCCCAGATCTGTGCTTTAAAAATCATCTATTAGAACCACTGACTTACTTTATTTTTGCTGCTGCAAATTTCCTTTGCAGACAAGAGAGACACTTTCAGATACTTCTATCTAACTCAGAAAATGGACAGCTTTCTGCTGAACCTAACACTGTAACTAGATCAGTAAGGACTGCTCAGCAGGTATTCGTGACAAAGTTGGTGAGCAAATTCCACCTTCTAGAAAAATCATGGTAGTGATAATTTTAAGTGAACAACACATTCTCTACCACAGCATTTTGACAAATGCAATTTTCTCTAAAAAATATGCATGTTTTCATGAATACAAATCAACAGTCCATAGATGAGAACTGTTTAAATTAAACTCTGGCTATGATATGAATGCTAGTTTAAATAATCAGAAACCCAACTATATCACAGTCAGCTAGACAATGAGGAATCCTTTGGACTGCAAGGAGATCAAACCAGTCAGTCCTAAAAGAAATCAAGCCTGAGTATTCATTGGAAGGACTAATGCTGAAGCTGCAGCTCCAATACTTTGGCCACCTGATGGGAAGAGCCGACTCACTGGAAAAGACCCTGATGCTGGAAAGATAGAAGTCATAGGAGAAAGGGGATGAGAGAGGATGAGATGATTGGATTGCATCACTGACTCAACGGATGTGAGTTTGAGCAGACTCTGGGAGACAGTGCAGCACAGGGAAGCCTGGCATGCTGCAGTTCATGGGATAGCAAAGAGTTGGACATGACTGAGCTACTTACTGAACAACAACAAAATGAATATATATTTAGCTTAAATATTATAAGTTGTACTTGAATGTTCACTAGGGTAATCACTTTACATTCTCTCAGCAGCGTGTTCCTCTTTTTTTGTTGTTCACTCAGAAATTCTCATTAAAGGTCAGCAAAACTTGTGGCATAGGATACAAACTGGAGAGAGGATTCTGGGAAGATGGTAGAACAGTAATCTGTCTCCTCACCTAGATAACAGATGCCCTCATAGAGTCCCTATGATGTAACTCTTCTGGACCTCTGGAGTCTACTGAAGGTTTGCAACTTCCAAGGAAAGGCTTGGACAGGAATTGCGGTTAACTTAATTTTGGTCAATTTTAGCACTTAGCACAGTAGCAGCTATTTGTCTCCCAGTGCCCGGCACTTTGCAGGCAGCTGTGCATGTGTTTCTGGAGCAACTTGCACACAGCCTGTGGGAGCCAAGGTGGGCCAAAAGGACCCTGTTTTCCAAATAATGGGGATCAGTGCTCTGATCACTGACTGCTGCTTCTCATCACAGAGGTGCAGATAAAGGGATGGTTGCCACTGCCGTTTGCAGAAGGAAATGACAGCCCACTCCAATATTCTTGCCTGGAGAATTCCACCGTCAGAGGAGCATATTTTTAAATGCATGTTTTCATGAATACAAATCAACAGTCCATAGATGAGAACTGTTTAAATTAAACTCTGGCTATGATATGAATGCTAGTTTAAATAATCAGAAACCCAACTATATCACAGTCAGCTAGACAATGAGGAATCCTTTGGACTGCAAGGAGATCAAACCAGTCAGTCCTAAAAGAAATCAAGCCTGAGTATTCATTGGAAGGACTAATGCTGAAGCTGCAGCTCCAATACTTTGGCCACCTGATGGGAAGAGCCGACTCACTGGAAAAGACCCTGATGCTGGAAAGATAGAAGTCATAGGAGAAAGGGGATGAGAGAGGATGAGATGATTGGATTGCATCACTGACTCAACGGATGTGAGTTTGAGCAGACTCTGGGAGACAGTGCAGCACAGGGAAGCCTGGCATGCTGCAGTTCATGGGATAGCAAAGAGTTGGACATGACTGAGCTACTTACTGAACAACAACAAAATGAATATATATTTAGCTTAAATATTATAAGTTGTACTTGAATGTTCACTAGGGTAATCACTTTACATTCTCTCAGCAGCGTGTTCCTCTTTTTTTGTTGTTCACTCAGAAATTCTCATTAAAGGTCAGCAAAACTTGTGGCATAGGATACAAACTGGAGAGAGGATTCTGGGAAGATGGTAGAACAGTAATCTGTCTCCTCACCTAGATAACAGATGCCCTCATAGAGTCCCTATGATGTAACTCTTCTGGACCTCTGGAGTCTACTGAAGGTTTGCAACTTCCAAGGAAAGGCTTGGACAGGAATTGCGGTTAACTTAATTTTGGTCAATTTTAGCACTTAGCACAGTAGCAGCTATTTGTCTCCCAGTGCCCGGCACTTTGCAGGCAGCTGTGCATGTGTTTCTGGAGCAACTTGCACACAGCCTGTGGGAGCCAAGGTGGGCCAAAAGGACCCTGTTTTCCAAATAATGGGGATCAGTGCTCTGATCACTGACTGCTGCTTCTCATCACAGAGGTGCAGATAAAGGGATGGTTGCCACTGCCGTTTGCAGAAGGAAATGACAGCCCACTCCAATATTCTTGCCTGGAGAATTCCACCGTCAGAGGAGCCTGGCGGGCTGCAGTCCATGGGGTCACAGGGTCGGACATGGCGGAGTGAATCAGAAGCAGCAGCCGCCACTGCTGCTGACCTCTCCCCACTGCTGGAAGCACCCCCGTCTCCAGACAGCTGAAGTGATTTCCTGGGATTTAAATAACTGGTAGCCTTTCTCATCCCCGTTCATTTTTTTTTAAAAAAGATTTATTTATTTATTTTGGTGGGGGTGGGGTGGGGAGGGAGGGGAGCAGGCGGGCCACTTCTATTGGTCTTTCATTTGTCCATTTTCATCTATCTTTGTTCTTTGGCCCGGTGGGCCTCCCATCACAGTGGCCTCTTTTGTCACAGAGCACCGGCTCTGGGTGCATGCGCTCCAGAGCTCTGGCTCGATAATTGGACACATCCGTCCAGCCACTCAGCGGCACGTGGGATCTTCCCAGGCCAGGGATCGTACTGGCGGCCCTTGCACTGCAAGGCGGTGTCCTTACCCACTGGACCACCAGGGAAGCCCCCCCCGTTCATTTTTCTTTTTCCCTTTTAGGAGAGAGACATTGAAGATGAGGACATTCTAAAGCAACTGCAGAGACTTCCTTGGTGGTCCAGTGATAAAGAATCTGCTTCCATGAACCCAGAGCCTATTATACTAAGTGAAGTAAGTCAGAAAGAGAGAAACAAATATCAAAGATTAACGCACATATATGGAATCTAGAAAGAAGGTGAGCCTATTGGTAGGGCAGCAATGGAGACGCAGACCTAGAGAGAAGACTTGTGGACCCAGTGGGGGAAGGAGAGGGTGGGACAAACTGAGAGAATAGTATGGAAACATACACTATCATGTAGTAAAATAGAAAGCCAGTGAGAATTTGCCATATGACACAGGGAATTCAACCTGGTGCCGCGTGACAACCTAGAGGGGTGGGGTGGGATGGGGTGGGAGGTGCGAGAGAAGTTCAAGAGGGAGGGGACGTATGTATACCTGTGGCTTATTCCTACCCATGTATGGCAAAACCCAACACAGTGGGCTTCCCTGGTGGTCCAGTGGGTAAGGACACCGCCTTGCAGTGCAAGGGGCGCCGGTTCGATCCCTGGCCTGGGAAGATCCCACGTGCCACGGAGTGGCTGGACCCATGTGTCCAATGACCGAGCCAGAGCTCTGGAGCGCATGCGCCCAGAGCCGGCGCTCTGCAACAACAGACGCCACCACGATGGGAGGCCCACAGGAGCCAAAGAACAAAGACGGATGAAAATAGACAAATGAAAGACAAATAGAAGTGGCCCGCCTGCTCCCCTCCCTCCCCAACCTGACCCCTGCCCAAAATAAATAAATAAATAAATAAATAAATCTTTAAAAAAAACCAAAAACCCAACACTGTACTGTAAAGCAGTTACCTTTCAGGGCTGCCCTGGTGGTCCAGTGGGTAAGGACACCGCCTTGCAGTGCAAGGGGCGCCGGTTCGATCCCTGGCCTGGGAAGATCCCACGTGCCACGGAGTGGCTGGACCCATGTGTCCAATGACCGAGCCAGAGCTCTGGAGCGCATGCGCCCAGAGCCGGCGCTCTGCAACAACAGACGCCACCACGATGGGAGGCCCACAGGAGCCAAAGAACAAAGACGGATGAAAATAGACAAATGAAAGACAAATAGAAGTGGCCCGCCTGCTCCCCTCCCTCCCCAACCTGACCCCTGCCCAAAATAAATAAATAAATAAATAAATAAATCTTTAAAAAAAACCAAAAACCCAACACTGTACTGTAAAGCAGTTACCTTTCAGGGCTGCCCTGGTGGTCCAGTGGGTAAGGACACCGCCTTGCAATGCAATGGGTGCCGGTTCGATCCCTGGCCTGGGAAGATCCCACGGGCCGCTGAGTGACTGGACCGATGTGTCCAATTATCGAGCCAGAGCTCTGGAGCGCCTGCGCCCAGAGCCGGCGCTCTGCGACAAAAGAGGCCACCGTGATGGGAGGCCCATATGGGCCAAAAGAACAAACATGGATGAAAATGGATAAATGAAAGACCAATAAAAGTGGCCCAAAAAAGCAATTACCTTTCAATTAAAATAAACAAATTTTTAAAAATCTGTCTTCCACTGCAGGGTATGCAGTTTCAATCCCTGAACAACAGGCAAACTCTACCACTGAGCTAACAGGGAAACCCTGCCCCCAATTTTTAAAGACAGAGAATAAAACAGTGAATTCCCCTATACATCTGTTATCTAGCTTCGACAATTATTAACTCACAGTCTTCCACTATACCTCTACCAATTTCTCCCTACCATCAGATTATTTTTAAGTCAATTCAAGATGATACATCATTTTATCTATAAATCTTAGAGTATGCTTGCTTATATCTGTTATCCATCACTTTTATAACAAGCTACCCCCAAACAGTACATCTCTAGAGATGTAAATCTCTAAGATTTAAATTCTAATGTGTCTAACTGCCTCCTTGAAAAAGCAACTTAAAAAAAATATTAAATGTTCCATGATTGAAAGAACAGGGAGCCTCTTCTAGGAAATTACATATTTAGTTCACTGCAGTTTGCTTTCTAATTTACTGAAAAATAAAACAAGGGGACTATTAAAATGTTTATTCATGTTGCAATTTCTGAGAGTTTAGAGAGACAAAGAGACACTAACTGGGGCGGAATCTCCAACCGCTTCAACAATGATCCTAAATGTGCCTTTGTGATAAGCCATGGCAGCTGCGGGCCACGAGGACTGCCAGTCTGTAAGTGGTCCACAAATTCCAAGTGCCAGGAAACTGGCCAGGTGCAGGCTCTGCCAGCTAACAGGGTTCCCTCCAATGTCACTGCTAATTGTAGAGTCACTCTACTAACAATCAAGGGCATAATTACACAATTGGTCTTATCAATATCTAAAAGGATTCAAAACTAGTTTTTTTAAAAATAGAGAGTTCATATCTATATCTATAAATCCATGGTTTCCCATGGAAATGCTGAAATGGGAACCGATGTGTCCAATTATCGAGCCAGAGCTCTGGCGCCTGCGCCCAGAGCCGGCGCTCTGCGACAAAAGAGGCCACCGTGATGGGAGGCCCATATGGGCCAAAAGAACAAACATGGATGAAAATGGATAAATGAAAGACCAATAAAAGTGGCCCAAAAAAGCAATTACCTTTCAATTAAAATAAACAAATTTTTAAAAATCTGTCTTCCACTGCAGGGTATGCAGTTTCAATCCCTGAACAACAGGCAAACTCTACCACTGAGCTAACAGGGAAACCCTGCCCCCAATTTTTAAAGACAGAGAATAAAACAGTGAATTCCCCTATACATCTGTTATCTAGCTTCGACAATTATTAACTCACAGTCTTCCACTATACCTCTACCAATTTCTCCCTACCATCAGATTATTTTTAAGTCAATTCAAGATGATACATCATTTTATCTATAAATCTTAGAGTATGCTTGCTTATATCTGTTATCCATCACTTTTATAACAAGCTACCCCCAAACAGTACATCTCTAGAGATGTAAATCTCTAAGATTTAAATTCTAATGTGTCTAACTGCCTCCTTGAAAAAGCAACTTAAAAAAAATATTAAATGTTCCATGATTGAAAGAACAGGGAGCCTCTTCTAGGAAATTACATATTTAGTTCACTGCAGTTTGCTTTCTAATTTACTGAAAAATAAAACAAGGGGACTATTAAAATGTTTATTCATGTTGCAATTTCTGAGAGTTTAGAGAGACAAAGAGACACTAACTGGGGCGGAATCTCCAACCGCTTCAACAATGATCCTAAATGTGCCTTTGTGATAAGCCATGGCAGCTGCGGGCCACGAGGACTGCCAGTCTGTAAGTGGTCCACAAATTCCAAGTGCCAGGAAACTGGCCAGGTGCAGGCTCTGCCAGCTAACAGGGTTCCCTCCAATGTCACTGCTAATTGTAGAGTCACTCTACTAACAATCAAGGGCATAATTACACAATTGGTCTTATCAATATCTAAAAGGATTCAAAACTAGTTTTTTTAAAAATAGAGAATTCATATCTATATCTATAAATCCAAAGTGACAATGAGCCCTTCAGGGGCAAGAGTTCATGGAACGTGAGCGACAGCAATGAACAGCCCCAGTCATAACGGTTAAGAGCCCCAGCCTCTACAGTCAGGGGGAGCTTGTGGGCTTCTGAAATTAGGTCATAAAAGACATTGTCTTAGGTCACTCGCCCCAGGGGAAGCCAGCTGCCATCTCTTGAGGACACTCAGGAGTTCCCAGAGGGACCCTTCTTCCATGGTGACAGGAGGGAAGACGGGATGTGGTCCAGATGGAAGCGGGCTGAAGGTGTGATGGGAGCTGAATGAGTACGACTGCTTCTGGGATCCTCTATAGAGTGTGAGGCTGAGTGATGGGCCACAGGAGTTCAGAAGATTTGAGGAGAAAGAGAAACATGATGACTGAATTTCAGGAAGTAAATCACTGGGGTAGTGCTTCTCAACATTTAATGTGGGAAATGAATCACCTGGGGCTTTGTCACACAGCGCAGATGACCCTGTTTCAGTAGGTCTGGGTGGGGCCTGAGCTTCTGCACGTCTGAGCTGTTGGTCCAGGAAGGGAAACTGATCGGACTCGTGGCCAGTGTGTAGGGGACCTGTAACATCCGTGGCCAGGAATTAAAGTGAGAACACTCACTGCAGCTGGGGTTCTTTTCTGGCTACTTGGGTACAGGGATGGGGCAGGGGATAGCTGAGTGTTCATGGTATTTATGAAGAACGCTCTTTAAATATATGCCATTTAACCTAAGTTGAGACAAAGAGACACTAACTGGGGCGGAATCTCCAACCGCTTCAACAATGATCCTAAATGTGCCTTTGTGATAAGCCATGGCAGCTGCGGGCCACGAGGACTGCCAGTCTGTAAGTGGTCCACAAATTCCAAGTGCCAGGAAACTGGCCAGGTGCAGGCTCTGCCAGCTAACAGGGTTCCCTCCAATGTCACTGCTAATTGTAGAGTCACTCTACTAACAATCAAGGGCATAATTACACAATTGGTCTTATCAATATCTAAAAGGATTCAAAACTAGTTTTTTTAAAAATAGAGAATTCATATCTATATCTATAAATCCAAAGTGACAATGAGCCCTTCAGGGGCAAGAGTTCATGGAACGTGAGCGACAGCAATGAACAGCCCCAGTCATAACGGTTAAGAGCCCCAGCCTCTACAGTCAGGGGGAGCTTGTGGGCTTCTGAAATTAGGTCATAAAAGACATTGTCTTAGGTCACTCGCCCCAGGGGAAGCCAGCTGCCATCTCTTGAGGACACTCAGGAGTTCCCAGAGGGACCCTTCTTCCATGGTGACAGGAGGGAAGACGGGATGTGGTCCAGATGGAAGCGGGCTGAAGGTGTGATGGGAGCTGAATGAGTACGACTGCTTCTGGGATCCTCTATAGAGTGTGAGGCTGAGTGATGGGCCACAGGAGTTCAGAAGATTTGAGGAGAAAGAGAAACATGATGACTGAATTTCAGGAAGTAAATCACTGGGGTAGTGCTTCTCAACATTTAATGTGGGAAATGAATCACCTGGGGGCTTTGTCACACAGCGCAGATGACCCTGTTTCAGTAGGTCTGGGTGGGGCCTGAGCTTCTGCACGTCTGAGCTGTTGGTCCAGGAAGGGAAACTGATCGGACTCGTGGCCAGTGTGTAGGGGACCTGTAACATCCGTGGCCAGGAATTAAAGTGAGAACACTCACTGCAGCTGGGGTTCTTTTCTGGCTACTTGGGTACAGGGATGGGGCAGGGGATAGCTGAGTGTTCATGGTATTTATGAAGAAGCGCTCTTTAAATATATGCCATTTAACCTAAGTTGAGTCAGGAAGGAAGTGACAAACTAAGCTATGATGGATGATGAAAAAAATGATAAGGCCAGTGAATCACAGGCCTTGGTGACGGCAGATTTGCTGGGAAAGGAGCGTTAGAACCAACAAGCTAGAAGGAAAAGAAGAGGCGCTCAGGAAGCAGGGGGCTTCAAACTGAGACTCAGAAGTGATGACAAGGGCAAGCATAGGAGCCCCAGCGTGGAAAGCTACAGATCACTTGAGGCGAGGCGGTCAGGAATGCAGAGGCCAGAGCATTAGATGGATTACTCCCGGAACAATGACGGAAGGGGTTGGTGAAAACGAAGCTAATGAGATAGTGAGTTTAGTACTCAAGTCCTGAAGAAACAAAGAGGCTGAAGGTGAAGGAAGCTTGGGGGCAGCAGGGGTTTAGCCCGGTGGCATGGACTCTGAGGGTGCTCTGTGCCTGTACCAGGCCAGAGATACAAGACAGACACCCAGTCTCCTCTCCTAAGTGCAAATGAGAAGCCATGAGAAGCTTAGACAAGTTTGCTGTTGTTTAGTGACTAAGTTGTATCCCATTCTTTCTGACCCCATGGACTGCAGTGTGCCAGGCTTCCCCGTCTTTCACCATCTCCCGGAGTTTGCTCAAACTCATGCTCATTGAGTTGATGATGCCACCCAACCATCTCATCCTCTGTCACCCCCTTCTCCTCCTGCCCTCAGTCTTTCCCAGCATCAGGTTCTTTTCCAATGAGTCGGCTCTTCGCATCAGATGGCTAAAGTCTTGGAGCTTCGAGTGCAACAGACCAAATTCTTGTGTCCCCCATCCCCTAGAGTCATATACGGAAATTCTAGCCCTTTATGTGGCGGTATTGGGGGCTGGGATTGTTGTTGTTTAGTCGCTAAGTCAGGTCCAACTCTTTGGACCCCGTAGGCTGTACCCCGCAAGACTCCTCTGTCCATGGGATTCTACAGGCAAGAATTACTGGAGGGAATTGCCATTTCCTTCTCCAGGGAGTTGTCTGAGGAACTGAGCTTGCATCTCCTGCACTGGCAGGTGGGCTCTTTACCACTGAGCCACCAGGGATGTCCGGAGTGGGAGAAGTGCCCCACTACAAGAGCTCCCTTGGCCTTTCCACACATCTGTGAACAAGGGAGTGGGGCTTTCTTAGACACAGAGTGTGCCACACCTTGATCTCGAGTTTCTCAGCCTTGAGAACTGTCAGAAACAAATTTCTGTTGTTTATAAGCGACCCAGTCTATGGTGGTTTGTTACAGTGGCCTGACCAGACGAAGACAGCAATGGAAGTGACATGAGATGTTGCAAAGACCTCTCAGACTGCTATGCAGAGAAAGGACTGGAGGGACGTTCATTCAGTATGTCAAAGAGTGGACCCCAGCAGCTTCAGTTTCATCAAGAACTTGTCAGAAATGCACATTCTCAGGCCTCTGAATCAGAAACTCTAGGGGTGGGAGCCCTGCAGACTGAGCTTTAACAAAAATTCTCCCAATGATTAGAAGTTCACTTACTCAGTTGAGTCTGACTCTGCGACCTTATGGACTGTAGCCGGCCAAGCTCCTCAGTCTATGGAATTCTCCAGGCAAGAATAGCAGAGTGGGTAGCCATCTCCTTCTTCAGGGGATCTTTCCGACTCAGAGATCAAACCCAGGTCTCCTTCATTATAGGCAGATTCTTTACCATCTGAGCCACCAGGGAAGCCCCAAGCTGAAGTTAGACAAAAGAAAATGGAGATTTGGATTAGGGCAGTGAACACAGAGAGGATGGGGCTATAGTTTGGCAGAGGAAGGACAGCACAGAGTATGGTATATGTGGGTGATGGGGCAGGTTTCTGGGAGCAGGAAAAGGACAGATGGAGTCCTGTTCACAGGAAAAAGGAGGAACCAGTTTGAGCAAGATCAAAAGTTCACCTCTGTCCATGCTACAGGAGAAATGTGTTCTAGAGAAGTTGTGGTGAGAAGTAGTCATGGGTAAAAACCACACTAGTCCCCAGCAGGAAGAGGGAGATGTGCTCCTACAGGAGAGCTGCACTGCGCCCCTTGGGACCCATGGCTCTCTAACGGTCTGGATAAGTGTCACTATTTCACACTCGTAGTTGGGGGCCTGGTAGAAAGAGCACTGAGTTGGGAATCCTGGGTTCTAGTCACTTACCAGGATGTCACCTCACCTCCGTGAGCTCTAGCCTCCACATCTCTTCAATCAACATTCTGGTATCTGTCCAGGCTAAAGGGCTCTCTCAGAGTCAAACGAGCCAGAGCAAATAAGGATTTACTGATAACTGTAAACCATGGTATGAACGTAAGGGGTACTTTTTTTCCCCAGGGGGCACTATTCTAAATACTCTCATTACTCTTACAGGATTCTAGTATTGGGACAGACACTAGATTCTCTGTGTGATAGCTGCCCCCCTGCTGGGATAGGATGACAGTGGAAAGATGCCCAATCCCTCCAAATATATTTTCCTACCTGGTTACCTACAACATGCAGTGCACTGTTCAAGGTCATGCCTTCGAGTGGACTTTGTGTTCTGGCAAAATACAGGTATCCTACGGGAAAGACACACTCTTTACAAAAAAGATTATTCAGGGACTTCCCTGATGGTCCAGTGGGTAAGACTCTGTGCTCCAATGCAGGGCACCCAGGTCCATTCCCTGGTCAGGGAACGAGATCCCACATGCAGCAGTGAAGAGTGCACATGCCGCAACTAAAGATCCTGCATGCTGCAACCAAGACCTGATGCAGCCAAATAAATAAAAATAAATATTAAAAAAAATAGCTTAGGGCTTCCCCTGGTGGTCCAGTGGGTAAGGACACCGCCTTGCAGTGCAAGGGGCACCAGTTCGATTCCTGGCCTGGGAAGATCCCACGTGCCGCAGAACGGCTGGACCGATGTGTCCAATTACCGAGCCAGAGCTCTGGGGTGCATGCGCCCAGAGCCAGAGCTCTGCGACGACAGAGGCCACCGCGATGGGAGGCCCACGCGGGCCAAAGAACAAAGATGGATGAAAATAGAGAAATAAAAGACCAATAGAAGTGGCCCGCCCATCCCCCTCCCTTCCCCATCCCCCAAAAGATAAATAAATAAAATATTTTTTTAAAATAGCTTAAAAAAATAGGGCTTCCCTGGTGGTCCAGTGGGTAAGAGTCCATTTTGCAATGCAAGAGGCGCCAATTCGATCCCTGGCCCAGGAAGATCCCACGTGTTGTGGAGCGGCTAGACCGATGTGTCCAACTACCGAGCCAGCTCTCTGGAGTACATGCGCCCAGAGCCGGTGCTCTGCCGAGAGAAGCCACTGCGATGGGAGGTCCACACAGGCCAAAGAATAAAATGGATGAAAATAAATAAATTTAAAAATCAATAAATAAGACCAAAATTTTTAAAAGTCCTTAAAAAATTCAATAAATTCTGGTATCTGTCCAGGCTAAAGGGCTCTCTCAGAGTCAAACGAGCCAGAGCAAATAAGGATTTACTGATAACTGTAAACCATGGTATGAACGTAAGGGTACTTTTTTTCCCCAGGGGGCACTATTCTAAATACTCTCATTACTCTTACAGGATTCTAGTATTGGGACAGACACTAGATTCTCTGTGTGATAGCTGCCCCCCTGCTGGGATAGGATGACAGTGGAAAGATGCCCAATCCCTCCAAATATATTTTCCTACCTGGTTACCTACAACATGCAGTGCACTGTTCAAGGTCATGCCTTCGAGTGGACTTTGTGTTCTGGCAAAATACAGGTATCCTACGGGAAAGACACACTCTTTACAAAAAAGATTATTCAGGGACTTCCCTGATGGTCCAGTGGGTAAGACTCTGTGCTCCAATGCAGGGCACCCAGGTCCTTTCCCCTGGTCAGGGAACGAGATCCCACATGCAGCAGTGAAGAGTGCACATGCCGCAACTAAAGATCCTGCATGCTGCAACCAAGACCTGATGCAGCCAAATAAATAAAAATAAATATTAAAAAAAATAGCTTAGGGCTTCCCCTGGTGGTCCAGTGGGTAAGGACACCGCCTTGCAGTGCAAGGGGCACCAGTTCGATTCCTGGCCTGGGAAGATCCCACGTGCCGCAGAACGGCTGGACCGATGTGTCCAATTACCGAGCCAGAGCTCTGGGGTGCATGCGCCCAGAGCCAGAGCTCTGCGACGACAGAGGCCACCGCGATGGGAGGCCCACGCGGGCCAAAGAACAAAGATGGATGAAAATAGAGAAATAAAAGACCAATAGAAGTGGCCCGCCCATCCCCCTCCCTTCCCCATCCCCCAAAAGATAAATAAATAAAATATTTTTTTAAAATAGCTTAAAAAAATAGGGCTTCCCTGGTGGTCCAGTGGGTAAGAGTCCATTTTGCAATGCAAGAGGCGCCAATTCGATCCCTGGCCCAGGAAGATCCCACGTGTTGTGGAGCGGCTAGACCGATGTGTCCAACTACCGAGCCAGCTCTCTGGAGTACATGCGCCCAGAGCCGGTGCTCTGCAACGAGAGAAGCCACTGCGATGGGAGGTCCACACAGGCCAAAGAATAAAAATGGATGAAAATAAATAAATTTAAAAAATCAATAAATAAGACCAAAATTTTTTTAAAAGTCCTTAAAAAAAATTAAATAACTAGGGCTTTCCTGTGGTTCAGCAATAAAGAGTCCACTTGACAATGCAGCAGACTTGGGTTCGATCTCTGATTTGGGAAGATTCCCACATGCCTCGAAGCAACTAAGCCTGTTTCATAACTACTGAAGTCCTAGGGCCCTTGCCCTGCAACAAGAGAAACCTCTGCAATGAGAAGCCCTCAGACTGTAACTAGAGAGTAGCCCCAAGTCTCCACAGCTAGAGAAAAGCCCACGCAGCAAGAAGACTCAGCACAACTAAAGTACAAATAAATAAATAAAGTTATATAAAAAACAACTTACCATAAGGCACATGTTGGTGTTTCACACCCATTGCTTCGTGTGCTCAGTAGGAATCCTGTGCCCTGGACACTACCCTCCTCGCTGTACTGTAAAGGACAGTGGGCCTGGAGACCAGGCGACTCACCCAAATGTTCAGAGCTCGAGAGGGCAGAGGCAGCCCCTGCCTCTCGTCCTGCCTCGTGGATGCTCTACTCTTCCTTCTCCTGCAGCTTTGGCTGTGTGGGTGAGGACAGTGGCGCCAGGTTGGGGAAGGGCTCTCAGCCACACGTGGGCAGAAGGAAAGGGTGCCAAGGTGTGAAGCTGCCAAGGCACTGGGATTGCTTGGTAGACTTTCTGCTCTTCTATCATGACCTCCAAGCACCTTTCAAGGTTCTCTGCTCTCCATGACACCCAGTCGCATTTACTTAGATACTGGGTGGCAGGCCTGAACAAGGCCCTGGCGAGGGCCTCGGAGGCAGGCCGGCCTCCTCGAGTCCACTAACCTCCAGAGCAAATGCACAGCGAGGGGCTGTCTCGGCGTGGAGTCTTTTCTCTAAGGGTTCACTGAGATGCAGTTCATCTTGAGCCTGGACAGCATTATGCTTGGGGACTCTCATGGGGCAGGAGAGAGATTAAAGTTGTTCAGAGGCTGCCCAGTTGATGACATGGTTTGGTGACATGAGAGACCAGCAGAGTCAGAAAGGAGTCCTTGGTTTCCAAACACAAAAGCCAAGGCCTGGTCCACAGGCTAAAGTTGAGGTTGATGATTGCAACAGTGGAGCAGAATTCCACCCTCCCGGATGTTTCTCTGATCACTCCTATACTTTTTCTTTCCTTTTTAAAAAAATACTTATTACCTTATGTACTTGGCTGGGCTGGGTAAATAGCTGCATCACTTGGGATTGTCCTTTTGTTATGCTGGATCTTTCTTTGCCTCCCAGGGACTCTCTAGTTACCATGCACTAGCTTAGTTGTGCTGCGTCATGTGGGATCTTAGTTCCCCAGCCGGGGACTGAACCCATGTCCCCTGCATCGCAAGGCAGATTCTTAACCCCTGGGCCACCAGGGAAGTCCCTCTCCCAAAAGAACTGATACAAGACCAGACAAGAGAAAGTCCAGAAAGAGCCGGCATCTTTTGCACGAGTATGGCCTTCATCAAAGAGTGTTTTCTGCATGTGCGCTTGGTGTCAGTTCTCCTGTGAGCCTGTTCTGCTCACAACTGTCCCGCGGGCGAGCATCATCCAGGTTCGCTGCTCCTTGGTGTGCGTGCTGTGGGCCCTGCCTGTTGGCAGGATGGATGGGCGGGTGGTGAATGAATGATTGCCTGGAGGAGCTGGAGAACATCCCTTGGCCAGCTTCAGAGTACACAGTCAGTGTCATGGACAGCACATTAACAGTGGTTGGTTTTCTGGCAAGGGTGACTATGTCTTGGAGGAAAAACTCTGCCGTTGCGCAGCAGTGCAGACATCAGCCATCAATTATATGTAGTCACCACTGTTGTTTTTATCACCTTCAATGGAGGCAATAAACAGTTACAACATTTGTTCCTACACTGTCCTAAACACTCCGTCGGCGTGACTGTGAAAGTCAACCATCCTGACAGATAGAGGAGAAAAGAAGGAAAAGGAGTTACCCCTCAATATCTTCGGTTTCAGAATAAGTCAATTCAGTAAAAAAAACAAAAACAAATACAAAAAGACAGTGGATGCAAAGACAGGCAGAGACACTGGGGCTGCGGAAGCAGCAGCAGGTTCCGAGGAGAAAAGGAGATAATAATGGCAGTTTGGGCTCTCTTGTCCATGCAGTCTTTTGTGGGGTCCATGACTAGGTCTGCAAGTCACCCTGTCCCCTCTGGAGAGCTGGACACTTGAGGCTTCTTGGACCACAAAGATGTTTTGCTGCTTTTGGAGTCGGGAAAAGTTGCGTTCTATTCCGCTAGCTGTGTTACTTTCGGCCAGTAACTTAACCTCTCTGAACCTTATTTGTAAGAAAGGTCTGTCCAGAGTAAGTGATGTAGCGCACTGGGCAACAGGGTGTCCTCATCGAAGGGCTGGAAAGTGAGGGGCTTTCGGCTCCCCGTGTTACTGTGAGCAAACTGCGTCGGGGAAGAAGGGGAAGAGCTGGAGGCCCGCCCTCCGCCAGGCCTCAGATCCACGTTCCCTGCACTGGAGAGGTGAGTCAAGGCTCGAGATCTGAAGATAGCGCGCCCCCTAGAGCCGTCCTCCGTTTCACGTTGCTTCCTAGGCAGGGCGGAATAGAAAGTTTAAGGGTCCCCTTGGCCAAAGGTACAGGGTGAAGAGGGACTGCCCAGAACTCCCAGAGCCCTTCACTCTGTTTTCCCAGGGCTTTGAGCAGATCATGTTGGGGCACCAGGCTGCATCCCCAGCCTGTCGAGCTGGCCACGGTCGGGTAAACTGAAACAAATAATTGGTTTGTTGAAGCAGGGAAGACTCCGCTAGTATTTGCCGAGCACTTACTGTGTTCCAGTGTCGGTTCTGGGTGCTCTTCACTTAACCTTATCTTGTTTAAACTTCTCGGCAGCTCTGCAGAGGGAGGGTTTATCCTGTTTTTCTGATGAAGTAACTGAAGCACCCTAGAAGAAGGTTATTTGTGCAGCTGAAACATGGCCACGTCGGGATTTGTATTAATTCGCTTGTTGCTGTTGTTTAGTCGCTCAGCGGTGTCCTCTCTCCATGGGATTCTCCTATCCAGGAATAGTGGACTGGGTTGCCATTTCCTTCTCTAGGGGGATCTTTCCCACAAAAAAACAAATACAAAAAGACAGTGGATGCAAAGACAGGCAGAGACACTGGGGCTGCGGAAGCAGCAGCAGGTTCCGAGGAGAAAAGGAGATAATAATGGCAGTTTGGGCTCTCTTGTCCATGCAGTCTTTTGTGGGGTCCATGACTAGGTCTGCAAGTCACCCTGTCCCCTCTGGAGAGCTGGACACTTGAGGCTTCTTGGACCACAAAGATGTTTTGCTGCTTTTGGAGTCGGGAAAAGTTGCGTTCTATTCCGCTAGCTGTGTTACTTTCGGCCAGTAACTTAACCTCTCTGAACCTTATTTGTAAGAAAGGTCTGTCCAGAGTAAGTGATGTAGCGCACTGGGCAACAGGGTGTCCTCATCGAAGGGCTGGAAAGTGAGGGGCTTTCGGCTCCCCGTGTTACTGTGAGCAAACTGCGTCGGGGAAGAAGGGGAAGAGCTGGAGGCCCGCCCTCCGCCAGGCCTCAGATCCACGTTCCCTGCACTGGAGAGGTGAGTCAAGGCTCGAGATCTGAAGATAGCGCGCCCCCTAGAGCCGTCCTCCGTTTCACGTTGCTTCCTAGGCAGGGCGGAATAGAAAGTTTAAGGGTCCCCTTGGCCAAAGGTACAGGGTGAAGAGGGACTGCCCAGAACTCCCAGAGCCCTTCACTCTGTTTTCCCAGGGCTTTGAGCAGATCATGTTGGGGCACCAGGCTGCATCCCCAGCCTGTCGAGCTGGCCACGGTCGGGTAAACTGAAACAAATAATTGGTTTGTTGAAGCAGGGAAGACTCCGCTAGTATTTGCCGAGCACTTACTGTGTTCCAGTGTCGGTTCTGGGTGCTCTTCACTTAACCTTATCTTGTTTAAACTTCTCGGCAGCTCTGCAGAGGGAGGGTTTATCCTGTTTTTCTGATGAAGTAACTGAAGCACCCTAGAAGAAGGTTATTTGTGCAGCTGAAACATGGCCACGTCGGGATTTGTATTAATTCGCTTGTTGCTGTTGTTTAGTCGCTCAGCGGTGTCCTCTCTCCATGGGATTCTCCTATCCAGGAATAGTGGACTGGGTTGCCATTTCCTTCTCTAGGGGGATCTTTCCCACCCAGGGATTGAACCCAGGCCTCCTGTATCACAGGCAGCTTCTCTACTGTCTGTGCCACGGAGAAAGCCGTATCCAGCAAAACCGTCCTTCAAAAAAGATAAAAGAATATACGGGAATATAAACAAAAACAAGAAAACAAACTGATGAGAAATCTTAGATGTGAAAAATATGCCAATAATGTAATATAGGGCTTCCCCTGATGTTCCAGTGGGTAAGGACACCGCCTTGCAGTGCAAGGGGCGCTGGTTCGATCCCTGGCCTGGGAAGATCCCACGTGCCGCGGAGCGGCTGGACCGATGTGTCCAATGACCGAGCAGGAGCTCTGGAGCGCATGCGCCCAGAGCCGGCGCTCTGCAAGGACAGACGCCACCGCCATGGGAGGCCCACAGGAGCCAAAGAACAAAGACGGATGAAAATAGAGAAATGAAAGACCAGTAGAAGTGGCCCGCCTGCTCCCCTCCCTCCCCAACCCAACCCCCACCCAAAATAAATAAATAAATAAATAAATAAATCTTTAAAAAATAATAATAATGTAATATAAAGTGGATAAACAACAGAATGAATAGGACTGCAGAACAAATTAGCAACTTGGGAGACCAGGTGCAGGAAATCTTTCAGAAGGAAGGAGAACACAAACACATAGAAAATATTTTTAAACAGCTAGGTTCTTTGGAAGATAGAAGTAGACATATTCATACTAGCATGTGGCTGGTAAGAGTCCTAGAAAGAGAGGGAAAATAAAAATGAAGAGGACATGCCACAACTAAGACCGAGCACAGCCAAATAAATAAATAATAATTTACAGAAACAAAAACAAAAAAAAATGAAGAGGAAAAAATGTTTGAGGAGTAATTGACATAATTTTCTGTAATTTATAAAAGATGAAAGATTCACAGGATTATAGTAATAATGAAAAAATCCACACTAGGACATTTTACAGTAAAACTTAGAATTTCAAAGAAGCAGAGAAAATTCTAAAATCCTGCAGAAGGAAAGAGATTACAAAAGAGGACAGAAGTCTGGGAGACATCAAAATTTTCAAGAGCAACAACCGGTCCAATACAAGAGTGGAGGGAGTTCCCTGGCAGTTCAGTGGTCAGGGCTTCAAGCTTCTACTGCAGGGGCCACAGGTTTGATCCCTGGTCGGGGAACCAATCCCACATATCAAGGAAAAAAAAAAAAAAGGAGAGAGAGAAAATAGTAGAATGGTATTTTCAAAATATTGAGGGACTAAAAATTAGAACCAGCCTCTTTCCTATGACCAATCTGCCACCAAAAGCAGGACATGATTAAAAAATGTCGTGGGTTCCATCTCTGGCCAGAGAGAAGTATGCCAATCGAGAAGCACCAAATTGTCGTGGTGTGAATTTGCAAAATTTGACAGCTTTGGTGATATGGCCTTGGTCTTGAAATTCAGTGCATGGTAATTTTATCATAAAGAAAAGGATCTGAGAAAAGAGAGGGTAATATGGTTTTCAAATTTCTTCCCGCTTCTACCCTATAAATAAAAGGGCAAAGATACGACTGAGCAAATGTCCTTTAGAAAAATTTGATGTATTCTCATGCTTAGAAATTTTTGCCATGGGGATAGCCACTGTTGCTGTTTATCTGAGACATTCCTATTCTGAAATCTACACTCTGAAGTATCTACTATGCTTACATAAATCACATATTTTTGCTTGTGAGTACAGCCTGTTCAGGTTTATACATACCACTGGTAATTCCCAAGTACTGTTCCCAGCTTAACACATGATGCTGGATGTACTTGTGGAAACTGATGTGAAAGTTCTTTGCTTTTCAAAATACTTGCTAAGCAGGCCAATTAAAAGCATGCCTTTGAATCTGAAACTGAATTTGGCTTTGGTCTGTGGAGGCTCCGGGAAAATTGATAAAACAGAAGAGAAGCTGGGTTCTTTTTCTAGAATGTGAATGGGGAGACCGAAGACTGAGAATGGGAAATAGGCTTTAAGGGAACCTTAACATAATTTTCTGTAATTTATAAAAGATGAAAGATTCACAGGATTATAGTAATAATGAAAATATCCACACTAGGACATTTTACAGTAAAACTTAGAATTTCAAAGAAGCAGAGAAAATTCTAAAATCCTGCAGAAGGAAAGAGATTACAAAGAGGACAGAAGTCTGGGAGACATCAAAATTTTCAAGAGCAACAACCGGTCCAATACAAGAGTGGAGGGAGTTCCCTGGCAGTTCAGTGGTCAGGGCTTCAAGCTTCTACTGCAGGGGCCACAGGTTTGATCCCTGGTCGGGGAACCAATCCCACATATCAAGGAAAAAAAAAAAAAAGGAGAGAGAGAAAATAGTAGAATGGTATTTTCAAAATATTGAGGGACTAAAAATTAGAACCAGCCTCTTTCCTATGACCAATCTGCCACCAAAAGCAGGACATGATTAAAAAATGTCGTGGGTTCCATCTCTGGCCAGAGAGAAGTATGCCAATCGAGAAGCACCAAATTGTCGTGGTGTGAATTTGCAAAATTTGACAGCTTTGGTGATATGGCCTTGGTCTTGAAATTCAGTGCATGGTAATTTTATCATAAAGAAAAGGATCTGAGAAAAGAGAGGGTAATATGGTTTTCAAATTTCTTCCCGCTTCTACCCTATAAATAAAAGGGCAAAGATACGACTGAGCAAATGTCCTTTAGAAAAATTTGATGTATTCTCATGCTTAGAAATTTTTGCCATGGGGATAGCCACTGTTGCTGTTTATCTGAGACATTCCTATTCTGAAATCTACACTCTGAAGTATCTACTATGCTTACATAAATCACATATTTTTGCTTGTGAGTACAGCCTGTTCAGGTTTATACATACCACTGGGTAATTCCCCAAGTACTGTTCCCAGCTTAACACATGATGCTGGATGTACTTGTGGAAACTGATGTGAAAGTTCTTTGCTTTTCAAAATACTTGCTAAGCAGGCCAATTAAAAGCATGCCTTTGAATCTGAAACTGAATTTGGCTTTGGTCTGTGGAGGCTCCGGGAAAATTGATAAAACAGAAGAGAAGCTGGGTTCTTTTTCTAGAATGTGAATGGGGAGACCGAAGACTGAGAATGGGAAATATGGCATTATGAAGGGGGAACCTTAAAAAGAAGAGACATGGAGGAAGGCAGCTGAAGAATACAGAAACCTTCCTGGTTTCTGGCCCTCTAGAGGCTTTGATTCAAGAAATATCCTAATACCTCCTGTAATTCTCTGTCATGCTCTAAAATGTCTACAACATCTAAACAGACCATAATATTAGGAAAAAGATATTCAATTGTGGACAGAACCCAGAAGTTGGTACAAAATGTTTCTTTACTGTTCTCATCACGTCCTTGTTCAGTCCTGTCCCCCACCTCTGCTCCATGACAAGGCCCAGAGTGCATCTGCTTTGCTAAAGCACTGAGAACTACACTCATGAGTGGAGTCCTGCCAGCCCTCTCAATGGAGACCTCCACAGTTGCTCCCCTTGGTAAATCAGGGAAAGGATACCACCACTGATAGGGTCTCTTTGATTCTAAGGGGATAATGAATCTCGGCATGGCTGAAGCAGTGGAAGCACTTAATCACCAAAGACAAATTGGATCCCTCTACTGTGAGGGGGTGGGCTTCCCAGGTGACTTAGTGGTAAAGAATCCTCCTGCCAATGCAGGAGACGCAGAAGATGTGGGTTCAATCCCTGGGTCAGGAAGATCTGCTGGAGGAGGAATTAGCAACCTACTCCTATACTCTTGCCTGGAGAATCCCATAGACAGAGGAGACTGATGGGCTGCAGTCCATGGGGCTGCAAAGAATTGGACATGACTGAGCAACTAACACTTCACTTCATGGCAGTGTAGAATGATGGAGTAAGTGCTTATATTTATTTAAAGAATATTGAATTACTTGGATTTGGACAAACGGTCTCCAAGATGCCTTCTCATTAATAATTCGATTTCAGGACTTCCCTGGTAGCTCAGTGGTGAAGAGTTTGCCTGCCAATGCAGGAGACACGGGTTCAATCCCTGATCCAGGAAGATCCCACAAGCTGCAGAGCAACTAAGCCCGTGAGCCAGGATGATTGAGCCTGTGCTCTAGAGCCTCAGAGCCGCAACTACTGAGCCCATGTGCTGCAAGTACTGAAGCCCGTGTGCCCTAGAGCCCGAGTTCCATAGCAAGAGAAGTCACCGCAACAAGAAGCCTGCTCACCTCAACTAGAGAGTAGCCCCTACTCCCGCAACTAGAGAAGAGCAGCAGTGAAAACCCAGAATAGCCCCCCGCCAAAAAATTCAGTTAAAGAAGAGACATGGAGGAAGGCAGCTAAAAACCTTCCTGGTTTCTGGCCCTCTAGAGGCTTTGATTCAAGAAATATCCTAATACCTCCTGTAATTCTCTGTCATGCTCTAAAATGTCTACAACATCTAAACAGACCATAATATTAGGAAAAAGATATTCAATTGTGGACAGAACCCAGAAGTTGGTACAAAATGTTTCTTTACTGTTCTCATCACGTCCTTGTTCAGTCCTGTCCCCCACCTCTGCTCCATGACAAGGCCCAGAGTGCATCTGCTTTGCTAAAGCACTGAGAACTACACTCATGAGTGGAGTCCTGCCAGCCCTCTCAATGGAGACCTCCACAGTTGCTCCCCTTGGTAAATCAGGGAAAGGATACCACCACTGATAGGGTCTCTTTGATTCTAAGGGGATAATGAATCTCGGCATGGCTGAAGCAGTGGAAGCACTTAATCACCAAAGACAAATTGGATCCCTCTACTGTGAGGGGGTGGGCTTCCCAGGTGACTTAGTGGTAAAGAATCCTCCTGCCAATGCAGGAGACGCAGAAGATGTGGGTTCAATCCCTGGGTCAGGAAGATCTGCTGGAGGAGGAATTAGCAACCTACTCCTATACTCTTGCCTGGAGAATCCCATAGACAGAGGAGACTGATGGGCTGCAGTCCATGGGGCTGCAAAGAATTGGACATGACTGAGCAACTAACACTTCACTTCATGGCAGTGTAGAATGATGGAGTAAGTGCTTATACTTATTTAAAGAATATTGAATTACTTGGATTTGGACAAACGGTCTCCAAGATGCCTTCTCATTAATAATTCGATTTCAGGACTTCCCTGGTAGCTCAGTGGTGAAGAGTTTGCCTGCCAATGCAGGAGACACGGGTTCAATCCCTGATCCAGGAAGATCCCACAAGCTGCAGAGCAACTAAGCCCGTGAGCCAGGATGATTGAGCCTGTGCTCTAGAGCCTCAGAGCCGCAACTACTGAGCCCATGTGCTGCAAGTACTGAAGCCCGTGTGCCCTAGAGCCCGAGTTCCATAGCAAGAGAAGTCACCGCAACAAGAAGCCTGCTCACCTCAACTAGAGAGTAGCCCCTACTCCCGCAACTAGAGAAGAGCAGCAGTGAAAACCCAGAATAGCCCCCCGCCAAAAAAAATTCAGTTTCAAAACAATGTCTGCCTATACCACCTCTAGGTAGAATGATTCTGTTTCTTACCCAGCACCAAAATAACATGGACCTTTTTGCCCCTAAGTAGTCTTCTTCCTAAATTTCAAGGGTTGCTGGAATTGTGAAAGTGTTCTACCTCGGATTGAGAGGCCCAGGCCTGATCAAACTCTGCTTGGGACTTAAACCCACATGGCTGAGGCTTAACTCCAGCCAAAACTCTGCATGAGGCTTGCATTCACGTGGCAGGGGCTCAGACCTGATCAAACCCTACTTGGGACTTAAACTCATGTGGCTAGGACTCAATCTAGTCAAACCCCGGTCTGAGACTTGAACTCAGGTAGTGGGGACTCAATCTTGGCCAAAAAACCCTGTCTGGGACTTGTCAGGTTCTTTGTGTCTCAACGCAGAAGGAATTCAGCGAGAGGCAGAGTGATAAGCAAGAAGAGGATTTATTAGGAAAGGACACTCTTAAGAGGTGCAAGCGGGCAGGCAGGAAAGCTCTGCTGCTCTCCTGAATGAGTGGGCAGCAATATATATATATGGAAGGGTAGAAGACCACCTTCTTCAAGTAGACATAGATGCAGACATAAGGCATACATCATTAGCTCCTCCTTTCCTAGCTCTTCTTTCATTAGCTATTTATACTTAGTCAAGCCTGCTTTATTGAATAAGGAGCAGCTTTCTTGAGTTATCAACTTACTGGCCTCCCAACCTTTCTTAGGTTTTACCTTTCTACCTACAATCCCCTATTAGGACTTCACAACTACCTAACTATTCTATTCTGTCCCTATCAATTGTACAGCAAGTCCAAGTTCATCCCACCCAGGCATACTCACCATATTGGGACCATGTTCTTTCTCAGCCTTAACTTCCAGACTGCAAGGTCTGTGGGTCTTCGAGTGCCTTCTCTGGTTCACCTGTACTCTTCTTCCTTGGGCTTCTTCAGCGCACCTTTTCACCCAAATGCAATAAGCAAATCATAGGTCAGGAAGGACATATTTTGTGTCTTACAAGAAGCCTGCTCACCTCAACTAGAGAGTAGCCCCTACTCCCGCAACTAGAGAAGAGCAGCAGTGAAAACCCAGAATAGCCCCCCGCCAAAAAAAATTCAGTTTCAAAACAATGTCTGCCTATACCACCTCTAGGTAGAATGATTCTGTTTCTTACCCAGCACCAAAATAACATGGACCTTTTTGCCCCTAAGTAGTCTTCTTCCTAAATTTCAAGGGTTGCTGGAATTGTGAAAGTGTTCTACCTCGGATTGAGAGGCCCAGGCCTGATCAAACTCTGCTTGGGACTTAAACCCACATGGCTGAGGCTTAACTCCAGCCAAAACTCTGCATGAGGCTTGCATTCACGTGGCAGGGGCTCAGACCTGATCAAACCCTACTTGGGACTTAAACTCATGTGGCTAGGACTCAATCTAGTCAAACCCCGGTCTGAGACTTGAACTCAGGTAGTGGGGACTCAATCTTGGCCAAAAAACCCTGTCTGGGACTTGTCAGGTTCTTTGTGTCTCAACGCAGAAGGAATTCAGCGAGAGGCAGAGTGATAAGCAAGAAGAGGATTTATTAGGAAAGGACACTCTTAAGAGGTGCAAGCGGGCAGGCAGGAAAGCTCTGCTGCTCTCCTGAATGAGTGGGCAGCAGTATATATATATGGAAGGGTAGAAGACCGCTCTCCTCAAGTAGAGGCAAATGCAGACATAAGGCATGTATCATTAGCTCCTCCTTTGTTAGCTCTTCTTTCACTAGCTATTTATACTTAGTCAAGCCTGCTTTCTTAAATAAGGAGCAACTTTCTTGAGTTATGGTCAACCTACTGGCCTCCCCACCCTTCTAAGGTTCCACCTATCTACCTACAGTCCTCCACTAGGACTTCACAACTACCTAACTATTCTATTCTGTCCCTATCAATTGTACAGCAAGTCCAAGTTCATCCCACCCAGGCATACTCACCATATTGGGACCATGTTCTTTCTCAGCCTTAACTTCCAGACTGCAAGGTCTGTGGGTCTTCGAGTGCCTTCTCTGGTTCACCTGTACTCTTCTTCCTTGGGCTTCTTCAGCGCACCTTTTCACCCGAAATGCAATAAGCAAATCATAGGTCAGGAAGGACATATTTTGTGTCTTACAGCTTAACAACAGTTGCTAAGATCCTCTGCTTAATTGTCGAAACCCTTCCTGATAATAGCATTTTACATATGTTTTTGATTGTGACTGCATGCTGGACTGGTACTTCAGAGATTTTTTTTGTGACCTTAAGTAAGATCTAGGAAACCATCATACTCATTGTTTTGACAGTTCATCTCCAAAGGTATAATCTCAGTTTCTGGTTCATCACTGGCAAGTCACTTCTGTCTACTGACAAAACTGTCTGATGCCTCTTGTTTACCTAGCATTACATTCCTCCATAAAATAAATAAATTCCTCCATAAAATACAGTATCATCTCCCCTTTCCAGATGGGCTTTCTAGGTGGCACAGTGGTGAAGAACATACCAGCCAATGCAGGCAATGCGAGAGATGTGGGTTCAATCCCTGGGTCAGGAAGATCTCCTGGAGAAGGAAACGGCAACCCACTCCAGTATTCTTGCCTGGAAAAATCCCATGGGCAGAGGAGCCTGGCGGCCTGTAGTCCATGGAGTCACAAAGAGTAGGACATGACTGAGCACACAGCAGCACTCTTTTCCAGAATTAACACAAATTTTAATGTGACAAAGCCTTGTATAATCCCTGGACAGCAGGTATCTCCTATTTCCTTGTTTTCAGTTTAACTTGTCTGAAGACTTGGCAATAGTATAAGTGAACTGGAATCACAGAATTTTAGAAAGCATCTAGTTCAGTCTCTAACCCAGCAGGAACCATACTTATGAGATCTCTGGAGTAGCCTCTGTATTAATTCTGTTTTCTTAGTTTTATGTTTCTGATGCTTTCTTAGGGCCCGACTGTCAGAGGAGAGACTGCTTCCCCCAGGGTTAGCTAATTTCTAGAGACAGCAAACAGCTTACCCCAGCAGCCTGTCTTTCATTTGCAAACCAACCAACCACATTCTCTTATCTAGTTCTTCACATTTCACCTTCCTTGGCAAGGTCTGTGGGTCTTCGAGTGCCTTCTCTGGTTCACCTGTACTCTTCTTCCTTGGGCTTCTTCAGCGCACCTTTTCACCGAAATGCAATAAGCAAATCATAGGTCAGGAAGGACATATTTTGTGTCTTACAGCTTAACAACAGTTGCTAAGATCCTCTGCTTAATTGTCGAAACCCTTCCTGATAATAGCATTTTACATATGTTTTTGATTGTGACTGCATGCTGGACTGGTACTTCAGAGATTTTTTTTGTGACCTTAAGTAAGATCTAGGAAACCATCATACTCATTGTTTTGACAGTTCATCTCCAAAGGTATAATCTCAGTTTCTGGTTCATCACTGGCAAGTCACTTCTGTCTACTGACAAAACTGTCTGATGCCTCTTGTTTACCTAGCATTACATTCCTCCATAAAATAAATAAATTCCTCCATAAAATACAGTATCATCTCCCCTTTCCAGATGGGCTTTCTAGGTGGCACAGTGGTGAAGAACATACCAGCCAATGCAGGCAATGCGAGAGATGTGGGTTCAATCCCTGGGTCAGGAAGATCTCCTGGAGAAGGAAACGGCAACCCACTCCAGTATTCTTGCCTGGAAAAATCCCATGGGCAGAGGAGCCTGGCGGCCTGTAGTCCATGGAGTCACAAAGAGTAGGACATGACTGAGCACACAGCAGCACTCTTTTCCAGAATTAACACAAATTTTAATGTGACAAAGCCTTGTATAATCCCTGGACAGCAGGTATCTCCTATTTCCTTGTTTTCAGTTTAACTTGTCTGAAGACTTGGCAATAGTATAAGTGAACTGGAATCACAGAATTTTAGAAAGCATCTAGTTCAGTCTCTAACCCAGCAGGAACCATACTTATGAGATCTCTGGAGTAGCCTCTGTATTAATTCTGTTTTCTTAGTTTTATGTTTCTGATGCTTTCTTAGGGCCCGACTGTCAGAGGAGAGACTGCTTCCCCCAGGGTTAGCTAATTTCTAGAGACAGCAAACAGCTTACCCCAGCAGCCTGTCTTTCATTTGCAAACCAACCAACCACATTCTCTTATCTAGTTCTTCACATTTCACCTCAGTCAATATTCCCTTGTCCTACTCACCCCAGGGCCAGGTACCAGACAACGGGGACAGCCTCTATATCCTAGAGCCTGCTGAAGTTCTTCACTGTAGTCAGTCCTCAATGACTCAGCAGGTAAAGAATCCTCCTGCAAAGCAGGAGACACAGCAGAAGCAGGTTTGATACCTGGGTCAGGAAGATCCTCTGGAGAACAAAACGGCAACTGACTCCAGTATTCTTGCCTGGAGAACTGAATCCCATGGACAGACGAACCTGGCGGGCTACAGTGCATGGGGTCACGGCGCAAGCGGTCACAGACAGTTGGACATGACTGAACAACTAAGTACACTATCCTAAGTGTGTTTATCCTGCCTTGCCCACGGGAGCCACAACAAGGGCTCACTCCTTCTGCCTCCTGACCAACTCTGCTGCTTACCCGTGGGTGCCGATGTGGCATGGCGTGCCCTCTCCTCTTGGGAACTAACAAACTATCTTTCTAAATGGAATTCGTCTCCTGCTCACCATACCTGAATAAGAACAAAACCTACATTGGAAAAACAATTGTTAAAACAATTCTAGGGATCAGAATTTCAAGGTTTCAGTGGTGAACTAACTAGGCAAGCTCTTTCCTATTTTAAACTGAAATCTGTTTCCATATACCTTCTAATAACTTTGCCTCCAGGGCAACAGAAAATAAACCTACCCACTTTTTCAAGAGATGAGCCATCAGACATCTGAAATGTATCTGTGATGATTTTTCCTGAAATACCTGTGTGAGATTCACATATGTGAGTCTATAGATTTCTTTTGCCTTTGTTTCTGGTCTACTTCAAATGATTGTGTGTTAGTCACTCAGTCATGTTCAACTCTTATGACCCCATGGGCTATAGCCTGCTGGGTTTTTCCATCCATGGGATTTCCAGGCAAGAATACTAGAGTGGGTGCCATTTCCTCTTCCGGGGCATTTTCCCAATCCAGGAATTAAACCCACATCTCCTGCATGCGGGCAGATTCTTTACCATCTGAGCCACCAGGGAAGCCCTACTTCAAATGATTAACAAGTCATTTTGGCTTCAATAGCTCAGTGGATTAAATATATCCTTTCAATATTCCTAGTATCCTCAAGGATCATTAATTCACATATGCCTGGATTAAGCAGCTGCTCAGCAGCCTGCTGGCCTATCCCTGTCCTTGATTTCAAGTGCAGTGTCTGCTGGAACTGGCTTACATGTGTGGCGTCCCTAGCACTTAATTCCCTGGGTCTGGGAACCCAGTTTGTAGCGTGCCAGGCAGTGGGGGGGTTTGATACCTGGGTCAGGAAGATCCTCTGGAGAACAAAACGGCAACTGACTCCAGTATTCTTGCCTGGAGAACTGAATCCCATGGACAGACGAACCTGGCGGGCTACAGTGCATGGGGTCACGGCGCCAGCGGGCACAGACAGTTGGACATGACTGAACAACTAAGTACACTATCCTAAGTGTGTTTATCCTGCCTTGCCCACGGGAGCCACAACAAGGGCTCACTCCTTCTGCCTCCTGACCAACTCTGCTGCTTACCCGTGGGTGCCGATGTGGCATGGCGTGCCCTCTCCTCTTGGGAACTAACAAACTATCTTTCTAAATGGAATTCGTCTCCTGCTCACCATACCTGAATAAGAACAAAACCTACATTGGAAAAACAATTGTTAAAACAATTCTAGGGATCAGAATTTCAAGGTTTCAGTGGTGAACTAACTAGGCAAGCTCTTTCCTATTTTAAACTGAAATCTGTTTCCATATACCTTCTAATAACTTTGCCTCCAGGGCAACAGAAAATAAACCTACCCACTTTTTCAAGAGATGAGCCATCAGACATCTGAAATGTATCTGTGATGATTTTTCCTGAAATACCTGTGTGAGATTCACATATGTGAGTCTATAGATTTCTTTTGCCTTTGTTTCTGGTCTACTTCAAATGATTGTGTGTTAGTCACTCAGTCATGTTCAACTCTTTGCGACCCCATGGGCTATAGCCTGCTGGGTTTTTCCATCCATGGGATTTCCAGGCAAGAATACTAGAGTGGGTGCCATTTCCTCTTCCGGGGCATTTTCCCAATCCAGGAATTAAACCCACATCTCCTGCATGCGGGCAGATTCTTTACCATCTGAGCCACCAGGGAAGCCCTACTTCAAATGATTAACAAGTCATTTTGGCTTCAATAGCTCAGTGGATTAAATATATCCTTTCAATATTCCTAGTATCCTCAAGGATCATTAATTCACATATGCCTGGATTAAGCAGCTGCTCAGCAGCCTGCTGGCCTATCCCTGTCCTTGATTTCAAGTGCAGTGTCTGCTGGAACTGGCTTACATGTGTGGCGTCCCTAGCACTTAATTCCCTGGGTCTGGGAACCCAGTTTGTAGCGGTGCCAGGCATAGTATCAACTAAAATTTCTGAAACTTTTTTTTTTTTTTTTTTTTTTAGATTTATTTATTTATTTATTTTGGGCAGGGGTCGGGTTGGGGAGGGAGGGGAGCAGGCGGGCCACTTCTATTGCTCTTTCATTTCTCTATGTTCATCCGTCTTTGTTCTTTGGCTCCTGTGGGCCTCCCATCGCAGTGGCCTCTGTTGTCGCAGAGTGCCGGCTCTGGGCGCATGCGCTCCAGAGCTCCGGTTCGGTAATTGGACACATCAGTCCAGCCGCTCCGCGGCATGTGGGATCTTCCCAGGCCAGGGCTCAAACCGGCGCCCCTTGCACTGCAAGGCGGTGTCCTTACCCACTTGGCCACCAGGGGAAGCCCAAATTTCTGAAACTTTTAAGATGAATTGCTGTGAAACACATTACATTCTGTATTTGTGATTTTACTGCAGCCTTTTAGGTTTTTCAGTGTGAATGTAAAATCCCCCATTCTCTAGTGCACAGAGCCTCTTTCAGAGTCACTTTCTTTTCTCTTATTGTTTGAAAATATTTTCCCCCAAATAGTATGTTTACTGTAGAATAAAATTATCAGATAAATTTGCAATGAAAGAGTTAATTCCCTGTAACCTTATTCCCAAGATATAGTATTTTGGGTGTGTATTATATAATATTTTTTCCTTTGCATAAACCTTTTGTTTTTTGGCCATGCCACACTTGCAGAAGATATTTTCATTTCCTGACAAGATTGAGCCTTGGGTCCCAGCAATGAAAGAGCCATATCCCACCTACTGGATCATGGATCATATACATACAATTGTGATTCATTCATAAGTATGGCTCTACAGTACCCAAGATATGGTGATACATGGGAATAAATGATCAATATATCTTGGGTATTGTAGAGCCATACTTACGAATGAATTATAATTAACAGAGCTCCTGGAGAACACAGACTATTATGTTTAAGTATTTATGAAACACAACACATGACAATCTTTGAATGATTACACTGTACTGATTCCTACGGAATTATAGATTATGCATCTCAGCCAATAGTAGGACAGTTCTTCCCTCAAATTTTTATAGAAGTTTGGATGGTATGTGATTCATTTATACTGCTAATTGTATCTAACATTGTTGTGTTTATACTGATTACTTCAATAATTTGGTCGCAGTTTTTTAAAAGAGCAAGTTGAATTGAAGGGAATCTCATAGCCTATTGAATGAGTTAATTGATTCTTTTACATTTCCACTCATTCATAACAGTCCATTTAGCTCCCAAAGTATTTCTCTGCCAGGTTGCATAAATAATGCAAATTAATACAAGTGGGAGTTATTTATATTCCAGTTATAGGTACTATGTACAAGGAAGGTCCCACAGTTTTTATTCTAAATTTTCCTCTCACAATATCCAGTGTTTTTGTTATCAAAAGAAATGATTGATTTAAAGTAACTTATCAAGATTAGCCCAAGATTTCACTCACATTTTCAGCTATGCTTTTGCTGGCCCATACCTAGACTTACATTAAGAAGTGTACATACGGGCTTCCCCTGGTGGTCCAGTGGGTAAGGACACCACCTTGCAGTGCAAGGGGCGCCGGTTTGATCCCTGGCCTGGGAAGATCCCACGTGCCGCGGAGCAGCTGGACCGATGTGCCCAATTACGGAGCCAGAGCTCTGGGGCGCATGCGCCCAGAGCCGGTGCTCTACGACAACAGATGCCACCGCGATGGGAGGCCCACACGGGCCAAAGAACAAAGATGGATGAAACAAGACAAATGAAAGACCAGTGGAAGTGGCTCGCCCACCCCTCTCCCTCCCCACCCCCGCCAAAATAAATAAATAAATAAATAAATGTTTAAAAAAAAAAGTATACATACAGTAAAAAAAAGAAAAAAAGAGATGTGACAAACACTATCATACATGTTTCTGTTTTTTCTTAATTGATTTTTAAAAGCCTTAAATTATATTATGTATCGTTCTTAAATGATAATAGTTGTAATCCAAGTGGAAAATAGATTCAAATATCTTAACTGGTGAGCCAAAAGCAGTTAAAAGCCGATTTCTCTTTTTCTGTTTTTTAACAATGTAAACTTATTATTTATGAAATTTTCATTGTTTCACATATCTATTACTGCAAATCCCCTGCAATGCTTTAATAATTGAAAGAATAACATGGATAATAAATCACTGATTCATTTTCAATATGAGTATAAAAAGCTACATCAGTGTGAATAAATGGATTTTACTGAAAGACAGAATCAAGACCGTGGAGTCTCTTCAGCCAGGGGACAAATCCTGGTTTTTGTGTGCTAAAATGCAAAATGTTTCATGTCCCACCTACGTCTGTATTTAGCTATCACTGAATACTTACACTATAGGTGTATACCATACTTATGTTCTTTTGGCTTCCAGAAAGACTTTGTTTTAAATTTTCTCCTAGCTCAATGTAGTTTTTAAAATAGTCTTTATTTTTCAGAAGTTTAGATTCACAAAAGAATTGAGACAGTAGTATAGAGTTCCCATATAACCCCACTCCCCATTTCTCCTGTTAATAACATCTTTATGTTATTAACATTATTATGGTTCATCTATTACAAGTAATAAACATATTGATACATTATTAAGCAAAATGCATGGTTTATTCAGATTTCCTTAGTTATTACCTAATGTCCTTTTCTGTTCCTGGTTCTCATATTACATTGACTTGTGTTTCCTCAGGTTCTCTGCGGTGTTACAGTGTCTTTGACTTTCCTTGTTTTTGATGACGTTGACGGTTCAGAGTACTGCTCAAGTATTTTGTAGGATTCCCCTCTAGGAATCTGTCTGATATTTTTCTTATGATTAGACTGAGATTATAGGTAATTTTCCTAGGAGAAATTAGATACCTAGGGATTAAAAGCACATCTAGACTTCATTGAACTGTTGCCATGAACATAACTCATGTACCATTGTTTGTACATACATATCTACATACCTAATTCTGTATGGTTAGAGGTAGCAAAGATAGTCTTGAGAAAAGAATATGATTTAAAAAAAAAGTTAGCTCTTAAAAAAATAACTAAGAGGTAGATAATGTTATAAAGAGGGCAAACAGTTATATTAATTCTCTTTGCAAAGCATGTCCTTTACGAATTAAAATTATAAGACCAGGAAGGCAAAAACGCACAAATAACATACAGTTA
The DNA here is from genome assembly GCA_022376925.1 of Tragulus kanchil. NCBI lineage: Eukaryota > Metazoa > Chordata > Mammalia > Artiodactyla > Tragulidae > Tragulus > Tragulus kanchil. The sequence continues at coordinate 74,184,282 of JAIOJX010000003.1, read as the reverse complement.
AAGTCTATATACCTACACAGGTAAATCTGGGATTTATGTAAATATATTACTCAAATATAACCTATGTTTTAAAAATACATTGTCATATTTTTGTCTATCAAATAATAAATAAGTATTGTGCAGGACTCTCTTGTCTATGTGTCGACAATTGTTTTAAATCCTTGAAAAATTTACAGTAGGCAATTTTTCTCAAAGAATTTTCTCCTGAACAGTGGTTCTCCATCAGAATCGCCTGTAGGGCTTGTTCCAACAGATTCCTGGGTGCGTGTCCAGCAGTTTGATTCCGTGGGTTCGGGATAAGTGTCCACGTCTAACTAAAGCTCTCAGGTGAGGCTGACGCTGTGGGTCTGAGGCCACACTACAAAAACCCTGAGCAGATCAGCCAAGATGCTGCATTTATTACGTGTTGATGCAGATGAAGGTGTTTTGCATACGTAACCTTAACTAGTTACAGAATCTGATCAATAATGTGTGACTATCCCTTTTATAAATGGGGAACCTACATTCAGAGAAACTGAGGAACTTGCCTGAAGAGATAATGGGATCAGGCGGAAAAACTACAATTTAGATCTCCTTCGATTCTAAAGCCAGGTTTTTGTCTGTTGATGAAGGAGTGAAACTTTCCTCTAAGGTTCTCTGCGGTGTTACAGTGTCTTTGACTTTCCTTGTTTTTGATGACGTTGACGGTTCAGAGTACTGCTCAAGTATTTTGTAGGATTCCCCTCTAGGAATCTGTCTGATATTTTTCTTATGATTAGACTGAGATTATAGGTAATTTTCCTAGGAGAAATTAGATACCTAGGGATTAAAAGCACATCTAGACTTCATTGAACTGTTGCCATGAACATAACTCATGTACCATTGTTTGTACATACATATCTACATACCTAATTCTGTATGGTTAGAGGTAGCAAAGATAGTCTTGAGAAAAGAATATGATTTAAAAAAAAAGTTAGCTCTTAAAAAAATAACTAAGAGGTAGATAATGTTATAAAGAGGGCAAACAGTTATATTAATTCTCTTTGCAAAGCATGTCCTTTACGAATTAAAATTATAAGACCAGGAAGGCAAAAACGCACAAATAACATACAGTTAAAGTCTATATACCTACACAGGTAAATCTGGGATTTATGTAAATATATTACTCAAATATAACCTATGTTTTAAAAATACATTGTCATATTTTTGTCTATCAAATAATAAATAAGTATTGTGCAGGACTCTCTTGTCTATGTGTCGACAATTGTTTTAAATCCTTGAAAAATTTACAGTAGGCAATTTTTCTCAAAGAATTTTCTCCTGAACAGTGGTTCTCCATCAGAATCGCCTGTAGGGCTTGTTCCAACAGATTCCTGGGTGCGTGTCCAGCAGTTTGATTCCGTGGGTTCGGGATAAGTGTCCACGTCTAACTAAAGCTCTCAGGTGAGGCTGACGCTGTGGGTCTGAGGGCCACACTACAAAAACCCTGAGCAGATCAGCCAAGATGCTGCATTTATTACGTGTTGATGCAGATGAAGGTGTTTTGCATACGTAACCTTAACTAGTTACAGAATCTGATCAATAATGTGTGACTATCCCTTTTATAAATGGGGAACCTACATTCAGAGAAACTGAGGAACTTGCCTGAAGAGATAATGGGATCAGGCGGAAAAACTACAATTTAGATCTCCTTCGATTCTAAAGCCAGGTTTTTCTGGTAGGACATGCTGCTCCGTGTTGATGAAGGAGTGAAACGCATGCATCCTTGGCCTGACCCATCTGTTTAGGAGACTGTCTCAAAGGTATGGACAGTGATTTGTTCAGCTTCAGAGTGTGTTATTTAAAGGACAGCAATTCTTCCTAAAAACTAAGCAAAGGTTCACGGTCGTGGAGAGGATTCACGTATCTCTGAACTCCTGAAATAATCGAGGGTGAAGTCAGTTTTACTGAATAATTAACAAAACAGGAAGAACATGTGTTTTAATACAGTACTGAATAGTCCTTAATCACTATTATTTTATTATTCCTTACAGAAAAATCCACATTTAAATGAAAGTCCTTAAATAATCTCGTTTCCATTTAAGCTGAAGGCGGCATATTATTCTAAATGTCTGCTGTGCACACTACGCCACCAGTCAACCCCGCTTCCTCAGGGACGGCAGCAGCACAGCACGGTGGTCGGCAACAAAATCCTCTGACAACTACGACCACATCTGTCTCCTTTCGCAAAGAAAATCAAAAGCAATGGCACACAAACAAAGCAGTTAAATTTTTAAAGGTGGTACATTTTACAGTAAAGTCGCCAAAACAGAAGTTGCCAATAATACAAATTTGTCACTTTGTTATACTCTCTATAAAGACATTGAGACACAAAACTATTGGACTGAAGGCTTAAAATAGTTAATGAGGTCTAAACTTCAGAATGACCAGAAAACCCACCCAACTCTGTCTCTGCCAATACAAATATTTTACATTGAGAAAGACTCCCTTTTAAATATCTATATACATATTTCTATTTAATACTGTGAATCAAACCCATACTTATATTTATTTAAATAAGAATTAAATAAACCACCCAAAATGCTGATTTCATATCACAAAACATAAGTATTTTAAATCACAACCTCAGGGTGGTATACTGTGTACACTGGTTCCTTAAGACAACATTAACAAGCATATTTTTAAGAATATATTTTCATCTCTAGGTCAGGTAAAGCTTTATTAAATGGTAAACACTTTTAACAGTGCAGAGATATAAGTTTCAAAAACAAACACATTCAGAAGATCTGCTGCTCAAATAATATCTTTTCAAAACCAGGTGGAGGAGTATGATAAAATTCACTGAACTGGCAATCCAAAATTGCACTGTCATCCACTAGAGGTAGAAAAAGAAAGAAAATTAATTAGACACGAACACCTTAAATTGAGTGAATACATATTTAGGAACTGTTTCCATAATGCCATTACATTACCAAGAAGAAGAAGAAACACATCTGCTTTTCAGGTTATAAAACATGATCCTATTGGGTGAAAACAGCCACAATGAAGAATAAAATCTGTTAAGAACACTGAACGGAAATCCATCAAAATATCATGAATGATTATTTCTAGATGATGGAAATACAGGTAATATGAGTTTTTTTTTTAATTATTTTTATTTTTTACATGTATGTTCCCAGAGTAATATGAGTTTTTCCTTACTTGCCTACCTGTATTTTCTCAATTTTATACATTATGATAAATGACTTCTTAAAAAATATTTTCTTTAATGACAGATTCACCAGGAATAGCAAAAAAGAAAGTCCTGTGTAATCTTCATCCAGTTTCCTTGCCCAGTGGTAAGATCTCACACAACTACAGTACAAACCAGAAAACTAACCCTGATATGATACTGTTAATTATACTGCAGGCAGGCCTTTTTCAGTTTCTACATGTTTGTTTGTTTTTTACCAGCATTTACCCAAGAGAAACGAATATCCACATAAGGACTTATACATAAATGTTCACAGCAGCTGTATTTGTAATGGCCCCCAAACTGGAAACAACCTTAACATCCATTAGCAGATGAAGGTAAAAAACAGTTGCGATATATCCACACAATGAACTATACTACTTGGTAATAAAAATGAATGAATTCTTGATCTATGCTACAACATGGATTGATCTTACAGTAACTGCGCTGAGTAAAAGCCAAAGCAAAAAAAAAACCAACAAACAAATTGTATGATTCTATTTATATGATACTCTAAGAATGCAAGATAATCTGTAGTGGCAGAAAGCAGATAGTGGCTGCATGAAGTCAGGTGGGGAATGGTGAGCAGAAAGCATGGTAAGGAGGCAGGAGGAAACTCAGGGATGATGAATATGTTCATTATCTTGACTAGAGTGATGATGTGAGTGTTCACATTATAGTTATTTGTTAACTTCACACTCGTGCTTAATGAACATTACTAGGTATTTTATATTCTATAATCAATGCAGGATAAAAGTTAAGCTTGACTTGACAGTCATGAAGTCACTAGTGACTTTTAACAGCGGTGATTTCAGTGAAGTGGTGGTAAAGGCAGACACAGTAGTTGAAGATACCATATTGACAGCAAAGGAAGTTATTCTATAAGAAATGCAGCCAGACAGAAAAGGGTAAAACCAAGGCTGGTGAGGGTGTTTTGGAATAAGAATGATTCAGAATGTTTATAAGAATTGAAGAAAGAGGCTGATGACACAAAATACAGATGACAATGAAGTCCCAGAATTGGGAAGCTTGAAATCTAGACTAGAGGCGGAGTTTTTTGAACATGAAGGGCACCACTTCTTCTAAGATGGGAATGGGAAGGAGACAGATTAGAACAGAAAAGCTTTAGGAGATGGGGGAGGGAAGCGCAAAATGGTGCGCTTCTCTATCAAGCGGAAGACCGATCTATAGAGAATGAAGAGGGAATTCAAGAACTACAGTGAAAGTCTGGAACATGCAGCAATGTAGAAAACACAGAGAGCTGAGATGAGGCTGGGAGTCCTAACTGTGAACAGCACTTTTATTCACTGTTACCCAGTGACCTGGCACAGTCAAATAAAATAAACATTAAAGAAAAAAAAGGACTGAAAGTATGAATGACTGGATGGAAGCAGGATTGAGGATAGGATGGAAGACAAACGGCAAGGGAATTTGAATTTTATTTTTATCTTTGATAGTATCTGGCTATTCAAATATTTGATTTAATTGGAATGATTTATCAATTTCAATTTATAAAATATATTATTATATATAATTTACTGTTCTTAACTTTATTTTCCTTTTCTTTTTTTCATGCCTCTTTTATTTATATTTATTTTCATCTATCATTTTATTCTTGTGTGGGCCTCCCATTGCAGTGGCCTCTCTAACGGCAGAGCACCAGCTCTGGGCACATGTACTCCAGCGCTGGCTCATAACTGGACACACTGGTCCAATGGCACGTGGGATCTCCCAGGCCAGGGACAGAACCGGAGCCCCTGCACTGCAAGGCAAACTCTTTACCCACTGGACCACCAGGGAAGCCCTGGTTTTAACTTTTTTCTTGACTAGAGTGATGATGTGAGTGTTCACATTATAGTTATTTGTTAACTTCACACTCGTGCTTAATGAACATTACTAGGTATTTTATATTCTATAATCAATGCAGGATAAAAGTTAAGCTTGACTTGACAGTCATGAAGTCACTAGTGACTTTTAACAGCGGTGATTTCAGTGAAGTGGTGGTAAAGGCAGACACAGTAGTTGAAGATACCATATTGACAGCAAAGGAAGTTATTCTATAAGAAATGCAGCCAGACAGAAAAGGGTAAAACCAAGGCTGGTGAGGGTGTTTTGGAATAAGAATGATTCAGAATGTTTATAAGAATTGAAGAAAGAGGCTGATGACACAAAATACAGATGACAATGAAGTCCCAGAATTGGGAAGCTTGAAATCTAGACTAGAGGCGGAGTTTTTTGAACATGAAGGGCACCACTTCTTCTAAGATGGGAATGGGAAGGAGACAGATTAGAACAGAAAAGCTTTAGGAGATGGGGGAGGGAAGCGCAAAATGGTGCGCTTCTCTATCAAGCGGAAGACCGATCTATAGAGAATGAAGAGGGAATTCAAGAACTACAGTGAAAGTCTGGAACATGCAGCAATGTAGAAAACACAGAGAGCTGAGATGAGGCTGGGAGTCCTAACTGTGAACAGCACTTTTATTCACTGTTACCCAGTGACCTGGCACAGTCAAATAAAATAAACATTAAAGAAAAAAAAGGACTGAAAGTATGAATGACTGGATGGAAGCAGGATTGAGGATAGGATGGAAGACAAACGGCAAGGGAATTTGAATTTTATTTTTATCTTTGATAGTATCTGGCTATTCAAATATTTGATTTAATTGGAATGATTTATCAATTTCAATTTATAAAATATATTATTATATATAATTTACTGTTCTTAACTTTATTTTCCTTTTCTTTTTTTCATGCCTCTTTTATTTATATTTATTTTCATCTATCATTTTATTCTTGTGTGGGCCTCCCATTGCAGTGGCCTCTCTAACGGCAGAGCACCAGCTCTGGGCACATGTACTCCAGAGCGCTGGCTCATAACTGGACACACTGGTCCAATGGCACGTGGGATCTCCCAGGCCAGGGACAGAACCGGAGCCCCCTGCACTGCAAGGCAAACTCTTTACCCACTGGACCACCAGGGAAGCCCTGGTTTTAACTTTATTGCATTAAAAATAATGCCCAATCAAAGAAACAATTGAGAATAAAAAATCTCATTTGCTATACTCATTTGTATAACTCTATCATTCTACTGATATTTCATTTCTCAGACTAAACTATTTCAAATATTAAGCTACATTTCCATTTATTTAAGTAAATAAAGACATTTCTTTGAGGTTTACCCATTACTATAAGGAAACTAACTTATACCAAGTTAAAAAATACACCTTTACATGCAACAATATGAAAAGATACAGAAGGTAAAATCACAGAGAAGTAATATTTAGGGAAAAAGAAGACAAATGAAAACTTAAAAGCAAGGCACAGGCTTTGGTTGTTATGTCAAATTAATAAATATTTATATTTGTTACTGTATACTTTTCTGCCATCCTGAACAAAGCCTGCTACTTTTCTGGTAAGTTACCATAAAAAAGCTAACAATTAGTTTTTATCATGGATCAAATTCTCAATTGTTTAAAGTAATTAAATGAGAAAATGTTTTAAGATCTAATATCACAGGCAGAAAAATCATACACCTGTTGGTTTAAAGTTGATAATACAAAAAATGAACAGAATGATAAAGGCACTGTACTTATGTTTTTTATAAAAAGAGGCACCTTATTTTTTTAAAGATATATATAAAATATTTAAGAATAAAATGATATAATGTCTGGCATTTGCCTCAAAACAATACAAGGAGGGGAAGTAAAGCACAGGAGGACTGCAGGGAGGAGATGAAACTTGTCTGGCTACCCGCTGATAATTGTTCGAGGCTGGGTGATGTGTACATGAGGGTTCGTTATTCTAGTCTCATTATTTCTACATGCTTGAAACTTTCTGTAATAAAATAAAAGTTACTAAGTGGGACAGAGTCATCTCTAAGTAACCCAGCTCTATGTACAGAAACTATAGTACTTACACATACCTGACCTATCGAAAGCAAAACAGTAAGAAACCATTCTAAGTCATAATTTCTCTCGGAAGAGTTTTAACATTTAGGTGATTTTATAAAGGTAACCAATGCTCAATCTACATGGAATTCCCATCTCTGCTTCCAAATAGTCATTATAATTACATTTCCTGGTCATCTAACTCTTTCTAATAACTGGCAGGAATATTTTTGTAAATTCCACAAAACGTTTTGGAACTTTCTGGAATATAAGACTATATGATTTAAAAGGGAATATGGATATCACATATTTAAGTATAATCACATATTCAGCAAGTTTATTTTTTAAATACACGGGGAATAAAAACTTTCTGTAGGCCTGCAAAGTGGGGTTGTATTAACCTACTGAGTACATTCCATACACAAGGGTCCTTATTAATTTGTCCAGCCTTCTGAATGGTGGCTACAAAGTGAATGAAAATGCCAAGCAAAAGTTAACATACATTTAAAAATGTTCAGAAATATTTTCACTTACCATAAACAACCGGATACACTGTCCCTCGTATACCTGATGCTGGACAATGCATGTTTTTTCCATTCAAATATACATTTAATTCTACATGGTCATATGTAATACCCTAGGAAACAAAGTAAATATTAAACAGGGTAAAAATATACATGTTCCATAAAAGCCTGAACAGTCAGAAAGCACTGATTGGGGAGCATGGGAACAACAAACTATAAATAAGTAATGTTATTAAGTTTTGGCAGAAAAATCATACACCTGTTGGTTTAAAGTTGATAATACAAAAAATGAACAGAATGATAAAGGCACTGTACTTATGTTTTTTATAAAAAGAGGCACCTTATTTTTTTAAAGATATATATAAAATATTTAAGAATAAAATGATATAATGTCTGGCATTTGCCTCAAAACAATACAAGGAGGGGAAGTAAAGCACAGGAGGACTGCAGGGAGGAGATGAAACTTGTCTGGCTACCCGCTGATAATTGTTCGAGGCTGGGTGATGTGTACATGAGGGTTCGTTATTCTAGTCTCATTATTTCTACATGCTTGAAACTTTCTGTAATAAAATAAAAGTTACTAAGTGGGACAGAGTCATCTCTAAGTAACCCAGCTCTATGTACAGAAACTATAGTACTTACACATACCTGACCTATCGAAAGCAAAACAGTAAGAAACCATTCTAAGTCATAATTTCTCTCGGAAGAGTTTTAACATTTAGGTGATTTTATAAAGGTAACCAATGCTCAATCTACATGGAATTCCCATCTCTGCTTCCAAAATAGTCATTATAATTACATTTCCTGGTCATCTAACTCTTTCTAATAACTGGCAGGAATATTTTTGTAAATTCCACAAAACGTTTTGGAACTTTCTGGAATATAAGACTATATGATTTAAAAGGGAATATGGATATCACATATTTAAGTATAATCACATATTCAGCAAGTTTATTTTTTAAATACACGGGGAATAAAAACTTTCTGTAGGCCTGCAAAGTGGGGTTGTATTAACCTACTGAGTACATTCCATACACAAGGGTCCTTATTAATTTGTCCAGCCTTCTGAATGGTGGCTACAAAGTGAATGAAAATGCCAAGCAAAAGTTAACATACATTTAAAAATGTTCAGAAATATTTTCACTTACCATAAACAACCGGATACACTGTCCCTCGTATACCTGATGCTGGACAATGCATGTTTTTTCCATTCAAATATACATTTAATTCTACATGGTCATATGTAATACCCTAGGAAACAAAGTAAATATTAAACAGGGTAAAAATATACATGTTCCATAAAAGCCTGAACAGTCAGAAAGCACTGATTGGGGAGCATGGGAACAACAAACTATAAATAAAAGGTCAAAACAGATTTTATTAAGGGTTTATAATTTGGTAGAATTCTATTTGAACCAAGCTGAAAAAAAAAATAGTGATGATTATGTGGGGAAGGAAAAGGTAAAATCCCAGGAGTCCACATTCATGGTGAAACTAAATCCTAGTATTTTATCCAGACAGTCTGTGTTTTATATTCTGAACATTAAGATGACATTAAGTACTATATATTGTAAACAGAAAGACCTTTTAAACTCATGTAGAAAACACTGCGTTTTATATACAGAATTTAATAACAAAGGGGGAGAACAATGACATTTCACCATCAGGGCTTATTACTTGTCACTGTTGTCAATTGTGGTAAATGGTCTTTGCACAACTTATTTCCAAAAAGAAATTTATATTTCTCTATCTCTTTACCCTGGTTTCTCTTTACCTTTACTAAGGTAAAGTGGGTATTTACAATTGCATATAACTGGTAATTAGTATCAAGCTGAAAACAGAAAAACAACAGCTCAAAAGACTTTTAAAAAGACAACAAAATAAAAATATATTTTATACCATTAATGGTACAAAAATCATAATTATTATTATTAAAATGCTGGAAAACCAATAACCTGCTTTACGTCCAAACACTATGCTAGGCACTTCACATTTACTCATTCAATCCTCACAAGTCAGGTAGTTTTATTATCCCCATTTTACAGATGAGTAGCTGGAAACACTCAATAAAAGAGCAGTATGCTTCTGTAGGCCTGCAAAGTGGGGTTGTATTAACCTACTGAGTACATTCCATACACAAGGGTCCTTATTAATTTGTCCAGCCTTCTGAATGGTGGCTACAAAGTGAATGAAAATGCCAAGCAAAAGTTAACATACATTTAAAAATGTTCAGAAATATTTTCACTTACCATAAACAACCGGATACACTGTCCCTCGTATACCTGATGCTGGACAATGCATGTTTTTTCCATTCAAATATACATTTAATTCTACATGGTCATATGTAATACCCTAGGAAACAAAGTAAATATTAAACAGGGTAAAAATATACATGTTCCATAAAAGCCTGAACAGTCAGAAAGCACTGATTGGGGAGCATGGGAACAACAAACTATAAATAAAAGGTCAAAACAGATTTTATTAAGGGTTTATAATTTGGTAGAATTCTATTTGAACCAAGCTGAAAAAAAAAATAGTGATGATTATGTGGGGAAGGAAAAGGTAAAATCCCAGGAGTCCACATTCATGGTGAAACTAAATCCTAGTATTTTATCCAGACAGTCTGTGTTTTATATTCTGAACATTAAGATGACATTAAGTACTATATATTGTAAACAGAAAGACCTTTTAAACTCATGTAGAAAACACTGCTTTTTATATACAGAATTTAATAACAAAGGGGGAGAACAATGACATTTCACCATCAGGGCTTATTACTTGTCACTGTTGTCAATTGTGGTAAATGGTCTTTGCACAACTTATTTCCAAAAAGAAATTTATATTTCTCTATCTCTTTACCCTGGTTTCTCTTTACCTTTACTAAGGTAAAGTGGGTATTTACAATTGCATATAACTGGTAATTAGTATCAAGCTGAAAACAGAAAAACAACAGCTCAAAAGACTTTTAAAAAGACAACAAAATAAAAATATATTTTATACCATTAATGGTACAAAAATCATAATTATTATTATTAAAATGCTGGAAAACCAATAACCTGCTTTACGTGCCAAACACTATGCTAGGCACTTCACATTTACTCATTCAATCCTCACAAGTCAGGTAGTTTTATTATCCCCATTTTACAGATGAGTAGCTAAAGCACAGAGGGGTTAAATAACTTATCTACGGTTACACAGTTGGGAAGTGGCAGAGCTGGGATTTAAACCAGAGCAGTATGGCTTTAGAAAACTTATTCTTTTTTTTTTTAAACTTTTATTATTTATTTTTGGCTATGCTGGGTCTTTGTTGATGTGTGGGTTTAGCTGCTCTGTGGTATGTGGGATCTTCCGGGATCAGGGCTCGAACCTGTGTCACCTGCATTGGCAGACGGGTTCTTATCCACTGAGCCACAAGGGAAGCCCTAGAAAACTTATTCTTATTTATCATGCAATTCAAAACTTCGAAACTTTAAAGAATCTTTACACTTTTAAAACTCTCTTTAAAACTTTGTACAGTATTGTAGTTGAAGACACACAGAGAGCTTTCCTTTGAAGAATTAAGAATAGATAGCGGAGACCTTTCAATAGAGAAATCACCACGGACCAAGAAGCAACCACATGAAGGATTTCTGACTGTGGATAAATTATATGAACCTAAAAGCTGTATAGGCAGAAAAAGACTTTACAGATGACCTTGCCTTAAATCCTTCGCTTTTCAGTTAAGACATGAGAGGCCCAGATAAGTCAATGTGTTACGTGCTATAAAAGATTCAACTCAAATTTTAGTAAAGCCAGGGTGAAACTAAACACCGAGAAAGATAAACACTTCTTTTGTTTTATTTCAGTTTATGTATTTAAACATAATAATAATAAGTGATAGGCAGGGTTAGCTTTTTTTTTTTTTTTCATCCATCTTTATTCTTTGGCCTGTACGTGCCTCCCATTGCAGTGGCCTCTCTTGTTGTAGAGCACTGGCTCTGGGTGCATGCGCTCCAGGGCACTGGCTCTGGCTCATAATTGGACACACCAGTCCAGCTGCTCTGTGGCACGTGGGATCTTCCCAGGCCAGAGATCGAACCGGTGCCCCTTGCACTGCAAGGCGGACTCTTTATCCACTGGCCCACCAGGGAAGCCCCAGGGTTAGCTTTTTCAGTGAAGTCCGTTTTCATTTAAAAAACATGATTACATAAAAAGCAGTGTGTTATTCTCTTTACAGGATTACCAGAAATCCAGCAGTTCAGATCAACAGGTTGTAATGTGGGCACCTTCCCCACCTGGTGGCAGCATAACCTATTGCAAGTTTTCAACCCCACCCTCCAGCACCAATACCCAATATCCAGAGTCAAAGATTCCCTAGGGGAAAAAAAAAAACCCACCAAAGATTCCCCTGGAGAAATGGCAACCCACTTCAGTATTCTTGCCTTGGAAAATCCCATGGATAGTGGAGCCTGGTGGGGTTCATGGGGCTGCAAAGGGTCGGACTCGACTTAGCAACTAAACAGCAAAAATATCAAGGAAAGAAGTGAGGAAGGATATGAGAAACCACACCGCAGGATCGTAATTCCCTGACCAAGGACTAAACCAGTGCTCCCTGCAGTGGAAGTGTAGAGTCCTAAGGACGGGACTGACAGGGAATTCCCTTAATCTGTACCTTAATACGCTCTAGATACTAGGTTTGATAATCTCATAATGATACCAAAAACTTGATGTGTTCTCAGGATTTATCAATAATTATTTACAGGTTTGGTAAACAGACTCTGAAATTAGACTATAATCCTAGGGTCATTCTGATTAAGAAATTACTTAACTTCTAGCCTGTAAAACAGTATAATAGTACCACCTATTTCACCTTTTCTGAAATTAAACTGAAAATTGCAATTTTTAAATATAATCATATGTACTTTACAAAATGATAAAAGGGAAAAATAAGCATAAGCTGTTTCGGGTATGCCTCCTTGGTGCTGTAGTAGGTCCTATTGACTCTCTATGATTACTGTATAAAAATAATCATTTGGTCAGATGTTGAAAGCTTATTTTTCTGGATTTCTCCTCAGAGAATGGTATACGACTGAATATGAGAATGTTTTTCCTGTCTTAAAATTCATTTGAGGGCTTCCCTGGTGGTCCAGTGGGTAAAGAGTCTACCTTGCAGTGCAACGGGCACCAGTTCAATCCCGTGCCGTGGAACAGCTGGACCAGTGTGTCCCAATAACGAGCTAGCACTCGGAACACAGGCTGCTCTGCAACAAGAGAGGCCACTGCAGTGGGAGACCCACACAGGCCACAGAATAAAGATGGATGAAAAAATAAAAAATGTCAAACCCTTAGGGGATTCTCTTTACAGGATTACCAGAAATCCAGCAGTTCAGATCAACAGGTTGTAATGTGGGCACCTTCCCCACCTGGTGGCAGCATAACCTATTGCAAGTTTTCAACCCCACCCTCCAGCACCAATACCCAATATCCAGAGTCAAAGATTCCCTAGGGGAAAAAAAAAAACCCACCAAAGATTCCCCTGGAGAAATGGCAACCCACTTCAGTATTCTTGCCTTGGAAAATCCCATGGATAGTGGAGCCTGGTGGGGTTCATGGGGCTGCAAAGGGTCGGACTCGACTTAGCAACTAAACAGCAAAAATATCAAGGAAAGAAGTGAGGAAGGATATGAGAAACCACACCGCAGGATCGTAATTCCCTGACCAAGGACTAAACCAGTGCTCCCTGCAGTGGAAGTGTAGAGTCCTAAGGACGGGACTGACAGGAATTCCCTTAATCTGTACCTTAATACGCTCTAGATACTAGGTTTGATAATCTCATAATGATACCAAAAACTTGATGTGTTCTCAGGATTTATCAATAATTATTTACAGGTTTGGTAAACAGACTCTGAAATTAGACTATAATCCTAGGGTCATTCTGATTAAGAAATTACTTAACTTCTAGCCTGTAAAACAGTATAATAGTACCACCTATTTCACCTTTTCTGAAATTAAACTGAAAATTGCAATTTTTAAATATAATCATATGTACTTTACAAAATGATAAAAGGGAAAAATAAGCATAAGCTGTTTCGGGTATGCCTCCTTGGTGCTGTAGTAGGTCCTATTGACTCTCTATGATTACTGTATAAAAATAATCATTTGGTCAGATGTTGAAAGCTTATTTTTCTGGATTTCTCCTCAGAGAATGGTATACGACTGAATATGAGAATGTTTTTCCTGTCTTAAAATTCATTTGAGGGCTTCCCTGGTGGTCCAGTGGGTAAAGAGTCTACCTTGCAGTGCAACGGGCACCAGTTCAATCCCGTGCCGTGGAACAGCTGGACCAGTGTGTCCCAATAACGAGCTAGCACTCGGAACACAGGCTGCTCTGCAACAAGAGAGGCCACTGCAGTGGGAGACCCACACAGGCCACAGAATAAAGATGGATGAAAATAAATAAATTAAAAAACAATAAAAGAGGCCACGAATAAAAAAAAAAATTCATTCCGGTTTTCCTGTGTTATTGTTAGCAATTTGGTGAAATTTGTTTGCAAGTGTTTGAACTAGGAAGATAAGGTTAATAATGTAGGACTCAATGTATGACATAATAATAATGTATGACATAATAATGCTGACATACTAAAAATGACATTCTTAAATCTGTCAATTTGAAGTATCAATAATCTCAAGGAATGTAATAGGAAGGAAAGGTTAACACACAGTAGAAGTTTAGTACATCAACAAAGAAAAACACTTGTTACTGTTTATCCTGTCTTCTTTGTTTGGTCTCACCATTCAGTACGTGGGATCTCAGCCCTCACGAGGCATGAAGCCTGTGCCCTCCACAATGGAAGTGCAGAGTCCTAACCGCCGGATCACCAGTAAGCTTACCTGATTACCTTTTTTATGAATTTCACTTTTTAGTATAAACAGACTGATGATATCAACTTGACTTCAAGATTCTCTTTCATGGGATAACCACTTGAATAAGAGTGTTCCACATTATAGGCATCTGCCAGTGGTCTACGAACACAGAGCCAATTATTCAAAAAGAAGAATAAGAAAAAGCAGATTTAAAAAATGGTTTATGCCTTTGATTTCCTTAGATTTTTTTTTTCAGTTAATTTGGGAAAAACAAACTTTCTATAATTTACCTATTTAAAAACTGTTCTCCACATTTTTAAAAATTGAAGTGAACAAAGATCAGACCATAATCAAAAACCTTCATTTCCACATCTTTCTTCACTCTCTCTCAAATAGCATATACTTCTTTAATGCAATAACCTGGATTTACCTTGTCAGTTATCTAATTATTAGGAACTCTCATTCTTTAGATTCCTTTCTACTTGGTATGAGAGCCAGGAACTCAAGGTTCTGTGTATAAGAGCACTTTCGCTAAAGGAGACCCAAGAACTCTGTTCTCAAAAGTAATGGCCTGAACTCAACCTATAGGATTCTTGGATAAGACTCTGGGAGGAATTATCTAGAAAAGACAGAAAGGGATCTCTGGATTACATTTTCAATAGGGTGACTTTGGCGGACTTGAATATATCTAGTTGGGAATAAAAACTGAGATGCCTTCATAATATGTAACTCCTTCTAACACTGCTTTCCAAAAAAACCCTTTTCTATAATCTACTTAGAATTTTGAGTCAGTTCTTGAAAGAGTTCTGAAAATAAAGAAGAAAGTTTAACTAGGTTAAGTTTAACAAGGACCCACACCCCTGATAAAAATGCTGTAATTCTTTAACAGAAGTTCATAACAAATTCAGTAATAAGTGTCAAGATTTCCTCTAAGAGATCTCCTGCTGTAGAAATACCTAATCTTTTCTAATATAAGGGTCAGCCATCTTTTAAACTTGTGGGCCATGGTTTCTTTCATGTGAGAGTAGCAGGAAATGCTGACCAGCAGCCAACCAGTCATAAAGTCTCCTAAATGGAAATGAGGGTTCACGCTGATTTTCCTGGCCAGTGGCAGCTCAAGAAAGGAGAAGGCAGTTAGGTGAGGCAGCAGCCTCTCGATCAAGTGCTCTTTTTGGAAAATGAACTACTTCCTTAGATACATTCCTGGTGCCCTGGAATTTGGACCACAAACTCTCATACACTGAACTATGCAAAGCAGTTCAAGTTGAGCTATTCACAGTGGAAAACAAGTCCACAAGGAAACTCACCACCACGTCTCCCTCCTGTGGAAGGCTGTTGGCTGGCAGCCTGTTTTTCTCCTCGTTGTTGTGGTACAGGGCTCCATCATTTCTCATCACCAGACTGTGTACATCTCGCCCAAGAGGGTTCTCCACATTTTTAAAAATTGAAGTGAACAAAGATCAGACCATAATCAAAAACCTTCATTTCCACATCTTTCTTCACTCTCTCTCAAATAGCATATACTTCTTTAATGCAATAACCTGGATTTACCTTGTCAGTTATCTAATTATTAGGAACTCTCATTCTTTAGATTCCTTTCTACTTGGTATGAGAGCCAGGAACTCAAGGTTCTGTGTATAAGAGCACTTTCGCTAAAGGAGACCCAAGAACTCTGTTCTCAAAAGTAATGGCCTGAACTCAACCTATAGGATTCTTGGATAAGACTCTGGGAGGAATTATCTAGAAAAGACAGAAAGGGATCTCTGGATTACATTTTCAATAGGGTGACTTTGGCGGACTTGAATATATCTAGTTGGGAATAAAAACTGAGATGCCTTCATAATATGTAACTCCTTCTAACACTGCTTTCCAAAAAAACCCTTTTCTATAATCTACTTAGAATTTTGAGTCAGTTCTTGAAAGAGTTCTGAAAATAAAGAAGAAAGTTTAACTAGGTTAAGTTTAACAAGGACCCACACCCCTGATAAAAATGCTGTAATTCTTTAACAGAAGTTCATAACAAATTCAGTAATAAGTGTCAAGATTTCCTCTAAGAGATCTCCTGCTGTAGAAATACCTAATCTTTTCTAATATAAGGGTCAGCCATCTTTTAAACTTGTGGGCCATGGTTTCTTTCATGTGAGAGTAGCAGGAAATGCTGACCAGCAGCCAACCAGTCATAAAGTCTCCTAAATGGAAATGAGGGTTCACGCTGATTTTCCTGGCCAGTGGCAGCTCAAGAAAGGAGAAGGCAGTTAGGTGAGGCAGCAGCCTCTCGATCAAGTGCTCTTTTTGGAAAATGAACTACTTCCTTAGATACATTCCTGGTGCCCTGGAATTTGGACCACAAACTCTCATACACTGAACTATGCAAAGCAGTTCAAGTTGAGCTATTCACAGTGGAAAACAAGTCCACAAGGAAACTCACCACCACGTCTCCCTCCTGTGGAAGGCTGTTGGCTGGCAGCCTGTTTTTCTCCTCGTTGTTGTGGTACAGGGCTCCATCATTTCTCATCACCAGACTGTGTACATCTCGCCCAAGAGGGATCTGATTCAAGTTAACTTTCTGAGTTGCAACGCCGATACCCCAGATTCCTAAAAACAGAATGGTTTAAATGTTCCCCAAAGATGCAGAATACAAATACGAAAGAGATTGTTTTAAAAGAGTGTAAATGATTTATGAAGAGTGTAACTGATTATCACTAAATTACTGTTTGTTCATCTTAAAATTTTTTTTTGAAAAGTAGTTTGCAAAGGATGTACTGCATCTCTGCAGAGGTAGGGCAGCCTGGGAGATAAGCGAGTGGGCCCTGGAGTTGTACTGCCTGGTTTAAATCCTGATTATGCTATGTTATCTTGGGCAAGTTACATACCCCTCTCTGCTTCCTCACCTGTGAACTGTGGATTCTAACCGTACTCGCCTCTCAAAGTTATCAGAAGATACTGTGAGATCATTCAAGTAAAATAACTGGAACACTGCAAGTATTTTTTTTTAATGGATAAGTAAAACACAGAGGAAGTATTTTTGAAAGATGCCAGCTATTGTCATTACTGGTATTATGATTCTCCTAACATATTACTAGAAAGCCACATATTGGATTTAAATAGCTTTGGAGTTCTATTTCAAGTACCACATCTGAGAAGACTGAAACTACTATCTCTAGTTTTTGCATCTATAATATGTGATGAATAATATATGACATGATCGATATCATGGAGAGAAGAAACTTAACGGTAAAGTGTAATATCATCTCCTTACTCAATATCCTAAGTCTATGAGTTTAAAAGCTTCAGTTCTAAGTTGACTTTTAAAGCAAGCAGCTCTCTTTTTAATCAGTCTAACAGAATACCCAGAGCTCTTGATTATATCTCAAACTGTTTCCTTCTCAGTTTTTATCAAAATCACTTAGGAGAAATTCCAAAGAACAACTGAAGACCGTGTTGTCAATCAGTGTTCCCGGATTGAGCGAGACCATCAGAAACTTCCTTAGATACATTCCTGGTGCCCTGGAATTTGGACCACAAACTCTCATACACTGAACTATGCAAAGCAGTTCAAGTTGAGCTATTCACAGTGGAAAACAAGTCCACAAGGAAACTCACCACCACGTCTCCCTCCTGTGGAAGGCTGTTGGCTGGCAGCCTGTTTTTCTCCTCGTTGTTGTGGTACAGGGCTCCATCATTTCTCATCACCAGACTGTGTACATCTCGCCCAAGAGGGATCTGATTCAAGTTAACTTTCTGAGTTGCAACGCCGATACCCCAGATTCCTAAAAACAGAATGGTTTAAATGTTCCCCAAAGATGCAGAATACAAATACGAAAGAGATTGTTTTAAAAGAGTGTAAATGATTTATGAAGAGTGTAACTGATTATCACTAAATTACTGTTTGTTCATCTTAAAATTTTTTTTTGAAAAGTAGTTTGCAAAGGATGTACTGCATCTCTGCAGAGGTAGGGCAGCCTGGGAGATAAGCGAGTGGGCCCTGGAGTTGTACTGCCTGGTTTAAATCCTGATTATGCTATGTTATCTTGGGCAAGTTACATACCCCTCTCTGCTTCCTCACCTGTGAACTGTGGATTCTAACTGTACTCGCCTCTCAAAGTTATCAGAAGATACTGTGAGATCATTCAAGTAAAATAACTGGAACACTGCAAGTATTTTTTTTTAATGGATAAGTAAAACACAGAGGAAGTATTTTTGAAAGATGCCAGCTATTGTCATTACTGGTATTATGATTCTCCTAACATATTACTAGAAAGCCACATATTGGATTTAAATAGCTTTGGAGTTCTATTTCAAGTACCACATCTGAGAAGACTGAAACTACTATCTCTAGTTTTTGCATCTATAATATGTGATGAATAATATATGACATGATCGATATCATGGAGAGAAGAAACTTAACGGTAAAGTGTAATATCATCTCCTTACTCAATATCCTAAGTCTATGAGTTTAAAAGCTTCAGTTCTAAGTTGACTTTTAAAGCAAGCAGCTCTCTTTTTAATCAGTCTAACAGAATACCCAGAGCTCTTGATTATATCTCAAACTGTTTCCTTCTCAGTTTTTATCAAAATCACTTAGGAGAAATTCCAAAGAACAACTGAAGACCGTGTTGTCAATCAGTGTTCCCGGATTGAGCGAGACCATCAGAAAGCTGCATGTCTTGGCCTCCTGAATACTTTGATTATATAATTTATCCTCCAGGGTAGAACATGAGTGACAGCAGGGGATGATAGTAATTTCATGTGACAACAGTTCTAGACAGGGTGACAGAGCCCCTTCCTCCTAAAGAAAACTGTGTGCTGTGAAACCCTTTGGCACAACTGCCTGAAGCTTTCATTGGGGGATCAATGCTACAAACTCCAACAATGCATTATCCTAGAAATATCTTTGAGGATAGCATCCTTTACAGAAAATTCACATAAAAGTTTGTATTACATTTAAGGCTCAAGGAAATATTCACTTCTCTTGAGAAAAAGTATGTTATACTTGAGTAAATTAAGAGTACCGGAGACATTCTGCAGCCAGTGAGTTAACTTAACGAAAGAATAGAATGGAGGACAGGCTTATATTTATCCCACACACATAAGAAAAATCAGTATTTAAAACAATTTAAAAAACAAATCCAAGAGGGATATTTTATGCCATTCATGTAAGAGTAGAATTAATTTACCCCACTCGTTTTCCTATTCTGTACCCATATTATTCACGCCATATTTTACTGTAAGTTACTATTCTTTTTATAATAAAGCCTTAAAAATTTTCCTCATATTTGGGTCTTCCCTGCTGGCTCAGTGGGTAAAGAGTCTGCCTTGGGGCTTCCCTGGTGGTCCAGTGGGTAAGGACACCGTCTTGCAGTGCAAGGGGTGCCAGTTCGATCCCTGGCCTGGGAAGATCCCACGTGCCGCGGAGCGACTGGACCAATGTGTCCAACTACCGAGCCTGCGCCCAGAGCCGGTGCTCTGCAGCGACAGAGGCCATGGCAATGGGAGGCCCACACAGGCCAAAGAACAAAGATGCAAACAAATGAAAGATCAACAGAAGTGGTCAAAAAAAAAAAAGAATCCACCTTGCAGTGCAAGGGGCACTGGTTCGATCCCTGGCCCGGGAAGATCCCACGTGACACGGAGCGGTTGGACCAGTATGTTCAATTAGGAGCCAGCGCTCTGAAGCACATATGCCCAGAGCCAGTGCTCTACAACGAGAGAGGCCACTGCAATGGGAGGCTCACAGAGGCCAAAGAATAAAGATGGATAAAATATAAGTAAGTAAATAAATAAAAAGAGGCCAAAATTTAAAAAAAAAATTTCCCAATATTCAAAATTGCCACAAGTCAACTAATAATAACTACCATAATACTCATGTAGAGTTGCCATGCAAGTCAAGAAACTTCATAATTTTAAAAAGTTAAAAAAATTTAAATTGCAGTTGATTTACAACATTATGGTAGTTTCAGGCGTACAGATTCATAGCTTTATAAACTTTATTAGACTTCTACCAGAATTCTAAATCTGCCAACTGCTTTAGAAGACACTGACTCAGAGAATCTTAGCAAGAGTTAAGAGAAAAATTCTGGATTATAAGATCAATTTTATCCTAAGACAAAACAGCAAGAGTCTACACCTTACATGCATGACCAAATGAAACGGTTCATCTAGCTGCTGCTAATAATTAACCATATTAATAACAGTGCTTGTGCATTAAACGGAACCGGAACATCCTGTCATTAGAACATTTTCATAGACACAGCTCCAGCAAAGCAGGAAGGCTGGCTCCTGTAATCCATTTTATAGATGAGAAAACTGAACCTAATATGACTAAAGTAAATAATTAAACCAGAAGCACTCAGTAAGATGCGGGGAAAAAAAAGGTTTTCAAGTAAGAGTTGAGTGGTTTTTAAATTATCTCCTTAATCTTTTTCATATACTGAAGATTCCTCCTCATATCAACAGTGTTAAGAGTCAAGTACCATTATACCCACCTGTGGACTGGATTTTGAATTCAAAGTAGCTTTTGTTTTGGTGTAAAGGCGCACTGGCTAAACAACCTCCTGTTCCACATATTCTTCTTCCATTTTTCACAATGACAACATCCGTTCCTAAACAAAAAATACAGACACTGTGTAAAGTGCTATATTCTCTCATTCAACAATCAAGGCTAATTTCTTTTTTTAGGTATGTATTAGATATTCGTTAGATTTATTATATTTATTAAATGTATTAGATATATTTATTAGATATTTCTTGATTTATTAATTATTTACTTGGCTGCATGGGGTCTCAGTTGTGGCAGAAGGGCTCTGCGTTGCATCACGCAGGCTCTTTCACTGAAGCCCACAGACTCCAGCTGCACTCACCGGCTTAGGTGCTATGAGGCATGTGGAATCTTAGTTTCCTAACCAGGGATGGAACCCTGCATTGCAGGATGCGTGCCTAATCACTGGACTACTTAGAGAAGTCCCCTGAGGTTAATTTTTATTTCACTTGTAACTCTTGGTCTCCAAAAAATAGGGAGACTATATATACTTTGAAATATGAAAACACTGGTAAGTTATTTAAAATATTTAATTCACTTTTTTCCCCTGGGAGAACAATTTAACATTAATCTGTGTCTAGAAATCTTGTTTAATTAGGCAGTTTCAAATAAACAGTAATTCTGAATTATACTGAACATTTTAAACACTTTTAAGGTAGAAGTACACTTTTTGGGGGGGGGGGGCTTTGCCTCATGGCTTGAGGGATCTCAGTTCCCTGAACCCTGGGTTCCTTGAAGTGAAAGCCCAGAATCCTAACCATTAGGCCACCAGGGAACTCCCAGAGGTAGATCTTCTTTCACTTTGAGCCAATGAATCAGTTTGATGATTTCATAAATCTCTTGATTTAAATACACACACAAACACTTAAAAGAAACTGACAAACTAGTACTATTTTCAGTTTGGACTGCCAAACAAATAAAAACAATCTGGAAAAAACTGACTGAATGTAAGTACAAGGTCCTATGCAAGTGCACTGGTCAAGTAAGAACTGAAGATTAATCGACCATGGAAAGGAACATACATCTATGTTCTTGAAATAAGCTGACATGGAAAAATGCTAACTTTAGTGTTGCAAAAATATTTATAAGACAGCTGCTGTCAACCACACTGCAAAGATGTAAACAAAGTTTCAACATCATTAAATATATTTTATTCTCATGGAAAATTTTAGTTTAGTTCAAATAACATTTCAATAGATCAGAGTGAGTAAAACGTCTCTTGATAATGTGACTCCAATACCAAGTCCTTTTCAAATACTGATTTAGGAAAGCATATCAGAGGAAGACATTTAAGAAAATTCTTATATGCAAGAAATATCCCATAACATTGAGGCATGTGACTCCCAAAACGTATAACCAGTGTGATTTTTCTGGTACTAAGTTTACAAGCCAAGTGATCTGGCTGTGAGCACTATAGGAAACTCCTCTTTCCAGAGGGGGTTAAATAAAACTAGAACACAGCAACAAAATGTACTAAAAGGGAGGCAGGTCTCTCAACTCACTGGTGCATTCATACTTTAAAAATTATTTGGGATATAGACACATGAAAATACCAAATTTTTAGATTTTACCACAATTCTAAATGGGCTGATTAAAGAAAGACACTTTCTTATAGAAGGTAAAACTAAGATCTTTGCACCGCAGTGTGTGTGTGCACTGCCGTCTCAGACTGTTTGTGACACCACGGACCACAGCTTGCCAGGCTCCTCTGCCCATGGAATTTTCCAGGCAAGAATACTGGAGTGGGTTGCCATTTCCTCCTCCCAAGGGATCTTCCCGACCCAGGCATCGAACCTGGGTCTCCTGTGTCTTTTGCACTGCAGTCAGATTCTTTACACATTGAGCCATCAAGGGAGCCCACGAGATCCTATTATATGACTATTAAAAATTCGTTAGTGTTCATTTTTTTCTGTTTACAAAATGTGAAACTGCAAATTCTGGGAAAGTGTCTTTATACATGATTTACATCTAGCTGCCTCACATATCTCCAGCAGTTTCAACTGGAGAGTATCCAGGGCCTGACTCCTCCTTAATGGCA
Organism: Tragulus kanchil; assembly: GCA_022376925.1. Classification (NCBI taxonomy): domain Eukaryota; kingdom Metazoa; phylum Chordata; class Mammalia; order Artiodactyla; family Tragulidae; genus Tragulus; species Tragulus kanchil. The sequence continues at coordinate 74,161,241 of JAIOJX010000003.1, read as the reverse complement.
AAGATCATGGAGTGCTTGGCATCCAGCAGATGCTCGACAAATAACTGATAGAGAAATGAATGAATATGCTCTGCTAAGTACTCTGTCGTGGACATGTAGCATCTGTTTTCTCTTTCCCAACAGACTTCCCTCTGGATATCAAAACAGTTCCAAGGAAGATGACTCAATCTCTGGCTTCAGGGATACAGCTTTGACCTAGGTTGAGTCAATCAGTGCATTCCACATTTCTTGGCCAGTGACTGAGTGAAAAACGGTTATGTGGCCTAAGTCACTACCATCAGTCCTTTTCAGAGGATATTTTGATTAAAAAGGAAAGCATATCAGAGGAAGACATTTAAGAAAATTCTTATATGCAAGAAATATCCCATAACATTGAGGCATGTGACTCCCAAAACGTATAACCAGTGTGATTTTTCTGGTACTAAGTTTACAAGCCAAGTGATCTGGCTGTGAGCACTATAGGAAACTCCTCTTTCCAGAGGGGGTTAAATAAAACTAGAACACAGCAACAAAATGTACTAAAAGGGAGGCAGGTCTCTCAACTCACTGGTGCATTCATACTTTAAAAATTATTTGGGATATAGACACATGAAAATACCAAATTTTTAGATTTTACCACAATTCTAAATGGGCTGATTAAAGAAAGACACTTTCTTATAGAAGGTAAAACTAAGATCTTTGCACCGCAGTGTGTGTGTGCACTGCCGTCTCAGACTGTTTGTGACACCACGGACCACAGCTTGCCAGGCTCCTCTGCCCATGGAATTTTCCAGGCAAGAATACTGGAGTGGGTTGCCATTTCCTCCTCCCAAGGGATCTTCCCGACCCAGGCATCGAACCTGGGTCTCCTGTGTCTTTTGCACTGCAGTCAGATTCTTTACACATTGAGCCATCAAGGGAGCCCACGAGATCCTATTATATGACTATTAAAAATTCGTTAGTGTTCATTTTTTCTGTTTACAAAATGTGAAACTGCAAATTCTGGGAAAGTGTCTTTATACATGATTTACATCTAGCTGCCTCACATATCTCCAGCAGTTTCAACTGGAGAGTATCCAGGGCCTGACTCCTCCTTAATGGCAAAGATCATGGAGTGCTTGGCATCCAGCAGATGCTCGACAAATAACTGATAGAGAAATGAATGAATATGCTCTGCTAAGTACTCTGTCGTGGACATGTAGCATCTGTTTTCTCTTTCCCAACAGACTTCCCTCTGGATATCAAAACAGTTCCAAGGAAGATGACTCAATCTCTGGCTTCAGGGATACAGCTTTGACCTAGGTTGAGTCAATCAGTGCATTCCACATTTCTTGGCCAGTGACTGAGTGAAAAACGGTTATGTGGCCTAAGTCACTACCATCAGAGACAGTTGCAGGACTTTTGCAGAGAGAATGAAGAGATAAAGATTCTCTCATTCTTGCTGGATCTCAGTGAGGAAGCCTCTAGCCCAGGGAGAGGCTGCAAGTTATCATGGGCACCAGCCTTCAGGAATAAGCAACGGCAGATGGAGGAAAGAGATAAAAAGAAGCCCATCTTTGACAGCACTGAGTCTTTCCTGAAGCTAGTGCTGGGTTGTACTTTTACAATTTACACAAACCAATGAATTTCCTTCATTTTTCAGCAATTTTGAGTTGTAGGTTCTACTGTTTGTAATTGAAAGCATCCTAAGTGAAAAAATATTTCAAGAATTATGCAAATAATGATATATTTTTTCCTTTATACCCAGCAATACTCTATGGTTCTCATACATAACTCTGAGTTGGAGCTAAAGAACCAACTCTGAATATGCTATTAAGCTCTTACTTCGATATCATTTCTTATTTCCAAGGCATTCAGGTAGGTACTGAGATGTTTTACACAGAAAGATGGATATACTCAGAAACCATTCTAGAGTACTTGTGGATCATTAGGGAATTATTTTAAGCTTATTCTACTTCTTTTTTAAGTATAAAAATATTCTATATCTGGACGTATGTGATTTGTACAGCTTTATTAATTATCAAGATTGCCTAGAAAGTCAAGATAAATTTGAGTATAGCCAGAACATAGCCAGATACTGGCATGCTGCAGTCCATGGGGTCTCAAAGAGTCAAGATACGACTTGGTGACTGAACAACAAAGAACATACAGAGACATAGCTAAAGAGCATTTTTAAAAAAAAAAACGTTAGATGTTTCCAAATGAATGGGTACCCCTTTCAAGGAAGCTACCTTGGAAGACATTCATTTCTAAAAAGCTAATTCACAATTAAATATCAAGGCTTCGGTAAAAAAGAAATGACACCACAGAAAATTCAAAGAGGAATTCCAAAGCACTTTTCAGGAACAGTGATAAAAGCTTTGGCTTCAGGATACAGCTTTGACCTAGGTTGAGTCAATCAGTGCATTCCACATTTCTTGGCCAGTGACTGAGTGAAAAACGGTTATGTGGCCTAAGTCACTACCATCAGAGACAGTTGCAGGACTTTTGCAGAGAGAATGAAGAGATAAAGATTCTCTCATTCTTGCTGGATCTCAGTGAGGAAGCCTCTAGCCCAGGGAGAGGCTGCAAGTTATCATGGGCACCAGCCTTCAGGAATAAGCAACGGCAGATGGAGGAAAGAGATAAAAAGAAGCCCATCTTTGACAGCACTGAGTCTTTCCTGAAGCTAGTGCTGGGTTGTACTTTTACAATTTACACAAACCAATGAATTTCCTTCATTTTTCAGCAATTTTGAGTTGTAGGTTCTACTGTTTGTAATTGAAAGCATCCTAAGTGAAAAAATATTTCAAGAATTATGCAAATAATGATATATTTTTTCCTTCATACCCAGCAATACTCTATGGTTCTCATACATAACTCTGAGTTGGAGCTAAAGAACCAACTCTGAATATGCTATTAAGCTCTTACTTCGATATCATTTCTTATTTCCAAGGCATTCAGGTAGGTACTGAGATGTTTTACACAGAAAGATGGATATACTCAGAAACCATTCTAGAGTACTTGTGGATCATTAGGGAATTATTTTAAGCTTATTCTACTTCTTTTTTAAGTATAAAAATATTCTATATCTGGACGTATGTGATTTGTACAGCTTTATTAATTATCAAGATTGCCTAGAAAGTCAAGATAAATTTGAGTATAGCCAGAACATAGCCAGATACTGGCATGCTGCAGTCCATGGGGTCTCAAAGAGTCAAGATACGACTTGGTGACTGAACAACAAAGAACATACAGAGACATAGCTAAAGAGCATTTTTAAAAAAAAAAAAAAACGTTAGATGTTTCCAAATGAATGGGTACCCCTTTCAAGGAAGCTACCTTGGAAGACATTCATTTCTAAAAAGCTAATTCACAATTAAATATCAAGGCTTCGGTAAAAAAGAAATGACACCACAGAAAATTCAAAGAGGAATTCCAAATCACTTTTAGTGATGCAACATAACCAAAATAAGTGACATCTTTGAAAGAGACAGCACTTATTTGCATACAAAACTTATAGACTATTTAAAAAAAAAGGAAATCATCTTTTCAGGTAATCTAACATTTCATATATCCAGATACATGTATACTCGCTCAGTATGCTTCTAAGATTTCAACCTGAAGATCAATTCATGCTTGAAACCTATTCCTAACTTGACAAGCCCATCCTCTTACATGACTCGGTTTCTAAAATCAAGCTTTTCATGTGACTGAAGAATTTTTTTTTTTTAAGATTTATTTATTTATTTTGGTGGGGGTGAAGTGGGGAGGGAGCGGGGCAGGCGGGCCACTTCTGTTGGTCTTTCATTTGTCCATTTTCATCCATCTCTGTTCTTTGGCCCGTGTGGGCCTCCCATCGCGGTGGCCTCTGCTGTCGCAGAGCACAGGCTCTGGGCGCATGCACTCCAGAGCTACGGCTTGGTAATTGGACACATCAGTCCAGCCGCTCCACGGCACGTGGGATCTTCCCAGGCCAGGGATTGAACCGGCGCCCCTTGCACTGCAAGGTGGTGTCCTTACCCACTGAACCACCAGGGAAGCCCGTGACTGAAGAATTTGAAGTTACTGGAAGACAGGTTAATAAAAAGTTTCCAGGGGCTTCCCTGGTGATCCAGTGGGTAAGGACACTGCCTTGCAGTGCAAGAGGCGCTGGTTCAATCCCTTCCCTGTAGAAGATCCCACATGCTGCGGAGTGGCTGGACCGATGTGTCCAACTACTGAGCTGAAGCTCTGGGCACATGCACTGCAGTGAGAGGCCACTGCCATGGGAGGCCAAAGAACACAGATGGAAATAAATGAAAGGTCAGTAGAAGTGGCCTAAAAGAAAAGTTTCCAGGCAGAAAGAAAATCAGGGGATGATATTACTTTTATCTATCATCTTTATCTACTGAAAGCTAGACAGGTTTGGAAAAATAACATAGTGGAATGAATACAAATGACCAGCTCTTTGTGGAAGAAGAGACCAGGGAAAACAAATACTATAAAGAGTAGCTGGTAGTAATACAGTAGTTTGGCAGTGGAGACAGAAAGAGCTAAAGTTGATCATAACCTCCAGGAACTATGTGTGGTTTTCCTTTACTGTGTTCCTAGCATCTGAAACAATGCCTGCCATCTGACAGTCACTGAATAAATATCAGTTGGGTGAAGGAATACACGAAATGCAAACTTTTCCTAACTTAAGGAAATCATCTTTTCAGGTAATCTAACATTTCATATATCCAGATACATGTATACTCGCTCAGTATGCTTCTAAGATTTCAACCTGAAGATCAATTCATGCTTGAAACCTATTCCTAACTTGACAAGCCCATCCTCTTACATGACTCGGTTTCTAAAATCAAGCTTTTCATGTGACTGAAGAATTTTTTTTTTTTAAGATTTATTTATTTATTTTGGTGGGGGTGAAGTGGGGAGGGAGCGGGGCAGGCGGGCCACTTCTGTTGGTCTTTCATTTGTCCATTTTCATCCATCTCTGTTCTTTGGCCCGTGTGGGCCTCCCATCGCGGTGGCCTCTGCTGTCGCAGAGCACAGGCTCTGGGCGCATGCACTCCAGAGCTACGGCTTGGTAATTGGACACATCAGTCCAGCCGCTCCACGGCACGTGGGATCTTCCCAGGCCAGGGATTGAACCGGCGCCCCTTGCACTGCAAGGTGGTGTCCTTACCCACTGAACCACCAAGGAAGCCCGTGACTGAAGAATTTGAAGTTACTGGAAGACAGGTTAATAAAAAGTTTCCAGGGGCTTCCCTGGTGATCCAGTGGGTAAGGACACTGCCTTGCAGTGCAAGAGGCGCTGGTTCAATCCCTTCCCTGTAGAAGATCCCACATGCTGCGGAGTGGCTGGACCGATGTGTCCAACTACTGAGCTGAAGCTCTGGGCACATGCACTGCAGTGAGAGGCCACTGCCATGGGAGGCCAAAGAACACAGATGGAAATAAATGAAAGGTCAGTAGAAGTGGCCTAAAAAGAAAAGTTTCCAGGCAGAAAGAAAATCAGGGGATGATATTACTTTTATCTATCATCTTTATCTACTGAAAGCTAGACAGGTTTGGAAAAATAACATAGTGGAATGAATACAAATGACCAGCTCTTTGTGGAAGAAGAGACCAGGGAAAACAAATACTATAAAGAGTAGCTGGTAGTAATACAGTAGTTTGGCAGTGGAGACAGAAAGAGCTAAAGTTGATCATAACCTCCAGGAACTATGTGTGGTTTTCCTTTACTGTGTTCCTAGCATCTGAAACAATGCCTGCCATCTGACAGTCACTGAATAAATATCAGTTGGGTGAAGGAATACACGAAATGCAAACTTTTCCTGAGGGAAATTACAGAATCTGAACATCATCTATTAAGCGGGGATGAATAAGAAATAGTTTAAAGAGATATACATATACCTACATATATATTTATGCAGTAGGGTTCTCTATTATACTTGGGAGATCTAAGGATGAAAGTAAAGACTCCCATACAAAGTGGTAAACAATGATCACACTTGTTATTTAGTACATGCTGTAGAACTATGAAAAAAAAAGAAAAAATATAACGAGCAGAGTATTTTCAGAATTATAAAGAATCTAGGGAGGAGAGGACTTTGCTACAAATATTAAGAATTCCCTTTATTATTTCAACGCACTGTCCTTTAGCCAAAGAGATATGGGAAATACTGAAGTGCAGACGAATAAAATACATGGAAGTGCAGACGTATACTTAGAAGAGAATGATCCAGCAATAAGACAGTACTCTGAAATAATTATAGTTAGAAATGTCTCCTAGAACCATACTCCAGAAGCATAGAACTACATGGCGCAAGTCTAAGAAAGAAATAATAAGATGGTGAAAGAGGCTAACGAAGGGAGGAGGATGCTTGCGGAGAAACACCAAGCTCATCTGAAACTGGGAGGAGAAACCCAGGTGAGGAAAAGCAATCGCTGTTTTATTTCTGCAATAGCCTGACCTGCTAGGGAGAGGCCGGGCAGGTGAAACTACACCGCCTCTGTGCATGACTCAGGAGGAGTCGCACCATGCGAGGTTTTCGTTGAAATGCCATGTTCTGAACCGAGCTGTGACTTCCAGATGCTGCAGCTCGCCGTGTCTCGACTTTAGGAGGTGAGAGGAAACCACCCATCACGGATGGGCCGAAGGAAGGCAGTCGAGGCAGGAGGAGGGGCAGGCACAGCCGAGCAGTCTCTCACCGTGCGCGTCTGATTGGAGCTCGATCGCGGGCCCTGTGGGAGGAGCGCCTAGGCTGCCCGCGCCCCTCGCCGGGGACCGCGGACGAGTCCGGGAGGCGGCGGCCCCGAGGCGATTCCTGTGCAAACGGGTAGGTCCCCACGCCCATCTCCCCGAGACAGGAGCGGACAGGACTGCGCAGCCTTGAACACAAACCCAGGCCAAGGTGGGGTCGGTCGGAGTCTGGAGGAGATCCGCGAGGCCAAACCGGCCCTCGGGCAGCGTCGAAAGGGGCGAAGCCCGGAGCCCGGCGGGGCTCGGCCGCGTGTGGTCCTCGAGACCCGGCTGCCCCCGACCCGGGGTGGGCCGTTGGGTCTGGGGAAAGGAGGGCCCTTACCCATGTGCTGCGTGTCCAGCTGCACGGCCGGCATCTCCTTCAGAGGGATGTGGCCGGTCCCGCCATCTCTGCAGCACCGTAGGCAGCAGAACACCGAGGCGGCCATGTCTCAGGGACCTCGGGCGCCGCCGCCACCGCTGCCCACTCTAGACTGAGGCGACACCGCCCCTCAACCCCTCCGCTCCACCTCCCGCCCCCGCCCCCGACCGGCGGGGGGCGGTCTGTGCGCAGCGCGGAGGCCTGTACCGCGACGCCCCAGGCCGGGAGGGCGCAGCGCAGGAGGAGGCGAAGCCCGACTGGGCGGAAGATGCGGAGGACTGGCGGGCGGGGCGGGGTGGGCGGTGTGCGCCTGCGCGTGCGAGGACGTTACTTCTGGGCCGCCCTGCTTGTTTGTCCTGATAGGGACGGATACCCGAGCTTGACTCTCCACTCTATACAGTCAGGGGTCCTGGGAGGCTGTATCTTTAGAACTGTGCCCCCCCCCCCCACTTCAAGATTATCTTTAGAGATGAGTTGACAGAGGCAATTCTTGCTGGGGCAAGGGGAGCTGATTTAGAAGAGCCCCAAGCTTTGCCCAATCCGCAAGACTGAGAAAACGTTCCCTCCGCCGAAAGCCCCTGCCGCGCCCCCTACTCTTACCGTGGCTGGTTTCTGAAGAGTTTTCTCCAGTCCTAAGGAGACGCACGGGGCCCAGGAGTAGTGGCTGTTAGTGACTGTACCGTGAATATGCACCCTGGGCTCTTAAGTCGTCGGTCCTGCTGTATTTTAGGTGCAGAGAAGAGCTTTCCGTGACCCTCGGTTCTGCGCGGTCGCAGGTGCGCGGGAGGCTATCCCGAGAGGACCCCTCCGGGCAGGACGGGAGGGCGATGGTTGACGTGCCTCTTCCAAGCTCGCCCTCCTCGTGAACATGAGGTTCTGATGAGTGTAATGGGAACCCGGAGGCTGCGGGAAAGCTGCGGGGCCTCCGAGGGAAGTGCTCGGTTCCTGTCGCTTGATCTTTCCTATGGCCACACAGGAATCCTCCTCGGCAGGAACCTGTCATCTCCGTGGTTACTTATGGCCCGGCCCTGATCCATTTTACATCCTCAGATCCCACTTGGAGTTTGGAGATGGTCTGGGACGACCTCTGGAATTAAGCTGTCCCAAACCTCTGTTTCCAAATAAGGCTTCCACCTTGAAGGTTTCCCCAGGATTCAAGTCCTGGGAAACCCGATGCGGAATGCCCCCTTACAATGTAATGGGTTCCTCTGCACAACGTTTTAGTTACTTGAATACAAATATTCTAAATGGAGAATTTGTTCAGGGTCCTAGGTCTCTGTTGTTTACACGAATGATGTTTTCATTACCATACTTAGGAAAATTTACAGGTTTTGTACTTTGAGGTTTAGTTACCATAGGATTAATAACCAAGATGGTGACTGAACCCCACACTAGGTAGTGTATCTTATTGGTAATCATTTTACACATTTTTTTTTTTGCTGAACACCTTGACCGATACTCTGAGAAATGTTAGCAATCTAGTTGTTTCCATTGGGAAGCAGTGGAGAGTTGAAAAGAATGTTACAGAAACAAGAATTTTCTGCCTGTGTATGAGGCAGGCACTCTTTCACATAGGCTATCTAACTGAATTATTGAAACTTTCGAGACTGAATACTGCCTCTCCTTTCCTGATAAAGAAGTAGGCTTTGCCCAATCCGCAAGACTGAGAAAACGTTCCCTCCGCCGAAAGCCCCTGCCGCGCCCCCTACTCTTACCGTGGCTGGTTTCTGAAGAGTTTTCTCCAGTCCTAAGGAGACGCACGGGGCCCAGGAGTAGTGGCTGTTAGTGACTGTACCGTGAATATGCACCCTGGGCTCTTAAGTCGTCGGTCCTGCTGTATTTTAGGTGCAGAGAAGAGCTTTCCGTGACCCTCGGTTCTGCGCGGTCGCAGGTGCGCGGGAGGCTATCCCGAGAGGACCCCTCCGGGCAGGACGGGAGGGCGATGGTTGACGTGCCTCTTCCAAGCTCGCCCTCCTCGTGAACATGAGGTTCTGATGAGTGTAATGGGAACCCGGAGGCTGCGGGAAAGCTGCGGGGCCTCCGAGGGAAGTGCTCGGTTCCTGTCGCTTGATCTTTCCTATGGCCACACAGGAATCCTCCTCGGCAGGAACCTGTCATCTCCGTGGTTACTTATGGCCCGGCCCTGATCCATTTTACATCCTCAGATCCCACTTGGAGTTTGGAGATGGTCTGGGACGACCTCTGGAATTAAGCTGTCCCAAACCTCTGTTTCCAAATAAGGCTTCCACCTTGAAGGTTTCCCCAGGATTCAAGTCCTGGGAAACCCGATGCGAATGCCCCTTACAATGTAATGGGTTCCTCTGCACAACGTTTTAGTTACTTGAATACAAATATTCTAAATGGAGAATTTGTTCAGGGTCCTAGGTCTCTGTTGTTTACACGAATGATGTTTTCATTACCATACTTAGGAAAATTTACAGGTTTTGTACTTTGAGGTTTAGTTACCATAGGATTAATAACCAAGATGGTGACTGAACCCCACACTAGGTAGTGTATCTTATTGGTAATCATTTTACACATTTTTTTTTTTGCTGAACACCTTGACCGATACTCTGAGAAATGTTAGCAATCTAGTTGTTTCCATTGGGAAGCAGTGGAGAGTTGAAAAGAATGTTACAGAAACAAGAATTTTCTGCCTGTGTATGAGGCAGGCACTCTTTCACATAGGCTATCTAACTGAATTATTGAAACTTTCGAGACTGAATACTGCCTCTCCTTTCCTGATAAAGAAGTAGGCTTGGAGGGATTAAATAATTTGTGTAGCCTCAGGTGACTAGGAAATAAAAAAGGTGGGATTCAAAGCCCATCTGTCTGACTCCTAAGCCTGTGTTTGCTCTAGCACATCATGCTGCCTCAAATTCTCAAATTCTGACTGTTGCAGTTAACACTACAATACTTTCAAATGTGTGCTCAGTTCAAAAGGCAGATCTGCATTTTATTTTTCTATGTTTCATTCATCTCTACATTGGCTATACACTGCCATAACTCGTGTTTAGACAATAAAATAAAAGCAGTTATAAGGTGAAATATTCAGAAGTGTTATTAAAATTAGTACATGGATTGAATATATAAAACATTCAGGCTATTTAAGGTTGTCACATCTTCAATGAAAAGCCAGACGCTTCGATGATTGTGCATTGGCCTTTACTGGAGCGGCAGGATTGCCTTGGTGTTTCCGGGTGAGGAAAACAACTTGCTGGGGCACTGTGCAGTGCACTTTGCTCCCACCGTAGCCACTCAGTGGACTCAGCAGTATGAAGCAAGCAAAACTGGTTAGCTCCTGAAACAGATGGCCCGGTCTCAGCAGATGAATGCTGTCCAGGAGCCCCCAGACCTCGTTCCTTATTATAGCTGGGATTCTATTATCCTTTCATTATTACCTTCAAAGAAACTGGCCTTTCTTTTGAAAAGCACAACATTAGAGATAGCTTGACAGTCTTTCCCTGCTATCACTTTAAATAACGATCACAAATAAAGTCTACAGAAAGCTTCCCAAGAGTTAGTTAGAAGGTTGTTTATCTAAGTCAAAAGCAGTAACAGAGACGACTCTTTGAAAAAAAAAAAAAATCTATCTGCTTCAGCGACATGTGCCTGGAACTCAAGAACAGAAAGGACAAGGTAAAGCACTTGCTTCTGGGTTGAGTTCAACATCGCACTCAGGATCTTCTTTCATGGTTTTTATGCCAGCCAGGCAATTCCTGAGAGTCAACTTTACTCCTTGTACTGGGTCATACAAAATGCTTTCTTTCTTAAAAACTCATTTATCAGTGTATTAAGCCAAGTTTTTTTTTTTTTTTTTGGAATCATCTAAGCCACATTTGTTCTTTAAAAAATCAGAAACATGGGCTTCCTTGGCAGTCCAGTGGGTAAGGACACTGCCTTATAGTACAGGGGGCGCCAGTTCAATCCCTGGCCTGGGAAGATCCCATGTGCTGTGGAGCAGTGCTCTGCAATGAGAGAGGCCACTGCGATGGGAGGCCCACGTAGGCCAAAGGACGAAGATGGAAATAAACGAAAGACCAATAGAAGTGACCAAAAAAAAAAAAAAAATCAGAAACGTGACTGAAAAACTCAGACATCTAAAAACTAAAACTGTTTCTGGGACCTTGATCTATTTATTATAATAGTTTCTGAGTGATAGTAACTGACATTTATGTGGTGCTTACTATTGCCAGGCAATGTTCTAAGTACTTTTTATAAACTAAATTATTCCTTGTGACAATCCCTTGATGACCTCATCTTTTGATAAAATACATTTCTTTTTATTCCCTGGAATCTTATTTATAGAGCACTTACTATTGACTTCTTTTTCTTCCTTTTTAACATAAGTGTTCTGCTTTCTCCTCTATTTTTCTTATCTTCCTGTACCTCTATCAAATTCCTTTATTTTACCCCATCTTCTTTTCCCTTCCTAATGCCAGACCTCTATATTTTCCATCTCCATCCTGGCTTAAGTGTCTTAGCAATCAGAGGTACTAAATATCCTTTTCTCTGGGCCACTTAGAGACACCCTGTGAGGGACACCGCTGGAAAACGGTTCCGGGTGCTGCTGACAACCAGGCTGCAAGATAACTAGTGGCAAGTAAAGGTTCTCCGCAGTATTTGTCTTGTTTTTGGTTGTTGAAGGTAGCTAATATACCCTGACTATCCTTATCTACTTTACAGATGAGGAAGCAGAAGCAAAGAAGAGCTAAGAAATGTGCCATACAGTCAATAAAGGAAGTGTGATTCGAACCCAGGCACATGTGGCTCTTGGGTCTGTGAGCTTAACCACATTGCAGACTGCCTCCTGAGGGTGTCACATTTAAGAATAAATACCTGATTTTCATGTGTTTTCTTCTCCTCTTTACCTTAGAAATTGATATTTAAATTCACCTGGCATTAGTTGCACTCATTTAATCTGGGTTAAATTAGTCAGCGACTAATGCTTTCAGTTTTTTTTTTCAACCTAGAAGACATGTACCTTAACCTCCTTCTCTTCTGTGGAAGATAAAGTAGGCTGTCTTGAGCAACAAGTGCCTGTTCAAGTCTTTGCCTTTTTTTTTTTAAAAAAAAACCTGAACTGTTGTTTATTAGTTATTGATTTGTAGGAGTTTTAAAATATATTCTGGGTAAAAGTCTTCTGTCAGATATATTATGAATAGTCTTGAAATCAGGAAGGATGCTTTGGGGGCTCTCCAGTGCATAAAAGCCTTTCTGTGACCCTGCCTTCTTATTTTCAGGAAGAAGGCTTCTGTCTCCTAGACCTTCCTGAATACCAAAGAGCAGATTCAAACAGTTGCTAATCAGAGAAGTAAGGGGATGTAGAAACAAAGGAGGAACAATCAAAAGATTATAGTGCCAGACCCCGGTGCCTCCTCAAGGGGTATAAGTAACAATATCTTTGAGTTCTACTGGAACTAAGACCCCCACCCAGGTGGAGGCTGGCAACTTCAGGGAGAGGACCAGATTCCTGGAGCCAGGCCCTGTTATGTCATCGGCAGCCAATCAGAAGAAAGCCTCACACCCAGCAACCCTCCCGGGGGGGGCGATCCTATGCCAGATATTTTCCATCTCCATCCTGGCTTAAGTGTCTTAGCAATCAGAGGTACTAAATATCCTTTTCTCTGGGCCACTTAGAGACACCCTGTGAGGGACACCGCTGGAAAACGGTTCCGGGTGCTGCTGACAACCAGGCTGCAAGATAACTAGTGGCAAGTAAAGGTTCTCCAGTATTTGTCTTGTTTTTGGTTGTTGAAGGTAGCTAATATACCCTGACTATCCTTATCTACTTTACAGATGAGGAAGCAGAAGCAAAGAAGAGCTAAGAAATGTGCCATACAGTCAATAAAGGAAGTGTGATTCGAACCCAGGCACATGTGGCTCTTGGGTCTGTGAGCTTAACCACATTGCAGACTGCCTCCTGAGGGTGTCACATTTAAGAATAAATACCTGATTTTCATGTGTTTTCTTCTCCTCTTTACCTTAGAAATTGATATTTAAATTCACCTGGCATTAGTTGCACTCATTTAATCTGGGTTAAATTAGTCAGCGACTAATGCTTTCAGTTTTTTTTTTCAACCTAGAAGACATGTACCTTAACCTCCTTCTCTTCTGTGGAAGATAAAGTAGGCTGTCTTGAGCAACAAGTGCCTGTTCAAGTCTTTGCCTTTTTTTTTTTAAAAAAAAACCTGAACTGTTGTTTATTAGTTATTGATTTGTAGGAGTTTTAAAATATATTCTGGGTAAAAGTCTTCTGTCAGATATATTATGAATAGTCTTGAAATCAGGAAGGATGCTTTGGGGGCTCTCCAGTGCATAAAAGCCTTTCTGTGACCCTGCCTTCTTATTTTCAGGAAGAAGGCTTCTGTCTCCTAGACCTTCCTGAATACCAAAGAGCAGATTCAAACAGTTGCTAATCAGAGAAGTAAGGGGATGTAGAAACAAAGGAGGAACAATCAAAAGATTATAGTGCCAGACCCCGGTGCCTCCTCAAGGGGTATAAGTAACAATATCTTTGAGTTCTACTGGAACTAAGACCCCCACCCAGGTGGAGGCTGGCAACTTCAGGGAGAGGACCAGATTCCTGGAGCCAGGCCCTGTTATGTCATCGGCAGCCAATCAGAAGAAAGCCTCACACCCAGCAACCCTCACCCCAAGTTTTGCCTATATAAGCTTTCCCCCCTCAGAGGAGGGGAGTATGGGAGGTGGTGTATGAGTACAAGCCAACCATTTTTCTTGCATGGCCCTGCAATAAAACTTTTTCTGCTTCAAACTCTGACATTTTTGGTTTGTTTGGCCTCTCTGTGTGTTGGGCATACAAATTTGTGAACTTGTATTTAGTGATATCTTCTCCCAGTCTGTGGCTCGTTTTATTTGCTTTTTGAGTCGTGTCTTTTGATGAAGTCCTTAATTATAATTAGATCCAACTTACCAATTTTTTCCTTTTCAGTGAGTGCCTCTTGTATCTGTTTATTCTTACTTTTTAAAAAGTCTGCATTGACTGTCACATTCATTGATTTATGGATTTTGGCTAATAAGCCTTGTTGATAAACATTGCAATGAATTGCTTAAAGGAGCTGGTGTTACATCTTAGGTTAGCTATAAATCCTGCTTTGTTTGCTGATCACAGTAGCTTAGTATTTCCCTTGCTGCACACACAATAACATTGAAAAGGGGTCTACTTTTTCTATGAAATGATTTTTAAAGGTTCTGCCATTTGACAATTTCCATAATAAAAATTTTAAGGGTATTTTAATGATATCATAATTTGCAGGTACTACACACAGGCTCCGTACTCTGATGCCAGGCACTGCATCTGAAATGCTGCCCTGCAAACTGCAAGTTAAATGAAGCTCAAACCTGGTAATGTAAATCATTTTATTATTTTAAACATATAATTAAAAGCTTTGTGAATTGTTTTCAATACATAATTTTGAGAGGAAAGTTAGACCTACTGGGTTATTGATTTTAAGAATTTAATCTGCCTGGGTATTAGAAAAGTACAGAAAGCCACCCAGAACAGTGAGACTCAGGAGGTCTGAGGTCCAGGATACAGGTCAGGGATGCAAACAAGCTCTTTTCCTTTTGTGTGTGTGAGTGGAGGATGTGAAAGAAGAAAGATGTGCTACAAGTTGTATGTTAATATTGGTCTCTTCTTTAACCTGAGGTTGCCTGAAGTTTGATAACAGACCTATATAAGCCAATCAGAAGAAAGCCTCACACCCAGCAACCCTCACCCCAAGTTTTGCCTATATAAGCTTTCCTCAGAGGAGGGAGTATGGGAGGTGGTGTATGAGTACAAGCCAACCATTTTTCTTGCATGGCCCTGCAATAAAACTTTTTCTGCTTCAAACTCTGACATTTTTGGTTTGTTTGGCCTCTCTGTGTGTTGGGCATACAAATTTGTGAACTTGTATTTAGTGATATCTTCTCCCAGTCTGTGGCTCGTTTTATTTGCTTTTTGAGTCGTGTCTTTTGATGAAGTCCTTAATTATAATTAGATCCAACTTACCAATTTTTTCCTTTTCAGTGAGTGCCTCTTGTATCTGTTTATTCTTACTTTTTAAAAAGTCTGCATTGACTGTCACATTCATTGATTTATGGATTTTGGCTAATAAGCCTTGTTGATAAACATTGCAATGAATTGCTTAAAGGAGCTGGTGTTACATCTTAGGTTAGCTATAAATCCTGCTTTGTTTGCTGATCACAGTAGCTTAGTATTTCCCTTGCTGCACACACAATAACATTGAAAAGGGGTCTACTTTTTCTATGAAATGATTTTTAAAGGTTCTGCCATTTGACAATTTCCATAATAAAAATTTTAAGGGTATTTTAATGATATCATAATTTGCAGGTACTACACACAGGCTCCGTACTCTGATGCCAGGCACTGCATCTGAAATGCTGCCCTGCAAACTGCAAGTTAAATGAAGCTCAAACCTGGTAATGTAAATCATTTTATTATTTTAAACATATAATTAAAAGCTTTGTGAATTGTTTTCAATACATAATTTTGAGAGGAAAGTTAGACCTACTGGGTTATTGATTTTAAGAATTTAATCTGCCTGGGTATTAGAAAAGTACAGAAAGCCACCCAGAACAGTGAGACTCAGGAGGTCTGAGGTCCAGGATACAGGTCAGGGATGCAAACAAGCTCTTTTCCTTTTGTGTGTGTGAGTGGAGGATGTGAAAGAAGAAAGATGTGCTACAAGTTGTATGTTAATATTGGTCTCTTCTTTAACCTGAGGTTGCCTGAAGTTTGAGAACAGCAAGTAATTAATTATTCTCATTGACATCATTGCTAGAGATCATTTCCAAAGGTGATGCTTACAGAATTCCATTCACTGTCCATACAAGACCATCACTAAGTTTTCTCCAGCTATTTCAAACTGTAAGCAGACAGACCACATTCAAGTGTCAACACCATTATAATCCTCCCCTCACTAAAAAACAAACAAACAAGCAACAACAACAAAAGCAACTTAAAAATTATGAGAAGTGTCTCAGGGGACAGGAGTGTTCTGTATGTTGAGAGCAGTTTGGGTTACAAAGATGTAAGCAATTGTTAAAACTGGGGAATTTACATGTAGGATTTTGCATTTCATTGTACATAAATTTCACTTAACAATTTAAAAAAATCAGCAAAAAGCCAGCACTGGCTAATGATATGCATGCTGAACTACTTCAGGGGACATCTCATGATGTCTCTTAGTGCAAAAAAAAAAGATGGATTGATGTTTGACTAGAGAAATGACTTGACATGGGATAAACCACATACAGGCTTTACAGGTAGTGCTAGTGGTCTTTTAAAGAACTCGCCTGCCAGTGCAAGAGTCATGAGAGACCTGGGTTCGATCCCTGGGTTGGGAAGATCCCCTGGAGGAGGCCACCGCAACCCACTCCAGTATTCTTGCCTGGAGAATCCCATGGACAGAGGAGCCTGGTGGGCTGTGGTCCATAGAGCCGCACAGTGTTGGACACGACTTAGCACGCTCGCAACCCACATACAGGACTACCCTGGTGGTCCGGTGGTTAAGAATCTGTCTGTGAATGATCAACAGTTTGATCTCTGGTCTGGGAAGATTCCACATGCCAAGGGGCAACTAGACCCATGCACCGCAACGGCTAAGCCTGAGCGCTAGAGCCTGAACCCTGCAACAGGAGAAGCCACCGCAGTGAGAATGCTGCCCATGACCACAACTAGAGAGCAGTCCCTGCTCTCAGCAACTAGAGAAAGGCCTTTGCACAGCAATGATGATCCAGCGCAGCCAAAAAGAAATACATGAATCAATCAATAAAAATTTAAAAATCCATGTATAGTAAAATATTAGTGGTAGAATCCAGATGGTAATCACATAGTATTCACTATAAAATTGTCTCAACTTTGGTGTATATTTGTAGATTTTCCTAATAAAACATTTGGAAAAAAAAATCTAGAAATGTAATGCCACCCTTATTCAGCAGGAAGTGCAGAGGAGGCCACTGTTATGATTAGACCTGTATTCTGGTTTAACCTTTTAGACTGAATCTGATATTCTGGATTCCAATCTCTCAGGGTTTTTATTACTTAAAACTAGTTAGCTCATCATCCTTCTGTCTTGATTTTCTGGTTTGTCCATTTGTTTACTCATGTCCACATGCTTATCTTCACTCTCTGTGAACCAGGCCCTGGTAGGCGCTGAGGATACACTTTTGTCTCTGATCCCCTGGGGCCTCCACCCAGGGCTTATTTCCCGTAGACAGTCCCTTCCAGCTCTTCATTCTTCCAGGAACGCCGGTTCCCTCATCTTTGGCTAAGGCTAAAACTGACAGGCCCATATAGTCCATTCAGTACTACAGACTCCATTCCTAGGGCCTAGAAGGTTTTTGGTTTTGTTTTTGATCAGGGGTAAAGGTAGTGGTGGTGGTGGTCGTATCTCCAATTTACAAAAATGAATCTGAAATATCTTCCATATTCCCTAGAATGTAGAAACAAATCCTCGTCCCCTCGATTCTCCTGTTTCCACAGCTTTAGGTCCCAAAGGACTGACAGCCAGCATTTCTGGTGCCAGCTGCCAATCCAGCTCTAATGCAGATGCTTTCAGGGAGTAGGATAGCCCAACAGTGAGATGGATACCTAAACTACCATCACGTTATGCCACTGGACCTTTATGCCTTGGACTTACTTGGGCTGATTCCCTGTTCACCAGGCTACCTTCTGAGTCCCACGGAGAGCTGCAGAGAGACTGCCGTATTCCTTTGAGTTTTTCTGACCCTTGCAACAGGGATTTCTCAGTCAAACCAGAAAGGCAACTAAGAGCCATCACATCACATGTGTAGAATTCAGGGAGAATATCATGCCACTCTCAGCATCATTATTTTGGTTGCTTGTGGCCATGAATTTCTTCGGGTAAATTAAATCAGTTATGCTTGCGTGTGTGCTAAATCTCTTCAGTTTTGTCCGACTCTGCGACCCCATGGACTGCAGCCCGCCAGGCAAGACTACCGGAGTAGGTTGCCATGCCCTCCTCCGGGAGATCTTCCCCACCCAGGGATGGAACCCGCATCTCCTGTGTCTCCTGCATGGCAGGTGGGTTATTTACCACTAGTGCCATCTCGGAAGCCCTGAATCAGTAATATAGTGACTAAAAATGGGGGATGGGGCCTATTTGACCCACTTGGTCATCCAGAGTCTTAGTTTTAAATGGCTGTAGCTGATTCAGGCCTCTTAAAGCCTTGTTCTTTGTCTCTGTTTCCTGTTCAAATCATTGCCATTCTCTCACTGATGACTTTACTTGCTCTCTGACCTCATGCAAGGCCCATTTTATCAGCTGAGATCTTCGCTGCTATTTTTCCACTTTTAGCTGTGTTATTTCAGGATCCCCTGGGAAAGGTCCAGCCAGTCCAGCCCCTGAGTCACGAAGATGCTCCCACAGCCTGTACATAGTGCACACCCAGAGCTGGCGCTTACCTGGGCAGCTTTTTGCACATAAAATCCCATGAGTTATAAAGATTTCCACCTAGTACCTATTGACAAACAAAGAATATTGGTTTTAAAGACTTTAACAAGGTCAACAATAGAACAATGACTTATACACCAATATCTAGTGAAAACTAAAACTATTATGGAATATTTTATTTCTATTGGTTGGTAATATGCCTGTATAATTCCCAAAATTATTATAACATTCTTGATTTTATGGTTCCCTCAGAAAATCTTTCCCTATTTTAAATAGAGTGCATTTTATCTATTGAATGTATTGGGAACCCTCGCCCCCGCCCCCCGTTATGCAATTGCAACACTGTAGAGAAACAGAAAGAGCTATGTGGTTTGACTACTTCAACCTGAGAGAATTAGATCCCTAAGAAGAACAGTGTTATCCTTATCCCTTTGGAATCTAAAGGACTCTGATGATGACTCTGTGAGAGGAGGGCGCAGAGGTGACTGAGGCTTCTCGCGTCCAGTCCTCACATCGCTGTTCTGCTGTGTCACACGGATGACTGTGAGCAGACTGACACCTGTGTCTCTGCTGGGAACCCCAAAGAACCCCCTGCATAGGACCAACTCCAGCTCGGTGTTATAGTTGCTGCATTTTTTTCTTCTGTTGCTATTTAGAAAAGCTATGGGGTTAAAAAAAAAGAAAAATATGTGTGTGTGTGTGAGAGAGAGAGAGAGAGAGAGAAACCACAGCTACCACATATTTTAGTACTTAATACTATTCAAATATATTCATCTAACATTATGATCACTCCAATTGGCATGTATTTTTTGTATATACTTATATACAGCCTAGAGGAGGGCATGGCAACCCACTCCAGTATTCTTGCTGGGAGAATCCCATGGACCGAGGAGCCTGGTGGGCTACAGTCCATGGGATCCCAAAGAGTGAGACATGACTGAACAACTAAGCACATGTACAGCTTAATATTGTGCAGTTAGAGACTACTAAGCACCTCTGATGTGAAAGGCACTGAGCAATCTTTTTTTTCTTTTTTTTTTTAAACTATTATTTTACTTTTACCTTTTACAGAGTTTTGTTGTTTACAGATATGCATGTTCCCAGATTAGTCATATGTATATCCCTCCCTTCCCACCTCTCCCGACCATCACACAGCACCCCTGAAGGATCTCCTTTTCTCACAGAGCAATGACTATAGCTATTTTCTTCACTTATGATAGTACAGGCCTTCATGCTACTTCCTTTATGCCTCCCACCCTCTGTTCCTTCCCCACAATGTCCATATGTCCACTGTCCATGTCTGTCTTTCCGTCACTTCACTGCGTGTGCCATCATCACCATCCTACTAGATTCCATATATATGTATTAATATACTGTATTTGTCCTTCTGTTTCTGACTGACTTCACTTTTTATGATACGTTCTAGATCTAGCCACCTCATTAGGGCTGATTCTTCTGCATTTCTCTTTACAGCTGTGTAGTATTCCATTGTATATATATGTACTAGAGCTTTTGTATCCATTCATTTGTCAATGGGCATCTAGATTGCTTCCATGTTCTAGCTATTGTATAGAGAGCTGCAATGAACATTGAGGTACAGGTGCTTCTTTCAGATTTGATTTCATCAGGGTATAAGCCTAAGAGTGGGATTGCTGGGTCGTATGGTGCTTCTGTTTTTAGTTTTTTAAGAAATCTCCATACTCTCTTCCATAGAGGCTGTATCAATATACATTCCCACCAGAAATACAGGAGTGTTCCCTTTTCTCCGCACCCTCTCCAGCATTTATTGTCTGTCAATTTGTGGATGATGGCCATTCTGATGGGTGTGAGGTGATATCTCATTGTCGTTTTGATTTGCATTTCTCTAATTATAAGTGAAGTTGAGCATCATTTCCTGTGTTTTGGGGCCATCTGTATGTCCTCTTTGGAGAGGCGTCTGTTTAGGTCCTTTTCCTATTTTTTGCGTTATTCATTTTTCCAGTGCTGAGTTGTCTGAGTTGCTTATAGATTTTGGAGATTAATTCTTTGTCTGTTGTTTCATTTGCTATAATTTTCTCCCATTCTGTGGGTTGTCTATTCAGCTTTATTTTAATTTCTTTTGCTGTAGAAAAGCTTTTAAGTTTCATTAGGTCCCACATGTTCATTTTTCTTTTCAGTTCTAGTAGGTGGGTCAGAGAAGATCTTGGTTTGATTTCTGTCCTTGAGGGTTTTGCCTATATTCTCCTCTAAGACTTTGATGGTTTCTGGTCTTCCATTTAGGTCTTTAATCCATTTTGAGTTGATCTTTGTGCATGGTGTCAGGGAATGTTCCAACTTCAGTTTTTTGCATGTCGCTGTCCAATTTTCCCAGCACCATTTGTTGAAGAGGCTGTCTTTGTCCCATTTTATAGTTTCGCCTCCTTTGTCAAAAATAAGGTACCTTGGGCTTCCCCTGGTGGTCCAGTTTGCAGTGCAAGGGGCGCCGGTTCGATCCCTGACCTGGGAAGATCCCACGTGCCACGGAGCAGCTGGACCGATGTGTCCAATTACCGAGCAGGAGCTCTGGAGCGCATGCGCCCAGAGCCGGCGCTTTGCAACGACAGATGCCACTGTGATGGGAGGCCCACAGGAGCCAAAGAACAAAGATGGATGAAACTAGAGAAATGAAAGACCAATAGAAGTGGCCCGCCTGCTCCCCTCCCTCCCCAACCCGACCCCCTCCCAAAATAAATAAATAAATAAATCTAAAAAAATAAAATAAAATAAGGTACCCATAGGTGTGTGGGTTTATCTCTGGGTTTTCTATCTTGTTCCATTGGTCTGTATTTCTGTTTTTGTGCCAGTACCAGGCTGTCTTGATGACTGTTGCTTTGTAGTAGAGTCTGAAGTTGGGGAGGCTGATCCCTCCAGCTCCATTCTTCTTCCTCAGGATTGCTTTGGCTATTCGAGGTCTTTTGTGTTTCCATATGAACTGTGTTATTCTTTGGTCTAGTTCTGTGAAGAATGTCATTGGTAGTTTGATAGGGATCACATTGAATCTATGGATGACATGTGGTAGTATGGTCATTTTCACAATTCTTCCGACCCAGGAACACGGAATATCTCTCCATCTATTTAAGTATTCTTTAATTTCTCTCATGAGTGTGTTGTAATTTTCAGTGTACAGGTCTTTTGTTTCTTTGGGTAGATTTATTCCTAGATATTTGATTCTTTTGGTTGCAGTGGTGAAGGGGATTGCCTCTTTGATTTCGTTTTCTGATTTTTCATTGTTTGTGTCTAGGAATGCCAGTGATTTCTGTATATTGATTTTATATCCTGCGACTTTGCTGAATTCTCTGATTAGCTCTAGTAGTTTTGTAATAGTGTCTTTGGGATTTTCTATGTATAATATCATGTCATCTGCAAATAGAGAGAGTTTGACTTCTTCCTTTCCAATCTGGATTCCTTTTATTTCTTTCTCTTCTCTTATTGCTATTGCTAGAACTTCCAGGACTATGTTGAATAAGAGTGGTGAAAGGGGACACCCTTGTCTTGTTCCTGATCTTAGAGGGAATGCTTTGAGTTTTTCACCATTGAGGATAATGTTCGCTGTGGGCTTCTCATATATGGCTTTCACTGTGTTGAGATAGGTTCCTTCTATGCCCATTTTTTGAAGAGTTTTTTTTTTTTTTATCATAAATGGGTTTTGTACTTTGTCGAAGGCTTTTTCTGCATCTATTGAGATGATCATGTGATTTTTGTCTCTCAATTTGTTGATATGGTGTATCACATTGATTGATTTGTGGATATTGAGGAATCCTTGCATGCCTGGGATGAACCCGACGTGATCATGATGTATGAGCTTTTTGATGTGTTGTTGAATTCTGTTTGCTAGGATTTTGTTGAGGATTTTGGTGTCTAGATTCATCAGTGAAATTGGCCTATAATTTTCTTTTTTTGTCTTTGCCTGGCTTTGGTATCAGGATGATGGCAGCCTCATAGAAAGTGTTTGGAAGTGTTCCTTCCTGGGCAATTTTTTGGAAGAGTTTTAGAAGGACAGGCATTAGCTCTTCTTTAAATGTTTGGTAGAATTCGACTGTGAAGCCATCTGGCCCTGGGCTTTTATTTTTGGGCAGATTTTTGATCACAAATTCTATTTCTGAGCTTATGATTGGATTGTTCATAGTTTGTATTTCTTCCTGGTTGAGTCCTGGGAGATTAATCTTCTCTAAGAAACTGTCCATTTCTTCCAGGTTGTCCAGTTTGTTGCCATAGTGTTGTTCATAATAGTCTCTTAGAATCCTTTGGATTTCTGCATTATCTGTTGTAATCTCTCCTTTTTCATTTTTGATTTTGTTGATCTGGTTCTTCTCTCTTTTTCTCTTGATGAGTCTGGCCAGTGGTGTGTTGATTTTATTTACCTTTTCGAAGAACCAGCTTTTTGTTTTATTTATCTTCATTATTGTTTCTTTTGTTTCTTTTTCATTTATTTCTGCTCTGATCTTTATGATTTCCCTTCTTCTGCTGGCTTTGGGGTGTTTTTGTTCTTCTTTCTCTCATTATTTTAAGCGTAAGGTTAGGTCGTCTGTTTGAGATTTTCCTAGTTTCTTGAGGTAGGATTGAATTGCGGCATTGAGCAATCTTAAATCTCCTGTTCAACAAAGTAGGGTATACATCAACCAACTAACAAACTCTGCGGCATGTGCTCAGTCGGGTCCAACTATTTGGGACCCTGTGGACTGTAACCCACCAGGTTTCTCTGTCCATGGAATTTCCCAGGCAAGGAATACTGGAGAGAGTTGCCATTTCCTCCTCCAGGGCATCTTCCTGATCCAACTCGCGTCTCCTATGCCTTCTGCATCGTCGGCGGATTCTTTAGCCGCTGAGCCATCAGGGAAGCCCCACAAACTAAACAGAGAAACAATACGGATGATGGAGTGAGGACTGTTCTAGTCCTAACTCTGCTAGAACCTGGTAGATATTCCAGTTAAAGGTCAAACTGGCACTTTAATAGTTCATAAAGAATTATTATATAAAGGATTAATACTCAGATAACAACTAGAATTCATTTTATAACTATATAAAGGAGACTATATGTATATGATAAATATTATTTATGATTTGTTACATAAATAGCATTTTTTATTACTTCTTTAACAGGTAAAGTACTATATGTTAACCATTCTTCAGGACTGACTATTTTACGTTGAAGCTATTTGAGAAAATGCTGTCTTAACCTCTCTACTGGATGTGTGAAATTCTAACATACCTATGGAAATTCAACACTTTCATTTATCACCAGACATAAGACGTTAGCCCACCGCCTCCTCTCCGGCCGCCACCTCCTGTGAATTAGGATAGAGGACAGAAGTATAAATATGACGTAACTGGTCAGCTTGGATGACCGCACACCACCTGACCCAGGTCCTGAGAGAGGCACCTGTGTCTTGGTTGCACACACTTTCACTCAGGTTACTTCACACAGCTTCATGTGCTCTGTTCAAATCTGCTGCAGGTACATTCTTAACATTTCAGGCATGTGTAAAAATAGAGAGTTTTTTTGTGTGTATTTTTTGCTGATTAAATAAAATGGGGAGACGGCTGTTGTTTTTGGCCACAGGTCTCACATTTGCTGAGAATCAGGTGAGGACTTTTAGGGGTGGAGCAAGCCTGTGGAAGGGTTTCCTGTGAAGCCATTCGCTGAAAACCTTTGGTTTCGACTACAGTGTCCAGGGTTGGCGTCAGCAGGTCAGAGGCAGCCCCCATCTTGGCTTGTGGCCTGTCCCCGCCCTGTGCACCTCTCCCCACCATAAATGGCTGTGTGTTGGTGTGTG
This sequence comes from Tragulus kanchil, assembly GCA_022376925.1. Lineage (NCBI taxonomy): Eukaryota > Metazoa > Chordata > Mammalia > Artiodactyla > Tragulidae > Tragulus > Tragulus kanchil. The sequence continues at coordinate 74,136,941 of JAIOJX010000003.1, read as the reverse complement.
TGGGGAGGGGGCTTTCACTTCTACCTTATGCTCTTCTGCACGGTCTGCACTGTCACATGTTTACTCAGTGTGTACCTGTGTGCGTGTGTGAGAGCACTGAAGTTCTACTCTCCTTGCCTGCTTTTCCACAAAGCCACCCATTACTTACATCGAATTATACATGTGAGCTGTTTACCCCAGCAGAACCACATCAGGAAGCCCCACAAACTAAACAGAGAAACAATACGGATGATGGAGTGAGGACTGTTCTAGTCCTAACTCTGCTAGAACCTGGTAGATATTCCAGTTAAAGGTCAAACTGGCACTTTAATAGTTCATAAAGAATTATTATATAAAGGATTAATACTCAGATAACAACTAGAATTCATTTTATAACTATATAAAGGAGACTATATGTATATGATAAATATTATTTATGATTTGTTACATAAATAGCATTTTTTATTACTTCTTTAACAGGTAAAGTACTATATGTTAACCATTCTTCAGGACTGACTATTTTACGTTGAAGCTATTTGAGAAAATGCTGTCTTAACCTCTCTACTGGATGTGTGAAATTCTAACATACCTATGGAAATTCAACACTTTCATTTATCACCAGACATAAGACGTTAGCCCACCGCCTCCTCTCCGGCCGCCACCTCCTGTGAATTAGGATAGAGGACAGAAGTATAAATATGACGTAACTGGTCAGCTTGGATGACCGCACACCACCTGACCCAGGTCCTGAGAGAGGCACCTGTGTCTTGGTTGCACACACTTTCACTCAGGTTACTTCACACAGCTTCATGTGCTCTGTTCAAATCTGCTGCAGGTACATTCTTAACATTTCAGGCATGTGTAAAAATAGAGAGTTTTTTTGTGTGTATTTTTTGCTGATTAAATAAAATGGGGAGACGGCTGTTGTTTTTGGCCACAGGTCTCACATTTGCTGAGAATCAGGTGAGGACTTTTAGGGGTGGAGCAAGCCTGTGGAAGGGTTTCCTGTGAAGCCATTCGCTGAAAACCTTTGGTTTCGACTACAGTGTCCAGGGTTGGCGTCAGCAGGTCAGAGGCAGCCCCCATCTTGGCTTGTGGCCTGTCCCCGCCCTGTGCACCTCTCCCCACCATAAATGGCTGTGTGTTGGTGTGTGTGGGGAGGGGGCTTTCACTTCTACCTTATGCTCTTCTGCACGGTCTGCACTGTCACATGTTTACTCAGTGTGTACCTGTGTGCGTGTGTGAGAGCACTGAAGTTCTACTCTCCTTGCCTGCTTTTCCACAAAGCCACCCATTACTTACATCGAATTATACATGTGAGCTGTTTACCCCAGCGTAGCCTGCTCTTAGCTTCCCACATTCACCCCTCTCTTTCTGCTTCCCACCTCGTCTTCTCTCCTCACCTTCTGCTGCTTCTCTACTCTCATGAGGTTTCCAGAGTCTCTTCCTTTGCATAGATTTTTTTCCCCTCCACTGCACCCTTTGTAGGAACCATCTTAGAGGGTCCTCCAAAGTCCTCATTTGTAATTTCATCTGTTTTTGGTCGCCATGATGACTGACCTATAGACCATGTCTCCAGGACACTTGTCCAGAGTGACTACATTTCTCTACTTCTTTTACTTTTTCTCCTCATAGGTTTTGAGAAGAATTATGAAAAATGTGTTCTTCTTCTTCCTTCCAGTCTTGTTTCCTCCTGGCTTGTATAACAGATTTTGTTACTGGCACAACTTTCTCTAAAGTGAAAGGAGACAGAATTAACCAAGACACAGTGAGTGGCTGGGTGTGTCCAGAGTCTGATTTGGTTTGAGAAGAGGAACAGAAAGAATTGTATTTTAGAAATTGAGGAGGCCTCTTGGTCTAGTTTGAAAAACACAAACATATATATTTCTATTTTTAAAAATCCAACAACGTCTAGTTGGGATGCTAAGCTAGCATCTTGTTACTAAAGCATCAGAGGTCTTGGTTACATATTTTTAATGCACTTGTTACTTACTAAGTCAATAGCAAAATGCACAGATCTCCTCCTGGCCCCTGTTCTTATCCTCTGCCCTTTCCCTGTTACATCGTGAACCTCCTGGGCAGTCCCTCCGCCCATGCACCCTGGGGAGCCGGCTCTCAGGACAACTTTCAGGTGTCTGGGTATTGGGGCTTCAGGGCAGCACCGCCGGATTCGCCTGGTCGCTCCTGTGAGGCTGTGGTTTCTGGGCACAGAGAAAATGCTGGGGTGAGTCATAGGCCTCTTCCAACAAAAGGGCATTGTACTTTCCTGTTTCGTTCAGGGTCTTGTGTGCCTCTGGCGATTGCAAACGTGTGGGTCAGGAGGCTGGCTCCAGGGACGCACCTCTCGAGAGCACTGTTACTTCCTTCCCACAAAGCCACCCATTACTTACATCGAATTATACATGTGAGCTGTTTACCCCAGCGTAGCCTGCTCTTAGCTTCCCACATTCACCCCTCTCTTTCTGCTTCCCACCTCGTCTTCTCTCCTCACCTTCTGCTGCTTCTCTACTCTCATGAGGTTTCCAGAGTCTCTTCCTTTGCATAGATTTTTTTCCCCTCCACTGCACCCTTTGTAGGAACCATCTTAGAGGGTCCTCCAAAGTCCTCATTTGTAATTTCATCTGTTTTTGGTCGCCATGATGACTGACCTATAGACCATGTCTCCAGGACACTTGTCCAGAGTGACTACATTTCTCTACTTCTTTTACTTTTTCTCCTCATAGGTTTTGAGAAGAATTATGAAAAATGTGTTCTTCTTCTTCCTTCCAGTCTTGTTTCCTCCTGGCTTGTATAACAGATTTTGTTACTGGCACAACTTTCTCTAAAGTGAAAGGAGACAGAATTAACCAAGACACAGTGAGTGGCTGGGTGTGTCCAGAGTCTGATTTGGTTTGAGAAGAGGAACAGAAAGAATTGTATTTTAGAAATTGAGGAGGCCTCTTGGTCTAGTTTGAAAAACACAAACATATATATTTCTATTTTTAAAAATCCAACAACGTCTAGTTGGGATGCTAAGCTAGCATCTTGTTACTAAAGCATCAGAGGTCTTGGTTACATATTTTTAATGCACTTGTTACTTACTAAGTCAATAGCAAAATGCACAGATCTCCTCCTGGCCCCTGTTCTTATCCTCTGCCCTTTCCCTGTTACATCGTGAACCTCCTGGGCAGTCCCTCCGCCCATGCACCCTGGGGAGCCGGCTCTCAGGACAACTTTCAGGTGTCTGGGTATTGGGGCTTCAGGGCAGCACCGCCGGATTCGCCTGGTCGCTCCTGTGAGGCTGTGGTTTCTGGGCACAGAGAAAATGCTGGGGTGAGTCATAGGCCTCTTCCAACAAAAGGGCATTGTACTTTCCTGTTTCGTTCAGGGTCTTGTGTGCCTCTGGCGATTGCAAACGTGTGGGTCAGGAGGCTGGCTCCAGGGACGCACCTCTCGAGCTGCATTCTAATCAGCGGCTATGGGTGTACCCCGATGGACCGTGAGATACTTGAAGACGGCAAGACTGTGATTTACCTTCGATCCCCAGCGCTCAGTGCACTTCTGCTCAGCTGAGGGCAGCGCTAAGCAAGCGTACGGCTGGCTGGAACGCTGCAGCAACAAGGGAAGGGCCCAAGTTTGCGCTGCGCAGGGCAAGCGGGAGAGGCCCCTGCTGAGGCCGGCTTACCGGCCCAGCGCCGGCAGGGGGCGCAGTTGCCTCAGAGGTTAGAACGCCCCACTTGTTTACTTGAGCGTTACCTTTTTGGTGAACCCTAAGGCGTGAGACCCTAGAAATTTAAACTTAAACCTGCAAATATGAGCTGATGCAAAGGACAAAATTCGCATTATATTTAGTGCAAAAGGCACAAGAGTAGTCCGGAGTTAGCTTACAGAGTACTGTGTAGGGACATCTCCCAGAGTCAGATCTAAAGAGAAAAATTACCTGGTTAGCCTTCCAGGAAATTTGAATAATTTTGAATTTGGAGGCTTCTTATTTTCACATAACGAACTAGTTCTTCTAATCTAGCCACCTCATTTCTCAAATGAGAAGCGGAAGTTTATGAAACCAGCCCTCTAGGCTCCTCAAAAGGATGTAGCTACAGAAAAATTATACAGAACTTTTCTGGGTTTTAGGCATGTTTTAAAAACACCCATAATGATAGCCAGTTGGAAAGATTGTGCTTATGATCCTGCTCTCTCTCTCACACACACACACACACACACACACACACACACACACCCCAGTATAAAGTATGTAACATTTATACATTAAAATGTATGTATATAATATACATTTTATGAGGCTTCCCAGGTGACTTGGTGATAAAGAATCCACCTGCCAATGCAAGAGGAAAGAGATGTGGGTTTGATCCCTGAGTTGGGAAGATCCCTTGGAGAAGGAAATCACAACACACTTCAGTGGAAAATTCCATGAACAAGAGGAACCTGGTTGATCACAGTTCATGGGGTGTCAAAGAGTCAGACACAACTGAGCTACCAAGTACACTATATATATATATATATATACACACATACATATATATATATTAAGTATAGCAATTTATTATTTTTTATTATTTTATTTTATTTATTTTATTTTTTGTCGGGGGGTTGGGGAGGGAGGGGAGCAGGCGGGCCACTTCTACTGGTCTTTCATTTGTCTATTTTTCATCCATCTTTGTTCTTTGGCCTGTGTGGGCCTCCCATCGCAGTGGCCTCTGTTGTCGCAGAGCACTGGCTCTGGGCGCATGCGCTCCGGCTTGGTAGTTGGACACATCGGTCCAGCCGGTCCGCGGCCCGTGGGATCTTCCCAGGCCAGGGATTGAACTGGCGCCCCTTGCACTGCAAGGCGGTGTCCTTACCCACTGGACCACCAGGGAAGCCCACAATATATATTTTATATATAAAAATATATATCAAAGATCTATCATCCTTTTTTTCGGGCCCTTTTAGAGGCAGCATAGCCTAGTGACCTCAGCATATGGGTTGACTGGATTTGAATTCTTGGTTCTGTCACTTACTAGCTGTGTGACCTTGTGCAAGTTACTTAACCTCTCTGTGCCTTAATCTTCTCACCTATAAAATGATACCTATAAAAATATCTGTTTAATTAGGCTATTTTAAGGATTACATAGGTAGATTTCATAAAGCTCTTAGGAGAGTACTTGGTACATTAAAAAAAGTACTATAATAATTTTTTTTTCTTTTGTTGACTGAAGGGTAATAGCTTTACAGAGTTTTGAATAATTGTTAAATAGAATTCATAAAATTTTGAAAAACACTATTTTAATAATGAATGTAGATAACATTCCAGATTGGGTCTGAAGCTTTACCTTATGATTCCAGGTAAAGCTCTGGTTTCCAGGATACAAAAAAGTTATCTGACTTTTGTTTTGTCTTCTTATTGTGGAAAGCTGAAAAGCCATGCCAGGAATTCCCAGATGGTTCAGTGATTAGGACTCTGCGCTTCCCACTGTCAATGGGCACAGTTTCCATTTCTGGTCAGGGGGAACTAAGACCCCACACGCTGTGTGCCACGGCTAGAAAACAAACCAAACCAACAACCCCAAACCCCAGATCTTCAGAGAATCATGTGCTTGGAGCACTTTACATGTACCTGCCCCCTTCTAATCTGCTGTTTCTGAAGAACGACGACTGTCTTGAGTCTGAAGTTTATTCCTCATCAGCTGCCTCCCTGTGTCTGAGTGTCTCTCCATCTGAGGCAGCCCGTGCTGTACTCGGCTAGTCGGCTGGTTGGCTGGTTTGTCGGTGCTGCAGGGGCGGCTGGCAGGAAACGTGAGCAGGGGTACTCTGCTCAGACCACGTGGGATCTCTTGCCTCCTGGGTCGGCCATGGGAAGGGGTGGGGCCTCCCTGCCCTGTGAGAAGCGACCAGGATCCAGCTGGGGACCGAATCAGGGCAGTCAGGCCCAGCTCTAAGGGGCTGTCACTGAACAGGTCACAGCAGCTCCGAGTGCAGAAGAGGGGCTTCCCTGGTGGTCCAGTGGGTAAAGAGTCCGCCTTGCAGTGCAAGAGACACCAGTTCGATCCCTGGCCCAGGAAGATCCCACATGCCGCGGGGCAGCTGGACCGGTGTGTCCAATTACGAGCCAGCGCTCTGGAGCGCATGCGCCCAGAGCTGGTGCTCTGTGACAACAGAGGCCACTGCGATGGGAGGCCCACACAGGCCGAAGAATAAAGATGGAGAAAAAATAAATAAATAAAAAATCAATAAAAAAGAGGCCAAAATTTAAAAAAAGAAAAAAACACCATTATCAAGAGTGCAGAAGAGTGATTCCCTGGGCCCAGCAAAGGGACCAAGTTTCCAGAGCCTTGAAGACAAGGGGTAACACCCCAAAATATGGACTCATTTTCCACGCTACCTTCATTGGCCGAGCAGCTGCCAAGAACAAAGGCCATCTCCGATACCTGGCACATTATGTAAATAACATTTACCAAAAGATTGGGTCTGAAGCTTTACCTTATGATTCCAGGTAAAGCTCTGGTTTCCAGGATACAAAAAAGTTATCTGACTTTTGTTTTGTCTTCTTATTGTGGAAAGCTGAAAAGCCATGCCAGGAATTCCCAGATGGTTCAGTGATTAGGACTCTGCGCTTCCCACTGTCAATGGGCACAGTTTCCATTTCTGGTCAGGGGGAACTAAGACCCCACACGCTGTGTGCCACGGCTAGAAAACAAACCAAACCAACAACCCCAAACCCCAGATCTTCAGAGAATCATGTGCTTGGAGCACTTTACATGTACCTGCCCCCTTCTAATCTGCTGTTTCTGAAGAACGACGACTGTCTTGAGTCTGAAGTTTATTCCTCATCAGCTGCCTCCCTGTGTCTGAGTGTCTCTCCATCTGAGGCAGCCCGTGCTGTACTCGGCTAGTCGGCTGGTTGGCTGGTTTGTCGGTGCTGCAGGGGCGGCTGGCAGGAAACGTGAGCAGGGGTACTCTGCTCAGACCACGTGGGATCTCTTGCCTCCTGGGTCGGCCATGGGAAGGGGTGGGGCCTCCCTGCCCTGTGAGAAGCGACCAGGATCCAGCTGGGGACCGAATCAGGGCAGTCAGGCCCAGCTCTAAGGGGCTGTCACTGAACAGGTCACAGCAGCTCCGAGTGCAGAAGAGGGGCTTCCCTGGTGGTCCAGTGGGTAAAGAGTCCGCCTTGCAGTGCAAGAGACACCAGTTCGATCCCTGGCCCAGGAAGATCCCACATGCCGCGGGGCAGCTGGACCGGTGTGTCCAATTACGAGCCAGCGCTCTGGAGCGCATGCGCCCAGAGCTGGTGCTCTGTGACAACAGAGGCCACTGCGATGGGAGGCCCACACAGGCCGAAGAATAAAGATGGAGAAAAAATAAATAAATAAAAAATCAATAAAAAAGAGGCCAAAATTTAAAAAAAGAAAAAAACACCATTATCAAGAGTGCAGAAGAGTGATTCCCTGGGCCCAGCAAAGGGACCAAGTTTCCAGAGCCTTGAAGACAAGGGGTAACACCCCAAAATATGGACTCATTTTCCACGCTACCTTCATTGGCCGAGCAGCTGCCAAGAACAAAGGCCGCATCTCCGGATACCTGGCAAACAAATGCAGTATTGCCTCACGAATTGATTGCTTCTCTGAAGTGCCCACCCGTGTGTTTGGAGAGAAGCTTCGAGAACAGGTTGAGGAGCGGCTGTCCTTCTGTGAGACTGGAGAGATTCCATGGAAGAATCTGGATGTCATGAAGGAGGCAATGGTTCAGGCAGAGGAAGCGGCTGCTGAAATTACTAGGAAGCTCGAGAAACAGGAGAAGAAACAGTTGAAGAAGGAAAAGAAAAGGCTGACTGCAATTGCCCAGGCATCTTCAGAAAATAGTAGTGCCCTGGAGGAGTGTGAGGAGACAAATGAAAGACCCAGAAAGAAGCAAAATCTAAAGCCCCAGGAGGTCCCTCAGGAAAATGGAATGGAAGACCCACCTGTCTCCATTTCCAATCCCAAGAAGAAGAAATCTTTTTTCCAAGGAGGAGTTAGTTAGTAGTGAACTTGAAGAGACATCTGGCACTCCTCCCAAGAGGAAGAAATCTCCTCCCAAAGAGCAACCGGACAGTGACCCTAAAGAGTTGGAAAACAAGAGGGTCCCCAAGAAAAAGAGGAAACTGTCTTCCAAGGAAGAGCCACTCAGCAGTGGACCTGAAGAGGCTGCTGGCAGCAGCCAGACCAGCAGCTCCAAGAAAAAGGAAAAAACTCCAAAAGCTTTCCCAGGAAACCTAGAATGGACATGTCCCCAGTAACTTAGAGGTATTCCTCATCCCATCCCCAGAGCCTGATAAAATAAAAACAAAAAAGTGAAAAAAAACCCCAAAAAACAACAAAAAAAGAGTGCATAAGAGGCAGTACTTGTGTTGGAGTTAGAGGCCTGACTTGGGATGGAGTGCAGTAGCCCTGGAAGAAGCACCCTGAGGAGAGGAGTGGGTTGGAGGTCTCCAGGAAGGGAAAAGGGTTCCTGAGAGGCACGGGGCGTGAACAGGCAGGGCTGAGAGGGTGTCTGAGAGGAAGAAAGGGTGGTCTGTAGTTGAGGAGGGGGCTCAGCTCACCAATAATCCCAATAATCAGGGAGATCTGCTGAGGCAGAAGGAGATGCTAGCAGGAAAGTCCTGAAGGCCCCGAAGCAGCCCCTAAATTCCCCACAGACAGCTCTTCACGTGCTACCTGGAGGCCATCACAGGGAGGCTCTGAAAGAAGATCCCGGGTTACCCCACACGCGCATTTGCCAAGCCAGGTGACCCATTGAGAGAAGCTGCTAATTGCCATAGCGGCAAAATGTTATCTGTACTAAGTTTAAAACAGTTTTCCAGGGGGAAATGAGGACAGGCCAGGGCAGCCAAAAAGAGCCGGTTGTTGGCTTTGCAGAAAGTTACAGCTGACAAAGAGGGCTGCCAGGCGTCCTGTGGTGAACCTGACAGTGTGGCATTTTCGTTTCTGGTTTTTCAAAATGCAGCAAATACCTGGTTTTTTTTAATCACTATTATTTCAGATGTGCTTTTTCTTGCATTTCAACTGAATTTTAATCAGCAGAGGTTTGTAATTTCAGCTTTTATTTACTCCGGCTAAATATTAAATGGAATGAGCCTGTTCAAAGGAGACGTAGGAGCCTTGTGAGATGTGAGGAATTGTTCTGGGTATCCGTGTGCAAGTAAACTGATCCAACACTGATGCTAAATATTCTGTTAAATAAATGTCAGTCTACAAAACAAGCTTTTTCCCTCAGTCTCTGTGGGGTGGATATGTTAGTAATCCTAGGAAACATGGATCTTTAGGGCAATGGAAGAGCTAATATTTACTGAGGAGTTAATGTAGGAATCCCCAATTCGATTCCTGGGTCAGGAAAGTCCCCAGGAGAACGGATGGGCTACCCACTCCAGTATTCTTCCCTGGAGAATTGCACAACTCGTCCATGGGCTGCAAACAGCTGGACACAACTGAGCGACTTGCGCTACCATGTGCTGTGTGGGCCCTCGACATCTTCTACCGTCTTTCTCACAAGAGTCCCAGTGGAGAGAGGCTCTAATTATCCTTTATACAGGAAGAGGAAACTGGCTCAGAAAGATTGCGTATCGAGGCCCAAAACCTAGATGTTATCCTCAATTCCTCTTTCTTCCCCCGTCCCCCAGATCCCTCATTATGAACAAGTTCTGTCATCTGTAACACCAAAGTCTATCTAAAAATCTGACCTTTGCTTCACTCTAACTCGAGTTCTCATTATCTTTCTTGCTTGGAGGTTGCCTTAGCCTCTAACAGCCCCCAGCCCACTCTTACCCCTGGTATAATCTTCCTTCTACACTACAGCCAGAGTGGTCCTTTTTTTTTTTTTTTTTGGCTCTTCTGGGTTTTCACTGCTGCCACAGGTTCTTCTCTAGTTGCAGGGAATGGGGGCTACTCCCTAGTTGAGGTGAGCAGGCTTCTTGTCGTGGTGACTTTTCTTTTTTTGGGGGGAGCGGGGGTCGGGTTGGGGAGGGAGGGGAGCAGGCGGGCCACTTCTATTGGTCTTTCATTTATCTATTTCCATCCGTCTTTGTTCTTTGGCGCGTGTGGGCCTCCCATTGCGGTGGCGTCTGTTGTTGCAGAGCGCCGGCTGTGCGCTCCAGAGCTCCAGCTCGGTAGTTGAACACATCGGTCCAGCCACTCCGTGGCACATGGGATCTTCCTAGGTCAGGGATCGAACCAGCGCCCCTTGCACTGCAAGGCGGTGTCCTTACCCACTGGACCACCAGGGGAAGCCCCGTGGTGACTTTTCTTGTGGAACTCGGGCTCTAGGGCAAACGGGCTTCAGCAGTTATGGCACATGGCCTCCATAGTTGTGACTCATGGGCTTAGTTGCTCCACGGCATGTGGGATCTTCCCAGATCAGGGATCGAACTCATGTCTCCTGCATTGACAGGCGAACTCTTTACCAATGAGCTACCAGGGAAGCCCCTAGAGTGGTCCTTTTAATTAAGTAACTTTATTTTTATTTTTTGGCTGCACCCCACGGCATGTGGGACCTTAGTTCCCTAATCAGAGATCTAACCTATGCCCTCTGCATTGGAAGTGTGAAGTCTTAACGACCGGACCACCAGTGAAGTCCCAGAGTGGTTTGTTTTTTTTTTTAATTTTAATTTTCATCCATTTTTTATTCTTTGGCCTTTGTGGGCCTCCCATTGCGGTGGCGTCTGTTGTTGCAGAGCGCCGGCTGTGCGCTCCAGAGCTCCAGCTCGGTAGTTGAACACATCGGTCCAGCCACTCCGTGGCACATGGGATCTTCCTAGGTCAGGGATCGAACCAGCGCCCCTTGCACTGCAAGGCGGTGTCCTTACCCACTGGACCACCAGGGGAAGCCCCGTGGTGACTTTTCTTGTGGAACTCGGGCTCTAGGGCAAACGGGCTTCAGCAGTTATGGCACATGGCCTCCATAGTTGTGACTCATGGGCTTAGTTGCTCCACGGCATGTGGGATCTTCCCAGATCAGGGATCGAACTCATGTCTCCTGCATTGACAGGCGAACTCTTTACCAATGAGCTACCAGGGAAGCCCCTAGAGTGGTCCTTTTAATTAAGTAACTTTATTTTTATTTTTTGGCTGCACCCCACGGCATGTGGGACCTTAGTTCCCTAATCAGAGATCTAACCTATGCCCTCTGCATTGGAAGTGTGAAGTCTTAACGACCGGACCACCAGTGAAGTCCCAGAGTGGTTTGTTTTTTTTTTTAATTTTAATTTTCATCCATTTTTTATTCTTTGGCCTTTGTGGGCCTCCCATTGCAGTGGCCTCTCTCATTGCAGAGTACTGGCTCTGGACGCATGCGCTCCAGAGCGTTGGCTTGTAAGTGGACACATGGGTCCAGCTGCCCCACAGCACGTGGGATCTTCCTGGGCCAGGGATTGAACTGCTGCGCCTTTCACTGCAAGGCGGACTCTTCACCCACTGGACCACCAGGGAAGCCCCCAGAGTGTTTTTTTTAAACTGTAAGTCAGACCATGTACTTTCCAACGGCTCTCCTTCACATTTAAAATAAAGGGGGGTACTTACAAGGCCCTACATGATCTGTCCCTGGTTGCCATGTGCAAAGTCTTCATTCATTTAGCAAAGAATCTTATTGAGGGCTTCCCTGAATCTGCCTGCAATGAAGGAGACCCAGGTTTAATCCCTGGGTTGGGAAGATTCCCGGAAGAAGGGAATGGCAACCCCTTCCAGCATTCCTGCCTAGAGAATCCCATAGACAGAGGAGCCTGGTGGGCTGCAACCCATGGGCTTGCAAAAAGTTGGACACAACTGAGCGACTAACATGTGCCAGGCACTATTCTAGATGCTGAGCATATTGCTCCTGTCCAGAGCTTACATTCTAGTGGGAGGAGACAATAAGCAAGGAAATAGGTGGGATGATACCCATGATCTTGTAATCACTTATGTGCTGTGCTGTGCTTAGTTGCTCAGTCGTGTCTGACTCTTTGCGACCCCACAGACCACAGCCAGCCAGATTCCTCAGTCCATGGAGTTCTCCAGGCAAGAATACTGGAGTGGGTTGCCATGCCTACCTCCAGGGGATCTTCCCAACTCAGGGATGGAACCCAGGTCTCCTGCATCACAGGTCAATTCTTTACAGTCTGAGCCACTAGGGAAGCCCGTAATAACCTATAATGAAGCATAATGTGCAAAAATACTGAATCACTAGGCTATATACCTGAAGCTAATACAATATTGTAAGTCAACCAAATTTCAACTAAAAAAAATGAGAAGAAATATGTAGGCTCGCAGACAGTGGTGAGTGCTATGGAGAAAAATGAAGCGGAAAAGGAGAATAGGAGGTGTGGGTGGCAGTGAGGGGCAGGAGGGGTGGCTGAGCAGAAAGGCCTCCTGAGAAGGTGATAAGGCAACAGATCCTGGAGGAAGGGGGAGGAGTAAGTCAGGTGGTTTCTGGGGGAAGAACAGTCCAAGCTGTGCAGATGGCAAGTGCAAAGGCCTCCAGGGAGGGGTGGGCCTGGGAGACTTCAGTAACAGCAAGGAGGCTGACATGGTTTGAGCAGAGAGTCAGAGAGGACCTGGAGATGTTGGCAAACGGGCAGACCATGTCGAAACTTACAGATCCCCCCTCCGCCCCGCTGGAGAGACTGGACGAGCGGGCAGCCCGGGCGGAATGCAGGCGGGACAGTGATGGGACTGTGCACAGGGCCGCAGCAGCTGAAGGAGGCGTGTGTGGAGTCAGAGCTGGGAGTGACAGGGCGGTGTGGGCCAGAATGGTGGCAGTCAAGGAAGGGAAGGGCTCATGTGTAAGTGATGGGCCTAGAAATGAGAAGCGAGAATTAGCCATGGGAAAGGATTTAGCCATGGAGGCAGTCTCCGCAGAACAGTGGCTCACGACGGGCTGGAGGGGGCTCAGAGGAAACAGGGGAAGAGGAAGTGAAGGTAGCACGCGAATGGGCTTGTGCTGTAAAGAAGATGAGAACGTGGTCACAGTGGCTGGGGGCGCAAGCGGGGTCAAGAGAAGCCTTTATTAAAATGGAGGAAATGACAGTGATTTCTCATGCTGATGAGAACGAGGGAGGAAGACAAAGGAAAGTTGCTAGGGCAGGAGAGAGGGGGTGAGCTTGTGTACCTGCAGAAAGGCCGTCAATGATGTGATGGAAGGGAGGGTAGGGATAAAGCACAGGTGGGTGGGTAGAGGTGGGCGTGGGTGCTTGTGGACCGCCTCTGTTGCTTGCTTCTGTTTTCTCAGTGAAACAGGAAGTCCACCATGAAGAGTAAGGACTGGGGAGGAAGTGTTGGAAGTTTGAGGAAATAGAAAATGGTATGGAGCTAAAAGGAGTTGAATGTCTATGCAAGGGAGTGATTACAATAATGGACCTCATATCTAAGCTGTTAAAGAGGAAGGGAGGACGTGAGGGAGGAGAGGAGCCAGAAAAAGACAGTAAAAACAGGAGGAGCGAATGAAGTTGGGGGATTTTGGAGCTGGGACTGGAACATAGGAGGTGATGGTGAAAGCCAGAGGCTTCACCTGCCACCAGCCTCTCTCCTACACTCCATTGTCAGCTCACTAGTCTTTCTGTTCTTCTAATGCTTCAGGTTTGTCTCTGCCTCAGGACCTTTGCACATGCTGTTCTTTTCCCATCTGTGCGTGATCTGCTCCCTAACTATGCTCAACTTTCTGCTCTGTCATCACAACCTCAGGCTTTCTCTGCTCACTTAGATAAAAGGCGGTCTCTGTCCCCTGACCCTGTTTCAGTTTTCCTTGTGGCACTTGTTGCCACCTGAAGTTATGCTATATCTATTCATCTGTTTATATTCTGTGTCTCCCACTAGAATGTAAGTTCCACAAGGATAGGAATATTATCTTGTCATAACACCATTATATCCCTGATACAGAAAGATCACTCAAGTAGAATGAATAGGAATAATAACTTCCCACAAATGAGGGTTTGGAGCCATAGGAGCGGGGGTCCAAATGAGAAGCGAGAATTAGCCATGGGAAAGGATTTAGCCATGGAGGCAGTCTCCGCAGAACAGTGGCTCACGACGGGCTGGAGGGGGCTCAGAGGAAACAGGGGAAGAGGAAGTGAAGGTAGCACGCGAATGGGCTTGTGCTGTAAAGAAGATGAGAACGTGGTCACAGTGGCTGGGGGCGCAAGCGGGGTCAAGAGAAGCCTTTATTAAAATGGAGGAAATGACAGTGATTTCTCATGCTGATGAGAACGAGGGAGGAAGACAAAGGAAAGTTGCTAGGGCAGGAGAGAGGGGGTGAGCTTGTGTACCTGCAGAAAGGCCGTCAATGATGTGATGGAAGGGAGGGTAGGGATAAAGCACAGGTGGGTGGGTAGAGGTGGGCGTGGGTGCTTGTGGACCGCCTCTGTTGCTTGCTTCTGTTTTCTCAGTGAAACAGGAAGTCCACCATGAAGAGTAAGGACTGGGGAGGAAGTGTTGGAAGTTTGAGGAAATAGAAAATGGTATGGAGCTAAAAGGAGTTGAATGTCTATGCAAGGGAGTGATTACAATAATGGACCTCATATCTAAGCTGTTAAAGAGGAAGGGAGGACGTGAGGGAGGAGAGGAGCCAGAAAAAGACAGTAAAAACAGGAGGAGCGAATGAAGTTGGGGGATTTTGGAGCTGGGACTGGAACATAGGAGGTGATGGTGAAAGCCAGAGGCTTCACCTGCCACCAGCCTCTCTCCTACACTCCATTGTCAGCTCACTAGTCTTTCTGTTCTTCTAATGCTTCAGGTTTGTCTCTGCCTCAGGACCTTTGCACATGCTGTTCTTTTCCCATCTGTGCGTGATCTGCTCCCTAACTATGCTCAACTTTCTGCTCTGTCATCACAACCTCAGGCTTTCTCTGCTCACTTAGATAAAAGGCGGTCTCTGTCCCCTGACCCTGTTTCAGTTTTCCTTGTGGCACTTGTTGCCACCTGAAGTTATGCTATATCTATTCATCTGTTTATATTCTGTGTCTCCCACTAGAATGTAAGTTCCACAAGGATAGGAATATTATCTTGTCATAACACCATTATATCCCTGATACAGAAAGATCACTCAGTAAGTAAGTTTAAATGAATAGTGAATACATGAACTTCCCACCACAGAGAAGCCTGGCATGGTGCAGTCCATGGGGTCGCAAAGAGTCTGACGCGACTGAGTGACTGAACTGAACTTCCCAAGGTCCCTCAGCTTTCCAGGTGATAGAGCTAAGGTTCCCACGCAGCCTCTGACTCTACAGCGCCTGCTCTTCACCACTCAACAGGGAGAGAGAACTAGAAGGAGAGAGAGGCTGCTGCAATCCTCCTGGAGCTTTCAATCTCTGAGATTTTAGAGGTTTCCCGGTGGGTGGAGTTTGAGGGTAAGAAGGAAAATATGCCTGTCCTGGAAACTTTATTAGAAAAGGCACAAGTTGGAAAAAGAATTTCTTGGATAGAAAAACAGAAGGACAAAAAAACACACCAAGGGGCTTCCCTGGTGGCTCAGTGGTAAAGAACCAACCTGCCAATGCAGGAGACATGGGTTAGATCCCTTGTTTGGGAAGATCCCATATGCCACGGAGCAAATAAGCCTGTGTGCCACAACGGCTTATCTTGTGCTCTAGAACCTAGGAGCTGCAACTTCTGAAGCCTGAGTGCCCTGGAATCTGTACTCTGCAACAAGAGGAGACAGCGCACTGCAACTAGAGAGCAGCCCCCAGTGGCCACAGCTTGAGAAAAGCCTGAGCAGCAACAAAGACGCAGGGCAGCCAAAAATCAATCAGTCAATCAATCAATAAAAATTATTTAAAAAAAAACCCTCGACATTCAAAAAACTAAGATTATATATATATATAACACCACCAGTAATAATGTATAGGTCTGAAATTGGGGGTATTGATCCAAGTTTTGTTTGTTTTCAAAGAGAATGCATTTGAAGCAGTGCTTTCAGTAGGACTTCCTTGGTGGCTCAGTGGAGCTCTCTATGCAAGGAGCCTGGGTTTGATCCCTGGTCAGGGAACTAGATCCTACATACTGCAACTAAAGATCCTGAGTGCCATGACTATGACCCAGTGCAGTCAAATAAGTAAATATATATATATTTTAGAATGTAAGTTCCACAAGGATAGGAATATTATCTTGTCATAACACCATTATATCCCTGATACAGAAAGATCACTCAGTAAGTAAGTTTAAATGAATAGTGAATACATGAACTTCCCACCACAGAGAAGCCTGGCATGGTGCAGTCCATGGGGTCGCAAAGAGTCTGACGCGACTGAGTGACTGAACTGAACTTCCCAAGGTCCCTCAGCTTTCCAGGTGATAGAGCTAAGGTTCCCACGCAGCCTCTGACTCTACAGCGCCTGCTCTTCACCACTCAACAGGGAGAGAGAACTAGAAGGAGAGAGGCTGCTGCAATCCTCCTGGAGCTTTCAATCTCTGAGATTTTAGAGGTTTCCCGGTGGGTGGAGTTTGAGGGTAAGAAGGAAAATATGCCTGTCCTGGAAACTTTATTAGAAAAGGCACAAGTTGGAAAAAGAATTTCTTGGATAGAAAAACAGAAGGACAAAAAAACACACCAAGGGGCTTCCCTGGTGGCTCAGTGGTAAAGAACCAACCTGCCAATGCAGGAGACATGGGTTAGATCCCTTGTTTGGGAAGATCCCATATGCCACGGAGCAAATAAGCCTGTGTGCCACAACGGCTTATCTTGTGCTCTAGAACCTAGGAGCTGCAACTTCTGAAGCCTGAGTGCCCTGGAATCTGTACTCTGCAACAAGAGGAGACAGCGCACTGCAACTAGAGAGCAGCCCCCAGTGGCCACAGCTTGAGAAAAGCCTGAGCAGCAACAAAGACGCAGGGCAGCCAAAAATCAATCAGTCAATCAATCAATAAAAATTATTTAAAAAAAAACCCTCGACATTCAAAAAACTAAGATTATATATATATATAACACCACCAGTAATAATGTATAGGTCTGAAATTGGGGGTATTGATCCAAGTTTTGTTTGTTTTCAAAGAGAATGCATTTGAAGCAGTGCTTTCAGTAGGACTTCCTTGGTGGCTCAGTGGAGCTCTCTATGCAAGGAGCCTGGGTTTGATCCCTGGTCAGGGAACTAGATCCTACATACTGCAACTAAAGATCCTGAGTGCCATGACTATGACCCAGTGCAGTCAAATAAGTAAATATATATATATTTTAAAAGCAGTGTTTTTGAACTACAGTTTTAAAATTACCCATTTTTAAAAAAGGAAAGCTGCTGACAATCTGGTGGTGAAAGCAGAGGGTGCAACTTTAAGTCATCTTTTCTGGGAGAGCAACGGCTTTAGAAGATTAAACTATGCATATGTAAAGCAAGGATTTTGAACCATCCATTTTCTGGGTT
The DNA here is from genome assembly GCA_022376925.1 of Tragulus kanchil. Taxonomy (NCBI): domain Eukaryota; kingdom Metazoa; phylum Chordata; class Mammalia; order Artiodactyla; family Tragulidae; genus Tragulus; species Tragulus kanchil. Next base: position 74,119,633 of record JAIOJX010000003.1, on the reverse strand, counting down.
ACACTTACATTTTTAGTTTCACCAAGGATGACTTGAATAAAGCTTATTCTTCAGAGTTATTTTCCATTTGCAAATTGGTTGGATCCACTTGAGTCAAACTGTGCTTTTGTAGACTTTGTTGCTTCTTTTGGAAGTGTTCTTTCAAATTAGGTTACAGAAATAAGAGCCGAATTAAACACACAGCTGCAGAAATAGATTTCTACTTGCAAATGTAAGATGAAAAATAGGAAACTTGAGAGAGTTCCTTTAGTGTTGAAACCAAACAACCAACTTTGCTGGTGAAATTCTGTTTCTTAACACAGTCAGAAATGGGTGGGTGGATGTCCATGTGGCCCGAGGAGGCGGGCAGGCCCCTTTCAGAGCAGAAGTTGGGGTCCACAGATAGGTATTTGAATCCAGTGCTGCTCCTGAGAGCTGGATGGCCCTGGTGAAGTCATTGAACCCTGTTACCTTGCTCATCCACAAAAACCCAAGTGCCCAGAGCTCCCTCATGGGGCTGCTGTGAGAATTAATTGTGTGCAGAGCAATCTGTTTGATGAATGGAAGTCATGGTGCCAATGGCTGGCAGACTGCTTCTTGCTTGTGTGCACTTGTGTTTTTGTTCTTGCTGTGTTCATAGGTAACATGAACACAACTTACCATCCACACTGGAACGCTTTTGATTATGACAGGGGACCCCAAACCTGAGAGAACTCTGGGCTCTAAGGCATAGGTCAGGACTATCCCAGGCAGAGGTAGGGTCGGGATGACTGAGAAACCCGCAGGAGAGAGGTGGCTGCTACCTCCAGGTGCCTGCTGGAGGGACAGAGAAGAAGGGTGTGAGCTGGCCAAAGACGGGCCTGATCTGAACTGGTGTGCTGGTTAGGAGCTCATAGTTAGTCTGAAACCTATTAAGAACAGAAGAAGCCCTCTTTCCCTCCTCTCCTGTCACTTTAGAATTTGGCTACGGGCCTCCCTCTATTGTGCTCAGATTGGGCTAGAGATTAAACCAGCGTGTGCCAAGACAGCATCAAACCCCAGACACTGGGTGAGGACCCCCAGCATGGCTCGGAGCAGGCCTTTTCTCTGAAGCCAAACCGTGGGGGTTTATGATACTGTGTTTATTTCTCTTCGTTACTTGCCAGTACAGTGATATTTAAACCTGCCGGAATTCAAGGATAACTGGCTTTACTTTCAAATACTGGCTCCCAGTCTCCAGCACCATAGACCTGAGTCCAAATCTCTTGACATTCTGTATGTTTAAGTGAGGGTATGGGGCAGTTTCTGTGACTGGCAAGGTTAGGACACGTCGTTACTGCCTTGAGAACAGCCATTTAAACTTTCTGGCTTTGACTTGGTTTGCCATGAGGTATTAAGAAATGCCTTTTGCCATCTCACCTTTGGGGCTCAGCGATGAAAGGAAGGATGGACCCGAGGAGGCTCTGATGAAGCAGAGACCATCAGGGTGGGATTCCCAATACACACACATCTCCAGGACAGGGTTGAGGGTCCTGTGCTCTGTCTGCTTCCGGCCCTGCCCCCACGGGGACCTTTCTTCAACGCAACTTAGGGGCAAGTGAGCCCTGTGCATGCTGTGCGTGCCGAGTGGCTTCAGCCTGTCTGTCTCTGTGGGACTCTGGGGACTGTGGCCCGCCAGGCTCCTCTGCCCATGGGATTTCCCGGGCAAGAATGCGGGAGCGGGTTCCCATGCCCTCCTCTAGGGGATCTTCCCAACCCAGGCATCTGACCCGTGTCTCTTACATCTTCTGCACTGGCAGGCCGTTTCTTTACCACTGGAGCCACCTGGGAAGCCCCAGGGAGGCCTATATGTAGTGTACTTATTTTAAAAAGCAGGGATTCGACGTCCCTATACTCTCTTTAGTGATTGCTCTTTCTCCTTTCCCCATCCTGCTTCCAGAAAGAATCCTTCGTACCTCCTATTTCCACTTCCTTGATTTTCACTCACTCTTGACTTCAGTGGAACAAAGCCTGGCCTGCGAGATCTGCCCGTGTGGCCCTGAGCAGGCCAGGGAACCACTCCTGCCTCCGTTTCTCCCCTGTGTCTTCTACACGAGGCAAGGCACTTCACGTGCCTGCCCACCGCTGCCCTGCGTCGAGAGATGAACCTTCTCTTCCTGAAAGCATTAGAAACCTCACTGTAAGATTTGATGGTTATTTTTCAGGGCTCAACTTACTTTTCTTGTCAAGAGTTAAGACTATACTCAGTTCTTGAAATTCTTATTTTTCCTTACATTTATACCCTTTTTCCTGGGTTTGGCTTTCTGGTTCTTTTTCCTTTCATAAACCCGACAGTTAGGTGTATTAATGGAATTATGCCGTCATCAGAAAGTAGCTATTTAAAGACTGTGGAAAGATGACAAAGTGATCACTTGAACATCTTAAGTATTAATAGAAAGAGTGCAGTGCAAAATGCTGCGTGTTAAAAATAGGCAAGGTGGACTTTGCTGGTGGTCCAGTGGTTACGAATCCACCTGCCAATGCAGGGGACGTGATTTGGGAAGATCCCACGTGCCTTGGGGCGACTACAGCTGCCTTGAGCCTGCACTCTAGAGCCATGCTCTGCATCAAGAGAAGCCACTGTGACGAGAAGCCGACACACCACAACTGGAGAGTAGCCTCTGCTTGCTGCAACTAGCAAAAGCCTGGGAGCAACAATGAAGACCCAGCACAGCCAAAAATAAAAGTAAATAATACAAATAAAGAAATTTAAAAAAAACAAAACAAAACAGAACAGGTAAGGTGCTGACGCTCTCAAGAAGGCATTATGGCCACGTGACCAAAGAGAACAGAATATGACCCTAGACTGTGGCCACAGCCACACGCACGTCCTAAATCCCCCAGGAACAAAGGGAACAAAACAAATGAGAATTAGTGTTTGCTGTGAGTACCCTGGGGAGCGGGGTCAGAGCACTGCTTTGGGGTTCAGCAGGGCTTCCTTTATCTTCCAGGCATAAATGAATTCTCTCTGCAGAGGGAACATCAGATAGGCACACCTGTCCTCTGAGAGGAAGCAGATCCTAGTTTCAGCAGTGAACAAAAAAACAGCAAAAAAAGATAAGAACCTGTCTCCTGGGTGTGCTGAAGCCGGCTCATAGGCCTTGAGAGGGGATTCTGATAACTCTTCCCAACGCCACAGTCAGTGCTCACTCAACTCACATTGACAGCTTGAAATCAGTCACAGGAGGAGAATGTACAATCCATTAAATGGGAAACAGGACAAAGTATGGCTCTCCGCCCCCTATGGCCCAAAGCTGAATGGGAACTGTGCATCAGCACGTGACTGGGAGAGGGCAGAAAACCTGGCCGCCTCCCCTGCTCCGAGCTGGCCCTGGGTGTGTGTCACACGTTTTCATTATAGGAAGAGACAGCGATGTCTAGAGTCGTATCTGCAATAGTAAAGATGACAACAATGATGACCAACACTTACTGAACACATCTGGGCACTATGCTTCTCTGTACTAGTCAAGTGCTTCCCAGGCATGGCCTCAATTTATATTCAAATGACTTTATGAAACAGGGACTCTGATTACCTCTATTGTACATATGAGGAAACTGAAGGCCAGAATAAGTGATTTGCTAAATATGCCACTGCTGGTAGACAGAAGATTCTGGATTCCAGTTCAGGCACGGTTTTCGGGCCCTTACAGCTGCCTTGAGCCTGCACTCTAGAGCCATGCTCTGCATCAAGAGAAGCCACTGTGACGAGAAGCCGACACACCACAACTGGAGAGTAGCCTCTGCTTGCTGCAACTAGCAAAAGCCTGGGAGCAACAATGAAGACCCAGCACAGCCAAAAATAAAAGTAAATAATACAAATAAAGAAATTTAAAAAAAACAAAACAAAACAGAACAGGTAAGGTGCTGACGCTCTCAAGAAGGCATTATGGCCACGTGACCAAAGAGAACAGAATATGACCCTAGACTGTGGCCACAGCCACACGCACGTCCTAAATCCCCCAGGAACAAAGGGAACAAAACAAATGAGAATTAGTGTTTGCTGTGAGTACCCTGGGGAGCGGGGTCAGAGCACTGCTTTGGGGTTCAGCAGGGCTTCCTTTATCTTCCAGGCATAAATGAATTCTCTCTGCAGAGGGAACATCAGATAGGCACACCTGTCCTCTGAGAGGAAGCAGATCCTAGTTTCAGCAGTGAACAAAAAAACAGCAAAAAAAGATAAGAACCTGTCTCCTGGGTGTGCTGAAGCCGGCTCATAGGCCTTGAGAGGGGATTCTGATAACTCTTCCCAACGCCACAGTCAGTGCTCACTCAACTCACATTGACAGCTTGAAATCAGTCACAGGAGGAGAATGTACAATCCATTAAATGGGAAACAGGACAAAGTATGGCTCTCCGCCCCCTATGGCCCAAAGCTGAATGGGAACTGTGCATCAGCACGTGACTGGGAGAGGGCAGAAAACCTGGCCGCCTCCCCTGCTCCGAGCTGGCCCTGGGTGTGTGTCACACGTTTTCATTATAGGAAGAGACAGCGATGTCTAGAGTCGTATCTGCAATAGTAAAGATGACAACAATGATGACCAACACTTACTGAACACATCTGGGCACTATGCTTCTCTGTACTAGTCAAGTGCTTCCCAGGCATGGCCTCAATTTATATTCAAATGACTTTATGAAACAGGGACTCTGATTACCTCTATTGTACATATGAGGAAACTGAAGGCCAGAATAAGTGATTTGCTAAATATGCCACTGCTGGTAGACAGAAGATTCTGGATTCCAGTTCAGGCACGGTCTCTCGAGCATCTCAGCTCCCACATCCATCATAACCCTTACCTGGGGAAAGTAGGAAAACAGGGTGGAAAGTTTCATCTCCAACTAGCAGTGGACAGCATGTGTTACTATGATAGAAACATTATATTTAGAAAATGCATCCTTGTGTATTGTGACATAAATTTTTTAAGATGATAATTTAGTTTTTAAAATTTTGGGCTGTGCCGGGTCTTTGTTGCTGCACAGGGTTTTCTCTAGTTGCAGTACTAGGGTTCCTCATCGCGATGGCGATGGGGAGAAACCTGCACACCGCAATGAAGATGGGCCCTTGCTTGCCACAATGAGAGAAAGCCCGTGTGGAGCAATGAAGACCCAGTGCAGCCAAAAATAAGTAAATAAATAAATAGATTAAAAAAGAAAAGAGGGCTCTGACCTTGGGCTGCATCATCTTGGAAAGCTAACCTCGCACGTGTCAGTTGTACTATAGAGAGAGGACAACGAGGAGGAATGTGGGGACTCATAAAGGGGTGTGTTAGGAATGAAGGACTGTGGGAGCGGGAAGTGTGAACTTGGACGAACAGGAGACTTAAGGAACACAAGAGCTAGCTCAACCGCCTGTAGAGAGGAAGGGCGGTGCGAGATGAAGAAGGAGCATGCCTCCCTGAAGTGTATTTAAATTGAAAAATGATGCAACTACGGGGTATCAGTTTGTGATCTCTGCTTTATGGGGAATGGGAGAGTCATTAAATGATAGCCAAAGTCTTGAGAGTGCCCTGAATCTGAGTCTTCAAAGAATTCTATGACTTAAAAATTCTGAATACAAAAGAACAGCCCAGCAAGAGTCCCTGAATTGGAAAAAGAAAAACTCGGTATGAACATGATGTTACTAGGAAGAGGCAGGGAGAGCTGCCAAGAGACGAACACAAATGAGAACCGAAAAAAGAGTCTGTTGAATTTCACAACACAGAGGTCAATGACCTTCACCAAATGCCTAACCTGTGCTCACATGTAAGCTCACACATTTTAGTGTTTTACTTTAGTGCAAGAGGCAGAATGACCTCTATTGTACATATGAGGAAACTGAAGGCCAGAATAAGTGATTTGCTAAATATGCCACTGCTGGTAGACAGAAGATTCTGGATTCCAGTTCAGGCACGGTCTCGAGCATCTCAGCTCCCACATCCATCATAACCCTTACCTGGGGAAAGTAGGAAAACAGGGTGGAAAGTTTCATCTCCAACTAGCAGTGGACAGCATGTGTTACTATGATAGAAACATTATATTTAGAAAATGCATCCTTGTGTATTGTGACATAAATTTTTTAAGATGATAATTTAGTTTTTAAAATTTTGGGCTGTGCCGGGTCTTTGTTGCTGCACAGGGTTTTCTCTAGTTGCAGTACTAGGGTTCCTCATCGCGATGGCGATGGGGAGAAACCTGCACACCGCAATGAAGATGGGCCCTTGCTTGCCACAATGAGAGAAAGCCCGTGTGGAGCAATGAAGACCCAGTGCAGCCAAAAATAAGTAAATAAATAAATAGATTAAAAAAGAAAAGAGGGCTCTGACCTTGGGCTGCATCATCTTGGAAAGCTAACCTCGCACGTGTCAGTTGTACTATAGAGAGAGGACAACGAGGAGGAATGTGGGGACTCATAAAGGGGTGTGTTAGGAATGAAGGACTGTGGGAGCGGGAAGTGTGAACTTGGACGAACAGGAGACTTAAGGAACACAAGAGCTAGCTCAACCGCCTGTAGAGAGGAAGGCGGTCGAGATGAAGAAGGAGCATGCCTCCCTGAAGTGTATTTAAATTGAAAAATGATGCAACTACGGGGTATCAGTTTGTGATCTCTGCTTTATGGGGAATGGGAGAGTCATTAAATGATAGCCAAAGTCTTGAGAGTGCCCTGAATCTGAGTCTTCAAAGAATTCTATGACTTAAAAATTCTGAATACAAAAGAACAGCCCAGCAAGAGTCCCTGAATTGGAAAAAGAAAAACTCGGTATGAACATGATGTTACTAGGAAGAGGCAGGGAGAGCTGCCAAGAGACGAACACAAATGAGAACCGAAAAAAGAGTCTGTTGAATTTCACAACACAGAGGTCAATGACCTTCACCAAATGCCTAACCTGTGCTCACATTGCTCAGCAAGGCTCACACATCTTCTGGATTGTCTGTGTCTTTTGCCATGACAGGGAGGGGTGTGGGCTGTTTAGATCCAGTGCAGGCTCCCTGAGATCTGGCCACATTCTAGCAACAATCAGGAATAGTGCTATAAGTAAAGAAGAATATATATATGTGTGTATGTATTTTAAATAATTTTATTTATGTGTTTATTTTTGGTTGTGTTGGGTCTTTGTTGCTGTGTGGGCTTCTCTCTAGTTGCCATGCAGTGCATGGGCTTCTCATTGTGTTGGCTTCTTCTGTTGCAGAGCACAGGTTCTAGGCAGCGTGGGCTTCAGTCGCTGCGGCACCTGGGCTCAGCAGTTGTGGCTCCTGGGCTCTAGAGCACAGGCTCAGCAGTCGTGGTGAACCCACTTGGTTTGCTCTGCAGCGTGTGAGATCCTCCCGGATCAAGGTTCGACCCATCTCTCCTGCACAGGCAGGTGGATTCTTTATCCCTGAGCCACCAGGGAAGCCTGGTAAGTACATTTTTGACAAAGGATTTATTACCACATGCGTTGATATCAGACAGACTCAATTCGACTCATTAGAAAACAGGAGCATGTATTACTTGTGCGGTGCTGTATAGGTAGGTATCTGATAAATTCAGATCTTCTGAACCAAAGTTCTATGAGATGTACTGCTGCCTTTACTCAAGATAAAGAATGTTGGGGGCTTTCCCGGTAGCTCAGTGTAAAGAGTTCACCTGCCAATGCAGGAGACATGGGTTTGATCCCTGACCGGGGAAGATTCCATATGCTGTGGAGCAACTAAGCCCGTGAGCTGCAACGATTGAGCCTGTGCTCTAGAGCCTCTGAGCTGCAACTATGGAGCCCATGGGCCACAACTACCGAAATCCATGTGCCCTAGAGCCCGAGTTCCACAATAAGAGAAGTCATCACACCAAGAAACCTACTCACCTCCACGAGAGAGTATCCCCCACTCCCTGCAACTAGAGAAGAGCCTGTGGCAGCAGTGAAAACCCAGGATAGCCAAAAATAAATAAATTAAACACACACACACACACACACAATAGGTCTTAAAAAAACAAGTGTTGGAAGTACAGAAATCTACCAGCTATTGAAAACTATAATATAAAACTATTGTACCTTTATTTATGAAAGAAATATTCTAAAAATGTCTCATAGAACAGGGTGAATGTAGTTTTCTAAATTGAAATTATAAGATTTATAATTATAACTGACAGTTTTCAAGATAAAACTAGAGCATATGATGATTAGTGAACTCAACACAAAGATTCCAAAGTAAACAGTTTCTACAAATCAACTTCTCTTAAACAAATGCAAATATTTACCTGAATGAATCATTTCTTAAGGCCTCGTAAAGTGGCTCTTTATCAAGGGTAAAATTCTACATGTATGAAAATTAAATTTAGAAAAAAATTAACATAATTGAATGTAATCATTGTTAAGATATCAGAACAGAGCACTTTATTTCAGACTATATGTAATGATTTTCTTTTTGGGGGGGGTGTGTTGGGGAGGGAGGGGGGCTGGTGGGCCACTTTTATTGGTCTTTCATTTATCGTTTTTTCATCCATCTTTGTTCTTTCACCTGGATGGAGTGGAGTCTTCATTGGCTCAACGAGGCCAATGCCTATGCAGCACATTCCAAGGAAAACCGTTTTCCCTTCGGATTTTAACCAGCAAATTGAAGAATGTTTCCACCACTGGACGTTTTCACTACATATGAAAGGAATAGAAATGTGCTTTTCCTGATTTTCAAAGCTCTAGTGAGTAATACTCTAAAGTGTAATTAAGGGCTTCCCCTGGTGGTCCAGTGGATAAGGACACCGCCTTGCAATGCAAGGGACGCCAGTTCGATCCCTGACCTGGGAAGATCCCACGTGCCGCGGAGCGACTGGACCCATGTGATCAATTACCGAGCCGGAGCTCTGGAGCGCATGCGCCCAGAGCTGGCGCTCTGCGACGACAGACGCCACCACCATGGGAGGCCCATAGGAGCCAAAGAACAAAGACGGATGAAAATAGAGAAATGAAAGACCAATAGAAGTGGCCCGCCCGCTCCCCTCCCTCCCCAACCTGACCCCCGCCCAAAATAAATAAATAAATCTTAAAAAAAAAAATAAAGTGTAATTAATATTTAAGCAACATACTAACTTTAGTCATACAATATAGTTAATATCATTATAGTAAGATAAATTATATAGAATTTATATATATATATGTGTATATATATTTGAAATACACACACACACACACACACACATAGAATTTCCCCTCAGGGGACTTTAAGAGGATATTTGTCATGGTTTATTCTTTTTCCATTTTATTTACAAATCGAGAACTTTAGAAACAGTATATTTGATCCCATGTCCTGGCGCCAAAAGAAAAAAAAAAAACCAAATCAAAAACAAAAAAGGAAAAGAAACAGTATATTTGAAAATAAATGGTACAATGGGATTTAACCTAGGCATGTATACTGTACTTTTTTTTGAACATATTTTGTATTTCTCTATATATTTGTTATATATTATATATATGTATTATATATATAATATTATTATTATATTATATTATATATTATAATATATAGCATTATATATTATATATTATAATTATTATAATATATTATATTGTATAATATGCAACATATTATATATAATATATAAATATATATATATTTGTTGTCTAGTCACTCAGTTGTATCTGACTGCATTTTAAAAAATCTATAATTTTCAATAACCTCAAAAGTATTAAAACAAAGGACATTTCTTCTCCCTTAAGTCTTGGTCCCTGTTATCAGATGAGTCTTCCTACCATTCTGCTTTCATCTCATTAGTGCCATATACATAATGATTCAGTGGCTTCCCATTTCCTACAGAATGAAGTTCAACCCTGACATCAAAACATTCCACAATTTGGCCTCAATTTTTTTTTTTTTTCCAAACTAGGTCATGCTCCTCACTGACTCAGTATCATTGAAGTTCATTCCCACCCTGAACTGTGTTCCTCGCCTCCAGTGTTCTTCCTCTTTCTCATCTTCAAATCCTGTGATCTTTGAAGGTTCTGTTTGACTCCAGCCTCCCCTGTGAAATCTTTGTGAGGCTTCCAGGTCTTCCTCTGATCTTGTTTTCACCACTTACATTGACTCTTAAGCAGCCAGTATTACTAAACAAGTTCATGCTTTTAAGACTGGCCTCTTCAACCAAATGGCAAATTCCTTGTTTACTGTCGCTGGTCCCCAGCATAGTCCTGAGTATAAACTTATAACCATATGTTAATATCATCTTAATTACCTCTGTTATTTTACTTTGTTCTCATAATTTATCTTTCTGTCTAAAGAAATGGCACAACTAAAGGCTGTTTACCATTGCTTAAGCATCTTTCATTCTCTCCCAAAGCTAACTGGTCTTGCTGTTTGATCCATTTAATGCACGATCTTCACTGTGCAATTGAAATACATGGAGCCTGGAATTTTCTTCAAACCAAGGACTAATTCTTTTCATTTCACACAAGTCTTAGGTAAGTTTCTGTCTTTGGTGATAAATATATTTTTACAGGTAGATTTTTTTTTCCTTTTAATGGAATGTTTTGGATGTTCCAACAATTTCACTGAAATTGTAAAGCTTTAATAAACACTGCAGAATCTTCCTATCATTCAGTAAGATGTTTTTACCTTCTCCCCTCTCTTCCCTAAGCACGAGGAGGGAGGAATAGCAATGGAAGGACGTGTGCTTTTAAAAGGCCATCCTGGGCTGGGTGTAAAAAACCAGAAATTACAGTGCCGGCTTCCTCAAAGAGTTGAGCATGACTGAGTCACTAACGCTTTACTTTCCTCTAATGTATAGGCAGTTGAGCTCTGCTTAAGACTGTTGTGCTTAAGCCTCACCTTTACAAGTCTAAAGCAACTCGTATTCAAACCTGGCATGGTTTTCTTCTTCCATACAGCAGTAGCAACTGTTTATTAAATACCCCTTCTATGTGAGGTACCATGCTGTTTGCTTTGTACATTATCTAATTTTCACAATCAAGTGACACGTGACCCCCTTTTTACACAGGAGAAAACCGAGGCTTAGAAATTCTTAGTAACTTGAACAACTTGTATATGGCAGAGCTAGAGTTTGGAGGCAGAACTGATTCCAAGTCACTGCTCTTATTGCTACACCTTCCAATGTCAGTGCCTCGTCTTGCCAAGAATTTCGCTGGGGTGTGTTGGGGCTTGCATTCATGACTTTGGCGGCTGTCCTTCCTTTCTTTTTTCATCTTCAAATCCTGTGATCTTTGAAGGTTCTGTTTGACTCCAGCCTCCCTGTGAAATCTTTGTGAGGCTTCCAGGTCTTCCTCTGATCTTGTTTTCACCACTTACATTGACTCTTAAGCAGCCAGTATTACTAAACAAGTTCATGCTTTTAAGACTGGCCTCTTCAACCAAATGGCAAATTCCTTGTTTACTGTCGCTGGTCCCCAGCATAGTCCTGAGTATAAACTTATAACCATATGTTAATATCATCTTAATTACCTCTGTTATTTTACTTTGTTCTCATAATTTATCTTTCTGTCTAAAGAAATGGCACAACTAAAGGCTGTTTACCATTGCTTAAGCATCTTTCATTCTCTCCCAAAGCTAACTGGTCTTGCTGTTTGATCCATTTAATGCACGATCTTCACTGTGCAATTGAAATACATGGAGCCTGGAATTTTCTTCAAACCAAGGACTAATTCTTTTCATTTCACACAAGTCTTAGGTAAGTTTCTGTCTTTGGTGATAAATATATTTTTACAGGTAGATTTTTTTTTCCTTTTAATGGAATGTTTTGGATGTTCCAACAATTTCACTGAAATTGTAAAGCTTTAATAAACACTGCAGAATCTTCCTATCATTCAGTAAGATGTTTTTACCTTCTCCCCTCTCTTCCCTAAGCACGAGGAGGGAGGAATAGCAATGGAAGGACGTGTGCTTTTAAAAGGCCATCCTGGGCTGGGTGTAAAAAACCAGAAATTACAGTGCCGGCTTCCTCAAAGAGTTGAGCATGACTGAGTCACTAACGCTTTACTTTCCTCTAATGTATAGGCAGTTGAGCTCTGCTTAAGACTGTTGTGCTTAAGCCTCACCTTTACAAGTCTAAAGCAACTCGTATTCAAACCTGGCATGGTTTTCTTCTTCCATACAGCAGTAGCAACTGTTTATTAAATACCCCTTCTATGTGAGGTACCATGCTGTTTGCTTTGTACATTATCTAATTTTCACAATCAAGTGACACGTGACCCCCTTTTTACACAGGAGAAAACCGAGGCTTAGAAATTCTTAGTAACTTGAACAACTTGTATATGGCAGAGCTAGAGTTTGGAGGCAGAAATGATTCCAAGTCACTGCTCTTATTGCTACACCTTGCAATGTCAGTGCCTGGTATTGCCAAGAATTCTCGCTGGGGTGTGTTGGGGCTTGCATTCATGACTTTGGCGGCTGTAGGGAAGGGAAGAGCAGAATAGTGATGAAATGTTCCAGTATATCCAAGGAGACTCACCAGCACCCCTCTCCCGCACATAACTGCTCCAGCCTTAATTATTAGATGTTCCCCACTCTGACAATTTACATTTCAGTGTACACCAGGTCTGGCAATCTGATCACGTCTTGATGAGGTGTAAGGAATGCTGGCGAATGTTAACTTTGTCAAGGCTCAGGACAAAAACAACAGCGTGAAAGAAATCACAAAAATAAGAATATATATATTTGAAATATACAACATTAGAAACCTTAGGGACTTCTCTGGTGGTTCAGTGGTTAAGAATTCACCTGTCAGTACAAGGAACACAGGTTCGATCCCTAGCCCGGGAAAATCCCATGTGTGGCAGGGCAACGAGGCCTGTGCATCACATCTACTGAGCCATCATTCTAGGGCCCACAAGTCACAACTACTGAGCCTACATGCCTAGAGCACAGGCTCTGACATAAGAGAAGCCACCGCAAGGAGAAGCCTACGCACCGAAACTAGAGAGTAGCCCTTGCTCACTGCAACTAGAGAAAGCCCTCACAGCAGTGAAGTCCTAAGGTAGCCAAAAATAAATAAACTACTACTACTACTACAAAAAAGGAATTCTACCTGTAAAAATACGTTTTTCACAAAAGATAAACTGATGTAAGACTATATCTTGCTCCTATGCTCATACAAGAATTCCAGTCTTAAGCTTAGTCTACTTATTTGAATAGTGACTAGAAGGAAATTCCATTGTGACCAGAATTTTGAGAATCCCTCAGTATTATCTCTAATGGAATCTAGTTACATTGTGCTTTTCCAGGAAGGGTAGAGCTGTGTATGTAGGTTTTAATCCAACAGAAACTCTCTTCTTCTGGTCATACTATATGTGATGATCCCCTGATTGGCTATTTTACAAAATTAGGACCATGGGAGGGAAAAAGGTTATTCTTCCTTCCCTATTTTTACTACACTTAAGAGAGTTTAATATACAATGTTCCCTTAGTTAATGTTTTAAAAACAACCTAGGTGCTTCTATGCAGACTTAACCAATGTTTAACATTTAGTTGGCCAGAAGTTTATTAGTATATACCACCAGCCAGACACAAAAGTATTATATAATTTAAAAAGGATAATTTATGATTTATGAATTAGTACCTGAGCTTTCACTCTTGTATCACTTTAATATTAGGGTATTCAAAATGTTTCTACAAATCAGGTGTTTGTTTTTTAAAATAACATTAGCCATTAGGCTGAAGCCGCTCCCTAAGGTGAGCACTGAGGAAAAGCCATGGATAAGGCCCCAGATGGCTGAGATAGATATGAAAGGAATAGTATCTGTGAGCCCAGACTTTTTCTCATACCTAGATAAGCACTAAACTCCTTAACTTGAAGAATCTGGTTTCCTTTAATTTACAAAAATACTTTTGATGTTCAAATCACCTGCTCTTTGTTGCAAACTTCTACATAACTTGACTCTTCCTGTCCCACAACTGTTTTTTCAGGGTCAATTGAGATGCTGTCTCGCAGGCTTGAAGTCCTAACAATTCCCACCTTCTAAAACAGAACTCTCAACTTTTAAGTTGTGACTTTTTTTTTTTTTTTTTAATGCTGGTCTCTCTTATTGGTTTTTATTTATTTACTTTCATCTGGCTTTTTTATTCTTTGGCCTGTGCGGGCCTCCCATCACAGTGGCCTTTCTTATTGCAGAGCACCGGCTCTGGGCACATGCACTCCAGAGCGCTGGCTCCTAATTGGACACACAGCCGCTTCGTGGCACGTGGTATCTTCCTGGGCCAGGGATCAAACCAGTGCCCCTTGCATTGCAAAGTGTACTCTTTACCCACTGGACCACCAGGGAAGCCCTAAGTTGTGACTATTTTTGAAGGCAATATATTCTTAAAGGCAGAATTTGGGCTTACGGGAGAGGCACACACAAAACTGGGTTTAATGGAACCTGGGCATGGCCAGGAACTGGACATCTCAGTAGGAAGTGAGGAGGAGCTTTTCATGGGGTTTGAGCTAAGCAATACTCATTACCCACTGGGCCCAAGCACTACTCATGATAGACCTCGAATACCTACCCCCCAAAATTCTACGTTCAAAGCCCAGACTTCCCCAACTGGGGGTGAACTCAACCCGAGGGCATACTCTGTGACTTTTGTCCTTGGTTCACATCTCTCAAGACTGCAAGCTTTGGGGAAGCCATTCGTTCATCTTTGTAATCTTGTAATCGCTCGTTTTTAACTGTGTAAGGTGATACTGGGGGTTGGATGCCAGAACACTAAGTCTGGCTAGCGGCTAATTGTATTTAAGTTCTAACTTCTCTCCAAACGGAAGGACAGCGGCGTTTTTCCTAAAAAGAAACCTTGAACTGGGTGGCCAGTGTTCAGCCTAAAGCCTGCAAAGACACAGATGAAAGGAATAGTATCTGTGAGCCCAGACTTTTTCTCATACCTAGATAAGCACTAAACTCCTTAACTTGAAGAATCTGGTTTCCTTTAATTTACAAAAATACTTTTGATGTTCAAATCACCTGCTCTTTGTTGCAAACTTCTACATAACTTGACTCTTCCTGTCCCACAACTGTTTTTTCAGGGTCAATTGAGATGCTGTCTCGCAGGCTTGAAGTCCTAACAATTCCCACCTTCTAAAACAGAACTCTCAACTTTTAAGTTGTGACTTTTTTTTTTTTTTTTTAATGCTGGTCTCTCTTATTGGTTTTTATTTATTTACTTTCATCTGGCTTTTTTATTCTTTGGCCTGTGCGGGCCTCCCATCACAGTGGCCTTTCTTATTGCAGAGCACCGGCTCTGGGCACATGCACTCCAGAGCGCTGGCTCCTAATTGGACACACAGCCGCTTCGTGGCACGTGGTATCTTCCTGGGCCAGGGATCAAACCAGTGCCCCTTGCATTGCAAAGTGTACTCTTTACCCACTGGACCACCAGGGAAGCCCTAAGTTGTGACTATTTTTGAAGGCAATATATTCTTAAAGGCAGAATTTGGGCTTACGGGAGAGGCACACACAAAACTGGGTTTAATGGAACCTGGGCATGGCCAGGAACTGGACATCTCAGTAGGAAGTGAGGAGGAGCTTTTCATGGGGTTTGAGCTAAGCAATACTCATTACCCACTGGGCCCAAGCACTACTCATGATAGACCTCGAATACCTACCCCCCAAAATTCTACGTTCAAAGCCCAGACTTCCCCAACTGGGGGTGAACTCAACCCGAGGGCATACTCTGTGACTTTTGTCCTTGGTTCACATCTCTCAAGACTGCAAGCTTTGGGGAAGCCATTCGTTCATCTTTGTAATCTTGTAATCGCTCGTTTTTAACTGTGTAAGGTGATACTGGGGGTTGGATGCCAGAACACTAAGTCTGGCTAGCGGCTAATTGTATTTAAGTTCTAACTTCTCTCCAAACGGAAGGACAGCGGCGTTTTTCCTAAAAAGAAACCTTGAACTGGGTGGCCAGTGTTCAGCCTAAAGCCTGCAAAGACACAGATGCAAGGTAATGGGGGTTGAGGAGGGAAGCGGCAATAGGCAACTATTTTGGCTGTGCTCTGGCTGGAGGCATTGGCTATAGCCCTGGCGTTGGTCCCAGCGCGAGTGTCCGTCCGGCCCACCCCGGGTTGTGGGGTGCGGGCGGACAGCCGTCTCCGTCTCCCCCAAGCGGCTGTGGCCGGCCTTCTGGTCGCGAGAGATGCAGATGAAGCGGTGTGAAGGGTTGGGCTTTTTTTTTTGTTCCTAAAAATGAAACGAACAAAAAAAAAAGTACAACAATCCAAACCCAACCATCTTGTTGCGCGCCGACTTTCTTCCCAGGCGGCTCCGCCCGGACCACGCCGCCTCCGGTCGCCAGCGCTCGATCCAGGCCCAGCCAGCGGCTCTGCGCGATGCGCGTCCCCTCGCCGGCGCCCCGGGCACGGCGCTCGGCGGGCGCGCGCAGCCTGCTGGCCGGGAACGCAGCCAGGCCCCTGCAACGCGGCCCTCCGCCCCGCGCACCGCGGGCGGGGGCGGTTGGAGATACCGGAAGGACGCCCGCCTCCCCTCACCCACTCCCTCCCTCCCCCAGGGAAAGGCGAGCCCGGGGAGGCGGAACAAAGGCGAGGCCCGGCCGGGGAGGCGGACCGAGGTGCCGGGGGAGGAGGGTGTTGGGGCGGGGCCGGTTGGCGCCGCGAGTCCATTTTGCAGCCGTTCCCGCCTCAGAGCGCGCGTTAACGACCGGCCGCTGAGCGGCTCCCCGCGGATCTTCTCCACCGGCCCTAGAGGTCCGAGATAAGTACCCGCCTGTCGGCTTCTCCCGGGGCCGGGGGTGGGGTGGGGACTTGCCCTGGCTGGGCAGGCACCTGCGTGGGTCGGGGCTGGCGGAGGGCTCGGTCTGCGCTCGAGTGCCGGCGGCACGGCGGAGAGCAGCCAGGCCCGGGAGCCGGCGGTGCGGGGAACGGCGTGCGGGTGGGTGGCCGGGGCTCCAGAAAACCTGCTCAGCTCCCAAGCGCGCCCGGCTTCACTGCCGGCGCCTCGGGATCACCTACAAAAGAAAAGGTGGCCGTGAACCAGAGTCCGAGC
This sequence comes from Tragulus kanchil, assembly GCA_022376925.1. NCBI lineage: Eukaryota > Metazoa > Chordata > Mammalia > Artiodactyla > Tragulidae > Tragulus > Tragulus kanchil. Next base: position 74,102,711 of record JAIOJX010000003.1, on the reverse strand, counting down.
GCGCGACCACCCCCTGGCACTGAACCTGGGGAGGCTGCCTGGCGCCGGGGGAGGGCGCCCTCACCGTGTTGCTCCTAAGCTCAGAGGTCGCCAGCTTCTCCCATGCTCTTGGCTTTTTCATCTGGTCCTTGGAGGCTGGCTTTATTTGTGGGGAAATGATTGGAAAAAAATTGAGGGTTAAGACTAAGGCTTCTATGCAAATAAATGCATGACACCCTTTTTCTTTGTTCTTTCTTTGCAGTAGCCTCGTTTGATTACCAATCGCGACGTGGAAAAAAAAAAAAATAAAACCAAAACCTGATTGCTTTGCCCTGGGAAATAGTAACCCTGACCAATACACCTGCTTGCAGGGAACAGAGGTAAACTACTTTTCCCTACAGTAAAAAAATAAATAAAGCGCCCAATTTCTTCAGGTCCAGAACCTTTCAAAATCGAACAGTGTAGAGTCTGTTCCCACCCTCATGGATGGTCTTTGTTCTTTTCATATTTTGTCAAAACTCAGAAAAATAGATTCCATACTTGGAAATTTTTTACATGATAATTCTTTGAAACATGCTATAATTTTATTTATATTGCAAGAAAAGAAGCTACAGCAGCCCTTTTTTTAAAAAATAGGGTTCTTTTTCTTTTCATTTCCTGTGTCACTGCTGCTTGGGCTTGTACAACAGGGCTTGAGTTTTCTGACTCTAAGACGTTTCTATAATAGATATTTTACAAGCAGAATTTCTTTTACATAGCTAGTCTCTCTGGTAGAACTTGATGTATTTGTTGATTAAACTGGTTATACTGAAGTCTTGCACAATAAGAAGGTGTATTTCTTCATGCTCTTCTGTCTTTCCCTAAAAATACCATCTTTTTTTTTTTTTTCCTTTTGCACCAGCTGACATACGAAGCCTCTCTGGCAAGTCCTTCCATACACCAGGTTATTTTTATTCTCCACACTTACTGGTTACCTGGCCCTACTTCTGTCACAGCTGTTGTTTTGCTATGCTCATCTTCACCAACAGTGCTTTGCACCTGCTATGCTATGTAACACTGATTTTGCCATCCCTTGAAATTACAATTCCCCACTCTCTTAGGATCTTTCGTGAACCAGAGTCCGAGCGCGACCACCCCTGGCACTGAACCTGGGGAGGCTGCCTGGCGCCGGGGGAGGGCGCCCTCACCGTGTTGCTCCTAAGCTCAGAGGTCGCCAGCTTCTCCCATGCTCTTGGCTTTTTCATCTGGTCCTTGGAGGCTGGCTTTATTTGTGGGGAAATGATTGGAAAAAAATTGAGGGTTAAGACTAAGGCTTCTATGCAAATAAATGCATGACACCCTTTTTCTTTGTTCTTTCTTTGCAGTAGCCTCGTTTGATTACCAATCGCGACGTGGAAAAAAAAAAAAATAAAACCAAAACCTGATTGCTTTGCCCTGGGAAATAGTAACCCTGACCAATACACCTGCTTGCAGGGAACAGAGGTAAACTACTTTTCCCTACAGTAAAAAAATAAATAAAGCGCCCAATTTCTTCAGGTCCAGAACCTTTCAAAATCGAACAGTGTAGAGTCTGTTCCCACCCTCATGGATGGTCTTTGTTCTTTTCATATTTTGTCAAAACTCAGAAAAATAGATTCCATACTTGGAAATTTTTTACATGATAATTCTTTGAAACATGCTATAATTTTATTTATATTGCAAGAAAAGAAGCTACAGCAGCCCTTTTTTTAAAAAATAGGGTTCTTTTTCTTTTCATTTCCTGTGTCACTGCTGCTTGGGCTTGTACAACAGGGCTTGAGTTTTCTGACTCTAAGACGTTTCTATAATAGATATTTTACAAGCAGAATTTCTTTTACATAGCTAGTCTCTCTGGTAGAACTTGATGTATTTGTTGATTAAACTGGTTATACTGAAGTCTTGCACAATAAGAAGGTGTATTTCTTCATGCTCTTCTGTCTTTCCCTAAAAATACCATCTTTTTTTTTTTTTTCCTTTTGCACCAGCTGACATACGAAGCCTCTCTGGCAAGTCCTTCCATACACCAGGTTATTTTTATTCTCCACACTTACTGGTTACCTGGCCCTACTTCTGTCACAGCTGTTGTTTTGCTATGCTCATCTTCACCAACAGTGCTTTGCACCTGCTATGCTATGTAACACTGATTTTGCCATCCCTTGAAATTACAATTCAAGAGAGCCCAACTCTCTTAGGATCTTTCTTGGTTGATATGCTCATGCTCTTAGCAGAACACTGTAAATGTGTATTTATAGTTTTCACAGTATCTATACACATATGCAATGAAATCACTTTGCAGAGATGTAGGTCAGTAGCGTATGGAATTATCACACATGACTTAATCTTTCCAAGAACGTTAGGACATGGGTACTGTTAAAGTCCTCATTTCCTGAAGGTAGAGCTAGTGCTTGGAGCTAGCTGTTCAGATGTAGGTCCAGGGCTTGTTAGCCTTCTTCGACGGAGAACCTGTTACAATCTCTTTTGTAAAAACCATGGCATTTTAGAAGGGATTTAGAGTGCTCATGATTAAATGTCTCCATTTGGTGAGTGAGGATCCTGAATTCTTGACCCACTTTTTGGATAGTGCTAAGGTCTAATAACTGGACAACACAGGTCCTGTGCCTTGCTTGCTGTGTACAATCTGGGGGTGGGGAGAGGCTCAAGGCCAGGATTTGTTGTATTCTGACCCCATAACTTTTACCAACATATATTCTTCTCTGTAGGTAATACGCATACACATACTAATATTAACTGTCTTAAACTGTTTTATATTTTAAACTTAGGTATGGTATGCGTTTTTCTTCTTCTTTTTTTTTTTTACTAAGTTCTATAAAAGTATGGCACTGTTGTAAGGTCAGGAACTACCTGGAGAGGTGGAGCACTGTTTGGTCAGTGTTCAGAAAGTGGTAGACTCTTTCTAGAGGGAAACTTGGCAGTCTTTTCAAGCGGCTTAGGAATATTCCTACTCTTTGACCCACCTAACAAGGAAGGAACCATCTAAGGAAATAATTAGATTGTTGGGCTAAGACTTTTCTAGACAGTGTTCATTAAAATGTTATAATCTCCCCCCAGAAACCAGTAAGAAATAGCATATCCATAAGATTAGCATGTTTTAGAAGAGTAGGGGAACAACAGGAGAAATGCAAATAATAAAACAAGTGAAAAAAGTGGATACAAAGTTGTGTTATGTTACCAGTTTTGTTAAAATACCTGTCTGTGGGATTTCCCTGGTGGTCCAGTGGCTAAGACTCTGTGCTCCCAATGCTGGGGACCTGGGTTCAACCCCTGGTCAAGGAACGAGATCCCACATACCATAACTAACACCCAGTGCAACCAAATAAATACATTAAAAAAAAAAAAACAACCCATGTCTGTGCAGACACCCACAGGATTGGGAGAAATAGGCCAAAATAAGAATAAATGGTTATTCCTTGCCAATGTGGCTATGATTAATTTTTTTCCTATATTTTCTGAATTTTCTATAATAAATTAATAATTTTAGAAAAACAAAATCCACTTGTAAGGATAACCTCTCCAACTTTAGAGAGGTTAGGCTATATGTATATTTCCTTCAAATTCAGACCCTCATTTTATTCAAATTGATTCCATCTATGTGGGAGAGAATGGGATTCCACACCATTAGGTGTTCTCATGGATTTCTCAGTCATTGTACGTAAATGGGATAGTGATATCTGATCTAGCTGGTGTCCTAAAATTAATTTAATGTTGCCAATTGAGAGAATTATAGAATAATATCTTGGGTGATTATCAGGTGACAGGGAAAATAAAATAGGGAAAGAAAGTAAGGTCAAGAGAAGGTATGGGATAAGGATGGAATAAGAGGAAATTAAAAGATTATAGTTCTTGAAATAGAATGGGGAAGATGAATTCAAAGAAGACTAAATAAAAAGAGTCAGGGAAAAATAGTGGCACAGGGAAAAGAGTGAAGAAAAGGTAAAAGCTGATTTTTTTCCAAGTTAGTCTGGACTGTGATGGTAGTTTTTTGTTTTTGCACTGTTAACTTAGTCCAAAAACTTCTGTACTTTTGAGTAAGTAGGTCTTCCAAGCTGCTAGACCTCTGTACTATAGGATTGTGCTTAGCTGTGTCTGACTCCTTGCAACTCCATGGACTGTAGCCCACCAGACTCCTCTGTCCATGGGGATTGTCCAGGCCAGAACACTGGAATGGGTTGCCATGCCCTTCTCTAGGGGATCTTCCTGACCCAGGGATTGAACCCAGTTCTCCGGCATTGCAGGGAGATTCTGTTTTGTTTTGTTTTGTTTTTTTTTACTTTTTACTTTTACATACTTTTGTTGTTTACAAATATGTATGATCCCAGATTAGTCATATGTATATTGCAGGGAGATTCTTTACCATCGCAGCCATCAGGGGAGGCCAAGAATACTGGAATGGGTAGCCTATCCCTTTTCCAGGGGATCTTCCCAACCAAGGAATCGAACCGAGGTCTCATGTAGTAGGTTTGTCTTGCCCTGATTATAAGGAATCCTATTAGAAATACCTTGGGGGAAATTTTAACTACTACTAATTCTAGGATAATGCCAGAAAAGATAGGTTACTTATGTCTTATGGACACAAAGGTATATTTTGTTTGCTTAAGTAAGCTTAAATAGCTTAAATAAGCTATTTTAGATACTATATGTGGTATATTTTAATATTCTTTTTTTTAAGAATTTTTTTCTTAATCTCAATTCTGTTTGGATCAGATTTTGGCATAGTCTCTAAAAGCCAGAATGAAGTGCTAACAACACATTGATACAGAGTATTTAAAAAGCTTGGTAAATAGTTTTCATATATTGTTAGCTACCTCTCAAAATAGTTATTCAATGAGGAGAAAAACTAATATGTTTAAGTGGTTTGTCAAAGGTCATAGATTGAGCACAAAACCAATATATCATTCTCCCTACAGGCCTGGATCTAGACAATTTCAGTAAGATACTTTTTATTTTATAAAAGATAATAAAACATAACAGGTTATACTCTTTGTGAAATTTGTCATACTCAGAGTTTCTGATTTTACTTTTTAAGCTCAATATGATTTTCTTATAACTGGTCCCACTCTATAGGTTTTTTTTTTCCAGCTTTTATTGTGAAAAATTTCAAATATACTGAAAATTAAAAGTATACTAAAGGGCTTCCTTGGTGGTCCAGTGGGTAAGGACACCGCCTTGCAGTGCAAGGGGCGCCGGTTTGATCCCTGGCCTGGGAAGATCCCATGTGCCGCGGAGCGGCTGGACTGATGTGTCCAATTACCCAGCCAGAGCTCTGGAGCGTATGTGCCCAGAGCTGGTGCTCTGCAACAACAGAGGCCACCACGATGGGAGGCCCACATGGGCCAAAGAACAAAGATGGATGAAAAATAGACAAATGAAAGACCAATAGAAGCGGCCCACCCCCCACCTCCACCCCAACCCCGAAAATAAATAAACAAATGTTTAAAAAAAAAAAAGTATACTAAAATACATATCCTTACATCCACTACCTAGATTCAGTTGTTGTTAATAGATCTTTAGGAAGTTTCAAGAAACCATTATTCGTGGATCTTATAGTAAAATACCAGTATACTACTTGAAAATACTGTATACTACTAGAAAATAAGATTAACTAGTGGGATGAGAGGAAGTGATTTTTTAAAAGGGGAGCTCTTTTATTCTGAACTTTGTTCCAGGATAAGGTTGATTGATGGCTATCTGTTCAGCAGCTCACATAGTTTAGTTCTGTCTATGGTATATTTTAATTTTTTCTTTTTTAAAAGAATTTTTTTTTTTTTTTAAATTTTTTTCAATTCTGTTTGGATCAGATTTTGGCATAGTCTCTAAAAGCCAGAATGAAGTGCTAACAACACATTGATACAGAGTATTTAAAAAGCTTGGTAAATAGTTTTCATATATTGTTAGCTACCTCTCAAAATAGTTATTCAATGAGGAGAAAAACTAATATGTTTAAGTGGTTTGTCAAAGGTCATAGATTGAGCACAAAACCAATATATCATTCTCCCTACAGGCCTGGATCTAGACAATTTCAGTAAGATACTTTTTATTTTATAAAAGATAATAAAACATAACAGATTATACTCTTTGTGAAATTTGTCATACTCAGAGTTTCTGATTTTACTTTTTAAGCTCAATATGATTTTCTTATAACTGGTCCCACTCTATAGGTTTTTTTTTTCCAGCTTTTATTGTGAAAAATTTCAAATATACTGAAAATTAAAAGTATACTAAAGGGCTTCCTTGGTGGTCCAGTGGGTAAGGACACCGCCTTGCAGTGCAAGGGGCGCCGGTTTGATCCCTGGCCTGGGAAGATCCCATGTGCCGCGGAGCGGCTGGACTGATGTGTCCAATTACCCAGCCAGAGCTCTGGAGCGTATGTGCCCAGAGCTGGTGCTCTGCAACAACAGAGGCCACCACGATGGGAGGCCCACATGGGCCAAAGAACAAAGATGGATGAAAAATAGACAAATGAAAGACCAATAGAAGCGGCCCACCCGCCCCCACCTCCACCCCAACCCCGAAAATAAATAAACAAATGTTTAAAAAAAAAAAAGTATACTAAAATACATATCCTTACATCCACTACCTAGATTCAGTTGTTGTTAATAGATCTTTAGGAAGTTTCAAGAAACCATTATTCGTGGATCTTATAGTAAAATACCAGTATACTACTTGAAAATACTGTATACTACTAGAAAATAAGATTAACTAGTGGGATGAGAGGAAGTGATTTTTTAAAAGGGGAGCTCTTTTATTCTGAACTTTGTTCCAGGATAAGGTTGATTGATGGCTATCTGTTCAGCAGCTCACATAGTTTAGTTCTGTCTATGAAGTGAATTTCAGTATTTGCTCTCTAGTTACTTGTTAGGCATTTAGATTCTGACTTGAAATTCTTTTTGTTTTTTTTAAGATTTACTTATTTATTTATTTAGGTGGGGAGGGAGGGGAGCAGGCGGGCCACTTCTATTGGTCTTTCATTTGTCCATTTTCATCCATCTTTGTTCTTTGGCCGGTGTGGGCCTCCCATCGCGGTGGCCTCGTTACAGAGCACCGGCTCTGGGCGCATGCGCTCCAGAGCTCCAGCTCGGTAATTGGACACATCAGTCCAGCCGCTCCGTGGCACGGGAGATCTTCCCAGGCCAGGGATCGAACCGGCGCCCCTTGCACTGCAAGGCGGTGTCCTTACCCACTGGACCACCAGGGAAGCCCCTGACTTGAAATTCTTGAATTCAAAAGATGACAGGATGAAAATTAGGTTTAAATCTCTAAGATACAAGAGATAATATATTGATTTTCCTTCTTATTCTCTAATGGGATTTAGTCATACAATCACAGCTGTTATTTTGAACTTTATGTTGCTGTTAAATGAAGTACAAAGATTTAATAGGAAAGTTTCTTTTAATTAAAGTATTTTATTAAAATTACTTTTTAAGATAGTGAGTAAAATGAACACTTCTTCATTTATAATCATTTTGGGTTGATCCTATAAAAACAAAACGGCTACTAGGAGTGAGAAGTCATACATATGTATGAACTTCTATTTTACGACTCCTTTGCAATTGTTGACTTTTCTATTTTTTAAATACTCTGGTTGTTGTGTTCCTATTTTCATTTGTAAAGACTGTTGTTGCTATTTAATATATACCCACGCAAGATAGTATTGATCAGTTTTTGTAGTTTTCCTTGAGTGTGCATGCTTTGAAAGTTTGCTTAAAAATAAATCTGTGGCGATGTTTACACCTGTGCGTTTGTCAAAACTCAGCACTGTGTACCAAAAGAAGTGTTTTATTCTACATAAATTAAAACTATGTTTTAAAAAAGTATGGTAGGAAAATGAAGTTGAAAACCAGAGGAGGTGGTGGATAACTACGTACATATCCCGCTACTGTCTTCATTGGTACAAAACCTGGAAGATTTTTGGGAGTTCCCTGGCATTATGATAGTTAGGACTCTGCAGTTTCACTACTGAGGGCCAGGGTTCAATCTCTGATCAGGGAACTAAGATCCCACAAGGTGTGTGGAGCCGCCAAAATAAATAGAGTTGGGCAATTTTTAATTCAAAAGAAGGAATGAATCTTAGAAAACTTGTTTGCCTTTATATATACTTAATTAGACATTGGTTAAGGTGACGTTTTATGATTGATGGAAAAAATTTTGTTCACAGAAAGTTTCCTGATATCTGTATTTGTCCTCCAAAAGGGGATGTGTACTTTAGTTTCTTCAAAGAAGTAAGCTCAGTTGATTTCTTTAGGTTTTTATGTGTTAGCACACTTGAAGAAAAAAGAATCTTTAAGTTCTTTTACTATAAAGCATACCCTTCTCTTAGTGAGGCTAAAAACCTTATTGTATTTTCCTTTAAAACTTTTAAGTCAGCACATTTACCATGGTTTCTTGGGTGGTTAGGCTTATATATCTCAGTTTTCTCTAAAAGTCAGCTATGAAAGTGGTCACAGAGTTTTGCCATAAGGTTTTGAGTATAGATTTTTAATGTGGATTAAAATGAGAATCTTTAAGTTATGAACCAAGGTTTGTATGTTGTATCACTATAAGTGGAATGGCAGAATCTACTATAGTTTTGATGCATTTTTTTTTTTTTTTAAAGAAACTTTCCAAATAGTAACTTTTTTCTCTGGTTCATTTTAAGAATTGTAAATTGATTATGGCTTTTGGATGACTTATTTCTAAATTTTCCCTTGTGTGACATTTTCCTTTTTCTTTTTGACCATACTTGATTGCCTTTAAATTCTTTTTGCCTCCTATTGTATTATCCTCAGTTTTTCTTCAAAGTTTCTCTTTGTCTTGGGTGTTCTTTTTCTCCTCATGACAAAACTTGGTATCCTTTGTTCTTCCTTTTATTAATAAGCTTGGATAGGACTCTCTGGAAATCTTAACCTTGCAAGAAAGAGTAAATTAGGTTTACTTTATTGAATGGTGCCATCACATTTCTGTTTCTGCTGTTTACTCTAAAATATATTTCTAGGTGAAACATGATAGAGAGCATTTGAGGTAATAGAACCAGGACAGTGGTTGGAGGATCATGAAAAGTTTTCCTTCTGACTCTTTAGAGCAAAAACCTTGATAATTTCTCAGAGAGCACACTAACCTCAGTCTCTGAAGTCATTCTCCTCCCGGTGCTTTTCAAAGGTGGTATGATTTATCATGTCACAAAAGACTGTATAAAAATGAACTCATCATGCTTTTTGCCATTTGTCACTAAATTTTGACAGAATACTCTTTGCTTTAGTTTTAATTATTTTTTTTTTTTTTGCCACATCAATTCATCATTTATTTATTTATCTTTGTTCTTTGGCCTATGTGGGCCTCCCATCGCAGCGGCCTCTCTCGCTGCAGAGCACCGGCTCTGGGCGCATGTGCTCCAGAGCTCTGGCCTCGGTAGGGGTTGGGGCACATCGGTTTCCCAGCCGCTTTTTTTTGCCCCGCACATGGGGTTCTCAGGATACGAGGGGCCCCCTCAGCACATTTACCATGGTTTCTTGGGTGGTTAGGCTTATATATCTCAGTTTTCTAAAAGTCAGCTATGAAAGTGGTCACAGAGTTTTGCCATAAGGTTTTGAGTATAGATTTTTAATGTGGATTAAAATGAGAATCTTTAAGTTATGAACCAAGGTTTGTATGTTGTATCACTATAAGTGGAATGGCAGAATCTACTATAGTTTTGATGCATTTTTTTTTTTTTTTAAAGAAACTTTCCAAATAGTAACTTTTTTCTCTGGTTCATTTTAAGAATTGTAAATTGATTATGGCTTTTGGATGACTTATTTCTAAATTTTCCCTTGTGTGACATTTTCCTTTTTCTTTTTGACCATACTTGATTGCCTTTAAATTCTTTTTGCCTCCTATTGTATTATCCTCAGTTTTTCTTCAAAGTTTCTCTTTGTCTTGGGTGTTCTTTTTCTCCTCATGACAAAACTTGGTATCCTTTGTTCTTCCTTTTATTAATAAGCTTGGATAGGACTCTCTGGAAATCTTAACCTTGCAAGAAAGAGTAAATTAGGTTTACTTTATTGAATGGTGCCATCACATTTCTGTTTCTGCTGTTTACTCTAAAATATATTTCTAGGTGAAACATGATAGAGAGCATTTGAGGTAATAGAACCAGGACAGTGGTTGGAGGATCATGAAAAGTTTTCCTTCTGACTCTTTAGAGCAAAAACCTTGATAATTTCTCAGAGAGCACACTAACCTCAGTCTCTGAAGTCATTCTCCTCCCGGTGCTTTTCAAAGGTGGTATGATTTATCATGTCACAAAAGACTGTATAAAAATGAACTCATCATGCTTTTTGCCATTTGTCACTAAATTTTGACAGAATACTCTTTGCTTTAGTTTTAATTATTTTTTTTTTTTTTGCCACATCAATTCATCATTTATTTATTTATCTTTGTTCTTTGGCCTATGTGGGCCTCCCATCGCAGCGGCCTCTCTCGCTGCAGAGCACCGGCTCTGGGCGCATGTGCTCCAGAGCTCTGGCTCGGTAGTTGGACACATCGGTCCAGCCGCTCTGCGGCACATGGGGTTCTCACAGGCCAGGGATCGAACCGGCGCCCTTTGCACTGCAAGGCGGTGTCCTTACCCACTGGACCACCAGGGAAGCCCTGCCTTAGTTTTACATTGTTGTTGTTTAGTCTCTTAAATCACCTCTGACTCTCTGCAACCCCATGGACTGTAGCCTGCCAGGCTCCTCTGTCCATGGGGTTTTCCAGGCAGGAATACTGGAGTGGGTTGCCATTTCCTTCTCCAAGAAATCTTCCCTACCTAGAGATCAAACCAATAAGCCCCCAGGAAAGCCCCAGTTTACATATACATGTATTACACATTTATTATACTTATATTTCTCACAACCTAATAGAAAACTATTAAGTCCTGCAAGTTCAGCTTTTTTATTTTTTTAGTCTTCATCTGAGCCTGAGAAGGCTCAGGATAGACTCTTTTTTTGGCCATTTCTATTGGTCTTTCATTTATTTATTTCCATCCATCTTTGTTCTTTGGCCTGTGTGGGCCTCCCATCGCAGTGGCCTCTCTTGCTGCAGAGCACTGGCCCTGGGCACATGCGCTCCAGAGCTCCAGCTGGGTAGTTGGACACATTGGTCTAGGCGCTCCGTGGCACATGGGATCTTCCCAGGCCAGGGATCGAACCGGCGCTCCTTGCACTGCAAGGCGGACTCTTTACCCACTGGACCACCAGGGAAGCCCTCAGCTTATCTTTTAAACACTATTTATCTTCTAGATCGTAGCTCCAATTGTGATTCTTAAAATTACTATCAAAAATATTTACTTACTTTTGGTTATAAGATGGCATAGAGATTAGATCCTGTTTTACTTATTACTTTCATGGTAATGTGATATATATATATATATATACAACTGAATGGGAACATATTTAGTGCTATTTTTGTTTCTAAAACTTTAGGGATAAAAGTTTTTAAATGTATATTTTAGAAGAATAAACTTGAATTGAGAATCAGTATTCTCTCATTCAGAGATCTCAAATATTTTGGTCTCAGGACCCCTTTACCCTTAAAAATTGAGACTCCCAAGAGCTTTTATTTATATGTGTGTTGTATGTAGATATTTACTGTATTAGAAGTTAAAACTGAGAAAAATTTTAAAATTATTCACTTCACATGACAATAAACCTATTACATGTTAACATAAGTAATTTGTGAAAAAAAAGTTTTGTGAGAAGGGTGGAATTGTTTTACATATTTATAGATTTCTTTCATGAATTGCTACTTAATAGACAAACCAGGAGTCTTTTATCTGCCTCTGTATTACACCTGTTACAGTAAGTTATTTTGGTTGAAATATACAAAGAAATCTCAATTTGGCCTTGCACAGGTAGTTTGTAGTTGTGGAGGGAGGAATGCTTTCATGGTCTTTCTGAAAACTGTCACTCTTCTTTTGATATCATACCAAAACTCAACATATGGTAGTTTCTTAAAAGTTAGTTGAAGTATGGAATCTGAAATGGTATTTTTTAACATACTGGTCTCTTGATCTTTTACCCATGCATGGTTTGTAACACGCACTGGTGACTTGAACAAGTTAATTCATTGCTTAATGTAGATCTCCAATCTTTTCGCCTGTGTGGCCTCCCATCGCAGTGGCCTCTCTTGCTGCAGGCAGTCACATGCGCTCCAGAGCTCCAGCTGGGTAGTTGGACACATTGGTCTAGGCGCTCCGTGGCACATGGGATCTTCCCAGGCCAGGGATCGAACCGGCGCTCCTTGCACTGCAAGGCGGACTCTTTACCCACTGGACCACCAGGGAAGCCCTCAGCTTATCTTTTAAACACTATTTATCTTCTAGATCGTAGCTCCAATTGTGATTCTTAAAATTACTATCAAAAATATTTACTTACTTTTGGTTATAAGATGGCATAGAGATTAGATCCTGTTTTACTTATTACTTTCATGGTAATGTGATATATATATATATATATACAACTGAATGGGAACATATTTAGTGCTATTTTTGTTTCTAAAACTTTAGGGATAAAAGTTTTTAAATGTATATTTTAGAAGAATAAACTTGAATTGAGAATCAGTATTCTCTCATTCAGAGATCTCAAATATTTTGGTCTCAGGACCCCTTTACCCTTAAAAATTGAGACTCCCAAGAGCTTTTATTTATATGTGTGTTGTATGTAGATATTTACTGTATTAGAAGTTAAAACTGAGAAAAATTTTAAGATTATTCACTTCACATGACAATAAACCTATTACATGTTAACATAAGTAATTTGTGAAAAAAAAGTTTTGTGAGAAGGGTGGAATTGTTTTACATATTTATAGATTTCTTTCATGAATTGCTACTTAATAGACAAACCAGGAGTCTTTTATCTGCCTCTGTATTACACCTGTTACAGTAAGTTATTTTGGTTGAAATATACAAAGAAATCTCAATTTGGCCTTGCACAGGTAGTTTGTAGTTGTGGAGGGAGGAATGCTTTCATGGTCTTTCTGAAAACTGTCACTCTTCTTTTGATATCATACCAAAACTCAACATATGGTAGTTTCTTAAAAGTTAGTTGAAGTATGGAATCTGAAATGGTATTTTTTAACATACTGGTCTCTTGATCTTTTACCCATGCATGGTTTGTAACACGCACTGGTGACTTGAACAAGTTAATTCATTGCTTAATGTAGATCTCCAAGCAGTGACATATTTCATTACATAGAGATCTCGCCCCTAAAACAACCCACATGTTACCACTTATTTCATTAGATGAATCTTTAATGATAAGCTATCAGGCTCTTAAGTAGCAACTATGTTTGTCAAAATCCAGTTTTCACTTAAAAATTTAACTGTTTATCACTGGCAGAAATACTGTCATTTGTTTCCCTTGAAGTGATGGGCTCATTTTGTTCATTTTCCCCAAAATGTCTGCTAAATACCTAAGTCTGCCCAGCCATAGTTTCAAGTAAAAATAGTGTTTCATGAAAAAAAACCAGCTGATAACTTGTAGCTCAATCGCTTAATGGCTTTTCCTCCAGATAGTATTTGTTGGTATGCAGTAGAAATGCCTTGTGGTTTCTTTGTATTTTGTTATACAAAAAGATTAAAATGACATGTACACAAGGATCAAGATTTAATACAATGAGTAATTTTTAGTTTCATCAAGAACATTTTAAAATGAAACTGGCTGTCTTCACCCTTTCCTCCAGGGTGGGTCTGTGGTGGTGAGGAATACATTAGGAATCCAGTTGGGGGCCACCTGTGGCCTTGTATGGGTCCTGCTGAGGCCCCAGCAGAGTCTGCTCACCATGGCTTTTTTTACAGCGCAGTGTCAACACTGTGCCTGAGATTAGTAGCATCTCAGTATTACTGTGAAAACAACATTGTCCTCACAGATACCCCGGAGGAGCCTCAGGACGCCCATGTTTCTCCCCACTGCATCTTGGAAACGGGTGGCTCCAGACAGTACAATTTTAGCTGTGGCAGGGGTATTTTACACCTGTTACAGTAAGTTATTTTGGTTGAAATATACAAAGAAATCTCAATTTGGCCTTGCACAGGTAGTTTGTAGTTGTGGAGGGAGGAATGCTTTCATGGTCTTTCTGAAAACTGTCACTCTTCTTTTGATATCATACCAAAACTCAACATATGGTAGTTTCTTAAAAGTTAGTTGAAGTATGGAATCTGAAATGGTATTTTTTAACATACTGGTCTCTTGATCTTTTACCCATGCATGGTTTGTAACACGCACTGGTGACTTGAACAAGTTAATTCATTGCTTAATGTAGATCTCCAAGCAGTGACATATTTCATTACATAGAGATCTCGCCCCTAAAACAACCCACATGTTACCACTTATTTCATTAGATGAATCTTTAATGATAAGCTATCAGGCTCTTAAGTAGCAACTATGTTTGTCAAAATCCAGTTTTCACTTAAAAATTTAACTGTTTATCACTGGCGAGAAATACTGTCATTTGTTTCCCTTGAAGTGATGGGCTCATTTTGTTCATTTTCCCCAAAATGTCTGCTAAATACCTAAGTCTGCCCAGCCATAGTTTCAAGTAAAAATAGTGTTTCATGAAAAAAAACCAGCTGATAACTTGTAGCTCAATCGCTTAATGGCTTTTCCTCCAGATAGTATTTGTTGGTATGCAGTAGAAATGCCTTGTGGTTTCTTTGTATTTTGTTATACAAAAAGATTAAAATGACATGTACACAAGGATCAAGATTTAATACAATGAGTAATTTTTAGTTTCATCAAGAACATTTTAAAATGAAACTGGCTGTCTTCACCCTTTCCTCCAGGGTGGGTCTGTGGTGGTGAGGAATACATTAGGAATCCAGTTGGGGGCCACCTGTGGCCTTGTATGGGTCCTGCTGAGGCCCCAGCAGAGTCTGCTCACCATGGCTTTTTTTACAGCGCAGTGTCAACACTGTGCCTGAGATTAGTAGCATCTCAGTATTACTGTGAAAACAACATTGTCCTCACAGATACCCCGGAGGAGCCTCAGGACGCCCAAGTTTCTCCCCACTGCATCTTGGAAACGGGTGGCTCCAGACAGTACAAATGGCTTTGATGACTGTTCTAGTGGTTTTAAAAAATGCCCATTTAATTCTCTAGAAGAATGAATTGGAACTCTCATCTTATGTGTTTCCCTCTGACTTTAATAATTGTAATCTTGCCTTTGATACAGGAAAATATGCCAGTTTTTAATCAAAGTCTCCATGAGAGTCCATGCTTGGATTTATATTTCTGTGCTTCTTTCTTTAAATAGCATACCATTTTATAATTGTGGGCCCAGACTAAAGAGCTCATTCTATTCAGACACTGAGTGGCTTTGTTTCTACAGCTAGTAGTCAGCTCTGTTTTAAAACAAGCCGTTGGGTCCTGCTGGCTCAACTTGCCGTTGTCCTAGTCCTCACCCTGTCTCAGCCAAAGACTGTTGTTGGAAAGCCCACACAAAGGCTCTGTGTGCAGGGAGCCCTCCTGATAAGGAGCGTGTTCTAGTCCCAGCAGATAAAATCTGCTTTGGCATGCGTTCCCACCCCAAATTTTCTCTTACTCCTTGGTTTGACTGGTTACTGCTGAGAGAAAATAATTTTTAATGACTGGGAAGACAGTTTCTTCTTCATAGTCCAAATGAAGGGGATTCTTGGTGTGAAATAAAATGTTTCTCTCTCTCTCTTTGGTGTAGGAGATGTGATGGAGCTGCTTGAAGAAGACCTCACATGCCCGATCTGTTGCAGTCTGTTTGACGATCCCCGGGTTCTACCTTGCTCGCACAACTTTTGCAAAAAATGCTTAGAAGGGATCTTAGAGGGGAATGTGCGGAGATTCTCCTTGCTCGGAGCACAAAGTGAAAAAGAGCTTTAAAAACTGGCTGTCTTCACCCTTTCCTCCAGGGTGGGTCTGTGGTGGTGAGGAATACATTAGGAATCCAGTTGGGGCCACCTGTGGCCTTGTATGGGTCCTGCTGAGGCCCCAGCAGAGTCTGCTCACCATGGCTTTTTACAGCGCAGTGTCAACACTGTGCCTGAGATTAGTAGCATCTCAGTATTACTGTGAAAACAACATTGTCCTCACAGATACCCCGGAGGAGCCTCAGGACGCCCAAGTTTCTCCCCACTGCATCTTGGAAACGGGTGGCTCCAGACAGTACAAATGGCTTTGATGACTGTTCTAGTGGTTTTAAAAAATGCCCATTTAATTCTCTAGAAGAATGAATTGGAACTCTCATCTTATGTTTTTCCCCTCTGACTTTAATAATTGTAATCTTGCCTTTGATACAGGAAAATATGCCAGTTTTTAATCAAAGTCTCCATGAGAGTCCATGCTTGGATTTATATTTCTGTGCTTCTTTCTTTAAATAGCATACCATTTTATAATTGTGGGCCCAGACTAAAGAGCTCATTCTATTCAGACACTGAGTGGCTTTGTTTCTACAGCTAGTAGTCAGCTCTGTTTTAAAACAAGCCGTTGGGTCCTGCTGGCTCAACTTGCCGTTGTCCTAGTCCTCACCCTGTCTCAGCCAAAGACTGTTGTTGGAAAGCCCACACAAAGGCTCTGTGTGCAGGGAGCCCTCCTGATAAGGAGCGTGTTCTAGTCCCAGCAGATAAAATCTGCTTTGGCATGCGTTCCCACCCCAAATTTTCTCTTACTCCTTGGTTTGACTGGTTACTGCTGAGAGAAAATAATTTTTAATGACTGGGAAGACAGTTTCTTCTTCATAGTCCAAATGAAGGGGATTCTTGGTGTGAAATAAAATGTTTCTCTCTCTCTCTTTGGTGTAGGAGATGTGATGGAGCTGCTTGAAGAAGACCTCACATGCCCGATCTGTTGCAGTCTGTTTGACGATCCCCGGGTTCTACCTTGCTCGCACAACTTTTGCAAAAAATGCTTAGAAGGGATCTTAGAGGGGAATGTGCGGAATTCCTTGTGGAGATCCTCTCCATTTAAGTGCCCCACGTGCCGTAAGGAAACATCAGCTTCCGGAGTTAACAGCCTGCAGGTTAATTATTCCCTGAAGGGTATTGTGGAGAAGTATAACAAGATCAAGATCTCTCCCAAAATGCCAGTGTGCAAAGGACACTTGGGGCAGCCTCTCAACATTTTCTGCCTGACTGACATGCAGCTGATCTGTGGGATCTGTGCAACTCGGGGTGAGCACACCAAGCACGTCTTCTGTTCTATTGAAGATGCCTATGCTCAGGAAAGGGACGCCTTCGAGTCCCTCTTCCGGAGCTTCGAGACCTGGCGCCGGGGAGATGCGCTTTCTCGCTTGGATACATTGGAAACTAGCAAAAGGAAGTCTCTACAGTTGCTGACTAAAGATTCGGATAAAGTGAAGGAGTTTTTCGAGAAGTTACAACATACATTAGATCAAAAGAAGAATGAAATCCTGTCTGACTTTGAGACCATGAAACTTGCAGTGATGCAGGCCTATGACCCAGAGATCAACAAGCTCAACACCATCCTGCAGGAACAGCGGATGGCCTTTAACATTGCTGAGGCTTTCAAAGATGTGTCTGAACCCATTATATTCCTGCAGCAGATGCAGGAGTTCAGGGAGAAAATCAAAGTCATCAAGGAAACGCCTTTGCCTCCCTCGAATTTACCCTCAAGCCCTTTAATGAAGAACTTTGATACCAGTCAGTGGGAAGACATAAAACTAGTGGACGTGGATAAACTTTCTTTGCCTCAAGACACTGGCACATTCATGAGCAAGGTTCCCTGGAGACTTTACCCATTACTTGTGGTGGTCATTCTGCTTGGCCTTATCATTTTCTTTAGTCCCGCCATATTCCTGCAATGGTCTGTATTTGATGAAATTGCAACTTGGAAAGACAATCTTTCAAACTTTAGCTCCTACCTGACCAGATCAGCTGATTTTGTAGAACAATCAGTTTTTTACTGGGAACAGTTAACTGATGGGTTTTTCATTTTCAGTCAAAGATTGAAGAATTTTACTTTGGTGGTGCTGAACAATGTGGCAGAATTTGTGTGCAAATATAAACTATTATAAAATCGGTTTCAAGTGCATAGTTCTCTGTCTTTTGTTAGAAATGTGTGACTACAGCTTCCGGAGTTAACAGCCTGCAGGTTAATTATTCCCTGAAGGGTATTGTGGAGAAGTATAACAAGATCAAGATCTCTCCCAAAATGCCAGTGTGCAAAGGACACTTGGGGCAGCCTCTCAACATTTTCTGCCTGACTGACATGCAGCTGATCTGTGGGATCTGTGCAACTCGGGGTGAGCACACCAAGCACGTCTTCTGTTCTATTGAAGATGCCTATGCTCAGGAAAGGGACGCCTTCGAGTCCCTCTTCCGGAGCTTCGAGACCTGGCGCCGGGGAGATGCGCTTTCTCGCTTGGATACATTGGAAACTAGCAAAAGGAAGTCTCTACAGTTGCTGACTAAAGATTCGGATAAAGTGAAGGAGTTTTTCGAGAAGTTACAACATACATTAGATCAAAAGAAGAATGAAATCCTGTCTGACTTTGAGACCATGAAACTTGCAGTGATGCAGGCCTATGACCCAGAGATCAACAAGCTCAACACCATCCTGCAGGAACAGCGGATGGCCTTTAACATTGCTGAGGCTTTCAAAGATGTGTCTGAACCCATTATATTCCTGCAGCAGATGCAGGAGTTCAGGGAGAAAATCAAAGTCATCAAGGAAACGCCTTTGCCTCCCTCGAATTTACCCTCAAGCCCTTTAATGAAGAACTTTGATACCAGTCAGTGGGAAGACATAAAACTAGTGGACGTGGATAAACTTTCTTTGCCTCAAGACACTGGCACATTCATGAGCAAGGTTCCCTGGAGACTTTACCCATTACTTGTGGTGGTCATTCTGCTTGGCCTTATCATTTTCTTTAGTCCCGCCATATTCCTGCAATGGTCTGTATTTGATGAAATTGCAACTTGGAAAGACAATCTTTCAAACTTTAGCTCCTACCTGACCAGATCAGCTGATTTTGTAGAACAATCAGTTTTTTACTGGGAACAGTTAACTGATGGGTTTTTCATTTTCAGTCAAAGATTGAAGAATTTTACTTTGGTGGTGCTGAACAATGTGGCAGAATTTGTGTGCAAATATAAACTATTATAAAATCGGTTTCAAGTGCATAGTTCTCTGTCTTTTGTTAGAAATGTGTTAAGACTACAGAGTGGTAGTTCAGATTTGGTCAAGATTCCTGTCAGTTCTTTCTCTCTAAAAGTATTCTTTTAAAAAATAATGCCGTACACATGTTGTTGGAATTAGGTATGATAAGGATAAAAGTGAAGTTTAGTAGTGTAGTCCCCAGTCCTGCTTCCTTTTTTAGGTGCTTTTGAAATAAGCATCCTGTCTCCAATATCTGTTGTGTTTATGCTGTGAAAGGAGAGATGAGAGAGTATGTGATTTAATATTGTATTGATGAGGTAGTATAATGATTGTTTTTAAGCATGTAATAAAGGCTACTCTTGTAAAGCAACTTTTTTTTTTTTTGAGAGTGAACATTCTTTAAAAAAGGAATAAGCTATGATGAATGTGTAGCTTTTTCTGCAGAGGGTTGATTTCCTTTTTCATTACAATGTGAATCTCAGGTAAACAAAAACTGTCATTTTCTTAGGCTAAGTTTACATTTTCAGGAGGGAAGAGATTTATTTCAGCTTGTCTTTTATCTGCTTAGGTTTTGTAAATTTATCACCAAAGGAATTTTGGTGGTAAACTACAAGAGTGTTTGTGACTGTGCAAGCAGAGGCATGGGTAAAAAACAAACCCGTGGCAAGAGCAGGAAATGGGAAAGCCTTCGTTTTTACTGGCCGCTAAGTGTTGTTCCAAAGTAGCATGGCAGCTGTGCAGCCCATCAATCCACTTGTTTAAAGACCTTCTGAAGAGCAGTGAGACTCACTTGACAGTAGATGAAACAGTCTGTCAGCTATTGTAAAGTACAGAGTAGTCAGTTAAACGGTAATTCTGTCCTGTCTGCTCACATGAGAGAAAGATGCCCTATCTCCCACAGAACAAAAATAATCTTTTCACCTTGTTTAGACTTCAGATGAAAACAAGAAGGGACTTTATCTTAGAACCACTTTCAGTCAAACTTATTTTGGTCTTGGGGCAAGATGTTCCTTGATAAGCCCTGGGGGTGTTTACCCGCTCTGTCCATTAATTTGGTTAAGAGGAGGTAATACAAACAGGGACCGGAAAAGAAGGTGGCAAGTAAATTTCAAGTACAGAAGACTTGTTACGAGAAGAGTGTAGTCAAATTAAACTGCTGGTTGAAGTGATGACTGCCTCATCCCCAACTAACAGTCTGATTTAGCCACTAAATTGCTAAAGTGATCATAAGAATAAAGCCGATGTTTCTCTAGAAATAGTGCCTCTGCCATGAGGGCTCAGAGTAATGGGTCTAGAGATGGGGAGTGGTTTTCTGCTTCCAGCATATATAGACGTACAAGAGTTCTTTATGAAGGCTTTTTTTTTTCATGGGATACAATAAAGGGACCTGTTTGATCCCTATCCTCAGACCTATGGGCAGTTTCCTTAAACTACCCAGTTTCTCACTTGTTGCTTTTTCATTTTGTGTACTGCAGGTTCCCAAGCAACCATCCAATTTGTAAACACGGTTATGGACACACTATTTGCTTTAACAGCAGTTACCTGGAAATCGAGGTCTGTTTTTGTTATTTTCCCCTCCCCTAGGTTTCTTAATCATATATAACTAACATTGTGGTTACAGGTTGATTTACAGGTTCCCAGGTCTGTCTGATGGTTTGCAGCCTTTAGTTGGAAGCAAGAATGAGTGGTCAGGAACTGGTCACTCTGAACGTGGGAGGGAAAGTATTCACCACAAGGTCTTCCACCTTAAAGCAGTTTCCTGCCTCTCGGTTGACACGAATGTTAGATGGCAGAGACCAAGAATTCAAGATGGTTGGTGGCCAGATTTTTGTGGACAGAGATGGTGTTTTATTTAGTTTCATCTTAGATTTTTTGAGAACTCACCAACTTCTATTACCTGCTGACTTTTCAGACTATCTTAGGCTTGAGAGAGAAGCTCTGTTCTATGAACTGGATTCTCTGGTAGATCTTTTAAACCAAGAACACCTGCAACAGCCAAGACCTGCTCTTGTGGAGGTGCATGTCCTAAGCCGAAACACTCAGGCTTTCTTCAGGGTGTTTGGCTCTTGCAGCAAAACAATTGAGATGCTCACTGGGAGAATTACAGTGTTCATAGAGCAACCTTCAGCACCGACCTGGAGTAGTAACTCTTTCCCTCCTCAGGTAACCTTACTTCCATTGCCTCCACAAAGACCTTCTTACCATGACCTGGTTTTCCAGTGCGGCTCTGACAGCACTACTGATAACCAAACTGGAATCAGGTATTTGTACTTTGAAGCCTCTACTCTATACCAGTTCCTGATACATTCTCTTAAAACTGAAATTTTCTCATGCTTTTTTGACAGCACTACTGATAACCAAACTGGAATCAGGTATTGCGAATAGCCTCTGCCATGAGGGCTCAGAGTAATGGGTCTAGAGATGGGAGTGGTTTTCTGCTTCCAGCATATATAGACGACAAGAGTTCTTTATGAAGGCTTTTTTTCATGGGATACAATAAAGGGACCTGTTTGATCCCTATCCTCAGACCTATGGGCAGTTTCCTTAAACTACCCAGTTTCTCACTTGTTGCTTTTTCATTTTGTGTACTGCAGGTTCCCAAGCAACCATCCAATTTGTAAACACGGTTATGGACACACTATTTGCTTTAACAGCAGTTACCTGGAAATCGAGGTCTGTTTTTGTTATTTTCCCCTCCCCTAGGTTTCTTAATCATATATAACTAACATTGTGGTTACAGGTTGATTTACAGGTTCCCAGGTCTGTCTGATGGTTTGCAGCCTTTAGTTGGAAGCAAGAATGAGTGGTCAGGAACTGGTCACTCTGAACGTGGGAGGGAAAGTATTCACCACAAGGTCTTCCACCTTAAAGCAGTTTCCTGCCTCTCGGTTGACACGAATGTTAGATGGCAGAGACCAAGAATTCAAGATGGTTGGTGGCCAGATTTTTGTGGACAGAGATGGTGTTTTATTTAGTTTCATCTTAGATTTTTTGAGAACTCACCAACTTCTATTACCTGCTGACTTTTCAGACTATCTTAGGCTTGAGAGAGAAGCTCTGTTCTATGAACTGGATTCTCTGGTAGATCTTTTAAACCAAGAACACCTGCAACAGCCAAGACCTGCTCTTGTGGAGGTGCATGTCCTAAGCCGAAACACTCAGGCTTTCTTCAGGGTGTTTGGCTCTTGCAGCAAAACAATTGAGATGCTCACTGGGAGAATTACAGTGTTCATAGAGCAACCTTCAGCACCGACCTGGAGTAGTAACTCTTTCCCTCCTCAGGTAACCTTACTTCCATTGCCTCCACAAAGACCTTCTTACCATGACCTGGTTTTCCAGTGCGGCTCTGACAGCACTACTGATAACCAAACTGGAATCAGGTATTTGTACTTTGAAGCCTCTACTCTATACCAGTTCCTGATACATTCTCTTAAAACTGAAATTTTCTCATGCCTGAATTTTCTTGGAGAAAAATGATTACTCAAAAATTTTTTGCGGGGGGTGAAGGGGCAGGCTGGGAGAGAACCAGTAGAGTTGGATGGAATGACCAAATAATTACTGTTCAAATTGGGATACTTTCCAGAGTGAAAGAAAGAGTTGTTGTTGCGTGGGACAATAGGAATAAATCAAAATTGTCCAGGGAAAACTGGGTCTATGGTCATTTAAGTTGTAGGAGGAAATAATTTCATAGATTATGTTCCACTGCTATGGAATGAGATGCCTTTTTCTCCCCAAGGATTTCTTTTGGTTGCTGGCATATAGTAAAGGCTCAACAGTTTGTTCTGATTTCCTTACACTCTGTGTATATTTGTTCTTTCAGTCCTGATTTGGCTACTAATTCTTCTCCATTCCACTTTATTTTTGAACACCATTAAGGCAGATATACCCAATGGCCAAATCTGGTCTCCTGTTACATCGTTGGCACTCTTGCACAACTCAAAATATTGGGATAGGCTGTCAGTATATTAAGGATAGTTGCTTCTGAGTCAATTATTCACTTTCTCCCCCTGTTATTCTTGGCTGGACCCTCAGGCTGATTTTCACTCTACTGTCACGGACACTTTTTTTTCCCTCTTAAATATGTCTAAATGCCGTCCCACTATTATTTTACTAACTGTGAAAGCTGGCTTTAATTTTCAGGAGGGGGAAAAGAGAAAGTAGGCATATGTTCTTTACTGATAGTATTTAAATGAAATACACTTTTTGGGGTCTCAAGGTAGACATATTTTGGGATATTTTCTTAACTTTTGCAGTAGACACCAGGAATGATCAACGTTTATCCTTGCCACAGCATACCCTGTGGTTCTGCATACCAGCTTAAGAACCCTGGGCAATATGACTGTTCTTAAGTTTTCACACTTTATAATCTCCTGCCTTTCCAAATAGGCATGAAATGTCATTTGGGGGAAAGAGATTCAGTTATAATTAACATGCTGATTGTGGAGAAAACCAAAGACCCTGTGTTTACTTCAAAATGTTTTAAGATGCCTTTATGCACATGTGGTGGGGGCACTAGCATAAATAGAAGGGGAATTACTAGTGGTTTTTTTTTTTAGAAATGCATTTTTATTTATTTATTTATTTTTGGCTATGCTGGGTTTTCACTGCTGCTGAGGCTCTTCTCTAGTTGCAGGGAGTGGGGGCTACCCTCTGGTTGAGGTGAGCAGGCTTCTTGTTGCAGTCACTTCTCTTTGTTGTGGAACTTGGGCTCTAGGGCACACGGGCTTCACTAGTTGTGGCACATGGGCTCAATAGTTCAGGCTTCGAGGCTCTGGAGCACAGGCTCCATAATTATGTTATGGCTCATGGGCTTAGTTGCTCTGCAGCATGTGGGATCTTCCTGAATCAGGGAAGGAACCTGTGTCTCCTGCATTGGCAGGCGAACTCTTTACCACTGAGCTACCAGGGAAGCCCTACCAGTTTTCATTTAAAAAAAAAATGATTAACATCTTTGGGGACCCCTTTCTAAACAGTTAAAAACCTAAGGGAAAATGGTGTCACTAATTTCAAGAAGAAACATGCAAACTAAAAAGCTTTGTAAAATTCTAAATGATCTTTAAAAACTCTGCATCTGGAGAAAATGACTGTAATCTTGAAAAACATTAGAAACTCAAGTTGGGATATTCTTTGTGTGTGTACAGAGACAATAGTTTCCCCTTGGTTGTTAAGTGTTTGCGTTGTACAATTACAGAGCTTTTTTATCTCAATGAGAGAATGGCATTATACTTAAATTCCAAAATAGAGAACTCCAAAACCAGAAGCTGTTTTTTTGTTGTTGTTATCTTTTCTCTTGCATCACCAAATAGTATTCTTTTCAGTTATTTGAAGTTTAGAATTTTTTCAGCTGTGATTTTTTTTTTTCTCTTCCAGTGTCAAAGTAGAGGTAGATAACCCGAATCAGGTGACATTATTGGGAGTTCAGGTCATTGGTTGAAGGCTGTTGGTCTTAAGAGGCCCACCTTAGGTACATAACTACTTAGCTAGCAATCGGTTTTATTTCTTGCTCACTCCTTGGTCTAAATCTGTGCATTCAGATTATTCTTTTCTTTTTTTTTTTTTTTTTAGGTAGAAAGTAGAGGAGTAAGCCTGAATGGTTCCTCAGAGTCTGGTATATCATCTAGCTGTTCAGTTATGTTCTACTAATATGATTTATCATTCTGAGGTCTTGGTAACCTAGCAAGTTGCTCAGTTATTATCTCTCAAGTTCATAGTACTAGAAATACTTGGCATGCATCTTGTAGAGGGCCTTTCATATACTGTATTATCAAGCTCAAGTTGTGGTCACAGGATTCTAGTCTCTTTGTTAGCCATACTCTGTTTGTCCTTTCCTTTTAAACTAGCTCAAATAGAAAAGTATAGTTGCAATAAATAAAAAATTAAAAATAAATAAATAAAATACAAAAAAGAAAAGTATAGTTGCCTTTTCAGTTTTTAAAAAGAGTTATATATATTTTTAAGAAGTTTTGATTTTCCATTGGTTACTTTTATCTTTTTCCTGTGCCTTGAAATCTTCCATTTCTCAATTTGGCCTCTTAGGGATTCAAATATTTAGGCCCAGTGGTTTCTTGCAAGTACATTCCACTTGGCTCAGTGGTAAAGAACCCACCTGTCAATTCAGGAGATGGTGTTCAATCCCTGGGTCAGGAAGATCCCCTGGAGGAGGAAATGGAAACCCACTGCAGGATTCTTGCCTGGGAAGTCCCATGGACAGAGAGGCCTGGAGGGCTATAGTCCATGAGGTCGCAAAAGAGTCAGGCACAACTTAAGAACTGAACAACAACAACTACACACTATTTGCATCTTAATTTTGTGAGATGTTCTGTAACATTTTTTCTCTGACAAATGTTTCTAGGCTCTACCATCAAGATCTGGGGCTTGGAGGTAAATGAAATAATATACTAATGTTAAACATTTGCTGTATTAAACATAATAAACATTTTTAGGGTATGTACTTTGTCGTTTTATAGTTTTTACATTTTATTATTGAATCCTTTTCTTTGTCTAGAATGAGTTTCTAAATGTGAGCTACAGTAGCCAGTCAATCAGTCATAATTGAAGCTACGGATGTCCCCAAAGCTCTATTTATACCATAAAACTACAGAAAGTTCAGGTTGTTGCCTGGAAGTAATGTAAGTTAGACTTTTTTCCCATATTTCATAAACAAATGGTGGGAGGACCCAAAGATATAAAAATATCCTGAATGGCAGATAATGAAGGTGCAACATAGCTATTGGACATGTTATGTTGACATTGTTAAAGCAACATACAGTCAATCTGGAAAGTGAAGGTATATATTTTTCTTGAATTATGTGTATTGATTCTATTGAGTCTTCCAGGAAATAGGAAGCTTTGTTATTTTGACTCTAGAGGCCGCTCCATCCTATGTTTTGCTCTTCAACGATGGACAGTTATTAAGAAAAACTAACACTAAAATCTTGACATTTAATATCTGCAAAATTTCACCTGAAAAAAATGCATTCGATAGGCCAAAGTCACAAGAGGAAATCTGTACTGTCAGTGCTGATGAATGAGTAAAATTAGATCTAGGGGGAAACTATAAGTGCATCAAATGCTCATTGATATGATTGAATCAATTAATTGAATTGATTAAAACAATATTAAGTTGAAAAAAACTGGAAACAGTTAAATTACATTATATAACAAGCTAATTTAATTGTTTGATCAAATTCTTTGCTCCAGAAAATAATTTCTTAATGAGAAGTCATCAGTGTTAGCTATATTCCTAAATGTGGAATTAAAATGACTTTGGAGATTACAGTAGGGTCTCTGTTTTCAGTAGCCTGAAATTACTGGCTTAGATTTATAAATGAAGTCTTAAAAATTCTGATTAAGTGGAATTGTACCTTTATTTGAGATTATAAATCAAATAAGTCAATTTTATATGTTTAGTTTTGCTAGTTATTAAAGGGATGTTTCATAATTGAACCTTTTTGTGTGTCCTAGGTATGTTTCTATAAAACCTGATAACCGAAAACTGGCCAACGGAACTAATGTTCTTGGCTTACTGATTGACACTTTACTGATGGAGGGCTTCCATCTGATCAGTACCAGAACAGTCTTCTCCGAAGATAGAACTGAATGCTACAGCTTTGAAAGGATCAAAAAGCCTGAAGCTCTTATGAACAAAACACTGAAACCAGAGACTACCCTCATTCCAGAGCAATCTCAGAAGAAATGAGGTTCTCTGTTCTCTTTTACAGTAAAAAGAAATAGTCATTTTCCTGATTGGAAATTTCATATTTAGGGCATATATGTTAGTCATATATGTGCTCAGCATAACTTTCTGGCCTTCCACCATGCCATCTTTGGGCAACTAAACCTGAGCAACGCTCAAGCCACACTGACTATTTGCTGCTCTCTAAACAACACAGTACACTTGTGCTTTGGTTCTCATTCCTCTATCAGCACCTCTTTCCCTTTATCTTCTTCATGAACACATATGGCATTCAAGAAGGGACAAGGGAGGGACTGCCCTGGTGGTCTAGCAGTAAGGAATTCACTTGCCAATTCAGGAGACATGGGTTTGATCTCTGGTCCAGGAAGATCACACATGCCACAGAGCAACTAAGCTGATGCACCATAACTACTGAGCCCACGATCTATGATAGGAGGTCCCTGTTCTGCAATCAGAAGTCTGCACACCTCATGTAGAGAGAAGCTCCCACTAGCTTCAACTAGAGAAACCCACATACAGCAATGAATACCCAATACAGCAAAAAAGAAAAAAAAAAATTAGGCTATCGAATCAGATGCTTGATGTCTAATTTAAAAACTTCAACAAAGAGCACCAAGTTTTTTGCACAATAATAGAGTTTAAATTCTGATTAAGTGGAATTGTACCTTTATTTGAGATTATAAATCAAATAAGTCAATTTTATATGTTTAGTTTTGCTAGTTATTAAAGGGATGTTTCATAATTGAACCTTTTTGTGTGTCCTAGGTATGTTTCTATAAAACCTGATAACCGAAAACTGGCCAACGGAACTAATGTTCTTGGCTTACTGATTGACACTTTACTGATGGAGGGCTTCCATCTGATCAGTACCAGAACAGTCTTCTCCGAAGATAGAACTGAATGCTACAGCTTTGAAAGGATCAAAAAGCCTGAAGCTCTTATGAACAAAACACTGAAACCAGAGACTACCCTCATTCCAGAGCAATCTCAGAAGAAATGAGGTTCTCTGTTCTCTTTTACAGTAAAAAGAAATAGTCATTTTCCTGATTGGAAATTTCATATTTAGGGCATATATGTTAGTCATATATGTGCTCAGCATAACTTTCTGGCCTTCCACCATGCCATCTTTGGGCAACTAAACCTGAGCAACGCTCAAGCCACACTGACTATTTGCTGCTCTCTAAACAACACAGTACACTTGTGCTTTGGTTCTCATTCCTCTATCAGCACCTCTTTCCCTTTATCTTCTTCATGAACACATATGGCATTCAAGAAGGGACAAGGGAGGGACTGCCCTGGTGGTCTAGCAGTAAGGAATTCACTTGCCAATTCAGGAGACATGGGTTTGATCTCTGGTCCAGGAAGATCACACATGCCACAGAGCAACTAAGCTGATGCACCATAACTACTGAGCCCACGATCTATGATAGGAGGTCCCTGTTCTGCAATCAGAAGTCTGCACACCTCATGTAGAGAGAAGCTCCCACTAGCTTCAACTAGAGAAACCCACATACAGCAATGAATACCCAATACAGCAAAAAAGAAAAAAAAAAATTAGGCTATCGAATCAGATGCTTGATGTCTAATTTAAAAACTTCAACAAAGAGCACCAAGTTTTTTGCACATAATAGAGTTTAAAAACTGAGTGGAAGGGGTTGAGCACCATTTTAAAAAGTACAGACTCATTCAAAAACATCTGTTAAACATTTGCTGGACACTGAGTTTTCAGATTTAAAACACGAGTAAGACAATAATCCCTATTCTTAATGAATTTACATTCAAGTGAGAAACTTGAATGAAAGTTCATCAGCAGGGAATAGGTAAATTTTGGGTCATACAGTGAAATACTGTGCAGCCTGTAAAAAGAATGAGACAACAATTTATAAGCAAAGAAGGAAGGATTGTCAAACATTTATAATTGAAAAAGAGCAAGGTATAAGACAATGTATAAAGTGAAAAAATATATTTCTACTTTATGTGCAATATATAGTTTCCATTTGTAGAAAAATATATATATATGTGTATACATATATATATATATATATATATATATATATATATATATATTCATGGGATTTTCAGCAAAGATACAGGTTACCTGTGGAGAAGGAACTGAGGGAATGAGGTTTAGGTGTGACAGGAAGACTTCTTTTTCACCAGACCAGATAGGTCTTTCTTAAAAAAGGAAGAAAAAGCCATACTTGAAAGATGATGTGTGTATGTATGTGCCAGAGTTAGAGGACTGCTTTGGCATAGGATGGCCTATTATCTCATAATGATCCAAATTTTACTCTACCATTATTCCCAAGAAACCCTGACACTTAGTAAGGGAATTATATTCCAGAAATTTCTAGTAATTATTTATAGATTTGAGTACTAAGCTTTAGGGAAGAAAGATTTTTTTAAAAAGTCTCCTAATAGTTCTTCAAAAGGTTATGTATAAAAACAGGTTATGTATAATGGAAAAATGCAAAACACTTCACAATTAGTAATGTTAAAGTTAGCAACTGAAAATAATGACCCAAATAAGAAAAAAAAAAAAAAAGCCTTATGAGTGATTGTTCTGTTTTTGGTGGCATCCATCTCCTCTTTACTGTAAGAAAGCCAACTTAGTTGTTTCAGTCTGCCATCTTAGTTTGGGGGATGATGTGTCTGGTCTAGTTCCCTCACTAGCATCATGTTCTAGGGTACGATATATCTGTTCTAAGTTTGGGGCATGTACGTGATTTAACTGAAAAACTAGACATAGTTGACATGGTAATATGTGTAAGTAACCCTGTTTAATTTTGTGTAATGCCTTGCTGATAAGATTCTTAAAAACATCTGTTAAACATTTGCTGGAATGACAGTTTAAAACACGAGTAAGACAATAATCCCTATTCTTAATGAATTTACATTCAAGTGAGAAACTTGAATGAAAGTTCATCAGCAGGGAATAGGTAAATTTTGGGTCATACAGTGAAATACTGTGCAGCCTGTAAAAAGAATGAGACAACAATTTATAAGCAAAGAAGGAAGGATTGTCAAACATTTATAATTGAAAAAGAGCAAGGTATAAGACAATGTATAAAGTGAAAAAATATATTTCTACTTTATGTGCAATATATAGTTTCCATTTGTAGAAAAATATATATATATGTGTATACATATATATATATATATATATATATATATATATATATATATTCATGGGATTTTCAGCAAAGATACAGGTTACCTGTGGAGAAGGAACTGAGGGAATGAGGTTTAGGTGTGACAGGAAGACTTCTTTTTCACCAGACCAGATAGGTCTTTCTTAAAAAAGGAAGAAAAAGCCATACTTGAAAGATGATGTGTGTATGTATGTGCCAGAGTTAGAGGACTGCTTTGGCATAGGATGGCCTATTATCTCATAATGATCCAAATTTTACTCTACCATTATTCCCAAGAAACCCTGACACTTAGTAAGGGAATTATATTCCAGAAATTTCTAGTAATTATTTATAGATTTGAGTACTAAGCTTTAGGGAAGAAAGATTTTTTTAAAAAGTCTCCTAATAGTTCTTCAAAAGGTTATGTATAAAAACAGGTTATGTATAATGGAAAAATGCAAAACACTTCACAATTAGTAATGTTAAAGTTAGCAACTGAAAATAATGACCCAAATAAAATAAAAAAAAAAGCCTTATGAGTGATTGTTCTGTTTTTGGTGGCATCCATCTCCTCTTTACTGTAAGAAAGCCAACTTAGTTGTTTCAGTCTGCCATCTTAGTTTGGGGGATGATGTGTCTGGTCTAGTTCCCTCACTAGCATCATGTTCTAGGGTACGATATATCTGTTCTAAGTTTGGGGCATGTACGTGATTTAACTGAAAAACTAGACATAGTTGACATGGTAATATGTGTAAGTAACCCTGTTTAATTTTGTGTAATGCCTTGCTGATAAGATTATTAAAGACTGAAAACTGGTTAATGGAGAGTGAAGCAAAAATATTGTAACTACAGAGTGGCAAGAAGTAAGGCAGGAAATGTTTAAACTGCTATTAATGTGTTCTTAGTCATTCACACTTGCTGGAAACTAGCTTGAGATGAGAAATAAAATGTTCTTTTTAATGTGTTAATAGAAACATTACCCATGGAAACATATACTGTACATACATTTAATTAATTCAATCAGAAAATATTTATTGATGTCTACCGTGTGCCAAATACTCTTCTAGACACTGAGGATACTACAAGGAATCAAATAAGGTCTTCCGTTCTAGAGCTTACTACAAATACTATGCATAACATGGGCAATGGGCTTAAATTAACTTAGGCTTTTAAATACATAGTGTTTCAAAAGACATGGGTTCACAATCCAGAGGTTTTTAGACGGAGACAGATTACCAACATTTAATAAAAAATTATTCACTAGGAGAAGTGTACTTTCAGAGTGGATTGACTTTCTTGTTTTAGTAAATACTTTAGACATGATATCTGCACATCTGTCAAGATCATCTCAGTAAGCCTCTTCACTCCAGCTTAGAGTGGGCACTATGAGGAGGATGTTAAGACGCACAAAAGTCTGGGTATTTTTTTAGAAAGGGAGGCAGGCATGTGCTTGGAAGCAAACCGGATATGTTAGATGTACCACAGTTCTCCAAACTGAAAAATGCCTAAGACTTATTTAATCACACAGAGCTTCTGCACTTTCAGGTTCATACCAACACCTCAAATCCAGAAGTCATTGTTTTAGTTCGTTTTTTTTTTTCCTAATTCAGTCAGTTGAGTAAAACATATCAGCTATCAACTGTTTCTATATCATGGTACTTTTATCATTTCACACTTTGATTAAGAATGTGAATTTTCTTTGGGTTCCCACGTTGGAACCCAAATAGGAGAGGTTTATCTTGCCCTTCCTGTAAAGAGGCCCCAAGAAAGTCTGGCTGCAATTGGGGTTTAAGAATGTGAATTTTCTTTTTTTGGATACGTGATTTAACTGAAAACTAGACATAGTTGACATGGTAATATGTGTAAGTAACCCTGTTTAATTTTGTGTAATGCCTTGCTGATAAGATTATTAAAGACTGAAAACTGGTTAATGGAGAGTGAAGCAAAAATATTGTAACTACAGAGTGGCAAGAAGTAAGGCAGGAAATGTTTAAACTGCTATTAATGTGTTCTTAGTCATTCACACTTGCTGGAAACTAGCTTGAGATGAGAAATAAAATGTTCTTTTTAATGTGTTAATAGAAACATTACCCATGGAAACATATACTGTACATACATTTAATTAATTCAATCAGAAAATATTTATTGATGTCTACCGTGTGCCAAATACTCTTCTAGACACTGAGGATACTACAAGGAATCAAATAAGGTCTTCCGTTCTAGAGCTTACTACAAATACTATGCATAACATTGACAATGGGCTTAAATTAACTTAGGCTTTTAATTACATAGTTTTTCAAAAGACATGGGTTCACAATCCAGAGGTTTTTAGACGGAGACAGATTACCAACATTTAATAAAAAATTATTCACTAGGAGAAGTGTACTTTCAGAGTGGATTGACTTTCTTGTTTTAGTAAATACTTTAGACATGATATCTGCACATCTGTCAAGATCATCTCAGTAAGCCTCTTCACTCCAGCTTAGAGTGGGCACTATGAGGAGGATGTTAAGACGCACAAAAGTCTGGGTATTTTTTTAGAAAGGGAGGCAGGCATGTGCTTGGAAGCAAACCGGATATGTTAGATGTACCACAGTTCTCCAAACTGAAAAATGCCTAAGACTTATTTAATCACACAGAGCTTCTGCACTTTCAGGTTCATACCAACACCTCAAATCCAGAAGTCATTGTTTTAGTTCGTTTTTTTTTTTCCTAATTCAGTCAGTTGAGTAAAACATATCAGCTATCAACTGTTTCTATATCATGGTACTTTTATCATTTCACACTTTGATTAAGAATGTGAATTTTCTTTGGGTTCCCACGTTGGAACCCAAATAGGAGAGGTTTATCTTGCCCTTCCTGTAAAAAAGAGGCCCCAAGAAAGTCTGGCTGCAATGTCTGGGGTTCCATGAGTGCTTTTAAGATGAGCACTTGAATTATGCTTTATACCTTTTTTTTTTTTTAAACAGAGTTTTGTTGTTTACTGCCACACATTATACAGGTTTTGGGGGGGGGAGGGGGGAGAGGGGCACTTCTATTGGTCTTTCATTTATCTATTTTCATCCATCTTTGTTCTTTGGCCCATGTGGGCCTCCCATCGCAGTGGACTCTCTTGTCGCTGAGCACCGGCTCTGGGCGCATGCGCTCCAGAGCTCCAGCTCGGTAATTGGACACACCGGTCCAGCCGCTCCGCGGCACGTGGGATCTTTCCAGGCCAGGGATTGAACCGGCGCCCCTTGCACTGCAAGGTGGTGTCCTTACCCACTGGACCACCAGGGTAGCCCTATACAGGTCTTTATATTCTCCCACAGTGCTAGACATCTAACAGTCTTAACTGAACTAAACTGAAAAATTTGGAACACCTATAGTTTCAGTAAATAGGCACTTGGAAAAACATGAATTACAGTAGAGTCAAAGACAAATGAGGGTATTCACATAAGAGTCTGAAAGAGTTGATTCAAGTTTAAGACTACAGAAAGAAACCCACAATAATGTTCTATAAGAAGTTTATACAGGTAATCACACCAAAAAAAAAAAACCAAAAAAAGATGAAAGCCGAGATGTATATAGAAATACTAAGTAGTTGAAAGTTAAACAAAAGTATGCATTTATAATAGCCCAGCCCAAATTACAATATGCTATAATTTGTTAAGCAAGTGTAATGCTACAAGAATGCTTAGTAATTAAGAAATATTAAGAGAATACAAATTCAGAATGAATGTTACATGACTATAATCAATATTAAATCTCAGCTTACCTCCATAATTTAGAAGTCATGAAAAGATAGTAGAAGTCATCAGTCCAGACACAGAAGTCAGGTGTAACTAGGATGGAAATATAGAAACAAATGTTCCCAGTTCTTGATAACCTGACTTGAAGACATATGTTCACTGCACTTGGATTAATCAAATGGTTCAAGGATTTAGGCACAAGATTATGGTATATTCAGAAGACATACTGCTGAATTTTTAAAAGTCTATTTTGGACGTGTAGATTAATACTTAAGGTTTCCATACATATTAGAGTAGAATATATTAGAAATTTAAAATGTAGAGTAACATATTTCTATCTCATGATGGGCATGTAATTACTAGGTAAACACATCAAGATACTCTGACTTTCTAAATAGAAATCCTATAAAACAAGACCTAACTCCTAGAAAATCAAAATATTTGCTTTCAATTAATTACAATTTTTTTTGCTTGCTCACTTTTTTAAAATTCTGGCTACCACTTAGGTAGTACTGAATCTCTATTTGATTTTTTTGGCTAACACTTTTCTTCGGAAGCAAGCCCAATTTAGGGTGAAAGGAGAAAACGTTTTTTACCTCTTAGCTTCATTTCTTCTTAACCGTCTTTTCCCCATCAAAAACAAGTATTCATATAAGGAATCTCAATTATCTAAACCTATTTTTGGCCATCTTCCAGAATTTTCTTGTTATATTTCTTTTGAAATGCCACAGTTGCACTCTTGGAAAACTTGTCTTCCTGGTTTTCAAATTTCTGTTTATTATTACAGTTCTTCAGCCAGAATGCCATGTCTTTGTGCTGTGCTGTTTCTTGAAACTGGAGACCAGCACACTTCCCACGATTCAATTACTTGCATTTCCATTTGAGAAATTAAAGCTATGTCAATTTTACAGTTTTAACTGACTACACTGTTTGGACTTTAAGTTCTCAATTTCATTCCCTCAGTGTAATACTGGGAAAGATCCTTGTTTAATGAATAGAAGCACAGGGAAGGTTCAAGAATAGTAACACATTTTAGTCATTTGACCTTCATAACTGATACAACTGTAGGGATTTTCCTATAGACACAATATTAAGAGAATACAAATTCAGAATGAATGTTACATGACTATAATCAATATTAAATCTCAGCTTACCTCCATAATTTAGAAGTCATGAAAAGATAGTAGAAGTCATCAGTCCAGACACAGAAGTCAGGTGTAACTAGGATGGAAATATAGAAACAAATGTTCCCAGTTCTTGATAACCTGACTTGAAGACATATGTTCACTGCACTTGGATTAATCAAATGGTTCAAGGATTTAGGCACAAGATTATGGTATATTCAGAAGACATACTGCTGAATTTTTAAAAGTCTATTTTGGACGTGTAGATTAATACTTAAGGTTTCCATACATATTAGAGTAGAATATATTAGAAATTTAAAATGTAGAGTAACATATTTCTATCTCATGATGGGCATGTAATTACTAGGTAAACACATCAAGATACTCTGACTTTCTAAATAGAAATCCTATAAAACAAGACCTAACTCCTAGAAAATCAAAATATTTGCTTTCAATTAATTACAATTTTTTTTGCTTGGTCACTTTTTAAACTTCTGGCTACCACTTAGGTAGTACTGAATCTCTATTTGATTTTTTTGGCTAACACTTTTCTTCGGAAGCAAGCCCAATTTAGGGTGAAAGGAGAAAACGTTTTTTACCTCTTAGCTTCATTTCTTCTTAACCGTCTTTTCCCCATCAAAAACAAGTATTCATATAAGGAATCTCAATTATCTAAACCTATTTTTGGCCATCTTCCAGAATTTTCTTGTTATATTTCTTTTGAAATGCCACAGTTGCACTCTTGGAAAACTTGTCTTCCTGGTTTTCAAATTTCTGTTTATTATTACAGTTCTTCAGCCAGAATGCCATGTCTTTGTGCTGTGCTGTTTCTTGAAACTGGAGACCAGCACACTTCCCACGATTCAATTACTTGCATTTCCATTTGAGAAATTAAAGCTATGTCAATTTTACAGTTTTAACTGACTACACTGTTTGGACTTTAAGTTCTCAATTTCATTCCCTCAGTGTAATACTGGGAAAGATCCTTGTTTAATGAATAGAAGCACAGGGAAGGTTCAAGAATAGTAACACATTTTAGTCATTTGACCTTCATAACTGATACAACTGTAGGGATTTTCCTATAGACACAAGCTTGATATATGACATGCTAAGGAAAAAAGAGTTTTAATTCCATTTTAGAAATATTTAAGATTACATACCCCATCAAAATTTTTTTACATAATTGCATGTGTTTATGTACTTATTTTTATATATGTGTCAATATATATATATATATTTACTTATTTATTTGGCTACACCAGGTCTTAGTCATAGCATGTGGGATCTAGTTCCCTGACTAGGGATCAAACCAGAGTCTTTGCCACTCTCAGGAAAGTCCCAGGAAGTCACCAGGGAAGTCCTCATACTTATTTTTTTCTTTTAATTTTGGCCTCTTTTATTGGCTATTTATTTATTTTCATCCATCTTCATTCTTTGGCCTGTGTGGGCCTCCCATCGCAGTGGCCTCTCTCGTTACAGAGCACCGGCTCTGGGGGCATGCACTCCAGAGCACTGGCTCCTTAATTGGACCCTCTGGTCCAGCTGCTTTGTGGCACGTGGGATCTTCCCGGGCCAGGGACCGAACTGGTTCCCATTGCACTGCAAGGCGGAGTCTTTACCCACTGGACCACCAGGGAAGCCCCCCAGTACTTCTTTTTAAAAGGAAGGGATATATTGTCTTTAATAAAGAAATTTAGTTAGCTTGTCTACCCTTATCAGCTTTGAATGGGATCTGACACTGCCTCTCCAGCCACTTTTACATAGAATTCCAGTTCTGTATATTCAATGACTTTATCAAAGCATTTCCAAAGGAATGCCTGGATATCATTTTTAATTCAATATTACAAAAACGGGACTCTACATCTTTCCTTCTCAATCTAGTTTCTCTTTTCTTTCAATAATACAATGCATTGTCTTCCAATATAGGAAAGGTAATTGTTTTTTAATTTTTTTTTTTAAGTTTGGCCTCTTTATTGCTTTTTATGTATGTATTTGTTTTTCGTCCATTTTTATTCTTCGGCCTGTGTGGGCCTCCCATTGCAGTGGCCTTTCTTGTTGCAGAGCACCAGTTCTGGGCACATGTGCTCTAGAGTGCTGACTCGCAATTGGACACACTGGCCCAGCCGTTCCATGGGCTGTGGACAGAACTGGTGCCCCTTGCACTGCAAGGCGGACTCTATACCTACTGGACCACCAGGGAAGCCCAGGAAATGTAATTTTTGACATCCCTTTTTATTCAGCTCATCATGATGTTCTACCATTTTTTCTTTTGAAATATCAAATTTATTTTCTCATCTCCATTTTCATTTCCACTATTCTGTTCAGGTCTTCTTCAGTCTTAGATCACCACGGTAGTCACATGCTCAGTTTCCTTGCCAACAGACTTTCTTAGAGTCCTTGTATATATAGGATAGCTGCATTTAATTTCCCTGAATTCCATTGTTTTATAAGTTTTTGTTATTTTGGTGTCAAGAGGCCCTAACACCTCCCATTCCTTGCTATATCGAGACTAAAGTCTTCTAATTTGCCTAGTATCTAGGCAAAGGCCCAATGATTTAGTTCTAACCTAGTTATCTAAATTCATGTAACCTTTGCCTCAGGTCTTAAGGCAAAGGTCTTGCTACTTTTTGGGGGAATACTGCATTCTATTTTTGCTTAAGATCTTACCCACAAACCAGAAAAGTCCACTAAACGATGACTCAGTTCATCTTAATTTACAAGCCTACGGGCCACAAATTACAAAATGAAGACATTTGTCTTATTGAGTCAGCAGAGACAACTGTCTAATGCCCCTGCAATTCCCTAAAGTTACTTACAGTTTTGAACTGAGGAGACCATCACATGTGGTGGCATTTATTGCCTTTTACTAGAATGAGCTGTTCTCTGGCACTTTGCTCTGTACGGAAATTGTCTGTTTTCTGCTTCCGGTCTCAGTCCTTTCTCCACACGGCCTAGGTACCCGTGATATAGTCAGTTCTCACATTTTTTTTTTTCCCCCGTGGGGCAGTGGTGATGTCAAAATAGGTGCCTAGAAAACAGGTCATAAAGCAAATCAATATAGAAGGGAAACTGCTTCACCATGGGAATCATTATTTAATTGCTGGTTGAATTCCTGACTTCTGGCTAAATGTTAAGTATAGCATATATGTCAACCTCCCTCAAAGCCAAGCGAAACCCAGCAGCAACATTAGACTTTTCAAAAGATGTAATTTATATATGGGTTCTGGAAATCAGACATGAAAGCTCTATAGATTTTATATAAAAGC
The DNA here is from genome assembly GCA_022376925.1 of Tragulus kanchil. Taxonomy (NCBI): domain Eukaryota; kingdom Metazoa; phylum Chordata; class Mammalia; order Artiodactyla; family Tragulidae; genus Tragulus; species Tragulus kanchil. The sequence continues at coordinate 74,064,669 of JAIOJX010000003.1, read as the reverse complement.
TCTAAGGGTACATAAAAGTAAATCCTTACCACACTATAAACATGACTTAAACATCCTAGAAAAGAGCAAATGCTTCATATCTGAACCACAATTTTCTTTCTGGAAGCCTTTTCTGTGTGACTTGGGTAGTCCCTTATATAACTGTCCAAGAAAGTTTATAACAATCAATAAGGTAGCTCTAGTAAGCAGAGGGATTCAGAAGTATACCATTAACTCTAGGCACTTTAAAGAATTGCAACAGATGTTCAATGCATTTATTTTTGTGATTATGGTAATGATGCTTCTTAGATCACCACGGTAGTCACATGCTCAGTTTCCTTGCCAACAGACTTTCTTGCCTTGTATATATAGGATAGCTGCATTTAATTTCCCTGAATTCCATTGTTTTATAAGTTTTTGTTATTTTGGTGTCAAGAGGCCCTAACACCTCCCATTCCTTGCTATATCGAGACTAAAGTCTTCTAATTTGCCTAGTATCTAGGCAAAGGCCCAATGATTTAGTTCTAACCTAGTTATCTAAATTCATGTAACCTTTGCCTCAGGTCTTAAGGCAAAGGTCTTGCTACTTTTTGGGGGAATACTGCATTCTATTTTTGCTTAAGATCTTACCCACAAACCAGAAAAGTCCACTAAACGATGACTCAGTTCATCTTAATTTACAAGCCTACGGGCCACAAATTACAAAATGAAGACATTTGTCTTATTGAGTCAGCAGAGACAACTGTCTAATGCCCCTGCAATTCCCTAAAGTTACTTACAGTTTTGAACTGAGGAGACCATCACATGTGGTGGCATTTATTCCCTTTTTACTAGAATGAGCTGTTCTCTGGCACTTTGCTCTGTACGGAAATTGTCTGTTTTCTGCTTCCGGTCTCAGTCCTTTCTCCACACGGCCTAGGTACCCGTGATATAGTCAGTTCTCACATTTTTTTTTTTCCCCCGTGGGGCAGTGGTGATGTCAAAATAGGTGCCTAGAAAACAGGTCATAAAGCAAATCAATATAGAAGGGAAACTGCTTCACCATGGGAATCATTATTTAATTGCTGGTTGAATTCCTGACTTCTGGCTAAATGTTAAGTATAGCATATATGTCAACCTCCCTCAAAGCCAAGCGAAACCCAGCAGCAACATTAGACTTTTCAAAAGATGTAATTTATATATGGGTTCTGGAAATCAGACATGAAAGCTCTATAGATTTTATATAAAAGCTCTAAGGGTACATAAAAGTAAATCCTTACCACACTATAAACATGACTTAAACATCCTAGAAAAGAGCAAATGCTTCATATCTGAACCACAATTTTCTTTCTGGAAGCCTTTTCTGTGTGACTTGGGTAGTCCCTTATATAACTGTCCAAGAAAGTTTATAACACTCAATAAGGTAGCTCTAGTAAGCAGAGGGATTCAGAAGTATACCATTAACTCTAGGCACTTTAAAGAATTGCAACAGATGTTCAATGCATTTATTTTTGTGATTATGGTAATGATGCTTCTTGAAAAGTATTTTTTTAATGTAAGGACCGCGCCCTCTCCCATTTCCTCAGTGCCTGTGTGTGTACTTCCTGGCATCCTACTCTTTTGAGGCCACATGGACTATAGCCATACAGGCTCCTCTGTCCATGGGATTTCCCAGGCAAGAATACGGGAGTGGGTTGCCATTTCCTTCTCCAGGGGATCTTCCTGATTCAGGGACAGAATCCTCGTCTCCTGAATTGCAGGAGTATTCTTTACCACTGAGCCACCACGGAAGCCTCATCCCCTCAGAGAGACAACAGATAAAAACCAATAGTAAACAGTTAAATTGTACTTGGTTGGAAAGTTTTAGATGGTCAATTAGATCACTAATAGCCCTCAAAATTTCATAGGCTTTCCAACTATTCATTCCCCTACCCATAGTTTCTGGCTTTGCTTTTTTAAAAAAGAAAACTTTAAGGTAGTTAAGCCTTGAATGTTAACAGGAGCATAGAATGAGAGGAGCTCTAATTAAATGAAACAGTAAAAGGTGGGGAACTTCTTAATTACCAGGTAAGAGCCTGAGTATTTTCATATTTATCTAGCTGATATTCAGCCTTTCCAGAACATATTAATTTATCACCAAATCACTACTGATTTTTAGCGAGCAACTGCCATTTATCAAGCACCTTGCAAAGGATACATTTATCAATGTATTCATTGTTCCAGGTCAAGTATAGGAGTACAAAACAGAGACACCATATCTGGATAACCCATAAAATTTGCTTGAATTCCTGACTTCTGGCTAAATGTTAAGTATAGCATATATGTCAACCTCCCTCAAAGCCAAGCGAAACCCAGCAGCAACATTAGACTTTTCAAAAGATGTAATTTATATATGGGTTCTGGAAATCAGACATGAAAGCTCTATAGATTTTATATAAAAGCTCTAAGGGTACATAAAAGTAAATCCTTACCACACTATAAACATGACTTAAACATCCTAGAAAAGAGCAAATGCTTCATATCTGAACCACAATTTTCTTTCTGGAAGCCTTTTCTGTGTGACTTGGGTAGTCCCTTATATAACTGTCCAAGAAAGTTTATAACACTCAATAAGGTAGCTCTAGTAAGCAGAGGGATTCAGAAGTATACCATTAACTCTAGGCACTTTAAAGAATTGCAACAGATGTTCAATGCATTTATTTTTGTGATTATGGTAATGATGCTTCTTGAAAAGTATTTTTTTAATGTAAGGACCGCGCCCTCTCCCATTTCCTCAGTGCCTGTGTGTGTACTTCCTGGCATCCTACTCTTTTGAGGCCACATGGACTATAGCCATACAGGCTCCTCTGTCCATGGGATTTCCCAGGCAAGAATACGGGAGTGGGTTGCCATTTCCTTCTCCAGGGGATCTTCCTGATTCAGGGACAGAATCCTCGTCTCCTGAATTGCAGGAGTATTCTTTACCACTGAGCCACCACGGAAGCCTCATCCCCTCAGAGAGACAACAGATAAAAACCAATAGTAAACAGTTAAATTGTACTTGGTTGGAAAGTTTTAGATGGTCAATTAGATCACTAATAGCCCTCAAAATTTCATAGGCTTTCCAACTATTCATTCCCCTACCCATAGTTTCTGGCTTTGCTTTTTTAAAAAAGAAAACTTTAAGGTAGTTAAGCCTTGAATGTTAACAGGAGCATAGAATGAGAGGAGCTCTAATTAAATGAAACAGTAAAAGGTGGGGAACTTCTTAATTACCAGGTAAGAGCCTGAGTATTTTCATATTTATCTAGCTGATATTCAGCCTTTCCAGAACATATTAATTTATCACCAAATCACTACTGATTTTTAGCGAGCAACTGCCATTTATCAAGCACCTTGCAAAGGATACAATAAAAAATAAAATAGCCTCTGCCCATAAAGCAGGATGTATTCATTGTTCCAGGTCAAGTATAGGAGTACAAAACAGAGACACCATACTTCTGGCTGAGGAGGAAAAATGAACTGGGAAAACTTCATGCAGGGGCTAGATAGCCTAAACATACTTAGATAATTCAAGATGAGGTAAAGGACATTCTAAGAGTAAATAACTTGAGCTAAGGGTGGATCCAAAGTAGAGGTTTGGAAAACGGGTAGTGTTTTTACTTTGTTTAACAACAGTACTCATAGCATTAATTCACAACCACTTCCACAGTGGTGAGATAAATCTCAACTGGGGCAGTAATATCCCTGATAGCAGACTTTTGGTCATGCAACCCCTTACTCTCAAAATTTCTCACTTGATTTGCTGAGTTAAAGCAATGTTTAGGGAAATCTCATCTAACTTATGCCCAGATTTCTTTCTAATATTTCTTACATTTTTTTTTTCCTTCAGATCATCTCACTTTTTTAAAAGGGCTGCAGGCAATCTGAATATACTCTCATTTATTTCAATTAGAAATTAGGGGGCTTCCCTGGTGGTCCAGTGGGTAAGGACACCGCCTTGCAGTGCAAGGGGCGCCTGGGAAGATCCCACGTGCCGCGGAGTGGCTGGACTGATGTGTCCAATTACCGAGCCGGAGCTCTGGAGCGCATGCACCCAGAGCAGGTGCTCTGCGATAACAGAGGCCACCGCGATGGGAGGCCCACACGGGCCAAAGGAAAACAAAAAAAAAAGATGGATGAAAAATGGACAAATGAAAGACCAACAGAAGTGGCCCGGGCTTCCCCTGGTGGTCCAGTGGGTAAGCACACCGCCTTGCAGTGCAAGGGGCGCCGGTTAGATCCCTGGCCTGGGAAGATCCCACGTGCCGCGGAGCGGCTGGACTGATGTGTCCAATCACCGAGCTGGAGCTCTGGAGCACATGCGCCCAGAGCCGGTGCTCTGCAACGACAGACGCCACCGCGATGGGAGGCCCTTAGGAGCCAAAGAAGACGGATGAAAATAGAGAAATGAAAGACCAATAGAAGTGGCCCACCTGCTCCCCTCCCTCCCCAACCCGACCCCCGCCCAAAAATAAATAAATAAATCTTAAAAAAAAAAAAAAGAAGTGGCCCGCCTGCTCCCCTCCCTCCCCACCCCTACCAAAATAAATAAATAAATAAATAGATCTTTAAAAAAAAAAGAAATTAGGGTACATTAGGCAAAGGAAGAAAAATAATCTCAAACATATACACTCATCTCCCTGGATACTCCTGAAGACCAGTCTTTTTCCCCATCATACCTCCTTTTTATTTATATTTATTTTCATCTATCTTTTTATTCTTTGGCATGCGTGGGACTCCCATTGCAGTGGCCTCTTCACTGCAGAGCGCCAGCTGCGGGCGCATGCGCTCCAGAGCGTTGGATCCTAATTGGACACACTGGTCCAGCCGCTCCATTGCACGTGGAATCTTCCCGGGCCAGGGAACCGGTGCCCCTTGCACTGCAAGGCGGACTCTTTACCCACTGGACAACCAGGGAAGCCCAGGACCAATCTGTTTTCAACCTGGTAATTCTACTTTATTCTTTTCTACTTGATCATGCCTTCTCCTGTCTTCTGCACTGATTCCAGTACCCTCATTTCACAGAGTTAATCCTATCTATTCTTTAAGCCCAGCTCATTTTCCACTTCTTCTAAGAGGTATTCTCTATCCACATTTTCTTTGAGTTTCTACTGCACTTCAGGTCAGCAAGACAGACTTTACACTCCACTCTTCTCTAGGCGTTTCTTGTCAGTAAATAGTACCATTTAGGAGAAAAGTTCTTTGCTGACAGTTACCATTGTTTTTAAATCATACTGACATACTGGGAACAGACTAGGTGTTTAATAATAATAGATTATCTCACTTGAAAAATGTAAACAGAAAATTTTTAAGGCATTTTAAGTATATTTTAATAACTTTTTGATGAGATGAAGTTATATTCACTCATCTACAGAATGTAACACCACACATTATCACCACAGGAAAGTCAAGATTTTCATACTATTCAAATATAGATTCGCATATGAATATAACTGTCCTGCTCTACTTTGGAGGGTATATAACATATACATGAATATGTTATGTACATAACCATGATTAAAACCAGTATCTATTCTTGGGACTTGCCTGGTGGTTCAGTGGTTGAGACTCCATGCTTCCACTGTACGGGGGTAGGGGTTTGATCCACGGGTTCCCTGATCAGGGAAGTAAGATCCCGCATGCCACACAGCAAAAAACAAAACAAAACACCGGTAGATTTCTTGATAATCCAATTCCTTCTGATACCATTTCTGGCAATAATAGAGATTTCACAAGTATTAATACATGGCCTTGTTTACAACCAAAAGATTATAATGGAAAGGTTTGCGATTTGAATTCTTTAGAGTGTACACCTTTCAAGCATACTCTCAAATTATAAATACAATATAATTTTGTTTGGTTTGAAATCAAGTGAATTTTGCTTAAAGCAAACTGGAATTCTTCAAACTAAATCCACCTGATTTTGTCTTTTGCACTCTACTTCAAGAAAAAAAGTCAACTTTAAGAAAAATTATAATGTAATACCCTCTGGATATTATAGCTTAAAACAAATGCTACTCTTGAAACTTCCATACCTATTATTATATAATATTTTATATGACTTGTTCCTTATATAAAATGTAACAATATTCAGCATATTAAGACCAGAAAATATAGACATTTTGTAATTTTTATTAGTTTTACAATTCAAACAAGGTTTAAGGTCATTGTGAACTCCAGTTGACTAAATCATCCAGTATTCCATATTGCCCCATTAATTCAATTAAATGCTTTCTTTTTCTGATAAACATTAAAGAATTTTTCTTATTTTTCGCTTATTGTGAGTACCTCTCCTTCTTCAAATTTCCAAGGGGGTTGTTTTTCTTGTCAGTAATAGTACCATTTAGGAGAAAAGTTCTTTGCTGACAGTTACCATTGTTTTTAAATCATACTGACATACTGGGAACAGACTAGGTGTTTAATAATAATAGATTATCTCACTTGAAAAATGTAAACAGAAAATTTTTAAGGCATTTTAAGTATATTTTAATAACTTTTTGATGAGATGAAGTTATATTCACTCATCTACAGAATGTAACACCACACATTATCACCACAGGAAAGTCAAGATTTTCATACTATTCAAATATAGATTCGCATATGAATATAACTGTCCTGCTCTACTTTGGAGGGTATATAACATATACATGAATATGTTATGTACATAACCATGATTAAAACCAGTATCTATTCTTGGGACTTGCCTGGTGGTTCAGTGGTTGAGACTCCATGCTTCCACTGTACGGGGGTAGGGGTTTGATCCACGGGTTCCCTGATCAGGGAAGTAAGATCCCGCATGCCACACAGCAAAAAACAAAACAAAACACCGGTAGATTTCTTGATAATCCAATTCCTTCTGATACCATTTCTGGCAATAATAGAGATTTCACAAGTATTAATACATGGCCTTGTTTACAACCAAAAGATTATAATGGAAAGGTTTGCGATTTGAATTCTTTAGAGTGTACACCTTTCAAGCATACTCTCAAATTATAAATACAATATAATTTTGTTTGGTTTGAAATCAAGTGAATTTTGCTTAAAGCAAACTGGAATTCTTCAAACTAAATCCACCTGATTTTGTCTTTTGCACTCTACTTCAAGAAAAAGTCAACTTTAAGAAAAATTATAATGTAATACCCTCTGGATATTATAGCTTAAAACAAATGCTACTCTTGAAACTTCCATACCTATTATTATATAATATTTTATATGACTTGTTCCTTATATAAAATGTAACAATATTCAGCATATTAAGACCAGAAAATATAGACATTTTGTAATTTTTATTAGTTTTACAATTCAAACAAGGTTTAAGGTCATTGTGAACTCCAGTTGACTAAATCATCCAGTATTCCATATTGCCCCATTAATTCAATTAAATGCTTTCTTTTTCTGATAAACATTAAAGAATTTTTCTTATTTTTCGCTTATTGTGAGTACCTCTCCTTCTTCAAATTTCCAAGGGGGTTGTTTTTCTTTTTGTTGGCTATGTCTCACACAGTCAAGGTGACAAAAGGGTAGGAAAAAAAATTTAAAACTTTTTTTTTCCAAAAATGGAAAAGGTGAATATATAATATACAAAATTCTAAGGTGATAACTGAAGTTTCCACACAAGTTTTCTACAAGACTACATAATGTTTTTTCTTTGCTTTAATTTTTAGGATTATAAAAATCTGGGACAAGATAGACCTTTTACTTACAACTGAGGCATGGAGAGAGCAGTTTGCTTAAGGTCACACAACTTGAAGCCAAGCCAATTTTTAAGCGTTTGAATATGACCATATTTAACTTCTCTAGGATAGGAACAGTTTAAGCTTCTGTTTACATTGTCATTCCTCTGGTAAAATAACCAAGCTACCTAAAACACTTCTTTAGGATAATATTCACAAACATAAATTTTATAATACTGAATTATAACTTTTTTTTGGCTTCATTTTATGGTCTTATAAACCAGTGGGAAAACTTAAGCTTCGCCTACATGCTTAATTGTTGTCTTAACAAAATGCATTTGGATGACGACTGAAGAGACTTGTATCAGAGGCAAATACCTCTGAAAAAAATGACTTGTTGAATGAATAAATAGATGTACACACATTAATGAATGAGATTCAAGAGACGGACGTTTCATTGTCTGAGACATTAAAAATGAGGACAAAATGAGAGAAAATAACTTACAGATTCTCATATCTAGAATCATCAAATTAATCTAATGGACACTTTCACTTCTAATTTATAGTACTTGATTTTCTGTATTATTCTTAATTCTTGTATGATTTCTTGAAGGAATTCTAATCCTAAATTATTTCTTTAGAAATGCTTATATTATTGTGATTTCTTCTCCTTAGGAGCCAGTAATGGAACCAAAAATAAAGTCTAAAAGGATTTAACCTAGAAAAATTATTGTTTCTATGAGAAGTTTCCTCTTTTCAACTATGAGAAACTAAGTAGAAAATACTGAATATTAAGTAAATACTTTGAAAACAGAAGCTGGTAAAGTTGTAAGACTGTTGATAATAGAATTCTAAAAATTCTGACTTACCACCATCTTAAATAAATTAGATAGATTAATTCAATTTAAATGTTTATGGGAAATCTACTCCATGTCAGGCACATTTTCAGTTTAATTTTAATGTTCTTATACGTGTAAGGAAATTATGTTGCTTGAAATATATCAAATATCACAAATTATAAAATCATACATTTCTACACATGTACAAATGAAAATTCTGCATATTTAAATAGCACAATTTCATATAAAAAGGTTATCATACTAATACAGGAAATTTAACAACATGGAAAGTAAACTTAACCAAAACAAGTAATTTCCATACAACTTCAGACCTCTCTATGGTGAGTAACTATGCAGGCCTGGATTGAAGAGGAGGTTACAGGCTGATTCCATCATTCTCATGCTTTCTTTCATAGGTCTCTGGATAAATTCTATTGAACAATTATCTATTTAAAGGTAACTAACTGTTGCCATGTGTTGTATTTAGAATCTTGATGTCAAAATCCTATACTAATGTTAATAGTATCTTAGGCTTTTTCCTTATTTAAAAATGAGGGTATTACTGACAGTGAATAATTTATTTTTGAAAATATCTTAAGTATGTAAACAGTCTTAGAGTAGCAGATCTATCAGGTATATTCTCAATGAATACATTTGTCAGTTAACCCCTTTCCCCCCCAAAAACACCCAAATATTTGGTAGGTCGTGTTTTGGAAAGCTGTCATGTAAGACCATGATATGAAATCGATCAAGAGCAAGCAAAGTATTACGGCTAGAGTGTCAGTTAATTCGGGAGCATATTTGGGTCCTCCAAATAAAAGTAGAGCCCAGAAGCCAGATGATTTCCCACTTCAGAGTAAAGCATCTGAATGCCATGAAGTTACCCAGGTAGGATTTAGGGGCTGGATACTGTGTGTTCCAGAAGCTGGTTAAGGTTCAGAGTCTGGGAGATGAGCAAGAACAGAAATACAGTGCTAGGGAAAAAAAAACCATACTCTGACTTCAGTGGGAAAGATGAAAGCAAAAACTATGTCTCGATGACTACCTCATTAACAGGCAGTTACAATTTGGCTGGATTCTTACATACAAGCAAATATGACTTCATTGGCCTAAGCAAGGTTGACTTGGGATTTGGTTGTCTTAAGCAATGGACTGTAGGGTCAGTTAGATGAATGATGAAGTAGGAAAAATAGTCATTAAATAATTTTAATACTTTTAAAATCACTTAATATTTTTATAAAACCTCGAATCTTGAGATGAAAGCAAAGTTAACTGGAATTCCTGACCCCCGTAATATTTTCTTGTAACATTTCTGGAAGGACATCTGGGAAGCCACTTCAATCTACCACTGACACTTTTCCTAATGACTTACATCAGGTATACTATAAAGTTTGCCTGTTACCTAGGAGACATGCTCTGTGAAATTCTTTATTCCTTAACTAATACATCATCTCAGTAACAGATAAAGAGCCTTCACAAAGATTTATTTCACAAATAAAACTTGCTATTAGCTGGCAAAAACTACCCTGTGTTTCTCATTTCTCTTTCCCTGCAATCCTTCAATGAAACTGATAACTGATGATTTGGAAACAGATTTGACTGAATTGATCCTAGGAGAATTCTACTGAAAAGGATGAAACTTCTGGCAATCTAACAAGTGAGTTTTTTGAGTACTCATACTAATATTGGTACCAATGTATTCCAAAATAAGGAAGGGAATTAACACAATATTCAGTGCTATGTGAGATTATGGGCTCACCAAATGAGGTAAGATACAGTCTGGGCTCAAGCCTATTAGGCTTACAAGGATAATCATAGAGAAATAAAGAAAATAACCATAATAGGATGTAACATAGCAATAACAAAATGACTGTGTGACAGAAAAGAAAAGGGAGCTATTAATTTTCTGTGTGTGTATGTGAAGAGGGTAGGAAGGGGTTGCCCTTCTAAGACAATATCCAAGAATATTTCTAAAGGTTCAGTAAGAACTTACTATACTGCCTGAAATTGCTCTCTAAGATAGAATGAAGTTTTTGATTATTAAGCCTTCCAGAAGCGCAAGTCTTTAAGCTGACAAAGAATACAAAGAAAATGGTGTACCTCACATCTTGGGTATAGGTAATCTGCAAAGTTAAGTTTACAATTTAACTGTATAATTTGTCTGCAACCTTCTAGTTACAAAGGGGTATTTTCTTTTAGATCTTGATTAGCTTCCAGAGACACATAGAGATAACAATGCAGTTTGATACTATGATGCCTTAAAAGCAGTAGAACTAAGTACCTCATTTAGATTGTGTAAAATTACTCTGGATTAGGTGGGGCAGTTTTCTCAGGGGAGGACAATGCTGCTAAGGACTGATGGAATTCATATAGCTGGATGTATGTATATACATACATACAGAACATGGACACATGAACAGCCATGTCGTGTTACCAAAACACCCTTCTCAGAGCATGCCTCCTTGCAGTGGGATAGTAGCGCCATGATGGAGTACTTCAGAAGTTAATCTGTACTCAGTATAGTACTTCCACATACAAAGCTATCTTAATGGAAGGTATCACTATCATTTTGAGCACTTCAGGACTTAATATTTAATTTTGGCTCCTCTCTCTTGTTAACTACTGGATAGAGGCTGCAGATGTAACTATTAAGAGTGTGAGCTCTGCCATGAAACAGCTTGAATTCTGATTCCTCCTCTTACTAGTTATGACATCAGGCAAACTATTTCCCTGTGACTCAGTTTCCTTACATGGGAATAATGATCTATCTCCCCCACTAAGTGGTTCTGACAGTTGAAAGGATTTTTAAATGTAAAGGTTTTTTGGCAAAGGATAAAAAATCAATGTGTCAGCAATCATTTCTGTCACTCATAGGACTTAAAAGCTTGAGTGGTTTCCATACGCAGTTTAAAAAATAAATCCCCAACCCAAGGGGCAGTTATTTAAATGTTTGAATCACTTTCATGAGAATAACCATTTAAAATAAATAAAAACTTACTAGCCTATTTTCTAGAGGGGCAAATAAACAGTAACAAGTGTGCTAGGACTGATGTTCCTTATGGGATTAACAATTCTCTATCAAAAATCTCTATATAAATTTGGAAGATAACCAGAGTAGTCTGAAAAGTACTAGAATTCTTAAACTCAAGAAATCTGCATTAAAAAATGTTACAAAAATCATCTTCTTAGCCAAGTCACAACACTATTTAATCAAGCCTCAACTATGATTTGGGTTCAAAAGACTGGTAAACATATTACAGGATTATTCCCTGTATATCTGATGACAGAAGACAACTAGACCCAGTGCCAATTTCAGAATGAGGCTGATCTTCCTAGGAACACTCCTGTTAATAACTGAATACCTACTATGTGTCTGATAAGAAAAGTTCCAACTGAAACTGAATCCCTTTATATTTAATTACAAAGAGAATTCCAAGAGGCGATTCTTCTGGTTCCGCAGTCTTACAAAAAATCAAAGCACCCTACAATATAAACATCAAACAATGTCCCATTGATACTATGACTCAACTGTCCTCTCAAAACTGTGATTAAGAATTTCTCTACAATTGGTCGGCTCTTATTTAACCAACTTCTTCAATTTCATTCTCCTTTAAAGTCTTAAGAGGACAATGAAAACTTAATAATCCAATTCTATACTGGATTTATCCAACAGCCTTGCTAAAGTAATCCTTCTTGAAAACAAATGCCAACTTGTAAGTTTTTAGTATTTAAAAATTACGTTCCAATTTTAGTAACCCACTGTTAACATTTTCATAGTTTTAAGAGAAGTGACACTTCTTGAAACCTTGATCTGCAACTTTTCTTTGCTGTTCTATTAAAATAATGGTTTCAGTAAAAACTGTCCTAAAACAAAGAATCTAGAAATTTCCCGTTTCCTTTAGTTAAAGATTGTTAGCACAAGTGCCCTAAAACGCGAGTTTGTCCAGCTGATGCATTTTCTTCATCTCAAATGATGTCATTTAAATCTTACCCCCTTCCTCCAATTTCATCCCTCTTGAGGTCCTTGGTAAAGCAGTCCACTTTCATAATGCACACACACATGGTCAGTAGGACATCCCTTGCTTTAAGAGTTTGTATTTGTATCCTGGAACCCCCATCTCCTCAGTTTTGCCCTTCTATATTTTGCCATACAGGATAAAAATGTCTCAATAGTGTCCTTTTTCAGGCAAGCTTTTCAATAACTTTGACCAATTCAAAGGACATTTGGTGTCTCTTTTTTCAGTTCTTTGAATGCCCTCTAACTGGTTCACATCCATAGTCTGCACATGGCCTGATATATGAGCTATACAAGACTTTCAATCAACAATGGTTTATTAGCATATAGCAATGTTTGCCTAAATATACGAAGAATTTTCTCTAGTTTTGAGATTTGTTGAACCTTTACCTAAATTCCAAATTAAATTATCTAATTTGGCTATCCAAAAAGTCATCTGCGATCCCCTTTATTACTTTTTTAAAGGAATTTAGCATCTCAGTAAAGAGTTAGTAAACTCATCACAAAATTTTCCTGGAAAACTATGTGGAACTTTCTAGAAAGACTAAATCATCAATTTTTAAAGATCAAAATTCCTTGAGTTTTAGAGGCAAATACATTTTAAAAAGTGGTCTCATAGCTTATGATGAACCTGAGCCTTAATTTTTTGGGTGTATCCCCTATTTCTTCAAAGGATGCCATGTCCACTAACATGGTGACAAAAGTAGCATACCAGAGGTCAAACCTGACACCTGTATCACAGGCCAGTTCTGGTGACAAATACCCTTGCCCTCAGACACTCAGATTTCCAGACTCCCAAGCAAATCTCTTTACCTGATGAGCCAAGTGGTCATATTCTGAATCTAAACTACTTTCAAGAGTTTTAAATTATAAAACATTGAAATTTGAGAAAAACATACTGTGTTTGTTTATACTCTGAATGGGCTGCTGTTAACAGGTCATACACTATGAATTTATGTGTCCTATTTACATTTTGATAACCATAGTCATGTGTTTGGATTGGAATGTCCCTAATTAGTAAATGCTTTTGAATAACAGCAGTTTCACAATTTTAGAACACCAGATCAGCTTTTCAATAAATTTTATATAATGATTATTGGGGGTACAAAAGCATGTGATTTAATTAGTATACTGGTCTTAGACTTTCTTCAGCCAAGTCTTGAGCAGTACATTTCTCAGTAATTATTTTTTCTCTCCCAATTAAAATACTTCAATGACCTTCCTTACCTCAGAAAGGAAACTATGGAAAGGTACTGAAGTGTGGAAGAGGAAGCCAGAAGGTAAATAAGATGCGTCTTCTCAAATTTACTAAAGTATCTTGAGAAAAAGAAATTTAAGCATTTTCAGCAAAACATTAGAGGCCAAATGATAGGTCTAGTGGTTTTTATGTATACAGCCTTAAGAAGAAGCCTGTTCTTAAGAGGCTTAGCAGACTCACTGTGCACCTGAAAATCCATGTATAACTTTATGTGCACGTGTGCTAAATCACTTTAGTCATATTTGACTCTTTGTGACCCTGTGGACTGTAGACTGCCAAATTCTTCTGTCCAGGGGATTCCCCAGGCAAGAATACTGGAGTGGGTTGCCATGCCCTCTCACAGCAAATCTTCCCACCCAGGGATCAACCTCATGTCTCTTGTGTCTCCTGCATTGGCAGGCGAGTTCTTTACTACTAGTGCAACCTGGGAAGCCTCATATAACTTTAGGCAGCCTCCATTCTACAGTTCTGCATCCTCAGATTCAACCAACTGTAGATTGTGTAGTATAGTATATATTTATTGAGAAAAATAAATGGGCTCTCACAGATCAAACCTATGTTGTTTGGGGGTCAACTGTAGTTTTGATAAATGTAAAGAAAAACTTTCTGAGCCAGCAACATGTCCTGTATATCTTTTTTAGAGGGTGATGTTCTTCCCAGTTCCTAGCATACTTAGAATTAGGGAAGCTGCTGTTAACCCCAAGAAATCTCTTTACCTGATGAGCCAAGTGGTCATATTCTGAATCTAAACTACTTTCAAGAGTTTTAAATTATAAAACATTGAAATTTGAGAAACACATACTGCGTTTGTTTATACTCTGAATGGGCTGCTGTTAACAGGTCATACACTATGAATTTATGTGTCCTATTTACATTTTGATAACCATAGTCATGTGTTTGGATTGGAATGTCCCTAATTAGTAAATGCTTTTGAATAACAGCAGTTTCACAATTTTAGAACACCAGATCAGCTTTTCAATAAATTTTATATAATGATTATTGGGGGTACAAAAGCATGTGATTTAATTAGTATACTGGTCTTAGACTTTCTTCAGCCAAGTCTTGAGCAGTACATTTCTCAGTAATTATTTTTTCTCTCCCAATTAAAATACTTCAATGACCTTCCTTACCTCAGAAAGGAAACTATGGAAAGGTACTGAAGTGTGGAAGAGGAAGCCAGAAGGTAAATAAGATGCGTCTTCTCAAATTTACTAAAGTATCTTGAGAAAAAGAAATTTAAGCATTTTCAGCAAAACATTAGAGGCCAAATGATAGGTCTAGTGGTTTTTATGTATACAGCCTTAAGAAGAAGCCTGTTCTTAAGAGGCTTAGCAGACTCACTGTGCACCTGAAAATCCATGTATAACTTTATGTGCACGTGTGCTAAATCACTTTAGTCATATTTGACTCTTTGTGACCCTGTGGACTGTAGACTGCCAAATTCTTCTGTCCAGGGGATTCCCCAGGCAAGAATACTGGAGTGGGTTGCCATGCCCTCTCACAGCAAATCTTCCCACCCAGGGATCAACCTCATGTCTCTTGTGTCTCCTGCATTGGCAGGCGAGTTCTTTACTACTAGTGCAACCTGGGAAGCCTCATATAACTTTAGGCAGCCTCCATTCTACAGTTCTGCATCCTCAGATTCAACCAACTGTAGATTGTGTAGTATAGTATATATTTATTGAGAAAAATAAATGGGCTCTCACAGATCAAACCTATGTTGTTTGGGGGTCAACTGTAGTTTTGATAAATGTAAAGAAAAACTTTCTGAGCCAGCAACATGTCCTGTATATCTTTTTTAGAGGGTGATGTTCTTCCCAGTTCCTAGCATACTTAGAATTAGGGAAGAAAGTTACTAATTCAACATACATTTAGAAGGAAATAACATATTGCTAATAATAGTAATTGCCACTGGATGATAAAAATATAATTTTTAAATAGAATTTTTTGCCTTTTTGAGGTTCCTATGCCTATACGTTATTTTTATGCTTGGAATAAATTAAAAACGTCATTTTAGAGAGAAAAATCCTTCTAAGATGTGAAAGTCAGTTTCACTGTGCTATTAAGTACCTATAAAATAAACCAGATTTTTCTTTACATAGTTTACTAATATAGTTTCAAAATTAAAATAGATATCCGCTCCTTTTCTTATACTTACCTTTTGAGGTTTTGGGGGCTAGAAGACCAGAGAGAAGACAGCAAAACTTCTCAAAAGAATTTTAGAAGTCATTCTTGAATTCCTTCTCAACCCTCCTTTGAAAAAGAATAGATTGCTCCTCTGAAGTTGATTTTAAAATTATCTGATTTTTGAAATTACCAATTTAGTTCTTCCCATGAGAGTTAATTCTTCATTGTTACTTCTGAAGTTTCTGAACCCATTAGAACTTAGGGTTTCCATTTATAGACTTCCAAAGGAGGTGATTAAGTGGGTAAGGCTGCTTCAAATATATTATTTTTTTTTAATTTTCAAGGATCTCTCCTTTTCAACACCTGCCCAAATCACACATGCTAATCTATAATCAGAAACAAGATTTACCTCATATCCATAGTCCACCAACAGCAACATCTTAGCGCATCTGTTCTTCTAATGATTCACACTATTTGGTAACCTTTTTCACTTAATCATGAACTTAGCCCTTAATGGATTGCCATGCCCTCTCACAGCAAATCTTCCCACCCAGGGATCAACCTCATGTCTCTTGTGTCTCCTGCATTGGCAGGCGAGTTCTTTACTACTAGTGCAACCTGGGAAGCCTCATATAACTTTAGGCAGCCTCCATTCTACAGTTCTGCATCCTCAGATTCAACCAACTGTAGATTGTGTAGTATAGTATATATTTATTGAGAAAAATAAATGGGCTCTCACAGATCAAACCTATGTTGTTTGGGGGTCAACTGTAGTTTTGATAAATGTAAAGAAAAACTTTCTGAGCCAGCAACATGTCCTGTATATCTTTTTTAGAGGGTGATGTTCTTCCCAGTTCCTAGCATACTTAGAATTAGGGAAGAAAGTTACTAATTCAACATACATTTAGAAGGAAATAACATATTGCTAATAATAGTAATTGCCACTGGATGATAAAAATATAATTTTTAAATAGAATTTTTTGCCTTTTTGAGGTTCCTATGCCTATACGTTATTTTTATGCTTGGAATAAATTAAAAACGTCATTTTAGAGAGAAAAATCCTTCTAAGATGTGAAAGTCAGTTTCACTGTGCTATTAAGTACCTATAAAATAAACCAGATTTTTCTTTACATAGTTTACTAATATAGTTTCAAAATTAAAATAGATATCCGCTCCTTTTCTTATACTTACCTTTTGAGGTTTTGGGGGCTAGAAGACCAGAGAGAAGACAGCAAAACTTCTCAAAAGAATTTTAGAAGTCATTCTTGAATTCCTTCTCAACCCTCCTTTGAAAAAGAATAGATTGCTCCTCTGAAGTTGATTTTAAAATTATCTGATTTTTGAAATTACCAATTTAGTTCTTCCCATGAGAGTTAATTCTTCATTGTTACTTCTGAAGTTTCTGAACCCATTAGAACTTAGGGTTTCCATTTATAGACTTCCAAAGGAGGTGATTAAGTGGCGGTAAGGCTGCTTCAAATATATTATTTTTTTTTAATTTTCAAGGATCTCTCCTTTTCAACACCTGCCCAAATCACACATGCTAATCTATAATCAGAAACAAGATTTACCTCATATCCATAGTCCACCAACAGCAACATCTTAGCGCATCTGTTCTTCTAATGATTCACACTATTTGGTAACCTTTTTCACTTAATCATGAAGCTTCTAGCTCATTAAATACTCATTACATTATTCAAAATAGCCGCCCAGTATCCCACCTAGCATCTTATTTAATCAGTTTATTACTGGACACTTTAAAAGTGAAATAGTGAATCCATTTATTTTAAGGAATTCTTTATTTCTTTTAGTGTGCTAAAACCCTAGAAATATATGACTGATCCACACTCTACTGTATGTGGTATATATATATTTTGATATAACTGAGAAAAAAATCAACTATATCACTTGCCAGCATAAAATTTTGAACGTTGGGTGTTTTGAAATTCCAGATGTCGTAGTCCACTGGCTTTTTGTTTTGTTTTAAATGTAATTTTTTTCTTCATATTGTCAATACATTTATAAAAGGTTAATATGCATGAATAAATGAGGTAAAATTAATAATAGAAATGCTATATTTCTCTGTTAGAGAAGAAGGAGAAGAGCTACAGGAGTAACCTGTTCCTAACACAGGAAGGACGGATAATGCCAGTTTGTTAAAGTCAGGAAATATTCAGCATAGTACACTGAAAATGTATAGGAATTAGTTGGGGAGGAATTCAGGTGGTGAAATGGCATAAACAAGGGCACTGAGATAGGGATAGAAAAACAGATGGAGTAGGACTAGTTCACTTGAAGTGGAAAAAATTGGCAAAACATGAGGTACAAATTAAGAAGTCTGGATTTTATGGCACTAGAAATATAGGGATAGAACAATACAGCAAATAAGCCACTTCCGATTTTAAATTTTATCCTTCTCAACCCTCCGTTGAAAAAGAATAGATTGCTCCTCTGAAGTTGATTTTAAAATTATCTGATTTTTGAAATTACCAATTTAGTTCTTCCCATGAGAGTTAATTCTTCATTGTTACTTCTGAAGTTTCTGAACCCATTAGAACTTAGGGTTTCCATTTATAGACTTCCAAAGGAGGTGATTAAGTGGCGGTAAGGCTGCTTCAAATATATTATTTTTTTTTAATTTTCAAGGATCTCTCCTTTTCAACACCTGCCCAAATCACACATGCTAATCTATAATCAGAAACAAGATTTACCTCATATCCATAGTCCACCAACAGCAACATCTTAGCGCATCTGTTCTTCTAATGATTCACACTATTTGGTAACCTTTTTCACTTAATCATGAAGCTTCTAGCTCATTAAATACTCATTACATTATTCAAAATAGCCGCCCAGTATCCCACCTAGCATCTTATTTAATCAGTTTATTACTGGACACTTTAAAAGTGAAATAGTGAATCCATTTATTTTAAGGAATTCTTTATTTCTTTTAGTGTGCTAAAACCCTAGAAATATATGACTGATCCACACTCTACTGTATGTGGTATATATATATTTTGATATAACTGAGAAAAAAATCAACTATATCACTTGCCAGCATAAAATTTTGAACGTTGGGTGTTTTGAAATTCCAGATGTCGTAGTCCACTGGCTTTTTGTTTTGTTTTAAATGTAATTTTTTTCTTCATATTGTCAATACATTTATAAAAGGTTAATATGCATGAATAAATGAGGTAAAATTAATAATAGAAATGCTATATTTCTCTGTTAGAGAAAAAGGATAAGAGCTACAGGTGTAACCTGTTCCTAACACAGGAAGGAGGGATAATGCCAGTTTGTTAAAGTCAGGAAATATTCAGCATAGTACACTGAAAAATGTATAGGAATTAGTTGGGGAGGAATTCAGGTGGTGAAATGGCATAAACAAGGGCACTGAGATAGGGATAGAAAAACAGATGGAGTAGGACTAGTTCACTTGAAGAAATATGGAAAAATTTATGAAGGTTGGGGCAAGATCATGAGGTACAAATTAAGAAGTCTGGATTTTATGCTATAAGTAAAAACAGTGTCTTAGAAAGATCAGTGAGTGGGATATACCCTAGTGGATGAACAATTACAGCAAATAACTCCTTAGGTAAAATGCTAACAGAGTAGGAGTAAGTAAGAAAAATGGTAGCAATTCCTAGAATGGACGAGTCAGACAATTATGGTTCATCTGAGTAAATGACAAATGTGTCATTTACTCATTTAGCTAGCTTTGACTAGCTAAATTGAGCAAGTAAAAAAACAATTTCAGAGTCACCAAAACACAATTCATAAAAACCTGATCATCACGAATATACCTATTAACTAACCATTAAAACATTTTATGTTCTAAATGGTCTAGGATGGAGGTTCTATCCTTGAGTCAGATCCAAAAAAATACTCTATGTCAAAGGTCATATAGGCGGAGGCACACACAAGGTTGTTTTAAAGAAGGAAAATTAAATCTATACATTAAGCTAAAAGTTTAAATACCCTTAAGATCTAGCACCTAGGAACTTTAGTTTCTGAGCTATGATTCTCCCTCTTGTATATGTGATCACAGCCATCCAGACCTTCTTGCTGCTCTTTCTGGTACACACCCAAAATGCTCTAGCCTCAGGGTCTCTGTAGGTGTTATTTCATCTGCTCAAAAGGCTCTTCTCCCAGAAATCTAATGGTTTGCTCCTTAGTATTTAGGTGTTCGTTCAAATGCCATCTTTGTGAAGCATTTTCTGACCACACTATTTAAAAACACATCTGCCCGCCTTCTAAATCCATTTAACCCAGTCCTCCCACTTCCCTGTTTTATTTTTCTTCATAGAATTTATCACCATCTCACATGTCACATATTAGCACCTAACAGTTTTTTGTCTATTCTATTACCCGTGCCTCACTCCCTGAATTGTGAGCTCCATGGGGGCTGGAATTTATCTGCTTTGGTCAGTGCTGATCCTCAGTACCTACAGAGAATAAACAAATTTATAGTTCTTTCTATATAAATGCTTCAAATCTATTTAACACTCTTTGTTAAACATAAGTCAGAGAGGCATTTGATGAAATACAAATTAATACAAAAACCTGTGTAGGTTATGTGAAAATGTACAAATTATTTTAAGAAATGAGGTACCTAAACCTTTTCTACTTCTAACTATGGGACAACACTCTACTGCTTCACGCTAAAATAGCATTTTTAACTGACTACATGAAAACTTGTTTTAGTGGTACTATAATACTTTATATTCCTGAAAATGATGCTTTCATAAATATACGCATTCTCAAATATTATACAATAATGAGATGTGGAAATATGCAAACTCTGGAGTGATTTTAAAGTTTCTACTACTTTCTAAAGATATTAATTCATGCTAAATGGTTAAATTTGAAAATGATATATAGGATAACTTTAATAAAAAGTTAATTAAATTTAGGAATATTTAGTGTAAAGGTGGCTTAAATTTTTTTCTCAGCATAATTTCTCAAAATATAACCCTACAGCACCAATATAAACAATAAGTAGTCCAAAATACTCTATGTCAAAGGTCTATGGCGGAGGCACACACAAGGTTGTTTTAAAGAAGGAAAATTAAATCTATACATTAAGCTAAAAGTTTAAATACCCTTAAGATCTAGCACCTAGGAACTTTAGTTTCTGAGCTATGATTCTCCCTCTTGTATATGTGATCACAGCCATCCAGACCTTCTTGCTGCTCTTTCTGGTACACACCCAAAATGCTCTAGCCTCAGGGTCTCTGTAGGTGTTATTTCATCTGCTCAAAAGGCTCTTCTCCCAGAAATCTAATGGTTTGCTCCCTTAGTATTTAGGTGTTCGTTCAAATGCCATCTTTGTGAAGCATTTTCTGACCACACTATTTAAAAACACATCTGCCCGCCTTCTAAATCCATTTAACCCAGTCCTCCCACTTCCCTGTTTTATTTTTCTTCATAGAATTTATCACCATCTCACATGTCACATATTAGCACCTAACAGTTTTTTGTCTATTCTATTACCCGTGCCTCACTCCCTGAATTGTGAGCTCCATGGGGGCTGGAATTTATCTGCTTTGGTCAGTGCTGATCCTCAGTACCTACAGAGAATAAACAAATTTATAGTTCTTTCTATATAAATGCTTCAAATCTATTTAACACTCTTTGTTAAACATAAGTCAGAGAGGCATTTGATGAAATACAAATTAATACAAAAACCTGTGTAGGTTATGTGAAAATGTACAAATTATTTTAAGAAATGAGGTACCTAAACCTTTTCTACTTCTAACTATGGGACAACACTCTACTGCTTCACGCTAAAATAGCATTTTTAACTGACTACATGAAAACTTGTTTTAGTGGTACTATAATACTTTATATTCCTGAAAATGATGCTTTCATAAATATACGCATTCTCAAATATTATACAATAATGAGATGTGGAAATATGCAAACTCTGGAGTGATTTTAAAGTTTCTACTACTTTCTAAAGATATTAATTCATGCTAAATGGTTAAATTTGAAAATGATATATAGGATAACTTTAATAAAAAGTTAATTAAATTTAGGAATATTTAGTGTAAAGGTGGCTTAAATTTTTTTCTCAGCATAATTTCTCAAAATATAACCCTACAGCACCAATATAAACAATAACAAAATTCTCCCGGTAGTCTACGTTTTTTCAAAACACAAAAGTTCAATCACAAGAATATAATAAGTGTCAAATTATTATAAGTTTCACAGAATTAAGGGGAACTTGTATCCATCAATATGCTACTTTATGTGTATTATTCATAAATTTTTTGGGTATGAATCCCATGTATTAATAATTAAGAAACAGGCCCAAACAGAAATTACAAATGTTGAGTTTAGTTTGTTATAATGAAAACAGAAAACAATCAACTAATCTGTCACATTACACAATAATTTAACATTGGAAGTTTAAACTTATTTATTTTGCTAACATTTTCTTCACTGCAAAAAGTCTAAAAAAAAAGAGGACAACTGAAATCTCTGGGATATATTTATAAATAAAGAAGAACATAAATTCTGGAATCCTGCTGGAGAAATTAGTTCTCCATTAAAGAGGTTCAAGCTGTTAGTAATAAGGCAGAAATTAAAAATCTCTTGATAAGAGGTAAAAAAATAAAATTGAGCTGGAAAAGTACTGATGATGGTCTTCCAGACATGCAAGTGTTAGGTTGGCCAAAAAAGTTCCTTCAGTTTTAAGGTGAAAAGATATTTTTCATTTCATCAAGAACTTTACTCAACAATGTATTCATCATTTTGCTCCACTAACTTCTGACATTTTCTAGGCAACTTCTTAATTCCATCTTCTCAATTTTTTAAAAATCTTTTTGAGCAAAGATATGTTCCAGGTACCTTTTTTTCAGTCTTTCCAAAAGAAAATTATTTAAATAACAATTTTCTATTCTAACTATGGGACAACACTCTACTGCTTCACGCTAAAATAGCATTTTAACTGACTACATGAAAACTTGTTTTAGTGGTACTATAATACTTTATATTCCTGAAAATGATGCTTTCATAAATATCGCATTCTCAAATATTATACAATAATGAGATGTGGAAATATGCAAACTCTGGAGTGATTTTAAAGTTTCTACTACTTTCTAAAGATATTAATTCATGCTAAATGGTTAAATTTGAAAATGATATATAGGATAACTTTAATAAAAAGTTAATTAAATTTAGGAATATTTAGTGTAAAGGTGGCTTAAATTTTTTTCTCAGCATAATTTCTCAAAATATAACCCTACAGCACCAATATAAACAATAACAAAATTCTCCCGGTAGTCTACGTTTTTTCAAAACACAAAAGTTCAATCACAAGAATATAATAAGTGTCAAATTATTATAAGTTTCACAGAATTAAGGGGAACTTGTATCCATCAATATGCTACTTTATGTGTATTATTCATAAATTTTTTGGGTATGAATCCCATGTATTAATAATTAAGAAACAGGCCCAAACAGAAATTACAAATGTTGAGTTTAGTTTGTTATAATGAAAACAGAAAACAATCAACTAATCTGTCACATTACACAATAATTTAACATTGGAAGTTTAAACTTATTTATTTTGCTAACATTTTCTTCACTGCAAAAAGTCTAAAAAAAAAGAGGACAACTGAAATCTCTGGGATATATTTATAAATAAAGAAGAACATAAATTCTGGAATCCTGCTGGAGAAATTAGTTCTCCATTAAAGAGGTTCAAGCTGTTAGTAATAAGGCAGAAATTAAAAATCTCTTGATAAGAGGTAAAAAAATAAAATTGAGCTGGAAAAGTACTGATGATGGTCTTCCAGACATGCAAGTGTTAGGTTGGCCAAAAAAGTTCCTTCAGTTTTAAGGTGAAAAGATATTTTTCATTTCATCAAGAACTTTACTCAACAATGTATTCATCATTTTGCTCCACTAACTTCTGACATTTTCTAGGCAACTTCTTAATTCCATCTTCTCAATTTTTTAAAAATCTTTTTGAGCAAAGATATGTTCCAGGTACCTTTTTCAGTCTTTCAGAGAACTGAAACTTTTTCCACTAAGAGAATTTGCTAAAGACTGAAATAAATGGAAATGAAAAGGTGCAACATCTAGTGAATGTAGCAGGTAAATTAGAACCTTTCAGCAAAACTGTAAGTTTTCGTCTGGTCATCAAAGAAACATGTGGTATTCTGATGAAAGATTATGTGGTTTCTGTTGACTAATTCTGGATATTTTTCATTGAGTGCTGCTTTCAGTTGGTCTAACTAGGAACAGTACTTGTTAGAATGAATCGTTTGGTTTTCTGGAAGGAGCTCATAATAGAGAACTCTCATCCAATCCTACCAGATACACAACATCACCTTCTGTGGATGAAGATGCCTTTGGGTGTGGTTGGTGGTGGTTCATTTTACTTGTCCCACAATCTCTTCCATGCCACATATTCTACAGTATCCACTTTTTTTATCACTCAATACAATTTGTTTTAAAAACAAAATGTCTTCATTACATTTCAGTAGAGTATTACATGTTAATATATGGTCAAGCAGGTTTTTCTTCCTTAGCTTAAGGTGGAACACAAACACCATGTCGATTAACATAACCAAGCTGGTGCCAACGATTTTCAATACTCGATTTGGGTATTTTCAGTATGCTGGCTATCTCACACGTGGTATAACATTGACCACGTGGGAGATCACTATCAACTTCCACTGATTTGATCACTATCAACTTCAGCTAGTCTATCTAAACTTGGAGCATCCTCCAGGGAGAAAATCTCCAGCAGAACACTTCACAAACTACCTCTGACACAATTAGTCACAGCACTTTTTCCATACAATGCATAAATCTTTTCTGTATTTAGGTTCCATTTTTACCTTTCTTGAAATAATAAAGCATAATAATGTTGAAAAGGTTGCATTTTCTTCCATTTTCAATATTAAAATAGCTACACAAAAATTTGCCCTTTTTTTTTTTCTACTTAACATGCCTTTACTTGATATTCTGTACATATATTCACACACACAGGCACGTGCACATACACATTCTTGCCTGGAACTCTGTTCAGAACAATGCTTTCATGAAGCCCTATAGTACACGACAAAAATCTAGAGTTATGGTTTCAGGACAGACATTCATGTACTTAGTGGACTAAGCCAGCAGGAAGGATTGAGATTCAGCCGTCACCACCACTGAGAATTTAGGCACTGAGCTAGGACAGAGAATGGAAGAAGCTACCAGCCTTGCACTCAGTGGGGACAAAAACTGATCATACTTCCCAAGTGCGTTTCTGAAAAATTTGCCAATTTTGATGTTTCTTTTTAAATTCAGGCTGGTATAAAATACAATCTAGCAAAATCGTTTCAAACGAAGTTAAAGACAACTGTTACTTGAGGCATTAGTATGGAAAAAACCGAAAAAACTTTTTGGCCAATCCAATAACTGGTCTAAATATTACTTATTAGAGCCAGAACTAATCTCAAAAAAGTAGGACATTGATTTCCTTTTTTGCTAATATTCAATGAGAAACACTTAGAATAAAACTTTTTCCATGAATAAGGGCTAGTAATATCCACCTGTAAAAGGAAAAAAAATTGATTTAGAATGTCAACTTCTAAATAAATAAATACATTCTCTTAAGAGTTCATAATTCATTAAAGCATACCCTTGCTAATCCAGTTATGGCTAATCTGGACATATATCAGAAATGATACCAGTGGTTTAAAAACATTTCTAATTCTCTAACAATTAAAAGGACACACAATTGAGGAAAGTCTTTTCTGTTTAATATGGCATTTAGTTTATGATGAAAATTTCAATTCTACTTTTACATGTATGTGATCTTAAGATATCTGAATTTGAATACAGTATGCAAACTGAATTGTTCAACTATTAAAATATCCCTCTGGCTACCTCTTGAATACTTGCCTGTAGTACTTCAAGTCAGCTCCAAACTCAATCCATACTCCAAGTAACAGATTTAAGATGCTCAATATTGGAATTATTTGGCATCAACTTAAACTTGAATGAAAAAGATTAGAATTTCTTTCGCAAAGAAGTTGGAAAAAATGAAAGCTTAATATATATCTATATGTAACTATTTCTTCTCTGCAAAATAAATTGCCCTATTAAACTTACATGAAAGATACAATTTTTATTTTACTATTTGCTCTTTGTATTTCAAAATTATACACAAAGATGGAAGTATATTAACCTTTACAAATAAGACTAAGTCCTGTTGAGTTACCTAAATGAGTGTTTCATTAGGCACTGACAGGCTATTTCCTTTTCTCTTGTAAAAGACTGGAAAGGAGCTGCATACTGTTATAATAAATTTCAATGCAATAGTTTTTCTATACTTTCTTACTCACCCAATATTTCAATTTTTAAAAATGTATTCTCAGGATTAAAATTTTTATTTAGCCTCAAATGATCCTTTTTCACATCTTGAGCACCTAGATATAGATTTACTTAGTAAATGTAAAATGCATTTAAGAAGGCAGAGTAGACTCAACATAACTTTCTAAAATTTGACTTCAAATACATTAAGGAAAACAAAATAAAACTTTTTCCATGAATAAGGGCTAGTAATATCCACCTGTAAAAGGAAAAAAAATTGATTTAGAATGTCAACTTCTAAATAAATAAATACATTCTCTTAAGAGTTCATAATTCATTAAAGCATACCCTTGCTAATCCAGTTATGGCTAATCTGGACATATATCAGAAATGATACCAGTGGTTTAAAAACATTTCTAATTCTCTAACAATTAAAAGGACACACAATTGAGGAAAGTCTTTTCTGTTTAATATGGCATTTAGTTTATGATGAAAATTTCAATTCTACTTTTACATGTATGTGATCTTAAGATATCTGAATTTGAATACAGTATGCAAACTGAATTGTTCAACTATTAAAATATCCCTCTGGCTACCTCTTGAATACTTGCCTGTAGTACTTCAAGTCAGCTCCAAACTCAATCCATACTCCAAGTAACAGATTTAAGATGCTCAATATTGGAATTATTTGGCATCAACTTAAACTTGAATGAAAAAGATTAGAATTTCTTTCGCAAAGAAGTTGGAAAAAATGAAAGCTTAATATATATCTATATGTAACTATTTCTTCTCTGCAAAATAAATTGCCCTATTAAACTTACATGAAAGATACAATTTTTATTTTACTATTTGCTCTTTGTATTTCAAAATTATACACAAAGATGGAAGTATATTAACCTTTACAAATAAGACTAAGTCCTGTTGAGTTACCTAAATGAGTGTTTCATTAGGCACTGACAGGCTATTTCCTTTTCTCTTGTAAAAGACTGGAAAGGAGCTGCATACTGTTATAATAAATTTCAATGCAATAGTTTTTCTATACTTTCTTACTCACCCAATATTTCAATTTTTAAAAATGTATTCTCAGGATTAAAATTTTTATTTAGCCTCAAATGATCCTTTTTCACATCTTGAGCACCTAGATATAGATTTACTTAGTAAATGTAAAATGCATTTAAGAAGGCAGAGTAGACTCAACATAACTTTCTAAAATTTGACTTCAAATACATTAAGGAAAACAAAATAAAAACAGTAATCTAATTCTTGTGTTTTTCTGTGAAATACTGCACAAACCATAACTCATTTAATAAATATTTTTAAGATCTACATGTTAGTTCCTGAAATATTTTTAGTGGAACCAAAAAGTATCATATATTTGTC
Organism: Tragulus kanchil; assembly: GCA_022376925.1. Lineage (NCBI taxonomy): Eukaryota > Metazoa > Chordata > Mammalia > Artiodactyla > Tragulidae > Tragulus > Tragulus kanchil. Next base: position 74,037,087 of record JAIOJX010000003.1, on the reverse strand, counting down.
TTTCATGATATGGCTGAGATGAAATAAAAGAAACAGGTTAAAAGTTTGATGAATGATTTTTTAAAAAAATGTCCCAAGGTAGTACTACTTCTATGTAAAAGCTGGCATTTGATTCTAGCCAATATGATGTATTACTTCTTATTTTGGGGTAAGATTTTTACTGAAAAAAGGGTAAGACTGTTCTTAAAAATGAGAGCCCTATCTTATATACTTTCTTTACCTTGAAATTAGAATTTAAACAGAAGGTGCTCAAACACAGCTCTTTAAGTTACATCTGAAATACTAGCATTTCCAAAATAGACAACTATAATTGAAATGATTTTCTAAGAACTGCTTGTGTTTTATAGATGTTCTGCTTGGTTAAAATTGAAAGGAGTGAGATATTTCTTGTAGGGAATAAGATCAGAAGTATGGTATACTATACAAACACACTCTTATTATCCTGAAGATCAATTTTTAGTTTAATGACTTAATTAAACACCAACAAATAAGGAACAGAAAGAAAACAATTTCCTTTAAATTTTAATTAAACATACTGTGTATGTATAAAATGCTGACTATCATAATAATTTTTGTAGGTCTTATGCCAAAGCTAAATACTAGATATTAAAAAGACCAAATAAAACCTTCATATTTTCAATTTTGAAGTGAAGTGACAGTCACTCAGTTGCGTCTGACTCTTTACGACTCCATGGATTGTAGTCACCTGCCAGGTCTCCCAGGCCTCTCTGTCCATGGAACTGTGCAGGCAAGAATACTGGTGTGGGTAACCATTCCCTTCTCCAGGGAATCTTCCCAATCCAGGGATGGAACCCTGGTTTTCTGCATTGTAGGTGGATTCTTTATTGTCTGAGCTACCAGGAAAATCCATTTTTAATTTTACTTACAAACAAAAATCTGTGGCTAAGGATAAAACAACAACAAAAACATTTTAATAGAAACAATAAAAAATCAATACAACAGTATAAAGTCAGAAAACATAGGGTTAAGATCCTATTCTGCATGTGTAGCAAATTACTTAATTTGAGTTTGTTTCTTGAGCTATCCAACAAATATACTGGTCATTTGTAAGGTGTTTCCTGTCTTTAAAGTTATGATTAAGTGCACTTCTTAGACACAGGATTTCAGGAATTTAACTTACAAGTTTTGTTACATACAGTGAATATTTAGAAATATTACTAAAAATTATTTTATAAGTTCTGTTCAAAATGTATATTTTATAATGTATATTTACCAGTGAGATAAGCAATTGTATTAAAGTAATTTCACTTTACTAGAGAAACAAAGGGAAAACTAATATTTCTGTTCAGAAGAGAAACTGAATATACATCTACGTTATAATAAATTTGATGATGAATGAGCTCATTCAGTAAACTCTTGATCGGGGCTTCCCTGGTGGTCCAGTGGGTAAGGACACCGCCTTGCAGTGCAAGGGGCGCCGGTTCGATCCCTGGCCTGGGAAGAGCCCACGTGCCGCGGAATGGCTGGACCGATGTGTCCAATTACCGAGCCCAACTCTGGAGCGCATGCGTCCAGAGCCGGTGCTCTGCAACAACAGAGGCCACCGCGATGGGAGACACACACGGGCTAAAGAACAAAGACGGATGAAAATGGACAAATGAAAGACCAACAGAAATGGCCTGCCTGCTCCCCTCCTTCCCCACCCAACCCCCACCAAAATAAATACATAAATAAATCTTAAAAAACTCTTGATGGTATTCAATACAATTACTGCATTACAAAATACTAGTTTAATAAACACATCTAAAACACTTATTTTTATTGAATCATATAAAACATAACAAGATTATCAGTATCACTGAAAATTATCAATAAAGTTGAAAATACATTGGTAATATTAATAAACATTGAAATATGACTGTAGAGTATGGCCAACCTTACTTCAGCAGCACAGTTAATACTGGAGATAATTTTAGAATCTTAACTCCAATATTTACGTGCTGCTAAGGCACTGCTGACATTACTATCATAAGAGCTATGAATAAAAAGAAATATATTTTCTTCAGAAGATCAGATCCTTGTATTTCTGAGGCAGCACAATATGGCCTGCACCTTTTCAAAATCCACAAACCATTATGTGCTGCTACTTTACTCCAAGGTTTTGCTTTTTAAAACACATTAGCACCTAAAGACAAAAAAAGTTTTAGCAAGAGGACATTAAAAAACCCATGTTTAAAGATTCTAACATAACACAGTACACATAATTAGTTATTTCCTAGAAGCTTTTGAGCAGCATAATTAAACTTATCACTACACTGTAAATTTAAGAAAAGTCTATTATGTGCAAAACATACTGCTGTAAGCTAGGAACACAAAGATATATAAATATGAGAAAAAAAGCATTTTTTCTGTGTCAGTTTACTAAGTCAATACAGCTAAATATTTAATAAAATTTTTGAGTGTATTAAATACATGATGTTATTTTTTCTTTTCATAAACAAAAAGTGAATTCATAAAATTCAGTCTTTACCTTTGTAAAAGCATAATTTACAAACGGCATTTATTCCTTGTAGTACACCTCTCAAACGACATCTTCGTCAAGTAGGTAAGACTTCATGTCAACGGGAAAATAAGAAATGACACATAAGAGCTAAGTTTCAATAAACTTAAGCTAGTAAAATGCAAATACTTTAAAGTGGGAAAAAATCAAATCATGTGAAATAATAATACAGTAAAAATATTTAGGCTTAAAACAAACCAAGTGACTCTTTTTTTTTTTTTAAAGATTTATTTATTTATTTGTTATGGGCGGGGGGGCGGGTTGGGGAGGGAGGGGAGCAGGCAGGCCACTTCCATTGGTCTTTCATTTCTCTATTTTCATCCGTCTTTGTTCTTTGGCTCCTGCGGGCCTCCCATCGCGGTGGCCTCTGTTGCTGCAGAGTGCCGGCTCTAGACGATGCGCCCCAGAGCTCCAGCTCGGTAATTGGACACATTGGTCCAGCCGCCCGCTGCACGTGGGCTCTTCCCAGGCCAGGGATCGAACCGGCGCCCCTTGCACTGCAAGACGGTGTCCTTACCCACTGGACCACCAGGGGAAGCCCCCCAATTGACTCTTAATTGGTTTTTTAAATTGTTTAATTTTTTTTACTCTTAATTGGTTTTAAAAATCCAAATAATATAATACCCTCAACATTTATCAGTTAGAATAGTTTCTCTTAGAGTTGGGTATTGCTTTATATAGGAAGTAATCCTAAAAGAATGAAGTCTTGGGAAAACGAGTTAATTTTGTATGCAGGATGAGAAATGGAAGAGTGAGGCCTGTGGCTCTTGACTGTCCTGTCCTCTTCCTGTTTCCACTCTTCACCAGATAGAGAAGTATACTCCTAAACAGAAGCAAAATTTCTTATCTAAAAGACACCAGAGAACTACCACCACTCTAGCTCAGACTTCAACAGCTGCTTTTACTCCAGTTTTCTCATCACTCAAATGACTATGCTAAAGCAGCACTACATCCATTCTGGAACAGGAGATGTGCACTGAAATGTGCCTCTTCCTCATAATATCTAATGGTATATCAAAACAAACTGCATATATTGCTTACTTCCAAAATTGCTAATCATTTTTTTTACATAAAAAAGTAACATAATCATTTAGAAAGCATAATTTACAAACGGCATTTATTCCTTGTAGTACACCTCTCAAACGACATCTTCGTCAAGTAGGTAAGACTTCATGTCAACGGGAAAATAAGAAATGACACATAAGAGCTAAGTTTCAATAAACTTAAGCTAGTAAAATGCAAATACTTTAAAGTGGGAAAAAATCAAATCATGTGAAATAATAATACAGTAAAAATATTTAGGCTTAAAACAAACCAAGTGACTCTTTTTTTTTTATAAGATTTATTTATTTATTTATTTTGGGCGGGGGGCGAATTGGGGAGGGAGGGGAGCGGGCGGGCCACTTCAATTGGTCTTTTCATTTCTCTATTTTCATTGGTCTTTGTTCCTTGGCTCCTGTGGGCCTCCCATCGCGGTGGCCTCTGTTGCTGCAGAGTGCCGGCTCTAGACGCATGCGCCCCAGAGCTCCAGCTCGGTAATTGGACACATTGGTCCAGCCGTTCCGCGGCACGTGGGCTCTTCCCAGGCCAGGGATCGAACCGGCGCCCCTTGCACTGCAAGACGGTGTCCTTACCCACTGGACCACCAGGGGAAGCCCCCCAATTGACTCTTAATTGGTTTTTTAAATTGTTTAATTTTTTTTACTCTTAATTGGTTTTAAAAATCCAAATAATATAATACCCTCAACATTTATCAGTTAGAATAGTTTCTCTTAGAGTTGGGTATTGCTTTATATAGGAAGTAATCCTAAAAGAATGAAGTCTTGGGAAAACGAGTTAATTTTGTATGCAGGATGAGAAATGGAAGAGTGAGGCCTGTGGCTCTTGACTGTCCTGTCCTCTTCCTGTTTCCACTCTTCACCAGATAGAGAAGTATACTCCTAAACAGAAGCAAAATTTCTTATCTAAAAGACACCAGAGAACTACCACCACTCTAGCTCAGACTTCAACAGCTGCTTTTACTCCAGTTTTCTCATCACTCAAATGACTATGCTAAAGCAGCACTACATCCATTCTGGAACAGGAGATGTGCACTGAAATGTGCCTCTTCCTCATAATATCTAATTGTATATACAAAGCATAAACTGTCATATATTCGGCATTAACTTTTTGTGAGTATTTTCCCATTAAAAGTATATGTAGCTAATTTTTCCTTTTTTTTTTTGGCCTGCCACATGTTTTGTAGGATCTTAGTTCAGGGATTGAACCTGGGGCCTCAGCACTGAGAATGTGCAGTCCTAAACACTAGATTGCCAGGGAATTTCCCTAAAACTACACGTTTTAAACCAAGCCAAGTCTGCCAAACTTTGAAAGAAATTAAGTGTGAGTGCTACAAAATGCAAAGTTTAAAAAATCTTTTTATAAACTCCAGTGAGAATGTCTTATGATTTTATTTTTAAAAATTGTGGCTAAATATATGTAATATAAATTCTACCATTTTGAGTTCTGTGGCATTAAGTCCATTCACTTTGTTGTGCAACATAATAGCAACCAAATCCAGAACCTTTTCATCTATACCAAGTGGAATTGTACCCACTGAACAATAACTGCCCACTCCATCATCTCAACACCTGGAAACTACCATTTTACTTTATTTTATCATTTTATTAATAGATCTCCTAACAATATTTTCCTTATATATAAAATTAAATTACTTAGAAGCTAATTTTGTATAGTTTTTAATTTTTGATGACTTCACTCTACTACCTAAATACCAATTATAAATATACCATGTCAGTCAAAAAATGCAATTAAAAAGCTTCATGAGACACAAATAAATAAGTTGTTTATCTTAATTTTCCTCTTAGATACATTATTCTTTTAAATTCAAATTATACTCACCTATTGTTATTCTTTTTAAAATCTTGTGTCAATCTATTCAGTTGGTCAATAAAACCAAATGACTCTTTCTTTGAGATTACAGTTCATCAATTTCTTTGCCATTCATAATTTCATATCTTAAAAACAGGTCTAGAGGGCTTCTCCTGGTGGTCCAGTGGATAAGGACACCGTCTTGCAGTGTAAGGGGTGCAGGTTCGATCCCTGGTCTGGGAAGAGCCCACGTGCCACTGAGCGGCTGGACTGATGTGTTCAATTACCGAGCCGGAGCTCTGGGGCGCATGCGCCCAGAGCTAGCGCTGTGCGACAACAGAGGCCACCGCGATGGGAGGCCCACAGGAGCCAAAGAACAAAGACGAATGAAAATAGAGAAATGAAAGACCAATGGAGGTGGCCCGCCCGCTCCCCTCCCTCCCCAACCCGACCCCCACCCAAAATAAATAAATAAATAAATCTTTAAAAAAAAAAAAAAAATCAGGTCTAGATACCTGATTCTACAAATAGTTTTCAGCCTGACCTCCTGTCTATACCTAACACAACTCTCTAAAACTCATATACTCAAGAATATATCTGTGGTTTCCCCAGTGGAGCGTGTACTTCTCTGCCTAGTATCAAGGTCCGTATAACCAGGACCTATCCAGTGTTTCCTATTTCAAGTCAATGAAAACACTCCACAATTCAAGTTAAAAGATCTCGTTTGAGAGTCGTGACAACTAATTTTGTTAGTATGTTCAAAGAATGGTAGCTATATATTTAGGGGAAAAGGGTCTCTATAAACAGCTAGAGAAGCGTAAGAATTACTTGAGTGGACAAAAGACTGATCAAGCCTGATATTACTGTGGCCAACAGGTGAGTGTTAAGTGGAAAAAACACAGTTACTCATCATTTGAGTAGTGATTGAGTGACTGATTTTTCAAGGTTTTCAGAAGAACTAAGATGCTTATAATAAATTATTTTCCATTTCTTCCCCTCCCTGAAGATGTATATTCCTACCTGATCTTTGAATTTTCACTGAACCTACTGCTGGAGGCTAAAATACTCATTAAGCCCCCTTCCATTCATCCCTACTTTTAAGGACAATTTAAGTCTATCTTCTTTAGTGGAGTCTTACTTCAACCTTTCTGAAGGATTCTGGTATTGTACTATCCATAAGAAGTCTTTTTTTTTTCTTTAAATTAATTAATTTATTTTTTTGGGGGGGGCAGGTTGGGGAGGGGAGGCACGTTGGGGAGGGAGGGGGGCAGGCGGGCCACTTCTATTAGTCTTTCATTTATCTATTTTTTTCATCCATCTTTGTTCTTTGGCCCGCGTGGGCCTCCCATCGCAGTGGCTTCTGTTGTCCCAGAGCACCGGCTCTGTGCGCATGCGTTCCAGAGCTCCGGCTTGGTCATTGGACACATCGGTCCAGCCGCTCCGCGGCACATGGGATCTTCCCAGGCCAGGGATTGAACCTGCGCCCCTTGCACTGCAAGGTGGTGTCCTTACCCACTGGACCACCAGGGAAGTCCCATAAGAAGTCTTGAATACAGACAATTATTTCCAGGGTTGAGTACTGTGCTGAGCAGATACTTGGTTTCATTATTTCATACTTACCCTTCTTGCGAACTAGATTAGCTATGTGGCAATGCATGCTGGTATGGATCATGCCATCCTATATCTCAGTCCACTGGAAACATCATAGTGCCTACATCCTTTTATCTCTCCTCCCAAGTTTGCTGGCTAAAACAAGAGCCACCATCACCAAGCAAATATGGAAAGAATGCTGATGACTAGATTCAGAAACCACCCCCCCTCCCCAAATCTATTAAAAAATTCAGAAAACAGAACCATTCAGTTCTTGTCCTTTAATCTCTATACAATAGTTTTAGTTCCAGGTCTGGTTGTTTATATTTTGGCTGCAGGCTCTTCCTATCTCTACTGGCTTTTGAGGTATCAACTTTTCATTCTTATGATCTTCTAAGAAAAAAAGTCATTTTGAAAAGTGACATGCATGTCTTGCTTAAGTCAATTTGCAAATGAATCTGAGTAAATAGGAATATTTACATACCTTCTCTTTTCATATGAGATAGCAAGACTTTTAAGAGTAAAAAATATACATTTGTAGGCTTCCCTTGTAGCTCAGTGGTAAAGAGTCCGCTTGCCAATGCAGGAGACATAGGTTCAATCCTTGATCCAGGACAATCCCACATGCTGTGGAGCAACTAAGCCCGTGAGCCACAACCATCGTGCTCTAGAGCCTCAGAGCCTCAATTATTGAGCCCATGTGCTGCAACTTCTGAAGCCTGGGTGCCCTAGAGCTGAGTCCCACAACAAGTGAAGTCACCGTGACAAGAAGCCTGCTCATCTCAGCTAGAGAGTTGCCCCCACTTTCTGCAACTAGAGAAGAGCCTGTAGCAGCAGTGAAAACCAAGAATAGCCAAAAATAAATAAATAAAACTAAAAAAAAATTTACAAATGTATTTTATATAAATTAATGATTTTCCTCGCCCCACCTCTTTGTAAATGAGCTGCAATTCTAATTTTGCTTCCATTAATATTTTTGTTTAGGTATATTTACTTTCTGATACTGCTCTAAATTCAGTTCCTCTTGTTTGCATAGGAATTATTGCATTTAATGAAGATATTAAAAGTTCTAGGCTTGTCTCCTAAACTTTTTTTTTTTTAATTAGTGGTTGCCCTTAGGTTTTTCTTTCTTTCTTTCTTTTTTAACATTTATTTTATTTATTTATCTTTTGGGGGGTGAGGTGGGGAGTGAGGGGGACGGGCGGGCCACTTCTATTGGTCTTTCATTTATCTATTTTCATCCGTCTTTGTTCTTTGGCTCCTGTGGGCCTCCCATCGCAGTGGCCTCTGTCGTCGCAGAGCACCCGCTTTGGGCGCATGCGCCCCAGAGCTCCAGCTCGGTAATTGGACACATCAGTCCAGCCTCTCTGCGGCACGTGGGATCTTCCCAGGCCAGGGATTGAACTGGCGCCCCTTGCACTGCAAGGCGGTGTCCTTACCCACTGGACCACCAGGAGAAGCCCATCTCCTAAACTCTTAAATCATCCTGAGGGCAGTAGAATTTACTGGTCAATTTCTGCATTTCTAACTTTATCAATGAAATGAGCAGCAGAAAGAATTTAATGAGGCAGCAACTATACAGAATGGTGAATTAGGAGTCAGAAGACTCAAGATGGAATTCTAGCTCTGTCCCTTGTGAGTCAAGATCTTGGATAAAATATTTCAGTACACAAAGTCTCAGTTTCCTCTTTGTAAAATGGGTTCATTAATGCCTACTTTACGAAACAGTGCTAAGACTGTAAAACCTTAAACTTTTATGTGCACATCTAACTGAACAAGTATTCAACAAAAACCTGAATCAAAATTTACAGTAGGATTCGAAATGTACTTCTGATAGACTTAGGGTTTTGGTGAACTATGATTCAACATGAGCCAACAGTACTGATGACAAAGTGAAAGTGCAGTCAGGATACATTACTGTAAGCATCTTATTCATACCAGACAGACTGTATTTTGTACCTCAAACCACACTGAGTACACTGGGTTCAGCTCTATAGACAGTATTTTAAAGGAATACTGACAAAATAGGGCAGATCCAAACTGAAACATCCAGGATACTAATGGTCTAGAATTTATATTGTGAGAACCAGTGTAAGGATGTGGGTATGTTTAGCTCAAAGACACAAAAACTATTTTCAGAAGATAAATGTAGGGCCCCCAAACTAGGTTATATGCTAAACTGAAACCTGCCCTCATAATAATTTTATATTCTATTAATTATTACAGATATAAATACAATTTATAATACTATGGAAGAAGTCTATTTATTATGGTCCTAATTCTAATATTCTGAGGGCTAAAATAAGATGAACACAGATCAACTTAATAACTGGCTTTTAGAAAAATTCACTGTATTTGACTAAGTTGTCTTATTAATGATTTGGAGGTCAAACTGTCAATTTTAAGTTCTGACAATAGGGTACCATATTCCAGAAGCATAAGAAACAGCCTATAGAACCAAATTATTGAAAATAAAACTGAAAGCAATTTTAATAAAGTTATTATTGGAAATAACAGGAAGAGTGCAACTGACAGTATAGGCAAAAAGTCAGGTGTAACTGCTGACAACTGGATACATGTTTATGTCAATCTGCATTCAATTTATTCCTGTTTTACAGGAAGATAATTTTGAAGACTCAAATTTCAGACAAATAGGCAAAGGACAAAACTACAGAGAACAGTTTGGGATGTTAGCTACTGTAGTTATGATTAGAACTTAAAATTCCTATTATACTAGAGTTTGTTATATTTATTTCCTACTTAAAGAAGGCTTGTGCTATTAAATTCTGCCTGGTTTTCATTTCCTAACAAAAACCTGAATCAAAATTTACAGTAGGATTCGAAATGTACTTCTGATAGACTTAGGGTTTTGGTGAACTATGATTCAACATGAGCCAACAGTACTGATGACAAAGTGAAAGTGCAGTCAGGATACATTACTGTAAGCATCTTATTCATACCAGACAGACTGTATTTTGTACCTCAAACCACACTGAGTACACTGGGTTCAGCTCTATAGACAGTATTTTAAAGGAATACTGACAAAATAGGGCAGATCCAAACTGAAACATCCAGGATACTAATGGTCTAGAATTTATATTGTGAGAACCAGTGTAAGGATGTGGGTATGTTTAGCTCAAAGACACAAAAACTATTTTCAGAAGATAAATGTAGGGCCCCCAAACTAGGTTATATGCTAAACTGAAACCTGCCCTCATAATAATTTTATATTCTATTAATTATTACAGATATAAATACAATTTATAATACTATGGAAGAAGTCTATTTATTATGGTCCTAATTCTAATATTCTGAGGGCTAAAATAAGATGAACACAGATCAACTTAATAACTGGCTTTTAGAAAAATTCACTGTATTTGACTAAGTTGTCTTATTAATGATTTGGAGGTCAAACTGTCAATTTTAAGTTCTGACAATAGGGTACCATATTCCAGAAGCATAAGAAACAGCCTATAGAACCAAATTATTGAAAATAAAACTGAAAGCAATTTTAATAAAGTTATTATTGGAAATAACAGGAAGAGTGCAACTGACAGTATAGGCAAAAAGTCAGGTGTAACTGCTGACAACTGGATACATGTTTATGTCAATCTGCATTCAATTTATTCCTGTTTTTACAGGAAGATAATTTTGAAGACTCAAATTTCAGACAAATAGGCAAAGGACAAAACTACAGAGAACAGTTTGGGATGTTAGCTACTGTAGTTATGATTAGAACTTAAAATTCCTATTATACTAGAGTTTGTTATATTTATTTCCTACTTAAAGAAGGCTTGTGCTATTAAATTCTGCCTGGTTTTCATTTCCTAAGAAAATATCGAAAAGTAAGATCATAAGTAACAAGTTTTCTATCATTCTTCTTTGAGTCATCTATCTTGAACTGAGAAGTTGTTTGAGGCATGAAAACAGTGAATTCACTCCCTTTGTTTAGTTTTGGTATTAAAAATCAGATTTTATGGCTGTAACTTTGGTGAGATCAAAAACATAGTATTGCCTTAATCATAAAAGCTCAAATTTAACCCATTCTCTTAAACATACATATGTCAAGTTATAAAATCCTGAGGCTAAAACATCTGGTATCAGGTTAAGCATTGTCTAACTTCTCAAAAACAGTTGATATTTGAACAATGACTGAATAATGGCTATTACATAATGTCAAGTTTCTCTATGTTCACAAATTATAAAATAAGCTTTTAAAAGATTAAATTTGATATGTTTATTAAATATCAACTGACAATATTATTAAGTTTACAAATCCTTTTTTACCACCAAATGCTGACAGTACCTAGCACCCTTAAAAACTTTTCTGCTTTGGACTATAATACCCTTGACTAATCCAAGTGCCAAAAGAGCCTTTTCTCCCCTCTTTTGGGATACATCTTTCTTTCAGAAACATTCCCATTATCAAATTATTCAAGATAATTAAAATTTCCTGATGAGCAGTATTTGTTGTTCTTTACTTGCTAAGTCATGTCTGACTCTTTTGCAGCCTTCATGGACTACAGCCCACCAGGCTTCTCTGTCCATGAGATTTCCCAGGCAAGAATACTGGAGTGGGCTGTCATTTCCTACTCCAGAAGATTTTTCTAATTTACAAAATCAAGGTCTTAAAGTTCTTTGTGGCAGATTAAAGAGATAGAAGCAATAATATTAACTGCTGACAATGAATCTGAAGATGTTATTTTATTTTGCACTAAATGATAATATTAAGTTATTTTAAATTCACAAAACAAAAATATATAAAAATCAAAAACACAGCTCAAGAAAGAAAAAAAGTAGGAAACAGTGTGATTATATTTGAATATTTTATGTTAAGCAACAAAATTTAAGAGCTTAAAATTAAAAAAAAAAAACTTGAAAAACATTTCATCTCTACTCAACTTGTAAAAATTAATCAAAAACACTGTACTTATTTAATTTTTATGGTGTCAAACATATGAAACATTTACATTCCATAATCCCTGGACCATCCATTTTTCATAAGTGAATAATTAAAAAACAATGGCATAAAATAAACATAAAAGAGAAGCAGGAACACACACACAATCATGAAGAATCAATAACCACTGTCACTATGGCCTATTTTTCTGGGTATAGTTTAATTGGAACCATCACTATTTTAGTATCTAAGGCTTAAAAGGAACTCCAGGCATATTACCTAAAAGGGACAAGAGAAAGCATTCTTCCAACTATGAAATATAGCAAATGACCTATGTTTAAAAGATGCTGGAGAATATCCAAGAAAGGCTGCTTAGAAATTTATAAAAGAGATGAAATGAATTTAAGAATGTGATGTTATCAGTACTTATAAATCTGCTGGAAATTAAATGCTATTTCTTTCTGAAAAGTAGACTGCCCTTTTACTTTACAGTAAGAGTGCAGTATCAATTGAAAAGATTTCTTTTTCTAAGAGTTAAGTTGAAGAAAAGCTGAGTTGGCTTCCAAGGGAAACCTAAGCCTCGATTAAAAATTTAAGCAAAGGTTCCCATTCTTTACCTTAAATGTGCCAAAAGAGCCTTTTCTCCCTCTTGGGATACATCTTTCTTTCAGAAACATTCCCATTATCAAATTATTCAAGATAATTAAAATTTCCTGATGAGCAGTATTTGTTGTTCTTTACTTGCTAAGTCATGTCTGACTCTTTTGCAGCCTTCATGGACTACAGCCCACCAGGCTTCTCTGTCCATGAGATTTCCCAGGCAAGAATACTGGAGTGGGCTGTCATTTCCTACTCCAGAAGATTTTTCTAATTTACAAAATCAAGGTCTTAAAGTTCTTTGTGGCAGATTAAAGAGATAGAAGCAATAATATTAACTGCTGACAATGAATCTGAAGATGTTATTTTATTTTGCACTAAATGATAATATTAAGTTATTTTAAATTCACAAAACAAAAATATATAAAAATCAAAAACACAGCTCAAGAAAGAAAAAAAGTAGGAAACAGTGTGATTATATTTGAATATTTTATGTTAAGCAACAAAATTTAAGAGCTTAAAATTAAAAAAAAAACTTGAAAAACATTTCATCTCTACTCAACTTGTAAAAATTAATCAAAAACACTGTACTTATTTAATTTTTATGGTGTCAAACATATGAAACATTTACATTCCATAATCCCTGGACCATCCATTTTTCATAAGTGAATAATTAAAAAACAATGGCATAAAATAAACATAAAAGAGAAGCAGGAACACACACACAATCATGAAGAATCAATAACCACTGTCACTATGGCCTATTTTTCTGGGTATAGTTTAATTGGAACCATCACTATTTTAGTATCTAAGGCTTAAAAGGAACTCCAGGCATATTACCTAAAAGGGACAAGAGAAAGCATTCTTCCAACTATGAAATATAGCAAATGACCTATGTTTAAAAGATGCTGGAGAATATCCAAGAAAGGCTGCTTAGAAATTTATAAAAGAGATGAAATGAATTTAAGAATGTGATGTTATCAGTACTTATAAATCTGCTGGAAATTAAATGCTATTTCTTTCTGAAAAGTAGACTGCCCTTTTACTTTACAGTAAGAGTGCAGTATCAATTGAAAAGATTTCTTTTTCTAAGAGTTAAGTTGAAGAAAAGCTGAGTTGGCTTCCAAGGGACCAATTAAGAAACCTAAGCCTCGATTATATAGGATTATTTGTAGATTTGCAAAGGTTCCCATTCTAGTTTTCCAGAGACAAAAATATATAAGGAAAAAATCAGAAAAAGAAGTGATCTGTGGCGTTTAGCTACTATTCTTCAAACTGGCTCATTATTATGTATTTTCAGTATTTAATTGATTCGCATCCTAAAAACTACTTATGTAGTACAATGGTTAATCTATGATAATAAAGTCATTCCTTACATATACACATTATTTACTGAGTCACTGATGCAATGGTATGAGGTAATGTAGTAGAATCATCTGAAGCACTAGTTTTCATTTAAATAGGGTCATCCCTCAATATCAAGAACAGAAAGAGCAGCATTTGAGTTTCTTTTATTTACAAAAGTAAAACTAGGTGAAGGAATACATGATAATTAATCTTTTTGGCAGTTGATTTTAGGGTCTCAAATTTAGGGAAATATATGTCTTGGGAATTTACCACAGCCTTGTTTTTGACAGTTTTTCTAGGGGCATGACATTAATTTTAGCTCATCTATTAGAATTATTCCCTTAGTATTCACAAGTTTCTCAAAAGCAAAATGAATCAGGGTAAAAATGTTTCTTATTTGAAGAAGGAGGTGTGCATGTGTATATATAAAAGGAAGGAAAAGGGACTGCCTTCCTGTTTTTCTCACCTCTTGAAGTTTAATAACTAAATTTTAAGCACATCACAAGTCAGAAGCACAATCTAGTGAAATATAAAAAAAAGATACATGAAAATAACTATTTATCCGGTAGATGGGACATTCTGATTTCTAAAACCATAAAATAGCTGTCAATAAACTGGAATAATGATGAATAAAAGGCTACTACTTATTTGTAAATTCCTTTGAAGAGAAAGGGTTTAAAATTATGATTCTCAGATTTGGGGATGATAGGGCCTGGCTGTAAAATCTTTTTCTGAAACAGAAAACTTTACCCAAGGCGATGGCATTATTTGTGCTCTAAAATGGACTAAATTAATATCAAACTTCAACGTGCTGGGGGTCAGGAAAAGTGAAAAAGTTGTTATTCTAGGACAGTAGGAAAAAATTCAGAAATAAACCAAAGCATAATGCCAAACAGTAACTTTTTATAGCAACGGTAGTGGGGCTGTCAGTTAATACTTACAAGGTAAGACTGCAGGGCTAAGTAGGGGGGAGGGGGTCCTTCATGTTATTATTAACCTAGAGGGAAAATAAAGAAGAAAGCCTTAAAAAAAAAAAATTGATCACACTACATAAGTTACAACATTTTCAACTGAGGCTGATAATCATTGTTTTTTAACCTTTACATAGCACAGATCACAGATTGGAAATACCTAGCAGCATTTATATATTAATATTTCAGTCCAGAGTACTAATTTTTAACTCACTTCTGTTACTACTATCCTTTTGAAGTTTAAAAGTTGAATCTGTAAGTGTAACCAAAACTCATACTTCAATGTCTAACTTGGAGTACACTGAGGCTTCTAGAGGACATCATGTAACTGAAGATATTTTAAGATAAATTCAGTATCATATCTCCATACTGACCAATCTCTTTCTCTTTTCTTCATATACATACACACTAAGAACAAATCTGTATACTGCCCGATTTCAAGAATTCTATTATAATACAGTGTAAATACAAAGCTTAAGTTGGTGCTTAAGATGCATGAAGAAATTTCTGAAAACAGTATGCTATGATCTATGGTCAAAACAAAAGAAACCAGAGCCATGAAACTGCCTAGATTAAAAAGTAAATGAAAGAGTAGTGATAAAAAAAAGAGAAACTGTTTCCATGGTTGTCTTTTACTTGTAAGAGTAGGAAGGATTAAAAGCCAGTATGCAAAGAAAGGAAAGAGTACAGCTCATCTTTTAAAATAAAAGACTTTAAAAATATTCTTGAAACTTAAGCTGGTTAAAATGTTTGATTTCTGTGGGCCATGATTGTAAGTTGTAGTTCATACACCAACTAACAGTTAAACACTTAACAAGACACAGAACAAACCCAAATCCATGCTCTAATAGGAGTTTTTCAACTGTATACCTTATTGTAGAATATCTTCACTAAAAAGGACAGTACCTTTTAAGAACATATTCGAAAAATAAGTATTTAAAATCCACAGAAAAGTCTGCAGAATAGTCAAATGAATCCCCACATCCTTGGTCCTCCAATGAAGCTGTACTGAATTCTACTATTTGGTCATGCTTACTTTGCTTTTATTTATTTTCCTTTAAAAAGAAAAAAGACGATACCCATAGTTGAGTTCCCCTCTCCATCGTTTTTAATTTTGGCCTCTTTTTATTGTTTTCTTTCTTTATACCCATCTTTGTTCTTTGGCCTGTGTGGGCCTCCCATTGCAGTGGCCCCTCTCGCTGCAGAGCACCAGCTCTGGGTGCATGCGCTCTAGAGTGCTGGCTCACAATTGGACACACCGGCCCAGCCACTTCTTGGCATGTGGTATCTTCTCGAGCCAGGGATCGAACCGGTGCACCCCACACTGCAAGGCGGGCTCTTTACCCACTGGATGACCAGGGAAGCCCTAGTTGAGTCCCCTTTGTTCCATACGTTAGATCCCATTCCCTCTCTCTTAAGACAATCACAATCCTGAATTTGGTGTTTAATTCCTATGTATCCTTTTACACTGCTATTACTGATTCAAGTATTAGAAGACTTATATCTATGATGACACACATGGCTCTCATTTTAATAGATGTATAACAAACATTTTTCATCACATGACTATGTCACAATTTGTTACTCTCCTGTTGCTTAATGTTTACATTGCTTTCAATTTTTTCCTATTAAAAGCAAAATAAGACTTCATGATAAATGTCTTGAGTTTATCTAAAACATCTAGGAATGGAAGCGTTGTGCTAAAGCCTATATATATTTTCATCCTTTAGCAGGATGCTGCCAAATGTTCCCACTAGCAGCATATGAAAGGTTCCTTTTCTGTGTTTTTTCCAATACATATTTAGAAGTACATTTAAGATAAACAGCTACTATCTAAAAAATTTTTCCATGATTGTAAGTTGTAGTTCATACACCAACTAACAGTTAAACACTTAACAAGACACAGAACAAACCCAAATCCATGCTCTAATAGGAGTTTTTCAACTGTATACCTTATTGTAGAATATCTTCACTAAAAAGGACAGTACCTTTTAAGAACATATTCGAAAAATAAGTATTTAAAATCCACAGAAAAGTCTGCAGAATAGTCAAATGAATCCCCACATCCTTGGTCCTCCAATGAAGCTGTACTGAATTCTACTATTTGGTCATGCTTACTTTGCTTTTATTTATTTTCCTTTAAAAAGAAAAAAGACGATACCCATAGTTGAGTTCCCCTCTCCATCGTTTTTAATTTTGGCCTCTTTTTATTGTTTTCTTTCTTTATACCCATCTTTGTTCTTTGGCCTGTGTGGGCCTCCCATTGCAGTGGCCCCTCTCGCTGCAGAGCACCAGCTCTGGGTGCATGCGCTTAGAGTGCTGGCTCACAATTGGACACACCGGCCCAGCCACTTCTTGGCATGTGGTATCTTCTCGAGCCAGGGATCGAACCGGTGCACCCCACACTGCAAGGCGGGCTCTTTACCCACTGGATGACCAGGGAAGCCCTAGTTGAGTCCCCTTTGTTCCATACGTTAGATCCCATTCCCTCTCTCTTAAGACAATCACAATCCTGAATTTGGTGTTTAATTCCTATGTATCCTTTTACACTGCTATTACTGATTCAAGTATTAGAAGACTTATATCTATGATGACACACATGGCTCTCATTTTAATAGATGTATAACAAACATTTTTCATCACATGACTATGTCACAATTTGTTACTCTCCTGTTGCTTAATGTTTACATTGCTTTCAATTTTTTCCTATTAAAAGCAAAATAAGACTTCATGATAAATGTCTTGAGTTTATCTAAAACATCTAGGAATGGAAGCGTTGTGCTAAAGCCTATATATATTTTCATCCTTTAGCAGGATGCTGCCAAATGTTCCCACTAGCAGCATATGAAAGGTTCCTTTTCTGTGTTTTTTCCAATACATATTTAGAAGTACATTTAAGATAAACAGCTACTATCTAAATAAAAAAACTTAAGTGATTAATTCCTTTTGTTTTCATCAAGTACAGGTTAAACAGAAGTATACTAAATATACCAACAAACAAAATTTGGCCCAAGGTACTTGAACAAAAATAAAGGTCTCGTAATATAAAAGAAAAATCTAACAACTGAAGAAATACCAAGACTTAACTTAGAGCTACTATGTAAGAAGCAAGTTACTGAGCATAGAGGGGGTAAAAAAGCAGAAAATGTAAATGGTTTATCGGAGTGAAGAATCCTTCCCCAGTTCATTTTGGGCATTGCCCTCACAAGTGATGTTTCTAACAAAACAAAACAAAAAAATACAAACTCACTTAGAGCTTGCAAAAAAACACAGATTCCTAAGTTCAGTTCCAGAAATTTTGATTCAGTACATCTGGAAAAATGCTTTATTTTAGGTTATTCTGGTACAGGTGGTCCATAGACTCTTTACACAGTAATTAGTAATAAAACCAAGATGTTTCCAAAATAAAGTATCATGTAACTCACTTTTTTGGTTAAGAGTAGGTAATAGTAATTAATGTTATCTGTTAAATTACATCAGCATATTAATGAAAACACCATAGTATTAGGGGGGAAAGGAGAAAAACCAACCAACCAAACAAAAAAACACCCGATGGTTACCTTTTTAAAAGAATGCTATTTAAATGCTGGACTTTAAAAACTGGGGCATTAGGCTTACATAGTAAAAATTTCATTTATGAGTTTTCCACCAAGAATGCTACAAATGGAATCAGAACTTTAGTAGAAGTCCAGTATTCACTTCCCTTTAACTACAACTTATTAGACTTTGGATACAAAAGAGGAGAAAAATATACAAACAGTATTTAGGTTATGTACATTTCTGCAAATTCAAATCATTAAAAATAAAAACCACTCTTCTATGCTACTTGATATTACAGAGTCCTTCTTCCAGAAGATTTAGAATAATGTGAACTTTCCAAAGATCAGATATAAGACATTATTTTAATAGTATGAAAAAGTAAAGATTTATGGGCTTCTACCTGCAGTCCACTTTGTCTTTACACACACGCCAAGCAATATGCAGTTGTCCTTTTTAGTTACAGTGAAATCCACAAAAATTTGGCCTTGTTTAGACTGGGCTATAAAAGATATTACGGGCTTAGAATATGGTCCCAAAGTGAAATAAACACTCCTATGTTGCCCTAGTCAACTTTTCTTTCCTCAGTGTACCACCTAACTTGTGTTATCAACAACTAACTATTAATAATTTATTCTAGCTTACCGGCTTAAAAGTGAAAAGGATGAAACATACCATAAATATTTTCAGAATCAAGACAGCTTTCCATTCAAACAGATGAAATTAAGTGAATAAAAAATAAACTAAAGCCACAGTAAAGAGTGAAAAAAAAAAAAAGTCTTAAGAATTATAAGCCTCTAACAGTTCTCTTTAAGCTATTTTGGGAAGAAAATACCTTTTTGACAAAGGATGTATTCATTATACTATATGTGGGTTACACTGAAGAGTTGGGCGCTTCTCACCTGGTCTGTAAAAGGGGGTGGGTGCAGGCTACACTGGCCACCATTATTGCATACTGATGCTGTTCTGTACAGCAGCTGACAAGCAGCAGCGATCTCCCAGCCCCTGCTCCCAACTGTAGAGAGCAGGAACAAGAGCTGTTGGTGATATTTGTTTATTCACTGTTGCTGCTACTGAGAAAAGCACATGCAACTCAACACACAGAGGAAAAAATTGGTTCAGCTCAACCTACCTAGTAGGTCTGCTTGTATCACTATATGATAAAATTAGTTAAGAGGGAACTTTTTCATTAAGAAGTGGGATGGGGAGAGAAGAAAAGACAAAATGGGTGTTTTGATTAGAAAAGGAGCCTATACTGTATCTAAAGAAAAAAAATCATGTAGTGACACATGTAATGACACTTCAGCTTCTAGTTTAGATGTAACTGTTCGATTATCAAAATTCTCAGAAGAGTTTTAACCAGGTTCAGTGTGAATTCGTAAAAAATATCGCCCCTAGCTATTCTAGAAAATAAGAAAGTAACTAAACTTTAATCAAGAGATGAAACTATATTACGCTTATAAAGAGCTCCAGTCCCCCCAGGTTTCACATGTCTAATCAGCATCATATGTTTGACATGAGATACTATTACAAATAAATAAGATTTTAGTCCAAAGTTTTACAAAACTTCAACTATTAAAAAGCTTCCGCATGTAATTAACCTACTTTGAATGTGTAATACAAAGCTAAAAACTTAGCAAGTACATAATATCAACTGATGGCTACATAAACAGAGATATTTTTAGTTACAGTGAAATCCACAAATTTGGCTTTTACTCAAAAGATATTACGGGCTTAGAATATGGTCCCAAAGTGAAATAAACACTCCTATGTTGCCCTAGTCAACTTTTCTTTCCTCAGTGTACCACCTAACTTGTGTTATCAACAACTAACTATTAATAATTTATTCTAGCTTACCGGCTTAAAAGTGAAAAGGATGAAACATACCATAAATATTTTCAGAATCAAGACAGCTTTCCATTCAAACAGATGAAATTAAGTGAATAAAAAATAAACTAAAGCCACAGTAAAGAGTGAAAAAAAAGTCTTAAGAATTATAAGCCTCTAACAGTTCTCTTTAAGCTATTTTGGGAAGAAAATACCTTTTTGACAAAGGATGTATTCATTATACTATATGTGGGTTACACTGAAGAGTTGGGCGCTTCTCACCTGGTCTGTAAAAGGGGGTGGGTGCAGGCTACACTGGCCACCATTATTGCATACTGATGCTGTTCTGTACAGCAGCTGACAAGCAGCAGCGATCTCCCAGCCCCTGCTCCCAACTGTAGAGAGCAGGAACAAGAGCTGTTGGTGATATTTGTTTATTCACTGTTGCTGCTACTGAGAAAAGCACATGCAACTCAACACACAGAGGAAAAAATTGGTTCAGCTCAACCTACCTAGTAGGTCTGCTTGTATCACTATATGATAAAATTAGTTAAGAGGGAACTTTTTCATTAAGAAGTGGGATGGGGAGAGAAGAAAAGACAAAATGGGTGTTTTGATTAGAAAAGGAGCCTATACTGTATCTAAAGAAAAAAAATCATGTAGTGACACATGTAATGACACTTCAGCTTCTAGTTTAGATGTAACTGTTCGATTATCAAAATTCTCAGAAGAGTTTTAACCAGGTTCAGTGTGAATTCGTAAAAAATATCGCCCCTAGCTATTCTAGAAAATAAGAAAGTAACTAAACTTTAATCAAGAGATGAAACTATATTACGCTTATAAAGAGCTCCAGTCCCCCCAGGTTTCACATGTCTAATCAGCATCATATGTTTGACATGAGATACTATTACAAATAAATAAGATTTTAGTCCAAAGTTTTTACAAAAACTTCAACTATTAAAAAAGCTTCCGCATGTAATTAACCTACTTTGAATGTGTAATACAAAGCTAAAAACTTAGCAAGTACATAATATCAACTGATGGCTAACATAAACAGAGATATTTGTTCAGTCAAATTATCTTTCAGCTTAAATGTGATTCTATTTATGGACTCGTAATTTTACATTTAGGATAAATTTTTATTAACATCTTAAGCATTTCTGACTCTGAAAAATACTTTAAAAGTTATAAAAATTAGGACATCTGTAGATTATTTGTTAAATTCAAGAATTGGCTGGTAAGTTTAAACAGCTAGTCAGAAAGGTCAGATGTGACAGTAATATAAAAGTGTAAAATACAGTAATAACTGCAATTTGGATATTTTATTAAAAATCTCATCTTTAATTTTATCAAAATTGAAAAAGTAATTTTTCTGCTTAGCAGCAGTTCAATAACAATGTTAATAAAAGTTTTTAAAAATTCTGAGGATCACAAGATAACAAAACTACTAAATATATTTGTTTAGTATGAAAGCTATCAATAAAAAAGAATAACAACAAACATTAAAGACTTTTAAAAATTAACACTTAGAAACAGCAATAAATTAAAAAAACTATTAGCCAGTCAATCAATCTTAGTAACTACATTTGAATCAGGCTGCATTTTTCTCTTCCAAGTGACTAACCATGAAAATAGGAAAGTAAAACTAAACCAAATCATAAATGTTAATAAAATATCGAAAGTGGATCGTGATGCTGTAAACTGAAATTTTACTTCAAAATGCTACTAAATACAAAAATTAAGTCCTGATATTAATTAAATATTGCTTTTTGAAAATGCTTATCTGAAAATACAACTCTGATGCATTAGGTCTACTTGAAGAAAACAAACAGATTAAGGATGTTAAATCTGTTTGTCAAAAAAAACATAAGATACATGGATGAAACTGCTTCAAATAAACATTAAAAAATTTTTTTTATTAAGAAATTATATTTACTCTTTAATGAATCCTCGGCGATACTATAAACGTCAAAGAAAACTGTTACAGCTGACTGCTTAAAATATAAGTTGTCCTTATATACCAGAATTATACATGAATGACAAATAATGAATAATTTCAAGTCACTTCATACATAGATATGTTAAATTACCTCTATTCCAGTTTTTTCAAATATTCTTTTCCTCCAAGGATAACTAATTTCAATAAAACTAGAACTCTGACAGTGTAACTATATTTCATGAAAAGCTAAAAATTTTCCTGAAAATTCATTTAACCAAAAATATTAATATTGCACAAACAGGACAGAAATCTATCACTGAAAAAATATAACATGATAAAATATTCTCCTCAAATCCTGTCATAATAAGCTACATGTTAAGTAAGGCTTTGTTTTGTAAATTTAAAATAGTCAAAATCCTTACAAAATGTCCTTTAAGGGGTAGTTAAGGGATAGCCAATCACATATAGCAGTAAAAGCCCCTATTAACCTTCTCCTAAAATAACACATACTACTAATTAGGTTAAAGTTTCTTACTCTGTAAGAACTGACCAAATAAAACTTAATATCTGCACAATTCTTTTAGATGTTAAATTATTTACTAAGCTAAAAATGTGGAAGTTTATATAGCTATATAGATAGGAAAATTTTATAACACTAAACACTTGTATCCAAACAGTAAGTTTTGACAACTTCAGAGATCACAAATCATAAACTCTCTAAATTAGAAACAACTATGTGTATTTACATCTTTTTTCACAACATAAACTTAAAAGCTGTCTCTCTTCCCCCATTTAAACCTGTGTATATAAAGACATCTGGATTGAAAGTGATAAACTGAACCTGGATTTTTCTCCCTAATCGTATTTTTCACTTTTTCCCAGAAATTATATATTTTTTTACTTTTCATCTTAACTTTTCTAACCTAGAATACACTGGTTAAGTTAAAGGAAAAAATTGTATTTATTTTATTCCATTCAAATGGTCTATTGAAGAAAACAAACAGATTAAGGATGTTAAATCTGTTTGTGAAAAAAAACATAAGATACATGGATGAAACTGCTTCAAATAAACATTAAAAATTTTTTATTAAGAAATTATATTTACTCTTTAATGAATCCTCGGCGATACTATAAACGTCAAAGAAAACTGTTACAGCTGACTGCTTAAAATATAAGTTGTCCTTATATACCAGAATTATACATGAATGACAAATAATGAATAATTTCAAGTCACTTCATACATAGATATGTTAAATTACCTCTATTCCAGTTTTTTCAAATATTCTTTTCCTCCAAGGATAACTAATTTCAATAAAACTAGAACTCTGACAGTGTAACTATATTTCATGAAAAGCTAAAAATTTTCCTGAAAATTCATTTAACCAAAAATATTAATATTGCACAAACAGGACAGAAATCTATCACTGAAAAAATATAACATGATAAAATATTCTCCTCAAATCCTGTCATAATAAGCTACATGTTAAGTAAGGCTTTGTTTTGTAAATTTAAAATAGTCAAAATCCTTACAAAATGTCCTTTAAGGGGTAGTTAAGGGATAGCCAATCACATATAGCAGTAAAAGCCCCTATTAACCTTCTCCTAAAATAACACATACTACTAATTAGGTTAAAGTTTCTTACTCTGTAAGAACTGACCAAATAAAACTTAATATCTGCACAATTCTTTTAGATGTTAAATTATTTACTAAGCTAAAAATGTGGAAGTTTATATAGCTATATAGATAGGAAAATTTTATAACACTAAACACTTGTATCCAAACAGTAAGTTTTGACAACTTCAGAGATCACAAATCATAAACTCTCTAAATTAGAAACAACTATGTGTATTTACATCTTTTTTCACAACATAAACTTAAAAGCTGTCTCTCTTCCCCCATTTAAACCTGTGTATATAAAGACATCTGGATTGAAAGTGATAAACTGAACCTGGATTTTTCTCCCTAATCGTATTTTTCACTTTTTCCCAGAAATTATATATTTTTTTACTTTTCATCTTAACTTTCTCTAACCTAGAATACACTGGTTAAGTTAAAGGAAAAAAAATTGTATTTATTTTTATTCCATTCAAATTAGGCTGCTTTTTTTTTTAAATAACACTTTCAAAGCTATAAAGACTTTCTGTACCTTTTATTTATTTCAAACAAGCACCTTACAGTACAATGACACCAATATCTGAACTTCACCCTTATATCACACTGGTTTCCATCAAACTTTAACATTTTACTTAACTTTAAATGTTAACGGATTCACATTCCTAGATTATCTAATAAAACAGAAGTATCTGATTTTTAAAGTATTTTGATATGTATCTCAATGTTCAAACATTCTTAAACACACATCTGATAATTTACTTAAAACACTTTTTGACACTGTTTAAAGATAAAACTAGTTCTAGGACTATGGTGATAAATACACTTCACTCTTAAGACTAATTTACACTTTTCTTATGAAAATAAACCTTTGTGATTTCTGTATCTTAGGTGTATAAATAAATATTTTTAGGTGAAAAAAATTTAAAGAAAAAATTATAGTGTTTATTTTTGGTAAGCCCCACTTTATTCAGCAAATTGTGTTTTAAAAAACAGTATGGTTAATAATTTTTCATGTAACATCTTACTACGCAAAAATTAACCAAGGAAGTCTGTAATACTGTACAATGAGTTTTCATTATACCAGATTACAATTGAGAAAAACAGCCAAAATTTTATGAGCTAAGTATCTGAAAATTTCAACTAAGGCTATAAAATAAGTCTCCCTTTAAAGCAAATAAACATGCTAGAAAAGTATAAATCATTAAAGTATTCTGGAGGTAAAGACAACAAGTCACTGGAAGTTTTGGAATTCTACAGTTTATTTTTCAAACAGTTTGCAACTTTTGATATGAATAATTTAAATATTTTACTCAAGAGTCCTATGAGTAAGATGCTAGTTTCTATTTAAGAAAAGTGGGTTTTTCAGTTTCAACCAAATTGCCACTTTTGGTTAGAATAGTATTTGGAATACTTTAAATTCTCTATAAATATTCTCATTAATTTTATCTGATTTTACAGGCTCCATCTACTATTATATCTGTCAAAGAGCAGAGCACCAAATTCCATTTCCTTTAAACCTACAATTTTATAATATGAAAAATCCACTGGTTAATTTAAAGGAAAAAAAATTGTATTTATTTTTATTCCATTCAAATTAGGCTGCTTTTTTTTTTAAATAACACTTTCAAAGCTATAAAGACTTTCTGTACCTTTTATTTATTTCAAACAAGCACCTTACAGTACAATGACACCAATATCTGAACTTCACCCTTATATCACACTGGTTTCCATCAAACTTTAACATTTTACTTAACTTTAAATGTTAACGGATTCACATTCCTAGATTATCTAATAAAACAGAAGTATCTGATTTTTAAAGTATTTTGATATGTATCTCAATGTTCAAACATTCTTAAACACACATCTGATAATTTACTTAAAACACTTTTTGACACTGTTTAAAGATAAAACTAGTTCTAGGACTATGGTGATAAATACACTTCACTCTTAAGACTAATTTACACTTTTCTTATGAAAATAAACCTTTGTGATTTCTGTATCTTAGGTGTATAAATAAATATTTTTAGGTGAAAAAAATTTAAAGAAAAAATTATAGTGTTTATTTTTGGTAAGCCCCACTTTATTCAGCAAATTGTGTTTTAAAAAACAGTATGGTTAATAATTTTTCATGTAACATCTTACTACGCAAAATTAACCAAGGAAGTCTGTAATACTGTACAATGAGTTTTCATTATACCAGATTACAATTGAGAAAAACAGCCAAAATTTTATGAGCTAAGTATCTGAAAATTTCAACTAAGGCTATAAAATAAGTCTCCCTTTAAAGCAAATAAACATGCTAGAAAAGTATAAATCATTAAAGTATTCTGGAGGTAAAGACAACAAGTCACTGGAAGTTTTGGAATTCTACAGTTTATTTTTCAAACAGTTTGCAACTTTTGATATGAATAATTTAAATATTTTACTCAAGAGTCCTATGAGTAAGATGCTAGTTTCTATTTAAGAAAAGTGGGTTTTTCAGTTTCAACCAAATTGCCACTTTTGGTTAGAATAGTATTTGGAATACTTTAAATTCTCTATAAATATTCTCATTAATTTTATCTGATTTTACAGGCTCCATCTACTATTATATCTGTCAAAGAGCAGAGCACCAAATTCCATTTCCTTTAAACCTACAATTTTATAATATGAAAAATCCACTGTTTAAGTCTTTAACATATGACACTGTACTAACAACCTTAAGAAGAAAAAAGTATTATATACATTTATGTTTAGAATAAGTAAATTCATTTGGAATTGGACCAAAGACCAAATGATAAGAACATTAATTATATATAAAAAAAATCTTAAGCTTTAATAAATTAAGCGAACTCAACTATGGCCACTTCACTGGATGTTTTCTGTCTACTAATAAATCTTTATTGACTTTACTTCACCAAGAAGTTCTAGCTTTACCAATTGTCTAGCTCAATTATATTGCAAGGATATAAAATTGTATGCTTTAAAAATTCATTAGTATACCTTAATCGCCTATAATGTTCCAATGCATTATATGAATGTTCAACCAAAGAAGTTAGGTTGTTCTCCAGAACTGGCTCTCTCCTAAAGGTCAAAACCTGCAATAAAAATGTCATGTATTATAGCATGAAGACACTCAACAGATTTCCGCCTCCTGCAGTTGCAGTTGATCCCTGAACACAGTTGTTCAAAACAACTTCAATCTTGCCTATACTCAAAGAAACCCTAACTTGAAAATAATGTTTTAAAAATAGAAATATCTTGATTAGAAACACCTGTGATATGCTTTATCATCCGAAGCCTCTTCAAACAAATCAGATTAATACATTTCTGCTTTCATTTCTCTTTAGGGCATTCATTTTGAAAGCAGAGTAGACGAATGTGTGTATTTAAGTAGGTAGTTGTTAAGAGGACTGGTCAAGGGGGCTCCATAAAGAAAATAGAAATACAGTCTATGCTTCTAAAACTCATAAAATCCACACGGTTTAAAAACTCACTCAAGGTTCAGAGACAAATTTTTAACTACTTTTCTCCCCATGTTATCATGTTTTAACGCTGACAGAAATTACCATCATTTTCAACTTTAGTCTTCGGTCAAACAGTAATACTGATATTTCCAAATACTTTAAGATGTTACAGTATAACAGAACAACACTTCATATTTACTTTTAAAACAAATTAAAGTATTTATAAGTAATTTTAATGTGTCCAAGCAGAGGTGGTGTAATTAAATGAATGTAAGGGTGTCTTCCTTTGCTTTACCTGAATCTTAATAATTTTGTGGCAATCAACTATATAAAAATAAAAATAATAAATAGTTAAATTAACAAAGGTTTATAGTGCATTATATGTAAACTACAATAATCTGAATATTCCATTTTTATTTAAAATAGCCCTTTATTCATCTGCAGCCAAATATCTGATTGTTTAATGACAAAAAACACACATATGTAACTCAGCAACTCTAATCCTGAAACCATGACATTCAAAAATTTTAGAATATATAGTTCTTCTAGAAAGATATAATTTTCTATATGTTCACATATAGAAAATGAAGATATATTAACTTAAAAAATTACAGGATAATAGAATAAACCAATATGTACTCCATGCCAAATGTTAAGTTTTTAAATAGTAGGGAAACAAAAAACACTAGATAATAAAGAATAAAAGAGGTTCAGATAGAAGACAAACATTAAACCAAACATGTATGATAAAAAAGATGTTAAGAAAATCTTGAAACATTAAAATTCAAGTCTATTACAAAATACAGCTTTTTACACTATGAACCTATGACAAGTCTTTCCAGCACAAAGACTCCTTAGTGAAATAGGACAGGATTAAACACAAGTGTATTTAACTGCTCATAATTTGATAAAAAATATTAAGATTAAAATTCACATACATATTTAATATCAATTCCAATACTTTAAACTTGTCTTTCCAAAAGAAAGCTCCTTTAAAGTATCTTTAGGACAGGCAGGCATAGAAAAAGAAAATAGAAATACAGTCTATGCTTCTAAAACTCATAAAATCCACACGGTTTAAAAACTCACTCAAGGTTCAGAGACAAATTTTTAACTACTTTTCTCCCCATGTTATCATGTTTTAACGCTGACAGAAATTACCATCATTTTCAACTTTAGTCTTCGGTCAAACAGTAATACTGATATTTCCAAATACTTTAAGATGTTACAGTATAACAGAACAACACTTCATATTTACTTTTAAAACAAATTAAAGTATTTATAAGTAATTTTAATGTGTCCAAGCAGAGGTGGTGTAATTAAATGAATGTAAGGGTGTCTTCCTTTGCTTTACCTGAATCTTAATAATTTTGTGGCAATCAACTATATAAAAATAAAAATAATAAATAGTTAAATTAACAAAGGTTTATAGTGCATTATATGTAAACTACAATAATCTGAATATTCCATTTTTATTTAAAATAGCCCTTTATTCATCTGCAGCCAAATATCTGATTGTTTAATGACAAAAAACACACATATGTAACTCAGCAACTCTAATCCTGAAACCATGACATTCAAAAATTTTAGAATATATAGTTCTTCTAGAAAGATATAATTTTCTATATGTTCACATATAGAAAATGAAGATATATTAACTTAAAAAATTACAGGATAATAGAATAAACCAATATGTACTCCATGCCAAATGTTAAGTTTTTAAATAGTAGGGAAACAAAAAACACTAGATAATAAAGAATAAAAGAGGTTCAGATAGAAGACAAACATTAAACCAAACATGTATGATAAAAAAGATGTTAAGAAAATCTTGAAACATTAAAATTCAAGTCTATTACAAAATACAGCTTTTTACACTATGAACCTATGACAAGTCTTTCCAGCACAAAGACTCCTTAGTGAAATAGGACAGGATTAAACACAAGTGTATTTAACTGCTCATAATTTGATAAAAAATATTAAGATTAAAATTCACATACATATTTAATATCAATTCCAATACTTTAAACTTGTCTTTCCAAAAGAAAGCTCCTTTAAAGTATCTTTAGGACAGGCAGGCATAGAAAAAGAAAAAAAAAGGCAAGAGAAAATCATTTCCCTACCAAAAAGCAGAATTCTTAGGAAGGTTCTACAGTCATTTGTTCATGCAAATAATCAGAAAAATACATAAACACACATTAGTAATGTAATACTTTACAAGTAATGTTACTCCTATAATATTAATAACGATTTTAAAGTTCTAATACTGTCACTTGTAGAACATGCAAAAGCAGCTTAATCTAATTCTTGACACTTATTTGAAAGAAAGTAGTAGTTTACTACTGACTTCTTTGATCTTAAGAGATTTCGGGCTACCAAATTTTAACAAGTCATAGTCTGAATTCTAATTACATGCCAAAATTAGTTGCCTGGCACACAATGTTTCTAGGTTTGCTGAATTAAAACAAAACAAAGTAAAACTACATGTATAGTAATACTCTGACAATTCTTTTGAAGATGGTGTTTTCTAGTTATAATCAGACCAATAATCTGTTTCTTCTAAAAAAGGGTTAAAGAGAAATCAATGAAGTTATAAGTTTCATTAAACAAAAGGGAAAAAAAAAAGGCAAGTGTCAATTTTAGGCCAGCAATATTTTAAAATAAGAGAAATTTTTATAGAATAAAAATTCAAAGTCATATCTAAATTTATATTGATGTTTTTAATTGGAGAAAGTTTATGTATCATGTAGAAGAAATACCTAATACAGTCACTCAGCGTTCTTTTTCTTTTTTTGTAAACCAAATCAACTGACTAGTATTTCTGATTCAAGTTATTTTGTGACCTGAACAGTTACTACATACTAAAAAGCAAGCAGAGATAAAAATATATAGGTCTCCACAAAACCCAAGACAAACAAAAATGTAATACACAAAGCATGATGAAAGACAGGATCCAGAATATGAAAGCTATTTTGAAATTTTCATCCTTAGCCCTAGATGAACATTAAGAGTGAGTATTAATCTGATTAGGACAAAAGCTTTGCTACACACAAACACCTGAGGCTACATTTTGTAATACAACTAAGACAACAGCATTGAAAGTCTAAAACTGGACTTTTATAAAACAGAATGAAGGGCAAACAAGTGAAGACCAATGCTACCAGGAAGACTGATACCTTACCTTCTCTAGCTGTCTCTCTCCAACAACATGTAAGCATAGTTTTAAAAAGAGCTGAGCCTTTTTATCAACAACTTTCCCCACCATTGTTTTCCTGTGGTAATATAAGACTTTTCTAGTGCTTACAACCTAAAGTAAATTAAAATTACTCATTTCTGCAGAGAAATACGGTTAATGCATACATTATATACATGTATACATTATATATATCTGCTGGAACTCATACCTACATGCCCACAAGTCTACAACCAAAATCTTCCTCTTACTAGCACTACATAAATGGGAAAATGTGAATGCTGTGGATTTTATTTAGGTGCTAGTGTGTTCTCAAGCTTCAGTGCAGTGTTTACAATAAAGTAATCTCTTCACTTTTTTTCAAAATGGCTTATTAAATGCAATAATCCAGCAGCTATCACCTCCTAAAACAAACGAAAAAAACCCCATAAACCAAACATTAAAGTCTGGTTAAATTTAACCAGCTTGGTGGAATTTATAAAGTCTTTCCTCACCCCACCCTCAAAACTCTGCAAGTCACATAATAATTTGAATGAAAATTAAAGCCCAAACCCAAAACAGCAAAAAAGCAAAACCTACTGGTTCTGATATCTTAGGTAAAATTACATTAAAAATAGAAACAGGGTTTCCTACAATTTCATTAAAGCAAATTTTACAGAGAGGATAATTAGCATTTCTCATGAAATTTTCAAAACATCATTCAAAATAAAGAGCTTTGAAAAAAAGTAATGAATGTTTAGTTGTGTCACTCCAATTCTTGTTTTGAAGGCAATATAAAACAGTATGATTTATAAACTCAGCTATTCCACTTATTAACATAAATTATATTTACAGCTTTACAGAGATTGATAAAAGTTCCAGGACCTTTACATTTGAGTGTTTTCTAACAATGTATATTTGACCTAATGTAAGAATAGAAACTTGTAAATTTCAAAATTTCAATTGCTATTCACAGAAGGATATAAATTTCTATTTAAAAAATCTTTCAAAAGCCATCTATGGCTATCCTGTTTATCAGTGAGTTTACCCGATTGTCTTTGTAAACCACACCCGCCTTTTATCAAGATACAATTAAACAGAATGACAAGCTTTGTAAGAAGTAGAAATATATTGACGGCTGTCTCAGCAACATCAAACAAAAACCAACTGAAAATGAACCAAATAAAACACAACACATCCACACTGCTGTAATACATTTTTTCATACTGAATTTATGAATGACATCATACACACGCACCTGTGCTACTTACCTGCTGTATTGTCTAAATTATGCAATATAAATTTCTTGTAAATAAGGTTTTAAGTCCATTGCAATGGCTGAATTAGCAAAACCTATTATATTTTAAATTATGTGTGCAAGTTTAAAAAATGTATCCACTTTTTATGGAAAATGTGGAAAAGCTTATTCTTGACATTAAGAAAATTAAAGTTTCCTTTCATGGAAATAAAAGAAACAATTCTTCGGTAATCTGCAACTAACAAATACATGTAGCTTAAGACGAAAAATTTCTATCAAAGGAATAAAAAAAACTAAACCCTAAACTCAGTTTTTAACCAATAGAGAATAGGGGCAAATATATAAAAGTCTTGTAATTTCAACCAGTACAATTACAATTTTGCAAAAATTGTCTTCTCTAGGTTTTACTTTTAATGTACATTTCAAAATCACTCGAAAATCCTTTATGGAAGAAAAAAATACTAAACACCACCTTTAAAAAAAAAAAACCTTGTCTGACTAACGTTTCATTACGTGGTTTTCTAAAAGTGTAATTTTTTGGGAAGTCGAGAATTATAATCTAGTGTTCAGCATTCAAACCCCCCAGTCCCGCTTCCTTCCAGCCAATCAGGGGGTAACAAGTTCGGTGTTTTGGGAGCTCCGTTAGACACAATTTGAAAAACATCACTTTGCGCTCTCCTATTCTCTTTGGGGAAAGATTCTAAGTGAGGGCGGGTCCCCCAATCTTTACAGAAATAAGAAATCAATCAATCGTTATATCAGTTCCTGGCGGGGGTGGGGGAAACTTTACGCTGGCAGTCCTAAAAAGTGTGTGACCAAAAGCCTTATTCCTCTTTTCGAACAATTGAATAGCTGCTGCAAAGTCATCTGCATATTCGCAATCCAGAGTCGCGCGCCCCGCACGCAACACATCACACCAGCAAAGGGTTAATCTAGGGTGTCTTCAGCGCAGAAGAGGTTTCAAGATGCAGTACAGTTTTAATGAGTAATTTTACAAAGACCATTATCTACCTATAAAGTGTTAAAAGTTAAAGTCGTCTCTGGCTCAAATCATTCAAGAGCAGTCGAGCGAAAATCGGTAGAAACTACGAGGAGGGGAAAAAAAAAAAAAAAAAGGAAAAAAACACTCCAGGGAAAGGCAAATAACAGCTCCTTCCCCTCCGCCTCGATGTCAAGAGAGCTCCCGAGAAAAAGGTGGGGATGGCAAAATTACCGCTACGTTCTCCGGGGAAAGACTTTTCGGGAGGGAAACATCAATACAGTTTCAGAGATTGCCTTTTCCCCTTGCGACACGTTTCGAAGACTGCAGGAGGAGGAAAAAGTCTTCTAAGAAAAGTGCGGCTCGGAGAAGGAAAGCGCAAGGTCGAAGCCCCATCTTCCGTCTCACCCCAGAACACGCCTCCCCTCCCCCTCGAAAAGGACGACACCGGGAGAGCGAGGTCTCCCCCGAGCAAAAAGCGAAAGTCCAGCATCTTTCCCGGGAGCCCGCTAAAACCTCAGCAGCCTGCCTCGCCTCATCTTGCCCCAAGTGGAGAAGCCCGACGCGGCCGGGCTCCGCGCGCCGGGGCGAGACTCACGGTGCTCGGGCATCCCACGCCGGGGCCGCGGCGGCGACGGGACACTCGGCCGGGGCCCGCGGAGGGGACTGTGCGCACGGCGGCCCGGAGGCACCCGCGACTCCGGGTCCGCAGCTGCCCGCCGACAGTAAGTTTCTTGTCACGGGAAGACGGCCGCCGCGGGCCGGGAGAACGGCGCCCAAAGCCGGCTCGGTTCGGCCCGGAGGGAGGGGCGCCGTCCCCGCCTCCTGTCAAGGAGCGGCGGCCGGCCGCGCCCCGGACCCAGATCCGGCCCGGGCCCGGGCGGGGGTCCCGCTGACAGATCGCGGGCGGCGGCCCGCACCCGGCGCGCCCCCGTCCCGCTCAAACTGCAGCTCCCCTCCCCCCACCCCCCGCGCTCCCGCCACATCCCGCCCGCCGCCGCCCACTCGAGACACCCGGTTACCCCAACCCTCTCTCTGTTTTTTTTGTTTTGTGTGTGTGTGTGTATGTGCGATTAAAATGAAGGCGGGCCCACTGCCCACTCTCTGCACCCCACTGCGCCTGCCAGTCCCACCACTGCCACCTCCCGAGTCCCGCTCGGCTACTTCTTCAGGCTCTTACCGGCTGCGCCAACCCTGGCGAAGCTCCGCCAACTTGCCCTTTGCTCCAAGTAATTTTTAGCGATTTTTTTAGCGGTTTTTTTCGGCCGCGTCCTAGAGGCGCTAGACTCTCGGACAGGTTACTCCGTCTCTCCCGCTAGATGGATGAGATCAGGCATCACTCGAAAATGGCGCCGAAAGCGCTGAGGCTCCTCATTCAAATTCGTTAGAGCCAACCCCGCCGCCCCGGGGCATGCCGGGAACGCGGGCTGCCTCCCCAGCTGTCACTACCGCCTCCTGCCCCCCACCCCCGGCCTCGAGCGCTCCCGACGCTCCTGCTCATGCGCAGACCCCTGCCCCAGCCCGGCGTCTCGAGCATGCGCAGAGCCCTCGAGTGCTCGCCGCTCTCCCTTCGCTTCCTCCGGCGCGGTCCTCCTCCTCCTCCCGCTTTTCCTGCGCGTGCGTGCTGCTTCTGTGCTCAGCCGCGGCGCTGAAGGGGCCGCGGGTACTGCGGGCCCGACGGCCCGTGGGTGACATATCGGTCGATAGGCATTTATTCTACTATTCGAGGAAGACGAACAGGGGTGCAGCTTAGGTGAAATGAAAAACGGCTTACTGCCAGTCTCAACTCCAAACGACGGAATGAGTCTGTGAGCGTGTGTACGGATACACGTTTACTTTAGAGCAACCCCGCCTGTGTGTCGAGCTCTTGCTCTTAAGTCAACGCTTTTACTACGGGAGCGAACGCACATAAGCCTCAGAGCAACTTTATGAGGTAGGTACTGTTACTGTTCTCCGTTTGCAGACCAGGAAAGCAAGGCCCAAAGACGTTTAAGCAATTTCCTAAGGTAGCACAGGGAGCAAGCACGTGGACGAATCCGCAGCTGTCAGATTCTGGAGTCCGGGCTAGTCTCTACCAGGCTGTGCAGCCCCACCCTGGGCACACGCACAGGGCGTGTTTTCCCCTGCTTCACAACTCTGTGGGTGTGGGTTTGCGCGCGCGCACCGGAGCCCGGTTCAGGCTTCCTGCTATGAAGGCACTTTCATTGAATCTAGTTTC
This sequence comes from Tragulus kanchil, assembly GCA_022376925.1. Lineage (NCBI taxonomy): Eukaryota > Metazoa > Chordata > Mammalia > Artiodactyla > Tragulidae > Tragulus > Tragulus kanchil. The sequence goes on along the minus strand of JAIOJX010000003.1, from coordinate 74,002,302 downwards.
TCTCACCGTCTTCTTAGTTCTGCTGGGTTTTGGAGAGGTGAATGGGTTATTGGGCTTTGGGATCACTGAGGGTGATTTTTAAAAAAGATGGTTGGAAAGGGCGCTTAATCTAGTAAAGACGGATTTCTGTTGTACCACGCATTGAAAAAGTAATAACAGCTAGATACCACGTATTGACTATACTCTGGGCTCCCACGGTGTTACGTAAACGCTTTATGGAATGGTCATGTTTAGGGCCCCCAACAGCTCTGTGAAGTAGGCATACACAGGATACCTGAAAGTCAGATTAAGAAACTTGTCCCAAAGTCTTACAGCCACTGAACAGAAGCGCAAGACCTAGGAAGATCTGTCCATTGTCGAAAACAAACAAACTGGGCGTTGTGGTAGGACGGTAAATGATGGTAAGTTGGCAATATCGGGCTACTTTCTTTAAAAACCTTTTAGCCATTCATTCGCTTGAGAGAATTATTCCACCTGTTACTAGGCTAGTTAAGATTAAAAATAAAAAGACTAACTTTGATCTCAAGTGATTACATTTTAAGATTATTTTAAAACTGTTTGCTTTTTTTCCCCTGATCCCAGGTTATGGATTCTCTAAAGAAGCCAACAGTTTAACATCTGGGGCATCGCTACACTTTTTTCTAGTTTATACTGTAAAACAACTTGTGATGAATCACAACTGTTTGAGTATACGAAGACAGCCATCATTCTGAGAGTTATATTAGATGAGTGTGAAAATGATGCCTGAGGTCCTAAGGAGGAAGGAGAAGGGAGAAGGCTAGCTTGGTTTGCATTTCCTGAGGTACACTCAAAAGAGAAATGGATTTTAATAGTTTAATAATCTGACGTCATCAAAATGTATCATGGCTGCAGAGTATGTGGCTTACATCTATGGTACTTTGGTACCGTTAAGTGAATTGGGTGTGGGTTTGCGCGCGCACCGGAGCCGGCAGGTTTCCCCCAGCTGTCAGATTCTGGAGTCCGGGCTAGTCTCTACCAGGCTGTGCAGCCCCACCCTGGGCACACGCACAGGGCGTGTTTTCCTGCTTCACAACTCTGTGGGTGTGGGTTTGCGCGCGCACCGGAGCCCGTTCAGGCTTCCTGCTATGAAGGCACTTTCATTGAATCTAGTTTCTCTCACCGTCTTCTTAGTTCTGCTGGGTTTTGGAGAGGTGAATGGGTTATTGGGCTTTGGGATCACTGAGGGTGATTTTTAAAAAAGATGGTTGGAAAGGGCGCTTAATCTAGTAAAGACGGATTTCTGTTGTACCACGCATTGAAAAAGTAATAACAGCTAGATACCACGTATTGACTATACTCTGGGCTCCCACGGTGTTACGTAAACGCTTTATGGAATGGTCATGTTTAGGGCCCCCAACAGCTCTGTGAAGTAGGCATACACAGGATACCTGAAAGTCAGATTAAGAAACTTGTCCCAAAGTCTTACAGCCACTGAACAGAAGCGCAAGACCTAGGAAGATCTGTCCATTGTCGAAAACAAACAAACTGGGCGTTGTGGTAGGACGGTAAATGATGGTAAGTTGGCAATATCGGGCTACTTTCTTTAAAAACCTTTTAGCCATTCATTCGCTTGAGAGAATTATTCCACCTGTTACTAGGCTAGTTAAGATTAAAAATAAAAAGACTAACTTTGATCTCAAGTGATTACATTTTAAGATTATTTTAAAACTGTTTGCTTTTTTTCCCCTGATCCCAGGTTATGGATTCTCTAAAGAAGCCAACAGTTTAACATCTGGGGCATCGCTACACTTTTTTCTAGTTTATACTGTAAAACAACTTGTGATGAATCACAACTGTTTGAGTATACGAAGACAGCCATCATTCTGAGAGTTATATTAGATGAGTGTGAAAATGATGCCTGAGGTCCTAAGGAGGAAGGAGAAGGGAGAAGGCTAGCTTGGTTTGCATTTCCTGAGGTACACTCAAAAGAGAAATGGATTTTAATAGTTTAATAATCTGACGTCATCAAAATGTATCATGGCTGCAGAGTATGTGGCTTACATCTATGGTACTTTTTGTGTACCGTTAAGTGAATAGACTGAACTAAACTGCTAGGGTTGGAGCTCAACTCTGCTTTTTACTTGCTTTATGACCCTACTTGAGTTACTTTTTCTCAGTTTGGTCTTTTATAAAAGGATTAATGCTAGTACCTCACCCAGTTGTTGTAAGGATGTTAATGAGCTACTATATAAAAGGCATGTGAACAGTGCTTGGTATATTAGCTATTGTTGTGGGTCAGTCATTAACATTGATTTTTGAAAGTGGTTTCTTTAGAGGTGTTTTAAAAACCAGACTACAGCTAGGGCCATTAAAAATTAGCATTTATGTTCAAGAGCCCCTTAAAATGATAAATCAGCTTGGCAAATTATTTTTGCCAGAGTGATGATTTCTTTCAGATAAAAAAAAGATGTTAATTTGTTTTACCATTTCATAAGAGTAACTTATGAAAATGGAATAGTTTCACTGCTTTTTCTAATTATTAAAGTTAAAGGGAAAAATCAAGCCACTCTAAAATATGGAAACCATCCAAATTTTTATCATCTAGAGATGAACACACATTTTTGGAATTTAAAAATATACCTGTGGAGAGAATTGGTTCAATGCACTCTGGATAGTTGGTATATTTGGGGAACTTATTTGCAAGACTGTACTAAAACATCATGAATTGGTATTTTTATCCAGTCTCCTCTTAAGATTTATTCTATCAAGAGAATTCCAAAGCGATACTGATAAATAATAACATTTATTGAGTACCTTCTATGTACTATATGTCAGCTAAACATATATATCCATTTTCTTCTTGAATCCTTATAATAACTCACAAGGCAGGTGTAATTATTACCTCCATTTTGCACAGAGTAAAGTTTATATAGAGGTCCCTTTTAGAAGAATTAAGTCCTTTTTAAGATCCTATTTAATAAATTAACAATCCTTTCTTCATTAAAGTTTCTTGATTCACTAAAATGGGAGAAGACAACATCAGTAACTCAATTCCTATGCTTGAACAAAAAAGCCCAACTGGAGGGAAAAAAGTGTTTGAAAAAGAAGAATTTTATGTTTGACCACAAGAGGGTGCAAATTCCCGAACTGAATTTTAAAGCAAGGAGAGATCACTTTTACTTCAAATAATCAGATTCTCGGGTAAAAAACTAGTAAGAATACCTTTCTTGAACTTTAATGCTCAACAGAGTGATACACTTGATGATAAGAACTAACTCGATTATTGAGGGACTCAACGGGGGCAAAAGTTTTCAGCTTTCTTTCATCTTCAATATAGTGAAATGTTCACCACGCTACTCCCACCCCTTTCCACCCATCTAGTTTCTCTGCATACTCTTCTTGACTTGTCATAAGAATAAAACTGAAGTCATAATTTAAAATTTGAGGTTTTACTTGGGAACTGCAATATAGTCACCAGCAAATGAATGATAAATATGGGTAGTGTGGAGAGCAGAGGTCTTGTAATTTTGATGCTTTTTTTCCTTCTTACTGTTTCTGATGAGTAAGCTACAACTGATAGAATGTTGGCTTCAACATATTAAGCTTATTTAGATAAAACTATGAAAGCTACAGGTCTGTTCATCTTTTAAGGAAGAATGAGGCCTCTTAAAGAAGAAAGCATTCTGAACAGTAATTTTAAAACAGTATACACTGGTGAATGTTTTAAAACCAATTTGCATATATGCAAACTGCACAGATGTAAAAGCTACATAAATAGCTTTTATTTGCCTGTTGGTCTTGTTTTTCTGAGGTGGACTTAATTTTTTCAAATAAACCTTTTCTTACTTGGAAATAATTTCAAATTTATAAAAAGTTGCAAAAATAAAAATAGTTCAAAGAACACATTTTACTTGCTCTTTTGCAAGGTCTCGGTCTCTCTCCAAACATATATATATGTGTGTGTGTGTCTTTATATGCAATTTTTTTCTGCACCATTTGAGGTTAGGTTACTTACATCCTGGCCCTTGACCCTTAAATAGTTAGTGTATTTCATATTAACTTCATAAATTTACATTGAAAAAATAATCTACCATCAATATAGGCATTTTGTAGCATTTCCTCCTGTAGTATAGGAGCCAGTCGGGGTCAGGTAACCATATTTAGTGGGTCTTGATTTTAGCTTATTTTACTGGAACATTTCCACAGCCTTTATCTTTTATGACCTTTTGACATTCTTAAAGAATATATAGTTTCTGCCACCACCTTCCTTTTAGGTAGAACATTCCTTATTTTGTTTCTGTCTGATGCTTCCTCATTAAGTTAAATTGAAGTTTTGCATTCTTAACAGGCGATAGTGTGTCCTGAGTACCACTTCTGGAAGCATGTGATATCCATATGTCCCTCACTGATGATGTTAAACGATGTCAGTTTCGATCACCTGGTCTGTATGTGGCCATAGTTTTTCAACTAAACGATCCCTGTATAGTTAATTGGTTTTTTTTTTCTTCTTGGCAAATAAACAATTTGTGGGGGAATACTTGAAGATATATCCTGCTCTTCATCAGAGTTCCTGTTTAAATTTAGGATACATTATTGCTGATGCAGTTTTTTTTTTCTTTTTTTTTTTTTATTCTTTAAGCTGATGCAGTTTTACAATAATGGTTATAACATGATTCAACAAGTCTAATACTCCTTTCACACTGACCAGTCAGCCCACAGCATTCTACTGCAAATAGAGGGCTCTTTCTTCTCCTCTATTTATTTATTATCTCCATTAATTTATGAATTTCTGTATTTTGTTTTCTTGTGTTCTTTGTATTGGTATATGTTTAGTTTGTACATTTTTTTTCTGAACCATTTCAAGGTAAGTTACATCATGATTTTCCACCTCTAAGTATTTAAGTCTATTTTTGATAAAATTTGGTGTTCACATTGTCTCAGATTTAGCTTGTGGAAGCAGCTTTAATCTGGTCCTATGTCTTTGTGCTATGCCAACATCATTTTCTGGAAATACTTCCTTGCTTTTGTGGTATAGTAAGATGTTCCAAGTCTAGCTCCTGCCCTAGCCCTGAAGTATTAACAAGATTGGATTTACTTATTCAGTATTAATGTGTAACTATTCCCACGTAACTATTTGTTATGTATTGTTATGTATTGTTCAAGGTCCTGAGCATATAGGGGAAAGCAAAACAGCCACAGTTCCTCCCTCTATTGTGTAGTCTACTAAGAGAAACAAAGATTTAGTTAATAATCAGATAGATTACAAGTATAATAAGTACTACAGCAGAAAAATATAGGATGCCATTAAAGCATACACCATAGGGACCTAACACTGGATATTTAAATAAGGCCTTTTGAAGGATGAATAATTAAACTGAGACTTAGGAATGAGCTAGGCCATAAAAACACGGAAGACTACTCTAAGCAGAAGAGGAACACATGTTAATGTTCTGAGCAGAAAGGACCAGTAAATTCAGCGCCCATATGGCTAGAATAGAGTAGGTTAGGATGGAGAAAGTTGAAGGTAAGACTAAAGAGATTTAGGAGCTTTTGTATATGGAGAAGAAAGAGAAGGAGGCAGGTAGCAGGACTCCTTGGTTTCTGGAGTGGGTTGTTCGTACTGTTTCCTGAGATAGGAGAAAACAGAGCAGGTTTGATGGATTTTGGCATGTGAAATGTTGATTTTTATATGCTTTGGGCTAAGTACATCCTCCCAACCTCTTTGGAGATAACTGGATATTAGGATTGGTTTTTTGATTTGGTGAAAGAGGAGAGTGAAAAAATTGGCCTAAAACTCAACATTCAAAAAACGAAGATCTTGGCATCCATTCCTATCACTTCAGGGCAAATAGATGGGCAAACCATAGAAACAGTGACAGACTTTATTTTCTTGGGCTCCAAAATCACTGCAGATGGTGGCTGCAGCCATGAAATTAAAAGATGCTTGCTCCTTTGAAGAAAAACTATGATAAACCTGGACAGCGTGGTCAAAAGCAGAGACATCACTTTGCCGACAAAAGTCTGTAATAGTCAAAGCTGTGGTTTTCCCAGTAGTCATGTATGGATGTGAGAGTTGGACCATAAAGAAGGTTGAGCACTGAAGAATTGATGCGTTTGAACTGTGGTGTTGGAGAAGACTCTTGAAAGTCTCTTGGAGATCAAACCAGTCAATCTTAAAGAAAATCAACCCAGAATATTCATTGGAAGGACTGTTGCTGAAGCTGAAGCTCCAGTACTTTGACCACCTGATGGGAAGAGCCAACTCATTGGAAAAGAGCCTGATGTTGGGAAAAATAGAAGGCTAAAGGAGAAGGGGACAACAGAGGACGAGATGGTTGGATGGCCTCACTGAGCCAATGGACATTAACTTGAGCAAGCTCTGGGAGATGGTAAAGGACAGGGAAGCCTGGTGTGCTGCAGTCCATGGGGTCACAAAGAGTCAGACATGCCTGAGTGACTGAACTGAACTGAGGATTGGTTTTTTGATTTGGAAGTCTAGAATTTTAAGGGACATTTTGGTGTGCATTGTTGTCTATAGATTCACTAAAATTTGTGAATTTATGTATGTCTATAGATTTACTACAATTTGATTGTAAATGGTAGTTTAAACTGTGGGATTAAATGAAATCACTGTGGGAGATATGTAGAATGATAGATTCAATACAGAATCTTGGAGAACATTGGTAGCTACACAAAAAATGTATACACAAGAAAACAATTTTGCTATAAATTGTAAAGACACATGATGAAAAATATTTTTTAACATATAAAGCAGATGAAGGGTTAATAAGAAATAGGTCTATAAGAAAAATAGAACAGTTAACAAATATACAACGAAGGAAGAAAAAACCAAGTACAGGTTTTTCTTGTTTTTCTTTTTTAAATAAGTTCTTGGAGAGCTTTTGTTTATTAATCTAACTTTAAGTACTTAAGGAAAGCAGAGGTTATAGAAGTTGTAAGATTTTAAAAGCTAAATATTTAAGAGACCTTAAAAACCCTCCTTTAAAGTGGTTGCTGATAAAATTTTAAAAAACTAACCAAGGAAGAACAAAGGTTTTTAGTTCATAACTGATAAGAATTTAAATGATCCCTGAATATTCTTTTCAGTGCACAAAAGACATTTTAAAAACCTCCTCATATTGATGGTATGAATGAGTAAAGGCTGGTGGCAATGTAAAGTAAAGCAAATTTTTTGAAAGGCAATTTAGCATAATAAAAAGGATGATAGAAATGTTTATTTCTTTCCTACCAGAGATTCCAATTTGCACCCTTGATGAAAAAAAAGGAAGTTATACAGTCAATCTTAAAGAAAATCAACCCAGAATATTCATTGGAAGGACTGTTGCTGAAGCTGAAGCTCCAGTACTTTGACCACCTGATGGGAAGAGCCAACTCATTGGAAAAGAGCCTGATGTTGGGAAAAATAGAAGGCTAAAGGAGAAGGGGACAACAGAGGACGAGATGGTTGGATGGCCTCACTGAGCCAATGGACATTAACTTGAGCAAGCTCTGGGAGATGGTAAAGGACAGGGAAGCCTGGTGTGCTGCAGTCCATGGGGTCACAAAGAGTCAGACATGCCTGAGTGACTGAACTGAACTGAGGATTGGTTTTTTGATTTGGAAGTCTAGAATTTTAAGGGACATTTTGGTGTGCATTGTTGTCTATAGATTCACTAAAATTTGTGAATTTATGTATGTCTATAGATTTACTACAATTTGATTGTAAATGGTAGTTTAAACTGTGGGATTAAATGAAATCACTGTGGGAGATATGTAGAATGATAGATTCAATACAGAATCTTGGAGAACATTGGTAGCTACACAAAAAATGTATACACAAGAAAACAATTTTGCTATAAATTGTAAAGACACATGATGAAAAATATTTTTTAACATATAAAGCAGATGAAGGGTTAATAAGAAATAGGTCTATAAGAAAAATAGAACAGTTAACAAATATACAACGAAGGAAGAAAAAACCAAGTACAGGTTTTTCTTGTTTTTCTTTTTTAAATAAGTTCTTGGAGAGCTTTTGTTTATTAATCTAACTTTAAGTACTTAAGGAAAGCAGAGGTTATAGAAGTTGTAAGATTTTAAAAGCTAAATATTTAAGAGACCTTAAAAACCCTCCTTTAAAGTGGTTGCTGATAAAATTTTAAAAAACTAACCAAGGAAGAACAAAGGTTTTTAGTTCATAACTGATAAGAATTTAAATGATCCCTGAATATTCTTTTCAGTGCACAAAAGACATTTTAAAAACCTCCTCATATTGATGGTATGAATGAGTAAAGGCTGGTGGCAATGTAAAGTAAAGCAAATTTTTTGAAAGGCAATTTAGCATAATAAAAAGGATGATAGAAATGTTTATTTCTTTCCTACCAGAGATTCCAATTTCGGGAATCTACCCTTGATGAAATAAACCCAAACTATGGAAGAAGATCTATATGGGAAGATACCCATTCCAGAATATTGAATATAGTACTAAATAGTATAAAGGGGAGATTTGGTTGAAATGTCCAGTAGCAGTAAGGTTATTGAGTAAATTTTGAAAAAATAGCTGGATTTACTATTAGCATCATAACAAAATGATACATACCAACTGGAAAGATGTTTATAAGTGCAAGGTGTAGAGGTATAATTAGGATGGTTAGAACTACTTCTAAAAACACACAAAGGAAAAATATAAGAAAAAACTTTCAACTTATATTAAGGTTTTCTGATCAAAGCTAAAAATATACACATTAAAAAGCTAGTCTAAAATTTGGCATTGTTGATAATATTAAATGATCCTTTGAATGAACACTGATATTCTATGAGCTAGTCCAGTGATTCTTAAACATTGAGAATTTGTTAATAGTTACAGACACTTTCCCTGAAATACTGTGCATATATGATCTATTTGCATGTAATTTTAGAGCCGGATGATGGTCAATGGAGTTCCTGAAGAAAAACAGAGGAAAATGATTCATTTATATGGTAGGCGGGATAATGGTTCTCCTAAAGGTGTCCAAATCTTAATCCCTAGAATCTATGAATATACAGGGCAGGGGCTATTCAGGTTGCAGACAGAATTAAGGTTGCTACTCAGATGACCTAAAAATAGATTATCCTGAATTATCTGAGTAGGCCCAATATAATTCTACAGGTTTTCATCAGTGTGGAAGAGGGAAGTACAATAGTCAGCGTCAGAGTGGTGAGACGGGAGAATGGCTTTGAAGATAGAAGGGGCCATGAGCCAAGGGATGAAGGCAACGTCTAGAATCTGGAGAAGGAAAAGCAGATTATTCTTCCGAGGCTCCAGAAAGGAACGTAGCTCTATCTGCACCTGAATTTTAGCCCACTGAGACCCATTTGGCATTTCTGACGTCCAGAACTGTAAAGTAAAGCAAATTTTTGAAAGGCAATTTAGCATAATAAAAAGGATGATAGAAATGTTTATTTCTTTCCTACCAGAAATTCCAATTTCCGGAATCTACCCTTGATGAAATAATACCAAACTATGGAAGAAGATCTATATGGGAAGATACCCATTCCAGAATATTGAATATAGTACTAAATAGTATAAAGGGGAGATTTGGTTGAAATGTCCAGTAGCAGTAAGGTTATTGAGTAAATTTTGAAAAAATAGCTGGATTTACTATTAGCATCATAACAAAATGATACATACCAACTGGAAAGATGTTTATAAGTGCAAGGTGTAGAGGTATAATTAGGATGGTTAGAACTACTTCTAAAAACACACAAAGGAAAAATATAAGAAAAAACTTTCAACTTATATTAAGGTTTTCTGATCAAAGCTAAAAATATACACATTAAAAAGCTAGTCTAAAATTTGGCATTGTTGATAATATTAAATGATCCTTTGAATGAACACTGATATTCTATGAGCTAGTCCAGTGATTCTTAAACATTGAGAATTTGTTAATAGTTACAGACACTTTCCCTGAAATACTGTGCATATATGATCTATTTGCATGTAATTTTAGAGCCGGATGATGGTCAATGGAGTTCCTGAAGAAAAACAGAGGAAAATGATTCATTTATATGGTAGGCGGATAATGGTTCTCCTAAAGGTGTCCAAATCTTAATCCCTAGAATCTATGAATATACAGGGCAGGGGCTATTCAGGTTGCAGACAGAATTAAGGTTGCTACTCAGATGACCTAAAAATAGATTATCCTGAATTATCTGAGTAGGCCCAATATAATTCTACAGGTTTTCATCAGTGTGGAAGAGGGAAGTACAATAGTCAGCGTCAGAGTGGTGAGACGGGAGAATGGCTTTGAAGATAGAAGGGGCCATGAGCCAAGGGATGAAGGCAACGTCTAGAATCTGGAGAAGGAAAAGCAGATTATTCTTCCGAGGCTCCAGAAAGGAACGTAGCTCTATCTGCACCTGAATTTTAGCCCACTGAGACCCATTTGGCATTTCTGACGTCCAGAACTGTAAAGTAATACATTTCTGTTGTTTTAAGCTACATACATGTAAACAGTGATTTAATATGTGTGTTGATATGTGGCTGTGATAGTGAATATGCATACACAGAATTGTAATTTCTAGTTTTGAGTTTCATAACAGCCTAGACTCTCTGTCCTTGTTCTGTGTCTTCAGCACAGTTGAGCTCAGTTGCTCAGTCTAGTCCAACTCTTTCTGACCTCATGGACTGTAGCCCGCCAGGCTCCTCTGTCCATGGAATTTTTCAGGCAAGAATACTGGAGTGGGTTGCCATTTCGTACTCTAGGGGATCTTCCCGATCCAGGGAACAATCCTGTGTCTCTTGTGTCTCCTAATAAAGACTTAATAGGAATGAATGGTACTTGGTAAAGAAAGACAGGATCACCAATTACTCTGCCACCTGAGCAAATTTGAGAATTACCTTTTTTTCACTCTCTGATGTTCTGTATATTCTTATCATTAGTGAGTTAAAACAATTAAGAATACAAAATGTGAAAATATTCATTCTATATTGATTGTGAAAGCTGTTTTCTTTTTTATCTTTTTAAAAAATATCTTTTTTTCTTTTTAGCTTTTAATTTTGTGTCAGTGTATAGCCAGTTAACAATGTAGTGATACTTTCAGGTGAACAGCCAAGGGACTCAGCCATACGTGTATCCAGCCTACCTCAAACTCCCCTCCCATCCATGCTGCCACCTAACATTGAGCAGAGTTCCTTGTGCTATACAGTGGGTTCTTGTTGGTTATCCATTTAAATTATAGAACTGAAGGCTGTTTTCTAATTGAAACAAATTGATGTTTTCTGAGTATCTCTTATCAACAAAGTATTCTGTTTTAAGACTATTTTGTCCTTGTTTATCATCATATATTTAAAACATTGTGCTAAAAATAGCTATATTGAGGATTTTCCCCTAAAAAAAGTTAGGAATATTATAACTAGCAAAGTAGAAGAATTATGACAAGGCAAAAAGAATAAGAGTTAGGAATATTGTATAGCAAAGTCTTCCGAGGCTCCAGAAAGGAACGTAGCTCTATCTGCACCTGAATTTTAGCCCACTGAGACCCATTTGGCATTTCTGACGTCCAGAACTGTAAAGTAATACATTTCTGTTGTTTTAAGCTACATACATGTAAACAGTGATTTAATATGTGTGTTGATATGTGGCTGTGATAGTGAATATGCATACACAGAATTGTAATTTCTAGTTTTGAGTTTCATAACAGCCTAGACTCTCTGTCCTTGTTCTGTGTCTTCAGCACAGTTGAGCTCAGTTGCTCAGTCTAGTCCAACTCTTTCTGACCTCATGGACTGTAGCCCGCCAGGCTCCTCTGTCCATGGAATTTTTCAGGCAAGAATACTGGAGTGGGTTGCCATTTCGTACTCTAGGGGATCTTCCCGATCCAGGGAACAATCCTGTGTCTCTTGTGTCTCCTAATAAAGACTTAATAGGAATGAATGGTACTTGGTAAAGAAAGACAGGATCACCAATTACTCTGCCACCTGAGCAAATTTGAGAATTACCTTTTTTTCACTCTCTGATGTTCTGTATATTCTTATCATTAGTGAGTTAAAACAATTAAGAATACAAAATGTGAAAATATTCATTCTATATTGATTGTGAAAGCTGTTTTCTTTTTATATTTTTAAAAAATATCTTTTTTTCTTTTTAGCTTTTAATTTTGTGTCAGTGTATAGCCAGTTAACAATGTAGTGATACTTTCAGGTGAACAGCCAAGGGACTCAGCCATACGTGTATCCAGCCTACCTCAAACTCCCCTCCCATCCATGCTGCCACCTAACATTGAGCAGAGTTCCTTGTGCTATACAGTGGGTTCTTGTTGGTTATCCATTTAAATTATAGAACTGAAGGCTGTTTTCTAATTGAAACAAATTGATGTTTTCTGAGTATCTCTTATCAACAAAGTATTCTGTTTTAAGACTATTTTGTCCTTGTTTATCATCATATATTTAAAACATTGTGCTAAAAATAGCTATATTGAGGATTTTCCCCTAAAAAAAGTTAGGAATATTATAACTAGCAAAGTAGAAGAATTATGACAAGGCAAAAAGAATAAGGTTTATTGTATAGACATGGAACTCTCTTCAGTGTTATGTGGCAGCCTGGATTGGGGCTGGGGTGGAGGAGAATGGGTACATGTATAAGTACGGCTGAGTCCCTTCACTGTTTACTTGAAACTATTACAGCTGTTAATTTGCTACATCCCAATACAAAATAAAAAGTTAAAAAAAAAAAGAAGAAGAAGGTTCAACAACGGCTGGTTTGAAAGTATTTCTAATCTGTGTCATCTATGGCTATTTATTTTCTACTGTGTGCTCTTAATTTTTCAGGTTTAATATTTACCAGAAATTTCAAATTATGCTTCTAATAGGTTACTGTATGTATGTGTATATATTGATGAATTACTGTATATTTGGTAAAAATACCAAATCTGGTAATTCTCTGTACTTTTTAAACTAATGCATTAAAAGTGCTGTTTGTTTTTTTTTAGGTCTGTGAAGTGTCAGACCTCAAGACGGACAACAGCTGTCTCAGTAGAGACTGCATCTAGTGCTCCAGTCATACACCTGCACAACAGCCACCGAAACCTGTTGGTAATGTGACGAGTTTTCCCCACATACTCACCCATTTACACTCTTTTTTTAAAATGCAAGTGTGTCATTTATTCAGATATTGATATTATAATGATAAAATCCTTAGAAGATAATTAAATGATTCATAACTATATGCTTTAGTTAATTAGGTATCAGCTTATAAGTACTTTATTATCCATAAAGTGATACTTTCAGGTGAACAGCCAAGGGACTCAGCCATACGTGTATCCAGCCTACCTCAAACTCCCCTCCCATCCATGCTGCCACCTAACATTGAGCAGAGTTCCTTGTGCTATACAGTGGGTTCTTGTTGGTTATCCATTTAAATTATAGAACTGAAGGCTGTTTTCTAATTGAAACAAATTGATGTTTTCTGAGTATCTCTTATCAACAAAGTATTCTGTTTTAAGACTATTTTGTCCTTGTTTATCATCATATATTTAAAACATTGTGCTAAAAATAGCTATATTGAGGATTTTCCCCTAAAAAAAGTTAGGAATATTATAACTAGCAAAGTAGAAGAATTATGACAAGGCAAAAAGAATAAGGTTTATTGTATAGACATGGAACTCTCTTCAGTGTTATGTGGCAGCCTGGATTGGGGCTGGGGTGGAGGAGAATGGGTACATGTATAAGTACGGCTGAGTCCCTTCACTGTTTACTTGAAACTATTACAGCTGTTAATTTGCTACATCCCAATACAAAATAAAAAGTTAAAAAAAAAAAGAAGAAGAAGGTTCAACAACGGCTGGTTTGAAAGTATTTCTAATCTGTGTCATCTATGGCTATTTATTTTCTACTGTGTGCTCTTAATTTTTCAGGTTTAATATTTACCAGAAATTTCAAATTATGCTTCTAATAGGTTACTGTATGTATGTGTATATATTGATGAATTACTGTATATTTGGTAAAAATACCAAATCTGGTAATTCTCTGTACTTTTTAAACTAATGCATTAAAAGTGCTGTTTGTTTTTTTTTAGGTCTGTGAAGTGTCAGACCTCAAGACGGACAACAGCTGTCTCAGTAGAGACTGCATCTAGTGCTCCAGTCATACACCTGCACAACAGCCACCGAAACCTGTTGGTAATGTGACGAGTTTTCCCCACATACTCACCCATTTACACTCTTTTTTTAAAATGCAAGTGTGTCATTTATTCAGATATTGATATTATAATGATAAAATCCTTAGAAGATAATTAAATGATTCATAACTATATGCTTTAGTTAATTAGGTATCAGCTTATAAGTACTTTATTATCCATAAATATTTTGGGATGGCCCTTTAAAAATCATCAAAGGCAAAAAAAAAGGAAACTACTTTTAGAGTACCTTTTTTGGGGAATAGTTTCTTTTTAGAGATAACCATATTAGTTACATGGGAGAAAATTTACACCTGGATCAGGAAATATACTTCTGTTTGGGGAAATTTTTTTTTTTTTAAGGATTTATTTATTTATTTTGGTGGGGGTGAGGTGGGGAGGGAGGGGAGCAGGCGGGCCACTTGTATTGGTCTTTCATTTGTTCATTTTCATCCATCTTTGTTCCTTGGCCCGCGTGGGCCTCCCATCGCGATGGCCTCTGTTGTCGCAGAGCACCGGCTCTGGGCGCATGCTCTCCAGAGCTCCGGCTCGGTAGTTGGATACATCGGTCCAGCCGCTCCGCGGCACATGGGATCTTCCCAGGCCAGGGTTCAAACCGGCGCCCCTTGCACTGCAAGGCAGTGTCCTTACTCACTGGACCACCAGGGAAGCCCTGTTTGGGGAAATTTACTTTGCATAGTTCCAAGCCCTAGTTTCTGAAAGTGGCTTAGGACAGATGCGTACATATTTTGAACTCTGATTCTCTCAGGTTTATGTAGGTATAAGGACTTTTCCCTGCATGAGGAGTTGTTTTATATTCTTGGCCACAGATTATAGGACTGAACTAAAATTCATTTATAGTTATTAATGGTAATATTTACTAAAGAAGTATGAATTATCCTACTCCCAACCTATTACAATAAGAATAACTGGAAAAGGATAAATCCATTTGTTTCAGTTCTCTACCTTCTAAATAATTAGTATGAAAATGTTGACCTCAGATGATATATTAAATATAGTGTTTTGAAACATTGTTTTAAAATAATTTAAATGTTCTTAAAGGAAGTTTAGCCTGTTTATGTTTGGAATCATAGCCTTTTAGTAATTAAAGCACACCTATCTGTAACTGCCACCTGGAGTTGCTGAGAACAAATGCATTCCTACCTACATGTGATAACCCCTGATGTATGACCACTTTATTTTTATTTTTATTTTTAAGCATGAGGACAGCTGAACCTCAACTCTCCAAACATCTTTAGTTTCTTTAGTGGCTTTATGATTTTAAATACTTCACAGTCTTTGTTTGCTTCTCTGGTTTTTCTCCCATTTAATAGAGCGCATCTCAAAAGTGACACCCTGTAACAACAACAAAAAAATGGTGACATCCCGTATGGTCGATCATATACCATATATGGCCTAAACACAAAGAGGTCGGTTAACTTTTTTGTCTAGCCATTAAAATGTGTGTCTTTGGGCAACAATTTAAGTAATAAAAAGAACTGGTAGATAATGAAAATGCATCTATTCTTGAGTCTTTGTCAAAGGAAAATTGAAGGGTTTTAATAAGTAAACTTCACATTGAATGAAGTGGTACAAAGAATCCACCTGCCAGTGCAGGAGACATAGGAGATGTGGGTTCAATTCCTGGGTTGGTAAGATCCCTTGGAGAAGGAAATAGAAACCCACTCCTGTATTCTTGCCTGGAGAACCCCATGGACAGAGGAGCCAGGCAGGCTTACAGTCCATGAGGTCTTCAAGAGTCAGACACAACTGAACAAGCATGCATGATATACTCCACACTGAGTCAAAAACATTCATTGGCTTTCTCAGAGATTTTCTTGACTTGGGATGAACTTTGTCCTGGAAGTTGAGAAGGACAGGAATCTATTGACATTTGTTTCTTATACATTTCTAGTAAACAGAAGTCAAACTGGGACCCTCTGGGCTCTAGGAGACATAACTGAGGCTATGTGACCAGTTCTCTATGACAGTTGGGCCTTGTGCTACATTTCTTTTCTTAATATGTAAAAAATTATTTCTTACAGAAGTAATCTATAGGGAAATAAGGAGAATAAAATACAGCACATTCTCTTTTGGCAAAGAAATGCTTACGTGTTTAAAACAAATTAACTTTTTAAGGCAACTCTGAAGAAGTAATTTATTTTAAATAGGTGAACAGTTTATAGCTCTTATGGGAATACTTTTTCCTTACTTTTCTTCATCGTAGGATTAGGCCCTATGTTTTTAATTTAAGTCCTTTAATTTTTGCTGTTAACATTTAATTTGCTTGATGACCCCATACTGTTAACTTTTGACCCAGTGAACTTAGATGGTATATACAGACCACATACCTAATTTTAAAGAAAGTCTTAAAGAAAAATAATGTTTGAGGTGAAACAGAAGATTAAATTCATTTCAGTGTTCCATGAAGAGAAGTAGCACACTTAACCATAGAACTTTTTTTCCCCTTTTGGAGAATGTATTTTATAAACATGGGGTGTTTACAATTAGATGTTCTTGCTATTGGCAAAACCACCCAAAGTTGATGTGAATTCACTGAAATACCTCTAATCAACTGCAAAACCACGGATACAGTCTAGTAGATATGAAACCCTTTCCACAAGAAAATTCCTACAGCATGTAGCTAAATCTAATGGTCCTTCCATCCATCTTTATGTACACTCAGTTTCCTTTCCTATTATATAAATTTGAAATTCCTAAAGTTTAATCCTTTAGATGTAAGAAATCTTAGTACATGGAGTTGTTAAAGCTCAAATCTTCCTTTAAATTACTTGATGTAAAGATACTTTGTATGTAACTTTTATTTGCCTTTAAAACTGGATTTGTGGACTTGGTTTTGAACATTTCCTCCCTAATTATAAAATGAGTCCTGTCTTTATTGTGTAAAATGCAGCTTAATCATTATTATGGATACCTTCAAATATGTCACATTTATTTTATTCAAGAAATGAATAGGTAGTTAAGCAGTAACTGCTATATGCGAACCACTATTAGGTACAGGGGTATATTAACAAGCTTCTAAGTGTCTGGAAACAGTGCAAGCTCTATATATTTGTATGTAACTCTTTATAGTGCTTCCCTGATGGCTCAGTGCCAATGCAGGAGATGTGGGTTTGATCCTTGGGTTGGGAAGATACCCTGGAGAAGGAAAAGGCAAACCACTCCAGAATTCTTGCCTGGGAAAATCCCATGGACAGAGGAGCCTGGTGGGCTACAGTCCATGGGGTCACAAAGAGTCAGACATGACTTATTGACTAAACAACAACAACAATATAAACCTCAACAGTAATAATAAACTTCATCGTAGGATTAGGCCCTATGTTTTTAATTTTTTTGCTGTTAACATTTAATTTGCTTGATGACCCCATACTGTTAACTTTTGACCCAGTGAACTTAGATGGTATATACAGACCACATACCTAATTTTAAAGAAAGTCTTAAAGAAAAATAATGTTTGAGGTGAAACAGAAGATTAAATTCATTTCAGTGTTCCATGAAGAGAAGTAGCACACTTAACCATAGAACTTTTTTTCCCCTTTTGGAGAATGTATTTTATAAACATGGGGTGTTTACAATTAGATGTTCTTGCTATTGGCAAAACCACCCAAAGTTGATGTGAATTCACTGAAATACCTCTAATCAACTGCAAAACCACGGATACAGTCTAGTAGATATGAAACCCTTTCCACAAGAAAATTCCTACAGCATGTAGCTAAATCTAATGGTCCTTCCATCCATCTTTATGTACACTCAGTTTCCTTTCCTATTATATAAATTTGAAATTCCTAAAGTTTAATCCTTTAGATGTAAGAAATCTTAGTACATGGAGTTGTTAAAGCTCAAATCTTCCTTTAAATTACTTGATGTAAAGATACTTTGTATGTAACTTTTATTTGCCTTTAAAACTGGATTTGTGGACTTGGTTTTGAACATTTCCTCCCTAATTATAAAATGAGTCCTGTCTTTATTGTGTAAAATGCAGCTTAATCATTATTATGGATACCTTCAAATATGTCACATTTATTTTATTCAAGAAATGAATAGGTAGTTAAGCAGTAACTGCTATATGCGAACCACTATTAGGTACAGGGGTATATTAACAAGCTTCTAAGTGTCTGGAAACAGTGCAAGCTCTATATATTTGTATGTAACTCTTTATAGTGCTTCCCTGATGGCTCAGTGCCAATGCAGGAGATGTGGGTTTGATCCTTGGGTTGGGAAGATACCCTGGAGAAGGAAAAGGCAAACCACTCCAGAATTCTTGCCTGGGAAAATCCCATGGACAGAGGAGCCTGGTGGGCTACAGTCCATGGGGTCACAAAGAGTCAGACATGACTTATTGACTAAACAACAACAACAATATAAACCTTCATGGTTAGCTAGTAAGGTAACGTGGTTGTTCTTTCACAGTTTAGATGCTAGAGAAAATGTTATAAAATGTTTTTTCCTAAGTAAATGGAAGTATTTCTGTGTGGTTTTATAGCCATGGAGGGAAATAATGAAACTTTGCACTGGGGAAGTAATGATTGAAATAGAGATGCAAAGAGTCTGGAATGACCCCCTAGTCCCCAGCCTGGTTGTGGAGTACAGTGTAACTGAAATAGCGACAAATGGAGAAGGAATACAGCTTCTAGGTATGTGTGTAGGTAAGGATGTGGGATGCAAAACTGGGAAAGAGGAGGGAGATGAAAAACTCAATGAGGACATACTGAATATGGAAGATTAAGTGCCAGTGGGGTATCCATGAGAAAAGTTCACCAGGGAGCTCAGCGTACGTGTCTGAGGCTGAGAAAGGCCTGGGCTGGAGGCAGACATCACTGAGTCGGTAACAGTTAAAATTAGGAGATGCTGTTGCTCATAGAGGTGAAATATATGGAGAGGAAATGAAAACCAGCATTAGGAAATGGGCAGATTGAGAACTGAGAAGAAATAGCAGAGGAATGGAAAGGAGCGCCAAATGGGCCGTGTGTGTGAGAAGCCGATGGGAGAGAAGATTCAAAAGGAAAGAAAACAGGAGGGTCAGACAGTAAAGACAGGTAGAGTAACTTGAAAAAGGTGATGGCAATGTTGTTATTAGTGATGTTTGCTAGAATGCCTACAGTGCACTTTCGATGCACTAATGGTAGTAGAATTCTCTTTGTGTTGAGCTGAAAAGTATATTACAATTTAGAGAGATTACAATAAATTTATATTATTCCCAGGCTCCTCGGCTCTCTCCCTCTTTCTCTCTCTGTCTCTTTTGGTCACACCATGCAGCTTGAGGCATCTTAGTTCCTCAGCCAAGGGTCAAATCCAGGCTCCAGAAGTGAAAGTGCTAAGTCCTAACCACTGGACTCCCAGGAAATTCTCAAGGCTCCTCATCTCTTATTCAGAACAGAACTAGAGGTTGATAATAATTGGGAGGAAGTTAGAAGATAAAGGAGGAGATTGTACAGTGAAGAGAGTTTAACATATTTATAGAATGTGGGGAAGAGTCAGCAGAGAGGAGAGATTAAAATGGAAAGGGATAAAAATAAATAGGAGGGATAAAGGTAAAGCAAGACCTTAAGAGATGAGGAGATACTCAGTATTGATATGGGATCAAGGGTATAGGTAGAGGAATTGAGCTGGGAAAAAAGGAAGGATACCATTTCTGCGATTAGAAAGGAGGCAAAGATAGATACATATATAATATATAAATGTCGAACAAAAATGATGAGGGAGGTTCATGGCTGATAGTTTTGATTTTTTTTTTCTGATAAAGGAAACATAAAAGAGGTAAGGGCATAGGTGAGTTAAAGTAACAGTTTAAAACATGCTCTAAGGAATGGGAGAGGGAGCAAGGTCGTAGGAGAGACTGACGAGTCTGTGATCTAGGCTGGATAGGAAAAGATACGAAGGTATGTGAGAGATTGTGATTTGAAGGAAAATGGAATAGTTGAGGAATTGAGGTTGAAATAAGATAAGAAAGCAGGTATCAAGAGAGTAAATGGAGTGAAAAGAGCTGGGATGAATAATGGTTGTGGTCAAAGATCAATATACTGGAGTCTAAGGCTGAGGAGTGATTTCTTAGTTTGTGATTCTGGGTCTGGGTGGCTGAATGAAGTGGGGTGGTTTTTTTGTTTTTGTTTTTTAGATTTTGGCTTCTTTTTCTTGATTTATTTATTTATTTATTTTCATCCATTGTTATTCTGCAGCCTGTGTGGGCCTCCCATTGCAGTGGTCTCTCTTGTTGCAGAGCATTGGCTCTGGGTGCATGTGCTCCAGAGTGCTGGCTCACAATTGGACACACTGGTCCAGCTGCTCCGGGACATGTAGGATCTTCCCCGGCCAGGGATCGAACTGGCGCCCCTTGTACTGCAAGGCAGACTCTTTACCCACTGGATCACCAGGGAAACCCCCTGAAGTGGTTTTAATATGGTGGAGTCAGAATTCAAGGTTGCTGGATGGGTTTCCCATATGGACAGTGAAATGGCACACAGTAGAAGATGTCAGGGAGGTGGATATTGGCGGCCAGATGCCAAAGTCCTCGATGAATAAGGTAAAAAAAATTTCCAAAATTGTTAATCATGACCACAAGTTAAGAATTGGAAGGGGGCACTTCCCTGGTGGGCTAGTGGTTGAGAATCTGCTTTGCGATGCAGGGGGCATGGGTTTTTTGGGGGGTGGGCGGGGCGGGTTGGGGAGGGAGCGGGGCAGGCGGGCCACTTCTATTGGTCTTTCATTAATCTTTTTTTATCCATCTTTGTTCTTTGGCCTGTGTGGCCTCTGTTGTTGCAGAGCACTGGCTCTGGGCGCATGCGCTCCAGAGCTCTGGCTCGGTAATTGGACACATCGGTCCAGCTGCTCTGCGGCTCGTGGGATCTTCCCAGGCTCTGGATCGACCTGCCGCCCCTTGCACTGCAAGGCGGTGTCCTTATCCACTGGACTACCAGGGAAGCCCCGGGACATGGGTTTGATCCCTGGTCAGGGACTAAATCCCACATGCTTCAACTAAAGATCTAGTGTGTTGCAACAAAGATCCATTGTGCCACCACTAAGACCTGGCACACCAAATAAAATAAAAGAAATGAATCAATATCAAAGAAAAAAGTCATGAGGACAAGACTGGGTCTTACTGAATGCTGCAAATATTTGTAGAATTACTGAAAAACAAATGACAGCCTTATCATTTTGAATAAGTATTAATTCATATTGAGTAAGTATTTTTGAAAACTTTTTCTGTTATAAGAAACTGATAACTGAAGATACAAATGAGCAAGAGGTAGAAAAGATGAATAATCCCACACCCAGCAATAACCACTGTTAATCTTGTTATTAAATTTTCACATCTGTGTTTTGTCTTTTATGTATTTCATAGCAATAAAGATTCAACTATAGTATACTTTAAGGATTGAATAAGTATTCTACTATAGAATATAAAAGATGTACCATAAGAAGTTTCTTATTTGGGAGTCTTTGTATTGATTCCTGCCAATTTTTCTCCTGGTAAAAGGAACAATATAACAATAAAATTTTTGCCTTATTTCCTTAGGATGCAATCTTAGAAGTAGGTTTTCTGTTAGAATCTTCATAAAGCCTATTTATTCTGGGGCTTCCCTGGTCTCCAGCCTGCATTACAGGAGATTAAAGTTTGATCCTGGGATGGGAAGATCCCCTGGAGAAGGGAATGACTACCCACTCCAGTATTCTTGTCTGGAGAATCCTGTGGTGGGCTACAGTCCAAGGAGTTGTAAAGGGTCAGACACAGCTGAACACCTAACACTTTTTCTATCTTTATTTTAGGCCTATTTCTAACAGGCTTGTTTATATGCATTCTTACTCTATCCTGGAATCAGAAAATTGGACAGTGTTGCAGGTTCTGATTGATGCAGGCACACTGACAGCCATGAAAGTGAGAACTGGTAAGTAAAAGTCCTTCTTCTTTTTTTTTTTAAATTGAAGCATGCATTTTTTTTTTTTAAAGATTTATTTATTTATTTATTTTGGGCGGGGGTCGGGTTGGGGAGGGAGGGGAGCAGGCGGGCCACTTCTATTGGTCTTTCGTTTCTCTATGTTCATCCGTCTTTGTTCTTTGGCTCCTGTGGGCCTCCCATCGCGGTGATGTCTGTCGTTGTAGAGCGCCAGCTCTGGGCACATGCGCTCCAGAGCTCTGGCTCGGTAATTGGACACATCGGTCCAGCCGCTCCACGGCACGTGGGATCTTCCCAGGCCAGGGTTCGAACCGGCGCCCCTTGCACTGCAAGGCGGTGTCCTTACCCACTGGACCACCAGGGGAAGCCCCGTAAAAGGCCTTCTTCATAGGAATAATGATGAACGTTTTAAAAACTTGGAATC
Source organism: Tragulus kanchil (assembly GCA_022376925.1). NCBI lineage: Eukaryota > Metazoa > Chordata > Mammalia > Artiodactyla > Tragulidae > Tragulus > Tragulus kanchil. The sequence goes on along the minus strand of JAIOJX010000003.1, from coordinate 73,979,854 downwards.
CAGTACCCTTTTCGTGAGTACAATAAGAAATGATTCATGAGCTGAATAACAGGATATAGTGGTCAATTAAGAAATACCTATTCAGGGCTTCCCTGGTGGTCCAGTGGATAAGGACACCACCTTGTAGTCCAAGAGGCGCTGGTTTGATCCCGAGCCTGGGAAGATCCCACGTGCCGCAGAGGGGCTGGACCGATGTGTCCAACTACCGAGCCAGAGCTCTGGAGCGCATGCGCCCAGAGCCGATGCTCTGCGACGAGAGAGGCCACTGCAACGGGAGGCCCACACAGGCCAAAGAACAAAGATGGATGGAAATGAGTAGGTGAAAGACCAATAGAAGTGGCCAAAAAAAAAAAAATTAAAATTAAATAAAAATCTCTATGAAAAACCTACATTTGTTGACAGTGTTCAGTTTTTGGAGCAGTTTTTGAAAAAATCATGAGTAATCATCAAAGTCACTGCTTCTCAGACTTTTTCACGAAAGTTTGGATTAGAGCAGAGAAAAGCAAGTAATTGTCCTAGAATCTGGGTCCCAAGATATAATTGTTTTCTTTCTTTTTTTATTTTTTTAGAATTTTCTTTAGTTTCACCTTTTGTCTTAAATTTAAAATAAATGTGCATTATGTACCATAATAGCCCTATGGTTAATATAAATCTAATGCTTATAATTTTTTTCAATATCTGAGTAAAATTGATACCTAAGAAGATGATATAGGTTTATTCAGTGGCTTTTTTTTTTTTTTTTTACTTTTTACTTTTACAGAGTTTTGTTGTTTACAGATATGTATAATCCCACATTAGTCATATGTATTCAGTGGCTTTTAACACCCTGGAACATTGCAAGTCGCCTTGCCCAAAGCTGGACTTGTGTAAGCAAGGTTCTAGGCTGTTTCATGGTTATACAGTATATTCCCTTTCAGTTCTTTCTCCTACAGTTTAGCCAGGGCTATTAATAGTAGTGTATGGCAGGGAGCTGATTAATTAACGCTTACCCACATTGAAACTGAGAGCGGTACAGAAACTCTGAAAATTCAGAGTGAAAATTCAACATCGTTGCCAACAGACTACACGACCAGAAATGTTAAATATGTCCTTCAGACACAAGGGAAGTGATACCAGATGGAAATACAGATTTACACAAAGGGATGGCGAGCACTGGAGAAGGTAATTGCAGAGGTAAACTTCTAGCCAGACTGGTCAGGGAAAAAAAAGAGAGATAAGACATGTATCAGGAAGATCAGTGATCAGGAATAAGAGAGGTGACATAATTACAAATTCTATAGGTACTTAAAGGATAATGACGGAATATTATGACCAACTCTAGGCCAAAACAGGAAAACTTAGATGAAATGGCCAAACTCTTTGAAAGATACAAACTACCTAGCTTACTCAAGAAGAAATAGATAACCTGAATGGTCATTTTTCTGTTGAATTGTTAGTTTAAAATACTCCTACAAAGAAAACTTCTGGTCCATAGGGCTTCACTAACAAATCCTTCCAAACATTTAGGAAAAAATAAATAATACCAGTTACACAAAAACTCTCCCAGAGAAGAGAAGGAGAATACTTCTAAACTTATTCTTCTTGCAGGCCAGCATTACCCTGATGCCCAGACACCACAAAGACATAACAAAAAAACTCAGGCCATTCTTTCTTGTAAACATAAATGTCAAAATTCTAAACAAAATGTTATCATGTAAAATCCAACTATATATATGAAAGATAGTATTGTTACTCAGTGGGGCTTTATCCCAGGAATGCAGGATTGGTTTTAACGTTCAAAAAACAGTAAGTATAATTCACTATTTTAAACTAAAAAAAGTAAAATTGATCATCTTAATAGGTGCAGAAAAAACATTTGACAAAGCCCAGTATTCATTCCTGATTTTAAAAGCTCTCAGCAAATTAGGACTGCAAGGATTCTTTTTCCTTTTCAACCTGATAAAGGGTATCTACACAAAACCTAAAATAACCATGTCTATTGATGAAAGATGGCATGCTTTCCTGCTAAGATCAGGAACAATACAAGGATATCTCCTCTTACTGCTTTTATTCAGCATTGGAAGTTATGACCAGTACAATCAGGAAAGAAAAGAAATACAACAATTTCAGATTGGAACAGTGGAAATATAACTGACATAATCATCCATCTAGGAGGAGTCCCAGATGGTTCAGCAGCAAAAAATCTACTCGCAGGCAGAAGATGTGGGTTTGACCCCTGATTTGGGAAGATCCCCTGGAGAAGGGAATGGCAACGCACTCTTGCCTGGAGAATTTCATGGACAGAGAAGCCTGGCAGGCTATAGCCCATGGGGTCACAAAGAGTCAGACACAACTGAGTGCCTAAACAACAACAACAAATCATCCATCTATTCCGCTTGGAGGAACTGATGAAAAGACACTAGGATAACTGAGCTTAGCAAGATAGTGGGATATGAGATCAATATACAACAGTCATTTATATTTCTACATTCTAGCAACAAATAATTGAAAATGGGAATGTAAAAATATAGAGCACTTACAATAGCATAAAAAATATGAAGTTCTTAGGAATAAATCTGAAAAAAGTCATGAAAGACCTGAAAACTGAAAACAGCAAATAGGGCTGAGAAGAATTAAAGATGACTTAAATAACTGGAGAGTTTACCTGACTCATGCGTTTATATTCATATGTCCTTTCTCCCCAAATTGATTTAAATGTTCAATACAATTCAAATCACCATTCCAGTAGGTTAAAAAGTCTGATGAAAACCCAGACACCACAAAGACATAACAAAAAAACTCAGGCCATTCTTTCTTGTAAACATAAATGTCAAAATTCTAAACAAAATGTTATCATGTAAAATCCAACTATATATATGAAAGATAGTATTGTTACTCAGTGGGGCTTTATCCCAGGAATGCAGGATTGGTTTTAACGTTCAAAAAACAGTAAGTATAATTCACTATTTTAAACTAAAAAAAGTAAAATTGATCATCTTAATAGGTGCAGAAAAAACATTTGACAAAGCCCAGTATTCATTCCTGATTTTAAAAGCTCTCAGCAAATTAGGACTGCAAGGATTCTTTTTCCTTTTCAACCTGATAAAGGGTATCTACACAAAACCTAAAATAACCATGTCTATTGATGAAAGATGGCATGCTTTCCTGCTAAGATCAGGAACAATACAAGGATATCTCCTCTTACTGCTTTTATTCAGCATTGGAAGTTATGACCAGTACAATCAGGAAAGAAAAGAAATACAACAATTTCAGATTGGAACAGTGGAAATATAACTGACATAATCATCCATCTAGGAGGAGTCCCAGATGGTTCAGCAGCAAAAAATCTACTCGCAGGCAGAAGATGTGGGTTTGACCCCTGATTTGGGAAGATCCCCTGGAGAAGGGAATGGCAACGCACTCTTGCCTGGAGAATTTCATGGACAGAGAAGCCTGGCAGGCTATAGCCCATGGGGTCACAAAGAGTCAGACACAACTGAGTGCCTAAACAACAACAACAAATCATCCATCTATTCCGCTTGGAGGAACTGATGAAAAGACACTAGGATAACTGAGCTTAGCAAGATAGTGGGATATGAGATCAATATACAACAGTCATTTATATTTCTACATTCTAGCAACAAATAATTGAAAATGGGAATGTAAAAATATAGAGCACTTACAATAGCATAAAAAATATGAAGTTCTTAGGAATAAATCTGAAAAAAGTCATGAAAGACCTGAAAACTGAAAACAGCAAATAGGGCTGAGAAGAATTAAAGATGACTTAAATAACTGGAGAGTTTACCTGACTCATGCGTTTATATTCATATGTCCTTTCTCCCCAAATTGATTTAAATGTTCAATACAATTCAAATCACCATTCCAGTAGGTTAAAAAAGTTAAGCTGATTTGAAAATTCATATAGAAATGCTAAAGATCTAGGATAGCCAGAACAATTTTTATTTGTTTGTTTATGTATTATTTTTAGGTAACTTTTAGAAGCAAAGTAGATTATTAGCTAAGAAAAACAGCATTGGAATCAGACAGATCTGGACTTAAATCCTAGCTCTGCCTACTTACTATCTACAGATAGTTCAGAGAAATGAAGTCTTTTAATTTTATTCATTCAGTTACTATTCTCACCCAATAAGGAATCTGCTGAAACAGAATGTTTAGTAAAGGACAGTTCTGACCTGAAGGAAAGAGTTCCAAAGCCAGGTTACTTGTTTTGAAATTGCTTCCTTCTTTTACTAAGTTCATACACAGCCATTTGATGTCGTTTGTGGCATTCCCTTTTTAGCCGGTAGGGTTTCTGTCTATTTTCTATAAAATCATGACTTAAACATGTACATCAACAGGCCCAAGAGCTTACCGAGAAAGCTTAAGTCCTCTGTCTTCTAGATACCCTGCTTAGATCTGACATCAAGTTCATTTTTTTCCTTCAAGCTATTTTTTCCAAATTTATTGGCTACTGTTTATGACAACACAAATTTTGGGACCTTCAAACTTGCAAGCTTAGGTTCATTTCCTGCTTCCTTTACTTCCCATAGGTAAACAGTTGCTGAACTTGTTACTTCTTCTAGCTACTTCTCTACACTGGTACTTGCTACATCCCTTTGCATTTTGAAAATTGCCCATTTAATCCATGCTCTTAAATCTCATTTGTATTGTAGCCTCTTGTATTTTATTGCAGCCTGTTGATATTCTTTCCTAGACCCCCATCCTATCTTATCCCCTTCCTCACTAGCCTACACAGAACACTTTCCATCAAACACTCTGTAGAGAAGTATTTCTGGGTAAGTAAGGGAAATCTGATTATGTATCAGTAGCCCAAAGGAATTTACATGGAGTCTCCTTCCTTTCAGCGATTCTACCTGAAAGGAGGTGAGCAGAGCCTTTAGGAATTGAATCATGACTCCAAAATACCAAGTGGGAGATGTTGCAGGCAAGAAATTTGTAATATGTGATCATAACTACTGAAAAGATAAAAGGAGCCGTAACATTCAACTTCCACCAGCCACTCCTTCCCTTTTTGCTCTCCACACACTTCAGCTGGGAATCCTTATGTGTGCAGTATTTATTTGGCTTGTGTTACTCTGGTTGTAGTAAAGTCACCTAGGAGGCTAAGAGAGCTGACCCTCCAGGAAGGGAAACCAGTCTGTTCTGACCATAATGACCAAAGCAGTTCAAGTCACACCAAACCTCTTTCTCCCATTTAGAAACATCCTAGTAAGACCTGGTATTTCATTTCTCTCTACTCGTATTTGTGTTCTCTGTCCTATCGCGCCTTTGAGATGACCTGCCTGGTCCTCCTCTGCAGTGGTTCTGTGGATTGTCACACCTCTAGCGCCTTGTGCAGTGCCTAGCACGTAATGCACAGGAAGCACTTAGTAAATATGGTATTTGATGAATGAATGAATGGTTATCTTTTCTCTCTAGCAATCCATCCCATTGCCACTTTCAAAACATCTATGTAAGATTTTCTGATTCCGTTAAACGCCTGTCCACGATCAATCTAGTTTTAAATCACTTCATTTCCCCTTAGCAATTATTTGTAGCTGTGTATGTTGTATTTTCAACTAGAAGATAATGCCTCAAGTGTTAAATATTGTTAAGTGCTCTTCAGTAGTGCCTCGCGTGCTACAGAGAGGTAAACCCTCAATGGATGGGCAGGCTGCCTCCTTCTGAAACATATTCTCTGGGTCAGTATGATCTACTTTGAAAGCGAATTTAGATACATAGGTTCTTTTTTCTTTTCTTTTTTTTTTTTTTTTTTGCTCATGTATTCTGGGACTTTGAGTAAATTCATTCCTTCAGTGTTTTGCTTAAGAACAAATTCAGAAAAGAAAGTTTTCTAAAGAAAAACATTTTAGAATTACAGAAGTATTTACATGTTGGTAACATTTCTCCAGAAATATTTAATGTAATATACATATCTGGACTGGTCAGTTGGAATCTTTTTCTTGGAGTTTCCATAGAAAAGTCCATGTAGGAGAGACACTGAAATAGTGTTATATAGAAAATACTAACTGTAGAAAGAACCATAGTTTCTTCATAGAGATCTCAGAGATAATATCCTGATTATTCACAGTACTTAAACCACTCCTTAGTTGTCTCACAACGGAATTAATGTAGGGGAACACATCCAAGAAATTACTGAGATTCAGAATAAGTTGGTGCAAAGTGTAAGAATGTTTTCTATAATGGATTTTCAACAGTTAAATTAAGAGTCATTCACTCTCTGGCCTCTTTCTCCATCTACACTGTCTTCTGGCAACAATAAAGTTGTACAACCTATGCATGAAAGCCGTTTTTAACAATGAGACACCACAGCAGTTTCTCTGTCATTTCTATTTCCTCCTCCATGAAAATGAACAATATTTAGGTTATGCCACATATTTTACCCATGCCCCCCAAAACTGTTAGGTTGTCAAAGAAAACTAATCAGCTAGTGAATTACTGTTTGCTTCAATCAGTCTAAGCACAATATATATAAAATCAAAGATTAACATGAAAATATGAGGGGAAGAAAAATATCAAACCATAGAATTAAGTTTTAGTTTTACTGACATTTTTATATCACACTGCCAGTTTATGATTTCAACAGGGCAGCCATGCAGTGGTTCTGTTAAAACCTGAGTAATTGGGAACAGTTTTGAGGATTAAAATGGCTATTTACTCAAAGGAACTTGAACACTAAATTTACTACTTATGGAATTATTATCTGTGTTGTGTAAAAAGTTGACTATTTTTCAGATATCATTTATTCATATTGTAATCAAAAGGGAACCGGTTGTAAGTCCTGATTTTGACTAGGTGATGAGACAAGGCAACTTGTATCTTATACACAGATATGTATATGTCTTTATACATACAGATGTATATAAAAAGGTAATCCTTGCAAACATTTACTTTTTCCCCTCATTTGGAGATTTCAGTTGACTGTTATGCATTAATTAACAATTAGTTCTGCCTGAATGAGGGAAAGGGCAGCGATGAATGATTCTTAAATAAAAGGTCTTTTCTTCCACTACTAACTTCTTTTATTTGTAGTATAATTATATGAGTTAATTTTGGTGACAGCTTTAGAATTTGTGTGTGTATATATGTGGAGAGTGTGAGCACCTGAATGGGCAGTGACTGCTAACTAGACAGGAAAATCTGTGTTCTCACTTCTGGTCCATACATGAACGTTTATCCCCGGCCTCCCTTGCAGTTAGCTGTGGACATGCGACTAAGTTAAAGCCGATAGAAAGAGAATGGGAGTTATGTGTACTGCTTGGAATGTGTGTGTGTGTGTGTGTGTGCTCAGTTATGTCCAACTCTTTGTGACCTCGTGGACTGCAGTCCTCCAGGCGCCTCTGTCCATGGGATTCTCCAGGCAAGAATACTGGAATGGGTTGCCAGTTCCTATTCCAGGGGATTTTCCTGACCCGGGGACTGAACCCACATTTCTTGCGTCTCCTGCACTGGAAGGCAGGTCCTTTACCGCTGATGCCACCTGGAGCTTCTCCCCTAAAAACTCCCCTTCCTACAGACTGAAAGAGAAAAGACCCCACCTCCCCACCAAGAAGATCTTGGAACTCTGGTTCTGAAAGCCTAGGTGCTAAAGACCTTGAAAACTAATTACTGAAGTACTTGTTTATTTTAGCAAGAAATGAATTGAGCCATGATACATTTTGGTGTTGATCTGTTATGGCAATTAGCCTTCCTTAATTCGGTATACAGAACTTACATTTGCAGTGTCCATGTGTGATGTACAACTCCCATGGGTAACATTTACACTGTTAGGTATGTCAGTGCCCTTTCCTGAAGCACAATTAAGAGGCTAGCGTATGGATACATATGGATACATATAAACATCCTCCCCAGGGGTTGTGCAACACTGCAGCTCTGCCAAACCAACTCCAGTTTCTCTCTTGGGTCTTATTCTGTAGGTGTATCAGTTTATGTAAAGATACTTCCCTTTTGTGTTTGTGGTAATAAATTAAGGTGGAATGGCTCGTACAGTAAGAATCTTAAGGGGAAAATGTGTATTTAGAAGCCAAATCAGATCTATTTCTTAGATTTGTTCAACTGTAGCTAACTACAGACTTTCTTTATAATCTGTTACCCTCCCGCGTGGACTCGGACAATCCAGAGTGTTAGGAGGCCCTTCCCCTCTGCTGGCCAAGCTTACTGCTGTGGATAATAAAACTTTTCTGGGCTTCATTTTCCTTATCTGTAAAATGAGAGTGGGATATAGTAAAATATGTGGAGAGTGTGAGCACCTGAATGGGCAGTGACTGCTAACTAGACAGGAAAATCTGTGTTCTCACTTCTGGTCCATACATGAACGTTTATCCCCGGCCTCCCTTGCAGTTAGCTGTGGACATGCGACTAAGTTAAAGCCGATAGAAAGAGAATGGGAGTTATGTGTACTGCTTGGAATGTGTGTGTGTGTGTGTGTGTGTGTGCTCAGTTATGTCCAACTCTTTGTGACCTCGTGGACTGCAGTCCTCCAGGCGCCTCTGTCCATGGGATTCTCCAGGCAAGAATACTGGAATGGGTTGCCAGTTCCTATTCCAGGGGATTTTCCTGACCCGGGGACTGAACCCACATTTCTTGCGTCTCCTGCACTGGAAGGCAGGTCCTTTACCGCTGATGCCACCTGGAGCTTCTCCCCTAAAAACTCCCCTTCCTACAGACTGAAAGAGAAAAGACCCCACCTCCCCACCAAGAAGATCTTGGAACTCTGGTTCTGAAAGCCTAGGTGCTAAAGACCTTGAAAACTAATTACTGAAGTACTTGTTTATTTTAGCAAGAAATGAATTGAGCCATGATACATTTTGGTGTTGATCTGTTATGGCAATTAGCCTTCCTTAATTCGGTATACAGAACTTACATTTGCAGTGTCCATGTGTGATGTACAACTCCCATGGGTAACATTTACACTGTTAGGTATGTCAGTGCCCTTTCCTGAAGCACAATTAAGAGGCTAGCGTATGGATACATATGGATACATATAAACATCCTCCCAGGGTTGTGCAACACTGCAGCTCTGCCAAACCAACTCCAGTTTCTCTCTTGGGTCTTATTCTGTAGGTGTATCAGTTTATGTAAAGATACTTCCCTTTTGTGTTTGTGGTAATAAATTAAGGTGGAATGGCTCGTACAGTAAGAATCTTAAGGGGAAAATGTGTATTTAGAAGCCAAATCAGATCTATTTCTTAGATTTGTTCAACTGTAGCTAACTACAGACTTTCTTTATAATCTGTTACCCTCCCGCGTGGACTCGGACAATCCAGAGTGTTAGGAGGCCCTTCCCCTCTGCTGGCCAAGCTTACTGCTGTGGATAATAAAAACTTTTCTGGGCTTCATTTTCCTTATCTGTAAAATGAGAGTGGGATTATATGACCCCAAAGATCCCTTCACTAAAATCCTACTATCTGTAACCACAAGGGTCCATAGCTATTGATAGAAATAATTGTTATTGTGAATGTTCTTTCAAATTCCAAATTGATACAGGTGCTTAAAAGTAACAAAGTTATAAAAAAAAAGTTTAACTTACAGCGATTCACAATCCAGGAGGTACAAGAGAGACTCTACTCTTCTCCCAAACAAAAACTGTCAAATGGAAAAGATTTTTTAAGTCACTAAGGATATTTTTTAGAGAAATTATAAAGCAGCCTGTCACTTCCCTGATTTCTTTACCTTGTAGGTGAAGTATCAAACCAGTGCAGAATTTGACATTTATTGAAATAATATACCATATTAGAAGAAGAAAACAAACCTAAATAGCAGATTGTGCAATTTTTTGCTGAATTTAGCAATTAAAACCTTCAGTTTTACTTATCATAACTGTATACTTATGCTCTAATGTTTCAACATAATAGCAATAATATCAAGTTCAGAATCATGGCAAAATCACTGTCACGGTCACGTTTGCCATAGTTAACGAAGTCAGACATGACTTAGTGCTAAATCACATTTTTGTTACGGCTGACAAAAATGAATATATATATTTTTTTTCAAAAATGAATCTTTTAAAAAAAAGAATCTTTATCTGTTTGTCTGCTGGTAGGGCTTAACCCTTTGGATTTCAACTTTGGTTAAAACTGAAAATATGTATTATCCAGACTTGATGGAGGCACAGAATTGGCTTTCATTCACATTCTTTTGCTTGGGGAGAGCTGCAGAAATATGGACTTCACTCAAAGGTGTTGCTATTTTAGAAAGAAGAAAGAACAGGTGTTGTCTAAAGCCGAGTTTTTATGTTAAAGATACTTCCCTTTTGTGTTTGTGGTAATAAATTAAGGTGGAATGGCTCGTACAGTAAGAATCTTAAGGGGAAAATGTGTATTTAGAAGCCAAATCAGATCTATTTCTTAGATTTGTTCAACTGTAGCTAACTACAGACTTTCTTTATAATCTGTTACCCTCCCGCGTGGACTCGGACAATCCAGAGTGTTAGGAGGCCCTTCCCCTCTGCTGGCCAAGCTTACTGCTGTGGATAATAAAAACTTTTCTGGGCTTCATTTTCCTTATCTGTAAAATGAGAGTGGGATTATATGACCCCAAAGATCCCTTCACTAAAATCCTACTATCTGTAACCACAAGGGTCCATAGCTATTGATAGAAATAATTGTTATTGTGAATGTTCTTTCAAATTCCAAATTGATACAGGTGCTTAAAAGTAACAAAGTTATAAAAAAAAAGTTTAACTTACAGCGATTCACAATCCAGGAGGTACAAGAGAGACTCTACTCTTCTCCCAAACAAAAACTGTCAAATGGAAAAGATTTTTTAAGTCACTAAGGATATTTTTTAGAGAAATTATAAAGCAGCCTGTCACTTCCCTGATTTCTTTACCTTGTAGGTGAAGTATCAAACCAGTGCAGAATTTGACATTTATTGAAATAATATACCATATTAGAAGAAGAAAACAAACCTAAATAGCAGATTGTGCAATTTTTTGCTGAATTTAGCAATTAAAACCTTCAGTTTTACTTATCATAACTGTATACTTATGCTCTAATGTTTCAACATAATAGCAATAATATCAAGTTCAGAATCATGGCAAAATCACTGTCACGGTCACGTTTGCCATAGTTAACGAAGTCAGACATGACTTAGTGCTAAATCACATTTTTGTTACGGCTGACAAAAATGAATATATATATTTTTTTTCAAAAATGAATCTTTTAAAAAAAAGAATCTTTATCTGTTTGTCTGCTGGTAGGGCTTAACCCTTTGGATTTCAACTTTGGTTAAAACTGAAAATATGTATTATCCAGACTTGATGGAGGCACAGAATTGGCTTTCATTCACATTCTTTTGCTTGGGGAGAGCTGCAGAAATATGGACTTCACTCAAAGGTGTTGCTATTTTAGAAAGAAGAAAGAACAGGCTATAGATCACTGTCTAAAGCCGAGTTTTTATGTTAGAGAAAGCCACGTAGAGGCTGGAGTAGATGAGAGGAAGGAATCACAGTAACCTTTTTCGGCAAAAGGAACAGAACAGAGAGAGAGGGCCTGCCGTATATTTTAAATATCCTTAGATAATTGTAGAAATTAGGAAACAACTTTTAAAATGAAGGCATAGATAAGTAAATTTTGGCATATCCATATGTTGGAATGCCATGCAGATATTAAAAACATGTTTTCAAAAAAATTAACATGGGAAAATGACTATTATAAACTACAGACTATTGCTATCAAACAGGAATCAATCTCATTCTTTCCAGCCTCTGTAGTCTTCATGCCATTTCCTCCCCATCCCCAGTATAAACAGGAGCATAATGAAAGAAAGGTTTTAAGGAGAGATGGGTAGACAGTGAATTTTAAAGCTTGAAGGGATTTTAGTGATCATTTAGTCAAAATTAATCATTTTGCAAAGGAAATTGACACCGGAAGATTAAACATCTCACCTAAGGCCCTGGTATCAGTATTGATACTTTCTAAAATCCATGTCTCCATGCTCCCCAAATTTGGCATGTTTTAAGGGTTTCCCTCAAAGGTGGCTTAGTGGTAAAGGAATCCACCTGCCAATGCAGGAGACGTGGGTTTGATTCCTGAGTCGGGAAGATCCCCTGGAGAAAGAAATAGAAACCCCCACTCCAGTATTCTTGCCTGAGGAATCCCATGGACAGAGGAACCTGGTAGGCTACAGTGCTTGGGGTTGCAAAGAGTCAGGCATGACTGAGGGACTAGGCACACTCACACCTTCTCCTGTAACATGCCACCTCTGAGGCAGGGTCAGACTGGATTAGGGGGAGCACATTTGGAGAGGAAGGACTTTTGGAGAGGGAGGGTATACAGTGTACAAGAGAATGGTGGTGATTAACAGTCATAAAATATCTGTAGAGATCTATTTCTTAATAATTCTAAATCTTCAACTGTTTTCCTTACTTAGAACTACTTTAAAAATTCTTGGGGGAGAATTCAGATCACTTCTTTGACTCATGTATATAATACTGAGAAACAGAAGTGAATAGATCACAACTTTTCTTTATTGTTTTCATTTGCTTTTGCCTGTCTCTTCCACTAGGATGTGTCTTTCAGGAGGGCAAGCTTGTATCTTTTTGCTCACTCTAGCTCCTTCCCAGCAAGTGTTTGACATATAAAAGATGTTCAGTAAGTATGGAACATCTGTAATTAATTGAGTGAATTAATAAATGGTAGCAACTAAAAAGCAGTACTCCTTTTTTACTTTGACTTGATTTCTTCTGGAGTTTTATGATTTCGTTGCCAATTGTAAATTAATTTTAGAATTGAGTGTGCCCTATTTAGAGCTCTGCATTTCAGTCTAGCACCACTGAACCATTTTATAATATTAATTTTGGTACTCTTAAATTCGTGTCAAACTTGCTAGATTAGAGAATGACCTTACTCTGTAATTTTATTTAGGTTTTTATCCACAGGTACATGTGTACACTTACACCATGAATTAGTGGTGCACATGGAAATAGGAAAAAAAGAAATGGTAATACCTGAAACATAGAAGTATTAGGCTGAAATAAGTATGCATTTAAACTCCTATCGCAAATTAAGTGTAAGTTTCAAATCTGATGAAAAGAAGTAAATAATACTCTCAAGAGTAGATTTGCCCTTAAAGGTAAGATATTAAAATAAAAATAACAAAAACACTGAGCCTCAGTTTAAAATTAGTCTCAATTTTAAAAGGTAGGCCTCACACATTTTTCTCCTTTGGCTTATTTTCAGTATACATGTATGTAGATAATTAAGAGTTTTTTTTTTTTTTTTTTTAAACAGCACATTTTTTTACCAGATGAAGAAGCTTAAAAATGTTGGCCATGTAGTCTATTTCTAGGAATTTATCCTAATTTAGGATATAATCTGAAATGCTGAAATAGATTTATGGATAAAAAGTTCATACCAGCATTATTTATAAGAAAGTAAGGAAAATAGCTTCAGTGACCACTAAGGAAACATTGTTCCACACAAGGATCTTTATGCAGCCTCGAAAATGTTTTTAAAGGGTTTTAAATAACTTGAGGAAACATTTCTGATGAATTGTTATAAGAAAAAGGCAGTGTACTCTGGTAAAGAGTTTACACTTCATATGCTTAAAAAACTTCATGGAAAATGTCAACTGAAAGTCAGTTACCTTTAAATAAAGGAATTTGTTAGTTGTTTTATCTATATTTTCCTAAAATAAAAATATTTTTTCTGTATTTGATTTAAACATAGTTCCAATTTTTTCTTCACTTACATGTACTACTATTATAATCACAAAAAGAAACCTATTACTTGGCATAGATACATGTTTATGTCCCAGGGATTTGTTTTCAGTATCATCACATGAGTATAAATATTGTTGCCCAGAAGAAAAGTTTGATACTACTTAAATCCAAATAATGGAGTTTCCAAAACAAACATTGATACATACCCTATAACTTGTAAAAGTATATGGGTTTAGTATAATTACGAGTTGTTTTGACAAAGCAGGCTCTGATAATGAGATGGTTCAAGAAGGGACATCTCAATTAATTTACCAAGTTCCTTGAATCTGTCAGTTAGCAACTCTCCCATCAAGAGATTAATGATATAGTCTGATGTCAAAAGCTGTCCATAAAATCTCCCTTAGCTTGTGTGGTGCACTTTTTACAAAGTATTATTTTGTACTTCAAAAAGAACAGCCTCTTAAGTGCTAATTTTTAAAGACATAAAGGGAGATAAATTGGTTCTTACCAATTTATATTGGCCAGCTAGGAGTTTCAAGTGAGATTCTGTGATCTGACACCACTAGTAGAAAAGATTTCTTGTGGAAATAACTGGCAACAGTATCCACCCTGTATGGCTGTTATGGGTTAAAAATCATATATATAAATGCCCCATACAATACACGGCACTCAGACTTTCGGTACACAGTGGCTATTCTAATAATGCAATATGTAATATTACTATGATTTCTTATCTGTCACATTACTATATACAGTTTTTGAATTTTTTGCTGAAATAGATTTATGGATAAAGTTCATACCAGCATTATTTATAAGAAAGTAAGGAAAATAGCTTCAGTGACCACTAAGGAAACATTGTTCCACACAAGGATCTTTATGCAGCCTCGAAAATGTTTTAAAGGGTTTTAAATAACTTGAGGAAACATTTCTGATGAATTGTTATAAGAAAAAGGCAGTGTACTCTGGTAAAGAGTTTACACTTCATATGCTTAAAAAACTTCATGGAAAATGTCAACTGAAAGTCAGTTACCTTTAAATAAAGGAATTTGTTAGTTGTTTTATCTATATTTTCCTAAAATAAAAATATTTTTTCTGTATTTGATTTAAACATAGTTCCAATTTTTTCTTCACTTACATGTACTACTATTATAATCACAAAAAGAAACCTATTACTTGGCATAGATACATGTTTATGTCCCAGGGATTTGTTTTCAGTATCATCACATGAGTATAAATATTGTTGCCCAGAAGAAAAGTTTGATACTACTTAAATCCAAATAATGGAGTTTCCAAAACAAACATTGATACATACCCTATAACTTGTAAAAGTATATGGGTTTAGTATAATTTACGAGTTGTTTTGACAAAGCAGGCTCTGATAATGAGATGGTTCAAGAAGGGACATCTCAATTAATTTACCAAGTTCCTTGAATCTGTCAGTTAGCAACTCTCCCATCAAGAGATTAATGATATAGTCTGATGTCAAAAAGCTGTCCATAAAATCTCCCTTAGCTTGTGTGGTGCACTTTTTACAAAGTATTATTTTGTACTTCAAAAAGAACAGCCTCTTAAGTGCTAATTTTTAAAGACATAAAGGGAGATAAATTGGTTCTTACCAATTTATATTGGCCAGCTAGGAGTTTCAAGTGAGATTCTGTGATCTGACACCACTAGTAGAAAAGATTTCTTGTGGAAATAACTGGCAACAGTATCCACCCTGTATGGCTGTTATGGGTTAAAAATCATATATATAAATGCCCCATACAATACACGGCACTCAGACTTTCGGTACACAGTGGCTATTCTAATAATGCAATATGTAATATTACTATGATTTCTTATCTGTCACATTACTATATACAGGGTGAATTGGAAAAACATGAAGTGCAGTCTATTTAAAAGCATTCTAAAAAAATAAAGTAAATAAAAACATTTTAGACTTTCAGATAAAGATGGGGAGTGAAGGCAGATCAGAAAATCTTCCTCCTCAAGTGCCTGACAAAACAGCTTGTGCAAAGCAAAGTAAGAACGACTTTAAAAGCATTACCAGAAGCAGCGAGAAAAAGAAAATGCCTGCTACCTAAGCCACTGAGGGCCAAAATAATAATATCACTTCAAAATAAATAAATGTGGAATAGCAAGAAATGAAATAAGCATGGCCAGAAATCAGAATCTCACCAAAAAAAGATGGGCAGCCACAGCACATCCCCTAGTCAGTTCATTGAGATGATTATGCCTCATCTCCTCTCTCCTAAATCTCCCAAATTTCCCTGCTTCTTACTTCAAACTCTCATTTTATTGGTAAATAGAAGCTGTCACAAGAGAAACTCATCTTTCCCACAGTATACCTATCAACTTGCCTTCATCTGTACTCAAATATAAACTCTCTCTGCCTCTGTAAGGGTCAGCTAGCCCTGCTCTTCGCTAAGGCAGGCCCCTCTACCAGTGCCCTGGAGCCCACCTGTTCTTAAATAGTCAGGATAGTGTCCTGTGATTACTTCCTCATTTCCTGCTTCTTCAGTTTCTCTCTTTATTGGATTCCTCCAGTCAGTACTTCCCAGGTGCCTCAGTAGTAAAGAATCCACCTGCAATGCAGGAGACAATGCAGGAGACACAGGTTCAATCCCTGGGTTGGGAAGATCCCCTGGAGAAGGAAATGGCAACCCACTCCAGTATTCTTGCCTGGAAAATCCCAGGGACAAAAAAAAAGGAGAAAATCCCAGGGACAGAGGAGCCTGGTGAGCTATAGTCCATGCGGTCGCAAGAGTGGGACATGCCTGAGCAACTAAACCACCACTGCCAAACATACTATAATACTTCCCCTTCTAAAACTACTATCACCCTGGATTTCGTAGCCCCCTCTACTTTCATGGTGAGCAGGAGCCCATTTTTTTTTCTGTCTGCTTTATAACAGACTTTGAAAGGCTGTCAGTACTTGCAGTTTCCACTTCCTCACCGTATGTCATCTCTTCAGTTCAATGCAGTTAGAACTATTAATGTCCACTGCTCCACCTAACTGCGCTTGTTGAGATCACCAAGTACCTTCTTGCTAGATCATCTGCCTCTTCCCAGATGTTTGGGACCTCCAGGCATGCCTATATTCCTCGCCTCTTCTTTCCCTTCTCCATCAAAATTTATTCCCTGCCCCACCCCCCCCCGATTCATCCAATTTTTCTGGTTTTAAATATTGTCTGTGTTCTTAGAACACCTGAAGTTTGTATTCTATCCCTCATATCTTTGTTGAGCTCTGAACTCATATCCAACTGCCTTCCCAAGCACTCCACTCAGATATCTAACAAGGACCTCAAAGTTAACCCATTCAAAACAAACATGTTAGATGTAGAGAATGGGCTGGTGGACAGTTAGTAGGGGAGGAGAGGGTGGGATGAACTGAGACAGGAGCCTTGACGTGTATTCAGTACCACGTGTAAGATAGCTAGTGGGAAGTACCAGCTTGGTGCTTTGATGACCTAGAGGGGTGGAATGGGGGGTGGGGGGGAGGGTGGTGAGGTGGAAGCGAGGCTCAAGAAGGAGGGGATATATGTATACTTATAGCTGATTCATATTGTTGTACAGCAGAAATCAACATAGCATTGTAAAGCAGCTATCTTCCAATTAAAAATTTTAAAAAACCCTGAAAGATGAAAGCAAAGGAATACAAAGATTAACGAATGAGAGATCTGAGTAGTCTAATCTGCCTAAAGGAAACAGACTTGGGGAAAAACTGATAAGTAAATGTTGCATTTGCTTGTATTTAGTCAGTAAATTGGCAATAACATATCAAAAAACCCAAATGTATTGGTTTTCTTCTTCCTTGCGATGTACTTCTCCCAGAGTTTCTCCCTTGTCAATAAATGGCATTATTTTCATCTAGTTGCTCAAAACAGAAACCTGGAAGTCACCCTGAGATACATTTTGTTCCAGTTATTAGACTCTTAACTGTTAGCAATAAACCCTCCCCCCCCCCCAAAAAAAAAAAACCTTCCCTACTCCGCTTTGGGCTTCGGGGGTTGGGACTCTGCAAGCTACATGTCTACTTTTTCAGCTGAATTCTTGCTATGGTCTATCAGTAAGAGGCATTAGAGAAAAGACTAAAAATAAGAAGAGGGAAATACAACTTGCTGCTTGTTGACTTTCTGCACCTGCCACCATTGGCCATGGTAGACCTTCCCCCCTGACAGCAGCAGTTCGCCCCGCGTTTCAGCTGTTTCCACTCCCCTAGAAGCAGCCTCAGCATACCCACTCAGAGCCACCAGCAAGTACGCAGCACCGCATGCTCCAGGCCAGGGTTCCAGCTCTGCGAGTCTCCTCTCCTGGCTCCTGTGCATACATGCTTGTGTTACGTCGCTTCAGTTGTGTCCGACTCTGTATGACCCCACGAACCATAGCCCACCAGGCTCCTCTGTCTATGGGATTCTCCAGGTAACAATACTGTAGTGGATTGCATGTCCTTCCCGATCCACGAATCAAACCTGCATCTCTTATATCTACTACCTTGGAAGGGGGGTTCTTTACCACTAGTGCCACCCAAGAAGCTGGGTTCTAGTAACCTAAGGTCTTCCCGAGCGAGTAATCCAGGAGTAGATGACTTCCTGAAGTTACTCTCTTATCTGAGTGTTTCTGCTTTCCCTTTTCAGCAGTTGATCAAGTCTTTATGCTCGATTTATTGCTCTTGAGATACTCAGCAGAAGCTGGAGTGCCTCCTCTGAAGCAGCGGTCCCCAACCTTTTCGGCAACAGGGACCAGTTTTGTGGAAGACCAATTCTCCACAGACCAGGGTTGGGGGTGGTTTTGGGATGATTCAAGTGCATCGCATTTCTTGTGTGCTTTATATCTATTATTATTGCATCAGCTCCATCTCAGATCATCACACATTTCTGATCCCGGAGGTTGGGGACCCCTGCTCTAAACCATGTATCATTTCCCTGCTCCTTGTCACAGTTGGAACAAAATTCAGCCTCCTCTCTCGGGCCTCCAGCCCCTTCTATGACCTGGCCTATCCAATTCTCTGGTCTCATCTCTCACCAGTTTCTGATTTCTCATTTCTCTCATCATGCTGTCTTGAACACATGGTGTTTTCACTGCAGGGCCTTTGTACCTGCTCTTCTCTGCATTTGGATTGCCCGTCTTTGCCTAGCTCACTTTAGTCATGTGTATTTTCAAGTGTCATCTTGGAGAGACCTGTTCTCACTGCATTATCTAAAATGCACGATCCCTGCCCCATACTTTCCTTTCCTTACCTGGCTTTCTTATTATCACCACCTGACTTCATTATATTTGTTGAATTCTCCCTTCTCTATTCTCAAGTAAAAGCTCCATCACTTCACACAAAGGAAAGGATGGGATCTCATTTACCACTGGTGCTGGCAATCAATACAATCCAGTTGACAAATGAACTTAATAAGTAAATTGCAGTGAATGCAGAAGAAAATTGGACCAAAGTAAGTGAAAAGAAGATAATATGCAAGAGAAATGAAGACAACATGATATAGCCAATTCCACCCCGAGTATATAATGCAACAGGTGAATCGGAAGAACCACTTAAAGATGTAACAGAAAAGGATTTACACAAAATCATGAAAAATCTGAATCTGTAGAATAAAATATTTAAAAAGGGACATAAATATTCACTATCAAGGCACGTGGCACTGGTTAAGCTATTAACCATGAAGAATGAAGAACTTCAGACCTCTAGGCTGAAAACTAAGTAAGATATAAGAGGAAGGAAATCATGCTGGCCTTAGACTTTTCTAAGCAGTAGTCAAAAGCCAGAAAGAATATTTGCAGCTTTAAGGCAAAGCCAGCATGACCCCAAACTATGATATCTAAATAAGTGTCATTCAAAAATTGATGAAAATGATAAGCATGGCATCCATTAATCCATGGTAGAAAAAAAAAAAAACTACTTAGTGAAGAGCAGACAACAAAGTGATGAAACAAAGTTAATAAGTAGTAGGAATAGAGAACTGGGGTGTCTTGTGACCAATGGATTTTAAAATAGAGATCAAGATCAATATGAAAAAAATAACTATTGTCATTGCACTGCGAGAAAAGGGGATCCTGCAAGGGTGCGGAGGGGACCCCTCTCTACTGGGCCAAAACCCCCCCAGCCTTCTATGACCTGGCCTATCCAATTCTCTGGTCTCATCTCTCACCAGTTTCTGATTTCTCATTTCTCTCATCATGCTGTCTTGAACACATGGTGTTTTCACTGCAGGGCCTTTGTACCTGCTCTTCTCTGCATTTGGATTGCCCGTCTTTGCCTAGCTCACTTTAGTCATGTGTATTTTCAAGTGTCATCTTGGAGAGACCTGTTCTCACTGCATTATCTAAAATGCACGATCCCTGCCCCATACTTTCCTTTCCTTACCTGGCTTTCTTATTATCACCACCTGACTTCATTATATTTGTTGAATTCTCCCTTCTCTATTCTCAAGTAAAAGCTCCATCACTTCACACAAAGGAAAGGATGGGATCTCATTTACCACTGGTGCTGGCAATCAATACAATCCAGTTGACAAATGAACTTAATAAGTAAATTGCAGTGAATGCAGAAGAAAATTGGACCAAAGTAAGTGAAAAGAAGATAATATGCAAGAGAAATGAAGACAACATGATATAGCCAATTCCACCCCGAGTATATAATGCAACAGGTGAATCGGAAGAACCACTTAAAGATGTAACAGAAAAGGATTTACACAAAATCATGAAAAATCTGAATCTGTAGAATAAAATATTTAAAAAGGGACATAAATATTCACTATCAAGGCACGTGGCACTGGTTAAGCTATTAACCATGAAGAATGAAGAACTTCAGACCTCTAGGCTGAAAACTAAGTAAGATATAAGAGGAAGGAAATCATGCTGGCCTTAGACTTTTTCTAAGCAGTAGTCAAAAGCCAGAAAGAATATTTGCAGCTTTAAGGCAAAGCCAGCATGACCCCAAACTATGATATCTAAATAAGTGTCATTCAAAAATTGATGAAAATGATAAGCATGGCATCCATTAATCCATGGTAGAAAAAAAAAAAAACTACTTAGTGAAGAGCAGACAACAAAGTGATGAAACAAAGTTAATAAGTAGTAGGAATAGAGAACTGGGGTGTCTTGTGACCAATGGATTTTAAAATAGAGATCAAGATCAATATGAAAAAAATAACTATTGTCATTGCACTGCGAGAAAAGGGGATCCTGCAAGGGTGCTGTGCGATGGCCTGGAGGGATGGGATAGGGGGATATACATATGACTAATGTGGGATCATACATATCTGTAAACAACAAAACTCTGTAAAAGTAAAAAGTAAAATAAAAATCTATAATTAAAAAAAAAAATCAAATGACCAAAGGAGTTAAAGTCACAAAAAAGAAACATTACAGCTTTCACTTTTAAAAAATGACATAAATAATACATTTTTTCATAGCAGTCAACTTGCATTTCTAAATTGGAAACATACAGATAAAAAAAAATCTCCAAACTCTTAATTTTTTTAAACTTTGGATATTTTAGGGAATAAGATCTCTTGTGGCAAAGAAACATTTTTCTAGAAGTTCAGCAATTCCTTCAGCTTATCTCACTACGACCATATTCAAATAATTTTAAATTTAATATTCAAAAAAATTTAAAATAGTATGTACATTCTCATCTGAAATAAAATTCTTATTTGTTTAAGTGCACAGAACTATGCCTACCATGATAATCACTTAAATTGATGGTACAGTCTGGGATCTGAGGAGTTTAAAAACTTTCCTGTAACTTTCTATATTGTTTGAATTATTTATAAATGAACATGTTTTTGTGAAACTATAATTAAAAATAAAATAATACTATTATAAAAACTGTGATATAAAATAGGTCCAACCATTATGACTTTATAGATGGGTTCTGATTATCCTAAGTTCTGCCCTGATCAACTTTTCCACCAAACATTACTCCTCAAATTACACCCTTCACATGACACTTTGTATTTGCTTGTATCTTATCTAATTTAGTTTTAGAAACAAGGATCATTCACCAGATGTTGTTATAAGTAGGCAAAATGAAAAGATGCATGTAAAAAGTATTTAATATGTTGTATAACTCCCTTAAATATCTTAGTGTTATAAGAATGTAAATATATGACACTTGATTTGCATATTTGGGAGGAAACCTTTAAGTTTTTGTGATTGTTAAAATATGTTTATTTATAAAATATGAAGAATAAAGTTACTATAGTTATATAATACACTGTGGTATATTTCCCACCAACCCTCGAGGAGAAACAGTTTTATAACCTAAAAGATTTATCTGTACATTAAATATTAACCATAATGGCTGGACCTGTTTTATATTATTTTTTAATAGTATAAAAAACATATAACAAAATATACCATTTTAACAATTTAAAAATGTACAGTTTAATAGTATTAAGTATATTCACAGTGTTGTGTATAATAGTATTTTTAAGAACAGTGTTTTAATTGGTTTCATATTAGCATTTCTCTGTGGCATTAAGTATTTTTAGTGGTTGCAAAAATTCCATTATATTGATGGACCCTGATTTATTTTATCACTCTTTTACTATTGAATAGTCAGATGGTCCCCTTTCTATAAATGCTGTAATGATGATACATAAATCTTTGATTTCATACATGATTTTTTTTTTAGGATTGGTTCCTGGAAATGGAAGTACTGTTCAAAGATTTGGACATATTTAACGCCGGAAAGGTAATATAGTAATAGATGGGTTTGTAAATTTCATTGCATTTCTTAGCAACACTTAGTTATTAGCACTTATATTCAATCTCTGTCAATTTGGTGGAAAGGCTCTTTCTGTAATTTAGATAAAGTTGCGTTTTTGCTCATATGAGTTATTATTCATATTAACTTTACCATTTTAAAGACACACTTCTTTACAGAGCCTTGCCAAGATATTGAAGAAAAATACATTTTGTTATTGGCTTTGGCAGCATTTCTTTTGAGATAAATTATATGTTGAACACATAGAAAGGTAAAAAATAACATTAAAAAGATCCAAATTATTTTACTTAAGAAAAAGTAAGATTGTATTCAGTTCTTTTTGTTTGTTTAGAAACAGGAAAGTTTTATTATGATAGTTTAAGAAGCTGGATTAATAGATATATAAATTGATTTTCCATTATATACATGGAGAATACTGCTTCTTTTTAAATTTCCATTCAACACTGATGTAATTAATTATTTCTTGGGCACGAAGAAAGTTCAGCCCAGTACAAGAAAGGAGAAATTGTACAGGCCATATTCTGACAACAAATCAGTGCCCTGTGATGACCTAGATGGCTGGGATGGGGGAGTGAGAGGGAGGTCTGAGAAGGAGGCAACAGACACATGTTGTATCCATTCTTAATGTAGTGGTAGACCATTAGTATTGTCAGCCAGTAACTCTTACTTACTGAAATCATACTGAATTAATTGCTTAAAGTACCATTTTTACTATAGCACGTTTCAAAATGCTTAGTCTATAAGGTTCAGAAAAACATTCTTTAGATAACTACTTTGAAATAATTTTCTTAACCCTGCCTTCGTTCAAGAGGCCTAGAAACAGACTGGCCCACTTCCAGCTTTCTTACTTGTTATCTTTGCTATGAAGTCATTCTACAGATAGGTTAATAAGCATTCTGGCATACAGAAAAATTGCATCTAAAAGTATATGGCACAGTTTGGCTGGGGTTTTTCCTCCTTCGGAACTGCATTACGTAATTTTTAAGTGTTTACTTAAGCTCCTTTGGGCTGCCTCCATGGTAGCCATGAAGTCACTGAGAATTAGGAACAGTTTGGGGCCTGATAACAAAGTCTATTAGTGTAATATGAACACTTTGTCAGTTTGGTTTTTTTTTTTAATCATTGCTGTATAAGGAAGTTTGAAAGCAAAGATACTGATTCATTTTAATTTTTTTAAAAGAGCTTGCTACTTCAAAAATTATGAAGCACAAAGTGTTCATAAATGTACATTTTTCCAGTACCTAAATGTGCTTATTTTAAGACCTGTACAGCAGGAATTCACAATGTAATTCTGACTCAATAAAACTGTAAATAAATATGCAAAATTACCAAAATGTATGGAGCATAGTCTTTAGGAGGGTATGAATTATTAAAACAGCCCAAGCACTATTTTTTCTCTAAGTCTTAAAGGAAATTTGTTATGAGAACATCAAAGATATATAAATTGTAATAATATCAGCTTAGGGAGAATTTTAAAAGATACTAGGTTATAAGAAAAAATTATTTTGTCTTGATTGCACAGAGAGAGGTAGTATTTTCAGTTCCTGAGAGAACTCTTGAGTTCCTTTACCAACCAAATAACAGTGTGTCATGTAGTTCATGTGGTATACATTGTAAAAGTGAAAGAAGAGTCATTCAGATTTTGTGTGGTAATAATCAAGGCTTATATCACCTCAAGGAAACATGCAAATTCTTATAAAGTACCTAAAATCTCAATGATCCCTTTAGAGTTACTGAATTTTATGAATCAACAAACCCAAGTAAAGTCAAGATCCTGATGCATAAAAACATAGAACCCTGTTTTAGAACTCATTTTGTTTTGATTATGTAACATGAATTTATTATAAAATTACTTACTGGAATAATCTCCATAGTATTTTGCTTTTTAACTTTGATTGTCTTGCCAAATGATCTAGTCAGGTCCAAAGTTAGGGACCATTTAAGGAGGACATGGAAAAACTTTTAGAACCTGATCATCTCCTTGAAGGTGCAGCCACAGGGCATGTCCTGCCTAGCTTGGGAGAGACAGGTGTCTGTATATGGAGGCCTGACCTGGAGGGGAGAGAATAGTCATGAGGGAGAAAAGGGGGCAAGATTATGAGACTGCCTGCTCAGATTGGCTCTCCATTAGCTTTGCTGTAATGATGAAATGCTTGGGTTTTTATATTCCATTCTAATATCCAAAAAAGGATATTTATTTGATTTCTTAACATTTTTCATGTACAACATATTGTTTATAAATCTGTTTATGTGAAGTTAAAATGGGTGGTGATTTTAAACACATTGCAAGTTCTTTGACACTCTTCCCATTAAAAGGTAGGGTCTGATTCTCCTATCTGGAATCTGTACGGTGTTAGTGATTTGCTTCCAATGAGTGTGAGGGATAGGATGCTCCAGACTTCAGCTTCACCTGGCTCTCAGTCTTGGGACCTTTGAAACCCAGAGCCCTGTTGTGAGGAAGCCCAGGCCACAAGGAGCAGCCATGTGCAGGTGTTCTGGCTGGGAGCCCTAGCTTGGGTCCTAGCCATCTGTGAATAGAGACTGCGAGATGTGGAAGCAAACACGCCCATAGATGATGCAAGCCTTTAGCCTATGAGCTGCCCCGGCTCATTCCCAGTGGACTAGAAACAAGCTGTCTTGCAGAGCCCTACCCATACTGCATATTCATGGACAAGTAACATTGTTGTTTTAAACCACTAAGTTATGGGGGTGGTTTGTTTTGTATCTGAGTCCCTGCTTCCATTAAATTTCTAGCTCTGGTTAGCTGTGACAACTGAGAACCTTGTCCCTCCGCTTTTTGTTGTTTCCCCAAGTGGTGCTAATGGTAAAGAACCCTCCTGCCAACGCAGGAGACATAAGAAACACGGGTTTGAGCCCTGGGTCGGAAGATCCCCTGGAAGAGGGCATGACAGCCCACTCCGGTATTCTTGCCTGGAGAATCCCATGGACAGAGGAGCCTAGTGGGATCCATGGGATCGCAGAGTCGGACACCACTGAAGTGACTTAGCATGCATGCACCCACAGACTAGCCTGACTTATGGGACTAATTGTGGATGATTAAGTGTGGTTTTGAAGGGTGATTGGAACGGTTTTTTGTCTTTTTATATGGAGGACCTGACCTTTTGTGAGAGGGAGAGGAACTAGGTGTCTGTATATGGAGGCCTGACCTGGAGGAGAGAATAGTCATGAGGGAGAAAAGGGGGCAAGATTATGAGACTGCCTGCTCAGATTGGCTCTCCATTAGCTTTGCTGTAATGATGAAATGCTTGGGTTTTTATATTCCATTCTAATATCCAAAAAAGGATATTTATTTGATTTCTTAACATTTTTCATGTACAACATATTGTTTATAAATCTGTTTATGTGAAGTTAAAATGGGTGGTGATTTTAAACACATTGCAAGTTCTTTGACACTCTTCCCATTAAAAGGTAGGGTCTGATTCTCCTATCTGGAATCTGTACGGTGTTAGTGATTTGCTTCCAATGAGTGTGAGGGATAGGATGCTCCAGACTTCAGCTTCACCTGGCTCTCAGTCTTGGGACCTTTGAAACCCAGAGCCCTGTTGTGAGGAAGCCCAGGCCACAAGGAGCAGCCATGTGCAGGTGTTCTGGCTGGGAGCCCTAGCTTGGGTCCTAGCCATCTGTGAATAGAGACTGCGAGATGTGGAAGCAAACACGCCCATAGATGATGCAAGCCTTTAGCCTATGAGCTGCCCCGGCTCATTCCCAGTGGACTAGAAACAAGCTGTCTTGCAGAGCCCTACCCATACTGCATATTCATGGACAAGTAACATTGTTGTTTTAAACCACTAAGTTATGGGGGTGGTTTGTTTTGTATCTGAGTCCCTGCTTCCATTAAATTTCTAGCTCTGGTTAGCTGTGACAACTGAGAACCTTGTCCCTCCGCTTTTTGTTGTTTCCCCAAGTGGTGCTAATGGTAAAGAACCCTCCTGCCAACGCAGGAGACATAAGAAACACGGGTTTGAGCCCTGGGTCGGAAGATCCCCTGGAAGAGGGCATGACAGCCCACTCCGGTATTCTTGCCTGGAGAATCCCATGGACAGAGGAGCCTAGTGGGATCCATGGGATCGCAGAGTCGGACACCACTGAAGTGACTTAGCATGCATGCACCCACAGACTAGCCTGACTGAGAACTTAAGCACTTCCGGGTACTAATTGTGGATGATTAAGTGTGGTTTTGAAGGGTGATTAGAAACAAATTCTACCCTTATGGGGACCCATTCTAGCCAGTCCCTGTCCTTGAAGGCTTAGTAGTAGAACACTACCATCCATCTTTCCTTCTCTAGGTATCCCTAGTTTGTTTGTTTCTTTTTTTAAAAGAGAGGAAAGCAAGGTTTGATCCTCTCCTGCCCTCATCTCTCTTCTGAATTCAAATCATTGGGAAGGGGCTTCATTGAAAAGGGCACACAGCCTTTTCAGTCTTATATAGGGACCAAACCAGCCACAGCTTTCCATTCCTTATCAAGGGAGTAAAAGACTTCCTCCTCCTAAACCTGAGGCCCATTTCTCCTCCCAGTCCACACCAGACCAGAATGGGGACCCCTTGATCTGGCCCAGTCACTTTCCCATTCCACCAACTATTTAAATTCGCGTTCTTCAGCCCCTCTCCTATCCCCACCGCTACTAAGTACACAGCAGCGATCCTAGTTGATTCTTACTTAGATCACAGGCTATTTTATTGTCATTTTCCAGTCTCCAGGACCCCAACTGGGTCATCTTTTCAACGACCCTGTATTCTTTTCATACCTGACCATGCATTTCCATTAAAAAAATGTATCATTGGTTCTCCCTTTCCTGTAAGTTTCAATCTTGAGGCCCAATAATCATTTACTCACAGAGTAAAACCTTGAGCTTGTATGCAGAATTGTAGTAGAAGTCTGGAGGGGCTTTCTTTCTCTGGAGAGAGACCAGCTTGCTTTCCCTAGGTTCTCAAAAGGTGTCTTGCAGAGCCCTACCCATACTGCATATTCATGGACAAGTAACATTGTTGTTTTAAACCACTAAGTTATGGGGGTGGTTTGTTTTGTATCTGAGTCCCTGCTTCCATTAAATTTCTAGCTCTGGTTAGCTGTGACAACTGAGAACCTTGTCCCTCCGCTTTTTGTTGTTTCCCCAAGTGGTGCTAATGGTAAAGAACCCTCCTGCCAACGCAGGAGACATAAGAAACACGGGTTTGAGCCCTGGGTCGGAAGATCCCCTGGAAGAGGGCATGACAGCCCACTCCGGTATTCTTGCCTGGAGAATCCCATGGACAGAGGAGCCTAGTGGGATCCATGGGATCGCAGAGTCGGACACCACTGAAGTGACTTAGCATGCATGCACCCACAGACTAGCCTGACTGAGAACTTAAGCACTTCCGGGTACTAATTGTGGATGATTAAGTGTGGTTTTGAAGGGTGATTAGAAACAAATTCTACCCTTATGGGGACCCATTCTAGCCAGTCCCTGTCCTTGAAGGCTTAGTAGTAGAACACTACCATCCATCTTTCCTTCTCTAGGTATCCCTAGTTTGTTTGTTTCTTTTTTTAAAAGAGAGGAAAGCAAGGTTTGATCCTCTCCTGCCCTCATCTCTCTTCTGAATTCAAATCATTGGGAAGGGGCTTCATTGAAAAGGGCACACAGCCTTTTCAGTCTTATATAGGGACCAAACCAGCCACAGCTTTCCATTCCTTATCAAGGGAGTAAAAGACTTCCTCCTCCTAAACCTGAGGCCCATTTCTCCTCCCAGTCCACACCAGACCAGAATGGGGACCCCTTGATCTGGCCCAGTCACTTTCCCATTCCACCAACTATTTAAATTCGCGTTCTTCAGCCCCTCTCCTATCCCCACCGCTACTAAGTACACAGCAGCGATCCTAGTTGATTCTTACTTAGATCACAGGCTATTTTATTGTCATTTTCCAGTCTCCAGGACCCCAACTGGGTCATCTTTTCAACGACCCTGTATTCTTTTCATACCTGACCATGCATTTCCATTAAAAAAATGTATCATTGGTTCTCCCTTTCCTGTAAGTTTCAATCTTGAGGCCCAATAATCATTTACTCACAGAGTAAAACCTTGAGCTTGTATGCAGAATTGTAGTAGAAGTCTGGAGGGGCTTTCTTTCTCTGGAGAGAGACCAGCTTGCTTTCCCTAGGTTCTCAAAAGGGTATGTGTGTGTCCCCACAAGCTAAAAACTTGTAGGCATCAGCCTGAAGTCCAACTCCCCTGCATGGACTACAGAGCCCTCTGTGGCCTGGCCTTTCATCCAGTTTCCTTTCTCTCTCCCTTCTCTTTACCCCTCACATCCCACCCATTCTTAACTTGACTGTAGTTGTTCACTACAGGCCTTTGTAAGTGCTGCTTTGCTTGCTCGGCTCGGCAAACTCTCCTTAGTTGATCTAACTTTTGCCCATCCAGGAAACAGTCTTTTTAAAGAAGCACCCCAGGTCATGCTACCTGCAACTGTACTGGCTAATAAGCCAGCTGCCTATGAATTCCTGCCTTCCTGAAGTCAGGCTAGCAATTGCTTTTTCTCTTAGCATCTCCCTCTTGGATTTCCACGCTGGGCTGGGGGTGGGAAAAAAGAAACCTGTAAAGTAAAACGTGTAAAGCAGGCAGTGGCTAATAATTGTGCAGAACTTATACAGTGCAAACACCGCAGGCTGTAGTATACATTTTGGTAGTGCTTTCTTGGGAGGGAGAGACTGGGTAGCAAATGTGTAATTTATAGTTGCTCCAGAGTTTTGATGAAAAATACAACACAGTCTCCTGTGAGAATATCCTATAGGAATTTTCAACATCATCTAACTAGCTAGCTAATAGTTTTATCTTATGCCAAGCCACCAAATGGTGTTATGTATTTAATAAATAGTGAAATTGAGAAACAATATAGTTCTGATATTCTGTCTTCTACTAGAACTGCTGGGTCGTTTATCTGAATTGTTCCTCCTTGGTTCACGCGACCCCCGCCCCCAGAAAGTGTAACATCACGATGTGTTCCTAAAGTTTTCCACCTACCCAGGAAGACGCTGCAACTTTATGAGATAAACCGTGTACTAAGTCTGCTCGTGAGATCTGCTTTGTCTTACAGCATAGGCTTTAAGTCAACTCTTT
The DNA here is from genome assembly GCA_022376925.1 of Tragulus kanchil. Classification (NCBI taxonomy): domain Eukaryota; kingdom Metazoa; phylum Chordata; class Mammalia; order Artiodactyla; family Tragulidae; genus Tragulus; species Tragulus kanchil. The sequence goes on along the minus strand of JAIOJX010000003.1, from coordinate 73,950,334 downwards.
ACTCGTTCAAAAAAGTTGTCTTTTAATTGTTCCCCGAAACGGAGCTTTTTTTCCCTCCTTGGGCGGACGGATCTGAGCGAAATGTACTTCCCTGCTACTAACGCAGCAACTTATAAATAGCGCTTACCGCGCTGAGTCACCAAAACCCGGAGTTTCCTCAAATAGCTTGTAACGACTGCTGGAATGCAGTCCTCCAGAGCGGTGACAGCCGCCTATCACAAGCCCGCGAGGCTGGACCCTAGGCCCGCGCCGCCGAGCGGGCCCCCACACCGCCCAGCTGACTGAGAACGCGGGCAACGCAGCCTATCCCCAGCGACTGGAGTGTCGGACCTCTCCAGCGCGCGCACGGCGCTCTCGGGACGCGGCCGGACTTGGCCTTGACCGCTCCGGGGCCGTCCCCGCCCCCCTCTGGAGCTGGGAGCCGCGGGGGGCCGGCACCAGCCTCCGCGCGGAACCGCCCGCTCACACAATGGGGCGCGTCGGGAGAGGGCGGCTTCGGCGTCCGCTCTGATCCCAGGCGCGGGACTCTGGGCAGCTGGGGGCGCAGCCAGAAGCTCGAGATGTAACGAAAACCCCCGTCTCCCCTCCGCCCACTCCCACACTTCGAAATGGCTGCAGCCGCCGGGTTTGGGGGCTGGGAGAGGGAGCGGAAGTGCCACCCCCTGCAGTCAGGGGGTAGTGACGTCACCCCTACTGTCGGCCTGTAGCGGGGGCGTCTGCCCATCACGTGACCCCAGCCCCCCCTCCCAGCCGAATCCCGCGCGCGCTCCCTCCCCCAGCCCCTTCTCCCCAACTTTGGCCCTCCCCGCTCCAGCACGGCTGTCAACAGCGCCAGCTCCGCCCCCTCCCCCGCGCCCAGTGTAACCGCCACGGCAGCGCGGCGGGCGCTCGCGCTCCGGTCCGGGCTGCCGGAGGAGACCGTGCCTTCTGAGGTCCTCACCTGCCTTTGTCTGAATCTGTTTTTACTAGAACTGCTGGGTCGTTTATCTGAATTGTTCCTCCTTGGTTCACGCGACCCCGCCCCCAGAAAGTGTAACATCACGATGTGTTCCTAAAGTTTTCCACCTACCCAGGAAGACGCTGCAACTTTATGAGATAAACCGTGTACTAAGTCTGCTCGTGAGATCTGCTTTGTCTTACAGCATAGGCTTTAAGTCAACTCTTTACTCGTTCAAAAAAGTTGTCTTTTAATTGTTCCCCGAAACGGAGCTTTTTTTCCCTCCTTGGGCGGACGGATCTGAGCGAAATGTACTTCCCTGCTACTAACGCAGCAACTTATAAATAGCGCTTACCGCGCTGAGTCACCAAAACCCGGAGTTTCCTCAAATAGCTTGTAACGACTGCTGGAATGCAGTCCTCCAGAGCGGTGACAGCCGCCTATCACAAGCCCGCGAGGCTGGACCCTAGGCCCGCGCCGCCGAGCGGGCCCCCCACACCGCCCAGCTGACTGAGAACGCGGGCAACGCAGCCTATCCCCAGCGACTGGAGTGTCGGACCTCTCCAGCGCGCGCACGGCGCTCTCGGGACGCGGCCGGACTTGGCCTTGACCGCTCCGGGGCCGTCCCCGCCCCCCTCTGGAGCTGGGAGCCGCGGGGGGCCGGCACCAGCCTCCGCGCGGAACCGCCCGCTCACACAATGGGGCGCGTCGGGAGAGGGCGGCTTCGGCGTCCGCTCTGATCCCAGGCGCGGGACTCTGGGCAGCTGGGGGCGCAGCCAGAAGCTCGAGATGTAACGAAAACCCCCGTCTCCCCTCCGCCCACTCCCACACTTCGAAATGGCTGCAGCCGCCGGGTTTGGGGGCTGGGAGAGGGAGCGGAAGTGCCACCCCCTGCAGTCAGGGGGTAGTGACGTCACCCCTACTGTCGGCCTGTAGCGGGGGCGTCTGCCCATCACGTGACCCCAGCCCCCCCTCCCAGCCGAATCCCGCGCGCGCTCCCTCCCCCAGCCCCTTCTCCCCAACTTTGGCCCTCCCCGCTCCAGCACGGCTGTCAACAGCGCCAGCTCCGCCCCCTCCCCCGCGCCCAGTGTAACCGCCACGGCAGCGCGGCGGGCGCTCGCGCTCCGGTCCGGGCTGCCGGAGGAGACCGTGCCTTCTGAGGTCCTCACCTAGCCCCCGATCGCCGGCGTGCCGGGTGCGCGGGCGCCGGAGCCGGGGTGTGCGGTGGCGTGCGGCGACAGCGCTTCTCCGCTCAGCCCTCCCACGGCAGCCGCAGGACGAGGTGAAGACGCCAGGTCCGAGCTCAGAGGGGGAGAGCAGTGCTCAGCAGCCTCCCTGTGCTGGCACGTCTCCGCTGGGGGTCGGCTCCAGGCGGGAGCGGCAGCAGGGAGCCCGCCGTCGACCGCCCGCCCTGTAGCCCGCGCCTCCGCGGCGCTCCCGCCTCCACTCTTCTCGCCGCCGGGGCGGCGCAAGCTAGTCCTGGCTTCGTCTCCGGCCGCGGCGCGGTCACTGGCTGCACGACGAGAGGCCAGACGCGCACCGTCTCCTTGAGCCCCTCGGCCACGCCGCCGTGCACTGCTGGGGGTCCAGATTGGGTAGCTTGTCACTGCTAAGCCTCGTTCTATTTTTTCCTCTCTATTTCCTTCTAAAAGTAGAGGCTTGGGGGAGGGAAGAAAAAACCGAGTGTAGAAAGGCGCGTTGCGGACTGACCTGTCAACAGCGGAGGAGGAAGACCCCTGGTCCGGGCGAGCTCTCGAGCCCGCGCAGGGACCTGAGCCCTGGGTTCGCGCGGCGCGGCGGCGGCGGCGGCAGCTGTGCCTCAGCCAGGTGTCCCCCCTCGGCGGGGCCCGCGCTGCCGCGCCCGCCCCCTCCCCGCGCGCCGCGCTCCCCGCCCCATCGCCAGGGACCAGGGAACCCCCCAGCTCGATTTTTTGTGCAGTTTCAGCAAAGCTCCGAGGAAGTTGGTCCTTTTGTTCCACTATTTATAGATTGCGTCAACATTGCGAAAAGGAGAAGGCGGAGCGGTGGCCCCTCCTCCTCCCCTCCTCCCGCCGGCTCCTGGGAGAGAAAAGCCCCAGCACACGACCTAAGTACACAGCGCGCTAGCCGCCCGCCCGCGCGCCCCCGGCCGCTGCTCGCCGCCCCCTCCCCGCCCCTGCCCGGGCCAGAGCGCTGCCAACCCCGTCACGTGCCCGCCCGGGAAAACCAACTCCCCGGGGCTCCGCGCCGCCCGCCAGGCTCGGTGGCGGCGGCTGCCTCTCTCAGCTATGCGCCCCGCTCGTGAGCTCCAGCCGTGGCCCAGGCGTCGCGCCCAGCGTGGGGGACTGCACGCCGATCACCCGGTGGGGACGCGGGGTCCGTGGCTCTCGGGTGTTGCTCCCCAGCCATCCGCGCTTCCGCCCTCCTCCCCCCGCCCGATCTCGGGAGCGCCACCGCCCTGGTCGCCGAGTGTGCGCGTGTTCGGGCCTCGCTGCGAGCTGGGGGCTTCACTGGTCCCTCGCGCGGCCACTTCCCCGGACGAGGGCATGCCTTCCGCGCTCACGCTGGGCTGCGGGCGGGGGGCTGAGGGGCGCCGGCGTGGCTGGCGGGCGCTCGAAGGCTGGCCGGCGGAGCGCGGGAAGCACGGTGCGGCAGTGCCGAGGCGCGCCGAGACGCTCTCCCTCCTCCGCAGGTGCAGCGGGGCGTCGCGCGAGCTCACTTACCGCCTCCCGGACATCAGCGGACCGAGGAGTTGGCCGACCGGAGCCGCAGTGGGGTGATAGAGTTTTTGAGGAGTTACTGAAAGTTAGATCTGTGACAAAAACATTCGAACTTTCCTTTCAAACCTGATGACGAAATTAAAGGCCCCGCCATACGCCCCGAAATGAAACTGAGCTTCCTTGCTGGCCTAAAGCTTCTGTTCCTGAGCTCGATGTAAACAAGGAGGGCGGTCAATACGAGAGGAAGGCCTTATTTAAAAAATAAAAACCAACCAACCCAATGCAAGTAGCTGGTTAGAGTGTAATGTACCTTCGCAGCTTCCGGTCATTTCCCTTAGCGATTTATTTAGATCGCAGTTTAACTTTCCAGAGTCGGAATAAAATTATTTAGCCCTTCAGATCACGGGTGGAGAAAAGCTCGAACTGACCTGGGACGAGTGCAGGAAACGCGTCGGACCTTTCTGGGCAGCTGGACAGTGTGGTAAACAGCCTGCAAGAGTTACGTTATTTTCTAAAAAGTTTAGAGAGACCGTTCCCTTGCACTCACACTCGTTCGGGCTCGAGTGAAGGCCGGGGGAGGAGGGCGGGACTCTGCTGGGGCCCTTGCCCCGGAGCCGTGCTTCCTGGCCCTGCACTCGGCGCGTGCAAACCCAGGAAAACTTTCACACGGGCGACACGGGGCAGCAGCAAGTTTGCTTTTATTTAAGCAAGCTGTCCAGGTTTGGCTTTTTTTATAAAAAAAAGAGAGAGAGAGAGGGAGCCTTTAGGCCATGGGTTTATCATAGGATACGTGTACTTAACTCGCCCTGAAGAGTAAAGCGAGCCTGTACTGTGGTTGCTGGGTTTTTTCAAAGCGCAGAGCTGAGTGGATGGCCGACAAATGGGCCTGGGCGTTGGTCCCCTCACACCTGATGGTGCTCACGCCTGCGGGGTGGGAGCCGGATTTCGGCTCTCGAACCTTTTCTCTCGGTTTCCTTCCAATTTAGTGAAAGGGCCCGGCCGCCCCTCTTCCGGCCTCTCTACCCGCCTATTCGTCTGTATCTGAAAGACACAGTCCTCCTAAGCAGGCAAATTCGTTTTCTGCGCCAACTTTGTTGCTACAATGTCTACAAATCACGTTTCTTTGCGCGAAGAAAACAAGTTAGGGCCTCCTCGCCTTTTTCGCCCATGCAAGGGACAGGGTGGTATCCAGGCCTCAGCCTGAGCCCTCCGCTCTCACCTACCCGCCTGGGACCGAGCAGCGGTGGCCCCGTCACTTCGTCAGGATACGCGCTTTCCACCCCCAACTTTGTCCTTCCGCAGTCTTCCCAGCTGCGGAGAGCAGGGAGCGAAAGTAAAACGAAAGCACCCGGGGCGCATCCGTCGCGGCGGCTTCCTGAGCACGGCCGTGGGAAGCCAAGGTGTAGGGTCTGGAGGCAAGAGTGGGCGTGGGGGCTGCGTGCAAACTGGGTGGCGGGTGGTCCCCGCATGGCCCCCGGGAACTGCTTAGAGCTCCATCGCTCCTACTCCCCTACGAATGAGAATATTACAACCCCGAAGGGAAACTCTGGCCTGGGTCTTGAGGTGAAATTCGAGACTGATTGGGACCGTGCGGAGGGGACCCAGAAGGCGCCGTGCAAATTTTTTCAAAAGGCGCCGACTTCGTTCGGGCTCAGTGAAGGCCGGGGGAGGAGGGCGGGACTCTGCTGGGGCCCTTGCCCCGGAGCCGTGCTTCCTGGCCCTGCACTCGGCGCGTGCAAACCCAGGAAAACTTTCACACGGGCGACACGGGGCAGCAGCAAGTTTGCTTTTATTTAAGCAAGCTGTCCAGGTTTGGCTTTTTTTATAAAAAAAAGAGAGAGAGAGAGGGAGCCTTTAGGCCATGGGTTTATCATAGGATACGTGTACTTAACTCGCCCTGAAGAGTAAAGCGAGCCTGTACTGTGGTTGCTGGGTTTTTTCAAAGCGCAGAGCTGAGTGGATGGCCGACAAATGGGCCTGGGCGTTGGTCCCCTCACACCTGATGGTGCTCACGCCTGGGGGGTGGGAGCCGGATTTCGGCTCTCGAACCGTTTCTCTCGGTTTCCTTCCAATTTAGTGAAAGGGCCCGGCCGCCCCTCTTCCGGCCTCTCTACCCGCCTATTCGTCTGTATCTGAAAGACACAGTCCTCCTAAGCAGGCAAATTCGTTTTCTGCGCCAACTTTGTTGCTACAATGTCTACAAATCACGTTTCTTTGCGCGAAGAAAACAAGTTAGGGCCTCCTCGCCTTTTTCGCCCATGCAAGGGACAGGGTGGTATCCAGGCCTCAGCCTGAGCCCTCCGCTCTCACCTACCCGCCTGGGACCGAGCAGCGGTGGCCCCGTCACTTCGTCAGGATACGCGCTTTCCACCCCCAACTTTGTCCTTCCGCAGTCTTCCCAGCTGCGGAGAGCAGGGAGCGAAAGTAAAACGAAAGCACCCGGGGCGCATCCGTCGCGGCGGCTTCCCTGAGCACGGCCGTGGGAAGCCAAGGTGTAGGGTCTGGAGGCAAGAGTGGGCGTGGGGGCTGCGTGCAAACTGGGTGGCGGGTGGTCCCCGCATGGCCCCCGGGAACTGCTTAGAGCTCCATCGCTCCTACTCCCCTACGAATGAGAATATTACAACCCCGAAGGGAAACTCTGGCCTGGGTCTTGAGGTGAAATTCGAGACTGATTGGGACCGTGCGGAGGGGACCCAGAGGCCAAGGAGTGTGGCGCGGGGGCGAGGCTTGGCCCCTCGGCGGCTGATCCCGGGGAGAGGCCCGGATGAGCCGGAGCGCGGCGAGGCCGCTCAGAGGCCGCCGGGGACTGGAGGCCCACGGAATTGTCGCTGACGTTGGCTAGGCAGCCTGCTTACCCGCAAAAACCAGAGTTCTTCGCCGCAGAAAGACTTTGGGAACCTTGGGTGACAACCTCCGCGCCCGCCCTCCTCCCTCGCGGTAGTCGCTGCGGGGACAAAGGCGGCCTGAGCAGATCTGGACGAGGCGCGGCCTCTGTGGGCGGCCTTCGCGGCCGCAGACTTTTTCACTTAAGAGAAGGATGAGTATCTTTATGAGGCTCAAGGTCAACCCCCCGCCCCAGGGGTGACAGCCGGTCAGATGTGCTAAAAGGCACCCATCCCCCCCTCTCCCCCTCCCCGACACACACACCTTCCCTTGCAGTGAACCAACGCTGGGAGATCGGCCTGCAAGGTAGATGCTCGCCCGGTCACTCTGGTACTTTTGGGTAGCTAAGCGCGCATGAGAGGCCCCACCTTGCCCCAATAAACAACCAGCTTAATTCTGTTGCATGGCACCTTTCTTGTCGCAATAGTTGTGGGCTTTGGCAAGTGTTAAAAATATCATTTGATCCTAAATGAGTCAAATGTAGAAACAAGGTCTTCTGTGAGAGGAGTTTGGGTCTGGGCTTTCTCTCACTGGCACCTAATTCGCGGCGCAGCCGGGACACCTCAACATGTGCAGGGGCGCTTTCACACGGTGCCCTTTCACTCCTTAAATAAGTAGGCTTGGAGTGGTGTACTTGCGTGCATTGTTTAGATTCTGCATCGCTGGTTATTCATTTCACCCATAGGACTCAAAAACGACTATAATTTTAAAAGATGCAAAACTGAATTCTAAGCGAACCTCATGAAGGCAGTCTTGATTTCCTGCTAATGTTATGCCGGTAACAGGCAGTAGTCAATCCCAGACTAATTCGGTTCGTTTTTATTCTTTCCCCGTTCACCACAACTGCAAATACCAGAAGGTTAGGTGAAAAAAGTGACCCACTCCACCCAGGTTTCTTTATATAATAATGAGAGGAGACCTGCAGGTGAAACAGACCCATAGACTATTACTTTGGGAAAGAGTCCTCTATTTCTTAAAAAAGACAAAAGACAAAACTCAGAAAATGCTATCTGTTTGACTCAACAGGGTGATTAGAATGCCTGCATTCACTATGCTCACCGCCTGGTTTCATATGTGGTCACTGTTGTCACTTTCTTGCAAGTTTTTCCCTTGTAACTTATTTTTGTGAAACGGAGATTCCATCAGAGTATTTTGCTAAGCTGGGCGTCTATAATGATGAAGTTTGTCTTTTCTCCTCCACCCCACTTAAAGTACATACATGGCTTTGAAAGCCATTGGTTATGTTTACTGCACCCTCTCTCTTTTTAATCTCCGCATTCCCCGCCCCAGGGGTGACAGCCGGTCAGATGTGCTAAAAGGCACCCATCCCCCCCTCTCCCCCTCCCCGACACACACACCTTCCCTTGCAGTGAACCAACGCTGGGAGATCGGCCTGCAAGGTAGATGCTCGCCCGGTCACTCTGGTACTTTTGGGTAGCTAAGCCCCATGAGAGGCCCCACCGTGCCCCAATAAACAACCAGCTTAATTCTGTTGCATGGCACCTTTCTTGTCGCAATAGTTGTGGGCTTTGGCAAGTGTTAAAAATATCATTTGATCCTAAATGAGTCAAATGTAGAAACAAGGTCTTCTGTGAGAGGAGTTTGGGTCTGGGCTTTCTCTCACTGGCACCTAATTCGCGGCGCAGCCGGGACACCTCAACATGTGCAGGGGCGCTTTCACACGGTGCCCTTTCACTCCTTAAATAAGTAGGCTTGGAGTGGTGTACTTGCGTGCATTGTTTAGATTCTGCATCGCTGGTTATTCATTTCACCCATAGGACTCAAAAACGACTATAATTTTAAAAGATGCAAAACTGAATTCTAAGCGAACCTCATGAAGGCAGTCTTGATTTCCTGCTAATGTTATGCCGGTAACAGGCAGTAGTCAATCCCAGACTAATTCGGTTCGTTTTTATTCTTTCCCCGTTCACCACAACTGCAAATACCAGAAGGTTAGGTGAAAAAAGTGACCCACTCCACCCAGGTTTCTTTATATAATAATGAGAGGAGACCTGCAGGTGAAACAGACCCATAGACTATTACTTTGGGAAAGAGTCCTCTATTTCTTAAAAAAGACAAAAGACAAAACTCAGAAAATGCTATCTGTTTGACTCAACAGGGTGATTAGAATGCCTGCATTCACTATGCTCACCGCCTGGTTTCATATGTGGTCACTGTTGTCACTTTCTTGCAAGTTTTTCCCCTTGTAACTTATTTTTGTGAAACGGAGATTCCATCAGAGTATTTTGCTAAGCTGGGCGTCTATAATGATGAAGTTTGTCTTTTCTCCTCCACCCCACTTAAAAAGTACATACATGGCTTTGAAAGCCATTGGTTATGTTTACTTCGCACCCTCTCTCTTTTTTTAATCTCCGCATTCGCACATGATGCTTTGCCTGGGCTTGGTTCAGACTACAGTATCTAAAAGGTTACCCGCCTGGGCAGTCCCTTGAGGCATCCAAACCCCAACCTTGCCCAGGCCACTGGAACCCGCACCAGAAACCTCAATGTGCAGTCCAGTTTGGAAACAAATCTGTGCTTTTCGCGGTGAAATGGGAACTTGCCCAAGCGATGCATCTGGCTTTAGATTTTATGGGGAATATGATCTGGAAAAGGGAACGCCTGCTTCAGGCGCGGCAACACGCCCCGCACAGATCCCCCGGGGCTCCCTCCTGCTAAAGAGCGCGCGGGGCCTCGACCCGCAGGCCCTCGGCCAGCCTCTGGGCGCTCGGGTTTGAGTTAATCGCACACCAGCTTTCTCCCTTTCCGGCCTCGCCTTGGGGGTCGCTCTCCGCGGCAGACGAAGCTTTTAGACCCGAGGAGAAAGTTAAGAGACGGAAGATCAGATGTCCTTAAAGGAGCTGGGGAAAGGGAGAGGCTCTTCGCAGAGAGAGCCAAGAAACTCGGATACCCGGCGCTCGCCGCCAGGCGAAGAAAACTGTCCTGGGGGAGCACGAGTGTTCCTGAGATTGCGCCAAAGTTTGGAGAGTCCGGAGGCAGCGTGACTCCCACCCCCGCCCGCCCCCGGGTGGTTTCCTAGTCCCCTCCAGGCTGCCTTCAGGCGAGGACCCGCGCGGGCGGGGCGGGGTGGGGTGAGGCGGGGAGGATGCTTCGCCTCCGCCTCCCGCCCCCTCCGCGGCGGAAACGTCGAAGGGGTTAAAATGGCGCGGCGGGCTGAGCCCGAGGAGGGGTGCCAGGGCTCGGCCCCGACGGGCGGGAGGCGTGGGGTGGGATCCCGGAAAGGGCCGGGAAAGCGGGGACCACGGGAGGTGTGAGCCGAGAGTGTCTGCCATTGGGGGTGGGTTTCCAGGCCGGGGCCGGCAGTAGTGGGGTCCCGAGCGGCAGCAGGGGGCCCCAGCCGTGCTCAGTGCCCGTCTCGGCCCGCCCCGGGGCAGGGTTCTGTCCAGAGAGCGCCCTGGCACCGAGCTCTGGCCCGCGGAGAAGCTACTCCCCCTCGCGCGCGCTCGGCGAGCGAAGCTGGGCCGGCGCGGAGGGGCGGGCGGTGCGCCGCGCGAGCCCAGGGCGCCGAGGTCGGCGAGTCGCCTTCGGAGCAGGCGGCGGCGCTTCTCCAGTCTGCGTGGGAAAAAACCATCTAAAAGAGCACTCCCTGGGCGAGCAGCCCTCTAGCCCTGGACACGAAGGTAGAAAGGGAACCCGGGAAGCTCCGAATAGAACGTCCCAGAGCTTCCAGGTTTGTCCAGCGACTGGGGATCCTGAGCGCTCTCGAAGAGCTGCGCCCATTTTCCCTTCCAGAACAAAACCAGAGGAGCGCTCCTCGGGAGGAAGGCTGACGTTCAGCCCCCGCGCGGGAGCCGAGCAGCCCCGCCGGCCGACCTCGGGCTCGCTGCTCCCGGGGCGGCGGCGCACGTCCTTTCTGAACCTCCCCAGGCGGCAGGCTAGCGACTCGGGGCGCCCTCGGCGCTGGGCCCCGCTCGGCGGGCTCGGACGGAACGGCAGGAAACGTGTCGTCCCTTTTTCAGTCTCCCAGTCAAAACATTTGGCTGAATCTTGAAATAACTTTTTTGATAGTCCGGAAAAGAAGCACGACAAATAAGACTCACCATCGAGCCTTGCGTCAGCGAACCGTTTCCCCTGGACTACATTGAAATTGGTTTTTTCATTAGTTGCAGGAACTGAATTTTTGATGATTTACCTGCCTGCTCAGGCTCCTGGGTGTATTCTACTCGCCTTCTTTCCCACTTCATCTGGTTGTCAACTCGGCTCTCTCTCTCTCTTTTTAAACGCTCCGGATATTCAATTCCATCGTATCCTTTGTAACACACGAAGCCTCTAGTCTAACTCAGCCTCTATCAATGGTCAGTATAAGCCACAGTGTTTGCATAGCTCTTACAAAACGAGTCATGTTTTCGGTTCCTTTGATCCACAGAGACGGAAAAGTTTTGGTTTGCATGTTGCCCTCCCCCCACCTCCCCCTTGTTTTCAGTGAGGGCTCTCCCATCCTATTTACAAGTTTCCTCTCCTGCCAAACAGTTGGAGACTTCTTTATTTTTACACGGACCTAAAGAGTTAGGAGAAATGCAGCGTCTGCTGACTCACCTTTACTCCCCTCCCCACGACAGGATTAACACTAAACGATGTAATCAGTCAAACCAACAGACTTTAATATCATTAAACATGGACCTCTCCATTAACCTTGGCAATTATGTCACTTCAAAGAAGGAAGTAGTAAAAACGAAAATTCTTGCGAATAAAATAAAATTATGGAAGCTGTCCATTTGAGGTTGGGAGGCAGAAGAAAGGGTTTGGTCTTTTTAAAAAGAGCTCTTATTGATAGACAATTATTAATATGAAGTAAAATTTATAAAGCCAGTCTTACCAGGATGTCTGCGCATAGTAGGTGCTCATGAGTATTTCGTCTCCGTTTCTTCTCCCCATCCTTGGAAATTTTGGCAGGAGATACAAACTTCTCAGTGGATAAGGAAGTTATGCTCAAACTTCGCTTCTGGTTCATGTAATTTCCACTCACTCGAAAAAAAAAAAAGAACTCACCAAATTTACCCAGGGAACTTTAACAGCTTATTAAAACTTAGTGGAAATAGCTAGACAAAATAAAAAGTATAGTGATTACATACATATAAATTCAGAACACATTAAATTATTTCGAACATCTCAGTGGCCGTAAGAGGTAACCATTACCATTTGATTTCGTTTACCGATTTCCACAGTAAAAACGAAAACTGTGGGCTCCTGCTCATTTCTCGCGTTTCTGCTACAGCAGCCTTCACCCACACACTGTTTTATTTCGACCTCGTATTTTTTCAAAGCGCAAATTTTATCGGACGCTGCTCGGCTATCCATGTTTAAGTACTCTCTCTTAATTAAAAAATAAATAAAATGAGAAAATAGAGAAGGAGGTTGTAGCACGCACGGGTGGAGAACACCCACCTGCCCGCGCATCCCTCCCCAGTCCCGGACTCGCGGGAAGAGAGTCACCAGAAGAGACCCGCGTTGCGGATCCCCGCCCGGTCACCTGGTCCGGGCATATTTTCCTTGGGGCCCATTCCCCAGGAGTAAGCAGTCACGTCGTAGTGAGCTTCCGAGCAAATTTGCACTGATTTGTATACGGCAGTGAATTCTCGCACGTTCGTCTCTGTTCGTCTCTGCTTTCAGGCTCCTGCCTCGAATTGTCAACTATCAAAAAAAAAAAAAAGTGTTCCGTGTAGCCCTTTTGCCCTTTCTCCTTCTAAAAGACGATGAGGCCGGTCGCGGCGGGTGACCTCGGCGTCTGCGGCAGGTCTCAGACTCCTACAGCCGGGCTGCCCCGTCGGCTGAGCCGGAGAACCCAGGCGCCCAATTAGTCTGTGGCTCCCGCCGAGGGAAGCGCGTGGGCACAGCGTGCGCTTCGGCAGCGCTGCACCCAAGTTCAACGCGCCGCGCGGGAGGAAAACTCGCGGGGCACCCGTCTTTTCTTCAGATGAGCGCCCGGGACTGGGGGAATCTATGGAGAGACCTAGGGGCGCGGTCGTGCTTCGGGACCAGTCTTTACCCTTTTGAGATCTATAGATCTCGTTCTAGAAAAATACCCTCTACATGAACCTACCGTACACATATCCCCCGACCTCCCCTCCAGTGAACGGCAAGCCCCCGCACCTTGGGCTCGCGCAGAGCCCAAGGCGGGCCGCCGAGGTCACAGTAAGTTCACAGTCACGGGTCCGGGTCAAATTGGATAAAAATATATTCCCTGACTGGTCCGGAGCTGCCGTCTGGGGCTCAGCCCGGATGCCCCTCAAAATCCTTCCCAGCGCGTAGCAAGTTGGTGGTTCCTATACTTGCCGCAAACTGGACGCCGCGCCCGTAGGGCCAGCAGTCCCTGCCTGGCCTTCCATGGGGTCCTGGCTTCAGGGCGGCCAGACAGGTTCTTCCTGCTGCTAACCGAGACGTGAATGGAGGCCCCATCCTCAGCCACCTCCGCAGCCCGGAATAACTCCAGGGCGCTCTGGTTTGGAGGGCCAGGGGTCGGGCGGGCCAGGGCTCCAGGACCCCCGGGGTTCCGACCGGGCCTCGCGCCTAAGGGCGCCGGGCAGCGGGGACACGGCGGGAGGAGACGGGGCCACCGAGCAGCAGCGGCCGAGGGTGGCCCACGCGGGCTCCGGCGCCGCGGCCAAGTCGGAGGCGCTTCCCGGCTAGGCCTGCAGCGAGGAGCGCGCGGGGGAACCCGCTTCTCGAGAATGAGGCGCGGGGAAAAACTCTCTCTGCTCCCGCGGGTCCGGCCGCCCAGCGGAAGAGCTAGGAGTGAGGGTCGCTGGAGCCTGAGAGCTCGCGGCGACCTCGGGCCTGGCCCCAGTGACCCCGAGGCGGCCTCCGCCTTCGGGGTGCGCGCGTTAGTCTTGGCCGCAGGTCGTCCAGTCGCGGCCGGCCTAGCCCTCGGGGAGGCCCCTGCAGATGGCCGGATGCCAGGGAACCCCCAGGCTCGGGCCTAGACGGGGAGAATTCACAAGGGTAGTTCCAGGCCCTGGCGGACTCTGGGCAGGAGTTAGTTCAGACTCAGGTTTGTGCTTCCAGCAAAAAAGAATGCACAAGTTTCCCAGCGGGGAGCTCCAGGCTGATTGCTTTCTTAGGATCCTCCAGGTATTTCTGCCTGTAGAAGTGCATTCTTACCCCCTTATGAGCTGGACACAGACCAGTTCATGCTTCACCCTCCTTCTTGGGACCTTGTATGTCCCACAGGCACACAAGGGGGAGGTGGGCTTCCCTGAGGACTGGTGTGGTGGGGTGAGAGGCCTAGGTGGAGGACAGCAGAGAGGCGGGGCAAGGACGAAAGGACGAGGAGATGGGCCCAGCTGTGCGTGAATGGCGGCGCGAGGAAAGGGCAGCCTTCTTCCCAAGGAAAAGAGGCCTGTAGAGCTTGGTTGCCTGGACTAAGAAGACAAGGTGGATATGCCCAGTCTAGAGGCAGGTGGGGCCAGGCCCCAGCTCCCAGAGACCAAGGTAGGACGGCAAATCTATGTTCTCCTGGCTGCTGCTTGTATTGTAATCTCTTCCCATTTTGTTTTCTCTTCAAGTGTTTCTGAAAATCTTGTCCAAAGGATGTCGTTCCATTAAACAGATGAGAGCCTACAATAGGCTAGGAGCAGGAATGCGATGAAGAAGAGGACATCCAGCTTTCTCTATAGGAAAGAAAAACCTGACCATTCAAGTATGCTGTAACAAGGGGTATGTGGGTGCGTGTATGGTGACACGAGCACGACTGCTTAGAGCTTACTGACAAGAAATTCAGGAGAAAGAAGGGGCAACCCGCTCCAGGACTCTTGCCTGGGAAATCCCATGGACAGAGGAGCCTGGCAGGCTCCACAGTCCATGGGGTTGCAAAAGAGTCGAACACAACTGAGTGACTGAACAACAGCAATAAGAAATTTGACTTCTTGAATGTATTGAGGGTGGAGAAGTAGAGAGAGAGCCTGAGGTGATTAGCCTAGACCCAGGAGAGGGGTTTAAAGGGAGAGCAGTGCATGATGGGGCCTTCCTGGTAGAGGCACAGGAGATGATGCGGAGAAGACCATGGTGCTGCTATAGACCGGATGCCCTCGAGATTTCCCTTCTGGTGTTGAGTTGAAGGATTCACTTTTATTTATTAAGGTGTCTGGTATTCTGTGCCACCATCTGGTGAGGCGAGTAAAAATGAAAGTGTGAAAGTGTCGGTGGCTCAGTCGTGACTCTTTGTGACCCCATGGCCCATGGCCCATCAGGCTCCTCTGTCCCTGAGATTCTCCAAAAAAGAATCCTGGAGTGGGTTGCCATTTCCTCCTCCAGGGGATCTTCCTGACCCAGGGATTGAACACGTGTCTCCTGCATTGCAGGCGGATTCTCTACCATCTGAGCCACCTGCAAAACCTAATATAGATGCATATAGAGATAAATAAAACATATCTGTGCCTATTCTAACTACATGGTTAATATTTCAGACCTTGAAAAGAAACCTAAAAACTAATCTAAAATTTCTTTTTAATAATTTTTGATCATGCCTTAAAACTTGTTATGTCTTAGTTACCCAACCAAGGATCAAACCTGGGCCTTCAAGTCTGAACCACTGGACCGCCAGGGAATTCCCCTTAAAAACTGACTTTAAGAGAACTTATCTAGTGGAAAATTTTGTGACAATATTACAGTTAGAAAATTGGTATTTGACATGAAACCTAAAATAGTGAAGAAGACACTGTCCTGACCACATGGAACTTACAATCCAATGGAAGATATAGAGAAATAAATCCAAGCTGTTTCACATCTCTGGTATATAAAGGGCAGTAGACAGGGCAGCCTTTAAATTCTCAGAAACTAGATTGTTGTGGTTTAGCTCAAAGTAGTTCAGAGAAGTTCCACGGAGAAATTTGGAGAATATTCATAGGAAAGAGAGAGTTTTTGTGGGTTGACACAGCCCTTAACCTGTCTGAAAATGCTGGAGCCTTCCTGACCTTTGTGAGTCTCAGGACTACTAGAAGCTAATACCTCTGCTCTAGCGGGACAAAGGAAAAGTCTTGCAACTAACTGGACTTTAAAAATGTTGCATTAATGTCCCATGTTGAAAATACCTAGATGTTGCATCTTTAATTGAGGTGGAGAAGGAGCAGTGTTCTAAATTTGGAAGGTGAGAGGGCCTTCCTGGTAGAGGCACAGGAGATGATGCGAGAAGGCCATGGTGCTGCTATAGACCGGATGCCCTCGAGATTTCCCTTCTGGTGTTGAGTTGAAGGATTCACTTTTATTTATTAAGGTGTCTGGTATTCTGTGCCACCATCTGGTGAGGCGAGTAAAAATGAAAGTGTGAAAGTGTCGGTGGCTCAGTCGTGACTCTTTGTGACCCCATGGCCCATGGCCCATCAGGCTCCTCTGTCCCTGAGATTCTCCAAAAAAGAATCCTGGAGTGGGTTGCCATTTCCTCCTCCAGGGGATCTTCCTGACCCAGGGATTGAACACGTGTCTCCTGCATTGCAGGCGGATTCTCTACCATCTGAGCCACCTGCAAAACCTAATATAGATGCATATAGAGATAAATAAAACATATCTGTGCCTATTCTAACTACATGGTTAATATTTCAGACCTTGAAAAGAAACCTAAAAACTAATCTAAAATTTCTTTTTAATAATTTTTGATCATGCCTTAAAACTTGTTATGTCTTAGTTACCCAACCAAGGATCAAACCTGGGCCTTCAAGTCTGAACCACTGGACCGCCAGGGAATTCCCCTTAAAAACTGACTTTAAGAGAACTTATCTAGTGGAAAATTTTGTGACAATATTACAGTTAGAAAATTGGTATTTGACATGAAACCTAAAATAGTGAAGAAGACACTGTCCTGACCACATGGAACTTACAATCCAATGGAAGATATAGAGAAATAAATCCAAGCTGTTTCACATCTCTGGTATATAAAGGGCAGTAGACAGGGCAGCCTTTAAATTCTCAGAAACTAGATTGTTGTGGTTTAGCTCAAAGTAGTTCAGAGAAGTTCCACGGAGAAATTTGGAGAATATTCATAGGAAAGAGAGAGTTTTTGTGGGTTGACACAGCCCTTAACCTGTCTGAAAATGCTGGAGCCTTCCTGACCTTTGTGAGTCTCAGGACTACTAGAAGCTAATACCTCTGCTCTAGCGGGACAAAGGAAAAGTCTTGCAACTAACTGGACTTTAAAAAATGTTGCATTAATGTCCCATGTTGAAAATACCTAGATGTTGCATCTTTAATTGGAGCCACTGAATCCCTGCGGAGCATTTTGGTAGGGGCAGAGGGACAGTGATTTGCGTGCCTGCTGTGTTTCATAGACCCTTCACATCCACTGTCTTTTCTAACCCACATGCCAACTCCATGGAGTAGGTGTTTATATTTTCATTGTATAGGTTAGGAAACAGGCCAAGTGAGTTTCTTATGCAAGGTCACTTGGCCAAGTGGCAGAGCTATCTGACTTCAGCTCTGTGTCCTGTTCACTCTTCTCATGAGATCTTTTCCCAACCCAGAGGGTGATGAGCCTTGAAAAGAAAATCATAGGAAGAGAACTCACACTTCAGGGTTTCATCCCTGTGGAAAAAATAGGGTTGAGTGAACTTATAGTATCCCTATAAATTATTACAGGATTGCCAATATAAAAATTAGGGTGATCCCAATACATAGGAATGTCTTATACAGATTAAATTCACTGTGTGATTAGTTTGTCTTTACCATCTCTGCTTGATAGAAAGATTTCAGAATAAAGAGAGGCTGATGTATTAGTTTTAATTATACAGAGAAATACATACATACAGCCTTATGTCTTATATGTGAGTGGAATCTGCCTTTTTGTTTCCCAGTTTGTAGTCTTTAGGTCAGTCTCCTTGGGTTGATGTGCCCAATACTCTCCTAGACACATTTATTCCTTCAGACAAGCCTGTTGCCTCTCCTTGTGTATAGAGTACATGCACAAAAAATAGAAGCTCAGCAAATTCAAAAGACTTGTTCAAGATTACCGGGCTAGTGAATGGAGAGTTCCTGTTCAAATGCAGCAATAAAGAATGTACATTTTCTCCAAGACACACTGCTTTCTTGACTGTGCAAAGGCTAAAAGCTGTGAGTACTCAGTCATTTTATTCGCCAGTCAAATGAAAATCCGGGGGGCCCCTTAACCTGTCTGAAAATGCTGGAGCCTTCCTGACCTTTGTGAGTCTCAGGACTACTAGAAGCTAATACCTCTGCTCTAGCGGGACAAAGGAAAAGTCTTGCAACTAACTGGACTTTAAAAAATGTTGCATTAATGTCCCATGTTGAAAATACCTAGATGTTGCATCTTTAATTGGAGCCACTGAATCCCTGCGGAGCATTTTGGTAGGGGCAGAGGGACAGTGATTTGCGTGCCTGCTGTGTTTCATAGACCCTTCACATCCACTGTCTTTTCTAACCCACATGCCAACTCCATGGAGTAGGTGTTTATATTTTCATTGTATAGGTTAGGAAACAGGCCAAGTGAGTTTCTTATGCAAGGTCACTTGGCCAAGTGGCAGAGCTATCTGACTTCAGCTCTGTGTCCTGTTCACTCTTCTCATGAGATCTTTTCCCAACCCAGAGGGTGATGAGCCTTGAAAAGAAAATCATAGGAAGAGAACTCACACTTCAGGGTTTCATCCCTGTGGAAAAAATAGGGTTGAGTGAACTTATAGTATCCCTATAAATTATTACAGGATTGCCAATATAAAAATTAGGGTGATCCCAATACATAGGAATGTCTTATACAGATTAAATTCACTGTGTGATTAGTTTGTCTTTACCATCTCTGCTTGATAGAAAGATTTCAGAATAAAGAGAGGCTGATGTATTAGTTTTAATTATACAGAGAAATACATACATACAGCCTTATGTCTTATATGTGAGTGGAATCTGCCTTTTTGTTTCCCAGTTTGTAGTCTTTAGGTCAGTCTCCTTGGGTTGATGTGCCCAATACTCTCCTAGACACATTTATTCCTTCAGACAAGCCTGTTGCCTCTCCTTGTGTATAGAGTACATGCACAAAAAATAGAAGCTCAGCAAATTCAAAAGACTTGTTCAAGATTACCGGGCTAGTGAATGGAGAGTTCCTGTTCAAATGCAGCAATAAAGAATGTACATTTTCTCCAAGACACACTGCTTTCTTGACTGTGCAAAGGCTAAAAGCTGTGAGTACTCGCTAGTCATTTTATTCCGCCTTGGCCTGTGTCCTCAACTGAAACAGCTGGATAACTATTCTTATCCTGTTTACCTCATAGAGAACTCTTAAAACTCAAAAAGCACTGTAATTTTTTTTTTTTTTAAAGCTAATCCTAATTGTTTAGCTTAATTGAATCTCAGGAGAAAAAGCTTATGCACTCTAATAACAGGTATATTACTAACCATCTATTGATAGAAAAAACTGATAGTCCGATAAGATCAGA
Source organism: Tragulus kanchil (assembly GCA_022376925.1). Classification (NCBI taxonomy): domain Eukaryota; kingdom Metazoa; phylum Chordata; class Mammalia; order Artiodactyla; family Tragulidae; genus Tragulus; species Tragulus kanchil. Next base: position 73,931,426 of record JAIOJX010000003.1, on the reverse strand, counting down.
ATCTGATGAATTATTGCTGCTCTTTTTTTCATTATTTAATTTAATGCCAAACATTTACTGGACATAGATGATTGATCTGAGCCTGTAGAAACAGAGACAGTGGCAGGTTACTTTGCCCCAAGAGCCTTCAAATCTAGTGGGTGAAAGAGAATATGTAAGTAGGTAAGTTATGAAAATGTGCTATAAGAGATGCCCAAGGTCCCTTGAGATCTAACGACATTCTGGGCCTCCTTTACCAAGGCTGGAATCTGTCTCCTAAAAGTGTTTGTCAAGCTAGAAGACAGCTGGGCTCAGAAAAGTGAAATTGTTAGTTGTTTGGTTGTGTCAAACTCTTTGTGACCCCATGGACTGTAGTCAGCCAGGCACCTCTGCGCTTGAGATTCTCCAGGCAAGAATACTGGAGTGGCTCATTAAAAACATAAAATACCATTCACTTTGGTAGAATCTGATTTTCTGGAAGTGGGATCTGACTCTCCATTTTAAACAAATTCTCTAGTAGTTCTTAATCTAGTCCTAGGTCAGAATTTGGGGAAAAGAGCTAAGACCCCTTGATTACAATCAAGTGGCCTAAAGAGAAACAGTCTCCCAAGCACCTACCTGGGATGTGGTTATTACCCTATGATCAGAAGTCAAAAATTCAAACCCATTTAGGGAATTCACTGTTCTCAAGGGTGGTAAAGTTTGACAGGAAATGTTCCAAACAGATGATGACGACATACAATTATAACGCGTTGTATTGGGGAACATTTGGGCTAATAGTTTTACTTGTAAGTTTGTTTAAAATTGTGAGTGGTTGCCACTCAACTCCATTTCAGACTAGAGCAGAGAATTCCAAATGCTCTTTTATTTTTTTTTAGGCCAAGGAATCTTTTATTCCAATGAAACGTTAATGGAAGGCTGACATATAAAGTACTGCTGTGGTTGAAGAAAAAGATGGGTGAGGAAGCAGTGGATCCCCTGAAAACCACAAGCGCAGCTATGAATTTTGCAGCTTGGAAGCCAAGGACAGTTCCAAGCCTTGGCACCGTGTGGGCACGTAAGCGCACGGTGTTTATCCCCCTACCGTATTCCCATGTTGAAACCTCATCCCCAGTGTGTGGGTATTTTGGAGACGGGGTCTTTGGGAGGTGATGCATTATGAGAGTGGGGACCTCCTGAATGGGGTGAGGGTACTTGTCAAACAGACCCCGGAGTTTCCTTGCTGTTCCCCCCAGGTGAGGCTCCGGTGAAAAGACTTCTGTCCGTGAACCAGGAGGCAGACCCACCCCAGGCATCGACTCTGCAGGCAGCAGTCTTGGACTTCTCAGCCTCCAGAATAGTGAGAAATACATTCCTCTTGTTTATGAGTTACCCAGTGTATGGTATTCTGTTATATCAATCCCAAATGGGCTAAGACAATGACTGAGTGAATAAATGAGTAAAATGCCATTGTTTCTGCTTCAAAAGGTAGTTGAGAAATGCAATGCTTGCTAATTTTTTTTTATCAGTAAAAATTAAAATAGTTCATTTAGTGGCTCATTTCCATCACCAAATTCTTTTGGCTACTTAATGATCTTACTTGCCTTCTTTGAACATGAATTTATGAAGCATTTGGTTTTTACAGTCTAATTTCCTCTAGGACTGTTTCCACTTGACTTAGGGAAAGAACCCAGGTGAAATCGGGAAAGATGGCAGAATGTAGGCTGATTTGTATTTTGGGGGATGGAAGGATATGACAAAAAGGAAGAAAGAAAACCATTTTTCTATAAGAATGATACATGATTGATTTTAAAAATAAATTTTCTTTTTTACCCAATGATGAAAATAATATATTTTCACTTAGAAAGTTTGGAAAATACAGTAAAACACAAAGAAGGAAATAAAATTAAATTTTCCTGTCATCACCCAGAGATAATGCTATTATTGGTGCCTATCAGTCATATCTGTGTACAGTAGTCTTTTTTTTTTTTTTAAAGATTTATTTATTTATTTTGACTGTGCTGGGTCCTGGGTTGCTTTGTATAGGCTTTCTCTAGTTGTGGAGAGTGGAGGTTACTTTCTGGGCATGTGGGATCTTCCCAGACCAGGGATCAAACCCATGTCTCCTGCATTGTAAGGCAGACCCTTGAACCACTAAACCAGCAGAGAAGTCCAGTAGTCTTTTTTTAAATTTTTTTGACTCTTCTGGGTTTTCCCTGCTGCCACAGGCTCTTCTCTAGTTGTAGAGAGTGGGAGCTCCTCCCTAGTTGAGGTGAGCAGGCTTCTCGTGGTGGTGACTTCTTTTGTTGTGGAACTCAGGCTCTAGGGCAGATGGGCTCCATAGTTGCGGCTCCGAGGCTATAGAGCACAGGCTCCATAGTTGTGGCTCACGGGCTTCGTTGCTCCACAGCATGTGGGATCTTCCCAGGTCAGGGATCAAACCTGAGTCTCCTGCGTTGGCAGGCAAACGCTTGACCACTGAGTTACCAGGGAAGCTCCCCACAATAGTCTTTTTTTTAAAATTATTTATTTATTTTTGGCTGTGCTGCGTGGGTTTTTCTCTAGTTGTGGTGAGCAGAGGCTACTCTCTAGTTGCGATGTGGAGTCTTCTTGTTTCAGCGGCTTCTCTTGTTGCAGCACACGGGCTCTAGGCTGCATGGATTGCAGTCATTGGGGCTCATGGGCTCAATAGTTGCAGCTCCCAGGCTCTAGAGCACAGGTTTAATAGCTGTGGCACATGGACGTGGTTGCTCCACAGCATGTGGAATCTTCCTGCATCAGGGATCAAGCCCATGTCTCCTGCACTAGCAGGCGTTTTCTTTACCACTGAGCCGTCAAGGAAGCCCTATACAGTAGTCTCTTTTTTTTTTTCCGCCTCAAATTAGGATCAGATTCTATTGTGTGTGTGTGTATGTGTGTGTGTGTGTGTGTTTTAAAGATTTATTTATTTATTTTGGGCGGGGGTCGGGTTGGGGAGGGAGGGGAGCAGGCGGGTCACTTCTATTGGTCTTTCATTTCTCTATTTTCATCCGTCTTTGTTCTTTGGCTCCTGTGGGCCTCCCATCGTGGTGGCGTCTATTGTCGCAGAGCGCCGTCTCTGGGCACATGCGCCCCAGAGCTTCGGCTCAGTAATTGGACACATCAGTCCAGCCGCTCCGCGGCACGTGGGATCTTCCCAGGCCAGGGCTCGAACCAGCGCCCCTTGCACTGCAAGGCAGTGTCCTTACCCACTGGACCACCAGGGGAAGCCCTCTATTGTGTTTTAAATGTGCTTTTATCATTAAATCATATACATGAATATTTTCTGTATCAGTAAATATTATTCTATAACATCACTTGAAAATATCTACAGCAGGGCTTCCCTGGTGGTCCAGTGGGTAAGGACACCGCCTTGCAGTGCAAGGGGCGCCGGTTCGATCCCTGGCCTGGGAAGATCCCACGTGCCGCGGAGCGGCTGGACCGATGTGTCCAATTACCCAGCTGGAGCTCTGGAGCGCATGCGCCCAGAGCCAGTGCTCTGCGACAACAGAGGCCACCGTGATGGGAGGCCCATATGGGCCAAAGAACAAAGATGGATGAAAATAGATAAATGAAAGACCAACATAAGTGGCCCGCCTGCCCCCCTCCTTCCCTAACCCGCCCCCTGCCCCCCAAAATATCTACAGCATAACCTATGGAAGAATGTACTGTTTTGTCAAACTTATTTACTATTGTTGAATATTTGGATTATTTTTTATTTTCACTAGTATGAAGAGTGTGACACTGAGTATTCTTTCATCTTTGTGTGTGTATGTCTGTGTCTTAGTATTTACGGTATGCGTATTTTTTGAGGCTTTTGACCCTCTGGAATGGTTGGACTGCTGTTGACAATGGATGCTACTCACCCTGCAATGACACTCTATTTATGATCTGGCCTGGTTGGTTATCTGACAGTGAACATACCCTTCCCCTAACTTTGGGAAGAAAGGGAGGGTATTAAAGCCCTGGGTGTCGTGTAGATATGTTCTAGCCATTTACAGTTAAAAATCTACAATATATGCGTGTGTGTGTGTATATATATATGTTTTTTTTTTTTTTTTTCTTGAAAAGCAGTATAGTCTGAGAAAGGCTGATTCGCTGGCTCCATGGCTGCTGCCTCATGCCTGCAGGGTGTTCTGAGGGTTTTCACCTTGATTTCAGAGCCTCATGCTTGGGCCTAAATGAGACATTCCCCCAGAAGAACCTCTGCCACCGTGATCACCCCACTTCTGAGCTGAGTCTGCTGTTAACTCTACATTTGCTTAGGGATCTTCCCAGGCCAGGGCTCGAACCAGCGCCCCTTGCACTGCAAGGCAGTGTCCTTACCCACTGGACCACCAGGGGAAGCCCTCTATTGTGTTTTAAATGTGCTTTTATCATTAAATCATATACATGAATATTTTCTGTATCAGTAAATATTATTCTATAACATCACTTGAAAATATCTACAGCAGGGCTTCCCTGGTGGTCCAGTGGGTAAGGACACCGCCTTGCAGTGCAAGGGGCGCCGGTTCGATCCCTGGCCTGGGAAGATCCCACGTGCCGCGGAGCGGCTGGACCGATGTGTCCAATTACCCAGCTGGAGCTCTGGAGCGCATGCGCCCAGAGCCAGTGCTCTGCGACAACAGAGGCCACCGTGATGGGAGGCCCATATGGGCCAAAGAACAAAGATGGATGAAAATAGATAAATGAAAGACCAACATAAGTGGCCCGCCTGCCCCCCTCCTTCCCTAACCCGCCCCCTGCCCCCCAAAATATCTACAGCATAACCTATGGAAGAATGTACTGTTTTGTCAAACTTATTTACTATTGTTGAATATTTGGATTATTTTTCATTTTTCACTAGTATGAAGAGTGTGACACTGAGTATTCTTTCATCTTTGTGTGTGTATGTCTGTGTCTTAGTATTTACGGTATGCGTATTTTTTGAGGCTTTTGACCCTCTGGAATGGTTGGACTGCTGTTGACAATGGATGCTACTCACCCTGCAATGACACTCTATTTATGATCTGGCCTGGTTGGTTATCTGACAGTGAACATACCCTTCCCCTAACTTTGGGAAGAAAGGGAGGGTATTAAAGCCCTGGGTGTCGTGTAGATATGTTCTAGCCATTTACAGTTAAAAATCTACAATATATGCGTGTGTGTGTGTATATATATATGTTTTTTTTTTTTTTTTTCTTGAAAAGCAGTATAGTCTGAGAAAGGCTGATTCGCTGGCTCCATGGCTGCTGCCTCATGCCTGCAGGGTGTTCTGAGGGTTTTCACCTTGATTTCAGAGCCTCATGCTTGGGCCTAAATGAGACATTCCCCCAGAAGAACCTCTGCCACCGTGATCACCCCACTTCTGAGCTGAGTCTGCTGTTAACTCTACATTTGCTTAGGGGACTTCTCTAGAAGCTGAATTTGTTTGTATGGGGGCTGAAACTAGTCACCTGACCACATGTGTGATATGAGTCACGTTAGAATAAAAATCTAGGAGGGTGGTAAATGGTTCTGCCTAAATTCCTTCAGTAACGGCAATGGATATGAACACGGAGAGCTTACAAACAATATCTTTTCCAGTCCTCTCAGTTCAGGCTGGGTTTGACTTTTCTTTTTTTTTTTTTTTTAATGATCTGTCCTCAAAAGGAGTGTGCTATTTTGGAAATTTTTAACAAGATTTCCATATGTCGTTGTGGTATACTGCTCTAACCAAGTGTTAATTCAGTATACGCACATTACCCATTTAGGGAAAGTACACTGACTTTCTTTGCTTTGCTCACAAAACTGAAAAATTGGCAGAACCTTTAACTTGTAACTTGTCAATATAGCAGTTTTACAGGCAAGAAAGGCAAGCTCAATTGGGTGAAAATTGTTTGAGAGAATTTTTTTTTTTTTTTTTTTTTTGAGTCTTAGGCAGTGAACATCATGTAGCTGAGTGTGCACATTTGGACATTTTCTGCTTGATTTTTATAACCACATCCATTGGCACTGCCAGATGTGGTTAAAACTTCCCCGTGAAGCTGTGTGATGTGCAGGGGAAGGTGTGAGGATTTATGGCTCTTCTATCCACGCTGATAATGTTAAAATGACTGCTGGCTTACTTGTTTTGAAATTATCAATTGAGGAAGTATGAAATGTGACTATATCTGAGCTTCTTAAGTCCACCTTAATCATGAATTATATAAACGCAGACTTGGGGGTTGGGAGGTCAACATCAGACATGTTTCCAGGCCTGCGCTTTCTCTGTGGGTTCCTGGAACATTCGTGGTGCCCGAGACGCAGCAGGAACCTGATGACTCTGAGAACAGACCTTCCCGCTGAACGCTGGGGGCTTTGAAATCGTCTTCAGAATGAGAGGAGTCATAAAGTCATGAAAAGCTGTTTCCTTTTTAAAATGTTCAGACAGCAGCACAAACATCTGGGAATTTATTTAAATACTCTGGTTCCCTGAATTACCCATTTCCTTAGCATATACTTTACTTATTTTTGTAAGGGGGATAAATTTCCACTTTGTGTTTTTCCCGGTTCACCCGTGTTAGGTTCTTCATTTTAGCGTTTGGTTTGCTTGATATTTAAGAGTACAAAGTAAGACCCTATGACTCAAGCTATGATTTGGGGGGGAAGAGGGGGTGGGATGTTGTCAGGTATGTGGGACAAAGTGATTTTTGCATGGCCGAGTTTCATTACATTATAGTTTCACTTCTTATAAATCAAAGAACAAAAGAGTATCTTTTGAAAAATGGTTGAGCAATAATATTTTACTCAATACTTGAATTTAGCAAAACTACCACTCTCTTTCTCCTTTTCAAATCTTAATTCCTCTTTCCAGTTTCAGAAGTCATGAGACTTCTCTTTCTTTCTCTTTCTCTCCCTCACCCTGCAGTGTCTCAAGTGATGAAAATGTATGAGTGATGGAGGGAGGTGGGGGGTTAGTGGTCACAGTTCTCAAGAAGCTAAGATGAGAGGAACCAGCTTGATTCCTGCACTTGGAAAACAGTTTAGGTCTATTTACGGAGATCTAGACGAATGTAAAAATCAGGACATAGTTAAATATTTCAGTATGTAATATCAGATGGTGAGACAGTGCAGACTATATAGCTTTCTGGGTTGTCAATGTGGTTTGGTCTCTTTTTCTATTTTACTTGTCATATTTGTAGTAGGTTAAGTCAGTGTGGTTTTAAATGTTCAAGACGGGGCTATTTTGAATGAACTGGATTTTATTATAATATGTGGCTCGCCAGTATATGATCAATTAAAATCTGAGAAAAAATATGAAATCTATCGATTCGCATGACTATACTAAAGAGAATTTAGTTTAGTAGCCATTTCAGGACATCCCAGTTACTACTGTGAACTTCAATGGGTTATAAGCAACAGTTGTTACTATGTGGCATTGGACATGGAAATATGGGAACTGGGCTTAATATATACAAATGTGGATTGTATAACCTGGAAGTTGCCTATTTTGCTATTCTGTTACCAGTTGAAACACTGTTCATTTGCCCTCATCTCATAAAAGGAAGTTGCAGGACATATTTTTTAAAGATCTAGTTATATGAACTGGTTAGTTTATTTTTAAAACGTTAAATACAAATTAATTGTCCTTTGGGGGTAATTTCTTTTCCCGCTTTGCTTTAATCTCTGTTTGCTTAAATAAAGGAAGGAATATTCTGTATATTTCCTCCTCTACTTCAAATTTAGGAGTATTGTGAAGTGAGACTGTGATGCATGACTATGGAAAGACACATATTATATAATCTATGTACTGTATTACCTGAGTTCTATCCTCAGTGTCTCTTTCTGGTTCAGATTAAATTATCAATTATATATCTAGGTCTGGTATAATAAAAACTGAGGGAGAGGGGTCTCCTAGGCCTCCATTTTCTGAAATGTCATGTTACCTGATGTGAATGATAACCCAGCCACACTCTTGAACCCTGAGACTGTCAGTGAACATATGCACAGATCCCAGCTAGGAGAAAAAGATATGCCTAAAGCCCTCTAAGTATGAGGATATGTTGCAACAAGTCCCAGAGGTAGTAATTCATCATTGAGATCCAGAATTACGTGTCTGGTTTTGTGATACACAGAACCAAAACAAGGGTTTCCTTAGCAGGGGTCAAAGTGCCTAATTCTATCATATCAAAGCTTTTTGATTAATGAAAGGGCCGGCAGTTTCGGATGCTGTTGTTTGTTTTGGTGTGTGTATGTGCAGAGGATGTTTGATGAGAGCCAGGCAGTGTGAGAACAGTTCTGGGGGGCTGATTCCTTTGGGATCAACCCTAAGTTTCTCATCTGACCCTGGTTTTCTTGGGCTATCACTTAGCTCAGTACCCAGTTCCTAATGAATGGGTCTGTTTCAAAGCTGTGATATAAACTGATCCTTCAGTCTTGTACTTCTTTCTTTCCCTATCTCCACCCCCTACCCCCAAATTTGGCCTTTCATCTTGAGATTTGGGTCACAACCTTTGTGGAAGGGTGGAAAAAAGCAGAATTGGCAGTTATCCCAGTGATCTGGATTCTAATTAATTAAGGTCTACTTTTATTCGGCTTTTTTGGGGGTTGGGGGTGGGTAATTGTGCCTGTAGGCATTTTGTGGGAAGGATGCATTTCTTAATGACTAACTCTACCTCTAACTTTTTTTGGACCCAAAAGGGGATATAAAAAATAATTAGCTTCAAGGGGCACTACTGAACGCATTACACTCAAGCCAAGAACTTTATTTGCATATCAAATCAACGACAGAGTCATGCTTGATGTCTCAGACTCTCTAGCTATCATAATCAGTAAAGAAAGTGAAACCAGATGTTTTCATTTAAGCTTGGAATTGTGTTACTATTAAAGTAAAAATCAAGTTTCTTTAACTATTCTTCTAAGTCCAGTCTAATCATTTTTTTTCTAGCTAGACTTCTCAGAAAGGCCAATGGCATTTTGAGAGTGGAATCCGGAGTCTTGCTGGATTTAACAGCTCTCCACGAAGCTACAGACACATTTTGTCCATTTGCCCTTGTGCTGTGTATTTCTTAAAGTGCTGTTTTTGTTGTGGTTTCAGTGATTCTCATCCTAAAACACAGCAGCCTCTTGTCATGGAAGAACGCTGGACTGGGAGACTCAGTTCTCATCTCAGTCTTTCCATTAAATGAAAAGATTTGAGCTTTTAGAAAACCACTTGAACTGTTTAGACCTCGGCTTCACCAGCTGTGTGTCGATTGGCCACGTAAGGTCACTTCTTTTGTCTGATATTTTACATCTTGATTAGAACAAACACATGATAGTGAGTTACAAGGATGCTTGTCTGTAGAAAGTTGACATCTCAAGCTTTGGAATAGCACTGCTTAGCATTTAACATGAGTGTCAGTGTTGCCAGAGGGTGCAAATTTTAGCGTTAAAAAAGCAAATGCCATTAACTTATTGAACTGACAGTCTAAAAAAATGTAAATGTATTAAGAATAACATTTCAGTTTTTTTTCTGTTACACTAGTAATCCATGTTCATTGCAGAACATTTATGAAATTCAGACAAAAGAGAAAAAAAGGATCTTAATCTCACCGCCCAGAACTAGCCAGTAATATTTTTATACAGTTTCATTCCTCTTGGCTCTTTATATTTCCTTTACATTCTATGCCATATGTGATTTATTTTTACAAAGTTTGTAAAGTATTTTTACATTGTTTATGCTATTTTGTATTTTTTTTTCCACTTGAGAAGACATTGTAAGTTGCTTCCCCTGTCCTTATTCTGAAATACAATTTTTGAAGTCTTTTTTTTTTCATTTTGTACTATAAAACAGTTATTTGCCAGATTTAAAGATTTAAGCAATGACTAGTTTCATAAAATATTAAACTTTCTATCTCTTCACACGCTGTCGACTCACTTTGGCTCAGTCATATTCCCTGGAGGCAACTCCATTTAAAGCTTTGGGTATATCCTTATGGCTATTAAATAATTTAAATATATGAATGTGTATGTATGTCTTTGTACATGTGTTTTTTCTAAGTAAGGTCATTTTCACTCAAGCCACTTTATACTTTGTGGGTTTTCAGGCAGCATCACAGGTGCATAGTTTATTTTTTTTTCTTCCAGTTTTGACACACAGCACTGTGTAGTTTAAGGTGTACAGCATAATGGTTTGACTTACATGTGTTGTGAAATGACCATCACAATAAGTTTAGTGAACATCTGTCATCTCATTTAGATGCAAAATTAAAGGAATAGAAAAGATTTCCTTGTGATATGAGAATTCTTAAGATTTACTCTATTAACAACTTTTATATGTAACATACAGCAGTGTCGTTTATCATGTTGTATACTACAATCCTAGTGTACATTTATAACTAGAAGTTTGTACTCATGGACCACTTTCATTCAATCCCTCTCTCCCTTACTCCTGCCTCTGGTAGCCACAAATCTGGTCTCTCTTTTTTTTTTCTGTGAGCGAGTTTGTTTGTTTTTGAAGTATGGTTGATCTCCAACACTATGCTAATTCCTATATGCAACACAGTTATTTATATTTCTGTATATTTCAAAATGGTCAATGGGGTGGATATTTTCTAGAGTATGTATAACCGGAATTGCCCAACCACAGTGACTTCACAGTGATTCCATCCATGGTTGACCAATTTTATTTAATCCTATTGATGGACGTTGTGGTTCATTTGAAATTATTTTCTTTTGCTTTTAAAGGTGTTGGATAAATATCTTGTACCCAAATTTTGGGGTCATCTTTGATTATTTGCCTAGAATGAATTCCTAGATGTAAAATGAGTGGTTTATATGTGATTTATTGACAGTTTTTCTATAGAAAAATCATTTTGGTTTACATTCCTGAAAACCATATATGAGAAGCTTTGTCCATTTCCATTCAGAATTGTTAAAATTTAAAGCAAAATTTTCATCATCACTGTGCCAAATTTTACCTCAATTATAGTTCAGGACATTCTTTTCAAAGTATAGGGAAAAAGGGACTTCCTTGGTGGTCCAGTAGCTGAGACTCCGTGCTTCCAGCACAAGGGGTGCTGGTTTGATCCCTGGTTGGAGAAGTAAACCTTGAGGTTCAGCCAAAAAATAAATAAATAAATAAATAAATAAATAAATAAATAAATAAAAAGTGACAGTTAAAAAAAAGTATAGTAAAAAAAGATTCCAGATCTCTGGTACCTTGATCATCTTTGATTCTCCTGGTGAGATTTTATAAAGCATCTCTGGGAATTTTAAGTTCTACCATACTATCTTTCTATTTTTATTTAGTATGATGAAGTCATAGATGAATAATTCATATATTTCTTCTTTGAAATTTTGAAACTGGGTGGCTTAGGTTTCCTCTTCTATTAAAATAGGAAGTCCTTTGGGAATCAAATCTATAAAGCACATCGTCATTCATATTGAAATTTTGAAACTGGGTGGGGCTTAGGTGTCGTTTATCATGTTGTATACTACAATCCTAGTGTACATTTATAACTAGAAGTTTGTACTCATGGACCACTTTCATTCAATCCCTCTCTCCCTTCCTCCGGCCTCTGGTAGCCACAAATCGGGTCTCTTTTTTTTTTCTGTGAGCGAGTTTGTTTGTTTTTGAAGTATGGTTGATCTCCAACACTATGCTAATTCCTATATGCAACACAGTTATTTATATTTCTGTATATTTCAAAATGGTCAATGGGGTGGATATTTTCTAGAGTATGTATAACCGGAATTGCCCAACCACAGTGACTTCACAGTGATTCCATCCATGGTTGACCAATTTTATTTAATCCTATTGATGGACGTTGTGGTTCATTTGAAATTATTTTCTTTTGCTTTTAAAGGTGTTGGATAAATATCTTGTACCCAAATTTTGGGGTCATCTTTGATTATTTGCCTAGAATGAATTCCTAGATGTAAAATGAGTGGTTTATATGTGATTTATTGACAGTTTTTCTATAGAAAAATCATTTTGGTTTACATTCCTGAAAACCATATATGAGAAGCTTTGTCCATTTCCATTCAGAATTGTTAAAATTTAAAGCAAAATTTTCATCATCACTGTGCCAAATTTTACCTCAATTATAGTTCAGGACATTCTTTTCAAAGTATAGGGAAAAAGGGACTTCCTTGGTGGTCCAGTAGCTGAGACTCCGTGCTTCCAGCACAAGGGGTGCTGGTTTGATCCCTGGTTGGAGAAGTAAACCTTGAGGTTCAGCCAAAAAATAAATAAATAAATAAATAAATAAATAAATAAATAAATAAATAAATAAATAAAAAGTGACAGTTAAAAAAAAGTATAGTAAAAAAAGATTCCAGATCTCTGGTACCTTGATCATCTTTGATTCTCCTGGTGAGATTTTATAAAGCATCTCTGGGAATTTTAAGTTCTACCATACTATCTTTCTATTTTTATTTAGTATGATGAAGTCATAGATGAATAATTCATATATTTCTTCTTTGAAATTTTGAAACTGGGTGGCTTAGGTTTCCTCTTCTATTAAAATAGGAAGTCCTTTGGGAATGAAATGTATAAAGGACATTGTCATTCATATTCCAGTAACTAGAGTCTGATTTGACTGAGCTTCTAAAAATGTCTGTCAGTGGAAGGCAGGAGTCAGGACTGGAGGACAGGGCACCTTATTCTAGGGGAAGGTCATTATCGAAGGAGGGTAAGGAGACCAGTGGAGATCCAGTGTCATGAATGGCAATTTGAATACACAGGAGTCAGAAATTACTGAGATCCAAAGCTTTTTTACAGCATGTAACATTAAAGGGAACCATATTTTATTCTGCATTGAACAACACACGTTAGCACTTTGGTTTTAGCAAACTGTAACCATTAGCTGCAAACCACAATTTCATTTAGTCTTTAAAGAAATGTGTGCTACAATTTAGTTGAATATTTCCGTGGTCTTTAGATTTCGTGACTGCAGATACACTAGAGTTATTGCTGTGCCTTTTGCCTAGAAAAGAAAGCTCCCCAATGGGCAATGCTTTGAAACACAGCCAACACCATTTTAATACAGCGCTCTTCTGTGGGGGTTCCGTTCATGACAATGGAATGCAGCAGTAACTAGTCCCAAAGGAATTGAGGTTATATTGTAATGGGGAGCAGGTTCAACCCTAAGCCAGGATACTTGCATTTAATTCCTGGCCCTGGATGAATTAAATAGCCCTCATAACTCTGGACAGATAACATAGATCATGACAGGGTAGGCAACTTAATAAATAACTGTGTGAGTGAGCAATTCAGCGTAGGGGCCTACCACTCCACAGCATCTTCATTAAATCAGGTGGTCAAGATACAAGTGGAAAAAAGAACACCTAACCACCAAGTTCAGTTTTGGCCATACAGACGGGCCTTTTCTTCCTCTTTGCCTGAGTGGCTTACTTATAGTAAAATATTGGCGCCAGTGAGATGTGATCTAGAATCTGTAAGTTTATTTCTTCATTCTTTTCGCAAAGGCTTATAAAGCATCTCTGGGAATTTTAAGTTCTACCATACTATCTTTCTATTTTTATTTAGTATGATGAAGTCATAGATGAATAATTCATATATTTCTTCTTTGAAATTTTGAAACTGGGTGGCTTAGGTTTCCTCTTCTATTAAAATAGGAAGTCCTTTGGGAATGAAATGTATAAAGGACATTGTCATTCATATTCCAGTAACTAGAGTCTGATTTGACTGAGCTTCTAAAAATGTCTGTCAGTGGAAGGGAAGGAGTCAGGACTGGAGGACAGGGCACCTTATTCTAGGGGAAGGTCATTATCGAAGGAGGGTAAGGAGACCAGTGGAGATCCAGTGTCATGAATGGCAATTTGAATACACAGGAGTCAGAAATTACTGAGATCCAAAGCTTTTTTACAGCATGTAACATTAAAGGGAACCATATTTTATTCTGCATTGAACAACACACGTTAGCACTTTGGTTTTAGCAAACTGTAACCATTAGCTGCAAACCACAATTTCATTTAGTCTTTAAAGAAATGTGTGCTACAATTTAGTTGAATATTTCCGTGGTCTTTAGATTTCGTGACTGCAGATACACTAGAGTTATTGCTGTGCCTTTTGCCTAGAAAAGAAAGCTCCCCAATGGGCAATGCTTTGAAACACAGCCAACACCATTTTAATACAGCGCTCTTCTGTGGGGGTTCCGTTCATGACAATGGAATGCAGCAGTAACTAGTCCCAAAGGAATTGAGGTTATATTGTAATGGGGAGCAGGTTCAACCCTAAGCCAGGATACTTGCATTTAATTCCTGGCCCTGGATGAATTAAATAGCCCTCATAACTCTGGACAGATAACATAGATCATGACAGGGTAGGCAACTTAATAAATAACTGTGTGAGTGAGCAATTCAGCGTAGGGGCCTACCACTCCACAGCATCTTCATTAAATCAGGTGGTCAAGATACAAGTGGAAAAAAGAACACCTAACCACCAAGTTCAGTTTTGGCCATACAGACGGGCCTTTTCTTCCTCTTTGCCTGAGTGGCTTACTTATAGTAAAATATTGGCGCCAGTGAGATGTGATCTAGAATCTGTAAGTTTATTTCTTCATTCATTTATTCAGCAAAGGCTTATTGACTATGACTTTGTGTCAGGTCCTGTGCTACTCATGTAAATCCACAGCAGTAGGAGTCAGGGGAGTCCGACTGGAAGGCACACACTAAAGAAGCCCACCTTACTTCTGGCATCTCTGGGTTCTGCATGTGATGAAGATGCTCTTGGCTCTGAGAACTTTACCACTGGCTTCCCAGTGGGAGATATGAGCCCATCTTTTGCAGTTATTGACCCTTCCTCCATTCACAGAGATTGGAAGGAGGAAGAGAAGCAAAATTTGAATACTAAAAGTGTATCTGCCCTCAAAGATTCTGATTCCTGAATTTCATTGTCGAAGTAATATCTTTAGTTACTTCTTTACAGATGGCAGTAATTTGTTTTTGATGGGTAGCTCAGTACCTTTTCAACCACTGACAGACCAACGTGTCCACACAACAGGATGGTAAATTAAAGACACATTTCAAAACCATTTTCACACACACAATTCACTGATGTATGCAGGAACGGGCACACAACTCTTAAAGTGCCCTGCCTTGCTGGTTCTTGAGAACAGTTTAGACCTATAGTTGAGAAATACAAACTGAACCATGTCTATTTTGGGAAAAAAATTATACCTTAAGAAAAAAATATCCAGAGGCAGAAATGTGGTATTTGAGAAACAAGGACTTGTAAAACACCACACTTTGTAAGCGGGAATTCTTTTCCGTTCATGAAAATGGAATGCAGCAGTAACTAGTCCCAAAGGAATTGAGGTTATATTGTAATGGGGAGCAGGTTCAACCCTAAGCCAGGATACTTGCATTTAATTCCTGGCCCTGGATGAATTAAATAGCCCTCATAACTCTGGACAGATAACATAGATCATGACAGGGTAGGCAACTTAATAAATAACTGTGTGAGTGAGCAATTCAGCGTAGGGGCCTACCACTCCACAGCATCTTCATTAAATCAGGTGGTCAAGATACAAGTGGAAAAAAGAACACCTAACCACCAAGTTCAGTTTTGGCCATACAGACGGGCCTTTTCTTCCTCTTTGCCTGAGTGGCTTACTTATAGTAAAATATTGGCGCCAGTGAGATGTGATCTAGAATCTGTAAGTTTATTTCTTCATTCATTTATTCAGCAAAGGCTTATTGACTATGACTTTGTGTCAGGTCCTGTGCTACTCATGTAAATCCACAGCAGTAGGAGTCAGGGGAGTCCGACTGGAAGGCACACACTAAAGAAGCCCACCTTACTTCTGGCATCTCTGGGTTCTGCATGTGATGAAGATGCTCTTGGCTCTGAGAACTTTACCACTGGCTTCCCAGTGGGAGATATGAGCCCATCTTTTGCAGTTATTGACCCTTCCTCCATTCACAGAGATTGGAAGGAGGAAGAGAAGCAAAATTTGAATACTAAAAGTGTATCTGCCCTCAAAGATTCTGATTCCTGAATTTCATTGTCGAAGTAATATCTTTAGTTACTTCTTTACAGATGGCAGTAATTTGTTTTTGATGGGTAGCTCAGTACCTTTTCAACCACTGACAGACCAACGTGTCCACACAACAGGATGGTAAATTAAAGACACATTTCAAAACCATTTTCACACACACAATTCACTGATGTATGCAGGAACGGGCACACAACTCTTAAAGTGCCCTGCCTTGCTGGTTCTTGAGAACAGTTTAGACCTATAGTTGAGAAATACAAACTGAACCATGTCTATTTTGGGAAAAAAATTATACCTTAAGAAAAAAATATCCAGAGGCAGAAATGTGGTATTTGAGAAACAAGGACTTGTAAAACACCACACTTTGTCAAAACTGACATAATGGTAACAGTATCTTGCCCAAGTGTGTCTAATCTGTATTTTGCTTTATTTGTTTATATTTTTAAGTAATTTCATCTATTTGTTTTTATTTTTTGCTGCGCTGGGTCTCTGTTGCTACATGGACTTTTCTCTAGTTGTAGAGAGCTGGGACTACTCTAGTTGCACTGTGTGGGTTTCTCATTGTGATGGCTTTTCTTGTTGGTGAGGACAGGCTTTAGGCACAAGGGTTCTAGTAGTTGAGTACATGGGCTCATTTGTGGCTCCTGGGCTCTAGAGCACAGGCTCAATAGTTGGAATGCATGGGCTTAGTTGCCCCAACGCCTATGGGATCTTCTTGGATCAGGACTCAAACCTGTGCCTCCTGCATTGGCAGGCAAATTCTTTACCACTGAGTTATCAGGGAAGCCCCTGTATTTCACTTTATTGAGGCTACAAAGTAGGGCAGGTTTCATCTTCAGTTTTGTGAAAACTGTTTTTTTTTTTTTAACTGCTTTTCTTTCTTTCTTTTTTTTTTTAAAGTATTTTGTTGGGCTTCCCTGGTGGTCCAGTAGGTAAAGAGTCCACCTTGCAGTGTAGGGGACCTGGTTCAACCCCTGGTCTGGGAGGATCCCACATGCCGTGGAGTGATTGGTGTATCCAATCAGGATATCCGATTGGTGTATCCAAGTGGTGTATCCAATTAGGAGCCAATGTTCTGGAATGCATGAGCCTGGAGCCGGTGCTCTGCAGTGAGAGAGGCCACTGTAATGGGAGGCCCACACAGGCCAAAGAATAAAGATGGAGGAAAATAAATGGATAAAAAAAGTAATAAAAGATGCCAAAAAAATTGTAATAAAATACAAAATCCTTAAAAAAAGAGTACCTTGTCATAATCAAGAATAAAAAGGTTAACTGTACGTTTGAATGCATTTATTGGATTCTTATTTAATAAAAATTGAGAAAAAAGACTTGTGAAGAGAACTTTCAGTGTTATTAAGTGTGGCACATTCTCTGAGGCACAGGAACTCAGGGTGAACAAACACTTTCACATTTTCTGCCATCTGGGATAAAAACTGCAAGGCACATCGGACCATCTCAGGACAAGGAATGATTGTTTCAGGCATTGATCATGCTCTATGTCTTGATGAAAGATTGGGATAGAGTCAAATCATGCATTTCCGTGTGTGGCTTTAACGTGTGCACTCTGTTTATTAGCTGATGTGTTACTGGAGATGGGAGATGCTGTCAGACAGCTGATGTTATCTACACGTTTAACTATGGTCTAGAGTGGTGCATAGGGGTGCCTCGGACGGCATGTTTACCAAAGGTTGGCCAAGACTGACATTCACAAAACTTGTAGCATGAATGTAATGTTTTCTAATACTAGTCTTGCAAATGCAATGACTCTGCAAGAAATCGTGAAAATTTTATTTATTCAAAAAATTGGTAGAAAATGGAGAATAACTAAGACGTTTCTGAGACTATCTTGGCTTTATGAATTACACTTCAGCTTTACCATTTTTGGAGCTCAAACCTGTGCCTCCTGCATTGGCAGGCAAATTCTTTACCACTGAGTTATCAGGAAGCCCTGTATTTCACTTTATTGAGGCTACAAAGTAGGGCAGGTTTCATCTTCAGTTTTGTGAAAACTGTTTTTTTTTTTTTAACTGCTTTTCTTTCTTTCTTTTTTTTTTTAAAGTATTTTGTTGGGCTTCCCTGGTGGTCCAGTAGGTAAAGAGTCCACCTTGCAGTGTAGGGGACCTGGTTCAACCCCTGGTCTGGGAGGATCCCACATGCCGTGGAGTGATTGGTGTATCCAATCAGGATATCCGATTGGTGTATCCAAGTGGTGTATCCAATTAGGAGCCAATGTTCTGGAATGCATGAGCCTGGAGCCGGTGCTCTGCAGTGAGAGAGGCCACTGTAATGGGAGGCCCACACAGGCCAAAGAATAAAGATGGAGGAAAATAAATGGATAAAAAAAGTAATAAAAGATGCCAAAAAAATTGTAATAAAATACAAAATCCTTAAAAAAAGAGTACCTTGTCATAATCAAGAATAAAAAGGTTAACTGTACGTTTGAATGCATTTATTGGATTCTTATTTAATAAAAATTGAGAAAAAAGACTTGTGAAGAGAACTTTCAGTGTTATTAAGTGTGGCACATTCTCTGAGGCACAGGAACTCAGGGTGAACAAACACTTTCACATTTTCTGCCATCTGGGATAAAAACTGCAAGGCACATCGGACCATCTCAGGACAAGGAATGATTGTTTCAGGCATTGATCATGCTCTATGTCTTGATGAAAGATTGGGATAGAGTCAAATCATGCATTTCCGTGTGTGGCTTTAACGTGTGCACTCTGTTTATTAGCTGATGTGTTACTGGAGATGGGAGATGCTGTCAGACAGCTGATGTTATCTACACGTTTAACTATGGTCTAGAGTGGTGCATAGGGGTGCCTCGGACGGCATGTTTACCAAAGGTTGGCCAAGACTGACATTCACAAAACTTGTAGCATGAATGTAATGTTTTCTAATACTAGTCTTGCAAATGCAATGACTCTGCAAGAAATCGTGAAAATTTTATTTATTCAAAAAATTGGTAGAAAATGGAGAATAACTAAGACGTTTCTGAGACTATCTTGGCTTTATGAATTACACTTCAGTTTATTTCTCCAGTTTTCTGTCTGTCACCCCATCTGACCGTCCCTACACCCTGTTTAACAATCCTCAAACCCACTCCTCAGTCCACTTTTATGGACTCACCATTTCAGGTTTCACTTTTATTTCTTGCTTACTTTTTAATTAATATTTTTATTGCTGTACTGTTTATTTACAATGCTGTGTTAGTTTCTGCTGTACAACAAAGTGAATCAATTATGGATATAGGATATATACACTTATCCATATAATGGATATACATATCCATATGTATACACACACATATATATTTGCATATATATACACACATATGGATATACATATCCATATAATGTATATATACACATATCTATTCTTTTTTAGAATCTTTTTCCATATATATCATTATAAATAGAGCACAGAATTCCCTGGATTATACAGTAGGTTTTTGGGGGACGGGGATGGGTTGGGGAAGGATGGTGGTGGGCAGGCCACTTCTATTGGTCTTTCATTTCTCTATTTTCATCTGTCTTTGTTCTTTGGCTCCTGTGGGCCTCCCATCGCAGTGGCCTCTGTTGTCACAGAGCACTGGCTCTGGGCGCATGCGCTCCAGAGCTCTGGCTCGGTAATTGGACACATCGGTCCAGCCGCTCCGCGGCACGTGGGATCTTCCCAGGCCAGGGATCGAACCGGCACCCCTTGCACTGCAAGGTGGTGTCCTTACCACCAGGGAAGCCCCAGTAGGTTCTTACTCAATATGTTTTATATATTGTCGTTCAGTTACTCAGTCGTGTTTGACTCTTTGTGACCCCATGGAGTGCAGCAGGTCAGGCTTCCCTGTCCTTCACTATCTCCTGGAGCTTGCTCAAACTCATGTCCATTGAGTTGATGACGCCATCCAACCATCTCATCCTCTGTCACCCCCTTTTCCTCCTGTCCTCAATCTTCTATATATAGTAGTGAGTATATATCATCAGATTTCACAGTTTATTTTCTAGGAATTTATTATATAAATTAGAGCAGAAAGATAATACAGACAAAATATAAAATAGAGCAGGAAGAGAATATAGATAAGAGAAAAAATCAGTCTGAAGTTTGACAAACTAGGACTATAGGACGGTTAAAGGAGCCAGGATTATTTTTGTTTGGGAGAGAGAAACTTGTGGGTGGCTTAGTAAAACTTTTCAGGTATATGAAGGGTTATTGTATGCAGACTGGTGACCAGCTGTTCTCTTTGTTGCTAAGAAGAGAACAAAAAGAAATGGTCTCCAACTTCAGCAGAGGGGAGCTAGATTGAACACAGGGAAGCATTTCCCCAAAGTAAGATTTTCTAAGCACTGGGATAGATTACTGTGGAATCTCTTTCTGGAGATATTTGCAAATAAGTCAGAAACTGATGTGAGAAGAGTGGTTTGGAGCGGTGGAGCCTTGCCTAAGGCCCTGGAGAATCATCCAGACGACCTACCCTTTGCTGGTCCCTCGAATCTACAGCAGGCCAGCTGGACCTCAGTCTGACACGGTCTGGAGGAGTGCCAGGCTACTTCATGCCTTCAAGTGTTACAGCAGATGCTGAGCCGGTGTTCACACTGCCACAGGCTTGATTTTCTTGGTATCTCATTATTACTTGGTGAGTAGTAGTGACTGGGCCAGGAGTGGAAGGAAACTAAAGAATGTTGCCTTGTCCCAGGCAAAAATATACATAGAATACAAAGAATTCTGAGTGAATAATGGAAAAGTCTATGAAGTGTGAGGGGCGCCTGTAGTTTCTTTCTTTCTTTCATTCCTTCTTTCTTTCTTCGCTTTAAATACTTTTTTTTTTCAGCTATATAATTTCCGTGTGTTCATTAAAACTGTTTTTTCCTTAAAATTTTGAGATACAGAAATATGTATATGTCTCCCAAGAAGTGTTCCATTTAGTTCTTGTTAATAAACTTATTAGAATTTTAGATTTTTAAGCTTTCTTGGAATCATGGAGTGGCTATCTTGTTTAAAACTGTG
The DNA here is from genome assembly GCA_022376925.1 of Tragulus kanchil. NCBI lineage: Eukaryota > Metazoa > Chordata > Mammalia > Artiodactyla > Tragulidae > Tragulus > Tragulus kanchil. The sequence goes on along the minus strand of JAIOJX010000003.1, from coordinate 73,910,505 downwards.
GAAGAATTTCTCTAAGCTTATTAATACTACCCAAATTGCATTGCCATGGACAGTAATAAATACTACAAATATTACCACAAGAATTTAAGTAAAATCACATTAGCCAGAATAACCCCATGTGCTATTTTAACTAGACTGTTAGTATGATACTTGTTTTGAATTGAATTGAATTTTTCTATTTTTTAAAAATTTAGTTTATCATTTACACACAACTTAAGAGATTGGACAATATTTAGTCAGTTCTAAATACTAAAATTTTAAAAGGTATGGGTGAAGGGTTAAAATTGTTTTTTTGGGGGCAGACTGGTGACCAGCTGTTCTCTTTGTTGCTAAGAAGAGAACAAAAAGAAATGGTCTCCAACTTCAGCAGAGGGGAGCTAGATTGAACACAGGGAAGCATTTCCCCAAAGTAAGATTTTCTAAGCACTGGGATAGATTACTGTGGAATCTCTTTCTGGAGATATTTGCAAATAAGTCAGAAACTGATGTGAGAAGAGTGGTTTGGAGCGGTGGAGCCTTGCCTAAGGCCCTGGAGAATCATCCAGACGACCTACCCTTTGCTGGTCCCTCGAATCTACAGCAGGCCAGCTGGACCTCAGTCTGACACGGTCTGGAGGAGTGCCAGGCTACTTCATGCCTTCAAGTGTTACAGCAGATGCTGAGCCGGTGTTCACACTGCCACAGGCTTGATTTTCTTGGTATCTCATTATTACTTGGTGAGTAGTAGTGACTGGGCCAGGAGTGGAAGGAAACTAAAGAATGTTGCCTTGTCCCAGGCAAAAATATACATAGAATACAAAGAATTCTGAGTGAATAATGGAAAAGTCTATGAAGTGTGAGGGGCGCCTGTAGTTTCTTTCTTTCTTTCATTCCTTCTTTCTTTCTTCGCTTTAAATACTTTTTTTTTTCAGCTATATAATTTCCGTGTGTTCATTAAAACTGTTTTTTCCTTAAAATTTTTGAGATACAGAAATATGTATATGTCTCCCAAGAAGTGTTCCATTTAGTTCTTGTTAATAAACTTATTAGAATTTTAGATTTTTAAGCTTTCTTGGAATCATGGAGTGGCTATCTTGTTTAAAACTGTGGAAGAATTTCTCTAAGCTTATTAATACTACCCAAATTGCATTGCCATGGACAGTAATAAATACTACAAATATTACCACAAGAATTTAAGTAAAATCACATTAGCCAGAATAACCCCATGTGCTATTTTAACTAGACTGTTAGTATGATACTTGTTTTGAATTGAATTGAATTTTTCTATTTTTTAAAAATTTAGTTTATCATTTACACACAACTTAAGAGATTGGACAATATTTAGTCAGTTCTAAATACTAAAATTTTGAATACTGGCTAAGAATATATTCTTGGTTGCTTCAAGCATGGTTATTGCCCTAGAACCACAATCAGAGATTGAGCCAGTACTAAGAGCTGATCATGACCACATACTCAGGTGTGCGTGCACACACACAGTGAAATGTAAACTGATGAAAGATGGTACTACTGCAGTTCTTAGCCTTGAGGTTTCTCTCTTTCAACTGTTTTAAGGAGCTTTGAGATTAAAACTGTGTTTTAAACTTTACTTCTGACATCATTCTACAAACATGTCTTTAAAGTAAACGAAAATAATGTTTTACCAAGCAACACCAGACTAATGAACACGGGGTAGTCTTTTTCTCTGTTAGTCATTCCCTTTAATGCCCCATTCTCAAAGATTCATCAGGAAGCAACTGCAGGGAAGACGTGCTCTGGCAGTCAGGAAGGGACTTGGGCTCAGTTTCTCACCCCACGGTCTAGCTTTGAACTATTCATATAAAGCCCAGAAACCTGAACACTTACCTTGCCCTTCACCGATAGGGGTAACCAGACCTGTTCATATTAAACGTGGTCAACATCCAAAAAAACGAGTGGGTCAGTCTTAGGGTTCCCTATATTTTCTTTGTTCTTTCAAGATATTTAGGTCTATTAAACCTGTTTTATTCTTAGGAACACCAGCAGGTTGCTCGAAGGTGGATTTTTCATCTAAAGGATATAACAAACAGGGAAGTAAGGGCAAGAAGTCAGAAAGCTTGAGGCTTCTGGACCAGGTAACATAGTTAAGTCAGCAAGTCTTTCACCTTTGCTAACAGCAACTGCCTGAAGCTTGAGTTTGGTCAGTAGTCCATCTGTGCTCTCTCTCTCATTGGTGAGGTCATATGCTATAGAATATTTTTCAGTTCTTCAAAACCTGCTGGCAGTTTAGCCTGATTTCTTGAAACAGTTTTTGAAAGGAGCAGAACTAGACTGTTAGATACATCTTCTGGGTTCATGGTAGCATTGGACACATGTGCACACACACACTTATTTTTAAGACTTCTGTGTGGTCTAGAGCTTGCCGTTCAGAACTCAAAACTGGCCTAAGACACTGGACTACACTACTTGCTTTGTTCTGTTTGAGCTAAATGTCTTCAAGTTTCGTTTTCAATTTTTATCGTAAAAACTGTGAAAGCAAGCTTTTGCTTACTGTTGGGATTTGATTCCATCTTAAAGACCTGGAGCAGCAGTTTTATACAGGTTTCAGAAAGCTGGCGTTTTATGATGCAGACATAGTACAAGGTATAAAAAATGCAAAGTAACCAAGAGAGAGGAAAAAACAACATAACAAAAGCTAAAAAAAAAAAAAAAAAAAGTCCAAGTTGCATACTTAATACACCTCTCATAAGAGAAGCCCAGACTTAAATAATTACAGCTTGCTTATAACATGAGAAATCTGTGAGTGTTGGTCCCTAACAGTAAATAGATCTGTTGGGTTTGTATGTTCCTGTCCTTTTATTGATGTTGGCCTGCTATTCATATATTCAGATGCAGTAGATTCGTGGGAGAACTTCTAGCAGGAATTCTGCTGTATTATACTGTGTTATGGGTTCTCTGTTTTTATGATGCAAATTCTGTTGATTCTGCTCATGAAGGTAGAAAGGAATTATTTTGGAATATGATTGCCTTATTAATATGCATTTTATCTAAGATAATAAAAAATCAGGTAAAGGCAAGAATATTTTAGCTTCTTTTTTTTAAAATTTTTATTGATTTATTTGACTGTGTCTGGGTTTTTAGTTGCAGCACTTAGGATCTTTTGTCTTATTTGTAGCATGCAGGAGCTTTTTTTTGGAGTGGGGGATAGGTTGGGGAGGGAGGGGGGTGGGCGGGCCACCTCTATTGGTCTTTCATTTATCTATTTTCATCCATCTTTGTTCTTTGGGCTATGTGGACCTCCCATCGCAGTGGCCTCTGTCGCTGTAGAGCACCAGCTCTGGGCGCATGCACTCCAGAGCTTCAGCTCGGTAATTGGACACATCAGTCCAGCCGCTCTGCGGCACGTGGGATCTTCCCAGGCCAGGGATCGAACCGGCGCTCTTTGCACTGCAAAGGTGTCCTTACCCACTGGACCACCAGGGAAGCCCCATATTTTAGCTTCTTAATTAAGATATGCATTTCCTACCTGCCCAGTGTAAAAACTGCTTCATAGATTAAAGGGAAGGGGAGGGTTCATGAGAAATCACTTTTAAGGGAAAAAGCAATATTATAGAGTTAAAAGGCAGTATTATAAACTGCTAAATCTTCAAGTTTCGTTTTCAATTTTTATCGTAAAAACTGTGAAAGCAAGCTTTTGCTTACTGTTGGGATTTGATTCCATCTTAAAGACCTGGAGCAGCAGTTTTATACAGGTTTCAGAAAGCTGGCGTTTTATGATGCAGACATAGTACAAGGTATAAAAAATGCAAAGTAACCAAGAGAGAGGAAAAAACAACATAACAAAAGCTAAAAAAAAAAAAAAAAAAAGTCCAAGTTGCATACTTAATACACCTCTCATAAGAGAAGCCCAGACTTAAATAATTACAGCTTGCTTATAACATGAGAAATCTGTGAGTGTTGGTCCCTAACAGTAAATAGATCTGTTGGGTTTGTATGTTCCTGTCCTTTTATTGATGTTGGCCTGCTATTCATATATTCAGATGCAGTAGATTCGTGGGAGAACTTCTAGCAGGAATTCTGCTGTATTATACTGTGTTATGGGTTCTCTGTTTTTATGATGCAAATTCTGTTGATTCTGCTCATGAAGGTAGAAAGGAATTATTTTGGAATATGATTGCCTTATTAATATGCATTTTATCTAAGATAATAAAAAATCAGGTAAAGGCAAGAATATTTTAGCTTCTTTTTTTTAAAATTTTTATTGATTTATTTGACTGTGTCTGGGTTTTTAGTTGCAGCACTTAGGATCTTTTGTCTTATTTGTAGCATGCAGGAGCTTTTTTTTGGAGTGGGGGATAGGTTGGGGAGGGAGGGGGGTGGGCGGGCCACCTCTATTGGTCTTTCATTTATCTATTTTCATCCATCTTTGTTCTTTGGGCTATGTGGACCTCCCATCGCAGTGGCCTCTGTCGCTGTAGAGCACCAGCTCTGGGCGCATGCACTCCAGAGCTTCAGCTCGGTAATTGGACACATCAGTCCAGCCGCTCTGCGGCACGTGGGATCTTCCCAGGCCAGGGATCGAACCGGCGCTCTTTGCACTGCAAAGGTGTCCTTACCCACTGGACCACCAGGGAAGCCCCATATTTTAGCTTCTTAATTAAGATATGCATTTCCTACCTGCCCAGTGTAAAAACTGCTTCATAGATTAAAGGGAAGGGGAGGGTTCATGAGAAATCACTTTTAAGGGGGAAAAAAAGCAATATTATAGAGTTAAAAGGCAGTATTATAAACTGCTAAAGGACCAACGTTTCAACACAAGTAACATGCAAGTTGTACAAAAGCCCTGTGTATGATATGTTTATTGTTATTAGTTTTCAGGCTTTATAGTCTTTGGGGACTTTGCTGGCCTGGATTTCCAGTTTAGTAGAGTACGTTCAGCTGCATTGTGCATTTGAGTTCTATGGAACCCTTGTGTTCCATCCCTATTTACCTCATCCTTGTGGGCAAGCATCTGCTTTTTCATGTTACTTCTTAGAACTGCAGCTGGATTTCTGGAATTCTGTGGCTGTCTGGTATTTTCGCCTGCATATTAATACTATTAAATTTTATCAATGGTTCTCTTTTGATCCCTCCAAAATGGACATACTCCTAGCATTTTTAGATTATAAAAACAAGATAACTTTTTTTAGAGGAAAATACTCAAATACTATAGGAAAATATAGAGGTTAACAAGAAGAAAGACCCCCAAGGGCTTCCCTGGTGGTCCACTGGGTAAAGACTCTGCCTTGCAGTGCAGGGGGCACCGATTCAATCCCCGGCCTGGGAAGATCTCACATGCTGTGTCGAATTATGAGCCAGCTCTCTGGAGTGCATGTGCCCAGAGCTGGTGCTGTTCTGCAATGAGAGAGGCCACTGAAATGGGAGGCCCATACAGGTCGAAGAATAAAGATGGATGAAAATAAATAAATAAAAAATCAATGAAAGAGGCCAAAATTAAAAAAAAAAAAAGAAAGACTCCCAAGATAACACTAATAGTATGGTAACACATTTGTGATTGTCCTTACAGATGTTTCTCAATATATATATATTCATATATAAATATGCACTTTTACATGCATGAGATAATACTAAAAAATTGCTTTGTAGTCTTTTCCCACACTAATACCTACTGTGTATAATGCATATGGAATACTGCCTGGCATTCATAGACCCTCAACCAATAGCTGTTGAATGAATGAGCAATGATTTATTTAACCAGTCTTCTATTTTTAAATTATTATTGTTATTCTTTTGGCTGTGCCACACAGCATGTGGGGTCTTAGTTTTCCCAGACCAGGGACTGAAGCCATGCCCCTTGCATCTGGAAGCACAGAGTCTTAACCACTGGACAGCCAGAGCAGCCCTAACCAATCTCCTGTTAATGGACATGGTTTATTTGCAACTTTTCACTATTGTAAATTACACTGCAGTGAACAACCTTTTGTATTGTGTTTGTACCCATGTGCAATGATCTTTTTAAGGGAACTTCTTAGGAGTGGAATTGCTGGGTCAAAAGGTGGAAATATTTTACATTTTGATAGGGATATACTTGCTGAGTGGCTAAATTTGTGCTAGTAGTAGTAGTAGTTGCTCAGTTATGTCTGACTCTTTGTGACCCCATGGACAATAGCCCACCAGGCTTCTCTGTCCATGGGATTCTCCAGGCAAGAACACTGAAGTGGGTTGCCATGCCCTTCTCCAGGAGATCTTCCCTTTCCAGAGATCCAACCCAGGTCTCCCACATTGCAGGTAGATTCTTTACCATCTGAGCCACCAGGGAAGCCCTAAAGTTGTTCAGATTTATATGATCATCAATAGTACACAAAAGTATCTATTTTCACACTTTCTCCCCTGTGCTCTGATTGTTGTCAGTCTTTTAGAATTTGCCATCTTTTAAAAAATTTTTTTCCATCATGCCTCTTTTAAAAATTTTTGTATTTATTTTCATCTATCTTTTATTCTTTGGCATGTGTGGGCCTCCCATTGCAGTGGCCTCTCTTGCTGCGGAGAACCAGCTCTGGACACATGCACTTCAGAGCACTGGCTTGTCATTGGACACACCAGTCCAGCCGCTCCGCGGCACACAGAATCTTCCCCAGCCAGGGATTGAACTGGTGCCTCTTGCACTGCAAGGTGGATACTTCACCCACTGGACCACCAGGGAAGCCCAGAATTTGCCATCTTGATAGAAAAATTGCTGTACTGGATTTGTTTGTGTTGCTCACATTACCTGCAAGACTGAATATGTCTTTGCATATTTATTGGCCATTAATGATTCAAGTGTTCTTTGTCCAGTGGTTTTTCTTGAAAGAGAGAAGACCTGTTTTATTCTATTAAAGTCGTGTAATTTTATAATCCTAAACTATATCCCAAACAGGTGACCAAATGCTTCCTTTAGTTGGGTATACTGGTAATTGAACAAAAGTCCTCATTTGTCAGTGACAGCTAAGAAGAGAATTTGGAGATTTTACCTCTTAATGTAGTGCCTTTGTGTCTGAGGACCACTACTGAAGTTTTTATTTATTTATTTATTTATTATTTTTTTAAATTTATTTACTTTGGGCGGAGGTCGGGTTGGGGAGGGAGGGGAGTGGGCGGGCCACTTCCATTGGTCTTTGGTTTCTCTATTTTCATTCGTCTTCGTTCTTTGGCTCCTGTGGGCCTCCCATCGATAATAAAATGCAGCTCTGGGCGCATGCGCCCCAGAGCTGCGGCTCGGTGATTGGACACATCAGTCCAGTTGCTCCGCGGCACATGGGATCCTCCCAGGCCAGGGCTCGAACTGGTGCCCCTTGCACTGCAAGGCGGTGTCCCCACCCACTGGACCACCAGGGGAAGTCCACTACTGAAGTTTTAAGAGATTTAGTAAAGAGACAGTAGTCATCCAGAGCAAAGATTATGTTGTTCAATATCTGGGTTCCAAAAATGGGGAAAATCAGCTTATTATTTATGAATATTAACACATTATTTCCAACTGCTAAATATATGCTCACCTTTCATCTGTGTTTTTTTCCCCCAACTTTGTCATCAAGATTCTGTCATGTGTATGTATTTAATTAGAGAGAAACTCACTCCTAACTTCATATATAGTGTTGAGACCATCACTTATTTAAAGTGAGGCTATTTTTTTTTTCAGACTGAAGTTGCTGGTTGGTGTATTTATTGCCCATATGGGTAAATCACAAGGGTTTTAGTATCCTTCCGCAGAGTGATAATAAAATGCTTGTTTTTAAAAACAGTAGGTAGGCTATATCGAGTGGGGTTAGTTTAAATTCTTAATTTTCCAGATCAAAATGCCAGAAAATGAACCTCAGTTTCTTGGTAATAATCAAGTGAACTTGCCTCCTGCAGAGAGATTCTGCAGCTTGGGCCCTGCCCCTGTACTTCCGCCTTCTTCAGCTCCCTTTTCCACTTGGTGCACCTTGCCTTGCGCTCTCGCCTTGCTTGAAAAAACATCATCATCAGCGAGTCCTTGTGGGTTTGGGGTGATAAGGATTCTAAAGGAAAGACTGCCTTGTTTCAGTTCAAGTAGCTGCATTAGTCACAGGGATCCTTAGTCTATTACACACAGTAGAATCCTCCAGCAAACTTCTTTTGTTCATCCGAGTATTTTGCACTAATTTAAAGGGGGAAAAAATGAACAAATGACTGCAAACTGTGCAGGAACTGTCTAGTTAACAGAGTTCCAGTTCTCTTGATTCTAAGTTGTATAAGCGTTTGTTGCTCCGTTGCAGCGTGACAGACTTACCTGTCCTTCATTCTCTCTGGGAGTTTGCTCATACTCATGTCCATTGAGTCAGTTTTAAAATTTAATTTTTTTTCACTTTTTATTTATTTTTTTTTTGCCTCTGAGTCATTGTTTATTTTTCTTTTTCTTCTTTTTTTAAAAGATTTATTTATTTATTTTAGGCGGGGGTCGGGTTGGGGAGGGAGGGGAGCAGGCGGGCCACTTCTATTGGTCTTTCATTTTTCTATTTTCATCTGTCTTTGTTCTTTGGCTCCTGTGGGCCTCCCATTGTGGTGGCGTCTGTTGTCACAGAGCGCCAGCTCTGGGTGCATGTGCTCCAGAGCTCCGGCTTGGTGATTGGACACATCAGTCCAGCCGCTCCACGGCACGTGGGATCTTCCCAGGCCAGGGCTCGAACCGGCGCCCCTTGCACTGCAAGGCGGTGTCCTTACCCACTGGACCACCAGGGAAGCCTAAAATTTAATGTTTAATATATTTAAAAATTGTCATTAAAATATGCCTAATATACAATCCTTATTTTAACTGTCTTAAGAGTATAAGTGAGTGACATTAAACATTCCCATGACTGTGTGGCCGTCATTGCCATCTGTCTCCAGAACTTTTTTTCTCTTGTAAACCAGAAACCCTGTACCCATTAAATAGACACAGCCCATTCTGCTTTTTCCCCACCCCCTGGCAACCATCATTCTATTTCATGGAGACTTTTTTTGTGGGATACTGTATCTCTTTCTTTTTAAAACAGGATAGATATCATCTTTCAGGAATGGTTTTAGGTGCATTCCTGCCTAGACACACAGTTGGACAGTCTTACACTTTCTCCATCTTCCTGTAGTGCACTGGGATCATTTCTACACAGAACTTCTTTTTAAAAAGTACTTCATGTAAATACTGGAAGTTCTTGTATCTCTTATTCCACTAACTTTTTGAAGCCGTAAGAGTATCTTATTAAGGATTATGCAAAATAACCACCTATAAATCCTGATATTATTATACTGCCTAAAAAACTTCAAAGCATCATGGAAGGTTTTTTTTTTTTTTTTTTTTTTTTTGACTAAACCAGATTCAGCTGGCTATCCCACTTGGCTACAGAGTCTAAAGAAGAGACTGAACTTGATCCCGCTGCCCTCGCATACACAGCACTCCCATTGACTCTAGAGAACACTTAAGTGCATGAAAGGATTCCAGGATCAAAAGGTAAGCTCTCCAGGGAGCTGTGTCTGCCTCCAGCAATCCATGTTTTTTTTTTTTTTTCTATTGACAGTGAAAACGTTTCATAGTTCTTTTTCAAAGTTTTCCAAACTTTTACAAAAACAGGCTGCTCGTGAAAAAGGGAAAAGACATCTAGTTGAACTATATCCAGAGGAGATCATGGTCTAGACCAACAGAGAAGAAAACATTTTTTTTTTTTTTTGGCCACTTCTGTTGGTCTTTCATTCATTCATTTTCATCCATCTTTATTCTTTGGCCCGTGTGGGCCTCCCACTTCAGTGGCCTCTCTCATTGCAGAGCACCAGCTCTGGGCACATGCGCCCCAGAACTCCGGCTCGGTAGTTGGACACTATTGGTCTAGCCGCTCAGTGGCACATGGGATCTTCCCAGGCTTGGGATCGAACCGATGACCCTTACACTGCAAGGCGGTGTCCTTACCCACTGGACCACCAGGGAAGCCCAAGAAAGCATTTCTAAATCATCATGTTATTGGCCAAATCATTTGTATTTGAAAAGTAGAGTGTTGGAAGCACCAGCTGAGGGAAATTTTCATAATGAGACCAGGTTGGGCTGTGAAACAGAATGTGAGATAAACTAAAACACAGAAATCGTGAGGTTTTATCCTTGTTTGCTAATGACTTAACACTGGCAGCTTTATAGACCTTTACATTTTAGGAAATCTTTGAAGTAGGAAAAAAAATACATGCTATACCTAAGTAGTATAGATGTCCAGATGCTTAACCAATATTTAATTCATTTCTGGGAGGACAAATGCCTTCAAACACTTCAAAAAGAGAAACTTCCTTAGGAGAGTGATTAACAAGGAAGAGTAGTAATAGTGTTTTTGAGGAGAGTGAGATATGGTTCTACATGTGAATTTTCTGCATCTATTGGAGTTCTTTAGTGTGTGTAGGAAGTAAGTCATTAATTAAACATTTTTTGGTGCATTTCACTTCAGTTCAGTTCAGATGCTCAGTCGTGTCTGACTCTTTGTGAGTCCATGGACTACTGCACACCAGGCTTCCCTGTCCTTTACCATCTCCCATGGCCTGCTCAAACTCATGTCCATTGATTCAGTGATGCCATCCAACCATCTCATCCTCTGTTGTCCCCTTTTCCTTCTGCCTTCCATTTTTCCTAACATCAGGCTGTTTTCCAGTGACTTGTTTCTTCTCACCAGGTGGCCAAAGTATTGGAGTTTTAGCTTTAGCATCAGTCCTTCCAATGGATATTCCGGGTTGGTTTCCTTTAGGACTGACTGGTTTGATCTCCTCGCAGTCCAAGGAAATCTCAAGAGCCTTCTCCAATACCACAGTTCAAAGTCATCAGTTCTTTGGTGCCCAGCCTTCTTTATGGTTCAGTTATCACAGCTGTATGTGACTCCTGGCAAAACCATAGCTTTGACTATATGGACTTTTGTTGGCACAGTGATGTCATCCATCTTTATTCCTTGGCACGTGTGGGCCTTGCATCCCAGTGGCCTCACTCGCTGCAGAGCACCGGCTCTGGGTGCACGCACTCCAGAGCACTGGCTCGTAATTGGACACACTAGTCCAGCCATTGTGCGCCATGTGGGATCCTTCCGGGCCAGGGACTGAACAGGTGCCTCTTGTACTGCCAGGTGGACTCTTTACCCACTGGACCACCAGGGAAGCCTGATGTCTCTGCTTTTTAATACACTGTCTACGTTTGGTGCATTTGCTATGAGCTAAATGTTAACCTATTAGTTGTCCAAAGCTTCATTTGAACAAGTATACAGAGAAAAGGGTTACATTTTGTAAAACAGGATGGACAGCAGGAATACATGTGTGTCTCAAATGTTTCCCATTCTCAAATCACTCTTCATTAGTAAATTTGCCTCAAGAATTTTCTCTGGCCTCACCTGGAATGTACAAATTTTGATTGGGAAATGGCTTCTGTGATCTGCCTCCTAGGAATGACTATTAGCATGTTTATCCTCATACAGGTATCAAGATAGAGGATGCTACTTTGAACTGACTTGAAAGGTATGTTTTATACTCGGAAAACTGACTTAGTGTCATTAGAGTTTTGATCTTAAGCATCCTCCATTGTATGAGCAATGGCAAGCCTTGGTGAGGAGCTTGTCTCAACAGTTCTCCTGTTTTCACGTAATTGGGCTTGACAGTTTTCTGCCATGGTACAAGATCACTGCAGATAATGGTGTTCATGTTTTTACTTAAGGGTCATTGAATTGTATTAAAAACTTTATATTACTCTCTTATAATCCTGTAAGTCATTTCTGAGTCCCACAATTGTAAGTGAATAAGAATGTACTGCAAAACAAAAATTACTTGTGCAGTTTGAAGCGTTTTCTGTGTAGTTTTAGAAACAATCATTCCACAGAGAAAAGGGCTTGTGAAAGAAATGAAAATACATGCTCATCCCTGTTCACTCCTTGGTGTCTGGGCCTTTTCATATCTGGTGAAAACATTAAGCCACTTACTCTAAATGGTATTGGATAGCTAATTTATTCAGCTCCTGGAAGGTTGATGCTTGTAGAGATAGGATTTAAAGTTTGAGAGGGTTGGGGGAAAAAATTCTAGCAAGCTTCTAGTTAGTCTGTGCCCAAAGGCCTATAGAAGTTGTGTATTTTTTTAAAATTTCCAATGACTTTAAGTTTCTTGGAAATTTTTACATGTTTCCTGAGTTGTGTTCTTTTAATTTTTTTTATTGGAGCATAGTTAATTTACAATATTGTCTTAGTTCTTATTGTACCCCAATGTGAGTCAGTTATACAATGACCTATACAGGATTCTTTTCCCGTATAAGTCATTACAGAGGTGAGAATTCTCACCTTCTGAGGACTCCCTGACCTCCCACCCTCTCTGAGTCATTCCCTCCTCTGTGCCAAAATTATAACTAGGTAGCACATGGGTTGCGATCAATATTGTTTCATGATATTTTATTCTTGTGGGTGATGGCCTCTTTGAAGAGAGCATCCACTTTTCTATTCCTGCAATCTCACACAATAGCTGGCACATTAGTAACTGAGTAAATACTTACCATATAAACAAATTCAGTGCTATAGCACGGTTTTTAATAGCCACCTCGTGTTATATGTCCTACCATAGGCTATGTTCTTATGCAGTGGTTAAGTTGGCTTGCTGAAACAGATCTGGAAAAGACCGAGTGTGGTGACTGAAACAGAGTTCTTGAGAGGGTTCAGACAACTGAAGAGAAATGGTAGGGAGCAGGCTCTCCAATTTCTCTCCTAGTCAGTTAACACTAAGTCTGAAGCTTGCTGCATTACTGTCATTTAGAACATTGTTTCCAAGAAGAGCCCTGCTAAAGTTCAAGTATGTCCCCTTGTAGCATGAGCAACCAACTTAGGTGATTTTGTCTGGCTAACTAAGCAGTTATCTATGGAATGAAGAAAGAAGAGTCCAGGAGGAATAAGCAGATAGATATCCAGGTGTTGATAGAGAGGAAGCTGAAGGAATAAAGGTCCTGAGAATGTCATAACATTTGTGGAAGGCAGGCCAGGGGTAGGCACATTCGCAAGAAAATTTGGCAGCTTGACTTAGCATAAACATCCTAGACTGATGGCTTTGTTGGGCTTGACGATGATAGAAGTAATGGAGCAAATCTGATAAGGAGGGGTCGAGGTCCCTAAAGATAAATGCAGCCTGTTTCACAACTTGATTCGGAGTTTGGTCTTTTTGTTTGTTTTTTGATTTTTCCAGAAAAGAAAAAAAAATTTTTTTTTTTGTTTAAATTGGAGTATAGTTGCTTTTTTGGTGTCAGTTTTTTTGCTGTATAGTGAAGTGTATCAGCTGTATGTATACATACATGTCTCCTCCTTTTTGGATTTTCTTCCCATTTAGGCCATCAAAGAGCAGTAAGTAGAGGTCCCTGTGCTATACAGTAGGTTCTCGTGAGTTGTCTACTTTATAGATAGTAGTGTACGTGTGTCTATCCTAATCTCCCCATTCATCCCATCCCCTCTTTTCAGGGATTGGCTGTGACTTACTGTGAGGCAAAGAAATCTGTTATTATTATTATTACTATTATTTTTTGTCTCACTTCGTTCTGTTGTTTCTCTGTTTTATTATTCTTTTAATTTTTATTTATTTTGTGCTTTTGTTTTTGTTTTGCTTTGTTTTTCTCTTTTTAAACAACTGTATTTTCTATTTTTCTTTTACTTCTTTGGAGTTTGGTCCTTACAGTAGCTCTTCATGGGAGGTTAGAAGGCCTTAGCCTGTCTGTGGGAAAAGGCTTCCTGTCAAGTCTTCATTCTGTTTGATCAGGGCTGCTTGGGTTGGGATGCTGGCTCAAGAAGACACTCTGAATCAAGTCCAGACTCAGGAGAAGGCATCCCATCATTGAATGATTTCTGCCAACAGGTCTTAGGGGAATGAGTGGTCGTCATGGCTGCCATAGCTTCAGCTGCATGTTTGAGAAGGAAGTAGATCAGCAATGACTGTGACAACTCAATCCAGTCCTGACAGTTGTGAGAAGAGCTTGGGAGATCTAGTTAATGAATCTACAAGAGCTCCGGGCAGCGCTGATGGGCCTGAGTAAGTATCCTCCTTGGGTATTTGCATAAACCTGGAAAATTGCTTCTTGAAGAGAAAAGGAAGTGATATTTTTAGACTTGGACCAGCCTTTCCAGCACATCGATGGATGGGCTAGCTCTTCAGTGTTTACATGGCAACGGGATAAACTATTATTAGTACTGCCCCCATCATGGGGTATCAGAATGTATTTTGCTGTGGAAAACTAGCTATACAGATGAGGAAGCTAAGTGCATTGATTTATTGTAATCACTGTTGACATTTTAGCTGTAATTCTTAGTTTTTTTCTCAGATGTCAGACTGTACATTCTCATGTTCTTGAGAGAAGACTTTTGAAGACAAGAGAACACTGAATCATTGTAGTGCAATGATTTTTGCATGAATCTTTGGTCTGTTTCTGATGCTGTGCAGAGTGCTGTGGGAGACACAAATGAAGAGAATACCTTCAAGGAACTTAAAATTTATTGAGAAACAAGACTTTTTTTTTTGGAAAGTGTGTGTTCAAAAATTTTGCCCACTTTTTAAAATGGTGGGTTGTTTTGTTTTTGTTATTATTGGAAAGATTGAGGTATAATTGACAAGCAACACTATATTAGTTTCATGGGTACAATATAATAGTTAAGTATTTGTGTTTATTGAAAATGATCATCACAGTGATTCTCATTACCATCTGTCATCATTGTGCTCAGTCACTTCAGTCATTTTTGACTCTTTGTGACCCCGTGGATAGTTGTGCACCAGGTTCCTCCGTCCGTGAGATTTCCCCAGTACATGTACTGGTGGGTTGCCCTGCCCTTATCCAGGGAATCTTCCAGACCCAGAGATGAAACCTGCATCTCCTGCATTGCAGGTGAATTCTTTTTTTTTTTTTTTTTTAAAGATTTATTTATTTATTTTGGGCAGGGGTCAGGTTGGGGAGGGAGGGGAGCAGGTGGGCCACTTCTATTGGTCTTTCATTTCTCAATTTTCATCGGTCTTTGTTCTTTGGCTCCTGTGGGCCTCCCATCATGGTGGCATGTCATTGCAGAGCGCCGGCTCTGGGTGCATGCGCTCCAGAACTCTGGCTCAGTAATTGGACACATCGGTCCAGCCGCTCCGCGGCACATGGGATCTTCCCAGGCCAGGGATCGAACCGGCGCCCCTTGCACTGCAAGGGTGTCCTTACCCACTGGACCACCAGGGGAAGCCCTGCAGGTGAATTCTTTACTGTTGCTGAGACAGAAGCCCTTCTGTCACCATATGTAGTTATAAAATTGCTTTTTCTTGTATTGAAAACTTTAAGATTTATGCTCTTTGTATCTTTCGAATATACAACACAGTGTTATTAACTATAGTCTCAATGCTACATGCTACATTCTAATGACATTTATTTTATAACTGCAGGTTTGTATGTTTTGATCCTCTTTATCTGTTTCATTCACCCCGCATTCTCCTCCGCTGGTAACCACTAACTGGTTCTCTAAATCTATAAGCTTGTTTTTTTTTTTTTTTTTTAAACCTTTATTTTACTTTTAACTTTTACAGAGTTTTGTTGTTTACAGATATGTATGTTCTCAGATTAGTCATATATATATATATCCCCCCCCTTCCTCCCCTCCCGACCATCACACTGCACCCCTGAAGGATCCCCTTTTCTCACAGAGCAATGACTAGAGCTATTTTTTTCACTTATGATAGTACAGGCCTTCATGCTACTTCCTTTATGCCTCTCACCCACTGTTCCTTCCCCACAATGTCCATATGTCCACTTTCCATGTCTGTCTTTCTGTCGCTTCACTGCATGTGCCATCATCACCATCCTACTAGATTCCATATATATGTGTTAATATACTGTATTTGTCCTTCTCTTTCTGACTGACTTCACTTTTGATGATACGCTCTAGATCCAGTCACCTCATTAGGGTTGATTCTTCTGCATTTTTCTTTACAGCTGTGTAGTATTCCATTGTATATATGTACCAGAGCTTTTGGATCCATTCGTTTGTCGATGGGCATCTAGGTTCCTTCCATGTTCTAGCTATTGTATAGAGAGCTGCAATGAACATTGGGGTACAGGTGCTTCTTTCAGTTTTGATTTCGTCAGGGTATAAGCCTAAGAGTGGGATTGCTGGGTCTTTGTTTTTTCCCCCCATCATGGTGGCATGTCATTGCAGAGCGCCGGCTCTGGGTGCATGCGCTCCAGAACTCTGGCTCAGTAATTGGACACATCGGTCCAGCCGCTCCGCGGCACATGGGATCTTCCCAGGCCAGGGATCGAACCGGCGCCCCTTGCACTGCAAGGGTGTCCTTACCCACTGGACCACCAGGGGAAGCCCTGCAGGTGAATTCTTTACTGTTGCTGAGACAGAAGCCCTTCTGTCACCATATGTAGTTATAAAATTGCTTTTTCTTGTATTGAAAACTTTAAGATTTATGCTCTTTGTATCTTTCGAATATACAACACAGTGTTATTAACTATAGTCTCAATGCTACATGCTACATTCTAATGACATTTATTTTATAACTGCAGGTTTGTATGTTTTGATCCTCTTTATCTGTTTCATTCACCCCGCATTCTCCTCCGCTGGTAACCACTAACTGGTTCTCTAAATCTATAAGCTTGTTTTTTTTTTTTTTTTTTTAAACCTTTATTTTACTTTTAACTTTTACAGAGTTTTGTTGTTTACAGATATGTATGTTCTCAGATTAGTCATATATATATATCCCCCCCTTCCCTCCCCTCCCGACCATCACACTGCACCCCTGAAGGATCCCCTTTTCTCACAGAGCAATGACTAGAGCTATTTTTTTCACTTATGATAGTACAGGCCTTCATGCTACTTCCTTTATGCCTCTCACCCACTGTTCCTTCCCCACAATGTCCATATGTCCACTTTCCATGTCTGTCTTTCTGTTGCTTCACTGCATGTGCCATCGTCACCATCCTACTAGATTCCATATATATGTGTTAATATGCTGTATTTGTCCTTCTCTTTCTGACTGACTTCACTTTTGATGATACGCTCTAGATCCAGTCACCTCATTAGGGTTGATTCTTCTGCATTTTTCTTTACAGCTGTGTAGTATTCCATTGTATATATGTACCAGAGCTTTTGGATCCATTCGTTTGTCGATGGGCATCTAGGTTCCTTCCATGTTCTAGCTATTGTATAGAGAGCTGCAATGAACATTGGGGTACAGGTGCTTCTTTCAGTTTTGATTTCGTCAGGGTATAAGCCTAAGAGTGGGATTGCTGGGTCATATGGTGCTTCTATTTTTAGTTTTTTAAGAAATCTCCAGACTGTCTTCCATAGAGGCTGTATCAATTTACATTCCCACCAGCAGTGCAGGAGTGCTCCCTTTTCTCCGCAGCCTCTCCAGCATTTATTGTCTGTCGATTTGTGGATGATGCCTATTCTGACGGGTGTGAGGTGATATCTCATTGTAGTTTTGATTTGCATTTCTCTAATTATTAGTGAAGTTGAGCATCGTTTCATGTGTTTTTGGGCCATCTGTATGTCATCGTTGGAGAGGTGTCTGTTTAGGTCCTTTTCCCAGTTTTTGATTGGGCTGTTCGTTTTTCCAGTGCTGAGTTGTCTCAGTTGCTTGTAGATTTTGGAGATTAATTCTTTGTCTGTTGTTTCATTTGCTATGATTTTCTCCCACTCTGTGGGCTGTCTGTTCAGCTTTTTTGTAATTTCTTTAGCTGTACAAAAACTTTTAAGTTTCATTAGGTCCCACATGTTCATTTGTCTTTTTAGTTCCACTATTCTAGTAGGTGGGTCAGAGAAGATCTTGCTTTGATTGATGTCCTTGAGGGTTTTGCCTATATTCTCCTCTAAGAGTTTGATGGTTTCTGGCCTTACATTTAAGTCTTTAATCCATTTTGAGTTGATCTTTGTGTATGGTGTCAGGGTATGTTCCAACTTCATTTTCTTGCATGTAACTGTCCAATTTTCCCAGCACCATTTGTTGAAGAGGCTGTCTTTGTCCCATTTTATATGTTCGCCTCCTTTGTCAAAAATAAGGTACCCATAGGTGCGTGGGTTTATCTCTGGGTTCTCTATCTTGTTCCATTGGTCGAATGCATTTGCTGTACTTTGCATCGCACCATCCTACTAGATTCCATATATATGTGTTAATATGCTGTATTTGTCCTTCTCTTTCTGACTGACTTCACTTTTGATGATACGCTCTAGATCCAGTCACCTCATTAGGGTTGATTCTTCTGCATTTTTCTTTACAGCTGTGTAGTATTCCATTGTATATATGTACCAGAGCTTTTGGATCCATTCGTTTGTCGATGGGCATCTAGGTTCCTTCCATGTTCTAGCTATTGTATAGAGAGCTGCAATGAACATTGGGGTACAGGTGCTTCTTTCAGTTTTGATTTCGTCAGGGTATAAGCCTAAGAGTGGGATTGCTGGGTCATATGGTGCTTCTATTTTTAGTTTTTTAAGAAATCTCCAGACTGTCTTCCATAGAGGCTGTATCAATTTACATTCCCACCAGCAGTGCAGGAGTGCTCCCTTTTCTCCGCAGCCTCTCCAGCATTTATTGTCTGTCGATTTGTGGATGATGCCTATTCTGACGGGTGTGAGGTGATATCTCATTGTAGTTTTGATTTGCATTTCTCTAATTATTAGTGAAGTTGAGCATCGTTTCATGTGTTTTTGGGCCATCTGTATGTCATCGTTGGAGAGGTGTCTGTTTAGGTCCTTTTCCCAGTTTTTGATTGGGCTGTTCGTTTTTCCAGTGCTGAGTTGTCTCAGTTGCTTGTAGATTTTGGAGATTAATTCTTTGTCTGTTGTTTCATTTGCTATGATTTTCTCCCACTCTGTGGGCTGTCTGTTCAGCTTTTTTGTAATTTCTTTAGCTGTACAAAAACTTTTAAGTTTCATTAGGTCCCACATGTTCATTTGTCTTTTTAGTTCCACTATTCTAGTAGGTGGGTCAGAGAAGATCTTGCTTTGATTGATGTCCTTGAGGGTTTTGCCTATATTCTCCTCTAAGAGTTTGATGGTTTCTGGCCTTACATTTAAGTCTTTAATCCATTTTGAGTTGATCTTTGTGTATGGTGTCAGGGTATGTTCCAACTTCATTTTCTTGCATGTAACTGTCCAATTTTCCCAGCACCATTTGTTGAAGAGGCTGTCTTTGTCCCATTTTATATGTTCGCCTCCTTTGTCAAAAATAAGGTACCCATAGGTGCGTGGGTTTATCTCTGGGTTCTCTATCTTGTTCCATTGGTCGATATTTCTGTTTTTGTGCCAGTACCATACTGTCTTGATAACTGTTGCTTTGTAGTAGAGTCTGAAGTTGGGGAGGCTGATCCCCCCAGCTCCATTCTTCTTCCTGAGGATTGCTTTGGCTATTCGAGGTCTTTTGTGTTTCCATATGAACTGTGTGATTCTTTGGTCTAGTTCTGTGAAGAATGTTATTGGAAGTTTGATAGGGATCGCATTGAATCTATAGATGACATTTGGTAGTATGGTCATTTTCACAATATTGATTCTTCCAACCCAGGAACATGGAATATTTCTCCATCTGTTTAACTCTTCTTTAATGTCTCTCATGAGTGTCTTGTAATTTTCTGTGTACAGTTCTTTTGTTTCTTTGGGTAGGTTTATTCCTAGATATTTGATTCTTTTGGCTGCGATGGTGAAGGGGATTGCCTCTTTGATTTCGTTTTCTGATTTTTCATTGTTTGTGTATAGGAATGCCAGTGATTTCTGTATGTTGATTTTGTATCCTGCGACTTTGCTGAATTCATTGATTAACTCTAGTAGTTTTGTAATAGTGTCTTTGGGATTTTCTATGTATAATATCATGTCATTATAAGCTTGTTTTTTATTTTTTTTTCTATTTTCTGTAGATTCTACATATAGGTAAGATCATGTGGTATTAGAGACAAGGCATCCTTGAACCAGGGAAATAATAAGACAGTATATGATACATATGGGGAAGCCCTGGTGGCTCAGTGGTAAAGAATCCACTTGCTAATGCAAGAGATGAGGATTTGATCCCTGGGGTGGGAAGATCCCCTGGAGTGGGAAGTAGCAACCCATTCCAGTATTCTTGCCTGGAGAATTCTGTGGACAGAAGAGCCTGGTGGATTACAGTCTATGGAGTGGTAAAAGAGTTGGACATGACTGAGCGACTAAACGACAACATATCATACTAGTAATAATTTGATAGTTTAGAGAAAGGAAGAAACAGTGGAATTATTTAAATAGCTGCTATATGCATAGTCTGTTCCTCTTACTTAGTGGTCTATGACTCCAGAGCCCCGGGAGAAAGGGGATGAGGGCAACAGAAGAAGACTTACTCGTCTCTTACTTCCTTAATCATGCATTGTTGCTCTTGTAAAGTCAGTGTTTATGGGGATTTAGGGACTGATGGGAAAATCATTTTCAGAAGTGGAGATGAAGGTTGTAATGGTTTAAAATGTATAGTAGGAGCACATATCATTTTGTGTTTCCATATGAACTGTGTGATTCTTTGGTCTAGTTCTGTGAAGAATGTTATTGGAAGTTTGATAGGGATCGCATTGAATCTATAGATGACATTTGGTAGTATGGTCATTTTCACAATATTGATTCTTCCAACCCAGGAACATGGAATATTTCTCCATCTGTTTAACTCTTCTTTAATGTCTCTCATGAGTGTCTTGTAATTTTCTGTGTACAGTTCTTTTGTTTCTTTGGGTAGGTTTATTCCTAGATATTTGATTCTTTTGGCTGCGATGGTGAAGGGGATTGCCTCTTTGATTTCGTTTTCTGATTTTTCATTGTTTGTGTATAGGAATGCCAGTGATTTCTGTATGTTGATTTTGTATCCTGCGACTTTGCTGAATTCATTGATTAACTCTAGTAGTTTTGTAATAGTGTCTTTGGGATTTTCTATGTATAATATCATGTCATTATAAGCTTGTTTTTTATTTTTTTTTCTATTTTCTGTAGATTCTACATATAGGTAAGATCATGTGGTATTAGAGACAAGGCATCCTTGAACCAGGGAAATAATAAGACAGTATATGATACATATGGGGAAGCCCTGGTGGCTCAGTGGTAAAGAATCCACTTGCTAATGCAAGAGATGAGGATTTGATCCCTGGGGTGGGAAGATCCCCTGGAGTGGGAAGTAGCAACCCATTCCAGTATTCTTGCCTGGAGAATTCTGTGGACAGAAGAGCCTGGTGGATTACAGTCTATGGAGTGGTAAAAGAGTTGGACATGACTGAGCGACTAAACGACAACATATCATACTAGTAATAATTTGATAGTTTAGAGAAAGGAAGAAACAGTGGAATTATTTAAATAGCTGCTATATGCATAGTCTGTTCCTCTTACTTAGTGGTCTATGACTCCAGAGCCCCGGGAGAAAGGGGATGAGGGCAACAGAAGAAGACTTACTCGTCTCTTACTTCCTTAATCATGCATTGTTGCTCTTGTAAAGTCAGTGTTTATGGGGATTTAGGGACTGATGGGAAAATCATTTTCAGAAGTGGAGATGAAGGTTGTAATGGTAAAATATTAACCAACAGCAGTAGCTCTTGCCTTCTGTCCATCAACCCAGTGAGCCGAGTGCACATATATACTCTCTAGGTACTGTAGTTCATTCCTAGGTGGTCGCAGGTCTGTCTGAGGTCACAGGGACTCACCGAGATTTATGTGTTTTCTAGTCAAGCAACTGTTTCAGGCAAGGAGAGGTGAAGGGTCATGTATGGTTTCCCGCTTCCTTCCTCACTGCTTCCTCCCTTCGTTCACCTCCCAGCCCATTCCATATCTTTTTACCCTTTGCCTTACTCTTAGTGGTTAGATGTACTTTTCCCTAGATTCCTAGTTTCTTTTTCACAGCTGTTCATGGCTCTCTACATATCACTGTCTCTGTCTAACTCTGAAGAAGGAAAAAGACAATAAATGTTGCCAAACGAGACTCCTTCCTTCTTTCCATGATTGGAAAACCATCTCCTGGAAAACTCTTGAAGTGTAGCGGTTGAATTATCTTTGTTCTGTACACATCCCAGTGTGCTTATGTTGTTTCATAGTGTTTGAGAGTACTAACAGGCGCCTATCTCATACAAGATGTTCTGAGCCTAATCCTAGCTAGGTGGTGCACAGTTGTATCTTACCCATTCATTCAGTCATTGAATAAAGAGATAAGCGGAAGCCAGATCCCATTAGACCTCCCAGGTCATAGTGAAGGGTTTAATTTTTTATCATTTCTGTTTAGATTCCACATATAAGGGATGCCATTTGATATTTCTCCTTCTGTCTTACTTCACTCAGTATGACAATCTCTAGGTTCATCCATGTTGCTGTAAGTGGCATTATTTCATTCTTTTTAAAGGCTGAGTAATATTTCATTGTATGTATGTACTACATCTTCTTTATCCATTCCTCTGTCGATGGACATTTAGGTTGCTTCCATGTCTTGGCTATTGTAAACAGTGCTGCAGGGAATGCTGGGTTACATGTATCATGTTTGTTTTCTTTTTTTTTTTCTGGATGTATGCTCAGAGTGGGATTTCAAAGTCATATGGTAGCTCTGTTTTTAGTTTTTTCAGGAACCTCCATACTTTTCTCCATAGCGGCAAAGGATTTAGTTTTGATTCTTAGAACTGTGGGAGACTGACAGAGTCTGATTTGGTTTTTAAAAGTTCTGGCTGCAGGGCTTCCCTGGTGGTCCAGTGTGTAGGGACATCGCCTTGCAGTGCAAGGGGCGCCAGTTCGATCCCTGGCCTGGAAAGATCCCATGTGCCACTGAGCGGCTGGACTGATGTGTCCAACTATGGAGCCGGAGCTCTGTGGTGCGTGTGCCCAGAGTCAGTGCTCTGCGATGAGAGAGGCCGCTGTGATGGGAGGCCCACACAGGCCAAAGAACAAAGATGGAAAGAAATGAAAGACCAATAGAAGTGGACAAAAAATTAAAAAATTAAAAAAGTTCTGGCTGCATTATGAGAAACAATGAAAGGACAGGTTGAGGAGAAGCTCCTCTGAGAAGCTACTGCAGGATTCGGGGCTAGAGGTAATAGTCGCTTAGATGAGGGTGTTTGGAGTAGAAATGGGGAGAAGTGGACCAGTGCTTGCCAAAGTGTGTATTTGCAAGTCAAATCCTATTTCTCACACTGGTGTCCCCTTTCTTTATGGCTAGAGGCTAGCTTCAGCATTCATGTTCTTAGGGGCAGCTGGTTCAGAATCATGGAGGCCAGGCTGCACTGTATTGGGTGTAATCCTGACCCACTAGCCATGCATGCCTGTTATAGGGGCTTGATGCTGTTCAGAATGTATGGCCATTTGATTATTACATTCCTCTGGCCTAACGAGGTGCTGGGGAGTTCCTAGTAGTTCCGTGATTAAGACTGTGGGCTTCTGCTGCAGGGGCTGTGGGTTCAATCTCTGATCAGGGAACCAAGTCTAGGCATTATTTCATTCTTTTTAAAGGCTGAGTAATATTTCATTGTATGTATGTACTACATCTTCTTTATCCATTCCTCTGTCGATGGACATTTAGGTTGCTTCCATGTCTTGGCTATTGTAAACAGTGCTGCAGGGAATGCTGGGTTACATGTATCATGTTTGTTTTCTTTTTTTTTTTCTGGATGTATGCTCAGAGTGGGATTTCAAAGTCATATGGTAGCTCTGTTTTTAGTTTTTTCAGGAACCTCCATACTTTTCTCCATAGCGGCAAAGGATTTAGTTTTGATTCTTAGAACTGTGGGAGACTGACAGAGTCTGATTTGGTTTTTAAAAGTTCTGGCTGCAGGGCTTCCCTGGTGGTCCAGTGTGTAGGGACATCGCCTTGCAGTGCAAGGGGCGCCAGTTCGATCCCTGGCCTGGAAAGATCCCATGTGCCACTGAGCGGCTGGACTGATGTGTCCAACTATGGAGCCGGAGCTCTGTGGTGCGTGTGCCCAGAGTCAGTGCTCTGCGATGAGAGAGGCCGCTGTGATGGGAGGCCCACACAGGCCAAAGAACAAAGATGGAAAGAAATGAAAGACCAATAGAAGTGGACAAAAAATTAAAAAATTAAAAAAGTTCTGGCTGCATTATGAGAAACAATGAAAGGACAGGTTGAGGAGAAGCTCCTCTGAGAAGCTACTGCAGGATTCGGGGCTAGAGGTAATAGTCGCTTAGATGAGGGTGTTTGGAGTAGAAATGGGGAGAAGTGGACCAGTGCTTGCCAAAGTGTGTATTTGCAAGTCAAATCCTATTTCTCACACTGGTGTCCCCTTTCTTTATGGCTAGAGGCTAGCTTCAGCATTCATGTTCTTAGGGGCAGCTGGTTCAGAATCATGGAGGCCAGGCTGCACTGTATTGGGTGTAATCCTGACCCACTAGCCATGCATGCCTGTTATAGGGGCTTGATGCTGTTCAGAATGTATGGCCATTTGATTATTACATTCCTCTGGCCTAACGAGGTGCTGGGGAGTTCCTAGTAGTTCCGTGATTAAGACTGTGGGCTTCTGCTGCAGGGGCTGTGGGTTCAATCTCTGATCAGGGAACCAAGATGCAGCATGCTGCCTAGTGGCAGCCAAGAGAGTAAACATTGTTTACATTGCTTATATAAGACATACATAAACTAAGCCCTCAAGTCCTGTGGGGTCAGTTTTGTATGTCCTTCAGAGCTCAAATTAAAGGTTGTTTCCCGTTGAAGGATCAGCTCTATAATATCAAATGGAGTAAAAGGACCTCACACTTTTTGTGAGGGATCATATTTATTTTTTCAATCTGATGAAAACCAATTTGCCTCCCCTGAAATGAGACATGTAAGCTTTGATATGGTGATCAGAGGGGAAAAAAAGACAAAAACCACAACCTTTCAGTCTATAGCAGACTCTTTATTTATACACACACACACACACTATTTAAATCTAATAAATTTTGTTTGTCTGTACTGGGTCTTTGTTGTTGCGCACGGGCTTTCTCTAGTTGCTGCAGGCAGGGGCTCCTCTTCACTGTGGGGTATCACTGCGTGGGCTTCTCATTGTGGAGGCTCCTCCTGTTGCAGCTCCCAGGCTCTAGAGCCGGGGCTCCGTAGTTGTGGCACATGGGCTTAATTGCTCCACGGCATGTGGGGTCACCCTGGACCAGGGACTGAACCCATGTTTCCTGCATTGACAGGCGAATTATTCACCTCTGGGCCACCAGGGAAGTCCTGTAGCAGACACTTTAAAATAGTGTGTGAGCCAATAGGCCTGTCAAGCTTTCTACAAAGTGGCCCTTATACGCATGTGAAGAGGATAAGAAACTACCACTTTGAGGGGAAAAGAAAGCTGAAAAGGTAATTTTAATGATTGAACTGAACCATATTGGCCTGAAGTTTTTCTGGAGTGGATCATGGAAGTAACGTTTAGGGAGGATTCTCAGTCTCACTGGCTAGCTGTGCTTCCATTATTGGCCAAACATATTAGTATTATCACCATGAGAAGCTGTTAGAGCTTAATATTGATCAAGCATTCATTATACAACTTAGGATTGTCATTGTCACTCACGTTTGGCTCTCTTAGGTTTTTGTTCTAATCCTAGTAGTTCCGTGATTAAGACTGTGGGCTTCTGCTGCGGGGTGGGTTCAATCTCTGATCAGGGAACCAAGATGCAGCATGCTGCCTAGTGGCAGCCAAGAGAGTAAACATTGTTTACATTGCTTATATAAGACATACATAAACTAAGCCCTCAAGTCCTGTGGGGTCAGTTTTGTATGTCCTTCAGAGCTCAAATTAAAGGTTGTTTCCCGTTGAAGGATCAGCTCTATAATATCAAATGGAGTAAAAGGACCTCACACTTTTTGTGAGGGATCATATTTATTTTTTCAATCTGATGAAAACCAATTTGCCTCCCCTGAAATGAGACATGTAAGCTTTGATATGGTGATCAGAGGGGAAAAAAAGACAAAAACCACAACCTTTCAGTCTATAGCAGACTCTTTATTTATACACACACACACACACATATTTAAATCTAATAAATTTTGTTTGTCTGTACTGGGTCTTTGTTGTTGCGCACGGGCTTTCTCTAGTTGCTGCAGGCAGGGGCTCCTCTTCACTGTGGGGTATCACTGCGTGGGCTTCTCATTGTGGAGGCTCCTCCTGTTGCAGCTCCCAGGCTCTAGAGCCGGGGCTCCGTAGTTGTGGCACATGGGCTTAATTGCTCCACGGCATGTGGGGTCACCCTGGACCAGGGACTGAACCCATGTTTCCTGCATTGACAGGCGAATTATTCACCTCTGGGCCACCAGGGAAGTCCTGTAGCAGACACTTTAAAATAGTGTGTGAGCCAATAGGCCTGTCAAGCTTTCTACAAAGTGGCCCTTATACGCATGTGAAGAGGATAAGAAACTACCACTTTGAGGGGAAAAGAAAGCTGAAAAGGTAATTTTAATGATTGAACTGAACCATATTGGCCTGAAGTTTTTCTGGAGTGGATCATGGAAGTAACGTTTAGGGAGGATTCTCAGTCTCACTGGCTAGCTGTGCTTCCATTATTGGCCAAACATATTAGTATTATCACCATGAGAAGCTGTTAGAGCTTAATATTGATCAAGCATTCATTATACAACTTAGGATTGTCATTGTCACTCACGTTTGGCTCTCTTAGGTTTTTGTTCTAATCCTATGATATTATAAACATAAACATTTTCAAAAATAACACATTGTGAAAATTTTTTAGGGGGGTGGAGTGGGGGAGGGACGGGTTAGGGAGGAAAGGGAGTGGGCGGGCCACTTTTATCAGTCTTTCATTTATCTCTTTTTATCCATCTTTGTTGTTTGGCCCGTGTGGGCCTGCCATCGCAGCAGCCTCTGTTGTCACAGAGCACTGGCTCTGGGCGCATGTGCTCCAGAGCTCTGGCTCGGTCGTTGGACACATCGGTCTAGCTGCTCCGCAGCACGTGGGATCTTCCCAGGCCAGGGATTGAACTGGCGCCCCTTGCACTGTAAGGCAGTGTCCTTACCCACTGGACCACCAGGGAAGCCCAATTGTGAAATTTTGAGTGAAGAGTTTTTCGGTGAATTTTAAGCAGATGCTTTCTCTGATTGAGTGACATGTATACTAGTGTCTCAGCAGATGATAATTCTTCAGAACATAGTTCTGATTCAGACAATATGACTGTTAGACCAAGAAAAAAACAAAAAGGCCCTGGTGGTACAGAAAATGGAAATGAAGCCCATGGTACTTGAGCATGTTCCTCTACTTCTACAGAAGAGTGGATTGAAGGCCAGATTTCAGGAGCATTAGAAGACTTTAGAGGTGTGTCAGGTGTACTGTTGAAGGCGGTAACTCACAAAGTGTTAGTGAAACAACAGAATGAAGTTTTGACGGCCCAAAATAAAAATTGCCAGCCACAAGCATTAGTTTTTGCAGACATTCCTCTGATCAATGATGAGTTAAAAATCACTGAAGGCTGGATGATTGCAGGGCCTATACTCTTCTCTCTTTACTTGGCATCTGCTTTGAACCAAGTATTACAGGTGTACAGGGACACCCAGAAGCTTTGTTAGACTCATCAACATCCTCTCCACCCTTGAATTGCTTCTCTTCCAACTCTGTTTTCCTATAATATGGTCTATTTCATACCAGCGGCCAGACTCCAGCAATCAAAGAATGAAAGCTCTGTAAAGGATGTGTCCACAGGATTATGCGTGTTTCTAAGTTTTGCAAAAGCAAGATTGTTTTTGAAAATTTTATTTATTTGTTCTTGGCTGTGTTGGGCCTTTGTTTCTGCTTGGGCTACTCTCTAGTTGCGGTGTGTGGTGTGTGGGCTTCTCATCTTGGTGGCGTCTCCTGTTGCAGAGTGTGGACTCTAAGGCACTCGAGCTTCATTACTTGTGGCACATGAGCTCAGTAGTTGCAGCTCCTGGGCTCTAGAGCATAGGCCCCATACTTGTGGCACACAGGCTTAGTTGCTCCGTGGCATGTGGCACCTTCCCTGACCAGGCATCAAACCCATACTCCTGTATTGACAGGCAGGTTCTTTACCACTGAGCCCTCAGAGAAGCCCCAAAGCAAGATGTTTTAAATGCAATCACTTAAGAGCACCTTCTCTTTCTACTTTGACTTCTCTATCTCCATTTGTCAGCAGCCCTCTGAGTGATGGACATATTTTGGATCTGACTAAGAGGGAGTTTGAATTGGGGAATCTTCAAGGTTATGGCATACTTCAGAACATAGTTCTGATTCAGACAATATGACTGTTAGACCAACAAAAAAACAAAAAGGCCCTGGTGGTACAGAAAATGGAAATGAAGCCCATGGTACTTGAGCATGTTCCTCTACTTCTACAGAAGAGTGGATTGAAGGCCAGATTTCAGGAGCATTAGAAGACTTTAGAGGTGTGTCAGGTGTACTGTTGAAGGCGGTAACTCACAAAGTGTTAGTGAAACAACAGAATGAAGTTTTGACGGCCCAAAATAAAAATTGCCAGCCACAAGCATTAGTTTTTGCAGACATTCCTCTGATCAATGATGAGTTAAAAATCACTGAAGGCTGGATGATTGCAGGGCCTATACTCTTCTCTCTTTACTTGGCATCTGCTTTGAACCAAGTATTACAGGTGTACAGGGACACCCAGAAGCTTTGTTAGACTCATCAACATCCTCTCCACCCTTGAATTGCTTCTCTTCCAACTCTGTTTTCCTATAATATGGTCTATTTCATACCAGCGGCCAGACTCCAGCAATCAAAGAATGAAAGCTCTGTAAAGGATGTGTCCACAGGATTATGCGTGTTTCTAAGTTTTGCAAAAGCAAGATTGTTTTTGAAAATTTTATTTATTTGTTCTTGGCTGTGTTGGGCCTTTGTTTCTGCTTGGGCTACTCTCTAGTTGCGGTGTGTGGTGTGTGGGCTTCTCATCTTGGTGGCGTCTCCTGTTGCAGAGTGTGGACTCTAAGGCACTCGAGCTTCATTACTTGTGGCACATGAGCTCAGTAGTTGCAGCTCCTGGGCTCTAGAGCATAGGCCCCATACTTGTGGCACACAGGCTTAGTTGCTCCGTGGCATGTGGCACCTTCCCTGACCAGGCATCAAACCCATACTCCTGTATTGACAGGCAGGTTCTTTACCACTGAGCCCTCAGAGAAGCCCCAAAGCAAGATGTTTTAAATGCAATCACTTAAGAGCACCTTCTCTTTCTACTTTGACTTCTCTATCTCCATTTGTCAGCAGCCCTCTGAGTGATGGACATATTTTGGATCTGACTAAGAGGGAGTTTGAATTGGGGAATCCAAGTATGGATACTTAGTGGTATAGTTTTATGTGGTTTGCAGTTCCTTTTGTAACATGTGGGTGAGGAGTCACTTCTACAAACACTCCTACCACCTAGGATGGCTCATCAGCATGGATGGAGAGCCAAGGTGGGGGCCAGAGATCCTAAGGATATGAGTCAGTCCTATGGCCCTAATTATAGGAAATACAGGAGGAAGTGGGGGGGGGGGGAGAAGGTTTGAAGCAAGATTTGAGAAGCCCAGCTGTGGAAAATTCTTACCTTCAGCAGACATAAAATTGTGAGCAGAAGATGGATGCTGTCTTGTCTGGACAATAGTTGACTGTGTTGAATAACCAATTATAAACTCACTGTATGTATGAATGGTGTGGAATAGATTTTTGTCTGAACTCTTCTGGTGTAGGCAGGACAGCCAGAATGTCTTCAGGAGAAGATGCATTTTTTTGGCATCTCATTCTGGATCTCATCTTCTTGTACTTATTACATCTTGTCCCAACAAAACTTGGTGGCTTCTCAGGAAATATGCACAAATTGCCATCAAAGCAAGAGAAATGCCCTGAGAAACAAGTGTTCAGTTGACAAAATTCTCACACACTATGAATAAGTCATAGTACGTGGCATAAGAGTCATTACATAACTCATTGTAGACACATTAGAATTATTTATGTGTCTGTCTTAGTTTCAGATCAGTTTTATATTTTTTGGGCCCAAATTATTGTTCATACAGAAATTTAGATGTGACAGGAAAGATGGATCTCTATTAAAAAATTGAAGGGAAATATTTGTGTTACTTGTCATCTTTTAAAAAACATTGTAGTGACTTCCCTGGTGGGATGTTCAGTGGTTGGGACTTTGCCTTCCAGTCCAGGGGTTCTGGGTTTGACACCTAGTCAGAGAGCAAAGATCTCACTTGGCCTATGGCCAAAAAACCAAATAACACATTCAATACAGACTTTAAAAACGGTCCACCTGAAAACAAAGCTTAAAAATTGCTTTCACTTAAGAGCACCTTCTCTTTCTACTTTGACTTCTCTATCTCCATTTGTCAGCAGCCCTCTGAGTGATGGACATATTTTGGATCTGACTAAGAGGGAGTTTGAATTGGGGAATCCAAGTATGGATACTTAGTGGTATAGTTTTATGTGGTTTGCAGTTCCTTTTGTAACATGTGGGTGAGGAGTCACTTCTACAAACACTCCTACCACCTAGGATGGCTCATCAGCATGGATGGAGAGCCAAGGTGGGGGCCAGAGATCCTAAGGATATGAGTCAGTCCTATGGCCCTAATTATAGGAAATACAGGAGGAAGTGGGGGGGGGGGAGAAGGTTTGAAGCAAGATTTGAGAAGCCCAGCTGTGGAAAATTCTTACCTTCAGCAGACATAAAATTGTGAGCAGAAGATGGATGCTGTCTTGTCTGGACAATAGTTGACTGTGTTGAATAACCAATTATAAACTCACTGTATGTATGAATGGTGTGGAATAGATTTTTGTCTGAACTCTTCTGGTGTAGGCAGGACAGCCAGAATGTCTTCAGGAGAAGATGCATTTTTTTGGCATCTCATTCTGGATCTCATCTTCTTGTACTTATTACATCTTGTCCCAACAAAACTTGGTGGCTTCTCAGGGGAAATATGCACAAAATTGCCATCAAAGCAAGAGAAATGCCCTGAGAAACAAGTGTTCAGTTGACAAAATTCTCACACACTATGAATAAGTCATAGTACGTGGCATAAGAGTCATTACATAACTCATTGTAGACACATTAGAATTATTTATGTGTCTGTCTTAGTTTCAGATCAGTTTTATATTTTTTGGGCCCAAATTATTGTTCATACAGAAATTTAGATGTGACAGGAAAGATGGATCTCTATTAAAAAATTGAAGGGAAATATTTGTGTTACTTGTCATCTTTTAAAAAACATTGTAGTGACTTCCCTGGTGGGATGTTCAGTGGTTGGGACTTTGCCTTCCAGTCCAGGGGTTCTGGGTTTGACACCTAGTCAGAGAGCAAAGATCTCACTTGGCCTATGGCCAAAAAACCAAATAACACATTCAATACAGACTTTAAAAACGGTCCACCTGAAAACAAAGCTTAAAAAATTGTAACATGTGTGATTCTTCATTCTCCATAAATATTCGTTTTTGTATTGAGTCTTTTATTTTCCTTAAAGAGTGTGTCAAGTTAAAAAATGCACGACATGAGAATTAAGTTTTATTTGGTACAAAGTAAAGACTGCAGCCCAGGAGACAGTGCTTTAGGTAGCTCTGAGAAACTGCTCCAGAGAGGCAGCAGGGTAGGGGGAAAGGTCAGTATACATGTGATTTTGGTGAAGGAGCAGCACGTGCAATCATGCACATATATATTTTTTTTTTCAAAAGGTTTCTGCTAGTCACGAGGGAGCAGTCATCACCATGAAGGATTTTAGTGCTTTTCTAGATATGGAACGATACAAGAATTGGGCTCATAAAATCGGCTCCTGGAAATCTGTCACTATTTGAAGACCTGTCCTGCCAGCACAGAGTGCTTCATTGCTTCTCTAGATGCTGAACGTCTTTCAGCGGGTGTTGAAGATCAGCAGCTGCAGCTGTGCGCGACTTAATCCTTGTAGAGGTAGGTGGCAAGTGCCAGTTTGTGGTTGGCAAGGGTCACAACACTTGTAAAGCTTTAGGCTCTGTAGAGCCTGGATCCACTCTGCTCCATACCTCACTCTTATGTGTCTGTGTTTAGTAGGATCTGGGAATGCACACGTACATGGTAGCAGCATGCTGAAATGGAAGGAGAAATCTTGATTCTGCCACCTGTAAGATGTGTGGCTTCAGCAAGTTTCTTCGCCTCTCTGAGCTTTAGTTTCCTCAGCTGTAAAGTTTGGATGATCCTTCTTTGGACAGGTAAAAATTATTGTTCATACAGAAATTTAGATGTGACAGGAAAGATGGATCTCTATTAAAAAATTGAAGGGAAATATTTGTGTTACTTGTCATCTTTTAAAAAACATTGTAGTGACTTCCCTGGTGGGATGTTCAGTGGTTGGGACTTTGCCTTCCAGTCCAGGGGTTCTGGGTTTGACACCTAGTCAGAGAGCAAAGATCTCACTTGGCCTATGGCCAAAAAACCAAATAACACATTCAATACAGACTTTAAAAACGGTCCACCTGAAAACAAAGCTTAAAAAATTGTAACATGTGTGATTCTTCATTCTCCATAAATATTCGTTTTTGTATTGAGTCTTTTATTTTCCTTAAAGAGTGTGTCAAGTTAAAAAATGCACGACATGAGAATTAAGTTTTATTTGGTACAAAGTAAAGACTGCAGCCCAGGAGACAGTGCTTTAGGTAGCTCTGAGAAACTGCTCCAGAGAGGCAGCAGGGTAGGGGGAAAGGTCAGTATACATGTGATTTTGGTGAAGGAGCAGCACGTGCAATCATGCACATATATATTTTTTTTTTCAAAAGGTTTCTGCTAGTCACGGGGGAGCAGTCATCACCATGAAGGATTTTAGTGCTTTTCTAGATATGGAACGATACAAGAATTGGGCTCATAAAATCGGCTCCTGGAAATCTGTCACTATTTGAAGACCTGTCCTGCCAGCACAGAGTGCTTCATTGCTTCTCTAGATGCTGAACGTCTTTCAGCGGGTGTTGAAGATCAGCAGCTGCAGCTGTGCGCGACTTAATCCTTGTAGAGGTAGGTGGCAAGTGCCAGTTTGTGGTTGGCAAGGGTCACAACACTTGTAAAGCTTTAGGCTCTGTAGAGCCTGGATCCACTCTGCTCCATACCTCACTCTTATGTGTCTGTGTTTAGTAGGATCTGGGAATGCACACGTACATGGTAGCAGCATGCTGAAATGGAAGGAGAAATCTTGATTCTGCCACCTGTAAGATGTGTGGCTTCAGCAAGTTTCTTCGCCTCTCTGAGCTTTAGTTTCCTCAGCTGTAAAGTTTGGATGATCCTTCTTTACAGGACTGGATTGTTGTAAAGACCTAAAGGAATACTTAATGTAGTGTGGGGCCTGTGATCAGCACTCAATAAATATTATTTCCCATTTTTCTCCCGCTTTCTGGAATGGTTCATGGGTTTATCTGAGTTCAGGGACTCAGGGGAGGAAATATTTTGTCTTTTCAAAATGAAATTTAATATAAGGACATTAAAAAGAGAGCTCAGGTTTCCTCTGTGATTCTTGTCTTTAACAAGCCGGAGACAAAATGAATCACAACAGTATTTTCTCTGAGTATAAGCAAAGAATGAAGGGCTTTCATCAGTTGTATAGAGAACTGAGCTGAAAGTTTCAGTTCAGTGTGCCTGTCACACATGCACGGACTCTCACGTTCATTTGGTACGGTGCAAGGGTTAGATCTGAGTCACTGAGGTTTTTCTTCTAAGCGTCATCTGTCAGTCAAACAGGATAGATAAGCAAAGCAACAAGCCATGCGCTGGATTCTCATGTGATGTGGCAGCTGGGAACTGGGGCTTGCAGTTTGTGGAGCATCCTTGTGAGCAAATGGCTTTTTCTCTGAGGTGTGCCCTGGAACAAAGGGCACAGCCTTTCTGACAGGTTTCCTGCAGCCACATGCATGCCGACAGAGCCTCTGGGTGGCAGGGGTGGGAAGTGGAAGCACAAAGCTTGCTGAATCCTGACTTGCTCTCAGGGTATCAGTCAGTGTTGGACTATGACCTCTTTTCTTCAAGGGCAAGATCCAGGAAAACCATTTTTTTTCAGTTCCTACCAGGGCTAACATAGTGTACATATTTATAGTATCTATCAAATTGATTTATAGTCTGTCTATATACAGTCGAAATAAAAAGAAAGACTTTTAAAGTGCCCAAAGGGTTTCCCTTTTTGAGGAGAAACTGCAGCTTTTGATCAATAAGCATAAATATTCTGTCCTTTGCCATGATGTTTTTGAAAAAGGGGAATATTTTTCAAGCGGAAAATCAAAACTGGTCTACTTCACACGTTTTGTGGATAAGCTCTTCCTTTTGGGTGTGAAAGAAACCATCTTTTCTTATATAAGCAAGTCCAGGGGTGTCTGAGAAATTAGCGTACTTGTAAAGACTGGCAAATCACAGGTAGACTGTAGCCGAGTGAAGACCAGTGTGGACTGTAACCTGCAGGCAGCGAGAAAGCAGACCTGTTCTGAGACTACCTCTGTCCCCTGTAACTGGCACACAGGACCAGTTTCTAATGAGGAGGAGTTGTTGGTCAAGGAAGAGTCTACGTAATATGTGTCCCAGTGGGTTGTACATTTACCCTCCACTGTTAAAGAAAGCTGGGTGCATATAGCTTATCCAGATTTTATTTGAGATCATCTTGGTTTCTTTGCTTGCTTTCTGAACTACTGAGCGAAATAAACTCAGCAAGGTGTTGTCAAAGTGAACTCACTTGCTCTGGTTTATATCATGGCGTCTGGGTGAAATCTACCTGAGATCTAGTCTGGTTGTCTGCTAAACACACACACATACACACTTGTTTAAAAATATTCTTGAGTGCTCACCTTGTGCCAGAGGTGTGCTGAGGACTAAGGGTGTGAGCAGGCACGACACTCTGCCTGATCACAACAGAGGACCAAGCAGCCATATCTCTTGGGTTTTGTAGGAGACCTGGAGGTTGTGCTAAGCTTCCAGCAGTGTGTCCAGAGGTGGCTGGGTTTGCTCTCTCAACTAGCAAGACATGCAGGTTACCACCAAGACAGATGTACCATTCGTTGTCTCCTGGGCTACTTAAACCTTGATCTATTAATTAATCATATAAAACAATAGAAAAGTTTAAAAGAATGATTGTCTCAAACAGTCATATTTTAAACTTAGAATATGAAACAGAATTTAATTGATAATTTTAAGATCCGTTAATAATAACAGTCCTCGATTGCAGCGGTTTAGCTTTGAATTGACATTACTTGGTTAAGTTTTAATTCTGATTGGAAAAGAAAACATTGAAATAGTATTTATCTTATATTATCAAGTTTTTAGCGCTGGGGTATTTGGAGTCACTGAGCTGTACTCTTTGTATGTTCAAGAACGTTAGTTATTTCAGACTGCAGCATGACTGGCTGCAGCTAGTTGAATAAAATTCCTGCAGTTCATCCATTCTTCTCCTACCAGCAGGTGTCATTATGGAAATATGAAAATACTGTAAATTCCAAAGTTGTAGGGACTGGCTGTAAGAGAGAGAAGTAGCGCTTTGGATACTAAAAAATAACAAAGAGAAATTATCTGGTGCTCACCAAGGGTGGCATGTTTAATTACTAATTTGGCAGTGTTCTACAGTGCACTAACTGACTAAGCACTTTACCCTCAATGAGGAGGAGTTGTCGGTCAAGGAAGAGTCGACGTAATATGTGTCACAGTGGGTTGTACATTTACCCTCCACTGTTAAAGAAAGCTGGGTGCATATAGCTTATCCAGATTTTATTTGAGATCATCTTGGTTTCTTTGCTTGCTTTCTGAACTACTGAGCGAAATAAACTCAGCAAGGTGTTGTCAAAGTGAACTCACTTGCTCTGGTTTATATCATGGCGTCTGGGTGAAATCTACCTGAGATCTAGTCTGGTTGTCTGCTAAACACACACACATACACACTTGTTTAAAAATATTCTTGAGTGCTCACCTTGTGCCAGAGGTGTGCTGAGGACTAAGGGTGTGAGCAGGCACGACACTCTGCCTGATCACAACAGAGGACCAAGCAGCCATATCTCTTGGGTTTTGTAGGAGACCTGGAGGTTGTGCTAAGCTTCCAGCAGTGTGTCCAGAGGTGGCTGGGTTTGCTCTCTCAACTAGCAAGACATGCAGGTTACCACCAAGACAGATGTACCATTCGTTGTCTCCTGGGCTACTTAAACCTTGATCTATTAATTAATCATATAAAACAATAGAAAAGTTTAAAAGAATGATTGTCTCAAACAGTCATATTTTAAACTTAGAATATGAAACAGAATTTAATTGATAATTTTAAGATCCGTTAATAATAACAGTCCTCGATTGCAGCGGTTTAGCTTTGAATTGACATTACTTGGTTAAGTTTTAATTCTGATTGGAAAAGAAAACATTGAAATAGTATTTATCTTATATTATCAAGTTTTTAGCGCTGGGGTATTTGGAGTCACTGAGCTGTACTCTTTGTATGTTCAAGAACGTTAGTTATTTCAGACTGCAGCATGACTGGCTGCAGCTAGTTGAATAAAATTCCTGCAGTTCATCCATTCTTCTCCTACCAGCAGGTGTCATTATGGAAATATGAAAATACTGTAAATTCCAAAGTTGTAGGGACTGGCTGTAAGAGAGAGAAGTAGCGCTTTGGATACTAAAAAATAACAAAGAGAAATTATCTGGTGCTCACCAAGGGTGGCATGTTTAATTACTAATTTGGCAGTGTTCTACAGTGCACTAACTGACACAGGATTTCAAGGCATACAAGTAATTCATTTTAATTAGTTTAAGCAAATATTTATTCATACCTACTCTAGGCTCCTAGGAGTCTCAAAAGAAAAGTAAGACATTTCTTATCCTTAAGGAGTTGGTGTGATATCTGGGGAGAAAAGGATGTAGCTAGGAAATAACAGTGAACAGAATGAATTGGTCCTTTTTAACATGGCAATTGAAGTGCCTACATAGAATCATAAAAGTTTCTGCTGGAGTGACTGTGCAGTATTGTTGATTCTGGGTTCTTCAAAGAACACTTCTTATGTATTTAAGTAGAGGGGAGCTTCAAAATTATTTGGTAACTCAATGTCTCATTCCTTTGTTGCCAACTGCTATCACCATCTTTCTCCATACGTTTAAAGTGATCATTATAATAATTAAGTATGTGTTGGTAACCAAGGATGTAGTAATTGGTTGTAATAGTTTGCTATTATCAACTGATAATATGATCAAATCTTTCTAAAAATTAAGGTAACTGTGTAAATGGGCTTTTTTTGGTTTGTTTGTTTAGCCAAGAGCCATGTCAGGAGCCTGGATACTAGGTCAGGAGCAATGCTTCATCTATTCTATTTTCTCCTCTAGACTCTGGGTTCTTCCAGGGCATGGGATATGTGGCATCCTTCTTTGTGTTTCTACTATTCTGATTCTGTATCAGAACCTGTTTGTTGAATGGTTAAGATGAACGACAGTATCGCCAAAGAACAGAGTGTTGGCAAAATGGTTCAGACGAATAATTCAAAAATGAAACTTTGCCTATAGTTTTTAGCACTGGGGTATTTGGAGTCACTGAGCTGTACTCTTTGTATGTTCAAGAACGTTAGTTATTTCAGACTGCAGCATGACTGGCTGCAGCTAGTTGAATAAAATTCCTGCAGTTCATCCATTCTTCTCCTACCAGCAGGTGTCATTATGGAAATATGAAAATACTGTAAATTCCAAAGTTGTAGGGACTGGCTGTAAGAGAGAGAAGTAGCGCTTTGGATACTAAAAAATAACAAAGAGAAATTATCTGGTGCTCACCAAGGGTGGCATGTTTAATTACTAATTTGGCAGTGTTCTACAGTGCACTAACTGACACAGGATTTCAAGGCATACAAGTAATTCATTTTAATTAGTTTAAGCAAATATTTATTCATACCTACTCTAGGCTCCTAGGAGTCTCAAAAGAAAAGTAAGACATTTCTTATCCTTAAGGAGTTGGTGTGATATCTGGGGAGAAAAGGATGTAGCTAGGAAATAACAGTGAACAGAATGAATTGGTCCTTTTTAACATGGCAATTGAAGTGCCTACATAGAATCATAAAAGTTTCTGCTGGAGTGACTGTGCAGTATTGTTGATTCTGGGTTCTTCAAAGAACACTTCTTATGTATTTAAGTAGAGGGGAGCTTCAAAATTATTTGGTAACTCAATGTCTCATTCCTTTGTTGCCAACTGCTATCACCATCTTTCTCCATACGTTTAAAGTGATCATTATAATAATTAAGTATGTGTTGGTAACCAAGGATGTAGTAATTGGTTGTAATAGTTTGCTATTATCAACTGATAATATGATCAAATCTTTCTAAAAATTAAGGTAACTGTGTAAATGGGCTTTTTTTGGTTTGTTTGTTTAGCCAAGAGCCATGTCAGGAGCCTGGATACTAGGTCAGGAGCAATGCTTCATCTATTCTATTTTCTCCTCTAGACTCTGGGTTCTTCCAGGGCATGGGATATGTGGCATCCTTCTTTGTGTTTCTACTATTCTGATTCTGTATCAGAACCTGTTTGTTGAATGGTTAAGATGAACGACAGTATCGCCAAAGAACAGAGTGTTGGCAATGGTTCATACACTGTAATGGTAGAATATATATTGCTATTTAACTAAGAAATCTCAGACGAATAATTCAGAAAACCAGATTGAAACGTTCAGAGTTTTCGCCTTTGATTCCATTAGTCCACTCAAAGAAATTTGTCTCGAAAATTATTTCTCTACCACCTTCTAACCTTTTTGGCACCCATTTCCCTCAAATTTCCCAAATCAATCATAAGAAGAGCCAGATAAACATCCAGTCTGACCCTCTTCTTGGCCCAGAGGATGTCAAGTTCAAGTTCCACTGCCCAAAGATTTTTTGGCATTGGCACATTCAAACTTAAAACTTCATCTTCCTTATTCTAGAAGATGTGTAGACAATGGGGATTTTTTCATTAAAATAACTATGAATTGTTTAAATTCTGTGTGCTACACATTTTATCCACAGAACCTCCAACCCTGACAGGACATCCAAAAGAGAACGTGAATTTGGAAGGGATGTGGGGGAGGTCATTTAGCTTCTCACAGACAGTGCCTGGCAGAGATACTGAACCCAGGTCAGTCCTACTACAAGGATTTTTCTCTTTCTGCTATGCCAGAAACTTGATGCAAAGATTCTGCCAAAATCGATTGAGACAGGAAACTAAATAAAATAGCTGTTTCCTTCAAAGAGTCAGACACAACTGAGCACAGGACAGCACAGCACAGCAAAGCAAAATCCTTTTTGATCCTTTCTGAAGGATCAAACAATTATTTCAGCATAGTATGATATAAATAGAATATGCTTAATTTTAGACCAAAGGATGTGTAAATTATTGTTTCATAACCTTTTCAACAGCTTGTTTCTGTGGAAGTTATCCATCTTTAGCAATGCAGACAGTATGTCTACTCTCCTCACACCAGGCCTTTTATTTGAAAGTCTTTACTAATGCTACATGGTGAGGAGGCTCTCCTCAGCCTCCTTTCCATAGATTGAACCAGCTATCTTTTTTGTATCACTTACCTAAATCTCTTACTGAAATCTCTGGACTTCCCCATCTTGTTTTTTTTTTTTTCTTGTCACCTCCAATTTTGCATGTAAAGAGGGAAATTATTTTAACTTGTAAACCACTTCCTTCTGTTGGTCCTACCATTTGTCTTAACCATTTTTCCAGTCCCAGGCTAAAAACTTTGATGTTTTCTTTCTGTTAAACTCTTCCCCATCAAGTCAATCAACAAACCATTTATGCTTCCTTTGTGTTGCTTTGTTATAAGCTCTTTTCTTCCTTTCTCTTTCCATTATCAGGACTCTGGGTTAGACCATGCATTGATGAAACAGCCTCTTGGATCTGCTTGTTGTCAATTTCTTGTCTTCTTTTTTTACTCCCTGAATGACTGAACACTTTAGTTAGACTCATTGAAACACCAGTGCCAAGTTCAGACTCTTTATCAGTTGCCATGGCTCCTCATCATATGCTATCTGATAACCACTCTAACTCAAATTTTGTACATGTCAAATGTTTTGCTCCAGTCATGTGGAAAAATGCAGTCTCCCAGACCATCCATTCTCTGTCTGACTTTCTAGAATTTCTTTTTTCTTTTTTTTGTGGTGGTAAAATACACCATAGGGCTTCCCAGGTGGCACTAGTGGTAAAGAACCTGACTATGCATGCAGGAGATGTAAGAACTGTGGGTTTGATCCCTGGGTCAGAAAGACCCCCTGGAGAAGGGCATGGCAACCCACTCCCGTATTCTTGGCTGGGGACTCCCATAGACAGAGGAGCCGGGTGGATTACAGTCCATAGGGTTGTGAAGAGTCAGGCATAACTGAAGTGACTTAGCGTACACACATATATATCGTAAAACTTATCATTCTAGCAGTTTTTTTTTTTTTAACATTTATTTATTGATTTATTTGGGGGGGGGGGGGAGGGGGGAGGGAGGAGGGGCGGGTGGGCCGCTTCTATTGGTCTTTCATTTGTCTATTTTTCATCCATCTTTGTTCTTTGGCCCGTGTGGGCCTCCCATCACGGTGGCCTCTGTTGTCACAGAGCACTGGCTCTGGGCACAAGCGCCCCAGAGCTCTGACTCGGTAATTGGACACATCGGTCCAGCCACTCCGCGGCACGTGGGGTCTTCCCAGGCCAGGGATCGAACTGGCGCCCCTTGCACTGCACGGCAGTGTCCTTACCCACTGGACCACCAGGGAAGCCCATTCTAGCAGTTTTTAAGGGTATGGTTCAGTGGAATTAAGTGCATTCACACTATTGTGCAACCATCACTGCTGCCTGTCTTCAGAAGCTGATCATCTTCCCAAGCTGAAGCTCTAGTCCCCTTAAACAGGGACTCTTCTCTTCCGTCTTCTCCAGCCCCCGACAACCACTGTTCTATTTCTGTCTTCGTGAATTGGACTCCTCTAGGTGCCTCATGTAAATGGAATGGTATAATACTTGTCCTTTTGTGCCTGGCTTGTTTGACTTAGCATAAAGCCTTCAAAGTTCATCCATTTGTAGCATGTGTCAGAATTTCCTTCTTTTTAAAGGTTTAGTAATATTTCATTGTCTGTATATACCACATTTTGCTTATCCATTCTTCCATCAATGGACATTTGGATTGTTTTAACATAACCTACTAATTGCAGACAGATTAATCTTCCTCCACTTCAGTCATGTTACTTGACTGCTCAGAAGTCTTCCTTCTTACAGATAGAATCAGGTACAGTTTTCACAGCCAATGCCCACTGATCTCCCCTTGTTGGGCCCTGACCTATGGATAGAATATTATCATCCACTCTTCATCTTCAACACTTATTTATGAAGCAAATATATTTGGAGTGTCTGGTGTATGTTGATCCCTGAGATAAGTGCTGCCAGTGCAGCAGTCAACAGCATAGACCCAGGGCCTCTCCTTGTGGAACTGACTTCAGATGCAGACACATCTTTTAAAATAAAATATCTCCCTGTGCACTCAATTAGCCAGCCTTTTAGTGTAGGTCAAGGCATTTTCTTTGAATATGGGCCTGCCGATTATTCATATCATCTCTCTTACATGAACCAACTCAGAATGAATCACTTATGATTTCTAGTTTTAGTTTCTTTAAATAGGAGCAAGAACTTGAAGATATTTATGATACAATGAATGCAGAGTCCTTGTGTATTTTTATTTTCCTTCCCTGTCATTAACAGTTGTATCACTGATGCCAATTGAAGAGAAGATTTTCTTAACAGCTCACCAGTTCTTTAATTTGCTCTGACTCGGGGTCTTCCCAGGCCCAGGGGATCGAACTGGCGCCCTTGCACTGCACGGCAGTGTCCTTACCCACTGGACCACCAGGGAAGCCCATTCTAGCAGTTTTTAAGGGTATGGTTCAGTGGAATTAAGTGCATTCACACTATTGTGCAACCATCACTGCTGCCTGTCTTCAGAAGCTGATCATCTTCCCAAGCTGAAGCTCTAGTCCCCTTAAACAGGGACTCTTCTCTTCCGTCTTCTCCAGCCCCCGACAACCACTGTTCTATTTCTGTCTTCGTGAATTGGACTCCTCTAGGTGCCTCATGTAAATGGAATGGTATAATACTTGTCCTTTTGTGCCTGGCTTGTTTGACTTAGCATAAAGCCTTCAAAGTTCATCCATTTGTAGCATGTGTCAGAATTTCCTTCTTTTTAAAGGTTTAGTAATATTTCATTGTCTGTATATACCACATTTTGCTTATCCATTCTTCCATCAATGGACATTTGGATTGTTTTAACATAACCTACTAATTGCAGACAGATTAATCTTCCTCCACTTCAGTCATGTTACTTGACTGCTCAGAAGTCTTCCTTCTTACAGATAGAATCAGGTACAGTTTTCACAGCCAATGCCCACTGATCTCCCCTTGTTGGGCCCTGACCTATGGATAGAATATTATCATCCACTCTTCATCTTCAACACTTATTTATGAAGCAAATATATTTGGAGTGTCTGGTGTATGTTGATCCCTGAGATAAGTGCTGCCAGTGCAGCAGTCAACAGCATAGACCCAGGGCCTCTCCTTGTGGAACTGACTTCAGATGCAGACACATCTTTTAAAATAAAATATCTCCCTGTGCACTCAATTAGCCAGCCTTTTAGTGTAGGTCAAGGCATTTTCTTTGAATATGGGCCTGCCGATTATTCATATCATCTCTCTTACATGAACCAACTCAGAATGAATCACTTATGATTTCTAGTTTTAGTTTCTTTAAATAGGAGCAAGAACTTGAAGATATTTATGATACAATGAATGCAGAGTCCTTGTGTATTTTTATTTTCCTTCCCTGTCATTAACAGTTGTATCACTGATGCCAATTGAAGAGAAGATTTTCTTAACAGCTCACCAGTTCTTTAATTTGTTTTTTTCAAACCTAATTCTATTTCATCATCTCACACAATATTTAATTGAATTATATCATTATAGTAAGTAAATGGCACAACTTTACTAGCAGCTGACCCTTGGAAAGCCTACCATGCAGTTGGTGGGAGAAGAAGCCTGCTGGCTGTGAGAGGATGTTGTGGTGTCAGCCTGTCTATTTTCCTGAGGGCATAGGTGATAGGGACAGAGTAGAACAAGTAGGTGGTTGTAGAATTGTAGTGGGGGATGGTAGGTAGAAGGGTGAAACCTGAGAAAGGTTGAGAGGCCAGTGAGTTGATGATAATTCAGGAGAGCTGCTCCTTGTTCAGTAAAGCAGGCTTGACTGGGTATAAACAGCTAATGAAGGAGGAGCTGGCAAAGAAGGAACTCATGATGCATGCCTTGCATCTGTGTCTACTTGAGGCGGGGAGTGGTCTTCTACCATCCTATATATATGGCTGCCCACTCAATCAAAGGGAGAGCAGAGCAGCGCTTTCCTGCCTGCCCACTTGCACCTCTTACAAGTACCCTATCCTAATAAGTCCTCTTCTTGTCTATCACTCTGCTTCTTGAGGCATGAAGAACCCGAGCCTCGGTGGGTCCAGATGTTGGGTGAGTGCAGGATTAAGTCCCGGCTGCGTGGGTTCGAGTCCCAGACAGGGTTTTGGGTGGGATTTAGTCCAGACTACATGAGTTCAAGTCCCAAGCAGGGTTTTGGCTGGGGTTAAGCCTTAGCCACGTGGGTTCGAGTCCCAAACTGCTTTTGGCTAGGTTCAAGCCCCAGTCACATGGGTTCAAGTCCCAAAAAGGGTTTTGACTGGAATTCAAGCTCTAGCCACGTGGGTTCTATTCCCAAGCAGGATTTGATCAGGTCTGGGCCCTGGGTTTAAGTCTCAAATCGAGGTAAAACCCTTTCATAGGGAGGTCTATGTCTTTTGTTTACATAGGACTTCAGTGCATGTTGAATGTATAGTCTTTAGGGCAACTTGGCTAGAAGTACTTTTACTGTGTTGATTCTGTTATTTTCTTATGTGGACTACTTTTAAAGTCTTTATTGAATTTGTTACACTACTGCTTCTGTTTTGTGTCTTGGTTTTTTGGCCTCAAGGCGTGTGGGCTCTTAGCTCCTTGATCAGGAATCGATCCTCACCCCCTGCATTGGAAGGCAGAGTTTTAACCGTCAGAGAGCCAGGAATCCCTATTTGTTCATTCTTACAGATAATAATGTGTGCATGCTTACTCTCTTATGATCCAGTAAGAGTTGAAGAGGGATCTATCAGAAATTGGTAGAATTTGTGTACAGTAGAACCACACAGAATTGGTCAATTTCCTGCAGGTTCAGATGCACAAATCCTTCCTATGCAAATAACAGGAACAGGAAAACTTCACATTGGATGTAAACTTGCACAGAGACCCAGAATTTAAGGGTGGAGGGTGATGAAGACACAGGGTCTTAGGCTGTCACAACTGGCCGCGTTACCACCGGGCAGATGGCTTTTTTCATACTGACCGCCTCTGCCCTGGCCTCCACTGCTCCACCAAGAGTGGCAGCCTCTCTGAGGCAGGCTCGAGTCATGTGTCTGCCCACCCTCTGGCTGCCCTGAGCCTCCTCCACGGCTGTGGTCCTGGCGTTCTGCCGGAATCTCCTCTGCTTACAACTGGATGCGAGTGTGGAAGGAACTGGGTGTGGGGTTGGGAACCGGGGTACGGGCCATGCGCCTCAGATGTGTGTGCGCTGCCAGAAGTTCTTCAGCAGTTCTCACAGTGGATGCTCCCTCCCTGCTTCCTGGTCCTGATGTCGGCTGTCCTGTTTGTATATTCCATCTGTCTTCTCCATGGAAATCCATATTTAAGTGGCTGGAATCCTCTCATCTTTTATCCCAAAGCTCCCTTCCTCT
This sequence comes from Tragulus kanchil, assembly GCA_022376925.1. Classification (NCBI taxonomy): domain Eukaryota; kingdom Metazoa; phylum Chordata; class Mammalia; order Artiodactyla; family Tragulidae; genus Tragulus; species Tragulus kanchil. Next base: position 73,865,859 of record JAIOJX010000003.1, on the reverse strand, counting down.
TTACCTCAAACTCTGTGCTTCAGGCTTTTGGGCTGGACTGTACAATGTCTTTCTCCTCTGCTGCAATCAGATGATAAATAAACTGTAGGTTAGAGTGAGACAGCTGGCAGTTCTTTATTTCTCGGTGTTGGTACTATTAAGTTATTCTTCCCATTCAAACTCAAGGCCATGCATGTTGAATGTATACTTTAGGGCAACTTGGCTAGAAGTACTTTTACTGTGTTGATTCTGTTATTTTCTTATGTGGACTACTTTTAAAGTCTTTATTGAATTTGTTACACTACTGCTTCTGTTTTGTGTCTTGGTTTTTTGGCCTCAAGGCGTGTGGGCTCTTAGCTCCTTGATCAGGAATCGATCCTCACCCCCTGCATTGGAAGGCAGAGTTTTAACCGTCAGAGAGCCAGGAATCCCTATTTGTTCATTCTTACAGATAATAATGTGTGCATGCTTACTCTCTTATGATCCAGTAAGAGTTGAAGAGGATCTATCAGAAATTGGTAGAATTTGTGTACAGTAGAACCACACAGAATTGGTCAATTTCCTGCAGGTTCAGATGCACAAATCCTTCCTATGCAAATAACAGGAACAGGAAAACTTCACATTGGATGTAAACTTGCACAGAGACCCAGAATTTAAGGGTGGAGGGTGATGAAGACACAGGGTCTTAGGCTGTCACAACTGGCCGCGTTACCACCGGGCAGATGGCTTTTTTCATACTGACCGCCTCTGCCCTGGCCTCCACTGCTCCACCAAGAGTGGCAGCCTCTCTGAGGCAGGCTCGAGTCATGTGTCTGCCCACCCTCTGGCTGCCCTGAGCCTCCTCCACGGCTGTGGTCCTGGCGTTCTGCCGGAATCTCCTCTGCTTACAACTGGATGCGAGTGTGGAAGGAACTGGGTGTGGGGTTGGGAACCGGGGTACGGGCCATGCGCCTCAGATGTGTGTGCGCTGCCAGAAGTTCTTCAGCAGTTCTCACAGTGGATGCTCCCTCCCTGCTTCCTGGTCCTGATGTCGGCTGTCCTGTTTGTATATTCCATCTGTCTTCTCCATGGAAATCCATATTTAAGTGGCTGGAATCCTCTCATCTTTTATCCCAAAGCTCCCTTCCTCTTTACCTCAAACTCTGTGCTTCAGGCTTTTGGGCTGGACTGTACAATGTCTTTCTCCTCTGCTGCAATCAGATGATAAATAAACTGTAGGTTAGAGTGAGACAGCTGGCAGTTCTTTATTTCTCGGTGTTGGTACTATTAAGTTATTCTTCCCATTCAAACTCAAGGCCATGGAAAACCAATACTGCTAAGTTATTTTATGCTGTGCCTGATGGTTTTACTGTGGCTTATTGCCTCATTTAATGAGATAAATAACCAGACTAATTGAGAGGGATGTTTTTGGAACAAAACATTAACTGAGGTAAGAAAGGAGTGGGTTCTGCTTTCTACTCTCCCTTTCTTGTGGTCCTCTTCTGGGAACTTTTAACTCATTATTGACTGGGGGATTTTTGCAGAAACTAATGCCTGTGTCTAGTGATTTTTATTTTGGCTGGCCCAAATTAATTCTTTTATTCCACTAACACTTCATGGATTATGTGCACGCTAAGTCACTTCAGTCATGTCCAACTGTTTACAATCATGGATTGTAGCCCCCCAGGCTGCTCTGTCCATGGGATTCTCCAGACAAGAATACTGGAGTGGGTTGCCATGCCCTCCTGCAGAAGATCTTCCTGATCCAGGGAGCGAATCTGAATATCTTACCTCTCCTGCATTGGAAGGCAGGTTCTTTACCACTAGCACCACCTGGGAAGCCCAACACTGTGTGGGTTATTACTTTCAATAGTTATGCCTAACACACCTGCAGAGTGTTCTGATTTTCTTGAAACGTTGTCTTCGATCCACTGTTTTGTAGAAACAAAGGAACCTTCTCTAGCACCATGAGTTTCATTTTCACTTTCTGTATCAGAATCCATCACTAAGGTTTTTTTGTCTTTCTGTTGGTCGAATATTTATATCGTCTGAATCTGAACTATATTCTGAAGAGCTATCCTCTTCTGAGACACTAGTATACATGTCACTCAGACATTCAGAGAAAATATCTGCTTAAAATTCACTGAAAAATTCTTTACTCAAAATTTTGTGACACATCAGTTTGGAAATTTTTATGTTTGTAATATTTGCAAGATTGGAACAAAAACCTAATGGAGCAAAATGTGAATGGTAATGACCATCATAAATTATATAAAGAAACTTTGATCAATTTTAAACTCTGACAATGTCTTTCTCCTCTGCTGCAATGTGTAATAAGTACAGCTGGCAGTTCTTTATTTCTCGGTGTTGGTACTATTAAGTTATTCTTCCCATTCAAACTCAAGGCCATGGAAAACCAATACTGCTAAGTTATTTTATGCTGTGCCTGATGGTTTTACTGTGGCTTATTGCCTCATTTAATGAGATAAATAACCAGACTAATTGAGAGGGATGTTTTTGGAACAAAACATTAACTGAGGTAAGAAAGGAGTGGGTTCTGCTTTCTACTCTCCCTTTCTTGTGGTCCTCTTCTGGGAACTTTTAACTCATTATTGACTGGGGGATTTTTGCAGAAACTAATGCCTGTGTCTAGTGATTTTTATTTTGGCTGGCCCAAATTAATTCTTTTATTCCACTAACACTTCATGGATTATGTGCACGCTAAGTCACTTCAGTCATGTCCAACTGTTTACAATCATGGATTGTAGCCCCCCAGGCTGCTCTGTCCATGGGATTCTCCAGACAAGAATACTGGAGTGGGTTGCCATGCCCTCCTGCAGAAGATCTTCCTGATCCAGGGAGCGAATCTGAATATCTTACCTCTCCTGCATTGGAAGGCAGGTTCTTTACCACTAGCACCACCTGGGAAGCCCAACACTGTGTGGGTTATTACTTTCAATAGTTATGCCTAACACACCTGCAGAGTGTTCTGATTTTCTTGAAACGTTGTCTTCGATCCACTGTTTTGTAGAAACAAAGGAACCTTCTCTAGCACCATGAGTTTCATTTTCACTTTCTGTATCAGAATCCATCACTAAGGTTTTTTTGTCTTTCTGTTGGTCGAATATTTATATCGTCTGAATCTGAACTATATTCTGAAGAGCTATCCTCTTCTGAGACACTAGTATACATGTCACTCAGACATTCAGAGAAAATATCTGCTTAAAATTCACTGAAAAATTCTTTACTCAAAATTTTGTGACACATCAGTTTGGAAATTTTTATGTTTGTAATATTTGCAAGATTGGAACAAAAAACCTAATGGAGCAAAATGTGAATGGTAATGACCATCATAAATTATATAAAGAAACTTTGATCAATTTTAAACTCTGATAGCTTTGCATAGTGATGTTAACTGTATCAATTCTAAAAACATACGTCTCGGGCTTCCCCTGGTGGTCCAGTGAGTAAGGACACCGCCTTGCAGTGCAAGGGGTGCCGGTTCGATCCCTGGCCTGGGAAGATCCCACGTGCCGCGGAGTGGCTGGACTGATGTGTCCAATACCGAGCCGGAGCTCTGGAGCACATGTGCCCAGAGCCAGCGCTCTGCAACGACAGACGCCACCGCGATGGGAGGCCCACAGGAGCCAAAGAACAAAGACGGATGAAAATAGAGAAATGAAAGACCAATAGAAGTGGCCCGCCTGCTCCCCTCCCTCCCCAACCCGACCCCCGCCCAAAATAAATAAATAAATAAATCTTTAAAAAAACAAAAAACAAAAAAAACACAAAAAACATACGTCTCGGGTCAATAATGCTCAATCAACAAAAGACATATTAATTCATCTCCAGTCAATAATATGTTTTAAATTATCTGCTCTCAGCTTTGTCTCATGCAGGTTCAAGTATATCAGGATACTAGCTTATCAATATTCGCTGTTACTTTAGCTTTTTTAACAAATATAGTTTTTAACAGAAAAGAAAGATCAATAAACAATGTCAAGAAGAGCAAAGACTATGGTCTCAGTCTTGAGGAGGGCTTTCAGAAAACAGTGGCTGGGATTTCCTTGTCTTGGATCTTGTTTTCTAATTGCCCAAATCTCCATTGTCACAGATGGGCACACTTTTGGTCAAACACGGAAAAGATGGATTCCGTGCCTTAGGAACAACGGTTTCTTCAATTCCTTTTTTGGGGAGGAGCATGTTGAGGAGGGAGGGGTGGGCGGGCCACTTCTATTGGTCTTTCATTTATCTGTTTTCATCCATCTTTGTTCTTTGGCCCATGTGGGCCTCCCATACCGTCTTGGTGAATATTTATATCGTCTGAATCTGAACTATATTCTGAAGAGCTATCCTCTTCTGAGACACTAGTATACATGTCACTCAGACATTCAGAGAAAATATCTGCTTAAAATTCACTGAAAAATTCTTTACTCAAAATTTTGTGACACATCAGTTTGGAAATTTTTATGTTTGTAATATTTGCAAGATTGGAACAAAAAACCTAATGGAGCAAAATGTGAATGGTAATGACCATCATAAATTATATAAAGAAACTTTGATCAATTTTAAACTCTGATAGCTTTGCATAGTGATGTTAACTGTATCAATTCTAAAAACATACGTCTCGGGCTTCCCCTGGTGGTCCAGTGAGTAAGGACACCGCCTTGCAGTGCAAGGGGTGCCGGTTCGATCCCTGGCCTGGGAAGATCCCACGTGCCGCGGAGTGGCTGGACTGATGTGTCCAATACCGAGCCGGAGCTCTGGAGCACATGTGCCCAGAGCCAGCGCTCTGCAACGACAGACGCCACCGCGATGGGAGGCCCACAGGAGCCAAAGAACAAAGACGGATGAAAATAGAGAAATGAAAGACCAATAGAAGTGGCCCGCCTGCTCCCCTCCCTCCCCAACCCGACCCCCGCCCAAAATAAATAAATAAATAAATCTTTAAAAAAACAAAAAACAAAAAAAACACAAAAAACATACGTCTCGGGTCAATAATGCTCAATCAACAAAAGACATATTAATTCATCTCCAGTCAATAATATGTTTTAAATTATCTGCTCTCAGCTTTGTCTCATGCAGGTTCAAGTATATCAGGATACTAGCTTATCAATATTCGCTGTTACTTTAGCTTTTTTAACAAATATAGTTTTTAACAGAAAAGAAAGATCAATAAACAATGTCAAGAAGAGCAAAGACTATGGTCTCAGTCTTGAGGAGGGCTTTCAGAAAACAGTGGCTGGGATTTCCTTGTCTTGGATCTTGTTTTCTAATTGCCCAAATCTCCATTGTCACAGATGGGCACACTTTTGGTCAAACACGGAAAAGATGGATTCCGTGCCTTAGGAACAACGGTTTCTTCAATTCCTTTTTTGGGGGGGAGGGGAGCATGTTGAGGAGGGAGGGGGGTGGGCGGGCCACTTCTATTGGTCTTTCATTTATCTGTTTTCATCCATCTTTGTTCTTTGGCCCATGTGGGCCTCCCATCGCAGTGGCCTCTGTTGTCTCAGAGCACTGGCTCTGGGCGCATGCGCTCCAGAGCTCCGGCTCGGTAATTGGACACATCAGTCCAGCCGCTCTGCGGCACGTGGGATCTTCCCAGGCCAGGGATAGAACTGGTGTTTCTTGCACTGCAAGGCGGTGTCCTTACCCACTGGACCACCAGGAAAGCCCTTTAACTGGAGGCAGGATGCAGTCTTTCTGAGAAATGGCAAGTGGACTTGTAGGCATCTTTCTTCCCTCAGAAGATGAAATGGATCCTCAGTCAGCCTCACACAACAACCCTTGCTTTATGTTCACTTGTGTTGCAGTCTTACAGACTCTGTCCCTGATCTCTGAACTTGAAAATCTCTTGTAATACTGTAAATTACCCTTAGTGGCTTCCCTTTTTGAGCTTTAGTGAATAATCCAAGTGTTCTCAAATTTCTATGCTAAATACGTTCCTCCAGGGATCTGCAGTGAAAACAAAGCATTGTTTTTATCATGGAACACTGCGTGAACCCAGTCTCTGCTTTGATTTCGAAGCTCCGACCATATTTGAGGCAATTCCCCTAGCTTACGGCTAGGTCTGACTTCTTTTCATTGCCTCTGGGTCAGGAGCCTCTGACTGCATAAAGGTGGGGTGAGAACTGTGGCTTGCTGTAAAGAAAGGAAAAGTCGTTGCTTACTTACCCAGTGAAAAGGAGACCTCAGAAAAAAAGACACTGGAAACAATCCTCTCTTTAGACAGACAGAGGAAATGCACGGCAGGGTGCAGTGCACATGATGATTGCTCAGTCTGTATCTGTTGAATGAACAGGCGGGAGCTGCAGAGGGCGGCAGCCACGCTCCTCTCAGCTTAGCCTCTCTGGTGGCAGCCTCCATCTCTGTTTATCCTCTCAGACCTTAGCTCTTCATCCCTTGTTCCCTCATCACTGCTGTCCCATGGTGGTTCTGCCTTTCTTCTCTAACCCAGGGGGAAAGACAAGGACGAGTTTGGGAATCAGATTCTCAGGCAGGATTAGACTGGTGGCAATTAGAGGACTCAGAGTGAAACTGCTCTTCAGAATTAGACTTCTGTGCAGTTTTTCTCAAATGCAGACATAAATACCTGCCTCTACCTTGGGCTTTCCTTTCTGCTGCTTGGGTACATGGGATGGTCATTGGTGGCCACAGGGCTTTCGCAGAAGAGTGTCCAAGTCAGGCCACTCATGCTTTGTAACCCAAGGGGTTTAAATTCAGCCGTGTTGACGACACGTCTTGTTCCAGCAACCTTGGGATGAATTGACTCTGGGATTGGGAAGTGTTCTTCTCTTCTCAGCTTTTTAGAACACGGCTTGTGTCTGTCGTGTTGTGTCACTTCTGGTTTTCATGGGGCCACGGCTCTCTGTTAAGTTAGTGGAAACAGAGCGTGGCTTCTCTTAAACTCTTCTGGACCAGTGTCTCCACCTTTAGGCTAATTCTGAGAATTCAAAGAAAATTTGGTATCTTTTGGATTTCCACAAAGTGTATTTGCTGGTGAGACTAAACATTCACGCAGACTTAGTGTGAGTGACATGGAGTCTTCGGTTGTAGGGTCAAGTTCAGTGCTTTGATTAGGGAGGGTCAAGTTCACTTTGATGTGTCTTTTTTCCCACTGTGTTTTTTCTTCTGAATAGATTGAAACCATATCAACTGTATGCTTAGCTTAAACAAATACAATTATACTTAGAAAACATTGCTCCCTACTCCATCCAGTGCATGCTTGCCTTGGGACATGCAGGAGATGATAGGAAACAGTCTGTTTTTTCTTCCCTTGCTTGTCTTGATTCCCATGTGCTGCTCGTGGGGTGAACTTTTCCTCGTGTTGAATGGGATTTTGACATTGATTGATATAACATACTGTTGTTACCATATAGTCTCTAAACAGAAGCCAGGTCTCTGATTTTAACCAAAACATGGTCATCTGTTTTACCTTGGGAGGAAAATATGGAAGTGTTGGCCTGAGCCAAGGAACTGTGTGTCTCCAACATGGCACTCTCCATAGGAATTTTCAAGGACCCTATGTAATTTTGACCCTAACTACTGATTTTAGAATCTGTTCCCTAAGATATTACACTGTAGTAGGGTCTTATTTCTCTTTATGGTGACTTTTGTGACATAATTCAGACTGGTGACATTCTGGGTTCCTTTTTTTTAAAAAAATGTATTCATTTACTTATTTTTGGTTATGCTGGGTCTTCATTGCTACACTGGCTTTTCTCAGTTGCAGTGAGCAGGGACTACTCTCTAGTTGAGGCGGGTGGATGGGCTTCTCATTGGGATGGCTTCTCTTGTTGCAGAGCACAGGCTCTAGGAGTCATTGGCTTCAGTAGTTGCAGCATCTGGGCTCAGTAGTTGAGCCTCCTGGGCTCTAGAGTGTGGGCTCAATAGTCGTGGTGCACAAGCTTAGTGGATCTATGGCATGGGGGATCTTCTCCCCTTCTTCATGGGGGATTGAACCTGGGTCTGCCTGCATTGGCAGGTAGATTCTTTACCACTGAGCCACCAGGGAAGACCCCACATTCCCTTTTGAATGTAAAATATTTTCTAGTCTTCCTTGGTGATGAGGGTATAGTTGGAACTGGCATGTGTTGCCCTCTCTACATGTGCTGTATAGAGTCTATATAACCTTACTGTTGATCTGGGACATCATGGAGGAAACAGAGCCATGCCTGGAGTCAAAATATTGGACATGCTGCAGGTTGCTTTTTTGAAGTTGATTGATGAATGCTTATGCTACAAGATACCAAAAGTCATAAAAATAAACTAAGATTTTACCAAAGCTCCATCTTTCCATGTTCTCCTTATTGAGGACTGTCAGTTGTTATAATAAAAGGACAGGTCTGTCCTGACAGAGACTTGGGAAATATGTTGAAATCTGAAGATGGACTTTGTCTAAATGAAGCTCACATAAAGCCAGGCTTCCTTGAGTAGCCCTCACCTCTTGTAAGAGCAACTTTCAACAAAGGGTAACTTGAAAAACCTTGAAGAATAATGTAAATATTTACCCTAAGGTTTATTTTTAAAATATCTCACCAGGCTTCCTAAAAATTTCCTTTACACCTTTTTTCCTCCCTACCAGCTTCCCACTCAGGACAACTGGGACAGTCTCTCTCGTTCTGCGTAAAGTGCACTTTTGGGTGTGCTCTCCCACACCACATGCTCATCTCCTCTAGAAGGTGTACTTTCTAGCTCTGGTAGGTTTTCTTGTGAACGTAAGCTACCCTTGCCCCAGAATTCCGGTGAATGAAAACTTCATTATCAGTAGGAAAGTTTGGCTCTTATTTACTCTTTGATCTTGGCTTGAGACATACTGCTTGTTCTTAAGTTGATGTAATGTGTTCGGTCAAGTCTTCTAAGACTGTGCACACCAGATCAACCTGCTTTCACTCTTTCATTAAATCAGTGGGATGACTGAGATGGGAGGCATACAGTTATAGTTATAGTATGTACCAAACGGTGGGTCTTCTTGAGTGGAGGGGGAAGCGGTACAGCTTAGTGGATCTATGGCATGGGGATCTTCTCCCTTCTTCATGGGGATTGAACCTGGGTCTGCCTGCATTGGCAGGTAGATTCTTTACCACTGAGCCACCAGGGAAGACCCCACATTCCCTTTTGAATGTAAAATATTTTCTAGTCTTCCTTGGTGATGAGGGTATAGTTGGAACTGGCATGTGTTGCCCTCTCTACATGTGCTGTATAGAGTCTATATAACCTTACTGTTGATCTGGGACATCATGGAGGAAACAGAGCCATGCCTGGAGTCAAAATATTGGACATGCTGCAGGTTGCTTTTTTGAAGTTGATTGATGAATGCTTATGCTACAAGATACCAAAAGTCATAAAAATAAACTAAGATTTTACCAAAGCTCCATCTTTCCATGTTCTCCTTATTGAGGACTGTCAGTTGTTATAATAAAAGGACAGGTCTGTCCTGACAGAGACTTGGGAAATATGTTGAAATCTGAAGATGGACTTTGTCTAAATGAAGCTCACATAAAGCCAGGCTTCCTTGAGTAGCCCTCACCTCTTGTAAGAGCAACTTTCAACAAAGGGTAACTTGAAAAACCTTGAAGAATAATGTAAATATTTACCCTAAGGTTTATTTTTAAAATATCTCACCAGGCTTCCTAAAAATTTCCTTTACACCTTTTTTCCTCCCTACCAGCTTCCCACTCAGGACAACTGGGACAGTCTCTCTCGTTCTGCGTAAAGTGCACTTTTGGGTGTGCTCTCCCACACCACATGCTCATCTCCTCTAGAAGGTGTACTTTCTAGCTCTGGTAGGTTTTCTTGTGAACGTAAGCTACCCTTGCCCCAGAATTCCGGTGAATGAAAACTTCATTATCAGTAGGAAAGTTTGGCTCTTATTTACTCTTTGATCTTGGCTTGAGACATACTGCTTGTTCTTAAGTTGATGTAATGTGTTCGGTCAAGTCTTCTAAGACTGTGCACACCAGATCAACCTGCTTTCACTCTTTCATTAAATCAGTGGGATGACTGAGATGGGAGGCATACAGTTATAGTTATAGTATGTACCAAACGGTGGGCCCAAGGCAACACTCCTCACTTCCCTCCTGGGTCTCTCTTTAGAAATTATGTTGTTTAAAACAGTCTGTTTTTTTGAAAGCCGTATGAAGTGGTAGCATGTGTGAATGCTCAGTCATGTCTGACTCTTTGCGACCCTATAGAGTATAGCCTGCCAGGCTCCTCTGTCTGTGAGATTCTCCAGGCAAGAATACTGGAGTGGGTAGCCATGCCCTGCTCCAGGGGATCTTCCCGACCCAGGGACAGAATCTGCGTCTCGTGCACTACAGCAAGATTCTTTACTGCTGAGCCACCAGGAAAGCTCATGAAGTGGTAGGTTTAGACATAAATGACTCTGATTGAATGTGGCAGCTGTGATACAGTGGTGGCAGTGGGGATAGTGACAAGTGCCTTTTTAGTCTGGGTGTGACTTTCGACCCCAGTCATTCTTTGAGTTACTGCCAGAGCAGAATGTATGGCTGTGGGCCTAGGGGAGAGGAAAACAGAGGTTACTTGATAAATCTCTGTTTTTGTACATTTGCTATAAAATTTATGGAAGCATCTGTATTAGGGTTCTCCAAAGAAATAGCGTGTGTGTGTGTGTGTGTGTGTGTGTGTGTGTGTGTGTGTGTATTATATTTGGCTCAGGTGATTGTAGAGGCTTACAAGTTCTACGATCTGCAAGATGGGTGTGTACACTGGAGACCCAGGAGAGCTGATGATGTTTTAGTCTGAAGGCTGGTAGGCTTGAGATGATGTTTCAGTTCAAGTCTGGAGAGAGGAGAAAACTACTATCTCAGCTTGAAGGCAGTCAGGCAGAAGGAATTCTCCCCTACTCATCCCTTTGGGTCTATTCTGGCCTTCAGCCGACTGGATGAGGCCCATCCACAGATGTGTGTGCCATCTGCTTTACTCAAGCTACCCGTTCAGTGTTAATCTAGAAAGACCCTCACAGACACACTCAGGGTAATGTTTGATCAAATATCTGGGTACTTTGCAGCTGAGTCAAATTGACATGTGCATTTATCCATCCCAGTATCTATAAGACTATAGGAATATATAATTTACAATTCAAGTTACATTTGTATGTATGGGCATCACTTGATGGATATGATGATGCTTTTAGAGTTCAGTTAAAGGAAAGGCATGGGAAAGTTGTAATAAAATTATTTATTTCATGTGTTTTTCTCAAAGACTTATGTTAATCCAGAGATATCTTTTTCTCCACTCCATTTAACAATTCAGGGTATATAGTTATATTGCTATCCTTGACATCAGGAAATAATAAGATAGTTCTTTCTCTGTTCTGTGAAAAGATGTTCTTTGTCTCTATAGAAAGTGCTATATCCACTCCGTAAAGTCTCTAAATGGTTTACCTACCTCCAAAGGAATAGTTAGACCAGAGGAGTTTCTGCCTGAATGATAGCTTATAGAAAGCCTGTGGGTTTTTTTCACATTTGATTCATCTAGCTTTGTTGTCTCAGAGAAGCCTGCTTGAGCTGACTCACCTCAATATGATGCCTTTTGGGTTTTGTACCGTCAGCTTTCTTCGTCTGAAACTTAGACTGAGAGACAAGTCTGTCAACAGATCGGTAGAGTTCTCTGAGCCACGGTGCAGGGAAATACCTGTTGAGTGGGACAGGCTTTCTGTGTGCGGGGTTCTTTCTTTCAGAGGTGGCTTTTGAAGAAAGGTGAAAATATAACTCCCTAACTTTTTAAATCCAGTTGACTCATAGGCAAAATATGCTGTAATGGTGTTATTTCTGTGGTAAACCTTCTCAGAGATCTTTAGACCAGTAACTGGCCCAAAAGAAAGACTTAGAGCAACGTTGGCTTTACTGGAAGTCTGTGTTCATTCTTATTGCTTCCCTTTGTGCATTCAAACCACACGCCCTGCATGGACACACCCAGTCCCTCTCTCTGCAGGGTCCCTTCCTCGGGGTGGTTTGTGGCTGGTACGAATGCACCTCATTGTTCCAGATCTCCTTCTGGGCTGTTCCTTGCATGCATCCAACCAGAGTCTCAAACTTGACTCTTGTCTTTTCTTTCTGGCTCTGTGCTTAGGTTGATGAGATTTTCAGCTTCTTCTGCTTCCTGAATCTTCTGTAACTCCCCTCGTTTCTAAGTCCTTGAAAGAAACACCTGTTCCAACTACTCTCTGGGCTCTGGGGCCTCTCCCTGTGCTTGTCTTTCTTTTTTTAAAATGTTTTATTTTTATTTTATTTTTTGGGGGGGCGGGGGGGGCGGGGTGGGGAGGGAGAGGGGCGGGTGGGCCACTTCTATTGGTCTTTCATTTATTTATTTTCATCCATCTTTGTTCTTTTGGCCCATGTGGGCCTGCCATTGCAGTGGCCTCTGTTGTCGCAGAGCACTGGCTCTAGGCGCATTGCCTCCAGAGCTCCGGCTCGGTAATTGGACACATGGGTCCAGCCGCTCGGCGGCACGTGGGATCTTCCCAGGCCAGGGATCAAACCAGCGCCCCTTGCACTGCAAGGCGGTGTCCTTACCCACTGGACCACCAGGTAAGCCCTTCCTGTGCTTTCTTATCTTGGCCATGGTAGGAGGAGTAACGGAGGAGAAAAATCCAACAAATAGCCTATGAGGTCCAATTTTCAGAAATTCTGCACTTAGCCATAGTTAATTTTAGAAGTAACTTTAGAAGCAGAATCATTTTATAGAAGCCCAGGATCTTCTCACATGGCTCGGTGGTAATGAATCTGCCTGCCAATACAGGAGATGCAGGTTTGATCTGTGGGTCGGGAAGATCCCCTGGTGAAGGAAATGGTAATCCACTCCAGCATTCTTGTCTGGAAAATTCCGTGGACAGAGGGGCCTGGTGGGCTACAGTCTGTGGGATTGCAGAGTCAGACATGACAGTACACACGTGCACAGATTTGGATTAACTTTACATTAAAAATAAATAAATATAATTATTTCACTTCTAGATTATTTTCTTTCCAGACTTGTGCTTGCTCAGGTCAGAATTCTACTTCTCTAGGACATTAATAGTAAATTACTAAAGGAAGTGTAAAATCTGCCACTAATAAGCAGTCTCTAACATGGATGGGGCAGAGAGCAAAGCCAAAGGGAGAAAAATAGAAAATTTGAGAAAATACCTATTTTAGAATGGATAATTTTTAGATTATATATCTATCTAGTAAGTTCCCAGCATTTTAAGAGGCAATAGGAGTTAGATGACAAAAGAATTAGGTGACTAAAACATACAGGAAACCAACCTTAGTAATTAGCCTTATTTAGGTATCACAATGTTACTTCGTTCAGGGATCCAGCTAAAAGTCTGTCTTCCAAAGTTTTTAAATGATGAAACATTGGTATGGTTAAGTAAAAAATTTTTTACTGCAAGAAAGCTCTTTGTCAGAAGGAATTAAGAATTAATTATCCTCGTATAATTGGACTTGGTTTTTCTCATTCACAGTAAAAAATGGTGGCAGCTTGCCTTGTTTTCACCCTGGGGCTTCCTGGTCATAAAGCACTCCAAAAACAAAGTAATGTGTAGAGTTCATTTTGACAAGAAGTAAATACAAAGGTAAAGAATAGTTTGTGTTGTACTATTATCATGGCACTCTTGGGCATAATTTATATATAAAGAAAAGAAAAGAGCAAACATGACTTTCAAGCTGATTGCCTATAAAGAACTTAATTGAAAACAGTTTTCTCCTTTAAAAAAGTGATTTATTTTAAATGTGCTCTTAAAAACAAAGGTCTTACTGATAACCATTTTAGGTATGTTATCTCAATGTGGGATTTAAGTAAAAGGTCAAATCTTGTAGAAGTATTTTTGGTATGACTCAGTTTTGATCACAGACACACTTTATCAAGAAAATGAAATTAGTTAACATTTTCAGGTCTGAGTTCTTGTTTAAAGAGGCAGCAACTTTTTTTTCCTCTTCCCACCAAGACTTCAGCAAGAGAACTTTGATTGAGAAACATGGAAAATGAAAAATTAAAAATGCTGTGTACATGTTCTTTCAACAAGCCAATACTATATGAAAAGGGGAAAGCGTTGGCTATGCTACCATAGAAGAAGTAACTTAATTACATGTGTAATTTTTGCAGTGTGGCAGATGGATCTCAGATCTTTTTTTACTTGAAACTGGTTGCATTTATACAGCTTGTTTAACTAAAGGGCCTACATTTTATAACAGAAAAGCTAATGTGGGACTTTTAATTTAATGAAAGTCCTGCCAAGGAGTTAATCTTTCACCTACCCTAGACTCTGCCCTGAGCATCTGTGACTTACTTGCCTTTTTCATGGGTCTAGTATAATTCCTACAATTGGCCAATGATGGTCATGTACCCAGTCACAATAGGGCAGGCTCCCTATATGTTGACAGGCTGTGTGACTCAGCACCTGCAGATGTTTAGTCATTAAGCTCTTTTCCCAAGGAGTAAGCCCCAACCATTTGAACAGTTAACCTTTGTGAGTCTAGAGGTTCATCAGAGGCAGGGAGGAAAGGATCTTTTCACTGTCCTTCTCTGTCTTGCTGCTTTCCTCTGTCACTCACTGTGTGAGTTTGTTTGTGAGTGACACCTGAAATCTAATCAGCAGAGAGCAAGTGGGACTCAGATCCCTAGAAGGCACTGCTTGGTAAGAGCTCTGAGCATCCTAAAGTATTCTGCAATGAGAACCTATTATTCCCCATCTTTATGTCTGGGAAACCAGTGCCAAATCTTGGCTCCTTTCCGTTTAAAAGTGTCCTTCCACTTTGCTGTGAGAATTGAGGTTAGAAATACTGACTAATGTTTTGCGTGAGTTGCTTTCAGCCTGCCTGTTCTCTATTATCCCCTTTTCCCTTATTAACAGAACCCTGGTTTTGTTTATTACTGACAACATCATGTATAACCATTTTAGGTATGTTATCTCAATGTGGGATTTAAGTAAAGGTCAAATCTTGTAGAAGTATTTTGGTATGACTCAGTTTTGATCACAGACACACTTTATCAAGAAAATGAAATTAGTTAACATTTTCAGGTCTGAGTTCTTGTTTAAAGAGGCAGCAACTTTTTCCTCTTCCCACCAAGACTTCAGCAAGAGAACTTTGATTGAGAAACATGGAAAATGAAAAATTAAAAATGCTGTGTACATGTTCTTTCAACAAGCCAATACTATATGAAAAGGGGAAAGCGTTGGCTATGCTACCATAGAAGAAGTAACTTAATTACATGTGTAATTTTGCAGTGTGGCAGATGGATCTCGGCTCTTTTTGTGCTTGACACTTGTAGCATTTATACAGCTTGTTTAACTAAAGGGCCTACATTTTATAACAGAAAAGCTAATGTGGGACTTTTAATTTAATGAAAGTCCTGCCAAGGAGTTAATCTTTCACCTACCCTAGACTCTGCCCTGAGCATCTGTGACTTACTTGCCTTTTTCATGGGTCTAGTATAATTCCTACAATTGGCCAATGATGGTCATGTACCCAGTCACAATAGGGCAGGCTCCCTATATGTTGACAGGCTGTGTGACTCAGCACCTGCAGATGTTTAGTCATTAAGCTCTTTTCCCAAGGAGTAAGCCCCAACCATTTGAACAGTTAACCTTTGTGAGTCTAGAGGTTCATCAGAGGCAGGGAGGAAAGGATCTTTTCACTGTCCTTCTCTGTCTTGCTGCTTTCCTCTGTCACTCACTGTGTGAGTTTGTTTGTGAGTGACACCTGAAATCTAATCAGCAGAGAGCAAGTGGGACTCAGATCCCTAGAAGGCACTGCTTGGTAAGAGCTCTGAGCATCCTAAAGTATTCTGCAATGAGAACCTATTATTCCCCATCTTTATGTCTGGGAAACCAGTGCCAAATCTTGGCTCCTTTCCGTTTAAAAGTGTCCTTCCACTTTGCTGTGAGAATTGAGGTTAGAAATACTGACTAATGTTTTGCGTGAGTTGCTTTCAGCCTGCCTGTTCTCTATTATCCCCTTTTCCCTTATTAACAGAACCCTGGTTTTGTTTATTACTGACAACAGCATGTATAACCTCGGGCAGTGGATCTTGACTGGTCTAAACCAATTAAGATACCTTTCCCAGTCCCCCTTGCAGGTGGAGGTGGTTGAGGAACCTAGTTCTGACCTGTGAGACTTAAGTGCCAGAAGTCCACTGAGAGAAAGTCAGTGGGGAAGGGCAAGAGAAGGCAGATTCCAGGGAAAATTTTTGTACTCCTAATAAAAGGGTACAGAAACTGCTGGGCTGTTTACCCCTTTATCTTGGCTTGACTGCAAGTGTATTGCTGGGAGCTGGTGCAGCCATTTCTGTGACCATGAAGTACAGGCTGTTACATGAAAATGATAAACCTACACCCACATAAACTACTGTCATTGTGTTCCATTATTGAGTTCAGCATTTTTAATGGACACACTAAAATGGAGATATGCAAAGAAAATACAGTTTGTGTATTTTTTTTATTTAGTTTTTTTTTTTTTTTTGCCACTTCTATTGGTCTTTCATTTTTTCATTTTCATCTTTGTTCTTTGGTCTGTGTGGGCCTCCCATCGCAGTGGCCTCTGTTGCTGCAGAGCACTGGCTCTGGGCGCATGCGCTCCAGAGCTCTGGCTCGGTAGTTGGACACATCGGTCCAGCCGCTCCGCGGCACATGGGATCTTCCCAGGTCAGGGATCAAACCGGCACCCCTTGCATTGCAGGGCAGTGTCCTTACCCACTGGACCACCAGGGAAGCCCTGTATTTTTTTTGTAACTGACTTCATCTTCTTCCCCAGCTTTCAGGTTGGAAATGATGGTGATGAAGGTGGTAGTAGATACTTACATCTATTAATTAAAGATAGTTTATTTGGGATAAATGACCCACTGGCTTGGTTTTTCTTCCACTACCCCTACACCTCTCCAAAATACCTGGAGAAAATGGGTAGGGTTTCTTAAGCAGTGGCATGTTCTAGCTGGCTTGCACTAGCTTATTAGAACTGATTATTTAATTTGGGGGAATTTTGCAAGTCATTTTTTTAAGCATTGGGCCTCCCTGGTGGTTCAGAGATAAGGAATTTACCTGCAATGTGGAAGACCTGGGTTCAATCCCTGGATTGGGAAAATCCCCTTGAAAAGGGAAAGGGTACTCACTGCAGTGTTCTTGCCTGAATAATTCCATGGCTCGTCCATTGGTCGCAAAGAGTTGGACACGACTGAGCGACTTCACTTCCACTTGTAAGTACAATCTTTATTAACAACTAAGTTACAAAAACATACAGTCTAAGAAATAATGCTGGCAAGAAAGTTAATACTCAGAACTCATAATTTCCTAATTTTTGACTCCAGTTTATTGTTATCTGTGCTGTTGAAGTTCTATCAGTTGTATCTGTAAGTGGAGATGCTATAAAATTGTACATATCTATGAACCTCATCTCTTCCCAACTCCAAACTTGAAGATGCAAAGGTGAAATCTTCCTTGGTGGCAGTCCTGACACCAAGGATGTCTCTAAATACTACAAACCAGGGCTTTTCCTCTCTGGAGAGTCTGTTGTTGAGCATGTATTGGAGCACCACTGATCTTAAGGAACCTCTAGGTTGGTGCAGAGGCTTGGGCCCTTGTACTGCATTCTTTCTGTGCATCAGGGTCACTTCCCCGCAGGTTGCTGACCACCTGTGGGCATCAGTCTGACCAGCCTGGGCCTCTCTCTCAGCCTCGTTGGGCCTTGGTGGCTGATCCTTCGTAGATGACCTGACTGACCTCTCTTGAAAATGCCACACACCCTCCTGAGGTCTGTTGGGATTCTTATTTATTCTCAGACTGGGTGGTTTGTCCTGTGGCTCTTGGTCACAGGATCTGATCTTTTCACTGTGGCCCTGGCAGCCTCCTTGGAAATTCACCAGGAAACCCTTTCCATTTCATTGGGGAGCAACCTTAGACCTTCTTCTTTTCCTCTTTCTAATTTTTGGGTATACCACATGGCATGTGGGATCTTAACTCCCTAACCAGGGATTGAACCTGTGCCCCCCGCAGTGGAAGCATGGTGTCCCAACCACTGGAGTGCCAGGGAATTCCCACAGACCTGCTTCTAATCATGCCACTCTACCCTCCCCCACCCTCGAGACTCCTCCATATCGTGGAGGAAGTTACTCTGGGATGAGGCTTCTTCTTGGAGCCCCAGTTGGAAGTGGGGACAGGAACCCCTCTACTTTGGACTTTCCCTTCAGCTTTTACTTAATGACCTCTGACTTTGAGATTTAGGCCCAGGGCAAAGAAACCAGGTCATATTTGTCTCTCTGCTTATGTCTCTTATTTTGAAGTCACCATTCATGGGAAAGTCTAATTTCCCCTTCTCACCGGGAGGAAATATTTCTAAGTTATGTCCTCTTTTCTGTGGAAGGAGTTGCTTTTTCCCCTTCTCTAAGGGCGTAATTATGGAAAGGCTGCAGAAAACCTGATTTACAGAAGAGAGTAAATTAAAAATGCAACTAAATGTATATAAAAAATGACCCCCATCAGGCTTATCCATATGAGTGGTCTTTCCCAAAATTTCACTCCTCGGAACTTCACTAACTACTCCAAGGTGTGTCAAATCTGAGAGTAAAGGCTGAGGTGAGGAATAACTGACAGGCGTGTGTTGCTGAAAAAGCACTGAAAAACGAGGAGCAGCTGTATTACCTTTTATGTATTGGTACTTAAAAAGAGATTTTTTTTTTTAGCTGCACCTCACAGCTTGTGAGATCTTAGTCCCCTGATCAGGAATTGAACCTTGGGCCCCCTGCAATGGGATGGCAGAGTCCTAACCACTGAACCACCAAGGAATTCCCAAGAAATCTTTTGTAATTAATAAAATCATTCAGTCTTTTTAGGTAGTAGAAATAAAAGTGGGTGTAAAAAGAATAAAATGGGCTTTAAGAGGGTAAAAGATACTGTTGCAGGGGCAAATTAGGATCTAAGCAATGACAATGACAAGTTGTCCCCACTTGGAATAGTTCTTTTGGTGCCCCAGCATCTTTGTGACTTCACCTGAGTCCCAGTCATTTGTCAAGCGCTCTCTCCCATTGCTAATTGTTCACAGTTTAAGATATCATCACCTCCTTAATTGCATTTAAAAACTTAAATATGGGGCTTCCCTGGTGGTCCAGTGGGTAAAGACACCACCTTGCAGTGCAAGGGGCACCAGTTCGATCCCTGGCCTGGGAAGATCCCACGTGCGGAGCGGCTGGACCAACGTGTCCAACTACTGAGCCGGAGCTCTGGAGCTCATGCATCCAGAACCTGTGCTCTGTCACGGGGACGTAGAACCCCTCTACTTTGGACTTTCCTTCAGCTTTTACTTAATGACCTCTGACTTTGAAGGCCCAGGGCAAAGAAACCAGGTCATATTTGTCTCTCTGCTTATGTCTCTTATTTTGAAGTCACCATTCATGGAAAGTCTAATTTCCCTTCTCACCGGGAGGAAATATTTCTAAGTTATGTCCTCTTTTCTGTGGAAGGAGTTGCTTTTCCCTTCTCTAAGGGCGTAATTATGGAAAGGCTGCAGAAAACCTGATTTACAGAAGAGAGTAAATTAAAAATGCAACTAAATGTATATAAAAAATGACCCCCATCAGGCTTATCCATATGAGTGGTCTTTCCCAAAATTTCACTCCTCGGAACTTCACTAACTACTCCAAGGTGTGTCAAATCTGAGAGTAAAGGCTGAGGTGAGGAATAACTGACAGGCGTGTGTTGCTGAAAAAGCACTGAAAAACGAGGAGCAGCTGTATTACCTTTTATGTATTGGTACTTAAAAAGAGATTTTTTTTTTTAGCTGCACCTCACAGCTTGTGAGATCTTAGTCCCCTGATCAGGAATTGAACCTTGGGCCCCCTGCAATGGGATGGCAGAGTCCTAACCACTGAACCACCAAGGAATTCCCAAGAAATCTTTTGTAATTAATAAAATCATTCAGTCTTTTTAGGTAGTAGAAATAAAAGTGGGTGTAAAAAGAATAAAATGGGCTTTAAGAGGGTAAAAGATACTGTTGCAGGGGCAAATTAGGATCTAAGCAATGACAATGACAAGTTGTCCCCACTTGGAATAGTTCTTTTGGTGCCCCAGCATCTTTGTGACTTCACCTGAGTCCCAGTCATTTGTCAAGCGCTCTCTCCCATTGCTAATTGTTCACAGTTTAAGATATCATCACCTCCTTAATTGCATTTAAAAACTTAAATATGGGGCTTCCCTGGTGGTCCAGTGGGTAAAGACACCACCTTGCTGTGCAAGGGGCACCAGTTCGATCCCTGGCCTGGGAAGATCCCACGTGCCGCGGAGCGGCTGGACCAACGTGTCCAACTACTGAGCCGGAGCTCTGGAGCTCATGCATCCAGAACCTGTGCTCTGTCACGAGAGAGGCCACTGTGATGGGAGGTCCACACAGGCCAAAGAACAAAGGTGGAAATAAATGAAAGACCAATAGAAATGGCCAACAAAACAAAACAAAACAAACTTAAATATGCTCTTATTCATATAGATTATAAATGATAGCTCATATTCATTATAAAGAGTTTACGTATTTATCTGAGCCAGGTCTTAGTTTCAGTACACAGGATCTTCAATGGTTTTTGCAGCATGTGGGATTTTTTAGCTGCAGCGTGCAAGGATCTTAGTTGTGGCATGTGTGACCTAGTTCCCTGACCAGGGATCAACCTGTGGTCCCCTTCATTGGGAATGTGGAGTCTTAGCCACTGTGTCCTCAGGGAAATCCCTCATGTTCATTTTAGAAAATACTGATAAGCATAATAAATGTCAGTTACAATCACTGTCCAGAGGCAACGATCGCTAGTACTTTGGTATACGTCTGTGCTAAGTCGTTTTAGTTGTGTCCGACTCTTTGTGACCCTATGGACTCTAGCCCGCCAGGCTTCTCTGTCCGTGGGATTCTCCAGGCAAGAATACAGGGATGGATTATTATTCCCTCCTCCAGGGGATCTTCCTAACCTAGGGACTGAACCCATTTTGTTACAGTCTCCTGGATGGGCAGATGAGTTCTTTACCACTAGCGCCACCTGGGAAGCCTTACCTTGGTGTACATCCTTCATTAATTATTCTTCTATAAATTGCCTTTGTAGGGCTGTAGGCTATGGGTCACATTAATTTTTATCAGTTACAAACAGCAATTTACTTGTGGTTTAACAGTAAATTCAAACCGTTAACCATTAGCATTCAGAACCAATTGCAAAAGGTCGGATACGACTGGGCTATTGAGCATGCGCACGCACACACACACTCATCCCCAAGTCATGGGGGAGGAATTTTTGTCTTCCTGGTGTGCCTAAAATCACTCCATGCCTTTGTTGTTTTGCTTCTCAAACTCAGAAGTCTTTGTGCCCTCTTTTACATCAATCAAAATCCTCCCTGTCTTTTAGGGCTCGCTGAAGCTTTGCCTGTTTAACCTTCAACAGTCTTGCTCACAGTATTCTTCCCTTTTCCTAAATCCCTTATTACATGTGTTGTTCATTTACTACTCCTTTGTACATTTTCTCAAATTATTGCCAAACCGTTTACTGTCTCATAGAAGTGTTTAGGGCCAGAAAGCACTTTCGCGATTACTGAGTTTATTTTAAAATGAGACATGGAGATCTTGTTATTACAAAGATTCTAGAATTGGGATTAAATCCCTGTTCCCTTGACTCCCAATCTGGCTTTTCACTGTCTCAGATTGCACCTCTTCATTGACTAAGCTAGCTAATAAGCCTTAAATGCTGGGAGCTACTATTAGCACATTCTCCACTTTAGGGATGAGGAAATTGATATGCAGATAACTTGAGTAATTCAACTCAAGATCAAATAGTTTGTAACTGCATGGAAACCACTAACTCCAGGATTATTGCTATTAATTCCACTTCGTGTTGCCTCTTGGCCATGCTGTAACTTCAGAAAGGAGAGTTGGATGAGAACTGAAGACTGGGTTTGACAAATAGGACATTCTTTACTTTTGCCAGGGAAACTTCAATGTATAGGAGTAGGACTGGGAACTGGATTACAGAAAATGAGGAAAGAGTGGGAGGTGAGGCAGCCGAGGGCCCGAGGACCACAAATAGACTTAGTGGTGAATGGAAGGGCTTGCAGGGTGGTGATCTGAGGAGCAGGTGGAGTTGAGGGAAGGCTGGTATTACTGATTGATTAGTTGGATGGAAAAAACTCAATAACTGCTGAAACATCCTAGAAGAGGAAAATGAGGATGGGATCCAAATGCAAGAATAATGGGCCCTAGAAAGGGGTAGGGTATTTTTTTTTCTTTTTGGAGAAGAAAGAAGTGGGAAGGAAGAGTGGAAATAAAACCAGAAGAGCGGAAGGCATGGTCATGGTGAATGACTGTTTCATTTGGAAGTTAGGGGCTAGGGTTGGGATAGGGTTCAAAGAACATGGAAGAGTTTTGGAAGTACTGCTGTAGTGAAATATGACTGAGGAATATTTAGAGCAAAGCTGAACTCTTAAATTTGTAATTTAGTAATCAGTAGGGTTTTGAGATTCTCCTAGTAGTACCCAAAAGCTTAGAACTGGCACATCAGGGAGCTGCTGGGGGTTGTCAGGAGAGGAGACAGCACAGGACCACAGGGCAAGAGAATAGAAATGTCGATGAGGAGTCTGTTGATGGGAGTGCCAGGTATTACTGTCTGTGTTAACTGATGACCAAGAGTTCAGGACTTCTCACTGATATGTCTCATATACTTTTTTATAAAAAATATTTCATTTATTTATATTTTTATTTGGCTGTGCTAGGTCTTAGTTGCAGCATGCGGGATCTAGTTCCCTGACCAGGGATTGCATTTGGCTATATAAGCCTTAAATGCTGGGAGCTACTATTAGCACATTCTCCACTTTAGGGATGAGGAAATTGATATGCAGATAACTTGAGTAATTCAACTCAAGATCAAATAGTTTGTAACTGCATGGAAACCACTAACTCCAGGATTATTGCTATTAATTCCACTTCGTGTTGCCTCTTGGCCATGCTGTAACTTCAGAAAGGAGAGTTGGATGAGAACTGAAGACTGGGTTTGACAAATAGGACATTCTTTACTTTTGCCAGGGAAACTTCAATGTATAGGAGTAGGACTGGGAACTGGATTACAGAAAATGAGGAAAGAGTGGGAGGTGAGGCAGCCGAGGGCCCGAGGACCACAAATAGACTTAGTGGTGAATGGAAGGGCTTGCAGGGTGGTGATCTGAGGAGCAGGTGGAGTTGAGGGAAGGCTGGTATTACTGATTGATTAGTTGGATGGAAAAAACTCAATAACTGCTGAAACATCCTAGAAGAGGAAAATGAGGATGGGATCCAAATGCAAGAATAATGGGCCCTAGAAAGGGGTAGGGTATTTTTTTTTCTTTTTGGAGAAGAAAGAAGTGGGAAGGAAGAGTGGAAATAAAACCAGAAGAGCGGAAGGCATGGTCATGGTGAATGACTGTTTCATTTGGAAGTTAGGGGCTAGGGTTGGGATAGGGTTCAAAGAACATGGAAGAGTTTTGGAAGTACTGCTGTAGTGAAATATGACTGAGGAATATTTAGAGCAAAGCTGAACTCTTAAATTTGTAATTTAGTAATCAGTAGGGTTTTGAGATTCTCCTAGTAGTACCCAAAAGCTTAGAACTGGCACATCAGGGAGCTGCTGGGGGTTGTCAGGAGAGGAGACAGCACAGGACCACAGGGCAAGAGAATAGAAATGTCGATGAGGAGTCTGTTGATGGGAGTGCCAGGTATTACTGTCTGTGTTAACTGATGACCAAGAGTTCAGGACTTCTCACTGATATGTCTCATATACTTTTTTATAAAAAATATTTCATTTATTTATATTTTTATTTGGCTGTGCTAGGTCTTAGTTGCAGCATGCGGGATCTAGTTCCCTGACCAGGGATCGAACCCAGGCCCCCTGCACTGCAAGTGTGCAGTCCGAGCCACTGGACCACTAGGGATGTCCACCGTCTCATATACTTTTTTTTTTTTTAGATTATTTATTTATTTATTTTGGGCGGGGGTCCAGTTGGGGAGGGAGGGGAGCAGGCGGGCCACTTCTATTGATCTTTCATTTCTCTATTTTCATCCGTCTTTGTTCTTTGGCGCCTATGGGCCTCCCATTGCTGTGGCATCTGTCGCTGCAGAGCACCGGCTCTGGGCGCATGCGCTCCAGAGCTCCAGCTCGGCAATCTGACACAGCAGTCCAGCTGCACCGCAGCACGTGGGATCTTCCCAGGCCAGGGCTTGAACCGGCGCCCCTTGCATTGCAAGGTGGTGTCCTTATCCACTGGACCACCAGGGGAAGCCCTCTCGTATACTTTTACATTAAACATGTTTCTTTAAAAAATTAATTAATTCTACTTTTGGCTGTGCTGGGTCTCCGTTGCTGGGCAGGCTTTGTGGCAAGCCAGGCCTACTCTCTGTTCATGGGCTTCTGACTGTGGTGGCTTCCCTTGTTGCGGAGCATGGGCTCTAGAGCACAGGCTCAGTAGTTTCGGCGCACTGGCCCAGTTGTTCCTCGGCATGTGGGTTCCTCCCGGATCAGGGATCAGACCTATGTCGCCTACTTTGGCAGGTGGATTCTTTACCACGGAGCCACCAGGGAAGCCCACTTTTACATTTTTGGTATGCCTAAAGACAAAGACCACATTAAACAACAAAAGTCCACTTCTTTCACTTCTGAACTTTCCCTGCAAACTTTGGTGCTGACAAAGAGGGAAGGGAGGTTTCTAAGTACATTTTACCGTCCCGTGTGTGTTAGTTGCTAAGTCATAGCCAACTGTTTTAGACCACATGGACTATAGCTGCCAGTCTCCTCTGCCCATGGAATTCTCCAGGCAAGAACACTGGAGTGGGTTGCAGTTTCCTTCTCCAGGGGATCTTCCCGATCCAGGGATGGAACCTGGGTCTCCTGCAACTGCCGGAGGATTCTTCACCGTCTGAGCCAGTAGTGGTGGGTATATGTTAATGGATGGTCCGGGGAGAGAGGATCTCTTCCATCCACCTGTGGGATCCCTAGAGTGCTGAGTCACTGTCTTCAGGCTGGACAGAAACAAACCATGTCTTTTCGTGGATGCCAGGAGTGACTCCATGGTGACAGTGGTCCTGTTAGGCCAAGAGGCCCAGGAAGAAGCGCAGGCCCTTGTGTTTATGGGGCTAAATGCGAGTAGCCAAGGTTCTTATCAGTTGCCACCCGCCATCAGCTGGTTTCTCTCTGCTTAGTCCAACCAATCTGCCACACTTCTTAAAAGTTCAAACCGGCACTTACATCACCATCATAACGTTGCTTACAATTGTAGACCTAGAGGATTTTACTAATTCAATCAGTAGTCTGGTGATCAAAGCGAGAGGGCTCATAACATGGGCACTGGGCCAAAGAAACAATCTCATGAGGGGCTTTTCTCTGGCCACAGGTATGAAAGGGAGATGTGTCACGAAGGGCTGATTAGCTGGGAACCAAGGCAGGATGGAGGGGTTGGATGTATGGGGAGGCAGGGGAAGAGGTTTAGTGGGAGAAGAGGCAAGAGAAGAGTGTAGGACAGAGAGCAGGATTTTTAGGTTCATGTTTTAGGTTCATTCTGATGCAGGACTGTAAAGAGAGGCGAGCATGACTTTGGGAGTCTGATCAGCATGGCTTAGAATCCCAGCCCCTGCTGTCTCTAAATAGGGATGTGATTGCCAAGCTTTTGGTTTGTTGTGAGGGTTACAGGATTCACCATGTGAAGTTACTTTTACATTTTTGGTATGCCTAAAGACAAAGATACATTAAACAACAAAAGTCCACTTCTTTCACTTCTGAACTTTCCCTGCAAACTTTGGTGCTGACAAAGAGGGAAGGGAGGTTTCTAAGTACATTTTACCGTCCCGTGTGTGTTAGTTGCTAAGTCATAGCCAACTGTTTTAGACCACATGGACTATAGCTGCCAGTCTCCTCTGCCCATGGAATTCTCCAGGCAAGAACACTGGAGTGGGTTGCAGTTTCCTTCTCCAGGGGATCTTCCCGATCCAGGGATGGAACCTGGGTCTCCTGCAACTGCCGGAGGATTCTTCACCGTCTGAGCCAGTAGTGGTGGGTATATGTTAATGGATGGTCCGGGGAGAGAGGATCTCTTCCATCCACCTGTGGGATCCCTAGAGTGCTGAGTCACTGTCTTCAGGCTGGACAGAAACAAACCATGTCTTTTCGTGGATGCCAGGAGTGACTCCATGGTGACAGTGGTCCTGTTAGGCCAAGAGGCCCAGGAAGAAGCGCAGGCCCTTGTGTTTATGGGGCTAAATGCGAGTAGCCAAGGTTCTTATCAGTTGCCACCCGCCATCAGCTGGTTTCTCTCTGCTTAGTCCAACCAATCTGCCACACTTCTTAAAAGTTCAAACCGGCACTTACATCACCATCATAACGTTGCTTACAATTGTAGACCTAGAGGATTTTACTAATTCAATCAGTAGTCTGGTGATCAAAGCGAGAGGGCTCATAACATGGGCACTGGGCCAAAGAAACAATCTCATGAGGGGCTTTTCTCTGGCCACAGGTATGAAAGGGAGATGTGTCACGAAGGGCTGATTAGCTGGGAACCAAGGCAGGATGGAGGGGTTGGATGTATGGGGAGGCAGGGGAAGAGGTTTAGTGGGAGAAGAGGCAAGAGAAGAGTGTAGGACAGAGAGCAGGATTTTTAGGTTCATGTTTTAGGTTCATTCTGATGCAGGACTGTAAAGAGAGGCGAGCATGACTTTGGGAGTCTGATCAGCATGGCTTAGAATCCCAGCCCCTGCTGTCTCTAAATAGGGATGTGATTGCCAAGCTTTTGGTTTGTTGTGAGGGTTACAGATCACCATGTGAAGTTACTGGTAGAGTGCCCTGCACTTGCTGACAGTTGGAGGAATTGGACTGGCCCAGTCATCAAGGAGAGCACTGAAGTTACCCAGATGCTGGCGGGAGTCCGGGAGCAAGAAAGATTTGGAGCCAGATGCCAAGGCCTTCAGACCCACTGGGGGAGTGGATGGAAAAGGATGGTATTACATGATAGATAACACATGCTTCAAAGGAGGAGTGCCTGAGCAAAGACAGAACAGCAGTGGTTTGGAAAAGACAAGTCTCTTCTGTAAGTGGTGCTGGGAAAACTGGACAGCTACATGTGAAAGAATGAAATGAGGACCCTCCCTAACACCATACAAAAAAATAAACTGAAAATGGATGAAAGACCTAAATGTAAGACTGGACACTATAAAGCTCTTAGAGGAAAACCTAGGAAGAACACTCTGTGACATGAATCACAGCAATATCTTTTTTCGCCCATCTTCTGGAATAACAAAAATAAAAACAAAAATAAACAAATGGGACCTAATGAAACTTAAAAGCTTTTGCACAGCAAAGAAAACTATAAATGAGATAAAAACACAACCCTTGGAATGGGAGAAAATATTTGCAAACAAAGCAACTGACATGGGATTAATCTCCAAAATATACAAACAGCTCATGAACTGCAATATCAAAAAAAACAAGCAACCCAATCCAAAAATGGGTAGAAGACCTACATAGAAATTTCTCGGAAGAAGACAGACAGATGGTCAGCAAACACAGGGAAAGATGCCTTCAAAAGACACTGCCCATTCAAAAAACAAGCCCTGGGCAAGAAATCTCATGAGGGGCTTTTCTCTGGCCACAGGTATGAAAGGGAGATGTGTCACGAAGGGCTGATTAGCTGGGAACCAAGGCAGGATGGAGGGGTTGGATGTATGGGGAGGCAGGGGAAGAGGTTTAGTGGGAGAAGAGGCAAGAGAAGAGTGTAGGACAGAGAGCAGGATTTTTAGGTTCATGTTTTAGGTTCATTCTGATGCAGGACTGTAAAGAGAGGCGAGCATGACTTTGGGAGTCTGATCAGCATGGCTTAGAATCCCAGCCCCTGCTGTCTCTAAATAGGGATGTGATTGCCAAGCTTTTGGTTTGTTGTGAGGGTTACAGATCACCATGTGAAGTTACTGGTAGAGTGCCCTGCACTTGCTGACAGTTGGAGGAATTGGACTGGCCCAGTCATCAAGGAGAGCACTGAAGTTACCCAGATGCTGGCGGGAGTCCGGGAGCAAGAAAGATTTGGAGCCAGATGCCAAGGCCTTCAGACCCACTGGGGGAGTGGATGGAAAAGGATGGTATTACATGATAGATAACACATGCTTCAAAGGAGGAGTGCCTGAGCAAAGACAGAACAGCAGTGGTTTGGAAAAGACAAGTCTCTTCTGTAAGTGGTGCTGGGAAAACTGGACAGCTACATGTGAAAGAATGAAATGAGGACCCTCCCTAACACCATACAAAAAAATAAACTGAAAATGGATGAAAGACCTAAATGTAAGACTGGACACTATAAAGCTCTTAGAGGAAAACCTAGGAAGAACACTCTGTGACATGAATCACAGCAATATCTTTTTTCGCCCATCTTCTGGAATAACAAAAATAAAAACAAAAATAAACAAATGGGACCTAATGAAACTTAAAAGCTTTTGCACAGCAAAGAAAACTATAAATGAGATAAAAACACAACCCTTGGAATGGGAGAAAATATTTGCAAACAAAGCAACTGACATGGGATTAATCTCCAAAATATACAAACAGCTCATGAACTGCAATATCAAAAAAAACAAGCAACCCAATCCAAAAATGGGTAGAAGACCTACATAGAAATTTCTCGGAAGAAGACAGACAGATGGTCAGCAAACACAGGGAAAGATGTTCAACATCATTCGGTATTAGAGAATGCAAATCAAAACTACAATGAGGTATCACCTCACTGATATCACCCTCACACCACACAGAATGGCCATCATGAAGAAACCTACAAACAGTAAATTCTGGAGAGGGTGTGAAGAACAGGAAACCCTCGTCCCCTGTTGGTGGAAATGTAGATTGATACTGTCACTATGGAGAACAGAACTACTATAACACCCACTACTGGGCACACACCCTGAGTAAAACCATCATTCCAAATGACACATGCACTTCAGTGGTCATTTCAGCACTGCTTGCAATAGCCAGGGTGTGGAAGCAGCCTAAATGTTCATCCACAGAGGAATGAATAAAGATGTGGTGTACCTATACATGAGAGAACACGACTCAGCTATAAGAAGGAATGAAATTGGGTCATTTGCAGAGACATGGGTGGACCTGGAGTTGGTCATACAGAGTGAAATCACTTAGGAAGAGAAAAACATTGTATATTAATGCATGTGGGAGCTAGAAAAATGGTACAGGTGAACCTATTTGCAGGGCAGAGATAAAGATGGAGATGCAGGAAATGGATGTATAGACGTGGAGGATGGGTGGGGAGTGAATTCGGAGAATGGGGTTGATGTATGTGCACTGCCATGGTAGCCAGTGGGGAACCGTTGGAGAGCAGGGAGTCCGCTCCGTGCTCTGTGGCGCTCTAGAGGCGTGCGGATGGAGGAGCGGGGGAGAAGCCCGAGAGGGAGGGAATATGAGTATGCACGTGACTGATTCACTTCGTTGTTACAGAGCATCTATGTGTATCTACCTATACGGGTGATTCACTTCACTGTTACAAGCAACTACACTGCAGTTTGGGCTTCCTGGGTAGCACTAGTGGTAAAGAACCTGCCTGCCAATGCAGGAGACATAAGAGACGTGGGTTGGATCCCTGGGTGGGGAACATCCCCTGGAGGAGGGCATGGCAACCTGCTGCAGTATTCTTGCCTGAACAGAGGAACCTGGGGTCACAAGGAGTTGGACACAACTAAAGCAACCTAGCATGCATGCATGCATATCCCAATTTAAAATAAACAGAAATTAACACTGCAAGAAAAACTTGAAAAAGAGTGAGGGGACAGCCTTTTCAAGGAGTGGGCCTAGAGGAGTGTCACCTCAATGTCACTCAAAGCTTTTCTGCTATTAAACCCTGAGGCCAGTTCAGAGGCTTATCCTGCCTCTCATTTTTCTTCTTCTTCTCTACTTCAGCCTTCTGTGATAGAGTATCCCTTTCTTTCCTTCTATCAGTTGCTAACATTTCTTCTTTCCTTTAGGTTTCTAATCTCCCCAGAGGTAGACCTGGGTCTTGTTCTCTGCAGGAGGTTCATGGGCTCTAGAAGTGGGCCTCTCAGCTGTCCCTTCTCCTGTGGGACTCGGGGGGCTTGGCTGAGCCCAGGTTTGAGAAGAACGAGGTCAGTTGTCCGGCTCTCCCTCCAAGACTGAGCACACCCTGTCCTGACATTCACTTCATAGGGCGTGCTGTGTTTTGTTTCTCTTCACTGGGATCACTCTGAAAGAGAAGCACATGTGTGCACTCATGTGGGTGTGAAATTCTTCTAGCTGCTCTGTTGGTTGAGGCATAGAACAGAAAGCCATCACAGGCTCAGGTTGATATTCTGAAATCAAAGCTAGTTTGATAAAGCCCTCCTTTGATTTGGCGACCCCTTTGTCACAGTCAGACCCTGATCCACTGTGTTTCTCCCCATGTGTGCTAAGTCATTTCAGTGGTGTTTGACTCTGTGTGACCCTATGACTAGCCCGCTAGGCTCCCGAGGGGGGGAGGGAAAAAATATGAGTATGCACGTGACTGATTCACTTCGTTGTTACAGAGCATCTATGTGTATCTACCTATACGGGTGATTCACTTCACTGTTACAAGCAACTACACTGCAGTTTGGGCTTCCTGGGTAGCACTAGTGGTAAAGAACCTGCCTGCCAATGCAGGAGACATAAGAGACGTGGGTTGGATCCCTGGGTGGGGAACATCCCCTGGAGGAGGGCATGGCAACCTGCTGCAGTATTCTTGCCTGAACAGAGGAACCTGGGGTCACAAGGAGTTGGACACAACTAAAGCAACCTAGCATGCATGCATGCATATCCCAATTTAAAATAAACAGAAATTAACACTGCAAGAAAAACTTGAAAAAGAGTGAGGGGACAGCCTTTTCAAGGAGTGGGCCTAGAGGAGTGTCACCTCAATGTCACTCAAAGCTTTTCTGCTATTAAACCCTGAGGCCAGTTCAGAGGCTTATCCTGCCTCTCATTTTTCTTCTTCTTCTCTACTTCAGCCTTCTGTGATAGAGTATCCCTTTCTTTCCTTCTATCAGTTGCTAACATTTCTTCTTTCCTTTAGGTTTCTAATCTCCCCAGAGGTAGACCTGGGTCTTGTTCTCTGCAGGAGGTTCATGGGCTCTAGAAGTGGGCCTCTCAGCTGTCCCTTCTCCTGTGGGACTCGGGGGGCTTGGCTGAGCCCAGGTTTGAGAAGAACGAGGTCAGTTGTCCGGCTCTCCCTCCAAGACTGAGCACACCCTGTCCTGACATTCACTTCATAGGGCGTGCTGTGTTTTGTTTCTCTTCACTGGGATCACTCTGAAAGAGAAGCACATGTGTGCACTCATGTGGGTGTGAAATTCTTCTAGCTGCTCTGTTGGTTGAGGCATAGAACAGAAAGCCATCACAGGCTCAGGTTGATATTCTGAAATCAAAGCTAGTTTGATAAAGCCCTCCTTTGATTTGGCGACCCCTTTGTCACAGTCAGACCCTGATCCACTGTGTTTCTCCCCATGTGTGCTAAGTCATTTCAGTGGTGTTTGACTCTGTGTGACCCTATGACTAGCCCGCTAGGCTCTTCCGTCCATAGGATTCTCCAGGCAAGAATACTGGAGTGGGTTGCCATGCCCTCTTGCAGGGTATCTTCCTGATGCAGGGATTGAACCCACGTTTCTTAGGTCTCCTGCGTTGGCAGGTAGGTTCTTTACAATTAGCAGCTCCTGGGAAGCCCATACTTCTCCCTTAGTGCAGTGAAAAGGCTCAGGCAGATGAAGAATTTATATATACCATGATGTATATAAAATAGATAGCCAGTGGAAATGTGCTGTCTGATTCAGGGAACTCAAGCCAGGGCTCTGTGAAAACCTAGAGAGATGGGATGGGGTCAAAAGTGGGAGGGAGGTTCAAGACGGAAGGGGGATATGTATCCCAATGGCTGATTCACATTGATGAATGGCAGAAACCAAGACAACACTGTAAAGCAATTATCCTTCAATTAAGAATAAATAGAAAAAGGACTTATGGTAAAACAAACTACCAGAGGCATTATACTCACTAGAATTCCGCACATTGGGTTTTGTTATTTTTACTTTCTTGCATCAGGCCTTTTAAATCTTGGAACTAGAACAAGCATTTGGTATTCCTTTTTCTTTTTTCTGGTCTGTTTGGAAATAAATTCCCTTAGTGTGACAGTTTGGACAAGCTGTTTGGACTGCCACTGTGGAATGCCCCTGAGGTGGGCAGGAAGGAGGCCTCTCAAGTACACGATTAAGGGGGTGCTGCACTGGGAGCTCCACTCATCTGTCTCCAGTGAAATACAGTCAGAAGGCACAGCTGGGATCTGACCTGCCAGGAAGAGCCTGAGTCCTCAGGCCAACGTCCTGTTTTCAGATTGGCTTCGTTATTTGACCTTGGTTCCCTGACATTCACTTCATAGGGCGTGCTGTGTTTTGTTTCTCTTCACTGGGATCACTCTGAAAGAGAAGCACATGTGTGCACTCATGTGGGTGTGAAATTCTTCTAGCTGCTCTGTTGGTTGAGGCATAGAACAGAAAGCCATCACAGGCTCAGGTTGATATTCTGAAATCAAAGCTAGTTTGATAAAGCCCTCCTTTGATTTGGCGACCCCTTTGTCACAGTCAGACCCTGATCCACTGTGTTTCTCCCCATGTGTGCTAAGTCATTTCAGTGGTGTTTGACTCTGTGTGACCCTATGACTAGCCCGCTAGGCTCTTCCGTCCATAGGATTCTCCAGGCAAGAATACTGGAGTGGGTTGCCATGCCCTCTTGCAGGGTATCTTCCTGATGCAGGGATTGAACCCACGTTTCTTAGGTCTCCTGCGTTGGCAGGTAGGTTCTTTACAATTAGCAGCTCCTGGGAAGCCCATACTTCTCCCTTAGTGCAGTGAAAAGGCTCAGGCAGATGAAGAATTTATATATACCATGATGTATATAAAATAGATAGCCAGTGGAAATGTGCTGTCTGATTCAGGGAACTCAAGCCAGGGCTCTGTGAAAACCTAGAGAGATGGGATGGGGTCAAAAGTGGGAGGGAGGTTCAAGACGGAAGGGGCATATGTATCCCAATGGCTGATTCACATTGATGAATGGCAGAAACCAAGACAACACTGTAAAGCAATTATCCTTCAATTAAGAATAAATAGAAAAAGGACTTATGGTAAAACAAACTACCAGAGGCATTATACTCACTAGAATTCCGCACATTGGGTTTTGTTATTTTTACTTTCTTGCATCAGGCCTTTTAAATCTTGGAACTAGAACAAGCATTTGGTATTCCTTTTTCTTTTTTCTGGTCTGTTTGGAAATAAATTCCCTTAGTGTGACAGTTTGGACAAGCTGTTTGGACTGCCACTGTGGAATGCCCCTGAGGTGGGCAGGAAGGAGGCCTCTCAAGTACACGATTAAGGGGGTGCTGCACTGGGAGCTCCACTCATCTGTCTCCAGTGAAATACAGTCAGAAGGCACAGCTGGGATCTGACCTGCCAGGAAGAGCCTGAGTCCTCAGGCCAACGTCCTGTTTTCAGATTGGCTTCGTTATTTGACCTTGGTTCCCGAGGTAGGCTTCTGTTTGTCATTTCCAGGTGTTCGAGTAGGACCTGTGTACCTGGGATCCTCAGGTGTCTTGGGTGGCTCCGGAAGGCTGGCCCGTTAGAGCAACTGATGTCGAATTTGAGCATCTACGTGGACATGTTTGCTGGATCTCACGTGGACTGGCAGATCTTTAAATTTAGGACTCTCCATTTCTGCTGAAATAATAATGCCCCACGTCAAATTGGCAATTCCCCTGCATCGGACAGTGGTTAGAGCAGGAACCTGTTAGATCGGGCTGCCTGAGTTTGGACACTGGCTTCACCTTTCGATACCTCTGGTTCTTCATTTATGAAAGAGGGATAGAGGCACTCACTCCTTAGGACGGTTGTAAGGATGAAATGAGTTAATGCCTAGAATGTGCTGAGAGTAGTGAAATGCCTGGTGAACATGCTCAGTAAAGCTGCTGTTCCCGTGACATCTAAAGGCACTTTGGGGACAAAGCTCTTAGGAAAGTTTTTTCTGTGTAGGCAAGATAGTGAGGCAGGCCAAGTGTGAGCTCGAGTTCTTTCAGATGTTCTGTCTTTTGTCCCCTCTTCTGCATGGCATCTCTCTGTCTTGGGCAGACTCTGGAGAATTCTTAAGAATATACTGGGCCTTAGGGTATAGAGAAATTAGTGATGAAGAGAGTGACTCAGATGATCCTCAAACCCCAGATAAGCTCTTGAGACCTAGAATCCGCCCTCTAGAAAGTGATGTTAACTCAGATGGGGCCGAAGAGTGGGTGAATATGATGATACCTAAAGGGGGCGTATATACTAACCCTAAAGGGAAGAAGTTTGTCTCTAAGAGAAATTGCAGCCAGGTGAGCCAAAGCTCATCCTCCAGCAATGAGGAATTTGTAACTCACCGCCAGCCATCTCGGCAGAGTTCTACCTGCAAGCGAAGCTTGAAAACTGCTAGTAAATAAGAAAAGCCCTAATGGCAACGTTCCAACCTTATCTGCTTACTTTCCGAAGAACATGTTAGCTTAATTCTTGACCTGAGTAACCTACTCCGGTCTAGCTCATGATTGTAAGCTCGCATAGAAGCCAGGAGCAGTGTTTTTCCTTTGATCTCTTAGGATTGTAAGTAGAAGTAGAAGTAAAAGTATATGTGGGCTTCCCTGGTGGTCCAGTGGGTAAGGACACCGCCTTGCAGTGCAGGGGGCGCCGGTTCGATCCCTGGCCTGGGAGGATCCCATGTGCCGCGGAGCGGCTGGACCGATGTGTCCAAATACTGAGCCGGAGCTCTGGAGCGCATGCGCCCAGAGCCAGTGCTCTGCGACAACAGAGGCCACTGTGATGGGAGGCCCACATGGGCCAAAGAACAAAGATGGATGAAAAATAGACTAATGAAAGACCAAGTGGCCCGCCCACCCCCCTCCCTCCACACCCTCCCCCAAAATAGATAAATAAATATTAAAAAAAAAAAAAGTATATGCAACTGTGTCTGAGGTTTTTCCTATAAAGAGGGGCGAGTAGATTGTACGAAAGCTCACTCACAGAACTCAGCTGTGTCTGAGGTGAGGTTGAAGCTCTCCAGCTCTGGAGTAAGATCTTTCTCTTCGCCTTTGATTGACTTCTGATTATTTCTGATTATTTGTGCTTGCCTTTATTTAATGATTAATAAACCCACTCTTGGTTTAATAATACTTGAGACCACGACACTTTATTGTCGAGGTCTGAGGCTTAATTTGTCGAGGTTTTTTTGATACTGGGCCTTAGGGTATAGAGAAATTAGTGATGAAGAGAGTGACTCAGATGATCCTCAAACCCCAGATAAGCTCTTGAGACCTAGAATCCGCCCTCTAGAAAGTGATGTTAACTCAGATGGGGCCGAAGAGTGGGTGAATATGATGATACCTAAAGGGGGCGTATATACTAACCCTAAAGGGAAGAAGTTTGTCTCTAAGAGAAATTGCAGCCAGGTGAGCCAAAGCTCATCCTCCAGCAATGAGGAATTTGTAACTCACCGCCAGCCATCTCGGCAGAGTTCTACCTGCAAGCGAAGCTTGAAAACTGCTAGTAAATAAGAAAAGCCCTAATGGCAACGTTCCAACCTTATCTGCTTACTTTCCGAAGAACATGTTAGCTTAATTCTTGACCTGAGTAACCTACTCCGGTCTAGCTCATGATTAAAAGCTCGCATAGAAGCCAGGAGCAGTGTTTTTCCTTTGATCTCTTAGGATTGTAAGTAGAAGTAGAAGTAAAAGTATATGTGGGCTTCCCTGGTGGTCCAGTGGGTAAGGACACCGCCTTGCAGTGCAGGGGGCGCCGGTTCGATCCCTGGCCTGGGAGGATCCCATGTGCCGCGGAGCGGCTGGACCGATGTGTCCAAATACTGAGCCGGAGCTCTGGAGCGCATGCGCCCAGAGCCAGTGCTCTGCGACAACAGAGGCCACTGTGATGGGAGGCCCACATGGGCCAAAGAACAAAGATGGATGAAAAATAGACTAATGAAAGACCAAGTGGCCCGCCCACCCCCCTCCCTCCACACCCTCCCCCAAAATAGATAAATAAATATTAAAAAAAAAAAAAGTATATGCAACTGTGTCTGAGGTTTTTCCTATAAAGAGGGGCGAGTAGATTGTACGAAAGCTCACTCACAGAACTCAGCTGTGTCTGAGGTGAGGTTGAAGCTCTCCAGCTCTGGAGTAAGATCTTTCTCTTCGCCTTTGATTGACTTCTGATTATTTCTGATTATTTGTGCTTGCCTTTATTTAATGATTAATAAACCCACTCTTGGTTTAATAATACTTGAGACCACGACACTTTATTGTCGAGGTCTGAGGCTCACACCCTGAGGGGACCACGCTGTGTTCGCAAAGATGTCTCTGAGCTATTCAATATAGTTTCTTTTAGTGAGAGTTAGTGAGAATAGTAATCAGAGTAAGCTCCGACGTGGTGCCCACGACATCTCCCCCACCTCCAACCCGGGAGATTGCTGCTCTTGTTACTCGAAACCCCCAGCCACGCTCCGGGGAGGCCGACTGCCCTGAGCTGTACATTTCCCGGGGATCTGTGCATTTTAACAAAGTATAAACGGATGGATCGTCTTGAGGAAAGACTCTGGAGGATTGGTGTAGTCAGATCTTTTGAGAAGGGGCTTTAGGAGAGAAGTGAGAGAAGTTACCCAGAGTCATTAAATAACACCCAGAATTGCACTTTCCTAAGGCTGTTTTGTCCACCCACTTCAGTTTACAAATGTCTCAGGCAGGTGTATGCCTTAACTACACATTTATGTAAATTGCTTTAGATATTCAGATTTTTTTTTTTTCCTGAAAATCTAGTGGAGATCTGATTCTGAAGGCCTGGGAATTTTGTTTGTGGAGCTAAGGGGAGGAAGGAAGGTGCATTTTGGGATGTGGCTCCTGGAGGAGGGGTGGTGTGGGTTGGGGGCTAGGACCAGAGGCAGAAGATGGGCCTTGGGTATCTAAGAGCCAAAGAGAGGTGACAGGAAGATGGGTTAGGACTCAGAAGAGAAGTGAGAGCTGGCCCAGGACAGCACAGAATGGAATGACTATCTCTGAACAGCCCTGGGTCAGACCTCAGATCTTTCACTTAATAGCTCTGAGAGAAAGGTATTTCATTCTCTTGGATGGAGGGAGGTTCTTTGGGGGGCCCTAATCAAGTATCTGATGCTACCACTTAATTTCTGTGGTTTATTAATATTTTGTATCATCAAAGAGGAGCAGGATTTGAGAAATCAAGTCCCTTTATTTTGGGATGTTCACACTTTATTCTTTCTGGCATTAAAGGTGGGTGGGGACATTTGTTAGTTTGCTAGAGCTGCTGTACCACACACTGGGTGGTTAGAACAGATAAACCCACTCTTGGTTTAATAATACTTGAGACCACGACATTTATTGTCGAGGTCTGAGGCTCACACCCTGAGGGGACCACGCTGTGTTCGCAAAGATGTCTCTGAGCTATTCAATATAGTTTCTTTTAGTGAGAGTTAGTGAGAATAGTAATCAGAGTAAGCTCCGACGTGGTGCCCACGACATCTCCCCCACCTCCAACCCGGGAGATTGCTGCTCTTGTTACTCGAAACCCCCAGCCACGCTCCGGGGAGGCCGACTGCCCTGAGCTGTACATTTCCCGGGGATCTGTGCATTTTAACAAAGTATAAACGGATGGATCGTCTTGAGGAAAGACTCTGGAGGATTGGTGTAGTCAGATCTTTTGAGAAGGGGCTTTAGGAGAGAAGTGAGAGAAGTTACCCAGAGTCATTAAATAACACCCAGAATGCACTTTCCTAAGGCTGTTTTGTCCACCCACTTCAGTTTACAAATGTCTCAGGCAGGTGTATGCCTTAACTACACATTTATGTAAATTGCTTTAGATATTCAGATTTTTTTTTTTTCCTGAAAATCTAGTGGAGATCTGATTCTGAAGGCCTGGGAATTTTGTTTGTGGAGCTAAGGGGAGGAAGGAAGGTGCATTTTGGGATGTGGCTCCTGGAGGAGGGGTGGTGTGGGTTGGGGGCTAGGACCAGAGGCAGAAGATGGGCCTTGGGTATCTAAGAGCCAAAGAGAGGTGACAGGAAGATGGGTTAGGACTCAGAAGAGAAGTGAGAGCTGGCCCAGGACAGCACAGAATGGAATGACTATCTCTGAACAGCCCTGGGTCAGACCTCAGATCTTTCACTTAATAGCTCTGAGAGAAAGGTATTTCATTCTCTTGGATGGAGGGAGGTTCTTTGGGGGGCCCTAATCAAGTATCTGATGCTACCACTTAATTTCTGTGGTTTATTAATATTTTGTATCATCAAAGAGGAGCAGGATTTGAGAAATCAAGTCCCTTTATTTTGGGATGTTCACACTTTATTCTTTCTGGCATTAAAGGTGGGTGGGGACATTTGTTAGTTTGCTAGAGCTGCTGTACCACACACTGGGTGGTTAGAACAGCGTAACTTCACTGTTGCTTCCCAGGTGACTCAGTGGTGAGACATCCACCTGCCAATGCAGGAGATGCAGGAGATGCAGGAAATGTGGGTTCTATTCCTGGGACAGGAAGATCCCCTGGAGGAGAAAATGGCAACCCATTTCAGTGTTCTCGCCTGGAGAAGGATCCCATGGACAGAGGGGCTCAGCAGACTACAGTCCATGGAGTTGTAGAAGAGTCAGATATGACTGAGCATGCATGTATACATGCATGAGTAGGAGACCAACTGAATACATTAGGATGGTCTATCCATTTAATGGAATATTATGTAGTTGAAGAGACGATGTAGACTCCACTGGCACTGATACATATTTATGATATATAGTTAAGAGAACAAAATAGTATGTATAGGGCTTCCCTGGTGGTCCAGTGGGTGAAGAGTCTGCCTTGCAATGCAGGGGGCACCGATTCAGTCTCTGGCCTGGGAAGATCTCATGTGCAGTGGAGCAGCTGGACTGCTGTGTCTAGTTGAGATCCAGCACTCTGGAACGCATGCGCCCAGAGCCAGTCCTTTGCAATGAGAGAGGCTGCTGTGATGGGAGGCCCACACAGGCCAAAGAATAAAGATGGATGCAAATGAATAAATGAAGAACCAATAAAAGAGGCCAAAATTTAAACAAAAATTAGTTTCTAATATTTAAAAAAATAGTATGTGTAAATGAAACATTTTTATAAGAATTTTTTTATAAGCCCAATAAAAAATATAGAAGGATATATAGCAAAATATTCATAGTGATTATCCCAGAAGACTGGGTTATTAATTATTGTTTAGAATTCTTTTACTAAGGCCTCATGTTCTGATACTATAATGGGCTCTGAGAGAAAGGTATTTCATTCTCTTGGATGGAGGGAGGTTCTTTGGGGGGCCCTAATCAAGTATCTGATGCTACCACTTAATTTCTGTGGTTTATTAATATTTTGTATCATCAAAGAGGAGCAGGATTTGAGAAATCAAGTCCCTTTATTTTGGGATGTTCACACTTTATTCTTTCTGGCATTAAAGGTGGGTGGGGACATTTGTTAGTTTGCTAGAGCTGCTGTACCACACACTGGGTGGTTAGAACAGCGTAACTTCACTGTTGCTTCCCAGGTGACTCAGTGGTGAGACATCCACCTGCCAATGCAGGAGATGCAGGAGATGCAGGAAATGTGGGTTCTATTCCTGGGACAGGAAGATCCCCTGGAGGAGAAAATGGCAACCCATTTAAAGTGTTCTCGCCTGGAGAAGGATCCCATGGACAGAGGGGCTCAGCAGACTACAGTCCATGGAGTTGTAGAAGAGTCAGATATGACTGAGCATGCATGTATACATGCATGAGTAGGAGACCAACTGAATACATTAGGATGGTCTATCCATTTAATGGAATATTATGTAGTTGAAGAGACGATGTAGACTCCACTGGCACTGATACATATTTATGATATATAGTTAAGAGAACAAAATAGTATGTATAGGGCTTCCCTGGTGGTCCAGTGGGTGAAGAGTCTGCCTTGCAATGCAGGGGGCACCGATTCAGTCTCTGGCCTGGGAAGATCTCATGTGCAGTGGAGCAGCTGGACTGCTGTGTCTAGTTGAGATCCAGCACTCTGGAACGCATGCGCCCAGAGCCAGTCCTTTGCAATGAGAGAGGCTGCTGTGATGGGAGGCCCACACAGGCCAAAGAATAAAGATGGATGCAAATGAATAAATGAAGAACCAATAAAAGAGGCCAAAATTTAAACAAAAATTAGTTTCTAATATTTAAAAAAATAGTATGTGTAAATGAAACATTTTTATAAGA
Organism: Tragulus kanchil; assembly: GCA_022376925.1. Taxonomy (NCBI): domain Eukaryota; kingdom Metazoa; phylum Chordata; class Mammalia; order Artiodactyla; family Tragulidae; genus Tragulus; species Tragulus kanchil. The sequence goes on along the minus strand of JAIOJX010000003.1, from coordinate 73,825,607 downwards.
ATTTTTTTATAAGCCCAATAAAAAATATAGAAGGATATATAGCAAAATATTCATAGTGATTATCCCAGAAGACTGGGTTATTAATTATTGTTTAGTCACTAACTCATGTCGAAGTCTTTGCAACTCCACGGACTGTAGCTTGCCAGGGTCCTCTGTCCATGGGATTTCCCATGTAAGAATACTATAATGGGGGCCATTTCTTCCTCTAGGGGATCTTCTAGACCCAGGGATTGAACTCGCATCTCCTGGATAGGCAGGCAATTTTTTTTTTTAACCACTGAGCCACCAGGAAAGCCCAAGTTATTAACTACCTTCTATTAAAATATTTTTCCAGGCTTCTCTGGTGGTCCAGTGGTTAGAGAGTTCGCCTTGCAGTGCAAGGGGTACAGGTTGGTTCCCTGGCCTGGGAAGATCCCATGTGCCGTGGAGCATCTGGACGGATGTGTCCAATTACGAGCCAGTGCTCTGGAGCGCATGCGCCCAGAGCCGGTTCTCTGCAGTGAGAGAGGCCACTGCAATGGGAGTTCCGCACAAGCCAAAGAACAAAAGATGAATGAAAATAAATATAAACACAAAAGAGGCATGATGGGGAAAAGAAAAAAAAATTCTTCCATACTTTCTAAATTTTTTCCAATAAATATGCATTACTTTATAATAAAAATAACAATGAATCAATGTGAAAATTGCCTTTGGAGGCTCTGGATGGCCTCTTAATATCAGGAAGTTTTGCTTTTCATGACTCTAGTTCTTGAACAACTGGCCTCATTTAGATTCTGACATTATAAACTTCACAGATCCAAAACTTTGATCAAAGCTCAATGACTGCTTATTAGTTATTGCTTTTGTTGTCGTTCACTTGCTCAGTCATATCTGACTCTGCGACCCCATGGACTGCAGCACGTCAGGCTTCCCTGTCCTTCACTATCTCTTAGAGTTTGCTCAAACTCATGTCCATTGCATCAGTGATGCACACCCAGTCTCTGTTACCCACTTTTCCTCCTGCCCTCAACCTTTCCCAGAATCAGGGTCTTTTCCAGTGAGCTGTCTCTTTGCATCAGGTGGCCGAAGTATTGGAGCTTCAGCTTCAGCATCAGTCCTTCCAGTGACTATTCAGGCTTGATTTCCTTTAGGACTGACTGGTTTGGTCTCCTTGCTGTCCAAGTAAAACCATTTAAAACCCATTCTTCCTGGGGAGCTCTGATCTTCCCTAGTCTGCTGATCTTGATTAACCTCATGAGTGTGAGCTCATCTGGATGAGTCCAGAGCAGAATCTACCCTGTTTTCAAAAAACATCAACACTTCGCCATCTGCTTGTGCAGTTTCTGAAGCATATGGATCAGCTCAGAGCCCCAGCATTCCAGACCCTGTTAGAGCATGCCAACTCAAATTGTCTGCTCTTCATCACCTTCATCAAAGCTTGGCTGAGAAAAGTGATATTTATGGGAATTGTTTAGAATTCATCTTTTCCTTTCGATGCTACAAGTTCTATGCTTGAATCAAGCCAAACCAATGGAAATTTCCATTCTTGGAATATATTTTCTAAGCTTTTCATGAAATTGTATTCATTTAAATATTATCCTAGAAAAACAGGAAGTTTATTACAAGGACACAGTGCTGTTGCGTCACAGAGTCCTCTAAAAGAATTCCTCCAGGGCTGATACAGACACAGCGAAGAGACTCGTGGGCACAGTCAGGGAAGGAGAGGGTGGGACGGATTGAGAGAATAGCATAGAAACACACATGGCAGATTCTTTATTGTCTGAGCCACCAGGGAAGCCCCCCAAGTACTGGAGTGGGTAGTCATTCCCCTCTCCAGGGGATCTTCCCAGCCCAGGGATCAAACCTGGGTCTCCTGCATTGTAGGCAGATTCTCTACCGTCTGAGCTATCAGGGAAGCCCTGTAAAATGGATAGCCAGTGGAATTTTGCTCTCTGACGCAGGGAGCTCAGCCAAGTGCTCTGTGGTGGGCTGGGGTGGGAGGTGGGAGGGAAGTTCAAGAGGGAGGGGACGTATGTATACCTATGGCTGAGTCATGTTGACAGATGGCAGAAACCGATATAAGAACTTATCCTCTAATTAAAAAACAAAAATTCCTCCCGGTCTTAGGGAGGACCAAGAAAACCAAATCTCAGAAAGACTCTCACCTCCATCTCTAGTTTCTGCTTCTTACCGTGTCCGTTTTGTGCTTTCCTTTCTTCGTGGACCCGGCCTTTTGAGTGTCTCTGATCCAAGAACCCACGTGTTCATGAACAGAATAAGCAAGATGGTTTGGACACCTTCTCATCCCCAAGGGTGGAAGAATTGTCCAGGGAAGGAGAGAGGAGCAGGTAGGGGGAATTGGTTGCAGTTTCCAGAGAAAAGCATCTGTTACATTCCAGCGTTTTTAAAGAAAAAAGTATTGCCCTGTATTTCTCATTTATAGGGCATAGACTATGCAATTAAACCTTACTTACTTCTATTTCATCTACTTTTGTCTACTCCACCACCTTTAGAGGTGATATATGCTTCTATTACTGGGAATTCCCTTTAATAGAAGTTCTTGCTTTGGAAACTATTCGTATGTCCCAGATTTTTTTTTTTTTATCTGCCTTTTTTTTTTTTTTGGCCACTTCTATTGATCTTTCATTTATTTATCTTTGTTCTTTGGCCTGTGTGGGCTTCCCATTGCAGTGGCCTCACTCATCGCAGAGCACTGTCTCTGGGCGCGTGCGCTCCAGAGCTCTGTCTTGGTAGTTGGACACATCTCGGGAGTTGGACACATCTTAGTAGTTGGACACAACGGTCCAGCCGCTCCACGGCACGTGGGATCTTCCCAGGCTAGGGATCGAACCGGTGCCCCTTACACTGCAAGGCGCTGTCCTTACCCACTGGACCACCAGGGAAGCCCTGTCCCAGATTTTTAAAATGGAAGGATGTAGGAACTTCCTAGTGGTCCAGTGGTTAGGACTTAGCACTACCATTGCTGAGGTCGGGGGTTCAATCCCTGATTGGGGAATGAAGATCCCATCAGCTGTGCAGTGTGGCCAGAAAACCACAAAATTGTATAAAAAAATAAAATTTAAGAATATGATAAGAACTAGGTATCGAAAAATCACGTAGTACATTTTAAGGGGTAGGACTGGTGTTGAGGTGACTACCAGGGTCACTGGTGCATCATCTTGAGCAGGCTCACATGCTAAAACTGCTTTAGAACATTGTGCTGAATATTTAGATTAGAATATAAAATATAGCTGATTCTTACTTTTCTTGGTGGCTCAAAAACAAATATGAAGCTCAGCTGTAGCTATTATACTCCTGTGTTGTATATTTGTGTTTTTCTTTCTGTTGCTCTAAAACTCCTCCTTTTGTTTATATTTTCTCTGGTCCTGATGCTTTTCTTTCTTCTTCTTTTTCTTTTTAATTTTACTTTTAACTTTTTTTTACAGTGTTTTGTTGTTTACAGATATGTATGTTCCCAGCTGATGCTCTTCTTATTTGGTTTTATCTATTATTGCAGAGAAAAGCATCTGTTACCAGCGTTTTAAAGAAAAAAGTATTGCCCTGTATTTCTCATTTATAGGGCATAGACTATGCAATTAAACCTTACTTACTTCTATTTCATCTACTTTTGTCTACTCCACCACCTTTAGAGGTGATATATGCTTCTATTACTGGGAATTCCCTTTAATAGAAGTTCTTGCTTTGGAAACTATTCGTATGTCCCAGATTTTTTTTTTTTTATCTGCCTTTTTTTTTTTTTTGGCCACTTCTATTGATCTTTCATTTATTTATCTTTGTTCTTTGGCCTGTGTGGGCTTCCCATTGCAGTGGCCTCACTCATCGCAGAGCACTGTCTCTGGGCGCGTGCGCTCCAGAGCTCTGTCTTGGTAGTTGGACACATCTCGGGAGTTGGACACATCTTAGTAGTTGGACACAACGGTCCAGCCGCTCCACGGCACGTGGGATCTTCCCAGGCTAGGGATCGAACCGGTGCCCCTTACACTGCAAGGCGCTGTCCTTACCCACTGGACCACCAGGGAAGCCCTGTCCCAGATTTTTAAAATGGAAGGATGTAGGAACTTCCTAGTGGTCCAGTGGTTAGGACTTAGCACTACCATTGCTGAGGTCGGGGGTTCAATCCCTGATTGGGGAATGAAGATCCCATCAGCTGTGCAGTGTGCCAGAAAACCACAAAATTGTATAAAAAAATAAAATTTAAGAATATGATAAGAACTAGGTATCGAAAAATCACGTAGTACATTTTAAGGGGTAGGACTGGTGTTGAGGTGACTACCAGGGTCACTGGTGCATCATCTTGAGCAGGCTCACATGCTAAAACTGCTTTAGAACATTGTGCTGAATATTTAGATTAGAATATAAAATATAGCTGATTCTTACTTTTCTTGGTGGCTCAAAAACAAATATGAAGCTCAGCTGTAGCTATTATACTCCTGTGTTGTATATTTGTGTTTTTCTTTCTGTTGCTCTAAAACTCCTCCTTTTGTTTATATTTTCTCTGGTCCTGATGCTTTTCTTCTTCTTCTTCTTTTTTTTTTTTTAATTTTACTTTTAACTTTTTTTTACAGTGTTTTGTTGTTTACAGATATGTATGTTCCCAGCTGATGCTCTTCTTATTTGGTTTTATCTATTATTGCTTATATTTTTACTGGAAACACCTCAAAATCTTTAGGAGGGAAGCCAGTCATAAATAAAGACCAAATTTTTCATGTTCAACAAGAGTTTTCAGTCCACTCCACCATGTACATTTCCATCTGACTACTTCAAGTTCAGTTTTAAAATTGTTGGTTCTTATAATCTAAAGGGATTAGCAATATCGTTCTAACTAAAGGAGTAGAAATGTTGTACAGGGCTACACACAAGGAGAGCTGTAGGGGAGCTTTTCTAAAGAATCTGCCTACAATTCAGGAGACCTGGGTTTGATTCCTGGTTTGGGAAGACCCCTGGAGAAGGAAATGGCTACCCACTTCAGTATTCTTGTCTGGAGAATCCCATGGACAGAGGAGCCTGGCAGGCTGCAGTTCATGGTGTTGCAGAGTTGAACACGACTTAGAAACTAAACCACAAAAAAACGTGAGGAACATTATGTACCAGTTTCCCAGAATATTCATCCATAGGTTGGTGCTCTAGATACTTGTGTGCATGGTGTTTGCATGTAAAACTCTGTATCAGCAATTGCATTTATTTCACATTTATAGCAATTAGCTTGTGCATGTAATAAAATGAAAGCTATTTTTACTGTTTGTAAATTCTTTTAATCACTCCTTTTTGTTGTGTTTCATGTCTAGCTGAAGACATGCATACACGTTAGCTAAAGTTAAATATTTTCTATGATGTTCCCCCCTTTTGCAGCCAACTATCCTTACAGTGAAATGTATTTACCACTGGACAAGTTTTGATAAATACATATGGCTGTGTAACCCAAACCTCTATTAAAATATAGAAAGTTCCTGCCATGCTTCTCCCCAGTCCATGTGTATTGTGTGTTAGTTGCTCATTCGTGTCCAACTCTTTGGAACCTATGGACTGTAGCCCGCCAGGCTCCTCTGTCCATGGGATTCTCCAGGCAAGAACACTAGAGTGGGTTGCCATTCCCTTCCCCAGGAGATTTTGGGGAACCCTGGGTAGCCTCCAAATGCCCCAATCACCCCCTAGATGTTTTCCTTACTTTAACAATTTTTTTCCCAGCTGATGCTCTTCTTATTTGGTTTTATCTATTATTGCTTATATTTTTACTGGAAACACCTCAAAATCTTTAGGAGGAAGCCAGTCATAAATAAAGACCAAATTTTTCATGTTCAACAAGAGTTTTCAGTCCACTCCACCATGTACATTTCCATCTGACTACTTCAAGTTCAGTTTTAAAATTGTTGGTTCTTATAATCTAAAGGGATTAGCAATATCGTTCTAACTAAAGGAGTAGAAATGTTGTACAGGGCTACACACAAGGAGAGCTGTAGGGGAGCTTTTCTAAAGAATCTGCCTACAATTCAGGAGACCTGGGTTTGATTCCTGGTTTGGGAAGACCCCTGGAGAAGGAAATGGCTACCCACTTCAGTATTCTTGTCTGGAGAATCCCATGGACAGAGGAGCCTGGCAGGCTGCAGTTCATGGTGTTGCAGAGTTGAACACGACTTAGAAACTAAACCACAAAAAAACGTGAGGAACATTATGTACCAGTTTCCCAGAATATTCATCCATAGGTTGGTGCTCTAGATACTTGTGTGCATGGTGTTTGCATGTAAAACTCTGTATCAGCAATTGCATTTATTTCACATTTATAGCAATTAGCTTGTGCATGTAATAAAATGAAAGCTTTTTTTACTGTTTGTAAATTCTTTTAATCACTCCTTTTTGTTGTGTTTCATGTCTAGCTGAAGACATGCATACACGTTAGCTAAAGTTAAATATTTTCTATGATGTTCCCCCCTTTTGCAGCCAACTATCCTTACAGTGAAATGTATTTACCACTGGACAAGTTTTGATAAATACATATGGCTGTGTAACCCAAACCTCTATTAAAATATAGAAAGTTCCTGCCATGCTTCTCCCCAGTCCATGTGTATTGTGTGTTAGTTGCTCATTCGTGTCCAACTCTTTGGAACCTATGGACTGTAGCCCGCCAGGCTCCTCTGTCCATGGGATTCTCCAGGCAAGAACACTAGAGTGGGTTGCCATTCCCTTCCCCAGGAGATCTTCCTGACCCAGGGATTGAACCCAGGTCTCCCATATTGGAGGCAGATTCTTTACCATCTGAGCCTCCAGGGAAGTGCTCCCCAAATCCATCCCCAAACCCCTAAGGCTACAATGGTCCTAATTTGTTTCCTATCATAGATGGGTTTTGCCTGTTCTAGAATTTATGACTAGAATTACACGACTGCTTTTGAGAATAAAAAAGAGCTTTTCTTTTATTGTTAACAAGTATTTAAATTTCTGGGGGGATGACACATGGCCTTCATGGTCCTAAAGTACACAGAATCATAGATGATTGTGGGGTATTATCCAGTGCAGAGCAGTAGTTTACCCCTGGATATGGTGGATAAGTGTCAGACACAACTGAAGCTGAGTGAGCACGGTGGACGAGAGACAGCTTGGACTATGTTCTTGGGCTAGTACCCTGGTGCGTGCTCATTCCTCTAATGCTTTGCAACCTCATGGCCCGTAGCCTGCTAGGCTCCTAAGTGCATGAGATTCTTCAGGCAAGCATACTGGAGTGGGCAGCCATTCCCTTCTCCAGGGCATCGTTCCCACCCAGGGATGGAACCCGAGTCTCTGGCATTGGCAGGCGGATTCTTTACCACCAAGCCATGTGGGAAGCCCCTTTTGAGGCAAGTAGCTTCCATTAAATGTTCTCCTTGTGACCTGAAAAAGTGAAAAGCTTTTGGAAGGGAGCCTCGTGAGTCATCAAATATACCGAAGTAGGTGTCTGGCCAACGATTATTTGTTAAGTCAGCTCAAAGCACTTGGAGACATGCTGCTGGCTGGCTCACTGCCCCCAGGGACTGGGACACTTCCTGCTCAGGCCCCTAGCTTGGGGGAGAAGGGCAGGAGAAGAATAGTGAACCCAGGAAAAGGATGGGTAGCCGGTTCTCCATTTCACCCCAGGCGCTTCTATTTTTTTTCCTCTTTTTCTCCTTTTGCCTTCTCTGTCCTCCTGACCTTTAATTTCCTTTCCTTTCCTTTTTCTCTTCCTTTTTTGTGATTCCCTGGACCCGCCCAGCGTTCCCATCCCGGTTCTCTAGGCCTTGCCTGTGGCTCCCAGCGCCCACCAGAGGCTGTTCCCACAGCCCTCCCGCGGGCGTGAGGACGGCCCCTGCACACCCACCGCTCGCTCTGCTCCCAGCTCGGGAAGTGAGAGCTTCTAGCCCGCCTCGGCTATGAGTCAGCATTCCTCCTTGTGGACGCGGGCCTGGGGAGAGACCCTGGGAGAGGATGTGGAGGAGGCGCTTTCCTTTCCCAGACTGGAGCTCCAGACATCCCCAGGGGCGGGGGCGGGGAGTGGTGGTAGTCGGGGGATGAGCTCGGAGGGGTGGGGGCCCCGCGAGCACAATTGCTGTAGGATTCCTGTGTTCCTACACATCACTGGGTTTGTTTGTATGAATGGTTCTAAAATCTGTTCTTAAAATCGTTAGCATTTGAAAATAAATTCCGTATAGGTCTCAGAAATTTGAGGAACTATAGCTACCAAGCGTGAGAAGGCAAAATACAGACTAAATTACATCATCTTGTCAAAAAAGTATAATGTGATTTTCCAAACATGCTAAACTGTTTTTTCTTTTTAAAATCCATTTAAAACATCTTTTTCTTTATATTTAAGCTTCAGTTTGATGTTTATCAAAAGCTTTAAACAAACTAGGCACATAATAGGTATTCAGGAGGCTTTTGTTGGTCACAGGAAGTGCAATAAATTTAGAGATCATAAGAGATTACTCTGTATTTAAAGGATTGAGGTATTCTACTATTTTTAGCCAAAGAACAATGTGCACTTTTGAATTCAAAGGTTCCTTATTACTGATTACCAGTGTTTGACAAAAACTGGTTACCGCATAATGTTATATGATGGTGCAATGTCTTTCCAAGATATAGTGAATTATGTAGCTTTCCTCCAACTTTAAATAAGCACACTTAATAAAACAAAAAAACCTCTGGTTTGTTTATCTTCATGTAGCTTGTGTCACAAAGTTTATTTCAGTAGTCACTTAAAACTAGGTTCTTGAATTCTCACATCATATGGAAATATCCCAGGAACCCTTTCTGGGTTAACCAAGACTTTAATACAGTTTATGAGGCATAGTATAATATTCTTGTAGTTGATTGTGGCTACAGCCAATTTGCCTGTGGCTCCCAGCGCCCACCAGAGGCTGTTCCCACAGCCCTCCCGCGGGCGTGAGGACGGCCCTGCACACCCACCGCTCGCTCTGCTCCCAGCTCGGGAAGTGAGAGCTTCTAGCCCGCCTCGGCTATGAGTCAGCATTCCTCCTTGTGGACGCGGGCCTGGGGAGAGACCCTGGGAGAGGATGTGGAGGAGGCGCTTTCCTTTCCCAGACTGGAGCTCCAGACATCCCCAGGGGCGGGGGCGGGGAGTGGTGGTAGTCGGGGGATGAGCTCGGAGGGGTGGGGGCCCCGCGAGCACAATTGCTGTAGGATTCCTGTGTTCCTACACATCACTGGGTTTGTTTGTATGAATGGTTCTAAAATCTGTTCTTAAAATCGTTAGCATTTGAAAATAAATTCCGTATAGGTCTCAGAAATTTGAGGAACTATAGCTACCAAGCGTGAGAAGGCAAAATACAGACTAAATTACATCATCTTGTCAAAAATGTATAATGTGATTTTCCAAACATGCTAAACTGTTTTTTCTTTTTAAAATCCATTTAAAACATCTTTTTCTTTATATTTAAGCTTCAGTTTGATGTTTATCAAAAGCTTTAAACAAACTAGGCACATAATAGGTATTCAGGAGGCTTTTGTTGGTCACAGGAAGTGCAATAAATTTAGAGATCATAAGAGATTACTCTGTATTTAAAGGATTGAGGTATTCTACTATTTTTAGCCAAAGAACAATGTGCACTTTTGAATTCAAAGGTTCCTTATTACTGATTACCAGTGTTTGACAAAAACTGGTTACCGCATAATGTTATATGATGGTGCAATGTCTTTCCAAGATATAGTGAATTATGTAGCTTTCCTCCAACTTTAAATAAGCACACTTAATAAAACAAAAAAACCTCTGGTTTGTTTATCTTCATGTAGCTTGTGTCACAAAGTTTATTTCAGTAGTCACTTAAAACTAGGTTCTTGAATTCTCACATCATATGGAAATATCCCAGGAACCCTTTCTGGGTTAACCAAGACTTTTAATACAGTTTATGAGGCATAGTATAATATTCTTGTAGTTGATTGTGGCTACAGCCAATTTGCATTTCTGAATGTGGTGACACGATTTTTTATTAGTCAAAGCCACGGGTGAGGACAGTTGACTAATTTAAAAAATGCTGGTCCAACACTTGAGCATTGTATCCTGCTAACAGTCTTCACAGATTATTCCTTTTGTCTAAACTAGATTTCTTTGATGAGGTTTCGCCTCACTTCCTCTTGTTCGGCTCTGAATGGTGACTAAGGCCAGCTGTACTCCAACCTCTGAATACTGCCGGGACTCTGAAGCAACAGCTCTTCCAAGGCCCGCTGGAAGAACAAACCTGATTCCCATGTCCTTGTCTCCTCTATGGGGAGAGTGGAATTGCTTTCCTGAGGCGTTGATTATACTTAAGCCATACTGCATCTCTCAGTGGTGTGATATGATTCCTCAAGGCCTCTGGTGAGAAAGTGTTAGTCCCTCGGTCATGTCTAAACTCTTTGTGACCCCGTGGATTGTATCCCACCAGGCTTCTCTGTCCATGGGATTCTCCAGGCAAGAATACTGGAGCGGGTTGTCATGCCCTCCTCCATGGGATCTTCCTGACCCAGGGATCGAACCCAGGTCTCCTGCCTTGGAGGCAGATTCTTTACCATTTGAGCCGTCAGGGAAACCCCAAAGGTTGACTTCTTTCAGGAATGAGGAGCAAGCATTTTGGCACCTCTTTTGTCACAAAGTACCACCAGGAGCCCTTTACACACCCTAGAGATCCACATGAGCCAAACTATTAATCAGTGCCATATGAAGAGGATGTTTGTTGAAGCAGCGGCTCTTCTCCATGTCAGGATGTCTTCAGTTTACCATGAGTGTAGTGTGTCAAGAGACACAGAAAGTGTCCCCAGACTAGAGGGGTCTATTTGAGTAACTAAGAGTTTACATCTATTAATAGAATAATGGCATGAACTCTGTCATAGGCCATAAATCCAAGTATCTTTGTTCTAAAATGAAACATAGTCCAATTACAAAGAGTCCACTTTATCTTAGAGCAATATGGGACTGGGGAAATTCTTTTTCTGAGAATCTCCTTGGAGATCAGGATGAGGTTCAGTCTCAGTAAAGTATTCAGAGACGTTCAGAGAGAGAGTAAAGAAGAATTTCAGCATGGTACATGGTGCAATGAAATGTCCAGAACAAGCAAATTCATAGAGACAGAAAGTAGATCAGTGGTTGTCTGGGACTAGGGAGAGGGGAAGATGTGAAGCAACATCTAGTGGGCGCTAGATTTTTTTAGGGTGGTGATAATCTTCTGGATTTAGATAGTGGTGATGATTGTACAACTTTGCAAGTGTCCTAAAACCACAAAATTGTACTCTTTGAAAGAATGAATTTTATAGTTTGTGAATTATATCTCAATTTAAGAGAATGCCATTTGAAGAACAGTATACAAAATACCGTTCAGTAATCCTCAAATTGTCAAGGTCATTAGAAACAAGGAAAACCGGAGAAACTGTCATATGATTAACAGTCTAAGAACATCTACTAAATATAATGTATTTAGGGTTAGAAAAAAGGGCATTGCAGGAGAACTGAGGAAATCTGGGTGAAGTGTGGGATTTGTTAATAACAATATATCAATGTTGGCTCATTAATTGTGAAAAATATCCCATTGTAGTAGAAGATGCTAGTAATAGAAGAAACTGGGTGTGGGGTGTCTGAGAATCCCTTGTATTAATGTGACGATAATCTAAAGTGTTTGAAATGAAAAAGTTATCAAGGGAAAAAGTCATAGCAGAAAAATGTAATTAAGAGCCTATTGGGTTTTTAGACATTAACTCCTAGAGATAAATAAAATCTTGAGGTTCTTCTAACTTTAGAAATGTGATTTCCTGTGTGGTGTGGCCAAATGAATTCCGGACTATAAGTTTCACCAACCAGCTTCTCAGCCAATTAATCATCTGTTCGTGGACTAAGAGTTTTTACAGTTTTATTAAGTAGACCATGAATGGCAGTGTCCCCAGACTAGAGGGGTCTATTTGAGTAACTAAGAGTTTACATCTATTAATAGAATAATGGCATGAACTCTGTCATAGGCCATAAATCCAAGTATCTTTGTTCTAAAATGAAACATAGTCCAATTACAAAGAGTCCACTTTATCTTAGAGCAATATGGGACTGGGGAAATTCTTTTTCTGAGAATCTCCTTGGAGATCAGGATGAGGTTCAGTCTCAGTAAAGTATTCAGAGACGTTCAGAGAGAGAGTAAAGAAGAATTTCAGCATGGTACATGGTGCAATGAAATGTCCAGAACAAGCAAATTCATAGAGACAGAAAGTAGATCAGTGGTTGTCTGGGACTAGGGAGAGGGGAAGATGTGAAGCAACATCTAGTGGGCGCTAGATTTTTTTAGGGTGGTGATAATCTTCTGGATTTAGATAGTGGTGATGATTGTACAACTTTGCAAGTGTCCTAAAACCACAAAATTGTACTCTTTGAAAGAATGAATTTTATAGTTTGTGAATTATATCTCAATTTAAGAGAATGCCATTTGAAGAACAGTATACAAAATACCGTTCAGTAATCCTCAAATTGTCAAGGTCATTAGAAACAAGGAAAACCGGAGAAACTGTCATATGATTAACAGTCTAAGAACATCTACTAAATATAATGTATTTAGGGTTAGAAAAAAGGGCATTGCAGGAGAACTGAGGAAATCTGGGTGAAGTGTGGGATTTGTTAATAACAATATATCAATGTTGGCTCATTAATTGTGAAAAATATCCCATTGTAGTAGAAGATGCTAGTAATAGAAGAAACTGGGTGTGGGGTGTCTGAGAATCCCTTGTATTAATGTGACGATAATCTAAAGTGTTTGAAATGAAAAAGTTATCAAGGGAAAAAGTCATAGCAGAAAAATGTAATTAAGAGCCTATTGGGTTTTTAGACATTAACTCCTAGAGATAAATAAAATCTTGAGGTTCTTCTAACTTTAGAAATGTGATTTCCTGTGTGGTGTGGCCAAATGAATTCCGGCCTATAAGTTTCACCAACCAGCTTCTCAGCCAAATTCAGATTAATCATCTGTTCGTGGACTCCAGGGAGACAAACACTGAAGGAAGAGTGTTCCCATCCATGGAAAGCCACCTCTTCAGACCTTCCCCTCCCCTGCCTTCTGTGTAACTTTGGTGGTGATAGTGGTTTAGTTGCTGGGTTGTGTCCAACGCTTGTGACCCCATGGACCATAGCCCATCAGTTTCCTCTGTCCGTGGGATTTTCCAGGCAAGAATACTGGAGTGGGTAGCCATTTCCTTCTCCAGGGGTTATTCTCAACCCAGGATGGAACCCACATCTCCTGCATTGCAGGCAGATTCTTTACCACTGAGTGACCAGGGAAGCCACTTTACTTGTTCTTTTGAACTATTATCATATCATGTAAAGGTAAGGCACTGCACATGTGGCAGATGCTTGCTGAGGTATTTTATCTGTCACATTGAAGCTAATTGCACATTGTAATTAAGTATATTGTGATAATGAGCATGATGGACAGGGGCCTTTGCGAGCATGCAACAGGATCTCAACTGGTTGGCAGATATAGGAGGAGTCCATCTTAGCTGAGAGGAGGGACCTGGAGGAGTGTTTGAGGGTGAGGAGGTAGGAGGGGCATTTCTGGCAGAAGGAATGGCATTGGGAGGTGTATGAAGGGCACAAAGATTTGGGAGGAACTGAGAGAAGACCCCATAGTCCTGAGGTGTTGGGGCAGGCACTGGGGCAGAGGGTGAAGATTCGTTTTCAATTAAGCAGGAGAACTGAGGAAATCTGGGTGAAGTGTGGGATTTGTTAATAACAATATATCAATGTTGGCTCATTAATTGTGAAAAATATCCCATTGTAGTAGAAGATGCTAGTAATAGAAGAAACTGGGTGTGGGGTGTCTGAGAATCCCTTGTATTAATGTGACGATAATCTAAAGTGTTTGAAATGAAAAAGTTATCAAGGGAAAAAGTCATAGCAGAAAAATGTAATTAAGAGCCTATTGGGTTTTTAGACATTAACTCCTAGAGATAAATAAAATCTTGAGGTTCTTCTAACTTTAGAAATGTGATTTCCTGTGTGGTGTGGCCAAATGAATTCCGGACTATAAGTTTCACCAACCAGCTTCTCAGCCAAATTCAGATTAATCATCTGTTCGTGGACTCCAGGGAGACAAACACTGAAGGAAGAGTGTTCCCATCCATGGAAAGCCACCTCTTCAGACCTTCCCCTCCCCTGCCTTCTGTGTAACTTTGGTGGTGATAGTGGTTTAGTTGCTGGGTTGTGTCCAACGCTTGTGACCCCATGGACCATAGCCCACCAGGCTCCTCTGTCCATGGAATTTTCCAGGCAAGAATACTAGAGTGGGTTGCCATTTCCTACTCCAGGGGATCTTCCCAACCCAGGGATGGAACCCACATCTCCTGCATTGCAGGCAGATTCTTTACCACTGAGTGACCAGGGAAGCCACTTTACTTGTTCTTTTGAACTATTATCATATCATGTAAAGGTAAGGCACTGCACATGTGGCAGATGCTTGCTGAGGTATTTTATCTGTCACATTGAAGCTAATTGCACATTGTAATTAAGTATATTGTGATAATGAGCATGATGGACAGGGGCCTTTGCGAGCATGCAACAGGATCTCAACTGGTTGGCAGATATAGGAGGAGTCCATCTTAGCTGAGAGGAGGGACCTGGAGGAGTGTTTGAGGGTGAGGAGGTAGGAGGGGCATTTCTGGCAGAAGGAATGGCATTGGGAGGTGTATGAAGGGCACAAAGATTTGGGAGGAACTGAGAGAAGACCCCCATAGTCCTGAGGTGTTGGGGCAGGCACTGGGGCAGAGGGTGAAGATTCGTTTTCAATTAAGCTGGAGAAGTTAGAAAGGGGTCATTAGGAAGTCATTGAAAGTTTTTAATCCTGGAGGTGTCTTGGTTAGAAGGGGATTCAAAAAATAATTCTCTGCCGTGTATAGAGTGGATAGGAGAGCAGCAATGGAGTGGGGAGGCCCATTAGGAGGTTAATAATGAAGGCAATGATTACAGAGGCTCAGACAGGCAGATGTGGTGAGGAGCAGTGAGTTGAGAATAAACTAGGAGGTAGAATCAACCAAAAGGTTATGCCGTGATAAAGAATGTAATTTACACATACAGAAATCATAAGCACACAGACAGGTTTACTAAAAAATATCAACACCATATATTTGTTAAAAAAGCAAGAGACAAAGCAATAGACTAGCAAACATGAGGAAAAATGAAAACCATCGCTCTGATCTGAAAAACCCAAGTCCGGATAGAGTAATGAAATGGTCGATATATATATTTTTAAAGCACAGTTATCCTTTCAAAATAGCTACAACTGTGTTTTGCAAAAGGTGGGCTTGCTCCTTATCAAATTACATAAGATTTGTCACATACGATTTGTATCTGTTTCCTACTTTGCCAGTGGCTTGGAAGCAGTGATGTGTCTTAGGAAGTTAGACTAAAGAGAGCATAGATGTGAAAGGAACTTTCTGAGGTAGGCCTGGCCCAGGAGCTAGTGTCAGTGCCCAGTGACGGGCTTGGGGCCCTGCCCCAAGGAGGGTGTTCAGTGACAAGGCAGGCCCGGGGGAGGGTCAACTGTGACTGCAGACAGACTCATACCCACAGCGTCTACAATACCCACAACTGCTGCCTGGCCGCGTGACAAAGGTGTCTCGGCAGAAGCATTTTGGCTGTCTGAAATACGGCCTTCACACAGTCCTTAGACTGTATTTGACAAGTTCATTTGCTAACGCACAGGCACGCTGTTATGGCATCTGGAGCATTTTGCTGAATGACTTGGTAGTATACTGCTGACCAGACAGCGCATTTCCAGATTTAGTTTGTAAGAGGGAAACAGCAAGTGGGAAGTTCAGCCGCAGGTCAGGGGACACTTACCCTGCAGCTCCCTCCCCAGGCACTGGGCTCCTTTATCCCAGGGGACCTGTCCGACAGAGATGGCCCTGCCTGGTTGCTCTCATGACTGTTGGTTCCCTTTGCACAGGGACTGTGCTGTTATTGCATTGTAAAGGTTATTCTTAATATCAGAAAAGAGAGTGGGTGGGGTGTCAAGAAGGGGTTGCAGAAACGAGGATGGCGCTGCCAGTGGATGCTCTTCACTATTTTCTGAGCATCTCTGAGCCACAGGAGGCAAGTGCTGCTTGTGAAAAACAGAGGGTGACAGACCACCAGTGTTGATTGATTTTGCAAGTTGTGTGCATCCTACATTATTTTTTTTTGGTTCTTCGTGATGAGCACTGAATAACTTGGCTTGGGATAATTTGAAGGAGAATAATGATATTCACTGACTAAGAGGTTTCTGAAGAAGCTGAGAGTTCATCCATTATTCCATGTGGATCAAAGACTCTCAGAGCGGGCTTCCTTGGTGGTCCAGTGGGTAGAGGGTCTGCCTTGCTGTGCAAGGGGCACTGGTTCGATCCCTGGCCCAGGAAGATCCCACGTGCTGCGGCTGGACCAGTATGTCCAATTATAAACCAGCGCTCTGGAGCGCATGCGCCCAGAGCTGGTGCTCTGCAATGAGAGAGGCCACTGCAATGGAGGCCCACACAGGCCAAAGAATAAAGATGGATGAAAATAAAAGTGATGACTTAGAAGCCAAAAAAAAAACCAAAAGACTCTCAGAGGTTTTCAAATTATGATCACATTTACCGTTTAAAGTTTTTGCCCAATTTGTCCAATTTGACTTTTAAACATGAGGGAAGATTATATGTCAACTTTATCTCCATTAGAAAAAAGAATGAGGGAGGATTAAATATCAGAATAGTATCAAAGATATGAAACGACTTTATTTTTTCTATTTTTATAACATTTTATGACTTATAAAACAGTGCTTGTATAAAAATTCCCACAAAGTTGCTAGAGAGTATACAATTCCCAAAAATGTCCTGGGTTTTTATAAACAATCTTATTTGTAATAATTTATTTATTTGTTATTAATATTTATTGATTTGAGTGGACTAAGTCTTAGTGGCAGCTCTCAGGTTCTTAAGTCTCTACCTGGAGCACGGCGACTCTTATTTGTGACATGTGAGGTCTAGTTCCCTGACCAGGAATCGAACCCTGTGTCCCCTGCATTGGGAGTGTGGAGTATTAAGCTACTTGAACATCAGAGGAGATGTAGCCTATTTATCTTTAAAATAAATTTAAGTTTTCTGAGAGGTCATCTGAAAGTGGTTCAGTCTTTAAAAGAGAAATTTTCCTTATCAGTGTCATCTACCCGCATGGTTGGTGAATAGTGAAAACTGGCAGCATGAGGGAGAAATCCCACTGGGAAATAAACTTAGCTATGGAACTTGGTTTTAAGTCACAGACTCTTTTAAAAATGGCTACTTCCTTGTTCAGTTCAGGTCACTCAGGGGCAGCCAACATGACTTCCATCCATCCAAGTCATGCTTGCCTATATATGTTTGGTCTCACCTTTGATGAGATTTCCTTTAAAAAATAACTATAGCTCTTATGGCGTACTCTTTGACTGTCACAAAACAAAACACCAACTACACAAAACCTACCTGGGTCCTCTGAGGTTGGAGTGAAACACAAGGGGGAGGTTGTGAAACTCAGCCATGTGCCTGCTGACTAAGATGGAACCCATGTAGGAGTTAAGTCAGTAATAACATGCCTCTTACTGCAGCTCAAGTTGCCTGCAAACCCCCCACGCTTTTTAGCAAATATTGCTTTGAATGTCAGAGTGCACAGAGCTGTTCTCGAGGGTTTGGCTAAATTTGACTCTGTGAGAGAATAAACCTAGAATTACAAATGTGGTGATCGCAACCGTGTATGTGATGCAAGACCAATTTTCCACTTGTGCTGGGTGGGTTTGTTCAAATCTCACACAGAGGGCTTCCCCTGGTGGTCCAGTGGGTAAGGACACCGCCTTGCAGTGCAAGGGGCGCCGGTTCGATCCCTGGCCTGGGAAGATCCCACGTGCCGTGGAGCGGCTGGACCTATGTGTCCAATTACCGAGCCGGAACTCTGGAGCGCGTGCGCCCAGAGCCGGTGCTCTGCAACAGAGGCCACTGCGATGGGAAGCCCACATGGGTCAAAGAACAAAGACGGCTGAAAATAGATAAATGAAAGACCAATAGAAGTGGCCCACCCGCCCCCTCCCTCCCCAACTCGCTCCCGCCCAAAATAAATAAATCTTTAAAAAAAAAAAAAAAATCTCACACAGAAATGAGAGATGCCTGACAGAGTGTTGACTTGCCCCTAACATAAGGTAGTGATTTAGGTTTTATTTTAAATAGACATTAGAGTCTGGGTAATTCAAAATTTTAATTTAGGAAGGAGCCTGGGAGAAGAGTAGAGGATAGGAGCTAGTTGGCCCTTGGATGAGGGGTGGGAAGTTGGGGAGTGGAGGCCTCAGTACTTCCGTCCATTTCTGAAAGAGTTATTTTGTGATATGCTAAAGACAACTCTAAGTCTGTGTCTGAACATGAGTCTGTAGCCAGACCTAAAGCAGGTTCTGGCATTGTGATGTGCTGTAGTAGGTTTTTTTCTTCAACGTGCAGATGATGAGTAAACCTTAATGATTAAAGCATTATAAGCCAACTGTGGTGTTTTGACAGTGACCCAGGTACACTAGGGACCTAATCAGGGTGGCCTGGGAGAAGAGGGGCTTGGGGAGCAGCTTAGAAGAAATAGGTCAAATGGATTTCTCCCAGCTCTTCTAAGGCACTCAAAATGCGCTTTGCATTCTTTATGCAAAGCCTAGGGGTTGCATGAAGAATTCTCAACCAAAATGTTGTTCTATGCAAAACTTTCTCTTGGTTCAAGCTGATGCTTGTGATGCTGGGCTTGTGATGCTGGTCATTCTCTTGGTTTGTGGAGGATGTTTTGTGTAGTCATTCAATAAATATTTAATCAGCATATGCTATATCCCAAGTATTATGAAGCTGGCTGAGAATATAGCAGGGAATAAAGTGGAGTTTCTCTTCTTATGAAGCTTGCTTACTGATATACAAAAGCCAAGTTCAAGTCCTGACTCCATCAGTTATTAGTTTGTAGGGTTACTTCACCTTGATTAACACATTTTCGACTGGAGATGTATTAATATGTCTTTTGTTACCCAAATGTTTTTCACTGGAGACATATCAGTGTTTTTAGAGAGTGATACCATTAACACCAACATGCAGTTGTTAGGGCTTAAAATTGATACGAGGTACATTATACAATTTATGATGGTCATTAACATTCACATTTTGCTCCATTAGATTTTTGTTCCAACTTTGTGTATATTATAAACATAAGATTTTTTAAAATGATGCATCATGAAATTTTGGGTGAAGAGGAGTTTCTCAGTGAGAAGCAGATACTTTCTCTGATTGTCTGAGTGACATGTATACTAGTGTCATGGAAGAGGATGTTTTTTCAGAATATAGTTCTGATTCAGACGGTGTGAATGTGAGACCAACAAAAAGACAATAAAGCCTTAGTGATAGATTCTGATACAGAAAGTGAAAATGAAATTCACCAGAATGGAGAATGCTCCTTTGCTTCTACAGAAGAGTGGATTGAAGACAATGTTTCATGAAAATTTGAAGACTTTACAGGTATATCAGGTTTAACTATTGAATGTAATAATCCCCAAATGTTAGTGAAATAACAGAATTATTTTTTGGCCAGCCAAAATAAAAATTGCTGGCAACAGATGTTGTGTCTGTCTGCTAAGTCATGGGTTTCCCCAGTGGCACCAGTGGTAAAGACCCCTCCTTCCAATGCAGGAGACAAAAGAGCTGCAGGTTCGAAACCTGGGTTGGAAAGATCCCCTGGAGGAGGACATGGCAACCCACTGCAGTATTCTTGACTGGAGAATCCCCATGGACAAAGGCATTAGTTTCTGCCAAAATCCCCTGGTAGATAATGAGTTAACTTCTCTGTGCCTCTGGTTTCCATATCTGTACAATGGGATGATAAAAGGGTACTTACTTCATGAGGTTGTTTTGAGGATTAAATGAGGTATTTCAGGTAAAGATCTTACAGTGATGATGGATGCACTGTAGTAAGGACTAAATATTAACAGTTACATATCAAATGAGCTTCAGCTGCTGGCTAAAAGAAGCACAAGAAAGCATTCATGCATCTGGTTAGTACAGACAAGGGTTCAGATGAAGCCTTCCACTGAATGTGGCTATTGGGTGTGGAGTTCGAAACTTGTGAAAAGCAAAGGGGCTCAGACACTCTCATTTAAGCAAACATTAATTAGCCTTTGAAAAGCAGCCTAAGTGGAAATGTAGTGCAGAAATTCATGGACTGTTCTTTCCAAAGGGCTTCAATGATCACAACTGTAGTCGAAGAAATCTTGCTGGAATTAGTAGGTAATAAAAATGTAGACCCTTCCCGGAGAGGAGATGCTCTCCAGCCCCAGTGGAAGAGACACTCTGTGGATTCGTTGGTGGGCCACCTGGTGTTCTGAAACTGTGATACCACACTTGAACTTTGTGCTGGTGAGAATAATTTGGTAACTCAGTTTTTATGTGAAATCTTGAATTCTGTGATTTCGAATCCTGGTGTGAGCATAAATCAGGCTGTTTGAACTTGCCTGTCATTCCACTACCTCCTAGCTCAGTTTCTTTATCTGCAAAACAAAGGATATTCAAAGAGAAACCTTTGTTTAAAGCAATTGAATGTTTAGGATGTGGGTCTACGTGCATAGATGCCCACATGGCTAGGATACCCGTGAGAGAGGGCAGCAGATGGCAAAGCACAGGTATCAGTATCTTGCTTCAAGGCGACACTGTGCATACCTGGGGTAGACTCTGATGGGCAGTGGTAGTCCTGTTATGTTTAGAGACACGGCACTCTTTAAATAGAAAGACAGTTGTTTACCCCAGATGCTTCTAGTTTGTTATGGTTTGCTCCGTTGAAATTTCCAAATATGGTTCTGGGGAAAATGGGTACAAGTTCCTTCTTGTGGGAGCAAAAGCTTTTTGGAACAAGGGCCGTGTTACTGATGAAAATGTTATATTGAGTCTCATGGCAATTCATTTATTGCTTTCTTGACCTTGTGTCATCCAGGGAGTGTCAAAAACCACATGGTGCTTCTGAGCCCTACAATTTTTGCAGTTAAGTCTCTGATTTAGCTGACAGATGTTAAAACAAGACACAGCCAGATAACTCCCCAGTGACCACACAGATGCAACACTGAAAAGTCAGCATCAGAAGCACTTCTGCATTGTTAGTACAGACAAGGGTTCAGATGAAGCCTTCCACTGAATGTGGCTATTGGGTGTGGAGTTCGAAACTTGTGAAAAGCAAAGGGGCTCAGACACTCTCATTTAAGCAAACATTAATTAGCCTTTGAAAAGCAGCCTAAGTGGAAATGTAGTGCAGAAATTCATGGACTGTTCTTTCCAAAGGGCTTCAATGATCACAACTGTAGTCGAAGAAATCTTGCTGGAATTAGTAGGTAATAAAAATGTAGACCCTTCCCGGAGAGGAGATGCTCTCCAGCCCCAGTGGAAGAGACACTCTGTGGATTCGTTGGTGGGCCACCTGGTGTTCTGAAACTGTGATACCACACTTGAACTTTGTGCTGGTGAGAATAATTTGGTAACTCAGTTTTTATGTGAAATCTTGAATTCTGTGATTTCGAATCCTGGTGTGAGCATAAATCAGGCTGTTTGAACTTGCCTGTCATTCCACTACCTCCTAGCTCAGTTTCTTTATCTGCAAAACAAAGGATATTCAAAGAGAAACCTTTGTTTAAAGCAATTGAATGTTTAGGATGTGGGTCTACGTGCATAGATGCCCACATGGCTAGGATACCCGTGAGAGAGGGCAGCAGATGGCAAAGCACAGGTATCAGTATCTTGCTTCAAGGCGACACTGTGCATACCTGGGGTAGACTCTGATGGGCAGTGGTAGTCCTGTTATGTTTAGAGACACGGCACTCTTTAAATAGAAAGACAGTTGTTTACCCCAGATGCTTCTAGTTTGTTATGGTTTGCTCCGTTGAAATTTCCAAATATGGTTCTGGGGAAAATGGGTACAAGTTCCTTCTTGTGGGAGCAAAAGCTTTTTGGAACAAGGGCCGTGTTACTGATGAAAATGTTATATTGAGTCTCATGGCAATTCATTTATTGCTTTCTTGACCTTGTGTCATCCAGGGAGTGTCAAAAACCACATGGTGCTTCTGAGCCCTACAATTTTTGCAGTTAAGTCTCTGATTTAGCTGACAGATGTTAAAACAAGACACAGCCAGATAACTCCCCAGTGACCACACAGATGCAAACACTGAAAAAATTCAGCTATTCCAGCTTGGGATGGGATTATACTAGTGCTCCAAATTTTCCTACTGATGGCCTTTGCATTTTTTTTTTTTTCCTGGTAGCCTCATATGGCTTAGGTTAGAGGAAACTGAGTCTCTCTTCTTTTCGTTGATTCACTCTCCCATCCATACACCTGAGAAAATGTGCAGCTCTGAAGTGCAGCAGATCAGGGGAACATTAGCAATAATAAAGTGTTCAAGCCTCTTTTATGGCCAGCCCAGCTCTAACTGAGCCACTTTTGGCTCTGAAGAGAAAAAAAGAAAAGTTCTTCGATCTGAAGGGAGCTTCCCTTGGTGTCTACCGAGTCAATTTTATGGACTAGGATATAGGAAGCCCACAGTGACTTTCTCTGGGTCACAGACGGGACTAGAGGACCCAGAACTAGAACGCGGTCTTCTCAACTCCAGGTCAGCCATTTCCTATCGAATCTTTTCCTCTTATGCATCCTCAGCCTATCCTCCAGCTCCTACCTCAGTTCTCCCCTGAGATCGGTGTTGGGGGCCAGGGATGTGCAGTGGAGGTTGAGAAAGAACCTCTGTCTCTGCCCTGTCTTGGGTGTGCCTCATTGCAGCCCATTTCCTTTTGGGAAATGCTAGCCACGAACATGGTTAGATTTTTTTTTTTTGACAGTAGAACTAATGTAAACCTGTGAGTTGATAAATGAGGAAACGAGGAAACTAAGGCTCAAAGAGGAGATGAAACTTCCTCAAATTTCCACAGTCTCCAGGAGGACAATTCACAGATATTTATGGAGCACTTAGGATGAGCCAGTCCTATGGAACCTGCTGGGGATTTGAAAGAGAAGAAGACAGATGTGGTTCTTACTCTGGAAGAACTTCCTATCCAGTAACAAGACAGAGAACAGACTACCACTGATGGGAAGAATGTTAGGAAGGGGAAATACAGGGTCCTGCTGAGATCTTAATCTGGTCTTTCAGAACATTAGTGAAGAGTTCAGAGAGGGAAAGATACCTCTGAGGTGGTGTGCTTGCTTACCTTATTGAGATAATTGCATCAGTTAAAATTCTCTTTCCTGTAAGGTGGTCCTGGCACTTTTCAGACCGTTCTATCACTACCCTATTATTCACTACACTGAAGCATTTCTTCAAATTATGGTCTCACCCTAGGCCACTCTAGGAGAAAGTGAGGTAATGGGGGCAGGTTTGCAGGACTCATAGGGGGAACTGAGGCCCAGTATACTCTGTAAGGAGACTGCTGTCACCATGGGGCTTCTGGTTGCCTCTAGAAAAAAAAAAAAAATCTACAAGTTCACTCATAGATTTGTGATATTTGTCAATTTCCTGCATTTTCTTGGGTTATTATCATGT
This sequence comes from Tragulus kanchil, assembly GCA_022376925.1. Taxonomy (NCBI): domain Eukaryota; kingdom Metazoa; phylum Chordata; class Mammalia; order Artiodactyla; family Tragulidae; genus Tragulus; species Tragulus kanchil. The sequence goes on along the minus strand of JAIOJX010000003.1, from coordinate 73,802,091 downwards.
ACCCTGGTAAGATGACCCCTTCTGGCTCTGGGACCTCTTTTCTCCATGTTCTCAGACTTTGTAACTTTTCTGCATGACAGCCATTTGTCTTGCATCCTCCTCCTCTCTGAGCTGTTCCTTCACGCCCTTCTGCTCAGAGCTCACCTCTTCCTGACCAGCCCCACCCCTTCCTCCATCAGCTGCTCACAGCCCTTGCACAGCAGCTGCAATTGGTTTTGTATATAGTTACATATTTAAAACAATTTGTGTTCCTGTCTGTTTTCATTATGTGCATCCTTTTTTCTCCTCTGGATTAAAAGTGTCCTGGGAAGAGGGTTTGCTCCCATTTCCTAAAGGGCTTAGATTACCAAGAGGGCAGTGGCTGATGGCTAGGCAGAATGGACCCCGAAAGCAAGAGAGGAGAGCAGGAGTTGGGAGGGATGCATGCCAGGGAAGCAATGGACAGAAGCAGTTGTCTGAGGCAGCAGGGTGAGACACTAACTTGCTGTGTAACTTTGAACTGGCTTTAAGCTTCCTTTTATGTCAATGAGTGCAAGCACAGTGCCTCCTTCCCCTGGGATCTTGTGATATACTGCCTAGGAAGTTGCTTTGAATGATGTAAAGCATTAGGACTATATTGTAATGTCCCGCTCTCAGACCCTGTCAAGTATGTGGAGCACCAGGAAATGCCACAAAGGCTTCTTCTTTAAGAGTTGGGTCTCGGACCCAATCCTCGTCTTTGCCAGAGCTATGGACAGTGTTGAGTGACCCAGATGTCACAGTCAACGTGATTGTGGGGCCTTGCAATGAGACCCTTCAAGTAAGAAGACAAGGTCTTGGAAAAGTTTTAGAATTTGATATATGTATAACAGTTGAATCATACAGAGGCACACTTGTCTGTGTGTATGCATGTGTGTATAGTGGTCCCTTGGTACTGTGGATTGGTCCAGGACCCCTGTGGGTACTAAATCCTCAGTTGCTCAAGTCTGTTGTGTAAAATAGTGTAGTGTTTGCATGTAATTTATGAACACCCTCCCATATACTTGAATTAATCTCTAGATTACTTATAATATCTCATGCAATGTAAAACCTATGAAAATAGTTGCCTGTGTGTGATATTTTGGAACTTTCTGGGATTTTTTTTGAAAAATATTTTTGATCTTCTGTTGGTTGAATCCACAGATAAGGACCCCTCACATATGGAGGGCATTATGTATAAAAGCATTGAGGTTTATATATATATGATAGGGAAAACCCAAACTCAGTAGGAATTCATTATATTCATTTTAGGGTCTAAGCCTTAAGACTGCAATTTTAATTACAACTGGGGAATGGACATAATAATCTCTTTAGCATTCATGGCCTCTGAAGTCCTTAAATCATTGATGTGGGAACTATCCCTTCAGCCCAGAGTGCCAACATTGTGCCTACCGCCTGTTCTGGTTCGTTCCCACCTTCTTTTATTTTCTTTGTTGGTAAAGACACATGTATGTCTCAGCTTAAGGTCATCAGAACAGAGTGAGGCTCTGCATGTTGCCCACAGTCAAGAAAGGATGATGCTGGACTCAGACGGCTTGGGGAGGGGATGCTGTCTACTAGGGTGGAGTGCCTCAGGTCGTACCCAGTTTGTTTGTGGTCAGGAGAGTCAATGACTACCACCTTTTATGGGTATTCAAAAAGCCAAAGGCAGGAAACTCAGTTCTGGGTATACACCCCAAAGAATTGAAAACGGGGTCTCAAAGAGAGATCTGTTCTTGACCCTCTGGAATTGGTCCCCAACGAAGGTCCTCCTGTCCAGTGTCCTCTGAGCCAATGAACGAGAGTGAGTTTGATTTAGAAGCAAAGGAAGCCTTGATTCTTTGAGCCGAGGATGGAGAGGAGCTTGGATGTGCTCTACAGAACAAACTTTCCCTGCCAGGCTGTGGGCAAGGCTACTGAATAGAGTCTGGTCAGCAAGGAAGGCTGGGAATTCTTGTGGGGCAGAAATTGTTGCACTGTTCACAGCTTCAGATCTAGTGCCAGAGGAAGCATCTGTGTACATGGTCCAGCACCACCATCTTGAATCATGCTGTCCTGCATGGCTTCTACACCATGCAGCTCAAGTGTGGGCACAGTCATTTTGTAGCAGGAACTCTCTTCTGAAGTGCCAAGTTCAAGTCCTCTGCACGTGGCACCTATGAGAAAGTGAAAGTAGAATAAGCACAAAGGACAAAAAGGTTAGGCTTTTTTAGCCACCCAGATTCTCTGTTTCTTTCCCAGGAATTGTTAATGGGCTTTGCCAGTGACAGCTTTGCATGTTCATGTTCATAGCAACATTATTCACGGTAGCCAAGAGACGGAGGCAAATCTAAGTGTCCATCAATGGATGAGTGGATTAGCAAAAGGTAGTACAGGTGTGGACTGCCTAGGTGACACTAAAGGTAAAAACCCACCTGCCAATGCAGGAGACATAAGAGACTTGGGTTTGATCCCTGCATAGGGAAGATCCCTTGGAGGAGGAAATGGCAACCCATTCCAGTGTTCTTGCCCGGAGAAGCCCATGGGCAGAGGAGCATATCACAGAATATTTTTCAACCTACAACGTGATGAACCTCAAAGACATTGTGCTGAATGAAACAAGCCAGTCACAGAAAGACAAATACTGTGTGATTTCTCTTACATGAGGTACATAGAATAGTCAAAATTATACAGACAGAAAAGTAGAATGGTGGTTGCTACAGGCTGGAGAGAGAAGAATGGGGAGCTATGGTTTAATAAGGTGGCAAGTTTCAGTTTTGTAAGATGAAAGGAATTCTGGAGAGGGACTTCCCTGGTATGCCTGCCAGTATAGGGGACATAGGTTCAATCCCAGGTCTGGGAAGATTCCATGTACTGTGGGACAACTAAGCCTGTGTGCCACAATACTGAAGCTGCCATGCCTAAAGCCCATGCTTTGCAGAAAGAGAAGCCACCCCAACATGAGAAACCTGAACACTTAACTTGAGAGTAGCCCCCTGCTCTCCACAACTAGAAAAAGCCCGTATGCAGCAATGAAGATGTAGTGTGGCCCAAAATAAAAATGAATAAACAAGTAAAAATTAAAAAAAAAAATTCTGGAGATCGGTGTACACAGTCTGAATATATTTAATATTACACTTAACATTACTGAACTATACACTTATAATTAAGATAGTAAATTTTGTATTTTTTTTTAATTCTTTATTTTAAAGGTTTTACAGAGTTTTGTTGTTCACAGACGTGTATGTTCTCAGATCAGTCATATGGATATCCTTGGTTCCCACCCTACCAGTTCCCCCCATCCCACCCCTCCAGACCATCGCCCCATGCCATTGTGAGCACTCCTATTCCCTTTGCACAGTGACAGCTTTGCATGTTCATGTTCATAGCAACATTATTCACGGTAGCCAAGAGCGGAGGCAAATCTAAGTGTCCATCAATGGATGAGTGGATTAGCAAAAGGTAGTACAGGTGTGGACTGCCTAGGTGACACTAAAGGTAAAAACCCACCTGCCAATGCAGGAGACATAAGAGACTTGGGTTTGATCCCTGCATAGGGAAGATCCCTTGGAGGAGGAAATGGCAACCCATTCCAGTGTTCTTGCCCGGAGAAGCCCATGGGCAGAGGAGCATATCACAGAATATTTTTCAACCTACAACGTGATGAACCTCAAAGACATTGTGCTGAATGAAACAAGCCAGTCACAGAAAGACAAATACTGTGTGATTTCTCTTACATGAGGTACATAGAATAGTCAAAATTATACAGACAGAAAAGTAGAATGGTGGTTGCTACAGGCTGGAGAGAGAAGAATGGGGAGCTATGGTTTAATAAGGTGGCAAGTTTCAGTTTTGTAAGATGAAAGGAATTCTGGAGAGGGACTTCCCTGGTATGCCTGCCAGTATAGGGGACATAGGTTCAATCCCAGGTCTGGGAAGATTCCATGTACTGTGGGACAACTAAGCCTGTGTGCCACAATACTGAAGCTGCCATGCCTAAAGCCCATGCTTTGCAGAAAGAGAAGCCACCCCAACATGAGAAACCTGAACACTTAACTTGAGAGTAGCCCCCTGCTCTCCACAACTAGAAAAAGCCCGTATGCAGCAATGAAGATGTAGTGTGGCCCAAAATAAAAATGAATAAACAAGTAAAAATTAAAAAAAAAAATTCTGGAGATCGGTGTACACAGTCTGAATATATTTAATATTACACTTAACATTACTGAACTATACACTTATAATTAAGATAGTAAATTTTGTATTTTTTTTTAATTCTTTATTTTAAAGGTTTTACAGAGTTTTGTTGTTCACAGACGTGTATGTTCCCAGATCAGTCATATGCATATCCCTGGTTCCCACCCTACCAGTTCCCCCCATCCCACCCCTCCAGACCATCGCCCCATGCCATTGTGAGCACTCCTATTCCCTTTGCACAATGACAATAGCTATCTTTTCCACACATGACAGTATAGGTTTCCATGTTATATTACGTTTATTTTACCACAATTGAAAAACAAAGCAATACAACAAAAAATCCTCCTCTAATGCCCAGGTTTACCATAGAGCAATCATATCAGAATCTCTGAGAGTGAATGTCAGGCATCTCAATTTTCAAACTTTCTCCAGGGTTGAACCAAGGTAGAGAAGCCCTGGACTCCATGCAGGTAGTCCAGTGGCCAGGTCACTGCTGTCATTCAGGGCTGCAGTGGTGGGGAATGGAGTCATGGGATAAAGCAAACTGCTTGGTTTGCAGAGAGAAATGTCAGCGTTCAGGGATAGATTAGATATGGGGAAGAAGACAAAGAATGGATCAAAGAGGTTCCCCGTGTCTTAGACTAAATGGTGGATTTGTAGAAAAACTGAAGGTTTGTCAGGAATCATTTGGGGAGGTTTTGGTGGCTGATGATTTATTTGATGACTTGGTGATGTACTTGGGTGGGCATTTCTTTGTTTTTTTTTTTTTTTTTTTTTAAACATTTTATTTATTTTGGTGGGGGTTGCAGATTGGGGAGGGAGGGGGGCGGGCAGGCCACGTCTATTGGTTTTCCATTTATCTATTTTCAGCCATCTTTGTTCTTTTGGACCGTGTGGGCCTCCCATCGCAGTGGCCTCTGTTGTCGCAGAGCACCGACTCTGGGTGCATGTGCACCAGAGCTCTGGTTTGGTAATTGGACACATGGGTCCAGCCACTCCGCAACATGTGAGATCTTCCCAGGCCAGGGATCACACTGGCGCCCCTTGCACTGCAAGGTGGTGTCCTTACCCACTGGACCACCAGGGAAGCCCGTGGGTGGGCATTTCTTAGAGGCAGTTGGAAAAGGTCATACTCAAAATCATTTATTCATTTTCTCCATAGATGTCAGAGTTCTATTTTCACATTAAAATTTTTTCTCTTTTAATCAACAAAGGCAGAAAAACTGCCCTGTGGCTATCATATCCTCAGGAGCCATGATGCACCTCTTGTTTCAGAACTCCTTTTGGCATGATTGAGGAGTTGGAGAGCTGTGGCCTTCCCTTAGCTTTCTCCTCCCTGCCTCTGGTCCTTCTTTGCAGCTCCTTTCTCAGGATCCCATTACGCATGGTTGCCCAGTTCCTCCCACCTTTCTAGGAAGCTCATGGTCATATCAAATTCACATTAAGGCAATAGAAGCTTCCTGCCATCACTTTTCTGGCAGCCCTCCCATTTAAAAAACAAACTGAATGATGAGAATCATGTTTAAGGAAAAAGACGAAAACATGAACGATGGCATTGCAGGAAGGAGAAATTTTGTAGAAGAAATTATGGCTCTCTCAGGTCGCTGGAAAGCACCTCCCCAGAGAATCCTGGTTAGATGTGCAGACCGAAGTGAGTGGGTGGGGGACTGGGTGACTCAGAGGCAGCCAGAGTGGTAGATGGTCATTGGGAGAAGGTCACTGAGTCACGTAGGCAATCTAGCCGTGGAGACAGTAGGGACAGAAATCCATGAGGCATTCAATATACCCTGTTTCTTTGGCACAGAATCATATCTTCTAAGCAGAACAGAGCCATGTCTCCAAACTTTACCTCGAAGTGTTCAGGAGACCGAGGATTCAAGGATGGTTTCAGAACCTTTCCCTCACAGGGACTTAAAGGTGCCTTCATCACAGTGCCCACAACTGGGTGCTATGACTTGGAATCATTGTTGCCATGTTTATTTTGGACAGTTTAAGGGGAAAAGCCCAGGCTACCCTGATGAAAAAGGAAAGAGACAAGATTGGAAATCGTGCATGTGCACCAGGCCTTAATTGGACACATGGGTCCAGCCACTCCGCAACATGTGAGATCTTCCCAGGCCAGGGATCACACTGGCGCCCCTTGCACTGCAAGGTGGTGTCCTTACCCACTGGACCACCAGGGAAGCCCGTGGGTGGGCATTTCTTAGAGGCAGTTGGAAAAGGTCATACTCAAAATCATTTATTCATTTTCTCCATAGATGTCAGAGTTCTATTTTCACATTAAAATTTTTTCTCTTTTAATCAACAAAGGCAGAAAAACTGCCCTGTGGCTATCATATCCTCAGGAGCCATGATGCACCTCTTGTTTCAGAACTCCTTTTGGCATGATTGAGGAGTTGGAGAGCTGTGGCCTTCCCTTAGCTTTCTCCTCCCTGCCTCTGGTCCTTCTTTGCAGCTCCTTTCTCAGGATCCCATTACGCATGGTTGCCCAGTTCCTCCCACCTTTCTAGGAAGCTCATGGTCATATCAAATTCACATTAAGGCAATAGAAGCTTCCTGCCATCACTTTTCTGGCAGCCCTCCCATTTAAAAAACAAACTGAATGATGAGAATCATTTTTAAAGGGAAAAAAGACGAAAACATGAACGATGGCATTGCAGGAAGGAGAAATTTTGTAGAAGAAATTATGGCTCTCTCAGGTCGCTGGAAAGCACCTCCCCAGAGAATCCTGGTTAGATGTGCAGACCGAAGTGAGTGGGTGGGGGACTGGGTGACTCAGAGGCAGCCAGAGTGGTAGATGGTCATTGGGAGAAGGTCACTGAGTCACGTAGGCAATCTAGCCGTGGAGACAGTAGGGACAGAAATCCATGAGGCATTCAATATACCCTGTTTCTTTGGCACAGAATCATATCTTCTAAGCAGAACAGAGCCATGTCTCCAAACTTTACCTCGAAGTGTTCAGGAGACCGAGGATTCAAGGATGGTTTCAGAACCTTTCCCTCACAGGGACTTAAAGGTGCCTTCATCACAGTGCCCACAACTGGGTGCTATGACTTGGAATCATTGTTGCCATGTTTATTTTGGACAGTTTAAGGGGAAAAGCCCAGGCTACCCTGGTGAGAAGAACAAAGAAAAGAGTCAGACAAGACTTCTGGAAAATCGTGCAGTGGTGTTGAGCTTTAATCTGTCTTTCTAGTTCAGTGTCTGGCACATGAAGGTAATGAATCGACCCTGTTGAACAAAAGAAGGCAGAGTAAAAATAGTTTCTGCATGATGAATTTTGTGGTTGTAATTTTGTTGTGCTCTGTGTGGGTGGCATGTAGAAGGAAAATCAAGTAGGCCTGGATTCCATGTCTAGTTGTGTCACTAATTAGTTTTGTGATATTGGTCAGACACGGACTTCTCTGAGCTCGTTTTCTTTGTAGAGAGGGGTCAATAAAGCTTTGTTTCTCATGATTGTTATTTGCCGTTAAATGAGATAAAGGGCATGAAAGTGACTGAAACCCTAAGGTACTTTACAAATATAGAGTGTAATCATCTTGAAAGCACTGAGCTTTTTTGTAGAGGATTGTGTGAATTCATGTGTATTGATGTAGACGTGTTCTCATTAGGTAAAAACTGAAAGTAAAACTCATGTACTTGAGACTGTGCAAATAAACTCGGCAAATGATGTTAACACTAATTTTAAGAAGTAATACATTAATTTCAAGTAGGGAATTTGTGAAAAAACATAAAAGTAAAACTGAGATGTGAAAAAAGTTTAGCACCGTTGCTTATAACTTACTCTCAAAGCCCATATCTTAACGATTCTCCATAAGAAATCTATGTGAGGGTTAAATACCCATCAGTTGTTTTCTTAGTTCCATTGTGTCCAACTCTTTGTGATCCCAAGGACTGTAGCCCTCCCAGCTTCTCTGTTTCAGGGATTCTCCAGGCAAGAATACTGGGGTGGGTAGCCATTCCCTTTTCTAGGGAATCTTCCTGACCCAGGGATGGAACCCAGGTCTCCTGCATCCCAGGTGGATTCTTTACTGTTTGAGCCACAGGGGGAAGCCCAAATACCCATCAGTGTCCTTGACCAAATACTGAGATCTTGCCATGTACACTGGGTATCAGAGTTGTGTTTCTGCTGCTGTTCTTGGAGCAATTACTGGTTTGTTCAGCCAATGGCTATGTGTGTGTGTGTGTTTGTGTGTGTGTTGAGTAGCACAACAGTTTCATTAGCTTAGCTAAATGCTGCATTCACTTATTTATATGACAAAGGCCTGTTTGATGTGTTAGCAGCCTTAAAAGGTTTAGCGCCACTGGGAACTGTGTACATATTTTTTAGTTTACTGTTAATCTTAAGTATATTCTTGGATATCCATTGAACACAAGTTTAATATTAGCTGGATGAATAAAGCATTAGTTACTGTATTCTCTTCAAAATAAACATAGCCTTGTTACAGCAACAGCAAGGTGAACTGACCTTTTATTTGACCTTGGCTAAGATCAATTATGCTTAAACATTCTGTAGTGGCTTATATAGTTTGGCTTCTCTATAGTATATTAAAGGATTTATTTAAACGGTGTTTATAAATTTGGCCAAAGTGACAAAGCATCTTACACTTTCTGATGATTTTCATTTTTTACCTCAAATACAGCTTTATCCATCATAAAGTTAGGAAAGTCAAGGGACCACCTCTCTTTTTAAACCAATGTATCCTTGCACAGGAATTTTCTTTATTGCATTTTGCAAGTACCATAATCTAGGAAAAGTAGAGATAAAACTCAAGATACATTGCAAGCAAGAGTAAGTAAACATACTGATGATGATACTCACATGTTATATACATCTGGTGCTTATGTACTTAAACGAGATAGGAAAATCTTACTCATCTCAGTAGAAAAACAGGGCAAAGATTACAACTTGGGGACTTCATGATATTTTGTCTGTGTGCAGTTTGTCAAAAGGCAATTTATCTAAACCTGGAAAAGGATATGGTTTGGCTGACTAAACTGTGGAGTGATACAAGTGATACATAATGATAAAAATGCTTAGGGGAATTTTCGGGGCGCTCAAATCAAGTGTACAGTACAGTGTGGGTGTCAAGAGCAGACTCTTCTCTCTGCTTTTCTTTTTTTGCACCAGTTTTCAAAACTGTGAAAGTTGCTGACATTTCATACCACATGCTGGACGGTTAAATCACAATCTTCGTGGTCACTTGTAAATATATGCCTGGTGGTGGTGGGAAAGCTTGTTTGTGCTCCCCGGGAAGAGCTTCTTTCTCATGTACCTCTCCTCTTTTGAAATCACACCAGGTACTTTTGTTTTGGAATCCAGGGCTTTCCAAAGTGAGAGTAACTCGGCTGAGAACTCTGGAGCTGCCTTATTTTCATAGGTGCTCCTTGATGGAAAGCTGGCAGGATAATTCAAAAACACGAATCTTCCATCCTCCGACAGAAATTATCTTTCTGACTGGCTTGCCACAATGCCTAAAATTCTGACCTGAGGGGATTTCTTCCTCCCCAACACTGGGATTTGAAAGTCCCGAGGATATTTTAGTGGGGTTAATATTGGGCTTCTCTGCTGGCTCAAATGGTAAAGAACCCACCTGCAATGCGGGAGAACTGGGTTTCATCCCTGGGTTGGGAAGATCCTCTGGAGGAGGAAATAGCCACCCACTCCAGCATTCTTTTTTTTTAATTTTTTTTTTTGGGGGGGTGGGTCGGGGAGGGAGCGGGGCAAGTGGGCCACTTCTATTTGTTTTTCATTTTCATCCATCTTTGTTCTTTGGCCCGCGTGGGCCTCCCATCACAGTGGCCTCTGTTGTCACAGAGCACCAGCACATGCACTCCAGAGCTCCAGCTCAGTAATTGGACACATCGGTCCAGCAGCTCCGCAACACATGGGATCTTCCCAGGCCAGGGATCAAAACAGTGTCCCTTGCACTGCAAGGCAGTGTCCTTACCCACTGGACCACCAGGGAAGCCCCAACCCACTCCAGCATTCTTGCTTGGAGAATCCCATGGACAGAGGAGCCTGGAGGGCTACAGTCCATAAGGTTGCAAAAAGTTGGGCATCGCTGAGTGACTAAAGCACAGCAGAGCACACAGTTATTTAAGCTCATTGTCTTTCTCATCAGTAAAACCGGGCTATCAGTAGTTACTGAGAAATGACCAGCAATTGGTAAAATGATCAGTATTTGTAAAATGATACTAGCACTTAAAATGGGGCTACTCACTCTTATTGAAGTGGGTTTTCGTGGCGGTCAAATGAAATAATGTGAGCCAAATGCTTGATCTAATGCTAAACAGTAATAGTTGTAGTTATTACTATTTTTATTTTGTTGGAAGGGAGGAAAAGGAGGATAGGCCACTAACATAGTAGGCTTTGTTTTGTTTTTCTTCCTAGTTACACCTAGGGATCTCAGAGAATTGGTGCTGAAGGAAGGCTATGTCCTTCATTGTCTAGGAGCTTTTTTGGGTTGGTGTCAGGAGATCAGCAAGAGAAACCCCAAATGAGGTGAAGAGAGAGGATGTGGGAGGGTACCACATGCTAATGTGTTCATTTTTAAAGTTCTTTAACTTTGAAGGCAACAAGTCCTCTGATGACTTGTTTTCACAATATATGGGTTAAGTTGGCAGGGTAGACTTTCTTTCCCTATAAGGGAGGAAACCAGAGTGCTGAGAAGTAAAGGAACTCAAATTACAACAAATTAGTGGTAAACCTGGGATTAGGACCCTGGTATCAGATTCTGAGCATGTTGTCCACTCACTATGTGGCATCTCAGATTCAATGACCTCCTTCACAGGTTTGTGCTCAGACTTGGGTCCCTACTGATGAGCCTGTTGTTGGCATCCTGCAAAATAGCAGGAATGAGAGATATGGTGGATTCATGGTCCAAAGGCCTAGTGTTGCCTAGAGATGGCTGTAGTAATAGCACCAGAGCCAGGTGAGGTTTCACTTCCTGGTTGTGAGGGACATTTCTACCTGAACCTGGGCCAGCCAGAGGCACTGACAAGGGAGATCGGACTCCAGCCGGAGTCCTCTCCAATGGCATGACCGCAACTGCACTTCAGAGCCCCGTGGCTACACTGAAAGGAGGGGAAATGGAGATGCTGGTAATGTTGAGAAATGTCAGGAAAGTGTGATGCTGATGGCACCCTATCACCTTTTCTCTTCCTTCCCTCTTTTTTTCACTTCATTTATGCAAAATAACTCCAGAAAGTTAGAGAGGGGTTCTATAAATGTTTAGCCTTGGTGTTATAATTTTAACTGCAAAGTCCTTGGGGGCATTGAATTTCCTAACATTTTGGGGTAGCTGCAAAATTTAATTTTAGGTAGAAATGAGTTGACTGAGGGTCAGTGTAATTCCCAGATCATCAGTGTGCAAACCATCTAAACATATGTGAAAAATTTAACAGCTTAGTTTTCTGGGAAAGTAAAAATAATACACTGACAGCCATAAATAAGAATTTGTAACATTTCTTTATGCATAGAAATTCTCTAGTAGGCAAATCATAAATTAAGGTGGAGTATTTATAGTTTATTTATTAATTTAGGGCTTCACTGGTGGGCTCAGCAGTAAAGAATCCACCTGCCAGTGCAGGAGATGCAGGTTTGATCCCTGGATCAGGAAGATCCCCTTGAGAAGGGAATGGCAGCCCACTCCAGTATTCTTATCTGGAGGATCCCATGAGCAGAGGAGCCTGGTGGGCTACAGTTCATGGGGCTGCAAAGAGTCAGACACAACTGAGTGACTAACTTATAGAGAAGTGAAGGTGGTATACATAAACCAGATACACCGAAACTAAGGCAGATGAATTCAAGACAGAAACTAGAAAGAAAAAAGGAAAAAAGGAGAGGGTCACAGAATATCAGTGAGAGCTCCTGGGTATAGAGAGCCTGCCTGAGTGTGTACCAGTGTGTATCTGAGTTTCCCTGTGGCCTGAGAAAAGCTGGTGCCAGAATGAGTTGGATAGCCCTCATTCCCTTTCTAGTACTAGAGTGCCTGTTTCATTCATTTACTCACTCTTTCATTTACTCTTTTCAATGAAACATTTGATCTGTCTTGTATTACTGTGGCTCCAGGCTATGCACTAGAAATACAGTAGTGAACCAGAGATGTTTACCTTCGTGGAGCCTGTAGTTTTTGTGGGAAGGCACGTAGACAAATTATTATGATATGCTAAGACGTGCATAGCTTTGCAAGACATGCAGAGACATGTGGGAGCATCTGATAGATGCATTTAATCTAGAGTGGAGGTTAGGGAGGTTTCTATTGCTCAGTAAAGCATTTTAAGCAATTCCACCTTTATAGTAACGTAATAGCTTGCTATTAGATTTCAAGACTGCTTTTCAAAAGCAGATTCGGATTTATTTGCACAAGACTTAAAAACTAAGTAACTGAACCAAGGTCAACAAGCATTCGTGGCTTCCCCAGTGGCTCAGCAGTAAAGAATCTGTCTGGAATGCAGGAGTCCAGATGTGGGTTCGATCCCTGGGTTAGGAAGATCCCCTGGAGGAGGAAATGGCTACCCACTCCAGTATTCTTGCCAGGAAAATCCCATGGACAGAGGAGCCTGGCAGGCTATGGCCTGTGGGATTGAAAAGAGTCAGACATGACTGAAGCAACTAAGCACAGCAAGTACTCTACTAGTTTTTATCTGGTGATTTATGGCTTGAAATAGGGCCTGTGTTATTGAATGTTTTCCTTAGTACGTGATTTCTATCCTGTTTCTGGATCCCTTTGCTATTTCCACAGGTACCTTTAATATGACACCTTGACTTTGTCATGAAACTCTGTTCTGTTGGTTTACCCAAGTCTTGAAGGATAAAATAGGATGAACTAATTAATCAGAATATTAATACTCCCAAGACCCTTTGGAGAGCTTTAAATGCAATCTGAGATGTAGGGTGGGATGATAAAAAACTGAACATCTCTACTTTGAAAAATATTGTTATGTGATATGTGTAGGCTATATGTGCTGAACCCTAGGAAGAGTTCAGATTTCATGGTATAGACAATTTCTCTAGGGTAGAGGTGGGGTAGTGTGTTTAAGAATGTGGGATAAAAAATAAAAGCATGTGGGATAGATACAGTCAAGCTCTGGTTCTGTCACTTTCTAGCCATGAGAAGGTGGGTAGATTAAATCATCTGTGCCGCTGTTTCTTCGTTTGTAGTATAGGCATAATAAAATTTATTTTTCAGAGTAGTTATGAAGGCACCTAAAGTACTCAGCCCAGTGCCTTACTCATAAGGCTCAGTAAATGTTAGCTGTCCTTAATATTAGGATAGAAAATGTAGAGTTTTGATAGCTAAGAAAAAGTATTTCTAACTGACTATAATATTTGAATTGAAATCTACAAAAGACATGTCTTTGAAGAGGAAGTAGAGTGAACAAGGACAAATGATCATAGTTCTGTTAATCTAAAGAGTCCACCAAGTCAATATGAACAGAGAAAGAGGGTTATATAGCAAACATCTACCTTGTTCCTGTCACTTTCATGGTATTGGAGAAGTCAGAGAAGCCCAAGATTCTGCAATGAAGTGACTTTTGAAAGAGCTGAACCTACTGAGGCATAGAGAAACAGTAGGCATGGTGCTTTAGAGCACAGCCTCTAGAGCCAATCTGAACCCCATCTATATTTGGTGATTGTGTGACCTTGGGCAAATTACCTAACCTTCCTGTGCTACAATTTCCTCGTCAGTAAAAGACAGTAGTGAAAGCACCTATCTCATTGGGTTCTTGTGAAGGTTAGATGAAAGGACTGAAAAGTGTCCAGAATAGTGATGGCCCATCACTGTCAGTAAAATTAGCTACCACTGTCCATCTGACTAGGATGTTAGCTCCTTGACAGCAGGTACTTTACCTGTTTTCTTCTCTTCATTCACGTATCTCCAGGAGTTGAAAAGTGCCTGACATGGCAACTGCTCATATTAATACTCCCAAGACCCTTTGGAGAGCTTTAAATGCAATCTGAGATGTAGGGTGGGATGATAAAAAACTGAACATCTCTACTTTGAAAAATATTGTTATGTGATATGTGTAGGCTATATGTGCTGAACCCTAGGAAGAGTTCAGATTTCATGGTATAGACAATTTCTCTAGGGTAGAGGTGGGGTAGTGTGTTTAAGAATGTGGGATAAAAAATAAAAGCATGTGGGATAGATACAGTCAAGCTCTGGTTCTGTCACTTTCTAGCCATGAGAAGGTGGGTAGATTAAATCATCTGTGCCGCTGTTTCTTCGTTTGTAGTATAGGCATAATAAAATTTATTTTTCAGAGTAGTTATGAAGGCACCTAAAGTACTCAGCCCAGTGCCTTACTCATAAGGCTCAGTAAATGTTAGCTGTCCTTAATATTAGGATAGAAAATGTAGAGTTTTGATAGCTAAGAAAAAGTATTTCTAACTGACTATAATATTTGAATTGAAATCTACAAAAGACATGTCTTTGAAGAGGAAGTAGAGTGAACAAGGACAAATGATCATAGTTCTGTTAATCTAAAGAGTCCACCAAGTCAATATGAACAGAGAAAGAGGGTTATATAGCAAACATCTACCTTGTTCCTGTCACTTTCATGGTATTGGAGAAGTCAGAGAAGCCCAAGATTCTGCAATGAAGTGACTTTTGAAAGAGCTGAACCTACTGAGGCATAGAGAAACAGTAGGCATGGTGCTTTAGAGCACAGCCTCTAGAGCCAATCTGAACCCCATCTATATTTGGTGATTGTGTGACCTTGGGCAAATTACCTAACCTTCCTGTGCTACAATTTCCTCGTCAGTAAAAGACAGTAGTGAAAGCACCTATCTCATTGGGTTCTTGTGAAGGTTAGATGAAAGGACTGAAAAGTGTCCAGAATAGTGATGGCCCATCACTGTCAGTAAAATTAGCTACCACTGTCCATCTGACTAGGATGTTAGCTCCTTGACAGCAGGTACTTTACCTGTTTTCTTCTCTTCATTCACGTATCTCCAGGAGTTGAAAAGTGCCTGACATGGCAACTGCTCAGGAAATACTTGTTGAATGAGAGAATAAATGAAAGCTCTGTTAGTCAAATAAGAGAAAAAAAAAGCTAGGCAAAAATGTTGAAAATGACTGAAACTAGGTGACAGGAGTCTAAGGATCTATTAGATGATCCTTTGTGTATCATGGATAAGTTTTATGATAATTTAAAATTAAATTAATAAATTAATTTTAAATTCATAATTTAAAAATTATTTAAAATGTAAAAAAGAGACTAGACTGAGGTACCAGGCTTTAAAAAAACTATTGTGTCCCTTTTTGTTACAGCTTAAGAAAGTAAAAAAGACATTTTATATTATAAAACATGCGTGATGTTTTAAATATACACTATGATACTACTGGAGACTAGGGAAACTGTCATCCCCAAGGGACATTTGTTTCTCTTTTAAGGGTCTGATGGCAAGCAAGAATTTAGATCAAAATGAAGAGAGCTGATCTGTCAACTGCACAGTTCTTCCTCATCATTACCTCGTCATCATACCATCGTACCATCATACCATACCCAATGGGCGGAAAGGAACCTTGGAGATGATTTGTCCCCCTCCCTCAGAGGTTGCTCAGGTAGCTGTCCACGTTGTTCACTTCTTGCTTCAGCACTTCAGCAGCTCCCCTGCTCCAGGCCAGAGGTCACCACCCCACCGCTCATGTCTCAGGAGGCTCCTGACCCTGACACAGTTGTCCCTCCAGACCCTGCCTTCTTGTCTTCCCTCTGAATCTCTGCCCAGATCGTATTTTGACCCTTTCAGTTCTCCTCTTGACTGTGCCTTCTCATCTTGCCCCATTCAAGTGTGACAACCTGGTCACGGGACACACCCCTTAGTGCTGACGTGGCTCTGTGTGGCATGCTGCCTTTGGCAGAGCTATGACAGCTTTGCCAAGAGGACTTCCCTTTGTAGGACACAGGGGGTTCAGACCCCCAAGTTATGGTCAGGATTTTCCTCCTGGCCTCTTGATCCTTGGGAAGCACCATCTGATGAGTGGTTAAAGAGACCCATTGAATAGCTCTAAGGTAGGGTCTGTGGAAAGAGAACATGGCTTTTTTTCCATCTGACTAGGATGTTAGCTCCTTGACAGCAGGTACTTTACCTGTTTTCTTCTCTTCATTCACGTATCTCCAGGAGTTGAAAAGTGCCTGACATGGCAACTGCTCAGGAAATACTTGTTGAATGAGAGAATAAATGAAAGCTCTGTTAGTCAAATAAGAGAAAAAAAAAGCTAGGCAAAAATGTTGAAAATGACTGAAACTAGGTGACAGGAGTCTAAGGATCTATTAGATGATCCTTTGTGTATCATGGATAAGTTTTATGATAATTTAAAATTAAATTAATAAATTAATTTTAAATTCATAATTTAAAAATTATTTAAAATGTAAAAAAGAGACTAGACTGAGGTACCAGGCTTTAAAAAAACTATTGTGTCCCTTTTTGTTACAGCTTAAGAAAGTAAAAAAGACATTTTATATTATAAAACATGCGTGATGTTTTAAATATACACTATGATACTACTGGAGACTAGGGAAACTGTCATCCCCAAGGGACATTTGTTTCTCTTTTAAGGGTCTGATGGCAAGCAAGAATTTAGATCAAAATGAAGAGAGCTGATCTGTCAACTGCACAGTTCTTCCTCATCATTACCTCGTCATCATACCATCGTACCATCATACCATACCCAATGGGCGGAAAGGAACCTTGGAGATGATTTGTCCCCCTCCCTCAGAGGTTGCTCAGGTAGCTGTCCACGTTGTTCACTTCTTGCTTCAGCACTTCAGCAGCTCCCCTGCTCCAGGCCAGAGGTCACCACCCCACCGCTCATGTCTCAGGAGGCTCCTGACCCTGACACAGTTGTCCCTCCAGACCCTGCCTTCTTGTCTTCCCTCTGAATCTCTGCCCAGATCGTATTTTGACCCTTTCAGTTCTCCTCTTGACTGTGCCTTCTCATCTTGCCCCATTCAAGTGTGACAACCTGGTCACGGGACACACCCCTTAGTGCTGACGTGGCTCTGTGTGGCATGCTGCCTTTGGCAGAGCTATGACAGCTTTGCCAAGAGGACTTCCCTTTGTAGGACACAGGGGGTTCAGACCCCCAAGTTATGGTCAGGATTTTCCTCCTGGCCTCTTGATCCTTGGGAAGCACCATCTGATGAGTGGTGTAAAGAGACCCATTGAATAGCTCTAAGGTAGGGTCTGTGGAAAGAGACCTCTACAGTCATGGTCCTTGAGTTTTGAAGTGGAAAGCATGGAAGCCCCAGAAAGCATTTTTGGTAACACATGAGCTTATTTTAAATGTAGTACAGTTGATTCTTGTTACTCATGGGCTTCTGTTCTGTAAAATCACTTTGAATAGTGAAAACTAAAGCATTGCTTTTAGGGGCAACATGGGGTTCAGTTCCTACCAGCCTGTGGTCACAACATTTCTGTCATCGATCAATACAAAGCCTTGTTACTGGTGCTTGATGTAGTGGTCAAAAAAAAAAAACAAAAAAACAAAAAAAAACAAACTATCCAGAAAGATAAATTAGAAGAGTGTAGAATCTTGTATACATGCTGGGATCCAAAGTGTTCCTGAATATCACACCAACTAGGCAAATAGAAGGTTGAGTGTCCATCCAGATGCTAAGAGTTGGAACAGATGTTGTAAACCACACCCCAGTGGCCCAGATGTGGAGTGGGTAGGCTCACTCCTGGTGTGGAGTCCTTTAGCCTGTGGACTTTAATTTGGTCTTGGGGATGTGTTATAGGAAGTATGGTCTAGTGGACTCATTGGAACCCTCTCACTGGAGTGGAATGTTCTGTGCGAACTTGTTTTTACACAGTGGAGAATGAGGAAGTGATTTATGAAACAGTTAAACCCCAGGTGTGTGGTTCTTAACGTGTACACCATCACCACGGAATGAAGAAACACAGGGGATGCTGGGGCAAGGAAAGGGAAGCATGGAAATAAGACTGAGGTTGGTTTCAAGCGTCTGATTCACTCCCAGTGGAGTCACTGGGCACGTTGCACACATTATTCACAGCACATGATTTCTCGTTGGGTGCTGGGCATGACAACTGCTGGAAGCTGGACCCTGGTTCCCTCAATGATACGTCTTCTCTCAGCCCTCGGTGTGTGGTCAGGCTCACGGCTCACAGATTCCACTGAAAATAGATTTCTTTTTCACACTTAGAAATTCTTTCCAAACAAGTGTTTCCTTTTAACATTCCCAAAGCAGATTGACTTTTTCAGCTTCATGTTTCTTCCAGCTCTGTCACTGTCAGAGACTTCAAATTAGTCCCCACATCTCATTGCTGTTTTCTCTTAAGAAGTCCTGATGGTAATGCACTGACTTAGGATTCAATCTGCTAATGCTTATTGCCCATTACACCAGCATTTCCATTGCTCTGTCCCAGTGGTCTTGGTCTCGGAAATGCTTGTGATTCGCCTGGGGATATAAATAATTATTCTCTATCACCTTTACTTCAACCCATCAGTTATGAAACAGTTGTATCCAGTTAAAAAGAGGAGAGGAGCAATATAGAGAAAAGTAGGGGACTGGAGATTTTTAAGAGTCTTGAGGAGGAGGGGGCCACAGGGTGAAAATTGTTGCATATTAAGTTGCTCAGCCCAGTGAAAGTCAAGAAATAGCAATAAATTGTTACATAAAATCCTTTTGAGGTGTCTTCAACCCATTCTCTTCTGCTTCTGTTGGTGTTGTGTGGACAGACATGTGCCTTCACACACATGCCCACACTGACTTTTTTTTTTTAAACAAAACAAAACAAAACTTTAAATTTTGTATTAAGGCATAGCCAACTAACAATCTTGTGATAGTTTCAGGTGAACTGGGAAGGGATTCAGCTATATACAGATGTGTATTCATTCTCCCCCAAACTCCTCAATCCACTCTGCTACATAGCATTGAGCAGAGCCCCCTATGCTATACAGCAGGTCCTTGCTGGTTATCCATTTGAAATATAGCAGTGTGTACATGTCCATCTTCAACTCCCTAACTCTCTTCCCCCCATCCTCCTCTCTGGCAAATGTAAGTTGCTTCTCTAAGTCTATGAGTCTTGTTTCTGTTTTCTAAGTTCATATGTACCATTCTTTTTAGATTTCCCATATAAGGGATGTCATACGATATTTCTCCTTCTCTGTCTGACTTCCTTCACTCAGTATGCCAATCTATAGGTCCATCTGCCCCACCTGGACTTCTGACCTTTTTTGGTGTTCTCTAGAGTCTCACGGCTCACAGATTCCACTGAAAATAGATTTCTTTTCACACTTAGAAATTCTTTCCAAACAAGTGTTTCCTTTTAACATTCCCAAAGCAGATTGACTTTTTCAGCTTCATGTTTCTTCCAGCTCTGTCACTGTCAGAGACTTCAAATTAGTCCCCACATCTCATTGCTGTTTTCTCTTAAGAAGTCCTGATGGTAATGCACTGACTTAGGATTCAATCTGCTAATGCTTATTGCCCATTACACCAGCATTTCCATTGCTCTGTCCCAGTGGTCTTGGTCTCGGAAATGCTTGTGATTCGCCTGGGGATATAAATAATTATTCTCTATCACCTTTACTTCAACCCATCAGTTATGAAACAGTTGTATCCAGTTAAAAAGAGGAGAGGAGCAATATAGAGAAAAGTAGGGGACTGGAGATTTTTAAGAGTCTTGAGGAGGAGGGGGCCACAGGGTGAAAATTGTTGCATATTAAGTTGCTCAGCCCAGTGAAAGTCAAGAAATAGCAATAAATTGTTACATAAAATCCTTTTGAGGTGTCTTCAACCCATTCTCTTCTGCTTCTGTTGGTGTTGTGTGGACAGACATGTGCCTTCACACACATGCCCACACTGACTTTTTTTTTTTAAACAAAACAAAACAAAACTTTAAATTTTGTATTAAGGCATAGCCAACTAACAATCTTGTGATAGTTTCAGGTGAACTGGGAAGGGATTCAGCTATATACAGATGTGTATTCATTCTCCCCCAAACTCCCCTCCAATCCACTCTGCTACATAGCATTGAGCAGAGCCCCCTATGCTATACAGCAGGTCCTTGCTGGTTATCCATTTGAAATATAGCAGTGTGTACATGTCCATCTTCAACTCCCTAACTCTCTTCCCCCCATCCTCCTCTCTGGCAAATGTAAGTTGCTTCTCTAAGTCTATGAGTCTTGTTTCTGTTTTCTAAGTTCATATGTACCATTCTTTTTAGATTTCCCATATAAGGGATGTCATACGATATTTCTCCTTCTCTGTCTGACTTCCTTCACTCAGTATGCCAATCTATAGGTCCATCTGCCCCACCTGGACTTCTGACTTGGTTTTAGAACCCTAGACAGTAGGTTCTAGGCCATCCTTAGGTCTTCTCATGTGAAGGTTCATGCCTGACTGTTGATCTCATGTCCTTATCACCTAGGAAGGAAAAGACCTGACTAGGTAAGGCAATGCCCACTCTTCCACCTTCCCCATCTGTGCATCATTTCACTTTTATTTCTCTGTCTAGCACTTACTACTTTCTAGTGTAGTCATTAGTTGACTGGGTTATTTTCTGTCTCCTTCATCTAGAACATAATTCTATGAAGGAAGGGATGCTGTTTGTTCAGTGCAATGTGATCTCTAGGGTCTGAAACTGTCCTTGGCGCATAGAGCCTGCAGGAAATACTTATTACTTATTGACTTATAGCTACGAAATGATGAGAGAACACTTTTGCATCCTGTGTTTGGAGGGTATACAAGTGCTCAGCAAAGTGACTGGCACATAAGGAGGAGCTCACAGAGACTCTCCCTTCCCCTGTGCTCACTCTAAAATGCAGGCTCAGTTACAAGCTGAGGGGTAATAGGATCCCTGCATTGTTGACTCTGCTTTTAACTCGCTTATTTCTTTTTCTGACTTAGTTTTGGGTTTCGGCAACAGACCAGGAAGGTGCAGTGAAACCAAATGCACCTGACTGCTGGCAGCGGGGATCTTGGGTTGCAATCTTGGTTTCAGTTCTGACTCACTGTGTGAACTGTGGGCAACCTACTTAACCTCTCTGATTCTGTTTCTCCATCCATACAATGAAGAGGTTGAAGAGATTATGCTTAACGTTCCTCTGCTTTTAGTTCTGTTTCTCATGAAGTCCCCTTATACAGCAGGTCCTTGCTGGTTATCCATTTGAAATATAGCAGTGTGTACATGTCCATCTTCAACTCCTAACTCTCTTCCCCATCCTCCTCTCTGGCAAATGTAAGTTGCTTCTCTAAGTCTATGAGTCTTGTTTCTGTTTTCTAAGTTCATATGTACCATTCTTTTTAGATTTCCCATATAAGGGATGTCATACGATATTTCTCCTTCTCTGTCTGACTTCCTTCACTCAGTATGCCAATCTATAGGTCCATCTGCCCCACCTGGACTTCTGACTTGGTTTTAGAACCCTAGACAGTAGGTTCTAGGCCATCCTTAGGTCTTCTCATGTGAAGGTTCATGCCTGACTGTTGATCTCATGTCCTTATCACCTAGGAAGGAAAAGACCTGACTAGGTAAGGCAATGCCCACTCTTCCACCTTCCCCATCTGTGCATCATTTCACTTTTATTTCTCTGTCTAGCACTTACTACTTTCTAGTGTAGTCATTAGTTGACTGGGTTATTTTCTGTCTCCTTCATCTAGAACATAATTCTATGAAGGAAGGGATGCTGTTTGTTCAGTGCAATGTGATCTCTAGGGTCTGAAACTGTCCTTGGCGCATAGAGCCTGCAGGAAATACTTATTACTTATTGACTTATAGCTACGAAATGATGAGAGAACACTTTTGCATCCTGTGTTTGGAGGGTATACAAGTGCTCAGCAAAGTGACTGGCACATAAGGAGGAGCTCACAGAGACTCTCCCTTCCCCTGTGCTCACTCTAAAATGCAGGCTCAGTTACAAGCTGAGGGGTA
Source organism: Tragulus kanchil (assembly GCA_022376925.1). Taxonomy (NCBI): domain Eukaryota; kingdom Metazoa; phylum Chordata; class Mammalia; order Artiodactyla; family Tragulidae; genus Tragulus; species Tragulus kanchil. The sequence continues at coordinate 73,780,013 of JAIOJX010000003.1, read as the reverse complement.
ATAGGATCCCTGCATTGTTGACTCTGCTTTTAACTCGCTTATTTCTTTTTCTGACTTAGTTTTGGGTTTCGGCAACAGACCAGGAAGGTGCAGTGAAACCAAATGCACCTGACTGCTGGCAGCGGGGATCTTGGGTTGCAATCTTGGTTTCAGTTCTGACTCACTGTGTGAACTGTGGGCAACCTACTTAACCTCTCTGATTCTGTTTCTCCATCCATACAATGAAGAGGTTGAAGAGATTATGCTTAACGTTCCTTGCAGTTCTTGCATTTTTTAATGTCACCTCTTTGCCTTTCTTTGAATGTGAGCACACACCCCTCTTCATATGAGAGTACACCTACTTACAAAGTGTTCTGCAACCCTTAACAAAGTGTTGAAAACACTCCAAGTGTAGCGTCACTGTGAATATGCACCATTCTGCTCTTTGTTTCATCAAAGATTTCAGATCACGCATTTCTCTGCCTTGTGCTTTAGGTGTCTTTGTCATTGAAGTGGATTTAACAAATTGGCCTTTATATTTACATAGCATTTTCATTTGAGGATATCAAGGGTTCTCTACATTCTGTCATGAAGTGCTGTTGTTTCTAAAGGACTAAAAGGATGAACTGTTTGAATTCTTAAGGGTAATTTATATATTCGATTCTGTCAGTGCTACATGTTAGAAATTCAGAGTTACAAAATACATTCTTCTTATTATTAATGCACTACATAACTCCATCAGAAGCACCTAGCTATTCCATGAGCTTAAGCCAAAATGTTACCCCACATTTAAGTGGGCCTGCTGAGGGTGCTTCCTGACACCTTTATTCACTCTGCAATCGATTTCAATCTGAATCCTCTCCTTGGTTCTCTGAACCTGCTCTTGCTTTTTTTGTTTGTTTGTTTAGTGTTTACTTTTTACTTTTATATTCACATATAGTTGATACAGCACTATGTAAGTTATTGGTTTAGAATATAGTGATCACAATTTTTAAAGGTTATACTCCATTTGTAATGATCATAAAATATTCACAATATTCCCTGTGTTGTACAATATATCCTTACAGTTTATTTGATACATCCTCTGGTGAAGGAAATGGAAACCCACTCCAGTATTCTTTTTCTTTTTTTAAAACATACCACAGAATTTTTTTTTTTTTTGCCTCTAAGTCATCATTTATTTTTCATCCATCTTTATTCCTTGGCATGTGTGGGCCTTTGCCTCGCAGTGGCCTCTCTCTCTGCAGAGCACTGGCTCTGGGTGCAAGCTCTCCAGAGCGCTGGCTCGTAATTGGACATGCCTGCCCAGCTGTTCCTTCACATGTGGAATCTTCCCGGGCCAGGGATGCAACCGGTGTTCCTTGCACTGCAAGGTAGACTCTCTACCCACTAGGTCACCAGGGAAGCCCCCACTCCAGTATTCTTGCCTGGGAAATCCCATGGAAGGAGGAGCCTGGTGGGCTATGGTCCATGGGGTGCAAAAGGTCAGACATGCCTGAGTGACTGACGTTATTTGATACATAGTAGTTTGCACTTCTTAATCCCTACCCTTAAGTTCCCTCTCTTTCTTTGTAGAAGGAGGTCCGATCTAAAAGCCAAACCTGCAGTTATTTGCTAATTTTTATTTTATCTATTTGAGGTATCAAGGGTTCTCTACATTCTGTCATGAAGTGCTGTTGTTTCTAAAGGACTAAAAGGATGAACTGTTTGAATTCTTAAGGGTAATTTATATATTCGATTCTGTCAGTGCTACATGTTAGAAATTCAGAGTTACAAAATACATTCTTCTTATTATTAATGCACTACATAACTCCATCAGAAGCACCTAGCTATTCCATGAGCTTAAGCCAAAATGTTACCCCACATTTAAGTGGGCCTGCTGAGGGTGCTTCCTGACACCTTTATTCACTCTGCAATCGATTTCAATCTGAATCCTCTCCTTGGTTCTCTGAACCTGCTCTTGCTTTTTTTGTTTGTTTGTTTAGTGTTTACTTTTTACTTTTATATTCACATATAGTTGATACAGCACTATGTAAGTTATTGGTTTAGAATATAGTGATCACAATTTTTAAAGGTTATACTCCATTTGTAATGATCATAAAATATTCACAATATTCCCTGTGTTGTACAATATATCCTTACAGTTTATTTGATACATCCTCTGGTGAAGGAAATGGAAACCCACTCCAGTATTCTTTTTCTTTTTTTAAAACATACCACAGAATTTTTTTTTTTTTTGCCTCTAAGTCATCATTTATTTTTCATCCATCTTTATTCCTTGGCATGTGTGGGCCTTTGCCTCGCAGTGGCCTCTCTCTCTGCAGAGCACTGGCTCTGGGTGCAAGCTCTCCAGAGCGCTGGCTCGTAATTGGACATGCCTGCCCAGCTGTTCCTTCACATGTGGAATCTTCCCGGGCCAGGGATGCAACCGGTGTTCCTTGCACTGCAAGGTAGACTCTCTACCCACTAGGTCACCAGGGAAGCCCCCACTCCAGTATTCTTGCCTGGGAAATCCCATGGAAGGAGGAGCCTGGTGGGCTATGGTCCATGGGGTGCAAAAGGTCAGACATGCCTGAGTGACTGACGTTATTTGATACATAGTAGTTTGCACTTCTTAATCCCTACCCTTAAGTTCCCTCTCTTTCTTTGTAGAAGGAGGTCCGATCTAAAAGCCAAACCTGCAGTTATTTGCTAATCTATATCTTATTTGGTGGATCCATGACCAGCTTCCCGGTGCCCTCTTATTATCTCCTACTTTTTTCTTGTGTGCAATCCCACATCCATGCTTTGAACACTCTTTTCTCTGTCTAGAATGTTCCCAGACTCACCTGCCTGGCAAGCTCATGCTTATCTTTGAAGATGTGGCTCAAACATTCCATCCTCTCTGAAGCCTTTCTGACCTACTCTCCCTATTCTGGGAAGAACTGGCTTTCTCTTTTTGGTATTAGCATTATGCCAAGACATACCAAAATTAGAGTATTTATTCTCTATCGTACTTTTTGGCATGTCTGTATCACTTACTGACAATTCATTGTAAATAAGGATTTTTCTTTTTTAAGTTTTACATTCTTAGGCATAGCCTAATGCTTTCCATAAATGTTTCTTGAATGAAGGAAGGAATGAATGAATATATAGGATTTAATTTCTGGCTCCAACATCAAAGAAAGATTTTGATCTGTGTATATGAAGCACTTTTTCAGATGGCTTTCTGGATAGTCAGTGATTGAAAGGTAAGTTCAGAGGATTTTATGAATCCCATGAGGGATGCTTGTAGTTAGACATGGAATGAATAAAGTTGTGCTTTAGTTGAAATTAATGCATCCAGTTAAGAGATGTTAATTAGATCAACCTACTAGCAAGGGGATTAGAACTGGTATTATGATGACTGGTTTTTCCCCATCATGAATGTAGTCTCTTGACACACTAATGAAGTGAAATTTGTACAGCAGTCTGTGAATTGATTGAATTGGCAAAACTTCAAATGCATTAAAAAACATGGCTCTCATAATTTTTTACTACTTTATAATTTTTAATTGAAAAAAATGATTTAGTATCCAAATTAAAGAAAAACTTACTGCAGAAATAAAGTCGTTGGTATATCTGTCATCCTAAGCAACACATATTTAATTGTTTCCTGTTACCCTCACATACATTCTTATTTTCAGGCAGTTTGGGATATTTTTCGTTTTCCTGACGTTATTTGATACATAGTAGTTTGCACTTCTTAATCCCTACCCTTAAGTTCCCTCTCTTTCTTTGTAGAAGGAGGTCCGATCTAAAAGCCAAACCTGCAGTTATTTGCTAATCTATATCTTATTTGGTGGATCCATGACCAGCTTCCCGGTGCCCTCTTATTATCTCCTACTTTTTTCTTGTGTGCAATCCCACATCCATGCTTTGAACACTCTTTTCTCTGTCTAGAATGTTCCCAGACTCACCTGCCTGGCAAGCTCATGCTTATCTTTGAAGATGTGGCTCAAACATTCCATCCTCTCTGAAGCCTTTCTGACCTACTCTCCCTATTCTGGGAAGAACTGGCTTTCTCTTTTTGGTATTAGCATTATGCCAAGACATACCAAAATTAGAGTATTTATTCTCTATCGTACTTTTTGGCATGTCTGTATCACTTACTGACAATTCATTGTAAATAAGGATTTTTCTTTTTTAAGTTTTACATTCTTAGGCATAGCCTAATGCTTTCCATAAATGTTTCTTGAATGAAGGAAGGAATGAATGAATATATAGGATTTAATTTCTGGCTCCAACATCAAAGAAAGATTTTGATCTGTGTATATGAAGCACTTTTTCAGATGGCTTTCTGGATAGTCAGTGATTGAAAGGTAAGTTCAGAGGATTTTATGAATCCCATGAGGGATGCTTGTAGTTAGACATGGAATGAATAAAGTTGTGCTTTAGTTGAAATTAATGCATCCAGTTAAGAGATGTTAATTAGATCAACCTACTAGCAAGGGGATTAGAACTGGTATTATGATGACTGGTTTTTCCCCATCATGAATGTAGTCTCTTGACACACTAATGAAGTGAAATTTGTACAGCAGTCTGTGAATTGATTGAATTGGCAAAACTTCAAATGCATTAAAAAACATGGCTCTCATAATTTTTTACTACTTTATAATTTTTAATTGAAAAAAATGATTTAGTATCCAAATTAAAGAAAAACTTACTGCAGAAATAAAGTCGTTGGTATATCTGTCATCCTAAGCAACACATATTTAATTGTTTCCTGTTACCTTCACATACATTCTTATTTTCAGGCAGTTGCAGTCATGGGATATTTTTCGTTTTCCTGAGGACTCTCTCTATGTGGTTATTTAAAGTGGATATATAGCACTATTTACCTAGAGATATTACAAATGCTAGTTTCTTTAGCTATAAAAACAGAGGTAACTAAAATCTCTAGATTTTCACTGATGTCACTTGGGAAGAAGAAAACATCTCTGAGATCCAATAAGTTTGGGAAGTTGTAAAAGTCAACACATTCCTTTACTATAGGATTACAGAGGCTCTAATATTGTCAGAGGCTTTACTAAAAAAAAAGAGGATAATATGACATTTTCTTCACATTAATTTGAACATGAAACTTAATATACAGCAAAATGTCTGTTCCACAGAGAAGTGCTTAGAACACACTTTGGAAATCAGCGATGGGTAGTATTCCATGATGATGTTGTTGTTTTTTAGTCTCTCAGTCATGTCCAGCTCTTTGCAACTCCACGGCTCCCCTCCTCCCTTCAGGCTCCTCTGTCAGTGGGATTTCCCAGGTAGGAATACTGGAGTGGGTTGCCATTTCCTTATCAAGGGGATCTTCTCGACCTAGGGATAGAACCTGCATCTCCTGCATTGGCAGGCAGATTCAGATACTGCTGAGCCACCAGGGAAGCTCCATTCTGTGGTGTTGCTATAACATAATTTGCTGACCCAATCTTCACTCCTGGACAAAGGTATTCAGTCACGCTTTTGATAAAGCCCAAGATCATAACGTGGGCTATAAACACATAAACTCTGGTCCCTCTTGGTTGAGCTCCCATCGCTCTTCTGCTTGACCTCTGTGCTCCTCCCACTTGGGTTTCCTTTGGTCCTTGAACTACTAGGCCCTTTGCCATTGCAGGCAGGGCTTTTTTACATGCTGCTTTTATATGTAACAGCACATTTATCTTATTTCCTTTCACTGAGTTATTTACTCATGTACTCCCCATATTTTCAGGACATATAGTTAGTAACTTAAATAACTAGAGCACTGTTGGTTTCATCTTCCACCAGCACCATGTTGTATGGCAATGCCCCATCCTCCTGGGAACATCCGATCTTGTTTCACTCTTATGGGTGTTCTCCAAGCAAAACCAAAAGAGAAAGGCACATAATAGATCACAGTGCCAAATATCAGTGTCTTTCAGATCAGTTACTTTATTCCCTTGGTTGGTAAGATTGTCAGTGTTTTTTTTCTTTTAGGGATTTTTAGAATGCATGTTTCATATTGTCACACATTGTCACTCATGAAGACTTTGCTCAGTATGACAAGGAAGTGGCAATTTGCTCTCTTCCACACTCTTGAAGGTCTATGGTGCTCTGAAGGAAGTGAGGGATGACTGTTGACCTACTTAACACAGCCTCCCAAGAATGCAAAATGAGACAAGGGCTACACACATGCTTCTTGGCATTTTGCTTCTCATCAGTCATTTTGTCATTAGAAAGGGTGCAAGCATAGAAGAAATATTATGTCAAAAATGTAAGTGACCTGAAGCATAGAAGGAGGTTTTGGCCCAACCCATTGATTTTAGAGAGGAGTAGAGGCAGATCCTGAGCCTGGGCCACTGCACAACTTCATAAGGTGCCAGCCACATCGACTGTGATGTGAATGAGGTTTCTGGAACTGTTCAACTTGGCAGCCCCATTTAGAGACATTAGGAGACTTGCCTGAAGTTTCTCGGTGGTCTCAGGCTCAACTCTTACATGTTTGATGATAGAATCAAGACTTAAACATTTCAGGCTCAATCTTCACTCCTGGACAAAGGTATTCAGTTTTGATAAAGCCCAAGATCATAACGTGGGCTATAAACACATAAACTCTGGTCCCTCTTGGTTGAGCTCCCATCGCTCTTCTGCTTGACCTCTGTGCTCCTCCCACTTGGGTTTCCTTTGGTCCTTGAACTACTAGGCCCTTTGCCATTGCAGGCAGGGCTTTTTTACATGCTGCTTTTATATGTAACAGCACATTTATCTTATTTCCTTTCACTGAGTTATTTACTCATGTACTCCCCATATTTTCAGGACATATAGTTAGTAACTTAAATAACTAGAGCACTGTTGGTTTCATCTTCCACCAGCACCATGTTGTATGGCAATGCCCCATCCTCCTGGGAACATCCGATCTTGTTTCACTCTTATGGGTGTTCTCCAAGCAAAACCAAAAGAGAAAGGCACATAATAGATCACAGTGCCAAATATCAGTGTCTTTCAGATCAGTTACTTTATTCCCTTGGTTGGTAAGATTGTCAGTTTTTTTTTTCTTTTAGGGATTTTTAGAATGCATGTTTCATATTGTCACACATTGTCACTCATGAAGACTTTGCTCAGTATGACAAGGAAGTGGCAATTTGCTCTCTTCCACACTCTTGAAGGTCTATGGTGCTCTGAAGGAAGTGAGGGATGACTGTTGACCTACTTAACACAGCCTCCCAAGAATGCAAAATGAGACAAGGGCTACACACATGCTTCTTGGCATTTTGCTTCTCATCAGTCATTTTGTCATTAGAAAGGGTGCAAGCATAGAAGAAATATTATGTCAAAAATGTAAGTGACCTGAAGCATAGAAGGAGGTTTTGGCCCAACCCATTGATTTTAGAGAGGAGTAGAGGCAGATCCTGAGCCTGGGCCACTGCACAACTTCATAAGGTGCCAGCCACATCGACTGTGATGTGAATGAGGTTTCTGGAACTGTTCAACTTGGCAGCCCCATTTAGAGACATTAGGAGACTTGCCTGAAGTTTCTCGGTGGTCTCAGGCTCAACTCTTACATGTTTGATGATAGAATCAAGACTTAAACATTTTTGACAGGTTCAAGAGATGGTGAAATTAATATAAAGCAAAAAAATATAAAGTATTTCATTTAGATTTTGAAATCAATTGACCCAGTCCAAACTGTAGAAAACCTAACTTGAGGCTATTTCAATTGGAAAGACTTTAGAGATGGGTTAGTTAACTAACCACAAGCTCTGGGTTGTGTGACCCAAAGGCTGTAGCAGTGAAATAGTCTAGTGGAATCCTAGGCTGAAGTAATAGAGTATCCTGAATGGAATTGGTCTGAATGCAACAGAAATATGGCTTCAGCTTTAGGACTCATGTTTAAAACCTTTTTAAAATTGAAATATAGTTGATTTGCAATCTTGTGTCACTTTCAGGTGTACAGCAAAGTGATTGTATAACAACATTGTAAATCAAATACATATATATATATATATATTTACACACACACACACACATATATATTTCTTATTTTTTTTTTTTTTTAAAGATTTATTTATTTATTTATTTTTGGGCGGGGGTCAGGTTGGGGAGGGAGGGGAGCGGGTGGGCCACTTCTATTGGTCTTTCATTTGTCTGTTTTCATCCGTCTTTGTTCCTTGGCTCTTGTGGGCCTCCCATCGCAGTGGCGTCTGTCGTCGCAGAGCGCCGGCTCTGGGCGCATGCGCTCCAGAGCTCCGGCTCGGTGATTGGACACATGAGTCCAGCGGCTCTGCGGCACGTGGGATCTTCCCAGGCCAGGGCTCGAACCGGCGCCCCTTGCAGCGCAAGGTGGTGTCCTTACCCACTGGACCACCAGGGGAAGCCCTATATATTTCTTTTTAAGATTCTTTTCCATTATAGGTTACTACAATATACTGAGTATATAGGAGTTATATTTTTAAAATAGATAGTAACAAATCTCTGACCCCCGGGTCACATGCATGATGCCTAATAGCAACTCAGTATTTAGCTAGGCTGTTGCTGAGTTAACTATGCTGTATGGAAAGCTCTGGCACATGGTAGGTGCTCAATAATGTTAGGTCTTCCTTAGGCTTTTTGCAAGGAAGGGAATCAGAATGCTAGTGGTCCTGGCAAACATGCTGACTAAAGATCCTTTCAAGAAATTGGAAGTTATTTCTGAGTGTTTGAGTCTTCAGAAACTGAGAGCATGATTCCCTGCTTTCACAGTGTTTGTTGTGGTTCCCTACAGACATCCAGGTTTGTTATTGCTAAGATTTGATTGGAATTGTGGAAATGTCAACCAGTTTGATTTCCCTCCGGCCCTCCCTTCTTTCCACATTTATTGAGGGTCATGGAAATGTGCTAGTCTGTAGGAATTAATAAATGAATACTTTATGATTTCTTTGAAGAGACTGCGAAGGGAAGTAGATCGACATGGAAACAAATAACAGTAGAGTGTGATGGTTGTAGAAAAAGAAGTATGTGGAGGGCACAGATCTGTTACTAACAATTCAGTTCAATAGATACTGACTTTGAGGACCTTCTATGTATTAGGTGTGGTGTTAAGCCCTGGAGGATCCAGATAAAACAAAGCACACCCATTTGTTGTGAAGATTAAGCAACTACATGAGTTTAAGTGTTCTGAAAGGAGTGCACTGGCCATGTGAGAATGAGAATCAAAAGAGGAAGGGTTTGAGCTGGGACTGAATGAAGGCTGAGTCCACTAAGCATGAAGAGAGGAGAAGAACAGTCAAGGTAGACGTCTGGTGCTTGAGGGCACACCCTGGCAAGGCTACTGGGTGGCCACGGAGATGACTTCAGAGACATATGGCAGGGAAAGTCAGTAGGACTTCATTATTTCACTAGACAAATATCATATTCCAGACACACCTCTAGCTCTGGAGGCATGAGAGTGAATTAGAGATTCAGTGTTCAAAGGCCTTGCACTGTAGTGGCGGGGGGACGGAGCATAAACACATATGCAAATAGACCCTTTGTTTATGGTACCAGCCAGGGAAGCCACGAGGATGCCCTCGGGGCTCTGGGATGGGCAGCTGGATGGATGCTGGGGCCCCTCACCCAGACAAGCGATGCTGAGGGAGGACCAGACTTGTCCAGGAAGAGCATGGGTTCATTTTTGACAAGCTATTTGAAGTACTTTTGAGATGAACAGGTGGGTCTCAAACAGTCAGTTGTATCTGTGGTTTAAGTTTCAGTGTTGCTGGGACTGAGGTAAACAGTTTGCAGTCTGTAATGTACACATGGTAACTAAAGCCACAGGAGTGGGTAGAATTGCCTTATGGCCACACAAGCCGTGCACTGTGCAACTTGAGGGGGGCCAGTGGCATTGACAGTGGTGCACCTAGCGTCTCCTGGAACTGTGCAACACGAGGGCCATAGATGACCTAGGGAGGGAGCATAGCGAGAGAGGGAAGGTGACCTTTGAGGATCAGATATTGGAAGTAAACCTATTGAGATGCTAGTCTGAAAAAAGGAGAAGTAGATCGACATGGAAACAAATAACAGTAGAGTGTGATGGTTGTAGAAAAAGAAGTATGTGGAGGGCACAGATCTGTTACTAACAATTCAGTTCAATAGATACTGACTTTGAGGACCTTCTATGTATTAGGTGTGGTGTTAAGCCCTGGAGGATCCAGATAAAACAAAGCACACCCATTTGTTGTGAAGATTAAGCAACTACATGAGTTTAAGTGTTCTGAAAGGAGTGCACTGGCCATGTGAGAATGAGAATCAAAAGAGGAAGGGTTTGAGCTGGGACTGAATGAAGGCTGAGTCCACTAAGCATGAAGAGAGGAGAAGAACAGTCAAGGTAGACGTCTGGTGCTTGAGGGCACACCCTGGCAAGGCTACTGGGTGGCCACGGAGATGACTTCAGAGACATATGGCAGGGAAAGTCAGTAGGACTTCATTATTTCACTAGACAAATATCATATTCCAGACACACCTCTAGCTCTGGAGGCATGAGAGTGAATTAGAGATTCAGTGTTCAAAGGCCTTGCACTGTAGTGGCGGGGAGACAGAGCATAAACACATATGCAAATAGACCCTTTGTTTATGGTACCAGCCAGGGAAGCCACGAGGATGCCCTCGGGGCTCTGGGATGGGCAGCTGGATGGATGCTGGGGCCCCTCACCCAGACAAGCGATGCTGAGGGAGGACCAGACTTGTCCAGGAAGAGCATGGGTTCATTTTTGACAAGCTATTTGAAGTACTTTTGAGATGAACAGGTGGGTCTCAAACAGTCAGTTGTATCTGTGGTTTAAGTTTCAGTGTTGCTGGGACTGAGGTAAACAGTTTGCAGTCTGTAATGTACACATGGTAACTAAAGCCACAGGAGTGGGTAGAATTGCCTTATGGCCACACAAGCCGTGCACTGTGCAACTTGAGGGGGGCCAGTGGCATTGACAGTGGTGCACCTAGCGTCTCCTGGAACTGTGCAACACGAGGGCCATAGATGACCTAGGGAGGGAGCATAGCGAGAGAGGGAAGGTGACCTTTGAGGATCAGATATTGAGTAACTTCACTATTTGAAGCAGGCAATAGAAGAAGGAGCTATTCAGAGAGAGTGAGGAGAAGCTGCAAATGAGAGGAAAACCTGGAGGATGATGCTGGTGACACCAAAGGAAAAGAAGCCTTCAAGGGAGGACTGGTCAGCAAGGTCACTGTGCTGAGGAATCTAGTGAGGTGAGGACTGGACACACGGTCGTCTTAGATCTTGGTGGCCTTTGTAAAGGCTGTTTTCGTGGAGTAATAAAGCCAGATTGGGATGAGTTGGGGGAGTGAGTGGGAGGTGAAGAAACGTAGATAACTGATGTGTCCTGTGATCTGACATTTGAGAAACATCCTCACCCAGTCATGCAGATAAGCCCCGAGTTGGACTGAATCACCCCAAAGGGAACTGGTAACTTTGCAAGAACCCTAGCGTGGAGGTGTTGGGCTTGGTAGTGGTTAGGTTTCTGAGCAGTAGTTTTTCTTCTTCCTCTTTCTCTGCCATTTTATGATCTGGAGTACGACGCTGATTACAATGGCAGTGTCTGAAGTGACGACAAGAGAGTGTTTCTGGAAAGGGGGCTGGAATTTCCAGCACACACACTGAGTTGATTCTACTGTTATATTTGAACAGCGCTAATAAATTGGGAAAACATGGTGCAGACCACACATGACTTTTGGAAGGTCTTCCGCTGATGTAAGGAGAATATTCCTTAAACTCTTTTTGTTCAAATCTATCCTACCATTCTTGCCTAGTCTATCCATTGCCCTTTAAAGGGGTATCTATCTTCTGATCACTTGCAGCTTATAATGTTTCTCAGCCTCTTCAACAGAAACACATGTAGAACCAGTAGGAATTAGTTAGATGGAAATGTCTAGAGAGCTCAGTGGCTTTGTGTGTATATGCTCAGCTGTTTAGTCACAGTCCAACTCTTTGCCCTGAACTGTAGCTGCCTTGTATCTGTGGTTTAAGTTTCAGTGTTGCTGGGACTGAGGTAAACAGTTTGCAGTCTGTAATGTACACATGGTAACTAAAGCCACAGGAGTGGGTAGAATTGCCTTATGGCCACACAAGCCGTGCACTGTGCAACTTGAGGGGGGCCAGTGGCATTGACAGTGGTGCACCTAGCGTCTCCTGGAACTGTGCAACACGAGGGCCATAGATGACCTAGGGAGGGAGCATAGCGAGAGAGGGAAGGTGACCTTTGAGGATCAGATATTGAGTAACTTCACTATTTGAAGCAGGCAATAGAAGAAGGAGCTATTCAGAGGGGTGAGGAGAAGCTGCAAATGAGAGGAAAACCTGGAGGATGATGCTGGTGACACCAAAGGAAAAGAAGCCTTCAAGGGAGGACTGGTCAGCAAGGTCACTGTGCTGAGGAATCTAGTGAGGTGAGGACTGGACACACGGTCGTCTTAGATCTTGGTGGCCTTTGTAAAGGCTGTTTTCGTGGAGTAATAAAGCCAGATTGGGATGAGTTGGGGGAGTGAGTGGGAGGTGAAGAAACGTAGATAACTGATGTGTCCTGTGATCTGACATTTGAGAAACATCCTCACCCAGTCATGCAGATAAGCCCCGAGTTGGACTGAATCACCCCAAAGGGAACTGGTAACTTTGCAAGAACCCTAGCGTGGAGGTGTTGGGCTTGGTAGTGGTTAGGTTTCTGAGCAGTAGTTTTTCTTCTTCCTCTTTCTCTGCCATTTTATGATCTGGAGTACGACGCTGATTACAATGGCAGTGTCTGAAGTGACGACAAGAGAGTGTTTCTGGAAAGGGGGCTGGAATTTCCAGCACACACACTGAGTTGATTCTACTGTTATATTTGAACAGCGCTAATAAATTGGGAAAACATGGTGCAGACCACACATGACTTTTGGAAGGTCTTCCGCTGATGTAAGGAGAATATTCCTTAAACTCTTTTTGTTCAAATCTATCCTACCATTCTTGCCTAGTCTATCCATTGCCCTTTAAAGGGGTATCTATCTTCTGATCACTTGCAGCTTATAATGTTTCTCAGCCTCTTCAACAGAAACACATGTAGAACCAGTAGGAATTAGTTAGATGGAAATGTCTAGAGAGCTCAGTGGCTTTGTGTGTATATGCTCAGCTGTTTAGTCACAGTCCAACTCTTTGCAACCCCATGAACTGTAGCCTGCCAGGCTCCTCTGTCCATTTCCTAAGCAAGAGTGATGGAGCAGGTTGCCATTTCTGCATCCAGGGGATCTTTCTGACCTGGGGATCAAACGTGCATCTCCACATTGGCAGGTGGATTCTTTACCATCTGAGCCACCTGAGAAGCTCTCAGTGGCCTTTAGACACAGTTAGTGGGACTAGCAAGCCTCCCTCTTTCTCTTGTTCTCAAGGTTTCTACGTATTGCCTCTGCTCAAGGATCTGTTCTCTGAAGTGCAGTGTGGAACTACCCTCCAGAATGTTTTTTAGACAGAGCTCCAAGAGTTGAGATTTATGCAGATTCAGTTAAGGGTCTTTCAAGTCCATTTTCAGAGACATTTCCTAAGAATTGAAAGAATCTCTTGTAGAAAAAAAAAGTTTTGCTGTTCATTAGGCTTGAGACAGCCTGTTGTCAAAATTCAGTTTATGCTGTGATGTAATTTACTGGAAGGAGAATATGCTAGCCACAGCATCTCCAAGCAGGCAGCCTGCAGCTAATTACTGGCTTCTTCTTAACGCCTGTATCTGCCAGATCTAACATGTGTTAAGCTTGTACAGCATTGCTGTAGTGTCAACTTTGTCAGTGACTCAGTGGGTAAAGAATATGCCTGCAGTGCAGGAGACATAGGAGACAAAGGTTCGATCCCTGGGTTGGGAAGATTCCCTGGAGAAGGAAATGGCAACCAAGTCCATTATTCTTATCTGGGAAATCCCATGGACAGAGAAGCCTGGTGGTCTGCAGTCCATGGGGTTGCAAAGAACCAGACATGACTGAACACGCATTGGACTGGACTAGTGCAGCTGTGACCCTGAATGTTGCTGTCATTCAGACTAAACTTGTGCAGTCAGGAATTCATCACGAAGTACAGCCAGACCAGATCGAAAGAGTAAACATACATTTGCTCTTCTAATGTGACTCTGTATACACAAAGAATTGGTGACCTGGAAAAGTAAAGAATATATAAACATGGCAATGTGAAATAAAAAATTCATGCTAAGGAAGGTATTGTTTTGTTGTTCAAAAGAAGAGTAAGAGTCAGTAGAACTTTAAAAAAAAATTTTGCTTGGCAGTGCTGGGTCTTAGTTGCAGCACACAGGATCTTCAATCTTTGTTATAGCATGCAGGATCTTTTAGTTCTGGCATGTGGAATTTAGTTTCCTGACGAGGGATTGAACCCAGGCCCCCTGTGCTGGGAGAGCAGTCTTAGCCACTGGACCACCGGGGAAGTCCTGGCAGAATCTTTAGTTTTATCAAGAGTTCATTGGAGGCAGCGCTACCCAACTAGCACATCCTCAGTCTGCAACAAATTAGTGTTTAGAGAAACTTGGGGTTATGACCCTTTCTGACTCTTTGAGAGCAACTGGGAAGCTAATGAGAAAGAGATTGGTCTTGTTTTGAGGAGTGCTTTGACAATATGCCCAGTAGAATAAAGGTCAACCTATATTTGTTGGTTCAGTCCCTGATTATTTCCATCGTTCTGGACTGTGTGTTCCTATTTGCATTCTTTATTTTTGGAATGAAAATCTCTGAAGGGTGAAGTATTATTCTTTCAAAGAAAATACCACAACCATCAGCACGATGGGCTCTTGTTCTCGCTATTACTTCGACTGCTTGGGTCTCTTGTATTCTCTCTTTGAATGGTCAGATGTCAAGTATTGCAAGATTTTCTGGGCAGGGAGCCTTAGTGTGCTAAGTCACTGACAGGCATCTTGTCAGTCAGCTGAACCTGGGTACCCAGTGACACCTCTAAACTGTGTCACAACCATTCTAAATGCCAATGCCAATATTGTCATCCAGGACTTCACTGTCCTACACATTTGGACCAATCAAGGGATTTTTAAGCAATGTGGCATATGGCTGCGTGTGCTCTGGGGCCTGACTGCATGCTAATGTAGCCCAGCAGCACCTCCCACCTCTGCCCTCTCTGCTCGGCACCTCTGCTCCGGTTTTCCTTCCTTTTACAACATGATAAACAAAACCACATGCTATTTGTGTGGTCAAGTTAAAGGAAAGAAAACTTCACGAAAATAAAACAACAACAAGTGAAATATAATAAACCCTTTCTTTTTATGGTTTTTCTTCTCTAAGGTTTTCACAGCAAGCTTGAAGCAGCCAGTGCAGGGGTCAAGAGTCAGTAACTTTAAAAATTTTGCTTGGCAGTGCTGGGTCTTAGTTGCAGCACACAGGATCTTCAATCTTTGTTATAGCATGCAGGATCTTTTAGTTCTGGCATGTGGAATTTAGTTTCCTGACGAGGGATTGAACCCAGGCCCCCTGTGCTGGGAGAGCAGTCTTAGCCACTGGACCACCGGGGAAGTCCTGGCAGAATCTTTAGTTTTATCAAGAGTTCATTGGAGGCAGCGCTACCCAACTAGCACATCCTCAGTCTGCAACAAATTAGTGTTTAGAGAAACTTGGGGTTATGACCCTTTCTGACTCTTTGAGAGCAACTGGGAAGCTAATGAGAAAGAGATTGGTCTTGTTTTGAGGAGTGCTTTGACAATATGCCCAGTAGAATAAAGGTCAACCTATATTTGTTGGTTCAGTCCCTGATTATTTCCATCGTTCTGGACTGTGTGTTCCTATTTGCATTCTTTATTTTTGGAATGAAAATCTCTGAAGGGTGAAGTATTATTCTTTCAAAGAAAATACCACAACCATCAGCACGATGGGCTCTTGTTCTCGCTATTACTTCGACTGCTTGGGTCTCTTGTATTCTCTCTTTGAATGGTCAGATGTCAAGTATTGCAAGATTTTCTGGGCAGGGAGCCTTAGTGTGCTAAGTCACTGACAGGCATCTTGTCAGTCAGCTGAACCTGGGTACCCAGTGACACCTCTAAACTGTGTCACAACCATTCTAAATGCCAATGCCAATATTGTCATCCAGGACTTCACTGTCCTACACATTTGGACCAATCAAGGGATTTTTAAGCAATGTGGCATATGGCTGCGTGTGCTCTGGGGCCTGACTGCATGCTAATGTAGCCCAGCAGCACCTCCCACCTCTGCCCTCTCTGCTCGGCACCTCTGCTCCGGTTTTCCTTCCTTTTACAACATGATAAACAAAACCACATGCTATTTGTGTGGTCAAGTTAAAGGAAAGAAAACTTCACGAAAATAAAACAACAACAAGTGAAATATAATAAACCCTTTCTTTTTATGGTTTTTCTTCTCTAAGGTTTTCACAGCAAGCTTGAAGCAGCCAGTGCGAGCCTGTGGTCGTGTCTCTAGCCCATCTGTTCTCGCTTCGGGCTGTCCCCAAGGCTGACATTCAATCTCCGGAGAAAGCCATTTATCCCCAATGATAGGATGATAGGATTTTTAATTTTGCAAGTTCCCTTTCAACTTCAGTTTGAATTTATTGATGTTGAATGTATTTATTCACTGCATCAGCACTGGTATTGTGGCTGTCTGTATGAACAGACTTGACCAGGTTATGAATTATACAGTATTCATTCTTTACAATTTCTCTTCTTCAGTCCAGCTTAAGGACTGCAGGTATACCCAACAGCATCACCTATCTTTATGTACATTTGAATCTCTCTTGTGTTACACACACGCACACACACACACTCACACATATACACACACCATTCTAGAAGAGCCCTTCAGCTAATGTCTTTAATGTTTCTTTCTTGGAACAGAATAGAATAAATATTATTAATATAAGAACAGTTGTAGTTTATTTAAATTTATTTCTTTTAAATTGAAGGATAATTGCTTTAAAATATTGTGTTGGTTTTTGACATGCATCAACATGAATCTGCCATAGGCATGCATATATCCCCTTCCTCTTGAACCTCCCTCCCATCTCCCACCCCGTCCCACCCCTCTAGGCTGTCACATAGCCCGTTTGAGATCCCTGAGTCATACAGCAAATTCCCACTGGCTACCTATCTTGTATCTGATAGTGTATGTGTCCTCCATTTGTCCCACCCGCTCTTTCCCTACTCTGAAGAACACTTGTAGGTTTTAAACTTGTCCCCCTTCCTGAGCAGCTCCCCAGGTGGCACTAGTGGTAAAGAATCTGCCAGCCAATGCAGGAGACATAATGAGATGCTGGTTCGATCCCTGGATCAGGAAGATCCCCTGGAGGAGGGCATGGCCACCCACTCCAGCATGAATCCTATGGCCAGAGGAACCTGACAGGCTACAAAGAGTCAGACATGACTGAGTGACTCACACACAAACACACACACACTTTGGAGAGAGAGATTTGGAAGCAGTTTAATATGTGAAGAAAATAGAGGGAGAAGGAAGAAGGTGAAGTATAAATGGTATCTGTGGATATCATTCATGATGGTTGCATTATCTTGAAATTATTTTTAGTTGCATGAACTGGGTTTCAGATACAAGGATGGTCATCTTATAAACCTTGTAGAGATACCTGCTGTATCTTTCCTTGATGCTCATTTAAACCACTGGAGGATGTCAGTGCCTGCCGTGGTGCTGGTGGGAATGAGTGGGTGGAAGGCTCTCGTGGCCCCTGCCTTGACCTTTGACCCTCCAGGCCTGTGTCACCACCGCAGACCCTGGAGCTGTGCTTCCTTGACAACTTTCCTGCTCTGGTCTGTGCCTCTTGCAGAAGTTCAAGGAACTGTGCCGGCGCCCTGAGAATGATGCTGACTCACGTTTCCCAACCCTCCGAGCTTTATCCCATGAGGGACCTCTGACCCCTGTGTGAGTGAAGAGAGACCACCTCCTCGCTGTGTGTTTTTGTGTTCTGAGTGGCCTGGTGCAGTTTCAGTTTCCCTGACGCAGGGGCTGGAACCAGGCTCTTGAAATGCTCTCAGGAAAGACTCTAAGTAGGCAGCATTCTTGTCTTCCTGAAGTTCATAGTCAGCTCCTAAACAGTGAACCAAGGCAGTCACCAGATAGACGGTGACCCCAGCCATTCTCGTTGATACTTCAGTCACTCAAGATTTCCAGTGGCTCCGGGGACAGCCCTGAAGTGGCAGTTGCTTCCATCTTTATGTACTTTGCTGTACGTCTCTCTCCCCTCACTGCTGTGTCCATTTGGAGCAGCACGCTTGGTTAGCTGTTTAGAAAAAGAAATGGTAAGATTCTCTGTAGCTGCTTGCAGTATCTAGATGACCTATGCATGGTCGCCGACTTAAAATGGGTCCACATATGATGTTTTGATGTTATTAGGGCATGAAATTGATACACATTCAGTAGAAAGTTTTGAATTTTGATCTTTTCCCCAGCTAGCAGTATGGAACCCCCTCATGATGCCGGGCAAGGGCAGTCAGCCCCAAGATCATGAGTGTAAATGACCAATACATGTACAGCCATCCTGAACCCGTACAGTCATTCTGTTTTTTACTTTTAGTATAGTAGCAAATAAATTATATGAAATATTCAACATTTTATTATAATACAGGCTTTGTGTAAGATAATTTTGCCTAGCTGTAGTGCTCTGAGCACATTTAAGGTTGACTAGGCTAAGCTTGGCTAGCCTAGTAGGTTTGGTAGGTTAGGTATGTTAAATCCATTTGATTTTTGATATTTTCAACTTATGATAGGTTTATCAGGATGTAGCCCATCATAATTTGAGGGCGATCTGTATATGTATCTGAGTGTATATATGCATATATATATTTGCAGAGATATTTATATGTCTGTATATATATGTGTGTGTGCACACACATGCCACATATTTTTTGGTGTGTGGAGTCTGAAGAGATGTTTTATATGTATATTTATATATGTATTAGGTGATATATTTGATATTTTATACATCAAAGTATGTAAATATTTATATGTACTGCTGTATTTAAAATAACTTTTCTTATGTTCTCTTTCCTATTTTCCTACTTTCCAAGAGATTTCTTGAATTTTAACTTCTAGCCCTTTTAACGAGTTTTTTATTTCTGCTATCACAGTTTTTAATTTCTAAGACTTTCTTTTGTTATTTGAATACGTTAAAAAAATCAGGTTTTTAAAATAAGCGCCATGGTCTCTCGCTTATCTCTCTGAAGTTATTATTGATTGATTATTTTTTTAAGCTTTCTTTTTCCTCCATAGTATTCCTCTAGAGTATGCTTTTCTTTCTGTTTATTTTGTATTTGTCTTTCAAAATGGAGGTTCTCCTCTAATATTTTGTCTCTTTAATTGCCTACTCATATGCAAAGATGGGGCATCAGAAGGGGACTGGAAACTCCTGAGTGTGCATGCGTGCGTCTGTGCTTGTATGTGTGTGTTTGCTAGTGCTACACTTGAGGGGGATCTGGCTGGGCTGTTTGTAGGGTGAGCTTCTGATGTGAATAACTTTAGGTTGTTTTCTTTTGGGCTGGCTGGAGACGGCTCTTTGAAGTTCCTGCCAGAGGGTATAAGCCTCACTGGCAATGTTCAGAGAGTTGAATGAAAGAAGAGCCCGAAGGTCTCAACATCTTCCTTTTCTTTCACTTCATCTTCCTGTGTCAGTACAACACACCCGTCCTCAGCAGTGGCTGCTGCCTTTGGAATCCCTGTTTTATTTACTCTTTCTAGAATAATAAGCCTAGGTGCTCTTGAGGGAGCTTGATGCATCTGAAGGCTTTTAAAGAAACCTTTAGCCACTCCTTCCTCTCTGCTTCCAGAGATGCCCAAGCCTTTTGGAGTTTGGGGGGTATAAATTGGGTTGTTTCTGACTTTCTTGCTTCCCTGGTGATCCAGTGGGTAAGGACACTGCCTTGCAGTGCAAATTCCAGTTTAGAATTCAGCTGTCTTTGTTCCGTGATGTCAGTTACCATTTTTTCATCAGCTTTATAGCTTCCAACTTTTCCTGCTGTTATCACCTCTCCCATCTCCACACCTATCCTTATGGGCTTATGCCCTTGATGGATATTTGGGTAAAGTTTGGGGATGGAGCTATGAGTACAGCCCATCATTATTTTTTATTAATTAATTCATTTTAATTGGAGAATAATTGCTTTACAGTATTATGTTGGTTTCTGCCATGTGTCAACATGCTAAGGATACGTATGTTCCCTCCCTCTAGAACCAGTCCATCATTTTTAACAGAAACCCTTTTTCAGAGATTTCATTTATGTTTCTCCCTCCCAGGCTTTTATTGCTAGGCTGACACCATGCTGTGCTAGCTAAGACCGGGGTGGGGCTGAGGCAGGCGCTGGGGCTGGGAATGGAGCCTTGATGTAAAGCCAAATTCATGCAAATGTTTCCACCGCAGGGTGTGTTATTTTCTCTACTGCCTTCTCTTATCAGTGCCTTCTAGTTGAGTTGCTCCACTTTAGCCAAGGCCCCCACTCCACCTCTGAATTCTAGCGATAGAAACAGCTTAGGCTCCAAGTAGAACCCCTGTCTTTCATCACAGCCTTCTCTCTCACTAGAGGAGTCAGGGGTTAGCTCATGGTATTAACACTGTTCATTCATTAATAGTAGTACATTTTCCCGTCCATGAGCACTAACATTCTAGCTATAGAAGTAGCACATAAGTATCGCTTGTGTTAGTTGGAGATATTCTGATTTTCTGGAATATTTATTTCCAGAGATACCTGTTTATAAGGGGCATTACATGAAATACTGAGTTATATATTGCAGCTCTAAACAAAGTTATTTTCTGAATTGTATTTTCAAAGAAACGTAATTGTTGACATGAACTTTTTTTTTTTTTGGCCTTAGATGACTGGTGATTTAACAAAACAAATAATATAAAACACAGAGAAGTCTAAATAAACTGTTGACTATTAAGTCTAGTACTACTATCTTGCATAAATCTTGGTCCTTTTTATGACATAAAGTTACCAAAAAAGATATCTAGAGATGTTTCATCTTAATGTTTTCACATGCACATCAAAAGAATATGAATGCTTCCAAGATGTTAGGCTGTTCCACTGAGTTTCACAGCTTTGCATCCCAAGTCAGGAAGCGGTAGTGCACACTCTCCCATCTCCATTTGGGCTTATGCCCTTGATGGATATTTGGGTAAAGTTTGGGGATGGAGCNATGAGTACNGCCCATCATTATTTTTTATTAATTAATTCATTTTAATTGGAGAATAATTGCTTTACAGTATTATGTTGGTTTCNGCCATGTGTCAACATGCTAAGGATACGTATTTTCCCCTCCCTCTAGAACCAGTCCATCATTTTTAACAGAAACCCTTTTCAGAGATTTCATTTATGTTTCTCCCTCCCAGGCTTTTATTGCTAGGCTGACACCATGCTGTGCTAGCTAAGACCGGGGTGGGGCTGAGGCAGGCGCTGGGGCTGGGAATGGAGCCTTGATGTAAAGCCAAATTCATGCAAATGTTTCCACCGCAGGGTGTGTTATTTTCTCTACTGCCTTCTCTTATCAGTGCCTTCTAGTTGAGTTGCTCCACTTTAGCCAAGGCCCCCCCACCCACCTCTGAATTCTAGCGATAGAAACAGCTTAGGCTCCAAGTAGAACCCCTGTCTTTCATCACAGCCTTCTCTCTCACTAGAGGAGTCAGGGGTTAGCTCATGGTATTAACACTGTTCATTCATTAATAGTAGTACATTTTCCCGTCCATGAGCACTAACATTCTAGCTATAGAAGTAGCACATAAGTATCGCTTGTGTTAGTTGGAGATATTCTGATTTTCTGGAATATTTATTTCCAGAGATACCTGTTTAAAAGGGGGCATTACATGAAATACTGAGTTATATATTGCAGCTCTAAACAAAGTTATTTTCTGAATTGTATTTTCAAAGAAACGTAATTGTTGACATGAACTTTTTTTTTTTTTGGCCTTAGATGACTGGTGATTTAACAAAACAAATAATATAAAACACAGAGAAGTCTAAATAAACTGTTGACTATTAAGTCTAGTACTACTATCTTGCATAAATCTTGGTCCTTTTTATGACATAAAGTTACCAAAAAAGATATCTAGAGATGTTTCATCTTAATGTTTTCACATGCACATCAAAAGAATATGAATGCTTCCAAGATGTTAGGCTGTTCCACTGAGTTTCACAGCTTTGCATCCCAAGTCAGGAAGCGGTAGTGCAGTTGTGCTGATACCCCAGCGCGGAATGCCAGCATGCATATGCTGGCACAGATGCTAAAGGAGGAGTCAAGACTAGCACTCGGATGCATAGATTAGCCTGGACTTTCCTCCTCTACACTCAGAGCCAAGGCGGCCCCTGCAGGCTATCCCTAAACTTGTCCTCTGGCTGTGACGTGAGACTAACCATTTTACAATCTCGGCACTGTCCCTATTATGTGTCCACACTGTGTCCACACATATTAAGAGCACTGTCCATATTGTTGAAGCCTGGTGCCTGTTACACTTCTCAAGCCTAGGCTGCTTGGGAAGGATATTGCCAGAGTAGTAAACAATGGGTTATAGTCATTGTGGCTGGTAAGATTTTTATCTGGTGGACATCTCTGTGGGTACCATTCTTGTTATAATTCTCAGGGCTGACTCTGACCCCTGGATCCAGAAGTGGACAAACGACCCAGGCCTGGGCCATCAAAGAACTCCACTCACCTGGCCGTAGTAATGGCTCAGGAGTGGACACTTGAGTCAGCCCAGCTGTCTGAGCCTGTCTTTGAGCTCTTGCTGGAGCTGTCTAGGAAGAGGAACAGTCTTTTCTGGGGGCTGCCAAATGGCCCTGTTTGTTACTCTGGGGAAGAGACAGACTGAGAAAGGAGTCAACACACAGGAAGCAGGGCTAAGGGATGGAGGTAGATTCCCAGCGATACTATTTGTGTCTCAGTATTACCCCTGGACTTTCTAATTATGGGACTCCAATACAGTTGCCTTCGAAAAGTGCTGGTTTAATGGAATTTTTTTTTATACCCACAGTGGAAAGAGTCTTGACTAATATGATTGTACGGATCTCCACCAACTGTACTTTTTCTTCCAAATGGTGTACATTTGGTCAGGTTAGAGATGGCAGTCAACTTGAATTATCCAACTGGGCTGTCTGCATTGATTAATTGAACTTGATATTTTCTGAGTCTCTAGTTTGTAGTGTGTGGACACCTGTAAACTGGCAGTAATGAACTGACATTCTAGCTGCAAATGATTCACTGTGGCAAACTATCTGCCTCTTAGGGCTTAGGGCCCTTACCTGTAAAATGATGGTGGAATTACTCAGTTCACTCACCCTGGAGTGAGGACTTCACATAAGTCCTTTAGGGCTCCTGGTTGTATTTCAGTATAGTGGTAAAAAGGCTTCCCTGGTGGCTCAGTTGGTAAACAATTTGTCTGCAATGTTGGAGACCTAGGTGCAATCCCTGTGTTGAGAAGATCCTCTAGAGAAAGAAGTGGCTACCCGCTCTGGTGTTCTTGCCTGGGAAATCCCATGGGCAGAGGAGCCTGGCGGGTACAGTCCATTGGGGTCTCGAAGAGTTGGACATGATTTAGTGACAAAACCACCACCACATAGTAGCAAAAGTGATTTTACTGTCTTTGTAAGATGCATGTTAAGTTCTTAGTTGATTAGAATAGAAAAGGAATTTCTCAAACTTTATATAATTCTAAAATGATTTATCAAAATAGGTTTTCAGGATAAAATCTAGAAAATTAATAATTCTTCTGTGTGCTTGGGCTATAAATATGGCTTACTTTAAAAAGATTTAATTCTTCTGTAATGGCTCAGGAGTGGACACTTGAGTCAGCCCAGCTGTCTGAGCCTGTCTTTGAGCTCTTGCTGGAGCTGTCTAGGAAGAGGAACAGTCTTTTCTGGGGGCTGCCAAATGGCCCTGTTTGTTACTCTGGGGAAGAGACAGACTGAGAAAGGAGTCAACACACAGGAAGCAGGGCTAAGGGATGGAGGTAGATTCCCAGCGATACTATTTGTGTCTCAGTATTACCCCTGGACTTTCTAATTATGGGACTCCAATACAGTTGCCTTCGAAAAGTGCTGGTTTAATGGAATTTTTTTTTATACCCACAGTGGAAAGAGTCTTGACTAATATGATTGTACGGATCTCCACCAACTGTACTTTTTCTTCCAAATGGTGTACATTTGGTCAGGTTAGAGATGGCAGTCAACTTGAATTATCCAACTGGGCTGTCTGCATTGATTAATTGAACTTGATATTTTCTGAGTCTCTAGTTTGTAGTGTGTGGACACCTGTAAACTGGCAGTAATGAACTGACATTCTAGCTGCAAATGATTCACTGTGGCAAACTATCTGCCTCTTAGGGCTTAGGGCCCTTACCTGTAAAATGATGGTGGAATTACTCAGTTCACTCACCCTGGAGTGAGGACTTCACATAAGTCCTTTAGGGCTCCTGGTTGTATTTCAGTATAGTGGTAAAAAGGTTTCCCCTGGTGGCTCAGTTGGTAAACAATTTGTCTGCAATGTTGGAGACCTAGGTGCAATCCCTGTGTTGAGAAGATCCTCTAGAGAAAGAAGTGGCTACCCGCTCTGGTGTTCTTGCCTGGGAAATCCCATGGGCAGAGGAGCCTGGCGGGTACAGTCCATTGGGGTCTCGAAGAGTTGGACATGATTTAGTGACAAAACCACCACCACATAGTAGCAAAAGTGATTTTACTGTCTTTGTAAGATGCATGTTAAGTTCTTAGTTGATTAGAATAGAAAAGGAATTTCTCAAACTTTATATAATTCTAAAATGATTTATCAAAATAGGTTTTTCAGGATAAAATCTGAGAAAAGTCTACATAGTTTATTCTTCTGTGTGCTTGGGCTATAAATATGGCTTACTTATGAAATGTTGATAGCTGGTATTCTAGAATGCTGCTGTGGCAGTTCTTAATATTTAAAGATGATAGTTTTTAAAATAATGCCAATAATAAGTGGAATTACATAACACATTGCTAAAGCAAGTTGTTAGGGTCTCTAAAGAGTGTGTATACCAACAAATCACATATATTTCAAGTATTGACTTGTCAAGTTCTCTTCCAACCTCTCTTCCTGTGTAGTGTACACTAGAACTCTTCCTTCTTTACCTTAATTTGATCATCTGTCCTTCTACTCTATTGTTCTTTAAAAAAAAAAAGCTTTATTGAGATATAACACATGTAATAAAATTCACCCATGTAGGTATACAATTCAGGAGTTTCTGTCCCTTTATCATTACACAGAAAAAAGTAGACTTCTTTGTAGACCAAAATTTGTACTTACCTGTTTACTTGTTTATCTATTGTTTATGCAACATGATCCTGGTTTTGTGAGGGAAAAAATGTGTGCATTGGAAAGGCAAAACCCTAAAGAAATACAGGGATATGATCAGGTTTACTTTCTTCCTTGATTTTTTTTTTGTTTTTGAAATGAATTTTTTTTTAATTTACCATAAGTTGGAGATCATTTTAAAAAATAGCCTTCAGGGCAACAATATGGTGACCCTTAGCACTGGAGTGTTTAGCTAAGAAAGGTTTCCAAAGAGAACAAGCAATGTGATATGCTTATACTAGCATCCTAAATAACCAAAATAAAAATCTATTTTTTTGTGTGTGAAGAGTATAAATGCTTTAAACTCATGAAAGAAAAGCAAGGGAGTGTTGAATATGAGACTTAGAATGGCAGTTATTTCACAAAGGGATGGAATGGGAACCTGTGTAGTTATAGAGAGGCTATTGTTAAGAATCTAGCTTTTGTTTGTTTCATGGGCAATTATCAAGATAGAAAGACAGAGAGGGAGAATAGATGAATGGATAGGTAAATAGATAGATACCAGTCATATTTATTTACTTTAAAGAGTTCTTTTTAAATTTTTGCCTCTTTTATTGTTTTTTACATTTATTCATTTTCATCCATCTTTATTCTTTGGCCTGTGTGGGCCTCCCTTTACAGTGGCCTCTCTTGCTGCAGAGCACCAACTCTGGGCACATTCGCTTCAGAGTGCTGGCTCGCAACTGGACACACAGGTCCAGCGGCTCTGCAGCACGTGGGATCCTCCTGGGCCAGGAATAGAACTGGTGCCCCTTGCCCTGCAAGGCGGACTTCTTACCCACTGGACCACCAGGGAAACCCCTAAAGATTTTTTTTTTAAATAATTGTTTGGCTGCACCAGATCTTAGTTGTGTCATGCAAACGGTTAGTTGTGATGTGAGCTCTAGTTCTCTAACCAAGGATTGAACCCAAACCCCCTGTATTGGGAGTGTAGAGTCTTAGCCTCTGGACCACCAGAGAAATCCCTGCAGAACACAGGGATATATTTGCAAACAGTCTTCAGTCTTCTTAGTCAAGGCGCCTGTCTTGCAGATTATAGCACTTTACAAGTAGACCCTGTCACTAGGAAGAGCTGGGGTCACCAGGGCCAGAATTACAGGCCCAGTGCCACCACCATCTGTA
This sequence comes from Tragulus kanchil, assembly GCA_022376925.1. NCBI lineage: Eukaryota > Metazoa > Chordata > Mammalia > Artiodactyla > Tragulidae > Tragulus > Tragulus kanchil. The sequence continues at coordinate 73,753,631 of JAIOJX010000003.1, read as the reverse complement.
TCCATATCTCTGTGTCCCCCTCCTTCTGCACAGGAGTGTGAGCTGGAAGCAGGGCACAGCGGACACACAGCTGGCACACACCTGTGTGGCTGGCCAGCCTGGGTCTGTGCTGTGAACTGTGGGACTGTTTGGACTGAAAGTGACCCTGTTCTGCTTGTTCAGCATTTCCAGCATTTTGCCTGGTGTGGGAAAAGCTGCCCAAGCTTGTTCATTGACAGGCTAATCAACCACATTCCCAGGTGCAGCACAACTGCAATCAACCTGTACTTGGGCTGATAATTACAAAGAACGGGAAGAAAGGAGATAGATAGATAGGTTCAAAGAGAGAATACCTTTTATTGTGCTCAGTCAGATCTATTCGTGAAAAATTTTAAGTCAGAAAGTGGCTTCACATTTCACTACGCACCAGTGTGTCTGTTCAGCTCTTTTCACAGTGTCTCCCAATGCAAACTGTGTCATCACCTCTCATCTCTGCCCTGCGTTTTAGACACATACTTTAGATGAAAAAGACTTCTGCTCAAAGGAAGGAGAAAGATGACAAAATGCCCTTTAGTAAATCCTTCCAAATGTAGAACCAGGAGTTTGGAGTGGTCCTCAGAGAGCTCCCCGCTTAGGGCCCCTTGCTGCAGGGGACACAGGCCCTGAGGGCCTCAGAGCTCTGCCTGTAGGGGCAGGTCCCCACTAGGACCCAGATCCCCCACCTGCCATCCCAGTGTGCTTTCCACTATGCTACGTAGCAGGTAGCATGTTTGCAGGTAGAGAAATATGGTTTGCATCCACTTTGAGACATAGTTCTGCCCACCATTGGGGCAACACCAACCTGGGACCCCTCAGGTAGTACAGTCAGCCACACTGGGACCTAATCTCACCTGCCAGTAGGCTGGCAGGTACCACGTGTGGCAGGGCTTGGCAGCTAATTGCCTGAGGATCAGTCTCTCCTACCAACATGTCCATAGTTGTCAGCCCCACCGTGACAGAGGGGCCCACACAGTCCACTCCTAGAGCACATAGCTCTGTTGACCAGGGGAGAGTGCTGCTGGGTTCCAGAGATCTTCTACATAAGGCCATTTCTCCAAGCTGAGAAATGTAACTGCCCTACCTAACACAGACCTACCTGAGACCTAGAAATAAACACAGGAAGCCTGGCAATATGAGGAGAAAAGATAATGCTTCAAATAAAGGAACAAAATAAAAGAAGAACTAAGTAAACTGGAGATAAGCAATCTACCTGGTAAAAGAATTCAAAGAAGTGTTTATAAAGATGCTCAATGTACTAGGGGTAAGAATGAATGAACACAGTAAGATAGCAAAGAGGTAGAACAGAGTTTAACAAAGAGTTAGAAAATATAGGGAAGGGTCAAACAAAGAAAACAATAACTGGAATAAACAATATAATGGAGAGATCAGCAATTAATAGATGGTATAGAGGAATGAATCTGCAAACAAAGACAGAGGAGTGGAAATCCCTGAAACTGAACAGAAAAAAGACAATTATTTAAAAATGAAGATCGTTTTAGAGACCTCATCAGCATAAGGTATACTAATATTTGCATTATAGGGGTTCCAGAGGAGAGGAGAAAGAGAGGGGGCAGAGAACTTATTTGAAGAAAAAGTAGCTGAAAAAAACCTGGGAGAAAAAAAGACACCCAAGTCCAGGAAGCACAGAGAGTCCCAAACAAGATGAACCTGAGGAGGATCACACTGAGACATTATAATTAAAATGGCAAAAATTAAGGATAAAGAGAAACTCTTAAAAGCAGAAAGAGAAAAGCAACTAATTACATACAAGGAGCTCCCATAAGACTTTTCAGTAGAAAGCTTATAGGTGACTTTTCAGCCGAAAGCTTGTAGGCCAGAAGGATTAAAGTGATGAAAACAACAATAACAAAAAACCCCCTTACAACCAAGAATACTTTACCAGGCTAGACTATTGTTCGTATTGGAAGGAGATATAAAGAGTTTTACAGACCAGCAAAAGCTAAAAGAGTTCAGCACACTGCTTTATAAAAAATGTTAAAGGCACTTCTCTAAGCAAAGAAATATGACAAGTACAAAAGGAAAAATCTCATTGGTAAAGGCAAAGGTAATATATAGGTAATATAAAGGTATATAATAAAGGTAATAGATCACCTTCTTATAAAGCTAATAGAAGGGTTAAAAGAGATAAGTAGTAAAATATCTTTATATTAAGTAGTTAAGGGATACATAAAGCAAGTATGTATAAATTATGATGTTAAACATAGTAAACCTGGAGGGAATTTGTAAAAATGCAGGGTTATTAAGATCATTCAGATTTAATAGATCATCAATTTAAAATAATTTGATAATTTTATTTATATATAATATGTAAAATATATTTGTTGTGTATGAAACTCATAACCACACACACACACAAATCTAAAATAGATATATATAGAATAAAACTAAGAGCTAAAATATTATAAGTCAATTATACATCAATAAAAAAGGAAAAAAATGAAGTATTGACACATGCTATTCATATGACATGGGTGAACCTTGAAAACATTGTGCTATGTGAAAGAAGCCAGACCCAAAAGACCACACATTGAATGGTTCCATTTGTAAGAAATATCTAGAATTTACAAATCTATAAAAAACAGAAAATAGATTACTGGGTGCTTATGTCTGGGAAGGAGTTGGAAGCATGAGAGGGTGATAGTTGAAAGATACATGGTGTCTTTTTTGGGTGATGAAAATATTCTAAAATTGGCTGTGGTGATGGTTGTTCAATTTTGTGAATATGTTAAAAAGAATTGAACTGTGCAACTTAAATGGCTGAATTGTGTGGTATGTGAATTATATCTCAATAAAACTGTTACCAAGACAACACCCACACTCAGCTTCCCTCCCCTCATGACAATATGGCTGCATTGGATCCCCTGGAGCTCAGTCTGTAAAGAATCTGCCTGCAGTGCAGGTGGCCCTGGGTTTGCTCCCTGGATTGGGAATATCTCCTGGAGAAGGAAATGGCAACCCACTCCAGTATTCCTACCTGGAGGATCCCATGGACAGAGGAGCCTGGTGGCCTACAGTCTATGGGGCTGCAAAGAGTCAGACACGACTGAGTGACTAAACCAACCAACCAACCAGACTTGATTTGCTCTTGGGGTGGTGGTGGTGTCTTTTACTCTCTTTCCTGTGTCTCTTGCCTGCTTAGTATGTGAGCCATTCTAATAAAACTTTTTGACTTGTGTTTATAGATGGCCTTAATTCTTTGGCTTACTTTTCTAAGATAACAGACGTCTTCAAAGGGATCTCTGAGAGTTTTATTCCAAAAGAGAACGTGATATGGGAATTCCAGTCTGTTCAGGAGAATGAATGGAGGAAGTAGTTTGTAGACAAGGGGCTTTCAAGCCACCCAAGCCATTCCTGGCTTTCACTATGCACAAAGAATTCTTAGGGTTGGATGCCAATGGGGTATACTCTTGCATAAGAGTACTATTACTCAGAGCACACATGTTTCCTTTATTCTCTAAATCTGTGCTCCTGGATGACCATAATTTTAGGTTCATGACATCTTTTTGTACGTTTTCAGAAACCTCTAAAGTTTGGATTGTGTTAGGGTGTCAGCTTTTTCAGGGGCTGAAGCTGAGCTGGGCGAAGAGCCTGAGACAATATCTTCGCCTCTGTTAGCACCAGGCTGTCTGTCTCCAGACCCACGGTTCTCAGCCACATGGGTCACCGAGAAGGTTCACATCTTAGCATGGTTAGGTGGCCCCGTCTGGACGTCCACTAAGTTCTACCCACTGTTTCCTGCAGTGTGTCTGAGGTGTGCTCCCTGAAGAGACCCTGGACTTAACAGAAATTATTTTCGCAGCTAGAGAATTTATAATTTGCTACATATGGCCAGTCATTTTTAGCAGCTTTCCTTCTTTCTTTTGCACTTTCCCACACCCACTCCTACTTACTGTTGGCTGCCCTCCCAGTACCTTCTCACCACGAGGGACTTATATTAATAGGCAGATTTCTGAAGGCTCTGAGAGAGAGCCACAGTTGCATTATTTGCTGCTTGTTTTAATTATTACTTTTCATATTTTCTGCTTATAGATTGCACATTAAATAAAAGTCAAAAGTACAGTCACCAGACCAGAAAGAGGACTCTATGTGTCTTGACTGCTACAGCACGGGCCGGGAGCAGCTGGGGAGTGGTAGAAGACTGCCGCATTTGGCTTCTGCAGAGAGGCCAGGTGGAATGGAGGGTTGGGGTGGTGGTGTCTTTTACTCTCTTTCCTGTGTCTCTTGCCTGCTTAGTATGTGAGCCATTCTAATAAAACTTTTTGACTTGTGTTTATAGATGGCCTTAATTCTTGGCTTACTTTTCTAAGATAACAGACGTCTTCAAAGGGATCTCTGAGAGTTTTATTCCAAAAGAGAACGTGATATGGGAATTCCAGTCTGTTCAGGAGAATGAATGGAGGAAGTAGTTTGTAGACAAGGGGCTTTCAAGCCACCCAAGCCATTCCTGGCTTTCACTATGCACAAAGAATTCTTAGGGTTGGATGCCAATGGGGTATACTCTTGCATAAGAGTACTATTACTCAGAGCACACATGTTTCCTTTATTCTCTAAATCTGTGCTCCTGGATGACCATAATTTTAGGTTCATGACATCTTTTTGTACGTTTTCAGAAACCTCTAAAGTTTGGATTGTGTTAGGGTGTCAGCTTTTTCAGGGGCTGAAGCTGAGCTGGGCGAAGAGCCTGAGACAATATCTTCGCCTCTGTTAGCACCAGGCTGTCTGTCTCCAGACCCACGGTTCTCAGCCACATGGGTCACCGAGAAGGTTCACATCTTAGCATGGTTAGGTGGCCCCGTCTGGACGTCCACTAAGTTCTACCCACTGTTTCCTGCAGTGTGTCTGAGGTGTGCTCCCTGAAGAGACCCTGGACTTAACAGAAATTATTTTCGCAGCTAGAGAATTTATAATTTGCTACATATGGCCAGTCATTTTTAGCAGCTTTCCTTCTTTCTTTTGCACTTTCCCACACCCACTCCTACTTACTGTTGGCTGCCCTCCCAGTACCTTCTCACCACGAGGGACTTATATTAATAGGCAGATTTCTGAAGGCTCTGAGAGAGAGCCACAGTTGCATTATTTGCTGCTTGTTTTAATTATTACTTTTCATATTTTCTGCTTATAGATTGCACATTAAATAAAAGTCAAAAGTACAGTCACCAGACCAGAAAGAGGACTCTATGTGTCTTGACTGCTACAGCACGGGCCGGGAGCAGCTGGGGAGTGGTAGAAGACTGCCGCATTTGGCTTCTGCAGAGAGGCCAGGTGGAATGGAGGGTTGAGGTGAGCTGCTTAGTGGTGGAAGTGAAAGAGCATGGTGTTTTGTGGTTGCACAAACCTTAACTCGAGTGCTAACTCATCTGCTGGTGAGCTATGTGGTTTGGGGGCAAGTTACCTGAAATCTTCAAGCTACAGTTACTTTACCTTATCTGTCAGATGAACTTGCAAGGGTGTTATGATAATCAAACGAGATGACGGACATGAATAGACTTAGTGGCACATAAAAAGCACTTCATAAATATTATTTACTCTTTCCTTTCATTAAGAGAGAAGTAGGGGAAAAAAGCCAAAGACACGAAAATCCCCATGTTCTATTAATAACAGTTCCCATTTCTCTTTTCCATAATATTTTCATAATGCTTTAAACCATGTGGGTAATTGTTTCAACATTTAACTGTTCCACTGAATTATTTAATTATGTTTATGACAAGCACACATTTATTCTGAGTAAGTCAGTGGAACCCTTCATTTACTCCAGTTGATTTATAACATGCTCAGATTATTTTTTCACCATTATCTTTGTGGTGATAGAAAACTATGCAGCCTCCCATCGATTTATCTTGCTTCAATCACCCTTTAATCAGAATGAATTCCTGAAAAGTCTAGATAAGAATCCCGCTAGAGCAAAGGAGTTAGAAGATTTTCTCTGAAAACTGTATTTAGCCTGATAGTGTATCAGTCCGGATGACTCCACTTTGGTCCTCAGTTTGAGCAGAGGAAGATTGGTGGGCATTTTATCTTGGGAGGCAGCAGAGTGGTATAAGAGAAGTAAGGAGATTATAAATGTCTTTCTCAAAAGAAACCTGTTATGTGGCCACATCTGGAGAGTGGTCCAGTTGTTTGGTTCCCAGTACCTTCTCACCACGAGGGACTTATATTAATAGCAAGGCTCTGAGAGAGCCACAGTTGCATTTTGCTGCTTGTTTTAATTATTACTTTTCATATTTTCTGCTTATAGATTGCACATTAAATAAAAGTCAAAAGTACAGTCACCAGACCAGAAAGAGGACTCTATGTGTCTTGACTGCTACAGCACGGGCCGGGAGCAGCTGGGGAGTGGTAGAAGACTGCCGCATTTGGCTTCTGCAGAGAGGCCAGGTGGAATGGAGGGTTGAGGTGAGCTGCTTAGTGGTGGAAGTGAAAGAGCATGGTGTTTTGTGGTTGCACAAACCTTAACTCGAGTGCTAACTCATCTGCTGGTGAGCTATGTGGTTTGGGGGCAAGTTACCTGAAATCTTCAAGCTACAGTTACTTTACCTTATCTGTCAGATGAACTTGCAAGGGTGTTATGATAATCAAACGAGATGACGGACATGAATAGACTTAGTGGCACATAAAAAGCACTTCATAAATATTATTTACTCTTTCCTTTCATTAAGAGAGAAGTAGGGGAAAAAAGCCAAAGACACGAAAATCCCCATGTTCTATTAATAACAGTTCCCATTTCTCTTTTCCATAATATTTTCATAATGCTTTAAACCATGTGGGTAATTGTTTCAACATTTAACTGTTCCACTGAATTATTTAATTATGTTTATGACAAGCACACATTTATTCTGAGTAAGTCAGTGGAACCCTTCATTTACTCCAGTTGATTTATAACATGCTCAGATTATTTTTTCACCATTATCTTTGTGGTGATAGAAAACTATGCAGCCTCCCATCGATTTATCTTGCTTCAATCACCCTTTAATCAGAATGAATTCCTGAAAAGTCTAGATAAGAATCCCGCTAGAGCAAAGGAGTTAGAAGATTTTCTCTGAAAACTGTATTTAGCCTGATAGTGTATCAGTCCGGATGACTCCCACTTTGGTCCTCAGTTTGAGCAGAGGAAGATTGGTGGGCATTTTATCTTGGGAGGCAGCAGAGTGGTATAAGAGAAGTAAGGAGATTATAAATGTCTTTCTCAAAAGAAACCTGTTATGTGGCCACATCTGGAGAGTGGTCCAGTTGTTTGGTTCCCAGATGTTTCTGTAGCTCACACTTCTGTAAAGATTCTCTGCCCGGCATGTCTTCATGGCCTTCAAAGGGATTTCTATTTTGAGTAAGGTAATAAGGTTCATTTCCACAGCCTTCCCTGATTAATGCTGCAAGACTGGATGGCCAGTCCGGATGGGCAGATGAATACTGCATTCCCCATTTAGTGCTCTGAGGCTTCAAGCATTCAGAATGACAGCACATAAAACACATGCCTTTCATCGCCTTTATCTTCCCACCAGCTTGTGGCCTGAGCATTTAGGTTAACCTTTCAGTTATACCCAGGGTTTGAAATGAAAAAAAAAAACATGAAAGCTTCCTAATAGTTATTTTTGCAATTTGTTCCTTATTAAATTTTTAAAAAATGTGCTTGATTTATTAGCAGGAGGTAGGAGGCACTGAGGTGTGAGGCTTGGCCATGAACAATAGTTACAAAAGAGGATTGTAAGCACAGGTAGTTGTAGACTGAAAATACAGTAGCAATTAATGTGTTCCACTGAAAGGTTTAAAACTTAAAAAAAAAAATCTACTGCTGCTGAAGGATATTACAGAATTAGGACAGGCTGAATGATCTTGCCTAGAAAAACGTCTCATTCTGAGAAAAGCTTTGCCCTTCTCATTCTTAGCCGTAATTAGACAAAGCAATAACTATTTAAATTTGTATGTACGACGATATAAATTTCTCCACGAAAAACTGACCAAAGCTGCTAAATAAACACTTGAAAAGCTATAAGAACCCTAACCTGAGCTATGAAACACACAATTTAGATCTACCTATTATATAAATCAAACAGTCCCCAGAATGAACCTTGGAAGCTACGTTTAGAGCTTGAAATGAACCTGTTTATGTTAGGATGAGATAAAGACCCCCATAAAAAATTATTAACCAACATTCACTGTCTTTTCCATGGGCTTTATCTAATAATGGTTTGATACTTAAAATTTGAGGCGGTAATTTGAATGGTGTAAGGTTTTTAAAATAATTATTAATGCTTTTGACACAAATGTTTCTTTATGTGATTTTAAGTGGTTTGACATATTCTTTAACTATATGTCTTAGGTATAAAATGTTTATTTTATGAGTGGAACTTCATGAAAATCAAAGATTCTCTGCCCGGCCCATGTCTTCATGGCCTTCAAAGGATTTCTATTTTGAGTAAGGTAATAAGGTTCATTTCCACAGCCTTCCCTGATTAATGCTGCAAGACTGGATGGCCAGTCCGGATGGGCAGATGAATACTGCATTCCCCATTTAGTGCTCTGAGGCTTCAAGCATTCAGAATGACAGCACATAAAACACATGCCTTTCATCGCCTTTATCTTCCCACCAGCTTGTGGCCTGAGCATTTAGGTTAACCTTTCAGTTATACCCAGGGTTTGAAATGAAAAAAAAAAACATGAAAGCTTCCTAATAGTTATTTTTGCAATTTGTTCCTTATTAAATTTTTAAAAAATGTGCTTGATTTATTAGCAGGAGGTAGGAGGCACTGAGGTGTGAGGCTTGGCCATGAACAATAGTTACAAAAGAGGATTGTAAGCACAGGTAGTTGTAGACTGAAAATACAGTAGCAATTAATGTGTTCCACTGAAAGGTTTAAAACTTAAAAAAAAAAATCTACTGCTGCTGAAGGATATTACAGAATTAGGACAGGCTGAATGATCTTGCCTAGAAAAACGTCTCATTCTGAGAAAAGCTTTGCCCTTCTCATTCTTAGCCGTAATTAGACAAAGCAATAACTATTTAAATTTGTATGTACGACGATATAAATTTCTCCACGAAAAACTGACCAAAGCTGCTAAATAAACACTTGAAAAGCTATAAGAACCCTAACCTGAGCTATGAAACACACAATTTAGATCTACCTATTATATAAATCAAACAGTCCCCAGAATGAACCTTGGAAGCTACGTTTAGAGCTTGAAATGAACCTGTTTATGTTAGGATGAGATAAAGACCCCCATAAAAAATTATTAACCAACATTCACTGTCTTTTCCATGGGCTTTATCTAATAATGGTTTGATACTTAAAATTTGAGGCGGTAATTTGAATGGTGTAAGGTTTTTAAAATAATTATTAATGCTTTTGACACAAATGTTTCTTTATGTGATTTTAAGTGGTTTGACATATTCTTTAACTATATGTCTTAGGTATAAAATGTTTATTTTATGAGTGGAACTTCATGAAAATCAAGGATAATTGTGACTTTATTTATACAAGTTTGCTTTTCCCCTAATGACTTTGAGTTATACTTCTGCATATATTATTCACTCCCAAGTAGGGTGGGGAAATGTGGAAAGAAAAACTGACCCTCTGGGTTCTGAAAGATCAAAGCTGCCACTTGTATGAGGGTTTTCTCCCCACTCAAGATAGGTGGGACTTGACCAGCAAGGCCCAGGACCCCACTGTCAGCTGGAATACCCTTCTATGGTTCTTTTGTGAGGTTACAGCTCGAGCTGGCCTGAGGACATACTAACCCTGTGCACTCAGGAGTGTTCTGGTCAGACAGCTGGCTGCCTCAAGCCTCCAGGGAAAACTCCCAGGGTATCCACTGTGAAACCACAGGCTGGGAGGTAAGACCACACCCATCATGCACAATGGTCTTCTTAGATCATGTGTGTGTGTGTGCTAAGTTGCTTCAGTCGTGTCCAACTCTTGGCAGCCCTATGGACTGTATAGTCCACCAAGTTCCCCTGTCCATGGGATTCTCCAGGCAAGAATATTGGAGTGGGCTGCCATTTCCTCACCCAGGGGATCTTTCCCACCCAGGGGTCAAACCTGGGTCTCCTGCATCTCCTGCATTGCAGGCAGACTTTTTACCACTTTAGCCATCAGGGAAGCCTGTTTTATAAATTTATCAAGGAAATAAAATGGGCCCTCTCTAGGTTTAAACAAAATATATAGGAAGAAACGCATGTTTTTTCTTTTCTAACTTGCCATCAACTTTGTCTCATTAGAAGGTGGAATAAACTCATGAGAATTTGTTCTTTTCTTGCATTATTAACAAGGGGAGTCATAACAGAAATGTTTGCATTAATTATCTTTGAGAATCTCCTACCTTGATCCCCCAAAATAGCTCTTATGGTAGAAATGTGAGGTGAAGTGTAGAGGTTTTCAGCATCCTTCAGAGCACACATGGTAGTTATCATCTGCTGGCCCCAAGAAACCGGGGTGATTGTTTAAAGAGAGTGGTTGTCATGTGGAATTTGAGTTGTCTGTGAGACATTCGGATGAATGTGGATGGATAATTGGAAGTATGGTTTTGAAGCTTGAGGTGTGAACTTTGGGAGTCATTGTGGTAGTTGAAGTTGTGGACATATGGAAGATCGCTGAGGGAGACACGAGAAAGAAAGCTGTCTGGGATAACCTAGGACAGAAGTGTGAGCCACACTACCATGTGGGCTATGCTCTGTGTTTCCTTGTCACCTTCTTAGGCTGGAGGCATGTATGCAGGAACTTACTGTATAGCGCTGCCGTCTTAAGGATGAAGGCAAGTGGAAAGTTAAGGCAGTCTGTTTAAATATTGGTGAAAATAAATGGATCAGATCGTCTCATTCATGCAAAGGTGCAAGTTAATAGAATTCAACTGACTAGTGAGTTACTAACTGTAAAGATCTCTGTTCCAGGTCAACAGAGAAAAAAAATCACAAATGAATTAGAATAGTTCTTATTCTCAAGAAGTGAAGGAGACAGATGTGGAAACACGTAACTATAATAGACAGATGAATGAAAGAGGGGCTTTACTAGCTGAGTGAAGTGGGAACTTAACAGAAAGAACAGGTAGTTTCAGAGCAGGGCTTGAGGGATGTTTCACAGAAGAAGGAGAAGGATACTAAGACTACAATAGGCACAGAAGTGAGAGAGAGACTCTCAGTGAAACCACTATGCTCACGCCCAGGCAGGAGGCTCTGCAGGGCTGAACTAGCTAAATTTTCTGGTCAAACACTGAGTATTGGGGAGTTGTCTGGTCACTATTCATGTGCAGCCTCTCTAACCTCTATGCCCCAGACCCTACACAAAAAACCATAAGCCTCCAAAATACTAAGCCCTCTTCTAACCAGTGGTAAATGGTGCTTTCCAAGCAAGAACCTCCCAATGACACTCTTCATTTAAGCATGGGCACTTCACACATCCTCACACCTAAGAGAGAGAAGGCATGTGCTCAGTCATATCTGACTCTTTGCAGCCTCATGAAATGTAGCCTGGCAGCCTCTTCTGTTCTTTGTATTTTCCCGGCAAAAATACTGGAGCAGGTTGCCATTTCTTCCTCCAGGGTATCTTCCATCTCTTGCATCTCTCTCTTGCAAACCTCCAGGGTATCTCACCCACGTCTCTTGCATCACTCTGTATTGGCAGACAGGTTCTTTACCACTAGTGCCACCTGGGAAGCCCCATAAAACAAATATCCCAGAACAAACAGTGCACTTCACATAACATTCGTTTCGAAATACAGTGGGAATCATTCTGACAGCACTGAGAAAAGTTCAGTAAGATGCAGTCTGTTTGGGCTTCCCAGATGGCTCATTGGTAAGGAACCCGCCTGACAATGCACGTTAGACAAAAGAGATAGGGGTTCAGTCCCTGGGTGGGAAGATCCCCTGGAAGAGGGCATGGCAACCCACTCCGGGATTCCAGCCTGGAGATGCTCACAGACAGGGTTGCAAAGAATCAGATGCGACTGACTTCACTGAGCACACATGCAGCATGCAGTCTGTTTAAAATATACAATGTACTCCTTCAGCGTTACCGACCCTCCTCAGTCTGGCCCAACCAGGGTCCTTCGGTCCAGGGTCACTGGAGCCAACAGACTGAGATAATATTCTGTACAGAAGCACAGGAAAGCTCATTTGACCAAAGAATGGAGAGGCGCTAGCTTGGACTCCAGAGCCGAGGTTCTCCTCACGCGCGGGGCTGCGTTAGAGGGTCTGGCCGGCAGGGGGCGGCAGCCCGAGGCCGCTCGCCGCAGGTGCAGCCGCGCTGCTCACCCGCCAGCTCCAGCCGGCGGGCCTGCACATGGCTCCGCCACGACCGAGGATCTCACGGTCCACGGGTCTACAGGCGGCCGCCGCCATCTTGAACCGTGGCGTCCCTGCAGCTCTGCTGGCGACCGCCCGGCAGAGGCCTGGGCGCACTTGGCCCCGGGCGCTCTGAAGTGCCGCCATTTGTACTCGACACGTTACAGGCAAGTGGAGGTCAATGCTATCTTGTTTTTTCCGGGGGACCCCGGTGGGCTCCACCAGTGACAGCCATGTCCGATGAAGAACAAGGCAGTAAAGGCCGAAGCCGACCAGTTTGAGGGGAGTTTATTCTCGCGGAGACAGTGCCTGGAGGCACAACTCCCCGGCCTTTGGAGGAGAAAGACCGGAAAGGAAAGTGAAGTTCCTCTTTTCCTCTTTTCCCTAGTAGGTAGCGCCATCTGTACGTTTCAGAGGTCGTCGGTTTTGAAGAACTTTGCAGGGTGGATGGGAAAGTTGAGCCTGTGCTTTATCTGCTTGTTGTGAGAGATTTATTTTAAATGATTCTCTCCGTCTTACATACGGTTTTCCCCTCTTTGTATGACGTTTGCTTGCTACTTGGGTCGCGTTGGAAATTGACCTCAGCACGGCCTTCCTGCTCTCCATGAAAGTGAAGAGCTAGTTTATTTGCTGACGAAAAGGAAGAATCTCCTGGGGTCCGATATAAGTAGACGCAGCCTATCTCTTTCTCTCTGAAACCTCTTTGGCTCTCTTAGACTCAATACCTGCTATTATTTTTTACTGCTTCTTAGTCCGTTCAGGCTATATACCAGAGTACCATAGACTGGGTGGCTTACCAACAATGGAAATTTATTTCTCATGGTTCTGGAGGCAGGAAGTCTGAAATCGTGGTGCCAGCCTGGTGGAGTGACGGCTCGGGTCACAGGTGTTTTGTGTCTTCACATGGGGAAGGGGTGAGCTAGCGCCCGGGGCCTCTTTTAGCAGGCACTAATCCCAGCCGTGAGGTCAGGCCCTGCCCCACGTGGGCACCTCCTCTAGATCTCACCTCCAAATGCTGCCCCTGTGGGTATTAGGCTTTCAGCATATGAATTTTGGTGGCAGTGGCAGGGCAGGGAGGCAGTGCACAGAGATTCAGACCTTGGCAGGTACCGTCTAGTTGCAACATTCGATATATTTGATAGATAATAAGAGTTCAGTTATCAACATGATTGTCTCCAAGCCCAACTGTGAACGACAGGAGGGGAGCAGGACCTGTCTGACTCTTGGGACCCCATGGACCATAGCCTGCCAGACTCCTCTGTCCATGGAATTCTACAGGCAAGAATACTGGAGTAGTTGCCATTTCTTTCTTAAATTCTCCAAAGCCTTTCTTCTCCATATGGGTAAAATTGCTGCAGAAAATTTGGGAATATCAATTATGTGACAGCCATGTCCGATGAAGAACAAGGCAGTAAAGGCCGAAGCCGACCAGTTTGAGGGGAGTTTATTCTCGCGGAGACAGTGCCTGGAGGCACAACTCCCCGGCCTTTGGAGGAGAAAGACCGGAAAGGAAAGTGAAGTTCCTCTTTTCCTCTTTTCCCTAGTAGGTAGCGCCATCTGTACGTTTCAGAGGTCGTCGGTTTTGAAGAACTTTGCAGGGTGGATGGGAAAGTTGAGCCTGTGCTTTATCTGCTTGTTGTGAGAGATTTATTTTAAATGATTCTCTCCGTCTTACATACGGTTTTCCCCTCTTTGTATGACGTTTGCTTGCTACTTGGGTCGCGTTGGAAATTGACCTCAGCACGGCCTTCCTGCTCTCCATGAAAGTGAAGAGCTAGTTTATTTGCTGACGAAAAGGAAGAATCTCCTGGGGTCCGATATAAGTAGACGCAGCCTATCTCTTTCTCTCTGAAACCTCTTTGGCTCTCTTAGACTCAATACCTGCTATTATTTTTTACTGCTTCTTAGTCCGTTCAGGCTATATACCAGAGTACCATAGACTGGGTGGCTTACCAACAATGGAAATTTATTTCTCATGGTTCTGGAGGCAGGAAGTCTGAAATCGTGGTGCCAGCCTGGTGGAGTGACGGCGCGGGTCGCAGGTGTTTAGTGGCTTCACAGGGCGAAGCGGTGAGCTAGCGCCCGGGGCCTCTTTTAGCAGGCACTAATCCCAGCCGTGAGGTCAGGCCCTGCCCCACGTGGGCACCTCCTCTAGATCTCACCTCCAAATGCTGCCCCTGTGGGTATTAGGCTTTCAGCATATGAATTTTGGTGGCAGTGGCAGGGCAGGGAGGCAGTGCACAGAGATTCAGACCTTGGCAGGTACCGTCTAGTTGCAACATTCGATATATTTGATAGATAATAAGAGTTCAGTTATCAACATGATTGTCTCCAAGCCCAACTGTGAACGACAGGAGGGGAGCAGGACCTGTCTGACTCTTGGGACCCCATGGACCATAGCCTGCCAGACTCCTCTGTCCATGGAATTCTACAGGCAAGAATACTGGAGTAGTTGCCATTTCTTTCTTAAATTCTCCAAAGCCTTTCTTCTCCATATGGGTAAAATTGCTGCAGAAAATTTGGGAATATCAATTATGTGACTGAACACATTCTAACCCTGGATAGGACCATGCCAAATATGGTTTGGAAGAGCTATAATAGAGAGGTGAAAACTGGTGATCTAGATATAACTGGGCCTTGCCCTATAAGCCTGTAATGGTGGGCCTTCTGCACATGGTGTTACAATCTTTAAAATCATACCATTGCACAAAATCAGTATTGTAACCTGCTTTGAGGGTATGCTCAATGAAGACCAAATGGGATTATTTTAACTTGTGAGCTGGGATTTTGTGAATTTATTGATCTATGCAATCTCAGAATTTCCCCACCACTTCTTTTTTAGAGTAGGCATGTCATAGTACTGCATTTTCAAAAACTTCTGGGTAGCTAGACTTTTTAGATGATTCAAACTAGACTGCTGGTAATGTTTTGCAATTTATTTTTGGTAGCGGAAAAGGTCTTTAGCATAACTCAAATTTGTTTTAGCTTAGTATTTCCTTAGTTGTGCAATACTTGAATATTGATTCTGTGTCTTAACATATGAGTTATTCTGCTCATTTTTGGGTCATATGTAGATTTGATAAATGTCCTTGCTAAGTTTTCATATATCATTAGCTTAACATAGTAACTAGAACAGCTTTAAGGACAGAGGCCTGTGGTACTCTGTTAGAGAAGTTCTTCCAGGTTGACTAACAAGTGATTCACACTCAGATTATGCTTATTTATAACTAGTATGAATCTATTCTGCTCAACTATATCATTCAGTAATATGCTTATAAAAATCCACATTCTCCCTGGCCATAAAATTCAGTGTGCTCATTGGGTTGGGATGATACTGATTTCTCCTACCTGAAAGTTCAGAACTGTGCATCTCACCCTGTCCCCCACCGTCTGCTGACATAGAAGCAACGAAGGCTCTCAAGAGGCCCTGGAGCCCCTCCTTGACCCTGGTAGAGGTTTCACAAGGTTGAAGCTGCTTGGTCAGAGATGGATTTTTTTCTTATTTTTGAGCTATTTTTATTTATTTATTTATTTATTTTTACACCAAAAGCATTTTTATTGGGGTATAGCCAATTAACAATTTTGTGATAGTTTCAGGTGAACAGTGAAGGGGCTCGGCCATACATATGCATGTATCCATTCTCCCCCCAAACCCCCTTCCGTTCAGCCTGGTACATTAAGCAGAGTTCCATGTGCTGTACAATATATTTTTGGTTGGTTATCCATGTCAAACATGGCAGTGTGTATTTGACTTTCCCAAAGTCCCCAACTGCCCTCTCCCCGTTGCAACCATAAGTTTGTTTTTGAAGTCTGTGACTCTCTTCTGTTTTCTAAATAAGTTCATTTGTGTCATTTCTTTTTAGAATCCACATAAAAGGGATGTCCTATGATATTTCTCCTTCTCTGTCTGACTTAGTTCACTCAATATGACACTTTTTAGGTCCATCCATACTGCTGCAAAAGGCCTTATTGCATTCTTTTTAATGGCAGAGTAATATTCCATTATGTATATATACCACATCTTCTTTATCCTTCCTCTCTTGATGGACATTTAGGTTGTTTCCATGTCTTGACTATTGTAAACAGTGCTGCAATGAACATTGGGGAGCATGTATCTGTTTGGGTCATGTTTTTCTCTGGATATATGCCCTGGAGTGGGATTTCAGGGTCATACAGTAGCTCTTTGTTTAGTTTTTGGCTGTCTTTTATGTAGATTTGATAAATGTCCTTGCTAAGTTTTCATATATCATTAGCTTAACATAGTAACTAGAACAGCTTTAAGGACAGAGGCCTGTGGTACTCTGTTAGAGAAGTTCTTCCAGGTTGACTAACAAGTGATTCACACTCAGATTATGCTTATTTATAACTAGTATGAATCTATTCTGCTCAACTATATCATTCAGTAATATGCTTATAAAAATCCACATTCTCCCTGGCCATAAAATTCAGTGTGCTCATTGGGTTGGGATGATACTGATTTCTCCTACCTGAAAGTTCAGAACTGTGCATCTCACCCTGTCCCCCACCGTCTGCTGACATAGAAGCAACGAAGGCTCTCAAGAGGCCCTGGAGCCCCTCCTTGACCCTGGTAGAGGTTTCACAAGGTTGAAGCTGCTTGGTCAGAGATGGATTTTTTTCTTATTTTTGAGCTATTTTTATTTATTTATTTATTTATTTTTACACCAAAAGCATTTTTATTGGGGTATAGCCAATTAACAATTTTGTGATAGTTTCAGGTGAACAGTGAAGGGGCTCGGCCATACATATGCATGTATCCATTCTCCCCCAAACCCCCTTCCGCTTCAGCCTGGTACATTAAGCAGAGTTCCATGTGCTGTACAATATATTTTTGGTTGGTTATCCATGTCAAACATGGCAGTGTGTATTTGACTTTCCCAAAGTCCCCAACTGCCCTCTCCCCGTTGCAACCATAAGTTTGTTTTTGAAGTCTGTGACTCTCTTCTGTTTTCTAAATAAGTTCATTTGTGTCATTTCTTTTTAGAATCCACATAAAAGGGATGTCCTATGATATTTCTCCTTCTCTGTCTGACTTAGTTCACTCAATATGACACTTTTTAGGTCCATCCATACTGCTGCAAAAGGCCTTATTGCATTCTTTTTAATGGCAGAGTAATATTCCATTATGTATATATACCACATCTTCTTTATCCCTTCCTCTCTTGATGGACATTTAGGTTGTTTCCATGTCTTGACTATTGTAAACAGTGCTGCAATGAACATTGGGGAGCATGTATCTGTTTGGGTCATGTTTTTCTCTGGATATATGCCCTGGAGTGGGATTTCAGGGTCATACAGTAGCTCTTTGTTTAGTTTTTTGACGACCCTCTACACAGTTCTCCATAGTGGCTGTACCAGTTTACATTCCCACCAACAGTGCAGGAGGGTTCCCTTCTCTCCACACTCTTTCCAGCATTTGTTGTCTGTGGAATTTTTGATGATAGCCATCCTGACTGGTGTGAGGAGGTATCTCATTGTAGTTTTAATGTGCATTTCTCTAATAACTAACAATTTTGAACATCTTTTCATGTGCCTGTTGGCAACAGAGATGGATCTTAAAATTGGTATACGTAGGCCCTTGAAAGTCTCAACTATGTCATTCTGTACCGTGATTCTATTTTTTCCCTGGTAGGAAAGATCCTTTTAGTTAATTAAAGCATGCACTAGCTCATGACAAAATAACTTAAGAAGAAAGATCCAGAAAGGCTGAATTCTCCCCTTTAAACGTGCTCAGAGCAAAAGTTTAACACAGAATAGGTTCTGGTGGAACTCAAGACAAGGCAGAGTCTTTCAGGCCCTGGCCAGCAGGTGGGAGCCAGGAGAAGGGTCCGCACTCCTGCTGCCCAGCCATGTCAGGGCTCTGGCTGGAGACCCTCACAGCCTTGCTCCAGTTTTCCAGGGGAGAGCTCTGGGGCACCAGCAGAGGGGAGTGGAGTTGGGGAGGTGAATAACCTTTTTTTTTTTTTTAAAGCATCTACCAGTGTTACACTGCTGGGCCTGATGTCCCCTTTAACCATCACTTTGTACCTTTTACAGCATAAATAAAGCTCATATCTAGAAAAATGGTACTTATGAACCTATCTGCAGGGCAGGAATGGAGACATAGACATAGAGAATGGACTTGTGGACATTCCAGGGGAAGGAGATGATGGGACAGATTGAGAGGGTGGTGTTGAAGCATTACCATGTGTAAAATGGGTAGCCACTAGGAAGCTGCTGTCTAGCACAGGGAGCTCCGCTCCGTGCTCTGTGATGATCTAGATGGGTGGGAGGGAGGCCCAGGAGGGAGGGTATTGTGTTTACTTATGGCTGATTCATGTTGTTGTATGGCAGAAACTGACAGAACATTGTAAAGTAATTATCCTCCAATAAAAAATAAACTCTAGGAAAATAAATATATTGGATTCTGTGAGGTTGGAAGTGAGCAAAACTGGTTTTAAGGCAAATTAGAAGGTAGACTATAATTACTTTATTCCATTTTGGGACAACTTTCCCTTTTTCTGTGGCATCTTTTCGCTGTCGGAGCTCGGTTGGTCTCTCTGGTTTCTTCCAGCCTCCCCTCCTCTGTCTCTCACTAACCTGGACACACCCTCTTCTCTGAGATTCCTTCTTCCTGTCCACATTGCCACTCTCTGGTGACCACTGCATGCTGCTAGGTGATGGAATGATGGCATCTGCTGGCGCTCTCTCTCTCACACTCCACACATCCACACGTGCTTCAGGGATGAGTCTGCTCCAGTTACACACAACTTCGGAGAGCTACCTTTCTAATTAGTGTCTATATCACCCTGCTGGCCCGTTTTACTGTTGTGGATGAAGAAAGAGCAGGGCCAATGTCATGGGCAGGGGACACAGGGCCCCGCATTTCAGAAGGGCCCTGCATTTGTTTTAAGGTTCTGCTGTTGCCCTCTTTAAATTCTTAATCCTTTTTGAACACGTAACTGTGCGTGTTTATTTTGCATTAGGCCCCGCAGATCATGTAACTAGTCCTGATAAAGGGTTAAGTGTTCTGCTGCATGATGTACCTGTTTCCTATAGCCAAGGAATCTGTTCTCCATGCCAGCAGTTGCTCAAAAATCCTACTTCACATTTATTTTTCAGTTGCACATTTTCCAATAAACTATCTTTTAAAATGATTAATGGTTGTTTTCTAAGAAAACGATTTCACCCAAGCGTTCATGTGATGGAACTATTTGTTTTACTCTGCTCATGTCCCAGTGGTCTCCAGTCTTGACTTTATTTAATGCTAATGTCTATATGTGCTCTAAATGAAAAAAAAAAAAAAAAAGAAATCAACCAGAGCAAGTCTGTACACTAGACACGAAGAGATGCAATGAATAGTTGAGAGTCAACAAAGATTTAATCATAGGGTCTTAGGTGCAGCCTTGCTGGATCTTTGTTGGGACTTTCAAACTCTTAGTTGTAGCATGTGAGTTCTTGTTCCCCGACCAGGGATCGAACCCAGGCCTCCTGCCTTGGGAACACAGAGTCTTAGTCATTGGACCACCAGGAAAGTCCCCAACTAACTGCTATGTGCTGGACCCTGTTCTATAGGCTGAGGATAAAGCAGAACATTACAGCATCCCTGATCTTGTACAGACTACATTCTAGTAGTGGAGATAGACAATAAGCTGATAAATGAATATGGAATAAACTAGTAAACACAGAAGTAAATGCGATAATCTCGGGTACAGATAAGTACTGAGCAGAAAGTTAAATTGCCTTAGGAGGTAGGGAGTGCTGAAAGGTGGCTTTACCTTGGTGGTTTGAACGGGCCTCTCTGAGGAAGTGACTTGTGCATTAAGACCTAAATGGTTTACTATGTAAGCTTCAAGTTTTGGTAAAGCTTTAAAATGTTAGCTGTAGCTCGGGCATGGTGCATTGTTTCAGTCAACTGTGAAATCCACTTAATTGTTGTTCAAAGAGGGATGGTATTCGTTCTCAGGGAAAGCAAACGTGTCTCCAGAAGGCATCAGTCTTCAACTTCGTGGTGGATGGAGCCCCAGACTGGTTCTACTCTAGGGAGTTTCTGTGTTTGGTGGCCAGTTCTGCCTTAGTTCACTTTGTTATCAAGGCAGTGGGCCTTGTTTGTGTGCCCCGTGTGTGTGGAGCATTTTATTAGGAGTTGTTTGTAGTTGCAGAGGAAGCTGAAGTTACAGGAGCCACCCTTCCAATTTTCTGGAGAAGGCAGGGCAGAACCAAGGAAAGGTAAGTAAAAGCACACATCACAGAGACCCAGGCATCACCAACAACAGCTGTACATGCCCAGGGGCCACGAGGGTTGCTAGAGTCACTGGGATCATTCATCCACATGGGATCGATCACTCACAATGTACACTGGTTTTTCTTGCGCTGTTGCAAGCTAACATTTCCCCCCATCGTCTCCATTTCAGAACCCTAGTTCCTTCCCTTCTTTAGGTTGGATAGATATAGTAGCAGAATTCTAGGACTTCACATAACTCCACGTTATTTAACTTTTCTGTGGAAAATGACAGAGTTTGAGGATTAGAGAGAAAAAAAGGAGGAGAAAGCATCTTTCTTTACCTGATGGCCATGTTATCACCATAATGGTTTTCTTCTTGACTAGTTTTTTTTTTTTTAAAACCTTTATTTTGCTTTTAACTTTTACAGAGTTTTGTTGTTTACAGATATGTGTGTTCCCAGATTAGTCTTCTTGACTAGTTTTGACTGTGAGGTCTCTTTGATGAGAGGTATGAAGTATTTGCAAATTGTTGCAAAACTCCAGCCCTCCAAGTTGCTGGATTTTTTTTCCTGTTTAGTCTTTTATGGCTTTCTTTTAGAATTATAAGGAAGTAGAGGTTAGTTTTTACTTTTGAGAAAAGAAATAGTTTTATTCACACAGGCACACATTTAAAAAATGTAGTATGGATGGTCTGAGTGATATACTCTCAACCAAATTGTTAGGATGTTACTGTTAACATTCATCTACTTACATGGGAGATTGTACCTGTTTTCTGAGAAGTGCTGGAAGATGGACTGTCCATTGCCAGTACTGGATATTCAGGGCTGGAGACAGGAGCATAAGGGAGTGGAGGTGTGAACAGTGAACAGGAGATTTTTATCCTGAAGACATAAGAGTTGATGAGGAGTGTTATTTGTCCTTTGTCAGATCTGGGACCACACCAGGTAAAGCCAGGTATGTCTCAGAGACTTACAGAGAGGAACTTTAAGGTTTGCAAAGATCATCATTTTCTTGTTCTGGCCTCAAAACAATTCTCAGTGGTGAGGATAGTCACCTCTGAATCTAATTTAGATTTTCAAGTTTCTCCTTTATACCAGTCTTTGGTGATATTAAAAAAGCAACAACCCTACAGGTGGCTTTTCATCAGTAATAAAAAAAGGAAAAGATCTCCCACATTTATTTCTTCAAGGACAGGTTTATATTTTTGCTTTTCAGCTTATTAGGACAAGGATGATGAACGGTGGTTTCCAGGTGTATTTCTGAAAAAGATGAATCTGGAAGAGCTGTGTTTGGTAGACCCTCTTATTTCTGGGAGTGGGAAGAAGAGGGAGAGGTGGATCACAGAAAGAGCATGTGAGCAGCTGATTTTACCATCCTCATGTTGTATGTATCTATGCTTGTGTGTGTGTTTAACATAGGATGTTAACTATACTTAACCTATGATTTAATCTCGTGGAATTTCAAAATTAAGCCTTCAACAATAGGTATGAATAAATCATCCTTTAAATGAGCTTTCTTAATTACACATTTTGAGTTTGCTTTCTTTGTCATTACAGCTGGATTGTTCTACCCCAATGTAGAACAATCTAACTTTGTTGCTCCCTGATGATGGTCCTGATGTGGCTGATCCCCAAGCTCCTGAGTAAAAGGATATGAGCCCTTTGTGCATTGCCTTCTCTTTGTTTCCACAGCCTGCTTCACATTTGGCCTTTTATAGATAGTGAGACTTTCACACTCTGCATCTCTACATTTCACAACAATCCCTTTTTCTGGCAGACCTCTCCCGTTTTTCTCTACTTGGCTCACTCTTACTGGAGAAGCCATCATTCTCCCCAGAAAGTCTTCCCTTAAACCATGCTTTCTTCCCTAGGTTCTGTAGCCTCTGACTTACTGCTTGATATATTTACATTTTTGTTCAGATGTACTTTGACCTTTTAGGCTGTAAAAACCTTATGGGAAGAGACTATGTCTTATCATTTTTGCATGTATTGAATGTAACACCAAACACATGAGATGTGCTTTGTAAGTGTTTGATGACCGCTTCTGAATACTAGCCACTCAAGTCAACTAGTATTTCAGTTAGTTCCTAGTTTGCAATAAGATTGAACTGAAAAAATGCAAGAAAGTTTCATAATGATAAGTGGTTAATAGCAGTTATGTCAGGAAATGAGTAACAGATTATTTTTTCCTCTCAGTCGTAAGTTCACAGTATTTTTAATGAGTTTAGATAAATCCACCACCCATGTATGTATGTAACGTATATACATACATATAGTATATGCAGTAGGGATCAGAGGTAACATTTAGAATTGAGAGCTATGAGAATTGGGAAAAGGTCCTTAGATGCCTTCCCAGCCAATCATCTGTTCATGTGTGGTGCAAGAATCCTTTTATGATATTTTTCACAAATAGTCTTGTCATTTCTATCTAAACACGTCTTGGCAGTGGCTCCTTTTTTAATCTCAGGCAGCAGCTCGTTTCATCTTGGGGCCATTTTAATTTCATAAATTTCTATACTAACTCAAATGTACTTTCCTATAACTCCGGTCTATGGCTTTAATTCTTCTTCTTGAAGAAGAAGAAGATACAGAAAGTCTAGTCTCTCTTCTTCCTTTGTAGATATTGGTGGATCACTGAGTGTCCCACAGCACTTCTCCTTTTCAGGTGACGTTTCCTTACATCTGGCAATTGTTTTTCACACTTTGGGGATTTTATGTTCCCTCACCATGCCTGTCCCTTTACTCTGCTGTGCTTCAGCTTTTCTGGAGTGACCATTTCACTCTAGGTTTCCTTATCAGTACACATTTGAGCAGGACCAGCGGACATTAAGCTGAACTCTATTTTGGTTCCTGAAGCCTGAGATTGTATTGATGTTTTTGGTAACCAGGACACTTGACCAACACATATGGAACTTTTAGTTAATGAAATCCTTTAGGATTGTCCCTCTCACATGGTTGCCAAGCCTTTTTATCATCTGGTTTTCTGCATGATGTTACTCAAGAACTTTAAAATCCACAAAACAGTGACGAACTATTGATAATATGTGTAGATCCAAATCAGGATGAGACAGTGCCCATGTCTGGAGGTCTAAAAAGTACTTCCTAAGAGTTAAAGTTTGATTTTCTTTTGGGCATGGAGACAATGAGATTATAAAATCATCAGCCATTTCAAAACTAAGATTTCCAGGATTTATCTATTCAAATCAGTATTTCTGTTTAACTCAGTAACCTTGCAAGACTATGTACTTAGTCTGATGATGTCTCATTTTGACTTCCTAGGACAATAAAATATTTTTCAATTGCCTACTCTGAGCTTAGTGTTCAAATACTTTTTTAAAACTTCTACCTTTGAATAGATTTTAAAGCTGGTGAATGAACTACACAGCAGACTATTCTGTTTTCAGTGAGGCTTTTTTTTTTTTAACCCCAAAGTTCTAGTTCAGTGGACTTGGCTTCATATGGCCTTTTGTCATCTCCAATAATCAATTGTGCTCCAACATGACAATTTAACAGACTAACACACATCCCCACGCAAGCCCCTGGAGCCGCTGGCTGCTGGTATGGGCCGAAATGTTTCATCAAGGCCTTGCCAATGCCCTCTCTATTTAAACATAAGACTCCTAGAAATTCTCTCTAGAGGTCCTAGCTCCTGCCAAAAAACATTTTTTTTTCCTTCTCTATTCTAAGACCAGTTACCAAATAAAGCACTCTACAGAGGGCCCAAGTGAAATATTTCTCTACCTAGTTGGTCAGAAAAGTAATGAAACGAACCTGCTGCCCTGAGCAGGCCTCCAATACATTGTGACAATTACAGTAACCACCCTGGATGCAAACTCAGATGAGAGCTGCTGTTAGACAGGTCTGTGCATTTCATAACCACGGTCCTTAGCGGTCATAGCAAAGGGCCCTTAGATTCAGAAAGGCAGCTCACAGCCTTTGTGGGTGTGGTGTGAGATAACCTGATAAAGCAGACACTTTAAAAAACATAGGTTAAGTATGGTAGTGATGGTCATTCAGAGACTGCAGACAAACAAAATTAAGTTGAATTCTAACTGTCTAGGATTTGTTTTTTCTTAAGAGTTGCAGTGACTCAGGTACAACTTTTGTTTGACTAAAGGTAGCTTTTGCTCTTACCAGCCAACCCTTCTGGGCTTTGTCAGCATCATCAAGTTCAGCAAGTGTATGACTTCTCTTAATACTAAAAGCCACTAGGTGTCCTATAATCTATGGTCAACATTCAGGACTGTCTGAATTTTTGTAGTTTCTTTGTACTTACCAAATTAACCATAGAATATCTTCAGTGTTTGAAAAATGAACGTTTTGGTTCAAATGGCAAACTGAACAAATTGGTTATACCTCATTGTCCTATGGCATTGCATAAAATTTAGTCAAAAATATGTTCAATCCTTCTTAGATTATCAGGAAATAAAAAAAGGGAAGAAAAAATGTCAAGGTGCCAAGCTGAAACAGGGAGCATATTTCTTTTCTTTTTTGGGGTGGGGACAGGTTGGGGAGGGAGGGGGTGGGCGGGCCGCTTCTATTGGTCTTTCATTTATCTATTTTCATCCATCTTTGTTCTTTAGGCTGTGTGGTCCTCCCATCGCGGTGGCCTCTGTTGTCGAGAGCACAGCTCTGGGCGCATGAGCTCAGGGCTCCAGTCTTACCATCAGTCCAGCGAAATGTTTCATCAAGGCCTTGCCAATGCCCTCTCTATTTAAACATAAGACTCCTAGAAATTCTCTCTAGAGGTCCTAGCTCCTGCCAAAAAACATTTTTTTTTCCTTCTCTATTCTAAGACCAGTTACCAAATAAAGCACTCTACAGAGGGCCCAAGTGAAATATTTCTCTACCTAGTTGGTCAGAAAAGTAATGAAACGAACCTGCTGCCCTGAGCAGGCCTCCAATACATTGTGACAATTACAGTAACCACCCTGGATGCAAACTCAGATGAGAGCTGCTGTTAGACAGGTCTGTGCATTTCATAACCACGGTCCTTAGCGGTCATAGCAAAGGGCCCTTAGATTCAGAAAGGCAGCTCACAGCCTTTGTGGGTGTGGTGTGAGATAACCTTACAAAGCAAACATTTTAAAAAGCATAGGTTAAGTATGGTAGTGATGGTCATTCAGAGACTGCAGACAAACAAAATTAAGTTGAATTCTAACTGTCTAGGATTTGTTTTTTCTTAAGAGTTGCAGTGACTCAGGTACAACTTTTGTTTGACTAAAGGTAGCTTTTGCTCTTACCAGCCAACCCTTCTGGGCTTTGTCAGCATCATCAAGTTCAGCAAGTGTATGACTTCTCTTAATACTAAAAGCCACTAGGTGTCCTATAATCTATGGTCAACATTCAGGACTGTCTGAATTTTTGTAGTTTCTTTGTACTTACCAAATTAACCATAGAATATCTTCAGTGTTTGAAAAATGAACGTTTTGGTTCAAATGGCAAACTGAACAAATTGGTTATACCTCATTGTCCTATGGCATTGCATAAAATTTAGTCAAAAATATGTTCAATCCTTCTTAGATTATCAGGAAATAAAAAAAGGGAAGAAAAAATGTCAAGGTGCCAAGCTGAAACAGGGAGCATATTTCTTTTCTTTTTTGGGGTGGGGGGGCAGGTTGGGGAGGGAGGGGGGTGGGCGGGCCGCTTCTATTGGTCTTTCATTTATCTATTTTCATCCATCTTTGTTCTTTGGCCTGTGTGAGCCTCCCATTGCAGTGGCCTCTGTTGTCGCAGAGCACAGCTCTGGGCGCATGAGCTCCAGGGCTCCAGCTCCGTAATTGGACACATCAGTCCAGCCACTCCGCGGGCACGTGGGATCTTCCCAGGCCAGGGATTGAACTGGCGCCTCTTGCACTGCAAGGCGGTGTCCTTACCCATTGGACCACCAGGGAAGCCCCGCATATTTCTTTTAGCTACGACTACTACTAATGGTGATAGTAACACCAGTGCTGCCCTAATAATACATTATGTTACAACATAATGAGACCATGGATTTTTTTAGCTACGAAAATTGGCTATAAACCAGCAGTACTTAAGAACTTAGTCTGAGTATATAATTTTAAAAACTAGTGAAGCAAATACTTTAATGCTTTCAAAAAGAGTCATATGAATACCTTGTATGTACATAGCAGGGTGACATTTATAAAGCATTTTCACATTTCAGTAAAGGATTTGTACAGATGATGACAGAACTCAGAGGTTTAAGTGACAGGACCTGGATTTGCTGCTCTGTATGTTACCCATTCTCAATTCAGTAAAACTGACTCAGTCAATCCAAGTCTTTCTAAATTCATGGATTTATGGGTATTGTGTTCATTTGTGGCATGTAGACTCTCAATCCTAATGGTGACAAAAGCATTAGTAATATAGATGACATACTAACATTTTTTCCACGTATATTTCTACCTTTTGTACACCTTCATATCTGAGGGGGTTTCTTACTTACTGAGATAAGCTCAATTGATCAGTGGAAGAGGATTTTCTAAATATCTGGGGCTTATCAAGAAAATCGTTTGGAGGACTCTGATCATTTCATTTCTTCCTGAAGTGTTCAGAAGATTCCTGTTCTGCCTCTGTAGGTTGATCCAAGAGCCTTGCTGCCCTTGGGTCGAGGGAAGATATGATGTGGAGAGCTATACACAAAGTTTGTCCTTCCAGTCTGGGAGGGTTGTGGGAATAAGGAGAAGATAATCATCAGGGTCCTTATTTCTCTTCTTTCAGGGTTCAATACAGGATAAGGAAGGGGAGGGGCTTTAGAAAGGGTCATTCATATTGAAATAAGGAGTCCAAAGAAATCTTTACTCCTTTGGTATGGTAAGGACTGAGCCCTGCAGGAAAATTGCAGCTGTGGGCTGGTACCATGGCTGTGTGGCGTGTGTGTAAAGGCAGGTGGTGTTGTGAACCTGTCTTTATTATGGATCCCTTGAGCCTTCTAAGTTACCTTATGCCCAGGCCAGGGATTGAACTGGCGCTTCTCGCACTGTAAGGCGGTGTCCTTACCCATTGGACCACCAGGGAAGCCCCGCATATTTCTTTTAGCTACGACTACTACTAATGGTGATAGTAACACCAGTGCTGCCCTAATAATACATTATGTTACAACATAATGAGACCATGGATTTTTTTAGCTACGAAAATTGGCTATAAACCAGCAGTACTTAAGAACTTAGTCTGAGTATATAATTTTAAAAACTAGTGAAGCAAATACTTTAATGCTTTCAAAAAGAGTCATATGAATACCTTGTATGTACATAGCAGGGTGACATTTATAAAGCATTTTCACATTTCAGTAAAGGATTTGTACAGATGATGACAGAACTCAGAGGTTTAAGTGACAGGACCTGGATTTGCTGCTCTGTATGTTACCCATTCTCAATTCAGTAAAACTGACTCAGTCAATCCAAGTCTTTCTAAATTCATGGATTTATGGGTATTGTGTTCATTTGTGGCATGTAGACTCTCAATCCTAATGGTGACAAAAGCATTAGTAATATAGATGACATACTAACATTTTTTCCACGTATATTTCTACCTTTTGTACACCTTCATATCTGAGGGGGTTTCTTACTTACTGAGATAAGCTCAATTGATCAGTGGAAGAGGATTTTCTAAATATCTGGGGCTTATCAAGAAAATCGTTTGGAGGACTCTGATCATTTCATTTCTTCCTGAAGTGTTCAGAAGATTCCTGTTCTGCCTCTGTAGGTTGATCCAAGAGCCTTGCTGCCCTTGGGTCGAGGGAAGATATGATGTGGAGAGCTATACACAAAGTTTGTCCTTCCAGTCTGGGAGGGTTGTGGGAATAAGGAGAAGATAATCATCAGGGTCCTTATTTCTCTTCTTTCAGGGTTCAATACAGGATAAGGAAGGGGAGGGGCTTTAGAAAGGGTCATTCATATTGAAATAAGGAGTCCAAAGAAATCTTTACTCCTTTGGTATGGTAAGGACTGAGCCCTGCAGGAAAATTGCAGCTGTGGGCTGGTACCATGGCCTGTGTGGCGTGTGTGTAAAGGCAGGTGGTGTTGTGAACCTGTCTTTATTATGGATCCCTTGAGCCTTCTAAGTTACCTTATGCCCAGGGAGAGGAGGTAGAGATGCTGAAGGTCCTGGTGAGCTAACTGAGGCCCTGATATGGGACAGGATTCATATTTGGTGAGAACTTAAAGATGAGGATAAGTAACCTAAATCATGGGCTCTAGTTGTGAGTTTTAGCGTGTGACCTCACATGTACCTCAGTACATTTGACCACTCTGTGGTCACCAGCTCATGGAGAAGCCTAGTCCAGTCACTCTTTAGAGTTCAGGTGACCCCATAGCGCCCTGAGCACCCTCTCTTCTCCTCTATCACATCGTCATATATGCGCACTGCTGTCTCCTCCAACCAGCCAGTGTCTTGGATTGGAGAATGGGGAAAGAGATTTTACCCAAATAGATTAAGCAGTTAATTAAAGGATCTGTAGTAATTTTTTGCATCAGATTAAGTTTTCTGGATTGGAAAGTCCTTTAATTTTTCCCCAGACTTGCTTTAGAGGATGGGGATTATGAGGATGATCATATGGGTAACAGAAAGAAAGTCGAAATCCTATATTTTATCAAAGCTGAGATGCCATTATTAGTAGAAAGACCATTATTTTATGAATTATAAAGAAAAAATAAAGCTACTATATCAATAAGCATTCACCTAGAGAAACCAAACTAGTAGATATTATTAAGAAATTAATTGGGAGGAATTGGCTTGTATGACTGGGTGCTCGGGAAGCTTAGGAAAAGCAGGGTGCAAATCTTGGGCTGAGCTGAAGCTGCTGTCCACAAGCAAAATTCCATCTTCTCCAGGCAAGGATGGAGGGATAAAACCCACGTACCCTGCATTGGCAGGCAGATTCTTAACCGCTGGACTACCAAGGAAGTCCCTATATTTCTGAGTCTCAGTTTTCTCTTTCTGAAATGGAGATTAACTTCACAGGGTTTGTGAAACTGAAAGAAGCTACTGTGAGCATACTTGGCAGAGTTCTTGAGCAGAGTAGTGACTAAACATGGTTTTTTCCAAGGATGATTTTATAACCCTATCCAGGAATAATCAAAATTTCCAAGGCAGGTGAGATGCTGAACCTGGTGAGCTAACTGTGGGCTGGTACCATGGCCTGTGTGGCGTGTGTGTAAAGGCAGGTGGTGTTGTGAACCTGTCTTTATTATGGATCCCTTGAGCCTTCTAAGTTACCTTATGCCCAGGGAGAGGAGGTAGAGATGCTGAAGGTCCTGGTGAGCTAACTGAGGCCCTGATATGGGACAGGATTCATATTTGGTGAGAACTTAAAGATGAGGATAAGTAACCTAAATCATGGGCTCTAGTTGTGAGTTTTAGCGTGTGACCTCACATGTACCTCAGTACATTTGACCACTCTGTGGTCACCAGCTCATGGAGAAGCCTAGTCCAGTCACTCTTTAGAGTT
Organism: Tragulus kanchil; assembly: GCA_022376925.1. Taxonomy (NCBI): domain Eukaryota; kingdom Metazoa; phylum Chordata; class Mammalia; order Artiodactyla; family Tragulidae; genus Tragulus; species Tragulus kanchil. Next base: position 73,723,653 of record JAIOJX010000003.1, on the reverse strand, counting down.
CAGGTGACCCCATAGCGCCCTGAGCACCCTCTCTTCTCCTCTATCACATCGTCATATATGCAAGATTGCTGTCTCCTCCAACCAGCCAGTGTCTTGGATTGGAGAATGGGGAAAGAGATTTTACCCAAATAGATTAAGCAGTTAATTAAAGGATCTGTAGTAATTTTTTGCATCAGATTAAGTTTTCTGGATTGGAAAGTCCTTTAATTTTTCCCCAGACTTGCTTTAGAGGATGGGGATTATGAGGATGATCATATGGGTAACAGAAAGAAAGTCGAAATCCTATATTTTATCAAAGCTGAGATGCCATTATTAGTAGAAAGACCATTATTTTATGAATTATAAAGAAAAAATAAAGCTACTATATCAATAAGCATTCACCTAGAGAAACCAAACTAGTAGATATTATTAAGAAATTAATTGGGAGGAATTGGCTTGTATGACTGGGTGCTCGGGAAGCTTAGGAAAAGCAGGGTGCAAATCTTGGGCTGAGCTGAAGCTGCTGTCCACAAGCAAAATTCCATCTTCTCCAGGCAAGGATGGAGGGATAAAACCCACGTACCCTGCATTGGCAGGCAGATTCTTAACCGCTGGACTACCAAGGAAGTCCCTATATTTCTGAGTCTCAGTTTTCTCTTTCTGAAATGGAGATTAACTTCACAGGGTTTGTGAAACTGAAAGAAGCTACTGTGAGCATACTTGGCAGAGTTCTTGAGCAGAGTAGTGACTAAACATGGTATCTTTCCTTCCTCCCAAGGATGATTTTTTTATAACCCTATCCAGGAATAATCAAAATTTCCAAGAAGGTAATTTTTTAAAACTTTGTTAAATTTTCTCTTTTTCTTTTACTGACTTGCAGCAAAATGAAGTAAAGGAGCCAACAAAATGCTTCACTAATGGAATTCACTGCTTTAAAAGCAGTGCTTGCTCTGAACATCCTTCTCTGTGCTATCTTTAGTTACCATTTGACCCTTAAGACATCAGAGTGAGAAATCACATTTATAGTTGCTGTGGACCCGCTCTGTGTCAATCAGTAATCTCATAAGCCTGCTTTCCTCCAGTTTCTGGTTGGTTTAGAATAAAAATAGATCTTGTTATTCCAAAAATGATTCTTTTGGAGATCTGCTCCTGTGGGCCCATAGTCTGGAAGCTCCAGATATTTGGCCCAATTGGAAAACTGAGCTGCATGAGAAGATGTCAGCTCTGGAGTTGGTTGCATATGGGGAACTTCTTCATTTTGAAGTGAGGTTGGATTTATACGTTTATTGTTTTTCTCATGGTTTCCTTTTGGACTGTTTCCTCATGTGTGACCATGATGCAAAGCAGGCAGTGAGCTGGCGTAAAGCTTTAGAATGGAGCAGAACTATGGAAGCAGATTTCTCCCTGGTTAATGCTTTAGATTTGCTTTTATTGAAAAAAAAAAAAAAGGATGAAATAGGCCGAGGAGGGTAGGTTATGGGGTCCATACTTGCCTAACCAAGACTACTAGAAGAACTGGTGGATATGGTTATATTTAGAGGGTAATCAGAGGGGGTTTTAAAATTTTGTGCAGACTGCATTTCAACTTTCCATTTAAAAATGCTCTTCTTTTTTTTGTTTTGCTTGTAGAGTACGCAGAAACAAGGGGCCTCAGGGAAGCAGTTCTGTGCATGACCCAGGGGTGATGGGACACCTCTATTTATGGCAAATGACTTTGACTTCTGTGGAATTGGGTCATATTGTTACAGCTGCAGGACTAAAAGGATTTGAATGATTATATTTTGACTAGTATTCTTCCTACACTTAAGAAACAGGGAAACTATTTTGAACTAATTTCTCTTCTTGAGCTTAGCAGTAGTGACTAAACATGGTATCTTTCCTTCCTCCCAAGGATGATTTTTTTATAACCCTATCCAGGAATAATCAAAATTTCCAAGAAGGTAATTTTTTAAAACTTTGTTAAATTTTCTCTTTTTCTTTTACTGACTTGCAGCAAAATGAAGTAAAGGAGCCAACAAAATGCTTCACTAATGGAATTCACTGCTTTAAAAGCAGTGCTTGCTCTGAACATCCTTCTCTGTGCTATCTTTAGTTACCATTTGACCCTTAAGACATCAGAGTGAGAAATCACATTTATAGTTGCTGTGGACCCGCTCTGTGTCAATCAGTAATCTCATAAGCCTGCTTTCCTCCAGTTTCTGGTTGGTTTAGAATAAAAATAGATCTTGTTATTCCAAAAATGATTCTTTTGGAGATCTGCTCCTGTGGGCCCATAGTCTGGAAGCTCCAGATATTTGGCCCAATTGGAAAACTGAGCTGCATGAGAAGATGTCAGCTCTGGAGTTGGTTGCATATGGGGAACTTCTTCATTTTGAAGTGAGGTTGGATTTATACGTTTATTGTTTTTCTCATGGTTTCCTTTTGGACTGTTTCCTCATGTGTGACCATGATGCAAAGCAGGCAGTGAGCTGGCGTAAAGCTTTAGAATGGAGCAGAACTATGGAAGCAGATTTCTCCCTGGTTAATGCTTTAGATTTGCTTTTATTGAAAAAAAAAAAAAAAGGATGAAATAGGCCGAGGAGGGTAGGTTATGGGGTCCATACTTGCCTAACCAAGACTACTAGAAGAACTGGTGGATATGGTTATATTTAGAGGGTAATCAGAGGGGTTTAAATTCTGTGCAGACTGCATTTCAACTTTCCATTTAAAAATGCTCTTCTTTTTTTTTTGTTTTGCTTGTAGAGTACGCAGAAACAAGGGGCCTCAGGGAAGCAGTTCTGTGCATGACCCAGGGGTGATGGGACACCTCTATTTATGGCAAATGACTTTGACTTCTGTGGAATTGGGTCATATTGTTACAGCTGCAGGACTAAAAAGGATTTGAATGATTATATTTTGACTAGTATTCTTCCTACACTTAAGAAACAGGGAAACTTGAGTTTCTGTCTTTCACTCACTCAGTCTTTCTTTACTTGTCCTTCATTCCATCCCTCTTCTATTTCCTTTAGTTCTTGGAGACTGTTGCCTAATCTTTTCTTAATTGTCATGGGATATTGTGTGCCACTCAGAATGTGCACCTTGGTCTTCTCAGCTACATGTGGAGAACTTCTTCATTTTGGAGTTTGGGTTTAGGAGTTGATTGTTTTCTTTGCGGTTTCCTTTCAGGCAATTCCAGTCTATGTGATAATGATACAAAGCAAGTGGAGGATGGGCTTAAGGCTTTAGGATGGGCCAGGACTATGGAAACAGATTCTTCTTTAGTGGATGCTATAGGTGGGCCTGACTTCATTGTCACCCCAATGACAGAACTGATCATTGTCAACGAAGAGAAGGAGTAAACGAAAGAGAGTGGTGAGGTAACATAATTAAGAGCAGAAAGAGAAACACTCAGTGTCTGTTAACATTAGATGCCAAGATCACGTCTAATTCTCTTAAATTTCCATCGTATTTGTTATTTTTATTTGAAAAAAAAAGCTGGTCATTTCAGGTCAGTGTGCTTTATACTCACTAAGAACTAATATTTACCCGTGTTTGCAGTTTGCAAGACACTACTGAGCACTTTATTTCCAGTTTCTTATTTAAGCCTTGTCATACACTCTGAGGTAAAAACTTATACTAGTACATAGATCAAGTGCTTGTCACATAGGCACACACATGCATGCATGCAGGCACACGTATGTGCCCAAGCCCAGTTTAAATAACTGGGATGGCAGGGAGACAGCCCCAGTTTTCAGCCTATTAAGTGACTAAGAAATTTGGTTCCAGCATGTAGTAAATCATCTCTCAATACGACCATCTCCCTGACTCATTACATACAACTGTAAACACTGGACAAAATACAAACAAACCAACAACAAAAAAACCCCACCTCATACTCTCTGAGGACTCTGAAAGCTAAATCACAGCAGACAGATTGTTGCCAACACTTGGATAAGTCACCATATGGTGGTGAGATTCCCTTTTCCCTCTCTTACTTCTTGCAGTTTTACCCCAAAGGTGGGTACCATTATGGCTCTGTGCACAGATAAAAATCTTAATGAAAAACCAGTCCTTCTGGATAGAGAAGTCAGAAAAAGGAACCCTTGAGGGGTGAACACTGAAGGGAAAATATTAGACTGGTAATTTTTTTTTTTTTTAATTTTGGCCTCTTTTATTGTTTATTTATTTATTTATTTTCATCCGTCTTTATTCTTTGACCTGTGCAGGCATCCCTTCGCAGTGGCCTCTCCCGTTGCAGAGCACCAGCTCTGGTCACATGTGCTTCAGAGTGCTGGCTTGTAATTGGACACACTGGTCCAGCTGCTCCATGGCATGTGGGATCTTCCTGGGCCAGGGATGGAACCGGTGCCCCTTGCACTGCAAGGCAGACTCTGTACCCACTGGACCACCAGGGAAGCCCTAGAGTGGTAATTTAACGTAAGACCTGAAACCATAAAACTAGATGAAGAACTCCTAGACCTGTGCACAAGCTCTTGTCCAGAACGTATCAGTGACCTGGAGTGAGGCAGTGTGAAAATGGGAAGATGCTGCCCGCTGTCCTCTGTGATCTTTGGAGATTATTGCAGTCAGGTCCCTAGACATGATTTAAACTATAAGGCTACAACTTTCTTAAAAATTAAAAAAAAAAAAACTTTAGTTTTGGCTGCACTGGGTCTTGGTTGCTGCTTAGGCTTACTCTCGCTGTGGTACAAAGACGTCTCATTGTGGCGGCTTCTCTTGTTACAGAGCAGCGGCTCCAGATTCAGGGTTAGTAGCTGTGGTACACGGGCTTAGTTGCCCCCCTGAGCATATGGAATCTTCCCAGACCAGGGATCGAACCTGTGTCCCCTGCATCAGCAGGCAGATTTTTAACCACTTGACCATCAGGGAAGTCCAAGGCTATGGCTTTTTAAAAAAAATTTTTATTTTATTTTTCCCCTCATCATGCCTCTTTTATTTTTGTATTTATTTTCATCCATCTTTTATTCTTTGGCCTGTGTGGGCCTCCCACTGCAGTGGCCTCTCTCGTTGCAGAGCAACGGCTCTGGGCACACGCGCTCCAGAGTGCTGGCTCGCAATTGCCTGGAGAATCACAGGGACAGAGGAGCCTAGCAGATTATAGCCCATAGGGTCACAGAGTTGAACACAACTGAAATGACTTAGTATGGCACGGCATATAGAGAACAGACTAGTGGTTAGCAGTGTGGAGAAGTAAAGAGAGAGAAGGGTAAGGTTGGGGTAGGGCATTAAGAAATAAAAACTACTACGTATGAAATAAGCAAAAGGTTATATTGTGCAGCACAGGGAAATATAGCCAATTTTATGACAACTTTAACTGGAGTATAGTCTATAAAAATACTGAATTGCTGTGTTGTATACCTGAAACTGATATAATATTATAAATAAACTATACCTCGATAAAAAATCATTATGGTGAGTGAAACAATTTAAGCACAGAAGAGTATATTCTGTGTGAGTCCATTTATATAGAATTCTGGGAAATGTAAACTAATTTATAGTGACAGAAAGTAGATTAGTGGTTGTCTGGAAAAGGAATGGAGTGAGGGAAGCTTACAGAAACACAAGGTAAAACTTTTAGGGTGATAAAATATTATCTTTGCAGTGACTGTTTTACAGTGTGTCAAAATAAGTTCATACACTGTAAATATGTGCAGTTTATTGTATTTCAATAGACTTCAACAAAACTTTTAAAAAACTATTGGAGTGATATTGCAGCAAAGGATAAACAGAAATATGTTGCTCTTCTAGATAATTCTTGGGCCTAAACTCAGCAATTGAGTTTTAGCTCTTTTTATATCTATCATGTTACATTAAGCTTTCTGTAACACGTCCAGGTGCAGATGCTGAATTAGAGAAGATGCTGAAGCCAGAGATACAGTATTGCATTTCAAGTAGGAAATAGCCTTAAAGGTCTCAGGAGTGGATGTGTTTACCTAAGGAATGTGTGAGATCAAGAAAGGAAGTCTAGGATCTAGGACTGAGCTCTGAGTAACAAATTTCAAGGTGGGAAAATGAGGTGGAGCCAGTAAAGGAGGCCGAGAAAGAATATCTACTGGGGTTGAAAATGTATGATCAGGCAAGTCAAGAGAGGAAAGTGCTTCAGAGAGGAAGGAGGGTCACCCATGCGTAATCCTACGGAAAGCTAAATTGAGTATAAAGTACTATTCAAGGACTATGGTAGCTTGATTTCGGAATTAGAAAAAATAACACATGCAGAACTCTGCAAAAACTCGCTAACATGTAACACATTTTGCCTGACTTACTTTTGAGTTAATAGGTTTCTCACTTCAAGAAGTACAAAGTTAAAAATTCAATAAAGATGAAAGTTAAAAGACTGAAAAAATGAAAAGACTAGTGTAGACTGTTTTGATGTATCACTGGGTCTAGAGGTATCAAATTACATTACTGCCTTTTTTCTTTTGGCCACTTCTATTGGTCTTTCATCTATTTCCATCTTTGTTCTTTGGCCTGTGTGGGCCTCCCATCGCAGTGGCCTCTTGTCACAGAGCACCGTCTCTGGGCGCATGCGCTCCAGAGCTCCAGCTCGGTAGTTGGACGCATCGATCCAGCCGCTCTGCAGCACGCGGAATCTTCCCAGGTCAGGGATCGAACCTGCACCCTCTGCACTGCAACACGGACTCTTAACCCACTGGACCACCAGGGAAGCCCCATGTTATTACCTTTTAACTCTGATAGTCACCATCTTTCTGCTCCAGAAATTTTTGTTGGAAAAAAAAATTCCTCACCTTGTTACTACAGTTTTTAATGTTCATGGCTAAAGGATTTCTGAGATTTGCAGCTGGCCTATATGATGAAGTTGTGAAGCATTCTTAAATTGCCCAAATGGAAAAACCAACGCAGACTCTTGCAACAGTGGAGTTACTTGAATTAGTTACAAATGGCTTACAGGGTTGGGTTTTCCTGTGAAATAACAACCATCAACCCTTCATTAGGAAATGTTAAGTTGAAATAGTAGTGTAATTCCATTTTGACTTGTATAGAGAAGGATTTAAATAGTAATGCAGTATAAACAACCTTGACAGTAATCTTGATTTATAAGTTCTTGAGGGGTTCAGTTAGAAGTTCAGGGTGTGAAGGGCATAAGAGAGATTGGATCTAGGACTGGAGGCTCTGAGTAACAAATTTCAAGGTGGGAAAATGAGGTGGAGCCAGTAAAGGAGGCCGAGAAAGAATATCTACTGGGGTTGAAAATGTATGATCAGGCAAGTCAAGAGAGGAAAGTGCTTCAGAGAGGAAGGAGGGTCACCCATGCGTAATCCTACGGAAAGCTAAATTGAGTATAAAGTACTATTCAAGGACTATGGTAGCTTGATTTCGGAAGTAAAAAAAATAACACATGCAGAACTCTGCAAAAACTCGCTAACATGTAACACATTTTGCCTGACTTACTTTTGAGTTAATAGGTTTCTCACTTCAAGAAGTACAAAGTTAAAAATTCAATAAAGATGAAAGTTAAAAGACTGAAAAAATGAAAAGACTAGTGTAGACTGTTTTGATGTATCACTGGGTCTAGAGGTATCAAATTACATTACTGCCTTTTTTCTTTTGGCCACTTCTATTGGTCTTTCATCTATTTCCATCTTTGTTCTTTGGCCTGTGTGGGCCTCCCATCGCAGTGGCCTCTTGTCACAGAGCACCGTCTCTGGGCGCATGCGCTCCAGAGCTCCAGCTCGGTAGTTGGACGCATCGATCCAGCCGCTCTGCAGCACGCGGAATCTTCCCAGGTCAGGGATCGAACCTGCACCCTCTGCACTGCAACACGGACTCTTAACCCACTGGACCACCAGGGAAGCCCCATGTTATTACCTTTTAACTCTGATAGTCACCATCTTTCTGCTCCAGAAATTTTTGTTGGAAAAAAAAATTCCTCACCTTGTTACTACAGTTTTTAATGTTCATGGCTAAAGGATTTCTGAGATTTGCAGCTGGCCTATATGATGAAGTTGTGAAGCATTCTTAAATTGCCCAAATGGAAAAACCAAGGCAGACTCTTGCAACAGTGGAGTTACTTGAATTAGTTACAAATGGCTTACAGGGTTGGGTTTTCCTGTGAAATAACAACCATCAACCCTTCATTAGGAAATGTTAAGTTGAAATAGTAGTGTAATTCCATTTTGACTTGTATAGAGAAGGATTTAAATAGTAATGCAGTATAAACAACCTTGACAGTAATCTTGATTTATAAGTTCTTGAGGGGTTCAGTTAGAAGTTCAGGGTGTGAAGGGCATAAAGAGAGATTGGCAAGAGCTGGAGCTGAGAAGGCAGCTGAAGGCAAGAGACTGCACAGCAGGATGTATTTCTCTTTCCTTACCTCACAGAAGGAAGATATCCATGTGAGGAAAAAATTCATGGAGGCAAAAGTTGCCAAAGAAAGCTGCTAGAACAAAAATCATTGAGAAACGTGAGGCAATGACAACCATTTAGAGAGAGAGATTCTAACTGGATGAATACACGGTGCTAGCCTTTCTGAAAAGCAGGGCATATCTGCAGAGAGACAGCTGGGAACGAATGAAGCTTCAGCCTATAATCTTTATGCTGACATTTTGCCATCTTTTCAATGATGCATAGGAAATGCTCTACTAGAATCATATGGTTGCATAGCTGTTGTATATATATATGCAAATTATAAGGGGCTGAGCTCCCCCTGCTAAGAGTTTAGCACCTCCTGAGCTTGCAGACCCATTTTGGCCATACAGAGAGAGCTGGCAGTGTGGTCTTCCCTGAGGAGCAGCACTGTCCCTGATGGAGATCCACTGAATAGCAGATGGTGGAGGAAGTCAGGGTGAAGGAGGCGGGCCTGCCACCAAGTGCCACTTTTTTTTTTTTTTTTTTACACTCTGGAGGCAGAAATGGACTGCACTGGCTTCCCTCGTGTAGACCCTGCCTGTCTTTTCTGGTTTCCTTTTCTCTATGCAGTTGCCTTCAATCAGGTTTATTTTGATTTCATACTGTCTGGAGAAAGGAAAGTGCAGGGTTGTGATATGGTTGAGGAGTGGAGAAACAGGGATGGGGAAAGAGCTGAGGAGACAGAAGGGAGTGATTTTCTTCACTCTACCCTGGATCCAGACCTCTTTCAGCAGGATCTCTCCTAGGCAGTACTGGGCATCCTTGAAGTCTGTCTGCTTTGGGCCACAGTGACTTCAGACCCTGAGCCTGGAGACACAAAGGTAACTACCTCTCTTCATACCAGGGGTTTGCAACCTTTAGGATTTAATGCCTGATAATCTGAAGTGGAGCTGATGTAATAATAATAGAAATAAAGTGTACAGTAAGTGTAATATGTCTGAATCATCCCCAAACCATCCTCCTCCAATGCTCTTTGGGGAAAAATTGTCTTCCACGGAACTGGTCTCTGGTGCCAGAAAGGTTGGGGACTACTGGTTTATACTATGACCTTCTGCTTCTTAGTTGGGAGCCTACAGGACATGAGTAGTTAAAGTAGGTAAGGGATGTGACAAAAGAGAGCTGTGGCTTATGAGTCAGGAGTTTCTAGCTCACTGTTTACTAGTACAATGATTGTGGGCCTGTTGCTTAAGTCTCTCTGTATCGGTTTCTCATGTAAAATGGGAAAAATAATACCCTGTCTCTTTAAAGCATCAGGGTTTGAAGATGATGTAAAGGAAAGTCCCTATAGCACTATTAAAATCTAAGTAAAGTATAAAAGCTTTTAAAAAGTTGCATTTAATTGAGAATATTTTAGATTAGTGTTTGAAATCCTTTAGGGGAGATTCATTTTGAAGTCTCTCCGTGGTTCTTGGGTGGTATGAAGGCAAATCTAAGCGTGCTGTCTGTAAATAGAGCCTAGTGAAATGGGGGCACCCAGGCAGTGTGAGTTAAGGGATGAGAAGATGTGTAAAGAGAGAAGGGCTGTTTGGACTGCAGGAACTATTGGGTTGGCCAAGAAGTTTATTCAAATTTTCTATAACAGCTTATAGAAACTCAAACTAACGTTTTGGTCAAGCCAGTATAATGTGTATAGTTAAGAAATACCAGAGAAAGAACTTTGGAAAATAGGTCTATGTGAGTTGATGATCTTCATCTAGGACAGAATTTACCGATGGTTGTGCTGTGACTGCATTAAAGTTATGAACTGTTGGTCTGGAGTAGTCCCCTTGGGAGAAGCTAAAGCTCCAGGCGGCCCCCCCGCGTCTGCTTAGACCTGGCGGTAGACCTGTTCAGCTGCTATTGCCTCCATACTTTCTCAGAAGAACTGTTATCAACAGCTTATGTGCTTTCTGAAAATTAGAATTTCATCATCATTTTGAAATTCTTAATATGAACAAATTTAGTTGGCTTTGAAACACATATTATGAACAGAACTTTTAATTAAAATAAGAAGAGTTTGGATTCACTAAAATAGCTTTAAGGGCTTATACAGTTTTGAATGATTAGAAAGTGTTCAAAAATTTAATCACCTGCTGGTGCAAAGTTTCCAATTGATGGTGACCAAGAATTCTAAAGAGAGAATACTTTAAAAGCCTGTGCCAAAAAAAAAAAAAAAAAAACCTGTGCCAGAAAATACATATAGTTAATTTATAAAACCTTATATAAAAAAGTTATGTTTGAGGGGGCAAGCTTAGAATTTACATTAAAAGTCTGAAAAGATCTTATTTGGAAGTTTGAAATATTCCATTACTTAATGTCTTCCTGTATGCTTTTGCATTATTTTAATGTTGTTGGGAAGATCCCCTGGAGAAGGGAATGGCAGCCCACTCCTGGGTTCTTGCCTGGAGAATCCCGTGGACAGAGGGGCTTGGCGGGCTGCGTCCTTGGGGTTGCAGTGAGTCAGACACGACTGAGCGACACACACTTCACTTCAAAGTTATACATGTATAATATAAAGAAACTGTAAGGATTTCCCTTCAGCTCTCCTGCAGTTTCAACACTGTGCCATTTTCTCTGAGCACCATAACATGACAATGTTGGGAAGCAGTGATTTTAAAGAAGAGCGTGTCACATAGTCACTGACTACCTCCCCAGTCTTGTTGAGTTCCCAGGGAGCTGGCTAGTGTCTTGCCTTCATCAGCTTAAGCCATTTCTAAGAATTCTTTATGTCTTTTCTTTGTATTTTGAACAGATTTTGCTCTAAAGTTCTTGTAAATCAAAGTAGGTGTTAGGGTGTATGGAGATAGAGATTGAGAAGAGCAAATGTGAATTTCTTAAATCACTCCAGCCTCAATTCTACCCTTGGAAAAACAGCTTAAGACATATGACCTTAGAATGACCGATCATTATTAATGAGAAAACAAAATGTTTCTCCCACATTTTTTTTTTGTTTTGTTTTGAGTCTCTTCTTGATTTTGTAGAAAATCAAGTTTGGTTGCCTTGTTATCAACAGCTTATGTGCTTTCTGAAAATTAGAATTTCATCATCATTTTGAAATTCTTAATATGAACAAATTTAGTTGGCTTTGAAACACATATTATGAACAGAACTTTTAATTAAAATAAGAAGAGTTTGGATTCACTAAAATAGCTTTAAGGGCTTATACAGTTTTGAATGATTAGAAAGTGTTCAAAAATTTAATCACCTGCTGGTGCAAAGTTTCCAATTGATGGTGACCAAGAATTCTAAAGAGAGAATACTTTAAAAGCCTGTGCCAAAAAAAAAAAAAAAAAAACCTGTGCCAGAAAATACATATAGTTAATTTATAAAACCTTATATAAAAAAGTTATGTTTGAGGGGGCAAGCTTAGAATTTACATTAAAAGTCTGAAAAGATCTTATTTGGAAGTTTGAAATATTCCATTACTTAATGTCTTCCTGTATGCTTTTGCATTATTTTAATGTTGTTGGGAAGATCCCCTGGAGAAGGGAATGGCAGCCCACTCCTGGGTTCTTGCCTGGAGAATCCCGTGGACAGAGGGGCTTGGCGGGCTGCGTCCTTGGGGTTGCAGTGAGTCAGACACGACTGAGCGACACACACTTCACTTCAAAGTTATACATGTATAATATAAAGAAACTGTAAGGATTTCCCTTCAGCTCTCCTGCAGTTTCAACACTGTGCCATTTTCTCTGAGCACCATAACATGACAATGTTGGGAAGCAGTGATTTTAAAGAAGAGCGTGTCACATAGTCACTGACTACCTCCCCAGTCTTGTTGAGTTCCCAGGGAGCTGGCTAGTGTCTTGCCTTCATCAGCTTAAGCCATTTCTAAGAATTCTTTATGTCTTTTCTTTGTATTTTGAACAGATTTTGCTCTAAAGTTCTTGTAAATCAAAGTAGGTGTTAGGGTGTATGGAGATAGAGATTGAGAAGAGCAAATGTGAATTTCTTAAATCACTCCAGCCTCAATTCTACCCTTGGAAAAACAGCTTAAGACATATGACCTTAGAATGAAAGATCATTATTAATGAGAAAAAACAAAATGTTTCTCCCACTAGCTGGTTTTTTCATTTTTTGTTTTTGTTTTTGAGTCTCTTCTTGATTTTGTAGAAAATCAAGTTTGGTTGCCTTGAGACCAGAACTCGGAGCTCTCCTGGCCCTGAAAGTGATGGCAGTTGGCTGGTGGGTGTATCCCTTCCTTTCCAAAGTTATTAGACTGTGGAGTTCCTGCAGTGAAGAAACCTTTCTGTTGTTCTTGGGGCTGGAGAATTGTAGGGTGGAAATTTTAGGAATCTTCCTGCCTGAAGTAAATTACTTCAGACTGGACTTCAAGTTCTTAGGCTCAGCTTTGGTTTCTAAAATTAGTAAAGTTATTAAAGGCAAATTTAATACATTACTTTTTATTTACAAACAATAAACACTCGGAATGGCACAGTTTTATGATGACCTTAGCTCTAGCAGTTTGTTGTAGCAAAAAGAACACAGCTTTTGTAACCAGGGAGGCTTAAGTTCAAACCCTGATTCTGTCACTTAGTAGCTGGCTTTAACCTCTCTTGAGTCTCGATTTCCCCACCGGTGTAATGGAAAAGTACTTCATAACTCATGGAACTGTGACAGAAATTAAAATGAAGAAACATATGGCCAGCATCCAATTTAATGCTTGGCGTGTACTTAGTTTTCAATAAATAATAGGTTATTTTTACTGTTTTTATTATTATTACTCTTATCATTATCCCATAACTAGGTCCAAAAGGACAAATACTCAAAGATTGCTAGCAGCTTGAGTGAGGTATAGCTCATTCAAGTTTTGTGCTCATTTCAGACAAATATTAGTTATATCATATCACGACTAAGTCAGAACTACCTTTTCTTCTCCCTCTCACCTGGGGTGGGGTAAGGGGCAGCTGACTTTCTGTGGGTCAAAAACTAAATGGAGATTTTTAAAAAAGATATTGCCGATAGTGGTTCTCTCTGCTAGTGGAGTCTCAGGTGCTTTTTTCCTTTCTCCTTTTCATGTTTTTTGTATTATTTCTAAAGTGTGAAAAAATTAAGCTGATTTTGTGTTGCGAATATAATCCAGAATAACCAAAGTAAATGAGTTTTACAACATTAAGATTCCTTTTATCTCACTGGAGACTTGAACTGGCAGCTGGACACAGCGCATCTCACCCTCTCCCCACCAGGGTCATTATTTGGAATTTTTGTTTTTTGAGTCTCTTCTTGATTTTGTAGAAAATCAAGTTTGGTTGCCTTGAGACCAGAACTCGGAGCTCTCCTGGCCCTGAAAGTGATGGCAGTTGGCTGGTGGGTGTATCCTTCCTTTCCAAAGTTATTAGACTGTGGAGTTCCTGCAGTGAAGAAACCTTTCTGTTGTTCTTGGGGCTGGAGAATTGTAGGGTGGAAATTTTAGGAATCTTCCTGCCTGAAGTAAATTACTTCAGACTGGACTTCAAGTTCTTAGGCTCAGCTTTGGTTTCTAAAATTAGTAAAGTTATTAAAGGCAAATTTAATACATTACTTTTTATTTACAAACAATAAACACTCGGAATGGCACAGTTTTATGATGACCTTAGCTCTAGCAGTTTGTTGTAGCAAAAAGAACACAGCTTTTGTAACCAGGGAGGCTTAAGTTCAAACCCTGATTCTGTCACTTAGTAGCTGGCTTTAACCTCTCTTGAGTCTCGATTTCCCCACCGGTGTAATGGAAAAGTACTTCATAACTCATGGAACTGTGACAGAAATTAAAATGAAGAAACATATGGCCAGCATCCAATTTAATGCTTGGCGTGTACTTAGTTTTCAATAAATAATAGGTTATTTTTACTGTTTTTATTATTATTACTCTTATCATTATCCCATAACTAGGTCCAAAAGGACAAATACTCAAAGATTGCTAGCAGCTTGAGTGAGGTATAGCTCATTCAAGTTTTGTGCTCATTTCAGACAAATATTAGTTATATCATATCACGACTAAGTCAGAACTACCTTTTCTTCTCCCTCTCACCTGGGGTGGGGTAAGGGGCAGCTGACTTTCTGTGGGTCAAAAACTAAATGGAGATTTTTAAAAAAGATATTGCCGATAGTGGTTCTCTCTGCTAGTGGAGTCTCAGGTGCTTTTTTCCTTTCTCCTTTTCATGTTTTTTGTATTATTTCTAAAGTGTGAAAAAATTAAGCTGATTTTGTGTTGCGAATATAATCCAGAATAACCAAAGTAAATGAGTTTTACAACATTAAGATTCCTTTTATCTCACTGGAGACTTGAACTGGCAGCTGGACACAGCGCATCTCACCCCTCTCCCCCACCAGGGCCTATATGCTGCGGAAGTCTGCGTCACCCCTCCATCCCTTGCTCCTTTCAGGTGGCGGCTGGTGCAGCCCTAGTGATGGTGGCTGGAAAGGTTTTCTCTTTTTCCTCCAGGCAGGAGGGAACATGATCCGCATGGCAGGCAGTCAGTGAAATGCAGCAGCAAAGCAATGCTATTAATGTTAAAACACAAAGCAAAATAAAACAAAAAACATAGTGCAGGTTCAAGAATCTGGGAGACCAGTTGGAAAAAGAGGAAAGGAAGTGGGGGAGGGGTGAAGTGATAGAAGCAGGATGGGTAACACTACAGTTACAACAAGAAGGAAATGGAAAATAAATAAAGGAAGTTCCTTAACCCAAACCAAGCCCCCGGAGGGGGTTTCTTTAGAGTGGATGGTGGAAGGATGCATGAAATTCATATTGGATGGTATAATTTGTGGGAGATTCTTCTAAAACTGATAAAAAAAAAAAAGAGAACAGTTTAGAATTCATATAGGACTCATTTGAGTTTACTACCCTCTCTGGCACATTGTGAACGTGTGGATTTGTGAGTTTTAGATCATTTGTTTCCAGTTCCACTGAAGTAAATAGCTCAGCGCAGTGAGTGCATTTCGATTGTTGTACAGAGGAATGCAACTGATGGATTACTTCCTCTTTGATTTGTCCTTTGACCAGAGAGATGTATAGTTTTCTAGCAATTTGACTGTTAATCTGTAGCATTTTTCTTTTCCATTTCATTGCAGGTGTAGGACAGCTGGTTCTAATCCAGCAATGTACAACAGTCTTTTAGGGTGACCTAGAGGTTATAGATCATACTGTTGGGCAGTATGGTAGCCACTAGTCACACGGACTGTTAGCCCTTGACATGTGGCTAGTCCAATCTGAGATGTATAGGAACAGGACAATGGGTTTTGGAGACTTAGTATGAAAAAAGGAATGTAAACTATCTCATTAATAATTTTTACAACATTAAGATTCCTTTTATCTCACTGGAGACTTGAACTGGCAGCTGGACACAGCGCATCTCACCCCTCTCCCCCACCAGGGCCTATATGCTGCGGAAGTCTGCGTCACCCCTCCATCCCTTGCTCCTTTCAGGTGGCGGCTGGTGCAGCCCTAGTGATGGTGGCTGGAAAGGTTTTCTCTTTTTCCTCCAGGCAGGAGGGAACATGATCCGCATGGCAGGCAGTCAGTGAAATGCAGCAGCAAAGCAATGCTATTAATGTTAAAACACAAAGCAAAATAAAACAAAAAACATAGTGCAGGTTCAAGAATCTGGGAGACCAGTTGGAAAAAGAGGAAAGGAAGTGGGGGAGGGGTGAAGTGATAGAAGCAGGATGGGTAACACTACAGTTACAACAAGAAGGAAATGGAAAATAAATAAAGGAAGTTCCTTAACCCAAACCAAGCCCCCGGAGGGGGTTTCTTTAGAGTGGATGGTGGAAGGATGCATGAAATTCATATTGGATGGTATAATTTGTGGGAGATTCTTCTAAAACTGATAAAAAAAAAAAAGAGAACAGTTTAGAATTCATATAGGACTCATTTGAGTTTACTACCCTCTCTGGCACATTGTGAACGTGTGGATTTGTGAGTTTTAGATCATTTGTTTCCAGTTCCACTGAAGTAAATAGCTCAGCGCAGTGAGTGCATTTACGATTGTTGTACAGAGGAATGCAACTGATGGATTACTTCCTCTTTGATTTGTCCTTTGACCAGAGAGATGTATAGTTTTCTAGCAATTTGACTGTTAATCTGTAGCATTTTTCTTTTCCATTTCATTGCAGGTGTAGGACAGCTGGTTCTAATCCAGCAATGTACAACAGTCTTTTAGGGTGACCTAGAGGTTATAGATCATACTGTTGGGCAGTATGGTAGCCACTAGTCACACGGACTGTTAGCCCTTGACATGTGGCTAGTCCAATCTGAGATGTATAGGAACAGGACAATGGGTTTTGGAGACTTAGTATGAAAAAAGGAATGTAAACTATCTCATTAATAATTTTTACATTGATTTATGTGGTAAAATTGAATTTGGGGTCTACTGGGATAACTAAAATATGTTATTATAATTAATTTCCTCTGTGTTGTCTTACCTCTTCCTTTTTAAATGTGGCTACAAGAAAATTTAAAATGACTGTGTGTCTCGCATTTGTGGTTTACATTGTATTTCTGTCGGATGGTGTTAAAGTAAGCACAGGCACATAGGAAATTCACGTCTTGATACTGCCACTTCCTGCTATCATGACCTTGGATAAATTATTAAAATTTTATAAGCTTCAGTTTCTAATATCCAGGTAAATGGGGTAATACTGTTTACCTCATAGGGTTGTTTGGAGTATTAGCTGAAATAATACCTGGCACAGAACATGTGCTTGACAAATGTTAGTTCTTTTCATTGTACATTTGATTTACTGCTAGTAAATGTAGCCATGCTATTTACTCCCTGGGATCATGGCTGTACCTGTGTAGTACTTTACATCCAAAAGGTTAAAGAGCCTGACAAATATCAGTCACATGAGGTCTGAAAGGGAAGAGCCCATTTTTAACTCTGTGGAGAACGAGTCTGTGACTGAGCTTTGTGCTGGCATCTCTGGCTGCCACTGTGCTTGTTAGACATACTTGGAGGCACTGTTTAATGGTCTGTTAAGCTGCTGAAGTCTTAGGTTCTATTTTAAAGCTCCCAAATAAGTTTCTGATCTTGCTGAATGTGCACACCTTCAGCTTCCTGTGCTAACAAGTAGAGTATTCCTGCAGGCATTTTAAAGCACACAATTAAGAAACAGGGCCAGTCTCTTCACAACCTGTATTTCATTTCCTCCTCCTCATTCATTCCCAGCCTTTGAAGAGTATAAGCATAGAGTTGGCTTACCTTTTTGAGCACTAAGCTACTATAACTCTTGGTTATAGGTTATCTTTAGGGATGGCACCTTGTCAAGAATCAACTCCCATCAAGCTCTTGTGAAATTCTACCTTTCTCTGTTGCCTGTCTTGGCTTTCTCTACTTGCAAACTCTCTGCCCGCCTGCCAAATGCTAGAACCATGAAATGTGAATTTTGGTGGCTCCCAAGGTGGCTTTTTCCTGTAAAAGGCAATTCAAGGGACTGGCTTTGGTTCTTTCTTTTTTTTTTTTTTTTGTAAGTATCATGTTCCTTTCTCTGTCTGATAGGCATTCCTCATATACCACTGCTTTGTGAATAACCTCTCTCTCTATATATATATATATACACATTTAATTTTATTTATTTAATTATTTTTGGCCATTCTGGGTTTACACTTCTGCCGCAGGCTCTTCTCTAGTTGTAGGGAGTGGGGGCTGCTCTCTAGCTGAGGTGAACAGGCTTCTTGGTGTGGTGACTTCTCTTGTGGAACTCGAACTGTAGGGCACATGGGCTTCAATAGTTAAAGCACAAGGGCTCAATAGTTGCTTCTCCAAGGCTCTAAAGCACAGACTCAATAGTTGTGGCCCACTGGGCTTAGTTGCTCTGCAGCATATGGAATCTTCCTGGATCAGGGATTGAATTTGTGTCTCCTGCGTTGACAGGCAAACTCTTTTTCCACTGAGCTACCAGGGTAAGCCTTGGCTTTTTTCTTTTTTTTTTTATTAGGTAAGAAATGGATTTATTCAGATTCAGAGAACGCACACTCCACAGACAGAGTTTGGGCCATGGCAGAGCAAATCCAGTGGCCCCGAAAACACAGCATTCTTAGCTTTTATGGGCTGGGTAATTTCATATGCAAATGAGTGGGAGGATTATTCTAGCTCTTTTAGGGAAAGGGTGAAACTGTCAGGTGTCTCTGAGTGTGTCATTTAGCTTGCTGACTGAGGATCAAGGGTCTGGTCTGCCATCTTGGACCCATTTGATTCTAATGGGTTTATGCTGTGTCCTTGGGCTGTCACTCGAAGCTTTGGTTTTAAAAACGAATACTTAATTTTTAAAGTTTCATTTGAAAATCGAACTCTTGGTTTAATTTTAAAACTTAGCTTACAGATCTTCTTGTTTTTTTTCGATAAATCTTAACAATTACTCATAAGATGACCTTTGAATAGTTTAAATTTACAAACTTACACTCTTCCCTTTATTTACTTATTTTTAAAATGAAATATCTTGATTTTCAAACTCTCTGCCCGCCTGCCAAATGCTAGAACCATGAAATGTGAATTTTGGTGGCTCCCAAGGTGGCTTTTTCCTGTAAAAGGCAATTCAAGGGACTGGCTTTGGTTCTTTCTTTTTTTTTTTTTTTTGTAAGTATCATGTTCCTTTCTCTGTCTGATAGGCATTCCTCATATACCACTGCTTTGTGAATAACCTCTCTCTCTATATATATATATATACACATTTAATTTTATTTATTTAATTATTTTTGGCCATTCTGGGTTTACACTTCTGCCGCAGGCTCTTCTCTAGTTGTAGGGAGTGGGGGCTGCTCTCTAGCTGAGGTGAACAGGCTTCTTGGTGTGGTGACTTCTCTTGTGGAACTCGAACTGTAGGGCACATGGGCTTCAATAGTTAAAGCACAAGGGCTCAATAGTTGCTTCTCCAAGGCTCTAAAGCACAGACTCAATAGTTGTGGCCCACTGGGCTTAGTTGCTCTGCAGCATATGGAATCTTCCTGGATCAGGGATTGAATTTGTGTCTCCTGCGTTGACAGGCAAACTCTTTTTCCACTGAGCTACCAGGGTAAGCCTTGGCTTTTTTCTTTTTTTTTTTTTTTATTAGGTAAGAAATGGATTTATTCAGATTCAGAGAACGCACACTCCACAGACAGAGTTTGGGCCATGGCAGAGCAAATCCAGTGGCCCCGAAAACACAGCATTCTTAGCTTTTATGGGCTGGGTAATTTCATATGCAAATGAGTGGGAGGATTATTCTAGCTCTTTTAGGGAAAGGGTGAAACTGTCAGGTGTCTCTGAGTGTGTCATTTAGCTTGCTGACTGAGGATCAAGGGTCTGGTCTGCCATCTTGGACCCATTTGATTCTAATGGGTTTATGCTGTGTCCTTGGGCTGTCACTCGAAGCTTTGGTTTTAAAAACGAATACTTAATTTTTAAAGTTTCATTTGAAAATCGAACTCTTGGTTTAATTTTAAAACTTAGCTTACAGATCTTCTTGTTTTTTTTCGATAAATCTTAACAATTACTCATAAGATGACCTTTGAATAGTTTAAATTTACAAACTTACACTCTTCCCTTTATTTACTTATTTTTAAAATGAAATATCTTGATTTTCAAAAGTACATCAGTTGTTTGACAATGAAACTTTTCTTAAGATTTGAGTAATGCTTATAAAAGAATTTTCTAAATATGCTAATTCTTAAGTTCTTTTAAATATTCTGATAGTGTACATAATTATAATAAGATATGCATTTAAAAATCACAAGTCTCAGTTACTCAATTAAGAAATTTCAGTTGGAATGACAAGGGTGATTGATCTATTGCTTGTTTAGGCCAAAGTTGCTTCCACACTACTAGACTGCTCAGGCTCCTTCCAGCTCTGTTGGGGGAGTGACCTTGGATGTTGCAGATCAATGCAATATATCCAGACTTCATAGGGGCGTCATTTTAACATCGATTCAAGTTATATGGTCCTAAGATACAGGAAACATATGAAAAAAGTATAGGAGTGCTTCAAGATTCTATCAGTGGAGAATATCCTTATACATGACCATCTCTTGGACATTAAAGGATAGTAAGGAGTACTATGGAGAGCACTGTGCCCACAAATTTGATATCTCAGAAGAAATGAAAACCATTTATTTGAAAGACACTAACTATCCAAACTCACAAAAGGACAAACAGGTAGCCTAAATAGTCCTATATTTACTAAAGAAATTGAATCAATAATTAATAATCTTCCAAAAAAGAAAGCAACCAAACCCAGTGAAGTCTACCATATATTTAGGGAAGAAATGATATCAATTCGCCATGAAATGATATCAATCTTTTCTAGGAAAATAGAAGCACAGGCAACACTTGCTAAATCATTCTATGAAAGCAGCATTACCTTAATCCAAATCCAGGTAATGACATTACAAGAACAGAAGACTACATACCAATATCTCTGATGAACGTAAATGTAAAAATCCTCAACAAAATGTTAGCAAAAATTCCCAGCAAGCAGTTCTGTGGGCATCAACAAATTGATTCTAAAATTTATATAGAATGGCAGAATACTACCAAAGAAGAAAACAATTGGAGGACTCAATGCTATCAGATTTTAAGGTTATTGTACTGACATAATAATTAAGACATCATGGTACTGGCAAAAGGACAGATACAGAGCAGAGTAGGGCACTCAGAACAGGCCTACACAAATATAGTCAAATAGGAGGTAAGGCAATTCAGAGGAGAAAAGCTTTTTTAATCTTTGCAACTAATGGTACTGAACCATTAGAAGTTCATATGTTAAAAAAAGTGAACCAAGACACAGATCTTACATCTTTGAATAGCTAATTTTGAGCTGTGATTTTTTTAATATGAAATTTTGATTAGTTTATAGTAGTGGAATATTTAAGAGAACTTAAGCTTCATTATACTTGTAAACTTATCAGATATATAAGAATTACTCAGAGTTCAAAAGATAATTTGTTGGCTAAATATAATTGAAGTACTTCAGAAAGTAAATTGAGTGTATTAAAATATTTGAACATTAGAATCAGTATAATTCTGAAAGTTCTTAAAAGTGACTGCTAGAATTATTAAAGTTCCAAATATAGAAATATTTTTAAGATAAACTTAAAAGTTTAGGGAACAATGAAGTTTATGCCATTTTTTAAATCAAGTGAATATCAGATACTCAGAATTGGGTCAACTGGAATCATTGGCTCATGACACATCCTCATCATGGGTCCATGCCTCGTGTTTATTTGGTTGGTAATGTTAATAAATTTAACACATTTAATATTAGTTTTTAAAACCAAAGCAAACCTCTGAATAGTCTCTTCTTTCTTCCAAAACTTTCTGTGAGCACACATTCATAGCATAGGGGTGGGATGTGTAAAGTGTCTAAGACGTGTTTTTATGTATAAAAATGACTGTTCAGAAATAGTAGCATTTAACTTGTTTATGAAGGGCAGGGTATTTGAGTAGTAAAAAAATAGATAAAATGAGAAAAACACTCTGCAAACGAGATCTCTATTGTGAAAGGCCAAAGGCTTAGACATTTAAAATATGAATAAACAATTCTGCACCTGGAATTAAATGGATAATTAATGCTTAGTTAGATCTAATGACCTACATTTTATAACTCAAAGTAAAGCAGTTTGCAGAACAGTTAGCAGTTACAGTGATTCCAGTGAATATGAGGTAATAATTTTCATCATTTTTTGCCACCTGGAATAAGATCTAGACACTACACAAATATAGTCAAATAAGGAGCGGGAAGTAGGGCACTCAGAACAGGCCTACACAAATATAGTCAAATAGGAGGTAAGGCAATTCAGAGGAGAAAAGCTTTTTTAATCTTTGCAACTAATGGTACTGAACCATTAGAAGTTCATATGTTAAAAAAAGTGAACCAAGACACAGATCTTACATCTTTGAATAGCTAATTTTGAGCTGTGATTTTTTTAATATGAAATTTTGATTAGTTTATAGTAGTGGAATATTTAAGAGAACTTAAGCTTCATTATACTTGTAAACTTATCAGATATATAAGAATTACTCAGAGTTCAAAAGATAATTTGTTGGCTAAATATAATTGAAGTACTTCAGAAAGTAAATTGAGTGTATTAAAATATTTGAACATTAGAATCAGTATAATTCTGAAAGTTCTTAAAAGTGACTGCTAGAATTATTAAAGTTCCAAATATAGAAATATTTTTAAGATAAACTTAAAAGTTTAGGGAACAATGAAGTTTATGCCATTTTTTAAATCAAGTGAATATCAGATACTCAGAATTGGGTCAACTGGAATCATTGGCTCATGACACATCCTCATCATGGGTCCATGCCTCGTGTTTATTTGGTTGGTAATGTTAATAAATTTAACACATTTAATATTAGTTTTTAAAACCAAAGCAAACCTCTGAATAGTCTCTTCTTTCTTCCAAAACTTTCTGTGAGCACACATTCATAGCATAGGGGTGGGATGTGTAAAGTGTCTAAGACGTGTTTTTATGTATAAAAATGACTGTTCAGAAATAGTAGCATTTAACTTGTTTATGAAGGGCAGGGTATTTGAGTAGTAAAAAAATAGATAAAATGAGAAAAACACTCTGCAAACGAGATCTCTATTGTGAAAGGCCAAAGGCTTAGACATTTAAAATATGAATAAACAATTCTGCACCTGGAATTAAATGGATAATTAATGCTTAGTTAGATCTAATGACCTACATTTTATAACTCAAAGTAAAGCAGTTTGCAGAACAGTTAGCAGTTACAGTGATTCCAGTGAATATGAGGTAATAATTTTCATCATTCTTCAGTGAGATGTTATCTTCATTTTACATACATAACTGGAATCCCTGCAAGGTTACCAGATGGCCCCTCATAACTGTCTAAGTACTGTTGTGGGTGAGGTCATATTTGTGACATTTTGTTGAAACTACAGGCAATTTTTTGTTGAACAGGATATTATTTATTTTAACATCTTTGTTGAAGTATAAATAACATAATACACTGTACATCGGTATAGTGTAATTGATAAGTTTTAACATATATATGTATATATGTACATAAACATATACACACAGTCACATATATATATTCCCCAGACAATATGTTACTACATATTAATTTGTACGTTCTAGAATTTCATATAAATTGAAATATACACTATGTATGTAAAATACTGTGTATGTATGTAGTGTGTATGTGAAGTATACACTATGGGCTATTTTTTTTAATCTTCTTTCTTTCACTCAGAGTAATGATTTTGAGATTAATTGATGCTGTTGATGTATAAATAGTCCATTCCTTTTTATCAAATAGTTGTATTTCACTGTATGGTTGGTTATACTGCAATGTGTTTATCCATTCACTTCCTGAGGAAAATTGGGTTGTTTCCAATTTTTGGCTATTACAGAAAAATAGCTGTGAACATTTATGTGTAAGTCTTAGATTGAATTGCTAACATTCATTGATCATAGAGAAAGCAAGGGACTTCTAGAAAAACATCTATTTCTGTTTTGTTGACCACGATAAAGGCTTTAGCTGTGTGGATCACAACAGACTGTGGACAGTTCTTAAAGAGATGGGACCACCGTACATGTCTCCCGAGAAACCTGTATGCAGGCCAAAAAGTAACAGTTAGAACCAGACGTGGAATAACTGACTGGTTCAAAATTGGAAAAGGGTTACAAGGCTGTATATTTTCACCATGCTTATTTAACTAATATGCAGAGTACATTATGCGAAATGCCCAGCTGTTTGACTCACAGGCTAGAATCGTGATTGCTGGGAGAAATATAAACAGCCTCAGATATGTGGACAATATGACTCTAATGCCAAAAAGTGAAGAGGAACTAAACAGCCTCTTGATGAGGGTGAGAAAGGAGAGTGAAAAAGCTGGCTTGAAACTCAACATTAAAGAAACTAAGATAATGACATCCGGTCGTGTCACTTCATGGCAAATCGAAGGGAAAAAAGTGCAAACAGTGACAGATTTTATTTTCTTGTACTCCAAAATCACTGTAGATGGTGACTGCAGCCATGAAATGAAAAGGTGCTTGCTGCTTGGAAGGAAAGCTATGACAAACCTAGACAGCATATTAAAAAGCAGAGGCATCACTTTGCCGACAAAGGTATGCATATAGTCAAAGCTATGGTTTATCTATTAGTCATGTACAGAAGCGAGAGTTGGACCATCAAGAAAGCTGAGTGCAAAGAATTGATGCTTTAGAATTGTGGTGCTGGAGAAGATTCTAGAGAGTTCCCTAGACTACAAGGAGATCCTGAACCGGTCCATCCTAAAGGACATGCACCCTGAATATTCATTGGAAGGACTGATGCTGCATCTGCATGTCTTTATGCCAGTACCACACTATATTGATAACTGTGACTTTATAATAAGTCTTGAAATCAAGGAATGGAAGTCCTCCAACACTGTTCTTTTTCAGAGTTGCTTTAGCTGCTTAAAACCCTTTGCATTTTCCATATGAATTTAAGAATGAAGTTCTACAGAAGAGTTGGCTGTCAGCCAGCTTGGATTTTGATTGAAAATTGTGCTGAATCAATAGGTCAGTTAGGAGAGAATGGACAGCCTAACAAAATCACATCTTCTGAGGTTGCTCCCAGATCAACTTAATTAGGCACAAGGACAGACAACATCAGTGCCGAGCCCTCTCTGTTGTGGAATTCCTTCTCTTCCCTGAGGCAACATGTGGCACCTGTTGTTCAGACTAAGTAGAATGCTGATGCGGATTTGTATAGTAAACTCAACACCACTAAAGCTTAATTTTGTTTGTCTTAAAAAATAAATTAAAAATCAAGTTCTAGTATTTTCTCCCTGTACTTCAGTCGACCAGTATTGGGAACGATGCTCCCAGTTTAGAACACTGGTAAAATCGCTTTCTGTCTCTAGAGTGCTACAAAAGAATAAAACATCACACCCTGTTCCTCTCAGTGATGAACACCGTATTGTGTTCTGTTATTTCTGAATTGGGTCTCCAGTGGAGCAGCCACTTGCCTCTTAGACTCCGTAACTTGGGGGAGAGAAGAGATAAGACTGCAGTTGGCAGCCTAGCTCAGCTAATGTTAGAAGCAAGACACACCTACTTCTTCTTAGCCATGTTGCTCTGATTGCTATTTGTTGATGAACGCTGTGGGAAGACATGGCGATGCATATAAACAGGAGAAATTTAGTCATAATTTATGCTTCTTTAGAAAATGCCAGCAGCAAAAATCACTTCCAAAATATTCAAACCAGCTATGACTAATCACACTAATCGCAGGATGACCTACGTTTCCCTTGTGAGGTGGTAATCAAGCGCGTTAAAGACGTTCCCCCTCATTTTGAGCAGTTTTAAAGCAATATGATGCCACGATTCAGATTTTCCTAGCGCAGGTGTCCACAGTGTTTCCAAGTTTATGATATTTTGGAGCCTGCACATTTTTCCCTCTAGGAATGGATGGTGCACACTAAGTAGAACTAGCAAAGAGGGTCCGTGGGTTGCTAGGCAATCCTTAGAGTCATCCTGGCTGGATCCCTTCCGGGTTTGCCACAGCAGCTGTTCCAACCCTTTAGCTTCATTAACATCCCATAAATTTTGACTGCAGTCTTCTCTGTAGCAGGCACTATATACTTCTTTCCATGTATTTTTCATTCTTAGCAGATAAATAAAATTTTCAACATTTCTGTAAAGCTTCCTCTTCACTTCCAAAAAAGGCCATTTCCTCTCATCTTAACTTCTGCCTTCTTGTCTCTCAGGAAGAGACATCCTTTCCAAAATTATCCTTGACCCCTGCTCATTCTCACTGATCCTCCTGTGTCAGTCGGAAATTTGTTCAGATATTCTGTTTCTGTTATGCTCCACCTGGATCTATCCTGCCAGAATGCAAATCTGGCAAATATCTCCATAGTTGCCTCCCAGTACGTAAAGACTTCAGGTTTTAAGTGTTACTGTTTGTATAAGTGCCACTATAACTTTTTATTGTTGTTAGTTGCTAAGTCGTGTCTGATTCTTTGTGATCCATGGACTGCAACATGCCGGGCTTCCCTGTCCTTCACTATGTCCCAGGGTTTGTTCAGATTCATGTCTGTTGAGTTGGTGATGCTGTGTAACCATCTCATCCTCTGCTGCCTCCTTTTCTTTTTGCCCTCAGTTTTCCCCAGCGTCAGGATCTTTTCTAATGTGTCAGTTCTTACTGTTATTCGTAGGCTGTCTTAAGAAAAAAGTGTTCAGTGTGGCCTCCAAAACCCTACACAACCTGGCTTCTTTGTGCCTCTGCATTATTACCTCTCACTTGCTCTTCCTCTGTCTACTCTAACACACTGAAGTTTCAACCCCTTAAACACATCTTGGGCTTTCTCCTATTGAAGGCCTCACATGAACTCTTTCCTCTTGCGTCATCTCTGGCATCTTAGTTCATTTCTGTAGGGAAACCTTCCCTGACAAGCATCATTTCAGTAGGGAAACCTTCCCGGGCAAGATTGAATTCTTCTGCTATAGACTTCTATGGCCTGGCAGGTGTCTTTTCCTTGGCTCTATCATAATCGCCATTTTATGTTTAGTTTGTTTCATCATTTGATTAATGTCTTTTCTCCCTTGCTAAGGTATAAACTCCATGAAAGCAAGAACCTGTATGATTGTGCTCATTGTTAAATACCAAAGGCTGACCCACTGTCTGGTACTTCAGAGATGTTCAGAAAAATATTTGTTGGATAAAGATAAGCAGGATTTATCTCAGGGGTCACTTGTGACTTCCAAATTGTCACATTTGACACCTCTTCTTTTCCTAATCCTATTCTATTTGAACTCTGCTGTATTTGGCACTGCTAACCACACTATCCTTGAATTTTCTTCTTCATTTCTTTGTGACTTACTTTTCTCATATTACACTTCTCTCTTGCTATCTTTTCTTTCTTTCTGTTTGCAAATTCATTGTGGATAACAAATAAATACTTACTGGAGGAATGAATGAAGTGTTGATTTTCCTTAGGGTTCTATTATTGGTGTCTTTTTCTCCTGCCCTCTTTTCCTTGGTGATCTTATCCAATCCCATGGCTTCTTTGTATCCATGTTGTTAGTTGCTAAGTCGTGTCTGATTCTTTGTGATCCATGGACTGCAACATGCCGGGCTTCCCTGTCCTTCACTATGTCCCAGGGTTTGTTCAGATTCATGTCTGTTGAGTTGGTGATGCTGTGTAACCATCTCATCCTCTGCTGCCTCCTTTTCTTTTTGCCCTCAGTTTTCCCCAGCGTCAGGATCTTTTCTAATGTGTCAGTTCTTACTGTTATTCGTAGGCTGTCTTAAGAAAAAAGTGTTCAGTGTGGCCTCCAAAACCCTACACAACCTGGCTTCTTTGTGCCTCTGCATTATTACCTCTCACTTGCTCTTCCTCTGTCTACTCTAACACACTGAAGTTTCAACCCCTTAAACACATCTTGGGCTTTCTCCTATTGAAGGCCTCACATGAACTCTTTCCTCTTGCGTCATCTCTGGCATCTTAGTTCATTTCTGTAGGGAAACCTTCCCTGACAAGCATCATTTCAGTAGGGAAACCTTCCCGGGCAAGATTGAATTCTTCTGCTATAGACTTCTATGGCCTGGCAGGTGTCTTTTCCTTGGCTCTATCATAATCGCCATTTTATGTTTAGTTTGTTTCATCATTTGATTAATGTCTTTTCTCCCTTGCTAAGGTATAAACTCCATGAAAGCAAGAACCTGTATGATTGTGCTCATTGTTAAATACCAAAGGCTGACCCACTGTCTGGTACTTCAGAGATGTTCAGAAAAATATTTGTTGGATAAAGATAAGCAGGATTTATCTCAGGGGTCACTTGTGACTTCCAAATTGTCACATTTGACACCTCTTCTTTTCCTAATCCTATTCTATTTGAACTCTGCTGTATTTGGCACTGCTAACCACACTATCCTTGAATTTTCTTCTTCATTTCTTTGTGACTTACTTTTTCTCATATTACACTTCTCTCTTGCTATCTTTTCTTTCTTTCTGTTTGCAAATTCATTGTGGATAACAAATAAATACTTACTGGAGGAATGAATGAAGTGTTGATTTTCCTTAGGGTTCTATTATTGGTGTCTTTTTCTCCTGCCCTCTTTTTCCTTGGTGATCTTATCCAATCCCATGGCTTCACTATCATTAATAGCTTGGTCCAGACCTGTTATTTCCAATTGACTGTCTTCATGGAGTTATCCTGTGTGTGCTCAGTTGCTCAGTCATGTCTGACTCTTTTGCAAACACGTGGACTGTAACCCGCCAACCTTCTCTGTCCATGGAATTTTCCAGGCAGGAGTACTGGAATGGGGCTTCCCTTGTGGTCCAGTGGGTAAGGACACCACCCTGAAGTGCAAGGGGCACCGATTCGATCCCTGGCCTGGGAAGATCCCATGTGCCGCGGATTGGCTGTACTGATGTGTCCAACTACCAAGCTGGAGCTCTGGAGCGCATGCACCCAGAGCTGGTGCTCTGCAGTGATGGGAGGCCCACACAGGCCAAAGGACAAAGATAAATGAAAGATCAATAGAAGTGGCCAAAAATAAATAAATAAATAAATTCACTAAAAAAAAAAAAAAAAGGAATACTGGAGTAGGTTACCATTTCCTACTCCAGGAGTTTTCTGAGAGGTATCTTAAAATCAACCCAACTCAAACCAAAGAAATTCTATTTCTGAAGTCTTTTCCTCCTATAACCTGTTCTCAGTAAAGTTCCCTGCCACCCAGTTAGGAGGTTCTAAGCCCAAGGCGTAAGATCATCCACTATTCCTTTCTTCTTCTTCCAGCAATACTAAATTCTATTGATGCAAGTGAAATGTCCCTCCCTACCAACTATCTGATTTATAGTTTATGCTTTTCCTGCACTATAAGACCCACTGTCTGGTACTTCAGAGATGTTCAGAAAAATATTTGTTGGATAAAGATAAGCAGGATTTATCTCAGGGTCACTTGTGACTTCAAATTGTCACATTTGACACCTCTTCTTTTCCTAATCCTATTCTATTTGAACTCTGCTGTATTTGGCACTGCTAACCACACTATCCTTGAATTTTCTTCTTCATTTCTTTGTGACTTACTTTGTCTCATATTACACTTCTCTCTTGCTATCTTTTCTTTCTTTCTGTTTGCAAATTCATTGTGGATAACAAATAAATACTTACTGGAGGAATGAATGAAGTGTTGATTTTCCTTAGGGTTCTATTATTGGTGTCTTTTTCTCCTGCCCTCTTTTTCCTTGGTGATCTTATCCAATCCCATGGCTTCACTATCATTAATAGCTTGGTCCAGACCTGTTATTTCCAATTGACTGTCTTCATGGAGTTATCCTGTGTGTGCTCAGTTGCTCAGTCATGTCTGACTCTTTTGCAAACACGTGGACTGTAACCCGCCAACCTTCTCTGTCCATGGAATTTTCCAGGCAGGAGTACTGGAATGGGGCTTCCCTTGTGGTCCAGTGGGTAAGGACACCACCCTGAAGTGCAAGGGGCACCGATTCGATCCCTGGCCTGGGAAGATCCCACGTGCCATGGAGCAGCTGTACTGATGTGTCCAACTACCAAGCTGGAGCTCTGGAGCGCATGCACCCAGAGCTGGTGCTCTGCAGTGATGGGAGGCCCACACAGGCCAAAGGACAAAGATAAATGAAAGATCAATAGAAGTGGCCAAAAATAAATAAATAAATAAATTCACTAAAAAAAAAAAAAAAAGGAATACTGGAGTAGGTTACCATTTCCTACTCCAGGAGTTTTCTGAGAGGTATCTTAAAATCAACCCAACTCAAACCAAAGAAATTCTATTTCTGAAGTCTTTTCCTCCTATAACCTGTTCTCAGTAAAGTTCCCTGCCACCCAGTTAGGAGGTTCTAAGCCCAAGGCGTAAGATCATCCACTATTCCTTTCTTCTTCTTCCAGCAATACTAAATTCTATTGATGCAAGTGAAATGTCCCTCCCTACCAACTATCTGATTTATATGTTCCTGACTGCTATTGCAGGCTTCTCA
Source organism: Tragulus kanchil (assembly GCA_022376925.1). NCBI lineage: Eukaryota > Metazoa > Chordata > Mammalia > Artiodactyla > Tragulidae > Tragulus > Tragulus kanchil. The sequence continues at coordinate 73,693,404 of JAIOJX010000003.1, read as the reverse complement.
GATGGCACTAGTGGTAAAGAACCCTGCCTGTCAATGCAGGAGACATAAGAGACATGGGTTTGATCCCTGGCTTGGGAAGATCCCCTGGAGGAGGGAATGACCACCTACTCCAGTATTCTTTCCTGGAGAATTCCATGGACAGAGGCGCCTGCCTGGATACAGTCCATGGGGTTGCAGAGTCAGACCCAACTGAAATGACTTAGCAAGCACAATTGCTATTGCCTAGTTTTGCAGTTATTGAACTTTCTTTTTTTTTCAAGAAGCCTTATAAAGATGAGCTCCTACATGAAGAATTATTGTATAAGGCAGATGAAGAGGAACTTCTCTGGTTGAAGGTTTGGGAAGGGGTCTTGAAGCAGCCCCCACCCTTGCCCCATGAGGCTATACGAGAAGATGCTGTAGTTTAAAACCACTAGCCTATGTGATTGCAACAGCCTTTAAAAATACTTAAAAACTTTTCATATGTAAAACACAGAAATAATACCCAAGAGAGTTATTGTGAAAATCACATATAAGGTCCTTGGCATGTGGTATACACTGAGCAAGTGAGAGCTGAAATCATTATTATTCCTTATAATCTTTCTTCAGACTGACTTCCTAATTAGACTTTGCTGTTTTTCTTAGGCATACTCAGTTAATCACTCAGTCTGGATACTTCTTTAATGGGACCTATTTATTTATGTCTTCTCTGGGTCTTGGTTGCTGGCTTTCTCTAGTTGCAGCAAGCAGGGGCTACTCTTTGATGCAGTGAGGAGGCTTCTCATTGGGATGGCTTCTCTTGTTGCAGATCATAGATTCTAGAGGACGTAGGCGTCAGTAGTTGTGGCACATGAGGTTAACTGCCCTTCAGTATGTGGAGTCCTCCTGGACCAGAAATCGAACCCTTGCCCTAGCATTGGCAGGTGGATTCTTTACCACTGGACCACCAGAGAAGCCCCTGGATACTTCTTAATACTTTCTCTTTTTCATTTGTTTTCTCATCTTTTCAGTCCAGGTTCTCTTGGCCTCATTGCCTTATGAGTAAACCATCTCCTAATTAGTTCTCATTCCCATCAGTCCCCCTGTAGTGCATCTGTACATTTTATTACCAGGTCAAGTTATTTCTTGGTTCTGCACTAACCCTGGGACAAAGTTCAGACATCTTAGCTTTGTAGCTGCCATGCTCTGGGACTGATCCTTACTTTCATGCCAGCATTGTCTCCATTTACTCCCTCACACAGACTTTTGTTGACGGCAGGTTGGGTTCATCATTGCTCTGGAATACACCAGAATATTCCTGCTGCTAGTCCATGTTTTTTCCTCACTTACAGGGGAAGAAACACTCTGATTCTTGAAATTCTAGGTGTCATGTATTATACAGTCCATTCTATCTAACCAGTGCCTGAAGACTCCACCTGGGTCCACTTTTGCCTGTCTGGAGCTTTCTTAATGCATACCAAAGCCCATGCAGTTAAGAACCAATTTATTGATTGGTTCATTCATTTATTTAATAGCCATTTATGAAACACATACTGTGAACTGACCACTATAATTTCATAGTGATACAATAAACACAGCCCCTGCTGTCAAGAAGGCTGTATCTAACAGGGATGGCAGAGGGAAAAGAGCAGTTATAACAAGGCAGAGTAAGTGCTTTGATGGGGGATGTAAAGAGCTGTGGATTGTAGAGGAGATCTGAGAGTACAGGGGCATGCTGGACAGTATGCCAAAGATGGCTTTCTACAGAGAGAGACTGTTAGACCGAGGCCAGAAAGATGAGTGGAGCCGAGTGATAGACAGGAGGGAAGATGTTCCAGGTAGAGGAAACGTCACCGTTGGTGTCTTAAGGCGGGCCAGTTACTGGGAGGTAGAGAAGCAGGAAGGATTCCCGGCAGGGCTCATCTTGAGCTTAAAAAGAACCAGTGAAACTCTGGAGAGGCTGGTTCAGGGTGTAATGCTTTCTCCATCCCTTCCTTGGCGCCTCTCACCTCCCTTTCCGCTAAATGCACACACGGACCTCCTCCTTTCAGGTTTGGTCCTCTTAGGAGGCCCTTTGGATACTTCTTAATACTTTCTCTTTTTCATTTGTTTTCTCATCTTTTCAGTCCAGGTTCTCTTGGCCTCATTGCCTTATGAGTAAACCATCTCCTAATTAGTTCTCATTCCCATCAGTCCCCCTGTAGTGCATCTGTACATTTTATTACCAGGTCAAGTTATTTCTTGGTTCTGCACTAACCCTGGGACAAAGTTCAGACATCTTAGCTTTGTAGCTGCCATGCTCTGGGACTGATCCTTACTTTCATGCCAGCATTGTCTCCATTTACTCCCTCACACAGACTTTTGTTGACGGCAGGTTGGGTTCATCATTGCTCTGGAATACACCAGAATATTCCTGCTGCTAGTCCATGTTTTTTCCTCACTTACAGGGGAAGAAACACTCTGATTCTTGAAATTCTAGGTGTCATGTATTATACAGTCCATTCTATCTAACCAGTGCCTGAAGACTCCACCTGGGTCCACTTTTGCCTGTCTGGAGCTTTCTTAATGCATACCAAAGCCCATGCAGTTAAGAACCAATTTATTGATTGGTTCATTCATTTATTTAATAGCCATTTATGAAACACATACTGTGAACTGACCACTATAATTTCATAGTGATACAATAAACACAGCCCCTGCTGTCAAGAAGGCTGTATCTAACAGGGATGGCAGAGGGAAAAGAGCAGTTATAACAAGGCAGAGTAAGTGCTTTGATGGGGGATGTAAAGAGCTGTGGATTGTAGAGGAGATCTGAGAGTACAGGGGCATGCTGGACAGTATGCCAAAGATGGCTTTCTACAGAGAGAGACTGTTAGACCGAGGCCAGAAAGATGAGTGGAGCCGAGTGATAGACAGGAGGGAAGATGTTCCAGGTAGAGGAAACGTCACCGTTGGTGTCTTAAGGCGGGCCAGTTACTGGGAGGTAGAGAAGCAGGAAGGATTCCCGGCAGGGCTCATCTTGAGCTTAAAAAGAACCAGTGAAACTCTGGAGAGGCTGGTTCAGGGTGTAATGCTTTCTCCATCCCTTCCTTGGCGCCTCTCACCTCCCTTTCCGCTAAATGCACACACGGACCTCCTCCTTTCAGGTTTGGTCCTCTTAGGGATTCATTCTGAGCCTATCATTCAATCTGAAGCATATGACTTTCAGCAAACCTCTAGGAGCCTTCCCTTTCCCCACCTCTCTGTGACAACACCCAATAATTCAGACACAAACTCTGAAACCACCCAAGCCCTGCCCAGCAGCCTCACAACTTTTTTTTTTTTCCAAATCTTCCTCGAACAGAGGAATTTTGTGGCTTCGTTTGATCTTTGTATGTTGCTGTTTTCAGGATGTAATTTCTCTCTTTTCTTCTCAAGCCTGGGCTCCAGGCAGTTATCCAAGAAAAGAGAGGTCTGGAGTCCTTGGCGGGTCCCAGGGCACACATCATGGCAGAGATGAAAATACAGGCAAATGGTCTGGGATGTCTTTATGAACACCGTTCAGATGACTTGGCTGAAATCTTCCTCTTACATCAGAACTCAATGGTTTTAACAACACAGTTTGATAAAAACATTTTCTTTAGCAGTCATGTTCCCGTCTTTAAGATATAACCTTGGGAACTCTGAGCATGATTTAATTCCTTTTGAACTAATTGCTCTTGTTTTATAGACATTTACTGGGTTTCTTTCCAGGTACACACTGAGTTCTTAAAATGACAGTCTTACGGATTCACTGCTTAGCAGAATTCTTTACTAGTTTTTCAGGGTTCTTACCTAGAGATTATTATTACACACAAAGCAGAATAAAAATTAATTTGAGATTGAAGCACTTCCCAGTTTTAAAATGAAGATAATAATGCAGGTTTTCAAGTTCTTGTCTGAAACTTTTGGGGCCAGATATATTTAAGAATTCAGCTTATGGTGGTGCCTGGAAAATACATTTTTGGTGGTGAGCACATTGTAGGATATACAGAAGTAGAAATACAGTGTTGTACACATTATATTTTTGTATATGACTCTTATGTTATAAATCAGTTACCTCAATAAATTTTTTAAAAAAAGATCCAAGATTTTGCAGATATTAGAGAAATAATATGAAATAATATGATAGTATGCTGGCTGTATTACATAATACCCCAGTCAGGGTCTGGGAAGCACCACTGATCTGATGTGGAACTCACCTTCCGCTAAATGCACACACGGACCTCCTCCTTTCAGGTTTGGTCCTCTTAGGGATTCATTCTGAGCCTATCATTCAATCTGAAGCATATGACTTTCAGCAAACCTCTAGGAGCCTTCCCTTTCCCCACCTCTCTGTGACAACACCCAATAATTCAGACACAAACTCTGAAACCACCCAAGCCCTGCCCAGCAGCCTCACAACTTTTTTTTTTTTCCAAATCTTCCTCGAACAGAGGAATTTTGTGGCTTCGTTTGATCTTTGTATGTTGCTGTTTTCAGGATGTAATTTCTCTCTTTTCTTCTCAAGCCTGGGCTCCAGGCAGTTATCCAAGAAAAGAGAGGTCTGGAGTCCTTGGCGGGTCCCAGGGCACACATCATGGCAGAGATGAAAATACAGGCAAATGGTCTGGGATGTCTTTATGAACACCGTTCAGATGACTTGGCTGAAATCTTCCTCTTACATCAGAACTCAATGGTTTTAACAACACAGTTTGATAAAAACATTTTCTTTAGCAGTCATGTTCCCGTCTTTAAGATATAACCTTGGGAACTCTGAGCATGATTTAATTCCTTTTTGAACTAATTGCTCTTGTTTTATAGACATTTACTGGGTTTCTTTCCAGGTACACACTGAGTTCTTAAAATGACAGTCTTACGGATTCACTGCTTAGCAGAATTCTTTACTAGTTTTTCAGGGTTCTTACCTAGAGATTATTATTACACACAAAGCAGAATAAAAATTAATTTGAGATTGAAGCACTTCCCAGTTTTAAAATGAAGATAATAATGCAGGTTTTCAAGTTCTTGTCTGAAACTTTTGGGGCCAGATATATTTAAGAATTCAGCTTATGGTGGTGCCTGGAAAATACATTTTTGGTGGTGAGCACATTGTAGGATATACAGAAGTAGAAATACAGTGTTGTACACATTATATTTTTGTATATGACTCTTATGTTATAAATCAGTTACCTCAATAAATTTTTTAAAAAAAGATCCAAGATTTTGCAGATATTAGAGAAATAATATGAAATAATATGATAGTATGCTGGCTGTATTACATAATACCCCAGTCAGGGTCTGGGAAGCACCACTGATCTGATGTGGAACCTCTGAATACTCACAGTGTATCAGCCTCGTGTTAGCTCACCAAATGAAGTTTTGGTGCCAAACCTAGGAAATACACTTTTGGTTTTCAGAGCATTTTGGAATTAACAGATGAGAAATTCCTCATCTTGCTTCATTGAGTTTTAGCAGATGTGGTGTTAATCTAAAAATGTTATGTCAACATAAAATATTATAGAGCCTTTGGAGCATCTTTGTCCTTTTCGACGTGTGTTCTTAGGGTATCCTTTTTGGTTATAAATAAAGTAATTCCTGTATCTGGAAGTTCCATATACTGCTGTCCCACCTCATTCATTATCTGATTATCTGTTGCTCTTTGCTGAGCTGGCTGGCTTTCCAGGACATATTTCCTTTACTACAAATGGCAGGATTGCTCTCTTCAGACATCCTGTTGCACATGGCCTGTGTGTCTCTATCACTGTTTCGAGAACATTTTCTAAAATTAGTTTTTAATTGACTGTGTCAGTCCAGTGGGAAGCTTAGACTTATTTATCTAGAAACCATGCTACTTGGGGAAAAGAGTAAAGTACTTAGAATACTCTGAACTCCTGTAATTTTACTTTATTTCTGGTTCTTTCTAGCTGTGGTGGTAATGACAGATAATTCGTTTGATTTGTCTAAATCTTAATTTCTCAACTTCAAAATATGTTCCTTTGTTATTTCTCAGTCATGATGTGAAATGAGAAGATTTTGCTGCAAGCAAGGAGATTCACTAAAATTCAGATTCAAGGAAAGGAAACGATCTGAATTCAAGGTCTATACATACTTAGTGGAAAGAAAGTATTGCTTGCCCAGTCATGTCCCACTCTGTGCAGCACCATGGACTGCAGCCCACCAGGCTACTCTGTCCATGGAATTCTCCAGGCAAGAACACTGGAGTGGGCTGCCATTTCCTTCTATGCATACCTAAGACAGCATCTGTTAATAAATGTTGTGTCATATGGCTTTATTCCTGCTTAGATCTGGATACTGACCATTTATTGTGTGTCGGCTGTATCAGGACCATTTATTGTGTGTCTTCTTTGAGGTGGCTGCCGTCTTCTCCATTCAAGAGATGAGAGAGGCTTGGTCAAGGTCACACCACTATCTAGTGCCTGAGCCAGATTGAAAATCAGATTTATTTGATGGGTAAGTTAGATCTCTTCCACTTACAAAGATATTATATAGCAGTGAATGTTTTGTGTTTTGCAAATTGAGAGCAAGAGAGGATTCATAAAAGTTTAGATGATTTTTTTTTTTTCTCTTGAATGTAAACATCAGACAGTATCAATAAATCTCACACTTTGGAAGCTCAGGGGAAATTAGTCATTGTTTGATGCATTGAAAAATCATTTTCTCTCCTTTCACTCATTCTTTGTGTGGAATTTATTCTCATCATGCAATTTGTATAAACAAGCAGAAATGTTTTACTAGTTTAAAAAACATTTATCAGTCCAGTCTTTGCTTGTAAGTCTCAGAAACAATAATAAAACGACATCATTTTTCTTTAGTCTTCTTCTTGACCTAATTGTTTGCTTGCCTTGAATGAACTGTGAAATTGAGAAACCCAGATGAGCCTCCCAAAGCATGCTCTGTCTCTCTCTCTTTTTTTATTTCCAATAACTTGCCCAATTCGTGATATTCTCTTAGCTGTCAATGGATTCATTTACAGAGACCTGTATTTTGAAGGTGAAAAATTAATAAGAGTTGGACAAATCAAACAAATTATTGCCATCATCACCATGGCTGGAAAGAAGCAGAAATAAAGTGAAATTCCAGAGATGAGGTTCTGGGGGAGTAGATGGGTTAAGAGATTGGAGACCGACTAATAAGCACTGGGGAGTCTCTTTATTTTAGTCTCTCTCTCTCTCTGTCTCTCTCATTTAAGATGATCAGAGCATGTGTTGCTGCCTGTGAGAAATACAACCCATGGATTGTTTGAAGACCTGTGGCAGTGAGACATAACAAGTCAGATTTATTTATTTATTTATTTTTTATTTCTATTGCTTTTATGCTCAGAAACAAGATATTTCAGCAAACCTAAACAATGCAGTGCTTAACATGGCACTTCTGAATATGAGGTATGGTCGCTTCATGTTTGGCAAATAGTTTGATCTCAGTAGATACTGCCCATTGGGGCAGTTATTTTTTTATTTTTTTAATTTTTTTAATTTGTTTTGGGTGAGGGTCGGGTTGGGGAGGGAAGGGAGCGAGCGGGCCACTTGTATTGGTCTTTCATTTCTCTATTTTCATCCATCTTTGTTCTTTGGCTCCTGTGGGCCTCCCATCGCGGTGGCATTTGTCGTTGCAGAGCGCCAGCTCTGGGCGCATGCGCTCCAGAGCTCCGGCTCGGCAATTGGACACATCAGTCCAGCCGCTCCGCGGCACGTGGGACTTTCCCTGGCCAGGGCTCGAACTGGCGCCGCTTGCACTGCAAGGCGGTGTCCTTACCCACTAGACCACCAGGGGAAGCCCGGGGCAGTTCTTCAAGCCATGTGTTAAAAGAGGAAGAAGTATTACCCAGTCAGACAAAAGGGAGAAGGATGACAAAAGATGGAAAATCATTACAAGGTTTAAAGTAGAACATGAACATTGATTAAATTGACAATGGGACATTTAGGTAAATTATTCTGGTTACTTTAAACAGCAGAGAAGATGATTGGGAGGATAAAATTTGAATCTGGACAACCATTAGGAAAGAAAATGTTATACTTGTCAAGAAATTTTAAGAAATGGGGAAGGTACTATCCTATGAGCTAGAAAGAAGCATGCTCAAGAAATATTTAGATGGTAGAATTTGTTCCTCCACCTCTGGGCATTTATGGGCTTTAAGTATGGACAAAAAAGGCAGGACAGCACAGAGACCTGTATTTTGAAGGTGAAAAATTAATAAGAGTTGGACAAATCAAACAAATTATTGCCATCATCACCATGGCTGGAAAGAAGCAGAAATAAAGTGAAATTCCAGAGATGAGGTTCTGGGGGAGTAGATGGGTTAAGAGATTGGAGACCGACTAATAAGCACTGGGGAGTCTCTTTATTTTAGTCTCTCTCTCTCTCTGTCTCTCTCATTTAAGATGATCAGAGCATGTGTTGCTGCCTGTGAGAAATACAACCCATGGATTGTTTGAAGACCTGTGGCAGTGAGACATAACAAGTCAGATTTATTTATTTATTTATTTTTTATTTCTATTGCTTTTATGCTCAGAAACAAGATATTTCAGCAAACCTAAACAATGCAGTGCTTAACATGGCACTTCTGAATATGAGGTATGGTCGCTTCATGTTTGGCAAATAGTTTGATCTCAGTAGATACTGCCCATTGGGGCAGTTATTTTTTTATTTTTTTAATTTTTTTAATTTGTTTTGGGTGAGGGTCGGGTTGGGGAGGGAAGGGAGCGAGCGGGCCACTTGTATTGGTCTTTCATTTCTCTATTTTCATCCATCTTTGTTCTTTGGCTCCTGTGGGCCTCCCATCGCGGTGGCATTTGTCGTTGCAGAGCGCCAGCTCTGGGCGCATGCGCTCCAGAGCTCCGGCTCGGCAATTGGACACATCAGTCCAGCCGCTCCGCGGCACGTGGGACTTTCCCTGGCCAGGGCTCGAACTGGCGCCGCTTGCACTGCAAGGCGGTGTCCTTACCCACTAGACCACCAGGGGAAGCCCGGGGCAGTTCTTCAAGCCATGTGTTAAAAGAGGAAGAAGTATTACCCAGTCAGACAAAAGGGAGAAGGATGACAAAAGATGGAAAATCATTACAAGGTTTAAAGTAGAACATGAACATTGATTAAATTGACAATGGGACATTTAGGTAAATTATTCTGGTTACTTTAAACAGCAGAGAAGATGATTGGGAGGATAAAATTTGAATCTGGACAACCATTAGGAAAGAAAATGTTATACTTGTCAAGAAATTTTAAGAAATGGGGAAGGTACTATCCTATGAGCTAGAAAGAAGCATGCTCAAGAAATATTTAGATGGTAGAATTTGTTCCCTCCACCTCTGGGCATTTATGGGCTTTAAGTATGGACAAAAAAAGGCAGGACAGCACAGAGGAAATACTTGCCAGTTTGGGAATGAGGGCCTTGGTTCTGACACCAGCCTTGTCATCTTAACTAGTTAATTTTCCTCTGAGGACTTCTACTTCTTTATCATGACTAGTGTTTTCTGAACTTATTCCTGGACTTTCTATCTTGTTCCATTGATCTATATTTCTGTTTTTGTGCTGGTGCCATACTGTTTTGATTACTATAGCTTTTTAATATAGTCTGAAGTCTGAGAGCTTGATTCCTTCAGCTCTGTTTTTCTTTCTCAAGATAGCTATTCAGTGTCTTTTGTGTTTCCATACAAATTAAAACATTTTTTTTGTTCTAGATCTGTGAAAAATACCATTTGTAATTTGATAGGGATTGCCTTGAATCTGTAGATTGCCTTGGATAGTGTAGTCATTTTGACCATATTGATTATTCCAATCCAAGAACACCTTACATCTTTCCATCTATTTGTGTCATCTTTGATTTCTTTCATTAGTGTCACAGTTTTCAGATATATCTTTTGGCTTCTTGGGTGGACTAGTTGATTTTTAAAGCCTTCTTAAGACTTTAAAAGCTTACTGTTCTCATAGTTTTATGTGCTTAGTGTTACGAAACTGCAAAACAGCCTGAGAAATCTTGTGAAAATAGGAACTTGTACTTTTCTAGGGCTTTTACTTCTTGTTTCTACAAAAGTCGAGCTAGAGAGGACTTAAGAAATGTCGCCATAAGTCCATACCTGCTGCTTGGCCAGCTGAACAGAAGAGGTCTCTCAAGCCCAGAGGGAAGGCGTGGTGAGGGGACCGACCACGGCAGCAAGTCCTCTTGGCTCTTGGTGTGCCCTACCCTGGCGGCATTATCACATTACAAGGTTTAACGTAGAACATGAACATTGATTAAATTGACAATGGGACATTTAGGTAAATTATTCTGGTTACTTTAAACAGCAGAGAAGATGATTGGGAGGATAAAATTTGAATCTGGACAACCATTAGGAAAGAAAATGTTATACTTGTCAAGAAATTTTAAGAAATGGGGAAGGTACTATCCTATGAGCTAGAAAGAAGCATGCTCAAGAAATATTTAGATGGTAGAATTTGTTCCCTCCACCTCTGGGCATTTATGGGCTTTAAGTATGGACAAAAAAAGGCAGGACAGCACAGAGGAAATACTTGCCAGTTTGGGAATGAGGGCCTTGGTTCTGACACCAGCCTTGTCATCTTAACTAGTTAATTTTCCTCTGAGGACTTCTACTTCTTTATCATGACTAGTGTTTTCTGAACTTATTCCTGGACTTTCTATCTTGTTCCATTGATCTATATTTCTGTTTTTGTGCTGGTGCCATACTGTTTTGATTACTATAGCTTTTTAATATAGTCTGAAGTCTGAGAGCTTGATTCCTTCAGCTCTGTTTTTCTTTCTCAAGATAGCTATTCAGTGTCTTTTGTGTTTCCATACAAATTAAAACATTTTTTTTGTTCTAGATCTGTGAAAAATACCATTTGTAATTTGATAGGGATTGCCTTGAATCTGTAGATTGCCTTGGATAGTGTAGTCATTTTGACCATATTGATTATTCCAATCCAAGAACACCTTACATCTTTCCATCTATTTGTGTCATCTTTGATTTCTTTCATTAGTGTCACAGTTTTCAGATATATCTTTTGGCTTCTTGGGTGGACTAGTTGATTTTAAAGCCTTCTTAAGACTTTAAAAGCTTACTGTTCTCATAGTTTTATGTGCTTAGTGTTACGAAACTGCAAAACAGCCTGAGAAATCTTGTGAAAATAGGAACTTGTACTTTTCTAGGGCTTTTACTTCTTGTTTCTACAAAAGTCGAGCTAGAGAGGACTTAAGAAATGTCGCCATAAGTCCATACCTGCTGCTTGGCCAGCTGAACAGAAGAGGTCTCTCAAGCCCAGAGGGAAGGCGTGGTGAGGGGACCGACCACGGCAGCAAGTCCTCTTGGCTCTTCGGTGTGCCCTACCCTGGCGGCATTATCACATGCCACTGTCGTGTGCCCCACAGCCAGAATGAAGACATGCTCAGAAGTGATGGCCATGTACTAACGTAAACACAACTATTAGAAATTTAAGAAAAAAGCAAAAAATGTGGCTCTAATTTGTTGGCAGTTTTGGTCAAATTTGGGGCTTGGTTCATTCACTTTGAAAATGCTTGCCTAGAGCTGAGGCTAATTACATACTGAAACAGTTTTGCTTTCTGTCATTTTTGTGTTCAGTGAGGGCAGACAAATAGAAGGATGTAAGAGAGACATGCCTTGTATTGGGGAGTGCCTTACTCTTGGCATTTGGTTTGCTATTTTCTGTCATTTTTGTCTTAGGGCCTTAGGATTGGGTCTGCATTCTGCTGTCTGCTTTCTGGTCTTATCAGAGGAATCTGTAAGCAGGGGGAGACTACTTCAGATGCCTCCTCAGGAAATGCCAGCATTCTACTCCTCAAGCCATTAGCTGTGTCTTGCTTACATGAAGCTTATCACGCGACCCTCAGAAAGTTCCCATCTTATCAGGGACCACATCATAAATAGTGGAAAACCCGCCTGATGCAGTTTTACTGTTTTCTTATATTATTTGGAAATTTTCAGCTTCGTGTAGTTAACAGAAGACCTCTGATCTCAGGGATAACAGCATGAAGGTGAGGTGTGACTCCTCCTTGTCGGCCAACAAAAGCCTATGATTGATCTGCAGATGCTTTGTATTATTTTTTGTCACGACGTTCTTGAGGGGAAGCCAAGTGCGTGGGAAACAAAGTTACTTTAGGGGAAAAAAAAAAAAAAACAGGCAGAGAGAAGTCATTCCTCAAATGGAAAACTTTTAAAAGCTTTTTAATCTATCTCTTGTGCTTCCCAGGTTGTGCTAGTGGTAAGGAACCTGCTTCGCAATGCCAGAGACATGAGAGATGTAGGTTTGAACCCTGGATTGGGAAAATCCCTTGGAGGAGGGCACGACAACCCACTCCAGTATTCCTGCCTGGAGGATCCCATGGACAGAGGAGCCTGGCGGGCCACAGTCCATGGGGTTGCAAAGAGTTGGACACAACTGAAGTGACTTAGCATGTATGTAGTCTTAAGAAGGAGTTCTAAGTACTGTTACTGAAAATTTATTAGTTATTTTTGGGAAGTAGTCTTAAGGTATAGGCTAATATCTAATTCTTAATATATATTTAAAATTCTTCTGCTAGTGGTTTAGTCGCTAAGTTGTGTCCAACTTTTTGAAATTCGATGGGCTGTAGCCCGTCAGGCTCCTCTGTCTGTGGGATTTCCCAGGCAAGAAGACTGGAGTGGGCTGCTGTTTCCTACTCCAGGGGATCTTCCTGACCCAGGGATCAAACTTCGGTCTCGTGCTTTGCAAGTGGGCTCTTTACCAACTGAGCCACCAGGGAAGCCCCAGATTCTTTGGCAAAGTTTACATTAAATTGCTTTACAAGTTTTTTCTAAAGGCTTTTAAAGATTTAGTCTGTTTCCCCCCAGAGGAATCTGTAAGCAGGGGGAGACTACTTCAGATGCCTCCTCAGGAAATGCCAGCATTCTACTCCTCAAGCCATTAGCTGTGTCTTGCTTACATGAAGCTTATCACGCGACCCTCAGAAAGTTCCCATCTTATCAGGGACCACATCATAAATAGTGGAAAACCCGCCTGATGCAGTTTTACTGTTTTCTTATATTATTTGGAAATTTTCAGCTTCGTGTAGTTAACAGAAGACCTCTGATCTCAGGGATAACAGCATGAAGGTGAGGTGTGACTCCTCCTTGTCGGCCAACAAAAGCCTATGATTGATCTGCAGATGCTTTGTATTATTTTTTGTCACGACGTTCTTGAGGGGAAGCCAAGTGCGTGGGAAACAAAGTTACTTTAGGGGAAAAAAAAAAAAAAACAGGCAGAGAGAAGTCATTCCTCAAATGGAAAACTTTTAAAAGCTTTTTAATCTATCTCTTGTGCTTCCCAGGTTGTGCTAGTGGTAAGGAACCTGCTTCGCAATGCCAGAGACATGAGAGATGTAGGTTTGAACCCTGGATTGGGAAAATCCCTTGGAGGAGGGCACGACAACCCACTCCAGTATTCCTGCCTGGAGGATCCCATGGACAGAGGAGCCTGGCGGGCCACAGTCCATGGGGTTGCAAAGAGTTGGACACAACTGAAGTGACTTAGCATGTATGTAGTCTTAAGAAGGAGTTCTAAGTACTGTTACTGAAAATTTATTAGTTATTTTTGGGAAGTAGTCTTAAGGTATAGGCTAATATCTAATTCTTAATATATATTTAAAATTCTTCTGCTAGTGGTTTAGTCGCTAAGTTGTGTCCAACTTTTTGAAATTCGATGGGCTGTAGCCCGTCAGGCTCCTCTGTCTGTGGGATTTCCCAGGCAAGAAGACTGGAGTGGGCTGCTGTTTCCTACTCCAGGGGATCTTCCTGACCCAGGGATCAAACTTCGGTCTCGTGCTTTGCAAGTGGGCTCTTTACCAACTGAGCCACCAGGGAAGCCCCAGATTCTTTGGCAAAGTTTACATTAGTTGCTACAAGTTGCTAAAGGCTTAAATATGAACTTTTATCAGTTTTCTCACTTTTGTTTCTAAAACTCTTTGTACACAGTAACAAACAATCCTTGCATATTGTAAAGTCACCTTTTCTGCATTTGCTTCCTGGTCTAAAATAGAAGCAAAGGGATGGTTAACTCATAGCCATGCACTTCTGTTAGCCCTCAGTTTTGTTATTTCTATGACCCAACCTGAAATGTCCTTTCCTCTCAATTTCTGACTGTAAAAATTGTATTTGTCTTTTACCATTCAGATTAAATGTTACCTTCTTCTAGATCCTAGTACAGATTTCTGAACAGAAAAAGGTCTGTTTACATTTGGGAAAGGAAACAGGGATCACTGGTAACCTGGGTGGATTTTGATAAAGAAGTCATTCCACACTAATATCATCTTTATAAAAAAAGTTTTTTTCTTTTTTTTTTTTTAAATTTAGCTCTTTTTCCTTTTTGACTGTGCTGGATCTTCGCTGCTTCGAGCTGGCCTTTTCTGGTTGTGGTGAGGAGGGGCTACTCTAGTCAGAGTGCGCAGGCTTCTCACTGTGATGGCTTCTCCCATTCCAAGTCCCGACCCTGCTTAACTTCCGAGATCAGACGAGATCAGGTGTGTTCAAGGTAGTATGGCCATAGACTGGGGTGGCTTCTCTTGTTGTGGAGCATAGTCTCTAGGCACTCAAGCTTCAGTAATTGCGGCTCAGTAGTTGTGGCTCATAGGCTTAGTTGCTCTGTGGCATGTGGGATCCTCCTGGACCAGAGATCAAGTCGCTATTCCCTGCAGGCAGATTCTTAGTCCCATCACCAGGAAACTCCCATCCTCCCTCCCTTTTTTTGCATTATTGCTCCTCTGACATATAATGGAAATCTATCATACCTGGTATCCTTGGATTTCAGTAAACCTTTGATAAGGTTTCTTTTGATAGTCTTATGGTCCACTTGATAGTATTATTCAATTAGGTGGATTAGTAATTGGTGAAATGGCTGAAGCCAAAACTCATTGACAATGGCTTTTGGCCTATGAAAAGCTTCTCTGTGGATTGCTGCCAGTCTTTTGTCCTTGACACTATTTTAGAGGAAAAAAAAATTATTAATGATGAATCAGTGGGATGGGCTTTGATCCATGCTGAAATAACAAACAACCCCAAACTTAGTGGCCAAAAGTAATAAATGTTGATTTCTCTCTTAGGCTGCCAGTCCTTCTTTGGGTGGTGGGAGGTCTTGATCTGTGACTTTGTTGTATTCATCATCTGGAACATTGCTGGCTACACACAGCCACACCTAATCTCAAGTGGGTGGGTGTGCAAATTGTGCCTGCAGGGAGAGCTCTGCCGTATTTGTGAACATCCCCTGATGACCACCACACTGATTAGACAAACGAAAACAGAAAGGGTTAGTGGACGACATGAAATTGGGGGTATATTAAGTGGGATTTCTGGTTAGAAGACCTGGTAGTGGGTTCTGAACTCTCTACTTATTATTTGTATGAGAAATCATGTAACTTTCCTAAGTCTGTTTCCTTACCTATAAAAGAAGACCGTTAATGATGTCAGCATCCCAGGATTATCGTGTGGTGCACTGGTGTCTGGTACTGGTTGGTTCTAGTGTCTCTGAGTTTAGAATTAGCTTTATATATTGGTGCTTTATTCTTGGATATATAAAAGATTTCTACTGCAAGATATTATCCATATTATTATGATTATCCCTTTAAAAATTTTGCTTCTTTCAAAACTTAATGTAATTTGTTTTGGATTCTATCTTGCATATGCTTACCTTGCCAAGCTTAAAAAATAGTATATGAACTCTTTTATAGATAGTTCATTTTTATTTATCGAGTCTGAAAGTGGTCCTTTTTTTTTTTTTGGTACAGACATTGATCCATTTATATTTGTTCCCATATCTTTTAAACCAAAATTTTCTTTTGAGCATTTTGATTTATACTTTTTGTTTCTATATTCCTTTTTATTCTGACTTATGCTATATATATACCATTTGCTTTGCATTTTCCTCTGAATCTAGACATCCTGTTTTCTTATTCTACTAAAATATACCTTAAAGAAACAAAACCTAATCCCATAAAAACTTCTTTTTTGAAATATCACAATCAAGAATGAAATAATTATTTATACTATTATAAAATAATTTAATCATGATTATATTACTATATAATTTTAATACCAAGTCTGGGGAGAGCCCTGCCAGGCACCCCTCGGGGCAAGACTGAGGACCCAGGGATGGGGAGGTGGGTGGCCTCAGCCTGAGGGAGGCCAGGTGTGGGCACTGGTCACACAGGCCTGAGAACCAGGCGGGCAGAGCGACAACCTTGCAGCCCCCAGGGGACACTTCCTGGCAGGCGGGCCCTCCTGTGGGGGTGGTGGTAGGCAGAGCCTCTTTCTCCTTATCTGTGTGCTTTAGAATATTTTCATACACTCAGATTTATTTCTCTTACTTATCCTATGAAGGACCAGTGTTCAAGTATAGACCAAACATGGGAGTTACCCAGTGGTGCATAGCCTCACTTAAGTAAGACACAAAGGATCCTCTTTGGGGTTCGATTTAAAGGCTAGAAACAGCACAAATAAGCTGCTGAATTGGCAACCAAGTATTGGTTTGGGTGGGAAAAGTGGCTCCCACTCTGGGATTTCATTTCATGAAAACTGAGTTCCCCTGGCACAGGGTCCAGTGGGTCCTGAAAGAGAAGACTCACTGTTGTGCCCCTAAGTCCACAAATAGCCTTTTCCTGGACCTACAAGCAAATTGATCAGCTGGGAGCAGGCAGAGACAAATGCACATGTAGAAGGAAGTCAATACAAATGTAGTATTCTGTGGCACCGTGGAAACAAAATGGTCTCAGAGAAACTCAGGAGGTAAGAGCCACTCCAGAGCCTGAAGCAGTGAAGTAGAATAAGCCCAGATGCTGGTCGCCTGCCGCGTGTTAAGGAGGATTGTTTAGTTTTGCATTGGAATCCAGATGCTGTAGTTTCTAAGGTTCCATGTTCCTACATGGACAGTTCTTATTTCATATTTTCTTTGTTCATGTAAGTGTCTTTGGTGGAAGGTTTTTAGAATGTTCTCTCATTTTTTAAGCCAGAAGCCCAAGGGCATTTCTTTGTCCCAGAGAACAGAGCTCTAACTCAAAGGATTTGTACTTAGGAATTTCCCATAAAAACTTCTTTTTTGAAATATCACAATCAAGAATGAAATAATTATTTATACTATTATAAAATAATTTAATCATGATTATATTACTATCTAATTTTAATACCAAGTCTGGGGAGAGCCCTGCCAGGCACCCCTCGGGGCAAGACTGAGGACCCAGGGATGGGGAGGTGGGTGGCCTCAGCCTGAGGGAGGCCAGGTGTGGGCACTGGTCACACAGGCCTGAGAACCAGGCGGGCAGAGCGACAACCTTGCAGCCCCCAGGGGACACTTCCTGGCAGGCGGGCCCTCCTGTGGGGGTGGTGGTAGGCAGAGCCTCTTTCTCCTTATCTGTGTGCTTTAGAATATTTTCATACACTCAGATTTATTTCTCTTACTTATCCTATGAAGGACCAGTGTTCAAGTATAGACCAAACATGGGAGTTACCCAGTGGTGCATAGCCTCACTTAAGTAAGACACAAAGGATCCTCTTTGGGGTTAGATTTAAAGGCTAAAAACAGCACAAATAAGCTGCTGAATTGGCAACCAAGTATTGGTTTGGGTGGGAAAAGTGGCTCCCACTCTGGGATTTCATTTCATGAAAACTGAGTTCCCCTGGCACAGGGTCCAGTGGGTCCTGAAAGAGAAGACTCACTGTTGTGCCCCTAAGTCCACAAATAGCCTTTTCCTGGACCTACAAGCAAATTGATCAGCTGGGAGCAGGCAGAGACAAATGCACATGTAGAAGGAAGTCAATACAAATGTAGTATTCTGTGGCACCGTGGAAACAAAATGGTCTCAGAGAAACTCAGGAGGTAAGAGCCACTCCAGAGCCTGAAGCAGTGAAGTAGAATAAGCCCAGATGCTGGTCGCCTGCCGCGTGTTAAGGAGGATTGTTTAGTTTTGCATTGGAATCCAGATGCTGTAGTTTCTAAGGTTCCATGTTCCTACATGGACAGTTCTTATTTCATATTTTCTTTGTTCATGTAAGTGTCTTTGGTGGAAGGTTTTTAGAATGTTCTCTCATTTTTTAAGCCAGAAGCCCAAGGGCATTTCTTTGTCCCAGAGAACAGAGCTCTAACTCAAAGGATTTGTACTTAGGAATTTCAGGCACTGGTTGGCAGACAGGGGCTTGAGTCAACTCTCCAATCTGAATTCAGAATGGATCTAAGGAGCCATTTAAGGCACAAACGTAGGTGAGACCTCTGGGTAAGTTTCAGAAAGGATTGGGGCAGACCAACTCAATCCCTGCAGTCATGCAAAACATTTGCAAAATGCAAGCACTTTAGTGAAATACAAATACGCATTATGCAGCAAACAGAATTGGGATGGGTTTTGCAGAGCTAGGGCATTACCAAAAAAAAAAAAAAAAAAATTCCAGGATTCTAATAGCTACACACAAACAGCTTCAGGATCAGCGAGCAGCAGCTGCAGTGTTTAAATAAACAGCCAGCCTCTGCACGTGCACGCAGGGCAAGGCCTGTCAGTATCACTTTTCAGCCACATCTGCGCTCCCAGATGGCGACCAAGGCCAGCAGCCTCGGCTCCTTAAGGAAGGACAGTCCCGGATTGTTTCACAGAAGTTTGCAGATGGGAAACTGACTACCCTTCACCTCAGGCCAACACTGGGAACATTCTTGTGTGTTTCCTTTATCATGCATTAGAAAAGGCCCAACTATTTTTTCCCTCCCAAAGACACCAGTTCTGAGAACTTCAAGTCTTTTGCAATAAGTCTGGAACACGAAACCCATTCATTCGTATTAAAGTGGATTTGCACAGTCTCCACAAAAACTGCCTGGGGCTAGGTGGGACCCTGATGACCCAGAGCCACTGAAGCAGAGCTGGCTCTGGGATTTGAAATGATAGACACTTGCCAAGCTGCTTGGGCTACATCTGAAATGAGAGTTCAGTTACCCATGTTATTTGATTTCTGGAAACTCTCTCTTCCCTCACGGCTTTACCCAGCACAGCCCATTTGCCTCCTCTCTCTCTCTCTCTCTCTCTCTCTCTGTTCTTTCTTAGTCCCCTTAATGTTGACTTTCCCAGGTTCCTAAAATGTAACTGTCTTCGGATCCATCTCCTTGACTCCTATCATTTCCTCCTCTGTGTTTTGTCTGTGGGTCCTCCAGCCCCACACCCACATAGCCAGCGCCCTGTGGGACATCTCCTGGGTCTCCATGAACTCCTCAAACTTCCTTTGTCCAAACTGTGTTCTCTGTCTCGGTTAATGAAGTGCCCCTGCCCCTCCCAAGAAGACCTGTCTGTCTTCACACCAGCCTTGTCCTCTCTCCCTCTTTTAATTTTTCTGTTTTCAGCACCAGTACTTCTACTTTCTCATTTGGAAAAAACTTTATGAAAAAGATTCTGTTCATAGACTAAAAGCTCTATGGAACTTTACCCAATCCTCCTCCCTTCTCTGCTGGAATTAATTGCTGCCTTCATTGGTAAAATAAACATTGCTGAGGACCTGCTGGGCTTGAGGCACAGGGCAGGCACTGGGGACCCTCAGGAGTTTGGTGCAGGAGACAGACTGTGGTCACTTAGCATTTGAAGTGGTGCAATAAAGGTATGTGCTAAGTGCTGTGGGAGCACAAGGAAGGACGCAGCTCACACTCCGCTTTCAGCAGTGCCCAAGGTTGGAAGCTGGGAGCAGAATGCAGAGTATAGAGCGCTCCCGAGTGAACAGCTGGATTGACTGAGCACTTTCTTCTGGACTGTCCTTTCTCGGCTCTGATCTATCCCTCCAAACTCATCTATTCTCTATGACTGCCACTGGTAAGCTCTACAGAGTGAAGACAGTTTTATATTTCCCTTTTCTTCTTTCCAGATCGCAGAGTCAACTCATGACTTTAGTATTTTTAACTCCTTCAATATGACATGGTGATGTTGGGAAAAATACACCTGAAAACTAAAAGTAAATTTTAAATGGTGCAAACTCATGGTAAACTTCCAGGGGCAGCTCCTTTAAAAGTTTTTCATCATAGATTATCCCTTGCCCCACTGTTCATCTCTTCCTTATGGGCTTTATTGTTTCACTTTTGCCATTCTGATTATGCTGTCTTCCTTTTTCTGGTGAAAATTATCCTGGGTGTGCTGTATTTGTAGCATATATTAGCATATCATGTATTTGTATGTAGTATCACTACATTATGGTTCACTGTTTAAAGTATCCTATCAGATCATTATTCTAGATGAGTAGAGAGCCTAGGTCCCACTTGGGAGCTAAGACAGCAAGGAGAATTGGGCCCATCTCCTGGGTCTCCAGCCCCACACCCACATAGCCAGCCCTGTGGGACATCTCCTGGGTCTCCATCAACTCCTCAAACTTCCTTTCTCCCAACTGTGTTCTCTGTCTCGTTTCATGAACTGCCCCTGCCCCTCCCAAGAAGACCTGTCTGTCTTCACACCAGCCTTGTCCTCTCTCCCTCTTTTAATTTTTCTGTTTTCAGCACCAGTACTTCTACTTTCTCATTTGGAAAAAACTTTATGAAAAAGATTCTGTTCATAGACTAAAAGCTCTATGGAACTTTACCCAATCCTCCTCCCTTCTCTGCTGGAATTAATTGCTGCCTTCATTGGTAAAATAAACATTGCTGAGGACCTGCTGGGCTTGAGGCACAGGGCAGGCACTGGGGACCCTCAGGAGTTTGGTGCAGGAGACAGACTGTGGTCACTTAGCATTTGAAGTGGTGCAATAAAGGTATGTGCTAAGTGCTGTGGGAGCACAAGGAAGGACGCAGCTCACACTCCGCTTTCAGCAGTGCCCAAGGTTGGAAGCTGGGAGCAGAATGCAGAGTGTAGAGCGCCCCGAGTGAACAGCTGGATTGACTGAGCACTTTCTTCTGGACTGTCCTTTCTCGGCTCTGATCTATCCCTCCAAACTCATCTATTCTCTATGACTGCCACTGGTAAGCTCTACAGAGTGAAGACAGTTTTATATTTCCCTTTTCTTCTTTCCAGATCGCAGAGTCAACTCATGACTTTAGTATTTTTAACTCCTTCAATATGACATGGTGATGTTGGGAAAAATACACCTGAAAACTAAAAGTAAATTTTAAATGGTGCAAACTCATGGTAAACTTCCAGGGGCAGCTCCTTTAAAAGTTTTTCATCATAGATTATCCCTTGCCCCACTGTTCATCTCTTCCTTATGGGCTTTATTGTTTCACTTTTGCCATTCTGATTATGCTGTCTTCCTTTTTCTGGTGAAAATTATCCTGGGTGTGCTGTATTTGTAGCATATATTAGCATATCATGTATTTGTATGTAGTATCACTACATTATGGTTCACTGTTTAAAGTATCCTATCAGATCATTATTCTAGATGAGTAGAGAGCCTAGGTCCCACTTGGGAGCTAAGACAGCAAGGAGAATTAGGAATCTTGGTCACAGTCCCATCACATGGAATCTGGCGTGGAATTGGTATGTAGGGCAAATTCAGGGATGATGAATTTGAGGGATAGAAGAGAGCTTATCCAACGTCTAGTTCAAAATAGGAATTAAAATATCAACTTATGGAATGATAAGAAATTAAGGAGGTAAAATTTGTGAGGTAGTATATTGTGAGATGGGCTTTCCTGGTGGCTCAGTGGTAAAGAATCTGCTGCAGAGCAGTAGACCCAGGTTCACTCTCTGGTTTGGGAAGATACCCTGGAGGAAGAAATGCCAGCCCACTGTGGTATTCCTGTCTGATGAACCCCATGGACAGAGGAGCCTGGCAGATTGCAGTCCATGCAATTGCAAAAGAGTTGGGCACAATTTAGCAACTAAATAACAACATATCATGGGATGTTCATTTCTGTGTTTTTTTCTTTCATGCTCCTTTTACTTTTTTTCCCTTTTATTTAGGCAGCTAGATAAGAGGGAATCAGAGAATTGAGTCATATATCAAAGAGTAAAATTCTTAACTTTGGATGTTCTTAAGGCTGGATGTTCCATCTTCCTGCTACCTGGTATCTAGCTTGTGGATGTGTGAACTCCTCTTGGCTCCCACCAAAGACTGTGTGTGAGGGTGGTTATCCAGGGATACCCAGCGGTTAGTTACAGTGGTAACCAGGACGTTCTCGTGGTGGCAAGGCCCTAACTCTTTCCATGTTTGGATTCTGAGGTCCAGCCTCTTTGAACTCGCTGCTGATTCTCTAGTCTTTCCAGTGATTCTGTGAACCACACAGTATTGGTTCAGAACATTTCTTTTCTGCTTAAGTTAACCTGAGCTGTTCACAGCAAGAACCCAGACTGCTTTGATACAAATTTAAGACAGAAATGTTTGAAACTGAATCTACAGAACAAATTTTCTCCAACAAAGAAATGACTGGGCCTGTGGTGACAGAGTTGGAGAGGAAGGTGGTGGGATTTCAGAGAATAGACTGTGTGTCTTGAGAGCTTGTGCCTTATTCTCCTTGAAACCTGGGAAGAGGCTACCTCCTATGGGTTCCCCATGCTGTCAGGACGGGAAGCAAGAATTTAAGATGGCTTCACAGGGTACCAGGCAGAGAGAGGCCCCACAGCTGCCCATGAGGTTTTCTGTTACTCTCAGGACAGCTGAGTTTTCCTGTGTTTCTGGAAGCTATGGAAGTCGGCAGAGGGAAAGAAGAAAAGTGAAAGTGAAAAATCAAGTCGCTCACTCATGTCCAACTCTTTGTGACCCCATAACTATCTATGGAATTCTTCAGGCAAGAATACTGGAGTAGGTAGCCTATCCCTTCTCCAGGAGTTCTTCCCAACCCAGGTATCGAATCCTGGTCTCCTGCATCGGAGGTGAATTTTTTATTGTCTGAGCCACCAGGGATGCCCAAGAATACTGGAGTGATAGCCTATCCCTTCTTCAGGGGATCTTCTTGACCCAGGTATCAGACCAGGGTCTCCTGCACTGCAGATAGATTCTTTACCAGCTGAGCTACCAGGGAAGCCTGAGGGAAAGAGGAAGGATGAAACTCAATAGCACTGGAAAACAGGAGAACCAGTGGAACTGAATGGGTCGTAGGATTCTGTCTCGGGGTCTTTCAGCAGAAGGTACCACTGGTCCTACAGCCAAAGACAAAAAGGGGGGCATCCAGACAGTTGGTCGTGCCAGCCTGGAAAGATGTTCACACATGGCAACCAGATGGGCTTAAGAACTCAGGTATCCCTAGGAAGAGAGAGGAGAACCAGAAACAGCTCATCCCCAATGCTGACACTAGGACATTCTAAAATCACGCTAGAACTAAGGTCCATCCAGGGAGAAGAAGAGTAGACTCAGAGAAAATCTGGAGCTGAGTTAACAAAACTTGCAATAATTGAGAAACTCCGAAGGTTTTATTTAGAATCGACTAGTTTATGTGTCCTGCCATTGGTGAACTGGAGTTTGAGATGGAAAAGGAGACTGGCATTCTTGCAAACCTGAGATTTATGACCTTTGATGAATAAAAATTGCTTTTAGTANTTCAGAGTTGCTGAATCTACAGAACAAATTTTCTCCAACGAATGACTGGGCCTGTGGTGACAGAGTTGGAGAGGAAGGTGGTGGGATTTCAGAGAATAGACTGTGTGTCTTGAGAGCTTGTGCCTTATTCTCCTTGAAACCTGGGAAGAGGCTACCTCCTATGGGTTCCCATGCTGTCAGGACGGGAAGCAAGAATTTAAGATGGCTTCACAGGGTACCAGGCAGAGAGAGGCCCCACAGCTGCCCATGAGGTTTTCTGTTACTCTCAGGACAGCTGAGTTTTCCTGTGTTTCTGGAAGCTATGGAAGTCGGCAGAGGGAAAGAAGAAAAGTGAAAGTGAAAAATCAAGTCGCTCACTCATGTCCAACTCTTTGTGACCCCATAACTATCTATGGAATTCTTCAGGCAAGAATACTGGAGTAGGTAGCCTATCCCTTCTCCAGGAGTTCTTCCCAACCCAGGTATCGAATCCTGGTCTCCTGCATCGGAGGTGAATTTTTTATTGTCTGAGCCACCAGGGATGCCCAAGAATACTGGAGTGATAGCCTATCCCTTCTTCAGGGGATCTTCTTGACCCAGGTATCAGACCAGGGTCTCCTGCACTGCAGATAGATTCTTTACCAGCTGAGCTACCAGGGAAGCCTGAGGGAAAGAGGAAGGATGAAACTCAATAGCACTGGAAAACAGGAGAACCAGTGGAACTGAATGGGTCGTAGGATTCTGTCTCGGGGTCTTTCAGCAGAAGGTACCACTGGTCCTACAGCCAAAGACAAAAGGTGGGCATCCAGACAGTTGGTCGTGCCAGCCTGGAAAGATGTTCACACATGGCAACCAGATGGGCTTAAGAACTCAGGTATCCCTAGGAAGAGAGAGGAGAACCAGAAACAGCTCATCCCCAATGCTGACACTAGGACATTCTAAAATCACGCTAGAACTAAGGTCCATCCAGGGAGAAGAAGAGTAGACTCAGAGAAAATCTGGAGCTGAGTTAACAAAACTTGCAATAATTGAGAAACTCCGAAGGTTTTATTTAGAATCGACTAGTTTATGTGTCCTGCCATTGGTGAACTGGAGTTTGAGATGGAAAAGGAGACTGGCATTCTTGCAAACCTGAGATTTATGACCTTTGATGAATAAAAATTGCTTTTAGTAATTCAGGATTTGGGCAGACCTTATTATTAAGACAGTGTTCAGTGCTTGTCTGGTCAGGAGGACCACACAGCTACATAGCTTCATCTTTGAGCCGCTTCTCTGTGGGGAGGGCGACAAGTCCTCAGATGCATCCAGTTCTGCTGCACGCAGCCTTCTGCAGCTGGCATGTAGCCACACTGGTAAACAATTAAGGAGATGCCCAGGACTGTCTGAGAAGTGTGATGAAAACCATAGCCAGAACACCAGCATCTCCAGTACACAGTGGAGCTCCTGGCACCTGGACAGCCAGATGGAATTCCGTTTCTTTCTTTCTGGACATTTTATATTGAAAACAATTTTTTTGTCTTTAATTTTAGAGACCTTCCTAGGATAGCAGTTGCATGCTGGCGATTGAGAACATCTATGATTCCTTATTAGGGATTTGAAGGACTGGTTAACTAGTGATCTATATGCATCTGGCAAACTATGTTTTAGAGGAGATGCTTAACATCACCTGCAGTTTTCTCTCACTTTCTTTGCTCTTTGAGGTTTCTTCCAAAGCAGAGAGATTCAGGGAAAAGATGGCCTATGCAAGAGGGTGCTTCCTATTATGACTCGCAGTAAAGATTCAGCTTTGGGCCTTTGCCAAACACAATTGAAAACTACCCATGAGAAGGTAATGTGGTAAAAATAAAGAAAGTTGCAGAAAAAAAAAACCGAATGGGGATGTCTGAAAAGACAAGCTGTCTAGGTATGTGCTGTCCTGCAGTAGCTCTGGAGTCTGAAGGTGTGGGGTGCCTGCATTGTAGGAATGGACAACCAGATGGGCTTAAGAACTCAGGTATCCCTAGGAAGAGAGAGGAGAACCAGAAACAGCTCATCCCCAATGCTGACACTAGGACATTCTAAAATCACGCTAGAACTAAGGTCCATCCAGGAGAAGAAGAGTAGACTCAGAGAAAATCTGGAGCTGAGTTAACAAAACTTGCAATAATTGAGAAACTCCGAAGGTTTTATTTAGAATCGACTAGTTTATGTGTCCTGCCATTGGTGAACTGGAGTTTGAGATGGAAAAGGAGACTGGCATTCTTGCAAACCTGAGATTTATGACCTTTGATGAATAAAAATTGCTTTTAGTAATTCAGGATTTGGGCAGACCTTATTATTAAGACAGTGTTCAGTGCTTGTCTGGTCAGGAGGACCACACAGCTACATAGCTTCATCTTTGAGCCGCTTCTCTGTGGGGAGGGCGACAAGTCCTCAGATGCATCCAGTTCTGCTGCACGCAGCCTTCTGCAGCTGGCATGTAGCCACACTGGTAAACAATTAAGGAGATGCCCAGGACTGTCTGAGAAGTGTGATGAAAACCATAGCCAGAACACCAGCATCTCCAGTACACAGTGGAGCTCCTGGCACCTGGACAGCCAGATGGAATTCCGTTTCTTTCTTTCTGGACATTTTATATTGAAAACAATTTTTTTGTCTTTAATTTTAGAGACCTTCCTAGGATAGCAGTTGCATGCTGGCGATTGAGAACATCTATGATTCCTTATTAGGGATTTGAAGGACTGGTTAACTAGTGATCTATATGCATCTGGCAAACTATGTTTTAGAGGAGATGCTTAACATCACCTGCAGTTTTCTCTCACTTTCTTTGCTCTTTGAGGTTTCTTCCAAAGCAGAGAGATTCAGGGAAAAGATGGCCTATGCAAGAGGGTGCTTCCTATTATGACTCGCAGTAAAGATTCAGCTTTGGGCCTTTGCCAAACACAATTGAAAACTACCCATGAGAAGGTAATGTGGTAAAAATAAAGAAAGTTGCAGAACGAATGACTATTACTAACTCTCATTTCCTCACATACACATTCACACACACACATGGGCCAGTTCCTTTTCAGCAGAGCCCTGGGTATGTCTGAAAAGACAAGCTGTCTAGGTATGTGCTGTCCTGCAGTAGCTCTGGAGTCTGAAGGTGTGGGGTGCCTGCATTGAGGGATAGGAATGGTGAGGTGAATTTGGAGTGGGTAGAAGACACGGTGCAAACAGCTGACTCATTGGAAAAGTCCTTGATGCTGGGAAAGATTGAGGGCAGAAGGAAAAGAGGACGTCAGAGGATGAGATGGCTGGATGGCATCACCGATGCAATGGACATGAACTTGGATAGACTTAGGGAGATAGTGAGCGACAGGGAATTCTTGCGTGCTGCAGTCCATGAGGTCGCAAAGAGTGGGACATGCCTGGGTGACTGATCACACACAGAAGACGTGACCGCACCTCCCTGGGGTTCTGGTAAGGCTGATGTTTTTCTGATACTGAATCTGTGCTTTGGTCTGTGCTGGAGTGGAAGCAGGAGTCAGGCATAGTCCAGACCACATCAGAGTACGTTAACATCCCTCTTTGAATGAGGCTTAGAGGATCTGGTCACTGGGGGACCTTTGGACTGAGGGGGAGCTGGTGAGCAAAGGACCTTTGAAAATGCCTTTGAAACACATGCTGGGTGTGATTGCATCTGAGTGGGGAAGGTCAGGAGCCAGAGTTCTGCAGATCTCCTGTGACCAGCTCTGAGAGGTACCTTGACCTCACCAACTGAGCCCAGCTCCAAACTTGGGGCTGCAGGAGGCTTCATTACAGCTCTGCAATGAGCCTTGTGTATGGTATCCCAACCAGTCCTGCACCTCTTTGTGCCTCAGCTCCTCCTCATGGACAAGAGATCATGTAATAATTCACTTCCTCCTAGAGGATGAACTGAAAATGGGATCTTGAGCATCCTCACACAGATGTTTCCTGAGTGCTTGCAAGCACTGTTATCCCAGTGGCATTTCATCTCTAAATGTTAGTTTAATATATATGTTGTCTAACGGCCATGCTAATTCTTGTTTTTTTTTTTTTTTTTTTTTAAATTTTCGGCTCTTCTGGGTTTTCACTGCTACTGTAGGCTCTTCTCTAGTTGCAGGAAGTGGTGGCTACTCTCTAGTTGAGGTGAGTTGGCTTCTTGGCGCGGTGACTTCTATTGTTGTGGAATTTGGACTCTAGGGCACACGGGCTTCAGTAGTTGCAGCATATGGGCTTGACAGTTGTGACTCTGAGGCCCTATGGGTGAGCTGAATCATGTTTTTTTGGAGATGTGTTCAGGCTCACAGCTCAGCTTTGTGGCAAATTCTGGTTCTCCTGCTTGGGTGTTCCAGGTACTGATTTCTGTTTCTCATTTCCTCCTCTAGTGCTTTGTCTCTTTCTGTTCTTGTGCCTCTACCATGTGGCTGGAGGCTGATTGGCTGGAGTGATTAGGCCCACAGACCCCAGAGTGCCATGCTTGCTTCAGCAGCACCTGCTTCCCCTTCGTTTCTTGTTTCTCTCAGATCTTGCCCTTTTACTCATCAACCACCTGGCAGCCACCCTACATTCCCATAGGAATGAGGCCAGGGACCAACCAGAAGTGGCAGTTGCCTGGGTGGGTAGACCAGCTCTCCAGGAGCCTGTGGCCCAGAACCTCAGGTCATGGTGCAGCTAGAACAGGTCAGCTGTGCATTAGTAGACCATATCTAGCTATCCAGGAAGTAGCCTTTTTCTATGCCTTGCCACTAAATGCTACTCGCCTTGATGAATATTCACAGAACAGACAACTTAAAAAAAATTGTGGTTAAAATGGCAATAACACAAAATTTACCATTTTAATCATTTTTAACTGTACAGTTTTGTGGCATTAAGTACATTCACAGTTGTGCAGTTGTTACCATCATTCATCTTGAGAACTCTTTTCATCCTTGTAAAACTGAAACTCTATACCATTAAACAGTAGTGATTTTTTTAAAAACCCATTTCCCCTTCTCCTAGTTCCTGGCAACCGCCATTCTACTTTCTGTCTCTATAGATTGGACTACTCTGGGGATCTCATAAGTGTAGTCATGCAGCATTTGTCTTTTGGTAACCGGTTTATTTTACTTGGTGTAATGTCCTCAAGGTTGCAGCATGGGACAGGATTGTCTTCCCTTTTAAGGCTAAATAGATTATACTTCGTTGATCCAGTTATCCTTCCATGGACATTGATGCTAAGAATGTTCAACTTATATGTGAATGCGACATTTTGGGAGCCAGTGCATATGTGAAGTGGTAAGAACACCACAGATTTTATGGTCAGGCAGACTTGAGTTACACTTCTGGCTTCGTTACTTTCTAGCATGACCTTGAAAAAGTTACTTAGCCTCTCCTTAAAAAAGCACTTGAAAAAATTCAAAGTAAATCTGACATACAGAAAAGAATATAACTTACATGTCCAGTTTGAAGGAGAATAATATAATGTATAATATAATAGTAACCCCAAAATAGAGTAAGCAGCCATGTACTAGACACACAGTCTAAGATAGTCAACATTCCTCCAACCTTTGAAACTCACTGGTGCCCCTCCTGACATTCTTTCACTCTGTCTTGAACTGAACATTTGTTTATATTCCTTTGTTTTTCTTTCTTTATCATATATGTAAATCTATAAACCATGCATCATTTAGTTTTGGTGTGATTGTTCAATTTTATATAAGTGAAATTCCACTGATTTTTTTCTTCCAGGCTTTGTTTTTTCTTTTTTTTTTTTTTTGCGGGGGAGAGGGGGACGGGTTGGGGAGGGAGGGGGCAGGTGGGCCACTTCTATTGGTCTTTCATTTATCTATTTTCATCCACCTTTGTTCTTTGGCCCATGTGGGCCTCCCATCACAGTGGCCTCTGTTGTCGCAGAGCACTGACTCTGGGCGCATGTGCTCCAGAGCTCCGGCTGGGTAATTGGACACATGGGTCCAGCCACTCTGTGGCACGTGGGGTCCTCCAAGGCCAGGGATCGAACCGGCGTCCCCTGCACTGCAAGGCGGTGTCCTTACCCACTGGACCACCAGGGAAGGCTCAGGCTTTAAGTTTTGAGGTGAATTTATGTTAACTACATTGCTATAGTTGATTCATTTCCATCATTGTAAAAGTATTTCACTCTCATTAATAGGTCTTGGGTTTCTTCCTTCATTTCCTTCCTTCGTTTTCTTTCCTTCTTTTTCTTCCTTCCTCCCTCCTTCCCTCCCCCTCCCTTTTCTTTCCCACCCGCCTTCCCCTCTCCCCCTCTTTCTTTCTTGCTTCTACAAACTGTGCTGTTCTGAACTTTTGTGCACATATTTCCTGGTACACACCTGCAAGAGTTTGTCTACAGTATCTCCATAACAATGGAGTTACTTGAGCAGAGGCAATAGTTATTTTCTAAAGCTGAGGGTTTATAGCATGGGGAAAAAAACACCACAGATTTTATGGTCAAGAGAGACACTTCTGGCTTACTTTCTAGCATGACCTTGAAAAAGTTACTTAGCCTCTCCTTAAAAAGCACTTGAAAAATTCAAAGTAAATCTGACATACAGAAAAGAATATAACTTACATGTCCAGTTTGAAGGAGAATAATATAATGTATAATATAATAGTAACCCCAAAATAGAGTAAGCAGCCATGTACTAGACACACAGTCTAAGATAGTCAACATTCCTCCAACCTTTGAAACTCACTGGTGCCCCTCCTGACATTCTTTCACTCTGTCTTGAACTGAACATTTGTTTATATTCCTTTGTTTTTCTTTCTTTATCATATATGTAAATCTATAAACCATGCATCATTTAGTTTTGGTGTGATTGTTCAATTTTATATAAGTGAAATTCCACTGATTTTTTTCTTCCAGGCTTTGTTTTTTCTTTTTTTTTTTTTTTGGGGGGGGGGGGGGGGGGTGGGGGGGGGGGGGGGGGGGGGGGGCCACTTCTATTGGTCTTTCATTTATCTATTTTCATCCATCTTTGTTCTTTGGCCCGTGTGGGCCTCCCATCGCAGTGGCCTCTGTTGTCGCAGAGCACTGGCTCTGGGCGCATGTGCTCCAGAGCTCCGGCTGGGTAATTGGACACATGGGTCCAGCCACTCTGTGGCACGTGGGGTCCTCCAAGGCCAGGGATCGAACCGGCGTCCCCTGCACTGCAAGGCGGTGTCCTTACCCACTGGACCACCAGGGAAGGCTCAGGCTTTAAGTTTTGAGGTGAATTTATGTTAACTACATTGCTATAGTTGATTCATTTCCATCATTGTAAAAGTATTTCACTCTCATTAATAGGTCTTGGGTTTCTTCCTTCATTTCCTTCCTTCGTTTTCTTTCCTTCTTTTTCTTCCTTCCTCCCTCCTTCCCTCCCCCTCCCTTTTCTTTCCCACCCGCCTTCCCCTCTCCCCCTCTTTCTTTCTTGCTTCTACAAACTGTGCTGTTCTGAACTTTTGTGCACATATTTCCTGGTACACACCTGCAAGAGTTTGTCTACAGTATCTCCATAACAATGGAGTTACTTGAGCAGAGGCAATAGTTATTTTCTAAAGCTGTACTCTCTCAGGTTGTGCTTCTATTGGCAGGGCATGAGCATTTCCATCAGGTCATGTCTTTGCCAACATTTGGCAATTCCGCCGAAAAATTTCTGTCCCCTGGTGGAACACCTGGTGGGTTGTGAAATGGTCTTACACTCTCTTTTAAAATACTTCATCTCAGGGCTTCCCCTGGTGGTCCAGTGGGTAAGGACACCGCCTTGCAGTGCAAGGGGCGCCGGTTCCATCCCTGGCCTGGGAAGATCCCACGTGCCGCGGAGTGGCTGAACCGATGTGTCTAATTACCGAGCCGGAGCTCTGGAGCGCACGCACCCAGAGCTGGTGCTCTGCGACAACAGAGGCCACCGCGATGGGAGGCCCACACGGGCCAAAGAACAAAGACGGATGAAAATGGAGAAATGAAAGACCAATAGAAGTGGCCCGCCCGATCCCCTCCCTCCCCAACCCGACCCCCGCCCAAAATTAAAAAAAAAAAAAAAATAAATAAAATACTTCATCTCAGTTATCTTTATTGAGCATTCTAATGTGATAGTTGCAATGTATACAACACACCAATGAGAATTATTTTGAAACAAAATTATTCTTCCAAGAATGTGAGCCTGGTTGAAGAGCATGACAGCATAGGTACTTGTAGTACTGATATAAACACTGATTAATCACTAAATTGAACTTCATGTCTTAATCCAAGGAGGAATAGAGCCTTTACCTTGCCACCAGTTCCAAACCAGTGTATCAGTCAGAAATATCTATCAGACTTTGCCCATGGGCATAAAGCATGTAGAAAATACAGGTCTTAATTTAATAGTAAAATGGAAGAGAAACACGAGGGAGCATCTGCTGAGTTCCAGGCAGAGTTGTAGGTGCTTTCCTGTATATGTTAATTCCCACAATATACTCTTTGAAAAGGTTATAACATCAGAGTCCTTAGAGATGGGGAACTAGACCCAGAGAGTTGTCAGTCAATTAGAAATGTATTTCAGTTCTGAGTGTGTTCCAAACACTGAATCCAAAATGAATGTACATGGTTCCTTAGAGTTTTATACTCAGGCTGGGCAGAAAACGGTTGTGAAAAATAATTGCATTAACCCGACACATATTTCCTGGTACACACCTGCAAGAGTTTGTCTACAGGATGTCCATAACAATGGAGTTACTTGAGCAGAGGCAATAGTTATTTTCTAAAGCTGTACTCTCTCAGGTTGTGCTTCTATTGGCAGGGCATGAGCATTTCCATCAGGTCATGTCTTTGCCAACATTTGGCAATTCCGCCGAAAAATTTCTGTCCCCTGGTGGAACACCTGGTGGGTTGTGAAATGGTCTTACACTCTCTTTTAAAATACTTCATCTCAGGGCTTCCCCTGGTGGTCCAGTGGGTAAGGACACCGCCTTGCAGTGCAAGGGGCGCCAGTTCGATCCCTGGCCTGGGAAGATCCCACGTGCCGCGGAGTGGCTGGACCGATGTGTCCAATTACCGAGCTGGAGCTCTGGGGGACATGCGCCCAGAGCCGGTGCTCTGCGAGAGCAGAGGCCACCGCGATGGGAGGCCCACATGGTCCAAAGAACAAAGAGGGATGAAAATAGAGAAATGAAAGACCAATAGAAGTGGCCCACCTGTCCCCCCCCCTCCCCAACCCGACCCCCGCCCAAAATTAAAAAAAAAAAAAAAATAAATAAAATACTTCATCTCAGTTATCTTTATTGAGCATTCTAATGTGATAGTTGCAATGTATACAACACACCAATGAGAATTATTTTGAAACAAAATTATTCTTCCAAGAATGTGAGCCTGGTTGAAGAGCATGACAGCATAGGTACTTGTAGTACTGATATAAACACTGATTAATCACTAAATTGAACTTCATGTCTTAATCCAAGGAGGAATAGAGCCTTTACCTTGCCACCAGTTCCAAACCAGTGTATCAGTCAGAAATATCTATCAGACTTTGCCCATGGGCATAAAGCATGTAGAAAATACAGGTCTTAATTTAATAGTAAAATGGAAGAGAAACACGAGGGAGCATCTGCTGAGTTCCAGGCAGAGTTGTAGGTGCTTTCCTGTATATGTTAATTCCCACAATATACTCTTTGAAAAGGTTATAACATCAGAGTCCTTAGAGATGGGGAACTAGACCCAGAGAGTTGTCAGTCAATTAGAAATGTATTTCAGTTCTGAGTGTGTTCCAAACACTGAATCCAAAATGAATGTACATGGTTCCTGCTCTCAAGAGTTTTATACTCAGGCTGGGCAGGGAAAACGGTTGTGAATACAACTGTAATTGCATTTTAACATGTGAATAGGTATGGTAGAGGTGAGTTCTAGATACAGTGGAGGGTTTTCCTGGAAGAAGACATTTGAGACAAGGTTATAAGGGTTAACAGTAACTGCTCAGTTTGTAACAAGGGCCACTCCAAGTGGAGAGGA
The DNA here is from genome assembly GCA_022376925.1 of Tragulus kanchil. NCBI lineage: Eukaryota > Metazoa > Chordata > Mammalia > Artiodactyla > Tragulidae > Tragulus > Tragulus kanchil. The sequence goes on along the minus strand of JAIOJX010000003.1, from coordinate 73,660,068 downwards.
CTGCATGAGTAAAGTCATGGGTATGAGAAACAGCACTCCCTTCTCAGGAAAGTGCAGAGAGGTGGTATCTGACATAGCAGATGACAAGGGATGAAAGCAGGGATCAGAAAAAGGAATTTTGGAGACACAGGCAGGGGTTAGATCTTGCGGGACCTGTAGGAGTCCTATAAAAGAAGTTTGAACTTTGTGGGAGCCTTCAACAAGGCAAGGGAGGAACTTGGTTGAATTTTGGTTCTAGGAAAATCACTTGGATGCTTGCTTAGATGGGTGTATAAGGCTGGAGACAGGGAGAGTAGGACGCAGTAAAGATGGTTGAGAAAGGCCGAGGCCACAAAGGTATGTTTCAGTTCTGTTTTGGTTTTAGTGACTAGTGGACACAGGGGTTGAGGGCACTGTCTGTGTTTAGGCATCATTCACCACAGAAGTGAATAAAAGGTGAGCAGGGTGGAGATGAATGAATAAGGAAGAGATGGTAGAGACATACAGTGGAGCACCATTGAACCAGAGCTGGCTCCTCTTTTGAGACCAAGGGTATCAGTGCACATGGAGAGTCTGTAGCAAGGTCATGTAGCCATTTAGCCACAGAGTTGGGATTTGAGTCAATCTGTGCCAGACTTCAAAAGCCATATTATTTCTACCTCATCACAGAAAAGTATATTCAAGCTCAATAAAAAATGTCTACACATATGCATAGTCACTTAGTGCTACACGGACAGATATGTGCTGTTGGTGAAATTGGAAGTAATTAGAGCGATTGGAACCAGGTGTATTTCATGGGCACTTAACAGGAAAGGTGAACTTTGACAACGGGACAGATATTTGTCAGTCAATTAGAAATGTATTTCAGTTCTGAGTGTGTTCCAAACACTGAATCCAAAATGAATGTACATGGTTCCTGCTCTCAAGAGTTTTATACTCAGGCTGGGCAGGGAAAACGGTTGTGAATACAACTGTAATTGCATTTTAACATGTGAATAGGTATGGTAGAGGTGAGTTCTAGATACAGTGGAGGGTTTTCCTGGAAGAAGACATTTGAGACAAGGTTATAAGGGTTAACAGTAACTGCTCAGTTTGTAACAAGGGCCACTCCAAGTGGAGAGGACTGCATGAGTAAAGTCATGGGTATGAGAAACAGCACTCCCTTCTCAGGAAAGTGCAGAGAGGTGGTATCTGACATAGCAGATGACAAGGGATGAAAGCAGGGATCAGAAAAAGGAATTTTGGAGACACAGGCAGGGGTTAGATCTTGCGGGACCTGTAGGAGTCCTATAAAAGAAGTTTGAACTTTGTGGGAGCCTTCAACAAGGCAAGGGAGGAACTTGGTTGAATTTTGGTTCTAGGAAAATCACTTGGATGCTTGCTTAGATGGGTGTATAAGGCTGGAGACAGGGAGAGTAGGACGCAGTAAAGATGGTTGAGAAAGGCCGAGGCCACAAAGGTATGTTTCAGTTCTGTTTTGGTTTTAGTGACTAGTGGACACAGGGGTTGAGGGCACTGTCTGTGTTTAGGCATCATTCACCACAGAAGTGAATAAAAGGTGAGCAGGGTGGAGATGAATGAATAAGGAAGAGATGGTAGAGACATACAGTGGAGCACCATTGAACCAGAGCTGGCTCCTCTTTTGAGACCAAGGGTATCAGTGCACATGGAGAGTCTGTAGCAAGGTCATGTAGCCATTTAGCCACAGAGTTGGGATTTGAGTCAATCTGTGCCAGACTTCAAAAGCCATATTATTTCTACCTCATCACAGAAAAGTATATTCAAGCTCAATAAAAAATGTCTACACATATGCATAGTCACTTAGTGCTACACACGGACAGATATGTGCTGTTGGTGAAATTGGGGAAGTAATTAGAGCGATTGGAACCAGGTGTATTTCATCTGGGGCACTTAACAGGAAAGGTGAACTTTGAACAGAATTCTTTGAGAATAGGAAAATATATTGAGGCAAGAATTACTTTAACATTTAAAAAAATTAAGGTGTTCTTCAAGTCATACTTCCTTTTAAGAAACTTGTTTTGACAAAATAAGAAATTTGCTTCTATTTTTATACCATGCAAATTCTTGGTAGATGAAGTGGATGTGGAAATGTATTTATTCCATGTAGCAGCAGGGCTGCTGGTCACCATCCCTCCCATTTCCACGTTTCCTCTTCTTCTAGAGCAATAGACTTTTTAAATGAGATCATGGCTACTCAGGTAACCATTACTAACATTCCTTGCTGATGGTCTTGAATGTGTTCTGGCAAACTGGATGTGATTGGAAGTGACATGTACAACTCTTGATTGTGCTTTTAAAGGGAGAGATGCATCTTTTTGTCCTTAGCCTCCACTCTGCGGCTTGGAATGCAGCGTAGTAGTGGAGAGCTGACTTGGACTATGAAAGTGAAGGCAGCATCTTGGGAATGGTGGAATAGCAGCGTAAGTGGAGTTGAGTCCCTATGACAAAGAAGCCATTGGTAATTTATATTATAGCATTTGAGCTATAAATAAGTCTTACCTGTACCATACCCCATTGCTAGTAGTAAGACTAACATGTGCGTATATGTGCTAAGTCACTTCAGTTGTGTCTGACTCTTTGCGACTCTATGGACTGAGTTGGGCTCCTCTGTCCATGGGATTCTCCAGGCAACAATACTGGAGTGGGTTGCTGTGCCCTCCTCCAGAGGATCTTCCCAACCCAGGGTTCCAACCTGCATCTCTTATGTTTCCTGCATTGGCAGGCTTGTTCTTTACCACTAGAGCCACTTGGGAAGCCCCAAGTTATTTTTTGTACATGGTTCATACACATTTATAATATTATATCAATCACCAATCAGTTGCCTGTTTCAGCTTCCAACTTTGTTTTTCTTTCTCAGAGTTGCTTTGGTTCTTCAGGATCTTTTGTATTTCTACATAGGTTTTAGGATTGTTTTCTATTTCTGTGAAAAATTGCCTTTTTGGGGAAAGGAAAGGTGAACTTTGAACAGAATTCTTTGAGAATAGGAAAATATATTGAGGCAAGAATTACTTTAACATTTAAAAATTAAGGTGTTCTTCAAGTCATACTTCCTTTTAAGAAACTTGTTTTGACAAAATAAGAAATTTGCTTCTATTTTTATACCATGCAAATTCTTGGTAGATGAAGTGGATGTGGAAATGTATTTATTCCATGTAGCAGCAGGGCTGCTGGTCACCATCCCTCCCATTTCCACGTTTCCTCTTCTTCTAGAGCAATAGACTTTTTAAATGAGATCATGGCTACTCAGGTAACCATTACTAACATTCCTTGCTGATGGTCTTGAATGTGTTCTGGCAAACTGGATGTGATTGGAAGTGACATGTACAACTCTTGATTGTGCTTTTAAAGGGAGAGATGCATCTTTTTGTCCTTAGCCTCCACTCTGCGGCTTGGAATGCAGCGTAGTAGTGGAGAGCTGACTTGGACTATGAAAGTGAAGGCAGCATCTTGGGAATGGTGGAATAGCAGCGTAAGTGGAGTTGAGTCCCTATGACAAAGAAGCCATTGGTAATTTATATTATAGCATTTGAGCTATAAATAAGTCTTACCTGTACCATACCCCATTGCTAGTAGTAAGACTAACATGTGCGTATATGTGCTAAGTCACTTCAGTTGTGTCTGACTCTTTGCGACTCTATGGACTGAGTTGGGCTCCTCTGTCCATGGGATTCTCCAGGCAACAATACTGGAGTGGGTTGCTGTGCCCTCCTCCAGAGGATCTTCCCAACCCAGGGTTCCAACCTGCATCTCTTATGTTTCCTGCATTGGCAGGCTTGTTCTTTACCACTAGAGCCACTTGGGAAGCCCCAAGTTATTTTTTGTACATGGTTCATACACATTTATAATATTATATCAATCACCAATCAGTTGCCTGTTTCAGCTTCCAACTTTGTTTTTCTTTCTCAGAGTTGCTTTGGTTCTTCAGGATCTTTTGTATTTCTACATAGGTTTTAGGATTGTTTTCTATTTCTGTGAAAAATTGCCTTTGGAATTTTGACAGAGATGCATAGAATCTGTAGGTTGCTCTGTGTAGGATGGACATTTTAACAATTAATTTTCAAGTCCATGAACATGAATATCAGTTGTTTGTTTGTGTCTGTTTTAATTTCTTTCATTAGAGTCTTGTAGTTTTCATTGTATGATCTTTCACTTCCTTGGTTAAAGTTATTCCTAAGTATTTTATTGGTGTCAGTGTTATTGTGAATGGGATAGTTTTCTGTATTTTTAAAGATGTTTTGTTGTTGTTAATGCCTAGAAATGCAATTGATTTCTGTATGTGGGTTTTATATACTGCAAATTCACTGAATTTATTGGTTAGTCCTAACAGTATTTTTGGTTGAGTCTTTAGGATTTATATATATATATATATATATATATATATATATATATATATACACACACACACACACACACACACACATATATAAAAGATAGTATCAAGACTTCCCTGGTGGTCCAGTGGGTAAAGAGTCTGCCTTGCAGTGCAGTGGGTGCCAGTTCGAACCCTGGCCTGGGAAGATCCCAAGTGCCACGGAGCAGCTGGACCTATGTGTCCAGCTACTGAGCCAGAACTCTGGAGTGTGCGCCCAGAGTTGGTGCTCTGTGACAAGAGAGGCCACTGCGATGGGAGGCCCACACAGGCCAAAGAACAAAGATGGATGAAAATAAATGGAAAAACCAAGAGAAGTGGCCAAAAGACAAACAAACAAAAGGATTTAAAAAACCCACTAAAAGTATCATCTACAAATGATGACAATTTTACTTCTTTTCTGATTTGTATGCCTTTTATTCTTTGTCTTGCCTAATTTACTATAGCTAGGATTTCCATTAATATTAACATGTTGAATAAGAATGATGAAGTTGGGTACCCTTGTCCTGTTCCTGATTTTAGAGGAAAAGCTTTCAAATCTTTCACCATTGAGTATGGTGTTAGCTGTGGGTTTGTTGAATAAGCTACATACAGTTTAGAATCAGTTTATCATTTTCCATATGCAGAACCCTTCAGTTGACCTTTTATTTATTTATTTTGACTGTGTTGAGTTTCTGTTGCTTTGCTTGGGCTCTCTATAGGTTTGTCTAGTAAATGTTGAATTTCTTGTCAGGTTGCTCTGTGTAGGATGGACATTTTAACAATTAATTTTCAAGTCCATGAACATGAATATCAGTTGTTTGTTTGTGTCTGTTTTAATTTCTTTCATTAGAGTCTTGTAGTTTTCATTGTATGATCTTTCACTTCCTTGGTTAAAGTTATTCCTAAGTATTTTATTGGTGTCAGTGTTATTGTGAATGGGATAGTTTTCTGTATTTTTAAAGATGTTTTGTTGTTGTTAATGCCTAGAAATGCAATTGATTTCTGTATGTGGGTTTTATATACTGCAAATTCACTGAATTTATTGGTTAGTCCTAACAGTATTTTTGGTTGAGTCTTTAGGATTTATATATATATATATATATATATATATATATACACACACACACACACACACACACACACATATATAAAAGATAGTATCAAGACTTCCCTGGTGGTCCAGTGGGTAAAGAGTCTGCCTTGCAGTGCAGTGGGTGCCAGTTCGAACCCTGGCCTGGGAAGATCCCAAGTGCCACGGAGCAGCTGGACCTATGTGTCCAGCTACTGAGCCAGAACTCTGGAGTGTGCGCCCAGAGTTGGTGCTCTGTGACAAGAGAGGCCACTGCGATGGGAGGCCCACACAGGCCAAAGAACAAAGATGGATGAAAATAAATGGAAAAACCAAGAGAAGTGGCCAAAAGACAAACAAACAAAAGGATTTAAAAAACCCACTAAAAGTATCATCTACAAATGATGACAATTTTACTTCTTTTCTGATTTGTATGCCTTTTATTCTTTGTCTTGCCTAATTTACTATAGCTAGGATTTCCATTAATATTAACATGTTGAATAAGAATGATGAAGTTGGGTACCCTTGTCCTGTTCCTGATTTTAGAGGAAAAGCTTTCAAATCTTTCACCATTGAGTATGGTGTTAGCTGTGGGTTTGTTGAATAAGCTACATACAGTTTAGAATCAGTTTATCATTTTCCATATGCAGAACCCTTCAGTTGACCTTTTATTTATTTATTTTGACTGTGTTGAGTTTCTGTTGCTTTGCTTGGGCTCTCTATAGTTGTGGTAAATGGGGACAATTCTTCATTGCAGTGCTAAGGCTTCTCATTGCAGTGTCTGCTGTTGTTGTGGAGCCAGGCTGTAGGCCAGCTGGCTTCAGTAGTTGCAGTACAAGGGCTCAGTAGTTGCAGCTCGAGGACACTAGAATGTGGGCTGAGTAGTTGTGGTGCAGGGGCTTAGTTGCTCTGAAGCATGTGGAATCTTCCCAGACCAGGAATCAGACCTGTGTCTCCTGCATTGGCAGGCAGATTCTTATCCACTTTGTTGCCAGGAAAGTCCCAGTTGACTTTCTTTTAAACAGGTTTCCTATAACCCCCAACCAGTGATTTCTCTTTACATCTTGTTAGCTAGAACTAGGTCACATAACCATCTCCAGCTGCAAGAGTGACTGGAAAATGTATCTGGATATATTGTACCCTGAATAAAATTGAGACTTTCCTCATAAGAAAAAAGGACAATAATGGGCATTGTGTAGGCAACTAGCAAATTCTGACTTGGTTGCTAATTTTTCCAAATCTAGTGGAGATGAAGGAAGAAGAGAGGAAGTGGTATCTTCACCAATTATCAGATGAGCAGAGTTCCATGGCTTTTTCAGTCTCAGCTGGAATCATATTGGTGCAACTCAGGGGAATTGATGGTTCCTATTAGTCCCTTGTCTGCTATAAAATAGGAATGAAAATCCTAGCAACTCTTCTAGAGAGATCATCTGTTCCTGCCTAGAGTGATTTCATCTATTTCTTCTAGACTGTACAGAAACTTAGGAGCCTATATTTGAGTACTAAGACTCCAGCTTTTCCATATTTATTGAAAAGGACCAAGAACGAAAAATCAAGCTGCATTAGTCTGGTTTCTCTGAGAAGCAGAAACCAGGATGGTGCAAGGATTTTATTAGGGGGAATACCTGTGTGAGAGAAAATGAAGGAGTTGGCAGAGCCGTCGGACCAGGATACAAGACTAACACAAGTGAAAGAGAGCAGGAAGGAAGGCTGAGTAGAAGTGACCTTAACCACTGTGCAGCCAAAGAAAGGTTCCGCAGAGCCACTGCAGAGTCCTCGAGCCAGTGTGGGCCATTAAAGGAGTCTGATTCCCCAGAAAAGGACTGCTTGCCACACCCTGTCGTTGGCTGGGAGCAGCCTGTGGCAAGTGTGGCCGTGGAGCAGAGGTGACAGTGGGTATCCGAGCGCAGCAGGTAGAGACCTTGGTTAATGATAGTCCTGTCATTGGAGATCTTCGAGCCACAGTCTCCTGATGGTCTCAGAACCTTTTGCTGGAAGTTAAAAGAGAGTGTTCCTTAGTTTTGTGAAATACAGAAATTCAAACTGGTTGACATCTGTTGACATAAATTGCTTTAGGAAAAAAGTGAAGTAATGGTGATCAAAAGAGAAGGGTAAAGTATATTAGAAGTTCTCAGAAGTCTGTAATATTAGAATTGAGTGATTCTTGAATTATTTTCTTAAGTGTGATTGAATCTTCTTGATTAGGTGCTATTAGCTTTCTTAAAAATTTAAGCTAAAACTTTTTGAATAGGTTGACTTCTCAGGCACAAAAGCATCTAAACCAGATGTTTGGAGTGTGACAACAGAGCAAAATGAATAGGAGACAGGGTCTCCCATGACTTGTTGACAGATTCACAGATGAGAATGCTTTTGTCTTAAAAACAGACAATCTGGGCGTGTAAAACATCAGACATCTGAGAATCAGCTTTTTGCTAGTAGTTTTGTTTTTTCCACACCATCAAGTCCTAGTGTTGGGCAAGCACAAGAAAGCACCAACACTAAGCTCACCAAAACATTGCCCAGACAGGCATGTGATGTCCATAGCAAAAGGACTTTCAAACCTGATTTATTCTTCTGTCTTCTCTCTAAATCACAATTTGAACTGATAAGGTGACCTAATTTACTCAAAAGTGAAATGGAGAAGCTCAATAAAAATTGAGCACATCTCAGGTTTATGTGTTGAACATCTCCATTAGCAGAAGGGCCACAGGCAAAAAAAGATTTTCACTCTGGACAAGATTAAGAGATGAGAAAGCACATGAAATAATCTCAGTTCACCGTTTTTCTGCCCAAAAGACCTAGAAGAAGAGGAGGATAATGTTCTAAATAAGCTGTTTTCTGATTCTTTCTCCCTCTTTACTATAAAGGCTGAGTAGAAGTGACCTTAACCACTGTGCAGCCAAAGAAAGGTTCCGCAGAGCCACTGCAGAGTCCTCGAGCCAGTGTGGGCCATTAAAGGAGTCTGATTCCCCAGAAAAGGACTGCTTGCCACACCCTGTCGTTGGCTGGGAGCAGCCTGTGGCAAGTGTGGCCGTGGAGCAGAGGTGACAGTGGGTATCCGAGCGCAGCAGGTAGAGACCTTGGTTAATGATAGTCCTGTCATTGGAGATCTTCGAGCCACAGTCTCCTGATGGTCTCAGAACCTTTTGCTGGAAGTTAAAAGAGAGTGTTCCTTAGTTTTGTGAAATACAGAAATTCAAACTGGTTGACATCTGTTGACATAAATTGCTTTAGGAAAAAAGTGAAGTAATGGTGATCAAAAGAGAAGGGTAAAGTATATTAGAAGTTCTCAGAAGTCTGTAATATTAGAATTGAGTGATTCTTGAATTATTTTCTTAAGTGTGATTGAATCTTCTTGATTAGGTGCTATTAGCTTTCTTAAAAATTTAAGCTAAAACTTTTGAATAGGTTGACTTCTCAGGCACAAAAGCATCTAAACCAGATGTTTGGAGTGTGACAACAGAGCAAAATGAATAGGAGACAGGGTCTCCCATGACTTGTTGACAGATTCACAGATGAGAATGCTTTTGTCTTAAAAACAGACAATCTGGGCGTGTAAAACATCAGACATCTGAGAATCAGCTTTTTGCTAGTAGTTTTGTTTTTTCCACACCATCAAGTCCTAGTGTTGGGCAAGCACAAGAAAGCACCAACACTAAGCTCACCAAAACATTGCCCAGACAGGCATGTGATGTCCATAGCAAAAGGACTTTCAAACCTGATTTATTCTTCTGTCTTCTCTCTAAATCACAATTTGAACTGATAAGGTGACCTAATTTACTCAAAAGTGAAATGGAGAAGCTCAATAAAAATTGAGCACATCTCAGGTTTATGTGTTGAACATCTCCATTAGCAGAAGGGCCACAGGCAAAAAAAGATTTTCACTCTGGACAAGATTAAGAGATGAGAAAGCACATGAAATAATCTCAGTTCACCGTTTTTCTGCCCAAAAGACCTAGAAGAAGAGGAGGATAATGTTCTAAATAAGCTGTTTTCTGATTCTTTCTCCCTCTTTACTATAAATGGTCTAGCTGATAGCTTTCTTGTCATTTCCCTTAGGGAGCTAGTCCTCAAGAAAAAGCCATCAGTATCAAACAGTTTCCTCAGATGAGTTTTTAATTGCATCATCGTCCAGAATAACCCTGAAATTCTTTTTCTCCTTGCATTCATTTTCCCAGGATAACCTATGAACCAGTATTCATCATTTTAGTTTTCTCATCACCTGATTATGTCTCTTCTTTTCTGACTTGTGGGCAAGTCACATCCTTGGAGAGAATTTACCACACTAAGATCATGGCCTCCAGCCCTGTCACTTCATGGCAAATAGATGAGAAAAAATGGAAATACTGACAGACTTTATTTTCTTGAGCTCCAAAATCATTGCAGATGATGTCTGCAATCATGAAATTAAAAGTTGCTTGCCCCTTGGAAGAAAAGCTGTGACAAATCTAGATAGTATGTTAAAAAGCAGAGACATCACTTTGCTGACAAAGGCCCACATAGTCATACTATGGTTTTTCCAGTAGTCATGTACAGATATGAAAGTTGGACCATAAAGAAGGCTGAGTGCTGAAGAATTGATGCTTTTGTATTGTGGTGCTGAGAGAAGACTCTTGAGAGTCCCTTGGACTGCAAGGTGATCAGACCAGTCAGTGCTAAAGGAAATCAACGCTGAGTATTCATTGGAAGGACTGATGCTGAAGCTGAAGCACCAATAATTTGGCAAAGTGATGTGAAGAGCTGACTCACTGGAAAATGCTCTGATGCTGGGAAAGACTGAGGGCAGGAGGAGAAGGAGGTGACAGAGGATGATATGTTTGGATGGCTTCCTGGACTCAATGGACATGAGTTTAAGCAAACTCCAGGAGATAGGGAAGGACAGGTAAGCCTGGTGTGCTGCAGTCCATGGAGTTGCAGAGTCAGACATGACTTAACGACCGAACAACAATGACAACCCCACATATGATTTTATCAATAGCTAAATTGACCATTTACAGCTAGTTGGAACATTTACAGCTTTTGACCAAATGACATTAGCGATTTTTTCCCAAAGGAATTTTTTCAAATGCAAAAGAATTTCCTTGCATATTTGAATTTTCTCCTGCAGTAACTTGAATGTGTGAGCCTCAGCTCAGTGAAATGTACTGTTAGATATCACCAGAGTCTATAAGGTGTGGAAATACTGCAGGGCATTTGGTAAATTAAAAAGCAGCCTTGGGATTCTCTTCAGTATACAGGGGAAGTTTTAACACATTTTACAAGAGGAGAAAGAAATGCAAAGAAAAAGTAATTTCAGTCTCCTCCACTGATTACCACTCTTAGAAGTCTCTCTCTCCCCCCTCCATGGGGGTTAGCAAGGGCAGCTGGTTGCAAGGCTGCAGCTGTTTTTAATTGTTGACTTTAGCTTTGCAGTGGTCCCTGGTGGTAGAGGATGCCATATCTGCCCCTTGGAATGGACTTACAGGTGTTGGAGAAATGTTTTCTTTCCTATGGGTCACTTGACACTCTTAACAGACAAGCTATTATGATATGCCAGCTGATGTCAGGAGACGTGGGCTTAAATGGTGCCTGACTTCTTCCCCCATTCCTCTCACATGTAGACCTGCTGAAAAATATCTGCTTTCTGTGCATTTTCCAGTCATCTGCTTTCTGCATATGGGCAGGATACCTTGGCAGCAAAAGAGAACGTCAGGTGTAAGATAGTCACGAACTTGTTCAAAGTAGGCTCAGACCAAAGTGTATTCCGAGTTGAAATGCCTTGTTTGAAAAATGAGTGTATGACAAATATTAGCTTTTTTTTTTTTTTTTTTTTAGCAAAAAGCTAAAAATGTAACTTGGATAAAAACAGAATCTGTTTTTTTGTTGTTCTGTTTTCTAAGAATGAATATGCTAGAATTTGGGTTCTAAGTTGGGGCAGGGCATGCCTTCATGCTACTGTGTTGATGTCCTGATGCAGTTTCATCAGCTGGCCGTGGAGGTCACATGTGCAGTTGGTAGCACACTGGATATGTTCACTTGGATGTATTAATGCTAGTGCAGTAGTTGATCCTTGTTTGTCCCTTAGGTATTGGGCACCTAGGACTCCTTCCCTGGACTCCATGCCTCCTCCATCCATCTCTGACCATCCCCTCACCTTTTCTCTGACAGCCCACTTCTAGGTAGTACCTAGACGTAGTACTTCTATGTCTAGCCTGGTGTGCACATACCTTGTTCTGCAGAGTGGCTGCATTTGGAAGTGGAATGAGAAGGGACAGAGCCTGCACATGCATGTAATCAGTGCTTCTGAGGGGCAACACAGAGCAAAGGAAGGGATGCCCCAGATCTGGTCTCCACGTGTGTTCTTGCCTGCATCTAACACTGTCAGAGATGGGCCTGCATACTGCCTCTCCTGCCGGCTGGTGAAATACTTAGACAGAAAAACAAAAAGGCAAAAAGACATAGGTTTGAATTTTAAAACTACATTAAATTTCTCCCTCATTCTAGATTTTAAGGCAATTACCTAGGAAAATAGTCTTGGTCGAAACAGAAAATGAAACTGACCAATTTGGATCCCCCTTTTAAGATCCATGAATTGTTTTCTTTGGCAGACAGTACATTATTCCATTGTTGATTGAATGTTTGACATTATTGATATTTTAGCAAAGTACATCCAGAGGATCAATAGTAACATTTTTGTGGCAGTGCAGTGAATGTTGAACAGTATTTTAAAAACTTGCAAGTTGTGCCAGGGTCTTCAGTTGTTCAGATTCTGAGCTACGGCAAAAAGCACGACCGCAGCTCTGAGTTCTGTTAGTTCAGTCACTTAGATTATTCAACCAGGTAGAAGGCTGTAGTGTCCAGCCTAGTACGGGTTTAGTAAATATCCACTGTATTTCAAAAACTGACCCAATGTGTGAAAATGTTTGATTGCAATAGTTTTTGCAATAGTCCAACACAGAGTCAGTGTAAATCTCCTGATGCTTCCGGGTATTTTAATAACCTTGGAAGTCAACTCTGGCTTCCAAAGTCACCGGCTCTGATGACTGGTCAAAGATACATTCAAGTGAGAAAGTGAAACTAACTCTTCCATTTACTGTCAAATAGATGCAAGAATGTGCTCACCTCAAAGTGATTTGACTCATATCCGGAAAACTGGGGCCCACTTCAGCCTCAGCTTCATAATGGTTTCAGTCCATTCATTGGTCATTGTCGCTTTGATCTTTAGTTCACTGGCTTGAAGTGGTTTAAGATAAATGAAGCACAATGAGTTCCATTAGGTTCTGTCCAGGAGAGTGTATTATCTTTCTGTGATTGTGGATGAGTCTGAGAATGGGTGATACAGGAGGAGTTATGTAGTCAGAAGATTGACAGGCTCTGATGAGGGTGTCACTGGGAGTCCAAGTTCATGAAGTGGTTCCCGCCTCCTACTTTGCCTTAAACATTGTGGGGTTTCCCTCCTAAGGATCCTATTTCTTTACCTTGAATACCTTAATTTAAATTTCATCTGGTATGTTCCTAAGTGACTTTAAATTTCAGTATTTTTCAAATTGTGAACTTTGATCCATTAGTGGTTATTATATTATAGCAGTTACATAAGTAGTTATTAATGGATCAAACCAGAACTGAAAAAAGGAATAGAATGAAACAGAGTAGAAAATATCAGAGCACACCTTAGGCAACAGAGAAAGTATTGGTTTCGCAAAATTTTTGTTTCAGTTGTTTATGTAGGAGACAGTACTGAAGAGTGCTGAAAATTTTGTATTCTTTGCATGGATGGTAAGGAGAAAAATATGAAAAGCACTAACTTCCAGCAGGCTGTTTGATTTTTAGGCACATGGCAGACATTAGGAAGGAGAGAGAGGGTTGTGACAGGAGACTTTCTGTGCATGATTTCCACCACTCCATGAAGGCAACCAGCTTGCCAACTCATTCAGGTCATACCTTTTTTTTTTTTTTTTTGGTTTATTTATTTATTTACTTTGGGCGGGGGTCGGGTTGGAGAGGGAGGGGAGTAGGCGGGCCACTTTGATTGGTCTTTCATTTCTCTATTTTCATTCGTCTTCGTTCTTTGGCTCCTGTGGGCCTCCCATCGCGATGGCGTCTGTCGTTGCCGAGCACCAGCTCTGGGAGCATGTGCTCCAGAGCTCTGGCTCGGATGGGTTGGACGCATCAGATCGCAAGAATGTGCCCTTTTCTAACTGTCAAATAGATGCAAGAATGTGCTCACCTCAAAGTGATTTGACTCATATCCGGAAAACTGGGGCCCACTTCAGCCTCAGCTTCATAATGGTTTCAGTCCATTCATTGGTCATTGTCGCTTTGATCTTTAGTTCACTGGCTTGAAGTGGTTTAAGATAAATGAAGCACAATGAGTTCCATTAGGTTCTGTCCAGGAGAGTGTATTATCTTTCTGTGATTGTGGATGAGTCTGAGAATGGGTGATACAGGAGGAGTTATGTAGTCAGAAGATTGACAGGCTCTGATGAGGGTGTCACTGGGAGTCCAAGTTCATGAAGTGGTTCCCGCCTCCTACTTTGCCTTAAACATTGGGGGGTTTTCCCCTCCTAAGGATCCTATTTCTTTACCTTGAATACCTTAATTTAAATTTCATCTGGTATGTTCCTAAGTGACTTTAAATTTCAGTATTTTTCAAATTGTGAACTTTGATCCATTAGTGGTTATTATATTATAGCAGTTACATAAGTAGTTATTAATGGATCAAACCAGAACTGAAAAAAGGAATAGAATGAAACAGAGTAGAAAATATCAGAGCACACCTTAGGCAACAGAGAAAGTATTGGTTTCGCAAAATTTTTGTTTCAGTTGTTTATGTAGGAGACAGTACTGAAGAGTGCTGAAAATTTTGTATTCTTTGCATGGATGGTAAGGAGAAAAATATGAAAAGCACTAACTTCCAGCAGGCTGTTTGATTTTTAGGCACATGGCAGACATTAGGAAGGAGAGAGAGGGTTGTGACAGGAGACTTTCTGTGCATGATTTCCACCACTCCATGAAGGCAACCAGCTTGCCAACTCATTCAGGTCATACCTTTTTTTTTTTTTTTTTGGTTTATTTATTTATTTACTTTGGGCGGGGGTCGGGTTGGAGAGGGAGGGGAGTAGGCGGGCCACTTTGATTGGTCTTTCATTTCTCTATTTTCATTCGTCTTCGTTCTTTGGCTCCTGTGGGCCTCCCATCGCGATGGCGTCTGTCGTTGCAGAGCGCTGGCTCTGGGTGCATGTGCTCCAGAGCTCTGGCTCGATGATTGGACGCATCAGTCCAGCCGCTCAGTGGCACGTGGGATCTTCCCAGGCCAGGGCTCGAACCGGCGCCCCTTGCACTGCAAGGCGGTGTCCTTACCCACTGGACCACCAGGGGAAGCCCCAGGTCATACCTTTTGATGTTGCTTCTTTATCCTTGCTTTGTAGAGGATCATCCTGAAGTCAAAATATCCTTCAGGGAGTACTTTTCTGCTTGTAAGGTGATTTTGTTCCCTAAACCCCACTTTATCATGGATTCTAGATTCCAAAAGCTAGGTTCATCCTCGAGAGAAGGCCAAGTTTAACTTTCTGCCTCTGGGAGTCCTCCAGGAGGATATTCTCTGGCCTGTTTTGATGATTCATTATTAATATGACCACTGTCTAGGAGGCGATTTATCTATCTGAAGTTATTTCCTGTGTCTGATTAACTTTTTACTTTTGCAGTTATGTTGTTTTACTTAAGTGAGGTATGATTGGCCTCATGACATGTCTAGTAACCAAGAGATGATATTAGAGGGGAGTGGAACAAGCAAGTGGTTCTGGGTTTTAAGAATGAAGGTCACAAGTAGAAGAGGATGGGTCGTGGACACTAGGCAACTCCAGGGAGATAGGGATTGCCCAGCATCGTATTACTCACTGGCTCATGGAGGACTCTGCTAAGAGTTATAGACAAGTTCAGGCAGCCAGAAGTTTTCAGAGGGATGGTTTCGTTGTAGTGTTGTCTCATTGCCATTCTGGGGGCCCAACTATTCCGCTCTGGGGACCTGCTCTTGCTAGCAATTTACTTCTTCTAATTCAGTTGCTCTTTATTAAAAACCTGCTCATCGTCTTCCCATGGGGCATCCATACAGAAAAAGTAGAACTCTGGGGTGAAAAGATGGGGGCTTGCCTCTAGCGCACTTGGTTAGTGGAATGTATTTATTTTCAAACTTCTTCCATCAAGTAACATCAGCTAATGCTAAGGAGAGTGAGAGTCACATTAGCATTGTGTCTCTGTTGAAAGCTCCTTGCATTCACCAAAAAAAAAAAAAGCCTCTTTGGAGAACTCTAAAGTCCAGAAGGAGTTAAGCTGTGTGTCTGCACAGCGCGGCTTTCTTCTGGCAACGTCCCATTCGTTTAGGTCATTTCTGATGACTTCACTCTCCTGGTGACATCAGCCTCTAATCTCCTGAAGGTGAATTCATGTGCGATTGTTTCAAAATGCTCACTCCCTGAGTTCCAGGCCATTCCCGTTGATATATGGACAGAGCCTTTCTTTCCCAGGGCGCAGTCTGGTCTGTGCACTGCATTTGTGCTTACTGTATCATATTACCATGTGGACATTATGTCACTAACTGGCACAGCCCGGCTGAAGAATGAAATGTGCTTTTGCAAGCAAAAAACTGAAAGCTAACATCACCTTGCCCCGTGCCCTACCCCAGGTATAAAATGAAAAGATTAGAAGGATAGTTTGACTGTACATTGGTTGGCTATTTTTCTGACTGCTCTCTCTCGCTGTACCCTCTGTGTGGTCTGAAGGTTGATAGTATCTTTGTCATAGTTTTCAGTTCATTATGTCCACTAGCTCTTGAACATGTTTGGTTACTGATGGCACAAATTACATCTGAGACCTTGATTTAGTATTTAGTTACCAAGTTTAGATAATTTAGTTTAGATAATTTAGTTTAGCCTTGCTCTAAAATATCAAGCCTGTAAATGAAAGTAGCCTTCTAAGACCATTTCTTGCTTTGCCTTTCAAATGTCATGAGAGAATAAAGAGTTGTTAGGAGAACAGCCCAGGCTTTTGGCATGGGTGTCCACTTCAACCAAGGTGGTGTTGCTGTGCACTTGCCTGAAGTGCTGACAGAGGCACGATGCCTCTGAGGCTGTGGTACCTGACCTGGGAGGGTGCCTGGAGCCTGCCTCGTCTTAGACAAGTCTAAGTGCAGGCTGTGCCCCTTTCTGCCTTCTTCTGTTATCCACAGGCTGTAGTGACACCCAGTTATGTCAGTGTGGATTCAGAATGCCGCAGGGTCTCCCTGAGCCCTGCTGTTTCCTCATGGCTCCCACCCCCGCAGGGAGGGTATGTGTTCTGTTTGGGCTTCTCAAGATGGGTAACATCAGCTAATGCTAAGGAGAGTGAGAGTCACATTAGCATTGTGTCTCTGTTGAAAGCTCCTTGCATTCACCAAAAAAAAAAAAAGCCTCTTTGGAGAACTCTAAAGTCCAGAAGGAGTTAAGCTGTGTGTCTGCACAGCGCGGCTTTCTTCTGGCAACGTCCCATTCGTTTAGGTCATTTCTGATGACTTCACTCTCCTGGTGACATCAGCCTCTAATCTCCTGAAGGTGAATTCATGTGCGATTGTTTCAAAATGCTCACTCCCTGAGTTCCAGGCCATTCCCGTTGATATATGGACAGAGCCTTTCTTTCCCAGGGCGCAGTCTGGTCTGTGCACTGCATTTGTGCTTACTGTATCATATTACCATGTGGACATTATGTCACTAACTGGCACAGCCCGGCTGAAGAATGAAATGTGCTTTTGCAAGCAAAAAACTGAAAGCTAACATCACCTTGCCCCGTGCCCTACCCCAGGTATAAAATGAAAAGATTAGAAGGATAGTTTGACTGTACATTGGTTGGCTATTTTTCTGACTGCTCTCTCTCGCTGTACCCTCTGTGTGGTCTGAAGGTTGATAGTATCTTTGTCATAGTTTTCAGTTCATTATGTCCACTAGCTCTTGAACATGTTTGGTTACTGATGGCACAAATTACATCTGAGACCTTGATTTAGTATTTAGTTACCAAGTTTAGATAATTTAGTTTAGATAATTTAGTTTAGCCTTGCTCTAAAATATCAAGCCTGTAAATGAAAGTAGCCTTCTAAGACCATTTCTTGCTTTGCCTTTCAAATGTCATGAGAGAATAAAGAGTTGTTAGGAGAACAGCCCAGGCTTTTGGCATGGGTGTCCACTTCAACCAAGGTGGTGTTGCTGTGCACTTGCCTGAAGTGCTGACAGAGGCACGATGCCTCTGAGGCTGTGGTACCTGACCTGGGAGGGTGCCTGGAGCCTGCCTCGTCTTAGACAAGTCTAAGTGCAGGCTGTGCCCCTTTCTGCCTTCTTCTGTTATCCACAGGCTGTAGTGACACCCAGTTATGTCAGTGTGGATTCAGAATGCCGCAGGGTCTCCCTGAGCCCTGCTGTTTCCTCATGGCTCCCACCCCCGCAGGGAGGGTATGTGTTCTGTTTGGGCTTCTCAGATGGGACCTGGACTGAAATGAGACAGAGGAGGGGAGCCTGTCTGCAGAGGCCCCACACTGGTTTCAGGACCATGTGCATCCATTTCTTCTTCTGATTAATAGCTCTTGGCATCAGTACCTTTCTTTCTTTTTTTTTTCCTAATATTTATTTATTTGTGACTATTCTGGGTTTTCACTGCTGCTGCAGGCTCTTCTCTAGTTGCAGGGAGTGGGGGCTACTCTCTACTTGAGGTGAACAGGCTTCTTGTTGTGGTAATTTCTCTTGTAGCGGAACTCGGGCTCTAGGGCACATGGGCTTCAGTAGTTGTGGCTCCGAGACTTTAGAGTGCAGGTTTAGTAGTTGTGGCACATGGTCTCAATAGTTGTGGCTCATGGACTTAGTTGTTCCACAGCATGTGGGATCTTCTGGGATTAGGGATTGAACCCATGTCTCCTGCATTGGCAGGCAAACTCTTCACCACTGAGCCACCAGGGAAGCACAACAATACCTTCTAGTGTTTAGAGCTAGCAAAGTACATACTGGGGTTTAAAATCACGTCAGAAAAACGTCATACTAACAGTATTTTTAAGAAGAGAGCCTAGTAGTTAGGGCTTCCCTGTTGGTCCAGTGGGTAAAGAGTCTGCCTTGCAGTGCAAGGGGCACCGGTTTGATCCCTGGCCCGGGAAGATCCCATCTGCTGCAGAGCCACTGGGCCTGTGTGTCCAGTTACCAGCTGGCACTCTGGGGTGCATGCGCCCAGAGCCGGTGTTCTGCAGTGAGAGAGGCCACTGCAATGGGAGGTCCACACAGGCCAGAGAATAAAAAGATGGATGAAAATAAATATAAATAAAAGAGGCATGACGGGTAAAAGAAAAAAAGAAGAGGAGAAGGGTGCTAAGTTTGCACTTGCCTGAAGTGCTGACAGAGGCACGATGCCTCTGAGGCTGTGGTACCTGACCTGGGAGGGTGCCTGGAGCCTGCCTCGTCTTAGACAAGTCTAAGTGCAGGCTGTGCCCCTTTCTGCCTTCTTCTGTTATCCACAGGCTGTAGTGACACCCAGTTATGTCAGTGTGGATTCAGAATGCCGCAGGGTCTCCCTGAGCCCTGCTGTTTCCTCATGGCTCCCACCCCCGCAGGGAGGGTATGTGTTCTGTTTGGGCTTCTCAGATGGGACCTGGACTGAAATGAGACAGAGGAGGGGAGCCTGTCTGCAGAGGCCCCACACTGGTTTCAGGACCATGTGCATCCATTTCTTCTTCTGATTAATAGCTCTTGGCATCAGTACCTTTCTTTCTTTTTTTTTTCCTAATATTTATTTATTTGTGACTATTCTGGGTTTTCACTGCTGCTGCAGGCTCTTCTCTAGTTGCAGGGAGTGGGGGCTACTCTCTACTTGAGGTGAACAGGCTTCTTGTTGTGGTAATTTCTCTTGTAGCGGAACTCGGGCTCTAGGGCACATGGGCTTCAGTAGTTGTGGCTCCGAGACTTTAGAGTGCAGGTTTAGTAGTTGTGGCACATGGTCTCAATAGTTGTGGCTCATGGACTTAGTTGTTCCACAGCATGTGGGATCTTCTGGGATTAGGGATTGAACCCATGTCTCCTGCATTGGCAGGCAAACTCTTCACCACTGAGCCACCAGGGAAGCACAACAATACCTTCTAGTGTTTAGAGCTAGCAAAGTACATACTGGGGTTTAAAATCACGTCAGAAAAACGTCATACTAACAGTATTTTTAAGAAGAGAGCCTAGTAGTTAGGGCTTCCCTGTTGGTCCAGTGGGTAAAGAGTCTGCCTTGCAGTGCAAGGGGCACCGGTTTGATCCCTGGCCCGGGAAGATCCCATCTGCTGCAGAGCCACTGGGCCTGTGTGTCCAGTTACCAGCTGGCACTCTGGGGTGCATGCGCCCAGAGCCGGTGTTCTGCAGTGAGAGAGGCCACTGCAATGGGAGGTCCACACAGGCCAGAGAATAAAAAGATGGATGAAAATAAATATAAATAAAAGAGGCATGACGGGTAAAAGAAAAAAAGAAGAGGAGAACCTGGTGTTTAAACAAGCCAATATAATGCCACTCTCACTGTTTATCTTTATTTCATATTGAAGGGAAGGAAAGACACAAATAGAGCCATTCACCCTTATCAGAGTCCCAGTGACATTTTCTGTTAGTCCTGACTGCCTCTATTTGGTTTTGAAGTTGTCTGTAGACTACATGGGTGCTGAAAAAGATCCACTTTTTTCACACAATAAATTTAGTGGCTCTTATTTTTTTCTCTTTGAGGAAGGAAATAAAGTCCCTGGATGACTTGCCGATATATTTTTAAATGCAGGGATAATTAGGCTTTCTGGGTTTCAGATCTGTTTTAGTTGAGGATGGGAGTGGAGTGGGAGATTGACTGCATCAGAGGAAGCTCGTGGAATCTTTGTCCAGGATGCTGGCACCATTACCGTCCACATCTGCTCATGATGTACAAAGATACTGGACTTTTTAAAGGTCTAGTATGAAGTAAGCCAACTTCCTTCCTCTTCCTGCTGTGTCTCCAAGGAGGTGGGAATGTTAGAGAAGCCTCTTTACAAACAGATTCTCAATGCCATTCTCTTTCCTAGTTGCTGTAGAGAAGAAAAAAAAAAGAATAAAGGAAAAAACACCCAGAAACCTAATGAAAATAAGTGAAATTTAAGCATTTGTGCTTTGTGCCCAGATTCCTAATCATTCTCTAGCAGTGTGAGGGTTTTACATGTCCATGCTTTATATGTGCACGTGCTCTATGCATGCCCATGTTTACTCCCTTCCCCCCACATATGCATGCCTGAGGAATTGGAGCCTCCCACTTCCCTGTTCCCTGAAACCTCCTGGAGAATAAGTGGATAAAGCTGTCTTGTTTGACTGAGACCACTGCAGGAACTCCACCTTCCTATCAGTGAAATGCTTTAGATGGACGGTTGGGCTATAGTCTTATCTGGGGATGAAAGTGGTGATAGATATCTACCTACTCAGGTGGGAGGGAGTGGATGGGGTGTAATAAAGAGCCTCGGATAAGCTGAGCCCTGTATGTTTCCCACATGTGCTGTTGGGGTGGTCCCTGGTTGTAGGAATGCTTCTTTTCCATTTTTGAAGAGATCGTGAGATGTTTGCTTTTGTAGTTGGAGAGGAAAGGCTGACCATATCAAACTAGGTAGTTGGCTCATAATGTCATTACTTTGGGGATGGCATAAATCACCAGTCTTGCAAACTGGCAGGTTCATTGATGAACATTCTTGCCATCAGTTTGCTGAGCGTTTGTCCTCTGGGTGGGATTGCTAAGCCACAAAAGGGGCATACTTCCCCCGCATTTGGGATCAGAAGTTGACTGCATAGTGTCCACTGATTCATCAACTCCTTCTGCATCCCAACAGGGAAAGCCTCCCACTCCCTACCTCCCTCTTGGAGTATTTTCCTTAGATTAGACTCATGCCAGGCTATGCAGCAGCACCACCATCAGCTCAGTGCAGACTTGGAAAGATGGTACTAACTGGAGGTATAGGAGAGAGGGAGTGTATCCTCAGTAGGCTGTATGCATGCGTATATCCACCAGAGGATGTGGACACACTCACATCAGCAGATCCTTCACCAAAGCTTTGCCATCTACTGTAGGTCTGACCCTAATCAAGAACCATAGCCTCACACAAGATATTTGTCCTGGGACTCTGGTTCAGAAGGGAAAACGTTCCTGCTGGAGCCACTGGTGCCTGCAGCCAGCAGGATGATAAACACCCTTGTAGTTGGTACTAAGTATCAAATTGATTTAATGAAACAGTCGATACATCCCAAAAGTTTTCTAAGGTATCTACCTGATCTAGACAGGCTTCCCAGGTGACACAATAGTTAAGAATCCATCTGGCAAAACAGGAGTTGAAAGAGATGTGAATTTGATCCCTGGTTTGGGAAGATCTCCTGGAGGAGGAAATGGCAACCTACTCCAGTGTTCTTGTCTGGGAAATCCCAAGGACAGAGGAACTTGGTGGACTACAGTCCATGAGGTTGCAAAGAGTTGGATGTGACTGAGCAACTGAGCACACACAGCCTATCTATAGAAGCCAGCTGAGGGACTTCTGATAATGTGTACACGGGGACTTCCTAACCTGCCCCACACCACCAAGTTCCTTTGAATTTGTGATCAAATGTGAACTTCCCAACAAGGATCAGTACTTTAAGAGGATTTCTTTAGGCCACGGTGGTCACCAAAGCATTTGCCACTTTGAATGCTGGGGCCCTCATGTCTCAATATGGTACCTTCATCTTTGTTTCCTGTGCTTAGGGCAGTTTGGCATGCACAGGCACTTGGGAACTTCTTGACGAGCTGATATGTTGAAATCAACTGATTCATTTGCTGTCAAAAATAAACCCTGAACATGAAAACAATCTATAGATAATAAAACATTTAAGTTTCAGTGATCCCAAGTATACAAAAACATGTAGTTCTTTGAAAGGATTCATTTTGATACTCGTTTACAAATTCACCTACTTTTTCTTCCATTTGACATGTTTTAATAGTGTGGCCATGGGGTGGGATTCCAAAAAGTATTAAATCAAAGGATTGGGATTCAGTTTTCTCCAAAATGGAGGATCATAATGTAGCATTTTGTTGGTCTGCTATTTAACTTCAGTTATGAAATTCAAGATCTTCCATAGAGGTGGCTTCTCAGATAACTTTTTTCCCTCTAATATTCTCATCCAGTGCATGAACAAGATGTATTTCTCCTTTTATTTTGATCTTCTTAAATTCTTTCAGTAATGCTTTCTTATTTTCCTAGGTATTTCATGTTTTTGATGTTATTATACATGGCATTGTTTTTTTTTAATTTCATATTCAGATTGTTCATTGCTTATATGTAGAAATACAATTATTTTTTTGTACATTGATTCTGTAATGCTGCAGCCTTGCTGTGTTAGCTCATGTTTTAGTTCTAGTGGATTCTTTGTACTGGTCCATCAGATTTTCCACCCAATGATCATATCATCTTCTTCCTTTTACTTCTTGCTTTCTAATATTTATACCTCTAATTTGTATTTCTTACCTTATTGTACTGGTTATATCCTTCAGTGTAATTTTGAATAAAAGCAGTAAAAATAGATATCCTTGTCTTGTTCCTGATCTTAAAGGGAAGTGTGATGTTGACTCTAGCTTTTTTTTCAATTTTTTGTAGATATTCTTTGTTGATTTGAAGAAATTCCCTTCTGCTCCTAGTTTGCTGAGAGATTTGTTTATTTATTTATTTTAAAAAATCAGAATGGAGGTTGGATTTTGCCATACCCTTTTTATACATGTATTGAAATGACAAGTGGTTTTTCTTTGTTAATATGGTGAATTAAGCTGATTGATTTTTTAAAATTATTTATTTGGCTCTTCTGGGTCTTAGTTGCAGCATGTGCAATCTATTTCCCTGACCAGAGATCGAACCTGGGCCCTACTGCATTGGAAACACAGAGGTTTTTTTTTATTTTTTTTTATTTTTTTAAACTTTTATTTTGCTTTTAACTTTTACAGAGTTTTGTTGTTTACAGATATGTATGTTCCCAGATTAGTCATATGTATATCCCCCTCATCCCACCCCTCCAGACCATCACACAGCGCCCCTGCAGGATTCTCTTTTCTCACAGAGCAATGACTATAGCTGTCTTCTTCACATATGATAGTACAGGCCTTCATGCTACTTCCTTTATGCCTCCCACCCACTGTTCCTTCCCCACAATGTCCATATGTCCACTGTCCATGTCTGTTTCTCCATTGCTTCACTGCATGTTCCATCATCACCATCTTACTAGATTCCATATATCTGTGTTAGTATTGTTTGTGATCTATATATCTGTGTTGTACTTGTCCTTCTCTTTTTGACTAACTTCACTTTTTATGATAGGCTCTAGATCCAGCCACCTCATTAGGACTGATTCTTCTGCATTTCTTTTTACGGCTGTGTAGTATTCCATTGTATATATGTACCAGAGCTGCTTTATCCATTCATTCGTTGATGGACATCTCAGTCGCTTCCATGTTCTAGCTGTTGTATAGAGAGCTACAATGAACATTGGGGAACAGATGCTTCTTTCAGTTTTGATTTCATCAGGATATAAGCCTAAGAGTGGAATTGCTGGGTTGTATGGTGCTTCTATTTTTAGTTTTTAAAGAAATCTCCATACTGTCTTCCATAGCGGCTGTATCCATTTACATTCCCACCAGCAATGCAAGAGTGCTCCCTTTTCTCCACACCCTCTCCAGCATTTATTGTCTGTCGATTTGTTGATGATGCCTATTCTGACGGGTGTGAGGTGATGTCGCATTGTCATTTTGATTTGCATTTCTCTAATTATAAGCGAGGCTGAGCATCATTTGATGTGTTTTTGGGCCATCTGTATGTCCTCTTTGGAGAGGTGTCTGTTTAGGTGCTTGTCCCATTTTTTGATTGGGTTGTTCATTTTTCTGGTGCTGAGTTGTCTGAGTTGCTTGTAGATTTTGGAGATTAATTCTTTGTCTGTTGTTTCATGTGCTATGATTTTCTCCCATTCTGTGGGTTGTCTGTTTGACTTTTTTGTAGTTTCTTTTGCTGTACGAAAGCTTTTAAGTTTCATGAGGTCTCATGTGTTCACTTTTCTTTTCAGTTCCACTATTCTAGTAAGTGGGTCAGAGAAGATCTTGCTTTGATTTCTGTCCTTGAGGGTTTTGCCTATATTCTCCTCTAAGTGTTTGAAGGTTTCTGGTCTTACATTTAGGTCTTTAATTCATTTTGAGTTGATCTTTGTGCATGGTGTCAGGGAATGTTCCAACTTCATTTTCTTTTGCATGTAGCTGTCCAATTTTCCCAGCACCACTTGTTGAAGAGGCTGTCTTTGTCCCATTTTATAGTTTCACCTCCTTTGTCAAAAATAAGGTACCCATAGGTGTGTGGCTTTATCTCTGGGTTCTCAATCTTGTTCCATTGGTCTATATTTCTGTTTTTTTTTTTTAAAGATTTATTTATTTATTTTGGGCGGGAGTCAGGTTGGGGAGGGAGGGAAGCAGGCGGGCCACTTCTATTGGTCTTTCATTTCTCTATTTTCATCCGTCTTTGTTCTTTGGCTCCTGTGGGCCTCCCATCGCGGTGGCGTCTGTTGTCGCAGAGCACTGGCTCTGGGCGCATGTGCTCCAGAGCTCCGGCTCGGTGATTGGGCACATCGGTCCAGCCGCTCCATGGCACGTGGGATCTTCCCAGGCCAGGGATTGAACCGGCGCCCCTTGCACTGCAAGGCGGTGTCCTTACTCACTGGACCACAAGGGGAAGCCCTATATTTCTGTTTTTGTGCCAGTACCTTACTGTCTTGATGACTGTTGCTTTATAGTATAGTCTGAAGTTAGGGAGGCTGATCCCTCCAGCTCCATTCTTCTTCCTCAGGATTGCTTTGGCTATGTGGGGTCTTTTGTGTTTCCATATGAACTGTGTTATTCTTTGGTTTAGTTCTGTGAAGAATGTCATTGGTAGTTTGATAGAGATCACATTGAATCTATAGATGATATTTGGTAGTATGGTCATTTTCACAGTATTGATTCTTCTGATCCAGGAACATGGAATATCTCTCCATCTGTTTAAGTCTTTTTAAAATTTCTCTCATGAGTGTCTTGCAGTTTTCAGTGTACAGTTCTTTTGTTTCTTTGGGTAGGTTTATTCCTAGATACTTGATTCTTTTGGTTGCAATGGTGAAGGGGATTGCCTCTTTGATTTTGTTTGGAAACACAGAGTCTTAACCACTGGACCACCAGGGAAGTCTCCAAACTGATTTTTTAATTTTTTTTAAACATTTGACCTCTTTAGGTCTTTCTCTCTTTTTAAAAAAGATTTATTTATTTATTTATTTTGGGCAGGGGTCGGGTTGGGGAGGGAGGGAAGCAGGCGGGCCACTTCAATTGGTCTTTCATTTCTCTATTTTCATCCATCTTTGTTCTTTGGCTTCTGTGGGCCTCCCATCGCGGTGGCCTCTGTTGTCGCAGAGCACCGGCTCTGGGCGCATGCGCGCCAGAGCTCCGGCTTGGTAATTGGACACATCGGTCCAGCCGCTCCGCGGCACGTGAGATCTTCCCAGGCCAGGGCTCGAACCGGCACCCCTTGCACTGCAAGGCGGTGTCCTTACCCACTGGACCACCAGGGGAAGCCCTCCAAACTGATTTTTGAAAATTTAATCAACCTTGCATTCCTGGGACAAACTGCTCTTGGTTATGATGTCTTATCCTTTTTTATATAGGTGAATCTGATTTGCTAAAATTGTTTCAAGTTTTTGTATCTGTATTTTTGAAAAATATATGACTGTAGTTTTCTTTTCTTGTAATGTCTTTAGTTTTTGTTATTGTTGTTACCAGGGTAATAATGGTCTTGCAGAATGAATTGGAAAATAGTTCCTCTTCTTTAAATTTCTGAAAGAGTTTGTGTAAAAACTGTGTTATTTCTTCATCTTTTTTGGTTTCATTACTTTTCTCTCTCTATTTTTTTTTTTTTTTTACTATTTCACTGATTTCTCCTCTGGTATTTTTTTACTTGTTTACTTTGGTAATTTCCTTAGTTGCAAGTTTTATGCTATTGATTTGATTCCTTTTCAAATGTGGGTGTTAAGGCTATAGATTTCCTTTTAAATTATTGCATTAGTAACATCACACACGTTGATATATTGCATATTCATTTTCATTCCTCCAGCTCCATTCTTCTTCCTCAGGATTGCTTTGGCTATGTGGGGTCTTTTGTGTTTCCATATGAACTGTGTTATTCTTTGGTTTAGTTCTGTGAAGAATGTCATTGGTAGTTTGATAGAGATCACATTGAATCTATAGATGATATTTGGTAGTATGGTCATTTTCACAGTATTGATTCTTCTGATCCAGGAACATGGAATATCTCTCCATCTGTTTAAGTCTTTTTAAAATTTCTCTCATGAGTGTCTTGCAGTTTTCAGTGTACAGTTCTTTTGTTTCTTTGGGTAGGTTTATTCCTAGATACTTGATTCTTTTGGTTGCAATGGTGAAGGGGATTGCCTCTTTGATTTTGTTTGGAAACACAGAGTCTTAACCACTGGACCACCAGGGAAGTCTCCAAACTGATTTTTTAATTTTTTTTAAACATTTGACCTCTTTAGGTCTTTCTCTCTTTTTAAAAAAGATTTATTTATTTATTTATTTTGGGCAGGGGTCGGGTTGGGGAGGGAGGGAAGCAGGCGGGCCACTTCAATTGGTCTTTCATTTCTCTATTTTCATCCATCTTTGTTCTTTGGCTTCTGTGGGCCTCCCATCGCGGTGGCCACTGTGGTCACAGAGCACCGGTTCTGGGCGCACACCCTCCAGAGCTCCTGCTGAATAATTGGACACAGCGGTCCAGCCGCTCCAGCGCACGTGAGATCTTCCCAGGCCAGGGCTCGAACCGGCACCCCTTGCACTGCAAGGCGGTGTCCTTACCCACTGGACCACCAGGGGAAGCCCTCCAAACTGATTTTTGAAAATTTAATCAACCTTGCATTCCTGGGACAAACTGCTCTTGGTTATGATGTCTTATCCTTTTTTATATAGGTGAATCTGATTTGCTAAAATTGTTTCAAGTTTTTGTATCTGTATTTTTGAAAAATATATGACTGTAGTTTTCTTTTCTTGTAATGTCTTTAGTTTTTGTTATTGTTGTTACCAGGGTAATAATGGTCTTGCAGAATGAATTGGAAAATAGTTCCTCTTCTTTAAATTTCTGAAAGAGTTTGTGTAAAAACTGTGTTATTTCTTCATCTTTTTTGGTTTCATTACTTTTCTCTCTCTATTTTTTTTTTTTTTTTACTATTTCACTGATTTCTCCTCTGGTATTTTTTTACTTGTTTACTTTGGTAATTTCCTTAGTTGCAAGTTTTATGCTATTGATTTGATTCCTTTTCAAATGTGGGTGTTAAGGCTATAGATTTCCTTTTAAATTATTGCATTAGTAACATCACACACGTTGATATATTGCATATTCATTTTCATTCAGTTTAGAGTACTTTTCTAATTTCCCTTTTGATTGTGTTTTGATTTATGGATTCTTTCAAAGCATTTCATTTAGTTTCTAAATATTTGGGGTATTGCAGAGATAATTCTTTTATTGATTTCTAATTTAATTCCATGATAGTCAGAGAACATGTTTTTTTATGACCTGCATCTTTTTAACTTTATTGAGACTTCTTTTATAGCCAAGAATATGGTTTATCTTGGTCAGTGTGAGGTTGAAAAAAAGTGTATTTGCTGTAGTTGAATGGAGTGTTCCATAAATATCAATGAGATCAAGTTGGTTGATAGTATTTTTCAAATTTCTATATCCTTACTGATTTTCTCTGTAATTATTCAATCAATTATTAAGAGTCAGTCTCTGACTGTAGTGTATATCCAATTATATATTCAGCACATATATTAGACTTAAGTTGTACTATAGCTAACACTGTGATAATTGTATTTTAGTCTTTTTCCTCTCTGTGTTTTGCTTATTTTAGTGATACTTTCTTCTGCAATGTCTTTTCTGCTATTAATTTCTTCCAGTGGTGCTTTCATCTCTAGATGCTTGATTTGAGTCTCCTTTTTCTCTACTTGACTTTCTTAATATATGGAATACAGTTAGACTATCTTTTAAAATGCCTTTGTTTGTTGATTTTAATATTTGTGTGTTTTGGATTGGTTGATTTTTTTCCTCCTAAATATTTCTAAAGATTTATTTATTTATTTATTTTGAGGTGGTGGGGTGGGGAGGGAGGGGAGCAGGCGGGCTACTTCTATTGGTCTTTCATTTGTCTATTTTCATCCATCCTTGTTTTTTGGCCCGTGTGGCCTCTGTTGTCGCAGAGCACTGGCTCTGGGTGCATGCGCTCCAGAGCTCCGGCTCAGTAATTGGACACATGGGTCCAGCCGCTCCGCGGCACGCGGGATCTTCCCAGGCCAGAGATCGAACCGGCACCCCCTGCACTGCAAGGCGGTGTCCCTACCCACTGGACCACCAGGGCAGCCCTTATATCCAATAATTTTTGATAGAATTTCAGCTGTTATAAATTTTACATTGTTGAGTTCTGTTTATTTCTATTCTTACAAATGTCTTGGACTTTGTTCTGGGCTTAGATGTGGTTAAGTTACTTAGAAATGGTTTGATCCTTTGAAATCT
This sequence comes from Tragulus kanchil, assembly GCA_022376925.1. Classification (NCBI taxonomy): domain Eukaryota; kingdom Metazoa; phylum Chordata; class Mammalia; order Artiodactyla; family Tragulidae; genus Tragulus; species Tragulus kanchil. The sequence goes on along the minus strand of JAIOJX010000003.1, from coordinate 73,631,040 downwards.
TACCTTTAATATCTGTGAGGTGAGAGTAGAACACTTGTTTAGTCTGGGGCTTATTGTTTCTCACTGCTGAGGCAAGAGGACTTCCCTGGTGGCTCAGATATAAAGAATCCATCTGCAATGCAGCAGACCTGAGGTTTGATCTCTGGGTTGGGAAGATCCCTTGGTAAAGGGACTGGCAATCTGCTCCAGTATTCTTGCCTGGAGAATACTGGACAGAGGAACCTGGCAGGTTATGGTCCTTGGGATCACAAAGAGTTGGACATGACTGGATGACTAATAAACACTGAGTCAAGAACTTTCTGAGTACTCTATTCAATTCTCTGTAAATTATGAGACTTTCCAGTCTGGTGGGGCAATTACTTTTCCTTTCCTTTTGTGAACTCCATGAATTGTTCTTTGAAATTCTCTCGGGTAATTCTTCCCTGGCCTCTGCTGGTTTCTCCCCTTGTATTCACTGACTAGTAAATATTCTGCTGAATACACAAGGGGGACTCCTTACTGATGTCCAGTTTTCTTGCCCTGCAGCTTTCTCTCTTCCCACTAGGCAGCCAGCTTTAACCACGTTGGTCTTTCCAGACTCTCAGCTGCATCTTTTCACCATGGGAGCTGGTTAGACTACATCCCAGTTCCCCTGTCAGGGCCTGGAAGCTTTGTCATGGCAGTAGACTGCCGTTGTAGGGCTCTCCTCTTTCTTCTTCTGTCCTGTGCTTTCTCTTGGGTTCTGTTCTGATAATTGCTTACTATCGTTTTAACTTTCTAATGCCATCAAACATGTTTTTAATACCTTATCTTTTGTTTCTGGTATTCTTTTGCAAAAGATTTGGTAGTACTGTCTGAAGTTGTTGGAATAAGAAACCCCAAATTATCACCAGTCTGGTGGGCTCCCAGGTAGAGTCTGAGCAAGATTCAAAGCTGGCGTCCCGGTGTGTCTGCACACTCTGGCAGAAGAGCCTCTCTCTCGAGGAGACACTTGAGAGGCTGATGATCCTGAGGGTCAAAGGAGCCAGATGAGTGAACTTCACCCAAGAACTAGATCTAGATTATCAGGGGAGAGGAGGAGTGAGGATGATGTCAGTCATTCATGCTTCTTTTGTGTCCATCTCCCCGTGGATTTCTGATGAGTGGCGTGGAGAGAGTTGACTATAAGTTAATACAGAAAGGACACTTTCACTAGGTATTCTGCCAAAAAAATAAAAATGAAAAAGAAGCTAGAGACCCTCCATCAGCGCTGCGTGCAAGAACCAATGAAATCTGAGTTATTGCTGTTAATATGACCCTTTAAGAACACCCTGGCTGGCGAGGCTTGGAGAAATTAAGTTACAGAAGGGGCCAGGTTAGCTTGGAGCCAGCTGAAACTTTATGGAGCTTTGTTAGTAAAATGAGTCCTTGGCACAAACCGATTGTCCATCAGAAACTATCCTGAGGCTAGAAACTCATTTTACCTTGATCCCAGAATGTCCATCAGATGGTGAAGCTCTTGCCTGGGACTGATATTTTTCTGAGCAGGTACTCAGAGAGATTCTGACTTGAGATTCTTAAAATTTTGCAATGAGTCATACATAAGGCCAACTTTACTGAGACATAATGTTGTAATTTGTTGGTAACCTGAAGGCATTGTGCAGATATAAAATGATTAATAAGATGCATAAAAAGAAAGACAGGTAGTGGACGTGGGGTGGGGCAGGAACTATTTCCAGTGAACATGGCTCTCGTTCATAAGATGAAATCTATATTTCACTCAGCAGAAGGTACAAATCTGTATTACATTAACTCTGCATTTCTAACCAAAACAAAGACAGGATGGCAAATGTTTAAACAGTGATTAAAATGTTGTCCAGGCAATAGGAAATGTCTCCTCTTGCCAACTGTTTGCTTGGACAGAGTGTATGTTGTTTTTTTCTGGTATTCTTTTGCAAAAGATTTGGTAGTACTGTCTGAAGTTGTTGGAATAAGAAACCCCAAATTATCACCAGTCTGGTGGGCTCCCAGGTAGAGTCTGAGCAAGATTCAAAGCTGGCGTCCCGGTGTGTCTGCACACTCTGGCAGAAGAGCCTCTCTCTCGAGGAGACACTTGAGAGGCTGATGATCCTGAGGGTCAAAGGAGCCAGATGAGTGAACTTCACCCAAGAACTAGATCTAGATTATCGGGGGAGAGGAGGAGTGAGGATGATGTCAGTCATTCATGCTTCTTTTGTGTCCATCTCCCCGTGGATTTCTGATGAGTGGCGTGGAGAGAGTTGACTATAAGTTAATACAGAAAGGACACTTTCACTAGGTATTCTGCCAAAAAAATAAAAATGAAAAAGAAGCTAGAGACCCTCCATCAGCGCTGCGTGCAAGAACCAATGAAATCTGAGTTATTGCTGTTAATATGACCCTTTAAGAACACCCTGGCTGGCGAGGCTTGGAGAAATTAAGTTACAGAAGGGGCCAGGTTAGCTTGGAGCCAGCTGAAACTTTATGGAGCTTTGTTAGTAAAATGAGTCCTTGGCACAAACCGATTGTCCATCAGAAACTATCCTGAGGCTAGAAACTCATTTTACCTTGATCCCAGAATGTCCATCAGATGGTGAAGCTCTTGCCTGGGACTGATATTTTTCTGAGCAGGTACTCAGAGAGATTCTGACTTGAGATTCTTAAAATTTTGCAATGAGTCATACATAAGGCCAACTTTACTGAGACATAATGTTGTAATTTGTTGGTAACCTGAAGGCATTGTGCAGATATAAAATGATTAATAAGATGCATAAAAAGAAAGACAGGTAGTGGACGTGGGGTGGGGCAGGAACTATTTCCAGTGAACATGGCTCTCGTTCATAAGATGAAATCTATATTTCACTCAGCAGAAGGTACAAATCTGTATTACATTAACTCTGCATTTCTAACCAAAACAAAGACAGGATGGCAAATGTTTAAACAGTGATTAAAATGTTGTCCAGGCAATAGGAAATGTCTCCTCTTGCCAACTGTTTGCTTGGACAGAGTGAAATAAATGAGGGGCACGCAGAGCTTGTCTTCCTGGTTGCTCTCCGAGACCCTTCTCTTGACATAGGGGCAGCCCCCTCAGTCATTAACTTGAGTCTGACGGATTCCACTGGAAAGACCCTATTGAGAAAGAACTCTGACATCTGTTAAAGGCTAAAAAGGTCTTCAATATATATTTTTCTTTTAACATATTTTACTTATACAAGTGACAGGGTGTAATCAGAGCAGATTTCTCTACCAGAAGTCTGAATGCTTAATTCAAAACAAACCCATATTTAATTTGGAAGTATAATTCTCCCCACACCTCCCTCATTTGGCTCTTTGCCAGCTGTTCGTCTAATTGCAGGGGGTGGCAGCCTGAGATTCTACAACCCTCAAGGGCAACTTGAAGGAAATGTTGCCATGACTGATTATGGTGATGCTGTGATTGAAAGTAATACTCTGCTTTTGAATGAGCTAAAATGACATGGCAGTACAGAAGTACCTAGGGACACCCCACAAATCTATATTCCATTAAGGTTCATTGTTGCGTTCCTGTCAGAAGCGACCTTGAAACATTCCCACTCCAGCTTTTATTAATAGTCAGAATGACCACAACCTTGATCAGATCCCATGCAGCGTTGTCTCTAGTCATCCTGAAAACGAAGCTGTTTGGTGTGTTGGCACAAAGTAGTCACAGTACTACCCTACTCTTTTGCAGACAGGCAGCTGGCTTGGTGACTTAATTCATTGGCAAATAGCATTCACTGTAACATTCTTAGCACTGGACTAAACAGAATGTGATCATATTTGGAAATAGAGTCATTCCTCATTCATTAGTTAAAATGGAGTGACACTGGAGTACAGTCACCTCTTAATCCAATATGACTTTGTCTTTCTGATTATGTGAAAACGGAGGCACAAATGGAGGATGCCATGTAACAATGGAGACAGAGATTGGGGTTACATGGTTGCCTGTGGCTCATTGGTAAAGAGCCTGCTTTACAATTTCGGAGACATGGAGATGTGAGTTAAATCCTTGGGTCGGAAAGATTCCCTAGAGGAGGAAATGGCAACCCACTCCAGTATTCTTGCATGGAAAATCCCATGGAGAGAAGAGCTTGATGGGCTACAGTCCATGGGGTCACAGAGTCAGACATGACTGAGTGACTAAGCAACAACAACAAGCCAAATTGGCAAAGATTGCCCAAAAACCACTAGAAGGCAGTAGAGAAAGAAGAAGGATTCTCACCTACAGGTTTTAGCGGGAATGTGTTGTCACTTTGATTTTGGACTTCTAACCTCCAGGACTGTAGACAGCACATTTCTGTTGTTTTTAAGCCACTCGGTTTGTGGTATTTTGTTCCAACTGCCCTAAGAAATTACTAGAGTGTGAAATGCCTTTTATTCTTAGGCAATGTGGGACCTGGTGCTGGAGCTGTGTAGTAAGGTTGACATGTGGGATGGACAGAGGCCCAGTGGAGACTGGGTTACTAGAGGAGGCACCTTTTAAGCTGATTTCGGAGTGTCATCATGTGAGTCCTCAAACTATCTGAAGTGATTTTATTGACCCCCTGGGCACCTCCCAGGAGGTAGTGAAGAACAGGGAAGTCTGATGTGCTGTAGTCCATGGAGTCACAAAGACTTGGACATGAGCAAGCCACTGAACACACACACAGTCTGGACCTAGAGAAGGCAGCCTGTGATCTGGACTGAGATGGCCAATTCTCCTCCCATGACACAGAGTACACTCATTCGAATCACATGAACTAGCCCCAGCTTAATAGACACCCTCTTTATTACTAGTGGGCCAACAAAAGTATAGAGTAGCCTAATTACATAGGTAAAAAGGAATTTGGGATGTAGAATGTGAAAACCAAGGGTCCAATGGCTAATTATTCCACACTGAATATAACTATCTTAAGTAGCTGTTCTAAAACCCAAATGACTAGAACCCTGACGGATTTTCTTTTAAAGTGCTAGAGCAGAGATTCAGACTCTGAATTTGCTGAATTAGTGCAAATTTGGATCCAGTGCTAGTTTTGCAACCATTCCAGCCTTTATAATGTGACCACAGCTTGCTTGGTTTCATGCCCGTGCTGGGGGCTCCAGGAAGCTCTGGTTCTCCTGGCTGCCTTCCTACCATGCCAGAGCCATGTCCACTCACTAAAATGAATACCTCACCATGCCACTTGCATGGAAAATCCCATGGAGAGAAGAGCTTGATGGGCTACAGTCCATGGGGTCACAGAGTCAGACATGACTGAGTGACTAAGCAACAACAACAAGCCAAATTGGCAAAGATTGCCCAAAAACCACTAGAAGGCAGTAGAGAAAGAAGAAGGATTCTCACCTACAGGTTTTAGCGGGAATGTGTTGTCACTTTGATTTTGGACTTCTAACCTCCAGGACTGTAGACAGCACATTTCTGTTGTTTTTAAGCCACTCGGTTTGTGGTATTTTGTTCCAACTGCCCTAAGAAATTACTAGAGTGTGAAATGCCTTTTATTCTTAGGCAATGTGGGACCTGGTGCTGGAGCTGTGTAGTAAGGTTGACATGTGGGATGGACAGAGGCCCAGTGGAGACTGGGTTACTAGAGGAGGCACCTTTTAAGCTGATTTCGGAGTGTCATCATGTGAGTCCTCAAACTATCTGAAGTGATTTTATTGACCCCCTGGGCACCTCCCAGGAGGTAGTGAAGAACAGGGAAGTCTGATGTGCTGTAGTCCATGGAGTCACAAAGACTTGGACATGAGCAAGCCACTGAACACACACACAGTCTGGACCTAGAGAAGGCAGCCTGTGATCTGGACTGAGATGGCCAATTCTCCTCCCATGACACAGAGTACACTCATTCGAATCACATGAACTAGCCCCAGCTTAATAGACACCCTCTTTATTACTAGTGGGCCAACAAAAGTATAGAGTAGCCTAATTACATAGGTAAAAAGGAATTTGGGATGTAGAATGTGAAAACCAAGGGTCCAATGGCTAATTATTCCACACTGAATATAACTATCTTAAGTAGCTGTTCTAAAACCCAAATGACTAGAACCCTGACGGATTTTCTTTTAAAGTGCTAGAGCAGAGATTCAGACTCTGAATTTGCTGAATTAGTGCAAATTTGGATCCAGTGCTAGTTTTGCAACCATTCCAGCCTTTATAATGTGACCACAGCTTGCTTGGTTTCATGCCCGTGCTGGGGGCTCCAGGAAGCTCTGGTTCTCCTGGCTGCCTTCCTACCATGCCAGAGCCATGTCCACTCACTAAAATGAATACCTCACCATGCCACTTCCTGTGAACAATCCTTTGGTGGTTCTGACTGCCTATGGATCAAATAGAAGCATGACAATTTAATAAGCCTCTATGATCGATCCCTGCTCTAGACTCTTCTCCTGCCGCCCTCTCCTTTTAATTTTACATCTAGCTTCACAAGATTTATTGCTGTTTCCACGGTACATCCTTATGTGTCCTGCCCCTGTGGCATTAACCTACTATACCTTAAACATAAGTGTCATTTCTTTCTTTTCTACTAGGGAAATTCTAGACAACCTTCAAGACCTTGTAAGGAACACTTTTCTATGAAAGCTTTGCTTGAACTCTGCCTCCAAATTGGGTTAGAATAACTTCTCTCTTTGTATTATTTTTACATACATACTTATTGTATGTCTCATCTTGTATTTAATGGTTTGCTTATAAACCATCTCCCAGTTAAGCTGTGAGAGAACAAACTATGTCATATTTGTATCAGGACGTGCAGTAGTAGGTGCAGTGCCTACGGGAGGTAATTAGTAACTATTTCAGAGAATTTGTTCACTCAAAAAATGTTTGTTGTGGCATTTAATGTGTCAGTCATTGTTCTGGATCTCGAGTAAACAGGAATAAGGGCTTGCCTACATAAGCTCACATCCTGGTAGACAAAATGGATAAACAAGCAAACAAATAGGAAAGACAGATGCTTTCATGTAATGATATGTGCTATGCGGAAGAAGAAAGGAGTATAAGAGGCAGTTGGTCAGTGAAGCTTTTCTTAGATTCATAAGTCAAGAGGTAGTCAAATGAAACTTACCGAAAAAGGCAACATCTCTCTAATCAATTTTGATTGCTGAAGGTTTCTAATCCAAATCAGCTTAGCATGCTCTTAGAATCAAGGTGTTGATTGGGTAAAACCAAACTGTAGAGCCAGAGATTCAGACTCTGAATTTGCTGAATTAGTGCAAATTTGGATCCAGTGCTAGTTTTGCAACCATTCCAGCCTTTATAATGTGACCACAGCTTGCTTGGTTTCATGCCCGTGCTGGGGGCTCCAGGAAGCTCTGGTTCTCCTGGCTGCCTTCCTACCATGCCAGAGCCATGTCCACTCACTAAAATGAATACCTCACCATGCCACTTCCTGTGAACAATCCTTTGGTGGTTCTGACTGCCTATGGATCAAATAGAAGCATGACAATTTAATAAGCCTCTATGATCGATCCCTGCTCTAGACTCTTCTCCTGCCGCCCTCTCCTTTTAATTTTACATCTAGCTTCACAAGATTTATTGCTGTTTCCACGGTACATCCTTATGTGTCCTGCCCCTGTGGCATTAACCTACTATACCTTAAACATAAGTGTCATTTCTTTCTTTTTCTACTAGGGAAATTCTAGACAACCTTCAAGACCTTGTAAGGAACACTTTTCTATGAAAGCTTTGCTTGAACTCTGCCTCCAAATTGGGTTAGAATAACTTCTCTCTTTGTATTATTTTTACATACATACTTATTGTATGTCTCATCTTGTATTTAATGGTTTGCTTATAAACCATCTCCCAGTTAAGCTGTGAGAGAACAAACTATGTCATATTTGTATCAGGACGTGCAGTAGTAGGTGCAGTGCCTACGGGAGGTAATTAGTAACTATTTCAGAGAATTTGTTCACTCAAAAAATGTTTGTTGTGGCATTTAATGTGTCAGTCATTGTTCTGGATCTCGAGTAAACAGGAATAAGGGCTTGCCTACATAAGCTCACATCCTGGTAGACAAAATGGATAAACAAGCAAACAAATAGGAAAGACAGATGCTTTCATGTAATGATATGTGCTATGCGGAAGAAGAAAGGAGTATAAGAGGCAGTTGGTCAGTGAAGCTTTTCTTAGATTCATAAGTCAAGAGGTAGTCAAATGAAACTTACCGAAAAAGGCAACATCTCTCTAATCAATTTTGATTGCTGAAGGTTTCTAATCCAAATCAGCTTAGCATGCTCTTAGAATCAAGGTGGAGGAAGGGGAACATATGAGACATACTGGGACAAAAGTTTTACATACCTCATCTTACTGGATTTTATAACACCCGTAAGTTAGGTCCTGTTACAGGTAAGCAGTAACCTGAACCTCAGGGATGTCAAATACTGTGTCCTGTTGTAGTGTCTGAATGTGTAAATCAAGATTCAAATCCAGGTAGTGCCAGAGTACTTGCTTAACACAAGTTCTATGGTTGACTGCAGTAAACATATAGTAAAGGGCTGACTTTGTGCCAACCCCTGTTCTAAATGCTTGACATATACCAGTGAGTAGAACAGCCAGAGCTCTCTATCTGTATAGCAAATAACAAGTGTTGGTAAGGATGTGGAGAAACTGAAACGCTTGTGCACTTCTGGTAAGAATGTAAAATGGTGTAACCACTATGGAAAACTGTGGCATTTAATAAAAATATTAAAAAATACAATTACCATATGATCCAGCAGTTCGACTTCTAGGTGTATACTCTAAAAAACTGAAGGCAGGATCTCAAAATGGTATTTGTGCAGCCATGTTCATAGCAGCATTGTTCACAGTAGCCCAAAGGTGGAAGCACCTCATGTATTGTCATCTATGCATGAATGGATAAACAAAATGTAGACTATATATATAGTGGAATACTGTTTAGCTTTAAAAAAGGAAGAAATTCTGACACAGGCTACAACATGAATGAACGTTGAGAATGTTAATGTTGAGTGAAACAGGCCAGTCACAAAAAGACATATACTGTATGATTCCCTAATGTGAGGTACCTAGAGTGGTCAGATCCACAGGGGCTGAAAGTGGCTGCCAGGGGATGAAGGGAAGAGACAAAGGAGCATTGTTTTGGGTAGAGTTCCAGTTGGGAAAGATGAAGAGAGTTCTTTCGGTGATGACAGGTTGCACCACAGTGTGAATGTTCTTGATGCTACTACCCTGTATGCTTAAAAGCAAAAATGATACATTTTACGTTTTGTGTATCTTGAATTGAACAAATTCTCTGCCCTAGTGGAGCTCATAGTCTACTTGGGGGAGACAGACAATGAATAGTAAAGAGATTAAACATGTAGGCTATAAACTTTTGGGGAGAAGGGATGAGTGATATAGAACAAAGCAGAGAAGGTTAGGAAGAAGACTGCAGGACTGGGGGTCAACCAGTTCAGTCACTCAGTAATGTCCAACTCTTTGTGACCCCATGGACTATAGCATCTCCCAGAGCTTGCTCAAACTCATGTCCACTGAGCTGGTGATTCCATCAAGCCGTCTGGGAATAGGGAGAGACTATTTACAGTTTTTAAGAAAGGTGGGTAGCTCTATGGTCTTTTACAGCTAAAATTAGTATGTTGTTGATGAGCATGTCAGCTGTGAAACTGTGATATTTTCCTTGGCACTTGTGTTTTGCCCAGAAATTTCTGACTTGTTGGAGCCTTGAGTGGCAATTTAAAGTCTCTCAGAAATCACTTTCCAGTACCATTGAGAGGAGCCCTGCACACTAAGGCTAGTGGAATCTCACATGGAAAGACCCAGAGGGGTTTCTTTTCAGATTTGTGAGGAAGACAGCTGGGAGCGGTATGTATATTAGGGAATAATAATCAGTAAGAGGGAGTGGTAAGAACAGAGGTGAAGCAGCTTGGAAGGATGAATAGTTTTAGGCAAGGCAAGAGGATCTAAACTTGGTAGGCTAGATGACTTTAGTGTTTAGCTTTAAAAAAGGAAGAAATTCTGACACAGGCTACAACATGAATGAACGTTGAGAATGTTAATGTTGAGTGAAACAGGCCAGTCACAAAAAGACATATACTGTATGATTCCCTAATGTGAGGTACCTAGAGTGGTCAGATCCACAGGGGCTGAAAGTGGCTGCCAGGGGATGAAGGGAAGAGACAAAGGAGCATTGTTTTGGGTAGAGTTCCAGTTGGGAAAGATGAAGAGAGTTCTTTCGGTGATGACAGGTTGCACCACAGTGTGAATGTTCTTGATGCTACTACCCTGTATGCTTAAAAGCAAAAATGATACATTTTACGTTTTGTGTATCTTGAATTGAACAAATTCTCTGCCCTAGTGGAGCTCATAGTCTACTTGGGGGAGACAGACAATGAATAGTAAAGAGATTAAACATGTAGGCTATAAACTTTTGGGGAGAAGGGATGAGTGATATAGAACAAAGCAGAGAAGGTTAGGAAGAAGACTGCAGGACTGGGGGTCAACCAGTTCAGTCACTCAGTAATGTCCAACTCTTTGTGACCCCATGGACTATAGCATCTCCCAGAGCTTGCTCAAACTCATGTCCACTGAGCTGGTGATTCCATCAAGCCGTCTGGGAATAGGGAGAGACTATTTACAGTTTTTAAGAAAGGTGGGTAGCTCTATGGTCTTTTACAGCTAAAATTAGTATGTTGTTGATGAGCATGTCAGCTGTGAAACTGTGATATTTTCCTTGGCACTTGTGTTTTGCCCAGAAATTTCTGACTTGTTGGAGCCTTGAGTGGCAATTTAAAGTCTCTCAGAAATCACTTTCCAGTACCATTGAGAGGAGCCCTGCACACTAAGGCTAGTGGAATCTCACATGGAAAGACCCAGAGGGGTTTCTTTTCAGATTTGTGAGGAAGACAGCTGGGAGCGGTATGTATATTAGGGAATAATAATCAGTAAGAGGGAGTGGTAAGAACAGAGGTGAAGCAGCTTGGAAGGATGAATAGTTTTAGGCAAGGCAAGAGGATCTAAACTTGGTAGGCTAGATGACTTTAGTGTTAATTATTTGCTGCATCCACTGACTCCTTGAGCAAATGTTCTAAGGGGCATCTCTGCATATGCATCTGGGTTAAGTTCCTGGGGGTTGCGCTAGAAAGAGTGGTTGTCCTCAGGGAGCACATAATCTAGTAAAACAGTCAAACTATATGCCTGTTGTGAATAATTACATAAATTCAGCATAAGGTCTGTGATAAAGTACCCAGTTGAGTGAAAGAAACAATAAATGCTATTAACAAGAATGGCAGTCAAAATATTCAACTACTGCTACTGCACAGGCATCAGAAGGGCTTAGAATGGAGGTGACCAAACATAGCATACTGTAAGAGTGAATAACCCAGGACCAGGAATATCCGTACTGGCTATGGGGGCTTTGAGGAGCAAGGATGTGGGCATCACCAGACATTTCAGGGAGGACACAGAACTCACACTGAGCCTGGAATGTTGGGATGGGAGAGCAGAGCAGGAGTAATTAAATCAGTTTCATGATGTGAGTGGGATTCTTGGAAGGTTATTCTGACAGCTGTGTGTGGGATGGAGTCACGTGGGAAGAAGGAAGGAGAAAAACCAGTGAGGAGGTTGTTCTGGGAACTGAGGTGCAAGGTGAAGAGAGTGGAGAACATGATATTGGAAAGAGGGTCACCCCTGAAGGGGAGACCTGAGCATTTCTTTCTTGCAGTGAATTGTTTAGATTGACTAGGAAGTGTAATAAAAGCAAAATAAGGTGTGAACTTAAGCCGCTGACACTGCTCTCACTCCCCTCCCTGAAATTCCTCTCTTATGACACAACAAAGGAGTTGGAAAATAAAGTTTGTGAAGCTGGCCTGCAGAATAGAATTAGGTCTCCTACAAGAGTAACTTTGTCAGCGGGAATTACTCTGGCATCTACAGTATTTGAGGGCACAGAGGTGGGCGTCTCAACCTTACACTCTGGCTTGGATCTGGAATAATTTAAAAAATCCTGAAGCCTCTGAATGCTGGAAATTCTATCCTAGGAAGTCCCACCTAATAAGTTATATCTGGATATCAGGAGCCCAGGGAAGTGTCCTGACTTGCAAGCTTATCTTTTTGTTAGAAAAAACAAAAGTATGGACTTTGATCATGCAGCTCTTCACCTAGATATGCTTTCTGCAGAATTTAGGGGGCCCTAAGAGTTGTAGGGTTTCCCTTTGATAGTTTTAATTAGAGTGCCAATCAAAAACTCATCAGGCAAGTGGTAATGTTTGTATTGATCTTTGAAAGAGAAAGAAATATGACTGAATGCATTTCAACTTCCAGAAAGACTACTGAAAGGATGAGGAGTAAAAAGGAAGTAGTAGATGGATGGGGTGGCAGGTCAGTTGGCGCTCAAGAATTTTAGCTAAGACGTTAACATATAGCTGATTCATTTCATTGGATAGCAGAAACTAATATAAATTGTAAAGCAATTATATTCCTATAGAAAAAATAATGTGACTTCAAGTTCATGTAATTTAGATATTAGGATGCTGATTCTATAAATAAGTAAATTAGTGATACAGAACAAAGAGTCCGTCAGGAAATGTCTGATGCTTATGTGGTAAGAATGTAATATTTTGTAAAGATATACATTATATCTGATGGGCAATGGTTGTTTATTCTATAAATAACAATCAGATAATTAGGTAGCCATTTGTAAACACACACACACACACACACAATGCGTGCAATCACAACCCTGCCTCATTTTGTGCATCATGCTCATTCAAGATTTAAATATATGACACTGATGTCATAAATGTACTACAGGAAGACATGGCAGTATTTTAAATCACAGGAAGGCCTTTCTTAGCTTGGCAGAAACTTCTAAAGCTTCTCAAGTCAAGGTAAATAAAATAAGCAGCATAAAAATAATTGTCACTGAAACACTCTAAACAAAGTTACAAGACAAACAACAAACTGGAAAATGTATTTGCAGTGTCAGACCTAGACAGGCACTGCAGTTTTGTTTTTACATGGTAGTATGAGAGATCTATGGGTCTAAAGACCCAGAGCCATTCCAGCACCCCAAAGAACTTTCATGTTACTGCTTCATACTCACCTCTACTTCCCTCTTGCCCCACTTTCCCCAGCTCAGATGCCAGGCGCTCACTGATCTGTCCTTCATTTCTGTCATGTTGTCATCTAATGCATGTTCTGTACATGGAATCACACACTATGTCACCTTTTGGATTTGGCTTCTTTCACTCTACATAATTCTCCTGAGGTTTGTTCATTTGGGTTGTTGCATGTATCAGTAGTTTGTTCCTTTTTATTACTGAGTTGTAGTCCATGGTCTAGGTGTACCATGGTTTTTGAAATCATTCACCCATTGAGGGACATCAAAGTTGTTTTAGTTTTGGGCAATTACAAATAAAGCTGTTACAAATAGGTGCAGATTTTTGTGTGAACATAAGCCTATCTCTCTGTCCAGGAGTGCAATTGCTGGATCATATGGCAAAGCATGTTAACTTTTATAAGAAACTGACAAGCTTTTCCAGGGTGGCTGTATTATTGTATATAAACATGATACATATTTAAATGTATATAATGTATCGTGTCAGTAATTAAAAGATAATTATTGATTATAAGATGAACGACCTCAGGGAATTAGCAAAGAACAGGTAGTTCACAGAAAAATAAGTACAAGTGACTCTGTACTTATGAAGATATACTTAGCCTCACTGATATTGTGAAATATTAAAAATACAGTTATGGAGGATATCATTTTTTCATTTACACATTCTCCAAGGACAAAATGTTTGAGAATATGCTCGGTGTTTGGGGAAACAGATAACTATACATTATCGATGGGGGTACAATCTAATAAAGTTGCATGAAGAACAGCTTAACAATATCTATTGAAAATTTTAATGCTAATGCTCTTTGACTAAGCAGTTCTAACCCTAGTAAACTTTTCAATAGGTATAGTTATCTATGTGTGAAATTTATTAATTCACTAAGTAATTTATGTACCAGTGTCTGCTCTAGCTACTTGGAATGCACTGTGAATAAAACAAAGATCCCTACCCTTGTGGAAGTTATATTCTAATAAGGAGAGATACAGAATATATAATAGATACAAGAAATATGTTATAAAATATGTGGAAAATGATAGGTGCTTTGGAAAAAGAGCAAGATAAAGGAGACTGGTTGTGCTGGAGGTGGGTGTGGATTGCAATTTATTTTTTTTTCTTGCAATTCTGTTGAGGTATGATTGACATATAGCACTGTGTAAGTTATAGGTGGACCTGATTTAATTTGTATGCACAATGAAGTGATGATGACAATAAATTTAGGGAACATCCATCCTCTCACACAGGTAGGAAACAAACCTTTTGTTCCCTTGTGATGAGAACTCTTAATAGCTTTCATAAATAGGATTTGCTCCCTTAATCACTTTCATGTATAACTGAGAACAGTGTTCATTATATTTATCCTGTTGTACATTGCAATCCTAGTACTTACTTATCTTATAACTGGAAGTTCGTACCTTTTATTGTCTTCATTCAGTTCCCCCATCTGCCACTGCCTGCCTCTGATCACCACATACCTGATGTCTTTTTGTGAGTTTGTTTTTGAGGATAATTGACCTGTGACACTATGTTAGTTCCAGTTACACAACATGATAATTTGATATTTCTGTATATTTCAAACTTCTCACCACAAGTCTAGTTACAATATATTACCATACAAAGCTATTACATAGTTATTGATTCTATTCCTTCCCCACACTGTACATTTCATACCATGACTCATTTATTTTGCAATTGGAAGTCTGTACCTCTTAATTTCTTTCACTGTTTCTTTCCTCCTGCTGACCTCCTCCCCTCTGACATCCACCTGTTTTTTTCTCTTGATTTTTGTTCTGTTTGTTCATTTGTTTTGTATTTTTTGGTTCCACAAATAGGTAAAGTCATACAACACTTGTCTTTCACTGTCCGACCTATTTCACCTAACATAATATCCTCTAGTCTGTAATACCTTCTAGTCCAACAGATGGCAAGATTTCATTCTTTTCTATTGCTGAGTAAAATTCCCATATATGTATATATAGGCAGCATAAGTGTGAAATTTATTAATTCACTAAGTAATCTTTATGAAACCAAAAAATTTTGTCTGCTCTAGCTACTTGGAATGCACTGTGAATAAAACAAAGATCCCTACCCTTGTGGAAGTTATATTCTAATAAGGAGAGATACAGAATATATAATAGATACAAGAAATATGTTATAAAATATGTGGAAAATGATAGGTGCTTTGGAAAAAGAGCAAGATAAAGGAGACTGGTTGTGCTGGAGGTGGGTGTGGATTGCAATTTATTTTTTTTTCTTGCAATTCTGTTGAGGTATGATTGACATATAGCACTGTGTAAGTTATAGGTGGACCTGATTTAATTTGTATGCACAATGAAGTGATGATGACAATAAATTTAGGGAACATCCATCCTCTCACACAGGTAGGAAACAAACCTTTTGTTCCCTTGTGATGAGAACTCTTAATAGCTTTCATAAATAGGATTTGCTCCCTTAATCACTTTCATGTATAACTGAGAACAGTGTTCATTATATTTATCCTGTTGTACATTGCAATCCTAGTACTTACTTATCTTATAACTGGAAGTTCGTACCTTTTTATTGTCTTCATTCAGTTCCCCCATCTGCCACTGCCTGCCTCTGATCACCACATACCTGATGTCTTTTTGTGAGTTTGTTTTTGAGGATAATTGACCTGTGACACTATGTTAGTTCCAGTTACACAACATGATAATTTGATATTTCTGTATATTTCAAACTTCTCACCACAAGTCTAGTTACAATATATTACCATACAAAGCTATTACATAGTTATTGATTCTATTCCTTCCCCACACTGTACATTTCATACCATGACTCATTTATTTTGCAATTGGAAGTCTGTACCTCTTAATTTCTTTCACTGTTTCTTTCCTCCTGCTGACCTCCTCCCCTCTGACATCCACCTGTTTTTTTCTCTTGAGTCTTTCTGTTCTGTTTGTTCATTTGTTTTGTATTTTTTGGTTCCACAAATAGGTAAAGTCATACAACACTTGTCTTTCACTGTCCGACCTATTTCACCTAACATAATATCCTCTAGTCTGTAATACCTTCTAGTCCAACAGATGGCAAGATTTCATTCTTTTCTATTGCTGAGTAAAATTCCCATATATGTATATATAGGCAGCATATGTATGGATCTTTTGTATCCATTCAGATATGTCTTTTGATTGGAACATTTAGTCCATTTACATTTAAAGTGATTATTGATAGGGGTGTACTTATTATCATTTTGTTAATTGTTTGTGGGCTGTTTTTGTATAGTTCTTTTTTCTTTTGTCTTTTTTCATTGTCTTGTGATTTTATCTTTATCTTTAACTTTTGCCACTTTACTTACAGTATGTCTTGGTGTGATCCTCTTTGGGTTAATCCTGTTTGGAACTCTCTGTGCTTCCCAGACCTAGATATCTATTCCCTTCTGAAGGTTAAGGAAGTTTTTGGCTATGATGTTCTCCAATATATTCTCTCCCTCTTTCTCTCTTCTTTTTCTGGGACCCTCTGTCTCTGTGCTTCCCAGACCTAGATATCTATTCCCTTCTGAAGGTTAAGGAAGTTTTTGGCTATGATGTTCTCCAATATATTCTCTCCCTCTTTCTCTCTTCTCTTTCTGGGACCCTCTGTAATGAGGATGTTAGTATGCTTTCTGTTGATCTCTTAAATGGTCTCATTTCTGTTTATTCTTTTTTTATGTTCAGCTTCAGTGATTTCTGTTACTCAGTCTTCCAGCTTGTTGATCTGTTTCTCTCTATTACCTAACCTACTGTTGATCCCTTCTAGTTTATTTACTCATTTTTTTAGTATTTATTTTATTTTTTAAGGATTACTACATTTATGTAGTTATTGGCTATGCTGGGTCTTCTTTGCTGTGAGAGGGCTTTCTCTAGTTGTGGTGCTTTGGGCTTCTTATTGTGGTGGCTTCTCCTGTTGCGGCACACAGGCTCTAGGCGTGTGGGCTTTGGTGCTTATGGCAAACAGGCTAATTAGTTGCTGTGAAGCCTGTGGGATCTTCCTGGACCAGGGATTGAACTGATGTCCCCTGCATTGCAAGGTGCATTCTTAATCCCCGGACCACCAGGGAAGCCCCCTTCTAGTTTATTTTTTGTTTCAGCTGTTGTATTCTTCACCTCTCTTTTACTCTTCTTTATCTTTTTTGTTTGTTAAAAAATTTTGACTTCTGACTCTGTTCATTCATTCTTTACCTGAGTTCTTCGAACATCTTTACAGTCGCTACCTTGAAGTCTTTGTCAGGTAGATTCTCTTAGTTCTTCTGGGGTTTGCCTTGTTCTTTTGTCTGGAACATATTCCTTTGTCCCCTTATATGGCCTAATTTGCTATTGCTATGCATTTGGTAAGTTAATTCTGTTTCCTGACCTTGGAGAAGTGGCCTCTTGTAGGAGACGTCTTCTGTGTCTCAGCAGTGAGCCGCCTCCAGAGCTATATGCTATAAAGACCCCCTCCATGTGGGCTGCGTGGGTCCCTCTGTTATGGAGCCTGACTCCTGTGGGCAGTCTGGCAGGTGTGACTGACCCTGCACTTGGTTGGCTGCTAGCTCTGCCTTGTGTGGAAGTTGCCTGCCGCTGGTTGGTGGGGCTGGGTCACAAGGAAATAGAAGATCTTTGCTGTTAGTCTTGTGGGTTTTTTTCCATCAATAGTTTCTCTGTAAGTGGTTGTTATTTTGGTGTGCCCGCAGGAGGAGGTAGCCTCTGGGTCTTCCTATTCTGCAATATTGGCCACTCTTAGGCTGCAATTTCAAGTGCATGGTTGGGGTTAGCTTTATTGAGGTGATTTGTGAGCAACAACTTGTAGGAGATCCAGCAGAGATACTTAGTGATTACAGAATATTGTGCTCCCTTACGTTTCCCAGACCCCTGCAATTAGGCAGGACTCTGAGACTAGTTTTGATCAATAGACTGTATTTGGGAATGATGCGGGCAGAAACTTTTGGGAGTTGGTAAATGACTCCCTCTTTTCTTTTCCTGCTGTGGCAACTGCAGAAGCCTCAAATGATGATAGCCAAGCCCTAAGACAGACGAAGTTCCAACTCTTTGGCTACCACTTGAAAGAGTGCCATCTTTATGAACTGTCTACATAGGAATTTTATGTGTGCACACCACTGAGATTTTGAGGTTTGTTTGTAATTGCAGTCTAGCCAACCCTCACAAATTCAGGAGGTGAGGGAGTTAGCCCTGTGTATATCTCAGGGAGGAGCATTTTAGACAGAGAGAACAGCCAGAGCAAAGAACCCATGACAGGAAAGTGCTTGGATGGTCTAGTGATTTGCGTACAAGTTTATGAAGCATTGTTTCAGTAGTGGAAGATTGTAAAGAAACTGAATTTTCTTTGATAGGGGATTTTTTTTCCCTCATTTTTTAAAAAAAATTTTGGCCTCTTCTGTTGGTTTTTTATTTATTTTCGTCCATCTTTATTCTTTGGCCTGTGTGGGCCTCCCATCACAGTGGCTTCTCATTGCAGAGCACTGGCTCTGGGCGTATGCACTTCAGAGCGCTGGCTTGTAATTGGACACACCGTCCAGCTGCTCCACTACTCGTGGGATCTTCCCCGCACCAGGGATGGAACTGGTGCCCCTGGTCCTGCAAGGCAGACTCTTTACCCACTGGACCACCAGGGAAGCCCTGATAGCGGACTTTTAAGAAATTATGGCACATCCATTCAATGAAATACTAGACAGTTAATATTATAATGTGGCACTGTATTTAGTTAACAGTATAACATCAAAGTTTGTGACTAATATTAGAAATAGTTAGGTGGCCCTTTATGCAGTGATATGTAATGATCTCCAGACTTTGTAATTAAGCTGAAAATGTAAGACTAGAATACTATAAAGATAATATGGTTTTAAAAGTGCCCTATTTATTAAAAATTATCAGTGTACACATCTTTATATGCTTGTTTAAGAGCAAGTTTATGAATATTAGAAACTCACCTCCTTAGAAATATTAAGATGTGTCACACGCAAGGAGTGGAAGAGTGTCAAGGTTCTTCGCTGGGGTGATTTTGCCTCTCAGGGTCTGGAGACAGTTTTTGGTTGTCATGACTGGAGAAGAGATGCTGTTGCATTTGGTGGGTAGGAGCCAGGAAGGTTGCTCACAGCTTACAATGCACGAGGACATCCCCATGACCAAGATTTATCTATCTCCCTCCCAAATCAATGGTGCTGAGGTTGTGAGACTTTGGTTTAGGGGGCCTTGAGTAAAAGGTTTCAAGTGGACTACTTGGTAATGGTGAAATGTGCTAGTGTGTATCACCAGTACTTCAGAGTGTCTCTTTTCATCTGTAGTATGTCATCTGACTTCTTCATGAGAGCCAGCCGCTGGGCAAAGAACAACTGAACAAGAGATTCTCATTAGTTTCTTTTAACCAAATCCTTTCTTTTTCTTGTTTGCTGATTGGAAATTAAAAAAAAAAAAAGAAAGCCTTTCTATTTTCTACGAAACCCTCATTTTTAAAAAATTTTGGCCTCTTCTGTTGGTTTTTTATTTATTTTCGTCCATCTTTATTCTTTGGCCTGTGTGGGCCTCCCATCACAGTGGCTTCTCATTGCAGAGCACTGGCTCTGGGCGTATGCACTTCAGAGCGCTGGCTTGTAATTGGACACACCGTCCAGCTGCTCCACTACTCGTGGGATCTTCCCCGCACCAGGGATGGAACTGGTGCCCCTGGTCCTGCAAGGCAGACTCTTTACCCACTGGACCACCAGGGAAGCCCTGATAGCGGACTTTTAAGAAATTATGGCACATCCATTCAATGAAATACTAGACAGTTAATATTATAATGTGGCACTGTATTTAGTTAACAGTATAACATCAAAGTTTGTGACTAATATTAGAAATAGTTAGGTGGCCCTTTATGCAGTGATATGTAATGATCTCCAGACTTTGTAATTAAGCTGAAAATGTAAGACTAGAATACTATAAAGATAATATGGTTTTAAAAGTGCCCTATTTATTAAAAATTATCAGTGTACACATCTTTATATGCTTGTTTAAGAGCAAGTTTATGAATATTAGAAACTCACCTCCTTAGAAATATTAAGATGTGTCACACGCAAGGAGTGGAAGAGTGTCAAGGTTCTTCGCTGGGGTGATTTTGCCTCTCAGGGTCTGGAGACAGTTTTGGTTGTCATGACTGGAGAAGAGATGCTGTTGCATTTGGTGGGTAGGAGCCAGGAAGGTTGCTCACAGCTTACAATGCACGAGGACATCCCCATGACCAAGATTTATCTATCTCCCTCCCAAATCAATGGTGCTGAGGTTGTGAGACTTTGGTTTAGGGGGCCTTGAGTAAAAGGTTTCAAGTGGACTACTTGGTAATGGTGAAATGTGCTAGTGTGTATCACCAGTACTTCAGAGTGTCTCTTTTCATCTGTAGTATGTCATCTGACTTCTTCATGAGAGCCAGCCGCTGGGCAAAGAACAACTGAACAAGAGATTCTCATTAGTTTCTTTTAACCAAATCCTTTCTTTTTCTTGTTTGCTGATTGGAAATTAAAAAAAAAAAAAGAAAGCCTTTCTATTTTCTACGAAAAAGCTCCATCTGTATTTGAATATACTCCTATGGTTATAACAAATAATGTGCTTTAACAAATGGAAAAATGTCATAAATGGCAACAGATGTAGCTTAGTGCTGACTTGAGTGCTGTAGCAAGGCTTCCCACAGGACAAGTGGTGCTGGGTCCTTCCCCCTCAGAGCCATCAGACACAAGGCTCACAAATGAGAGAGCAATGGCCACTGCCCTGCTTGTTATGATCAACCAGAAAAACAGGCTTCGGCTTATTGAATCTATTATTGAACCCTAATTAGCTGTGGTGTTTGGGCATTCTGAGGCCTATGGTAAGATAAATAATATTTATGGTTTCTTCAATGTATCAAATCATTGTTTATGAAATACAGTGTAGGATAAAATACTCGCCTTTCTCAGAGTTTAGACCACAGAATGACCAAGAACTCATTCTGGGATTGCGACTGAAGCCCTGGAGCCCAGGATGGGTAATCTTCATGTAGACACTCTAACCACACGTGTCACAGTGCTCAGCAGAGTCTCAGGCCCACGCAGACTCCTCGACGGGTCCTAAACCAATGCCCTTAACATCGCCACGTGAGCTTTGGGTGGAATTGAGGAAGGGTAGCATTAAATACACTGAGTAATCTGAAAATGAAGGGTAGGGGAATTAAAAACAAGTCCAGTTGGGTTCCAAAAAAATTTCTGAGAATGTCAGCATTTTCCATTTTGGGGAAAAAGATGTATTTAAAAGCTTTTCTGTAGGAGGACTTGCTAGACTCTCGTTAGTGCATATATTGATATGAACGGAAATAATGTGGAGAAAAAGTAAACCAAAAAATCTCAAAGACCCCAAATAAAATGCCAGAATAGTTTCAGTAAACACAAAGAGATCTCAGTTTCCTTATCCATAATACAGGGAAAAACAATGTGAAAATCTTGGAGCCAGATGAGTTTCAGAATTCAGGATATCTAGTATTCTAGGAAAGCAATAAGATAAATGTGCATACATGCTCAGTCGCTCAGTTGTGTCTGAGTCTTTGTGACCCTAGGGACTGTAGCCTGCCAGGCTCCTTTGTCTGTGGGATTCCTCAGGCAAGAATACTGGAGTGGGTGGCTATTTCTTCCTTCAGGGGATCTTCCTGACACAGGCATTCAGCCTGAGTCCCCTGCACTGGAAGGTGGATTCTTTACCACTGTTCCATCTGGGAAGCCCAAGTATACATATCATTCACTACATGGAACCTTGAGGGGGTTTGGAGAACTAGTCCTTCGTGAAATGCATTAATATCTCTGTAGTGAAATGTGTACCAAATGGGTTAAAGACTATAAGCTGCCTCACATAGGTTAAGTCAGTTTTTGCTGCCAAGTAAGTTTGCTCTAGACTTAGGAAACACTGAGTTTTCAGAACTTTTGAATTTATGAACTACAACTGATGTAGAATAAACATAAAAAGCTCTAAGGGGCAAACTGTGTATAACCTCTGTATAGTACTGGGGTACAGTAAGCATGCAGTAACAGTGGCTATTTTTTATTATTAGATTGAGTTATATGAAATTTTTGTTTCTATAGGCAAAAGACAATCAGATACTTTAATTATAATATTATGTCACCATTAGAAATGTTTGAGTTGGTATAGATTTGGCTCTTTGGTTTCATTTCTTTTCTTCCTTTCTGTACCTTTCCCTTCCTATCACCCCTCACTCCCACCTTAAAATCCTTGTGTATAGAAAGTGATGTGAGTGATCATCTTTGGTTGGGTTACTAAACAGGCTCTTTAAGCGCCACCTGCTTGTATGGGAGTAGAAGGCCTTTGCTTAAAGAAGATAGAAACCAAAACAAAAGTAGTAAAATAAGTAGTAGGCATTTTACTTGTCTTAGATTTCCATGCCCTTCTTTCTCAGCATGCCCTGAGTGTTCTAACCACAGTGATTCTGATGACCAGAGTTTCCAGAGAAACCTGGGACTGAGCTGAGTCAGAAGGATTCGAGTTGGGTCAGCACAGAGTCCAGGCTAAAATCGTGGTGAACTGGTGTGAAAAAACAAACAAACAAAAGCAGCCTAAAAATCAAATCAGTCAACTGCCAGCCTCTTCAGAATTGTACCAAAATGACACGCTGTTCGTAAGCCTGTTTCTCTGCATCCTTTTCTAACTGTAGACCCCGGCCACTCAGATCATTCTCCGTCTTAAATAACATTATGGGCCATCCATGGGGGCAGAAAAGCTAGCAGACTTATGACTTACATTCTGTTTACAACTTCATTTCTACGATTGATTATTTGTTTGTTTGTTTAGGATTTTCTCCTGGTGGCTCAGGGGTAAAGAATCCATTTGCAATGCAGGAGACAGGGTTCTATCCCTGGGTTGGGAAGATCCTCTAAAGGAGGAAATGACCCCTGACTTCAGTATTCTTGCCTGGAAAATTCCATGGGCAGAGGAACTGGGCAGAATACAGACCATGGGATCCCAAAGAGTCAGACACGATTGAGCCACTGGCCACCCACAGGTCAGAGGACCTTGGTAATTGAAGACTTCTTTTATTTTATTAATATGTAAATACTCCTGATTTTATGGTAGGAGTGAATCTAAGCTTGTCAGATATTTTCATGGTAATTCCTCTGGTGAAGGTCTTAATTAACCAAGTAATTTCTGATAAGTATAAAGGATCTTAATTACTTGAACTATTTATAATGAGTAACCTCACCCCTAGAGCAGTTTGCAGCCTTCCAATTGCTTTGAGTGGTAGATTGGCCTTTGGTCTTTCCCCAAACCCCTCACTCCCACCTTAAAATCCTTGTGTATAGAAAGTGATGTGAGTGATCATCTTTGGTTGGGTTACTAAACAGGCTCTTTAAGCGCCACCTGCTTGTATGGGAGTAGAAGGCCTTTGCTTAAAGAAGATAGAAACCAAAACAAAAGTAGTAAAATAAGTAGTAGGCATTTTACTTGTCTTAGATTTCCATGCCCTTCTTTCTCAGCATGCCCTGAGTGTTCTAACCACAGTGATTCTGATGACCAGAGTTTCCAGAGAAACCTGGGACTGAGCTGAGTCAGAAGGATTCGAGTTGGGTCAGCACAGAGTCCAGGCTAAAATCGTGGTGAACTGGTGTGAAAAAACAAACAAACAAAAGCAGCCTAAAAATCAAATCAGTCAACTGCCAGCCTCTTCAGAATTGTACCAAAATGACACGCTGTTAGAAGCCTGTTTCTCTGCATCCTTTTCTAACTGTAGACCCCGGCCACTCAGATCATTCTCCGTCTTAAATAACATTATGGGCCATCCATGGGGGCAGAAAAGCTAGCAGACTTATGACTTACATTCTGTTTACAACTTCATTTCTACGATTGATTATTTGTTTGTTTGTTTAGGATTTTCTCCTGGTGGCTCAGGGGTAAAGAATCCATTTGCAATGCAGGAGACAGGGTTCTATCCCTGGGTTGGGAAGATCCTCTAAAGGAGGAAATGACCCCTGACTTCAGTATTCTTGCCTGGAAAATTCCATGGGCAGAGGAACTGGGCAGAATACAGACCATGGGATCCCAAAGAGTCAGACACGATTGAGCCACTGGCCACCCACAGGTCAGAGGACCTTGGTAATTGAAGACTTCTTTTATTTTATTAATATGTAAATACTCCTGATTTTATGGTAGGAGTGAATCTAAGCTTGTCAGATATTTTCATGGTAATTCCTCTGGTGAAGGTCTTAATTAACCAAGTAATTTCTGATAAGTATAAAGGATCTTAATTACTTGAACTATTTATAATGAGTAACCTCACCCCTAGAGCAGTTTGCAGCCTTCCAATTGCTTTGACTGTACTGGGATGTGCCCCTCTGTGGGCTCCTCAAGATGGTCCTGTTCCTGTTTCCTGTGCCTTCCACTGGTTGTAAACCTCTGCGTTATTCAGTGCATTCTCATATGAAATTCCGTCCTAATTTGAAGTAACCTGGCAACTCTGCATCTTCTATCTTAAAAAAAGTCCAATGAGTACTTCTGGTTTATTCCTAAGGCTACTTTTTTCCTATTAAAAATAACTTTTTATTTCTTCCAGCAAAACTGATGGATAGAAAAATTAAACACTCAATTTAGCACAAAGCAGAAAATAAAAATTACCTATAATGCCCCCAACTTGGGTAACCACTGTTACATTTTGATGTAAATAGCACTCTCTCTGTTTACAGAAGTGGGAGCACCCTGTTGTGTAACTTTGTGGGTTTTTCACTTAATTGTTGTAAATACCTTTTCCTTTTATCACAATACATGTTATAGTTAAACCTTATTTCTGTTGTGTGTATAATTAATTACTAGTGTTGGACATTTTGGCTGCTTAATGTTTTTTACCTCTATAAAGGCTTCTGTGATAAGTGACTTTGTGGCTAAATGTTTGCACACATGTGTGATTGTTTCTCAGGTAAAGTTTTAGAAGTGGAGTTATTGAATTAAAGTGTAAGCACAATTTTGAGGATTTTGATTCTTAGGAACAAATAAATGGCCCTCCACAAAGATGGTGTGACTTTACACATCCATCGAGCAGTCTCTGACAGTCAAGCTCTCTTTTCTGTGGCTTCTTTTTGGGAGCTTTTCAGTGCTTCTGCATCAAAATTGCTTGTGCTAAATTTGTCAGTGCTGGCTCTGGCCTCAATCTGCTCATTATTTTTCTGCCATGGGATCTCCCTTGCTTGAATTGTCTATGAGCAGTAGAGAAGGAGAAAAGTGAATCCTGTGTGTGTGTGTGTGTGTGTGTGTGTGTGTGTGTGTGTGTGTGTTTGCATCCACATCCCATCCAACCAACCTACGAGAGGCAGCAGTAGCAGCAAATTAAACTCAAGCTTTGCAAGATTTGCTTTCCATTGGGAAATGAAAGACCCACGAAGTTCAAGGAGCCCATTAGTGGCAAGAAAATTAAGAGCATAAACCCAAAGAATGCCCACAGCTTGCAGCTTGGTATTGCATGGATGCTTATGGTTCATATAATCTCTGATTGCTCAAGTGTGCTTAAAGACAATAACAGCTCCGATTATATTCCTTTTATGCTAGCTAGGGCCAGTCACCTGTGGCCCTCATCAGCCATCCAAGACATTTGTGACGAATGCTTCAAGAGACAAAACAGAGGGAATAGAGTGCTGTTTACATTCTATAACTTCTCATGTAAGTGTTTAGGGAACAAGGACCCAATAGAGCAAAACTGATGGATAGAAAAATTAAACACTCAATTTAGCACAAAGCAGAAAATAAAAATTACCTATAATGCCCCCAACTTGGGTAACCACTGTTACATTTTGATGTAAATAGCACTCTCTCTGTTTACAGAAGTGGGAGCACCCTGTTGTGTAACTTTGTGGGTTTTTCACTTAATTGTTGTAAATACCTTTTCCTTTTATCACAATACATGTTATAGTTAAACCTTATTTCTGTTGTGTGTATAATTAATTACTAGTGTTGGACATTTTGGCTGCTTAATGTTTTTTACCTCTATAAAGGCTTCTGTGATAAGTGACTTTGTGGCTAAATGTTTGCACACATGTGTGATTGTTTCTCAGGTAAAGTTTTAGAAGTGGAGTTATTGAATTAAAGTGTAAGCACAATTTTGAGGATTTTGATTCTTAGGAACAAATAAATGGCCCTCCACAAAGATGGTGTGACTTTACACATCCATCGAGCAGTCTCTGACAGTCAAGCTCTCTTTTCTGTGGCTTCTTTTTGGGAGCTTTTCAGTGCTTCTGCATCAAAATTGCTTGTGCTAAATTTGTCAGTGCTGGCTCTGGCCTCAATCTGCTCATTATTTTTCTGCCATGGGATCTCCCTTGCTTGAATTGTCTATGAGCAGTAGAGAAGGAGAAAAGTGAATCCTGTGTGTGTGTGTGTGTGTGTGTGTGTGTGTGTGTGTGTGTGTGTTTGCATCCACATCCCATCCAACCAACCTACGAGAGGCAGCAGTAGCAGCAAATTAAACTCAAGCTTTGCAAGATTTGCTTTCCATTGGGAAATGAAAGACCCACGAAGTTCAAGGAGCCCATTAGTGGCAAGAAAATTAAGAGCATAAACCCAAAGAATGCCCACAGCTTGCAGCTTGGTATTGCATGGATGCTTATGGTTCATATAATCTCTGATTGCTCAAGTGTGCTTAAAGACAATAACAGCTCCGATTATATTCCTTTTATGCTAGCTAGGGCCAGTCACCTGTGGCCCTCATCAGCCATCCAAGACATTTGTGACGAATGCTTCAAGAGACAAAAACAGAGGGGAATAGAGTGCTGTTTTACATTCTATAACTTCTCATGTAAGTGTTTAGGGGAACAAGGACTAAGACTCCTCTATTTATGGATTGAGAGACTCTTTCTGTGCCCTTGGAAAGCTAAAGAACATTTGGGGAATTTTGCTGTTTGTTGAAAGTTCCAGTGTAGTCAAAGGCAGGCTGAAAAGATACTTATTTTTTACTGCTTGTTTCTGAAAACTCTAAAAGTTTGAGGCTACCTATTAAAATGTGATGCTGGCTTTTGTGGATTACCTATTTTAACTGTCTGTGTTCTTCCTGGTCAACTTAGTCTATGCTGTTGAGAATAAACCACATTTTTCATACATTTATTTATTTACTCACTCACTCACTTTCTTAGGGAAAAGGCATGAAGAAAACAAGAATTGTGGGGACCGTTCTTTAAGTAAAAAGACATGTGTCCTTTTCTTACATGTGATAGAAAGATCAGAACCTCATCCAGTATTTCCAGTAGGGTTTTCTTTTTGTGGGGATGAAAGTGTAGAGACTTGTACTACAACCACATCTTTACTATCACTTAGCTCCATGGTCTCTCCTACTTCATGAGGAGTGTTCTTAGATGGTCTTCTACCATACTGTCTATCACCTCTTTTCCTTTATTTCCTCAAAACATGACTAATATAAGACTGTTGCATGAAGTAGATTTTTCTGAGGGATTGGGGTAATTACAGTGGAGTTTGCTGGACTGCAAGATCTGGGGGAACACTCCCCCCATAAGACTATCTTACTTCTGACATCAACTACAGTTCAGTGGGCTCCCCAAGCCACCTTTAGGTTGGATAATTTTCTAGAATGAGTCACAGTGTTACTGAACCAAACTTGGGTCCACTCACCCATGCACAGAAAGCCAGTCCACTGACTTGGGATGGTGGTAAAGGAAAATGCAGCTTTATTATAAGGTACCATACAAGGAGAATAGGATGCTAAATGGTTCATTATAATCTTTTTTTGATTGCTCAAGTGTGCTTAAAGACAATAACAGCTCCGATTATATTCCTTTTATGCTAGCTAGGGCCAGTCACCTGTGGCCCTCATCAGCCATCCAAGACATTTGTGACGAATGCTTCAAGAGACAAAAACAGAGGGGAATAGAGTGCTGTTTTACATTCTATAACTTCTCATGTAAGTGTTTAGGGGAACAAGGACTAAGACTCCTCTATTTATGGATTGAGAGACTCTTTCTGTGCCCTTGGAAAGCTAAAGAACATTTGGGGAATTTTGCTGTTTGTTGAAAGTTCCAGTGTAGTCAAAGGCAGGCTGAAAAGATACTTATTTTTTACTGCTTGTTTCTGAAAACTCTAAAAGTTTGAGGCTACCTATTAAAATGTGATGCTGGCTTTTGTGGATTACCTATTTTAACTGTCTGTGTTCTTCCTGGTCAACTTAGTCTATGCTGTTGAGAATAAACCACTTTTTTCATACATTTATTTATTTACTCACTCACTCACTTTCTTAGGGAAAAGGCATGAAGAAAACAAGAATTGTGGGGACCGTTCTTTAAGTAAAAAGACATGTGTCCTTTTCTTACATGTGATAGAAAGATCAGAACCTCATCCAGTATTTCCAGTAGGGTTTTCTTTTTGTGGGGATGAAAGTGTAGAGACTTGTACTACAACCACATCTTTACTATCACTTAGCTCCATGGTCTCTCCTACTTCATGAGGAGTGTTCTTAGATGGTCTTCTACCATACTGTCTATCACCTCTTTTCCTTTATTTCCTCAAAACATGACTAATATAAGACTGTTGCATGAAGTAGATTTTTCTGAGGGATTGGGGTAATTACAGTGGAGTTTGCTGGACTGCAAGATCTGGGGGAACACTCCCCCCATAAGACTATCTTACTTCTGACATCAACTACAGTTCAGTGGGCTCCCCAAGCCACCTTTAGGTTGGATAATTTTCTAGAATGAGTCACAGTGTTACTGAACCAAACTTGGGTCCACTCACCCATGCACAGAAAGCCAGTCCACTGACTTGGGATGGTGGTAAAGGAAAATGCAGCTTTATTATAAGGTACCATACAAGGAGAACAGGTGAATCATGCACAAAACCCCTGACCTCCTCAGAAGGTTTCAGCAAACCATTTGTAAAGACCAAGTAAGGGAGGGGGTTTGCAGGAATATAATCAGCTTGTGTACAATTCTCTATTTAGTTGATGGTGAGGTAGCAGGGCTGTGTCACAGGGGTTAGCGTGAATCCTTAAGCTCCAGTAGGTCTAGGGGCTGTTTGCTTATTCTCATCAAGCAGTTAACATCTCCCATTTGGTGGGGAGGGTTTGCATCTGTAAAACATTCAGTAAACGTGCATCAAATGGTATTATCTAGGTACTTCAGAGAGGAGCTAAAGCAGAGGATACAGGGAAAGGATCTGTCCCAGGAAGGCCCCAGAGGGTCCTGCTTAGTTCCAGCAGAACTCATTGAAAGGAGAGGAATGCAGGTTAACATCAGTCAAGGGAAGAGACGTATAGGGCGGAGTCCAGGAGAGGCCCCAAAGTCAAGCTTCCAATTGCCCTTTCCCTGTGGAGTCCTAATGCTGTTACCTCTTCCTGAGATATACATGATGTGCGACATATACAGAATATTGCCAACCAGGGAAGCCCACTCAAGCCTCTGGTATCCAGACATTTTATGGGCGCTCATCACACACTGCTTATGTGATTGACGTTTACTCTCCAGACTCTCTCAGAGCTTCAGGCTAATACCTGTAGTCTCCAGTTTCTCTGGACCTGGGAATTTATACATTTCCCAAAACCTCCATTATAAATCACATTGTTAAACCATTCAGTGTCCAACGTCTGCTGACCAGGGACCCCCCCCCCCCCACCCTACAAAGACACTCCAATCATGTAAAACATTCCAGGGACCTACAGATCACCTCCTAGTAGCCAAGACACAAAAGCCCGATCTCTCTTTGGGTAAGGGTAATTCCTCACTACACAATTATATTACTGAGACATTTCTAGAAACTTATTAGTCAATCTTAAATCTCATTAACTGGAGCCACATTCCCTTATTTTTTTCTTTTTTTCTGTTTTATTCTTTTTTTTTTTTTAAATATGGTTGATTTACAGTGACTCAATCTCTGATGTACAACAAAGTGACTCAGTTATACACATACAGACATTCTTTTTTATATTATTTTCCATTATGGGTTATCACAGAATTTTATGCATAGTTCCCTGTGCTATACATTGTTGTTGTTTAGTTGCTAAGTCATGTCTGACTCTTTGTGACCCCATGGACTGTAGCCCACCAGACTCCTCTTTCCATAGGATTTCCCAGGCAAGGATACTGAAATAGATTGCCATTTTCTGCTCCAGGGGATCTTCCTGACCCAGGGACTGAATCTGTGCTATACCTTGTTTATCCATTCTAAATGTAATAGTTTGTATCTACCACCTCTAAACTCCTAGCCTATCCCTCTCCTTCCTCCCAACCCTTCAGACAACCACAAGTCTGTTCTTTATGTCTATGAGTCTGTTTCTGTTTTGTTGATAGGTTCATTTGTAATGTATTTTAGATTCCACATATAAGTGATGTCATTTGATTTATTTTCTCTGACTGACCTCACTTAGTGTCGTGTTCTCTAGTTGCATCCATGCTGTTGCAAATGGCATTACTTCATTCTTTTTTATGGTTCATTAATGTTCTGTTGGTGTGTGTATGTGTGTTTATTTACTATCTTCTTATCCCTTCATCTGTCATTGGACATTTTGGTTGTTTCAGTGTTTTGGCTATTGTGAACGATGCTGCTTTGAACATAGTGGGTGCATATATCTTTTTTTTTTAAATTTTTATTTTACTTTTTACTTTTATGGAATTTTGTTGTTTACAGATATGTATGATCCCAGATTAGTCATACGTATATCCCCCCCATCCCACCCTTCCAGACCATCACACAGCCCCCCTGCAGGATCCCCTTTTCTCACAGCACAATGACAATAGCTATTTTTTTCACATATGATAGTGTAGGTTTTCATGCTACTTCCTTTATGCCTCCCACCCACTGTTCATTCCCTACAATGTCCATATGTCTACTGTCCATGTCTGTTTTTCCATCGCTTCACTGCGTGTGTTATCATTACCATCCAACTAGATTCCATGTATATGTGTTAGTATATTGTACTTGTCCTTCTCTTTTTGACTTACTTCACTTTTTATGATAGGTTCTAGATCCAGCCACCTCATTAGGACTGATTCTTCTGCATTTCTTTTTACAGCTGTGTAGTATGCCATTTGTATATATGTACCAGAGCTGCTTTATCCGTTCATTCATCAATGGGCATCTAGGTTGCTTCCATGTTCTAGTTGTTGTATAGAGAGCTGCAGTGAACATTGGAGTACAGGAGCTTCTTTCAGTTTTGATTTCATCAGGGTATAAGCCTAAGAGTGGGATTGCTGAGTCATATGGTGCTTCTATTTTTAGTTTTTTAAGAAATCTCCATACTGTCTTCCATAGCGGCTGTATCCATTTACATTCCCACCAGCAATGCAAGAGTGCTCCCTTTTCTCCACACCCTCTCCAGCATTTATTGTCTGTCGATTTGTTGATGATGCCTATTCTGACGGGTGTGAGGTGATGTCGCATTGTCATTTTGATTTGCATTTCTCTAATTATAAGCGAGGCTGAGCATCATTTGATGTGTTTTTGGGCCATCTGTATGTCCTCTTTGGAGAGGTGTCTGTTTAGGTGCTTGTCCCATTTTTTGATTGGGTTGTTCATTTTTCTGGTGCTGAGTTGTCTGAGTTGCTTGTAGATTTTGGAGATTAATTCTTTGTCTGTTGTTTCATGTGCTATGATTTTCTCCCATTCTGTGGGTTGTCTGTTTGACTTTTTTGTAGTTTCTTTTGCTGTACGAAAGCTTTTAAGTTTCATGAGGTCTCATGTGTTCACTTTTCTTTTCAGTTCCACTATTCTAGTAAGTGGGTCAGAGAAGATCTTGCTTTGATTTCTGTCCTTGAGGGTTTTGCCTATATTCTCCTCTAAGTGTTTGAAGGTTTCTGGTCTTACATTTAGGTCTTTAATTCATTTTGAGTTGATCTTTGTGCATGGTGTCAGGGAATGTTCCAACTTCATTTTCTTTTGCATGTAGCTGTCCAATTTTCCCAGCACCACTTGTTGAAGAGGCTGTCTTTGTCCCATTTTTTAGTTTCACCTCCTTTGTCAAAAATAAGGTACCCATAGGTGTGTGGCTTTATCTCTGGGTTCTCAATCTTGTTCCATTGGTCTATATTTCTGTTTTTTTTTTTTAAAGATTTATTTATTTATTTTGGGCGGGAGTCAGGTTGGGGAGGGAGGGAAGCAGGCGGGCCACTTCTATTGGTCTTTCATTTCTCTATTTTCATCCGTCTTTGTTCTTTGGCTCCTGTGGGCCTCCCATCGCGGTGGCGTCTGTTGTCGCAGAGCACTGGCTCTGGGCGCATGTGCTCCAGAGCTCCGGCTCGGTGATTGGGCACATCGGTCCAGCCGCTCCATGGCACGTGGGATCTTCCCAGGCCAGGGATTGAACCGGCGCCCCTTGCACTGCAAGGCGGTGTCCTTACTCACTGGACCACAAGGGGAAGCCCTATATTTCTGTTTTTGTGCCAGTACCATACTGTCTTGATGACTGTTGGCTTTGTAGTAGAGTCTGAAGTTGGGGAGACTGATCCGTCCAGCTCCATTCTTTTTCCTCAGGATTGCTTTGGCTATTCGAGGTCTTTTGTGTTTCCATATGAACTGTGTTATTCTTTGGTCTTGTTCTGTGAAGAATGTCATTGGAAGTTTGATAGGGATTGCATTGAATCTATAGATGACATTTGGTAGTATGGTTGCACTTGTTTCTGAGTTGCTTGTAGATTTTGGAGATTAATTCTTTGTCTGTTGTTTCATGTGCTATGATTTTCTCCCATTCTGTGGGTTGTCTGTTTGACTTTTTTGTAGTTTCTTTTGCTGTACGAAAGCTTTTAAGTTTCATGAGGTCTCATGTGTTCACTTTTCTTTTCAGTTCCACTATTCTAGTAAGTGGGTCAGAGAAGATCTTGCTTTGATTTCTGTCCTTGAGGGTTTTGCCTATATTCTCCTCTAAGTGTTTGAAGGTTTCTGGTCTTACATTTAGGTCTTTAATTCATTTTGAGTTGATCTTTGTGCATGGTGTCAGGGAATGTTCCAACTTCATTTTCTTTTGCATGTAGCTGTCCAATTTTCCCAGCACCACTTGTTGAAGAGGCTGTCTTTGTCCCTTTTTATAGTTTCACCTCCTTTGTCAAAAATAAGGTACCCATAGGTGTGTGGCTTTATCTCTGGGTTCTCAATCTTGTTCCATTGGTCTATATTTCTGTTTTTTTTTTTTAAAGATTTATTTATTTATTTTGGGCGGGAGTCAGGTTGGGGAGGGAGGGAAGCAGGCGGGCCACTTCTATTGGTCTTTCATTTCTCTATTTTCATCCGTCTTTGTTCTTTGGCTCCTGTGGGCCTCCCATCGCGGTGGCGTCTGTTGTCGCAGAGCACTGGCTCTGGGCGCATGTGCTCCAGAGCTCCGGCTCGGTGATTGGGCACATCGGTCCAGCCGCTCCATGGCACGTGGGATCTTCCCAGGCCAGGGATTGAACCGGCGCCCCTTGCACTGCAAGGCGGTGTCCTTACTCACTGGACCACAAGGGGAAGCCCTATATTTCTGTTTTTGTGCCAGTACCTTACTGTCTTGATGACTGTTGCTTTATAGTATAGTCTGAAGTTAGGGAGGCTGATCCCTCCAGCTCCATTCTTCTTCCTCAGGATTGCTTTGGCTATGTGGGGTCTTTTGTGTTTCCATATGAACTGTGTTATTCTTTGGTTTA
This sequence comes from Tragulus kanchil, assembly GCA_022376925.1. Taxonomy (NCBI): domain Eukaryota; kingdom Metazoa; phylum Chordata; class Mammalia; order Artiodactyla; family Tragulidae; genus Tragulus; species Tragulus kanchil. The sequence continues at coordinate 73,597,388 of JAIOJX010000003.1, read as the reverse complement.
GTTCTGTGAAGAATGTCATTGGTAGTTTGATAGAGATCACATTGAATCTATAGATGATATTTGGTAGTATGGTCATTTTCACAGTATTGATTCTTCTGATCCAGGAACATGGAATATCTCTCCATCTGTTTAAGTCTTTTTAAAATTTCTCTCATGAGTGTCTTGCAGTTTTCAGTGTACAGTTCTTTTGTTTCTTTGGGTAGGTTTATTCCTAGATACTTGATTCTTTTGGTTGCAATGGTGAAGGGGATTGCCTCTTTGATTTTGTTTGGAAACACAGAGTCTTAACCACTGGACCACCAGGAAGTCTCCAAACTGATTTTTTAATTTTTTTTAAACATTTGACCTCTTTAGGTCTTTCTCTCTTTTTAAAAAAGATTTATTTATTTATTTATTTTGGGCAGGGGTCGGGTTGGGGAGGGAGGGAAGCAGGCGGGCCACTTCAATTGGTCTTTCATTTCTCTATTTTCATCCATCTTTGTTCTTTGGCTTCTGTGGGCCTCCCATCGCGGTGGCCACTGTCGTCACAGAGCACCGGCTCTGGGCGCATGCGCGCCAGAGCTCCGGCTTGGTAATTGGACACATCGGTCCAGCCGCTCCGCGGCACGTGAGATCTTCCCAGGCCAGGGCTCGAACCGGCACCCCTTGCACTGCAAGGCGGTGTCCTTACCCACTGGACCACCAGGGGAAGCCCTCCAAACTGATTTTTGAAAATTTAATCAACCTTGCATTCCTGGGACAAACTGCTCTTGGTTATGATGTCTTATCCTTTTTTATATAGGTGAATCTGATTTGCTAAAATTGTTTCAAGTTTTTGTATCTGTATTTTTGAAAAATATATGACTGTAGTTTTCTTTTCTTGTAATGTCTTTAGTTTTTGTTATTGTTGTTACCAGGGTAATAATGGTCTTGCAGAATGAATTGGAAAATAGTTCCTCTTCTTTAAATTTCTGAAAGAGTTTGTGTAAAAACTGTGTTATTTCTTCATCTTTTTTGGTTTCATTACTTTTCTCTCTCTATTTTTTTTTTTTTTTTACTATTTCACTGATTTCTCCTCTGGTATTTTTTTACTTGTTTACTTTGGTAATTTCCTTAGTTGCAAGTTTTATGCTATTGATTTGATTCCTTTTCAAATGTGGGTGTTAAGGCTATAGATTTCCTTTTAAATTATTGCATTAGTAACATCACACACGTTGATATATTGCATATTCATTTTCATTCAGTTTAGAGTACTTTTCTAATTTCCCTTTTGATTGTGTTTTGATTTATGGATTCTTTCAAAGCATTTCATTTAGTTTCTAAATATTTGGGGTATTGCAGAGATAATTCTTTTATTGATTTCTAATTTAATTCCATGATAGTCAGAGAACATGTTTTTTTATGACCTGCATCTTTTTAACTTTATTGAGACTTCTTTTATAGCCAAGAATATGGTTTATCTTGGTCAGTGTGAGGTTGAAAAAAAGTGTATTTGCTGTAGTTGAATGGAGTGTTCCATAAATATCAATGAGATCAAGTTGGTTGATAGTATTTTTCAAATTTCTATATCCTTACTGATTTTCTCTGTAATTATTCAATCAATTATTAAGAGTCAGTCTCTGACTGTAGTGTATATCAATTATATATTCAGCACATATATTAGACTTAAGTTGTACTATAGCTAACACTGTGATAATTGTATTTTAGTCTTTTTCCTCTCTGTGTTTTGCTTATTTTAGTGATACTTTCTTCTGCAATGTCTTTTCTGCTATTAATTTCTTCCAGTGGTGCTTTCATCTCTAGATGCTTGATTTGAGTCTCCTTTTTCTCTACTTGACTTTCTTAATATATGGAATACAGTTAGACTATCTTTTAAAATGCCTTTGTTTGTTGATTTTAATATTTGTGTGTTTTGGATTGGTTGATTTTTTTCCTCCTAAATATTTCTAAAGATTTATTTATTTATTTATTTTGAGGTGGTGGGGTGGGGAGGGAGGGGAGCAGGCGGGCTACTTCTATTGGTCTTTCATTTGTCTATTTTCATCCATCCTTGTTTTTTGGCCCGTGTGGCCTCTGTTGTCGCAGAGCACTGGCTCTGGGTGCATGCGCTCCAGAGCTCCGGCTCAGTAATTGGACACATGGGTCCAGCCGCTCCGCGGCTAAAGAATGCATGTTCTCCGCACCCTCTCCAGCATTTACTGTCTGTCGATTTGTTGATGATGCCTATTCTGACGGGTGTGAGGTGATATCGCATTGTCATTTTGATTTGCATTTCTCTAATTATAAGCGAGGCTGAGCATCATTTGATGTGTTTTTGGGCCATCTGTATGTCCTCTTTGGAGAGGTGTCTGTTTAGGTGCTTGTCCCATTTTTTGATTGGGTTGTTCATTTTTCTGGTGCTGAGTTGTCTGAGTTGCTTGTAGATTTTGGAGATTAATTCTTTGTCTGTTATTTCATTTGCTATGATCTTCTCCCACTCTGTGGGTTGTCTGTTTGACTTTTTTGTAGTTTCTTTTGCTGTACGAAAGCTTTTAAGTTTCATTAGGTCTCACATGTTCATTTTTCTTTTTAGTCCTGCTATTCTAGTAGGTGGGTCATGGAAGATCTTGCTTTTTTTTTTTTTTTAAATTCTTTCTTTTAAAATTTTACAGAGTTTTGTTGTTCACAAACATGTATGTTCCCAGATCATTCATATGCATATCCCTGGACCGTCCCCCCACCCAGTTCCCCCCCTCCCACCCCTCCAGACCATCGCCTCAAGTGGTTGTAGGTACTGCTATTCCCTTAGCACAATGACAATAGCTATCTTTTCCACACATGACAGTATAGGTTTCCATGTTACTGTCTCCATGCCTCCCCCTCCCTATTTCTTCCCCACAATGTCCATATGTCTATGCTATCTGTTCTTCCATGAGTTCACTGTGTGTGTTATCAAGATCGTCCTGCTAGATTCCATATATGTGTATTAGTATGCTGTATTTGTCTTTCTCTTTTTGACTTACTTCACTTTTTATGATAGGTTCTAGAGCTAGCCACTTCATTAGGACTGAGTCTTCTGCATTTCTTTTAACAGCTGAGTAGTATTCCATTGTATATATGGACCAAAGCTTCTGTATCCATTCATTTGTCAATGGACATCTAGGTTGCTTCCATGTTCTGGCTATTGTATAGAGAGCTGCAATGAACAGTGGGATACAGGTGCTTCTTTCAGTTTTGATTTCATCAGGATATAGGCCTAAGAGTGGGATTGCTGGGTCATAGGGTGCTTCTATTTTGAGTTTTTTAAGGAATTGCCATATTGTCTTCCACAGAGGTTGTATCAGTTTACATTCCCACCAGCAATGCAAGAGGGTTCCCTTTTCTCCGCACCCTCTCCAGCATTTATTGTCTGCAGATTTGTTGATGATGGCCGTTCTGACGGGTGTGAGGTGATATCTCATTGTGGTTTTAATTTGCATTTCTCTAATGATAAGCGAGGTTCAGCATCATTTCATGTGCTTTTTGGCCATCTGTATGTCCTCTTTGGAGAGGCGTCTCTTTAGATCTTTTTCCCATTTTTTTGATTGGGTTGTTCATTTTTCCGATGCTGAGTTGTCTGAGTTGCTTGCGCATTTTGGAGATTAATTCTTTGTCTGTTGTTTCATTTGCTATGATCTTCTCCCACTCCGTGGGGTGTCTGTTGAACTTTTTTGTAATTTCTTTTTCTGTAAGAAAGCTTTTAAGTTTCATGAGGTCTCATGTGTTCACTTTTCTTTTCAGTTCCACTATTCTAGTAAGTGGGTCAGAGAAGATCTTGCTTTGATTTCTGTCCTTGAGGGTTTTGCCTGTATTCTCCTCTAAGAGTTTGAAGGTTTCTGGTCTTACATTTAGGTCTGTAATCCATTTTGAGTTGATCTTTGTGCATGGTGTCAGGGAATGTTCCAACTTCATTTTTTTGCATGTAGCTGTCCAATTTTCCCAGCACCACTTGTTGAAGAGGCTGTCTTTGTCCCATTTTATAGTTTCGCCTCCTTTGTCAAAAATAAGGTACCCATAGGTGCGTGGGTTTATCTCTGGGTTCTAGACTTTTAGCTCACTTAGTATGCTGTATTTGTCTTTCTTTTGACTTACTTCACTTTTTATGATAGGTTCTAGAGCTAGCCACTTCATTAGGACTGAGTCTTCTGCATTTCTTTTAACAGCTGAGTAGTATTCCATTGTATATATGGACCAAAGCTTCTGTATCCATTCATTTGTCAATGGACATCTAGGTTGCTTCCATGTTCTGGCTATTGTATAGAGAGCTGCAATGAACAGTGGGATACAGGTGCTTCTTTCAGTTTTGATTTCATCAGGATATAGGCCTAAGAGTGGGATTGCTGGGTCATAGGGTGCTTCTATTTTGAGTTTTTTAAGGAATTGCCATATTGTCTTCCACAGAGGTTGTATCAGTTTACATTCCCACCAGCAATGCAAGAGGGTTCCCTTTTCTCCGCACCCTCTCCAGCATTTATTGTCTGCAGATTTGTTGATGATGGCCGTTCTGACGGGTGTGAGGTGATATCTCATTGTGGTTTTAATTTGCATTTCTCTAATGATAAGCGAGGTTCAGCATCATTTCATGTGCTTTTTGGCCATCTGTATGTCCTCTTTGGAGAGGCGTCTCTTTAGATCTTTTTCCCATTTTTTTGATTGGGTTGTTCATTTTTCCGATGCTGAGTTGTCTGAGTTGCTTGCGCATTTTGGAGATTAATTCTTTGTCTGTTGTTTCATTTGCTATGATTTTCTCCCACTCTGTGGGGTGTCGGTTGAACTTTTTTGTAATTTCTTTTTCTGTAAGAAAGCTTTTAAGTTTCATGAGGTCTCATGTGTTCACTTTTCTTTTCAGTTCCACTATTCTAGTAAGTGGGTCAGAGAAGATCTTGCTTTGATTTCTGTCCTTGAGGGTTTTGCCTGTATTCTCCTCTAAGAGTTTGAAGGTTTCTGGTCTTACATTTAGGTCTGTAATCCATTTTGAGTTGATCTTTGTGCATGGTGTCAGGGAATGTTCCAACTTCATTTTTTTGCATGTAGCTGTCCAATTTTCCCAGCACCACTTGTTGAAGAGGCTGTCTTTGTCCCATTTTATAGTTTCGCCTCCTTTGTCAAAAATAAGGTACCCATAGGTGCGTGGGTTTATCTCTGGGTTCTCGATCTTGTTCCATTGGTCTATAGTTCTGTTTTTGTGCCAGTACCATACTGTCTTGATGACTGTTGCTTTGTAGTAGAGTCTGAAGTTAGGGAGACTGATCCCTCCAACTCCATTTTTCTTTCTCAGGATTGCTTTGGCTATTCGAGGTCTTTTGTGTTTCCATATGAACTGTGTTATTCTTTGGTCTAGTTCTGTGAAAAATGTCAATGGTAGTTGAATAGGTATTGCATTGAATCTGTAGATGATATTTGGTAGTATGGTCATTTTCACAGTATTGATTCTTCTGATCCAGGAACATGGAATGTCTCTCCATCTGTTTAAGTCTTCTTTAATGTCTCTCATGAGTGTCTTGTAATTTTCTGTGTACAATTCTTTTGTTTCTTTGGGTAGGTTTATTCCTAGATATTTGATTCTTTTGGTTGCAATGGTGAAGGGGATTGCCTCTTTGATTTTGTTTTCTGATTTTTCATTGTTTGTGTATAGGAATGCCAGTGATTTCTGTGTGTTGACTTTGTATCCTGAGACTTTGCTGAATTCATTGATTAGCTCTAGTAGCTTTGTAATAGTGTCTTTGGGATTTTCTATGTATACTATCATGTCATCTGCAAAAAGAGAGAGCTTGACTTCTTCCTTTCCAATCTGGATTCCTTTGATTTCTTTCTCTTCTCTTATTGCTGTTGCTAGAACTTCCAGGATTATGTTGAATAGTAGTGGTGAAAGTGGACACCCCTGTCTTTTCTGTAAGAAAGCTTTTAAGTTTCATGAGGTCTCATGTGTTCACTTTTCTTTTCAGTTCCACTATTCTAGTAAGTGGGTCAGAGAAGATCTTGCTTTGATTTCTGTCCTTGAGGGTTTTGCCTGTATTCTCCTCTAAGAGTTTGAAGGTTTCTGGTCTTACATTTAGGTCTGTAATCCATTTTGAGTTGATCTTTGTGCATGGTGTCAGGGAATGTTCCAACTTCATTTTTTTGCATGTAGCTGTCCAATTTTCCCAGCACCACTTGTTGAAGAGGCTGTCTTTGTCCCATTTTATAGTTTCGCCTCCTTTGTCAAAAATAAGGTACCCATAGGTGCGTGGGTTTATCTCTGGGTTCTCGATCTTGTTCCATTGGTCTATAGTTCTGTTTTTGTGCCAGTACCATACTGTCTTGATGACTGTTGCTTTGTAGTAGAGTCTGAAGTTAGGGAGACTGATCCCTCCAACTCCATTTTTCTTTCTCAGGATTGCTTTGGCTATTCGAGGTCTTTTGTGTTTCCATATGAACTGTGTTATTCTTTGGTCTAGTTCTGTGAAAAATGTCAATGGTAGTTGAATAGGTATTGCATTGAATCTGTAGATGATATTTGGTAGTATGGTCATTTTCACAGTATTGATTCTTCTGATCCAGGAACATGGAATGTCTCTCCATCTGTTTAAGTCTTCTTTAATGTCTCTCATGAGTGTCTTGTAATTTTCTGTGTACAATTCTTTTGTTTCTTTGGGTAGGTTTATTCCTAGATATTTGATTCTTTTGGTTGCAATGGTGAAGGGGATTGCCTCTTTGATTTTGTTTTCTGATTTTTCATTGTTTGTGTATAGGAATGCCAGTGATTTCTGTGTGTTGACTTTGTATCCTGAGACTTTGCTGAATTCATTGATTAGCTCTAGTAGCTTTGTAATAGTGTCTTTGGGATTTTCTATGTATACTATCATGTCATCTGCAAAAAGAGAGAGCTTGACTTCTTCCTTTCCAATCTGGATTCCTTTGATTTCTTTCTCTTCTCTTATTGCTGTTGCTAGAACTTCCAGGATTATGTTGAATAGTAGTGGTGAAAGTGGACACCCCTGTCTTGTTCCTGATCTTAGAGGGAATGCTTTCAGTTTTTCACCGTTGAGGATGATGTTCGCTGTAGGCTTCTCATAGATGACTTTTATTATGTTGAGATAGGTTCCTTCTATGCCCATTTTCTGAAGAGTTTTTATCATAAATGGATTTTGTACTTTGTCGAAGGCTTTTTCTGCATCTATTGAGGTGATCATGTGGTTTTTGTCTTTCAATTTGTTGATATGGTGTATCACATGGATTGATTTGCGCATGTTGAAGAATCCTTGCATGCCTGGGATCAACCCGACTTGATCGTGATGTATGAGTGTTTTTTTTTTTTTTTTTTAAGATTTATTTATTTATTTATTTATTTTGGGTGGGGGTTGGGTTGGGGAGCGAGGCGAGTGGGTGGGCCACTTCTATTGGCCTTTCATTTCTCTATTTTCATCCATCTTTGTTCTTTGGCTCCTGCGGGCCTCCCATCGCGGTGGCATCTGTTGTCGCAGAGCGCCAGCTCTGGGCGCATATGCTCCAGAGCTCCGGCTCGGTAATTGGACACATGGGTCCAGCCACTCTGCGGCACGTGGAATCTTCCCAGGCCAGGGATTGAACCGGCGTCCCTTGCACGGCAAGGCGGTGTCCTTATCCAGTGGACCACCAGGGGAAGCCCAATGTATGAGTTTTTTGATGTGTCGTTGAATTCTGTTTGCTGGGATTTTGTTGAGGATCTTGGCATCTAAGTTCATCAGAGAAATTGGTCTGTAATTTTCCTTTTTTTGTGTTGTCTTTGCCTGGTTTGGGTATCAGGGTGATGGTGGCCTCGTAGAATGTGTTTGGAAGTATTCCTTCCTGTGCAATTTTTTTTTTTTTTAAAGATTTATTTATTTATTTGTTTTGGGCGGGGGTCGGGTTGGGGAGGGAGGGAAGCGGGCGGGCCACTTCTATTGGTCTTTCATTTCTCTATTTTCATCCGTCTTTGTTCTTTGGCTCCTGTGGGCCTCCCATCGCGGTGGCCTCTGTTGTCGCAGAGCGCCAGCTCTGGGCGCATGCGCTCCAGAGCTCCGGCTCGGTAATTGGACACATGGGTCCAGCCACTCCACGGCACGTGGGATCTTCCTAGGCCAGGGATTGAACCAGCACCCCTTGCACTGCAAGGCAGTGTCCTTACCCACTGGACCACCAGGGGAAGCCCCCCTGTGCAATTTTTTGAAAGAGTTTCAGAAGGACAGGCATTAGCTCTTCTTTAAATGTTTGGTAGAATTCGGCTGTGAAGCCATCTGGCCCCGGGCTTTTATTTTTGGGTAGATTTTTAAGATCTTGCTTTGATTTCTGTCCTTGAGTGTTTTGCCTATATTTTCCTCTAAGAGTTTGATGGTTTCTGGTCTTACATTTAGGTCTGTGATCCATTTTGAGTTAATCTTTGTGTATGGTGTCAGGGAATGTTCCAACTTCTTTTTTTTGCATGTAGCTGTCCAATTTTCCTAGCACCATTTGTTGAAGCGGCCATATATCTTTTTGAATTATGTTTTGTTAGTGTATATGCTCAAGTGGGATTGTTGGATCATATGGTAATTCTGTTTTTAGTTTTTTGAAGAATCTCCATACTGTTTTCCATAGTGACTGTACCAACTTACATTCCCATCAGCAGTATAGGAGGATTTCCTTTCTCCACATTGGTTCCAGCATTTAATATTTGTTGACTTTTTGATGATAGCCATTTTGACTTGTGTAAGGTGCCCCCTCATTGTAATTTTGACTTGCATTTCTTTAATAATCAGTGATGCTGAGCCTCTTTTCATGTGCTTTTTGGCCATCTTTATGTCTTCTTGGGGAAAATGTCTACTTAAATGTTCTGCTCAGTTTTTCATTGGGTTAATTGGGCTTTTCTGACATTGAGCTGCATGAGCCATTTGTATGTTTTTAAATTATAGATGTATGTAAAATAGATAGCCAGTGGGAATTTGGTACATGGCTCAGGGACCTCAAAGCAGGGCTCTGTGACAACCTAGAGGGGTGGAATGGGGTGGGAGATGAGAGAGAGACTCAGAATGGAAGGCGCATATGTATACCTATGACTGATCCATGTTAATGTATGACAGAAACCAACACAATATTATAATTATCCTTCAAATGTGTGTGCTAATTCGCTTTCAGAGCTCCGGCTCGGTAATTGGACACATGGGTCCAGCCACTCCACGGCACGTGGGATCTTCCTAGGCCAGGGATTGAACCAGCACCCCTTGCACTGCAAGGCAGTGTCCTTACCCACTGGACCACCAGGGGAAGCCCCCCTGTGCAATTTTTTGAAAGAGTTTCAGAAGGACAGGCATTAGCTCTTCTTTAAATGTTTGGTAGAATTCGGCTGTGAAGCCATCTGGCCCCGGGCTTTTATTTTTGGGTAGATTTTTAAGATCTTGCTTTGATTTCTGTCCTTGAGTGTTTTGCCTATATTTTCCTCTAAGAGTTTGATGGTTTCTGGTCTTACATTTAGGTCTGTGATCCATTTTGAGTTAATCTTTGTGTATGGTGTCAGGGAATGTTCCAACTTCTTTTTTTTGCATGTAGCTGTCCAATTTTCCTAGCACCATTTGTTGAAGCGGCCATATATCTTTTTGAATTATGTTTTGTTAGTGTATATGCTCAAGTGGGATTGTTGGATCATATGGTAATTCTGTTTTTAGTTTTTTGAAGAATCTCCATACTGTTTTCCATAGTGACTGTACCAACTTACATTCCCATCAGCAGTATAGGAGGATTTCCTTTCTCCACATTGGTTCCAGCATTTAATATTTGTTGACTTTTTGATGATAGCCATTTTGACTTGTGTAAGGTGCCCCCTCATTGTAATTTTGACTTGCATTTCTTTAATAATCAGTGATGCTGAGCCTCTTTTCATGTGCTTTTTGGCCATCTTTATGTCTTCTTGGGGAAAATGTCTACTTAAATGTTCTGCTCAGTTTTTCATTGGGTTAATTGGGCTTTTCTGACATTGAGCTGCATGAGCCATTTGTATGTTTTTAAATTATAGATGTATGTAAAATAGATAGCCAGTGGGAATTTGGTACATGGCTCAGGGACCTCAAAGCAGGGCTCTGTGACAACCTAGAGGGGTGGAATGGGGTGGGAGATGAGAGAGAGACTCAGAATGGAAGGCGCATATGTATACCTATGACTGATCCATGTTAATGTATGACAGAAACCAACACAATATTATAATTATCCTTCAAATGTGTGTGCTAATTCGCTTTAGTCATGCCTGAGTCTTTGCAACCCTATGGACTGTAGCCCACCAGGCTTCTCTGTCCATGGACTTCTCCAAGCAAGATTACTGGAGTGTGGTGCCATGCCCTCCTCCAGGGAATCTTCTAGACTGAGGGATCAAACCCGCCTCTCTTATGTCTCCTGCATTGTCTAGGGATTCTTTACTGCTAGCGCTACCTGGGAAGACGTATTCTTCAAATAAATAAATTTGGAAAAAAATTTCAAAAAGAGATAAAAATATTATAAAAGTAATACACGAGTGTATATTTATTGTTTAAAAAAGTACATTTCCTCCTCTGTGAATCCTCTACTTGGAATTCCAGTTCTAATTCTACTCCTTGTGTGATACCCTTGAACATGTTGTCTTGCTCTTCTGGATCCCTCAAAGCAGCTCTGCTAACCGCAGCTGAAAGGACTGACAGGAAAGATAGACTCTCAGTCACAGGATGTTTGAAGTGATTCCTTGCTAGGCCTGCATGTGCATATTAAAATTCTCTGAGTTGTTATAACAGCTGTTGCAACTGAAAATAATTCAGCAAACAGGATCATTTTCTGCATAGTTTATGGGCTCAGGAACAGTCCAGAAGCATTGGTATTTGAGTTAACGTTAGCCTGCCCAGCCAATCTCCACACGTCACAGGCTGGTAATTTGATCTATCACTCCCTTGAAAGTGAGTTTGCACTAAACACATAAAGCTCTTTTTTTCCTCCCTTTTTTGGCCAAACATTAAATGGGCTTTTATGTGTGTCCTTTTTTCCCCATAGAAAATCACGATTTGATTCAACAAAAATATTACACACCTTCCTGAGGGTTTCGTACCCTTTTCTCACAGCCGCATGTTTTCTGCAGCTGCCTGCCCTCTGTCACCAGAAGGCCTGAATCCCTGAGACGGGGAGAGACTGGCTTTGAATACAACTGGGCCTAAGAAAACACAGATGGCAGTGCGAAAGATAGCTTCCAGTGACCTCTCCTTTCAAGACTCAGAAAGTCTGCCTCTTCTCAGGGCTCTTATTATTGCTGTGAAGTTTTGATTTTTCCAGTCTCCAGGGGTGGTTTTCCAGGCAAATTAGAGCCAAAGCTGAAAAAGCTTCCTGTATTTAGAGAGCTGGAGGAATCCTCAGAGTGGAGGCAGTTCCACCGGTCTCATCCTGACCACCTTCCAGCAGCCAGAGTCGGGGAGGGGGTTGGTGGAGACATTTGGAGCCACTTCAGCAGTGGCAGCTGGTGGTGCTCTGTTTATTCCTTCTGCTCATAAGCAAATTGTGGTGGATGGGGCAGAAAGCCTGATGATGCCCTGGTCGACCCACCAGCATGCAACAGGTAGTCTGCTTTGCAGCTACTTTGCATGATATCCAGACTTTCTGGCAGTAAGATTTGTGGTTCATAGAGCCTGAGGCAGCACCTCTGAGTTCATTAGCTTCCTTTTTAATGATACCCTAACCAGCGGTTGAAATACCTAAGAAAATAGTAGCTATAGTGATGTCCTGTTTAGGGTTATTGAAATTCACTTTTTGCTGAAGAGAGACAATTTAGTAACTTTTATATCAGTAATATGAGGAGTTCTATATCTAATCAGCCAGTGGTACTACAAGGAAAGATTAAATATTCGTCTTCAGAGCCACTGAGTTCTTATAATATTATAAGTTAAAATGCAATGCTTTCTTCCCCAGAGACATCTAAGCCTATTGGTCCAAGTTCAGAGATGCCAGAAGTCATTGTGGTTTAGATGATACTTGTTTATGATTGACAGAAATAGTCACAAATGTCCAGAATCTTGAGTTGTGGGATCTTCCTGTCCATCTGAAAGGTTGCTGCATAAATCAGAAATCTATGCTTGTCTGGTTTACCTAACAGGAGGGAGGTGGGGGTTTAAAATTAGGATGGATGAACTGCAGGGTTTAAACCACATTGCACACTATACCCCAATACAGAGAAGTACCTACCTCTTGATTTTTTCAGAATAGAGATTGATTATGAAAAAGGCCAGAAAAAGAAAAAAAGAGGAAAGAAAGAAAAAAAATCAACTCAGAAGACTAACCAAACAAAAAACACTCTCTCTCTCTCTCTATATATATATATATATATATGTGTATATATATATATATATATATACATATATATATATATATATGTGTGTATATATATATATATATATATATGTTTCTGTTCCAATCCTTTAATAGTATTTTGAGCATCTGCTTCTACTACCTGGTAGGCAGGGCTCAGTCCAGAGTAAGAGGTCTCTTCCTGGTGGAACCTATTTATAGCCCGAGGCTATTGGCATTGTTCCAGTGTAATCCCCGTGCCAGCTCTGGGGGGGGGCATCTCCCCATAGCATCTGCAGTCCCTGTCTCATTGACAGAATGGTTCTCGTTGGCATTTTGTGCCTCTCAGAGTGCAAGAGGAAGGTGTCTAGATTCAACCCATCTCTGCATTGCTGTAGCCCACTCATTTCATGGACCCTGGTGGCCACCCCAAGAGAATGCACCAATTGGTCCACTTGGTCCAACCATATGTTTGATTAAAATAATAATTTTGTGGTCATTTCAGTGGAAGTGTGTGAGAGACATTAACTGGGTCCTACCTCAGGAACAGACAAGTCTTTGGCTTTGAGCTCAACTCTGCAAGATGATGTTGCCCAGAAAGCCTTGCTTGTACCTTGACTCTTGAGAGCAAACAACTGAGGGGTAGGTTTTTCTGAAACTCTCCTTGGACAGAGCTTGGAGGGCAAACTCAGTGATCCTGGCCTTGCTCATGCCCCTACCAAAAAGGAGAAGCCAGCTTGGAGGCTCCCCTAAACACTTAATGGAATTTGGGGATAAAATACTTAAAAGGTTAAAAAGTCTTTATAAGGGAGGAATTTCTGGTCTCCCTGTGGAAGATGACTAAATACTATTAAAATATTCCCATTTCTGGTAAGTTAATCAGTCCTCCCAAATTTACAGCAGGCCTTCCATGGTCAAAATCTGGATCCAGAATTGCTCATTAGAACAGTTTTATCTACAGAAAAAACTCTCCTACGTCAAAAGGCAAGGTCATAACCACATACAAGAACAAACTGCCATAGATGTAGGAAACACGCTTACGATTCCCAAAGTGGGGAGTAGGGGTGAGTTGAACTGGGAGATGGGGGTTGACATATGTATATATACACAGCACAGGGACCTCTACTCAGTGCTCTGTGGTGACCTAAATGGGAGAGAAATCTTAAAGAGTGGATACATGTACACGTGTAGGGGCTTCCTGGGTGGTGCAGTAGTAGAGAATCCGCCTACCAGTGCAATAAATGCAAGAGACTCAGGTTCAGTCTCTGGGTCAGGACGATCCTCCAGAGGAGGAAATGGCAACCCATTCCAGTATTCTTGCCTGAAAAATCTCATGGACAGAAGAGTTTGGCAGGCTACAGTCCATGGGGTCACAAAGAGTCGGTCAGGCCTGAGTGAGTACGCATGTATATGTATAATGGATTCACTTTGCTGTACAGCAGAAACTAATACCACATTGTAAAGCAGCTGTGCACCAATAACAATTAATTTGAAAAACAAAGTGCATATGACAGTTAGACAATAAAAGAAAAAAAAGTACAATTGAGTAAGAAAAGGAGAAAAAGAGAAAAAGGAATAAACTGCACAGCCCCAGGTTGCAGTTTGCTGTGGGACAGAGTGGCCTCCAGTCCAGACTCTATAGTATGAAGTTAGGTAATTCAGTGACAATAATAATTTTATTAATAGCTGCAGCTTAAGGGAAGTTTATAGCTTTAAAACAGGAAATGGAAAACAATAAGTAAGAAACTATAAAATCAATTGAGCACACGTCTTTCTGTTACATTTTATACCCAGTGGTATGTAGCATTTAGTTTAGGAAATGACAGGCTTATTTAGAAGTCCTGCAACTTCTAGAGTCTCTCTCTCTCTCTTTTTTTATATTGAAATGGAAGTGGGAGCAATATTGGATATACTTAAGGGTTGGGTTTTTTTTTTTTTTTAACATTTATTTTATTTATTTATCTTTTGAGGGGTGAGGTGGGGAGGGAGGGGGATGGGCGGGCCACTACTATTGGTCTTTCATTTCTCTATTTTCATCCGTCTTTGTTCTTTGGCTCCTGTGGGCCTCCCATCGCGGTGGCCTCTGTTTATGAGCACCAGCTCTGGGCGCATGCGCCAGAGCTCCTGGTCAAAATCTGGATCCAGAATTGCTCATTAGAACAGTTTTATCTACAGAAAAAACTCTCCTCGTCAAAAGGCAAGGTCATAACCACATACAAGAACAAACTGCCATAGATGTAGGAAACACGCTTACGATTCCCAAAGTGGGGAGTAGGGGTGAGTTGAACTGGGAGATGGGGGTTGACATATGTATATATACACAGCACAGGGACCTCTACTCAGTGCTCTGTGGTGACCTAAATGGGAGAGAAATCTTAAAGAGTGGATACATGTACACGTGTAGGGGCTTCCTGGGTGGTGCAGTAGTAGAGAATCCGCCTACCAGTGCAATAAATGCAAGAGACTCAGGTTCAGTCTCTGGGTCAGGACGATCCTCCAGAGGAGGAAATGGCAACCCATTCCAGTATTCTTGCCTGAAAAATCTCATGGACAGAAGAGTTTGGCAGGCTACAGTCCATGGGGTCACAAAGAGTCGGTCAGGCCTGAGTGAGTACGCATGTATATGTATAATGGATTCACTTTGCTGTACAGCAGAAACTAATACCACATTGTAAAGCAGCTGTGCACCAATAACAATTAATTTGAAAAACAAAGTGCATATGACAGTTAGACAATAAAAGAAAAAAAAGTACAATTGAGTAAGAAAAGGAGAAAAAGAGAAAAAGGAATAAACTGCACAGCCCCAGGTTGCAGTTTGCTGTGGGACAGAGTGGCCTCCAGTCCAGACTCTATAGTATGAAGTTAGGTAATTCAGTGACAATAATAATTTTATTAATAGCTGCAGCTTAAGGGAAGTTTATAGCTTTAAAACAGGAAATGGAAAACAATAAGTAAGAAACTATAAAATCAATTGAGCACACGTCTTTCTGTTACATTTTATACCCAGTGGTATGTAGCATTTAGTTTAGGAAATGACAGGCTTATTTAGAAGTCCTGCAACTTCTAGAGTCTCTCTCTCTCTCTTTTTTTATATTGAAATGGAAGTGGGAGCAATATTGGATATACTTAAGGGTTGGGTTTTTTTTTTTTTTTAACATTTATTTTATTTATTTATCTTTTGAGGGGTGAGGTGGGGAGGGAGGGGGATGGGCGGGCCACTACTATTGGTCTTTCATTTCTCTATTTTCATCCGTCTTTGTTCTTTGGCTCCTGTGGGCCTCCCATCGCGGTGGCCTCTGTCATCGCAGAGCACCAGCTCTGGGCGCATGCGCCCCAGAGCTCCAGCTCGGTAATTGGACACATCAGTCCAGTCCATCCCGCGGCACGTGGGATCTTCCCAGACCAGGGATCGAACCGGCATCCCTTGCACTGCAAGGCACTGTCCTTACCCACTGGACCACCAGGGGAAGCCCAAGGGGTTAGTTTTTTAAATTTCTTTTTAAGTTTCTAATGAGAGAACATTAGTATGTATCTGAAAGGTTTGTTTTTCCCTTTAATATTTGTGTGCCATGTTATGGCAAAATAAATCTTTACTGTGGATTTGAATCTGGATTTTATTAACCATGTTTTATTAAATAATCACAGTAAGCCAGGCCCTGTATTAAATACTACAGTGCAGTAACTTCTTTGCTTTAACATTATGATGTAGGTATAATTATTACTTCACTTTTGCAGATGAAGAAACTGTGAGGATCAGAAAAGCAACTTGCCTAGGACATAGCTACTAGCAAATATTATACTGGAAACTCTGATCTGACTGTCCCGAGAGCCTGAGATCTTAATCAATTCTCCTAATTCTTATTCTATATCATGACTTTCACAATATGAAGTTTGGAAACTCTTGGGGAGCCATGGGACAATGTTTAAGAAATACCTAATAGTGCTGTGTACATAGAAACTCCCATATTAAACCATGATTTCTTTAAATAAAATTTCTTTAAAATAAATGCAGGAGGGGTCTCTGACTAATAAACTAATAAACTGATAAACTCCAAACTGGCTGAAATCGTCATGCACTAGTTCTCCATCTCCTTTCCCTGGACTCCGAGGACTTTAAAAATGTCCTACCTGCTCTCAAAGTGAGAGAACTCTGGATGTTGGCATTGATGGTGTGTGTTATCTGAATGGTAAGGGTCAGGGTGTAGGGGGAAGATGGTAGGATTTGTAGTCTAAAGAAAATCATGGAATCCTAGTGACCGCATTTCCTTACAGTCTCAGCATTCTTGCTTTTAATGGAAATGATATCAATATCTATTAAATCAGAGTGTTGGTAGCATTAAATTAGACTACATGTGAGTGAAATTTATGGGTTACTGATTTTAGATGTATGGAAGGTCTCCTCCACTGTTTGACAGCATGTAGGCTGGTACTTTACCATCTTCTGTTTCTAAGATCTGTTAAAGTCATTTTTTTTTTTTTTTTTTTGGTGGGAGTGCTCTATTCATCAGAATTCTGGCAGGAAACAGATGGTGCATTCATGCTGGGAAGAGTTTAATAAAAGGACTGTTTACAAAGGTGTGTGCAGGATTTAGGAAAAGCACTGAGGGATGTGGCAACCCCAGTGGGGCGCCCTAACCTACACTAGGTCTGAAGGGGCAAGCAGAGGGAGTGTTTACCAGAACCTAGTGTTTCTGTAGAGAGCCACCTGACAAGAACCGTGGCCCTTTGTCGGAGGGATCAGTCAAGCCACAGAAACCTAGCAGGAAAATGTCCTGACCTTCCTTTTCCCCCTTTCTTTGATCTCCTGCAGGCACTTACCACTCACTGCCTGAATCCAAATGGAAGCCAGAAGGGAAGGGAGCTCTTGATGTGGTCCGAACTGGCCAGCTCCCAGTGCAGAGACCAGGTAGAGAAGAGTGGAAAGTGGATTTGGGCCAGCAGAAGGTATGGGGAACAGCCTCATGGCTTTCTAGACATGTTATCTAATAATTCCTACCCCTTCAGTCAGATTTAGCTGAGTCAACAGTGATGCAAAATTCTGTTGTCTACCTCCTTCTGTATTTCTTCCTTTTTCAGAAACGTTCACTCTTCACTCCAAGCTGTTTTACATTCTTTCACTCCTCTAAGTTCTCTTGTGAAAAAGTTAACTTCTTAAGAAGTTCATTCCCACACTGACATATTTTATGCCTAATTGTTACTCGTTAAAATACATATTGATTTTGACTCCTGGGATTGCTAAGTTGTTACCAAACTGCCTTCAGTTGAAAAATGCAAAGAACTATCAAAGACACTGGAAAGTGAACCGATGCAAGGAGAGGATGGAGGGTTGTTAGCATTTGATGAAAGGACAAGACTAGGAATTCCTTCTCTTATTATTTGTTTAGCTTGAGAATGGGCCGTTGGCAATGCCCATTCTGACTTAAAAAAAATAGGGGGAAGAGTTGAGAGCAGCTATAGCCATTGAAAAGTGAGGGAGAATCTCTAAAAGGAGAGAACCAGAGAGGGGAGCCCAAATTCTGTGTATAAACTCCCCCAGTTCCTGGCTGATCCCTGAACCATGAATGTATGTGGCAGACTACAAGCAATTGGGTAAAGAGTCAGTGAATGGAACACAGATACAAGCAATTGCCCAAGAAACAGAGTACTTTTTTTTTTTTTTTTTTGCAATATTGCCAAACCAAAAATATCATCCCTTTTGGGAGAAGTAAAACATAATTCAGAGTTCTCGTGAGAAATCATCTGCAATGCCTAGGATCCCATACAGAATTACTTGACACACAAAGAACAAAACCAAGGTTCTTGATCTCTTCTCTGTTATATTGAGAAAAACAGTCAACATAGATCAATCCTGAGGTAGCTCAGGTATTAGAATTATCAGATACAGATTTTGAAGCAGTTAGTCTAGCAATAAGTAGGGGGAAATTTGTATCTTTAAGGGCTTGTATTAGACAAGAAGATTCATGTTGATGTTTGGCAGAAACCAACACAATTTTGTAAAGCAATTATCCTTCAATTAAAAATAAATGCAGGGGGGCTTCCCTGGTGGTCCAGTGGGTAAGGACACTGCCTTGCGGTGCAAGGGGCGCCAGTTCGATCCTTGGCCTGGGAAGATCCCACGTGCTGTGGAGTGGATGGACTGATGTGTCCAATTACCAAGCCAGAGCTCTGGAGCGCATGCGCCCAGAGCCGGTGCTCTGCGACAACAGAGGCTACCATGATGGGAGGCCCACACAGGCCAAAAGAACAAAGATGGGTGAAAATAGAGAAATGAAAGACCAATAGAAGTAGCCCGCCTGCCCCCCTCCCTCCCCACCCCCCACCCCCCAAAAAGTAAATAAATAAATGCAGGGGCTCCCTGGTGGTCCAGTGCATGGGGTACCAGTTCAATCCCTGACCCAAGAAGATCCCACATGCCAAGGAACAGCTGGGCCGGTGTGTCCAGTTATGACCCAGTGCTCTGGAGCACATGTGCCCAGAGCCGGTGCTCTGTAACCAGAGAGGCTACTGCGATGGGAGGCCCACACATGCCAAATATGGATGAAAAATAAATGATGACTTAGAGGCAAAAAAAGAAAAAAAGACCAGGAAAGTACTAAAAACAATGGATTAAAAAATACATTTAATTAACAAAAAGAAAATTGTAAATTAATGATCTAAGGTACCTCTTTAGAAATTTAGAATGATAGAGGAAATTTAACCCCCATTCAGTAAAAAGATGGAACTAATCAATGAAACTGTATTGGCTATAAGAGCTGCTGTTTAACGACCGATTAAAGTTGACTTCTGAAAAAAGAGAGAAAATTGATAGAAACATAGCTAGACTGATCAAGAGAAAACACAAATCACAAATATCAGGTATCAAAAAGAGGATAAAATTGCAGATCCCATGGATATATAATAGGGATATATTGGCTACTCTCTTCCTTTGAACTCCTGGGCTCTCAGAGGCCAAAGTGCGTTTTAGTAGCTGTAACTGATAGTTCAATGGGACTCTTGCTGTGTGTCTTCTGACAAGAATGTACTGTTCAAGGGCCAAACCCTTCAATTCTCAGAGCCCAGAATTTCAGGGATGGGAAGGACATTGGAAGTAATACCAAATGGGCTCTCTCTGGTTTCCCCCTTGGTTACACATTTGGAACACAGAAACATTTCAGACTTTTGAGTTGTGGATATTTGGGTACAGGAATACTGTCATAGAGAATTCTACTTTGAAATTTCCTTCCATAAATACTGATTCATCTTCCTCATCACTGTGACCTGACTTCCATCTCTTTTTTTTCTGCTGTCCATTTAACACACCTCAAAATGGTCCCTTTGCTTATATAGTTTATCTTATTGCTCCCCTACCACTTCTGGAGGAGAGAAAGGGAATAGAGTGGAAGAAAGAACTGATTTTATCTGTAGGAATATAGTCAATGCTCACTACCTGCTTATTCCTCTGTATTACCCAGTCATCTTTGCAGTTAGTCATGGGCCATGTGACTAGTTCTGCTCAGTGCATTGTGGGTGAATCTCCTGAAATGAAGCTGTTAAGAGCCAGTGTACCTCCTTTGTGGAGCTCTTGCCTTGTTGGTATGGCAACTTTGGAGGCCGCATATTAGAGGAAGTGCAACAGTTAGATGAAGGAGGCCTACCAATACGTATCAACTAAACCTTTATTGTGCTAAGCTTCCTAAGGTTCTGCTTTATTTGTTGTGAGTGCAAGTAATAATTACCTTGATCAATAAATCTACTCTATCCACACCCACCAATCAGTCAACATTTTAGACCCTAATTGTAAATGTGTTTATTTTCAGAAAAAGATTGGTCAGTCAAAACTTTATTGCAGTCACATGCACTTAGCATTTTACTGGGTGCTTCACTATTGAGTACGCACTCTAGGTAGGTGGAACCCTCTTTCCTTTTTTGCCCAGATAGAGGTTAAGATATTTTAAAAGCATGCCAGGTCAGTTTTATTCAGTTCCTACCAGGGCTTGGTGAAGGTTATAGCCAGCCCAGATATAGCAGAGACTGTACCATGCTACGCATTCAGGGTTCTTCTCTGGCCAGCCCTCTGATTCTTTCAGGTTTCAGTCCTTAAACCGGAACATCACTGATTAATGTTTTAATGTATGCCCACACAGCAGGTTCTTACTGTGTATTTTCTGTGTAGCCATGACTATTAATGCTGTCACAGCTGCACCTCATTTTGTTATCTGAGTCTTGGGGTAACTTATGTATGGAGAGCCTACTGTTGCGGTCTTTGGCTCTTTCTTTATTCTCTGTCTTATCAGTTCAGATGTCCTTTGCTTTGAATCCATACTTTGTGGTCCTTTCATCTTCCTCATCACTGTGACCTGACTTCCATCTCTTTTTTTTCTGCTGTCCATTTAACACACCTCAAAATGGTCCCTTTGCTTATATAGTTTATCTTATTGCTCCCCTACCACTTCTGGAGGAGAGAAAGGGAATAGAGTGGAAGAAAGAACTGATTTTATCTGTAGGAATATAGTCAATGCTCACTACCTGCTTATTCCTCTGTATTACCCAGTCATCTTTGCAGTTAGTCATGGGCCATGTGACTAGTTCTGCTCAGTGCATTGTGGGTGAATCTCCTGAAATGAAGCTGTTAAGAGCCAGTGTACCTCCTTTGTGGAGCTCTTGCCTTGTTGGTATGGCAACTTTGGAGGCCGCATATTAGAGGAAGTGCAACAGTTAGATGAAGGAGGCCTACCAATACGTATCAACTAAACCTTTATTGTGCTAAGCTTCCTAAGGTTCTGCTTTATTTGTTGTGAGTGCAAGTAATAATTACCTTGATCAATAAATCTACTCTATCCACACCCACCAATCAGTCAACATTTTAGACCCTAATTGTAAATGTGTTTATTTTCAGAAAAAGATTGGTCAGTCAAAACTTTATTGCAGTCACATGCACTTAGCATTTTACTGGGTGCTTCACTATTGAGTACGCACTCTAGGTAGGTGGAACCCTCTTTCCTTTTTTGCCCAGATAGAGGTTAAGATATTTTAAAAGCATGCCAGGTCAGTTTTATTCAGTTCCTACCAGGGCTTGGTGAAGGTTATAGCCAGCCCAGATATAGCAGAGACTGTACCATGCTACGCATTCAGGGTTCTTCTCTGGCCAGCCCTCTGATTCTTTCAGGTTTCAGTCCTTAAACCGGAACATCACTGATTAATGTTTTAATGTATGCCCACACAGCAGGTTCTTACTGTGTATTTTCTGTGTAGCCATGACTATTAATGCTGTCACAGCTGCACCTCATTTTGTTATCTGAGTCTTGGGGTAACTTATGTATGGAGAGCCTACTGTTGCGGTCTTTGGCTCTTTCTTTATTCTCTGTCTTATCAGTTCAGATGTCCTTTGCTTTGAATCCATACTTTGTGGCCTCATCCTAACAATTCCTTTCATTTCCTTTTTATTCTGTTATTGAAGTTAATAACTGTATAGTCAGATCAGATAGCAGCAGGCATAGATAGTGGGTGATTTACATGTGTGACTTTATGTCCAGTGTGAAATGGACTTTAAAAATTCCCTCTTTGAAGATGAAGAAATGGAAACCCAGTGTGGACTTAAGAGAAATGTGATTCTCTTAGATATGACCTGAGTAGAGAAATAATAGGAATATGAAAAAATGTTTGTTTTTTTTTTTAATTTGGACCTCTTTTTTTTTTTTTAATTTGTTTATTTTTGTCCATCTTTATTCTTTGGCCAGTGTGGGCCTCCCATTGTAGTAGAAAAGTTTTTAATGATAACAGTATTTATATACTCTAAACAACTAAATCTTGTGAAGAGAAATTAAGGGAGACCTAAGTAAATGTAGAGATATATTGAATTCTTGCAATGGGGAGACTCAGTATTTTTAAGCTGTTAGTTTTCCTCAAATTAATTTATATATTCAAAGCAGACTTTTTAAAAGTAGAAGTTAAAGAAGCTGATTTTAAAATTCATACAGAAATGCAAAGGATTTAGAATAGTCAAACAACTTTGAAAAAGAACAGAGTTGGAGGACTCACATTACTTAATTTCAAGACTTACTGTAAGGCTACTATGATCTGGATAGGATGGTAACAGTGTCAAGATGGACTCATATGTCAGTGGATACAGTGGAAAACAAATCCACGTGTATATGGTCGATTGATTTTTGGTAAAGATGCAAAGGATTCCGTAGAGAAAGGATAGTCTTTTCAACAATTGCTGCTAGAACAATTGGAAATCCACTGGCAAAAAAGAAAATAAAGAAAAACTTTGAACTAAACTTTGTAACATATACAGACCAAACAAAGATCAAAGACTTAACTGAAAAATCTAAAATGATCGAAAACAAAAATAAAAAGAATCAAAAGCTATTGGAAGAAAATATTTATAGATCACATATCTAATAAAAGATTTTCAAACAGAAAACATGAAGTAATAAGAGAAAAAGAAGTCCAATTAAAAATTGGCAAAAGATTTGAACTGGCACTTTACCAGAGAAAACATACAGATGGCAGATAAATATACTAAGAATGCTTGATACCATGATTTGTTATGAGCAAATTAAAACTTTCATGAGATACTGTTACACCCTAATTATTAATAAAGACTGACTATGGCAAGTTGAGGATGTGGAGCAACTGGGAACCTTCATACACTGATGGTTGATGTATAAATTATGCAACCACGTTGGAAAATAGTTTGGCAGTTTCTCTAAAAATTAAAGGTATACCTACCATATGACCCAGCCATTTTGCTTCTGGGTATTTATTGATGAGAAATGAAAATATTTGTCTATACAAACACTTGTACATAATTAATCATTAGAAGCTTTATTGTAACAGTAAAAAAATAAGAATCAGTTCAAATATCCATCAAGAGATGAATAGACAAATTATGGTGTACCAAATCTATACAGTGGAATGCTTAGCAATAGAAAGAAATGGTTGATTGATACATGCATTGTCATGAGTGAAATTTGAGTAACAGATAAAAATGAGTCCGTACTTAGTAATTCTATCTGTATAAAAATCTGAAAAAATTCAGGCCATTCCATGGTCACAGAAAACAGAGGTAGTTACCTGGGGATGGGCAATAGGAAGTGGTGGAAGGGAAGGATTAGTAAGGGATTTCAAGGAAACTCTTGGAGTTGATGGATATGTCTGTCACCTTGGTTGTGGGGACAGTTTCACAGGTGTATAATGTGTCAAAACTTAACATATTGGACGTATTAAATATGTGCAGTTTATTGTACCTCTCTTATACTCCCATAAACATGTTAAAAGAACAATAACAATAGGGAATATTTACTGAAAGGCAAGAGATGATAGTGGAGAGATTGAGATCTGGAGCCAGAATGCCTGAGGTACCAATTCTGTCTTTTCTACTTACTAGTTGTATGACTTTGACTGCGTTAGCTCTGGGCCTGTCTATCTGTATATACAATGGAGAAAGCTTCCTGCTTAATGTTGCTGTGAACATTGTTAATTTATTAACGGAAAGCCCTTGTATTCCCTGGCATATAGGAAGTATTTAACAAATGTCAAGAAATCATGTGCTGGGCACTGTGCTGGATGCTTTATAAGAATTATCTCATTTAAACTTCATGGTCCTATGAGGCAAGTACCAAGTACTGAGGTAGCAAGAAAATGTATAATCTTGCATAGGAGGCAAGTAACAGAATCTGGCTTTGAATAAAGGCAATCAAATTCTGCACACTTCTAATCCTATGAATAAATTTTAAGAGATGAGGCACTGACTGACTCAAATGCTAATAAGAAAGTTGTCCAGACACTGTCCCTGTTTTCTAGGCTATTCTTATCTGAGATATGTAAAACTATTGAAGATAAGCATGTTTGGGCAGCTTTCTGTGAGTTCTTTGAGTAATTACTCTTGGCAGCTGGCTTCATGTTCACCAAACCTGTTTCTTTGTCCTGGGCACATGATCAAGCCATGTTTCTTGGACTTCCTGTGTCTAGTGAGGTCATGTGACTAGCTCTTGCCAATGGAATATGAGCAGAAATGGTTGTGTCACTTCTAGGCCAAGGCAGGCAGGAATGGGCAGGCCTTTTCTATTCTCTAGTCTTCCTGTTCCCATCCACTAGTATGTGTTTAAGGTGCTGGAGCCACAATATTGGGAGGAGCCTGATTTCTGAGAAACACCTGAAGCAGTGCTCTTACTGCTGACCTGTTCAGCCACTGACACAAAACATATTGGCCTTTGCTGTGTGTGCTTGGCTGTTTCTTGGAGGATCAACTCTGGGTATTCTAAGACTCAAAAGAAACTGAATTATTCATGGCCATCTGAGGTGCATTAGTTATCTCTCTCAGTTTTGAAACGTTCCATTCACATCTCAAAAACCTATTTAAAAAGATAGGTTGCTACCATTGGTTTTTCAGCTGCCATTTTAAACCTCTCATTTTGCTCAATGGAAGGCTGCCCCCCCAATATTTACTGAAAGGCAAGAGATGATAGTGGAGAGATTGAGCTCAGAATGCCTGAGGTACCAATTCTGTCTTTTCTACTTACTAGTTGTATGACTTTGACTGCGTTAGCTCTGGGCCTGTCTATCTGTATATACAATGGAGAAAGCTTCCTGCTTAATGTTGCTGTGAACATTGTTAATTTATTAACGGAAAGCCCTTGTATTCCCTGGCATATAGGAAGTATTTAACAAATGTCAAGAAATCATGTGCTGGGCACTGTGCTGGATGCTTTATAAGAATTATCTCATTTAAACTTCATGGTCCTATGAGGCAAGTACCAAGTACTGAGGTAGCAAGAAAATGTATAATCTTGCATAGGAGGCAAGTAACAGAATCTGGCTTTGAATAAAGGCAATCAAATTCTGCACACTTCTAATCCTATGAATAAATTTTAAGAGATGAGGCACTGACTGACTCAAATGCTAATAAGAAAGTTGTCCAGACACTGTCCCTGTTTTCTAGGCTATTCTTATCTGAGATATGTAAAACTATTGAAGATAAGCATGTTTGGGCAGCTTTCTGTGAGTTCTTTGAGTAATTACTCTTGGCAGCTGGCTTCATGTTCACCAAACCTGTTTCTTTGTCCTGGGCACATGATCAAGCCATGTTTCTTGGACTTCCTGTGTCTAGTGAGGTCATGTGACTAGCTCTTGCCAATGGAATATGAGCAGAAATGGTTGTGTCACTTCTAGGCCAAGGCAGGCAGGAATGGGCAGGCCTTTTCTATTCTCTAGTCTTCCTGTTCCCATCCACTAGTATGTGTTTAAGGTGCTGGAGCCACAATATTGGGAGGAGCCTGATTTCTGAGAAACACCTGAAGCAGTGCTCTTACTGCTGACCTGTTCAGCCACTGACACAAAACATATTGGCCTTTGCTGTGTGTGCTTGGCTGTTTCTTGGAGGATCAACTCTGGGTATTCTAAGACTCAAAAGAAACTGAATTATTCATGGCCATCTGAGGTGCATTAGTTATCTCTCTCAGTTTTGAAACGTTCCATTCACATCTCAAAAACCTATTTAAAAAGATAGGTTGCTACCATTGGTTTTTCAGCTGCCATTTTAAACCTCTCATTTTTGCTCAATGGAAGGCTTGACTTCCACTCATTTTACCATCTTCCCCATCAGTGGTGTGTCTTCTCTCATACCATAGCCGGTCTGAACTGTGACAATTCATGGTCTGCTGACAGTCTTCTGGTTCCTGGCCAATTACAGTTGGTTCATGACTCCACGAATCCCCTGGCACAAGAGGCTTCTCTCCATTTCTTAGAGCTTGTGGATGAGAGAAAAGAGAAGGATCACTCACTTACTCTGGCTTGAGGACCATCTGTGATAGCTTGAACATGGAGCATTATTTTATTATTTCACATGTTATTATTTAATGATTTAATATCATTGAGTATGTTTCATTTCTCCCTTTTTTAGCTCTGGATTAGGGGGGAAAAGCCCAGAGACAGTACTGTTTGTTCTGCTTGAATTGGGAAGGGTTGGGAGAGAATAACTGTTCGCAAAGCTAGACAATGAATACCTCATGCCATTGTCATGGAGAAAGGGCTTGGTTCTGAGCATCTGGTTCTGTAAATCTGCTGTTTTGGGCAGAAGGTGATCACTTATTATACATTCCAGCGGCCAGCCATGGAAGGCGTGTGGATGGGAGATCTCATCCCCTGACCTCACACCTTCTTTGTACTGATGAGGAAACAGTCCAAGAGACAGAGAGTTCCTCAGAGTGTGGTCCTCAGACTGGCACCAATGTGAGACCCACTTACTACTGGTAGGTGGCACCATAGGTACAGAAGCAAAAGTTTGAAGCATTTTGTTAAGTAAGCTACAAGGAAATATTGCACACTAATATAGCCAATATTTTATACTAACTTTAAATGGGGTAGAATCTATAAAACTTTGAATTATGATATGTGTACTGTAAATCAGCCATACCTCAAAGATAAAGAAAAATGGGAAAAAAAGCATTTAGAAACTTTTATAGTAATTTGGCAGAAGATTTTTAAGTCAGTTGACACTAATAATTTAAAAAACTAGGTTTATACTATGTACATCTCTTTAAAATTCATGTATATTTAATTTATTTTATTTTTTATGATGATTACTTTAGACTAATTTTAAATTTACAGAAATACTGAGAAGATAATACAGAGAGTTTTCATATCCTCTGTCCAAGTTTCCCCTATTATTAATATATAACATTAATATGGTACATTTATTACAATTAATGAACCCATATTGACACATAATTAACTGAAGCTCCTATTTTATTTATATTTCCTCCACTTTTAACCTAACATCCCTTTTCTGTCTCAGGATCCCATCTAAGATCTTGCATTACCATTTGTTGTTATATCTCTTTAAGCTCCTCTTGGTTGTGACAGTTTCTCAGACATTTGTTGGTTTTAGAGACAGAGTAAGAAAAACACTCACTTACTCTGGCTTGAGGACCATCTGTGATAGCTTGAACATGGAGCATTATTTTATTATTTCACATGTTATTATTTAATGATTTAATATCATTGAGTATGTTTCATTTCTCCTTTTTAGCTCTGGATTAGGGGGGAAAAGCCCAGAGACAGTACTGTTTGTTCTGCTTGAATTGGGAAGGGTTGGGAGAGAATAACTGTTCGCAAAGCTAGACAATGAATACCTCATGCCATTGTCATGGAGAAAGGGCTTGGTTCTGAGCATCTGGTTCTGTAAATCTGCTGTTTTGGGCAGAAGGTGATCACTTATTATACATTCCAGCGGCCAGCCATGGAAGGCGTGTGGATGGGAGATCTCATCCCCTGACCTCACACCTTCTTTGTACTGATGAGGAAACAGTCCAAGAGACAGAGAGTTCCTCAGAGTGTGGTCCTCAGACTGGCACCAATGTGAGACCCACTTACTACTGGTAGGTGGCACCATAGGTACAGAAGCAAAAGTTTGAAGCATTTTGTTAAGTAAGCTACAAGGAAATATTGCACACTAATATAGCCAATATTTTATACTAACTTTAAATGGGGTAGAATCTATAAAACTTTGAATTATGATATGTGTACTGTAAATCAGCCATACCTCAAAGATAAAGAAAAATGGGAAAAAAAGCATTTAGAAACTTTTATAGTAATTTGGCAGAAGATTTTTAAGTCAGTTGACACTAATAATTTAAAAAACTAGGTTTATACTATGTACATCTCTTTAAAATTCATGTATATTTAATTTATTTTATTTTTTATGATGATTACTTTAGACTAATTTTAAATTTACAGAAATACTGAGAAGATAATACAGAGAGTTTTCATATCCTCTGTCCAAGTTTCCCCTATTATTAATATATAACATTAATATGGTACATTTATTACAATTAATGAACCCATATTGACACATAATTAACTGAAGCTCCTATTTTATTTATATTTCCTCCACTTTTAACCTAACATCCCTTTTCTGTCTCAGGATCCCATCTAAGATCTTGCATTACCATTTGTTGTTATATCTCTTTAAGCTCCTCTTGGTTGTGACAGTTTCTCAGACATTTGTTGGTTTTGATGACTTTGACAGCTTTGAAGAGTAGTGGTCAGAAATTTTGTGGAATGTCTTTCAGTTGGGATTTGTTTGATAAGTTCTCATGATTCATCTGGGCATGTGGGTTTTTGAGAGGGAGTCCAGAGAGGTGAAGGGCATTTTCATTATATCATATCAAGGCTACATATTGTCAACATGACTTACTACTGTCTGTGTTGACCTTGGTCATATAGCTGAGATAGTGTTTGTCAGTTTTCTCTAAAGTATCTTCCCACATCTCCCTTCCATGTACTCCTGAAGGAAGTCTCTATGTGCAGGCCACACTTAAGGGGTGGAGAGTTGTAATTTATTTTATTGTACTTTATAATAGAGCTTATGATATATATTAAAATAGAGTTTCTAATATATATTAAATATATAGAGGGTGTGATATAAAAATATAGTTGGTTTGTGTTAGATTGAAAATGAAAAAGGTCTTTCACCACTGATCATTTGAGAAGCACTTTTCTGAAAACCTGCTTAAGGGTACACAGAAGAAACACTGGAACTGAGCCCAAGACAGATTGGCTCCAGTCCCAGGTCTTTTCATTCCCCAGAGCCCGATGTGAGTATCCATCTTATTGTGGAGCCAAGAGCCAAGCTAGCTGTGGAATACCATAGACTATTCTATGATACTGCTTTGGATCTTAAGAAGGACTTCAAGTCTTGGTGGAGTTTCTGGAATATCAGTCTCATTGCACCTTGAAAGGTTAGCCTGTCTGAGCTATCATTTTAGGTCATGCTCAATGGCAAATAGACACTGAGAAAGGAGCTTTGTACCCAGGCTATTTATTATTAAAAGTGAAGAAAATGGTGTGGGGCAGGAGGAGAAGTTAAAGGGGAGTGCAGTCCAAACAGAGCTCTCGTCAGTGGTCTGGGGAGTTCTTGGACTTGGGATGGTCATGCAGAGCTGTTCTGAATTTAGGCCGAGAGATCAGGCTGTAATCACTCCCACCTTGGCCAAGTATTGGACACTGCCTGTCTTTGGGAAGGAGGTGTAACCCTGGGAGAGGTGGCTCCCTTAGCCCAAGGGCATAATCTAGAAAAGGATTTAGCTGTTCCATTAGCAGTGGATACTTCCCGCAGCTGGGGGAATGAGCTAGTGAGATCTGGATGACCCCCGCCCCCGGCACTTGTTATACATACCATTTCTGTTTATTTCTTTTGCCTTTGTGTTGGGTCTAGATTCTAGAATCAGAAGGTTGTTTGCTGTGCTCCTCCTTGCACTGTTAGCTGTCTCTAGTGCCTGAATGCACTAATTGTACTTTGGGTATGGATGAGGT
Organism: Tragulus kanchil; assembly: GCA_022376925.1. Classification (NCBI taxonomy): domain Eukaryota; kingdom Metazoa; phylum Chordata; class Mammalia; order Artiodactyla; family Tragulidae; genus Tragulus; species Tragulus kanchil. The sequence continues at coordinate 73,567,829 of JAIOJX010000003.1, read as the reverse complement.
AATCCAGGAAAGGAATGTTGGGAAGACAGGCCACAAGAGAAGGTTCATGTGGGTGTGGACACGGTGCAGAGGATTTGTATTTGTGCAGTCTGCCTGCTTCTGTAATTTATTTTATTGTACTTTATAATAGAGCTTATGATATATATTAAAATAGAGTTTCTAATATATATTAAATATATAGAGGGTGTGATATAAAAATATAGTTGGTTTGTGTTAGATTGAAAATGAAAAAGGTCTTTCACCACTGATCATTTGAGAAGCACTTTTCTGAAAACCTGCTTAAGGGTACACAGAAGAAACACTGGAACTGAGCCCAAGACAGATTGGCTCCAGTCCCAGGTCTTTTCATTCCCCAGAGCCCGATGTGAGTATCCATCTTATTGTGGAGCCAAGAGCCAAGCTAGCTGTGGAATACCATAGACTATTCTATGATACTGCTTTGGATCTTAAGAAGGACTTCAAGTCTTGGTGGAGTTTCTGGAATATCAGTCTCATTGCACCTTGAAAGGTTAGCCTGTCTGAGCTATCATTTTAGGTCATGCTCAATGGCAAATAGACACTGAGAAAGGAGCTTTGTACCCAGGCTATTTATTATTAAAAGTGAAGAAAATGGTGTGGGGCAGGAGGAGAAGTTAAAGGGGAGTGCAGTCCAAACAGAGCTCTCGTCAGTGGTCTGGGGAGTTCTTGGACTTGGGATGGTCATGCAGAGCTGTTCTGAATTTAGGCCGAGAGATCAGGCTGTAATCACTCCCACCTTGGCCAAGTATTGGACACTGCCTGTCTTTGGGAAGGAGGTGTAACCCTGGGAGAGGTGGCTCCCTTAGCCCAAGGGCATAATCTAGAAAAGGATTTAGCTGTTCCATTAGCAGTGGATACTTCCCGCAGCTGGGGGAATGAGCTAGTGAGATCTGGATGACCCCGCCCGGCACTTGTTATACATACCATTTCTGTTTATTTCTTTTGCCTTTGTGTTGGGTCTAGATTCTAGAATCAGAAGGTTGTTTGCTGTGCTCCTCCTTGCACTGTTAGCTGTCTCTAGTGCCTGAATGCACTAATTGTACTTTGGGTATGGATGAGGTAATCCAGGAAAGGAATGTTGGGAAGACAGGCCACAAGAGAAGGTTCATGTGGGTGTGGACACGGTGCAGAGGATTTGTATTTGTGCAGTCTGCCTGCTTCTGTGATTCCTCTGGGTCTGTACATCCTCGTAATCAGCAGGATCCAGTGAACTAAGTGTTACTTTCTAAAGAAAAATTAAAGCTGGAATTTCAGCAGGGAGGAAAGCATATGCCCAACAGTAATGAGTGCAAACACACAACACCAAGGAAACCACATAGAGTAATGCTGCAGCAAGATTTTTATAGTTTTGTTTTTTTTTTTTAGGGGAAAAGGTATAAGTGACAGAATTGTTTTAATTGTTCTAATTCTCTCTCCAGTCACTTGTCTCTGGTAGGATCTCAAGCTTCCTCTTTCTCACCCGTTTTGAATGAGAGTGAGACCAAGAGAATTTTAATTACAGAGTAAAAGATGGAATTTGAAAGCAGAGCAAATTTGGCAAAAGTAATTCTTATGTAAAAAACATGTTTCCTGTTCTTGGCATCCTGTTTTTCCTGACTGCTTGGTGTTCATCTCTTTTATTTCTTATAGTTTGAATTCAGACATGCATTTTCCCCTTAGCACCCTGGACTGGAGGATGCTCAGCGTAAATGAATTCAACCTGGTTGGTAGGATGATCTTATACTTAGATAAGGGAACTCAAGACATGGAATCCACCATTGGGATTATCTATGTGGGATAGAAAAGGGTTAAAGGACTTAGCATTGAAATGGATTTTTTTTTCCTCTCTTAAGACAGAAGAATGTGACCAACCACTGACCACATTTGAATAATAACCACAGACATATACTAATAGCTAACTGAGTTCTTTCTAAGTGCTGGGCACTGTGCCAAGCACTTTATAGGCATCATCTCATTTTATGTTCATAATGATATGACTGCTTTATGAACCCCTCAACACAGATGATAAAACTAAGAGTTGGGGAGATTAGATAAGTTGCTTAAGTGTGGAGGTAGGGTTCAAATCTAGGTGCCAGATTCCTTTGTACCGCACCCTATATTGCTTTAGTAGCCATGAAAGAGTGGAATGATGCAAAGCTGTCAGATTAGGTGACATCTCATCCTCTAAGAGGCAAGAGGAAAGGCACTATTTTAGAAAGTGTACACGGTGCAGAGGATTTGTATTTGTGCAGTCTGCCTGCTTCTGTGATTCCTCTGGGTCTGTACATCCTCGTAATCAGCAGGATCCAGTGAACTAAGTGTTACTTTCTAAAGAAAAATTAAAGCTGGAATTTCAGCAGGGAGGAAAGCATATGCCCAACAGTAATGAGTGCAAACACACAACACCAAGGAAACCACATAGAGTAATGCTGCAGCAAGATTTTTATAGTTTTGTTTTTTTTTTTTAGGGGAAAAGGTATAAGTGACAGAATTGTTTTAATTGTTCTAATTCTCTCTCCAGTCACTTGTCTCTGGTAGGATCTCAAGCTTCCTCTTTCTCACCCGTTTTGAATGAGAGTGAGACCAAGAGAATTTTAATTACAGAGTAAAAGATGGAATTTGAAAGCAGAGCAAATTTGGCAAAAGTAATTCTTATGTAAAAAACATGTTTCCTGTTCTTGGCATCCTGTTTTTCCTGACTGCTTGGTGTTCATCTCTTTTATTTCTTATAGTTTGAATTCAGACATGCATTTTCCCCTTAGCACCCTGGACTGGAGGATGCTCAGCGTAAATGAATTCAACCTGGTTGGTAGGATGATCTTATACTTAGATAAGGGAACTCAAGACATGGAATCCACCATTGGGATTATCTATGTGGGATAGAAAAGGGTTAAAGGACTTAGCATTGAAATGGATTTTTTTTTCCTCTCTTAAGACAGAAGAATGTGACCAACCACTGACCACATTTGAATAATAACCACAGACATATACTAATAGCTAACTGAGTTCTTTCTAAGTGCTGGGCACTGTGCCAAGCACTTTATAGGCATCATCTCATTTTATGTTCATAATGATATGACTGCTTTATGAACCCCTCAACACAGATGATAAAACTAAGAGTTGGGGAGATTAGATAAGTTGCTTAAGTGTGGAGGTAGGGTTCAAATCTAGGTGCCAGATTCCTTTGTACCGCACCCTATATTGCTTTAGTAGCCATGAAAGAGTGGAATGATGCAAAGCTGTCAGATTAGGTGACATCTCATCCTCTAAGAGAGGCAAGAGGAAAGGCACATATTTTAGAAAGTGTAGAGAAGGCAAAGTTGAGGAAGGTTATGCTAGGGCCCATATATTCTTAAGAAAGTAGAATATTCTTTGGGTTTTTCTGACACAGTTTCTTCCTTCCTAAAGCATCCTGTTAATTGTTCCTGTCATGCTGTGCATGAGCAGGGTCACCTCAACCACAGGGTATCCTTACTGCCAGAATCATGATGCCTTGTCAGGAAGAGGTGCATTGGAGCCTTTGTAGGCTACTGGTGACTGTGGTTGCACCACTGCCCTCTCCTATGGCCCTGTTGGCTGGTTGCTCATCCTCTGAGAATGTGCTTAAACTTTCTTAGAAAACCAGCTAGGTGATTTCACCTTTTGTCTTGAATAGAACTCACTTCTATCTGAGATTCAAGTGCTTTCTGGTTGCATCCTGCCAGTGGAGCATCCAGGGACAGGTGGCATGTGGATATGCAACTAACTTCTCTTTTAACTGAGAACTCAGGCTGAAGGCAACTCTTGTGAATGCTGAGGTGATCCGGCATTGTCTTAAGATTAGACTCCTATGAGATATTTGAAATCTGTGTTTCCTAAATACTCCCCTCCCAAGAAGGCCTTCCCTGCTTTTCAATGCTCTGATGCCTACCAGAACCTTCTTGCTTCATTTATGTGACTGTTAGTTGAATACCCTGTACTTTGAAAAGATATGAAACACGTAAGTCAGTGTCATAGGATGTTTCTCATGATTTTTACCAGACTTACATCTCTTGCTCTAGTAATTCAGGTTGGTGTTGACTTTGCTTCTCCAGGGAAGGGTGCTTTTAGCTTCATCATGGTTAAAACCAACTCAGTCCCCTGCATCTTTCATAATAACAAAATAATTCTTAAAGTTTTAAAATTAGTGAATAAATTTCTTTCCACAGCTAGAGATATACCCATAAGACAACTGTTCTGGAGAAATTTGACTTAAATTGGAAGCAAATTATAAAATGTAAGATGTTTTCCTTTTGATAATGTAGTGGGTGCACCCTATATTGCTTTAGTAGCCATGAAAGAGTGGAATGATGCAAAGCTGTCAGATTAGGTGACATCTCATCCTCTAAGAGAGGCAAGAGGAAAGGCACATATTTTAGAAAGTGTAGAGAAGGCAAAGTTGAGGAAGGTTATGCTAGGGCCCATATATTCTTAAGAAAGTAGAATATTCTTTGGGTTTTTCTGACACAGTTTCTTCCTTCCTAAAGCATCCTGTTAATTGTTCCTGTCATGCTGTGCATGAGCAGGGTCACCTCAACCACAGGGTATCCTTACTGCCAGAATCATGATGCCTTGTCAGGAAGAGGTGCATTGGAGCCTTTGTAGGCTACTGGTGACTGTGGTTGCACCACTGCCCTCTCCTATGGCCCTGTTGGCTGGTTGCTCATCCTCTGAGAATGTGCTTAAACTTTCTTAGAAAACCAGCTAGGTGATTTCACCTTTTGTCTTGAATAGAACTCACTTCTATCTGAGATTCAAGTGCTTTCTGGTTGCATCCTGCCAGTGGAGCATCCAGGGACAGGTGGCATGTGGATATGCAACTAACTTCTCTTTTAACTGAGAACTCAGGCTGAAGGCAACTCTTGTGAATGCTGAGGTGATCCGGCATTGTCTTAAGATTAGACTCCTATGAGATATTTGAAATCTGTGTTTCCTAAATACTCCCCTCCCAAGAAGGCCTTCCCTGCTTTTCAATGCTCTGATGCCTACCAGAACCTTCTTGCTTCATTTATGTGACTGTTAGTTGAATACCCTGTACTTTGAAAAGATATGAAACACGTAAGTCAGTGTCATAGGATGTTTCTCATGATTTTTACCAGACTTACATCTCTTGCTCTAGTAATTCAGGTTGGTGTTGACTTTGCTTCTCCAGGGAAGGGTGCTTTTAGCTTCATCATGGTTAAAACCAACTCAGTCCCCTGCATCTTTCATAATAACAAAATAATTCTTAAAGTTTTAAAATTAGTGAATAAATTTCTTTCCACAGCTAGAGATATACCCATAAGACAACTGTTCTGGAGAAATTTGACTTAAATTGGAAGCAAATTATAAAATGTAAGATGTTTTCCTGGGAGTAAGGATTTAATGGAAGTGGAAATAGGTTATGGTAGTGGTTCAGTGTTGGATATTTTGCATATAAACCCGTAACAACACTAGGCATTGTTCCATTTTACTGTGCAGGAAACTGGGTCACGAAGTTAAGAAATTCACCCAAGTCCTCGAGGGTCCCCAGGGGTTAATTACGTTAATTAAGTGGCAGTGCTGGATTTCAGATCTTGGTTTACCTGCCAGTGGTTTCTGTTGTCTTCTTCCAAAAGAAAGATCCCTTATAACCATACTAGCCGAGGGATGGGATCTTCTTCCTCCTGGGTTCTTAGTGTCTGGCATGTGATGGGCTCTCAGTGTACACTGGGTCAAGTGGGTGGCAGACATGTTGGGGCCCAGTCCTGGTGGGTAAGCCTAAGGGGTTGCATTTTTTCAGTATCACCTGTTTGGAGGCTACACTCTCTTTGAAGGGCCAGCCCTCTGGCGTGTAGCTTTGAGGAGAGCATAGGTGGGAGTCTAGACCTAGCCAGGTTTCTTAGGTGCCCAGTGATGAGTGTGTGATAGCTTGTTTTCCTTCACGATATTTTATAAACTGAATCTCATTTACTTGTGGGAAAGTCCTGTGGAGATTAGATTTCTTATCTAGCCTCTAATTGTTTCTTTACTTCAGACGAATACTATTTCAGGTGGCTCCCTCTCAATTCGGAGTCATCAGTGAGTATCATTAACTTGCCTTCTAGTATTTCTCCCACATCACTAGCCTGAGATGAACAATCAGGAGATTCCAAGAGCATGAAGCTTAATCAAAGAATTGTGTTTTCTGCTTCTGAGACAGCGTCCTCCATGGCTCTAATTTCCCATGCTTGTAAATCTCAATAACTCAAGTGAAGGCTTTTGATGATTTTCAATAATGCAATTCCATGTTTTATAGAATCCCAGGTTTGCCTCCTGGCTCCAGCTGTACACTAGATTTAAAGTAAGCCACTCATGCAGAGCTGACAGGAGGTAACTCACCAACTTGATATTCAGAACTTGATTATTTGTACAAACTCCAGACTTTGCTCCTAGCCCATGTTGTCCAGAAAACTGAAAATGATTTAGGCACACATTAGCCAGGGAGTTGGATGGAAGACATCAGTAAGTTGTCGTAGCTACAGTGGCCTGACAGAGCCTCCAAAGGAGGCAGTAGTAATATTTTAGCAAAATAGGGGCTCCAAGAAGACTGGCCATCTTCCTTCCTCCCTTCTTTCCTTTCTCTCACAGAAAATTCTTTAACTATCCCCCTCTCCAGATTCCAGCTACTGCACTTGGCCCCTGAGAATACAAAGAGGCAAATGACATGGTTTCCACATTTGGAGAGTTTAAGGTGTACTAGAGGTGACAGTTTGTCCACTTATAGTTGGGAATGGAGTACACATTCTCTGAGCCATCATTTCTTCCACACTGACTCTGAGAGTCTGCAAAGCCTGGAGGCTGCTCAGATAGAGAGGCTGATGCAGGTGCTTGAGTGCCATTCTCCTGTATCCCAAGTCCCTCTTCCTCTAGCCCTCCCTTCTATCCGAGCATTTCCTCATTTAGATCAGGACCAATTCTTGGTTCATGGAAGCATGCCAGAGGGGAGTGGGTTCAGAAAGATGTCCTTTCAGATTCATTTTCCTTTGCAATGATTGGACCATCGTTGCCCTGCAGTCCAAACAACTGTTAACTCTGAGTGGTATGGATGTGAGGACACGTAGCCACTGATTCTGTAACTTGGCCACTGGTGGCTGGTGGGGATAAGGACAGAGAAGAAACCTTCATGTTAGAGACATGTAGTATTTGTAATGAAAAAAAAAACCCACTTTTGATATTTCTAGGAACTATCCATATAAGTAAAATATTCAGCTAACCATGTGCTAGTTGAGTCCACACAGTGCCCACTGGTTCATTGACTCATCCTATCACCCATCTGTCATGGTGGACACTGGGTTTGGAGCTGAGTGGGCATGAACTGCAGGGCCTGTTCAATCTGGTGGCTGGGAAACGGATGTTTCTGAGTGTCTTGGCATCATCAAGAAGACCTGTGGCTACAGGTGTCTGGTGGGTAGAGTAGATGGCTCTTGGTATTTTTTTTTTTTGGTGGGGGGCGGGTTGGAGAGGGAGAGGGGTGCGCGGGCCACTTTTTTATTAGTGTTTCATTTATCCATTTTTCATCCATCTTTGTTCTTTGGCCCGTGTGGGCCTCCCATCGCGGTGGCCTCTGTTGTCGCAGAGCGCCGGCTCTGGGCGCATGCACTCCAGGGAGGGGCCCCCTCCAGGCTCGAAGAAGCTGGCCATCTTCCTTCCTCCCTTCTTTCCTTTCTCTCACAGAAAATTCTTTAACTATCCCCCTCTCCAGATTCCAGCTACTGCACTTGGCCCCTGAGAATACAAAGAGGCAAATGACATGGTTTCCACATTTGGAGAGTTTAAGGTGTACTAGAGGTGACAGTTTGTCCACTTATAGTTGGGAATGGAGTACACATTCTCTGAGCCATCATTTCTTCCACACTGACTCTGAGAGTCTGCAAAGCCTGGAGGCTGCTCAGATAGAGAGGCTGATGCAGGTGCTTGAGTGCCATTCTCCTGTATCCCAAGTCCCTCTTCCTCTAGCCCTCCCTTCTATCCGAGCATTTCCTCATTTAGATCAGGACCAATTCTTGGTTCATGGAAGCATGCCAGAGGGGAGTGGGTTCAGAAAGATGTCCTTTCAGATTCATTTTCCTTTGCAATGATTGGACCATCGTTGCCCTGCAGTCCAAACAACTGTTAACTCTGAGTGGTATGGATGTGAGGACACGTAGCCACTGATTCTGTAACTTGGCCACTGGTGGCTGGTGGGGATAAGGACAGAGAAGAAACCTTCATGTTAGAGACATGTAGTATTTGTAATGAAAAAAAAAACCCACTTTTGATATTTCTAGGAACTATCCATATAAGTAAAATATTCAGCTAACCATGTGCTAGTTGAGTCCACACAGTGCCCACTGGTTCATTGACTCATCCTATCACCCATCTGTCATGGTGGACACTGGGTTTGGAGCTGAGTGGGCATGAACTGCAGGGCCTGTTCAATCTGGTGGCTGGGAAACGGATGTTTCTGAGTGTCTTGGCATCATCAAGAAGACCTGTGGCTACAGGTGTCTGGTGGGTAGAGTAGATGGCTCTTGGTATTTTTTTTTTTTGGTGGGGGGCGGGTTGGAGAGGGAGAGGGGTGCACAGGACACTTTTATTAGTGTTTCATTTATCCATTTTTCATCCATCTTTGTTCTTTGGCCCGTGTGGGCCTCCCATCGCGGTGGCCTCTGTCGTCACAGAGCGCCGGCTCTGGGTGCATGCACTCCAGAGCTCCGGCTCGGTAATTGGACACATCGGTCCAGTCGCTCTGCAGCATGTGGGATCTTCCCAGGCCAGGGATCGAACCGGCGCCCCTTGCACTGCAAGGCGGTGTCCTTACCCACTGGACCACCAGGGAAGCCCGGCTCTTGGTATTTGATCTATGGTAAAAACACTTTCCAGTATCATTTTACCAGCACCTCAGAACTGCAAAATATGTTATGAAATTTAAAAGAGAAAAATCAGAGAAGAAATGATTGCCATGTAGAGTATTTTACCTGAAAAACTTGGACATTAAAGAAAACACAGAAATTTTAACTTGGGACTCCTTTGCCTCAAAGGAGGTTTAAAAATCTTAAAAATATTAGGAGCTTCAAAGTAGGTGGTCATTTACTATATACAGGGCTTACTTTATACTTATACAAAACTTATGATGTTTGGTTATTTTTAAACGTTCGTTATTTTGGATAGAAAAAAACATCTGTTTGTTCCTCACCTCAGTCACATCCAAAGCAAGGGATGAATTCTGCTCTCATCTTCCAATGCAGGTGAGTTTCTGTTGAGCTGAGACTAAGCATGGACAGTTACAGCCTGAAATGATTGCTTTCTGGAATTTTGCAGTGAGTGGGAACAGTCATGTAGAGGTGTGGATCTTGCTACCTGGATCAATAACTTCAATAACTTTAGCTAGTTAAAATTCTTGCCAAGGAAAGTCAAGGAAGATCAAATTTCATAGGCCTAGCAAACCACTGGAAACTTCTTGCACATATGTGTGCAAGGATCACTTTTATGATTTATAGAAATCAAAACATTCATTGGAGTATGAATAATAGCTACCATTTATTTGTCATTTATTATGTTGGCCACTATGCCGGGTACTTTATATACATTGACTCATTTAATCCTAATGAGAACCCATGACCAGGTACTATTATTTTTCCTATTTAACAGATGAGAACATTGAGGCACAAAAAGCCTACAAAATTACAGAGGAGGATCAATGTGTCATTCACTTAGAAAATGAGTCAAAACACCGTATATGTGAATAAATGTGAAAATTTCTATTTCTGTGTTATTTAATTTTTCTTCTCAAGTTTGGTGTGTTTTCTCTGTTAGTAGCTTGAATACAGACGAGAATATTGAAACTCATGGCTTGAAATCATGAAGCTAAAAGAAAATCTAAGTCCACAAATAGAATATTAACAAATTGAAATAATTCATTGTTGGAGCACCTTTACCTTTTTCTCTGAACAACCCTTATATTTCCTTCTCAGATAACAGATAACGAGATGCAACCAACTAACTTATTTCCTAAGTGAATGACACATTTACTTAATCTCATAAGTCTAAACAGTCTCCTGAAGTTTAGGACACAAGAGATGCAACTTTCTCTTCCTACAAAGTCTAGCCTTCTCCACCATGGCTTCACACAACTCATTCCTGACAATGCTCTGGCACCACCTTGCTCCTGTTGAGGAAGTCTTCTGGTATGTTCTTTGAAAATGGTGTTCAATCCATCCTTGACAGGTATCTCAGCTGCAGCCTTTTCCCCTTGTATGGTCCTCACATCCACTTTTCTGAATGACTCCAGTACTGGGCTAATAATCACTGCACTTCATTCCCGAGTTGATTCTGGCCACAGGCGTTCAGTCAGAATACCTCCGGAGTTTGGACCTGCCAGAAAAAATCTGTGAAGTGGGAACAGTCATTGTAGAGGTGTGGATCTTGCTACCTGGATCAATAACTTCAATAACTTTAGCTAGTTAAAATTCTTGCCAAGGAAAGTCAAGGAAGATCAAATTTCATAGGCCTAGCAAACCACTGGAAACTTCTTGCACATATGTGTGCAAGGATCACTTTTATGATTTATAGAAATCAAAACATTCATTGGAGTATGAATAATAGCTACCATTTATTTGTCATTTATTATGTTGGCCACTATGCCGGGTACTTTATATACATTGACTCATTTAATCCTAATGAGAACCCATGACCAGGTACTATTATTTTTCCTATTTAACAGATGAGAACATTGAGGCACAAAAAGCCTACAAAATTACAGAGGAGGATCAATGTGTCATTCACTTAGAAAATGAGTCAAAACACCGTATATGTGAATAAATGTGAAAATTTCTATTTCTGTGTTATTTAATTTTTCTTCTCAAGTTTGGTGTGTTTTCTCTGTTAGTAGCTTGAATACAGACGAGAATATTGAAACTCATGGCTTGAAATCATGAAGCTAAAAGAAAATCTAAGTCCACAAATAGAATATTAACAAATTGAAATAATTCATTGTTGGAGCACCTTTACCTTTTTCTCTGAACAACCCTTATATTTCCTTCTCAGATAACAGATAACGAGATGCAACCAACTAACTTATTTCCTAAGTGAATGACACATTTACTTAATCTCATAAGTCTAAACAGTCTCCTGAAGTTTAGGACACAAGAGATGCAACTTTCTCTTCCTACAAAGTCTAGCCTTCTCCACCATGGCTTCACACAACTCATTCCTGACAATGCTCTGGCACCACCTTGCTCCTGTTGAGGAAGTCTTCTGGTATGTTCTTTGAAAATGGTGTTCAATCCATCCTTGACAGGTATCTCAGCTGCAGCCTTTTCCCCTTGTATGGTCCTCACATCCACTTTTCTGAATGACTCCAGTACTGGGCTAATAATCACTGCACTTCATTCCCGAGTTGATTCTGGCCACAGGCGTTCCAGTCAGAATACCTCCGGAGTTTGGACCTGCCAGAAAAAAATCTGTGAAGCTTCTGGCTCTGGCACCAAGCCATGGAACCTTGGTCGACTGTACCATTTCTCAGAGACTCAGAGAAGGCATTTTGTAAATTTTAAGGCGTTAACCAAATCACAGGAGAGTTTAAGGGGTTCTGCTCTACACTTGGGGGTAGATGTCATATTCCATTGGGATAGCCATCATCCCTGACTTGCGTGGTAACTCAGTGGTAAGGATCTGCCTGCCAGTGCAGGAGACATAAGAGATACAGGTTCAATCCCTGGGTAGGGAAGATTCCCTGGAGGAGGGCATGGCAGTCCACTTCAGTATTCTTGCCTAGAAAATCCCATGGACAGGGGAGCCCGGGGGCTACAGTCTATGGGGTTGCAAAGAGTCTGACACTATTGTGCTACTGAGCACACAGCCATCATCTCTAGAAATGTGCCTGAGATACACACCCCTGGACGTGTTTAGGCCTTAAGGAATATGTGTCCAAAGATAGTGTCAACAGTGTGAGCTGGGTGGACATGTTTTAGTGGCTAAGGCAGTTGGAAATTACCACTGTTACATTTCTCTTTAAACTCCTCTTGTAAAGAAGTAAAGTCAGGGCGGGGAACTGGATAGATTTGCCCTTGGCCACAGGATCAAGCAGTAGAATAAATGGAAGGAGAATAATCATACATGTTAAAGGCTGTCAACATTTGCCAAACTGCAGTCTTTTAAACATTTATACATACGTTGCACAAAGAGTTTGGCAAAAAAAGGGGTAGTCACCTTAATGCACATTTACTTAATCTCATAAGTCTAAACAGTCTCCTGAAGTTTAGGACACAAGAGATGCAACTTTCTCTTCCTACAAAGTCTAGCCTTCTCCACCATGGCTTCACACAACTCATTCCTGACAATGCTCTGGCACCACCTTGCTCCTGTTGAGGAAGTCTTCTGGTATGTTCTTTGAAAATGGTGTTCAATCCATCCTTGACAGGTATCTCAGCTGCAGCCTTTTCCCCTTGTATGGTCCTCACATCCACTTTTCTGAATGACTCCAGTACTGGGCTAATAATCACTGCACTTCATTCCCGAGTTGATTCTGGCCACAGGCTTTCCCAGTCAGAATACCTCCGGAGTTTGGACCTGCCAGAAAAAAATCTGTGAAGCTTCTGGCTCTGGCACCAAGCCATGGAACCTTGGTCGACTGTACCATTTCTCAGAGACTCAGAGAAGGCATTTTGTAAATTTTAAGGCGTTAACCAAATCACAGGAGAGTTTAAGGGGTTCTGCTCTACACTTGGGGGTAGATGTCATATTCCATTGGGATAGCCATCATCCCTGACTTGCGTGGTAACTCAGTGGTAAAGGATCTGCCTGCCAGTGCAGGAGACATAAGAGATACAGGTTCAATCCCTGGGTAGGGAAGATTCCCTGGAGGAGGGCATGGCAGTCCACTTCAGTATTCTTGCCTAGAAAATCCCATGGACAGGGGAGCCCGGGGGCTACAGTCTATGGGGTTGCAAAGAGTCTGACACTATTGTGCTACTGAGCACACAGCCATCATCTCTAGAAATGTGCCTGAGATACACACCCCTGGACGTGTTTAGGCCTTAAGGAATATGTGTCCAAAGATAGTGTCAACAGTGTGAGCTGGGTGGACATGTTTTAGTGGCTAAGGCAGTTGGAAATTACCACTGTTACATTTCTCTTTAAACTCCTCTTGTAAAGAAGTAAAGTCAGGGCGGGGAACTGGATAGATTTGCCCTTGGCCACAGGATCAAGCAGTAGAATAAATGGAAGGAGAATAATCATACATGTTAAAGGCTGTCAACATTTGCCAAACTGCAGTCTTTTAAACATTTATACATACGTTGCACAAAGAGTTTGGCATTATAAAATGGATCTTGTAAGTGCCATAGTCTTTTATCCAGAATGTTATTAAGAATTCTTTATTAAAAATTAAGATGCCTTAGAAACCACATGAACATTTAAAAGGCTTTTCCAGGGCATCTCAGGAGAGATGGCAGAATTCTTAAACAGTTGTGGAGCTCTGCGGAGGGCCACTCCCCTCAGCCAGTTTGTCTCCATACTGGCCCAGGGCAGCTGTTTGCCATCTTGGCTTTGGTTCATTCAGCTGCTGGTAGACTTTCTCCTTTACAAACACCTGCGTCACACCAGGCAGAACGTGGTGTGCTCCTGTGAGCGGGGGTTGAGGGCCCCCCAACCCCAGGTTGCACCTCTGTCTGACCTAGCCGAGCTCTCCTGAAATTTTTTGTGTTTTACGTGGATGCTCTTTTACATTGTGAATTAATTACACAGTGTATTGTGAATTCTCTTCTACTTTGTGAATTAAGTACATGCTATTAATTCATCAGTGTAGTTTTCTTTGTTCAGCTCAACTCAACACAAGTATGGTCACTTCTTTTTGCCAGAGGTGGGGGCTCAAGCAGTCTTCCCTCCTGTCCTCTTTTCTCATATGCTAATGTAGGGAAGGTCTTTCTAAGTTTTTCCTGGACCAAGAGACCCTTCTCATATCCAAGGAACCCTTTCCTGTTCAAGGATGCTGGAATCTGGCTAAGTCTTGTGTCCCTCCCCAGCTTTGGTCATCCCACTTACCCCCTTCCCATTTCCTTAGTGTTTTCAGAGTGAAGAGCACTCACCATTTTGTCTGCTAAAACCCCTTAAATTCCCTTCTCTCAACTGATCTTCCATATCTCTGCATTTCTCTAATCCTAGCAGCAAGCTTACAGTATAAGTTTTTAAAGTCAAGGGCGGGGGAACTAAGGCAGTTGGAAATTACCACTGTTACATTTCTCTTTAAACTCCTCTTGTAAAAGTAAAGTCAGGGCGGGGAACTGGATAGATTTGCCCTTGGCCACAGGATCAAGCAGTAGAATAAATGGAAGGAGAATAATCATACATGTTAAAGGCTGTCAACATTTGCCAAACTGCAGTCTTTTAAACATTTATACATACGTTGCACAAAGAGTTTGGCATTATAAAATGGATCTTGTAAGTGCCATAGTCTTTTATCCAGAATGTTATTAAGAATTCTTTATTAAAAATTAAGATGCCTTAGAAACCACATGAACATTTAAAAGGCTTTTCCAGGGCATCTCAGGAGAGATGGCAGAATTCTTAAACAGTTGTGGAGCTCTGCGGAGGGCCACTCCCCTCAGCCAGTTTGTCTCCATACTGGCCCAGGGCAGCTGTTTGCCATCTTGGCTTTGGTTCATTCAGCTGCTGGTAGACTTTCTCCTTTACAAACACCTGCGTCACACCAGGCAGAACGTGGTGTGCTCCTGTGAGCGGGGGTTGAGGGCCCCCCAACCCCAGGTTGCACCTCTGTCTGACCTAGCCGAGCTCTCCTGAAATTTTTTGTGTTTTACGTGGATGCTCTTTTACATTGTGAATTAATTACACAGTGTATTGTGAATTCTCTTCTACTTTGTGAATTAAGTACATGCTATTAATTCATCAGTGTAGTTTTCTTTGTTCAGCTCAACTCAACACAAGTATGGTCACTTCTTTTTGCCAGAGGTGGGGGCTCAAGCAGTCTTCCCTCCTGTCCTCTTTTCTCATATGCTAATGTAGGGAAGGTCTTTCTAAGTTTTTCCTGGACCAAGAGACCCTTCTCATATCCAAGGAACCCTTTCCTGTTCAAGGATGCTGGAATCTGGCTAAGTCTTGTGTCCCTCCCCAGCTTTGGTCATCCCACTTACCCCCTTCCCAGTTCCTTAGTTTTTTCAGAGTGAAGAGCACTCACCATTTTGTCTGCTAAAACCCCTTAAATTCCCTTCTCTCAACTGATCTTCCATATCTCTGCATTTCTCTAATCCTAGCAGCAAGCTTACAGGCTCAGGTGGTAAAGGCATGTATTTCCCTCCTTCATCTCTATATGATCCCTTGGATTTGCCTCACTGTCAGCTCTTTTGGTTGAAGGTCCCAAAACTCTGTGTTTTCCCTTTCCTGAGATTCTCTTTCTTGCTCATAGAAAACAAATAGAAGCTGAACTAAGTCAGAAATTTTCTGGCCTTCTGCTATTGTTCTTTCATGCAATAATATTTACAAAGCCCCTTCTTTTTTATTTTTACATGAAATATTTTTTTGGTTGTGCTGGGTCTTCATTGCAGCATGCAGGCTGAGTTGTCTCGCAGCATGTGGGATCTTAATTCACGGACCAGAGATTGGACTTGTGTCCCCTGCACTGGAAGATGGATTCTTAACCACTGGACCACTACCACCAGGGAAGTCCCTGGAGTCCCTTCTTTATGCAAGAGTGTCCTCAGTGCTGGGGATACAGAGACCCTGTCCAGAAGGTGCTTGCATAATGGTGTGCAAGACAGACAAAAAGAAACCCCCTACTCTCTGTTCTGTACCTAGGGTTGAGTTGAATGAGGATTGTATGGGATGTTCCATTCCACACAGAGATGAGACCACCTGATTCAGCAAGGAGTGGGAGGGATATCAGGGAATGGGTCACACCTGTCACACTAGTTCAAAGTCCTAGTTGAACTGAGTTCTGAAGCATGATGAGGTGTTCATCGGGCAAAGTCAGCCAGGGCCTTCATGGTGGAGGGAGCAACACAGGCAAAGCTCGTTTGTTCAGCTCAACTCAACACAAGTATGGTCACTTCTTTTTGCCAGAGGTGGGGGCTCAAGCAGTCTTCCCTCCTGTCCTCTTTTCTCATATGCTAATGTAGGGAAGGTCTTTCTAAGTTTTTCCTGGACCAAGAGACCCTTCTCATATCCAAGGAACCCTTTCCTGTTCAAGGATGCTGGAATCTGGCTAAGTCTTGTGTCCCTCCCCAGCTTTGGTCATCCCACTTACCCCCTTCCCAGTTCCTTAGTTTTTTCAGAGTGAAGAGCACTCACCATTTTGTCTGCTAAAACCCCTTAAATTCCCTTCTCTCAACTGATCTTCCATATCTCTGCATTTCTCTAATCCTAGCAGCAAGCTTACAGGCTCAGGTGGTAAAGGCATGTATTTCCCTCCTTCATCTCTATATGATCCCTTGGATTTGCCTCACTGTCAGCTCTTTTGGTTGAAGGTCCCAAAACTCTGTGTTTTCCCTTTCCTGAGATTCTCTTTCTTGCTCATAGAAAACAAATAGAAGCTGAACTAAGTCAGAAATTTTCTGGCCTTCTGCTATTGTTCTTTCATGCAATAATATTTACAAAGCCCCTTCTTTTTTATTTTTACATGAAATATTTTTTTGGTTGTGCTGGGTCTTCATTGCAGCATGCAGGCTGAGTTGTCTCGCAGCATGTGGGATCTTAATTCACGGACCAGAGATTGGACTTGTGTCCCCTGCACTGGAAGATGGATTCTTAACCACTGGACCACTACCACCAGGGAAGTCCCTGGAGTCCCTTCTTTATGCAAGAGTGTCCTCAGTGCTGGGGATACAGAGACCCTGTCCAGAAGGTGCTTGCATAATGGTGTGCAAGACAGACAAAAAGAAACCCCCTACTCTCTGTTCTGTACCTAGGGTTGAGTTGAATGAGGATTGTATGGGATGTTCCATTCCACACAGAGATGAGACCACCTGATTCAGCAAGGAGTGGGAGGGATATCAGGGAATGGGTCACACCTGTCACACTAGTTCAAAGTCCTAGTTGAACTGAGTTCTGAAGCATGATGAGGTGTTCATCGGGCAAAGTCAGCCAGGGCCTTCATGGTGGAGGGAGCAACACAGGCAAAGGCTCAGGAAGAAGTGTGAAAGAGGATTGATGATGTAAACCATTTATGGACCTTGTCCAAGATCAGAATAGTCTCACCTTTATGCATTTCTTGCCAGCCCTTGAGGCAGAATGTGTTTTTAGTGGGTTATCAGGAGAGGTCAAAGCCTGAATGGCTGATGTGAGGGCCTTGGGAGGGGAAGGGTGAATCACCTCAAAAGTTTTTTCCGTGCTGAGACAAGACTCTTAAAGGAGCCCCTGGGTTTTTGCAGAGGAGAAAGTGCTTAAAGGGCAGGTTTTGCAGCCACTGGTGAGCCATTAAAAGATTTCACTGGGGCCAGTACTGGGACATTTTGGCAGCCCTCTTTATTAGGCTTGGGGCTCTTTGGCTGTCCAATGCCTTTGTGACTCTCCTTTCAAATGCCTGTTGCAGGGGTTAGGGTGAAAATATAGAGCTTTAGAGCATTTGAATGTGATTTCAATTGCTTTTTAATTTTTAATAAAACTTTTAATAAAGTTCTGTGGTTAAGAGCCACAAGGATCAAAAGATTCCATCTAATAGAGAGTCCGGCATAATAGTACTGGGAGATAGATGGGTTTAACAAGGCTGTGGTACATCTCTTCAAATAAGTGCAATAAATGGTTCTGTTGGAATGCACAGAAAGCAAGGGTGCCAGGGCAAGGTGTTAGAGACAAGGCAGGCATGTATATATCTTTTATTTTTCTGTACAGCCAGTAATTTCACTCTTTAGAAGTGACTGCAGACCTTCTGGCATCTTTGAGTAATACCCTTCTCATGTAATAGTTACACGGTTCCAAAGACAGTACAGACATCTGAGCCAAAACATTTTTCTCTTCTGTTTGCAAGAAATTGAACTGACTGATATACCTGTCTCTTTTGGTTCCAAGAAAACGTCTTGTTAGAAATGTGTGAAAATATATTATATGACAGTCGCTGAAAATGTTTCAGATGCAGCAATAAACTGACTGTGGTTTTGGGGACCAGATGTGCACTGTGTTTAGAATTTATTGTGAATCTCCATCTTCTCAATTTGTGCTTAAGTAAACAGAAAGAAGTACTTGACTTTCTGGTGGAACTCCTTGTGTGAATGGATGGGTTTTTTCCCTCCATTTAGTTTTAGAAAATGATAGAAATCATACAAAATGGGCATAGTCACTCTCCTGACACCCACTGTGTAACTGGAAGGACTGTCCTGACTCCTGAGGACAACAGTGAGCATTTACCGGCAAATGTGGTGGTAGTTGTTTAGTTGCAAAGTCACGTCCTACTCTTTTGCATCCCCTGTCCATGGGATTTTCCAGGCAAGAATACTGGAGTGGGGTGCCATGTCCTACTTCAGGGGAGCTTTCTGACCCAGGGATTGAACCCACATTTCCTTAATTGCAGGTGGATAGGTGGATTCTTCATTGCTGAGCCACTGGGGAAGCTCTATCTTTGTAGCACCTTTGAGCTCACATGCAAATGAAAGACCTGTTCTTCCTATCTTATAATAGTATTTTAGATCCCTGTCTTGTGATTTAATGTGTGATAGGACCTAATCAGGATTCGGTTAGTTAGAAAGGCTGAAGGAGACATCTATTTGTTGCATATCCCTGCAAGACTCAAGGCAGATCTTGTTCAAGGTGTTAGAGACAGGGTATTTGTTTTCCACGTGTGTCCAATAAAATATCTTTCTCATATGGAAATGATCTGTGTGTTGTGACTGGTTTGCCATTTTATGCTCTCTCATTTTCCAGGTAATCTAGAGATCTATCTTGTTTCCTTACCAACTGAGATTATATTGCCAGATTTTTGTTAATCTTAGGCATTTCATCAGTTGCTGCTGATCACACCTCTAGTACATGGTACAGTTGGTAAAGAATCCGCCTGCCAGTGTAGGGGACCTAGGACATACAGGTTTGATCCCTGAGTTGGGAAGATTCCTTGAGGAGGAAATGACAGGCCGCTCCAGTATTCTTGCCCAGAGAATCCCATGGACAGAGAAAACTGGCAGACTATAGTCCATGGGGTTGAAAGAGTATTATGCGACTTAGTGGCTAAACTGCCATCAACCCTCAACTTTGCTAGTGGGTGTTTATTTCTTCACCTTACATATAATAAAACTAGGCCTCAGGCCTCCCTGGTGACTCAATGGTAAAGAATCCACCTGCTAATGGAGGAGACATGGGTTCAATCCCTCATGTCACACCAAAATAATTAAAAAAAAAAACTAGGCCGCTCAGAACTCAAAAATTAAGCTCCTGAGCCAACAGATGCTTGACTTTAGGTCCCGCACCTTCCTTCTAGCTCACTGGCTGGCTGGTTTAAGAGTCAAGACGTAAGAGTGAATACTAGGGTAGAAAAATTTTGAATACGGCTAATAAAGGTGGTACAGAATTAAACTACTACGTGTATTAGAGAAGTTTCACTGTGCACCACATAGTCAGTGAAGGCTTCCTGGAGGAGCATCTGAGTTGTGGTTGGAAGCCTGGAATGATGAGGGTGGAAGTCACAGATGCAAAGATATTGGGGGGATGAGTTTGTGTTGATGAGCTCTATCAGATTGCTCTAGAGCTGGGGTGCAGTGGGCATACAGGAAAGGTGTTGGGAGGAACTGATGAAAAAGGACTCTAGATACAAAATGGAGGTGTTTAGACTTTTCTAAGAAACGGTGTGTGTGTGTGCATGCATGCACACACACATGCATATTAGAGAAGGTTTTAAAATGTGGAGGAAAATACCATTTAACTAGAAACTGCAGCATTTGGGGGCTATACAATGTTAAATTTTCCCTTTGCAGCAAGAAAAAAAGTAGTGTTTAATAATGAAGAGAATGTCTTATTTCTTTTTCTCAGAAGGGAATAAAATAGGTCAACCTCTTTGCTGAACTTGAAGTGTCTGAGAATTGTTGGCAAAATGAACAGATTTTTTTTTTCAAGTCTCAGTGGGAGAAGGAGGAAACTGGAAAAGGGGGCAAGGGGATCCATGAAGGAGGACTAGAGTGCAGACCACCCTGGTCTTGCGGTTCTTCTGATGTCCTGGAGATGCCTGAGCAGTAGGGCACAGATGAAAACAGAAAAGAAAGCAAATCCAGAGGGAAAGGCTGATGAGCCCAGGGAGCCACAGGGAGCACGTGGGTCTGCTCTTTGGACCTAGGGAAGAACTGGCATTTGGAAGGACTTACTTTCTCTCCCAGAGAATATAATTTTCTAAATATTTCCAGCAAATAGTTTTTGTGGCCAGGCACCGGGAAATAAAACCCCTGTTTTTTGTTTATAGAGAGATACAGAGCAATACTAAGTACAGATTTAAAAGTGATTATGACATGATTTTATAATTGGGCAGAAGAAAAAAATCTAAGATCTAATGGGAGACCTGAGGGTCCCTTTGTAGTAGTCATGGATGTGTATCTAATGATAAGAGTCTAATTTCAAATGGGAAATCTAAATATAAGAAAAAGGGGCACACTGAATGCACACCTGCATTTTTCTGGTGGTTTGAAAAAAGTGAAGAAACTTCATCAAATGTTTGAAGACTTGATATGAAGTTTGCAGTGTATACACAGCCATTTATGTGATGGAAGATTGGTTAAATGCTGGGGATAACAAGAGGAAGTCCAGAAAGCTTGTGATCTGTTGAAAGGGGCAAAGAAATATGTATACAAGGTGATTGGTGCTACAGTACAGGAAGGTGGAAATATTTTAATAGAAGAAGAGTCATTCACACAGTCTGAATAGATCACAGAAGGCACTATAGAGAAGACAGTTGAGTGGGTTTTGTACTACTAATAGGAGTTTCAGGTGAAGAGAGGAGAAGTAAAGGAAAATGGTGAGGAGCAACATAAGCAGAGAAATACACAAATTAAAACTCAAGCATGGGGCTTCCCTGGTGGTCCAGTGGGTGAGGACACTGCCTTGCAGTACAAAGGGCGCTGGTTCGATCCCTGGCCTGGGAAGATCCCACGTGCCACGGAGCGGCTGGACTGATGTGTCCAACTACCAAGCTGGAGCTCTGGAGCGCATGAGCCCAGAGCCGGTGCTCTGCAGCGACAGAGGCCACTGCGGTGGGAGGCCCACACAGGCCAAAGAACAAAGATAGAAACAAATGAAAGACCAATAGAAGTGGCCAAAAACAACACAAAAACTCAAGCATGTTAAAGTGTGCCATCTACTTAGAGATCTAGCAACAAGACAACAAGTGTTGTGCATAATGTACAGGAAGGAAGGAGTGATCAGAAATAGGGCTATAAGAATAGATTAGAGACAGATGGCTACATCCTTAAGTACATTGCTGAGAAGTTTGAACTTTATTCCTTAGACTAGTGCTTTCTCAGGTTTTTTGTTTGTTTGTTTGGCTTTGTTTTGGGGTGGAGGTTCTTCCTCTTTCTTTCTCATTGCTAGTCATGCAAGGTGCCCTAGAAGAAAAAGGGTTCTATGGTTTTAAGTTTGGAGAGATGCTATAAATATGCATCCTTCGCCTTGAATATGCACAATGTTTTCATTGCACTAATGCATTTTAGCATGGCTAAAAGCTAGATAATACCTTCTCAGATTCCCTAAAATAAATGAATATCCCCCAACCTAGACTGGAAAATTGCACTGGGGAACCACTGATTTTTTTTTAAACATTTATTTTATTTATTTATTTTTTGGGGGGGGGGGGGGGGGGGGGGGGGGGGATGGGCGGGCCACTTCAATTGGTCTTTCATTTCTCTATTTTCATTCGTTTTTATTCTTTGGCTCCTGTGGGCCTCCCATCGCGGTGGCCTCTGTTGTCGCAGAGTGCCGGCTCTGGGCACATGCACTCCAGAGCTCCACCTCGGTTATTGGACACATCAGTCCAGCTGCTCCACGGCACATGGGATCTTCCCAGGCCAGGGATCGAACCGGCGTCCCTTGCAATGCAAGGCGGTGTCCTTACCCACTGGACCACCAGGGAAGTCCTGAGATTTTTTTTTTTTTTTTTTTAGCAAAAGGGGGATTTAACCTGGAATACACTGGTGGAGGGGAACTGGTGCCAGTGTGGAGGCTGGAAGAGCGGTAGACCCCACCCTGGGTAGAGTGGTAGACAAAACGTAGAAAACTGAACCTAGTCCTAGTAAGTTCTCTGTCATAAGATCTTACTTTGTGGTGTAATTTCCATCTCCTCCACTGACCTTTAACCTCCTTGTGTTTGTTATTTTGCATCTCATGCCCAGTACAAAGAAGATTTGGAATAAATCTGTGTTAAAGGAGTTGAGAGAAGGGTGAGCTTGCGTAGTTGTTTAGTTAAGAGATGTTGTTTAGTTAAGGTATGAGCCTCTTTAGGGAAGCTTATAAAAGGTGATATTCTTTGAGGCTAGAAAATAAGAAAAAGAAAATGCCTAAGTCAGGTTTAGACCTAACTCTTAACTTCTGATATTGACTCTGATAAAGCTGTATGACTGTTTTTTCTTATTTTTTATTAAATGTGGTTTTTCATGTGCGTGTATTTTCTATAAGCCTCTGATAAGTTCTTTTGTCCACAGTATAGTGGTTTTTCTTTTCTTCTGAGACAATAAAATGTAAAAGGGAAAGTGTTATTTGATAATTTACAAAGATGAAGAAATATATTAAGGAGAATAAACTATAAGACTTTTGGTGGGAATTGACAGTTATTTAAGCAGGTAAAAGACAAGTTTTCCTAATGCTTACCACAACTTTTATAGAAAAACTGAAACAAGGGAAGAGAACATATCCATTTATAATTTACTTTTTCCAAGATTTCACAATGTGAGACTTACTCTAAAGGCAAATGTCTTTTTAAAATTTAATTAATTAATTAAATTATTATTTATTATTGACTGTTCCGGATCTTTTTTGCTGCATGGGCTTTTCTCTTGTTGTGGAGCATGGGTTCTGGGGTGTGGAGGCTTCAGTAATTGGGGCATGTGACTTAGTAGTTGCGGTTCCTGGGCTCTAGAAAATCCAGCTCAGTAGCTGTGGCACATGGGCTCAGTTGCTCCTCAGCCTGTGGGATCTTCCCGACCCATGGATTAAACACTTGTCTCCTGTGTCTCTGGTTTGACAGGCAGATTCTTTACAACTGTACTATCAGGGAAGTCCATAAAGGCAAATCTTAAATGAAACTAGACAGATGGTTCATCATACATCATCACTATTTTCACATGTGAAATGGCAGAATCACAGAGCCATCAATTTAGCTGAAGATTGGAGGCATACCACCACAGCTTGGCCAACATCATCTAGAGGAAATGGACAGTGAAATCAAGGCCCAGAGCCAGAAGAAAGCTTTCTGTGGCTCTAGGTCCTCATGCATTGTGGTAGGGCAACAGTTTGAAATATCCACTGAGGATTTTTCTAGTATTTCCTTAAGTGGTCTGGTTAAGGTTTCCATTTTGAAACTAGGCTGGCTAAGTTGTATTGCTTTAGGGAAGGTAGATCATGGAGCAGGCACAAGATAAGAAGTCAATCTTGGTTTGGGGGTGCTAAAATCCTACCTCCCTCAGAAAAGAGAAAAACCTCAGGGAATTGAACAATTGATGAAATTCTACTATAGAATATCATCAGAGTGAGGATCAGTGGCCCACCCTTGGGGGAGTGACAAGAGTCAATGGAGCAGGAAGCATTAGGGAGTTTGGGGTGGGGACATTTGGAAGCTTTGGTGTGGAAAACTCCTGATAAAGAGGACTGGTGTCCAGTCCTTACCCAAGTCAAGCCCTGGGAAGGGATGATTACAGAACGTCAAGATAGATCTGTGTGAACTGGACACACATAGTACATATATCTCACAGGTGTTGCTCAGAGGAGAAATGAATGTATGGGAAGAAGCACTTGAGCATCAGCTTCCCGTGGTCCAGTGTGGTAGGAAGAATAATTCTCTGAGCCAAGTGGATGTTTTCTTGGATGACCTCACAGTGTTTCTCTGCCCTGCATAGTGTGGAGCAGTAAGTGAATTTCTGGACACAAGAGAGGAACACAGGAAAAACTAAAACAGAAGCACAGATAGGAATGTGGGCTAGGCAGCAGTGAACTTGCTGAACGATAACAGGGCCAGGGGCCCCAGCAGCATTCAGCAGATGCATTTGTGGAAAACCAGTATTGATGACTAGAACTCAAGGTCTGCCACCTTCATCCCTGTCTTGTTGTTACTACTCAGCACCCCTGTAGAATCTTCAAATGAGTGAATTAAACTTCTGCCACCCTTTAAACAAGAACTTCAAAATAGAAATTCACATTTCATACACACATGAATTGGAGGAGCAAGATTCAAGCCTGCTTTTTGTATAATAAGGAGAAATTCCATTTGATAATGTCTAATCAAGAGTGGGCACTTCTCTGTCCTGCAAAGATCAGAATGCCCTTAAATTCAGGCCAATGCAAAAAAGGGATTGTTGAAAGAATACACAAAAATTTCTTAGAAACCAAAGGCAGAGAGGTATAGCTGGATCTAAGGGGATCTTTGGAAAGTAGAAAATGAACTGTTTTTTTTTTTTTTTTAATCTTTCTCTAAGTGGCTACTTGAGCTCTTTCATCTCTCCCTGAGTGCCCTTCCTCTCTCTCTTCCTTTCTTGCTTTGCCTGCCCCATCCCCCAGCCTGGGCAGTCTGTGCTGGCTGACTCTTGCTGTCACCCACTAAGGAGTTCACAGTTCCGCATCTACCCAGCAAGAATCTGATTGCCGGGGCTTCCATGGTGGTCCAGGGGTTAGGAATCTGCTTGCCAGTACCAGGGACAAAGCTTTCCTGATAAAGAGGACTGGTGTCCAGTCCTTACCCAAGTCAAGCCCTGGGAAGGGATGATTACAGAACGTCAAGATAGATCTGTGTGAACTGGACACACATAGTACATATATCTCACAGGTGTTGCTCAGAGGAGAAATGAATGTATGGGAAGAAGCACTTGAGCATCAGCTTCCCGTGGTCCAGTGTGGTAGGAAGAATAATTCTCTGAGCCAAGTGGATGTTTTCTTGGATGACCTCACAGTGTTTCTCTGCCCTGCATAGTGTGGAGCAGTAAGTGAATTTCTGGACACAAGAGAGGAACACAGGAAAAACTAAAACAGAAGCACAGATAGGAATGTGGGCTAGGCAGCAGTGAACTTGCTGAACGATAACAGGGCCAGGGGCCCCAGCAGCATTCAGCAGATGCATTTGTGGAAAACCAGTATTGATGACTAGAACTCAAGGTCTGCCACCTTCATCCCTGTCTTGTTGTTACTACTCAGCACCCCTGTAGAATCTTCAAATGAGTGAATTAAACTTCTGCCACCCTTTAAACAAGAACTTCAAAATAGAAATTCACATTTCATACACACATGAATTGGAGGAGCAAGATTCAAGCCTGCTTTTTGTATAATAAGGAGAAATTCCATTTGATAATGTCTAATCAAGAGTGGGCACTTCTCTGTCCTGCAAAGATCAGAATGCCCTTAAATTCAGGCCAATGCAAAAAAGGGATTGTTGAAAGAATACACAAAAATTTCTTAGAAACCAAAGGCAGAGAGGTATAGCTGGATCTAAGGGGATCTTTGGAAAGTAGAAAATGAACTGTTTTTTTTTTTTTTTTAAACTGTCTATAAGTGGCTACTTGAGCTCTTTCATCTCTCCCTGAGTGCCCTTCCTCTCTCTCTTCCTTTCTTGCTTTGCCTGCCCCATCCCCCAGCCTGGGCAGTCTGTGCTGGCTGACTCTTGCTGTCACCCACTAAGGAGTTCACAGTTCCGCATCTACCCAGCAAGAATCTGATTGCCGGGGCTTCCATGGTGGTCCAGGGGTTAGGAATCTGCTTGCCAGTACCAGGGACAAAGGTTTGATCTCTGGTCCAGGAAGATCCCACATGCCATGAGGCAACTAAGCCCATCCTCTAGAGCCCATGAGTCTCAACTACTGAGCCTGTGTGCACACCCAGAGTCCACGCTCCACATCAAGAGAAGCCACTGCAACAAGAAGCCAGTGCAGCACAAAGAAGACCCAGCCCAGCCCAAAATAAAAATAAGTAAAGTAAAATAAAAAAAGAATCTGGGGCTTCCCCTGGTGGTCCAGTGGGTAAGGACACCGCCTTGCAGTGTAAGGGGCGCCGGTTCGATCCCTGGCCTGGGAAGATCCCATGTGCCATGGAGCGGCTGGACTAATGTGTCCAATTACCAAGCCAGAGCTCTGGAGCACATGCGCCCAGAGCCAGCACTCTACAACGACAGATGCCACCGTGATGGGAGGCCCACAGGAGCCAAAGAACAAGACGGATGAAAATAGAGAAATGACAGACCAATAGAAGTGGCCCGCCCGCTCCCCTCCCTCCCCAACCTGAACCCCGCCTAAAATAAATAAATAAATAAATCTTTAAAAAAAAAAGAATCTGATTGCCTCTTCTCTCCTTGGTCAGATATCTCCTGTTGGTCCAGTCACTGGCTGGCTGTGGGTGAAAAGTCACAAGTCACATTTAGAGCATCAAGGGCAGGGCTGCTGTATAGAATGTTCATGGTGATCAAAAGGAGGTTATTTTGTCAAATTGGGTTGTTCCTGACTGGTACACTGGTTTAGAGGATGTGCTCTGAGGTTCAGCAGACTGCATTCAGACTTCAACTCTGCTTATAAAATGCAGATTTGATAAAATTACTTGATTCCTCCAAGTCTTGGTGTCTTCGTTGATAGAACAGAAAGGGTCATTTCTATCCTGTGGGTATTCTTATAAGGATTACAAGAGCCAATGCATTTAAAGAATTTAGACTGGTATCTATCTGGTCCTTCATAATGCCCTCTAAGTGCCGGATGTCATCAATAGTGTTATTAGTGATTATAAACCGTATAAATTATACAGTCATGAAATATTGGCCCATTATATGATAAACACTTATTTACCTGAATTCAAAGTAGTTAGTGTGTGTTTAGTTAAGGTCTATGGAGTTAAAACTGAAATCAGAATCATAGTGTTATACTCAAATTAATACAGCTAATAGTGATAATTATAATGATATTGATGAAGGAATATACCTGGATAAAAGTTTGTTTATATGGTATAGGTAACCACATATATATGATATCTGATTTGGGTTTTATTTAATTTTTTTTTTGTCCTAAAGGCTTTTTCATCTTGATCCTATTTTGACATCTTGCAATATCTGATTTTTTTCAAGATACGTGTTTCATAAACAAAATATATGTTTATATCTGACTGTACCCAAGCTGCTAATTATGGGCATCTCTTTCTATAGCTCACTATTTAATGCTCGTGTCTTTGGGCTTATATAGAAAACAATTTATGTTACAAAATGAAATCCTCCCTCAAAAATGTTTGCCCTGGGAGTGAGAAGGGAGGAAATCACAAACTGTTATTATTTTCCCTTAGATGGATCTAAATATTAACATTCCCTTAGCTTTAAAGATTATTTTTATGCCGCTCCTTTATAAACAATCAGAGGACACTAACTCTTCTGTTGTCTCGGTTCTGTCTACAGCCTACCCAAACAACCAAGCTGAACAAATGAGAAAATCAATTCAACAGGTTATTTGGCATTGCATGCAGAAAATAAAAATGTTCAAATAGCTTAAAACATTTGAAAAAACACAGCATATATTAAATTGATTTGAATGTTAAACACAGCCTAAGGGCTTCTTACTCAGTGGAAGAAGTTGTTTCTAGGTTCCCTTGCTGCTGTGTCAACCACCCAGCTTCCAGGAAGGCAGCAGCAGAAACAGGAAGAAGAGAAGGAGGGGGAAGCTAGTCTGATAACAACAGACGTAGTGCTCGTAGTAGCGGCTGTGATAGTAATACTTAACACTGTGGGCAGACAGTGGTCTGTGTGTGTGCTCAGGCACTTCAGTTGTGTCCAACTCTTTGTGACTCCATGGACCATAGCCCACCAGGCTCCTCTGTCCCTGGAATTCTCCAGGCAAGAATACTGGAGTGGGTTGCCATGCCTTCTTCCAGGGGATCTTCCCAACCCAGAGATCAAACCCGTGTCTCCTGCATTGCAGGCAGATTCTTTACTGCTTAGCCATGGAGGAACATTTACTCTTTCCTTGGTAACATTCACTCTTTACAGTAGCCTTGAGAGCTAGCACTGTTAATCTCCCACATCACAAAAAACTGAAACTTCAAGGAGTGAAGGACCTAGTGGAGGAACCAGGATCAGAAGGAAAAGAATCATAGTGTTATACTCAAATTAATACAGCTAATAGTGATAATTATAATGATATTGATGAAGGAATATACCTGGATAAAAGTTTGTTTATATGGTATAGGTAACCACATATATATGATATCTGATTTGGGTTTTATTTAATTTTTTTTTTGTCCTAAAGGCTTTTTCATCTTGATCCTATTTTGACATCTTGCAATATCTGATTTTTTTCAAGATACGTGTTTCATAAACAAAATATATGTTTATATCTGACTGTACCCAAGCTGCTAATTATGGGCATCTCTTTCTATAGCTCACTATTTAATGCTCGTGTCTTTGGGCTTATATAGAAAACAATTTATGTTACAAAATGAAATCCTCCCTCAAAAATGTTTGCCCTGGGAGTGAGAAGGGAGGAAATCACAAACTGTTATTTTTTTCCCCTTAGATGGATCTAAATATTAACATTCCCTTAGCTTTAAAGATTATTTTTATGCCGCTCATTCATAAACAATCAGAGGACACTAACTCTTCTCTTGTCTCGGTTCTGTCTACAGCCTACCCAAACAACCAAGCTGAACAAATGAGAAAATCAATTCAACAGGTTATTTGGCATTGCATGCAGAAAATAAAAATGTTCAAATAGCTTAAAACATTTGAAAAAACACAGCATATATTAAATTGATTTGAATGTTAAACACAGCCTAAGGGCTTCTTACTCAGTGGAAGAAGTTGTTTCTAGGTTCCCTTGCTGCTGTGTCAACCACCCAGCTTCCAGGAAGGCAGCAGCAGAAACAGGAAGAAGAGAAGGAGGGGGAAGCTAGTCTGATAACAACAGACGTAGTGCTCGTAGTAGCGGCTGTGATAGTAATACTTAACACTGTGGGCAGACAGTGGTCTGTGTGTGTGCTCAGGCACTTCAGTTGTGTCCAACTCTTTGTGACTCCATGGACCATAGCCCACCAGGCTCCTCTGTCCCTGGAATTCTCCAGGCAAGAATACTGGAGTGGGTTGCCATGCCTTCTTCCAGGGGATCTTCCCAACCCAGAGATCAAACCCGTGTCTCCTGCATTGCAGGCAGATTCTTTACTGCTTAGCCATGGAGGAACATTTACTCTTTCCTTGGTAACATTCACTCTTTACAGTAGCCTTGAGAGCTAGCACTGTTAATCTCCCACATCACAAAAAACTGAAACTTCAAGGAGTGAAGGACCTAGTGGAGGAACCAGGATCAGAAGGAAAAAGAACAAAGGCTGACACTGATGGCGTATTTCCTGTTTCTTGGCTCTTGGTGTGCATGACTCCCACTGAATTCTCACAGCAATCCTAGGAAGCAGCCTTCTCTGTTGTGCCCAAGGAGGAAACTGAAGCCAGGAGACTTGACTAATCAAATGACAGACAAAGGACTGAGGCTAGGGATCCAAAGCCACAACTGCAACTTTGCCTTTTATCTTGGGGTTTAGAAGTGGTGGTGTTGGTTCTGCTTGGATTGATTTGTTGAGGGAGAGGGAGAGTCCTTTGCTCAGAGATTCCTTCAGGACACCACTCTTCCTGAAACGGGTTCTCCTTGAGCTGCTGTCTCCCACTGCCTGGCTTGGAAATCCGCAGATGCTCTTCTGCTGCAGGACCCTAATGGACCCCCCTTACCACCTGCAGTAAGAGGTGACACAGTAGGGTAAGGCAAGGGAGGCACTTGCATGGGGCACAAAATTTAAGGGCCCACCAAAAATTCAATAATCAAGATAAATAATATTTTAATGTATTTTAAAATATGTAAATATTAAATATTAAGACAGTTTTGAAAAATCTGCATTTGAACAAATGATCAGTATTTAAGATGAAGACAAATAGTGTGGTCCTGGATCATCTGATTCCAGGCCCCTGGACGGAGACAGGATGGTGAGCCCAACGCTGGCCGTCTGCTCATGACTATATGTAAAAGAGACTATGCTATAAGACTAAGGGAACTTATGTGGGGGCTACACAACAACCTGGAGGGATAGGACGGGGAGGGGCTGGGAGGGGGGTTCCGGTGGGAGGGGTTTGGGTTTATGTATAGCTGTAAACAACAAAACTCTGTAAAAGTAAAATAAAGATAAACAACAAAACTCTGTAAAAGTAAAATAAAGATAATTATATATATATATATATATATATATATATGTATATAAACAGTATGTCTTCATTCAGTACTGTTTAAAAAAATGAGGATGGCATTTTCCAGTGATATGCTAAAAAGTTAAGCCTCTTCTCTTACACCTCTTCTTTCCAAAACTCCACTAAGGGAACTGTTTTAAAAAGAGGTAGTCAGTGCCTTTCCAATTTTAGATTTGTGTATTGGGTTGGTCTTGGTTTCTCTTTTCTTATTTGCTACTTGGAGTGTCAGCTTAAGAAAACACTGGCTCCCCAGCACGTCAGCTGGGACACATGTGTCCTGATGACCTCTTCTAAAAGCGTTGAGGAATTGTCCGGTCCCAGAAGCCTTGGGCTTTGAGGACTCAACCCAGCATTCATACTTTTGAATACGAATATGACTGCTTCCCACCCCAAAAGACATTTTATTTATTATTTTAAAAATATTTTCTTTGGGCTTCTTTAATCCTAAGGGACAGTTGCTTGATGAATAGCAAATAAGTTCCCTAACCAGGCTGTTGTTATAAATATCCGTGGCATTAATTCAAACCACTTGCATCGGAAACTTTTTTTTTTTCCTGGAGGAAAAAGGGTGGCTGACTTAACCTCAGCATTTGGGACATGATTTTCCCTAAAATAACCACAACATCCATCATTTTTTTTCCTGCTGGTGTGTCAATTTTTTAATGAGAGTCTGGGTCCCTCCAGTACCTTTGGTCTCCATGGTAACAATTCTGTGTGTTTATTCTGGCTTACTGAAATAAAACATTGAGGAAAAGGTCAGTGACTCATTTTTGATTGGGGGTTACTCTAATTAGAGAGTGATTATTTAAAAACTGATCACTAACACAAAGTTACTATGTGTGTAGAAATAAGATCCATGGCAAGCATTTTAAATGACAAATTATAAAACTTTTAGCCAGTCAGATGTTTCCAAATGCTGGCTGTTTCTTCACAGGTGCAGGTGTTTTCAAGATTATTATTGTTTCACCCATGTATAACCAACCTTGACTTCCTGCCATTCCCTCCTGGTACCAGCATCTGAGTAATGCATTAAGTAATGGATTAAAATGTCTAGAATGACTAATACAGTTATAGGAGTCTATTTGGACCTATGGTATATGCATCTGAGATGAACTGAATCAGTAGAATAAAATCTTTCTGAGATGGCTGCATTGCTTGAGTTCCAGCCTTTTCTTTTTTTAATTGGAGTATAAATGCTTTACAATGTTGTATTAGTTTCTGTTACACAACAAAGTGAATCAGCCACATGCATACATATATCTCATCCTTGTTTGATTTAGTAGGGATCGTGCTTCTCTTTCCTCCTCTGTAAAATGGGAGCAACTCTGCATCATCATAAGGTGTTTGAGTGGATTAATAATAATAATAATGATGATGAAAATGCCTGGTATTTAGCAAAGTGCAGTCTCTAAATAAATACCAAATCAATGTTGGCTGTTAAATTACTTTCATTATTAGATCAGTCCACTGGCCTTTGGATTGAGCTCCTTTGTTCAAAATTAATTTAAGGCAAATGAAATGTTCACTTTAAGAGGCAAGAACAGGTAAGGATATGTTTGTGAGGAATTTTACTCCTTTAACCTTCCATGAAGCTCCTTTAACTCTCTTACATTTAAGAAGAATGGGGTATTTGGTCCTCTTGAACCCAGGGCTCTTGTGGACTGGCTGCTAGGCCCATGGGCGAGGCTCAGGTGGAGAACCTGACCCTCATGTCCCCGATGGTGGAATCTTGATAAGTACATACAGTATAAAAATATGAGGAACTAAAAACGTCAAGCCCCTAAAGTAGAACCAGAGAGTAAAAGAGTTGTTTCCAGCAGTTGGGGGTGTTAAATGGGAAGATGTTGGTACAAGGGTTCAGACTTTCAGCTATGAGTTGAGTAAGCTCTGGGGATCTAGTGGCAGCGATAGTCAATAATATTGTATGTGTTCTTTCTCCCCCCCAGGATTTATTTGTTTATTTTATGTCTGTGCTGAGTTTTCGTTGCTGCTTGGGCCTTCTCTCGTTGTGGAAAACCGGGGCTACTCTCTAGTTTCAGTGAGTGGGCTTCCTATTGCAGTGGCTTCTCTTGTTATGGAGCATAGGCTCTAGGGTGCACGGGTTAAGTAGTGCTGACACATAGGCTCAGTAGTTGTGGCTGCTTGTTAGTGGCATGGACCCCTTAAAATGCATTAAGTAATGGATTAAAATGTCTAGAATGACTAATACAGTTATAGGAGTCTATTTGGACCTATGGTATATGCATCTGAGATGAACTGAATCAGTAGAATAAAATCTTTCTGAGATGGCTGCATTGCTTGAGTTCCAGCCTTTTCTTTTTAATTGGAGTATAAATGCTTTACAATGTTGTATTAGTTTCTGTTACACAACAAAGTGAATCAGCCACATGCATACATATATCTCATCCTTGTTTGATTTAGTAGGGATCGTGCTTCTCTTTCCTCCTCTGTAAAATGGGAGCAACTCTGCATCATCATAAGGTGTTTGAGTGGATTAATAATAATAATAATGATGATGAAAATGCCTGGTATTTAGCAAAGTGCAGTCTCTAAATAAATACCAAATCAATGTTGGCTGTTAAATTACTTTCATTATTAGATCAGTCCACTGGCCTTTGGATTGAGCTCCTTTGTTCAAAATTAATTTAAGGCAAATGAAATGTTCACTTTAAGAGGCAAGAACAGGTAAGGATATGTTTGTGAGGAATTTTACTCCTTTAACCTTCCATGAAGCTCCTTTAACTCTCTTACATTTAAGAAGAATGGGGTATTTGGTCCTCTTGAACCCAGGGCTCTTGTGGACTGGCTGCTAGGCCCATGGGCGAGGCTCAGGTGGAGAACCTGACCCTCATGTCCCCGATGGTGGAATCTTGATAAGTACATACAGTATAAAAATATGAGGAACTAAAAACGTCAAGCCCCTAAAGTAGAACCAGAGAGTAAAAGAGTTGTTTCCAGCAGTTGGGGGTGTTAAATGGGAAGATGTTGGTACAAGGGTTCAGACTTTCAGCTATGAGTTGAGTAAGCTCTGGGGATCTAGTGGCAGCGATAGTCAATAATATTGTATGTGTTCTTTCTCCCCCCCAGGATTTATTTGTTTATTTTATGTCTGTGCTGAGTTTTCGTTGCTGCTTGGGCCTTCTCTCGTTGTGGAAAACCGGGGCTACTCTCTAGTTTCAGTGAGTGGGCTTCCTATTGCAGTGGCTTCTCTTGTTATGGAGCATAGGCTCTAGGGTGCACGGGTTAAGTAGTGCTGACACATAGGCTCAGTAGTTGTGGCTCCCAGACTCCAGAGCACAGGGTCATTAGTTGTGGCGCACAGTGTCATGGGGATCTTACTGGACCAGGGATTAAACCTGAGTCTTCTGCAATGGCATGCTAATTCTTTACCATCGAGCCACCAAGGAAGCCACTGTATATGTTCCTGAAGATTGTAGAGTAGATCTGAAGTGTTTTTACCACATGCACACAAAAATGTAACCATGTGAAGTGGTGGATATATCCATTAACTTGATGGTTGTAATTGTTTCACAATGTAGACATATATTAAATCATCACAGTGTATGCTGAAAATATGTAGTTTTCCAATCATAATTCAATAAAACTGGAGAAAATATAAAACATAAAGAGACCCAGTTTTATCTGGCAGAGTTGAAAGTCTTCTGCATCCTTGCATCCCTTGTCAGTGGCCTCATTTTGTGTGTGAGACCAGGGTAGACCCAAGTTGGACAGGCTCAAAGAGAGGTTGCCGATAAAAGCTGTTACTTTTTAGATGAAATTTGGGCATTTGCTTGAGATGCTTTTCTAGGAACTTGTGAATATCCATTCCTTTGATGGCCTTTAGTAAACTGCACCTGAGAAGCCAGGTCTTTATTGGGGAACTTCACCCATTCACTTACTTGACAGATAGTTTTGTCTATGATTCGTCAAGCACACAGCTAGTCAACTGTGAACACGAATGCTATGGTTCTCCTCTCCTAAGAGCTTACATTCTAAGTTGAAGAGATAGTAAAAATAAAAGGAAAAGAAGACAAGAACTGCAGGTGTTAAGTGCTGTGGAGAAGAAGTGTGCTAGCGGGCGTTTATGCTCATTTCCATAGTGCTCCCAGAGGAAGGCCGTGTCTTCCACAGGCAGTAAGGATGGAGATAGTGTTCTGGTTGCTTCCTCTCTGTTGAAGACTGTAGAACGATTCCTCCTCCTCAAGTGTTGATACCAGGTCCGTCTTTCCTCTCAGGACAGAGCAAGGTGATCGCCATGTCTGTTGTTATTTTAGTCATGCATAATGTTGCTAGGGCCCCAGTCTCTTAAATGATGTAATTACTATTTTTATCCTCATTCTCTGTTGTGGAAAACCGGGCTATTCAGTAGGGCTTCTTCTTTTGTTATGGAGCATAGGCTCTAGGGTGCACGGGTTAAGTAGTGCTGACACATAGGCTCAGTAGTTGTGGCTCCCAGACTCCAGAGCACAGGGTCATTAGTTGTGGCGCACAGTGTCATGGGGATCTTACTGGACCAGGGATTAAACCTGAGTCTTCTGCAATGGCATGCTAATTCTTTACCATCGAGCCACCAAGGAAGCCACTGTATATGTTCCTGAAGATTGTAGAGTAGATCTGAAGTGTTTTTACCACATGCACACAAAAATGTAACCATGTGAAGTGGTGGATATATCCATTAACTTGATGGTTGTAATTGTTTCACAATGTAGACATATATTAAATCATCACAGTGTATGCTGAAAATATGTAGTTTTCCAATCATAATTCAATAAAACTGGAGAAAATATAAAACATAAAGAGACCCAGTTTTATCTGGCAGAGTTGAAAGTCTTCTGCATCCTTGCATCCCTTGTCAGTGGCCTCATTTTGTGTGTGAGACCAGGGTAGACCCAAGTTGGACAGGCTCAAAGAGAGGTTGCCGATAAAAGCTGTTACTTTTTAGATGAAATTTGGGCATTTGCTTGAGATGCTTTTCTAGGAACTTGTGAATATCCATTCCTTTGATGGCCTTTAGTAAACTGCACCTGAGAAGCCAGGTCTTTATTGGGGAACTTCACCCATTCACTTACTTGACAGATAGTTTTGTCTATGATTCGTCAAGCACACAGCTAGTCAACTGTGAACACGAATGCTATGGTTCTCCTCTCCTAAGAGCTTACATTCTAAGTTGAAGAGATAGTAAAAATAAAAGGAAAAGAAGACAAGAACTGCAGGTGTTAAGTGCTGTGGAGAAGAAGTGTGCTAGCGGGCGTTTATGCTCATTTCCATAGTGCTCCCAGAGGAAGGCCGTGTCTTCCACAGGCAGTAAGGATGGAGATAGTGTTCTGGTTGCTTCCTCTCTGTTGAAGACTGTAGAACGATTCCTCCTCCTCAAGTGTTGATACCAGGTCCGTCTTTCCTCTCAGGACAGAGCAAGGTGATCGCCATTGCTGTTGTTATTTTAGTCATGCATAATGTTGCTAGGGCCCCGAGTCTCTTAAATGATGTAATTACTATTTTTATCCTCATTCTCAAAAAACACAGCTTTGCAAACTGATCTGCTCACACAGTACTTTTTTCTTCACTAAGCATCTCATGGGTCTAGTGTTTTCCAAGATTCACTAAGCATCTCATGGGTCTAGTGTTTTCCAAGAAAACACTTTCTAGAAATACTGTTTTAGAAAGTACAGTTTGGATGGCCCTGTGCTATGCATTTCTGAAGAGTAGTATGGATTGAAGAGAAATACTAACCAGATAAAGCATCTTTACTTGTTGGTTGTCCTAATGTGAATACCTGGTTAAGGCTGCTGTTTTTGGCTTATCTTTTAGGTCTCAGGCACCTGCCTATAATTCTGTAAGACTCAGAACCCACCACCACCCCCACTTGTCAATGTGATTGTAAAGAAAAGTAAAAGTAGCCTCCCAGACAAAATAAAACACAGTGATGTTTGATGGCAAACATGTAAGGAGATTCCATTTTAAAGATTAATGCAAAATGAAAGTGAAAATGTCAGTCGATTAGTTGTTTCTGACTCTTTGCCACCCCATAGACTGTAGCCTGCCAGGCTTCTCTGTCCATGGAGATTCTCCAGGCAAGGATATTGGAGTGGGTTGTCATTCCCTTCTCCAGAAGATTTTCTCAACCCAGGGATTCAGCCCAGATCTCCTGCATTGCAGGAAGATTCTTTATCCTCTGAGGCACCAGGGAATTCCTAAATGCAAAATAGATGGATATAAATCTCATTTGTTTCTAATGTTTACAGAAGGATAAAATGATACAAGGATTTCTTGGAAAATATGCCAAAAATGTACTGTATTTCTCTTTTCTGCCCCTTGTACAAGAACTGCAGGTGTTAAGTGCTGTGGAGAAGAAGTGTGCTAGCGGCGTTTATGCTCATTTCCATAGTGCTCCCAGAGGAAGGCCGTGTCTTCCACAGGCAGTAAGGATGGAGATAGTGTTCTGGTTGCTTCCTCTCTGTTGAAGACTGTAGAACGATTCCTCCTCCTCAAGTGTTGATACCAGGTCCGTCTTTCCTCTCAGGACAGAGCAAGGTGATCGCCATTGCTGTTGTTATTTTAGTCATGCATAATGTTGCTAGGGCCCCGAGTCTCTTAAATGATGTAATTACTATTTTTATCCTCATTCTCAAAAAACACAGCTTTGCAAACTGATCTGCTCACACAGTACTTTTTTCTTCACTAAGCATCTCATGGGTCTAGTGTTTTCCAAGATTCACTAAGCATCTCATGGGTCTAGTGTTTTCCAAGAAAACACTTTCTAGAAATACTGTTTTAGAAAGTACAGTTTGGATGGCCCTGTGCTATGCATTTCTGAAGAGTAGTATGGATTGAAGAGAAATACTAACCAGATAAAGCATCTTTACTTGTTGGTTGTCCTAA
Organism: Tragulus kanchil; assembly: GCA_022376925.1. Lineage (NCBI taxonomy): Eukaryota > Metazoa > Chordata > Mammalia > Artiodactyla > Tragulidae > Tragulus > Tragulus kanchil. Next base: position 73,530,592 of record JAIOJX010000003.1, on the reverse strand, counting down.
TGTGAATACCTGGTTAAGGCTGCTGTTTTTGGCTTATCTTTTAGGTCTCAGGCACCTGCCTATAATTCTGTAAGACTCAGAACCCACCACCACCCCACTTGTCAATGTGATTGTAAAGAAAAGTAAAAGTAGCCTCCCAGACAAAATAAAACACAGTGATGTTTGATGGCAAACATGTAAGGAGATTCCATTTTAAAGATTAATGCAAAATGAAAGTGAAAATGTCAGTCGATTAGTTGTTTCTGACTCTTTGCCACCCCATAGACTGTAGCCTGCCAGGCTTCTCTGTCCATGGAGATTCTCCAGGCAAGGATATTGGAGTGGGTTGTCATTCCCTTCTCCAGAAGATTTTCTCAACCCAGGGATTCAGCCCAGATCTCCTGCATTGCAGGAAGATTCTTTATCCTCTGAGGCACCAGGGAATTCCTAAATGCAAAATAGATGGATATAAATCTCATTTGTTTCTAATGTTTACAGAAGGATAAAATGATACAAGGATTTCTTGGGGAAAATATTGTATATGCCAAAAAATGTACTGTATTTCTCTTTTCTGCCCCTTGTAGTTCTTAAAACAATTTAAAATAATCATGCAATTCTTTTTTGTTTGAAATATTTAAAATATTGTAGGTGTAAAGGCAGTTCACTTGCACATCCACTGAGCGCTTATATCCATCAGAGAGAATGCACTAGCCTGTGTCTAGTCTGTTAATCTGGGAGCTCAGTTTCCAGCTTCTCCTAACCCTCTCCAGCTCTGGGTGCTAATCATCTACTGTCAAGTTGGAGGTCTAGTACCATGGCAATAGGTGTGAAGAAAAAATGTGATGTACTAGAAATTGATTTTAGTGAGGTATTTTTTGGAAAAAAAAATTTTTTTTTCATAAAATTATTGAGAATTATGTCAAAAGACAGTGCTGGTGGATGACCAAATGGTTCTGTTAGGGGAAACTTCTCCCACCTTCTGTCTCCCCTGTGGTCAAGATAACACTGCACCTTGTGCCTGATTTAAAGAAGGGATGATTAGCTACTGGGTAGAGTTCAGAAGCAGGCAGTGCTTCAGAATAGCCAATTTTACCTCATGAGTTTCAAATATGTTCTGGGAGAAGGTGCTTCTTTACAAGGCATCAAGAAATAAGTCCAAAAGAGATTACTGTGATCAGGGTCCCAGGCACTCACCTTGTAATTCAGCCTTGTTCCTGTTTCCTCTCATTTAGTTCCTTTTGTACCTTCCTCGGAACAAACTCCCCCATATTTGTTGACTCTTTACTTTTGAATTCTTCCTTCAAATGTGGAAATAGCTCTTAAACATTAATGGATACCTGAATCAGTTGCAGAGCTTTTAAAAAATGCAGATGTTGAAATCACTAGGTAAATAAGAGTAAAGAATATATAACTAAAAAAGCTTAGTTTATTTCTAATTAAACCATGCCCCAGGGATCTCCGGTGGGTTTCATTCCCTTCTCCAGAAGATTTTCTCAACCCAGGGATTCAGCCCAGATCTCCTGCATTGCAGGAAGATTCTTTATCCTCTGAGGCACCAGGGAATTCCTAAATGCAAAATAGATGGATATAAATCTCATTTGTTTCTAATGTTTACAGAAGGATAAAATGATACAAGGATTTCTTGGGGAAAATATTGTATATGCCAAAAAATGTACTGTATTTCTCTTTTCTGCCCCTTGTAGTTCTTAAAACAATTTAAAATAATCATGCAATTCTTTTTTGTTTGAAATATTTAAAATATTGTAGGTGTAAAGGCAGTTCACTTGCACATCCACTGAGCGCTTATATCCATCAGAGAGAATGCACTAGCCTGTGTCTAGTCTGTTAATCTGGGAGCTCAGTTTCCAGCTTCTCCTAACCCTCTCCAGCTCTGGGTGCTAATCATCTACTGTCAAGTTGGAGGTCTAGTACCATGGCAATAGGTGTGAAGAAAAAATGTGATGTACTAGAAATTGATTTTAGTGAGGTATTTTTTGGAAAAAAAAATTTTTTTTTCATAAAAATTATTGAGAATTATGTCAAAAAGACAGTGCTGGTGGATGACCAAATGGTTCTGTTAGGGGAAACTTCTCCCACCTTCTGTCTCCCCTGTGGTCAAGATAACACTGCACCTTGTGCCTGATTTAAAGAAGGGATGATTAGCTACTGGGTAGAGTTCAGAAGCAGGCAGTGCTTCAGAATAGCCAATTTTACCTCATGAGTTTCAAATATGTTCTGGGAGAAGGTGCTTCTTTACAAGGCATCAAGAAATAAGTCCAAAAGAGATTACTGTGATCAGGGTCCCAGGCACTCACCTTGTAATTCAGCCTTGTTCCTGTTTCCTCTCATTTAGTTCCTTTTGTACCTTCCTCGGAACAAACTCCCCCATATTTGTTGACTCTTTACTTTTGAATTCTTCCTTCAAATGTGGAAATAGCTCTTAAACATTAATGGATACCTGAATCAGTTGCAGAGCTTTTAAAAAATGCAGATGTTGAAATCACTAGGTAAATAAGAGTAAAGAATATATAACTAGAAAGCAGTATTCACCGCTTAGTAATACTAATACTCATGTTTACAAAGTATAATGTCCGTGAACAGCACTCTTGTACAATCTAAATATTTCCCTTTTCCATCATCTATGAGCTGCTCATTGCCTATGTGCCTATTGGATTATTAAACCGAATATCATAAATGCCCTTCACGGCCCCCCTTCTTTAATGACAGAAAATTACATTTAATAAATTACTCTTTTCCTTCCTCTTGCTGCTCAAGTCCTTCCTCCTCCTCATTTCTACTTATTTGGTTTTCATTCATTCAGTCAGAAAACATGTACTGTCTGCAAAGAATCGATCACTCTGCTAGATATTCTATTCTGTCATCTTGAAATCTCATAAAACTTTGGAAAGATATTTTTATAGATAGAAGCATTGAGACAGAAGCGGAATAACTTTCCTGAAGTTCTGTGCAGCTGGATTGTAGCAGAACCAGGATTTGAACTCTACACAAAAAACCTCATTGGTTTGAGGGCTTCTCGCTAGCTACACAGTTTTCTGGTGACATTGCTAGTGCTGTCTTGGAACCGTAACTCTGAAAGCTTACTGGTGCTCCAGAGCAAAAAGAGGAGGGGAGAAAGCATTGAGCAAACACCCAACTTTATGAACTAATAAAAGCTGAAAACAACCTTGGAGTGTGAAAAGCTTGTTTTTAATAACTGATAGAGCACATTTATTTTGATCTTGCTGGATTTGCATATAAAGCAAAGAGAAGGTTCATTCCACCTAACAGGAGATAAGAATGATATAGCCTTTGAGAAGATTAAGCCAGGTGGATTTTAAGGTATTTGGACAGTTTTTGGCAAAGTTTCAAGTACACAAAAATCACTGGAACTCTTGTTTAAAATTTGTAAATCTAGGACGAAGCCTGAGAATCTACATTTCCAACAAACTCCAAGGTGATGCCCTGGACCACACTTTGGGTGTTAAGGTTATTGCTGTCATGTGTAGGGAACTGATTACACCCTGACATAGCTGTGGGGTGCTGTCTCTCAGACGCTTACAGCTGTGGTCCCAGGATATCTGGACGTGGAACTAGGGAAGCTGGAATTGAAGCTAATTTTATAACTTGAAACAAGACACTTAAACTTGAGCCTTTCTTTTACTTGAAAGAAGGACAACAGCTTCCACCTTACTGGGATGTTGAGAAGATCAAACTAAGATAATGTTAAGTGAAAGCACTTTGCAGACTCCGAAGTATTAAGTTATAACCTGGATTAGTCTGTGACTTAGTTGTCCTTGCATAATATTAGGAGTAATGCTGTTATTGAAACTTGACTTGACAGTTTATTCCCCACGTTTGAGAAAAGGAATGGAAGATCTCTGAAACAAAGAACAAGGAAAGAGGGTTGGACCTGAGTGAGTACCAGTGTTACAAGGGAAGGAGTATTCATGAGAAGTACGGCAATTTGGAAAACAGGCATTTTCAGCGAGCATGGAGGCAGGACAAATATATGTTCCCTGGGTATGTTTTCTTCAAGCATGTATTGAAGAAGGAAGGTGACCCTAGGGGAACAAACAAGGAGAGTACAGGTAGTAGAATTCTTTAATTCCCCCCAAACTTCTTAGAAATAAAGGTCCGTTTTCAGTAACACAGACAGACCAGATAAACTGAAACCTTCCTGCTAAAAAAACACTTCGAAATGCTGGATTAAAATAGAACATGAATGCTTTTAAATGCATGTTTAAACTCAAGAAAATAGGAACTATCTGGGGATATTAAAGAGAATCTGACAATTAGCTTTTTATTAATAAACTGATAGAGCCATGGCATTTGTATAAAGCAAAGAGAAGGTTCATCCCACCTAACAGGAGATAAGAATGATATAGCCTTTGAGAAGATTAAGCCAGGTGGATTTTAAGGTATTTGGACAGTTTTTGGCAAAGTTTCAAGTACACAAAAATCACTGGAACTCTTGTTTAAAATTTGTAAATCTAGGACGAAGCCTGAGAATCTACATTTCCAACAAACTCCAAGGTGATGCCCTGGACCACACTTTGGGTGTTAAGGTTATTGCTGTCATGTGTAGGGAACTGATTACACCCTGACATAGCTGTGGGGTGCTGTCTCTCAGACGCTTACAGCTGTGGTCCCAGGATATCTGGACGTGGAACTAGGGAAGCTGGAATTGAAGCTAATTTTATAACTTGAAACAAGACACTTAAACTTGAGCCTTTCTTTTACTTGAAAGAAGGACAACAGCTTCCACCTTACTGGGATGTTGAGAAGATCAAACTAAGATAATGTTAAGTGAAAGCACTTTGCAGACTCCGAAGTATTAAGTTATAACCTGGATTAGTCTGTGACTTAGTTGTCCTTGCATAATATTAGGAGTAATGCTGTTATTGAAACTTGACTTGACAGTTTATTCCCCACGTTTGAGAAAAGGAATGGAAGATCTCTGAAACAAAGAACAAGGAAAGAGGGTTGGACCTGAGTGAGTACCAGTGTTACAAGGGAAGGAGTATTCATGAGAAGTACGGCAATTTGGAAAACAGGCATTTTCAGCGAGCATGGAGGCAGGACAAATATATGTTCCCTGGGTATGTTTTCTTCAAGCATGTATTGAAGAAGGAAGGTGACCCTAGGGGAACAAACAAGGAGAGTACAGGTAGTAGAATTCTTTAATTCCCCCCAAACTTCTTAGAAATAAAGGTCCGTTTTCAGTAACACAGACAGACCAGATAAACTGAAACCTTCCTGCTAAAAAAACACTTCGAAATGCTGGATTAAAATAGAACATGAATGCTTTTAAATGCATGTTTAAACTCAAGAAAATAGGGGAACTATCTGGGGATATTAAAGAGAGGAATCTGACAATTAGCTGTTGTTTCACTTACGTTTTGTTTTGTAAACTTACTGTAGTAATTGGGGAGTTTGGGTTTAATAATAGCCTTACAAGGCCTGAGAGAAGGCTTGAAGTTGTCCAGAGGTGCGTTACTGGAACTGAGATCCCTCCCTGTGTGCTGTGCTTAGTCGCTCAGTAGTGTCCGACTCTGTGTGACTGCATGGACTGTAGCCCGCCAGGCTCCTCTGACCATGGGGTTCTCCAGGCAAGAATACCGGACTGAGTTGCTGTGCCCTCCTCCAGGGGATCTTCCCAACCCAGGAATCAGACCCAAGGCTTCTGCATTGCAGGTGGATTCTTTATCATCTACGCCATCAGGGAAGCCCAATACTATTGGAGTGGGGCAGCATGTCTTTTTTCCGGGGGATCTTCCTGTCTCAGGAATCGAACTATGGTCTCTTGCATTACAGGAGGATTCGTTACCAGCTGAGCTACCCCTCCCTACACAAACCTAAAACAGACCCTTGAATTCTTGTCCCGTCATCCTCCTTTTACCCATTCTGTCGTTCATTCAGTAAATATTTATTCAGTGTCTCCTCTGTGTTGAACCCATAGTGCTGGACACAGTAATGAGAAGTTTCTGGTTATTCTCAGGTTACATCAGTTCAGTGTATTCATGTAAAACACAGTGTTCTGTAGACTGTGAATTTCTGTATCACGATGTTGTTTTGGTCCTGTGAGTGTCCCCTGAAGCAAGTGCTGGTCTCAGCCCTGCCACCCCTGGGTCAGGCCTTGGGGCCCTGACCTGGAATGGAAGATCTCTGAAACAAAGACCAAGGAAAGAGGGTTCGACCTGAGCGAGTACCAGTGTTACAAGGGAAGGAGCATTCATGAGAAGTACGGCAATTTGGAAAACAGGCATTTTCAGCGAGCATGGAGGCAGGACAAATATATGTTCCCTGGGTATGTTTTCTTCAAGCATGTATTGAAGAAGGAAGGTGACCCTAGGGGAACAAACAAGGAGAGTACAGGTAGTAGAATTCTTTAATTCCCCCCAAACTTCTTAGAAATAAAGGTCCGTTTTCAGTAACACAGACAGACCAGATAAACTGAAACCTTCCTGCTAAAAACACTTCGAAATGCTGGATTAAAATAGAACATGAATGCTTTTAAATGCATGTTTAAACTCAAGAAAATAGGGGAACTATCTGGGGATATTAAAGAGAGGAATCTGACAATTAGCTGTTGTTTCACTTACGTTTTGTTTTGTAAACTTACTGTAGTAATTGGGGAGTTTGGGTTTAATAATAGCCTTACAAGGCCTGAGAGAAGGCTTGAAGTTGTCCAGAGGTGCGTTACTGGAACTGAGATCCCTCCCTGTGTGCTGTGCTTAGTCGCTCAGTAGTGTCCGACTCTGTGTGACTGCATGGACTGTAGCCCGCCAGGCTCCTCTGACCATGGGGTTCTCCAGGCAAGAATACCGGACTGAGTTGCTGTGCCCTCCTCCAGGGGATCTTCCCAACCCAGGAATCAGACCCAAGGCTTCTGCATTGCAGGTGGATTCTTTATCATCTACGCCATCAGGGAAGCCCAATACTATTGGAGTGGGGCAGCATGTCTTTTTTCCGGGGGATCTTCCTGTCTCAGGAATCGAACTATGGTCTCTTGCATTACAGGAGGATTCGTTACCAGCTGAGCTACCCCTCCCTACACAAACCTAAAACAGACCCTTGAATTCTTGTCCCGTCATCCTCCTTTTACCCATTCTGTCGTTCATTCAGTAAATATTTATTCAGTGTCTCCTCTGTGTTGAACCCATAGTGCTGGACACAGTAATGAGAAGTTTCTGGTTATTCTCAGGTTACATCAGTTCAGTGTATTCATGTAAAACACAGTGTTCTGTAGACTGTGAATTTCTGTATCACGATGTTGTTTTGGTCCTGTGAGTGTCCCCTGAAGCAAGTGCTGGTCTCAGCCCTGCCACCCCTGGGTCAGGCCTTGGGGCCCTGCCTTCACCTCTGTTGTTCCCTCACTTGTAAACATGCCAGAGGGAGCTCACTCAGTTCCTGAGATTAGGCACTCTCGCCTCAGCCCTAGGAATCGGGCTTTTTTGACAACCGCTTCCTATCTCATCAACCACCCTTTCATCCCGTAGAGGAGCATGAAAAGCCTTAGAGACTCTGGCAGAGAGTGTGGAGAGAGAGTAGGCCACACAGGCTGGCCCTGGGGGCTCCCAGACCTCCTGGTTCTTCCTCTCAGGAGCAGTCCCCTCCATCCACTCATGGAGACCCTCCAGAAGATCATCCCCTGAGGTCATTTTTCAGACCCAAGAACAGTACCACCCCTAAAACTGGAGGAATCCAGGAAGGCCTGAGGCAAAGAGAAAGAGCTGGGACAGGGAGCACTCTAAGAGCCCAAGTGTTTGCATGGCCTTCCCCAGGCAAGGATTGATCCTCCACAGGTTGATGTTCAGCAAGAGGAAGACACACACAGAACAGTGGAATACATTCCCTCCCCCTGCCGCAAGTCTCCTAATGCTGAATACATTCTAGGGCTTACAGTTCTGGCTCCAGGGGGCTGCTGGCTTGGATCCTACCTGCCTGCTTTGCTTTGAGACAGTGAAGAACCAGGGACTTTGGGGGAGCAGGTCACTAACCCTGCCCCAGGAGGAGAACCTAGGGATGGAATTTCTCCCGTAGGTGCCTCATTGTTGGATTCTCCAAGAGTCAAGCCCAAGGCCACATTTTCCCTCTGGTGTGATTATTCACAAGCCACCATCTGTCGGAAAAAGTATAAAAGGCAGAGCTTGCCTCTAGTTTCTGGGGCTGCTGTGTAGTTGGAGCGCCTCTGTCTACAGCCTGTTTTCAAAGCTTAGGAAACTGAGCTTGTTGATAAGTTTTGTTGGAGTTTGGGTCATTGGGGAACCATTGCTAACAACTATTTACTATGCAGTCAAGAATATGTTTTCAGGTCATGTAAAACACAGTGTTCTGTAGACTGTGAATTTCTGTATCACGATGTTGTTTTGGTCCTGTGAGTGTCCCCTGAAGCAAGTGCTGGTCTCAGCCCTGCCACCCCTGGGTCAGGCCTTGGGGCCCTGCCTTCACCTCTGTTGTTCCCTCACTTGTAAACATGCCAGAGGGAGCTCACTCAGTTCCTGAGATTAGGCACTCTCGCCTCAGCCCTAGGAATCGGGCTTTTTTGACAACCGCTTCCTATCTCATCAACCACCCTTTCATCCCGTAGAGGAGCATGAAAAGCCTTAGAGACTCTGGCAGAGAGTGTGGAGAGAGAGTAGGCCACACAGGCTGGCCCTGGGGGCTCCCAGACCTCCTGGTTCTTCCTCTCAGGAGCAGTCCCCTCCATCCACTCATGGAGACCCTCCAGAAGATCATCCCCTGAGGTCATTTTTCAGACCCAAGAACAGTACCACCCCTAAAACTGGAGGAATCCAGGAAGGCCTGAGGCAAAGAGAAAGAGCTGGGACAGGGAGCACTCTAAGAGCCCAAGTGTTTGCATGGCCTTCCCCAGGCAAGGATTGATCCTCCACAGGTTGATGTTCAGCAAGAGGAAGACACACACAGAACAGTGGAATACATTCCCTCCCCCTGCCGCAAGTCTCCTAATGCTGAATACATTCTAGGGCTTACAGTTCTGGCTCCAGGGGGCTGCTGGCTTGGATCCTACCTGCCTGCTTTGCTTTGAGACAGTGAAGAACCAGGGACTTTGGGGGAGCAGGTCACTAACCCTGCCCCAGGAGGAGAACCTAGGGATGGAATTTCTCCCGTAGGTGCCTCATTGTTGGATTCTCCAAGAGTCAAGCCCAAGGCCACATTTTCCCTCTGGTGTGATTATTCACAAGCCACCATCTGTCGGAAAAAGTATAAAAGGCAGAGCTTGCCTCTAGTTTCTGGGGCTGCTGTGTAGTTGGAGCGCCTCTGTCTACAGCCTGTTTTCAAAGCTTAGGAAACTGAGCTTGTTGATAAGTTTTGTTGGAGTTTGGGTCATTGGGGAACCATTGCTAACAACTATTTACTATGCAGTCAAGAATATGTTTTCAGGTCATTTGTTCAGCAAAGTGGATCCCCTTTGAGATATGGGCTACTTTAAAAGTGTACTTTAAAAGTGTAATCTTTGCTTACACATGTATGTGGAATCTAGATGAACTTGTTTGCAAAGCAGAAATAGAACCACAGATGTAGAAAGCAAACATATGGACACCAGTGGGGAAGTGGGGAGAGGTTGGGATGAATTGGGAGATTGAGATTGATATATATACACGACTGTATATAAAATGGATAGCTAATGGGAACCTATTGTATAGCACAGGGAATGCTAATCAGTGCTCTGGTGATTTAAGTGGGAAGGAAATCCAAAAAAACGGGGGATATACGTATACATGTAGTAGATTCCCTTTGCTGTACATCAGAAACTGATACAACATTATAAAGCAATTATACTCCAATAAAAGTTTGAAAAAAGTTGATAGGAAAGTCCATTTCCCTTTAAAAACTAGCATCTTCCCTTTTTAAAGAAAGTAGCATAGATTTTGGTGCCGGAGAGATTGGATCTCTAAGACTAGGTTCTACCACTTATTAGTTCTATGAACATATATATGTTCCTTTAACTCTCAAGATACTCAAATTACCTCACCCTAGAGATGGGAATGGTTGGCTTGCTTCAGCAGGAGGCAGATGTGCTGAGATTTTTGTGACTGCTGTTTGTGTGTTTGTGTGCTTTTCAGAACATTTTCTTAGAAAGTGTAACATTTTCGAAAAGTGGAACATTTTCGTAGAAAGTGTAATACCAGATTTACTCGTAATTCCTTTCTCATCTCATTTCTTTATCTCATACACAGAGATAAAGTTAAAAAGCAGACAGAGACCCTCGAGTGTGTGCCATGAGGCTGGGGGAAGGTTTTCCTAGAGAATTTTGACTGCTAGAAATCCATAATTGGAACTTGTCTTTGAGACATTGCCCACTGGTAATGTTCAGTACATCTTGAAAGTTGGACAGCAGTCAGAAGAAAATGGGAATTTGATTTGGCAGCATTAAAAGTAGTACTCATCACCACCAGCACTTGTTATCATCTACATATCACTAGTCAAGCTGTGTTCACCACAAACTTGGAGTAAATGAGTCTTTGGAAGCCAAAGACTCATTCATTCATTCATCAGAATTTTGCTAAGCCACTGCCAGGCAAGGCTCCCAGATTATGGGGGTGTGTTAGTGAAAACAGCAAAGTGTTGCCCTTTCAGAGCACAATTCCAGTCTGAGAGGAAAAAAAAAAGTGAGAAATTAAAATATTACCTAACGTTAAGTAGTGGCAAGGTATTTGAAAAGAAAATGGTAAGGCAGGGAGAGGAGACAAGATCATTTTTTAATATCAGAATCAAGGAAGACCTCTCTGAGAAGATGATGTTTGATCAAAGACCTGGATCAAGCAAAGGGCCTGAGCCCCAGGAATATGGGGGAGCACCTCATTAGCCATAAACCAGGATTGGCCCTGAAGACTAAAACCTTTGGTTCCTCTCTTGGCCCCATTAAGGACTTTGGATTTTAGTCTAAGTGCAAAGAGAAGCCAGTAAGGAGAGACATGATCTGATTTTATTATTATTATTATTATTTTTAAAAGATCACTCTTGCTGCCATATGAACATGGACCTTAGGAAGGCAGAAGTAGAAACAATGAGACCAGTTGTGAGGCCACGGTGAAAGCCCAGGTGGGAAATGATAGCTCAGTTTTAAAATGGCTTACAACAATTTTATTTGACTCCACCCTTAACTCATCCTGAGCATTCAGCCCTCTTATAAGCGAATCATCACTTACTCTCACTCTTAAAGAAACTCTGAGAGACCAGTGATCCTCAGCATCTCCTTTCCAAGGACAGTGCTGGGCTCCCTCCAATGTTTCACTGTCCTGTCCTCCTTGCTTGGCTTTTCCCAAGGAGAATGGAGATATCAAGCCCTCTTTTTTTTTTCCCCATAGTTTTTTGGTTCCAGAACTGAATGTCCTCTCCTCCTTTTCACTTTTCATCTTTGAATCAACATTTTCCATTAGTCTTCTGAAGTAATTCTGAGCGTGGACCAGTTGCATCCACAAATAGGCCCATCAGGGACATTTCGTATTTCGTTGAAGTTGGTCCAAAGGTTAAGATATATGGATTTGGAATTGTCAGTAAAACTTGGAAAAGTTTTATTAGGTACATGGTGGACCTGGGAGTAAATGAGTCTTTGGAAGCCAAAGACTCATTCATTCATTCATCAGAATTTTGCTAAGCCACTGCCAGGCAAGGCTCCCAGATTATGGGGGTGTGTTAGTGAAAACAGCAAAGTGTTGCCCTTTCAGAGCACAATTCCAGTCTGAGAGGAAAAAAAAAAGTGAGAAATTAAAATATTACCTAACGTTAAGTAGTGGCAAGGTATTTGAAAAGAAAATGGTAAGGCAGGGAGAGGAGACAAGATCATTTTTTAATATCAGAATCAAGGAAGACCTCTCTGAGAAGATGATGTTTGATCAAAGACCTGGATCAAGCAAAGGGCCTGAGCCCCAGGAATATGGGGGAGCACCTCATTAGCCATAAACCAGGATTGGCCCTGAAGACTAAAACCTTTGGTTCCTCTCTTGGCCCCATTAAGGACTTTGGATTTTAGTCTAAGTGCAAAGAGAAGCCAGTAAGGAGAGACATGATCTGATTTTATTATTATTATTATTATTTTAAAAGATCACTCTTGCTGCCATATGAACATGGACCTTAGGAAGGCAGAAGTAGAAACAATGAGACCAGTTGTGAGGCCACGGTGAAAGCCCAGGTGGGAAATGATAGCTCAGTTTTAAAATGGCTTACAACAATTTTATTTGACTCCACCCTTAACTCATCCTGAGCATTCAGCCCTCTTATAAGCGAATCATCACTTACTCTCACTCTTAAAGAAACTCTGAGAGACCAGTGATCCTCAGCATCTCCTTTCCAAGGACAGTGCTGGGCTCCCTCCAATGTTTCACTGTCCTGTCCTCCTTGCTTGGCTTTTCCCAAGGAGAATGGAGATATCAAGCCCTCTTTTTTTTTTCCCCATAGTTTTTTGGTTCCAGAACTGAATGTCCTCTCCTCCTTTTCACTTTTCATCTTTGAATCAACATTTTCCATTAGTCTTCTGAAGTAATTCTGAGCGTGGACCAGTTGCATCCACAAATAGGCCCATCAGGGACATTTCGTATTTCGTTGAAGTTGGTCCAAAGGTTAAGATATATGGATTTGGAATTGTCAGTAAAACTTGGAAAAGTTTTATTAGGTACATGGTGGACCTGGGAAAACTTGCTGGAACTTGTATGTTATGTAGCTCTAATGGCTTAATTGCTAGAATTCTTGGGACTCTTACCAATGACTTCATTTCTCCTGAATGTGGGTTTCATGCATCTGGTTGCTTGGCTGTTTTCAGAAAATAGGGGTAATAGTCACATTAATGTATCATCTTTTCCATGATTAGGAAAGAAACCTGAGAATGCTTTCCTAGCAAATATGTAGACACAGTTTCCTCCAACACCTGTTCTCTCAGGTCATGAGATGTTTGAAAATAACCGCACAAGTTTCTGTGTCAGATCCAGTCACTTGAATAGGTACTAGGGCAACATAAGAATTTTGCTAGTGTGAGCGAGTGTGCACCATGCCTCGCCTCTTTCACCCCTGCCCATGGATTCAAGGAGCCTAAGTCCCTATTCATTTGGAATCACCAGGGGATGGGTTATTTTGGTTCCATGTAAATATCAACAGATGAAAAAAAATACGTTTTTTGAAGGAAAGTACCTAATGTCACATTGTTATTAAATTAAGGAGCTGGAATTTAGTATCGCAGATACTTATCTACTATATTATGCTTTGAAAAGCTTAAAAATTCTGTAGAAATACTTTCTCATTTTAGAAAAAATAGAAAAAAACAGATGAATGAAAAGAAATGAATCTCATAAAAAAATTTCCACCATTCAGAGATAACCACTGCTTTGGTTCACTTATTTCTAGATATTTTTCTACACAAATAAAATTAAAAATATTTTTCAAAGATGGATACTGCTTTACAAATTCATTTCCCCTTGTATATTGAATAATATCTCATCCTTTGTTAATGTCTTTTTGTGGCATGAATATTGATCTGCATTGTCGTTGTAAAAATTCTCATTGTTTTCCATTCCAAGGTACTAGTAGTGTTTATTAAATATTTCATTATTTTTTTCATCTTCTGAATTGGACTACTCTTTGATTAACCAATCGTCCCTTTTTGGGGTATTTATTGAGTGCTAATGACATTTGAAGCATATATTAGCACTTTATGTATGTTATTTCATTTATGTAACTTGCTTACAATCCCTTAATATTACTTATAGTGTTTATTCTTTACATACATATTTTGTATGGTTATGCATTAGTTAAAGGATTTTCTTAAATATTGCAATGAGTCATTCAGAAATGTTCTAACAGTTATGCTCAAAAGTATTGAAAGTACTCAATTCTTCACATCCACACAACCAGTGGGAGTTATCAACTTTATAAATCTTTCCTAGTCTTATATGAAATTTTGCTTTAGGAAAGAAACCTGAGAATGCTTTCCTAGCAAATATGTAGACACAGTTTCCTCCAACACCTGTTCTCTCAGGTCATGAGATGTTTGAAAATAACCGCACAAGTTTCTGTGTCAGATCCAGTCACTTGAATAGGTACTAGGGCAACATAAGAATTTTGCTAGTGTGAGCGAGTGTGCACCATGCCTCGCCTCTTTCACCCCTGCCCATGGATTCAAGGAGCCTAAGTCCCTATTCATTTGGAATCACCAGGGGATGGGTTATTTTGGTTCCATGTAAATATCAACAGATGAAAAAAAATACGTTTTTTGAAGGAAAGTACCTAATGTCACATTGTTATTAAATTAAGGAGCTGGAATTTAGTATCGCAGATACTTATCTACTATATTATGCTTTGAAAAGCTTAAAAATTCTGTAGAAATACTTTCTCATTTTAGAAAAAATAGAAAAAAACAGATGAATGAAAAGAAATGAATCTCATAAAAAAATTTCCACCATTCAGAGATAACCACTGCTTTGGTTCACTTATTTCTAGATATTTTTCTACACAAATAAAATTAAAAATATTTTTTCAAAGATGGATACTGCTTTACAAATTCATTTCCCCTTGTATATTGAATAATATCTCATCCTTTGTTAATGTCTTTTTGTGGCATGAATATTGATCTGCATTGTCGTTGTAAAAATTCTCATTGTTTTCCATTCCAAGGTACTAGTAGTGTTTATTAAATATTTCATTATTTTTTTCATCTTCTGAATTGGACTACTCTTTGATTAACCAATCGTCCCTTTTTGGGGTATTTATTGAGTGCTAATGACATTTGAAGCATATATTAGCACTTTATGTATGTTATTTCATTTATGTAACTTGCTTACAATCCCTTAATATTACTTATAGTGTTTATTCTTTACATACATATTTTGTATGGTTATGCATTAGTTAAAGGATTTTCTTAAATATTGCAATGAGTCATTCAGAAATGTTCTAACAGTTATGCTCAAAAGTATTGAAAGTACTCAATTCTTCACATCCACACAACCAGTGGGAGTTATCAACTTTATAAATCTTTCCTAGTCTTATAGAGAAAAATGATATCATTATTTTAGCTTTGATCACTAGAGAAGTAAAATATATTCCTATTGGTGTGTTCATCTTTTTCCTTAAAATATTTTCATCTTTTTCCTTAAAATATTTTCATCTTTTTCCTTAAAATATTTTCAATCTATCATATTTTAAATTATATATATATTTAACTATATATACCCACATATATATTATTTGGTCAAATGCAAACCTTTAAAATTATGTAGTGCTCCTTTTACTTTGTTTTTTTTTTTTTTTTTCCTTTGCTTTATCCTCTGTCTTTCACAACAGCCTTTCAGTCTCCCAAGTAGCTTTTAAAACAGCATCACATGCCTTTTTTTCTGCACATTTTCTCTATCCTCAATATGATCTGCTATAATATATAATATACATGCATACACACAGTATCATATTGTTTCATGTGTTTTTTTATGAAAGTAAGATCATGTATTACATGCTTTTCTACATCTTGCTTTTCTCACTCAACAATATCTCATTTGAAAATCCTCCAAGTCATCTGGTAGAGCTCCAGCTCATTATTTTTAGTGACTGGAATTTTTAAAAGCCATTTTCCTATTGGTAGGCATTGCTTTTGTTTCTAGTTTTTTTTTTTTTTTCTTACCATGATTTTAATCAATATCTTTTTACATGCATATTTGTAAAGAAATACTTTTTATTTGATTGGAATATCCATGAATATTATTGCTTGGTGGGTCTAAGTGTGAGTACATGTTTTAATTATAATACATGATGCCAGATTGCTTTCATGAAAGACTGTAACACTTCACATTTCAACTAGTGATATATGAGAGAATCCTTTTCATTACATACCAGGCAGCAATAGATATTGTGGCTCTTTGTAATTTTTGTCACTCTGATGGGTATAAAGTGATAATTATGTAGTTACTGTAATTTGCATATTCATGGTTACTGCTTGTGAATTTGTACATCTTTTCATTTGTACCTTACTATAGGATTTATTTGTCTGAATTATCTTTGCCGACTATTTTATTTGGTTATCTTCTCTTGTCTATTTGTAGAAGATTTTTGCGTATTATTAACCTAAAATTTTCTCATCTATGTTACAAACACTTTCCCCACAACTATTATTTGTTCGTTATCTTGGTATATGAGATTTTTTGTCATACAAAAGCTTTCAATTTTTATTTAGTCAGATGCATCAAGTGTTAGCTTCTGAGTTTCTAGTCAAAGTTAAGAAGTCATGAATTCAAGACAATACTAGACTGTGAGGTCTCAGATTTTCATATTTGTTTCTTTCCAGATATATATATATATATATAGCATATTAATACTAATTATTCTTTCTTCCAGTTTTATTGAGATGTAACTGAGATACAGCACTAAATAAGTTTAAGAGTACAGAATGACAATGTGACTTACATACCTCATGAAATAAGTAAGTGAACATCCATCACAATAAGTTAGTGAACATCCATCATTTTGTACAGATACAAATTAAAAAAAAATTCTTTTTTTCACTTGTGATGAAAACTTTTAGTATTGACTCTCTTAACAATTTTCATGTGTAACACACAGCAGTGTTAATTAATCCTGTTGTATGTTACATATCTAGTACTTATATATTTTATAACTGCAAGTTTGTACTTTTTGATTACTTACATCTAATTCCTCTTCCTCCCACCTCTTGCCTCCAGTAACCAAAAATCTGATCTCTTTTTCTATGAGATATTACTACCTCATATGCTAATATTAGGATATTAGTACCAGTCATTACACAATCTAAAATTCTTCTATTGAAAATATACTATGTTTAGAATATATTAACACTCATCTATACTGGCATTTATTTCTAGAGTATCTACCTTGTTTTACTGCTCCATTTACTTGCTTCTATTAGGTTATAATGATTTTATAATATATTTTGATAATTGTTAAATATTCCCATATCATTTTTTCATGCTTTTCTTAAATATATTTTCTTTCACATACAATTTTTTTTTTCCACTTCAATTGGTCTTTCATTTATATATTTTCATCCATCTTTGTCCTGTGTGGGCCTCCCATCGCAGTGGCCTCTGTCACTCCAGAGCTCCAGCCTGGTAGTTGGACACATCGGTCCAGCCGCCCTGCCGCACACGGGATTTTCCCAGGCCAGGGATCAAACCAGTGCCCCTTGCACTGCAAGGCAGTGTCCTTGCCCTCTGGACCACCAGGGAAGCCCCTTCTTTCACATACAATTTTAAAATCAAGTACCCAATTAAAAATCTATCAGGATAAAATTAAAATTGCATTTAATTTGTAGATTCATTTTTGGAGAATTAACATTTTTTCTGTTACTCCCTTTTAAGAACATGGAATTCACCTTCATATTTTCACATGTGTATTGTAGTAAGATTCTATGTATTCTATAACTTTTTATTAAATTACTTTAAAAGTATTTTATATATAGCTTTTGCCACAATTGTAAACATTTTATTTTTCATTTCTTAATGTAAATTGTTAGAAAAAGCTGTTATTAAGAAAAAAATTTTAATACAGAAACTAGAACAAATTATTTTATTATTCTTAGAATGTTTTATACTAGAATCTCTTGTGGTTTCTATGTATACAAATGTACAGTCATGTAATCAGTAAAACAGGTTTTTTTTTTTGCCTTTTCCAATGATTTTTTTGCCAGCTATTTCATTTTCTTTTAGTCTCTACTATAATACCTACAAAAGTATTATAATTAATGTGAAATGGGTCATCTTTGTCTGGTTTTGATTTTAGAATTTGTTGCTAGATTTTTGAAAATTATTGTTATTGATCTCAGTAGATTTTTTTTCTAGTGCTATTTTTAATTAGAACTGACTATTGGGGGCTTCTCTGGTGGTCCAGTGGGTAGTGAGTCGACCTTGCAGTGTAAGGAGCATGGGTAGTGAGTCTATCTTGCAGTGCAAGGGGCACTGGTTCGATCCCTGGCCTGGGAAGATCCCACATGCCGAGGAATGGCTGGACTGGTGTGTCCAGTTGTGAGCCGGCCCTCTGGAGTACATGTACCCAGAGCCGGTGGTCTGCAACGAGAGAGGACATTGCAATGGGAGGCCCGCACAGGCCAAAGAATAAAGATTGATGAAAAATGAATGACAGCTTAGAGGCAAAAAAATAAAAAAAAAAGAACTGAGTATTGAATTTTGTCAAATGCCTTTTTAAGTATCTGTTGCTAAAACATCTTTCATTTTTTTTGTTATACTGGTTTAAATGAATATATTTCCTGATATTAAGCACTCTATTGATATTCTTGAGATATATGCATTCTAATTAGTCCTTTGATATACTGACAGATTCTCTTTGTTAATATTTTATTTAGTTACTGCTTTTACAGTAATAGGCCGAACTGGCTTGCAGTTTTGTATTTTGCTTCTATTTTTATCAAATTTGGTCATGAAAATTAGGTTAACACCATCAGGGAGCTTTACATATTTTTCAATGGCTTATTTTGAACTATATAGGAATTTTCTGTTATTTAGAGATCAGATTAAAATCAGTTATGAAGCCGTATGTCTTTTTAAATGATAGACTTTTCACAGTCTTATGGATTATTTGGTAATTAATTAAAATTGTCTATGTCCTATTGGGTTGATTTTGTAATTGATATTCTGCTAGGAAGTAATTCATTCTTTCAGATTTTCAAATTAAAAAATTTGATTGGAGTATAGTTTATTTACAATGTTGAGTTATGGTTTTCAAATCTTTTGTCATAGAGTTACATATGATATTCTTATGTCATTCTTCAATCTCTCCTGATTCAATGGTCAAGTTTCTTTTCCATTCTTTAATTGCATTTACCTTATACTTCTTGTTTTTACTTTATCAGGCCTAGAAAACATTTTTCTTTATTTTATTGGTCTTTTCAATGGATCAGCTTTTGTGTTTAATGATCCTTTCTTTTATTTTTCTCATTTTATGAATTTTACATTTTATCTTTATAAATGCTATATCCCCAGTTTATTTTTATTAATTTTGTTGTGTTTTCTTAATTATTAGGGCTTAAGACTATGTCACAGAGCTACAGTGGTCAAAATGGTATGGATCTGACAATAAAAACAGACATATAGATCAATGGAACAGAATAGGAAGCACAGAAATTAACCCATGTACTTATGGTCAATTAGTCTATGACAAAGAAGGAGAGAATATACTGCAAAGAAAAGATAATCTCTTCAATAAGTGGTGTTGGGAAAACTGGACAACTCTACATAAAGGAATGAAATGAGAACACTCATTAACATTCTGTATAAAAATAAACTAAAAAATGAATTAAAGACCTAAGTGTAACACTGGATACTATAAAATTCCTTAAGGGAAACAGGCACAACACTTTTTTGACATAAAATCACAACTATTTTTTTGGACCCATCTTCTAAAGTAAAGGAAATAAAAGCAAAAATAAACAAATGAGACCCAATTAAACTTAAAAGTTGGGCTTCCCTAGTGGTCCAGTGGGTAAGGACACCGCCTTACAGTGCAAGGGGTGCTGGTTCCATCCCTGGCCTGGAAAGATCCCACGTGCCGTGTAGTGCTACACTGATGTGTCCAACTACTGAGCCGGAACTCTGGAGCACATGCGCCTAGAGCCAGTGCTCTGCAGCTAGAGAGGCCACTGCAATGGGAGGCCCACACAGGCTAAAGAACAAAGATGGAAAGAAATGAAAGACCAATAGAAGTGGCAAAAAAAAAAAAAAAACACAAACAAACTTAAGAGCTTTTGCACAGCAAAGGAAACCGTAAACAAAATGAAATGACAACATACTGATTAGGCTAAAAATTACCAAACAATAAAACTGATACAAGATTAATATCCAACACATATAATCTATGCTTACAACTCACCATCAAGGAAAAAAAAAAAAAAGAATACAAATAGCAAAGGTTGGCAAAGATGTGGAGAAAAGGGAGCTCGTGAATACTGTTGGTGGGAATGTAAATTGGTATAGTCACTGTAGAGAGCAGTGTGCTTTTTTCTCAAAAACCCAAAATAGTAAGGCTTTAAAATGTAAAGCTCCAGGTTTCCTTTTGCTAGTATTTGCAGGGTGTTCATTTTTTTATTCTTTTATTTTCTGCCTTTTTGTTTTCTTAAATTTTAGATGTTTCTTGAAAATGCCATTTAATTTTTTTTTAGTTAAATTTTTATCATTCAGCTTGATAATATTTTCCTCTTAAATAGGGCATTTAGACAATTTCTATTTCATCTAATTATTCTATAGTTGAATTTACATCTTACCATCATACCCTTTGCTATTTGTTCCAATTTTCCCATATCCCTGCTTTTAGCTAAATTATTTTTTTCTAATTCTGTTTTTCTTCTACTTGTTTTCAAGTTACTCTCTTCCTGTTATTTTAGTGATTATCTAGAAATTACCACATGCATACTTAACTTGTCAAGGTTTAAAGTTAATCAACACCTTTACACTCTTGCCAAGAAACACAAAAACCTTAGAATATTTTAACTTTGTATACTGTGTCTCAAGTTATATGTTATAGTTTTACTTTCTATTATATCTCGCTTTAGAAAAAGCTCACAAGATATTATTATTGAGGTATTATCACTACTACTACTACTGTTACTAGTAGTAATATAATTAATGGTTATCACATATTAATTTCTTTACTCGTCATTTTTTATTGCATCTCAGGATTGCTTTTCTATTGCTTGGAATACATCTTTTAGAATTTTAAGTAAAGATTATATAATTCCAAACTTTCTTAGCTTTTTTTCCCCTGATACTGTCTATTTCAGTATTGTTTTGAAAGATATTTTTTGCTAAGTTTATGATTTATATCAGCTAATTTCCTTTAGCTCATCAAAGATGTTCTTTCACTGGTCTCTGATTTCTATTGTGTCTTAATTTTAAGCTGTTGAGAAGTTAGCCTATAGTCTTATCACCTCTTTGATATTAAATATTTTGTTTATATACAATGTTGTGAAACTTCCTTTTGCTTATCTTCCTCTCTCTTAATGGTGTCTTTCAAAAGCAAGAATTTTTTTTTACTTTTGATGACGTCTATTTTTTTTCATAATTTTTGTTTCATGAAACGTTCTTTTGGTATTTTATCTGAGAAATCTATACTTATCTAAGATCATATTTTTTTTCTATTTTAATTTTAAGCTTTACATTTAAGACATTATCCATTTGAGTTACTTTTTGTATGTGGCTTGAGGTATAAGTGAAAGTTTTTTAATTTTGTTCTTGTGTATTGTTATCCAGTTCTTACAAGCACCATTTATTGAAAAGACTGTTTTTTCTTCATTGAATTGCCTTTGAACTTTTCTTAAAAAATAAGCCATCCACAAATGTGTGAATCTGTTTCTGGATTCTGTATTTCATTCTGTTGATCCATGAGGCAATTTTTGTGCCCCAAACACTGTCTTTGGTCACTGTAACTTTTAGTTCTCTAACTTTGTTCTTTTAAAAAGTTGCATTTTGATATGACTTTTAGAATAAAACTTGTCAATTTCTAACAAAAAAGTCTACTGGGAAATCGTTTGAGATTACATTGATCATAATTTGGGAAGAGTTGACATCTTCATAATATTGAGTCTTCTAATCATGGACATAGTATATATTTCTCCAATTATGTAGATAAGTTTTATCTTCAACTTTCTTCAGAAACTTTCTTCAGAAATGTTCTATAGTTTTCTATGTATAAATCTTGTATGTTCTTGTTAGATTTATCCCTAGATACTTTATATATTTTGATGCCAATAAATTATATTAAAATTTGTTTTTGTTGCTATATGGAAATATAATTTAATTTTTGGTATATTGATTTTGTATCTTACAAACTAGCTAAACTTACTTGTTAATTCTAGTAGTTTTTTTGTAGAATCAATTGGATTTTCTATATAAATGGTCATGTCATCTACAAATAATGGCAGGTTTACTCTCTTTTCAATCCGAATATCTTTTCTGGAAGAACTCGTGTTGAATTTATATTACTTCTCTTAGATGTTTGTAGAATTCACCAGTAAAATCATCTAGTCCAGTAACATACTTTGTGGGAAGTTTTTAAACTACAAAATTCAACTTTTGATATAGATATAGGATTATTCAGGTTATCTATTTTTTTTTCTTGAGTAAACTTTAGTAATTTGTATGTTTTGTGGAATTTGGTCTTTTCCCTATGTTCTTGAGTTTATTGGCATAAAATTGCTTGTAATATTTCCTTTTATCATTTTAATAGCTGTTACATTTAAGACATTATCCATTTGAGTTACTTTTTGTATGTGGCTTGAGGTATAAGTGAAAGTTTTTTAATTTTGTTCTTGTGTATTGTTATCCAGTTCTTACAAGCACCATTTATTGAAAAGACTGTTTTTTCTTCATTGAATTGCCTTTGAACTTTTCTTAAAAAATAAGCCATCCACAAATGTGTGAATCTGTTTCTGGATTCTGTATTTCATTCTGTTGATCCATGAGGCAATTTTTGTGCCCCAAACACTGTCTTTGGTCACTGTAACTTTTAGTTCTCTAACTTTGTTCTTTTAAAAAGTTGCATTTTGATATGACTTTTAGAATAAAACTTGTCAATTTCTAACAAAAAAGTCTACTGGGAAATCGTTTGAGATTACATTGATCATAATTTGGGAAGAGTTGACATCTTCATAATATTGAGTCTTCTAATCATGGACATAGTATATATTTCTCCAATTATGTAGATAAGTTTTATCTTCAACTTTCTTCAGAAACTTTCTTCAGAAATGTTCTATAGTTTTCTATGTATAAATCTTGTATGTTCTTGTTAGATTTATCCCTAGATACTTTATATATTTTGATGCCAATAAATTATATTAAAATTTGTTTTTGTTGCTATATGGAAATATAATTTAATTTTTGGTATATTGATTTTGTATCTTACAAACTAGCTAAACTTACTTGTTAATTCTAGTAGTTTTTTTGTAGAATCAATTGGATTTTCTATATAAATGGTCATGTCATCTACAAATAATGGCAGGTTTACTCTCTTTTCAATCCGAATATCTTTTCTGGAAGAACTCGTGTTGAATTTATATTACTTCTCTTAGATGTTTGTAGAATTCACCAGTAAAATCATCTAGTCCAGTAACATACTTTGTGGGAAGTTTTTAAACTACAAAATTCAACTTTTGATATAGATATAGGATTATTCAGGTTATCTATTTTTTTTTCTTGAGTAAACTTTAGTAATTTGTATGTTTTGTGGAATTTGGTCTTTTCCCTATGTTCTTGAGTTTATTGGCATAAAATTGCTTGTAATATTTCCTTTTATCATTTTAATAGCTGTTAAATTTCTAGTGACATCACTTTTCTTATTCCTAATTTGCTGAAGTATGTTTCTTGTAAGTGGTATGTAGTTGAGTTCTTTTGTGTGATGATCTCTGCTTTTTTAATTATTGTGTTTAGCTCATTTAATTTTCATATGATTATTGATATGGTTAGAGGTATATATCTGTCATATTGTTTGTTTTCTGTTTGTTCCATCCTTTCCCTCATTTTGATCATTAAGATACTTACAAGCTTTCAAAGTCTTATCTAGGCAACATGAGAAGTTCAGTTTTATGCTGAATCTAAACATAATAATCTGTCCCTGCCCAGATCTTACCCATGGTTCAAGGGTCTTTTTCTGTTCTTCATGGCTCTTTTACTTAAAAAACAAAACAACAACAAAAAACTTCTTCCTTTACTCTTTCTGATACTTTTGCCCTTCACCATGGTTGAGGTAGGGAGAAGCTAGATTAGAAAAAAAAGACTGTAAGTCTTTTCATTCAGAGTAGCATACCCACCAGAATCTTTGTTTTAATCTTATTTATGGAGGTCTCCAGTGTTTAGCCCATAGAAAACCTTAGATATCGAAAAGAAGACCCTGGTATTAGTCCATTTACAACTTTAGAAAACCTGTTGGATTTAAATGCAGAAGATAATGATGTTGGAGATTGGAGTACAACTGCTTACCTTTAATAGTTATTTGTAACTTAATTACTCATAAGTCTTATCATTCTGAACTAAGGTTGTCTATTAAGGTAATACGAACTACTATAACAAAAAAATCATTATAATGGTTTATTTTGTCATCTAAATTTGGTTCTCTTTCAAAAGACAACTATCTTTTAAATAGTGATCCAGGGCTCCTTCCGTCTGAGGCTCTGCCACCTTTGATATATTTCCTGTAAGGTTTCCTGCCTGTCTATGTCAAGCTGATGTTGTTTGGGAAGATACTTTTATAAACTAAAGCCCAGGGGTGGCATATACTTCTGCTCACATTCTAGGGGCTAGGGCTCAGTTATACTTACCTGGGGTAAGGAAACTTAGCGTAATTGTATTCTTGTAATTTGTATTTGTTTTTTGTGGAATTTGGTCTTTTCCCTATGTTCTTGAGTTTATTGGCATAAAATTGCTTGTAATATTTCCTTTTATCATTTTAATAGCTGTTAAATTTCTAGTGACATCACTTTTCTTATTCCTAATTTGCTGAAGTATGTTTCTTGTAAGTGGTATGTAGTTGAGTTCTTTTGTGTGATGATCTCTGCTTTTTTAATTATTGTGTTTAGCTCATTTAATTTTCATATGATTATTGATATGGTTAGAGGTATATATCTGTCATATTGTTTGTTTTCTGTTTGTTCCATCCTTTCCCTCATTTTGATCATTAAGATACTTACAAGCTTTCAAAGTCTTATCTAGGCAACATGAGAAGTTCAGTTTTATGCTGAATCTAAACATAATAATCTGTCCCTGCCCAGATCTTACCCATGGTTCAAGGGTCTTTTTCTGTTCTTCATGGCTCTTTTACTTAAAAAACAAAACAACAACAAAAAACTTCTTCCTTTACTCTTTCTGATACTTTTGCCCTTCACCATGGTTGAGGTAGGGAGAAGCTAGATTAGAAAAAAAAGACTGTAAGTCTTTTCATTCAGAGTAGCATACCCACCAGAATCTTTGTTTTAATCTTATTTATGGAGGTCTCCAGTGTTTAGCCCATAGAAAACCTTAGATATCGAAAAGAAGACCCTGGTATTAGTCCATTTACAACTTTAGAAAACCTGTTGGATTTAAATGCAGAAGATAATGATGTTGGAGATTGGAGTACAACTGCTTACCTTTAATAGTTATTTGTAACTTAATTACTCATAAGTCTTATCATTCTGAACTAAGGTTGTCTATTAAGGTAATACGAACTACTATAACAAAAAAATCATTATAATGGTTTATTTTGTCATCTAAATTTGGTTCTCTTTCAAAAGACAACTATCTTTTAAATAGTGATCCAGGGCTCCTTCCGTCTGAGGCTCTGCCACCTTTGATATATTTCCTGTAAGGTTTCCTGCCTGTCTATGTCAAGCTGATGTTGTTTGGGAAGATACTTTTATAAACTAAAGCCTAGGGGTGGCATATACTTCTGCTCACATTCTAGGGGCTAGGGCTCAGTTATACTTACCTGGAGGGTAGCAGGAAACTTAGCGTGTGTCAAATGAGAAAAGAAGAAGTTTGTCAAAAAGCTAGCTAGTTTCTTTGTAGGTAAGTTTCCTTATTACGAAGTATTTCACATATTAAAATTTGAAGTTAGAGTTCAATGAGCTTTGCTCTTTGTCCCTTCTTCCATGGCAGTGTGTTGACATCATACAACTAGAGGTCACACCTCTAACTCAGCCTTCAGTAGGACATGTCTTTGTGGGAGGAAAAAAGATTACCCATCACACTAACACTAAAGCTCCTGGACATTTTTAAACTTGAATTTTTAAGAAAATGTTTTGAGGGACCAGGTCTTTATAATGATCATTTAAAATAGAATACTTATTAATGACAAGCAGGGATGGCTTCATACTTCATCTTCCGAGGATTTTCTTTTTAAAAAGTAATTCTTAAATGTCTTTCTAAAGACATTTTTTTTTCATTTAAAAGAAACGAAGTTCTGATTTGGGGAGTTTTGACTTCAGACAAAAAGTCATTTGTATAAAGAATCATGTAGAGTGTTTATACATGTCTCTGTGTTTAGTATTTTTCTTACAAATCCCAATCCTCTGGAGTCATAGGGTACTCTGGGCCCAGGGACTCCAGTTTAACATTCGTTTAATGGTTTTGACCTCTGCACTAAAGTGGATTTATACAGAGGGGTCATGCTTTGCATGTCCTGAAGTCACTAGTTTGGCATGAAATGTTCCCGCCACTTGTGTTGTCATAATAATAAACAGTTATTTCTGAGTTGGGTTTCTGTAAAATGACCATGTCTATTTGAAGACCTAAATACCTTGGAAGCAAACAGCTTGTGGGGATGACAGTGTTTGAGGGCCAGTGACTCTCTGATCCTCCATGTAGAATACTTACCATTTTGTTACCTAGGTACTAATCACTTAATTTGAATTACATCCCTTTCTAAAAACAGCAAATAAGCTCTGAATAATCTTTTGGGAAGATTAGGGTGTTTATTTTATTATTGAATATGATGTTTATGAATTTGGGGTCCTAAATGTATCTCATGTTGTTAATATGTGGTCTTCATTTGTAATATAATAGCTATCCTAATTCATATATTTGTGGGGCAAGGCTTTCAGCTGCGGTCTTAGTACAACATGAAACAAAGTTATCATCTGGGAGTGGGAATGGGAAAGGACTTTTGGAACTTTGAGGAGGGAAGATGTGATGTGATTGTCTAGGAGAGAAAAGGATGGAATGGGGCAAGGAAGTGTTCAGTGATTGCTGTGCAGCATTTTGCTGTCATGGATACAGAGGACTTGAGAGGTAAGAATTGTGGTCTGTGAGATGAGTCCGTCAAGGAAGAATTTAAGGTTTAATCCTAAAAAATGCATGGATGCTAGTGCCAATTAAATACCAGGTCTCTTAGCTCCAAATAAGCATGTAAAACCAGTGCTAGCTATGCTGATACCCTCAGCCAATTAGCAGAATGATCATATAGACTGAGGCAACAGTGCCATTTTGGTTAATGTTGCAAGTCGCCTCTCATTTTGGACAAAAAGGAGGAAATTTTCAGCATGAGCACATCAAACAGGCAGTATAAAATGCGTAGTTTTTCTAAGTATTTTAGTGTATTTTGTTTTAATTTATAAATACAAAATTAATTAAGTAGACCAATTTAAGCTAACTTCTGAAAATATGCTGAAATTTCCTTTTTTTTTCAAAACATGACAGAATTCAGTTAGTAGTCTGTAGCTTGTTAGACTTTTCCAACTATAAAACAAAGTGCATTTATTTTAATGGGAAGTTCTGCTCTCCATTCAGTATTTTAATATTTTTACTGGTTTCTTCTTTAAGACTGAAATCAAACTATTAAAGTATGAGAAATGAATGTGCCATTAACTTTAAAGAGAGATGACAGCTTGTCCCGTTTTCCTCCTTTTTTTTTTTAATAGAGAAGTCACCTTGAGGGCCAGTGACTCTCTGATCCTCCATGTAGAATACTTACCATTTTGTTACCTAGGTACTAATCACTTAATTTGAATTACATCCCTTTCTAAAAACAGCAAATAAGCTCTGAATAATCTTTTGGGAAGATTAGGGTGTTTATTTTATTATTGAATATGATGTTTATGAATTTGGGGTCCTAAATGTATCTCATGTTGTTAATATGTGGTCTTCATTTGTAATATAATAGCTATCCTAATTCATATATTTGTGGGGCAAGGCTTTCAGCTGCGGTCTTAGTACAACATGAAACAAAGTTATCATCTGGGAGTGGGAATGGGAAAGGACTTTTGGAACTTTGAGGAGGGAAGATGTGATGTGATTGTCTAGGAGAGAAAAGGATGGAATGGGGCAAGGAAGTGTTCAGTGATTGCTGTGCAGCATTTTGCTGTCATGGATACAGAGGACTTGAGAGGTAAGAATTGTGGTCTGTGAGATGAGTCCGTCAAGGAAGAATTTAAGGTTTAATCCTAAAAAATGCATGGATGCTAGTGCCAATTAAATACCAGGTCTCTTAGCTCCAAATAAGCATGTAAAACCAGTGCTAGCTATGCTGATACCCTCAGCCAATTAGCAGAATGATCATATAGACTGAGGCAACAGTGCCATTTTGGTTAATGTTGCAAGTCGCCTCTCATTTTGGACAAAAAGGAGGAAATTTTCAGCATGAGCACATCAAACAGGCAGTATAAAATGCGTAGTTTTTCTAAGTATTTTAGTGTATTTTGTTTTAATTTATAAATACAAAATTAATTAAGTAGACCAATTTAAGCTAACTTCTGAAAATATGCTGAAATTTCCTTTTTTTTTCAAAACATGACAGAATTCAGTTAGTAGTCTGTAGCTTGTTAGACTTTTCCAACTATAAAACAAAGTGCATTTATTTTAATGGGAAGTTCTGCTCTCCATTCAGTATTTTAATATTTTTACTGGTTTCTTCTTTAAGACTGAAATCAAACTATTAAAGTATGAGAAATGAATGTGCCATTAACTTTAAAAAGAGAGATGACACTTTGTTCCTCCCTTCTAAAAAGCAGCTTGTCCCAGTTTTCTCAGTCTCTTTTTTTTGTTGTTGTTACTGTTTTTAAATTTTACTGGCTTTTTGACTGGGCCAATCTCGTTTCATATCCTTGCTACGTCATTCCCTTTTTTTATCAGCTCATCAGCACCCTTTCTCTGGACATCTGAGAAACAACTGTCTTCATTTCTGTCCTCTTAAATGTGAAAATTTCAAGTTTCCATACCTGCTCACTCATCAGGGAAAACCAAACTAAAGGATTCTACTTCCCCTCCCCGCCCCCTTCCCCCAGAGTGCCGTTTGGTCATTTTCTTTATTGTGTTTGTGAATGATGCCACTGAGACTGAGGGAGGAAATGAACATATTGCATAGGAATCTTTGTTTTGTGATTTGGGGAGATCAAGAAGAAAAATAGTACCTGCATCTTTTAGTTAAGTCTTCAGTTGTTCGTTCTGGCCCTATTGCGTGAATGGTTAATGTAATGTGAAAGGAAACACGCCCTGTAGCATCTTTCCCGGAAGTAGAGGACTTGATGGCTGCAGCTGTCAGTGCTTTAGAGTGTCAGCTGCTGACTGGCTTGTGGATTGCCGCTGTGGTGGGAAGCCAGTTGCTATTTCAGAAGAATTAAAAGCAAGGCTGAGTACCCGAACCTTGGAATTGGACTTTGGTGCAGATTCTAGGGCATCCACTCACCGAATGGTCGGTTCGTTTAACTTCTCTGAGGCTCAGCTTATTCTGTGTGAAACAGGGATAATAGTGCTTACCTGACAGAGTAGTTGGGAAGAGTGAAATCAATAGTGTATCTTATCCTGTTACACTATAGTGCCCTGCATATAATATATATTCAGTAGTAGGCAGCTATTATAACTTTTCAGTTTTATTAATTTGTAATCTAAGGAGAGTACTAAGATAAGATCATTATAGATCTATTATTGTATTTTTATTTAGATCTTATTTTAGAATTATCATACCTTGTATTATAATATCATATAAATTTCTTTACTATAGATACATATACTGTTACATATATGTGTGTGTATGTGTGTGTGTTAGTCACTCAGTCGTGTCTGACTCTTTGTTACCCCCATGGAGGGTAGCCCATCAGGCTTCTCTATCTATGAGATTCTCCATTTAAGAATACTGGAATGGATTGCCATTCCTTTCTCATGGGGATCTTCCTGATCTAGGGACTGAACATGTGAATATATACATGTGTGTGTATGTGTATATATATATATATGAAAATATGTGTATATATATATATATATATATATATATATGAATAATAAAAAATATAGCTTAGAGAAAGTAGTACTCTACTTTTTCTAGGTACCCCTAAAGGCCTAGACCAATGGTTATTAAAATGTAGTCTCTAGACTAGTGGTATCAACCTCACCTGGGAACTTACTAAAAATTCAGTTTTGGAGTCTGACTGTAGAAACTCAGGGAGTGAGACTCAGCAATCTGTGTTTCAATGAGCCTTCTCAGTCATTTTGAAAGTCACCATTCTAAGTTTTAAGTTTTGAGCACCTAAATAGTACCTGCATCTTTTAGTTAAGTCTTCAGTTGTTCGTTCTGGCCCTATTGCGTGAATGGTTAATGTAATGTGAAAACACGCCCTGTAGCATCTTTCCCGGAAGTAGAGGACTTGATGGCTGCAGCTGTCAGTGCTTTAGAGTGTCAGCTGCTGACTGGCTTGTGGATTGCCGCTGTGGTGGGAAGCCAGTTGCTATTTCAGAAGAATTAAAAGCAAGGCTGAGTACCCGAACCTTGGAATTGGACTTTGGTGCAGATTCTAGGGCATCCACTCACCGAATGGTCGGTTCGTTTAACTTCTCTGAGGCTCAGCTTATTCTGTGTGAAACAGGGATAATAGTGCTTACCTGACAGAGTAGTTGGGAAGAGTGAAATCAATAGTGTATCTTATCCTGTTACACTATAGTGCCCTGCATATAATATATATTCAGTAGTAGGCAGCTATTATAACTTTTCAGTTTTATTAATTTGTAATCTAAGGAGAGTACTAAGATAAGATCATTATAGATCTATTATTGTATTTTTATTTAGATCTTATTTTAGAATTATCATACCTTGTATTATAATATCATATAAATTTCTTTACTATAGATACATATACTGTTACATATATGTGTGTGTATGTGTGTGTGTTAGTCACTCAGTCGTGTCTGACTCTTTGTTACCCCCATGGAGGGTAGCCCATCAGGCTTCTCTATCTATGAGATTCTCCATTTAAGAATACTGGAATGGATTGCCATTCCTTTCTCATGGGGATCTTCCTGATCTAGGGACTGAACATGTGAATATATACATGTGTGTGTATGTGTATATATATATATATGAAAATATGTGTATATATATATATATATACATATATATATATATATGAATAATAAAAAATATAGCTTAGAGAAAGTAGTACTCTACTTTTTCTAGGTACCCCTAAAGGCCTAGACCAATGGTTATTAAAATGTAGTCTCTAGACTAGTGGTATCAACCTCACCTGGGAACTTACTAAAAATTCAGTTTTGGAGTCTGACTGTAGAAACTCAGGGAGTGAGACTCAGCAATCTGTGTTTCAATGAGCCTTCTCAGTCATTTTGATGTCCTGTTAAGTTTGAGCACCTAGAATAGACATGTCACCATTCTAAGTTAATAATTTTCAAGCTAAAACATACTTGGTTTCGCTGATGTCTTGTTTCATATGATAATTTTTTTTCCTTTATTTTAAAAGTTTTACAGAGTTTTATTGTTCACAGACATGTATGTTCCCAGATCAGTCATATGTATATCCCTCATCGCTACCTCCCCACTTCCCCCCTTCCCACCCCTCCGGATCATCGCCCCACGCCATTGTAAGCACTCCTATTCCCTTAGCACAATGACAGTAGCTATCTTTTCCACACATGACAGCATAGGTTTCCATGTTACTCCCTCCATGCCTCCCCCTCCCTGCTTCTTCCCTGCAATGTCCCTATGTCTATGCTCTGTCTGTTTTTACATGAGTTCACTGCGTGTGTTATCAAGACTGTCCTACTAGATTCCATATATGTGTGTTAGTATACTGTATTTGTCTTTCTCTTTTTGACTTGCTTCACTTTTTTTTTTTTTAAAGATTTATTTATTTATTTACTTTGGGCAGGGGTCAGGTTGGGGAGGGAAGGGAGTGGGCGGGCCACTTCTACTTGTCTTTTTTATTTCTCTATTTTCATTCGTCCTCATTCTTTGGCTCCTGTGGGCCTCACATCGCAGTGGCGTCTGTCGTTGCAGAGCACCGGCTCTGGGTGCATGCACTCCAGAGCTCCGGCTCGGTAATTGGACACATCAGTCCAGCCGCTCTGCGGCACGTGGAATCTTCCAAGGCCAGGGCTCGAACTGGCGCCCCTTGCACTGCAAGGCGGTGTCCTTACCCACTGGACCACCAGGGGAAGCCCAACTTGCTTCACTTTTGATGATAGGTTCTAGAGCCAGCCACTTCATTAGGACTGAGTCTTCTGCATTTCTTTTAACAGCTGAGTAGTATTCCATTGTATATATGGACCAGAGCTGCTTTATCCATTCATTTGTCGATGGGCATCTAGGTTGCTTCCATGTTCTGGCTATTGTATAGAGAGCTGTAATGAACACTGGGGTACAGGTGCTTCTTTCAGTTTTGATTTCATCAGGATATAAGCCTAATAGTGGGATTGCTGAGTCATAGGGTGCTTCTATTTTTAGTTTTTAAAGGAATCTCCATACTGTCTTCCATAGAGACTGTATCCATTTACATTCCCACCAGCAATGTAAGAGGGTTCCCTTTTCTCCACACCCTCTCCAGCATTTATTGTCTGTCGATTTGTTGATGATGGCCATTCTGACCGGTGTGAGGTGATATCTCACTGTAGTTTTAATTTGCATTTCTTTAATAATAAGTGAGGTTGAGCATCCTTTCATGTGCTTTTTGGCCATCTGTATGTCCTCTTTGGAGAGGCGTCTCTTTAGATCTTTTTCCCATTTTTTGATTGGGTTGTTCGTTTTTCCGGTGCTGAGTTGTCTGAGTTGCTTGCAGATTTTGGAGATTAATTCTTTGTCTGTTGTTTCATTTGCTATGAGCTTCTCCCACTCTGTGGGGTGTCTGTTCAGCTCTTTTGTAATTTCTTTTGCTGTACAAAAGCTTTTAAGTTTCATTAGGTCCCACGTGTTCACTTTTCTTTTCAGTTCCACTATTCTAGTAGGTGGGTCAGAAGAGATCTTGCTTTGATTTATGTCCTTGAGGGTTTTTCCTGTATTCTCCTCTAAGAGTTTGAAGGTTTCTGGTCTTACATTTAGGTCTTTAATTCATTTTGAGTTGATCTTAGTGTATGGTGTCAGGGAATGTTCCAACTTCATTTTTTTGCATGTAGCTGTCCAATTTTCCCAGCACCACTTGTTGAAGAGGCTGTCTTTGTCCCATTTTATAGTTTCGCCTCCTTTGTCAAAAATAAGGTACCCATAGGTGCGTGGGTTTATCTCTGGGTTAAGGCGGTGTCCTTACCACTGGACCAAAGCCCAACTTGCTTCACTTTTGATGATAGGTTCTAGAGCCAGCCACTTCATTAGGACTGAGTCTTCTGCATTTCTTTTAACAGCTGAGTAGTATTCCATTGTATATATGGACCAGAGCTGCTTTATCCATTCATTTGTCGATGGGCATCTAGGTTGCTTCCATGTTCTGGCTATTGTATAGAGAGCTGTAATGAACACTGGGGTACAGGTGCTTCTTTCAGTTTTGATTTCATCAGGATATAAGCCTAATAGTGGGATTGCTGAGTCATAGGGTGCTTCTATTTTTAGTTTTTAAAGGAATCTCCATACTGTCTTCCATAGAGACTGTATCCATTTACATTCCCACCAGCAATGTAAGAGGGTTCCCTTTTCTCCACACCCTCTCCAGCATTTATTGTCTGTCGATTTGTTGATGATGGCCATTCTGACCGGTGTGAGGTGATATCTCACTGTAGTTTTAATTTGCATTTCTTTAATAATAAGTGAGGTTGAGCATCCTTTCATGTGCTTTTTGGCCATCTGTATGTCCTCTTTGGAGAGGCGTCTCTTTAGATCTTTTTCCCATTTTTTGATTGGGTTGTTCGTTTTTCCGGTGCTGAGTTGTCTGAGTTGCTTGCAGATTTTGGAGATTAATTCTTTGTCTGTTGTTTCATTTGCTATGAGCTTCTCCCACTCTGTGGGGTGTCTGTTCAGCTCTTTTGTAATTTCTTTTGCTGTACAAAAGCTTTTAAGTTTCATTAGGTCCCACGTGTTCACTTTTCTTTTCAGTTCCACTATTCTAGTAGGTGGGTCAGAAGAGATCTTGCTTTGATTTATGTCCTTGAGGGTTTTTCCTGTATTCTCCTCTAAGAGTTTGAAGGTTTCTGGTCTTACATTTAGGTCTTTAATTCATTTTGAGTTGATCTTAGTGTATGGTGTCAGGGAATGTTCCAACTTCATTTTTTTGCATGTAGCTGTCCAATTTTCCCAGCACCACTTGTTGAAGAGGCTGTCTTTGTCCCATTTTATAGTTTCGCCTCCTTTGTCAAAAATAAGGTACCCATAGGTGCGTGGGTTTATCTCTGGGTTCTCAATCTTGTTTCATTGGTCTATAGTTCTGTTTTTGTGCCAGTACCATAATGTCTTGATGACTGTCGCTTTGTAATAGAGTCTGAAGTTAGGGAGGCTGACTCTTCCAGCTCCGTTTGTCTTTCTCAGAATTGCTTTGGCTATTTGAGGTCATTTGTGTTTCCATATGAACTGTGTGGTTCTTTGGTCTAGTTCTGTGAAAAATGTCAATGGAAGTTGAATAGGTATTGCATTGAATCTGTAGATGATATTTGGTCGTATGGTCATTTTCACAATATTGATTCTTCCGACCCAGGACCATGGAATATCTCTCCATCTGTTTAAGTCTTCTTTAATTTCTTTCATGAGTGTCTTGTAATTTTCTGTGTACAATTCTTTTGTTTCTTTGGGTAGGTTATTCCTAGATATTTGGTTCTTTTGGTTGCAGTGGTGAGGGGGATTGCCTCTTTGATTTCATTTTCTGATTTTTCATTGTTTGTGTATAGGAATGCCAGTGATTTCTGTGTGTTGACTTTGTATCCTGAGACTTTGCTGAATTCGTTGATTAGCTCTAGTAGCTTTGTAATAGTGTCTTTGGGATTTTCTATGTATAATATCATGTCATCTGCAAAAAGAGAGAGCTTGACTTCTTCCTTTCCAATCTGGATTCCTTTGATTTCTTTCTCTTCTCTTATTGCTGTTGCTAGAACTTCCAGGACTGTGTTGAATAGTAGTGGTGAAAGTGGACACCCCTATCTTATTCCTGATCTTAGAGGGAATGCTTTCAGTTTTTCACCGTTGAGGATGATGTTCGCTGTAGGCTTCTCATAGATGGCTTTTATTATGTTGAGATAGGTTCCTTCTATGCCCATTTTCTGAAGAGTTTTTATCATAAATGGATATTGTACTTTGTCGAAGGCTTTTTCTGCATCTGTTGAGATGATCATGTGATTTTTGTCTCTCAGTTTGTTGATATGGTGTATCACATGGATTGATTTGCGGATATTGAAGAATCCTTGCATGCCTGGGATGAACCCGACTTGATCATGATGTATGAATTTTTTGATGTGTTGTTGAATTCTGTTTGCTAGGACTTTGTTGAGGATCTTGGCATCTGAATTCACCAGAGAAACTGGCCTATAGTTTTCCTTTTTTGTGTTGTCTTTGCCTGGTTTGGGTATCAGGTTGATGGTGGCCTCATAGAATGTGTTTGGAAGTTTTCCTTCCCATGCAATCTTTTGAAAGAGTTTTAGAAGGACAGGCATTAGCTGTTCTTTAAATGTTTGGTAGAATTCGGCTGTGAAGCCATCTGGCCCTGGGCTTTTATTTTGGGGTAGATTTTTAATCACAGATTCAATTTCTGAGCTTGTGATCGGGTTGTTCAAAGATTCTGTTTCTTCCTGACTCAGTCTTGGGAGATGAATCTTCCCCAAGAAACTGTCCATTTCTTCCAGGTTGTCCGGTTTGTTGTCATAGAGTTGCTCATAATAGTCTCTTAGAATCCTTTGGATTTCTGCATGATCTGTTGTAATCTCTCCTTTTTCGTTTTTGATTTTGTTGATCTGGTTCTTCTCTCTCTTTTTCTTGATGAGTCTGGCCAGTGGCTTGTCAATTTTATTTACCTTTTCAAAGAATCAGCTTTTTGTTTCATTTATCTTTACGATTGTTTCTTTCATTTCTTTCTCATTTATTTCTGCTCTGGTTTTTATAATTTCTCTTCTTCTGCTGGCTTTGGGATGTTTCTGTTCTTCTTTTTCCAATTGTTTTAAGCGGAGGGTTAAGTCAGCTGCTTCATTTTTTCCTAGTTTCTTGAGGTGGGATTGTATTGCTATAAATTTCCCTCTTAGAACTACTTTTGTGGTATCCTCTAGGTTTTGCACGGTCGTGTGTTCATTGTCATTTTCTTCCAGGAATTTTTAAATTTCTCCTTTGATCTCCTCAGTAATCAGTTGGTTTTTTAGGTATGTGTTGTTTAATTTCCATGTGTTTGTATTTTTAGCGGTTTTTTTCCTGTAGTTGATCTCTAGTCTCATTGCATTGTGGTCCGAGAAGGTGGTTGATACAATTTCAGTTTTCTTGAATTGACTGAGGTTAGATTTGTGGCCCAAGATGTGGTCTATCCTGGAGAATGTTCCGTGAGCACTTGAGAAGAAAGTGTATTCTTCTGCTTTTGGATGGAACGTCTTAAAGATATCGACGAGGTCCACCTTTTCTAGTGTGGCATTTAAGGCTTGTGTTTCTTTATTGATTTTCTGTTTGGATGATCTATCCATTGGTGTGAGAGGAGTGTTAAAGTCTCCTACTATTATTGTGTTATTATTGACTTCTTCTTTTAAGTATGAAAGTATCTGTTTTATGTATTGAGGTGCCCCTGTGTTGGGTGCATAGATATTCATGACTGTTATGTCGTCCTCTTGGATAGATCCCTTAATCATGATGTAGTGACCTGCCTTGTCTCTTAGAATCTTCTTTACTTTAAAATCTATTTCGTCTGATATGAGGATTGCTACTCCAGCTTTCTTTTGATTTCCATTTGCATGGAATATCTTTTTCCAGCCTCTCACTTTCAGTCTATGAGTGTCTCTAGGTCTGAAGTGGGTCTCTTGTAAACAGCATATATATGGGTCATGTTTCTTGATCCATTCAGCCAACCTGTGTCGTTTGGTTGGAGCATTTAGTCCATTTACATTCAAAGTAATTATTGATACGAATGTTCCTATTGTCATCCTCTTAGAAGTTTGGGGTTTGGTTTGTAGGACTTCTCCTACTCTTGTATTTATTGGCTCTATCAGGCCCTTTAACACTTGTTGTAGGGCTGGTTTTGTGGTACAGAATTCTTTTAGTTTTTGTCTGTCTGAGAAGCTTTTGACTTCTCCATCAATTCTGAATGAGATCCTTGCTGGGTAGAGGATTCTTGGTTGGAGGTTATTCTCTTTTAGCCGTTTAAATGTGTCCTGCCATTCTCTCCTGGCCTGCAGGGTTTCTGTTGAGAGATCTGCAGTTAGACGAATGGGGTTTCCTTTATATGTTATTTGTTGTTTGCTTCTAGCTGCTTTTAGTAATCTGTCTTTATAGTTAGCCTGTGTTAGTTTGATTAGAATGTGCCTTGGTGTGTTTCTTCTGGGATTTATCCTGTATGGAACTCTTTGTGCTTCTTGGACTTGGTTGACTATTTCCTTTCCCATGCTGGGGAAGTTTTCAACTATAACCTCTTCAAGAATTTTTTTGTAACCTTTCTTCCCTTCTTCTTCCTCTGCAACTCCTATAATTCTAATGTTGGTGCGTTTGATATTGTCCCATAGGTCTCTTAGGCTATCCTTAGTTCTTTTAATTCTTTGGGCTTTGTTCTGTTCTTCAGCACTTATTTCCACCATTCTGTCTTCCAGCTCGCTTATCTGTTCTTCTGCCTCTGATACTCTACTGTTGAGGCCTTCTATCGTATTTTTGAGTTCAGCAATTGAGTTGGTTGTCTCCAATTGCTTATTTTTCATTTCTTGCATGTCTCTTCTCAGTGCACTAATTTCCTCTAATACTCTGTTTTCGGTGTTTTGCATCCTCATTAGTGTAGCTTTTCTGAATTCTCTTTCAGATAATTTGTCTATCTCCTCCTCTGTCATTTGAAGCTGTGATTCTCTAGCTTGGTCCTTCATTTGTGCAGTGTTTCTCTGTCGTTTTATTATTAGATTAATTTTTGTTTCTTTGTGTGTGTCTGTGTGTATGGAGTTCTTTTCCCCACCAGGCTTCTTGGGTGAATTCTCCCTTCCTTTGGGTTTCTGTCCTTCTAGAAGGGTTCAGTGGTTTGTGTCTTGGGTGGTGTCAGGTCTTGTTTACAGGTGAATAATCTCTAGTGTTGTATGTTCTTTGATAGTGTGAGGTCTTGGAATCGGGGCTTCCACTCCAAGGATCCCTGGTTTGATGATTGTTCAGGGGGTGTAGGCTCTGTATCTGGTTTGCTATGGTGTTCCGTGATATTATTTCAAATACTAGCATCTGAAGAACAGGAGGTGTATCCCTGATGGGTGACAGTCATAAAAGCATGCAGATGTTTTCTAACATAGTCATAAGATATACATACATACACAGCAATAACCACATCTAACCAGTCTTACAGTGACAAAGCATAGGAAATATTTCTGGCAAACGACACAATCAAAGATGGTACTTTCCCATTGAGCTCTGAATTAATTAAAATAGTGCCTGGAAAAATAGATCCAGGGCATGGTCCTGGCTTGGACTATTTCATTGTAAGTAATTTTTGCTAAGACATGTCTTTGTGCTTCTTGGACTTGGTTGACTATTCCTTTTCCCATGCTGGGGAGTTTTCAACTATAACCTCTTCAAGAATTTTTTTGTAACCTTTCTTCCCTTCTTCTTCCTCTGCAACTCCTATAATTCTAATGTTGGTGCGTTTGATATTGTCCCATAGGTCTCTTAGGCTATCCTTAGTTCTTTTAATTCTTTGGGCTTTGTTCTGTTCTTCAGCACTTATTTCCACCATTCTGTCTTCCAGCTCGCTTATCTGTTCTTCTGCCTCTGATACTCTACTGTTGAGGCCTTCTATCGTATTTTTGAGTTCAGCAATTGAGTTGGTTGTCTCCAATTGCTTATTTTTCATTTCTTGCATGTCTCTTCTCAGTGCACTAATTTCCTCTAATACTCTGTTTTCGGTGTTTTGCATCCTCATTAGTGTAGCTTTTCTGAATTCTCTTTCAGATAATTTGTCTATCTCCTCCTCTGTCATTTGAAGCTGTGATTCTCTAGCTTGGTCCTTCATTTGTGCAGTGTTTCTCTGTCGTTTTATTATTAGATTAATTTTTGTTTCTTTGTGTGTGTCTGTGTGTATGGAGTTCTTTTCCCCACCAGGCTTCTTGGGTGAATTCTCCCTTCCTTTGGGTTTCTGTCCTTCTAGAAGGGTTCAGTGGTTTGTGTCTTGGGTGGTGTCAGGTCTTGTTTACAGGTGAATAATCTCTAGTGTTGTATGTTCTTTGATAGTGTGAGGTCTTGGAATCGGGGCTTCCACTCCAAGGATCCCTGGTTTGATGATTGTTCAGGGGGTGTAGGCTCTGTATCTGGTTTGCTATGGTGTTCCGTGATATTATTTCAAATACTAGCATCTGAAGAACAGGAGGTGTATCCCTGATGGGTGACAGTCATAAAAGCATGCAGATGTTTTCTAACATAGTCATAAGATATACATACATACACAGCAATAACCACATCTAACCAGTCTTACAGTGACAAAGCATAGGAAATATTTCTGGCAAACGACACAATCAAAGATGGTACTTTCCCATTGAGCTCTGAATTAATTAAAATAGTGCCTGGAAAAATAGATCCAGGGCATGGTCCTGGCTTGGACTATTTCATTGTAAGTAATTTTTGCTAAGACATGTGTTGGGGGTGAGGAGGAGGAGAGTGTATGGATAATGAGAAGGAATAGATTTGACTTGGGAGGATTTTATAGGGTTACGTAGCCAAGATTAGCGTGTTGTATTGTTTAGTGCAGCTGGAAGAGAATAGTGGAGACAGGAAGGTAGGAAATATTTATCTAGAGGATAGTGGTAGATAGGATAAAGTTTTACATTTAGAACATGGAGGAGGCAGTGGGAAAGAGGAAAGAAAACTGGAAGTTTCCAAGAATAGAAATTAAAAAAAAATTAAAAATTAAAAATCAAAAAAAAAAAAAGAAAAAAAGAAAATTAAAAAATTGAGAAAGGAAGAAAATCTTAATAAGAAAAGACCAAAAAAAAAAAAAAGCTTGACCGATCAAACAAATTAACGGAACCATCCACAGCAAATAAACAAACAAACAAAAAAGCTAAATACTGTGCCTGGTTTTTATCCTCTCATGTGTCTGGTGGAAGCCAATCTGCTCTCGATGGTGCTGTCTTGATGATGTAGCCTTTCCCTTATGGCACCGGTTGCTAAGGTTTGTTTTCAGCCAATTACTGGGTGTGCTGCAAGCTCAGGTGCTGACTGGGGCGGCGGGCTGATCCCAGTCCATAGGGCTGGGGGCCCGCTGCGTGCGCTGTCCTGTGTTGGAGGGGGTCGCCCCGCCTCAGCCGCGCATCCGCCAGTAGCCTCCAATACCTGCTCTTCTCCCGGCTTCTTCCGCTGCGGCTACAGCTATGGGGGTGCATGGGCTTCTCTGCCACTGGCGCGCGCGCACTGCCAGTTATGCTTCCAAGTCCCAAAGGCAGGCACAAGCTTCCCCATCCGGCTGGAGCCCGGTCCCTGGTCAGCAATCCGTGGGCAGCTAACCCCTTCCGTTCAGCAAGTCTCCCACTGGGAGTGTTTGTACTTACCCAGTGGCAGGCGGAAAGTCGCGATTTTCGCCCGGTCAAGTGACGCGATTTTCACAGTGGGCACTCCCTTCTGGCTCCAGGTCCCTAGGCAGCTCACCGCGGGGAACTTCCCAATTGCGTTCTGCCCTGTCCTGCTCCAGTATCCTATCTTCTCAGTGTCTTAATTTCTGCTGGCGATCCAGGCAGATTCTTGGAATTTTCACGCTGAGTGCTGCCTTTTCTCCCCTGACGCTCCGCTCTGGCCCCCTTTTAGGGCACTTGCTGGCGCGCTCTCCGTAGGTGCGGTCCGGCGTGGGGGTTAAGATAGAAGGTTCTCAGAACGGTAGCTCCGGGAAAGTTCTGGCTGCTCACTTCTCTACTCTCGCGGACCTATGGAATTCTTCTGTCGTCTAGCAGCTCTTTTGTTGGTGGTGTTTCATTTCTTGATTAGTTCTGGTGATTCTGTTTGGGAGCTGGTGAAATCTTCCCCTCATTTCTCCGCCATCTTGGCTCCCCGCATATGGTAAGTTTTAAGCAACCTATAAATGCTGAATTAAAACCAGATGATATTACAAACACAAATGTTTTGTTCAATAAATGCTTATTGAGTGCTTTCTAGGTGCAGGGCATTGTGCTAACATGCTTTAATGCACATTTAGTAGCCCAGTGTTTGGCAGAGCAAGCAAATGTAAGACCCAGAAGTACCACTTCCTTCTTTGTTGCTGGAAGGGTAGTGTGACAAGACTTTCTCCCTCCCATGTCAAGAAATTAATTCAAAGTGTTTGGAGCCATCACTGTCTGGTTCCCCCAAATTCTAGGCATGGGACAGAAAATGATAATGGTGTCAATCTTGTTGGGCATTTACTGGTTGGAGAGCAAAGGGAGACATTGTAGGAGACAGGGCATGAATGACTGTCAGTTCCCCAGACTCCTAGGGGCATCCTGTGTGACCTCATCAGGTTGCAGAAGGACCCTCCTTTCCTACCAAGATATTTATCTACCATCATGTAAACCTTTTATAACTTGCTAGGAAGAGTTAGTTCTGTATTATTATTTTTAGTATGACTGAAGTGACTAATGTTCCCTTTATCATCTGTTGGATTAAACAAGGACTACACAAGTGATGGAAATACTTAGAATAAACTGAAAAGCTCGGAGAATCATATAACATACTCCTATACAGTCACTATTTAGATTTAACAAATACGGATGTTTTGCCCTCCTATTTGTCAGCTGACGTTGCTGGAAGAGAATACTATGCCAGGGATCTGGCACCTCCGGGATCTGATGCCTGATGCCTGATGATCTGAGGTGGAGCTGATGTAATAATAATAGAAATAAAGTACACAATAAATGTAATATGCTTGAGTCATTCTCAAACCACCCTCCACCCCAAGTCTGTGGAAAAATTTTCTTTCACAAAACTGATCCCTGGTGTCAAAAAGCTTGGGGACTGTATGACTTAACAGAAATTTATTTTTTCACAGTTCTGGAGGCTAAAAGTCCCAGATTAACAGGCTGGTTATTCATTCCTGGTGAGAGCTCCCTTCCTGGCTTGCAAACTTCTTGCTATGTCCTTACCTGGCCTTTCCTCAACTTGCGTGCATGACGAGAGAGTGAGATCTCTGATATCTCTTCTTATAAGGACACCACTTGTATTGGATAAAGCCAGTACAACCAATACCAATACCAGTACCACCTTATGGCTCTTTTAATCTTCATTACTTCCTTAGAGGCCCTTTGTCCAAAACCAGCCACACTGGTGATGAGAGCTTCAACCTTTGAAGTTTGGGGGAGACACAGTTCCACCTATAATAGCCACCTATAATAGCATCAACATTACCTGGGAACTTGTTAGAAATTCTGATTTTACCCTCCTTGACCCCATTCTCCTTTCTTCCTCTCCACAGGTAGACTTTTTGAAAGTTAGCTTGTGTTCCTCTCCTTACATTATATATTTACTATATATATAAATACACATATTTTTTTCCCTTTGAAAACTTTATTTCAACTTATTGAAATTACACTGATTCTAGGGGGCAACTGACATCTTATAAATACTAAATTATTGGGTTTTTGAATCCAAGAACATGTTTGTCTCCATATAATTTATCCAAATGGCTATTATGTTTCTTCAAGATTTATTTAAAAGCCCATCTTATACCTACTGATTGGCCATGTCAACATTATCGTAGATACACTGCCATATGTATTTGGGTTCTTTCCGGGTTATCTCTGCCATTTTAATTAGAGACTTTATAATGCATGCATATATTTATGTCTATAAATACCATATCACTTCATACAGTTTTCTTCATGCATGTTTGTATACTAAGTCGCTTCAGTTGTGTTTGACTTTTTGCAACCCTAAGGACTATAGCCCACCAGGCTCCTCTGTCCATTGGATTCTCTAGGCAAGAATACTGGAGTGGGTTGCCATGCCCTCCTCCAGGCGGATCTTCCCAACTCAGGAGTTGAACGCACGTCTGTTATGTCTCCAGCATAGGCAGCTGGGTTCTTCATGACTAGCATCACCTAGGAAGTCCCATGTGCTTCATATTTGGATAATACTTGCTTTTTATCTCTCATCATTTTGTTTCTGACATTTATCTGTGTTAATCCTTGTGGATTTAGTTAGTTCATTTAACTGCTAATTGATATGTTATAGAATGAATCCATCATGATTTATTTATCTATCCAGTAGGAATAGTCATTAAATAGTAGTTTCCAGTCACTGTGGTAAGTGGTGCTGCGTTGAGTGGTGCTGCATTGTGCGTGGTTCATGTGCATAAGTGCTGGAGCCTCTCTAGGGAATACATGAAGGCTTGGAGCTCCTGGGTGGCAGGGTGCATACACCATCAGTTTTATTAAATCCTGCCAATTTACTCTCTTGGTAGAGGTTGGTGCATATTTTAACTTCCACCAGTAAGGTTTTAGTTCTTACACATCCTTCATAACTCTTGTCAGACTTCTTAAGTTTAGTTTACCTCATGAGTATAAAACACTATTTTATTGCTATTTTAAATGCACATCTTCCTCATAATTCATGAGGCTAATAATCATTCATATGTGTATTGGTCGGTCAGTCATATGAATTAACTGTTCATGTCTTTGTCTGCTTTCTTTTGAGTTGGTTGTCTTAATATTAAGTTCTTTCTATAATTTTATTACTGATATTAAATTTTTGTTTATTTGTAGTGATTGCAAATGTCTTCTCCTTGTCTGTCTGTACCTTGACTTTTCACTTCTAAAAATAATAGTCTAATTAAATAGAAAATTTATATTTTAACACAGTTGAATGTGTCAACTCTTTTTCTCTTATGGTTTGGACTAATTATGTCTTATTTTATTTTATTTTTAAAATTTTTTTGGGGGGGGGGGGGGTGGGGGGGGGGGGGGGCTGGGCAGGCCACTTCTATTGGTCTTTCATTTATCTGTTTACACCCATCTTTGTGCTTTGGCCCATGTGGGCCTCCCATCGCGGTGGCCTATTGTCGCAGAGCACTGGCTCTGGGCACATGCGCTCCAGAGCTCCGGCTCGGTAATTGGACACATCAGTCCAGCCACTCCACGGCACGTGGGATCTTCCCAGCCCAGGGATGGAACCAGCGCCCCTTGCACTACAAGGCGGTGTCCTTACCCACTGGACCACCAGGGAAGCCCTGGGCTAATTATGTCTTACTTAAGAAACTATTTCCTAACCAAGGATATAAAGATATTTTCTTTGACAAGTTTTAATTTCTGATCTTTCCACTCTTTTTTGCTGGTGTGTCAACCTTTTTGCGTATTGCTTTCTTATTACAGGTTTACAGTAGCTTTGGTGTCTCATGCTGTTTAGATCAAGCTTGTTTGTTCTGTTATTTGAATCTTCTGGAATTTTACTTATTTTTTTCCACTATGCTTTGGGAGTGTTAAAATCTTTTCTATAAATGTGATTTGTCAGATTCTATTTGTAACTCATCAAATTACGGTTTATATATTTTGAAATTTGTTAAGTGAACATAGCCAAGTGTCTATTGGGATGGGTCTATAGATTTAGCGCACAGATTTGGCCACTATGCAGTTGTATAACTCTTTGTCAGACTTCTTAAGTTTAGTTTACCTCATGAGTATAAAACACT
Organism: Tragulus kanchil; assembly: GCA_022376925.1. Taxonomy (NCBI): domain Eukaryota; kingdom Metazoa; phylum Chordata; class Mammalia; order Artiodactyla; family Tragulidae; genus Tragulus; species Tragulus kanchil. The sequence continues at coordinate 73,486,179 of JAIOJX010000003.1, read as the reverse complement.
ATTTTATTGCTATTTTAAATGCACATCTTCCTCATAATTCATGAGGCTAATAATCATTCATATGTGTATTGGTCGGTCAGTCATATGAATTAACTGTTCATGTCTTTGTCTGCTTTCTTTTGAGTTGGTTGTCTTAATATTAAGTTCTTTCTATAATTTTATTACTGATATTAAATTTTTGTTTATTTGTAGTGATTGCAAATGTCTTCTCCTTGTCTGTCTGTACCTTGACTTTTCACTTCTAAAAATAATAGTCTAATTAAATAGAAAATTTATATTTTAACACAGTTGAATGTGTCAACTCTTTTTCTCTTATGGTTTGGACTAATTATGTCTTATTTTATTTTATTTTTAAAATTTTTTTGGTGGGGGGTGGGTTGGGGAGGGAGGGGGCTGGGCAGGCCACTTCTATTGGTCTTTCATTTATCTGTTTACACCCATCTTTGTGCTTTGGCCCATGTGGGCCTCCCATCGCGGTGGCCTATTGTCGCAGAGCACTGGCTCTGGGCACATGCGCTCCAGAGCTCCGGCTCGGTAATTGGACACATCAGTCCAGCCACTCCACGGCACGTGGGATCTTCCCAGCCCAGGGATGGAACCAGCGCCCCTTGCACTACAAGGCGGTGTCCTTACCCACTGGACCACCAGGGAAGCCCTGGGCTAATTATGTCTTACTTAAGAAACTATTTCCTAACCAAGGATATAAAGATATTTTCTTTGACAAGTTTTAATTTCTGATCTTTCCACTCTTTTTTGCTGGTGTGTCAACCTTTTTGCGTATTGCTTTCTTATTACAGGTTTACAGTAGCTTTGGTGTCTCATGCTGTTTAGATCAAGCTTGTTTGTTCTGTTATTTGAATCTTCTGGAATTTTACTTATTTTTTTCCACTATGCTTTGGGAGTGTTAAAATCTTTTCTATAAATGTGATTTGTCAGATTCTATTTGTAACTCATCAAATTACGGTTTATATATTTTGAAATTTGTTAAGTGAACATAGCCAAGTGTCTATTGGGATGGGTCTATAGATTTAGCGCATACAGATTTGGCAGATGTCAAATACCAGAGATAAAAACCAGAGGATCTACAGAAGAAAAACTTTTTCTCAAACTCTAAGTCAAGGGTTGACATAAAAGTGCCACTTTATGTCTACCAAGTTCATGGGGAAAAGACTCCTATCAGGGACAGTGTGCTCAGTGAAAGCATGAGAAGTGGGTCCAAGATGAAGTCAGTTGGATGTAACTCACAGCCGGCTGTTTTTAACTGCTGCCTTACCTGTGTATTTGTTTGAAAGAGACAAACATTGCAAGTTGTTAACCTGTTACTGAATCCTGGCAGGAAGAAATTCTTTTGGTTGACTCAAATGTATCAGGGCAACTTTTAAATTTTAATCAGTTTCCACCCACAGTTTTGTTTTAGAAGGATATTCCTGACTTTTGTGTTCTTCATTTAGAAGGCTTAATATCACATTTCATATTCTCCCGTGTGTTTTGAACTCCAGGAGGATGAATTATTCCAATTGTCTTACTTAACTGGCTGTTACTGTCTGGAGGAAACTAGTGAGTTCAATTTACCTGGTAGCCTTTCCCTCTGAGATTTTGTTTCTGGTAGACTCCACTGTGCAGACATACTCCTATTACAGCACTCAGTCTGTATCTGTAGATGAAAACCTTTGCATCTTAAATAAAACGCTTAGCCAGTGGGGTCATGCTTGGCTCTGTTTCTCTTCGTCAGTGCTTCTCAGTCTGTCTGCCAAGTCTGAGGTCCTGGACTTGGATATCTTGGAGGAACACTAGGGGTAAAGGTGCTTTCCATCTAATGTGAAAAATAGTGTTTTGCTTTAGGCTGTTCTGCTCAGTTGCTCCAAAGTGGTTTACCTTGGGGAGTAGAGACCAAGACTGAAACATCCACGCTAAAAGGAAGCTAATTTTTTAAAAAGTACATATAGTTATGAGCAGTCAACAAAGGGGTGTTTATGGTAAAAATTATTCTTCAGCCCTGACAGGGGCATTCTTTGTGGTAAAAGATGCAGCTCCTTGTAAACACAGGAAGATGGAGCCCCTCTCTCCTCATTCCTTTGTTGCTTTCAGCTCTCTTAATTTGGGGTGAAGAAACCATGCAAAGTTTATGGTAACATTTATTTTAGTAAAAAAGACAACTACCCAGAGGATTTAAGGTTTTGCCCTTCTCCAGCTCCATACAAACATTTATCTCCTGTGTTTAGCTTATGCAAATGAAAGGGCCTTGTAGAGGGCAGTTTTAAATTTTAGTTTGCTAGTACAGAGTAAGATGGTGTGACATTTTTAGTCTCCATAAACCTTAAAACAGGCTTTGAAAATTCTGTAGTTGTAGTTGAGTCTGAGCATTTTCTTCTTTGGTCATTTTCACGCCATTAGACTAAACTCCAAATTCTGCATGGTAGGTCTGGCACCAGATCCCTCCCATGAATAACTATTGCTTTTCCAAATCTGAAAATATAAAAAAACAAAATAGCTACATTAAACAGCAGATGATCTGAAAGTTAAGTTTTCAGGAGAGAAAAGGACAAGAGATAGACAGTATTCACTTTAGGATAAAGTTTAATTGCAGCAGTTCCAGAAGACTCTAACCCCACTGTAGCCTCCAGATTTTGATTATGTCTCTCTGCTAAATTACTCAGAATTAATTTTGAACTTAGATCATTTCCAGAGTAGACCCTAAAGTCTGGGTCTTTAGGCCAGCTTTCTGTTAGAATTCCCTTCGCTTGACTTTTTTTTTTTTTTTTTTAATAGTTACTAGTGTTTTTTCTCTTTCCCAGCTAAAGGTATACTTACCCTGCTTATGTTGGTAGAGTGTGGACCTACTTATATTCTTAGCTTGTTTATATACACTCACTAGGGAAAAGCCATGCCGCTTCTCTATGCACTGTCCATTGGACAAGAGATAAAAGAGTGCACAGGCTACCATACCTTGACAGTGGATATCTTTCCACGACTAGAGGTTGACCAAGTAAAAGGAAGTCCTTGTCCAGTATCATCTCAAAGAAGAGTAATTTGTGCTATACTTCTTTTCCCAACAATGTATGAAATTGAAAACAATAAATTTATACCAAAACAAAGCTCAAATTTTTTTGATATAAACATACTATAAATATTAGAAAATGTGTTGAAAACCTATAGTTTGCATGGCACTTTGCTCAACAATGTATGCGATTCCACATTTTACATATTACGAGGAGAGAAAAACATGTATATGAGCAACTGTAATTACGAGCAGTTCTAGAATGAGGATTTTATAGACCCCACAGACAATAGGTTATCCTTTCTGGCCAAGAGAAGTTTCTGGAGAAATTTACATCTGTTTTGGGCCTTTGAGATAGGTAGGAATTGTCAATGGGCAGACATGTCTCAGTGGTACGAGGAACACTTTAAAGGGCATATGAGTATAGTTCCATTAAGCTGCACGAACAAGACCAAAGAGTGGGAAAGAACGAGTTACACTCAAAAACAATGAAAACTCAACTAGATAGAAAAAGGTATTAAATGCACCGAGACTTTAAGCGGGGGTATCAGACTATAAAAGGTGGAAGAATGATAGAAGACCCAAAATACAAATAGAAGTCAGGTTATGAAGAGGCATTGATAACTGGGCTTTGTAGGCAATGAGAATCACTGAATTTATAGAGCACAGTGATAATGATGCTGTTCATAGGACTCTTCCATGGTAGCTGGTGCTAAGGACCAGAACCAACAACCCGCAGGTGAGGAGACCATCTAGAAAGCTCTTACATTAATCCGAGAGTTAGGTTTGAATTGAACATCAAATCACGTATCTGTGTATCTCATAAGAGACAGATCCAGGTTTGGTGGAGAGTAAAGCTCATGTGATTTTGGGGAGTTCTCTTTAGGAAAAACAAAACAAATTTGCAAGTAAAAATTGCTATATTCCTTCTTGGGCCTTTGACAGGGACAAGTCAGTGAGGGACCCTGAGCCCAGCTTCCTGGTAAATCAGTGTCTGGGTGAAAGCTGTGAGCCTTTTTGAGTTAGAATGATTTGCTCCTGTCATTACTGTCAAATGCATCTGCTTGTTCCGACTAGAGGTTGACCAAGTAAAAGGAAGTCCTTGTCCAGTATCATCTCAAAGAAGAGTAATTTGTGCTATACTTCTTTTCCCAACAATGTATGAAATTGAAAACAATAAATTTATACCAAAACAAAGCTCAAATTTTTGATATAAACATACTATAAATATTAGAAAATGTGTTGAAAACCTATAGTTTGCATGGCACTTTGCTCAACAATGTATGCGATTCCACATTTTACATATTACGAGGAGAGAAAAACATGTATATGAGCAACTGTAATTACGAGCAGTTCTAGAATGAGGATTTTATAGACCCCACAGACAATAGGTTATCCTTTCTGGCCAAGAGAAGTTTCTGGAGAAATTTACATCTGTTTTGGGCCTTTGAGATAGGTAGGAATTGTCAATGGGCAGACATGTCTCAGTGGTACGAGGAACACTTTAAAGGGCATATGAGTATAGTTCCATTAAGCTGCACGAACAAGACCAAAGAGTGGGAAAGAACGAGTTACACTCAAAAACAATGAAAACTCAACTAGATAGAAAAAGGTATTAAATGCACCGAGACTTTAAGCGGGGGTATCAGACTATAAAAGGTGGAAGAATGATAGAAGACCCAAAATACAAATAGAAGTCAGGTTATGAAGAGGCATTGATAACTGGGCTTTGTAGGCAATGAGAATCACTGAATTTATAGAGCACAGTGATAATGATGCTGTTCATAGGACTCTTCCATGGTAGCTGGTGCTAAGGACCAGAACCAACAACCCGCAGGTGAGGAGACCATCTAGAAAGCTCTTACATTAATCCGAGAGTTAGGTTTGAATTGAACATCAAATCACGTATCTGTGTATCTCATAAGAGACAGATCCAGGTTTGGTGGAGAGTAAAGCTCATGTGATTTTGGGGAGTTCTCTTTAGGAAAAACAAAACAAATTTGCAAGTAAAAATTGCTATATTCCTTCTTGGGCCTTTGACAGGGACAAGTCAGTGAGGGACCCTGAGCCCAGCTTCCTGGTAAATCAGTGTCTGGGTGAAAGCTGTGAGCCTTTTTGAGTTAGAATGATTTGCTCCTGTCATTACTGTCAAATGCATCTGCTTGTTCCAGAGGGAGGTTTTATGACAATTGGCTCAAATAGACAAATGAAACCCATAAACAGAAAGTGCCTATTTGTGCAAAACCTGGGTCAAGTGGAAAAAAAACGTATTTTATCTTCACAAATTTAAGGTAGTCATTTTCGCCATTCAAACCACTTCTAAAATTTAAGAACATTTGTACTGTTGAAAGTGTGAAATAAGGATTGTCTTTGCAGAACCTTTGGTTCAAATCCTGTCATCTGTTTCATTGTGAAAAGTGCTTAGAGTAGTGCCTGGCACAAAGTAAGTGCTCAGTAAAATATTAGATGTTATTTTTCCAGTAAAATATTAGATGTTATTTTTCATCAATGGGGACTTTGAAGATAAAATGAATGAAAATGTGTTCAAAACAAGGTGCATATTAACTTGCTTTTAGACAGATCACTTGCTTATGGGATTGTTACTATGGTTACCTAAATTTAGATTTGCAAATTGACTCCCAAAGAAGTTGTTTATTTCCTTCTGGCTTTAGGTTCAAGTGGTTCTTAGCTGAGTGCACATTGCATTATCTGGTGTACTTTTAAGTCGGCCTTTGCCTGGGCCCTGAACTGGCCAAATTGATCAAAACCTCTGTGGTTAGCTTGGGCATCAGGGTGGGTTACAGGCTCCTGCTGACTATCTTAGAATTAGAGTCAGAGCTGGAAGCCAGGGTGTGCGGCCTCTCAGTGTTAGACCCAGAGCAACATGACTTCAACTACAGTTGAGATAGCCTGAGGAAGGCTCAGATTTTCTCTGTTTTATGTTACTACTCATTTCTGAAGTAGATGCTTGTCGAACAATGAAGAAGATGATCCTAAGAGTAAATTAAAAAAAAAAATCCTTTATAGGGCTTCCCCTGGTGGTCCAGTGGGTAAGGACACCGCCTTGCAGTACAAGGCACTTCACCTGGTTCCCCCCGGGGCGGCTGGACTGATGTGTCCAATTACCGAGCCGGAACTCTGGCGCAAGATGCCACGACCACGGAGAACGGTAATCAGTGTCTGGGTGAAAGCTGTGAGCCTTTTTGAGTTAGAATGATTTGCTCCTGTCATTACTGTCAAATGCATCTGCTTGTTCCAGAGGGAGGTTTTATGACAATTGGCTCAAATAGACAAATGAAACCCATAAACAGAAAGTGCCTATTTGTGCAAAACCTGGGTCAAGTGGAAAAAAAACGTATTTTATCTTCACAAATTTAAGGTAGTCATTTTCGCCATTCAAACCACTTCTAAAATTTAAGAACATTTGTACTGTTGAAAGTGTGAAATAAGGATTGTCTTTGCAGAACCTTTGGTTCAAATCCTGTCATCTGTTTCATTGTGAAAAGTGCTTAGAGTAGTGCCTGGCACAAAGTAAGTGCTCAGTAAAATATTAGATGTTATTTTTCCAGTAAAATATTAGATGTTATTTTTCATCAATGGGGACTTTGAAGATAAAATGAATGAAAATGTGTTCAAAACAAGGTGCATATTAACTTGCTTTTAGACAGATCACTTGCTTATGGGATTGTTACTATGGTTACCTAAATTTAGATTTGCAAATTGACTCCCAAAGAAGTTGTTTATTTCCTTCTGGCTTTAGGTTCAAGTGGTTCTTAGCTGAGTGCACATTGCATTATCTGGTGTACTTTTAAGTCGGCCTTTGCCTGGGCCCTGAACTGGCCAAATTGATCAAAACCTCTGTGGTTAGCTTGGGCATCAGGGTGGGTTACAGGCTCCTGCTGACTATCTTAGAATTAGAGTCAGAGCTGGAAGCCAGGGTGTGCGGCCTCTCAGTGTTAGACCCAGAGCAACATGACTTCAACTACAGTTGAGATAGCCTGAGGAAGGCTCAGATTTTCTCTGTTTTATGTTACTACTCATTTCTGAAGTAGATGCTTGTCGAACAATGAAGAAGATGATCCTAAGAGTAAATTAAAAAAAAAAATCCTTTATAGGGCTTCCCCTGGTGGTCCAGTGGGTAAGGACACCGCCTTGCAGTACAAGGGGCACCAGTTCGATCCCTGGCCTGGGAAGATCCCACGTACCACGGAGCGGCTGGACTGATGTGTCCAATTACCGAGCCGGAACTCTGGCGCGCATGCGCCCAGAGCCGGTGCTCTGCGACGACAGAGGCCACCACGATGGGAGGCCCACAGGAGCCAAAGAACGGAGACAGATGAAAATGGAGAAGTGAAAGACCAATAGATGTGGCCGGCCTGCTCCCCTCCCTCCCCAACCCGACCCCTGCCCAAAATAAATAAATAAATCTTAAAAAAAAAAAAATCCTTCATACTCATTTATGTTAATTTATTCCAAAGCCCAATCTTCTTACAAATTCCTGTCACAGTGGTTCTTATTACCCATTGCTGTTTCTTTCAACTTAAATATAAAAGCTCTTCCAGGAGTATTCATAAAATCCCTGAAAACAGTGGTTGTTACATCAGTAATCACTAAGGTTGATTAATGATATGCCTTCCTGAGGGTTAGGTCCTGTGTTAGCTCACAGGCACCACTTTACAGGTGGAAGTGAGCTTCCTTGATCACACCTCGGGTAAGAGGACATTAAGGGTGTGTGTACTAGGAGGGAGGAAGAACACAATAGTGATATAGAGCCCCATCTAGCACTCTGACAGACCCAGCAGGTTGTCAGCCTCTACTGTCTGCGCTCTGGTTTCCTCATCTGTAAAATGGTATAGAAATGTTTACCTTATAGATTCATCAGCGTTATTAAGTGCTCAGAGATGACAGCTGTTAATGATTTAATGAATCCAACTGCTGCTATGAGAGAGTCTTATTTTTCAAATACACTCTAGGTTTTAATAAGTTAATTTTTTTATTGTTATTAAAGAAAAACATGTAATTATAAAAAAAAGGAAATCAGCCAAAAAAAAATTTCAAAAATCACCGTTACTTTTATAAGTGAGAGAGAACTTATTTTTTCTATCCTTTCTATTTTCCTATACATTCACATACACATGATTTAGAATGAGGTGGTGTACATTATTGTTCTTTTAATTCCTTTTCATTCAGTTATGTGTATATTTTCTATTTTTCTGTATAGTCTTACTCTTATGGGCTTCCCTGGTGGCTCACTGGTCAAGAATGCATCTGCCAATACAAGAGATGTGGGTTCAGTCCCTGGGTCAAGAAGATCCCCTGGAAAAGGAAATGGCAGCCCACTCCAGTATTCTTGCTTGGGAAATCCTGTAGACAGAGAAGCCTGGGAAGCTACAGTCTGTGAGGCCACAAAAGAATCAGACATGACTTAGCAGCTTGCTATTAATATTATGCTTGCAGGCGGGCTTCCCTGGTGGTCCAGTGGGTAAAGAGTCTACCTTGTACTGCAAGGGGCACTGGTTTTATCCTTGCCCTGGGAAGATCCCATATGCCTTGAAACGGCTGGACCAATGTGTCCAGTTACGAGCCAGTGCTCTGGAGCACATGCGCCCAGAGCTGGTGCTCTGCAACAAGAGAGACCACTGCAATGGGAGGCCCACGCAGACCAAAGAGTAAAGATTGATGAAAGTGAATAAACAAAGAACCAATAAATGAGGCCAAAAAAAAAAAAAAACTTGAAAAAAATTATGCTTGCAGATGGATGCTTATGCCCATAGATGTTTAATACCATTAAAGACAAACCAGGCTATTATTACAGGATCATGCATGATTCAAGGACTTGCTATATTATATAATTTGCCATGGGCAAGGCTGGTTCTCTTTATGTTACACAGAGTGGAGTTAGTGCAAAGAGACAAGAAGGGACTTGCTGGAGGAAGTCTATGAGACACTCTTCTTGTATAGTCATGAGGGCCAGGACTTGAGGATGCTGGCAGACACTCAGGAGGTCTAGGTAGGAGGTTCCAGAGATGCTTAACACTGTAGGGGGAAGCTAATGTCAAACGGAGTCTAGGGCCAGGACACAGTCAAGCCTTAGGCTTGTAAAAGACTAAAAAGAGGAATGGACAATTACTAGACCATATATAAGAACAGAACTCTGACCCACAACCTGCAGCAACCAGTCCACAGTACCAACCCCTCATCTAGGTTACAGACCAATGCCAGATGTCACATACACATGATTTAGAATGAGGTGGTGTACATTATTGTTCTTTTAATTCCTTTTCATTCAGTTATGTGTATATTTTCTATTTTTCTGTATAGTCTTACTCTTATGGGCTTCCCTGGTGGCTCACTGGTCAAGAATGCATCTGCCAATACAAGAGATGTGGGTTCAGTCCCTGGGTCAAGAAGATCCCCTGGAAAAGGAAATGGCAGCCCACTCCAGTATTCTTGCTTGGGAAATCCTGTAGACAGAGAAGCCTGGGAAGCTACAGTCTGTGAGGCCACAAAAGAATCAGACATGACTTAGCAGCTTGCTATTAATATTATGCTTGCAGGCGGGCTTCCCTGGTGGTCCAGTGGGTAAAGAGTCTACCTTGTACTGAAAGGGGGCACTGGTTTTATCCTTGCCCTGGGAAGATCCCATATGCCTTGAAACGGCTGGACCAATGTGTCCAGTTACGAGCCAGTGCTCTGGAGCACATGCGCCCAGAGCTGGTGCTCTGCAACAAGAGAGACCACTGCAATGGGAGGCCCACGCAGACCAAAGAGTAAAGATTGATGAAAGTGAATAAACAAAGAACCAATAAATGAGGCCAAAAAAAAAAAAAAACTTGAAAAAAATTATGCTTGCAGATGGATGCTTATGCCCATAGATGTTTAATACCATTAAAGACAAACCAGGCTATTATTACAGGATCATGCATGATTCAAGGACTTGCTATATTATATAATTTGCCATGGGCAAGGCTGGTTCTCTTTATGTTACACAGAGTGGAGTTAGTGCAAAGAGACAAGAAGGGACTTGCTGGAGGAAGTCTATGAGACACTCTTCTTGTATAGTCATGAGGGCCAGGACTTGAGGATGCTGGCAGACACTCAGGAGGTCTAGGTAGGAGGTTCCAGAGATGCTTAACACTGTAGGGGGAAGCTAATGTCAAACGGAGTCTAGGGCCAGGACACAGTCAAGCCTTAGGCTTGTAAAAGACTAAAAAGAGGAATGGACAATTACTAGACCATATATAAGAACAGAACTCTGACCCACAACCTGCAGCAACCAGTCCACAGTACCAACCCCTCATCTAGGTAAATAACCCAGAAAGCCAGACTGCCAGATGTCAGGCTTGCAGGAAGCCAGACTGCCATTGCTAGTGAACAGTCCAGGAAGCTAAGCAGTTGGCACCAAGGACTTGATTAATAACTGTTATCTTCCTACACTTTGTCACCACTTGCAACTTAGACCAACTAAAGAAAGACTAACATGCACCCTGACTTGTCACATCGGATGCTCCACTTACAGTCAAAGCACCTCCAGCTTCCACAGGCCAACAGCCTCCGACCCGCACATTCTAAAGCCTTACCTTTATTCCACTCTCACGCTTTCCCACTTCTTGTGCCTGCCTTTGAGTCTCTTCCAAAACACAAGGGAATGGGCACTGACAACCTTGCTATAGCAAGCTCTGAACACATAGCCTTTGCTTTGCTCATTTTCTTGGTTTTCATTCATTTCTGTACTTGCTTGATGCCCAAGATAAGCAGCTCATGTGTGACCACTGTCCAATAAGGGTCTATGCCAGTGTTGGAACTCTATCTCTTTTTGTGAGGTACAGGCTGATTTTCTGGAAGGCAGAGATCATAACTTGCTCATCTCATTATTCCTAATTTCAAGCACTGCCTGGCTGATAATAAATACCGCTGACAGGAAAGGGAGTGAGGTCTCACTCACAAGGATTAGGCTGTTTCTTTTCCAATATGGAACCTGGAAAACCCAATGGGTCTAGTCTGTCTTGTTTTGATAGAATGAAATGTCATCCCAAATTCCAGCTTAAATGGAAACCAAACTGGAATTGACCTTAGAGTGAAGGGAATTTCACAGCCTGAGGGATTTTGTAAAATCTCTAGAGAACTATTTTAAAATCTTTTTGGCAGAACTTTCCCCTATTTCGTTTAACACCTTCTAAACCCATGTGAATTTTAAGGGAAATTTAATTTAAAAGAATTTTTTCCCTTAGCTAAATGGAAGCAGGTGCTATTCAGACAGTAAAGGAAACCATGGCTAAGCTAGTTTGGCTTGCTCATTATCCCTGTTTCCCAGGAAAATAACTGAAATGTGACCCGAGGCTATTTCCTTGTCACTGAGATCGAGTTTCGTGAGGCTTCTCCACTGATGTATCAGTCTCCACCAATGTATACCAGAATCTTGACCAGCAGCCCCAGATTTCAATTATAGCCTGTATCAGCTCCCGGCTCCCTCCTTCAGGACAGAAATACCTCTCCAGCATTAGTACTGGAGCCTGGAATACTATACTTGGCTTATCTATTGAACTTGACTCATGTGTTCTTTCAGAAGACGCTCCAAATTTGAACACTGAAGCAACTTTATTGTGTAACTAAAACTTCTTCATGTGTGGGGACAGAGTCCAAAGATGACTAACTCTGGAGCAATTCATTCTCAGAAATTCTGCACAGATTTCAGGGCTATCATGATACCGTTTTTGTGCTAAACATCCTATCTGGTGGCTCGATGGTAAAGAATCTGTGCACAGTGCAGGAGACCTGGGTTCCATTCCTGGCTTGGAAATACATTCCTGGCTTGGAAATATCCCCTGGAGTAGGAAATGGCAACTGACTCCAGTATTGCCTGGGAAATCCCATGGACAAGGGAGCCTGGCGGGCTACAGTCTATGGGGTCACAAAGCTTTGGACATGACTGACCAAATAACACACTAGACTATAAGCATTACAAGGGCAGGGACCTTATCTGTCTTATTTATTTCTGTATCTCTTATACTTGACATATAATAGCACCTAATAGGAATTTGTTCAATGTGTGTTGGGGTCTTGGAATTCAGAGCCATTTTGACAGAAGGTACTGGATTACAGCAGACATACCAAAGACAGAGAGCAAAGACCTTCTTTTAAAATCCATGCAAACAGGGCTTCCCTGGTGGTCCAGTGGGTAAGGGCACCGTCTTGCAGTGCAAGGGGCACCGGTTCGATCCCTGGCCTGGGAAGATCCCATGTGCCACGGTGAGGCTGGACCGATGTGTCCAGTTATCGAACCGGAGCTCTGGGGCACACGCGCCCAGAGCCGGTGCTCTGTGACAACAGAGGCCGCCGTGATGGGAGGCCCACACGGGCCGAAGAACAAAGATGGATGAAAATGGACAAATGAAAGACCAATAGAAGTGGCCCGCCTGCTCCCCTCCCTCCCTACCCCACCCTCCTCAAATAAATAAATAAATAAATAAATCTTAAAAAAAAAAATCCATGCAAACAGCCACGCTATAGCATCTCTAATTGCAGAAAGAAGGCTGTTTGGACTAGATGTGTGTTAACAAATAGACATTTTTCTGTTAGATGAGCCCTTTCTTGGTAGAATCTTTGGTGAGTCCAAAAGTTCTGCCCAAAAGGATTACACAAATCTAAGATGAGTAATCTGATTGCCACTGAGAAGGTTTAAAATAATGCTGGGTTACACTATATTGGCTTATGGGTAGGGCATATGATACAGTGGAATAATCAACTCAGACCACCAGTGGGAGGAAACCAATTCCATGTTCCCTGAGAGTCCTAAGGAGAACAAACCTTTTCTTAAATTGCTGGCTAGTGGAGAGAAAGCTTCTTTAACTTGTGACCTTTCCCCCTAAGCAGCGTAGTGTAAACAGCTGTGCCAACTCTGAGCCATGTATTTGTACAAGCAGATCCTCACTACATTTATCACCTAGTTTGTCGACATCTGTCTCAGCAGTCTTGGTGGGTGGGTTGGGGAAGAGAAGAGATTGTGAAGATGAGTCTCTTAACATTGACTTATGTGGTGGAACATGAGGGGTTGTCTCTTAACCTCTGGTTCAACCTCTTTTTACTGTACCTTTTACAGGGCAGGGGCTGAGAAGCTAAAAACTACATTTCCCAGTCACTCTTGCAGCCTGAGGAGTGAGTGGGATTTAGATACTCTTATTGGAAAGGCAAAGGCAAAGGCATTTGAAAGGCAAAATCATTCCTCCTGGTGGCAGGTAGGATTGAAGAGCTTGTGGTTTCTGTGTAGCCCTGTTGAGTAAGGCTCCTAGCATAGTCGGTGTTGAGAGGCAGGTCATGGAGCACCCACATTGCCAATGCACATGGTCTTCTGGCAGAGTCCTGGAACCAACAGGGATGGTGGGGCGTGTGGAGGTCTCTTCCTTATGGCAGTCAGTGTGTTTGTAGACCAGCTTCCCAGCCAGCAGGTAGCAACCCGGGTGGCCTGGTTCTGCTGTGTGTCTAGGGATGTGCTTCTAGGAGAACCTAGAGCCTGTTTCCTTAGCCCTCTCCATGCCCTGAAAACCAGATAGCACACTGTAATAAACACAGCTCTTCTTAAGCTAGCCAGATGAAGTTACTTTTTTCTGCAGTGCAACCCTGACCACTGAAGGACTGAATCAAGCTTTCTAAGTTAAGTTTTATTGAGGGTTGCCCTCCCCCATTGCTCTTGCCTTGATTGTAGGCAATTATTGGCAAAACCACTGCTGATTACTTTTGATTCCTGAATTCTAAGCTATTGTGCATTTGTCCACCATATTCTAGAAAGCAATTAGAAATCCAAGCTTATGGGGTTTATTAAAATATTGAATCTGTTGCATATTAAATTCTGGTTTGTTTAGAAAAAATGTTGAGTCTGCTAACTTACCTATGCAGGGCCTGAATCCACCAGTGGGAGGAAACCAATTCCATGTTCCCTGAGAGTCCTAAGGAGAACAAACCTTTTCTTAAATTGCTGGCTAGTAAAACTTCTTTCCCCTAAGCAGCGTAGTGTAAACAGCTGTGCCAACTCTGAGCCATGTATTTGTACAAGCAGATCCTCACTACATTTATCACCTAGTTTGTCGACATCTGTCTCAGCAGTCTTGGTGGGTGGGTTGGGGAAGAGAAGAGATTGTGAAGATGAGTCTCTTAACATTGACTTATGTGGTGGAACATGAGGGGTTGTCTCTTAACCTCTGGTTCAACCTCTTTTTACTGTACCTTTTACAGGGCAGGGGCTGAGAAGCTAAAAACTACATTTCCCAGTCACTCTTGCAGCCTGAGGAGTGAGTGGGATTTAGATACTCTCTTATTGGAAAGGCAAAGGCAAAGGCATTTGAAAGGCAAAATCATTCCTCCTGGTGGCAGGTAGGATTGAAGAGCTTGTGGTTTCTGTGTAGCCCTGTTGAGTAAGGCTCCTAGCATAGTCGGTGTTGAGAGGCAGGTCATGGAGCACCCACATTGCCAATGCACATGGTCTTCTGGCAGAGTCCTGGAACCAACAGGGATGGTGGGGCGTGTGGAGGTCTCTTCCTTATGGCAGTCAGTGTGTTTGTAGACCAGCTTCCCAGCCAGCAGGTAGCAACCCGGGTGGCCTGGTTCTGCTGTGTGTCTAGGGATGTGCTTCTAGGAGAACCTAGAGCCTGTTTCCTTAGCCCTCTCCATGCCCTGAAAACCAGATAGCACACTGTAATAAACACAGCTCTTCTTAAGCTAGCCAGATGAAGTTACTTTTTTCTGCAGTGCAACCCTGACCACTGAAGGACTGAATCAAGCTTTCTAAGTTAAGTTTTATTGAGGGTTGCCCTCCCCCATTGCTCTTGCCTTGATTGTAGGCAATTATTGGCAAAACCACTGCTGATTACTTTTGATTCCTGAATTCTAAGCTATTGTGCATTTGTCCACCATATTCTAGAAAGCAATTAGAAATCCAAGCTTATGGGGTTTATTAAAATATTGAATCTGTTGCATATTAAATTCTGGTTTGTTTAGAAAAAATGTTGAGTCTGCTAACTTACCTATGCAGGGCCTGAACTTAGAATTGCCTTGTCTGTTAACAGTGTTGTGCCTGGGTGTCTCAGAAACCTCTGGATGACTGATAATATGAAAATACAAGTAGCCACTACATTAAAGCATTATTTTTGTGTCCTTCATTATGGTGTTTGAAAACATGATCCCTTATGTCAGGGTTAAGGGGAAGTATTGCAAAGAAATAAAAGTAAGATTCTGAGATGATGATAATTGGTTGAAAGTCATGAGGTTAGTTAATAAATAGCAGAATCAGGCCTATACCAGATCAGAAGAGCTTATCTTTGACAAGAAAAGCAACTGCCTGAAGTAACAGGTTTCCTCCAATAACCAGCCAAGAATAGCCTGAGTCAGCTAAAAGAGCTCGTTCCCCCTTTAAAACAGTCAACCAAAAAAGGCTCATTGGATTGTATAAAAAATTGATGGTGCTTTTAAAGCTTTCACTTTGGGTGCAAAGGACTGTGTTATTGACAAGATCTAGGGGGCGAAGGCCGAGAGACAGGAGTCAAGCTGAAGTGGCTCCTTGCAATATCTCTGAGTGCTGAGGCAATCTTGGGTTACAGCTTTATTCCGTCAAACAAGGACGTGAAAAGCAGCCTTAAGGAAAAGACATTAGGGAGGACTGAGGCAGGAGAGGAAGAGGGTAGGGTGACCTTTGGAGAAGGAGAACAGACTACCTGCTGAGCTTAGTACCTCGGTTAACACTTTTCTGTTTTGTTTTGTCCTTGCTATTAATTCCTATTATTAAAGTGTCTTTCAAAAGGGCCCTGTGGGTTTGAAACAGAATGAGAGTAAAACATTCTTTTCTACCAGATATCTCTTTGTCCTTTCTGGCTAAGACTTTCTTGGACTTAGTTTTAGTGTTACTGGTACATGTGGAGGTTTTTTGTTTTTTTTTTTTTTTTCATTTCTTTTTTTGCTGTGGAAGGATTTACATGTAGCCAAATGTTTCATGGTCCTATCTGTAATGTGCTTTAAGGCCTTTTCTGAAAGTGAAATTTATTTAAAGGAAAGGCTGTTTCCTACCAATTGGAACAGCATCTAGAAGTATGACTCATGCAGCTGGTCCCAAGGGTTTTGATAGTAGAAACATGCCATGGAACAAGCAGAAAGACCTTAACCTTTACAGTGTTGTGCCTGGGTGTCTCAGAAACCTCTGGATGACTGATAATATGAAAATACAAGTAGCCACTACATTAAAGCATTATTTTTGTGTCCTTCATTATGGTGTTTGAAAACATGATCCCTTATGTCAGGGTTAAGGGGAAGTATTGCAAAGAAATAAAAGTAAGATTCTGAGATGATGATAATTGGTTGAAAGTCATGAGGTTAGTTAATAAATAGCAGAATCAGGCCTATACCAGATCAGAAGAGCTTATCTTTGACAAGAAAAGCAACTGCCTGAAGTAACAGGTTTCCTCCAATAACCAGCCAAGAATAGCCTGAGTCAGCTAAAAGAGCTCGTTCCCCCTTTAAAACAGTCAACCAAAAAAGGCTCATTGGATTGTATAAAAAATTGATGGTGCTTTTAAAGCTTTCACTTTGGGTGCAAAGGACTGTGTTATTGACAAGATCTAGGGGGCGAAGGCCGAGAGACAGGAGTCAAGCTGAAGTGGCTCCTTGCAATATCTCTGAGTGCTGAGGCAATCTTGGGTTACAGCTTTATTCCGTCAAACAAGGACGTGAAAAGCAGCCTTAAGGAAAAGACATTAGGGAGGACTGAGGCAGGAGAGGAAGAGGGTAGGGTGACCTTTGGAGAAGGAGAACAGACTACCTGCTGAGCTTAGTACCTCGGTTAACACTTTTCTGTTTTGTTTTGTCCTTGCTATTAATTCCTATTATTAAAGTGTCTTTCAAAAGGGCCCTGTGGGTTTGAAACAGAATGAGAGTAAAACATTCTTTTCTACCAGATATCTCTTTGTCCTTTCTGGCTAAGACTTTCTTGGACTTAGTTTTAGTGTTACTGGTACATGTGGAGGTTTTTTGTTTTTTTTTTTTTTTTTCATTTCTTTTTTTGCTGTGGAAGGATTTACATGTAGCCAAATGTTTCATGGTCCTATCTGTAATGTGCTTTAAGGCCTTTTCTGAAAGTGAAATTTATTTAAAGGAAAGGCTGTTTCCTACCAATTGGAACAGCATCTAGAAGTATGACTCATGCAGCTGGTCCCAAGGGTTTTGATAGTAGAAACATGCCATGGAACAAGCAGAAAGACCTTAACCTTTACAGTGCTGTAGAGCTGTGTGTGGCAGCCCTGCCACCAAGAACTTAAGCATTTCTAGTACTTTCTTTTGTTTAGCTTCCATTGGGAGGCCAGGACAGCTGTTTCATAACAGTAACTAAAGCCTGTTGGGACTATCATTCTAAGAGGTAAATTGGTGGCTGGAAGGAAGGTGAAATGGAAGTTCAGCTCCCCAGTTCCAGGACTTGCCTCAGAGACTCTGCCTGGTCTGTGTATGGTATCCTGGCTGGAAAGGGCTTTGGCCATCTCTTTATATCATGGAAATTGGTCGGGTTTTGCACATACACAGACCTGAATTTGAGTAACTTTACTAGATGTTTGGTATTGGGCAAATTATGTAATCGCTCAGTCTAGGTTTCCTTATTTGTAAAATAAAGATGCTATGACTCTCAAAAAGCTGTTGAAAACATTAGAAAATGCTTTAAAAGCACACACCACATTGCCTCCTGGCACATAGTAGGTACTCAGTGAATGGCAAATGATCTTTCTGATTATGCTCCGGTTATTTGCTAGTTATTTCCTTAACTTTATGCTGAGTTTCTCTTTTCCAGTCAAGTCTCTAAGTTTCCTACTCAAAGCTGTCTTTCCCTATTTCTGTGTGTTATGAGGATGAAGTTTACATATAGCTGTTTCTATTTCTGTATCTCAGTGCCTATATATATATATATATATATATATATATATATATATATATATATATAAAATCCTCATAATAGCCTGCAAAGTAGGCAACTGAGAGGGTGTGTGTGCTTATTCAGAGATGGGAATAATGATGAGTTGAGACACTAGAAAAAACAGAAGTAAAGAAAGTATACAACAGGAGCACTTGTTCTGAGGTTTATGGGTTTTAATTCTCTAAAAAATAAACGCAGAAAAGTCTGTGGTGCATTATTATTGAGATGGTCTATGGCTTTCATTGGATTCTCAAATGGTCTGGGATCCGCCTTGCCCCCTCAAAGCTTATGAACGACTGTGGTAAAGATAGGAGTTTGAGAATTCCTTGAAATTTATTTAAAGGAAAGGCTGTTTCCTACCAATTGGAACAGCATCTAGAAGTATGACTCATGCAGCTGGTCCCAAGGGTTTTGATAGTAGAAACATGCCATGGAACAAGCAGAAAGACCTTAACCTTTACAGTGCTGTAGAGCTGTGTGTGGCAGCCCTGCCACCAAGAACTTAAGCATTTCTAGTACTTTCTTTTGTTTAGCTTCCATTGGGAGGCCAGGACAGCTGTTTCATAACAGTAACTAAAGCCTGTTGGGACTATCATTCTAAGAGGTAAATTGGTGGCTGGAAGGAAGGTGAAATGGAAGTTCAGCTCCCCAGTTCCAGGACTTGCCTCAGAGACTCTGCCTGGTCTGTGTATGGTATCCTGGCTGGAAAGGGGCTTTGGCCATATCTTTATATCATGGAAATTGGTCGGGTTTTGCACATACACAGACCTGAATTTGAGTAACTTTACTAGATGTTTGGTATTGGGCAAATTATGTAATCGCTCAGTCTAGGTTTCCTTATTTGTAAAATAAAGATGCTATGACTCTCAAAAAGCTGTTGAAAACATTAGAAAATGCTTTAAAAGCACACACCACATTGCCTCCTGGCACATAGTAGGTACTCAGTGAATGGCAAATGATCTTTCTGATTATGCTCCGGTTATTTGCTAGTTATTTCCTTAACTTTATGCTGAGTTTCTCTTTTCCAGTCAAGTCTCTAAGTTTCCTACTCAAAGCTGTCTTTCCCTATTTCTGTGTGTTATGAGGATGAAGTTTACATATAGCTGTTTCTATTTCTGTATCTCAGTGCCTATATATATATATATATATATATATATATATATATATATATATATATAAAATCCTCATAATAGCCTGCAAAGTAGGCAACTGAGAGGGTGTGTGTGCTTATTCAGAGATGGGAATAATGATGAGTTGAGACACTAGAAAAAACAGAAGTAAAGAAAGTATACAACAGGAGCACTTGTTCTGAGGTTTATGGGTTTTAATTCTCTAAAAAATAAACGCAGAAAAAGTCTGTGGTGCATTATTATTGAGATGGTCTATGGTTTTCATTGGATTCTCAAATGGTCTGGGATCCGCCTTGCCCCCTCAAAGCTTATGAACCACTGTGGTAAAGATAGGAGTTTGAGAATTCCTTGAAGGTGGTTCTTGGATCCTGCATTCAGGCAGGCAGAACAGCAGTGTGAGGTTGGGGTGCCACTTCCATTAGATTCCCCCAGGTTGCTTTTAAGATGCAGATTCCTTGCTCCAACTCAAACCTGCAGAATCAGAGTCTCAGAAACTGGAGCTGGAGAATCTAGTGTTTGAACAAATTCTCCAGGTGATTTTTACGGCTTCAAATGTTTGAAAATCCACTGATGTGGCGAAAAAACTTGCCTTTGAAGTCAGTTTCCCATGCATGGACCTACCACATACTGCTGGGAAACTAGGGTTGTTACTTCAGTGTTCTCATCTGCAAAATGGGGAGGATAAGCATAATTTCCTCATAAAATATGTGTGAACACTGAAACACATCATATCTGTACAGTGTTAAATTAAGGGCTTAATATGTTAATTAATAAATGTTAGTTGAACTGATAATAATGATTACTACTGGTGTTATTATTATCTGTGCTATTATTAGGAAGGTAGGAGAAAATTGAAGGCCTTGAGTCTGTGGGAGTTAATGGGTGGAGCTGACTAAATGTTCACTTCAGTTGCTTTTGTGAGTCATCTGGTTCAACCACATAATATTTGTCAGTGATCAATTCTGTATTACAAAGACTACTGAAATGAATGAACAGTTGAGATTATAATTAATGGGAAATTTCCTTTCCTTCTTTCACTTTAGAAGCTTCTACTTTTCTACTGTATGTATGATTTTTAAAACATTTTTTTCAAAAGAGAGCCTTTTGTTCAGTTTACCAAAAATAATTTATGTTTGTTATCTGTGATAAATTCTTTAGTTAGTTGGTCAGAAATTTTACTCCTTGCGCCAGACATCCTGGAGTGTGAAGTCAGGTGGGCCTTAGGAAGCATTACTCTGAACAAAGGTAGTGGAGATGATGGGATTCCAGCTGAGCTATTTAAAATATTAAAAGATGATGCTGTTAAAGTGCTGTACTCAATACCCCCAGAAAATTTGAGAAATTCACTAAGGCCACAGGACTGAAAAAGGGTCAATTTTCATTTCAATCCCAGAGAAGGAACACCAAGGAATGTTGCAGCTACTGGACAGTTGTGCTCATTTCACATGCTAGGAAGGTAATGCTCAGAATACTTCAAGATTAGCTTCAGCCGTATATGAACCAAGAACGTCAAGATGTATAAACTGGGTTTAGAAAAGGCAGAGAAACCAGAGATCAAATGACAACATTTGTTTGGTCATAGAGAAAGTGAGGGAATTCCAGAAAAACACCCACCTCTGGTTCACAACCAACTGGAAAATTCTTAAATAGATGGGAATACCAGACCACCTTACCTGCCTTCTGAGAAATCTGTATGCAGATCAAGAAGAACCTTACATGGAACAATTAACTGGCTCAAAACTGGCAAAGGAGCACATCAAATTTGTCACCCTGCTTGTTTAACTTATATGCAGAGTACATCATGCGAAATACTGGGCTGGATGAATCACACACTAGGATCACGAATGCTGGAAGAAATATCAACAACCTCAGATATATGGATGATACCACTCTAATGGCAGAAAGTGGAGAGGAACTAAAGAGCCTCTTGATAAGGGTGAAAAACGAGAGTGAAAAAGCTGGTTTACAACTCAGAATTCAGCAAACTAAGATTATGGCATCTGGTCCCATCACTTCATGCCAATAGATGGGGAAAAAGTGGAAACAGTGACAGATTTTCATTTCTTAGTCTCCAAAGTCACTGTGGACAGTGACTGTCACCAGAAAATTAAAAGACAATTCCTTCTTGGAGAAAAAGCTATGACAATCTTAGCATATTCAAAAGTAGAGACATCACTTTGCTGACAAAGATCCATATAGCCAGAGCTATGGTTTTCCAGTAGTCATGTATAGATGTGCAAGCTGGACCATCAAGAAGACTGAGAGCCAAAGAATTGATGTTTTTAATCTGTGGTGCTGGAGAAGATTCTTGAGAGTCCCTTAGGCTGCAAGGAGATCAAACCAGTCAATCCTAAAGGACATAAACCCTGAATAATCATTAAAAGATGATGCTGTTAAAGTGCTGTACTCAGAAAATTTGAGAAATTCACTAAGGCCACAGGACAAAGGGTCAATTTTCATTTCAATCCCGGGAAAACACCAAGGAATGTTGCAGCTACTGGACAGTTGTGCTCATTTCACATGCTAGGAAGGTAATGCTCAGAATACTTCAAGATTAGCTTCAGCCGTATATGAACCAAGAACGTCAAGATGTATAAACTGGGTTTAGAAAAGGCAGAGAAACCAGAGATCAAATGACAACATTTGTTTGGTCATAGAGAAAGTGAGGGAATTCCAGAAAAACACCCACCTCTGGTTCACAACCAACTGGAAAATTCTTAAATAGATGGGAATACCAGACCACCTTACCTGCCTTCTGAGAAATCTGTATGCAGATCAAGAAGAACCTTACATGGAACAATTAACTGGCTCAAAACTGGCAAAGGAGCACATCAAATTTGTCACCCTGCTTGTTTAACTTATATGCAGAGTACATCATGCGAAATACTGGGCTGGATGAATCACACACTAGGATCACGAATGCTGGAAGAAATATCAACAACCTCAGATATATGGATGATACCACTCTAATGGCAGAAAGTGGAGAGGAACTAAAGAGCCTCTTGATAAGGGTGAAAAACGAGAGTGAAAAAGCTGGTTTACAACTCAGAATTCAGCAAACTAAGATTATGGCATCTGGTCCCATCACTTCATGCCAATAGATGGGGAAAAAGTGGAAACAGTGACAGATTTTCATTTCTTAGTCTCCAAAGTCACTGTGGACAGTGACTGTCACCAGAAAATTAAAAGACAATTCCTTCTTGGAGAAAAAGCTATGACAATCTTAGCATATTCAAAAGTAGAGACATCACTTTGCTGACAAAGATCCATATAGCCAGAGCTATGGTTTTTCCAGTAGTCATGTATAGATGTGCAAGCTGGACCATCAAGAAGACTGAGAGCCAAAGAATTGATGTTTTTAATCTGTGGTGCTGGAGAAGATTCTTGAGAGTCCCTTGGACTGTGAGGAGATCAAACCAGTCCATCCTAAAGGACATAAACCCTGAATAATCATTGGAAGAACTGATGCTGAAGCTGAAGCTCCAGTACTTTGGCCACCTTATGTGGAGAGCTGCCTCATTGGAAAAGACCCCAGTGCTGGGAAAGATTGAGGACAGGAGGAGAAGGGGGCTGACAGTGGAGTTTAAGCAAACTGAAGGAAATGGTAAACGATAAGGGAGGCCTGGTGTGCTGAGGTCCGTGGGATTGCAAAGAGTCAGACATAACTTAGCAACTGAACAACAACAAATTATGTTGTTTGAAAAAATTAAATTGTACTTAAATTTCTTCAGCTTAGATGGCATTTTTCAGGAATTGAAATGTATTCTCAGTAGAAGGCCTTAGGAAGCATGGCATTCTTATTGCAGGTATTAGAATTCTAGAGGATGTTGCCTGACGTTGGAATGGTTGCCTGTCTTCATGAAAGACTGGAAAATTCATTTAAGTGTCTCTTCTGGAAAGAGTTACAAAATGACTGAGAAAATCTTACAAAATACTCACTCATCTTCAGAAGGGCATTCAGTACTTTCCATATATGTTAGGCTTATTTTTAAAAGATAAATGAATTTTGATGGAGGAGCCAAGATGGCGGAGGAATGAGGGGAAGATTTCACCAGCTCCCCAACAGAATCACCAGAACTAATCAAGAAAAGAACCACCACCAACAAAGCAGCCGCTAGATGACAGAAGAATTCCATAGGTCCGCGAGAGTAGTGAATAGCCAGAAATTACCCGGAGCTAGGGTTCTAAGAATCCTTTATCCTAACCCGCATGCCGGACCACACAGACGGAGAGCGCGCCAGCAAGTGCCATAAAAGAGGGCCTAAGCGGAGCCTCGGGGGAGGGAGGGCAGCGCTCAGCGTGAAAACTCCAAGAATCCGCCTGGATCGCTGGCAGAAACTAAGACACTTCGAAGATAGGATACAGGAGTAGGGCCGAGCAGAACGTGCTTGCTGCCTAGTGGCCTGAGGCTGGACGGAATGCGGGGAGTGCTGCCTAGAGACGGACAGGGAGTCAGGAGGGAGCGCCCAGGGTGAGGATCGCGCCGCTCAGCCGCCGGGTGACAATCGCGACTTTCCGCCTGGCACCGGGTGAGTTCAAACACTCCTAGTGGGGGACTGGCTGAAGGGGAAGCCAGGGACCAGGCTCGAACCAGACGGGGAAGCTTGTACCTGCCTTTGGGACTTGGAGGCGCGCGCCAGTGGCGGAGGAGCCCGTGCACCCCCATAGCTGCAGCCCCATAGCTACACCCGTAGCGGAGGAAGTCAGGAGAAGGGCTGGTATCAGAGGCTACCGGCGGGTGTGCGGCAGAGACAGGGCGCCCCCGCCCAACATGGGATTGCGCACGCACCGTGGCCCCCCGCCCACCGGACTGGGATCAGCCCGCCGTCCTGGCCAGCACCTGAGCTTGCAGATCCGTGCCTTAAGGGAAAGGCTGCATAATCGAGACAACACCATCGAGAGCAGACTGGCTTCCAGACAGATGAGAGAATAAAAACCAGGGACAGTATTTAGCTTTTTTGCTTATCTGTTGCGGACGGTTCTGTTTATTCGTTTGATTGGTCAGGTTTGGGGTTTTGTTGTTGTTGTTGTTTTTCTTTTTTCTCTTTTGTCTCTTCTTATTAAGTTTCTCCTCTCTTTTTAAATTATTTTTTTGATTTTTAATTATTAAATTTTTTTAAAAATTTTAATTCTTGAACTTCTAATTCTCTTTCCTCTTTCCCACTCCTTCCTCCCTCTATGTTCTAAATCTAAAACTTTCTCCTATATATCACTATCCCCTAGATAAATATTTCCTACCTTCCTGTCTCCACTATTCTCTTCCAGCTGCACTAAACAATACAACACGCTAATCTTGGCTACATAGCCCTATAAAATCCTTCCAAGTCAAATCTATTCCTTCTCATTACCCATACACTCTCCTCCTCCTCACCCCCAACACATGTCTTAGCAAAAATTGCTTTCAATGATGAAATAGCCCAAGCCAGGACCTTACCCAAGATCTATTTTTCCAGGCACTATTTTAATTAATTCAGAGCTCAATGGGAAAGTACCATCTTTGATTGTGTCGTTTGCCAGAAATATTTCCTATGCTTTATCACTGTAAGACTGGTTAGATGTGGTTATTGCTGTGTATGTATGTATATCTTATGACTATGTTAGAAAACATCTGCATGCTTTTATGACTGTCACCCATCAGGGATACACCTCCTGTTCTTCAGATGCTAGTATTTGAACTAATATCACGGAACACCATAGCAAACCAGATACAGAGCCTACACCCCCTGAACAATCGTCAAACTAGGGATCCTTGGAGTGGAAGCCCCGATTCCAAGACCTCACACTATCAAAGAACATACAACACTAGAGATTATTCACCTGTAAACAAGACCTGACACCACCCAAGACACAAACCACTGAACCCTTCTAGAAGGACAGAAACCCAAAGGAAGGGAGAATTCACCCAAGAAGCCTGGTGGGGAAAAGAACTCCGTATACACAGACACACACAAAGAAACAAAAACTAACCTAATAATGAAACGACAGAGAAACACTGCACAAATGAAGGACCAAGCTAGAGAATCACAGCTTCAAATGACAGAGGAGGAGATAGACAAATTATCTGAAAGAGAATTCAGAAAAGCTACACTAATGAGGATGCAAAACACCGAAAACAGAGTATTAGAGGAAATTAGTGCACTGAGAAGAGACATGCAAGAAATGAAAAATAAGCAATTGGAGACAACCAACTCAATTGCTGAACTCAAAAATACGATAGAAGGCCTCAACAGTAGAGTATCAGAGGCAGAAGAACGGATAAGCGAGCTGGAAGACAGAATGGTGGAAATAAGTGCTGAAGAACAGAACAAAGCCCAAAGAATTAAAAGAACTAAGGATAGCCTAAGAGACCTATGGGACAATATCAAACGCACCAACATTAGAATTATAGGAGTTGCAGAGGAAGAAGAAGGGAAGAAAGGTTACAAAAAAATTCTTGAAGAGGTTATAGTTGAAAACTTCCCCAGCATGGGAAAGGAAATAGTCAACCAAGTCCAAGAAGCACAAAGAGTTCCATACAGGATAAATCCCAGAAGAAACACACCAAGGCACATTCTAATCAAACTAACACAGGCTAACTATAAAGACAGATTACTAAAAGCAGCTAGAAGCAAACAACAAATAACATATAAAGGAAACCCCATTCGTCTAACTGCAGATCTCTCAACAGAAACCCTGCAGGCCAGGAGAGAATGGCAGGACACATTTAAACGGCTAAAAGAGAATAACCTCCAACCAAGAATCCTCTACCCAGCAAGGATCTCATTCAGAATTGATGGAGAAGTCAAAAGCTTCTCAGACAGACAAAAACTAAAAGAATTCTGTACCACAAAACCAGCCCTACAACAAGTGTTAAAGGGCCTGATAGAGCCAATAAATACAAGAGTAGGAGAAGTCCTACAAACCAAACCCCAAACTTCTAAGAGGATGACAATAGGAACATTCGTATCAATAATTACTTTGAATGTAAATGGACTAAATGCTCCAACCAAACGACACAGGTTGGCTGAATGGATCAAGAAACATGACCCATATATATGCTGTTTACAAGAGACCCACTTCAGACCTAGAGACACTCATAGACTGAAAGTGAGAGGCTGGAAAAAGATATTCCATGCAAATGGAAATCAAAAGAAAGCTGGAGTAGCAATCCTCATATCAGACGAAATAGATTTTAAAGTAAAGAAGATTCTAAGAGACAAGGCAGGTCACTACATCATGATTAAGGGTTCCACTAACATCATGGATCTAAAAGACAGGAAGTCAATAATAACAATAATAGAAGGCCTCAACAGTAGAGTATCAGAGGCAGAAGAACGGATAAGCGAGCTGGAAGACAGAATGGTGGAAATAAGTGCTGAAGAACAGAACAAAGCCCAAAGAATTAAAAGAACTAAGGATAGCCTAAGAGACCTATGGGACAATATCAAACGCACCAACATTAGAATTATAGGAGTTGCAGAGGAAGAAGAAGGGAAGAAAGGTTACAAAAAAATTCTTGAAGAGGTTATAGTTGAAAACTTCCCCAGCATGGGAAAGGAAATAGTCAACCAAGTCCAAGAAGCACAAAGAGTTCCATACAGGATAAATCCCAGAAGAAACACACCAAGGCACATTCTAATCAAACTAACACAGGCTAACTATAAAGACAGATTACTAAAAGCAGCTAGAAGCAAACAACAAATAACATATAAAGGAAACCCCATTCGTCTAACTGCAGATCTCTCAACAGAAACCCTGCAGGCCAGGAGAGAATGGCAGGACACATTTAAACGGCTAAAAGAGAATAACCTCCAACCAAGAATCCTCTACCCAGCAAGGATCTCATTCAGAATTGATGGAGAAGTCAAAAGCTTCTCAGACAGACAAAAACTAAAAGAATTCTGTACCACAAAACCAGCCCTACAACAAGTGTTAAAGGGCCTGATAGAGCCAATAAATACAAGAGTAGGAGAAGTCCTACAAACCAAACCCCAAACTTCTAAGAGGATGACAATAGGAACATTCGTATCAATAATTACTTTGAATGTAAATGGACTAAATGCTCCAACCAAACGACACAGGTTGGCTGAATGGATCAAGAAACATGACCCATATATATGCTGTTTACAAGAGACCCACTTCAGACCTAGAGACACTCATAGACTGAAAGTGAGAGGCTGGAAAAAGATATTCCATGCAAATGGAAATCAAAAGAAAGCTGGAGTAGCAATCCTCATATCAGACGAAATAGATTTTAAAGTAAAGAAGATTCTAAGAGACAAGGCAGGTCACTACATCATGATTAAGGGATCTATCCAAGAGGACGACATAACAGTCATGAATATCTATGCACCCAACACAGGGGCACCTCAATACATAAAACAGATACTTTCATACTTAAAAGAAGAAGTCAATAATAACACAATAATAGTAGGAGACTTTAACACTCCTCTCACACCAATGGATAGATCATCCAAACAGAAAATCAATAAAGAAACACAAGCCTTAAATGCCACACTAGAAAAGGTGGACCTCGTCGATATCTTTAAGACGTTCCATCCAAAAGCAGAAGAATACACTTTCTTCTCAAGTGCTCACGGAACATTCTCCAGGATAGACCACATCTTGGGCCACAAATCTAACCTCAGTCAATTCAAGAAAACTGAAATTGTATCAACCACCTTCTCGGACCACAATGCAATGAGACTAGAGATCAACTACAGGAAAAAAACCGCTAAAAACACAAACACATGGAAATTAAACAACACATACCTAAAAAACCAACTGATTACTGAGGAGATCAAAGGAGAAATTTAAAAATTCCTGGAAGAAAATGACAATGAACACACGACCGTGCAAAACCTAGAGGATACCACAAAAGCAGTTCTAAGAGGGAAATTTATAGCAATACAATCCCACCTCAAGAAACTAGGAAAATATGAAGCAGCTGACTTAACCCTCCGCTTAAAACAATCGGAAAAAGAAGAACAGAAACATCCCAAAGCCAGCAGAAGAAGAGAAATTATAAAGACTAGAGCAGAAGTAAATCAGAAAGAAATGAAAGAAACTATAGTACGGAAAAATAAAACAAAAAGCTGGTTCTTTGAAAAGGTAAATAAAATTGACAAGCCTCTGGCCAGACTCATCAAGAAAAAGAGAGAGAAGAACCAGATCAACAAAATCAAAAACAAAAAAGGAGAGATTACAACAGATCATGCAGAAATCCAAAGGATTCTAAGAGACTATTATGAGCAACTCTATGGCAACAAACTGGACAACCTGGAAGAAGTGGACAGTTTCTTGGGGAAGATCAATCTCCCAAAACTGAGCCAGGAAGAAACAGAAACTTTGAACAACCCAATCACAAGGTCAGAAATTGAATCTGTGATTAAAAATCTACCCAAAACTAAAAGCCCAGGGCCAGATGGCTTCACAGCCGAATTCTACCAAACATTTAAAGAAGAGCTAATGCCTGTCCTTCTAAAACTCTTTAACAACACATGAGCCCCCGGTTAAAAGTTTTTGGCCAAAAAAACTTTAACACTCCTCTCACACCAATGGATAGATCATCCAAACAGAAAATCAATAAAGAAACACAAGCCTTAAATGCCACACTAGAAAAGGTGGACCTCGTCGATATCTTTAAGACGTTCCATCCAAAAGCAGAAGAATACACTTTCTTCTCAAGTGCTCACGGAACATTCTCCAGGATAGACCACATCTTGGGCCACAAATCTAACCTCAGTCAATTCAAGAAAACTGAAATTGTATCAACCACCTTCTCGGACCACAATGCAATGAGACTAGAGATCAACTACAGGAAAAAAACCGCTAAAAACACAAACACATGGAAATTAAACAACACATACCTAAAAAACCAACTGATTACTGAGGAGATCAAAGGAGAAATTTAAAAATTCCTGGAAGAAAATGACAATGAACACACGACCGTGCAAAACCTAGAGGATACCACAAAAGCAGTTCTAAGAGGGAAATTTATAGCAATACAATCCCACCTCAAGAAACTAGGAAAATATGAAGCAGCTGACTTAACCCTCCGCTTAAAACAATCGGAAAAAGAAGAACAGAAACATCCCAAAGCCAGCAGAAGAAGAGAAATTATAAAGACTAGAGCAGAAGTAAATCAGAAAGAAATGAAAGAAACTATAGTACGGAAAAATAAAACAAAAAGCTGGTTCTTTGAAAAGGTAAATAAAATTGACAAGCCTCTGGCCAGACTCATCAAGAAAAAGAGAGAGAAGAACCAGATCAACAAAATCAAAAACAAAAAAGGAGAGATTACAACAGATCATGCAGAAATCCAAAGGATTCTAAGAGACTATTATGAGCAACTCTATGGCAACAAACTGGACAACCTGGAAGAAGTGGACAGTTTCTTGGGGAAGATCAATCTCCCAAAACTGAGCCAGGAAGAAACAGAAACTTTGAACAACCCAATCACAAGGTCAGAAATTGAATCTGTGATTAAAAATCTACCCCAAAATAAAAGCCCAGGGCCAGATGGCTTCACAGCCGAATTCTACCAAACATTTAAAGAAGAGCTAATGCCTGTCCTTCTAAAACTCTTTCAAAAGATTGCATGGGAAGGAAAACTTCCAAACACATTCTATGAGGCCACCATCATCCTGATACCCAAACCAGGCAAAGACAACACAAAAAAGGAAAATTACAGACCAATTTCTCTGATGAACTTAGATGCCAAGATCCTCAACAAAGTCCTAGCAAACAGAATTCAACAACACATCAAAAAACTCATATACCAGGATCAAGTCGGGTTCATCCCAGGCATGCAAGGATTCTTCAACATCCGTAAATCAATCAGTGTGATACATCATATCAACAAACTGAGAGACAAAAATCACATGATCATCTCAACAGATGCAGAAAAAGCCTTCGACAAAGTACAATATCCATTTATGATAAAAACTCTTCAGAAAATGGACATAGAAGGAACCTATCTCAACATAGTGAAAGCCATATATGAGAAGCCCACAGCGAACATTATCCTCACCGGTGAAAAACTCAAAGCATTCCCTCTAAGATCAGGAACAAGACAGGGGTGTCCACTTTCACCACTACTATTCAACATAATCCTGGAAGTTCTAGCAACAGCAATAAGAGAAGAGAAAGAAATCAAAGGAATCCAGATTGGAAAGGAAGAAGTCAAGCTCTCTCTTTTTGCAGATGACATGATATTATACATAGAAAATCCCAAAGACTATTACAGAGCTACTAGAGCTAATCGACAAATTCAGCAAAGTCGCAGGATACAAAGTCAACACACAGAAATCACTGGCATTCCTATACACAAACAATGAAAAATCAGAAAATGAAATCAAACAGGCAGTCCCCTTCACCATTGCAACCAAAAGAATCAAATATCTAGGAATAAACCTACCTAAAGAAACAAAAGAATTGTACACAGAAAATTACAAGACACTCATGAGAGACATTATAGAAGACTTAAACAGATGGAGAGATATTCCATGGTCCTGGGTCGAAAGAATCAATATTGTGAAAATGACCATACTACCAAATATCATCTACAGATTCAACGCAATACCTATTCAACTTCCATTGACATTTTTCACAGAACTAGACCAAAGAATCACACAGTTCATATGGAAACATAGAAGACCTCGAATAGCCAAAGCAATTCTGAGAAAGAAAAACGGAGCTGGAGAAATCAGCCTCCCTAACTTCAGACTCTACTACAAAGCAACAGTCATCAAGACATTATGGTACTGGCACAAAAACAGAACTATAGACCAATGGAACAAGATTGAGAACCCAGAGATAAACCCACGCACCTGTGGGTACCTTATTTTTGATAAAGGAGGAGAAACTATAAAATGGGACAAAGACAGCCTCTTCAACAAGTTGTGCTGGGAAAATTGGACAGCTACATGCAAACAAATGAAGTTGGAACATTCCCTGACACCATACACTAAGATCAACTCAAAATGAATTAAAGACCTAAATGTAAGACCAGAAACCTTCAAACTCTTAGAGGAGAATATAGGCAAAACCCTCAAGGACATCAATCAAAGCAAGATCTTCTCTGATCCACCAACTAAAATAGCAGAACTGAAAAGAAAAATGAACATGTGGGACCTCATGAAACTTAAAAGCTTTTGTACAGCAAAAGAAATCACCAAAAAGCTGAACAGGCACCCCACAGAGTTGGAGAAAATCATAGCAAATGAAACAACAGACAAAGAATTAATCTCCAAAATCTATAAGCAACTAAGACAATTCAGCACAGGGAAAATGAACAACTCAATCAAAAAATGGGAAAATGATCTAAAGAGACGCCTCTGCAAAGAGGACATACAGATGGCCCAAAAGCACATGAAACGATTCTCAACTTCACTTATTATTAGAGAAATGCAAATCAAAACTACAAAGAGATATCACTTCACACCAATCTGAACAAATTGACAGACAATTAATGCTGGAGAGGGTGTGGAGAAAAGGGAACCCTCTTGCATTGCTGGTGGGAATGTAAATGGATACAGCCTCTATGGAAGACAGTATGGAGATTTCTTTAAAAACTCAAAATAGAAGCACCCTATGACCCAGCAATCCCACTATTAGGCTTATATGCTGATGAAATCAAAACTGAAAGAAGCACCTGTATCCCAGTGTTCATTGCAGCTCTCTATACAATAGCCAGAACATGGAAGCAACCTAGATGTCCATCGACGAATGAATGGATACAGAAGCTCTGGTCCATATATACAATGGAATACTACTCAGCTGTTAAAAGAAATGCAGAAGACTCAGTCCTAATGAAGTGGCTGGCTCTAGAACCTATCATAAAAAGTGAAGTAAGTCAAAAAGAGAAAGACAAATACAGTATACTAACACACATATATGAAATCTAGTAGGATGGTCTTGATAACACAAGCAGGGAACACATGGAAAAACAGACAGAGCATAGACATATGGACATTGTGGGGAAGAAATATGGAGGGGGAAGCATGGAGGAAGTAACATGGAAACCTATAGTGTTATGTGTGGAAAAGATAGTGTCATAGTGCTAAGGGAATAGGAGTGCTTACAATGGCTTGGGGCGAAGGTCTGGAGGAGTGGGATGGGGGGAACTGGGCGGGTCGGGACCATGGATATGCATATGACTGATCTGGAAACATATATGTCTGTGAACAAGGGAATAGGAGTACTTACAATGGCTTGGGGCGAATGTCTGGAGGGGTGGAATGGTGGGAACTGGGGGGGTGGGGACCATGGATATGCATATGACTGATCTGGGAACATACATGTCTGTGAACAACAAAACTCTGTAAAACTTTTAAAATAAAGAATAAAAAAAAAGATAAATGAATTTTAAACAAGAAACAGGAGAAATACATCTTTATAGACTTACATATAATGATGTATATGTATGTACTTAATATATCTGTGTACAGATATGTATATATTTCCTATACTTGTACAACTATTTGGATTATAAATTGAAAACCACGCAGTTCAAATGAAGACCAGAAGATAACCCAAATGAAAGCACAAAATATTAATAATGCTACTATCTGTCATTGAACTTGTGGCTTAGTACTGGTTGCTATATTTTTTTAATGAGTTGCCCATGAGAGGAACAAGTGGCAAAGTCCTCAGGTGGCAGTAAAGTACTTAGGTAAGAAAGACACGCAGCAAAGGAAAGCAAACCCAGGGACATAAGCCAGTGAGGAGAAACAGCATGCAGTTTTCATAAGTTTCATAAGGAATATTTTAAGGAAACAGAATTAAAAACTTGTGGTAACTGATGAGGCAAAAAATATTTCAAATTAAAAAATTTTTTTTTTTTTATAAGGGGGAAGTATTTTGGTTAAGCAGAAGACTCAGTCCTAATGAAGTGGCTGGCTCTAGAACCTATCATAAAAAGTGAAGTAAGTCAAAAAGAGAAAGACAAATACAGTATACTAACACACATATATGAAATCTAGTAGGATGGTCTTGATAACACAAGCAGGGAACACATGGAAAAACAGACAGAGCATAGACATATGGACATTGTGGGGAAGAAATATGGAGGGGGAAGCATGGAGGAAGTAACATGGAAACCTATAGTGTTATGTGTGGAAAAGATAGTGTCATAGTGCTAAGGGAATAGGAGTGCTTACAATGGCTTGGGGCGAAGGTCTGGAGGAGTGGGATGGGGGGAACTGGGCGGGTCGGGACCATGGATATGCATATGACTGATCTGGAAACATATATGTCTGTGAACAAGGGAATAGGAGTACTTACAATGGCTTGGGGCGAATGTCTGGAGGGGTGGAATGGTGGGAACTGGGGGGGTGGGGACCATGGATATGCATATGACTGATCTGGGAACATACATGTCTGTGAACAACAAAACTCTGTAAAACTTTTAAAATAAAGAATAAAAAAAAAGATAAATGAATTTTAAACAAGAAACAGGAGAAATACATCTTTATAGACTTACATATAATGATGTATATGTATGTACTTAATATATCTGTGTACAGATATGTATATATTTCCTATACTTGTACAACTATTTGGATTATAAATTGAAAACCACGCAGTTCAAATGAAGACCAGAAGATAACCCAAATGAAAGCACAAAATATTAATAATGCTACTATCTGTCATTGAACTTGTGGCTTAGTACTGGTTGCTATATTTTTTTAATGAGTTGCCCATGAGAGGAACAAGTGGCAAAGTCCTCAGGTGGCAGTAAAGTACTTAGGTAAGAAAGACACGCAGCAAAGGAAAGCAAACCCAGGGACATAAGCCAGTGAGGAGAAACAGCATGCAGTTTTCATAAGTTTCATAAGGAATATTTTAAGGAAACAGAATTAAAAACTTGTGGTAACTGATGAGGCAAATTAAAGATAGTGAAGTGGTAACAGAAGAGTCTGCTGAGAAAAGTTCTCCATTTCTTTTTTCTCTTTCATCTTCTCTTGGACAATGAATTGTCTCGGGTTGCTCTTAAGCTCCTTATCAAGTACTGCTCTTGGCTAGATATGGCTGCAGCTTGAGCTCATTCTTCAGATCACCCTCTGGCCCTGTGAGGTTGTGTGTCATCACCAGACACTGTCATGGCCCCATTGGTTGCATGAACAACTCAGAAATGAGTTGTTGATAAGAAGTTTAGGAGGTTTGGGCCCATGAGATGATGGGTCAGTATGGTTGAACTGCACAAGCTGACAGAGCCACTGTGTCCCTCAATCATTTCCTCATGCAGAGCCAAAACTTAAAAGTACCATGAGCAGGAAAATGTCTAGGCTAAGCCTGCAAACTCAGAACTACCATGAACAGGAAATGTGCTGGCTCAGCCCAGATACCTTCTCTTCTGAATCAGATATCTAGGAGAACTCTTAACCTTTCTCAGCTCTCCAGTCATACGGTGATGTCCCTTGGTCCTATGCAAATTGTAATTTACATGGATCCTCTAGGCTGAAGATTGGACTTAGCCAAATGGTATAATTTGTGGTTATTCTGCTAGCTCTTGAATAATGTGCAAAGTCCAAGCCTCATAAGGAATATTTCCAGGCATTCATTTCTTATTAGAGCATTTTCTTTTGGCAGAGTCAACTCGAAAGTCTCCTTGAGAGACAGTGAAGTAGACTGGCACCAGAGGGAGGGAATGGCCATGAGTGTCAAGTTTCCTGCCTCTTACAACTCTGGTCAGTAGCCTGGGTTTCCAGGCATAGGGACAGGCATGTGAGTTTCTCACAGAGCCTGAATAATTCAAATAAGGAAGTTGATGAAGGCTGTGGTTTCCAGTACTTAATTTCTTCTGTAGGCTTATAGGCAAAGCCAGGGACCAAAGTTTCTGCAGCACAACAGGGTTGCCTGAATAAAAGTAACAGTTAAAAGTTTCCAGCTTGTGGCTTAGTACTGGTTGCTATATTTTTTAATGAGTTGCCCATGAGAGGAACAAGTGGCAAAGTCCTCAGGTGGCAGTAAAGTACTTAGGTAAGAAAGACACGCAGCAAAGGAAAGCAAACCCAGGGACATAAGCCAGTGAGGAGAAACAGCATGCAGTTTTCATAAGTTTCATAAGGAATATTTTAAGGAAACAGAATTAAAAACTTGTGGTAACTGATGAGGCAAATTAAAGATAGTGAAGTGGTAACAGAAGAGTCTGCTGAGAAAAGTTCTCCATTTCTTTTTTCTCTTTCATCTTCTCTTGGACAATGAATTGTCTCGGGTTGCTCTTAAGCTCCTTATCAAGTACTGCTCTTGGCTAGATATGGCTGCAGCTTGAGCTCATTCTTCAGATCACCCTCTGGCCCTGTGAGGTTGTGTGTCATCACCAGACACTGTCATGGCCCCATTGGTTGCATGAACAACTCAGAAATGAGTTGTTGATAAGAAGTTTAGGAGGTTTGGGCCCATGAGATGATGGGTCAGTATGGTTGAACTGCACAAGCTGACAGAGCCACTGTGTCCCTCAATCATTTCCTCATGCAGAGCCAAAACTTAAAAGTACCATGAGCAGGAAAATGTCTAGGCTAAGCCTGCAAACTCAGAACTACCATGAACAGGAAATGTGCTGGCTCAGCCCAGATACCTTCTCTTCTGAATCAGATATCTAGGAGAACTCTTAACCTTTCTCAGCTCTCCAGTCATACGGTGATGTCCCTTGGTCCTATGCAAATTGTAATTTACATGGATCCTCTAGGCTGAAGATTGGACTTAGCCAAATGGTATAATTTGTGGTTATTCTGCTAGCTCTTGAATAATGTGCAAAGTCCAAGCCTCATAAGGAATATTTCCAGGCATTCATTTCTTATTAGAGCATTTTCTTTTGGCAGAGTCAACTCGAAAGTCTCCTTGAGAGACAGTGAAGTAGACTGGCACCAGAGGGAGGGAATGGCCATGAGTGTCAAGTTTCCTGCCTCTTACAACTCTGGTCAGTAGCCTGGGTTTCCAGGCATAGGGACAGGCATGTGAGTTTCTCACAGAGCCTGAATAATTCAAATAAGGAAGTTGATGAAGGCTGTGGTTTCCAGTACTTAATTTCTTCTGTAGGCTTATAGGCAAAGCCAGGGACCAAAGTTTCTGCAGCACAACAGGGTTGCCTGAATAAAAGTAACAGTTAAAAGTTTCCAGCTCCACACAGGAGCAATCAATCTAACATCTAACAGGGTATGGTTTGGTGAAGTGGATCCAAAAGTAGGAATGAAGTTCATGGGCTATGATTTTGGTCTTCTTCCAGGCTTGCTATTAGCGTGCTATGTGACTGGGCCTTTCCTCCATCCCACTCTCTCAGTATTCTGGAAGACTCTTCTACATCAGCTGAGCTGGTGTAATAATTTACTAACACAGAGGAGGTGATTTATAATCCTCAAATTGATAAGTAGTAGCATGTGATCACCTCACATTGTTGTGCACTAGCCATACCTGACATAATGTACTCTAGTCTACTAGCTCTTCATAGTTACTGACAAAATATGATTGTATTTATTCTACATTTAACTCTAGCTGACAATATCTGAATTGCCCTGTGCTATTTTAACCTATATGTTTTCTTTGGAGTACTTTTCCAACTTAATGATTTGCACGTGGTACTCTTCTTAGATTATTTCTGTGTTTTTTTCCTCTCCACTCCTTTCCATGTGTTTTCTTTCTTAAATGTTCTTTCCCTGTCTTTACCGTCCTATAATTTTACTTCAGTACTTGAATTTAGTGAACCTCTTCTCTTATATTTCATTAGCATTTCATCCATGGATTCCTTCCCATAGTCAGCCATTTTTATATTTCTTAAAACTTCTAAACCTTTGATTAAACAAATCCATATACCAAAACCCACAAAAATTTTTTGACTGGATTAAAAAGAAATATATCACAAATGGATACAATTATTATAAGCATGTTTATGTACCATATTAAGTTTGAAACAGCATGTTTAACATTGCATATGGTACAAATTCTAAATTTAATTTCTAAAAGATTCAGTAAATAGACACTCAGAGATGCCCATAATTCTTTTTATTTATTTATTTTAGATGCCCATAATTCTTATAAGCAGTTCCTATCTGTCAGTTGTCAGTTTATGAGTTAACAGATGACATACTTTGACACAATCACTAAAACCTTGTCTGTTTATTTCTGGAGGGATCATGTTAAAGCTGCATGCAGCTGAACCTTGGGAAAATAGACATGTTTTACATGGAAAATGGACATATTTTACATAGAAAATAGAGATTTTCCAACAGTGTATCTGTCTGTAAGCCTTAAGGGCTTAATCCATGTCTAGTTAGACCAGTTTCACCTCCTATGGCCAGTCCTGTGGTTTAGAGACAGTGATGTTTGATAAAGAACTTGGTTGTCAAAATATTTACACTAAATGCTGCCCATTGTCAACTGAGATCTCATGTATACACACACACACACACACACATAAATACATAAGCAAATGAATAAGATATGTAAAAAGAAAACAAAAATAATTTCAAATCCCAGCGCACAGAGATAACCATTTCAGTTAAGATTTTACTGAATGTGTTTAGGGTAGTTTCTCTTCATGTATGTGTATAGATAACTGCATGCACAAAATTTCTACATAAATTGAGTCATACTATATATAGGCTTCACTGAGATCTTTCTTTTTAGTCAATAATATGTCATGGACATTTATTCATGTTGTGGACCTTCATGATGTTCACTTTTACTCTGTTTTAGCAAGTTTAGTGATATACTATTCCATTAGACAGACATGTTGAAATTTATTTAGTCATTTCTTTATTGATATAGGTTGTTTTAAATTTTTAACCGCATGGGTATTCATTGTGTTTAGCTCTTTCTAATTATTTCCTTGGTATAAATTCTTAGAAATAGTTCGAGTAGATAATTTTATGTATACTGTTAAATTGCCTCCAGAAGGGTTTTGTTTGTTGTATAAGTTATAGTATAATTTTGAAAACACTAGTTCTGGAGGACACAGAATTTTTGTTGTAGGTGATAAACTGAAGAGAGAAAAAGCTCTGGTTTTGGGAAAATGAACAATATTGGAGACATTATGAGTTCAGGTTCCACACATGTTGATTTTCTGCGAGTAGTCTGAGTGAGGGAAGAGCTGGGGAGAATGTAGGTCTGGAGTCATTTCTGTGGAACATGAAATGTGAGTCCAGAAGATGTGGTAACAACTATAATAGCAAGAATAGCAATAAAAAACCCCACTTGAACAATTAACAACTAAGACTTTGATATCTATGTAAATGTACAGCCCTGTAAACTTATAGCATAACTTGGATTCTTACAATTTTGAAGCCTTTTTGTGTGTGGGGGGGGACAATGAACAGAGTGCTTTATTTGGGAGGACAAGTTGCGGGTATGTTTTTTTGGAAAGATGATGAAAATTTTATCTAGTTAGACCAGTTTCACCTCCTATGGCCAGTCCTGTGGTTTAGAGACAGTGATGTTTGATAAAGAACTTGGTTGTCAAAATATTTACACTAAATGCTGCCCATTGTCAACTGAGATCTCATGTATACACACACACACACACACACATAAATACATAAGCAAATGAATAAGATATGCCAAAAGAAAACAAAAATAATTTCAAATCCCAGCGCACAGAGATAACCATTTCAGTTAAGATTTTACTGAATGTGTTTAGGGTAGTTTCTCTTCATGTATGTGTATAGATAACTGCATGCACAAAATTTCTACATAAATTGAGTCATACTATATATAGGCTTCACTGAGATCTTTCTTTTTAGTCAATAATATGTCATGGACATTTATTCATGTTGTGGACCTTCATGATGTTCACTTTTACTCTGTTTTAGCAAGTTTAGTGATATACTATTCCATTAGACAGACATGTTGAAATTTATTTAGTCATTTCTTTATTGATATAGGTTGTTTTAAATTTTTAACCGCATGGGTATTCATTGTGTTTAGCTCTTTCTAATTATTTCCTTGGTATAAATTCTTAGAAATAGTTCGAGTAGATAATTTTATGTATACTGTTAAATTGCCTCCAGAAGGGTTTTGTTTGTTGTATAAGTTATAGTATAATTTTGAAAACACTAGTTCTGGAGGACACAGAATTTTTGTTGTAGGTGATAAACTGAAGAGAGAAAAAGCTCTGGTTTTGGGAAAATGAACAATATTGGAGACATTATGAGTTCAGGTTCCACACATGTTGATTTTCTGCGAGTAGTCTGAGTGAGGGAAGAGCTGGGGAGAATGTAGGTCTGGAGTCATTTCTGTGGAACATGAAATGTGAGTCCAGAAGATGTGGTAACAACTATAATAGCAAGAATAGCAATAAAAAACCCCACTTGAACAATTAACAACTAAGACTTTGATATCTATGTAAATGTACAGCCCTGTAAACTTATAGCATAACTTGGATTCTTACAATTTTGAAGCCTTTTTGTGTGTGTGGGGGGACAATGAACAGAGTGCTTTATTTGGGAGGACAAGTTGCGGGTATGTTTTTTTGGAAAGATGATGAGTAAAAGGCACCTTATTTAAGGGGACTGATGATGAGAGTGGACTCAGTTCTAGGAATTGCAAAAAAAAAAAAAAAAAGGCAACCTGAAGGTGAAGGCTCTTAGGTGGTGGAGAAGACCCTTTTGCTCAAGTAATCATGTGCTCCAGGTCTCTGTAGGAAGACAGAGAAGGCTGCCTAAAATTAGGAGACTGCCAAGATGGAACATGACTGATGGAGTCAACCTTTATAAAAGATCAAGGACATAGAAGGCTCAGAAATTTTAGCTAGACAGGAAGTATATGCCTTGTGTGGTTGTTTGTTCTCCTCTGTTTTTGATATTCCTTATATTTTCTGCTGAACAAATAGTTTTATTCCACTATTCTGTCATTACATATCTTTCTCCCCATCAGACTACAAAGTAAAAAGGAAAAAATGAGAGGACGCCATTGCAAAGACACAAAAATTAAAAGCAAAATATTGTCAAAATAAATTCCACAGTGTATTTTAAAAATTGTTATTGTTCAGTACCTAAATGGTGTCCAACTCTTTTGTGACCCTGTGGATGGCAGCACACCAGCCTCCTCTGTCCATGGAATTTCCCAGGCAAGAATAGCAGCGTGGGTTGCCATTTCCTCCTGCAGGTGATCTAACTGGATCTGGGATTGAACCCATGTCTCCTGCATTGACAAGTGGATTCTTTACACTGAGCCACCCAGGGAAGCCCATACTTTAAAAATACATTATGACTGAGTATGACTTTTTCCCCAGATATAAAGATTATTATTATTATTATTTTTTAAAGATTTATTTATTTATTTATTTATTTATGGGGGTGGAGTGGGGAGGGAGGGGAGTAGGCGGGCCACTTCCATTGGTCTTTCATTTGTCCATTTTCATCCATCTTTGTTCTTTGGCCCATGTGGGCCTCCCATCGCGGTGGCCTCTGTTGTCGCAGAGCACCAGCTCTGGGCGCATGAGCTCCAGAGCTCCGGCTCAGTAATTGGACACATCGGTCCAGCTGCTCCGCGGCACGTGGGATCTTCCCAGGCCAGGGATCAAACCGGTGCCCCTTGCACTGCAAGGTGGTGTCCTTACCCACTGGACCACCAGGGAAGCCCCTATAAAGATTATTTGATACAAAAAACTGCATCAATGTAACTCAAGCTCTTGAAATAAAAAAGATAAAATCTGTTTCATTGGATGTATAAAAACAGGAATAAATAAAACATGATATATTCATAATTTTTTAAAAATGGTCTTAAATCTATCAGTTTCCTATGGCTGCCATGACAAATTACTGCAAACTTGGTAGCCTAAATCAATACAAGTTTATTTTCTTATAGTGTCAGGATCAGAAATCCAAAACTAGTTTTAAGAAGCTAAAACAAAGGTGATGTCAAGTCTGATTCTTATGAAGAATTTAGGGGAAGCTATTTCGCTGTCTTTTCTAGTTTCTAGAAGTTGACTGCAGTCCTTGGCTATGAACTCTTCTTCCTATGACATCATCTTTCTCCCCCTGCTTCACATCATTACATTTCTTTAATTTATGTAATTAAGTCTCCCTCCGCCTCCCTGTACCTTAACAATACTTCTGTAAAGTCCCTTTTGCCATAAAGGTAACAGTCACAGGTTCTTGGGATGAAAATCAGAATACCTTTGGGGGCCCTTATTCAGCTACAGTGGAAAAGGAAATGACAACCTACTCCAGTCTTCTTACCTGGAGAATTCCATGGACAGAGGAGCCTGGTGGGCTACAGTCCATGGGGCTGCAAACAGTCGGACACAACTGAAGTGATTGAGCACACACACAGGCATTCAGCCATAGAAAGTTGAGTATAAATTGCTCAGTTAACTTTGTAGAGGATAATGTTGTAGGATCTTATAGCACTGAAAATGTACATCTTCTGTGAGCTGCGTTTTTGCTTTTGGCACATGTGCAAAGGAGACATAGTCAAAGATGTTCATTGCAACTTCGTTTATGTTAAGTTAAAGCCCCATAATATTATTATAATCACTGCAGATAGTGACTGCAGCCATGAAATTAAAAGATGCTTGCTGCTTGGACAAAAAGCTATGACAAACCTAGACAGCATATTAAAAAGCAGAGACATCACTTTGCCAACAAAAGTCTGTATAGTCAAAGCTATGGTTTTACCCAGTAGTCTGTATGGATGTGAGAGCTGGACCGTAAAGAAGGCTGAATGCCAGAGAATTGATGCCTTTGAACTGTGGTGTTGGTAAAGGCTCTTGAGGGTCCCTTGGACAGCAATGAAATCAAACCAGTCAATCCTAAAGGAAACCAACCCTGAATATTCATTGAAAGGAATGATGGTGAAGCTGAAGCTCCAATACTTTGGCTGCCTGATTTGAAGAGATGACTCACTGGAAAAGAGTCTGATGTTGGGAAAAATAGAAGGCAAAATGAGAAGGGGATGACAGAGGATGAGATGGTTGGGTGGCATCACTGAGTCAACGGACATGAGTTTGAGTTTGAGCAATCTCTGGGAGACGGTGAAGGACAGGGAAGCCTGGTGTGCTGCAGTTCACGGGATTTCAAAGAGTTGGACATGACTGAGCAACTGAACTGATTATTATAGTAGAGAGACAATAAAGCATAGTGCTTAGTTCATAGAAGTTGACTGCAGTCCTTGGCTATGAACTCTTCTTCCTATGACATCATCTTTCTCCCCCTGCTTCACATCATTACATTTCTTTAATTTATGTAATTAAGTCTCCCTCCGCCTCCCTGTACCTTAACAATACTTCTGTAAAGTCCCTTTTGCCATAAAGGTAACAGTCACAGGTTCTTGGGATGAAAATCAGAATACCTTTGGGGGCCCTTATTCAGCTACAGTGGAAAAGGAAATGACAACCTACTCCAGTCTTCTTACCTGGAGAATTCCATGGACAGAGGAGCCTGGTGGGCTACAGTCCATGGGGCTGCAAACAGTCGGACACAACTGAAGTGATTGAGCACACACACAGGCATTCAGCCATAGAAAGTTGAGTATAAATTGCTCAGTTAACTTTGTAGAGGATAATGTTGTAGGATCTTATAGCACTGAAAATGTACATCTTCTGTGAGCTGCGTTTTTGCTTTTGGCACATGTGCAAAGGAGACATAGTCAAAGATGTTCATTGCAACTTCGTTTATGTTAAGTTAAAGCCCCATAATATTATTATAATCACTGCAGATAGTGACTGCAGCCATGAAATTAAAAGATGCTTGCTGCTTGGACAAAAAGCTATGACAAACCTAGACAGCATATTAAAAAGCAGAGACATCACTTTGCCAACAAAAGTCTGTATAGTCAAAGCTATGGTTTTACCCAGTAGTCTGTATGGATGTGAGAGCTGGACCGTAAAGAAGGCTGAATGCCAGAGAATTGATGCCTTTGAACTGTGGTGTTGGTAAAGGCTCTTGAGGGTCCCTTGGACAGCAATGAAATCAAACCAGTCAATCCTAAAGGAAACCAACCCTGAATATTCATTGAAAGGAATGATGGTGAAGCTGAAGCTCCAATACTTTGGCTGCCTGATTTGAAGAGATGACTCACTGGAAAAGAGTCTGATGTTGGGAAAAATAGAAGGCAAAATGAGAAGGGGATGACAGAGGATGAGATGGTTGGGTGGCATCACTGAGTCAACGGACATGAGTTTGAGTTTGAGCAATCTCTGGGAGACGGTGAAGGACAGGGAAGCCTGGTGTGCTGCAGTTCACGGGATTTCAAAGAGTTGGACATGACTGAGCAACTGAACTGATTATTATAGTAGAG
Organism: Tragulus kanchil; assembly: GCA_022376925.1. Classification (NCBI taxonomy): domain Eukaryota; kingdom Metazoa; phylum Chordata; class Mammalia; order Artiodactyla; family Tragulidae; genus Tragulus; species Tragulus kanchil. Next base: position 73,442,894 of record JAIOJX010000003.1, on the reverse strand, counting down.
AGACAATAAAGCATAGTGCTTAGTTCATAGATAGTCTTTGGAGCCAGCCAGAAATTGGTTTGAATCCAGGTGCTATCATTTACTAACTAAATAATGTCAGGAAGCAAGTTAACCTCTGTGGTTCACTTTTTTCTTCTTCAAATGAAGATAGTATCAGTGACTACATCGTTGGATTATTATGAGAATTAAATAAGTAAATCCATGTAAAATGCTTAATTACACGGTGCTTAATACAGGATACACTTTTAAAATATGTATAACAACACCACCACTGACAAGGATAATCGTATAGTTGAAGGGCTGACCTAGCTGATTGTGGAACAATTAAAAGCTTAAGGGGATCAAAGAAAAAAATTGTTTTTATACTACATTGCTTCAGAAGACAGAACCCAGGATGTGAGTAGATATAAGAGGCTGACATTCTTTAAATAAATGTAAGAAAGAGCCTTCCAACAATTACAACTCTCCAATGATAAAGCAGGCAGTGGAGCAAAATTAAGAGAACTCCTTGTCTCTGGATGTTTTCAAACAGTATAAAAGACTATCTGTCAGAGATGTTGCCAAGGAGATTTCTGTTTGGGTAGGAGCTGGAAGAGATATATTCTCAAGTCTCTTCCAGGTCTAATAATTTAATTATATCTTATTTATTTAAAATATTTAATTGGGTTTTTGTTTGAAACTAGCATTTCTGTAACAAGCCAAAGCACAAAGCAACACAACAATGGAATTGAGAAGGCTGAGCTCTTCTCCTAATTCTACCCATCTGGGGTGACTGATAACTGACAGTTTGGTTTGTGTTCCATTTCTGGACTTTTCTTTATACTCATACAAACATAAGGAAACACACTCATGTACTCTTTTCTCCCACCTCCTGAAGCTGAAGCTCCAATACTTTGGCTGCCTGATTTGAAGAGATGACTCACTGGAAAAGAGTCTGATGTTGGGAAAAATAGAAGGCAAAATGAGAAGGGGATGACAGAGGATGAGATGGTTGGGTGGCATCACTGAGTCAACGGACATGAGTTTGAGTTTGAGCAATCTCTGGGAGACGGTGAAGGACAGGGAAGCCTGGTGTGCTGCAGTTCACGGGATTTCAAAGAGTTGGACATGACTGAGCAACTGAACTGATTATTATAGTAGAGAGACAATAAAGCATAGTGCTTAGTTCATAGATAGTCTTTGGAGCCAGCCAGAAATTGGTTTGAATCCAGGTGCTATCATTTACTAACTAAATAATGTCAGGAAGCAAGTTAACCTCTGTGGTTCACTTTTTTCTTCTTCAAATGAAGATAGTATCAGTGACTACATCGTTGGATTATTATGAGAATTAAATAAGTAAATCCATGTAAAATGCTTAATTACACGGTGCTTAATACAGGATACACTTTTAAAATATGTATAACAACACCACCACTGACAAGGATAATCGTATAGTTGAAGGGCTGACCTAGCTGATTGTGGAACAATTAAAAGCTTAAGGGGATCAAAGAAAAAAATTGTTTTTATACTACATTGCTTCAGAAGACAGAACCCAGGATGTGAGTAGATATAAGAGGCTGACATTCTTTAAATAAATGTAAGAAAGAGCCTTCCAACAATTACAACTCTCCAATGATAAAGCAGGCAGTGGAGCAAAATTAAGAGAACTCCTTGTCTCTGGATGTTTTCAAACAGTATAAAAGACTATCTGTCAGAGATGTTGCCAAGGAGATTTCTGTTTGGGTAGGAGCTGGAAGAGATATATTCTCAAGTCTCTTCCAGGTCTAATAATTTAATTATATCTTATTTATTTAAAATATTTAATTGGGTTTTTGTTTGAAACTAGCATTTCTGTAACAAGCCAAAGCACAAAGCAACACAACAATGGAATTGAGAAGGCTGAGCTCTTCTCCTAATTCTACCCATCTGGGGTGACTGATAACTGACAGTTTGGTTTGTGTTCCATTTCTGGACTTTTCTTTATACTCATACAAACATAAGGAAACACACTCATGTACTCTTTTTCTCCCACCTCCAGGGTTTCCTGTTTTTTAGGCCATAAGATTATACTATGCATGCTGTTTAGCAGCCTGATCTTTTTGACTTAATATGTCACGATATACCTGATTTTAAGGTTCATGTAGAAGAATGCATGCTTGACACACTAAGAGAATTTTGAAAGTTGCCTTATCATATATTAAATTTTATGATAAAGTTGTTTAATCAAAATTGTGTGATGTTCACACAAAAAATAGATAAATCATAATAAGGAGTCCTGGAGTAATTCTCAATTCACATGGGAATTTAGCCTCTTAAAGTAGTAAGAAAATGATTCCCTATTCTCCCATATCTGTAAATCTTACTGTATCTCATATATAAAGATGATTATATAAAATAGAAGTGAATTTAAGGAATTAAATATAAAACATTAAAAATACTAGAAGGCAACATAGGACAGTATGTGTAACGAATAACCTTAGGGGACTCTGTGTGTGTGTTGAGGTAGACTTGTAAACAACCTAAGAAATCTCGAAGCCAAGAAGACTGACAAATTTAACCACGTAATAAGTAAGGACATTTTCTTGGAAAAAGACTATAGAGACTGCTGAAAACACATCACGTAGAGAGAAAATATTTATACTTCATAGAATAGTCAAGGGGTTAATGCACTAACGTCCTTATTGTATGTTAAAAAATCCTACACATTGATAAGGAAAAACTAAGTAACCCAGTTTTAAATTGGACAAAGAATATCAGCAGGTAATAGATGGGAGAGGCGATTGGAGTAGTAATTACACAAATGAAAATATGCACACATCACATGTGTCAGGGAAGTGCAGGTCAAAGTAGCAACAGACTGTTGTTTTCACTCATTATACTGGCAATAATGGAAAAGACTCACAGCATCTAGAAGTGAAAAGAACGCGTGGAAATAGCCCTCATAAACTGCTCTTGGGAATGTGAAATGTCCTCTTTGGAAAGTGATCTGACAGATTAAAGTAAAAACTAATCCTATTCTTTGGCCTTTTGGTTCTGCCTTTAAGAATATGTCCTACAGAAATGAAGTAATCACAATGTAAGACAATATATTCAAGACAGTATTAATCAAGGATTTTTACTATAGAATTGTTTGAAGTGGCAAAAAGCTGGAAAAAATTATCAGTATTTATATTAGGGCATTTGATGAGTCAGTAATGCTATGTTCATACATATGATTTTAAAGATGAGATATTTTTAATTAATTAATTTTAATTGCAAGATAATTACTTTACAACATTGTGATGGTTTTTGCCATACATCAGCATGCATGAATAGGCCACATGTGTACCCCCAACTTAATCCCCCACCTCTATTCCCCTCCCCCTCAAAAGAAGAGATATTGACTGGGAGGGAAAATAATGATTTAATTGATTCATAAAAAACAGTATTAATTCATAAAAAAAAGTATTAATAAGAAAATTATACTATTAAATTATAAAAGTACATATAGTAAACCTAGAAAATTCAAAAAACAAGTAGTAAAAACAAACTTTTGTTTCTTAGTGTTATGTTTTGGCTGGTTTTCTAGTTCTGCATGTATATGTATGTGTGTGTGTGTACAGGCTGTGGGTGCACATGCACACACACGTATAGGGATGTCTACAACATACATTTGTATAGCTACATTTATTCCTACTTATATTTGAACTTTTAAATTCATTATTAAATGTATTTTCTTCTCATAAAGGTATTAAATACTATTTTAAGTGCCCTAATATTAGTCCATCTTGACTATAGAGACTGCTGAAAACACATCACGAGAGAAAATATTTATACTTCATAGAATAGTCAAGGGGTTAATGCACTAACGTCCTTATTGTATGTTAAAAAATCCTACACATTGATAAGGAAAAACTAAGTAACCCAGTTTTAAATTGGACAAAGAATATCAGCAGGTAATAGATGGGAGAGGCGATTGGAGTAGTAATTACACAAATGAAAATATGCACACATCACATGTGTCAGGGAAGTGCAGGTCAAAGTAGCAACAGACTGTTGTTTTCACTCATTATACTGGCAATAATGGAAAAGACTCACAGCATCTAGAAGTGAAAAGAACGCGTGGAAATAGCCCTCATAAACTGCTCTTGGGAATGTGAAATGTCCTCTTTGGAAAGTGATCTGACAGATTAAAGTAAAAACTAATCCTATTCTTTGGCCTTTTGGTTCTGCCTTTAAGAATATGTCCTACAGAAATGAAGTAATCACAATGTAAGACAATATATTCAAGACAGTATTAATCAAGGATTTTTACTATAGAATTGTTTGAAGTGGCAAAAAGCTGGAAAAAATTATCAGTATTTATATTAGGGCATTTGATGAGTCAGTAATGCTATGTTCATACATATGATTTTAAAGATGAGATATTTTTAATTAATTAATTTTAATTGCAAGATAATTACTTTACAACATTGTGATGGTTTTGCCATACATCAGCATGCATGAATAGGCCACATGTGTACCCCCAACTTAATCCCCCACCTCTATTCCCCTCCCCCTCAAAAGAAGAGATATTGACTGGGAGGGAAAATAATGATTTAATTGATTCATAAAAAACAGTATTAATTCATAAAAAAAAGTATTAATAAGAAAATTATACTATTAAATTATAAAAGTACATATAGTAAACCTAGAAAATTCAAAAAACAAGTAGTAAAAACAAACTTTTGTTTCTTAGTGTTATGTTTTGGCTGGTTTTCTAGTTCTGCATGTATATGTATGTGTGTGTGTGTACAGGCTGTGGGTGCACATGCACACACACGTATAGGTATGTCTACAACATACATTTGTATAGCTATATTTATTCCTACTTATATTTGAACTTTTAAATTCATTATTAAATGTATTTTCTTCTCATAAAGATGTATTAAATACTATTTTAAGTGCCCTAATATTAGTCCATCCTGAGGCTATAGCATTACTTATTTTTGCCACTAGAAATTGAGGTGGTTTACTGTTTTCAGTATTTAAAATAATACAATGGATTACTCATACATTGCTGGTGGGAATGTAAAATAGTATAAGCACTCTGAAAACATTTTGGCAGTTCCTAAAAATAAAAAAAAATGCAATTACCAGGCTACCCAGCAGTTGAACACTTGGGAATTCCTCCCAGAGAAATAAAAACTTATATTCACAAAAAACCTGTACACAAAGGCCCAAAGCGGCTTTATTTGTAAGAGTTCCAAGCTGGAAACAACCCCTGTATCCTTCAGTGAATACGTGAAATACCTATATCAGGTACTACTACTCAACAATAAAAAGGAATGAACTATTGAGGCATACAACTTGGATGAATGTCTAGGGAATTATGTTGAGTGTAAAAAACTCCTCTCCCAGATTTCATACTGTGTAAGTCTGCTGATGCAGCATTATAGAAATAGCATGTAACTGATTGCCATGAATTAAAGAGGAGGTTAAGGAAGGAGGTTATTGTGAGTATAAAAAGAGATCCTTATGATGGAAATCTTGACTTTACCAATATCAACATCAGTGTCAATATCCTAGTTTTGATTTTGTATCAGTTTTGTAAGATCATTAGGGAAAATTGGGGAAGGGCTATATAGGAGCTCTCTCTGTTTCATATAATTAACTGCTTGAATCTATAATTATCTGAAAATTGAAAGTTCAAAACCTCTGTTTTGAACCTCTGTTTTGAGCATTCCTATGCACATGTAGTCTCCAGTTTGCTTCTCTGGACTGTATTCCTGGAGGTGAAATTTCTCCTGTAAATTGCCCTAATACTTTTAAGGTTTTGGAAGCCCATTGTCACATTTCTTTTCTGGATGCTCTAAGCCTGTATATTTAGATAAGGGAGGTTGTGGCTACAGTTTTTCTGTAAAAATAGCCAACATTATTGAAATCCTGCCTTTTGTGGGGCACTATATTAAGTGCTGTATCTTTAATTTACTTCCCCTGAACGTCACATGAAATGGGGCAGGCCTGGTGTTGTCCTCACTAAATGGAGTTGAGGAGCCCATCCAAGATTCCATGCTGGCAATGGCGAGCAGCACGACGGAGACTCCTCCTATGTTCGTTCAATGTCAGAGCCAGTGCTGACCACTGTGCTGACCACTGTGCTCCCTTACACTCTTATTTGTTACACTGCATGTGCATTTCCAGGCACACCGTCGAGGGATGAAGAGAATATTGTGCAGAGATAGGAAAAATAATTTCCGCCAAGTAGCACTAAGACACAGATGACACTTCCAAAATCAGTATTCAGTGTAGTCAGGCTTTTCCATGGCCTGTGGTTCTTTGAAGTTCTGCAGAACTAAGTGATGAGCCTAAGGCCTCACAATGTTTTGTTTTCATTTGGTTTTTCCCAAGAAGTATTCTGCTTGCTTTTAATGCAAAGAGGTAAGTAAGGATGGTTGCCTGTTGCTGGTGCATTTCCATTAAAAATGTCCTGATTTTTTAATCATTGTGTCTGTAACACAGGTAGTTTTGTTTTCAACTTGGATGAATGTCTAGGGAATTATGTTGAGTGTAAAAAACTCCTCTCCCAGATTTCATACTGTGTAAGTCTGCTGATGCAGCATTATAGAAATAGCATGTAACTGATTGCCATGAATTAAAGAGGAGGTTAAGGAAGGAGGTTATTGTGAGTATAAAAAGAGATCCTTATGATGGAAATCTTGACTTTACCAATATCAACATCAGTGTCAATATCCTAGTTTTGATTTTGTATCAGTTTTGTAAGATCATTAGGGAAAATTGGGGAAGGGCTATATAGGAGCTCTCTCTGTTTCATATAATTAACTGCTTGAATCTATAATTATCTGAAAATTGAAAGTTCAAAACCTCTGTTTTGAACCTCTGTTTTGAGCATTCCTATGCACATGTAGTCTCCAGTTTGCTTCTCTGGACTGTATTCCTGGAGGTGAAATTTCTCCTGTAAATTGCCCTAATACTTTTAAGGTTTTGGAAGCCCATTGTCACATTTCTTTTCTGGATGCTCTAAGCCTGTATATTTAGATAAGGGAGGTTGTGGCTACAGTTTTTCTGTAAAAATAGCCAACATTATTGAAATCCTGCCTTTTGTGGGGCACTATATTAAGTGCTGTATCTTTAATTTACTTCCCCTGAACGTCACATGAAATGGGGCAGGCCTGGTGTTGTCCTCACTAAATGGAGTTGAGGAGCCCATCCAAGATTCCATGCTGGCAATGGCGAGCAGCACGACGGAGACTCCTCCTATGTTCGTTCAATGTCAGAGCCAGTGCTGACCACTGTGCTGACCACTGTGCTCCCTTACACTCTTATTTGTTACACTGCATGTGCATTTCCAGGCACACCGTCGAGGGATGAAGAGAATATTGTGCAGAGATAGGAAAAATAATTTCCGCCAAGTAGCACTAAGACACAGATGACACTTCCAAAATCAGTATTCAGTGTAGTCAGGCTTTTCCATGGCCTGTGGTTCTTTGAAGTTCTGCAGAACTAAGTGATGAGCCTAAGGCCTCACAATGTTTTGTTTTCATTTGGTTTTTCCCCAAGAAGTATTCTGCTTGCTTTTAATGCAAAGAGGTAAGTAAGGATGGTTGCCTGTTGCTGGTGCATTTCCATTAAAAATGTCCTGATTTTTTAATCATTGTGTCTGTAACACAGGTAGTTTTGTTTTCAACTTGTTTAGAGGCCTTGTGGAACTTTAAAATAGGAAAAGATATGTTATGCCTAGTATTGTGTGACTCCATCTACGTGAGGCTGCTCATACTAACTCTCATAAAGGTGCCAAAGCTTTCATCCTTCAGTTGTTCTGAGTTAATCGTCTTTATTTAAGTGTTTCCCAGAAAGTGTGAAGGTTCTTTTTTTGTTGTATGATTTTCAAGTTTCATTTTATGTGCTGTATTGAGTCTTCCAGGAAAATGATGTTTTCACTTAGTCCTTTGTTTAAGCATGGCTATATTCACTTGAGACTACTTAATTTGATCTATTTATATAATTTATTAAAGTAAAGTCGATATCATTTAAATTAGCTAATACAGGGGCTTCCCCTGGTGGTCCAGTGGGTAAGGACACCACCTTGCAGTGCAAGGGGCGCCGGTTCGATCCCTGGCCTGGGAAGATCCCACGTGCCGCGGAGCGGCTGGACTGATGTGTCCAATTACCAAGCCGGAGCTCTGGAGCGCATGCGCCCAGAGCCGGTGCTCTGCGACAACAGAGGCCACTGCGATGGGAGGCCCACAGGAGCCAAAGAACAAAGACAGATGAAAATAGAGAAATGAAAGACCAATAGAAGTGACCTGCCCGCTCCCCTCCTTCCCCAACCCGACCCCCGCCCAAAATAAATAAATAAATAAATAAATCTTTAAAAAATAAATAAATAAATAAATAAATAAGCTAATACAGAAGAAGTCAGAAACCAATTTGCTTTGTTAGTCTTTTAAGACCTGGAGGTTATATAGCTTAATATTAAAAAATTGCCTTTAATTCAATTTAAATAAGTGCTCTAAGTCAGTCAATAAAAATTGGGTTAAATTTTTTGAATTATTGCTATAACCGTGGCTGTGTAGGTTTGGATGAAGGAGAATTGGTTAATTTGCATAGCATGCCAGTCATTAATTTGTTCATTCATTCATCTGTTTTATTTATTTTTGTTCCCCCTTACACATTACTTCACATTTCTCTAATTACTCCTCCTTTTCTAAAAACAAAGCTCCAGTCTTTTCAATTCCTCTGGATGAGAAAATCCTCACTCTGCCTTGCTTCTTTTTTATTGTTCTTTTGTGAATTCTTTGTCCCTTTTGGGAGAAGATGCCCCTAAGTGATAAAGATAAGTTATGAATGATTTATGAAATAGAATAATAATATACCCCATATTTTTTCCAAATCCTTCTACTTCTACTGCCTTTTTTCCCTTGGGTTGCCACTGTGTATTGAGCATACATCTTCATCAAGCTGTCCAGAAAGACGACTAAGTCTTTTTACAGGTCTGGAAGCTCTCCATGTCTTCCTCGGGGCCAATGTTAAGAAGGATTATAAATTGCCAAGAAAGCAAAAATAAAAATTCAGATGTAATGAACATCTTATGACAGAGATGATTGAGTTCTTGGAAGTGAAAAGTAATTGGATCTAATTGTGAAGCCCAATTGTTTATAACAGGAACATGTGTAGAATTTATGAGTTTGGATGGTCTACTCCACACCAAATGTAAGGAGTATTAGCCTTAAGTAACTATATAAATAAAGTGTGTTACTTCAAGTCATACTCCTTATTGGGCAAACCAGAGGACAGTATTGCTGTTCCAGCAATGTTGCAGGCTCTTCCTCTAAAAGGCGGTTTGGAGCAAAGAGAGCTCCATGGTGGTTCTCAGCACTTTTCTTGTGACTTCATGCCACTCGTGTGTATAATCTGTACCTCTCACTCATTGTTCACTTCATTGGTTCTCAGCAATGGCAGGGCAAAAAGTGGTGGCAGTAAGGTACTGGGGGCACATTTGGCAGAATGTTGGGGCATATGCTCTAAAGATGCCCCCAGAAGGTTATGATCCACTGTTCCTCCCATTGCTACCTGCCCTGCTCCTGTTGAGACCTACTCCTGTTGAGAATAACATAGCAAGGAATATAAGGAAATACTATATTTAGCTCTGGGCTTCCCTGTGGCTCAGTGGTAAAGAATTCACTTGCCAATGTAGAAGATGTAGGTGTGATCCCTGGGTCAGGAAGATCCTCTGGAGAAGGAAATGGCAACCCACTCCAGTATTCTGGCCTGAGTAATCACGGACAGAGGAGCCTGATAGGCTAGAGTCCGTGGGGTCGCAAAGAGTTGGACGTGACTTAGCAACTAAATAAGCACACAATAACATTAAACTCAATGCCAGTGAAATGGAAATTTCCAATATATTGTTCTCTTAAAAGATTATGAATTATCCAGACTGACCCTAAAAGGAAAAAAAAATTATAAAGACAAATATCATGAAAAATTTAATGTCGAAGGTTTATGTCCAAAAAGTTTCAGAACTCCATGGTTAAGCTCTTTTAGGTGTTCAAGGAGCAAATAATTCTAATGATATAAATAAGGTATTACTACATAACCATGCATTATTCCAATATTTTTTAAACAAAATGCATATGTATGCTATTATTTGCAGGGGAAAGGCATTGGAAACAAAGACTTCTGAATATTAAAGACATTTATATCTACTTGGTGAAATTTGGGGTTTTATCATTTTCTTCACACTTTCTTTTTCAAATTCTCCATATTGCATATGGGATAGTTGTATAATTTTGCCTTTATAATTTTATAATTAATCAGTGCACTAACCTTTATTGAAGAAGGAAAGTAGATCTGACTAGAGTGAGTGACAGGTGACCTGAACCCACCTTGCTCTGAGGAGGTCTCCACAGAGCAAGCACCTTTTGTCACTGTTGTTAACAGGTCTTCAGAGATTCCCCTAGCCTGGTGGCCCTTCACCCTGACTGTATGTTAGAATCATCTAGGAAGCTTTGAAAGTTTATCTCCCAGGCACCGGTATATATATTTAATACTCCCCAGTTGATTGTAACAGGCTGCCAGGCTTAGGCCATTGTCAGAGGCTCACTGTGTATGTTCTGATATTTTAGAAGCCAAGGAAGTGGAAGCGAGGGGTCCCTCTGGCAGGAGAAGCTGGGGCAAATGAAAGCCCATTCCACTCCCAGTCTGTCTTGGCCCTTTGAGTGTCGGGACAGAGCCTATACTTCACCACTGTGTTTGCCAGCTATTCAGTCTGAGTATCTGTCCTTCACTGAGATACAATTTGGGATAATAGCTCTCTAGTGAAATTACTCATTATGAGGCTATTGTTTACATGAACTCTTCAGTTCAGCCCTTCTTAGGGAATGAGAGGTTTAGTTTAGTTCATAGTGATGTGCAGTTCCAAGAATTTCCATTACACCTGGCATGGATGTCAGTTCTATTTCTTATCACTCAATAAAACAATTTATTAGAAAAATAAGGTTTAAAAGTGCCAGACTACATACAGTTCAGCCCTTGAAAATCATAAATGTCCTAAATCTTGTTGTATATCAGGAGGCAACTTAAGATATGTATTTTCTTCTGGCTCCTGGCTGGGAGCTGGGTCCTGAAGCCTGCACTAGCCGGGGGAATGAGACTGTGCAGATGGTTGGAGGCCAAGTGAGGAGGGCCTGGACAAAGCCTGTTGGCTCCAGTCTGCAGTCTGGCTATGGGCTTTGGTCTTGTCAGCTCTAGGCGCACTTGGTTATTGTCACAGATAGAAAGCCCAGTTTCTTAGCAGTATTCAAGGGTGAGGAGCCAGGTGGGTCCTTAAGGAGTGTGATATGAAGCAGGACTCTATTATACAGTTCTTGATTTTTCCACTGAGCTTTCAAGGAAGCGACAGTAAGGATAAATGATCAGGGAAGGGATGGAGACCAAATTTTTTCTGTCTTTCCCTAACATCCTCTAAGTCCTATTATGTCTCTGTCCATTTTAGGTGATTTATCTTTAAAATATACAGCCCACTGGAGCAGTAGGAAAATCATTACTGTACCCATTTAGCTGCAAGAACATTTAAGCTTTCATAAAGCCTGATCTCTCTTCCTTCGTGCCCTCCTCATCCCGTGAATCACCAAGATTTTGTAGATGCAAGTATTTTCCATCAAGCTTATGAATAACACCACTTGGCAGAAGACCATGAACAAAGAACCAGACGGCAATGTTTTGTAGTGACTTTACATACAATGTGCCTTAATTACTGGCAAGCCTGTCAAGAGCTCATTCCCACACGTGTCAACACTTTTTTTAATACACTGTAATTCATCATGTTAGCATGGCAGGAACAAGGTACTCTACATCCTTGAACTCATCTTTCTCCAAGTGCTGGTCTTGAACTGTGTATCCCACTGCAGCGTCCTCATCTGGTGAACAAAGAACAGACTGTAGCCCTGAAACCCTAAGATCCCTGGAGTCCATCGGAGTCATACATCACCAGGCACTTTCTGCAGGCACACTACATCCAAGAAGCCCTGCTCTATCGTCAAAAGGACTTTCACTTAATAAACGCAGTAAATCCTGAAAGGCAGTCTAATTTTAGACAGCTTGGCTAAGAAGGAATCCTATCATTTACCCCTTTTGACAACTTTATTCACTGAGTTAATTCTCATGCTAGTTTCTTGATTAAATTAAGATAGAATTTACTTCTTTTCATTAAAAAAAATACATTTTGAATTGGGGGAAAGGAGGACAGGATCTGGGAGAAAGAATTCTAAATAATAAACAGTGCATTTCAGTTGGAAATAGAGTAATTTGAAAAGCTGTGTTATACTTCCTAGATCGTCTCTTGACTCTTGGCCTTTTTTGCGTGAATTTAGAAGTGGGCTTTGAGCCTAATTATAGATGGTTTGGAAAAGAAGTAATGAATCTGAGTCAGGGGGAAAAGTGGCAGTGAAATTCCAAAGTCACTGGCCTTTAATCATTATTCAGGTTGCCTAGTTAACTTTTCCATTTCATTTTAATAGCTTAGAGAGAGAAGATAAATTTATCTTCTCAAAGCTTTAGATTGCTTGATGTATGTTTCATATGATCTCTTGGCTAAGACAAGCATTGTAGAGTTCGGAAGAAAGGGCCCGTGGATATGAGTTTAAGAAGCAGAAACTTTCTTTCTGATACTGCTGAGGCTTCAAGGAAAGTTCTTTGTGTGCATTTTGCCATTTCTTAAACTTGTTCTTTGATGACCGTTTTTTCAGCTGTTGAAATGGAATATGTGAGTAAGGTCAGTGGTGGTGTCTTGGTCAACAATGGAGAGACCATCTGTTTTGCATCAGTCTTTTATATTAATTCACATGGCACTTGGCAGAAGACCATGAACAAAGAACCAGACGGCAATGTTTTGTAGTGACTTTACATACAATGTGCCTTAATTACTGGCAAGCCTGTCAAGAGCTCATTCCCACACGTGTCAACACTTTTTTTAATACACTGTAATTCATCATGTTAGCATGGCAGGAACAAGGTACTCTACATCCTTGAACTCATCTTTCTCCAAGTGCTGGTCTTGAACTGTGTATCCCACTGCAGCGTCCTCATCTGGTGAACAAAGAACAGACTGTAGCCCTGAAACCCTAAGATCCCTGGAGTCCATCGGAGTCATACATCACCAGGCACTTTCTGCAGGCACACTACATCCAAGAAGCCCTGCTCTATCGTCAAAAGGACTTTCACTTAATAAACGCAGTAAATCCTGAAAGGCAGTCTAATTTTAGACAGCTTGGCTAAGAAGGAATCCTATCATTTACCCCTTTTGACAACTTTATTCACTGAGTTAATTCTCATGCTAGTTTCTTGATTAAATTAAGATAGAATTTACTTCTTTTCATTAAAAAAAATACATTTTGAATTGGGGGAAAGGAGGACAGGATCTGGGAGAAAGAATTCTAAATAATAAACAGTGCATTTCAGTTGGAAATAGAGTAATTTGAAAAGCTGTGTTATACTTCCTAGATCGTCTCTTGACTCTTGGCCTTTTTTGCGTGAATTTAGAAGTGGGCTTTGAGCCTAATTATAGATGGTTTGGAAAAGAAGTAATGAATCTGAGTCAGGGGGAAAAGTGGCAGTGAAATTCCAAAGTCACTGGCCTTTAATCATTATTCAGGTTGCCTAGTTAACTTTTCCATTTCATTTTAATAGCTTAGGAGAGAGAAGATAAATTTATCTTCTCAAAGCTTTAGATTGCTTGATGTATGTTTCATATGATCTCTTGGCTAAGACAAGCATTGTAGAGTTCGGAAGAAAGGGCCCGTGGATATGAGTTTAAGAAGCAGAAACTTTCTTTCTGATACTGCTGAGGCTTCAAGGAAAGTTCTTTGTGTGCATTTTGCCATTTCTTAAACTTGTTCTTTGATGACCGTTTTTTCAGCTGTTGAAATGGAATATGTGAGTAAGGTCAGTGGTGGTGTCTTGGTCAACAATGGAGAGACCATCTGTTTTGCATCAGTCTTTTATATTAATTCACATGGCACTTTTCAGAAACTGAAGCAAATGACATGTGGTAGAGCTATAGTAACTGTCCTTAAATTTTAATATTTGTCAAATATGGAGCATATGTCGTAGTATAAAACATATCAATAAAAAGCAACTCTTCTACCCATCATAGCAACAGTTTCATCTCTTTCTAGGCACATAACCATGATGCAGTTATGGTGAAGTTAAGGCATAAAAGGAAACAGACAAGACTTGGAATCCAGGTGTGTGTTTTAGGGTATGGTGAAGTGCCAGCAGCAGGGATCCTAATGGTAAATGTAGAGGCTGTGGAGGAAAGGGTTGGATGGAGGGGGTTAGGTTAGGTTCTAGGGAGGACTTGTCACTGGAATTAGACCCTGAATCATAAGAGGGTTTATCAGAGCACAAGAGAGAGTAAACTCCAGGAAAACAGAAGAACAACATACAATAATTTTTCTGCGGATGCAACAAAGATACCGCAAAAGAAAGTTTTCTAACTTTGTAGTGATATGTAGCACATTAAAATATATGTTGAATGACCTGATAGAATGATAAAGCTTAATATACAGGTTTTTCCTTCCCAACTTGCTTCTTTTCTCATGTTCCTTTGTGTATTCATGGAACCAGCATCCCATCTGACTTCCAGGCTCTAAATCTCAAAAGGCTCTTTGCTCCCTCTCTTGCACTATTGTCTGCATCTCAATGTGCAGTGAAACCCTGTTGATTGTAATATCTTGGTGAGTTCTTCCCCCCTCACTCCTCCCTTATCCCTCATCTCAGATTAGCAATAACATCTCCGTTGGGCTCTTTAGCCTCCAGTCTCCCTGCCTAATTTATTATGCTTGCGCTGTTGGGTTAGGTTTTTTGGAAGCTCAGTCTTATACTCCCTGGCTCAAAACATTTCAATAGTGCTTGCTGCTTATAGAATAATTCCCAGATTCCCTTTCCTACATGCAAAAATTACTCTACTCTGGCTTTATAGAACTTTTTATCCTCTATAATACAGTTAAACAAATGCTACTTAGTGCTCTTCTCCTTTCTTGATTTTTCTTTCTACTTTGAAATCAATGCCTCTGATCAGTATCTAAAACATGTTTTGTTGAATAAGTATATTGGAATTTTGAACATTAAAGGTTAATCTATTTAAGGCTTTTATGAACTGGTAAATGAAATAGCATTAATAGGGATTAGATATTTATGTAAGTCTTTCTATCCATACATAAGAGTAACATTTTTAAAGTTTAATCAATGGTACTGTTGGTTCCTGATAGAATTAGAAATTTTTGAATCTCTTCTCTCCCAATAAAATTGAATTCTGATAGCCAGAAGTTCAGATAATAAGATTATATGGCCAGCAGAGAAATAGACGATGATGAATATGCTAGAGTAATATTATGTTACTGTGTCACACTGTACTAATTAGATAAATGCTACATTCATATGATTTAATAGAATAAAGGCTCATTCCTCACCACAAAAAATCCAGTGCAGTTCAAGCAACCCTAGAAAGCATTTCTCCTCCAGACAGCAGTTCTAGGGTCTAGACTCCCTCAACAAAGGGGTTTACACATGCATCGGAAAAAAACCATACAATAGGCTTTTAATTGTAGTGATATGTAGCACATTAAAATATATGTTGAATGACCTGATAGAATGATAAAGCTTAATATACAGGTTTTTCCTTCCCAACTTGCTTCTTTTCTCATGTTCCTTTGTGTATTCATGGAACCAGCATCCCATCTGACTTCCAGGCTCTAAATCTCAAAAGGCTCTTTGCTCCCTCTCTTGCACTATTGTCTGCATCTCAATGTGCAGTGAAACCCTGTTGATTGTAATATCTTGGTGAGTTCTTCCCCCCTCACTCCTCCCTTATCCCTCATCTCAGATTAGCAATAACATCTCCGTTGGGCTCTTTAGCCTCCAGTCTCCCTGCCTAATTTATTATGCTTGCGCTGTTGGGTTAGGTTTTTTGGAAGCTCAGTCTTATACTCCCTGGCTCAAAACATTTCAATAGTGCTTGCTGCTTATAGAATAATTCCCAGATTCCCTTTCCTACATGCAAAAATTACTCTACTCTGGCTTTATAGAACTTTTTATCCTCTATAATACAGTTAAACAAATGCTACTTAGTGCTCTTCTCCTTTCTTGATTTTTCTTTCTACTTTGAAATCAATGCCTCTGATCAGTATCTAAAACATGTTTTGTTGAATAAGTATATTGGAATTTTGAACATTAAAGGTTAATCTATTTAAGGCTTTTATGAACTGGTAAATGAAATAGCATTAATAGGGATTAGATATTTATGTAAGTCTTTCTATCCATACATAAGAGTAACATTTTTAAAGTTTAATCAATGGTACTGTTGGTTCCTGATAGAATTAGAAATTTTTGAATCTCTTCTCTCCCAATAAAATTGAATTCTGATAGCCAGAAGTTCAGATAATAAGATTATATGGCCAGCAGAGAAATAGACGATGATGAATATGCTAGAGTAATATTATGTTACTGTGTCACACTGTACTAATTAGATAAATGCTACATTCATATGATTTAATAGAATAAAGGCTCATTCCTCACCACAAAAAATCCAGTGCAGTTCAAGCAACCCTAGAAAGCATTTCTCCTCCAGACAGCAGTTCTAGGGTCTAGACTCCCTCCATCTTAACACATGGATGCATAAGTCAAATGGGGCTTATGTTCACACATTGTTTTCTCTCATATTTTGTCGATTATAACTTATCAAAAGCCCCACCTAACTGCAAGGCACCTAGGAGGCAGAGAGGAGTATATCTAATATTTGATGAGTACTACCATCTCTGCCACAGAAATGAAAGAGTGAGTGAGAAGTATGCTGGTAGAGCCTTAAGTATTAATATAGGAGATAGTCATGTGCTTATGACTAAGTGTGTGACCTTTGGCAGTTTATTGAGCCCTTTGTGCCTCAGGTTTCATATATAATAGTTAATATTATATAATAGTTAATCATGATAATAGTATCATGTAGAGTTTATAACTCCCTTAAAGCAGTTGAAAGAGTGCTGGGAACATTCTAGGTTTTAGTTGATATTATCTTTATTATATTTATTATATTATCTTTATTATAAATAATATGTGAAACATGGGCTAGGAGATAAAAAGAACCATGATTTGGAATAAAGTTCTTAAAAATAAGTTTCGTGAGAAAAATAAAGGTATCTTTAAAAGTCTTGACACGCTTTGGGGAAATAATTAATTATACAGTGGTCAAGTTGTCTACCAGGTAATTTTCTTGAGGATTTGGGGTAGAGGAGAACTATGGTTATTTTGCTGTTATTATTTTTAAGGAAGTCCTTCTGAAAATTATGCTTAGATGACTAGATTTTAAACTTACGACATAGATAAAGAGACTTCAGCTGACAAGACTGGCCTTTTAGTAGTCAGACAGTAGGCTGAACTGAGTACTGTTGGTTCCTGATAAAAATCTCTTCCCTCCCAATAAAATTGAATTCTGATAGCCAGAAGTTCAGATAATAAGATTATATGGCCAGCAGAGAAATAGACGATGATGAATATGCTAGAGTAATATTATGTTACTGTGTCACACTGTACTAATTAGATAAATGCTACATTCATATGATTTAATAGAATAAAGGCTCATTCCTCACCACAAAAAATCCAGTGCAGTTCAAGCAACCCTAGAAAGCATTTCTCCTCCAGACAGCAGTTCTAGGGTCTAGACTCCCTCCATCTTAACACATGGATGCATAAGTCAAATGGGGCTTATGTTCACACATTGTTTTCTCTCATATTTTGTCGATTATAACTTATCAAAAGCCCCACCTAACTGCAAGGCACCTAGGAGGCAGAGAGGAGTATATCTAATATTTGATGAGTACTACCATCTCTGCCACAGAAATGAAAGAGTGAGTGAGAAGTATGCTGGTAGAGCCTTAAGTATTAATATAGGAGATAGTCATGTGCTTATGACTAAGTGTGTGACCTTTGGCAGTTTATTGAGCCCTTTGTGCCTCAGGTTTCATATATAATAGTTAATATTATATAATAGTTAATCATGATAATAGTATCATGTAGAGTTTATAACTCCCTTAAAGCAGTTGAAAGAGTGCTGGGAACATTCTAGGTTTTAGTTGATATTATCTTTATTATATTTATTATATTATCTTTATTATAAATAATATGTGAAACATGGGCTAGGAGATAAAAAGAACCATGATTTGGAATAAAGTTCTTAAAAATAAGTTTCGTGAGAAAAATAAAGGTATCTTTAAAAGTCTTGACACGCTTTGGGGAAATAATTAATTATACAGTGGTCAAGTTGTCTACCAGGTAATTTTCTTGAGGATTTGGGGTAGAGGAGAACTATGGTTATTTTGCTGTTATTATTTTTTTAAGGAAGTCCTTCTGAAAATTATGCTTAGATGACTAGATTTTAAACTTACGACATAGATAAAGAGACTTCAGCTGACAAGACTGGCCTTTTAGTAGTCAGACAGTAGGCTGAACTGGAGTACGGTCTTTTTTTTGTTTAGTTTTGTTGAAGTATAGTTAATTTAAAATATTGTGTTAATTTCTTCTGTTTAGCAAAGTGAACAAAAGAATATGTATACTCTTTTTCACATTCTTTATGATTGTGGTTGGTCACAGGATATTGAATACAGCTCCCTGTGCTGTGCAGAAGGACCTTACTGTTTACCCATCCTGTATATAATAGTTTGCCTCTGTTAATTCCAGACTCATAGTCCTCCCCATTGGAAATCACAAGTCTGTTCTCAATGTCGGTGAGTCTATTTTTGTTTTATATATATGTTAATTTGTACCATATTTTAGACTCCATCTGAGATGATGCAGTTATTGCTTTTTTACTCTGCTTAGGATAATAATCTGTAGGTCCATCCATGTTACTTCATATGACACTATTTTATTCTTTTTGATGGCTAACTAATTTTCCATTGTGTATGTGGACCACATCTTCTTTATCCATTCATCTGTCAATCGACATTTAGGTTGTTTCCATGTCTTGCCTATGTCTGGGTAAAAGCCCAGGTTTAGGATTGCTGGATCATATACAAAATATAGCTTTAGTTTTTTGAGGGCTCTACACACTTTATTCTATAGTAGCTGCACCAATTTACATTCTCACCAACAATGTAAGAGGTTTCCCTTTTCTCCATACCCTCTCCAGCATTTATTATTTGTAGACTTTTTTTTTTGAGGGTACATCTTTTTTATATATATATATATATTTTTTAATTTTGGCCTCTTTAATTGATTTTGTGTTTATTTATTTTCATCTGTCTTTATTCTTCGGCCTGTGAGAGTCTCCGAATGCAGTGGCCTCTCTCGTTGCAGAGCACCAGCTCGGGGCCCATGTGCTCCAGAGTGCTGGCTCATAATTAGACACACTGGTCCAGCTGCTCCACGGCACGTGGGATCTTCCCGGGTCAGGGATCGAACTGGCACCCCTTGCACTGCAAGGCAGACTCTTTACCCACTGGACCACCAGGGAAACCCTATAGATTCTGAAAATTATGCTTAGATGACTAGATTTTAAACTTACGACATAGATAAAGAGACTTCAGCTGACAAGACTGGCCTTTTAGTAGTCAGACAGTAGGCTGAACTGAGTACGGTCTTTTTGTTTAGTTTTGTTGAAGTATAGTTAATTTAAAATATTGTGTTAATTTCTTCTGTTTAGCAAAGTGAACAAAAGAATATGTATACTCTTTTTCACATTCTTTATGATTGTGGTTGGTCACAGGATATTGAATACAGCTCCTGTGCTGTGCAGAAGGACCTTACTGTTTACCCATCCTGTATATAATAGTTTGCCTCTGTTAATTCCAGACTCATAGTCCTCCCCATTGGAAATCACAAGTCTGTTCTCAATGTCGGTGAGTCTATTTTTGTTTTATATATATGTTAATTTGTACCATATTTTAGACTCCATCTGAGATGATGCAGTTATTGCTTTTTTACTCTGCTTAGGATAATAATCTGTAGGTCCATCCATGTTACTTCATATGACACTATTTTATTCTTTTTGATGGCTAACTAATTTTCCATTGTGTATGTGGACCACATCTTCTTTATCCATTCATCTGTCAATCGACATTTAGGTTGTTTCCATGTCTTGCCTATGTCTGGGTAAAAGCCCAGGTTTAGGATTGCTGGATCATATACAAAATATAGCTTTAGTTTTTTGAGGGCTCTACACACTTTATTCTATAGTAGCTGCACCAATTTACATTCTCACCAACAATGTAAGAGGTTTCCCTTTTCTCCATACCCTCTCCAGCATTTATTATTTGTAGACTTTTTTTTTTGAGGGTACATCTTTTTTATATATATATATATATTTTTTAATTTTGGCCTCTTTAATTGATTTTGTGTTTATTTATTTTCATCTGTCTTTATTCTTCGGCCTGTGAGAGTCTCCGAATGCAGTGGCCTCTCTCGTTGCAGAGCACCAGCTCGGGGCCCATGTGCTCCAGAGTGCTGGCTCATAATTAGACACACTGGTCCAGCTGCTCCACGGCACGTGGGATCTTCCCGGGTCAGGGATCGAACTGGCACCCCTTGCACTGCAAGGCAGACTCTTTACCCACTGGGCCACCAGGGAAACCCTATAGACTTTTTAATAATGGCCCTTATGACTGGTGGTGAGGGGATACAGTACTGTAGTTTTGATTTTCATTCCTCTAATAATTTGGTATGTTGAACATCGTTTCATGTGCCTGTTGGCCATTTGCATGTCTTCTTTGGAAAAATGTTTATTTAGGTGTTCTGCCCACTTTTCGATTGAATTGTTTCTCTTGTGGTATAGTTTCATGAACTGTTTGTATATTTTGGTAATTAAACCCTTGTCAGTTGCATTGTTTACAAATATTTTCTCCCATTCTGTAGGTTGTCTTATTGTTTCTTTTATGGTTTCCTTAGCTCTGCAAAAGCTTGAGGTTTGATTAGGTCCAGTTTGTTTTGTTTTTATTTCTTTTGCCTTGGGAAACTGACCTAAGAAAACAGTGGTACAATTAATGTCAGAGAATGTTTTGCCTATGATCTCTTCCAGAAATGTTATGGTGTCCTATCTTGTAAGTCTTTAAAGCATTTCAAGTTAATTTTTGTGCGTGGTATGAGGGTGTGTTCTAACTGCACTGATTTACATGCAGCTGTCTGACTTTCCCGTCACAGCTTGCTGAAGAGAAATGGTCTTTTACCCATTTTTTATTCTTGCCTCCTTTGTTGAAGATTAATTAACTGTAGGTGTGTAGATTTTGTGCTGATAGCACAGTTTTTTTTTTTTTTTTTTAACTTTTTCTTTTATATTGGAATGTAGCCAATTCACAATGTTGTGACAGTTTTGGGTGGACAGCAAAGGGAGTCAGCCATACATATACATGTATCCATTCTCCGCCAAACTTGTATCCCATCAAGGCTGCTGTGTACCATTGAGACTCAGAGCTCTGGGCTTTCCAGGAGGTCCTGTACCCCATTGCCATGTTTTCCTCATCTGTCTTTATTCTTCGGCCTGTGAGAGTCTCCGCATGCAGTGGCCTCTCTGCAGAGCACCAGCTCTGGGTGCATGTGCTCCAGAGTGCTGGCTCATAATTAGACACAGTGGTCCAGCCGCTCCACGGCAGGTGGGATCTTCCTGAGCCAGGAATCAAAATGGCACCCCTGGCACTGCAAGGCAGACTCTTTACCCACTGGGCCACCAGGGAAACCCTATAGACTTTTTAATAATGGCCCTTATGACTGGTGGTGAGGGGATACAGTACTGTAGTTTTGATTTTCATTCCTCTAATAATTTGGTATGTTGAACATCGTTTCATGTGCCTGTTGGCCATTTGCATGTCTTCTTTGGAAAAATGTTTATTTAGGTGTTCTGCCCACTTTTCGATTGAATTGTTTCTCTTGTGGTATAGTTTCATGAACTGTTTGTATATTTTGGTAATTAAACCCTTGTCAGTTGCATTGTTTACAAATATTTTCTCCCATTCTGTAGGTTGTCTTATTGTTTCTTTTATGGTTTCCTTAGCTCTGCAAAAGCTTGAGGTTTGATTAGGTCCAGTTTGTTTTGTTTTTATTTCTTTTGCCTTGGGAAACTGACCTAAGAAAACAGTGGTACAATTAATGTCAGAGAATGTTTTGCCTATGATCTCTTCCAGAAATGTTATGGTGTCCTATCTTGTAAGTCTTTAAAGCATTTCAAGTTAATTTTTGTGCGTGGTATGAGGGTGTGTTCTAACTGCACTGATTTACATGCAGCTGTCTGACTTTCCCGTCACAGCTTGCTGAAGAGAAATGGTCTTTTACCCATTTTTTATTCTTGCCTCCTTTGTTGAAGATTAATTAACTGTAGGTGTGTAGATTTTGTGCTGATAGCACAGTTTTTTTTTTTTTTTTTTAACTTTTTCTTTTATATTGGAATGTAGCCAATTCACAATGTTGTGACAGTTTTGGGTGGACAGCAAAGGGAGTCAGCCATACATATACATGTATCCATTCTCCGCCAAACTTGTATCCCATCAAGGCTGCTGTGTACCATTGAGACTCAGAGCTCTCTGGGCTTTCCAGGAGGTCCTTGTTAGTGTGCTGTGCCGTCCTCAGTCACTTCGGCCATGTCCTCCTCTTTGCGACCTTATGGACAGTTATCCCTCCTGGCTCTCCAGGCAAGAATAGTGAAGTGGCTTGCCTTGCCCTCTTCCAGGGGATCTTCCTGACCCAGAAATTAAACCTGTGATCCTGCTTTGAAAGTGGATTCTTTACTCAGTGAGCCTCCTGAGAAGCACAGGTCCTCGTTGGTATTCCACTTTAATTATAGCAGGGCATACATGGCGATCCCAAGCTCCCTAGCTAGCCCTTCTTTCCACCCTTCCCTTTGGGAACCACAAGTTCATTCTCTAACTCTGTGAATCTGTTTCTGCTTGTAAATAAGTTACTTTGTAGCATTACATTGATTGATATGCATATGTTGAACCATTGTTGTGACTCTGTGATGAATCCAGCTGGGTCATGGTATGTGTCCTGAAGGAGGGTCTTTAGACTCCCAGCAATAGGACATGGTAGAGGCTTTTGTTTATAAGGAAAAATTACACCTGTGGTTTCCAGATGAGCCTGTTGATGCAGTACAGGCACATGAATGGTTATACTCCCTGCAACTGGGCAGCAGTGCTCCAAGTCCTGAGTCTACCTCTTAATCACCATTCTACCTTAATCCTCCTGTGCCTCAACCTTGCTATCTTAAAATGGGTTAGTAGCAACACCCAACCACCCAATCAAGATATTAGTATATTTTGAAAATGGTAGCTCCGTAGTAAACGGCTGTTGTTATTATCTACCTGAGGACAATGATGACATAACAAATCATAGTAAAGATGCTCAGGAGACTAGAACTAAACCTCATGATGAAAAATGGAAAAAAATGTCAGTCACACTCGACAAATACTGACAGTGAAGTATATGAAATTGTGGAAGAGAGTCCCCAAGGATGAGGACGAATTTCTATAGTTTAAGTCACGTAAGCTCAGGCAAAACGTGAGGGAAGTATGCCTCAGCAAGCGTTCCTGTGCTTGCAGGGTGATGGACAAGATGACCTAAGACAGTACTTTCACCTCGAATTTCTCTGCTGACTCGATTAGGAAGCTGGAAAGACTGACTGTTCTTTCCTGGAAGGGAACCACTTTAAGCGTTTGTGTTAAGTACGTCTGTGCTGATTTCTGATCATGGCGTTGACTTGCACCATCACATGAAAAGGTAAGGGCTTGTCAGGTTCTAAAGTACAGTGCTGGATGGGGTCACCTGGCTCATTTCGGCCAAAATGAGAGGAAGGAAGCTCTGAATTTAAATTATCTGGAAAATTACTTTAATTCCCAGCACCAGTTTGCATGTTGTAAACATTCCTGACTTATAGATATTTCAGAAAACAAGTTTGTGGATTGAGGGGTTTTTGACATGTTTCATATAGAATGTTTGATGTATTTTGATATTTCTTGGCATCAGTTTTAATGTGTCAGACAAAACACATATGTCATGTACATCTTCAGATAAGTAGTCTCTACTTTCAATTTTATTTTTCCTTAGGAGGAGGACACTTAGGTTCATTAGCAGAAGTAATGGAGAGGAAGTTTAGCATTCCCTAATAATAGGGGGCTCAGGGCAGAGTTTTTCTTTTTAAGAAAGCCTTTTTATAATGATTTTGAAAATGTTTTATTGTATTCTTTTAAATAATTAAATATAAAATACTTTCAAAATTATATTATTTACATTTTAAAATAAAAACATGTTTTCTTAATAAGCTAACTTACAGCTTATAAAAATTTTGGTGGATATGAAGAAGATGCTATGATTCTTAGTGGCTTTCAGGAAGGGATATTACAATATAGTGAAGGGAGCCTTGGTGGGGAGGGGGGGTTATGTGTGTGTATATGTGTGTGTATACACATACACAGACACACACTCATCTTTTAATGGACCAGGTTGAGCATCTCAGCAGAAGGAAGACCAAGCGTTTTGATGGGGACAGTCTCAGTTTGTACACGTGCTAGGAAAAGCAGGGCAGTGCAGCCAACAAGCTCTGGGTTAGAAGTTCAAGAGCTGGGTTCCTGTTCTTTGAGCAAGTCACTCAAACTCATCCAGCCCTCTCCTCATCTGTAAAATGGGAATAATGATTTTTAAAGGATGTTTAATGTGCAAAATACACAATAAACATCAAGACACTTTTCCAGTTGTGAAGTGTTAACAAATGATGACACAGTTAATATTATGTTACTAACACTGTCATGCCTGAACTTAAAATGGACAACAGAGACCACTTACTATCAATACATGCACACACACACAAGTATTGTTAAATATTCCACAATTTTTCCATTTCTAGTTAAATGCTCAATTTTTTTTTTTTACAAATGTTTTTTCTATTCTCAGTTTAGAAGGAGGACAGAGGTATTTTAAAAATAGTGAAGGAAGCACAATAAAAATCTCTTTCTTAAGTTTATCCAGCCACCTATGCTGGATAGTGCATAGTCTGTACAAGAAAATACTTTTGAGACCATTTTAACTTGAGCCTCTTCTCTAGGGAGATAGGCATATTTAGTATTCAGGTCTAAAACACATATGTCATGTACATCTTCAGATAAGTAGTCTCTACTTTCAATTTTATTTTTCCTTAGGAGGAGGACACTTAGGTTCATTAGCAGAAGTAATGGAGAGGAAGTTTAGCATTCCCTAATAATAGGGGGCTCAGGGCAGAGTTTTTCTTTTTAAGAAAGCCTTTTTATAATGATTTTGAAAATGTTTTATTGTATTCTTTTAAATAATTAAATATAAAATACTTTCAAAATTATATTATTTACATTTTAAAATAAAAACATGTTTTCTTAATAAGCTAACTTACAGCTTATAAAAATTTTGGTGGATATGAAGAAGATGCTATGATTCTTAGTGGCTTTCAGGAAGGGATATTACAATATAGTGAAGGGAGCCTTGGTGGGGAGGGGGGGTTATGTGTGTGATATGTGTGTGTATACACAACACAGACACACACTCATCTTTTAATGGACCAGGTTGAGCATCTCAGCAGAAGGAAGACCAAGCGTTTTGATGGGGACAGTCTCAGTTTGTACACGTGCTAGGAAAAGCAGGGCAGTGCAGCCAACAAGCTCTGGGTTAGAAGTTCAAGAGCTGGGTTCCTGTTCTTTGAGCAAGTCACTCAAACTCATCCAGCCCTCTCCTCATCTGTAAAATGGGAATAATGATTTTTAAAGGATGTTTAATGTGCAAAATACACAATAAACATCAAGACACTTTTCCAGTTGTGAAGTGTTAACAAATGATGACACAGTTAATATTATGTTACTAACACTGTCATGCCTGAACTTAAAATGGACAACAGAGACCACTTACTATCAATACATGCACACACACACAAGTATTGTTAAATATTCCACAATTTTTCCATTTCTAGTTAAATGCTCAATTTTTTTTTTTTACAAATGTTTTTTCTATTCTCAGTTTAGAAGGAGGACAGAGGTATTTTAAAAATAGTGAAGGGAAGCACAATAAAAATCTCTTTCTTAAGTTTATCCAGCCACCTATGCTGGATAGTGCATAGTCTGTACAAGAAAATACTTTTGAGACCATTTTAACTTGAGCCTCTTCTCTAGGGAGATAGGCATATTTAGTATTCAGGTCTAAAACAATTATTTCTTTGAAAATAACATTCCTCTGAGTATTCAGACTTCATCCTCTTGCTTCTGATATTGTCTGGGCATGAAACAGACAGCTGGAAACCCCAGACCTTCTGGGATTTTGTCTTCTTCCTTGAAAATTCACGATTGGACTTGACCTTTGACCTTCTCCATCCCGGAGAGCCCTCATCCAACAGTCCTGCTGCACGAAGGCAGAGATAATTATAGAACATCTAGTTATTGCACAGGCTTGTGTCTCTATGGTTAAATGCTGGGTTTCTGCCTCCAAATTAGTAGCTTACTATGTTTTCTTAAGTGCTGGAAATTTATGGAGTTATCATAGTCAAATTCTTGTTCCTAAAACAAAAACAAAAGAAAATACCACTTGCTGATTTCTTTCTATTTTTATGTCTTTGGATGGCTTATACTGCCTGCAGTAGCAATCAAGAGTGTTACAGAGTTGTTTTCCTCAGAACCAAATTGCTTTATGGCGGCGGCGGGTGGGGTGTATTTCATATATATATTTAGGAATGATGCTGTCCTCAGACTTAGGAAATTACTCATAGAGAGAGAGAGCAGTGTTTACATTATGTTAAATTATTAGCTATTTCCTTGACTTTCTAACATTTTGTCTGACCATAGAGGTAATTGGTGAAATGTGAAGTCTATATGTATACTGATAAGTGCCTAGAAAACTTATAAAGCATTTCAAATCATTTAAAACTAGGGACAACATCTTTGGAGGGGATGGGATTTCAGAAGCTAATTCACAGCATCATGAACACTCAAGGTACAATAGAAATTGGCTGTGTGACTCAGGGAACTTGACCTGGGACTCTGTAATAGCCTAGAGAGGTGGGAAAAGGTGGGAGGTGGGAGGGAGGTTCAAGAGGGAGGGGACATAAGTATACCTATGGCTAATTCATGTTGATGTATGGCAGAAACCAGAGCAATATTGTAAAGCAGTTATCCTTCAATTAAAAATAAGTAAATTTTAAACATCCTTCAGGATAAAAGGTACTTTAATCCCAAGTTACTTATGTAGATATTCCCTCTGCCTTAAGGCTGGGGAGCATACCTCCCATTCTTGATGTGATCTGCACATAGGGACTGCCTTCCAAAGTGCATAGAATGGAAATGGGCTGAGGGGAGGGACTGGAAGGAGAGGATGAGAAACTCTACTGTGGAGAGGCTTCCTACATACTACCTTAGCTGGGTGATCAAGGCCAACACGGAGAGTCACAAATAATGCTGATAATATGTGCCTATGATGTGATATGTGATGGCTTCTTCCTTCCCAGAAACCCTGTCTTATCTTGAGAAGAACAGCACACAACTTCCAATCTGGGGCATCTACAAGATACCTGACCAGTACTCCTCAAAACTGCCAGGATCATGAAAAGCAAGGGATTTTGAGAAACTGCCACAGCAGAGAAAAGCCTAAAACGACAAGACAATGAAATTGACTATCGTATTGTGGATGTGATCCTGGGACAGAAAAAGGGTGCTAGGTTAAAAGCAAGGAAATCTCAACAGACTATGAAATTTAGTTATTAACAATGTGTCAGTATTGGTTCACTGGATTTCCCTATAGCTCAGATGGAAAAGAATCTGCCTGCAATGCAGGAGACCTGGGATTGAACCCTGGGTGGGAAAGATCCCATGGAGAAGGAAAGGGCACCTCACTCCAGTATTCTTGCACAGGGAATCCCATGGAGAGAGGACCCTGGCGGACTGCAGTCCATGGAGTCTTAAAGAGTCAGACATGCCGGAGTGACTAACACTCCTACTACTCTTGGTTCATTATATGTAAGATGTTGCTAAGCGGACACCAGATGGGAGGTACATGGGAACTTTCTGTGGTCCTTTCAGTTATTCTGTAAATCTGAAATTACTCTAAAGTATGAAATCTATTAAAAATTTTTTGTCAAGGCTCAGTGTTTTTAAGTACTTTGAATAACAAGCAACTCACCATTTCAGAAGTGGAACTTTAATTAACACACAATTCTTCGTATTTTGTCTAATTTATTTTTTGGTAGATAGCACTAACTACCAGAGATTTGAAGTGGCTAAGATTGATGAAAGTGCAAGTGTTAGTCATGTCTGACTCTTTGCTACCCCTAATGTAGCTTTTTCTAAACATCCTTCAGGATAAAAGGCTTGTTACTTATGTAGATATTCTCTGCCTTAAGGCTGGGGAGCATACCTCCCATTCTTGATGTGATCTGCACATAGGGACTGCCTTCCAAAGTGCATAGAATGGAAATGGGCTGAGGGGAGGGACTGGAAGGAGAGGATGAGAAACTCTACTGTGGAGAGGCTTCCTACATACTACCTTAGCTGGGTGATCAAGGCCAACACGGAGAGTCACAAATAATGCTGATAATATGTGCCTATGATGTGATATGTGATGGCTTCTTCCTTCCCAGAAACCCTGTCTTATCTTGAGAAGAACAGCACACAACTTCCAATCTGGGGCATCTACAAGATACCTGACCAGTACTCCTCAAAACTGCCAGGATCATGAAAAGCAAGGGATTTTGAGAAACTGCCACAGCAGAGAAAAGCCTAAAACGACAAGACAATGAAATTGACTATCGTATTGTGGATGTGATCCTGGGACAGAAAAAGGGTGCTAGGTTAAAAGCAAGGAAATCTCAACAGACTATGAAATTTAGTTATTAACAATGTGTCAGTATTGGTTCACTGGATTTCCCTATAGCTCAGATGGAAAAGAATCTGCCTGCAATGCAGGAGACCTGGGATTGAACCCTGGGTGGGAAAGATCCCATGGAGAAGGAAAGGGCACCTCACTCCAGTATTCTTGCACAGGGAATCCCATGGAGAGAGGACCCTGGCGGACTGCAGTCCATGGAGTCTTAAAGAGTCAGACATGCCGGAGTGACTAACACTCCTACTACTCTTGGTTCATTATATGTAAGATGTTGCTAAGCGGACACCAGATGGGAGGTACATGGGAACTTTCTGTGGTCCTTTCAGTTATTCTGTAAATCTGAAATTACTCTAAAGTATGAAATCTATTAAAAATTTTTTTTGTCAAGGCTCAGTGTTTTTTTAAGTACTTTGAATAACAAGCAACTCACCATTTCAGAAGTGGAACTTTAATTAACACACAATTCTTCGTATTTTGTCTAATTTATTTTTTGGTAGATAGCACTAACTACCAGAGATTTGAAGTGGCTAAGATTGATGAAAGTGCAAGTGTTAGTCATGTCTGACTCTTTGCTACCCCATGAAGTGTAGCCCGCCAGCTTTCTCTGTCCATGGAATTCTCCAGGCAAGAATACTGGATGGTTGTCATTTCCTCCTCCAGGGGATTTTCCCCACCCAGGGATCAAACCCAGATCTCTTGCATAGCAGGTGGATTCTTTACTGTTTGAGCCATCAGGGAACTCCATACTTCCCCCACAAACTTCCTACGTGGGTGTAATCAAAATGTTGCAGAAGAGATTCTTCCCCTGCACTATCAGTCATTAGCAAGTAAGCACAAGCACTTCAAAGACTCTGTTATATAAGTTTGATGAAATCTAAGCTGTCTTTCATTTTTGGCACTTACCACCTTGTTTAAAAGATTCCCTCTAGGGCTTCCCCTGGTGGTCCAGTGGATAAGGACACCGCCTTGCAGTGCAAGGGGCGCCAGTTCGATCCCTGGCCTGGGAAGATCCCATGTGCCGCGGGGCGGCTGGACTGATGTGTCCAATCACCAAGCCGGAGCTCTGGAGCGCATGCGCCCAGAGCCGGAGCTCTGCGACAACAGACGCCACCGAGATGGGAGGCCCACACGGGCCAAAAGAACAAAGATGGATGAAAATAAATAAGTGAAAGACCAATAGAAGTGGCCCGCCCTCTCCCCTCCCTCCCCAACCCGACCCCACCCAAAGTAAATAAATAAATAAATCTTTTAAAAAAAAAAAGATTCCCTCTAAGTAGGCATGATATTCAAGAGTCAAGATTTTATACCCTCATTCCAGTAGATACCATGAAATCAGAAGTTGTCTTAAACCAATGTGATTGGAATCAGGAATCCTTACTAATTGTTCAGGTTGTAGGATTCATTGGATGTTTAAGTTCTGTGCATGTAAGAGTATTTCCAAACTGTTTTAACTGATTCATACCTCTTGATATTTTTTATTTCACCAAGGAGAACCCATTTCTAATATTCATCATGCTTAATAGCCAGTCACTGGTTTAACCAATAAAACCCATTTTAACATTCAGGATGCTAATTAATAGTTTTGTTCATTGAGATACTAGGAGCTGAAAGACTTGTCGTGCATACCCTCTAGCGTGGCCTTTTCTGATGTAATGTCAGTGACTACCCATAAACTATGCATTCTGTGCATCGAGATAGCTAACCATCTTTAGAATTAAAGTTTTCACTGGTCAAAGCTATTACCTTGATTACATGGAATGTTTTGAAGTAAATTACAGACATTGGTACAAGTAAATTCCATTTTTGAAAAAAAGAGCAAAACAAAAACCTCAACACAAAAACACAAAAAGACTTGTGTGGTATTACCAAAACTGCAAGAAGCTGAGAGGCTTGAGACTTGTAAGAGACTTGTCTATGGGAGACCTGCATCACCCAGTGCTACTCACTGGAAACTCAGTGGTCTGCTCTGAGAAGGAGGAGGGAGCTTCACAGGATCCAGTTCATGGGTGAGTGCAAGGAGGCCGTGGTAAGGTCTGATGATGCTGTGGCTCTCTGACTCTGAAGTGTTGAAACTAACCAACTACGCTCAGTTTCACAACAAAGCTCTTCACTGAGAAGAGACTGTTGGGAGTAGCACTTAATCAGGCTAGGACAATAGGAACAAGGAAAGAGGAGGTTCCTAAAAGACTTGAGGGAGAGGAGCAGCGGAGGAAGATCTCAAGAGAGTGTGAGGCCATATTTTGAAATCCATTATTAAAAAAAAAATAGAAGAGGTTGCTCTAGAGTGTAATTAAAAGTCCTCACTTCTTCTTTAAAAGTGTAAGAACACTCATTTCACTGCAACATGACAAACAGAAAAGAATTATAGAAAAATCAAAGCTACTAGAGTTAATCAATGAATTCAGCAAAGTCGCAGAATACAAAGTCAAAACACAGAAATCACTGGCATTCCTATACACAAACAATGAAAAATCAGAAAATGAAATCAAAGAGGCAATCCCCCTCACCATCACAACCAAAAGAATAAAATACCTAGGAATAAACCTACCCAAAGAAACAAAAGAATTGTACACAGAAAATTATAAGACGCTCATGAAAGAAATTAAAGAAGACTTAAACAGATGGAGAGATATTCCATGGTCCTGGGTCGGAAGAATCAATATTGTGAAAATGACCATACTACCAAATATCATCTACAGATTCAATGCAATACCTATTCAACTACCATTGACATTTTTCACAGAACTAGGCCAAAGAATAACACAGTTCATATGGAAACACAAAAGACTTCAAATAGCCAAAGCAATCCTGAAAAAAGAATACTGAAGCTGGAGAAATCAGTCTCCCTAGCTTCAGACTATGCTATAAAGCAACAGTCATCAAGACAGTATGGTACTAGCACAAAAACAAAAAAATAGATCAATGGGACAAGACAGAGAATCCAGAGATAAACCTGCACATCTATGGGTACCTTATTTTTGACAAAGGAGGCGAAACTATGAAATGGGACAAAGAAAGCCTCTTCAACAAGTGATACTGGGAAAATTGGACAGCTACATGCGAAAAAAATGAAGTTGGAACATTCCCTGACACGATACACTAAGATCGACTCAAAGTGGATTAAAGACCTAAATGGAAGACCAGAAACCATCAAACTCTTAGAGGAGAATATAGGCAAAACCCTCAAGGACATCAGTCATAGCAAGATCTTTTCTGACCCACCTACTAAAATAGCGGAACTGAAAAGAAAAATGAACATGTGGGACCTCATGAAACTTAAAAGCTTTTGTACAGTAAAAGAAATTACAATAAAGCTCAACAGACAGCCCATAGAATGGGAGAAGATCATAGCAAATGAAATAACAGACAAAAGAATTAATCTCCAAAATCTGCAAGCAACTCAGACAACTCAGCACAGGGAAAATGAACAACTCAATCAAAAAATGGGAAAATGATCTAAAGAGACGCCTCTCCAAAGAGGACATACAGATGGCCCAAAAGCACATGAAACAATGCTCAACCTCACTTATTATTAGAGAAATGCAAATCAAAACTACAATGAGATACCACCTCACACCTGTCAGAATGGCCATCATCCACAAATCGACAGACAATAAATGCTGGAGAGGGTGTGGAGAAAAGGGAACCCTCTTGCATTGCTAGTGTGAATGTAAATTGATACAGCCTCTATGGAAGACAGTATGGAGATTCCTTAAAAAACTCAAAATGGAAGCACCATACGACCCAGCAATCCCACTATTAGGCTTATATGCTGATGAAATCAAAACTGAAAGAAGCACCTGTACTCCAGTGTTCATTGCAGCTCTCTATACAATAGCCAGAACATGGAAGCGGCCGAGATGTCCATCAACGAATGAATGGATACAGAAGCTCTGGTCCATATATACAATGGAATACTACTCAGCTGTTAAAGGAAATGCAGAAGACTCAGTCCTAATGAAGTGGCTGGCTCCAGAACCTATCATAAAAAGTGAAGTAAGTCAAAAAGAGAAAGACAAATACAGTATACTAACACACATATATGAAATCTATTAAGATGGTCATGATAACACATGCAGTGAACTCATGGAAAAACAGACAGAGCATAGACATATGGACATTGTGGGGAAGAAATATGCAGGGGGAGGCATGGAGGAAGTAACATGGAAACCTATGCTGTCATGTGTGGAAAAGATAGCTATTGTCATTGTGCTAAGGGAACAGGAGTGCTCACAATGGCTTGGGGCGATGGTCCAGAGAGGTGGAATGGGGTGTCGGGTGGTGGGGACCATGGATATGCATATGACTGATCTGGGAAC
Organism: Tragulus kanchil; assembly: GCA_022376925.1. NCBI lineage: Eukaryota > Metazoa > Chordata > Mammalia > Artiodactyla > Tragulidae > Tragulus > Tragulus kanchil. Next base: position 73,409,760 of record JAIOJX010000003.1, on the reverse strand, counting down.
ATACATGTCTGTGAACAACAAAACTCTGTAAAACCTTTAAAATAAAGAATTTAACAACAACAACAAAAATATAAGGAAAGCATTTATCATAATAAAGAAATAATACTAAGTAAATAAAATAAAATAAAATAGGAGTCCCCAAAGAATGGATCAGAGCAATGGAAAAGAGCAAGTTCTCAAAATTTTAATTCAAGAAAAACTGCTGGACCTGGAATCACTTACTGAAAAGTATTACTACAAACTTGGGAAAGCTGACTATATTCTGCTAAAACTATGACTTAAAGAAAAGGAAACGAGCTTCCCTGGTGGTCCATAGGGTAAAGAGTCTACCTTGTGCTTCAGGGGGCACTGGTTCAATCCCTGGCTCAGGTAGTTCCCACATGCCGCGGAGCGACTGGGCCAGTGTGTCCAGTTATGAACCAGCACTCTGGAGCGCATGTGCCCAGAGCCGATGCTCTGCGTTGAGGGAGACCACTGAGGTGGGAGGCCCACACAGGTCAAAGAATAAAGATGGATGAAAATAATAAATAAATAAATAAAAATCTCATGGCATGAAATTAAAAAAAAAAAGCAAAAAAAAAAAACAGAAAAGAAAATGAAACAATCCTTAGGTCATCCAAGTAAAATGAAGTCACTGATAGGCGTAAGGAAGTCATATTGGGTAAGATCTTCCAACAGCAAAACTCTGTTGCAAGACATTTAAGAAAATCAAGAATTAAAATATGAGGCAAAGATACTATAACTTGTCAAACTGACATTTCACTATAAAGATCATACACAAACTTACTGCTATGCAAAACCTCTCAGAATATTTTTTCACTAAGGCTTCATGAAGACTCTCTCCCAAAACAAACTTCAGATAACTAAAATAACTGAAAGGATTAATTGGGAACATTAAAGATATATTTATCTGAGGAATTAAGATTACACAATAATTGTAAGGGAGATATTTTATACTATATAATGGCTCTATGCTCTGACAATGTAAATAAACAGTATTGAAAAGAATTTGGTGGAGGGGATGGATAGATGGGGAGTCTGGACCGACATGCACACACTGCTGTGCTGAAATGAGATAACCAACAAGGACCTACACTGTAGCACAGGGAACTGCTCAGTAACCTAAACTAGAAAAGAATTAGAAAAAGAATGGATACATGTATATCTATAACTGAATCACTTGTATGTACTCTGAAATGTTGATAACTATTGATAACATTCTCCAATGTACAGTAAAAATTTTAAAAAAGAATTTGGGAGATAATTAGGAAATTATTAATATAAGTAAAATAAGTTCACTTACTGCCTTGCAGGTAAAATTGCAATCCATATGAGTGAATGAACCGAGGCAATAATCATTGATAGCTGTTCACATCACCAAAAGAGAGACAATTAGACATGATGTGTCCCTTCTGATGAAATTTCACATTATTACTATGAAGTATTCTGGCCAGAAAATTGAACCTGAATCCAATCATCTCTAAATCTAATTACAGTCTTACGGCATCAGAAGGAACAGCAGAACACATGCAGTGAGGCAGTGGGGATGTGGTCAGTAAAACCTGGTTTGAGGAGAACTCTGTACAGTAAGCAATCTGATAGTCTTGACAACAGCCAAATAAAAAAAGGCAAGGGGCAAAAGGAGAGAATAAATCTACATTAAAGACATGCGTGAATTAATAAGACTATATGGATCTTATTTGAATCTCTAAAAAATGAAACAGAAATCTAAATGTTAACATATTTGAAATTACTGAGAAATCACTGGTAAACATATTTCAGATATCGTAATTGCATTACAGTTTTGTTTTAAAAAAGAAACTTTAGCTTTTATCTAAAATTTCTTAGAAATATTTATGATGAATAAATGATGTGAAATGATGTTTTCTTGAATGTGGTTTAAGTAATCGGGAGAGGGGAGTGGCTTGGGGTACAGGTGAAACAAAACTGTTGTTGAATTGATAGTTGCTGAAACTTAAGTATTGGATACTTAGAGATTTTTTAAAAAATACTATGCTGTGTTTGAATATGTTTGAAATTTTGTGTGATAAATGGTTTTCTAAAAATTACGGAATGTCCCTTTATAAAAAACAGAAGTTAAAGTTTAGGTATAGAAAGTGTTAACCAATCATATGAGAACTTCCTTAAAAGACTTTTGATATCACTGGAGTCCTCAACACTATGCCAGATACTTTTCCTCTTATTTGAGAAATCATTTTTATTTGTAAAGTAATTTGATTTAGATGTTTCTGCTTAGCTCATTCAAATATGTTTGCGTGAGAACTATTTGGTGTTCAATTTCCACTCATCCAGAAAAATAAAAACAATAACAAAACCCCAAACCAAAAAACAAACAATAAATGGTTATCTTTTATGTTGTGAATAGACCATAAAAATAAACCTAAGAAAGCCCCCCCCCCCCCCGCAAAAGAAGCAGAATTTGCCAGGCCTTCTTTTTTTTGGCCACTCTTTTTTTTTTTTATTGGTCTTTCGTTTATTTATTTTTATCCATCTTTGTTCTTTGGCCTGTGTGGGCCTCCCATTGCAGTGGCCTCTCTTGTTGCAGAGCACTGTCTCTGGGTGCATGTGCTCCAGAGCGCTGACTCATAATTGGACACACCGGTCCAGCCACTTTGTCACACGTGGATCTTCCCAGGCCAGGGATCAAACCGGTGCCCCTTGCACTGCAAGATGAACTCTTCACCCACTGGACCACCAGGAAAGCTCTTGCCAGGCCTTCTTAATGTCTGGGCCCAGAAGTCCCAGAACATTCTTTTTATATTCTATTGGTTAAAGCAGCCACAGGCCACCCAAGATTCAATGTGAAGAGGAAATGTACTCCATTTCTCGATAGGAGGAAGACCATGTACATACATGGGAGAATGGGACCATTTAAGGAGACTAACTTCCACAATCAGTTTATGTGCAAAGTCAGAGAGTGCCTGCTTATCAGAGCCTAATGCCCATTAGCTGGGATGATATGTATACCTCATATCTCTCTGCATATGTAGCACAATATATAAAAACAATCCATAGGGGGCTTCCCTGGTGGTCCAGTGGTAAAGAGTCTGCCTTGCAGTGCAGAGGTCACCAGTTTGATCCCTGGCCCAGGAAGATCCCTTGTGCCACAGAGTGGCTGGGCCGGTGTGTCTAGTTGTGAGTCAGTGCTCTGGAGTACATGCATCCAGAGCCAGTGCTCTGCAATGAGGTCACTGCAATGGGAGACCTTCAGAGGCCAAATAAAGATGGATGAAAATAAAAAAATAGGAGTTGAAGGAAGTATAGAGCTGTATTTTAGAGCCGTGAATCCACCACACATCTCACAGATATGAGTACAGTTTCTAAGTCAGCTCCCATCTTGTGCCTGATGTGATACATGGCTTTTCTTGGGGGAAAATGCAGTGTCTTTGCTTTGGGCATTCCTTTTCTGATTTGCCATCTCAGTTGTGGCGACTATGTTTGTTATACCCACTAAATGCAAGGAAACAATGGATGCCTTTCTTAGCTACTTGTAAAAGGTCGTGTGGAAAATGAGCCTGGGCAGAGTGGTTCCAACTAGACATGCAAGCACATGCATAAATGAACACATTTAGAACATTGTTTGTCAGTGTTAACCTTTGCTTACACAGAAAAAAAAGGAAACATTCCCTATCTTCAGAAAGGGAAATTTAAGTTAAATTTATGTGAAGTAGAGATCAAAAGTGAATCACTGAAAGTTTTACTGATCATTTTTAATGCTAGAGTTCTGGGAAGACCCTGTGTGGAGGTGGTGCCTGAGCCCTAGAAATTGGAGGGGGCATTCAGGAGCTTTCCTGTCTGGTTTAAGTTAGGACAATAAACAGACCAGAACTTCAGGATAACTTTTAAAGGCCTCTAGGACTGTAAAGATAAACTATAAACACAAACAAAAGAAAAGTAGCTTAATCACAGTAGCACTGTGATTAAGTAGAAGATAGTAGAAGATATAAATAAAATATTATTAATAATTAAAAGAATCATGTTCTTTACAAGTTTTTTTTCTCATGATGCAATATGCTTTGGGGCCTCCATACTTGCAGAGCTTTGGGGGTAATATTGCACATCTGATGGCTCGCATCCATCTTCTCAGGAAGTCCAAATAATTAGTTATGAAACCTGGTAGGATGGTCTGCTCAGCAGTGTAGTTTATAGACTGATACTTTTGCACTGATCTAAGAGTACCATTTGCTTTTGGTTGGAATAAGGCTCCTTTGGGGAGAAACGTATGAGGTTAGGTCATCCTCAGATTTCTGGAAAATATTTTATTATAATAGACCTAGTCATACCAAGAAGCATTATGAGGCCTCATGGATCATCTTGGGGGAAAAACCCTGGATTTCAATGCCATTATTTTAGCAGTAAACATAGAAATATGTTAATCCATTTCCCACAATGTGAATTTCTAAATTTATAAAATCTTCTTTATGATAGTCGCATATAAAGAAGAAGGAACTTAATGAGATCCAGTGCTTAAAGAGACTGTTTTTGTAGAGCAATGCAGCTAATGGGTTTGGACAAATGCTTTGGTGGCAATGTAGAGCACATCTACACTAAATGCAAGGAAACAATGGATGCCTTTCTTAGCTACTTGTAAAAGGTCGTGTGGAAAATGAGCCTGGGCAGAGTGGTTCCAACTAGACATGCAAGCACATGCATAAATGAACACATTTAGAACATTGTTTGTCAGTGTTAACCTTTGCTTACACAGAAAAAAAAGGAAACATTCCCTATCTTCAGAAAGGGAAATTTAAGTTAAATTTATGTGAAGTAGAGATCAAAAGTGAATCACTGAAAGTTTTACTGATCATTTTTAATGCTAGAGTTCTGGGAAGACCCTGTGTGGAGGTGGTGCCTGAGCCCTAGAAATTGGAGGGGGCATTCAGGAGCTTTCCTGTCTGGTTTAAGTTAGGACAATAAACAGACCAGAACTTCAGGATAACTTTTAAAGGCCTCTAGGACTGTAAAGATAAACTATAAACACAAACAAAAGAAAAGTAGCTTAATCACAGTAGCACTGTGATTAAGTAGAAGATAGTAGAAGATATAAATAAAATATTATTAATAATTAAAAGAATCATGTTCTTTACAAGTTTTTTTTCTCATGATGCAATATGCTTTGGGGCCTCCATACTTGCAGAGTTTTGGGGGGTAATATTGCACATCTGATGGCTCGCATCCATCTTCTCAGGAAGTCCAAATAATTAGTTATGAAACCTGGTAGGATGGTCTGCTCAGCAGTGTAGTTTATAGACTGATACTTTTGCACTGATCTAAGAGTACCATTTGCTTTTGGTTGGAATAAGGCTCCTTTGGGGAGAAACGTATGAGGTTAGGTCATCCTCAGATTTCTGGAAAATATTTTATTATAATAGACCTAGTCATACCAAGAAGCATTATGAGGCCTCATGGATCATCTTGGGGGAAAAACCCTGGATTTCAATGCCATTATTTTAGCAGTAAACATAGAAATATGTTAATCCATTTCCCACAATGTGAATTTCTAAATTTATAAAATCTTCTTTATGATAGTCGCATATAAAGAAGAAGGAACTTAATGAGATCCAGTGCTTAAAGAGACTGTTTTTGTAGAGCAATGCAGCTAATGGGTTTGGACAAATGCTTTGGTGGCAATGTAGAGCACATCTACACAAAGAGGATTTACTTTTCTAGTAGGAAAATCTTGTGTGAGATGCACATATGAAAATAAACAGTCATAGTAAAAAGTTTTCTAAAATCCAGCCTGTCATTCTTTTGAGATGACGCAAAAGAGTAAATACCCCTTGTATATCAATAAATTCTGAAAGGCCAAGAGCGTGTAGGATTAGAATTACATTTTACAAAAATACTGCATTGAACTGATGATTTCATTTCAAATGCCCAAGTCATTTTTCTGCCTGTATTTTTCTTCTTCCTCTCTTCTTTCTGTCCCTTGCTCTCTGTCCCAACACCCCTCCTCCTCTCTACTTCTAAAAGAAGAGAGCACTGTTCCCAGAACTCTCTCAGGCTTTCTTAATTGAAAGCAATGGTTCTGAGTCACTCCTTTATATTAAGTGAAACACTTTTGCATGAATCTCCAGGGATGAACTGATTAGCACAGCAAGAAGCCGGTGGACTCCGGTTGTCCCTGCAAGTAGTGGAAAGAATTAAATACAATTTTGCAAAGATAACACTGAAAGAATGGTATTTTCTTTCAAAACATGTTCCTCTCTGAAACATCAGTGCAGACATATGTCGAGATAGAAACTGGATCGTATTTCTAACAGTTGAAGACTCAGATTTCATCAAATAAGACTGTTCTCATGCCCAAACTGTATCCTACACTGTCCCCTTGTCTGGACTATAATGGAATATAACTTTAACTTCGGACAGTGGAGGTTGAGTTGATGCCAACCTTGCTAATGAACATGTGGTTTCAATAATAATGTGGCTACTTGCACGTTAGGTGGCAAGGTGCCAGGTACTTAATGTCGAGGAGGCAGCTGATGTAAAAAAAGTACCATCTCCTGATATGATTGTATTTCCGAAAATGCTCTGGGCCCAGGTTGAGACTCAGCAAATCAAGGGGTGTCACTTGGTGTCAGAGAGCTTAAGGCATTGACAGATGAGCAGGAGGCCTGCAGATCTCTCTGCGGACCTGAAGCATCCTATAGTCTTGGTGATAATGGAATGGATAACAGTGCAGTGTGGAAAAACTTAGCCTGCCCCAGGAGGGGTGGGAGGGGAAAGGATTAGGATCACTCCTTGCTTAAAGTTCCTGGTGTTTTGGACTCTGGGACTTGAGGGTCTGAAAGCTAGAAGACAGTGAAATGAATTACAGTTTGATGATATTCCCACTACACTGACAAAATGGATTCAATTACATAATGGTAGCATTAAATGTTATTAAGAAGGGATCCAAAGTCTTGAGGCCAGACTCTCAGAAAATCACGATAAGCTGCTTAAAACAGCTGAAATAGCACATTTATGGGCTTTCCAGCCCTTGGTTTGCTGAAGAGTAAAAGAGTTAACATTTGCTGAAACATTCTGCAGTGCTTATCTGTTACCGGGGCCCCAGCACATGCTGAAGGGGGTACTAGGATATATCTGATTTAATTCTATTTTAAAATGCACTTTCTTCCCCCTGAAATGTTTTGTGAAGTGAAGAGCCAAGTGGTTTGCCTGAGGCCCTGGTGACCTGAGGATGACTTGGTAGGGCAGTGGTTTTTCTAGAAGGTGCTTCTGTTGGGTGACTGGATTTATAGAGGATCAACAGGTTTCCTTCAGTTCTTCGTGGAAGGAGACATTTTTTATTCTGTTTTACTTTAAAATCTGCATACTCTAAAGTTCACTCTTTGTGGTGTATAGTTTTGACAAAGCATAGAGTTGTGTATCTGTTACCGTAATCAATGATTTTCCATAGTGCCAAAAAATGTCTTCTGTAGTCAGTTTTCCTCCACACTTCCAATCCCTGGCAACCACTGATATTTCTCCATCTTAGTTTTGCATTTTCCTGAACATCAGTATGTGGTCTTTGAGGTCTGACTTCGGTCACTTAAAAAATATATTTGAGAGTCATTCATGTGGTTCATGGATCACTGGGTTATTCCTTTCCATTTCTGAGTAATATCCCATTGTATGGATGTTTGTGTGTGTGTGTGTGTGTGTGCTCAGTCGCTAAGTTGTGTCCAACTCTGCGACCCCATGGACTGTGCACACCAGGCTCCTCCGTCTATGGGGTGTTCCAGGCAGGAATACTGGAGTGGGTTTTCAGTTCCTTTTCCAGGGGATCTTTCCGTCTCAGAGACTGAACCCAAGTCTCTTGCTTCTCCTGCATTGACAGGTGGATTCTTTACCACTGAGACACCTGAGGAGCACTTTTGTATGGATATAACATAGTTTATTCACCTGTGGAGACATTTGTACTGTTTCCAGTTTTGATAAGTTAAGCAGCTATAAACATTTGCATATAGGTTTTCTGGGTAGACATAGATTTTTACTTCTTTTAAGTAGAATCCTGGGGCTGAGATTGTTTGGTCATACATGATAAATATAGCCTTAACTTCACAAAATATGGCTAAATTGTTTTCTAAAGAGGCTATAACAGTTTGTTCTCAGCAGCACAATATGAGAGTTCCACATCCTCTGTGTCCTCACAGAATCTTGGCACTGCTGATTTGTTTCTTTAATTTAAATCATTATAGCAGGTAAGTGGTAGTAACAAATCGTGATTCTGATTTGCATTTTTCTAATGATTAATGAGGTTGAACGTCTTCTAATGGGATTATTTGCCATCTGTTTTATTATTATTTTGATGAGGTATCTGTTCAAGTCTCTTACCTACTTTTGAAATTGAGTTTTTAAAAATTGTTAAGCATTTAAGGTTATTTATATACTCTAGATACAATCATTTGTCAGATATGCTAACTATAAATATTTTTCCTTAATATTTGACTTGTCTTATGATTTCCTTTTTTTTTTTTTAATTAAGATTTATTTATTTATTTATTTTGGGCAGGGGTCGGGTTGGGGAGGGAGGGGAGCAGGCGGGCTACTTCTATTGGTCTTTCATTTCTCTGTGTTCATCCGTCTTTGTTCTTTGGCTGCTTTGGGCCTCCCATCACGGTGGCGTCTGTCGTTGCGCAGAGCGCCGGCTCTGGGCGCATGCGCTCCAGAGCTCCGGCTCGGTCATTGGACACATCAGTCCAGCTGCTCCGCGGCACGTGGGATCTTCCCAGGCCAGGGATCCAACCGGCGCCCCTTGCACTGCAAGGCGGTGTCCTTACCCACTGGACCACCAGGGGAAGCCCTTATGATTTCCTTATGATATCTTTTGCTGAATAAAATATTTTAATTTTGATGAAGCACAACACGATAAATATTTTCTTTTATAGGTTTTCCTTTGATGTTATATATAAGAATTCATTGGCTAACACAAGGCCACAAAGCTTTATCCTGTTTTCTTCCATAAATTTTCTGTTTTTCTTTGAGGAGCATTTTTATGGATATAACATAGTTTATTCACCTGTGGAGACATTTGTACTGTTTCCAGTTTTGATAAGTTAAGCAGCTATAAACATTTGCATATAGGTTTTCTGGGTAGACATAGATTTTTACTTCTTTTAAGTAGAATCCTGGGGCTGAGATTGTTTGGTCATACATGATAAATATAGCCTTAACTTCACAAAATATGGCTAAATTGTTTTCTAAAGAGGCTATAACAGTTTGTTCTCAGCAGCACAATATGAGAGTTCCACATCCTCTGTGTCCTCACAGAATCTTGGCACTGCTGATTTGTTTCTTTAATTTAAATCATTATAGCAGGTAAGTGGTAGTAACAAATCGTGATTCTGATTTGCATTTTTCTAATGATTAATGAGGTTGAACGTCTTCTAATGGGATTATTTGCCATCTGTTTTATTATTATTTTGATGAGGTATCTGTTCAAGTCTCTTACCTACTTTTGAAATTGAGTTTTTAAAAATTGTTAAGCATTTAAGGTTATTTATATACTCTAGATACAATCATTTGTCAGATATGCTAACTATAAATATTTTTCCTTAATATTTGACTTGTCTTATGATTTCCTTTTTTTTTTTTTAATTAAGATTTATTTATTTATTTATTTTGGGCAGGGGTCGGGTTGGGGAGGGAGGGGAGCAGGTGGGCTACTTCTATTGGTCTTTCATTTCTCTGTGTTCATCCGTCTTTGTTCTTTGGCTGCTTTGGGCCTCCCATCACGGTGGCGTCTGTCGTTGCGCAGAGCGCCGGCTCTGGGCGCATGCGCTCCAGAGCTCCGGCTCGGTCATTGGACACATCAGTCCAGCTGCTCCGCGGCACGTGGGATCTTCCCAGGCCAGGGATCCAACCGGCGCCCCTTGCACTGCAAGGCGGTGTCCTTACCCACTGGACCACCAGGGGAAGCCCTTATGATTTCCTTATGATATCTTTTGCTGAATAAAATATTTTAATTTTGATGAAGCACAACACGATAAATATTTTCTTTTATAGGTTTTCCTTTGATGTTATATATAAGAATTCATTGGCTAACACAAGGCCACAAAGCTTTATCCTGTTTTCTTCCATAAATTTTCTGTTTTTCTTTGATCTACATTAGGTCTATGATAAATTTTGAGTCATATTTTGCATAGTGGGCAAGGTATGGGTTGAGGGCCTTTTTGTGTATACATAGTCTACTGAAATTTGTTAAAAAGACTATTCTTTATTCTTGGAATCACCTTTGTAACTTTGTCAAAAATCAGTTGACTATGTTTGCGTATGTTTTTTCTGGACTCTATTCTGTTTCATCGATCTGTGTGCCTTACTGCACATGAAACATGTGTTCGTTTTACTGAAGCTTTATAGTAAATCTTGAGAACAGATAGTGTGATTCCTCCAACTTTGTTATTGTACCAACCCAAAATTGGTTTTGCTATTGCATTTGGTATTTATAAAAGAATTCCTGTTAAGACACTGATCAAGTTTGCATGGAATCTATAGATCAGTTTGGGGAGAGTTGACATCTTAACAATATTGAGCTTCCCAATTGTAAACATGGTATATCTCTACTTATCTAGGATTTTGCTTTTTCCCTATCAGTATATTGTAGTTTTTAGCATATATATTCTGCATGTATTTTGTTAAGTTTATAAGTAAGCATTTTGCAGTGCTATAGATGATACTGTTGATATATTTTGAATTTCATTAACAATTATATTTCTATATTGCTTCTTTGTAGAAATATAATTAATTATTTATATTGACTTTTTATCCTACAACCTTGCTAACTTCACTTATTCATTCTAGGAGCATTGTGTGTGTGTGTGTGTGTGTGTGTGTGTGTGTATTCTGTTTCCTTAAAAATTTGATCTGTACATAGAGACAGTTTCACTTCTTCCTTTCCAACCCATATGCCTTTCCTTTATTTCTTTTTCTTTTCTTATTGTATCAGCTAGGATTTACAGTGTGATGTTGAATATTAGTAGTAAGAGAGGATACCCTTGCCTCGTTCCTGATCATTTGAGAGAAGTATTCAATCTTTTATTATTAAGTATGTCATCTGTAGGATTTTTGTAGTTTCCCTCTGTCAGGTTAAGGAAGTTCACAGTGTGTTGAACTTCTATGGTAAATGGCTTCTGAAATGTATAAAATGCATTTTGTGTCACCATTAAGATGATCATATTATTTTCTTCTCTATAATAAGATGAATTATATTGATTGATACTTGAGTATTGAACCACCCTTGCATTTATGGAATCAATCCTACTTGGGTGTGATGTACTATCTTTTAAAGTGCATTTTTATATATTGCCACCTTAAATTTGCTAGTATTTGCTCAGAATTTTTGTGACTATATTTATATAAGGTTAATGCTAACATTTTCCTTTAAGCAATGCTTTAGATGTATCCTGCCAATTTTATACTCTGGTTTATAATTGTCATTCAGTTCAAAATTCTTTAAAATTGATCGTGACGCATACTTATTGACTTATGCATTATTTACAGTGACTCAATTTCCAAATATTGGAGATTTTCAGACAACTTTGTGTTATTAATTTCTAATTTAGTTCAGTATGGCCAGAGACCACTCTTAGTATGATATATTTTTTAAAATGGTAAAATTTATTTTATGGAATAGAATATGATCAAAATGAGTATTACAAATGAATTTATAAAGAACATGCATTTTTGTGGGTGAATATTATATAAAAGTTGCTTATGTCAAATTGGTTGACAGTAATGAAGGCTTCCCTAGTGGCTCAGTGGTAAAGTACTTGCCTGCCAGTGCAGGAGACATGGGTTTGATCCTGGGTCATGATGATCCCTTGGAGAAGGAAATGGCAGCCCACTCTAGTATTCTGTCTGGGAAATCCCATAGACAGAGGAGTCTGGTGGACTATAGTCCATGGAGTTGCAAAAGGGTCAGACATGATTTAGTGACTAAACAATAACAACAAAACAGTGATCATGAATTTAGTCTGCTTGTTCTAGTAATTATAGAAAGAGAAATGTTAAAATATCTATAATTGTGGATTTATCTACTTCTCATTTATGTTCCATTAATTTTTGCTTCAAGAATTTTGAAACTCTCTTGTTAAATAAACATATATTTAGGATTGTGATGTCTTCTTGGAAAATTTGTCTTTTTTTCAAAGGATTATTTTCCTCTTTTTCCCTGGTCATATTTCTTTTGAAGTATACTTCATTTTATATTAATGTGAATATGCCAGATTTTTTTTCTGATTATTGGTTGTGTGGCATATATTTTTCTTTTTTACTCTAAACTTATCTGTGTCTTTATATTCAAAGTGAGTCATATCTGAGTCTGGTTCTGTTGATTTTCTCTTGACAGTGTGTTGCTTTTTTCTTACTTCATTCTTGTATGTTTAATAACATTTTGTTGAAAGTTGGACACCTTGTGTAGACATGAAAGTATGTTTATGCACAGAAATAAACACTGCTTTCTGCTGGGATTTAATGTGGATTAGTGAGTCAGTCTAGTTAGGAATTTGTATAAACTCTGGTTTATAATTGTCATTCAGTTCAAAATTCTTTAAAATTGATCGTGATGCATACTTATTGACTTATGCATTATTTACAGTGACTCAATTTCCAAATATTGGAGATTTTCAGACAACTTTGTGTTATTAATTTCTAATTTAGTTCAGTATGGCCAGAGACCACTCTTAGTATGATATATTTTTTAAAATGGTAAAATTTATTTTATGGAATAGAATATGATCAAAATGAGTATTACAAATGAATTTATAAAGAACATGCATTTTTGTGGGTGAATATTATATAAAAGTTGCTTATGTCAAATTGGTTGACAGTAATGAAGGCTTCCCTAGTGGCTCAGTGGTAAAGTACTTGCCTGCCAGTGCAGGAGACATGGGTTTGATCCTGGGTCATGATGATCCCTTGGAGAAGGAAATGGCAGCCCACTCTAGTATTCTGTCTGGGAAATCCCATAGACAGAGGAGTCTGGTGGACTATAGTCCATGGAGTTGCAAAAGGGTCAGACATGATTTAGTGACTAAACAATAACAACAAAACAGTGATCATGAATTTAGTCTGCTTGTTCTAGTAATTATAGAAAGAGAAATGTTAAAATATCTATAATTGTGGATTTATCTACTTCTCATTTATGTTCCATTAATTTTTGCTTCAAGAATTTTGAAACTCTCTTGTTAAATAAACATATATTTAGGATTGTGATGTCTTCTTGGAAAATTTGTCTTTTTTTCAAAGGATTATTTTCCTCTTTTTCCCTGGTCATATTTCTTTTGAAGTATACTTCATTTTATATTAATGTGAATATGCCAGATTTTTTTTCTGATTATTGGTTGTGTGGCATATATTTTTCTTTTTTACTCTAAACTTATCTGTGTCTTTATATTCAAAGTGAGTCATATCTGAGTCTGGTTCTGTTGATTTTCTCTTGACAGTGTGTTGCTTTTTTCTTACTTCATTCTTGTATGTTTAATAACATTTTGTTGAAAGTTGGACACCTTGTGTAGACATGAAAGTATGTGTTTTATGCACAGAAATAAACACTGCTTTCTGCTGGGATTTAATGTGGATTAGTGAGTCAGTCTAGTTAGGAATTGAACTGAGGGGATTTTATTATTGCTATGGTCACTGAAAATGAACTATAGATTAACATTCCCCTAGTGATACTTTGGTTTGGTTTGTCAGAAGGCTTTTCTCAGTGTCCATTCTCAGCTCCCGGTCTTTCCCTCTGCATTATGCTTCAGACAGTCTCTCTCCATCCTCATCTCCTCCTCCTTTTAGCACTTGTGTACTGGGGCATGCTATTTGATGCTTATTAGCCTGATCAGGTGGTGTCAGAAGTGCATTCTTTGTTGTTCTCTTCAAGGCCGTTCTTAGGCAGGAAACTGTGTCTCTGCAGACCTTTTCTTTTACATATTAATAAATTTGTAATTTCTTACTTTAAAAAGTATGCTGTTTATTCATGAAGATCTGGGGAGAAGTAAGGAGGTGTCCTCATGCAGTTCAATTAAAAAAACGTATTTGGGGCTTCCCCTGGTGGTCCAGTGGGTAGGACACCGCCTTGCAATGCAAGGGGCGCTGGTTCAATCCCTGGCCTGGGAAGATCCCACGTGCCACGGAGTGGCTGGACTGATGTGTCCAATTACCGAGCTGGAGCTCTGGGGCGCATGTGACCAGAGCCGGCGCTCTGTGACAACAGAGGCCACGACGATGGGAGACCCACAGGAGCCAAAGAACAAAGACAGATGAAAATAGAGAAATGAAAGACCAATAGAAGTGGCCCTCCCATCCCCCTCCCTCTCCACCTTACCCCAAAAAAGATAAATAAATAAAATAAATGTTTAAAAACAAAAACAAAAACGTATTTGAACATCACCTTTATGGCAGACATAGTGCAAAAGGCTTGAAATGCAATTGTAATTACATGTTGACTCATCAGATTCAGAAGCTCTGTGGCAGAGAACTACAAGCTGGTAATAAACATCACAGCCTAGTTTGTGTCATGACAGGAGTAGATGCTGGGTGCTTTGAAACCCAGCAGAGGGCCTTTTAGCTCAGTGTGGATGAGGAGGAAGTTCAGGGGGTTCTTCCTAGAGGAAACCCAGGGGATCATTGTCTATCTAGGGTATCTTCTTTGTGCTTCTGCACTCAAGAGACAATGTATTTAGAATGCGAGAGGGATAGACTGAGGATTTCAAGTAAGCATGCAGGAGATAGATGAGGAAACTGTGGAGAAATACAGCACTTTCTGGAAGTTACAGTCGCTGCATTGGTATCAACTCTAGAAAAACTGAGACTTTTTAAAAAAATTTTTATTTTACTTTTTACTCTTACGGAGTTTTGTTGTTTACAGATATGTATGATCCCAGATTAGTCATATGTATATCCCCCCCCATCCCACCCCTCCAGTCCATTGCACAGCACCCCTGAAGGATCCCTTTTTCTTACAGCGCAATGACAGCAGCTATTTTTTTCACATATGATAGGATAGGTTTTCATGCTACTTTCTTTATGCCTCCCACCCACTGTTCATTCCCCACAATGTCCATATGTCTACTGTCCATGTCTGTTTTTCCATCACTTCACTGCATGTATTATCATTATTATCCAACTAGATTCCATATATATGTGTTAGTATATTGTATTTTCAGTGGGTAGGACACCGCCTTGCAATGCAAGGGGCGCTGGTTCAATCCCTGGCCTGGGAAGATCCCACGTGCCACGGAGTGGCTGGACTGATGTGTCCAATTACCGAGCTGGAGCTCTGGGGCGCATGTGACCAGAGCCGGCGCTCTGTGACAACAGAGGCCACGACGATGGGAGACCCACAGGAGCCAAAGAACAAAGACAGATGAAAATAGAGAAATGAAAGACCAATAGAAGTGGCCCTCCCATCCCCCTCCCTCTCCACCTTACCCCAAAAAAGATAAATAAATAAAATAAATGTTTAAAAACAAAAACAAAAACGTATTTGAACATCACCTTTATGGCAGACATAGTGCAAAAGGCTTGAAATGCAATTGTAATTACATGTTGACTCATCAGATTCAGAAGCTCTGTGGCAGAGAACTACAAGCTGGTAATAAACATCACAGCCTAGTTTGTGTCATGACAGGAGTAGATGCTGGGTGCTTTGAAACCCAGCAGAGGGCCTTTTAGCTCAGTGTGGATGAGGAGGAAGTTCAGGGGGTTCTTCCTAGAGGAAACCCAGGGGATCATTGTCTATCTAGGGTATCTTCTTTGTGCTTCTGCACTCAAGAGACAATGTATTTAGAATGCGAGAGGGATAGACTGAGGATTTCAAGTAAGCATGCAGGAGATAGATGAGGAAACTGTGGAGAAATACAGCACTTTCTGGAAGTTACAGTCGCTGCATTGGTATCAACTCTAGAAAAACTGAGACTTTTTAAAAAAAATTTTATTTTACTTTTTACTCTTACGGAGTTTTGTTGTTTACAGATATGTATGATCCCAGATTAGTCATATGTATATCTCCCCCCATCCCACCCCTCCAGTCCATTGCACAGCACCCCTGAAGGATCCCTTTTTCTTACAGCGCAATGACAGCAGCTATTTTTTTCACATATGATAGGATAGGTTTTCATGCTACTTTCTTTATGCCTCCCACCCACTGTTCATTCCCCACAATGTCCATATGTCTACTGTCCATGTCTGTTTTTCCATCACTTCACTGCATGTATTATCATTATTATCCAACTAGATTCCATATATATGTGTTAGTATATTGTATTTGTCCTTCTCTTTTTGACTTACTTCACTTTTTATGATAGGTTCTAGAGCCAGCCACCTCTTCGGACTGATTCTTCTGCATTTCTTTTTACAACTGTGTAGTACTCCATTGTATATATGTACCAGAGCTTTTGTATCCATTCATTCGTCGATGGGCATCTAGGTTGCTTCCATGTTCTAGCTATTGTATAGAGAGCTGCAATGAACATTGGGATACAGGTGCATCTTTCAGTTTTGATTTCATCAGGGTATAAGCCTAATAGTGGGATTGCTGGGTCATAGGGTGCTTCTATTTTTAGTTTTTAAGGAATCTCCATACTGTCTTCCACAGAGGCTATATCAATTGACATTCCCACCAGCAATGCAAGAGTGCTCCCTTTTCTCCACACCCTCTCCAGCATTTATTGTCTGTCGATTTGTGGATGATGGGCATTCTGACCGGTGTGAGGTGATATCTCATTGTAGTTTTGATTTGCATTTCTCTAATAATAAGCGAGGCTGAGCATTGTTTCATGTGCTTTTGGGCCATCTGTATGTCCTCTTTGGAGAGGTGTCTGTTTAGGTGCTTGTCCCATTTTTTGATTGGGTTATTCATTTTTCCAGTGCTGAGTTGTCTGAGTTGCTTGTAGATTTTAGAGATTAATTCTTTGTCTGTTATTTCATTTGCTATGATTTTCTCCCATTCTGTGGGTTGTCTGTTGAGCTTTTTTTGACTTTTATTTTACTTTTAACTTTTACAGAGTTTTGTTGTTTACAGCTATGTATGTTCCCAGATTAGTCATATGTATATCTCCCCTTCCCACCCCTCCAGTCCATTGCACAGCACCCCTGAAGGATCCCTTTTTCTTACAGCGCAATGACAGCAGCTATTTTTTTCACATATGATAGGATAGGTTTTCATGCTACTTTCTTTATGCCTCCCACCCACTGTTCATTCCCCACAATGTCCATATGTCTACTGTCCATGTCTGTTTTTCCATCACTTCACTGCATGTATTATCATTATTATCCAACTAGATTCCATATATATGTGTTAGTATATTGTATTTGTCCTTCTCTTTTTGACTTACTTCACTTTTTATGATAGGTTCTAGAGCCAGCCACCTCTTCGGACTGATTCTTCTGCATTTCTTTTTACAACTGTGTAGTACTCCATTGTATATATGTACCAGAGCTTTTGTATCCATTCATTCGTCGATGGGCATCTAGGTTGCTTCCATGTTCTAGCTATTGTATAGAGAGCTGCAATGAACATTGGGATACAGGTGCATCTTTCAGTTTTGATTTCATCAGGGTATAAGCCTAATAGTGGGATTGCTGGGTCATAGGGTGCTTCTATTTTTAGTTTTTAAGGAATCTCCATACTGTCTTCCACAGAGGCTATATCAATTGACATTCCCACCAGCAATGCAAGAGTGCTCCCTTTTCTCCACACCCTCTCCAGCATTTATTGTCTGTCGATTTGTGGATGATGGGCATTCTGACCGGTGTGAGGTGATATCTCATTGTAGTTTTGATTTGCATTTCTCTAATAATAAGCGAGGCTGAGCATTGTTTCATGTGCTTTTGGGCCATCTGTATGTCCTCTTTGGAGAGGTGTCTGTTTAGGTGCTTGTCCCATTTTTTGATTGGGTTATTCATTTTTCCAGTGCTGAGTTGTCTGAGTTGCTTGTAGATTTTAGAGATTAATTCTTTGTCTGTTATTTCATTTGCTATGATTTTCTCCCATTCTGTGGGTTGTCTGTTGAGCTTTTTTGTAGTTTCTTTTGCTATACTAAAGCTTTTAAGTTTCATTAGGTCTCACATGTTAATTTTCGTTTTTAGTTCTGCTATTCTAGTAGGCCATGACTGGAAGATCTTGCTTTGATTTCTGTCCTTGAGTGTTTTGCCTATATTCTTCTCTAAGAGTTTGATGGTTTCTGGTCTTATATTTAGGTATGTAATCCATTTTGAGTTGATCTTTGTGTATGGTGTCAGGGAATATTCCAACTTCATTTTTTTGCATGTAGCTGTCCAATTTTCCCAGCACCACTGTTGAAGAGGCTGTTTTTGTCCCATTTTAGATTTTCGCTTCCTTTGTCAAAATTAAGGTACCCATAGATGTGCAGGTTTATCTCTGGATTCTCTATCTTGTCCCATTGATCTGTTTTTTTGTTTTTGTGCTAGTACCATACTGTCTTGATGACTGTTGCTTTATAGCATAGTCTGAAGTTAGGGAGACTGATTTCTCCAGCTTCAGTCTTCTTTTTTCAGGATTGCTTTGGCTATTTGAGGTCTTTTGTGTTTCCATATGAACTGTGTTATTCTTTGGTCTAGTTCTGTGAAGAATGTCAATGGTAGTTGGATAGGTATTGCATTGAATCTGTAGATGATATTTGGTAGTATGGTCATTTTCACAGTATTGATTCTTCCGACCCAGGACCATGGAATATCTCTCCATCTGTTTAAGTCTTCTTTAATTTCCTTCATGAGTGTCTTGTAATTTTCTGTGTACAATTCTTTTGTTTCTTTGGGTAGGTTTGTTCCTAGATATTTGATTCTTTGGGTTGCAATGGTGAGGGGGATTGCCTCTTTGATTTCATTTTCTGATTTTTCATTGTTTGTGTATAGGAATGCCAGTGATTTCTGCGTATTGATTTTGTATCCCGCAACTTTGCTGAATTGTTGATTAGCTCTAGTAGTTTTGAAATAGTATCTTTGGGGTTTTCTGTGTATAATACCATGTCATCTGCAAATAGAGAGAAAAACTGAAAATTTTTTACTCAGACAAATCTGAGTTTGAAATCTTGCTTTCCTCACCTACAAGCTGAGGAATTTTGAACAGATTACCTTTTGCATGAGGTTCAGTTTCCTCATACATAAAATGACAATGGTATTTCTTTACCCTTCTCATAGTACTGCTGTCAACATCATGTCAAGTATAGACGTCTAGAGGAAGGCTCTTATGAGCATCTATTGTTACTACTGTTGTTGTTGCTGTTTGTGGCAATTAAATTTAATAGTGTAAAATTCTGTAGGTACCTAGAGATTAGCTCAATACAAGATGTTCTAAGGAGGCTACTTGGGAATGAGAAGCACCTGTCCTTCCTACAGATGTTCTTCCCAGAATGGTTGATTCTATGCTGATGGTGAAGGAGCAGCTAGCAAATAAGGTCCCATAAAAGTATATCTAAATACTCAACTTCTATGGGCATCTCATCCAAAAGCTCTAATCTCAAAGTTTTCTTCAGCAAACCTATAGGCCCCATAGAGTTCATAACCCCACAGTGTCTTGGCCATGTGTATTCATCTGGTATATTCAACCACTGAACTGGAATATGATCTTGTGTTTTCTGGACAGGATTAAGAGCGAGTTCTCTTAAGCTCACATGACCCCTGCAATCACGGGTAAGAGGACTATAATTGAAATGTCACTCAACGAACATGCCAAAAGTAATAGAAATGGAGATGACTACCTTGCCTTGTGGTGAGTCCCCTGACTTTGGGAGATTAGCAAGATGGTCAGAGGATGAGCAGAAGGCAGCACCACATCTCTAGCCTTGCTTCTTCCATAAGCATATAATCTAGTTTGTTTTAGAAATGGAACACTAGTGGTGTGGCTATGACAACTTCTTCCTTGAAAAACTGAGATTCGTCTTCTTTACAAATACAGACTCCGGTTAAGATTATGAGAGCTAGGTGGATGAAGGATACTTCTGTGCCAATCTTAATTCCTTCATTTATTTATTCATTAGAAAGATATTCAGTGCTCTGCCTGCAATTGACTGAGCTTCAGGGAATCATACTGGATTTTTTTTCTTTTCTAGTGGAATTTGTTGTCTGGTGAAGGGACGTAGCTATTAATCAAATTGCAAAGATAAGTGTATTTCAGAGATAATTATTCTGAAGGGTCCTTGGGTTGGGAAGATTCCCTGGAGGAGGACATGGCAACCCACTTCAGTACTCTTGCCTGGACAATCCCATGGACTGAGGAGCTTGGTGGGCTACAGTCCATGGGGTTCACAAAGAGTCGGACATGACTGAAGCAACTGAGCATGCACACACATCAAATAATCAGATTGTACACCTTAAACAATATCATGTATCAATTATATCACAATAAAACTAGAAAAATGTATTGCAAATACCAGTATTCCAATTAAACTCTACTTACAAAATGGAGGGCCAGCCATATGGTCTTAGTTTACCAATCTTTTTAGTAAACTAAGAATTGGGATTGAAAAAAAAAGATGAAAGAGAGTTAGATGATTTGGGGGTTCTGGAAAGTCTTCCCTGAGTGAGATAATTTCTGGACTAGGTGAGCTGATGAGGGATGGAGGGGGCATATAGAGAGACACATACAGCCAGTAACTGTAGCAGTGTGCACACGGATCCTGGAGACCCTTTTCCATTATAGATTGTTATAAGATACTGAATCTAGTTCCCTGTGTTATACAGTGGGGTATCGGTTAATCCCATAATTCTAATTTATGCCCCCCCAACTCCTTTCCCCTTTGGTAACCATGTGTTTGTGTTCTGTGTTTTTGAGTCTGTTTCTGCTCTATAAACAAGTTCACTTGTATTATTTTTTAGATTTTACATATAAGTGATATCATATAGTATTAGTCCTCTCTGTCTAAATAATTTCACCTAGTATCGTGTTCTCTAAGTTCATCCATGTTGCTGGAAATGGCAGTTATCACTCTTTTTTATGGTTGAGTAACACACACACACACACACACACACACACACACACGTACACTGCATCATCTTTATTCATTCATCTGTTGGTGGACATTTGGATTGCTTTCTTGTCTTGGCTGTCGTAAGTATGAACATTAGGGTGTGTATATGTTTTTGAATCAGAGTTTTTGTGTTTTCTAGCAGTGTGTATTTTCATGGTATATAGTTGAGAGGATTTGTTGAAGGCCTGGATTTAAGGCATTAACAAAATAAGAGCAAGGACCTAAGACTTTTGCCATGAATCCCTGGAACCAGGAGTTTTCATATACTGAGATGGGATAGACAGCAGGAGATGAATGTTTGGGAGGCAGAGATCAAGAGATCAGTTTTTGAATGTTTTAAGTTAGTGCTCCATGAGACATCCAAATGGAAATGTATAGGTCCAAGTAGAGGTTCTGGTGCTAGAACTCAGGAGATAGATTCAGGCTAGGATTTGTCAACCAATAGATGTGTGAGATCACCAAGGAATCAGGGTACCTAAAACAGTGAAGAGGATAAAAGACTAAGCCTTGTCTCTGGGACATTATTTAGAGGGCAGACAGATGAGAATATACCAACAAGAGAGGCTAAAGGAAGCAACTAGTGAGGTAGGAGGAAATCCAGGTGGTATTCTGGAAGTCAACTGAAGAAAGTTTATCTAACAGGAAAGAGCTGTCAACTAGGTTAGAAGTTGCTGACAGGTCAGACTAAGCGTTGACTTCTGCATAGAGCCAGATTGAGATTACTGGAGACTGACATGAGCAATTTCCGTAGAAAGGAGAGGGCTCTAGAGAGTGTGGGAGGAGAAATCAGGACAGTATAGCTCTACACTGTCCATTATGGACACTAGGCACAGGAGGCCACTGAGTACCCGAGATGTGGCTACTCTGAATTGAAATGTGCTATAAGGGTAACATGCACATCAGATTAGAATTCAAAAATAAAAAGAAAGTCTACTATCTTAATAATTTTTGATAACAATTACATGTTGAAATGATACTATTTTGGACATGTTGGGTTACAGAAAATATATTATTAAAATTAATTTTCCCTGTTTCTCTTTACTTTTTTCCATGTCGCTACAAGAAAAATCAAAATTACAAATGTGCCTTCTTATATTTCTGCTGAACAGCACTGGTATGAACAATTCTTTCAAATAGTTTTTTTGTAAAGGGATACAGATAAATGAGGTGGTAGCTGAGGGCGAAGTGGGTTTAAGAGGCACCCCCTCAGTGGGGGTGTGGATTATTCATATCGAATAACAGGAGGGAAGTGATGATTTGGAAGCAGAGGGGTGGGTATTCATGGAAGTTCCTGTTTTGTATTCTTAGTGACATAGAAAGCCAGTCTTCAGCCAAAAAAAAGAGGGTGGGGGAGGAGCTCTTTTCTGATACACAGGATACCAAAGGGTTTGACAAAAGCAGCTTGACCATAGGTTGCTTAGAAGAGCAGGAAGGAATATTACAAGGTACTTTCTGGGTCCACAGGTAGTTCATTACTAAAAGCAAAGAATGAAATATCCCATTGGAGAACTTGTCCCACTTGATCATCTCTTTTATTTCTTGGACTCGATTTCTTTTTATCACATCAGAATATAAAAAATCAGCCTTCAACCTGCATGGTTTGCAGAGTGTTCCACATGGTTGCTCCTGTGTTCCTGTGGGCAACTTGGTTTCTTTTTTACAATTTAGTTGCCACAAAATGTTTGAACCTGAGCTTTACAATTTCTGACTCATGATTCTGGAAGTCAACTGAAGAAAGTTTATCTAACAGGAAAGAGCTGTCAACTAGGTTAGAAGTTGCTGACAGGTCAGACTAAGCGTTGACTTCTGCATAGAGCCAGATTGAGATTACTGGAGACTGACATGAGCAATTTCCGTAGAAAGGAGAGGGCTCTAGAGAGTGTGGGAGGAGAAATCAGGACAGTATAGCTCTACACTGTCCATTATGGACACTAGGCACAGGAGGCCACTGAGTACCCGAGATGTGGCTACTCTGAATTGAAATGTGCTATAAGGGTAACATGCACATCAGATTAGAATTCAAAAATAAAAAGAAAGTCTACTATCTTAATAATTTTTGATAACAATTACATGTTGAAATGATACTATTTTGGACATGTTGGGTTACAGAAAATATATTATTAAAATTAATTTTCCCTGTTTCTCTTTACTTTTTTCCATGTCGCTACAAGAAAAATCAAAATTACAAATGTGCCTTCTTATATTTCTGCTGAACAGCACTGGTATGAACAATTCTTTCAAATAGTTTTTTTGTAAAGGGATACAGATAAATGAGGTGGTAGCTGAGGGCGAAGTGGGTTTAAGAGGCACCCCCTCAGTGGGGGTGTGGATTATTCATATCGAATAACAGGAGGGAAGTGATGATTTGGAAGCAGAGGGGTGGGTATTCATGGAAGTTCCTGTTTTGTATTCTTAGTGACATAGAAAGCCAGTCTTCAGCCAAAAAAAAGAGGGTGGGGGAGGAGCTCTTTTCTGATACACAGGATACCAAAGGGTTTGACAAAAGCAGCTTGACCATAGGTTGCTTAGAAGAGCAGGAAGGAATATTACAAGGTACTTTCTGGGTCCACAGGTAGTTCATTACTAAAAGCAAAGAATGAAATATCCCATTGGAGAACTTGTCCCACTTGATCATCTCTTTTATTTCTTGGACTCGATTTCTTTTTATCACATCAGAATATAAAAAATCAGCCTTCAACCTGCATGGTTTGCAGAGTGTTCCACATGGTTGCTCCTGTGTTCCTGTGGGCAACTTGGTTTCTGTTTTTTACAATTTAGTTGCCACAAAATGTTTGAACCTGAGCTTTACAATTTCTGACTCATGATTCTGAGTTTCCTGTTTCTCCTGCTTCTTTTTTGCATTCACAAAATAAGTAAGAGGACAGCCCCACCTATCTCAGCCACTCTAGAGGAGGCTGCAGGGGCTTCGGGGGCAGCTTCCGCCTTGAACTTGGCCACCCATGGCCTTGTAGCAGCCAGGCTTCAGAGAGAAACCACCACTTCCTCCCCTGGTCCCAATACCAGCTTCACAGGCAGCTGGACTACTTAAACATTTAAGTTTCACTTTAGGCTACTATAAACATTTGCTTTATTCCAGAAAGCTGAAATGGGGGTTATTTTCAGGTATTCCATATGGATAAGGGCCATTTTTTTTAAAAGATGTATTTATTTATTTATTTTGGGCGGGGGTCGGGTTGGGGAGGGAGGGGAGCAGGCGGGCTATTTCTATTGGCCCTTCATTTCTCCATTTTCATCCGTCTTTGTTCTTTGGCTCCTGTGGGCCTCCCATCGCGGTGGCGTCTTTTGCAAAGCACCGGTTCTGGGCGCGTGTGCTCCAGAGCTCCGGCTCGGTAATTGGACACATCAGTCCAGCTGCTCCACGGCACGTGGGATCTTCCCAGGCCAGGGATCAAACCGGCGCCCCTTGCACTGCAAGGCGGTGTCCTTATCCACTGGACCACCAGGGGAAGCGATAAGGCCCATTTTTATGTCCAGTACATTGCATGGTTTTGCATGCCTTTTTCATAATTTCAGTGCGCAAGGGTCAAAAATAAGAGTTCAGTAAAATTCTCACAGGGACCCCTGAATTCCCCGGATGAGATTCTTCTCAGTGTTGAGACTGCTGGACAACCAGCCAAGCTGTGCTTGTGACTCCTTGAGGCATCAGTGATTATGCTCTGATGGGGAGGAAAGAGAAAGGGAGGTGAGGCATTCCAAGACTCAGATTTGGTTTGAGTTTTGACTGGGATCAAAACTTAAAAATGGTAGTGTGCTGAGTTCTTTTGCCTTCCCTTGCTATCTTAGAGCAAAGATCTTATAAAAATACTTTATTTTCTCTGAATAGTTGTAGTTCACCTTTCAAGTTGATGAGCATCTGCACCTAAAAGATCATTAGAAAATGGAAGAGTTTATAAAATGCTGTGAGCTGGCACCGTCTAGAAGGAGAGGGGAAAGGAGACAAAGCATGTGGAAGAATGAATATTTTGTAGCGCCTGCAATTTTCAGACTGCATCTGCTTGAAACCACACCCTCCTTTCTCTCTCCTGACTTTCATCTCCTGTGCCTTCCCTTTCCTTTCTCTTGCTTTCTTTCTGTCATTCTTTTATTATTTTTCTCCCTCCAAATGAATTCATCTGTTTAATTCTACGTGCTTCCTCTGATAGTTAACTTGTCCATTAGCTATCTAAACATTTTTATAAATTTCTCTGAGCTTGTCGTACTTATTTTCTTGGCTGACTATCTGAAGTCATTCCACAGAAGGAGACAGTCTGAACTAGAAAGACTCGAACTTTAGAGTGGGTTGAGTTGGGTTACACCTGCTGCTACAAAGATAGTCTTTATGAAAAAAAGAAAAAAACATGTAAAACAGAACAAAAGACTGCAAATAGCCAGCCTTAGTAAGCTACATACCTCTTTTCTCTATCTGTTGTCAGTGTTTTTCTACCTGAGATTTGTTTGGGCTTCAAAAGGAATACCCCAATTTACAACCTCCGTAATCTCACTGAATTAGTTTGCTGTGAAATAAATTATACCACGTTGGGGGTGGGGGCAGGCTCCTGAGTCAGAGAGAATGATTTCTTTTGCTCTAAGGAGTATTTGAATTTCAACAGCAGTTTGTTCCAGGGAAGTGCTCATTTCAACAATGGAAGATATAATTGAGCATGTTTCTAGACATTGTTAGTTTTTGTTTTTAGTGTAGGATTGAGTGTTAGCCTCAGTTAAATGTTTTTGCAAATGAATGAATTTTCTCAATTTTTGTAATGCTAAAAAATGAATGACCAGATGGTAAAGTATTTTGACTGTGGGCATTATGTAAGGCCTTGAAGGACACTGCCTAATGGAGACAGACGTAGTTTTCCTCTGACTCCATAAAGGATGTGGATTTTAAAATGCAATTGGGCTTAATATTTCATCTTAATCAGCATTCCATGACATCATGTCAATTTGCAATAAAAATTAAAGAAAGTTTCTATTGGTTAGGAAAAAGAAAGTGAGAGAAAATGGAGATGTGATTGCTCTGTTGAGAAGATTAATCAAATTTATGAGGGAATGAAAATATCTTGTACATATGTGGCAAAGCTTCTTACGTGAGAGTTCTCACACTCTGCTGATGGGTGTAGACCAGTTATGATGAAGTCACTTCAGGCAAGAGTGAGAGCTTTGCCCTTGGACGGTAAGAAGAGTTTTCTTTGCACTTTTTTTGAGAGACTTAGTTTTCTAGAGCCTGGCGCAAAGGTCTGAGGACAATTGAGAAAAGATGTAAATGTGATTATCAGAAAGCTAGTTTCCAAGGTTTAATGAACATTGTTAACATAGGTTAACTTTTTCTCTTTCACCTCTTAAATAGGAGTAAGGAAAGTTAAAAGTGATAGTCAATGAGGGGAGTTCTCTGAGTCTTCAGTTAAAAGTTTCAGTTATGCAAGATGAGTAAGTTCCAGAAATCTAATGTGCAGAATGATGACAGTACTTAACAAGACTATATTGTTACTTGGAATTTGCTGAGATAGTGGAACTAAAGTGTTCTAAAACATGTAAAACAGAACAAAAGACTGCAAATAGCCAGCCTTAGTAAGCTACATACCTCTTTTCTCTATCTGTTGTCAGTGTTTTTCTACCTGAGATTTGTTTGGGCTTCAAAAGGAATACCCCAATTTACAACCTCCGTAATCTCACTGAATTAGTTTGCTGTGAAATAAATTATACCACGTTGGGGGTGGGGGCAGGCTCCTGAGTCAGAGAGAATGATTTCTTTTGCTCTAAGGAGTATTTGAATTTCAACAGCAGTTTGTTCCAGGGAAGTGCTCATTTCAACAATGGAAGATATAATTGAGCATGTTTCTAGACATTGTTAGTTTTTGTTTTTAGTGTAGGATTGAGTGTTAGCCTCAGTTAAATGTTTTTGCAAATGAATGAATTTTCTCAATTTTTGTAATGCTAAAAAATGAATGACCAGATGGTAAAGTATTTTGACTGTGGGCATTATGTAAGGCCTTGAAGGACACTGCCTAATGGAGACAGACGTAGTTTTCCTCTGACTCCATAAAGGATGTGGATTTTAAAATGCAATTGGGCTTAATATTTCATCTTAATCAGCATTCCATGACATCATGTCAATTTGCAATAAAAATTAAAGAAAGTTTCTATTGGTTAGGAAAAAGAAAGTGAGAGAAAATGGAGATGTGATTGCTCTGTTGAGAAGATTAATCAAATTTATGAGGGAATGAAAATATCTTGTACATATGTGGCAAAGCTTCTTACGTGAGAGTTCTCACACTCTGCTGATGGGTGTAGACCAGTTATGATGAAGTCACTTCAGGCAAGAGTGAGAGCTTTGCCCTTGGACGGTAAGAAGAGTTTTCTTTGCACTTTTTTTGAGAGACTTAGTTTTCTAGAGCCTGGCGCAAAGGTCTGAGGACAATTGAGAAAAGATGTAAATGTGATTATCAGAAAGCTAGTTTCCAAGGTTTAATGAACATTGTTAACATAGGTTAACTTTTTCTCTTTCACCTCTTAAATAGGAGTAAGGAAAGTTAAAAGTGATAGTCAATGAGGGGAGTTCTCTGAGTCTTCAGTTAAAAGTTTCAGTTATGCAAGATGAGTAAGTTCCAGAAATCTAATGTGCAGAATGATGACAGTACTTAACAAGACTATATTGTTACTTGGAATTTGCTGAGATAGTGGAACTAAAGTGTTCTGGCCACAAAAGAAAGAGAGAGAGAGATAGAAAGCAAAATGTACCTTATTTGATATACTATTTACTGTTGGTTAATGCTCAAATTCTATGAAATATTGATTCATAGATTTTGTCCAGTACTGATACAACTGACTTACAATAGAAAAGATGATCCTACATGTTGCACTGTTATTGCTGTATGTATTCTATCTTATCTAGCTATATTTTTCAGACATTCACTGCCTATTATGTTTATATGTGAGTTGTATTTGTAACTTAAAAATTTTACAATCTGAATTTCTTTCCTGCAAGAGATGCCGTAGTAAATGACCCCATTCATTCACTTTAGTGATGTTTTTGTTGCCGAGCAGTGAAGGAGCCTTGTTGTATCAGAAGAGTAAGCATGAGGCCTATACTAGGATAAAGCAGAGAATAGCTTCCTATTCATTATAATTAGAGACTGAGTTTGTTTTTCTTTTCTAAAAAATCTGACCAGCAGTACAACAAATTTAGCCCATATGTCCAAATGTTTTTTTTTTTTTTTTAATTATTTATTTTTAAGTGAAAGATAATTGCTTTACAGTGTTGTGTTGGCTTCTGCCATACATCGACATGAATTGGCCATAGGCATATCCCTCCCACTTGAACCTTCCTCCCACCTCCCACCCATCCCACCCCTTTCGGGTGTTACAGAGCCTGACATGAATGTCCAAGTGTTTTAATCTAATATAAATATAAAGTAAGTGTACAGGTTGCTCTTGTGCAAAGAACTACCAGACTTCTGTCTACCACAACTCAGCTATGCAATGTGAGTCAGGAAGATAAAGAGGCCTCCAGGTGTGCTTCCCAAATCAGGGTGGCTAAGCTCATAGGTGTCAACAAAGATATTAATAATAATATAAGATGTAGTTTGCATAAATGCTGCATTCTTATACCCACCTGCAGCCAAACCTCCCTAGTTTGGAGATAAGCCCTGTTTTCAGCAAAGGGTTTGCGATTATGGCTCTACTATGTATAAACAAAGAACAAACTAGGGAAACCAGGTTGGAGACACAGTGAGTCTCTGCTGACTCCTGCTCCTCTCTGCCTAGGCGCACAGCATGCATGTGTGTGTTGTTGTGGCATACAGCCACAGAGCATGGAATTTTCAGTGTTCAAGAGGTCTGTTTATTTGATGCTTAGTGAAGAGAAATTGGCCCATTTTAAGTATGTATCCCTAAGAACAGGGGCCTATCCTTAAGGTATCCTGCAGGTAATATATCGATTGCCTTCGTTTTTAATATCCGGTACCTAGCAGAGAGACCAGAATGAATTAATCAGCGCCTTATTGAATTCTGAAATTGTGTTTCTTCTCTTGCCCCATGGGAGAACGAATACTAAGATAAATGGTAATTTTTAGACTAAAATTAAAGGAAGATTGGAAAAGCAAATGAGCGCATAGTGAAGTCTGCTAAAAGCGTCCCCTACAGCTTAATCATTGTCACATTGCAAACGCTGCCCTGATAAAACCTTTAAGCTATGGCCTTCCTCAGCTTTCTCCTTCGATGTGTGGGAGCGCTCCGCTGTAAAATTATCTGTTTGAATTTGACTCTAAATTATTTAATCAGTCAGCGCTCCATTCTAGTTTGATCGTCCTCTGGCGAAACAGAAGAGTTGGGGTCTCTCCTGGGAATGCACAGACACCTCCCCGTGGCTTGACAATGAAATGAAGACATTTCTCCACTAAGGTTGATGAGGCCCTGTCCATTTCTAGGAAGTCATTCTTTATTCTGGTTTTATAGTCCTATGAACCTCTGCTTTACAAGCAATACTTGAGTTTCAGATTATTCCGGTCTTTTAAGCAAAACTGGCACCTAGCTTTTGTGTGTGTGTGGTTGTGTTTTGAATTCTTACGCTGATGTCACAATATTTCAGGAATAACTACAAATGATTCTGTAATTCTTCCAGACATTTTATCCTGACGAAACCATGGTCGGTGCCAACACACATTTATTGAGTGTCAGCTGGGTAGGAGTCCTGTCCCTGGCACTCGTGTCGGCTCTGAGGAGCCTGGGTTTCCAAGATGTTCCATTATCTGATTTAGGAGCCAGATATTTCCCCAAGGGGTCTTCAATGTTTCTCCAGTTTTAAAAGTGTTTCCAATTTTCAAAGGCATTGTCTGTAAGACAGGAGTGTCCAGCAGTTTTCACTTATGAAATGCTCGCTCTGAGCCAGAAACAGTTTTATAATGTATCTCCTAATCTTAATCCTCCCCAAAGTCACTGAGCTGAGGGGTAACTCAAGATTCCCATTTTAGAGGTGAGAGCACTGAGGCTTAGTGAGAACTTGTCATTTGTTCTGGGTTGCACACAGCAAGTGTGGCATTCAGTTGATGTCCAGATCTGTCTGATTCCACAGCCTCTCTGCTATACCATATTCAGTTTGATATTTTGTAAATTCATACTCAGCGCCACACACAGAGCCTTTTGTAAATTCACACTCAGCACCAAACTATTTGAGAAATTATGAGTCATTTGGTTATACATTTTATTTTTTTCTCATGGAATTACTTTTTATTTTTTAACTGAAGGGTAATTGCTGTACAGAATTCTGTTGTTTTCTGTCAAATATCAACATGAACCAGCCATAGGCATACATATGTCCCCTTCCTCTTGAACCTCCCTCCTGTCTCCCTCCCATCCCTCCTCTCCAGGTTGTTACAGATGTATGGAGATAGTAACATGGAAACTTACATCACTGTATGTAAAATAGATAGCTAATGGGAATTTGCTGTATGATTCAGGGAACCCAAACAGGGGCTCTGAAACAAGCTGGTTATACATTTTAAATCTTAGGAAACCAGATCTGCATCCGTGTATGTTCACCAAGTTCCAAATGACTCTGTACTTTTAACATCATACACGGATCTCTTGCATGCTCTGGCTTTCTAAGTTATTTTATTAACTGACTATTTCGATCAGATGTGTTTTGAAAGGGGACTTTTAAGAGCAAAACTTACTTTAAATTCCCAGTTATCAAAGATATGTTGTTTGAAAATGCAAACAGCTGGCAGTTTTAATTTTCTAAGTGTTGAAATATTGTGTAAAAGAGAAACCCCAAACAGGCTTGCTAACAAATGACTTAGTGAATGGATCAGCAGGACTCTCCTCCCTGGTTGTTTTTTGGACATTGTCTATGGGTACCCACAATCTGGGTGTAGTGTGAAGGGCTGTTCTGCTGAGAAACCAGAATTGAAAGAATAAACAGGGTCTAAAGAATAAACAGAGTAAACCCTGATTGTCAGTTTACAAGTCAGCTTCCTTCTGCAGCTTTAACTCTCATGCCTGGCCTTCAGGGAATATGCCAAAGCTTTCCCTTTGTGTACTGGTGGAAACGGCTTAGTGCCTCTGATTTGTCTGGTTTCTTATTGACCAGTGTGCAGGGTCCTAGGCAGGCCCCAGTTGATGGAGGCTGCCGTCGGAAGAGCCCAGAGATGCTGACATCGTAAAGTGAGCAAACACACGCATGGATGTGCAGAGGAAAGAAAGGCAGAAGGTGGTAAACAGCCTAGTGGCTGCACCCACATACATACACACACATGAGATTATCTAGGAGAAAATAAATGAATTTATTGATACAGATCATTATGACTTAATGCCTCAAATTAAATGTCATATTGGTTAAAAGAAAAGCTTTCCATTTCATATTTGTCAAGTGCTCTCTAAGGAGCTTTAAAGGTGTGCACCGCTCTTTAGGAGCTGGTCACCTGACATCATTCATTGAGCAACTTGGGCGAAGGATGGGCATATTTGCTAAGGAGCTCCCTCCCATCCCTCCTCTCCAGGTTGTTACAGATAGGTAACATGGAAACTTACATCACTGTATGTAAAATAGATAGCTAATGGGAATTTGCTGTATGATTCAGGAACCCAAACAGGGGCTCTGAAACAAGCTGGTTATACATTTTAAATCTTAGGAAACCAGATCTGCATCCGTGTATGTTCACCAAGTTCCAAATGACTCTGTACTTTTAACATCATACACGGATCTCTTGCATGCTCTGGCTTTCTAAGTTATTTTATTAACTGACTATTTCGATCAGATGTGTTTTGAAAGGGGACTTTTAAGAGCAAAACTTACTTTAAATTCCCAGTTATCAAAGATATGTTGTTTGAAAATGCAAACAGCTGGCAGTTTTAATTTTCTAAGTGTTGAAATATTGTGTAAAGAGAAACCCCAAACAGGCTTGCTAACAAATGACTTAGTGAATGGATCAGCAGGACTCTCCTCCCTGGTTGTTTTTTGGACATTGTCTATGGGTACCCACAATCTGGGTGTAGTGTGAAGGGCTGTTCTGCTGAGAAACCAGAATTGAAAGAATAAACAGGGTCTAAAGAATAAACAGAGTAAACCCTGATTGTCAGTTTACAAGTCAGCTTCCTTCTGCAGCTTTAACTCTCATGCCTGGCCTTCAGGGAATATGCCAAAGCTTTCCCTTTGTGTACTGGTGGAAACGGCTTAGTGCCTCTGATTTGTCTGGTTTCTTATTGACCAGTGTGCAGGGTCCTAGGCAGGCCCCAGTTGATGGAGGCTGCCGTCGGAAGAGCCCAGAGATGCTGACATCGTAAAGTGAGCAAACACACGCATGGATGTGCAGAGGAAAGAAAGGCAGAAGGTGGTAAACAGCCTAGTGGCTGCACCCACATACATACACACACATGAGATTATCTAGGAGAAAATAAATGAATTTATTGATACAGATCATTATGACTTAATGCCTCAAATTAAATGTCATATTGGTTAAAAAGAAAAGCTTTCCATTTCATATTTGTCAAGTGCTCTCCTCTAAGGAGCTTTAAAGGTGTGCACCGCTCTTTAGGAGCTGGTCACCTGACATCATTCATTGAGCAACTTGGGCGAAGGATGGGCAGCTGAGGGACGCTGAAAAGGGAGTTGGAAAGAAAAGGGAAGAGCAAAGCTCAAGTGCCTACCGTGGTCACTTGGCATCAGGAATCGGAACGGGAGTAGAGCAATGAGTCCACAGCAGGGCTCCTTTTATCACCAGGGCTGTGTGGGCATCTGGAGGGCCTGAGCTCATTGCCTTGCCGAGAAGAGCCGTTAGCTGGGAGTGAGTTCTTATGCCTTAAAATCCTTGTCAGTGCAGTCCTGTTGCTCTGAGCACGTTTCAGATGGTTCAGGAAGGTTGTATGGCGGAACAGCTGCATGTGGGAGCCCAGGTGGTGACGCCCCACAGGTGGGTAGGCACGAGGGAGGACAGACAGGGAGCTGG
Source organism: Tragulus kanchil (assembly GCA_022376925.1). Classification (NCBI taxonomy): domain Eukaryota; kingdom Metazoa; phylum Chordata; class Mammalia; order Artiodactyla; family Tragulidae; genus Tragulus; species Tragulus kanchil. Next base: position 73,376,837 of record JAIOJX010000003.1, on the reverse strand, counting down.
TGTCACTAACGCGACGGGGACGCCTGTGTCTCCTGGGCAGCTTTGCACATCTCGGGACTGACTTACAGTGACACCAGCCCCCAAGCATGGGCCACCAGTGTGCACTTGTAACCTGAGCTCAGTTGACCCTCAGGACAGCTGCAGCTTGAGTTAATAGCACATAATTCAGCCCCTCACTGAGGCCTTCCTAGAGCTCCAGTCATGAACTAACTCTGCATGGATTCAGTCCAGGAAACTCCTTTCCTATCTGAGTCAGCAGGAGTGCGTTTCTCAGCATTTGCTCATTTGCAGCAGTTGGGTGATGCCCCAGTCGCCAGTGTCTCCACTTTTCTTCTTCTTCTAGCTCTTTGTGTCCTCACTGCTCTTCTAAGTGTGCTGTTTGTGAGACACAGTAGGGACATCTTGCCACATTCGAGATTCTTAGCAGTAGGATTTCCCCTTATGATGTAGAAAAGAGAATTCTGATTTATTTTAAAATAATTGTATTTATTTTTGAGGGTGCTGGGTCTTCGTTGCTGTGCAGGCTTTTACCTAGTTGTGATAAGTGGGGGCTACTCTCTAGTTATGGTGTGTGGGATTCTCAGTGGAGTGGTTTTTCTTTTTTATTTTTTGGCCACTTCTATTGGTCTTTCATTCTTCTGTTTTCTTTGTTCCTTGGCCCATGTGGGCCTCATATCGCAGTGGCCTCTCTTACTGCAGAGCACTGGCTCTGGGCACATGCGCTCCAGAACTCCGGCTCGGTAGTTGGACACATCGGTCCAGCCGCTCTGCGGCTCATGAGATCTTCCCAGGCCAGGGATCAAACCAGCACCCCTTGCACTGGCAGGCAGTGTCCTTTCCAGTGGACCACCAGGGAAGCCCTGGAGTGGTTTCTCTTGTTGCAGAGCTCTTGCTCTGTAACAGACAGTAGTTGTGGCACTACAGTTCAGTAGTTGTGGCACGTGAGCTTAGTAGTGTGGCTCCTGAGCTCTAGAGCACAGGCTCAGTAGTTATGGCTCATGGACTTAGTTGCTCCGCAGCATTGTGTGATTTTCCCCAGGGATGGAACTCATGTCTCCTGCATTGGCAGGTGGATTCTTTACCACTGAGTCACCAAGGGAAGCCCTGAGAATCCTGATGTCTAATCTCCAGGAAACAGAGGCTCAGCTGGGACACAACAGAATTTGAAGGTTAAGGTTGGAAGGGACAAGGTTGGAACAGCAAGTTGAGACGTTGCTGACTCAGAGTTCTTTATCCTCTTCAGGTGTCCACATTCTTTTGATCACATCTCCTGAAAAGGCCTGAGACCTTAAAGGCAATATCTGTCTCCTTGGCACTGAAACCCAGCGTCCTGACCGTGATGCTATTAACCAAAGCCCGTGGACTAAAAACGATGGCATCTTGTACAGCGTGCATGGAAACCGAGAGGCACAAGGTAGGAAGAGCTGCTTTCTGCATCTTTTAAGAGGACTTTCATAGATTTCTCCTGCATTCTTACTCCCTTAATAATGGGCTTTGCTCTTTGAAGCTGAGCTTCCCTGTTTCATTTGAAATCAGTTTCCTTCTGTCTTGTGGATAGCCTTAGAGAAGTTCTCCAGCAAGACATAGATGGATTTCACATTATGAAAGAAGAGAGGAAAGCCACTCCAGCACACCGTAGAAGGGCCAGGGCCCTATTTATTTATTTTAGAGGTGGTGGCAGCTGGGGAGGAAGGTTCAAAGGACACAGAGTTGTGTATGAATTATGATGTGATATGTTCACTTTTAGCTCAGCACCGGGCAGACCTTCAAAGTTAGTTTTCAGTGGGTTTTTCTCAGGGGGTACACCAGCGTCTTCCAAATGTGAGTCTGAAGATGCTTCCCATCTTACATCACTCACAGATAACTGCCAGAGCAACAAGAAACAAAAACTATGCAATTTACAGTTCAGCCTCTTTGATGTGAGGTGGAATGGGGATCCAAATGGATCTAAAAGCCTCTGGGTTGATGGCCACAGAGAGCAAACTCTTATTTTCTTAAGAGAGCAAGCTGCACTAGCACATTAGAATTATTAGAAAGCCTTTGTGCTCAGTTGCTTCAGTCGTGTCCAACTTTTTGTGACCCAGTGGGCTGTAGACCCCCAGGCTCCCCTGTCCATGGGATTTTCCAGGCAAGAATACTGGAGTGGGTTTTCATGCCCTCCTCCTGGGGATCTTCCCTACCATGGGATCAATCCCGTGTCTCTTTTGACTCCTGCAATGCAGGCAGATACTTTACCACTGAGCCCCTGGGGAAGCCCAGGAAGCCCTTACCCATATCAAATGGAGCTTGATTTGGATCAGGGTGGGAGAGGGGAAGAGGAAAGAAACCAAAAGCATGCTCCAAGGATTTGCTGAACATGTTTTTTGTTGTTGTTTAAATGCTGACGGGCATTAAATTAAGTAACAACCAAAGATTATACAAGAGTAAACACTGCTGCTAATGTTTGATTAAAAGCTAACTGAGGGCTCAAAGTGACTCCATGGAAACCGAGAGGCACAAGGTAGGAAGAGCTGCTTTCTGCATCTTTTAAGAGGACTTTCATAGATTTCTCCTGCATTCTTACTCCCTTAATAATGGGCTTTGCTCTTTGAAGCTGAGCTTCCCTGTTTCATTTGAAATCAGTTTCCTTCTGTCTTGTGGATAGCCTTAGAGAAGTTCTCCAGCAAGACATAGATGGATTTCACATTATGAAAGAAGAGAGGAAAGCCACTCCAGCACACCGTAGAAGGGCCAGGGCCCTATTTATTTATTTTAGAGGTGGTGGCAGCTGGGGAGGAAGGTTCAAAGGACACAGAGTTGTGTATGAATTATGATGTGATATGTTCACTTTTAGCTCAGCACCGGGCAGACCTTCAAAGTTAGTTTTCAGTGGGTTTTTCTCAGGGGGTACACCAGCGTCTTCCAAATGTGAGTCTGAAGATGCTTCCCATCTTACATCACTCACAGATAACTGCCAGAGCAACAAGAAACAAAAACTATGCAATTTACAGTTCAGCCTCTTTGATGTGAGGTGGAATGGGGATCCAAATGGATCTAAAAGCCTCTGGGTTGATGGCCACAGAGAGCAAACTCTTATTTTCTTAAGAGAGCAAGCTGCACTAGCACATTAGAATTATTAGAAAGCCTTTGTGCTCAGTTGCTTCAGTCGTGTCCAACTTTTTGTGACCCAGTGGGCTGTAGACCCCCAGGCTCCCCTGTCCATGGGATTTTCCAGGCAAGAATACTGGAGTGGGTTTTCATGCCCTCCTCCTGGGGATCTTCCCTACCATGGGATCAATCCCGTGTCTCTTTTGACTCCTGCAATGCAGGCAGATACTTTACCACTGAGCCCCTGGGGAAGCCCAGGAAGCCCTTACCCATATCAAATGGAGCTTGATTTGGATCAGGGTGGGAGAGGGGAAGAGGAAAGAAACCAAAAGCATGCTCCAAGGATTTGCTGAACATGTTTTTTGTTGTTGTTTAAATGCTGACGGGCATTAAATTAAGTAACAACCAAAGATTATACAAGAGTAAACACTGCTGCTAATGTTTGATTAAAAGCTAACTGAGGGCTCAAAGTGACTCCAGTTAATTTACAGATTACGCCAATAACAGCCCCAGGGGAGTGGGGCTGCTAAGGGCAGGGGAGAAGTTTTATAGGCAGAAGCCACATTTTTAAATATCGAAAAAGAAAACCAGAGCTGAAGGGATGGTTTATAAACTTCAGGGAAGGAAAGAAAGGGAGAGAGAGAGAGAGAGAAAGAAAGAGAGAAAAGGGGATTTGGGGGATAGAAAGGGGAATTGTGTCTGTGATGGCTGGGCTTGGGATAATGAAAAAAAAAAAAGAGATGTGTAACTTTTAAATAACTCTTCTAGGAGGAGAGAGAGTGCTAGGATCAAAGAGTTAACTGTTCCTGTGGGACAGGAGTCTTAATAAATTCTAGACTGTGCCACGGGTTCCGTCTACCCCAAATGAAAGAGTGTAAATTTCCCCATATGATCAAATAAAACTGATTTAACTTTGCAACATTTAGCTTCAGGTTAAAATTTAAGTGTACAGTCAAGCAGCAAATGATTTTAAAATTATAGTCCCCGTTCAGCAAACTTCTTTTGATACAGTTTTAAGTGCTTTTATAATGGGATGTGTCATTTATTTAGTAATATAGCAGTCACATAGCAGCCAATAGGCTTAGATTGGGGTTTCATCATGTACTTTAATTTTATAGGGCATGGAGGAGGACCATAATTGCTGAACAATTCAATGAAATGGAATGGGCTAATTCAGCACTTTTTTCCCTTTCATTTTCCAGGCAAGAATACTGGAGTGGGTTTTCATGCCCTCCTCCTGGGGATCTTCCCTACCATGGGATCAATCCTGTCTCTTTTGACTCCTGCAATGCAGGCAGATACTTTACCACTGAGCCCCTGGGGAAGCCCAGGAAGCCCTTACCCATATCAAATGGAGCTTGATTTGGATCAGGGTGGGAGAGGGGAAGAGGAAAGAAACCAAAAGCATGCTCCAAGGATTTGCTGAACATGTTTTTTGTTGTTGTTTAAATGCTGACGGGCATTAAATTAAGTAACAACCAAAGATTATACAAGAGTAAACACTGCTGCTAATGTTTGATTAAAAGCTAACTGAGGGCTCAAAGTGACTCCAGTTAATTTACAGATTACGCCAATAACAGCCCCAGGGGAGTGGGGCTGCTAAGGGCAGGGGAGAAGTTTTATAGGCAGAAGCCACATTTTTAAATATCGAAAAAGAAAACCAGAGCTGAAGGGATGGTTTATAAACTTCAGGGAAGGAAAGAAAGGGAGAGAGAGAGAGAGAGAAAGAAAGAGAGAAAAGGGGATTTGGGGGATAGAAAGGGGAATTGTGTCTGTGATGGCTGGGCTTGGGATAATGAAAAAAAAAAAAGAGATGTGTAACTTTTAAATAACTCTTCTAGGAGGAGAGAGAGTGCTAGGATCAAAGAGTTAACTGTTCCTGTGGGACAGGAGTCTTAATAAATTCTAGACTGTGCCACGGGTTCCGTCTACCCCAAATGAAAGAGTGTAAATTTCCCCATATGATCAAATAAAACTGATTTAACTTTGCAACATTTAGCTTCAGGTTAAAATTTAAGTGTACAGTCAAGCAGCAAATGATTTTAAAATTATAGTCCCCGTTCAGCAAACTTCTTTTGATACAGTTTTAAGTGCTTTTATAATGGGATGTGTCATTTATTTAGTAATATAGCAGTCACATAGCAGCCAATAGGCTTAGATTGGGGTTTCATCATGTACTTTAATTTTATAGGGCATGGAGGAGGACCATAATTGCTGAACAATTCAATGAAATGGAATGGGCTAATTCAGCACTTTTTTCCCTTTCATTTTTCCACAGAATATCTAAAATCTTCTTTCTCCTCCATCGTAGTCTGTTTATGAAAGCAAGGCATTTAACCCTCATATTTCCTAGGCTTGAATAGTTTTCTTAATAAGACATGAAACATTTACAAATTTGTCATATTTAAATGAGCATGCCATTCATTATGAAGGAGATAGTGCTGTTGAGCATGTGAGGGTTGGATGCTGTCCACCTGTGTTTGGCTCCCCTTACATGATGCTCCAGGAAACCCAGGCTCTCTGAAGATCCTTCTTTTTCCAAGTTCTGTCTTCTCTCAGACACAGGCGACAATATCTGCTGTGCTAGGCCAGTCCTGAGTTTAATCGTGAAGTTTGAAAAGCAAACAATGATAAGGTTTAGATAACATTGATACACATTTCTGTGTTTGCCCGGATGAAACTTTAAAAATGCTTAAAGCCACCCAAATCCCTGCTTTTTCCCTTAATTACCCTGGATTATCTGGCTAGAGAAAGAGAATGGGCGGGTATGTTCCAGTGCTATTACGTCTTGTGCTAACTTTACTGATACTGGCAGGCTCATCTGCTTTTCAGCATTCTTTGGGGGACCCTCCCAGCAGGTCAGAAACCAGACCAAACACCCTGTCTGCAGGGACAGCACTCATGCCAGAGTGTATGCTCTGTGAGAGGTGGGAAGAGAAAATCATGTTGTCTTATCCCTTTGTGGCCTTTATTACCAAATCCAAAGCTTGACAGCCGACCTGATAAAGGTCAACCAGCCCCACAAAGATATTTTTAAAACCTGAACATCACTTGGCATTTTCAGTTCTTACCATTTGTGAGTTTAGTCAAACATTCTGATGAGCAATTCCAAACATGAAGATGTGCATGCCAAACCATAGCAAAACCGAAAGTGACACTTCAGAGTCACTGCAATTAGTAGACATTGGTGTGTAACCCTTTAGCTTTCATATAGGATGTTAAAAAGATTAGAATCACCCATGTCTACTGGGTCAGTTTATTAAATAATAATAAAAAAGAGTAAAATCTAAAGGAGATTGGGCTTTCATGTATGGAGATGTTTTGAAAGTCAATGAGACTCACTGTAATTTATAAGAAGTATGATATGAGGACTTCTCTGGTGGTCCAGTGGTTAAAACTTTGCCTTCCAAGGTAGGGAACATCAGTTTGATCCCTGGTGAGGGAATTAAGATCCCACATGCCACAAAGCAACTAGAGAGTGAGCCCACTCTCTCTGGAGCCCACGAGCCACAACTAGGGAGCCCACACACAATTAAAACCTGACACAGTGAAATATATTTTATAAAAAACTTTATAAAAGTCTATTTTTAGAAAAATATGACATGAATGGACAATTACATTGTCACAGTGTTTGAACAAATAGATTGTGATGATGTGGCATTTCCTGTTCTTGTCTTTAACACAAAATAGGACATTAGGTTGCATTTATCTGACACTTTTTCACTTCTGCTTTGACCTGAACAATGAAATGTATGCAACTTCTCAGTATTTGAAATCACAAAGCTGGGAAATGACAAATGGTATCTTAATAACAGTGATAGCTGGAACTCATTGTGTATCTGTGCTGCTCTGCTCTAAGCAATAACCGTGTGGAGTAGGAACTATTGTTCTTCTGCTGCAAAAGTTTTGAAAGTGAAGCTACAAAGAGATCCTGATGCATGGTCACCCAGCAGTCCATTGGGGAGCCTAGGTCAGCCACACTTGTCTTCATCCATCTTGGGCTCCACCAGGGAGAGGGAACATCATCACTCTGCATTCCCAGGCACCCACATGCATGTGCTCACCATGTTGGTTCCGTGGAACCATGTCATCTAACATATCCTGTCAAGCCAGACCCTTCACACTGGCATAGGGGAAGAGGGACTATATTTCTTGAAGTTCCGTTTTCCATTATATCTAAAAAAATATCCATATCTTCCTGTCATTTAGAACACACATTTCATTTTTTAGAGTAGCCTATCTTACTGGGAAAGAATAATAACTACAAGTAGCTTACTATTCATCAGATATTATTAAAATTACTTTATATTTTTTATTCACTTTATTCTCACAACAGTATGATGTAGGTAGTATTTTTTATCACCATCACTACAGATGAGTAAACTGAAGATGGGTCCTGTCCCTTTCTTAAATCCACCTAGCTAAGGGGGATGCAGAGATGGATTCACACCCAGCAAATTAGTCAGGTGGTCCAGGGTCTTAACCTCTCTCTCCAGTAATTTGAGGACTAGCCAGGCAACTGATGGGGACTTCTCTGGTGGCACAGATGTAAAGAATCTGCCTGCAATGGGAGAGATCCAGATTTGATCCCTGCGTTGGGAAGATTCCCTGGAGAAGGGAGTGGCTACCCTTTCCAATATTCTTACCTGGAGACTTCCATGAAATGAGGAGCCTGGCTGAAGTCCATGGGGTTGCAAAGAATTGGACACTACTGAGCAACTAATAGTTTCACTTTCAGGCTGGTTGAAGGTCCAGCAGTGAAGTGACTTCAGTTAAATAATATGGGCTGGATTCTATCACAGCTAATTGTGGAATTATGGACTTCTCTGGTGGCTCAGCAGTAAAGAATCCACCTGCCAGTGCAGGAGAGGAAGGTTCGATCCTTGGGTTATAAGATCCCCTGGAGTAAGAAATGGCCACACACTCCAGTATTCTTGTCTGGAGAATCCCGTGGACAGAGGAGCCTGGCAGGCTACAGTGTACGAGGTCGCAAGGGAGTCGGATACGACTGAGTGACTAAACAACAAACAACAAGTTGTGGAATTGGCCATTTCATCACTAAAGGGAGCTGATACAGTCGCACAGTTCAGAAGGGAAATACTATTCTCCCAGCAGCACAGACCAGGCCATTTCCAACTCTTATTTTGACTCTCCGAGCCTTGGTTCTCCTGCTTGGAATACAGGCCTGACCACAAGCAATAGTGTCTTTTATTGGTGTGTGTCTCCAGTTTATCTTTTCCTGTCATTTAGAAGCACCACATGGATCTATATTTCTTGAAGTTCCGTTTTCCATTATATCTAAAAAAATATCCATATCTTCCTGTCATTTAGAACACACATTTCATTTTTTAGAGTAGCCTATCTTACTGGGAAAGAATAATAACTACAAGTAGCTTACTATTCATCAGATATTATTAAAATTACTTTATATTTTTTATTCACTTTATTCTCACAACAGTATGATGTAGGTAGTATTTTTTATCACCATCACTACAGATGAGTAAACTGAAGATGGGTCCTGTCCCTTTCTTAAATCCACCTAGCTAAGGGGGATGCAGAGATGGATTCACACCCAGCAAATTAGTCAGGTGGTCCAGGGTCTTAACCCTCTCTCTCCAGTAATTTGAGGACTAGCCAGGCAACTGATGGGGACTTCTCTGGTGGCACAGATGTAAAGAATCTGCCTGCAATGGGAGAGATCCAGATTTGATCCCTGCGTTGGGAAGATTCCCTGGAGAAGGGAGTGGCTACCCTTTCCAATATTCTTACCTGGAGACTTCCATGAAATGAGGAGCCTGGCTGAAGTCCATGGGGTTGCAAAGAATTGGACACTACTGAGCAACTAATAGTTTCACTTTCAGGCTGGTTGAAGGTCCAGCAGTGAAGTGACTTCAGTTAAATAATATGGGCTGGATTCTATCACAGCTAATTGTGGAATTATGGACTTCTCTGGTGGCTCAGCAGTAAAGAATCCACCTGCCAGTGCAGGAGAGGAAGGTTCGATCCTTGGGTTATAAGATCCCCTGGAGTAAGAAATGGCCACACACTCCAGTATTCTTGTCTGGAGAATCCCGTGGACAGAGGAGCCTGGCAGGCTACAGTGTACGAGGTCGCAAGGGAGTCGGATACGACTGAGTGACTAAACAACAAACAACAAGTTGTGGAATTGGCCATTTCATCACTAAAGGGAGCTGATACAGTCGCACAGTTCAGAAGGGAAATACTATTCTCCCAGCAGCACAGACCAGGCCATTTCCAACTCTTATTTTGACTCTCCGAGCCTTGGTTCTCCTGCTTGGAATACAGGCCTGACCACAAGCAATAGTGTCTTTTATTGGTGTGTGTCTCCAGTTTACAGAACAATTTCTCACACATTTCCTCATGTGATGTGAGCCTCACCATAGTTCTTTAAGGTGTAATTATTCAGTTAGGACCTTCAGAAAGTCATAGCTCAATGACACCCAAGGCCACAAGACTGGTCAAGAAGGACTAGACATAAAACCTGACTTTCTGGTTGTAAGCCAAAATGTGTTTCAACCATATCCCCAGTTCTTTCTCCAGTAAAAATAAACTCTTAGAGCAAGGTTCCTGTCACATGGCAGTTTCTGTAGGAGCTCTTACAAAACCTTCTCCTAGTTTTTCATTTATATCAAGGCTCTGTGAAGTGGGCCAACCAGCTTCCCAGGCTGGGTGAAGACCATCCTTATGCTGCTCATACTGTATTTTCTGCTTGAATCCACTTGCCGTGGTAGCATCTTACAGTGGTCCAGCGGGACCATGTTTATCAAAAGTGTGGGCCCAAACAAGGCAACAAGCTCACTAGCCATGCAGAGGTGGGAGTATGCTTGAAACCTGCTGGTCTTTGGGGTCTACCATCATGATTGTAGAGAAGTGCTGCTTTATCTTTAAAAAATGAATAAGACCTGATGTCAGTGATCAGGGAAAGTCCCCTCTGCTCCCCTTTCTCCTCGACTCCTTTGGGTGTGAGACGCTGACACAGAGAAGATGAGGTGTCTGGCCTACTTATTCGTGGCAACTTGCAGAGCTTAACTGGATCCTGGAACTTCAGCTCAGAATTTCAGAAGAGTCTGGGCCATTTCCACAGATCTGGATCTGGAACCTAGAAGCAGGCTCTTACAACATACTCTCAGATGATATGACTGGCTGGCTCATGCACTGTTCCTAAGAAAGCTGAAATCCTACGCTCCAACTAGCAGAAAAGAGAAGAATTTGGAAATAAAACGGCAAAAAAAAAAAGACGGGTAGAAGGAAAATTCACAAAGTCCCCTTCCTAAGAAGCCTGTAAGCTGGAGCCATCCAGCAAGGCACTAGCAGACACATAGGCAGGTTAATGTCCCTAAAATCAAGCAGGAGCCAGTAATAACAGGGTCAGGCAAATAGAAAGTTCCAGCTGGTAAGGAAGTCTGTGCTGTACCACACCATTACCCACAGCAATTACCCTAGATGTAGAACTGGCTCCCCAGCTCTTGCACACACACCGGGGCTGGAGAAACTGGCTCTGCTTCATATAAAGCATTCTCCTCGCTCTCAGACAGATCCCTGGAGAATCAGGAAGGCTTTACAGTAAAATCAAGGTTTATCTCTATGGATTCTGGAGGCCAGCTTAGATACCTGCCAGCAGCTGGGATGGTTTGTGGGCAGGGAATTGTGGAGGAGGGTGTGGGGGTGTGTGCACGCGTGCTGTGACTTTGCAAGTTCTGTGGCAATGTGAGATACAGCCGTGTTTGTTGCTGTGACTGGAGCCCCAACTTACCCCTTAACCATCCTTGGGTGGTGTGGGTATGTACCTCTCTGGGGGAACAAACTAAATATGACCAATTTCCGAGACTGGCAGTAGCTGCCAATTGCTTGCCTGTCTGTTGCCCAGCTCTTTCTTTTTCTAAAGCAGGAGAGTGCCGGCTTCTGTTTCATTGGTTTCTATTTCTGTGAAAAACATTTCAAAACCACTTTCCTCATCGTTCCCACTAAAAATCAACCTTCCCTTCCTTTTTGTGTTGGAAAGGCCAACCTGCATTCACCTGATCCATCCCCCATTTGGCTGCTGCTGGTACCGGATGGGTGCTGCCATCAGATGATGCTCTGCCCGAGCCAAGAGAACCCATTCCATATCCTTAAATAAGTTCTAGGTGAATTAAATACATAAACATTAAATAAATTAATGTTTACTTAATTAATTTAAATTAATATATGTCTGTTAAAAACACAAAAGAATAAGAAAAATGATGATAACTTTTCATCAATTCCTGCAGTGTGGAAGCACTTTTTAAGTAAAAAGGTAGAGGAAGAGTTTATGAAAAGATTCATTCTTTGGTATAAAACTGAAAGCTTGTTTACATAAAAACTCATAACAAAAAAACATAAAGCAATGGAAAAACCTGGAAAAAAAGGAAAACCATAAGCAAAGGTATAAACCTGGTTAATACATGAAAAGCTTCTAGAAATCAATAATTAGAAAATAAATAACCTAAACAAAAAATTTGTCAGTGTTCACAAAAAGGCAATTCGTACAAGCAGACAATAATTAGATTATAACCCAGAAAAAACTTCAAGCTTACTATTTATTTATTTATTTTTATTTAAAAATAATTAAAGGAAGACTAGATTTGTCTATTAAATTGGCAACTGTTTTAAACAAACAAATCAGATAATTATATATTTGGAGAAAAGCTTAGAGAAAACTGTCATACAGCACTGAGGGAAGTATAAAGATTTTTCAAGTTTTCTGGTTGTAAATGTGGCAATATGCATCAAAGACTCAAAACTGTGAATAGTATTTGACCTAATGATTCCTCTTCTAGGACTCTGTCCTTAGAAAATATTCTTTGAGAAATATAAAGATTTAGGTTCCAGGGTAATGATCACAATGTTATTTATAACAAGAACACATTCTAAAAATAGAATGATTTGCGCAAATTAAATATTAATAGTTCTCAGGATAATGGAATTATCACTGATTTTAAAATTCATTTTATTTCATAGTTCTTCAGATTTTATGCAAAAAGAATATATTAACTTTATGATCAGAAGTATAAATATTATTTTTGTAATTTTCTTTGTTATCAAGGGCTCCCTCTGCTGCTCACCTAAAAAATCGTGGAGGCTTGGTCTTATTTTTCATTTTTCTCATCTTCTAAAGGGCTCTTGTTCTTGATCTTGATGACCACTCTCTACTTCTTATTACTTGTCTCAGGAGCAAACTCCACTAATCTGAATATTTGGAATTATATGTCAAGGTCTAGACTTTCGTCTAGATATAATTCACATACACAAGTCATTCATTTAAAGTGTACAGTTCAGTGGTGTTTTTAAAATATGTTTATAACACTGTGCAACTCTCACCAATATCTGATTCCAGAGCATTTTCATCACTCAAAAAGAAACCTCATACTCATTAATCGGTCGCTCCCCTTTCTCTGTCCCTAGTAACCACTATGCTACTTTCAGTGTCTATGAATTTGCCTGTTTTGGATATATCATATGAATTGAATCACACCCCATGTGGTCTCTTGTGTCTGGCATCTTTCACTTAGCATAATGCTTGCAAAGTTCATCTGTGTTGCAGCACATATCTGAACTTCATTCCTTTTATGACTAAGTAATATCCCATTCTTTGAATACTCCATATTTTGTTTATTCATCAGTGAATAGACATTTGTGTTATTTCCACTTTTTAGCTATAATATTTAATACTTATTCCACAGTAACATATGAAACTTTTGTGGAGATATGTTTTTGACTCTCTTGGATATGTATTTAAAAGTGGAATTGCTGAGATATCATAATTCTATATGTAACATTTTGAGGAAATGCTCAACTCATTTTCAAGGTGACCATATCATTTTACATTCCTACTAACACTGTATGATAGTTCCAATCTTGCCTTATCTTTACCAATAATTATATACTGCCTTTCTAGTGAAAGCTGTCCTAGTGGGTATGAAGTATTATCTCATTGTGGTTTTGATTTGTATTTCTCTAACAAATAATGATGTTGAGCCTCTTTTCATGTGCTTGCTGACTGTGTAGCTTCTTTGGACAAGTGTTTCTTCAAATTGTCTTCCTGTTTTTACCTGGGTATTTTGTCTTTTTATTGTTGGGTTATAATAGTTTTTATATATTTGGGGTATTAGACTATTATTGGATACATGGTTTGCAAATACTCTTCCATGCTGTGGGTTGCCTTTTTACTTTCTTGATGGTGCTCTTTAAAACAAAAGAAGTTCTTTGTTTTGATGAAGTCTGATTTAGCTATTTTTAAAAAATTTTTGTTGCTTGTGTTTTTGGTGTTGTGTTTAAGAAACATTAGCTATTGTTTATTCTGTGATCTTTGTAGTTTGGGATTTTGCATTTAGACTTTTGATATTTCTCTCTCTCTCTTCTTTTTTTTTTTGGTATATAGTATGAGACAGGGCCTGGCTTTATTCTTTTAAATGTGGATATCCAGTTGTTTCACACCATTTATTTAAAAGACCACTGTTTCCCCCATTGAATTGTCTTGATACCCTTGTCAAAAGTTAATTTATCATAAATTTATTGGTTTATTTTTATACTCTCAACTCTAGTCCATTACTGTCTATTTGCTGTCCTTATGCCATGGTCTTGATTACTGTAGCTTCGTACCATAGCTTTCAAAATTGAGAAGTGTGAAGTCTTCCCGTTTGCTCTTTTTCAGCTTGCTTTGGTTATTCTAAGTCCCTTGGATTTCCATATAAGCTTTAGGATTAGCTTGTCAGCTACATAAAAAGGCATTTGGAATTTTGTTACAGATAGTGTGGAATTTATATGTTAATTCAGGGAATGAGTATTCCTATCCAAACAGTTTAACTTTTCTAGTCCATAAACACTAGACGTTATTTCTAGTTATTAAGATATTTTAAAGCTTCTTTCAGTGATGTTTTGTATTTTTCACGGTAAAAGTCTGACACATTTTTCTTAAATTTATTCCCAAGTATTTTATTCTTTTTAGCACTGTTGTAAATGAAATGTCGTAACCTCATTTTCTGATTGTTCATTGCCGGTGCAAAGAAACACGCATGAGTTTTCTAAATTGAGCTTATATCCTGTAAGTTTGATGAACTGGTTTATTAGCACTCACAGATATTTCTGGATTTCTGCTTACAAGATCATGTCATCAGCAAATACAGAAAGATTTACTTCTTCCTTTCCAGTTTGGATATCTTTTCTTTTTATTCAGTGATTGATTAGAATGTTAGCATTGTGTTAAGTAGATGTGGTTAGACACAACATTCTCTTCCTGGTATTAGTGGGAAAGCTTTCAGGTTTTCAGCATCAAGTATGATGTTAGCTGTGGGTTTTTCTTAGATTCTATTTAGCAGGTTGAGGAGGCTCATTTTTATTTGTATGTTGTATATTCTTATTCTAATATGATAGCATTTTTATCATTTGGATTTAGTTAAATAATTTTTCTGTGTCTATTGAGATGAATCTGTGATATTTGTTCTTTTTTTTTTCTGTTGATATAGTGCATGATATTGATTACGATTACTTTTGGTATGTTGACTCAACCTCACATTTCAGGGACAAATTCCAACTCATTGTTTTGTATAAATCCACTTCCTTTGCATGTTGCTGAATTTCCAAAAATTCTCAAATGCATTCATAAGGCATGTAGGTCTGTAGTTTTCTTATGAAACCTTTGTCTGGTTTTGGTATCAAGATAACATGATCTTGTTGAATGAGTTGGGAGATACATTCTTCCATTCTATTTTTTGGGTAAGTTTGTGAAGGATTGGCATTAAGTGTTCTTTAAATACTTGGTAGCATTTATCAGGCATCTGGTCCTGGGCATTTTGGGGGGAGACTTTTGACGACTAGTTTGCTCTCTTTTCTTATAAAGGTTTATTTATGTTTTCTGTTTCAATTTCTATATTCAGCTAAGTTATATCATTTTTGTCAGACAATTATTAAAACGTCTCATTTTAGAACCCTCCTCTGCTGCTGGAGGGAGTTTAACTCAGTGCAGCCAGTGTCCCTTACTTGGCCCTGAAGGTTTTTGACAAATATCCCTGAAGAAAAGGCTGCATTACGTGATCTGTGCATCAGGTCAGATAAGGACAGTCTTGGAAGTGGGGTTCCCAGGGTACCTCCTGACATGTCAAATAATTACAATTCTCAGAATAGGGGTATATGAAGAAACTCTAACCTCTTTCAGAAGACTTAGCCTACAGAGAAGGAGATGGTGGACTAGTGCACAATGGAATGTGATTTAATGTCCACAATTAGTCTGTGAGTGTGAATTTCCTCATTCAGGTGTCTTTCTTTGTTGATACCCAGCCCTTGTTTGCCAGGTCTCTTTGACCTTAAATAAGCTATCTTACTAGCCACAGGATGGATTATTTGGATATGATGCTTGTTGAATAAATCCTTAGCTTTTCTTCCTCCCATGAACTGGTATGGACATTCCCTCTTGGACTCTTGTCAAAGTCACTTTAATCATTACAGATTTAAGATAACCAAGTCTGAGAAATTATAAATTAGTATCTTAAAATGACATCAAAATCCCTATATATTGTCTCTTTAAGACTGCAACCAATATAAACAATAATTGTTATGTGTTGAGGTCCTACTTTTTCTACTAAGTGCTTCACATGTATTGACTATTGATAGAACAGGTACTGTTATTTCCCTGGAGGAATAAATAGGGGCTCGGAGAGGTTAAGTAACTTGCCTAAGTTTCCACAGTGAGTTAATGGTCCAGGAACAAATGTGCACTAAAAGGACTGCAATAAAAACTCACTATTTCAGACTAATTGAGGCAAGGCAACCTGAATTTGTGGGACACACATTTTTTTTTTTTATTTTTTTTTTTTTAAACCTTTATTTTACTTTTAACTTTTACAGAGTTTTGTTGTTCACAGACATGCATGTTCTCAGATTAATCACATGTATATCCCCCCCCCTTCCCTCCCCTCCCGACCATCACACAGCACCCCTGAAGGATCCCCTTTTTTCACAGAGCAATGACTATAGCTATTTTCTTCACTTATGATAGTACAGGCCTTCATGCTACTTCCTTTACGCCTCTCACCCACTGTTGCTTCCCCACAATGTCCATATGTCCACTGTCCATGTCTGTCTTTCTGTTGCTTCACTGCATGTGCCATCATCACCATCCTACTAGATTCCATATATATGTGTTAATATACTGTATTTGTCCTTCTCTTTCTGACTGACTTCACTTTTTATGATACATTCTAGATCCAGCCACCTCATTAGGGTTGATTCTTCTGCATTTCTCTTTACAGCTGTGTAGTATTCCATTGTATATATGTACCAGAGCTTTTGGATCCATTCGTTCGTCGATGGGCATCTAGGTTCCTTCCAAGTTCTAGCTATTGTATAGAGAGCTGCAATGAACATTGGGGTACAGGTGCTTCTTTCAGTTTTGATTTCATCAGGGTATAAGCCTAAGAGTGGGATTGCTGGGTCATATGGTGCTTCTATTTTTAGTTTTTTAAGAAATCTCCAGACTGTCTTCCATAGAGGCTGTATCAATTTACACTCCCACCAGCAATGCAAGAGTGTTCCCTTTTCTCCGCAGCCTCTCCAGCATTTATTGTCTGTCGATTTGTGGATGATGGCCATTCTGACGGGTGTGAGATGATATCTCATTGTAGTTTTGATTTGCATTTCTCTAATTATTAGTGAAGTTGAGCATCGTTTCATGTGTTTTTGGGCCATCTGTATGTCATTGTTGGAGAGGTGTCTGTTTAGGTCCCTTTCCCATTTTTTGATTGGGTTGTTTGTTTTTCCAGTGCTGAGTTGTCTGAGTTGCTTGTAGATTTTGGAGATTAATTCTTTGTCTGTTGTTTCATTTGCTATGATTTTCTCCCACTCTGTGGGCTGTCTGTTCAGCTTTTTTGTAATTTGTTTAGCTGTACAAAAGCGTTTAAGTTTCATTAGGTCCCACATGTTCATTTGTCTTTTTAGTTCCACTATTCTAGTAGGTGGGTCAGAGAAGATCTTGCTTTGATTGATGTCCTTGAGGGTTTTGCCTATATTCTCCTCTAAGAGTTTGATGGTTTCTGGCCTTACATTTAAGTCTTTAATCCATTTTGAGTTGATCTTTGTGTATGGTGTCAGGGTATGTTCCAACTTCATTTTTTTGCATGTAGCTGTCCAATTTTCCCAGCACCATTTGTTGAAGAGGCTGTCTTTGGTGGGACACACATTTTAATAAACTGTGTTTAAAGCTAAAGAGTTAATTGCCTTCTCAAACACTGAGTAACTTAAACTGTATATGAAAAGAGAGCAGTTGCCTCCCAGGGGGATCTTGGAAGACCTACAGATAAGCATCAATTAGCATCACTCTTAAAGCATTACTTATAATTAATGTGTCTTTTAAAAAATAATGACTAAAGCATTTTGGGATCCATTCAGTTGCCATTGTATATATGTACCAGAGTTTTGGAGCATCTAGGTTCCTTCCAAGTTCTAGCTATTGTATAGAGAGCTGCAATGAACATTGGGGTACAGGTGCTTCTTTCAGTTTTGATTTCATCAGGGTATAAGCCTAAGAGTGGGATTGCTGGGTCATATGGTGCTTCTATTTTTAGTTTTTTAAGAAATCTCCAGACTGTCTTCCATAGAGGCTGTATCAATTTACACTCCCACCAGCAATGCAAGAGTGTTCCCTTTTCTCCGCAGCCTCTCCAGCATTTATTGTCTGTCGATTTGTGGATGATGGCCATTCTGACGGGTGTGAGATGATATCTCATTGTAGTTTTGATTTGCATTTCTCTAATTATTAGTGAAGTTGAGCATCGTTTCATGTGTTTTTGGGCCATCTGTATGTCATTGTTGGAGAGGTGTCTGTTTAGGTCCCTTTCCCATTTTTTGATTGGGTTGTTTGTTTTTCCAGTGCTGAGTTGTCTGAGTTGCTTGTAGATTTTGGAGATTAATTCTTTGTCTGTTGTTTCATTTGCTATGATTTTCTCCCACTCTGTGGGCTGTCTGTTCAGCTTTTTTGTAATTTGTTTAGCTGTACAAAAGCGTTTAAGTTTCATTAGGTCCCACATGTTCATTTGTCTTTTTAGTTCCACTATTCTAGTAGGTGGGTCAGAGAAGATCTTGCTTTGATTGATGTCCTTGAGGGTTTTGCCTATATTCTCCTCTAAGAGTTTGATGGTTTCTGGCCTTACATTTAAGTCTTTAATCCATTTTGAGTTGATCTTTGTGTATGGTGTCAGGGTATGTTCCAACTTCATTTTTTTGCATGTAGCTGTCCAATTTTCCCAGCACCATTTGTTGAAGAGGCTGTCTTTGGTGGGACACACATTTTAATAAACTGTGTTTAAAGCTAAAGAGTTAATTGCCTTCTCAAACACTGAGTAACTTAAACTGTATATGAAAAGAGAGCAGTTGCCTCCCAGGGGGATCTTGGAAGACCTACAGATAAGCATCAATTAGCATCACTCTTAAAGCATTACTTATAATTAATGTGTCAAGTTATTTATAGTAGAAGAAATATTTCTGGATTATTTTTAAAAGATTTTAAGAAACAATTTATCTCAAACTATTTAATTTATAATTCTTTACATCATTGATTTGCTTAGGATTTGCTTAGGAAACTTCAGACCAGTCCTGTTACTGACTCTGAATTGATGGGAGTGTGAACTGATGCAGTTTAATGTAGAGGATGGTGGCCATCCTTCTTTGGCTTTCTTATTTGAAATAAATGTCTTGTTGACTAGGATTGGCTGTTTGGATATCAGTGAGATTCACTCTTTGTAATGATAGTGCAATCAAAGCCTCTAAGAAATTAAATTTAGTTCTAAGAACTTGAAGTCTTCCTTTGAAGTGACCCTTTAAAATATTAGCAAGTCTCAGCCTTCATATCCAACTTGTATGCCTCATTGAGTTTTTATGAGATTAACAGCCATTACTAGTTTTTTGTCTGGAAGTTGAAATGAAAAGCTAGGCATTGCAGTGGGCTGAGAGAATACTTCTGTTTCATGTCCCTGTGCTGTTTTGGTTTAAATGACTCAGATACAGTCCTACAGCTGTTTCAGCATTCTTGGGTTTTGTTTGCCAGCTCTATTGGAGACTAAAGCTTATATAAGTAATATAAAACCTCAGCATTTACAACATAAAGACACCACAAGAACTCTCAGACATTAAGCTTTGGTAGGATTTTATTTGGAGGAATTTTATTTTAAAATGTAATATCCTTTCCCTTTCTTTGGCAAGATAGAATCAGGAGAACTTGGATGGAACTCTACTGCTTATGAAAAGTCTCACCCTGTTCATATAAGCAAGTCTGTCACCCTTGATTGGAAAGTAATAATTCATAAAGCTTAATGTTATTATCATCCCTCTGCCTGGAGTGATACTCTTGAAGCCTTTTAAATAAAAAGTTTAAAATTGAATTTGCAACTCAAAAGATTGGTGGGTTCAGATGTTAGTTTCCTGCTGACTACTGGGAAAACAATTCTGAAGTAGCCAGTTTGCTGAGTAACTTAAAATGTATATGAAAAGAGAGCAGTTGCCTCCCAGGGGGATCTTGGAAGACCTACAGATAAGCATCAATTAGCATCACTCTTAAAGCATTACTTATAATTAATGTGTCAAGTTATTTATAGTAGAAGAAATATTTCTGGATTATTTTTAAAAGATTTTAAGAAACAATTTATCTCAAACTATTTAATTTATAATTCTTTACATCATTGATTTGCTTAGGATTTGCTTAGGAAACTTCAGACCAGTCCTGTTACTGACTCTGAATTGATGGGAGTGTGAACTGATGCAGTTTAATGTAGAGGATGGTGGCCATCCTTCTTTGGCTTTCTTATTTGAAATAAATGTCTTGTTGACTAGGATTGGCTGTTTGGATATCAGTGAGATTCACTCTTTGTAATGATAGTGCAATCAAAGCCTCTAAGAAATTAAATTTAGTTCTAAGAACTTGAAGTCTTCCTTTGAAGTGACCCTTTAAAATATTAGCAAGTCTCAGCCTTCATATCCAACTTGTATGCCTCATTGAGTTTTATGAGATTAACAGCCATTACTAGTTTTTTGTCTGGAAGTTGAAATGAAAAGCTAGGCATTGCAGTGGGCTGAGAGAATACTTCTGTTTCATGTCCCTGTGCTGTTTTGGTTTAAATGACTCAGATACAGTCCTACAGCTGTTTCAGCATTCTTGGGTTTTGTTTGCCAGCTCTATTGGAGACTAAAGCTTATATAAGTAATATAAAACCTCAGCATTTACAACATAAAGACACCACAAGAACTCTCAGACATTAAGCTTTGGTAGGATTTTATTTGGAGGAATTTTATTTTAAAATGTAATATCCTTTCCCTTTCTTTGGCAAGATAGAATCAGGAGAACTTGGATGGAACTCTACTGCTTATGAAAAGTCTCACCCTGTTCATATAAGCAAGTCTGTCACCCTTGATTGGAAAGTAATAATTCATAAAGCTTAATGTTATTATCATCCCTCTGCCTGGAGTGATACTCTTGAAGCCTTTTAAATAAAAAGTTTAAAATTGAATTTGCAACTCAAAAGATTGGTGGGTTCAGATGTTAGTTTCCTGCTGAGTAACTGGGAAAACAATTCTGAAGTAGCCAGTAGTGTGTTAGGAACTGCAGTTTTATTAAATGTCTTGATGGAGTGCAATGAAAACACACTTTCAGTGTCTTTACACAGGTCTTTCCCTATACAAAAATAATAGTTTTCTCATAGATGTTAGCGTTTGCTTTCACTCTGCTTCTTTGGTTATTCTCCCAGTTCAGGTTTTTTGCAAAGTTTTTCAAAAGAAGACAAGATTTGCTTTTGGTTAGTATCAGACCAATACGATTCTCATGTATGAACTGATTGTCTGACCCTGCTCAGAGACTGTAATTTGCATTGCATCCTATAATTTTGTAAATAAGAAGTCTTCAATGATCCATTTGGTCTAAAGTAGTACCGCTGAGTATTTTGCTCTCATGGTGAGAAGCTTTCCAACATCCCAGATCTTCAGTGAAGTCCTTGAAGGCGCTGGGTCTTGCTGAAAGGAAGAGAACCATCCAGATGTGGGAAGGCGTCTCTCGCCCAATAGAAAGCCGGCAAGTTCATTTAAAAAGGTATCTTTCAATTATAAAACCTGGCAGGCATCAAAGGACACTTGGCAGTTGAACTCTGCAAAAACATTTGCACTGGCAGATGAAGAGGACCTTCTCCTGCTGGTTTCATGAAAAAAAGAAAGAAACATTTTGCAGTTTCACCTCAAGTTCCTCTCGCCTTCTTTCCACAAAAACAAAAGGTGATTTTTCAAGCCCCCTGTATCAGCATTATTTGACATCCTCATCGGGGTTTGACCAAATAACGGACCAAATCCCTCAGGACAAAAATTTGAAAATTTGTTATGATTTCCACCCCTCACTCCCAGTCCTGTCTCTCAGTCAATGGCAAATTGTCTGTTTTCCCAGTTTCTTTATTTTTCCCCCTATGGGCAAAACACTGCTGCTGTAAAAAGAAAAACACTGAAATTCCAGCCTTGACTAAATTTGGGAATTCTCACACACATGAAAAAAATCTTTGTTTCTCCTTGGGAAATTGGCAGAGTGAAAATTGACAGCTTAGCTTTTCTCACATTGGCACTTATATTAGCTACAGGAATTGGATTTTAAAATGATTTAAAATATAATTTTAAGGAAAAAATGCTACTGATGTTTAAGTATAGCTTATGTTTGTCTTCACACCGTTTGTCTTGTATGGAGATCTTTATAACCAGACCTGAAGCATCCCTTTCTTCCTGGGAAAGGGTGTGGCTTTGTCAGAATGGAGGTCTCTTCCTCACTATTCCTCAGATCAAGACATTATCTATTTTTTCACCGTTAAGGATAATGTTTGCTGTAGGCTTCTCATATATGGCTTTTATTATGAGAAGGTTCCTTCTATGCCCATTTTCTGAAGAGTTTTTATCATAAATGGGTGTTCTACTTTGTCGAAGGCTTTTTCTGCATCTGTTGAGATGATCATGTGATTTTTGTCTCTCAATTTGTTGATATGGTGTATCACATTGATTTGCGGATATTGAAGAATCCTTGCATGCCTGGGATGAACCCGACTTGATCATGATGTATGAATTTTTTGATGTGTTGTTGAATTCTGTTTGCTAGGACTTTGTTGAGGATCTTGGCATCTGAATTCACCAGAGAAACTGGCCTATAGTTTTCCTTTTTTGTGTTGTCTTTGCCTGGTTTGGGTACCAGGGTGATGGTGGCCTCGTAGAATGTGTTTGGAAGTTTTCCTTCCCATGCAATCTTTTGAAAGAGTTTTAGAAGGATAGGCATTAGCTGTTCTTTAAATGTTTGGTAGAATTCGGCTGTGAAGCCATCTGGCCCTGGGCTTTTGAAAAAGGGGTTTTAGAGAGGATAGGCATTTTAGCATGTTCAATTAAAAATTTGAAAATTTGTTATGATTTCCACCCCTCACTCCCAGTCCTGTCTCTCAGTCAATGGCAAATTGTCTGTTTTCCCAGTTTCTTTATTTTTCCCCCTATGGGCAAAACACTGCTGCTGTAAAAAGAAAAACACTGAAATTCCAGCCTTGACTAAATTTGGGAATTCTCACACACATGAAAAAAATCTTTGTTTCTCCTTGGGAAATTGGCAGAGTGAAAATTGACAGCTTAGCTTTTCTCACATTGGCACTTATATTAGCTACAGGAATTGGATTTTAAAATGATTTAAAATATAATTTTAAGGAAAAAATGCTACTGATGTTTAAGTATAGCTTATGTTTGTCTTCACACCGTTTGTCTTGTATGGAGATCTTTATAACCAGACCTGAAGCATCCCTTTCTTCCTGGGAAAGGGTGTGGCTTTGTCAGAATGGAGGTCTCTTCCTCACTATTCCTCAGATCAAGACATTATCTATTTTTTCACCGTTAAGGATAATGTTTGCTGTAGGCTTCTCATATATGGCTTTTATTATGAGAAGGTTCCTTCTATGCCCATTTTCTGAAGAGTTTTTATCATAAATGGGTGTTCTACTTTGTCGAAGGCTTTTTCTGCATCTGTTGAGATGATCATGTGATTTTTGTCTCTCAATTTGTTGATATGGTGTATCACATTGATTTGCGGATATTGAAGAATCCTTGCATGCCTGGGATGAACCCGACTTGATCATGATGTATGAATTTTTTGATGTGTTGTTGAATTCTGTTTGCTAGGACTTTGTTGAGGATCTTGGCATCTGAATTCACCAGAGAAACTGGCCTATAGTTTTCCTTTTTTGTGTTGTCTTTGCCTGGTTTGGGTACCAGGGTGATGGTGGCCTCGTAGAATGTGTTTGGAAGTTTTCCTTCCCATGCAATCTTTTGAAAGAGTTTTAGAAGGATAGGCATTAGCTGTTCTTTAAATGTTTGGTAGAATTCGGCTGTGAAGCCATCTGGCCCTGGGCTTTTATTTTGGGGTAGATTTTTAATCACAAATTCGATTTCTGAGCTTGTGATTGGGTTGTTCAAAGTTTCTGTTTCTTCCTGGCTCAGTCTTGGGAGATGAATCTTCCCCAAGAAACTGTCCATTTCTTCCAGGTTGTCCAGTTTGTTGCCATAGAGTTGCTCATAATAGTCTCTTAGAATCCTTTGGATTTCTGCATGATCTGTTGTAATCTCTCCTTTTTCATTTTTGATTTTGTTGATCTGGTTCTTCTCTCTCTTTTTCTTGATGAGTCTGGCCAGTGGTGTGTCGATTTTATTGACTTTTTCGAAGAACCAGCTTTTTGTTTTATTTATCTTTACTATTGCTTCTTTTGTTTCTTTTTCATTTATTTCTGCTCTGATCTTTATGATTTCCCTTCTTCTGCTGGCTTTGGGGTGTTTTTGTTCTTCTTTCTCCAGTTGTTTTAAGTGTAAGGTAAGGTCGTCTGTTTGAGATTTTCCTAGTTTCTTGAGGTGGGATTGAATTGCTATAAACTTCCCTCTTAGAACTGCTTTTGCAGTATCCCATAGGTTTTGCACTGTCGTGTGTTCATTGTCATTTTCTTCTAGGAATTTTTTGATTTCTCCTATGATTTCCTCAATGATCAGTTGGTTTTTTAGGTATGTGTTGTTTAATCTCCATGTGTTTGTGTTTTTAGCGGTTTTTTTCCTGTATTTCATCTCTAGTCTCACTGCATTGTGGTCTGAGAAGATGGTTGATAGAATTTCAGTTTTCTTGAATTGACTGAGGATTGATTTGTGGCCCAAGATGTGGTCTATCCTGGAGAATGTTCCGTGAGCACTTGAGAAGAAAGTGTATTCTTCTGCTTTTGGATGGAAAGTCCTAAAGATATCAATGAGGTCCATTTCTTCTAGTGTGGCATTTAAGGCTTGTGTTTCTTTATTAATTTTCTGCTTGAATGATCTGTCCATTGGTGTGAGAGGAGTGTTAAAGTCTCCTACTATGATCGTGTTGCTGTCAATGTCTTCTTTTATGTCTGAAAGTGTTTGTCTTATGTATTGGGGTGCTCCTGCATTGGGAGCATAGATATTTATGATTGTTATGTCTTCTTCTTGGATGGATCCCTTAATCATGATGTAGTGACCTGCCTTGTCTCTTAGAATCTTCTTTACTTTAAAATCTATTTTGTCTGATATGAGGATTGCTACTCCAGCTTTCTTTTGATTTCCATTTGCATGGAATATCTTTTTCCAGTCTCTCACTTTCAGTCTATGAGTGTCTCTAGGTCTGAAGTCGGTCTCTTGTAAACAGTATATATGTGGGTCTTGTTTCTGGATCCATTCAGCCAGCCTGTGTCGTTTGGTTGGAGTCCATTTCATTTTGAGTTTCCATTTACAGATTCACGCTTGATGAGTCTGGCCAGTGGTGTGTCGATTTTATTGACTTTTTCGAAGAACCAGCTTTTTGTTTTATTTATCTTTACTATTGCTTCTTTTGTTTCTTTTTCATTTATTTCTGCTCTGATCTTTATGATTTCCCTTCTTCTGCTGGCTTTGGGGTGTTTTTGTTCTTCTTTCTCCAGTTGTTTTAAGTGTAAGGTAAGGTCGTCTGTTTGAGATTTTCCTAGTTTCTTGAGGTGGGATTGAATTGCTATAAACTTCCCTCTTAGAACTGCTTTTGCAGTATCCCATAGGTTTTGCACTGTCGTGTGTTCATTGTCATTTTCTTCTAGGAATTTTTTGATTTCTCCTATGATTTCCTCAATGATCAGTTGGTTTTTTAGGTATGTGTTGTTTAATCTCCATGTGTTTGTGTTTTTAGCGGTTTTTTTCCTGTATTTCATCTCTAGTCTCACTGCATTGTGGTCTGAGAAGATGGTTGATAGAATTTCAGTTTTCTTGAATTGACTGAGGATTGATTTGTGGCCCAAGATGTGGTCTATCCTGGAGAATGTTCCGTGAGCACTTGAGAAGAAAGTGTATTCTTCTGCTTTTGGATGGAAAGTCCTAAAGATATCAATGAGGTCCATTTCTTCTAGTGTGGCATTTAAGGCTTGTGTTTCTTTATTAATTTTCTGCTTGAATGATCTGTCCATTGGTGTGAGAGGAGTGTTAAAGTCTCCTACTATGATCGTGTTGCTGTCAATGTCTTCTTTTATGTCTGAAAGTGTTTGTCTTATGTATTGGGGTGCTCCTGCATTGGGAGCATAGATATTTATGATTGTTATGTCTTCTTCTTGGATGGATCCCTTAATCATGATGTAGTGACCTGCCTTGTCTCTTAGAATCTTCTTTACTTTAAAATCTATTTTGTCTGATATGAGGATTGCTACTCCAGCTTTCTTTTGATTTCCATTTGCATGGAATATCTTTTTCCAGTCTCTCACTTTCAGTCTATGAGTGTCTCTAGGTCTGAAGTCGGTCTCTTGTAAACAGTATATATGTGGGTCTTGTTTCTGGATCCATTCAGCCAGCCTGTGTCGTTTGGTTGGAGCATTTAGTCCATTTACATTTAAAGTAATTATTGATACGAATGTTCCTATTGTCATCTTCTTAGAAGTTTAGGATTTGGTTTGTAGGACTTCTCCTACTCTTGTATTTATTGGCTCTATCAGGCCCTTTAACACTTGTTGTAGGGCTGGTTTTGTGGGACAGAATTCTTTTAGTTTTTGTCTGTCTGTGAAGCTTTTGATTTCTCCATTGATTCTGAATGAGATTCTTGCTGGGTAGAGAATTCTCGGTTGAAGGTTATTCTCTTTTAGCCGTTTAAATGTGTCTTGCTATTCTCTTCTGGCCTGCAGGGTTTCTGTTGAAAGATCCACAGTTAACGGTGAAAAACTGAAAGCATTCCCTCTAAGATCAGAAACAAGACAGTGGTGTCCACTTTCACCACTACTATTCAGCATAGTCCTGGAAGTTCTAGCAACAGCAATAAGAGAAGAGAAAGAAATCAAAGGAATCCAGATTGGAAAGGAAGAAGTAAAGCTTCCTCTTTTTGCAGATGACATGATATTATACATAGAAAACCCAAAGACACTGTTACAAAGCTATGAGTGCTAATCAGTGAATTCAACAAAGTTGCAGGATATAAAATCAATATACAGACGTCACTGGCATTCCTATACACAAACAATGAAAAAGGCAATCCTCTTCACCATTACAACCAAAAACTAGGAATAAACCTACCCAAAGAAACAAAAGAACTGACACAGAAAATTACAAAACACTCATGAAAGAAATTAAAGAAGACTTAAACAGATGGAGAGATATTCCATGGTCCTGGGTCGGAAGAATCAATATTGTGAAAATGACCATACTACCAAATGTCATCTACAGATTCAGTGCAATACCTATCCAACTACCATTGACATTCTTCACAGAACTAGACCAAAGAATAACATAGTTCATATGGAAACACAAAAGACCTCAAATAGCCAAAGCAATCCTGAGAAAGAAAAATGGAGTTTGAGGGATCAGTCTTCCTAACTTCAGACTCTACTACAAAGCAACAGTCATCAAGACAGTATGGTACTGGCACAAAAACAGAACTATAGATCAATGGAACAAGATCGAGAACCCAGAGATAAACCCACACACCTATGGGTACCTTATTTTTGACAAAGGAGGCGAAACTATAAAATGGGACAAAGACAGCCTCTTCAACAAGTGGTGCTGGGAAAATTGGACAGCTACATGCAAAAAAATGAAGTTGGAACATTCCCTGACACCATGCACAAAGATCAACTCAAAATGGATTAAAGACCTAAATGGAAGACCAGAAACCATCAAACTCTTAGAGGAGAATATAGGCAAAACCCTCAAGGACAGAAATCAAAGCAAGATCTTCTCTGACCCACTTACTAGAATAGTGGAACTGAAAAGAAAATGAACACATGAGACCTCATGAAACTTAAAAGCTTTCGTACAGAAAAAGAAATTACAAAAAAGCTCAACAGACAGCCCACAGAGTGGGAGAAGATCATAGCAAATGAAACAACAGACAAAGAATTAATCTCCAACATCTACAAGCAACTCAGACAACTTAGCACAGGAAAAACGAACAACCCTGTCCAAAAATGGGGAAAGATCTAAAGAGACGCCTCTCCAAAGAGGACATACAGATGGCCCAAAAGCACATGAAATGATGCTCAACCTCGCTTATTATTAGAGAAATGCAAATTAAAACTACAATGAGATACCACCTCACACCCAGCAGAATAGCCATCATTCACAAATCTGCAGACAATAAATGCTGGAGAGGGTGTGGAGAAAAGGGAACCCTCTTGCATTGCTGGTGGGAATGTAAATGGATACAACCTCTATGGAAGACAGTATGGAGATTCCTTAAAAAACTCAAAATAGAAGCACCCTATGACCCAGCAATCTCACTATTAGGCTTATACTCTGATGAAATCAAAACTGAAAGAAGGGCTTCCCCTGGTGGTCCAGTGGGTAAGGACACCGCCTTCCAGTGCAAAGGGCGCCAGTTCGATCCCTGGCCTGGGAAGATACCACGTGCCGGGGAGCAGCTGGACTGATGTGTCCAATCACCGAGCCAGAGCTCTGGAGCGCATGCGCCCAGAACCGGCGCTCTGCGACGACAGACGCCATCGCGATGGGAGGCCCACAGGAGCCAAAGAACAAAGACGGATGAACATAGAGAAACGAAAGACCAATGGAAGTGGCCCGCCTGCTCCCCTCCCTCCCCAACCCGACCCCCCGCCCAAAATAAATAAATAAATAAATCTTAAAAAAAAAAAAAAAAAAAAACTGAAAGAAGCACCTGTACTCCAGTGTTCATTGCAGCTCTCTGTACAATAGCCAGAACATGGAAGCAGCCTAGATGTCCATCAACGAATGAATGGATACAGAAGCTCTGGTCCATATATACAATGGAATACTACTCAGCTGTTAAAAGAAATGCAGAAGACTCAGTCCTAATGAAGTGGCTGGCTCTAGAACCTATCATAAAAAGTGAAGTAAGTCAAAAAGAGAAAGACAAATACAGTATACTAACACACATATATGAAATCTAGTAAGATGGTCATGATAACACATACAGTGAACTCATGGAAAAACAGACAGAGAATAGTCATAAGGATATTGTGGGGAACAAACAGTGAGGCTGAGGCCTAGAGGGAGTAACGTGGAAACCTATACTTTCATGTGTGGAAAAGATAGCTATTGTCATTGTGCAAAGGTAATAGGAGTACTGACAATGGCTTGGGGCGATGGTCCAGAGGGGTGGGATGGGGGCAACTGGGTGGAGGGAGGGACCAGGGATATGCATATGACTGATCTGGGAACATACATGTCGGTGAACAGCAAAACTCTGTAAAATCTTTAAAATAAAGAATTAAAAAAAAAAAAAAGACATTATCTAATCCTGCTTAGATTAGCAGGAATAGTAGAGGGGAAGGCAGCCTCAGACTGTCAAATAACCACCGGGCTAAGTACATGAACTTCTCTGGTGGCTCAGATATCAGAGAATCTGCCTGCAATACAAATGATCCAGGTTCAATCCCTGGGTTGGGAAGATTCCCTGGAGGAAGGAATGGCAACCCACTCCAGTATTCTTGTCTTAAAAATCCCACGGACAGGGGAGCCTGGCAGGCTCCCCTGTCCATGGGGTCACAAAGAGTCAAGCACAGCTGAGCAACTAACACTTTAATTGCATCCTTGACTTTCTGGCAAGACATCAACAAAGTTCTCTTATCAGTAGGTTTTCAGTATGCTGTACTTTCAAATATAATATGAAATAACTCTGTATAATCTTATTTGTGTCCTTCAGATAATACACTAGTGGTTCAAGCCCTACTCTATAATTTGTGTGTGCGTGTATGTGTTTCTTCTTCAGTGTTTATCCTTAACAGAAAGAAATAATTGCTCTAAAATCCTATGCATAAACATAGGTATAACAACTGGTGAAAAGGCAAACAGCAACTTACTCAGATTTTTAACCTCCCAAATTTAACTCTCTTTCTTCTTGAACATATCTATTTCATAATTTCATTTCAAATATCCAAATTATAAGGAATTTTGCTGTCTGCTGCAGTCTCAGTGAAGTTTTAGACCCTTGTCTGCAAGACATAAGGGGGGGATTGTCTTGCATTCTGCATGAATCAAAAGAAAGACAAATACAGTATACTAACACACATATATGAAATCTAGTAAGATGGTCATGATAACACATACAGTGAACTCATGGAAAAACAGACAGAGAATAGTCATAAGGATATTGTGGGGAACAAACAGTGAGGCTGAGGCCTAGAGGGAGTAACGTGGAAACCTATACTTTCATGTGTGGAAAAGATAGCTATTGTCATTGTGCAAAGGTAATAGGAGTACTGACAATGGCTTGGGGCGATGGTCCAGAGGGGTGGGATGGGGGCAACTGGGTGGAGGGAGGGACCAGGGATATGCATATGACTGATCTGGGAACATACATGTCGGTGAACAGCAAAACTCTGTAAAATCTTTAAAATAAAGAATTAAAAAAAAAAAAAAGACATTATCTAATCCTGCTTAGATTAGCAGGAATAGTAGAGGGGAAGGCAGCCTCAGACTGTCAAATAACCACCGGGCTAAGTACATGAACTTCTCTGGTGGCTCAGATATCAGAGAATCTGCCTGCAATACAAATGATCCAGGTTCAATCCCTGGGTTGGGAAGATTCCCTGGAGGAAGGAATGGCAACCCACTCCAGTATTCTTGTCTTAAAAATCCCACGGACAGGGGAGCCTGGCAGGCTCCCCTGTCCATGGGGTCACAAAGAGTCAAGCACAGCTGAGCAACTAACACTTTAATTGCATCCTTGACTTTCTGGCAAGACATCAACAAAGTTCTCTTATCAGTAGGTTTTCAGTATGCTGTACTTTCAAATATAATATGAAATAACTCTGTATAATCTTATTTGTGTCCTTCAGATAATACACTAGTGGTTCAAGCCCTACTCTATAATTTGTGTGTGCGTGTATGTGTTTCTTCTTCAGTGTTTATCCTTAACAGAAAGAAATAATTGCTCTAAAATCCTATGCATAAACATAGGTATAACAACTGGTGAAAAGGCAAACAGCAACTTACTCAGATTTTTAACCTCCCAAATTTAACTCTCTTTCTTCTTGAACATATCTATTTCATAATTTCATTTCAAATATCCAAATTATAAGGGAATTTTGCTGTCTGCTGCAGTCTCAGTGAAGTTTTAGACCCTTGTCTGCAAGACATAGAGGGATTGTCTTGCATTCTGCACCTAAATGTGCCTGTGGGGAGTGTTAGCCCACATTGCTATAAAGGCAGGATAGCTAGCCATTGGAACTGACACAGAGAAATCCTTGCTGTTGCTCATAGAGGTCTGCATAGTCAAAGCTATGGTTTTTCCAGTGGTCATGTATGTATGTATGTGAGAGTTGGACTATAAAGAAGGCTGATCATTGCAGAACTGATGCTTCCAAACTGTGGTACTGGTGAAGACTCTTGATAGTCCCTTGGACTTCAAGGAGATCAAACCAGTCAATCCTAAGGGAAATCAACTCTGAATATTCACTGGAAGGACTGACACTGAAGTTCATGCCCCTAGTACTTTGGCTATCTGATGCAAAGGGCTGACTCACTGGGAAAGACCCTAATGGTGGGAAAGATTGAGAGCAAAAGGAGATGTGGTGTCAGAGGATTAAATGGTTTTATAGCATTACCGACTCAATGGAAGTGAATTTGGGCAAACTTGGGGAGATAGTGAAGAACAGAGGAGCCTGGTGTGCTGTATAGTCCATGGGGCTCCAGACAGTCAGACACAACTTAGCAACTGAATAACAAGTGAAGGGATCAAGCCATCTCAATTCAACATGATTTGCCAATTCATTCCCCACCTCCCTTCCCACCTCTAGCCTCTAGCCTCCTGTGGCAGTCTGAAAAATGACCTCCCAAAGATGTCCAGGTTCTCATCCTCCAAACATATGAGTATGTTACCTTACATGGGAAAAAGAACTTTGCATATGTGATTAAGAATTCTGAAATGGGAATATTATCCTAGATAATCCAGGTGGTGAAGTATAATCACAAAGGTCTTGCATAAGAGGAATGGAGGGAAATAAGTCAAGAGAGAAGACAATGTGATAAGAGAAGCAAAAATTGGAATGATGGGGCCAGAAGCCAAGGCAGTTCCTAGGAGGCGGAGAGGTAAGGAACAGATTCATCCTGAAAAGCCTCCAGAAGGAACCAGCCCTGCTGACACTTGGATTTTAGACCCTTAACACTCCTTTTGGACTTCTGACCTCTAGAACTGTCAGAGAATACATTTTGTGCTGTTTTAAATCACATGTTGTTATTGTTCAGTCACTAAGTTGCATCTAACTCTTTGTGACCGCATGGACTGCAGCATACTAGATTCCCCTATCATCCACTATCTCCCAGAGTTTGCTCAAACTCATGTCCATTGAGTCAGCAATGCCATCCAACATTTCATTCTCTGTTGCCCTCTTTTCCTTCTGCCTGCAAACTTCCCCAGCATTGGGGTCTTTTCTAATGAGTCAGCTCTTTGCATCATGTGGTCAGAGTATTGCAGTGTCCGCTTCAGCATTGGTCCTTCCAATGAATATTCAGGGTTGATTTCCCTTAGGATTGACTGGTTTGATCTCCTTGAAGTCCAAGGAACTTTCAAGAGTCTTCTCCAACACCTGACCACTGGAAAAACCATAGCTTTGATTATACAGACATTTGTTGGCACAGTGATGTCTCTGCTTGTATATACTTTGTCTAGGTTTGTCATAGCTCTTTCCCAAGGAGCAAGCATCTTTTCATTTCATGGACACTAGATTTGTGATAATTTGTTTTAGCAGCGAAAAATGACAAACTTGGGAGATAGTGAAGAACAGAGGAGCCTGGTGTGCTGTATACAGGGGCTCCAGACAGTCAGACACAACTTAGCAACTGAATAACAAGTGAAGGGATCAAGCCATCTCAATTCAACATGATTTGCCAATTCATTCCCCACCTCCCTTCCCACCTCTAGCCTCTAGCCTCCTGTGGCAGTCTGAAAAATGACCTCCCAAAGATGTCCAGGTTCTCATCCTCCAAACATATGAGTATGTTACCTTACATGGGAAAAAGAACTTTGCATATGTGATTAAGAATTCTGAAATGGGAATATTATCCTAGATAATCCAGGTGGTGAAGTATAATCACAAAGGTCTTGCATAAGAGGAATGGAGGGAAATAAGTCAAGAGAGAAGACAATGTGATAAGAGAAGCAAAAATTGGAATGATGGGGCCAGAAGCCAAGGCAGTTCCTAGGAGGCGGAGAGGTAAGGAACAGATTCATCCTGAAAAGCCTCCAGAAGGAACCAGCCCTGCTGACACTTGGATTTTAGACCCTTAACACTCCTTTTGGACTTCTGACCTCTAGAACTGTCAGAGAATACATTTTGTGCTGTTTTAAATCACATGTTGTTATTGTTCAGTCACTAAGTTGCATCTAACTCTTTGTGACCGCATGGACTGCAGCATACTAGATTCCCCTATCATCCACTATCTCCCAGAGTTTGCTCAAACTCATGTCCATTGAGTCAGCAATGCCATCCAACATTTCATTCTCTGTTGCCCTCTTTTCCTTCTGCCTGCAAACTTCCCCAGCATTGGGGTCTTTTCTAATGAGTCAGCTCTTTGCATCATGTGGTCAGAGTATTGCAGTGTCCGCTTCAGCATTGGTCCTTCCAATGAATATTCAGGGTTGATTTCCCTTAGGATTGACTGGTTTGATCTCCTTGAAGTCCAAGGAACTTTCAAGAGTCTTCTCCAACACCTGACCACTGGAAAAACCATAGCTTTGATTATACAGACATTTGTTGGCACAGTGATGTCTCTGCTTGTATATACTTTGTCTAGGTTTGTCATAGCTCTTTCCCAAGGAGCAAGCATCTTTTCATTTCATGGACACTAGATTTGTGATAATTTGTTTTAGCAGCTGCAAAAAGTTAATACATCTTTCTATATTTGCCTCACCCTCTATGCAGAATCTCTGACTTTGCTACCATCTTCATTTTTGTCTTTTGTCAAGTTTTTCATCTCTGTTCCAGCCCTCTTGATTAAGGATTTGCTTACTTTCCCTTTAATTAACCATCCTCCATACCTAGGCTCTTGCAAAGCCTAGGAACTTGTCAGTTTTACCCTTCAATAAGGACCTGTGGTTACAGAGCCAGACTGACATTTCCTGAAATGTGTTCCATGACATATAGGTCCTTGAATATACAAACATAGGGCATACAGTAAAGACAGTTGTTATTTATTATATCCCTCTCTTAAGAGACTCATATTCCTTATTAGCATGTTAGTGATCCTAAGAATGTCTACAGTTTTGTTTAGTGCAATATTTTCCAAATTTATTTGGCTATAGGACATTTTTCTTTTCATATGAGAAATCTAAACATGTCCTAGAAATGAAGTTCTATGAGCTGAAATGGGAAAAAGCTGATTGGGGTACACCTGGGGCTTGGGGATGCTAATATCCTTCTTGGGTGCTCTGAAGCTAATGTTCATTCAGCCTCTGGATTTTCTTTGAAAGGAAAGCCAGCTTCCATCAACCAGGGTCTGGGCTCTGTGAACTTCCCCTGCATTATGTGAGGAATGTAAGAAAATAAATGGGTGGAGCAGCCTTTATGTATCTATGACAGTTTCCTGCTTGGCCTATTGGGAACTGTGCTTGAAATTCACTTAGATAGGTCTGATTTGTTTTCATAGATTTCCTGCATTGGCCTGGATTTGCAAACTTCCCCAGCATTGGGGTCTTTTCTAATGATTCAGCTCTTTGCATCATGTTGTCAGAGTATTGCAGTGTCCGCTTCAGCATTGTTTCTTCTAATGAATATTCTGGGTTGATTTCCCTTAGGATTGACTGGTTTGATCTCCTTGAAGTCCAAGGAACTTTCAAGAGTCTTCTCCAACACCTGACCACTGGAAAAACCATAGCTTTGATTATACAGACATTTGTTGGCACAGTGATGTCTCTGCTTGTATATACTTTGTCTAGGTTTGTCATAGCTCTTTCCCAAGGAGCAAGCATCTTTTCATTTCATGGACACTAGATTTGTGATAATTTGTTTTAGCAGCTGCAAAAAGTTAATACATCTTTCTATATTTGCCTCACCCTCTATGCAGAATCTCTGACTTTGCTACCATCTTCATTTTTGTCTTTTGTCAAGTTTTTCATCTCTGTTCCAGCCCTCTTGATTAAGGATTTGCTTACTTTCCCTTTAATTAACCATCCTCCATACCTAGGCTCTTGCAAAGCCTAGGAACTTGTCAGTTTTACCCTTCAATAAGGACCTGTGGTTACAGAGCCAGACTGACATTTCCTGAAATGTGTTCCATGACATATAGGTCCTTGAATATACAAACATAGGGCATACAGTAAAGACAGTTGTTATTTATTATATCCCTCTCTTAAGAGACTCATATTCCTTATTAGCATGTTAGTGATCCTAAGAATGTCTACAGTTTTGTTTAGTGCAATATTTTCCAAATTTATTTGGCTATAGGACATTTTTCTTTTCATATGAGAAATCTAAACATGTCCTAGAAATGAAGTTCTATGAGCTGAAATGGGAAAAAGCTGATTGGGGTACACCTGGGGCTTGGGGATGCTAATATCCTTCTTGGGTGCTCTGAAGCTAATGTTCATTCAGCCTCTGGATTTTCTTTGAAAGGAAAGCCAGCTTCCATCAACCAGGGTCTGGGCTCTGTGAACTTCCCCTGCATTATGTGAGGAATGTAAGAAAATAAATGGGTGGAGCAGCCTTTATGTATCTATGACAGTTTCCTGCTTGGCCTATTGGGAACTGTGCTTGAAATTCACTTAGATAGATCTGATTTGTTTTTCATAGATCTGCAGTGGCAGGGGGCCTTTGTCATATAGAGCCAGTGGATTTGCCAAGCAATGGTTTGATCGCAGACTATGCAAACCCTTTTAAGCTATATGCTTAAGATCTGAAGAAGATGAGAATCCATAAGAATCTCCCCAAAGGTACAACAATCCTGGTTTCCAAATCCAGGTAGGGTACTTACCGGCCACACTAGGGTCAGGTGTCCCCTCTACACCCATCAGCACTGACTACGGCACTAGTCAGATGTACAGTGGTGTATGCAATATTAGGTAACATTTATGCAGTATTTGCTCTTTGTTAAGAGTTGCTGTAAGCACCTCAGATACGTCACAACTGTATACAAAATTCTGGAGCTTGGGGAGGTTAAAAATAACCCACCTGAGGTAACGTGGCTTGTAAATGGCATCACTGAACTTTGAACCCAGGAAGGCTGGTCCCAGAGACCCTGTCCTCAAAGCCCTGTATTATATGCAAGTGAAGAGAGGATAAGCTTGGAATCCACTATGACTGGATTTGAATCCAGACTCCTTGCTGTGACCTTGGGAAAGTCTCCTAATCTCTCTCAACTTCTGTTTCCTCTTTGGAAAATTATGATATAAAAAAAATGGTATCAGAATCATATGCTTGCCAGTCTGTTAACGTACTCACTTCTCCCACCTAACAGACCCTCTCACCAGTCTGTTTTGGGAGAATCACGACAGTCAGTGAGTGTCTGATCCCTTTAACGAAAGAGGTTATATTCTGCCACTTGGAAAACTATGCTGAGTTTAGTTATTGCTTTTTCTTGAATTATTTTCTTTCTATAAGGATTTTTCTTATTACAAAAGTAATACATGTTTTTTTCAGAAAAGAAAGCTCAGCAAAAGTAAGAAACAATTTTAAATCAACAATAATTCTAGAAAATCATATCTTTTTACTCTATTATTATTTCTAATTTTTACCCTATATTCTCTAAATAAAGCTTTCATTCTGTATTATTAATCTTCTGTTTTCCAAATAATAATTTTCTAAAATGCAGTTTTGTAAAAATTGCTTATTTCCATTTGTTATATCTTGAATGATTCTCATGCACTAACATTGTTGTTGAACAATTTTACAGTGAATATCTTTGAGACTTCTGTTTTTGACTCATGATTAATAGAGTTAGTTTTTTACAGTTTGAAGGTTACTTTCCATTTACAATTATTGCAAAATACTGGCTCTATTCACTGTGTTGTACAACATGTCTTACATCTATACTTACATCTATACTTTGTTCCTCACTCCCTCACCTTTATATTGCCCCTCCCTACCTCCCTATTAGTAACCACTCGTTAGTAGACTCAGTCTTGATGGCAGCTTTTTGGATTGTATTGCAAACAGAAAGACCTGACTCATTCAGTTTACTGTGCTAGTACCCAGAAACGCATTAGGATATAGCTACATAAAGACCTATGGACAAGGATGAATAGAATCTAAAGCAATTGCTTCCTTTCCAGGTAAATTCATGCCAGCAACTTAGCAAGTAGAAACCATAAGAGTACCTGAGTTTCATCTGGCAAGTGAGTGGCATGGAGGCTCACGTGGCCTCACTCTCATTTGTATCATATTGGGTATGAATCATGACCAATAGGCCATGACCAATAGGCCTTCACAGTATTCTGGAACCAACGGATATTTTTTTGGAACACTGCCAAGCTTAGCTTTTCAGATACTGCCCCCGACCCTTACTAGGACTTGTTTTTCTTTTGGAAATGAATGATATTTCTGATCATCAGGTCATGGGGCTTTTACCTCATTTGCTGAGAAATGATCTACAGTTACCATTAATTATTTTTTCCCTAGAGCCTCAAATTCTGAGAATTTTTATTCTAAAATCTATGTGTTAAAATCACTTTGTTTTTTACAATGGAATCTCATGCAGCTATTTATAAAGATTTGTTAAATCTATTTTTTGACATAGGAAGATATACTAGTGGTATATTACATTCATATTAAACAAATGCATATTTTTATATACATATGTTCATATGTGCACTGAAAAATCAATGAGCACATGAGAGTTGTTAATAGTTGCTACCACTAATGAGGGGGAAGTACTTTTTTGGGGGGGCCATTCTGTTGGTCTTTCATTTATTTATTTTCATCCATCTTTGTTCTTTTGGCCTGTGTGGGCCTCCAGTTGCAGTGGCCTCTCTTGCTGCAGAGTGCCACCAAGCTCCAGCTCAGTAGTTGGACACAACGGTCCAGCTGTTCTGTGGCACGTGGGATCTTCCCAGGCCAGGGATCGAACCGGCACCCTTTGCACTGCAAGGCGGTGTCCTTACCCATTGGACTACCAGGGAAGCCCAGAGGGAAGTGCTTTTATCTTCTACTTTTTTCTTAAACTGTTACTTGAATTTTTACAGTGAGCAGGAGTTTTCTTTTATAGGAGTCAAAGCATTAAAGGTAGTCCTGATGTTTTAGAAAGACAAATAATGTTTTTAAAGGCAGTATGTATTATTACTTATAAAGATAGATTAATTTATATTTTGAATTCAGCTTTTATGATTTGGGGGACTATAATATATGCTCCCAGCAGTTATAATATACACTTTTAAAAATACTTTAAAATATCCTTTTAAATATTTGATTAAATAAGTAGACTCTACATAGCATATGATGCCATATTTTTTATGACTTCTCATAAA
This sequence comes from Tragulus kanchil, assembly GCA_022376925.1. Taxonomy (NCBI): domain Eukaryota; kingdom Metazoa; phylum Chordata; class Mammalia; order Artiodactyla; family Tragulidae; genus Tragulus; species Tragulus kanchil. The sequence goes on along the minus strand of JAIOJX010000003.1, from coordinate 73,338,796 downwards.
TATATGTTCCTTAAGTGTATAAAAGTTATTTTGCTGATGCATTAATTCATCTACTCATTTATTCACTCCTTCAACAGACAGTTACTGAGTGTTTTGTTTCTTGCACTGGCCCACACAGGGGATATGATTTTAAGCCCACAGATAAGGTCCCACTCAAAACATAAAGAATTCATTCCAGGTGAAAATTGATATTTCACAAGATAATGGATGCTGAACCAAGTAGCACTTCACTGGTATCCCTAATTTAGAACACAACTAACTTTGGAAATATTGTCAGAAAGAATCAAGTATCTTAAGAACTCATTGCTCAAGTCATACCAAGTGCAAGATTCTCAAGATCTTTCGTAACAATTAATTAGGAATGCCCCCATATTGCAGTCATTCTTTAATTTCCAATCTTGAAGAAGGTATTCTTACCTCCTTGGTGAATTTTAAATGATCCCTGCAGGAGTAGAGAGTGATCTGATAACTTTTATGAATCAATAAAAATGTGCAGACTAGTAGAAAGATAAAGCCATGAATTCAAAATTTACTAAAGAAAAATACACATAAAGTTTTTAAGAAGTAGTTACCCAGTTTTCCTTTCTTACCTTCATGTCTGACCTTGAGAAGCATCAGATATAAACAATGAGAGAGAACTCCTGTTTTCCCAACCAAGCTCCAGCTCAGTAGTTGGACACAACGGTCCAGCTGTTCTGTGGCACGTGGGATCTTCCCAGGCCAGGGATCGAACCGGCACCCTTTGCACTGCAAGGCGGTGTCCTTACCCATTGGACTACCAGGGAAGCCCAGAGGGAAGTGCTTTTATCTTCTACTTTTTTCTTAAACTGTTACTTGAATTTTTACAGTGAGCAGGAGTTTTCTTTTATAGGAGTCAAAGCATTAAAGGTAGTCCTGATGTTTTAGAAAGACAAATAATGTTTTTAAAGGCAGTATGTATTATTACTTATAAAGATAGATTAATTTATATTTTGAATTCAGCTTTTATGATTTGGGGGACTATAATATATGCTCCCAGCAGTTATAATATACACTTTTAAAAATACTTTAAAATATCCTTTTAAATATTTGATTAAATAAGTAGACTCTACATAGCATATGATGCCATATTTTTTATGACTTCTCATAAATATATGTTCCTTAAGTGTATAAAAGTTATTTTGCTGATGCATTAATTCATCTACTCATTTATTCACTCCTTCAACAGACAGTTACTGAGTGTTTTGTTTCTTGCACTGGCCCACACAGGGGATATGATTTTAAGCCCACAGATAAGGTCCCACTCAAAACATAAAGAATTCATTCCAGGTGAAAATTGATATTTCACAAGATAATGGATGCTGAACCAAGTAGCACTTCACTGGTATCCCTAATTTAGAACACAACTAACTTTGGAAATATTGTCAGAAAGAATCAAGTATCTTAAGAACTCATTGCTCAAGTCATACCAAGTGCAAGATTCTCAAGATCTTTCGTAACAATTAATTAGGAATGCCCCCATATTGCAGTCATTCTTTAATTTCCAATCTTGAAGAAGGTATTCTTACCTCCTTGGTGAATTTTAAATGATCCCTGCAGGAGTAGAGAGTGATCTGATAACTTTTATGAATCAATAAAAATGTGCAGACTAGTAGAAAGATAAAGCCATGAATTCAAAATTTACTAAAGAAAAATACACATAAAGTTTTTAAGAAGTAGTTACCCAGTTTTCCTTTCTTACCTTCATGTCTGACCTTGAGAAGCATCAGATATAAACAATGAGAGAGAACTCCTGGTCAGAAAACCAGTGAACTTTTGACTAATGGAAGCCACGTGTCTCTGGCAGAAGAGTCACTTCTGGGGGCTTCAGGAGGTGCCTACTGCGTGCCCACAGGGGCCAGTAACTGCGGTGACAGCACATCCTCAAGAGTCTTTTGAACAAGAGTTTTCCAAAAACAATACCACAAAGTGCATCCCTCATTGTCTTTTTATGATGGTCTATGGAGTGGCCAAGGGTGGGCTTGGGTAGCAAGAATATAATCACTTTTTATTTTTGGAAGCAGAAAGCATGTCTTCTCCTTGGCAGCTAAAATACTGGCATTGGCCAGAGGGAAAAGTTTAGATTGCACGGCTTCCAGTGCCCTTGTTTATCTAAACTAACCCCCAGGGCAATGACTTTGGCACATATCTCAGTGGTTGTCTTTGAGGAAATCTACCAGAAGTCTTATTCTTTTGTTTGGAAATGTAGATATCGCTTGTTAAAAAAAAAAAAGAAACAAAAGGAAATAAAAGAAAACAACCCTTTCAGTGACCCTGAGCTTTGTCCCTGCTCCCACACAACTCCCTCCAGCTCTCTTGTGCTGTAGCTCTGTGGAGCAAGGGTGGGGAGGCCCTCAATGACCTGAAGCTGAATGTCAACCTCTACCAGCCAGGCCGGACCCAGCAGGATTCATAACTGGTTATGTAGGACTTTCATCTACATTTGGCTTCTACCATGGTGATACAGAGAAACCAACCTGCCTTCAGCCGTGGGTGTAAAGGGACTGACATAGTTAAGCTCCATTTTGCCAGAAAGAAAATTTGAATTATCAATTATTTAGCAGAAATGCATTTGAATCCAGTTAATGAAAAGTGATAGCTCCTGGAATGAGTAGAAAAATTCCCGATAGTTTAAAGACTTGGGTTCCAGTCCTAGCACTCTGCTGTCCAGCCCTGTGAGCTTGGCTGATGCCATTAGAAAGCTCTCTGGACTTCAGTATTCCTACCAAGTAAATAAGGAGGGTATGTCATTTTGAAGTAGTTACCCAGTTTTCCTTTCTTACCTTCATGTCTGACCTTGAGAAGCATCAGATATAAACAATGAGAGAGAACTCCTGGTCAGAAAACCAGTGAACTTTTGACTAATGGAAGCCACGTGTCTCTGGCAGAAGAGTCACTTCTGGGGGCTTCAGGAGGTGCCTACTGCGTGCCCACAGGGGCCAGTAACTGCGGTGACAGCACATCCTCAAGAGTCTTTTGAACAAGAGTTTTCCAAAAACAATACCACAAAGTGCATCCCTCATTGTCTTTTTATGATGGTCTATGGAGTGGCCAAGGGTGGGCTTGGGTAGCAAGAATATAATCACTTTTTATTTTTGGAAGCAGAAAGCATGTCTTCTCCTTGGCAGCTAAAATACTGGCATTGGCCAGAGGGAAAAGTTTAGATTGCACGGCTTCCAGTGCCCTTGTTTATCTAAACTAACCCCCAGGGCAATGACTTTGGCACATATCTCAGTGGTTGTCTTTGAGGAAATCTACCAGAAGTCTTATTCTTTTGTTTGGAAATGTAGATATCGCTTGTTAAAAAAAAAAAGAAAAAGAAACAAAAGGAAATAAAAGAAAACAACCCTTTCAGTGACCCTGAGCTTTGTCCCTGCTCCCACACAACTCCCTCCAGCTCTCTTGTGCTGTAGCTCTGTGGAGCAAGGGTGGGGAGGCCCTCAATGACCTGAAGCTGAATGTCAACCTCTACCAGCCAGGCCGGACCCAGCAGGATTCATAACTGGTTATGTAGGACTTTCATCTACATTTGGCTTCTACCATGGTGATACAGAGAAACCAACCTGCCTTCAGCCGTGGGTGTAAAGGGACTGACATAGTTAAGCTCCATTTTGCCAGAAAGAAAATTTGAATTATCAATTATTTAGCAGAAATGCATTTGAATCCAGTTAATGAAAAGTGATAGCTCCTGGAATGAGTAGAAAAATTCCCGATAGTTTAAAGACTTGGGTTCCAGTCCTAGCACTCTGCTGTCCAGCCCTGTGAGCTTGGCTGATGCCATTAGAAAGCTCTCTGGACTTCAGTATTCCTACCAAGTAAATAAGGAGGGTATGTGGTGTCATCGTCCCCTAAATTAGTTAATTTGGAAAGTTGTACTCATTGACTCATCACTGATTCAACTTTTATTGTCATCTTCCAAATATAAATTAAGTTTAAACACTCCATTACTTAATTCAACATTAATCAGTGTTTATTATGCTCCAGGCTCTGAGAGCAAAGGAGACAAGGAGACAAAAACACTGCTCGAACCCTTAACAAATAAACTGAGAGAAGAAACAGATGGATTTGTCACTAATTGTATTATACTTTGTGTGCATGCATGTGTGGTTAAGTTGCTTCAGTCATTCCAACTCTTTGCGGACCTATGGACTGTAGCCCACCAGGCTGCTCTGTCCACGGGATTCTCTGGGCAAGAAGACTGGAGTGGGGTGTCATGCCCTCCTCCAGGGAATCTTCCCAACTCAGGGATTGAACCTGAGTCTCCTGCAGCTCCTGTACTGAAGGCAGTTCTTTACTGCTGAGCCACCAGGGAAACCCCATAATTGTTCACAATTACGTTTGAATCTTATCATTTTTATCTGCATTTAAAATGTTCTCCCCCCAATACTTCTATTTTCTTTTATGCTACCTTGGACCATTTTATGTCTCGGGTTGTGGTCTTTTACATATATTGCCTTGCATCCTTAGCTGTTCTGTATTTCTAATTTGCTCTCTCCACAAGCTCATTAGGTTTGAAGACGGGTACTGAATTGGGTCACGTTGTTTTCTGTCTCAAGTGGCACTGAGCACAGTGAGCAAACAGCAGGCACTCAACATCTGTTTGTTCAATTGTATCAACTGATGGAATCCTAATAAATATTGTCTGTGTTTAGTTGCCCTTAGTCAGTGGTATTCTTTGTGGCCAGGCAGAAACCTTCAGGAGTGGAGGATTGTTTTTTCTTTGAAGACAGAATACTCAACATTAGTCTGGATTATGGCACAGGTGTTGTGACACCTCTCTCACATCAACACCAGGAATATTCACTGCTAGCAGCTGTAGGTTTGGATTTCCCTTAAACCAGCTGTGGGTCTGGATGGAGGTGAGAATTTGCTAAGGGCCACAGGATGCCTTCCGAATTCTGTAGCCAAAATGGCAAGGGGAGGCATTCTTATTACCTGCTAATGCATCTCAGGAAACAGATATGATCTGGGTTGATTACATTGCACTTAGATGCCATAACTCAATATGGACTATTTTTAATGGGTTTACTTGAAGAAGTAGCAGCAACTCTACTCTGTTGAGTGCTCACGTGTTGGATGAAAGTCTGCAAAGTCGTATTACCTACTATTTATGGAATGCTTCCAGTGTGCCAGTTTCACATCGTGGGTGCTGTTCCGATGAATCCTCACAGTGAGAATGTCAGGTTGAAGGGAGGTATGCAGAGCAGGAGGTAGACAGTGCCTTATTCATGAGTAGGAGGTGGTTGAAATACTCATAGAACTAATTCATGCAGACAGTGATCTCAAACAAAACTGTGCATGTAATAGTTATTTGCTCCAGTATTGTCATCCAGATAATCTAGAGCATCGTTATATTGATTTCAAGAAGATTTTGATAAAAGTAAACCCCTACTCCCACCCACCCACTCTGCCTCAAGAAAAAAGAGAAATCTTGGTAGAGAACTATAGATGCCTGGAGAAGGTGCACATTCACTTTCATGGTTCAATAGATCCAAGCTTGAAAAACTATCTTACAGATATTTGGAAAACAAGACTGACTTTAAAATGAAGTATTGCAAGCCTCAGAACTCCTAGCTGTGTTCTTGATAAAGGCTTCTGGGTCTTTTCTTCTCTTAGCATCTCAAGGTGGAGATTTACCTGAGCTCAGAATCTGGTTTTCAGCAAAGTCTCTGGAGGTGGAAAGGGCAAAAGAAGCCTCAGCATGATTCATCCATTTCCAAGTGATGGCTTTGGATCTGCACTGAAATGAGACTCTCAACCCACGTGTGCCACTGCAGTTGGTTTACTCCTGGCAAAGTGAGATTTCCTGTTTCTCAGCAAACAGATTTAAAGAGGTTTAGACAAGAGACTCAAGAGCTTTCTTGCACACCAATCAGTTCTTGCAAAATAGCGTTTTAATTATTTAAGTGCAAGTGAATCAGTAACATCTGAATTAGATTTTCTTGAAAAAAAAAAAGAAAAGAAATACAGTTGGCCTTTAAAACTGAAAGGAGAAAGTGCTTGGTTGGCTAAAAACAATTTAGGTTTTGTGGTAACCCCAAAGTGTTTGAAAAACAATTTACATATTTGATGAGCTCAAAATGTCTCTGGATTAGGCCTTGTTCCCAGGATAAAGTACACAATAAATATGGACATTTTAAATATGGGTCATATTGAGTTCCATTTTCACAGCGTCTCAAATTTAGTAATCAAGAGTTGAAAGGGTCTGTCCTTGTTTTTTACATGGTACATTTTCAAAACCATTAACACTCTTTTAAAAAATTATTCAAATAATGAAAACATGGTATGAAATAGGCTTTTCATGGTATTTAAGAATAAATTGTCAAGCCATTTAATAATATTTTTGTAGCTACTTTTCACTGAGCCTGTCTTGTACAGTGGGGAAATTATTTCAGGAAAAGTCTAAAAGTATTTAGGTTCTGGGACTACAACACATTTTCCTATAAAATGAATCATCGAGAAACTTTGTAAAACTTAGATTTGATTATGTTCATGGGAGGTTCATACCAGTTTGGATTGATTGTGCTTATTAATCAATTTATGTTGCTCTTGCATTTTCTTAGAAAGCTCATTGACAGTTATAAATCCAGTCACCAAAGTGAGTTGAGTTTTTAACTCACCAATGGTAAAGCTTAGGTAAAACCCCCCAAACAGGCGATGTCCATTGAAAGACATGCCATGATCGATAAGAACCTATTGATTAAAACTTGCTGTGAACTAGCAATGTGATTGCAATCTAATAGACTTAAAGCTAGAAGAGTTTGGTTTTCTCTTCAATTATGTCTTGAAAGTGAAGTGTTATTCTTTCAGTCACATCCAGCTCTTTGCAACCCTGTGGACTGCAACCCATCCCATTCTTCTTGCCCATGGGATTTGCCAAGCGAGAATACTGGAGTGGGTTGCTATGCCCTCCTCCACAGGCAGCCCGGGGATCTTCCCAACCCAGGGGTCAAACCTGCATCTTTTATGTCTCCTGCATTGGCAGGCAGAGTCTTTACCACTGTATCACCAGAGAAAATCAGAATGTGATAAACTAGAAGATAAAGTGTCTCACAAAGGTAGAATGATCAATGATATGGAATGATGGATCATATAAGAAAGAATTGGTTTTGCAAAAGGACTTACAAAGGGGAAATTATTAATGATTCTAACCAGAGTAATTTTATTATGGTGGTTCAAGAGAAAGCCTGATTAGAATGGGCATAAGAGGGGATAGGAGGAAGGAGATTAGAGGAAACTAGTATGAATAATCCCCTTAAAGAGTTTAACTGAAAGGGGAAATAGGCTATCTTAAAGTCTTCTACAAAGTCAACTTCACTGAGGTATAATTTATACTCCATAAAATGCACCCATTTTGAATGTTCATTTTGATGAGTTTTGACAAACTTATGCCTGTGAAGCCACACCATAGCTAAAACAGAGAACATTATGTCATGCTCCAAAGCTTCCCAGTGCCTCTTCCTAGTCAGCCCCTCCACTCCTGACCCAGGCAGGCAACTGCTAATCTCATTTCTGTCACCATAGATTAAATTGTGGGCAATGTTCTTTTGTCATAGATATTGCAGTTTGTATATTCATCCGTCTGATGATGGAAATTTTTAGTCTTTCCAGTTTGGGATGATTATGAATTTAGGTACTGTGATGATTTGTGTGCCCTGTGTTTTCATTTCTTTTAATCCAGTACCGTAGTAACTCACCAATGGTAAAGCTTAGGTAAAACCCCCCAAACAGGCGATGTCCATTGAAAGACATGCCATGATCGATAAGAACCTATTGATTAAAACTTGCTGTGAACTAGCAATGTGATTGCAATCTAATAGACTTAAAGCTAGAAGAGTTTGGTTTTCTCTTCAATTATGTCTTGAAAGTGAAGTGTTATTCTTTCAGTCACATCCAGCTCTTTGCAACCCTGTGGACTGCAACCCATCCCATTCTTCTTGCCCATGGGATTTGCCAAGCGAGAATACTGGAGTGGGTTGCTATGCCCTCCTCCACAGGCAGCCCGGGGATCTTCCCAACCCAGGGGTCAAACCTGCATCTTTTATGTCTCCTGCATTGGCAGGCAGAGTCTTTACCACTGTATCACCAGAGAAAATCAGAATGTGATAAACTAGAAGATAAAGTGTCTCACAAAGGTAGAATGATCAATGATATGGAATGATGGATCATATAAGAAAGAATTGGTTTTGCAAAAGGACTTACAAAGGGGAAATTATTAATGATTCTAACCAGAGTAATTTTATTATGGTGGTTCAAGAGAAAGCCTGATTAGAATGGGCATAAGAGGGGATAGGAGGAAGGAGATTAGAGGAAACTAGTATGAATAATCCCCTTAAAGAGTTTAACTGAAAGGGGAAATAGGCTATCTTAAAGTCTTCTACAAAGTCAACTTCACTGAGGTATAATTTATACTCCATAAAATGCACCCATTTTGAATGTTCATTTTGATGAGTTTTGACAAACTTATGCCTGTGAAGCCACACCATAGCTAAAACAGAGAACATTATGTCATGCTCCAAAGCTTCCCAGTGCCTCTTCCTAGTCAGCCCCTCCACTCCTGACCCAGGCAGGCAACTGCTAATCTCATTTCTGTCACCATAGATTAAATTGTGGGCAATGTTCTTTTGTCATAGATATTGCAGTTTGTATATTCATCCGTCTGATGATGGAAATTTTTAGTCTTTCCAGTTTGGGATGATTATGAATTTAGGTACTGTGATGATTTGTGTGCCCCTGTGTTTTCATTTCTTTTATATAAATACTTGAGAAATGCAGCTGCTGGATGAGTGGCAAGCATCTGTATAATTTAATAAGAAACTGCCAAGTTTTTTTCTAAAACAGCTGTGTGATTTTCATACCATATGTCTATAAGAGTTCCAGTTCCTCCAAATTACTCCAACATTTGGTGTTGTCAGTCTTTTGAATTTTAACTAGCCCAGTGGATATATAGTGGGTATCTCGCTGTGGTTTTCTATTTCTTCTGGCATCTTTGATAATTTGTAAATTGCAAGGAACTTTTTTTACTACATTAAAGTTGTTCCAATTTATTGTTTTAATATAATTCATAATGTGCACTTATTTTTAAGGCCTGTATGGTCTCTAGTAATGCATTTGCTCTCGTTCCAGATATTGGTGTTTTCTGACTTCAATCATATATGTTATTGTCATTAATGATTAGTTCAGTTAGGATCTCACCAAATTTCATATTTTCAAAGAACTGGCTTTTTAAAATTAAGATATAATTTATTTAGTACATTATATTAGTTTCTGACCTGACTTATTCACTGTTTTATATAATGGGAAATGATCCCCACAATAAATCTAATTATTATCTATCACTGCACATAATTACAAAGTATTTTTCTTGTGATGAAAAATACTAAGATTTACTCTTAGCAATTTTCAAATATACAATATAGTATATTTAACTATAGCAACGATGCTATGTATTACACCTCCATAACTTATTTTGTAATTAGAAATTTGTATCTTTTGGTACCTTCACCCCTTTCACCCACCTCCCATCCCTTGCCTATGACCACAGCAGTCTGTTTTCTATATCTGTTATTTTGATTTTTGACTTTTTATTGTTATTTGTTTGTTTTTCAGATTCCACATAAGTGAGATCATAATGTATTTTTCTTTTTCTGTTTTATTTTATTTTTATTTTTTACAGAGTTTTGTTGTTTACTGCCACACATTGACCTGAATCCACCACCAGTATTTTTTTTTCTCTGATTTATTTCATTTAGCATAATACCTTCAAGGCCTATCCATATTGTCACAAATGGCAAGTTTTTCTTCTTTTATATGACTGAATAATATTCTATACTCAGCTTTGTTTCAGAAAGTTATTAGTTCACCATCATTTTAAAGACTGTTTTTATTGCATGTAGTTTTATTGTGATCATAGATTTTTTTACCCATCTCTTTCAAAACATAATTCAGTTGTCTTCTGACATAGCTTTTCATGAGAATCTGTGTATTATTTTTGTTTCTCTGCATAAGATCTTTATTTTTCGTTGCATTTAAGATGTGGGTATCTCGCTGTGGTTTTCTATTTCTTCTGGCATCTTTGATAATTTGTAAATTGCAAGGAACTTTTTTTACTACATTAAAGTTGTTCCAATTTATTGTTTTAATATAATTCATAATGTGCACTTATTTTTAAGGCCTGTATGGTCTCTAGTAATGCATTTGCTCTCGTTCCAGATATTGGTGTTTTCTGACTTCAATCATATATGTTATTGTCATTAATGATTAGTTCAGTTAGGATCTCACCAAATTTCATATTTTCAAAGAACTGGCTTTTTAAAATTAAGATATAATTTATTTAGTACATTATATTAGTTTCTGACCTGACTTATTCACTGTTTTATATAATGGGAAATGATCCCCACAATAAATCTAATTATTATCTATCACTGCACATAATTACAAAGTATTTTTCTTGTGATGAAAAATACTAAGATTTACTCTTAGCAATTTTCAAATATACAATATAGTATATTTAACTATAGCAACGATGCTATGTATTACACCTCCATAACTTATTTTGTAATTAGAAATTTGTATCTTTTGGTACCTTCACCCCTTTCACCCACCTCCCATCCCTTGCCTATGACCACAGCAGTCTGTTTTCTATATCTGTTATTTTGATTTTTGACTTTTTATTGTTATTTGTTTGTTTTTCAGATTCCACATAAGTGAGATCATAATGTATTTTTCTTTTTCTGTTTTATTTTATTTTTATTTTTTACAGAGTTTTGTTGTTTACTGCCACACATTGACCTGAATCCACCACCAGTATTTTTTTTTCTCTGATTTATTTCATTTAGCATAATACCTTCAAGGCCTATCCATATTGTCACAAATGGCAAGTTTTTCTTCTTTTATATGACTGAATAATATTCTATACTCAGCTTTGTTTCAGAAAGTTATTAGTTCACCATCATTTTAAAGACTGTTTTTATTGCATGTAGTTTTATTGTGATCATAGATTTTTTTACCCATCTCTTTCAAAACATAATTCAGTTGTCTTCTGACATAGCTTTTCATGAGAATCTGTGTATTATTTTTGTTTCTCTGCATAAGATCTTTATTTTTTCGTTGCATTTAAGATGTTTTCTTTATCACTGCTTTTTAGCAATTTGACTATTATATGCCTTGAATATTTTCTGTGTGGGTGTGGGTGTGTTTTCTAACTTGGGATTTGTTGTGTTTCTTGGGTCAGTGGGCTTAAAGTTTTAGTCAAATTTGGAAAATTTTTCAACCATTATTATTTTCATTCCTTCTGAGTTACAAGGTATCAGATTACTTGATATTACTCCAGAAGCCACTGAAGCTCTGGTAATTTTATTTTCAACCTCGTATCTCTTAGTGTTTTGTTTTAGATAAATTCTGTTGTAGTGCCTTCATGTTTATTGACTTTTTCTTTTGCAATGTCTAATCTGGTGTTTTTCTCATTCAGTAAATTTCTCACTTCAAATATTGTATTTTAAATAGCTCCCATGGCTCTCCTATTACATTCATGTTTTCCTATAAATATCTGTGCATAGTCTTCATAGTTGCTTTAGCATCCTTGTCTATAGTTCCATTTCTGTGGGTTAGTGTCAGTTCACAGATTTCCCCTCAATTATATGTCACATTTCCTACCCTTTAGCATATCTGATCATTTTCTTAGTGAGTGATGTTTGTTCACTGTGATGCTTTCTTATTGATTGTCTAGATTTTATTGTCTTCCTATAAAGAGTGGTGACTTTTATTTTTAGCAAGCAGTTAATTTAAGGTTCTTGCAAATCAATGTGCTCCTACTGAAACCTGTTTTTAAATTTTAAATTTGGGCATGTGTAGATTAGACTTTTCTCTAGAAATAGTTCATTTTCACTAAAGCATAGTCTCTCTGGTACCTCTATTAAATGACTTTAGAATTGGCTTAAATCAGAATATGGTTACTTATTATATTACAGGCGCTATAGCAATGGAGATGTGCTTCACTTCCTCTGTGAATTGTCTTCTATTACTAATTTAATTTTGATTTTTCACTCCTTCCACTTTTCTCTGTTCTGTTTCATCAGTTCTTGTTAGACAAATGTTGAGGCTTTAGATCTTCCCTCCAATGGCTGTAAATTTTATTTTATAATTTCCGTCACATTTTTATTTTTGGGAGATTTTCTTAGCTTAATCTTTAAGATTACTAATTTGCTCTACATCAGTATTCATTCTGCTTTGCAGCCAATCTCTTGAGTTTGCTCCAAATATTATATTTTTTCATTTTTAAGATCTCTAGCTAGTTCTTCTACACAATGGTCTTTTCTTGATTCATAGGTATATCTTCTCTTGTTCCTTTGAGAATGTTAATTGATTTTTGTAAAGGTTTCACATTTGCTTATTCTGTTCGCTGTATCCTCAAGTGTTAACCCTCCTCTTTGTTAAGTTTTACATTTTATCAAGGTGTTTGTTGAGTCTGTGTTTATGCTTCTTTCAGATTCCTTCTTCTTTTTTTATGGATTCCATTGTGTATTGCAGTTACTCTCAGTTATTATAAGGAAAGGTAAATTATTCAGCAGTTGGGCAGCATATGGCAGTGGCTAATCTTCTGGGTAAGTGAGATTACCTCTTCTTCCAAAATCGAACCAGACTGTCATGGGACTTCCCTGTCGTTTGGACCTGAAACCTTGTGTTTTTCACTGCACCCTCAGAAGCAAAAGTCTACTGCTTATATCTTGTCCCAAGTTAGGATGAATGGATGCATTGGAAAAAAATGCTGTCATTAATGCTGAGTCTAGTGATCAATGAACTCATTTAGACATGATTCCTTATGTACATTGCTCTGCATTTGAAGTCTTCTAGATCCACTTCCAGCTTATGCAAAATCTTCTCATTTATAATTATAGAGTGGCTTACTTCCATTAAACCACACTTCCATTAAAGCACAGCAGTTCATCCAATGTTCTACAGTTATTTTGGAGGGAACTATTTCTGTGTAGCCAAGACAGCATACTTTCTAGTTGCAAATTCAAGTAAACACTCTTTGTCTTCTTTACCTATACTCCAGCAAGCTTTTCTCATTTTAAGATTGCCATGTGACTTTTGGTACCAATTACCTTATTTTGAATTGCTACCAAAAAACCTATCATTTTCACTATATGATTACTTTTTCTTAGGGGTAAATTATATAAAGCCTTAACCTCGTAATTCTGGTTAAACTAGTGTTGGTAAATAATATGATGTTCTTTCCAATAGCATATTTGAAAATGCCATCACATTGTTTATAGATTTTCTTTTGTGTTATTCTCCATTTTCTAGATTTAATGGTTTTAAATGTTATTTTTCTTAAACCAATATACAAAGGTTGCATTTATATTTACTAAAATAGTGCTATCTATAATCTCACAATTTGGTAACAATATTCAGTCTTTTTACATTATGACTCCCTAATTTTCTCCTATTTAGGGGGGTCAAGAATTTTTTAATTTGAAACTTTCAAGCAAGATACATGGTTGATTTTTAATACTTCGATATTACAATGATAAGGCAATTTTCATTAAGAAATAGATGCTTTAGCTCTATTCTTTAGCCCTTAATTTTATTTCATGCACTTATATGCATTGTCATACATAGTAGTTAGAATTTCCAATAGCTTCATAAACTGTGTTTTGCATTTGGCATAAAAGTGCAAATCATTCATTATAAACAGTCACGATTTGATACTCATGTTTTGGCTTAACACCATGACCAGACTCATTTAGTTTTCTATTTCTAGCCAAACCTAAAATAGCAAAGACTAAATCATCGCCTTGGATATAGTTCATACTTTATGATACAACTCCTGATCATATGAGAGGTTCTCCTTCCTCTGAGAAATATCAGAATGTACTTTATTATATCTGACTCAGAATATTAATATCAGGAGTGTCACAAACTTACAAACTTCCTAATGATATAGAAGTACTTGGGAATATGAGGCTGAACTTTAATCCTGAAAAATGACTCGTACTCAATTTTAAAATTTTATTAGAATAGATGTATATTTCTTAACTTTTAAATATATAAAAAGAACAATGGCCTTGCCTTTGCAGAGTTCTTGCTTTATCTAATGCTTCTCTGGTGGCTCAACAGTAAAGAATTTGCCTGCAGTGCAAGAGACTCAGGTTTGATCCCTCGGTTGGGAAGATCCCCTGGAGGAGGAAATGGCAACCCACTCCAGTATTCTTGCCTGGGAAATCCCATGGCCAGGGGGCTTGACGGGCTATCGTCCACGGGTTCTCAAAGAGTCAGACATAACTGAGCTACTAAATAACAAGCTTAATCAAGTATGGGCTCTAGCATGAAGTAGCATTGAAACAATGAGCTGGATACTTGGTTTCTCTGAGCTTTTTCCCTCTTGTGTTTATAGGAATCGTAGTATCTGTCTGATCTTAAAAGGTAATTGAGAGACTCGAATGAGATCGTATGTATGGAAGGAAGCTGCCAAACGCAATGCAGTGTGGTGGCTCTATTAGCTTTGCGTACACATCTGTGCTTCAGTCTTGACTGTAAACAATGCTCCATCAGCCCATGCAGGTAGGGAGAACACCTAAAAGGAAGGAACAATTTCTGTTATTTTTTTTTTAGATTATTGATTTCTCTTTGCTGGATCTTAGTTGTGGCATGTGGAATCTTTCAGTTGTGAGATCTTTATTTGCAGCATGCAAACTCTTAGTTGCAGCATGTGGAATCTAGTTCTCTGACCAGGGATCAAACTCAGGGCTCCTGCACTAGAAGTCTTACTCATCGGACCACCAGTGATGTTCCAAGGAGGCCCCTTTATTTGAAAACATTCTTAATTGGGATTTGTCAACACATGTCCTGTTCTATACTGCAGAGGATAGCATCATCATAACTGTATCATGGTCATTTCTGGAATTGTCCCTCTTGCTCCCATCGAGCAAGAGATAGTTCAGTAGTTCTCTAGTGCTTGCTCACAATTCTGACACTCTATCAAGTGGTAGTGCATCTCCTTGATATTTCAATTGTAATCATTTAAAGTACAATGTAATTCATACATGGATTTTTTGAAGCATTCAAGATAGTTTTTCTCTTCTGACTTCATTTTTATATTTGTGACTATTTTCAGTAAGCACATCAGTTATTCCAGTCAAATTGTCTTCATTCAGAAGATGTATTCAAATTTATTATCTTAGTAATGCACTGTAGAAACATTTATGTAGTACTTGAGATATAAGTAACTTCTGGGTACTAAGAATACTAAGTCAAATAAAATAGAGTCTTCAGGCCACTTTATGTTTAAGTTAGGAAAATGGAGAACCACACAACAAAAAAAGCTACCCACTCCAGTATTCTTGCCTGGGAAATCCCATGGCCAGGGGGCTTGACGGGCTATCGTCCACGGGTTCTCAAAGAGTCAGACATAACTGAGCTACTAAATAACAAGCTTAATCAAGTATGGGCTCTAGCATGAAGTAGCATTGAAACAATGAGCTGGATACTTGGTTTCTCTGAGCTTTTTCCCTCTTGTGTTTATAGGAATCGTAGTATCTGTCTGATCTTAAAAGGTAATTGAGAGACTCGAATGAGATCGTATGTATGGAAGGAAGCTGCCACACGCAATGCAGTGTGGTGGCTCTATTAGCTTTATGCTACACATCTGTGCTTCAGTCTTGACTGTAAACCATGCTCCATCAGCCCATGCAGGTAGGGAGAACACCTAAAAGGAAGGAACAATTTCTGTTATTTTTTTTTTAGATTATTGATTTCTCTTTGCTGGATCTTAGTTGTGGCATGTGGAATCTTTCAGTTGTGAGATCTTTATTTGCAGCATGCAAACTCTTAGTTGCAGCATGTGGAATCTAGTTCTCTGACCAGGGATCAAACTCAGGGCTCCTGCACTAGAAGTCTTACTCATCGGACCACCAGTGATGTTCCAAGGAGGCCCCTTTATTTGAAAACATTCTTAATTGGGATTTGTCAACACATGTCCTGTTCTATACTGCAGAGGATAGCATCATCATAACTGTATCATGGTCATTTCTGGAA
Source organism: Tragulus kanchil (assembly GCA_022376925.1). Taxonomy (NCBI): domain Eukaryota; kingdom Metazoa; phylum Chordata; class Mammalia; order Artiodactyla; family Tragulidae; genus Tragulus; species Tragulus kanchil. Next base: position 73,322,740 of record JAIOJX010000003.1, on the reverse strand, counting down.
TTGTCCCTCTTGCTCCCATCGAGCAAGAGATAGTTCAGTAGTTCTCTAGTGCTTGCTCACAATTCTGACACTCTATCAAGTGGTAGTGCATCTCCTTGATATTTCAATTGTAATCATTTAAAGTACAATGTAATTCATACATGGATTTTTTGAAGCATTCAAGATAGTTTTTCTCTTCTGACTTCATTTTTATATTTGTGACTATTTTCAGTAAGCACATCAGTTATTCCAGTCAAATTGTCTTCATTCAGAAGATGTATTCAAATTTATTATCTTAGTAATGCACTGTAGAAACATTTATGTAGTACTTGAGATATAAGTAACTTCTGGGTACTAAGAATACTAAGTCAAATAAAATAGAGTCTTCAGGCCACTTTATGTTTAAGTTAGGAAAATGGAGAACCACACAACTAACTCTAGTAGAGTATGGCAAGAGCTACATGTGATATAAATGGAATGATAAATAGAGCTCTAGTTTGAACTTGACACCAATATATATCTTTTAAAAAATTTGGTGGCCAAAGGTAAGATGCAAAGACTTGACATGAAAACATCAGGAAAAGTCCAAACATTGGAAAAGTCCAAATTTCTCATGAAATTTTAAAAACATTTGCTGTTAGTCCTTAATGAAAGTCCATAACATTAGCTGTGCTTTTGTACCTGGAGATGAACTGAACATCTACCTTAAATTGGCCAAGTGCTCACAAATTCACCACTAACTGTACCATTTCATACACCCCTATACTTTTCATTTCGGAAACACCCACACTGGCTCCCCTCTTATGGCCTGTGCATTTCCTGATCTCTAGTCTGGAACATTCTCTCTTGCCCCATGTACCTGTTAGCTCAATTGCTCGTTCTTTCCGGAGTCTGGTTCAAAGTCACCTCATTATAGAGGCTTTCTCTCACCTCTCTCACTATCGCTTTAACTTAACTGTGCTTTGAGGCACTTACTACTGAATGGCATATTATGTATTTTTCACGTGTTTCCTTGTTTATTAAATATATCCCTCTGGTAGAACATATGGTTTGTGAGAGCTGAGCTTTGTTTTGTTTATCATGGTTTTCCTTCCACTTATCACAGTGCGTGGCACAGAACAGCCAATAAATACATGCTGGGTGACTGCCGTTGAGTATGTTGAATGTGTATTCAGTAGGTAAATAATATACATTACATGTACCATATACAAAATGTTCAAATCTGAAATACATATTTTAATGATCTGAGAAGCCTGTTCTCGGGGTATGATTACCAGAATGGTAGACAAAGAACCTTGTTTGATCTTGACTGCTACAAATTCAAGAAGCTATGGAATGCACATGATTTGAGACATAGGATTCAATTTGGACCAAGCTGAGATTCTGAACATTTATGTAGTACTTGAGATATAAGTAACTTCTGGGTACTAAGAATACTAAGTCAAATAAAATAGAGTCTTCAGGCCACTTTATGTTTAAGTTAGGAAAATGGAGAACCACACAACTAACTCTAGTAGAGTATGGCAAGAGCTACATGTGATATAAATGGAATGATAAATAGAGCTCTAGTTTGAACTTGACACCAATATATATCTTTTAAAAAATTTGGTGGCCAAAGGTAAGATGCAAAGACTTGACATGAAAACATCAGGAAAAGTCCAAACATTGGAAAAGTCCAAATTTCTCATGAAATTTTAAAAACATTTGCTGTTAGTCCTTAATGAAAGTCCATAACATTAGCTGTGCTTTTGTACCTGGAGATGAACTGAACATCTACCTTAAATTGGCCAAGTGCTCACAAATTCACCACTAACTGTACCATTTCATACACCCCTATACTTTTCATTTCGGAAACACCCACACTGGCTCCCCTCTTATGGCCTGTGCATTTCCTGATCTCTAGTCTGGAACATTCTCTCTTGCCCCATGTACCTGTTAGCTCAATTGCTCGTTCTTTCCGGAGTCTGGTTCAAAGTCACCTCATTATAGAGGCTTTCTCTCACCTCTCTCACTATCGCTTTAACTTAACTGTGCTTTGAGGCACTTACTACTGAATGGCATATTATGTATTTTTCACGTGTTTCCTTGTTTATTAAATATATCCCTCTGGTAGAACATATGGTTTGTGAGAGCTGAGCTTTGTTTTGTTTATCATGGTTTTCCTTCCACTTATCACAGTGCGTGGCACAGAACAGCCAATAAATACATGCTGGGTGACTGCCGTTGAGTATGTTGAATGTGTATTCAGTAGGTAAATAATATACATTACATGTACCATATACAAAATGTTCAAATCTGAAATACATATTTTAATGATCTGAGAAGCCTGTTCTCGGGGTATGATTACCAGAATGGTAGACAAAGAACCTTGTTTGATCTTGACTGCTACAAATTCAAGAAGCTATGGAATGCACATGATTTGAGACATAGGATTCAATTTGGACCAAGCTGAGATTCTGAACATTTTGTGGTTTCTCCCTAACCTCTGACATACAACTCTTCTACCAGTGTATTATGCAGTTTTTTTTTTTTTAAAGATTTATTTATTTATTTTATTTTGGGGCGGGGTTTGGGTTGGGGAGGGAGGGGAGCGGGTGGGCCACTTCTATTGGTCTTTCATTTCTCTATTTTCATCCATCTTTGTTCTTTGGCTCCTGTGGGCCCCCCATCACGGTGACGTCTGTCATCGCAGAGCGCCGGCTCTGGTCACATGCGCTCCAGAGCTCTGGCTCTCGCTGATTGGACACACTGGTCCAGCCGCTCTGCGGCACGTGGGATCCTCCCAGGCCAGGGATCGAACTGGCGCCCCTTGCACTGCAAGGCAGTGTCCCTATCCACTGGACCACTAGGGGAAGCCCTATTATGCAGTTTTATTTTAGGTCATGTGTAAGCCTTAAAGTCATGGAAGTGTGGAGATGGGAAAGAGTGGTAGAAAATAGCACATCTGATGACTTTTTGTTTCTGAGTTCTCATTCTTCTTGTTGAGCTCTGCATTGGAAGAAAAAGGTGGTTAGGACTATCAGGGGAGGGAATCAAAGAGACATCTGACAGGATAGCTGAGAAGGAAACGAGGGAGGGAACATTTGAGTGCAGATAAGTTTTACCACAGTGTGAAAGTAAACTCCCATAATCCTCCTCTCCTCATTGTGTCCTCAGCAATGATGCAAACATGGCAAGATTTATGTAATTCAGTGGGTGTCACTAAATTAGGAAGAAGTATTGGAATGAGGGAAACCCTGACTGTGAACTTGGCTTTCCATCAGCTTGACTATGTGGTATATGTGTGTTTCCTGAACAATTAAGAAGTATTTCGTTTTGTTCCTTGGCAAATCTGCTTCACTCCCTTGTATGACCACCTTCTCTTCTTTATTCTTTTACAGCTCAAAGGAAAAGTAAACACTCCCTGTTCATGATTTTTTTCTCCATCTATGACATAATTCTCTCTGTTTTATAATTGTAAGGCATTCTCATTTATCCAGAAAATGTTAAATGCCCACTGGTTCTAGGCATTATGGATACACAATGGAACAACAAGCACAGCTCTTTGAACACTTTCTATGATCTGAGTAAGCTCTATGGAGAATATTTACAGATACTGGTTGAAAATCCATCAAAGGATGTTGAAAAAAAGTAAACAAATTAAGTTCCTTTTCTGCAAAAGACAGACACTTAATCCTGGTGTTCTGTGGAAAACTTTGCTGTAAAATCTGCAGGGAGGTATGTATGCCAATGATTCTCTATCAAAATAACTATAAATTCTAACACCCGAGAAGAATGTCTCAGAAGAAGCAGGACCAGATGTTTTGAGATTTTTGCATAAACAGCATATAGGAACATGCTTGTGTATTTTATTAACCTTTTCTCTTCAGGCTGGTGTGCCTAACCCAGAGATGTAGATGAGAATGTCAACATTGTAGAGAAAGTTCTCAGTCTCTCTGATGCCTAAAGATAGAAATACAAATATTACTTTGGAGACTGATGGAGTAGGTGGCCTCCTGGGTATGATGAGTATCTTTTTATTAGGGATGTTTTAATCAGCAAGTTATTGAGATGACATCATGTATTGTTTTTAGTAGAATTCTGTGGCAGAAAAGTGCGTAGGAAGAACCCACAGTCCTGTAGGAAAGTTAATGTCATTCAGTATTTCCCATACACTTTTAAACCAAGATTGGAGCAGCAGTTTCAGTAGCAGAAATACTTGGCTTTTGGAAGTGTTTTCTTTGCTCCTCCATTGGCTCCATGCATGGGCCTTTTGGGGTTTTTCGTGAGATCTGTGAATGTGGACATTATAAACTATATTGCTAGGCTGTGTTGCCCATTAGAGGGGGATATAGGAAAGTTCCTGGGAACATGGGGTGAGGTAACCCTTTCTGCTTGCTCAGTTGAAGCTCTGGACAACTGGGAAAGTTAGAGAAAGGGAAGTTCCAACATTTGATTTTCTTATTAACTCTGTTACGAAGAAAACTCTTACCTGTTTTCATTCTTGGGATTGAAAATATTTCTAAGCATTCTGTTTCCTTTCATTAGAAAATGCTGTTTGCAAACTGTCATGGAGTCTTCACACAAGGATGAGGATCTCGTACCTTGGGTGCCTAGAGTGGAGATCATAAATGTTAAATGCCCACTGGTTCTAGGCATTATGGATACACAATGGAACAACAAGCACAGCTCTTTGAACACTTTCTATGATCTGAGTAAGCTCTATGGAGAATATTTACAGATACTGGTTGAAAATCCATCAAAGGATGTTGAAAAAAAGTAAACAAATTAAGTTCCTTTTCTGCAAAAGACAGACACTTAATCCTGGTGTTCTGTGGAAAACTTTGCTGTAAAATCTGCAGGGAGGTATGTATGCCAATGATTCTCTATCAAAATAACTATAAATTCTAACACCCGAGAAGAATGTCTCAGAAGAAGCAGGACCAGATGTTTTGAGATTTTTGCATAAACAGCATATAGGAACATGCTTGTGTATTTTATTAACCTTTTCTCTTCAGGCTGGTGTGCCTAACCCAGAGATGTAGATGAGAATGTCAACATTGTAGAGAAAGTTCTCAGTCTCTCTGATGCCTAAAGATAGAAATACAAATATTACTTTGGAGACTGATGGAGTAGGTGGCCTCCTGGGTATGATGAGTATCTTTTTATTAGGGATGTTTTAATCAGCAAGTTATTGAGATGACATCATGTATTGTTTTTAGTAGAATTCTGTGGCAGAAAAGTGCGTAGGAAGAACCCACAGTCCTGTAGGAAAGTTAATGTCATTCAGTATTTCCCATACACTTTTAAACCAAGATTGGAGCAGCAGTTTCAGTAGCAGAAATACTTGGCTTTTGGAAGTGTTTTCTTTGCTCCTCCATTGGCTCCATGCATGGGCCTTTTGGGGTTTTTCGTGAGATCTGTGAATGTGGACATTATAAACTATATTGCTAGGCTGTGTTGCCCATTAGAGGGGGATATAGGAAAGTTCCTGGGAACATGGGGTGAGGTAACCCTTTCTGCTTGCTCAGTTGAAGCTCTGGACAACTGGGAAAGTTAGAGAAAGGGAAGTTCCAACATTTGATTTTCTTATTAACTCTGTTACGAAGAAAACTCTTACCTGTTTTCATTCTTGGGATTGAAAATATTTCTAAGCATTCTGTTTCCTTTCATTAGAAAATGCTGTTTGCAAACTGTCATGGAGTCTTCACACAAGGATGAGGATCTCGTACCCTTGGGTGCCTAGAGTGGAGATCATAACTGGTTTAAACGTAGAGGAAAGGACATTCCATAGGTGTTGAACTCTGACCTTCATCTCTAATGAGGACGTGTGTGCTCCCTCTCTGAAAGCTGGTATTGGAGATTCTGGGTAGCTGTGTGTGTCTGCGCTGAGCCCCCTCAGCCACAGGCATTTGGAGAAGAAAGAGGCTCTCAGGAATTTATTCCTAATTTTATCAATAACTAAGTGAGACTCCGAGAAGTAGATGAATTAGCCAAGGTCTCAGGACAGGTTACAAGCAGAGACAGGCCAGGCCTCTGTCTACCAGGCTGGCTCTCCTACCACACCATACATCTGGGTGTGTGCAAAGCCCATCAGGGTCTCAAGACCAGATCTGGGTCAAAGGAAGGCCCTGCCACACTAGCTCCGGTACCAAAAAACCTGGTGACTGTTTGGGAGAAGCCTTTTTGCTTTTCACTGTCATTTAGTTGACCTCCTACTGTATGGGCTTCCTAGGTGGCTCAGTGGTAAGGAACCCACCTGCCAATGCAAGAGATGTGAGTTTGATCCCTGTATTGAGAAGATCCCCTGGAGGAAGAAAAAGCAATCCATTCCACATTCTTGCCTGGAGAATCCCATGGACAGGAACCTTGTGGACCACAGTCCACGGGATAGGAACAGAGTCGGTCACAACTGAGCCCACACACCTATTATATGGCCAGACTCTACCAGGTTCTTTACTTCTGTGATCTTCACAACTAGTATTATCCTTATACTCACTTTACACATGGGTAAAATGTCCTGGTTCTGTTAAGGACTTTGCCAAGGTTGTACCGGTAGAACGAGATTGAACTGGGCTCCAAAATTTGGTCAGTAGGACTTGAACCTATCCTCTTTCTGCAACATACAGTGTCCTTCACTGCTGCTCTGGGAATGGGGTGGGGGAGGGGCGGGGGAGGAAGGTGCTCTGTGCAAACATCTCCTCCTGCCCAGCCCCAGAGATTACTGCCATGCTTGGCCAGATGCCTGGCACCTGTGAGCTTGGAGCCAGCTGCAGCTGGAGTGTGCAGGCATCAGAGGCTGTGCTGGGTGGGCATGTCACTCTGTACTGTGTGAATGAGTGTTTGATTTGCCTTAGCTCACCACTGGGTGGAGTCCACTTTGGGCAGAACACTTAGTGGCTGAATAAACACTCAGAGCATCTTGGAAAGGCTGCGTGCACTGGTGGTTTGACACTGATTTGGGCTGCTTGGAGAGGTGCCACTAAAAGCCAGCTTTGACCACTGGTGTGCTGTTGAGAGACCTTGCCTTCTTAGCTTCTCACTGTCCCAGTTTCTATGGAGGTCAACTGAGGACAAATAAGTCCTGTTATTTCTGCTGAGTTTCCTCTTTTTCAGACTAAGGATAGAGGCAGGAAGCACCTCTGAAATGCTGGACAAAGTAAACGAAATACTGCTAAAATGGTATATATACCATTTATCACGTCACACTTGGGAGGGAGATAAAGACGTATAACCAGGGCCATGGATGGAGAAATCTTTGCTTCTTATATTCCCAGAGGCCTTTGGAACTGGCCCATTAGGAGAGCTGTTTCATTTTATTACCCCAAGGACTGGGTTAGAGATTTGGGGGAGCCTTCTGCTATTGGTTCCTGCCCTGAGTCTTCCTTGGATCTCAGAAGGGTGGATTCCTATGACCATGAGCCTGAGAAAAGTGCAGAAGAATGGGAGTTCGTATGTGACTGTGAGTGCTGCTGCATTCATGCTCTAGACACACGGACAGGAAGAGTGTTCTTAGTGGGCCAAGACAGCCCGTTACACAGAGGAAGTGGGAAAGCTCAGCTGTGAATTTAACCTTAAAAGGTAGAGTGTGAACATCAGGGACCAACTCATAGAATTCCTCCAGTAGTCCATATAAAGATCTAACCTACATATATATGGAAACTCACAGGAGATCCCCAAACTAACCTAGAAACATATCTTTGATATAGTAAATGTTCTTGGAGTATGCAAAATTGGTTTTTCCTTAACTGATTGAAACAAGGCACTTGGAATGGGGTGGGGAGGGCGGGGAGGAAGGTGCTCTGTGCAAACATCTCCTCCTGCCCAGCCCCAGAGATTACTGCCATGCTTGGCCAGATGCCTGGCACCTGTGAGCTTGGAGCCAGCTGCAGCTGGAGTGTGCAGGCATCAGAGGCTGTGCTGGGTGGGCATGTCACTCTGTACTGTGTGAATGAGTGTTTGATTTGCCTTAGCTCACCACTGGGTGGAGTCCACTTTGGGCAGAACACTTAGTGGCTGAATAAACACTCAGAGCATCTTGGAAAGGCTGCGTGCACTGGTGGTTTGACACTGATTTGGGCTGCTTGGAGAGGTGCCACTAAAAGCCAGCTTTGACCACTGGTGTGCTGTTGAGAGACCTTGCCTTCTTAGCTTCTCACTGTCCCAGTTTCTATGGAGGTCAACTGAGGACAAATAAGTCCTGTTATTTCTGCTGAGTTTCCTCTTTTTCAGACTAAGGATAGAGGCAGGAAGCACCTCTGAAATGCTGGACAAAGTAAACGAAATACTGCTAAAATGGTATATATACCATTTATCACGTCACACTTGGGAGGGAGATAAAGACGTATAACCAGGGCCATGGATGGAGAAATCTTTGCTTCTTATATTCCCAGAGGCCTTTGGAACTGGCCCATTAGGAGAGCTGTTTCATTTTATTACCCCAAGGACTGGGTTAGAGATTTGGGGGAGCCTTCTGCTATTGGTTCCTGCCCTGAGTCTTCCTTGGATCTCAGAAGGGTGGATTCCTATGACCATGAGCCTGAGAAAAGTGCAGAAGAATGGGAGTTCGTATGTGACTGTGAGTGCTGCTGCATTCATGCTCTAGACACACGGACAGGAAGAGTGTTCTTAGTGGGCCAAGACAGCCCGTTACACAGAGGAAGTGGGAAAGCTCAGCTGTGAATTTAACCTTAAAAGGTAGAGTGTGAACATCAGGGACCAACTCATAGAATTCCTCCAGTAGTCCATATAAAGATCTAACCTACATATATATGGAAACTCACAGGAGATCCCCAAACTAACCTAGAAACATATCTTTGATATAGTAAATGTTCTTGGAGTATGCAAAATTGGTTTTTCCTTAACTGATTGAAACAAGGCACTTGGAGATTCAAGATGATTGTGCCCAGTCACTCAGTCGTATCTGACTCTTTCTGACCCCATAAACCCACCAGCCTCCTCTGTAGGATTTTCCAGGCAAGAATATGGGAGTGGGTTGCTGTTTCCTCCTCTAGGGATGATTTCCTTCTTGAGATGATTAGTGAGAAAATAAAGCACCAGTGTGTCTTCAAAGAAGTAATGAACAAGAAGCAAGGAGGATAAAACCATCTATGATGGGCGTTATGGAAATTTCTGCTGAAAATATCCCAAAAGAGAGCCATCATTGGAACTTAAGACCTGCATCCTTGACTTTTAAAGAGTCTCTTTTTCTAGCTCTTGTTGGTCTCTACTCAAATAAAATAATCATACTTGAGTAAATTTTTTCTCACACTGTGTCTTATGGAGAACACTGAGATTACTGTGGAGCTGAAGCATTACTGACAGACATAGGGGACATATTACTCTAAGTAGCCTGGAAAGGTGTCTTTGGTCAAGTGACTTGGTGTGATTAATGAGCCTGTGTGAGTCAGCAGTAGAGGCTGGAGCTTTGCGTTCAGTTCTGTTTCCTTAATGCTAATGAGCACAGCATGGAGACAAGCTTAGACTTGGGAAGTCAAATAAGGGCCTGGGTAATTTAGAGTCATAATGGTGTAGCTCTAAAAAAGAATTTTGCCACCTTCAACCAAGTTCCAGCTTGGGCCTTTTTTATTGAGTGACTATTTGGTGGGAATAAGGGGAAAATAGCATTAGAATAAATGCCAAAGATTTATTGGAAAATTTTTTGAAAAGTCAGATAATATTTAAGGGAAAGATAGCTACCTCAGTCTTATCTTCCAAGGGTTCATCTTCAATAACTGTAAATATCTATTCTCCTTGCAAGATGACCTCCCTAAACTTGCCAAAAGTGTTAGTCCCTAATCTTATTTTTACATTATTTTATCTTATTTTTTCATGGAAAGGTATTTTATTTTAAATATAGCAGTGTGTAAATGTCAGTCTCAAACTGCCAGTCTGTCTGTCCCTCCAATCTTTTTTATTTATTTATTTACTTTTTAATTCTTTATTTTAAAGGTTTTACAGAGTTTTGTTGTTCACAGACATGTATTTTCCCAGATCAGTCAGTCCCCATCCCACCCCTCCGGACCATCGCCCCAAGCCATTGTGAGCACTCCTATTCCCTTAGCACAATGACAATAGCTGTCTTTTTCCACACATGACAGCATAGGTTTCCATGTTACTCCCTCCATGCCTCCCCCTCCCTATTTCTTCCCCACAATGTCCATATGTCTATACTCCGTCTGTTTTTCTATGAGTTCACTGTGTGTGTTATCAAGACCATCCTACTAGATTCCATGTGTGTTAGTATGCTGTATTTGTCTTTCTCTTTTTGACTTACTTCACTTTTTATGATAGGTTCTGGAGCCAGCCACTTCATTAGGAATGAGTCTTCTGCATTTCTTTTTTTTTTTTTCTAGTCTTTATTTTGTTTTATTCATCAGTTCTTTGCATATATCAGTACATTCAATCTTTATAGCAACCCTATAAGATAATTGGTTTTGGTATTTCAGTTCTACAGATAAGTTTAAAAAGGTTCAGAGCAACTTGTGATTTCAAGTAAGCAGTGGGTTGGTGATGGTATTTGAAGTCAGCCAGTCTAGATCAAAATGCTTTTAATAGCTCTAGAATACTCTCTTAAATTTTCACTCTGCATTTCTTTTTTTTTTCCTTTATTTTAAAGATTTTACAGAGTTTTGTTGTTCACCAACATGTATGTTCCCAGATCATTCATATGCATATCCCTGGACCCTCCCTCCACCCAGTTCCCCCCCTCCCATCCCTCCAGACCATTGCCCCAAGTGGTTGTAGGTACTCTTATTCCCCTAGCACAATGACAATAGCTATCTTTTCCACACATGAAAGTATAGGTTAGTTACTCCCTCCATGCCTCCCTCCCACTGTTCGGTCTCCACAATGTCTTTATGCCTATTCTCTGTTTTTTCATGAGTTCACTGCGTGTGTTATCATGACCATCTTACTAGATCCCATATATATGAGTTAGTATACTATACTTGTCTTTCTCTTTTTGACTTACTTCACTTTTTATGATAGGTTCTAGAGCCAGCCACTTCATTAGGACTGAGTCTTCTGCATTTCTTTTAACAGCTGAGTAGTATTCCATTGTATATATGGACCAGAGCTTCTGTATCCATTCATTCGTTGATGGACATCTAGGCTGCTTCCATGTTCTGGCTATTGTACAGAGAGCTGCAATGAACACTGGGGTACAGGTGCTTCTTTCAGTTTTTTTTTTTTTTTTAGGATTTATTTATTTATTTATTTTGGGCGGGGGGTCGGGTTGGGGAGGGAGGGGAGCAGGCGGGCCACTTCCATTGGTCTTTCGTTTCTCTATGTTCATCCGTCTTTGTTCTTTGGCTCCTGTGGGCCTCCCATCGCGGTGGCGTCTGTCATCGCAGAGCGCCGGCTCTGGGCGCATGCGCTCCAGAGCTCTGGCTCGGTGATTGGACACATCAGTCCAGCACATCAATTCAGTTACATTGAATCTGTAGATGATATTTGGTAGTATGGTCATTTTCACAATATTGATTCTTCCGACCCAGGACCATGGAATATCTCTCCATCTGTTTAAGTCTTCTTTAATTTCTTTCATAAGTGTTTTGTAATTTTCTATATCAGTTCTTTTGTTTCTTTGGGTAGGTTTATTCCTAGTTTTTGGTTGCAATGGTGAAGGGGATTGCCTCTTTGATTTCGATTTTTGATTTTTCATTGTTTGTGTATAGGAATGCCAGTGATTTCTGTGTGTTGACTTTGTATCCTACGACTTTGTTGAATTCGTTGATTAGCTCTAGTAGCTTTGTAATAGTGCCTTTGGGATTTTCTATGTATAATATCATGTCGTCTGCAAAAAGAGGAAGCTTTACTTCTTCCTTTCCAATCTGGATTCCTTTGATTTCTTTCTCTTCTCTTATTGCTGTTGCTAGAACTTCAGGACTATGTTGAATAGTAGTGGTGAAAGTTGTCCCTCCAATCTTTATCCACAGAACAAACAGTTTGTTCTGTAAGTCAGTGGATGTTTCTGGTTTTTTTTTTTTTTTTTGGTTTAAACATTTATTTATTTATTTATTTTGGTGGAGGTGGGGAGGAAGCGGGGTGGGCGGGCCACTTCCACTGATCTTTCGTTTGTCTAGTTTCATCCATCTTTGTTCTTTGGCCCGTGTGGGCCTCCCACCGCGGTGGCATATGTTGTCGCAGAGCACCGGCTCTGGGCGCATGCGCTCCAGAGTTCCAGCTTGGTAATTGGACACATCTTGGTCCAGCTGCTCCGTGGCACGTGGGATCTTCCCAGGCCAGGGATTGAACCGGCGCCCCTTGCACTGCAAGGCGGTGTCCTTACCCACTGGACCACCAAGGAAGCCCCCTGTTTCTGTTTTATAAATAAGTTCATTTTTATCATTTTTCTAGACTCCTCATATAATCAATATCATATATTTGACTTTGTCTGTTTGACTTACTTCAGTTAGTATGATAATCTCTTCTACAAATGGCATTATCTCATTTGTAATGGCTGAGTAATATTCCATTGTGTGTGTGTGTGTGTGTGTGTATTACCATAGCTTCTTTATCCACTCCTCTATTGATGGATGTTTAGCTTGCTTCCATGTCTTGGGTACTGTAAATGATGTTACAGTGGAGATTGGGGTGCATGTATCCTTTGTTTTTTTTTTAAATAAAGATTTTTATGATATGGGCCTTTTTTTTTTAACCTCTAAGTTACCATTTATTTTCATCTCTCTTTATTCTTTGGCCTGTGTTGGACCTCCCATTGCAGTGGCCTCTCTTGTTGCAGAGCACCGGCTATGGGAGCATGCACTCCAGAGCACTGCCTTGGTTGTTGGACACATCGGTCCAGCTGCTCCGCGGCATGTGGGATTTTCCCAGGCAAGGGATCGAACTGGTGCCCCTTGCACTGCAAGGCAGACTCTTTACCCACTGGACCACCAAGGAAGCCCCCTGTTTCTGTTTTATAAATAAGTTCATTTTTATCATTTTTCTAGACTCCTCATATAATCAATATCATATATTTGACTTTGTCTGTTTGACTTACTTCAGTTAGTATGATAATCTCTTCTACAAATGGCATTATCTCATTTGTAATGGCTGAGTAATATTCCATTGTGTGTGTGTGTGTGTGTGTGTATTACCATAGCTTCTTTATCCACTCCTCTATTGATGGATGTTTAGCTTGCTTCCATGTCTTGGGTACTGTAAATGATGTTACAGTGGAGATTGGGGTGCATGTATCCTTTGTTTTTTTTTTAAATAAAGATTTTTATGATATGGGCCTTTTTTTTTTAACCTCTAAGTTACCATTTATTTTCATCTCTCTTTATTCTTTGGCCTGTGTTGGACCTCCCATTGCAGTGGCCTCTCTTGTTGCAGAGCACCGGCTATGGGAGCATGCACTCCAGAGCACTGCCTTGGTTGTTGGACACATCGGTCCAGCTGCTCCGCGGCATGTGGGATTTTCCCAGGCAAGGGATCGAACCGGTGCCCCTTGCATTGTAAGGTGGACTCTTTATCCACTGGACCACCAGGGAAGCCCACATGTATCCTTTTTAACCATGTTTTTTTCCTCTGAATATATGCCTAGGAGTGGGATCGATGAATCATATCGTCATTCTATTTTTAGTTTTTAAAGAGCTCCTTGGACTTTCCACAATTGTAAGCCTGTAGCCACTTATGTACTTCCTTGTTAAACATCTCTCTTAAGACAAGGGATTGTGGGCTTCGCTGGTGGCCCAGTAGGTAAGGACACCGCCTTGCAGTGCAAGGGGCGCCAGTTCGATCCCTGGCCTGGGAAGATCCCACGTGCTTCGGAGCAGCTGGACCGATGTGTCCAACTACCGAGCCGGAGCTCTGGGGCGCATGCGCCCAGAGCTGGTGCTCTGCGACAACAGAGGCCACTGCAATGGGAGGCCCACATGGGCCAAAGAACAAAGATGGATGAAAATAGAGAAATGAAAGACCAATAGAAGTGGCCCGCCACCCCCCCCCGCCCAACAAAAATGAGAAGACAAGGGATTGTGTCCACTGCCCTCACCACAATGTTTCTAGCTCCTGTCCCTGTATCTGGCACATAGTACAAATTTAATAATAAATGCACTGATAGAATAAATGAGTCAATGAATAGCTCTTTCACAACAGCTACTAAATTTTGTAGTTAATCTCATTCTTTACACATTAGATTGCTTGAAGCATTCACAGGCATATTGGTCTAATCAATCTCTTTAAAAAGCTAGAAATTCTCTAGATGAACTGCTAAAGTTAAGGATACATTTTTCCAAAATAAATTCTGGACTTCCAGCTGATAGCATCTATTTGCAGCTGTTTGACCACATAGAGCAGCATAGTTGCTTTGCTTTGGGTTCATATTTTTGGAGAGGAATTCCTATGTTAAAATGAGGTTCCTCTTCTCTCATTTGTCAACAAGTCTTCATATTCCCTTACAATCAAGATTTATGAAAATTCTATTGGGGAGGATTATCACAGTCATAGAAACCAAAGAATGATTGTCTGTGGGTCTGTCTTAACTGCCATGATTAAGGAGTCCTCACTGCAGTTCAAGGTGTAGGCCATTCCCACAGCCCTGATTTTCAGTTAGCAAACATCTTGTTTCTTAACATGGGGACCAGACCTACAGAGTGAAATGTTTTCTTGGAATTTCTCAAACTGTTTCCCCCTGCTGCTGAGTGAAGAAGAAATTTCCATAATAAATTTCAAAGAGGCATAAGTCAATAATGTTTTTCCTCTGAATATATGCCTAGGAGTGGGATCGATGAATCATATCGTCATTCTATTTTTAGTTTTAAAGAGCTCCTTGGACTTTCCACAATTGTAAGCCTGTAGCCACTTATGTACTTCCTTGTTAAACATCTCTCTTAAGACAAGGGATTGTGGGCTTCGCTGGTGGCCCAGTAGGTAAGGACACCGCCTTGCAGTGCAAGGGGCGCCAGTTCGATCCCTGGCCTGGGAAGATCCCACGTGCTTCGGAGCAGCTGGACCGATGTGTCCAACTACCGAGCCGGAGCTCTGGGGCGCATGCGCCCAGAGCTGGTGCTCTGCGACAACAGAGGCCACTGCAATGGGAGGCCCACATGGGCCAAAGAACAAAGATGGATGAAAATAGAGAAATGAAAGACCAATAGAAGTGGCCCGCCACCCCCCCGCCCAACAAAAATGAGAAGACAAGGGATTGTGTCCACTGCCCTCACCACAATGTTTCTAGCTCCTGTCCCTGTATCTGGCACATAGTACAAATTTAATAATAAATGCACTGATAGAATAAATGAGTCAATGAATAGCTCTTTCACAACAGCTACTAAATTTTGTAGTTAATCTCATTCTTTACACATTAGATTGCTTGAAGCATTCCTGGCATATTGGTCTAATCAATCTCTTTAAAAAGATAGAAATTCTCTAGATGAACTGCTAAAGTTAAGGATACATTTTTCCAAAATAAATTCTGGACTTCCAGCTGATAGCATCTATTTGCAGCTGTTTGACCACATAGAGCAGCATAGTTGCTTTGCTTTGGGTTCATATTTTTGGAGAGGAATTCCTATGTTAAAATGAGGTTCCTCTTCTCTCATTTGTCAACAAGTCTTCATATTCCCTTACAATCAAGATTTATGAAAATTCTATTGGGGAGGATTATCACAGTCATAGAAACCAAAGAATGATTGTCTGTGGGTCTGTCTTAACTGCCATGATTAAGGAGTCCTCACTGCAGTTCAAGGTGTAGGCCATTCCCACAGCCCTGATTTTCAGTTAGCAAACATCTTGTTTCTTAACATGGGGACCAGACCTACAGAGTGAAATGTTTTCTTGGAATTTCTCAAACTGTTTCCCCCTGCTGCTGAGTGAAGAAGAAATTTCCATAATAAATTTCAAAGAGGCATAAGTCAATAAAAAAGAAAGCCATAAATTTGATAAACTGCCAGTAGTTAAATCAGGTGAAGGTGACCTTCCACGTCTCATGTGAGTCTAACGCTGTTTTCTCTAAAAGCGTTTCTAACTCCTCAGAGCTAATGCAGATCAAGAGGGAGATTCTCAGGGCCACATGAAGTGCCTCCTGGAAGCATGTGGGTGGTATAGACTCTCCCTGTGCTTCTATGCATGGGTGTGAGGTGGGGCAGGAAATAGTCCTCCCCTGTGGACCCTGGCCACGTGTTTCTCCACACCTGAGGTAGCAGCAGAATGTTGCTGTGAAGGGTATCTTTCACTTCTGTTTCTATCTGGTTGACTTCAAACATGAGTTTTCCAGTCAGAAAGCTGTGCACTCCGTAGCTGTGGGTATGTGCACGTCACTCAGCAGTGAGATGCTTCATGATGGATATTATGAAGGGAGGAATGATACCATAGACTAGCACTGGGACCAGTCCTGGATCCTAGTTCCTGTTTTGACACCATTTCACCCTAGGATTTCTGTTCTTTCAGTTTTGGAGAACAATCTTATTGAGCCTTAGTTTAGTTATTTAGGAAAATGGGTAAATGGTCATGTAGGTCTCTAGAAGGCTTGTATTGTGTGAGCTGGCTATGGTCAGGTAAGGGCATGATCAGGTTCTGACTGACTATGGCTGAAAATACCAGATCACCTGCGCTAGGGCTGGCAATTTTAGTTTGTCATCAGAGCCTCTCATACACTTTCTTTCCTTCTGTGCTGAGTCTTACTGTGTATCAAGAAATACAAAGAAGGAAGGGCTTCTGGTGGTCCAGTGGGTAAGGACACCGCCTTGCAGTGCAGGGGGCGCCGGTTCAATCCCTGGCCTGGGAAGATCCCATGTGCATTGAAACAGCTGGACTGGTGTGTCCAATCACCGAGCCGGAGCTCTGGAGCGCATGCGCCCAGAGCCGACGCTCTGCAACGACAGACGCCACCGTGATGGGAGGCCCACAGGAGCCAAAGAACAAAGACGGATGAAAATGGAGAAATGAAAGGCCAATAGAAATGGCCTGCCCGCTCCCCTCCCTCCCCAACCGGACCCCCACCCAAAATAAATAAATAAATAAATCTTAAAAAAAAAAAAAGAAATACAAAGAAGGAAATGTTGGAGGCACAAGAATGTGTACGGTTTTCTTACGTTTGCCTTTTACTGCCCTAGTATGTCTCAAATAGCAGTGCCTTGTACTGTTGAGACAATTTAAACACTTTTCAGCAATTGTGATAATTCTAGATATGTCACCTTTTTAGCACATTTTCCAGTATTCAACCAAAGATTTTTTTCCTTAGCTGGACTCTACTGTTAGACTTTTAAAAAATTACTAATTTGTACACAACAGTTTCTAAATTACAACATCAGCTCTACTACTAACAGTATGATAATAGCAAATAGTTACAGAACGTTTTGCAGTTTGTGTTCTCCTTAGAACACATCCCACTAGAGGTTTCCAAAAAGTTTACTATTTCTTTCTAAGTTTGAAAGTCAGTAGACAAGTGTGAATGTTGTATTGATGAGGAGGGAGCCCATATTTAGTCACCAGTATCTCTCATGTTGGAAATATCCACTTTGGTTTTTTTGCAATAATTTGTATTCATTTGAAAACCCAAACTCAAATTTGGTTGAACCCCAAGATAGTGGTTCTAAAACTTAGAATTTGATCCTACCTGGTGGATTTATAGTTTAAAGAGAGAGGTGTCTATGCCCAGTTGCTCAGTTGTGTCTGACTCTTATGACCCCACAGATTGCAATATGCCAGGCTCCTCTGTCCGTAAGATTCTCCAGGCAAGAATATTGGAGGGGATTGCCATTTCCTCCTCTGGAAGAAAATTATTAAGCTACACAAGTAGATGTGTGAAAATCCCTCATTTCATAAAGAAAGAAGAGAAAGCTGCTTCACAGAGAGCAGAGAGGGGCATACTTACCCCCCATAACTGTCCCACTTTTAGACCTAAGGAAGCACCCAAGCCCTTCTCCTCCAAGGCTTCCAAGACTATCACTCCTCAGTGGCAAGTGGCCCTACCAATAAGGCTCCTCTATCTGGTGTCCTCTGATGTGGCAAAGGCATGCTGTCACAGGTCAGCCTTAAACTGCCCAGGGAGATCCGGGCATCACATGTCTTGTGTGAATGGGACCACTCTTAACACTCTGCCCACAGGCTCTTATCCTCTCGATTGGTAATGCGTGAAAGGCAGATTAGGCCAACACCGAAAAGATTCACATTGCAGGAAGGCAGAGATTCTAGGTTAAAAAGTACAGGAGAAGACATGGGTAGAAGGTAGGTTGTTCTATGTTTATTATACAAATTCTAGAACAGAAAATTTAATATGACCAGAAAACAAGTATTGTCCACATTACCCTACCTACTCTGGGTAAGACTTGTATTCATGGTCATCATTAATGAGCCAAAAACAACCTTGGGAAAAGTCATCGGAAAACCCGGATTCCCATGGTTATGATCTAATTAGCATCAGATAAATGCAGGGGCAAGAGCTATAATGTTTCAGTACATACAGGTTCTGAAGAGCCATGGTCCTGTAACTAATAGCCGTAAAGCTATTTTTTTTGTCTCATGGTGGAAGACATGAAGTTAGCAGCATAGGCAGAATTGGCAATAAAAAGAACCTAAAGAGATAGTTCTTGGCCTTTGAACAGAAAGAGGTGGCACCTGAATACCATGTGAGCTAACTGGACAACAAACAACTACATGAGTAACTCTTCTCCAGCAATTACTCCAAATCTTTATTGATAAATCACTGCATCTCACATATGCTCATGATTTTATAAATTTTTAAATTAAAATTAAATTCACATAACATAAAATTAATAATTAAGGTATATAGTTCAGTGGCATTACTACCTTCACGTGGTGTATGACCATCACCTGTATCTAATTCCAAGTAATTATTATTTAATATTTATTTATTTGGCTGTGCCAGGCCTTAGCACGGGATTTCTTAGTGAATTCTTAGTTGTGTTATGTGGGATCTAGTTCCCTGACCAGGGATCTAACTCAGGCCCCCTGCATTGGGAGTGCAAAGTCTTAGCCACCGGTGTAAGAAACCTGGTAACCACTAAGCAGTCACTCCTCTCTTTCACCAGCCCTACCAATAAGCCCACTGTGCCCAGGGAAGGCATGCTGTCACAGGTCAGCCTTAACTGCCCAGGGAGATCCGGGCATCACATGTCTTGTGTGAATGGGACCACTCTTAACACTCTGCCCACAGGCTCTTATCCTCTCGATTGGTAATGCGTGAAAGGCAGATTAGGCCAACACCGAAAAGATTCACATTGCAGGAAGGCAGAGATTCTAGGTTAAAAAGTACAGGAGAAGACATGGGTAGAAGGTAGGTTGTTCTATGTTTATTATACAAATTCTAGAACAGAAAATTTAATATGACCAGAAAACAAGTATTGTCCACATTACCCTACCTACTCTGGGTAAGACTTGTATTCATGGTCATCATTAATGAGCCAAAAACAACCTTGGGAAAAGTCATCGGAAACCAGGATTCACATGGTTATGATCTAATTAGCATCAGATAAATGCAGGGGCAAGAGCTATAATGTTTCAGTACATACAGGTTCTGAAGAGCCATGGTCCTGTAACTAATAGCCGTAAAGCTATTTTTTTTGTCTCATGGTGGAAGACATGAAGTTAGCAGCATAGGCAGAATTGGCAATAAAAAGAACCTAAAGAGATAGTTCTTGGCCTTTGAACAGAAAGAGGTGGCACCTGAATACCATGTGAGCTAACTGGACAACAAACAACTACATGAGTAACTCTTCTCCAGCAATTACTCCAAATCTTTATTGATAAATCACTGCATCTCACATATGCTCATGATTTTAAAAATTTTTTAAATTAAAATTAAATTCACATAACATAAAATTAATAATTAAGGTATATAGTTCAGTGGCATTACTACCTTCACGTGGTGTATGACCATCACCTGTATCTAATTCCAAGTAATTATTATTTAATATTTATTTATTTGGCTGTGCCAGGCCTTAGCACGGGATTTCTTAGTGAATTCTTAGTTGTGTTATGTGGGATCTAGTTCCCTGACCAGGGATCTAACTCAGGCCCCCTGCATTGGGAGTGCAAAGTCTTAGCCACCGGTGTAAGAAACCTGGTAACCACTAAGCAGTCACTCCTCTCTTTCACCAGCCCCCAGCAATTGTTGATCTACCTTCTACCTCTATGGATTTCCTTATTCTTGATACTTCATATATGTGGAATTGTGTGTTATGTGGCCTTTTTGTGTTTCATCTAGACAGAATTCACAGAGATGGTGATTCTCAGAACAATGATTTGAATATGGGAAGGAACACGATGTCATGAAGTCAGAGAGGCAGAGGAGTGGCCAGCGTTTCTTGAATAGGGTAGGGGGAGAAAGCTGGGGTATGCTGTGGAAAGAATTCACTTGTGGAAGATCTCGATGGCTGTAAGGAGAGCTGTAATATTGTGCAGAAGAGAGCCGGAACTCTTGTGCAACCATTAGCAGAGGGAGAAATGATTTTTGTTGCTGTTTGCAGGAGTGAATGCTGAAATTGGGGAAGTCGAAGTGTAGGTTATAACCTAGGGATATGCCAGAACAGATTGAAAAAAAGAGGCAGACAACAGAGAGAAATAAAGTTCCCTCAAGGTTTAGGTATGCAGTTAGAACTCTTTAGTATTAATAGTTTTCTGCATAACTTGAAAGTTTCTGTTCATTCAAGAAAGAACTGAATGTTCTAAGAATCCATAAAAACTACTCTAAGTATATAGATGGCGTAAGAAACTATAAAAGCTATCTGTTTATTCATAATTAACTACTCTCCAGAGTCTTTAATATTCAACAATTTCATACTTTTCCTTCATTTAGATTTTATTTATTCGGCAAATATTTATTAAACATGTGCTTAGGATTGTATGGAAATTTAAGAACCAGAGATATATTTGGACTAGATGAGTCGTTCTTAACAGGAGTAGGACCGTCTGTGGTGAGTTTTGGAACTTCGGGTTTATTTTGTTAATGTTGTAGCAGTTGGGGTGAACTGTGGCTCTTAGTAGAAGTCTGGAGTGTTAGATGGCCCGGCTTTCTGAGAGCAGTCCTGCACAATCAAAAATGACCTCAGAGTCATACAGCTTCCTCATCACTCAGACATTCAAGTAGGTGGTTGCCCTGTTTATAATTATCCAACCAAAATCAAACTCAAACATATGTACATATATATATATATACACACACACATATATATAAAATCATCTAAACACCAAAATATCTATACACACGTACACACACCCACACACACATAAACGCACGTCTTCATAGTTTCAATACATATAAGACATTTCCAAGAGTGGTCCTCATTGAGGGAAAGTAATGCTTTGTTTCTTTCAGCACTTGTTCACTATTTTGGGAAATGGCATCACCAATGGTATTACCAATGGTAATACTGAACCTTGTATTTCAGTCTTCATCAATCTGTCTGATTTTCTAACTTCCGTGTTTGTAATAATTTCTAGATACAGGTGTGATGATTTTGAAAGTGTTTGTAATTGTGACTTTCATTCAACTGTAAAATGAGCGTCTGTTATAGTTCATTTAAACTTGACTAAGGTACATGCTAAGTCACCTCAGTCATGTCCATCTCTTTGAGGCCACATGGACTATTAGCCCACTGGGCTCCTCTGTCCATGAAGTTCTTACAGTGGATTGCCATGCCTTCCTCTAGCGGATTCTCCCGACCCAGGAATTTAACCTGGGTCGCCTGAGTATTAATAGTTTTCTGCATAACTTGAAGTTTCTGTTCATTCAAGAAAGAACTGAATGTTCTAAGAATCCATAAAAACTACTCTAAGTATATAGATGGCGTAAGAAACTATAAAAGCTATCTGTTTATTCATAATTAACTACTCTCCAGAGTCTTTAATATTCAACAATTTCATACTTTTCCTTCATTTAGATTTTATTTATTCGGCAAATATTTATTAAACATGTGCTTAGGATTGTATGGAAATTTAAGAACCAGAGATATATTTGGACTAGATGAGTCGTTCTTAACAGGAGTAGGACCGTCTGTGGTGAGTTTTGGAACTTCGGGTTTATTTTGTTAATGTTGTAGCAGTTGGGGTGAACTGTGGCTCTTAGTAGAAGTCTGGAGTGTTAGATGGCCCGGCTTTCTGAGAGCAGTCCTGCACAATCAAAAATGACCTCAGAGTCATACAGCTTCCTCATCACTCAGACATTCAAGTAGGTGGTTGCCCTGTTTATAATTATCCAACCAAAATCAAACTCAAACATATGTACATATATATATATATACACACACACATATATATAAAATCATCTAAACACCAAAATATCTATACACACGTACACACACCCACACACACATAAACGCACGTCTTCATAGTTTCAATACATATAAGACATTTCCAAGAGTGGTCCTCATTGAGGGAAAGTAATGCTTTGTTTCTTTCAGCACTTGTTCACTATTTTGGGAAATGGCATCACCAATGGTATTACCAATGGTAATACTGAACCTTGTATTTCAGTCTTCATCAATCTGTCTGATTTTCTAACTTCCGTGTTTGTAATAATTTCTAGATACAGGTGTGATGATTTTGAAAGTGTTTGTAATTGTGACTTTCATTCAACTGTAAAATGAGCGTCTGTTATAGTTCATTTAAACTTGACTAAGGTACATGCTAAGTCACCTCAGTCATGTCCATCTCTTTGAGGCCACATGGACTATTAGCCCACTGGGCTCCTCTGTCCATGAAGTTCTTACAGTGGATTGCCATGCCTTCCTCTAGCGGATTCTCCCGACCCAGGAATTTAACCTGGGTCGCCTGCATTTGCAGGCAGATTCTTTAATGTCTGAGCCACAGTAGAATGCTGAGATAAACTTATAAATAGACAACTAGATAAAAACTGATCAGTGCCCAAGGGAAATAATCGGTTGGACTCTACTAGATACATTTTATCTTTCTAGGGACAAGAATCACTTCAAGTTACCATTTTTTAAAAAATAGTATATAGAGTTGTTAGCTCAAAGGCAATGATTGAAGGATAGACATACCCCAGAAAGTGAGCTGAACAAATCACTCAGTAATCTACACATTTTTTGTTTTTGCCAATTTTAAAACCTCATTTCCCTCATGCAGTCATCTGACTTTGTCTTCTAGAGTAGTCATGCTTGAACAGTTACATAGTAAAATATGTGTCTTTTAGAACTATAAATTGTTTTAATTTTACTTTACCTTATAGAATGGTATTAAGTATTTTAAACGTCTTTGTGCAGGTAAGTTATGTTATTTATGGATTTAATTTTAGAAGACTAAAGGTAGATTGGAAGACATTTGTTTTAAAAAGGAGGCATTCATTCTGGTAGGATTGAGGGCCACTGGACTAAATAGTCTCTTAAGACCCCTTCCAGCCTTGCAGTTGTTGACATCTTGATTTCAGGATGTTTTAATTTGTTTTCTGTACAGTTTTTATATTGCACTTTCTCACTATGTGACTTCACAAGCCCCAACCTTCTGTAAAAGTCTGCTGGTCTGGGGAGAAATGAAATGGGGAGGATGTCCAATATAGGGGCCTAACGTGCAGGAAAAGGTCAGCCTGCTACAGGGGTAAGACACAGACAAGAGAGAAGGAACTTAGGAGCAGAAAATCAGAGCCGGAAGTTGCAACAAGACCCAAGCTCCCTACCCCTGGATCTCCAAAGGTATCAGAGAGGATGCTAGATTTTCCATAAGATGGTTTATATCCTGAAGAGCAGGGTGCCCCTAACCTCTTGGAGAGCTTCCCTGGTGGCTTAGCTGGTAAAGAAGCCTCCGCCAATGCAGGAGATGCAAGAGGTGTGGGTTCAATCCCTGGGTCAGAAAGATCTCCTGGTGAAGGAGATGCTCCAGTATTCTTGCCTGGAGAATCCTATGGACAGAGGAGCCTGGTGGGCTACAGCCCATGGGATTGCAAAGAGTCGGACGTGACTGAGTGCACATGCACACATGCAGTCTATTGGAAGACTTCAGAACTCCAGAAGGATGGCAAGCATATAATTCATTCTTGGGGTTTCGTTTATTTATATTAGGTGCTGTCTCAACATGGGAAACTAAGCTAGGTTCTTCATAAGTAAACATCATCAGAGCCTAATGTGGTTTTCTTTCCACACGGTGTGACTGTTCCTCAGTGGAAGGATTGCTTGTGCTTCTGAGAAGCCGCAGAGCACTCACTTCATCTTGGGTCTGCAGCAGCTGCGTCAGCAGATAGCCCGAAGACAGTATTGCTCCCACGGGAGTCCAAGCAGGGCTTTTCTTCTTTAAATCCTCCCTTTTATTTAAGTGCTGGCAACGGCGTTATAACGAGGAACATATTTCAAAACCATTTTCTCTGTCCCTATGTATTTCTGCAATCTTTCTTTCAGCAAATTAAACCCAGGGTCCAAGTCCTGTTTTCCCCAGGACAATTTCACCTCTCACACAGAGTGTGTTTCTAAAATACTAAATCAAGGGCTGTTGGAGACATCCTCAGAGTGCAGAGCAGCATGAGTTGAAGAGCTGGAGCAAACATTTTCTTTACAACAGCCTTCAGCTGCCTTCTTCTACAGATAGAGCAGAGTAAAGGTCCGGAACGCTGTGTTTTTCTTCACAGAGACCTCAGGTTTTCTGACATCTGGAAAAAGCAGCTGGCTAGAGGGACCTTCCAGCAAAATTCTCTCTCAATTGGATCCACATAAGACTCTACTGCTCAGTTATAGTTTGGACGATAGTGACACCTCTCATTTCACTTGGCAGCGCTGGAAGCTTTTTGGATAGAAATGAAAGCCCTTGAAAAAGCATTAAGGAAATTGCCATCCCCCTGCTGTAGAGGGATGAGAGACTTGCTTAGTCTCCATACTAGAGCTGGAAAAGTTCCTCAGCTTACCTGGGTCATCACGACCCTTTGAACTGGGGTCTGAACTCCTGATTTTAAGAGTTAGCATCTTTAAGACTTAGTTCTGTGGTACTAGGCAGTGGAGGTATAGGGAAGCCAGGTCTGCAGAAGGCAGCCTGAGATGAAAACTGCTCTGATTGGCTTAATAAGGGCCTGGGTGATGCCGACAATTGTTGTCCCCACTCAGAAGCCTAAGTCATCCGTCAGCACCTCCCTCCCCGTATCCTAGAAGGAGGTTTCCATAGAAGAGGATTTTGTGGGATCTGGGGGCAGGGGGTGGCAGTTGGCCAAAAAAAATGGAGAAGAGAAAGGGAGCAAACTGGAGAGAAAACTCATCAAGGTGAAAAATGAACAAGATTGATGAAGGCAACCCACCCCCCTCACCTGCCACACAGTTCTGCTCCCTGAGATCTATTTTCCAGCTCCTCGTACAGACTGGTTTCAAATGAGGCAAATTAGCAGACTGCCTTCACTTTCTGTGAGAAACCGTCAGCAGATTAATAGATCTTCCCAATGTAGTAATTGCCCTCAAAGTGAGCCTCTATTTTCCATCACATCACTGAATTTATATTTTCCTTGGAGTAGCCTTAGCCTTTGTTTACGCCCTTTGAATGCTTGTTTCATATCCACCACTATCGTGTTTCCTTTTAGCAGTGCAATCTCTTGGCCAGGTTATGTAGAGTTAAGCCTCTGGAGTACAGCCTTCCAACCCATAACTGTTTTCATGCCTCTCTTCACAGTTTCTGGGTGTATCATTGTCTTTTTGTGCTTTGGGACTCTCCTCTCTGCAGGGACAATAGTAAGGGAGTTTGCTTGAACCCTGGTGACTGGAACCCTGGTGACGGATGCTGTGGGGCAGGTTTGGTCTTGGGGGCCACCCTTCTGGCTTCCACTACTGCTCAGTTATAGTTTGGACGATAGTGACACCTCTCATTTCACTTGGCAGCGCTGGAAGCTTTTGGATAGAAATGAAAGCCCTTGAAAAAGCATTAAGGAAATTGCCATCCCCCTGCTGTAGAGGGATGAGAGACTTGCTTAGTCTCCATACTAGAGCTGGAAAAGTTCCTCAGCTTACCTGGGTCATCACGACCCTTTGAACTGGGGTCTGAACTCCTGATTTTAAGAGTTAGCATCTTTAAGACTTAGTTCTGTGGTACTAGGCAGTGGAGGTATAGGGAAGCCAGGTCTGCAGAAGGCAGCCTGAGATGAAAACTGCTCTGATTGGCTTAATAAGGGCCTGGGTGATGCCGACAATTGTTGTCCCCACTCAGAAGCCTAAGTCATCCGTCAGCACCTCCCTCCCCGTATCCTAGAAGGAGGTTTCCATAGAAGAGGATTTTGTGGGATCTGGGGGCAGGGGGTGGCAGTTGGCCAAAAAAAATGGAGAAGAGAAAGGGAGCAAACTGGAGAGAAAACTCATCAAGGTGAAAAATGAACAAGATTGATGAAGGCAACCCACCCCCCTCACCTGCCACACAGTTCTGCTCCCTGAGATCTATTTTCCAGCTCCTCGTACAGACTGGTTTCAAATGAGGCAAATTAGCAGACTGCCTTCACTTTCTGTGAGAAACCGTCAGCAGATTAATAGATCTTCCCAATGTAGTAATTGCCCTCAAAGTGAGCCTCTATTTTCCATCACATCACTGAATTTATATTTTCCTTGGAGTAGCCTTAGCCTTTGTTTACGCCCTTTGAATGCTTGTTTCATATCCACCACTATCGTGTTTCCTTTTAGCAGTGCAATCTCTTGGCCAGGTTATGTAGAGTTAAGCCTCTGGAGTACAGCCTTCCAACCCATAACTGTTTTCATGCCTCTCTTCACAGTTTCTGGGTGTATCATTGTCTTTTTGTGCTTTGGGACTCTCCTCTCTGCAGGGACAATAGTAAGGGAGTTGTGCTTGAACCCTGGTGACTGGAACCCTGGTGAGCGGAGCAGGGTTTGGTTCTTGGGGGGCCACAGCTCTTTCTGGCTTCCACTTCTGCTCTATGACATGTTATTAAACCTCTGGAAGTCTAAAATTTCTTCCTGGTGACAAAAACGATTATTGCTTCTTCTCTCGATTCTCGGCCATTGAGTTCCTTTTCATACTCTGTTAATCTCTATGTCCAAGTCCGGAGGTACTTCATTTGCAAAGTAACCTGGCCCCACCGTGTCTTTGGACCCTTTTGAATATGGGAACAAGAGCGCAGAAAAAACAGAAAGGACAAGTCTTGAATGATTCTCCCACAAAGGGAAAGAGTATGAAGCCATACGAGTTCCCATGTAGAACACAGACGGAATTTGATCCTGGTAGAGTTAGAATTTGAATTTCTTAGAGCAAAAGTGTTAACTGAAAACAGTGGTTGACTCTTGGAGCTTCCCAGGGGGTGCCAGTGGTAAAGAACCCATCTGCCAATGCAGGAGAGATAAGAGTTATGGATTCGATCCCTGGATGGGGAGGGTCCCCTGGAGGAGGGCATGGCAACCCACTCCAATACTCTTGCCTGGAGACTCCCATGGGCAGAGGAGCGTACAGTCCGTGGGGTCACAGAGAGTCACACGTGGTTGAAGTGACCCAAGAGAGCATAGTGCACCCTGTCAAGAGGTCTCACACAAGATCACCTTCTCTGCTTCAGGTTCGGTTGGTGCTTCATTTGCTCTCATCAGCTTGATTTTCTGTGGCTCTGTTCTTGAATTGTTTTCCTGTCGCCAAACCTTTTTGTTTTTCCCTAGCTTAAATTTTGAAACATTCATTTTTCGTTTTAAAATAGTATTCTTCCTTGGAAAGTAGCCTTTTTCAACCTGAATTTATATTTTCCTTGGAGTAGTTTTTACGCCCTTTGAATGCTTGTTTCATATCCACCACTATCGTGTTTCCTTTTAGCAGTGCAATCTCTTGGCCAGGTTATGTAGAGTTAAGCCTCTGGAGTACAGCCTTCCAACCCATAACTGTTTTCATGCCTCTCTTCACAGTTTCTGGGTGTATCATTGTCTTTTTGTGCTTTGGGACTCTCCTCTCTGCAGGGACAATAGTAAGGGAGTTGTGCTTGAACCCTGGTGACTGGAACCCTGGTGAGCGGAGCAGGGTTTGGTTCTTGGGGGGCCACAGCTCTTTCTGGCTTCCACTTCTGCTCTATGACATGTTATTAAACCTCTGGAAGTCTAAAATTTCTTCCTGGTGACAAAAACGATTATTGCTTCTTCTCTCGATTCTCGGCCATTGAGTTCCTTTTCATACTCTGTTAATCTCTATGTCCAAGTCCGGAGGTACTTCATTTGCAAAGTAACCTGGCCCCACCGTGTCTTTGGACCCTTTTGAATATGGGAACAAGAGCGCAGAAAAAACAGAAAGGACAAGTCTTGAATGATTCTCCCACAAAGGGAAAGAGTATGAAGCCATACGAGTTCCCATGTAGAACACAGACGGAATTTGATCCTGGTAGAGTTAGAATTTGAATTTCTTAGAGCAAAAGTGTTAACTGAAAACAGTGGTTGACTCTTGGAGCTTCCCAGGGGGTGCCAGTGGTAAAGAACCCATCTGCCAATGCAGGAGAGATAAGAGTTATGGATTCGATCCCTGGATGGGGAGGGTCCCCTGGAGGAGGGCATGGCAACCCACTCCAATACTCTTGCCTGGAGACTCCCATGGGCAGAGGAGCGTACAGTCCGTGGGGTCACAGAGAGTCACACGTGGTTGAAGTGACCCAAGAGAGCATAGTGCACCCTGTCAAGAGGTCTCACACAAGATCACCTTCTCTGCTTCAGGTTCGGTTGGTGCTTCATTTGCTCTCATCAGCTTGATTTTCTGTGGCTCTGTTCTTGAATTGTTTTCCTGTCGCCAAACCTCAGGATTTTTGTACTGTTTTTCTCCCATATGTGCTTAAATTTTGAAACATTCATCTGTGTCCTTCGGTTTTATAGAAAGGTCTTGAGAAAACCTGAAAACCATTAAGACTTCGAGAGGGTGCCTGATTAAGATGCCACCCCTGCCCCCATTCCTTCATTTAAAAAGAACAGCTCTTCAAAGTCCTACAGCTATGAAGCACATATTTTTAGGATCCTTGCGGTTACTTTAATGTCTGACCTTGCTTTGACATCATGCTTGTGAAAGGCAGGGGATATCTCCAGAGATAAAAAAATTCATCCCATGCCAAGTTCCAAACTGTTGATCCCGATTCATCTTGTGAGTGAAATGTGCCCCTTCTCTCACCCACACTCTTTGAGTGGAGCATGGCTTAGACCTTTTGGTGCCCCCTCCCTTCCCCTCCTCTTCCTACCTCCACCCAGTTCATGGAAACAAAAGTTGTTCCTGCATCAAGGAACTCAGTGGTTCTGACCAGGTACTGCATTTTCCTGCCTGTTACCCCAATTTTCCACCTGCCTGCTCTTCAGCGATGATGCCCTGGGAACGAGGCCTGGGCCCTGCTCTTGAGAGTGCTCCTCTGGACGGCCCGTTGCCCACAGCTGCCTTCCAGGCACAGGGTCCATGAGCCTACTCAGAGCCTGCACCCTGTCTTCTAGACTGCTCCTGGAGAGCTGGAATCCGGGACTTTTGATGGCTGCACAACCGCCCAGGCCTCCTTCCAGGGCCCGTGTGCAACTCATTACCTGGCCTTGAGGATGAGCTGGGGAGGGGGAGGGGGTTGTGTGGCCACTGAGGGCAGAACTTGGAGGTGAGGGCTGCACTGTCAGCTCCCTGTGATGTTGGGCAGAACCAGGACAAGAAAGGGCAGTAGGCTTGGTCACAGTCTGGGAACTGAGTGACAGGGTCTAGCTTTCCCTAAGGTCCATGTCCTAGAGACTATGAATTCAGATGTGTACTAGGTCTTCTAGGTGTATATATTAGGATGAAGGAGTAGACACATTTAACAGTTTGTGTGTTTTCTGTGCCACTTTTCAATATCTAGACTATACGAAGCACTCCTCCCTTTACTTGCCCTGTCCTATGCCTGATAGAACACGCGTCAGGAGCTGTCCTGTTCCAGAGGGCAGCTCAGAGCAGACGGATTTGGTTGCTCCGGGTGGAAACTATCAGAAAGAGTTGCTTCCTGTTGAATAAAAGGTGAGGCTGGAGGCTGAATTCCACAGCCCAGCCTTCCAGGGGTTCCTAGAACTTTTCCATCTAAGTATTTGCTACCTCAAGGGAATGTGACTTTTGTGGGAAAGAGCTGTGATAGCTCTAGAATGTGCCAGCCGTGGGGAGATGTCATTGGCACATACTCTCCTGGTGGCAGGCACATCAGTCACCTTGCAAAGCTGACTGGATGGTGGGCTGCTCTATTTTATTACCATCATCGCTCAAACTGAACTAAACATGTCATTGTATACCAGTACGGGTCTGTAGGAGACCAGTTTTCCTTTCTCTATTTGGCACAGACATTGATGCTGTTTGATTCCCAAAGCACTGTTGTTCTAAAGCCCAAGTCACCTGCACCCTTTGAGGAAAGGGTTAAATATCTCTGGACTCCTTTCCCTAAGTGAATCAAAAAGTAACATCTTCAAAATGGTGATTTCTTTTTGGTAAAACCCCCAAATAATATTATTAAAGATTTTCATGCTGATGAAATAAACTTTTCAAAGTAATATGGAAAAAATGATTTCATTTAAACACCTTTTAGCCAAGAAAACATATGCTGCTGGTTAAGCAGTGCAGGAGTGGAGACTTTCTCAGGGCTTGCCTGTGTCTTGAGGTCTGTGGTTCGGCCACGGGCTGTGCCATCGACGCGGGACTCAACTGGAGCGGAAGCCCTGTGTCCTGGTAGGTGCCCAGAATGCAGGCCGATTTGCCCAAGTGAGCAGGGAAGTGACTGAGCGTACACGTGCAGTCCTGTGGAAACTCCTCTGCAAAAGCAGCCTTCCAAGCCACACTGCAGGCTCTCAAGTCTTCAGGTGTCCAGAGCGCTAACCCTGATGACTACTGCATGCATTTTTGTGTTCAGGCTACCCACAGATTCAGGACCATAAATAATTGCCAAAGAAGACCTTTCTCTTTTCTCAGTAATTGCTTCATCTTACAGTGTCAAGAAATCTCATCCTCCGTTACCAGTAGGAACCTTAGCATTAGCTACACCCCTTTGCAAATAAGTAAAAGTGTAAATACAAACTCCTTCCCACGACTGTTGATAGGCCTGGGTAAGGGCATTCATGTAGTCAGTGTGTATTATAAGCCTACTATGTGCAATGAGAGAGGGCAAAAGCTGCAAACCAGTGGGATCAGAAAGGTGGGCTGAATTGGGACAGATGGAACGCTGGCCTCTTGTCCTGGCTTTGGAACGTATTGACTCACCTAGAAACTGTCTTGGTGAAAGTTACTTATATCCTCTTGCTTCTGTTTCACCAACACAGTCATGTAGTTTAAGTGGGCTCAATGCCTGCTGCACATTCTGGTTGTGAATAATGACAAGGCTCAACAAAGTTGAACACTTTCGTTTAACAAACACTTGTACAGCTCCTACCAAGCACTGTTCCAAGCACATTATAAATAGTCACTTAATCTACATAACAATCCTGTGGGGCAAGTACTACAATTCTCTACGTCTTTAGCATGGAGAAACAGAAATACAGAAGAGCTAAGTACGCTGCTCAGGGCTTCCCTGGTGGCTCAGTGGTATAGAATCCTCCTGCAGCATGGGAGACCTGGGTTCAATCCTTGGGTGGGGAAGATCCCCTGGAGAAGGCAATGGCTACACACTCCAGTATTCTTGCCTGGATAATTCCATGGCTCATTCATGGGTTGCAAAGAGTCAGACATGACGGAGCGACTGCTCAAGATCACATAGCAAAGAAGTGGTGGAGCTGGGGTAGAAACCTAGGCAAGGGAAGCAGTCATCTGAATTTGCCCAGTACTGAAAGGTCTTCCAGGACGTGGAACGTTCAGTGCTAAAACAGTTCCAGAACAAAGAGAGATGGTTAGTCATCAGAGAAGTCTAGCTTCAAAGTCCATATCAGTTGTTAGAATTCACTACTTCTTTAATTCTTCTAAAGTCACTGATGAGTGGTCAGCTTAGTTTTCAGATTCCCACCTGGTTCCAGTTCCTGGAGGATGGCAGCATGAGATGGGGAGCTGTACTGGGCGTGTTGAGGTCCTGGGAAGCGAGGGACCCTGTATGTTTGGGAGCTGGCACTGATTCTGTCAGTTTTTCTCTCATCAGTGGATCCAGGTATACTTGATCCTGAGGAAAGTGTCCACACGGTTCTATCAGTGCTTTGCTTCTTTCAATCACAGAACAAAGGGAATCATCATTGAAAAGACAAATCCAGTGGGCATTGGTCAGTTTTGATGAATAGCAAACTGTACTTTCAGATACACAGTCCTTGAGACCAGAAGAGATTCTTTCCAGAGATAGAGTTAGTTTGGGCTGCCATAACAGGCAGAAATAAATAACAAAAATTTCTCACAGTTTTGGAGGTTGGGGAGTCCAAGGTCAAGATGCCAGCAAATCCAGTGTCTGGTGAGGATCCACCCCTGGTTTTTACCTGCCCATGGTGGAGAGCAAGGAGAGGAAGCAAGCTCCCTCAGGTCTCATCTTGTGAGGGCATTAATCTCATTGTGAGGGGTTCATCCTCATAACCTCATCTAAACCTAATCATCTCCCAAAGACCTCCATCTCCACATACCATCATGCTGGGGATTAGGATTTCAACATCTGAATTTGAGGGGACAAGGTCAACCCATACATAGCACGTTCCTTCCCCGTTCCTCCCAAGCCAGTGCTGAGGTGCCTTCTGGAGGTGGGACAGTACATTCTCTGACCAGACGACTTGTCCATTGCAAGGAGACATGTCACACTGGATCCCACAGGCCTTTAGCTCTTTATGATGGAGAAGCTGCCCTCCCCGGCCATACCCAGGGCACAAACCCCTTTATGTGCAGGTTTCATTGGTGCCTTACCCTTAACAACGCCCAGAGACCAGATCAGGATTTCAAACATCCCAAATACTGTGCTCAAGAAAAGAATCATTTTCTGGTCATAAACTCCACACATGTTCTCAACAGATAACCATCTACTTCTCAGTTTCCAATGTTCTTTTGTGCCATAGCTCTCAGCTCAGGCAGCCTTGGGTATGAGTCCCAATTTTCTATTTACTGTTGTATGATGCTAATTGAAACTTAATTTCCTTATCTCTACAATGAGGATATTCAGGCATGCCTCATGTGACCAAGCCTATAATCTGGGCAATGCACCTAGCTTAGTGCCTGGTGTGTACCTAGTACTTAACATTGTACCATGAAGGATTTCCATAGGAGGGTAAAATCTTTATCCCTTTGTAATAATGTGCATTGGTAATCCATATGCACATTATGTTTAGCAATTAAAATGTAACTTGTTTTATTTGTTCTGATGTAGTAATAATTTGCATAGGAAAGATATGCAAACATACCCAGTGAAGTCTGTCTCCTAGGCATAGTTCCTAGACTCTTCTCAGTTTCGAAGCCATCTTTGGCTTGTATAAGCAAGTGCATACAATAGTCCCCCTTTTCTGCGGTTTTGCTTTCTGTGGTTTCAATTACTCAGGGTCACCAGAGGTCTGAACATATTAAATGGAAAACTCCAGAAGTGAACAGTTCTTTTAAACTGTGTGCCGAGTGGTGTGATGAAGCCTCACTCCTATCTCTGTCCCACCTGGGCTGTGAATCATCTCTTCGTCCAGCATGTCCTGCCTGTTAGTCACTTAGTTTGTCTAGGCTATTAAATCAACTGTCTTGGTATTACAGTGCTTCTGTTCAAGTAACCTTCATTTTACTTAATAATGGCCCCAAAGCACAGGAGTTGTGATGCTGGCAATTTGGAAATGCCAAAGAGAAGCTGTGAAATGCTTCCTTCAAATGAAAAGGTGAAAGGTCTTGACTTATTAAGGAAAGAGAAAACATCATATGTTGAGGTTACTTAAATCTATAGTAGGACCAAATGGTCTATCTAGTTTATGCTAGTTTTACTGTCACACCTCAGACCACAAAAGCTGGTGCTGCACTGTGGGACAGGTGCTTAGTTAAGATAGAAAAGGCATTCAGTTTGTACAAGAAGATGTTTTGAGACAGAGAGTGACCATATTTGTATAACTTTTAGTATGTGACATTGTTGTAATTATTCTGATTTATTATTAGTTTATTGCTCATCTCTGACTGTACCTAATTTATAAATTAAGCTTTATCATAAGTGTGTATGTATACAGAAAAACAGGGTATATATAGGATTTGCTCTCTCTGTGGTTTCAAGCATCCACTGGAAATCTTGGAAAGTATCCCCTACCGCTAAGGGGAAGCTACTGTATATTTTTCACTCTGTCCTTCCCGAGATTATTTAGTGCAGAAACTGTTTCCATTTATTTTCAACTCTATGGTATTCCATTGTATGGTTGGCATGCTTACAATCTCCTATATAGTTCTGATTGCACATTATGTTTAGCAATTAAAATGTAACTTGTTTTATTTGTTCTGATGTAGTAATAATTTGCATAGGAAAGATATGCAAACATACCCAGTGAAGTCTGTCTCCTAGGCATAGTTCCTAGACTCTTCTCAGTTTCGAAGCCATCTTTGGCTTGTATAAGCAAGTGCATACAATAGTCCCCCTTTTCTGCGGTTTTGCTTTCTGTGGTTTCAATTACTCAGGGTCACCAGAGGTCTGAACATATTAAATGGAAAACTCCAGAAGTGAACAGTTCTTTTAAACTGTGTGCCGAGTGGTGTGATGAAGCCTCACTCCTATCTCTGTCCCACCTGGGCTGTGAATCATCTCTTCGTCCAGCATGTCCTGCCTGTTAGTCACTTAGTTTGTCTAGGCTATTAAATCAACTGTCTTGGTATTACAGTGCTTCTGTTCAAGTAACCTTCATTTTACTTAATAATGGCCCCAAAGCACAGGAGTTGTGATGCTGGCAATTTGGAAATGCCAAAGAGAAGCTGTGAAATGCTTCCTTCAAATGAAAAGGTGAAAGGTCTTGACTTATTAAGGAAAGAGAAAACATCATATGTTGAGGTTACTTAAATCTATAGTAGGACCAAATGGTCTATCTAGTTTATGCTAGTTTTACTGTCACACCTCAGACCACAAAAGCTGGTGCTGCACTGTGGGACAGGTGCTTAGTTAAGATAGAAAAGGCATTCAGTTTGTACAAGAAGATGTTTTGAGACAGAGAGTGACCATATTTGTATAACTTTTAGTATGTGACATTGTTGTAATTATTCTGATTTATTATTAGTTTATTGCTCATCTCTGACTGTACCTAATTTATAAATTAAGCTTTATCATAAGTGTGTATGTATACAGAAAAACAGGGTATATATAGGATTTGCTCTCTCTGTGGTTTCAAGCATCCACTGGAAATCTTGGAAAGTATCCCCTACCGCTAAGGGGAAGCTACTGTATATTTTTCACTCTGTCCTTCCCGAGATTATTTAGTGCAGAAACTGTTTCCATTTATTTTCAACTCTATGGTATTCCATTGTATGGTTGGCATGCTTACAATCTCCTATCTGTAGTTTCTAACCTAAAAAAAAAAAGCCTGGAGCCAAAAGTTTTACCAAGTTTGTGGCAAACTCATTTGATGGAAAAACATAACTTGAGTTGACATTAGTTGTATTTCTCTCACTTTGTATGAGTATTCATAGTTTCTCCATAGACATATTAATGGATTTGATTACTGAGTATTGCCCTAGAACCCTCTGGAGTGTTACATAATATATAGTGCCCTCACTATATTAACTTTCTGAATTTCAAAACATTCTGACATGCAAACCACATCAAACCCTAGGGTTTCAGATAAAGAATTGTGGAACTGTACCATAATTCCTTTAACTAGTCCCCTGTTGCTCACCAGTAGGATTTTTAAAATACTTTTTGCTATTCCAGTGTTATAGTAAATAACTTTGTACATGTGTCATTTCACATGTGTAAAATAATGTGTGTAAGAGAAATTCTTAGAATGGTGATCACTGGGTCAAAGAATAAATGCATGTGCAGTTTTGACAGATTTAGTTAAATTGTCCTCCCTAGAGGCTATATACCTTTTACTCCCATTAGCCTATTTTTCCATCTTCCCCAACATAGAATTATTCTTTTTCATTTTTCTCATTTGAATAAGAGTAAACATCTTATACTCAATATGCAGAGCCATATTTAGTTCCTTTCCTGTGAATTTTCCATCTGTTTTGCTCAATTTGTTACATTGGATTATTGGGATTTTTTCCTATTGAGTTGTTGGTGCTCTTTATATATGAAGGAAATGAGTTTTGAGACAGAGAGTGACCATATTTGTATAACTTTTAGTATGTGACATTGTTGTAATTATTCTGATTTATTATTAGTTTATTGCTCATCTCTGACTGTACCTAATTTATAAATTAAGCTTTATCATAAGTGTGTATGTATACAGAAAAACAGGGTATATATAGGATTTGCTCTCTCTGTGGTTTCAAGCATCCACTGGAAATCTTGGAAAGTATCCCCTACCGCTAAGGGGAAGCTACTGTATATTTTTCACTCTGTCCTTCCCGAGATTATTTAGTGCAGAAACTGTTTCCATTTATTTTCAACTCTATGGTATTCCATTGTATGGTTGGCATGCTTACAATCTCCTATCTGTAGTTTCTAACCTAAAAAAAAAAAGCCTGGAGCCAAAAGTTTTACCAAGTTTGTGGCAAACTCATTTGATGGAAAAACATAACTTGAGTTGACATTAGTTGTATTTCTCTCACTTTGTATGAGTATTCATAGTTTCTCCATAGACATATTAATGGATTTGATTACTGAGTATTGCCCTAGAACCCTCTGAGTGTTACATAATATATAGTGCCCTCACTATATTAACTTTCTGAATTTCAAAACATTCTGACATGCAAACCACATCAAACCCTAGGGTTTCAGATAAAGAATTGTGGAACTGTACCATAATTCCTTTAACTAGTCCCCTGTTGCTCACCAGTAGGATTTTTAAAATACTTTTTGCTATTCCAGTGTTATAGTAAATAACTTTGTACATGTGTCATTTCACATGTGTAAAATAATGTGTGTAAGAGAAATTCTTAGAATGGTGATCACTGGGTCAAAGAATAAATGCATGTGCAGTTTTGACAGATTTAGTTAAATTGTCCTCCCTAGAGGCTATATACCTTTTACTCCCATTAGCCTATTTTTCCATCTTCCCCAACATAGAATTATTCTTTTTCATTTTTCTCATTTGAATAAGAGTAAACATCTTATACTCAATATGCAGAGCCATATTTAGTTCCTTTCCTGTGAATTTTCCATCTGTTTTGCTCAATTTGTTACATTGGATTATTGGGATTTTTTCCTATTGAGTTGTTGGTGCTCTTTATATATGAAGGAAATGATCCCTTTCTGATATAATTTTCAGTTTCAGAAATTAAAAAGTATTGAAATATAGTTGATTTACAATGTTGTATTACTTTCAGGTATTTCAGCAAAGTGATACATATATATATATATATATATATACATATTTATATAATTTTTTTTCATATTGTCTTCCATTACAGATTATTGCAAGATATTGAGTATAGTTGTGCTATACAGTAGATCCTGACTGTCTGTATTATATATAGTAATGTGTATATTTTAATCCCAACCTCCCAATTTATTTCTCTCCCACATCCCCTTTGGGAACCATGAATTTGTTCTCTATGTCTGTGGACCTACTTATGTTTTATAAATAAGTTCATTTGTATCATTTTTTTAGATTCCACATATAATAAGCAATACTATATAGTTGTCTTTGTCTGACTTACTTCAGTTAGTATAATGTCTGAGTTCATCCCTGTTGATGGAAATGGCATTATTTCATTACTTTCTATGGCTAAGTAATATTCTATTACACACACATATGTGCATGCATACAGACACTATGTCTTTATCCTTTCAGCTGTCTGTGGACACTAAAGATTGCTTCCATGTTTTGGCTACTGTGAACACTGGGATGCAGGTATATTTTTGAATTATATTTTTCTCCAGATATATGCCCAGGAGTGGAATTTCAGGATCATATGGTAGCTCTATTGTAGTTTTTAAGGAATCTCCACACTGTTCTCTCTCGACAATTCTCAATGTTTTTCTGGATTGTTTTGTCTCTTGACTTTACTGCTGGTGGCTTTTGCTATTGGGTTTACTTATTTGTATTTATTTATTGATTCTCTCTTCACAACCAGCTTTATTTCAAGCTATGTGTTTTTATTCTATTTATTTTTCTTTTTTTGGACAGTCTATTCCAATTCTTTTTATGAACAGGGAAAAGAGAAAAGAATGTAGGGTGAAGGCTAACCATATTCAGGTCTTAGAATCAGGAAATTGATAGAAAACATTTTTGATTCAGCACTTTACGTGTTTAAATTTTGTTTCTATTGTAACAATAGCAATTGTCATCAGTGCTTAGTAAGGTAGTTTTTATTTTTGAAAACAAGTGTTTATTTGTCTCAGTCAGAAACACAACGTATAAACATCTCTGAAGCATGTCTGTCATCTGGCCCGTGCTTTTCTTTCTCAAAGCAGATTTTGCTTGTGAATGTGCACATATGCATATATTTTATTTTATAAAATTTCACTCCTATCCTCATTTGCCTTTTGCAAAGTCATTAAGGAGCAAACTTGATTGTTTATATATGTATTTTATAAGTGTATCAGGCATTGAAGACTATTTATAATGCTATTTCCAAAGAAAAGGCAGATATTTGAAGCAAATGCTTCAGAACAAATGAAACATCTATTGAGATCATGGAATTAACTCTCAACTCTTCAAATAAAAACATTAAAATCAGAGTGTGGTAAGCCACCTTACTTTTCAGTAATATTGTTACACATGTTGTAGTAAGCACATAAACTGAAATTTAAGAGGGACTAGATCCTAATATTAATCTAATTTTAATCTGCAGCATGCCTATTTGTTTTCTGCTCATCATATAGCTCAACTTGCGTAAGCTTTGTGGTCATGTAGCCATCATCTACTTTAAGCCTGTGGTTACTTTTCAAGTACGAGGGCCTGAGGGGTGAGGCCCTAGAAGGGCTGGGGGGGGTCAGCAAGGGGCCGTGCAGGAGGCAGGCCTCTGTTTATTCACAGTGCAGGTGCAGGGAGCAGCGGGACGGCAGTGCCCCAGGGCTTCCCAATCAATCACTGCATCTGGGCCACTGGGCGTCCCCTCGGGACTGCTGTGCACAAAATGTTGCCTTTCTCAATGACAGCCAAACAGGCAGAGGGGTCAGAGTTCACAGAGAGCAGGCCTTGACTATTTGGCTGTTTTTAAGATTTAGTCCAGAAGTTAAATTGGGGATAGCATCCCAACTGGTCAAAATCTAAACAGTCTCTTTCCTCTCCCTAGAGCTGTTGCTCGATACCTTTGAATTCCTTCCTTGAGCCTCCCCACTCCCATTTGAGGAGGTCACTGTTGTTTTTCTCCTCCTGTGAAACTCTCACTTAGCTTCTAGCCTTTGGAAGACATGCCTGATATTTTCAGCAGTGAAAACCTGTCTTTAGAAACAGAATGTTCCTTTAGGAATAAAGACCATAGCCTGTTCTGAAGCTGGCCGCTACCCAGATGGATGTGAGAGGGAGAAGAGGTGAAGAATTATGCAGTGTAAAAAAAGGGAAAAAGGGGCAAAGAGAGCTCTGAATTTCACTCCTATCCTCTTTTTTTTTTGCCTTTTGCAAAGTCATTAAGGAGCAAACTTGATTGTTTATATATGTATTTTATAAGTGTATCAGGCATTGAAGACTATTTATAATGCTATTTCCAAAGAAAAGGCAGATATTTGAAGCAAATGCTTCAGAACAAATGAAACATCTATTGAGATCATGGAATTAACTCTCAACTCTTCAAATAAAAACATTAAAATCAGAGTGTGGTAAGCCACCTTACTTTTCAGTAATATTGTTACACATGTTGTAGTAAGCACATAAACTGAAATTTAAGAGGGACTAGATCCTAATATTAATCTAATTTTAATCTGCAGCATGCCTATTTGTTTTCTGCTCATCATATAGCTCAACTTGCGTAAGCTTTGTGGTCATGTAGCCATCATCTACTTTAAGCCTGTGGTTACTTTTCAAGTAAGAGGGCCTGAGGGGTGAGGCCCTAGAAGGGCTGGGGGCGGTCAGCAAGGGGCCGTGCAGGAGGCAGGCCTCTGTTTATTCACAGTGCAGGTGCAGGGAGCAGCGGGACGGCAGTGCCCCCAGGGCTTCCCCCAATCAATCACTGCATCTGGGCCACTGGGCGTCCCCTCGGGACTGCTGTGCACAAAATGTTGCCTTTCTCAATGACAGCCAAACAGGCAGAGGGGTCAGAGTTCACAGAGAGCAGGCCTTGACTATTTGGCTGTTTTTAAGATTTAGTCCAGAAGTTAAATTGGGGATAGCATCCCAACTGGTCAAAATCTAAACAGTCTCTTTCCTCTCCCTAGAGCTGTTGCTCGATACCTTTGAATTCCTTCCTTGAGCCTCCCCACTCCCATTTGAGGAGGTCACTGTTGTTTTTCTCCTCCTGTGAAACTCTCACTTAGCTTCTAGCCTTTGGAAGACATGCCTGATATTTTCAGCAGTGAAAACCTGTCTTTAGAAACAGAATGTTCCTTTAGGAATAAAGACCATAGCCTGTTCTGAAGCTGGCCGCTACCCAGATGGATGTGAGAGGGAGAAGAGGTGAAGAATTATGCAGTGTACAGGGAGGAGCAAAGAGAGCTCTGAAAAGTTATTAATAATACTCTTTCTCAGGGCAGAGCCATGTATTAGGGGCAGGGCAGGGCTCTTTAGAAAGTCTTGAGTTAGTGACTGTTTCCTAGAACTGCTCTGACTTAGCCTTTTTGTTTCCACCTTCCGCTTTCTGCTTGAACAAGCATTTCTTAAATGTCTGTGCTCACAGGAATCGTCCTCCGTGGGTAGAAATCTGCGTGCAGCTTCAGAGGGGTCTACCGATCAGATGAGGAGACTCAGCACCGTAAGGGAACTTAAGCTTACCTAGTGCCTTTTAGGGACTTCATTTCCATATGGCTGCAGAAGGGCTTGTGTATCTTTGGAGCCTAGGGTACCTTGTGGAGCATGGATGTCTAATAAACATTTGTACCATGGAATGAAAGAAGCCAAATGGGGCATAGCATCATAATTAAATTTGCAGATGAAAACTGAAAGAGATAGGATCTGGGAACACCCGTGACAATTGAGAAACTGCCCCAAAGGGATGGAGGGGAAAGGAACTAGCTTCACGGGCAGGAAATAACAAGGAGACATTTGACCTTAAACAATGGAAGGGTAAATCACCTAGGGTGATGTAATTGAAAACACAGATCTTCAGCCTAGAAAAGGCAGTTGACATCCAAAATGTTGATAAGGGCTCAGGGAGGCTAAGTAGTGAATTGGATTGCAGATTAAATCAGGACAAGCCCTGGCTCTACTATAGACCCTGTGAGCTAGCATAGGCAATAGAAAGGCTGGAAAATCATAAAATAGGAACATGGTGCTCCAAGATCAGTGTAATAAATACACACAGAAAAGTGAATGAGAGATAATATCTGGGAGGCACTTGTTGGTGAAGGTCTGAGTGTGACAGAGATGATGTCTCTTTGGCTCGAGAGCACTTTGTCCTATTTTTTGTTTTGTGCGTGCTTAGTCACTCTGTTGTATCTGACTCTTTGCAGCTCAATGCACCGTAGCCCGCCAGGCTCCTCTGTCCATAGGATTTCCCAGGCAAGAATACTGGAGTGGGCTAGTTACTTATTTGGCTGCATTGGGTTTTAGTTGTAGCATGCAGGGTCTTTCATTGAGGCTCAAGGGCTCAGTAGTTGCAAATAGTTCAGTTGCTCTGTTGGTATATGGGAATCTTAGTTTCCTGACCAGGATCAAGCCTGCATCGCCTACATTGAAAGGTGTATTGTTAAGCACTGGACCACCGGGGAATTCCCTGTCCTATTTGAAAGATGTGTTGGAAAGAGGTGGGGCAGGAGACATTAGCCAGGAGGCTGGGGGAGAACAATAGGTAAAGAGAAATTGGTCAGGAAAGCCTCTCCTTAGCACTGAGCACAGAAGGAGAACACGGTGATGCCCAATCAGAGTTATTAAATGAATTCTAGTTAAGTGTTACCAACCCTCTTCCCTGGGGTAAATAATTCTGAGGGCTCCTCAGTGGGGTCCATTAGTCATTCTGAGGTTCTCAGGTGGTCCCAAGCTGGTACAGTGCCTATTTTTTAAGGAAGGGTTTTTATGGAATGAAAGAACCAAATTCACGGGCAAGGAAATAACAAGAGAAACTGCCCCAAAGGGATGGAGGGGAAAGGAACTAGCTTCACGGGCAGGAAATAACAAGGAGACATTTGACCTTAAACAATGGAAGGGTAAATCACCTAGGGTGATGTAATTGAAAACACAGATCTTCAGCCTAGAAAAGGCAGTTGACATCCAAAATGTTGATAAGGGCTCAGGGAGGCTAAGTAGTGAATTGGATTGCAGATTAAATCAGGACAAGCCCTGGCTCTACTATAGACCCTGTGAGCTAGCATAGGCAATAGAAAGGCTGGAAAATCATAAAATAGGAACATGGTGCTCCAAGATCAGTGTAATAAATACACACAG
The DNA here is from genome assembly GCA_022376925.1 of Tragulus kanchil. Classification (NCBI taxonomy): domain Eukaryota; kingdom Metazoa; phylum Chordata; class Mammalia; order Artiodactyla; family Tragulidae; genus Tragulus; species Tragulus kanchil. The sequence continues at coordinate 73,280,411 of JAIOJX010000003.1, read as the reverse complement.
AAAAGTGAATGAGAGATAATATCTGGGAGGCACTTGTTGGTGAAGGTCTGAGTGTGACAGAGATGATGTCTCTTTGGCTCGAGAGCACTTTGTCCTATTTTTTGTTTTGTGCGTGCTTAGTCACTCTGTTGTATCTGACTCTTTGCAGCTCAATGCACCGTAGCCCGCCAGGCTCCTCTGTCCATAGGATTTCCCAGGCAAGAATACTGGAGTGGGCTAGTTACTTATTTGGCTGCATTGGGTTTTAGTTGTAGCATGCAGGGTCTTTCATTGAGGCTCAAGGGCTCAGTAGTTGCAAATAGTTCAGTTGCTCTGTTGGTATATGGGAATCTTAGTTTCCTGACCAGGATCAAGCCTGCATCGCCTACATTGAAAGGTGTATTGTTAAGCACTGGACCACCGGGGAATTCCCTGTCCTATTTGAAAGATGTGTTGGAAAGAGGTGGGGCAGGAGACATTAGCCAGGAGGCTGGGGGAGAACAATAGGTAAAGAGAAATTGGTCAGGAAAGCCTCTCCTTAGCACTGAGCACAGAAGGAGAACACGGTGATGCCCAATCAGAGTTATTAAATGAATTCTAGTTAAGTGTTACCAACCCTCTTCCCTGGGGTAAATAATTCTGAGGGCTCCTCAGTGGGGTCCATTAGTCATTCTGAGGTTCTCAGGTGGTCCCAAGCTGGTACAGTGCCTATTTTTTTAAGGAGTTTCAGGGTCCAAGTCTTTCACTTTGGGCGTGCATTAACTTTTTAGAATTGTATTTCTTTTCATTAAGTCTCATAAAAGTAATCTCATTTAGAATTTTTTTCTTTTTGTAGGAACCAAGGGATGGAGATTAAATAGCATATTTGGACCCATTTAAATTGTCTACATGTCAAAACAATCTGAGAACCAACACTTGAGAAAAGTGTCAGAGATGTAGTTTAGAGGGTAATTTAGTATCTATTATCTTTCCAATTATTTAGGCATAAAAGGGCCTTTGGATTTTTCTGGAACTTTTTCTTTTGTAGTGGAGTACAGCCAGTTAATGGGGATTCCCAGGTGGTACTAGTAGTAAAGAACCAGTTTTCCAATGGCAGAGATGTTAGAAACATGGATTTGATCCCTGGGTCAGGAAGATCCCCTGAAGGAAGGCATGGCAACCCACTCCAGTATTCTTGTCTGGAGAATCTCATGGACAGAGGAGTCTGGTGGGCTGCAGTCCTTGGGGTCACAACTAGTCAGACATGACTGAAGTGATTTAGCACACATGTGCACATAGCCGGTTAACAATGCTGTGATAATTTCAGGTGGACAGCAAAGGGACTCAGTCATACATATACATGTATCCATTCTCCGCAAACTCCCCTTCCATCCAAGCTGTCATGTAACATTGAGCAGAGTTCCATGTGCTGTACAGTAGGCCCTTGTCCATTATAAATGTAACAGTGTGTACATATCCATCCCAAACTCCCTAACTGTCCTTTCCCCCCATTCTTCCCCTTTGATAACCATAAGTTCATTCTCTAAGTCTGTGAGTCTTTTTCTGTTTTGCAAGTGAGTCCATTTGTATCATTTCTTTTTATATTCTGCTTATAAGGGACATCAAGTGCTATTTCTCTTTCTCTTAAACCTTATTCTGGGAGCTCCCTCGAGGCTGAGCTCTTGACTAATTCATCTTTGTGCCTTCTGCAGCACCTAGCACGTCACTTCACATCAATCAGGCCCTTGAAGGGTGCTTGTTGATAGCCTCAATGACCAAATAAACAACAATATGATCAGTGGTACTACACGGAAAGCTCTCTTGAGGCAATTGTTTTGTCGGTTGACTCAGTCTGACCTATGCCGTTAAACTGAAAGTGACTGAATTGCAGGCATTTACAGGAGTTCTGGTGGAAGCACGAAGCATGCTGATGAGCAGGTTGTAACCTGGGGGATTGCCTGCCTGGGTTATACAGTGAACTAATTGACTTCCATGCCTTATTTCCTCCCTTTATTTGACTAAGTCCAATCCACCCAGCAGCCAACACATGGAACAGAGCCCTGGAAATGCAGGCAGGTTTCCTTCTTTTGGTTCCCTGGGAGCTTCACTACCACAACCATTATTAACTGGCTGGAAACAATTTAGCATCTGGCTCCCAAGAGGTAGAAATGTATAGAATAAGGGAAGGGGTGCAAGTATGTCCCATCGTGTCCATTAAACAATATTCTGGCTTTGAAAGGAACAGATCTAAACTTTTTCCAAGAAAATGTGACTGGTGTCCTTTTTCTTAAAAGAGCCGCACTTTTCTGGTCTTTTGATAACAGAGACTGGCTGTAAAGGAGAACAAGGTCTGTCTGGAAAAATTTTGAAGGAGGGAGGTGGTTCAGATGATAAAGAATCTGCCTGCCAATGCAGGAGGCCCGGGTTCAATCCCTGGGTCAGGAAGATTACCTGGAAAAGAGAGTGGCAACCCACTCCAGTATTCTTGCCTGGAAAATCCCATGGACAGAGGAATCTGTTGGGGTATAGTCCTTGGGGTCCCAAAGAGTCGGACATGACTGAGTGACTTGTTTTTCATTCTGAACTGATTTTCTCCCCTTCCTCCCCTTAGCAGGTACCTTCATGCCCTTCTGGTACCACCCTGGGAACTTAGCTTTTGTTTTCTCCCTTGGCCATGAATGCCCTGGGGTGATGCCCTGAGCTCTTCAAGGGCTGGGTCCTGTAGTCATAGCCTTTCTGCTTCTGTCTCTCAATGTCACCCTCTTTTGCTCCCAGAGAAGTCCCCTGTGCTCAGCTGTTACCCGTTTCATGAAATCTATGTGCTTTTGATTTTTTTAATGTGTGTAAGCAGACTTTTTGTGTGAAGTAAGCTTTCAAATTCATTGGATGAATACTTAGGAGCACAGTTGGTGGGTTACATGTTAAGACTGTTCATCTTTGTGAGAAACTGCCCAACTGTCTACTGAAGTAGTTGTATCGTTTTGCATTCTGCCAAACCAGTAATGAATGAAAGTTTCTGTGGCTTAGTATCCTCGCCAACAATTGGTATTGTCAGTGGTTTGGATTTTAGTCATTCTGATCTGAGTGGAATGGTATCTTGTTGTTGTTTTAATTTACAAATTGAAGTGAAGTGAGAGTCCCTCAATCCAGTTCAACTCTTTGCAACGCCATGAACTGTAGCCCACCAGGCTCCTTTGTCCATGGGATTCTCCAGGCAAGAATACTAGAGTGGGTTACCATATCCTTCTTAGGCAGATCTTACCAACCCAGGGACTGAACCCCAGTCTCCTGCATTAGCAGGCAGATTCTGTACCATCTGAGTCACCAGGGAAGCCATTTCAAATTAGACGAAAAGACTGGTGTCCTTTTTCTTAAAAGAGCACTTTTCTGGTCTTTTGATAACAGAGACTGGCTGTAAAGGAGAACAAGGTCTGTCTGGAAAAATTTTGAAGGAGGGAGGTGGTTCAGATGATAAAGAATCTGCCTGCCAATGCAGGAGGCCCGGGTTCAATCCCTGGGTCAGGAAGATTACCTGGAAAAGAGAGTGGCAACCCACTCCAGTATTCTTGCCTGGAAAATCCCATGGACAGAGGAATCTGTTGGGGTATAGTCCTTGGGGTCCCAAAGAGTCGGACATGACTGAGTGACTTGTTTTTCATTCTGAACTGATTTTCTCCCCTTCCTCCCCTTAGCAGGTACCTTCATGCCCTTCTGGTACCACCCTGGGAACTTAGCTTTTGTTTTCTCCCTTGGCCATGAATGCCCTGGGGTGATGCCCTGAGCTCTTCAAGGGCTGGGTCCTGTAGTCATAGCCTTTCTGCTTCTGTCTCTCAATGTCACCCTCTTTTGCTCCCAGAGAAGTCCCCTGTGCTCAGCTGTTACCCGTTTCATGAAATCTATGTGCTTTTGATTTTTTTAATGTGTGTAAGCAGACTTTTTGTGTGAAGTAAGCTTTCAAATTCATTGGATGAATACTTAGGAGCACAGTTGGTGGGTTACATGTTAAGACTGTTCATCTTTGTGAGAAACTGCCCAACTGTCTACTGAAGTAGTTGTATCGTTTTGCATTCTGCCAAACCAGTAATGAATGAAAGTTTCTGTGGCTTAGTATCCTCGCCAACAATTGGTATTGTCAGTGGTTTGGATTTTAGTCATTCTGATCTGAGTGGAATGGTATCTTGTTGTTGTTTTAATTTACAAATTGAAGTGAAGTGAGAGTCCCTCAATCCAGTTCAACTCTTTGCAACGCCATGAACTGTAGCCCACCAGGCTCCTTTGTCCATGGGATTCTCCAGGCAAGAATACTAGAGTGGGTTACCATATCCTTCTTAGGCAGATCTTACCAACCCAGGGACTGAACCCCAGTCTCCTGCATTAGCAGGCAGATTCTGTACCATCTGAGTCACCAGGGAAGCCATTTCAAATTAGACGAAAAGACAAAGCATGGTTGGGGGTGGAGACAGTTTAAGTACAGAGAATAAAATGAAGAGAGCAAACGGTCACAAATCCAGCTGAAACAAGGGTAGTCAACACCATCCAAAGAAAGGAAACCGAAAAACCAGAGCCCCACTGACTGTATGGATGTACATCCTTCTAGAAGAAAGCTCCTGCTTCAAAGAAAACCTAAGCTCCGCTACAGTCCACCCATTGTCCTTAAACGAAAAAGCGAAAGTGGTCCCCTAGAAAGATACACTGTGTGCTTGCCTGGATGTACCCATTCTTTACTCACTGAGAGCAAAACTGTGCCAGTTGGGTTTTTTAGGTCGTGTGGATTCATATTTACAATAGGTCCCCAATTTTTGCTTTTGGAAGCATTTGGTAGAAACTTGGTGCTTGAGGTTGAGGTTCTTGTGGAAGAATCAAGGGAGGGAAGATGTCCCTCCAAGTTCATACTTTATTTTTAAATAGTCATGTTGGGGATCTTGCAGATCAGCAATTTTTAATTTTATTGATGAAGAACCTGAAATTCAGGGAGGTTATGCTATTTTTCAGGGTCTAATTTTACACCCTTCTTGTATGTATTAACAAAATTACTGCAATCGCTTTAAGTACTGGTTTAGAGTAACCAAAAACATTGTGTGAATGAATGTCCCTAAACCCATGTGTGGTAATATGGGTATAAAAGTGTATTCCAACTAAGTTAATTGTATGGTATATGCATAGAAAAATAGATGGAAAGGAAAGACACCAGAAGATTAGCATTGGTGTTCTCTGGGAGATGCAATTATAGGAAATTATTATTTTTTCTTCATTCTCCTCTCTGTTTTCTGACTTTTCTACAGTGAATGTGTATTACTTTTTTAATCAGAAAAGTACATATTAGCCGCTTGGAAAAATGTATTTTAAAAGGAAGAAAATTGTACATAAGTAGTATCTACCCAGAGTGGTAGAAGAAAACCAAAGGAGGCTGTGTGCATGCTTAATTACCCAGTTGTATCTGACTCTTTGTGACCCAGTGGACTGTAGCCCACCAGACTTCTCTGTTCATGGAATTTTCCAGGCAAGAGTACTTGAGTGGGTTGCCATTCCCTTCTCCAGGGGATCTTCTTAACTCGGGGATCCAACCTGGATTTCCTGCGTTGCAGGCAAATTCTCTTACCATGTGAGACACAGATTCTTTTACTGTATCCATCTGAAGATGTTCAGGTTTAGTGGGAGAAGGTTTCAACCGGGAGTTTTAGCTACTTGCATATATAACAAAAACAGAAACTTCAAGATCCAAGGAATGAAAGGCCAGGGAGGGAAGAGCCCCTGAGGATGAGGATGGTACTGTAAGATGTGAAAATGAAGGCGCTAAGAGTCACCCTAATGAAGGGGCTAAGAGATGGCCCCAGTTCTGCACCCTAGTGTACTCACACCTGATTGAGTGAACAATAAGGTATTGTTGGATAAAATTCATATCTGTACTAGTAATTTGCATTAGCTCTCCTTCTTTCATAGCAAAGCATGTCTACCTTTTTTCATGCCCAAAAGTGTACAGTTGGGAGAGAGCAGAAACTCTGAACTGTTAGCCTCACTCCCTTTCATCACTGCATGCACCATCTCTTTTATTTAGAAGTTATTCAATTTACTATGTACAGGTTTTGTGCCTAAAAGCAGATTCTAAATTCTTATTTGCCAAGTTTAGTCTTAACTAAAGGTAGGGTAGGATTAGGTGGTGCAATAAAAGTCCAGAAAGTCCATTAATTAAAAAGTCTGTTTTTCAAGTGGGAACCTAAATGCTTGAGAATTTACCTTTGGAAATAACTTATTCTTGTGGGCTAAAGTTCTGATTTTCATTGAGTTCTTTGTGTTAAGACTACATAGCAGAAGAAGTGGTGGTGTAGTTGCTTCAGTTGTGTCTGATCCTTTGGGACTCCATGCACTGTAGCCCACCAGACTCCTCTGTTCATGGGATTTCCCAGGCAAGAACACCAGAGAGGACTGCCATGGGATCAAACCGGTGTCTCTTACGTCTCCTGCATTGGCAGGTGGGCTGTTTACCACTGAGCCACCTGGGAAGTATTTCATAAATAATCAGAGTCATGGGTCTCATCTGGGCCTTCATGTGCCATGGAGCAAGTAGTTCAAACTCTTTGGGCTTCTGTTTTGTCACCAGTAAAAACTCTTAAATACCTCTTCGTCATCAGACTGCTCACCAGGTATCTTGTCCCAGCGTGACTGCTACACAAGCAAGCAAGCAGCTTTGAAGCTTTTAATGAGGGAAGATCAAAAAGAGAGCTTTGGCACATGGGCCACACTTCAGTGGGTTCAGACTCGGGGGGACAGTGAAGAGGGCAGCCCTGGGAACTGGGAATCCAGGAGAGATGGGGGGCCCGTGGAAATAGAGATCCAACCCACATTTGTGTTGCACTTCTCATGAGAACAACAAAACTGTCTTTCTTGTCCTCCCATTACCACCTAGCACAGGGTTTAGTCAACAGATGTCTATGCCTTTTGCCCAGAGCAGTTCTCTCCATCTCACGTTGATGGCACCTAGGGCCTGACTCTAGGATTAGAGGAGCGCGTGGGCCTGCATAATCCCCAGAAGTGAAAGGTGCGTTGGTGAGATTCCTCTCCTCTGTCTGGGGACACCCCTGATTGACTCTTTGGAAAGGCCCGTTGTTCTTTAGTTCAACCTTTTCTTACTTTGTTCTTTGCTAATCTAATCCATAAGGAGCATCTACGCTCACAGCTACATACAGATTGATTCAGAACCTTAGGGCCTGCTGTCTGTCATGATCACTGGATTTCAACAGGTTTTCATCCCATGGTGGAGCTAAATTTGCCAGCAGCTGGAAGGGGCAGAAGGAAGACCAGCCAGATCTGAGATGCTGGAGAAACTGGATGATTACCCTTCAAGTCAATGAGCTGCCTGACTTAACTGGGCAAAGTTCGATTTTGAGTTCTTTGTGTTAAGACTACATAGCAGAAGAAGTGGTGGTGTAGTTGCTTCAGTTGTGTCTGATCCTTTGGGACTCCATGCACTGTAGCCCACCAGACTCCTCTGTTCATGGGATTTCCCAGGCAAGAACACCAGAGAGGACTGCCATGGGATCAAACCGGTGTCTCTTACGTCTCCTGCATTGGCAGGTGGGCTGTTTACCACTGAGCCACCTGGGAAGTATTTCATAAATAATCAGAGTCATGGGTCTCATCTGGGCCTTCATGTGCCATGGAGCAAGTAGTTCAAACTCTTTGGGCTTCTGTTTTGTCACCAGTAAAAACTCTTAAATACCTCTTCGTCATCAGACTGCTCACCAGGTATCTTGTCCCAGCGTGACTGCTACACAAGCAAGCAAGCAGCTTTGAAGCTTTTAATGAGGGAAGATCAAAAAGAGAGCTTTGGCACATGGGCCACACTTCAGTGGGTTCAGACTCGGGGGGACAGTGAAGAGGGCAGCCCTGGGAACTGGGAATCCAGGAGAGATGGGGGGCCCGTGGAAATAGAGATCCAACCCACATTTGTGTTGCACTTCTCATGAGAACAACAAAACTGTCTTTCTTGTCCTCCCATTACCACCTAGCACAGGGTTTAGTCAACAGATGTCTATGCCTTTTGCCCAGAGCAGTTCTCTCCATCTCACGTTGATGGCACCTAGGGCCTGACTCTAGGATTAGAGGAGCGCGTGGGCCTGCATAATCCCCAGAAGTGAAAGGTGCGTTGGTGAGATTCCTCTCCTCTGTCTGGGGACACCCCTGATTGACTCTTTGGAAAGGCCCGTTGTTCTTTAGTTCAACCTTTTCTTACTTTGTTCTTTGCTAATCTAATCCATAAGGAGCATCTACGCTCACAGCTACATACAGATTGATTCAGAACCTTAGGGCCTGCTGTCTGTCATGATCACTGGATTTCAACAGGTTTTCATCCCATGGTGGAGCTAAATTTGCCAGCAGCTGGAAGGGGCAGAAGGAAGACCAGCCAGATCTGAGATGCTGGAGAAACTGGATGATTACCCTTCAAGTCAATGAGCTGCCTGACTTAACTGGGCTCTCATATTCTGTTGCTGTGAACATTTTCACTTAGAAAATCAGAACCTATCAAGAAACATATGATTATCAATTAGTGGCTTAAGCCAAGGGGGAGCCTATTTTCTTCCTGCTGGAGCTGGATTTTTATAGTTATAGAAAGTGCTCTAGAATGTGTGCCTTTCTTAAAAAGTTAAATTCTCTGTGTTCCAAGGAGCGGAGAAAAAACAACAACAACCACCCCCCGCCCAAACCTCTGCTGTTTAAAAGAGAGACCCAAATATTGTTTGATTGTTACTGGCAATGAGCTTAATAGTGCGTGCTCCTGTTTATTGCAGTGTGGCAGATAGGGTCGTTCATTAGTATTTCTCTTCTCCTGGGGATTTTGTGATAATCTTGATTAAAGGAAAATTCCAGCCTTTGTGGCTAGCTTTCTAAAACTTGAAAGTCTGAACTTGGTATACATTTTAAAATTCATCAACTCATGAGAGAAAATTATGCCTTTAGCATTTTATATTTTCTTAGGTATTGATTGTAAAGTTTTTGGATGATTACAGAAAGTTATTTTTTGTACAGTGTTGTCAGTATATGTGTATCTCACATTTGAATTTTAACTGTGTACTGTTTTGTATACAGCTACAGAATACAATAACTTTCTTACAAAATATGTAACAAGAATTTTTTTCAACAGCTACTCTTCTTAGGCGTGTATTTTATGGCTGTGTGATATTTTACCATATAGCTATAGTGTAATGTATTTAATCAGTTATTTAATCTAACCCCCACTAGACTGTCTTCATTTTTTAACTATTTTAAATGAAACCACAGTAACTATCTCTGCATGTATTTCTTTTTCCTGGTTCCAAAGAGTAATTTGAGGTTACCTCAAGCCATAGATTTCACTAGACACATAGATATGAACAGATTTTCCAGTGGTATTTGCCAACTGCCATCTTCTCTTATGAATATATTCCTAAGAGGCTCTCTGCTTGCCAGGAAGCTCCACCATTATTCTCTCCAGATATCTCAGCAAATTAAAATTGGAGGCCAACTATGCTGGTACTGTAGGCACTGCAGCATGAGGAAGGAGGAACACGAGCCAACATTTGTATTCCCAATAGCAGCAGCAGCTCCTTCAAGTTCTGCCTGTAATGGAGATTCTTATCTTACCCTATCAAAGAGTTAGCCAACCATAACTAATACAAGACATTTTAATTATTAGTACTGGGTTCTATAAACTGCTTGTGTTCTTCATTTCTCTGGCTATCTTATGCATCTCTGCGTTTGCAACTGGTTCCAAATAGTGTCTCCAGATTTCTGGCATTTTGCGTTTCATGGGTGAAATGGAAATGAAGATGATATCAGCAGTGATGGAATGGAATGAACTTTTCATCCAGCTGAAAAATCACCATGAGCTACTGAAATATAACAGCATACATCATAGTCAAGTTGTCAAAGGGGGATATTTCACAGCTATGACCTCACAGCCATAAAACATAAGCCATGTAATGTGTAAGGAAACCCAAGACAATCTTTCCAGATTTTTTTAACTAATAAGATTACCATATGGAAAATAACTTTAACTAGTTATAATAATGTAATTTTAAAAAGACTTGGAAATCATATAGCCTTTTCCATTTTCAAGGGCTGAAATTTCTTATTATTACCTATAGCGGCACAAAGTTGTTTATTTGTTCTTTCCACATCCCATGCTTAGCCCCAGAGTGTCCAGATAAGAGACCAAATCTGTCCACACTTTTTGGATGTTTGAGGTCCTTCATGCCTGCCTTATCCTCCATTGCTAACTGGACCCCAGTTAGCAGCAGGTGGGAACCAGTGAGTTAACTCCCAGTCGACAACAGAGCTTTGCCAGCAACTGTCAAAATCAGTCTGGGGCAGGCTTTAAAACAAACTATCCCTTTGACCTTTCTCCACACAGAATTCACATCCAACTTGAACAATTCATCAAGGAGTTTTGATGGCTGCTCTGCAAGTTTCTAAGGTTACTTTAGAAATCCCATTGTTTCCTTTTATTGAAGTGTCTTTGTTTTTCTTCCGTGTGAGTTTGATGACACTTTTCTTCTTTGCATCTCAGGTTTTTTTCTTACCGTATTATTCTCTCCAGATATCTCAGCAAATTAAAATTGGAGGCCAACTATGCTGGTACTGTAGGCACTGCAGCATGAGGAAGGAGGAACACGAGCCAACATTTGTATTCCCAATAGCAGCAGCAGCTCCTTCAAGTTCTGCCTGTAATGGAGATTCTTATCTTACCCTATCAAAGAGTTAGCCAACCATAACTAATACAAGACATTTTAATTATTAGTACTGGGTTCTATAAACTGCTTGTGTTCTTCATTTCTCTGGCTATCTTATGCATCTCTGCGTTTGCAACTGGTTCCAAATAGTGTCTCCAGATTTCTGGCATTTTGCGTTTCATGGGTGAAATGGAAATGAAGATGATATCAGCAGTGATGGAATGGAATGAACTTTTCATCCAGCTGAAAAATCACCATGAGCTACTGAAATATAACAGCATACATCATAGTCAAGTTGTCAAAGGGGGATATTTCACAGCTATGACCTCACAGCCATAAAACATAAGCCATGTAATGTGTAAGGAAACCCAAGACAATCTTTCCAGATTTTTTTAACTAATAAGATTACCATATGGAAAATAACTTTAACTAGTTATAATAATGTAATTTTAAAAAGACTTGGAAATCATATAGCCTTTTCCATTTTCAAGGGCTGAAATTTCTTATTATTACCTATAGCGGCACAAAGTTGTTTATTTGTTCTTTCCACATCCCATGCTTAGCCCCAGAGTGTCCAGATAAGAGACCAAATCTGTCCACACTTTTTGGATGTTTGAGGTCCTTCATGCCTGCCTTATCCTCCATTGCTAACTGGACCCCAGTTAGCAGCAGGTGGGAACCAGTGAGTTAACTCCCAGTCGACAACAGAGCTTTGCCAGCAACTGTCAAAATCAGTCTGGGGCAGGCTTTAAAACAAACTATCCCTTTGACCTTTCTCCACACAGAATTCACATCCAACTTGAACAATTCATCAAGGAGTTTTGATGGCTGCTCTGCAAGTTTCTAAGGTTACTTTAGAAATCCCATTGTTTCCTTTTATTGAAGTGTCTTTGTTTTTCTTCCGTGTGAGTTTGATGACATTTTTTTCTTCTTTGCATCTCAGGTTTCTTATTTATGATTAAGAAGGCTTACGCAAAAGTCAGCTGTGCCAGAATCATTTGATGATTCATGTAAGCACTCTCTTTGATCATTGTCAGCATTCCCACTACTGCTAGATGAATACTCTCTTCCCACGTGGAAAGACACAAGCTGGTTTAGGTGACTGCTAGTGGGGAGGGACAGGGTGGACTTCATCTGGAAATTGTATAAGAAATGTCAAAGCTTCAGTGAAATTGTCAATTTTCAATGAGCAGGTTTTTCCACTTAAGGTGTTTGTGGAAACATAGACACTTGCTGGTGACATGCTGTCCTGAAGGGTCGATCCTCCTTATTTCAAACCTTTTGAAAAGTCAACATCCACCCCTAGGTTCACACAAGTGTCTAAAGGGTGTGCATGTCATGCTTACATTTGACTCCCACTTCCAGTCTTTATTGCATCTTCTTTTCTGTTTTGTCTTACGGTTGTTGCTTAGCCTCTGCCTTTGCCAATGGCTCCAACATAAAATGCTTCCTTTTCCATGATTTCCTCCAAAAACAAAAACCAACTTAGGAAATTAGTTATGTAAGACTTTCCTGGATCTTTGGGGAACTGGATGGGGTTTATGTGGCATTTCTGGTGACAAAAGTCTCCTGGATCCTTTATCTTGCCTCTTAATTATGCCCCCCTCCTTGGTAAGGAAAAAAGGGTTTTTTTGTTCTTTCCACATCCCATGTGCTCAGATAAGAGACCAAATCTGTCCACACTTTTTGGATGTTTGAGGTCCTTCATGCCTGCCTTATCCTCCATTGCTAACTGGACCCCAGTTAGCAGCAGGTGGGAACCAGTGAGTTAACTCCCAGTCGACAACAGAGCTTTGCCAGCAACTGTCAAAATCAGTCTGGGGCAGGCTTTAAAACAAACTATCCCTTTGACCTTTCTCCACACAGAATTCACATCCAACTTGAACAATTCATCAAGGAGTTTTGATGGCTGCTCTGCAAGTTTCTAAGGTTACTTTAGAAATCCCATTGTTTCCTTTTATTGAAGTGTCTTTGTTTTTCTTCCGTGTGAGTTTGATGACATTTTTTTCTTCTTTGCATCTCAGGTTTCTTATTTATGATTAAGAAGGCTTACGCAAAAGTCAGCTGTGCCAGAATCATTTGATGATTCATGTAAGCACTCTCTTTGATCATTGTCAGCATTCCCACTACTGCTAGATGAATACTCTCTTCCCACGTGGAAAGACACAAGCTGGTTTAGGTGACTGCTAGTGGGGAGGGACAGGGTGGACTTCATCTGGAAATTGTATAAGAAATGTCAAAGCTTCAGTGAAATTGTCAATTTTCAATGAGCAGGTTTTTTCCACTTAAGGTGTTTGTGGAAACATAGACACTTGCTGGTGACATGCTGTCCTGAAGGGTCGATCCTCCTTATTTCAAACCTTTTGAAAAGTCAACATCCACCCCTAGGTTCACACAAGTGTCTAAAGGGTGTGCATGTCATGCTTACATTTGACTCCCACTTCCAGTCTTTATTGCATCTTCTTTTCTGTTTTGTCTTACGGTTGTTGCTTAGCCTCTGCCTTTGCCAATGGCTCCAACATAAAATGCTTCCTTTTCCATGATTTCCTCCAAAAACAAAAACCAACTTAGGAAATTAGTTATGTAAGACTTTCCTGGATCTTTGGGGAACTGGATGGGGTTTATGTGGCATTTCTGGTGACAAAAGTCTCCTGGATCCTTTATCTTGCCTCTTAATTTTTCTCTTTGCTCGTTTGGCCTGACTGCTACCCACCAACATCTCCTGTTTTCTTATGCAAAGTCACTAGCTTCCCTCCAGTTCTTCCACAGCTGATGCTAAGCCAAATACATCTCTTGACCCATTCAAGGATTTCACCAGAGCTTTTACATGCTTCGAGATGATGCTCATCCTTCATGTAGAAAGAGGGGAACAGAGCTTTATTCTCCGTCAAGAGACATGCTTCATGAGAGTCAACTCTGAAGATCTATTAAGTATTTACGACTCTTGCTTTGCTTTCTGGAATTTTTGTCTCAGTCTCCCACTCTTTATTCTCCTGTTAGTTCAGTCACTCATAGATAATAATTCCTCAAATATTGAGCCAGAATCCCTTTCCAGGTTAGTAGACATGAGTATCCTCCATAGATATATTGGAGACCGAGCTGGATACGCTGGTGCAAAGTAAATCACCACTCAGCTCCCCGCTGAGTATCTCATCAGTTCAGCGACAAAATGATTGATAGAGTCGGACAGGAAAATGTGCATTTTTGCTGTCCAGCAAAATAATATATAAAAATACATCACTTTTTAATGGATGTAGGGGAGGTGGGCAGTTCACTCTGGTTAACCTAAAAGCAGCGAACTCTTACATGTAATCACAAAGTTATTGCTTTGAAAATGATCTATTGGCTCACTAGTACCACCAAATTGAGAAGGAATGAGACAAGATTTGTGAGCTGTAGCTAGAGTTGGGGAAGAGCAGAAAGGAGGAGGAAACTGAGATGGCTGGAGACGAATGTCTCACCTCTGGAGAACCCCAGCAGTGCTATCTAGCATACCCATCATTATTGCTAACGTCTACTGAGCACTCCCTATGAGCTCCACATGCAATGTCTTTTTAATCTCAAACCAGCCCGTGAGGGAGCCTTTTTATTTGTCTGTCATGGAGAGGTTAAGTAACTGGGCTCAAGGTCACCCAGTCAGTAAAGGTAGAATCTGACTCCACAGCTGGTGCCCTTGACCTTCACATTATATTGCTTCCATGAAAGGTCCAAGAAGGAATTTTCTTTCTTCACATAAATGTATATAAGAATTCCAGTGGCTGTGAACAGTAGACTACCTCTTGTGGACCACAGAGTGTTGTCTTGCCTTACAGAGGATTCATGCAGAAGTGCTGGTAAAGTGTTGGACAGCTATCATTGCTCAGTAGTTTTATTACTATGCATGTCATTTTAGTGCTTATAAAAGTTACTTACTTTATCTTGACCCTCTCTGTATTCCTGTTAGGTAGGCAAGAAAGGTATTATTCAATCCATTATACAGATGATAAGAATGAACTTTCCAGAAGCCTTTGTATCTAATAAAGGAGCTTTGGAGTATTTAGAACTTTATTCATACACTGGCCATGCCATTAACTGGCAGTGGTGCCTTGGGCAAGTCATGTACCCTCCATGGGACTTTTTTCCCCCCACGTAAAGAGGAATAGTCATATCTCCCTCTAAGGCTATGGTAAGGGTAGAGATAATGAGTTTAAGATACCAGCCCATTTAAGGCACACAAAGAGCTTGTTCTCTGTTCCCAAAAGGTGCAATGTTGTCTTTCTCTTGGGTTTGAGGAAAAATAAGGTTCCTAATTTACAACTGTGAGCTGACCGCTTCCAACAGCTGTGTCCTGTGACTTTCTAAGAATGTCCATGCATTTTCTCAAGAAATTTCACAGTCTCCCACATTTTTAAAAAAATAGTTCTTAAAAATTGGACAGCTACATGCAAAGAAATGAAGTTGGAACATTCCCTAACACCATACACTAAGATCAACTCAAAATGGATTAATTAGAAAATGTTTGCATAGTACCACCAAATTGAGAAGGAATGAGACAAGATTTGTGAGCTGTAGCTAGAGTTGGGGAAGAGCAGAAAGGAGGAGGAAACTGAGATGGCTGGAGACGAATGTCTCACCTCTGGAGAACCCCAGCAGTGCTATCTAGCATACCCATCATTATTGCTAACGTCTACTGAGCACTCCCTATGAGCTCCACATGCAATGTCTTTTTAATCTCAAACCAGCCCGTGAGGGAGCCTTTTATTTGTCTGTCATGGAGAGGTTAAGTAACTGGGCTCAAGGTCACCCAGTCAGTAAAGGTAGAATCTGACTCCACAGCTGGTGCCCTTGACCTTCACATTATATTGCTTCCATGAAAGGTCCAAGAAGGAATTTTCTTTCTTCACATAAATGTATATAAGAATTCCAGTGGCTGTGAACAGTAGACTACCTCTTGTGGACCACAGAGTGTTGTCTTGCCTTACAGAGGATTCATGCAGAAGTGCTGGTAAAGTGTTGGACAGCTATCATTGCTCAGTAGTTTTATTACTATGCATGTCATTTTAGTGCTTATAAAAGTTACTTACTTTATCTTGACCCTCTCTGTATTCCTGTTAGGTAGGCAAGAAAGGTATTATTCAATCCATTATACAGATGATAAGAATGAACTTTCCAGAAGCCTTTGTATCTAATAAAGGAGCTTTGGAGTATTTAGAACTTTATTCATACACTGGCCATGCCATTAACTGGCAGTGGTGCCTTGGGCAAGTCATGTACCCTCCATGGGACTTTTTTCCCCCCACGTAAAGAGGAATAGTCATATCTCCCTCTAAGGCTATGGTAAGGGTAGAGATAATGAGTTTAAGATACCAGCCCATTTAAGGCACACAAAGAGCTTGTTCTCTGTTCCCAAAAGGTGCAATGTTGTCTTTCTCTTGGGTTTGAGGAAAAATAAGGTTCCTAATTTACAACTGTGAGCTGACCGCTTCCAACAGCTGTGTCCTGTGACTTTCTAAGAATGTCCATGCATTTTCTCAAGAAATTTCACAGTCTCCCACATTTTTAAAAAAATAGTTCTTAAAAATTGGACAGCTACATGCAAAGAAATGAAGTTGGAACATTCCCTAACACCATACACTAAGATCAACTCAAAATGGATTAAAGACCTAAATGGAAGACCAGAAACCATCAAACTCTTAGAGGAGAATATAGGCAAAACACTCAAGGACATCAATCAAAGCAAGATCTTCTCTGACCCACCTACTAAAATAGTGGAACTGAAAAGAAAAATGAACATGTGGGACCTCATGAGACTTAAAAGCTTTTGTACAGCAAAAGAAATTACAAAAAAGTTCAACAGACACCCCACAGAGTGGGAGAAAATCATAGCAAATGAAACAACAGACAAAGAATTAATCTCCAAAATCTACAAGCAACTCAGACAACTCAGCACAGGAAAAACAAACAACCCAATCAAAAAATGGGAAAAAGATCTAAAGAGACGCCTCTCCAAAGAGGACATACAGATGGCCCAAAAGCACATAGAGAAATGCAAATTAAAACTACAATGAGATATCACCTCACACCCGTCAGAATGGCCATCATCAAAAAATCTGCAGACAATACATGCTGGAGAGGGTGCGGAGAAAAGGGAACCATCTTGCATTGCTGGTGGGAATGTAAATGGATACAGCCTCTATGGAAGACAGTATGGAGATTCCTTAAAAAACTAAAAATAGAAGCACCCTATGACCCAGCAATCCCACTATTAGGCTTACATCCTGATGAAATCAAAACTGAAAGAAGCACCTGTACCCCAGTGTTCATTGCAGCTCTTTATACAATAGCCAGAACATGGAAGAAACCTAGATGTCCATCAACAAATGAATGGATAAAGCAGCTCTGGTGTATATATGCAATGGAATACTACTCAGCTGTTAAAAGAAATGCAGAAGACTCAGTCCTAATGAAGTGGCTGGCTCCAGAACCTATCATAAAAAGTGAAGTAAGTCAAAAAGAGAAAGACAAGTACAGTATACTAACACACATATATGGAATCTAGTAGGACAGTCTTGATAACACATGCAGGGAACTCATGGAAAAACAGACAGAGCATAGACATAGGGACATTGTGGGGAAGAAATAGGGAAGGGGAGGCATGGAGGGAGTAACATGGAAACCTATGTTGTCATGTGTGGAAAAGATAGCTATTGTCATTGTGCTAAGGGAATAGGAGTGCTTACAATGGCATGGGGTGATGGTCTGGAAGGGTGGGATCGGGGGGCCTGTGGGGATGGGGACCAGGGATATGCATATGACTGATCTGGGAACATACATGTCTGTGCACAACAGAACTCTGTAAAACCTTTAAAATAAAGAATTAAAAAAATAGTTTTTATGTTTTTCTCCCATCTGAGTCCCATCTGATCTCTTTTTTTCTGAAGCAATTTGAAGCAAATCCCAGACACTTACATATTCTAGGTTTAAATAGTTCATTATGGATTGCTTACAGATAAGGACTTTCAAAAATAGCTACAATAAAATTATTAATTTTCACCTAGAAAGTTAATAATAATTTCTTAACAGGGCATCCCAGGTGGCTCAGTGGGTAAAGAATCCACCTACAGTGCAGGAGACCCAAGAGACCCATGAGACACCAGTTCAGTCCCTGGGTTGGGGAGATCCCCTGGAGAAGGAAATGACAACCCACTCTGGTATTCTGGCCTGGAGAATCCCTTGGACAGAGGATCCTGCCAGGCTATGGTCCATGGGGTTGCAAAGAGTCAAACATGACTGAAGCAACTGAGCATATAATCTAATACCCATTTTCCAGTTTCCTCACTTGTCTCAAAATGTCTTTTTAGAGTCAACTTGGTTGGATTACATTCTTTCCTTTAAATTTCATTTCTCTTGCTCTTCTCTCCCTCCCTATTTTAAAAAACATTTAGAAGATCTTTCAAAAATACATATGGGGGCTTCACTGGTGGTCCAGTGGGTAAAGACACCGCCTTGCAATGCAAGGGGCGCCAGTTTGATCCCTGGCCTGGGAAGATCCCATGTGCCGCGGAGCCGCTGGACCGATGTGTCCAACTACCGAGCCAGAGCTCTGGAGCACATGCACCCAGAGCCGGTGCTCTGCAACAAGAGAGGCCACTGCAATGGGAGGCCCATACAGGTCAAAGAACAAAGATGGAAATAAATGAAAGACCAGTAGAAGTGGCCAAAAAAAAAAAAAAAAAAACATATGGGATAGTGAAACAAATTAATTCCAAAATAAGTGAGAAAATATGGCGAAAGCGTCAATACAAGTAAAAAGACCAATGGGGAGCCGCTCTAGCAAAAATCAGCCAGGCATCTTGTCATACAGAGTGAAGCAAGTTGGAAAGAGAAAAACAAATATCATATATTTTAATGCATATATATGAAATCCTAGAAAAATGATACTGATGAACCTATTTGCAAGGCAGAAATAAAGACTCAGCTGTAGAGAAGAGCTTTGTGGACACAGGCAGGGGAAGAGAAGGTGAGACATACATACGCTACCATGTGGAAAATAGACAGCTAATGGGCAGCTGCTGTATAGCACAGGGAGCTCAGCTTGATGCTCTGTGATGACTTAGAGGGATGGGTTGGGGGAGTGGGAGGGAGTCTCAAGAGGGAGGAAATAAATGTATTCATATGGCTGATTCACTTGTTGTACAGCAGAAGCTAACAGAATATTGTAAATCAATTATGTGTGTCACACAGTCACTCAGTTGTGTCTGACTCTGTGATCCTTTTCACTGAGTCCACCAAGCTCCTCTGTTCTTGGGATTTTTCAGGCAAGAATAGTGGAGTGGCTTGCCCTTTCCTCCTTCAGAGGATCGTCCCAACCCAGGGCTTGAATCAAGGCAAGGTCTCCTGCATTGCAGATGAATTCTTGACTGCTGAGCCATCAGGGATGCCCAAAGCAATCATAATCCAATTTGAAAAGAGAAAAAAGAGAGAGAGAGACTATACAAACTCCAAAAAAAAACACAAAAAACAAAACCACCTCTTTAGAATATACTTACAGAGAGATTGAGCAAGCCGCACAGAGGAAGCATTATGGACGGATTATGACCTATCATCCGTCCTGGTTGAGACTCCTGTCTCTCCATACTAACACAGCAAGTCTTAATGTTTATTACTATCTGCCTCCCTTGTATTTTCAAGAGTAAAGCAAGAGAAACAATTGTTAAGGTTTGTTCTTTCAGTTAAAAACTATGTTAAATAGTTAACAGGGTTTGAGGGAAGAGGTGAGGGGTGTTTGGTGTTTAATGGGAACAGTTTCATTTCTGGATGATGGAAAGTTCTGGAAACGGAGTGCAGCAGTGGCCACACAATAATATGAATGATCTTCATACCACTGAAGTATACACTCAGACTGAGACTGGTAAAGGCGATATATGTTTTATCATAATAAAAATATTATAGGCGATGTAGGTTAAGAAAGAATGCAATTTAATTAATAGAAAATCCTTAGAAATGTATAAATGGTTTTATAATTATAAAGCTTAAAGGGTTTACTGACTCTCCCAAGGAACAGTTTGATCAGTGGTATTCAGCAGTGAGAAGTTTTCTGTAGTCGCACACCTTGTTTAGTGCTGCAGATAAAAAGGTGTAATAAAAAAACGTAGGTTGGGCTTCCCTGGTGGTCCAGTGGGTAGAGACTGCCTTGCAGTGCAAGGGGCACCAATTTGATCCCTGGCCCTGAAAGATGCCACATGCCATGTAGCAGCTGGACCAGTGTGTCCAATTATGAGCTAGCGCTCTGCGTGCACCCAGAGCCAGTGCTGTGCAGTGAGAGAGGCCACTGCAGTGGGAGGCCCACACAGGCCAAAGAATAAAGATGGATGAAAATAAATAAATGAAAAAACAATAAAAGGGCCAAAAATTAAAAAAAAAAAAAACCCAGGTCACACTAGCAGCTGAGCCCTCTGATACCATTGTAAGATGTGGAAATGGCACTGGTTTGAACATATTGTAGATTCTCACACTTTATTGTCTGTAACTCTGTTTGCATTCAGCCATAACCCAAGTTTCCATGAGATCATCTTTCATCAGATCGTATTATTTATGAAATCTAATTTTCAAAGAAACAGATCCAGAATCATTCTTTGGCCACATCAAGGTGTTCAGCAAGATGGCAGAGGAGGCATTCCCCTTTTCTTGAAATCCACTGAGCTAGTTCGAGGAATACAGAGAGATTGAGCAAGCTGCACAGAGGAAGCATTAAAATGACCTATCATCCGTCCTGGTTGAGACTCCTGTCTCTCCATACTAACACAGCAAGTCTTAATGTTTATTACTATCTGCCTCCTTGTATTTTCAAGAGTAAAGCAAGAGAAACAATTGTTAAGGTTTGTTCTTTCAGTTAAAAACTATGTTAAATAGTTAACAGGGTTTGAGGGAAGAGGTGAGGGGTGTTTGGTGTTTAATGGGAACAGTTTCATTTCTGGATGATGGAAAGTTCTGGAAACGGAGTGCAGCAGTGGCCACACAATAATATGAATGATCTTCATACCACTGAAGTATACACTCAGACTGAGACTGGTAAAGGCGATATATGTTTTATCATAATAAAAATATTATAGGCGATGTAGGTTAAGAAAGAATGCAATTTAATTAATAGAAAATCCTTAGAAATGTATAAATGGTTTTATAATTATAAAGCTTAAAGGGTTTACTGACTCTCCCAAGGAACAGTTTGATCAGTGGTATTCAGCAGTGAGAAGTTTTCTGTAGTCGCACACCTTGTTTAGTGCTGCAGATAAAAAGGTGTAATAAAAAAACGTAGGTTGGGCTTCCCTGGTGGTCCAGTGGGTAGAGACTGCCTTGCAGTGCAAGGGGCACCAATTTGATCCCTGGCCCTGAAAGATGCCACATGCCATGTAGCAGCTGGACCAGTGTGTCCAATTATGAGCTAGCGCTCTGCGTGCACCCAGAGCCAGTGCTGTGCAGTGAGAGAGGCCACTGCAGTGGGAGGCCCACACAGGCCAAAGAATAAAGATGGATGAAAATAAATAAATGAAAAAACAATAAAAGGGCCAAAAATTAAAAAAAAAAAAAAACCCAGGTCACACTAGCAGCTGAGCCCTCTGATACCATTGTAAGATGTGGAAATGGCACTGGTTTGAACATATTGTAGATTCTCACACTTTATTGTCTGTAACTCTGTTTGCATTCAGCCATAACCCAAGTTTCCATGAGATCATCTTTCATCAGATCGTATTATTTATGAAATCTAATTTTCAAAGAAACAGATCCAGAATCATTCTTTGGCCACATCAAGGTGTTCAGCAAGATGGCAGAGGAGGCATCTGGCCCACTTTTCTTTTTGAAATCCACTGAGCACAACTAAAATAGTTCTTGAAAGTTAGAAAGGAAAATACACAGAAACCTGAAAACAGCCCAACTCCTGATTAACACAGTCAGGTTGGGCTTGGTTTACGTGGAGGCTGAAAGGAAAGGAAGGAATCTCAGAGTTTAGAATTTACAAAGCCTGCCTAAAGTGGGCCAGGCATTCTAAGAAGAGGAATCATTGGTTTCCATGTAGCGCAAGGTCTGGATAGGAGGGCGAACTTAGGGGTGTCCCTGTGTCATTTGAGAAAACACAGAGTTTAAAGAGGGACTGAAGAGGCAGGACGTTTCTGCTAAAAGGCAGCCTAGAAGAGTGCGCAGTGGACTTGCAGCTGAAAGGAGATAAGTGCTGAATGTCTCCCTGTGAACCATCCAAGTGGCTAAGCCTACTACCTACTATTGGATGGGAGACAAAGCCACGGGGCAGAAGGAAATGCAAAGTGGTTGATCAATTACTCCTTTGTACTCTCTGCCTTATCGTATTTTAGAAGAGAGCTCACCTGTGTAAGAATAGTCCATAGGAATTAATGAGTAATGTCATAAAAATTTGAGTACTAATGCAAAGGAAGTGTGTGTGGAACATGATGGACATATACTGCAAAAACTAAACAAACAGATGAGAGGGACATGCCAAAAGACAGATAAACATTCCAGAGAATTATGCGATAGTGTAGATAAAAGTTGTAGAGAAATACTTTTCCAATAAAAATATTTAAATATGGCTCTTCTGAAGCTATAATTAAAAGAAGAGCTGTACTGGCTCTAGTAAGAAATAGTACAATTACAGAAGTGATTAAAAAAAAGAAATTATCTGACTCTAGAAAGAAAGAAAGAGAGAGTAGATTAGGAAAAATAAAGGAAAATAAATGAGAAAGAATATTTCATTATTTAAAATGATTATTAAGCAAATTATAGATATGAGAAGCAGGAAAAAAGAATTTCAACTTTCCCACAATCATGTCTCTAATAAAGGAAACAGAACAAATATTCAGATATAGCAGTGTAAATATTTCCTCAAATAAGTAAGACCTAAATCCATAGCTTGAAATAGGCCTGGCTGTTCCAGGAAATAAGAAAAAAAGAAGGATCAGCAAAATCAACACTGAAACATGGCTTAGCAAAGCTCCTGGACTTCAAAGATAAAGGAAAGAATCTAGGCCTTAAAAAAACATCAAACAGAAATAAGAGGAAAATATAACTTTGGCTGTAGAGTTTTTCTTAGCGATATTAACTACTAGAAGGTGATGAAAAAATGTTGCCAAGTTCTCAGAAAATGTGTAACCCAAGAGTTTTTTTTTTAACCTAGTCAAACTGTTGTTTCATATTTTCCAAGCATGCAAGAGGGCCAGGAAAAAAAGAACTTCTCTGTCTTTTATTTAAAAAAAAGAATTACTTGAAGATGCCAATCAAGAGATGAAAGGAATGGTTGTGGTAGTAAGGAGCGCAAACACTGAGTTTCAAACAAGGGAGCAGCCCAAATGTCCACTGACAGATGAATGGATAAAGAAGACGTTGTGTGTGTTATATATATATATATGTACAATGGTCTGTTATTCAGCCATAGGAAAAATGAAATAATGCCATTTGTAGCAGCTTTGATGGACCTAGGGATGATCATACTAAGTGAAGTAAGCCAGACAATGATAAAAATCAAATATCATATGATATCATTTATATGTAGAACTTAAAAAAAGATACAAGTGAACTTATTTACAAAATAGAAATTGACCTACAGACATAAACACAAACTTATAGTTACCAAAATGTAGGGGAGGGATAAATTAGGAGGTTGAGATGGATGCACACACTATTTTATATAAAACAGGTAGCCCACAAAGTCTACTGTATAGCACAGGGAACTATACTTAGTATTTTGTAATAGTTTATTAGCAAATAAGAATCATGTCTCTAATAAAGGAAACAGAACAAATATTCAGATATAGCAGTGTAAATATTTCCTCAAATAAGTAAGACCTAAATCCATAGCTTGAAATAGGCCTGGCTGTTCCAGGAAATAAGAAAAAAAGAAGGATCAGCAAAATCAACACTGAAACATGGCTTAGCAAAGCTCCTGGACTTCAAAGATAAAGGAAAGAATCTAGGCCTTAAAAAAACATCAAACAGAAATAAGAGGAAAATATAACTTTGGCTGTAGAGTTTTTCTTAGCGATATTAACTACTAGAAGGTGATGAAAAAATGTTGCCAAGTTCTCAGAAAATGTGTAACCCAAGAGTTTTTTTTTTAACCTAGTCAAACTGTTGTTTCATATTTTCCAAGCATGCAAGAGGGCCAGGAAAAAAAGAACTTCTCTGTCTTTTATTTAAAAAAAAGAATTACTTGAAGATGCCAATCAAGAGATGAAAGGAATGGTTGTGGTAGTAAGGAGCGCAAACACTGAGTTTCAAACAAGGGAGCAGCCCAAATGTCCACTGACAGATGAATGGATAAAGAAGACGTTGTGTGTGTGTATATATATATATATGTACAATGGTCTGTTATTCAGCCATAGGAAAAATGAAATAATGCCATTTGTAGCAGCTTTGATGGACCTAGGGATGATCATACTAAGTGAAGTAAGCCAGACAATGATAAAAATCAAATATCATATGATATCATTTATATGTAGAACTTAAAAAAAGATACAAGTGAACTTATTTACAAAATAGAAATTGACCTACAGACATAAACACAAACTTATAGTTACCAAAATGTAGGGGAGGGATAAATTAGGAGGTTGAGATGGATGCACACACTATTTTATATAAAACAGGTAGCCCACAAAGTCTACTGTATAGCACAGGAAACTATACTTAGTATTTTGTAATAGTTTATTAAAGAAAATAATCTAAAAAAGAAAAAAATATATATATAAAGCTGAATCACTGTGCTATATACCTGAAACTAACACAACCTTGTAAATCAGCAATGGGGGAGGGGGGCTTCCTTTGTGGTCCACTGGGTAGGGACACTGCCTTGCAGTGCAAAGGGCACTAGTTCAGTCCCTGACCTGGAAAGATCCCATGTGCCATGGAGCGGCTGGACTGTTGTGTCCCAGTTGCCCAACTACCAAGCCGGAGCTCTGGAGCGCTTGCGCACAGAGTCAGTGCCCTACAGTGAGGGAGGCCACTGCGATGGGAGGCCCACACAGGCCAAAGAACAAAGATGGATGAAGATGGATAAATGAAAGACGAATAGAAGTGGCCAGAAAAAAAAAAATCCTGGGGGAAGAAAGGCATAAGGCTAAAGCACCTTGTAGGAATTACAGAATACACTATAATGTAGGAATAATAACTACAGTAAAATAGTAGCAGTAAATAGTAAAACAAACTAAGAATGAGACATAGAGAGAAAAGCAGTGTAAGTGTGATTTTCTCATCTTTTGTAGCATAATCTGTGAAGTTACCGTTTAAATGATAAACCAAGTGATCAAGGTGTCAGTGTATTATTTAAAAGTACAAAGGTAATGACCAGCAACCTTAATGATGATATAACATAATAAGCTAAAATTGGGAAGTGTAGGATAGGCAAGATGGAGTAGGTGTAAGTGTAGCAATTGTCTCATCATTTTTTTAAAGTGTGTTTATTATTTATTTGGCTGTGCTGTGTCTTAGTTGTGGCATGCAGAATTCTCAGTTGTGGCATGTGGGATCTAGTTCCCTGACCAGGGATCAAACCTAGGTCCCCTGCGATGGGAGTGTGGAGTCTTAGCCACTGACCAAGGAAGTCCCATGTCTCATCTTTTGTAGTGATGAGTCATCAAGTACTATGTAAGGATTTTAAAATATTTTAATTATATATAACATTATAAAAGTAATTGCTTAAAGATCCTGGAACAGACTGTAAACTTTTAGAATGATCAAAATGAAAATGCACATGGAATAAAGAAACCAAGGACCATACAGGAAAAAATATATATGTGCGTGTCTTTACTTTGTGTATGTGAAACAATATAAAGGAAAACTGCAATGAAGGAACTGTGAAACACAACTTGTAAATCAGCAATGGGGAGGTCCTTTGTGGTCCACTGGGTAGGGACACTGCCTTGCAGTGCAAAGGGCACTAGTTCAGTCCCTGACCTGGAAAGATCCCATGTGCCATGGAGCGGCTGGACTGTTGTGTCCCAGTTGCCCAACTACCAAGCCGGAGCTCTGGAGCGCTTGCGCACAGAGTCAGTGCCCTACAGTGAGGGAGGCCACTGCGATGGGAGGCCCACACAGGCCAAAGAACAAAGATGGATGAAGATGGATAAATGAAAGACGAATAGAAGTGGCCAGAAAAAAAAAAATCCTGGGGGAAGAAAGGCATAAGGCTAAAGCACCTTGTAGGAATTACAGAATACACTATAATGTAGGAATAATAACTACAGTAAAATAGTAGCAGTAAATAGTAAAACAAACTAAGAATGAGACATAGAGAGAAAAGCAGTGTAAGTGTGATTTTCTCATCTTTTGTAGCATAATCTGTGAAGTTACCGTTTAAATGATAAACCAAGTGATCAAGGTGTCAGTGTATTATTTAAAAGTACAAAGGTAATGACCAGCAACCTTAATGATGATATAACATAATAAGCTAAAATTGGGAAGTGTAGGATAGGCAAGATGGAGTAGGTGTAAGTGTAGCAATTGTCTCATCATTTTTTTAAAGTGTGTTTATTATTTATTTGGCTGTGCTGTGTCTTAGTTGTGGCATGCAGAATTCTCAGTTGTGGCATGTGGGATCTAGTTCCCTGACCAGGGATCAAACCTAGGTCCCCTGCGATGGGAGTGTGGAGTCTTAGCCACTGACCAAGGAAGTCCCATGTCTCATCTTTTGTAGTGATGAGTCATCAAGTACTATGTAAGGATTTTAAAATATTTTAATTATATATAACATTATAAAAGTAATTGCTTAAAGATCCTGGAACAGACTGTAAACTTTTAGAATGATCAAAATGAAAATGCACATGGAATAAAGAAACCAAGGACCATACAGGAAAAAATATATATGTGCGTGTCTTTACTTTGTGTATGTGAAACAATATAAAGGAAAACTGCAATGAAGGAACTGTGACTTAACACTTCTCTCACATCAAAAAGTGTAAACCTATTGAAAGAAAATATTCTAAAGTTAGATCACAACGCACAGTCCAAATATATGGTATATTCAGACAAAGACTGCTAAAAGCATGTCCGGCAAATGCAGCCGAAGAAGCAGGGCCCTTGATACTCATGTTAGTTCAGAGTGAATTGGGTAAAACTATTAAAGATAAGGAAGTACATCTTATAATGAAAAAGGATATAATCCACAATGAAGGTCTAATTTTCATGAATCTTTATGTATCAAATATCAAAGCATCAACAATTCATAAAGCAAATACTACTGGAAATATAAAGAGAACTAAGGAGAAACTCCTTGATAGAGTAGCCTTTATTCTCTTCTCTCATCCCATGAAAGTAAGAAAAAAAAGTGAAAATAAACTAGACTTGAACAACTTAGGTGATAAGATAGAGCTAAGCAGTAAACTCACATGTCTGTTTTTCTAATTATATCACCAAAATGAAAAATACGTCTCTTTAACTCTGCAACATTAAAAAAAAAAAAAAACTATAATAAAGGAATCCTCAGTAAATCCCACAAGTTGAAAAGATGTGGGACAGAACATATTCTCCTAGTTTAATGGAAAAAAAAATTATGATAAAAATAGGCAACAATAAACTCTGTTGTTCAGTCACTAAGTTGTGTCCACCTCTTTGTGATCCCATGGACTGCAGCATGCTAGACTCCTCTGTCTAGACTCCACTATCTCCCAAAGTTTGCTTAAACTAATGTCCCTTGAGTCAGTGATACTGTCTGACCATCTCATGTCTGTTGCCACTTTCTGCAGTCTTCACTCTTTCCCAGCAACCAGGTCTTCTCCAGTGAGCCAGCTTTTCACATCAAGTGACCAAAGTAGCTTCAACCTCAGCATCAGTCCAGTGAATATTCAGGGTCAGTTTCCTTTAGGATTGATTGGTTTGATCTTGCAGTTCAAGGGACTCTCAAGAGTCTTCTCCAGTACTACAATTCAAAAGCATCACCTCTTTTGTGCTTAGCCTTCTTTATAGTCTGACTTTCACATCTGTACATGACTACTGGGAAAACCATAGCTTTGACTTATATGACCTTTGTGGCCAAAGTGATGTCTCTGCTTTTTAATATGCTGTCTAGGTTTGTCATAGCTTTCCTTCCAAGTGTCTTTTAATTTCCTGGCTACAATCACCATCTACCACTGTAGACATCTCCTTTTGGAGCCCAATAAAATAAAACTGTCACTGCTTCCATTTTTTCCCGTTGTATTGCCATGAAGTTATGGGGCCAGATGCCATAATCTTAGTTGTTTGAATGTTGACTTTCAAGCCAACTTTTCTACTCTGTTCTTTCACCTTCATCAAATGGCTCTTTAGTTCCTCTTCATTTTCTGCCATTTGAGTGGCATCATCTGCATATCTGTGGCAATTGATATTTCTCCCAGCAGTCTTGATTCCAGACTGTGCTTCTTCTACCCTGGCATTTCACATGAGGTACTCTGCATCGAAGTTAAATGAGTTGAGCAAGGTGACAATATACAGCCTTGTCATGCTGCTTTCCCAATTTTGAACCAGTCCATTGTCCTACATCCAGTTCTAACTGTTGCATCTTGATCCACATACAGGTTTCTCAGGAGACAGGTAAGATAATCTGGTACCCTCATCTCTTTAAAAATTCTTTATTGTTTGTTGTGATCTACACAGTCAAAGGGTTCAGTATAGTCAATAAAGCAGAGGTAGATGCTTTTCTGGAATTCCCTTGCTTTCTCCATGATACAGCAAATGTTTGCAATTTGATCTCTGGTTCCTCTGCCTTTTCTAAATCCTGCTTGTACATCTGGAAGTTCTTGGTTTACATACTGCTGAAGCCTACCTTGAATGATTTTGAGCATAACCTGCTAGCATGTGCAATCAGCACAAATGTATGACAGTATGAACATTCTTTGGCATTGCCCTTCTTTGGGATTGGAATGAAAACTGACCTTTTCTAGTCCTGTGGTCACTACTGAGTTTTCCAAGTTTGCTGACTTACTGACTGTAGCACTTCAATAACATCATCATTTAGGACTTTAAATAGTTCGGCTGGAATTCCATCACCCCCACTAGCTTTGTTTATAGTAATGTTTCCTAAGGCCCACTTCACTTCACACTCCCGGATATCCAGCTCTAGGTGAGTGATCACACCATCATCATTATCTGTCTCATTAAGACCTTTCTTATATAGTTCTTTTTTGTATTCTTACCAGTTTTTAATTGCTTATGTTTCTGTTAGGTCCTTACTGTTTCTGTCCTTTAGCATGCCCATCCTTGCATGAAATGTTCCCTTAATATCTCTGATTTTCTTGAAGAGTTCTCTAGTCTTTCCCATTCTATTCTCTTCCTCTATTTCTTTGCATTATTCATTTAAGAAGGTCTTCTTAGCTCTCCTTACTATGTGTTGGAACTCTGCATTGAGGTAGGTATATCTTTCCCTTTCTCCAATAAACTCTACTCTCCAGAAATTTAAAAGCCAAACAGAAAGATCAGAATCTCCTGTGGAAAAAACATGGACAGAGGCATTACTCATCTCATGTGAATGAGTTGTTATGTTACCTGCCAGACTTACTACTTCATTTACTAAGCTTCCTCTCTCCCCTCCAAAAAAAAGGGAAGAATAAAATTAATCTCTTCAATGTCCTTTTCTAAACTAGAAACTTCCTAATAAGCATGCACAACTCCTCTACTGTGTTCATCCTAATTCCTTATTTGTGTTAGTCACTCAGTTATGTCCAATTTTTTGCGACCCGAAGGACTGTAGTCCACCAGGTTCGTCTGTCCGTGGGATTCTCCAAGCAAGAATACTAGAGTAGGTATTCATGCCCTTCTCCAGGGGATCTTCCCAACCCAAGGATTGAACCTGGGTCTCCCACACTGTAGGCAGATTCTTTACCGTCTGAACCACCAGAGAAGCCACAATTTCTTATTTAGGTGTGTTAAATTTAATTAGATTTTTTAATTGCAATTATCATGTATTGTAAAAGAATAAACTATTTTAGAATTATTTATTTGAACTACTGCCTGAGTTTCAAACCAACAGACTTCTTTCCTTATGTATCAAGTCCCTACCAGTAGCCAACTTGAGCAGCCTGACTTAGGAAGCAGACAGGGTGAGGCTGTCATCCGTAAGAGGGCACTGACATTGTACTGACTTTGGAATCAGAGTCCAGAACTCCTGGGTGAGCCTGCCTGCATTCTTTTTGTACTTGGCCTGTGTGCTGACAAAATTTCTGCTCCTCTTCTGTCCTGCAGCTGTACATCATTTTCACCTCTAAGCTGCTCTGCTCTTGGAAACTTGAGGAGTTTGGGAACTACTATGCCCTACTCCCATTTTCTTACTGGAGCACATCATCCTCTGACTCACAGGCAGCCTGTTGGATGAGCAAGCTGTTGTGGATCTGTGCTTTCCTGACTCCCTCAATGCTTTGCCTCCTCACTACTCTGGAAGGGATCAAATGCCTTGTTGACAGAGCTAAAGCCCAGCTGTGATGTGGAGACACTGTCCAGATTATCTCCTCCAAGGACATTGACCTAGTATTGAATAATTATCCTCTTTTGGCATCTTGACTTGCGCACACACTTTTGTCATCCTACTCTTTGTGAAGCATGTGCTATTCTTTGTGAGCCCCATGGACTGCAGCACACCAGGCTTCCCTCTCCCTCACTCTCTCCCAGAGCTTGCCCAAGTTCATGTCCATTGGATCAGTAATGCCATTCAACTGTCTCATCCTCTGTCACCCTCTTCTCCTCATGCCCTCAGTCTTTCCCAGCATCAGTGCACACACTGTTCAGTTTTTATATTAATTGCCTTTTTTCTCTGTTTGTATGTAAATAATTGGTAAGAAAATAATATCTGATTGAGGAAAAAAGCAAGTAAGCACATGACCATTGAAAACTCACCTCATTTCTGTATACTATACTTCGGCCCAATTCCTTTGTTGAAACCTGGAGTCAAGGAGAAGATTGTAGCATAGTCTCTGATAAAATTTATAGTGTTCACCGCAATGTTCAAACCAGCCTTTAATATTTGGGGTAAAGTTATTTGTAGCAAAAGCACCCTGAAGCATATGTGTGATAATGATAAAAGTCTACTTTCTTTACAAAGGCAACAGCTCTTGATATTTTCCTCCATGTATAACTTGGCAGCCCCTGAACCTACCAGTAGCCAACTTGAGCAGCCTGACTTAGGAAGCAGACAGGGTGAGGCTGTCATCCGTAAGAGGGCACTGACATTGTACTGACTTTGGAATCAGAGTCCAGAACTCCTGGGTGAGCCTGCCTGCATTCTTTTTGTACTTGGCCTGTGTGCTGACAAAATTTCTGCTCCTCTTCTGTCCTGCAGCTGTACATCATTTTCACCTCTAAGCTGCTCTGCTCTTGGAAACTTGAGGAGTTTGGGAACTACTATGCCCTACTCCCATTTTCTTACTGGAGCACATCATCCTCTGACTCACAGGCAGCCTGTTGGATGAGCAAGCTGTTGTGGATCTGTGCTTTCCTGACTCCCTCAATGCTTTGCCTCCTCACTACTCTGGAAGGGATCAAATGCCTTGTTGACAGAGCTAAAGCCCAGCTGTGATGTGGAGACACTGTCCAGATTATCTCCTCCAAGGACATTGACCTAGTATTGAATAATTATCCTCTTTTGGCATCTTGACTTGCGCACACACTTTTGTCATCCTACTCTTTGTGAAGCATGTGCTATTCTTTGTGAGCCCCATGGACTGCAGCACACCAGGCTTCCCTCTCCCTCACTCTCTCCCAGAGCTTGCCCAAGTTCATGTCCATTGGATCAGTAATGCCATTCAACTGTCTCATCCTCTGTCACCCTCTTCTCCTCATGCCCTCAGTCTTTCCCAGCATCAGTGCACACACTGTTCAGTTTTTATATTAATTGCCTTTTTTCTCTGTTTGTATGTAAATAATTGGTAAGAAAATAATATCTGATTGAGGAAAAAAGCAAGTAAGCACATGACCATTGAAAACTCACCTCATTTCTGTATACTATACTTCGGCCCAATTCCTTTGTTGAAACCTGGAGTCAAGGAGAAGATTGTAGCATAGTCTCTGATAAAATTTATAGTGTTCACCGCAATGTTCAAACCAGCCTTTAATATTTGGGGTAAAGTTATTTGTAGCAAAAGCACCCTGAAGCATATGTGTGATAATGATAAAAGTCTACTTTCTTTACAAAGGCAACAGCTCTTGATATTTTCCTCCATGTATCGGGGTACCATTAGTGCAAATAGATTCACATATGTCAAGCATTAACTTGTGCATTCAAAAAGCAGGCATTGACAGGACTGGACCCATCAAATCCTTTGTAGTTGTTTGCAGTGGTTCACAGAACAGAGCTTCTTTGATCTGTTTCTCTTTTATGTACATCACAAACATGGAGGCTTACCACAGTCATTGACATCGGATGACTCAGATGAATGCCTCCTCTGAGAGAACTAATGTGGCTATCTCCCATAACCTGATATTTAATGAATTCTAGAAAAGATCACATCACTATCTCAAGAATCTGTGAAGAAGGTTCTTTTATATACTTGGTTCCAGCTTTATTTGGAGAGAGAGGATACCTTTCAGTACACCAGATTTCACTCATTTTTCAATTATTGTGTGAAATTTCTTTCTCTTGCCACACAAATATACAATAGGATAGGAAACTATGAATAAACAAAGACTTCACAGGTGCCAAATGCAAACATTTCAAGACATTTCTAGAAACAGTCTCACATCCAGGTGCATGGCCTCCTTTGGTTGAAAGGTTGGACAGTTCTGATGGTTTGAATTTGAAGAAAAAAAATGGCACAAACATATTAAAGTGAATAGCCGTTGTAGAATGAACCTCTAAGGAATATATTTTTTTCTCCCATTTGTGTTATTTTAACATGGCTCACTCCTATATATGGATATCTCCCTGAGTTGATGCTGAGTTGTGCTAAGTGAGTTGACCTTGACATTTCCCATATTACCCGTGTAAGTGTTGTGATAGCAGCTAACTTTTAACAAGCAGTTTTATGTCCCAGACTCTTTGCTTTCCAAGCATTAGTGCATATAATCTTCACAGTGACTCTCTGTGGGTTAGAATATTATCCTTTTACAGAAACAGAAGTTGATGCTTAAGCATGGTTAGAAGAATGGGTTTTTCAAATTCCATTTCCCACTAAGAGGAATTAGGTGTTCTTGGAGAAATGGCTAATTTCAAGTCTGGAAAGGAAATGTGCACGCTGAACCTAGAATGCTTTGTCTTACAACATAGCAATGGAGGTAGAAAAGTCTAATAAGATTAGAGAGACCAACCCATCTCAATTTGCCCAGAACTTTCCCCATTATCAAATTGAAACTCCTATGTCACAGGAAACCCCTCATTCCCAGGCAAATTTAGACAGTGTTTATGTCAAAAGGAGGTAAGAGAGCTTCCCTGGTGGTCCAGTGGTTAAAGAGTCTGCCTTTCAGTGAAAGGGTCGCCAGTTCGATCCCTGGCCTGGGAAGATCCCATGTGCCGCGGAGTGGCTGGACCAGTGTGTCCACTTAGAGCAAGTGCTCTGGAGTGCATATGCCCAGAGCTGGTGCTCTGCAATGAGAGAGGCCACTGCAATGGGAGGCCTACATGGGCCAAGGAATAAAGATGGATGAAAATAAATAAATAAAAAACCAGTGAAAGAGGCCAAAATTAAAAACAAACCAAAAAAAAAAGGACATTAGGAGTCAACTTCTGTAGCTTCTATGGGACGAAGAAGGATGATTTGAAAATAAAGATAATAATTATATATTATTGAAATGTGTCAAATACATATAAATCCATGAACGCTTAATGATACTAAAAAACAACAAAACACAACTAATTGGTCAACATTGGCGAAAACCAACTCTTTATTTTGAAAAATCAAGCATTTATCTGACCTTTCTATAATAAACAGAATTCTTGAATATTAAGATTGTAGAGGACTTCCCTGGTGGCACAGTGGGTAGGAATCCACCTGCCAATGCAGGGGACACAGTTTCAATCCCTGGTCTAGGAAAATTCCATATGCCTAAAGCAACTAAGCCCGTGTCCCACAGCTACAGAGCCCATGCTCTAGAGCCCATGTGCCGCGACTGCTGAGCCTTTGTGCCTCAAGGCTCAGTGCTCCAACTAGTGAAGGCTGCACATCCTAGAGCCCGCGTTCTGCAACAGGAGGAGCCACTGCAGTGAGGAGGCTGTGCACTGCAGCAGTAGCTCCCGCATGCCAGGTGCAGCAATGAAGACCCAGCACAGCCAAAGAAATAAAATCTTTGAAAAAGATTGTAGACGAGGGAAAGTGTCTTTCTACAAAAGTATTCCAGCTAATGCATGAAAGAGATAAAAATAGAATAGCAGATAAAATTAGAATATTACCATTTGGCAGTCCCTAATGAATTTAGGCATTGGGTATAAACAGCTTCTAATTTCACCAAAAGAGAGATTACCAAATATTATATACAACTTGTTGGAAGTGCTAGCACCACTCATAAAGAATTCTTCTAGATCTAATTACAGGAAACTCAGAGGACACAGGGCCATGTTAAACAATATCCAAGAATGTAGTCAGCACAATGCAAACTGTGGGAAATTCTACAGGACAAGTGACCAGTTTTTTCCAGTCAGAAATTGCATGGGAAAAAAAGATGAAAGCAGAATGTAAAAATTAAAATAGGCTTAAGAGATATATAATCAATTGCAATGTATGGAGATTATCTGGAAAATGATTCAAGACAATAAACTATAAAATTTTGAGGTAGTTATAAATGTAAACAGATTGTATAGTTGATGATGTTAAAGAATTATTTTAAAATTTTAAATGTGATAATGGTAGCCTGATTTTATTTATTTTGAAACCATCTGTATGTTTTAAAGAAACATACTGAAATGTTGTGGGTAAATGATGTGTTATCTGGGATGTGCTTCAAAATAATGCACCATTGGGGTGGAAGCTTGGGTTACAATCTAGATGAAGTCAGATTGACTAAGCAAGGTTTCACTCAACTATTGAAGTTGAGTGAAAGAGGTACACAGAGCTCTTCTACTATTGTATCTATTCTTGCAGATTTTACAAAGTTTCATAATAAAAATGAGAGAGACATTATTGGTGAGATTAAGTTTTTAATGTCATGAAGTTAAAGGACATAAGCCAGGATTTGAACAAGGAAAATTTTTGTCCAGAATTGAATTTAAGTCCTCTACTACCTCGAAAAGTATCTTGAAAGGTGAATATTAATTAATGACAGAGAGCTGAACAAAAGCTGTTTATCACTTCTCATCTCCCCAGTGATAGTCATTAGTCTGTATATTGAATTTTAGAAAACTTGAGATTTTTTCTGTATGCTTTGATTGAGGTGCAGCAATGAAGACCCAGCACAGCCAAAGAAATAAAATCTTTGAAAAAGATTGTAGACGAGGGAAAGTGTCTTTCTACAAAAGTATTCCAGCTAATGCATGAAAGAGATAAAAATAGAATAGCAGATAAAATTAGAATATTACCATTTGGCAGTCCCTAATGAATTTAGGCATTGGGTATAAACAGCTTCTAATTTCACCAAAAGAGAGATTACCAAATATTATATACAACTTGTTGGAAGTGCTAGCACCACTCATAAAGAATTCTTCTAGATCTAATTACAGGAAACTCAGAGGACACAGGGCCATGTTAAACAATATCCAAGAATGTAGTCAGCACAATGCAAACTGTGGGAAATTCTACAGGACAAGTGACCAGTTTTTTCCAGTCAGAAATTGCATGGGAAAAAAAGATGAAAGCAGAATGTAAAAATTAAAATAGGCTTAAGAGATATATAATCAATTGCAATGTATGGAGATTATCTGGAAAATGATTCAAGACAATAAACTATAAAATTTTGAGGTAGTTATAAATGTAAACAGATTGTATAGTTGATGATGTTAAAGAATTATTTTAAAATTTTAAATGTGATAATGGTAGCCTGATTTTATTTATTTTGAAACCATCTGTATGTTTTAAAGAAACATACTGAAATGTTGTGGGTAAATGATGTGTTATCTGGGATGTGCTTCAAAATAATGCACCATTGGGGTGGAAGCTTGGGTTACAATCTAGATGAAGTCAGATTGACTAAGCAAGGTTTCACTCAACTATTGAAGTTGAGTGAAAGAGGTACACAGAGCTCTTCTACTATTGTATCTATTCTTGCAGATTTTACAAAGTTTCATAATAAAAATGAGAGAGACATTATTGGTGAGATTAAGTTTTTAATGTCATGAAGTTAAAGGACATAAGCCAGGATTTGAACAAGGAAAATTTTTGTCCAGAATTGAATTTAAGTCCTCTACTACCTCGAAAAGTATCTTGAAAGGTGAATATTAATTAATGACAGAGAGCTGAACAAAAGCTGTTTATCACTTCTCATCTCCCCAGTGATAGTCATTTCAGTCTGTATATTGAATTTTAGAAAACTTGAGATTTTTTTCTGTATGCTTTGATTGAGGTACAATAATGCTTCTGTATTTATTTTTTCTGAAATTTCTCTTTCTCCAAAGAGGAACATCCTATTTCCCTAGAGGATGTATACGTTCCTGGTAAAGAATCTCTCAAAAGACAGTGATCGTTTCCTTTTTTTTTTTTTAACTTTTTTTTTTATTCTTTATTTTAAAGGTTTTACAGAGTTTTGTTGTTCACAGACATGTATGTTCCCAGATCAGTCATATGCATATCCCTGGTCCCCACCCCCCCACTTCCCCCCTTCCCACCCCTCCGGATCATCGCCCCATGCCATTGGAAGCACTCCTATTCCCTTAGCACAATGACAATAGCTATCTTTTCCACACGTGACAGCATAGGTTTCCATGTTACTCCCTCCATGCCTCCATGGCCTCCTTTTTTCCATGAGTTCCCTGCGTGTGTTATCAAGACCGTCCTACTAGATTCCATATATGTGTGTTAGTATACTGTATTTGTCTTTCTCTTTTTGACTTACTTCACTTTTTATGATAGGTTCTGGAGCCAGCCACTTCATTAGGACTGAGTCTTCTGCATTTCTTTTAACAGCTGAGTAGTATTCCATTGCATATATACACCAGAGCTGCTTTATCCATTCACTTGTCGATGGACATCTAGGTTGCTTCCATGTTCTGGCTATTGTATAGAGAGCTGTAATGAACACTGGGGTACAGGTGCTTCTTTCAGTTTTGATTTCATCAGCATATAAGCCTAATAGTGGGATTGCTGGGTCATAGGGTGCTTCTATTTTTAGTTTTTTAAGGAATCTCCATACTGTCTTCCATAGAGGCTGTATCCATTTACATTCCCACCAGCAATGCAAGAGGGTTCCCTTTTCTCCGCACCCTCCCCAGCATTTATTGTCTGTAGATTTGTTGATGATGGCCATTCTGACGGGTGTGAGGTGATATCTCATTGTAGTTTTAATTTGCATTTCTCTAATAATAAGCGAGGTTGAGCATTGTTTCATGTGCTTTTGGGCCATCTGTATGTCCTCTTTGGAGAGGCGTCTCTTTAGATCTTTTTCCCATTTTTTGATTGGGTTTTCGTTTTTCCTGTGCTAAGTTGTCTGAGTTGCTTGTAGATGTTGGAGATTAATTCTTTGTCTGTTGTTTCATTTTCTATGATTTTCTCCCACTCTGTGGGCTGTCTGTTCAGCTTTTTTGTAATTTCTTTTGCTGTACAAAAGCTTTTAAGTCTCATGAGGTCCCACATGTTCATTTTTCTTTTCAGTTCCACTATTTTAGTAGGTGGGTCAGAGAAGATCTTGCTTTGATTGATGTCCTTGAGTGTTTTGCCTATATTCTCCTCTAAGAGTTTGATGGTTTCTGGTCTTCCATTTAGGTCTTTAACCCATTTTGAGTTGATCTTAGTGTATGGTGTCAGGGAATGTTTCAACTTCATTTCTTTGCATGTAGCTGTCCAATTTTCCCAGCACCACTTGTTGAAGAGGCTGAAAAGACAGTAGTCATTTTCAAAGAAAAGTCAGCTCCAAGCGTTTGCCTAAAAGATGAAACTTAATCTCAGTCATTTTATGCTTCTGTATTTCACCTAAGGTTTTTCTAAGTCAATTTATGGTTGACTTGTTGACTTCCTTCCGCTTCTCAGTGGAATTGCATCCAAAGTCTGGGTGCCTTAAGCCACCAGGGCATGGGGAGGGAACAGGAAAAGTGTCTAGTCTTGTTTACCTTCTATCCATGGGGAATCTTCTACTGTATTCTTAGCCATATTGGCATCCAGGCCCTGGCAGCTATACACATGGAAGAGCTCTGTTCCCTCATCTGGTTTCTGGCTACAGTCCAATCAGATCATTCTGTGTCTCAGTACATCTTCCAGGTCCACTGACTCACACTGAACCCAGCTCCCTTGAATGCTCTTCCCCACTGAGGCTGTCTCAGGACCCACTGCCCAGACCCACTGAACCACCCCGTCTAATCTAGCTGCTCCAATCCTCCTAGGGAGGAAGGAGCTCTGTACCTCTACTGCTCTGTTAGGCCCGCCCCCTTTTCCCTTCCTCCAAGTGCACGGGTGATATCTCATTGTAGTTTTAATTTGCATTTCTCTAATAATAAGCGAGGTTGAGCATTGTTTCATGTGCTTTTGGGCCATCTGTATGTCCTCTTTGGAGAGGCGTCTCTTTAGATCTTTTTCCCATTTTTTGATTGGGTTTTCGTTTTTCCTGTGCTAAGTTGTCTGAGTTGCTTGTAGATGTTGGAGATTAATTCTTTGTCTGTTGTTTCATTTTCTATGATTTTCTCCCACTCTGTGGGCTGTCTGTTCAGCTTTTTTGTAATTTCTTTTGCTGTACAAAAGCTTTTAAGTCTCATGAGGTCCCACATGTTCATTTTTCTTTTCAGTTCCACTATTTTAGTAGGTGGGTCAGAGAAGATCTTGCTTTGATTGATGTCCTTGAGTGTTTTGCCTATATTCTCCTCTAAGAGTTTGATGGTTTCTGGTCTTCCATTTAGGTCTTTAACCCATTTTGAGTTGATCTTAGTGTATGGTGTCAGGGAATGTTTCAACTTCATTTGTTTGCATGTAGCTGTCCAATTTTCCCAGCACCACTTGTTGAAGAGGCTGAAAAGACAGTAGTCATTTTCAAAGAAAAGTCAGCTCCAAGCGTTTGCCTAAAAGATGAAACTTAATCTCAGTCATTTTATGCTTCTGTATTTCACCTAAGGTTTTTCTAAGTCAATTTATGGTTGACTTGTTGACTTCCTTCCCGCTTCTCAGTGGAATTGCATCCAAAGTCTGGGTGCCTTAAGCCACCAGGGCATGGGGAGGGAACAGGAAAAGTGTCTAGTCTTGTTTACCTTCTATCCATGGGGAATCTTCTACTGTATTCTTAGCCATATTGGCATCCAGGCCCTGGCAGCTATACACATGGAAGAGCTCTGTTCCCTCATCTGGTTTCTGGCTACAGTCCAATCAGATCATTCTGTGTCTCAGTACATCTTCCAGGTCCACTGACTCACACTGAACCCAGCTCCCTTGAATGCTCTTCCCCACTGAGGCTGTCTCAGGACCCACTGCCCAGACCCACTGAACCACCCCGTCTAATCTAGCGCTGCTCCAATCCTCCTAGGGAGGAAGGAGCTCTGTACCTCTACTGCTCTGTTAGGTTTCATTCCGAAAACCAGACTTGATGCCCTCCCCTCTCATGTCCTCCAGTTGGCCAACCTTCGCAGTGTTCTCCTAGTAGATTTAGACCTCAGGAGAAGAGGGAGTGCAGTATTCCTAATTAAACTCCCTTAGGATTGTTTTCCTTTTACTCTTTCTTCTTCCTCACACCCAAGGAAACTTTAGTGTGGGCAGAAAACTCTGTCTGTCTTCTCATGCAATCTTCCAACAGTTGTCTCACATCTGGACCTCAGATTTTGAGGCTAAAAGCTAAGAATTAATATTTGATTTTTGTTCTCTACAATCAGTTGTGACCCTTATATAGGCAATAGATTATCCATATCTGTGTGGCTAAATGGGGCAGGGTCATGGGTTAACAGCGAGCACTCGAAATAGACCATAGCTGTTGACACATTAAAACACTGTCTTGTCACAAGGGGATAGTAATTATACTGAATGGGCTGCAGCAGAAGTCCATAACGTATGGAATGCTATCTCTTGCATAGCTACTTCTGAAGGAAGGTGGTTTCGGTTGCTTCTGCCAGTGTACGCTGCTCTGATTTAATGCCATTTTCTATCTTTAACAAAATTTTTATTCAGAGTACAATTGCTTTTTAGTGTTGTGTTAGTTTCTTCTGCACAACAAAGTGAATCAGTTGCATGGATATATCCCCTCCCTCTTGGACCTCCCTTCCACCCAGCTCCAGCACCCAATCCCTCTAGGTCATCACAGGGCTGAGCTCCCTGTGCTATCCTGCAGGTTCCCACTAGCTAGCTAGTTTACGCATGGTTCTGTATATATGTCCAACCCAGTCTCCCAGTTCATCCTCCTCTCTCACGGTCTATTCTCTACATCTGTATCTTTATTCCTGCTCTGGAGGTAGAGTCATCTGCACTGTTTTTCTAGATTCCACATATATTCATTAATATATAATATTTGTTTTCCTCTTTCTGACTTATTTCACTCTTATTTCACTCTGACTGTAGATCTCTCCACATCTCAAATGACCTAGTTTTGTATCTGTGCCACATCTTCTTTATCCATTCATCTGTTCATGGACACTTAGGTTGTTTATATGTCCTGGCTGTTATAAATAGTGCTGCAATGAACACTGAGGTACATATGTCTTTTTGAATTGCGGTTTTCTCAGAGTACATCTCCACTAATAGGATTGCTGGGTCACATGCTGGTTCTATTTTTTACTTTTTTAAGGAACCTCCATACTGTTCTCCATAGTGATGCATCAATTTACATTCCCACCAGCAAGTAAGAGGATTCCTTTTTCTCCAAACCTTCTCCATCGTGATGATGTTTTAGATCAGGGTATGAGGTTTTAGAGAGGGTCTCTGGAGCATGTTTATCTTGCTTAACTGAAACTGTGCTTCTCATTTATGACCCTCAGGGTAACCCTTTAGTTCTTTCTCTCCTCAGCTCCTGGCAACCACCATTCCACTCTGATTCCATGAGTTTGACTGTTTTAGTTCCCTCCTAGAAGTAGATCATCCAGTATTTATAACTTCGGTGAAACTGGCTTATTTCATTTAGTTTAATGTCCTCAAGGTTCATCCATGTTGTTATATCTGGCTGAGTTTCCTTCTTTTTAAGGCTGATTGATACTGCATTGTATATACATACCAAATTCATCTGTCAACTGGCAGATTATTTTTTGAGAACCCTTCATACATTTTCTGTGCCTGGTGCCCCATTTTGCATTATCACCAACTGTGGGTAAGTGTTTCAGTTCCTCCACATTCTTTCTGTAAATACCCTTCATCTTGTTTTGGAAGTGTTGTTTGACCTCACCCTCTGTTGAGAAGTGTATATGTATGAACTCCAAAGGACTTTGGCCCCATCCCCAGGTCTCATCCTGTGCTATCCTGCAGGTTCCCACTAGCTAGCTAGTTTACGCATGGTTCTGTATATATGTCCAACCCAGTCTCCCAGTTCATCCTCCTCTCTCACGGTCTATTCTCTACATCTGTATCTTTATTCCTGCTCTGGAGGTAGAGTCATCTGCACTGTTTTTCTAGATTCCACATATATTCATTAATATATAATATTTGTTTTCCTCTTTCTGACTTATTTCACTCTTATTTCACTCTGACTGTAGATCTCTCCACATCTCAAATGACCTAGTTTTGTATCTGTGCCACATCTTCTTTATCCATTCATCTGTTCATGGACACTTAGGTTGTTTATATGTCCTGGCTGTTATAAATAGTGCTGCAATGAACACTGAGGTACATATGTCTTTTTGAATTGCGGTTTTCTCAGAGTACATCTCCACTAATAGGATTGCTGGGTCACATGCTGGTTCTATTTTTTACTTTTTTAAGGAACCTCCATACTGTTCTCCATAGTGATGCATCAATTTACATTCCCACCAGCAAGTAAGAGGATTCCTTTTTCTCCAAACCTTCTCCATCGTGATGATGTTTTAGATCAGGGTATGAGGTTTTAGAGAGGGTCTCTGGAGCATGTTTATCTTGCTTAACTGAAACTGTGCTTCTCATTTATGACCCTCAGGGTAACCCTTTAGTTCTTTCTCTCCTCAGCTCCTGGCAACCACCATTCCACTCTGATTCCATGAGTTTGACTGTTTTAGTTCCCTCCTAGAAGTAGATCATCCAGTATTTATAACTTCGGTGAAACTGGCTTATTTCATTTAGTTTAATGTCCTCAAGGTTCATCCATGTTGTTATATCTGGCTGAGTTTCCTTCTTTTTAAGGCTGATTGATACTGCATTGTATATACATACCAAATTCATCTGTCAACTGGCAGATTATTTTTTGAGAACCCTTCATACATTTTCTGTGCCTGGTGCCCCATTTTGCATTATCACCAACTGTGGGTAAGTGTTTCAGTTCCTCCACATTCTTTCTGTAAATACCCTTCATCTTGTTTTGGAAGTGTTGTTTGACCTCACCCTCTGTTGAGAAGTGTATATGTATGAACTCCAAAGGACTTTGGTGGGTAGTAACTCAGTATCAGGTCACAAATCCATAGTACATCCGAATTAGCCAGTTGATCTTGATTCAAAAGCAAACAGTTTGTTAATCATGGTGTAAGTCCCTCTCAGCCTGTCTCCCTATTGCCTGCCTATAAGAGAAGCTACATATTTATCGAGCAAGCCCAAGCTCCTGGTTACAACTAGGGGGAGAAAAGGTCAAATTGCTAAGCCCTGATGTAATCAGAGGCTAGTGGTGAATAACTTTGAGGCCACATCTATGGTATAGGATTATTTAGAAGAACAGGGACATCTAAAGCAGTTGGAATGTCTTTAGTGACTTCACCATGAAAAGAATGTGAGTGCATTGGCAGAGTTAACTGTATATGGACTGCTTCTGGCCATCACCTCAGAGGGCTCAAGCAGGCCTGAAATTGGTGGAAACGCAGAGCTTGTGCCCTTTCAAAGAAAAGCAAAAATGGGGAGGAGGTAGAAGAATGGAACTGTTGTTTCTGGAAGATATGGGCAGAAATTGTCAAACTTGGATCCTATGGTTTAGGAGAGAAATTACAAGAAATGAAAATGACCTACCCCAGAAGGCAAAGAGTATATTCCCACTGATGCCCCTAAAAATTCCTTCCAGATGCCTGACTTCATGGAAGGGAAGAAGTGCCAAAGAGGAAAGAGGGAGGAAAGGGACGCTATGAACCAATAACAGAAAAATACTGGGAGGAAAGTACTTTATATTTCCTCTGAAGAAATCACATTTTTATTATTACCAGAATTTGATCGCAGAAATTTTTTTCGGAAACAATAGATACACCTAGTTTTACGTTTATTGTTTTTTTTTATCTTGGCCACATCACACAGCATGTGGGATCTCAGTTCCTTGACCAGGAATCACCTCTGAATTGGCAGCCACTGGTCCTGGGCCTCCAGAGAAGTCTTTAGATGCAACTATTAGCTGTGTGCACAGCTTCCTCCACATTCTTTCTGTAAATACCCTTCATCTTGTTTTGGAAGTGTTGTTTGACCTCACCCTCTGTTGAGAAGTGTATATGTATGAACTCCAAAGGACTTTGGTGGGTAGTAACTCAGTATCAGGTCACAAATCCATAGTACATCCGAATTAGCCAGTTGATCTTGATTCAAAAGCAAACAGTTTGTTAATCATGGTGTAAGTCCCTCTCAGCCTGTCTCCCTATTGCCTGCCTATAAGAGAAGCTACATATTTATCGAGCAAGCCCAAGCTCCTGGTTACAACTAGGGGGAGAAAAGGTCAAATTGCTAAGCCCTGATGTAATCAGAGGCTAGTGGTGAATAACTTTGAGGCCACATCTATGGTATAGGATTATTTAGAAGAACAGGGACATCTAAAGCAGTTGGAATGTCTTTAGTGACTTCACCATGAAAAGAATGTGAGTGCATTGGCAGAGTTAACTGTATATGGACTGCTTCTGGCCATCACCTCAGAGGGCTCAAGCAGGCCTGAAATTGGTGGAAACGCAGAGCTTGTGCCCTTTCAAAGAAAAGCAAAAATGGGGAGGAGGTAGAAGAATGGAACTGTTGTTTCTGGAAGATATGGGCAGAAATTGTCAAACTTGGATCCTATGGTTTAGGAGAGAAATTACAAGAAATGAAAATGACCTACCCCAGAAGGCAAAGAGTATATTCCCACTGATGCCCCTAAAAATTCCTTCCAGATGCCTGACTTCATGGAAGGGAAGAAGTGCCAAAGAGGAAAGAGGGAGGAAAGGGACGCTATGAACCAATAACAGAAAAATACTGGGAGGAAAGTACTTTATATTTCCTCTGAAGAAATCACATTTTTATTATTACCAGAATTTGATCGCAGAAATTTTTTTCGGAAACAATAGATACACCTAGTTTTACGTTTATTGTTTTTTTTTATCTTGGCCACATCACACAGCATGTGGGATCTCAGTTCCTTGACCAGGAATCACCTCTGAATTGGCAGCCACTGGTCCTGGGCCTCCAGAGAAGTCTTTAGATGCAACTATTAGCTGTGTGCACAGCTTCCACTCCTACGACAGCACTGACGGCAATTCTCTCAGTGTTTACGGAGCCCTTGTGCTGGGCTCTGAGATAGAAAGGTGAAGTCAAGGAATTCAGAGGATCCTTGTAAACCATGGTTGCTCTGAGCATGATCCAGCTGGTCACACGTGGGTCTTCTAGGGCTTCTCTGTTCGAGACTAGAGCCAGCCACATGGGATATAGTGAGCAGCTGCAGTAAGGACAACCAGGGACCAAGGTAGCCAAGGATCTGACCTTGAACCAGTCTGGTACTTGAACTTCCTTCCCTTGGAAGGCAAATGTTATGTTAATGTTGAGTAAGCAAGCTTCGTTTTTATTATG
Source organism: Tragulus kanchil (assembly GCA_022376925.1). Taxonomy (NCBI): domain Eukaryota; kingdom Metazoa; phylum Chordata; class Mammalia; order Artiodactyla; family Tragulidae; genus Tragulus; species Tragulus kanchil. The sequence goes on along the minus strand of JAIOJX010000003.1, from coordinate 73,235,866 downwards.
TTATAAAATACTTGTTCCCAAGAATCCTCTACTACTCTCTAGGAGTGTGCTATGCACTGCTGTATCCATATGATGCCCTATGCCAAGAGGTCAGGATTCCTGGGTGGCACTAGTGGTAAAGAATCCACCTGCCAATGTAAGAGACATAAGAAATTAGGGCTTGATCTCCAGGTCAGGAAGATCCCCTGGAGGAGGGCATGACAACCCATTCTAGCATTCTTGGCTGGAGAATCCCATGGACAGAGGAGCCTGGCGGATTACAGTCCACGGGGTCCAAGGGAGTCAGACACAACTGAAACGACTGATCACAGCACAGCACAACTCTCTAATTCTCTAAAATGATGGGCGGTGGAAGCGGTAGGCACTCAGTCGTGTCTGACTCTTTGCAACCCCATGGATTGTAGCCTGCCAGGCTCCTCTGTCCACAGAATTCTCCAGGCGAGCATGCTGGAGTGAATTGCCATGGAAATAACCAAAATTCAGAGTTAAAATGGTTTAAAAAGATCTAGGATATTCCAGAAATCTTGGTGAGGTTTTAAATTATTAAAACAGTTTACTTAAGAAAATCTGTCTTCCTGCAATAAAGTTTAATAAGATGCTTACTTTAGTTATGCATATACATACAATTGTAACTGCCTGGGCATGTTCTACAGGGATCATCCCAAACAGATACCAGTGGGGGAGGATGTAGGACCAGATAGGACAAGTTTATGAACATTTTGAGCTTGTAAGAATCTCTTTGCCTTTTATTCTGATGAAGTTACACCAGCCAGTTAGGACCAAAAAGAGGCAGCTTCTGTCTTTAAAAAGCAACTCTCTTGTTGCCCTGCCCACTGCACGTTCTTCTCCAGCAGTAAGTCTTCTAGTGTCTTCGTCACTTCCCTTTAACTTTTATGCACTTAGCCTCACTCGTTTTCTGGGGTTGGAGCAAATTCCCTTAAGCACCTTCCTTTCTCTCCCCTCATCTGGGTCAGATGACTTGGGACAGAAAATTTATACAACTCTGTGGAGTAGCTAGGACAGGTATTGTTATTCCATTTTATAGATGAGCAAATGGAAAAGAGTTTAAAGTACTTTTCCCAGTTGTAGAACAGGGCTTGTGACCCACGTTCCCAGCTCAGAGGTCCCTCTATTGTAAGATTACTCTTCTGAACTTTTAACCTAGCAGGGCTAATACAGTAAATGTGCTACTTAAAAAAAGACAGACCCACAATCCACTTCCTAGATCAGTCATCTACAATGGATCCTACTGCCTAATTAAAATAGTCTCACTACAGGTATATTGGAATAATAAGAACTTAGAAGTATTTGGGGAAAGTATGATTATTTTCTAAATAATTCCTTTATGACTCTAACTCCCTGTTGGGTCTGTGGGATTATTTTTCAGATCAGTAACTACACAGGTGTATTCAGGGATAACCAGGTGGGAGTGAGGAGAAAAATTAATGCTCTCTCTCATTTCTGAGAAAGATATGCAAGCTGTAACATAGCCTCCTGATAAAATAAAATGTCAATTCTCTTAAGAATTAAGACTGCAAGGATATCTTGAAATTTTATAGTCTGGAGAGAGGGGGACCCAGCACCTCACACTGCCTCCTGCTATGCTTTTTCTGAATTTCCCTTGCCACCTGTGTGTAACCTCCCGAGTGCACTGGCCTGGCCCTGGAGCGTGTGATGCGGCACTGGGTCTGTACCTTTGCTGATCAGTTGCGAAGTTGTGTCTGACTCTTTGCAACTGCAGCACACCAAGCTTCCCTTTTCTTCACTATCTCCTGGAGTTTGCTGAAACTCGTGTCCATTAAGTCGGTGATGCCATCCACCCATTTTATAATCTGTCAGTCCCTTCTCCTCCTGCCTTTAATCTTTCCCAGCATCAGGGTTGTTTCCAGTGAGTTGGCTCTTTGCATTAGGTGGCCAAAGTACTGGAGCTTCAGCTTCAGTATTTCCAGTGAATATTCAGGACTGATTTCCTTTAGGATTGACTGCTTTGATCTCCTTGCTGTCCAGGGACTCTCAAGAGCCTTCTCCAGCACCACATTTAGAAAGCATCAGTTTTTTATGGTCCAGCTCTCACATCCACGCATGACTACCAGAGAAACTGTAGTTTTGATGATACGGACTTTTATCGGCAAAGTGATGTCTGCTTTTCAATATGCTGTCTATGTTTGTCATAGCTTTTCTTCCAAGGAGCAAACATCTTTTAATTTCATGACTGCAGTCACTGTCTGTGATTATGGAGCCCCCCAAAATCAAATGTTCCAACAGTAAAGCTGCTGTCTGCTTTCCAGTCTAGGAAAAGTAAAGAAAAGTCACTTTAAGGTCAATCAATCTGCTTTGTTTTTCATGGAGTCTCTGAGTGAAGACCTCTTGTTTAAGCAAGTATAAAATGAAAAGGTGGTCCCTGTTCCAGAAAAACTAAAAGGTAGCAAAATCTTTTCTGTCACTTGCGTTTGTCACCTGTTAGCATGAAAAGCTCTGGGAGGGCGTGGAGCAGTCTCTCACCACTTTATTATCACCACTTTAATTGAAGCCCTTATGAACTAAAGCCTCCCCACCCGTCTGCCAGCTTCTGTATATTCCTCTTCAATGTGTTCTTCATACTGTAACCAGAGCAATTTTTTTATAATGTAGCTCACATTCAGTTATTGTTTTGATAAAACCCCCCAGGGGATTCCCACCACATTCAAAATAAGTCTGAATTCCTTCCTCTGGCCTAGTGGCCATTTCTCGTCTCCTGTGACTCTGCACCTTGCTGGGTCTACGTAGCCACCCAGGCCTGCTTGCTGCGGCTCACATGCCCATCGTTGCGAAGTTGTGTCTGACTCTTTGCAACTGCAGCACACCAAGCTTCCCTTTTCTTCACTATCTCCTGGAGTTTGCTGAAACTCGTGTCCATTAAGTCGGTGATGCCATCCACCCATTTTATAATCTGTCAGTCCCTTCTCCTCCTGCCTTTAATCTTTCCCAGCATCAGGGTTGTTTCCAGTGAGTTGGCTCTTTGCATTAGGTGGCCAAAGTACTGGAGCTTCAGCTTCAGTATTTCCAGTGAATATTCAGGACTGATTTCCTTTAGGATTGACTGCTTTGATCTCCTTGCTGTCCAGGGACTCTCAAGAGCCTTCTCCAGCACCACATTTAGAAAGCATCAGTTTTTTATGGTCCAGCTCTCACATCCACGCATGACTACCAGAGAAACTGTAGTTTTGATGATACGGACTTTTATCGGCAAAGTGATGTCTGCTTTTCAATATGCTGTCTATGTTTGTCATAGCTTTTCTTCCAAGGAGCAAACATCTTTTAATTTCATGACTGCAGTCACTGTCTGTGATTATGGAGCCCCCCAAAATCAAATGTTCCAACAGTAAAGCTGCTGTCTGCTTTCCAGTCTAGGAAAAGTAAAGAAAAGTCACTTTAAGGTCAATCAATCTGCTTTGTTTTTCATGGAGTCTCTGAGTGAAGACCTCTTGTTTAAGCAAGTATAAAATGAAAAGGTGGTCCCTGTTCCAGAAAAAAAAAAAAAAAGGTAGCAAAATCTTTTCTGTCACTTGCGTTTGTCACCTGTTAGCATGAAAAGCTCTGGGAGGGCGTGGAGCAGTCTCTCACCACTTTATTATCACCACTTTAATTGAAGCCCTTATGAACTAAAGCCTCCCCACCCGTCTGCCAGCTTCTGTATATTCCTCTTCAATGTGTTCTTCATACTGTAACCAGAGCAATTTTTTTATAATGTAGCTCACATTCAGTTATTGTTTTGATAAAACCCCCCAGGGGATTCCCACCACATTCAAAATAAGTCTGAATTCCTTCCTCTGGCCTAGTGGCCATTTCTCGTCTCCTGTGACTCTGCACCTTGCTGGGTCTACGTAGCCACCCAGGCCTGCTTGCTGCGGCTCACATGCCCATCTGGTTCTCTCCAGGCCTTAGTGCTTCCTGTTCCCTTTGCCCTCAGCCCTGTTCCCCGAATATTCACATGACTTATTTTCTCAGTTGATTGATGGCTCTGCTCTAAGTTCATCTGAGGATCCTTCCTGGCTGTTTTGTTTAAAGTAGAACCCGCCCACCACTATTCCTGACTTTGTGCCCCCACAGCGTCTCTTTCCACCAATCACTTATCTGTTGGCTTATTACCGGTATCATGAGCTAGAATGGGCACACTTTGAAGGCAGGAATTTTGTCTTATTAACTACTGTATAGAATATCGTCTGGCCACTGGTCAGAGTTTAATATCTGTGAAAGAATGAAAGAATCTTAACCTTAGTATTATAATTTTTATACATACATTTTTCTTTCTCAGAAAACCTGAAGGTAGCTTTGACACACCCCTTCCAAAGAAAAGACAGTGTTTCCCCTCAGCTGTTTATTTGTCCTAATTGTCAGACCTGTTTCTCTGAGGTTTTTCCAAGTCACTGTTGTCTGTGGATAATTATGGGCCTGGACAGAAAGCTTCGACTCAAAACCATCTGGTCTAGTCCTTGAATTTAGATGCACTATTGCATTGCCATCTCTAAATTGCAATTGGGGATTCTCATTGGATTTTACCTGAATTACTTTGCTTTCTGGATAGACTCTTGCTAACTCCCCATTGTCTCTGTGTTGTTCCATTTCCCACCACTGGTTTCTCTCAATGGGAGCTGACCTCATCAGCAGGTAGGGATTTAGAGCTATTCACCCATGACAATTAACACCTTCCTGACTTTTTCTTTGTGTCTCTGTCCACCTAATGAAATTACTGTTCTTCTAAAGAAGTAGTTAAAATGCTTTGATTGTTCACTTATAGATGATTGTTTCACCCAATTTTTTGGAACTCAAAATAGAATAATTTTCTTGAGGAGAAAGTGGTCTAGTCCTTGCCTAGATTCCCTCCATTTCCATATGCCTGTGAAGAGCAGTATTAACAGTTGCTGTGTATATCCCCATAATAACTTTTTCCACACTCTGTATACACAGATGGGTGTTAATTGATAAATTTTGTAAAATTTGATATCATCCTATGTACATGACTCCAATTGTTTTTCTCCCTTAACATGACCTAGGGATGGCTGTTTTCTAAAATCAACTAAACACTTCTTCAGAGCTTTTAAAAGTAGCAAAAGATTCCTTGATTCAGATATTGCCACAATTTATTCACTCATTCTCCTACTGAAGGTCAGAATTTTGCCTTTGGCATGTTAACTGTTGATTGACAAGTCCCATTTCAAGACTATCGCCCTATTGAGCATTTTGTTAATAGATAACTTGATTTCTTGCTGGATGTTTCTACAGAAAATCCAACTCATCATCAGAAAATGCAGACTTACTTGAAAAACTTTTCGGTAATTTTCCTAATGTCACCCTCCTTCCATTGCCATTGACTTCATGCAATAATGTGAAAGAAGACATTGTGAGGTGGTTGGAATATTTATTTAATGGGATAAGGACAGTGTTTCCCCTCAGCTGTTTATTTGTCCTAATTGTCAGACCTGTTTCTCTGAGGTTTTTCCAAGTCACTGTTGTCTGTGGATAATTATGGGCCTGGACAGAAAGCTTCGACTCAAAACCATCTGGTCTAGTCCTTGAATTTAGATGCACTATTGCATTGCCATCTCTAAATTGCAATTGGGGATTCTCATTGGATTTTACCTGAATTACTTTGCTTTCTGGATAGACTCTTGCTAACTCCCCATTGTCTCTGTGTTGTTCCATTTCCCACCACTGGTTTCTCTCAATGGGAGCTGACCTCATCAGCAGGTAGGGATTTAGAGCTATTCACCCATGACAATTAACACCTTCCTGACTTTTTCTTTGTGTCTCTGTCCACCTAATGAAATTACTGTTCTTCTAAAGAAGTAGTTAAAATGCTTTGATTGTTCACTTATAGATGATTGTTTCACCCAATTTTTTGGAACTCAAAATAGAATAATTTTCTTGAGGAGAAAGTGGTCTAGTCCTTGCCTAGATTCCCTCCATTTCCATATGCCTGTGAAGAGCAGTATTAACAGTTGCTGTGTATATCCCCATAATAACTTTTTCCACACTCTGTATACACAGATGGGTGTTAATTGATAAATTTTGTAAAATTTGATATCATCCTATGTACATGACTCCAATTGTTTTTCTCCCTTAACATGACCTAGGGATGGCTGTTTTCTAAAATCAACTAAACACTTCTTCAGAGCTTTTAAAAGTAGCAAAAGATTCCTTGATTCAGATATTGCCACAATTTATTCACTCATTCTCCTACTGAAGGTCAGAATTTTGCCTTTGGCATGTTAACTGTTGATTGACAAGTCCCATTTCAAGACTATCGCCCTATTGAGCATTTTGTTAATAGATAACTTGATTTCTTGCTGGATGTTTCTACAGAAAATCCAACTCATCATCAGAAAATGCAGACTTACTTGAAAAACTTTTCGGTAATTTTCCTAATGTCACCCTCCTTCCATTGCCATTGACTTCATGCAATAATGTGAAAGAAGACATTGTGAGGTGGTTGGAATATTTATTTAATGGGATAAGGACTTTGCATGTGCTTGTCAACGGAAAATAAGCACACAGAGAAAGCCCTGAACCCAAAGGCTAGGGGTCATATTCCAGATTTAAAATTCCTATGTCTACTTAACTGTGTTATCTCGGTTAAGTCATTGGCCCTTTAGGTCTCACATTCTTTCAGGTTCAATTAGGGAAGGAGGTAATGGACTGCTTCTCCCTCTAGGGAACACTCTTACCATTGGAATATTCAGCAGCTGAGGGTTCCCCAGGCTGTGGGAACCAGGATCTATGTTTCTAAGATCTATGATTTACAATTTTTCTAACACAATGTTGTAAATCGACTATATGCCAATAAAAATTTTAAAGAAAGCTTTTCTATATTTAGACATGCATGGACATCTTATGGTATACAATGAAAAATCAATATGAATGAAACAAGGTGAGACCCCAAAGAAAATCCCTAGTTGTGGTCAGCTCTCATGAGGGTTGCTCTTTCCCCTTAACATTGTTTCCAAAGCAACACATGAGTAGAGATAACCTACCAGGTTCTCTCCAGTGGTGATGACAGGGCAGTCTTCATTCCAGGTCTGTCCATTTAGGCAGTGGATCTCTTTCTGAAAAAGGCTGAGAAATGTTAAATGCCCAAGGTAAAAAGAGTATATATTAGTGGGGCAGACATCCAAAATCAGTCCCACTTTACTTCCCATGTTGCATGAATTAGAATAATTTATTCATATAATAGATACTCATTGCACGTCAGCTCAAGGAGAAGTGATGCAGGGGGAAAGGCATGTGAGAGATACAGGAGGCTGGAGGAGGAAGTGTGTTTGGAGGCTAATGCACCTGCAGTGAGGGAGAGGAAAGCAGTAGGAAAAGATGTTGGACAGGAGCCAGGTTCTGCCTGGATCCCGCCCTGGACCAAGTCAAGCCTCATTGGTAGAGGTAGCACAGGCATGTGTAGCATTTCAAGTTCATTAGATGTGTTCGTTGACCCTGTGAGATGAGACTCACTGATGTGGGGTCTCGACGGCTTTTACCCTGAGCAAAGTGAAAGTCAACAGAGAGGTTTTGAAAAGTAATTTTTATTGTGGTAAAATACATATAACTTTTACCATCTTAACAGTTTTAACCATACAGTTCAATGGTATTAAATACATTCATCATGTTATGCAGCTGTAACCACCATCTGACTTGTAACTCTTTTCTTCATACTGTGAAACTGAAACTCATCCCCACTAAGCATTAGCTCCCTCTTCTCCTTCCGCCTGAGACCCCTGGGAACCACCATTGTACTTTCTATTCCTATGACTTTGACTAGTCTAAGTATCTTGTGTAAGTGGAAACATACAGTATTTGTTTTTCTGACTGATTCAGTCTGTCTTTGAATTCTTCTAATGAAGTTTTATTTCACGTATTGTACTTTATAGCTCCAATTTTCTTTTCAGTTTCTTTTTAGATTTTCCACCTCTTTACTGATATTCCATTTTTCACATATCATTTTCTTGAGTTTCTTTACATCTCTTTCATCCTTTGAACATCCTTAAGATGATTAAAGTATTTGTCTAGAATATCTGCCATCAGTTTCAAGGACAGTTGCTGTTGACATTGTTTCTTGAATGGGTCATACTTTGTTTTTGTATGCCTTTTGAGTTTCTGTTGAAAACTGGACATTTGAATAAAATTATGTGCAAACACTGGAAATTATGTTGCTTCCTTTCTCCTGGTTTGCTAGGTTTTGTTATGGCTTCAGGTCTGTCCATTTAGGCAGTGGATCTCTTTCTGAAAAAGGCTGAGAAATGTTAAATGCCCAAGGTAAAAAGAGTATATATTAGTGGGGCAGACATCCAAAATCAGTCCCACTTTACTTCCCATGTTGCATGAATTAGAATAATTTATTCATATAATAGATACTCATTGCACGTCAGCTCAAGGAGAAGTGATGCAGGGGGAAAGGCATGTGAGAGATACAGGAGGCTGGAGGAGGAAGTGTTTTTGGGAGGCTAATGCACCTGCAGTGAGGGAGAGGAAAGCAGTAGGAAAAGATGTTGGACAGGAGCCAGGTTCTGCCTGGATCCCGCCCTGGACCAAGTCAAGCCTCATTGGTAGAGGTAGCACAGGCATGTGTAGCATTTCAAGTTCATTAGATGTGTTCGTTGACCCTGTGAGATGAGACTCACTGATGTGGGGTCTCGACGGCTTTTACCCTGAGCAAAGTGAAAGTCAACAGAGAGGTTTTGAAAAGTAATTTTTATTGTGGTAAAATACATATAACTTTTACCATCTTAACAGTTTTAACCATACAGTTCAATGGTATTAAATACATTCATCATGTTATGCAGCTGTAACCACCATCTGACTTGTAACTCTTTTCTTCATACTGTGAAACTGAAACTCATCCCCACTAAGCATTAGCTCCCTCTTCTCCTTCCGCCTGAGACCCCTGGGAACCACCATTGTACTTTCTATTCCTATGACTTTGACTAGTCTAAGTATCTTGTGTAAGTGGAAACATACAGTATTTGTTTTTCTGACTGATTCAGTCTGTCTTTGAATTCTTCTAATGAAGTTTTATTTCACGTATTGTACTTTATAGCTCCAATTTTCTTTTCAGTTTCTTTTTAGATTTTCCACCTCTTTACTGATATTCCATTTTTCACATATCATTTTCTTGAGTTTCTTTACATCTCTCTTTCATCCTTTGAACATCCTTAAGATGATTAAAGTATTTGTCTAGAATATCTGCCATCAGTTTCAAGGACAGTTGCTGTTGACATTGTTTCCCTTGAATGGGTCATACTTTGTTTTTTGTATGCCTTTTGAGTTTCTGTTGAAAACTGGACATTTGAATAAAATTATGTGCAAACACTGGAAATTATGTTGCTTCCTTTCTCCTGGTTTGCTAGGTTTTGTTATGGCTTCAGGTTTTTGTTTTTTTCAATTGTTGTAGTCTGTCTCTATGCCTAGGTTCATACTGGTATAAACTTAAGATCATCTCAGGCCTCTTCTGAGTCTATGCCTTTCCCTGGATATGTACAGTTACTTTCCAATTTTCCCCATGTATGATATTGTTTTTGAATATCCTAGCCTTAATGTCTGACTCTCAAAAGAGGATAAAAGAGAAAAATGAGGAGAGGGAAGTGTTCCAGTCCTTTAGATCCCCTATAAGTTACTTTGGCCAAAGGAGAAGAAGCTTGCAGCAGTGGGGTGGGTGTCTCCCTCCTCTTTGTCTGCATCTCTGTGATCAGACACAGCAACTAGAGCACAGATCCCTGATGTTTGGCAGACAGGGTTCCTTTTGCCCACCCTGACTCGGACAAGCTGTGTGCAGGCTGCTCCAGAAACACCTGCACAGCTGCCGGCCATGCAGCTGGAAGCAGGGCCGGAGCTGTGGGGAAGCTGTTGTAGCATGAACTGAAACTCACCAGAACTAACCCAGGTTACTGTCAGGCCTTCCCATGGAAGTTGCAGGACTGCAATATGCTCCAGGGTGCCAAAATAGTTCTATCAGACAGGGTCTGCCAGTGCAGTTGTTATCTAGATGGGGAGACAGTTTTCTGGTGATTCCTCCTCCACCATCTTTCCCAGATCTTCTCCCACTGGTGAGTTTTTGAGCAGAGCTCCTCTATATCTATGAATCACTCTGGATGCTGCACGGAGAAATGACCACAGGGAAGCCAGGGTGGGTCAAGGGAGACCCGGTAGGAGACTCCTCCAGTAATTCAGATGAGATATGATTGCCCTAGGGTTGTTGTGCTGACAGATATTGGAATCTGGATATATTTTGATGGTAGAGCCAAGATTTACTGTTGAATGAGAGACAAATAAAAGTTCATGGAAAACAAAGTCAGTATAAGAAACACCTTATTTTTGAAATGAACAAAAATTGTCATGGAAACGTGACTCCCAAGAAGCCACAAGGAACATCAGCTTTTGACCGTTGGTTCTGACATTATCTTCTTTATTAAAATTCTTACCACCATTTTTGATCATGGGCACTGGTATTAAAGACCCAGATTACTTTCTCTCCTCTGAACTGCACTGGCATGACTTGGTCTTACCCAGTATGCTCATGGATGAAGCTTGTGGCTGCCCTTTTCAATGGGTCTGAAAACATCTATTTTGGTTCCAAAGATGAAAGTTGTTTCCTGCTTCACAACTTAGGGCCTCCCAGAGATGATAACTGATATTTCTGCAGAAATGGTTTTATTTGGACACACACAGACCACCTGGAAAAAAAAGTCTAGCCTATTGATAAGCTCTCCTGAACTTACTCTGCTACCATCAGACCTTCCAAAATTTTAGAAAGTGTTTTAAATTGGATTATTCTGAAATTTGTATGTCTTTCCAAGAAGGAGTTTGCCTACACTCTTAAAGACTGTAGTATGTGACAGTAAAACACATCATTCATCTGCTTTTCCAGTCTCTGGTACTCTTACCAGGGGGGCAAGTTTATCCTTGAGAACCAGAAAATATCTTTGAGATCCTTTGACTCAATGAGAAGCACTGAGGAAGGGAGAAATCCCTCACATATGACATACATTTTAGGAGATGTAATTATAATTATTCTTGTCTTGCCAAAATAGTTAAAAGGGTCTGCCAGTGCAGTTGTTATCTAGATGGGGAGACAGTTTTCTGGTGATTCCTCCTCCACCATCTTTCCCAGATCTTCTCCCACTGGTGAGTTTTTGAGCAGAGCTCCTCTATATCTATGAATCACTCTGGATGCTGCACGGAGAAATGACCACAGGGAAGCCAGGGTGGGTCAAGGGAGACCCGGTAGGAGACTCCTCCAGTAATTCAGATGAGATATGATTGCCCTAGGGTTGTTGTGCTGACAGATATTGGAATCTGGATATATTTTGATGGTAGAGCCAAGATTTACTGTTGAATGAGAGACAAATAAAAGTTCATGGAAAACAAAGTCAGTATAAGAAACACCTTATTTTTGAAATGAACAAAAATTGTCATGGAAACGTGACTCCCAAGAAGCCACAAGGAACATCAGCTTTTGACCGTTGGTTCTGACATTATCTTCTTTATTAAAATTCTTACCACCATTTTTGATCATGGGCACTGGTATTAAAGACCCAGATTACTTTCTCTCCTCTGAACTGCACTGGCATGACTTGGTCTTACCCAGTATGCTCATGGATGAAGCTTGTGGCTGCCCTTTTCAATGGGTCTGAAAACATCTATTTTGGTTCCAAAGATGAAAGTTGTTTCCTGCTTCACAACTTAGGGCCTCCCAGAGATGATAACTGATATTTCTGCAGAAATAGTTTTATTTGGACACACACAGACCACCTGGAAAAATAAGTCTAGCCTATTGATAAGCTCTCCTGAACTTACTCTGCTACCATCAGACCTTCCAAAATTTTAGAAAGTGTTTTAAATTGGATTATTCTGAAATTTGTATGTCTTTCCAAGAAGGAGTTTGCCTACACTCTTAAAGACTGTAGTATGTGACAGTAAAACACATCATTCATCTGCTTTTCCAGTCTCTGGTACTCTTACCAGGGGGGCAAGTTTATCCTTGAGAACCAGAAAATATCTTTGAGATCCTTTGACTCAATGAGAAGCACTGAGGAAGGGAGAAATCCCTCACATATGACATACATTTTAGGAGATGTAATTATAATTATTCTTGTCTTCAGACTCCCAAAATACAGCTCGGTCAACATTGTGAATCATGGAATTCTCTCATTGGTAAGCCCCCTTTCAAGAGTGTTAAATGTCTCGCTTGGCACTTTGTTTTATTTAGCTAACTTTTCAGCCTATTTTAACACGTAGAACCTCCTGAAACATGAGCCAGAGAGCTACAAATCTAGCTGCATTTCGTTCTGGTCTGTCACTTTGGTGTTAGCATTTTCCTCACTCTTGTTTCCAGTTCGAGTTATGAAATCATTTCAGTTCAGTTTTAATAACCTCCCTGGCATGGCAAGCTCTACGAGAGCTGCCAGACTTAATACGCTGACTCCCCGTGAAGAGGGCAGCGACTCTGGCCGGGGAGGACGGGAGTTGGTTTCTCTATAAACGCATCCGTTTTCCATTACAGCCCTTTCTGATTTGGTAGCAGACTGCCAGGTGCAGCTGGTTTCCTCTTCTATGCACAATCACTTTTGACTTTGGTTTCTGAATTTCCTCGGCTCCTGGCTCACCCGTGATCCTCTGACTAAATAAACTACCTCATGATCAATCTTCCTGCCCATGGAGTAGGTCCCAGGGCTCAGCAGCTACGAGGGGGCTAGCTTCACCCTGCAGGACACCCTGCTCAACGACTTCCACGTATGTTTCTGGAGGCTTCTGTGGCCATCATGGCGAAACAGCTGCTCTGGGGCAGTGAGGATGCCATCTTTGTGGAGTGGAGCCGGATTCTACCCTGCAAATGGATCTCCACATTTAGCCGTACGACCTAAGGCATCACAACTGAATCGGCAGCAGGGAGAACCTCCCCGCAACCACTCCTCTGCAGCAAAACAGAGGTCAGGCTGGAAGTCCAGGTTCTTGATCTTCAGTCTCATCTTTGCCTTAGATTCTGTGTTTAAGATACAGACACACTTATCTCATTGAATAAAGGACATGAAAATTTTCATTTCTTATTCTTATACAATGTGCAATAAACTGTAGGTTTCATGAGCTGGTTTATAATATAGAGAGGTCCTGTTTTAAGCCAATGAAATGCACAGAATTCCAAATGTGTAAACAAATAGAAGGGCTAAGGCAGTGTACCATTACTTGCTTTACAAGAAGAGTGGCTCTAAGCAACTCTAAGTAGCTATTCTCTGTTAGGACAATAATACACTATTATTTCTTTATTCAATTAAGGTGAGCTCTTCCTAGAATAAGAGTGTTTAGTAGAAAAACAAGTCAGGGACAGAGCCAAAAGGCCACTCAAAACTGGTGTGTAAATTCCCATTTGGGAATGTGGCCACCTAAAATTTCCTTTGGAACCTCAGCTTAATCTGATCACATTTCCACTAAAAGTCTCTAGGGGGATTAAGTGGTAGGGGGTTGGGGGTAAATTTTCCTTGGGTTTTATCTGCTTCTTACCACACTAGTGTTTGTGGCCTCTGGAGGCAGAGTCCCCAGAGCAGAAGCCTCAGAGATGCAGAGTCACCGTGTGGAGAGAGGGCAGACTTCAGGGCGTCTTATCACCTAGCAGTTCTCCTCTTTTCTTCTGCTACCGTCTGTGATGGGGGATGACTTACTCCCATGGGTACAGACTGCAGCCTGCTGCATCGATAAAACAGACCAGGAGCGAAGCAGAGCTCTGCAGGTGCTGTCTGAATCCCCACTGCTTTCTCCCCTCCCCAGGAGAGTGTCTCAGAGTTCAAATGAACCTAAGTGTTTGGGGAGGGGTGATTTGGGATGCACTCTTACTGTTTTTATGTGTATCATCTAAAGACATTGGTGTCTTCCAACTATTTTTAGTAAGTTTGCTTGTTACAAACATCCCGTCCCCAGAGATCTGCTGGTGCAACCTACCGCTATGCAGATTGAAGCCTCAAAAGCATTTTTCTGTCCTCTGAGTGTTCAGGGTCCAAGCAGGCAGACAGCCTTCTCTCTGGACATGTCCAGGTCCTGGCAGATTTGTTTAAGGGCTGGAGCTACAGAGAGCGGGAAACTTATGCAGGGCTTGGAAACACCCTCCTGTGCTTTGTGTCAGACCATCTTGCTTCAGGGGGTTCTCATACAGATAGGTGCTCATCATTCTGATCCAGCCAATGGTTTTCATTTTGTTTTTCGCTTTTCCTGTTGTCAGTGGTCTTCAAAGCACAGCCCTTTTCTGAAACATCACAGGACTTTCTAATAGCAAGTCTCTGGCTGTGTAGAGTTACAACTTGTTTTATGTGTGCTGTGCTTCATTACTCAGTCATGTCCAACTCTTTGGGATCCCATGGACTGTGCCCCACCAGGCTCCTCTGTCCGTGGAATTCTCCAGGCAAGAATACTGGAGTGGGCTTCCATTTCCTCCTCCAGAGGATCTTTCCAGCCCAGGGACTAAACCCATGGCACCTACATCTCCTGCCTTGGTATCCCCACATAACTAGGCTTTTGCAAGCTTTTAAAAACCAAAGTTTGATTCAGAAACATTATCTTGAATTTATTGGTCCAAAGTTAAATAAACACAAATTCCTTTATAATGTTGAAAATTAGTTTCAACTTTAGTGAAAATATTCACTGAACTATTTTTTTTCTTACAGGAAAAATAAAATGTTTTAGCAACAAAAAGGGCCTTTAAAAAAACTGTTGTTATTACATGTTTTGTTCTCTCCCCTTCCCTGACCACTGGTGGACCTAAAGAATTCAGGTGCCTTGAAAGGGAGCTATTCTGGAGCCCAGTGTGGGGTGCGGGGGTGCCCACTTTGATGCACCAAGGCTATATGTTTAGAACAAATAGGAAAGGAGAAATTACCTGGTTATTCAGGGAATGTCTTCAAGAAGGAAGAGTCAATGCAGAGAACAGGGGTTTCTGTATTTGGCTTTGCAGATTCCCATGTGGACATGAGATGAAAACTGGAGAGGGAGAAGGGTGCTACAGATTGAGTGTATTCTCCCTAATTCATATGTTGAAGCTCTAACCCCTATTATGAGCCTTGGAGGTAGAACCTTTGGGAGGTAATTCAGATAAGATGAGATCATGAGGGTAGAGTCCCCACAATGGGATCATTGGCCTTAAAGTGAAAGAAGAGACCAGAATCCTCCCTTCTCTCTACCAGGTACAGCAGGAAGAAGGTTATGTGCAAGCCAGAAAGAGGGTTCTCGCCAGACACTGAATCTGCCAGCACCTTGATCTTGGACTTCGAAGCCTCCAGAACTGTAAGAAACAAATGATTTTTTTGTTTGTTTGCTTAAACCATGTGGTAATTTGTTACAGTAGAAGGAGCTAAGACAGGAAGAGAAAAGATTGAGTGGAGCAAATTCAGGTTTTATTCTTCCAACTAGAGAAACTCTGCTTTCAGAAAAAAGGAAATTATCTTTTCTAAAATTCGACCTGCTGTGAATGTGTGTATGTGTAAAGACAATGCCCAGGCTTATTATTCAATACGAATGCTCTATTGTCACTTAATGCCAAGTACAATTTAAAACTTGAAGGGGAAAATGATTATACTTTAAGAAATGGACCAAATTTCCTGTCTCCTAAGATTGCTCACATACAGAGGAGGGAGCAGAGGGGAAACTGGATGAAAACAATTACAGGTAAGGAAAAAAGATGATTCTGTCTTTTTTGTATGGGCAACTGCACTTGATATTGTAAAGCTGAATGACCTATTGCTCCAGGAACTCATCCAGAAAGAGCTCCTCAGTAAGAGGATATTGGTCATTGGTCCATTCAGAAATGACAGCTCTGGTAATGTTTGCAAAGGATCATGAAAACACAAGAGCAAAGCCAACAAGTGTACTTAGAAATGCGTTCCCCTCCTGTCAAAGAATATCTCTGTGCATGAATGGCAGTTATATTTTTGACTTTAACTGTTTCTTCTAATCAAACAAACCCAGGCTCACAGACCCATAGATCTTATCAGGACAGACCCTCCTGTCACAGAATGGAGAGAGATGAATTTGAAAGTCTGACTGTTAGTGACGCCCTTCAGTGTCTTCTAGGTGGATAAAGTGTATAACGTGGAACCATGAGTACAGATTACAATGGTGTGCACGGTTACCGTTTTGAAAAGAGGGAATTAGACCAGGGAGCCTCTTCCTATGCTAGACATTGTTTCTCAAAATGCACACAGTCTACTAATGAGGCTGTTATAACAAAAAGGGTGCCTAGGAATACAAAATCTGGGCCCAACCGCCTACGGTTTCTGGCCTTTATGTGAGACTCAGAGACGGAGTGGTGGGGTTTGGGTTTGGAATTTGATTCACCCAGATCTCAATCCCGACTCTTAACCAAGTTGTTTGAGTCGGTTGTGAAGCTGCTCTGAGTCTTGTTTCTCTCCTTCATAAAATGAGAACAAAGTTACATGTCTCACGGGTCTGGGTAAAAACACCTTGCCTTCAGTAGCCACCCATATATACTGGGTTTCTGCTTAAAGTCTGAGAAAGGATGTGTGAACTTATCAGGAGATGAGAATCTTGAGGGATTCCACGAGGCTTCCCTGTTGGTATTTTTCTGCATGGTCCGAAATGCAATGCCAGTACTTGGAGAAATGCATGGACATGTGCAGGTAGAATATTGATGATACGAGTTGCACGGAAGTTCCTCCCGCTCACTGGCTTCAGTGGGAACTTCCCGTGCTCAGGTTTGGCTGAAGTGTGTGTGGCGTTTACCTGCCTGGCAGTAGCTCTGCCCATCAGCAGTGATGAAGCCTCTAGAGGAAGATGCTTCCAGAAGTCCTTTGAATTCCATTTCTTGGAGAGGAACTCAGGAAAATCAGTTTTTCTTAGAAATTCTTGCAGCCTGGGAAGAACTTTGAAAATTGATGGAGGCACTGAAATGGGCTTGTAATTATCAAGAAGTCCCACTCTGTTTTAAATGTTAGGCTTCCTGATGAGATGTCATTGAAGAAAGATTTCTCTGGCTCCAAAGAATTTGTAAACCACTGGCTTAGTGCAAGAGAGCCACCGTCCGAGAGTGAAGAGCCCCACACGAGACTGAGTTCTGTCACTCATTCACTGAGGGATGCTCTACTTTCATGTGTCACTTTCTTCTGAGTTAGAACAGCGAAAAAATCATGTATGGGAGGCAAGATAATAAATTTTTAAAGGCTAAAGCAGTATATCCATCACAAAGATAATCTGAACACTACAAGTTCACTTTGTCCTCAGCAGAAGGTCTGCTGTTATTTAAATTATCTCAGTATCATAATCACCTTGGTGGCTCATCTCAAAACACAGCTGAAATTAATTAGTTTGGTGTGGAAGAAACAGAACATCTTCTTGCTTTCTTACGCTTTTTTAACATTAGGCATTAAGAACTTTCCCAGTTCTTTCAGTTAAAGAAAAGAACATTTATTTTTGTATGAATTGGTTTTTCTGCCAATTCCAAAAAATACTTTCATGGAACAAATCCCAGGAATAACTAGAAAAAAATTCCCCTAGTTCCAACTAATCAGTGTTTCCTGTGCATTCATCAGTCCAATTCAATTGAGGGTGAAAACCACCTCTGCTCATTTAGAGTATGTGCAACACCGTGGCCTCCACACCTGCTTTTCTAGAGTATACAGTGTACAGACATTAGGCCAGACAAGCATTGCAGACTGTGAACACCATGTATCTCAGTATTCTTCCAACAAGAAATATTTTCCAAAGCAATGCTTTATAATTAACGAGGATGCATGTGAGCATTCATAAGAGCATTGTGCAATAAACAGAAATATTTCATTACTTAATAAATGTAGATGTGATAGGAAATATAACAGACACTGATTTAAAAGGTGATATTAATTGCCAAGAGAAACTTAATCATTAACTTAATTATTAATTTACCATAACATCTGGGAGCCTTGATTAAAATTCCAATAACCCAAAGAGTCGTAACCTGTTATATTCAGTTTAGAAAAAGCACATAATTTGAACTCTAAGTTTGTGTCTTCCTCACCATGCACAGCTCTTACCAAATATACTAATGCCATGAGATACCTTTCCTGTTTTTTGAAAACTGTCAGAATGCAGTGTACAGCAAGTTTCTATAGATATGGAATTGGAAGTAATGTAGAAGTCTCCTAAAGATTTGCATCATTTATAGTTTTACTGAAATGAGGACTTGGCTCAGGAAGAAATTTTAACCAATTGGGCTGAAGAATCCAGTGATAATGGACTCTAAATGGTTTCTAGTCTTTATTGGGAAGTAGAGAAAAGGAGACAAGAAAATTATTTTCCTCATTCTTCACCTCCTGCACAGCAGCCATAGCCCATGAAAAGGCCCTAGGGCTGTCCTCCCTTGGAGACTGCTTTAACACTGGTCATTCCAGGAGTCACTGATCTGAGTGCTTAGAGTTTGAAACTGATCAGACCACATATGCAGAGGGTATGGTCAGCAAATGGCCACCCTCCTGCTGTTCTACCTGTGTCCAGTAGGTCGTTAGCCTCCAAGTCTGCCCTGTAGGGACAGGCATGGTTCCTCCCTCCCTCTCTCTGTATGACACCTCACCGAACAGAATGCAAGGTTTAGATTCAAGGTGGAAAGCCTCCCATTTGCTTTGGTTCTAAGCCTGATTTTCCTAACCAGTTTACCTGAAGTCTTGCCTTTTCTAGTTTTCAGCTACTTATCCAGGTTAGTAGGTTTCTGTTTTATGTCTCATTTCTCTAGTTATCACTGTTCTGTCAAAACCTGAGTGGAGAACAGAGTCGAGAACAGACAGGGAGTGTTTTGGTGGAAAAGGACACAGGGTATTTGAAAGTCATCTTCTTCAGTTCTCAGAGCAAAGAAAACATGCAGAAAGCAATGATAAAACATGCCAAAGAAGAACATCCTAGAAGGATGCTTTCTCTTTCCCCATCCCATCTCTGCTGCACTAGCCACATGCCACCATCTGTATGAAGCCTTTCTGGAGGTGACAAGTGACAGACTCAGAGCCACACCTGATGCTTGCCCAGAACCACTACCTGCCCAGGGACAAAAACAAGTGATCAGAGAAGGTGTAATTGGGAAAGATAAATTGTTATACAACAATGATTTTTTTAAATAAACTAACATTTTTCTTTCCTGATTTGATGTGTACGTGGGGAAAAAAAGCAAAAAAGGGAAAACAAATGTCACCGGTATCCTCCCAACCGGGAAGTGTGGTTTCTTTCTTCATTTCTGAGTTTCCCTCGGCAACCTCTAAGTGGTTGGCTGTCCCACCTGGTTCTGCTTAGACTCAGAGGCTGGTTGGAGTACAGGTGTTAAAGACCTCATTAGCACAGTTCTGCTACTCACTTGGAGAACTGAAGACTCTCCAGTGACTCTTAAGTTCTCCCAGCACAATCCGCTTCTCCAGCTGGCAGGTCCAGAGGTCTAGGAGTTTGTGCATCGCTGCTGCCTGCTCTTGTGCGGTTCCGACTTGTCCTTCCAAAAGGACACGTGTAACTACACTGTGTCAGGCCCAGCTGTTCCTGATTTCCCTTCTTCCGGTTCCTTCTGCACACTGTATTATTGGTTTCATTTGTGGGGCAGGTAGATACTACTGTTTTTACTTCTTTCCCACCACTAGAGAAACAAAACAAGAAGCACTGGTTTAAACCCATTTCTTCTCAACTCCCATCTAAAGTGTCCAGGGAAGTGAAGTCCCTGCACAACGGGGAATTGTATTCCCGGCTGAAATGCAAGTGGAGGACAGGACGGTTCTAGCTGTTGAGTAGTGATTTTCCTAACCAGTTTACCTGAAGTCTTGCCTTTTCTAGTTTTCAGCTACTTATCCAGGTTAGTAGGTTTCTGTTTTATGTCTCATTTCTCTAGTTATCACTGTTCTGTCAAAACCTGAGTGGAGAACAGAGTCGAGAACAGACAGGGAGTGTTTTGGTGGAAAAGGACACAGGGTATTTGAAAGTCATCTTCTTCAGTTCTCAGAGCAAAGAAAACATGCAGAAAGCAATGATAAAACATGCCAAAGAAGAACATCCTAGAAGGATGCTTTCTCTTTCCCCATCCCATCTCTGCTGCACTAGCCACATGCCACCATCTGTATGAAGCCTTTCTGGAGGTGACAAGTGACAGACTCAGAGCCACACCTGATGCTTGCCCAGAACCACTACCTGCCCAGGGACAAAAACAAGTGATCAGAGAAGGTGTAATTGGGAAAGATAAATTGTTATACAACAATGATTTTTTTAAATAAACTAACATTTTTCTTTCCTGATTTGATGTGTACGTGGGGAAAAAAAGCAAAAAAGGGAAAACAAATGTCACCGGTATCCTCCCAACCGGGAAGTGTGGTTTCTTTCTTCATTTCTGAGTTTCCCTCGGCAACCTCTAAGTGGTTGGCTGTCCCACCTGGTTCTGCTTAGACTCAGAGGCTGGTTGGAGTACAGGTGTTAAAGACCTCATTAGCACAGTTCTGCTACTCACTTGGAGAACTGAAGACTCTCCAGTGACTCTTAAGTTCTCCCAGCACAATCCGCTTCTCCAGCTGGCAGGTCCAGAGGTCTAGGAGTTTGTGCATCGCTGCTGCCTGCTCTTGTGCGGTTCCGACTTGTCCTTCCAAAAGGACACGTGTAACTACACTGTGTCAGGCCCAGCTGTTCCTGATTTCCCTTCTTCCGGTTCCTTCTGCACACTGTATTATTGGTTTCATTTGTGGGGCAGGTAGATACTACTGTTTTTACTTCTTTCCCACCACTAGAGAAACAAAACAAGAAGCACTGGTTTAAACCCATTTCTTCTCAACTCCCATCTAAAGTGTCCAGGGAAGTGAAGTCCCTGCACAACGGGGAATTGTATTCCCGGCTGAAATGCAAGTGGAGGACAGGACGGTTCTAGCTGTTGAGTAGTAGGGCCTAGAGAAGCCAGAATCCTAGGCATGGTGTTGGGTCCAACGTGCATGTGCCCATGAGCATGGTGAACGTGTTATCTCTTTAAAAATCAGGGCAAGGTCTGAAGAATACAGTTCAAGCAACAGAGAATAAAGTGACTTTTCCCCCGCAAACGAGTTTTCTTCCAGCATTTTAAGCAGTTGTTGTTGTTCAGTTGCCAGATCCTGCCTGACTCTGTGACCCCATGGACTGCAGCACGACAGCCCTTCCCTGTCCTTCACTATCTCCCACAGTTTGCTGAAGTTCTTGTCCATTGAATTAGTGATGCCATCTAACCATTTCCTTGTCTGCCACCTTCTTTCAAGCAATTTTAAGCAGTAGCCCACATTTTAAAGGAAAAGCTCAGTTTTAAGCAATAAATCACATGAAGATCCATGGTCTCTTTCTGATGATTTCTCTTCTGTGTTCAGCCTCCTCTTTTTCCTCCTAAATATCAAAAACTCCGAGATTCTGTTCTTAATTCTTTGTCTCTCGTTTATGAGCTCCCTCTCAGGGAGGTGCTAACTCACCGTGACTTCAGGTACCCCTGCTTTGTAGAGGACACCCAGACCGTCCCTGAACTTTCCTGAAAAAAAACGTGTAACAAAGCTTCAAGTCTCAGAGCTACACTCCTGCTGTGTGGCTTAAAGAAAGTTTTTCAGTCTCTGGGTCTCCACTTCTGTATCCACACCATGCTGAGTAAAGCATGAGACAGTATCTGAAGGCATTTAAGTATTAGCACAGTTCTGCTACTCACTTGGAGAACTGAAGACTCTCCAGTGACTCTTAAGTTCTCCCAGCACAATCCGCTTCTCCAGCTGGCAGGTCCAGAGGTCTAGGAGTTTGTGCATCGCTGCTGCCTGCTCTTGTGCGGTTCCGACTTGTCCTTCCAAAAGGACACGTGTAACTACACTGTGTCAGGCCCAGCTGTTCCTGATTTCCCTTCTTCCGGTTCCTTCTGCACACTGTATTATTGGTTTCATTTGTGGGGCAGGTAGATACTACTGTTTTTACTTCTTTCCCACCACTAGAGAAACAAAACAAGAAGCACTGGTTTAAACCCATTTCTTCTCAACTCCCATCTAAAGTGTCCAGGGAAGTGAAGTCCCTGCACAACGGGGAATTGTATTCCCGGCTGAAATGCAAGTGGAGGACAGGACGGTTCTAGCTGTTGAGTAGTAGGGCCTAGAGAAGCCAGAATCCTAGGCATGGTGTTGGGTCCAACGTGCATGTGCCCATGAGCATGGTGAACGTGTTATCTCTTTAAAAATCAGGGCAAGGTCTGAAGAATACAGTTCAAGCAACAGAGAATAAAGTGACTTTTCCCCCGCAAACGAGTTTTCTTCCAGCATTTTAAGCAGTTGTTGTTGTTCAGTTGCCAGATCCTGCCTGACTCTGTGACCCCATGGACTGCAGCACGACAGCCCTTCCCTGTCCTTCACTATCTCCCACAGTTTGCTGAAGTTCTTGTCCATTGAATTAGTGATGCCATCTAACCATTTCCTTGTCTGCCACCTTCTTTCAAGCAATTTTAAGCAGTAGCCCACATTTTAAAGGAAAAGCTCAGTTTTAAGCAATAAATCACATGAAGATCCATGGTCTCTTTCTGATGATTTCTCTTCTGTGTTCAGCCTCCTCTTTTTCCTCCTAAATATCAAAAACTCCGAGATTCTGTTCTTAATTCTTTGTCTCTCGTTTATGAGCTCCCTCTCAGGGAGGTGCTAACTCACCGTGACTTCAGGTACCCCTGCTTTGTAGAGGACACCCAGACCGTCCCTGAACTTTCCTGAAAAAAAACGTGTAACAAAGCTTCAAGTCTCAGAGCTACACTCCTGCTGTGTGGCTTAAAGAAAGTTTTTCAGTCTCTGGGTCTCCACTTCTGTATCCACACCATGCTGAGTAAAGCATGAGACAGTATCTGAAGGCATTTAAGTATTAGCAAACATGTGTTGGTTGTAGATTATCTCAGGAGCACTTGTTTGTTTGAAAATGTTTGAATTTTCTTTTGACTAAAACCAACTTAGGGTTCCTTTGTCTTTTGAAAGGGGAACATATGCACATGGAAAATGTCAAAATGTACAGCAACGTGTGCACCAGCCACCTTCCAGAAGCAACACGTTTTTCAAGCCTCACTTTTTCTAGCTTCTAAGGAAATTCTCTTGTAATATCTCTTAAAGTATCTTGTTGGATATACAACACTTTATTATTCATTAACCATTTGTGAATCAGGTTCATTCCAATTTTTGTTGTTAAAATCAGTGGTGGACAGGTTGGAACAGAACTGAGGATATATATCCAGAATTGATATTGATCAGTCAAAAGAGATATGCCAATTTTTTTGACTAGGTTTTTTGAGCTCAAATTTAAACACAATAAAACTAAAGCTTTTAAGTGTATAGGTCTATAGGTTTCTACAAATGTATACAATTGTACACCACGAAAATCAAGGTACCAAATACTGCTTTCATCTCAAACGCTTCCCTTGTGCCTAGTGATGTGTCAAAGCCAGAAGATTATTAAAGCTAAAGGAAGTTTTGAAGCCAGTATTTCAAAACAGCCATTATTTTAAACTAAATTACATAAACTTACAATTTGATATAATTATACTTTGAAAAGGTAAAAAGTACAGAAAACTTGTTGCTTCTTAATTATTTTACACTGTGTTATTATCTGTGGCTGTAAAGTTATTTCTATCTGTTTTATTTGTATGGTGGAAATACCATATAATACTATGCTCTTTTGCATCTCTTCCTAACTCCACGTTCAGAGTCATCACTTTAGGAGGTTAAAATTGGCCATGGTGGGAATATTTACACTAGTGTGTGTGTGTGTGTGTGTGTGTGTGTGTGTTAGTCGTTCAGTCATGTCCGACTCTTTGAGACCCCTTGGACTGAAGCCTGCCAGGTTCCTGTGTCTGTGGGATTTGCCCTAGAGTAATTAGAAAATGCTACCAATTAGAGAGTTATTTGGACATCTTGAACATTGACCTGCATACTGTGTTCACACCCCTTTATACCATCCCCAGTCCCTGGCAGTGACTGGTAAGTTTTCTGCTCCTATAGTAGTGCCTAAATGTAGGATGTACTCTTTTTTTTAAGAATTTTTTTTTTTTTTAATTCTGACCGCATGCGTGGACTTCCCATTGCAGTGGCTCCTCTCTCTTCAGAGCACTGGTTCTGGGTGCATGTGCTCCAGAGCGCTGGCTCCTAATTGGACACACCAGTCCGGCTGCTTCATGGCACGTGGGATCTTCCCAGGCCAGGGATCAAACCATTGCCCCTTGCACCTGAAAGTGGACTCTCTACCCACTGGACCACCAGGGAAGCCTGAATGTGGTCTTTTGAGTGTAGTTTCTTTCACTTAACATAATACATCTGAAATTAATCTGTGTGGCATCAGTAGTTCCTTTTCATTGCTAAGTAACACTCTCTTGTGTGGATGGACATACCGCAATTTGTTTATCCATTTGATTGACCTTTGAGCTTTTTTCAGCTTGAGATGATTATGAACAAAGCCATTACAGATATTAACATACAGATTTTTATGTGAACATTAGTTGTTTGTCTTGGCTGCATACCTAGAAGAGAGATTTTTGGAGTATAAGTTTTACTTTATGAGAAATTGTCAAGTTGTTTTTCAAAGGGGCAATTGCTTTTGCATTCTGACAAGTATTGCCTAAGAGTTCTAGTTCCTCTTCATCCTTGCTAACATTCATTCTGCTCAGCTTTTAAATTTTAGATGTTCTAGTATGTTCATACTTGCATCTCATTGTCATAGGAGCATTGATCTGACATAACCTATTGCAAGGTTCTTACGTGTATTGGGTTGACCAAAAAGTTTGTTTGAGTTTTTCCATAAGATGTTATGGAGAAGTCTGAACTAACTTTTTGGCCAACTCAATATAATCCTTTAATTTTTGAAGAATATTTTCACAAAATACATAAGTTATAAGTTGACTTCTATTTTCTTTAAGAACTTTGAGGATTTTATTCTGTTGGTTTTTGGCTTTTAATCTTTACATTGTAAAAAGTCTTATGTGCTTTATCCTATTTGTCATTATCTGTGTTTTGACTCTTATACTAAGTCTATTCATTGATATCTTAATTGCAGTTACTGTTTTTTATTTCCAGTCTCATATTTGTTATAATTTCGATTCTTATTGAAATTCTCCCTCTTATTTAATTCTCAAAAATACTAATTTTAGTTATTGAAAGTCTATGACTATTCCAGATGTGGACATTATAATAACCATTTTGTGAATCTGTTTATAGGGTCTGATTTTTTTCTTGGTTTCCAGTCAAGATTTGCAATTTGTGGATGCCTTGTTACTTTTGATTGAACGTTGGACATTTTGTATGGGGCACTGTAAATATAATATAAGTTTCTGGATTGTTTTCTAACATTATTTTGACCAGATAGAATTTCCTTTTGTTTTTAAGAGACAACTAGACTAGGATAGGATCACCTTAATCCAATTAGAGAAAACGATGATCAAACTGAGGCTACAGTTCTTCTGAGGTCTGATTTATTTCCAGGCCATCCTTATTCTTAGTGTGTAAATTTTGAAGGTCTCAGGTGAAATCCAAGGATATATACCAGGTATAATCCATCATGGAGGGCTTTGAACTCCAATTTTTACCACCCCTAATTCCCAGCCCAGTGAAACTACTGGAAGCCCCCTAACTTTTCAATCTCTGAGACACTGGATTTTGAAACTGGCCATCAATCCTCTTGGGGGAAAAAGTTGTCCCAAATGTCAGATCATGACCCTTGGATTTCCTTGGCATCTGGATCTAAGCCCTCCAAATTCTTACTCTTGGTAATTTCAGATGCTCAAACACATTTGTTTAAATACATTTTGCTCAGTTTTATATTTTCTCAATAGGAGGGTGGACGTGCAACAGGCTAGTTGCTTTGGAGTGCAGTAATCCATCTGTCATTTTCAACTACTTCCCAGATGATTCTAATGGGCAGCTGCAGTAACAAACCACAAACATAGAACATAAAAGGCATGCAAGATTCTTCATGAATTGACTCCTTCAAACCTATGTGGCCACCCCTCTGGCCCCCAAGCCCACGTACCCTCCAGCCTGATAGAACGACTTGCCGTTTCTGATGTGCCAGCCCACACTGCTCTCTCTTACATTCATCCTCTTGCATTTATCACTCTTCCTTGCCTGGCCCACTCTCTTTATTTTTTTTAATTTTCCCTTTGTGTCTCGTTTTAAGTGTTTACCTCTTCATATACTAGTTACACAGGCATCCAGCTATCAGTCTCAAAAATACTAATTTTAGTTATTGAAAGTCTATGACTATTCCAGATGTGGACATTATAATAACCATTTTGTGAATCTGTTTATAGGGTCTGATTTTTTTCTTGGTTTCCAGTCAAGATTTGCAATTTGTGGATGCCTTGTTACTTTTGATTGAACGTTGGACATTTTGTATGGGGCACTGTAAATATAATATAAGTTTCTGGATTGTTTTCTAACATTATTTTGACCAGATAGAATTTCCTTTTGTTTTTAAGAGACAACTAGACTAGGATAGGATCACCTTAATCCAATTAGAGAAAACGATGATCAAACTGAGGCTACAGTTCTTCTGAGGTCTGATTTATTTCCAGGCCATCCTTATTCTTAGTGTGTAAATTTTGAAGGTCTCAGGTGAAATCCAAGGATATATACCAGGTATAATCCATCATGGAGGGCTTTGAACTCCAATTTTTACCACCCCTAATTCCCAGCCCAGTGAAACTACTGGAAGCCCCCTAACTTTTCAATCTCTGAGACACTGGATTTTGAAACTGGCCATCAATCCTCTTGGGGGAAAAAGTTGTCCCAAATGTCAGATCATGACCCTTGGATTTCCTTGGCATCTGGATCTAAGCCCTCCAAATTCTTACTCTTGGTAATTTCAGATGCTCAAACACATTTGTTTAAATACATTTTGCTCAGTTTTATATTTTCTCAATAGGAGGGTGGACGTGCAACAGGCTAGTTGCTTTGGAGTGCAGTAATCCATCTGTCATTTTCAACTACTTCCCAGATGATTCTAATGGGCAGCTGCAGTAACAAACCACAAACATAGAACATAAAAGGCATGCAAGATTCTTCATGAATTGACTCCTTCAAACCTATGTGGCCACCCCTCTGGCCCCCAAGCCCACGTACCCTCCAGCCTGATAGAACGACTTGCCGTTTCTGATGTGCCAGCCCACACTGCTCTCTCTTACATTCATCCTCTTGCATTTATCACTCTTCCTTGCCTGGCCCACTCTCTTATTCATCCTTTGTGTCTCGTTTTAAGTGTTACCTCTTCATATACTAGTTACACAGGCATCCAGTCATAATCAAGTAGTGCACATTAGATGTTCATCCTTTAGCAAGTTAAACAGTTTACATCCCTGACCTGAGAGAGTGCTGCTGTGTGTGCTCAGTCACATCTAAATCTTTACAGCCCCATGGACAGTAGCCCACCAGGCTCTTCTATCCATGGGATTTTCCAGACAATAACACTGGAGTGGGTTGTACTTTCCTCCTCCAGGAGGTCTTCCTGCCGCAGGATTGAACCTATGTCTCTTGCGTGTCCTGCACTGGCGGGCGGATTCTTTACCACTAGCATCCCCTGTTACGTGTCTCTTCCATCAGTTTGGGAGGCTTGCTAGAGTCGCCTGCTAGTTTAAAGGTAGGACTAGGTCTTCTGAGAGATTATGTCAGTGGAAGTTCCACTTCTCCCTCAGTATCCCCTCAATTTCTTCCTCTTCTGTCCTGCTACCATCTTATCTCTAGTCATTAAGGCTGTGAGGTCCTCGAAGAAAGGAACTGGCACAGGTGCTTAAATAATGGCTATCGAGCTGAATTAAAGATACTTTTCAAAAGTGAAATTTTATGAAAATAAGACTACCTAAGAAATCTGAAGTCTGTATTTAATTAGTCTTGATTAAATTCAGTCCATACATACCTGAATAGTATAAACAAAATAATCTTTCTCACTGTAAATGAAAGTAGTGCTCAGTTCTTCCTCTGATGAGTAATTATTCACTCTGTGCTGATTTTCCTGGAGATACACAATTGACTAACTTTGCTTAGAGCTTGATATGTGCCAGGTATTATACTATCTTTTCAAACCATGTGTTTTTTCCAGATCTACATCCATCAGCATTGCAGTAACAAACCACAAACATAGAACATAAAAGGCATGCAAGATTCTTCATGAATTGACTCCTTCAAACCTATGTGGCCACCCCTCTGGCCCCCAAGCCCACGTACCCTCCAGCCTGATAGAACGACTTGCCGTTTCTGATGTGCCAGCCCACACTGCTCTCTCTTACATTCATCCTCTTGCATTTATCACTCTTCCTTGCCTGGCCCACTCTCTTATTCATCCTTTGTGTCTCGTTTTAAGTGTTACCTCTTCATATACTAGTTACACAGGCATCCAGTCATAATCAAGTAGTGCACATTAGATGTTCATCCTTTAGCAAGTTAAACAGTTTACATCCCTGACCTGAGAGAGTGCTGCTGTGTGTGCTCAGTCACATCTAAATCTTTACAGCCCCATGGACAGTAGCCCACCAGGCTCTTCTATCCATGGGATTTTCCAGACAATAACACTGGAGTGGGTTGTACTTTCCTCCTCCAGGAGGTCTTCCTGCCGCAGGATTGAACCTATGTCTCTTGCGTGTCCTGCACTGGCGGGCGGATTCTTTACCACTAGCATCCCCTGTTACGTGTCTCTTCCATCAGTTTGGGAGGCTTGCTAGGAGTCGCCTGCTAGTTTAAAGGTAGGACTAGGTCTTCTGAGAGATTATGTCAGTGGAAGTTCCACTTCTCCCTCAGTATCCCCTCAATTTCTTCCTCTTCTGTCCTGCTACCATCTTATCTCTAGTCATTAAGGCTGTGAGGTCCTCGAAGAAAGGAACTGGCACAGGTGCTTAAATAATGGCTATCGAGCTGAATTAAAGATACTTTTCAAAAGTGAAATTTTATGAAAATAAGACTACCTAAGAAATCTGAAGTCTGTATTTAATTAGTCTTGATTAAATTCAGTCCATACATACCTGAATAGTATAAACAAAATAATCTTTCTCACTGTAAATGAAAGTAGTGCTCAGTTCTTCCTCTGATGAGTAATTATTCACTCTGTGCTGATTTTCCTGGAGATACACAATTGACTAACTTTGCTTAGAGCTTGATATGTGCCAGGTATTATACTATCTTTTCAAACCATGTGTTTTCCTATTTAATCCTCACAATAGTTCTATGTAGTAGATGCTATTGTTTTTAAGTCTAAGAGAGGTTTAATCATCTTACCAAGAGTATATAGCCAGTGAGTGGCTTACCCAGGACACAAACAAGGTATATCCAACCCCTAAAACACATGCTTGTATAACACTACTAAACACTAGTAGGAAAATCATGCCTCTACACTGGGACTCAGATTTCATTTCTATTGCTAATTAATAGTATATCAAACAACAAACTATTTAAACTTTCAGGTCTTCAGTTTCCTCATCTGTAGCAACTGAATTCAATACTTTCCTGAAAAGTTCAGAGAAAAGAATCAGACATGATATCAGGTGTATTAGAGGTATTTGATAAATATGTATACACACACAAAAGCACACACACACACTTTGTCCATGTCTGTATTTCTTTTGTTGTTGACTTTTTCGTACCTTCCCTTACTTGACTATAACTAGTTAGTTATGCAGTCTTTTTCTGTACTCTAGGCAGTGCTCTCATGGTTTTAACTAACCTCATATGAATTGATTACTTACCAGTAGTGACATATTTATTATCAATTACACAGTTGCTTTATGGAATTCTAGTAATACACTACTGCAAGTATAAAATATGTCCAAGTTAAGAACAAAGTACCCATGCTGATAAACAAATTTGAAACAAACCATTATTTGCTGAGCTCCAAGCTGTATTCGTTGAAAAGCCTCAAGTCATTGCATCTTTGCCTAATACACAGTATTTAAGTAATTGTGTAGTATAGTCATTCATTGCTACCCAGCTACACTTCCTTCTGCCTTCGCAACAAAGAACAGAGCCCAGCATTTAGTACATGGTCTACAGGATTGTTTCTTACTGGAGGAAAAGACAGATTTCCAAGAATCCTGGATTAAAGAAGAAAGTAATAGATTAATGCTGTTCAGTGTATTATTTCATAAAGCGGTCAGATTTTAGCACAATTGACTAACTTTGCTTAGAGCTTGATATGTGCCAGGTATTATACTATCTTTTCAAACCATGTGTTTTCCTATTTAATCCTCACAATAGTTCTATGTAGTAGATGCTATTGTTTTTAAGTCTAAGAGAGGTTTAATCATCTTACCAAGAGTATATAGCCAGTGAGTGGCTTACCCAGGACACAAACAAGGTATATCCAACCCCTAAAACACATGCTTGTATAACACTACTAAACACTAGTAGGAAAATCATGCCTCTACACTGGGACTCAGATTTCATTTCTATTGCTAATTAATAGTATATCAAACAACAAACTATTTAAACTTTCAGGTCTTCAGTTTCCTCATCTGTAGCAACTGAATTCAATACTTTCCTGAAAAGTTCAGAGAAAAGAATCAGACATGATATCAGGTGTATTAGAGGTATTTGATAAATATGTATACACACACAAAAGCACACACACACACTTTGTCCATGTCTGTATTTCTTTTGTTGTTGACTTTTCGTACCTTCCCTTACTTGACTATAACTAGTTAGTTATGCAGTCTTTTTCTGTACTCTAGGCAGTGCTCTCATGGTTTTAACTAACCTCATATGAATTGATTACTTACCAGTAGTGACATATTTATTATCAATTACACAGTTGCTTTATGGAATTCTAGTAATACACTACTGCAAGTATAAAATATGTCCAAGTTAAGAACAAAGTACCCATGCTGATAAACAAATTTGAAACAAACCATTATTTGCTGAGCTCCAAGCTGTATTCGTTGAAAAGCCTCAAGTCATTGCATCTTTGCCTAATACACAGTATTTAAGTAATTGTGTAGTATAGTCATTCATTGCTACCCAGCTACACTTCCTTCTGCCTTCGCAACAAAGAACAGAGCCCAGCATTTAGTACATGGTCTACAGGATTGTTTCTTACTGGAGGGGAAAAGACAGATTTCCAAGAATCCTGGATTAAAGAAGAAAGTAATAGATTAATGCTGTTCAGTGTATTATTTCATAAAGCGGTCAGATTTTAGCACACTTACTTTTTGTCTGTCTCCTCACTTGAATGAAAAAAAAAAAAGAAAGGCCGTATTGACATTAGTTCCCTTGGTTGCTTTGAATGTTGAGATCTGTTTTCTGCACAAACGATTCGTTCACCCACACAAGGGGTCCATCTGTGATCCTGGCATGGGCAGTGACACCACAGGCCACCTATAGGACTGGCCAGAGAGGTGGCTGTAGTGAAGGGACTGGTTTCCTAAGCCCTGTAGGGTAAGAACCACCTTGAGCACTTGTTGAAGGCACAGCTCCTCAAGTCTTGCTTCTAGCAACTCTGATTCAATGGACCTGAGCACTTGAAAGTCTAACAAAATCCAAGGTAACTTTTCAAACTTATCCTCGGGTTCATTAGGAAAACACTATTATAAAGGTTATATGAGCTTTTATTATTTGAGCAAATGGATGCAGTTTATCCTTTCATGCCTGTCTCTGCAGGCTCTACCTTCAAATGCATGCATGTTTATAAATCTGCTTCTCAACAAAGCATGTTGTATGTTTTTAGTCGCTTAACCACATCCAACTCTTTTGCGACCCCATGGACTACAGCCCACAAGGCTCCTGTGTCCATGGAATTTTCAAGGCACGAATACTGGAGTGGTTTGCTCTTTCCTACTCTAGGGAATCTTCCCGACCCAGGGATCAAACACGCATCTCCTGCATTACAGGCAGATTCTTTACTGCTGAGCCACATGGAGGCACAAAGCATATTACTCTAAGTTTATCTAAGACTATCAAAAAAAGCAGTGGATTTGTACAGAGGGCTCTAGAGAAGGAAAGGGAATCAGTGACTCCCCTTGATGTGACACTTGGGGCCCAAGCTCTCATAAGCTACATGCTGAGAAGATTCAGCACTGGCATGGCAACCTTAAGGCGGTACAAAATCCCACTTACCAGCCCCCCAAACAGTTGCTACATTTAAAAGTGCAGCAGTGTTCTATTTTTTCTATGAATGGCTCTCGCTACCCTGGCTCCATTAGACTGAACGAGGAATCAGTGAAACCAGGAAACCAGGAGCAGCCGTGTGTGGACTAGGCACGTGAGGAGCCAGCTGCCTTTGCAAAGGCTGGGTGAGAAATTTTTTCCAAGAATAACAGTTGCTATTGGATGGAGGTATACCAATCCAACGAAAACTCCTTTTGGAAAAAAAGTAAATGCCAAGGTACAAAAGAAGCCAAGACTTTCAAGTTTAGACTGCATACTGAGTAACACTGGCCAACTGTCCTTGTTTCCCAAAGCACCAAGACCCTGAGCGACTGCAGCTACTGAGATTCGTCACTTCTTATACCACAATTCCACAAAATCTCAAGGTAGAGGCTTTTCCCCAAAGTCATCTGTTCATATCCCTTTCTTGCAAGCCAGACTAGCAAAGTAATCTAAGCATATACTCTCCAAAACTGAGCACTGACCTCATGTCAATCAACAACCACTGAGAGCTCTGCATCCTGATAAGTTCAGCATATAGCATATATTAGCCACTTTGCCTTTAATCTGGAAACTTGACTCTAATGGTGAAGTTTTCTGTAAATTTCAGTTTATACAATGACCAATAATACATCATGGCATCATCTAACCAGAACGGATGCTGGCTATTAAATACCAACTTTGTTCAGGGTTCTTAGTTGAGAACCTAGCATCTACTTGAACTAGTTTAAGCACGAAGGGATTTAGGGGTATTGAATGTTCACATACTCAGTGTGAGCACAAAAGAAATAGGCTCTGATCTCAGTTTTCAGGCTATATCTCAAAACAACATTGCAGAACTAGAATGTCAAGGGAGCTGCCACCTCTGACGAGATCAAAAGCTAAGAGTAAGAGAACTGCTACTATAGCTCCTGGCTGCAGAATCATACTGCCGTCACTGCAGTTCACACAAGCAAAATAGATACTTTGTGATCTACCTCTCTCCCTACATGTAGCAGATACTGTAGTGAGTCATGCATACTCCTTTCAGCTCTAAGGCATGGTCCTGAAGCATAGTTCTGGATGCCACGAATGGTGACTGCAGTTCACCAGTGAACATCTCCCTTGGCCTTAAAAAGCATGTCTAGCTTGAAGAATGCATTCCTCACTATTGAATAGTTGCTGCAGGGCTACAAAGACCCAGCTTCCTCGCTTCAATTAGGGACAACTCTCAAGAACTATCCTGGCTACAGTGCATCTTAAAAAATCAGCAGAGGTCTCTGCTATTGTATCTCAATGTAGCTTCTTCTTCCCATGACACTCAACAAGGTCTGAGTGGCAGCCAGGACACCTGATTCATAGAGAACCGTGGAGATGATGAATAGAAGATGGTATTCCTATGGGCAAGAGAGATAGGTGGTCAAAAAAGATATTTCTCAATCTAAAGAAATTAAAAATGGATGGTTAGGAGACTAAGAGAGGCAGCCCTCAGTAAGTATTTCCTAGACTTGAGCTGATTCTCAGATCTGGAAGCCATTGACTGAAGGAGACTCTGGGTCACCAGGACAAAGGATCCCAGAGCACCATTGTACTTACATATGGTAGTGATTCTCCCTGCACTCCCCAAAGGGAGAGGGAAACTGTAGAGGGTCTGGAAAATGCACTAGTTAGTCTTGTAAAGTCTGAGCTACTGGAAGGCATGCCCGGATGGGGGTAGACTGGGCAGAAGGAGCTGATTTGCAGTACCCACCATGCCAGCATCTAAAGATACATCGTAGAAATCTGTCTACCATGCTGATCTGCCTTCAAATAGGAAATGATGGCTGATAATGATGATTTCTTGTAGCAGAGAGAAAACTTGCTTCTCCCTCAACATCTTTGTTCCCCCGATTGTCAGCATTGAGTGGTTTCTCCTTTGGGGCCTGCAAGTCACTGCCAAAAGGCCAAGTAACAAATTATTCAGATATGTGCATAGAATAATTCTCTGCTATGTGGGCTTGAAAGCTTTGTGAAGGACATTGATATTCATTGATGATTCACTTCGTACTGGGCATGGCATAAGGTAACTTCCTGATGGATTTAGGAATAGCAACTTGACTTGCTGGGTATCACTACGTAGAAAACTGGAAACAGAAACTGGAGAGTGAACTTGGGGTATTGTTCTGTCTTCCCTTTGTATCATACTGGAAGTTGTGAAATTAGAACTCTCCTTTGACTCATAAGGCCATTCTCTTTTCACAAACGGTGATATCTGCTGAAAAGCAGGAAACAAAGCTTCGAAGATATATGACATTTTTAAAGAACCATCCTCACTATTGAATAGTTGCTGCAGGGCTACAAAGACCCAGCTTCCTCGCTTCAATTAGGGACAACTCTCAAGAACCATCCTGGCTACAGTGCATCTTAAAAAATCAGCAGAGGTCTCTGCTATTGTATCTCAATGTAGCTTCTTCTTCCCATGACACTCAACAAGGTCTGAGTGGCAGCCAGGACACCTGATTCATAGAGAACCGTGGAGATGATGAATAGAAGATGGTATTCCTATGGGCAAGAGAGATAGGTGGTCAAAAAAGATATTTCTCAATCTAAAGAAATTAAAAATGGATGGTTAGGAGACTAAGAGAGGCAGCCCTCAGTAAGTATTTCCTAGACTTGAGCTGATTCTCAGATCTGGAAGCCATTGACTGAAGGAGACTCTGGGTCACCAGGACAAAGGATCCCAGAGCACCATTGTACTTACATATGGTAGTGATTCTCCCTGCACTCCCCAAAGGGAGAGGGAAACTGTAGAGGGTCTGGAAAATGCACTAGTTAGTCTTGTAAAGTCTGAGCTACTGGAAGGCATGCCCGGATGGGGGTAGACTGGGCAGAAGGAGCTGATTTGCAGTACCCACCATGCCAGCATCTAAAGATACATCGTAGAAATCTGTCTACCATGCTGATCTGCCTTCAAATAGGAAATGATGGCTGATAATGATGATTTCTTGTAGCAGAGAGAAAACTTGCTTCTCCCTCAACATCTTTGTTCCCCCGATTGTCAGCATTGAGTGGTTTCTCCTTTGGAGCCTGCAAGTCACTGCCAAAAGGCCAAGTAACAAATTATTCAGATATGTGCATAGAATAATTCTCTGCTATGTGGGCTTGAAAGCTTTGTGAAGGACATTGATATTCATTGATGATTCACTTCGTACTGGGCATGGCATAAGGTAACTTCCTGATGGATTTAGGAATAGCAACTTGACTTGCTGGGTATCACTACGTAGAAAACTGGAAACAGAAACTGGAGAGTGAAATTGGGGTATTGTTCTGTTTTCCCTTTGTATCATACTGGAAGTTGTGGAATTAGAACTCTCCTTTGACTCATAAGTCCATTCTCTTTTCACAAAACGGTGATATCTGCTGAAAAGCAGGAAACAAACCTTCCTTTTCAACCAGTATCTAACGGAGTTGCTCCATTCACAGGGCTGATGAAACATAAGGTCCTGTTTTTGTATTTGCCCCCAAAATGTGTCTGTCCTATGTGGTCCCACTGCCATGGAGCTCATCCCAGGCAGCAGTCCATCCATGTGCCATTGAACACAGTGGAAGTCAGTCCAGACAGACCTGGGACACTGGCCGCAGCTCCAGCACCATCCCCATGAAAATGGCTCAGAGGTCAGGTCTGCTGAAAGCAGAACAAGAGATGTGTTTTTGTGTCTTTTTGGGGGGGATGGGGGCGAGTTGGGGGCGGGCAGGCCACCTCTATTGGTCTTTCATTTATCCACT
Organism: Tragulus kanchil; assembly: GCA_022376925.1. Classification (NCBI taxonomy): domain Eukaryota; kingdom Metazoa; phylum Chordata; class Mammalia; order Artiodactyla; family Tragulidae; genus Tragulus; species Tragulus kanchil. The sequence goes on along the minus strand of JAIOJX010000003.1, from coordinate 73,200,044 downwards.
GTCATCCATCTTTGTTCTTTGGCCCATGTAGGCCTCCCATTGCAGTGGCCTCTGTCGTCGCAGAGCACCGGCTCCGGGCACATGCACTCCAGAGCTCCAGCTCAGCAATTGGACACATCGGTCCAGCCGCTCCTTGACACGTGGGATCTTCCCAGGCCAGGGATTGAACCGGCACCCCTTGCACTGTAAGGCGATGTCCTTACCCACTGGACCACCAGGGAAGCCCTGCTTTTGTGTCTTAAAGGCAGTGCACAGTCATTCTGGTACTCTATGGAAAAGATGAGCTTCATGCAAAATCACACAGCTCAAGCATCTTTATCATGCCAAAGGACAAGAGGTCAAAAATCTGTTGGCAAATTAGAAGGCAATTCTTTGTTCCCCGATTGTCAGCATTGAGTGGTTTCTCCTTTGAGCCTGCAAGTCACTGCCAAAAGGCCAAGTAACAAATTATTCAGATATGTGCATAGAATAATTCTCTGCTATGTGGGCTTGAAAGCTTTGTGAAGGACATTGATATTCATTGATGATTCACTTCGTACTGGGCATGGCATAAGGTAACTTCCTGATGGATTTAGGAATAGCAACTTGACTTGCTGGGTATCACTACGTAGAAAACTGGAAACAGAAACTGGAGAGTGAAATTGGGGTATTGTTCTGTTTTCCCTTTGTATCATACTGGAAGTTGTGGAATTAGAACTCTCCTTTGACTCATAAGTCCATTCTCTTTTCACAAAACGGTGATATCTGCTGAAAAGCAGGAAACAAACCTTCCTTTTCAACCAGTATCTAACGGAGTTGCTCCATTCACAGGGCTGATGAAACATAAGGTCCTGTTTTTGTATTTGCCCCCAAACTGTGTCTGTCCTATGTGGTCCCACTGCCATGGAGCTCATCCCAGGCAGCAGTCCATCCATGTGCCATTGAACACAGTGGAAGTCAGTCCAGACAGACCTGGGACACTGGCCGCAGCTCCAGCACCATCCCCATGAAAATGGCTCAGAGGTCAGGTCTGCTGAAAGCAGAACAAGAGATGTGTTTTGTGTCTTTTGGGGGATGGGGGCGAGTTGGGGGCGGGCAGGCCACCTCTATTGGTCTTTCATTTATCCACTGTCATCCATCTTTGTTCTTTGGTCTGTGTGGGCCTCCCATTTCAGTGGCCTCCGTCACTGCTGAGAACCGGCTCTGGCACGTGCGCTCCAGAGCTCCAGCTCAGCAATTGGACACATCGGTCCAGCCGTTCCATGGCACGAGAAATCTTCCCAGGCCAGGGATCACACTGGCGGCCCCTGCACTGCAAGGCAGTGTCCTTACCCACTGGACCACCAGGGAAGCCCTGCTTTTGTGTCTTAAAGGCAGTGCACAGTCATTCTGGTACTCTATGGAAAAGATGAGCTTCATGCAAAATCACACAGCTCAAGCATCTTTATCATGCCAAAGGACAAGAGGTCAAAAATCTGTTGGCAAATTAGAAGGCAATTTGGACCTTGTCAATTACCTACCTGAGCATATGGGAAGAATTTTTCCCATCTCTGCTCAATCTGAATTGAGAATTGTGTTTATGGGAAAAGAACCAACATTTACTGAATGCCCACCATGCCTGGGCACTGAATTCCTTGGGTTACACTGGGATTTGGGGTCTTGTGAACCAGTATTTATGGGTTAAAAAAGGGGGAGTCTTGAGGAAATTTAGTAAATCCCACAACATCTCCACACTGAGGAATACCTGGCTGAAATGCTAATCCAGTCTGTCTGGCCTGAAGCCCATGTGTTGTCTAAGACACTGTTTAGGGAGAAAGAAAGACAAGGTGCGTATTGCTGCGCTGGTTTCATCAGAACTTTTGCTGAACTGCATTTGTTTCATATGTTTTAAGACTGTAAGGTGGTTTTTCAGCATCTCTCTGGAAGAGATGTGTTCACAGATGCTGTGTCAATTTTTCAGCCAAGAGCTCTTAAATATTATGTGACTCTGCTCTCCGGAGGAATTCCCTGAGCACACTAAGTCTCCATGCCTTAGACTGCATGGACACCTGCACACACAAAACTCACACTCTGCCCTCCATGTTCTCACACACAGATGCACATTTTCTCCCGTTCTCTCACACGCTCCCTCTCTCACAACACACCTGTTACCGCCTCTCAACAAAGGCCGTTTTGTACTGTGAAAGCACCAATTCAGAGGGAAAACGTAAACCATATGGAAGGAATGGCAGAAGGGAAGTTCTTAAGCAAATAAATAACATAACTTGTCTCATGAATTTTCCGATTTTCCCCAGGGGTGAAGATGAAGTAAAGGGAACTAGTGCCCACCTGCCCTGATGTTCTTGCCAACTGCAGTTTGTTTCCAATTTTAAAGGTGAAAAGTAGCCCTTTCCTAGGACTAACCATCAGTGACTGAGGGAGGCAGAGCCTGGAAATGTCCATTGCTTAGAGTTACTGAATATAAAGAATACATACAGAATGCTGAGGGAAATTCATATTGAGATTAGCTCCATGTCCTAGATAACCAAGAGAAGATGTAATTAGATACCAATTCATACAATTTTCCAGTGGTAGGACAAACTGTATGCATCTATCAGTATAGTAGAAGTTGTCAAGTCAAGAAGATATTTTGTTTCATTATCCCAAGGAGTAGAAAACACTATGTTGAATCCTGAGGAAATTTTCTAAATTGCTTTTACGAAAGTGTCCTGAGGAATCCGAATGCTTAATGGTCCTGAAAGGGTTTCTCCCATTTCCTTTCATCTATCCTTCTCATGAAGGAGAATGAAAACTTAGGAAAATAAACGAAAGCAGGGATTTGGGGCCAGTATTTATGGGTTAAAAAGGGGAGTCTTGAGGAAATTTAGTAAATCCCACAACATCTCCACACTGAGGAATACCTGGCTGAAATGCTAATCCAGTCTGTCTGTCCTGAAGCCCATGTGTTGTAAAATTTCAGGGTGCGTATTGCTGCGCTGGTTTCATCAGAACTTTTGCTGAACTGCATTTGTTTCATATGTTTTAAGACTGTAAGGTGGTTTTTCAGCATCTCTCTGGAAGAGATGTGTTCACAGATGCTGTGTCAATTTTTCAGCCAAGAGCTCTTAAATATTATGTGACTCTGCTCTCCGGAGGAATTCCCTGAGCACACTAAGTCTCCATGCCTTAGACTGCATGGACACCTGCACACACAAAACTCACACTCTGCCCTCCATGTTCTCACACACAGATGCACATTTTCTCCCGTTCTCTCACACGCTCCCTCTCTCACAACACACCTGTTACCGCCTCTCAACAAAGGCCGTTTTGTACTGTGAAAGCACCAATTCAGAGGGAAAACGTAAACCATATGGAAGGAATGGCAGAAGGGAAGTTCTTAAGCAAATAAATAACATAACTTGTCTCATGAATTTTCCGATTTTCCCCAGGGGTGAAGATGAAGTAAAGGGAACTAGTGCCCACCTGCCCTGATGTTCTTGCCAACTGCAGTTTGTTTCCAATTTTAAAGGTGAAAAGTAGCCCTTTCCTAGGACTAACCATCAGTGACTGAGGGAGGCAGAGCCTGGAAATGTCCATTGCTTAGAGTTACTGAATATAAAGAATACATACAGAATGCTGAGGGAAATTCATATTGAGATTAGCTCCATGTCCTAGATAACCAAGAGAAGATGTAATTAGATACCAATTCATACAATTTTCCAGTGGTAGGACAAACTGTATGCATCTATCAGTATAGTAGAAGTTGTCAAGTCAAGAAGATATTTTGTTTCATTATCCCAAGGAGTAGAAAACACTATGTTGAATCCTGAGGAAATTTTCTAAATTGCTTTTTACGAAAGTGTCCTGAGGAATCCGAATGCTTAATGGGAAACAATTCAAAACTGAACAGTTACAAGGATTTCTCCCATTTCCTTTCATCTATCCTTCTCATGAAGGAGAATGAAAAACTTAGGAAAATAAACGAAAGCAGGTAAAATGACCTGGGAAGAAATGAGAAGCCCGGAGTTGACGGAAATGAGTTTTCAGTGGTCACCTTCCCAGTTTCCTCTTTCCACCAGTAAAAACACAGGGGCCCACAGATGTTGCCGAGAAGGTTCTCCAGGATCAGCAGCTGGCAAGGAGTGAGCAGGGCAGGGTTCTGACCTCATTCCCAGGATTATTTTCCGCTATCTTACCCTGCCCAGAAAAAGACTGTTAGAAGGGGAAGGGGAAGCCTCAAATGTTTCCCGCAGGTATAACTTGTCCGTAAGACAACACGAAAAATAGTTTTTAAGTTGATTCTGTCTTCAAAATGATCTCTGTATCCCAGGATTCTTGCGAATGTGACTATCATGGAATAAATTTGGAGAAGGGTTCATTTGCTCCCTCCTGTGCACTAAAATGGATTGGCTGGTGCAGTGTTTTGCATCACATGGCTCCTGACCCAAATCCAGAGAGTGTCTCGGGCACCAAGACGGCTAGAAGCCAACGCTTGGTATTTTCATCTTAAATTACACTTGCAGGACCCGTGAGCATCTCATTTTCTAGTTCTTTTTCACACAAAACAAGCCAACATCTGCCTTTGGTTATTTCTAACCTTCATTGTTTTTAAAACACTCACAGTATGTTTTGAGTAAAAGTGCCTTTACAAAACTGCCTTGCAAGGCCTGGGCACAGTTGCACCACTGAAAGAAGGCTCACACTCTGTCTTTCCCATGTCACCAACACTCAGGATGCTTCCTGAGGCTACCTGAGGTTTGCCCAAAAGACGAGACTTCAAGATCTCTGGAGAAAATAAAAATGAAAGTGAGCCAGGCTGTGGTGAGGGCATCTTACCTGATCAGGAGGGGACAAAGGCAGGGCCTCCTTTCCTTTCCTTGTCACACTTGGCCAGTTTTGCTATTCTCCTTTGAACCCTCGATTTTCATAAGAGGACCGTCTTCCCCCATTCCAACCACTATGTGGAGAACAGAAGAGAATCCTGAAAAGAAGGAGAAAAGGGGGGACTTGTTCTGCTTTGGTCACATGAAAATGGAAGAGAGATCAGAGATGGGAGAAGGACTTTGGGGAGGAGGACTCTTCATCATGATTCTCTTTTTGAAAGCAGGTTAAAATAAAAAACCCGGTAATGGGAAGAAATGAGAAGCCCGGAGTTGACGGAAATGAGTTTTCAGTGGTCACCTTCCCAGTTTCCTCTTTCCACCAGTAAAAACACAGGGGCCCACAGATGTTGCCGAGAAGGTTCTCCAGGATCAGCAGCTGGCAAGGAGTGAGCAGGGCAGGGTTCTGACCTCATTCCCAGGATTATTTTCCGCTATCTTACCCTGCCCAGAAAAAGACTGTTAGAAGGGGAAGGGGAAGCCTCAAATGTTTCCCGCAGGTATAACTTGTCCGTAAGACAACACGAAAAATAGTTTTTAAGTTGATTCTGTCTTCAAAATGATCCCTGTATCCCAGGATTCTTGCGAATGTGACTATCATGGAATAAATTTGGAGAAGGGTTCATTTGCTCCCTCCTGTGCACTAAAATGGATTGGCTGGTGCAGTGTTTTGCATCACATGGCTCCTGACCCAAATCCAGAGAGTGTCTCGGGCACCAAGACGGCTAGAAGCCAACGCTTGGTATTTTCATCTTAAATTACACTTGCAGGACCCGTGAGCATCTCATTTTCTAGTTCTTTTCACACAAAACAAGCCAACATCTGCCTTTGGTTATTTCTAACCTTCATTGTTTTTAAAACACTCACAGTATGTTTTGAGTAAAAGTGCCTTTACAAAACTGCCTTGCAAGGCCTGGGCACAGTTGCACCACTGAAAGAAGGCTCACACTCTGTCTTTCCCATGTCACCAACACTCAGGATGCTTCCTGAGGCTACCTGAGGTTTGCCCAAAAGACGAGACTTCAAGATCTCTGGAGAAAATAAAAATGAAAGTGAGCCAGGCTGTGGTGAGGGCATCTTACCTGATCAGGAGGGGACAAAGGCAGGGCCTCCTTTCCTTTCCTTGTCACACTTGGCCAGTTTTGCTATTCTCCTTTGAACCCTCGATTTTCATAAGAGGACCGTCTTCCCCCATTCCAACCACTATGTGGAGAACAGAAGAGAATCCTGAAAAGAAGGAGAAAAGGGGGGACTTGTTCTGCTTTGGTCACATGAAAATGGAAGAGAGATCAGGGAGATGGGAGAAGGACTTTGGGGAGGAGGACTCTTCATCATGATTCTCTTTTTTAAGTAATTTTTATTGGAGCCTAGTTGATTTACAGTGTCATGTTAGTTTCTGCTGTACAGCAAAGTGAATCAGACATATACATATATTCACCCTTTTTCAGATCATTTGCCCATCTGAATGAAAAGGGGGGAGGGATAAACTTGGAGATTGGGGTTCACAGGTACAAACCGCTGTGTATGAAATAGATAACTAGTAAGAACCTGTCGAACAGCATGGGGAACTCAACCCAATACTCTGTCATGACCAGTTATGATTCTTCATCACGAGTTTGGTAAGCCTTTTTAAGATATAGCACAGTGTTCCCCACTGCAAAGATGATTTAGGTCACATTTTTAATCCGCCTTTTACTCACTGGAATCAGTCCACGTTCCTTTGAACCAAGTGAATCATGGTTGCTGACTGGAGTCCCAGCAAAGCTGGGGCTTTGGGGCTCCAGCTGACATAAGCAAAGACACCCCACACACAAAGAACTGTATAAAGTGCCCTCCTAAAAGTCTTACTTTGGGGCTTCCCTGGTGGTCCAGCGGGTAAAGAGACTGCCTTGCAATGCAAGGGACATTGGTTCAGTCCCCGGCCCAGGAAGATCCCACATGCCACAGAGCAGCTAGACCAGTGTGTCCAATTATGAGCCAGTGCTCTGGAGCACATGTGCCCAGAGCTGATGCTCTTCAAGGAGAGAGGCCACTGCAATGGGAGGCCCACACATGCCAAAGCATAAAAATGCATGAAAATAAATAATAAATTTTAAAAATTTGCTAAAATGTCTTACTTCTATTTCACAAATCCAACCGAACTTAAGATACATGGGGATAAAGGATAGTGTACACAGTAGAATATGAGAAATTAAATTTAGAGTCCAGATATTCAAATTAAAATTCTGCCTCTGCTGAGTTCTGGCTGAATGACTTTCTTTGAGTGGCCTGAGTTCTGAAAGCCTCAGTTTCCTCAGCCTTAAATTAGAGAGACTTAGCGAGATTTAGTTGAAAATCAAATGCTGGATGAAGGCACTGTGAAGATGCTCAGTCACTGTAGAGGCCATTCAAGTGAGAGGGGTGGTCATTTGTGCCCTGCTAGTGGCTGGCCACTCTGGAGAAGTCGGTTCTTCCCCAGGAAAAGCCAGGAGTCTTTGCATTGACTCTTTAGACTTTATGACACATGACCTCATTGTGAAATCTTAAACAGACACTTTTCCATTCTTTTAATTGAAAACATTGCTAAACTTGGAGATTGGGGTTCACAGGTACAAACCGCTGTGTATGAAATAGATAACTAGTAAGAACCTGTCGAACAGCATGGGGAACTCAACCCAATACTCTGTCATGACCAGTTATGATTCTTCATCACGAGTTTGGTAAGCCTTTTTAAGATATAGCACAGTGTTCCCCACTGCAAAGATGATTTAGGTCACATTTTTAATCCGCCTTTTACTCACTGGAATCAGTCCACGTTCCTTTGAACCAAGTGAATCATGGTTGCTGACTGGAGTCCCAGCAAAGCTGGGGCTTTGGGGCTCCAGCTGACATAAGCAAAGACACCCACACACAAAGAACTGTATAAAGTGCCCTCCTAAAAGTCTTACTTTGGGGCTTCCCTGGTGGTCCAGGGGGTAAAGAGACTGCCTTGCAATGCAAGGGACATTGGTTCAGTCCCCGGCCCAGGAAGATCCCACATGCCACAGAGCAGCTAGACCAGTGTGTCCAATTATGAGCCAGTGCTCTGGAGCACATGTGCCCAGAGCTGATGCTCTTCAAGGAGAGAGGCCACTGCAATGGGAGGCCCACACATGCCAAAGCATAAAAATGCATGAAAATAAATAATAAATTTTAAAAATTTGCTAAAATGTCTTACTTCTATTTCACAAATCCAACCGAACTTAAGATACATGGGGATAAAGGATAGTGTACACAGTAGAATATGAGAAATTAAATTTAGAGTCCAGATATTCAAATTAAAATTCTGCCTCTGCTGAGTTCTGGCTGAATGACTTTCTTTGAGTGGCCTGAGTTCTGAAAGCCTCAGTTTCCTCAGCCTTAAATTAGAGAGACTTAGCGAGATTTAGTTGAAAATCAAATGCTGGATGAAGGCACTGTGAAGATGCTCAGTCACTGTAGAGGCCATTCAAGTGAGAGGGGTGGTCATTTGTGCCCTGCTAGTGGCTGGCCACTCTGGAGAAGTCGGTTCTTCCCCAGGAAAAGCCAGGAGTCTTTGCATTGACTCTTTAGACTTTATGACACATGACCTCATTGTGAAATCTTAAACAGACACTTTTCCATTCTTTTAATTGAAAACATTGCTAAAATGTTCACTTGGCCCAATTTCTTGCCTGGTGAGATAGCTTAAAGGACAGGGCAGAGTCTTGATTTCAGCACTGTTAGAATCCCCAGCATCACCAGCTGGCGCTAGGGGTGTGAATGTGGAGGAGGCGACTTCACCGGGAAGGAGGCAGAGAAGCGACTGGGGTTCAGGGAGGCCAGGCAAATCCTCCTCGTCAGGTCTCTCTGTGAAGGAGCCTGAAGCAGCTGGCCTGTGCCAAGGGCCTGGCCTCCCACCCTCCAGACCTGCTCCTCTCGCTGTCAGTCCACAGCAGCTCCTACTCCCGTTTGCTCAGGTCCAAACTGCTGAGCCCCCCTTGACTCCTCTCACACCCTCCACACTCACTCCATCAGCAAACCCATCATTCTACTTTCACTCTGTCAGCAAGTCCCAAGGGCTTTGCCATCTGCGATCCAAGGATCTCACTGCTCTTCGCCACTTCCCGATGCCTCTGCCATCCAAGTGGCCATTGTTTCTCCACAGATCATTTCAGAAGCCTTTGTGTCTGCCTCCAACCTGAGGTGGCAGCCAGAGGAAGCCCACTGAAGTGTAAGTTGGAGGGTGTCATCCCTCTGCTTAAACTTTCCAGCGGCTGCCACTTTACTCAGATGAAAGCCAAAGTCCTCATGATGATCTAGAAGATCCTCATATTACAGCTCCTCATTTTCTCTCTGCTTCATTGCGACACTCTTCTTTAACACTTTCCTGGCCTCTGCATTGTTCCTTAAACATATCATGAATTCTCTTCCTCCAGGACCTTTGCACTTGCAATTGTCTTTCTTGGAATGCTCTTCCCCTTGACAGGGTGATCTGTGCGAAAAGCTGATTGGCATTCCTGTCCCTGGATACAGATTCCTGTTGTGATGAGCTGGGCAGAAAGCATGCTGTTAGATCTGAGCCTCCTCTTAGTCTGTGTTCAAATAGGTCCAGTGCTGCTTGAGGCAGGGGATGAGGAAAGGGACCAAGGTGAGATGGTCCAGCTCTTTGTTCTCAGAAAGCCAGTGTCAGAATGCTGGGCTGTGGCTCATTATGGTATCTCTGTTCACTCCCATCTCACTGCCAGTTACCACCCTATCCCAGATTCGAGGCAAAACCCTGTCCTGCAGCTGTATTCCCGCTTGTAAACCTGAAGGTCACTGGGGAATGGGCAACACACAGACTCAGAGCAGTGCTGGTAGAGGATTTTATACCCTAATGCTTGCTGCAGAGCCCAAGGTGGGAAAGCAGTCACTAGACATACTTTGGTTCCTGTGTCTTTTCCAAATGGCCACAATCCTGGACTGAGAAACAGTCTTACCCTTCGGCACTTTGGTAAGAAAGGCTCACAGCCCTTCTGGAGAGAAAGAGCAGTTTATGCCACGCGTCTACTGTGATCATGACAACAGGAAGCATTGAAAACTCAGGCTCCTCCCCCAAAGTGTCCAAACAAGGCTGAGGATGGGGGAATGGGACCTCAGTTTCTCCACCACTTCAGAGGCATTGTCCAGGCTTCCCTGGGAGACTTTTGGGCTTTACAGTCAAGGGGTGGGTGTGGTCAAGAGACCCCGTATGTGTGTGTTGGTTTGATAGGAGCTGGAGAGGGTGAGGACCAATATGCTATTTTTAGAATGTCATGGCATCTAGAAACCTCCAGAAAGATCTCAAAATGTGTTATACAAGGGATGATGGAAAGGTCTGGTAGTTTGACTTGAAAGAAAAGATTTGGTGCATCCAGTAGAAGGTTTCAAATATTTGAAGGAGAAATTAGATATGTTCTTCAAACTACCAGCAGGAAGAGCAAGGGAGAAGTTGCAAAAAGTTAAGTGAGTTCTTCCTGTTTTCCTTTGAATCAGTGAGAGCTGTAACACAATGGAACAAGCTTCCTCTGGAGATAGTGAACTTCCTGTCTCTGGACATGTTCAGGCAAAGACTGAGTGGTCATGGAGCAGGCTTGTTGTTGAGTGAACTTCTCAGTGGGCAGAGGCATAGCCTAGATGGAATCTTAGAAGATGGAGAGTCCTTAAACCTATGCTGTGCCCTTTGCCCATATGACTCAGTGCCTGAATATCTGCCTTGGTAGAGGGCAGGTCTCTCTCTTCCTCATGTGACTCTTGAGGGAGCAAACACTAACAATTCTCACCAGAGTGTTAATGCCTCACAAGCTTTGCTCGTCTGACAGTGGGCATGCCTAGGCTGAAGCTTGGCTGGGATTCAGCTCACTCCTAACTCAGTCACCTCTTACAGGTTAGCTCGAGGTCTCAGTAGAGTCAGTGTGCTCACTCTGCGGGGCAGCTTCAAGATAAATTTCTAGCTTTTAAAAAACAGATTCCAAAACCTCTGATGTGATACTGATTCAGCAGATCTGAGATATAAAAAAAAGTTATAAAATGTTTATTAAAAAATTATGTTTATTAAAATGTTCAAAAATATAAACTGTTTCCAGGTGATTCTGTTAGTCAAGAGTTGGAAACACTTTCCTCAGCTTTGCCCCAACCAAACCCACAAGGATCAACTGAAAAGGGTTATTTTGACCTTGATGTATCTAATATGTTGATTTCTATGTGATGTTCATATACTGATCCATGTGTTTGCCCAGCCCTAAGCTGCCTTTGTCTTCTGCTCTGAGTCCCAGACCCACTGGCCAATGACATGGTACCTTCATTGTGTCTTTGATGGCCAGGACTCTTCCATCCCAACCACACTCCTCCTCTCCGACTCCAACCAACTTCTTTTAACACTACTCATTTTGGTGGGCGGTATGACCCCCACCCCCCACCCACCACCATGTTTGATAAAGGTCTGGTAGTTTGACTTGAAAGAAAAGATTTGGTGCATCCAGTAGAAGGTTTCAAATATTTGAAGGAGAAATTAGATATGTTCTTCAAACTACCAGCAGGAAGAGCAAGGGAGAAGTTGCAAAAAGTTAAGTGAGTTCTTCCTGTTTTCCTTTGAATCAGTGAGAGCTGTAACACAATGGAACAAGCTTCCTCTGGAGATAGTGAACTTCCTGTCTCTGGACATGTTCAGGCAAAGACTGAGTGGTCATGGAGCAGGCTTGTTGTTGAGTGAACTTCTCAGTGGGCAGAGGCATAGCCTAGATGGAATCTTAGAAGATGGAGAGTCCTTAAACCTATGCTGTGCCCTTTGCCCATATGACTCAGTGCCTGAATATCTGCCTTGGTAGAGGGCAGGTCTCTCTCTTCCTCATGTGACTCTTGAGGGAGCAAACACTAACAATTCTCACCAGAGTGTTAATGCCTCACAAGCTTTGCTCGTCTGACAGTGGGCATGCCTAGGCTGAAGCTTGGCTGGGATTCAGCTCACTCCTAACTCAGTCACCTCTTACAGGTTAGCTCGAGGTCTCAGTAGAGTCAGTGTGCTCACTCTGCGGGGCAGCTTCAAGATAAATTTCTAGCTTTTAAAAAACAGATTCCAAAACCTCTGATGTGATACTGATTCAGCAGATCTGAGATATAAAAAAAAGTTATAAAATGTTTATTAAAAAATTATGTTTATTAAAATGTTCAAAAATATAAACTGTTTCCAGGTGATTCTGTTAGTCAAGAGTTGGAAACACTTTCCTCAGCTTTGCCCCAACCAAACCCACAAGGATCAACTGAAAAGGGTTATTTTGACCTTGATGTATCTAATATGTTGATTTCTATGTGATGTTCATATACTGATCCATGTGTTTGCCCAGCCCTAAGCTGCCTTTGTCTTCTGCTCTGAGTCCCAGACCCACTGGCCAATGACATGGTACCTTCATTGTGTCTTTGATGGCCAGGACTCTTCCATCCCAACCACACTCCTCCTCTCCGACTCCAACCAACTTCTTTTAACACTACTCATTTTGGTGGGCGGTATGACCCCCACCCCCCACCCACCACCATGCTTGCTAAGTTGCTCCAGTTGTGTCCAACTCTTGGCAACCCATGTACAGACAAGTCTGTGGCCGGCCAAGCTTGTCTGTCCAAGGGATTCTCCAGACAAGAATACTGGAGTGGGTTGCCATGCCCTCCTCCAGGGGATCCTATTGATATATGATAGATGACGGTATGTTACTGTGAACGGTGTCGGATTCTTGATCGCCAACAAAGAAGACTTGCACATTAGGATCAAAAAGACTCGGCTTTGGTCACTCAGAGCTTCGTGAAATAAGTTTATTAAGAAAAGAGGATAGAGAGAGTGAGCTTCCAGCATAGACACTGGAAGAGGGATATAAGAAAACACCAAAAGCCACTTTAGGCGTGGCATTTCATACGTTTTCAGTTGGTTATTAACAGTAGTTTAAAAGAATATTTTATGGTTGTAAAGGCCCTGTAGGCCTACACCCACAACATTAACATGAGATTAGCTAGGACCATCTCCAGACCTCAGGTCTAGGTATAGCATTCTAATGTGAAAGACCTTGCTAGGCTCACAGCATTAACATAACATTTAGCTAGAGGATGGTCTCTAGGCCTCAAGGCTGGCTGAGACATTTTAATATAAAGGCCTACATTAACTTAAGACTGGCTTAGTTTCATTTTCACCATTGAAGATTGTTGTTTTTTTCTTTTTGTCTCTCCCTTTCCTCCATGGAACCCACTAGCTTCCTTATCAAATCTGCCTATTAACTCGTTTCACTATCAACTCAGGGATTGAACCTGCATCTCTTGCATCCTCTTGCATTGGCAGGAGGGTTCTTTACCACTAGTGCCATCTGGGAAGCAAAATTTTTTCAACTGTTTGTACATAATGTTCTTCTGGGATTTGAACTTGATGTACATATTTCACTGTGTGGTCCTAGTTTCTCTGTGTATTCTCCCCACAGACCCTAGTTCCTCAAGGACCAGGACTGTGCCTTACATCTAGCCCAAAACTAGGCACAACCATGTGCTCAATATTTGAAGAGGCAAGGAAGGAAGATGAGAAGGAAGGATATGCTTGTTCCAAAGATTACATCTAGTGTCAACAGAGATTGCTTGAGCATTATACAAAAATTCTAGTGACAGACACAATTGAGAGTGGGGCAGTGTGTGTGTGTGAAGTGCACAGTCTGGGGACTCCAAGTATTACTAATCTTTTCTGTGTCCTACCAGAATCCCTAGTTATCAGTAGGGTAAGAGTATATCTCATCCTTCTCACCTACTCTCAGCCACTCCCAACATAAGTCTCCAAGGTCTTACCCTGTTCCTTGTGAAGATAGCCAGTTATTTTGATGGCAGAGTTTTCTAAGGACATTCACTGACACGGTTTTAGCAAAACCCACAAGTATCTTGAGACAAATACATTATGAAGACAATTGCCATCATGACCACATGTGGTATTATTTACTCACGTCAGTTTGAGCAATTCATGTGGAAAAGTGGCTGAGCAGCTACTAACATTGAGGGCCGTGCAGGACAGTTTCTGTGTGAGGTTGAACAATGCCCGCAGTGTCTGAGGCAAGTCTCAGAGACGTGAGTCGCTGGCACCACTGCCCCTACCCCCTGCTGACCCCCATTCTCTGCTGTGTCCTTCCCCTCCCACTCCCCACCCCCAGAGACTCCAAATTTTCCAGCTGCTGCCAAGGAGGAGAAAGTGGGGCCACTTGTCATTTCAGCAGCCAGGGGTGGTGAGCAGTGGCAGCTCTCTGACTGACGTCACTGGGGACTCTTCAAGTGGCCAGAGGACAGAGAGCCTTGTGAGGCCTTTCAGGAAAGGCCAGGACTGCCAGCTGGTCTTTGCCCCCTTTAACGAGTGGCTATGTAGACAATGTTAAAAACCGAATAATGATTCATTCTCCAGAGAACCATCATTGCCATAGAAGAGTTTGACAGGGAATGAAGTGCTACAAAAAGGCAGGGATCTGTTCTGTAAGGCCTGTCAGGTGTATAAATATCTAGAATCCTGCTTACCAAGTTCTGGTTTGATATACAGCCTCAGGGAATAACAATTTTCTGTGGGTTTTTCTTCATGGAAAGTGTGAGAGATGACACGATAGCACAGTTTATCCATATCCATCTTGACGATTAGTCCCATGTTTGTTACTCTTACCTCTCTTTTCCTGAGAGCTCAGTGTTGAGAGTTTGCTAGAACCATACTGAACACCTTGAGTAGATTGCCTCACTTTCATTGTCAAAGTTGGTGAGGAAACTTGGTCTCAGGGAGTTCAAATAAGCTGCTCAAGATCAGGCTGTGGCAAGTCACCAGCTGGGACTGGAATCCAGGGCTATGTGGGACTCTAGAACCTGAGTTCATCACATCTGCCTGATGTGTGTCACCTGCTTTCACTCGACTCCTCTGGTATGTGTGTAGGGAGGGGAGAGGATGGAGCTTAGTGTTAGGAGAAGGAAGAAAAGGAAGTAGCAGAGTCTAGCCCTTCTGGACTGCCTGCCACATGGTTTGATGAGCAGGCTTCTGGGTGGGCTCTGGGGCAGTGGGGCTGAGAGTGAGAGGATAGGGAATCCAGGTACCCAACAGAGGAGACAGTGTAAAGAAACTGGCTTTATCCTTCTGGATTATAGATCATGGTGCCGATCTCAGCAATGTTGGTTGAGGAATATTCATTTCCAAGAACCCTGAAAAGATTCAGGGTTCAGTCCAGCTGTAGGCAGGACTGTCTAGCACATAAGATACAAGATAGATTCAGCAGAAAATGGACAACTAAGTCTGTGCCCTAGAAACATCCCTCATGGCTCTGACCCCTGCTGAGAAGTTTCCTTGCACTCTGAAAGGGATCTCGGCGATCCTGAGGCCTCCAGTGCACACGCTTTTGGGCATGGCTGTGCTTCTTGTGGGACCCTTGATTCCGCTATAGGATTCAGATGGTGGTCACATGGCTCGTCACCCTCCAGGTTAATCACTGTGAAGGACTCTCAGGGAGAGGATGAGGGGCTATCTATGGCGTTGACATGCTAGCCCATGTGCATGTGGTTCCATATTTTAAAAAAAGAAAAATTGTTTTGTAATTTTCCTTTCACTAAAATGTGTGGCTAGAACTATCTGATTTGACTTACATTTATCTTTTGATATCTCCTATGGGCTAGCACCAAGTGGAACCTTCAGCCTGTGGGTTTTTCTTCATGGAAAGTGTGAGAGATGACACGATAGCACAGTTTATCCATATCCATCTTGACGATTAGTCCCATGTTTGTTACTCTTACCTCTCTTTTCCTGAGAGCTCAGTGTTGAGAGTTTGCTAGAACCATACTGAACACCTTGAGTAGATTGCCTCACTTTCATTGTCAAAGTTGGTGAGGAAACTTGGTCTCAGGGAGTTCAAATAAGCTGCTCAAGATCAGGCTGTGGCAAGTCACCAGCTGGGACTGGAATCCAGGGCTATGTGGGACTCTAGAACCTGAGTTCATCACATCTGCCTGATGTGTGTCACCTGCTTTCACTCGACTCCTCTGGTATGTGTGTAGGGAGGGGAGAGGATGGAGCTTAGTGTTAGGAGAAGGAAGAAAAGGAAGTAGCAGAGTCTAGCCCTTCTGGACTGCCTGCCACATGGTTTGATGAGCAGGCTTCTGGGTGGGCTCTGGGGCAGTGGGGCTGAGAGTGAGAGGATAGGGAATCCAGGTACCCAACAGAGGAGACAGTGTAAAGAAACTGGCTTTATCCTTCTGGATTATAGATCATGGTGCCGATCTCAGCAATGTTGGTTGAGGAATATTCATTTCCAAGAACCCTGAAAAGATTCAGGGTTCAGTCCAGCTGTAGGCAGGACTGTCTAGCACATAAGATACAAGATAGATTCAGCAGAAAATGGACAACTAAGTCTGTGCCCTAGAAACATCCCTCATGGCTCTGACCCCTGCTGAGAAGTTTCCTTGCACTCTGAAAGGGATCTCGGCGATCCTGAGGCCTACAGTGCACACGTTTGGACATGGCTGTGCTTCTTGTGGGACCCTTGATTCCGCTATAGGATTCAGATGGTGGTCACATGGCTCGTCACCCCTCCAGGTTAATCACTGTGAAGGACTCTCAGGGAGAGGATGAGGGGCTATCTATGGCGTGCTGACATGCTAGCCCATGTGCATGTGGTTCCATATTTTAAAAAAAAAAGAAAAAATTGTTTTGTAATTTTCCCCTTTCACTAAAATGTGTGGCTAGAACTATCTGATTTGACTTACATTTATCTTTTGATATCTCCTAACTTGAAGACAGCCTCACTGACAGGTCTAGATACTAAGTGATAGAACCATAAACGTCCATGGGAACCTTCAGCCATCACATCAGTTGAGCCGGCACCCCACTCTCTTTACTCTTGGTTCAGTTTTGGACAGAATTTTAATTAATAATGTGATTACCTCTATCCATGTCAATGGTTCATTTTGATTGATAGCAGTACTCCTTTCAAACTCATGATGTATCTTATGCCCATGATTTTGATGCAGTGTTTCTCAAAAGATGTTCCTGGAAGAGAATTGCCCAGAATACTGATGAAAATGCAGATTCCGTATCCCTACTCTACACCTACTCAATAGGACCCTCTGGAGGTGGGCCCATGGGCTTGCATTTAAAAAAGATAAGCCCTGTAGGAGAGTCTTGGTTGTATTGAAATCGAAAACTGCTGGTTCAGAGCTCAGGAATTTGGAGTTCTGCATAGTCAACATTAGTGATTAGGGGAGACTAATCACTGCCTGGGAATGGGCATGCATCTGTTTATTCATTCAGTGAGCCTTTATTGCAAACCTCTGCTATTCAGTCTTGAACTAAGATGAATGTGGGTTCTGTAGAAGCCTCATTTCCCTTGCCTTTGGAATGAACGTGCAGGTCTAAAATAGTCATTCTCAAACCTGCATGTATGTCAACATAATGGAGAGCTTGACAAAAATGCATAGTCTCTCCCTACACAGAAACATACACACACGCACACTCCCCCTCAATGCACACATATACAGATACATACATACACAAGCACATTGTGCAGAAACATGTCCCTCCTCACTGGTTATGCTTTATATCCTTTCTAGAATAAGATGAAATGTTAGGTAGATAGGCCATATCTTAACTATTCATCCCCCTATTGTTGTTCAGGTTGATGGAGTTCAGATCTTAGTTTCATAAAGAATACATACCATGCTGACACTTTTTGTGATTTCAGAACTTCCTTATGTAGACATCTAAAAATGAAACACTTCATGTGGTAACTTCTCTGAAGGTGGCTCAGTTCTGCTTTGCCCGCTGTCAATGTCAAAGTGGAACTATGTCCCTGAGAAAGCACTGTATAAATCTCTAGGCTAGTCCCTGACCTCAAACGGTGGGACCCTTAGGGTAGAGGTGAGCTTCTACAACCAAGAGGCCCCACAGGACTGTAGTGTAAATCAGATGGAAGTTAATTTCTCTCACACATCGCTGCTGAGACAAGAATGATTCAGGGCCAACCAGGAGACTGATGTTTTTAACACATGGCTTCCACTTCTGGATTCAAAGGGACTCCTCCATTCCCATTGTTTTGCAGACGATGAGAAGGAGGAAGTAATCTGGGGCAGTGCCTACTTCATTATCTTAAAGCCAAGATCCCAATGTGGCACACACCATTTCAGATTGGATCCTATTGGTACGGACCCAGTCACTGGTTTGACATAGCTGCAAGAAAGGACAGGAAATGAAGTTGTTGCCTGGACATCAACGGCTCGGCTAAAGCTGGGGAAGAGATTTGGAGACACAGTTAACTATTGGCCACACTTTCAGCTGGACTCTTGGAATCCAGCAGGGTATGTGCACTTGGTCCTGTAGTCTGTGATTCCTGTTCTCTCAACTTTGAGCCTTCAAGACATAAGCACTTAGAAACGTGAGAGTCAGATAGCGAAACCTTTGCTAATCTGCTATTCAGTCTTGAACTAAGATGAATGTGGGTTCTGTAGAAGCCTCATTTCCTTGCCTTTGGAATGAACGTGCAGGTCTAAAATAGTCATTCTCAAACCTGCATGTATGTCAACATAATGGAGAGCTTGACAAAAATGCATAGTCTCTCCCTACACAGAAACATACACACACGCACACCCCTCAATGCACACATATACAGATACATACATACACAAGCACATTGTGCAGAAACATGTCCCTCCTCACTGGTTATGCTTTATATCCTTTCTAGAATAAGATGAAATGTTAGGTAGATAGGCCATATCTTAACTATTCATCCCCCTATTGTTGTTCAGGTTGATGGAGTTCAGATCTTAGTTTCATAAAGAATACATACCATGCTGACACTTTTTGTGATTTCAGAACTTCCTTATGTAGACATCTAAAAATGAAACACTTCATGTGGTAACTTCTCTGAAGGTGGCTCAGTTCTGCTTTGCCCGCTGTCAATGTCAAAGTGGAACTATGTCCCTGAGAAAGCACTGTATAAATCTCTAGGCTAGTCCCTGACCTCAAACGGTGGGACCCTTAGGGTAGAGGTGAGCTTCTACAACCAAGAGGCCCCACAGGACTGTAGTGTAAATCAGATGGAAGTTAATTTCTCTCACACATCGCTGCTGAGACAAGAATGATTCAGGGCCAACCAGGAGACTGATGTTTTTAACACATGGCTTCCACTTCTGGATTCAAAGGGACTCCTCCATTCCCATTGTTTTGCAGACGATGAGAAGGAGGAAGTAATCTGGGGCAGTGCCTACTTCATTATCTTAAAGCCAAGATCCCAATGTGGCACACACCATTTCAGATTGGATCCTATTGGTACGGACCCAGTCACTGGTTTGACATAGCTGCAAGAAAGGACAGGAAATGAAGTTGTTGCCTGGACATCAACGGCTCGGCTAAAGCTGGGGAAGAGATTTGGAGACACAGTTAACTATTGGCCACACTTTCAGCTGGACTCTTGGAATCCAGCAGGGTATGTGCACTTGGTCCTGTAGTCTGTGATTCCTGTTCTCTCAACTTTGAGCCTTCAAGACATAAGCACTTAGAAACGTGAGAGTCAGATAGCGAAACCTTTGCTAATCTGACAAGGAGTCAAGGTTCATTACACTCCGAAATGTGGCATTTTTATAGAGTATGAACACACTGGAGTTGGCCAAGTGTAGATGGCTTTAGTTGCAGGTTCATTTGAACTCCACAGTGCATTTTTCCCTCTCTCTCTCTCCCCATCTCCCTGTCTTCCCCGGTCTCTCCCTCTTATTCTCTGCATTTCTTTTCGTTTTTGGACTCTCCTTTTTGCTATGGATAGATACACAAGGAAAAAACTTAAGGTTTCAGTGGGGAAAAAAACCAGAATTTGCAACAAGATACCCTATGAACAATGGTCTATTCGCAGAGCTGAAAGCTCTACTCACAAATCTCTCTCTTTTAGATTTGTGAGGAACAAGGGGTTATATTCTCTGCATGGGATTTTGCTTCTGGGCTAGGGTTGACTGCAAGTTTATTGGAATGAGCACTATGTTTTGTTTTGTTTTTACCATAAGGGAGTTCTGCAAAGAGCCTCAGTGCTTGTCATGTGTTGCAAGGAAAATGGAGAGTTTGCAAAATAGTTCTTTCCCTTCATTCAAAATTAGGTTCAAACTGAGCACCACTGGTGATTTTTCAAGTCTTGTTTTGGATGAAATAAGCAGACATATTTGAATTAATTAACATTGCAAGGTGACTCTTAGCACTGGGACTTAGTTCCTGAGAGAAGGAGTACTCAGCCAGCGATCATAAAGCCCCTGTCCTATCCTTGGCCTTGCCACAAATGCTTTGTAGGACTAAGGGAAAATCATCAACACTTCTGTGCCTTGGCTCCCTGTTACATAAATCCATAAATACTTACAGTTTTAGATGGAGAATGATTAAAGATACTCTAGTCTCACTTTCTTATGATAACAGGAAGACTGAGATGCATCCTTCTGTGATCCAGGTGGAATAGACCATTCCCTTCTTGTTGCTCCCTGGACCCTGCACACTTGTTCACTCAGTTGTGTCTGACTCTTTGTGACCCATGGACTGTAGCCCACAAGACTCCTCTGTCCATGGGTTTCTCCAGGCAAGAATACTGGAGTGTGGAGCCATTTCCTTCTCCAGGGGATCTTCCCAACCCAGGGATCAAACCCAGGTCTCTTGCACTGCAAGCAGATGCATCTGAGCCACCATAAAAGCCTTACACCCTTTCACTCTGTACTATAAATCTCCCACTCCTGTGTGTCTGATTTTATTTATGAATCTGCTTTCCCATGGACTTCTTAAAAACTGAGCCCATCTCTCACCTGTCTTTGTTGTCCCTGCAGTGCCTAGTACTTGGTTGGCTCATAGTAGGTGCTTCATGTTGAATAAATGAATGAAATAAAGTACATCTGAAGTTAAATGGCTGGAACGGGGCTGGCTAGTAGCTGCTAAAGGCTGTGTCAAGTCTCATTGTTCCCAGACCAGTCTTTTTCATACCCAATCTCTCAGTACCCTCAAGAACAAGGTAAAATGGGATGTCAATGTAAGAAGTGCTTGAACACTAGAGACTCTGGTACAAGACATGAGTAATTGCCTCTACTCAGGCTTGATCTATTCTTTAGTCTGTTGGTCCTTCATGAGGTTTTTTCCTATACTCTTCTCCTCTTTTTTCCTCAAGAACTTCTGTTTGAAATGGTTGGGTAGAGGTGCCTCAGACAAAACCAAGGAGGCCTAGAGCACTTCGTAGGAGTATTTGATGTCAAAATCTTAAGTCCACAATGTCCACTAAGATGAGGGATAACTCTCCAAGATGAGGCTTTCAGGAGCTGCCCTAAGGAAGCCAGAATGCCTCCTGCCTTTGGAAATGTTGTGTACAAGACCAAGAAACCCATGCCTCGGACTCTTCCTCAGGTCTTTACCTGACACTGCTTGATGTAAACGGAGTCCATGCTCTGGCGGTCAAAATCACCACTCAGAGCAGGGAAGGACATAGCCCAGAGTCTCAGGAAGTCAGAAAGGGGGTGCTTTTAGCACATGGAAGAGAGCAAGACAAGCAAAGCCACAGCAACAGGCTGAGGAGAAAGGAAGGCAGCTGTGGGGTCACTGGGAGAAACACTTCCTGCCATTGTCTGGCCTCACGGGGCGGGTTGAAAATAAAAATAGATGGAACTTAAGTCTGGTTGTGTGTATCTGGAGCCAGATCCACAAACTGAGAATCTGTTTGTGCTGTATTTGGGGGCCATGGAGAAATGACACAGGTCATTTTGCCCTGTGAATATAGAATATGGAGGTCAGAGACCCAGGGAGTGAGGTTGATGAGCCCCAACCATGCTCCAAGTCTTTCAGAGAAGAGTTTCTCAGCCTATGGGTCCTCCCCAGCAAGGTTTGATAGAAGAGAGAACCAGACAATGCGAAACACAGGAATCATGGAATGCTTAGAGCAAAGTACAGAATAGCAAAGTGCCATTTCATAAATGCTAAACAAAGGTTGAAAGTCCGGTTTTCAACCTTCTTTGAGTCTCACCTTGTTTCTTTTAAGATTTGTTGAAAGTCAATAAAGGGCCATTTGAGGATCCCCTTTTTTTATGTTTTAATCTGGAGGCTGTAGGTCCTTAAATTTGAGGTCTTTTCCATCCAGTACCCTCAAGAACAAGGTAAAATGGGATGTCAATGTAAGAAGTGCTTGAACACTAGAGACTCTGGTACAAGACATGAGTAATTGCCTCTACTCAGGCTTGATCTATTCTTTAGTCTGTTGGTCCTTCATGAGGTTTTTTCCTATACTCTTCTCCTCTTTTTTCCTCAAGAACTTCTGTTTGAAATGGTTGGGTAGAGGTGCCTCAGACAAAACCAAGGAGGCCTAGAGCACTTCGTAGGAGTATTTGATGTCAAAATCTTAAGTCCACAATGTCCACTAAGATGAGGGATAACTCTCCAAGATGAGGCTTTCAGGAGCTGCCCTAAGGAAGCCAGAATGCCTCCTGCCTTTGGAAATGTTGTGTACAAGACCAAGAAACCCATGCCTCGGACTCTTCCTCAGGTCTTTACCTGACACTGCTTGATGTAAACGGAGTCCATGCTCTGGCGGTCAAAATCACCACTCAGAGCAGGGAAGGACATAGCCCAGAGTCTCAGGAAGTCAGAAAGGGGGTGCTTTTAGCACATGGAAGAGAGCAAGACAAGCAAAGCCACAGCAACAGGCTGAGGAGAAAGGAAGGCAGCTGTGGGGTCACTGGGAGAAACACTTCCTGCCATTGTCTGGCCTCACGGGGCGGGTTGAAAATAAAAATAGATGGAACTTAAGTCTGGTTGTGTGTATCTGGAGCCAGATCCACAAACTGAGAATCTGTTTGTGCTGTATTTGGGGGCCATGGAGAAATGACACAGGTCATTTTGCCCTGTGAATATAGAATATGGAGGTCAGAGACCCAGGGAGTGAGGTTGATGAGCCCCAACCATGCTCCAAGTCTTTCAGAGAAGAGTTTCTCAGCCTATGGGTCCTCCCCAGCAAGGTTTGATAGAAGAGAGAACCAGACAATGCGAAACACAGGAATCATGGAATGCTTAGAGCAAAGTACAGAATAGCAAAGTGCCATTTCATAAATGCTAAACAAAGGTTGAAAGTCCGGTTTTCAACCTTCTTTGAGTCTCACCTTGTTTCTTTTAAGATTTGTTGAAAGTCAATAAAGGGCCATTTGAGGATCTTTCCTTTCTTTGGTTTTTTTCTTTTTTGTTCTTTTGTTTTAGTTTGTACTATGGAGTGTATCAACCATGCATACAAAATTGACATAAAAATCTAATGAACTTCTGTGTACCCGTCAACCACTTTCAACTGTCATTAACTCACAGCCAATCTTATTTCATCTCTATCCCCGTCTGCTTTCTCATTCTACATTATTTGGAAACAACTTACAGACATTATGTAATTTCATCAAAAATATTTCGTGTTGTGTTTCTAAAACATAAGGATGCTTTCTGAAAAACAGAACTATTCAGTTGTGGTGCCTAAAAATATGAGGACTGTATAAGGTCATCAGAAATGCATTAGTGGGCTTCCCTGGTGGTTCAGTGGGTAAACAGCCTGCCTTGCAGTGCAAGGAACACCGGTTCGAACCCTGGCCCAGGAAGATCCCATGTGCCAGGGAACAGCTGGGCCAGTGTGTCCAGTTGCAAGCCTGGGGAGTGCATGCACCCAGAGCTGGTGCTATGCAGCAAGAGAGGTCACTGCAATGGGAGGCCCACACAGGCCAAAGAATAAAGATGGATGAAAAATAAACAATGACTTAGAGGCTATATATATATATATATATATATATATATACACACATATATGTTTATATATATATATATAGTAGTGTTCAAATTTTCAGCCTTCTGGATCCCCTCAGACCTACTGCATCTCCTATCCAGAGGGAAAACCAAAGCAGACTTATCCCACAAGGAAAGGAACTCTGATGCCCTGGTCCTTTGTTCTCACCCTAAAGTAATATAACAAGCACATGGAATGCCAGGAGCAGAGAGGACGACCCCCAAATTGGAGGCAAGCACACTGGCAACATAAAGAGAAAGTAACTGACAAATCCCTAATTCTGGAAGATACCCAGAGAGACTGGGCTTGGAGCCAGGAGCTTAACAAGTTTCCATTGTTATTGGCAGCCGACAAATTTAGAAGCAGACAGGGGACCTTCTTATCATGAGGAATTTTGTTAGCTGAGACTGTGTGCATTAAAAAGCATAATCAACCTGTAGTGAGCTAAGGGATTAAACATGATTTTTCTCAACTTGAATGACCCCTCTCCCTAAATTAAGCTGCCTATTTAGCACCCTTAATAAATACATAGATAATTTAAACCATGTGGCAGTAAATTGAAAACATGGGCTTTTTGAACTATGATTAAAATTTCTTGAGAAAAACCTTCTGTGTACCCGTCAACCACTTTCAACTGTCATTAACTCACAGCCAATCTTATTTCATCTCTATCCGTCTGCTTTCTCATTCTACATTATTTGGAAACAACTTACAGACATTATGTAATTTCATCAAAATATTTCGTGTTGTGTTTCTAAAACATAAGGATGCTTTCTGAAAAACAGAACTATTCAGTTGTGGTGCCTAAAAATATGAGGACTGTATAAGGTCATCAGAAATGCATTAGTGGGCTTCCCTGGTGGTTCAGTGGGTAAACAGCCTGCCTTGCAGTGCAAGGAACACCGGTTCGAACCCTGGCCCAGGAAGATCCCATGTGCCAGGGAACAGCTGGGCCAGTGTGTCCAGTTGCAAGCCTGGGGAGTGCATGCACCCAGAGCTGGTGCTATGCAGCAAGAGAGGTCACTGCAATGGGAGGCCCACACAGGCCAAAGAATAAAGATGGATGAAAAATAAACAATGACTTAGAGGCTATATATATATATATATATATATATATATATACACACATATATGTTTATATATATATATATAGTAGTGTTCAAATTTTCAGCCTTCTGGATCCCCTCAGACCTACTGCATCTCCTATCCAGAGGGAAAACCAAAGCAGACTTATCCCACAAGGAAAGGAACTCTGATGCCCTGGTCCTTTGTTCTCACCCTAAAGTAATATAACAAGCACATGGAATGCCAGGAGCAGAGAGGACGACCCCCAAATTGGAGGCAAGCACACTGGCAACATAAAGAGAAAGTAACTGACAAATCCCTAATTCTGGAAGATACCCAGAGAGACTGGGCTTGGAGCCAGGAGCTTAACAAGTTTCCATTGTTATTGGCAGCCGACAAATTTAGAAGCAGACAGGGGACCTTCTTATCATGAGGAATTTTGTTAGCTGAGACTGTGTGCATTAAAAAGCATAATCAACCTGTAGTGAGCTAAGGGATTAAACATGATTTTTCTCAACTTGAATGACCCCTCTCCCTAAATTAAGCTGCCTATTTAGCACCCTTAATAAATACATAGATAATTTAAACCATGTGGCAGTAAATTGAAAACATGGGCTTTTTGAACTATGTATTTTCTTTCTCATGTTGGAACATTTCCCTTGAGAAAATCTCAGGTCTCATGATTATGAAAAAGAAAGATCTGTATATCTTTCTGATTAAGTGTTTCATGATACACACGTACACAATGATCAAGTTCTTTCCTTTTTTCTTGGCTAAAGTGAAGCATATGCTTTTGAGAAAAGTGGTCCATCGACACTCGCCTGGAGCTGCCTGGTATATTTGTCAACAAAACAAAATATGAAAGGGTTATATTTCTATAAAAGTAATTACATTTCAAAGCAGCTTGTTGTTATATACCATGTGGCGTTACATTGAACCAAGATGCTATTTTCTGCCTGATTGTTAGAAGCAATGATCTGTATTCACAAGTCAGTAAAATAGTCAAGTATGTATCTTCTCTTTAGCTTCATTGGGGAAAACAGTGCTCTTTTGCTGGAATACCTGGGGTTTGAACTAAAAGATTTAACATGCCAGTTTTCAGACATTTATATTCATCTACAGATTTAAAATACATCCTACACACATGCCAACACAAAATATTTATTTAAACATTAAGGATCTTGTTTTGGATCAAAAAATAATGTAACAAAGATTTTTTTTATAATTTCTGTATGATACAATTTTCCCCTTTTTCCCTTTAATTAATGAGTCGCATCAAAGAATTGTCTCAACTTTTAGAAACTTTGTTACAATTTGCTTTGGCATCTTACATGTATATCCAAAAATAAAGGTCCATAAACAGTTTTCCATGCTCAAAGGGGCCCAAGGGACTCATCTGGTCTCCTCATCTGCTTTGTAGTCAGAGTACTGCCCAGACAGTTTTCACCACAAATTCTCTAGAGATAAAGTCCGCAGCTTCCCTTCTGATCCCAAGCTTGTGGCTGTCTCCATTGTTAAGCAAAGAGTCTTAGACAAAATTGGGCACCAGGACAGATTTCAAAATTCCAGGTTCCATCCATACTGACTAAACATGATTTTTCTCAACTTGAATGACCCCTCTCCTAAATTAAGCTGCCTATTTAGCACCCTTAATAAATACATAGATAATTTAAACCATTCATAAATTGAAAACATGGGCTTTTTGAACTATGTATTTTCTTTCTCATGTTGGAACATTTCCCTTGAGAAAATCTCAGGTCTCATGATTATGAAAAAGAAAGATCTGTATATCTTTCTGATTAAGTGTTTCATGATACACACGTACACAATGATCAAGTTCTTTCCTTTTTTCTTGGCTAAAGTGAAGCATATGCTTTTGAGAAAAGTGGTCCATCGACACTCGCCTGGAGCTGCCTGGTATATTTGTCAACAAAACAAAATATGAAAGGGTTATATTTCTATAAAAGTAATTACATTTCAAAGCAGCTTGTTGTTATATACCATGTGGCGTTACATTGAACCAAGATGCTATTTTCTGCCTGATTGTTAGAAGCAATGATCTGTATTCACAAGTCAGTAAAATAGTCAAGTATGTATCTTCTCTTTAGCTTCATTGGGGAAAACAGTGCTCTTTTGCTGGAATACCTGGGGTTTGAACTAAAAGATTTAACATGCCAGTTTTCAGACATTTATATTCATCTACAGATTTAAAATACATCCTACACACATGCCAACACAAAATATTTATTTAAACATTAAGGATCTTGTTTTGGATCAAAAAATAATGTAACAAAGATTTTTTTTATAATTTCTGTATGATACAATTTTCCCTTTTCCTTGAATTAATGAGTCGCATCAAAGAATTGTCTCAACTTTTAGAAACTTTGTTACAATTTGCTTTGGCATCTTACATGTATATCCAAAAATAAAGGTCCATAAACAGTTTTCCATGCTCAAAGGGGCCCAAGGGACTCATCTGGTCTCCTCATCTGCTTTGTAGTCAGAGTACTGCCCAGACAGTTTTCACCACAAATTCTCTAGAGATAAAGTCCGCAGCTTCCCTTCTGATCCCAAGCTTGTGGCTGTCTCCATTGTTAAGCAAAGAGTCTTAGACAAAATTGGGCACCAGGACAGATTTCAAAATTCCAGGTTCCATCCATACTGACTTTCTCCTGCTATCAGTGTGGCCAGTGGAGGATCCGATCCATACACCTATCTTAGCTTCTGCAGACAGCAAGGCTGTTTTTAAAAGAGGGGATTCGTTTACTCCAAAACTGGGAAAATACTCAAGTAGGCCAATTTCATCTGGTTAAAACTGTTTTTGTTTCCTCTTGGAATACAGACATCGAAAAACAAATCTTCAAGACCCGACTTTATCAGAACAAGAAAGCCAAATTGTCTGGTAAAGCATGTGAGGAGACAGAGCATTAGCCTTTTGAGCCCCTTACACAGTAACAGGCCATGGAGCTAGTACCACCCCTTCTTTGAATTAGTTCTCTGCGTGTCCACTGCCTGACTTGTTTGTGGCCAACTGTCTGATGTTGGAATCAATGGTATCATTTGAAGGAGCCAGTCTTTCAGACTGACGTATGAAAGCTTCTGAGGAGGCCTTTATACTGTATTAATTTGTAAATCTAAATATTGCATGCAGCCCTTGGTTCAACAATGCTCCTCTTTTTCTAATAACTGACTGAAACTAATTGGATGCAGGACACAGCTAGCTGGTGGGCAAGTTGAGATGTTTCAGTTAGCTTCTGAGACAATACATCGCAGAAGAAAACAAAACTCCCTGGCCTATTTTCTTAATGATGTAATTAGTGAATGTCTGCGCAAGAAAGGAGCTAAGAGGTTGGCCTTCACAAATTATTTACAGGTTATACCTAGAAATAAATCATTTGTATTTTTTTTTTAGAAATCATCTGAACAGTTCAAAAATAAAAAGACACGGGAAGGTTATAGATAGTGAGTATGTATTCTCATGTTTTAACTTCATGACCAGGATTATAGAAAAGAGGTTTATTCAAAGCACCAGGACTGTTTGTGATGACTTTTTGTTGAATCTAGCATTGCTTGTATAATCAAAAGTGGAGACGCATTTTCTTTTCATTTTCTTATGTTGAACTTCTGGTATTTCTATAACACAATGCTGTAGCAAGTGGTGTATTTTTGGTAGTTTGAACTGGACCAAATCTTAGTAGAGGATAGTACGACAAGCCCAGTGAATTTGGTTTATCTAGACAAGCCCTCTGAAACTACACTGTCCAATATGGCACCTACTCGCCATCTATATTTAAAATTTAAATTGAAAACAGAAAGTTCGTTTAGAAAGTGTTGCTCTAAAGAATCCTGAATTCACTGGATAATCACTAGATAATTATTCTAGCTGTCCACACTGGATTTCTGCGTTTTCTCAGAGATCTGGGAAATAAGAAAGTGACGTCACATAGTCTTTAGGTTTCTCCCATTTCTGAATATCTCATCATCCCAGGCACTTTCTTGGTATCTGGAAGCTAAATCTGCATGACAGTTCTCAGAAAGGCCCCAATAAGAAAGACAGCAGTGTTGTGGAGAAAGTGTCTTGGAACCTACTGAACTCAAATATAGTAACTGCCAGCACTGTTTGTTCAAGCTACATAAGTCAAGAAAAGTCACTCAATTATGTTGAGTCTCTTTACTCATTCATCAAATGAAGGCACTGAGCCGAATAATGTCTAAGGTCTGCTTTTACTCTAAAATTCTCGAGTATCACTGACTTTTAAAAATATTCTTTGCTTATGAGGTTGAATCAACCTGATTTTGGTATTCTGTAGTCTAAGCTATTTCCTTTGAAAATAGTCTGAAATCTCATAACACCCATTCAAGGAAGGGGAAACTTATTACTGTTTTTCCTTCCCCTGAAAGGTTCACAGCAATGGAGTCCTCCCTGCACCCAGCATTTGGAAGATGTGTGAAAAATGGCCAGTCAAACAGCTGTGTTCAATATAAAGATCCTTGGCATCTGAGTACAGGGTATCAGAACGATCAAAGTTTTTCCTTTTCTTCCAAAAGTATTGGAGTCTTGACTTATCATGTGAAAAATACATAGCTGAATATTTTAATTTGATCTTTAGCTAGTATACCATGACTGTTACTTTTTGGTGGCTTAGAGGTATAGACTCTGCCTTCAGTGTGGGAGACCCTGGTTTTGATCCCTGGGTCAGAAAGATTCCCTGGAGAAGGCCATAGCAACCTACCCCAGTATTCTTGCCTGGAGAACCCTATGAACAAAGGAGCCTGGCTCAGGGTACAGTCCATGGGGTCACAAAAGAGTTGGACACAACTGAGTTTTTAACACTATAAGCAATATAGAAAAAAATATATATTTTATTTAATTTCATCTAGACATTTTTTTTGGCATAAATGTTTCCATCAGTGTGGTCTTGGTTCAGTTGACATTAAATGATTAATTATGGAGTATCTTTATGGGGTGAGTTTATCTAGAATATTAGAAGACTAAAGCTAAAATTAAGGAGAAGGTCTATAAATTTATTCAAATGATATTTAATCACCACTTTCTATATGGCAGACACTCTTCTAGAAGGTTAGCACTCAGCAGTAAGTAAGAGAAACAAAAAAATCTCTCCTCTAAAGGTGCTTCTGTATTAGAGAAGGGCCTCTGCAAGAATTTCTAAAGCATATTGCATGGAACTAGATTTTCTGAGATATTAATAGGGATTATCATCAAAGACTATGCTCAAACATGGTAAGGAAATTGTGTGCTCATCAAAATTGAAAATTTTTTTGTTTATTGCTGTGGGATTCCCAGTTATTTCATTGCCAGGTATATGGTGAGTTTTCAAGATTAGAATACAATAGAGAATGTAAAATAAATTCTTTTGATCACTGAACCCTTTTTACCTCATCGAATACTCCAAGAAAATAACTAAAGTTCTGCTGAAAAAGAACAACTTAGTAGAAAACCTTTATCGCTGAGTGAAAGGCTGTCATTAAGACTGAAACCACTTACAGTCCTTAAATAGAGTCCAACTGATACTTTCAATTCACGAGTGCCCTTGGGGCTTTTTCCCTGGACACCATTTCAGGCATGTGATATAGTTGGGCAGGCTACCGAATGCAAAGCTGGTGTTTGGTCATCTTCAGCAGCCAAAATATTCTGAGAAGGATCATAGTGGATAGTGGGGGGGTTGCTTTTTACATTAGAGCTGTAACAATGCCACACCAACAGTGTGGGTACCCAGAGCCCTCGGGTTTGCAACTCAGAAGCCCTGGGTTGGAATCCCAAGTCTACCTTTTGTCTGCTAAGCATTCTCAGATGATTCCTCTGAGCCTGTTGCCTTGATTGTAAGAAAGAAGATATGATGGCCACTCCTTGGGCTCATTATGAGCCTCGAATGCGATCTTGTGTGAGCACAACTCATAATATTGGCTCTGATTACAGATCAGGCTATGCTGGATTTCATCTAGACATTTTTTTTGGCATAAATGTTTCCATCAGTGTGGTCTTGGTTCAGTTGACATTAAATGATTAATTATGGAGTATCTTTATGGGGTGAGTTTATCTAGAATATTAGAAGACTAAAGCTAAAATTAAGGAGAAGGTCTATAAATTTATTCAAATGATATTTAATCACCACTTTCTATATGGCAGACACTCTTCTAGAAGGTTAGCACTCAGCAGTAAGTAAGAGAAACAAAAAAATCTCTCCTCTAAAGGTGCTTCTGTATTAGAGAAGGGCCTCTGCAAGAATTTCTAAAGCATATTGCATGGAACTAGATTTTCTGAGATATTAATAGGGATTATCATCAAAGACTATGCTCAAACATGGTAAGGAAATTGTGTGCTCATCAAAATTGAAAATTTTTTTGTTTATTGCTGTGGGATTCCCAGTTATTTCATTGCCAGGTATATGGTGAGTTTTCAAGATTAGAATACAATAGAGAATGTAAAATAAATTCTTTTGATCACTGAACCCTTTTTACCTCATCGAATACTCCAAGAAAATAACTAAAGTTCTGCTGAAAAAGAACAACTTAGTAGAAAACCTTTATCGCTGAGTGAAAGGCTGTCATTAAGACTGAAACCACTTACAGTCCTTAAATAGAGTCCAACTGATACTTTCAATTCACGAGTGCCCTTGGGGCTTTTTCCCTGGACACCATTTCAGGCATGTGATATAGTTGGGCAGGCTACCGAATGCAAAGCTGGTGTTTGGTCATCTTCAGCAGCCAAAATATTCTGAGAAGGATCATAGTGGATAGTGGGGGGGTTGCTTTTTACATTAGAGCTGTAACAATGCCACACCAACAGTGTGGGTACCCAGAGCCCTCGGGTTTGCAACTCAGAAGCCCTGGGTTGGAATCCCAAGTCTACCTTTTGTCTGCTAAGCATTCTCAGATGATTCCTCTGAGCCTGTTGCCTTGATTGTAAGAAAGAAGATATGATGGCCACTCCTTGGGCTCATTATGAGCCTCGAATGCGATCTTGTGTGAGCACAACTCATAATATTGGCTCTGATTACAGATCAGGCTATGCTGGCGTGAGCCACGTGGTCATGCCCCTCATCCAAATGAACATTTTGGCAAAAGCAGGCAGCTGAGATCCATACTCTCATATTATATGCCTAATGACAGAATATGGCCCTTCCCCTGCTTATAAAGGATTCTTGCTCCAGCCAAAACACTCAACATTGAAGACTCAATAATAGGTGCAGATCACGTTCAGAGTTATATAATTTGAATACAAAAAGTTTGCTTAGGTTTCCAGTACACTGTTAAATATGGCACTGTTTATATATCCCCTGGAAAGGGAATGGCTACCCACTCCAGTATTCTTGCCTGGAGAATTCCATGGATGGAGGAGCCTGGCAGGTTGCAGTTCATGGAATGGTAAAGAGTCAGTCAAGGCTGAAGTGACTGACACACACACAAACATATGTCGTTATGTAATTAAAAAAAAAAGGTGGAGAGGGGAACAGGCTTATCTTTTTATTAAGTATGCTAACAAGCTGGTTCTTCTCAAATAGACCAATGCAATGCAGAAAAGAATGCAGAAATAAAATTTCTTTTATCAAGATTGTCATTTGATTACTGGGCAAATTGGACTTTCCTTGGATTGTTCTGTAGAATTTGCTATCTTCTAACTGCTGTCACAGTTCTTTGGTCAGCAGTTGAGAGGCCAAGAAAAAAACTGTTGAGTCAAATTCTCCACTCACTCCAAGTGGTCAGGACTGACATGCAGGGTCCTCTGGTAAAGAAATAGTTCTCCCCTATCAACAGCTTTGAGAAGGAAAATAACAAAAGCCTGTTCTCTCCAAAAAAAAGGCATTAGTGACAGTTGAAATGTCTAAGGGGAGAGATTTGCTGACTTGACAAACCATGATTACTTTTTACAGCTCATGAAACTGTCTTCTTAAGAGACATGCTCTATGGCCTTAAGTTTATTGCTCTCATGATTTCAGAAATGTCATGTTTTGGAAACACGAGAAGCCTCAATGAGAAAAGGCGAGATTAATAGCAGAGCTTTGCCCCAATACTAAGCATCTTAGCATTGGTTGCCAAATGAGAAAGAAGATATGATGGCCCCTCCTTGGGCTCATTATGAGCCTCGAATGCGATCTTGTGTGAGCACAACTCATAATATTGGCTCTGATTACAGATCAGGCTATGCTGGCGTGAGCCACGTGGTCATGCCCCTCATCCAAATGAACATTTTGGCAAAAGCAGGCAGCTGAGATCCATACTCTCATATTATATGCCTAATGACAGAATATGGCCCTTCCCCTGCTTATAAAGGATTCTTGCTCCAGCCAAAACACTCAACATTGAAGACTCAATAATAGGTGCAGATCACGTTCAGAGTTATATAATTTGAATACAAAAAGTTTGCTTAGGTTTCCAGTACACTGTTAAATATGGCACTGTTTATATATCCCCTGGAAAGGGAATGGCTACCCACTCCAGTATTCTTGCCTGGAGAATTCCATGGATGGAGGAGCCTGGCAGGTTGCAGTTCATGGAATGGTAAAGAGTCAGTCAAGGCTGAAGTGACTGACACACACACAAACATATGTCGTTATGTAATTAAAAAAAAAAAGGTGGAGAGGGGAACAGGCTTATCTTTTTATTAAGTATGCTAACAAGCTGGTTCTTCTCAAATAGACCAATGCAATGCAGAAAAGAATGCAGAAATAAAATTTCTTTTATCAAGATTGTCATTTGATTACTGGGCAAATTGGACTTTCCTTGGATTGTTCTGTAGAATTTGCTATCTTCTAACTGCTGTCACAGTTCTTTGGTCAGCAGTTGAGAGGCCAAGAAAAAAACTGTTGAGTCAAATTCTCCACTCACTCCAAGTGGTCAGGACTGACATGCAGGGTCCTCTGGTAAAGAAATAGTTCTCCCCTATCAACAGCTTTGAGAAGGAAAATAACAAAAGCCTGTTCTCTCCAAAAAAAAGGCATTAGTGACAGTTGAAATGTCTAAGGGGAGAGATTTGCTGACTTGACAAACCATGATTACTTTTTACAGCTCATGAAACTGTCTTCTTAAGAGACATGCTCTATGGCCTTAAGTTTATTGCTCTCATGATTTCAGAAATGTCATGTTTTGGAAACACGAGAAGCCTCAATGAGAAAAGGCGAGATTAATAGCAGAGCTTTGCCCCAATACTAAGCATCTTAGCATTGGTTGCCAAATAGAGAAGAGAATGCAGCCCAAGTCTTCAGAGGCCCACAGGCTGGGGAGCTATGCTATCGCTCAGCACAGATAAGCACCCCCCAATTCCACTTTGCACCTTAATAATAAAGTCTGTTACTCTGCTTTATTTTATAAACTGATAGTGAACACTCCAAATTGAATCATGGGTTTACTCCTTATTAGGTGGTGACCAGGAGCACATCACTTATCAACCTCTGTGAGTCTTGATTCCTTCTGTGAAAAGGGTGTAGTAACAGGCTTCTCTTTAAGTGTTGGACTGATCAACAGCTAAAGAGAGCCCATTGAATGTAAGTCATGTAATGTCACTCATCTACTCAAAATCTTCCAAAGGCTGTCCATATCATTCTGAGTAAAAGGTAGAATCCTGACAGGGGCCCACAATTAAGACTCCTCAGGATCTGCTGCTCCATCCTCCTCTCTGGTCTCTTTTCCTATTAAGCTCCCCTCTAGCCACACTGGCCTTCTTGTTACTTACATAGGATGGGCTCGTGCTGTCCCCAGGGCCTTGGCATGTGCTGTTTCCCCTGCCTGGAGTGTTCATCCTCAGACGCTGGCATGGGTTGAATCCTTACCTCTTAGGGTCTTTACTCAAAGATGATCTTCTCAGAGATTCTATCGATTCTGTTCACAAACTCTCCTCCTTGCCTGTCTCATCTTCTTTTCTCCTTCCCTACTTTATTTTTCCCCATAGCATTTATCACCACTTAACTTACATGTATATTACTCATTTACTGTTTGTTACCTGATTTTCTCCTTCTGAATAAAGCTTATGAGATTAGAATATTTATCTATTCACTGCTGCACCTCAAGCCTCTGAAACAGTATCTGACACATAGTAGACACTAAATAAATATGTGTTAGATGAATGCAATGGGATTCCCTGGTGGCTCAGATGGTAAAGAATCCATCTATAATGCAGGAGACATGTGTTTTGTTCCTGGGTTGGGAAGATCCCCTGGAGGAGGGCATGGTAACCCACTTCAGTATTCTTGCCTGGAAAATCCCATGGACAGAGGAGCCTGGCAGTCTACAGTCCATGGGGTTGCAAAGAGTTGGACATGACTGAGTGACTAATACTTTCACTTTCTTTCAGATGAATGCATATTATAACACCATTGAAAGCATTCAGCACTGTGCCTTAGATTAAAAAAAAAAAAGATGTGAAGAGAGAAGAGATAGTGGTAGGTATAAACAGTGACTTGAATGTGCAGAATGTTCAAATTTTTATTTTACTATATTGTAGCAAATGGTAAAAAAGCAAAAATCATCCCAAGATGACCTGAGAGTCCTAAAGGAAATATATGTTAAGAATAATTTTTTAAAAAGGAAAAGCAGTTTTTATAGAAGAATACCATTTAGTAAATGTTAAAGGAATGACAAAATTAAAGGATTACCATTTTACAGCCTTTGTTGAAACAGTTGATTCCTGCATGAATCATCAGTGGATGTTAAAACTAGGAGATGAGGGATGCCTGGGATGTGGAGAGCTGAGCGGGGCTAAAGAAGTCTATCTGCCCACAGATTCCTTTCTAGTCCTACAGTCATATAGTCATATAGTCTGAACAGGCACTGGGGCCCCAAGGCCAGGGCCCCAGTGCCTGTTCAGGACCAGCCCTGTGACACATGGCATCACAGTCCTGAGAGTTCTCTGCTGGTGTGTGTGCAGCAGCCTGCAATCTTGGACCTTCAAATGGAGCTTACCAGTGAGTTATATTCACTGATGAAAACAGCTTTATATAGAACTATATTTCACTGGCTTGCCCTATTTTCACTTCTACTTCTCCTTTCACTCCCAGATGTGCTAAATCGATTCAGTCATGTCCACTTTTTGTGATGCATGGACTGTAGTCCACCGGGTTCCCCTGTCCATGGGATTTCCCAGGCTGGAGTGGGTTGCCATTTCCTACTTCACTCCTAGACAATTTGATTCAGATTCTACTTATGTTTAAAAAAAAAAATGAAACACTTACTGTCAATGGTCTCTTCTAGTCCCCACTGTTCCTTGTCACTTTCCTTAGATGGAAAATCCACAGTCTGGGCTCTGCTGAAGCCACAGGCGAGGAGAGACCTTCACAAGCCCGTATGTCCACCTACTTTCTCAGTTAACTGTCAATAGGAGATACTGGAGCACGGATTAACATTGCCATCGGTTGAAAAACCATCCAGGGACTAGGTTTCTGCAAAGAAGAAGACAGAATTCAGCTGTAAAGTGACACCTGAGGAAACTAGGAATTTGATGCCTATAATAGAGTCAGCTGGCCCTACGCATCCTGATGACAAAGCACCTGCTGAGGGCGCTCTCCCAGTCCCGTCTTCCTTTTCTTCTTCTCCTTTGTTCTGTTTATTCCTTTTGAAAGGAAAAGCAAAAAGACCTTTGCATCCTCCATGGAGAGTCTGTCATGGGGAATGAGATGTTAGCAAGTCTTGAGAGTTGCTCGGCCCTAGACAGCATGGGGACTTGCTTGTAAGTGATACCATTTTAAAAACCAATATGCAACTGTTCAGGGAAGCAATATAATATCCAAGAGCTCAGTGGAGAGAAGGGCCGCTGCACCCCCAGACAGGGGAGCCTCAGAACCACATTCTTTTTTCTCATCCCAACCTTGGGAATCCCCCCTCCTGAGTTTGGCAGACTGGCTTTTGGTTAGGAAGTTTACGTATGAACTTAAAGACGATTAGAATTGCTCTATGGATATGAGTTTGCTGGCCTCAGGGAAAACAGACCAAGCATGGAGTTTGTGATTGTCAGAGCCAAAAGGCAGTTCTGTGATGGTCCTGATCGAGTCCCCAGATTCCAGTTCATTTTCTTCTCTTGCTCTTTGAGACTGGGCTTCCTGTTTTTTCCTCCATGGACACCATATTTTAAAAGTTGATTTTTCAGATCATGCACTGTATCCTAAGTAACAGTCCAGATAGCCTTAGGGTTTTTCATTTAGCTTTATAAAAACATCCCTATCTGATATTCTTCCTGGATGGATAGGTTGAGAAATTTAGTGGGTGAGGTTCTGGAGGGCTAATCTGAGCCTGGTTAGGGATGAGGTAAAAGAATATCCCTGTTATTTCTTCCGACCTTCCACTGTTCTGGAGGGCTAATCTGACTTATGTTTAAAAAAAATGAAACACTTACTGTCAAAGTACAGATGGAAAATCCACAGTCTGGGCTCTGCTGAAGCCACAGGCGAGGAGAGACCTTCACAAGCCCGTATGTCCACCTACTTTCTCAGTTAACTGTCAATAGGAGATACTGGAGCACGGATTAACATTGCCATCGGTTGAAAAACCATCCAGGGACTAGGTTTCTGCAAAGAAGAAGACAGAATTCAGCTGTAAAGTGACACCTGAGGAAACTAGGAATTTGATGCCTATAATAGAGTCAGCTGGCCCTACGCATCCTGATGACAAAGCACCTGCTGAGGGCGCTCTCCCAGTCCCGTCTTCCTTTTCTTCTTCTCCTTTGTTCTGTTTATTCCTTTTGAAAGGAAAAGCAAAAAGACCTTTGCATCCTCCATGGAGAGTCTGTCATGGGGAATGAGATGTTAGCAAGTCTTGAGAGTTGCTCGGCCCTAGACAGCATGGGGACTTGCTTGTAAGTGATACCATTTTAAAAACCAATATGCAACTGTTCAGGGAAGCAATATAATATCCAAGAGCTCAGTGGAGAGAAGGGCCGCTGCACCCCCAGACAGGGGAGCCTCAGAACCACATTCTTTTTTCTCATCCCAACCTTGGGAATCCCCCCTCCTGAGTTTGGCAGACTGGCTTTTGGTTAGGAAGTTTACGTATGAACTTAAAGACGATTAGAATTGCTCTATGGATATGAGTTTGCTGGCCTCAGGGAAAACAGACCAAGCATGGAGTTTGTGATTGTCAGAGCCAAAAGGCAGTTCTGTGATGGTCCTGATCGAGTCCCCAGATTCCAGTTCATTTTCTTCTCTTGCTCTTTGAGACTGGGCTTCCTGTTTTTTCCTCCATGGACACCATATTTTAAAAGTTGATTTTTCAGATCATGCACTGTATCCTAAGTAACAGTCCAGATAGCCTTAGGGTTTTTCATTTAGCTTTATAAAAACATCCCTATCTGATATTCTTCCTGGATGGATAGGTTGAGAAATTTAGTGGGTGAGGTTCTGGAGGGCTAATCTGAGCCTGGTTAGGGATGAGGTAAAAGAATATCCCTGTTATTTCTTCCGACCTTCCACTGTCATAATAAAGGTCCAGAGTTAGGAGACTTTGACAGGGCAGTTGTGAGGATAAGCCCAGAACAGGCAACTGTGAGGTCAAAACATAAGGTGAATAGGCAGAAAAACTAACTGTAGAAATTCCCTAGACTATGGTGCATCTTCCAAAGGCTTTTAAGGTGGTACCCACTGCCTCAAACGTAAACAGGTGAATAATGGAAGACTTTGAGGAAAACAGATTTCTCCAGGCACCCAATAGGAATTTCTTTTCAGAGACCTGCCTCAGCCCAAGGGAACATGCAGGTGGACTGTGTAACCCATACATGCCCGGAGAACTCGGACCCACCAACTCTGCTGCAGTTGGCCCAAAATGAAGCACCTGGTCGTTGACTGCCTGTTTTCCTACTTTTGTCATTCATTTACAACTCACAACACGTAAGAAAAATCACACACGCTCCCAAACCCATCCCATAATATACCTTGATTCTAGTAAGCCCACCTCCAGGCTCCCCAGCAACCTCTAATCAGCATACCTGAAATCTTCTCTATTTGCACTCAGGCTTTCCAGAACCTCTGCCTGTCTGTGAGTCTCTGCCAAAGGCTAGGGATGAGGGTCGGCTCCCTCTGCAACAAGCTGAATCAATAGCCGGTGTGTTCCCCTTTGGGTAGTCTTTGTTTCCATACATCTATGCTAGACATAGGAAGACTCATTATTTAAACAAACAGCCCAGAACCTACACATCTAACTAGCACTGCCCATAATTTGCCTGAGTATTCTCTTGGAAGGTTTAAGACCCTTTTCTGATACAGTCATTGCTCTGGGTATTTTTAGCACTCTCTTTCTCAGCATTGAATTCAGAGTCAAGATAGAGTTATAGGGTTGGATAGGGGGCTCTCTTTTCATTTTGTCATGTTTTCACTGTTTCATTCTCTCTCTTACATACACACACACTCCCAGTACATTTCATTTCAGGCCTAGAATATGCCCTCTGCCATGTTTATGTTGATCTCATTCACCAGGCCTGTCTTCAAAATGATTTTAAATCATTTCCTCATTGAATCCTTTTTTCCCAAATGAATAGGTTGAGAAATTTAGTGGGTGAGGTTCTGGAGGGCTAATCTGAGCCTGGTTAGGGATGAGGTAAAAGAATATCCCTGTTATTTCTTCCGACCTTCCACTGTCATAATAAAGGTCCAGAGTTAGGAGACTTTGACAGGGCAGTTGTGAGGATAAGCCCAGAACAGGCAACTGTGAGGTCAAAACATAAGGTGAATAGGCAGAAAAACTAACTGTAGAAATTCCCTAGACTATGGTGCATCTTCCAAAGGCTTTTAAGGTGGTACCCACTGCCTCAAACGTAAACAGGTGAATAATGGAAGACTTTGAGGAAAACAGATTTCTCCAGGCACCCAATAGGAATTTCTTTTCAGAGACCTGCCTCAGCCCAAGGGAACATGCAGGTGGACTGTGTAACCCATACATGCCCGGAGAACTCGGACCCACCAACTCTGCTGCAGTTGGCCCAAAATGAAGCACCTGGTCGTTGACTGCCTGTTTTCCTACTTTTTGTCATTCATTTACAACTCACAACACGTAAGAAAAATCACACACGCTCCCAAACCCATCCCATAATATACCTTGATTCTAGTAAGCCCACCTCCAGGCTCCCCAGCAACCTCTAATCAGCATACCTGAAATCTTCTCTATTTGCACTCAGGCTTTCCAGAACCTCTGCCTGTCTGTGAGTCTCTGCCAAAGGCTAGGGATGAGGGTCGGCTCCCTCTGCAACAAGCTGAATCAATAGCCGGTGTGTTCCCCTTTGGGTAGTCTTTGTTTCCATACATCTATGCTAGACATAGGAAGACTCATTATTTAAACAAACAGCCCAGAACCTACACATCTAACTAGCACTGCCCATAATTTGCCTGAGTATTCTCTTGGAAGGTTTAAGACCCTTTTCTGATACAGTCATTGCTCTGGGTATTTTTAGCACTCTCTTTCTCAGCATTGAATTCAGAGTCAAGATAGAGTTATAGGGTTGGATAGGGGGCTCTCTTTTCATTTTGTCATGTTTTCACTGTTTCATTCTCTCTCTCTTACATACACACACACTCCCAGTACATTTCATTTCAGGCCTAGAATATGCCCTCTGCCATGTTTATGTTGATCTCATTCACCAGGCCTGTCTTCAAAATGATTTTAAATCATTTCCCTCATTGACCCACTACCCTCCAAGAGTTTGTTATTTACCAAAATGATATTTCCAAAGAGTGACTCAAGTTTTGTTATCTATTTGAAAGATTTGTCACCAGATTCTTCCTGTCTTTGCCTTTTTTTAATACTTTCTTTATTTTTATTTTAAAGATTTATTTATTTATTTATTTTGGGCGGGGGTCGGGTTGGGGAGGGAGGGGAGCGGGCGGGCCACTTCTATTGGTCTTTCTCTATTTTCATCCGTCTTTGTTCTTTGGCTCCTGTGGGCCTCCCATCGCGGTGGCCTCTCTCACTGCAGAGCTCCAGAGCTCCGGCTCGGTAATTGGACACACCGGTCCAGCCGCTCCACGGCACATGGGATCTTCCCAGGCCAGGGATAGAACTGGCGCTCCTTGCACTGCAAGGCGGTGGTCCTTACCCACTGGACCACCAGGGAAGCCCTGTGAGCATGCTTCTTGTTCAGTGACTTCTCTTGTTGTGGAACACAGGCTCTAGGGCACACAGGCTTCAATAGATGTGACTCCGAGGCTCTAGAGCACAGGCTCAATAGTTGTGGCTCACGGGCTTAGTTGCTCCACAGCATGTGGGATCTTCCTGGATCAGGGATGGAACCCGTGTCTCCTGTATTGGCAGGTAAACTCTTAATCACTGAGCTACAGGCTTAATTGCTCCACAGCATGTGGGATCTTCCTGGATCAGGGATGGAACCCGTGTCTCCTGCATTGGCAGGTAAACTCTTAACCACTGAGCTACAAGAGAAGCCCCTGTCTTTGCATTTTGCAGTTCCGTTGGCAAGGGCACATATTTAATGTTGCCTTATTACAAATCTTCCCAAGTCTATTCTGCATCAGGTCCTTCCTCAGATTGGTGTGGAAACCAGAGTGGGGAGGGTAAACCATCTTTTGCTAGCAAGTGAGATGGTGTGTTCTCGTTACCTAGACCAATGCACAGGACAGGCTCTTCAGTGTCTGCTCTTGACATGCCCTGAAAACAGTACATGTCAGCATCTGTTGGTTTTGAAAAATTGTAAACTTTGTGAACAAACGTCGATTGCAAGCAATCATTTTGACTTTCATTCTCATTATGAATTCCTATGGTAGAAGGATACTTGTCACTAAATATTACTATTTTGTTCACAAGTTTCAAACATCAGAATCTGCCAAGTGGCTGTTTCAGTCTGAGTGGGCTTAGAATGATCCTGCCTCTTATAAAGAAAGTGAACAAAGCAGCCCCCGGTTAGCAACGTTCAGTTCTTTGAAGTCTGTCGTGTACAGATACAAACACTGGAGGCATGCTGGAGCATTTACCATGTACTCAAGCCATGGAGCTGGAAGCCCACGGAAGGACAATTGCTGGAAATGGGATATAAACAATTCATAATAAGCATATTCAAAATGGGTGCTTTACTTTGAAATGATAAAATCACTGAATTGTTTGGAATGCCCACATTAATCCTTTGAAATTCTTTAGCTATTCCTCCTGCAGAATTCTGTGAGGTAGGGGACAACTGGAGGGCTATTTCAGCGGTTTCATTCTAATTTTTCACCCTCTACCAGCTGTTGGGAGTGAGGGGTGGCGGAGGAAGTCTTCCCAGTCCTTCTCTTCTCATTCTTGTAGCTCAAGAAATTTCCTGTCCTTGTTGGTCCTTCTAAAACATTTATTACTACTCAGGGATACATATATTGGCACTCCCATCCTGTCTGCACAAATGGCCTTGAGAGCTGACAGGAAAATCAAGGGGACTCTGAGACTTGTGGCTGCCTCTGTGCACACTGTCGCCTCACTGGGACACCTGGTAATGAGGGAAGGGTCCTTCTCCACCCGTGTTTCCTGATTCAGGAATGGCACCCATTTTTCAGAAGCCTAGGCAGTTCTAAGGAAGAGGTCATCCCCTCAGCCTGCAGCTCTCTGTCCCTTCCCTGCCCCTGTCGTGGAGTCAGACATCTCTCCCCTTCCCCCCTCACACCCTGTGCTAAGCTCCATCAGAGCACGTCACCCCAGTTGGTCAAGTGCAGGTTGGTCTCCCAAGAGACTGCACCTTTCTTAGAGCTTGGCTGCGTCTTAGCATTCTTGTGCTACCTCGAAATCAAGCAGTAGTGAGGACCAGAGGTCCTACTGATCACTTGAACAAAGCGATTTTTTTTCAAAAGCAAAATCATTTTGACTTTCATTCTCATTATGAATTCCTATGGTAGAAGGATACTTGTCACTAAATATTACTATTTTGTTCACAAGTTTCAAACATCAGAATCTGCCAAGTGGCTGTTTCAGTCTGAGTGGGCTTAGAATGATCCTGCCTCTTATAAAGAAAGTGAACAAAGCAGCCCCCGGTTAGCAACGTTCAGTTCTTTGAAGTCTGTCGTGTACAGATACAAACACTGGAGGCATGCTGGAGCATTTACCATGTACTCAAGCCATG
The DNA here is from genome assembly GCA_022376925.1 of Tragulus kanchil. Classification (NCBI taxonomy): domain Eukaryota; kingdom Metazoa; phylum Chordata; class Mammalia; order Artiodactyla; family Tragulidae; genus Tragulus; species Tragulus kanchil. The sequence goes on along the minus strand of JAIOJX010000003.1, from coordinate 73,157,331 downwards.
GAGCTGGAAGCCCACGGAAGGACAATTGCTGGAAATGGGATATAAACAATTCATAATAAGCATATTCAAAATGGGTGCTTTACTTTGAAATGATAAAATCACTGAATTGTTTGGAATGCCCACATTAATCCTTTGAAATTCTTTAGCTATTCCTCCTGCAGAATTCTGTGAGGTAGGGGACAACTGGAGGGCTATTTCAGCGGTTTCATTCTAATTTTTCACCCTCTACCAGCTGTTGGGAGTGAGGGGTGGCGGAGGAAGTCTTCCCAGTCCTTCTCTTCTCATTCTTGTAGCTCAAGAAATTTCCTGTCCTTGTTGGTCCTTCTAAAACATTTATTACTACTCAGGGATACATATATTGGCACTCCCATCCTGTCTGCACAAATGGCCTTGAGAGCTGACAGGAAAATCAAGGGGACTCTGAGACTTGTGGCTGCCTCTGTGCACACTGTCGCCTCACTGGGACACCTGGTAATGAGGGAAGGGTCCTTCTCCACCCGTGTTTCCTGATTCAGGAATGGCACCCATTTTTCAGAAGCCTAGGCAGTTCTAAGGAAGAGGTCATCCCCTCAGCCTGCAGCTCTCTGTCCCTTCCCTGCCCCTGTCGTGGAGTCAGACATCTCTCCTCCCTTCCCCTCTCACACCCTGTGCTAAGCTCCATCAGAGCACGTCACCCCAGTTGGTCAAGTGCAGGTTGGTCTCCCAAGAGACTGCACCTTTCTTAGAGCTTGGCTGCGTCTTAGCATTCTTGTGCTACCTGCGAAATCAAGCAGTAGTGAGGACCAGAGGTCCTACTGAACAGCACAGGGAAGTAGATTCAATATCCTGTGATAAACCATAATAGAGAAGAATATGATAAAGAATATGTATGTGTTACCAAGTCCAAGCTCGCTTTGCTTGCCATACGACAGGCCATTGAATCCGAGGGACAGGTGTTGAGACAGGGAAGACAACTTTATTTGGAAAGCAGCTGACAGAGGTGGTAGGCTAATACCTCAAAATAACCATCTTATGAGGGGGGAGTCTGGATGCCATGTTCTTTTATAATCAGAGATGGGGAGAAGTGAGGAAGCAAAGTAAAAAAAGGCCATTAATCTTGCAGACATCTCCTAGAATGCCAAGCTTCAGGTAGGGAATGTGTTAATTTCTCCTTTCCTGCCATCCCCAGGTGAACAGGGTTCTGAACAAGGGCACTTTAGTTTAACAGTCAGGCAGAGGGGCAGGATTCTCTGAGGCAAACTGTTATATGTGATTATAATAACAAAAGCAAAGAAAAGGAAGTAGAAAAAACAGTTTCATCATGTGGTAAAAACTGGTTTCCTCCCTGCAACATATGTATAGCTGGATCATTCTGCCGCATGGCATAAATTAATACAGCATAAATTAATTGTATGTCAATAAGATTTCTTTAAAAAGAAAAAAATAATAAGCGAGAGAGAAAAGTGTCCAAAATTAGAAATCAGTGCTAAGCATTTTGGGCAATCAGAGAATAAAATACATAACTATAAATACATTTATGTTGGAATGACATGGTTTTGGTCCTCTGGAAGTTACTTAGAAGTAGGAAATAAATCTGTGTAAAATAGATCACAGTGACAGTATGTCATAGACTACATGGTCATTTCCAGTTGACTTCTCATGAGACCCAAAACACTTAACAGATTGAAATAACTTAAAGACTTAAAACTTTTAGGGCATAGTTAATATTATCAATACAATAATTAATATAATGTTTAGAGTGAAATTGAAAGTCACTCTTTTGTGCCTGACCCTTTGTGACCCCATGGACTGTAGCCAGGCTCCTCTGTCCACAGGATTCTCTCGGCAAGAATCCTGGAGTGGGTTGCCATTCCTTTCTCCAGGGGCTCTTCCCAACCCAGGGGTTGAACCCAGGTCTCCCACATTGCGGGTGATTCTTTACTGCCTGAGCCATCAGGCAACCATCATCCTAATTCTCTCTGTGACAGAACTCTAGCAGTAAAACTTTCTGTTGCTTCAGAAAACCTACTATTTGGAAAAATAAGTAACTTGGTTAATGATATTAAGGCTATTTTGTCTGTCTTTGGGTTTGCTCTTGTTTATCCCAACCTTTAACTTACTGATTTCTCTGTGTAGCATTTAGATTAGACCCTATGGTTTATTTTGAAATTTTAATATTATAATTTATTTATTTGTATTTGCTTTATCTCTCACAGAAAGATTCATAGATATACAAATATATTAGATTTCAAATATTATAACATGTCAGTCATAAGTATTTTGTCATGCCTTTCCTAGGAATAAGGGCATTCTGCAACATAAGGACAGTTTCTTTATCACAGTCAAAAAACACTAGCTTATATCGTTTACTGTGAAAGCCATATTTAAATTCCAAATTTTCCCCAAAACTGACTTTCATATTTTCTTTCTCTGATCCAGCATCCAATCAGGATTCACACATTTTCCCATACTGCACTTCTCACTTCTTCTGCCTTTGCTTCTTTTTTTTTTTTTTTTTTAATGACACATATCTTTCTGAAGAAGTAAGGGAAATTGTCTTCCAGAATATCCCCCTGTCTTGTTGTGTATACTTGTTTCTTCATGATTGAATTCAGGTCAAACTATTTCATAATTTTTAAGTATTTTTAATTATATGTAGTATAAAGCTATAGCAAAAAAATTACAAAATAAGAAAGGAATTCACCAGTTATCCCACGGGCCTAATTCATATATTTTCATGTATTACCAACCTTTTTCCTATTTTTCTTTTCTGCATAGTTTTGATTATAAAGGAGATCTGACTTTGTAGTCTGGTTATTTTTGATACAACATCACATGATAAACATTATCATTAATATAATGTTTAAAAAACCTCTTTGTGCGACCCTTTGTGACCCCATGGACTGTAGCCAGGCTCCTCTGTCCACAGGATTCTCTCGGCAAGAATCCTGGAGTGGGTTGCCATGCCTTCCTCCAGGGGCTCTTCCCAACCCAGGGGTTGAACCCAGGTCTCCACATTGCGGGTGATTCTTTACTGCCTGAGCCATCAGGCAACCATCATCCTAATTCTCTCTGTGACAGAACTCTAGCAGTAAAACTTTCTGTTGCTTCAGAAAACCTACTATTTGGAAAAATAAGTAACTTGGTTAATGATATTAAGGCTATTTTGTCTGTCTTTGGGTTTGCTCTTGTTTATCCCAACCTTTAACTTACTGATTTCTCTGTGTAGCATTTAGATTAGACCCTATGGTTTATTTTGAAATTTTAATATTATAATTTATTTATTTGTATTTGCTTTATCTCTCACAGAAAGATTCATAGATATACAAATATATTAGATTTCAAATATTATAACATGTCAGTCATAAGTATTTTGTCATGCCTTTCCTAGGAATAAGGGCATTCTGCAACATAAGGACAGTTTCTTTATCACAGTCAAAAAACACTAGCTTATATCGTTTACTGTGAAAGCCATATTTAAATTCCAAATTTTCCCCAAAACTGACTTTCATATTTTCTTTCTCTGATCCAGCATCCAATCAGGATTCACACATTTTCCCATACTGCACTTCTCACTTCTTCTGCCTTTGCTTCTTTTTTTTTTTTTTTTTTAATGACACATATCTTTCTGAAGAAGTAAGGGAAATTGTCTTCCAGAATATCCCCCTGTCTTGTTGTGTATACTTGTTTCTTCATGATTGAATTCAGGTCAAACTATTTCATAATTTTTAAGTATTTTTAATTATATGTAGTATAAAGCTATAGCAAAAAAATTACAAAATAAGAAAGGAATTCACCAGTTATCCCACGGGCCTAATTCATATATTTTCATGTATTACCAACCTTTTTCCTATTTTTCTTTTCTGCATAGTTTTGATTATAAAGGAGATCTGACTTTGTAGTCTGGTTATTTTTGATACAACATCACATGATAAACATTTTCACTAGAAATAATGGGAATAATACTAACAGTATTAGCAATAATACCAAATTTTTTGCACACCTATCCAATTACAGGTAGCAGCAAGCACTCTCTTTATACTATTTGTTTAAAAATTTTTTCAACCCTTTAAAGTAGGTTCTTTTATTATACCCTTCTTCTTTAAAAAAAAAAGATTTATTCATTTATTTATTTTGGCGGGGGCGGGTTGGGGAGGGAAAGGGCGTGTGGGCCACTTCTATTAGTCTTTCTTTTTTTTTTTTTAAACCTTTATTTTACTTTTAACTTTTACAGTTTTGTTGTTTACAGATATGTATTTTCTCAGATTAGTCATATGTATATCCTCCCTTCCCTCCCCTCCCGACCATCACACAACACCCCTGAAGGATCCCCTTTTCTCACAGAGCAATGACTAGAGCTATTTTCTTCACTTATGATAGTACAGGCCTTCATGCTACTTCCTTTATGCCTCTCACCCACTGTTCCTTCCCCACAATGTCCATATGTCCACTGTCCATGTCTGTCTTTCTGTCGCTTCACTGCATGTGCCATCATCACCATCCTACTAGATTCCATATATATGTGTTAATATACTGTATTTGTCCTTCTCTTTCTGACTGACTTCACTTTTTATGATACGTTCTAGATCCAGCCACCTCATTAGGGTTGATTCTTCTGCATTTCTCTTTACAGCTGTGTAGTATTCCATTGTATATATGTACCAGAGCTTTTGGATCCATTCATTCGTCGATGGGCATCTAGGTTCCTTCCATGTTCTAGCTATTGTATAGAGAGATGCAGTGAACATTGGGGTACAGGTGCTTCTTTCAGTTTTGATTTTGTCAGGGTATAAGCCTAAGAGTGGGATTGCTGGGTCATATAGTGCTTGTACTTTTAGTTTTTTAAGAAATCTCCAGACTGTCTTCCATGGAGGCTGTATCAATTTACACTCCCACCAGCAATGCAGGAGTGTTCCCTTTTCTCCGCAGCCTCTCCAGCATTTATTGTCTGTCAATTTGTGAATGATGGCCATTCTGACGGGTGTGAGGTGATATCTCATTGTAGTTTTGATTTGCATTTCTCTAATTATTAGTGAAGTTGAGCATCGTTTCATGTGTTTTTGGGCCATCTTTATGTCATCGTTGGAGAGGTGTCTGTTTAGGTCCTTTTCCCATTTTTTGATTGGGTTGTTCGTTTTTCCAGTGCTGAGTTGTCTGAGTTGCTTGTAGATTTTGGAGATTAATTCTTTGTCTATTGTTTCATTTGCTATAATCTTCTCCCACTCTGTGGGCTGTCTGTTCAGCATTTTTGTAATTTCTTTAGCTGTACAAAAGCGTTTAAGTTTCATTAGGTCCCACATGTTCATTTGTCTTTTTAGTTCCACTATTCTAGTAGGTGGGTCAGAGAAGATCTTGCTTTGATTGATGTCCTTGAGGGTTTTGCCTATATTCTCCTCTAAGAGTTTGATGGTTTCTGGCCTTACATTTAAGTCTTTAATCCATTTTGAGTTGATCTTTGTGTATGGTGTCAGGGTATGTTCCAACTTCATTTTCTTGCATGTAACTGTCCAATTTTCCCAGCACCATTTGTTGAAGAGGCTGTCTTTGTCCCATTTTATATGTTCGCCTCCTTTGTCAAAAATAAGATGCCCATAGGTGCGTGGCTTTATCTCTGGGTTCTCGATCTTGTTCCATTGGTCGATATTTCTGTTTTTGTGCCAGTACCAGGCTGTCTTGATGACTGTTGCTTTGTAGTAGAGTCTGAAGTTGGGGAGGCTGATCCCCCCAGCTCCATTCTTCTTCCTGAGGATTGCTTTGGCTATTCGAGGTCTTTTGTGTTTCCATATGAACTGTGTTATTCTTTGGTCGATGGGCATCTAGGTTCCTTCCATGTTCTAGCTATTGTATAGAGAGATGCAGTGAACATTGGGGTACAGGTGCTTCTTTCAGTTTTGATTTTGTCAGGGTATAAGCCTAAGAGTGGGATTGCTGGGTCATATAGTGCTTGTACTTTTAGTTTTTTAAGAAATCTCCAGACTGTCTTCCATGGAGGCTGTATCAATTTACACTCCCACCAGCAATGCAGGAGTGTTCCCTTTTCTCCGCAGCCTCTCCAGCATTTATTGTCTGTCAATTTGTGAATGATGGCCATTCTGACGGGTGTGAGGTGATATCTCATTGTAGTTTTGATTTGCATTTCTCTAATTATTAGTGAAGTTGAGCATCGTTTCATGTGTTTTTGGGCCATCTTTATGTCATCGTTGGAGAGGTGTCTGTTTAGGTCCTTTTCCCATTTTTTGATTGGGTTGTTCGTTTTTCCAGTGCTGAGTTGTCTGAGTTGCTTGTAGATTTTGGAGATTAATTCTTTGTCTATTGTTTCATTTGCTATAATCTTCTCCCACTCTGTGGGCTGTCTGTTCAGCATTTTTGTAATTTCTTTAGCTGTACAAAAGCGTTTAAGTTTCATTAGGTCCCACATGTTCATTTGTCTTTTTAGTTCCACTATTCTAGTAGGTGGGTCAGAGAAGATCTTGCTTTGATTGATGTCCTTGAGGGTTTTGCCTATATTCTCCTCTAAGAGTTTGATGGTTTCTGGCCTTACATTTAAGTCTTTAATCCATTTTGAGTTGATCTTTGTGTATCGTGTCAGGGTATGTTCCAACTTCATTTTCTTGCATGTAACTGTCCAATTTTCCCAGCACCATTTGTTGAAGAGGCTGTCTTTGTCCCATTTTATATGTTCGCCTCCTTTGTCAAAAATAAGATGCCCATAGGTGCGTGGCTTTATCTCTGGGTTCTCGATCTTGTTCCATTGGTCGATATTTCTGTTTTTGTGCCAGTACCAGGCTGTCTTGATGACTGTTGCTTTGTAGTAGAGTCTGAAGTTGGGGAGGCTGATCCCCCCAGCTCCATTCTTCTTCCTGAGGATTGCTTTGGCTATTCGAGGTCTTTTGTGTTTCCATATGAACTGTGTTATTCTTTGGTCTAGTTCTGTGAAGAATGTTATTGGAAGTTTGATAGGGATCGCATTGAATTTATAGATGACATTTGGTAGTATGGTCATTTTCACAATATTGATTCTTCCGACCCAGGAACATGGAATATTTCTCCATCTGTTTAATTCTTCTTTAATGTCTCTCATGAGTGTCTTGTAATTTTCTATGTACAATTCTTTTGTTTCTTTGGGTAGGTTTATTCCTAGATATTTGATTCTTTTGGTTGCGATGGTGAAGGGGATTGCCTCTTTGATTTCATTTTCTGACTTTTCATTGTTTGTGTATAGGAATGCCAGTGATTTCTGTATATTGATTTTGTATCCTGCGACTTTGCTGAATTCACTGATTAACTCTAGTAGTTTTGTAATAGTGTCTTTGGGATTTTCTATGTATAATATCATGTCATCTGCAAATAGAGAGAGTTTGACTTCTTCTTTTCCAATCTGGATTCCTTTGATTTCTTTCTCTTCTCTTATTGCTGTTGCTAGAACTTCCAGGACTATGTTGAATAAGAGTGGTGAAAGTGGACACCCTTGTCTTGTTCCTGATCTTAGAGGGAATGCTTTGAGTTTTTCACCATTGAGGATAATGTTCGCTGTGGGCTTCTCATATATGGCTTTCACTATGTTAAGATAAGTTCCTTCTATGCCCATTTTTTGAAGAGTTTTTATCATAAATGGGTGCTGTACTTTGTCAAAGGCTTTTTCTGCATCTATTGAGATGATCATGTGATTTTTGTCTTTCAATTTGTTGATATGGTATATCACATTGATTGATTTGCGGATGTTGAAGAATCCTTGCATGCCTGGGATGAACCCAACTTGATCATGATGAATAAGCTTTTTGATGTGTTGCTGAATTCTGTTTGCTAGGATTTTGTTTAGGATTTTGGCATCTAAATTCATCAGTGAAATTGGCCTATAATTTTCTTTTTTTGTGATATCTTTGCCTGGCTTTGGTATCAGGGTGATGGTGGCCTCGTAGAATGTGTTTGGAAGTGTTCCTTCCTGTGCAATTTTTTGGAAGAGTTTTAGAAGGACAGGCATTAGCTCTTCTTTAAATGTTTGGTAGTATGGTCATTTTCACAATATTGATTCTTCCGACCCAGGAACATGGAATATTTCTCCATCTGTTTAATTCTTCTTTAATGTCTCTCATGAGTGTCTTGTAATTTTCTATGTACAATTCTTTTGTTTCTTTGGGTAGGTTTATTCCTAGATATTTGATTCTTTTGGTTGCGATGGTGAAGGGAGATTGCCTCTTTGATTTCATTTTCTGACTTTTCATTGTTTGTGTATAGGAATGCCAGTGATTTCTGTATATTGATTTTGTATCCTGCGACTTTGCTGAATTCACTGATTAACTCTAGTAGTTTTGTAATAGTGTCTTTGGGATTTTCTATGTATAATATCATGTCATCTGCAAATAGAGAGAGTTTGACTTCTTCTTTTCCAATCTGGATTCCTTTGATTTCTTTCTCTTCTCTTATTGCTGTTGCTAGAACTTCCAGGACTATGTTGAATAAGAGTGGTGAAAGTGGACACCCTTGTCTTGTTCCTGATCTTAGAGGGAATGCTTTGAGTTTTTCACCATTGAGGATAATGTTCGCTGTGGGCTTCTCATATATGGCTTTCACTATGTTAAGATAAGTTCCTTCTATGCCCATTTTTTGAAGAGTTTTTATCATAAATGGGTGCTGTACTTTGTCAAAGGCTTTTTCTGCATCTATTGAGATGATCATGTGATTTTTGTCTTTCAATTTGTTGATATGGTATATCACATTGATTGATTTGCGGATGTTGAAGAATCCTTGCATGCCTGGGATGAACCCAACTTGATCATGATGAATAAGCTTTTTGATGTGTTGCTGAATTCTGTTTGCTAGGATTTTGTTTAGGATTTTGGCATCTAAATTCATCAGTGAAATTGGCCTATAATTTTCTTTTTTTGTGATATCTTTGCCTGGCTTTGGTATCAGGGTGATGGTGGCCTCGTAGAATGTGTTTGGAAGTGTTCCTTCCTGTGCAATTTTTTGGAAGAGTTTTAGAAGGACAGGCATTAGCTCTTCTTTAAATGTTTGGTAGAATTCACTTGTGAAACCATCTGGCCCTGGGCTTTTATTTTTGGGTAGATTTTTGATCACAAGGTCGATTTCTGAGCTTGTGATTGGCTTGTTCATAGTTTCTATTTCTTCCCAGTTGAGTCTTGGGAGATTAATCTTCTCTAAGAAACAGTCCATTTCTTCCAGGTTGTCCAGTTTGTTGCCATAGAGTTGTTCATAATAGTCTCTTAGAATCCTTTGGATTTCTGCATGATCTGTTGTAATCTCTCCTTTTTCATTTTTGATTTTGTTGATCTGGTTCTTCTCTCTCTTTTTCTTAATGAGTCTGGCCAGTGGTGTGTCGATTTTATTGACTTTTTCGAAGAACCAGCTTTTTGTTTTATTTATCTTTACTATTGTTTCTTTTGTTTCTTTTTCATTTATTTCTGCTCTGATCTTTATGATTTCCCTTCTTCTGCTGGCTTTGGGGTGTTTTTGTTCTTCTTTCTCCAGTTGTTTTAAGCGTAAGGTAAGGTCGTCTGTTTGAGATTTTCCTAGTTTCTTGAGGTGGGATTGAATTGCTATAAACTTCCCTCTTAGAACTGCTTTTGCAGTATCCCATAGGTTTTGCACTGTTGTGTGTTCATTGTCATTTTCTTCTAGGAATTTTTTGATTTCTCCTTTGATTTCCTCAATGATCAGTTGGTTTTTTAGGTATGTGTTGTTTAATCTCCATGTGTTTGTGTTTTTAGCGGTTTTTTTCCTGTAGTTGATCTCTAGTCTCACTGCATTGTGTTCCGAGAAGATGGTTGATAGAATTTCAGTTTTCTTGAATTGACTGAGCATTGATTTGTGGCCCAAGATGTGGTCTATCCTGGAGAATGTTCTGTGAGCACTTGAGAAGAAAGTGTATTCTTCTGCTTTTGGATGGAAAGTCCTAAAGATATCAATGAGGTCCATTTCTTCTAGTGTGGCATTTAAGGCTTGTGTTTCTTTATTAATTTTCTGTTTGAATGATCTGTCCATTGGTGTGGGAGGAGTGTTAAAGTCTCCTACTATGATTGTGTTGCTGTCAATGTCTTCTTTTATGTCTGAAAGTGTTTGTCTTATGTATTGGGGTGCTCCTGCGTTGGGAGCATAGATATTTATGATTGTTATGTCTTCTTCTTGGATGGATCCCTTAATCATGATGTAGTGACCTGCCTTGTCTCTTAGAATCTTCTTTACTTTAAAATCTATTTTGTCTGATATGAGGATTGCTATTCCAGCCTTCTTTTGATTTCCATTTGTATGGAATATCTTTTTCCAGCCTCTCACTTTCAGTCTATGAGTGTCTCTAGGTCTGAAATGAGTTTCCTGGAGGCAGCATATATATGGGTCGTGTTTTTGGATCCATTCAGCCACTCTGTGTCTTTTGGTTGGGGCATTTAGTCCATTGACATTCAAAGTAATTATTGATACAAATGATCCTATTGTCATCTTCTTAGATGCTATGATGGGTTTGTTTCGTGGATCTTCTCCTTTTATACTTGTTTTCTGTATAAGTCCCTTTAACACTTGTTGTAAGGCTGGTTTGGTGTGACTAAATTCTTTTAATTTTTGCTTATCTGTAAAGCTTTTGATTTCTCCATCAATTTTGAAGGAGATCCTGGCAGGGTAGAGGATTCTTGGTTGCAGATTATTCTCTTTCAGCCGATTAAATGTGTCCTGCCATTCCCTTCTGGCCTGCAGAGTTTCTGTTGAAAGATCAGCTGTTAAACGGATGGGCTTTCCCTTGTATGTCACTAGTTGCTTTTCCCTTGCTGCTTTGAGAATTCTATCTTTGTGTTTAATTTGTGTTAACTTCATTAATATGTGTCTTGGTGTGTTTCTTCTCGGATTGATTCTGTTAGGTACTCTTTGTGCTTCTTAGACTTGATTGACTATTTCTTTTCCCATGTTGGGGAAATTTTCAACTATAATCTCTTCAAAAATTTTCTCATAGCCTTTCTTTTTTTCTTCTTCTTCTGGAACCCCTATAATTCGAATATTGGTGCGTTTGATATTATCCCAGAGGTCTCTGAGGCTGTCCTCTGCTCTTTTCATTCTTTGAGCTAGAGTCTGTTTTTCAGCAGTTACTTCCGCCATTCTATCTTCCAGCTCACTTATCCGGTCTTCTGTCTCAGATACTCTGCTCTTGATTCCTTCTACAGTGTTTTTCAGTTCAGCAATTGAGCTGTTTGTCTCTGTTACTTTTTTGGTAAGTTCTTGTATTTCTTTATTCAGTGTGTTAGTTGTATCTTGCAATTTCTCTGAAATTCTGTTTTCAGTGTCTTTGATCATCTTTACAATCATTCTTCTGAAATCACTTTCAGAAAGTTTGTCCAAATTCTCTTCATTAATTTGATCTTGTGTGTTTGTGGATTGTTCCTTCACTTGTGTGGTATTTCTCTGCCGTTTCATTGTTATTATTAATTTTTTAGAACTGACTCTGTTTGGGATTTCCTTTTCCCAGACTTTGAGTTACATCTGTTGGTGTTTGTTGTTTGGATGGGGCTTCTATTCTGGGTGATGCTGGTGACTGGGTGATGTCAGGACTTGCATACAAGTGATTACCTTTGTTGGCGTTCTCACTTGTATACTGCTCTTTAGTGTTAGGCGTTCTCTAGTATTGTAGAGTTTTGGAGTCAGTGCACCCTCCTTAAAACCCCGGGACTTGTTGCCTGACCAGGGAATGAAGGTTTCACGGCTGGTTTGTTATGGCATTAAATGATATTAAAACATATATATGCAAATGAGAAACAGAAGGTATACCTTTGACAAATGGCAATTTAAAAATTATGCAAGTACTATCTAGCGTATTGAATTATACACATAGACATATACAGCTAAAGCCATTCCCTTCTGGCCTGCAGAGTTTCTGTTGAAAGATCAGCTGTTAAACGGATGGGCTTTCCCTTGTATGTCACTAGTTGCTTTTCCCTTGCTGCTTTGAGAATTCTATCTTTGTGTTTAATTTGTGTTAACTTCATTAATATGTGTCTTGGTGTGTTTCTTCTCGGATTGATTCTGTTAGGTACTCTTTGTGCTTCTTAGACTTGATTGACTATTTCTTTTCCCATGTTGGGGAAATTTTCAACTATAATCTCTTCAAAAATTTTCTCATAGCCTTTCTTTTTTTCTTCTTCTTCTGGAACCCCTATAATTCGAATATTGGTGCGTTTGATATTATCCCAGAGGTCTCTGAGGCTGTCCTCTGCTCTTTTCATTCTTTGAGCTAGAGTCTGTTTTTCAGCAGTTACTTCCGCCATTCTATCTTCCAGCTCACTTATCCGGTCTTCTGTCTCAGATACTCTGCTCTTGATTCCTTCTACAGTGTTTTTCAGTTCAGCAATTGAGCTGTTTGTCTCTGTTACTTTTTTGGTAAGTTCTTGTATTTCTTTATTCAGTGTGTTAGTTGTATCTTGCAATTTCTCTGAAATTCTGTTTTCAGTGTCTTTGATCATCTTTACAATCATTCTTCTGAAATCACTTTCAGAAAGTTTGTCCAAATTCTCTTCATTAATTTGATCTTGTGTGTTTGTGGATTGTTCCTTCACTTGTGTGGTATTTCTCTGCCGTTTCATTGTTATTATTAATTTTTTAGAACTGACTCTGTTTGGGATTTCCTTTTCCCAGACTTTGAGTTACATCTGTTGGTGTTTGTTGTTTGGATGGGGCTTCTATTCTGGGTGATGCTGGTGACTGGGTGATGTCAGGACTTGCATACAAGTGATTACCTTTGTTGGCGTTCTCACTTGTATACTGCTCTTTAGTGTTAGGCGTTCTCTAGTATTGTAGAGTTTTGGAGTCAGTGCACCCTCCTTAAAACCCCGGGACTTGTTGCCTGACCAGGGAATGAAGGTTTCACGGCTGGTTTGTTATGGCATTAAATGATATTAAAACATATATATGCAAATGAGAAACAGAAGGTATACCTTTGACAAATGGCAATTTAAAAATTATGCAAGTACTATCTAGCGTATTGAATTATACACATAGACATATACAGCTATAACATAACCCAAGCATTCCAATCAAAAATACAGTACAATACGTTAGCACGGCAAATAGAGAAATCCAAGAATGGTATCCACTAGTTAATAAGCAAACTAAGTAGAGCACCAATTGGAGAATAATGATAGAGCAGGAGCCCCGTTGGGGTTAAGGCAATGAGGACAGAACAGACTAAGAAATATGGTGGGGAAAGGGAAAAAGAGAAAGGGAGGATAGAAGAGAAATATAGAATAATATTGCAAAGTTAAGTATAGGGAGATAAAGATTTGTATGTATTAGAATTTAGTGCTATAGGAAAGGAGCTTCAGAGAAAGCAAAGAATTATAGAGGAAGTAGTAGTATAAATGAAAAATTATTAAAAATTAAAAGATCTAAATTTTATAGAAAAATATAGAAAAACAAAGCAAAAAAAAAAAAAAAAAAAAAAAAACCCACAGAACCTTAAAAGGCCAATGGGGAACCAGAAGTTTATACCAAAATAAAATGTGTGGTTTAAAAGGAAAAAGAAAAAAAAAATTTTGTAAACTTGAATATATTCAGTCTTACTGATAAGATTAGTAGCTTCAATAGAATTCAGTGAAGGAAATGAACACACCCACTCTCTCTCTCACACACACCCCCAAGAAAAGAAAAAACAAAAAAAAGCGGTGGGTGCACTGAGTGGGGTTGGAAGAAAAAAAAAATTGAAACAAAGTAATACAATACAAAAAAATGAAATTTTAAAGTCCAGCAGTAACTCCAGCTTCAGACAAAACGTGAAAATAGTGTTTATGTTCTTCTCTTGCTGACTAGTCAGGAATTATCAGTCTTTTTCTTGCCTCTGGCAGTGGTTGGATCTGAAGACCTCTTTGACTGCTTGTTTGTTTCGGCCTATTCCAGAATTAAAAGGCCCACCCAGGCTGGCCCTGGGAGTTTCTTAATCCAAATCCCTTTTCTTGCTGGGTGGAGCTAAATTCCCTCCCTGTAGCTAGACCAGCAGCCCTGCAGTTTGACCAGCAGCCAAACTACAGTAGGGAAAATGGCGTCTGTCTCACAGAGGATTTATTCCCACACGCTCCATGGGAAGCACTTCCGCAGTGACCCCGACCCTGCTGCAGGCCACCGTCGACCCCCGCCACCGCGGGAGACGTCAGGTTACTCAGAGGTGAGTCTGGCTCAGTCTCATGCAGGATCGCTATTCCTCTCTTCTGGATCACAGTGCGCAGAGACTTTCCAGTCCTCTTCGGCGACTCTGTGATCGGGTTAATAGTAACCTCCTCCAAAGGGAACTGAGTGCCGCCCTTCTGAGGCCTGCTCAAGGGCACTTCTAGCTCAAGGGGGCACCTGGACCCTCCAAAGCAGGTCTGGCTCAGTCCCTTGTGGGTGTCAGTGCTCCTCTCCCAGGTTTTGATCTGCAACAGGCTTTGCGCCTTTGGCCTGCCCAGCCTCTCCGGCGGGTATGAGGTTTGACTTTTAAAAGTGCGATTGCGCCCCTCCTACCGTCTTGATGCGGCTTCTCCTTTGTTTTTCGATGTGGGGTGTCCTCTCTGTGATCAGATCCAACCTCCTTTTGTCGATGGTTTCCCAGGAACTCGTCGCAATTCAGGCGATTTTGCAGGAGAGATGAGTGCACGTCCTTCTACGCCGCCATCTTAGCTCCACCCTCCTCTATTGGTCTTTCATTTATCTATTTTCATCTATCTTTGTTCTTTGGCCTGTGTGGGCCTCCCATTGCAGTGGCCTCTGTTGTTACAGAGCACTGGCACTCCAGAGCTCCGGCTCGGTAGTTGGACACATCTGTCCAGCTGCTCCACGGCACGTGGGATCTTCCCAGGCCAGGGATCGAATCGGCGCCCCTTGCACTGCAAGGTGGTGTTCTTACCCACTGGACCACCAGGGAAGCCCCCTTCTTATTTTTTAAATTAATTTGTAATTTTTCATTTGGAGTACAGTTGCTTTACAATGGTGTGTTAGTTTCCGCCGTACAACAATGTGACTCAGCTGTGTGCATACATAGCTCTTGAGCCTCTCTTCCATCCACCCACTGTCCCACCCCTCTAGGTCATCACCGAGCACAGAGCTGAAATCCTGATGCTGTACAGCAGGTTCCTGCTGTCTCGTTTGCACTGTGTGTGTGTGTGTTCAGCTGCTCTGTCATGTCTGACTCTGTGATCTCATGGATTATAGCCTGCCAGGCTACATGGAATTCTCCAGGCAAGAATACTAGAGTGGGTTGCCATTTCTTCCTCCAAGGGATTTTCCTGATCCCAGGCATCAAGCTTGTGTCTCTTGCGTCTCTGCATTGGCAAGAGGAGTCTTTACCACCAAGTCATCTGGTTTATATGCAATAGTATTTAGGTCAGTGCTACTCTCTCAATTTGTCCCACCCTCTCCACAAGCCCATTTCTCTGTCTGCATCTCTATTTCTGGCCTGCAAATAGGTTTATCGGTACCATTTTTCTATTCTTATTTTAGAGTTGAGGAATCTGAGACTCCATTCTACAGCTGGAAGGGGGTAAAGACGAGATTTGAATCCAAATGTATATGACTCTGTTGCACCATGTGTTTCCTATCATTTTTACTGAAGGTGTTTTGATTTATTCATTTCATGTAAATATACTGGTAGACATTATCAACCTAGATTTGTCCTACTTTTTAGAATGCTTTCCAAGCTCAGATGTTTTTGACCACCTCCTCTGAATTACGAGCATAGCTCAGACTGGCTTCAGAAACTAGTGCTTCCTATTTTTCCCCCAAAGGACTTAGACAAATTTGGTTTTCTTAAAGTCTATCTTCATTTGTAAAGAGGCAAAGCAGTTTGTAGGTAAATAACAAAGCCATAAAGGATACCAGGTAGGGGTGAATGGACAAAAAATAAACCAAATGAGACAGCTTCAAGGGGCTCTGTTCTCAAGTACCTCATCCCATCTTGATCTGTACCAAGGGTGGATGGGCTACAGCAAGGTTCCATCCCCGAGTCCTGGAGGCCTCTCTTACAAGGATGTTGCCGTTGACAGCAGCGTGACTGTGGAGTGTCTGTCTTCTCTTTGGAGGTACCAACAGACTGGAATTTAAGCTGCACAACATCATTCTGTTGTCAAGTGCCTCTGATCTAAACACACCCCACTGATTAGAAGTGTGTTCAGTGTCAAAGCCCTAAACACACATTCTAATACTTCTAAACGCACTTTAACGTGGGTGAAATGCCTGCATTTGTCTCATAGCCCACAGTGCCAGCTGGGGAAGAGGCAGTAGTAGCCGCAGCCCTTGCCAGCCCAGCCTTTAGGAAGGCTCCGGGCACAGCGGGAAGGAGCTGAATGCATTTCAACTGCAGCCAAGTTAGTGGTTTAAGCTTCATAAACACTTCTTAAATGTTATGACTCTTATCTCTGTGCCATGGCATTCCTATCTCAAAGAATAGCTATTAAAAATAAAATGCACGATTCAGCAAATAGTTCTAAGAACTTTGGTTTTTAAAAAAAGTTGATTAATCATTTTTGGATGCTTATCTTTCTTCAGATTGTTTCTGCAGATTCACCTCTGTATCACTGTCAGGGTGCTCAATCATTGACTAACAGGATTAAGACAAAAAAAATAAATATTTATCAAACCTAAGGAATTTGAATCCAAATGTATATGACTCTGTTGCACCATGTGTTTCCTATCATTTTTACTGAAGGTGTTTTGATTTATTCATTTCATGTAAATATACTGGTAGACATTATCAACCTAGATTTGTCCTACTTTTTAGAATGCTTTCCAAGCTCAGATGTTTTTGACCACCTCCTCTGAATTACGAGCATAGCTCAGACTGGCTTCAGAAACTAGTGCTTCCTATTTTTCCCCCAAAGGACTTAGACAAATTTGGTTTTCTTAAAGTCTATCTTCATTTGTAAAGAGGCAAAGCAGTTTGTAGGTAAATAACAAAGCCATAAAGGATACCAGGTAGGGGTGAATGGACAAAAAATAAACCAAATGAGACAGCTTCAAGGGGCTCTGTTCTCAAGTACCTCATCCCATCTTGATCTGTACCAAGGGTGGATGGGCTACAGCAAGGTTCCATCCCGAGTCCTGGAGGCCTCTCTTACAAGGATGTTGCCGTTGACAGCAGCGTGACTGTGGAGTGTCTGTCTTCTCTTTGGAGGTACCAACAGACTGGAATTTAAGCTGCACAACATCATTCTGTTGTCAAGTGCCTCTGATCTAAACACACCCCACTGATTAGAAGTGTGTTCAGTGTCAAAGCCCTAAACACACATTCTAATACTTCTAAACGCACTTTAACGTGGGTGAAATGCCTGCATTTGTCTCATAGCCCACAGTGCCAGCTGGGGAAGAGGCAGTAGTAGCCGCAGCCCTTGCCAGCCCAGCCTTTAGGAAGGCTCCGGGCACAGCGGGAAGGAGCTGAATGCATTTCAACTGCAGCCAAGTTAGTGGTTTAAGCTTCATAAACACTTCTTAAATGTTATGACTCTTATCTCTGTGCCATGGCATTCCTATCTCAAAGAATAGCTATTAAAAATAAAATGCACGATTCAGCAAATAGTTCTAAGAACTTTGGTTTTTAAAAAAAGTTGATTAATCATTTTTGGATGCTTATCTTTCTTCAGATTGTTTCTGCAGATTCACCTCTGTATCACTGTCAGGGTGCTCAATCATTGACTAACAGGATTAAGACAATAATAAACTCCCTGTGACTAAAAATAAATGAAATGAATTCGCCAGAGTCTTATGGTTTTACTTGACTCAGGAGTTGGAAGTAGTGATCAAGGGTTATCAAGGTTTCTGTTGTGGTAAATTTTTTGTTTAATACTTGGTATTGAGAATGAAGAGCAAAAGACAAGTTTCATGATTGAGCCATGAAACTAACTACATTTGATTAATGTCCCAACCCTGGTAAGTTATTTCATGATGCTATTCGTGAAGAGTTTAAAGCACCCGTGTGTTATCCAGATGTGTCAGCTACCTGTTGCCACAATGATGCTATGTAACAAACAAGCACAAAATTTCAGCAGCATAAAATAATAAAAATTTATAGTTTCTACATGTGGAGTGGTTAACTAGACAGTTGGTTATTCTGACCTTAGCTGTGCATGTTCCACACTTCTTGGGGTCAGTTTGCTCTCAGATGATCGAGGCTGCTCTTGACTAGGATGACTGGGGCAACTTGGTTTTGTTTCACATGTCTCATTCACTAAACAATGTATTCTCAAAGCAATAGGGAAAACACAACAAAGCAGGTCCCAATGTGCAAGATCAATTCAAGCCTTTATTCTCACATCTGGTAAATTCCATGGGACAAAGCTAGTCACATGGTTGACCATAGTTTCAGGGGTAGAGCAGGTTACCCTAACCACAGTAGGGTGGCATTCAAAGTTACATGGCGAAGACATGGTTAATGGGAGGGGTAAAAGCTTCTATCCATAATTTCAGTATACCATAGGAGATATTTCTGTGCCCTGTCCACAGTAGTCTGCCAGTCATTAATATTCAGCCCAGCCTTTAGGAAGGCTCCGGGCACAGCGGGAAGGAGCTGAATGCATTTCAACTGCAGCCAAGTTAGTGGTTTAAGCTTCATAAACACTTCTTAAATGTTATGACTCTTATCTCTGTGCCATGGCATTCCTATCTCAAAGAATAGCTATTAAAAATAAAATGCACGATTCAGCAAATAGTTCTAAGAACTTTGGTTTTTAAAAAAAGTTGATTAATCATTTTTGGATGCTTATCTTTCTTCAGATTGTTTCTGCAGATTCACCTCTGTATCACTGTCAGGGTGCTCAATCATTGACTAACAGGATTAAGACAATAATAAACTCCCTGTGACTAAAAATAAATGAAATGAATTCGCCAGAGTCTTATGGTTTTACTTGACTCAGGAGTTGGAAGTAGTGATCAAGGGTTATCAAGGTTTCTGTTGTGGTAAATTTTTTGTTTAATACTTGGTATTGAGAATGAAGAGCAAAAGACAAGTTTCATGATTGAGCCATGAAACTAACTACATTTGATTAATGTCCCAACCCTGGTAAGTTATTTCATGATGCTATTCGTGAAGAGTTTAAAGCCCCCGTGTGTTATCCAGATGTGTCAGCTACCTGTTGCCACAATGATGCTATGTAACAAACAAGCACAAAATTTCAGCAGCATAAAATAATAAAAATTTATAGTTTCTACATGTGGAGTGGTTAACTAGACAGTTGGTTATTCTGACCTTAGCTGTGCATGTTCCACACTTCTTGGGGTCAGTTTGCTCTCAGATGATCGAGGCTGCTCTTGACTAGGATGACTGGGGCAACTTGGTTTTGTTTCACATGTCTCATTCACTAAACAATGTATTCTCAAAGCAATAGGGAAAACACAACAAAGCAGGTCCCAATGTGCAAGATCAATTCAAGCCTTTATTCTCACATCTGGTAAATTCCATGGGACAAAGCTAGTCACATGGTTGACCATAGTTTCAGGGGTAGAGCAGGTTACCCTAACCACAGTAGGGTGGCATTCAAAGTTACATGGCGAAGACATGGTTAATGGGAGGGGTAAAAGCTTCTATCCATAATTTCAGTATACCATAGGAGATATTTCTGTGCCCTGTCATGTTAAAGTCACTATGATAGTCTGCCAGTCATTAATATTCAGTGCAGATCCAATCATGAGGCCAAATTATACAAGCAAGGTATCATTTGGGTGGCTGATCTCATAATCCAAGGTAGAAGAAATGATATGGTATCAAAAGATGGACAGAAAGATTCAACATTGTTAAAATGTTTATCCTTCTCAAACCAGTTTCTAGATTCCATGTAATCCCAATCAAAAGGGATTCCCACCAAGCTGTTTTTAGAAAAAGTCCCAAGGTAATGCTAAATTTTATATGGAAAAGCAAAGAAAACTGTAGTAAAAACAGTTTTGAAAAAGAACAAAAGTCTATGTATGAGACTTACATAAAGCTACAGTAATTGAGTATGTGTATCAGTGAAAGAATAACATAAACCAATGGGATAAAATAAAATCCATAGCAGATATACAAATACATGGCAACAAAAGCTAAAAACCAAGGAATTCAATAGAGATGGTTTTTCAACAGATTGTGCTGCGATTTGGACATCCCATATGTAAAATTATGTTCCATGACCCATACCTTGCGAAAATTATATATGCAAAAATCAGTTCAGAATGAAACAAGGAAGAGGCACCTGTACCCCAGTGTTCATTGCAGCACTCTATACAATAGCTAGAACATGGAAGCAACCTAGATGTCCATCAACGAATGAATGGATACAAAAGCTCTGGTACATATATACAGTGGAGTACTTCTCAGCTGTAAAAAGAAATGCAGAAGAATCAGCCCTGATAAGGTGGATGGATCTAGAACCTATTGTAAAAAGTGAAATAAGTCAAAAAGAGAAAGACAAGTATAGTATACTAACACATATATATGGAATCTAGTAAGATGGTAATGATAACACACACAGTGAAGTGATGGAAAAACGGACATAGAGAACAGACATATGGACATTGTGGGGAATGAACAGTGGGTAGGAGGTGCAGAGGGAGTAACATGGAAACCTATACTATTATATGTGAAAAAGATAGCTATGGTCATTGTGCTGTGGGAATAGGGGATCCTGCAGGGGCACCGTGCAACGGCCTGGAGGGGTGGGGTTGAGGGTGCCTGAGAGGGGAATGGAGGAGGGAGGGAGTCAGAGATATAGAGATACATATGACTAATCTGGGATTATACATATCTGTAAACAACAAACACTGTAAAAATGAAAAGTAACATTAAAAAAATGAAATAAGACACATATATGAAACCTAACAATAGGAAATTTCTAGACAAAAATATAGGAAAAGTGTCTTTGCAACCAAAGATAAGGCAAAGATTTCTCAGCTGTGATACAAAAATGATGAATTATGAAAGAAACAAGATAAGCAACACTTGGTCAAAATTAAAAGCCCCTGCCCTTTTCCTTTGAGAAAAGGAAATGAATAAGCAGTCCAAAGACAGCCTGGAAATATTTGCAAAGCAAATTTATTATAAAAGACTTGTACCCAGAATATATTAAAAACTCTGACAAATAATCAGAAACAACCCATTATGAAATGGGAGAAGATTTCGGCACTCCTCCAAAGAATAAAGAAGATGGCAAAGGAATGAACAAAGATACTCAACATCATTAGTTATTGGGGAAATTAAAGTTAAAACTACAATAAAATTCTGACGTACTTCTATTTGACCACTAAGATTTAAAAATCAAGATGGCGAACTGATAAGAACATGGAGCAACTGGAACGCCCATACAGAATGATGCAGCCACTTTGGAAAACCACTTGACAGAGCCTTGTACAATTAAATGTCACTCATCTATCTGACTGAGCACTTAAGTGTTTGCCAAGAAAAATAAAAATGGATGCCCACACCAAAAGCTGTATGTGAATGTTAACACTAACTTTTTTCATAATCTCCAAAAACTAGAAACAACCCGAATAACCACCCCCTGGTGGAAGAGATAAATAAACAAACTCTGGAACAACAGTACAATGGAATAGAAAGAAAAGAACTTTTCTTATATATATGAGGTTCCCTGGTGGCTCAGTGGTAAAGAATCCATTTGCAATGCAGGAGATGACATGGATTTGATCCCTGGGTCTGGAAAATCCCCTGGAGAAAGAAATGACAACACACTCCAGTATTCTTGCCAAAAAAATCCCATGGACAGAGGAGCCTGGCAAGCTATGACCCATGGGGTCACAAAGAGTTGGACATGATTGAAGCAACTGAGTACGTGTGTGTGTGTGTGTGTGTGTGTGTGTGTGTGTGTGTGTGGTTCACTTTGCTGCAGAGCAGAAACTAACACAACATTGTAAAGCAACTGTTCTCCAATAAAAAGGAAAAAAGAGGGGTATCTAGGAAAGCAAAATACAGAACCATCATAAATCAATAGGTGTATGATCAAAGCTTTGGATCTAACCACTAAGAGAAGCCAGGCCAATACAGACTCATCTCTTATTAGTCTTTTAACTCAAGACTATGGTCAGAAGAGACATTTGGAACCAAAAGCTTTAAAACTTTTACTACTCCTTGACCCACTGTCATTTCTAGGAATGTATCCTAAGGAAATAATCGTAAGTGATTTTCCTCAAAGAGAATTATTTGCCACAAAATTCAAAATTCTAAAAAGTTGGAAATAACCTGAATGCCCACCAAGACTGCTGGCCACAAAAAAATTCAAAATTCTAAAACAAAGTTGGAAATAGGACCATTAGTAAGATGGCAAAGGAATACTTCATATTTTGGAAAAGTTAAAACTACAATAAAATTCTGACGATTCTATTTGACCACTAAGATTTAAAAATCAAGATGGCGAACTGATAAGAACATGGAGCAACTGGACGCCCATACAGAATGATGCAGCCACTTTGGAAAACCACTTGACAGAGCCTTGTACAATTAAATGTCACTCATCTATCTGACTGAGCACTTAAGTGTTTGCCAAGAAAAATAAAAATGGATGCCCACACCAAAAGCTGTATGTGAATGTTAACACTAACTTTTTTCATAATCTCCAAAAACTAGAAACAACCCGAATAACCACCCCCTGGTGGAAGAGATAAATAAACAAACTCTGGAACAACAGTACAATGGAATAGAAAGAAAAGAACTTTTCTTATATATATGAGGTTCCCTGGTGGCTCAGTGGTAAAGAATCCATTTGCAATGCAGGAGATGACATGGATTTGATCCCTGGGTCTGGAAAATCCCCTGGAGAAAGAAATGACAACACACTCCAGTATTCTTGCCAAAAAAATCCCATGGACAGAGGAGCCTGGCAAGCTATGACCCATGGGGTCACAAAGAGTTGGACATGATTGAAGCAACTGAGTACGTGTGTGTGTGTGTGTGTGTGTGTGTGTGTGTGTGTGTGTGTGTGTGGTTCACTTTGCTGCAGAGCAGAAACTAACACAACATTGTAAAGCAACTGTTCTCCAATAAAAAGGAAAAAAGAGGGGTATCTAGGAAAGCAAAATACAGAACCATCATAAATCAATAGGTGTATGATCAAAGCTTTGGATCTAACCACTAAGAGAAGCCAGGCCAATACAGACTCATCTCTTATTAGTCTTTTAACTCAAGACTATGGTCAGAAGAGACATTTGGAACCAAAAGCTTTAAAACTTTTACTACTCCTTGACCCACTGTCATTTCTAGGAATGTATCCTAAGGAAATAATCGTAAGTGATTTTCCTCAAAGAGAATTATTTGCCACAAAATTCAAAATTCTAAAAAGTTGGAAATAACCTGAATGCCCACCAAGACTGCTGGCAGTGGAAGGACTGAGCATGGAAATATTAAATAAGCTTTGGTGCATCCATGCAATGGAACATTATCCATCTATAAAAGAATATCTAAAGCTCTGGAAATAGGATCTCTATGTAGTAAGTTTTTTAAATCAGATAGCAAAAGCGTGTTTACAGCATGATTCCTCTTTTGAAATGTATGATGAGAGAGAGAGAGATACAAAGACTGGGGAAAAAAATATGCCCAAATGTTAACGATTATTGCCTTTTGGTAGTGGAATTGTGAATAATTATTTTCCTACATTTTTAAGTCTATTCTGATGTATATATATATTTCTTTCATACTAAGAAACAAAATAACCTCATGTTCTTTTTTTAAAAGGCATTTGAATATTAAGCTAAAGAGTGAATCCCATTATACTTGGTACTCATGGATGTCCTAAAATTGTTTAGTTTTCATTGAGTCCAAACAGTCTAAGAGCTGAACTCTATATGTCAGTTGAGCCCCTGAGAGGAAGGAGGCATTTGACCCTTTTAAGAATCTTGAAGCTCTGCATTATATCTGCTCCTGTCCACAAAGAATGTGAAGCCCTACTGAGAGAGAACCAGGTGCAAAGAGATGTGTTCATAAACAAAAAGATTTCAGTTGTGGTAGGGGACTGATAAACTTTTTAAAACCTAGCACTGCATTGGTATGACAGTGTTATGTTTGTGAGCAAGACCAGTATGCTATGTGATGGTAGACAGGAGTCTGTCCTCTCTGAGGTTTTTTTTTTTTTTTTTTTCTTTTTGTCTCTAAGTCATGGTTTATCTTTCATCCATCTTTATTCTTTGGCCTGTGTGGGCCTCCCACTGCAGCAGCCTCTTTTATTGCAGAGCACTGGCTCTGGGCACATGTGCTCCAGAGTGCTGGCTGGTAATTGGGCACACCGGCCCAGCTTCCTCAGCATGTGGGATCTTCCCAGGCCACAGATCGAACTGGTGACCCTTGCGCTGCAAGGCAGACTCTTTGCCCACTGAGTTTTATCTGAACGAGGAAGTTTCTAAGAATTCACCCTCTTTCAGTTTTCTGGGATTTGGGGAGGGTGGTGGCTGAACTCAGATCAGAATGGATTTCACTGTTCCTTATCTGTTTGCATAAGTTCATGGCGTTGAGACCTCTGTTTTGACTGAAGGAAGAGGTTAATTCCACAGACATGAAGGTATCTAAAGCTCTGGAAATAGGATCTCTATGTAGTAAGTTTTTTAAATCAGATAGCAAAAGCGTGTTTACAGCATGATTCCTCTTTTGAAATGTATGATGAGAGAGAGAGAGATACAAAGACTGGGGAAAAAAATATGCCCAAATGTTAACGATTATTGCCTTTTGGTAGTGGAATTGTGAATAATTATTTTCCTACATTTTTAAGTCTATTCTGATGTATATATATATTTCTTTCATACTAAGAAACAAAATAACCTCATGTTCTTTTTTTAAAAGGCATTTGAATATTAAGCTAAAGAGTGAATCCCATTATACTTGGTACTCATGGATGTCCTAAAATTGTTTAGTTTTCATTGAGTCCAAACAGTCAAAAAGCTGAACCCTACATGTCAGCTGAGCCCCTGAGAGGAAGGAGGCATTTGACCCTTTTAAGAATCTTGAAGCTCTGCATTATATCTGCTCCTGTCCACAAAGAATGTGAAGCCCTACTGAGAGAGAACCAGGTGCAAAGAGATGTGTTCATAAACAAAAAGATTTCAGTTGTGGTAGGGGACTGATAAACTTTTTAAAACCTAGCACTGCATTGGTATGACAGTGTTATGTTTGTGAGCAAGACCAGTATGCTATGTGATGGTAGACAGGAGTCTGTCCTCTCTGAGGTTTTTTTTTTTTTTTTTTTTTCTTTTTGTCTCTAAGTCATGGTTTATCTTTCATCCATCTTTATTCTTTGGCCTGTGTGGGCCTCCCACTGCAGCAGCCTCTTTTATTGCAGAGCACTGGCTCTGGGCACATGTGCTCCAGAGTGCTGGCTGGTAATTGGGCACACCGGCCCAGCTTCCTCAGCATGTGGGATCTTCCCAGGCCACAGATCGAACTGGTGACCCTTGCGCTGCAAGGCAGACTCTTTGCCCACTGAGTTTTATCTGAACGAGGAAGTTTCTAAGAATTCACCCTCTTTCAGTTTTCTGGGATTTGGGGAGGGTGGTGGCTGAACTCAGATCAGAATGGATTTCACTGTTCCTTATCTGTTTGCATAAGTTCATGGCGTTGAGACCTCTGTTTTGACTGAAGGAAGAGGTAATTCAAGGGTCTCAGACTCCACAGACATGAAGATCTTGGATCATTTCTATCAATTATGACTTGGGGGCCAACTGTTGCATAGGATCTACAGCTTAGCTCACTAACCCCTCTGTTGTAATTCTCTTCCCTTTTGCTTTTATGTTTTTATCATTTTGATACACTGTACAACTTGTGGGATTTTACTTTTCTGACCAGAGATTGAATCCAGGCTTTATTTAAGTGTTTTATATGTAGCAACTGATTAATCACTTACACCTATCTCACAAGGTAGTATTATTGCTGTCCTTACTGTACAAATGAGGAAACTGAGGCATCCCAGTGGTCTCACTCCAGGTCCTGTGCTGTAAAGACTTCTCTTCTACTGTTTACTTCTAACAAAAACCCTAATTCAAGAAGGATTAATTTGAATTGCTTAATATTGGAATGCATTATATTATTTACCCTGTGTTATGTGTGTGTGTTGTATCTGTGTGTTTCTTAGGCAAATTCTTAAGCAAAAGACTTCAGTTTGGTCTAGAGCTACCTTGCTTTAATCGGGTACATAACCAGATATCAGAATTACCAAATTGCAACCATCATTTTAGGGTTCCTCCAGGGGATCTTCCCAACCCAGGGATTGAAACTATGTCTCCTGCATTACAGGAAGATTCTTTACCACTTGATCCATTGGAAAAGTCCAGGGTTAACATTATCCCCCCAGAATACTGTGTCCTGGCAGAAGACATCACCATCTCCCACTGGAAACCAGAACCTCTAGCCCAGCAGACCCTAGTATTGTGGGAGATAAATCAAAAGTCCCCATGTGGCTCAATGGAAGTGAAGTATCAGGAGCCACTCCCTTGGTTCCCAGCCCCAGAGCTTCTTCCTATTGAGGATTATTGATTCACACTAAGTACTACATTTCAGACTCATTCAATCCTATAGGTACCCTTGCGCTGCAAGGCAGACTCTTTGCCCACTGAGTTTTATCTGAACGAGGAAGTTTCTAAGAATTCACCCTCTTTCAGTTTTCTGGGATTTGGGGAGGGTGGTGGCTGAACTCAGATCAGAATGGATTTCACTGTTCCTTATCTGTTTGCATAAGTTCATGGCGTTGAGACCTCTGTTTTGACTGAAGGAAGAGGTAATTCAAGGGTCTCAGACTCCACAGACATGAAGATCTTGGATCATTTCTATCAATTATGACTTGGGGGCCAACTGTTGCATAGGATCTACAGCTTAGCTCACTAACCCCTCTGTTGTAATTCTCTTCCCTTTTGCTTTTATGTTTTTATCATTTTGATACACTGTACAACTTGTGGGATTTTACTTTTCTGACCAGAGATTGAATCCAGGCTTTATTTAAGTGTTTTATATGTAGCAACTGATTAATCACTTACACCTATCTCACAAGGTAGTATTATTGCTGTCCTTACTGTACAAATGAGGAAACTGAGGCATCCCAGTGGTCTCACTCCAGGTCCTGTGCTGTAAAGACTTCTCTTCTACTGTTTACTTCTAACAAAAACCCTAATTCAAGAAGGATTAATTTGAATTGCTTAATATTGGAATGCATTATATTATTTACCCTGTGTTATGTGTGTGTGTTGTATCTGTGTGTTTCTTAGGCAAATTCTTAAGCAAAAGACTTCAGTTTGGTCTAGAGCTACCTTGCTTTAATCGGGTACATAACCAGATATCAGAATTACCAAATTGCAACCATCATTTTAGGGTTCCTCCAGGGGATCTTCCCAACCCAGGGATTGAAACTATGTCTCCTGCATTACAGGAAGATTCTTTACCACTTGATCCATTGGAAAAGTCCAGGGTTAACATTATCCCCCCAGAATACTGTGTCCTGGCAGAAGACATCACCATCTCCCACTGGAAACCAGAACCTCTAGCCCAGCAGACCCTAGTATTGTGGGAGATAAATCAAAAGTCCCCATGTGGCTCAATGGAAGTGAAGTATCAGGAGCCACTCCCTTGGTTCCCAGCCCCAGAGCTTCTTCCTATTGAGGATTATTGATTCACACTAAGTACTACATTTCAGACGACATATTCACATCCTATAGGTGCCATTCTCTGGCTGTTACCTGAGTTACACCCTTAAAAAAGCCATTCCAATTCCTATCAGACTAGCTGCATTGAAGTGATGTGGTATATATAGGACCAGTTGATACCTGTCATGTACCAAATGTTACCCTTCTTGCCACTGTGAAGGGAGTTCATTCATTAGTCCAGGAGTACTATGTAAATCAGATAGTCAGTAAGGGCTTAGGTTCGTTCCTTCTGAAGGGTGAGGGAGCTGGGGTGTTGATCTACCAACTCTCATTTGTTATTGGGAGAAAGAAGCACTGTTAACTCCCAGCACTGCCAGCTTGCCATGGGTGCACAGGGACAGAAAAAACTGGAGGTCGGAGAGAACCCTCAGGCAGGAATCACCAATGCTGGCAACTGGAAGTTGATCCAGCATGCACAGACATGGGAGAGGCTGCGGAGCCTTGGGATCACTTTGCCACACTCAGGAGGAATGGTGTCTGAAGAGCAATTAACAGCTAACATTAAATGACTGATTAATATGACCTGGGGTCTTCTATCCCTCTATGAACTTTATGTACATTGTCTCAGGTATTTCTCACAGTACTTCTATAAGTCACATCAATCTATTACTAGCCTCATTTTCCAGGTGGAGAAACGGAGACTGAGAGATATTAAATAACTTTCCCAAGGCCTCTCAGCTATTTGTTGGAGGTACTGGGACTCAAAATCATCCACTCTTCCCCTTTTCAGAACTCAGAGGATTATGGTGTAATTGACAGGAGAGCATAGAGGCAACTAGACAAAGCAGAAAACCACCCAGCATGCTCATGGTCCTAGGTACCAGTGTCCCCATGTGCCCGATTTCTCATGGGGATTCACAGCAGAAAAGAACAACTACCTAGAATTAAGCCTCTAGCATGAGAGGCTACACTCCATATTCTCTCAGCCTTTTTAAGAAACTCTTCCCTTGGGAACATACATGTAAAAAATAAATAAATAAATAAATTTTTTTAAAAAAATCAATAATAGAAAAAAAAAATAAATAAAGAACCTCTTCCCTCCACCTCCCATTCTTGCCTTACCCAAGTGATCTGAATGTTTCTAGCTACATTACTAGTTCATTACTGAGGATTGATTGAGATTGGACGAATCAACTGTCCATTTTCCATGTGTCATCACTTAGTGGGCTTATGTCCCAGGCATGCTTGAAATTCTTCCTGAAAAGTGAAAAGAAAGAGGGAGCTGAAGATAAATATGCTGATGCAAAAAAAGGCTTATAGAGCAGTGGTCCCCAACCTTTTTGACACCAAAGACCAGTTTCATGGAAGGCAATATTTCCATGGACCGGGAGTTGAGGGGATGGTTCAAGTGCATTACATGTATTATGCACTTTATTTCTATTATTATTATTATATCAGTTCCACCTCAGATCATCAGACATTAGATCCTGGAAATGGGATTTCCCTTTTATACAGGACAGAGTAGGAACTATAAATACAAATGTCTCCAGGGCCAGTCAAGCATCATAAAATGAAGAGAGCAGGATCAGTGCAAGACAGTAG
This sequence comes from Tragulus kanchil, assembly GCA_022376925.1. Classification (NCBI taxonomy): domain Eukaryota; kingdom Metazoa; phylum Chordata; class Mammalia; order Artiodactyla; family Tragulidae; genus Tragulus; species Tragulus kanchil. The sequence continues at coordinate 73,128,198 of JAIOJX010000003.1, read as the reverse complement.
GGAGTGGTGAGGATTGTGGTAAACAGGCCAGTGCAGTCCTTGAGTAAAAGCAGCCCTACTCAAGCCACTGAACTCAGCCCGTTATTACCATTTAGGAATGTGTGCCTGTTGCTTCTGGAGCTTCCAAAGTTTCAAAGGGAGTTGAAAACATGGATTTTTATAGGCGATTTTCCAAGTTTTAAATATCAAAAGCTGATTTCTAATTATTTAAAATTACTTGGTGGGCTAATCTGTGACCATTGCCTTCATGTTTATAGTGGGATGTTTGTACTGTTCGCCACTGGAAGTGGGATTCTGCTTGGGTGTGACCCTGAGTGGAAAGAATGAGTGGAAATTTCATAGAAACAGGCCTCGATCCAAAAGAAGGAAAACATTTTCTTATTCAAAGATAGAGACTTGATTCAAAACTAGAAGAGCCAACCCTCACAGAGCGAGCTGCTCATTTCCAGTATCAATTGGATGATCTTTCTGCCAGAACAGAGCAAAGGCGATCCAGGCATCAGATGGATGAGATGTTAGGCTTAATATCTCCTTCCAGCCCTGAGTCTCTGAATCAGAACCACTGTTTCCTTCATTAAAGTTGCAGCCCGAGTTGGATGAGACACTCAGAGTGAGCCTTTGGTTTTACTTACCCAAGTGATCTGAATTTTCTAGCTACATTACTAGTTCATTACTGAGGATTGATTGAGATTGACGAATCAACTGTCCATTTTCCATGTGTCATCACTTAGTGGGCTTATGTCCCAGGCATGCTTGAAATTCTTCCTGAAAAGTGAAAAGAAAGAGGGAGCTGAAGATAAATATGCTGATGCAAAAAAAGGCTTATAGAGCAGTGGTCCCCAACCTTTTTGACACCAAAGACCAGTTTCATGGAAGGCAATATTTCCATGGACCGGGAGTTGAGGGGATGGTTCAAGTGCATTACATGTATTATGCACTTTATTTCTATTATTATTATTATATCAGTTCCACCTCAGATCATCAGACATTAGATCCTGGAAATGGGATTTCCCTTTTATACAGGACAGAGTAGGAACTATAAATACAAATGTCTCCAGGGCCAGTCAAGCATCATAAAATGAAGAGAGCAGGATCAGTGCAAGACAGTAGGGAGTGGTGAGGATTGTGGTAAACAGGCCAGTGCAGTCCTTGAGTAAAAGCAGCCCTACTCAAGCCACTGAACTCAGCCCGTTATTACCATTTAGGAATGTGTGCCTGTTGCTTCTGGAGCTTCCAAAGTTTCAAAGGGAGTTGAAAACATGGATTTTTATAGGCGATTTTCCAAGTTTTAAATATCAAAAGCTGATTTCTAATTATTTAAAATTACTTGGTGGGCTAATCTGTGACCATTGCCTTCATGTTTATAGTGGGATGTTTGTACTGTTCGCCACTGGAAGTGGGATTCTGCTTGGGTGTGACCCTGAGTGGAAAGAATGAGTGGAAATTTCATAGAAACAGGCCTCGATCCAAAAGAAGGAAAACATTTTCTTATTCAAAGATAGAGACTTGATTCAAAACTAGAAGAGCCAACCCTCACAGAGCGAGCTGCTCATTTCCAGTATCAATTGGATGATCTTTCTGCCAGAACAGAGCAAAGGCGATCCAGGCATCAGATGGATGAGATGTTAGGCTTAATATCTCCCTTCCAGCCCTGAGCGTCTCTGAATCAGAACCACTGTTTCCTTCATTAAAGTTGCAGCCCGAGTTGGATGAGACACTCAGAGTGAGCCTTTGGTTTTACTTACTGTGTCATACATAGCACACATGTATGTCTCTTCTCATCTATTAATGCAGGATGTTGTTGAGATGTCTTTTCCAAAGGAAAATGTTTCTAAGGCTATTTATTACTATTTTATACTTCCTATCTCATGAGCTTGCCTTGCCCTGAGGTGACCGATGTTTCCTCAAACCCACCCAGCAAGGCTCAACTTGGCTTAGCTGTGTCTCTGCTGGTATGCTTTTTTTTAATGGAAATAAATGCACACAGACTCTGATAATTTACACATGTTCAGAAGTAACCATAAGGAGAAACCAACACTTTCCTGTATATATAAAAATTGCTATAAATCTGAGGTCTGGAAATGAATAGTTTCTCTTCCTCTGAACACATACATTTGCCACTATTGGTATTTTCTACACTCTTGAAAGCAATAGCTATATCAATATGACACTGAAACATGTGAACATTTAAGCAAAAATAATTTGGCAGGTTAAACCAGATATATCAGTTAATTCAATGACAAAAATAAGTCAAACACTCGCTTAGCTTTGGCCTCTCTTGAAGGCCTTCAAGACCCTGTTGTTTGTTTAGTTTTTGACAGCACGCCTGGTCCTCATGCAGCCATCCAGCACTTTCAGTAGATCTTGACCTCAGCATGAAACTTGCCCACGTCTTCAGATCTACAAAGGACAGATTTTAACCATTATTCTGAAAATGCTTTCCCTTCCATAAGAAAATGAAGTAGAATAATTTAAAAAGAAAGAAAGACTGTTTTACATTAAACTGCTTATTTTAGCAGTGAAGATAAGCCCTAGCCATTCTCAAATGCTGAAATGTTCTGATTTGGAACATTGTTACCGCTTTGTTCTTGATCTGGAGCCTCATCATGCTACAGAATTTGTTTTAATGCTCTGTTTTTCACATTGTTTGTTTGCAAGGTCTAATCTAGGGTATGAAAGCTGCTCATTTCCAGTATCAATTGGATGATCTTTCTGCCAGAACAGAGCAAAGGCGATCCAGGCATCAGATGGATGAGATGTTAGGCTTAATATCTCCTTCCAGCCCTGAGCGTCTCTGAATCAGAACCACTGTTTCCTTCATTAAAGTTGCAGCCCGAGTTGGATGAGACACTCAGAGTGAGCCTTTGGTTTTACTTACTGTGTCATACATAGCACACATGTATGTCTCTTCTCATCTATTAATGCAGGATGTTGTTGAGATGTCTTTTCCAAAGGAAAATGTTTCTAAGGCTATTTATTACTATTTTATACTTCCTATCTCATGAGCTTGCCTTGCCCTGAGGTGACCGATGTTTCCTCAAACCCACCCAGCAAGGCTCAACTTGGCTTAGCTGTGTCTCTGCTGGTATGCTTTTTTTTAATGGAAATAAATGCACACAGACTCTGATAATTTACACATGTTCAGAAGTAACCATAAGGAGAAACCAACACTTTCCTGTATATATAAAAATTGCTATAAATCTGAGGTCTGGAAATGAATAGTTTCTCTTCCTCTGAACACATACATTTGCCACTATTGGTATTTTCTACACTCTTGAAAGCAATAGCTATATCAATATGACACTGAAACATGTGAACATTTAAGCAAAAATAATTTGGCAGGTTAAACCAGATATATCAGTTAATTCAATGACAAAAATAAGTCAAACACTCGCTTAGCTTTGGCCTCTCTTGAAGGCCTTCAAGACCCTGTTGTTTGTTTAGTTTTTGACAGCACGCCTGGTCCTCATGCAGCCATCCAGCACTTTCAGTAGATCTTGACCTCAGCATGAAACTTGCCCACGTCTTCAGATCTACAAAGGACAGATTTTAACCATTATTCTGAAAATGCTTTCCCTTCCATAAGAAAATGAAGTAGAATAATTTAAAAAGAAAGAAAGACTGTTTTACATTAAACTGCTTATTTTAGCAGTGAAGATAAGCCCTAGCCATTCTCAAATGCTGAAATGTTCTGATTTGGAACATTGTTACCGCTTTGTTCTTGATCTGGAGCCTCATCATGCTACAGAATTTGTTTTAATGCTCTGTTTTTCACATTGTTTGTTTGCAAGGTCTAATCTAGGGTATGAAACTAGTATTAAGGATCTTTTCTGTCCAAGGCTTATGCCAGGCATTTGACATGTATCATCTCATTTAATCTTCACAACGACCCACTGTTTGTGAGCACTGTTTCTCACATAAGTAAGCACGTTCAGCATGTGTGTAAGAATCGGACAGGGTATCAGAGACTCAGGTCAGCTAACTCTAAAGCTCATACATTTCCTTCAGCGTCACAGAAAAATGATGCGAGAAAGGAGAAGAGATAGCTATCATACATTTAGGTAATCCAAAGTTAAAATCCAGAAAGCCAAATTTCTGAAACTATCTCCCTGAGTCATAATTCAATTGCACATTAAGGTAAACTCGAGGGAAATCTAAGTACAGACATCTGTTGATTAGCCTTAAATACATTAGACAGAAAGTCACCAAAGTCCTTGTATAATAGACTGCCCTGATCCTGGCTGGACTTTCAACTGTTAGGTTGATCATTAGCAAGTAATACAGGGGGCATGTGCCGCTCAACCTTGAGTAAACTTCAGGATTTTTCTTTCCCTTGATTTACACACTCTCTGGTACACCTGCAGTGCTCAACACTGGCCCACCTTAAGGTCAATATCCTCGTTAGGTGTTTAGTTTCTCCTTGAAGTTTAAACCATACGTGGAATCAGCATTTCCTCAAGAGCTTTTTCAGCGCTTTCAGTTCAACTTTCTCTCCCTGTTTCTTTCCCTTCCCTGGTTTAATGTGTTGAAAAAATCCTTTTGCATCAGCATTTGTGCAGCATCTTTACTTTTTTTTTACTCTCATCCAAAGGCACATTTGGATTTGCTATTTCTCTTGAACAGTTGGTGTTCACTGGCAGCAACAAGAACAAAATTTATAGCAGCAAATGGAAGCTGAACTTGCATGCTGGCTCTGAGCTGGAGCGCTTTGTGTTTGCCATTTCCTAATTGTGAAAACAATATGTCCAAGGTTTTGCAGTCATCAGCATTCTAATGTAACGATTTCCATCTGGTCAAGGAAAAAACTCAGAACCTCTATCTCCTTGAATTTAATTCCACTCCAATGCAAAGGTAACCAGCTTAGAAGAATGTGGGAAGACAGGAGAAATTCAAACGAAGTATTTTCTGTCCAGGCTTATGCCCAGGCTTATGCCAGGCATTTGACATGTATCATCTCATTTAATCTTCACAACGACCCACTGTTTGTGAGCACTGTTTCTCACATAAGTAAGCACGTTCAGCATGTGTGTAAGAATCGGACAGGGTATCAGAGACTCAGGTCAGCTAACTCTAAAGCTCATACATTTCCTTCAGCGTCACAGAAAAATGATGCGAGAAAGGAGAAGAGATAGCTATCATACATTTAGGTAATCCAAAGTTAAAATCCAGAAAGCCAAATTTCTGAAACTATCTCCCTGAGTCATAATTCAATTGCACATTAAGGTAAACTCGAGGGAAATCTAAGTACAGACATCTGTTGATTAGCCTTAAATACATTAGACAGAAAGTCACCAAAGTCCTTGTATAATAGACTGCCCTGATCCTGGCTGGACTTTCAACTGTTAGGTTGATCATTAGCAAGTAATACAGGGGGCATGTGCCGCTCAACCTTGAGTAAACTTCAGGATTTTTCTTTCCCTTGATTTACACACTCTCTGGTACACCTGCAGTGCTCAACACTGGCCCACCTTAAGGTCAATATCCTCGTTAGGTGTTTAGTTTCTCCTTGAAGTTTAAACCATACGTGGAATCAGCATTTCCTCAAGAGCTTTTTCAGCGCTTTCAGTTCAACTTTCTCTCCCTGTTTCTTTCCCTTCCCTGGTTTAATGTGTTGAAAAAATCCTTTTGCATCAGCATTTGTGCAGCATCTTTATTTTTTTTTTTTTTACTCTCATCCAAAGGCACATTTGGATTTGCTATTTCTCTTGAACAGTTGGTGTTCACTGGCAGCAACAAGAACAAAATTTATAGCAGCAAATGGAAGCTGAACTTGCATGCTGGCTCTGAGCTGGAGCGCTTTGTGTTTGCCATTTCCTAATTGTGAAAACAATATGTCCAAGGTTTTGCAGTCATCAGCATTCTAATGTAACGATTTCCATCTGGTCAAGGAAAAAACTCAGAACCTCTATCTCCTTGAATTTAATTCCACTCCAATGCAAAGGTAACCAGCTTAGAAGAATGTGGGAAGACAGGAGAAATTCAAACGAAGTATGTTCTGAAAAGCGTCTGTAGCATCCACTTACCCATGGGATAATTTTCTGAAGGACAGAGAGGGGTAGGGAGAGAATTTGCCATGATCTTCTTAATGGAAGTGGCTTAACTGGAGCAAGATGACAGGATTACTTGGAGGTGAGAGAGGATAAGAAGGCAGGATGATTTGTGGGACGTTCCAATTGGAGATAATAAGGAATCAGAAATCCACAGAGACAAAGCAGTTGGCGAAAAATACCGAGGCAATCAAGGCCAACAACTTGGTAATAAGAAGCAGTTTAACATCCCATCTCATCCCATTTGGCATTAAGAATTTGGCACTGGCTGTTGAAACATGAAACTCGTGATGACCCTAACACTCTTCCAGTGACCTCCCTCACTCATTAGTGTGAAGGTGAAGCTGAAAGAAACATAGCATCATATTTCAAATGCTTAGTTTGCATTTTGCCATATTCATAGATTTGACAAATATTTATTAGGCAGTACGCTCTATGTCAGGAATGGCATTAGGTGCTGAGGTTATGGATCATAAGCATGATTTGGCTGCCTGTTATAGATAATTAAATGAGAAACATGAAACATACACAGTATGGTCTTACTTTGAGGTGTTTTGGCTGAAACAACCCACAAGGAAGACTTTATATATTAACCTTTTCCCTTATATTTTATATCCATCTTTTTTATTCCTGAAGTGAGTATGGAAAGGAAATAGGATTCTAGAAATTACCCTACAGTTGGCCTTCACTCTATAGAATAAGTGAGTTCTTGGCAGGAAGAGGATTCTCTCCATGATCTCCCAGTTCCTAAACAGCAGCAGCATTGCAAACACATCAACCTCCAGCACAGAGGCCATAGCCTAGCACATTCAGCAAACAGGTATCATTTGGCCAAACAGAAGATGCTTGAATAGATTGTTAGAGTCTGAAATCAGGGCTCCAAAATGATCTTTAAGGGCAGTGGAGTGGAACAGAAAGGTTTCTTCCTTGAAAATTGTCAATTTCAGCACTTCTAATGTAACGATTTCCATCTGGTCAAGGAAAAAACTCAGAACCTCTATCTCCTTGAATTTAATTCCACTCCAATGCAAAGGTAACCAGCTTAGAAGAATGTGGGAAGACAGGAGAAATTCAAACGAAGTATGTTCTGAAAAGCGTCTGTAGCATCCACTTACCCATGGGATAATTTTCTGAAGGACAGAGAGGGGTAGGGAGAGAATTTGCCATGATCTTCTTAATGGAAGTGGCTTAACTGGAGCAAGATGACAGGATTACTTGGAGGTGAGAGAGGATAAGAAGGCAGGATGATTTGTGGGACGTTCCAATTGGAGATAATAAGGAATCAGAAATCCACAGAGACAAAGCAGTTGGCGAAAAATACCGAGGCAATCAAGGCCAACAACTTGGTAATAAGAAGCAGTTTAACATCCCATCTCATCCCATTTGGCATTAAGAATTTGGCACTGGCTGTTGAAACATGAAACTCGTGATGACCCTAACACTCTTCCAGTGACCTCCCTCACTCATTAGTGTGAAGGTGAAGCTGAAAGAAACATAGCATCATATTTCAAATGCTTAGTTTGCATTTTGCCATATTCATAGATTTGACAAATATTTATTAGGCAGTACGCTCTATGTCAGGAATGGCATTAGGTGCTGAGGTTATGGATCATAAGCATGATTTGGCTGCCTGTTATAGATAATTAAATGAGAAACATGAAACATACACAGTATGGTCTTACTTTGAGGTGTTTTGGCTGAAACAACCCACAAGGAAGACTTTATATATTAACCTTTTCCCTTATATTTTATATCCATCTTTTTTATTCCTGAAGTGAGTATGGAAAGGAAATAGGATTCTAGAAATTACCCTACAGTTGGCCTTCACTCTATAGAATAAGTGAGTTCTTGGCAGGAAGAGGATTCTCTCCATGATCTCCCAGTTCCTAAACAGCAGCAGCATTGCAAACACATCAACCTCCAGCACAGAGGCCATAGCCTAGCACATTCAGCAAACAGGTATCATTTGGCCAAACAGAAGATGCTTGAATAGATTGTTAGAGTCTGAAATCAGGGCTCCAAAATGATCTTTAAGGGCAGTGGAGTGGAACAGAAAGGATGGGGTGGTTGCCTCCCTCAGATACACATCAATTTGCAGGTGTGAAACAGTCCAGCATGTGTTCATGTGGTCTTCAGTCCTGGGCAGCAGGGTCTCCCTCCCAACCCCACCCATCCACACACAGACCGTGGGTTTTGTCACAGAGCTGCCATTCTTTCCTCAGTTTCCCTCCTCCCCATATTCTCTTGGACGTTCAAGTTGTGCAGTCACAAATCTCAGAGAGGAAAGGGTCAGCTATGGTATTTAGTCAATCTACAGGTGGTGCTAGTGGTAAAGAACCTGTCTGCCCATGCAGGACAAGTGACAGACTCCAGTTCAATCCCTGGGTCAGGAAGATCCCTTGGAGGAGGAAATCGCAACCCACTCTGGTATTCTTGCCTGGGGAATCTCATGGACAGAAGAGCCTGGCGGGCTCCAGTCCATGGGGTCACCAAGAGTTGGACATGACTGAAGCCACTTAGCATTACAGCACGGGGCTGCATAGCCCCAGTTCATCCCATTCTCGCAGAGACTCTTGTAGGAAGACCTTGAAATGACACTTATCTGGGGACTGCCCCTTGTTGAGAATCACCAAACTCTCTCCTGTATCCTCTTGCTGCTGCTTCTGCCTTGGGTTCCACCAAGCCCCAAGTCTAGGGCTAGAAGCCTGGGTTCATCCACACTAACTCATGTCTTGGGAGACCTTGGTTCCCTTTTTCTTGTCTCTTGTCCCATCTTGGCAGTGACTTCTCTGTGGGATCTCATCTCTCCTGTTATCCTTCTTTATCAGAGCAACTGCAGTCTATCCAGCATGTTTTAAGAACGTTGAACCTGAGGGGCAAGATGACTCTCCTGATGTGTATCTGTTACAGGATATTTAAACAAGACTTTCCTGTTGTCTCAGTGTTAGCTGAGGCCCTAGAGCTAAGAATGAACATTGTTAAATACCCTTCTATTCTAAGGAGACATAGCTTGTCCATGGATGACTAAAAATTGGTCCAGGAACCCTTAACCTTTTGCTCTACCTCAGGCATATATATATATATTTAAGGAGAGGCCTATGAATTATGTGGAAAGCAGGGATTTCATCAGAGACAGTTTTTAGGCTGCTGAAATATTTCCTCTCTTTTGCTGGTGTTTCTCATCTTAAGCAAGTGAGAGGGGCCTTCAGAAACTCACCTGAAGAATGGACCTATGTACAGTGTTTTCATTTCTAGAATCGGGGGTACATGAGCCTACCCATGCTGCTTCATCCAGGGTGGTCACCTGAGGCAGGGCTGAGCTGGAGAGGGGAGGACATTTCGAGCCAAATGAGCAATTGAAGCTTCTGTATTAGACTGAACTGAATTTTCAACATCTCAAAACACAAAGTATTTGTTAATACCTGATAGTCACATAAAAGTTATGAATCTGCCTAGGATTCCCCCAATGGGAAAATAATTTTTTTCATCAGTCAGTTGCAGTGTTGCTTTCTGCTTGCTCTTGTTTAACAGACAGATACATAAATTACCCAGACCTTCTTTAGCAACCTCTAAGATCTGATTACAAAAAAAGCCCCTTTCTGGGAATCTCATGGACAGAAGAGCCTGGCGGGCTCCAGTCCATGGGGTCACCAAGAGTTGGACATGACTGAAGCCACTTAGCATTACAGCACGGGGCTGCATAGCCCCAGTTCATCCCATTCTCGCAGAGACTCTTGTAGGAAGACCTTGAAATGACACTTATCTGGGGACTGCCCCTTGTTGAGAATCACCAAACTCTCTCCTGTATCCTCTTGCTGCTGCTTCTGCCTTGGGTTCCACCAAGCCCCAAGTCTAGGGCTAGAAGCCTGGGTTCATCCACACTAACTCATGTCTTGGGAGACCTTGGTTCCCTTTTTCTTGTCTCTTGTCCCATCTTGGCAGTGACTTCTCTGTGGGATCTCATCTCTCCTGTTATCCTTCTTTGTCAGAGCAACTGCAGTCTATCCAGCATGTTTTAAGAACGTTGAACCTGAGGGGCAAGATGACTCTCCTGATGTGTATCTGTTACAGGATATTTAAACAAGACTTTCCTGTTGTCTCAGTGTTAGCTGAGGCCCTAGAGCTAAGAATGAACATTGTTAAATACCCTTCTATTCTAAGGAGACATAGCTTGTCCATGGATGACTAAAAATTGGTCCAGGAACCCTTAACCTTTTGCTCTACCTCAGGCATATATATATATATTTAAGGAGAGGCCTATGAATTATGTGGAAAGCAGGGATTTCATCAGAGACAGTTTTTAGGCTGCTGAAATATTTCCTCTCTTTTGCTGGTGTTTCTCATCTTAAGCAAGTGAGAGGGGCCTTCAGAAACTCACCTGAAGAATGGACCTATGTACAGTGTTTTCATTTCTAGAATCGGGGGTACATGAGCCTACCCATGCTGCTTCATCCAGGGTGGTCACCTGAGGCAGGGCTGAGCTGGAGAGGGGAGGACATTTCGAGCCAAATGAGCAATTGAAGCTTCTGTATTAGACTGAACTGAATTTTCAACATCTCAAAACACAAAGTATTTGTTAATACCTGATAGTCACATAAAAGTTATGAATCTGCCTAGGATTCCCCCAATGGGAAAATAATTTTTTTCATCAGTCAGTTGCAGTGTTGCTTTCTGCTTGCTCTTGTTTAACAGACAGATACATAAATTACCCAGACCTTCTTTAGCAACCTCTAAGATCTGATTACAAAAAGCTTTCTCAAGGGAAGGACCTCGTATCTCCATTAACAGGAACTTAGACTCTAGTTGAGTTGAAATGTATGGTTACACTTTAATGATTTCAATTGCAAAGCCAGAATACTGAGTTTTTATGTGATATATTATTTATAAGTGAATCAATGCCTTGTTGCTACTATATTAAATGCAATAAATTCTCTGAGAACTGACTTAAAGAGTATTTTAACTAGTCAAGAAGGCTGATATTTTTTGACCTATGATCCTCTGACTACTTTTTCTGTGGTGTCATGGAACAAGCATTAGACTAATTTGTCTAGAATTGGGTCTTCAGCTAACTATATATACATGGGCAGATCATTTCACCTGGTGAACTTCAGTTTCTTTGTGTATAAATTTATTAATGGGGCTTCCCCTGGTGGTCCAGTGGGTAAGGACACCACCTTGCAGTGCAAGGGGCGCCGGTTGGATCCCTGGCCTGGAAAGATCCCACGTGCCGCGGAGCGGCTGGATCGATGTGTCCAATTACTGAGCCAGAGCTCTGGAGCACATGCGCCCAGAGCCAGCGCTCTGCAACGACAGACACCACCGCGATGGGAGGCCCACAGGAGCCAAAGAACAAGGACGGATGAAACTAGTTAAATGAAAGACCAATAGAAGTGGCCCGCCCGCTCCCCTCCCTCCCCAACCCGACCCCTGCCCAAAATAAATACATAAATAAATCTTAAAAAAAAAATTATTAATGGGAATATCTGGCCTGCACATCTCATGGTATTACAGGGAGAATCAAATATCATAATGACATGAAAGCATATTTCTAACTTTTAATCTCTACATATATTAAGGTATTATTAGTCATTGAGGATATCTATATATTCCATAATAGATAATACCTTTTTAAAGAAATCTAAGATTGCTTAATGGACTATTAATAGTCCATCGCATACTAATCTACGCTTAATGGAGTATTTATGGGAGGACACATAAGAAACTGATAACAGTAGTTGCCTTCAGGTAGAGACTTTGAGTGGTGGAGAGGGGAGAGACTGATTTTTCACTCTATTCCTTTTTTATATCTTTTGAATTAATACCATATGTATACATTATGCATTCAAACAAATAAAATTTAACAATAATATGAGAAACTTAAGAAAGGAGGTATGTTTATTCTTCATAATAAACTGGATATAATCTAATCTTTCTGTAAAAGGACTTTTTAGGATCTGTGGTGCTTCAGGATTAAGTGCAATCAGCACAGACTTGGCACATGGTAGGTGTTCAGAACGTGGTAATGCCCTTACTTTTGAGGTCATCTTTATGGCTCTCAACCTCTGGTGAATTAGCTATACACAAGGACATAGCTAACAGGATACTGGATATTAGAAACTTTATTGGATTTTACTAGGATGTTGGACACAGATGGTAAGTAGGAATGCCAGAAAGTTGATGAATCATCTGGTAAACTAGTGGAAAAGGTGAGGGGAGCCAGAAACAGGCCAGAGAGGGTAAGGAGACAAACAGATCTGGAGAAAGGCAGCTTCACTCATTGTATCATGTAACGGACTTTTCAGCTGCTGATGTTCCCAGCCTATGAAGTGCATTTTGCAAATCGGAGTTGTTCTAATCTTCATGGTATTAAATACTCATTAAATCACAAATAGTTTGAAATCTCATTTGACTGTGGATCTTTTTTTGGAATTTACTAATACACCTCATTTTATGATGAGGAGCAGTGAGTCCATAAATCAGAATGCTTTATGGGCAGCTGTAACACCTAGACCTAATGCCAAGATTGAGAATCTGATAGCATAGCTATTAAAGATGAAGACTCCTGCTAACAGGAATGCCCAAAGCAGCCAGACACGATGTCTCCCTTTTTGTTTTAATGTAGTCACATCAGTTCTGCTCTTTTGTTATAAAGCCAGCACCCAGAATGACACTTAGGAAGCAGGCAAAATTAAAACAAAACTCAGAAAAATTATCCCATAGAGAAATTGCCACTGATGTTAAGGTGTTATTAATACTGTTGAGGGGACTGTGGGACCATTTGGAATCTTGCTGCTTAGAGCGTTGCTCCCAATAAGCTCTAGTTTCACAAGATCCCCGGGTGATTTCTATAAATATGGAAATTTCTTTATTTTTATTTGTTTATTTATTTATTTATTTTTAACTGGAGTATAATTGCTTTACAATGCTGTGTTAGTTTCAGCTGTACAACAAAGTGAATCGGCCATATGTATACACCCCTCCCGTTCTACCCCTCTGGGTCAGCACGGAGCTAGGCTCCCTGGGCCCTACAGTGGGTTCTCACTGGTTTCTGTTTTATCCATAGTAGTGTACACACGTCAGTCCCAGTCTCCCCATTCAGCCCACCTCTCCTTCCCACCTTGGTGTCCATACATATATTCTCTACGAGACTTGATGTAAAAGGTTTCATCGTTCACTCTCCATGCCTAAGAATATTTTTCTCATTTTTATTCATAATATGCGTACTGACCAGTGTGAGAGAATGTGTGTTCCCACTAGTATTGCTGTAATTTCAGCAAAAACAAAGAAATTTAACTGGTATATAGAGTTTTTCATGTATGGTTTTGATAGGAAAATAATTCAAGAACTTACCATAATTGTGACTTACTGTGTGACTTATTTTGCACACCTGAGTGCCCTGAGTGAAAGTTCCTGGGCTGGAAGGGAAGGAGAAGAATGGAGGACACAAATCCGGGCAAAATTAAGAGTTACTGTCTCTGCTGTGAGCTCTTCCCATTAAAGAATTCAATGAAAGGAAACAGGAGTGAGCATATATACTTGGGAATGCTGAAAACTGTTTCCCTTATCAGCAAATTGCAGAAATAATAGACATCAGCAATGAGCTGGTGACTCTTTCTTCTGACTCTTGTAATAATAAATTAATGGGAAAAATTCTAAAATATCACTTCCAGTGTGGAAGACCCTCATCATTCTAATTGTAGGGGACTAAGTTATAATGTTATCTACTAGAATAAATAATTTATCTCAGAAAGTCCCTATGTAATAAACCAGACTATCAGGACACTAGCCAGCTTTATGTTTTATTTTTGGTGACTTAAGAGATCTGTTACAAAACAGATGACATTTCTGTTAAGGTGTTATTAATACTGTTGAGGGGACTGTGGGACCATTTGGAATCTTGCTTAGGCGTTGCTCCCAATAAGCTCTAGTTTCACAAGATCCCCGGGTGATTTCTATAAATATGGAAATTTCTTTATTTTTATTTGTTTATTTATTTATTTATTTTTAACTGGAGTATAATTGCTTTACAATGCTGTGTTAGTTTCAGCTGTACAACAAAGTGAATCGGCCATATGTATACACCCTCCGTTCTACCCCTCTGGGTCAGCACGGAGCTAGGCTCCCTGGGCCCTACAGTGGGTTCTCACTGGTTTCTGTTTTATCCATAGTAGTGTACACACGTCAGTCCCAGTCTCCCCATTCAGCCCACCTCTCCTTCCCACCTTGGTGTCCATACATATATTCTCTACGAGACTTGATGTAAAAGGTTTCATCGTTCACTCTCCATGCCTAAGAATATTTTTCTCATTTTTATTCATAATATGCGTACTGACCAGTGTGAGAGAATGTGTGTTCCCACTAGTATTGCTGTAATTTCAGCAAAAACAAAGAAATTTAACTGGTATATAGAGTTTTTCATGTATGGTTTTGATAGGAAAATAATTCAAGAACTTACCATAATTGTGACTTACTGTGTGACTTATTTTGCACACCTGAGTGCCCTGAGTGAAAGTTCCTGGGCGGGAAAGGGGAAGGAGAAGAATGGAGGACACAAATCCGGGCAAAATTAAGAGTTACTGTCTCTGCTGTGAGCTCTTCCCATTAAAGAATTCAATGAAAGGAAACAGGAGTGAGCATATATACTTGGGAATGCTGAAAACTGTTTCCCTTATCAGCAAATTGCAGAAATAATAGACATCAGCAATGAGCTGGTGACTCTTTCTTCTGACTCTTGTAATAATAAATTAATGGGAAAAATTCTAAAATATCACTTCCAGTGTGGAAGACCCTCATCATTCTAATTGTAGGGGACTAAGTTATAATGTTATCTACTAGAATAAATAATTTATCTCAGAAAGTCCCTATGTAATAAACCAGACTATCAGGACACTAGCCAGCTTTATGTTTTATTTTTGGTGACTTAAGAGATCTGTTACAACAGATGACATTTCTGATAGTGGAAATTTACCTGCATGCAGCCAAAGTCTTGACCTCTTGAATAAAATTTCAGTTAGCAGTAGTGGAAAGTCCTCTCCAGCTTTGAACAATAGAAATTTTCAGTAAGATTTTCAATCAACAAAAATTCAGACTCTCTTTCTTAGTGGGGTAGCTTTTAAAGGTATGTTAACTAGATAAAAGAGAATTCTGTGTGGTCAAGCTTAGAGAATAACATAGCAGCTGTGGGTGATTATTTGGGTCCTAGCTTGAACAGAGAATGAGTTTTAAAGTCTCTATTATGTGTGCAAATTTAGGTGAAGTCATCTCAGTTTTGAGTCATGCTTGTGGGATGGCACATGGATGTGCTACAAGCATCAGGCTAACATGCTACCATGGTTCAACGTTAATAGAAATTAATATGTGGTTTTATTTATCAAGTTAAAACTGTTTCACATTAGACAGGACTTTACAGCAGACAGTTTATAAGGAGAATGGAATGAACTGAACACAGTCACTTGAATTGGACTATCTTTTATATTCTCTGTGTTCCCTCAGAGCTGATGACAAACCTAGAGAAGCATGCTAGAACAAGCAGACCAGAAAATTAAATTCTTCTCGTTCTCACGTTGTGCAGTAGGCACGATTCAAAGCATCCGCCTCAGACATCTTTCTCTGTGTTTTCTGTTTTATTTTCTTCCTTTCCTTCTTTGTAAGTCAGCCAAACTTGGTACAGTCATTAAAAATGGGACTTTGGCAAACCGAATGATGAAATCAGGAAAAAATTAGCCTGGAAAGATCTTTTGAGTGAGTCAGGTCTAGTGCTTTGTCTCCTGGCGCCTGACATCTCAGGGCTGTGGGAATCGACTGTGATGATGCATGTGAGAACACCACGAGACTGCAGCCGGCGAGCACGTGTAAAGATGCATGTCATTATTTTTATGGGTATGGCACCAGACCATGCTGGATTATTAGAAAAGTTTTGTTGTTTCCAATAAATTTTATTTCTATATCCACCCTAAACGTATCCACCCTAATCATATAGGACAATTCCCATATTCATTTCTTAACAGAGAAGAAGAGCTGGTCATAGTCCTCACTACATAATGACACCTACTTCATTTGACAGAAGGAATTTTTTTAGATGAAGAACAGTTACTTCCTAAAAAAAGGGGGAAAAAGAGCAAACAACTGCATGAACCAGAATAGGGAAGCCTTTTCTAAGCAACATAATACCAAAGACAAGAACTTTGAGAGAAAAACATCCTAGATTGGTTGTATGCAAGTTTTGCACTTTTGTGTGTTAAAGACCACCATAGGAGAAAACAAAATGCAAGTTATAAACTGGTAAAATCATAGTATTTGTCACTCATATGGACTTATTTTTTATTTATTACATATGTGTTACTTGTGTTACTGCCAAAATGTCACTAAAATGAAATTAAAGGAATAAAAATAATAAAAAATCACAAAGAGAATGAAAGAGATTAGCACAGACAAGGGATAGCCAGAAATGCTTGAAAGATGGAGAGCTGAGGGACAAGTCGGCAGAGCTGAACGATCTGAACACAGAAAGTGAACTGTGAGTCAATCCCTGCAGAGCAGCACTAGGAAGTTCAGGAACAGGAAATACCAGCTAGCGTGGGAGGTGCCATAATTTACAAGAATGCAGTGTCCAATAGTGTGGCCACTGTTTGACCAAGCACAAATTTTAAAAGAGATTCATATCAGATGGAAAGGCTTAAAATACATTCTGCATGGTTTGTTCACTCACCATGCATATACTTGGAACCTAAACCATTCCCCTGACACTCATAAGTCAGCAAACTGGTACAGTCATTAAAAATGGGACTTTGGCAAACCGAATGATGAAATCAGGAAAAAATTAGCCTGGAAAGATCTTTTGAGTGAGTCAGGTCTAGTGCTTTGTCTCCTGGCGCCTGACATCTCAGGGCTGTGGGAATCGACTGTGATGATGCATGTGAGAACACCACGAGACTGCAGCCGGCGAGCACGTGTAAAGATGCATGTCATTATTTTTATGGGTATGGCACCAGACCATGCTGGATTATTAGAAAAGTTTTGTTGTTTCCAATAAATTTTATTTCTATATCCACCCTAAACGTATCCACCCTAATCATATAGGACAATTCCCATATTCATTTCTTAACAGAGAAGAAGAGCTGGTCATAGTCCTCACTACATAATGACACCTACTTCATTTGACAGAAGGAATTTTTTTAGATGAAGAACAGTTACTTCCTAAAAAAAGGGGGAAAAAGAGCAAACAGCTGCATGAACCAGAATGGGGAAGCCTTTTCTAAGCAACATAATACCAAAGACAAGAACTTTGAGAGAAAAACATCCTAGATTGGTTGTATGCAAGTTTTGCACTTTTGTGTGTTAAAGACCACCATAGGAGAAAACAAAATGCAAGTTATAAACTGGTAAAATCATAGTATTTGTCACTCATATGGACTTATTTTTTATTTATTACATATGTGTTACTTGTGTTACTGCCAAAATGTCACTAAAATGAAATTAAAGGAATAAAAATAATAAAAAATCACAAAGAGAATGAAAGAGATTAGCACAGACAAGGGATAGCCAGAAATGCTTGAAAGATGGAGAGCTGAGGGACAAGTCGGCAGAGCTGAACGATCTGAACACAGAAAGTGAACTGTGAGTCAATCCCTGCAGAGCAGCACTAGGAAGTTCAGGAACAGGAAATACCAGCTAGCGTGGGAGGTGCCATAATTTACAAGAATGCAGTGTCCAATAGTGTGGCCACTGTTTGACCAAGCACAAATTTTAAAAGAGATTCATATCAGATGGAAAGGCTTAAAATACATTCTGCATGGTTTGTTCACTCACCATGCATATACTTGGAACCTAAACCATTCCCCTGACACTCTTCTGAATCTTCTAGATAAAGTAATAAATAAAACAGAGTCCTGCTGCAGGAAGGTAGATAAACCCCCACTCTAGGGAGATCAGTGGGTGAGGGGGAAAGGTCAGCAAAACCCAAGCCTTTCTTTCTCTCACTCTTCATGTCAGTGAGTCACCCCTTTCAGCAAGAAATCATGTCACTCATCCTTTACTGTGTGACCACGTGAAATATGCCCTAAGTCCTGACATCAACCCATCATCTGGGCCAGATGGGACTAACCCAGAACAGCAAGGGAGACCTAAAATAAGGGTAACACAAGGTGCAATAGAATGAGCTTATTCAAGAGGATGCTTTAATTAAAGAGAAAAAAAAAAAGAAAAAAGAAGAAGAACTTCAGGCCCTCTAAGGGGGAGGAGACAGAAAACAAACAGATATATCATGTCAGATGGTTACCTAGGCTGGTTGAAGAAAGAAACAGAGTTCCTATTTTCTGTGCTGTGATCATAGGAGGCCTCATCCTTCAGGTAGAAGAGACCTGAGGAGGTGGGGGGCTTACTGCTCTGTTTTCTGAGAGAAGAACAGTTCAGGCAATAAGTCAAGAAAAGCAGCCAAGCACCAGGTCATGTGCAGCTTTGGAGGCCATAATAAAGAATTCTGCTTTTATACCGAGACCAGAAATGTTCCGAGATTCAAGGAGAAAAATGGTAGACTCTGACTTGTATTTGACAACAATCTGACTCCTGCGTGAGACATGGATTTTGGGGTGGAGAAAGGACAAGAATAGGGAAACAGGTTTGGAGACTCTTGACGTAATCCAGCAAATAGAGTGGTGGAGTAAATAGAGTGGTGGAGAGAGTGAAGGAGGTAAGAAGTGATCAGATTCTGGATACTTTTTAAAGGTTGGGCCAGTAGGACTTGAAGATGAATTGGATGTGATATGGGAGAGAAAGACTGGAGTCAAGGATAGTTATAAGATTTGGGACCTGAACAACTGGAAGGCTGGAGTTGCCACATATCCCAGTAGGAAGACTGTGGGAGGAATGCCTGGTGTCTGTGTTGTCATAGCTGTGGGTGAGCGTGTGGGATGCAGTATCAAGAGTTTGATCTTACTGAATTTGCGATGCCTTTCAGACGTCTGAAAAGAGATGCGACGTAGACAGTCTGGGGTTCAGAAAACAGGTCAGGACTAGACAAATTAATGTGGTCACTAGCAGCAGAAGACGCTTGTCTGGAGCCATGGCAGTGGCTGAGCTTACTGGAGAGTGAAGGTCAATTCAAGGTCTGAACTCGTGGGCTCTGAAGGACTTAAGCTTCCTACAAGTTAGGAATTGTAAGAAATACGTCACTGAGAAGACTGGCAAGGATCAATCAAGGGAATCAAGAGTGAAGGTAGATCCATCCAGAAGAGGAAAACCAGGAGATGATGGTGTTCCAAAGGCAAAATTTAAAAAAAAAAAAAAGTGTTTTGAGACAGAGGGAATGAGCAATTATGCCAAGAGCTGCTGATTGCTCAGCTGAGGTGAGAGGCAAGATTGGAGTACCAGCTTGGGCAAAGTAGAGGTCTTTGAAAGAGAGGTTTAGTGCAGTGGTGGGGAAGGAAGCCTCATCACAATGGGTTTCATAAAAATTTGGAGGAAAAAAAGAAAAATATGAAGGGAAGAAATAGCAAGTAAAGACAATGAGCTGAGGATAGAAAAATCAATACTGTGTGATCCCTGACGTCAAGAAGCCCATTGTTTTACAGGAGACGGAACCAAAAAGCATAGTCAACCAGCAGCCTGCCAGCCACCATGCTCCTAACTCCTGTCCTGTGGTCTGGGATTAGGTGCCATGGCCTTGCTGGCCTCATAGGTGCATTTTTTAAAAGTGTATTCATTTTTAATTGGTGCATAATTGCTTTACAATATTGTGTTGGCTCCTGCCATACATTAACATGAATCAGCCCTAGGTATTTTAAACTCGTGAGGTCCCAGCCCAGCTCACCTTCCTCAGTTCAGCACTCTTTTTATTTGCCTCCGTTTACCATTCCCCTAGGCAACATTCCCACACCTTTCCCCACTCTCCTCACACCGCACCTACCTTCTCCTTTGAAGACAATCACTTCTCCAACAGCTTTTCCTGAATTCTTCTGGAAATCAGCCAGCATTATTCTCAGTATGTTCCTCCGGCCTCTTTGTATACAGCGAAGGCTTCCATTTAACTAGAAAGGCACGTTTTTACTTAAATTTGACTAGAAAATACACAAGGGTTTAAATTAAGGGTAAAAATTGTATTTTCAAATCACAAAAGATTTTGCCAAAATCCAAAATGTTTGAAAAAATAGGTCATGAGGCTTTCTTTTAATGCATCAGGTTTTTCCATCTGTGGTTAGATTTGTGAATCACATGTGAGGCCCTTTCATGTATGGACGTCATCATTCCAAGAGCCTTCTGGCTGGGCCTTTTATTTCTCCAGGCAGGGGAGGTGTGCTGTAGGGGTGGGCTGAGTACCTGTGAGTCTAGGCAGCAGTTCCTAGTGAAGGCTGTGCCCTTGAATATGTGCCCTGCTCCCTGTGTTGTGCTCAGTTGCTCAGTCGTGTCTGACTCTTTGCACCCCCATGGACTGTAGCCCACCAGGCTCCTCTGTCCATGGGATTCTCTAGACTATAATACTGGAGCTGGAGTGACCAGCTTGGGCAAAGTAGAGGTCTTTGAAAGAGAGGTTTAGTGCAGTGGTGGGGAAGGAAGCCTCATCACAATGGGTTTCATAAAAATTTGGAGGAAAAAGAAAAATATGAAGGGAAGAAATAGCAAGTAAAGACAATGAGCTGAGGATAGAAAAATCAATACTGTGTGATCCCTGACGTCAAGAAGCCCATTGTTTTACAGGAGACGGAACCAAAAAGCATAGTCAACCAGCAGCCTGCCAGCCAACATGCTCCTAACTCCTGTCCTGTGGTCTGGGATTAGGTGCCATGGCCTTGCTGGCCTCATAGGTGCATTTTTTAAAAGTGTATTCATTTTTAATTGGTGCATAATTGCTTTACAATATTGTGTTGGCTCCTGCCATACATTAACATGAATCAGCCCTAGGTATTTTAAACTCGTGAGGTCCCAGCCCAGCTCACCTTCCTCAGTTCAGCACTCTTTTTATTTGCCTCCGTTTACCATTCCCCTAGGCAACATTCCCACACCTTTCCCCACTCTCCTCACACCGCACCTACCTTCTCCTTTGAAGACAATCACTTCTCCAACAGCTTTTCCTGAATTCTTCTGGAAATCAGCCAGCATTATTCTCAGTATGTTCCTCCGGCCTCTTTGTATACAGCGAAGGCTTCCATTTAACTAGAAAGGCACGTTTTTTTACTTAAATTTGCCTTGAAAATACACAAGGGTTTAAATTAAGGGTAAAAATTGTATTTTCAAATCACAAAAGATTTTGCCAAAATCCAAAATGTTTGAAAAAATAGGTCATGAGGCTTTCTTTTAATGCATCAGGTTTTTCCATCTGTGGTTAGATTTGTGAATCACATGTGAGGCCCTTTCATGTATGGACGTCATCATTCCAAGAGCCTTCTGGCTGGGCCTTTTATTTCTCCAGGCAGGGGTGGTGTGCTGTAGGGGTGGGCTGAGTACCTGTGAGTCTAGGCAGCAGTTCCTAGTGAAGGCTGTGCCCTTGAATATGTGCCCTGCTCCCTGTGTTGTGCTCAGTTGCTCAGTCGTGTCTGACTCTTTGCACCCCCATGGACTGTAGCCCACCAGGCTCCTCTGTCCATGGGATTCTCTAGACTATAATACTGGAGTGGGTTGCCATGCCCTCCTCCAGGGGATCTTCCCAACCCAGAGATAGAATCTACATCTCTGCCAGCATTAGCATGTGTCTTCCTTAGTGCTACCCGGGAAACCCCAACAGGAGTTTCAGCTAGATACTAAGTCAGTTTGAAGGTAATTTGGGATGAGGCCTGAGTTCACATCTGCATGGGATCATAGTGTTTTCTTTTCTACTGAGTTGTTCATCTGGGAAAAAGGGGTCACTAATGCCCAATTGTTCCTGGGTTCCCTACCATGAAAAGCTGTTTAGGTGTTCTTCCCAGACTCTAACAAGAAGTCCCCTGTGAGGCCTGGGCTCCCAGTACCCCCAGGACTTCTGTGTTGGCCTCAATCCCCTTGGCCAGTTCTTCTTTCACTTATCTTAAAAAAATGTGAAGTGGGACTTCCCTGGTGGTCCATTGGGTAAGAACACCACCTTGCAGTGCAAGGGGCGCTGGTTCCATCCCTGGCCTGGGAAGATCCCACGTGCCGCAGAGCGACTGGACCGATGTGTCCAATTACCAAGCCAGAGCTCTGGAGCGCGTGCGCCCAGAGCCAGTGCTCTGCAGCAAGAGAGGCCACTGCAATTGGAGGCCCACACAGGCCAAAGAACAAACATGGATGAAAATAGATAAATGAAAGACCAATAGAAGTGGCCCGCCCACTCCCCTCCCTCCCCAACCCCCCCCCTCCCCCCCAAAAAATGTGAAGTGACTCCTTTGACTTGTCTCCAGTTCCACCCCCATAGCCACACACACACCCCCACCCCGAAAATGTGCAGAGCCATGCTCTACCTTAGGGTTCAGGTAATTAACTCACTGTCAAAGCTGTCTCTGGTCCACTTTCTTCCAGGACCAGAGCTCTTCTCCCAGCTTCAAGCCCTCTGAGCTCCACTCACTTCAATGTGTTTCCCACCCAGCTCCTTAAATTTTAATGTGCTTGTAAATCTCTTAGGAGTCTTGTTAAAACAAAGGTTCTCTTTCTGTATGTCTGTTGTGGGGCCTGAGAATCTGCATTTCTAACTTCAGAAAAGCTCCCAAGTGAGATGTATGCATATCTGGCCTGGGACCCATTTTCAGAGTGGGCCTTCAAAGTGTACCTGAGGCTGCAGCTGTTGGTCCCTGGCAGGGCCATGCATCACACTAATTCATTTGTGTCCAACTCTTTGTGACTCTGTGGACTGTAAACCCCCAGGCTCCTGTGTCTATGGGATTCTCCAGGTAAGAATAGTGGAGTGGGTTGCCATCCCCTCCTCCAGGGGATCTTCCTGACTTAGGAATCAAATCTGCGTCTCTTATGTCTCCTGGATTGGCAAGCAGGCTCTTTACCTCTAACACCACCTGTGAAGCCCAGGACAAGGCCATACTATCAGCCTTTAAGCAGCCCTGGCCACAGGCACAATTCTCAGGACTTAGGAAGAAGCTAGACCTTGGATTCGAAAGGAATCACATTAGCCTGGGTTTTGTGGGGGGAAATAAACGGGAAAATGCAGCTTTTTCCAATTACAGATAAGAAACTAGCTATTTTAAAGAGAAATGGGAATTGTAATAGACTAAAATTGCAGTTCCCTAGGTATATTCTAGGAAATATTGGTCCTGTGGGATGTTAACAGGAGTTGTATGCAAAAGAAGTTTCTGTGCTCACATGAGTTCTAGAATCTAGAATGTAAACACCGGGTTAAACAAAGTTTAATAGGTTTTCTTACCGCAGAACTTTTCAGAGGCTTTTATAAGTTAATGTGTATTGTAGATCTCCAAGAAGGACATAAAGCATACAGCATTCTCCAAAAGTATTTTCCAAGAAAATCCCTCGTCTTTTTTCAGAGAGGCTAATAGAACTAAATCTCCTTGGAATGCTCTTTGGGACAGGGTAGCATCAGCACATACCCAGAGGCCACTGCATCGGCCTCACTTCTTCCTTCGCCTGCCCCAGAGATTACAAAATGGAAAAAAGGGTTTGTTTCCTCAGATTCACTTGCTAATAACTTCGTCATCTTTTTAGAATGTTCACGGGTCCAGAAACATCTGGCTGCTATTTAATTTTTTTAATAAATGTCATGTATTTCTTCTAAGTGCTATGGCTGAAATGTAAAAATCATGACATGCGTTCATCTCCACGTTCTGTCGAGACTGAAAGTCAGCCTTTTCCCACTGGTTCCTGTCCTTGCTACTAACAGAAGTGTTGCAGGAAGGGCATCCCTGTTGGTCCCTGGCAGGGCCATGCATCACACTAATTCATTTGTGTCCAACTCTTTGTGACTCTGTGACTGTAAACCCCAGGCTCCTGTGTCTATGGGATTCTCCAGGTAAGAATAGTGGAGTGGGTTGCCATCCCCTCCTCCAGGGGATCTTCCTGACTTAGGAATCAAATCTGCGTCTCTTATGTCTCCTGGATTGGCAAGCAGGCTCTTTACCTCTAACACCACCTGTGAAGCCCAGGACAAGGCCATACTATCAGCCTTTAAGCAGCCCTGGCCACAGGCACAATTCTCAGGACTTAGGAAGAAGCTAGACCTTGGATTCGAAAGGAATCACATTAGCCTGGGTTTTGTGGGGGGAAATAAACGGGAAAATGCAGCTTTTTCCAATTACAGATAAGAAACTAGCTATTTTAAAGAGAAATGGGAATTGTAATAGACTAAAATTGCAGTTCCCTAGGTATATTCTAGGAAATATTGGTCCTGTGGGATGTTAACAGGAGTTGTATGCAAAAGAAGTTTCTGTGCTCACATGAGTTCTAGAATCTAGAATGTAAACACCGGGTTAAACAAAGTTTAATAGGTTTTCTTACCGCAGAACTTTTCAGAGGCTTTTATAAGTTAATGTGTATTGTAGATCTCCAAGAAGGACATAAAGCATACAGCATTCTCCAAAAGTATTTTCCAAGAAAATCCCTCGTCTTTTTTCAGAGAGGCTAATAGAACTAAATCTCCTTGGAATGCTCTTTGGGACAGGGTAGCATCAGCACATACCCAGAGGCCACTGCATCGGCCTCACTTCTTCCTTCGCCTGCCCCAGAGATTACAAAATGGAAAAAAGGGTTTGTTTCCTCAGATTCACTTGCTAATAACTTCGTCATCTTTTTAGAATGTTCACGGGTCCAGAAACATCTGGCTGCTATTTAATTTTTTTAATAAATGTCATGTATTTCTTCTAAGTGCTATGGCTGAAATGTAAAAATCATGACATGCGTTCATCTCCACGTTCTGTCGAGACTGAAAGTCAGCCTTTTCCCACTGGTTCCTGTCCTTGCTACTAACAGAAGTGTTGCAGGAAGGGGCATCCCTGCTAGGGCCTTGTCTAACACCCTCAGGGACTCTTCTCTAACACTCGGAAATGAATTGTCCGAGGAGACACACATGCTGACAAAGCAAGAGATTTTACTGAGAATGGGACACCCGGGTGGAGAGCAGCAGGGAAGGGAACCCAGGAGAGCTGCTCGGCCACGTGGCTGGCAGCCTCAGGTTTTCTGGTGATAGAATTCATTTCCAGGTTGTCTCTGGCCAGCCATTCTGACTCAGAGCCCTTCCTGGCGCTGCATGCGTTGCTCAGCCAAGTCGGGTGCCAGTGAGGATTCTGGGAGGTGGTTGGATACTTTGTGTCTCCTTTTGACCGGTCGGGACTCTTCTGGTTGGTCGTGGCGTATTAGTTCCATGTTCCTTCCTAGAACCTTCTGTCCTAAAACACCTCATGCAGATGGTTGCTATGGTGCCTGGCGAGGGTGGGTGATTTCAGTCAGTGGGCTTCCCCTAACTGGGGGAGGAGATGAAGAAAAGTAAGAGGAAGAGTATTAAAAGAGGAGAACATTCATCTGTAATTTGGGAAGTTGAGAGGGCTTGGTTTGGTTAAACATGTTCAAATAAGCTTCTGCTTGAGATTTAAGAATTTGTCCAAGTGGGTGACAGGAAAATATAGGATAAGTAGACTGGGAGGTCCATGCCTCCTCCAGATTTTGCTGAGGGATCTGCATCCTGGTGAATATTTAGTTGCACAAAAAAGTGAAGAGACTCTCTGAAGGTGAAGGAGGCACCTAGAAGTTCTTGCCACAGTCTTTCTGTGGAAGCAGGCAGGGGAAGCATTTCACAGTTACAGCCACAAACCAGGATGCAAAGAGGACATCCAATTCACATAATGGCTGCATCCTCAACCAACATCTCTTAATAATTTGGGGGAAAATTAGGTAGATGGGATGGAGCAATGAAATAGAGTATGTGTCTGAGGTGGTAGGTAGCTGGAATTAGAGATGGGTGGATTTATGAATTAAATAAAACAATAAATATTGTACTTAAAAGTAGTGAAAGTGGAAAATCTCCCTCTACTGTGATAGCATTTTCCTCCCCACTGGGGGGGTGTCGGACAGATCCAGATCCCAGCTGGCAGGGTAGGGCCTGTATTGTTGGGGTTGCCATGGCAACTGCAATACCTGCACTTTCCTCTAAAAACCTGACTAGCCTAAGAACAAACCCAGGCAAGCTCACAACTCAGAGGCTTAGGAGCACTTTCTTATTATAAACATTGCAGTGATGATTGCTGAGATCATAAGCAGAAGAAGGGGAGGCTGTTTGTGCTTGCCTTTTCTACCTACTTGAGCTTCCCCACAGAGTGTTTCTGGTTTAGTCACTAAGTCATGTCCAGCTCTTTGCGACCCCTATGGACTGTAGCCCACCAGGCCCTCTGTCCATGGGATTTCCCAGGCAAGAATACCGAATGGGTTGCCAGTTTTCTTCTCCAAGAGGTCTTCCTGATCCAGAGATTGAACCCGGGGCTCTGGCTTGCACGTTGCCCTTTCCCTAATTGTCTGCATATCTAAACACAAGTTACTTCCAACTACAAAGCCAATGTCCACTTTCCAAACTTAAGGAGGAAAAATGTCTGCCAACTTGAACATATAAATTTTTAGACGTCTAAGTGAAGTACTTAAAAATCTACTTATAACACTGAATTTATTAATGTCCATATATGCACATGAATTGCATAAAACTAAAAAGAAAATTATATTCACTTGCCCCTGAAAATACTATTTTCCTCTGACATTTCATAAAGTGTGAAATGTGTCACATGTATCTTGGCTGTCAGTGTGTATGCCATCACGAGAAATCTCTTGATTTTTCAACAGTGTTCCCAAACACGCTATCTCTCTGCCCCCCAAGTTGGACAACACAGTTCCCCTGTGATGCTCTCACATGCAAAGCATTTCACAGTTACAGCCACAAACCAGGATGCAAAGAGGACATCCAATTCACATAATGGCTGCATCCTCAACCAACATCTCTTAATAATTTGGGGGAAAATTAGGTAGATGGGATGGAGCAATGAAATAGAGTATGTGTCTGAGGTGGTAGGTAGCTGGAATTAGAGATGGGTGGATTTATGAATTAAATAAAACAATAAATATTGTACTTAAAAGTAGTGAAAGTGGAAAATCTCCCTCTACTGTGATAGCATTTTCCTCCCCACTGGGGGGGTGTCGGACAGATCCAGATCCCAGCTGGCAGGGTAGGGCCTGTATTGTTGGGGTTGCCATGGCAACTGCAATACCTGCACTTTCCTCTAAAAACCTGACTAGCCTAAGAACAAACCCAGGCAAGCTCACAACTCAGAGGCTTAGGAGCACTTTCTTATTATAAACATTGCAGTGATGATTGCTGAGATCATAAGCAGAAGAAGGGGAGGCTGTTTGTGCTTGCCTTTTCTACCTACTTGAGCTTCCCCACAGAGTGTTTCTGGTTTAGTCACTAAGTCATGTCCAGCTCTTTGCACCCCTATGGACTGTAGCCCACCAGGCCCTCTGTCCATGGGATTTCCCAGGCAAGAATACCGAATGGGTTGCCAGTTTTCTTCTCCAAGAGGTCTTCCTGATCCAGAGATTGAACCCGGGGCTCTGGCTTGCACGTTGCCCTTTCCCTAATTGTCTGCATATCTAAACACAAGTTACTTCCAACTACAAAGCCAATGTCCACTTTCCAAACTTAAGGAGGAAAAATGTCTGCCAACTTGAACATATAAATTTTTAGACGTCTAAGTGAAGTACTTAAAAATCTACTTATAACACTGAATTTATTAATGTCCATATATGCACATGAATTGCATAAAACTAAAAAGAAAATTATATTCACTTGCCCCTGAAAATACTATTTTCCTCTGACATTTCATAAAGTGTGAAATGTGTCACATGTATCTTGGCTGTCAGTGTGTATGCCATCACGAGAAATCTCTTGATTTTTCAACAGTGTTCCCAAACACGCTATCTCTCTGCCCCCCAAGTTGGACAACACAGTCATTATGAAACCCACATGTGATGCTCTCACTGGAAATGTTATCCCATACCACAGTCACCCATTTCTACAATATTAGGACAGAGTTTCCTTTTTTTTGTAATTCATCATTTATGGGTTAGTGATCTCCATGATGTGACCACTTATTGTACTCCTTTTTTATTAAAAATAAAAAAGCAGAAAAAGTATTTACAATGACATGCAAAACTTGAAAACATGGAGTTGAACCACCTAGCGGAAAGATGATTACATTCTGTTAAATGTCTCTGGCTCCTGTTCATTAATTTCAACTTAATTCGATTCGATGGCCTAACAAGATAGTTTCACTAACAACTATAGCTAACACTTCCTGAGCCCTAGTACTTGCCAGGCGCTGTTTAACCAAGTCATGCACAGTAATGTATGTAAAGGTCTCAGAGGGTGGCAGATGAAACTTCTGTGTGGATGCAGCTGTGGACCAGATGAAAGTGTCACTACTTGAGTGTGGAAAGCATCACCCACAAGTCACATAGAATGGTTTCCACTTGTATGTGCATTAGGGCTGTTTAATCACCTGGTTAGCCATCACACACACACACACACAGAGAGAAGCATGCCTTGTTTTAGATTAGAGGTTCTCAACCATGTCTGCACATTTGAATCATCTGAGATGCTTTAAAAAAACATTGATGATGCCCAGACTTCACCCCAGAACAAATAAAGCAGAATCTTTATGGATTCTGCAGGATGGAGTCAGAGCATCACAAGTCTTGAAAGCTGATGATAATGTGCAGCCAGATGGCGAACCAAAGGTTTAGCTTATTAGACATAAACCAAATATTCTTTCTCATGTCTCTTCCTGATAAAGGAAACGTCTGCATAGCTCTACCTAGGAAGCTGGAAAGTACTCACTATACTTTCAGTATTCTGGAGGTTTTCAAAAGTTCTTCTTTATGTGAACACTCAGTTGCACTTTTGTTTCCTCCTTCTGTACTTCCATCCTTCCTTTGCCCCATGCTTTAACCTCCCCCTCCCCCCACCCCGCCGCACCTGTGTGCTTCTCCTGGCCCAATAGCGCCACCCAAAGACTGTACAGGGAATTCGCCTCCCCACCATTCCTTCCCACTCCCTAGGCGGTACACCCCCAGCTCACCTCTTTCCCCTGCATGACTACACTCACACATTCATTTTGTGTCTTCCAGTCTTCTGTTGATCACACTAAGGACATTCTCTTCCTGATGTAATAAGCTTTCTTCCCCATTATTCTTCTAATAAAACACGCAACCACGTAATAATAATTTCTTTTTTGACCTTATTATATATAATATCATACATTGTCCTAGGCATTATTCATAGCTATCATTTATGCCTGACAGTAAACATAGGAAAAACTGCTTTTGGAAATAAAGACACTACAGCTTGAAGAGAAAAGTACCCTGCATAAAAATCAGTGAGGTAGCAAGTAGGCGGTCTCAGGATCAAATGCTGTTATATCTGACTAGACGTTCTGAACTCAACCATTACCACACAACCCAACCTTGCTGATGTGTAACTCACACAGTCACACAGGGCCCTGTGCTCAGAGCATGCTGTGCTCAGTTTAGTGTTCTCTGTCACCGTCTTGAAATTCTTGATAATTTCTAAACAAGGAACCCAACACTCATTTTACACTAGGCTCCACAGATTCAGTCATCAGTCATCTTCTAGGCTGGCAAAAATTAATTAAAGGTAGTCACTCTGTTTCCTTTGGTAACTAAAACATCCTCAAAATATGGACCATTTAGGCAAAAAAATTTTCACCTTGAGGAAGCTGGAATCTTTATGGATTCTGCAGGATGGAGTCAGAGCATCACAAGTCTTGAAAGCTGATGATAATGTGCAGCCAGATGGCGAACCAAAGGTTTAGCTTATTAGACATAAACCAAATATTCTTTCTCATGTCTCTTCCTGATAAAGGAAACGTCTGCATAGCTCTACCTAGGAAGCTGGAAAGTACTCACTATACTTTCAGTATTCTGGAGGTTTTCAAAAGTTCTTCTTTATGTGAACACTCAGTTGCACTTTTGTTTCCTCCTTCTGTACTTCCATCCTTCCTTTGCCCCATGCTTTAACCTCCCCCACCCCGCCGCACCTGTGTGCTTCTCCTGGCCCAATAGCGCCACCCAAAGACTGTACAGGGAATTCGCCTCCCCACCATTCCTTCCCACTCCCTAGGCGGTACACCCCCAGCTCACCTCTTTCCCCTGCATGACTACACTCACACATTCATTTTGTGTCTTCCAGTCTTCTGTTGATCACACTAAGGACATTCTCTTCCTGATGTAATAAGCTTTCTTCCCCATTATTCTTCTAATAAAACACGCAACCACGTAATAATAATTTCTTTTTTGACCTTATTATATATAATATCATACATTGTCCTAGGCATTATTCATAGCTATCATTTATGCCTGACAGTAAACATAGGAAAAACTGCTTTTGGAAATAAAGACACTACAGCTTGAAGAGAAAAAGTACCCTGCTTAAAAATCAGTGAGGTAGCAAGTAGGCGGTCTCAGGATCAAATGCTGTTATATCTGACTAGACGTTCTGAACTCAACCATTACCACACAACCCAACCTTGCTGATGTGTAACTCACACAGTCACACAGGGCCCTGTGCTCAGAGCATGCTGTGCTCAGTTTAGTGTTCTCTGTCACCGTCTTGAAATTCTTGATAATTTCTAAACAAGGAACCCAACACTCATTTTACACTAGGCTCCACAGATTCAGTCATCAGTCATCTTCTAGGCTGGCAAAAATTAATTAAAGGTAGTCACTCTGTTTCCTTTGGTAACTAAAACATCCTCAAAATATGGACCATTTAGGCAAAAAAAATTTTTAAACTTCATCTTTGAAACAAATCTCTGAACTTGAAGACAGACCAAGTTACTCAGATTAAAACAGCCGTCCCCAACCTTTTTGGCACCAGACATGGTTTCTTGGAAGACATTTTTTTCCATGGACCAGGAAGGGGGGAGGGTGGTTTCAGGATGATTCAAGTGTGTTACATTTATTGTGGACTTTATTCCTAATCTAACGTCACTGCTGACCTGACAGGAGGTACCGGTCCACTGCTCAAAGCTAGGTGTTCCCCTGGTCTAAAGAGGGGAAGAGATAAAAGAAAAGAAAGAAGAAGATGAACAGCAGAACAAAAGCAGCGATGTCTCAGGGACCTGTGGTCCAAAAGAAACGTTCCAGCTTATATGGAATTCCAGGATAGAAAAGACTGGGATAAAAGAGTTATCTGAAGAAACCATGTACAAAAATGCTAAAGCTTAGTGAAAGTTTAACAAATTAAAAAAGTTTAATTAACTCCAACCAGGATAAATATAAAGAATATGACACCTCCATCTATAAGAGATAAAATTTGCATCTAAAGGCATAGGTAGACTGAAACTAAGTAGATAGGAAGACATATTCCATGCAAATAGTAAACCTAAAAAAGCTAGAGTAGCTATATTGAAGTTGCTAAGTAGCTGGAGTAACTATATTGAAGTAGATTTCAAGAAAAAAGAGTTACCAAAGTAAAGAGGGATGTTTCATAATAAGAAATACCCAGTTGATCGGTAAGATATTTAGATAAAAACTAAAAAGCTAGTAGGTTTTTTGCTGTTATATCTGACTAGACGTTCTGAACTCAACCATTACCACACAACCCAACCTTGCTGATGTGTAACTCACACAGTCACACAGGGCCCTGTGCTCAGAGCATGCTGTGCTCAGTTTAGTGTTCTCTGTCACCGTCTTGAAATTCTTGATAATTTCTAAACAAGGAACCCAACACTCATTTTACACTAGGCTCCACAGATTCAGTCATCAGTCATCTTCTAGGCTGGCAAAAATTAATTAAAGGTAGTCACTCTGTTTCCTTTGGTAACTAAAACATCCTCAAAATATGGACCATTTAGGCAAAAAAAATTTTTAAACTTCATCTTTGAAACAAATCTCTGAACTTGAAGACAGACCAAGTTACTCAGATTAAAACAGCCGTCCCCAACCTTTTTGGCACCAGACATGGTTTCTTGGAAGACATTTTTTTCCATGGACCAGGAAGGGGGGAGGGTGGTTTCAGGATGATTCAAGTGTGTTACATTTATTGTGGACTTTATTCCTAATCTAACGTCACTGCTGACCTGACAGGAGGTACCGGTCCACTGCTCAAAGCTAGGTGTTCCCCTGGTCTAAAGAGGGGAAGAGATAAAAGAAAAGAAAGAAGAAGATGAACAGCAGAACAAAAGCAGCGATGTCTCAGGGACCTGTGGTCCAAAAGAAACGTTCCAGCTTATATGGAATTCCAGGATAGAAAAGACTGGGATAAAAGAGTTATCTGAAGAAACCATGTACAAAAATGCTAAAGCTTAGTGAAAGTTTAACAAATTAAAAAAGTTTAATTAACTCCAACCAGGATAAATATAAAGAATATGACACCTCCATCTATAAGAGATAAAATTTGCATCTAAAGGCATAGGTAGACTGAAACTAAGTAGATAGGAAGACATATTCCATGCAAATAGTAAACCTAAAAAAGCTAGAGTAGCTATATTGAAGTTGCTAAGTAGCTGGAGTAACTATATTGAAGTAGATTTCAAGAAAAAAGAGTTACCAAAGTAAAGAGGGATGTTTCATAATAAGAAATACCCAGTTGATCGGTAAGATATTTAGATATGTGTGTGACTGTGTCTAAAAATAGAGCTTCAAAATACATGGAACAAATAATGACAGAATTCAAAGGAAAAACAGACAATCCCACAGTAATAGTTGGAGAGTTTGCCATGCTTTTCCCAGACATTGATAGACTAGTTAGATAAAATATTTCAATGAAGACATTAAAGGTACGAATAATATTATCAGCCACCCTGACCTAACTGATATTTATAGAGCACATTATTTAAAATAGAATAGACAAGAACACATGTTCACCAAGAGAGGCTGTCTCTTTGGCTGTAAAGCAAGTCTCAGTGAGGTAAACATTTAAAAATCATGTAGGACTTCCTTGGTGGTCCAGTGGGTAAGGACACCACCTTGCAGTGCAAGGGGCGCCAGTTTGATCCCTGGCCTGGGAAGATCCCACGTGCCTCAGAGCAGCTGGACCAATGTGTCCAACTACCGAGCCAGTGCTCTGGAGCGCATGCGCCCAGAGCCAGTGCTCTGCAGCGACAGTGGCCACTGTGATTAGAGGCCCATACAGGCCAAAGAACAAAGATAAATAAATGAAAGATCAATAGAAGTGGCAAAAAAAAAAAAATAATAATATAGAGTATATTTTTTGACTACCATGGAATTAAAAGTAGAAATTAAATCCAATAACAATGAAATTTCTTGAAAACCCCAGATTTTTGGAAATTAGTTTGTGAATCAGAAAATATCTTGTAGGGCTTCCCTGGTGGTCCAGTGGGTAAGGACACTGCCTTGCAGTGCAAGGGGCGCCGGTTCGATCCCTAGCCTGGGAGGGTCCCACGTGCAGTGGAGCGGCTGGACTGATGTGTCCAATTACCGAGCCAGAGCTCCAGAGCGCATGCGCCCAGAGCCTGCGCTCTGCGACAACAGAGGCCACTGCGATGGGAGGCCCACAGGAGCCAAAGAACAAAGATGGTTGAAAACAGAGAAATGAAAGACCAATAGAAGTGGCCCGCCTGCTCCCCTCCCTTCCCAACCGGACCCCCGCCCAAAAATAAATAAATAAATAAATCTTTTTTAAAAAATAAAATAAAGCAGGGAACTTCCCTGAGTGATTAAGACCCCACCTGCCAAAACTGGAGTTTCAAGTTCTATTCCTGTTTGGGGAACAAAGGTCTTCACATACCACAAGAAATATTAAAGATCCTATGTGCCACTAAGACCTGGCACAGCCAAATAAATAATTTTTTTAAGAAATGATGGAGGGATTATCACTACAAATTCTATGTGTATCAAATGGATAATAACAAATAACTAAAAGAATAATGCCCAAAATTTAACAACTTAGATAAGGTAGACAAATTCCTTGAAAAATGCAGCTTACTAAATCTGACATGAAATGAAACTGGATTTTTCAATAGCCCAATATCCAGTTTCATATTTGAAGTTGTTATTTACAATATTCCCATGAAAAAAGACTTCAGGGTCAGATAGCTTAACTGGAAAATCTACTGAACTTTTAAGAAGTTGTGCGAAGTTAAAATTCCAACTTTGTACAAAAATCTCTCAAAAAATAGAGGAGGAGAGATTACCAATTCATTTTATGAAATCATGAAAATATCAATACAAAAACCTGTCAAAGAAATTAAAAAACAGCAACAACTGCTAGACCAAGACCCTTCACGTACATTAAGCAAAAGTGCTTAACAGAATATTAGCAAATTACAGCCATCAAAATATAAAAATAGATAATATATTGTGACCAGATGGAGTTTGCCCTAGGAACTCAATATTTGCTTTAATACTCAAAATTGAATCATTGTAATTCACTACATTAACAGAATAGAGGAGAAAATCCATATGGTCAATTCAATAGATTGAGTCAATTCTGTTTCAAAGAATTCAACACTCATTCATGATAAAAATTCTCAGTTAACTTAGGAATGATGGAAACTTCCACAATCTGATAAAAGTTTGTCTTTAAAAAACCTGTAGCTAACATCATTCTTATGGTGAAATAACACCACTTCAAATTTTAAGGGTAAGCAGAGATTTCTTAGATAAGAAAGGCAAAGTAGTAGCCATTAAAGAAAA
Organism: Tragulus kanchil; assembly: GCA_022376925.1. NCBI lineage: Eukaryota > Metazoa > Chordata > Mammalia > Artiodactyla > Tragulidae > Tragulus > Tragulus kanchil. Next base: position 73,093,534 of record JAIOJX010000003.1, on the reverse strand, counting down.
GCTTGATCAAGTAAACATTCTCAAAATGGAAAGTTATATCTTATTGAAAGATACTATTTAAAAATGAATAGGCCTTACCCAGAGGGGTGAGATGGGGAGGAAAAGGAGGGGGGTCAGGTGAGAGGGGTCCAAGATATACCTATGACTAATTTGGGCTTATGTATAGCTATAAGCAGCAAAACTCTATAAAAGCAAAATCAAAATAATTAATAATAAAAAAAGAATAGGACTTGAGGCCTCCCTGGTGGTCCAGTGGCTAAGAGTCTCCGCACTCCTAATGCCAATGCATAGGGCCCATGTTCAGTCCCTAGTCAGGAAACTATCCTACATGTCTCAGCTAAAAGTTTGCATGCAACAACTATAAAGATCCCACATGCCACAACTGAAAAATAAAAAAAGATTCCCACATAATGCAGCAAAGATCAAGAAAAATTCCCCACAACTGACATGAAATGAAACTGGATTTTCAATAGCCCAATATCCAGTTTCATATTTGAAGTTGTTATTTACAATATTCCCATGAAAAAAGACTTCAGGGTCAGATAGCTTAACTGGAAAATCTACTGAACTTTTAAGAAGTTGTGCGAAGTTAAAATTCCAACTTTGTACAAAAATCTCTCAAAAAATAGAGGAGGAGAGATTACCAATTCATTTTATGAAATCATGAAAATATCAATACAAAAACCTGTCAAAGAAATTAAAAAACAGCAACAACTGCTAGACCAAGACCCTTCACGTACATTAAGCAAAAGTGCTTAACAGAATATTAGCAAATTACAGCCATCAAAATATAAAAATAGATAATATATTGTGACCAGATGGAGTTTGCCCTAGGAACTCAATATTTGCTTTAATACTCAAAATTGAATCATTGTAATTCACTACATTAACAGAATAGAGGAGAAAATCCATATGGTCAATTCAATAGATTGAGTCAATTCTGTTTCAAAGAATTCAACACTCATTCATGATAAAAATTCTCAGTTAACTTAGGAATGATGGAAACTTCCACAATCTGATAAAAGTTTGTCTTTAAAAAACCTGTAGCTAACATCATTCTTATGGTGAAATAACACCACTTCAAATTTTAAGGGTAAGCAGAGATTTCTTAGATAAGAAAGGCAAAGTAGTAGCCATTAAAGAAAAGCTTGATCAAGTAAACATTCTCAAAATGGAAAGTTATATCTTATTGAAAGATACTATTTAAAAATGAATAGGCCTTACCCAGAGGGGTGAGATGGGGAGGGAAAAGGAGGGGGGTCAGGTGAGAGGGGTCCAAGATATACCTATGACTAATTTGGGCTTATGTATAGCTATAAGCAGCAAAACTCTATAAAAGCAAAATCAAAATAATTAATAATAAAAAAAGAATAGGACTTGAGGCCTCCCTGGTGGTCCAGTGGCTAAGAGTCTCCGCACTCCTAATGCCAATGCATAGGGCCCATGTTCAGTCCCTAGTCAGGAAACTATCCTACATGTCTCAGCTAAAAGTTTGCATGCAACAACTATAAAGATCCCACATGCCACAACTGAAAAATAAAAAAAGATTCCCACATAATGCAGCAAAGATCGAAGATCCCACATACCACAGCTAAGACCTGGTGATGCCAAATACATAAATAAATATTTTTAAAAATCGAATAGGCCTGCCACAGACTAGCAGAAAATAGTTTCCAATATATATTTGACAAAGGATTAATATACAAGAAGTATATCTAAATATATCTGTCTCCTCCTCAGTAATAAGAGACAAACAACCCCATAAAAATGGGTAAAGGATGTACACAGATACCACAAAGAAGATACGTGAAGGACAAATAGGCACGTGAAAAAACATTAAGCATCATTGGTCATAAAGGAAATTCAAATTAAAACCGCAATACTGCTGCAAACGCATTAGGAACTGAAATTTTTAAAAATCCTGAAAACTACAAATGTTGGTAAGAAGCTGGAACAGGGACTCTTGTGCATTGCTGATGAGACAGTGAAGAGGTCTAAGGGCACAGACACTGAAGAAAAGTCTTACCGTTTCCAATAAACCAAAATATATTTGCACTACAATCAGTGATTCTCCTTGTGGGCATCTCTCCAAGCAAAATGAAAATATAAATTCATAAAATGACTTGTGCAGAAATGCTAATAGCAACTTTTATTTATAACAACCATAACCCAGGGAACAAACTAAGGGTCCATAAAGAGGAGAATAAACTGTGGAATATTCATACAAAGAAATACAACTGGATTGGTTGTTCAGGGAAACAACAGATGTCAGAAAAACTACTGATAAATGCGGTTATATGGTGGAATTTAATACATGTTATGGTGAGAGAAGAGCTTCCCAGTTGGGCTAGTGGTAAAGAACCCACCTGCCAGTCAGAAGCTGGAGACAAGGGTTCAGTCTCTGAGTCGGGAAGATCCCCTGGAGGAAGGAAAGATAACCCACTCCAGTATTCTTGCCTGGAGTACTCTATGGACAAAGGAGTCTGGCGGGCTACAGTCCATAGGGTTGCGAAGAGTCCAAACATGATTGAAGTGACTTCACACACAAGCTCATACTGAGAGAGTATATAAGAGTACATACTCTTGATTCCATTTGTATGAAGTTCTATAATAGGCAAAACTAATCCATTGTGAAGAAAATCAGAGCAGAGATTTTGTCTGGAGAGCTGAGGAGGGATTGCTTGGGAAGGAGCATAGCAGAACTGGTTGGAATGATGGTCATTTTCTGTTCTCATTGGTGGTTTGGGTTATACGGGTGTATGCATTTGCCAAAACTCATCCAACAGTGTCTTTAAGGATTTATACATTTCATGCTATGTGAATTTTATCTCAAGAGAAAAAAATAGCCTTAAATAAATACTAAACTCTTTTAAATAAGTAGTAGCTCTGGCTTATGATACTCATACTGAAATATTCAGGGGGCGTTATACTCAGGAATGCATCTTGCTCTGAAATGCGCCCAAAAGATGACTGATAGATTAATAGGATTGATAGGTGGATAGATATAGATTTAGATGAAGTGAAATAACATATTAATTTTAGAATCTAAATGGTAAACTTTCACTGTAAAATCATATCAACTTTTCTATGTATCTGACATTTTTCATAATAAAATGTTGGGAATGAGCAAAACCTCACAGTAATGGTAACCACAACAATTGTTTAGAACCTAGGCCTATAACAGATTCTTTCAGGGAGGAATATTTTATCACTGACAGTGTTTAGAATTGCCAGCACATGGTGATAATAAAAACAGATTGGCTTTCAGTTGGACTTGTTATTGTTTTAAATTCCCAACAGAAGTGTACCCCCTTATTGCCTGTACCCATGGTGGCCCCTCCTGCTACACTTCCAGGGTACTTGGTTAGTGTCTCACCATTGGAAAAGCCCAGTGACAGGAATCAAAGCCAGATCTGCCTGATTTCAAAGCTCCTTCCATGCCAGTGCACTCTTTCCACATTATCCTGCTAGTGATGCTGCAAATTATACCAAAATGAGAAAGTCGTAATTCTGGCCTACAAGGAGATCATAGTGTAGTGGAAACAGACTTAGCTGTTTCTAATGCAAGTTGTTGGAGAAAAATGGAAACGCTTCTTAGAAGTAGTGTCCAGGGCTTCCCTGGTGACAGAGGTCCAAACATGATTGAAGTGACTTCACACACAAGCTCATACTGAGAGAGTATATAAGAGTACATACTCTTGATTCCATTTGTATGAAGTTCTATAATAGGCAAAACTAATCCATTGTGAAGAAAATCAGAGCAGAGATTTTGTCTGGAGAGCTGAGGAGGGATTGCTTGGGAAGGAGCATAGCAGAACTGGTTGGAATGATGGTCATTTTCTGTTCTCATTGGTGGTTTGGGTTATACGGGTGTATGCATTTGCCAAAACTCATCCAACAGTGTCTTTAAGGATTTATACATTTCATGCTATGTGAATTTTATCTCAAGAGAAAAAAATAGCCTTAAATAAATACTAAACTCTTTTAAATAAGTAGTAGCTCTGGCTTATGATACTCATACTGAAATATTCAGGGGGCGTTATACTCAGGAATGCATCTTGCTCTGAAATGCGCCCAAAAGATGACTGATAGATTAATAGGATTGATAGGTGGATAGATATAGATTTAGATGAAGTGAAATAACATATTAATTTTAGAATCTAAATGGTAAACTTTCACTGTAAAATCATATCAACTTTTCTATGTATCTGACATTTTTCATAATAAAATGTTGGGAATGAGCAAAACCTCACAGTAATGGTAACCACAACAATTGTTTAGAACCTAGGCCTATAACAGATTCTTTCAGGGAGGAATATTTTATCACTGACAGTGTTTAGAATTGCCAGCACATGGTGATAATAAAAAACAGATTGGCTTTCAGTCGGACTTGTTATTGTTTTTAAATTCCCAACAGAAGTGTACCCCCTTATTGCCTGTACCCATGGTGGCCCCTCCTGCTACACTTCCAGGGTACTTGGTTAGTGTCTCACCATTGGAAAAGCCCAGTGACAGGAATCAAAGCCAGATCTGCCTGATTTCAAAGCTCCTTCCATGCCAGTGCACTCTTTCCACATTATCCTGCTAGTGATGCTGCAAATTATACCAAAATGAGAAAGTCGTAATTCTGGCCTACAAGGAGATCATAGTGTAGTGGAAACAGACTTAGCTGTTTCTAATGCAAGTTGTTGGAGAAAAATGGAAACGCTTCTTAGAAGTAGTGTCCAGGGCTTCCCTGGTGACTCAGAGGTAAAGAATCCACCTGCCAGTGCAGGAGACACGGGTTCAATCCCTGATCAGAGAAGATCCCACAGGCCGCGGAGCAATTAAGCCTGTGTGCCACAACTACTGAGCCTGAGCTCTGTAATAAGAGAAGCCACTGCAATGAGATGCCAGCACACAGGAGTGCCCCCTTCTCACCACAACTTAGAGAAAAGCCCACCCAGCAATGAAGACCCAGCACAGCCAAAGAGAAATCAATAAATAAAATTATTAAAAAAAAAAAAAAAAGAAGTAGTGTCAGGTGTAATTTTATCCTATTTAAACTCATTTGGTGTCACTCCATAGTTCATAAACTCAAATCCAAAATCCTTCACATGGCCTACAAAGATCCCCCATGACATGGGCCCTTTCTACTGCTCTGTGCTCATCCTGGGCCGTACCCAGTAAGCAGCCTCCAAGACTAACACACTCTAGACTACTCTGGCTTCGCCGGCCTGCTTTTGGTCCTCCTCATCACGTCCCTCCTTGCCTTGCGGTCTTACCTAGGCAGTGCCTTCTTCCTGGGATGCTCTTTCCTTATGTCCTCCTTCTTCCCACTTCCAACTTCACCTAAACCAATGCCGCTCATTCTTCAGGACTAAGGTAAAAGGCGGCTTTCTTGAGAAAGCCTTCCCTAACTTCTCAGGCTGGGTGGCCTGCCGTTTTCCTGTGAGACGCAAAACACAGTTGTAATTGCACCATGCCTTATGTAAATTTGGTTGTGTTCTAGATTCTACACTAGTGTGATTTGAAACCATATTTGACTTGCTTCAATGACTCTTTGTTGAGTGAATGAAATTGAACGGCTCATTAGGGGACTTCATGAATGAATGGAAGGTCTGACTTTAGCACCAAATGATGGAATGAAGATGAAGGTACATACCATACAAAGAGAGGTAGAACCTTGAGCTGAATTCCAGAATGAGGAGGAAGGAGAAGAGATGCAAAGACCTGGGGGTTGGGTACTTTATGGGATTATTTAATATGGAATTTTAAAATTCAACCCTCAAGAAACTCCTGTGTTTTTTCTGACCAGAAACCAGACATAAATTACATTTTTTTTAAAAAGCAGGTAGATTAGAGGCATTTGGGGGAGAACCTGAAAAATGTTTCACCAGCCCTGCGTCTAATTAGAGTTTCTGGGATTTGTTTCTTTTCTACCACATCTCACAACTAGGAGAAGATCGAAAGTGAGGTATGATTGGGTCCCTGGGAATTCCCACTCATTAGCATCATCCGATCCTACCTAGTCTCTTTGGGCCAAATGCTTAGCTATACGGGGGCACTCAACTCTGTCTTCAGGGCATGTGTAGCTTCCCAAAGAAACGGCTCTAAATGCTTAGAATCTCTTCTTAAATCAGCAGCTGGCTAATGTGGAGTACGTGTAGAGAGAGAAAGTGTAGGGAGGTGAATTCTGCCTTGTTATTGAGACCACACTGATTTCTTGTTGATTTCTGCACTGTTTGTTTAGTCCTGGCAGGAGCATGGAGGTGCACTCAGCAATTTAAATGCTCCTAAAAGAGCTTCAAAATGTACAAAGATTTTTATTCCCAAAGGTGCTCACACAATTTTTCCTACACTGTTTAGGCTTCCATTTATTGATCCCTTGGCATGTTCTATTTTAATGATCCACGAATAGAAAAAGGCTGGACTCCACAGCAGTACATACGACAACCTCAAACCACAATAATGTAACAGTCAGTCCTTCGCTCCACATCTGGAGTCCTGTAGGCAACATTCCTATAAAGGAAATAAAGCAGTTATTTTAAATCCATGTCCACACAAAGGTTTACAAGCCATAGAGTTATTTTTCTCAGTCTTTTCTGAGGTTTCTCTGTGACTAAATCTGAATTTCAAATCCCTGGTGTGTGTCAAGTTAGGTTACTAGACTAAAAGAGTTTTGCCTACTCTAGTAACAGACAGAACAGGCATTGCTAATCACTCACAGAATCCTTTTCAACCCAGTATACCAGGAAGTCACTATCAGTCGGCTGGACACCACACATAAGTTGAAATTCATTTGCTGCCCGAGAACTAGGACATCTCTTAGGCATCGTATAGAAATCATGATCTCACATATAGATGTTTACTTTCCACACAGCTGCATGAGAACATCTGGTTAGCTGAGTGAATTGAAGCAATATTTACTTTGCCCTAGATGTTCAAAGTGTATTTAATATACTCAAAATGTATTTACTTTCTCAGACTCTCCATTGGTAAAATGGGTAAAGCAACGCTTATCCCTTTGTGGGGTTTTCAGGAAAGTTAAAGTGCAAGGGACTCTTAACACTGTAGAAGATGGATAGTAGTATATAGGTATATTTGTGTTTGTAGATCATCTGGGGAAAATGTATCAAGTTGATAGGCGAGAAAGATTAAAAACGAACTGGTGTGTAAAAGCTTTTGGTGGAAAGTTTATTGTGCTCTTTGAAACTGAAGACTTTGGCCCTTGCTCTTTTTTTTCCTTTTTAAAGTCTAAAGAAACCCTAAAATGACTTGAATAATCACCCCAGGTTCTCTAAAGATCAGGCAACACTTTAGCTTGCCCAAGGAGTATGTATTTCTTGGAGAAGAGAACACCATTTTAAGGCTAACACAGGAAGCCACACTCAGGATTCAAAGTCTAGGATTCGTATTTAGTATGGTTTTTCAGCCTGTTTTCCTTATGCAGTGATGACTGAAAAGAAACCCCAGCCCCAAGACAAAGAGATGGAGCAGTCGCAAACGCTGATGAACTGGGCAAGAGATCAACTTGGTCCCTGGTCTGTGTGGATCAGGGGCCAGTAAACTTTCTGGAAAGCATCAGATAGGAAATACATTGGACTCTGTGGGTCTTAGGACAAATTGCAGCCAGTCAACTCTGCTGTGTGTAAAAGCAGCCACAGACAGTGAGTGAAAAAATGAATCAAGCTGTGTCCTGATGACACAGCACCTACAAAAACAGGCGGCACGGAGGCTAACGTGTACCAGCCATCAGCAGAGCGGCGAAACCCTTCTCCTAGGGTGAGAAGGAACTCCAGCACTGGTAGTATTACACACATAGATGCACATATCCCTTTAATAAGTGTAATTTTGCTTTTTCAAGAAACACTCTGTTTAGGCCCCCAAATTTTCCACTAGATTTATCCCTTTACAAGTAAACCTGTCTGCTTCCACCCAGATTTTAAGGACCTTCCAGTGATGCTTGGCAGGAGAAAGAAAAGAGGCCACCGAGTAGACAAGAAAAGAATGAATTTTGACTTCAAAAGGATCTATAGTTTTGCTACTTAGTTGCAAGACTTTGCAAGAATCACCTAGCCTGTTCTGACATGAAAGCATTCAGCAGAGTGGATACTCAGCAGTATAAACATTTACATTAAATATTTAATAATATTTATATTAAATATTTATATTTAATATCGTAAGCATCTACTTGCAGAATATAAACCTTAGAATGGCCCTTAGACATAAATTTCCAGGTAATGTAACCCAAAGAAAGTGATAATAAAAAGCACAATGCATTATAGATAGCATTTTGATTATTCCAAAGTGGGTGACAACCATTATCTCTAAGAAAAGTAATCATGACTGATTAAATTGACACTTTCTGAGGCTAATTCTCAAGCTACTGTAGCTATGTTATCTGTTGGCAGGTTGGGCAATTGTATTAAGGCATGAGGTTGGTTTTGTCTACACATCTCCCATAGAAATGTGAGGCATTCCGCTTATGCTCTCAACAAATAAACATTAAAAAAAAATAAATAAAGCTGTATGTATGTGCCTGGGCACACCACATGAATTTATCAGCCTAGCCAGCGTGTTCTAGAATCACAGAACCTGGAGGCTGAGAGGCACCCATGGACACTCCCTCTCACTTACTTTGCTTCACAGGTGAAGAAAACTTGAAAATGTCACAAGTCCAAGTCAAACATGTCCCAGAACACAGCTTTTCATTACCCCCCCCCCACCATCCATGCGTCCATCTCCCTGTCTACTGTCCTTACAAGTCACCAGTAGAGCTCAGCCTGCGAGCCAGTGCTGTGGTTCTGTGAGCAATGATTTTCCCTTCGCCCTTCCCAGGGCCTTTTTTGGTTCCAGCTGATGGAAGTGTGTGGGCGGGAAGCTCACAAACCCCAATTGCCAACTCTTGAAGCAAACATGCTCCCTTTATCCCCAAGTTTTGTAAAAAACAAGAGACAATAAAAGTGTAATTTTGCTTTTTCAAGAAACACTCTGTTTAGGCCCCCAAATTTTCCACTAGATTTATCCCTTTACAAGTAAACCTGTCTGCTTCCACCCAGATTTTAAGGACCTTCCAGTGATGCTTGGCAGGAGAAAGAAAAGAGGCCACCGAGTAGACAAGAAAAGAATGAATTTTGACTTCAAAAGGATCTATAGTTTTGCTACTTAGTTGCAAGACTTTGCAAGAATCACCTAGCCTGTTCTGACATGAAAGCATTCAGCAGAGTGGATACTCAGCAGTATAAACATTTACATTAAATATTTAATAATATTTATATTAAATATTTATATTTAATATACGTAAGCATCTACTTGCAGAATATAAACCTTAGAATGGCCCTTAGACATAAATTTCCAGGTAATGTAACCCAAAGAAAGTGATAATAAAAAGCACAATGCATTATAGATAGCATTTTGATTATTCCAAAGTGGGTGACAACCATTATCTCTAAGAAAAGTAATCATGACTGATTAAATTGACACTTTCTGAGGCTAATTCTCAAGCTACTGTAGCTATGTTATCTGTTGGCAGGTTGGGCAATTGTATTAAGGCATGAGGTTGGTTTTGTCTACACATCTCCCATAGAAATGTGAGGCATTCCGCTTATGCTCTCAACAAATAAACATTAAAAAAAAATAAATAAAGCTGTATGTATGTGCCTGGGCACACCACATGAATTTATCAGCCTAGCCAGCGTGTTCTAGAATCACAGAACCTGGAGGCTGAGAGGCACCCATGGACACTCCCTCTCACTTACTTTGCTTCACAGGTGAAGAAAACTTGAAAATGTCACAAGTCCAAGTCAAACATGTCCCAGAACACAGCTTTTCATTACCCCCCCCCCCCACCACCATCCATGCGTCCATCTCCCTGTCTACTGTCCTTACAAGTCACCAGTAGAGCTCAGCCTGCGAGCCAGTGCTGTGGTTCTGTGAGCAATGATTTTCCATTCGCACTTCCCAGGCCTGGTCCAGCTGGAAGGATGGGAGTTGTGAACTTTGACTTATGCAGTTGAATGAGACATTGTCTGATGGAAGTGTGTGGGCGGGGAAGCTCACAAACCCCAATTGCCAACTCTTGAAGCAAACATGCTCCCTTTATCCCCCAATGTCATTTTTGACGTAATGAGCATGGCTTCCAATTTTCCTTGCAAATCAGCACACTGGTGACCATGGCAACTGGCATGCTTAAAAGATGCTCTGTCAAAGGGCTTTGAAAGGCCTACAGACATTTGTATGAGGTGGGCACAGCCATTCTTGCCAGTGCCTAACAAACACCCAACTAGTCTATGCCCCTCCAAACGAAGCATGCAAACATTTGTATTTCATTAAACAGAAATTAATAAGACTCCAATAGGAAGAGGCTAAGAAGTTTTTTGTGTATACAGCTGTGTTATGAAGTCATACAGAGAATGCTCATATGAATAATGATTGCACATGTGTATTCAATTTATTTCTTTTACCTCTTACATGGTCTCTTTTAACTTTTTTTTGTATAGGTTTTTTCAGAAATCGATCACACATTTCATAGCTGGCCAGGACCATTTTCTTGAAATCTCCTTTTACACAACAGGGCCCCAATAGAATTTCTATGTTTAAAAGCCACCCTGGGTCATAAGCAAGTTCTACTTTTGGAAAAACGTAAATGTTCTCTCTTCCTTGATGACAAAGGACATGAGTCTATTGTTTGACTCTATTAGAGAGTCATTCTTATAAATGTTGAAGCCTATATCTAGAAGTAATGAGGCTGTACATTTAAAAAACAGTGTAAGTATGGTTTTCCACACAGTGGAAGACAGAATGTCTCACAAGAGAGGCAGTGTTCTCTTGTGACAGTCTTTCCTCAGGGCTCCACCCCCATCCCATTTTTTGTTTGCATACCCATAAAACAAAAGGAGGCTGGTGCAGGAGGACAATAAAGGTTTTCAAGGGAAACACGGAGGGGAGAGAAATAGAAGGGAATAAAAGAAGGAGCCAGAGAAGGAAGGAAAGGAAAAAAGAAAAGAGAAGAGAGAAAAAGAAGAAAGGGAAAAGGATTCTTCAATATGCTGGTTGTGCATGCTTTTTGAGGCTATGAGAGTCTCATTTATTCAGGCAGGTCCACCTAAATGCTTTTCTTAACAGGAATTTGCAGCAAAAAAGCACGGGTAGGGGGATTCATTGGGTTTCTAACCCAGCACCAGAAATAAATGGGTCTTTAGTCATAAGAACCATCTTCATTCAGTTCTTCATTCAGTTCTTCATTCAGAAGTTCAGTGCATCTTCATTGGTCACAGCTTCTCTTGACTGCTCTCCTGATACGACATTCAGTGATAGACATCCAGCTTGACCACAGCTCTTTCACTTAGGCTTTGTGGCACTTGGGTATTTACCCGCCTGCCAGGCCTCCTCAGAACTTTACTTTCTAAACGCGAGAGCTCACGCCTTTAGGGCAGCTCTGCTTCCTTCTGGCTGCTGTTCACCCTTCTTGTCACAGCCAGCAACTTCCATTTTCCACTCAACTTCCATCTATCAGGCTGAACTTGATCACAGGCTGGGCAGGTGGGAGGTAGAACGTGGAACTATTTCTCTTTGTAGAAGTGATTATAAAATGGGAACGTTTGTGCCTCATGCAGGTAAGTCCCTGCAGATAAGCAATGTGACATCAGCAAAAATACAGGAACTTCTTGAGTACCTTCTAGGACTGACCGACTGGGGGATGGTCCCCTGGAAAGAAAAGTAGTACCCTGTCTCAGATGGTGGTTCACGTGTAAAAATACCAAGCTCACCATGTCTTCAAACAATTCTAGACTTTGCATCCACCTTATCTTGGTGTGGTACAAGGTGCTCACCACAGGTCCTAGAATTCTCATCTTCTAACCTAGAGAAATGAGTGCTATAAATAGAGAATTAAGCAAAATGTTGGATGCTACTGATCTTTCAATTGTTTTCTATTATCAAACTACAAGCTATGGATTTCTTAGTTCTCACACAACTCATTTTAAATCTACTTTATTTAAAAAAATCTTAAGTGAGATATTTTGTGCTGTTGCCAGACCCTCTTCAGTGATGGGTAATGCATTTGATTGTTTGAGATTTTTGTTTTTAAAATATAGCCACTTTTGCATTGAATAAATACTATTCCAGTGATGGGGAATCATTCTAGAGCTTCAGTGCTGTAATAGAGAGAAAAGAAGAAAGGAAAAGGATTCTTCAATATGCTGGTTGTGCATGCTTTTGAGGCTATGAGAGTCTCATTTATTCAGGCAGGTCCACCTAAATGCTTTTCTTAACAGGAATTTGCAGCAAAAAAGCACGGGTAGGGGGATTCATTGGGTTTCTAACCCAGCACCAGAAATAAATGGGTCTTTAGTCATAAGAACCATCTTCATTCAGTTCTTCATTCAGTTCTTCATTCAGAAGTTCAGTGCATCTTCATTGGTCACAGCTTCTCTTGACTGCTCTCCTGATACGACATTCAGTGATAGACATCCAGCTTGACCACAGCTCTTTCACTTAGGCTTTGTGGCACTTGGGTATTTACCCGCCTGCCAGGCCTCCTCAGAACTTTACTTTCTAAACGCGAGAGCTCACGCCTTTAGGGCAGCTCTGCTTCCTTCTGGCTGCTGTTCACCCTTCTTGTCACAGCCAGCAACTTCCATTTTCCACTCAACTTCCATCTATCAGGCTGAACTTGATCACAGGCTGGGCAGGTGGGAGGTAGAACGTGGAACTATTTCTCTTTGTAGAAGTGATTATAAAATGGGAACGTTTGTGCCTCATGCAGGTAAGTCCCTGCAGATAAGCAATGTGACATCAGCAAAAATACAGGAACTTCTTGAGTACCTTCTAGGACTGACCGACTGGGGGATGGTCCCCTGGAAAGAAAAGTAGTACCCTGTCTCAGATGGTGGTTCACGTGTAAAAATACCAAGCTCACCATGTCTTCAAACAATTCTAGACTTTGCATCCACCTTATCTTGGTGTGGTACAAGGTGCTCACCACAGGTCCTAGAATTCTCATCTTCTAACCTAGAGAAATGAGTGCTATAAATAGAGAATTAAGCAAAATGTTGGATGCTACTGATCTTTCAATTGTTTTCTATTATCAAACTACAAGCTATGGATTTCTTAGTTCTCACACAACTCATTTTAAATCTACTTTATTTAAAAAAATCTTAAGTGAGATATTTTGTGCTGTTGCCAGACCCTCTTCAGTGATGGGTAATGCATTTGATTGTTTGAGATTTTTGTTTTTTAAAATATAGCACTTGACTTTTGCCAAGTAAAAATGAATAAATACTATTCCAGTGATGGGGGAATCATTCTAAGATTCGTCTTCAGTGCTGTAATACACATTGATCAAAGTGAGAAAATAACCGATTAACTAAGATTTCTTTTATCCTTACTTCACCCTTGCATAACAAATCACCCCAAACTCAGCAGTTTAAAACAACCTGTATTTTGTCACAGTTGCTGTGAGTCAGGGAGTCTTTGGTTCTAAGTGGTTCCATGAGACTGCAGTCAGGCTGTCAGTGAGGCTAAGGTCTCATCTGCAGACCTCAGTGGGTAGGGTCCAGTTCTAAGCCCTCTTGCCTGGTGGTGGTTAGGCCTTGATTGCTTGTAGGCAGTTGAACCAAAGGTCTCTGTTTGCTACTGGCTGTTAGCGGAAGGTCTCCCTCAGTTTCCTGCACCACAAATCCCTTCATGGGGCTGACTAAAAACACGGCAGCTCGTCTCCTGCAGAGTGAGTGATGAGAGAGAAAGAATATTCAGAACATATACCATAGTCTTCTTATAACTTAGTCTCCATTACATGCCACTGTGCTTGCCTGCCAAGTCACTTGAGTCATGTCCAGCTCTTTGCAACCCCATGGACTGCAGCCCACCAGGCTCCTGTGACGGTGAAATTTTTCAGGCAAGACTCTGGAGTGGGTTACCGTTTTCTTCTCCAGGGGACCTCCTAGACCCAGGAATCAAACGCAAGCCTCTTGCGTCTCCTGCATTGGCAGGCAGATTCTTCACCACTGTACCACGTGGGAGTCCCACAGAGGTCTACAGTGAAGATTAAATGGCTGAGGTCTAGGGATTTTATAAAGCCTTCATACACTGTAAAGTGCCATACACATGGAAGTCTCATTCTTATGTAACCTTTATTGTAAAGGGGTCAGGGTAGGACAGACAGTAATGAAAACAGCCTTCAGCCAGTCGGTTGGTCTCAGGTGTCTCTCCATATGCTCATTTTGTTCACAGTGGAGATACACGAGCATCTGTAAGAGAGTGAGAGGGGGAAACGTGTTCTGCCTCCTTCCCTCTCTCTGAAGGTCAGTGCATCACAGTCACAGCGTTCTGGGCACTTAGGAGGATGCTCTGACTCGTCTCACTTCCCATCATCTCCATTTGCGTTTCTCTGACCTGCCTCTTCCAGGCTGGGAATCTGATTGTCTTCAGGGGGCTTTTTAATACACATTGATCAAAGTGAGAAAATAACCGATTAACTAAGATTTCTTTTATCCTTACTTCACCCTTGCATAACAAATCACCCCAAACTCAGCAGTTTAAAACAACCTGTATTTTGTCACAGTTGCTGTGAGTCAGGGAGTCTTTGGTTCTAAGTGGTTCCATGAGACTGCAGTCAGGCTGTCAGTGAGGCTAAGGTCTCATCTGCAGACCTCAGTGGGTAGGGTCCAGTTCTAAGCCCTCTTGCCTGGTGGTGGTTAGGCCTTGATTGCTTGTAGGCAGTTGAACCAAAGGTCTCTGTTTGCTACTGGCTGTTAGCGGAAGGTCTCCCTCAGTTTCCTGCACCACAAATCCCTTCATGGGGCTGACTAAAAACACGGCAGCTCGTCTCCTGCAGAGTGAGTGATGAGAGAAAAGAATATTCAGAACATATACCATAGTCTTCTTATAACTTAGTCTCCATTACATGCCACTGTGCTTGCCTGCCAAGTCACTTGAGTCATGTCCAGCTCTTTGCAACCCCATGGACTGCAGCCCACCAGGCTCCTGTGACGGTGAAATTTTTCAGGCAAGACTCTGGAGTGGGTTACCGTTTTCTTCTCCAGGGGACCTCCTAGACCCAGGAATCAAACGCAAGCCTCTTGCGTCTCCTGCATTGGCAGGCAGATTCTTCACCACTGTACCACGTGGGAGTCCCACAGAGGTCTACAGTGAAGATTAAATGGCTGAGGTCTAGGGATTTTATAAAGCCTTCATACACTGTAAAGTGCCATACACATGGAAGTCTCATTCTTATGTAACCTTTATTGTAAAGGGGTCAGGGTAGGACAGACAGTAATGAAAACAGCCTTCAGCCAGTCGGTTGGTCTCAGGTGTCTCTCCATATGCTCATTTTGTTCACAGTGGAGATACACGAGCATCTGTAAGAGAGTGAGAGGGGGAAACGTGTTCTGCCTCCTTCCCTCTCTCTGAAGGTCAGTGCATCACAGTCACAGCGTTCTGGGCACTTAGGAGGATGCTCTGACTCGTCTCACTTCCCATCATCTCCATTTGCGTTTCTCTGACTGCCTCTTCCGAAGCAGGAGTTGCTCTCTCCTGGAGCCTCTCCTGCAGGTTCTCTCTTCCCTCCACCGTCTCTCTGCTCTGCCTTCTGTCCGTTGGACACCTTCTCTCTGAGCTCTCACTGACCCTTGGGTGGTAGCTGCAATGTGGGGCATCAGCCAGTGTCAGCTCCGCCTTCTCTCTCAGCAAATTGCTAAACAGGAAGCCTTTTGAATATCCTCGAGTATACATCTTATACACAGAAAAGACCTTTCAGAGTTTAGTCTGGCTTCCAAAAAGCAGCATTAGATTTATTAAAGTCATATTAAAAATACAATTCATCTTTAAATTTTTGAATACATCATATATAAATCATACTATTTTATTTATAAGACTAGCAAATTTTAGGAATTACTGTTAAGGTTCCTTTGATTAATACATGGTTTCATTTTATAAACCAAAGTAATTAAACATCATAGAATATTTTTAATTTTAATTCACTTATTAATGCATGTACTTTTAAGTATACTTGAAATGTCTAAGGACTAAATCTAACCAAGTAGTTTTTAAAATACAATCAATCATAAATTCAATAAAATGTTTCAATGTTATTTATAGGTTTTGTAAATATGTTAGTGTAGCCTAGGGTATGATAACAAATGAAATATGAAATCTGTGTGGCTAACACAATGAAAAAAATCAACCATACACATTAGCAGAGGTTGTTTGGGTTTTTTTGGCTGTGGCATGCAGCATGTGGAATCTTAGTTTCCTGAACAGGGATCAAACCTTCTGTATTATTGAGGTCTACAGTGAAGATTAAATGGCTGAGGTCTAGGGATTTTATAAAGCCTTCATACACTGTAAAGTGCCATACACATGGAAGTCTCATTCTTATGTAACCTTTATTGTAAAGGGGTCAGGGTAGGACAGACAGTAATGAAAACAGCCTTCAGCCAGTCGGTTGGTCTCAGGTGTCTCTCCATATGCTCATTTTGTTCACAGTGGAGATACACGAGCATCTGTAAGAGAGTGAGAGGGGGAAACGTGTTCTGCCTCCTTCCCTCTCTCTGAAGGTCAGTGCATCACAGTCACAGCGTTCTGGGCACTTAGGAGGATGCTCTGACTCGTCTCACTTCCCATCATCTCCATTTGCGTTTCTCTGACTGCCTCTTCCGAAGCAGGAGTTGCTCTCTCCTGGAGCCTCTCCTGCAGGTTCTCTCTTCCCTCCACCGTCTCTCTGCTCTGCCTTCTGTCCGTTGGACACCTTCTCTCTGAGCTCTCACTGACCCTTGGGTGGTAGCTGCAATGTGGGGCATCAGCCAGTGTCAGCTCCGCCTTCTCTCTCAGCAAATTGCTAAACAGGAAGCCTTTTGAATATCCTCAGTATACATCTTATACACAGAAAAGACCTTTCAGAGTTTAGTCTGGCTTCCAGAAAGCAGCATTAGATTTATTAAAGTCATATTAAAAATACAATTCCTCTTTAAATTTTTGAATACATCATATATAAATCATACTATTTTATTTATAAGACTAGCAAATTTTAGGAATTACTGTTAAGGTTCCTTTGATTAATACATGGTTTCATTTTATAAACCAAAGTAATTAAACATCATAGAATATTTTTAATTTTAATTCACTTATTAATGCATGTACTTTTAAGTATACTTGAAATGTCTAAGGACTAAATCTAACCAAGTAGTTTTTAAAATACAATCAATCATAAATTCAATAAAATGTTTCAATGTTATTTATAGGTTTTGTAAATATGTTAGTGTAGCCTAGGGTATGATAACAAATGAAATATGAAATCTGTGTGGCTAACACAATGAAAAAAATCAACCATACACATTAGCAGAGGTTGTTTGGGTTTTTTTGGCTGTGGCATGCAGCATGTGGAATCTTAGTTTCCTGAACAGGGATCAAACCTTCTGTATTTTATGTGCTAAAAAAGCATCCCATGATCACAGAAAGACCCCCACATACTTGGAAAGACCCCAGCCAGGAAGGGATATTGGGGCTAGCAATAGAATCAAAAGGGAAAAGGCAAAGGCCCTCCCACAAGTGTGTCTTAGCCTGGTCGGAGCAGGGGAGGGACCTGCAACCAACAGGTACACACTAACGGGAGCCTGGGAATAGGACACTGCTGGGGTGGTGGGGAGGCATGCATCTTCATGGTAATTAACTCTAGGGAGGAGAGAGAGCCTGCTGCAGGCAGGACAGTGTTGGGTAAAGATGCAGAGAAGCCTGAGGGCAAGTGGCAGTTCAGCATTGCCGTGAAATGGTCCTGGAAGGGTGAGAAGGCGTTGAGTTACGAAGGCTCCGAGGCATTGTCATTAGGATTCTGGATTTAGTCCTGGAGCTAATTGGGAGGCACCAACAGATGTTAAGCAGAGAAGTAACATGATTAAATTTCATGTAAGGAAAATCAGTCTAGTGTGAACAGCTAGGTACGGGTAGCAAGCTGAAGACAGGGAAATCAGAAGGCAGTTGCATTTGTTTATGTAAGACATGGTGAGGGCCTGCATCAGAAATTCGACATGTGCAGATGGAAGAAGAACATGAATTCTGCTTTCAGGAGGCAAACATCAAAAGAAAAACAATTCTTTGAGGAAAGGAAGAATTTTCAGTCAGGAGTTAGAGAAGTACACAAGTGCCTGAAACAGCAAAATGGAAAATAGACCTGCAATTCCCAGAGAACAGAGTTCACCCTCTGATTTGAAATGTTCAGCTGCCCATACTACCCTCCCTGGCCCATCCCCTTTTGCCTGCTTTTCAGCAAGCTGAACTCCCTCATCTGCCCTACCGTCTTCCCAGTAATCTGGACCATGGCCCACCTTTCTTCCGGAATCAACTGACACTCACTGGCTTTCTGACAAAGGGCCAGTGCCGTCGCTACTCCAGACCCTAGATTCCACGTCTATAAACTATGCACAGGAATAACACCGCTTCCTGGGGTTTCTGTGAGGACTTGAGACAGTGTCTGTGAAAGGACCCGATCCATGTCTCTAAAGCACCATACTAGAGTGAGGGGTTGGGTGAAAGCCAAATGAGGAAGGGAGGAATCGTACGGCAGGAATGCCGGAGGAGAGAGGGGAAAGTGGATGAAGTGGACCCGTCTGCAACGGGTCACTGTGCCCAGAATTAAGTACAGACTGCGCTTGGAGTCCATGGTGAGAGTTAAGCTCTGTAGACAGATTTGTGTGCTGGAAAGCACATGGGCCTTGGACTTGGCCAAGCTTCCGTTTGAATCCTAGCTTTACCACCGGCTAGCTGTGTGAGCCCTCATTACTTTATCTGTAGTATAAGGATAATATCTCTTCATTTACAGTGCTTGTTTAAATATTTATTTTTATTTATTTACACAACTGCACCAGGTCTTAGTTGGGTCTTTAGTTATGGCATGCAGACTCTTAATTGCTGCCTAGTTCCCCCAACCAGGGATCCAACCCAGGCCCCCTGCATTAGAGGCACAGAGTCTTAGCCACTGAACCACCAGGGAAGTGTCCCTTACAGTGTTTTTATGAGAATGAAAATGGTTAACACTTAGAAGCTGGAGAGTGTACAGAAGGGGACTGAAAATGTTGCTTTCCTTCTCCTTTCTTTCTTCCTGAGAAGTCATATCATTTCAGGAGAAGCTCAGTTTTTACCAGAGCTGCTTCCAGTAAGGAAAATATGCCAGCCTGAATTTTGTCTTCCTCTTCTAGTGCCAGGAGTGGTTAACTATCAATCAGGGAAATCTCCAGATGGCCCAGGGGCCTGGATTATCCAGAAAAATGTGAACTGTTGATGAGAGTGCAGTGAGTCAAGGAAACAACCAACCTAAGTAAATCAAGCGTCTTCATGTGTTACTGAAAATACATGTATATGAACTTAAAACATAACTGTATGTGGAGCACCATTGTTATCTATAATGTCTGCTCATTGTTTCGTAAGAGATGTGGCAAATGTAGCTTTTGGAGGGGACTTTGGTCAAATCTCTCCAGCCCTCAGGACATTCTGCCAGCATGAATGGAATGTAATAATTCCTCATAAAGTCAGTGCATTCACTATGTAAGAATCCAGAAAGATGAAGGAGGTTAAGGGAACAAAGGCAGAGACCTGGTCGTGGTGGCTGAGGCGCTCACAGGAAAGAGTCAATGAGAAGAAAAAAAATGAGAAGGCCAAGAAAACCTGGCATTGCATTGACTATTAGGAGGCTCAAAGGGGGTCAAGTGCTGACACAGTCCTTTTTAAAGAGCATCCAGTGGTAGGGCAGTCCTGTTGCTTTTACATGATTCAATCGGCGAAGGTTAATTGGGCCATTTTATGCCAAATCCAGTAGTCACATTTTATGCGGTGCTGCTCTCGCCAGACATCATCTGTTTGGATGGGGGAATGAACCCCGCTGCGATGCAGAGTCACATCTCTCTCCCATTTTCGTCCTCAACCTCCTGGATCAACAGCGCATTGGAGAAATCTTCCCAAAAAGTCTTCAAGCGAGTGTCAGTAGAAACCACAGTAGATAAAAGGGAATTCATCACAATAAATGCTTAGAGAAAAAGCACTTGACACCTGTCATGGTCACCAGCATATCCAAGCAGCTGCACGGCTCGCGGTCCCCTCCATCTGCCTGGAGCCCTGCAGGCCTGTGCTGGGCTCTTAATGGGCTTTAAACATGAAACTCTCAAGATGAACCCCACTCAGCTACTCCAGGAATTTCTGTCTCGGGTCTGGAATAATGAAAATAAAAGGTCAGCTTCCTCCTCCTCCTCCTGTATCGCTTACCAAACTTTTGGGATCTCTTTTTCCCTTTTTTTTTTTTTTTATTACTGTTTCCTTCTTTGCTCATACCTTTCCACCTTTTCTGCACCTTCTCCTTATCCTGGTGATGCGTGCAGGGATTCCCACACTCTTCAGGTCTACGACAGTGGTTCTCTGTTCCTGAGAAATCCCTGGAAAGCTAGTTAAAAACTTGGGCAGGCAAGCCCCAACATCTACGTGTGCATGCTAAGTCACTTCAGCAGTGTCCTTTAGTCACTTCATAGCTTTGCGACCCTGTGGACCATAGCCGACCAGGCTCCTGTGTCTGTGGAATTCTCCAGGTAGGAATACAGGAGCAGGTTGCTATTTTCTCCATCAGAGATCTTCCTGACCCAGGGATCGAACTCACATCTCTTGCTTCTCCTGCATTGGCTAGTGGGTTCTTTACCACTGGCGTAGATTTACTGAAATATTTGTCATTTTAATGTTCTTCATTTTGTGGATGTGAATTTCCACCTGGTAGTAGTTTTATTCAACCTGAAGAACATCTTTGAAGATTTCTTACTCTGTGGGCCTTCTGGCAACAAACTCTTTCACCTTTTATTTACCTAAAAATCTCTATTTCACTTGTATTAAAATTTTTTTGTTGTTCTATGTATAGAATTTTGACTTGGAAGTGTTTTTTTTTTTCATCATGCTGATTATGTAATTCTATGTCTTATAGCTCTGTTTTTTTTTTTTTTTCTTATGAGAAGTAGCCATTATTCATAGAATCATTCTCCCTTATATAATGCATCTTCTTTCTTTGGATGCTTTTGGTATTTGCTCTTAGCCTTTGTTTTTTCATAGCTTGATTATAATGTGGTTAGCTATGTTTTTATTTGCACTTATGCAGTTTGGAGTTTGCTGAGCTCCATGGATGTCTGGGTTGCTATTTTCAATCAAATTTGTAATATTTTCAACAAATATAGTTTCAATATTTTCTGCTGCATTCACTCTTTCCTCTCCTCCGTACATAACATGTTAGATTTCTAGAGTCCCACAGCTCAATATTAAAAAATCTTTTCCTCTCCGACTTTCTGCTTAACTAATTTCTGTTGGCCTGCCTCGTGCCCTATTTTCTATTTCTAGTGACCTACTGACTGTTACTATTCCTTTCACTTGCTGTGTTTAATCTCCTGTCAGTCATGGGAAATGAATTTTTTCAGATACTGGGTTTTTCAGTTCCTGGATTTAAATTTGATTCTTTTTTCAATTTATGTATCACACCTGGTAATTCCCTACCTTTTCACCCATCATACCCATGTGTTCCTATAAATTCATTAACATATTTACCTTAATTATGTTAAAATCCTTATCTGATCATTTTAATATCTGGTTGGTCTATGGGTCTCTTTCTATAATTGGCTTTTCTCTTGATCATGTGTTAGATTTTCCTGTATCTTGGCATGCTGGTAAAGGTTTATTTTATAGTAGACATGTGGCTCAGATGGTAGAGAATCTGCCTTCAATGCAGGCAACCCGAGTTTGATCCTGGGGTTGGGAAGGTCCCTTGGAGGAGGAACTGGCAACCCACTCCAGTGTTCTTGCCTGGAGAATTCCATGAACAGAGGGAACCTGATGGACTACAACCCACGAGTTTGCAAAGAGTCAGACCTGACTGAGTGACCAACAAGTCCTAGGGCGTAGCTTCTGGGTTTTAAGTTTTTAAAGTTTGAGGCATATTTTTCAAAGCTGTTTAACTTGGCAAGACTTGAATTCCAAACTATGTCTGTAGTCGGCAGCTGCTGAAATCTCTGCTCAGTCTTTCAACTTCCTTGCTCTTGTTTCTCCCTGGGCGTCTTGGAGACTCATCCCATGCACATGTTGTCTAAGGATCAGCTGAAGACGTGAGTTGAGTGTGTATCCAGATTTGGGGGCTTCCCTATCTAGAATTCACCACCACAACGCAGTCAGTTTTAAGCCTCTCTGGCAGTCCCAGACTCCATCTTCTCATTCCTCAGTCCCATGTCAGAAAGACTGCCACTTTCTGCTTCAGTTCCACCTGCCTCACTGATGGACCTAGGAGTCCCCTTAGTGTGGTAGTGATAATTGCTAAGTCATGGCCAGCTCTTTGCGACCCCATGAGCTGTAGCCCACCAGGCTCCACAGTCTGTGGGATTCTCCAGGCAAGAATACTGGAGTGGGTTGTCATTCCCTTCTCCAGAAGATCTTCCTGACCCAGGGATTGAACCCAAGTCTTCTGCATTGGCAAGCAGATTCTGAGCCACCAGGGAGTACCAAAAAAAACCCAAAAAACCACAGATATGTGGATCTCACTCAGTAAGGATCAAATCCTCAACAATTTCTGCCAGCTTTTGTTCAGCTCCCAGTTGCCTGTTCGTTTTTTTTTTTTTTTTTCCCCCAGCATTTATAATTGTTATTGGCAGGAGAGTAGTCAAACATTCCACTGGGCCATTACTCTCTTTTTCATAATGTTCATCTGTTTCCTCTCTGTGTTATGGTCTGGATAATTTCATCACATATATCTTTCCATGCATTAAATTTCTCTCTGGCTTTGTTTCAGTGGCTATTTAATCCGTCAGTTGAGGTTTTAATTTCAATGACTGTGTTTTTCATTTGTAGGAATTTTATCTTTTTCACATCAGCCTATTTTTTCCCCCAGGAGCTCTGTTCTTTTCTTATGTTTTTAATTACTTCTTAAGTTCCTTGTCATTTCAATCATACTTATTTTATAACGTCTATCTGCGAACTGTATTATCTGTATATTCTAGAGGATCAAATCAAATTACTTATTTGGTCAATTGACTTCTACTCACAGTGGGTTGTATCATTATATATATTTGAGTTTTTGACTCAAATTTGGATATCAGGTTTATGTTCAGCTGAGTTTTAGCTATGAGAGTGATCTGTGATCCTTGGTGAAGGGTATAGCCATGCAGAGAGCTTTTATACTGAATTTCCAGATATTCGGATACTATTACTGGCCTGGGTACACTTTTCAACTAATTTCTTGATGTCAGGGTTCCTGTACCTTAGCAGACTTTTTTTTCAACCAGAGTCCAGATTGAACTAGATAATTTTCTTTGACAACTCCTTATGCTGAGGGACAGATATATTTATCTGTGCTCGTCCTCAGTCAGTCCATTGTGTCTGACTCTTTGCAACCCCATGGACTGTAGCCACCAGGCCCCTCTACTGATAGGATTCCCCAGGCAAGAATACTGGAATGGGTTGCCATTTCCTCCTCCAGGGGATCTTCCCAGCCCAGGGATCAAACCTGGGTTCCCTGCATTGCTGGCACATTCTTTACCTTCTGAGTCACTAGGGATGACCTCACTACTCTAGGGATTTATCTTATCTTTGAAGAGATTAACTATAGATTTAAACATTATTTTTTTAAGATATATTTTTATTTATTTATTTGGCTACATCAGGTCTTCATTGTGGTATGTGGGATCTAGTTCCCTGACCAGGGATTGAACCCAGGTCCCCTGCATTGGGTGTGTGGTGTCATACCCACTGGACCACCAGGGAAGTCCCTAAACATTATTTTTAACACTTTACTTAAGATGTTTTGTTAAAGAAGGGTTTCTGTTATTTCTATATTTTTTCATAAATAACCTCATCAAGTGAAGACTTTAAACAGAGGTTGCAAATTGGTGACCTCTAAATTTTACTTGTTCATTTTTCAGTTGGGACAGTTTACACTGAAATCCACATTCCCACCTTCTCTCAAAATTTTTGAAGCTTGGCCAGTATTGGGCCACATTCTCACCTGGCAGTGGAAGGCCCCGCTGAGTACTGACTTCCACTTGGAGATGGAATAAATACGCTACAGCTTGCCACACCTGCAGATCTAAAACTGACCTGTTTTACTTTCTCACGTACCAAAAGTATTAAAGATTGCAACCATGGGATTAACAGAACTCTATCAGGTTTTTATATGCCGATAATTTTTTCTTGGAGGAAGCTTTTTTAAAAATTTTAGCCCATAATCCACTCTCTACAGTAGTGTCTTCCTTTAATTACAGAACAGAAATAAAAGTTTGATTGAAGGTGTCCCTAAGAAGCAAATAAAGTTGATGAAAATGAATTTGGGGTTTTTTTGTCAGGGTTCCTGTACCTTAGCAGACTTTTTTTTCAACCAGAGTCCAGATTGAACTAGATAATTTTCTTTGACAACTCCTTATGCTGAGGGACAGATATATTTATCTGTGCTCGTCCTCAGTCAGTCCATTGTGTCTGACTCTTTGCAACCCCATGGACTGTAGCCACCAGGCCCCTCTACTGATAGGATTCCCCAGGCAAGAATACTGGAATGGGTTGCCATTTCCTCCTCCAGGGGATCTTCCCAGCCCAGGGATCAAACCTGGGTTCCCTGCATTGCTGGCACATTCTTTACCTTCTGAGTCACTAGGGATGACCTCACTACTCTAGGGATTTATCTTATCTTTGAAGAGATTAACTATAGATTTAAACATTATTTTTTTAAGATATATTTTTATTTATTTATTTGGCTACATCAGGTCTTCATTGTGGTATGTGGGATCTAGTTCCCTGACCAGGGATTGAACCCAGGTCCCCTGCATTGGGTGTGTGGTGTCATACCCACTGGACCACCAGGGAAGTCCCTAAACATTATTTTTAACACTTTACTTAAGATGTTTTGTTAAAGAAGGGTTTCTGTTATTTCTATATTTTTTCATAAATAACCTCATCAAGTGAAGACTTTAAACAGAGGTTGCAAATTGGTGACCTCTAAATTTTACTTGTTCATTTTTCAGTTGGGACAGTTTACACTGAAATCCACATTCCCACCTTCTCTCAAAATTTTTGAAGCTTGGCCAGTATTGGGCCACATTCTCACCTGGCAGTGGAAGGCCCCGCTGAGTACTGACTTCCACTTGGAGATGGAATAAATACGCTACAGCTTGCCACACCTGCAGATCTAAAACTGACCTGTTTTACTTTCTCACGTACCAAAAGTATTAAAGATTGCAACCATGGGATTAACAGAACTCTATCAGGTTTTTATATGCCGATAATTTTTTCTTGGAGGAAGCTTTTTAAAATTTGAGCCCATAATCCACTCTCTACAGTAGTGTCTTCCTTTAATTACAGAACAGAAATAAAAGTTTGATTGAAGGTGTCCCTAAGAAGCAATGAGGTGTGATAAAGTTTAAGGCAAGGAGGGATCTTCTGTCTGTGCAACCTCTCTCATCTCCATAGACTGACCTTCACCCTTCTAATCTTCTTTGTCCCATCCACATATTTGGTTTCATTAGAAGCAACACGATAATGTATACAGAGCACCACACCAGTGGTCAGAACACCTATATTCTACTTCCAGACCTGCCTTTTACTAGCTGAGTACATCTCTTCCAGGAAAACCAACTGACAAATCTTAAGTTTTTAGTCTCTGTCACTGACTTTATCTATCTGCTGCTGCTTCTACTTCTTTCTACCTGGTAAATATGATGGAGCATACTTCCATTAAGCTAACAATGCATCATCTGCTATTAATCTAATGTGCTTCTTTCAAGGGCACAATTGCCTTGGAAGAACTTAAACCATTAAAAAAACTACATAGCCAATGATATTTGTGAAGAATAATTTTAGGAATTAAAAAACAAAAACTAGTCTTCATAGTTGCACTAGTAGTAAAGAGTTCACCTGCCAGTTCAGGAGACGCAGGAGACACTGACTTGATCCCTGGGTCGGGAAGATCCCCTGGAGGAGGAAATGGCAACCCACTCCAGTATTCTTGCCTGTAAATTTCCAAGGACAGAGGGGCCTGGCAGGTTACCAACCATGGGATCGCAAAGAGTCAGACACAACTGAGCAACTAAGCACATACATACATATCAGAAAATAACATAATTATCTCTGCTCGTAGTTGCCACTTCTTTTAACTTTTAAGGTAAAAATCTCCTCATTTTGCAAATGCTGTCGACTAATTCACTTAAACAAAACCCTGTGTGGGCAAAATAAAACATATCTATAGACCAAATTTGGCTTATGAGGCATTAGTTTTGAGAAGGAAGTTCTGAATAATGGAAAAGTTGCTTTAAGATTTATGCCTTTAATAAGCTGGATATAGTAAACCTCAAAAGTAACACTTAATTTTATATCATTTTACATTCTCTAATGATTTCATACATAAATCTCTTGCCTCTTGTTAGACCCCTGGGAAATCAAGCAGTTTACTGATGTGTATTTCCATGTGAGCACCTAGCAGGATGCAAGATAAAGAACATATGCTTGGTGCCACCAGTGTGTTCATGAAATTGTAGGTTTAAGAAGTGCCTCCAGAGCTTCTGGTTCAGAGATGGCAGATAACATGGTCCCATATAGAGCCACCCTTCCCCTCCTCACGACAGACACTGCCAGGCACAGAACCTGAAATTCCCGCCCTTAGTGTTTTTCGTATTCACTTGAACTGAGGTTTAGAATCTCAGTTTGAATAATAGCGTTTCCAAACTTATCTTTCTTTGAACCACTAGTTTTATAGGATATCCTTAAGTATCCAGCAGTTTTTGTGGTTGTTAGCGGTCAGGGTTTAATGATAGCATGGATTCACTCTAGCTAGTTTAAGTAGCAAGTTGTTGTTACTGCTGCTATTGTTGATGTTGTTGTTATACCTGGGAGGCCAGACTCTTATCTTACTCAGCCAAAGAACACACAACAAAAAGGCCCTGTAGCACCTTTCTGGGAGAAACACCACTGCTTGAGTTAGGCATATCACCATGTCCCCTCAGGAAAACTAGACACCCACAGCAGTCTGCTTGACTAGTTAGTTGCACTAGTAGTAAAGAGTTCACCTGGAGACGGGAGACACTGACTTGATCCCTGGGTCGGGAAGATCCCCTGGAGGAGGAAATGGCAACCCACTCCAGTATTCTTGCCTGTAAATTTCCAAGGACAGAGGGGCCTGGCAGGTTACCAACCATGGGATCGCAAAGAGTCAGACACAACTGAGCAACTAAGCACATACATACATATCAGAAAATAACATAATTATCTCTGCTCGTAGTTGCCACTTCTTTTAACTTTTAAGGTAAAAATCTCCTCATTTTGCAAATGCTGTCGACTAATTCACTTAAACAAAACCCTGTGTGGGCAAAATAAAACATATCTATAGACCAAATTTGGCTTATGAGGCATTAGTTTTGAGAAGGAAGTTCTGAATAATGGAAAAGTTGCTTTAAGATTTATGCCTTTAATAAGCTGGATATAGTAAACCTCAAAAGTAACACTTAATTTTATATCATTTTACATTCTCTAATGATTTCATACATAAATCTCTTGCCTCTTGTTAGCCCCCTGGGAAATCAAGCAGTTTACTGATGTGTATTTCCATGTGAGCACCTAGCAGGATGCAAGATAAAGAACATATGCTTGGTGCCACCAGTGTGTTCATGAAATTGTAGGTTTAAGAAGTGCCTCCAGAGCTTCTGGTTCAGAGATGGCAGATAACATGGTCCCATATAGAGCCACCCTTCCCCTCCTCACGACAGACACTGCCAGGCACAGAACCTGAAATTCCCGCCCTTAGTGTTTTTCGTATTCACTTGAACTGAGGTTTAGAATCTCAGTTTGAATAATAGCGTTTCCAAACTTATCTTTCTTTGAACCACTAGTTTTATAGGATATCCTTAAGTATCCAGCAGTTTTTGTGGTTGTTAGCGGTCAGGGTTTAATGATAGCATGGATTCACTCTAGCTAGTTTAAGTAGCAAGTTGTTGTTACTGCTGCTATTGTTGATGTTGTTGTTATACCTGGGAGGCCAGACTCTTATCTTACTCAGCCAAAAAGAACACACAACAACAGGCAGAGAACAATGCCCGACCTCACTGTAGCACCTTTCTGGGAGAAACACCACTGCTTGAGTTAGGCATATCACCATGTCCCCTCAGGAAAACTAGACACCCACAGCAGTCTGCTTGGCAAGAGATCCCATGTCCCGCTAAGGTACTGACTTTCTGTAGGAAGTAGCCCTGAGTTCACATCTGATTCGTCCCATCTAGGTCATGTGCCTGCATCCAGCCTCCATATGTGCCCTGGGAAACGTGATGTTCAGAAGATGAATATGCACACACTGTAAGGGGAGTTGGAATGGAGGGGACAGGAAGTGAGTCAACCCACAGTGTCTTCCACCTGGTCAAAGTAGCTTAAGCTAAACTGCTATCTTTGCTGAAAGTTTTTTTAGTTTTTTTTTTTTTCAGAGCTTTTACAATGGCAGTATTATTCTAACTCTCCAGAGAGGGTTTTTTAAAGTCATGTTAACAGGAAATACTTTTTGGTAATCTTTCAGAACTAGTATGTTCTTTGGAACACAATTTGAAGATCCCTACATTATGTCATTATTATTTTAAATGTAAGTGTGTCTGTTTAGGTGAACAAGAATCTCCCTGCAAAAGTCCAGGGTCTTGGTAAATTTTGATGGACAGCTAGAAGAGGGGCTAGAAAGTCAGGGTCTTCAAGATGATAGACTTGGGTGTACAGCCATGGTGGGACCCAGAGCCACTCTGGGCCTCTCAGGAGAGGATGACCTAGTTGGAGGTTCTGGGGATAAAGAACCACTCTGTCTGCATCATCCTTGGGTAGCGATGTCTGTACCCCGAAGATAGTTGCTCTGTGTGGATCAGAGAGCTGAGGCCACCAAATGGATTCCATCAAGGACCTCTTGATTTAAAACCTGGGTTTTCCAAAGTATCCAGCAGTTTTATAGGATATCCTTAAGTATCCAGCAGTTTTTGTGGTTGTTAGCGGTCAGGGTTTAATGATAGCATGGATTCACTCTAGCTAGTTTAAGTAGCAAGTTGTTGTTACTGCTGCTATTGTTGATGTTGTTGTTATACCTGGGAGGCCAGACTCTTATCTTACTCAGCCAAAAAGAACACACAACAACAGGCAGAGAACAATGCCCGACCTCACTGTAGCACCTTTCTGGGAGAAACACCACTGCTTGAGTTAGGCATATCACCATGTCCCCTCAGGAAAACTAGACACCCACAGCAGTCTGCTTGGCAAGAGATCCCATGTCCCGCTAAGGTACTGACTTTCTGTAGGAAGTAGCCCTGAGTTCACATCTGATTCGTCCCATCTAGGTCACGTGCCTGCATCCAGCCTCCATATGTGCCCTGGGAAACGTGATGTTCAGAAGATGAATATGCACACACTGTAAGGGGAGTTGGAATGGAGGGGACAGGAAGTGAGTCAACCCACAGTGTCTTCCACCTGGTCAAAGTAGCTTAAGCTAAACTGCTATCTTTGCTGAAAGTTTTTTTAGTTTTTTTTTTTTTCAGAGCTTTTACAATGGCAGTATTATTCTAACTCTCCAGAGAGGGTTTTTTAAAGTCATGTTAACAGGAAATACTTTTTGGTAATCTTTCAGAACTAGTATGTTCTTTGGAACACAATTTGAAGATCCCTACATTATGTCATTATTATTTTAAATGTAAGTGTGTCTGTTTAGGTGAACAAGAATCTCCCTGCAAAAGTCCAGGGTCTTGGTAAATTTTGATGGACAGCTAGAAGAGGGGCTAGAAAGTCAGGGTCTTCAAGATGATAGACTTGGGTGTACAGCCATGGTGGGACCCAGAGCCACTCTGGGCCTCTCAGGAGAGGATGACCTAGTTGGAGGTTCTGGGGATAAAGAACCACTCTGTCTGCATCATCCTTGGGTAGCGATGTCTGTACCCCGAAGATAGTTGCTCTGTGTGGATCAGAGAGCTGAGGCCACCAAATGGATTCCATCAAGGACCTCTTGATTTAAAACCTGGGTTTTCCAGCATTCCCAAATGTGAAGGGGTCATTTTCTCTTCTACTAATGACTCACTTGTTGAGAGCAAGCATTTGTTTGCAGATTACTGAAAAGAGCATTTACTAGTAGCATTTACTAGCAATTTGCAACACACTATTATGTGGGAATCAGATTACAACTAAAGATTCCTCATAAAACAAGCTTTAACATTACTACATTTCTGGAGACATACATGTGTTCCTTGCCCGTTAAGGATGCAGTTATAGGTTTTATGTCGGTTTAGGGTCCACGGAGAATACCATCTTGATTCTTCATGATTGCCAAGATGAGTAAACTCAATGCAGAAGGTAGAATGAGCACTGGTCCTTACCCAAAAGGTTTTCTGCAGCAATGAGAAGAGCCACAAGGCAGAAAGAGGAAAGGATAGCATCTGGTTGATTTCGTGGGAATTGAATCCGTGCGTCTGCAGATGGAGCAGTAAGAGTTTATCACCAAGAAGAGACTAGCCAGGGAGTCCGTAAACACAGTGCCTTTCTTTGTCTCCACTCCAGTTATTTCATTTTCTTACTGATGAGTCCTCATTTCTCCTACCCAGAGTTAGCACCTATGATGTTTAATTTTATGTATCAACTTGCCTGAGATGCAGGGTGTCCCACTATTTGGTTAAACATGATTCTCTGTGTGTCTGTGAGGGTGCTTCTGAATGAGATGAACATTTGAATCAGTGATTGAGTGAAGCCCATTGGTCTCCCCAGTGTGGGTGGGCCTCATCCAGTCTGAGGAAGACTTGTGTAAACCAAAGATACATTTAATGTATTTTAACAATTTGAAGATCCCTACATTATGTCATTATTATTTTAAATGTAAGTGTGTCTGTTTAGGTGAACAAGAATCTCCCTGCAAAAGTCCAGGGTCTTGGTAAATTTTGATGGACAGCTAGAAGAGGGGCTAGAAAGTCAGGGTCTTCAAGATGATAGACTTGGGTGTACAGCCATGGTGGGACCCAGAGCCACTCTGGGCCTCTCAGGAGAGGATGACCTAGTTGGAGGTTCTGGGGATAAAGAACCACTCTGTCTGCATCATCCTTGGGTAGCGATGTCTGTACCCCGAAGATAGTTGCTCTGTGTGGATCAGAGAGCTGAGGCCACCAAATGGATTCCATCAAGGACCTCTTGATTTAAAACCTGGGTTTTCCAGCATTCCCAAATGTAAAGGGGGTCATTTCTCTTCTACTAATGACTCACTTGTTGAGAGCAAGCATTTGTTTGCAGATTACTGAAAAGAGCATTTACTAGTAGCATTTACTAGCAATTTGCAACACACTATTATGTGGGAATCAGATTACAACTAAAGATTCCTCATAAAACAAGCTTTAACATTACTACATTTCTGGAGACATACATGTGTTCCTTGCCCGTTAAGGATGCAGTTATAGGTTTTATGTCGGTTTAGGGTCCACGGAGAATACCATCTTGATTCTTCATGATTGCCAAGATGAGTAAACTCAATGCAGAAGGTAGAATGAGCACTGGTCCTTACCCAAAAGGTTTTCTGCAGCAATGAGAAGAGCCACAAGGCAGAAAGAGGAAAGGATAGCATCTGGTTGATTTCGTGGGAATTGAATCCGTGCGTCTGCAGATGGAGCAGTAAGAGTTTATCACCAAGAAGAGACTAGCCAGGGAGTCCGTAAACACAGTGCCTTTCTTTGTCTCCACTCCAGTTATTTCATTTTCTTACTGATGAGTCCTCATTTCTCCTACCCAGAGTTAGCACCTATGATGTTTAATTTTATGTATCAACTTGCCTGAGATGCAGGGTGTCCCACTATTTGGTTAAACATGATTCTCTGTGTGTCTGTGAGGGTGCTTCTGAATGAGATGAACATTTGAATCAGTGATTGAGTGAAGCCCATTGGTCTCCCCAGTGTGGGTGGGCCTCATCCAGTCTGAGGAAGACTTGTGTAAACCAAAAAGACCTGTTCTGTTGGTCCCATCTCTAAAGAGAACCCTGACTCATACAGCACCCTAAACTAGCATTCATCCAATGAGTTCCTAGGCCATCTCCCTTTATATACATCCTTGGGTTTTTCAGTTCTCTGGTTTAATCTGCCTTAGTTTTCTCATCATATAGTCAGGATAATTCTTCCTGCTTTCCTTACTGAAAATTCCTTGGCAATTTTTCCAAATCAAATCAATAAATATCTATAAAGCAGTTGTCCTCGAACTTTGAGGATTCCAAAGAACTTTTGTCTATGTGAGGTGTATCAAACAATATTTACCATATTGTCTGTAAACCACTTTACAGATTAATTAGAAAGAACAAGAAGTGTTTAAAACACCAGAATTAGGACTTCCCCGGTGGTCCAGTGGGTGGAGAGTTCACCTTGCAGTTCTTGGGGAGCCGGTTCGATCCCTGACCCAGGAGAATCCCACGTGCCATAGAGCAGCTGGACCAGTGTGTCCAGTTGTGAGCCAGCGCTCTGGAGCGCATGCGCCCAGAACCAGTGCTGTGCAGTGAGGGAGGCCACTGCGGCGGGAGGCCCACATGGACCGGGAAATAAAGATGGATGAAAATAAATAAATAAATAACCAATAAAAGAGGCCACGGTTAGGGGCTTCCCCTGGTGGTCCAGTGGGTAAGGACACCACCTTGCAGTGCAAGGGGCACCGGTTCCATCCCTGGCCTGGGAAGATCCCACGTGCCGCGGAGCAGCTTGACTAATGTGTCCAATTACCGAGCCGCAGCTCTGGAGCACATGCATCCAGAGCCAGTGCTCAGCAACGACAGACGCCACTGTGGTGGGAGGCCCACAGGAGCCAAAGAACAAGGACGGATGAACATAGAGAAATGAAAGACCAATAGAAGAGGCCCGCCTGCTCCCCTCCCTCCCCAACTCGACCCTCGTCCAAAATAAATAAATAAATAAATCTTTAAAAAAAAAAAAAAAAAAGAGGCCACAGTTAAAAAAAAAAAAAAAGAAACAAAGAGCAGCAGAATTAAAAAGCGTAACTTACCAGCCACTGCAGAAATTGACATCACACATCATTTAGCTTCTGGAAAGCTCCTCTGTGCAGCAGTGACAGAATGAAAATCAAGGCAAATACCATCTTTTGAAAAGATTTTTCTCTCTCTATTTTCTTTTTGGCTGCTCCGTGTCTTCGTTACTGCATGCGCATTGTCTCTAGTTGCAGTGAGCAGGGGCTGGTCTCTAGTTGTGGTGCACAGGCTTCTCATTTCTGTGGCTTCTCCCTGCGGAGCCAGGGCTCTAGATGTGTGGGCCCCAGTAGTTGTGGTGCGCAGGCTTAGTTGTTCTGTGGCACGTGGGATCTCCTGAGACCAGGGATTGGACCAGCGTCCCTTGCATTTAAAGGCAGATTCTTAACCACTGTACTGGCAAGGAATACCATCTTAATATTGCTATGAGAATAGTTTTGACAAAGGTATTGGGGACTTTCAGGATTCCTGGACACTTTGAAAGTCACTGCCCTAGAGCATCTGCAGATGGTCCTCCTGCCTCCTCCCCTGGATTCCCAATCCCCTTGTCACTGCCTTACTTGTCTTCCTGCTGCTGCTGCTGTTCGGCTGCCAAGTCGTGTCCAGCTCTATGGGACCCCATAAAGTGCAGCGCACCAAGCTTCCCTCTCCCTCACTGTCTCCGGGAGCTTCCTCAGATTCATGGCCCTTGAGTCAGCGATGCCATCTAACCATCTTTATTTTATTTCTGCAATGTCTTTCACATCCATCCCTCCCCATGGTGGCCCATCCTGCTCAAGTGAACATGTGTGCAGACGTGCCAGGGCCCCTAGGCCTGTGCTGTGACTGCTCCAGCCAGAAAAAGGATTGGAACCTACCACTCTCTATTTTTCAGAAGTTGCCACCCCCAGCTGTAAAGAGCTGTAAGCTCCAACTCCAGTTCAGAGACCCATTCCCTTCTGCTCATGGGTTTCTGTTCAACTTGGACACAGAGAATTTCCAAGCGTGCTCTGGAGCTGCCGTGGGCTGTGAGACGTTAATCAAACACCCACTTGAAGTGCTTTGGAAGCACCTCTGGTTTTTTGAGTGATTGATGTACTCATGTGGAGTGAAGGTATATTTCTGGTCCAATCATGAGTTCATTTCAAGACATATGAAAGAAGGATTTTTCCTAACTGCCGACTTCAGGATATTGGTCCCTAGAGACCAGGTGCTTTTCACAGCTCCTTGGAGGCCCATAAGGAGTGATGGAAAAATGCAGCCAGGCATCTCACATGGAAGTCAAACATACTGGAATTCCATTTGCATATCAGCCTTAATTTAGCTGTTATGGATTCTCCTGGGGAGCCCACTTCACAGCTTCACACATCTCCCTCATCTTGTTTCCATCTCAAAGGAGGAGGAGTTTGGAAATTTGGAAACACACATTTTCTTCAAGAAAGACGTGTGCCCCAGCTAAGGAATGGGCCTTTCCTTCTGCGGAGTGTTGTACGCTCTGGAAAAGCATTCAAGCACGTTTTCCGATAGGCACAAATGGCAGCCAGCCCTGGAGAGATGACATCACTATTGTTCGTGAGAGCCTGGACACCCCGCCCTCCACCCCCTGATCTGCCACCTCTCCTTCACAGCGACCTCAGACGAGCCATTTGAATGGTCTCGGCCTCCTTTCCCTGATCTTTAGTCGGGGACCCATGTAGCCATTCAGCCTCCTCCCCTGGATCCCTGCCATGTACACCCAGCCCGGGGCCTGTCGACAGCCAGGTGCTTTGTAAAAGTAAGTGACGCTAATTCCTACCTGTCCTGCGGCTCTGGTAAACTGGTCCTCCTAGAGCTGTCAATCACCAACCTGAAGCTGGCAGTATCCCGATGCACACATTAGCACTTTCCAAGTGAAGGACCACTTGTTTTCCGTAGACAAAACAGCAATGACTCCTCTGTGTACGTCACGCACTAGAGAAGTGCCATGACTCTTATGTCACCAAGACTTGTGGTCCAGAGTTTGCCAAGGGGTCCCCTACCAGGTGGCTCATGTCAACACTCTTCCTCACTGATTCAAGCCGAAGAGTCGCATAACCAGGACACTGCGTCATTTGGAGGAAACCCAAATTCAACAGGCACCTTGAGTTAAATAAGTGAGACCTAGAGACGGATGCACCAGGAATCAGGAATGAGGCTGGATACTTACCAGTATTTCCATTATTTAACATCTTGAAGCATTTTAGCTTAAATAAGAAGATGTGACAGTTAATAATCATTGCAAGCTAGTATACTATTATCATCTCCTTAAATTTTCTTTTTTCTTTTTTTGGTGTGAGGAAGGGGATGAGGAGATGGATAGAAAAGATTTCTCCCAGCATTTTGCTGTTTTAGTCAGTTGTGGTAAGAGAGGTTGGAGTCAACAGAACCCCCTGGAAACTGGAATGTGGAAACTGGGGTAGTGAATAGTCATCACAGCCCCGTTGCCCACTCTAGAAGGGATCATAAGGCAGCTTAGAGGATTAAGAGGCTGCCAAATTGAAGGACAAATTAGGCAACTTCATCACTGTTGGCAGGCTGGCTATGGAACATGCCCAGAGCATCACTTCCTTTCCTCTGTGGGATGCAGGTGAATTTCCTGACTTTGGAGTTCGACTGGTCATTCCTGAACTGGAGATGAATACTTCCAAATGGAGAAGGGGGAACCTGTCTTCTCCAGGAGCCGTACATTTACCACCAACATGTAGCACTTGATGAATTTCTCAGGGAACAGAGAGCCAGTATTACAGGTGTGCCAAAGTCATCCCAGGCCCTTTATCCTATGATTCTGTCACCTAAAGGAGGAGATGCAAGTAGGCCAGCAGAGAACATACTGGCAACCAAAATGGAAGGAAACCACCAATTCTAACTGCTTGGAATGACTCTGGTATAAAGAATCCGTGTAAGATGAGACCTGGGTGTGGAAACTAAAGGAAGCCCTGAGGTGATTTTTGCATCAGACCATGGATGAGGGAGATTTGGCAGAAAGGAAACATCATATAACACACCTATTTTGCATGTCCGGATTTACAAATATGAATTTCATGGCCCAAGGTTCTGGAAGAAAACCAGCTCCTGAAGTTGACATTGGCTCCAATCCCCTTGGACTTCCCAGGGGCTCAAGTGGTAAAGAATCCGCCTGCCAATGCAGGAGACGCAGGAGAAGTGGGTTTGATAATACCTGGGTGGGGAAGATACCTGAGAGAAGAACCGACTCCAGTGTTCTTGCCTGGAAAATCCAACGGACCCAGGAGCCTGGCAAACTGCAGTTCATGGGGTCGCAAAGAGTCAGACAAGACCGAGTGACTGAGCATGCGTTAGAATAAGATTGTTCAATTAGATATCACTTGGTTAATAGCCAACATACTATAAATTACCAGGGCTATGTGTTTCATTCATGAGAAATTATTTGTAAGTCTCCTGGATCAAAGTCTTCAAATTAACAGGCAACTTCCTTAAATCTGAAAACTTGACTCAAAATTAAGCAGTGAGGCAAACCAAAGATACACCTTGAGAAAATCCTTGGGTGGCCTTCACCCTCTTACACTGACAGGATGTGTTAGCCACTTCCTTGCCTTCATCTTAAATTCTGAAAAAAATTTTTTGACAGTACCTACGTTATTGGATTATTGTGGAGATTAAATGAATTAGCATATGTGAAGTCCTTAAAACAGAGCCTTCCCTGGTGGCTCAGATGGTAAGGAATCTGCCTTCAACACAGGAGATCTGGGTCTGGAATCTCCTGGAAGATTCCGTGTCTGGAAGGTTCCCTGGAGAAGGAAATGGCAACCCACTCCAGTATTCCTGTTTGGAGAATCCTATGGACAGACAAGCCTGGCAAGCTATAGTCCATGAGGTTGCAAAGAGTCAAACATGGCTGAGACCATTAAAACAGTGCCTGGCGTTTACTTTGTAAATGCTATTAATGTAATTCTGGCTCTGAGTTTGCCCAGTTAAGTCAGGTCCACTTAATAATGCCCAGAAGGCATTGAGAGCAAAAAATCATAAATGTTACTCCTATCAGCATTACCCTCACTTCAGCAGGAGAGACTTACCATGGCTATAACACAAGCTATTGGCTTATATAACAATAGGGGTTTTGAAAGTTGGGTTTAACACACCTATTTTGCATGTCCGGATTTACAAATATGAATTTCATGGCCCAAGGTTCTGGAAGAAAACCAGCTCCTGAAGTTGACATTGGCTCCAATCCCCTTGGACTTCCCAGGGGCTCAAGTGGTAAAGAATCCGCCTGCCAATGCAGGAGACGCAGGAGAAGTGGGTTTGATAATACCTGGGTGGGGAAGATACCTGAGAGAAGAACCGACTCCAGTGTTCTTGCCTGGAAAATCCAACGGACCCAGGAGCCTGGCAAACTGCAGTTCATGGGGTCGCAAAGAGTCAGACAAGACCGAGTGACTGAGCATGCGTTAGAATAAGATTGTTCAATTAGATATCACTTGGTTAATAGCCAACATACTATAAATTACCAGGGCTATGTGTTTCATTCATGAGAAATTATTTGTAAGTCTCCTGGATCAAAGTCTTCAAATTAACAGGCAACTTCCTTAAATCTGAAAACTTGACTCAAAATTAAGCAGTGAGGCAAACCAAAGATACACCTTGAGAAAATCCTTGGGTGGCCTTCACCCTCTTACACTGACAGGATGTGTTAGCCACTTCCTTGCCTTCATCTTAAATTCTGAAAAAATTTTCTGACAGTACCTACGTTATTGGATTATTGTGGAGATTAAATGAATTAGCATATGTGAAGTCCTTAAAACAGAGCCTTCCCTGGTGGCTCAGATGGTAAGGAATCTGCCTTCAACACAGGAGATCTGGGTCTGGAATCTCCTGGAAGATTCCGTGTCTGGAAGGTTCCCTGGAGAAGGAAATGGCAACCCACTCCAGTATTCCTGTTTGGAGAATCCTATGGACAGACAAGCCTGGCAAGCTATAGTCCATGAGGTTGCAAAGAGTCAAACATGGCTGAGACCATTAAAACAGTGCCTGGCGTTTACTTTGTAAATGCTATTAATGTAATTCTGGCTCTGAGTTTGCCCAGTTAAGTCAGGTCCACTTAATAATGCCCAGAAGGCATTGAGAGCAAAAAATCATAAATGTTACTCCTATCAGCATTACCCTCACTTCAGCAGGAGAGACTTCCCATGGCTATAACAATAGCTATTGTAATTACCAACATTAAAATTAGCATTTGGGGTGGGAGTAAAATGGAACAACAGTGGGGGGAAGAGGGCAAAGGAGAGAATCAGAGGCCAAGCCCTCACCTGCCGCATCCAACCACATCAAGCCACATCCAACCACATCAAACTGTCAGATCCCTAGAAGCCTAGAAACCACCTCCTCACCATCCTCTCTGCCCTCTCCTGCCCCAGTGTTCCTCGCCGGGCTCCTCCCTCCTGTTGTTTCTCTGACCTCCCTTCCTTCTGCTCGACAGCCACCAGAGCCCACTGCCTGTAACAGGGGTCCAGTCACATCACTCCCCTGCCCCCAGCCTTCAGCATGGCCGAGTCCCTGGATGACTCCCCCCATCTGTCCTCAGCAGACCATTTCCATCCCCATCTCCCGCACTGGCTCTGGATCCTCATCCCCCTTCACAGAAACTGCCTGCCACGCCTTCCAGGCTCAGGGACCTCCACTGCTCATCCTCACAGAGCTGGACTCACCCTTCACAGACTCACTCAGAGCCCTCTCTGCGGTGAAACCTTCCCAAAGGCTGGAGGACAGGTACGCCCACCCCTACCCCTGCTGCATTCCCATGATGAACAGGGACACCCCTCCAGGCTGCGTTGCATCCTTAGAGGACCATGCTCTGCCTCTCAACTACATCACTTCACCTCTTACTCCCCGCCTCTGGTCCAGAGCACACACAGTCACGAGCAGTCAGTATTCATCTGCCCAGTGGTGTGCCTTGCTACAACACTTTTCCTGGGGTAGAACTTCACTGGATGCTTAGAAAATCTACTTTCCCATCTCTCAGGGAGCAGAGTCTATACCTTTTGGTCCATTCCAGTCTGTGTGTATGACTCCAGGCTGGCCCAGGACATCTCGCATGTATACTAGAGCCTAAGGCCCTTCATGTGCGTGTGTGTGTGTGTGTGTGTGTGAGAGAGAGAGAGAGAGAACATTGAAAAATAATTCTAGAGCAGAGAAAGAAATGATGGAGGCATGAAGAGCAATTCTTAGCATTTAAACATTTGATAGAAAGAATATCATTGTCAAGTACACTCTTTAAATATTCAGACTCCACCGTCCATCTGCTCTCCCCTCTTCAGCTCTAACACATCACTTAGGATACAGGACTACTACCTACTAGGCTGTTCTGTTTCCTGGAGTGAGAAACAGAGTGGAACTCTATCATTTTCTGAGGGGTCCGGAAGTGGACATATTATAAGGGAAGAAATACTTTCTGAGAGAAAAAAAATATGAAGGGTCCTCGCCTGGGGTTTTCCGATGTGGAAATGACACATGGGGATAATAAGAAAACGCTGGGTTTAGACTTCTAATCATACCACAGTCTTGCCCCTTGTTTCTGGTGCAAGGCATGTGAGGAGGGGCCAGCTGGCGCTGTTTTTAGGGTTTTTTACGAAGGGTCAAAGCACAGGGAAGAAGATGAGGAAGCAAATATCCTGTGTCCTGGGGGACACTCTCCACGGAATGTTCCTGGGATGTTGTGGAGGCAGCCACTCTGCCAACTGGGCCTCATTTCCAGCCATAAATCTAGAAGGAGAGCCTGGGATGTATCAAAGGAGAGAGTAGCTACCCAGAAGTCTGCAGCAGAGTGAGGTTTATTTTCCCGTTGTATGTCTGTAAATAAATGGTTTTAATTTGGGGAAACATACATCTGGAGTGTCGTTGTATTGCCAAACAGACAGAGCCTCGTCACAATATGACAACAGCATCCAGAAGGTTGTCTGTGTTTTAGGGAAATGTTGCCCAGAGGCTGCTCGGTGTCTCAGAGCTCAGCGTGATCAGTGGGTGCCCATCATGCGGGCACATTAACTAGTTAATTCTCAGAAAGAATGAACCAGAGGATGACACCTGTGATGTTGGGGTCAAGTGTCTGGACCTAGAGTGTTCAGCATTCTTGCCTTGGTCCTGCTACTGCCCTTACATCTCAGCAGCCCCAGTTAACCTCTCTGTGCCTCAGTGCCAGCCTTGGGAAAGGAGATTCCGTGTGGGGCAAGCTCTTCTTTAAGAAGATAAAACCTGACATACTAGATAAATAAAGAGCTTCATCATGGGATTCTTGAAGGCAGAAAACTCCATGATATACATATAAAATAGATATTGATTCGTTTTAAAATATGCCTTTATTCACACTTTCAAGAAACAATTGTTTCCTAAAGGAAAGAACTTTTCTAATTGTTTCCTAACAATGCCTGATAGAAAGAATATCATTGTCAAGTACACTCTTTAAATATTCAGACTCCACCGTCCATCTGCTCTTCAGCTCTAACGCATCACTTAGGATACAGGACTACTACCTACTAGGCTGTTCTGTTTCCTGGAGTGAGAAACAGAGTGGAACTCTATCATTTTCTGAGGGGTCCGGAAGTGGACATATTATAAGGGAAGAAATACTTTCTGAGAGAAAAAAAATATGAAGGGTCCTCGCCTGGGGTTTTCCGATGTGGAAATGACACATGGGGATAATAAGAAAACGCTGGGTTTAGACTTCTAATCATACCACAGTCTTGCCCCTTGTTTCTGGTGCAAGGCATGTGAGGAGGGGCCAGCTGGCGCTGTTTTTAGGGTTTTTTACGAAGGGTCAAAGCACAGGGAAGAAGATGAGGAAGCAAATATCCTGTGTCCTGGGGGACACTCTCCACGGAATGTTCCTGGGATGTTGTGGAGGCAGCCACTCTGCCAACTGGGCCTCATTTCCAGCCATAAATCTAGAAGGAGAGCCTGGGATGTATCAAAGGAGAGAGTAGCTACCCAGAAGTCTGCAGCAGAGTGAGGTTTATTTTCCCGTTGTATGTCTGTAAATAAATGGTTTTAATTTGGGGAAACATACATCTGGAGTGTCGTTGTATTGCCAAACAGACAGAGCCTCGTCACAATATGACAACAGCATCCAGAAGGTTGTCTGTGTTTTAGGGAAATGTTGCCCAGAGGCTGCTCGGTGTCTCAGAGCTCAGCGTGATCAGTGGGTGCCCATCATGCGGGCACATTAACTAGTTAATTCTCAGAAAGAATGAACCAGAGGATGACACCTGTGATGTTGGGGTCAAGTGTCTGGACCTAGAGTGTTCAGCATTCTTGCCTTGGTCCTGCTACTGCCCTTACATCTCAGCAGCCCCAGTTAACCTCTCTGTGCCTCAGTGCCAGCCTTGGGAAAGGAGATTCCGTGTGGGGCAAGCTCTTCTTTAAGAAGATAAAACCTGACATACTAGATAAATAAAGAGCTTCATCATGGGATTCTTGAAGGCAGAAAACTCCATGATATACATATAAAATAGATATTGATTCGTTTTAAAATATGCCTTTATTCACACTTTCAAGAAACAATTGTTTCCTAAAGGAAAGCACTTTTCTAAGTTACATGGTCTTGTAGCTGCTTAATCAATGCCTGTTAACCCCATGGCACTTAAAAAATATAAAGCAAAAGAAATGTTAATTAAATAGCAAAATATTGTTAGCATCATTAGTACGAAATCATGGTAACTCAGACAGTAAAGAATTCTTCTGCAATGCGGGCAACCCAGCTTTGATCCCTGGGTCAGGAAGATCCCCTGGAGAAGGGAATGGATACCCACCCCAGTATTCTTGCCTAGAAAATTCCATAGACAGAGGAGCCTGGTGGGCTACAGTCCATGGAGTCTCAAAGAGCCAAACATGATTGAGTGACTGAAAACACTATCCTTAACACATTGTATGTTAGCCTTATAAAAATGACCTCGAAGATCACTTTGTTCTATCTCTCCATATTGTAGCTGAAAAAACAGAAATTCAATAAGATAAATTATTGGCCATTTCTGATATTTTAAAATATATCATCTGCATAAAATTTTTCATAATGTTAAAGTATAGATCAGCTAAAACAAAACATCTCAAAATGAAATAACAAGTATTTCCAAGTATTTCCACCAGTCTTCGTTTCCCCAAGTTACCTAATCACATGACTGTTTGTGTGTCCATTGCCATTAGTATCCTATATTTTGTTTTGTGAGAAAAAAAAAAACAAGATCTGAAGAGGGAAAGAGTAGGAGTTGTGAGAGAGGGGAAATTTATTTTTCTTCTTTCAAATCCTTTCTTATTCTTTTTATGACACAACATGGACTTTGAGATTCCCTCTTAGATCCCCAGGGATCTCATGTGAACCAAAATAAGGCTCCCTGTTTAAGGGGACTCTTACTTTCTCTTGTTATCTATGAGGTATTTGCCACGAAATCTGACCATCATCATTGTTCAGAGACAACTTGGAAAAATTCCTGGTCTCCCAAGCATGAGTGAGGAGGAAGCATGTTTGGGGGAAATTTGGAATGGCAGGGAATGTGGATGGCCAAGCTGTGGTGGTTGGGCTGGCGTGGCTGGCCTGGGGTCACAGGCTTGCTAGCTGAGGGATGAAGAGCTGCTACTGAAGGCAGAAAACTCCATGATATACATATAAAATAGATATTGATTCGTTTTAAAATATGCCTTTATTCACACTTTCAAGAAACAATTGTTTCCTAAAGGAAAGCACTTTTCTAAGTTACATGGTCTTGTAGCTGCTTAATCAATGCCTGTTAACCCCATGGCACTTAAAAAATATAAAGCAAAAGAAATGTTAATTAAATAGCAAAATATTGTTAGCATCATTAGTACGAAATCATGGTAACTCAGACAGTAAAGAATTCTTCTGCAATGCGGGCAACCCAGCTTTGATCCCTGGGTCAGGAAGATCCCCTGGAGAAGGGAATGGATACCCACCCCAGTATTCTTGCCTAGAAAATTCCATAGACAGAGGAGCCTGGTGGGCTACAGTCCATGGAGTCTCAAAGAGCCAAACATGATTGAGTGACTGAAAACACTATCCTTAACACATTGTATGTTAGCCTTATAAAAATGACCTCGAAGATCACTTTGTTCTATCTCTCCATATTGTAGCTGAAAAAACAGAAATTCAATAAGATAAATTATTGGCCATTTCTGATATTTTAAAATATATCATCTGCATAAAATTTTTCATAATGTTAAAGTATAGATCAGCTAAAACAAAACATCTCAAAATGAAATAACAAGTATTTCCAAGTATTTCCACCAGTCTTCGTTTCCCCAAGTTACCTAATCACATGACTGTTTGTGTGTCCATTGCCATTAGTATCCTATATTTTGTTTTGTGAGAAAAAAAAAAACAAGATCTGAAGAGGGAAAGAGTAGGAGTTGTGAGAGAGGGAAGTTTA
Organism: Tragulus kanchil; assembly: GCA_022376925.1. NCBI lineage: Eukaryota > Metazoa > Chordata > Mammalia > Artiodactyla > Tragulidae > Tragulus > Tragulus kanchil. Next base: position 73,050,157 of record JAIOJX010000003.1, on the reverse strand, counting down.
TTTTTCTTCTTTCAAATCCTTTCTTATTCTTTTTATGACACAACATGGACTTTGAGATTCCCTCTTAGATCCCCAGGGATCTCATGTGAACCAAAATAAGGCTCCCTGTTTAAGGGGACTCTTACTTTCTCTTGTTATCTATGAGGTATTTGCCACGAAATCTGACCATCATCATTGTTCAGAGACAACTTGGAAAAATTCCTGGTCTCCCAAGCATGAGTGAGGAGGAAGCATGTTTGGGGGAAATTTGGAATGGCAGGGAATGTGGATGGCCAAGCTGTGGTGGTTGGGCTGGCGTGGCTGGCCTGGGGTCACAGGCTTGCTAGCTGAGGGATGAAGAGGACTCTACCCTCAGGGGTTCAGCCAGAGAGGTGGAGAGTCTAGTTAACCCCATTTGACAGATGAGGCCAAAGCAGCTAGAGAGGCTCCCTGGGGAGATCAGCCATGGAATTTGTCTCTGGGTTCCCCTGCATTCAGGAAGGAACAGCCAGGACCTCCTCTGTCTGAATTGGTGACTCTGGACAGTGACTGTGAGTGGAAGGCGAGTGGGGGAGGAGAGGGGCGTAAAGTCACAAAAGGCAGGTCAATGAGAGAGCTCTGATTCTGGGGTTTCAGGGATGAAATTCATCCTGAGTGTAACCAACCCGAATTCCATGAATGACATTCCTTATTACATCAGCATGTGAGTGCTGTCAGGATGGGGGAAATTCACTGCTGTGGTCCACGGGGTCGCAAAGAGTCAGCATGACTGAAGGACTGAGCCCAAGCGCCCTGTTGCTTAGATACAGCATGGGCTTGGCCGTCTCTTGGTTTGAAGGGCTGGGCAGGGCTCTGCATACAACTGGGAACTCTACACTGTGTCACATGCTCAGCACCTGCCCAAGGCTCCCCACACCCCTCCAGGTCCCCAGAGGAGGTGACTATGCGGGGTTCAGGGGACATGGGCAGTGAGCCTTGCATCTCCAGAAGAAGCGACCCCAGAGCCGCCTGGGGAGCAGCAGGCTGGGGTGGAGTAGATGCGCTCGAGTGTGCCAGCCAGTGTGTGTCCTTGTTCCGACAGTTCCTGAGACTCTTGCCTCCAAGGACATCCGAATCTCCCCCCTTACTGCCCTGCAGGCCAGTTGCAGGGGTGGATGCAAAATGTGTGGAGCCTAAAATTTATACAATTGGAGAGCTCTCTGTAAGAAAAGTAATTACAAAATTATGAATACCAATTTGTGTGAAAATAAATATTTACTTAGAATGAGAAAAAAAACTAGAGCAAATGGCAGTTTTAAATATCTGACAAATACCAGAAACATTGCTAAGTCTAGAAACATGTTTTTATTCGTTAACAACCTGACACCTTTATATGTTTTCTACATTTTGTTGGCTGGTCTTTGACCCACATTTCCTCTGACAATGGGATTGTAATACAATTTTCTGCAGAGAGAATGGAAAGAAAATTTAATTTCGATCTTTGCTTTCTATCTGAGAACTTTCAGCTTCACAATTTCTTATTGGCAATGGTTTACTTTTTTTTTTAAGAACTGTTGTCAAATGTGGGAAAATCTCTATCAAGTTTCTTTCATATATGAGTTGCAGGGTTTAAGGTTATTTTTGAGTCTTCTTGCACAGTGACTAATCCTAGATATTCTTTAAATTGCTAACTCATTAGCCAGAACATCATATATTGTGTGGTAGGAGTGAATATGAGTCTTTTGTTTTCTTCATCAAAGTCAATATTTTATGTCAGATAAGCAGGAAATGAAAACTTTTTTTCAATTTGTTTAATAAATCATATGGATGATTTACTCTTCTTTCGTTGACTTATCAAGTAATCCAAGAATCTTCCTATTACAGGCATACCTCATTTTATTAAATTCCACTTTATTATAATTCTCAGATACTGTGTTTTTTATAAATCGAAGGTTTGTGGCAACTCTGCACTGAGCAGCTCCTCTAGCACCACTTTTCCAACAGCGTTTGCTCACTTTGTGTCTTTGTGTCACATCAGGTTATTCTGGCAATATTTCAAACTTTTTCATGACTGTTACATTTGTTATGGTAATATGTGATCAGTGACCTTTGATATTACTGTGATGACTCCTTGAAGTCTGAGATGATAGCACTTTCTAATCATAAAGTATTTTTAATTAAAGTATATACCAGTGTTTTTAGACTTAATGCTATTGGATATTTAATAGACTTAAGTGTAAATATCACTTACGCACTAAAGGAGAAGAGGGCGGCAGAGGATGAGATGGTTAGATAGCATCGCTGACTCAATAGGCATGATATTGAGTAAATTCCGGGAGACAGTGGAAGACAGGGAGGCCTCGTGTGCTGCAGTCCATCCACAGGGTCGCAGAGAGTCAGGCACCCTTGAGTGCACACACATGTGTATACACCAAAACACTGTCACGGCGGTCAAGAACCAAGCCTAAAATATCTCTGAGATGTGTCTGATACTTCTGTTTCTAAAGATATCTCTATACACAAAGTGTATTAGCCCAGTAACTATACAGAGAAATGACTGTGTCATGTATATACCTGTGAAACCCGAAACAAAGAAACCCCCAACACAAGTGCCCTTTAGCTATTCCCAAAAATGTCCTCAGCCAGATACCACTCAACAATAGGGAGACATGAGATCAGAAATAGACTGCAGTCTTAACTGACTGCAGTAAAATATTTGTCTTTTGCAAATTTTATTAAAGCCTCTGGACCATGTGAACACATCTCCTCCTCCCAGGGTCTTGGTCCTTGAACTCATGCTTAGTAATAGCTGACTCTTTGTGACCCCATGGACTGTGGCCTGCCAGGTTCCTCTGTCTAGGGGATTCTCCAGACAAGAACACTAGAATGGAAATACCTCTTCTATGGGAGGGTCCTGAACGACTTGTTCCACTGGCCTCCTGATGAACCTGCCCCTGACTACACGCAACCAGTGTAAGTGATGGAACAGGTACCCTGAGTAATGCATAACCTCATCAATACAGGCAACCCAGAGGAAAGAAGGGAAGAGTGGAGGCAGCCCTCCTGAAACGAAGCTCACATTTCTTCCTGGGCTCTAAAAGTAATAGGTCCTGTTTAAACAGAAGTTCTGCCCAGGCTGTAACAATGGAAGATAATTTATCAACAAGCAGATTTTAATCCCAACACTTTTCTTCTAGTATGTGGTTATGAAACAGTAAAGCTATTTGATGAAAGCTAGGCTGACGTATAACCTCGAATAATTAAATGTTCTATCACCCACAGTCTAGCTTTGAAAACCATACAGAATGGTCCCAAGCTGTGAAGTCCTTGCCCTGCTTTGTAAATCACCATCAGTAACCCAAAGCTGAATATACGCTAGCTTGTGCCATCTATAGGAAATCTATATGTGCTTTCTTACAGAAAGCTGACCTGAGAAAACCAGCTTCTAGTCAATGAGTTCTACATTTCTTAAACCAAACAGATCTTCCTAGACTTTAGTGTCCTTCTCTCAAGAGTCCCTGGCTGTGAGACCAGGACCCACAGTGACTTCAAAGAAGCAAATTTACTTTGAACTCATACCATGCCACCATGGTCCCTCACCGCTGTCCAGCCGCTTGCCTACTCAGTCAACCAATGCAACTTGATGGGAAAGGGAGAGTGGAAATGTGGTCCCTCCCCTGTGTTCTTGCTCTTGTGCTCTTCCTTTGAAGAGAGCAGTAAAAATGATGCAGAGGAAGTGAGCTCAGGCTGGATTGTGAAGGAGCGTGACATGTGTCTTGTTTTGATTCAGTATTTTTCAACTCAAATGATAGTTAAAATGTTAACAGTCTCCATTTTGAACCATTCAGTACTACATGTGTGTTACACATATTGCAGTTCCTGTTGAATTCATTGTGTGTGTTCAGTCACGTCCGACTCTGTGAACCTTTGTACTGCAGTCCACCGGGCTCCTCGTCCATGGAGTTTTTAAGCAAGGATTCTGCAGTGGGTTGCCATTTCTTCCTCCATAGGATCTTCCTGACCCAGGGATCGAACCAAAGTCTTTTGCATCTCCAGCATTGCAGGCAGAATCTTTCTAGCTGAGTCATTGGGGAAGCCCCATTGAATTCATTACTAAATAGCAAATGCTATATAAATATCCTTTCAGCAATTTGAATGTGTCTATCAGCCATCCAAAATGTTAACCTCCCCCCCCCCCCGACAAAAAAATCATTTTAAAGCAAACTACAGATTTGAGATCAGGTACATAAACTGGAAATTGACTGATCTCTGCTCATTCACATCTCAGTTCTTATATTTAAAAAAGAATGTGACTCCAAATAAGAGTAGGGTTGGATCACTGTGGCCTGATCTACTTAGGGTGGTATAGTCTGCCTTACGCATAGTAGACATTTTTGACCTAAAAGTTTTAGGAATTATGCATCTTTGGTGGTAAAGGTTATACAGTTACCCCTTCCATTTGGGGGTGGTTATATAACTGAGTTTTGGTGGGTGGACTGTAAGTAGAAGTGAGGAGTTTCACCTCCAGGTCTTTCCAGGAGAACCTGCTGTGTCCAGTTCTTGCCTTTACATCACCCTCTGGTTGACTGATGAGGTCTGTAAAGACCTAGGGCAGCACAGCCACCCCGACAGAAGGAGAACAGGTCCCTGAGAGAGCCTCCGGGGCAGAGCCCCCACACCCCTCCTGGCATGCATTGAACTGTGTTGTGAGCAAGAGGTAGAATTCTGCATGTTAAGTCGCTACAAATTTGGGTTGAGTTGTTAAAGCAGTTATCCCAGCCGGACTAAAACTTTGACCAAAATGTGCCCTAGATAAACCAAAGGAGAATTCTACAATAGAAAATGGGGATCCATTACCGTTACAGGTTTTGAAATAGACTCCATACGTAATCAGGTTTGAGAGGATGTAAGATTTACACAGGAAGCACACTGATGGAGCTGGTGGTTCTGGGACAGGCAGGCAGCTTGGTGGGTCCGGACAGTAGGTTTAGATGCTGGGTTCAACCCAAGAGAAGCAGGCTGGCATTCAGATCCTCTTCCCAGGAACTGGGGATCAGTGGTTAGAATCCCCGCCTATCGCCTGGAGTCCATGGCAGGAAGCTCCATCCTGGTGGAGCGGGGGTGGGGGCCAGGGTGGAGGGAGGGAGCTGGACACGAGGGAGGAGACTCAGCCAAAGTCAATATTGAGAGACATCTAATCCTTTTCTGAAATATGCTAATATAACAAGGGCTCCAGACACAGGGACCTTGTATCCTGCTTTTAAGGCTTTAATCACTGAGCAGTACTTAAAGAAGTATTTTTTTTTCCTTTGCAAGATTTTGCATCTTAATAGGCCCGTCAGAGAGCGTTTTGAAGTAGGAATGGGCCATGGAAAACGAGTAGGTGTTCCTTTCTTCTTTGTCTATCTAAAAAGCATTTGTGGGTTTTCTTAGGTCTCAAGTTCAGTGGCAAGTATTTACTCTCAGGGGAGGAAAAGCTAATGCAAAGATTAAGGGGGCTTGTCTTGCTCAGATCTTTAGACATCTATACTATGGGAAATGGACAGAGATGCAAATTCACGTCCCTTTGGAAAATGCCAAAGACACTGACCATCCCCCTGATAGCACATATTTTATAACTCTTATTATTATTGTTGTTGCTACTGTTGCTGTTATTTCATTCCCTCAGTGAATACTGAGCCCCGATTGTGCTCTAAAATCTGCCAGAATTTAAGGGGGGACACAAGAGAGCAGTGAGAATGAAGCACTGTCCCATCCCATTAGGAGCGTTCTTGATCTCTTGTAGTGAATGTTTATTAAGTCCCTCTTCTGGGTCACCCTGTTTGGGGCTTAGAAGAACAGTTATGACTATGGAGATCATGGTGAAACAGATGGCTAGATGAAGAATGAAGGAATTGTTGAAAACACCAAAATTCACAAAACTCAATGCAAACTCGATTGTGCCAAAAATGAATGGATTTTCTCACCTCCTTTTAAACTGAGTGCCCTTTTGGCTACCTTGGGCATAAATTGAAACCTGGGAAGTCCTGGATTCCATCTAAGTTCAGGACAGGCTGCTGGGGCTCTCAGAGGCTGTTCTTAGATGCTGGGTTCAACCCAAGAGAAGCAGGCTGGCATTCAGATCCTCTTCCCAGGAACTGGGGATCAGTGGTTAGAATCCGCCTATCGCCTGGAGTCCATGGCAGGAAGCTCCATCCTGGTGGAGCGGGGTGGGGCCAGGGTGGAGGGAGGGAGCTGGACACGAGGGAGGAGACTCAGCCAAAGTCAATATTGAGAGACATCTAATCCTTTTCTGAAATATGCTAATATAATAAAGGCTCCAGACACAGGGACCTTGTATCCTGTTTTTAAGGCTTTAATCACTGAGCAGTACTTAAAGAAGTATTTTTTTCCTTTGCAAGATTTTGCATCTTAATAGGCCCGTCAGAGAGCGTTTTGAAGTAGGAATGGGCCATGGAAAACGAGTAGGTGTTCCTTTCTTCTTTGTCTATCAAAAAAGCATTTGTGGGTTTTCTTAGGTCTCAAGTTCAGTGGCAAGTATTTACTCTCAGGGGAGGAAAAGCTAATGCAAAGATTAAGGGGGCTTGTCTTGCTCAGATCTTTAGACATCTATACTATGGGAAATGGACAGAGATGCAAATTCACGTCCCTTTGGAAAATGCCAAAGACACTGACCATCCCCCTGATAGCACATATTTTATAACTCTTATTATTATTGTTGTTGCTACTGTTGCTGTTATTTCATTCCCTCAGTGAATACTGAGCCCCGATTGTGCTCTAAAATCTGCCAGAATTTAAGGGGGGACACAAGAGAGCAGTGAGAATGAAGCACTGTCCCATCCCATTAGGAGCGTTCTTGATCTCTTGTAGTGAATGTTTATTAAGTCCCTCTTCTGGGTCACCCTGTTTGGGGCTTAGAAGAACAGTTATGACTATGGAGATCATGGTGAAACAGATGGCTAGATGAAGAATGAAGGAATTGTTGAAAACACCAAAATTCACAAAACTCAATGCAAACTCGATTGTGCCAAAAATGAATGGATTTTCTCACCTCCCTTTTTAAACTGAGTGCCCTTTTGGCTACCTTGGGCATAAATTGAAACCTGGGAAGTCCTGGATTCCATCTAAGTTCAGGACAGGCTGCTGGGGCTCTCAGAGGGCGTCTGGTTCTCCGTCATCCCCTGAGGATGGTGGCCTCTGCTGTGATGGCCACCCGTTTTCTGGCCTCTGCCCGTCGCCCCTCAGTCATGCGTGGAGGGCATCAGCCAGCCTGGAGCCTCCTTAAGCAATGTGCGGGCCGTTCTTCAATATCTGAGAAATTATTTGGCAGTTCCTGGGCTACACCAAGGCATGAAGAACTCTCAGAGGCTATCTAGGTCCCATCTGTCCTCCAAGTCATGAAAGATCTTATAAACAGAGCAGCATTACCAGTCATTCCCTACATTAGACTACTGGCAGCTCCCTGGACCTGCCAAAGCCCTAGTGCCACCCTGTTGCTTCTCTGGAGTCGGTCCTGCATGCCAGGATCCTGGGAACGCCCTTGCTGTCGGTCCCAACACCTGCCTGGGCATCCATCCTGCCTTCCCCGCCCCTGCAGAAAAACACAGCCCTCATCTAAGCCCTCTTCATGTCCCCTCCAACTCTTCTCTTTCGTCCAAGCTGAGGAAGTCTTCATTCTCCTGGAAGCTGGAAGCTCTGCTTTTCACCTTCCCTGGTATTTTCAGGGCTTTGGTTTGGGGAAACTCGAGAGCCAGACAAGGCTTCCCTTTCTTTGTTTTTGGTTAACACCTCCTCTCCCTGGGTCAGTAAAACCACAAACAGGGAGCTCTGGCTGGCTGGGGGTAGGGCAGCAGACGGGCCCAGATGTAATGATAGGGTTTTACTCCACACGTGTACATGCACATACGTCCTCCAGCCTCAAATTACACAGAGATAACGGCCTGGATTCCCTCAATGCCCCTCTTCACTAATGAGCATCTGCACCCAGACGGCCAGGTAACACACACCTTCATTTTTTTATAGGTCCCTCTTCTGGGTCACCCTGCTTAGAAGAACACTATGGAGATCATGGTGAAACAGATGGCTAGATGAAGAATGAAGGAATTGTTGAAAACACCAAAATTCACAAAACTCAATGCAAACTCGATTGTGCCAAAAATGAATGGATTTTCTCACCTCCCTTTTTAAACTGAGTGCCCTTTTGGCTACCTTGGGCATAAATTGAAACCTGGGAAGTCCTGGATTCCATCTAAGTTCAGGACAGGCTGCTGGGGCTCTCAGAGGGCGTCTGGTTCTCCGTCATCCCCTGAGGATGGTGGCCTCTGCTGTGATGGCCACCCGTTTTCTGGCCTCTGCCCGTCGCCCCTCAGTCATGCGTGGAGGGCATCAGCCAGCCTGGAGCCTCCTTAAGCAATGTGCGGGCCGTTCTTCAATATCTGAGAAATTATTTGGCAGTTCCTGGGCTACACCAAGGCATGAAAAACTCTCAGAGGCTATCTAGGTCCCATCTGTCCTCCAAGTCATGAAAGATCTTATAAACAGAGCAGCATTACCAGTCATTCCCTACATTAGACTACTGGCAGCTCCCTGGACCTGCCAAAGCCCTAGTGCCACCCTGTTGCTTCTCTGGAGTCGGTCCTGCATGCCAGGATCCTGGGAACGCCCTTGCTGTCGGTCCCAACACCTGCCTGGGCATCCATCCTGCCTTCCCCGCCCCTGCAGAAAAACACAGCCCTCATCTAAGCCCTCTTCATGTCCCCTCCAACTCTTCTCTTTCGTCCAAGCTGAGGAAGTCTTCATTCTCCTGGAAGCTGGAAGCTCTGCTTTTCACCTTCCCTGGTATTTTCAGGGCTTTGGTTTGGGGAAACTCGAGAGCCAGACAAGGCTTCCCTTTCTTTGTTTTTGGTTAACACCTCCTCTCCCTGGGTCAGTAAAACCACAAACAGGGAGCTCTGGCTGGCTGGGGGTAGGGCAGCAGACGGGCCCAGATGTAATGATAGGGTTTTACTCCACACGTGTACATGCACACATACGCGTCCTCCAGCCTCAAATTACACAGAGATAACGGCGGCCTGGATTCCCTCAATGCCCCTCTTCACTAATGCACCGATACAATCTGCACCCAGACGGCCAGGTAACACACACCTTCACCTCGTCCCTTCTGGGTTCGTGTCTTCAGTTTCACTGTTTGATGCTGTTTGCCGATGCTATCCTCTGTACCACTTTGTCCGTGTCCCAGCTTGACCTGGAAGATTGGTTCAATGAGTTACTCGCAGAGTGATTTCATTAGCTCCAGAGAACTCTGTGTGCAGCTTTAAAATGTTGTTCTGATATGACAGTTTAGATTCCAAACAGGAGAGTGTTTCACATTTCTGTTGCACTGGCTGTTGCCATTCCTGGTGGAAACTGCATGTGTCAGGGCCACTGCAGAAACTTAAGATGGTTTTGTTCTTCCCTAAAATGAACTCTATAAAATGATGACTACAAACTGTCTTCTCATCTCCTCACTGTGTGATGGAGACGAGTGGTATTACAGGCCCTGCTGGTTCAGGAACAGCCACTGAAAGTTCTTCTGTCTAGAAGCGATCTAGAGAAGCTGTCTCCTCGTTTCTCCACTTATGTGGAGTCATTTCCTCTGTGATTACTGCCCGTATTTCCTTGTCTTCATCCTCTCAATGGCAACAACAGGGAGTTTTGATGATCTCTCTCCTGCATGGCTTCAGTTTTGCTGTTTAACGATTTGGTTTTCTGTTTAACTGTTTGGCCACACGCAGGTGGGTGTATACTCTCAAGATGTCCATAACACTCTTTGCAGGGGAGGAGGAACAGGGGACGATTTAATTTTGCCTGGGAGAAAAAAGATGGCAGGGGCAGTGAAGGCCTTATGATGCTCGAGGGGACACTTAAAGTAGGTTTGAAGAATGAATAGAATTTCACCATTTGGGAAAGATGCCTGTCTTGGGAGCGGCGGGTGGTAGAGAGGACAAGCCATGGAGGGCAGCAGACAGAAAGGGGCACAAGCGAAGCCTCGGGTGCTAGAAAGACTGTGGTGTGAAAAGAACAGAGGCAGCTTCCGGTGATCAGAGGACATGGAACCTGTATCACAAGAGAAATATCTATTGCCAGAGCTCAGCCCAGGTTGACTGAGTATAAAGATGAAACTGAAAGTCTTTAAACACACACACACAAATGTAAAGAAGATACCAAATCAGAAACCAAAAAAAGCACTCCTTCCGCCTGCATGTCAAAACCTGTCCTTTGCTTGTCGGCGGGTTGTGCAGGAGTCACCGTCTCAGGGGAATGAATAAAGAGCACCCTGACGGTGGAACTGTGAGTTACTCATTGCTACCTACACCCCAGTAACGAGCAAACACAGAGAGCTGCCAGCTATCCTCCTTCGGGGCCCTTTGATGAAGCAGAATAAGCATCTGAAAATACAGCCACCTTCACCAGGATATTAAAGCCTGAACACGAAGCGGGGCTTTCCTGCACGTGAAGACGGCTGCTCACCCCCACTCCAGCCACGCCGCTTGATCCAATGGTAGGGCTGAATGAAACTCGAAGAGCTTGCATATTTGATCCGAATAAACGCTCCACTCAGTTCTTCATGCCCTCAAATCCTTGGACTATGGGGAGAAAAATCATAGCCGTTAAGAGAGGTGAGGTGAGGAGACAAGAGGTCTCCATGACCTCTTGCAGTTCTCTGCCCCCTGAGGGGCATGGGTTCCTTTGGGAGCACACCACCCCAGGCTCCTCCCTCACAAGTTTCTCCTTGTGCAGTATCTGCAGATGAATAGCTGGCCCACCCAGAGAGTGACCATAAGCAAGCCTGCAAGGGCCTTGACTCCCTGTTGGGCAGGAATGTTTGAGGAGGCTTTTTAAACTTTACAGAACTAAGGACTGTGACCCTAAGAAACATAAGGCCTGCGAGTTTACCCCTGGGAAGCAGCTTCCAGCCTCTCCTACTTTAAAAAGACTCATTTAGATAATGAAGAGACCAGCGTGCTCTCCCAGAATATCTCAGCTGAGAGGACTTCCAGGAAGTAGTTGGTTTAGAAGACAGAGCCGGCTCTGGATACACGCACTCTCCCGCCGCCCCGCCCCATCTCACCACGCAGCACCCATGCAGGCGGCTGCTCCTGGCGATCAGGGCTTCTTTGGTGGCTCAGATGATAAAGAATCCAGCTGCAGTGTGGGAGGCCTGGTTCGATCCCTGGGTTGGGAAGATCCTCTAGAGAAGGGAACGGCTACCCACTCTGGTATTCTTCCCTGGAGAAGTCCATGGACAGAGGAGCCTGGCAGGCTGTGTCTGTGGGCTCGCAAAGAGTCAGACACAACTGTGCGATTTCCACTCACATCAGGCAATCATCCTTCAGCCACGTAGAGCTGCTCTTTACACGAATAAAGAGCACCCTGACGGTGGAACTGTGAGTTACTCATTGCTACCTACACCCCAGTAACGAGCAAACACAGAGAGCTGCCAGCTATCCTCCTTCGGGGCCCTTTGATGAAGCAGAATAAGCATCTGAAAATACAGCCACCTTCACCAGGATATTAAAGCCTGAACACGAAGCGGGGCTTTCCTGCACGTGAAGACGGCTGCTCACCCCCACTCCAGCCACGCCGCTTGATCCAATGGTAGGGCTGAATGAAACTCGAAGAGCTTGCATATTTGATCCGAATAAACGCTCCACTCAGTTCTTCATGCCCTCAAATCCTTGGACTATGGGGAGAAAAATCATAGCCGTTAAGAGAGGTGAGGTGAGGAGACAAGAGGTCTCCATGACCTCTTGCAGTTCTCTGCCCCCTGAGGGGCATGGGTTCCTTTGGGAGCACACCACCCCAGGCTCCTCCCTCACAAGTTTCTCCTTGTGCAGTATCTGCAGATGAATAGCTGGCCCACCCAGAGAGTGACCATAAGCAAGCCTGCAAGGGCCTTGACTCCCTGTTGGGCAGGAATGTTTGAGGAGGCTTTTTAAACTTTACAGAACTAAGGACTGTGACCCTAAGAAACATAAGGCCTGCGAGTTTACCCCTGGGAAGCAGCTTCCAGCCTCTCCTACTTTAAAAAGACTCATTTAGATAATGAAGAGACCAGCGTGCTCTCCCAGAATATCTCAGCTGAGAGGACTTCCAGGAAGTAGTTGGTTTAGAAGACAGAGCCGGCTCTGGATACACGCACTCTCCCGCCGCCCCGCCCCATCTCACCACGCAGCACCCATGCAGGCGGCTGCTCCTGGCGATCAGGGCTTCTTTGGTGGCTCAGATGATAAAGAATCCAGCTGCAGTGTGGGAGGCCTGGTTCGATCCCTGGGTTGGGAAGATCCTCTAGAGAAGGGAACGGCTACCCACTCTGGTATTCTTCCCTGGAGAAGTCCATGGACAGAGGAGCCTGGCAGGCTGTGTCTGTGGGCTCGCAAAGAGTCAGACACAACTGTGCGATTTCCACTCACATCAGGCAATCATCCTTCAGCCACGTAGAGCTGCTCTTTACACTTTGATGTGTGTCTGAGTCCCACGATTTTCACCTCTGAGTGTTCCTTTTCTGTCTTTCTTTTATGAGCAAGGACCTGTCTACCGTGGTAACTTCTGCATGCGGTTAACACAGGCGATCAGTGACTCAACACTGACCTCCACTGGTTGGCCTAGAAATACTTAATCCCTTTCTCTTCAGATCTACATTTTCACAGGTTGGGCAGAGCCTACCAGCACCTTGCTTGGAAATGCTAGCATTTCAATGGGGATTGAAATTTTAAATGAGTGTAAACCTGTCTCCTGGGATTACAGATGTAGATTCTGAAAAAATCCTGGCCCAACATTGAACTGTGGGACCATAGATCTTGAAGGGCCTTGAGGCTCCCCTACGGCCACCCACCAAGCAGGATGCCATGCTATTTTGCTTGCCAGATTTGGAAGCCCCAGTTTGCATTCACAGGACTCTGAGAAATCTAGGTCAATCTGTTCCTCTGGTGATATTAATAACTACTCAGTTTTCAACATGGGCTTTGCAGGTGACTCAGTGGTAAAGAATCTACCTGCCAACGCAGGAGACACAAGAGACATGGATTAGATCCTTGGGCTGGGCAGATCTGCTGGAGGAGAAAATGGCAACCCACTCCAGTCTTCTTCACTGGAGAATCCCATGGACAGAGGAGCCTGGGAGGCTATAGTCCATGGCATCACAAAGAGTCGGACACAACTGAGCACACACATGTACACACAGTTTCCAAATGATTTATTATTATATTTTAAATGCCATAAACTCACACTGGCCTTTGTAACCCCACTTTCAATAGGCACAGAAACCTCCCCTACAGACTCACCTTGTGCAGGTACATGTTTCCGATGCCTTCACTCTCTGCCAGGAGGTAGACAAGGGAGGCCTACTGAGATCAGCGCCACCAAGTTTCAGCTGTAATTTTCTTCATGGGGGTTGACAGGTTTTGGAACCAGTCAGGGTTTTCAGGAAAGATGGAAGGCAAAGTCAACAAGGGGACCTCTAGAACCTGAAAGCACACCAGCCCACTATTTTTCCTGGAAGTATGTCTGGAAATAGTTACCATATACCCTTTAAATCCAGAGCAGCCCCTCAGACACTGAGGCACTTGGTGATTCTGATGGAAGCCTACTGGAGGCCTCCCCACTCGGGATCTCAGAATAAGACTAAGGGAACAATTGGAAGAGGAAACTCTGATTTGGAAGTAACTGCCATTCGGTCCCACTGAACAGAGGGCAGAGAGGTCTAAGCAAATACTCTTAACAGGTGCTCTTGACTGCTAAGAAAACCAGAGCCCAAACCAAAACGTTAGGAGAGCAAACCTATTTTATTTGGGTTGGTGCCTGCATTTGGAACAGGCTGTTGCCTTAACACTACTATGTCGAGATGAATTTTAAGCAGAAGTTTTAAAAGATACGTTTGCAATAGATAAAAAAAGTTGAGTGAAATAGTCTCAATGGATATCCTTGTTGCCTCAGCACCCTGTAACATATTTAAATATTTCATATATATTTTGAATAGGTAATACACATTTGTGCACTTGCTTATTGCTTCAGTCCTGTCCGACTCTGCAACACCATGGACTGTAGCCTGCCAGGCCCCTCTGCCCATGGGTTTCTCCAGCCAAGAATACTGGAGTGGGTTGCCATGCCTTCCTCCAGGGGATCTTCCTGACCCAGGGATTGAACTAGTGTCTACTATATTGCAGCTGTGCCACCAGGGAAGCCCTAGGTATTACATACATGGTACTAAACCCAATAGCATAAAAGGATATATACTAAAAAGTAACTCTGTCTCTTCCACCTTGCCCCAGAGTCAACAATTTCCTCTCTCCGTAGGCAGCCTCTATCACTAATTACTCATGGATCATTCCAGATACATTCAGTATGTCTGTACATATGTGTGCCATATAAGGGGCTTCCCCATAGCTCAACTGGTAAAGAATTCGCCTGCAATGCAGGAGACCCCTGTTCAATCCCTGGGTCAGGAATATCCCCTAGAGAAGGGATAGGCTACCCACTCCAATTGGATTTCCCTGGTGGCTCAGATGGTAAAGAATCCACCTGCAAGGTGAGAGACCTGGGTTCTGTCCCTGGTTTGGGAAGATCCCCTGGAAGAAAGCATGGCAACCCACTCCAGTATTCTTACCTGGAGAATCCCATGGACTGAGGAGCCTGGCGGGCTACAATCCACTGGGTCACAAAGAGTTGAACACAACTGAAGTGACTGAGCATGCAAGTAACCATTTCTTTTTATGTTTTTAATGCAACTACCAGAAAAATTTAAATTACAAATGCCTTGCAGTATATTTCTACCTGGGTTTTCCGGCCTTTTAATTTGCTTTTAAAAACTTAACAGGTGCTCTTGACTGCTAAGAAAACCAGAGCCCAAACCAAAACGTTAGGAGAGCAAACCTATTTTATTTGGGTTGGTGCCTGCATTTGGAACAGGCTGTTGCCTTAACACTACTATGTCGAGATGAATTTTAAGCAGAAGTTTTAAAAGATACGTTTGCAATAGATAAAAAGTTGAGTGAAATAGTCTCAATGGATATCCTTGTTGCCTCAGCACCCTGTAACATATTTAAATATTTCATATATATTTTGAATAGGTAATACACATTTGTGCACTTGCTTATTGCTTCAGTCCTGTCCGACTCTGCAACACCATGGACTGTAGCCTGCCAGGCCCCTCTGCCCATGGGTTTCTCCAGCCAAGAATACTGGAGTGGGTTGCCATGCCTTCCTCCAGGGGATCTTCCTGACCCAGGGATTGAACTAGTGTCTACTATATTGCAGCTGTGCCACCAGGGAAGCCCTAGGTATTACATACATGGTACTAAACCCAATAGCATAAAAGGATATATACTAAAAAGTAACTCTGTCTCTTCCACCTTGCCCCAGAGTCAACAATTTCCTCTCTCCGTAGGCAGCCTCTATCACTAATTACTCATGGATCATTCCAGATACATTCAGTATGTCTGTACATATGTGTGCCATATAAGGGGCTTCCCCATAGCTCAACTGGTAAAGAATTCGCCTGCAATGCAGGAGACCCTGTTCAATCCCTGGGTCAGGAATATCCCCTAGAGAAGGGATAGGCTACCCACTCCAATTGGATTTCCCTGGTGGCTCAGATGGTAAAGAATCCACCTGCAAGGTGAGAGACCTGGGTTCTGTCCCTGGTTTGGGAAGATCCCCTGGAAGAAAGCATGGCAACCCACTCCAGTATTCTTACCTGGAGAATCCCATGGACTGAGGAGCCTGGCGGGCTACAATCCACTGGGTCACAAAGAGTTGAACACAACTGAAGTGACTGAGCATGCAAGTAACCATTTCTTTTTATGTTTTTAATGCAACTACCAGAAAAATTTAAATTACAAATGCCTTGCAGTATATTTCTACTGAACTGTGCTAGCTTATATAAAAATTGCAGCCTTTTGGTCAGTTACATTTTTATATTATCAGATTCATCAGTATTTTTTATAGTTCCCAGGTTTTGCACTATACTTAGGTATTCTCCACTACAATACTTTTGTAACTTTCCCGTAGAGTGTCCTAGTATTTTTATATTTTTATTATTTACATAGAAATATTTGGTTTATCAGTAAATTATTTTGATGTAAGGTGTGAGCTTAGCATTCAATATTACTTTTTTTAATGTTGGCCTCTTTTATTGGTTTTTTATTTATTTTTATTTTCATCCATCTTTACTTGTCGGCCTGTGTGGGCCTCCCATTGCAGTGGCCTCTCTTGTTGCTGAGCACCAACTCTGGGCACATACGCTCCAGAGCGCTGGCTCCTAATTTGATACACCGGTCCAGCCACTGCACAGCACGTGGGATCTTCCTGGGCCAGAGATCGAACCAGTGCCCCTTGCACTGCAAGGCAGACTCTTTACCCACTGGACCACCAGGGAAGCCCTCAATATTATTTTTTTCTAGAAGGCAATCCAGTAGAATAACTGGGCCAAGATAAGCAGCATGTATTAATTAATTTCAGCTTTTTTCCCCATTGATTCAAAATGCCACTTGCTTATCACATTCTAAATATTTTAACATCTGGAAGGGCTACTCTTCTCTTTTTTTCTGAATTTTCCTGTTTATTCTTGCTTATTTATTTTTCTATATAAACTTTAGAATCACATGTAGACCTTAAAATTCCATTGACATAATAACTGCCTTTGTAAATGTTTACATTCATTTGGCGAGAATTGTAAGCAGCATGAGACTGAGCCTCACTTGCCAAGAATATAGTTAGTGTACCTTTACATTTGTATCAGTGCTTTCTTGTGTCCATGTATAGCATTCTAAAGATTTATTTGTACAGGTCTGTCACATCTGATATATTTATTTCTAAATGTATTCCACTCATATTGTTATCAAAAATAAAGTTTTTTTCTGCTGTTGATTCATATTTTATTTTAATATATGAATGATGGTTTGTATATTAATTTTTAACCAAGGCTTAACTAAATTTCACTATTATTTGTGGTATTTTTTCAGTTGGGTTACTTTTGATAGTGATTCAATATTGAATCTTATCTACAAAAAATTCTGATTTTTTAAAATTGTCTACATTTTCTTTCTTTCTCTTGTGTAACTGAATATAGATCTGTGTATTGCATAGTGGTGAGAGAAAACATCTTTGCCTTATTTCCAGCTTTACTATGTATAGTTATGAGGTCCTCCCTTAAAAATGGTGCTAAATTTTAGACCAAGATAAATATACTTAATTATATGAAGAAAGTGTCTATTGATATTTTATTGAAAAAATTAAAGAAATAAGAATGGCTGTTGAGTTTTATCAAGTGCCTCTCAGTGTCTAATAAGATGACTTTTAATCTATTAATGTGGTGAAAATAAGTTAACAGATTTGAACCATCCTTGCATTCCTGGAATAAATCACATTTTGGTCATGGTGTGTTCACTTTTTAATATGTTACTGGATGTCATATAATAGTGTTTTATATTGGTTACTTTGTATAATTTTTCTAACAATGATATCTTATAATTTTGGTTTTCTTCTTCAGGAACACCAATAATAGTTTTATGTAGAATAACTGGGCCAAGATAAGCAGCATGTATTAATTAATTTCAGCTTTTTCCCCATTGATTCAAAATGCCACTTGCTTATCACATTCTAAATATTTTAACATCTGGAAGGGCTACTCTTCTCTTTTTTTCTGAATTTTCCTGTTTATTCTTGCTTATTTATTTTTCTATATAAACTTTAGAATCACATGTAGACCTTAAAATTCCATTGACATAATAACTGCCTTTGTAAATGTTTACATTCATTTGGCGAGAATTGTAAGCAGCATGAGACTGAGCCTCACTTGCCAAGAATATAGTTAGTGTACCTTTACATTTGTATCAGTGCTTTCTTGTGTCCATGTATAGCATTCTAAAGATTTATTTGTACAGGTCTGTCACATCTGATATATTTATTTCTAAATGTATTCCACTCATATTGTTATCAAAAATAAAGTTTTTTTCTGCTGTTGATTCATATTTTATTTTAATATATGAATGATGGTTTGTATATTAATTTTTAACCAAGGCTTAACTAAATTTCACTATTATTTGTGGTATTTTTTCAGTTGGGTTACTTTTGATAGTGATTCAATATTGAATCTTATCTACAAAAAATTCTGATTTTTTAAAATTGTCTACATTTTCTTTCTTTCTCTTGTGTAACTGAATATAGATCTGTGTATTGCATAGTGGTGAGAGAAAACATCTTTGCCTTATTTCCAGCTTTACTATGTATAGTTATGAGGTCCTCCCTTAAAAATGGTGCTAAATTTTAGACCAAGATAAATATACTTAATTATATGAAGAAAGTGTCTATTGATATTTTATTGAAAAAGTTAAAGAAATAAGAATGGCTGTTGAGTTTTATCAAGTGCCTCTCAGTGTCTAATAAGATGACTTTTAATCTATTAATGTGGTGAAAATAAGTTAACAGATTTGAACCATCCTTGCATTCCTGGAATAAATCACATTTTGGTCATGGTGTGTTCACTTTTTAATATGTTACTGGATGTCATATAATAGTGTTTTATATTGGTTACTTTGTATAATTTTTCTAACAATGATATCTTATAATTTTGGTTTTCTTCTTCAGGAACACCAATTGTGTATATTTTGTGTGGATTAATTTATTTTGTATGTATTCCTTGTCTCCCTATAATCTTTTAAGCTTCTTGTCTATATTTATTCTTTGCATCCACTTTTTCCTGCTCCATCTTCCACATTCTTTGCTGTGTTTTCAGCAGCGCTCAGTCATGCATCTGGACATCCATTACTGTGACTTTTAGGGTTCTTTGTTTGGACCTTCCATTAATTCTGCCAGCATATGTTTGATCTCCTTCTTTGGTTTCATCATCGTTTCTTGTGAAACTGCAGATAGGTGACTACTCATTCATTTTCAAAAATTCAGGAGTGTATTTGGCCACAATTTTTCTCTACACCATTTGACATCTTTCTAGTGAATTATTTTTTGACCACCACTTAATTTTCCTCTTTCTTTCCTGCTATTTCTCCCCTCCACCTTTCTTTAACAACTTTTTATAGATCCTGAGTTAATTTCTTTTTGATAATCACATTAGAATATAGGACCTTTTCCTGAATCAGCTGTTTTAAAAAGGCTCTGTGAGAGAGAGGCATGGGCCATTTTCCAGGTAGCCGGAGGTTTCCTTAAGAAAAAGTGAGTTTTATTAGCCTTTAGCTTTCTCCAGCCAGTTGATACCAGGAGCTCGGACCACTCAAAGCATAGTCCCTTTCTTCCTTCGGCGCACACCAGGGGACCACTTACTGCAAATATGGCATTTTTGTTCAACTTTCCTTTTAGCCTCATCACCTCTCCTTTTTCTAGAAATCTCTGTTTGAAATCAAGAGGCGCTCTCCCTCAAGCTGGTACATCCTTGTTACTGTGGCCATTGTTCAGTGGTTTCTGACTCTTTGTGACCCCATGGACTATAGCTACCAGGCTCCTCTGTCCATGAAATTCTCCAGGCACAAATAGTGGAGTGGGTTGCGATTTCCTTCTCCATATGACTATAGAATAAGGGTCAATAAACTACAGGCCAGCTGCTTGTCTTTATAAATAAAATTGTGCTAAAAAGGCCCCATGCTGTTCTATGTCAGGGTTGAGTAGCTGCAAAGAGATAATCACATTTGTCATATCTTATAATTTTGGTTTTCTTCTTCAGGAACACCAATTGTGTATATTTTGTGTGGATTAATTTATTTTGTATGTATTCCTTGTCTCCCTATAATCTTTTAAGCTTCTTGTCTATATTTATTCTTTGCATCCACTTTTTCCTGCTCCATCTTCCACATTCTTTGCTGTGTTTTCAGCACCCTCAGTCATGCATCTGGACATCCATTACTGTGACTTTTAGGGTTCTTTGTTTGGACCTTCCATTAATTCTGCCAGCATATGTTTGATCTCCTTCTTTGGTTTCATCATCGTTTCTTGTGAAACTGCAGATAGGTGACTACTCATTCATTTTCAAAAATTCAGGAGTGTATTTGGCCACAATTTTTCTCTACACCATTTGACATCTTTCTAGTGAATTATTTTTTGACCACCACTTAATTTTCCTCTTTCTTTCCTGCTATTTCTCCCCTCCACCTTTCTTTAACAACTTTTTATAGATCCTGAGTTAATTTCTTTTTGATAATCACATTAGAATATAGGACCTTTTCCTGAATCAGCTGTTTTAAAAAGGCTCTGTGAGAGAGAGGCATGGGCCATTTTCCAGGTAGCCGGAGGTTTCCTTAAGAAAAAGTGAGTTTTATTAGCCTTTAGCTTTCTCCAGCCAGTTGATACCAGGAGCTCGGACCACTCAAAGCATAGTCCCTTTCTTCCTTCGGCGCACACCAGGGGACCACTTACTGCAAATATGGCATTTTTGTTCAACTTTCCTTTTAGCCTCATCACCTCTCCTTTTTCTAGAAATCTCTGTTTGAAATCAAGAGGCGCTCTCCCTCAAGCTGGTACATCCTTGTTACTGTGGCCATTGTTCAGTGGTTTCTGACTCTTTGTGACCCCATGGACTATAGCTACCAGGCTCCTCTGTCCATGAAATTCTCCAGGCACAAATAGTGGAGTGGGTTGCGATTTCCTTCTCCATATGACTATAGAATAAGGGTCAATAAACTACAGGCCAGCTGCTTGTCTTTATAAATAAAATTGTGCTAAAACACAGCCATCCTTGCCCATTTGTTTACATGCTGTTCTATGATAGCAGGGTTGAGTAGCTGCAAGAGAGATCATATTGTCTATAAAACCGAAAATATTTACAATCTAGCTGTTTAAGAAAAAGTTTGCTGGCTCCTGTTGTAAAAAAAAACTGAGTTTACATTTCAATATGTGTCACTGAAGACTCTTACAACTTTTTCTCAGCTCAGTGCCCATGAGCGTCCTCACTGTGGGACTTCTTGGACCCTTGTTTGACCCTCACTAATTCTGAAAATCATTTTTTCTCATTTCTTGCTTTGAAGTCTCTGTTGTTTCCTGGTTTTGCAAAGGATAGGCCCTGCATTATCCCTGTTTTACTCTCTGCTTTAGGGTGGTTTTCCTGAGAAGTGAATGAGAAAATGCTGAATTTGCTCTGCATATTAAAATTAGAATTCCTCACATAGTATTCCAAGAGATTGTTTCTTGTTTGCCTCTTTGGCTGGCTGTTTTGGCCATTAAGAGATCATAGGATACTAAATGTCATTGTCCTAAATATATGTAGACATTTTTCTCTTTAATAGTTTTTATGATCCTTATAATTCTCTTTCAGTATGATTTAGTTCTCAGTGGAGAAGATGAACACAAACTTTTTAAATATATAAATTAGTAAGAGAAATTTTGCAGTTTTATATTTTCTGTTGTCCTAAATCCTGACTCATATGGAACAGTTCAAAGTCATATTAGCATTTTAAACTTCAAAAAGTAAACTGTTAAATACGCACACCAGGGGACCACTTACTGCAAATATGGCATTTTTGTTCAACTTTCCTTTTAGCCTCATCACCTCTCCTTTTTCTAGAAATCTCTGTTTGAAATCAAGAGGCGCTCTCCCTCAAGCTGGTACATCCTTGTTACTGTGGCCATTGTTCAGTGGTTTCTGACTCTTTGTGACCCCATGGACTATAGCTACCAGGCTCCTCTGTCCATGAAATTCTCCAGGCACAAATAGTGGAGTGGGTTGCGATTTCCTTCTCCATATGACTATAGAATAAGGGTCAATAAACTACAGGCCAGCTGCTTGTCTTTATAAATAAAATTGTGCTAAAACACAGCCATCCTTGCCCATTTGTTTACATGCTGTTCTATGATAGCAGGGTTGAGTAGCTGCAAGAGAGATCATATTGTCTATAAAACCGAAAATATTTACAATCTAGCTGTTTAAGAAAAAGTTTGCTGGCTCCTGTTGTAAAAAAAACTGAGTTTACATTTCAATATGTGTCACTGAAGACTCTTACAACTTTTTCTCAGCTCAGTGCCCATGAGCGTCCTCACTGTGGGACTTCTTGGACCCTTGTTTGACCCTCACTAATTCTGAAAATCATTTTTTCTCATTTCTTGCTTTGAAGTCTCTGTTGTTTCCTGGTTTTGCAAAGGATAGGCCCTGCATTATCCCTGTTTTACTCTCTGCTTTAGGGTGGTTTTCCTGAGAAGTGAATGAGAAAATGCTGAATTTGCTCTGCATATTAAAATTAGAATTCCTCACATAGTATTCCAAGAGATTGTTTCTTGTTTGCCTCTTTGGCTGGCTGTTTTGGCCATTAAGAGATCATAGGATACTAAATGTCATTGTCCTAAATATATGTAGACATTTTTCTCTTTAATAGTTTTTATGATCCTTATAATTCTCTTTCAGTATGATTTAGTTCTCAGTGGAGAAGATGAACACAAACTTTTTAAATATATAAATTAGTAAGAGAAATTTTGCAGTTTTATATTTTCTGTTGTCCTAAATCCTGACTCATATGGAACAGTTCAAAGTCATATTAGCATTTTAAACTTCAGAAGTAACTGTAAATAAACGCTGCTATAAAAAGGAATAGAAATAATATGCTTTAAAATCTCCCCAACTTCACCCTCAAATTCTTCTGCTATCCACATCTAATTTAGTTTTATATTGGGCTTGCTTTTTAATTATAGCAATTTTTATAGCATTGATGTATTAGCATATTTTCCAAAGTCATTGCGTCCATATATCTTCACTAAATTTAATTTAATTTGTACTTGTAAATGTACTTTTTAAAATGAAGTGAAAATTTTAGTTATACTGTTCAATAGGGGCTTCCCTGGTGGCTCAGATGGGAAAGAATCTGCCTGTACTGCGGGAGACCTGGGTTGGACCCCTGAGTCAGGAAGATCCCCTGGAGAAGGAATGGCAGCGCACTCCCGTATTCTTACTGGAGAATCCCATGGACAGAGGAACCTGGCAGACTACAATCCATGGGGTCATAGAGTCAGACTGAGCAACTAACACCTTTTCATACAATTCAGTATTTTATTTCTGTCTGCTTCTCTTGCCTTTTTTTTTTGGCTATTCTGTGTTTTCACTGCTGCCACAGGTTCTTCTCTAGTTTCAGGGAGTGGGACTATTCTCTAGTTGAGGTGAGCAGGCTTCTTGTTGTGGTGACTTCTCTTGTTGTGGAATGCAGGCTCTAGGGCACACGGGCTTCAGTAGTTACGGCCCATGTGCTCAGTAGTTGCAGCTCTGAGGCTCTAGAGCACAGGCTCCATAGTTGTGACTCACAGACTCAGTTGTTCCACAGTATGTGGAATTTTCTCGGATCAGGGATCAAACTCATGTCTCCTGCACTGGCAGGTAAACTCTTTGCCACTGAGCTACCAGGGAAGCCCCTCTGCCTTTTATGTTTAAGAGTAGTCTGTTTCTGCAGACTTTGCTGTTGTTGTCGTTTAGTCAGTAAGTCATATCTGACTCCTTTGCAACCCCCTGGACTTTAGCCCACAAGTCTCCTCTGTCCAAGGGGTTTTCCAGGCAGAAATACTGGAGTGGGTTCCCATTCCCTTCCCTAGGGGGTCTTCCGGATCCAGGGACTGAACCCACAACTCCTGCATTGGCAGTCAGATTCCTTACCAATGAGCCACGAGGGAAGCCCTTCCGCATGAAAACAGAGAATCTCTTGGAAGAAAAGTACTTGAATGTAATTTCTGTGAAAACAGTTCCCTATCAGTCTTGTACCCAGTGGTATCTCCCTTACCTAAAGCAATGTGTAGCACATAGTAGACACCCACTGCACATGTGTGGAGTAATGAACGGAAAGGAGACCTCCAATCCAAGTTTTCTTCTGTTCTCTTGCTGTTGAGTAAGTAGTCCAAAATGAGACAGGAACTCCAGAAAGAGGAGTCAGTTTGGTGTGGGTAAGAGTGACTGATTTTCAATAGGGGCATCCCTGGTGGCTCAGATGGGAAAGAATCTGCCTGTACTGGGAGACCTGGGTTGGACCCCTGAGTCAGGAAGATCCCCTGGAGAAGGAATGGCAGCGCACTCCCGTATTCTTACTGGAGAATCCCATGGACAGAGGAACCTGGCAGACTACAATCCATGGGGTCATAGAGTCAGACTGAGCAACTAACACCTTTTCATACAATTCAGTATTTTATTTCTGTCTGCTTCTCTTGCCTTTTTTTTTTGGCTATTCTGTGTTTTCACTGCTGCCACAGGTTCTTCTCTAGTTTCAGGGAGTGGGACTATTCTCTAGTTGAGGTGAGCAGGCTTCTTGTTGTGGTGACTTCTCTTGTTGTGGAATGCAGGCTCTAGGGCACACGGGCTTCAGTAGTTACGGCCCATGTGCTCAGTAGTTGCAGCTCTGAGGCTCTAGAGCACAGGCTCCATAGTTGTGACTCACAGACTCAGTTGTTCCACAGTATGTGGAATTTTCTCGGATCAGGGATCAAACTCATGTCTCCTGCACTGGCAGGTAAACTCTTTGCCACTGAGCTACCAGGGAAGCCCCTCTGCCTTTTATGTTTAAGAGTAGTCTGTTTCTGCAGACTTTGCTGTTGTTGTCGTTTAGTCAGTAAGTCATATCTGACTCCTTTGCAACCCCCTGGACTTTAGCCCACAAGTCTCCTCTGTCCAAGGGGTTTTCCAGGCAGAAATACTGGAGTGGGTTCCCATTCCCTTCCCTAGGGGGTCTTCCGGATCCAGGGACTGAACCCACAACTCCTGCATTGGCAGTCAGATTCCTTACCAATGAGCCACGAGGGAAGCCCTTCCGCATGAAAACAGAGAATCTCTTGGAAGAAAAGTACTTGAATGTAATTTCTGTGAAAACAGTTCCCTATCAGTCTTGTACCCAGTGGTATCTCCCTTACCTAAAGCAATGTGTAGCACATAGTAGACACCCACTGCACATGTGTGGAGTAATGAACGGAAAGGAGACCTCCAATCCAAGTTTTCTTCTGTTCTCTTGCTGTTGAGTAAGTAGAGATCCCAAAAAGTGAGACAGGAACTCCAGAAAGAGGAGTCAGTTTGGTGTGGGTAAGAGTGAAGGATGACTGATTTAAAAATTGGGTTCAGGAATCAGAACTTAAGCTCCAGCAATCAGGAATAGCCTGAAATTGCCGATATTCTTGCAAATTGAGCTTTTTCTATAAAATCATGAAATTAAAAATCTTTCTTCATTTCAAAAGAAAAAATAGAAACATCAGTGGAAATAACCAGGGGAATAAAGAAGCCATAAAGGGAAATACTATGGTGTCCTGGGGTACATTTCAAATTAGAAGGCGCTTTAGCAGGAATTTTTACGTGGAAAACTTTTAAAAAATTGGATCGATTCCCAGTTTCCCAGGCAATTTACTGTCAGGAAGCTTGTCTGTGTGACTGACCCAACGATGCAAATGATAATAGCAACTTGATGAACTGTCAGATAAAGCTTGGCGACTTTTCCTCACCAACCACTGGCCCCACAGGAAATATTAATCACTGCCGTTTGTACCTTATACCAGATATTTAAAAACCAAAATCTAAGAAATTCATTTCAATGTGTTTAAGTAAGAAAAAAAGGGAGAGAGAGCAAGAGAGAGGTTTCACTCAGTCTATTTCAGAAATTATAGCCACCTTGGGACTAAACAGTTCTTTCAGCCTTAGCCCAAAGGCAATCACATTAGGGACATTGTATGCATTGGGGGTGATAAAAATTGAGCTGTGGTCTAACCTATTGCATAATTTTAATTCTAAAATACTGGAGTGGGTTCCCATTCCCTTCCCTAGGGGGTCTTCCGGATCCAGGGACTGAACCCACAACTCCTGCATTGGCAGTCAGATTCCTTACCAATGAGCCACGAGGGAAGCCCTTCCGCATGAAAACAGAGAATCTCTTGGAAGAAAAGTACTTGAATGTAATTTCTGTGAAAACAGTTCCCTATCAGTCTTGTACCCAGTGGTATCTCCCTTACCTAAAGCAATGTGTAGCACATAGTAGACACCCACTGCACATGTGTGGAGTAATGAACGGAAAGGAGACCTCCAATCCAAGTTTTCTTCTGTTCTCTTGCTGTTGAGTAAGTAGAGATCCCAAAAAGTGAGACAGGAACTCCAGAAAGAGGAGTCAGTTTGGTGTGGGTAAGAGTGAAGGATGACTGATTTAAAAATTGGGTTCAGGAATCAGAACTTAAGCTCCAGCAATCAGGAATAGCCTGAAATTGCCGATATTCTTGCAAATTGAGCTTTTTCTATAAAATCATGAAATTAAAATCTTTCTTCATTTCAAAAGAAAAAATAGAAACATCAGTGGAAATAACCAGGGGAATAAAGAAGCCATAAAGGGAAATACTATGGTGTCCTGGGGTACATTTCAAATTAGAAGGCGCTTTAGCAGGAATTTTTACGTGGAAAACTTTTAAAAAATTGGATCGATTCCCAGTTTCCCAGGCAATTTACTGTCAGGAAGCTTGTCTGTGTGACTGACCCAACGATGCAAATGATAATAGCAACTTGATGAACTGTCAGATAAAGCTTGGCGACTTTTCCTCACCAACCACTGGCCCCACAGGAAATATTAATCACTGCCGTTTGTACCTTATACCAGATATTTAAAAACCAAAATCTAAGAAATTCATTTCAATGTGTTTAAGTAAGAAAAAAAGGGAGAGAGAGAGCAAGAGAGAGAGGTTTCACTCAGTCTATTTCAGAAATTATAGCCACCTTGGGACTAAACAGTTCTTTCAGCCTTAGCCCAAAGGCAATCACATTAGGGACATTGTATGCATTGGGGGTGATAAAAATTGAGCTGTGGTCTAACCTATTGCATAATTTTAATTCTAAAATTACTTTTCTCTGGACATAATGACCCCATCAGTCAACCTATCATCTGGCTAGTTAAATGAAGTAAGAAAATAATCTCAGCTGGTCTCAGAAGAGTAGGAATTCAACTGCCTGAGGGACTGAGATTTCCTGAGAGTTTGTTCTAGATCTGCTGGGCCGGCCAGCATTTGCTCTTACCTTCAGTCTCTACAGTGAAGGCCATTCGGGCCAAGGAAGAAGATGCTTTAGATGTAGCTTGTAACCCGAGATTGATACATTTAACAAGACCAGACTTTTCTTTTTTTTTTTTTTGGATCTAATGCAGGGTGATTGTTCCTAATTAGGCAGTCTTCCTCCAAGTACCCCCCACCACAAACGCAGAAAAGACCTCTCCTTTAAATGTCTTTAAAACAAAGATACGTCAGGATAGAAAGTCAGTTTTCACTTAAGGAATCACAGCTGCATAAACAGTCTTTGTTCACGACAAGAAGAAAATTTATCAGATTTGTCAGGAAAAAGTAAAGCACACTGGGGACTCTGTTAGTGGCACGGTGTCACGCTGTGCGATCCTTTGAGACAGCAGGCACAAGAACAACTCAGCAACGGAGGCCACTTTCACGTCGTGTTACCCCCGTTCTGTTTCGCATTTCTGGATGATTTTGGTTTCAGATCATCTAAACTTCTGTGAACATTGGAAAAAGAGAGTAAGGAAACTTCTGTGAACATTGGGAAAAGAGAGTAAGGTAAGATGATGGACCATTTACCATCCTTATTCTCTACACTTTCTAGAAGAGAAGCTTTCTTTAAAAAAGAGAGAGAGAAATTCTACTTTCTTTTAAGAATTTCAGTGGTTGCCGGCATTCACTCTTTGTCTTGGGGTTTGACCCAGCCTTAGAGCAATGTTTTCCCAACTTTAAATTTCACGGAGAGTGAAAATTGGTTTTAAAACCAATTCAGAGTTTCTGGCTTTTAATTTTATAGAGAAAGGTCATCGAAACCAAACAG
Organism: Tragulus kanchil; assembly: GCA_022376925.1. NCBI lineage: Eukaryota > Metazoa > Chordata > Mammalia > Artiodactyla > Tragulidae > Tragulus > Tragulus kanchil. The sequence goes on along the minus strand of JAIOJX010000003.1, from coordinate 73,022,412 downwards.
AATATGTCTGTCATCCACAATGGGCCTCACTTTCTGTAAGAAACGGACCTTTTGAGCTGAGAGAGACAAGAAAAGCAGAAATTAAAACCTCGAAGATAGAGCCTGCCATACATTTAGCTGTTACGAGACGAATCAGTCTGTTTTCTCTGTCTTTCTCGTCTCACTGCTGAAGTTGAAGACTGTGTCAACAACCGGCCCTGGCCCACAGCTGGCATTTGGAAATCACTTCATTAGGGAGAAGACCAGAGTCAGTCAATATCCTGAGAAGTTTGTTCTAAAATCTGCTGGGCCGGCCAGCATTTGCTCTTACCTTCAGTCTCTACAGTGAAGGCCATTCGGGCCAAGGAAGAAGATGCTTTAGATGTAGCTTGTAACCCGAGATTGATACATTTAACAAGACCAGACTTTTCTTTTTTTTTTTTTTGGATCTAATGCAGGGTGATTGTTCCTAATTAGGCAGTCTTCCTCCAAGTACCCCCCACCACAAACGCAGAAAAGACCTCTCCTTTAAATGTCTTTAAAACAAAGATACGTCAGGATAGAAAGTCAGTTTTCACTTAAGGAATCACAGCTGCATAAACAGTCTTTGTTCACGACAAGAAGAAAATTTATCAGATTTGTCAGGAAAAAGTAAAGCACACTGGGGACTCTGTTAGTGGCACGGTGTCACGCTGTGCGATCCTTTGAGACAGCAGGCACAAGAACAACTCAGCAACGGAGGCCACTTTCACGTCGTGTTACCCCCGTTCTGTTTCGCATTTCTGGATGATTTTGGTTTCAGATCATCTAAACTTCTGTGAACATTGGAAAAAGAGAGTAAGGAAACTTCTGTGAACTTTGGGGAAAAAGAGAGTAAGGTAAGATGATGGACCATTTACCATCCTTATTCTCTACACTTTCTAGAAGAGAAGCTTTTTTTAAAAAAGAGAGAGAAATTCTACTTTCTTTTAAGAATTTCAGTGGTTGCCGGCATTCACTCTTTGTCTTGGGGTTTGACCCAGCCTTAGAGCAATGTTTTCCCAACTTTAAATTTCACGGAGAGTGAAAATTGGTTTTAAAACCAATTCAGAGTTTCTGGCTTTTAATTTTATAGAGAAAGGTCATCGAAACCAAACAGAATATGTCTGTCATCCACAATGGGCCTCACTTTCTGTAAGAAACGGACCTTTTGAGCTGAGAGAGACAAGAAAAGCAGAAATTAAAACCTCGAAGATAGAGCCTGCCATACATTTAGCTGTTACGAGACGAATCAGTCTGTTTTCTCTGTCTTTCTCGTCTCACTGCTGAAGTTGAAGACTGTGTCAACAACCGGCCCTGGCCCACAGCTGGCATTTGGAAATCACTTCATTAGGGAGAAGACCGCAGAGAACTGACTGTAGTTCAGGGGAGTGTCTGGTCGCGTGTGATCCACACATAGCCTTTCCACAGTCATCATTATGACCTGTGTCTGAGCAATCTCTAAGTGTTTTAGAAAGGCCTTCGGAGGGCGGGAACCAACGGTTGTGAATTTTTTAGTTTATTTAAAAGTTTGGCAAAACTTATGTTAAACACCGCGAGAGTCTTAAATCTTAAAGCCCAGTGGACTTTCAAAGTGCTTAATGATGTTTTCTTTTTAATGACCTTGACCTTAGAAATTTTTTAAAGTAATGTTACTGTATTATAGAAAGGAGTCTGAAAAATTTCAGGACATTGTATGGTACCAATGAAAACACATAGACTTCCTGGTGGTTTCATGAAGGAAAGTACGTGCGTGCGTGTGTGTGTGTGTGTGCGTGCGTGTGTGCGTGTGTGTGTGTGTGTGTGTGTGTGTGTGTGTGTCCATGTGGCAGTCCGAAGCACCTGCCAGGGAGAGCCCTGCTTTTGTTTGTCAGGATCCCAAAAACTTGTTGCTGTGACCCCAATAAACAAACTCCACGCATTTGGTTCCTTTACAAGGGGTTCTAAACAAGGAAGAGAGCAAATTATTAACAGAAGAATGTAGACAGAAACTGAATGTCAAGGACCCAGAGAAAAACATTTAGAAACGGAAGTAGCCAGAGAGGTGTCCAGAGGAAGACCATCAGGGATTGGAGTGCCCATATCAGATCTCTCACAGAGTGTCCTCGGGCCTCCGTGGACCCTGGTGGTCCTGACAGAAGCTTCATAATCTCCTTTCTGTATACCCTGTTTAACAGCAATGTGTATCATTGGCTGGAACCTTCTGTCCCAGAAAGGATTGTAACAACTGGCATTTCTGTAAGAAACGGACCTTTGAGCTGAGAGAGACAAGAAAAGCAGAAATTAAAACCTCGAAGATAGAGCCTGCCATACATTTAGCTGTTACGAGACGAATCAGTCTGTTTTCTCTGTCTTTCTCGTCTCACTGCTGAAGTTGAAGACTGTGTCAACAACCGGCCCTGGCCCACAGCTGGCATTTGGAAATCACTTCATTAGGGAGAAGACCGCAGAGAACTGACTGTAGTTCAGGGGAGTGTCTGGTCGCGTGTGATCCACACATAGCCTTTCCACAGTCATCATTATGACCTGTGTCTGAGCAATCTCTAAGTGTTTTAGAAAGGCCTTCGGAGGGCGGGAACCAACGGTTGTGAATTTTTTAGTTTATTTAAAAGTTTGGCAAAACTTATGTTAAACACCGCGAGAGTCTTAAATCTTAAAGCCCAGTGGACTTTCAAAGTGCTTAATGATGTTTTCTTTTTAATGACCTTGACCTTAGAAATTTTTTAAAGTAATGTTACTGTATTATAGAAAGGAGTCTGAAAAATTTCAGGACATTGTATGGTACCAATGAAAACACATAGACTTCCTGGTGGTTTCATGAAGGAAAGTACGTGCGTGCGTGTGTGTGTGTGTGTGTGTGTGTGTGCGTGTGTGTGTGTGTGTGTGTGTGTGTGTGTGTGTGTGTGTGTGTCCATGTGGCAGTCCGAAGCACCTGCCAGGGAGAGCCCTGCTTTTGTTTGTCAGGATCCCAAAAACTTGTTGCTGTGACCCCAATAAACAAACTCCACGCATTTGGTTCCTTTACAAGGGGTTCTAAACAAGGAAGAGAGCAAATTATTAACAGAAGAATGTAGACAGAAACTGAATGTCAAGGACCCAGAGAAAAACATTTAGAAACGGAAGTAGCCAGAGAGGTGTCCAGAGGAAGACCATCAGGGATTGGAGTGCCCATATCAGATCTCTCACAGAGTGTCCTCGGGCCTCCGTGGACCCTGGTGGTCCTGACAGAAGCTTCATAATCTCCTTTCTGTATACCCTGTTTAACAGCAATGTGTATCATTGGCTGGAACCTTCTGTCCCAGAAAGGATTGTAACAACTGGCATTTCTGAGACAGAAATATGCCCACTTGTGAAAAGTTCCTGGCAGGGAAGTCTGTGGTCAGGCCCATGGAGAAAATGGACCCCTCTGGTCCCACTCATCAGCCCTTCCACCTCAGCCACTTGGCCTGGGAGATCCAAGCGGAGTGGAGAAAAACTAGCTAGCCCTGCAGCTTGTGTTTCAGCCGTCAGGCTAACAGAAAGAAGGCGAAATGAGAAGTCAGGAAAACTGGACTGGTCTCTGTACTAGTAGAAAAGTTGCCCAGATACTCTGACCTCATGTTTAAAAATCTGTAAAATGGAAAAAAAAATTGGTGTTTATCAGTAAGGTATTTTGTTTTGTTTTGTTTTCTATTATTTCTTTATGGTATTCTTTTGGTGGGGGGGGGGCTTTTGTTTCTTTGTAGTAGAACTCTATGTTAAATTGTTGTCGAAAATTGATATGAATAAATGTGAAGATGGCCTGATGGTGTTGAAAACAACTGAGTGGGTGCCGGAACTCAGACCCCAGACTCATCAAGCCCCTTGGTGAAACCACAGGGTATTGGTGTTCAACATCCTTCCAGCCCTACCAGATGCTGACTCAATGCTAGGGCTTATATCTATTTGGGTATATGGACATAGTTAATATTTTCAAAGATGAGTTTTTGTCTGTACACAGAGATGTACAGTGGTCTTCCCAGGTGGCTCAGTGGTAAAGAATCCATCTGTCAGTGCAGGAGACACAGGAAACAAGGGTTCGATCCCTGGGTCAGGAAGATCCCCTGGAAAAGGAAATAGCAACCCAGTCCAGTATTCTTGCCTGGAGAATCCCATGGACAGAGGAGCCTGGTGGGCTGCACTCCATGGAGTCCCAAAAGAGTCAAATATGACTCAGTGACTAATCAACAAAAAAAAATAAGAGATGTAGGGTAGAGAGCAACCCAGGGCATAGTAAGATAAACGATTTACTTCTGAGCACAAAAAAAGCAGTCATGAAAGACCATGACTAAGGTCTAGCACAGGCCACTACCATCTGCCAGTTTAGCCAAAAGGCATAAACTTCAGTCTGCAAAATTAAGAACAAGTGCCTTTCAATCACTCACAGTTGGGATTGAGAGTGTATGTGGCTTGTTGATATATGTGAATGGTTATATATAGCTTTACAAGTTTAACTCTTGGAGAAAGACATGGCAGCCCACTCTAGTATTCTTGGAGAATCCCATGAACAGAGGAGCCTCATGGGCTACAGTCCGTGAGATTGCAAAGAGTCATACAGGACTGAGCAAATGAGCACATGTATAACTCCAATTCATAGATAAGTAGATATTTAAAGTAATGGAGGAAAATCCTGAACATAGTAAAAGCTGTAGAATGAATGAAAAAATACATAAATATCTTAAAATTAAAACCTTGTCAAAGTTGTGTTCAACCTATTGCATGTGAAAAACCAAATTCTCTAAAATAATAAAAAAAAAACCAAATTAGTTCTTTTATTTTCAAAGTAATCTACAGATAACAGAACTCTTCAGGTTGGTAGTATGGTAGCTATGTCATGTGCAATGTACTTACACTGATATGTCTGAGTTTGACCAGAACTGCCGTAAGCCTTGGGAAGAAAGATAACTAAGCTTAAATATCCTCCCTTTAACAACTGAAGTGAAGTGTTACTCACTCTGTTGTGTCCAATTCTTTGTGACCCTATGAACTATAGCCAACCAGGCTCCTTTCTTCATGGAATTCTCCAGGTAAGACTACTGGAGTGGGTAGCCATTCCCTCCTCTAGATTAACAACCAAAAAGTCTCCATAATTTTTATCCAACATAAAAATATATAAACACTTTGGGATAAGTGATAAAGTTCATTGATTTAAATATTAAAGTAATAAAAGTAAAGTAATAAAAGTAATTAAAATCCTGAAATTACACAGCAAAACAATTACACAGCAAAACAAAGAAGTGCTGTGTTTTATGGCTCAGCCATCTTAGGAGATGTGCATTATTTTGTATAGCTTCTATTTATTATCCATGATTTACTTCTTTTATATGAATTATGCCAAATTTCTCTCTCATTAGATTGAAATAGAATTTCTAGGAGATATTTCTTTCTATAAATGTGTTATTATCAATTTTAAAATGGAATAGCAAATGCTATATTATGATCTTTGAAACAAATAACCCATTTATATTAAAGACCCTGAACTTCTGTGAAAAAGTATCAGGTTTCCCATCCCCTCCCCAGTCCCCACCAGCCAGATCAGTCCCTGCTGCAAGGGTACTTCTGTTGCCCCTGAAATCTGGAAATAAATATCAGAAGAAATGGCATCAAGTGTTCATGTTGAGCGATGGCATGGAGTGGGCCCATTTAATATCTAGAATGACAAAGAGAACAAAAAAAAGTCACTTTAAGCAATACATATTTAAATTAAACTTCAACATGGAAAGTTTTTAAATTAGCAAATGCCCACACCTGATAGTAGATCAAAATGAGCAATATTTTACAATCAAGTTTAAGCTATACAGTAATATATTAGAAATAGAGAAGACTGGCTCTGTATCTATTTGAGTGAGGTCAGTGTCATCACTGTAATATTTGAAGGGGTCTCTTGTGAAGTCAGAATGTGGGAATTCACTTAAAGGGACAGAGGCACACTTGAAAATATTTACCTCATGATTTTGTCATATGAGTTTGACCAGAACTGTTTTCGCTCTAAGCCTTGGGAAGAAAGATAACTAAGCTTAAATATCCTCCCTTTAACAACTGAAGTGAAGTGTTACTCACTCTGTTGTGTCCAATTCTTTGTGACCCTATGAACTATAGCCAACCAGGCTCCTTTCTTCATGGAATTCTCCAGGTAAGACTACTGGAGTGGGTAGCCATTCCCTCCTCTAGATTAACAACCAAAAAGTCTCCATAATTTTTATCCAACATAAAAATATATAAACACTTTGGGATAAGTGATAAAGTTCATTGATTTAAATATTAAAGTAATAAAAGTAAAGTAATAAAAGTAATTAAAATCCTGAAATTACACAGCAAAACAATTACACAGCAAAACAAAGAAGTGCTGTGTTTTATGGCTCAGCCATCTTAGGAGATGTGCATTATTTTGTATAGCTTCTATTTATTATCCATGATTTACTTCTTTTATATGAATTATGCCAAATTTCTCTCTCATTAGATTGAAATAGAATTTCTAGGAGATATTTCTTTCTATAAATGTGTTATTATCAATTTTAAAATGGAATAGCAAATGCTATATTATGATCTTTGAAACAAATAACCCATTTATATTAAAGACCCTGAACTTCTGTGAAAAAGTATCGGGTTTTCCCCATCCCTCCCCAGTCCCCACCAGCCAGATCAGTCCCTGCTGCAAGGGTACTTCTGTTGCCCCTGAAATCTGGAAATAAATATCAGAAGAAATGGCATCAAGTGTTCATGTTGAGCGATGGCATGGAGTGGGCCCATTTAATATCTAGAATGACAAAGAGAACAAAAAAAAGTCACTTTAAGCAATACATATTTAAATTAAACTTCAACATGGAAAGTTTTTAAATTAGCAAATGCCCACACCTGATAGTAGATCAAAATGAGCAATATTTTACAATCAAGTTTAAGCTATACAGTAATATATTAGAAATAGAGAAGACTGGCTCTGTATCTATTTGAGTGAGGTCAGTGTCATCACTGTAATATTTGAAGGGGTCTCTTGTGAAGTCAGAATGTGGGAATTCACTTAAAGGGACAGAGGCACACTTGAAAATATTTACCTCATGATTTTGTCATATGAATTTAAGAGAGGAGTCCACATATGGAAATTCATTCAGTCAACCCAAAGTGAGAGAATGCTTTCACTTGGACAATTTTGATGAAGAGTTTCATGGTGGTCATTTTTGTCACCAAATGTTTATCCACTTAGAATTAATAGATAGAAACATTGAATGGGTTTCACAAAACTCTTTTATTTACAAAATGAATTTTGAAAACAAGAAAAAGAAATAAGTAGAAGTTGACTCCATGAGTCCTGAGCTCTCCTATACAAACCAATCTAGTCTCAGGACCATCTTGATGCAGCACTGAGCAGCCCAGACCATCGACCCAGCATGCATCCCTCCATATATTTGCCCACTCACAGAGTTTTGAGAACTACTGTAGTTCCTGCAAGTAAATTGAGCTTTCATTTACTCATATAAATTATGTTTATTTTTCATATAAATGAATATTTATTGGTATGTTCCTTGGAGCGATGGAACAGTACATCTTTTTTTATTGGAGTACATTTGATTTACAATGTTGTGTTAGCTTTAGGTATACAGCAAAGTGATTTATTTTCCCATTAATACAGAGTATTGAGTAGAGTTCCCTGTGCTATACAGAATGTCCTTGTTGATTATTTTATATATAGTAGTGTGCATATATTAATCCCAAACTCCTAATTTTTCCTCCCCCACCTTCCCCCTTTGGTAACTATAAGTCTGTTTTTGAAGTCTGTAAGTCTATTTTGTAAATAAATTCATTTGCATCATTTTTTCTAGATTTCACATATAAGTGATATCATATGATAATTATCTTCCTCTGCCTTACTTCACTTAGTATGTTGTGCAAATGGTATTCTTATTGTGGCCGAGTATTCTATTATATATATGTCTTTTCACATCTTCCTTGTCCACTCCTCTGTCAGTGGACATTTAGGTTGCTTCCATGTCTTGGCTATTATAAATACTGCTGCAGTAAACATGGGAATGTGTGTATCTTTTTTAAGTGCAGTTTTCTCCAGATATATGTCTAGGGGTAGGATCACTGGATCATATGGTAGCTCTATTTTTTGTTTTTTAAGGAACTTCCACACCATTCTCCATACTGCTTGTGTCAATTTACATTTCCACCAGCAGTGCAGGAGGGTTCCCTTTTCACCACACCTTGTCCAGCATTATATTGTTTGTAGGCTTTTTGATAATTGCTTTTTGGTCTTTTGGCTAAGATCAAGTGTAGACTTTTTTTTTAAGTGTAGACTTTTTGATGATGGCTGTTCTGAGCAGTGTGAGGAGATACCTCCTTGTAGGTTTGACTTGCATTTCTCTAATAAAAGTTACATTGAGCATCTTTTCATGTGATTTTTTTGGCTGTCTATTCATCTTCTTTTGAGAAATATTTATTTAGATCTTCTGTTCTTTTTTTTTTTTCGCTTTTGAGATGCATGAACTGATTGTATAATTTGGAGAGAAATCTCTTGTTGGTCACATTTTTTGCAAATATTTTCCCCATTCTGTGGGTTATGTTTTTGTTTTATTTATGGTTTCCATTTTGCATTTATTTTTGTGCATGGTATTAGAGAATGTTCAAATTTCTTTCTTTTACATGTAGCTGTTCAGTTTTCCCAGCACGACTTATTGAAGAGACTGTGTTTTCTCCTTTATATATTCTTGTATCCTTTTTCATAGATTAACTGATCATTGTTGTTGCTCAGTCGCCAAGTCCTCTCTGACTCTTTGTGATCCCATGAACACACAGCATGCCAGGCTTCCCTGTTTTTCACTGTCTCCAGGAGTTTGCTCAAACTCATGTCCATTGAGTCAGTGATGACATCCAATGATCTCATCCTCTGTCACCCCCTTCTCCTCCTGCCCTCAATCTTTCCTGGCACCAAGGTACTTTCCAGAGCTGGATCTTTGCATCAAGTGGTCAAAGTATTGGCACTTCAGCTTCAGCATCGGTCCTTCCAGTGAGTATTCAGGGCTGATTTCCTTTAGGATTGACTGGTTTGATTCCCTTGCTGTCCCCAAAGGACTATCAAGTATCTTCTCTAGCATTACAGTTCAAAAGCCTCAATTCTTTGGCACTCAGCCTTGTTTATGGTTCAACTTGCACATCCATACATGACTACTGGGAAAACAATAGCTTTGATTATATGAAGCTTTGCCGGCAACATGATGTCCCTGCTTTTTAACATGCTGTCTAGGTTCGTCATAGCTTTTCATTCAAGGAGCAAGCATCTTTTAATTTTGTGATTGCAGTCACTGTCCTCAGTGATTTTGGAGCCCAAGAAAATAAAATCTGTCACTGTTTCCACTTTTTCCCATCTTCAACCCCAGTCCTTATTTCCTCCAGCCCAAGCACATACACGTACAATGATGATCACCATAGTTATTAAGCATTTATTGAATGACAGCTATATAATTGTTTATGTAACACCTGATCAAAATGTACTAATTCATTGAACCCATAATATTGTCCTTTTAACTTTCTTCTGTGAATTTAGATAATTACCAAAAGATACATACAACTTGGGGAACCTTGGAGAAATCAAAGTGAAAGTGAAAGTTGCTCACGAAGAATTGTTTGTGACTCTTTGTGACCCATAGACGAGCCATGGGATTTCCCAGGCAAGCATACTGGAGTGGGTAGCCTTTCCCTTCTCCAGGGGATCTTCCCAACCCAGCAATCGAACCCAGGTCTGCTGCACCGCAGGCAGATTCTGTACCATAAGAGCCACTAGGGAAGCCCCAGAAGAATTAAATCCTTCCATTAAAAAAAAATAAATAACAGTACAAACAAAGCAGCTGACATGATGTATTCATTCATCAGCCATTGACCGGACTGCTGCTCTGGGCCAGGCTTGTGCAGCACTGGGGCTACCATGACGCACATCATCCCAGTGCATACATGCCAGTGAGAAAAAGCCTGTGTATTCGTTCCTTGTGACTACTGCAACAAGTCAGCACAAACTGGGAGCTTTAAAATAGCAAAACTTTATTCTCACAGTTCTGGGGATGAGGAATCCAATATCCAGGTGTCAACAAGGCACTTCAGCTTCAGCATCGGTCCTTCCAGTGAGTATTCAGGGCTGATTTCCTTTAGGATTGACTGGTTTGATTCCCTTGCTGTCCCCAAAGGACTATCAAGTATCTTCTCTAGCATTACAGTTCAAAAGCCTCAATTCTTTGGCACTCAGCCTTGTTTATGGTTCAACTTGCACATCCATACATGACTACTGGGAAAACAATAGCTTTGATTATATGAAGCTTTGCCGGCAACATGATGTCCCTGCTTTTAAGATGCTGTCTAGGTTTGTCATAGCTTTTCTTCCAAAAACCAAGCATCTTTTAATTTTGTGCCTGCAATCATTGTTATCAGTGATTTTGGAGCCCAAGAAAATAAGTTCTGTCACTGTTTCCACTTTTTCCCATCTTCAACCCCAGTCCTTATTTCCTCCAGCCCAAGCACATACACGTACAATGATGATCACCATAGTTATTAAGCATTTATTGAATGACAGCTATATAATTGTTTATGTAACACCTGATCAAAATGTACTAATTCATTGAACCCATAATATTGTCCTTTTAACTTTCTTCTGTGAATTTAGATAATTACCAAAAGATACATACAACTTGGGGAACCTTGGAGAAATCAAAGTGAAAGTGAAAGTTGCTCACGAAGAATTGTTTGTGACTCTTTGTGACCCATAGACGAGCCATGGGATTTCCCAGGCAAGCATACTGGAGTGGGTAGCCTTTCCCTTCTCCAGGGGATCTTCCCAACCCAGCAATCGACCCCAGGGCGGTTGCACGTCAGGCAGTGTCTGTACCATAAGAGCCACTAGGGAAGCCCCAGAAGAATTAAATCCTTCCATTAAAAAAAAATAAATAACAGTACAAACAAAGCAGCTGACATGATGTATTCATTCATCAGCCATTGACCGGACTGCTGCTCTGGGCCAGGCTTGTGCAGCACTGGGGCTACCATGACGCACATCATCCCAGTGCATACATGCCAGTGAGAAAAAGCCTGTGTATTCGTTCCTTGTGACTACTGCAACAAGTCAGCACAAACTGGGAGCTTTAAAATAGCAAAACTTTATTCTCACAGTTCTGGGGATGAGGAATCCAATATCCAGGTGTCAACAAGGCAGCCCTCCCTCTGAATGCTTTGATTATTATTATTATCACCTAATTTTTAAAAATGGAACTTTCCTAGTGGCTCAGATGGTAAAGAATCTGCCTGCAATGTAGGAGAGCGAAGTTCAGTCCCTGGATTGGGAAGATCCCCTGGAGAAGGAAATGGAAATCCACGCTAGTATTCTTTCTTGGGAAATACCACAGGCAGAAGAGCTAGATACAGTCTTACTGTACAAATCAGTATATAATTTCTTCAGAAAATAAGCTACTTGTATACATTGTACACTTTTTTTTGGGGGGGGGGCACTTCTATTGGTCTTTCATTTATCTATTTCCATCCATCTTTGTTCTTTGGCCTGTGTGGGCCTCCCGTCATAGTGGCCTCTCTCGTTGCAGAGCACCGGCTCTGGGCGCATGCTCTCCAGAGCTCTGGCTCGGTAGTTGGACACATTGGTCCAGCCACTCCACGGCACATGAATCTTCCCAGGCCAGGGATCGCACTGGCGCCCCTTGCCCTGCAAGGCAGACTCTTTACCCACTGGACCACCAAGGAATCCCTGTACTCTTTTTTTTAAATCTTATGCCATGTCTATTAAAACTTTAAGAGAAAAGCATCATTTCAATTTACTTTTGTTCTCAATACAGTCATTAAACAACAAGAACTTTAGTTTTTCTGAAGCATGTACAGGGGGCTTCTCAGGTGGCTCAGTGGTAAAGAATCTGCTTGCCAAGCAGGAGAATAGGGTTTCAATCCCTGAGTCAAGAAGATCCCTGAGAAGGAAATGGCAATCCACTCCAGTATTCTTGCCTGGGAAATCCTATAGACAGAGAAGCCAGGTGGGCTACAGTCTATGGGGTCGAGAAAGAGTTGGACATGACATAGCAACTAAACAGAAATAACAAAGCATGTGCAGATCACTGTTGCAATAAAAGTCTTTTCCTAGTTCTAAATGTTTAGGGAAATCTGCCGGTATATCCAGTCCCTCTTTTTTCTTCCACGAGAATTTTCTACTTCAATGGGAATATTTTGAAAGAGCTCGAGGAGTTAGATGTCTTCATATGAGACTTTAGTAATACCGTCCTTTGTATTTACATATTATATAGCCTTGGTACTTCATAGCTAATTATCATTTCAATTTTACAAACTGGTATATGGAAGCACAAGGTTTAGAAGCAGCTCTTCCCTGCCCAACAGCAAGTTATTCATGCCAGGACTGGAACTCGGTTACTGACATATGTGGTTGTGGTGCTACAACATCCAAGATCATTCTCATAACATAAAATGAACAGTTCAGGAAGTGGGACATGTCTGTTATCAACAGACATTTATCCAAAGTCATTTTAAGAACCATGGAGCTTTAATCATACAAATAACTGTATTAAACCTCATATGAAAGTGAAAATCACTCAGTTGTGTCTGACTCTTTGGGACTCCATGGACTCCAGGCTCCTCTGTCCATGGGATTCTTCAGGCAAGAATACTGGAGTGGGTAGTCATTTCCTTCCCCAGGGGATCTTCTCAACCCAGGGATCAAACCCAGCCCTCCCCCATTGCAAGGCAGACTCTTTACCCACTGGACCACCAAGGAATCCCTGTACTCTTTTTTTTAAATCTTATGCCATGTCTATTAAAACTTTAAGAGAAAAGCATCATTTCAATTTACTTTTGTTCTCAATACAGTCATTAAACAACAAGAACTTTAGTTTTTCTGAAGCATGTACAGGGGGCTTCTCAGGTGGCTCAGTGGTAAAGAATCTGCTTGCCAAGCAGGAGAATAGGGTTTCAATCCCTGAGTCAAGAAGATCCCCTGGAGAAGGAAATGGCAATCCACTCCAGTATTCTTGCCTGGGAAATCCTATAGACAGAGAAGCCAGGTGGGCTACAGTCTATGGGGTCGAGAAAGAGTTGGACATGACATAGCAACTAAACAGAAATAACAAAGCATGTGCAGATCACTGTTGCAATAAAAGTCTTTTCCTAGTTCTAAATGTTTAGGGAAATCTGCCGGTATATCCAGTCCCTCTTTTTTCTTCCACGAGAATTTTCTACTTCAATGGGAATATTTTGAAAGAGCTCGAGGAGTTAGATGTCTTCATATGAGACTTTAGTAATACCGTCCTTTGTATTTACATATTATATAGCCTTGGTACTTCATAGCTAATTATCATTTCAATTTTACAAACTGGTATATGGAAGCACAAGGTTTAGAAGCAGCTCTTCCCTGCCCAACAGCAAGTTATTCATGCCAGGACTGGAACTCGGTTACTGACATATGTGGTTGTGGTGCTACAACATCCAAGATCATTCTCATAACATAAAATGAACAGTTCAGGAAGTGGGACATGTCTGTTATCAACAGACATTTATCCAAAGTCATTTTAAGAACCATGGAGCTTTAATCATACAAATAACTGTATTAAACCTCATATGAAAGTGAAAATCACTCAGTTGTGTCTGACTCTTTGGGACTCCATGGACTCCAGGCTCCTCTGTCCATGGGATTCTTCAGGCAAGAATACTGGAGTGGGTAGTCATTTCCTTCCCCAGGGGATCTTCTCAACCCAGGGATCAAACCCAGGCCTCCCACATTGCCAGGCAGAGTCCTTACCATCTGAGCCACCAAGCCTACATGAATACAAATATAGATTAAGGTGTCACTCAATTAAAATTAATACTTAATATAGATTCATACACGTGCACACATATAATCTAACTAGTTCCACAAAGTGGGATACATTGCAATCAGAAAGTCAGCATATGTGTCAGCACACTTAAAAATGTGAACTACTGCTTTAAAATGTTTTCACCAAGATGCTGTAGTTCCAGAGGGCACAAGGGCCACTGGTCAGTGGCCACTGGTCAGTGTATGCTTTCAGGTGTCTCCTGACTGGAATAAACACATTCACTGTCTGCTGAGTCACTCAGGAATTTCAGGTACCCGGTTCTCTTAGCAGCACTCACTGTGGCTTTAATGCGAGTGTCTTGAACACTCATATGTCTGGAGGATTCTGAAAGGTCTGTCTCAAAGAAGCACAGGCTACCACATGAGCAACAGAAGGAAGATTATCAAGGGATAGAATCAGCTTCTTCACTTTCGTCTTCAAACACTGGTGGGCAGCATTCAAATCTCTTTCAAGCTGCTATCCTTCAATTTGTAAAGCCAAATGACTGCAAATGTTTCTAAACTCAACACTGTCCTAAAATGAAGAACAAATAGAAACAATTAGACAGATATGGAAGCCAGTTGCTGTGTTTTGTGTACCCAGCTTTCATTCCCATCATTTCTCATGACAGAATCTCAATTTTCCTCAGAATTATTTTCCTCTCAGAGAATTATTCTCCTCCATTCCGCGGTACAAATGAACAGTTCAGGAAGTGGGACATGTCTGTTATCAACTAGACATTGTGGTTGTGGTGCTACAACATCCAAGATCATTCTGATAACATAAAATGAACAGTTCAGGAAGTGGGACATGTCTGTTATCAACAGACATTTATCCAAAGTCATTTTAAGAACCATGGAGCTTTAATCATACAAATAACTGTATTAAACCTCATATGAAAGTGAAAATCACTCAGTTGTGTCTGACTCTTTGGGACTCCATGGACTCCAGGCTCCTCTGTCCATGGGATTCTTCAGGCAAGAATACTGGAGTGGGTAGTCATTTCCTTCCCCAGGGGATCTTCTCAACCCAGGGATCAAACCCAGGCCTCCCACATTGCCAGGCAGAGTCCTTACCATCTGAGCCACCAAGCCTACATGAATACAAATATAGATTAAGGTGTCACTCAATTAAAATTAATACTTAATATAGATTCATACACGTGCACACATATAATCTAACTAGTTCCACAAAGTGGGATACATTGCAATCAGAAAGTCAGCATATGTGTCAGCACACTTAAAAATGTGAACTACTGCTTTAAAATGTTTTCACCAAGATGCTGTAGTTCCAGAGGGCACAAGGGCCACTGGTCAGTGGCCACTGGTCAGTGTATGCTTTCAGGTGTCTCCTGACTGGAATAAACACATTCACTGTCTGCTGAGTCACTCAGGAATTTCAGGTACCCGGTTCTCTTAGCAGCACTCACTGTGGCTTTAATGCGAGTGTCTTGAACACTCATATGTCTGGAGGATTCTGAAAGGTCTGTCTCAAAGAAGCACAGGCTACCACATGAGCAACAGAAGGAAGATTATCAAGGGATAGAATCAGCTTCTTCACTTTCGTCTTCAAACACTGGTGGGCAGCATTCAAATCTCTTTCAAGCTGCTATCCTTCAATTTGTAAAGCCAAATGACTGCAAATGTTTCTAAACTCAACACTGTCCTAAAATGAAGAACAAATAGAAACAATTAGACAGATATGGAAGCCAGTTGCTGTGTTTTGTGTACCCAGCTTTCATTCCCATCATTTCTCATGACAGAATCTCAATTTTCCTCTCAGAGAATTATTCTCCTCCATTCTCTGCGGTACCTATGTGGTTTCACCTAAGTTGACCCTAGTCACAACGCCAGGGACAGGGTCAGTCAGAGCACAGCATCCCTCAGCCATTTTGATTGGCCAGGGGTTGGCAAATTGCCTAAGGCAGACCAATAAGCCACAGCCCCAGGATATTTGCTCAACTGGGAAAGAGAAGCTCTATTTAACTGGAGCTGTTGGAAAACATCTTGCCACCATAAGGAGAGAATTCAAATGAAAGTAAAGCCAACACAGGGGGGTGGAAAAAAAAGGTAGAAACAAGAGATTAAACACATCAATCTGGCTGTGCTTAGACAATAAACCCCAGGATCTTTTAGCTATCTGAATCAACAGATATTTCTTTTGACTTAAGCCATTTGGAGTTGAATTTCTCTTATTCCTAAAAGACCTTTGATGAATACATAGACTCTGTTCCTATTACTGCATCATCACCATCTTCGAGATTCCAGTATAGGATTTGGAATTTAATGAACATGGCTCCGCAAAATGTTCGGTGCAAATTTAGAAAGAGTTCACAGGTGGCTTTAAAGAATGAACTCATGAAGTAGATCTTCAGTCCTCAAATACTTCACTTTCTAAAATCCACTGCATGTAAATAATACACTGATATCAGTCTACATCAGAGATAATGTTGACTCTATGTTTATTTTAAATACAGTCAACTCAAATGGCACAAGTTTGACCTGTACAGGTCCACTTACATGCAGATTTTTTCCCAATAAATATGTACTACAGTCCCACACTGTCCACAGTTGGTTGAATCTATGAATTTGGAACCATGGAGATGGAGGGCCAGCTGTAAAATCATACACAGATGTCTAACTGCTTGGAAGGTCAGCCCCCCAAAAAACATACTAAATGACTCTCCCCAGAGCTGTCCTGTCATTGCTTCACTTTCGTTTTCCTCAATCAAATCTCTTTCAAGCTGCTATCCTTCAATTTGTAAAGCCAAATGACTGCAAATGTTTCTAAACTCAACACTGTCCTAAAATGAAGAACAAATAGAAACAATTAGACAGATATGGAAGCCAGTTGCTGTGTTTTGTGTACCCAGCTTTCATTCCCATCATTTCTCATGACAGAATCTCAATTTTCCTCTCAGAGAATTATTCTCCTCCATTCTCTGCGGTACCTATGTGGTTTCACCTAAGTTGACCCTAGTCACAACGCCAGGGACAGGGTCAGTCAGAGCACAGCATCCCTCAGCCATTTTGATTGGCCAGGGGTTGGCAAATTGCCTAAGGCAGACCAATAAGCCACAGCCCCAGGATATTTGCTCAACTGGGAAAGAGAAGCTCTATTTAACTGGAGCTGTTGGAAAACATCTTGCCACCATAAGGAGAGAATTCAAATGAAAGTAAAGCCAACACAGGGGGGTGGAAAAAAAAGGTAGAAACAAGAGATTAAACACATCAATCTGGCTGTGCTTAGACAATAAACCCCAGGATCTTTTAGCTATCTGAATCAACAGATATTTCTTTTGACTTAAGCCATTTGGAGTTGAATTTCTCTTATTCCTAAAAGACCTTTGATGAATACATAGACTCTGTTCCTATTACTGCATCATCACCATCTTCGAGATTCCAGTATAGGATTTGGAATTTAATGAACATGGCTCCGCAAAATGTTCGGTGCAAATTTAGAAAGAGTTCACAGGTGGCTTTAAAGAATGAACTCATGAAGTAGATCTTCAGTCCTCAAATACTTCACTTTCTAAAATCCACTGCATGTAAATAATACACTGATATCAGTCTACATCAGAGATAATGTTGACTCTATGTTTATTTTAAATACAGTCAACTCAAATGGCACAAGTTTGACCTGTACAGGTCCACTTACATGCAGATTTTTTTTTCCCAATAAATATGTACTACAGTCCCACACTGTCCACAGTTGGTTGAATCTATGAATTTGGAACCATGGAGATGGAGGGCCAGCTGTAAAATCATACACAGATGTCTAACTGCTTGGAAGGTCAGCATTCCTAAGCCCCCATCCTTCAAGATCCAAACATACATGAAAATGACTCTCCCCAGACGCCTGGTCCTGTCACTTGACACATATAGTTTCTCCATAAGGCCTGCTACTGAATTTTAAGCCATACAGAACAAACATCCTTTCTGAGCTTTCAAGGGAGTACTGGAAATTTCCAAGGGCCAAGAATAAAAGAAAAGTGTATTATTTTAGCTGTGTGCCAATACCTATCAAGAAGAGAAAGTTGGTCTCTCCTCGATAGATGAGATTGAAAATCTTTTCTAATCATAAATTTGGCCTAATGGAGATAAGCAAATATACATTATTCTCAAACATCTATGGATTACTTATGAAAGATGACTTTATGATAATGCCACAAAGCAAATCTCCATTAAGATCAAATCACTCACATCACAAAGGAAATGAATGAGAAACCAATAATATAGATAAGCTTCCCAAAACACATATGACTTAAAAGTCCACCTGTAGGGCTTCCCTGGTGGTCCAGTGGGAAGGAGTCTGCCTTACAGTGCAAGGGACACCGGTTTGATCCCTGGCCCAGGAAGATCCCACATGCTGCAGAGCTGCTGGACTGGTGTCCAATCACAGGCCAACCCTCTGGAGCACATGCGTCCAGAGTCAGTGCTCTGCCACAAAAGAGGCCACTACAATGGGAGGCCCACACAGGTTGAAGAGTAAAGATGGGTGAAACTAAATAAATAAAAACTCAATAAAAGCAGCCAAAATTAAAAAAAAAAAAAAAAAGTCCATCTCTAAATAACTTATGAACCAGTGAAAAAAAATAATTGAAATTTTAAAATGCTCTATTTGTTGTTGACAGGTTGCTAAATTCTGTCCCAACTCTGTTATCCCATGAACTGCATGCCAGGCTTCCTTGTCCTTCACTATCTCCTGGAGTTTTCTCAGATTTATGTCCATTGAGTCAATGATGCCATCCAACCACCTCATCCTCCCCCTTCTCCTCTTGTCCTTAATCTTTCCCAGCATCATTATCTTTTTCCAGTTAATCAGCTTTTCACATCTGGTGGTCAAAGTATTAGAACTTCAGCTTCAGTCCTTCCAATGAATATTCAGGGTTGATTTCCTTTAGGAGTGACTGGTTTGATCTTCTTGCTGTCCAAGGGCCTCTCAAGAGTCTTCTCCAGCACCACAGTTCGAAAGCATCTTCTCTTCAGCACTCAGCCTTATTTATGGTTTACCTCTCACATCCATACATGGCTATGGGAAAAAACATAGTTTTGATTATACCTTTGTTGACAAAGTGATGTCTCTGCTTTTTAATATGCTATCTAGGTTTGTCATAGCTTTTCTTCCAAGGAGCAAGTGTCTTTTGGTTTCATGGCTGCAGTCACCATCCACAGTAATTTTGGAGCCCAAGAAAATAAAATCTGTCATTGTTTCCACTTTTTCCTCTTCTCTTTGCCATAAAGTCATGGAACTGGATGCCATGATCTTTGTCTTTAGAATGTTAAGTTTTAAGCCAGCTTGCTTACTTTCCTCTTTCACCTTCATCAAGAGGCACTTTAGTTTGTCTTCACTTTCTGCCATTAGGGTGCTATCATCTGCATATCTGAGGTTGTTGATATTTCTTCTGGCAATCTTGATTCCAGCTTGTGAGTCACCTAGCCCAGCATTTCATTAAATAAGCAGGGTGGCAATATACAGCCTTTATGTACTCATTTCTGTACTGAACAATTATGGAAATAGCATGTCACAATGGGTGGGATGTACCTCCAGTGAGAAAAGCATAGAATTAAATGCTTATATAAGTAAAGACTATAACCCGTGAAAGCCCATGAGCTAAGTATTTATTAGAAAACATCTCCAAGAAACAACAGCCATTCATTCATTCAGTTCAGCAAACAACAGCATCAGGATTCCATGTGGACTAACACACCACAGTCCCCTTACACACGTATTCACAGGTTACCGCTCTTCTTGGCTTTGTTTCCTCCTTAAAGCATTAATGCTTCCCTGCCTTTGAGTGTTGCTTATTTCTGCTTAGAAGACATCAAGGGCCCACTTAGATAATCTGTCCCACAGTTTAGATGGTAACCTATATGACTGAAGAGTGTTGCCTGGGAATGCGAAAGTAGGCGGAAAAAAGACTGGACTGCTTTCCCAAGACCCACATCAAGGGAAATTGTCCACTTGCTTTATAGAAGTAATCCAACTCTTAGTACAAAGTGGAAGGATCAAAGACAACATGCAAAAGGAAATTTAAAATAGAAGGAACCACTGAAACGTGTGCTGACGTGTGCCTATTAGCCAGTCTGCAAAGGCATTCATCACCCAGAGAAGATTAAAATGCCTTTAAAAATATATTTGTAGGCCGAAAATCTGAAGTCAATTTCACATTTACTGTAAAGAATCAAAGAAGGCATCTTTGGGGAAAATTATACAAAAAACCCCCCATAAAATTCCAGCTGCAAAGTCTTTTCTTCCAAGGAGCAAGTGTCTTTTACTTGCATGACTATAGTCACCATCAGCAGTAATTTTGGAGCCCAAGAAAATAAAATCTGTCATTGTTTCCACTTTTTCCTCTTCTCTTTGCCATAAAGTCATGGAACTGGATGCCATGATCTTTGTCTTTAGAATGTTAAGTTTTAAGCCAGCTTGCTTACTTTCCTCTTTCACCTTCATCAAGAGGCACTTTAGTTTGTCTTCACTTTCTGCCATTAGGGTGCTATCATCTGCATATCTGAGGTTGTTGATATTTCTTCTGGCAATCTTGATTCCAGCTTGTGAGTCACCTAGCCCAGCATTTCATTAAATAAGCAGGGTGGCAATATACAGCCTTTATGTACTCATTTCTGTACTGAACAATTATGGAAATAGCATGTCACAATGGGTGGGATGTACCTCCAGTGAGAAAAGCATAGAATTAAATGCTTATATAAGTAAAGACTATAACCCGTGAAAGCCCATGAGCTAAGTATTTATTAGAAAACATCTCCAAGAAACAACAGCCATTCATTCATTCAGTTCAGCAAACAACAGCATCAGGATTCCATGTGGACTAACACACCACAGTCCCCTTACACACGTATTCACAGGTTACCGCTCTTCTTGGCTTTGTTTCCTCCTTAAAGCATTAATGCTTCCCTGCCTTTGAGTGTTGCTTATTTCTGCTTAGAAGACATCAAGGGCCCACTTAGATAATCTGTCCCACAGTTTAGATGGTAACCTATATGACTGAAGAGTGTTGCCTGGGAATGCGAAAGTAGGCGGGAAAAATGACTGGACTGCTTTCCCAAGACCCACATCAAGGGAAATTGTCCACTTGCTTTATAGAAGTAATCCAACTCTTAGTACAAAGTGGAAGGATCAAAGACAACATGCAAAAGGAAATTTAAAATAGAAGGAACCACTGAAACGTGTGCTGACGTGTGCCTATTAGCCAGTCTGCAAAGGCATTCATCACCCAGAGAAGATTAAAATGCCTTTAAAAATATATTTGTAGGCCGAAAATCTGAAGTCAATTTCACATTTACTGTAAAGAATCAAAGAAGGCATCTTTGGGGAAAATTATACATACAATAAAATTCCACTGCTGGGCTCTACTGGTCCCTGAGGCCCTGGGTAAATTTCAGATCTCTGGCGAGCTTTGCAAAGTCTCTTTATTTTACTATTTTAGTACAGTATTTCCATTTAATCCTTTCTCAAATATATTAACAGTCAAAGAAAACAAATTAATAGGAATAGGCTTTCCATGGGACTCTTAAGCCAAGGAAGGGAAAAATAAAACAGGTGGTTGCTTCCCTTCCTTTCTGGAAGGTCTGAAGGCCAACCATGGATCCAACAACCATGGCCTCCAACCCAACCCCTGCTACAGAAGGCAGAGGCCACCAGTGACAGCCTTCAGGCAACAGCATATTAAATGGCACATGAGCTTTGGGTAGAAACTCACATGATCAATATTGGTGATGATTTCACTTATGGTGCTTTCCATTCAGTGACAGAGTGTATCCTCCCAGCAGCTTTTATTTAGCAATCCCAGATGCTTCCAGAAATGATGTCATATCCTACACAGTGCTTTGAGTGCTCTGCCAGAATTAGAACACGATGGTGGCTGAGCAGTCTGAAAGCAGGTTCTGGAACGTCTAAAGCCTTGTGTAATCCAGATTTTGGATGTGAAATGTATTGATTGCTACAGTGGTCCAAATTGATGGCCAG
Source organism: Tragulus kanchil (assembly GCA_022376925.1). NCBI lineage: Eukaryota > Metazoa > Chordata > Mammalia > Artiodactyla > Tragulidae > Tragulus > Tragulus kanchil. The sequence goes on along the minus strand of JAIOJX010000003.1, from coordinate 73,000,564 downwards.
CACTTACATTTTAAAGTGAATTGAGATAATCTCCCATGACTCAAAAACTCAACCTGTTTGCCTCTGTTAATCTCTTAAATTTATTTCACATGTGTATCTAGCCTCCAATGCATGACTTATGACTACACTGGATAAAAGGCAGTAAGACATGGCATCTGATCTCTAAAGAGCTTATAACTTAGTAGAAGAAATCAGACATATACGGCATATCTCCCAATGTCCAGTGAAATATGATGAGGGTTATGGAAAAAAAAAAAAAAACACAAAAAGCCAGTCCTAAAGAAGAGACATTGACAGACTTGTAATCTAAACATTGCCACAGTTTACTCTATGGGGAAATACTTTCGATAGCATAGCTGATTGTGTGATTGTCCAAAATTTGCTTGGCTCCACTGGAGAAACTCATGTGCTTAGGAGACAACCCACTAAAAGACAGGGCGCTAGCTTTTAGAACATGCTCAGGTGCTTCCGTCGTGTCCTACACTTTGGAACACCATGGACTGTAGCACACTGAGCTCCATGGGATTACCTAGGCGAGAATACTGGAGTGGGTTGCCATTTCCTTCTCTAGGGGATCTTCCCAACCCAAGAATCGACCCTCGTCTCCTGTGTCTCCTGCACTGCAGGCAGATTCTTCACCACTCAGCCATGGGAGTATGCCCAGCTTTTAGAAAATTTCTTCCTAAGTTTTAGCTGAAATCTGCCCTGTGGTAGGCATAATGATGGTTTAACTAAGATATCCACATCCTAATCCCCAGGATCTATGAGTATGATACCTTTCTTGGCAAAAGGGACTTTATAGATGGTAGCTAGAAAGGGCAGTGCTGCACTGTGCTTAGTCACTCAATCGTGTCCAACTTTTTGCCATCCCATGGACTGCAGCCCACCAGGCTCCTCTGTCCATGGGGACTCTTCAGGCAAGAATATGGAGTGTGCTGCCGTGCCCTTTTCCAGGGGATCTTCTCAACCCAGGGATAGAATTCAGGTGTCCTGCATTGCGAGCAGATTCTTTACCTTCTGAGCTACTAGGGAAGCCCAGAAAGGGCAGATCCCCAGGGAATGCATATCTCAATCCTTCACAAACATGGAATAGCTATTAGAGACCTGGTTCTGCCCTTTAGGTAAGCCATCCGTGGATAAGTCATTTTATCTATGAAATATTCAGTGTTATCAACTGTAAAATGGGAACAATAACAGCCACCACATTGAGTCAAATTAGCTCATGAATATGAAATTAGCTCTTTATATTTGTAAAGCACTCCATCCATCTAAAGTTATGCATACAGTACTCCGCTAGATGGAGGTCAGTAAGAAAAGGAGAAAAAGGAAGTGAAGAAAAGAAAAAAAATGTTCTCCACAGAAACAAGGAATCTAAACCCTTCAGTGGGGATGTGACACAGAATAAGGTGAAGGCTCAAGAAAAGTAGCTAAGTTCACCTCAGATCCAAGCGGATGACTACTATCAAAAAAACTGAAAATAACAAGCGTGGGTACGGATGTGAAGAAACTGGAACCCTTGTGTGCTGCTGGTGGTAATGTTAAGTGATACAGGCAGAATGGAAAAACAGTATGGAGTTTGCTGGAAAAAAAGTTAAAACAAGAATTGCCGTAGGCTTCAGCAATGCCACTCCTGGGTATATATCCAAAAGGGCTGAAGGCAGGATCTCGAGATAGTATCTGCTCATCCATGTTCAGGGCAACATTATCCACACAGTCAGGAGGGAGAAGCAGCTCATGGATCCATGGACACATAAACAGGTAAGATACAGTCTCTGTGAAATGGGATGCTCTCCAGCCCTGGAAAGAAAGAAGACTGTCTCCCATGCCACAGCATGGATGAACCTTGAGGACATCAAGCTAAGCAAAACAGACCAGTCACAAAAGGATGCATGCTGTCTGATTCCTCTTATATGGGGTACCTAGAGTCGTCAAACACAGAAATAGTAAGGAGAATAGTGGGAGTTGAGGGGCTGGAGAGAGGGTGGAAAGGGAGGGTTTTTTGTTTAATGGGTATAACATTTCCAGATTTGTGAGATGAAAAAGTTATGGAGATTGTTTACAGAAAAATGTGAACATACTTAACACTACTCTTAACATAGTAAATTTCTCTTTTTTGGGGCGGGGGGAAGTTACTACAATTAAAAAAAGAATAGCAGTTGAGACCATCAGGTGACTGCCAGCCTTTGTAGAAGGGAACAGGAATTTGGATGAGGCATCAGTGAAGTGGCCGAGAAGGACGGCGCAGATGCTGTAAGAGAGGGGTGTCAGGGAAAGCGATATTTGACTCAGAGGGAAAAGAGATGGCTCAGAATTCAAATGAACGATACTGTCACCAAAAGGCACGTGGTCCTGCTGCTCGCTGCTCAAAACCCAATCAACAGGTCATGTTGGTGGAAAGGAAAGTTTGCTTTATTTCAGAGGTCAGCAACTGGAGTGGGGAGGGCGGCGGACACTTATCCAAAAGCCGACTCCCTCTGCCCCCTCCACTGGCAACCAGCGGGCAGAGCCATTACAGAGAGAAGTGGGGAGGGGCTCCACGCAGAAACAGCAGAGTCAGCTCTGACAGACCTCTTCACACTGGTCGCTGGTGGTCTGACCAGCGTCGTCTCAACTGGTTTAGGTACAGTTAATCTTCAGTTCCGGGGCTCATTTGTTCCCATCTCTTCGAGGCCAGTTCTCAGAATTGTGGCAGCTCATGTCCTGGGTACAGTCTGGTCTCATGTAGTTAACATCTCCACCTGGTGTTTTAGTATCTCTAAGACAGCTCATAGACTATGGCTCAGAATATTATCTGTAGCCCTTGAGAAAGAACTAAAGGTCCTTGACTGTGCTTAGTGATTGCATTATTATTAGTCTCTGTTACATTTCTCACGTCTCTGATTTATTCTTGGACTAAAGTTTTCCACAGATGAAGGTAGGCAGAGGACATGGTCCGGGAGCAAGGACCATAGAGTCCTGTTGCATTTCTATACCAGGGAAAGCCTGGAACCAAGTAGGGCCTGGGACTGGTAGGAAACCAGTCTGAAAACACCAGAGCATCATTTTGCCTATCAGGATAAGCTAATGGAGAAAGCCTTGAATGCCAGGCAAGTCCTCAGAACTTCTGAGCATGACAAACCAGCATTTGGAGACCATTGGTCAGGCCCATGAGCCTGAGCACCTCTGAGGTGCCAGGCTCCAAGCGAGGCTCCTTAGACACTTTATTTCACTCAGTCCTCACCACCATCTGTGAATTAAGAGATGAAAAGAAATGCCGCTTGGAGAGAAAATGACATCCCTAAATCACAAAGCAAGTTAAGTGACAGAGCCAAAAGTTAGCTCTCTCTCAAAACTCACGTGTTCATCCGAGACTTGCCCCAACCCAGAAACTGGGCCAGATGCCTGGGGGACTGGGGGTAGAGCTCGCCATCCAGTGTGGGGACAGATCAATGAAGGGGAAATGCAGAGCTGCAGATGCCACTGTAGGGTGAACAGGGACACCATGGAAGCCAGCTAAGAGCACCCAACAAACTTTGAGGGAGGAACCAAAACGTCTCCATGTGAATTGTTTCATGTTTCTTTTCTGGCTATATCCATGCTATTTTTTCTTAAGGTTAACTAAGCGTTACAAAGCTCAAATTGGCAGTGGTCATATCCAAACTGAAGACTTTCCTATTGGCCCAGTCCTCCTCACTGCAACATATTTGCGAGGGCTTGGTTATCTGGAAGGGATTCAAGGCATGGAACCTTCCACACCCCATGTAAAGGCCAACTCCAGACTAATCAGAGACATCTCTAGCCGGAGCTCTGCCTTCCTTCTCTTTGTTCTCTCCTACCCAGTGTAAGGGAGATCTCTTACAAAACCCACCCCCTTGTGTGCCTTTCTGTAGCCCTTGAGAAAGGACTGAAGGTCCTTGACTGTGCTTAGTGATTGCATTATTATTAGTCTCTGTTACATTTCTCACGTCTCTGATTTATTCTTGGACTAAAGTTTTCCACAGATGAAGGTAGGCAGAGGACATGGTCCGGGAGCAAGGACCATAGAGTCCTGTTGCATTTCTATACCAGGGAAAGCCTGGAACCAAGTAGGGCCTGGGACTGGTAGGAAACCAGTCTGAAAACACCAGAGCATCATTTTGCCTATCAGGATAAGCTAATGGAGAAAGCCTTGAATGCCAGGCAAGTCCTCAGAACTTCTGAGCATGACAAACCAGCATTTGGAGACCATTGGTCAGGCCCATGAGCCTGAGCACCTCTGAGGTGCCAGGCTCCAAGCGAGGCTCCTTAGACACTTTATTTCACTCAGTCCTCACCACCATCTGTGAATTAAGAGATGAAAAGAAATGCCGCTTGGAGAGAAAATGACATCCCTAAATCACAAAGCAAGTTAAGTGACAGAGCCAAAAGTTAGCTCTCTCTCAAAACTCACGTGTTCATCCGAGACTTGCCCCAACCCAGAAACTGGGCCAGATGCCTGGGGGACTGGGGGTAGAGCTCGCCATCCAGTGTGGGGACAGATCAATGAAGGGGAAATGCAGAGCTGCAGATGCCACTGTAGGGTGAACAGGGACACCATGGAAGCCAGCTAAGAGCACCCAACAAACTTTGAGGGAGGAACCAAAACGTCTCCATGTGAATTGTTTCATGTTTCTTTTCTGGCTATATCCATGCTATTTTTTCTTAAGGTTAACTAAGCGTTACAAAGCTCAAATTGGCAGTGGTCATATCCAAACTGAAGACTTTCCTATTGGCCCAGTCCTCCTCACTGCAACATATTTGCGAGGGCTTGGTTATCTGGAAGGGATTCAAGGCATGGAACCTTCCACACCCCATGTAAAGGCCAACTCCAGACTAATCAGAGACATCTCTAGCCGGAGCTCTGCCTTCCTTCTCTTTGTTCTCTCCTACCCAGTGTAAGGGAGATCTCTTACAAAACCCACCCCCTTGTGTGCCTTTCTGCATGATGCTCTGTGTTTGTGAGGAATGTGCACATCTGGAACCTTGAACAGAAAATGCACCTGAGTCCAAAAAAGGGAAGAAAAACTATGCCCCTTTTTAGCTCCTTATTGAAAACAAACACTCCCATCAAAACAAAAGGCTTGAAAGAAGTAAAGAATCTGGCAGCAGATGCCAATTTTCAAAGCTTGTTTTCTGAAACCAACACAAATGGATAAGAAAGTCAAAATACAAAATGACTTTATAGGTTCTATAATCCAAATAATTTTTCAACAATACACAAAGTAGGTTTTTGGGTTTTTTCCTACCATGTCACCTTCAAAATCACTTTTAACTCTTCACAAACTATCAGTCAATTCAGATTCCCTTCACTTCTTAGCTTTCAAGTAAGTTGGTTCTCTCCAGAACAGTCCTGCCTTGAGCTGTGTGCTCTATAATGGCCTCCACACACCTGCTGCTTCTTACGGTTTCCCCTCTCCCTCTCCCCAGCGCCTAGCGTCCTCTGCAGAGAGTAGTAATGAATGAATGAGCTTTTCTCCAGCCTTCTGTGACATTAATGGACTTCGGCCTGGACTGCAGACCACTGTCCACTAAAGCAACCCAGGACTGGTGCTACAAGGGAACACAGATCCCTTCCCTAAGCCCATCCCCGTCCTTCACGCTGGGTGTGCACTTAAAATAGAACTGTCCTCTTCCTCTGTTTTAGAGGGATGCTGGGAAAACCCTGCTCTCAGGAACAGCGTGCTGCAAATTGCCCCAGCTGCACTTCTGTCATTGGTATCTGACTTTGAGCCACAAATTCACAGGGCCCAGAGTAGTCCCCGGTTGCCTAAACTCAAGGTCAATCTCAAATAGATATGCAACTGCATATTAATAAAACACCCAATGAAGAACCACAGTATCTGCCAGTCACTATAAAAAGTCTAACATTCACAGGAAATTAAACATTTTTACTTGTGGTGTACCCAATGTAAACGCTCAGAAGTAACTACAGTTCCTTATGCATTTGCTTTGGGTACAGTACCATTTTCATTAGGCAACTCCAGTGAAAAGCACTTTGTGATGGATACAAGCACTCGATTCAGGTACACTCGCAAGGCAAACCCCAAAACTGTAAAATAAAGCACGGCAAGCATTTCCACAAGACATTACACATAAGTATTGAGTTTTGTTTGAGGGCCGTCCTGCAATATCTTTTCCCAAATGTTCATTTCAGAAAGCTTTTATGCCCTGATTTTCATATCGTTCACCTAATAAGAAATGACAAAGCTACTGCTAAGCTACTTCTAGAGATGTTACTGGGCCTTTTCCTAACATAAGTGCACAATTTTGTCTCAAATGAAGAGTGCTGCCCTGGCTATGGCTACTAACAGTATAACCATGAGAATTTACTTATTGAATACAATATTAGAATGTGTAAAGATGCCATTCTCAAATTTGCAGAAACTGGCTTCATTAATCAATTTTTATGGGGGGAAAAAAGCATTCATCATCAATGTCTTCCTCAGAGTAACTCAATATTCACACTTGGAACCTGCAAAAAGCCTTAGCAATGACTGTGAAGTTAAAGCCAACAGTTTTATAACCACTACTCTTGCCCCGTGGAATGAGAAAACCAGTGCAGGCCACTGAACATGATGAAATTATTGGTACCAGAATTAGTTAGTTGAAATGGATGAGCTCACAGGCAAGTGAGCAAAGGCAGGGAAGTTCTTCTACCTCCAAAAGCTGGCATCAGCCATAGTTTCCATGAAACTTGCTTCAGAACAGACCTCTTGGAAACCATACATGCCTTTAACTATCAAAGGAAGACAGACAAAACTCAATCAGAGTGACTTCATGATTGGCTTAGGTAATGGTCTCTATGGGTTGGTCACTTTTAACAGTTTTTAAGATCCTAGACTCACTTCCTTCTGGTGCTCCACACATTTCTCTGCTCCCTTTGTGTGGACAGTATGAAAGCCTCTTCGCTAGTATTACTAGTTTGATAATGATTTCCTACATTTATCTGGGCTTTTTGTCACTATATAAGGTGACCATGAGGACTTCCCTACGCTCAGAAGTAACTACAGTTCCTTATGCATTTGCTTTGGGTACAGTACCATTTTCATTAGGCAACTCCAGTGAAAAGCACTTTGTGATGGATACAAGCACTCGATTCAGGTACACTCGCAAGGCAAACCCCAAAACTGTAAAATAAAGCACGGCAAGCATTTCCACAAGACATTACACATAAGTATTGAGTTTTGTTTGAGGGCCGTCCTGCAATATCTTTTCCCAAATGTTCATTTCAGAAAGCTTTTATGCCCTGATTTTCATATCGTTCACCTAATAAGAAATGACAAAGCTACTGCTAAGCTACTTCTAGAGATGTTACTGGGCCTTTTCCTAACATAAGTGCACAATTTTGTCTCAAATGAAGAGTGCTGCCCTGGCTATGGCTACTAACAGTATAACCATGAGAATTTACTTATTGAATACAATATTAGAATGTGTAAAGATGCCATTCTCAAATTTGCAGAAACTGGCTTCATTAATCAATTTTATGGGGAAAAAGCATTCATCATCAATGTCTTCCTCAGAGTAACTCAATATTCACACTTGGAACCTGCAAAAAGCCTTAGCAATGACTGTGAAGTTAAAGCCAACAGTTTTATAACCACTACTCTTGCCCCGTGGAATGAGAAAACCAGTGCAGGCCACTGAACATGATGAAATTATTGGTACCAGAATTAGTTAGTTGAAATGGATGAGCTCACAGGCAAGTGAGCAAAGGCAGGGAAGTTCTTCTACCTCCAAAAGCTGGCATCAGCCATAGTTTCCATGAAACTTGCTTCAGAACAGACCTCTTGGAAACCATACATGCCTTTAACTATCAAAGGAAGACAGACAAAACTCAATCAGAGTGACTTCATGATTGGCTTAGGTAATGGTCTCTATGGGTTGGTCACTTTTAACAGTTTTTAAGATCCTAGACTCACTTCCTTCTGGTGCTCCACACATTTCTCTGCTCCCTTTGTGTGGACAGTATGAAAGCCTCTTCGCTAGTATTACTAGTTTGATAATGATTTCCTACATTTATCTGGGCTTTTTGTCACTATATAAGGTGACCATGAGGACTTCCCTAGTGGCTCAGTGGTAAAGAATCCACCTGCAATGCAGGAAACATGGGTTTGATCCTGGGTCTTGGAAGATCCTCTGGAAGAGGAAACGGCAACCCACTCCAGTATACTTGTCTGGAAAATCCCATGGACAGAGGAGCCTAGAGGGCTACAGTCCGTGGGGTCCAAGAAGTCAGATACGACTTTGTGACTAAACAACAACCCGAAGAGCACTGGTGAAATGCATCTTCATTTTTTCAAAACGTTTTAGCATGAAGCCATGCTTCACACCTGGAGGTGGTCTTGTTTAACCCGCCAGTGCACACTTTAGCAGTGTTCGCTTCTGTCCATTAGTGGGGAGGGTATGCTGTCGGTATATGCCGGGCAGAGGCCAAGATGCTGCTAAATATCCTACAGTCCACAGCACCCCTCAACAATCATCCTGCCCCAAGTATCAGTGATGTGGAAGCTCAGAAACCCTAGTTTAGGGTAACAGTATTTGGATGTATGTTATGATTTATTATATTTGATTTTAAATCAATCTTACGAGAGTATAAAGTGCAACCTAATATATATCAATGGAGAAGGAAATGGCAACCCATTCCAGTATTCTTGCTTGGAAAATTCTATAAACGGAGAAGCCTGGCAATTTACTGTCCATGGAGTCTCAAATACATGTAAATATAGGCTTTCCCTGAGGACTCAGTGGTGAGGAATCTGCCTGCAGTGCAGGAGACCCGGTGGGTTCCACCCCTGGGTTGGGAAGATCCCCTGGAGGAGGGCATGGCAGCACACTCCAGTATTCCTGCCTGGAGAATCCCATGGACGGAGGAGCCTGGTGGCAAGCTATAGTCCATCGGGCCGCAGAGTCAGACACAACTGAAGTGACAAAGCAGCAGCAACAATACATATCAGTGTTCTCCAAACTGTGACTTGTAGAGCAAGAATATCTATTCTTTTTTTTTTTTTAACCAAGAATATCTATTCTTGAGAAATGCCCTTTCTTCATCACCGGTCCCCCACTTCCCTCCCAGAGACCCCCCAGGGAATGAATGAAGCAGTGTTCTGGATCAAAATCAAAACAAGGCCAGAAGGTCTCAAAGGGCTTTGTGAACTTAAACCAATTAGGGTAGTTCACGGCAAGGCCAAGACTGGTCCCCAGGCCCCCAGATGACCCCGCTCCCACTCAGCCTGGGAGGCAGCCTCTGCTCCCTGGCTAAATTGCTGACACAGTTTGGTACCTTGAGAGGAAATCTGTGCCCTGCAAATATGATCAGCCTGACTTAGCAGGAGTTTAGCCTGAGTATTCACGCTTCAACACCCGGCACCCACCCGGCTCTCACGCTACTTTATGAGAATTTAGGTTGACTCTGTAAAGGCCCCTGAGCTCTGTGGGGAATTGGATTTATGCAAAAATAACTGCGGTTCATAAGTGTGAAGGAACTTCAAATACATGTAGGTGATTTCGTCATACAAAAGGCAGAGGGAACTTAATACGTGCATTTAAGGATCTGGGGGAGTGGTTATTAATTTGGAAGGGGAGGAGGAGCTATCCTGCAGGCCCAGGAGCTGCCCACGTGATAAGGGCCTTCCCCTGAAGCAGGAAGCTGATTGATGTGAGCGAGAAGGGGTCCCAGAGGAACATTTCTGCAACGCCTTTCCGTGTCTCTGCGCCGCAGTCAGGCGCCACCCCGCTCCTTGCCACTCAGAATGTTGAGCCACTGGTGGAGACTGGGCTCTGGATCCTGTGGCTCAGCCTCGGGCTCATCCCTGCCCCGCCCTATGGGAATCCTGTGCAGGGGAATGGATGCTGGAGGCCAGGCTCCCTTCGGTGGATGGGAAAGGGCCGCTCCTGCTGGCGGGGCCCAGCAGCGCCTGCTCCACGCTGACCAGCGCCGTAGCACTAGTCCCATGGACGGAGGAGCCTGGTGGCAAGCTATAGTCCATCGGGCCGCAGAGTCAGACACAACTGAAGTGACAAAGCAGCAGCAACAATACATATCAGTGTTCTCCAAACTGTGACTTGTAGAGCAAGAATATCTATTCTTTTTTTTTTTTTAACCAAGAATATCTATTCTTGAGAAATGCCCTTTCTTCATCACCGGTCCCCCACTTCCCTCCCAGAGACCCCCCAGGGAATGAATGAAGCAGTGTTCTGGATCAAAATCAAAACAAGGCCAGAAGGTCTCAAAGGGCTTTGTGAACTTAAACCAATTAGGGTAGTTCACGGCAAGGCCAAGACTGGTCCCCAGGCCCCCAGATGACCCCGCTCCCACTCAGCCTGGGAGGCAGCCTCTGCTCCCTGGCTAAATTGCTGACACAGTTTGGTACCTTGAGAGGAAATCTGTGCCCTGCAAATATGATCAGCCTGACTTAGCAGGAGTTTAGCCTGAGTATTCACGCTTCAACACCCGGCACCCACCCGGCTCTCACGCTACTTTATGAGAATTTAGGTTGACTCTGTAAAGGCCCCTGAGCTCTGTGGGGAATTGGATTTATGCAAAAATAACTGCGGTTCATAAGTGTGAAGGAACTTCAAATACATGTAGGTGATTTCGTCATACAAAAGGCAGAGGGAACTTAATACGTGCATTTAAGGATCTGGGGGAGTGGTTATTAATTTGGAAGGGGAGGAGGAGCTATCCTGCAGGCCCAGGAGCTGCCCACGTGATAAGGGCCTTCCCCTGAAGCAGGAAGCTGATTGATGTGAGCGAGAAGGGGTCCCAGAGGAACATTTCTGCAACGCCTTTCCGTGTCTCTGCGCCGCAGTCAGGCGCCACCCCGCTCCTTGCCACTCAGAATGTTGAGCCACTGGTGGAGACTGGGCTCTGGATCCTGTGGCTCAGCCTCGGGCTCATCCCTGCCCCGCCCTATGGGAATCCTGTGCAGGGGAATGGATGCTGGAGGCCAGGCTCCCCTTCGGGTGGATGGGAAAGGGCCGCTCCTGCTGGCGGGGCCCAGCAGCGCCTGCTCCACGCTGACCAGCGCCGTAGTCACTGAGTCCACCACGCGGGCCAACGCGTTGGGCATTGCCGTCCGGGTCAGGGTGCAGGGCCCGCGGCCCCTTCCGCACCTCGCACCGCTCCCACCTCGACGGAGCTCGCCTGCACCTCAAACCCCACATTCCTGACCCTCCTGGCCCCCCACCCCCCACGCCCGGCCCTGTCCTTGTCCTCGAGCCTCCGCGCAGGCTGGGCCAGCCATGGGCCTGAGCTACACGCTGGGCTGTCGCTAGGTCATGCGAGCTCCCGGGGGGCGTCCGGACCTTCTCCCCGGCTTCTCTCCTGCTGCACCAGCTGCAGGGTGTGCAGAGCCACCATTTGATGGTTGACGCAGGCCACCAAGAGCGCAAGGCTGACCACTAGGGGCGCGTTCCGCTGGCAGGTGCAGCCGCGAGCAATGAAGGCAGGGGCGTGTGGGGTCGCCAGGTCACTTTTCCTAACCCGCCGCTCCTCCGCCTCCTGGCCTCTCGGCATGTGCGCCCCGCCCCGCGCCCGCGGTGTGTGACCCGCGTTGCGTCCTGCATTCGGTTCAAGTCCCAGTGGGCTTGTTCCGACTCTAGGCGGCCTGAAGCTCTGCTTGCCCACTGTGCGCTTGAAAACCAGTCAGATGCTGAGTGCTGGTTCCTCCTCCTCTCCAGGGCTCTGCTGGGACTACTCGCCACTTTGTGCGACGCATCTATCATCAGGGACACCCCGCTCCCGTCTCCTTTGAAGAAGGCTTACCAGAGACCGTTTAGGGGCTGGGATGTGGGTGCCTGAGTAAAAGACCCGCCAGGAAACGAGAATTGGGAGGTGGGGCGTTGCAGAGAAAAGCCCAGGAAACGAAGACCGTGCTTGATCCTACTCCCTCCCTTTCCCAACCCTTGGGGGAATTTTCAGGGACTTCGTGGAGTAGCCTTCCAGGTTCCTGACCCCCACACAGAAGAAAGGGACTGTGTATCTTCTCAGGACGCTTGTGCTGGGAGGCCCTGACTGCCGAAGGCAAAGTTACATAAGGGAGTCAAGGCCCATCCCGCCTTGCTCGCCTTTGCAGCTGGGGAAGCAAGGGTTTGGCACTGCCCAGATGAGGAGCCTCAGTGTTTTGTGTGTGTGCGCGCGGGAAACTCCGAAGGACTTAGGCAGCAGAGTTTGGAGCTAAATCCTTTTATGAGCGGTGAGCTGGGGACAGCTGTACAAATGGTTGCTGGTTTTAATTAAACCTAATTTTAGCTACTTCCTTGACTTAGGAAAAAGGACTGGCAAATTTATGCTTCGATAGATTGGAAACTATTGGTGTGTGATTGCACTTTAAAAGGGGAGTGGTAGGGAGGATTGTCTCAGAGCAGTGTGTGTCCACTCCATTCCCACATGGAAACCATTGGGAATCTAAATTTTTAGATAACCTCACAGCAAAGTGAAGCAGGAGACAAGGTTGCAGGCCCACAGCCGATGAGCGGACCCTGGCAGCCCCAGAGGATGGGGTTTCATCCTTCTTTAGAATGAAGGGATTTCTCCCTTCTTTAGAAGGGAGAGACCCTCTGTGGTGCGGTGGAGTAAGCCTCCCGGGAGACCCTTGTGTGGGAAAGCTGCTCCAGGGAGTCCATTCATCTAGAAATGCGGTCATGGAGGTCACCAGCGATACCAGGAGGGATTTGGGGTTCTGAAAGGTTTCTTGAACTCTGGGATAATACGACCCCATTAATCCTCCCAGCTCTCCAGCGAAAGTTCCTTCTCATTGTCAGTATTTTCTTCGCTTAGGAAAACAAATCTGAATGCCAAGGTAAAGAAAACCTTTCTTAAACAAAAACAAGTATGTTCATACTAATTATAACTCGGTCACAAATGCATGTCTATGCATTGACAGAGAGGAAATTACTTTGAAGGGAAGTAAATATTTTAATGTGGATTAGAGTCTCTTGATGAAGTTACTGAAGTTCATGATGAAAAAGAAAGACTTTCTGTGTGTGTATGTGTTTTGTTTCTGTTCTGTTTTGTTTTAATCCTGAAACATTGAAATACACTAGGCTTAGCAGAGATGAACTGGGAATAGCTAAAACTAAGCCCTAACTTCTCGCCTTGTGCTGGGAGGCCCTGACTGCCGAAGGCAAAGTTACATAAGGGAGTCAAGGCCCATCCCGCCTTGCTCGCCTTTGCAGCTGGGGAAGCAAGGGTTTGGCACTGCCCAGATGAGGAGCCTCAGTGTTTTGTGTGTGTGCGCGCGGGAAACTCCGAAGGACTTAGGCAGCAGAGTTTGGAGCTAAATCCTTTTATGAGCGGTGAGCTGGGGACAGCTGTACAAATGGTTGCTGGTTTTAATTAAACCTAATTTTAGCTACTTCCTTGACTTAGGAAAAAGGACTGGCAAATTTATGCTTCGATAGATTGGAAACTATTGGTGTGTGATTGCACTTTAAAAGGGGAGTGGTAGGGAGGATTGTCTCAGAGCAGTGTGTGTCCACTCCATTCCCACATGGAAACCATTGGGAATCTAAATTTTTAGATAACCTCACAGCAAAGTGAAGCAGGAGACAAGGTTGCAGGCCCACAGCCGATGAGCGGACCCTGGCAGCCCCAGAGGATGGGGTTTCATCCTTCTTTAGAATAAAGGGGATTTCTCCCTTCTTTAGAAGGGAGAGACCCTCTGTGGTGCGGTGGAGTAAGCCTCCCGGGAGACCCTTGTGTGGGAAAGCTGCTCCAGGGAGTCCATTCATCTAGAAATGCGGTCATGGAGGTCACCAGCGATACCAGGAGGGATTTGGGGTTCTGAAAGGTTTCTTGAACTCTGGGATAATACGACCCCATTAATCCTCCCAGCTCTCCAGCGAAAGTTCCTTCTCATTGTCAGTATTTTCTTCGCTTAGGAAAACAAATCTGAATGCCAAGGTAAAGAAAACCTTTCTTAAACAAAAACAAGTATGTTCATACTAATTATAACTCGGTCACAAATGCATGTCTATGCATTGACAGAGAGGAAATTACTTTGAAGGGAAGTAAATATTTTAATGTGGATTAGAGTCTCTTGATGAAGTTACTGAAGTTCATGATGAAAAAGAAAGACTTTCTGTGTGTGTATGTGTTTTGTTTCTGTTCTGTTTTGTTTTAATCCTGAAACATTGAAATACACTAGGCTTAGCAGAGATGAACTGGGAATAGCTAAAACTAAGCCCTAATTTTCACAGGACATGTCAGATCTCTGGGGGTGCTCCTCTTTCCAGATATTCAGGAAATCCTAGCGGGCCAGCACTTCCACTATCAGATGACAGGCTGCCAAAGCTGCTTGGCAGATGAAATTCCAGCCAACTGCAGAATTGAAATCACTCGACGCAGGCTGACCTGAGGCCCCCCCGCCCCCACCCCGCTCAGCACACCAGGCTGACTCTGAGAGCCATGAGACCAGCTGAACTGCAGGAGGTGAGAGAGAGGGGCCAGAAAACCATGGGGCCTATAGGATGCAGTACAGGAGGCTTCAAGAGCTGCCTAGGTTTTCTGGTATCCTTTAGAGAGCCCTGGATTCTCTAGAAACTCAAGGCTTTGTCTGTCTTGGCCATGACACCTTTTCCTTGACCATGACCTTGAAACAAATGGCTGATGTTCCAAAGCTGGAGTTATGAGGCCCTAACTGAGGAAAAGAATGTTGAACTATTGAGGTGAGTCCATAGCAGAGCAGATCTGCCTTGCATCTAAAACACCTCCAAAGTTATATATGCTGGGCCACCAGACCAGGTAACTCATTACACACTCCCTACTCACTGTACGGACAGTTGAAGGCCACTGGACAATACAAGGCACATGCAGGAGGACGCCTGGTCTTTTTGCTTCACAGTATCTATTTCACTCTTTTATATAAGCCATACCCTAATTTCCCAGGAACTGTTCTTTCTCCTCTAGGCTCAGCTTGTGTCATCAGGTGGGATGAGCCCATTCCACAGCAGAAGTGGACTGGAGCATCTACGCCGAGGCCAGTTCCCACATCAATCCAAGTGCCCACTGTGAATGGTGAGAAATGGTAGCGTGACCCAATGGGAGCCAATGACCATAGCATCTAGGATGCTTTCAGCGGAATGTTCCGTATAAGAGAAAATAATGCAACTAGAACAAATGTGGATTAGAGTCTTTTAAACTGAAGTTCATGATGAAAAAGAAAGACTTTCTGTGTGTGTATGTGTTTTGTTTCTGTTCTGTTTTGTTTTAATCCTGAAACATTGAAATACACTAGGCTTAGCAGAGATGAACTGGGAATAGCTAAAACTAAGCCCTAATTTTCACAGGACATGTCAGATCTCTGGGGGTGCTCCTCTTTCCAGATATTCAGGAAATCCTAGCGGGCCAGCACTTCCACTATCAGATGACAGGCTGCCAAAGCTGCTTGGCAGATGAAATTCCAGCCAACTGCAGAATTGAAATCACTCGACGCAGGCTGACCTGAGGCCCCCCCGCCCCCACCCCGCTCAGCACACCAGGCTGACTCTGAGAGCCATGAGACCAGCTGAACTGCAGGAGGTGAGAGAGAGGGGCCAGAAAACCATGGGGCCTATAGGATGCAGTACAGGAGGCTTCAAGAGCTGCCTAGGTTTTCTGGTATCCTTTAGAGAGCCCTGGATTCTCTAGAAACTCAAGGCTTTGTCTGTCTTGGCCATGACACCTTTTCCTTGACCATGACCTTGAAACAAATGGCTGATGTTCCAAAGCTGGAGTTATGAGGCCCTAACTGAGGAAAAGAATGTTGAACTATTGAGGTGAGTCCATAGCAGAGCAGATCTGCCTTGCATCTAAAACACCTCCAAAGTTATATATGCTGGGCCACCAGACCAGGTAACTCATTACACACTCCTACTCACTGTACGGACAGTTGAAGGCCACTGGACAATACAAGGCACATGCAGGAGGACGCCTGGTCTTTTTGCTTCACAGTATCTATTTCACTCTTTTATATAAGCCATACCCTAATTTCCCAGGAACTGTTCTTTCTCCTCTAGGCTCAGCTTGTGTCATCAGGTGGGATGAGCCCATTCCACAGCAGAAGTGGACTGGAGCATCTACGCCGAGGCCAGTTCCCACATCAATCCAAGTGCCCACTGTGAATGGTGAGAAATGGTAGCGTGACCCAATGGGAGCCAATGACCATAGCATCTAGGATGCTTTCAGCGGAATGTTCCGTATAAGAGAAAATAATGCAACTAGAACAAAGTCCAGGCAAAAAGATGAAACAGCAGAAAATATGAATTCCCCGTAAACAAGAAAGTTTCACGGAAAATAGTTTAAATCAATAAGTTATTGTCTCCGATCACAAGTTTAAAATAGGATGGCTCCAGGGTTGAGTAATCTTTAGGAGTGTCAGATATCCAGGGGTGCTCCTCTTTCCTGAAACACTGGAAATCCAGCTTCATGAGGCCAGCACTCCTAACGTCAGGTGGCTGACTGCAAGGACCCCTTGTGGATGTGACGCCAAGATGTGATCTCTGGAGCTTCTGCAACCATCTTGTCTGGGGAGAGAGCCTCCCTGTGGATGAGCCACACTAAAGAGAGCAAAGCCAAGAGATCTAGAGAGAGAGACTGGTGGTCTTATACCACCATCTGAACTCCTATATTTTCCACCTAAGAAGGGAGTCCTATCTCTGAGCTTTTCAGTTATACAAACCACTAAAATCTCTTTTTGTCTGAATTTACATTAGGTTGAGTTTACTGCTCTTGCAGCAGGAAGTCACAACTGAAGCAAACTGCTTGACATATGCTGTAGGGTAGAGAAGTTAATGGAGTGATCCTAGGAGCCAGTGTTTCTCAGGCAGGACACCGCTGGGAGATTCCTCTGGCCATTGCCAACCACGCTTATTCATTCACCTCATGTTTCTACTACCTCAGCAATTGTGGGGAAAGATATTTGAGCTACGTTGGTCACTCTTAAAGACTGACAAGAACATTAGAAAATGACCAGTGAAGACGTTCATGACTCTTGGTGACATGGGATGGAAAAGGGAGGATGGAGAAACTCAGGGAAGTAAGCCATTTTCTACCCATTAATAGACCACGTGCATTGTCGTTAGGTAAATGAGCATGCCGATGCTTCTGTTATTCCAAAGGTTCTTTTCCCACATGAACAGTAGATATGATCCCTTCTGTGGAGTCGTGAAGAAGCCAGGCACAGTGAGAACAGCAGAATATGAATTCCCGTAAACAAGTAAAGTTTCGTGACCCAATGGGAGCCAATGACCATAGCATCTAGGATGCTTTCAGCGGAATGTTCCGTATAAGAGAAAATAATGCAACTAGAACAAAGTCCAGGCAAAAAGATGAAACAGCAGAAAATATGAATTCCCCGTAAACAAGAAAGTTTCACGGAAAATAGTTTAAATCAATAAGTTATTGTCTCCGATCACAAGTTTAAAATAGGATGGCTCCAGGGTTGAGTAATCTTTAGGAGTGTCAGATATCCAGGGGTGCTCCTCTTTCCTGAAACACTGGAAATCCAGCTTCATGAGGCCAGCACTCCTAACGTCAGGTGGCTGACTGCAAGGACCCCTTGTGGATGTGACGCCAAG
Source organism: Tragulus kanchil (assembly GCA_022376925.1). NCBI lineage: Eukaryota > Metazoa > Chordata > Mammalia > Artiodactyla > Tragulidae > Tragulus > Tragulus kanchil. The sequence goes on along the minus strand of JAIOJX010000003.1, from coordinate 72,983,011 downwards.
ATGTGATCTCTGGAGCTTCTGCAACCATCTTGTCTGGGGAGAGAGCCTCCCTGTGGATGAGCCACACTAAAGAGAGCAAAGCCAAGAGATCTAGAGAGAGAGACTGGTGGTCTTATACCACCATCTGAACTCCTATATTTTCCACCTAAGAAGGGAGTCCTATCTCTGAGCTTTTCAGTTATACAAACCACTAAAATCTCTTTTTGTCTGAATTTACATTAGGTTGAGTTTACTGCTCTTGCAGCAGGAAGTCACAACTGAAGCAAACTGCTTGACATATGCTGTAGGGTAGAGAAGTTAATGGAGTGATCCTAGGAGCCAGTGTTTCTCAGGCAGGACACCGCTGGGAGATTCCTCTGGCCATTGCCAACCACGCTTATTCATTCACCTCATGTTTCTACTACCTCAGCAATTGTGGGGAAAGATATTTGAGCTACGTTGGTCACTCTTAAAGACTGACAAGAACATTAGAAAATGACCAGTGAAGACGTTCATGACTCTTGGTGACATGGGATGGAAAAGGGAGGATGGAGAAACTCAGGGAAGTAAGCCATTTTCTACCCATTAATAGACCACGTGCATTGTCGTTAGGTAAATGAGCATGCCGATGCTTCTGTTATTCCAAAGGTTCTTTTCCCACATGAACAGTAGATATGATCCCTTCTGTGGAGTCGTGAAGAAGCCAGGCACAGTGAGAACAGAGGGAGCTGGAAGAAGGTGCAGCTGTGTGGAGCCTTTCTCAAAGGCCTTGGCAGAGCCCGGATATATTTGAGCCCTCCTTATATACTTTGGCAGTTTTTCCCCAAAAGGATCCAAGAAAATTCCAGAAATGGAGCCATTAACCTTCAGCACACTCCGGTGAAGTTCATACATGGGGGCAAACCAAAACATGTCCAAAAGAGACCAAAGAGTTGTTATTCTTACATGAAAATTATGACTGAAGAGAAACAGATGCTTTAGCAATATACCAAGATATGAAAATGTACTGTGAAAGAGAAAACAATGGAACTACGGAAAAATGGAAACCCAAAGAAGAAAGAGCAAAAAAGATCAAATTCCCTTTTTAAACACACAATTGTAATGTTTGAATACGCCAAGTCATAAAAATGCACATGCAGTTCTAACTTTGGCCTAAACATTTCATTTTCAGAAAAAAAAAAAGAAGAAGAAGAAATGCCGTCCTGCCATGAAACCTCTGAGCTGCCAAAAACAATTGTTTACACAGGGCAATGTATTTTCAGGATGTCTTCTATGTGCTCCTTGCCCAGGCCCAATTCAGCTGGTGAAGCTAAGTGAAGCTTAGTGAAACTTAAGTGTAGAAAATAATAGGGCAGTCTAGCAAAAGGAGGGAAACGAGAAATCAAAAGAGCCCACCTGCTCGTGCTGACATCATCTGACATGCAGGTCAGTTTCTCAACACAGAATGCAATTCCTTCTGAACACAGACATCATCTTACCTAGGGAATGTGGGTGACCGGGGTGTTTCTCAGGCAGGACACCGCTGGGAGTTTTGGACCAACCACGCTTATTCATTCACCTCATGTTTCTACTACCTCAGCAATTGTGGGGAAAGATATTTGAGCTACGTTGGTCACTCTTAAAGACTGACAAGAACATTAGAAAATGACCAGTGAAGACGTTCATGACTCTTGGTGACATGGGATGGAAAAGGGAGGATGGAGAAACTCAGGGAAGTAAGCCATTTTCTACCCATTAATAGACCACGTGCATTGTCGTTAGGTAAATGAGCATGCCGATGCTTCTGTTATTCCAAAGGTTCTTTTCCCACATGAACAGTAGATATGATCCCTTCTGTGGAGTCGTGAAGAAGCCAGGCACAGTGAGAACAGAGGGAGCTGGAAGAAGGTGCAGCTGTGTGGAGCCTTTCTCAAAGGCCTTGGCAGAGCCCGGATATATTTGAGCCCTCCTTATATACTTTGGCAGTTTTTCCCCAAAAGGATCCAAGAAAATTCCAGAAATGGAGCCATTAACCTTCAGCACACTCCGGTGAAGTTCATACATGGGGGCAAACCAAAACATGTCCAAAAGAGACCAAAGAGTTGTTATTCTTACATGAAAATTATGACTGAAGAGAAACAGATGCTTTAGCAATATACCAAGATATGAAAATGTACTGTGAAAGAGAAAACAATGGAACTACGGAAAATGGAAACCCAAAGAAGAAAGAGCAAAAAAGATCAAATTCCCTTTTTAAACACACAATTGTAATGTTTGAATACGCCAAGTCATAAAAATGCACATGCAGTTCTAACTTTGGCCTAAACATTTCATTTTCAGAAAAAAAAAAAGAAGAAGAAGAAATGCCGTCCTGCCATGAAACCTCTGAGCTGCCAAAAACAATTGTTTACACAGGGCAATGTATTTTCAGGATGTCTTCTATGTGCTCCTTGCCCAGGCCCAATTCAGCTGGTGAAGCTAAGTGAAGCTTAGTGAAACTTAAGTGTAGAAAATAATAGGGCAGTCTAGCAAAAGGAGGGAAACGAGAAATCAAAAGAGCCCACCTGCTCGTGCTGACATCATCTGACATGCAGGTCAGTTTCTCAACACAGAATGCAATTCCTTCTGAACACAGACATCATCTTACCTGATTCTGTCTTAATAACAAGTGTTTTTCCAGGAAGAATTCTTGATGGTGGCCAAAAAAATTTCAAAAGCAGATTTTAAAAGAGTTGATACAACTTTTCCTAATTCTTGTACTGTCGATAGATGATTTCTTGCTTATGAGTAACAGAATGGATTCTCATGTGCCTACCTATGATTCCCACAGGACAGCCCTGCTGGGTTTGCCCATTAGTTTCAGTTTACAAAATGTCACCCCCTGAAGACTATCCTTCCCCTTGGAGGGAATCATTTAAAACCTGCTTGAGTGCCTGAACTACCGGCTTGGCCAAGACGTTTCATTTGGGTTTTTCTGTAAGATGTTATGGAAAAACTCCAATGGACTTTTTGGCCAACCCAATATTTCAATTATGTGTGTAGATGTGGTTGTAATACTGACATTGGAGGAGAGCTCGTAATAAAAGCTGAGAAGGGGTAAATACGGGGAGTACTTAAAACCAACTAAACTCCAGGTTCATTCTTTTTCCAGGTTCTTTCATCTTAGTGGAAAAAAATGTCCCTCTCCTGGTCACTCTTCATGCTCACCCTTGTTCTCTTGGCTTTGGAATAATTTTACATTTTATACCCTGTGGATGTGACGGAGAAAATGCTTGGCTTGGATTGATACAGCTTCTAAAATGTAATCTTCCCTGTTCCTTTTCTTGCATTCATCCTCATGCCCTTACACATGTTTTTTTTTTTTTTTTTCTCTAAGAAATCATCTACTCTTGTTCTTCCGTGTCTTTTCTGTCAGGCTATATGGTTGAACAGGCACTGGGATTTTATCCACCCTCTTCCTCCTCTCTCCCGTCTTTTTTCCAGGGATCCCTTTCCAATGGTAATTGTAATAAGAAGGAGGTGGAGAAAAGGGATCGGGGAGCACATGGTTTTTGGTTTAGCTTTCACTACAAGACCACTATGCCTATGTTTCTGTGACGTCAAAGCATCATACTGGGGGACTCAATTCAGTCTCCAGCTCTTTTTTTTTTCTTTTTTCAGTCTCTAATCTCTGAAACCCTGGGTGCAGCAAGGGAGAACTAAACCAGTTTAGAGAACTGGATTAGTGCCTTCCCACATTGGCTCTCTGTGCTAGGGAAACAAGAGAGGCCCACAGAACTGCTTGCTTTGTTTGGTCATTGGAATCATTTTGTTTCCAAATATTATCGAGAATAGTCAGAAAAGTTGAAATCAGGTCAAAAATAATTTAAGAATAAAGATCTGCTGAACATAATTGAAGTAAAAAGATAAAAGTACTTTACAATATATGTTTACATAAAAATACAATATTACATCTTTGGCGTAATGACTCTGTTTTACAATTTTCATCATCTGGTTCTTAGATTGCTCACTGTTAATGAGCAAGTGAGCTCTTATATGCATGCATAACTCAGTTGGCCCCCGAAGACGTTTCATTTGGGTTTTTCTGTAAGATGTTATGGAAAAACTCCAATGGACTTTTTGGCCAACCCAATATTTCAATTATGTGTGTAGATGTGGTTGTAATACTGACATTGGAGGAGAGCTCGTAATAAAAGCTGAGAAGGGGTAAATACGGGGAGTACTTAAAACCAACTAAACTCCAGGTTCATTCTTTTTCCAGGTTCTTTCATCTTAGTGGAAAAAAATGTCCCTCTCCTGGTCACTCTTCATGCTCACCCTTGTTCTCTTGGCTTTGGAATAATTTTACATTTTATACCCTGTGGATGTGACGGAGAAAATGCTTGGCTTGGATTGATACAGCTTCTAAAATGTAATCTTCCCTGTTCCTTTTCTTGCATTCATCCTCATGCCCTTACACATGTTTTTTTTTTTTTTTTTCTCTAAGAAATCATCTACTCTTGTTCTTCCGTGTCTTTTCTGTCAGGCTATATGGTTGAACAGGCACTGGGATTTTATCCACCCTCTTCCTCCTCTCTCCCGTCTGTTTTTCCAGGGATCCCTTTCCAATGGTAATTGTAATAAGAAGGAGGTGGAGAAAAGGGATCGGGGAGCACATGGTTTTTGGTTTAGCTTTCACTACAAGACCACTATGCCTATGTTTCTGTGACGTCAAAGCATCATACTGGGGGACTCAATTCAGTCTCCAGCTCTTTTTTTTTTCTTTTTTCAGTCTCTAATCTCTGAAACCCTGGGTGCAGCAAGGGAGAACTAAACCAGTTTAGAGAACTGGATTAGTGCCTTCCCACATTGGCTCTCTGTGCTAGGGAAACAAGAGAGGCCCACAGAACTGCTTGCTTTGTTTGGTCATTGGAATCATTTTGTTTCCAAATATTATCGAGAATAGTCAGAAAAGTTGAAATCAGGTCAAAAATAATTTAAGAATAAAGATCTGCTGAACATAATTGAAGTAAAAAGATAAAAGTACTTTACAATATATGTTTACATAAAAATACAATATTACATCTTTGGCGTAATGACTCTGTTTTACAATTTTCATCATCTGGTTCTTAGATTGCTCACTGTTAATGAGCAAGTGAGCTCTTATAGATGCTAATCTGACCATAAAGCTCAGATGTTTCATAGAAGTGGTCAAATTCCAAGTATTTGTTCAAAAAAAAAATCATATGTAAATTTTATTTGATCTGTGCTTCCCATTTGAAAAATTGAAACCACATTCAATAGGATCCTGAATGCCTCTGTCCAAATATCTAAGCTTCTTCAGAAGCTTACATTGTAGCCTTTGATGCCTCATTCTTAGATAATCGTGGATAATTTGTTAAAGAGGCATTAAAGAATTCTTAATGTCCCACTCATTTTAGCTAAGAATAAAAAACATTAGGTGAATGTTATTTTAATACAAGACTCTGTTTGATAATGCCTCATCTTTTTTAACATTAATGACTATTATTCCAAAGCCAGGGTAAAATATAAAATGTAAAATTATTCCAAATCCAAGCAGAAGTATACCTTGAAATCTCTTATTTACTGCATTTACACTATGTTTTAAATTAAGACATTTTAGTTCCCATGAATTTCCATGCTAGTGTTTTAGATTCCCAAATTTAACACTCATAGAGGAAGGGAATCAATGTAGCATGGAAGCTAACAGATAGGGCCCTTATAGATAATATACACATCTGCCTGGAGAGTTCAAAAAAAAATCAACTGGAAAACTATACAAGCAAAGAATTGACTTTAGATACATACTGTCAACATACAAAACCTGATTCACTTTCCTGTACACCACCGTAGCTGATTAGAAATGAAGTGGGATAATGGCCCAGTTCTTAGTAACAAGCCTACAAAATAGCTGGACATATACTAAACATAACCATTTTCAAGACATATGATAAAAGCCCTAAGTAAAACAAAATCGCTACAAACTCTAAAAGACCTAAATAAATGAAGAAATAATGCTCTCTCTCTCTGACTAAACAGTCTGTATTTGTAAAATACCTGTTTTCTCTAAGTTAATCTAGAAACCCAATGCAGTTCCAAGAACCTCAATAGAATCTTTATGAAAGTAAGCAAGCCCATTCCCACATTGATCTTCTCAAGTTGATCTAGAAGAGAAAGCATCAAAATAGCCAAGAAATTTTTGAAATAAGGACAACCAAGAAACAAAAAAAAGAAAAAAAAGAAAAAGGACAACCAAGAGAGACTTTCCCTATCACATAGCAAAATATGCCATAAAGCTATACTAATTTTAAAAATGTGGTAATGGTACAGAAAATGAACAGTTAGATCAATAGAGTCAAAACAGTGTATAAGATTATACTAGAAGCATAATCTATATATAGTCTATATATAAGTATAATTTCATTTATGTAGTATCAGTGAGGGAAAAATAGTAGTATGACAACTGGCTGGCTGTCATCCATTTGGATAAAAACAAAGTTAGATCTGTTCCAACTTTGTATGCGAAGGACTAATGCTAAAGCTGAAACTACAGTCCTTTGACTACCTGATGCAAAGAGACTACTCATTGAAAAAGATCCCAGTGCTGGATACGATTGAGGGCAGGAAGAGAAGAGGATGACAGAGGACAAGATGGTTGGATGGCATCACTGAGTCAGTGGACTTGAGTTTGAGCAAGCTTCAGGAGACAGTGAAGGTCAGGGAAGCCAGTGTGCTGCAGTCCGTGGGGTTGCAAAGAGTAGGACACAACTTAGAAACTGAACAACAACAACGGTCCCTATATATTAGCAACAAAAAGTTGACATTGAAACTTTAAAACAAGTGCAATTTATAACACACCAAAAAGTAAGGAATAATTAGGGATACATATGACAAAATACGTTTAATACTTGTATGCTATAAATAATAAATTGCTGAGAGAAATTAAAGATCAAAATAAATGGAGAGATGCACCATGTTCATTGATCAGAAATATTCAATATTAAGAGGTCAGTTTTTCCTAAATGGCTGTACAGGTTCAACATTACTTCATTAACAATTTCAGCAGGCTTTTTGGTGTAAGATGACAAAGTCACAATAAAATTCATATGGGAATGTGAAGGCCTAAAATACTCAAAACAACTTAGAAGAAAACAAAGTTGATTTCAAGACTTTTTGTAAACCGTGGCAATCAAGACAGTCTGTTGCTTGGATAAGCAAAGCCAATAAATCAATAAAACAGAATAGAGTCCAGAAATGAACCCACACATAAGTCAGTCAATGTTTGATGAAATTGTTAAGGCAATTAAGCAGGGAAAGATAGTCATTTCGACACATGGTGCTTGAATACTTGCAGAAGATTTATAATAGTGAGGACTATTCCACAAAAGAAGAATGGAGCTAGAGAACTTTATTTATCTATTTATCCAGATAATTTTTGCCAAAAATCAGTCAATGACAAAAATGGAAATCTTTTTAATAAATGGTGCTAGAAAGAGCTAGATATCCATATTTTAAAAATATATTTTAAAAAACCAAATTTAGCAATCTATAATCATACGGCCGTCAAAAGATAACGTATTGAGGGCAATGGGACCATAAAAAAGTTAGATCTGTTCCAACTTTGTATGCGAAGGACTAATGCTAAAGCTGAAACTACAGTCCTTTGACTACCTGATGCAAAGAGACTACTCATTGAAAAAGATCCCAGTGCTGGATACGATTGAGGGCAGGAAGAGAAGAGGATGACAGAGGACAAGATGGTTGGATGGCATCACTGAGTCAGTGGACTTGAGTTTGAGCAAGCTTCAGGAGACAGTGAAGGTCAGGGAAGCCAGTGTGCTGCAGTCCGTGGGGTTGCAAAGAGTAGGACACAACTTAGAAACTGAACAACAACAACGGTCCCTATATATTAGCAACAAAAAGTTGACATTGAAACTTTAAAACAAGTGCAATTTATAACACACCAAAAAGTAAGGAATAATTAGGGATACATATGACAAAATACGTTTAATACTTGTATGCTATAAATAATAAATTGCTGAGAGAAATTAAAGATCAAAATAAATGGAGAGATGCACCATGTTCATTGATCAGAAATATTCAATATTAAGAGGTCAGTTTTTCCTAAATGGCTGTACAGGTTCAACATTACTTCATTAACAATTTCAGCAGGCTTTTTGGTGTAAGATGACAAAGTCACAATAAAATTCATATGGGAATGTGAAGGCCTAAAATACTCAAAACAACTTAGAAGAAAACAAAGTTGATTTCAAGACTTTTTGTAAACCGTGGCAATCAAGACAGTCTGTTGCTTGGATAAGCAAAGCCAATAAATCAATAAAACAGAATAGAGTCCAGAAATGAACCCACACATAAGTCAGTCAATGTTTGATGAAATTGTTAAGGCAATTAAGCAGGGAAAGATAGTCATTTCGACACATGGTGCTTGAATACTTGCAGAAGATTTATAATAGTGAGGACTATTCCACAAAAGAAGAATGGAGCTAGAGAACTTTATTTATCTATTTATCCAGATAATTTTTGCCAAAAATCAGTCAATGACAAAAATGGAAATCTTTTTAATAAATGGTGCTAGAAAGAGCTAGATATCCATATTTTAAAAATATATATACCATGCCTTTCTGTAGAGGAAAATTAAGATGTGTCATAGTCTTTAAATGTGAGCAATCTATAATCATACGGCATTTAGAAAATAGCACAGGTATTCTTAGACAAGACTACAAAAACACTAACAATAATAGGAAAAATACTGGCAGATTAGATTTCATCCAAATTAAATGTTCTGTGGAAGAGAGAAGCCCACACACTGCAACTAGAGAAGCCCGTGGGCTGCAACTAAGACCCAACAGAGCCAACTAAATAAATTAAAATATTTTTTAAAAAAATTAAATGTTTTGGGACTCAAAGAATACCAAATAATTCTTTCTCAAAGAATTATTGAGAAAATTATCTGCCGAATTACAAACTGGAGAGAATATTTACAATAAATGGTCATATCTGATGGAAGACTGTATCTAAACATACACAAATTGATAACTAAAAAATCCTGTTTTTAAAATGAGCCCAAAATTTGTATAGACATCACAAAAGAAGACATATGAATAGTCAACAAACACAGGAAAAGTAGCTGAATGTTATTAGTTATCCAAAAAGACAAGTTAAAACCATAATGTGCTACAATTTCACAGTCAGTAAAGTGGATTAAAAAAAATAAGAGACTGACAACAGCAAATGTAGGGAGACCATGGTGCAGCTGAAACTCTTATAGGTTGCGGGTGGGAGTGTAAAACATGGCAAAAGCAACTTGGAGAACTCTTTGGCAGCCTCTTATAAAATTAAACATATATGTCCCCTATGAGTCAGCAATTACATTCCTAGGTACTTAGCAAGAAACGTTCAAACACACATTAACTAAAAGCCTTGTAAAACAATATTCGTACGATTCTTACTCACAATAGACCCAAATTGGAAAAACACACATGTCAGTCAACTAGAAGACTAGATAAACAACAGATCATGTATTCACAGAATAGGATACTTGCCAATAAAAAACTTAAAATGATTGATAATAGCAACACATGCCTGAAACTTACAGATACTATATTGATTGCAGTAAGTGAGTAAAAAACGTGAAGGAATCATTACTGTAGGTGGCAAAACTTTGGCCCTGTGCCTTTGGTCATGTTGTTATTCCTGTGAATATGTTACGTGACATAAAAAACCATGCCTTTCTGTAGAGGAAAATTAAGATGTGTCATAGTCTTTAAATGTGAGCAATCTATAATCATACGGCATTTAGAAAATAGCACAGGTATTCTTAGACAAGACTACAAAAACACTAACAATAATAGGAAAAATACTGGCAGATTAGATTTCATCCAAATTAAATGTTCTGTGGAAGAGAGAAGCCCACACACTGCAACTAGAGAAGCCCGTGGGCTGCAACTAAGACCCAACAGAGCCAACTAAATAAATTAAAATATTTTTTAAAAAAATTAAATGTTTTGGGACTCAAAGAATACCAAATAATTCTTTCTCAAAGAATTATTGAGAAAATTATCTGCCGAATTACAAACTGGAGAGAATATTTACAATAAATGGTCATATCTGATGGAAGACTGTATCTAAACATACACAAATTGATAACTAAAAAATCCTGTTTTTAAAATGAGCCCAAAATTTGTATAGACATCACAAAAGAAGACATATGAATAGTCAACAAACACAGGAAAAGTAGCTGAATGTTATTAGTTATCCAAAAAGACAAGTTAAAACCATAATGTGCTACAATTTCACAGTCAGTAAAGTGGATTAAAAAAAATAAGAGACTGACAACAGCAAATGTAGGGAGACCATGGTGCAGCTGAAACTCTTATAGGTTGCGGGTGGGAGTGTAAAACATGGCAAAAGCAACTTGGAGAACTCTTTGGCAGCCTCTTATAAAATTAAACATATATGTCCCCTATGAGTCAGCAATTACATTCCTAGGTACTTAGCAAGAAACGTTCAAACACACATTAACTAAAAGCCTTGTAAAACAATATTCGTACGATTCTTACTCACAATAGACCCAAATTGGAAAAACACACATGTCAGTCAACTAGAAGACTAGATAAACAACAGATCATGTATTCACAGAATAGGATACTTGCCAATAAAAAACTTAAAATGATTGATAATAGCAACACATGCCTGAAACTTACAGATACTATATTGATTGCAGTAAGTGAGTAAAAAACGTGAAGGAATCATTACTGTAGGTGGCAAAACTTTGGCCCTGTGCCTTTGGTCATGTTGTTATTCCTGTGAATATGTTACGTGACATAGCAAAAGAGACTTTGAAGATGGGATGAAGGTTACTTGTCAGTTGGCCTTAAAATAGAGAGATTATTCAGGATTATCCTGGGAGCTCCAATGAATCATATGAATCCTAAAATCCAAGACTGAAGGGGCAAGTGAGTTACTTGAAACTTGAGAAAACCTCACATTAGCTGAAAGACAGAGGGGTCCACGTGGAAAGTGTGAGAAAGAAATGGATTCTGCCAACAATCAATGCTTGAGAGATGACCCTGAGCTCCAGCTGAGAACCTCCCCTTGGGTACCACCTTGGTTTTGGCCATGTGAGACCGTGAGCAGAGAATCAAGCCATGGTGAGCCGGATCTCTTATCTATAGAAACTGCAAGATAGTAAATATCTATTGTTTAAGCTGCTAAATTTGTGTCAATGTTTTATGCAGAAATAGATAATTAGCACACTATATAATTCCACTTGGGCTTCACTGGTGGTTCAGACAGTAAAGAATCCACCTGTGGGGGCTTCCCTAGTGATCCAGGACATCACCTTGCAGTGCAAGGGGCGCTGGTTCAATCCCTGGCCTGGGAAGATCCCATGTGCCGCGGAGCAGCTGGACCAATGTGTCCAATTACCAAGCCTGAGCCTTGGAGCTCACGCGCCCAGAGCTGTGCTCTGCGACAACAGAGGCCACTGCGATGGGAGGCCCACACAGGCCAAAGAACAAAGATGGATAAAAAATAGATAAATGAAAGACCAATAGAAGTGGCCTGCCTTCCTCCCTCCTTCCCCAACCCGCGCCCCGCCCCCCCCCCCAAAAAAGAATCCACCTGCAATGCAGGAGACCTAGGTTAGGAAGATCCCCTGGAGGAGGGCATGGCAACCCATTCCAGTTATTCTGGTCTAGAGAATCCCCATGGACAGAGGAGCCTGGTGGGCTGCAGTTCATGGGGTTGCAAAGACTCAGACACGACTGAGTGACTAAGCACATATGATTCCACTTATTTTAATTATTCAGTCCAGTCCCTAAGTCATGTCCGACTCTTTGTGACCAGATGGACTTCAGCACACCAGGCTTCCCTGTCCTTTACCATCTCCCAGAGGTTGCTCAAACTCATGTCCATTGAGTCAGTGATGCCATCCAACCATCTTATCATCTGTCAACCCCTTCTCCTCCTGCCTTTAATCTTTCCCAGCATTAGGGTCTTTTCCAGTGAGTCAGCTCTTCACATCAGTGGCCGAATTATTGGAGCTTCACCTTCACATTAGTCCTTCCAATGACTATTTGGGGTCGATTTCCTTTAGGATTTGCTTGTTTGATCTCCTTGCTGTCTAAGGGACTCTCAAGAGTCTTCTCCAGCACCACAGTTTGAAAGCATCAATTCTTAGGCTCTTAGCCTTCTTTATGGTCCAACTCACATCCAGCTGAGAACCTCCCTTGGGTACCACCTTGGTTTTGGCCATGTGAGACCGTGAGCAGAGAATCAAGCCATGGTGAGCCGGATCTCTTATCTATAGAAACTGCAAGATAGTAAATATCTATTGTTTAAGCTGCTAAATTTGTGTCAATGTTTTATGCAGAAATAGATAATTAGCACACTATATAATTCCACTTGGGCTTCACTGGTGGTTCAGACAGTAAAGAATCCACCTGTGGGGGCTTCCCTAGTGATCCAGGACATCACCTTGCAGTGCAAGGGGCGCTGGTTCAATCCCTGGCCTGGGAAGATCCCATGTGCCGCGGAGCAGCTGGACCAATGTGTCCAATTACCAAGCCTGAGCCTTGGAGCTCACGCGCCCAGAGCTGTGCTCTGCGACAACAGAGGCCACTGCGATGGGAGGCCCACACAGGCCAAAGAACAAAGATGGATAAAAAATAGATAAATGAAAGACCAATAGAAGTGGCCTGCCTTCCTCCCTCCTTCCCCAACCCGCGCCCCGCCCCCCCCCCCAAAAAAGAATCCACCTGCAATGCAGGAGACCTAGGTTAGGAAGATCCCCTGGAGGAGGGCATGGCAACCCATTCCAGTTATTCTGGTCTAGAGAATCCCCATGGACAGAGGAGCCTGGTGGGCTGCAGTTCATGGGGTTGCAAAGACTCAGACACGACTGAGTGACTAAGCACATATGATTCCACTTATTTTAATTATTCAGTCCAGTCCCTAAGTCATGTCCGACTCTTTGTGACCAGATGGACTTCAGCACACCAGGCTTCCCTGTCCTTTACCATCTCCCAGAGGTTGCTCAAACTCATGTCCATTGAGTCAGTGATGCCATCCAACCATCTTATCATCTGTCAACCCCTTCTCCTCCTGCCTTTAATCTTTCCCAGCATTAGGGTCTTTTCCAGTGAGTCAGCTCTTCACATCAGTGGCCGAATTATTGGAGCTTCACCTTCACATTAGTCCTTCCAATGACTATTTGGGGTCGATTTCCTTTAGGATTTGCTTGTTTGATCTCCTTGCTGTCTAAGGGACTCTCAAGAGTCTTCTCCAGCACCACAGTTTGAAAGCATCAATTCTTAGGCTCTTAGCCTTCTTTATGGTCCAACTCACATCCATACATGACTACTGGAAAAGCCATACCTTTGACTATATGGACAATATTGACAATACTGTCTATATTGACTGTATTGGCAAACTGCTGTCCCTGCTTTTTAATATGTTGTCTAGGTTTGTCATATCTTTTTTTCCAAGGAGCAGACATCTTTTAATTTCATGGCTGCAGTCATTGACAGCAGTGATTTTGAAGTCCAAGAAAATAAAATATGTGACTGTTTCCATTTTTCCTCATCTATTTGCCATGGAACAATGTTGAGTTTTAAGCCAGCCTCTTTCCATCAAGAGGCTCTTAAGTTCCTCTTCAGTTTTTGTCATTAGGGTGGTATCATCTGCACATCTGAGGTTTGATATTGCCCATGGCAACATTGATTCCAGGTTGCGATCCATCTAGCCCAGCATTTTGTATGATGTACTCTGGATATAAGCTAGATAAGCAGAATGACAATATATGGCCTAATGTACTCCTTTCCCAATTTTGAACCAGTCCATTGTTCCATGTCCAGTTCTAACTGTTGCTTCTTGACCTGCATACAGGTTTCTCAGGAGGCAGGTAAGGTGGTCATTTTGTTGTGATCCACACAAAGGCTTTAGTGTAGTCAGTGCAACAGAAGTAGATGTTTTTCTGGAATTCTTTTGCTTTCTCTGTGATCTAACAGATGTTGGCAATTTGATCTCTGGTCATCTGCCGTTTCCAAATCCAGCTTGTACATCTGGAAGTTCTTGGTTCACATTCTGTTGAAGCCTAGCTTGGATTTTAATTTTAGAACAGTCAAAACTAATCTATGATACTATAAGTCAGCAAGTAGCTGTCTGTGAAAAGGAGAGAAGTAATTGAAAGGGATGCAAAGGAAATTTCTGGGGTAATAGAAATGTTTCATATGTTGTTACACATGGTAATTACATGGTTTATAAAATCATCAAAATTCATTACACTTTATATCTCCATCAAACACAAACAAACAAACAGTGAGACACCCTCCATGCCCAGTAAGATGGCAAAAATAAAAGAGATTGACAGTAAGTGTTGGCTATGATGTGAAGCAAAGAGAACTCATGCTCTTCTGGTGAGGGTATAGAATGGCATAACCAGTTTGGAGAAGTGTTTGGAAACTTTTTATAAAGTAAAACATACCTGTTCACTATAACCCAGCAATTCCACCCGTATGAGTTTATCTAAGAAAAATGGAAACTAGGTTTACAAAAAGACTTACGCAATCATGTTCATATCAGCCTTATCCGTAGTGCCCCCAAAGTGAAAAAATAACCTAATGTCCAGCAGGAGGAGAATGGAAAAACAAATTGCAGTCTATCCCTACAATAATTATAATACATGGTATTATTGTTGTTTAGTCACTAAATCGTGTCTGATTCTTTCTGTGACCTTATGGACTGTAGCCAGCCTCTTTCCATCAAGAGGCTCTTAAGTTCCTCTTCAGTTTTTGTCATTAGGGTGGTATCATCTGCACATCTGAGGTTTGATATTGCCCATGGCAACATTGATTCCAGGTTGCGATCCATCTAGCCCAGCATTTTGTATGATGTACTCTGGATATAAGCTAGATAAGCAGAATGACAATATATGGCCTAATGTACTCCTTTCCCAATTTTGAACCAGTCCATTGTTCCATGTCCAGTTCTAACTGTTGCTTCTTGACCTGCATACAGGTTTCTCAGGAGGCAGGTAAGGTGGTCATTTTGTTGTGATCCACACAAAGGCTTTAGTGTAGTCAGTGCAACAGAAGTAGATGTTTTTCTGGAATTCTTTTGCTTTCTCTGTGATCTAACAGATGTTGGCAATTTGATCTCTGGTCATCTGCCGTTTCCAAATCCAGCTTGTACATCTGGAAGTTCTTGGTTCACATTCTGTTGAAGCCTAGCTTGGATTTTAATTTTAGAACAGTCAAAACTAATCTATGATACTATAAGTCAGCAAGTAGCTGTCTGTGAAAAGGAGAGAAGTAATTGAAAGGGATGCAAAGGAAATTTCTGGGGTAATAGAAATGTTTCATATGTTGTTACACATGGTAATTACATGGTTTATAAAATCATCAAAATTCATTACACTTTATATCTCCATCAAACACAAACAAACAAACAGTGAGACACCCTCCATGCCCAGTAAGATGGCAAAAATAAAAGAGATTGACAGTAAGTGTTGGCTATGATGTGAAGCAAAGAGAACTCATGCTCTTCTGGTGAGGGTATAGAATGGCATAACCAGTTTGGAGAAGTGTTTGGAAACTTTTTATAAAGTAAAACATACCTGTTCACTATAACCCAGCAATTCCACCCGTATGAGTTTATCTAAGAAAAATGGAAACTAGGTTTACAAAAAGACTTACGCAATCATGTTCATATCAGCCTTATCCGTAGTGCCCCCAAAGTGAAAAAATAACCTAATGTCCAGCAGGAGGAGAATGGAAAAACAAATTGCAGTCTATCCCTACAATAATTATAATACATGGTATTATTGTTGTTTAGTCACTAAATCGTGTCTGATTCTTTCTGTGACCTTATGGACTGTAGCCCACCAGACTCCTCTGTCCATGGAATTCTCTAGGCAAGAATACTGGAGTGGGTTGCCATTTCTTACTCCAGGGGATCTTCCCAACCCAGGGATTGAACCAGCGTTTCCTGCAGTTCCTACATTGGCAGGTGGGTTCTTTTTTGTGTGTGTGTGTGAACTGTCACTTGGTCTGGGTATGTCTGATGTTTCCTCATCAGTTTCTGGCCATTAGGGAGACCAGCTGTTCCAGTTTGCGTGGACTTTTCCAGAATGGTCTTTGTCTCGGGTTATCCCTCAGTCCTGAGTGGACTGGGGTGGTTGGCTACTCAGATATACCATAGCCTTGATATCAGTCCTACTCAAAGCAATATGTTTTGGGGTCTTTATATTCTTAAATTTTATTTATAATATTTTTCTTGAACATAGAAATAATTTCATTTTAATAAAACTAATGGTATAGAAACTGTTGACATAGTACAAAGTTGAATGATTTTCTTTGTGGTTTGTTCCATTGTTTTCGTGTGGGTTCTTGTGAAGCCTGGGCTCTAGGCAGGCGGGCTTTGTAAGTTGCAGCACTTGGGCTCAGTAGGAGAGGTTTGTGGGCCCTACAGCACAGGCTTAGTTGCTCTGTGGCATGTGGAGTCTTCCTGGACCAGGATCGAACCTGTGTCCCCTGCATTGGCAGGCAGACTGGGCAGGTGGGTTCTTAACCACTAGCACCACCTGGGAAGGATGACTAAATGTGTCATAGTTGGACTATTAGCCTAAGACATATGTATTTCCAGCAACTATAGGATAAAACAGAGTGTAGCTTATCTTCATAGGAAATGGAAAATTGTATCTAAAGAATGATTTGATTTAGAATTCTGAGTCCACCTAAACCTTATGGAGTTGAAAGCTTTGAGGAAACTGAAGGAAGATACTGAGATTTACATTTCTTTTTCACTTATTTCTATTCTGGCAGTATTTTTGCTAAAAATGGAAACTAGGTTTACAAAAAGACTTACGCAATCATGTTCATATCAGCCTTATCCGTAGTGCCCCCAAAGTGAAAAAATAACCTAATGTCCAGCAGGAGGAGAATGGAAAAACAAATTGCAGTCTATCCCTACAATAATTATAATACATGGTATTATTGTTGTTTAGTCACTAAATCGTGTCTGATTCTTTCTGTGACCTTATGGACTGTAGCCCACCAGACTCCTCTGTCCATGGAATTCTCTAGGCAAGAATACTGGAGTGGGTTGCCATTTCTTACTCCAGGGGATCTTCCCAACCCAGGGATTGAACCAGCGTTTCCTGCAGTTCCTACATTGGCAGGTGGGTTCTTTTTTGTGTGTGTGTGTGAACTGTCACTTGGTCTGGGTATGTCTGATGTTTCCTCATCAGTTTCTGGCCATTAGGGAGACCAGCTGTTCCAGTTTGCGTGGACTTTTCCAGAATGGTCTTTGTCTCGGGTTATCCCTCAGTCCTGAGTGGACTGGGGTGGTTGGCTACTCAGATATACCATAGCCTTGATATCAGTCCTACTCAAAGCAATATGTTTTGGGGTCTTTATATTCTTAAATTTTATTTATAATATTTTTCTTGAACATAGAAATAATTTCATTTTAATAAAACTAATGGTATAGAAACTGTTGACATAGTACAAAGTTGAATGATTTTCTTTGTGGTTTGTTCCATTGTTTTCGTGTGGGTTCTTGTGAAGCCTGGGCTCTAGGCAGGCGGGCTTTGTAAGTTGCAGCACTTGGGCTCAGTAGGAGAGGTTTGTGGGCCCTACAGCACAGGCTTAGTTGCTCTGTGGCATGTGGAGTCTTCCTGGACCAGGATCGAACCTGTGTCCCCTGCATTGGCAGGCAGACTGGGCAGGTGGGTTCTTAACCACTAGCACCACCTGGGAAGGATGACTAAATGTGTCATAGTTGGACTATTAGCCTAAGACATATGTATTTCCAGCAACTATAGGATAAAACAGAGTGTAGCTTATCTTCATAGGAAATGGAAAATTGTATCTAAAGAATGATTTGATTTAGAATTCTGAGTCCACCTAAACCTTATGGAGTTGAAAGCTTTGAGGAAACTGAAGGAAGATACTGAGATTTACATTTCTTTTTCACTTATTTCTATTCTGGCAGTATTTTTTGCTATGCATTATTTATTCACTGCTTTCAGTCTCGCTGATATCATCCAGAATATGTTTTTAATATTATGCTATGGTGATTCTGAAGATTTGAAGGTTTTATAGAGAGTAGAGGAATTACTATACAGATATAAAGTTTATTTTAAAATTTCATTTTGCCCTTGCAGAGCATTTTGCTTCAAAATTTAAAGCAGTTCACAGAAGGAGAAATACAAATGATTAATAAACATATGACAGAAGTTAAGCCATTCTAATAATGAAAGAAAAATAAATCACAAATTAGATATTATGCTTTTGCCTCTCAGATTATCGAAGGCTTATAGAAGTCACATTTATCCAGGTTTGGCTGGGTTGTAACATGGGTTGCTGATGGAAAGGTAAACTGGTACAATTTTTGGAAAAGCAATGTAGCTTCGTATATCAGCACCCTTACAAATATAGGAGCCCCTCTCCTTGCATGGTACCGTGTTTAACTGAAACTTATTCATATCAGAACTATGCAAAGTAAGGAGTGTCTCTATTGCTTTAGATACAGTAATTCCACCTCCCAGAATCTATTTTTAGACAGTAAGTAGGGATGCCTGGAAGGTTAACATAGAAGTATATTTATGGGGCATCATTTATAATAAAAATGGGAACTAGCCTGCATATTCAACAATAAGGAATTGGTTAAATAAATTATGGGGCTTCCATGTAGTGGAACACTCTGCTTCCATAAAAATCATGTTTTTCAAACAATAGTTAAAGACATTTGGAAATGCTTATGATATAATATTCAATAAAAAAAGCAAGATGCAAAAAGTACATGCAGAATGAGCTCAGTTTTATGTGCATCTGTGCAGCCATGCTCCCAAGAAAATGTATATATATACACACGTGGTACTAGTTTAAATTGAACCAAAATGGTAAGAAGGCTCTTTCTGAGTGATGAGATTATGGGTAATCTATGGTTTTTCTTAAAGTTTTCTATACTTCCCTAATCTTTGTTATGAAGCTCTACATTCTTATTTGGTATTTTAATACTTAACAGTAAATATAGTTTATAGATCATTTATAAAAAACTGGAACTGTATAGAGTAAAAAGGTAAAGTGCCTAGTCTATTTTTCTGTACAAAGGTCCAAACTACTTTCTGTGCACTTGCATAATAATAAGGGTATTTTCCATATTAAAAATGACTTCATTGAAAATTAAGTTAGCTCCTGTATGTTGGGAACAATTAAATCATACTAAGAATGATCAACCTAGGAATCTTATGAATCTAGATGGGTACTTTTTTTTAAAAAAACATTTATTTATTTATTTATTTATTTATTTATTTATTTATTTATTTTGAGGGGGGCGGGTTGGGTCATTTCTCTATTTTTATCCATCTTTGCTCTTTGGCTCTTGTGGGCCTCCCATCGCGGTGGCCTCTTGTGGGACTCTGAATTGAAAGAGGACAGTTGCAAGCATGAGGAAGTTTAAGCACATTGTTTCAGTTTGGAGCTAAGATGGCACCTACAGGAAGGGCCGTGGGAGTGAAAGCAAGCTTAAGCACATTGTTTAAAGAAGCTTAAGCACATGTTTGCAGTTTGGAGCTAAAATGGCGCCTACAGGAAGAGACGAGGGCGTGATCTAAATTGTTAAGTGATGGTCAAATTTTTTGATTGGTTCCCCTGGCTTCCGTGCTCGTGGATGATTGCTTGACCTTTAGCTTGATTGGTGTAATCTATAGGAAGTCCCATGCAAAACCCCCTTCACTTGCCTATAAAAGCTGTGAATCTGCATTAATAAAGCGGAACTGCCTCGACAGAACCCCTGCCGTGTCTGGTTGTCTCCGACATGTACCGGCGGGCTGGGGGGCGGGCAGAAAGGCTCGCCTCTCTCCAAGATCTCCCGGTTCAGCTGGGGGCAATCCCGCTGCCTTCCTTTCTGCGGAAGGCCACCGCAGCCTCCGTTGTCGCAGAGCGCTAGCTCTGGCCACATGCGCTCCAGAGCTCCGGCTCGGTGATTGGACACATCAGTCCAGCGGCCCCGCGGCACATGGGATCTTCCCAGGCCAGAGCTCAAACCGGCGCCCCTTGCACTGCAAGGCGGTGTCCTTACCTACTGGACCACCAGGGAAGCCCTAGATGGGTACTTTATGAACTATGCTTATTATTACTCTTAGAGTGATTG
The DNA here is from genome assembly GCA_022376925.1 of Tragulus kanchil. Lineage (NCBI taxonomy): Eukaryota > Metazoa > Chordata > Mammalia > Artiodactyla > Tragulidae > Tragulus > Tragulus kanchil. The sequence continues at coordinate 72,962,875 of JAIOJX010000003.1, read as the reverse complement.
GTATGGAACTCAGTGGATTTGTGGCACTAATTTATGGCCTTGACATCTACAGGGATGTATACAAGGTGTAGCCTGGGATTCCTATGAATTTAAGGTCATACTCGTTAACAACTGCCATCAATCTACCATTGATGTGAGCCCAATGAGTCAGAAGATCTGTATTCTACTGATAGGACCACTTAGCAGCTGTTTTTTTGTAGGAGTGTGCCTTCAGTGGGATTACAGAATGTAATTGAGCATAATGAAGCTTTAGCAACTTTCATAAGCTTTAAATGATAGTAACCAGGATGTTAGCCTATTGAGCCTCCCTGATGGCTCAGACCGTAAAGAATTCTCCTGCAATGGAGGAGGCCTGGGTTTGATCCCTGGGTTGGGAAGATCCCCTGGAGGAGGGCATGGCAACCCACTCCAGTATTCTTGCCTGGAGAATCCCAATGGACAGAGGAACCTGGTGGGCTACAGAGAACATACAATAAACCACATCCACTGAAAGTGTACAATGTAATGGATTTGACAGATGTACCTCTCTGTTAAACTGGCACCATAATCAAAACCTAGGACATTTTCCCATCACCTCCAAAAGTTTGTTCGTGTCACTTTGCAGTTCACCGCTCCCTCTGTGAATCAATTTTTTTGTTACCTTATTCTAGAACTTTATAAAAATAAAATTATATAGTATATAGTCTTTTCTGTTTAGCTTCTTTTGCTTATCATTATGGTTTTGAGATTCATCCATATGGTGTGTATAGAAAGAGTTCCTTTTTTATTGCTGAGTAATATTTAATTGTATAGATATAAGATGTGCTGTTTATGTATTCAGCTGCAAATATTTGACTTATTTCTAGTTTTTTTCTATTATAGGTAAATATCCTTTTATCATTTGTATATAGTATTTGTGTAAACATAGCACTTTCATTTTTCTTGGCTAAACACCTGGTAATGTGTATTAGTCTGGGTTCTCCAGGATATATGTAATAAATACCTATATAGATACTACATAAAGAGATAGATAGACAGAAAAGATTCATTATTAAGGAATTGGCTCACTTGACTGTGGAGGCAAAGAATTCCTAAAATCTGCACTTAGCTAGACCCAGGAGAACTGTTGGTGTAGTTCCAGTGCAAGTTCAAAATTCTGAGAACCAGCAGAGTCAATGTTGTAAATTCCAGTCTGAGTCCAAGTCTAAGGGCAGGAGAAGGCTAACGGTGTAGCTCAAAGACAGAGAGAGAGACAGTGAATTCATCCTTCCTCAGCCATTGAGTTCTGTTCAGGGCGTTAACAGATTGGGTGAGGTCCACCCTCAATGCGGAGGGCAGTCAGCTTTACTATTTCAAACATTCATCTCATCCACCTTCCCACCGAGAGTGCGGCCAGGGCGGGGGCGGGTTCTGTGTCGCCGCGGCCACGGGGCGCGCCCCCTCCGGCCTGCGGCCCCTGCGCGCACTCTGCGGATTCCGGAGCCAGCGCAAAGTCGGGGGACCGCCGACCCTGGCCCTGCGCACCCCTAGGCCGCGTGGAGGGCCTGAGTGTCACCCAGAAACACCTTCCCAGACACACCCAGCATGTTCGCCCAAATATCTAAGCACCGAGTGACCCAATCAAGTTGACACATAAAAGTAGCTAACCATCACAGAGTAGAATGAATGAGTCATAAGGTAAACGTATGCTTACCTTTTTAAGAAACTGTCAGTTTTCCAGAGTTATGGGGCCATTTTCCTCTCCTACGAGGAGTATATGAGTAGTTGTACTTACTCCACATCCTCCCAACACTGGTACAATCAATCTTTTTAATTTTGTGCATGCATGCTCAAAATTTTGATCAAAAGTTGCTTTAGTTGTGTCCAATCCTATGCAGCCCCATGCCCTGTAGCCTGCCAGGCTCCTCCATCATGGATTCTCCAGACAAGAACACTGGAGTGGGTTTGCCATTTCCTCCTCCAGGAATCCTCTTGACCCAGGAGTCAAACCCACATCACCTACGTCTTCTGCATGGCAGGCGGGTTCTTCACCACCAGCACCACCTGGGAATCCCCCTTTTCCATTTTAGCCATTTTAATAGGTGTTATCTCATTATGGTTTTAATTTGTATTTCTAGATAATGTAAAATGTCTTTTCATGTGCTTATTTGCCATAAGTGTATGTTCTTTAGTAAAGTGTTCAATTTTTAACCCAAATTTTTATTGGATTGTTTCTTCCTTACTAGTTTTGAAAGTTCTTTATATAGTCCAGATAAAAGTCCTTTATCAGGTATATACTTTAGAAATATTTGTTTCCTAGTCTGTGACTTAACAGTGTCTCTTCAGGAGCAAACGTTTCTTGTTTTGATGGAGTACAACTAATTTTTTTCTTTGGTGGGTTATGCTTTTGTTATTGCAGCTAAGATCTTTGTAAATGCAAAGTAACAAAGATTTTCCAGAAGATTTATTTATAGTTGTACATTTGATGTTTGTGTCTGTGATTCATTTTTAGTTGATTTTTATATATGATGTGAGATGTAAATCAGAGTTCCTTTTTTTAAATACAGATGTTCAATTTTTCCAGCACTGTTCCACCACTGTTACAAACACTATCCTTTCTCCACTGAATTGCTTTTTCACCTCTGTTAAAAATCAGTTGTTTATGTACATGAGAGTCTATTGTTGGACTATTTAATCTCTGTAATCATCTCTTTATCTGTCTTTATGCTAAAGCTATATTGTCTTTATTAATGGAGCTTTATACTCAGTTTTGAAATCAGGTAGTGTTAATCTCCCGACTTTGTTCTTATTCATCACATTTAATTTGGTTAGTTTAGATTCTCTGCATTTCCATACACACTTTAAAATTAACATTTCATTTCCTACAGAAAGCCCTTTTGAAATTTCAGCTGGGATTGTGATGAATCTATAGATCAGTTTGGAGACAGCTGACATCTTAACGTTGAATCTTTCATCTCTCAACATGGTTTTTCAAGTTTTCAAATGTTTTTATCTATTAAAACTCTGCATCTAAATCTACTATGAACACTTACATCAACAGCTGAAACTATCAACATTACTAATACATCCTCTTGACCCAGGAGTCAAACCCACATCACCTACGTCTTCTGCATGGCGGGTTCTTCACCACCAGCACCACCTGGGAATCCCCCTTTTCCATTTTAGCCATTTTAATAGGTGTTATCTCATTATGGTTTTAATTTGTATTTCTAGATAATGTAAAATGTCTTTTCATGTGCTTATTTGCCATAAGTGTATGTTCTTTAGTAAAGTGTTCAATTTTTAACCCAAATTTTTATTGGATTGTTTCTTCCTTACTAGTTTTGAAAGTTCTTTATATAGTCCAGATAAAAGTCCTTTATCAGGTATATACTTTAGAAATATTTGTTTCCTAGTCTGTGACTTAACAGTGTCTCTTCAGGAGCAAACGTTTCTTGTTTTGATGGAGTACAACTAATTTTTTTCTTTGGTGGGTTATGCTTTTGTTATTGCAGCTAAGATCTTTGTAAATGCAAAGTAACAAAGATTTTCCAGAAGATTTATTTATAGTTGTACATTTGATGTTTGTGTCTGTGATTCATTTTTAGTTGATTTTTATATATGATGTGAGATGTAAATCAGAGTTCCTTTTTTTAAATACAGATGTTCAATTTTTCCAGCACTGTTCCACCACTGTTACAAACACTATCCTTTCTCCACTGAATTGCTTTTTCACCTCTGTTAAAAATCAGTTGTTTATGTACATGAGAGTCTATTGTTGGACTATTTAATCTCTGTAATCATCTCTTTATCTGTCTTTATGCTAAAGCTATATTGTCTTTATTAATGGAGCTTTATACTCAGTTTTGAAATCAGGTAGTGTTAATCTCCCGACTTTGTTCTTATTCATCACATTTAATTTGGTTAGTTTAGATTCTCTGCATTTCCATACACACTTTAAAATTAACATTTCATTTCCTACAGAAAGCCCTTTTGAAATTTCAGCTGGGATTGTGATGAATCTATAGATCAGTTTGGAGACAGCTGACATCTTAACGTTGAATCTTTCATCTATCAACATGGTCTCAGTATCAATGTATATCTATATCTACCTGTATCTATCTATCTATGTAACCATCCGTCTAGCCATCCTAAACATTGCTGAAACTATCAGACATTACTAATACATACACCAGCAGTACATACACACACAAACACAGTATTGTTAAAACTGTTAAACACTGCTGAGATATATATCACAGGCTTCCCTGGTGGCTCAGCAGTAAAGATTGGAGCTACAGGAGCTGCAGACTCAATCTCTGGGTTAAGAAGATCCCCTGGAGGAGGGTATGGCAGCCCACTCCAGTCTTCTTGCCTGGAGAATCCCATGAACAGATGAGCCTGGCAGGCTGCAGTCCATAGGGTCACAGAGAGTCCAACATGAGATATATATATCAGGGCCTAGCAATACAGGGTAAAAATCCCATTGCATTTAAGATTCTAGTGGACGTAGGGAAGAACAGAAGGATCATAGTTTAGATGCAAACACTCCCATGATATTCCAGTTCACATAGTCACATTTGAAACAGCTATTTCAGGAGCCAAATTATTAAGGATAATTTATTCCAGATTTCTGCTGGAATAAACAATGCTTCTGAGTTTTGTACAGATGTGTAGCCGGCAGTGAACTGCCTGACTCTGTTGGTTTCTAGACATCTTTCAGCAGAGTCAGGGCTCCACGAGAAGAGCCAAGCATTCAGGGTCTCTGTGCATTTTCAGGCACACCCTGGGGCCTCAGTCTAATAAGGGGATTACCCTCGTCTCTGTGTGTAATTTTTTCACTGGCGACAGATTTAATGTGGATAATCATGCTCACTTAATAAGAAGTACAGTATAATTTAACAGGAGATAGTAATTCAAGTTTAAATGAATTTTCATCTACAGTTTTTAGAGCATTATGTGTGTATGACAGAGAACAGTGGGTGAAGAGCTAACCTAAAAATAGCAACACCTTGAAGTGTGTGTTAGTTCATTCATTTTTTTTCCACTTAAACAGGTGAGATGATGAAAAGTGGAAAAATGTATTTCATGGTAGAGACAATTTTGGTAAATAATAAGAGCTTAAACCAAAAGACTGTACCATTCACCTAACATTTTATAACACAGGAAATCATGTTTGCTTACTGTTTTAGCCTGTCAACTAAACCAGTGTCAGCAAATGTCTTCCCTAAAGGTCCAACTTTGTTCTTAGGTTATGATTTAGGCAAAGCAGACTAGACAGTTTCTGCCACAACCACACAACTCTGTCTTTGGAACATGAAAACTGTTATATAACCCTTAAAATGGCCAGCATGTATAATGATTACTGTTTGGTAGTCAGCACTTGTTTTGTTTTTTCGGCACCTCTGCCAAATAAGGCAAATCGATTCTCTCATCAGTTTTCAGCATCCTTCTTCCTGAATAACATCATTCAGCAGCTCTTTCAACAGGAATCTAGTCAATTTCTCAGGCTTCGTTGCTCTGAAAGTCTATTTTGCCCTCACTCCTGAGTGAAAGTGAGGGGACCATAGTTAGACACAACACAGTGAAACTTCAGGATACTAAGGAAAAGGAAGTTCACTAACTTAACTTAGACATCTGGCATATGACACAGCAGCATTACGATTAGTAGGCTTGGAGAAACTGGCTACTCAGATAGATGAAAAACCTAAATGAAAAAAAAATATTGTAAAAGTTTGGAAGAAAATAGAAAATAGTATCTTTATGGTATTGTAATAGAGTTGTTACTATATAAAATTCAAGAATATAAACCATAAAAATAACAAACTTAAATATATTAAACTTTAAAAAACCCCTTTATACAATACCATATACAAAGTAGAAAGACAAGGTACACACTAGGATATTTGCAGAGCACACAGCAGACAATCAATATTGTGTAAGGAATTCCAAGAAATCTATATAAAAAGTGATAATTCAATAGGAAAAATGGGCAAAGAATGTGAATAATTTATAAAAGAATAGGCTTGAAAAACCACTAAGCATGTAAAAAGATAGTTAATCTCACCAGTAGTCAGAAAAATTAAAAATAAAGAAATATTAAGATGGCCCTTTACACTCATTAGCTTGGCAAAGAAAATATTTTAATCTGAGCACACTGAATGTTGGTAAGGACATAAAAGAAAAAAAGTCTTAAAAATCATTATTTGGAGAGTGAATTGCTACAATCACCTTGAAAGATTTAGTATTGCCACTTGGCTTAGTAGTAAAGAATCAGCCTTCCCATGCAGGAGAGATGGGCTCTATCTCTAGAGAAGGAGATGGAAGCCCACTCCAGTATTCTTGCCCAGACAACCCCATGGACCGAGGAGCTTGACAGGCTACAGTCCGTGGGGCTGCAAAGAGTCGGACACAACTTAGCAACTAAACAGCTACAGTAAAGTTGAAGGTCCACATAACCTGCAACACGGCAGTTCCACATCTGAGTGTCAATTATCCGTTTCATAAAACTCTATGAAATAGAGATTCCTTTTCTAAAATAAGGAATGGGGACACTCTAATCTTATATTCTACTTTGTGAATAAAATACAGTTTTAAATTGTCAATTTCTCAGGCTTCGTTGCTCGAAAGTCTATTTTGCCCTCACTCCTGAGTGAAAGTGAGGGGACCATAGTTAGACACAACACAGTGAAACTTCAGGATACTAAGGAAAAGGAAGTTCACTAACTTAACTTAGACATCTGGCATATGACACAGCAGCATTACGATTAGTAGGCTTGGAGAAACTGGCTACTCAGATAGATGAAAAACCTAAATGAAAAAAAAATATTGTAAAAGTTTGGAAGAAAATAGAAAATAGTATCTTTATGGTATTGTAATAGAGTTGTTACTATATAAAATTCAAGAATATAAACCATAAAAATAACAAACTTAAATATATTAAACTTTAAAAAACCCCTTTATACAATACCATATACAAAGTAGAAAGACAAGGTACACACTAGGATATTTGCAGAGCACACAGCAGACAATCAATATTGTGTAAGGAATTCCAAGAAATCTATATAAAAAGTGATAATTCAATAGGAAAAATGGGCAAAGAATGTGAATAATTTATAAAAGAATAGGCTTGAAAAACCACTAAGCATGTAAAAAGATAGTTAATCTCACCAGTAGTCAGAAAAATTAAAAATAAAGAAATATTAAGATGGCCCTTTACACTCATTAGCTTGGCAAAGAAAATATTTTAATCTGAGCACACTGAATGTTGGTAAGGACATAAAAGAAAAAAAGTCTTAAAAATCATTATTTGGAGAGTGAATTGCTACAATCACCTTGAAAGATTTAGTATTGCCACTTGGCTTAGTAGTAAAGAATCAGCCTTCCCATGCAGGAGAGATGGGCTCTATCTCTAGAGAAGGAGATGGAAGCCCACTCCAGTATTCTTGCCCAGACAACCCCATGGACCGAGGAGCTTGACAGGCTACAGTCCGTGGGGCTGCAAAGAGTCGGACACAACTTAGCAACTAAACAGCTACAGTAAAGTTGAAGGTCCACATAACCTGCAACACGGCAGTTCCACATCTGAGTGTCAATTATCCGTTTCATAAAACTCTATGAAATAGAGATTCCTTTTCTAAAATAAGGAATGGGGACACTCTAATCTTATATTCTACTTTGTGAATAAATACACTTAAAAAAATATTTTAGGATGAGAGTACTTTATGGTGACCCTACAGCCAAATGTCTATGAAAAGATAATGCTTTCCACATAAGTTTTAAGTTTTTAATTAATAGAGCACATAGATACACCTGACTGATTATAATGTATAAATTGCAATATCCTGACCTGTCATCATGAAGGTTAAATCAAGAATAAGTAAAGATTAGCATTTTGGTACAGCTCAATGAGTGACAGTTATTTTCAAAATGTTTTCCTGCAGTCCTTGGCGTCTGTGCTGCCCCAAACAGCCCCTTCCCTCGCCAGCCACTGCAGAAGCCAGGAGTATTCCTGGGCAGCGGAAGGTGGTGCCAGCGATGTGCTCACAGTCTCCTGCTCTTCCTGATGGTAAGTGGATGCCCAGCTGCAGTTCCTGGGACATTTATTCCCTCACTTAGCATCTCTCACTCTATAAAAGGAGAAAGGGTAAAGGAGGGGAGAAAAAGTCTGGGAGAAGAAAGAGGAAAGCAGGAACAGAAAGATGAATTCGAAGGGCTGTGGTTTGGAAACACAAAGCCTGGATAACAGAAAATGGAAACAGAATTTAAAAATGTAAAGCAATGGAACAAAGAATATGAGGCATGAAATCTTAAATCTGAAAAACGAATGGTGGTAACAGGAGACTTAAGAACATTGTACTTAAGGGAAGACAGTACCAAAGTGTTTCTCGTGGTAATTTTATGTCTTTCAGAACGATAAGTATACTAACGTAAATGATGAAAAGCAACCTTGTAAGGGAAATCAAAACACTAGTTTGGTTTAATAGGGAGAGGCCGAACAAGCTAAATACACCCACTTTCTTTCAAAGTGCTTTGCGACAATCCGTGGACTTTTTCAATGCCATGAGTCCGTTGGGATTCCAGCCATACTTAGGATTCTCACATTGTAGTGTCAGGCTACAGTCCGTGGGGCTGCAAAGAGTCGGACACAACTTAGCAACTAAACAGCTACAGTAAAGTTGAAGGTCCACATAACCTGCAACACGGCAGTTCCACATCTGAGTGTCAATTATCCGTTTCATAAAACTCTATGAAATAGAGATTCCTTTTCTAAAATAAGGAATGGGGACACTCTAATCTTATATTCTACTTTGTGAATAAATACACTTAAAAAAATATTTTAGGATGAGAGTACTTTATGGTGACCCTACAGCCAAATGTCTATGAAAAGATAATGCTTTCCACATAAGTTTTAAGTTTTTAATTAATAGAGCACATAGATACACCTGACTGATTATAATGTATAAATTGCAATATCCTGACCTGTCATCATGAAGGTTAAATCAAGAATAAGTAAAGATTAGCATTTTGGTACAGCTCAATGAGTGACAGTTATTTTCAAAATGTTTTCCTGCAGTCCTTGGCGTCTGTGCCGCCGCAAACAGCCAATTCCCTAGCCAGCCACTGCAGAAGCCAGGAGTATTCCTGGGCAGCGGAAGGTGGTGCCAGCGATGTGCTCACAGTCTCCTGCTCTTCCTGATGGTAAGTGGATGCCCAGCTGCAGTTCCTGGGACATTTATTCCCTCACTTAGCATCTCTCACTCTATAAAAGGAGAAAGGGTAAAGGAGGGGAGAAAAAGTCTGGGAGAAGAAAGAGGAAAGCAGGAACAGAAAGATGAATTCGAAGGGCTGTGGTTTGGAAACACAAAGCCTGGATAACAGAAAATGGAAACAGAATTTAAAAATGTAAAGCAATGGAACAAAGAATATGAGGCATGAAATCTTAAATCTGAAAAACGAATGGTGGTAACAGGAGACTTAAGAACATTGTACTTAAGGGAAGACAGTACCAAAGTGTTTCTCGTGGTAATTTTATGTCTTTCAGAACGATAAGTATACTAACGTAAATGATGAAAAGCAACCTTGTAAGGGAAATCAAAACACTAGTTTGGTTTAATAGGGAGAGGCCGAACAAGCTAAATACACCCACTTTCTTTCAAAGTGCTTTGCGACAATCCGTGGACTTTTTCAATGCCATGAGTCCGTTGGGATTCCAGCCATACTTAGGATTCACTCACATTGTAGTGTTGCTACCAAAGCCTTACAAATATTGGTTGTGTAGAGGAATCAGCGATGTTAGAGAAAGCCATCATTCATAAGAAAAAGTCCAAAGGGAGCAGTAACACAAAATGATGAAAATGCCAAAGATATGAAAAATAAGGACAATTGTTACAAGACACAATAGCTCAGAACGTTTGCTTTTATGTGACAGATGTTTTTTAAACCCAAAATTCAACCTTGGCAGTTTGAGTACCCTTATGATTCTAATTTGTATTCTATCTCCTCTTCATATTGATGTCTACTTACAACATCTGTGAAGGCTCTGTAACCTGAATTTGATGGGGGAAAGTGAACAGGCGGCCTTTGGAGCATATCCATTAAGTCCACGTAACAGACTGTTAACAAAAACCTTAAATAGCTATCCTAATCATCAACAGCAATCTCATACAAATTAAATTAGACCCAAAGGGCCTGATTAACTTTAAAAATGCCTTACAGGCATGTAACATAAGTTTAACTCTTTTTTTTCCTTTGGAATAGAATAGAATTATTCCCCGTGCGTCTGATGTATAGTTTAAAAAAGTTAGCATGCATGTTGGACTCATAAAGATTCGGAGACAGGATTTCATTTTCTTTATCAGGAAACCACACTTTGGTGCCTAGAAATTCAGTTACACCGCAGCCAAGCTCCCTGTTGACATGCCTTGAAAGAGGTAGGGAACACAGTTTCTCCAAAGCCTGGATAACAGAAAATGGAAACAGAATTTAAAATGTAAAGCAATGGAACAAAGAATATGAGGCATGAAATCTTAAATCTGAAAACGAATGGTGGTAACAGGAGACTTAAGAACATTGTACTTAAGGGAAGACAGTACCAAAGTGTTTCTCGTGGTAATTTTATGTCTTTCAGAACGATAAGTATACTAACGTAAATGATGAAAAGCAACCTTGTAAGGGAAATCAAAACACTAGTTTGGTTTAATAGGGAGAGGCCGAACAAGCTAAATACACCCACTTTCTTTCAAAGTGCTTTGCGACAATCCGTGGACTTTTTCAATGCCATGAGTCCGTTGGGATTCCAGCCATACTTAGGATTCACTCACATTGTAGTGTTGCTACCAAAGCCTTACAAATATTGGTTGTGTAGAGGAATCAGCGATGTTAGAGAAAGCCATCATTCATAAGAAAAAGTCCAAAGGGAGCAGTAACACAAAATGATGAAAATGCCAAAGATATGAAAAATAAGGACAATTGTTACAAGACACAATAGCTCAGAACGTTTGCTTTTATGTGACAGATGTTTTTAACCAAAGTTCAACCTTGGCAGTTTGAGTACCCTTATGATTCTAATTTGTATTCTATCTCCTCTTCATATTGATGTCTACTTACAACATCTGTGAAGGCTCTGTAACCTGAATTTGATGGGGGAAAGTGAACAGGCGGCCTTTGGAGCATATCCATTAAGTCCACGTAACAGACTGTTAACAAAAACCTTAAATAGCTATCCTAATCATCAACAGCAATCTCATACAAATTAAATTAGACCCAAAGGGCCTGATTAACTTTAAAAATGCCTTACAGGCATGTAACATAAGTTTAACTCTTTTTTTTCCTTTGGAATAGAATAGAATTATTCCCTGTGCGTCTGATGTATAGTTTAAAAAAAAGTTAGCATGCATGTTGGACTCATAAAGATTCGGAGACAGGATTTCATTTTCTTTATCAGGAAACCACACTTTGGTGCCTAGAAATTCAGTTACACCGCAGCCAAGCTCCCTGTTGACATGCAAAGCAGATGCTTTGAAAGAGGTAGGGAACACAGTTTCTCCAAATAAGCTCAAGACGGTCTTAACTGGTGGAGAAAGGAGGCCTGTAACAATAGGCATTAACATTAAAAAGATACCATCGGTGGCAGAGGCAGAAGTTGAGCTAGAATTACTGTATTCAAACCCACCTATCAAAAAATAAGCGGGCTTCATGATTTGAAGTATAATTATACCATGAAAAAACATTGTTATAAATATCTTCCATTCTTCGCTTTAGCCAGACCCCCAGAGGCCTGTTCCAATGCACTTCTTAAATTTTTACTCATCTCGAATTCCAGCCCATCATTTGTACATTTTGGTAGAGTCTCCAATCTTCATACATAGTTGATAACTTCATATAGGTACCTTCCTCCCAGCTGCATGGAACATGTAATTTCTGCCCAAATTGATAGCAGTGAATGAGAAACCCAATTCATATTAAAGAATATTAACCAAACTAGGGGCTTCCCTAGGGGTCCAGTGGTTAAGACTCTGCCTGCCCGTGTGAGGGGCCTGGGTTCAATCCCTGGTCAGGGAACTAGATCCCACCTGCTGCAACTAACAGCTCACATGCTGCAACTATGACCCAGTTCAGCCAAACACATAAGTCAAATAAGAGATATTTTTAAAAAGATTACCAAAACTACATATGGGTGTTTGAGGAACAGACAGCCTTTCAAGTCTTACAAAGCGATCACAGACACCCATACCTGTCATCACCCATGTATTCCAGGGCCCTAACAGGAAGTTTTTTCACCTACTAAAGGAGTTGTTCTCTGCCCCCAACTTCCCAGACACTCGATCAGAGTCATAGGAGATGTCCACTGCCTGCAGAATATTCATGAGTAAAATGCTTTTCAGGGCTTCCCTGGTGGTCCAGTGGGTAAGGACACCGCCTTGCAGTGCAAGGGGCGCCGATTCGATCCCTGGCCTGGGAAGACCCCATGTGCAGCAGAGCGGCTAGACCAATGTGTCCAATGACCGAGCTGGAGCTCTGGAGCGCATGCGCCCAGAGCCGGTGCTCTGTGACAACAGAGGCCACTGCGATGGGAGGCCCACATGGGCCAAAGAACAAAGATGGATGAAAATAGATAAATGAGAGACCAATAAAAGTGGCCCGCCCACCTCCCTCCCCAACCTGCCCCGCACTGCAAAAAAAAAAAAAACAGAGAGAGAGAAAATGCTTTTCAGAAACCCACTCCCTAAAGCTGCCAGGATGGCCGAGTGGTCTAAGGCACAAGACTCAAGCTCAAACAGAAACCCACTCCCCCTTCCACCCTGTCAGGGCTCTGAACGACCACTTGGATCTCCAAGAACAGAACCTGACTCATTCAAATCGATGGCCATCTGCCAGCCACTGTCATCAGGCTGAGGACAGGCATATCATCTGAGATGACTTCTATTAAAGAAGGACTTCTATCAATATTTCATGCTTCTGTGTAAACCTGGAAGCGTATAGCTCCCATTGTCGCTAGCAGCCAGACTGTGAGCACGAAGCTTACCAGTTCTAGGATGAAAGTGACGATGCTTTACCTTTCAGTTCAGCTCAGTTTAGTCCCTCAGTCGGGTCTGACTCTTTGCGACCCCACAGACTGCAGCACACCAGGCTTCCCTGTCCTTCACCATCTTCCACTGTACCTTTGGGATCTTCTTACATAGTGAAATGTTCTCATGGTTTATGTCAGCTTGAGTCAGGGATTTTAATTCCCTGTAGTTGAAAATACTCAAATAATTCAAGTGGTCTCCTGAGCAATTTGTACTCCAGTGTCATGAGGGCTGGGCCAAGACACTCTGAACAGTAGAGCGAGTACTCCATGCTGTCTGCATTCTCCATGGCTGGAGACCTGGTTGTGGACCAAGCATGTGCTTGGCTTTCTAAAAATGGGTTTAGCTCCAAAAAGAGTTCTATCCTCATGCAACTAGACTCTTCCTACCCACCTGACAAGTATACTCAGTTATGCCCTAAAATATATCATGCTAGGCTGAAACTAGAACCCTTGTTACATAAATAAGTGTATTTTTTAAACATTTGCGCTAAAACCCACTTTTCCTAGTTTATCAGCGTTCACACTAGTCAATTTTAGATGAAGCGTGGACTGAGGAAGGAGCCAGGCTCAGGAGCACTTGAGCTGAGGCTTGGCTCACGTCCCTGCTCTCAGTTTGGGACTGGGCCTGAGGTGGACACACGGCCTTCCCACACAATCCCAACACCCTTCCTTCCCCAGTGCATGGGAGTAGCATACGTACATTAAGGTGGGGATTTGAAATAAAACTGTTGAAATTCTATATTTAAGTCTGAATTTTTCGTATCTGCCAAATTAGCTGTTATCATGATTATTGCTATTTTTCTTGAAAGAGGGCTCAGATGCAGTGAGTCTAAAGAAGAATAACCACTGGGAAGGGTTCTAAGCTCCAGGGTAAGGCTCCACAGACATTGTCTGACTGATGATAAGGTCAGTCCAATTACGCTTGGGCTTTTTTCCAATACATGTGTTCTAAATTGATTGAGTGATCATTTAACAACAAAATTTTTATTATTTTAATAGAAAAAAAGTAGACCTTTTATTTCTGTATGTGAACCTTTTATACATCATGCTCAGTCACTTCAGTGGTGTCCTACTTTTTATGACCCTCTGGACTGTAGCCGCCAGGCTTCTCTGTCCATGGGATTCTCCAGGCAAGAAGACTGGAATGGGTTGCCATTCCTTTCTCCAAGGGATCCTTCCAGCCCAAAGATTGAACCAGGGTCTCCTCCTGCATTGCAAGCAGATTTTTTTTTTTTTTATCATCTGAGCTACCAGGGAAGCCCTGGTATTGATTTATTTCATGTGGAATGTGAATGATTGTCTACAAACGCTTGTTGATGATGGAGCACCACTCGTGTCTCATGTTATAAGCATTAACAAGGACCAGTGACCAGGTTTCCTTGTTCTCTTCCCCAGTGTCCTTCCTTCCTTGTTGCAGATTCTGAGTAGGTCAGTGAAGACCTTCAGGTCTAGAGTCAGCAGACAGAATCTCAAATTTCAAAGGACATCTGTGACACTGATATTCCCTCCTATTTCCAAGTAGGATAGGATCTAAGCCGTTTCAGCAAAGCTCTTTTTCTCAAAATCCCCAGGCAATCTTGAACTTCCTGCAGCGATAGAAAGTTATTTCTGATGTCTCATCTAAACCTCTTTGACTGCAACTGTAGTACATTTTCCTTTAGCACAACCTTAAGGATTAATAGAAATAAAGACTAGGGCTTTCTTTGCTGAAAACATGTCTACACCCTGTACCTGCTTTTTTTTTTTTTTTTTTTTTTTTTTTTAATGTACTTACCAGGCTGTCTTTTTTACAATATGAGCTATTCCTTTTCAGTCTTTGCATCATATCTACAAATGTAGTCTGTTAGGACTAGTGTAGGTGGAGACTTGAAGTGTGAACTCTGCAATGTGAGCTGACACACTTCTTACTAGAATAGCCAAGAGGGGATCTGGAGCATGAATGACCTCAGTGAGGCTTAATTTAGTAAATAACTTAATAGGAAGGAATCTGGGCACTGAAGATGGGAATCAATGAGTAGTCGCTTCACCAAGGCATTCTAGGAATTCATAGAGTATCAACAAATTCTTGATTTTAGAGAAATTATTATTTGTACTTGATAGGTTGCACTTGAAAGGTTTAAAACCTTTAGATAAAATTATCTTTATAAGCCAAAGGAAATCATAATTAATACTAATGAATTTTCCTTCCATAAATATTCTGCAGCAATGGTTCTAATGTTTAGACTTCCAAAGATTTATTTATTCATCCTCTATACTGAGCACTAGTTATGTGCCAGGCTCTGTAGTATGAGAAAATAAGACAAGGAAGACAGGTCCTTGCCCTTGTAGAACTTGCACACGTTACATAAATATGTCATCCTGGGGACAAGTTTAATTAGTGCAGTGACAAGTGCTGTCCAGTGCCCTTCTGCTCTCCTTCACATATGTGGCTCCTTCTTTGCTTTAGGGTCTTAGTGAAAATGTCATATCCTTCTTTGCTTTAGGGTCTTAGTGAAAATGTCATATCCTCTCAGAATCCTCTCCCCAGAGATGCAGGTTTCAATCCCTGGGTTGGGAAGATCCCCTGCAGGAGGACATGGCACCCCACTCCAGTCTTCTTACCTGGAGAATCCCATGGACAGGGGAGCCTGGCGGGCCACAGGCCTCGCGTTGAAAGAGTTGGACACAGCACACACACTGGCAGTGGTTCTCTGGTCATGCTCAGAAGGCTGGTTTCAGAAGCTATTGCGTCTTACTCTTTTTATTTATTTATTTTTTTTTTTCAGTTTTGGCCTCTTTTCATTGATTTTTTTATCCATTTATTTTTCATCCATTTTTATTCTTTGGCCTGTGTGGGCCTCCCATTGCAGTGGCCTCTCCCGTTGCAGAGCACGGCTCTAGGATTATGCGCTCCAGAGCGCTGGCTCGCACTCGGACACACCAGGCCAGCCACTCTGCGGAACNTGGAACGTTCCAGAGCCAGGGATCGAACTGGTGCCCCCTGCACTGCAAGGCAGACTCTTTACCCACTGGATCACCAGGGAAGCCCACGTCTTACTCTTCATTGTAGTATTCTAGACAGTGTGTTGTCCTAACTGGCTGAAAGCTCCACAAGGACAGAGAGCCTGCCTCCGGTCCTGTCTCATCTTTGCTGCCATTTGCCAGCACCTGGCCCAGTGCCTGGCTCATAGATGGATCTCAGGAAACTCGTAAAATGAGTGAATGAACACCTGAACCAAGAAGAGAAGGGGATATAAGAAATGATTAGGCTTTGTCCAGGAGAGGAGGAGAAAGGCGTGTTGGGTGGGAGTGGAAAGAACTTCCCAGAGATTCTGCAGCAATGGTTCTAATGTTTAGACTTCCAAAGATTTATTTATTCATCCTCTATACTGAGCACTAGTTATGTGCCAGGCTCTGTAGTATGAGAAAATAAGACAAGGAAGACAGGTCCTTGCCCTTGTAGAACTTGCACACGTTACATAAATATGTCATCCTGGGGACAAGTTTAATTAGTGCAGTGACAAGTGCTGTCCAGTGCCCTTCTGCTCTCCTTCACATATGTGGCTCCTTCTTTGCTTTAGGGTCTTAGTGAAAATGTCATATCCTTCTTTGCTTTAGGGTCTTAGTGAAAATGTCATATCCTCTCAGAATCCTCTCCCCAGAGATGCAGGTTTCAATCCCTGGGTTGGGAAGATCCCCTGCAGGAGGACATGGCACCCCACTCCAGTCTTCTTACCTGGAGAATCCCATGGACAGGGGAGCCTGGCGGGCCACAGGCCTCGCGTTGAAAGAGTTGGACACAGCACACACACTGGCAGTGGTTCTCTGGTCATGCTCAGAAGGCTGGTTTCAGAAGCTATTGCGTCTTACTCTTTTTATTTATTTATTTTTTTTTTTCAGTTTTGGCCTCTTTTCATTGATTTTTTTATCCATTTATTTTTCATCCATTTTTATTCTTTGGCCTGTGTGGGCCTCCCATTGCAGTGGCCTCTCCCGTTGCAGAGCACGGCTCTAGGATTATGCGCTCCAGAGCGCTGGCTCGCAATTGGACACACCAGCCCAGCCACTCTGCGGAACGTGGAATCTTCCAGAGCCAGGGATCGAACTGGTGCCCCCTGCACTGCAAGGCAGACTCTTTACCCACTGGATCACCAGGGAAGCCCACGTCTTACTCTTCATTGTAGTATTCTAGACAGTGTGTTGTCCTAACTGGCTGAAAGCTCCACAAGGACAGAGAGCCTGCCTCCGGTCCTGTCTCATCTTTGCTGCCATTTGCCAGCACCTGGCCCAGTGCCTGGCTCATAGATGGATCTCAGGAAACTCGTAAAATGAGTGAATGAACACCTGAACCAAGAAGAGAAGGGGATATAAGAAATGATTAGGCTTTGTCCAGGAGAGGAGGAGAAAGGCGTGTTGGGTGGGAGTGGAAAGAACTTCCCAGAAGAGGGAACACCCTGGTTTTTGAGGCTGGAAGGAGCAAGGCATGCTGCAGAGGCAGAGAGAAGACCGGGGCGGGGGTGGGGGGTGGGGGTGGCGGGTGGCGGGCGGGGGTGGAGTTGCGGGAGCCTAGTGGTAGGCAGGGGTCAGCTCATCGTGGATTTGAATGCCAAGCTGAGAATTTTAAATCTTACTTGAATGCTGGTGGAAACTGCTGAAGGGGTTTAAGCGAGGTACGGGTTTGTTCAGGTTTTCCCACCATCCACACGTCAGTGCTCAAAAGCAAAAATGGCTAGCAGCTACCTTAACAGAGAGCACAGCTATAGAGCATTCCCATCACTGCAGAAAAATCCACTGAGTAACACTGGCAAAAAAAAAATGGCCACTCTGGCTGTGTAGTCAGTGGGTTGGTGGGGACATTTTGAGTGTACAATAAAACTTGAACCTCTCCAATGGCAAATCTAAGAACATTTTGTAGTGGCAAAAAATATATATATTGAAAAGTGCAACCTTGTTGAAAATGAATTCTGAGTTTTGAAAGGGCAATTTAATGGTTCAGAAAAGTACCCGTGCTTATCTACTCATAAAACCAAAATGTTCTGAAACATTTTGAGAAACTTTCAAAATATTTTGGGATCCAGTTCTAAAATTTGCACTATTTCCTAAAACAAATATATCTAAAGATGGGTCTGGAGATAATGAACAGAAATCTATTAGCAAATTTACTAATTAGGGTCCTGTCTACACTTTTAGGGAAACATTAAACATTTATTTGAAGTAAAGTCTCTATAGTCAACTGCCATAAGTATTGGCTGCTTGTCAGAAATGATGTACCCGGATTTCCTGTGTTTTACATTTCCTAATAGTGACCCAGCCCACAGCATCTAGTAGTATTCTAGACAGTGTGTTGTCCTAACTGGCTGAAAGCTCCACAAGGACAGAGAGCCTGCCTCCGGTCCTGTCTCATCTTTGCTGCCATTTGCCAGCACCTGGCCCAGTGCCTGGCTCATAGATGGATCTCAGGAAACTCGTAAAATGAGTGAATGAACACCTGAACCAAGAAGAGAAGGGGATATAAGAAATGATTAGGCTTTGTCCAGGAGAGGAGGAGAAAGGCGTGTTGGGTGGGAGTGGAAAGAACTTCCCAGAAGAGGGAACACCCTGGTTTTTGAGGCTGGAAGGAGCAAGGCATGCTGCAGAGGCAGAGAGAAGACCGGGGCGGGGGTGGGGGGTGGGGGTGGCGGGTGGCGGGCGGGGCTGGAGTTGCGGGAGCCTAGTGGTAGGCAGGGGTCAGCTCATCGTGGATTTGAATGCCAAGCTGAGAATTTTAAATCTTACTTGAATGCTGGTGGAAACTGCTGAAGGGGTTTAAGCGAGGTACGGGTTTGTTCAGGTTTTCCCACCATCCACACGTCAGTGCTCAAAAGCAAAAATGGCTAGCAGCTACCTTAACAGAGAGCACAGCTATAGAGCATTCCCATCACTGCAGAAAAATCCACTGAGTAACACTGGAAAAAAAAAAAAAAA
Organism: Tragulus kanchil; assembly: GCA_022376925.1. Lineage (NCBI taxonomy): Eukaryota > Metazoa > Chordata > Mammalia > Artiodactyla > Tragulidae > Tragulus > Tragulus kanchil. The sequence continues at coordinate 72,943,902 of JAIOJX010000003.1, read as the reverse complement.
TGGCCACTCTGGCTGTGTAGTCAGTGGGTTGGTGGGGACATTTTGAGTGTACAATAAAACTTGAACCTCTCCAATGGCAAATCTAAGAACATTTTGTAGTGGCAAAAAATATATATATTGAAAAGTGCAACCTTGTTGAAAATGAATTCTGAGTTTTGAAAGGGCAATTTAATGGTTCAGAAAAGTACCCGTGCTTATCTACTCATAAAACCAAAATGTTCTGAAACATTTTGAGAAACTTTCAAAATATTTTGGGATCCAGTTCTAAAATTTGCACTATTTCCTAAAACAAATATATCTAAAGATGGGTCTGGAGATAATGAACAGAAATCTATTAGCAAATTTACTAATTAGGGTCCTGTCTACACTTTTAGGGAAACATTAAACATTTATTTGAAGTAAAGTCTCTATAGTCAACTGCCATAAGTATTGGCTGCTTGTCAGAAATGATGTACCCGGATTTCCTGTGTTTTACATTTCCTAATAGTGACCCAGCCCACACAGCATTTTTACAGGATGACAGCTGTTGTGAAAGCAGGGTCTCTTCTGTATACACTGGCTTTTGATTAATGAGCTAATGGTTGTCCCTGCTGAAAGGCACTAGGTCTTGTGTGTGTTTAGCCAGAGCTCAGTCAGAGTTGACAGAGAGGTTGGGTATGCCAGCCACATGGTAGGGTGCTGCCAGAACGGTCACATTACCGATTAGCAATGCTCTTTTAACCATACATCACAACCAACTACGAGGATGTGGAATCAACTTAGTCCATGTTATCAGCACTGAATTTAAAAAAAGAAACCTAATAGCCTAGAATCAGAGTACATTGCACGTAATGCGTGTTAAGTACTGGTTTGTGAAACTTGTATTTGTGTCTTTTCTGAGACGGCTGGGTCATGTTGTAAACCATATTTCTTGCTGTGGATGACAGTGGAAATATTTTGAGCAACACTGGGCTTCTTCCAGGTTCTTAGTTGTGCCTCTTCTTGGATATTCTACCTTTTCCCCTTTTCTTATACTTCCTGACACTCTTCTAGCACTCCTTGGTCAGCCCTCTGGGGAATCCCATCCCCGCCCATGGCATGTGAGGTCCTCACTTCTACACACTCACCTCCTGCTTCCACTTCCCGTTGTTCACTCCAGTCAAGCACATGGGCTCCTTTGCTGTCCTCGAATGTGTCATAAAAGCTGCAGTCGGGAGCCTTTGCACTGGCTGTTCCCTGTGCCTGAACACCCTTCCCTCAGTTATGGACACACCTAACTTCCTTTCCTCCTTCAGGTCTTGGCTCAAAACTCACCTTCTTCAGGAGGCTTTTTAGGAGGACTGCTTTATTTAAAGCTGCGTCCGTCCTCGTCTTTAGGAGCTCCTTGCTCTGTTGTACCTCCTTCCTACACAGGACTAGCCCCTTTAGATTGCACTAAAGAACCTATTCCTTATGTGTGTTGCTTGTGTCTCTCCTTCCACTAGGTGTAAAATCCAGGAAGACAGGCATTTTTATTTGTTTTATTTATTGAGATAACCCAAGGCACCAGAACAGTGTCTGGAACAGAGTAGGTATCAATGAAATTATAGAATTAATTTAGATATGCCCATGTGAGGAGAGAGAGAAAAAACGAGAGGGACTAAGCATCCAAGTAGCTAGGAGACTGTGTGCTTGCTTAGTCGCTCAGTCATGTCTGACTCTCTGCGACTCCATGATCTGTAGCTCACTGGGCTCCTCTGCCTATGGGATCCTCCACGCAAGAATACTTGAGTGGGTTGCCATTCGTTTCTCCAGGAGATTTTCCCAACCCAGTGATCAAATGTGACTCACCTGCATTACAGGCAGATTCTTTACCATCTGAGACCCCAGGCAAGCCCCTAACCAGCAGCTTGTTATTACATTATTATGTCATTCCCTGCCTTTTATCAAAAACTTCTGAATATTCAACTTTGTAAGCACTTTTAAGGGGCAACCACTTTATTAAGCCCTTGTTAAAGAGCTTGGTTTCCCAGGTGGCACTAGTGATAAAGAACGCAACTGCCAATGCAGAGATGTAAGAAGCTCAGGTTCAGTCCCTCGTGGGGAAGATCCCTTGGAGGAGGGCCTGGCAACCCAGTATTCAGTTGTGTCCCAAAGAGTTGGTTGGACACAACTGAACTGAATTAGCATGTGCGTAATAAAAAGCTTCATGTTTGGTCACTAAGTTGTGTCTGACTTCCGCAACCCCGTGGACTGTAGTCCACCAGGCTCCTCTGTCCATGAGACTGCCCAGGCAACAATACTGGAGCAGGTTGCCAATTCCTTAAAGAATTAGGAATATTTAAATAAACTGATGGACAAGACTCCTCTAAGTTTCCAGGAATGTTACATGATCAGTGTAACTACAAAAGTCAATATGACATTGAATATTATTTTGTAGAAGTTGCAGCAGTTCCTCTTTAAATAGTCAACTATGACTTATTTTTTCTGTTGAGCAAAACTCTGGGTGGAATTCACATTGCCAGGGAATGTGTAAACACAGTGTCAAGCCCAAGTTTAACCCAGGAACCCCCTGCAGTTGGTCAAGCAGATTTGTTACTCATTGTGGGAGGCAGAACACAGGCCATAGGAAGTCAGGGGTGTTCAGGAGGAGAGAGTTGGGCAGAAGCTCTGGAGGGCTGGCTCTGGTTGGGTGACATGGGGGTGTCTAAGGACACAGGAATCCACTCTAGCTCCGGTGCTGCTAGAAAGCAGGGCACTTAGAGGCACTGGTCCCTCTTCCAAGAAGTCCCACCATTGGTGTCTCCTCTACAGGGAGTGGGAGCTAGCGTAAGGATGAAGCTATAATTGTAAAGAAGTAGCAGTCACTCATTCTGTCTAGGAGAGGAGGCGTTTCGTATTTCGCTGCTGACACAGTGACCTCTTTTTGTCTTTGCTTTGCTCAAGTCATGAAGAGGCCTTATTCCATCTCATTTTATCATGGTCTTAGGGCAGCCTGTCTGAGGCGGGTGTTCTGGGAGATTTGTTTATGTTACTGGGAGAAGATCCTGCATGAGAGGGGGAAGCTTCTGAACCTCTGGGGCTGGTCTTTCTCTCTCAATAGCTTCAGTCACGCTTGTTCTATAGCTGGCTGATCCCACAATTTTATATGTGGGTATTTGCATTTCAAATATGCAGCCTTTTGCAGCAAACACAATCCTGTTTTAGGTTGAGTTGGATAAGAGAGTGAATAGTAAGGAAATATTCTCCCTAGACAGAATGGTTTGGTATCCTCCTTGGTCTCCCATCTACACAGCTGGCCTTTCGAGAGCGATGCCCCGCTCCTCCCTGTCTTGTGCTTGGCCACCACGTTGCCCTCCTTGCCATCCCTAGATGAGCGCTTGGCAACAGGACAAAAACAAGACAACAATCCTTTCTTAGGACCAAAGTGATGATAAACATGGATTTTTCATTCTTATTTTGTTTTGAAAGAATTCTCATAAGGGTTTAATAATCTATCAGAGAAAAATCCACTGGGCAGTTCAAACTCTTGTCTGTTCTGATCGCCACTAAACATTGCTAGAGGACACTGGACTTGGAACTGTTTTTAAATTTTTTTCCCAGTTCCTTTTTTTCCCCACTAGAAAATGAACCTTTCTTATTTCTGGCCTTTAGAAGAGCTGTTTTTGTTTCTCTGTTCAGAGGTATTCATGTTGCTGTTCCCTTCTTATTCCTTGGAGAATGACCTCCTTGTCTTTTTGTGTGTGAGTGTGACTAGTACACAAATTAATTCATGGAATATTTTATGATACACTAAATGAAATACATTTTGTTCTTGTTTATAAAACTTAGGAATGTCACAAGCCACAGTGACTTTACCGTAACTGCCTGTCTATCCACATGCGTGTTTATTTTAAAAAAAAATTTGGGCTTCCCCTGGTGGTCCAGTGGGTAAGGACACCGCCTTGCAGTGCAAGGGGCGCCGGTTCGAGCCCTGGCCTGGGAAGATCCCACATGCCGCGGAGCGGCTGGACTGATGTGTCCAATTACCGAGCCGGAGCTCTGGAGCGCATGCGCCCATAGCCGGCGCTCTGCAACGACAGACGCCACCGCGATGGGAGACCCACAGGAGCCAAAGAACAAAGACGGCTGAAAATAGAGAAACGAAAGACCAATAGAAGTGGCCCGCTTGCTCCCCTCCCTCCCCAACCCGACCCCCGCCCAAAATAAATAAATAAATAAATCTTTAAAAAAAAGAAAAGAAAAATTTGTGGGGCATATGCTCTGTGCCCCCCAGACAGCTTTGCTGCAGGCACTGGGACACTAAGGAAGGTGGGAGGAGTGGCTAAGAGTCCAACCTCTGGGTTACAATTCCAGCTCTGCCAGTTGCTGGTTGTGTGTGTGTTGGGTAATTCATTGATCTCTCTATCTTTACATTCTTTCTCTGTAGAATGCAGGGATCACACTCCTACTTCCTCTTAAGGCTGCTGGGAAGACTGAAAGAATCAGATGCACGTTCAGCACCATGCTTGTTACAGTCCGCAGTGAACATCATCTCTCTCTCTTTTAGACGCTGTCCTTCCTCAAGGACCTGACTGAAAAGCAGGCTCACTCCCTCGTGAGGAGGCGTCTCACCCACTCACGGGCAGGGTGTTTGGAGACCAGAAGAGGAGTGCTCATGAGAAGTGAGCCTGATGGGCAAGCAGCCGTGTAGGCTAGGTGGAGAGTGAGTCAAGAGCACAGTCCATGGTTGAGAGCAGCACACTTCCAACGTCAGGAACACAGTGTCAAGTGCTGGCAGAGAGCGGCTTCTTAGGACCTGCCAGACTGTGGTCCAGGTGGGGAGGGAGGCAGTGAAACTGATGGAAGGGGCACGTGAGGACCAGATCTCGTGGGCCATGTGCTCCAAGCTTAGCATCTTAGACTTTACCCTGAGGAGTCTGGAGCCAATCTCAAACATGACCACAGGTCCCTTCCAAGAAGACTGTTGTTCAGTTGCCCAGTTGTGAGAGACAAGTCTGCAGCAGTCTTCCCAGCCTTGGCCGAGCCGTGAGAAAGACAGCTTGGAAGGAGAAAAAACAGCTAAAGAGAAATATAACAGGGAGGACTGAGACAAAATACGGGCTCCTCCGCTGGGGTCACGCGGACCTGGGAGAACAGACAGGAGTGCTGCTGGGGACCTGGGAACGCCGGGGCAGCGCCTGTCAGAGCGCTGCCTGCGCACACAGACCAGATGCCTGGGGACTTCTTCCAGGTCTAGTTGCCCCCCAGCTCCCTTAAAGAAATAACATAAACAAGATAGAGTCTCAAAGATGCTAACTGGGGACGTGACAGAGTCCCAGTCTGCACTGATTGGAAACATTTCCTGGATGCTTAAGCTATGAGTAAAAGAGGATTGAGTGAATGTGTTCGGGGCTCTTGATCCACAAGATCGGGAGCCCCCTGTTCCCATCCTTTGTGTGTCTCTCTGTCTAGGCATGTATTCCTTCATGTCTCCCCACTTCTGCTGTTCTCCCTGCACCTGACCGAGGTGCCACCCACCCAGTCACGTCCAGCTCTTCACAACCCCGTGGACTGCGGCGCGTCAGGCCTCCCTGTCCCTCACCATCTCCCAGAGTCTGCCCACATTCATGTCCATTGCACGGTGCAGTCTGTCAGCTGTCTCATCCTCTGACACCCTTTTCTCCTTCTGCCCTCAGCCTTTCCCAGCATCAGGGTCTTCCCAGTGAGTCGGCTCTTCGAATCAGATGACCAAAATACTAGAGGTTCAGCTTCAGCATCAATCCTTCCAGTGAGTATTCAGGGTTGATTTCCTTCAAGAATGACTGTCCAAGGGAGTCCTTTGGACAGCAAGGCTTCCAAGATGGTACTTAAATGATATTTTAATGGATAAATGAAATTGCTTAGAGATGTTTGTTGCAGAACATTAACAAAAAGGTTTTCATACTTTGACCTACATGTCAGAGAATGAATTATGGTCTCTTACAGGACACAGTGACAGTCATTCACGTGGCCCCCACAGCCCCTCTTCTATTTCATTTTTCTTGCCTTCTCATTCCTTATCTATCCCTTATCCCATTCTTCTCCCTTTTAAAGATACTCATTTCCTATGTGTTTGTTACATGGCCTTAAATGTGTATACATCCTTCTAAAAGACTATTGTTTTATGTGTGTTTAATTTACCCATATGGTTTCTGCCTATAAATCCATTCCTACTTCTTTTTTTCCCTCTTAATATAAAGCATCTATGTTGCCATGTGTACACTAGTTCACTATGTGTACCTCTAGTTCATTGCTTGGTGCAGTGAGTAAAGAATCCACCTGCAATGCAGGCAACTCCAGTTTGGTCCCTGGGTCAGGAAGATCCCCCTGGAGGAGGGCATGGCAACACACTCTGGCATTCTTACCTGGGAAATCCCATGGACAGAGGAGCCTATGGTCTATAGGGTCGCAAAGAGTCAGACGTGACTAAAGCAACTGAGCACGTTGGCATGCTACATAGCCCATATACAGTATACACTATAGCATTGTTTAGAATACAAGTTTGAAATAATCTAAACATTGCATGCTAAGGAATGGCCCAGTAACCTTGAAACATTAGCAGTGTGAATAGCCTGTCTCCAGTGAGGGTGGATGCCATGGGAAAGCTGTTTATGCCTATGTTAAGGGAGAAAGGCAGACAAAAAATATCTTTACACTGTGAAAGCAACCGCATAAAAACACATCCTCAAACAGCCAACGGCTGGGAAGAATCAGAGAAGGATGAAAATAGCTCTGGAGCAGTACCCCTCTGCTGCCTGCCCCAGAGCTGGCATCCGTCTGCCCTCCTCAACCAAAAAGGCTTCCTCTCAGCCAGGTGCATCCTCCCGTCAACCTCAGCTCATTTGTCTCCTTTCATGGGAAACAGGATTGCAATAGAAGATCTTTTCAGAAGGCCGAGATCTATCTAGTGCTGCAGAATTTAACTATCTGTAAGGTTAAACAAAAAAGTTAAGTACCTTAAGAGTTATGCATGTTATGCTTTCATTTGTGCAAAAAAAAAAGAGATACTTTGACCTACATGTCAGAGAATGAATTATGGTCTCTTACAGGACACAGTGACAGTCATTCACGTGGCCCCCACAGCCCCTCTTCTATTTCATTTTTCTTGCCTTCTCATTCCTTATCTATCCCTTATCCCATTCTTCTCCCTTTTAAAGATACTCATTTCCTATGTGTTTGTTACATGGCCTTAAATGTGTATACATCCTTCTAAAAGACTATTGTTTTATGTGTGTTTAATTTACCCATATGGTTTCTGCCTATAAATCCATTCCTACTTCTTTTTTTCCCTCTTAATATAAAGCATCTATGTTGCCATGTGTACACTAGTTCACTATGTGTACCTCTAGTTCATTGCTTGGTGCAGTGAGTAAAGAATCCACCTGCAATGCAGGCAACTCCAGTTTGGTCCCTGGGTCAGGAAGATCCCCCTGGAGGAGGGCATGGCAACACACTCTGGCATTCTTACCTGGGAAATCCCATGGACAGAGGAGCCTATGGTCTATAGGGTCGCAAAGAGTCAGACGTGACTAAAGCAACTGAGCACGTTGGCATGCTACATAGCCCATATACAGTATACACTATAGCATTGTTTAGAATACAAGTTTGAAATAATCTAAACATTGCATGCTAAGGAATGGCCCAGTAACCTTGAAACATTAGCAGTGTGAATAGCCTGTCTCCAGTGAGGGTGGATGCCATGGGAAAGCTGTTTATGCCTATGTTAAGGGAGAAAGGCAGACAAAAAATATCTTTACACTGTGAAAGCAACCGCAAAAAAACACATCCTCAAACAGCCAACGGCTGGGAAGAATCAGAGAAGGATGAAAATAGCTCTGGAGCAGTACCCCTCTGCTGCCTGCCCCAGAGCTGGCATCCGTCTGCCCTCCTCAACCAAAAAGGCTTCCTCTCAGCCAGGTGCATCCTCCCGTCAACCTCAGCTCATTTGTCTCCTTTCATGGGAAACAGGATTGCAATAGAAGATCTTTTCAGAAGGCCGAGATCTATCTAGTGCTGCAGAATTTAACTATCTGTAAGGTTAAACAAAAAAGTTAAGTACCTTAAGAGTTATGCATGTTATGCTTTCATTTGTGCAAAAAAAAAAAGAGAGAGAGACATGAACTTGTTTGTGAATGGAAAATTAGAACAGACAAGGAACAGATCAAGTTAATAGTAATTACTCCTGGGAATGGGGATTGGGGAACTGGGGTAGCAGGGAGTCTTAAGTATGTGACACAACACCTTCGTTTCTAAAACTGTCAATTAAAATTTTTATTCTGAGAAGTTTAAGTACGCAGCTTTCATGACTTAACTTTTTAAGCATCACTTTTAAAAGCCTTAACCTTTAACTTGTTGAGCTTCAAACTGTGTCCCCCTTTTGAGTAATGACTGACCCCCACTTGAGGACTGCTTTGCATGCATTTGTATCATGCAGATGATACCTAGAAACGTTGACACGGAACAGCGGCGTAGGGTTCGGATGTGACAGTTCTTGTCCTCTAAAGCTCCAGGCTTTTCCTCCTGCCAGGTGTGCGCGAGTGTGCCAGCCTTCTGGGGTGGCGGGCGTCATCCCTGCGGGGGCCCCGTTGCACCCGCCTCGCCGGGATCTCCCGCAGGTGGGCGGTCCCCGGGCCGCGCCCCCGCCGCGTGCGGAGGGCCGCTGGGAGCGCTGACCCGGAGCCCCGGGGCCCGGCCGAGCCCGCCCCTCGGGCGCGTCACTGGCGCCGCGGCTGAGCACCTACCATTGGCCGAGGCGCGCAGGGGCGAGGCCGCGACCCTTCCCCGCCGGCGGGCGACACGCCAGTGGGCCGGCGGCGTGGGCCTGGCGCTCATTTTAAACACCTGAACCCGGGCCGCCGGCGGACTCCGGAAACGAAACGAAACTCGCCAGGCGGGCCGCCCTTCCCGGAATCGACCCTTCTCCCGCCATTAGCCACCCGCCTCTCGCCGAGCCCGCGCTCCGACGGGCGGCATGGCGGGCGGCGCAGACCGCGCAGATGGGGCTCGCGCCCCGCAGCACGTGTTTCTGCTCCCAGGTAAACATGCCGGCCCCGGGGCGGCAGCGCGCGCGGCCCGGCCTCCCGCCCGGGCGGCCCGATCCGGGAGCGCGCCGAGCGGCGGCGGGGGCGGGCGGCGGGGCGCGCCCTCTGCGGCTTCCCGAGTCAGCGCGAGGGCCGGGGGCCGCCGACCCCGGCCCTGGGCGCCCCTGGGCCGCGCGCGGAGGACCCGAGTGTCACCCGGAACTCGTGGCTCCTCCTCTGGGTTACAGTGCCCTCAGGGGCGGTTTTTAAAACCTGAGCCGGAAGTGCGGAAACGGACGAGCGGATTTTCCCGGTTCTGGTGCTTTGTGGGTCGAGTGGGTTGGAGGGAGCGGCCCAGGCGCGGGGAGAGCGGCGCGGGTTCAGACCCAGGGAGCCAGCCGCGAGGCCTGGGGGTGTCCGCTCTTGAGGTGTACCTTGGTAACCCCCGCTCGACAGGTGTCTTAGTGTCTGAGCCCTGCTGGATTTGAAACTAGAATCCCGTAGGTCCGCAGCCTGAAGGCTGCGCTGTCTGAACACTCTCCGTGCCCTGGGACACGCTGGATTGGTGAGGCTGGAGGGCGGCGGGAGTTAGGACAAGGGTGATCCAAAGAGATTGAGACAGATATTCAAGGACAGGAGTGCTGGAGGGAGGCTTCTCAGCCTCCCCGGGATGATGACCACATCCAGGCCTGCAGGGGCTAGGGAGGATGGACATCAGCCGCCACCTATGATGGCATGAAGTGGCAGAATAAGTGGAGTTTGGGACCAGGAAGTGCCACCCAAGAAGTTTTGGCCTTTTCATAGGAGGATACGTTGATTTAATGGCATAATTGAATTTATGAAAACCCATTGTTCTCTGTATCTAATTTTGAATTTTAGCCCAGCAAATACAGTATTTTCCCAGTAAATGATACTCTAATGATAGATGCAGCTGCCCAGTAATTTAGACTTTTAAGTTTGGTCGCTCAATCCTGTACGACTCCTTGCGACCCCGTGGATTGTAGCCAGCCAGGCGTCTCCATCGGTGTAATTCTCCAGACAAGAATATTTGAGTGGATTGCCATTTCCTCCTCTCCAGGGAATCGTCCCTACTCGGATAGTACTTGCCTCTCCTGCACTAGCAGGTGGATTCTTTATTGCTGAAGCACCTGGGAGGGCCATAACATACATAGAGTGTAGAAGTTTGTGTCAGTGAACTTTTCATATGTGTATACGCCTGTAACCTCAAGACCTAGAACTTACCTGTGAGCGCCTCTTGTCTGTTGTAGAAGGTTTCAGTAACCTCTACGCTGACCTCCGTCACCAGAAGCTTCTTCTTCCTGTCTGGTCAAGTGTGTTTCTTTACACCTGGCATCTTTTACTCGGCTTACATCGTGAGGCTCATCCGTATTTTCCTCCACTACTGGGTATTGATATTTCGACTATTTCCTGGTTGTAACTATTATTAGTTACGCTTCTGAGAACACTTTTATGAGGCTTTTAGTAGATGGAAGTGTTGTTTCTCTGTGGCGCTAATCCAGGAGTGGAATTGCTGGTCCTGGATATTGTGTGCTTCGCTTTGGTAGATGATGCTCAACAGTTTTCCAAAGTGGTTGTACCGATTGATTCTCCCAGATGTGTGAGAGTTCCCTTTGTTCCACATCCTCAGTGGAGATGTTTGTAGCTTGTAGAAGACAAATTAAGGCAGAATTCAGGGTTTTCACAGAATCTGAGAAAGGGCTACACGACGTGCTTTACAGTAGAAGATTTCTCTTCTCATTGCATTATTTCAATGAAGTTTTAACAGTGGGAATTGTAATCGTTCAGAGTGCCTTATTTTTATTCAGATACACATAATGACCGGGAAAGTTTATTTCAATGAAGTTTTGGCCTTTTCATGGAGGATACGTTGATTTAATGGCATAATTGAACTTATGAAAACCCATTGTTCTCTGTATCTAATTTTGAATTTTAGCCCAGCAAATACAGTATTTTCCCAGTAAATGATACTCTAATGATAGATGCAGCTGCCCAGTAATTTAGACTTTTAAGTTTGGTCGCTCAATCCTGTACGACTCTTTGCGACCCCGTGGATTGTAGCCAGCCAGGCGTCTCCATCGGTGTAATTCTCCAGACAAGAATATTTGAGTGGATTGCCATTTCCTCCTCTCCAGGGAATCGTCCCTACTCGGATAGTACTTGCCTCTCCTGCACTAGCAGGTGGATTCTTTATTGCTGAAGCACCTGGGAGGGCCATAACATACATAGAGTGTAGAAGTTTGTGTCAGTGAACTTTTCATATGTGTATACGCCTGTAACCTCAAGACCTAGAACTTACCTGTGAGCGCCTCTTGTCTGTTGTAGAAGGTTTCAGTAACCTCTACGCTGACCTCCGTCACCAGAAGCTTCTTCTTCCTGTCTGGTCAAGTGTGTTTCTTTACACCTGGCATCTTTTACTCGGCTTACATCGTGAGGCTCATCCGTATTTTCCTCCACTACTGGGTATTGATATTTCGACTATTTCCTGGTTGTAACTATTATTAGTTACGCTTCTGAGAACACTTTTATGAGGCTTTTAGTAGATGGAAGTGTTGTTTCTCTGTGGCGCTAATCCAGGAGTGGAATTGCTGGTCCTGGATATTGTGTGCTTCGCTTTGGTAGATGATGCTCAACAGTTTTCCAAAGTGGTTGTACCGATTGATTCTCCCAGATGTGTGAGAGTTCCCTTTGTTCCACATCCTCAGTGGAGATGTTTGTAGCTTGTAGAAGACAAATTAAGGCAGAATTCAGGGTTTTCACAGAATCTGAGAAAGGGCTACACGATACGTGCTTTACAGTAGAAGATTTCTCTTCTCATTGCATTATTTCAATGAAGTTTTAACAGTGGGAATTGTAATCGTTCAGAGTGCCTTATTTTTATTCAGATACACATAATGACCGAGAGTAATTTGAGTTTCTTGTTCTATTTAATCAGTATTGAAATTTTCATTCTTAAAGTATATGTTTGTATCTTCAATATTTAACACAAAACCTTTAAGGTAATTATATATCTGTTGCATCTCTGAAAATTATAGGTTTAGTATGTCTCCTTTCTGGTGGTGATCAGTCCCTGTTCAAAGCTGGGGCGTACTGTCACTTTGGAACTCATTGGAGGAGCCTGAGCCAGCTGTTAAGGAAGTGTTAACACAGTGTGGTCAGGCAGGCTGGTTCTGGAACACTTAGAACTTGAGCTTCTAGTGCCTGTAATTCTTCTAGCTGGCCTTTACTGCCACCTGCAGGCTCGGGGGCTACAAGCACTGGTGGTTTGATGCTTACCTCTGCGCAGCTGTGCTTCTCACGCTTGCGGGCATCAGTCACCTGGGGAAACCGAGGCCCATCCCCAGAGTCTCTGACTCAGTAAGTCTGGGGGGAGAATGTGTATTTCTAACAAGTTCCCCACTGCTGTTGATGCTGCTGGTCAGAGGCTCCACTAGGAACCCCTGCAGTAAGAGCAGCCCTGGGGAGCTGGAGCGGAAGATGGAGACAGCTAGCCTCAGGTTCAGCTGTCTTTATGGAGGCTTAGCATTTCCACGACCGGGGGAATGCGTGTAAGTACAGGGTATAAGGCCCATCTTCAGATTTATTAGTTGTTACGTTTTTCCAGCAGATAGGAAGTCACCTCCAGTAATTTATGTATTTGAGAGGAGGAGACTATTTCCTACCATTGTGGGTCGTTGTTTGGTCGCTGAGTCATGTCTGACTATTTGTGACCCCACTAACTGGAGCCCACCAGGCTCCTCTGTCCATGGAATTCTCCGGGCAAGAATACTGGAGTGGGTTGCCATTTCTTCCTTGCAGGGATGTTCCTGACCCAGGGATTGAACCCACAGTTCCTGCCTCATCTCGTGCATTGCAGGTGGATTCTTTACCGCTGAGCCACCAGGGTAGCCTGTACCCTCCTGTAGGGCTGTATTATATCTTAAAGGATGCAGTAAAGGACATGTTACAAAGTAATGGTTAGGTCTCTGCAGTTCCTTTTCAATTTGTCTGAAGAGTCCAGTATCCCAGAAAAACAAAAGCTGAAACTTGGAAGGGATACTTGTGAGGTAGTCAGATGGGAGGCCTTGAGTTTTATAGGCCAGTGGAGACAGAAATGCCTCCCCTTTCAGCAGGGTAAGCATTTCCTGAAGTCTGTGTAGGTCTTCGACATTTCTCCTTCCCGGCCTGGAACGCTAGCCAGTTTGCACTGTTAGTTGCTGTAACAGACTATGAACATCTCTACTTTTTGGAATAAGATAGAAGTTTCCATCTGTCTTTGCTGCCCTGAAAGTAAATATTTAAGTTATATTTTTCATATTTTTGCCTAGTCCAAGTTTTGTACACTGGTCAGGCCTAATACGTTGGAGGGGTTGGCAGCAGGAATAGACTCACTGAACGCAGGAGAGCAGACCGCGCAGACTGCTCCTGTGGCTGAACTCTTACTTTTCTCCAAGGAAACGTGAAAGGGCTGAGAAAGCCTCACGTTACATGAGGGGAAAAGGAAGGACAGAAGTGATCGCAGGATCCACTTAAGCTGAAATCACGCCTCAGTCCGTCGCCTGATTAGAGAGCCTCCAAGTCAAACTAGGGCTTTCCTGGTGGCTCAGATGGTAAAGAGTCTGCCCGCAACGCAGGAGACCTGGGTTCGATCCCTGGGCCAAGAAGACCCCCTGGAGAAGGGAATGGCGGCCCACTCCAGTGTCCTACGGACAGAGGAACCTGGCGGGTTCTGTGGGGCTGCAAACAGTCAGACAAGACTAAGCAGCTAGCGCTTTCACTTTCAGGTCAGACTGGACCTTAGGTCACATTTTCAGCTGTAGACAAGTTTTGCAATAACGTTATTCCCCTTTACTTTATGAAAATACACATCTAAAAGTATTTTAGGAATTCTCCCCCCACGGACAGCATATGTAATGCCAGTTTTGGAGGGTAGGGGACGGGGTGTTCTCTGGGAGATTGTTCCAGGCCGGCCTGCCTACCTTGGGCCTTCCAAGTTCAGTAACGACCCTTGCACGTAAGGCACCGTCGTGGTCACACATAGTGATACCAGACTTGTCTCTCCAGAAGAAACACAAAAATAGCTTTGTGTGCCTGCAGGCTTCAGAGCTCTGTGCTAATTAAAGGATTAAAAAGGAAATCAAATTTAAAAGGAAACATCAATTTCCTATTTAATAATGGAGAAAATGTATTTTAGTATGATTTCAGATTAGAGACTTGTAGCTTTTTTTTCATAGGGCCACAAGAAACACCTCTTGTTTGAAAGGAAGAAGTTTAATGTGGCAAAGAAAGAATTACTGTAGACCCAAATGACTTTTTATCACCCTGAAAAAAATAAAACTTTTTTTCTTCTTTTACCTGAAAGCATATGGTTCGTCTTAGAAGAATGTAAGCAAGCTTTTTTTGTTCTTGGTCAGCACTGTTTGCATGCATGTATGTCTGTGCTTAGAATTAGACCTTCCGGTGGAAAGGTTCTCTGCTTCAAGAAGAGTTTGTTCACCAGTGGGGAACCTGTGTTCCCTTGGCCGGAGACCTGGGACCTGGCAGATTCATGTGCCTACTTTCAACAACCACTGAATCGTTCCGCTCAGCTTCTTAGAAGAGCTGTCCTTTACTAAACAGTCTCCCGCAGGCCGCCACCCGTGAGGGAATCTCTGAGTCTTCCAGCAGAGAGTGTTTCACATTTTCCACACAAAATCCTGAATCTGGCTTTGTCTTCATGAAACGGTTTGGGAGGGAACCCAGCTGACCTTTCTCGGATGACCACGCGCTGGCCACGCTCCCCTTGCCATCTGAGCAGGTCCTGGAGTGGATGGACTCAAGCAGTTGCCAGTCGGTATAATCAGGTGGTTTCCAGCGCCTGATCCGGTCCTGCTGGTAATTGTTCCAAAAGACCCGGGACGTCTGTACATGAAAACTCATGATTCTCACATATTTATCCTCCAGGGCAGAAAAAAGATCATAAAAGGAAAATAAGGCATGGTCATGATTTTTTTTGTTTTCACTTGAACAGCAGAATGGGGGCTACGTGGGTTTCTCCCACATGTCCTGAGCTTTAGCCACGATATTTTTTTAAATTTTTTTTTTTAATAGCCGTGATATTTTAAGAAACAAGCAGCTCATCAGTGTTCTCGAAAGCCTGGCTATCATAAAACACACCTAAAACTAGGTTTGTGCTATTTATGAGCGCTGTGTCCTTGGACAAACTGCATGCTCGTTGTAAAACCTCAGTTCCCTCATGTCTGCAGTGGGGAGAACAGTACCAGTCTCCCAGGGTTGTCATCAGTGGGTTTGCATTAAATGTAAACCCTCTCTTGCACCCCAAGCTCTTAGTCCCCCGACCTGGGACAGAGGAGGCATTCAGGCAACATTTGCAGAAAGAACGGCTCACATTTCATTTCTCCCCACAGCCTTTGTCTTTGCTGGAACTGTCCTTACTCTTCTCTTTCCACGTCCATCCAAATTCTACCCCTTCTTCAAGGCTTGGTTCAACTTTGTCTTCCATGAAGCTAAGCAAATGTATGAATCACAAGATGAAGTCCAGTGTTCTTTTTTCTATTTTCGCCTTGATTTCACTGTTTACTCTTACTATTTACCAGAGCACTCAGTAACATACCTAGCAATATTTCAGGGTTACACAGCTTATCCTTCTTTGAATGTCCAGGATTTGTACCTTCCTGCACCCCTGGCCACTCTTTGTCCACATTCTTAGTGCTTATCTTAAATCTTACCTCTTGAACCCCATGCACGCGTCACTTCCTCCAGGAGGCCTTCCTTCTGAGCCCCTCCCTCTGTTAGTGTGCAAGTGAGTGATACCACTCCGGCCACCTACTACTTTCACCATGGTTATTCCGTTCACTATCACTCTTGTATGAGTATGTGTCGGATGCGCAGTGATGCTCGTAGCTGGAGAGGATGCGGGCACCTTCCGCCGCCCTCCCCGCCGGGGCCTCTGCTGCTTCCTCAGTGGTGGGCTCACTGGCCTTGAGCTTCAGAGGCTCAGATCTCTGCAAGCAGACAGGCCATCAGGGCCTTCCAGGCTTTTCTGTTCAGAGGTCCTTTATATGTGCTTTAAAACACCTTTCAAAGGGCCTTTCTGTTCTACATATGGTGGTTTACCCAGTGGAGCGGGCCCTCTGGTGAAAGATTCTGGCCCGTGCTGAGCCTCTTCCTCACCTGCCTCTGAGCCAGCCAGGATCCAGGCCGCCGAGGGCACTCCCACCAGAGCCGACTGCCCCGTGAGGGCCTGACGGCCCCGCTGCTTCTGACAGGGCTCTCTGCTGTCATACCTTGGTGTTGATCACTTAACTCTTCACGTTTCACACATTGTTCTCCTGGTGTGTATGTGTGGGTTTGTTTTTTTGTTTTTTTTTTTTTTGAATAACATTAAACAAATAGCACAGTGGTACACACCTAGTGTAGAAATTTTAGTAATGCAGAAAAATACATAGAAAAAAGGGGTCTGGGGCTTCCCTGGTGGTCTAGTGGGTAAGGACACCGCCTTGCAGTGCAGGGGGCACCGGTTCGATCCCTGGCCCAGGAAGATCCCATGTGCCGCGGAGCGGCTGGACCGGTGTGTCCAATTACCGAGCCGGAGCTCTGGTGCGCATGTGCCCAGAGCCGGTGCTCTGCAGCGACGGACGCCACCGCGATGGGAGGCCCACATGGGCCAGAGAACAAAGATGGATGAAAATAGACAAATGAAAGACCAATAGAAGTAGCCCACCTGCCCTCCTTCCTCCCCACCCCCCCAAATAAATAAATAAATAAATCTTTAAATAAAAAAAAAAACCCTAGCTTTAAAAAGAAAAAAGGGGTCTGTCTATCATTCTTTCAATTAAAAATAACAATTTTGGGAGTATTTTTTCTAGCCTTTTTGTGTTGTCTGTGTCATAGAAGAAATCCTGGTGTTCTTGAGTTTTTTCTCATTTTTCTACCTGCCTTTATTTCACTGTTTCCTCTTATTTGCTCAGATGCTGACACTCAGGGACACTGAGGGACTGAATGCCCAGGGACACAGAGTGCGTCTGGTTCTGTTTACTGTACTTGTATATAGAATAAGAGAAAGGTGGTTAGACTGATTTAATGAAGAGCTAGGGGACTGAAACTTTTTTCTCAGTTTTGATAAAGATAGAAACTCAGTGACATAAATAAGCTGACAAAGAGAATCTGTAAGTCATACTTTGAGCATTGAAGAGGCTTGTTATGAATTTACTTGTATTGTAAAAAAGCAAACCAAGTTAGAAGTTGACTTCACAGCGTAGGCAGTATATATTGGAAATGGATTATCTTTAAGAGTGAACAAAGACAGAAAATTCAGGGCTTCCCTTGTGGCTCAGTGGATAAGAACCCGTCTGCCAATGCAGAAGACACAGGTTCGATCCCTGATCCGGGAAGATCCCACATACCACAGAGCAGCTAAACCCACACATCAACAAAGACCCAGCACAGCCAAAAATAAATAAAATTTAAAAAAAAAAAAAAAAAGATAGAAAATTCAGTCAAAGACAGAAGTGGAGGGATGAAGATAAATTCACGGAACCATAGTGAACCATGGTGAGGATGCTTTGAAAGCCATTTGAGCTAGAATTTTTGCAGGCAAGCATGGTTTTCTGCAAATGACCCTGGTGTGTTCGCCATGTGTAGGATGCTGGTTTGAATGGACCGTGGATCTACCTTAGTCTGGAAATCTGCTATTTTTTTAGTGTGTGGCCACCACATCCTGATTGTGTGTTAGAAAGCCTGACCTACTCTTCAGGGTTTCTTTAGTGGGACCACGTGTTCGTGGAAGGGCCACGTGTGCTGGGGGCAAGGCAGCGGGCTGCTGAAGGGCTCAGGGACCTCAGGAGTAGGACATTGCTGTGCCGGGAGGTCCAGGGTTTCTGCCTCTCTCAAACCAACCTCCTCTAGTTTGTATAAAACAGGCTATATGCACCTTGCACCCAAGGCTTAGACCTCCTGGTGTCCTCTGGGAGAAGCTGTCCCCTTCTTTTAGCACTCTGTCTTCAGGGCAGCCTCTGACTGGTCCCCAGTAAGCACTGGTAACCCAGCCTCCACCCACTGGGATCTGACGCTGAGAAGGGGTTAGCTCCACTACCAGCGTCAGGGAGACAGGGACCACAGAGGGTTCTAGGGTGGGGAAAGCTTCGTCCAAAAAGAGGGGAAGGTGCAGGACGGACAACCCAAGACCCAGCCAACCTTCACTTGCTGGTGAGACCCGGCTCCGGCCAGGACCCCGGCCACTGAGACCCGGGCCTGTCCTCTTAATTGGTGGATGGCATAGAGATACGGTAGAAGTTTAGTGTATGCAGCATTAGGTTTGGCTCTAACTTACACTGTCCTTGTTTTACTGTGATTCATGTAATTTTCAGGAAACCCATCTCCCAGGCCTGTATCTTCCATCTCTCAAACCACTGTAATGCACACTGAGGTATGTTACCGTATTTGATCCTCACAGTGACCATGGGACGTAGACAACACAGGCTTTTTTTTCTTTTTTGGGACCTCTTTTCATTGATTTTTTTTATCCATTTATTTTCATCCATCTTTTTATTCTTTGGCCTGTGTGGGCCTCCCATCGCAGTGGCCTCTGTTGTCACAGAGCACCGGCTCTGGGTGCATGCGCTGCAGAGCTCTGGCTCGGCGATTGGACACATCGGTCCAGCCGCTCCGCAGCACATGGGATCCTCCCAGGCCAGGGATCGAACTGGTGCCCCTTGCACTGCAAGGCGGTGTCCTTACCCACTGGACCACCAGGGATGCCCAACACAGGCTTTTTTATCACCATTTTACAAGACTCTGAGCAATCAAATAATTTACCCAATATTTAGGAGGCATTAAATGGCAAAGACCGCCAGCTCTCCAAGCCCTCCAGGGACCCTGCCGTGTGCGCGAGACCACTCTTCCTGCAGCTGACGGTCTTCGCAGCCGTTGGGGAGGTGGGGGACCAGGCTGGGTACCCTCCGACGTTCGTTGATGACCAGGACGCACGGCCACTTCCTCTCAGGAACCAGCGCTGTTGTTGGCCATCCCAGCCAGGCCTTCTTTCTGCCTCTTAGGACTTCTCTGCTTCTCATGTGTTTCAGAGCCTCAGCTTCCTCAGTATACATTGCTGTTCTTTGTGGCTTTGAGTTGGCTACCAACCTGGAGTTCTGCATCAGTTTCTTTAGTGCACAAGCCATTTCTAGAAATAAAGCCATTGATAGATAAGACCTAAAAGAAAGGAGATTTTATCTCCTATGATCTTGGCCAAGGCCAGTTTTTATTTTTTCTTCAAAGTGGGGGCTTCCCTGGTGGTCCAGTGGGTAAGGACACTGCCTTGCAGTGCAAGGGGCGTCGGTTCGATCCCTGGCCTGGAAAGATCCCACATGCCATGGAGCGACTGGACTGATGTGTCCAATTACCGAGCTGGAGCTCTGGAGCGCGTGCGCCCAGAGCCGGTGCTCTGCGACAACAGAGGCCACTGCGATGGGAGGCCCACACGGGCCAAAGAACAAAGATGAATAAAACGAGACAAATGAAAGACCGATGGGAGTGGCCTGCCCGCCCCCCTCCCTCCCCACCCCCACCAAAATAAATAAATAAATGTTAAAAAAATAAAAAACTTCAAAGTGAAAAGATATTCTTAGAGGAGCCTGTTACGGGGAAGTTGTCTTCCAAGTACACACCCCTCCAGCTTTCCTTGGTTTGCCTCCTGAAGTGTTTAACGAAGTTAAGAGTGTCAAAGCCAGAAAAATGACGCAGATCTCTTTGACAGCAGTGCTGACAAAGGAGGGAAGGCATATAGTTATCCCTGAAATTAGCGTTCCTGGAAGCGGCATGTCACTTTAAAACTGTGCCGATTCGTCTTGTATGCATTGTACTTGTGTCCTAGCAGGGCCTTCCCCAGGAGGTGTCTCTGGCCATCTGGCAGAAGGAACCAGCGGGTCTGAGTATCTTCTGATGGCTGGAGTCTGAAACTGAGCTGGGACCTACTTAGAGCACAGTATTACCTGAGCATGAGCATGACGAACTTTCTTTCTTTCTTTTTTTCTGTTGGATCTTAAACCTGAATTGCCTTGATAAGGTATCTAATAATAAAGCGAGTGGTGCTTTGATGTGTGTTCTCTTCTCCGTGGAACAGGGGGTGTGTGTTTCTCAGAGCTTATCTGCTGTGTGCCAAAAATCAGACAGGGTCATGAACAAGTGCCAGTGGCCTCCAAGTCATAAGAACACTTGGCAAAAAGGCGGCTCTCTCCTGCCTCGTGTCTTTGAAGTGCGAAGAAACTTGTCTTAACCGAGAGAGGAATAAGAAAGAGCTGCCAAGTTCAAAAGCCATTGATAGATAAGACCTAAAAGAAAGGAGATTTTATCTCCTATGATCTTGGCCAAGGCCAGTTTTTATTTTTTCTTCAAAGTGGGGGCTTCCCTGGTGGTCCAGTGGGTAAGGACACTGCCTTGCAGTGCAAGGGGCGTCGGTTCGATCCCTGGCCTGGAAAGATCCCACATGCCATGGAGCGACTGGACTGATGTGTCCAATTACCGAGCTGGAGCTCTGGAGCGCGTGCGCCCAGAGCCGGTGCTCTGCGACAACAGAGGCCACTGCGATGGGAGGCCCACACGGGCCAAAGAACAAAGATGAATAAAACGAGACAAATGAAAGACCGATGGGAGTGGCCTGCCCGCCCCCCTCCCTCCCCACCCCCACCAAAATAAATAAATAAATGTTAAAAAAATAAAAAACTTCAAAGTGAAAAGATATTCTTAGAGGAGCCTGTTACGGGGAAGTTGTCTTCCAAGTACACACCCCTCCAGCTTTCCTTGGTTTGCCTCCTGAAGTGTTTAACGAAGTTAAGAGTGTCAAAGCCAGAAAAATGACGCAGATCTCTTTGACAGCAGTGCTGACAAAGGAGGGAAGGCATATAGTTATCCCTGAAATTAGCGTTCCTGGAAGCGGCATGTCACTTTAAAACTGTGCCGATTCGTCTTGTATGCATTGTACTTGTGTCCTAGCAGGGCCTTCCCCAGGAGGTGTCTCTGGCCATCTGGCAGAAGGAACCAGCGGGTCTGAGTATCTTCTGATGGCTGGAGTCTGAAACTGAGCTGGGACCTACTTAGAGCACAGTATTACCTGAGCATGAGCATGACGAACTTTCTTTCTTTCTTTTTTTCTGTTGGATCTTAAACCTGAATTGCCTTGATAAGGTATCTAATAATAAAGCGAGTGGTGCTTTGATGTGTGTTCTCTTCTCCGTGGAACAGGGGGTGTGTGTTTCTCAGAGCTTATCTGCTGTGTGCCAAAAATCAGACAGGGTCATGAACAAGTGCCAGTGGCCTCCAAGTCATAAGAACACTTGGCAAAAAGGCGGCTCTCTCTCCTGCCTCGTGTCTTTGAACGGTACGAAGAAACTTGTCTTAACCGAGAGAGGAATAAGAAAGAGCTGCCAAGTTTAAAAACTAGTTGATAAATATCTGCAGATGAAAAATAATGTTCCAGCTTGGTTTATATTATATTTACGAGCAACCTTTCAAAATTACTAAATGGTTTTATTACCGATTAAATATTTAGAAAAAATTGAAAGTTAAAATAGTACCTACCTCATGGAAGAATTTTATGTATATGAGTATGTATATGAGTATGAGTATAAAGGATGTTGTTTTGTACATAGTAAATTCCATATGTTACTCACTTAGTCATGTCCAACACTTTGTGATCCTATGGACTGCAGCCCACCAGGCTCCTCTGTTCATAGGATAGACAAGAATACTGGACTGAGTTTCCATTCCCTTTTCCAGGGAATCTTCCTGACCCAAGGCTTAAACCTGGGTCTCCAAATTCCATATACATATTAGCTATTAGTTGTTATTTTATATTCACTGTACATAGTTGTCTCTCCTGTCATTGTATGTTTTCTTTAAAGTTCAGATGTCAGGAAAGTAACAATCCACAGGTTCCTTTTGGATGAGGTATTTAAAGCAGGATGGTAAACAGATGGAAGGTTTGCTGCTGGAGTTAATGGTGACCAGTGGGACATAAAATTGGATCTTTACAAAGAAGGCAGAGCCCATAAGAACACTGTGTGGAATTGGTTAAACATAAGAAACTCGAGGGGTAGGGCTTGAGATAATTGGGAAGTTTAAGACATTATTGAATCTGAAATGGCACAAAAGACTGAGTACCTGCTTCTGATTTGTCTGAATATTTTTGTTTTCATAAAAACAGTCTTTTAGGCAGCATGACTTATGTCATCTCTTATGTAAGAGAAAGCGGTTAAAAAAAAAGAAAAAAAGAGAGAGTGTAAAGTTTACCCTTTAAAAAATATAATGTGAAGTCTTATTTTATTCAGCATAGGTTTAGAAAGTGTTTCACGTGAGTAAATTGTATAAACGGAGTTTGGTCATTAAGTATAAAATTTTTCTTTTTTCATTTCTTATTGATAAATTTTTCTAAAATCAAACAACACATGGCAAAAGGCGGCTCTCTCTCCTGCCTCGTGTCTTTGAACGGTACGAAGAAACTTGTCTTAACCGAGAGAGGAATAAGAAAGAGCTGCCAAGTTTAAAAACTAGTTGATAAATATCTGCAGATGAAAAATAATGTTCCAGCTTGGTTTATATTATATTTACGAGCAACCTTTCAAAATTACTAAATGGTTTTATTACCGATTAAATATTTAGAAAAAATTGAAAGTTAAAATAGTACCTACCTCATGGAAGAATTTTATGTATATGAGTATGTATATGAGTATGAGTATAAAGGATGTTGTTTTGTACATAGTAAATTCCATATGTTACTCACTTAGTCATGTCCAACACTTTGTGATCCTATGGACTGCAGCCCACCAGGCTCCTCTGTTCATAGGATAGACAAGAATACTGGACTGAGTTTCCATTCCCTTTTCCAGGGAATCTTCCTGACCCAAGGCTTAAACCTGGGTCTCCAAATTCCATATACATATTAGCTATTAGTTGTTATTTTATATTCACTGTACATAGTTGTCTCTCCTGTCATTGTATGTTTTCTTTAAAGTTCAGATGTCAGGAAAGTAACAATCCACAGGTTCCTTTTGGATGAGGTATTTAAAGCAGGATGGTAAACAGATGGAAGGTTTGCTGCTGGAGTTAATGGTGACCAGTGGGACATAAAATTGGATCTTTACAAAGAAGGCAGAGCCCATAAGAACACTGTGTGGAATTGGTTAAACATAAGAAACTCGAGGGGTAGGGCTTGAGATAATTGGGAAGTTTAAGACATTATTGAATCTGAAATGGCACAAAAGACTGAGTACCTGCTTCTGATTTGTCTGAATATTTTTGTTTTCATAAAAACAGTCTTTTAGGCAGCATGACTTATGTCATCTCTTATGTAAGAGAAAGCGGTTAAAAAAAAAGAAAAAAAGAGAGAGTGTAAAGTTTACCCTTTAAAAAATATAATGTGAAGTCTTATTTTATTCAGCATAGGTTTAGAAAGTGTTTCACGTGAGTAAATTGTATAAACGGAGTTTGGTCATTAAGTATAAAATTTTTCTTTTTTCATTTCTTATTGAGAAATTTTTCTAAAAATCAAACAACACACTCGTGTAACATTTATCGAGCACATTCCATGTGCCAGAAACTCTACTGGGTTCTTTACTATGTGTTACCCTAATTTTTGCACATAAAATGCATCGTGTTCTGGCTTCTTAAAAAGAATATTTTGTTTAGTTGCTAAGTCGAGTCCTGCTCTTGCAACTCCATGGTTTGTAGCCCGCCAGGCTCCTCTGTCCATGGAATTCTCCAGGCAAGGATACTGGAGTAGGTTGCCATTTCTCTCTCCAGGGGATCATCCCAACTCAGGGATCAAAGTTGCATCTCCTGCTTCTCCTGCATTGGCAGCCAGATTCTTTAGCACTGAGCCAGCAGGGAAGATTATAAAAGCATAATTTTATTGTGCTTTGCTTTCTGTGTTATGCAGATGCTGCATTTTTTTAAATTGACAGTTTGTGGGAACTCTTTATGGAGTAAGTCTATTGATCCGTGATCTTTGATGTTACTATTGCCAAAAAAAAATCATAACTGAAAGATCAAAAATCATAACTTTTTTTAGCAAAAAGTATTTTTAAATTAAGATGTACCTTTTGAAGGCATAATACTATTATACACTTAATAGAAATAACTTGTATGTGCACTGGGAAACCAAAAATTTCATGTGACTCTGTTGTGATATGCCCTGTATTACAGTGGTCTAGAACAACCCACAATTTCGCTGAGATGTGCCTGTACTGGTCCTAATTGAATCTCCTCTTGGAAAGCTAATTGTTGAGGCAAATTGAAAAATGGGGGAAAAAAAACAGATAAATTGGGAAGTTTAAGACATTATTGAATCTGAAATGGCACAAAAGACTGAGTACCTGCTTCTGATTTGTCTGAATATTTTTGTTTTCATAAAAACAGTCTTTTAGGCAGCATGACTTATGTCATCTCTTATGTAAGAGAAAGCGGTTAAAAAAAAAGAAAAAAAGAGAGAGTGTAAAGTTTACCCTTTAAAAAATATAATGTGAAGTCTTATTTTATTCAGCATAGGTTTAGAAAGTGTTTCACGTGAGTAAATTGTATAAACGGAGTTTGGTCATTAAGTATAAAATTTTTCTTTTTTCATTTCTTATTGAGAAATTTTTCTAAAAATCAAACAACACACTCGTGTAACATTTATCGAGCACATTCCATGTGCCAGAAACTCTACTGGGTTCTTTACTATGTGTTACCCTAATTTTTGCACATAAAATGCATCGTGTTCTGGCTTCTTAAAAAGAATATTTTGTTTAGTTGCTAAGTCGAGTCCTGCTCTTGCAACTCCATGGTTTGTAGCCCGCCAGGCTCCTCTGTCCATGGAATTCTCCAGGCAAGGATACTGGAGTAGGTTGCCATTTCTCTCTCCAGGGGATCATCCCAACTCAGGGATCAAAGTTGCATCTCCTGCTTCTCCTGCATTGGCAGCCAGATTCTTTAGCACTGAGCCAGCAGGGAAGATTATAAAAGCATAATTTTATTGTGCTTTGCTTTCTGTGTTATGCAGATGCTGCATTTTTTTAAATTGACAGTTTGTGGGAACTCTTTATGGAGTAAGTCTATTGATCCGTGATCTTTGATGTTACTATTGCCAAAAAAAAATCATAACTGAAAGATCAAAAATCATAACTTTTTTTAGCAAAAAGTATTTTTAAATTAAGATGTACCTTTTGAAGGCATAATACTATTATACACTTAATAGAAATAACTTGTATGTGCACTGGGAAACCAAAAATTTCATGTGACTCTGTTGTGATATGCCCTGTATTACAGTGGTCTAGAACAACCCACAATTTCGCTGAGATGTGCCTGTACTGGTCCTAATTGAATCTCCTCTTGGAAAGCTAATTGTTGAGGCCTTTTCATAGTGTTGTGCTTAGAATTCTTGACTTTTATATTCTGAGCTGAATATTCTCAACATATTCTTAATGTTTTCACACAGTTAAGAGCAAGGAAACTGATTTTTTTGGTTGTGTTTGGCCACCTCCATTGGTCTTTCATCCATTTATCTTTGTTCTTTTGGCCCGTGTGGGCCTCCTATTGCAGTGGCCCCTCTTGCCGCAGAGCACCAGCTCCAGGCGCTTGCGCTCCAGAGCTCCGACTGGGCAGTTGGACACCTGGGTCCAGCCACGTGGGATCTTCCCAGGCCAAGGATCGAACTGGCGCCTCTTGCACTGCAAGGTGGTGTCTTTACCCACTAGACCACCAGGGAAGCCCCGAAACTGATTCTTAATTGAGTGCTTATTGCATGGTCTAGGTACTTTCACATTTATTTAAGCCTAACCTGTAAAATAATTATTATGCCCATTTTGTGAATGAACTAAGTGAGGCACAAGTGATTGAATATCTTGCCCACGGTCACACTGCTGAGTAGAAAGAGGAGCTGGGAATGGATGATGGGTCTGTCTGACTTCAGACCCTGCATTCTTTCTCTGCTGACATGATCAAAGAAGTAGTTAAAAATTGTTTATAGAAGAAGACCTTTCTTTACATTCCTACTTCTACTTTTCTGATTCTTTCCCAGTATTCTAAAAGCAGATTTTTTTTTTCTTCCTTAATTTAGCTGTCCTTCAGCTCTGTAGCAGGTACACATAAAGTTGGAAAAAAGATGGCACTTGCAAGCTTGGTGGGTGAGGAACTAGCCCATGACTCAGGATTTTCCAAATTTAATGAAAATTTTAAAACTCTGTATCTTTGAGAGAGCCTTTAGTTTATAGTCAGAAGTAACTTTGTGTGCTTAAGGCACACACACAATGTTATCAACTAAGGAATATATTAGAAGCATTATAGCAGTATGAGTTATTTTTTCATACTAAGCCTTCAAAATCTGGTGGGGGTAGATCCACCACTCCATAAAAGCAGTGAAAACATTGGCAGAGATGGCCAAAATCAACGTTTTCAGAACTCTCAAAATTAGCCAGAGACTTCCAACAATCAGAGGAGTGTTTATTCAAGAAAAACTGCTGAGTCTGATTGAATAGGGCTGTGGCATCGCAACTGAACCGCTCTCAACATATCATTACTGTTTTCACACCGTTAAGAGCAAGGAAACTGATTTTTTTGGTTGTGTTTGGCCACCTCCATTGGTCTTTCATCCATTTATCTTTGTTCTTTTGGCCCGTGTGGGCCTCCTATTGCAGTGGCCCCTCTTGCCGCAGAGCACCAGCTCCAGGCGCTTGCGCTCCAGAGCTCCGACTGGGCAGTTGGACACCTGGGTCCAGCCACGTGGGATCTTCCCAGGCCAAGGATCGAACTGGCGCCTCTTGCACTGCAAGGTGGTGTCTTTACCCACTAGACCACCAGGGAAGCCCCGAAACTGATTCTTAATTGAGTGCTTATTGCATGGTCTAGGTACTTTCACATTTATTTAAGCCTAACCTGTAAAATAATTATTATGCCCATTTTGTGAATGAACTAAGTGAGGCACAAGTGATTGAATATCTTGCCCACGGTCACACTGCTGAGTAGAAAGAGGAGCTGGGAATGGATGATGGGTCTGTCTGACTTCAGACCCTGCATTCTTTCTCTGCTGACATGATCAAAGAAGTAGTTAAAAATTGTTTATAGAAGAAGACCTTTCTTTACATTCCTACTTCTACTTTTCTGATTCTTTCCCAGTATTCTAAAAGCAGATTTTTTTTTTCTTCCTTAATTTAGCTGTCCTTCAGCTCTGTAGCAGGTACACATAAAGTTGGAAAAAAGATGGCACTTGCAAGCTTGGTGGGTGAGGAACTAGCCCATGACTCAGGATTTTCCAAATTTAATGAAAATTTTAAAACTCTGTATCTTTGAGAGAGCCTTTAGTTTATAGTCAGAAGTAACTTTGTGTGCTTAAGGCACACACACAATGTTATCAACTAAGGAATATATTAGAAGCATTATAGCAGTATGAGTTATTTTTTCATACTAAGCCTTCAAAATCTGGTGGGGGTAGATCCACCACTCCATAAAAGCAGTGAAAACATTGGCAGAGATGGCCAAAATCAACGTTTTCAGAACTCTCAAAATTAGCCAGAGACTTCCAACAATCAGAGGAGTGTTTATTCAAGAAAAACTGCTGAGTCTGATTGAATAGGGCTGTGGCATCGCAACTTGAACCGCTCCCATCTCTCTTTGCTCAGGTCTGCAGTGACCTTGAAAACCTGCAGATCTGCAGCCACTGCAGGGCAGGGCTTGTGTGGGGCTCCTCAAAAAAAAAAAAAGGCCCATTCCCAGAGCATTGTCTCTATTTGACCTGTCATTGAGCTCCCTGGAAAAGCCCTGTTCACCGGGCATTGTTGTCGTTTGACCTGATGGAAGCTCAGAACTCACCCTGCAGAAAAGCCCTGTCCCCAAGGCCTGCGTCAAAAACAGTCAGTGGCAATGTATAC
This sequence comes from Tragulus kanchil, assembly GCA_022376925.1. Lineage (NCBI taxonomy): Eukaryota > Metazoa > Chordata > Mammalia > Artiodactyla > Tragulidae > Tragulus > Tragulus kanchil. Next base: position 72,916,013 of record JAIOJX010000003.1, on the reverse strand, counting down.
TCAGCTGCTGAGGGGCAGTACCAGTTGTGGAAATAAAAACCTGACCCAAAACTTCAAAGGAAGACATGAGAATAAAATCTGTAAAATACTTTGAAAAGCTCTTAATATAGCCACTTGGGCTCACCTTGCCCATCAGCAGAGATTCTTGAAGGTGGCAATGTATAAACGTTCCTGTTAAAAGGTGGAGACTGACAAAACGGAGAGGGGAGTCCTGAACATGATCCACTATGCGCTATCTACAGGACACACACTCTCATCAAAGACACAAACAGGATGAAAGTAAACAGATGAAAAAGTTAACGCCATGCAAACGGTAACCACGGGAGAGCTTATGTGGCTAAACTGATGTCAGATGAAATAGACGTTAAAATAAAACGTGTTACTGGACAGAAAGAGGGCAACGTTATAATGAACATTAGGAAGCTGTAGAAACTGTAAACATATGCACCTAATGACAGAGCCCCAAAATGCATCATCCCAAAACTGCAGAATTGAAGGGTAATATGGAAAATCGAACAGTAATAGTGAGAAATTTCAATAACCCATGTTGACATAGACGAAACTGCTAGGAGAAAGATTTTTGAGGCAGTAGAAGACTTGGCCGGCTCTATAAGCCAACAAGACCTAAGAGACCTCTGTAGGACACTCCATTCAACAACAACATTCTCCAGAAGAGACCATATTCCAGACCATTAAACAACCCTCAGTAAATTTCAACCCTCAGTTTCAGAGATCTGTAATTTTGCAACTTAGCTCTCTAAGGATAGGGAAATGAAAACTGGCAATTAATAGAAGAAAATTTGGGGGAATTCAGAAATATGTGGGAATTTTAAGCCCATGTACTTCTAAGTAATCAATGAATCAAGAGAGAAATTACAAAGTAAACTAGAAAGTACTTTGAAATGGAAGAAAATGAAGCACAGTAACATAGGAATGCAAGTAAAACAGTGTTCAGAACAAAATATGCAGCTGAACATGCCTATATTAAAAAAGAGGAGAGATCTCAAAAAAAGGAGGAAAGATCTCAAATCAGTAGCCTCATCTTTCATCTGAAGAAACTAGAAAAAGAACAAACTGACACCAAAGCAATAGAGGGGAAAAAAGAAAGATTAGAGAACAACAACACAGAAAAAAATCAGTGAAATCAAAGTGACCTTTTCGAAAAGACTAACAAAATTGGCAAATATTTAACCAGACTGACCAAGAACAAGAAAATTCAAATTATTATATATTAATAAAATCAGAAATGAAAGACAGTACACCATTACGGATCTTATAGAAATAAAAAAGAAATATAAGGAAATACTGTGAGCTAAGTATTAATATATGCCAACAAAGTAGATAATTTAAATGAGGTAGATAAATTCCTAGAAAGGCATAAACTACAAAAATGGACTCAAGAAGAAGCAAGTTTGAACAGATGTAGAGCAGGTCAAGGGGCTTTCCAAGTGGCACTAGTGGCAAAGAATCCACCTGCCAATGCAAGAGACATGGTTCAATCCCTGGGTCGGGGAGACCCCGTGGAGTAAGAAATGGCAACCCACTCCGGCATTCTTGCCTGGAGAATCCCACGGACAGAGGAGCCTGGTGGGCTACAGTCGAAGGGTCACAAAGAATCAGACCCAACTGAAGTGGCATTATACACATGCACACACACCCAACAGTAATAGTGAGAAATTTCAATAACCCATGTTGACATAGACGAAACTGCTAGGAGAAAGATTTTTGAGGCAGTAGAAGACTTGGCCGGCTCTATAAGCCAACAAGACCTAAGAGACCTCTGTAGGACACTCCATTCAACAACAACATTCTCCAGAAGAGACCATATTCCAGACCATTAAACAACCCTCAGTAAATTTCAACCCTCAGTTTCAGAGATCTGTAATTTTGCAACTTAGCTCTCTAAGGATAGGGAAATGAAAACTGGCAATTAATAGAAGAAAATTTGGGGGAATTCAGAAATATGTGGGAATTTTAAGCCCATGTACTTCTAAGTAATCAATGAATCAAGAGAGAAATTACAAAGTAAACTAGAAAGTACTTTGAAATGGAAGAAAATGAAGCACAGTAACATAGGAATGCAAGTAAAACAGTGTTCAGAACAAAATATGCAGCTGAACATGCCTATATTAAAAAAGAGGAGAGATCTCAAAAAAAGGAGGAAAGATCTCAAATCAGTAGCCTCATCTTTCATCTGAAGAAACTAGAAAAAGAACAAACTGACACCAAAGCAATAGAGGGGAAAAAAGAAAGATTAGAGAACAACAACACAGAAAAAAATCAGTGAAATCAAAGTGACCTTTTCGAAAAGACTAACAAAATTGGCAAATATTTAACCAGACTGACCAAGAACAAGAAAATTCAAATTATTATATATTAATAAAATCAGAAATGAAAGACAGTACACCATTACGGATCTTATAGAAATAAAAAAGAAATATAAGGAAATACTGTGAGCTAAGTATTAATATATGCCAACAAAGTAGATAATTTAAATGAGGTAGATAAATTCCTAGAAAGGCATAAACTACAAAAATGGACTCAAGAAGAAGCAAGTTTGAACAGATGTAGAGCAGGTCAAGGGGCTTTCCAAGTGGCACTAGTGGCAAAGAATCCACCTGCCAATGCAAGAGACATGGTTCAATCCCTGGGTCGGGGAGACCCCGTGGAGTAAGAAATGGCAACCCACTCCGGCATTCTTGCCTGGAGAATCCCACGGACAGAGGAGCCTGGTGGGCTACAGTCGAAGGGTCACAAAGAATCAGACCCAACTGAAGTGGCATTATACACATGCACACACACTCACACCCACACACACCAGGTAAAGAGATTAGTAAATTAAGATCATTCCATAGGAAAAAGACTAGTCCCAAACTGCTTCACTGGCAAACCTAAACACTGAACAAGTTAATACAGATTCTTTACAGGCTTTTCCCCAGAAATGGAAAGAGAGAATTTCTCAACTCAGTCTGTGAGGCCAATATTACCATCATACCAAAACTGGATAAAGATGTCATGAGAAAGCTACAGACTGTGTATCCCTTATGAACATAGATGGAAAAATCCTCAAAAAGTAACAAATCAAATCCAGGAGTATGTAAAAAGGATTATACATCATGACCAAGTAGAATTTGTCCTAGGAATAAAAGGTTGGTTCAGCATACCAAAATCAATCGACGTAATATACTCTTTCAGTAAAATAAAGGTCCCATGCTACATAATCACCTCAGTAGCCATAGAAAAAAATACTCAAGAAAATACTCTTTCATGATAACAAACACTTAAAAAGTTAGGCATAGGAAACTTTCTCAGTCTATTAAAAAGTAAAATTGAAAGTGAAAGTTGCTCAGTCGCATCCAACTCTTTGCGACCCATGGACAAGCTGTGGAATTCTCTAGGCAAGAATACTTGAGTGGGCAGCCTTTCCCTTCTCCAGGGGATGTTCCCAGCCCAGGGATTGAACCCAGGTCTCCTGCACTGCAGGCACATTCTTCACCATCTGAGCCACCAGGGAAGCCCCAGTCTGTTAAAGGGCATCCATTAAAAAAAAAAAAAAGAAAACATAGCTAACACATATCATACCTTTTGTATATTGAGGTAAAAATACTTTAAAGGCATTGGGTTAAATAAAATATATCATTGAAAATTTACCTATTTTTGATATGACTCCTGGACAATTTTTAGTTACATACGTGGCTCATATTTGGGGGATACATTGTATTTCTGTTTAAGAATGCCATTCTGGACACGGCCTCTCAGGCCTGAGTCTTGCTCCCTGTCCTGTGGCCTGGACAGCTGAGACACCAGGGTAGAGGACCGAGGGGCTGGGCGGAGAAGCGGCAGACGGGAGGATGGAGCCGCGTGCTAAGTACAGGCCTCTCTGAGCACTGGCCTTTGTTTGATTCAACGCTATCCTCAGTGCCTCAAATATCCACAGAGTCATGTTGGTAATAGAACCAATTTCAATAAGAGGATAGCACTTATTACTAACTGGTTATTTAATTGGCATCTGATATTTGCTCTAGGTACCTAGAATCTAAAAAATGAGAATGCAGTTCAGTGAGTACAGACATGGCGTTTGATCATCATCCAGCCATACGAGGAGTGCACAGACGCCTTGGAGGGCTAAAGGGAACTAGACAGTGGTAGCTGCCGGCTAACAAAATGTTTGTTGTTGCCAGGTGTTTTGATAGTTCAACGCAAAATCTTTGCCTAACAAATTTTTTTTCATATTTAGGGAAAATACATCTGGTATAAAATTAACTGATTTCTAGATATTGGCACCTAATTCAAGGTTTTTTTTTTTTAAATGTGCTTATCAAACAAAACCCGCCTATGCACTGGATTTGGCCCAGAAGCCAATGGACTATGTAGCTGATAAAGTGAATATATCCTTCCTTTGAACTCTAAGGCATCAAAGCAAAGACCTCAACCAGCGCTCCACACAGGAAGCCTTCCCAGACCTCCTCTCTGTGTGAGATCCTGGCAGAAGATCTCATAGTCTATGTATTCCTTCTTCTCAGCAGTTGTTACCTTTGCAGTCCACATTTGTGTGATTATTTGATTATCTCTTTCAAGGAACATCCAAAAACTCCCCATAGACAGGGACTGGATCCATTTTTACTAATCAGTAATGAATGAATGAATTGAGCAGGAGAGACGAATTTTGAAATGCCTTCTGTAGTTAAAGTGTATAACATCTTATTTGGAATTCTGTGTTGAAAGATTGCATCCAGTAATAAGTTGTTTTGTTGGCTTTGTGTGAGAAAAGATGACTTTTTTCCCCATCACATAGACCTTTCACTGTTATCTACACTAATGTATCTTAAAGCATATTTCAGAGAACTCTGGCATTTGCAGCAGAATACATTTATTTGTCAGTATTTGTTTGTACTTAGTAATTCCCAAGTTCTTACAGTCTGACATATTGGGCTATAGCTAATCCTCTGGATTTACTGCTCTTCCTGGGAAAAATGGAAGCACTGCTTCCCTTGAATCATTATTAAAAATATCTTTTTTAGATTTTGGATATTTGTAAAATTTGATTGTTTTAAGCTCTGGGAGGGATGGGAAAGCTGGAGGAGAACTGGCAAGAATCGCTAGAATCAAAATTTTCTATAAAAAAAAAGAAGTTAGTAATAATTTGCCAAATTAAAGTTGAAAGATTTACTGTCATACCAAAATAAAATAAAGACTGTCTTGCTGAAAAAGAGAGGTCACTTCTTCCCTGACTTATGACAAAAAGAACAAACATGATGCTGGGGAGGTGAGAAACAGGCGGGGAAAGGAGAAAAGACCACGGCCTGTTTGAGTCTCGTGGAAACATTTTCTAACAGTGCTAAGCTGTATCCTTTACATTTTTATAAGTTGTGGAAAGGAAAGTCTTAAAAGATTTCTTAAAATTGAATCTGTATGGTTCCATTTGTACAGCATTCTCAAAAACGACAATATTTTTGAGATGGAGAACACATTAGTGGTGGTCAGGGGTTAGAGACAGGGGAGATGGTTCTATCAGTCTTTGCTCTCTGTATGTGACTGTAAACATTTAGGATAACCTTCTGATCCTTCTGTCATTGTATGAAATGGCCTTCTTTCTCCCTGGCAACATCTTTTGTCTGTTATTAGAGCCGTTGCCGCTCTTCTTTAATTAGCTTGATGAGCATACTCTGTCTTCTTCCTTTTAATCTGCGTGTATCTTTATATATAAAATGTGTTTCTTATAGGGAGCATATAATTTTATCTTACTTGTTTTATCTAACCTGACAATTTCTGCCTTTTAATTGGAATGTTCAGTCCATTCACATTGAATGTGATTATTGATGTGGTTAGGTCTGAGTCTGTCATCTTGCTGTTTGTTTTCATTTGCTTCATCTGTTCTTTGTATGACTTTTTCTCCCTTTCTGCCTTCTTTTGAATTGAGTGCTGTTTGTGATTCTGTTTCATCTCCTTTGTTGTCTCTTTAGTGACAGCAGTTTTTTGGGGGTTGTTTTGTAATTTTACTGGCTGCTTTGGGTTTACTGTATACATATTTAAATGATGACATCAACTTTGCAGGGATGTAACGCCACCCCACATAGAGTACAAGAAACGTACAGTGGCGAGTGTTCATTTCTCCCTTCCTGGTCTTTATGCTATTATTGTCGTATATTTTTATTCATGCATATGTTATAAACACTGCACTAAATCAGCATTTTTGTCTGGTCACTGTTCTTTGAAGAGATTTAAATAATAAAAAATGTATTGCCCCTGCAGTTCCTCCTCCTTTGTTGGGTTTCGTGTTTTCCCAGGGTTTCCTATTCCTTCTAGCAGAACTTTTCTGAGTATTCCTTGTCGTGTGGGTTCATTGGTGATGATTTCTTTCAGACTTTGTAGGTCACTACCACCGAGGCAGGACCCTTTGGAGTCCTGGACCCAAGGTCCTCTGAATTAGGAGGTTCTCCAGTCTGCCTGGGAATAGGCCCAATGCAGGGCACTGCGTGAGCCTGGGGTGCTGTTCCCTCCGATCTATTCAGCTGGGTTCTCTCCTCCCCTCAGGCAGTTCCACCCGTGCTTGCCCTGAGCAATACTCTGGACTACTCGAACTGTACCCTTTCCACATCTCTGGGGTTTTCTCTCCTTGTAACTCACTCATTGCCCATGTGCTGACTTGTAAATGCTAGCCACGGTGTCTTCAGAACTCCCCACCGCGTCTCTTTGACCCGGGGAGTCCACGGGGCTTCACCTGGGGTCTTCCATTCTGCCCCGTGGCCTGGAAGTGCTCTCGTGGCTGTAAGCTGGGCGACAGGGCTCTGCTGCCTTGTTGCGCATCTCTCAAGATCCTGTCCTGCGCGGCCCATCCTCCGTGTGTTGGAAATCGTTGTTTTGCATATTTTATCCTTTTTATTTTTGTTTTTGATTGTTAAATTGGGTTTCTTTTATTCCATTTAGTTGCAAGTGAAAAATCTCAGAATCAGGGGGTTTTTTCCTTCATATATTTAGTGTCACTATTGAGGAAAAAAGTTGCACTTACACCATTTATGAGCAAGCCAGTTTCTAAACAGGTTTGCTGTATTTAAGTTTATGAAGATCTGAAGTGTGGGATGAAGGTGGGACCAAAGAAAATGTAAGTTCCCCTCCTTCCCCAGAGCTTTCTGCTTTACTTTTTGGTAGGTTGTTACTCTGGACCCTTGCTATCAGAGTCCTTCTCATCAGATTCTCCCGGTTCCTTTCAGAGAGAGGTTCTTTCACTGGGTTTGACGATGTTAAAAATAAAACTGTCACTGTCTTTGTGTTTTAATCTACATGGTTTAAACTTGACATTAAAATATTATGGAGGAAACATAATGAGAGGACTTAACTCACTAGGTGTTAAAATGTCTTTTAAAGCTACAGTAATTAAAATACTGAAGTATTAATGCTAATATAGCCACAGATTTGTGGGTCAAAATACAGTGTCCATGAGCAGCCTTATCATTGTGTTTGAAACACTTAGCATAGGTTAATAAGAGTTGTCATTTATTATGTGTTTCTGTTTGCCTGAATATGTTAAGAATGTTCAACAAATTAGCTGATTTAATCCTTGGAAAGCAGGTATACATATGTCACCATCATTTTATAAGTGTGACAGCTGAGACAGGACACGAGGAACCTTGCCTGCCTGCGGGGACGGAGCTCTCAGGAGGCTGAGCCACGGTTTAACCCTGCCGTCTGTGTCCTGCTTCTTGTCACTTCTCCAAGAAGTGAATTAAAGCTACCTTACATTCCACTGCACTTCCCAGAGAAACTGGCATTTTGCACACAATCGCACAATGTGTAGGCAGTAGAATAGAGCTAATGTTTTTAGAAAGAAAAGTCATATAAACAGAAAATGGAGCAAGAGCAAAGTGAGCAACAAAGCGGATGTCTTCTCATTTACAACTCATCATTTCCTTTCAGAATATTTAAAAGACGCTTCAAAGAAGATGAAAAGTGGGCTTGTGTTTGTGAAACTAGTTAACCCCTGCTCAGGTAAGCCCCCTCTCCTCACCTCCCTTCCCCTCTGATAAGAACATTTTTAAAACATTGTGGCTGAATAGTATGTATGTTTGTCTTTGCATGTTTATTTTTCATGAATAGCTTTTAAAAGTTAGATAATATTACATAATGACAAAAGTGAGCTAAGGACATAACCTGTCTTCTAAGATAACTCACTTGACCTAAACATTTTTTTATTTCTTAATAATTTTAATCCATAGAACTGTTTATTCGTCAGAATGCAGGCGAAACAGACAAACAAAATAGCATGTTTGATTTCTCTCTGAAAATAGATTAGTTTTCCTTGGCCTTTTTTAATAATTATTTTTATTTTACTTTTTACTTTCACAGAGTTTTGTTGTTTACAGATATGTATAATCCTAGATTAGTCATATGTATATCCCTGGCCCCCTCCCTCCTCTTTCCTTGGCCTTTTTAAGCCAGCTTTTCTTAAAGTAGTTATCTAATATTAGACTCCATGTATACTCATGTTATAAAGTAAAATAAATAACCCAAGTTTTTTTTTTTAAAAAAAGGAAAGACTTTTACTGGACATGCCAAGATTTTGAATACCTTCATTTTTAGCTGTATTTCCCTTATTTTGTTCAGACCAAAAAGTAGTATGTGTGTGTATATATATATATATATATATATATTTTTTTTTTTTTAAAGCTTTTTTTTTTTTTGGCAGGGGAGGGTCAGGTTTGGGGAGAGAGGGGGGCGGGCGGGCCACTTCTATTGGTCTTTCGTTTATTTATTTTTATCCATCTTTGTTTTTTGGCCCGTGTGGGCCTCCCATTGCAGTGGCCTCTCTTGTCGCAGAGCACCGGCTCTGGGCACATGCGCTCCAGAGCTCTGGCTCAGTAATTGGACACATCGGTCCAGCCACTCCGCAGCACATGGGATCTTCCCAGGCCAGGGATCGAACCGGCGCCCCTTGCACTACAAGGCAGTGTCCTTACCCACTGGACCACCAGGGAAGCCCATATATATATATATATATATTTTTTTTTTTTTTTCCCTATCAAGGAGTGACCTTTTTGCATTAAAAAGCATTGCATTTTGAAGAAATAACACATTTTATCAGGAATAATTTTAACTTTACATTCAGTGTATTTTTCCTTTGTCTTAACACATGAGGACAAAAGTATTAAAATACACTATGTAAGTATATAATAATATTGATGACACATTATCATATGTATAATATTTATCTCAGTGAAATTGTTTCTCCATCAGTTTATTTTATAAGATTTACAGGGTTATTGTTCATTTTATAAGGTTTTAAGCAGATACCTAATCTTTAGCAAATTAGGTCGTCCTCTTTGTGACCGTCATACTGAACAGTGAAAGCAAGAGAAACCCGGTGGGTAGCCTGTGTTGGTACCACTGTTGGAAGGGCACATATGTAGAAATAACAAGAGGCAGAAATTGCAGTTTCCTCCAGTTTGCTTTTCCTCAAAACAAAATTGAATGGAATTGGTCAGTTACATTTTTTGGAACTCCTTCATATGCATAAATGTTAAGATGAGGTGTGAAATGTTTTTCCAAGAAAAGTTTTTGGTAGCAGTAAACCATTTAACCAAAGCAAGGTACAAAAATGTCAGGCTTCTTGGAAAATTGTAAATGTCCGTGGACAGTGTTTTACTTTATTGACCATGGAAGAATAAAGGCTAACCTTTGCCATGCACTTACTAATGTGTTAGGAGCTTTATGTGTATGTAGTCTACCTTTTTAATTCTTAAAAAAAAAGCCTTCCTTCTGAGGAACTTTCGGTTTTGCCTCCATTTTATAGGTTTGAAAACAGAGGTCAGAAAGGATGATAGCCCTTCCCCAAAGGCACAAGCCCAGCCTTGAGGGGTAGATTCAGACCTTTGTCCCCGATTGTGGTACATTTAGAAAACAATTCAAGCATCGAAGGGGTTCATTCAGATTCACGCAGATGTGTGCAGTCCTCACCCTCTTTTGATGTCCTTTTTCTTTTTTTTTTTTTTTGATATTTTTAAGGAAAGGAAGTTTTCACCTGGTTGGGTCTGGCTCCCCTCAGTGCTCGTGGCCTGAAGCGTGCTGCTGGTGTCGGCCCGGGCCTTTCTCGCGTGGGGCTCTGCGCCAGGGTGTGCAGGCCCTGTCCCGTCCCTCTGTGTGGAGGCTGCGCACCCCTCCCTGGAGATGGGCCCACAGGCCAGCTCGGTTCATCTGGCTGAGCCGTTAGGTCTCGGTGCTTAAAAGTGGGTTTTCCCTCCCGGTCTGATGGAGGACTCCATGAGAGGCTTTGTAGCAGTTAAGATAAATGATTTGCCCTTTGGTATGTATTGGTCTAAGTTCAGTGAGGATTACAGAGTTGGGAAGCAAGCATCTGTGTATAATAGCTCCAGGCTTTCCTTGGAGTGACTTTGGATAGACTGCATATGTATGTTTATGTTCATATTAGGAACATTCCTCAGAACTCTTCGATAGTCTTTTGGCTGTGTGTGTGTATGTGTGAATAAGATAAAACAGATTTAGCGTTGGTCCCTTTGGACACATATGAACAGTGAAAGAAGAGAAACCCGTTGCCGTTTGTCCAGTTTGCTTTTCCTCAAAACAAAATTGAATGGAATTGGTCAGTTACATTTTTTGGAACTCCTTCATATGCATAAATGTTAAGATGAGGTGTGAAATGTTTTTCCAAGAAAAGTTTTTGGTAGCAGTAAACCATTTAACCAAAGCAAGGTACAAAATGTCAGGCTTTTTGGGAAAATTGTAAATGTCCGTGGACAGTGTTTTACTTTATTGACCATGGAAGAATAAAGGCTAACCTTTGCCATGCACTTACTAATGTGTTAGGAGCTTTATGTGTATGTAGTCTACCTTTTTAATTCTTAAAAAAAAAGCCTTCCTTCTGAGGAACTTTCGGTTTTGCCTCCATTTTATAGGTTTGAAAACAGAGGTCAGAAAGGATGATAGCCCTTCCCCAAAGGCACAAGCCCAGCCTTGAGGGGTAGATTCAGACCTTTGTCCCCGATTGTGGTACATTTAGAAAACAATTCAAGCATCGAAGGGGTTCATTCAGATTCACGCAGATGTGTGCAGTCCTCACCCTCTTTTGATGTCCTTTTTCTTTTTTTTTTTTTTTGATATTTTTAAGGAAAGGAAGTTTTCACCTGGTTGGGTCTGGCTCCCCTCAGTGCTCGTGGCCTGAAGCGTGCTGCTGGTGTCGGCCCGGGCCTTTCTCGCGTGGGGCTCTGCGCCAGGGTGTGCAGGCCCTGTCCCGTCCCTCTGTGTGGAGGCTGCGCACCCCTCCCTGGAGATGGGCCCACAGGCCAGCTCGGTTCATCTGGCTGAGCCGTTAGGTCTCGGTGCTTAAAAGTGGGTTTTCCCTCCCGGTCTGATGGAGGACTCCATGAGAGGCTTTGTAGCAGTTAAGATAAATGATTTGCCCTTTGGTATGTATTGGTCTAAGTTCAGTGAGGATTACAGAGTTGGGAAGCAAGCATCTGTGTATAATAGCTCCAGGCTTTCCTTGGAGTGACTTTGGATAGACTGCATATGTATGTTTATGTTCATATTAGGAACATTCCTCAGAACTCTTCGATAGTCTTTTGGCTGTGTGTGTGTATGTGTGTGAAAACTTACAGATAAAAAACAGATTTGTCTCAACAGGGGAAGGAGCCATTTACTTGTTCAATATGTGTCTACCGCAGCTGTTTGAAATAAAAGTTTTCAAGGAGAAAAATCATTCTTGGTTTATAAATGAATCCGTTCAGTCTGGTAAGTGACCATTAACTAAACGCACACCTTGACTTTGCCGTCCTCACAGCGCGGGAGTGTGGGTGGGTCTGCCGGGTGGGCGGCGGCTCTGTAAGTGCTCTTCTGGTGCTGGCGTCAGTGTGTGTTAGTCACTCAGCCGTGTCCGACTCTTTGCGACCTCATGGACTCTAGCCGGCCAGGCTCCTAGGTCCCTGGAACTCTCCAGGCAAGAATTGCCATGCCCTCTTCTAAGGGATCTTCCCATCCCGGGATGGAACCAGCATCGTTAGCATCCCTGCACTGGCAGGCGGCCTCTTTCCGCTAGCCCCACCTGGGAAGCCCTCGATGCTCTCTTGGCCTCAGAGCAGGGTTTAATCAAGGAGAAAGGAAAGATTGTTCAAACACGTTTGGATCGATAGCTTTGTGTCTTAGATGACAGGAAATTTTTAACTATTAGTAATTGCTCTGACTTCCCTCCTAAGACACCGTCACACCGAGTCAGAAGTTAGATGGCTTTGTGGGATAAACGCTGGTTGTTTTTCCCTTGAAATCTGCTGCTTCTGGCCTTTCCTCCGGGCGCCAGGGTGTGCAGGCCCTGTCCCGTCCCTCTGTGTGGAGGCTGGCACCCCTCCTGGAGATGGGCCCACAGGCCAGCTCGGTTCATCTGGCTGAGCCGTTAGGTCTCGGTGCTTAAAAGTGGGTTTTCCCTCCCGGTCTGATGGAGGACTCCATGAGAGGCTTTGTAGCAGTTAAGATAAATGATTTGCCCTTTGGTATGTATTGGTCTAAGTTCAGTGAGGATTACAGAGTTGGGAAGCAAGCATCTGTGTATAATAGCTCCAGGCTTTCCTTGGAGTGACTTTGGATAGACTGCATATGTATGTTTATGTTCATATTAGGAACATTCCTCAGAACTCTTCGATAGTCTTTTGGCTGTGTGTGTGTATGTGTGTGAAAACTTACAGATAAAAAACAGATTTGTCTCAACAGGGGAAGGAGCCATTTACTTGTTCAATATGTGTCTACCGCAGCTGTTTGAAATAAAAGTTTTCAAGGAGAAAAATCATTCTTGGTTTATAAATGAATCCGTTCAGTCTGGTAAGTGACCATTAACTAAACGCACACCTTGACTTTGCCGTCCTCACAGCGCGGGAGTGTGGGTGGGTCTGCCGGGTGGGCGGCGGCTCTGTAAGTGCTCTTCTGGTGCTGGCGTCAGTGTGTGTTAGTCACTCAGCCGTGTCCGACTCTTTGCGACCTCATGGACTCTAGCCGGCCAGGCTCCTAGGTCCCTGGAACTCTCCAGGCAAGAATTGCCATGCCCTCTTCTAAGGGATCTTCCCATCCCCGGGATGGAACCAGCATCGTTAGCATCCCTGCACTGGCAGGCGGCCTCTTTCCCGCTAGCCCCACCTGGGAAGCCCTCGATGCTCTCTTGGCCTCAGAGCAGGGTTTAATCAAGGAGAAAGGAAAGATTGTTCAAACACGTTTGGATCGATAGCTTTGTGTCTTAGATGACAGGAAATTTTTAACTATTAGTAATTGCTCTGACTTCCCTCCTAAGACACCGTCACACCGAGTCAGAAGTTAGATGGCTTTGTGGGATACACGCTGTGTTCCCTGAAACTCTGCTCTTCTTTTAGCCGCTTCTGGGCATCTTCAAGCCTTTTAACATCTTACTTCCTTGCAAATGGATGCTGACCTAGCTTCTGTCAGTGAAGTAGAATAGATATTTTTGAAAGCTCTGTCACATCAGTTACCATTGTGACCCCATCCACCCTGCAGCACACCCCTCAACACCCAGTTTCTGTCAGTGTTCCTTTGTTTTGGGTCGGTGTGGACTCTGAAGGGAAAAAGAAACCAGTGTAGCCCTGACAGTTCTGGAGACGGGGTTGGGGGTGCGTCATGGGATGCTCGAAGCCGTCTTAAGTTTCCCCTGGCCCTCTGGCTCATGGTCCCCAGAAAGTGCTTTCTGTCGCTTTCCAAGCCTCCGCCTTCTGTCTATGTCTGAGCTGCCACTAGCGCTAAGGTAGCGAGGCCGCGTGGTCTTCCTGGCAAGGTATACCAGAAGCAGGGCTTACTGCGGGTGGTGATGCGCCCGTGTGTGCGAGAAGGTCTGAAGTGGTGTTCTGGTGCCAGAGCACAGTGGTGGACTGTGGGGCAGGTGCCAAGTGTACACTCCTTGTTGTTCCCTTTATTATTTTTCATTTGATAAGATATGAGAGTTCCGACTTCTAGTGTAATGTCCTTGGCTTTGGGTTTTGCTGGATGGACACAGTAATAGCCAGATGAAACTAGAAAATATTCAGAGGCGGTGATTGATCAGCTCTCTGGGACTCTGAGTTGGCACCTGCTTTTTTTTTTTTTTCTTCATAGACCTTTTTCTTTGGTTCTCAGCAAAGGTACACTATTTTTATAGTCTTCTTTTAAAACCTGACCTTGGAGAAAGAACTGTTTGTAAGAATGACAACCAGAATATTGTTTTCAGACCAAGAAACCTGTTTCTAATTTCTGAATATAATGGATGCCTCATATAAACTGGGCTTAGAGCTTCTGATAGGTTGTTTTCATAAACTTCTACCTAAAAAAGAATTCTAAAAAAGAATTAACTTAAAAAATTAACTAATGTCATCATATAAAATTACATCCTTAATTTTCTTAAAAACATACTGTAAACTGGTTTCATGTATATAAATTTAGGGTTAGAATTTCTTGGCTGTATAAGTGTGTTGCTTTGTTAAAGAAATAAAGGTCAGTCCCTGTTTCGTGAAACCAAATCAGCAAATATGGAGGTAAATTAATTGTTCACTGCTCTTCTGCTCCACTTCCATGGCAGAAGGACTCTGGGACGCTTGCAGGGGTGTGACAGATGGCAGAGAAGTGAGCGCAGGAGGCCTTGTTGGTTTGCTTTGCCTTTTCTCCTTTCCACCTGGAGAGCATCCCTGTCTTGGGGGCCCCCAGGAGAGCAGCGAGCATGGAGACGGGGTTGGGGTGCGTCATGGGATGCTCGAAGCCGTCTTAAGTTTCCCCTGGCCCTCTGGCTCATGGTCCCCAGAAAGTGCTTTCTGTCGCTTTCCAAGCCTCCGCCTTCTGTCTATGTCTGAGCTGCCACTAGCGCTAAGGTAGCGAGGCCGCGTGGTCTTCCTGGCAAGGTATACCAGAAGCAGGGCTTACTGCGGGTGGTGATGCGCCCGTGTGTGCGAGAAGGTCTGAAGTGGTGTTCTGGTGCCAGAGCACAGTGGTGGACTGTGGGGCAGGTGCCAAGTGTACACTCCTTGTTGTTCCCTTTATTATTTTTCATTTGATAAGATATGAGAGTTCCGACTTCTAGTGTAATGTCCTTGGCTTTGGGTTTTGCTGGATGGACACAGTAATAGCCAGATGAAACTAGAAAATATTCAGAGGCGGTGATTGATCAGCTCTCTGGGACTCTGAGTTGGCACCTGCTTTTTTTTTTCTTCATAGACCTTTTTCTTTGGTTCTCAGCAAAGGTACACTATTTTTATAGTCTTCTTTTAAAACCTGACCTTGGAGAAAGAACTGTTTGTAAGAATGACAACCAGAATATTGTTTTCAGACCAAGAAACCTGTTTCTAATTTCTGAATATAATGGATGCCTCATATAAACTGGGCTTAGAGCTTCTGATAGGTTGTTTTCATAAACTTCTACCTAAAAAAGAATTCTAAAAAAGAATTAACTTAAAAAATTAACTAATGTCATCATATAAAATTACATCCTTAATTTTCTTAAAAACATACTGTAAACTGGTTTCATGTATATAAATTTAGGGTTAGAATTTCTTGGCTGTATAAGTGTGTTGCTTTGTTAAAGAAATAAAGGTCAGTCCCTGTTTCGTGAAACCAAATCAGCAAATATGGAGGTAAATTAATTGTTCACTGCTCTTCTGCTCCACTTCCATGGCAGAAGGACTCTGGGACGCTTGCAGGGGTGTGACAGATGGCAGAGAAGTGAGGCGCAGGAGGCCTTGTTGGTTTGCTTTGCCTTTTCTCCTTTCCACCTGGAGAGCATCCCTGTCTTAGCAGGGAGATCCCACTTTCCCATATCTCGTTACTCCTGCCCTCCTGCATTTTTCTTTGGGGGGTTGGGTAGCATCTGGAGTGGGTAACCGCCTCTGAACTTTGAGTCACTGATGGTTGACTTTGAGCCTGCAGCCCCTCAGAGGAGCCACGTGCAGAGGGAATAATACTGCTTTCCCATGCTTCATCCTCAAAAACACAGGAAATTACATTTTATTGCAGCTTTGTAGATGGACTTACACTGGTTTCCTAATGTATACCTGGTTCACATTCTGCCTACATTCCCCTCCAACCCTGGTATATTCAAAATGTGGGAGCAGGGGATGGGAGGTGGGGCGAGGAAGGCCTCTGTTAAAACTTTCTAAGAAGAAACAGAAAGTTTAAGATTCAGCTCAGTGTCTTGACTCCCCTCTCCACACCAGCAGTTTGAAGCTCATGGACCATGTTGTACCTTTGAGAGAATCACAGAGAATCTTGAGCCTGAGTAGGAAGAGCTTCTGAATTTGAAATTTCACATATATTTTCCAATGAATGGTTTCCACCTTGGGATTAAGGTGAAATAACTAAGCTGTCTTTCCAAGACATTGAATTCTCTTTTATTCTTTAGGAGGTCTTCTGCACTTTGCCACACCCATGGACCCTCTCTTTCTGCTTCTCTACTACCTTGTAAAGGCTGATAAAGAGGTGAGTTGCCCAGGTTGGGATTTTGACAGTGGGAAAATATATTTTTCTTTTTTTTCACTTAATCTGCTCTCTCTTCTTCTAATGGTCCATATGTAGATTCCCCACGGTTGAGGTGTAGCCTGGTTAGTGCAGTGCACCTGTATTGTGTGTGCTGTTACTGATCGGAGCACTGGTCAACAGACCCTCACCTGGCACTGGTTCACTAGTGACTCCTGAGAATTGCCTAACCCTCTGTGTCACCTGCCTTCCATGTCTGACAAAGCCTAACAGTGAAACTCTCATTCAAATAAATGAACTACAGATGTTAAGACCTCAGTCCTGAAGAGCAGAAAGAAGATTTATTGTGTTTCCTTTTTTTCCTTGTGACAGGCTATGAAATAGGTACAGTGGGGTGTGTCCAGCAGAAGCTCATTAATTGGGAAGCTGTAGTTGAGACTGAAAGGAATCCCAGACAGTAAAATTTACCTTTGTAATATAAGGAAAGTGAAAGTGTTAGTCACTCAAGTCGTGTTCTACTCTTTACGACCCTGGGCTCCTCCGTCCATGGGATTCTCCAGGCAGGAATACTGGAGTGGGTTGCCATTTCCCACCCAGGGATCGAATCCGGGTCTCCCGCATTGCAGGCATTCCTTACAGTCTGAGCCACCAGGGAAGCCCTTTGTAGTATAAAGTCAGAGTTTATTAACAGTTTCAACCAGAGGTTCTGAAACATTGTAATCTCACAATACCTTTACAGTTGACTATTATTAAGGATCCCAAAGAGCTTTTCATTCATGTCAGTTATATCTATCGATATTGACTGTACTGGGTTTCCTTGAAGCTCAGGGGAATTGCATTCAGTGCAGGAGACCTGGGTTCAATCCCTGGATTAGGAAGCTCCCCTGGAGAAGGGAATGACTACCCACTCCAGTCTTCCTGCCTGGAGAATTCCATGGACAGAGGAGCCTGGTGGGCTACTTAGTCCGTGGGGTCACTAAGAGTCAGACACGACTACGTAACTAATGGTTCAGTTTCATTGACTACATTAGAAGTTAAAACTGAGAAATTTAAAAATAATCTTATTAATTTATTTTTAAAATAAAAATAATAAGCCCCTTTGGAAAATACTGTCTCATTGAATTATACAGGTCTTCCGAATGCAGACAGAACTCACACACACACATGTACCTGTATTCATTTACTATTACCACTGGTATCTTCAGAAAACTCTGAATATTGGAAAGCATGTCCTAGTGGCAGATACAAATTTTTTGCCATCCTGATTTTTGCCTTAAGGTTCAAATTTTATCATTGACTGTAAGTACTGTCAGTTTTTCCCTTGAGGTGACAGGCTCACTTCATTTATGTTCTGTCAAGTACTCGAGTCTGAGTAACCATAGTCCATAACGATGTTTCTGGCTGAAAATTTGAGGAAAGGGCAGCTCGCTCTGCTCACAGCTCAGCCAGCCACCCAGGGCGTTTCCTGAAGATGGTCCCTGAGCCTCCGCAGCAGCAGAAGTGCTTTGGCCACACTTCACTTTCATCCCACGGAATGTTGAACCAACTTGCACTCGAGAGTCAAGAATTAAAAAAAAGTAACTGCTTCTGCTCCTTGCTCCAGGAAACCCTTACGTGAAACTGCCATTTGTATAACTGCCTGCCCATGGCGGCGAAGAACACAGGGGCCGCGGGACAGATGGTGGCATCCCCTTGACTGCTGCTGAGGAGCCAGTGGTTAGCCCCGCTTTGCCCTGGAAGCCTCAGAACCTATGTCAACACAGCAGACATGCCGCCAGCGTCGGCATGTTATCATGAGTGTAGTCTGGAGCTTGTGTACTGCCTGCCAGGGTGCTGGGGACCCCCGGAGTACACCAACCACAGCTTGGAGACCACGGTTTTAAGGAATAGTGTCATTTAAACACGTCAGCCGCATCTTATTTTTGCACTCTCATGTTTACAAATAGTTTAAGTGCCTGTGGGTTCTCACTGAATACTTAGACCCATTTTCCAGAGCTCCCGTTTCATGTTTATATCGATTTAATTTGTGATAAATACTGAATAATGAGACTGACTTAAACCTCTGTAATTGGTGCTTCCTCCTCATGTACCTTGTTCTCTCTTACTCTCTTTTCTTTCCTCAATCCTCTGTTCTTTAGTGTGGCTTACTGAGGTTTTGTTTCTTAGTCTGGTCATGTTTCCCCATATCTGGAAGCTGCTGCAGTAGCCACTATAGCTGGGGCGTGACAGAGGGAGGCTGGTAAGCCACGAGTCTCTGAGGAGAAGCGGTTCTAGTCACATCGGGACAGCCCTGAAGTATTCAGGGAAGAAGATGGAACCTCCAGGGGGCTCCCATTCCTGGTGTCTTCTAGGACACATCAGCAGAGGGGAAGCCAACAACAAACCTTAGTACCTGGACTGATGCACCTTTAAAGCCCCTCCCATTTGCGGGTGTTGTTTCCCTGTTTCTCGAGTCTGAGTAACCATAGTCCATAACGATGTTTCTGGCTGAAAATTTGAGGAAAGGGCAGCTCGCTCTGCTCACAGCTCAGCCAGCCACCCAGGGCGTTTCCTGAAGATGGTCCCTGAGCCTCCGCAGCAGCAGAAGTGCTTTGGCCACACTTCACTTTCATCCCACGGAATGTTGAACCAACTTGCACTCGAGAGTCAAGAATTAAAAAAAAGTAACTGCTTCTGCTCCTTGCTCCAGGAAACCCTTACGTGAAACTGCCATTTGTATAACTGCCTGCCCATGGCGGCGAAGAACACAGGGGCCGCGGGACAGATGGTGGCATCCCCTTGACTGCTGCTGAGGAGCCAGTGGTTAGCCCCGCTTTGCCCTGGAAGCCTCAGAACCTATGTCAACACAGCAGACATGCCGCCAGCGTCGGCATGTTATCATGAGTGTAGTCTGGAGCTTGTGTACTGCCTGCCAGGGTGCTGGGGACCCCCGGAGTACACCAACCACAGCTTGGAGACCA
Source organism: Tragulus kanchil (assembly GCA_022376925.1). NCBI lineage: Eukaryota > Metazoa > Chordata > Mammalia > Artiodactyla > Tragulidae > Tragulus > Tragulus kanchil. The sequence goes on along the minus strand of JAIOJX010000003.1, from coordinate 72,896,616 downwards.
CGGTTTTAAGGAATAGTGTCATTTAAACACGTCAGCCGCATCTTATTTTTGCACTCTCATGTTTACAAATAGTTTAAGTGCCTGTGGGTTCTCACTGAATACTTAGACCCATTTTCCAGAGCTCCCGTTTCATGTTTATATCGATTTAATTTGTGATAAATACTGAATAATGAGACTGACTTAAACCTCTGTAATTGGTGCTTCCTCCTCATGTACCTTGTTCTCTCTTACTCTCTTTTCTTTCCTCAATCCTCTGTTCTTTAGTGTGGCTTACTGAGGTTTTGTTTCTTAGTCTGGTCATGTTTCCCCATATCTGGAAGCTGCTGCAGTAGCCACTATAGCTGGGGCGTGACAGAGGGAGGCTGGTAAGCCACGAGTCTCTGAGGAGAAGCGGTTCTAGTCACATCGGGACAGCCCTGAAGTATTCAGGGAAGAAGATGGAACCTCCAGGGGGCTCCCATTCCTGGTGTCTTCTAGGACACATCAGCAGAGGGGAAGCCAACAACAAACCTTAGTACCTGGACTGATGCACCTTTAAAGCCCCCTCCCATTTGCGGGTGTTGTTTCCCTGTTTCCCATTAAGACCCTGACTGGTGAGTTGATCCTCACCTGGGCCGCTGGGAGGCTCTCGGGGCGCTCTGATGGGCTCAGGTTGGCAGATACAGGATGAAGCTCCTAGGGGTAGTTAGCTCTCATTGTGAACTATTTTGCTATCTCTTCTCAGAGATTTAAAATGCCCCTTAAAATAGCCCATGAGGTATTCAGATACTCCTCCCCTACATTTTAGGTGTGATTTTTCCCTATTTAATTAAAAAAAAAAAAATTACTGGGGGCTTCCCTGGTGGTCCAGTGGGTAAGGACACCACCTTGCAGTGCAAGGGGTGCCGGTTCGATCCCTGGCCTGGGAAGATCCCACGGGCCACGGACCGATGTGTCCAACTACCAAGCCGGAGCTCTGGAGCACATGCGCCTAGAGCCGGTGCTCTGCGACAACAGAGGCCACTGCAATGGGAGGCCCACACAGGCCAAAGAACAAAGATAAATGAAAGAGCAATAGAAGTGGCCAAAAAAAAAAAGAAGAAGAAATACTAGTATTCACTTTTGAAATGTTGACCTATTCTTTTTTAAACACACGAACATCAGTAAAAAATAATTCTGTCTAGTGCTCCCAACTGTTACTAACTTTATATTCAAACAAATTTCTTATTGTAAAACCTTTCATACGTGTATATATATATATATATATATATACACACACACACACACATACACATGTGGTAAAGAAAATGAGAAGGAAACATTAGTTTATTATGAAATGATTATGTCATGACTACAGTAGTCCATCATATATAAGTAAAATATTGTTGTAAAGTAGCTAAATATTTAACACACTGGGTAATCAAGAAGAATATAGACTAAGGTAGGAATCTAAAGACAGACTTGGGAAACCTTTGGATTGTTCTTACTATCTGAGAAGGAAAAAGACACTGTTTAAATTGAAGCATTTCTTGCCACTTGTCACTGGACCCCCAGTGCTTTCAAGAGCTTCAAAGGGAGCTGAGAGTCAGTTCCAGAGTTTGCCAACAACAAACCTTAGTACCTGGACTGATGCACCTTTAAAGCCCCCTCCCATTTGCGGGTGTTGTTTCCCTGTTTCCCATTAAGACCCTGACTGGTGAGTTGATCCTCACCTGGGCCGCTGGGAGGCTCTCGGGGCGCTCTGATGGGCTCAGGTTGGCAGATACAGGATGAAGCTCCTAGGGGTAGTTAGCTCTCATTGTGAACTATTTTGCTATCTCTTCTCAGAGATTTAAAATGCCCCTTAAAATAGCCCATGAGGTATTCAGATACTCCTCCCCTACATTTTAGGTGTGATTTTTCCCTATTTAATTAAAAAAAAAAAAATTACTGGGGGCTTCCCTGGTGGTCCAGTGGGTAAGGACACCACCTTGCAGTGCAAGGGGTGCCGGTTCGATCCCTGGCCTGGGAAGCTCCCACGGGCCACAAAGTGGCTGGACCGATGTGTCCAACTACCAAGCCGGAGCTCTGGAGCACATGCGCCTAGAGCCGGTGCTCTGCGACAACAGAGGCCACTGCAATGGGAGGCCCACACAGGCCAAAGAACAAAGATAAATGAAAGAGCAATAGAAGTGGCCAAAAAAAAAAAAGAAGAAGAAATACTAGTATTCACTTTTGAAATGTTGACCTATTCTTTTTTAAACACACGAACATCAGTAAAAAATAATTCTGTCTAGTGCTCCCAACTGTTACTAACTTTATATTCAAACAAATTTCTTATTGTAAAACCTTTCATACGTGTATATATATATATATATATATATACACACACACACACACATACACATGTGGTAAAGAAAATGAGAAGGAAACATTAGTTTATTATGAAATGATTATGTCATGACTACAGTAGTCCATCATATATAAGTAAAATATTGTTGTAAAGTAGCTAAATATTTAACACACTGGGTAATCAAGAAGAATATAGACTAAGGTAGGAATCTAAAGACAGACTTGGGAAACCTTTGGATTGTTCTTACTATCTGAGAAGGAAAAAGACACTGTTTAAATTGAAGCATTTCTTGCCACTTGTCACTGGACCCCCAGTGCTTTCAAGAGCTTCAAAGGGAGCTGAGAGTCAGTTCCAGAGTTTGTCCCCGTAGAGGGGGTTCTTAGGTGGAACAAATGGCTGTGAACTTAGTTTAAAGGTCCAGCTATGAGGTTATGCATCTTTTTCTCCTTTTCTTAATGTATGAGTTTGTTGACTGGGGCGCTTGCATTCTGACTGACTTGAAGTCTTTTTTCAGGGCAAGTTTCAGCCCCTAGATCAAGTTGTGATGGATGACATGTTTCCAGATTGCATCTTGTTGCTGAAACTTCCTCAGCTTGAGAAGTTACTTCGACACGTGACAGAGGAGAAAGGTATAGCATGCGGCCTTTGAAGTCAGGCTTATGGCCGCTGGAAAAGCTGGCCCATCTGTCTTGAGAACGCAGCAGCTTGAAGGGCCATGGAATGTGGTGCCTATTCTGTGTGGGTCCTAGGGGAAGGTCTGGTTCAGATTCACTTCCGCTTGTCAGTGTTCATCCTCTTTTGCACTGGCTCATTCAGTCTGCAAAATTTGGACCAGTGAAATATGGTGGCCTATCTCCTGCAGGGCCAGGGTTCACAAGGCTCAGGCTTTAGCTCAGTTCTTTGAATGAGGCTGTGACCTTAGGTAAGTCTCTCAATTGCTTTTTGCCTTGTAAAATTGCATAAAACTTATGTCTTTATTGATTTAAGACATTTATTGAGCACCTACTAATAAGCAGACATTAAGCACTAGAGCCAGGCTCTAGGGATAGTCATAAATAAAATATTGTTCTTTATCTGGCTTTGACTCTGATGGAGTCAAATGAAAAGTAGGGCAACAGCAGTAAAGAGTAAGGGAAGTTGAAATCTGGGTTTTGGGGGATGCACAATATAAGGGTTGATTATATATCTGCTTTGAAGATGAAAATACATGGCCCAGAGGGCTTCCCTGGTAGTCCAGTGGGTAGAGTTCACCTTGCAGTGTAGAGGACACCAGTTTGATCCCTGGCCCGGGAGGATCCATGGAGTGACTGGACCAGTAGGTCCAATTACAAGCCAGCACTCTGGAGCACATGCACTCAGAGCCAGTGCTTTGCAGCTAGAGGGGCCACTGCAATGAGAGGCCCACATAGGCCAAAGAACAAAGATGGATGAAAAACAAATAAATAAAAAACCAATAAAAGAGGCCCAAATTAAAAAAAAAAATGCATGGCCAAGTGAAGCAGGTTTTTTTTTAATTGAAAATTTAAAGATAACCAAAACACTCAGAGTAAAGAAACTACAAATATTATTTTCCCCAGCCCCAGTATTCAACCACTCTTAATATTTTGTTATATATTTGCTTTATATCTCAGGGAAAGACTTTCTTTAGGAAAAACCTGGTAATCTGATTTCAGGGTCTGATGAAAAATTTAAGATGTATTTGCTACATGGTTTTGACCAAGTCATTCAAACTTTTCAGTATCCATGACGCACTGATAAAGAGTCTGAAGAGTTAAGAGAGAGTATCCCTCATATTCTGCTTTACATTAGCATTAAAAAAGCTGTTCTAAGTCGTAAAAAAAGCTTTCCTTCTCTTAGCATTAGTGTTGAGATCTATAAATGACCAACATAGGAAGGTTGTTTAAGTATTGCAATTAATAGTGTCTGCCACAAAGAGATGCTTCAGGAATTAAATGAAATAATACAATTAATTCACTGCCCGGAGAGTGCTGGATGTGCAGTAAGTATATCAACTTTGGAACTAGAAATGTTTCATCCTTTCCTAATGTTTACCTGCCAGGTGTACAATAAATGGGGCTTCCCTGGTGGCTCAGTGGTAAAGAATCTGCCTGCAGTGCAGGAGACCTGGGTTCGATCCCTGGCTCAGGAAGATCCCCTGGAGAAGGGCATGGCCACCCACTCCAGTATTCTTGCCTGGAGAATTCTGTGGCCAGAGGAGCCTGGCGGGCTGCAGTCCATGGGGTTGCAGAGTCAGCCACAAACTGAGCAATTCACACTTAAGCCTGCTAGGTTTATGAGAACCTTCGCCTGTTGCCTTCTCCCTGCTGGATACACCCCGCCACAGCTGTTAGTATCCCTAGTGATGGTGGTGGTGGCCTTAGCCCCACCCACTTCATTAGTGAAGGAAGCAGTGTGTCTCCGTTAGCTCTGGGGCTTGGATGTGTCTTGCCAAAAAAACTCCCATTCACTGAAGAGTTGACAGGGAAAAGGACTATTAAAGGGTTATGAACTTCCTCCTGAGTGTAGCACTGTTTCAAATTGCAAACAAAAGCTGCACTGCATTGTCCTATGTGATTAACAGGAAGAGCCAGGAAGACTTACCTGATTAAAATATCCAAAGCACTGTTGCCAAGTTTCTAACCCCAGGAGGCAGGAGGAAAAAAAGAGACCATATGAGTTTCTAGGTTGTGCAAAACATTCAGAAGGTAGATGTGAAAATGTGCTCCAGGCAGTTTGTTAAACAATACATCAGGGAAATTCAAGTTTGTGAACTGATTACCCAGTTGCTGAACATGTTATTTAATTGTGGACTCCTTTTTATTCCATCTTTATTTTGTAAACCCAATCTTTCCAGATGTTCGAGACCAATTTTATAGGCACCAGGCACATTAGGGAAAGAAGCCTGTCCAGCATTTGCACGTGTTATCTAGCTCACAAACGCTTGCAAATATTAAATATGTGACATAATAGAACATTTTGCGGTATTTTTCATAATTGTGGGTAATCTGTGGCCTTCATGAATATTTTAAAACACTTTACTTATCAAAATGTGTCAATTTTTAAATTAAGTGGCAGTTCATGCTCTTGATCCTTGAATAGCATTTTGGGATTTTTAAGCTAGATGTTTCTTGGTGATCATCTTGTCTGGGTAATGTTTAATTCAAAATAAATTTGTAGTTTAAGAACTTTCTAGGAAAAAAAATAAAAACAAAAAAACTCTAGGCCCAGCTGGTTTCATTAGTGAATTCTACCGTACTTCAGGGAAAAAAAATAATACTCAGAGAAATAGTGCTATTTAGTCAAATTATTTTAGAAATTAAATGAGAAAGGAATATTTCCCAGCTAATTTTATGAAACCAGAATGGCCCCAGTACCAAAATCAAAGTTATTACAAAAAGAAAACTATATTCCTTAGGATCATAGACTGAAAAATCCTTTAAAAATTTTAGCAAATTAGGGCTTCCCTGGTGGTCCAATGGGTAAAGAGTCCTCCTTGCAGTGCAAGGGGCGCCGGTTCAATCCCTGGCCTAGGAAGATCCCACGTGCCACAGAGCGGCTGGACCAGTGTGCAATTACAAGCCAGTGCTCTGGAGCACATGTGCCCAGAGCCGGTACTCTGCAACAAGAGAGGCCACTGCAATGAGAGGCCCATACAAACCAAAGAATAAAGATAGATGAAAATAAATAAATAAAAAGCCAGTAAAAGAGGCCAAAATTTAAAAAAAAAAAAAAAATTAACTATGTAAAAAAAACAGTATGTTATAACCAGGTGAGGTTTGCCATAGGAGTGCAGGGTTGGTAGAACATAAGAAAATCAACCAGTATGATTCACCATACTTATACATTACAAAAGAAAAACTGTACAATCATCTCAATAGATGTAGAAAGAACATTTGACAAAATTCAGTCATTTTATAAATTCTCAGCAGATTAGAGATAGAAACCTCCTCATTCTATTAAAAGGCATCCATGATAAACCTCAGCTCATGTCATACTTCATGGTGAAAAAACTGGACACATTTTCCCCCTACTATCAGTACCAGACAAGGCTATCAAGCCTCTCCACTTCTACTCCCAGTGTAGCGGACATCCTAGCAGTTTCAATAAGATGAGAACAAAATTAAAGGTGTACAGCTTAGAAAGTAAATGGCGAACTGTCTTTTTTCATAAACAGTGTGGTCAAGCTCAAAAGAATTTACTAAAAAAAAAAATTAGTAGGACTAATAAACAAGTTCTTAGGATATAAGGTCAACATATAAAAATTAATTCTATTACTATACATTAGTAGTGAATAATTGGGACAGTAGAATAAAAACATAACATTTCTAGTATAAAAAAATCATGACATTGTAGCAATAAAGGTAGCATAATGTAAACAAGGTCAGTACACTGAACACGTAAAACACTGCAGAGAAAAATAAAAGAAATAAATAGGTATGCCATATTCATGAGTTAGAAGACTCAGTATTGTTAAAATGTCCAACCTCTCCAAAGTCATCTATAGATTTAATGCCTATGAGGCTTTTTTTAAGTAGAAATTGATAAACTGATTCTAGAATTTATATGACTGTGCAGAGGATCTGTAGTAGTCAAAACAATTTAGAAAAAGAAGAACAAATTGAAAATTTTATACAACCTTATTTGAAGACTTACTGTAAAGCAATGATGGCCAGGAAAGTATGGCATAGGAATAAGCATAGACAGATAAATGGAACCAAATAGAACAGACGTGGACCCGCATCTATGTAGCCAGTTGTTTTTTCAGTGGGGTTAAGACAGTTCAATGGGACAATGGATAATCTTTCTGACAAATGACCTGTAAAAATCAGATATGCATGTGAGAAAACAACATTGAGTCTTACCTCAGAATCATACAGAAAAATCAACTTGAGATGGATTAATAACTTAAATGCAAAAATGAAAACTGTTGGGCTTCCCTGGTGGTCCAGTGGATAAGGAGTCTGCCTTGCAGTGCAGGGGACGCCGGTTTGATCCCTTGCCTGGGAGGAACCCACATGCCACGGAGCGGCTGGACCAGTGTGTCCAATTGCAAGTCAGCACTCTGGAGCGCATGCGCCTGGAGTCAGTGCTCTGCTACAGGAGAGGCCACTGCAGTGGGAAGCCCACACAGGCCAAAGAACAAAGATGGATGAAAATAAATAAATGAAAAGTCAATTTTAAAAAAGGCCAAAAAAAATTTATTAAAAAAGAAAACTGTTGAGTTCTGGACAAAGCCATAGAAGGAAACCTTTGTAACCTTGAGGGTAGGCAAGGATTTCATAGAACATGAAAATCAGTAAACCTTAAAAAAATGATAGATGACAGTTCATTAAAATTAATATCTTCTGTTTTTTGAAAGATACCTTAGAAAAAAAAAAGGCTACAGTTGGAAGAAAATATTTACATGGCATATATCTGATAAGAGATGCCGGTGGCAGTATTGGGAAAGAACCCACCTGCCAATGCAGGAGACAGGAGAGACGCAGGTTCCATCCCTGGGTCGGGAAGGTCCGCTGGAGCAGGAAGTGGCACCCCACTCCAGTCTTCTTGCCTGGAGCACCCCATGGACAGAGGAGCCTGGTGGGCGACAGTCCATGGGGTCGCATAGAGTTGGACACGACTGAAGTGACTGAGCACAGGACCCAGCACAGAGTTAATTTCAATAAAATGAACACCAGGTCCACGGCTTTTTAAGTAGAAATTGATAAACTGATTCTAGAATTTATATGACTGTGCAGAGGATCTGTAGTAGTCAAAACAATTTAGAAAAGAAGAACAAATTGAAAATTTTATACAACCTTATTTGAAGACTTACTGTAAAGCAATGATGGCCAGGAAAGTATGGCATAGGAATAAGCATAGACAGATAAATGGAACCAAATAGAACAGACGTGGACCCGCATCTATGTAGCCAGTTGTTTTTTCAGTGGGGTTAAGACAGTTCAATGGGACAATGGATAATCTTTCTGACAAATGACCTGTAAAAATCAGATATGCATGTGAGAAAACAACATTGAGTCTTACCTCAGAATCATACAGAAAAATCAACTTGAGATGGATTAATAACTTAAATGCAAAAATGAAAACTGTTGGGCTTCCCTGGTGGTCCAGTGGATAAGGAGTCTGCCTTGCAGTGCAGGGGACGCCGGTTTGATCCCTTGCCTGGGAGGAACCCACATGCCACGGAGCGGCTGGACCAGTGTGTCCAATTGCAAGTCAGCACTCTGGAGCGCATGCGCCTGGAGTCAGTGCTCTGCTACAGGAGAGGCCACTGCAGTGGGAAGCCCACACAGGCCAAAGAACAAAGATGGATGAAAATAAATAAATGAAAAGTCAATTTTAAAAAAGGCCAAAAAAATTTATTAAAAAAGAAAACTGTTGAGTTCTGGACAAAGCCATAGAAGGAAACCTTTGTAACCTTGAGGGTAGGCAAGGATTTCATAGAACATGAAAATCAGTAAACCTTAAAAAAATGATAGATGACAGTTCATTAAAATTAATATCTTCTGTTTTTTGAAAGATACCTTAGAAAAAAAAAAGGCTACAGTTGGAAGAAAATATTTACATGGCATATATCTGATAAGAGATGCCGGTGGCAGTATTGGGAAAGAACCCACCTGCCAATGCAGGAGACAGGAGAGACGCAGGTTCCATCCCTGGGTCGGGAAGGTCCGCTGGAGCAGGAAGTGGCACCCCACTCCAGTCTTCTTGCCTGGAGCACCCCATGGACAGAGGAGCCTGGTGGGCGACAGTCCATGGGGTCGCATAGAGTTGGACACGACTGAAGTGACTGAGCACAGGACCCAGCACAGAGTTAATTTCAATAAAATGAACACCAGGTCCACGGCTTTGAAGTCAGGTTGAGAAGGAATCCAGTGCTCCTGTTTACCAGCTCAGTGACTTTGGACAGTTTATTTAACGTCACTCAAACCTAGTTTTGTAAGACGAAGACAAATGGTTTACACCCGAGATTGATTCTGAGCATTCAGTGCGAAAGGGTGTATGAAGAACTTAGCACAGGCCTGGCTATGCACTAGATTCTGATGCTATTATCCTTAACGAGTTACTCTGGAACTTCACGGATATCAAGTGCTTGCTGTGTGCCAGATGCTGTGCCATCGCCTCAGGAGGGGACTTCCCGGGGGACCTCCTGCGCTGGGGCTGTGGGCGCCTCCCCCACCCCCTGCAGCTCAGAGCTGGGTCTCCACTTCACCTGAACCAGCATTTCCCGAGGGAAGGGAGGGGCCTGCAAGGGGCTCAGGGAGTGAGCCAGAGGAAGGACACCTGGGACAGGTTGTGGAACATCCTTTCAGGAATTACGGAGGCTGAGGCAAGAGACTGAGCTGCAGAGTCAAGGTGGGGTTGTCCGGTGGGAGCCTCTGTGGAGATGGTCTCAGGCGGCAGTCGGAAGGTCTGAGACTGATTCAGCAGCAGACATGTACTGAGTGACTGCTGGATGCGCTCAGGAGTCCCCCTACTTTTGTACAAAGAGATCCTGCATCCGCTCCATGGAAGCTGAGCCTCCTCTCGCCTGCCCCCTTCCACAGCAGGCTGTTTGCCAAGCAGTCCTGGCTCCAGGAGAGCAGGCATCGCGCCCTGGAATTCTCAGACCTCTGACAGCTCCGTTCGCCGTCCCTCCTCTTCATTATTTTAGTGACACGTCCTGAGGACAGGGGAGCAACGCCCAGCCCCGACTCAGTCTGCTTCCTAGTGCCCGCAGGAGGGCGGAAGTGGGGAGGAAAGGCGCAGAAGCTCAGGCCAGCCCCTCCCCGTACACACCGTCCTAGTGGAGCTCAAGCAGTCTGCAGAAAGCCACCCCTGAGGAAGCAGTTTCCGTCGGAGGAAAGAGAAAGCGTGGTTCTGCGGAACTCTGGCCGAGGCGCGTGTGGCGAGCGTGCATCTGGCCTCAGGAATCGCAGCTGTCGTGAGGGTAACTCCTGCTGGAGGCGGGCGGCTGCGGGGAAGAGCCGCGCCTGCTGACTGCACGGCAAGCGGGAGACCCCGGAAGGAAGTGCTGCTGAGGAAGTGACGGCTTAATGTCATACAGCATACATGTGCTATCCGTGACATTAAGCTGTTAGATTATGTAAAGCTAGCTGGATTGTGAGAAGAGGAAGTACAATTTATAAGAGATGAAACTTTTATCCCCATAAAGGGCCCCATTGAGCCTATCGTAAATCTAAATTCCCTGAAATAGCTGTGGATGTATTGGTTAAGACATTAACAGATACATCTTTTCTTCTTTCTCCACCAATCCCACCAGAACAGTTCTAAGTAGTTAACACAATTCTTTTCCTGAATGTTTGCAGTGAACTTCATAGGCCCCTCCATTTAGCTTCAGTTTTCTTTCTTGGGATTTCCATTTTTATTTTAGAAAAGTCTTTTCTTGAAAACATTGAGGTGAACTTAAAATTGTTCAGAAAAATGAAGATTGCTTAGTATGTTCATTTGCTGAGTTTTAAAAATTACCTTTTCAAATGACAACTAGATTTGTCTGGTTAGTACAAGAGACTGAGCTCCATGGAGCTGGGAGCCTGACTTCAGCAGCAGACATGTACTGAGTGACTGCTGGATCCGCTCAGGAGTCCCCCTACTTTTGTACAAAGAGATCCTGCATCCGCTCCATGGAAGCTGAGCCTCCTCGCCTGCCCCCTTCCACAGCAGGCTGTTTGCCAAGCAGTCCTGGCTCCAGGAGAGCAGGCATCGCGCCCTGGAATTCTCAGACCTCTGACAGCTCCGTTCGCCGTCCCTCCTCTTCATTATTTTAGTGACACGTCCTGAGGACAGGGGAGCAACGCCCAGCCCCGACTCAGTCTGCTTCCTAGTGCCCGCAGGAGGGCGGAAGTGGGGAGGAAAGGCGCAGAAGCTCAGGCCAGCCCCTCCCCGTACACACCGTCCTAGTGGAGCTCAAGCAGTCTGCAGAAAGCCACCCCTGAGGAAGCAGTTTCCGTCGGAGGAAAGAGAAAGCGTGGTTCTGCGGAACTCTGGCCGAGGCGCGTGTGGCGAGCGTGCATCTGGCCTCAGGAATCGCAGCTGTCGTGAGGGTAACTCCTGCTGGAGGCGGGCGGCTGCGGGGAAGAGCCGCGCCTGCTGACTGCACGGCAAGCGGGAGACCCCGGGAAGGAAGTGCTGCTGAGGAAGTGACGGCTTAATGTCATACAGCATACATGTGCTATCCGTGACATTAAGCTGTTAGATTATGTAAAGCTAGCTGGATTGTGAGAAGAGGAAGTACAATTTATAAGAGATGAAACTTTTATCCCCATAAAGGGCCCCATTGAGCCTATCGTAAATCTAAATTCCCTGAAATAGCTGTGGATGTATTGGTTAAGACATTAACAGATACATCTTTTCTTCTTTCTCCACCAATCCCACCAGAACAGTTCTAAGTAGTTAACACAATTCTTTTCCTGAATGTTTGCAGTGAACTTCATAGGCCCCTCCATTTAGCTTCAGTTTTCTTTCTTGGGATTTCCATTTTTATTTTAGAAAAGTCTTTTCTTGAAAACATTGAGGTGAACTTAAAATTGTTCAGAAAAATGAAGATTGCTTAGTATGTTCATTTGCTGAGTTTTAAAAATTACCTTTTCAAATGACAACTAGATTTGTCTGGTGACCATTTCAGAGTGTGTAAATATCAAGTTCCTATACCTAAAACTAATATGGTATTGTGTGTCAATTACATTTCAATGTAAAAATTACCTTAACACCAGATTTATTTGTATAGTTGTTTTCAGTGGTATTGAGAAATAATTGACATCCATCACTGTGTAGGTTTTAAGTTGTACAAAATGATAGTTTGATTTACATATATTTTAAAGTAATTATCCCAGTAGATTTAGCTAACATCCGCCATCTTGTATAGATACAATAAAAAGAAGAGAGAAAATTTTCTCCTTGTGATGAGACATATTGTATCATTTGATAAGTTTCTTAGATTTTCACTTATTTAATATTTGGTGAACCGTGAAGGGTCCCAGCTCTATTTAGGGACTTTTCTTTCAAAGTCTCAAGTATGCTTTCAGGGTTTTAAATTGGGTTTTTCAAGAATATAAAATATTATGAAATATTATGTATTGACTTATTTTTGGTTGCAACTTGTGAAATCTTAACTCCCCAACTAGGAATTGAACTGAGGCCCTCGCAATGAAAGCATGGAGCCCTCACCACTGGGCCGCTAGGGAATTCCCTGAAGTATTTTAAAACTGTTACCTTGTATATGATATAGCTTTATGAGTTTATTTTTTGCTTAATCTCTACTGCACTTTTTTTTCTTTTAATTTAATCCAGAAATAGACAAGAAGAAATACTACAAGTACAGCAAAGAAAAGACATTAAAATGGCTAGAAAAAAAGGTACAGTACCTCTCAGTGCCTTGGGGCAGAAAGAGCTTAATGTTCCTTTTTAAACATGTTGAATGAAGGTAGTAAGCCTGACCAAAGACCATCTTGAACATCCACCTACAAGAGAGAAGCTATACAAAAACCTTCAAGTGTGAGAATAATCTTTGACTTTGCCTTTAGGACTGATAGCAGCAAATAACCCCGGTACTACCTGGCTTGGAAGACCCAAATCTACACCAACAGATAGCAAGAACTGCTTTATTGAGTGGCGAGGATCACAGGAAATGGGAGTGGCAAGGCGCATGTCTTTTCTTGAAAATGAGTGAACTTAAAATTGTTCAGAAAAATGAAGATTGCTTAGTATGTTCATTTGCTGAGTTTTAAAAATTACCTTTTCAAATGACAACTAGATTTGTCTGGTGACCATTTCAGAGTGTGTAAATATCAAGTTCCTATACCTAAAACTAATATGGTATTGTGTGTCAATTACATTTCAATGTAAAAATTACCTTAACACCAGATTTATTTGTATAGTTGTTTTCAGTGGTATTGAGAAATAATTGACATCCATCACTGTGTAGGTTTTAAGTTGTACAAAATGATAGTTTGATTTACATATATTTTAAAGTAATTATCCCAGTAGATTTAGCTAACATCCGCCATCTTGTATAGATACAATAAAAAGAAGAGAGAAAATTTTCTCCTTGTGATGAGACATATTGTATCATTTGATAAGTTTCTTAGATTTTCACTTATTTAATATTTGGTGAACCGTGAAGGGTCCCAGCTCTATTTAGGGACTTTTCTTTCAAAGTCTCAAGTATGCTTTCAGGGTTTTAAATTGGGTTTTTCAAGAATATAAAATATTATGAAATATTATGTATTGACTTATTTTTGGTTGCAACTTGTGAAATCTTAACTCCCCAACTAGGAATTGAACTGAGGCCCTCGCAATGAAAGCATGGAGCCCTCACCACTGGGCCGCTAGGGAATTCCCTGAAGTATTTTAAAACTGTTACCTTGTATATGATATAGCTTTATGAGTTTATTTTTTGCTTAATCTCTACTGCACTTTTTTTTCTTTTAATTTAATCCAGAAATAGACAAGAAGAAATACTACAAGTACAGCAAAGAAAAGACATTAAAATGGCTAGAAAAAAAGGTACAGTACCTCTCAGTGCCTTGGGGCAGAAAGAGCTTAATGTTCCTTTTTAAACATGTTGAATGAAGGTAGTAAGCCTGACCAAAGACCATCTTGAACATCCACCTACAAGAGAGAAGCTATACAAAAACCTTCAAGTGTGAGAATAATCTTTGACTTTGCCTTTAGGACTGATAGCAGCAAATAACCCCGGTACTACCTGGCTTGGAAGACCCAAATCTACACCAACAGATAGCAAGAACTGCTTTATTGAGTGGCGAGGATCACAGGGAAATGGGAGTGCAGGCCAAAGGAGCGCATCAGGCTAGGTCCAGAGATACGTGGGAGCCTAGGAACGTGGAAATGAACCTTGCAGAATTAATCAGGCTCCTTTGCACAAAGTAGTGAAAAGATTTTAAAAGTGCCCATGTTTCACTTTTCATTTGCGTTATCAGTAGTATTTGCATTAGTGGGATTCTGTATAATGAAGAATATGAAGTGCTGAGCAGGCACCGGAGGTTTAGTTTTTGCTCTTAGCAAATGGTAATGACATGAATTAGCAAAGAAAAGTTTACATTTATTGTGTTTCCTTTCTTAAATCCCTAGGAAGTGAGAACTGCATATTATTTATTCTCTTTAGAAACTCATTACATGCAAGTTTTGTGCCATGTTCTGTTCTAAGGACTTGACAGACACTAATTCGTTTAATCCTCACAGCAGTGCTATGCAATAGACGCTATCTTTAGTTCCCTCTCATAGGTAAAGGCATAGAGGGGTTGAGTAAGCGGCCCATGGTCACAGAGCAGACCTGAGTAGCCTGCCTCCAGAGTCAGCTTGCTCCCCTGGTGTAGGCTTAGGAGGTCCCAGAGTCAGCTCAGCACTCCCCTGGTGTAGGGCTCAGGAGGCCCCGGAGTCAGCGCTCCCCTGGTGTAGGCTTAGGAGGTCCCAGCACTCTCCTGGTGTAGGGCTCAGGAGGCCCGTGTACTGAGCTCACCCGGAAGCGCTGTCACCGCCCCTCACCTCTCTCCAAATACCTAGGCAGCGCGTCTTCTGACTAGGAAGGATCTTCATCGAGATTTTCAGCTACTTCTTTCTGGATCTTAAATGGATTGGGGTCCAACTGGAAAGTCAAGGGTTTCTGAAGTTAGTTTAGTTTCTAAAGTTAAATATCCTGATACTCACCCTTTGGTTATTTCATAGGTTAATCAGACTGTGGGAGCGTTAAAAACCAATAAGGTAAATGTCAGTGCCCGGGTTCAGTCTACTGCGTTTTTCTTTGGCGACCAGGTTTCCAGTGACAAGGAAGGTAAGCGAATCTGTTACTGTTTTGTTTTTCCTGTTTTGTTGTGTCTGGTAAGTTGCCCGTGTGTAAATGCCCGTCTTAGGATTTAAAAGTCTTAACTTCACCTTCTTGCCAGCGGGTGCTCGAGACCTCATGGCAGGCGGGCATTTTAATTTCAAAACCAAGTAGTCTTTCTGCTGTAGCACACCTCTACCATGAGTTGATCCTTAAGTCACTCATTCAGGAAATACGGATTGTGCACTCATAGTAATAGCAACCCTGGGTATCACTCACTGAGGCTGTGTTGTCGGCCACGCTGAGTTGCCAGTGTGCACCCCAGCTCATCTGAGCCCCCACCAGGTCTCCTTTTTTAATTAATTTGCTGATGTTCAGTTGAGGGATAATGACAGTGCCGTGTTGGTTTCTGCATATTATTTATTCTCTTTAGAAACTCATTACATGCAAGTTTTGTGCCATGTTCTGTTCTAAGGACTTGACAGACACTAATTGCTTAATCCTCACAGCAGTGCTATGCAATAGACGCTATCTTTAGTTCCCTCTCATAGGTAAAGGCATAGAGGGGTTGAGTAAGCGGCCCATGGTCACAGAGCAGACCTGAGTAGCCTGCCTCCAGAGTCAGCTTGCTCCCCTGGTGTAGGCTTAGGAGGTCCCAGAGTCAGCTCAGCACTCCCCTGGTGTAGGGCTCAGGAGGCCCCGGAGTCAGCGCTCCCCTGGTGTAGGCTTAGGAGGTCCCAGCACTCTCCTGGTGTAGGGCTCAGGAGGCCCGTGTACTGAGCTCACCCGGAAGCGCTGTCACCGCCCCTCACCTCTCTCCAAATACCTAGGCAGCGTCCTTCTGACTAGGAAGGATCTTCATCGAGATTTTCAGCTACTTCTTTCTGGATCTTAAATGGATTGGGGTCCAACTGGAAAGTCAAGGGTTTCTGAAGTTAGTTTAGTTTCTAAAGTTAAATATCCTGATACTCACCCTTTGGTTATTTCATAGGTTAATCAGACTGTGGGAGCGTTAAAAACCAATAAGGTAAATGTCAGTGCCCGGGTTCAGTCTACTGCGTTTTTCTTTGGCGACCAGGTTTCCAGTGACAAGGAAGGTAAGCGAATCTGTTACTGTTTTGTTTTTCCTGTTTTGTTGTGTCTGGTAAGTTGCCCGTGTGTAAATGCCCGTCTTAGGATTTAAAAGTCTTAACTTCACCTTCTTGCCAGCGGGTGCTCGTAGACCTCATGGCAGGCGGGCATTTTAATTTCAAAACCAAGTAGTCTTTCTGCTGTAGCACACCTCTACCATGAGTTGATCCTTAAGTCACTCATTCAGGAAATACGGATTGTGCACTCATAGTAATAGCAACCCTGGGTATCACTCACTGAGGCTGTGTTGTGGGCCACGCTGAGTTGCCAGTGTGCACCCCCCCAGCTCATCTGAGCCCCCCACCAGGTCTCCTTTTTTTAATTAATTTGCTGATGTTCAGTTGAGGGATAATGACAGTGCCGTGTTGGTTTCTGTGTTGGTCCGTCAGCCTGGATTGGTCGCCGGCACACACGTCTCTCCTCCTCCAGGCTCACTTGGCAGCAAGGCTGGAGGCCGAGCAGAGCCACAGGTTGGTAAAGGCAGCGCTGAGCCACCTGGGCGCCCGCCTGGCTCCGGAGCCCGCGCGGCCCCTTTTGCTGCACTGCTCTTGGGGCACAGTGGCCATGTTGGTTTGCATCTTACTCTCAAGAAGCAGAAGCCCTACTGGAGGTCTCAGCATTCTGGTTTTAGGTGAAAATTAATTCACTTGACGATTTATTCTTTAAGGTACATTCTTTTACTTTTCCCGTTGGAGTATCCTCTTATTTTTATGTGTGTTATTCAGTAAAAACAGCTGTTTAATACAATTAACTTTCTGAAATGGTAGGACAAAAATTATTCTGACTTTGAACTCTGATTCAGTGTTCCCCTGTTCTAAATATGCAGCTCTAAAACATCTGAGTTTCGGCATTTAAAAACAAATTTTTAGAAAACTAGGAATAGCGACTTATTGGTGATTGACGGTAATTCAGGCAGTCTCTGATGTGCAGAAATCCACCTTACAGTACCGCGCGCACACACATGATGGCTGGCTCCTGCCGTCCTGGGAGCAGGGGCTTGCCTTGGCATCTGAGATACCTAGCTGTCGGTGTCTCTGACTGGCTTTAACAGAAGGAGGGAAGGGACTGAGCCCAGTGGCTGGCTCGCTGGATCCATGGAGATGGATGGTTGGATGGATAAAACCATAGATTTTCAGTAAAGCAAGAGATGTTAGAGGTTGTTCAGACAGATCTTCTCATTTTAAAAATGATGAATTGTGGTCTCAGAGAAATAGAGACCACAATTCTCGGGGTCACCCATCTTAGCTAGGAGACCCAGTCTTCTGATTCTGGTTTCTATATCAAACCATTCTCTATATCTAAGCTTCTAGGCTTTGCTGTGTTGCCATTTAGGGTCCCACTCATAGAGTTAGCTTTATACTCTTTACCTTCTTTCCTTTTTTAGACCTTCAGCTGGATATGCTGCCAGAGGAAGCGAACAGATCCTATGCTGGCTTTCATAAAATAACTGTGTCTATTCATGACTTGTTGGGTAATTACAAACTTAGAGCCATGAGCACATTTTAAAAAGGGTCCAGTGGTAAATTGCAGGTCTGTGTTGGCAGTGAGAATCTCTTACTGAAGACTTCTTGAGATCAGGTAGTCTGGGCAGCAGTACCTTTCTAACTACAGGTAATACTGAGCCAAATTGTTACCCTAATGTGAAATGTAGAAGAGAAAGGGAGAAAATATGGAAATGAAAATATCCCAGCGGTAAACCTGGGATAGCACTTTTGGTAGTTGATATCCCATTGTGAGTATCCCATCTACTGAGTGTGATTATCTCCTGGTATTCTACAAAAATGGGAAATCCCATGGACAGAGGAGCCTGGCAGTCCATGGGGTCCATGGGGTCGCAAAGAGTCAGACACAACTGAGCAATTGAGCACATTCTACAAAAAGTACTGAACCTGCGAAACAGGACTATAAAACAGATTTTCTCTTTTGTAACTATATTTAAGTGATACCAGAGCTTCATTTTAGTACTAAGAATCCAGATTCTTTAGAAGTAATGATTATACATTCTGCCAAGTTTTGTTTTTCACATTTTCAAGGCATTTTATTAGCTTGGGATTGTATTTTACATTCAAGGCTCTTATAAAGCAAGTATTTTCTAGAGACACATTGTATATTATTTCTCTTAAGAAAATGAGCATACTCATTACTGTTCAGTAATTAATTAGATTTTGTATTGAAATCTACCTAGAAAAGATATGAATATTTCGAATTGTTACATCTGATTTTTGAACTTTGTACTCAAGGGCCTCAACTAAGAAGAACCCTGAGCTTGTAATCTGTTATTTAGTGTGCATCTACTGTATTGTACTTTATTGTCTTATCATATCTTCAGTATCATTCTACATAGTATTTTATCCATCATACCACCCCACTACTCGAACAGATAGATAAGAACATCCCCATTTCACAAACACACACACAAAAAGCCTAGGTAGCTCTCTAAGGCCAAATAGTGCCAGGAGTTGAACTCCAGTCAATTTGACTATTAACCAACCATAGTATGACTAATTTTTTTTCTTCATTCTGTGTCTTTCAGAGGATTATGTTCGTTATGCCTATGGTCTGATATCTGATTACATCCTTAAAGAGTTAAGTGATGACTTATCTAAATATTTAAAGTAAGTATCGTCCATCTTTAGTTATAGTTAAGCATAAATGTGCTTGGTTTCCTAGAAATAGGGTTTTGTTATGGCTTATCATGGGGCTTCCGAGGTGGCTCAAGCAATAAAGAATCTGCCTGCTCATACAGGAGCCTCAGGGGACAAGGGTTTGATCCTTGGGCTGGGAAGATCCCCTGGAGGAGGAGATGGCAACCCTTTTCAGTATTCTTGCCTGGAGAATCCCAGGACGGAGGAGTGTGGTGGGCCACAGTAGTCCATGGAGTCACAGAAGAGTTGGACACGACTGAGCACACAAGCACATGTGACTCATCGTGTCATTTTGCCTGAATAGAGATTATTCTTGAGTTATGTCATAGACCCTATGGTTTGGAGTGACTATTTAATGGACAGTTTTTTGCTTGGAACAGATTGATTTAATGGATACTGGTTACAGGAACTCTTGAGTGTTAAGATTGGGATTATGGATTGTTAATGATATTAGAGGGTAAATCATGTTAAAATTTTATCCCCAGCCAGACTTAATTTGGTTCATAGAAAGGAGAGAGTAGATGGCACAGTAGAATATTTTTGAAAGATACATCTAAAGGTTTTCTGCCATTTTTATTGTTATTTTATTGCAATCATTCGCTGTTCAGTGTGTATTGTTACTGTGCCCAGTGCCTGAGACTCTGTGTCTGTGAAGCAGAAGAGGTTGAGAATGGCTTGATTTGTGTTCCTTCCTTCACAAAGACCTCTAGTGAAATCCAGGGACCTTACCTTAGACTTAAAAACATGTGTTTATCTTTTGTATTTTAGCAACTGTTGTTAAGATTTTGTACGTAATGACCAAATAGCTTTTCCTGATTCATAAATTTTTTATATCGAACAGATAGATAAGAACATCCCCATTTCACAAACACACACACAAAAAGCCTAGGTAGTCTCTAAGGCCAAATAGTGCCAGGAGTTGAACTCCAGTCAATTTGACTATTAACCAACCATAGTATGACTAATTTTTTTTCTTCATTCTGTGTCTTTCAGAGGATTATGTTCGTTATGCCTATGGTCTGATATCTGATTACATCCTTAAAGAGTTAAGTGATGACTTATCTAAATATTTAAAGTAAGTATCGTCCATCTTTAGTTATAGTTAAGCATAAATGTGCTTGGTTTCCTAGAAATAGGGTTTTGTTATGGCTTATCATGGGGCTTCCGAGGTGGCTCAAGCAATAAAGAATCTGCCTGCTCATACAGGAGCCTCAGGGGACAAGGGTTTGATCCTTGGGCTGGGAAGATCCCCTGGAGGAGGAGATGGCAACCCTTTTCAGTATTCTTGCCTGGAGAATCCCAGGACGGAGGAGTGTGGTGGGCCACAGTAGTCCATGGAGTCACAGAAGAGTTGGACACGACTGAGCACACAAGCACATGTGACTCATCGTGTCATTTTGCCTGAATAGAGATTATTCTTGAGTTATGTCATAGACCCTATGGTTTGGAGTGACTATTTAATGGACAGTTTTTTGCTTGGAACAGATTGATTTAATGGATACTGGTTACAGGAACTCTTGAGTGTTAAGATTGGGATTATGGATTGTTAATGATATTAGAGGGTAAATCATGTTAAAATTTTATCCCCAGCCAGACTTAATTTGGTTCATAGAAAGGAGAGAGTAGATGGCACAGTAGAATATTTTTGAAAGATACATCTAAAGGTTTTCTGCCATTTTTATTGTTATTTTATTGCAATCATTCGCTGTTCAGTGTGTATTGTTACTGTGCCCAGTGCCTGAGACTCTGTGTCTGTGAAGCAGAAGAGGTTGAGAATGGCTTGATTTGTGTTCCTTCCTTCACAAAGACCTCTAGTGAAATCCAGGGACCTTACCTTAGACTTAAAAACATGTGTTTATCTTTTGTATTTTAGCAACTGTTGTTAAGATTTTGTACGTGTAATGACCAAATAGCTTTTCCTGATTCATATAGAAACTTTTTCCTCTGATACATGGAGATAAAATGACTTTCTACTAGATAATAGTTGCTCTTTTCAGCTAATTGCATTTTAGGTTCTATTTTATAAAACAATTAGCAGAAATTTCTGTAGTAGTGATAGAGTATGTTGAAAATTAACTCTGAATTGATCTGTGTACCCTTCTGTTTTATTATTTTCCTGGGTTCTTTGTATCTGCTTATCTTATTAGAAACTTTGTATCTTTGTATTCCATTATTTTTTTAGATTCTTTTCTGCTGGGAAGATTTGAGAGGGATGTGTCAGTAAAACTTTTCTCTAATAAGAAAATGAAGTTTATGTGACTTTTTTGTTAACAGAGTAATTTTCACTTTATATACTAGATTCATCATTTATGATGAAAAAATAACAGTACCAAATGCAAATTTATAGAGGCTAAAGGAAAACAATTCCATTGCAACCAATGACTTTGAGTTTTGTTTTTTTAACTCATTAGCTCCAGTACAGAGAATTAAGAAGCTAAATGAACATTTGTTCACTTAATAGAAATGTCACTCTTCACACAGAGGCAGTTGAGCTGTAAGATATATGGAGGTGAAGCTATTAGATGAAATTAGGACTTACAGAGTCATAGGTTGGCCCAGTCCTTCTGTTTGCTTGTCTATGAAAAACCATGACTCTGATTTTTATTTTTATTCCTCAGGCTTCCAGAACCTCCAGCTTCAGTGCCAAACCCTCCATCAAAGGTAAGAAGCTGTGACTAAGGTATCTTTAGAGCACCTGGAAAAATATTGTACTTTTGCTGCATACATTTAGTTTAGTATATTTTATAGAATCTTAATCTACCTTATGTGGAATAAAGATTAAACTGGGCTCGCCAGCTATTCTCTTATTTTCATGGATTTTAGGTGAATCATAAATAAGTTTCTATGAAGATTGAAGAGGAGTTGGTCTTAGCTCGTTATCTGTGTCAAAATGTTAGAGAACCCAATTCAGTCTTCTTGCATGAACTGAATCCTGTAATTAACTTTATTAATCACTAGGAATATTCTGTAACTAAATCTCACTTTTCCCAGTCCAATTGACATGGACACAAAGGTGTATAGAGCATGATTTTTGCAGCACAGAGAATCTTTCCAGCAGGATGATCACACTTTGTTGTTTAACCTCAAAATGATCAATGCAGTTTGTGTGTATCCTTTATCTGTCAGAGGAAAACCTTTCCTCTTTTCAGATTTTCTCTAATCGCTACGTGTCACTGCATAGTGGGCTTCAGTTAGGGGTGTGTGTCTCCCAGATACAGGGCGTAGAGAAACCAGCCACCAGCCACAGCCAAGGGCGAAGAGTAGCATCCCTAAGTCCCCAGCTGGTCGCAGACCAGGAAGCGCTGCTCAGACACAGGGAGACCAACACATGCATCAGCTTGTCAGTGAGGTCATCCTTCTCCCGCAGACAAAATAAGGAGTACCTCGTGAATGAATGAAAACTGGATGCTAAAGAACTTTCCTTCTTCCCTGCCTTCAATGAGCATGCTCAGGATTTTTTTAATTGTGTACTGTTTGAAGGTGGCAGTGGTTCTAAAACCATCCAGTGCTCTGACTTTTAGGAACAGGCATAATAACTTCAGCATTCCTCAGCGTTAGTCATGGGCTCTTCTTAGTAGATTGTCCAGGGAGGCTCATCTTGTCCTCACTGGAGGAAGCCGTTGGTGTGAAATGTAGAGTTCCTCCACGCCAGACCCACACTCCCCCGCCTCAGTGGTGCTCTGACAGCAGCAGCAGGGGACCCGGCACAGCTGTCCTGCTCTGACGAAATTAACGGGCAGATCTGTTTCTTTCTTACACCTCTCCTTCCAAAAGCTAGGCGTGTTCCTTTCTCTCAAACAGAGAGATCATTCATGAGTGGATCTAAACCTATCCCTGAAGGCTTTGGCCCCTGATGCTGTTGCTGAAGGGTAGGTTCTTGTCCTGTTGCGGGAAGAATTCAGAGATGAGACTCGGAGGCCACGTAAGCAAAGATGTACTGAGGGGCTGCACGCTCTCAGGAGGGGCACGGGCAGGCGCAGGGGAGCGGCAGGGAGGTCTCTTGGCAGGCGGGTTCTAGGGGTGTGAGGGATTGGGTGGAATGTTCATCCAGGTGGAGTGGTTTGGGGGTAATTTACTGGTTTTTGACCTGGCAGAACTTGCCAAGAGGAGGGGAGTCCTGTCCTCGGCTGGTCTTGCTTGGATCTGTCCTGGCGCAGGCGCTCGGGGCGCTGAGCTGGACGCCGTGCTCATTCTGCTGTAGTGCGGACACAGTGAGCGCAAGGTCACATTCAGGCCAGAGGTTCTGCATTTCTTTCTTTGCCTCCAGGCCCTGGTTCTCACAAGTGTGGTCTCCAGTCAGCCCAGAGGTACCCACTTTTCTGTGGTTGCCCCTTGGGCCCTTATCATTGCAAGATGTCTTATGGTCACCTGACCCGTGTCTCCTTCTCTGCTCACGTCTGGCTGGCGGCCTGCTCTAACATTTCCCTCCTCAAGGAGTCTGAACCTTTCAGATCTGCTAAGGGCCAGAGGGTCCATGGTCTGTCAGCTGCCTCCAACGGAGCAGGCCCACTGTCCCTACCTGCTGGCCCTCATCTCCATGCTCCCTGCCAGAGACGGGGTCTCGGGGTCACTGACAGTGGCAGAGACAGAGAGGGGACGGAGGCTGCAGCTCCTGCTGTTTGAATAGTGGTTCCCACGCTACCACATCCAGCATTCCTCAGCGTTAGTCATGGGCTCTTCTTAGTAGATTGTCCAGGAGGCTCATCTTGTCCTCACTGGAGGAAGCCGTTGGTGTGAAATGTAGAGTTCCTCCACGCCAGACCCACCCCCGCCTCAGTGGTGCTCTGACAGCAGCAGCAGGGGACCCGGCACAGCTGTCCTGCTCTGACGAAATTAACGGGCAGATCTGTTTCTTTCTTACACCTCTCCTTCCAAAAGCTAGGCGTGTTCCTTTCTCTCAAACAGAGAGATCATTCATGAGTGGATCTAAACCTATCCCTGAAGGCTTTGGCCCCTGATGCTGTTGCTGAAGGGTAGGTTCTTGTCCTGTTGCGGGAAGAATTCAGAGATGAGACTCGGAGGCCACGTAAGCAAAGATGTACTGAGGGGCTGCACGCTCTCAGGAGGGGCACGGGCAGGCGCAGGGGAGCGGCAGGGAGGTCTCTTGGCAGGCGGGTTCTAGGGGTGTGAGGGATTGGGTGGAATGTTCATCCAGGTGGAGTGGTTTGGGGGTAATTTACTGGTTTTTGACCTGGCAGAACTTGCCAAGAGGAGGGGAGTCCTGTCCTCGGCTGGTCTTGCTTGGATCTGTCCTGGCGCAGGCGCTCGGGGCGCTGAGCTGGACGCCGTGCTCATTCTGCTGTAGTGCGGACACAGTGAGCGCAAGGTCACATTCAGGCCAGAGGTTCTGCATTTCTTTCTTTGCCTCCAGGCCCTGGTTCTCACAAGTGTGGTCTCCAGTCAGCCCAGAGGTACCCACTTTTCTGTGGTTGCCCCTTGGGCCCTTATCATTGCAAGATGTCTTATGGTCACCTGACCCGTGTCTCCTTCTCTGCTCACGTCTGGCTGGCGGCCTGCTCTAACATTTCCCTCCTCAAGGAGTCTGAACCTTTCAGATCTGCTAAGGGCCAGAGGGTCCATGGTCTGTCAGCTGCCTCCAACGGAGCAGGCCCACTGTCCCTACCTGCTGGCCCTCATCTCCATGCTCCCTGCCAGAGACGGGGTCTCGGGGTCACTGACAGTGGCAGAGACAGAGTAGGGTAGACGGAGGCTGCAGCTCTGTCCAGCGGGCATTGGTGGTCCCCACCTTCAGGAAGAATGGGTTGAAATCCCTGGCTTAACATCATCTGTAGGTGACGCTGTTGTCACCTGAAGAAACAAACTTAACAAGCAGGTTAAAGGGAGACAGGGCCAAAAATCAATAGAAGTCATATTTCCATCAGAGGTCCAGGGAGGGGCAGGAACCAGGTCATGTTGGCCAGCACCCCTTTGGGGTTGGCGCTGGGGCTCCCCTTCCTGAAAGAGTGTAGCCTGGCCTGTTCGTGTGTTTCTTGAGTGCCTTCCTCCACGTGGCCGGTGGTGTGATGTAGGTGCAACTCGGCTTACTGATTACCACACGTGCCCTCCCTGTTCAGCTGGGAGACAGTCCAGGACCAGTCTGTTCTCCATCACTGCATTTGCTGGGGGATTAGGGGATCCCTGTGATCCTGGCTAGAGTAGACAGGCGATCTGACAGGTTACAGAGCACTGCCTCGTGGTCAGCAAAGCACCGCCCTGGGGATGCCAGAACTGCAGCAGCTCCCATTCATCCTCTTGTGACCTGGCTGGCCGAGCGTGCCTTGTCCCACCAACAGGGCAGTATCTGCACAAGGAGAATTCACAGCCAGTCCTGGGGAAGGGGGAGGAGTGGGGGTTGTTCCCAGGATGTGTGTGTGAAGACACTTCAGTTGTGTCTGACTCTGCTGCCCCATAGACTGTAGCCCGCCAGGCTCCTCTGTTCAAGGGATTCTCCAGGCAAGCATGCTGGAGTGGGTTGCCGTGGCCTTCTCCAGGGGATCTTCCTGACCCAGGGATTGAACCCACGTCTCTTATGTCTCCTGCATTGGCAGGCGGGTTCTTACCACTAGCACGACCTGGGAAACTTCTGAGGAGGGAGGTGGTTTACATTCCAGCGACAGAGGGACAGGCTTCTGGACGAAGCACTTGCCTGGCACATGTCCAGGGAAGTGGTTTGTCCAAGATGGGCACCCGTGAAGCTTGGACAGAGAAGCCCACCATTATAAAAGCGATCAGGAAGTGTGGGGACTTTTCTGTAGGCCTTAGGATGGCCATATTATAAACACCAGACAATTGCCATCTCCCCCGCTCTTTTTTTTTTTTTTTTTAACATTTATTTATTTATTTATTTTTGGGAGGACAGGGTGGGGAGGGAGGGGGGCGGGCGGGCCACTTCTATTGGTCTTTCATTTATCTATTTTCATCCATCTTTGTTCTTTTGGCCTGTGGGCCTCCTATCGCAGTGGCCTCTGTCATTGCAGAGCACCGGCTCTGGGCGCATGCACTCCAGAGCTCCGGCTCGGTAATTGGACACATCAGTCCAGCTGCTCCGCGGTACGTGGGATCTTCCCAGGCCAGGGATCGAACTGGTGCCCCTTGCACTGCAAGGTGGTGTCCTTATCCGCTGGACCACCAGGGAAGCCCTCCCCCGCTCTTTGACTGGTCACTAGGGGCAGTGCAGCAAGACAGGCGGATCTCACTGCACTGTAGAACAAGTACTTTGCAGTGGTTAGAGATATTAAACCCTCCCCCGGATGAATATTCCACCCAACTCTTCACAGCCCCTAGAACCAGCTTGCCCCAGGGACCTCCCTGCTGCTCCCCTGCACCTGCCCGAGTTCCCTCCCGAGAGCATGCTGCCCCTCAGTACATCTTGGCTTGCTTGGCCTCCGAGTCTCATCTCTGAATTCTTCCCGCAACAGGACAGGAACCTACCCTCTGGCCACACAAAAATAGCCACAGACACTTCATAAATGAATCAGCACAGCTGTGTTCCAGTAAAACTTCATTTATAAAACAGACCGTTGACCTGTGACAGGACTTTGCTAAGCCAAGATTTGCCCTACATCTCAGCGTCATCTCCTGGATTATTTGTCTGGAGTGGCCGCCAGGCTCCTCTGTTCAAGGGATTCTCCAGGCAAGCATGCTGGAGTGGGTTGCCGTGGCCTTCTCCAGGGATCTTCCTGACCCAGGGATTGAACCCACGCTCTTATGTCTCCTGCATTGGCAGGCGGGTTCTTACCACTAGCACGACCTGGGAAACTTCTGAGGAGGGAGGTGGTTTACATTCCAGCGACAGAGGGACAGGCTTCTGGACGAAGCACTTGCCTGGCACATGTCCAGGGAAGTGGTTTGTCCAAGATGGGCACCCGTGAAGCTTGGACAGAGAAGCCCACCATTATAAAAGCGATCAGGAAGTGTGGGGACTTTTCTGTAGGCCTTAGGATGGCCATATTATAAACACCAGACAATTGCCATCTCCCCCGCTCTTTTTTTTTTTTTTTTTAACATTTTTTTATTTATTTATTTTTGGGAGGACAGGGGAGGGAGGGGGGGGCGGGCGGGCCACTTCTATTGGTCTTTCATTTATCTATTTTCATCCATCTTTGTTCTTTTGGCCTGTGGGCCTCCTATCGCAGTGGCCTCTGTCATTGCAGAGCACCGGCTCTGGGCGCATGCACTCCAGAGCTCCGGCTCGGTAATTGGACACATCAGTCCAGCTGCTCCGCGGTACGTGGGATCTTCCCAGGCCAGGGATCGAACTGGTGCCCCTTGCACTGCAAGGTGGTGTCCTTATCCGCTGGACCACCAGGGAAGCCCTCCCCCGCTCTTTGACTGGTCACTAGGGGCAGTGCAGCAAGACAGGCGGATCTCACTGCACTGTAGAACAAGTACTTTGCAGTGGTTAGAGATATTAAACCCTCCCCCGGATGAATATTCCACCCAACTCTTCACAGCCCCTAGAACCAGCTTGCCCCAGGGACCTCCCTGCTGCTCCCCTGCACCTGCCCGAGTTCCCTCCCGAGAGCATGCTGCCCCTCAGTACATCTTGGCTTGCTTGGCCTCCGAGTCTCATCTCTGAATTCTTCCCGCAACAGGACAGGAACCTACCCTCTGGCCACACAAAAATAGCCACAGACACTTCATAAATGAATCAGCACAGCTGTGTTCCAGTAAAACTTCATTTATAAAAACAGACCGTTGACCTGTGACAGGACTTTGCTAAGCCAAGATTTGCCCTACATCTCAGCGTCATCTCCTGGATTATTTTGGTTGCTTTCTAAGGTACATTTCAGACTGCAGTGGATGATGTACCATAGTTGAAGCAAGAGTTTTTTGTTGTTGTTTAGCAGGTTATCACTTTTCCAATTCATTGATTATTCCTTGCTATTTCTCAACCTCAGAATGGTTGTGACAACATCTTTTGATTAGCTTAGCTCTAGACCTTTATATTCTTTGTTGTATTTTCTCCATCACTACTCAGCTGCTCTGCTTGTCTCGCAGCCTTTTCCACCAAGAAATGGTTTGTAGCTTCTCTTATTCTTTAACTTGTGCAGATTGAAGGAGGAGCAATGTGAAAGAGTCCAAGGCCAGATTTACTTCATTTCCAATCCCTCTTACAAGATCTCTCTTTTTGCTTCATTCTCTAAACAAGAGTAGGATAATGACTACTAACTTTCCCGTCCAGGATTCAGTTCATTTTTACAGACATATAGTTGATCATTTGCAGGAAATAACATTCCAGTGGCTCTTAAGTAGTCTTGCGTCTCTTTTGTAATTCATAGCACAGAGCCTCCCATCCTTAATGTGTTTCGCATTGGTTTCTTACTCCTACCTTTGCCTACATTGAGGCCAGCTTCCAGACCCCACCCCCTCCTGTCTCTTGACCTTATCAGTGTCGGGTAGCAGAGCTGAATGTCATCAGTGTCAAGCCTTACCTGCCCTGCCATGTGCCTTTTACATAAAAAAAAAAAAATGTCATGATTCCTACTGTACTGTGAGCATAAAGGCCATGCGCTGGGTCTTGACCAGAATCTTGTATTTGTTGACTGCAAAATGCTCATGTGAAAAGCAGGAGGAAAAGGTTGACTTGGTGGCATTGGCTGCAATGGTAGAGCACTTGTACAGAAGTTGAGATCCCCACTCAGCTCCTCTCCTAGGCGACCTTCAACTGTTCACGTGGCCTCTGTCCTTCCCGCTGCCGCCTGCTTGCTTCGCCAGCTTGTTCTTTTTTTTTTTTTTAATTAATTAATTAATTTTTTAAATTAATTAATTAATTTATTTATTTATTTGGAGGGGTGCGGGTTGGGGAGGGAGGGGGCGGGCAGGCAGGCCGCTTCTATTGGTCTTTCATTTATCTATTTTCATCCATCTTTGTTCTTTGGCCCGTGTGGGCCTCCCATCGTGGTGGCCTCTGTTGTCGCAGAGCACCGGCTCTGGGCGCATGCGCTTCAGAACTCCAGCTCGGTAATTGAACACATCGGTCCAGCCGCTCTGTGGCACGTGGGATCCTCCCAGGCCAGAGATTGAACCGGTGCCCCCTGCACTGCAAGGCGGACCACTGGACTACCAGGGAAGCCCCAGCTTGTTCTTATGTGGATAAAACAAGGTACCATGCAAGGGCACAAAGATGGTGCTAGTTAAGAGTGCTATTCCTTTATTGCTGAATGACAGCACACCAGTCCTGCCATGGATTAAGGGGTCCTGGTTGGACCCCAGCCACCTTAAAGGAGAGTTCTTTGTGTTTTATGTGTCTGCTTGCACTGCCCCCTTAGACTGTCCCGGAAGTCAGCATCCACCTAGAGGCCGTGTGCCATCACACTGCTAAGTAGCCTCAGGGCTGGGTCCCGAGCTTACCTGCTCACAGTTCCTGTCGGCAAGGCTGCTTTTCGGAAGGGACGTCTGGCCTTTTTCCTGGACAGCTGGAGAAAAGGGCAGAGGCTTGTAAAGAGGGGCCCTCTGCAGAGTCTGCTGCTCCGTTTGGCCTCCACGCGAGTCCAGACTGCACCTGTTCTGTTTTTTCTTTTTCATGGATTGATGTAGTCCAACCTCTTGATACAAGATGTCATCAGTGTCAAGCCTTACCTGCCCTGCCATGTGCCTTTTACATAAAAAAAAAAAAATGTCATGATTCCTACTGTACTGTGAGCATAAAGGCCATGCGCTGGGTCTTGACCAGAATCTTGTATTTGTTGACTGCAAAATGCTCATGTGAAAAGCAGGAGGAAAAGGTTGACTTGGTGGCATTGGCTGCAATGGTAGAGCACTTGTACAGAAGTTGAGATCCCCACTCAGCTCCTCTCCTAGGCGACCTTCAACTGTTCACGTGGCCTCTGTCCTTCCCGCTGCCGCCTGCTTGCTTCGCCAGCTTGTTCTTTTTTTTTTTTTTAATTAATTAATTAATTTTTTAAATTAATTAATTAATTTATTTATTTATTTGGAGGGGTGCGGGTTGGGGAGGGAGGGGGCGGGCAGGCAGGCCGCTTCTATTGGTCTTTCATTTATCTATTTTCATCCATCTTTGTTCTTTGGCCCGTGTGGGCCTCCCATCGTGGTGGCCTCTGTTGTCGCAGAGCACCGGCTCTGGGCGCATGCGCTTCAGAACTCCAGCTCGGTAATTGAACACATCGGTCCAGCCGCTCTGTGGCACGTGGGATCCTCCCAGGCCAGAGATTGAACCGGTGCCCCCTGCACTGCAAGGCGGACCACTGGACTACCAGGGAAGCCCCAGCTTGTTCTTATGTGGATAAAACAAGGTACCATGCAAGGGCACAAAGATGGTGCTAGTTAAGAGTGCTATTCCTTTATTGCTGAATGACAGCACACCAGTCCTGCCATGGATTAAGGGGTCCTGGTTGGACCCCAGCCACCTTAAAGGAGAGTTCTTTGTGTTTTATGTGTCTGCTTGCACTGCCCCCTTAGACTGTCCCGGAAGTCAGCATCCACCTAGAGGCCGTGTGCCATCACACTGCTAAGTAGCCTCAGGGCTGGGTCCCGAGCTTACCTGCTCACAGTTCCTGTCGGCAAGGCTGCTTTTCGGAAGGGACGTCTGGCCTTTTTCCTGGACAGCTGGAGAAAAGGGCAGAGGCTTGTAAAGAGGGGCCCTCTGCAGAGTCTGCTGCTCCGTTTGGCCTCCACGCGAGTCCAGACTGCACCTGTTCTGTTTTTTCTTTTTCATGGATTGATGTAAGTGCCAAGGTGACGTTTGACAGTTCACTGCTCTAACATTGCAGAAAGCAAAGTTATCAGATGAGCCCGTAGAAGCAAAAGAAGATTACACTAAGTTTAACTCTAAAGATTTCAAGACCGTAAAGGTACGTGTCTGGGTCTTAGCGGCCTGCCCCGGAGTGCCGTAGCTGATGCTGCTGCCTGGGGACTCCCAGGAACAACTGCATGCTTGATTGTGGTTTTATCAGTTTAACCATGAAAAGTTGTGAGCTTGCGTCTCAGTGACTTTAGAACTAATTCAAAATTGGGAATAGCGGTGAAAGTATCAAGCAAGGAAGATGTTTTCACAGATAAAGAAAGGCAGTGTGCTCATTAGCCAGTGTGCCTAAGCTTTGTGATAGAATGTATCCAGAGTGATGGGGCGGGGAGGGGGCTCCAAAGGTGATTTTCTGCCATCTCTACTGCCTGGTAGCTTCCCAGAAATTACGGTAATAACAATTATTAACAACCCCATAATTCAGCCATCACCCCAGTAAATATTTTCATAACAGAAGCTTTACCTACCCATCATTATAAATACACATGTAGATACACACACACACACATAAACATATATTATATATGTGTGTATATATATATACACTACGTACACACATATGCATATATAGTTTGGGATTGTGCCCTTTCATTTAGCTCTGTATTGTGAAAGTATTCATGTCATTAAGCTTGCTTTGAAAAATTATAAATTGTCTGAATGATACTCAGTCATTGTGATTTTATTTCACTATGCAGAATATAATCTATGTAATCATTCCCCTACTTTTGGACACACGTTATTACTTCTGCTTTTTTGTTGTTTTGTTTTAATGAAATGATAAAACATTTTTATTTATAGTCTGTATCTCTGACCATGTCATTAGACATATTTTAAAACTAAGACTAAAAGGCTTAGAAAACCTGAGCTCTTTCCATGATTACTGAAACACATGTAGATAAGAAGCTTTCCAAAGAGGTGACAGGAATTGGTCCTCCAAGCCATTCCTGATGATGAGTATTCATCTCACAGTCTTGACAGCACTATTGTTTTTATTCTTGAAAATGTTGCCTGTCTAATTAGGTTATATTTCTTTAGGTAGAAAGTGTTGTTTTTCCAAATACTTGTTGCCTATCTGCTGTTGTGCTGTCAGTTCATATCTCTTGCCTGTTTTTGTATTGGGATAGTAATGTGTTTCCTGTGGATTTGTAAGAGCTCAATCTAAGTTAAAGCTATGAACACTTTTCATGACATAGAGTACAAATCATTTTCCAGTTTTTTTAGCGTTTGCATTCAACTTTTGAAGGGTTTTTAAGTTTTTCTGAGGATTAAATATGGAAGTTTTTTTTTAATGATTTTTCTCATTATTGTTAAGCTTAGACCTTGCCTGCCCCAAAATAAATTAGCGTCCACTTAGATTTTAACAACACTTACTCTCCTTAGATTGAATGTTTTCTAAAAACTATGTTCTTTACCTGTCATCTCTCCGGGCATGGGATATCTGGGGATCCTCCAACGTGAGGTCTGGCTAAATAGCTGGTTATGTTGGTGCCTTCTGGGAGGAGGGACATGGTGGAGTTCCTCTATGAGGAGTATTTCCACACCACTCCTCTCTAAATGCTGCTTCCCTGTGTCCACCTGGGCACGGCACCAGGGAGATAAGAGGTTGGACCAGGATGTCCGTTCAGTACAGCGGACTGAGGATGAGTCGTCTCAAAGAGACGGTCACCCTCCCCATCCAGTCAAAACCTAAGCCTAGTCGATTACAAGTGACAGAAGGGATCATGTATCAACTGTGCCCATAAACAATACTTTGGCAATGACTTGATCTCACAGCTCCCAGGGAGACAGATGATTTTTTTCTTTGCTGATTCCCATCCTTTATGCTTCTGTTGAACACTGAAGTATAGTCGACTGCTGTTGTGCTTGTAATAGAACATGGCAAAACAAAACCAAACAAAAACAGTGACCAGGAAGAGAGAGAATTTTAAAAGGCAGAGTTGGGAGTCAGCTTTTTGGAAAGTGTTTTTCCGTTGTTGGAGGAACAAGGAACAGCTCTCCTGCTGGTCCTGGATGCTTTGCAATGCAGGTTATGTTGTGACTACAGTAGCTTTGTCCTTGGTTTTCCATTGAGCCTCTGAATAAAGTCAGATGGTAGAGTGTGAATTACTGCTCATGTGGTAATACAAGACCTGTAATTCCTCCATCTGACAATTGCTGCCTATGTCAGTTCCATTGTTTGTGTTATTGCACTTAACATACCCTCCAGAATTCTCTCCCCTCGAGTAAGCCATCAGCTGTAATATTCCACTCCTTAGAAGGCAGCAGTTTTGTCTCCTGCCCGTGGACATACTTTGTGTCCTAGGTCTGAATTCTGAGCTGAAATCAGAACTTCTGTAAAGGCTCACTCCTTATGAAGCATGTCAGCAGCATGCTTACCTCCCTGAGTGAACCTTGAGACGTGCATGGTCATGTCTGATTTGCATGTTTGATTTACAGATGTTACATTTGTAACGATTTTTCTCTCTTATTTTCATTAACAGAAAAGTAGCAAAATGACTGCAGCTCAGAAGGCTTTGGCTAAAGTTGACAAGAGTGGAATGAAAAGTATTGATTCCTTTTTTGGTGCAAAACATGTTAAAAAAAATCTGAAAAATTTGAATCTTTGAAAATGAAATTGAGCCAGAATATTTGCCTTCTTCACATCCCACTTCCATGCTTCCTCCCTGCCGCTGTGCTTCTAAACCCTTAATCACCACCTTTTGAAAAAGGTTGGATGAGGGCAGTTTTCAGATGCACTCTTTATGTGTGAATCCTGCATTTCCTGAACAAAATATGGGATGTGGAACATCATGACTTATAGCCTTGATAGTTCTGTTTGACATCATGAAAAGTAATCAAGTGAGTAGAATTAACCTTTAGCATCACAAATTCTTCAATAAACTGATATGTGACAATATTTGAGTGTATGCCTATTATTGTATGCAACTTTGCACATGATGGCTATAGCAATATGGTATTCAATACATGGAAAGAGATCAGATAACACAACTGTCGGATAAACTGCTACTTTGTAAGAGGCTTTAATTTTTCATAAGTCTTTGTTTAATGTATTTCCTATTTTATGAATATGTGTTCTTTGAGGTAAATAGTAAAAACTATAAAACAGAAATTATAGGGGGCTTCCCTGGTGGTCCAGTGGGTAAGGAGTCCACCTTGCAGTGCAAGGAGCACCAGTTCAATCCCTGGCCTGGGAAGATCCCACGTGCCATGGAGCGACTGAACCAGTGTATCCAATTAGGAGCCAGCGCTCTGGAGCGCATGCGCCCAGAGCCGGCGCTCTGCAGTAAGAGAGGTCACTGCAATGGGAGGCCGACACAAGCCGAAGAGTGAAGATGGATGAAGATAAATAAATAAAAAATCAATAAAGGACTTCCCCTGGTGGTCCAGTGGGTAAGGACACCGCCTTGCAGTGCAGGGGGCGCCAGTTCGATCCCTGGCTTGGGAAGATCCCACGTGCCACGGAGCAGCTGGACTGATGTGTCCAATTGCCGAGCCAGAGCTCTGGGGCGCGTGCACCCAGAGCCGGCGCTCTGCGACGACAGAGGCCACCACGATGGGAGGCCCACAGGAGCCAAAGAGCAAAGACAGATGAAAATGGAGAAATGAAAGACCAATAGAAGTGGCCCACTCATATCTCTCCCTCCCCACCGCACCCCCCAAAAGATAAATAAATAAAATAAATGTTTTAAAAAAAAAATCAATAAAAGAGGTGAAAATTTAAAACAAAACAAAAAGCTACAGAAATTATAATCTCCTGACTGATGATTACCTGGAGGTGATATGATGCATTTTCTCCTTTAAAATTTTTAAGGAAATTACAATAGTAATTTTATAAGCTTTTTTCTTGACATCATTTCCCTAGGCTAATATTCGTCATAAATACACATTTTAATGATAATAATTTTTAACTATTTGAGTCTTTGATTATTTAATTATCATCGCCCTATTTTAGACACACTTTTTTTGCCATATTTTTTTTATTTTGCTTTTTTGTTTTATCTTAAACACGTTATTTTTAAACATTTTATATTTGAAGAATCAGATTATATGTAAATATTTATCCATATCTTTTATTGTTGTTTTAGAATGATGTTTTAGATGTGAGCTTACTGATTCCTAAGTTTTTCAGATGTATACTTATGGTAATATATTTCACAGAAAGGTTATAGAATATTACTCATAATAAATGATGTTATGAGTACTTATTAGCTTTGAATAGTATGTTTGCAAAAAAAAAGCATGTTAGTGTGATTTTAATTTACATTTTCCTGATTAGTAATGTCCACTAAAAAAATCCACATAACTCACAAGTTGAGAGTTGTGTTTTATTCAAGGACCTTACAGTTTACCTCATGTATCCTTTTGATTAGATCCAAGTTTTACCTTTTGGGCACTCACAGAAGGAATGCTGTGTCTTTCTTAGCGCACCATGTCAGGAGTCACATGACTCAACAAAGTTAAGCATGTTCACTTTGATCACTTGATTAAGGTGTTGTCCACCAGATTTAGTCACTGTAAAGTTATTTTTCTCTTTGCAGTTAAAAAGTAATTTGTGAGCATAAGTTTATATTAGTATGGACTGGTGGGTTATTTTATCCAGTGAGTTAAATGACAATATTCTGTTCTTCATATTGTCCCAGAAGGGTCAGTGGGAGTCCCTTGAAGCTGGCCACTGCATCTTTCTCGTATATTTCCATCACTTTTAAATGCTTCACTAATTCTTCTGCAAGAGGGCATCCAGGGCTTATAGTGTATTTTCCCTATCTAAGCCCTGGAATCAGCCTTTTTCCCAAGGAACCATGCTTCCTTTTAGAAGAGAATGGTACTTAGAAATCAAGATCCAGGCAAGAGGTGTGCCCATTGCCACTATTAAACTATGTGTGTGATTTTTGTAGGTTTCCTTTATCAGACTGAAGAAGCTGTCTTCTATTCACGGAAAGTTTTAATCTTGAATGGGTACTGAATTGTGTCAAATAATTTATCATCTTTTTATCATGAGTTTTCCTAAAAACTGTCAATAGGGTTCCCAGGTGGAGCTAATTTTATTTTGATAATAATTTTTAACTATTTGAGTCTTTGATTATTTAATTATCATCGCCCTATTTTAGACACACTTTTTTTGCCATATTTTTTTTATTTTGCTTTTTTGTTTTATCTTAAACACGTTATTTTTAAACATTTTATATTTGAAGAATCAGATTATATGTAAATATTTATCCATATCTTTTATTGTTGTTTTAGAATGATGTTTTAGATGTGAGCTTACTGATTCCTAAGTTTTTCAGATGTATACTTATGGTAATATATTTCACAGAAAGGTTATAGAATATTACTCATAATAAATGATGTTATGAGTACTTATTAGCTTTGAATAGTATGTTTGCAAAAAAAGCATGTTAGTGTGATTTTAATTTACATTTTCCTGATTAGTAATGTCCACTAAAAAAATCCACATAACTCACAAGTTGAGAGTTGTGTTTTATTCAAGGACCTTACAGTTTACCTCATGTATCCTTTTGATTAGATCCAAGTTTTACCTTTTGGGCACTCACAGAAGGAATGCTGTGTCTTTCTTAGCGCACCATGTCAGGAGTCACATGACTCAACAAAGTTAAGCATGTTCACTTTGATCACTTGATTAAGGTGTTGTCCACCAGATTTAGTCACTGTAAAGTTATTTTTCTCTTTGCAGTTAAAAAGTAATTTGTGAGCATAAGTTTATATTAGTATGGACTGGTGGGTTATTTTATCCAGTGAGTTAAATGACAATATTCTGTTCTTCATATTGTCCCAGAAGGGTCAGTGGGAGTCCCTTGAAGCTGGCCACTGCATCTTTCTCGTATATTTCCATCACTTTTAAATGCTTCACTAATTCTTCTGCAAGAGGGCATCCAGGGCTTATAGTGTATTTTCCCTATCTAAGCCCTGGAATCAGCCTTTTTCCCAAGGAACCATGCTTCCTTTTAGAAGAGAATGGTACTTAGAAATCAAGATCCAGGCAAGAGGTGTGCCCATTGCCACTATTAAACTATGTGTGTGATTTTTGTAGGTTTCCTTTATCAGACTGAAGAAGCTGTCTTCTATTCACGGAAAGTTTTAATCTTGAATGGGTACTGAATTGTGTCAAATAATTTATCATCTATTGTGATGATCATGCAGTTTTCCTTTTGTAAAGAAGTATCTGTCAATAGGGCTTCCCAGGTGGAGCTAGTGATAAAGAACGTGCCTGCTAGTATACGAGATGCAGGAGAACATGGGTTTGATCCCTGGATCCAGAAGACCTCCTGGAGGAGGAAATGGCAACCCATTTCAGTATCTTGCCTGGGAAATTGCGGGGACCTTCCACAGAAAGGGAAGGCAGCGGGATTACCCCGGGCTGAACCGGGAGATCTCAGAGAGAGGCGAGACTTTGCTGCCGGCCCCCCAGCCCCTTGGCATGCACCGGGGATGATCAGACGCGGCAGGGGTTCTGTTGAGGCAGTTCCACTTTATTAATGTAAACTAACAGTTTTTATAGGCAAATGAAGGGGGGTTTGCAAGGGACTTCCTATAGTTACACCAATCAAGCTAAAGATCGAGCTGTTATGTATTTACATTGCAATAGGAACTCATGGTGAGCATGCATTGCCCAGAGCTCGGAAACCAGCGGGATCAATCAGAAGTTTTGACAATGGACTTTAGATCATGCCCCTCTCTTCCTGTAGGCATCCTTTTAGCACCAAACTGCAAATATGTGCTTAAGCTTCCCTATGCTTGCAAAGGCCCTCTTTCCTTCAGGGCCCCACAGGAAATCCCATGAACAGAGGAGCCTGTGCATGGTGAAATAGAGCTAAAGAACCTATTTATGAGAGTGAAAGAGGAGAGTGAAAAAGCTGGCTTAACACTCAGGGACTTACTTCTCTGGTAGCTCAGTGGTGAAGAGTTCTCCTGCCAGTGGAGGAGACACGAGTTCAATCCCTGATCTGGGAAGATCCCACATGCTGCAGAGCAGCTAAGCCCGTGAGCCACAACTATTGAGCCTGTGCTCTAGAGCCTCGGAGCCGCAACTACTGAGCCTATGTGCTGCAACTGCTGAAGCCCATGAGCCCTAGAGCCCAGGTTCCACAAGAAAAGTCACCACAACAAGAAGCCTGCTCACCTCAACTAGAGAGAGCCCCCACTCCCTGCAACTAGAGAAGAGCCTGCAGCAGCAGTGAAAACCCAGAATAGCCAAAAATAAATAAGTAAATATTAAAAGAAAAAAAAACCTCAACATTCAAAAAACTAAGATCGAATCACTTCATGGCGAATAGAAGGGGAAAAGGTGCTCCTTGGAAGAAGAACTATGACAAACCTAGACAACGTATTCAAAAGCAGAGACATCACTTTGCCAACAAAGGCCAACATAGTGAAAGCTATAATTTTCCCAGTAGTCATGTATGGATGTAATAGTTGGACCATAAAGAAGGCTGAGTGCCAAAGAATTGATGCTTTTGAACTATGGTGCTGGAGAAGACTCTGGCTTTTGAACTATGGTGCTGGAGAAGACTCTTACAGAGTTCCTTGGGCTGCAAGGAGATCAAACCAGTCAATCTTAAAGGAAATCAACCCTTAATATTCATTGGATGGAATGATGCTGAAACTCCAGTATGCTGGCCACCTGATCCAAAGAGCTGACTCATTGGAAAAAACCCTGATGCTAGGAAAGATTGAGGGCAGGAGAAGGGGACAACAGAGGATGAGATGGTTAGATGGCATTATCAACTCAATGGACATGAGTTTCAGCAAACTCCAGTAGATGCTGAAAAACAGAGAAGTCTGACATACTGCATTCCATGGGGTCACAGGGAGTCAGACACAACAACTGAATGGTGACAACAATGTCTTTCAATATGTGAGATTAATATTTGAAGGTTGAACTTTACTTTCCTGGGATAAGCTCTACCTGGTCTTCACATACACATAGTATTGTGTTTTCCTGCCTAATTTTTTTTTGTTGTTTTTTTTGGGTGGGGGTCGGGTTGGGGAGGGAGGGGAGCAGGTGGGCCACTTCTGTTGGTCTTTCATGTCTCCATTTTCATCCGTCTTTGTTCTTTGGCTCCTGTGGGCCTCCCATCGCGGTGGCATCTGTCGCTGCAGAGCTTCAGCTCCGGGCGCATGCGCTCCAGAGCTCCAGCTTGGTAATTGGACACATCGGTCCAGCCGCTCCGCAGCACGTGGGATCTTCCCAGGCCAGGGATCAAACCGGCGCCCCTTGCACTGCAAGGCGGTGTCCTTACCCACTGGACCACCGGGGGAAGCCCCTGCCTAAATTTTGTGAAGGATTTTTGTATCTCTTCGTGAGGGATATTGGTCTATAGTTTTCCTTATTTGTAATGATTTTGTCTGGTTTGGGTATCAGAATACACTGGCTTTATTAAGTGAGTTGGGGAATATTCTTTTATCACCTGT
This sequence comes from Tragulus kanchil, assembly GCA_022376925.1. Classification (NCBI taxonomy): domain Eukaryota; kingdom Metazoa; phylum Chordata; class Mammalia; order Artiodactyla; family Tragulidae; genus Tragulus; species Tragulus kanchil. The sequence continues at coordinate 72,857,557 of JAIOJX010000003.1, read as the reverse complement.
TTTCTGAAAACATTTTTGTAAGATTAGTATTGTTTTTATGTTGAACATAATTCACCAGTGAAACCGTTTGGGCCTGGGGTTTTTTGTATTTTCTTCTGAGAAAGTCCTTAATTACTAGTTCGATTTCTATACTAGACATAGAACTGTTCTAATTTTCTCCTTTCTCATGTGCCAGTTTTAGTAATTTATGTGTTTCAGGAAAGGTATCTTTTTCATCTAGTGTCAGATTTATTGGCATAAGTTTTTTATATTTTTATGTCTGCGAATCTAAAGTGATATTCCTTCTTTCATACCTGATTTGGTTATTTGTGTCTCTGTTTTCTTGATTATTCTCAGCAAATCTGGCACATTTCTGACCAGTATTTCTTTACATACTCTTCTGTTCTTCACTAGTCCCCCTTTTGCTCTTTAGCCCCTTGGCTTCCGGGACTCCAGTGACAGGTATGCGAGACCTCTTGATGGCCCACACACCGTTTGACTGATTTCTGTTCTTCTTCATGTTCAATTTTACTTTGTCTTTCATGTTTCGTCTTCTCTTATTCTCAGTTAGTGAAGTTTTATTTCGTGTGTTGGAGTTTTCTTCTCTAGATATCCATTTGGCTTTTTTAAATCTTCCCATTTCTCGCCTCACTGTGTTTTCCTCCAGATAGTTTGTTATAGTTACAGTGTGTGCATGCTGAGTCACTTCAGTTGTGTCCGACTCTGCATGACACTATGGACTGTGGCCCGCCAGGCTCCTCTGTCCATGGGATTTTCCAGACAAGAACACTGGAGTGGGTGGCCATGCCCTCCTCCGGGGGATCTTTCTGACTCAGGGATCAAACTCATGTCTCTTAGGTCTCCAACACTGGCAATAACTGCTTAAATCTCTGATTTCTCTGTGCCTGTTTCTTTCTTTTCTTTGACTTCATATTTTGAAATAGTTCTAAACATATAGAAAAGTTGCAAAAATAGTAGAGAGTTTACATATACCCTGTACCCTACCGCATAACCAACACCATTATCAAAACCAGGTAACTTACAGTAATACAATAGTATTATCTCTCACCTTATTTGAGTTTCACCTATTTTTACACTAATGTTTTTCTATTCCAGAGTCCACTTGATCCTTCCCCATAGCATTTAGTTAGCATATCTCTTGTTTTCTTGTAATGTTTCTCTCAGTCTTTCTTTGTCTTTCAGTGACCTTGACGCTTGGAGTCTGTTGTTTTGTGACATGCCCCTTCATTTTTTAGATACCTTGAAATTGTCTTGATATCCTACCTCTGATGTGATCATTCATAATACTAAAATAATTAATGATACTAATAACAAATACTGTATATCTTGTATCTTGACCCTGTTCTGAGGACGTTACAAAGAATAGGTCTTTTCATCCCCACTGTGGGCCCAGCAGTTCTTCAAAAATTTTATTTTTTTCCCCTAGCAAATCTGGCACATTTCTGACCAGTATTTCTTTACATACTCTTCTGTTCTTCACTAGTCCCCCTTTTGCTCTTTAGCCCCTTGGCTTCCGGGACTCCAGTGACAGGTATGCGAGACCTCTTGATGGCCCACACACCGTTTGACTGATTTCTGTTCTTCTTCATGTTCAATTTTACTTTGTCTTTCATGTTTCGTCTTCTCTTATTCTCAGTTAGTGAAGTTTTATTTCGTGTGTTGGAGTTTTCTTCTCTAGATATCCATTTGGCTTTTTTAAATCTTCCCATTTCTCGCCTCACTGTGTTTTCCTCCAGATAGTTTGTTATAGTTACAGTGTGTGCATGCTGAGTCACTTCAGTTGTGTCCGACTCTGCATGACACTATGGACTGTGGCCCGCCAGGCTCCTCTGTCCATGGGATTTTCCAGACAAGAACACTGGAGTGGGTGGCCATGCCCTCCTCCGGGGGATCTTTCTGACTCAGGGATCAAACTCATGTCTCTTAGGTCTCCAACACTGGCAATAACTGCTTAAATCTCTGATTTCTCTGTGCCTGTTTCTTTCTTTTCTTTGACTTCATATTTTGAAATAGTTCTAAACATATAGAAAAGTTGCAAAAATAGTAGAGAGTTTACATATACCCTGTACCCTACCGCATAACCAACACCATTATCAAAACCAGGTAACTTACAGTAATACAATAGTATTATCTCTCACCTTATTTGAGTTTCACCTATTTTTACACTAATGTTTTTCTATTCCAGAGTCCACTTGATCCTTCCCCATAGCATTTAGTTAGCATATCTCTTGTTTTCTTGTAATGTTTCTCTCAGTCTTTCTTTGTCTTTCAGTGACCTTGACGCTTGGAGTCTGTTGTTTTGTGACATGCCCCTTCATTTTTTAGATACCTTGAAATTGTCTTGATATCCTACCTCTGATGTGATCATTCATAATACTAAAATAATTAATGATACTAATAACAAATACTGTATATCTTGTATCTTGACCCTGTTCTGAGGACGTTACAAAGAATAGGTCTTTTCATCCCCACTGTGGCAGCAGTTCTAAGTCAGGATGCCATAGGAGCCAACAGAGAGACACCCAACCCAAAGGGCAAAAAGGATGAGAGAAAGGCTGCTTAAACTCCTGAAGTATCAGCCTGTGGGAGCTAAGCTCCCTAAGAGCAAGAACTCGGCACTGTTCACATTTGGGTCTTGCACAGAGTATCCAGTTAGTAGACATTGGGACGGGATTGGCCAGAAGGTCCATTTGGGTTTTCCTATTACGTTTTATGGAAAAACTCAAAACTTTTTGGCCAACCAATACATAATAGGTTAGACTGACTGAGTAATCTAACAGTGTCCTTGCTAATTGACCCCCACTGAGGGTCAAAGTCATAATCTTGGTCTGTCTAGGTCTTTCCAAATGTCTAAGCTATTATATGACCTTTTTGGTCATGCTGTTCCCACAGCAGTGCCTTCGTGTGACCAGTTTATCTTGTGTCCCCTTCCTCCAGATCGTCACATGATTACTCCCATCTGTCCTTATTTCTCATCTCAAACGTCATTTCTCCAGAGACGCAGTTCCTGACCTTCCCCTCTTGCCTCCAGCCCTCCTCCTCCTCCCTCTGCCTCCTGTCTTCCTGCCTCGCCCTCCCCACAGAGCCTTGCCTGACCAGGTTTCAGTTACGTCCACAGCAACCTCCCCTGGAGCAGCACAGAGTAGGCATTCTCTAAAGGCATGTGGTAAGCAATTGATCAATCAATTAATCAATCTGAACTGGATACCTCAGAAAATGTTCTGCAGTACAACACTGGGTTCCTTGGTATCTTGTGGCTGAACTTTGACATTCAAGTTTGATTCTGATTCATTTTCTATGAGCGTTAAATTTGAAGTCTAAAGGCATATTCATGAACTCCTGTGTAAGTGTAATAGAAATGTGCATGTCTTTCTTTGTCTTTCAGTGACCTTGACGCTTGGAGTCTGTTGTTTTGTGACATGCCCCTTCATTTTTTAGATACCTTGAAATTGTCTTGATATCCTACCTCTGATGTGATCATTCATAATACTAAAATAATTAATGATACTAATAACAAATACTGTATATCTTGTATCTTGACCCTGTTCTGAGGACGTTACAAAGAATAGGTCTTTTCATCCCCACTGTGGCAGCAGTTCTAAGTCAGGATGCCATAGGAGCCAACAGAGAGACACCCAACCCAAAGGGCAAAAAGGATGAGAGAAAGGCTGCTTAAACTCCTGAAGTATCAGCCTGTGGGAGCTAAGCTCCCTAAGAGCAAGAACTCGGCACTGTTCACATTTGGGTCTTGCACAGAGTATCCAGTTAGTAGACATTGGGACGGGATTGGCCAGAAGGTCCATTTGGGTTTTCCTATTACGTTTTATGGAAAAACTCAAACTTTTTGGCCAACCAATACATAATAGGTTAGACTGACTGAGTAATCTAACAGTGTCCTTGCTAATTGACCCCCACTGAGGGTCAAAGTCATAATCTTGGTCTGTCTAGGTCTTTCCAAATGTCTAAGCTATTATATGACCTTTTTGGTCATGCTGTTCCCACAGCAGTGCCTTCGTGTGACCAGTTTATCTTGTGTCCCCTTCCTCCAGATCGTCACATGATTACTCCCATCTGTCCTTATTTCTCATCTCAAACGTCATTTCTCCAGAGACGCAGTTCCTGACCTTCCCCTCTTGCCTCCAGCCCTCCTCCTCCTCCCTCTGCCTCCTGTCTTCCTGCCTCGCCCTCGCCACAGAGCCTTGCCTGACCAGGTTTCAGTTACGTCCACAGCAACCTCCCCTGGAGCAGCACAGAGTAGGCATTCTCTAAAGGCATGTGGTAAGCAATTGATCAATCAATTAATCAATCTGAACTGGATACCTCAGAAAATGTTCTGCAGTACAACACTGGGTTCCTTGGTATCTTGTGGCTGAACTTTGAAATTCAAGTTTGATTCTGATTCATTTTCTATGAGCGTTTAAATTTGAAGTCTAAAGGCATATTCATGAACTCCTGTGTAAGTGTAATAGAAATGTGCATGCATACTCTGTCGTGTCCCGACTCTTGGCCACCGCATGGGCTGTAGCCTGCCAGGCTCCTCTGTCCATGGAATTCTCCAACCAAGAATACTGGAGTGGGTAGCCCATCCCTTCTCAGGATGTAATAGAAATAAACAGATAAAATCTTTAATCGGAACAGGAAATAGCAACCCACTCCAGTATTCTTGCCTGGAAAATTCCATGCACACAGAAGCCTGGTGAGCTACAGTTCATGGCGTCTCAAATATATAGGGCTTCCCTGATGACTCAGTGGTGAGGAATCTGCCTGCAGTGCAGGAGACCCAGGTTCTTCCATCCCTGGGTTGGGAGGATCCCCTGGAGCAGGCATGGCAGCCCACTCCAGTATTCCTGCCTGGAGAATCGCATGGTCAGAGGACCTGGCAGGCTATGGGCCATGGGGTCACACAGTCGGAAAGAAATGACTGAAGTGACTTTGCAGCAGCAGCAGTCTTTAATCTCTGGATAAAAGCTGTGGATTTTCTTTTGTCAGTAGACATTTAGAGATTATCCATATAAAGCCTATAACCTACTGAAGTTTGGAAATATATATGGTCTATATACTCCTGTCTTCACAGAAACTTTTTGTTCCAGCTTTACTGAGGTATAATTGATGAATTTAAATTGTATATATTTAAAGTGTACAATGTTGATACTCTAATATACATGTACACTGTGAAATGTTAACCACAGCTAAGCTAAGCAACGTATTTGTCGCCTCACATACTTACCTGTGCAATGAGACCCCTAGACATCTGTTTTCTCCGCAGGTTTCGAGGATACAATACAGTAGTATTAAGTGTAGTCACTATGCTGTACCTTAGATTCCAGGAGCTTTAAACAGGAGCCCACATCCTGACTCAGCTGTAGATGAAGTGGGAGTTTATGAAATGCATCATATTGTCTTCCCTATTTGAGTTTACCTTTGATGACAAGAAGATTTGAATCGTACTTGCAGGGTTAGCTAGGAGTTGACTAAGAATTGAAGACTGAAACATTAAAGGTGTTACACATGCCAGGTGCTCTTTGGGGACGTAATATCAGGAACAGACCAGTGTGGGCTTCTACTTACAGAACGCACACAAATAGACACACTTAGATGCGAATAGACACATGCACATGTATACCCTATCCTCCTTTTGATGTAAAGAGTTTCAAACTAGAGACTTTGTAGACCTCATCACTCCATCATTGGGGCTCAGTACCTTCCTCAAATCCTCTGGCACTTGGCTTCTCTCGTCTGCCTCGTATCTTTTTTTTACTAATGTGCCGAATTTGGGGAAAGCTTCAAGGAGTTTCTGCCAACTCTGGAACCACTGGTGTGCACACCCGGGAACCGCCATCATTTTCATCAGCCGTGTGTGTTTCTGAAGTGACCTCAGGTTCCCTCGTCCTCTCCTTGTTTGTGCCTGGTCTACCTTCAGTCTACACGCTCCCTGTGTGCCCGCTCTCAGGCTCTTTCATCTTCCCGGTTTGTGCTGCTCTGGTCCGGACTCCCGAGGAGCTCTCCACAGGCTTTGCCCTCGTCTTCATAAGGAAGAGATGGTTAGATCCATACACAGATGTATGCACTCCTTGGGGTTGTTAGAATAATGAAAAGTACCTTCCGTTTAGTATAGTCTGGTGTTGGTCACTCTGTCATCATATCCGGGCCACCAGGGAAGCCCCTCATGTCTAACAGCACTTTATAGTTTTTACAGCAATCCTATATCACTAGCTAAACTGATCTTTACAACAACCTTCTAAAGTAGACCAGAAAGGAGGTATATCCCTGTTTTATAGATGGGCAAAGTGAGGTCACCCAGACCATAAGGGCCAATGCAAGTCCCTGTTCTTCCATCCTCCAGCCCAGCCCTCTCTTCTTTTTGCCTCCCTGAAATTCTTATTATTTTGTGTATGGCCATTCAATACAAGTAGGAAATGGCAACCCACTCCAGCATTCTTGCCTGGAAGATCCCATAGACAGAGGAGCCTGGCGGGCTACAGTCCAGGGGGTCGCAAAGAGTTGGACACAACTGAGAAGAGGTCCCTCAGTAGTCTGTTTTAATTGTGAATTTTATCCTAAGGAAAGAACACTCAGATTTATTCTGCTTCTCCTCACAATGAATTCTGCAGGTCAATTTATCCTAAGCAGTTCTGGGCCAGAATTCAAGTAAGCTTCCACTTAGCAGGTGCATTTGCATGTTGAGTCTTTAATTCAGCTGTCAGCTTTTTAGCAGTTACTGTACTTTGGTTAATAAATGTTATTTTGATGGTTGCCCCCCCTAATGTGATGTAAAGAGTTTCCGAACTTTGGCCTCTTTTGGGCTCAGTACCTTCCTCAAATCCTCTGGCACTTGGCTTCTCGTCTGCCTCGTATCTTTTTTACTAATGTGCCGAATTTGGGAAAGCTTCAAGGAGTTTCTGCCAACTCTGGAACCACTGGTGTGCACACCCGGGAACCGCCATCATTTTCATCAGCCGTGTGTGTTTCTGAAGTGACCTCAGGTTCCCTCGTCCTCTCCTTGTTTGTGCCTGGTCTACCTTCAGTCTACACGCTCCCTGTGTGCCCGCCTCAGGCTCTTTCATCTTCCCGGTTTGTGCTGCTCTGGTCCGGACTCCCGAGGAGCTCTCCACAGGCTTTGCCCTCGTCTTCATAAGGAAGAGATGGTTAGATCCATACACAGATGTATGCACTCCTTGGGGTTGTTAGAATAATGAAAAGTACCTTCCGTTTAGTATAGTCTGGTGTTGGTCACTCTGTCATCATATCCGGGCCACCAGGGAAGCCCCTCATGTCTAACAGCACTTTATAGTTTTTACAGCAATCCTATATCACTAGCTAAACTGATCTTTACAACAACCTTCTAAAGTAGACCAGAAAGGAGGTATATCCCTGTTTTATAGATGGGCAAAGTGAGGTCACCCAGACCATAAGGGCCAATGCAAGTCCCTGTTCTTCCATCCTCCAGCCCAGCCCTCTCTTCTTTTTGCCTCCCTGAAATTCTTATTATTTTGTGTATGGCCATTCAATACAAGTAGGAAATGGCAACCCACTCCAGCATTCTTGCCTGGAAGATCCCATAGACAGAGGAGCCTGGCGGGCTACAGTCCAGGGGGTCGCAAAGAGTTGGACACAACTGAGAAGAGGTCCCTCAGTAGTCTGTTTTAATTGTGAATTTTATCCTAAGGAAAGAACACTCAGATTTATTCTGCTTCTCCTCACAATGAATTCTGCAGGTCAATTTATCCTAAGCAGTTCTGGGCCAGAATTCAAGTAAGCTTCCACTTAGCAGGTGCATTTGCATGTTGAGTCTTTAATTCAGCTGTCAGCTTTTTAGCAGTTACTGTACTTTGGTTAATAAATGTTATTTTGATGGTTGCACCCTAATCAAGGCTCCTTGAGATGGGAAGGGGGGAGGGGAGCCCCAAATGTGATTTACAGAAAACTCAGAGCTTCTTAACCATGTTAGGAGAACCATCCCCTTACACGTGTTTTCATCACAATGTGTACAGTCAAAGTTAGTCAAGTTCTTAGTTCTTGCAAAAGAAGAAATAAGCCAAGGCATAAGTTGAGGCTCATTTATTCTTTTTAGAGCACCTTCTTTGTGCTAGTGTCGTCTGGGCACTAGAAATGCAGCTAGTGGCTGACAAAAATACCTGCCTTCAAGACGTTTCTGCTCTAGGGAGGTGGAGAGGGGCCATCAGGTGTCGTTGGGCGCTGTGGAGGAAGCCAGACAGGGATGCGGGCAGAGCCCTGGTGAGGTAGGTGGTCAGGGGAGGTCTGATCTCTGTCAATCTGTCACATCCTTACCACATTATGGCAGAGAAGTTTGATTTCCCTTGTAACTTAGAGTTCCAGAATATATGCCTGACTCTGTCCCCAGTCAGAAGCCAGCTTTTGGTCATCATGCTTGCTCCTGGCATTCTTCAGGAGGACGTTAAGGAACACTGTTTCCACCAGCAAGTCTGTGTTCCTTTGTTTATACATTGGGTCTGCAGGAGGAAAAGAGGATTATCTGTTTCAGAACTGATCATCTTAGAACCTTTGTTCATCTGTTTATTGCACTATTTTCCCTAAAATGAGGTTGTCCATTCCCTGACTTTGGGCAATCTGAACATTATTTTGTATTTCATTCCCCTTGAACATTGGCAGGAAAATGCATCTCACCCACCTCCAACAGCCTAACATTAGCCCTAGAATGAGATCACCAGATGGAAACCCTTTCCTTTGTCTGAGGGCTCCTCTGTTTTTATTTACTGTCTGAGCCACCAGGAAAACCCCTCTTTGTGTGTGTGTGTGTGTGTGTGTGTGTGTGTGTGTATAAATTATTTTTGGCTGTACTGGGTTTTAGTTGTTGTGAGGGCCTCCTCTAGTTGCAGCTCGGCTTTCTCTAGTTGCAGCGAGTTGGGGGTTCTCTTCATTGCAGTGTGCAGGCTTCTCATTGCAGTGGCTTCTCTCGTTGCAGACATAGGCTTCAGTAGTTGCAATTCCCTGACTCTAGCAGGCCCTAGATCGGAGAAGGAAATGGCAACCCACTCCAGTATTCTTGCCTGGAAAATTCCATGGATGGAGAAGCCTGGCAAACTACAGTCCATGGGGTCCCTGATGGCTCAGTGGTGAGGAATCTGCCTGCAATGCAAGAGATCTAGGTTCCATCCCTGGGTTGGGAAGATCCCCCTGGAGGAGGGCATGGCAACCCATTCCAGTATTCTTGCCTGGAGAACTCCATGGACAGAGGAGCCTGGTGGGCTGTAGTCCATGGGGTCACACAGTTGGACACAACTGAAGTGACTAAGCAGCAGCCGCCGCAGACTCTAGAGCACAGGCTCAGTAGTTGTGGCACACAGGCTTAGTTGCTCTGTGGCAGGTGGGATCTTCCTGATCAGGGAACGAACCCATGTCTCCTGCAAGAGAAGGGAATTCTTTCCCACTCAGCCACCGGGGGGCCCCGAGGGCCTGTCTCTAAAGCACACGTGCACAGCTGCTGCTCTCGGGACTAAACCTCCGGGCCTCGCTTTTCCCTGCTGAAGGTGCAGATGGTCCTCGGGGCTGCACGAGGCTGCGTCTCCTCCCCAAGATACAGCTTCTGCTTTCCTCTCCTCTCTAGGTGGCAGCACGACAGACAAGGGACAAGTGGACACGCGACATTGGGTCTGCAGGAGGAAAAGAGGATTATCTGTTTCAGAACTGATCATCTTAGAACCTTTGTTCATCTGTTTATTGCACTATTTTCCCTAAAATGAGGTTGTCCATTCCCTGACTTTGGGCAATCTGAACATTATTTTGTATTTCATTCCCCTTGAACATTGGCAGGAAAATGCATCTCACCCACCTCCAACAGCCTAACATTAGCCCTAGAATGAGATCACCAGATGGAAACCCTTTCCTTTGTCTGAGGGCTCCTCTGTTTTTATTTACTGTCTGAGCCACCAGGAAAACCCCTCTTTGTGTGTGTGTGTGTGTGTGTGTGTGTGTGTGTGTATAAATTATTTTTGGCTGTACTGGGTTTTAGTTGTTGTGAGGGCCTCCTCTAGTTGCAGCTCGGCTTTCTCTAGTTGCAGCGAGTTGGGGGTTCTCTTCATTGCAGTGTGCAGGCTTCTCATTGCAGTGGCTTCTCTCGTTGCAGACATAGGCTTCAGTAGTTGCAATTCCCTGACTCTAGCAGGCCCTAGATCGGAGAAGGAAATGGCAACCCACTCCAGTATTCTTGCCTGGAAAATTCCATGGATGGAGAAGCCTGGCAAACTACAGTCCATGGGGTCCCTGATGGCTCAGTGGTGAGGAATCTGCCTGCAATGCAAGAGATCTAGGTTCCATCCCTGGGTTGGGAAGATCCCCTGGAGGAGGGCATGGCAACCCATTCCAGTATTCTTGCCTGGAGAACTCCATGGACAGAGGAGCCTGGTGGGCTGTAGTCCATGGGGTCACACAGTTGGACACAACTGAAGTGACTAAGCAGCAGCCGCCGCAGACTCTAGAGCACAGGCTCAGTAGTTGTGGCACACAGGCTTAGTTGCTCTGTGGCAGGTGGGATCTTCCTGATCAGGGAACGAACCCATGTCTCCTGCAAGAGAAGGGAATTCTTTCCCACTCAGCCACCGGGGGGCCCCGAGGGCCTGTCTCTAAAGCACACGTGCACAGCTGCTGCTCTCGGGACTAAACCTCCGGGCCTCGCTTTTCCCTGCTGAAGGTGCAGATGGTCCTCGGGGCTGCACGAGGCTGCGTCTCCTCCCCAAGATACAGCTTCTGCTTTCCTCTCCTCTCTAGGTGGCAGCACGAAGACAGACAAGGGACAAGTGACAGCAGACCCACGCCAACCTTGGCCGCTTCCCCCACGGTGTAAGACACTCCTAAAGTGCTGTAGCTTCTCTTGCACTTTCTAGAAAATCACCAAATGCCAAAAGATGTGTTTTAAATCCGTCTTTCTTGCGAGCAGTACCACTGGTCCCTTCAAGCAGTGGCAGCTCCCGACTGTCACAGAACCAGAAAGCACCCTGAGTCTGACCCTGACCTGGGGAACTCAGGCCGCCCCCGTGCTCAGCCCCATCCCCCTGCCAGAGAGCTGTGGACTGGCCGTCTCCCGCTTCAGATTCCAGCACATCAGGAGGAGACGGCGCATTGTGGGATTCGGGTCCTTCCTGAAGCCTGACCCCACTGGTGTGCTCTGCTCTCCTGTGTTAGGAGTGCACTTTTAAGGTCTGCATGTGGTGGCTGTAAGTACCAGGTTCCACCCCAGAAACTTTGACAAACCAAGTTTCTACCCTATTTAAGAAAGAAAAAGGATTTTCCTGGCAGTCCAGGGGCTAGGACTCAGAGCTTGCATTGCTGTTCCCTAAGTTCAGTCCCTGGTCAGGAAACTCGGATCCTGCAAAACACTCAGTTTGTGGCAAACAAACAAAAAGCCTGACCTTTCTTTACTCCATATCAATATTGGCAGCCTCCAGCTTGTAATAATACCTGAACATGTGCATTTTACGATCTGCTGGAGTTGTAAACATTGCTTCAGTTGGACACAACTGAAGTGACTAAGCAGCAGCCGCCGCAGACTCTAGAGCACAGGCTCAGTAGTTGTGGCACACAGGCTTAGTTGCTCTGTGGCAGGTGGGATCTTCCTGATCAGGGAACGAACCCATGTCTCCTGCAAGAGAAGGGAATTCTTTCCCACTCAGCCACCGGGGGGCCCCGAGGGCCTGTCTCTAAAGCACACGTGCACAGCTGCTGCTCTCGGGACTAAACCTCCGGGCCTCGCTTTTCCCTGCTGAAGGTGCAGATGGTCCTCGGGGCTGCACGAGGCTGCGTCTCCTCCCCAAGATACAGCTTCTGCTTTCCTCTCCTCTCTAGGTGGCAGCACGAAGACAGACAAGGGACAAGTGACAGCAGACCCACGCCAACCTTGGCCGCTTCCCCCACGGTGTAAGACACTCCTAAAGTGCTGTAGCTTCTCTTGCACTTTCTAGAAAATCACCAAATGCCAAAAGATGTGTTTTAAATCCGTCTTTCTTGCGAGCAGTACCACTGGTCCCTTCAAGCAGTGGCAGCTCCCGACTGTCACAGAACCAGAAAGCACCCTGAGTCTGACCCTGACCTGGGGAACTCAGGCCGCCCCCGTGCTCAGCCCCATCCCCCTGCCAGAGAGCTGTGGACTGGCCGTCTCCCGCTTCAGATTCCAGCACATCAGGAGGAGACGGCGCATTGTGGGATTCGGGTCCTTCCTGAAGCCTGACCCCACTGGTGTGCTCTGCTCTCCTGTGTTAGGAGTGCACTTTTAAGGTCTGCATGTGGTGGCTGTAAGTACCAGGTTCCACCCCAGAAACTTTGACAAACCAAGTTTCTACCCTATTTAAGAAAGAAAAAGGATTTTCCTGGCAGTCCAGGGGCTAGGACTCAGAGCTTGCATTGCTGTTCCCTAAGTTCAGTCCCTGGTCAGGAAACTCGGATCCTGCAAAACACTCAGTTTGTGGCAAACAAACAAAAAGCCTGACCTTTCTTTACTCCATATCAATATTGGCAGCCTCCAGCTTGTAATAATACCTGAACATGTGCATTTTACGATCTGCTGGAGTTGTAAACATTGCTTCATTTTTAAAAGACTTTTCCAATATGTGCATTATTATTTACAGCACGGGCATAAGATATGGGGGATGGTTAGAAGTAGATGCCAAAAAGTAATTTAGCAGAGAATTCTGTGCAGAGTAGGTTTAGGGGGCGGTGGGAGTTTTTGTGCAGGCAGGTCAGGGAGTCCACACTGCCTGGTGAGCTTGATCTGCAAGAGGGTCTGGGTGGAAGCTGCTTGGTGGTCTTTGTGCCTCAAACAGGACCCCAGACCTCTTCTTCAGGAAGTAAGTTTGCTTCTGATTCTCTTCCTCCCATCAGGTAAGTAGGTTCTGGAAAGTACTGTGTAATTTTTTACACATTTCTTTCACACAAGGACATTGTCATGCTTCTGTAACTGATTGTGTGGTGTTATTTGTAGTGAATCCTTATCTCAAAAAACGAGTTACAGGAATAGATGTGGAATTCAGGATGTACTACAGGATTCCACAAGGGGGCGCTCCACAGAAATTACCCGTTTGAAAGCAGGGCCATTTTGGGTAAGAATCCAAAGTCTAACATACAGTTCAACCTAGCGTGTGTGTTTGTTGCTCAGTCATATCCGACTCTTTGCAACCCTGTGGACTGTAGTCCACCAGGCTCCTCCATCCATGGGATTCTCCAGGCAAGAATACTGGAGTGGGTTGCCTTCCCTTCTGAACCTCGGTCTCCTGCATTAAAGGCAGATTCTTTATGCTCTGAGCCACCAGGGAAGCCTGTTCAACATGCAGTTGTGGAGTTAAACCTGTTTTTTTCTGCCCTCTGCTTGCACAATCCCAAACTCTGTCCTGGGAGGTCAGTGTACATATATATATTTTGGCCCCAAGTAACAGGTTTCCTTCCTCAGCAGTCAGTAACCAAATGTCTCAACTTTGCAGTAGGAACCAAAGTTCCCCATCCTGCCACCTTGTACACTCACCCCACTTCACTCCCAGCCTCTCAGGGCTTCCTCACTGCTCTCAGGGTGAAGCCGCCCATCCCCTTCGTGACCTCAAGGCCGTGTTTGCCAGAGCTCCAGCACTATGGTGTATAGCTAAGCACCTGCTTTCTTCCGGAGTGCAGAACTTGGAACATGCTGGCCAGGGAGTGCCCACATGTGCAGCCCCCAATAAAAACCTGAGGCCAGAATCTCCGATGGGCTCCCAGGCAGTCACCACACATCTTTGGCCACACTTGGCACTCTGCGGGACCCCTCTCAGGGGAGATAAGCCTAGGAAGCCTGCACCTGCTTCCTCCCACCCCAGCAGCTGCTATTCCCTGGCAGCTCAGCTGTGTGTCCTCCTCACACCACTGCAATAAACCTTCAGTGTGAGAACAACTGCACACAGCTTCTGAGTCCCCTCAGCACGTGTTTGAAGGTCTTGCTCAACACACCCCTGAATCCCCAGCACCCTAACAGGATCTGACATCTCATAGATGCTGTGCCAGTGGCTCAGGTGGTAAATAAACTTCCTGCCATGCGGGAGACCCCTGGGTGGGGAAGATCCCCTGGAGGAGGGAATGGGTACCCACTACAGGATTCTTACCTGGAGAACCCCATGGACAGAGGGGCCTGGTGAGCTCCCGTTCATGGGATCATAGAGTTGGGACATGACCGAACGGCTAAACAGTTTAATTTTTTCAAGTGATTTACTGCCTACTTTCTGAAATGAAAATGTCCTCATAGATCAAGGGCTAAGTCTATCCAAAGGAAATTCTCAAGAGAACTAAGCAACATAATTCTAACAACCCCAATAAAGAATATACAAATTTCTGAATAAGGAAGAATGAAAAATTGTTCAGGAAAGTTAGCAGTGCCAAAGCCTGTCAGAATGTCTTTCTCATGAAGACGAACGTTCTGGATCTGTGATGAGGGTCAGGGAGCCCTGAGCCAGGACCTGCGTCCCACCCCGTGCAGTTTCCAGCTTTCCTTCTTGGAAAGGCCTTTCCAGTCCTCTCCCACCCTCACCACGTCTGCACGCTGTCAGCCAACTGGGTCAGGCAGAGTGACACTCAGCATTGGGCGTACTGCCATTTTGGAAGCATCTGGAAGGTTTAAAGAAGCCTGAGGCCTGGGGCCCAGCCCCAGAGATTCAGATGTAACTGGTGTGTGGTGTGGTCTGGGCGCCCGGATTTCAACCTGCAGCCGCTCCTGACACCCCCTCCCCCCACCTCCACCTTGACAGTCGTGTTTCCCAACAGCCAGGCTCCTGCTCAGGACCAAGTGATTCTTAGTTTTGGAAGATTCTTAGCATTTCTGGTGTTCTAGCTCATAGCCAGCAGGCAGGCACCGTGATCACAGGGAGAAAGAAGACCTTGGATCTCACCAGCATCGGAGGAGAGCCACTGGGGCAAGCAGGCGGGCTCAGAACCCCAAAACTCAGAGCCGTTTCAGAGCGGGTCACTAGTGGAGGACACAATCTTTCCCAAGAATGCCATTTGCAACAGTGATCAGCCGTCCCCGCCACCACTCGGCTCTCCCCTCTCCCCCCATGCCGGCTTCACTGCCTATAAAATGAAGTTAATTAACTTCATTTTGAATTCTTGGTAAGAGCTCATCCATGATGACATGTCACCTCCTGCCTCAGGGAAGCGCTCGGCGGGAAGGGTAGAGCCACCCTTTCCCAGTCCGCCGCTCTCCTCTGGGAAAGACAGCTGACCTCAGGTGCATCCGTGCCAACTGGCAAAGCTGTGACTTTGTCCCCTCTTGCAACAGCCAGCAGGGCTGCTCTGAGAATCCAGTGGGGAATAAACTGAGTGAGGAAGGTTCTCCGGGTCTTGAAAGTCAGAAGAGTCTGGCTCGGACGTGCATGGAAATGTAGGTTCTCAAACAGAAGAGAAGAACCGTGAAAAGAGGGAGGCTGCGTGGCAAAGCTGGGCCTGGGCTGGGATGGCTAGGTTCAGGCAGGCGTGGCCCGAGGCCAGGCCCACAGGAGCTGCGGGAATGGACCGTGCGTGCGCCTCCTGTGCGCCCCCCTGCCCTTTGCTCAGAAGAGAAATGGAGAATCACTGTGGGATGTGCTTTTGCTTTTCCTCTGCTGGGTGCTGTGGCCTGAAGGGAGCAGGGGAAGGCCGAGGTAGGCTGTGGTCAGAACCACTGCCCTGGGAGAGTCCGCAAAGGCTGGCGAGGAGGCCTGGGAGGACGCAGCCTGTCCAGGGGCCCTGGGGTCAGGCAGCCCAGGTGGGACAGAAGCAAAGTCAGGAGGCCTCAGTGACTCAGGTGCTAAGAAAGGCTCACCTTTCAAAGCCCTCCAGTGGCTTTTCCATTGTCACCGGGGAGCAGAGGTGACCAGCCCCCAAACAGGGCACTAATCATTTTGCGGCTCATTTATCTTCCCACCAAATACTTTTCAGCACAAGTGTTTATGTTTCCAGAGGATAAAGACTTGTAAAAGGTGGAGTTTATGGGGCTGCAGCAAACGCTCCCAGTTTTCTCTGCCGACAGGTTTATAAGGCCAACGAAGTTCCTTAGGTGAAATGAATTTCTAAGCAAACGTGGTTTTAGGAAATGAATATTTTACCTTTAAAAAAATACTAAACTTATTTGCGTTGACTTTTATCAGTGAACACATGAAAAGTGGTCAAAATGCCGTGTCTTATTTCTTTGAATGTAAACAAACACGCCAGTGGGTTTTGTCTTGTTTTTAAGAAATGATCTGGGTAAAATATGCCTTGGGTCTTCCAAGATACCTATTTGGTCTGCTTTTTAAACAGATATTTGTCCAAATAATTTTGTTGACGTGTTAGTAAATGAATGCCCCATGGTTTATTTTTTTTAACTTTGTATTTGGTACTGGGCTACAGCCGATTAGCAAGGCTGTGATAGCTTCAGGTGAACAGCAGAGGGGCCCAGCCAGACTCGTACCTGTATCCATTCTCCTCCAAAGTCCTCTGCCGTCCAGGTTACATGTGACATGGAGCAGAGTTCCCTGTGCTCTGCACTCGGTCCCTGTTGGTCATTCATTTTAAATACAGTCGCGCGTACATGTCCATCCCAAACTCCCTGACTATCCCTTACCACCCTCCTCCTCTCTGGCAGCCGCTGCTTCTCTAAAGTCTGTGAATCTGTGTATGTTTTGTGAATACGTTCGTTTGTACCATTTCTTTCTAGATTTCACGTGTAAGGGATGTCACACGATATTTCTCCTCCTCTGTCTGACTTCACTTAATGACCCTGTTGTTTAGAGTGGCATTTCCAGGGCCCTGGCCTGGACACGCAGAACCCGGTCTCGTCACACAGCCTGGTCTTTAGGGAGCCGAGAGCCAAGGGGATGCTGTTAGTCTGGCGGCACTCGGGCTTAGAAACTAAATGCATATTAAAAGTATGAAAAGGCCTGGTTTTTCAATAGTTGCTGTGGAGATGGGAAGGAAGGTGGGAAGCAGGGTTCTGGAGCCTGGGAATGTTCCCACAGCCCGCGCAGGCCAGGCTTCCACCCCTGTGAGAGCTGATCTGGGAAGAACCCCCAAACCAGGAAGGCCAGCGTGTGAGTCCTGGCTCTGCCATCCTGAGTACGTTCCCTGCCCCTTGAGCCCCTCTGGCCACTCCTCTAAAGGGGAGCTGGAAAGGGCATGTGCTCCAGGAATGTCTGGAAACTGAGCCCAGAGCCAGGCCCTGGTAATGTCTCTCCAGCCCCAAACTGCTCCCCAGCCAGGAGCCCCACACTCAGATTCTACCACCGTGAGATTCCTGCCTCTCGGTTCAACCTTAGGGGGTCCATCCTGCCTTAAGGCTTTAGAGAGCCCTTCCCATCTTGGAAAAGGAGGCCAAAGAGATGAGATGACTTGCTCAGAAGAAAACTAAGAAAACTTAGTTCAAAGCTTCAAGTTAGTTCTTACTTCTAAGTTAGTTAGTTCTAAGTCTTTCTAAAACTAAGAAATCTAAGAAAACCCCCTGAATATTTTAACTCTGAAGCTGTGCGATTATCAGTTCATCCATTTCACCTGTAACCTGTCTCCAGGCATCAAGGTGGTTTTAATTGTTTTAATGGAAGACTCGCATGTCCTCCAAGAAGCACGGGAGCCTAAACAAGAGGTCTGCCCAAGAGTTGTTTCCCAGAAACTTGGCATCACCTGTGTCTAGTTTGAACCCAGCCAGTTAAGACTGGTTTGGACCCCTAACCCTCGCACTGGGCATGCGTGAGTGTCCTCTGGGTAACCTTTTGAACGTGCGGAATGTGCAGTTTGGTTTCACCTGCCCAATCTGACAGCTGTGCACCTTTTCCCAATCTCCTTGCGGCGTCTCCACGCCCCAGCCACCCAGCCTCCATATCCCATAAGTCTCTGCGCTCCGAGCCTTTAAGAATCAAATCAGAGCCCTCTTTGCTCGGAGTCAGACCTCAGCGTCTCCAGCGTTTTGGTGTGCGGGGCAGGGGGATAGGGAAATGAACCTAGTTCAGCAACAAACCTACCTGAAGCTTCGAGATATCTATATACTCTGGACAAATGAATCTTCTATCTTATCCTCTTTCTTTAAAAAATTTTGAGAATTAGCTGCTTCAAGTCTTTAGGCTTTTCGTGCCTAAGTTTGCAAGATTAAGGTCCATGTTCTGGTTTAAGATGGTGGGAGGTCTTTTCTTTCTTTGAAGTTGTAGAAAGCAAAAGGAAAACAAGAAATGAAGACTTCCCATTTTGGGGAAAAATAGGACAGGGTTAAAAACAAAGCGGGTGGATGGGCTGGGAAAAGCGGGAGCGTTTACGGAGGGAGAGGAGACCAGGTATCAGGATAAGCAAAAGAGGCGAGATGAGGAACCCACTCAAAGCCTCGTGCTTACAACAGAGGAACTCTCCTGAGCCCACTTTAGTTGCAGAAAGTAGGGGTGATGGGGGTTTTAAAATCCTATTTTCAGGGAACGCTCTGCTTACAAGCATCAGGGGAGAAGATACTTTTCAACATAGAGAACAGACTCGACACAGAGGGTGAAGGGGAGAGGGTGAGACGAATTGGGAGAAAGCCTTGAAATAGATGTTACCCTGTGTGAAAAAGATAGCTGGGGGGAAGCTGCTGTGTAGCACAGGGAGCCCTGTGGTCCGGAGGAGGAGGGAGTGCGGGGAGGGACGGAAGGGGTGGGAGGAAGGGGAGACGGAGGAAAAGTGCTGGAAGGGGATTGCGGGGAAGGGGGTGAGAGGCTTCAGAGAGGGGTGACTCTGGGTATACTTATGGCTGATTCACATTATACGGCAGAAACCAACACAACATTGTAAAGCCATTACCTTCCAATTAAAACTAAAACGAAAAATGAAAACACAAAAGATGCTCTTTGAAAAGCCACATAGCAACTTGTCTTCATTGACTGGGGAGAATATAACCAGCCCAAGACCCTCTCTGGTTCAGTGTGAAAATTCCTACTAGGCTGGGGTGTGGTCTGCAAATATCTGATCCAAGAAAAGCTCACCTTTTCTTGAGAACAAACAAGAAAAATAAAGTTTTTCTTGTTGAAAACGTGGGCTTTCAACAAGAACAAACTCAAGTTATTTCAAAAAATATAAAACCAAAACAGATCAGGAAATGTAAATGGCAGATATAGTGTTGGCCAGAGAGCAGATGAAAACAATTTTACTACAGATGTAAAATATTTAATGAAGCAATTCGCCCTACAAAGCCTGAGCACAAAACAGAGAGGCAGGAATCTGTTGACAGTACTAACAAGACAACAGCATGTGAACTGGGCAGGTCCAGGGTAGAAACGGGAGGAAAAGCAACCAAAGAGACGAGGGTGAATTAAAAGGAAAAAGACAATAGTAAAAGTTGAAGTAAGGAGCTTAAGAGAATCAAAATGAGAAAAACCAAGCAAGATGAAATGGATGTGAATATAGAAAAGATGTCTTAAACAGGACACAAATAGTGGGCATAATATGGATACAAAAACTTGGCAAGGGCTTCCCTGGTGGTCCAGTTGGGTGAAGAGTCTGCCTTGTAGTGCAAGGGGCACCGTTCGATCCATAACCAATAAAAAAGGCCAAAATTTTTTAAAAACCTGGCAATATTTATACAGTTGAAAAAAAAAACTTTAGAAATCTGATGCAAAAAATAAGTCATCAAAATATTACCAAATATGAGACTTTCTGGTGGTCTATTGGTTAAGGCTCCATGTTCCCAATGCAGGAGGCATGAGTTCAACCCCTAGTTGGGGAACTACGTGCTGTGGATGCCCTGCCTCCCAAAAAAAAAAAGTTATCAAATAGACTCCAGCAACTCAAAAGAATAACACAATGTGACAAAGTGGGTTTGTTTGGGTTTTTTTCCTATGCAAAGGTGGTTTTGTTACCAAAACTGGGGGCTGGCTGCTCGCACTCAAAAGGTTGAAAAAGAGGCAAGGTTGGTAGGAAAGAAAGTTTACTTTATTTTGGAGGCTAGTGACCAGCTGTGGTGGGGTGGAGTGGACTGGGGAATTCCTGGCCAAAGGCAGGCCACGCAACCTGACCCCTCTGACAACCAGTGGGCAAGAAAGCTTTCATAGAACAAAGGGAGGGGGCTCCCTGCAGAAACAGCCCAGTCAGCTCTGGTCATCCTGAAGTTGGTCTTGCAGCACTCTGACCAGCATCCTCTTGATTTTTTTAGGTACAATTCATCTTCAATTCCCAGCTCTGTTTGTTCCCATTTCCTTGAGGCTAATTCTTAGAAATGTGGCAGGTTTGGGCTTTCCCGGTGATCTAGTGGGTAAGAACACCACCTTGCAGTGCAGGGGGCACTGGTTCAATCCCTAGCCTGGAAAGATCCCACGTGCCGCAGAGCAGCTGGGCCAATGTGTCCAACTACCGAGCTGGAGCTCTGGAGCACATGCGCCCAGAGCTGGTGCTCTGCAGTGAGAGAGGCCACTGTGATGGGAGGCCCACACAGGCCAAAGAACAAAGATAAATAAATGAAAGACTAATAGAAGTGGCCAAAAAATAGTGGCAGTGTATGTGTTGGTTCCAGTCTGGTCATGACACAGTTAATGTGTCCACCCAGTGGGGGGTTTCAGTCTTTTAAGGACAGCTCAGCTGAGAGCACTCCGAATTTTCTCTCTGGCCCAGGTGGAACTAGAGGTCCTTGACTTTCTTACTGACTGAACTAGTACTGCTTTGTCCTGTTTGACCGCTTTTCTTTGTTTCTGCATTTTCTTCTCTGATTAGACTTTATTCTTTAGCTGAAGATTTTCTACAAACTAAAGGCAGGTTGAGGACACAGTGAGGACAGGGGGAAGGACCACAGGGTCTTCACCTGTTTTAGATCGGCATTAGGAAGTCTGGTTATATGAATGTATTGTGTTAATGATCAAAGAA
Source organism: Tragulus kanchil (assembly GCA_022376925.1). NCBI lineage: Eukaryota > Metazoa > Chordata > Mammalia > Artiodactyla > Tragulidae > Tragulus > Tragulus kanchil. The sequence goes on along the minus strand of JAIOJX010000003.1, from coordinate 72,836,746 downwards.
AAATATGTATCTCTTTAGATGCTTAAAAGTAAAATTCAGTGTATTATTGATGTAAAGTCAGTGAATTAGGAACAGATGTGTACTTCCCTAACAAATTGAAAGTCAACGTTACGTTTAAAGGAGAAATACCAATAGCACTCCTATTAAAATCAGGAATAAGGTTTATATGAAGGACCTCAAAAATGTAGAAGTTAGAAGAATATTATCTCTTTCTGTTCCATGGGTTGATGGGGCTCAGCTGGGAATTCCCACTTAGGAATTGCTACTCGTGGAGGTGCAGTCAGATGGTTAAGAGAGAAACTAGACACATGAAAGGTGAAAAGTAACCATAATTATATACTTGGATAATCCCAAAGGGATCATCTGAAAAAAATTAAGATTTCAGTAAGGTAGCTTAATAGAAAATCAATATGTAATTTTTAAAAGCTTTCATGCATTTAAGCAGCTTGTAATAAATACAAGACGATGTAATCTAAGAAAAGACCTTTTTACACCTAGACTAACAACCAAAAAAAAGCTTAACAGAATAAACCTAAGAAACGTTCCAGTATGCGTGCTTAGTCGTGTCTGACTCTTTTGTGACCCACGGACTGTAGCCCACCAGGCTCCCTGTCCATGGAACTTTTCAGGCAAGAATATTGGAGGGTTGCCAGATCTACATGAAAAAAATCTTTTAAAATTGATTCTGAAAGATACAAAAGCAGTCTTAAATACAAAGCTACACTATATTCTTAAATGAAAGGAGTGAACTTCATAAAGATGTCAAATCTTCCTCGGCCAAAGAACAAAGATAAATAAATGAAAGACTAATAGAAGTGGCCAAAAAATAGTGGCAGTGTATGTGTTGGTTCCAGTCTGGTCATGACACAGTTAATGTGTCCACCCAGTGGGGGGTTTCAGTCTTTTAAGGACAGCTCAGCTGAGAGCACTCGAATTTTCTCTCTGGCCCAGGTGGAACTAGAGGTCCTTGACTTTCTTACTGACTGAACTAGTACTGCTTTGTCCTGTTTGACCGCTTTTCTTTGTTTCTGCATTTTCTTCTCTGATTAGACTTTATTCTTTAGCTGAAGATTTTCTACAAACTAAAGGCAGGTTGAGGACACAGTGAGGACAGGGGGAAGGACCACAGGGTCTTCACCTGTTTTAGATCGGCATTAGGAAGTCTGGTTATATGAATGTATTGTGTTAATGATCAAAGAAAAATATGTATCTCTTTAGATGCTTAAAAGTAAAATTCAGTGTATTATTGATGTAAAGTCAGTGAATTAGGAACAGATGTGTACTTCCCTAACAAATTGAAAGTCAACGTTACGTTTAAAGGAGAAATACCAATAGCACTCCTATTAAAATCAGGAATAAGGTTTATATGAAGGACCTCAAAAATGTAGAAGTTAGAAGAATATTATCTCTTTCTGTTCCATGGGTTGATGGGGCTCAGCTGGGAATTCCCACTTAGGAATTGCTACTCGTGGAGGTGCAGTCAGATGGTTAAGAGAGAAACTAGACACATGAAAGGTGAAAAGTAACCATAATTATATACTTGGATAATCCCAAAGGGATCATCTGAAAAAAATTAAGATTTCAGTAAGGTAGCTTAATAGAAAATCAATATGTAATTTTTAAAAGCTTTCATGCATTTAAGCAGCTTGTAATAAATACAAGACGATGTAATCTAAGAAAAGACCTTTTTACACCTAGACTAACAACCAAAAAAAAGCTTAACAGAATAAACCTAAGAAACGTTCCAGTATGCGTGCTTAGTCGTGTCTGACTCTTTTGTGACCCACGGACTGTAGCCCACCAGGCTCCCTGTCCATGGAACTTTTCAGGCAAGAATATTGGAGGGGGTTGCCAGATCTACATGAAAAAAATCTTTTAAAATTGATTCTGAAAGATACAAAAGCAGTCTTAAATACAAAGCTACACTATATTCTTAAATGAAAGGAGTGAACTTCATAAAGATGTCAAATCTTCCTCAATTAAATGTCCCTGTGTATAATACTAACAAGATAATTTAGTAACTGGTAACTACATGTTTGCATCAGAACAAATTCCAAGTGGATCAAAGATTAAATACTAAAAGCAACAAATTGAGAAGACAAAATTCATCATAGCAAAAAACAACATAAGCAAAATTCAAAGACAAGGGGGGGGGAAATGTGCCTCATATCACACAGAACCCATGTTTTAGAAACTGAGAAGCAAAAGAATGAGCCAATTGAAAAATGGGCAAGGAAATGGACACCTTAAATGGAAACAAACCAGATTGAAAATGCATTTTCCTTCGATTCAGTTTCCGTTCTGGAAAACTATAGACTTGCAACAGTACAAAAAAAATATAGTCAAGATTATTCATAACTACTTTGATAGAAATAAGAGACTGATAACAGCCTGAAGATTCATCCATGAAGGGCTAATTAAATATCACAAGTACCTGTGATTAGTTTATCCGTTGCTGTGTAACAAAAGACCTCAAAATATAGAAGTTGGAATAATCATTGTTATCTCTTGCTGTGCCAGGGATTGATGGGGCTCAGCTGGGAAATCCCACTTAGGCATTCTCGTGGAGGTGCAGGCAGATGGTAGTTAAGTGGAATCATCTGAGTTTTCTTGCCCTGCCTGGCGTGTGGGCCAGCATGGCTGAAATAGCTGGGGACCAGCCTAGCATCTCACTGTTCAAGGTCTCTCCACAGGGCTAGCTTGGGCTGCGTCATGGCTTGCAGGTTTCAGGGTATCGGACTTCTCACCAAGCACTCCTACCCCAAGTAATGGGAGACAGGAATCAACAGCCCAACCTGCATGCACAGCCTCGCTTGCACTGTATTCTGTTGGCCAAAGATATCACTAAGGCTACCACATGTTCAGGAATCCACCTCTCAGTGAGAAGAGAAGCAAAGAATTAGGGGCCATCTCTAAGGTGCCACATAATGAAAGCAGGCTTGCGTGCTCAGTCACTTGTGTCCAACTCTTTGCAACCCCGTGGACTGGAGCCCACCAGGCTCCTCTGTCCATGGACTTCTCCAGGTGGGAATACTGGAGGGGGTTGCCATTCCCTCCTCCAGGGAATGTTCTCTACCCTGGGTTTGAATCTGTGTCTCTTGCATTACAGGAGGATTCTTTAGCCACTGAGCCACCTGGGAAAGCATATGCCATTATAAATTCTCTATATACTAACACTGGCAAACTCTGGGTTTTATTGAGTGAAAAAAGCTAAGTTGGAAAGAGGGTAAATAGTATCTTTTGAGTCATACAGGAAGTGGTGGAGAATACAAACCCCTCTGTGTGTTTGCTTCTGTTTTCTTAAAATAGAAATAAGAAAGCAATAAAAAACAGTGGTTGTCAATAATAATGAGTGCTTCAGTGTGGAGATAGGAGAGAGACACCTTAATGGATGACTTTCTATATGATTTTGACTTTTGAAGTGAACTGACAAATATTCAGATCTCGAATCCAAAGGTGTTCAACCTTTCCTCAAAGCCCTGGAGCTACTTGGGAAAGTAATAATGGGTTCTAATTGTATTATCATCCTATATATTTTCAAGGAATCTTAATCTGCACAGTAATTAAAATCAGCTTGGAAGATGGTTCATCGGTTATGGTTAGTTACAGCTGGTGATACTTCCTGCAGCTGGTCACATTTGCACTGTCCTGAGGATATGGCCATCGTCCTTCATTGTCTAACCCAATTCCCATTTAAAATGCAATTTAAAATGTTGACATTGTCAAAGTGGAAGATCGCCAGGGATGTGCTGGCTCACGAAAGCCAATGGTTAAATACTCACGAGTTTTGCCAGCCATTTGTTAAACAATTAGTAGCTTAACATCAACATGATGCAGACTCCAGTATATTAAATAAATTTCAGGTCGCATTGAATGTTATGAATGAAAAATCACAGGAAGCGTGGCAGAGAAGGAACTGGAGGGGTGCTCACTTGTACCAGGGGATCAGGCCATGTGGCATGAGAAAATAATACAGGTTTTATCTGTGAGATAAGTCTTCCACTATTTTCCTGTTTTGTAAGTAAACCATAGACATGACTGGACAGTGTTAGGGGCCATCTCTAAGGTGCCACATAATGAAAGCAGGCTTGCGTGCTCAGTCACTTGTGTCCAACTCTTTGCAACCCCGTGGACTGGAGCCCACCAGGCTCCTCTGTCCATGGACTTCTCCAGGTGGGAATACTGGAGGGGGTTGCCATTCCCTCCTCCAGGGAATGTTCTCTACCCTGGGTTTGAATCTGTGTCTCTTGCATTACAGGAGGATTCTTTAGCCACTGAGCCACCTGGGAAAGCATATGCCATTATAAATTCTCTATATACTAACACTGGCAAACTCTGGGTTTTATTGAGTGAAAAAAGCTAAGTTGGAAAGAGGGTAAATAGTATCTTTTGAGTCATACAGGAAGTGGTGGAGAATACAAACCCCTCTGTGTGTTTGCTTCTGTTTTCTTAAAATAGAAATAAGAAAGCAATAAAAAACAGTGGTTGTCAATAATAATGAGTGCTTCAGTGTGGAGATAGGAGAGAGACACCTTAATGGATGACTTTCTATATGATTTTGACTTTTGAAGTGAACTGACAAATATTCAGATCTCGAATCCAAAGGTGTTCAACCTTTCCTCAAAGCCCTGGAGCTACTTGGGAAAGTAATAATGGGTTCTAATTGTATTATCATCCTATATATTTTCAAGGAATCTTAATCTGCACAGTAATTAAAATCAGCTTGGAAGATGGTTCATCGGTTATGGTTAGTTACAGCTGGTGATACTTCCTGCAGCTGGTCACATTTGCACTGTCCTGAGGATATGGCCATCGTCCTTCATTGTCTAACCCAATTCCCATTTAAAATGCAATTTAAAATGTTGACATTGTCAAAGTGGAAGATCGCCAGGGATGTGCTGGCTCACGAAAGCCAATGGTTAAATACTCACGAGTTTTGCCAGCCATTTGTTAAACAATTAGTAGCTTAACATCAACATGATGCAGACTCCAGTATATTAAATAAATTTCAGGTCGCATTGAATGTTATGAATGAAAAATCACAGGGAAGCGTGGCAGAGAAGGAACTGGAGGGGGTGCTCACTTGTACCAGGGGATCAGGCCATGTGGCATGAGAAAATAATACAGGTTTTATCTGTGAGATAAGTCTTCCACTATTTTCCTGTTTTTGTAAGTAAACCATACAGACATGAGCTGGACAGTGATTTTTTTTAAGTTAACATTTATGGCATAGTTAAGGTGCAGGGCCCTGTGTGCTTTGCTGGCATTCTTTTGCTAATGACCTCAACTTCCTGATGCCAGCACTGTGGTGGTTGCCATCCTACAGAGAAACCTCAGCGGGAGGTCATCTGTCTGCCCGGCCAGTGAACAGAGAGAGACCCAGGCTTCACAGCAGTGGCTTTGGCTCCCCTGCCTGCTCACTTCTGTATCTCACTGAAAGCCCATTACAATCTGGAAAACTCAAACCCATAAAGGAGGAAAAGAAAGCCATCCATAATTTTAGTTCCTTAAAGATGACCGCTATTTAACATTAGATCTAAATCCAAGGCTTCCAGTCCTTTCTCTACCCTGGTTCATCTGAGAACTGCGACTCGCTTCTGTGAGGAACTAGGGCTTGGCCTGAATAGATGTTCTCCAGGGTATGAAGAGTGAAATCTGAAAAATCCCTCCCACATGTGGTTTTGAAAGGGTTCTACCTCGATTTGAGACTTAAACCCAGGGCCCAGACCTAATCAAACCCTATTTGGGACTTGAACCCACGTGGTGGGGACTCAAACCCAGCCAAAAACCTGCTTGGGACTTGAACCCAGCCAAAACCATAGTTAAAATCACTCACCCAACATCTGGACCCACTGAAGCTCAGGTTCTTCATGTCTCTTTGAAGAGAATTCAGTGAGAGACAAAGTGATAGGTAAGAAATGGATTTATTCAGATTCAGAGAAAGCACACTCCACAGACAGTGTGGGCCATCGCAGAGCAAATCCAGCAGCCCCGAAAACATGGCATTCTTAGCTTTTATGGGGCTGGGTAATTCCATATGCTAATGAGTGGGAGGATAATTCCAGCATTTTTAGGGAAGGGGTGGAACTGTCATGGCACCTCTAGGTATGTCATTTAGCTTGCTGACTAAGGATCAGGGTCTGGTCTGCCATCTTGGACCCATTTGATTGTAATGGGTTTATGCTGTGTCCTTGGGTTATGTCATTCTTTTCAGAAATTGTGCCCTGCCCGTTTCCCTCCTAACTCTACAGTTTCTATGTGATCTGCCCACTGTCTGATTTTATTTCTCTTAGTAACGTGTGTGGTTTTTCAAAGTTCCCATTGCCCAAGATCCCGTGTCAAGAAGCTTGATATGTTTTTATTGGGAGGGTTAATGGAAAGCTTGCCTTCAGTGTGGCAGGCAAGTGTTGACATATCAGTACTTTCCTTAGCGAGCAATTTGCTTTACTTTTCTGAAGATGCTAAGGTGGGGACTCCACACTCCCAAGGCAGGGAGGCTGGGTTCGATCCCTGGTCAGGGAAATAGATCCCATATGCTGCTGCAGCAAAACCCAGCGCAGCCGAAAAGAAGCTGCCATGGAGTATGCACGTACCTACAGTCAGAATCATGATACATACCTGACAGACTGGTTAATATTATTATACTATTTTCAGATGGGTTCAAGAGAAGAAAAGGTAAAAACGATTCCTTTTTAATGAGACGGTTTTGCATTGTTTTTCTATCGTAAGTTGATGGAGGCAAATTTTGAGTGGTTTTCTAAATGTGTTTCAGTATTTGGGAAGCTAAACTGACTAATGATTGTGTATATCTGATGCCCATTTATCTCAGGCAAATCCGCAGACAGCTCAGGTCCAATTAATTACCCCAGCAAACCTGGGGCATCTTGAACTTTTGAAATGGCACTTGCTGAGTCTGAGAACATATTAGAGGCATCTCTCTAAACTGACATTTTTTTTTCTTTTGGTCAAATGCTTAATTTAAAAAAACTTCCTGATGTGTGAAGAACTTACAGTGAACTCAGATTTATCTGTGGAAAGATACCCTGGGCACTAACCAGTGGAATCACATTAGTCATGACATACATTTTGAAGCTGTTAACCTCTACTCTACTTCTTAATTAAAAATTTTGTCAGTTTCTGATTTCTCATTGGTTTTTCCATTTTCTTTGATTTTTTCCCTCTTGCTTCGTCAGGGCTCATTAGGCCTTGTTGTGACAGGGGTGATTCAGTCTGGCGGGTTTGACCCCCAGGATCATGTGCCAGTTGCTTTGTTGAGCTACTGAGTCTGGTCTTGAGTAATCTGTGATTTCCTTATTGTCAGCCGTATCTGCAATCCTTTTAAATTCAGGTCTTTATTGAAGAAGATACTTTAATGATGTTTTTCATTCCTGCAATGCAAGCTTAGAACAGTATTTCTACACAACTGTGTTCATTAGGGATGAAAAATGTCAAACTAGCTTTTCTGAAAAGTGGAAATTTTTTCTTAACGTAAGACAAAGCTAAATGACTCTGGATACCCCTTAAAGTTTTTCTACCCTTGAATAAGAAAAAGCAAGTCATGATTGGACTGGTGTGTGTTAGTCGCTGGTAAACTAGCAGAGGTATCGAGGCATGCCCTGCTTTATCTGATCAATGTATTCTCTTTCATGGGGCCTCATTAGCATTTGTTGATCTGAGAAAGCATTAGAGATTTCCACATAAACCTATTTTATTTATTTTATACTATGCTTAGTTTACACAATGCCTTTTATAAAAGATAAACTGTCTTTCCTTTTTCTCAGTTCCAATTGGCATCAGCCGAGCCTAGTCCAAGGCCATGACGTAGTGGAGAAACTCACAGGGCCTCGGACCAAATGCTCTGAATTATTTTTCCTCCAGGATGTGGAAGACCAATGGCCAGGAATGAGGAAGACTTGACTCTCTGGTTAATACAGGTTCATTCCAGTCCAGTTTGGGACACATTGAGCAGTGAATCTTACTGCATGTTTCAGGCTCCAAACGAACTGTATTTGAACAGCTGAATATTTTAGAGGGGATATTCAACTTTGACGTATTTTCAGATCTCCACTGTGTGTGTGTGTGTTAATTGCTCAGTTGTGTCCAACTCTTTATGACCCCACCAGACTCCTCTGTCCATGGGATTATTCAAGCAAGAGTACTGGAGTGGGTCCCCCCAACTCTATGCCTGTGATGTAAGTGCTTTCTAAGGGTGCATGGGCTAGTATATATCTGATAACATTAGGCAAGTGCAGACCACTGACCGAGAGCTAAGATCAGAGTCGGGCAGGACCAGACCTGAAGCGCAGTTCTTCACTCTGCTCCCATCTCCCCATCTGCAACATGTGGGTGATCGTGGCCCTGCCTCACATACCCAGGACTAGAGCACGTGGCTGCAGCCCGGCACGTCCCACAGACGGGACCCAAGACCAGCCACAGTGACATTCCCACCATATCGGATGCGAGCGCCTGTGTTTACTGCTGACCCTTGACCCAGTGCTGAGCCATCAGACCCCCGAGGCCACGCCCAGCCCTTCTCCCCCAGCTAGAGCCCTCCCTCTGCGCCAGGGAGGCCAGACAAGAGAAGACACGGCGAGGCTTTGCGTTTGGAAGCTGGGAAGCAGGTGCGCGGAGCGGCACCTCTGTCTCTTGTCGCACAGGGTGACGGGTGGGCGGGCGCCGCCTCTGCGAGGATGAGGTCCGTGGTTCTCTGACATATCATTATCACGTTTTGCAGCTAAACAGCCACGGGATCTATGAACTCTCCTCACCCAGTTAATTATTCCTGGATTTCTCTGTGCTCTTGAAACAGTCTGTTGATTTAAGCATCCCTTGGGAGCACTGGCTGCCTTTCTTTGTCCCCGCGATGCAGCCAGTGGTGTAAAACCTCTGCATCTGTCAGACTGCACCATGTGCAGCATAATTGCCTGATTTCCATCTGAAAGTGCAGCCCTGACAGGACCACCGCCAGGACCCACCGTGATCACAATGATGTCCTGACACCTACGAGGGGACGGGGGGTGGGGAGGGCCCGATGCCCTCGTACATGTGCACCCGATGAATGCTCGCCTTCAGAGGGACCAGGTCTGTGTTTGCAGCTGCTCGTGAAGTGTGCCTGGGGAACAAAAGAAAACACGAAAGAAAAAGAAACCAACAGATTAGCATCAGAGTGCGTCTGGTGGAGCCAGATGGCTCTCTGTGGAAACAGCGCTTTCCCGCCTTCTTCCAGTAACCCCGACCAGCAGACAGCAGCGGGCGAGGAGGGGAGAAAAATGATCTCACACCTCAGCCAGACACACGATTCGCCTTCTTTCGCTCACACACAACTCAAGCTGAAGGGAAGTTGGAAAAGAAGGGAGGAAAGAAAGGGCGGGGGGCCTCCAGTTGTCCTAAAGAATAAGCTGGTTGGAGGCCACAGGAGGATGCGAGGCGAGCGCCCTGGCCAGGCTGGGGCGTCGGAAAGGCAGGCTCGGATGCCCACGGAGGGGGAGCGCCACACCGTGCGAGGACCGGCAGGCAGGAGGGGCCCCTAGCACGCTGCTGGTGGATCTGCCCACATCCACCGTCTTGTCCTCAGAGGCGTGTGTGTAAGAGGCTGGGAGGTGGTTAAGAAGCTATGAGATTAAGCTGTGTGCTCCTTTGGGAAAGACTCTGGATGGTATCTTCGAATTCTTGCAACGTCACTTCCGTTGTGTCCAACTCTGTGCAACCCTATGGACTGAGTCTACTTGCCAGGCGCCTCTGTCCATAGGATGCTCCAGGCAAGAACGCTGAAGGAGGCTGCCGTGTCTTCAGATCCGCCCCTCTGAGGGTTGGAGGCCAGAGGCTGTCATAGTCCTTGGCCTGTTGGACCAGGTTGGGAGCTGGACTAGCGATCTGGGATTCCAGTCTGCTGTGCCCCGGCCTGTGCCCTGGAGAAGGGGCTGGAGCCAAACAGGGTCACTGGGGAAAAGGAACCTAGCAGGTTGTAGGTGTGGGAGGGGGCCTCCGAGGGCCTCAAGCAGACAGAAGGTCCCTCCAGAGCCGCCTGCCTCCTGGACTGAGCAGGGCGTTCACTGTTCATAAACAGAAGTCTCTTATGTGGAGGGACAGCCAGACCTCAGACGGCTGGCCACAAGGCAGACCACCAGGTGTTGGTGCCCTCGCACCGCCCTGGTAGAGCCCACGGGGAGGCAGGCCTTGTCAGCCGATCCGCCCTCTGAGCGAGTGCACACACCGCACCCCCGCCGTGGCACTGAGGCTCCTGAGGGCTCCGACCCAGGAAGAGTGCTCCCTGGGGCAGCGGCAGGGGCTCGCAGAGCGTGCGGCCAGCCTGGCGAGGTTTCCTGGGCCCCTGAAGCGTGTCTCCACCAGCGTGCCCTCTGAAGAGTAAATAGGCTCAGGGAGAGGCCGATGCAGGATGCAGTCGTTCGGTTACAGCTGCAGGAGATGACTTCGGTCATCCACGGAACAGAATCCTCCCCGCTTGCAACCCAGGCGGGAACCCCTGCTTCGCCGTGGCTGGCAGCCTTCGGGGCGGAGCTGAGCGTTCAACTGGCATCACTGGTCCCGGCCAAGGAGGCAAAGCGAGCTGCCAGCTGGGAGCCCGGGCCGTGGGCTACAGCGTTTCTCCTTCCAAAAACAAAACAAAAAGCCACCACCTCAGTAAGCAACCATTTTGTTCTTCATCTCTCAGGCAGTGCTGCCACCTAACCAGGATCCTGGTTCTGGGCAGGCTTCTCTCCCTCACTACTGGCCTGAAGAATTTTGAAAAGAAAAGCCCACAGGGAAAGTCATAGGAATCACAAAGTGGATCATCTTTCCTGGGCCCCACTTGAGCAGGAAGCCCCCTTAAGCAGAAGCATTAAAAAAATATTTGGGCTTCCCTGGTGGTCCAGTGGGTAAGGACACCGCCTTGCAGTGCAAGGGGTGCCGGTTCCATCCCTGGCCTGGGAAGATCCCACGTGCCTCAGAGCAGCTGGACCAACGTGTCGAATTACCGAGCTCTGGAATTACAGAACTCTGGAGCACATGTGCCCAGAGCTGGTGCGTTGCGGCGAACGAGGCCACTGAGATGGGAGGCCCACACAGGCCAAAGAACGAAGATAGACAAAAATTAATAAGTGAAAGACCAATAAAAGTGGCCAAAAAATTAAAAAAAAAAAAAAAATTTACAGAGGGATAGCCCAGGATCAGTAATTCCGAGCGTTTTGTGTATCTGTCACATAATCCTCTTGACACTCCTACGAGTCAGGTGCTCTGATTATCCCCATTTTACAGATGGACCCTTCAGGCACAGAGATGTTAAGCAACTTTCCCAACACACAGCTGCCCCGTGGAAGAGCCAGGATTCACACTGGGCTCTACCTGACCCCGGGGTTCACAGGCCCTGGGTATTCTGCCTTTTTGACGTCATAATATCAAACAGCATGTGTTCCACTTAGGCTCTTCACCAGCACTGTGGGCTAGTGAAGCTCCCCAGATTTGTTTTCTCCTCTATTAGGGACTAGAAACGCTGGCTGCTTATGGGAGTGTTACCAAGAACAAAAGTTAACAAGTCACGTACGTGCAAGGCTAGTTAGTGCCCAGCCTTGGGTGGATGATCTACCCGTGTCAGTAGCTAGAGCTGTAAATATCAAGGGCATCTTTGTGCTCTTGTCCTCCACCGTGAGCTCGGTGTGAGCTCAGGGCAGCTATCACTAGACCCACTTTGAAAAGTGAAAGCATTAGTCGCTCAGTCGTGTCCGACTCTTTGCACCCCTAAGGACGGTATCTCACCAGGCTCCTCTGTCCATAGGATTCTCCAGGCAAGAACGCTGGAGGCGGCTGCCATTTTCTTCTCCAGGGGATCTTCCCGACCCAGGGATCAAGCCCGGATCTCCTGCATTGCGGGCAGATTCCTTCACATCTTGAGCCACCAGATTTTCATTTCTTTCAGATTTGAAAAGACATCCAAGAACCCCCCATCTCTCAGGGCTGCGTTCCGTCTCCTCCTGGCCCACTCACTGGGAAGGAAGGCCACACCATCTATACTTCTAGAAACAAGGCACAGCTGTGGTCGAGAAGACCAGCAGAGCCGAGGGTTTCGTTCTTGTCGCCTTCTCTTCCCCTCCTGCTCCCAGGATTGGCGGCCAGAGTCAAGTCTGCCCTCCCGGGAGGCAGTTAACACCTCTGGGGACCAGGAAGGCTGTGGCCAGAATGAAGGGCAACATTCTGTGTGCACGGCGCGGGGGTTAAAAAGAAATGCTTGTGTCTTCACCATCACCAAGTGCAGATGCAGAGACCCCTGGACCACTTCTCCACCTCCCCCCACGTCCCTCCCCAGGCCTCCGAGAGCGTGCCCAGCACTTATCACCACCCCGGTGCCCCACACCCACAGTCAGAAGCAGTAGAGGAACCCCCGAGTCTGAAGAGGGCCGGGGGGGCCTGGTGGCTAGCCGGCCGCACCCTGCTTTACTTCCCAGTCTTGCCCGACTCTGCCCTTTCAGTGATTTTCCTATTTTCTGCTCCATTTTACTTTTAGGAAACCTCTGGGGAAAGCAGCTTTTATCCTATGGCTTCACACAATTCCCAGGACGGGGAATGAAAATGATTTCCTTTCACAGCCCCTGGCTGAGTGCCTTTCACATCCTGGCTGTGTCATGGGGTGATTTATACACTGCAGGAGGCTCGGGGCTCTTTCTCCTCCTCCTCCCCACTCCCGTCATCATTTAGAACAAGACGGTGCCCACGACCAGCTCTGAGGCCAGGGTGTGCCCTGAAGTCGGCTCTGAGGCCAGGGCTCTGTGGAACCGCAGTGACGAGAGCCGTCTATTCCCGTGAGAAGAAAAGAGAAGGAGGCTCCGCAGCCTGGCCTCTCCTCCCGGAGAACAAACAAGACCCTGACTCTCCAAGTGTCCAGGTTGGCTTTGAACCGAGACTGTGAAAGCACATTTTTTCCAAACTTGTCAGGATCGTGTTTCATTTCTAGACCTTTATTCTCAAAGGGACAATGAGAAAGAGACACAGCTTAAGACACAGCTGAAGTCTTGGGCTAAGACACGCAGTTGCTTTTCTTTGCACCATTAAACTGAGCAAGGGGGATATTAACCCTAGGGGTTCGTGTTTCCCTCTCACAACAAAGCGCAGAGACTAGACGGCGGTGGCTCACGGGGAAGGCCGTGTGTCTTGTGTTTTTGAGCTGAAGGCTGCTGTCCATAAGCTGTTTCCCCGGGTTCTCGTTCCTCCACTGGACTCCCTTTGGGTGTTGACCAGTCAGAAGCTGAAACAAGACTGAGCAGTGAGCTCAACAGTCAACCTGAGACCCGTCCCCGGTCAGGGGTCCTGTCTGAGCTGGGCCCCGGGGAGCAGTGTGGACACCAGGGACCTACCTACCACCTCCTGAGCTCGAGAACACATTCTTACCTGAGACCGAAAACGTCCATTCAGATCTTGGCCTTATTGCTTTATTTTTCATCTTAACATCGTTATCCCCTTGTCGGCTGCTTGTCAAATCCTGACTCGTGCATGAATCTTCTAATAACTCCAAGCCTCCAGACCTGCTGCCCTGTGACTGCCTACTTGAGGCCTGAGCATCAAGCGCGCACAGGGTTCAGACCCAGGGCTACCACCTCTGGCCTCTCTGGGCCTCATCTGGAAAGTAGGGAAATGCTGAAGCTCCAATCCTTTGGCCACCTGATGTGAAGGGCCATCTTATCAGAAAACACCCTGAGGTTCGGAAGTATTGAGGGCAGGAGGAGAAGGGGGCGGTAGATGAAATGGCTGGATGGCATCACCCATGTAATGAACTTGGGCAAACTCCAGGAGGTGGGGAGGGACGGGGAGGCCTTGCGTGCTGCAGTCCATTAGCCGGACACACAGCTGAGTGACTGAAGGACGACGACAACTACACCCTCCTTCCGGAGTCGTCATGACAGTTATAGCAGATGCCCTCTAGAAAGTGAGTACACGACGCCCCACCCAGAGCACAAACTCAGAGATGCCAATTCTTATTTCAACGTGCGGGAAGGAGCCTACAGAGGAGGTATGAGGTCCTGGAAGAGAGCCTGGGGCTGGGAGCCACAGCAAGGGCGGGGGAGGGAGCAGAACTCAGAAGGAATGGAAGCCAGGAGGCTGGGTCGAGAGGGTGCTCCTGCTGGCCCTCCAATTTAATTTGGAAACGACGGTGTGAAAGATTTTAAAGTCATTTATCATCTCCATTTCTCACTCTCCTCTTCACACTCATCATTGTTCCAGGGACGTTCACAGGGGCTCCTCTGATTTGAGGCTCTCCTAGTCTAGAAATCAGGAAATGCGGGCAGAGCTTGTCTCCAGCCTTCTATCCCCAGGTGAATGTATGACTTCCTTCCTGATTTGGGCAGTTAGCGTCTTCCTTCCTCCCAAACCTGGATGGGTGATGATTTCTGTTTTTAGATGCTAAAAGGAGTGGGCCATCTTCAGCACAAATCAGACAGCAAGTTTCATTTGCTAACAGACTGGTCATTAACGAACATACGTGAGGACACACATGTGGAAAAACGTGGGTGTGACGGGCCCTGGCCCCAGGCTTGCTCAGGTTGAGGTTGATAACTGGCAGATCTAGAACCGTGTCACCGAGGTAACTCTGAGTGTGATGACTCATATGGAGTACTTAACTCCCACAGAAGCAGGAGCCGAGCTAACAACATTCATAAGCCCCGCAAATGCAGCGTTTGTATGAGGGATGGTTTGCGACCAGAGCTGGCGAAGGAGAGAGGTCTCTAACCACAGGGTCATTTGAGCATCGTGGCGCGACCCACTCCACCACCCTCCCACGGACACACAGCAAAAGAGAGCCTCCTGCTCAGTGATGTTTTATGCTCTTTCGAAATAAATTACTCCAATATGGGGTGGAATTTTTGTTTGTTTTGCTATTTCTTTGCTAGTTTTATAGGAACTCCAGGAGGGGGGACGGGAGGCCTTGCGTGCTGCAGTCCATTAGCCGGACACACAGCTGAGTGACTGAAGGACGACGACAACTACACCCTCCTTCCGGAGTCGTCATGACAGTTATAGCAGATGCCCTCTAGAAAGTGAGTACCGACGCCCCACCCAGAGCACAAACTCAGAGATGCCAATTCTTATTTCAACGTGCGGGAAGGAGCCTACAGAGGAGGTATGAGGTCCTGGAAGAGAGCCTGGGGCTGGGAGCCACAGCAAGGGCGGGGGAGGGAGCAGAACTCAGAAGGAATGGAAGCCAGGAGGCTGGGTCGAGAGGGTGCTCCTGCTGGCCCTCCAATTTAATTTGGAAACGACGGTGTGAAAGATTTTAAAGTCATTTATCATCTCCATTTCTCACTCTCCTCTTCACACTCATCATTGTTCCAGGGACGTTCACAGGGGCTCCTCTGATTTGAGGCTCTCCTAGTCTAGAAATCAGGAAATGCGGGCAGAGCTTGTCTCCAGCCTTCTATCCCCAGGTGAATGTATGACTTCCTTCCTGATTTGGGCAGTTAGCGTCTTCCTTCCTCCCAAACCTGGATGGGTGATGATTTCTGTTTTTAGATGCTAAAAGGAGTGGGCCATCTTCAGCACAAATCAGACAGCAAGTTTCATTTGCTAACAGACTGGTCATTAACGAACATACGTGAGGACACACATGTGGAAAAACGTGGGTGTGACGGGCCCTGGCCCCAGGCTTGCTCAGGTTGAGGTTGATAACTGGCAGATCTAGAACCGTGTCACCGAGGTAACTCTGAGTGTGATGACTCATATGGAGTACTTAACTCCCACAGAAGCAGGAGCCGAGCTAACAACATTCATAAGCCCCGCAAATGCAGCGTTTGTATGAGGGATGGTTTGCGACCAGAGCTGGCGAAGGAGAGAGGTCTCTAACCACAGGGTCATTTGAGCATCGTGGCGCGACCCACTCCACCACCCTCCCACGGACACACAGCAAAAGAGAGCCTCCTGCTCAGTGATGTTTTATGCTCTTTCGAAATAAATTACTCCAATATGGGGTGGAATTTTAGTTTGTTTTTGCTATTTCTTTGCTAGTTTTATTCTTCCAGATAGCCTTTATCTCTTTGAATTATAGAGTTGATGGCAGTTAACTGTTTTTCTTTGAGAGTTAAGCCCTATTATTAAAAGAGAGTTGAATTTTTCAGAAAGGGAAACATTCAGAATAAATGATAAGGACAGTGTGTTTGAAAAAGCCAAGTCCAGTTTTGTTTGGGCATCATTGCCTATAAAGGAAAGAAGGAACTGATTACAGATAGAAATGTGATTTTTTTTCCCCTACTAAGAACCCTTAGCACTGCCTCCAGGTTGCTTGCTCATCAGCACTCAAAAAAGGCTGACCCCTCCCCTCCAGCTCCCCCCCCTCCCCTCCCCCGTGCCTCAGCTTGTCCGGATGTAACATGATCCTAGACTACACCTTGGTCTCCTGCTCCACCCATGGAAATGTTATGAAGACCTTGGGAGAGTAAATCTCCACAAAATAGTACTGTGATCACAGATGGTATTTGTTTTGTGTCTTTGTAATTGTACCCAAAGTGTAGGGGTAACCCTGACAAAAGCTGAACAAGAAGGAATTGGAGTTGCTTTCACAACAAAAAATAGAGCGAATACAGCAAAGGAGACTGTCTCTTTCCTTGCAGTAGCCAGGCTCTGTGACGGATGTACTCCAGCTTTGTGATGGCACCAAGGTTTCTTTGGTAACCAAGATGAATCATCTATTTTCTGGCTTAGCCTCTCACACAAAATCTGGGAAGTAAACTCAGCACTGGAAATAGCATTTCACAAACCTCTTCGTCTCCCCTTCATGCAACACCTTCCTTCTAGTTTCTTTTCCCAAGGAAAAAAAAAAAAAGTACAACATAGCTTCTCACACCACAGAGTTTTATCTTACCAGTCGTTAACTATGGTTGTCCTCCTCTGTCTCTACTGCCATTTCCCACAGCTATGAAATATGTTTTCCCTTTCCCTTTCTTTCCTTGAGGAAAGATTCCCTGATCAGTAGGGAGACGACGCCACCGCCAAGCTAGGGCTGTGCTGGGGACACAGCGGAGACCGCCTATGGAAAGCTAAACAGGCCCGGATTGAGTTGACGCTGCTTGACAATTTAAGTGAGAATTGGTCAGCACGGGACTGCAAGACCCTTGGGATGTTCATACATATGTATCTGACATGTTATCCCCATCCAATTCCACAATCCAGATGGTGGAAGAAGATCCCTATTTACTTTGAGAGAAATTCTCACCCATTATCTTTTTCTCCCATGAGACCATTGCTCCTAGCCCCTGAGGACTGCTTAGGGACCCTCACTTTGCTACAGATGAATGCTCACTAGTGTGTACAGTTAGGAAATGCAGCCTCCTGATTCATTGCCTTTTCTGACTGAGAATTACAACGTACATCTTCTGTGGGTTGCTAACATCTAGATATAAGGAATAATCTAAACACCAAATCTAAACTGAACCAGGGGGCTTCCCCTGGTGGTCCAGTGGGTAAGGACACCGCCTTGCAGTGCAAGGGGCGCCGGTTCGAGCCCTGGCCTGGGAAGATCCCACGTGCCGCAGAGCGGCTGGACTGATGTGTCCAATCACCGAGCCGGAGCTCTGGAGCACATGCGCCCAGAGCCGGCACTCTGCAACGACAGACGCCACCGCGATGGGAGGCCCACAGGAGCCAAAGAACAAAGACGGATGAACATAGAGAAACGAAAGACCAATAGAAGTGGCCCGCCCGCTCCCCTCCCTCCCCAACCCGACCCCCACCCAAAATAAATAAATAAATCTTTAAAAATAAATAAATAAATAAACTGAACCAGGGAACCCTTGGAAAATTCAGAGGCAACTTCAGGACTTGCAGAACATCAGGGTCATCGCTAATATGCTGCAGATATGCAGAAGCAAAAGATAACTGGGCTTTCCTTTTCATGCAAAATAAACGTGACTTTTGGTGGGTGGCACCAGGAAACAACAAATGCACAATTTTGAGCACACTGTCTTTGCATACAATCCAGAATGTTTTGAAACGTTTAAATGTTCGAAGTACAGAAATTCATGACCTGTCAAGTTACAACACAGTCTCTGTGAAAAATCAGTAGGGAGACGACGCCACCGCCAAGCTAGGGCTGTGCTGGGGACACAGCGGAGACCGCCTATGGAAAGCTAAACAGGCCCGGATTGAGTTGCGCTGCTTGACAATTTAAGTGAGAATTGGTCAGCACGGGACTGCAAGACCCTTGGGATGTTCATACATATGTATCTGACATGTTATCCCCATCCAATTCCACAATCCAGATGGTGGAAGAAGATCCCTATTTACTTTGAGAGAAATTCTCACCCATTATCTTTTCTCCCATGAGAGCATTGCTCCTAGCCCCTGAGGACTGCTTAGGGACCCTCACTTTGCTACAGATGAATGCTCACTAGTGTGTACAGTTAGGAAATGCAGCCTCCTGATTCATTGCCTTTTCTGACTGAGAATTACAACGTACATCTTCTGTGGGTTGCTAACATCTAGATATAAGGAATAATCTAAACACCAAATCTAAACTGAACCAGGGGGCTTCCCCTGGTGGTCCAGTGGGTAAGGACACCGCCTTGCAGTGCAAGGGGCGCCGGTTCGAGCCCTGGCCTGGGAAGATCCCACGTGCCGCAGAGCGGCTGGACTGATGTGTCCAATCACCGAGCCGGAGCTCTGGAGCACATGCGCCCAGAGCCGGCACTCTGCAACGACAGACGCCACCGCGATGGGAGGCCCACAGGAGCCAAAGAACAAAGACGGATGAACATAGAGAAACGAAAGACCAATAGAAGTGGCCCGCCCGCTCCCCTCCCTCCCCAACCCGACCCCCACCCAAAATAAATAAATAAATCTTTAAAAATAAATAAATAAATAAACTGAACCAGGGAACCCTTGGAAAATTCAGAGGCAACTTCAGGACTTGCAGAACATCAGGGTCATCGCTAATATGCTGCAGATATGCAGAAGCAAAAGATAACTGGGCTTTCCTTTTCATGCAAAATAAACGTGACTTTTGGTGGGTGGCACCAGGAAACAACAAATGCACAATTTTGAGCACACTGTCTTTGCATACAATCCAGAATGTTTTGAAACGTTTAAATGTTCGAAGTACAGAAATTCATGACCTGTCAAGTTACAACACAGTCTCTGTGTTATAATCCCAATTCTGTAAAAGTATAGATGAGCACACACACACACGTACCGTCACGTACTCAAGTCTGGGAAGACAGCCACCGAAATTTTTAACAAGAGTCTCTCTGGGTGATGGGATTACAGATGCTTTTGTTTTATCTGCACTTTCTAGTTGTGAAAGTGTTAGTTGCTCAGTCGTGTCCAACTCTTTGGGGCCCTATGGACTGTAGCCCACCAGGATCCCCAGTCCATGGGATTCTTCAGGCAAGAACACGAGTGGGCTGCCATGCCCTCCTCCAGGGGATCTTCCCGACCCAGGGACTGAACCAAGGTCTCCTGGATTGCAGGCAGATTCTTTACCATTTAAGCCTAATTAAATATTCCTTTTCTAATATAAATGAATAAACAAATCCTTAGTTGAGCAAACCAACATGGGCCAGTAAAGGATTAAAAGCAGCACAGAAACCAGTTTCAACATAGCTGAAGAACAGATTAAATGAAAGGAGTGTTAGCAGAAGAAACCTTCCCGTCCGCCACAAGCCATATAGTCAAGTGTGGCTTTGGCTGGGGAGGGCGGTGCAGAAGGGAGGGCAAGGTGGCGTCCTGGGGACGGCTGCCGCCTTGGGGCATGCACCCGGGACTGGGGCCGTCGCCTGGTTGGTGCGGGCAGGGCTCTGTGAGTCATAAAGGCTATGACTTGGGGGTACGGATTTTTATATTTGCAATGACAATCATTCCTTGTCTGCATTTCTGCATCTGCTTCTATCTTCCTAGACAGAATCAGACAGGGGAAACCACAGCTTGGTTTCAATACGGCCTCTCCCCCACTGCGGGGAGGGGGATTGGGCTTGAGCCTGGTCAGACGCTGTCAGGTCTCCCCAGAACCCCGTCCTGGTCCTTCCCAGCACAGAGACGCTTGCTGGCTTTCCTGTCCCACCGGTCCTCCCACCCTCTACTCTTCGGGATCTCCACGTGTGGGAGGCACTTCCTCTCCTCCCGTCTTGGTTCCATCAGGGTTATTTTTCCAAGAACTGACTTGCTGTGGGGACAAAGCCACCTGCACCTTCCCCATGTTGTTGTTGTGTTAGTCACTCAGTCGTGTCCTGTTCTTCGCGATCTCATAGACTCTCATAGCGATCTCATATCACGCCAGGTTCCTCTGTCCATGGGATTCTCCAGGCAAGAACACTGGAGTGGGTTGCCATGCCCTGCTCCAGGGGATCTTCCTGACTCAGGAATGGAACCTGGGTCTCCCGCACTGCAGGCAGATTGTTTACCGTCTGAGCCCCTGGGGAAGCGCAACCCCCCCCTAAAAGACGCTCCAGTCCTCAGTGGGTCTCCCAGCTGCGCTGTGCTGCCGGCCCTGTGACACCCTGCACTGGGCAGCGGTCCTGGCTTCCACGGGGCTCTCCTTCATCCACGGATCTAACGCTCCCTGTGCATGGCAGACCAGTCTTAACTTTTAACCCCTGCAGTACCTTTTTACAGGTTTGTGCCAAGCGTCACCTGTCAAGTGAATGAATTCTCAACAATAGGGTCTTTAAGGGACGAAGCAGTTGGCCTCCTTGACATTCTGCAGCTTTTAGAAGACACCCCGCATCTCATATGTTCCTCAAAGCGACCTCACCCTCTTCAGGCAGGCATTCTACCACCCCTGCTCTCCAGATAAGAAAAAGGAAGCGAAGAGGGGGGCCCAACGCCACCCACCTAGTTCCTGGGTGTCGGGATCTGGGTGCAGACCCGGGAATTCTAGGGGCCAATGCTTTCTCCACTATGATAGCAGTTGAGGAGCCCAGCAGCTCATCCACGGCCCTGTGGTGACGGTGGCAGACCGCGTGGAGCACACCCTGCTCAGGACCTGCAGACACACTCCTGGAGGCGGCCCGCCACCCGCCTTGTCAATCACGGTGACTCCAAGGCCCGCCCACCCCAGCCTCTCCACGCCCCCAGCTCTGAAGTACACCCCCAGCCAGGACACCAAAGCTGACAACCAGCAACTTGACAGCCCTGACCCAAAAAGCTGTGTGCTCGTCCACAAGTAACCTCTGTATTCCTGGGGTTCATTCACACCTCCCGGGTCTTCCTTCCATAGGGCCACGCCCTGAGCTCAGAACTGACTTGCTGTGGGGACAAAGCCACCTGCACCTTCCCCATGTTGTTGTTGTGTTAGTCACTCAGTCGTGTCCTGTTCTTCGCGATCTCATAGACTCTCATAGCGATCTCATATCACGCCAGGTTCCTCTGTCCATGGGATTCTCCAGGCAAGAACACTGGAGTGGGTTGCCATGCCCTGCTCCAGGGGATCTTCCTGACTCAGGAATGGAACCTGGGTCTCCCGCACTGCAGGCAGATTGTTTACCGTCTGAGCCCCTGGGGAAGCGCAACCCCCCCCTAAAAGACGCTCCAGTCCTCAGTGGGTCTCCCAGCTGCGCTGTGCTGCCGGCCCTGTGACACCCTGCACTGGGCAGCGGTCCTGGCTTCCACGGGGCTCTCCTTCATCCACGGATCTAACGCTCCCTGTGCATGGCAGACCAGTCTTAACTTTTAACCCCTGCAGTACCTTTTTACAGGTTTGTGCCAAGCGTCACCTGTCAAGTGAATGAATTCTCAACAATAGGGTCTTTAAGGGACGAAGCAGTTGGCCTCCTTGACATTCTGCAGCTTTTAGAAGACACCCCGCATCTCATATGTTCCTCAAAGCGACCTCACCCTCTTCAGGCAGGCATTCTACCACCCCTGCTCTCCAGATAAGAAAAAGGAAGCGAAGAGGGGGGCCCAACGCCACCCACCTAGTTCCTGGGTGTCGGGATCTGGGTGCAGACCCGGGAATTCTAGGGGCCAATGCTTTCTCCACTATGATAGCAGTTGAGGAGCCCAGCAGCTCATCCACGGCCCTGTGGTGACGGTGGCAGACCCGCGTGGAGCACACCCTGCTCAGGACCTGCAGACACACTCCTGGAGGGCGGCCCCGCCACCCGCCTTGTCAATCACGGGTGACTCCAAGGCCCGCCCACCCCAGCCTCTCCACGCCCCCAGCTCTGAAGTACACCCCCAGCCAGGACACCAAAGCTGACAACCAGCAACTTGACAGCCCTGACCCAAAAAGCTGTGTGCTCGTCCACAAGTAACCTCTGTATTCCTGGGGTTCATTCACACCTCCCGGGGTCTTCCTTCCATAGAGCATCAGTGGGTTAACAGCTCAACGTCTAGAAAGCCTGAGGCTAATACTGGCCATGTCATTCATTCACTTCCAAGGAGAAGGGGTCAAGAGAGGGTGACAGCCGTGCCTGGGAAGGCCTCAGAAAAGCTGCTGAAAAGCGCTGGGACTCAGAATAAGAGCCCAGATTTGTCAGCCTGGCTCCAAACCAGCGGCCCTCAGCTCACGGACACCTCTGGGAAAGACGCCTGTCTTGTCAGGACTCTGTAAAGCCAGGGTGAAGGACCCTGGCAATTAAGTGACTACAAACCGTCCAAGAACCCCGCCTGGAGGGCAGAAGGACCGCATATGGCAGACGGTTCCTCCTGTCAGGGAGGAGCATGTTCCCTGTGAGGGCGGACTCCCCAGCAGGCAGGCTGCTTCAGCTCAGTCATGAGAGACCCTCAGCACTCAGGTCCCCCAGAAGACGAGGACCTGGTGTGGAGAAGTCAATGGCGCTGATATCACCTGCTGCGGAGCCAGCAAGTGGACACTCGCGGCCAGTGATTTATGGGAGCGCTGGCTGCCTGCCCAAGCACCGTATGTGGGTCAGCCTGGAACCCATTATGATCATGTCAAGAGAATCAGCTTGGAGACACGTTGAAGCAAGCTGAAATTTGAAATCCACATGAACGGGGCTCTGAGGGGATGGCAGAAGAGCCTGCCAGCAGGGGCAGCTAGAAGGCCAATTTTTCAGTCAATACTGAAAGGTAGCTGCTCAAATACCCAAGTCAAAACCACAGGGGATTTCTCTCCCACTCGATACTCCTGTCTAATTGCACCGGGAAGCCTCTCCACTGAGGCATCTAACACCCAAATACCGAGCGGAGGGAAAGAAAAGTGTGTCATGGAGGTGCCGATGAGGGCCTGGGTGCAGCCTTTGGGCCCAGGTCGCCCCCCCATCGCACCTCACGCCTACACCCCTCAAGGGTCACCAAGGCCCCCTGTAGAGAGGGCCGAGGGTGGACGGGTGTCACCTCTCAGCTGCCGTCAGAGGGCTCTGGGCGGGCTGCTCCTCAGCCCTGCAGCTCTGGGGGCTGATCAGGCCCCAAGAGGGTCTTCAGGAGTGAAGAGTTTTCACAGAGGGGGGCAAGGGGCGTGGAGCCCAGTGGGAGGGAAATGGGAGCCCCAGGAATGTGGTTCCATGTTTGGCAACCAGGTGACAACCTGGTGAGAGACTTGACTGTCGTCCTGAGACTGGGAAACAGAAGGGTCTCCTTGGAGCGAGGCCCAACGGCCTGACCTTCTGAGGAAGCGCTTCCTGCCAGGAGCCCTTCCCCTGACGACACCCGCAGAGGGCCCCTGGGCTGGAGGAGGGGGCCTCACCCACCTCAGTGCCGAGCAAGGACGTTATCAGACGTAGCTGGCCACACAGGAGAACTGGGACCTCAACCGGGATGGAAAGGAAAAGGCAGGCCCTGGGGGCAGGTGACACAGGTCGCTCAAGGCAGAATGTTTTTGTCTCCTGCCAACCGTCTGAGATGACTGTGCTTTCAAACGGTGGTGCTGGGGAAGACTCTTGAGAGCCCCTTGAACAGCAAGGACTTCAAGCCTGTCAGGGGCTGATACTGAAGCTCCCACACCTCACCACCGGATGCAAGGAGCCGATTCTCACTGGGAAATGCCCTGATGCTGGGACAGACGGAGGGCAGGAGGGGAAGGGGGCGACAGAGGCTGAGATGGCTGGATGGCATCACTGACTCAATGGACATGAGTTTGAGCCAACCGAGAGAGGCAGTGAAGGACAGGGCAGCCTGGTGCGCTGCCGTCCACGGGTCCACAGTCAGGCATGGCTTTGCAACTAACCCTCCACCACCGTCAGAGGCGAGGAATGAAGCTTGGGGAACCTGAACGCAGGGCTCCAGCAGAAGCTGGTAAAAGCACGTCCTGATTCCTTTGGGTTTAGGCGGCTCGAGGGGGACCCACGGCTCTGCTGGTTTTGTCCTCATTTCTCCGAGCGGCTGGCTCACGAGGCACGGTTTCCCATTCACCCCCAGCGTGCGGCCCGTTCCTTGTTCACCTCTTCAGTAATCATGCCCAACAATCAGAAATCCGTTCATACGGGGCCCAGAGGATCTGAAAGAACCACGGCTGGACCGTCCTGAAGCCAAGAAGTCCCATTGCAACTGCTCAGGCTTGGGGAGCCCGACTGGGTCTGTCCCCGCAGGAAGGCGCCCGTGGTCCGCCCTGACAGCCAGTCTGCGGGGCAAGGGCTGCTTTGTCCACTTGCTGGTTGAGGGACCTTAGACACATTATCTAAGCAGTCTGAACTTCAAGTCTCTCACCTCTTATGCGACTAGCTGTGAGACTAATGTGACCTGGGTTGAGGGCACCAGGTCTGGAGAAACCTGGTTTTGTGGGTTCGTGGGGACTAGGAAGCTTTTCTGAGTTTTAGAGCTTCTTTTGGAGGCAGGGGCGGAGAGGGCCCTTTCAGAATGAGGGGCGCCTCTTTGGGACACTTGGGATGGAGGGTGGGTGGGATGCGAGAGTGTTAAAAAAGAAACGTTTACTCAAACCACAGCATCAGAAACACCTGCTCTGGAGCCCCAAACCACGCCCCCCATCCGCCCCTCTCTGGCTCCTTCCCCTCTGCCAGGAGCCGGGCCTCTGACCTGCAGCAGTCGGGGGATCTCTGCAGCCACCTGGGGTGCTCACCGTGGGCTGTGTCCCTCTTGGAGAGCAGCTGCCAGCTGTCTGCGTACCTCATGACGGCCAGAGTCTTGTCTCCACTTCCCTGAGCACTTGCTTCTGCCAAAAAAGAAAAGGCGTGAGGGGAAAGGCTGTGAGCGGGGGTCGAGGTGGGGTCTTCCTTCGATGCCTCTGAGGGCAGCAGCCCCTGGGACCCCACACACAGGGCACGGAGGGCACCTAGGCCCCTCTCCCGTTGCATACTGGAGTCACTTCCAGGCCAACCCTGTCTGGCCACGTGGGGGAGCCTCCCACGGCCCCTGGCGGTTCAGGGGTCACATTTTCAAGCCCCTCAGACACTGAGGGAGCAGGGTCAGTACAGGGTCCTAGGCTGATGGGGGAGAAGGTGAAGGAAAAATAGAGAAGCAAGAAAATTAAAAGGGGTGGCGATCCTGCCCACTTTTGGGTTCCACACTCAGGACTGTGTTTCTCTGCATGGAGAATCCTGGCCAGGGGATGGCATTCGCCTTAGAGGAAGGGGTGACCTTGCTCTATTATAAGCCATGCCCGGGGGCCACCTTCCCCCACAGGGTGCCTTTTCCCACTCGGCACCCCCACACACTGGGCTCTGGGACAGGCCTTCCCTCCCTTCTCTTCACACCCCCTCTCCCCTCCCCATCTCAGGGTCCATCTTGAGATCAGCAGCCAAGATGCCCTTGCTCATTTCTGTTGTTTGTTTTCAGCTCAGAATTGAAAGTGAGTTGGATTCTACAGGCCCAGACCAAGTTCTAGAATCCCCATTTCTCAAATTTCCAGCTCGAGCACCCCAACCGGGAGAAAATGTGAAGAAGTGGTCTCAGCTGTGAGCCCTCTGTCCTGGGGAGAGGACGTGCTGGTGAGACAGGTGATGCCGGGGATATGTGAGGGACCCAGAGCCTGGAAGCAGGAGCTCTCATGAGGGTGCCTCCTGGTCTTTATGAGCCAAAGTTCTTTCTACTTTTCAATTTAGATCTTTCTATCTCAAGTGTCTCCAGCAATACAATGTGGCCCAAACCAACAACCACGGCCCCCAGGCACACTGAGGTGAGCTGCTGGTAGAACAAGAGCCCCACCAAAACCACTGAAAAAGCCCTAGATTTCCATCTGTCTGTTGGTCCAACCCCATTTCAAAATCAGAACCCGTAATGCTTGTGTCCCCAAGAGACCTCCTGCAGAAATGAGCTGTGCAAATGGAACCTGTGAATTTAGAGATCCTCCTCTGTGGGCCCCAGGAGCAGCGAAAGATTAGCTCCCGTCAGAATGAAGGCATTTCCTTCACCAGTGTGCTTCAGAGGCTCAGGAAGCTTGGCCTTCTGCTCCTGGATCTGTTTTAACCTAAACGCACCCTCTTGTCCTTCCTCAAACCAGGTGAGTTACAGATTGTGTCTTTCTTCCCAGTTTTGGAAGCCAACCGACAATATGGAGGGTGGAAGCTTTCATGGGTGTGAAGAGAAAGCTGTCTGGAGCCTCCCTGGAGGCCAGAAACAGAGGGAGGGTCCGCAGTCTCCCCCTGGCTGCAGGAGAGGCTGAGGGAAGAGCCTTTCTTAGGCAGGGAAGAGCCCTGAGAATTAGCCCACGAGGGAGCCTTTAGGCTGGGTGCATCAGCCCAGCCTGAGAAACACCCTAACATCCAGGACACAAGACAGGAGAGCACAGTGACTCCTCAGGGGCTGGTACTGAGTGAAAGGTCACAGCCTTGAGGTGGGCAGGATGGTGCCCAGGCTGGCCCTCAAATACGTGTTGTTGTTCAGTCGCTCAGTCGTGTCTGACTCTTGGCGACCCTATAGAGTGTAGCCCACCAGGCTCCCCTGACCATGGGATTCTGCAGGCAAGAAGGCTGCAGTGGGTTGCCACCGCCTCCTCCAGGGGATCTTTCTGACCCAGGCATTGAACCTGCATCATTTCCTGCACTGGCAGCCAGGTTCTTTACCACTGAGCCACCAGGGAAGCCTACTACACAAAGCCGAGGTGGTTAGTGGAAAAAATATCCAGCAGGAGCCCTAATGAGGCTTCTCTTTGCTGCTCACCCTCGGGATGGAGCCGAGCCTGAGGTCTCCCCATGATCTCATCCTCTGAGGCCTTCAGATTCCGGATCAGAAAGTATGTGGTCATCTTCCCTTTCCCTTTCACTTCAATTTCACCCCGCTCAGTTATTTCAAACCCTTGATTCTCCAGGGCTCTGCAGAGAGAAAAGAAAAAATGTCCTAGCTCTCAAACATCAGAGCTGTGACCCGAGAGTGGGCAGCAGTGTGGACAGGGTGATGGCAGAGGAGAAGTCTGAGACCCGAGAAGAAGTGAAGGCAGGGGCCGTGCCAAGGGACAGGAGGGGAGGGTGACTCGGAAGCGTGCTCTTATTTACTGGCCACTGAGAGACGCTGCAGACAGGCCGGTGCAGACTAACAACACACCAACCTCACAGTCTGCTGCCTCGGCCGGGGTTCAGCCCGCATCGAGCTTCCTTGTCCCGTCCCTGGCTGGCTTCGTGGAGATCGCAGACCTTCAGGCTCCTCACCTCCCTAGCTTGGCACCTGCGGGGGCTTTCATGGGTGTGAAGAAAGCTGTCTGGAGCCTCCCTGGAGGCCAGAAACAGAGGGAGGGTCCGCAGTCTCCCCCTGGCTGCAGGAGAGGCTGAGGGAAGAGCCTTTCTTAGGCAGGGAAGAGCCCTGAGAATTAGCCCACGAGGGAGCCTTTAGGCTGGGTGCATCAGCCCAGCCTGAGAAACACCCTAACATCCAGGACACAAGACAGGAGAGCACAGTGACTCCTCAGGGGCTGGTACTGAGTGAAAGGTCACAGCCTTGAGGTGGGCAGGATGGTGCCCAGGCTGGCCCTCAAATACGTGTTGTTGTTCAGTCGCTCAGTCGTGTCTGACTCTTGGCGACCCTATAGAGTGTAGCCCACCAGGCTCCCCTGACCATGGGATTCTGCAGGCAAGAAGGCTGCAGTGGGTTGCCACCGCCTCCTCCAGGGGATCTTTCTGACCCAGGCATTGAACCTGCATCATTTCCTGCACTGGCAGCCAGGTTCTTTACCACTGAGCCACCAGGGAAGCCTACTACACAAAGCCGAGGTGGTTAGTGGAAAAAATATCCAGCAGGAGCCCTAATGAGGCTTCTCTTTGCTGCTCACCCTCGGGATGGAGCCGAGCCTGAGGTCTCCCCATGATCTCATCCTCTGAGGCCTTCAGATTCCGGATCAGAAAGTATGTGGTCATCTTCCCTTTCCCTTTCACTTCAATTTCACCCCGCTCAGTTATTTCAAACCCTTGATTCTCCAGGGCTCTGCAGAGAAAAGAAAAATGTCCTAGCTCTCAAACATCAGAGCTGTGACCCGAGAGTGGGCAGCAGTGTGGACAGGGTGATGGCAGAGGAGAAGTCTGAGACCCGAGAAGAAGTGAAGGCAGGGGCCGTGCCAAGGGACAGGAGGGGAGGGTGACTCGGAAGCGTGCTCTTATTTACTGGCCACTGAGAGACGCTGCAGACAGGCCGGTGCAGACTAACAACACACCAACCTCACAGTCTGCTGCCTCGGCCGGGGTTCAGCCCGCATCGAGCTTCCCTTGTCCCGTCCCTGGCTGGCTTCGTGGAGATCGCAGACCTTCAGGCTCCTCACCTCCCCTAGCTTGGCACCTGCTCTCCCTCATGCTACTGACTATGCCTCCAGCTATGTGACCTATTGTTGTTTAGTCGCTATGTCACACCTGACTCTTTGTGACCCCATGGACTGTAGGCTCCTCTGTCCATAGCATTTTCCAGCCAAGACTACTGGCGTGGGTAGCCATCTCCTTCTCCAGGGGATCCTCCTGACCCAGGGGTCAAACCTGGATCTCTTGCCTTGCAGGTGGATTCTTTACCACGGAGCCCCAGGGAAGCCTGCTTGGTGACCTGATTCATCTGCAAACTGGAACCGTTAGAGCTGAGACCTGTGCCTTCTCATCCCAGTGACTTTCTCATTTCTTCTCCCCAAGATGAATGTGTCTGTCCTTCAACTTCACTGAAACGGAGTCAAATAGCGTGACACACCCACCCTTTCCCCAGCTTCAGAGGCTGAGGTGTCTTGTTCAAGGGCGCCCACCCCTGCTCCTCCCCACCTCCTCAAGCCCCGCCCCCGGCCCACCCCTTCTCTCGTCTTCAACTCCCGCTCCGTTTGCCTCCTGCCCTCAGCCTACCGGCTCACCTAAGGTCTCTTCCATCCTGAAAAGAAGTAAAAACCGTCTCACTTGTTTATCTTCTACTTTAATCCCATACAAATCCTCCTTCCTTTAATCCTTCAACCGACAACCCAATGTCTAGCCCCCTGCCCCTCATTGTCCACAATCACTTCTGATAATGTCCTCAAACTTCTGGGGACTATTTTTCACTGCGTATCACTATATTTAACATGTTTGTCCAATTCTTCTTCCATAAAAGTAGCCAGAAGGATGCTTCTCACTCTGAACTCTACTCCTGCCACTGACATGTTAGTTCTTTCCACTGTTCTTCTCACACAGCGCCCCTCCCCAGGTGATCTCCCCAACCCTCGTGGTTTAATTACCCCCTCTGTGATTACTTCAAGTCTGGATCTCTGACCAACAGCTTGACTCCAAATCCCACCCATCCAGTTACTGGCACCTCTCTCTAGATGCTCCCCAGTTCCTTTTGTTCAACACTTCCAAACTTGAGCTCACTGTCTGTCTCCTGGACTGGAATCCCTCTCCCTGTCCTGTTTCAGATGATGAGACTCGAGCCCTCATTGCCCAGGATGGAGGCCAGGAGACAGCACTCCTCCCTCTTTCTCAGCCCCCATCTCTAGCAATTACCAAATTTAGCTGATTTTATTCTCAGATTCCTACCAATGAATGTTCTGGTTCAAACCAAACTCCTAACAAGCCTTCTCTTTCCCATCTTCTGATGCCCAAATCTGCCCTTCTGTGGCCTTGAGTGGTCAGTGTCCAGCAGGGCCCTGCCTCACCTTGCCATTGGGTCCAAACTCACAGGCCTTAGCGACTCCCCCTCACCTACGGTGTGAGCCCTGCGCCACGGGGAGACACACACAGCTCTCCCCACTTTCTCTCTCATAGCTTCCACCCCAGCAAAGTGAAATCGTTTGTAGTTCTCTGCACTTACTCTACATCTGTGTTTGTACTGCTGGTTTTTCACTCCCCATACCCTAGTTCTGGCTAAATTTTCAGGAAGTCCCTATTCAAGACCCAACTCAGAGACCTCCCTCCTCCATACAGAATCTCCTTACTAGGCTGGGCTCCCTTGCCCCACAAAGCACACAGTAATTGTCTCAGGCATGAGATGGGTAGTTAAAGCCTGACTGCCTGGCTTGTATCCAGGCTGCTTTTCTTCCTGGCCTATTTGTGACCTGAGGCAAGTGAATTACCCCTTTGTGCCTGTCTTTCTTTTTTTTTTTTCACCTGTAGATAAGAACAATAATAGTGTATCTTCATAGGGTTGTTGAACAGTAAATGGACTAAGGTATGTTGACGAACCTAGAGAATGTGGCCTCTTACAATTTTCAGCAAATTCTAAGTATTGATTCATACATATCTTGACCACTGCACTTCTCACAGTTTAAAAATAATTATCTGTAAATATTTCTTTCTTTCTTGCACAAAACCGGGGGTCAGCAAACTTTTTTTCGTAAAAGATCAGATAGGAAATAGTTTCAGCTTTATGGACCACAACCTCTGTCACAACAACTCGCCTGAATGCAGCCATGGGTAAGATGTAAATAAATACCCTGACTTTGTTTCAATCAAACTGTCTTTACAAAAACAAGCAACAGCTTATATATGGCCCATGATTATAATCTGTCAGTCCCTAAACTGGATCATACGCTCTTTGAGAGAAAAAAATGACCTTATAGTAGAGGCTCAGCCATATTAATTGTCTGTCACAAGATCCTCTGTAAACACGGCTGGAAGGAAAAACACAAGACTCCCCCCACGTCCCTCATCTGGTGGCTGGGAGGCACTCTGTCCCTTCTAGAAGAAGAAAAGGCAGCGAGGCATGAATCCGTGGTCACCTGTAGGCCATGGGGCTGAGATGCACTTGGTTGGGAAGGCCATGACTCTCCATCCGCGAGGCTGTGTTCACCGAGTCACCAAACAAGCAGTAGCGAGGCATCTTGTCCCCGACCACACCTGCCAAGGCGGGTCCCGTGTGGATCCCCACTCTGATCTGCACAGAGAACCTTGCTTAGGAGGGACCATCAAGTACTCTTGCTTTGACTTTTAAGTTTGGATATAATTTATATAAAATAAAAAACACAGACCTGAAGGTATTTAGTTCCACCAGTGTGGCAAATACCCTTGTAGCCACCAACCCAAAGAAAGTACAGACTGGCTTCATCCCCTTGTAAAATAATCTTGTTCCCCTCCCAGTTAAGTTCCACCTCTCGCTCCAAAGGTCAGCACTTTCTTATTTCTTCTCCCCAAGATGAATGGGCCTGTTTTCTGACTTCACATATATGGAGTCATAGAGTATATTCTGTTTTGTATCAGCCTTCATTTTTTCAACTCAGTGTTTTTGAGACTCATCCATATTGTTAAGTGTATCAGTAGCTCATTCTTTTACCTCTAAATACTATTCTCTTGTAAGAATTACATCACTATGCATTTGTTCAGTCATCTCTTTACAAACATTTAGGTTATTTCCCATCTGGAGCTGTTATGAACTTTCTTGGGGAGATCTTTTTGTGGACATACATTTTTCATTTTTCTCAGGAAAATATCTAGAAATGGAATCCCTGAATCACAAGGCAGATGAATACATGTAGGCCAAATATCTTTCCTATTCTATGATTTTATATACGCATTTTCCTGAATAAGCAGACTTTTTTTTTTATTGACACATATATTAGTTTAGGGCTAAGAAAATGTCACAGTTGAGTGGTTTAAACAACAAAAAATGTACTTTCTCACAGTTCTGGAGTCTGAAAATCCAAGGTCAAGGTCTCGGCTTTCTCCCAAGGTCCTTCTTGGCTTGCAGGTGGCTGTCCTTTTGCTGTGTCTCACACAGTCTCCTTCCTTGAACACACATCCTTGATATCTCTTCCTGCCTCCAAGTTTCTCTTCTTACTAAGGACACCAGTCAGGTTGAACTAGAACCCACTCTAACAGCCTCTCTAAAGGCCCTACTGCCAAGAGTCCAATACAATCACCTTCATGAGGTACCAGGCGCTCAAGGACCAGCACATACATTTCACATGTACCTCAGAGCCATTTGTCTTAGTTCTCTTGCTGTGACATTACCCTCCCAGGGCCACTGGCATGTGTTTGGGGAAGGCCCCACATACTTCTGGAACTGGAAATCTCCTCAGATCCATCTGTAGTCTTTGACTGACGGAACCTATGCCTTTGTGAAGACCTGTGGGGAAAAGGTCGATAAGGGGTAGAGACGCTGTCGCTAGAATTTGTCAGAGACAAGCACTCTGGGAGTCTAACCCATCATGCCAGCTCCCAGGTGGCCATTAAAAGTTCACTCAACTTTAGACGGGCTTTGTCTCAGCCTCACCTCTGGAGGCTGGCTTCTCCTGCTGCTCTCCTAGGGAACAACAATCATGGGTGGCTTCTTGCAAGGGTTCACCACTTTCTGGAATTTGGTTCATTTCTATTTTGTTGCTATGTGATTATATTTTTTTTTAAGCTACTCCGGTGTCTCAACTGTAAAGAATCTGCCAGCGATGCAGGACATGCAAGAGACTTGAGCTCCCTCCCCAGGTTAGGAAGAGCCCCTGGAGGAAGGCAATGACAAGCCACGCCAGTATTTTTGCCCAGGAAGTCCCCTACATTTTCATTTTCTCAGGAAAATATCTAGAAATGGAATCCCTGAATCACAAGGCAGATGAATACATGTAGGCCAAATATCTTTCCTATTCTATGATTTTATATACGCATTTTCCTGAATAAGCAGACTTTTTTTTTTATTGACACATATATTAGTTTAGGGCTAAGAAAATGTCACAGTTGAGTGGTTTAAACAACAAAAAATGTACTTTCTCACAGTTCTGGAGTCTGAAAATCCAAGGTCAAGGTCTCGGCTTTCTCCCAAGGTCCTTCTTGGCTTGCAGGTGGCTGTCCTTTTGCTGTGTCTCACACAGTCTCCTTCCTTGAACACACATCCTTGATATCTCTTCCTGCCTCCAAGTTTCTCTTCTTACTAAGGACACCAGTCAGGTTGAACTAGAACCCACTCTAACAGCCTCTCTAAAGGCCCTACTGCCAAGAGTCCAATACAATCACCTTCATGAGGTACCAGGCGCTCAAGGACCAGCACATACATTTCACATGTACCTCAGAGCCATTTGTCTTAGTTCTCTTGCTGTGACATTACCCTCCCAGGGCCACTGGCATGTGTTTGGGGAAGGCCCCACATACTTCTGGAACTGGAAATCTCCCTCAGATCCATCTGTAGTCTTTGACTGACGGAACCTATGCCTTTGTGAAGACCTGTGGGGAAAAGGTCGATAAGGGGTAGAGACGCTGTCGCTAGAATTTGTCAGAGACAAGCACTCTGGGAGTCTAACCCATCATGCCAGCTCCCAGGTGGCCATTAAAAGTTCACTCAACTTTAGACGGGCTTTGTCTCAGCCTCACCTCTGGAGGCTGGCTTCTCCTGCTGCTCTCCTAGGGAACAACAATCATGGGTGGCTTCTTGCAAGGGTTCACCACTTTCTGGAATTTGGTTCATTTCTATTTTGTTGCTATGTGATTATATTTTTTTTTAAGCTACTCCGGTGTCTCAACTGTAAAGAATCTGCCAGCGATGCAGGACATGCAAGAGACTTGAGCTCCCTCCCCAGGTTAGGAAGAGCCCCTGGAGGAAGGCAATGACAAGCCACGCCAGTATTTTTGCCCAGGAAGTCCCATGGACAGAGGAGCCTGGCGGGGCTACAGAAGAGTTGGACACAACTGAGCACACATGTGGAAACAGAATTCTCTTGTCGCTTTCTACGTCCCATTCAGGTGTACTTGTCTTTTCATCTGTCCATGCTAGATTTTCTTTTCCTGAAAATAAGATTTTAAGCTCCTCTAGAGAAAAGAATTTGCCATACATTTCTCTGAATCCTTCAAAGCACCTAACGCTCATGTGTAGGGTGACCTCAGCAAATGTGGATCATAGGCTTTACAAGGGAATGAACAAAAGATCTCAATGAGTAGTCATTTTCAGACTGGAGAAATAGCAACACCATTCTCTTAAGAGAGAGAATGTCTCCAGCCCTCTACTCTACTTCCTTAAACCTACATGCTATGCAGTTTCTTGTGGATATTTAATGATGTTCATATGACCCTATTCTCTTTTTTCAATATTTATTTATTTGGCTGTGCCAGGTCTTAGTTGCAGCACATGGGATCTTTAGTTGCAGCATGAGAACTCTTACTTGTGGTATGTGAGATCTAGTTCCCTGACCAGGGATCAAACCCAGGCCCCCCTGCTTTGGAAGCATGAAATCTTAGCTAGTGGACCACTATGGAAGTCCCTATTCCCTATTCTTATCCTTAGAATTGCTAACATCTTTTCCTTTTTTTTTTGGTAAGTCCACTATGCCAGTCTCCAGGAACTCATTGTTTACTCTCAATCACGCTGGAGTAGCTGTTATTCTCTGTTGCCATGCCTCTAACACAAACAGACCTACTCGATCCACACAACAGTATGTTTTCTATTATTCCTCAGTGGCTTTCATTAGAATTCTTGAACCGAAACACTTATCTCATTTCTGACTTCCTTGTCTCTCCTTGCGGCCTCCGTCCCTCCCATCCTGATTTCTCATTTGTGACTCTGGGACTTTGATACAACCACTGTCTCTCTGTGTTTGCAATGGGCCAGTATCACGGACATGACATGTGACCAGCTTTCACTCCGAAAACCACCGCAGCCAGAATCCGCGGTACTTCTCAGCTTCTAAATCACTGAGGTGACGGTGAATGCAGCATATGTTCCGAATCCCCTAAATAGGGGCTATCGTTTGGGAAAATCCTGCTCCACCTTATAGCTGGCTTTATTTCCAGCAGGCTGTTTAGTTTCTGGCTCAGATCTGACAGGAGCAGCAAAGGGACCTCAGATTTTAAAGGACAGAGACTCTGCTCTCAGCCACCTCGGGGCTGTGGGGATCCGCCGAGCAGACAGAAAACAGCATTTACTTTTCATCGCCAAGTGCATCCAACTTTTCCAGCGCAAACAAACTTCTGTACTCGGAACAGCAGCTTCCTGTGTTCCTGTGAGAAAGGCCAGCAGATGTCTCGCTCGTGGCCACATGCTGGAGGGAAAGCTGCTCTGCGTACCTCAGGGCACGGCGGTGCCTGGCCTGCTGGCTGGAGGCAGTTTCACGCCTCAGCCTGAGTTCCGAACCCAGCAGACGGCAAGTTGGACACCCACCTTCCCTAAGCGAAGAGCAGTTGGCTGTTGAGTAAACCTGAGCCACTTGTTGAAATGCTTGAGCAAAATGGCAGGAACTGGAAATGAGCTGGCTTCCTATGCTCCGAGCCCCACCAAGCCAGTGAGGAGGTGCTCAGCGCTGCCCGCTTGTGGGCGGAGGAAGCCTGCATTAACCCCGTCATAACCCTGAGCTCCACAGCCTCTTCTCAAATTTAAGAGAAGCCAGGACAATAACACCCTAATACCTCTGTTATTTAGTAACGTATGCAGGCGAGTTGGGAGACATGACCCATTTGAATGACTGTCACATGCAGACTCATAGACAGAATTCTACCTTCTTGTGTGAGAAAGCAAAGAACTCAGTGGCTCTCTACCTGGATGGGTTCTCCAGTAACAGGATTCAGCACTTCTTTTGCAGAAATCCTCATCCCCAGGGCAAAGTTTGCTACCCTCTGAGCGTGGCTCCCAACAGGCACCGGCACACCGCCCACCACCATGTAAGCATCTCCTATGGTTTCCACCTGTCAGGGCAGAAATACGAGGGGAATCAGAGGGCTTTCTTAATGCATGAAATTCAATGCTAAATACTTTTGGTCATTTCCCACACCAGTGGTAAAGAACCTGCCTGCCAGTACAGGACACCTAGGTTTGATTCCTTGGTTGGGAAGATCCCCAGGAGTAGGAAATGGCAACTCATTCCAGTATGCTTACCTGGAGAATCCCAGGGACAGAGGAGCCTAGGGGGCTACAGTCCATGAGTCACAAAGGGTCTGACACAGCACACACAAACACACATATTGACAGAAGGACCATAGTTAAGCTGGTGGTTATTTTCTACGAACGTGAGGAGCATGAAAAGAGGTGAGATTAAAAAAAAAAAAAAAAAAAAGACCCAGGAAACACCACGAGGGAGCCAAAAGGTCTTGCTTTTGGCTTTTGGCAGAGACAAGTTCCAGAGAGGACAAAGCCGTGTACGCGATCCACATACGATGCTGTGTCTTAGATCCACACTATCTAGGTTAGGCTCAGTGCTGAAATGAGGATGCAGTATTCTCTGGGAAAACAGGATGGCCCTTACAGGCAACCTTAGGATTGGGCAGCATAGAAGGATTTTTGAAACATTAAAAATCCTGAAATACCTCCAATTCCTCTTTAGCTCTTCCTCCGACCCTCTCTGCCATCCACACTGAAGCCCAGACCAGGGCGTGGGGAGGGAAAAGAAGCCCCACCACCAGGTACACGCCCGGCCCACGCACAGAGGGACACACAGCCCAGGGCACCCCGAGCCCACCTTGTAGACCTCGTGGACGCTGGTTAACCGGTCGAACTTGGAGTACATTGAATTCAGCATGTTCACTATCTGGATCGGTTCACAGGCAGCACAGATGTTCGTAAACGTCACCACGTCGCTGAAGAGAATTGTGCAGGTTTTAAATTCTCCTGCAGCACACACCAGGTGTCAGTGAGAGTCAAGGATGTGGAATAACAATTCTACTAAGTCTGCATCCAAGTGGCCTTTGGGAACCAAATTTGATTGTGGCTCAGGGAAAAGGAGCCAAGTGCTCTGTCACCATTCAGCATCCACCCACCAGACAGTTACTGCCTGTCTGCCGAGAGCTGGTCATCCTGCTGGCAGAATTGTATCATATGAAGCAGGCAGGGGCCCATGCCCATAAGGAGTGCCTATTCCCTGGTAGCTCAGCTGGTAAAGAATCCACCAGCAATGCAGGAGATCCCAAGTCGATTCCTGGGTCCAGAAGATCCCCTGGAGAAGGGACAGGTTACCCACTCCAGTATTCTTGCCTGGAGAATTCCATGGACAGAGGAGCCTGGTGGGCTACAGTGGATGGTGTTGCAAAAGAGTTGGACACAACTGAGTGACTTTCACTTTCGTTCAGTCTAGCAAAGGATAGTCTAGAATCCCGTGGGCACTGGAGCCTGGTGGGCAACAGAGCGCTGTGGGATGTCAGGATGGACTGGATGGGCAATGGCTTACAGAGAGCCCAGTGGGCCAAAGCAAAGTCTGAACCATAGGAAGATGCAAAGGGAAGGGAAAATTCCATGAAGGGGAGATTATTACCGGAGGTACACCTGCCCAGCCTCAGCAGGCACCCCTTGGCCATGTACCGCACGCCAGGGACAACACCCTGCAGTGTTTACCCTCACGGTGCCTTACCTTGACTCTTGCTATGCTGATCTCTTGAAATGCCTTTCCTTTTTCTTTTTGTAAAACTCAAGGCCCAACTCAAGCGCCACTCTCTACATACTAGCCTTCACTCCTACACCACCCCTGTCTCTTTCTCTTCTGACATTTATAAGCTGTGAATCTTTATGTTATCTATGTTTCCACAGTAATTTCCATGGTGGGAAAAGAATGAATTTTGGAGTTAAGTGGACTTCTGATTGGTTTCCAGCTCTTTTCCTCATGAACTGAGTGAATCTACTCCACTGGTATGGCTAATAATGCCTTCCTTCCAGAAATGTTCAGAAAATTAAATGAGAGAACATACATACCATGTCTCACAGAGATCCCAGCACAATAATTTCTCCTTCATGCACATGAATTTCCTTTTTCATTCAGCCACCCCCAATAGTGTATTCTGTAGGTATCGGTCAAACCCACAAGACTATGAGCTTCTTTGGGTCCCAACACTCAGCAGAACACCCTGGCACCATGCTTGTCTAATGACATGAATGCTCGCTGGTGACAAATGGAAAATGAGTTTGGAATAAACAGGGCATTCTTCCCTCTGGTAAAAGTTTGTTCTTCCAGAATGGTCCTCAGGGGCATCCCAGGACTCATTTAATGTGTGAGGGCATCAGCTTCCCTGGTGGCTCAGATGGTCAAAAATCTGCCTGCCGTGCAGGAGGCATAGGGAAGGTGCCCTGGAGAAGGAAACGGAAGCCCACTGCAGGATTCTTGCCTGGAGAATCCCATGGGCATTGGCGCCTGGTGGGCAACAGCCCATGGGGTCACAAGAGTCAGACACAGCTGAGCAGCTAACACTTTCACTACCATATCATTTCTAGTTTGTGAAGAGCCCTATCCACAGTCACTGTAGTATTCTCAAGATAGAAAGCAGAAAACTAGGCCATGGAGCTTAACTAGCCCAAGACCACGTTGCTAGCAAGTGATGGAGACAGAATCCAAGCCCAGATCTGTCTGGTTTCAGAGCCACCGCCCCTACCACCAAGGTGCCCTGTGGTGGCCGGGCACCCCTCACCTGCGGCCACCTTCCTGCCCTCCTTCAGCTGGTTGGCCACGTGCTCAGGCAGCATGGCATACAGCAAGGTCTCCGTCTTCTTCTTCTCGGCGGCCAGGTGCATGGAGAGGACGCGCAGCTCCTCCTTCTTCCTCTCCAGCTGGTTGGCCAGCTCCAGCTCGGCCAGGCGCTGCTGGTTCAGGAGGACCAGGTCCCTGGTGCCGTCGTGGGGGGCAATGTCGGAGAGGTGCATCCGGTGTGCCTCCAGCTCCTGCAGGCTGCGCAGCTGGGGCGAGCACAGGTACACCATGCAGCGCGTGGACTCCATCCAGATCATCTGGCCTGCCCGCCAAGAGAGAGACGGGCCAAGGAGGGCGTCACCAGCCGGCGAGGACACAGCGCCCCGGCCGTCGCCCACGTCTCACGCCCTGCTCACTGCAGCCCAGGCCCACTCCGCCCCTCTTTGCTCGTTCTCCCGGAAGTTCTCTCTCGTTTCTGTCTGCACGTCCTCCACTCCCACTCTGTCCACAGCAACTTTTGTTACCTTGAAACAACTGCCCATGACCTCCAAACAACCTCCCCTAACGCCAGTCCGTCTTTTTCTCCCTCTGCCCTTCTGCCATGGAAGGGTGTCCAGTGAGTCTTGCTTCCTGGAATCTCACTTCTGGGGCGGATGCTGCCTTCACTCAGATTTCTCCTCCCTCTTTCAACCTCTGCTTTAGGATTTTCACTCGTCCCTCAGATACTGGTGTGAGCATTCCCCAACTGCACTCCCACCATGCCGATGGGGAATTGGAATTTACAGACAAACCTTGCTTCCTGGACTCAAGATACCTATTACTTTTAACAGTCGATGTCTACAGTCTTATTAGACATTCATTGCAGAAAATGCAAAAAAGGGGAAGAAAATAATAAAAATCACCCACAATCACACCACAGATAATTACTGTTAATCTTTGGGGGTGTATCTTTTTACAACCAAAAACTAGGATTATCAGCCATTTTCTTCATGTAATCTCAATTTTTCCCTTAAATCCTATCATAGGCATTCTTTCATAGCATAAATATGGATAGGCATTTTTTTTTTTTTTAATTTTTTTGGGCGGGGAATAGGGGATTGGGGAGGGAGGGGGACGGGCGGGCCACTTCTATTGGTCCTTCATTTATCTGTTTTCATCCATCTTTGTTCCTTGGCCCATGTGGGTCTCCCATTGCGGTGGCGTCTGTCGTTGCAGAGCGCCAGCTCTGGGCGCATGCGCTCCAGAGCTCCGGCTCGGTAATTGGACACATCAGTCCAGCCGCTGCGCGGCACGTGGGATCTTCCCAGGCCAGGGCTCGAACCGGCACCCCTTGCACTGCAAGGCGGTGTCCTTACCCACTGGACCACCAGGGAAGCCCAGGCATTATTTTTTACTTAATAAGCTAACGTGTTTATTTTATCATCCCATAAACAATGAATAAGCTTGAAGTATGTCATTGTGCATAATTGTGGCTATTTTGTTAAAGGATATATTCTTAGGCAAAAAATGTGCTCATTTTAAGATTTTAAATACATATTGCCGGGCTTCCCCTGGTGGTCCAGTGGGTAAGGACACCGCCTTGCAGTGCAAGGGGCACTGGCTCGATCTCTGGCCTGGGAAGATCCCACGTGCCGCGGAGTGGCTGGACCGATGTGTCCAATCACCGAGCCGGAGCTCTGGAGCGCATGCGCCCAGAGCTGGCGCTCTGCAACGACAGACGCCACCGCAATGGGAGACCCACATGGGCCAAGGAACAAAGATGGATGAAAACAGATAAATGAAGGACCAATAGAAGTGGCCCGCCCGTCCCCCTCCCTCCCCACCCCACTCCCCAAAAGATAAATAAATAAAAATAAATACATATTGCCAAATTGCCCTCTAAATTGCGACCATTTGCAGTTGCACTGGGGCTTCCCTGGATAGCTCAGCTGGTAAAGAATACACCTGCAATGCAGGAGACCCCAGTTCAACTCCTGGGTTGCGAAATTTGCTACAATGATTTTTTTATTATTATCTATTAGGTATTTATACATGGATGTCTGCAACTGAACTCGCCTGCAGTCCTGTCTGCAAATCTTCTCTTTTTCTTAATTCTTTTCTCAGGCATTTGTAGTTCCTACCATGAGTCAGGCACACCTTCGTAGGCCTGGATACAGCAGCGACTCAGACGGACAAAGTCGCCCCCAAGGTGTCTACAGCATGTCTTTTCCTCATTAATCGCACCTTCATGACCCTGTTACCTAAATAAGAAAGCTAATAATTACCCAGATAGTCTCTCTTTTTCGACCTCTACATCCAGTAACCCGTTTCTGCCTTAACTACTTCATGACTCTGGTCCCCATCACCACCCCAAAGCCCCTGCCTGGTGGCACTCAGCACTCTGAGCCCCTCCCCTGCTCTCCAGGGGCAGCCCCCTCTGGTCCCAGACTCTGTCTTCTCAACACCCTGGCCCTTCCTTCACGTGGCCCCTGAGTGATCCTTCTAAATCTCAGATATGATCATGGGAGACACTTAAAATGTTTCCTCATCTTATCAGTCTCCTTTCCCATCACTCCACTAGACAATCTGCTTACGTCGTTTTTCTCTTGGAGGTCTCAGCTCCAGAATACCTAACAGTCTGGTAGGAAGTTCAAAATACGTGCCCCCTTGTATCACACACAAAATTAACTCCAAATGAAATCGGGAGACCAAATGTAAGAGCTAAAACTAGAGAACTCTTGGAAGAAAACATAAAGGGTCACAAGGTTGGATTCAGCAATGATTTCTCAGATGTGACACCAAAACCACAGGCAACGAAAGGAAAAACAGGTCAACTGGGTGACATCAAAATTAAATGCTTCTGTCCACCAAACAATATAATCAATAAAGTGAAATAGCATCCCATGGGATGGGGGAAAATACTTGCAAATCATAAGGAGTTAATATCCAGAATATATGAAGAACTTCTACAACACAATAAAATCCAAACAACCTGGTTTAAAAATGGGCAAATAACTTGAATAGACATTTCTCTAAAGAAGATATACAAGCAACCAATAAGCACATGAAGAATGCTCAACATCAGTAATCATTAGGGAAACACAAACTAAAATCAGTGAGATACCACTTCATATCCGTTAGGCAACTATTGTTTTAAAAAAATGCAAAATGAACTATTAAACAGAAGATAAGTGTCTTTGAGGATGTGGAAGATTTGGAAAACTTGTGAACTGCTGATGGGAATATAAAATGGTGTAGCATCAGAGGAAGACAGTGTAGCAATTCCTCAGTAAATTAGAAATAAAGGGGTTTCCCTGGTGGTCCAGTGGGTAAGGACACAGCCTTGCAATGCAAGGGACGCCGGTTCGATCCTTGGCCT
Organism: Tragulus kanchil; assembly: GCA_022376925.1. Classification (NCBI taxonomy): domain Eukaryota; kingdom Metazoa; phylum Chordata; class Mammalia; order Artiodactyla; family Tragulidae; genus Tragulus; species Tragulus kanchil. The sequence continues at coordinate 72,794,840 of JAIOJX010000003.1, read as the reverse complement.
GGGAGGAAGGATCCTACGTGCCGCAAAGAGGCTGGGCCGGTGTGTCCAACTACCGAGCTAGAGCTCTGGAGTGCATGCGCCCAGAGCTGGTGCTCTGCGACAAGAGAGGCCACTGTGATGGGAGGCCCACACAGGCCAAAGAACAAAGATGGATGAAAATAGACTAATGAAAGACCAATAGAAGTAGCCAAAAAAAAAAAACAGCCACATGGTCCGGCCATCTCACTTTTGGATATTTAGTGAAAGGAACTGAGAGTAGGGGCGTGATGAAACATTTGTACGCCGTGTTTCTAGCCACATTATTCATTCTTCAAGAAGTGAAGCAACCCAACTATCCATTGACTGATGAGTGAATAAGTAAAATGTAGTCTATACATGTGGGAATAATATAATAACAATTCGGTCTTAAAAAGGAAGGGAACTCTGACATATGCTACCACATGGATGAACCTTGAAGACATTATGCTAAATAAAAAAAAGACAGTCACAAAAGGACACATATCATATAATTCTACTTATATGAGGCACCTAAGCTAGTCAAATTCATACAGATAAGTAGGGAGAGTGGTGGTGGCCTGGGTTGGGGGAGGGGAAATGAGGACTAGGGGTTAACGTAGGCAGAGTTTCAGTTTTGCAAGATGAGAAAGTTCTGGAAGATGGATGGTGGTGATGAATGCATGGTTCTCTGAATGTACTCACCACGACTGAACAGTTCAAATGGTAAATTTTACCCTGTGTAAATTTTACTGTAATTGAAACAAAACCAACACACGTGCCCTCTTATAACTGTCAGATGATCACATTGCTATATGAAGGGCAGACCATTTCTTGTGGACAAATAGTGCCACCTGCATTTTGAAAATTCTGGTAACAGAGTCCAGCATTTTAAACTTTATTATTAAATTTTATAATTTATAGAGCTCATTTATTTCTAAGCCAGATATGGTTTGAGGAAATAAAATCTTTTGTTCCCCAATGAAGCCAAATGGAAAAAAGTTACACCGCTGTCAGTGTAGTCCCTCACGTTTTATCCCACTTTTTTTGAGGAATTTAGACAAGCGCTCTTCCCTTTCTGTCTGGTCCCGCAGAGCAGAGAGCAACCGGGAGGAGCCCGTTACTACCTCGGAGCCTGAGCGCGGGCTGGCTTCTCCAGGCGGCAGGCAGCATCTCCCGGCGCGCCTTCAGGACAAATTGACTGTTGATGAATTTGCAGATGCTGAAAATGTTGAAGGTCACTTGGGGATGGACGATGGAGAAATACTCGTCCAGGCGAACCTTCTGGGTCTGGAGACCCGGGACGTACTTCTGAACGCTCACTCCGGCTTGCCTGACCTGCAGCTGTCCACAAGGGGCACACGTGAGACTTCGGGAGAGAAGGCAACCTGAAGGGTCAACGTTCCCCTAGAAACAGCCCCCGCCCATGCGTGGCTGGGGGGAAAGGGAAGGTAATAGACACCACGGAAGTAACGGAGAAAAACGTAAAAAGGGAACCCGCAGCAGGTCTCTGAAAGAGAAAGGAACCGCATGGGAGTGCCTGAAAGCACATTTATCTGACTCACAAGGAAGACGTTAAAACCGCGATGAAAAAAATAATAATAATAAACCTGCAATGGGGATAATAGTTCCTTCCCTCGCTTTAGTCCTCTCTTTGTCTCTGTCTCTTTGGATGTAACCAATAAAGCAACTAGAAAATGCTGAAGCTTGGATCTGACACCCAGGTCTGGGTGAAGGAAGGAATCCATCACAGAGATAGGGGGTCACCTTCTACTGCCATCTCTAGGGAACACCCAGAAGGGAAAGACAACAACAACCACAAAGTGTTCCTTACATAAAAAATCCAAAGCCAGTCAAAATTATCTGGGAATACTTAAGTGAACTTCACTTTCCAGGCTATAGAAATCAACCTGACCGTATGGAATAAGGATCATTAAAATTTCTATTTCTATGCCCAAAATCTTCAAAGAAAGGAAGTGTTTCAGTAGATCAGAAACTTGAATGTTAATAGTAGTAATGAAAATAATATCCTCCTGGTACTGGGGGAAAGTCACAGTACATAGCTTCATAATGCGGAGTTATTGCATACAGGGATGTTGATTTCCTCAGATCATAAATTCTTTGCAACCAGAGAGGACCCTCGAGTGAGTCAGCATCACAGAATCTGTACCCAGAACGCACTGGTAGGTGATGATGTGACATATGTGTGCATTCACATAAATATCAGCGGGAGTCAGAATGACTGGAGGCATGTTTCACTGACAATTTTTGAACCAAATTTATTTTGCCCTTTAAGCTCGCAATCAATTTGATTTTTATCAGTCCCTTTTACCCAAGGAAATTGAAAATGACCACATGGAAATGGTCACTGTCCGGCACCCCTCCCACAGAACAGTGGGTTTGGGCCTCTCCCCACCTTCAAGAGGCAGAAAGAGAAGCTTGGTGGAACCGACCACCCATCCATGGGGGCTGCAAAGATGGGGAGGGGTCATATTTCAAAACCCACCCTGCCATTGCGGCCGTGTGCTTTTTGTCTCTTGCTGAAGTCGCTTCCGTGTCCCTTCCCTTGTTTCTGATGGTTAAGTTTGCTCATGCACCTGCTAGTTCAACCCCATGGAACGGCTCCCTTCTGTGCTGATAGGCACAGATAGAAGATGCTGCATGTATATGTATGGCCGAGCCCCTTCACTCTTCACCTGAAGCTATCACAAAATTGTTAATTGGCTATACCCCAATAAAAGTGTTTCTGGTGTAAAAGAAAAAAAAAAAAAAAAGATGCAGCATTCTGGTTTCCAGAACATGCCACAATGAAAAGGAAGGCAATAGTTCTGCCAGGCTAAACCCCAGCCCCACAAGCCCTGGGTACTCCTCAGGGACTTGAAAGTCCCCACCAGCTGTCAAAGACTATAAGACTCACTCCAGTCCCCAGCCTATCCCCACTTCAAGAAGAAAAGGTCTCCTTACTGATTCATCAAATACCACGTGGAAGGGAAAAGCCGTGCAGAAGGTCTTCTCTTCTATCCAGAGCCGCTTGGGATAGATCGGCTCAAAGGTGTCCCTGAGATGCCCTGGAGGGAGACAAAGAATCCTGTTCATTCACCAGCAACTCAGGCCACCCACTCCAGAGACCATCTCCAATGTTTTCCTGGCAGAGCACAGCCCTGCCCCTCAGCTCAACTCCCTCAGCATCTCCAGATGGCCATGGCCATTCTGCTTCCAAATTAAAACAAACAGAAAACTTGCTACCAGGTTGAGAAGCCTACCCCACCCCCACCGCTGCCCCGCCAAGTTTCTGCCTGCCACTCAAGGGTTCCTTGGCCAATTGAGCGCGGCTTGCCATGAGCACAGGGCCGGCATTGAAACGCTGACAGCCAGACAATGAGCTCGTGGAGCACAGCGCACGCACCCGGCCGGCGTCAGGGACATTCGCCATGGAGCTTTGCAGACTGACAGTTTTGGGTGGCACATGAAAATTTCACCAACAGCCCTATTTGGCAGGGCGTAGAGATTCGAAATGGAGCCTTTTTGATATGAAAATCTCTTAGACAAAGGATGTCAACTGCATGTTTGACTCGCTTGCCATGGCTTGAGGGATTCAAAATGCAGTCCTCTGACCCCGTGGACCTTCTCTCAGACGCATGTCATCATGACCCATGGGGTATGACCGGGGGTCTCCAACGCCCTTCTCCCAGTGGCCCCTGCTCTGACTCAGGTCTTAGGTGCTGGTCAAGAGACCTGGACATCAGCAGGTGCACCTTTGAGGGCCTGATGCCTTCATTTTGCAGGTGGAAGACAGAGGACTTAGACTCCCCAGGGACACACCCCGAAATCTGTAATCCTGGCTCTCGACCCAATGTCTTTCACACTCCTGGACATCATGATTTTTTTAATCTATAGACTTCCGAGCCAGAACTGTATGGCAGTCCCCAAGGCCTGAGGGGCTGAGGAAAACTCATTCTGATGATCTGTTGGCATTCTTCCTTCCTCTCTGTCCAACGCAGTTACCAACAGGGGCTCAGTCCTGTCCCTCTCCAAGACCTTCCCCGAATTACAGGGGAGACTGTGCCTCCGTGTCAACCCAGCACAAGCAGAGAGGCAAAGGAAGGCAAATTAGAGCCTCATGTTTTAGAGTTAAAAACCATACCTTGGGGCTTCCCTGGTGGTCCAGTAGGTAGGGACACTGCCTTGCAGTGCAAGGGGTGCCAGTTCGATCCCTGGCCTGGGAAGATCCCACTTGCCATGGAGCGGCTGGACCGATGTGTCCAACTACCGAGCCGGAGCTCTGGAGCGCATGTGCTCAGAGCCGGTGCTCTGCAATGAGAGAGGCCACTGCAATGGGAGGTCCACACAGGCCAAAGAACAAACATGGAAATAAATAAAAGACCAATAGAAGTGGCCAAAAAAAGAAAAAAGATTTTATTTAAAAAAACCACACCTTGTACCAAATCCAAGCTCTGCAGAAATTAGTGACATTTTTAGGATTCACGCTGGGTGGGTCTTCCCCTGGCTTGACCCTTCTCCCAAAGAGGCTAACCTTTCAAATTTCTTTCTCATCACTTCTCAGGAAATTTTTTTGTTTTTTGTTTTTTTTTAATTGGAGTATAGTGAATTTAAAATGTTGTGTTAGTTTCTGCTATAGTGATGTGAATCAGTTATTACATACATATAGCCCCTCTTTTTTAGATTATTTCCCATGAAATGCTTTTAGTTGATTTCATAAATGAAGTTAGGAATCAATGACATTCTGATGACAGAGGACTTGGCCCGTTCGTGGGCAGAAGGCAATTATCCTGATCTGAGGGCTGAGGTCAGGAAAAGAGCCTGCTTACCTGCTCCGAACATGACTATGCTCCTCACAACTTCCCAGCGGGACTTTTTCACAGAATGGACAGAGACACTCAAATATTTCTCTTTCATCCTAAGGAAAGCTGTCTCCAGGGCCTGCAGGTGGCAGGGAGAGAAGCGTCCACATCTGGTCACGTGACGGGTCATGAGATGGGAGATGCATGAGCCCCATTGGCTATGATGCGGCTAGAGGAACAATGGGGCCATGCAAGGTCAACTCTAGCAAGGCTTACTGAGCCTCAAGACTGTTCTCCAATGAATCCTCATGCTGTTTCTCCACCAAAGGCAGCAAGAATTTTTTATAAAATCTCAAGGCCGGGGGGTGGTGTTGGTGACAAGAAGATCACACAGGAACTTCTCTTCCTGTGGTTGAAGAGTCTACACTGAGTAGACTCGGAGGTGGTCTCTGAATACACTGAGATCCAAACATTGTGTGCTCCAGGAATCACAGACTTCTCTGGATATCCCTATGTGGACACAGAGAGCCGTGCACTGAATAGATACAGGGGCTTAGATGGTAAAGAATCTGCCTGCAATGCAGGAGAGACTGGGTTCGATCCCTGTGTCAGGACGGTCTCCTGGCGTAGGAAATGGCAACCCACTCCAGCACTCTTGCCTGGAGAATTCCATGGACAGAGCAGCCTGGAGGACTACAGTCCATGGGTCACAAAGGGTCAGACATGACCAAGCAATGAACACTTTTACCTAAACTGATAATGCACTCCACAAGCTGCAGTCGAGGCAGCCAACCACAGGCTTATGCGTTGACTCCAGCTCCTGGGCTGGCCCCAGCTGCAGCAGTGGGCACTCAGGACTTGAAAGGTCAGTTTGCCTCATGAGAATTGCAAAATAAGCCACAAACTCCGAATTTCAAGGCCTCTACCATTGCTATTTTTTTTAATATGTAAAAATGTTTCAGGTTAATGTTCATTCTCAAAGAGCCTCCCAGGTTTTATCCAGATGACCTTAACCCAGTGGCTCTCAACCAACAGTCAGTTTGTCTCCCACCCTTCCCCTGAGGACCCTGGGCGGTGCCTGGAGACATTTTTGGTTGCCACAACGTAGGATGGCGGAGGAGAGCTGGGTGCTACTAGCGTCTGGTGAGTAGAACAAGGATGCTGCTAAACGCTCACAGGACAGCCCATCATAAGGAGGAGTTACCTGAATGTCGGCAGGGCTGAGGCTGAGCCACCCTGCCCTCACTCCACCATTAGAAGGTCCGGTTGCTTCTGTTGTTTGCACCGATTGCTCTGAGACTAGTCGCCCCACAGAGGAACGATGCTTTCTGAAGACACGGCACACCCCGTACCTCTTGGTCTCTCTGGTTGTCCCGACTGCCTTGTGGTCCCTTTGGCTTTGCCCTTCTCGTCTGTCTGTGTGGTTTTTGCACGACCAGAAACACCACGTGCTCCTTCTTCCCCGTCCTCTCCTCCTCCTGACTCACGTCAAGGATGTTCATGGTCACATCCGTGTCAAAGAAGTCCTTGGCCACAGCCTCAATGATACCTGCAGCAGAAGGACACCTATTGGTGAGGGATGGCAGCAGGCAAAATCATAAAATAAATCAAGTTATGCAAACTTCTGATAAATATTCCAGAGTCCACCAGCCCCAGGCCCTCTGTCAAAGCAGGCAGTACACGAAAGATTAATGAATTAAAAATAGTAACAGGTGGATATTTCTAAAACTAGACACTAAACTTATGCCCACCACTCTGATTTCTTATTTAGCATCTATTCATTTGTTTGTTTTTTCCAGGAAGGCATGCAAGTCATTAAACAAACTCTGGTGAAAATGTAGGAAAAAATCCGTTGTAAAAGTATTAAGAATCACATTTTTAAAAGTGCTCCTCTATGAATCTATCCCAGGGTTTTAAGATAAAACATAGGAAAAGCACACATGATGTTCATCCCAGCTCTGTTTGCAATAGCAAAAGTGTAGTATTAACTGAAGTTCAACAACAGGTGACTAGTTAATTACGACATGGAATACAATTCAACCATTGAAGTGGTTTTAAATACTCTGTGAGGGGTTTTCCTGGCAATTCAGTGGTTAAGACTTTCCCTTCCAATGGAAGGAGTGTGGGTTCAATCCCTGGTCTGGGAACTAAGATGTCACATGCCTCTTGGCCAAAAAACCAAAACTTAAAACAGGAGCTATATTGTAACAAATTCAGTAAAAACTTTAAAAATGGTCCACGGCACAAAAAAAATACGTTTTTTTTTTTAATCTTGAAAACAATAAAGATTAGGTGAAACATGAAAGGATGCATTTTCTATAATACTGAATACAACAAAAAGATACAAAACAACATACAGAGTTATCACAACTATGTGAAAACTCACATAATGAAAATGCTGACATGAAAATGAAAAGCATTCCTTCTTTTGGTACTTGGAAACTTATTTTAAGGCTCAACTTTGGGATCTAGGGTCAAAGATAGCAAAAAGGCAGACTATGCAAGAAATGGGACTTAAACTTCTTACCCACGGCCGACTATTACTCATCCTAAGGATCCTATGGAGAAAAACGTCCATACTCGGTAGACCCCACAGCTCTGGGCCTGGCTAAGCCATCCCCATACCTGGCACGATGTGGCACAGACCACTTCTATCCGAGTAGTAATGGAGAAGCATCTTCCCGCCTGCTCCTCTCTCCACACGAAAGGATGGTGCATTCATCTCCTATTTAAAAGATAGCACATTTTTCCTGGTGGATACGAGTTGTCTAAATTGTGCTTCGGAGACTTTGTGAAACCACAGTCCTTACTCATCCCAGCACACAGAACTGCATCCCCAAACGCCTTCCTAGCACATCCCACGGAGAGTGGCCCAGGTCCCTCCAGGTCCTTAGAACAGTCAGTGAGGGACTTCTACTCCTGTAAGATGGGCTAGAGTCTGCAGCCCTTGTCTAGCAGTAAAAAGTTTCAGAAGAAGAGACCTTCGGCCCCATAACCCTTGAGAATATCCCCAGAGGAATGAGAGGCTGGGACTCGGTGCAGTGCTGCAGTATTTGCACCTAGCAACAAACACAAAGAAACTATATGGGGCTAAAAATAACTCTGCGCATGTAAGCCTTGGAGCGAATTATAGACAAAAAGACCAAAAAACCCGCTACTGCTACTTCCAAAGAGGCAGGAGGAAAAACTGGGTTTCAGGAGCAAAGGGAGAATACCAAGCATGGGCCCTGCACTCAGCACCTCCAGAGGTGAGGGCAAAGCACAGCCGTGCCTCCAGCACGACCCCAGGACACACTCGTACCCTCACCCCATATGAGGAATAGGCTTTGTTCCCTTTGGGGAGTGAGCAAGCAAGGAAACCAGTTTGTGGCCCAAACTTAAAACAGAGTGCACCCCAACATGAAAGGATGCATTTTCTATAATACTGAATACAACAAAAAGATACAAAACAACATACAGAGTTATCACAACTATGTGAAAACTCACATAATGAAAATGCTGACATGAAAATGAAAAGCATTCCTTCTTTTGGTACTTGGAAACTTATTTTAAGGCTCAACTTTGGGATCTAGGGTCAAAGATAGCAAAAAGGCAGACTATGCAAGAAATGGGACTTAAACTTCTTACCCACGGCCGACTATTACTCATCCTAAGGATCCTATGGAGAAAAACGTCCATACTCGGTAGACCCCACAGCTCTGGGCCTGGCTAAGCCATCCCCATACCTGGCACGATGTGGCACAGACCACTTCTATCCGAGTAGTAATGGAGAAGCATCTTCCCGCCTGCTCCTCTCTCCACACGAAAGGATGGTGCATTCATCTCCTATTTAAAAGATAGCACATTTTTCCTGGTGGATACGAGTTGTCTAAATTGTGCTTCGGAGACTTTGTGAAACCACAGTCCTTACTCATCCCAGCACACAGAACTGCATCCCCAAACGCCTTCCTAGCACATCCCACGGAGAGTGGCCCAGGTCCATCCAGGTCCTTAGAACAGTCAGTGAGGGACTTCTACTCCTGTAAGATGGGCTAGAGTCTGCAGCCCTTGTCTAGCAGTAAAAAGTTTCAGAAGAAGAGACCTTCGGCCCCATAACCCTTGAGAATATCCCCAGAGGAATGAGAGGCTGGGACTCGGTGCAGTGCTGCAGTATTTGCACCTAGCAACAAACACAAAGAAACTATATGGGGCTAAAAATAACTCTGCGCATGTAAGCCTTGGAGCGAATTATAGACAAAAAGACCAAAAAACCCGCTACTGCTACTTCCAAAGAGGCAGGAGGAAAAACTGGGTTTCAGGAGCAAAGGGAGAATACCAAGCATGGGCCCTGCACTCAGCACCTCCAGAGGTGAGGGCAAAGCACAGCCGTGCCTCCAGCACGACCCCAGGACACACTCGTACCCTCACCCCATATGAGGAATAGGCTTTGTTCCCTTTGGGGAGTGAGCAAGCAAGGAAACCAGTTATTTGTTCTTGCTCCCTCTTGCTGTAGCACAGGCCCCAATAAAGCCTTGCCTGAAAAAGAAAAAAACTCACCCACCTGGTTTTTCAGCCCCTTAAAGTCAGGAATCTCATACCTAATCAACAGATATATGCCACTCTATATGCAACCTTGGCTGTGATGGTGTTTTGTCACTCAGCTGTGTACAATTTTGGGGGGGACCCCATGGACTGTAGCCTACCAAGGTCCTCTGTCCATGAGATTTCCCAGGCAAGAATACTGGAGTAAGTCACTATTTCCTTTTCCAGGGGATCTTGCGACCCAGGGACCAAACCTTGTCTCCTGCAAGGGCGAGAGACTTCTTTTTACCACTGAGCGAGCAGGGAAGCCATGTGCAAAGAGGAGGAAATAGAGGTTTAGGAAAAGTAAGGCCAGATTCACAGATCCTGACCCCCAAACGAGTCTTTACACCACGCCACGGTGTCTCTATCTATACTCCGAGGGGTGGCTGGCTGCATGCTTGGCCTGTGACCCAGGGACCATGAGCATCTTCAGTCTGAACGATCAGGAGGAACTGACAAGTGGAGAGAAGTTCATCTCCTGTTCTGGAAGGATAAGGCCATCTGTGGTGCAACGTTGCACGTCTGAAAACTCAAGGCTCCATCAGAAGAGACCGAGAATAAACGCTGACATCCAAATATGTACCATCTCATGGCAGATGATAGTAGGACGGAAGGATCAAGGCTTTGCCTAGGGGAATCCCTGAGAGAAGCTCTTTTCTCGCTCACTCATAGTAAGCAGCTCAGCACCCAGGCTCACAGCTTTTGATCCAAATGAGGGAAGCGATTAAGGAAGTAGGACCCTTCTGAGACTTCTGTTCTTTTCCACAGTGGTGACGGCCCTGGGTGGGGGGCATGCAGGAGAGTCAGAAGGAGGGTAAAGAGAGGGTGCTAGCTAACACGAGGGTTTTTCCCAAGTATCTATCTTTCCAAAAGCACATACATCGAGCGAGTATGGATTTGCATGTGTACATCTTCTGACTGATCTAAAGATTTGAGGCAGCACATGTAAAAACATGCTAAAATTAAAAGTTACTGAAAAAATTATATCCAAGCCCTACCTAGTGAAAAACTAATAATAACAGAATACAAAAGGGCTGAAATAAAAATCCATAAGCTTTTGCTACCACTTCCTCTCTCACTTTTCACCCAAGCTTAGCCACTTCCTAGACACAGTTCTCAAAGCTGGCGCTGTTAATCCTTCTGGTCACGTCTCTACCTCTCTAAATAGTAAGACCGTATTTTTCTTTGTTTTGCTTGAAATGGGGTTTTATAAAAGTGGAGAATCGGGGCAAAGGGAAAATAATGAGAGACTGACCAGAGCACTGATTTTGGAGACAGACACACCTGGGTCTGGGTCCTGACTCAGCCACCACAAGTTGGGCAGTTTGGGACAGTTACTTGGCCTTTCTAGGCCTCAGTTTTCTCATCTGCAAAATGGGAAAAATAAGAGTACCTAATCTTTAGGGGTAAGAGGATAATTCAATGTTTATACATTACTTAGTCCAAAGACCTGTCTCATAATTGGCCCTCATATGAAAGATTAAAAAAAATAACAAGATTAGTGGCACAGCTAAAACCATAAATATAAGCCTTAAGGGTCTGCCAAACAGACAGACATAATGACAAAGCCAGATTTACCTTACTGTATTTTTGCCTACAAGAGGTCCTCTATAAGCTTTTGCTCAGTAGAAAGGATTATGTAGCTATCAGGTGTCATTGCATATGTTTTAGTGCAGCTTGGATAATGTTTATATATTTTACTTACCTCATTATGTGCAAAATACACTCACTGACTCCAGAGAAGTTCTAGTCTATTGTTTCTCTCGTTGTTAGTTGCTCATAGGTGTCTGACTCCTTGCGACCCCATGGACGATAGCCCGCCAGACTCCTCTGTCTATGGGATTTCTCAGGTAGGGATACTGGAGAGGGTTGTCATTTCCTCCCCTGGGGGTCTTCCCGACTCAGGGATTGAACCTTCATCTCCTGCACTGCAGGCAGATTCTTTACCACTGAACCGCCTGGGAAGGCCCTCAAGGGGAGCTATGAGCATTCAGTACAGAGATGGCAAAGAAAAAGCTTAGCAGACTGTAAAGGTCCCTAGAAACACATACTCTTTTATATTTTATATATATATTACTATTTTTAATAAGCTATTATTATGACATGTGCAAATGTTACTTTGCCTCGTCAGTACAGCATTTTCTTTTTTAAAAAAGGAGGAGTCTGGGCATTGACATTTCCAATGATGCCTATAAACAAGAAAACCAAGAACCGAACTCCAGAAGGACAGCTCCCAGTAGGGAAATCAGTTTAACACCTCAGGCAGCCACGCCGTGGGTTAATCAGAGTTGGATGGTATCCGATTCCGGTTCTTGGCCCTGTCAAGACTTTCTGTCTAATACATGAATAAATGAATTGGCTGCACAAGTTATTTATCAGCTCATTCCAGGCCAGGAAACCTGAGGAGAGATTTTGCAAACCCACTGAAACCTGACTGGTTCCCAGTCTTTGTTCCCACTATGATCAATCTTCAAATCTTCTGGACACAAGGCCAAACCCCCAGCAGCGACCATCCAAAGGGGTTGTGCCCCATCACAAAGCCCACCTCTCCAGCTTGCCCCTCTTTGATTTTTGCAGCCCATTTACAGAAGTAGCCAATAGGTTTTTCACTTTCCATTTGTTCCCCCAGAAAACTCAGCCGCTATACAGATGCCATGTACTAAGGATTCCACAGGCCCCGGGCAGCTGCACCTGCTTAGCGAGGGTGGAGAGGTGACCCAGGACCCCTAGGAGCACCTGCTTTCTCACAGGGCCACCAAGCTCAGGCCCAGATAGGCTTACCTGATAGGAGAGCGCCAGGTAGCTGTGGAGGGAATCCAGGTTTTCAATAAACTCTGTGAGAGTTCCTCCCAGCGTCCGTAACATCCTGTCGTAGCCAGACACCTTGCAGAATTTAAAGAAGTATTCCCCGAAGAGTTTCAGGATGGCTTCCGTGGAGACCCCTGTGGAACCCAAAATACAAGCCCAAGCCAGGTGAAACACTAAATTCCACTCCTGTCTTTTCCAAAGGTGATGAGCCCCTGGGAGACCTTCTGAAAAGTACATGGACACATGTGGAATTGTTCCTTCCCTTTCCTCCCTCAACCCCTCCTTTCCTGCTGTTAATAAATCTAGCTTGTTCAAGGTGAGAAAAAAACAGCTGTGTTGTGGGTCCCCCAGGCTGGAGCTCTGAGAAGGAGCATCCTGCCAGGAAAACACAACCCCAGAGTTCTCCCCATCCCCAGGGCCTCTGTCGGGAGGACTGGGATTGTGTGCAAGACAAGCAAAGTTGTGTCCAAATGTGGCAGTGGCAGCCTTGTGCAGAGAGGCTGTGTCTACTTGGCTTTCAGGTTCTAGTAACATACACACATCCATGAAGTTGCTCTTTCAGACACTGGTTATTTTGCTTCTGGGCACCCAGCTCTGTTCATAGGAAAGGACCCCTGACTGTGCCTCGAGCCGGCACCTTGGGCTTGGGTGTGGTCTTTTCCATCCGTGCCGGGCCTGGGGCTGTCCTCTAGGATTCATAGTTGAGAATGCTTGTCTAACAGAGGACCAAGGTCACTTTTCAAAACCAGCACCTGGACTGTGTAGTTTGACAGTTGGCCCTCAGTGAATTGAGCATTCCATGAGTTTCCTAAGTCACAGGTTATCAGGAATATACAGGAAATGACAAGAAAAAATGCAAGAGAGAACTTAACACAAATCATAGATGCCTTAGCATATTTTTTGATAGCATATAAGAGAGTCTGTAACATGCTTACTTTCTATCATTTGTGTAGCAAACAAGGGGAAATAAGCTTCCATCTGCTTATTCAAGCAAAAATAAACAACAGAAACTGTTGAGATTGGTTACTTACCACAGCAGTCCCCAGACTTTTTTGACACCAGGAGTTGGTTTCATGGAAGACAGTTTTTCTACAGACCAGGAAAGGGGAGGGGATGATTTGGGGGTGATTCCAGCTCATTTATTGTGCACTTTATTTCTAATATCATTATTATATCAGCTCCACCTCAGATCATCAGGCATTAGATTCTGGAGGCTGGGGACTGCTGACCTACAGGGCATTGGAAATAGAATTGTGGAGTGTGCGTGCGTAGAGAGGGGCGCTTCTCTGAGCCAAATGTTTGCATGGTTCTGGTTTGGGGAATCATGTAAATTATTCTTACACTTAAATAAGACAAACAAGGATAAGGAAAACTCTAAGATGGAATACAAACAGAAACAAATGAACAAAATATTATTTCAAAAGAATAGTTCTGAATAACCCAATAGCCCAGGGGGCAAAAAAAAAAAAAAAAAAAACCAGCAAAATTTGAACACAGTATTTAGACTCCTTGTCCTTAGGCTAAAGACAAAGCAAACTTTAAATATTTGACTGTAGTGAGTAGGCTTCCTTCCCACAGTGGTGTGAGTTAGCAAATCTGAAACAACTCTCTGAACACCCAAGGATTAAGCCTATAAGTAACTATGTGAGAAATGATGGGAGCCACGTTTCTCACTGTGTGAGAAAGACGAGCAGAATGAAGCCTGTGGTGTAGATTAGGCACTACTGCTTAGGCATTGCTTGCTCAGTCGTGTCCAGCTCTTTGCGACCTCATGGACTATAGTGCCAGGTTCCTCTGTCCACGAGATTTTTCCAGGCAAGAATACTGAAACAGGTTGCCATTTTCTCCTCCAGAGGATCTTCCCATCCCAGGGATCGAACCCAGGTCACCTGCATTGCAGGCCAACACTGTAGATTAGGAAAGCTGTCCAAGACCACAAAACCCATCCCAACTTCAGATAGACAGATAGATACATAGATAGGAGAGAAAGAGAAAGGAAGGAAAGAAGGAAAGAAAGAGACAAAGGGAGGGGAGGAAGAAGAGAAAAAGATGGGTGGATGAGGTATGTGTGAGTGTGTGTGTGTGTGTGTGTTCAGGGTTCTTAGAGAAATGGCAAATTTCAGGACTGGGGCAGAAAAATAATGAATTTGCAACATGTCGCCATGCCAGAAAGTTAAAAAGTGATCAGAGAATGCTGGAGACATGAGAAACAGACATAAAGACCAGCTTGGAGGTGCGGAGTGGGGGGGCTCTCACTGGTTTATCTTGGAGAATTTGTGCATCAGGATAACGAAAATATAGGATTACAGCTTAGAAAAAGAAAGTCAAGAGTTCACAGTGGGGGAGATGAACAGGGAAAATTTTTTCTTACAGTAGAAATTCAACTAATGAATTAAAATGCACAGTATGCTTAGAATATCACCATTTGACCCCATCATAATTATTGATTCAGACAAGAATCACCATTCAATACTAAAATAAGGGAAGGGAGAGTTGGAGAAGCAACAAGATATAGACCCAGTCCAAAAGTATCGTCTCACAGAATTTTAAAGGGGAAAAAGTAATAAAGAGAAACCTGGCCAGATTCCATGTAAACCAAGCAATCAAATGAACACCACCAGTGGGAAATATAGGCAGAAGATGACTCCTGTAATGAACAAAGAAGGACAAAACATGGCTCTGTGGTCTTCCTGCCAAGAAACCATAACCTGAATTGAATCAGGAGAAGACAGAAGATAATCCTGATGAGGGGCAGGCTACAAGAGCTAACCAGGGAGCTTCCCTAGTGGTCCAATGGTTAAAACTTTGCCTTTCAGTGCAGGGGTGCAGGTCTGAGCCCTGTTCAGGGAACTAAATCCCATACGCCTCGTGGCCAAAAAAATTTTAAAAAAATAAAACAGAAGCAATATTGTAACAAATTCAATAAAGACTTTTAAAAGATTTCAGGAGATGTGTGGCAGTAAATAATGAAACTCTGTAAAATAATAATAATAATAATAAATTTTTAAAAAGAAAAAAAAAAAAGCTGACCAGAACTTTCTAACGATGTCAACATTATAAGACAAAGACAGACTCGGGGACTGTTCTAGACTACAGAAAGCCAAAGAACCTTGACAGCAGACTTGATCCAGGGTTTTCTTTTGTCTTACGGGGCCTTATTGGGAAAGCTGGAAAAATCTCAATCAACTCTGTAGGTTAAATAAGAAACATTCATTTCCTTTTTACATGACGATGGCAAATTTCAGGACTGGGGCAGAAAAATAATGAATTTGCAACATGTCGCCATGCCAGAAAGTTAAAAAGTGATCAGAGAATGCTGGAGACATGAGAAACAGACATAAAGACCAGCTTGGAGGTGCGGAGTGGGGGGGCTCTCACTGGTTTATCTTGGAGAATTTGTGCATCAGGATAACGAAAATATAGGATTACAGCTTAGAAAAAGAAAGTCAAGAGTTCACAGTGGGGGAGATGAACAGGGAAAATTTTTTCTTACAGTAGAAATTCAACTAATGAATTAAAATGCACAGTATGCTTAGAATATCACCATTTGACCCCATCATAATTATTGATTCAGACAAGAATCACCATTCAATACTAAAATAAGGGAAGGGAGAGTTGGAGAAGCAACAAGATATAGACCCAGTCCAAAAGTATCGTCTCACAGAATTTTAAAGGGGAAAAAGTAATAAAGAGAAACCTGGCCAGATTCCATGTAAACCAAGCAATCAAATGAACACCACCAGTGGGAAATATAGGCAGAAGATGACTCCTGTAATGAACAAAGAAGGACAAAACATGGCTCTGTGGTCTTCCTGCCAAGAAACCATAACCTGAATTGAATCAGGAGAAGACAGAAGATAATCCTGATGAGGGGCAGGCTACAAGAGCTAACCAGGGAGCTTCCCTAGTGGTCCAATGGTTAAAACTTTGCCTTTCAGTGCAGGGGTGCAGGTCTGAGCCCTGTTCAGGGAACTAAATCCCATACGCCTCGTGGCCAAAAAAATTTTAAAAAAATAAAACAGAAGCAATATTGTAACAAATTCAATAAAGACTTTTAAAAGATTTCAGGAGATGTGTGGCAGTAAATAATGAAACTCTGTAAAATAATAATAATAATAATAAATTTTTAAAAAGAAAAAAAAAAAAGCTGACCAGAACTTTCTAACGATGTCAACATTATAAGACAAAGACAGACTCGGGGACTGTTCTAGACTACAGAAAGCCAAAGAACCTTGACAGCAGACTTGATCCAGGGTTTTCTTTTGTCTTACGGGGCCTTATTGGGAAAGCTGGAAAAATCTCAATCAACTCTGTAGGTTAAATAAGAGCATCACAGAAACATTCATTTCCTGAATCCGATAATTGTACTGTGGTTACATAAGAGACCTTTTGGAATAAAGAGACATTTTCTTATAAATACCAACGATTTAGGAAAAAAGAGAAGGACAGAGCCAATGTGGTAAAATGTTAACATTTGGAGAATATGGATGAGGAGTGCATGGCAATTCTTTGCACTGTTCTTACAACCCTTCTGTGAGCTTGAAATTATGTTAAAGTAAAAAGTTTTCGTGATTGTCCTGAAAAGATCCTAGGCAATATGTCAGAAGACCACAGCCAGCTGAGCTAGAGCTGGGTCTCTGGAACCTTCTGAATTTTGCTAGGTAGAATCAGGGCAGTATGACGACACTCTAAAATGTCTTTATCTTGTTAGAGACTCATACTGAAATCTTTATGGGTACAGTTAGGGGAAACCTGAGATTCACTTGAAGATTTTCCAGCAAAAACAAAACCAGAAATAAGGGTGGAGGAACCATAGAAAGGAATCAAGATGGGCAAAACACGAATACTGTTTGAAACTGGGTAAAGGGGATGTGGGCTTTAGTGCGCAATTCTCTCGATATTTATGTGTGTGAAAAATTCTATTAAAAAGTGGGGTTTGGGGGCTTCCCTGGTGGTCCAGTGGGTAAGAACACCGCCTTGCAGTACAAGGGGTGCCAGTTCAATTCCTGGCCTGGGAAGATCCCACGTGCTGCGGAGCAGCTGAACCGATGTGTCCAACTACTGAGCTGGAACTCTGGAGCACATGCGCCCAGAGCTGGTGCTCTGCAGCAAGAGAGGCCACTGTGATGGGAGGCCCACACAGGCCAAAGAACAAAGACAAATAAATGGAAGACCAATAGAAGTGGCCAAAAAAAAAAAGGAAGTGGGGTTTTGCCTGGATGGGTGGAGGGTTTGGGAGAGAAGGGTTACATGTCTATGTACGGCAAGCCTTCACTGTTCACCTGAAACTATCACAACATGGTCAATTGGCTACACCCCAATACAAAATGATTTTTGTGTTAAAAACAATTTAAAGAGAATTTTCAGTGGGTTAAAAAAAAAGAAGGCTCTTACTGTCTTACGGGGCCTTATTGGGAAAGCTGGAAAAATCTCAATCAACTCTGTAGGTTAAATAAGAGCATCACAGAAACATTCATTTCCTGAATCCGATAATTGTACTGTGGTTACATAAGAGACCTTTTGGAATAAAGAGACATTTTCTTATAAATACCAACGATTTAGGAAAAAAGAGAAGGACAGAGCCAATGTGGTAAAATGTTAACATTTGGAGAATATGGATGAGGAGTGCATGGCAATTCTTTGCACTGTTCTTACAACCCTTCTGTGAGCTTGAAATTATGTTAAAGTAAAAAGTTTTCGTGATTGTCCTGAAAAGATCCTAGGCAATATGTCAGAAGACCACAGCCAGCTGAGCTAGAGCTGGGTCTCTGGAACCTTCTGAATTTTGCTAGGTAGAATCAGGGCAGTATGACGACACTCTAAAATGTCTTTATCTTGTTAGAGACTCATACTGAAATCTTTATGGGTACAGTTAGGGGAAACCTGAGATTCACTTGAAGATTTTCCAGCAAAAACAAAACCAGAAATAAGGGTGGAGGAACCATAGAAAGGAATCAAGATGGGCAAAACACGAATACTGTTTGAAACTGGGTAAAGGGGATGTGGGCTTTAGTGCGCAATTCTCTCGATATTTATGTGTGTGAAAAATTCTATTAAAAAGTGGG
Organism: Tragulus kanchil; assembly: GCA_022376925.1. NCBI lineage: Eukaryota > Metazoa > Chordata > Mammalia > Artiodactyla > Tragulidae > Tragulus > Tragulus kanchil. The sequence continues at coordinate 72,776,608 of JAIOJX010000003.1, read as the reverse complement.
GTTTGGGGGCTTCCCTGGTGGTCCAGTGGGTAAGAACACCGCCTTGCAGTACAAGGGGTGCCAGTTCAATTCCTGGCCTGGGAAGATCCCACGTGCTGCGGAGCAGCTGAACCGATGTGTCCAACTACTGAGCTGGAACTCTGGAGCACATGCGCCCAGAGCTGGTGCTCTGCAGCAAGAGAGGCCACTGTGATGGGAGGCCCACACAGGCCAAAGAACAAAGACAAATAAATGGAAGACCAATAGAAGTGGCCAAAAAAAAAAAGGAAGTGGGGTTTTGCCTGGATGGGTGGAGGGTTTGGGAGAGAAGGGTTACATGTCTATGTACGGCAAGCCCCTTCACTGTTCACCTGAAACTATCACAACATGGTCAATTGGCTACACCCCAATACAAAATGATTTTTGTGTTAAAAACAATTTAAAGAGAATTTTCAGTGGGTTAAAAAAAATAGAAGGCTTCTTTGATGGCAGGAAAATAACTGTCAGAGAGTGTCTGTGCTTGGCAGCCCCGGAGAGAGCTGTAAAGGCTTCTGGGAATCTTTTCAGTTGAATGATGTAGACACTCAGACTTCCTGACTTAACACGCTTGGATCATTGGCGTCACCAGGAAGTGTTTACTTCTCGCTGGACAACAGCTCAAGGTACTGGCAAGAGCAGAGGCAGGCTGGGCAGGCAGGGACACCTGCTGAGGCTTGGGGGGGTGCAGAGCCACGGCCACCCACACTGGGCCTTCGGGGCAAAGGGCCCCCTTGGGGCTGGACTGCCCATACCACCTACCCGCCTCTCATTGCCCGGAAACAAGCGACAGGAACTGCTCCTCATGGTGACCCACCTGAGGCACCCAGAAAAGCATGTGCACTTCCACAAGTCACGGAAGGCATTGCCACACATTTTCAAAAGTTTCTCTCGGGAAAAGGGGATTTTCCCCCCAAAGCTTTGGTATCCAAAGGAATAAGCTTCAGATACAGAGAATCCCATAGACAGAGGAGCCTGGAAGGCAAGCGGGTGGGGTTACAAAGAGCTGGACATGACTGAGCAACTAAACAGACACATACACACATCTGGAAAGAACCATTCTTCCTAGAGCACCCCCTTCTCGATGCTATCCCTCCAGTCAGGCATGAGATAACAGGACAATCTGCAAGGAGATACAGGCCTTTAAGAAAAGGAGAGGGGGACTTCCCTAGCAGTCCAGGGGTTAAGACTGCTCTTTCAATGCACGGGACACAGGTTCGATCCCTGGTTGGGGAACTAAGATCCCACCTGCCGCACCCAAAATATAGAAGGGAAAAACGTATGAAGGAAAGAGAGGAATAGCTGTCGTGTTGGGACCACAGGTGCCAGGAGGAAACAGACACTAAATCGAGAGGGCTGGTTCCTGGTGCAGCAGTACGTTTACCAGGCAACAGAGTAGGGGAAAAAGATCTGGGAAATGGACGCTGGCAGCTCAGGTGGGAGGCCATCTGCAGCCGAGAGGCTGCCTCACACTTGCCTGGTGTGAGCGGCCTGCTTTCTGGTGAGCTTTGGAGCAGAGACGTCTTCCCAGCTAGGGTCCACTGGGTGGGCTCAAGAGAGAGGGGCCTGCTTTGCTGAGCGGAAGGCCCTTTGCTCCCATCATCAGACTTTGTCTTCAGAGTAACTACCGGATGTAGGTGCTGTAGGTACCAGCGATGTTTCCCGATGGGGAATTTGCCCCACGTTACCCTGTGAGGAGATGATGCAGCCAGGGAGCGCACCCAGGGCTGACGGATTTCAATGTCTTGCCAGGGACACCCCTGTCAATCCAGCAGTTAAGACTATGCACTCTCAGTGCAAAATCTGGATTCCATCCCTGGTCAGGGAACTAGATCCCACATGCCGCAACAAAGACCCAGCACAGCCAAGTGAATAAAAATAAATAAATATTGTGTGTGTTAGTCGTCAGTCATGTCTGATTTTCTGTGATCCCCCATGGGTTACCACCACCAGGCTCCTCTGTCCATGGGATTCTCCAGACAAGAATCTTGGAGTAGGTTGCCATGCCCTCCTCCAGGGGAGCTTCCTGACCCCAGGGATCCAACCCATGTCTTCTGTGTCTCCTACAATGCAGGTGGATTCTTTACCATCTGAGCCACCACAGAAACTATAATTAAATAAATATTGGGGGGAAAAAAACCCAAAGCCCTTGTCTGAGAGGTCTGGTGCCCACGCAGACCATCACTCTTCCTGCCCACGGGCTTCAGCACTGGCCTCAGGCTGGACACTTGAGTTGTGTCTCCTTTTTGGTTGACTGCAGTGTCTGAGTTGTTATCCCCACCTGAGAGTCACAGTAAAGATCAAATGATAACTCCTGACTTCAAGACTTTGTAAAATGTTATGTCGCTCCTCTTTTTGATGTTATTTTATTTTTGAAGAGCTAGGTGCAGAGGAGGCTTGCTGGCATCTGCTGATGGCTAACTGCTGAAACGCGTTTTACTACTGGTTTCTTGGCGGGTGACGTCTAGACGGGCACAGCTGTGCCAAATGGCTGTGGTGGTGTGTTGTTTTGAATTTTGTCACTTCAGATCACTAATAACCCACTTACCCACTAAGTAGGCACTTATTCATACACAGAACAATTCTTATGCAAGGCTCAACCTGCCATCTGGTCCCTTCCTGAATTATGCTAATTCGAAAGCACAGAGCTATGCAGTGGCAGAGTGGCCTGGAAAAGTCCCAACAATTGCTTGAAGGTAGAGAAACGGCATTCTGGAGCCCGTTTGGAAGGCAAAGCACTAACCAGAGGTAACAGAGCATGCTTGTTCCTTTGTCTGAGGGAAGAGTTTTTCTCAACTGACCAGTGTCTTTTGTTAAGCAATGAAACGCCCTTCCTGCAGACTTCTCTGGAGGGGTCTTGCTCTGGCTGATTCCCGGGAGACAGACACACAGCCAGGACACTCACTCAGGTCTGATTCCAAAGGCTTTGCTAGAGACCTAGTCCCCACCTAATCAATCTATGTATCTATGGTGGGTTGGTGCGTGTGTGCATTCAGTCATGTCTGACTCTTTGTGACCCCAGGAGCGCCCCTCTCCATGAAATTTTCCAGGCAGGAATACTGGAGTGGGCTGCTACTTCCTTTGCCAGGAGATCTTCCCAACACAGAGATTGAACCCACATCTCTTGCGCTGGCAGGTGGGTTCTTTACTGGCTGAGCCCCTGGGAAGTCCCAATATCTAACTCTCTATCTCCATCTATCATTAAATAGATCTGAAGAGAGAGAAATCACACAGCCCACATCTCCCAGGGCCATGTGGATTCCAAATCTCATGCATGCGTTTACTCAGTTATGAACCCCAACTTTGAAAAATACACTCACCATAACTAAACCACCCTTTCAGAGACAGGCCCACAGATGTTACTGAGATAAAGAAGAAGAAAACACCCTTCTGATGTTCAGAGCTAGACAGAGAGAAATCACAGCACTAGACTTTGGCCTTTGGTAGGAAGGCAACGTGAGCCAGCCCGCCTGTTGGTTATGCCCTGGTTGCTGCCCCTGAACGGGGAGGCTGGCGTGGAACCGTGCGCAGTGCACTGGGGCAGGCACGTGACGGGATCTCTCTGCTAAACGTCCCGCTCCACCACATGGCATCCACAATCACACACAGTCCCAGAAACAGCCTGGGTGTGATATTAGAGACGTCGTATTTCTTTCTGGACATATGAGCACTAATTAGAATTCCTGTCCTGGTCTGCTAGGACTCTCCTAGCAACCTACTGTAGACTGGTGAGTGGTCAAACAACAGAGATTTATTTTTCTCAGTTCTGGAGGGTAGCAGATCACGGTTCCAATGCCAGTATGGCAGGTTCTAGTGAGAACTTCCTCCTGGCTTCTCCCTCTTTCCCTACATTGTGTGTGTGTGTCGTGGGGCAGACAGAGACAGACAGAGATGGAGAGAAGACAAGCTCCCCAGTATCTCTTCCTACCCTCTCACCCTCATAACTTCGTCTAAACCTAATTATCTCCCCAAAAGCCCCATCGCCAAATCCACCCCATGAGGGGTTCGGGCTTCAACATAGGATCTTGAGAAGGGGGCACAATCCAGTCCATAGCAGTTCTCAATTTAAAAGAGATTTTCAAAATCTTGAAACATATCTGTTTCTTAGAGCTCCATTCTCCAGATCCTGAGATGACTAAGCTTTTCCTGGAAAGGGCCAAGAGTCAATACTTTCTGTTTTGCAGGTCACACGGTCTGTGGGGTAGTGAATGTTTGAATAAAGAAGGGATCCGCCTGTGTGCTTTGAAAGGCATATTCAACATCATAAGCACATATTGAAAATGCCCAAAGAGCCATGTTTAAGGAGATGCCCCTTTGTCCCTTTGGGCTGGAAACATTTCGGAAGGGCCATGTGGATTCCAAATCTCATGCATGCGTTTACTCAGTTATGAACCCCAACTTTGAAAAATACACTCACCATAACTAAACCACCCTTTCAGAGACAGGCCCACAGATGTTACTGAGATAAAGAAGAAGAAAACACCCTTCTGATGTTCAGAGCTAGACAGAGAGAAATCACAGCACTAGACTTTGGCCTTTGGTAGGAAGGCAACGTGAGCCAGCCCGCCTGTTGGTTATGCCCTGGTTGCTGCCCCTGAACGGGGAGGCTGGCGTGGAACCGTGCGCAGTGCACTGGGGCAGGCACGTGACGGGATCTCTCTGCTAAACGTCCCGCTCCACCACATGGCATCCACAATCACACACAGTCCCAGAAACAGCCTGGGTGTGATATTAGAGACGTCGTATTTCTTTCTGGACATATGAGCACTAATTAGAATTCCTGTCCTGGTCTGCTAGGACTCTCCTAGCAACCTACTGTAGACTGGTGAGTGGTCAAACAACAGAGATTTATTTTTCTCAGTTCTGGAGGGTAGCAGATCACGGTTCCAATGCCAGTATGGCAGGTTCTAGTGAGAACTTCCTCCTGGCTTCTCCCTCTTTCCCTACATTGTGTGTGTGTGTCGTGGGGCAGACAGAGACAGACAGAGATGGAGAGAAGACAAGCTCCCCAGTATCTCTTCCTACCCTCTCACCCTCATAACTTCGTCTAAACCTAATTATCTCCCCAAAAGCCCCATCGCCAAATCCACCCCATGAGGGGTTCGGGCTTCAACATAGGATCTTGAGAAGGGGGCACAATCCAGTCCATAGCAGTTCTCAATTTAAAAGAGATTTTCAAAATCTTGAAACATATCTGTTTCTTAGAGCTCCATTCTCCAGATCCTGAGATGACTAAGCTTTTCCTGGAAAGGGCCAAGAGTCAATACTTTCTGTTTTGCAGGTCACACGGTCTGTGGGGTAGTGAATGTTTGAATAAAGAAGGGATCCGCCTGTGTGCTTTGAAAGGCATATTCAACATCATAAGCACATATTGAAAATGCCCAAAGAGCCATGTTTAAGGAGATGCCCCTTTGTCCCTTTGGGCTGGATTTAAACCATCTTCGGAAGAGGTCCCAATCACAGCAGTCCGGGCGGCTGGGCCCTCAGGGGCATCGTGAAACCAGCTGGCAACCACAGCCCTGCCTCCTGACTCTCTGGGGCTTGCCCAGGAGGCTTCGCAGCTTCAAGGTCCTGAGTTCCTGGGCCCCAGCCCCAGTTCCAGCCACAGTTCCTACATGCCACCTCAGCATGACCCAAAGCCTCGCTGCCTGTGAGGAATGGGCAAAGGAAAGTTAACTGAGGCCGGAAAAAGGGTGTTATCAAAGAGGTCAGAAGTGCTGGAGGGTGCTTTCTCAGCTTCCTGCAGGCAGCCCCCTCCCTTGAGCCTGGGGCCGGTGGGGGCCACCTACCCCTCCTTCCTCTGAAGGCCCAAATCCACTGTATGTTCCATGCAGGTGAGAAGGAAGGAGACAAGAAAGGAGGATGGACTGGGTGGAACAGTGTCCCCCCAGAATTTATGTCCAATTGAATCCAAAGGAAGCCCTGTTCAGACTTACCCAGAACCTTGCAGGCCTCTTGGATGAGCTTCATGGTGATGAGGTCGTCATACACCGTGTAAGTCATGAAGGTGTCTTGCACATCTGCAGAGGTTCTGAAAGATAAATAAGGTGCCATGGAAACTCAGCAATGGGAGCCCTGCCCCAGGAATACAGCCACCAACCCAGCAAGACAGAGCAAGAGCACTCATGATCATAAGGAATGGGAGGTGTTGACTTGTTTGGGTCTCAGCTCTCCAGGGACACCTTCCCCAGACCCCAGTTTGAGCCAAGAGTTCCTTCTCGAGTAGTCACAGTAGGCAACTTGTTTCTCTGACTCCTGTCAAGAACATTGGTCCTGCCCTCTAGACTGGGCTGCTAGACAGTGATTTCTTGTGAATTATCTTTGTGTGCTCATGCTCCATCACTTTGGTCATGTCCTACAGTGTGTGACCCCAGGGACCAGAGCCCACCAGGCTCCTATTTCCAACATCGTGGGGTAGTGAAGGGATCCGCCTGTGTGCTTTGAAAGGCATATTCAACATCATAAGCACATATTGAAAATGCCCAAAGAGCCATGTTTAAGGAGATGCCCCTTTGTCCCTTTGGGCTGGATTTAAACCATCTTCGGAAGAGGTCCCAATCACAGCAGTCCGGGCGGCTGGGCCCTCAGGGGCATCGTGAAACCAGCTGGCAACCACAGCCCTGCCTCCTGACTCTCTGGGGCTTGCCCAGGAGGCTTCGCAGCTTCAAGGTCCTGAGTTCCTGGGCCCCAGCCCCAGTTCCAGCCACAGTTCCTACATGCCACCTCAGCATGACCCAAAGCCTCGCTGCCTGTGAGGAATGGGCAAAGGAAAGTTAACTGAGGCCGGAAAAAGGGTGTTATCAAAGAGGTCAGAAGTGCTGGAGGGTGCTTTCTCAGCTTCCTGCAGGCAGCCCCTCCCTTGAGCCTGGGGCGGTGGGGCCACCTACCCCTCCTTCCTCTGAAGGCCCAAATCCACTGTATGTTCCATGCAGGTGAGAAGGAAGGAGACAAGAAAGGAGGATGGACTGGGTGGAACAGTGTCCCCCCAGAATTTATGTCCAATTGAATCCAAAGGAAGCCCTGTTCAGACTTACCCAGAACCTTGCAGGCCTCTTGGATGAGCTTCATGGTGATGAGGTCGTCATACACCGTGTAAGTCATGAAGGTGTCTTGCACATCTGCAGAGGTTCTGAAAGATAAATAAGGTGCCATGGAAACTCAGCAATGGGAGCCCTGCCCCAGGAATACAGCCACCAACCCAGCAAGACAGAGCAAGAGCACTCATGATCATAAGGAATGGGAGGTGTTGACTTGTTTGGGTCTCAGCTCTCCAGGGACACCTTCCCCAGACCCCAGTTTGAGCCAAGAGTTCCTTCTCGAGTAGTCACAGTAGGCAACTTGTTTCTCTGACTCCTGTCAAGAACATTGGTCCTGCCCTCTAGACTGGGCTGCTAGACAGTGATTTCTTGTGAATTATCTTTGTGTGCTCATGCTCCATCACTTTGGTCATGTCCTACAGTGTGTGACCCCAGGGACCAGAGCCCACCAGGCTCCTCTGTCCATGGGATTCTCCAGGCAAGAATTCTAGGGTGAGTTGCCACGCCCTCCTCCAGGGGATCTCCCCAACCCAGGGACAGAACCCGGGTCTCCCGGGTCTCTTTCACTGCAGGTGGATTCTTTACCACTGAGCCACTGAGGAAGCTCAAGCACCTGCAAATGGCACTGTGTTCAGCATGTGTTAAGGACCTAATACTTGGTAGTGAACTTGGCAACGAGGGGTCATGGAACCTCGTCTTCTGAGACAGAGCAACTTGCTTGAGAACCTCACGTTTTTGCAACGTGCTTGGCTGGGTTGTAAGAGTTGCTGCTCGACTTTGGTCTTGCAACCCCTGAGCAGAGCTGGTGAAGAGAGACTTAGCCTGGTAGTCAGAAAGCCAGGACTCTCGGCTAGGCACTTGTGCTGATCGCTAAGGTGCAGTTAGCAGTTCAGTCGATGTCGGGGGACGGAGGCAGATCAGGGAATGCCTCCCTGAGAAAGGGAGGTTTCATCAAAACTGAGGAAGGGGTAGGCAAAGAGGAGCAATTCTGGACAGAGACTTTATGCTTTGAGGCAGCAGAGAGCAGCTCTGAAGAATAGGGACGAGTACAGACCATTTGAATTTATCCCAGAACACATCACAGAATCCTGGAATTGGGAGAGGCAAGATACTCCCTGACTGTCGAATTTCCCACCCTCTACAACTCAGTTTCTTTCTAACACGAAGCTCACTACCCTGCAAGGTGATACATTCCATTCAGAGACGGCTCTCTCTGACAGAAGGTTCTTTGTTAGGTTGGGCTGAAGGCTCCTTCTGAGCCCCATTAACACGTTCCGTTTGCTGAGCACGCGCCTTTGGCCAGAGACGACAGATGACAGGAAACTGACACTCAGAGAGGCCGGTGTCTCGCCAGTGTGAGCTGGTTGATGAAGATTTGGGCTCTGAGCGCCGAAGCCGATGGAGCTCCTGCATCTTGCTCTACAGCCGGCCTTGGTTCTGCTTTCTGGGGAAAGGCAGACTGGGCTAGTTCCACCTTGAGGTACCGAGCCTTCTGTATCTGAAGATCCTTGTGTGTGCTCAGTAGCTCCGTCAGGTCAGACTCTCTGACCCTATGGACGGGTGCCCACCAGGTTCCTCTGTCCATGGGGCTCTCCAGGCAAGAACACTGGAGTGGGTTGCTGTGTCCTCCTCTGGGGATCCTTCTGACCCAGGGATCAGACCCACGTCTCTCTCTGTCTCCTGCGCTGGCAAGTGGGTTCTTTACCACGGACGTACCTGGGAAGCCTCTCTTACTCCTAAGTCTTTGCATTTTTCTCAGTTAACACTCCTTTATCTTTCTGGAATTCATTTTCCTCACTGCAAAAAACAGTACTTGCCCCCGTTCCTGACAGGCATATGGATGAGGATACAATGGGAGGACCAAAGGGAGAGGTTTGGGGGAATGAGGGGCAGCATCTCATGGGCCAGGAGTGGCCGTAAAAGTACTGAAGACACAGAGGTGACATGGAACACTGGGGTTGGAGGGTGGGAGGCAGGAAACGTCCCAGGCGCACCCGACACAAATGAGCTCTGAGGGAAAACAATCCCTGTTTAGGCTTGGATTTCCTTATCTATAAAATAAAGGAAGTGGTCAGTGAAATCGGTGTTCCTCAGCCTTCTTCTCCGTCCACCCGCCTCCTCCTCCTCATGCACACACTCACTAGGGGTCCTCAGATAGCCCCCAGGGCCCCGTCCCCACAGTCGCACATTACTGAACTGGAAGCTCCTGAGTTTCCCTCTGATGGTACGTTTTCCCACTTAGGTGCGTGTCGGCACAGTGAACCCTGAGCACCAGTAGATGCAGCTCTTCTGAGAAGCTGGATGTGGGCGCCAGGACAGACGGTGGATCTAAGCCACCCTTAAGTAGGATGCCCTCTCCCATGTGCCCGTCACCTTCTGCCTCCTCCCCCAGGGCCTGGGGCCTTTGTGAAAACATGTGCCCTGTTTCTCTGTCTATGAGCAAAATAGAAACACGATGGGCAGGACACATATTTAAACCTGACGAGCGGTCATCATTTGTTCTGAAGGCCCTAGCAGAACGATGTCATCTCTGGGACCCTTGGAAATGGAACAAACTCTGGTAAACCCAGGCCCTTAGGGGGACCACTCCTGTGTCCCTCCCTGGGTCTGCCAGCCTCTTCTTTCCTATAGGCTGAGCTCATGGAACTTCAGTGTCAAAGACGGATGTTGAACTTTAGTGTCAATGTTATGGAATGCCAGGCATGCCCAGACTGTTAAAGATTATGTGGAGATTGTCAGCCTTGTTTACTGATCCCAGAATCTTGGTCTAACACTTTCCCAGGGTCAGTGCACACTTGTGTCCAGAGTTGTTCCAACCACTTCACTAAAGCAATATGCTCACCAAGAATTTAAAAAATAAATAACCCAATCAATATCTTGCCAATGAGATGGCAAAACTCCAGTAAGAAGAAGACAAGGAGAGAGAAGTGGCCATTGGAAAACCTATTGACAAGATTGGGGGTTGGAAAAATCAATGAATGGGAAACAAAGTAAAAGGTGGATGTTCCTAGCCCCCCAAAAGTGGAGAGCTTTTCAGCATTTCATGTAAAGTGAAAAATGCCAACCACGTAGGTGGCCACATAGATACACATCCAGCAAGTGAACATTTCCTAAAAGAGCCGTAAAGGCTGGATGTTTCCCAAAAAAAACATTCCTGTCCCAGGCGCACCCGACACAAATGAGCTCTGAGGGAAAACAATCCCTGTTTAGGCTTGGATTTCCTTATCTATAAAATAAAGGAAGTGGTCAGTGAAATCGGTGTTCCTCAGCCTTCTTCTCCGTCCACCCGCCTCCTCCTCCTCATGCACACACTCACTAGGGGTCCTCAGATAGCCCCCAGGGCCCCGTCCCCACAGTCGCACATTACTGAACTGGAAGCTCCTGAGTTTCCCTCTGATGGTACGTTTTCCCACTTAGGTGCGTGTCGGCACAGTGAACCCTGAGCACCAGTAGATGCAGCTCTTCTGAGAAGCTGGATGTGGGCGCCAGGACAGACGGTGGATCTAAGCCACCCTTAAGTAGGATGCCCTCTCCCATGTGCCCGTCACCTTCTGCCTCCTCCCCCAGGGCCTGGGGCCTTTGTGAAAACATGTGCCCTGTTTCTCTGTCTATGAGCAAAATAGAAACACGATGGGCAGGACACATATTTAAACCTGACGAGCGGTCATCATTTGTTCTGAAGGCCCTAGCAGAACGATGTCATCTCTGGGACCCTTGGAAATGGAACAAACTCTGGTAAACCCAGGCCCTTAGGGGGACCACTCCTGTGTCCCTCCCTGGGTCTGCCAGCCTCTTCTTTCCTATAGGCTGAGCTCATGGAACTTCAGTGTCAAAGACGGATGTTGAACTTTAGTGTCAATGTTATGGAATGCCAGGCATGCCCAGACTGTTAAAGATTATGTGGAGATTGTCAGCCTTGTTTACTGATCCCAGAATCTTGGTCTAACACTTTCCCAGGGTCAGTGCACACTTGTGTCCAGAGTTGTTCCAACCACTTCACTAAAGCAATATGCTCACCAAGAATTTAAAAAATAAATAACCCAATCAATATCTTGCCAATGAGATGGCAAAACTCCAGTAAGAAGAAGACAAGGAGAGAGAAGTGGCCATTGGAAAACCTATTGACAAGATTGGGGGTTGGAAAAATCAATGAATGGGAAACAAAGTAAAAGGTGGATGTTCCTAGCCCCCCAAAAGTGGAGAGCTTTTCAGCATTTCATGTAAAGTGAAAAATGCCAACCACGTAGGTGGCCACATAGATACACATCCAGCAAGTGAACATTTCCTAAAAGAGCCAGCCATTAAATGTATGTTCCTCTGCAGCTGGTTCCAGCTAGTGATGCACAAAACATCTGGGTGGGAAACCAGGGCCAAGTCACCTTTTCCAGGGTAATTTGAGGAGCAAAATAAACATACAGATTCCTGGGCCCCAGAGGTGGTGTCTGGAAATGAATATTTTTTGCCCACTTTGTCTCTGGCTCTCCAGACTTGGACACCACTGCTCAAAGACACTTTCTAAGATTCAATCTGGCAAGGCAAAGGACTACAAATGATAGATCTTACATTGTTTGACATGACTAAACTGATGTAATGGTTGCTAGGAGTCCAGAGTGAGGGGTAAAGTCCACAGGAAAAATAAATACCACCTTGTAGCAAGTTTCAGGCCAATAAAATGGGATTGGCTCTAAAGCCTGGGAAACCGTTCCTTCAGGAATTCCCCTGTGGCAGGTGGGGGATTCATAGAACAGGTGTGAGTGTCATCGTGTGACCCAAGGGCTTACCTGGTGGCTCAGATGGCGAAGAATCTGCCTGTGATGTTGGAGACTCAGGTTTAATCCCTGGGCCAGGAAGATCCCCTGGATATGGGAATGGCTACCCATTGCAGTGTTCTTGTCTGGGGAATTCCATGGAGAGAGAAGCCTGGTGGGCTACAGTCCATGGGCTTGCTAAGCTTCAGATACCACTGAGCGGGCCAAAGGTTGTATACCCTTGTATCATGCAGGAGGACATTCCATGTTAAAGATTATGTTTCAGCCTTGTTTACTGATCCCAGAATCTTGGTCTAACACTTTCCCAGGGTCAGTGCACACTTGTGTCCAGAGTTGTTCCAACCACTTCACTAAAGCAATATGCTCACCAAGAATTTAAAAAATAAATAACCCAATCAATATCTTGCCAATGAGATGGCAAAACTCCAGTAAGAAGAAGACAAGGAGAGAGAAGTGGCCATTGGAAAACCTATTGACAAGATTGGGGGTTGGAAAAATCAATGAATGGGAAACAAAGTAAAAGGTGGATGTTCCTAGCCCCCCAAAAGTGGAGAGCTTTTCAGCATTTCATGTAAAGTGAAAAATGCCAACCACGTAGGTGGCCACATAGATACACATCCAGCAAGTGAACATTTCCTAAAAGAGCCAGCCATTAAATGTATGTTCCTCTGCAGCTGGTTCCAGCTAGTGATGCACAAAACATCTGGGTGGGAAACCAGGGCCAAGTCACCTTTTCCAGGGTAATTTGAGGAGCAAAATAAACATACAGATTCCTGGGCCCCAGAGGTGGTGTCTGGAAATGAATATTTTTTGCCCACTTTGTCTCTGGCTCTCCAGACTTGGACACCACTGCTCAAAGACACTTTCTAAGATTCAATCTGGCAAGGCAAAGGACTACAAATGATAGATCTTACATTGTTTGACATGACTAAACTGATGTAATGGTTGCTAGGAGTCCAGAGTGAGGGGTAAAGTCCACAGGAAAAATAAATACCACCTTGTAGCAAGTTTCAGGCCAATAAAATGGGATTGGCTCTAAAGCCTGGGAAACCGTTCCTTCAGGAATTCCCCTGTGGCAGGTGGGGGATTCATAGAACAGGTGTGAGTGTCATCGTGTGACCCAAGGGCTTACCTGGTGGCTCAGATGGCGAAGAATCTGCCTGTGATGTTGGAGACTCAGGTTTAATCCCTGGGCCAGGAAGATCCCCTGGATATGGGAATGGCTACCCATTGCAGTGTTCTTGTCTGGGGAATTCCATGGAGAGAGAAGCCTGGTGGGCTACAGTCCATGGGCTTGCTAAGCTTCAGATACCACTGAGCGGGCTAACATTTATATAAACATTATATAATTTGGGCTTCCCTGGTAGCTCACACATTAAAGAATCCACCTGCAATGCAGGAGACCTGGGTTCGATTCCTGAGTTGGGAAGAGACAACCCTTTTCACTTTATCCATTCATGGTGTCTTAGCATGAATAACAGTGGTCCTGGTATTCTTCACTGCCATACACTCACGGTTTCAAAAAGAGAAAAGGCAAGCTTCACTTCAGATTGTCCTTTATGATGCAATAAAAATAGTTTTATTAAACTTGGCCCCAAGTCCACATCTGCTGGACATTCTTCATGACATGCTGGGATGCACACGTACACAGAATGTGTTTTGCCATGTACAGAAGGGTAGAGGGTCACTTCAGGGAAAAAAAACCACATCTACAATTGTTTCTGTGAGACAAATTAGCCACGTTTTTCATAAAACATCATTTCTACTTGAAAGAACCACTGACAGACAAATAACGATTACTCAGACTTGGATATTTGGCAGACATTTTCTTTTAAAAAATAGAACAAAGTTAGCCTGTCATTTCAGGGAAAGTAACTGACAGAATTTGTTGCCAATGATCAAACTCAAGCTTTCAAGTGAAAATTGGACTTTTGGAAGACTTGCATCTGCTACTATGAGCTCATTAGCTCCCCAATTCTAAGAGGCTTTGGTGAGAGTGTGGTGATATTGACGAATGTGATCTTGATATTGTATAATGTACTATATCAACATTCATAAGGTCTGCATAACTCAGGGAGCCAGTCTTTTCCAAATGACTAGTGCATGACAACTCAAAATGATAAGATTTATTTCAAAGGGTAATACAGGCCATAGAACTTTCACATAATGGAGTATGAAAAAGGTCATTGGTGTTCAGTTTCAAGGCCATTGAAACCAAGGTCACTGGTTTCACACTTAATATTATAGCTGTGGGCTTCCTAGGTGGTGCAGTGGTAAAGAATCCACCTACCAATGCAGGAGACGTAAGAGACATGGGTTCAATCCCTGGGTGGGAAAGATCCATTAGAGTAGGAAATGGCAACCCTCTCCAGTACTGTTGCCTGAAAAATCCCATGGACAGAGGAACCTGGTGGGCTACAGTCCATGGGGTCACAAAGAGTCAGATGTGACTGAGCATGTACGCACACAGATTGATCTTTGAGAAACAACCACTGATGGAACTTTGGTGAGATCTCAGTGAATCTCCACCATTATCTAAAGAGTATTAAGGTACTTCCTTCTATATTTTTTTCATATAGTTCAACCAAAACCACAGATCATGAAAGACAGGGTGCAGAAGAGAATACTCAACTGTGTTTTAGCAATTCAAACATTAGATTGTAAAACTCTAAAACAGAGTGAATTTCACTCCTCTTTCATTTTTTTATATGAATAATGGTTATTTTTCATAGACAAAATGCTATTTCTGCTGACATGTGATAAGTTTATTATTATTAATTTTAGATGAATTTATAAACAGCCCTTTTTTAACATTTCTCAGTTTAAATGTGAGCTTGGCGGGCTACAGTCTGTGGAACTGCAAAGAGCTGGACATGACTGAACAACTAACACACACATACACACAATAAATGAAAAAAAGTTACTGGATGTTTTTTTCTCATTTTTAAGAGTAAAAAGATTACCCTAATCTACTGCAGAGCACATGGAACTCTGCTCCACGCTATGTGGCAGCCTGGCTGGGAGGGGAGTTTAGGGGAGACTGGACACGTGTTTACAAATGACTGAGTACCCTATACTTTGACAGCACTTAGTACAATCGGAAAGATTCTCCTTTTATTTATTTTCTATTTACTTGTTTGTAGTCTGCCACCCCACCCTGGGGTAGCACATTCCCAGAGAACTATACATTCCCAGAGAACAGAGACCCATCTCTTTCCTTCATCACCATTCCCAGGACCGGGAATTCTGGTTGGCACATACTAAGAGCTAAATACATGCTTGCTGAGCCAATGAACTTGCCTAAGTCATATTGCTAGATCTGGGTGAAAAGGAAAAGATAATCTGACTCCAGGGACCTTCTCTTCTTAATCTATTAACTGCTTCTCACTGTTGAGTCCTGATAAAGGTTTTAGCCAGGGGGTATAAAAGAGTGGTTCATAATTGGAAATCTATAAATCTTTTGGGTAAAATCAAAGGAGGAGAAACATCTGTTTCGTACAACCCTCTCCAGTACTGTTGCCTGAAAATCCCATGGACAGAGGAACCTGGTGGGCTACAGTCCATGGGGTCACAAAGAGTCAGATGTGACTGAGCATGTACGCACACAGATTGATCTTTGAGAAACAACCACTGATGGAACTTTGGTGAGATCTCAGTGAATCTCCACCATTATCTAAAGAGTATTAAGGTACTTCCTTCTATATTTTTTTCATATAGTTCAACCAAAACCACAGATCATGAAAGACAGGGTGCAGAAGAGAATACTCAACTGTGTTTTAGCAATTCAAACATTAGATTGTAAAACTCTAAAACAGAGTGAATTTCACTCCTCTTTCATTTTTTTATATGAATAATGGTTATTTTTCATAGACAAAATGCTATTTCTGCTGACATGTGATAAGTTTATTATTATTAATTTTAGATGAATTTATAAACAGCCCTTTTTTAACATTTCTCAGTTTAAATGTGAGCTTGGCGGGCTACAGTCTGTGGAACTGCAAAGAGCTGGACATGACTGAACAACTAACACACACATACACACAATAAATGAAAAAAAGTTACTGGATGTTTTTTTCTCATTTTTAAGAGTAAAAAGATTACCCTAATCTACTGCAGAGCACATGGAACTCTGCTCCACGCTATGTGGCAGCCTGGCTGGGAGGGGAGTTTAGGGGAGACTGGACACGTGTTTACAAATGACTGAGTACCCTATACTTTGACAGCACTTAGTACAATCGGAAAGATTCTCCTTTTATTTATTTTCTATTTACTTGTTTGTAGTCTGCCACCCCACCCTGGGGTAGCACATTCCCAGAGAACTATACATTCCCAGAGAACAGAGACCCATCTCTTTCCTTCATCACCATTCCCAGGACCGGGAATTCTGGTTGGCACATACTAAGAGCTAAATACATGCTTGCTGAGCCAATGAACTTGCCTAAGTCATATTGCTAGATCTGGGTGAAAAGGAAAAGATAATCTGACTCCAGGGACCTTCTCTTCTTAATCTATTAACTGCTTCTCACTGTTGAGTCCTGATAAAGGTTTTAGCCAGGGGGTATAAAAGAGTGGTTCATAATTGGAAATCTATAAATCTAGGGTATATGAGGGAGCAATAAATGATGCAAAGGAGGAGAAACATCTGTTTCTGATTATTTCATATAAAATAAACTTTATGTCATTAAGTCAGGAGACATACTTCATTTTACCTGATCATTGCTTCTTAAAATGTATATGGGAATTGATGGGGTTTTCTTTTTTTTTGCGAAAGATTCTATTTTAAAAGCACCAGGGAACTTGTTATTTAAATGTAGCCTGAAGGAGATCTTTGCACACAAATAATCTTGCCTTAATTTGCACTTGATGAGTTGAGCTTTCTGCATTACAGGTTTTTTTTTTTTTTTTTTAATGAGTTCTAATATGATGCAATTTTTGTAGGGGGCTGAGCTTGTTAGGTAGGTTTTTGGTTTTTGGTTTAAAGATGCCTTTCCAATGTGATCACATAGGTGTCCTGTGCTCTATATACAAACACATCCTTCGAGACTCAATTAAACAGAAAACTGGTATTTCAAGATTGAAGAGGGTGAAATCTGGCAACACAAACTCAGGATATGGCCCCTGCAGCTTCTCTGTCCCAGGACACGTTCCTATGATTTCCTGGCGCCTTTCCACACCCCTTGTTCAAATGTCCCGGTCCCCTTGGCTTCCTGCAGATGCCAGGGCAGACTGGTTGTCTGGGATACTGTGAGGAGTGTCCCTATGGGGCAGGAAATGAAAATGAACCATGTTCAGTGAGGTCACAGCAAAGATCAAAACTGGAAAAAGCTTCCTCCCTCTACTTGCTATACGTATGGGAAACTGGCCTTTTCCCCCTTAGATTCACAAAGATATGCTGAATATCTCAACCAATCAAGGTCCTGATATTGAATAGCTGGTCCTGCTATCTCTGTTCCATATGTGGGGGAGGGCAAGAGGCCTTCTCTAGGGGCTTCCCCGGTGGCTCAGTGGTAAAGAATCTGCCTGCCAACGCAGGAGACACAAGCTTGACTCCTGATGCGGGAAGATCCCACACACCATGGTGCAACTACGCCCGTGCACCACAACTATTGAGCCTGAGCTGCAATGACTGAGCCTACATGCCACAACTACTGAAGCCCGTGAGCCCAGAAGCCTGTGCCACACGCCAAGGGAAGCCACCCCAGTGAAGTGGCCTTTAAAAGCACCACTCAGCCGCCTGTCACAGGCAGACAATACCTTATTGTTTTGCCTCTACTGATGTTTAGCTGCTCCGGCTATTTCTGGCAATTCTCAGTTATTTCCAGAACGCTGACCATATTCCTAGTTGGGACAGACCCTTCTGGGACACCAGTTGAGCTAAGGCTTAGATGGTACAAGGTTCACAGTCAAACACTGATCAACAAAATCTTCTCTCTCCCTCCCTGTCCCAGGCTGGCCACTGGTGAGTATGGGGTCCTTCAGGCAGGTCTGGATGATTGTTGTTGGGGAGATCAGCCTGAAAAGAGGAATCAAGGCAATAACAACTGCCAAATGATGCTCATTTTAGGGGCCAAATTTCCTCTGGGCAAAGCAGACACCCTAGAGGAACACCTGCCTCTTCAAGACGGAAGGCAGGGTCATCCCGACCAACAGCCACGTGGGTCCTGTGAATGTCAGCTATAATCTAATCCCGGTGCAGCACCTGGATACTGGAGGGGAACGACACCTCCTGGCTACCTACTGTGTACTCTGGGGTGTCTTAGGAGACCCTGGAAGACAGGGTCTTCCCCCTTTGATCAGTGAGCTTCAGCGAAGGGAAATGGCCTGTCCCAGCAGCAGAACCAGGACTCACTAACGACCAGCGGGATGCGACCGATGCCGCCCCTCAACCCCTCCCCGCCACCTGAGCGCCAGCCTCAGGAAGACGGAGCCTCACTTCAGTCACACAGCTCACAGCTGTTCCGTGCTCGCCACCAACCCAGCATTCTTTCTCTAAGCGTCTTGTTTGCATTATCTCATTCAACACGTCAATGAAGCCCTACGAGGTTAGCTACTGTTCTTCTTTTATGTTGAAACACCCAGGTCACATCCGGGTGCCTCTGGGCTTCAACTCCAAACACTGTGGCTTCAGAGGCCCTGAGGAAAATGACCTTGACTTCCTGGGCAATGACTGAGCCTACATGCCACAACTACTGAAGCCCGTGAGCCCAGAAGCCTGTGCCACACGCCAAGGGAAGCCACCCCAGTGAAGTGGCCTTTAAAAGCACCACTCAGCCGCCTGTCACAGGCAGACAATACCTTATTGTTTTGCCTCTACTGATGTTTAGCTGCTCCGGCTATTTCTGGCAATTCTCAGTTATTTCCAGAACGCTGACCATATTCCTAGTTGGGACAGACCCTTCTGGGACACCAGTTGAGCTAAGGCTTAGATGGTACAAGGTTCACAGTCAAACACTGATCAACAAAATCTTCTCTCTCCCTCCCTGTCCCAGGCTGGCCACTGGTGAGTATGGGGTCCTTCAGGCAGGTCTGGATGATTGTTGTTGGGGAGATCAGCCTGAAAAGAGGAATCAAGGCAATAACAACTGCCAAATGATGCTCATTTTAGGGGCCAAATTTCCTCTGGGCAAAGCAGACACCCTAGAGGAACACCTGCCTCTTCAAGACGGAAGGCAGGGTCATCCCGACCAACAGCCACGTGGGTCCTGTGAATGTCAGCTATAATCTAATCCCGGTGCAGCACCTGGATACTGGAGGGGAACGACACCTCCTGGCTACCTACTGTGTACTCTGGGGTGTCTTAGGAGACCCTGGAAGACAGGGTCTTCCCCCTTTGATCAGTGAGCTTCAGCGAAGGGAAATGGCCTGTCCCAGCAGCAGAACCAGGACTCACTAACGACCAGCGGGATGCGACCGATGCCGCCCCTCAACCCCTCCCCGCCACCTGAGCGCCAGCCTCAGGAAGACGGAGCCTCACTTCAGTCACACAGCTCACAGCTGTTCCGTGCTCGCCACCAACCCAGCATTCTTTCTCTAAGCGTCTTGTTTGCATTATCTCATTCAACACGTCAATGAAGCCCTACGAGGTTAGCTACTGTTCTTCTTTTATGTTGAAACACCCAGGTCACATCCGGGTGCCTCTGGGCTTCAACTCCAAACACTGTGGCTTCAGAGGCCCTGAGGAAAATGACCTTGACTTCCTGGGCCATGCAGCCACATCTGGTGCCCTCCAAGAGTGCAAGTCCCCCATTCCCCAAGTTGGTTGCCGGTCCCACGGGCACCGTCCACCCAGCAGCCTCTGTGCTCACCACCTGTCCCCTCCTCCCCCTCCTAGGACTGACGCGAGTCGGCAGGCCGAGGGGCGGGCTGTAGCAGGTCTGCTCCCATCCACCGTGGCAGAGCACACGATGCCAGTTTCTCATCTGGCATGGGCTTTGGGCACTAGTCCCCACATCCGAAGTATACAGGCAACATTTCTACAGATTACAAACTCATCCAGGCAAAATGGCTTCTCTGACTCGTTCATCCTCCAGTATTTTCACAGAACCAGGCATTTTACAGGAGCTCAGGAAAACCAATTTTAAAGAAATGACCCTTGCTTTTCATCCAGACAGGACTACCCTGGTGGCCCACACGGTAATGAGTCTGCCTGCAATGCAGGAGACGCAGGCTTGATACCTGGGTCAGGAAGATCCCCTGGAGAAGGAAATGGCTACTGACTCCAGTATGCTTGCCTGGAGAATTCCATGGACAGAGGAGCCTGGCGGGCTACAGTCCATGGGGTCACAAAGAATTGGACATGACTGAGCAAATAACATTTTCACCCAGACACACGGTGTGAATGGAACTCCAATGTGTCACTCATCCTTGTTCCAGGCGGTGTGGTCCATTAGAAAGAGGAGCCTTGCAGTCACAGCCCTGGGTTTGAGTCTCAGCCCTGGTACTTAACCTTGTGACCTTTGGAAAGTTTCCTTCTGGGCCAAATGAGACAAAAAGGTGCCTTGCGGTGTTCTTACTGGGTTAATAAGATCAATTACGGTAGGGGCCTGGCCCAAAGCAAGTGGTTTATCTAAGACTATTCTTTTCCCTTCCATTGTTACTGAGTTTACCCTTTACAATGTAATAATTATTTTTAAAGAAAACAAACAAACTCTTAGGCTCTTCAAATGTTTCTGTTCCCAAGACAGCTTCGTGTTAGTCACTCAGTCGTGTGTGACTCTTTGCGTCTTCATGGACTGTAGCCCACCAGGCTCCTCTATCCAAGGAATTCTCCAGGCAAGGCAGTTTAGGGGCCAAAAAGGAGCACTTCAAGTGTCTAACATTTCATCTTGGTTCTGTTGCCCACTTGCTGTACAGTCTTGGGCAAGACCCCCAACCTCTCTGGGCCTTAGTTTTCTCACGTGTAAAAACCAAAGAGATCTGGGCTGGGTGATCTCTCAAGTGCCCACCAGTTCAAGTGTTACCTGACCATATTGATACAGTGTTTCTCTTCAAAATACTTAGAAATGAGTATTCTTTGCCTATATAGGCCAGATCTCCATTTTCCAACCCAAATTTGCAGCACTCTAAATGAATCACCCCAGAGATGCTGTGGAAATGGCCTGGGCTGCCTTTTCCTGAATGTGGGGTCCAGGGCACACGTGTGTGAGCAGTGGCTGCTGCGGGGTCAGAGGGGGGCCGATGATGTGCGGCTCACCGGGCTCCTCTCAGCTCAGCCTCCTGTTTCCAAGTCTCCTGAATTCTCAGCTCTATCTAATTATTTCCTTTGTAAAATAAGGGTGGGAGTGAGGAAAGTTTGCAGTAAACATTTTAAATGGTTTTTACATTATAAAAAGCAATGACAAAATACAGATATTAGAAAAAAGAAGTCAGTGGTTGGTCATTTTAGCTTTCTAATTCAATTACTATGAATAATTAGTTATTTTGATCTTTCTCTTTTTTTCATTTTACATAGTTTACTCAGTGACTATGTAAATTTTGTCTTGTTTGGGGGGTGGCCTTTTTTTTTTTTTTTTAACTTACACTGTTGTAAAATTTTACAAATTGCTTCATGATCTCTGCGATGGTCCGAATCATAATGCATGTTTCTTTGGCCATTCCATTTGTTAGCTGGTTTGTTTTTGAAAAAGAATATTTTTTTCTATCATTTTTAAACATAAGGCTGTGTTACATATACAAGGACACACACATATACATTGTATATAAGTATGTGTGTCTCTAAGAGAATCAATTCTCAAGACTAAAATTGCTACTTCAAAAGATTTCCTCATTTTCATAGTTTTGGTCCATGTTACTTTCCAAGTCCTGCACTAATTTAATATGCCATCAGCAATAACCCATTTCTCCTCAGAATTGGTTATTATCATTTAGTTTTGGTCCATGTTTTCATTTGCACTTTCCTAAGTGGCTGGTAATCTCTCAAGGTTGGCCCAAAAGGAGCACTTCAAGTGTCTAACATTTCATCTTGGTTCTGTTGCCCACTTGCTGTACAGTCTTGGGCAAGACCCCCAACCTCTCTGGGCCTTAGTTTTCTCACGTGTAAAAACCAAAGAGATCTGGGCTGGGTGATCTCTCAAGTGCCCACCAGTTCAAGTGTTACCTGACCATATTGATACAGTGTTTCTCTTCAAAATACTTAGAAATGAGTATTCTTTGCCTATATAGGCCAGATCTCCATTTTCCAACCCAAATTTGCAGCACTCTAAATGAATCACCCCAGAGATGCTGTGGAAATGGCCTGGGCTGCCTTTTCCTGAATGTGGGGTCCAGGGCACACGTGTGTGAGCAGTGGCTGCTGCGGGGTCAGAGGGGGGCCGATGATGTGCGGCTCACCGGGCTCCTCTCAGCTCAGCCTCCTGTTTCCAAGTCTCCTGAATTCTCAGCTCTATCTAATTATTTCCTTTGTAAAATAAGGGTGGGAGTGAGGAAAGTTTGCAGTAAACATTTTAAATGGTTTTTACATTATAAAAAGCAATGACAAAATACAGATATTAGAAAAAAGAAGTCAGTGGTTGGTCATTTTAGCTTTCTAATTCAATTACTATGAATAATTAGTTATTTTGATCTTTCTCTTTTTTTCATTTTACATAGTTTACTCAGTGACTATGTAAATTTTGTCTTGTTTGGGGGGTGGCCTTTTTTTTTTTTTTTTAACTTACACTGTTGTAAAATTTTACAAATTGCTTCATGATCTCTGCGATGGTCCGAATCATAATGCATGTTTCTTTGGCCATTCCATTTGTTAGCTGGTTTGTTTTTGAAAAAGAATATTTTTTTCTATCATTTTTAAACATAAGGCTGTGTTACATATACAAGGACACACACATATACATTGTATATAAGTATGTGTGTCTCTAAGAGAATCAATTCTCAAGACTAAAATTGCTACTTCAAAAGATTTCCTCATTTTCATAGTTTTGGTCCATGTTACTTTCCCGAAGTCCTGCACTAATTTAATATGCCATCAGCAATAACCCATTTTGCTGCATCTTAACCAGAATTGGTTATTATCATTTAGATTTTTTGGCAATTTAATAGGCAGAGTGGCACCTAATGGTTTTCATTTGCATGTCTTTGAGTAACTGACCAAGCTAATCATTTGTCCATTTCTTCCTTCTTCGTAAGACCAGGAGATTTCTGAGATTCCTTCATTTGAAGGTTGGAGCCTCCAAGAAAGTGGAGGAACTGCCCAAGATTTTAGGAATCTGACAGGAAAGACGATCAGTTGAGTGAGTTCAGTTCAGTGGCTCAGTCGTGCCTGACTCATCGCAGCCTTGTGCACTGCAGCTCGCCAGGCTTCCTTATTCTTCCCATCTCCCAGAGCCCACTCAGACTCGCCTACAGAGCTGTAAATAACACAGTTACGAGCTCAAGGACAGAGACAGAGAGAAAAACTGTTACCAATTCTAAAGAAGACCTAAGGAGAGATTCTGGCTAAATTAAAAAGGAGCATCCCCTCTTCTGTGGGATTTCAGTAGTTCTACTACATGCCATGTGAATAATGTAGTTGCCTTCTCTTCTGTGATTAAAAAAAAGCAACTCTTTCATGAAATAAAAGGTAAAATAACGTTATTATTCACCCGAGAGGTCTGTTTTAAGGCTGGTTTTGGGAATTGATAGAGAAACCTTCCTTAAAGACAGATATGAGATACCAGGCTTTTTCTGTATTTACTTGGTGTATTCAAGAAACTTGAATTGATCTCCCTAGTAACAGCTATCTGGTCTGATCG
This sequence comes from Tragulus kanchil, assembly GCA_022376925.1. Lineage (NCBI taxonomy): Eukaryota > Metazoa > Chordata > Mammalia > Artiodactyla > Tragulidae > Tragulus > Tragulus kanchil. Next base: position 72,753,061 of record JAIOJX010000003.1, on the reverse strand, counting down.
AAAAGTTATTAAAAATCTTGTAACCTGTAGCACACCAGAGGTGTGCCAATGGTACCAGAAGACTTTCATTTTTCCTTTAATGGACTTACTTCAGTCTGTCCCATGTCTCTTCACCAAATTTCTCTATCACGAGTGACTGCAGGCAGGAGTTGATGAATCCATACTAGAACACAAAACAAAGGAGAAGCATGGGTAATGAAACACGGAGCCCCCAGCCATCAATATCTGAAGGGTCACCTCTAGGAAACGTATAATAGCTTCCTCTTGGGGAAATGGGGTCAGACCTTTTCCTGTTTCTCGTGAGTGTGCTGCACTCATTCCCAATTTAGGACAAAGTCATTTCCGTAGAGAAACCACACGAGCTAAATTTGAAATCGGATTAGAACTGGACGAGGTCCATTGTAATCATCTTGGAAACAGAATCGTTTGGTTAGAACCAGAGTTCAGAAAGGTGGCAAGGGAACGTTCAGAAGGAGGAAGACAGAAACCCACCTCCTGCCACATCAAAAAGGTGGAGAAAGGATAGTTTTCTTTATAAAAATGAACCTACGTCTGGGTGTGTTCGTGGCGTGCATGCGTGCTCAGTCACTCAGTCACTCAGCCGTGCCAGCTCTTTGCACCCCCATGGACTCTAAGTTGCCAAGCTCCTCTATCCATGAGATTTCTCAGGCAAGAGTACTGGAGTGGGTTGCCACTTCCTCCGCCAGGAGATTTGCCTGACCAGGGGATCAAATCCATGTCTCCTGTATTGCAGGTGGATTCTTGACCCACTGGAGTAAAGTGTGTAAAATCAAGGAAGACACAAAAAGTGGAGGAAAAGAGAGACAGCGAGCTCTGGAACTTTCGGGTTTCCCTGGTGGTCCAGCAGGTAGAGCGTCCACCAGGCTCCTCTAGTCAGGATTAAACAGTGTAATAGGTAAGAAGCACTTGGCATTTGGCAAGCGCTCAGGAAAGGACAGACATTCCTCTTAGATAATAAACATTTTGATTACTCGCTGCTGGACAAAGAGAGCTGAGGGAGAGCCAAGACAGATGCTGAGAGCTGCTTACCATGGTGCGGCGGCGTTTTCAGGTCTGAGCGATGGCCGCCGTCTGCTCTACCCCCAGTGGCTCAGAATCTGGCGCATTGGAGAAGGAAGCCTGCCTTGTAGAAGGTGGGCGCCCCCACCTCTGCCCCACCCCCCACCCCCGGGGGAAATCAAAGCTGATCCCTAGCCACCAGGCCAGAAGCTGAGGTGGAGGCCCTTATCTGTCGAGGGAGTAAACAGTAAGGCTGCCCCCCACCCCCACCCCGGGCGAGCGGGAGCTGCTGCCAGGTCCCCGGGGCGCACAACCCCAAAGCTGACTCTGAACTTCTTCCTGGGGGCGGGCTGCACAGCGGCGCCTTTCCCCCAGCGCAGAGCACGCGGGCTCGGAGTCCAGGACCCCAGAGGCAGCCCTCGCCCATGGCTACCTTGGAGAGAGAAGGCTTGGAGGACCAGCACAGCCCGATCACGCGGGATCCTGGGGCTTAGGGTCGCTTCCCGCTTAATCTCGCTGCAAATTCAGAAACTCTCTGCTCCTTCTCCAGTCAGTTCCTCCTCGCCGAGGTCTGGCTGACTCTCTGCTGAAGCCTTCCGTTCCTCGACTGGCACAAACGGGAGGTCAGGACCCCTGAAGCACCCGAGGCTGCGCACTCACTCGTCCTTTGGGCACACTGTGGGTCACCTACCTGCGAGAGGGCACCCAGAGGATGGTCCCCTGGGGAGGGGGGAGGCTGAGGGCAGAGGCCCCAGAGCACACCCAGAACCTGAGCTTGACTTTGAGGTTGCCCCCGGGATCCTGCTGGGAGGCTGCCTCCTCCATGCCATTGCCCAGGGAGAGGTCCGCTCAGCTCTTTAATTAGACCTCGTTGGATGTGGTCCTGGAAAGGCCTGCCGTGACCTGAGCTTGACTCTCTCGGGTTATACTGTGAGATTCCCTGGTGCCTTCCAGCTTTCTTCCCCCAGCGCCACCGCCACTCCACTGCAGGCTGCTCGCTCGAGGCTTATTTCCTGAGTAGTGTGATCAGAGTTGAGAAACCTGGACGCTGACTATGACAGTGAATGCTCCCTGCAGCAGTTCTGATAGCCATGCCAGCTTTGATTAAACACACACACACACACAAACCAGTAAAAATAAATAATTATAATAAAATCAAGGGCTTAGGTAAGTCCTCCAGGCTGCGGTGCTCTGGGGAGGGATGGGACTGTCACAAGGGTGTGATGCAAGACAGCACCTCGTGAGCCCCGGGGAAGCCAGAGACAGCAGAGGCATTCCCCTCACCCAGCATTACAGTCACCTTCCTGACGAGGTGGACCGCTCTCTCTCCCTGCCCTCGCTGGGCACCACATCACCGCCCCTGTCAGGCTCTCCTCGCAGTTGCCTCCCTCGGCTCCTGCATCTTCCCTTAAAACTGCACCCCACCTCTTGCCTCCCCGCCTGTTCAGCCCTTTGGGCTCCTCGTCTGTTTCCTCCCGTCCTACATGCGCTGCCCTCTCCCCACTGAGACCAAATGCTCAGAGAGGCCTTGGTGCTTATTGAAGTTTCCTCTCCTTCCTTTCTGAAGCGGGCTTTGCTTCTTCTCGAAAGCTGGCCTCTCAGTGGGCCGCTCCTCTGTAGAAGGAACATGTGGTCAGGAGGATGTTCTGGAATAGGTGATTTCCATAATTATCTCCTTCTCCAGCCCCCAGTTCCTCCTCGCCGAGGTCTGGCTGACTCTCTGCTGAAGCCTTCCGTTCCTCGACTGGCACAAACGGGAGGTCAGGACCCCTGAAGCACCCGAGGCTGCGCACTCACTCGTCCTTTGGGCACACTGTGGGTCACCTACCTGCGAGAGGGCACCCAGAGGATGGTCCCCTGGGGAGGGGGGAGGCTGAGGGCAGAGGCCCCAGAGCACACCCAGAACCTGAGCTTGACTTTGAGGTTGCCCCCGGGATCCTGCTGGGAGGCTGCCTCCTCCATGCCATTGCCCAGGGAGAGGTCCGCTCAGCTCTTTAATTAGACCTCGTTGGATGTGGTCCTGGAAAGGCCTGCCGTGACCTGAGCTTGACTCTCTCGGGTTATACTGTGAGATTCCCTGGTGCCTTCCAGCTTTCTTCCCCCAGCGCCACCGCCACTCCACTGCAGGCTGCTCGCTCGAGGCTTATTTCCTGAGTAGTGTGATCAGAGTTGAGAAACCTGGACGCTGACTATGACAGTGAATGCTCCTGCAGCAGTTCTGATAGCCATGCCAGCTTTGATTAAACACACACACACACACAAACCAGTAAAAATAAATAATTATAATAAAATCAAGGGCTTAGGTAAGTCCTCCAGGCTGCGGTGCTCTGGGGAGGGATGGGACTGTCACAAGGGTGTGATGCAAGACAGCACCTCGTGAGCCCCGGGGAAGCCAGAGACAGCAGAGGCATTCCCCTCACCCAGCATTACAGTCACCTTCCTGACGAGGTGGACCGCTCTCTCTCCCTGCCCTCGCTGGGCACCACATCACCGCCCCTGTCAGGCTCTCCTCGCAGTTGCCTCCCTCGGCTCCTGCATCTTCCCTTAAAACTGCACCCCACCTCTTGCCTCCCCGCCTGTTCAGCCCTTTGGGCTCCTCGTCTGTTTCCTCCCGTCCTACATGCGCTGCCCTCTCCCCACTGAGACCAAATGCTCAGAGAGGCCTTGGTGCTTATTGAAGTTTCCTCTCCTTCCTTTCTGAAGCGGGCTTTGCTTCTTCTCGAAAGCTGGCCTCTCAGTGGGCCGCTCCTCTGTAGAAGGAACATGTGGTCAGGAGGAGAGAAAAAAATAGGTTCTGGAATAGGTGATTTCCATAATTATGCTTCCCAAGCCTTTGCCACCATTCAGCGGACGGGCTTCTTTCTTCCCTGCCAAGTGGGCTTGCTCTGGCTCACTCTTATGCACCCCCCACCCCCCCCAAACCCAGCCCCCCACCCCTGCTTTTACAAACACACCAGCACACTCACATTTCACAATAAGTAAATGGTTTTTTTTTAAAAAAACAAATCTCCATTTTGTTTCTCATGCAGCAGATGGCAGGTCTCAGGAACTTGGTGGAAATGAGGCTTTCTGATTTTCTAATAAATTTCAGCATCTCACACACAAAAAGCACAAGCTCATTTTGATTCTGATGTTAAGTACCATATGGCATATCAATTCTGGAGCGGTGGCAGCTTCATCCTGGGGGTAACAGGGAAGGGGGGATCTTTCCCAGAACAACGAGGTGGAGCTGGTAGGGACCAGTTGGATGTCTCAGTGATTACTGTTTGATAATGGTATTGTATATGGCAGTGGAGCAATTATCTCGCTTTTATGGTATGTGTTAATTTTTGCTGCCAGTTTTCCTAATTACAACTCCCACCCGGAGGACCGCTGTAAATACTCCGTAAACATTTGAAAAGACATAGGCCATGTGAGCCCCAAGACAAACGTCCCTGGATGTTGAAACTGTCTGGAAAATTGGCTGACATTTGATATGTGTTTCCACTGCACAGACCCTACGGGCGGGGCATTCCTCTCTCTTCCATGACGAGGAACATTGAACATGACCTCGTGAGCCCAGGAAGCCAGAGACAGCAGAGGCATTCCCTCACCCAGCATTACAGTCACCTTCCTGACGAGGTGGACCGCTCTCTCCCTGCCCTCGCTGGGCACCACATCACCGCCCCTGTCAGGCTCTCCTCGCAGTTGCCTCCCTCGGCTCCTGCATCTTCCCTTAAAACTGCACCCCACCTCTTGCCTCCCCGCCTGTTCAGCCCTTTGGGCTCCTCGTCTGTTTCCTCCCGTCCTACATGCGCTGCCCTCTCCCCACTGAGACCAAATGCTCAGAGAGGCCTTGGTGCTTATTGAAGTTTCCTCTCCTTCCTTTCTGAAGCGGGCTTTGCTTCTTCTCGAAAGCTGGCCTCTCAGTGGGCCGCTCCTCTGTAGAAGGAACATGTGGTCAGGAGGAGAGAAAAAAATAGGTTCTGGAATAGGTGATTTCCATAATTATGCTTCCCAAGCCTTTGCCACCATTCAGCGGACGGGCTTCTTTCTTCCCTGCCAAGTGGGCTTGCTCTGGCTCACTCTTATGCACCCCCCACCCCCCCCAAACCCAGCCCCCCACCCCTGCTTTTACAAACACACCAGCACACTCACATTTCACAATAAGTAAATGGTTTTTTTTTAAAAAAACAAATCTCCATTTTGTTTCTCATGCAGCAGATGGCAGGTCTCAGGAACTTGGTGGAAATGAGGCTTTCTGATTTTCTAATAAATTTCAGCATCTCACACACAAAAAGCACAAGCTCATTTTGATTCTGATGTTAAGTACCATATGGCATATCAATTCTGGAGCGGTGGCAGCTTCATCCTGGGGGTAACAGGGAAGGGGGGATCTTTCCCAGAACAACGAGGTGGAGCTGGTAGGGACCAGTTGGATGTCTCAGTGATTACTGTTTGATAATGGTATTGTATATGGCAGTGGAGCAATTATCTCGCTTTTATGGTATGTGTTAATTTTTGCTGCCAGTTTTCCTAATTACAACTCCCACCCGGAGGACCGCTTTCGGTAAATACTCCGTAAACATTTGAAAAGACATAGGCCATGTGAGCCCCAAGACAAACGTCCCTGGATGTTGAAACTGTCTGGAAAATTGGCTGACATTTGATATGTGTTTCCACTGCACAGACACCCTGGTGAGAGCTTGGATGACGTGGCCATTCCCTCTCTCTTCCATGACCCGAGGGACCTCCTGCGCCTATAGGGGCAGTGGTTTGGAGGCCATTTCTCCCTGCTTCCTCCTTGACGTGCAGTGGGCGGTTCCATGAACACTGACAAGTACCTACATCCGTGTAACTTACACCCCAGTAAAGAGATGCAGCGTCTCCAGCACGACAGAAAGGTCCCTCAAGCCCCTTCTCAGCCTGGCCCCCCACCACCAACCTCTCCAGAGCAGTTTCAATCACTCTTGAACTCCATATGAATGAACCATAGAGTATGGTTCTCTTTGGTGTCTGGATTCTTAATGTTTAACCCACGTTTGGTGCATGGAAGAGTTCAAACCTCCTTTCCCAACCTTAAACACAAGTCTGTGAACACGCCGCCTCATTTGAGACCTAACACATGACACCTCCTGAGATCCTACAAGACACCTGCTCATCTTCTGTGGTCGGCGTCCAACGTGCAGTGAGAAACACAGACCTTTCCTTTTTCAAATGACAAGGAGGGGGAAGGGTAAGCTGTCCGAGGGGGGCTCCTGGGTTATATCTCTAGAAATCAAGGACATAAATGAGAAAGAGAGTGTGAGGAAAGAGGATCTGGGAACAAAACTTTCTCTGATTAAGTGTAACCACTCTGATTTTATTTGCCTGCTGAATTCCTGGGACCATAGTGGCTGTGTTCTTGGAGGGGACCCCCCATCTATCTTCGGCTCCATCTTAGGCCCTAATGCAGCAGGATCACCAAATGACATGTGGGCAAACTCCTGGGCTCCCCAGAGACCCTTCTGATCAAAAATATCCCCACTCCATGGGCCTGCCCCAGGTATCTGAAAGTCTTGTCGCTTTTGGCTAGAGCTTTGAAAACTGCCAAAATGGAAGCAGTGTCTGTTCCTTAGGCTAATGAGATCAGCTGATATTCAGCGGGTTTGCTAAAATGGAATGAGACACAGAAGAGAGAAATGGTGATGTGGGTGCATCAGAGAGAAAAGTGCCAGTGCCAGGCCCACATGTACAGTGCCCACCTGCAGAGGCAAAGCGGGGGCGCCGGACCCCAGAGGGTTTACTCAGAGAACGAGTGGTGCCATGCCAGCCTTGATCTTCATCCTGGCCGGGACCAGCCTTGCCAAGGGTAGAATTGGCTTGGCGGACGGCAGGGCCGTGATACGTACAGGTCTCTCAGGCATATTTTCCTATTTGGAACTTTCATCCATGTAAACAATGGGGTCCCTACTAGTAAGAATCTTCAAGGAAAAATTTTCCAGAAGACACGGCAATTATTTTCTATAGTGAGGGTTTGTTGTCCTCTAGTCATGCTGGCTGTGATCGTCACAGCTCACTTGCACTCAGTCTCCCCGTGTCTTGACACAAGGCTCCGAAGAATGAACCGTGTGAAACTGCGGCTCTTGCGAGTCAAAGAAGGATATCGGCCATTTCATTTGGCTCCACTTAATATTAATTCATCCTTATCACAATCCTATAAAGTAGGACAGAGGCTTTCCCTCTTTTACGGAACCCGGCTCACCTCTGCTCCCTGATAGTCCAGTGCCCCCGTGTTGTTCTGAGAAAGGACAGGCTTCCTCCGCTTTCTATTGGAATTTCAAACCTGCAGCGAGAACAGAGCAAAGCCGTGGAATTGCTAGGCGTGAAGCGCCACCGTGTGGCCAAATGATCACACAGCATCGGCCGCTGGGTGATTCTTCCACCGGAGGTGAGGGCACTTTACGTGGCTTTGCTGTTGTTCCGTTGCTCAGTCGTGCCTGAAGCTTTGCGACCCCATGGACTGCGGCACGCCGGGCGGCCCTATGCCTCACTATCTGCCCGAGTTTGCTGAAACTCCATGACCACTGAGTCCATTCCATTGAGTCAGAATACTGGAGGAGGGGGTTGAACTTCCTGACCCTGGGATCCAACCCTGTCTCCTGCATCTCCCGAGTTGCAGGAGGATACTTTATCGCGGCGCCACCAGAGCTAAGACTTGATACATCAACTGAAGGAAAACATCACTCTTGAGCTGCAGTAATGTCTCGGTATAACTGCTGCCCATTCCTCCTCCTACAGGGCTGAAGTGCTTCTGATAGGGACAGAGTAGAATAGGTAGATGGTTGTAGAGTCCTAATAGGGTATGGTAAGCAGAGAAAGCTTGAGAAAGGTTGGAAGGCCAGTAAGTTGACGATAACATGGCCGGCCAGGCCGGGGGGGTTTAAAACTACGCCTTGATCTTCAGGGGTTGCCAAGGGTAGAATTGGCTTGGCGGACGGCAGGGCCGTGATACGTACAGGTCTCTCAGGCATATTTCCTATTTGGAACTTTCATCCATGTAAACAATGGGGTCCCTACTAGTAAGAATCTTCAAGGAAAAATTTTCCAGAAGACACGGCAATTATTTTCTATAGTGAGGGTTTGTTGTCCTCTAGTCATGCTGGCTGTGATCGTCACAGCTCACTTGCACTCAGTCTCCCCGTGTCTTGACACAAGGCTCCGAAGAATGAACCGTGTGAAACTGCGGCTCTTGCGAGTCAAAGAAGGATATCGGCCATTTCATTTGGCTCCACTTAATATTAATTCATCCTTATCACAATCCTATAAAGTAGGACAGAGGCTTTCCCTCTTTTACGGAACCCGGCTCACCTCTGCTCCCTGATAGTCCAGTGCCCCCGTGTTGTTCTGAGAAAGGACAGGCTTCCTCCGCTTTCTATTGGAATTTCAAACCTGCAGCGAGAACAGAGCAAAGCCGTGGAATTGCTAGGCGTGAAGCGCCACCGTGTGGCCAAATGATCACACAGCATCGGCCGCTGGGTGATTCTTCCACCGGAGGTGAGGGCACTTTACGTGGCTTTGCTGTTGTTCCGTTGCTCAGTCGTGCCTGAAGCTTTGCGACCCCATGGACTGCGGCACGCCGGGCGGCCCTATGCCTCACTATCTGCCCGAGTTTGCTGAAACTCCATGACCACTGAGTCCATTCCATTGAGTCAGAATACTGGAGGAGGGGGTTGAACTTCCTGACCCTGGGATCCAACCCTGTCTCCTGCATCTCCCGAGTTGCAGGAGGATACTTTATCGCGGCGCCACCAGAGCTAAGACTTGATACATCAACTGAAGGAAAACATCACTCTTGAGCTGCAGTAATGTCTCGGTATAACTGCTGCCCATTCCTCCTCCTACAGGGCTGAAGTGCTTCTGATAGGGACAGAGTAGAATAGGTAGATGGTTGTAGAGTCCTAATAGGGTATGGTAAGCAGAGAAAGCTTGAGAAAGGTTGGAAGGCCAGTAAGTTGACGATAACTCAGGAGAGCTGCTCCTTGTTCAGTAAAGCAAGCTTGACTGGGTATAAACAGCTGATGAAGGAGGAGTTGGTGAAGAAGGAACTAAAGATGTATGTCCTGCATCTGTGTCTCCTTGAGGGGGGCGGTCTTCTACCATCCTATATATATGGCTGCCCACGCCGTCGGGGGCGAGCAGAGCTTTCCTGCCCGCCTGCTCGCACTGCTTGTAAGTACCCTATGCTAATAAATTCTTTTCTTGTCTATCACTCTGCTACTCACTGAATTCTTTCTGCGTTGAGGCAGTACCTGAGCCTCAGTGGGTCCAGAGGTTGGGTGTAGTGCTGGATTAAGTCCCGGCCGCTTGGGTTCGAGTCCTGACTACGTGGATTCAAGTCCCAAACAGGGCTTTGGCTGGGGTTAAGCCTTAGCCACGTGGGTTCGAGTCCCAAACAGGGTTTGATCAGGTCTGGACCTTGGGTTTAAGTCTCAATCGAGGTAAAACCTTTTCACTTCGTTTTTCCTTTTGGGAATTTTGTACAGTTGGAAAGCCTTCCTGAAATAGAAACCTGTCAGACAAGACAGAATTTCACTTTACTAAAATGGCAGGGTAATTGGTAGAACAAAGGAATTTGGAAATGTAAGCTCAATCAGCATTTGCCATCGATAGTGGGCTGTTATGTGTGTTCAGCCACTCAGTCATGTCTGACTCTTAGTGACCCTGTGGATTGTAGCCCACCAGACTCCATGGGATGATCCCAGGCAAGAATACTGGAATGAGTTGCCATTTTCTCCTCCAGGGCAGCTTCCAACCAGGGATTGAATTCCAGACTCCTGTGGGTCTTACACTGGCAGGCACGTTCTGTACACTGGGCCACCAGGGAAGACTGGGCTGTTACAACCAAAAAGATTAAGAGAACATTGAGATACTTATCGCGCCACCAGAGCAAACATCAACTGAAGGAAAACATCACTCTTGAGCTGCAGTAATGTCTCGGTATAACTGCTGCCCATTCCTCCTCCTACAGGGCTGAAGTGCTTCTGATAGGGACAGAGTAGAATAGGTAGATGGTTGTAGAGTCCTAATAGGGTATGGTAAGCAGAGAAAGCTTGAGAAAGGTTGGAAGGCCAGTAAGTTGACGATAACTCAGGAGAGCTGCTCCTTGTTCAGTAAAGCAAGCTTGACTGGGTATAAACAGCTGATGAAGGAGGAGTTGGTGAAGAAGGAACTAAAGATGTATGTCCTGCATCTGTGTCTCCTTGAGGGGGGCGGTCTTCTACCATCCTATATATATGGCTGCCCACGCCGTCGGGGGCGAGCAGAGCTTTCCTGCCCGCCTGCTCGCACTGCTTGTAAGTACCCTATGCTAATAAATTCTTTTCTTGTCTATCACTCTGCTACTCACTGAATTCTTTCTGCGTTGAGGTACGAAGTACCTGAGCCTCAGTGGGTCCAGAGGTTGGGTGTAGTGCTGGATTAAGTCCCGGCCGCTTGGGTTCGAGTCCTGACTACGTGGATTCAAGTCCCAAACAGGGCTTTGGCTGGGGTTAAGCCTTAGCCACGTGGGTTCGAGTCCCAAACAGGGTTTGATCAGGTCTGGACCTTGGGTTTAAGTCTCAATCGAGGTAAAACCTTTTCACTTCGTTTTTCCTTTTGGGAATTTTGTACAGTTGGAAAGCCTTCCTGAAATAGAAACCTGTCAGACAAGACAGAATTTCACTTTACTAAAATGGCAGGGTAATTGGTAGAACAAAGGAATTTGGAAATGTAAGCTCAATCAGCATTTGCCATCGATAGTGGGCTGTTATGTGTGTTCAGCCACTCAGTCATGTCTGACTCTTAGTGACCCTGTGGATTGTAGCCCACCAGACTCCATGGGATGATCCCAGGCAAGAATACTGGAATGAGTTGCCATTTTCTCCTCCAGGGCAGCTTCCAACCAGGGATTGAATTCCAGACTCCTGTGGGTCTTACACTGGCAGGCACGTTCTGTACACTGGGCCACCAGGGAAGACTGGGCTGTTACAACCAAGATTAAGAGAACATTGGGTCGGATCAATAAGAATTAGAACATCTTGTGGTACTATGTGAATAGGCTGAATAATACCCTCCAAAAGATGTCTCCATCCTAATCTTCAGGCTCTGTGAACGTTACCTTATTAGGCAAAAGAAAAATTGCAGATTTGATTAAATAAGGGTCCAGCGATAGGGAGACTGCAGCAGGGAGGAAGCCAGTTCTGACTCCATGTTGGAAACTGTTTCTTTGACTTGCTTTCCATTGCTTTTGTTGTTGTAATCATACTTAATAGCTGGCCTCGGAAGGCCCTATCCCTCTGTCTGACTGTTAAACTAAAGTGCCTTTGTTCAGAACCTTGTCCACCTGCAGATGGCAGGAAGGGAAAAATTAACACATCCTCTGCCTGAGGCTTGACTGGAGGAGATGTTTGCTCGAGTTCCATCAGCAATAAATGCTTAAAAAAAAAAATCAAGACTCCTAACATCATATCTGCCCTGTTTTATTTTTTTTTAATCTGTATAAGCAAAATATATACAGTCAGTTCACCACATAGTGTTAAGGTTGATCTAGAAAAAACTGTACTTTGATAAAGGGCGGAGTGCAGAGAGCTTTACTCTGAGTCTATCCTGAGTGGTGCACTCTCATTTGTAGGGCTTCCCTGTAGCTCAGCTGGTAAAGAATCCGCCTGCAATGTAGGAGGCCCTAGTTTGATTCCTGGGTCAAGAAGATCCCCTGAAAAAAGGGATAGGCTACCACTCCAGTATTCTTGGGCTTCCCCGGTGGCCCAGATTTGACCCCTGGGTTGGGGAGATCCCCAGGAGAAGGAAAAGGCTACCCACTCCAGTATTCTTGCCTGGAGAATTCCACGGCTTGTCCACGACTGAGCGAGACTTCACTTCTATGCGAAACAGGGTCACATTTGGAGAAAAAAAAGATCCACGGTGATGTAACTTGGTATGCACTAACGCAGTTTATAAAACAAATCTCCCAAACATTTATTCTTCAGTGAAGCCGCTGGCTCTATTGGGCTTAGTAGAACGAAAAAAAGAAAACTCTCAAATATTGACATTGGCACTCAAAAACTAAGAAAGGCAAGTATTAAAACAGTTACAATATGTTTTCCTTCTGAAAATGTGTTGATGTAAACTTTCTGGCCCCCACCCCAGGTTTTCCTCTTTAAACACTCCAACCTCTCAGTCATCAGTTCTCGAAGTATGGACCCCAGACCAGCACAATCAACATTACCTGAGAACTTTTAAAAAATTTTTATTTAACCTAGAAAAAAAGAACATTTAAGAATGTCACATAATTATTAGGGTTTGTCTTTTTTTTTTTTTCTCTCACAGAAGTTGCAAATACATAGACTCAGAGAATCAAATTCATGTAAGTAAAAGTTTCTTCCTAAAAAAAAATAAAAACACCTGAACAAGAACATCATCACATGGGCCTGGGAGAGGGGAAACCAGTTCCCAGAGGGACTTGAGTCTAAAACTTAATTTCAATTAGGGATTTTTCCTAGTCCATTTCCCTTCCTAGTCCATTTCCCACCATTATCATCATTAGCATTCCTGCATCGCTCCCCCTGCCCCAGGTGACTTCTCTTTTTCTGACAAGAAAATACAGGAAGAAATAGGTGAGGATGGACAAAGCAGTCAGTGTCATCTCCAAACCTCTTGATCCTCTTAATCCTGAGAGGTCAAATTCTGCAAAATGTGCAAAAAGGTACAGGAGGAATACAAAGAATATGTGACATATGTAATCATTGTTTTTAAACTGCATTTTTTAGAGAAAATTATTTTAGTTTATTTATTGGCCACACCATGCAGCCTGTGGGGTCTTAGTTCCCCAACCAGGGATTGAACCCACGCCCCCTGCATTGGAGTTTGAACCACTGGACCCCAGGGCAGTCCAAATTACAGGCAGTAATTTGGACAGTTAAGGAAATCAGAAATCCTTTCTATTTTAAAATGTTCTGATTGCCCTGGTTCTTGGGAGGAAAGCAGGGGCCAAGCCTCCATTCACAGGCTGCATGGGTAGCTATTAGGATTTGAGGGGGCAAGAATCAGAAACAAAACATCATGTCACCTGCCTCCTTCCCCAGACAACTGTCTGAGAAACGGAGCTGATCTTTGCGGTTGGGGGAGAGAGCGTGGTGCCCAGGCAGGGCCCTCACATACCCCACCCCTCCCACTGCCGGATCACTGGCCTCATCTTCAGTCTAATCCAGCAGAAATTTCCAGAACACTGTGGGAAAGGGTTAGGGTGAAAAAAACGCCACTTTCCAAACTGCATCCTGCACAGAAGGTGGCAAGCTCGGTATGTGACCAGAGGGTTCCTGAGCCCCAGGGACAGAGAAGCCACCTTTCTATACATCTCTGCGGCCCAGAGATGGGTGGGTGGGTGCGTTGCCTGGTTTTCCGTGCTGCCCAGGGGAGGTCAGGAGTGACCCTGGGCCTTCCGATCCTTCTGTTCCTGAAGACCAGTTGGGCGGGAGTCACCGGCCACGTTGCCCATGCAGAGAAAGCCCGGCCCTGCAAGTCCCCTGCGGGCCCTCGTGGAGGCCACGGGGGTGTCTTTGGCACTGGCCCCGCACCGGCAGGCAGTGTGCTCGTGGGCCTAATGTGACTCATTTTTAACTCTGCCACACACCTCCTGCTGCGCCAAAAGCAGACACCTTCTCGGGGGACCCCGTCCAAGCTAGGCCACCAGGTCGGGGCGGTCAGGGCACCACTGGCTCCCAGAGTCGCTCCCGAAGCAGCCACTGTCCACTGGGGTTCTCCGTCTCGTAGTGGTCCTCCCGAGGGGGCGCCGGGCGCTCAGGCGCAAAGAGCTCGGCCTCCCAGTCCGTGTCTTCTCCCGAGAAGTTGAAGAGGATCTGTCTGGAGCTCCCAAGGCTGGAGGGGGGAATGAGGCAGAGGGCTTAGGGTTGGCGTGGCCGGTTGCACAGGGAAAGGACTCTGATTCACCCTCCCGACGGGGCCTGCGGGATGCTCCCCGCGCGCTGGGCCTCGTGCAGGGCAGAGCTGTGCCATCGTGGGGGATGTGGGAGGGCCGCAGCTGGGCCTCGGTCGGGCCTTGGAGAGGAAGATGGGGGATGAGGGCTGAGTCCTGGTGTAGGTGTTCAGCACACGGTGCATTGTTATGTGAGGAGATCATTTAGAAACCCCCGAACCATGCAAGCTGGGTGCCTCTTGTAGAGACAAAGGAAGACAGGCGGGCGAGCCGAGACAGGCCCTGCTGTCATGAGAGGGGAGCTCCCTGCAGCGTGACCTGGGATGGCCAGCATATTTCTGCACATACTGAAGGAGTAAAGTCCCAGGGATTTGGGGTTAGAGATGGGAACTCATCGTGGCAGAGGAGGATCTGTAGGGACAGAGGCCAAGAGGGGCCTGGCCAGCAAGAAGTCCTTCATCCCAGCCTGGCGATGCCTTTCTCTGGCCTGCGTGCGTGCGAAGTCGCTTCAGTTGAGTCCAGCTCTTTGGGACCCCATGGACTGCAGCCCGACAGGCTCCCCTGTCCCTGGGATTCTCCAGGCAAGAACACTGGAGTGGGTTGCCACGCCCTCCTCCAGGGCATCTTCCGACCCAGAGACTGGACCCACGTCTCCCGCATCACAGGCGGACTCTTTCCTGCTGAGCCACCGGGAAGCCCTGCCTTCTATGGCCGGGCCACCTGGCCCCGCACCGGCAGGCAGTGTGCTCGTGGGCCTAATGTGACTCATTTTTAACTCTGCCACACACCTCCTGCTGCGCCAAAAGCAGACACCTTCTCGGGGGACCCCGTCCAAGCTAGGCCACCAGGTCGGGGCGGTCAGGGCACCACTGGCTCCCAGAGTCGCTCCCGAAGCAGCCACTGTCCACTGGGGTTCTCCGTCTCGTAGTGGTCCTCCCGAGGGGGCGCCGGGCGCTCAGGCGCAAAGAGCTCGGCCTCCCAGTCCGTGTCTTCTCCCGAGAAGTTGAAGAGGATCTGTCTGGAGCTCCCAAGGCTGGAGGGGGGAATGAGGCAGAGGGCTTAGGGTTGGCGTGGCCGGTTGCACAGGGAAAGGACTCTGATTCACCCTCCCGACGGGGCCTGCGGGATGCTCCCCGCGCGCTGGGCCTCGTGCAGGGCAGAGCTGTGCCATCGTGGGGGATGTGGGAGGGCCGCAGCTGGGCCTCGGTCGGGCCTTGGAGAGGAAGATGGGGGATGAGGGCTGAGTCCTGGTGTAGGTGTTCAGCACACGGTGCATTGTTATGTGAGGAGATCATTTAGAAACCCCCGAACCATGCAAGCTGGGTGCCTCTTGTAGAGACAAAGGAAGACAGGCGGGCGAGCCGAGACAGGCCCTGCTGTCATGAGAGGGGAGCTCCCTGCAGCGTGACCTGGGATGGCCAGCATATTTCTGCACATACTGAAGGAGTAAAGTCCCAGGGATTTGGGGTTAGAGATGGGAACTCATCGTGGCAGAGGAGGATCTGTAGGGACAGAGGCCAAGAGGGGCCTGGCCAGCAAGAAGTCCTTCATCCCAGCCTGGCGATGCCTTTCTCTGGCCTGCGTGCGTGCGAAGTCGCTTCAGTTGAGTCCAGCTCTTTGGGACCCCATGGACTGCAGCCCGACAGGCTCCCCTGTCCCTGGGATTCTCCAGGCAAGAATACTGGAGTGGGGTGCCACGCCCTCCTCCAGGGCATCTTCCCGACCCAGAGACTGGACCCACGTCTCCCGCATCACAGGCGGACTCTTTCCTGCTGAGCCACCGGGGAAGCCCTGCCTTTCTATGGCCGGGCCACCTAAGTGATTTAGGGTTGGTTCCCTTGTAGTGCTGTGCTTGCTTCCACCCGAAACTCTTATTAAAAATCTACAGCACGGTGTATCAGGGGCTTCTGGAGAAACAGTGAACAAATGGTCAAAGCGTGAGGGCTATGTGGCCAGAAAGGGAGGCAGATCCAGAGTGAGAGGGACAGTTAAGGGTGGGACAGTAGTGAACCAAGCTAGAATATGTGTAAGCTCTTTTTTAAAAAGTTAACTGATGGGCTTCCCTGGTGGTCCAGTGGGTAAGGACACCGCCTTGCAGTGCAAGCGGCGCCTGTTCGATCCCTGGCCTGGGAAGATCCCACGTGCCGCGGACCGGCTGGACCCATGTGTCCAATTACCGAGCCGGAGCTCTAGAGCGCATGCGCCCAGAGCCGGGGCTCTGCGACAGCAGAGGCCACTGCGATGGGAGGCCCATACGGGCCAAAGAACAAAGATGGATGAAAATAGACAAATGAATGACCAATAGAAGTGGCCCGCCTGCTCCCCTCCCTTCTCACCCCACCCCCATCAAAATAAAATAAATAAATAAATCTTTAAAAAAAAAAAAAAAGGTTAACTGAGACCTCGTTCCCCTCCCAAATACACAGAATAATTTTCCACGCAGGATGAGGTTCAGGGCACCAAAGGAGCCCCCCAAGAGTCTGGTGGACTTGAAAGCATCTTAGTTATTCTCTGTGGCCTGAGCACTTACTCTTTTCATGCAGGGATCCAGGGATTTGGGGTTAGAGATGGGAACTCATCGTGGCAGAGGAGGATCTGTAGGGACAGAGGCCAAGAGGGGCCTGGCCAGCAAGAAGTCCTTCATCCCAGCCTGGCGATGCCTTTCTCTGGCCTGCGTGCGTGCGAAGTCGCTTCAGTTGAGTCCAGCTCTTTGGGACCCCATGGACTGCAGCCCGACAGGCTCCCCTGTCCCTGGGATTCTCCAGGCAAGAATACTGGAGTGGGGTGCCACGCCCTCCTCCAGGGCATCTTCCCGACCCAGAGACTGGACCCACGTCTCCCGCATCACAGGCGGACTCTTTCCTGCTGAGCCACCGGGGAAGCCCTGCCTTTCTATGGCCGGGCCACCTAAGTGATTTAGGGTTGGTTCCCTTGTAGTGCTGTGCTTGCTTCCACCCGAAACTCTTATTAAAAATCTACAGCACGGTGTATCAGGGGCTTCTGGAGAAACAGTGAACAAATGGTCAAAGCGTGAGGGCTATGTGGCCAGAAAGGGAGGCAGATCCAGAGTGAGAGGGACAGTTAAGGGTGGGACAGTAGTGAACCAAGCTAGAATATGTGTAAGCTCTTTTTTAAAAAGTTAACTGATGGGCTTCCCTGGTGGTCCAGTGGGTAAGGACACCGCCTTGCAGTGCAAGCGGCGCCTGTTCGATCCCTGGCCTGGGAAGATCCCACGTGCCGCGGACCGGCTGGACCCATGTGTCCAATTACCGAGCCGGAGCTCTAGAGCGCATGCGCCCAGAGCCGGGGCTCTGCGACAGCAGAGGCCACTGCGATGGGAGGCCCATACGGGCCAAAGAACAAAGATGGATGAAAATAGACAAATGAATGACCAATAGAAGTGGCCCGCCTGCTCCCCTCCCTTCTCACCCCACCCCCATCAAAATAAAATAAATAAATAAATCTTTAAAAAAAAAAAAAAAGGTTAACTGAGACCTCGTTCCCCTCCCAAATACACAGAATAATTTTCCACGCAGGATGAGGTTCAGGGCACCAAAGGAGCCCCCCAAGAGTCTGGTGGACTTGAAAGCATCTTAGTTATTCTCTGTGGCCTGAGCACTTACTCTTTTTTGCAGGCTTTGGGCTTAAATTTCAAAGTGCTGAAGGCCCCTTCCACAGCCTTGGGCAAGTAGATGGGATGCCTCTCGAGTCTCCTCTGGGTGCCCATCGTTCGGCGGTCCGTGCTCCTTCGGAACTGGCCGGATGTCACGTGCCCCGCAACGTCCTCGGAGCGCCGGCGGGGCGCCCGCAGGATCCAGTTGGAGTGCAGGCTGTGCTCCCCGGAGCTGGTGGCCACTGGAAGAGATAAGTGGGGCCCAGGAAAGGAGGACTCACCACCGGGGAGAGGGAAGCAGAAGGCCAGGGAGGGGGCAACTCGGGCTGAGACTCAGAATAAATACACATGCAAACCAGGAAATGCTTAGGAAGGCCCAGCTTGTGCTCAAGCGCTCAGGCTTAGCTCTTCAGTTGTGTCCAACTTTTTGTGACTCCGTGGACTGTATCCCGCCAGGCTCCTCTGTCCATGGGATTTCCCAGGCAAGAAGACTGGAGTGGGTTGCCATGCCCTTTTCCAGAGGTTCTTCCTGACCCAGGGATTGAACCCCCGTCTCCTGCATCGCAGGCAGACTCTTCACTATCTGAGCCACCAGGAAGGCCCAGAGACCCAGGCAAAAATGATGCAACCATGCGAGTATGGTGCAGGGAGAAAAGGCGCGAGCGTGTGTCCATTAAAGACAAGCACCTAGGCCTGTGCTGACTGACTTGGAAAGATGCCCTCAATGTATTGTAAATTGTTAAGTCAAAACAGTGGATGAAAACATAGCCAAAAGATTTTATGTTTGTTTAAAAAGAATAATAAAGTGAGTCTATGTTTAAAATCTTTTTTGAAAGAACACACACCAAAATGTTAACAGTGATTATCTCTGGGTGGGAGAATTCCAGGCCAAATGTTCACTTCTTTGTACTTTGGTATGTCATTCGACTCATTTGATTTACAATGAATATATGTAATCAGAGAAAAATCATGGTCAATTGCATTAAAAAAAATTATGACTGTGAAGAGAACACTTATGTTCTCAATGGATATCTGTGCTCAGTCACTTCAGTCATGTCTGACTCTTTGCAACCCCATGGATGGTAGCCTGCTGGGCTCCTCTGTCCATGGGATTTTCCAGGCAAGAATACTGGAGTGAGTTACCATTTCCTCCTCCAGGGGATCTTCCTGACGCAGGGATCGAACCTGCACCTCCAGCATTGCAGGTGGATTCTTTACCACTGAGCCACCAGGGATGCCCTCAGGGGCCAAAGATGAAAGAAACTGACAGTTGAGTAATGGAATTTACAAGTGGACTTCACTCCTGAATGGGGTCAAGTTATTTGTTCTCCACCAGGAGGCAGTCCGTGATACACCTCAGTGAGGAGAGCATCACTTTCAGCCCACCTCGCCCTCGGTAACAATCCAGGACGGCTTGACCAAGCAGCCTGGTCCTTTCCCGCCCTCCACACCCTAGCAGAGTGGTGGCTGGCGAGGGCCACCGGGGGAGTGCTGGGGGTAGGTGTGGAGCGGGTGACAGAGTGGTGAAGGGTCATGGTCAGGTCCAGCAACAGTGCTGCCCGAGGACAACCTATAGAGTTAAATATACAGGTTAACCAGAAAACACATAGGTTAAGCAGAATTTGTGTATTCCCTTCTGCTTTTTTCAGTTGTGGTAACAGATAGATCTCACAGAATGTACCTTCTGAGCCATCTTGCGGTGTACATTCAATAGTGCTGAGTACATCCACATCACCGTGTGACAGATCTCCATAACTTCTTCACCTTGCAAAACTGACCCTCGACCCAGTTAATAACTCTCCACCTCATGCCTTTTCTTGAATGCTCTCCCTATTATTGCGTTCCTTCCTGGAGCCTTCAAACATTCCACCCCGCGTCAGCTGTGGAAAATGGACCACAGAGAAGGAGCTTTTGTTCAAGCAACCCCAAGGCAGAGAGCGAGCTCAGGGCTTGCAGGGGAGAGTTGCCCTTTCATCGGGGGAAGTCCACTCCACAGACCCCACCCGACGCCCACCTCCTGCCCACAGGGAAGGCACTCACCGTCGAAGTCCACGTCTTCGTTCTGCAGGTCGGCCTCCGCAGCCCGCGGCCGCTTCTCCGTGTCCAGCTCAGCGATGATGGAGTCAAAGAAGGCGATGGCCTCCGCCACGTCGGCGCTGAACTGCGAGTACTTCTTCGGGATGGCTTTCTGCTAGGGGTGATGGGCGCGGGTAGGAACAGAGGTGTGAGCCTGCCTCCCAGCGGAGCGCCCTCCACAGGGGATGCGGAAAAGGACTGAAAGTTGCTGAAACTAAACGTATGTAAAGTTACGAATTTGCATATAAATTTGAATAAGTGTCCTTGAATGGAAAGGAGCAACTTCAGATCCACAATTGCTTGTAGGTCAGTGGATTTCCCCTTATCTCAAGGAGCAGGAGTGAAAAGGTGGACAGATCTGCCTCTGTCTTGGTCAGGGACTCTTACCCATCATCAGGCAAAATAATGTATCCTTCTGTGGCCTGTCCCCTGCAGATAAGCCCAATGAGGAAATGGTACAGTTCCTCAGGTAGGCGATGAGACGCTCATAGCAGGAGAGAGGGGAATGAGCTATGTTGAAAGTAAAACACTCCAGAAGAGGTGTCAGGACCTAAAGTGGCCAGATTTGGGTTCAGTCATGGAATAAGTGGAAGACAAATTGGTATGATTGTTTGAAAAGCGAGAGCAATAATATTAATGCAATATAAAGTGTGTGAGAAATCTCCGGAAAGCCTAACCGGGTTCCAGGTTCAGTTCTGACTCATTCACTTTCACCATCTCCTCCTCTTCCTGCTTATTGTCACAACAGCCCACAGTCGGGCACCAGGGACGGGCATCGTGGAAGTCTGAGCCCTATGCTGGACTTTAATGGAGAACTCATGTTGAAAGGCACAGAATCAACATGTGAAAAACTTCCCCAAAGAATTTAGGAAATGAGAGAACTCAGGGAGAAAATAGACAGACAATATGTATTAACCTGGGCTCTTTGGACCAAATATAGCATTATTTATTTATTTGTGTGTGTGCATTTTGAAAGTGGGATGGCATTAAAGATGAAATCACAGGTTTGCGTATTAGGAAACGAAAAGACGACTTCATATATGCGTAAGATTTTGGTGAAATATACACACTTTTTGAGGAACCTCCAGGAGATAGTGGAGGACGAGGGAGCCTGGCTGCAGTCCATGGGGTCACAGACTCGGACATGTCTTAGAGACATTACAACAAAAATGCATTTTGTATCACTAGAGAACTTTTGGGGGGCCATGCCACAGCTTGTGGGATCTTAGTTCCCTGACCAAAGATCTAATGCATGCCCACTTACAATACAATTGCAGAGTCCTAGCGACTGAACCAGCAGCGAATTCTCAGGAAACTTTTTTAAATAGAGGATTTTTTCCCCCTTTTATATCTGTAAGGAGCATTCTTGGAGAAAAGTTTTGACAAAGAGAACAAGAGGGAGGTCCTCTCTTTGCTTTCCTGGAAGCAGATTTGAATTTATCTTCTGTCTCCTCACCCAGCTGTCTTGTGAATAAACCCTCTCTTTGCCACAAACCCTGGCATCCCAGTGTTTGGGCTTCATCTGAATTAGGCAGGCAAGCCCGGGCTGGGTGACACCAAGGCTAACCTACAAGTCCAAGCCCCCTGGGTCTTTTCAAGTCTGATTTCAAACTCAAGCAAGTTCCGACTTTGCCAGTTTTCCCTGCAGTTTCATGGGCTTTTCTCGTCTCAGTGATGGCATTCTCTTGGTCCCCAAGTGAGACTTATAGCCCAAGAGCTGAATCAACTGAAGCTCATTGTTCTGGGCTCAGGCTCACATCACAGAACATCTACTTTACAAAGTCGTGGTTGTACCAAATGGGACTTCAGTGACCAACACCCCTGGGGAAGACCCCAAATAGTCCTCCCTCTCTGAGCTCAAAACTAAATAAAAGTGGACGGCCTCCAATCTCAGTATTGGCTTTTTCCTAGCCAAGGACCTTTCAACTCCTTCTTTGGAAAGGCTGTGTGTAATGCAGGCTGGTCCTGGGGCACCTGCTCGGGACTAAGGTGTACTGGGCTCCTGGTCCTTCGCCCACAGCCCCGGGACAAGGAGTTTTCTCTGAGAGTATCTGTATTGCGTTGTCAGCTCCTCTCAAGGTTGCCTTTCACATTTAACCTGCAGTGGCCTTAAGGTCATCATTTTCCAAGCCTCCCAGTCCAACTCCTTCACAACAGGCCTGGGTCTCCGATTACTTTCCCAGATGGAACCCTCGCATCTTTCCAAACCAGGCTCTACTGTATTTCTCATGGTGATTTTGGAGTCCCTCAAGCAGGGGGACTTTGTTTTTCTGCATTTCATATCCGCTTCCATCCTGCCTGGTCTCCCATCCTGCCCTTTGGGTATTTCCGCTTCTCCAGTCTGTTTATATTCTTCTGAGATCTATCCGCATTTGTATGCAAGAGATCCGGATGCTCCAAAACGAACTTGCAAGTGCAAGAAGCAGTATTTTGTCAATGGTTCGGGTAGGGCGACATTCTGAACCCACCCAAAGCCAAGAGGACCACCACGAAACACTGAGTTGTCTCCTCTCTTCATGCGCTTGGGGTTTGCCCCCCTCCTCACCTCCTCAGAGGCCAGCTGACGTGGCACAGCCTCCCTGACGCTTTCGTCTCCAGCAAAGAGACCCAGGCACACTGTCTTTTTTCTACAGCATTATCATCTTAAAACCATTATTTTCTTTGCTAGTACCTGGTAACTTGTCCATTCCTCTCCCATTAAATATCACCTAAACGATCATTTCACTTTAGCAAAGCACTAAGTGAATGTTTTCTGCTCACACTTATAAAACTGTTCGAAGCCCAATAATAGAATTGAATATCCTAGAAACATTGTATCAAAATTATCACACGTGGTGGGCTTCCCTGGTGGTCCATTGGGTAAGGACACCACCTTGCAGTGCAAGGGGCGCCAGTTTGATCCCTGGCCTGGGAAGATCCCACATGCCGCGGAGCGGTTGGACCGATGTGATGTGTCCAACTACCAGGCCAGAGCTCTGGCGCATGCACCCAGAGGCGGACCTTCCTCCTCTCTGAGCTCAAAACTAAATAAAAGGACCTCCAATCTCAGTATTGGCTTTTTCCTAGCCAAGGACCTTTCAACTCCTTCTTTGGAAAGGCTGTGTGTAATGCAGGCTGGTCCTGGGGCACCTGCTCGGGACTAAGGTGTACTGGGCTCCTGGTCCTTCGCCCACAGCCCCGGGACAAGGAGTTTTCTCTGAGAGTATCTGTATTGCGTTGTCAGCTCCTCTCAAGGTTGCCTTTCACATTTAACCTGCAGTGGCCTTAAGGTCATCATTTTCCAAGCCTCCCAGTCCAACTCCTTCACAACAGGCCTGGGTCTCCGATTACTTTCCCAGATGGAACCCTCGCATCTTTCCAAACCAGGCTCTACTGTATTTCTCATGGTGATTTTGGAGTCCCTCAAGCAGGGGGACTTTGTTTTTCTGCATTTCATATCCGCTTCCATCCTGCCTGGTCTCCCATCCTGCCCTTTGGGTATTTCCGCTTCTCCAGTCTGTTTATATTCTTCTGAGATCTATCCGCATTTGTATGCAAGAGATCCGGATGCTCCAAAACGAACTTGCAAGTGCAAGAAGCAGTATTTTGTCAATGGTTCGGGTAGGGCGACATTCTGAACCCACCCAAAGCCAAGAGGACCACCACGAAACACTGAGTTGTCTCCTCTCTTCATGCGCTTGGGGTTTGCCCCCCTCCTCACCTCCTCAGAGGCCAGCTGACGTGGCACAGCCTCCCTGCGCTTTCGTCTCCAGCAAAGCGACCCAGGCACACTGTCTTTTTTCTACAGCATTATCATCTTAAAACCATTATTTTCTTTGCTAGTACCTGGTAACTTGTCCATTCCTCTCCCATTAAATATCACCTAAACGATCATTTCACTTTAGCAAAGCACTAAGTGAATGTTTTCTGCTCACACTTATAAAACTGTTCGAAGCCCAATAATAGAATTGAATATCCTAGAAACATTGTATCAAAATTATCACACGTGGTGGGCTTCCCTGGTGGTCCATTGGGTAAGGACACCACCTTGCAGTGCAAGGGGCGCCAGTTTGATCCCTGGCCTGGGAAGATCCCACATGCCGCGGAGCGGTTGGACCGATGTGATGTGTCCAACTACCAGGCCAGAGCTCTGGAGCGCATGCACCCAGAGGCGGTGCTCTGTAGCAAGAGAAGCCACTGTGATGAGAGGCCCACACAGGCCAAAGAACAAAGATGGATGAAATAGATAAATGAAAGACCAATAGAAGTGGCCCAAAAAAAAAAAGTTATCACACATGGTAAATGAAACATCACAATCCAGTGAGAGAGAGGTTGGATTTGTCAGTAAAATGTGCTGAAACTTTGCTATCTGGGAAAATTCCAAATAGGATTCTTACTTCCCACCATATGTAAAAATAAATTGCTGATAGATAAGAGGGTTGAAAAGGAGGGAGATGCAAATATATAATTGACCTTGAGACAGAGAAGGACTTTCTAAGCATGAAACAAAGATATGTTGAAGACAAAAGCTGACATATTTGATACATAAAAATGGGTAGTATTTGTAATGATAAATATTTGTACTGTCAAGTAAAATGAAAAGACATATAACTGAGAAATGTTTTTTAAAACATGTGGCAGACAATGGGCTTGCATTCTGAATATGAGTCCATATAAAGAAATAAAAATACTTACTAAAGCCAAAAATGTATAAAGACATAAATGTGCAATTCCCTAAACAAGAGTATACATTAGTTTGATAATAAGAGAGCCATTCTTTGCTCAAGCAATAATTAGAAAAAACTACATAAGATAGACTGTATTATCTGTTAGATCAATAAACTTCAAAAATTAATGACACTACTTGGTGCTGATAAACTGCAGTAAGAAGAGCTTCCTAATTCACTGTGGATTAAAATGTACATTATGAAACACTTCTGGAAAATAAGATACAGAAGAATGTTTAAGAATGCTCTTTAACCTTTGACCTGTTAATCACACTTAAAGAGACCCAGGCACACTGTCTTTTTTCTACAGCATTATCATCTTAAAACCATTATTTTCTTTGCTAGTACCTGGTAACTTGTCCATTCCTCTCCCATTAAATATCACCTAAACGATCATTTCACTTTAGCAAAGCACTAAGTGAATGTTTTCTGCTCACACTTATAAAACTGTTCGAAGCCCAATAATAGAATTGAATATCCTAGAAACATTGTATCAAAATTATCACACGTGGTGGGCTTCCCTGGTGGTCCATTGG
Organism: Tragulus kanchil; assembly: GCA_022376925.1. Lineage (NCBI taxonomy): Eukaryota > Metazoa > Chordata > Mammalia > Artiodactyla > Tragulidae > Tragulus > Tragulus kanchil. Next base: position 72,728,179 of record JAIOJX010000003.1, on the reverse strand, counting down.
GTAAGGACACCACCTTGCAGTGCAAGGGGCGCCAGTTTGATCCCTGGCCTGGGAAGATCCCACATGCCGCGGAGCGGTTGGACCGATGTGATGTGTCCAACTACCAGGCCAGAGCTCTGGAGCGCATGCACCCAGAGGCGGTGCTCTGTAGCAAGAGAAGCCACTGTGATGAGAGGCCCACACAGGCCAAAGAACAAAGATGGATGAAATAGATAAATGAAAGACCAATAGAAGTGGCCCAAAAAAAAAAAGTTATCACACATGGTAAATGAAACATCACAATCCAGTGAGAGAGAGGTTGGATTTGTCAGTAAAATGTGCTGAAACTTTGCTATCTGGGAAAATTCAAATAGGATTCTTACTTCCCACCATATGTAAAAATAAATTGCTGATAGATAAGAGGGTTGAAAAGGAGGGAGATGCAAATATATAATTGACCTTGAGACAGAGAAGGACTTTCTAAGCATGAAACAAAGATATGTTGAAGACAAAAGCTGACATATTTGATACATAAAAATGGGTAGTATTTGTAATGATAAATATTTGTACTGTCAAGTAAAATGAAAAGACATATAACTGAGAAATGTTTTTAACACATGTGGCAGACAATGGGCTTGCATTCTGAATATGAGTCCATATAAAGAAATAAAAATACTTACTAAAGCCAAAAATGTATAAAGACATAAATGTGCAATTCCCTAAACAAGAGTATACATTAGTTTGATAATAAGAGAGCCATTCTTTGCTCAAGCAATAATTAGAAAAAACTACATAAGATAGACTGTATTATCTGTTAGATCAATAAACTTCAAAAATTAATGACACTACTTGGTGCTGATAAACTGCAGTAAGAAGAGCTTCCTAATTCACTGTGGATTAAAATGTACATTATGAAACACTTCTGGAAAATAAGATACAGAAGAATGTTTAAGAATGCTCTTTAACCTTTGACCTGTTAATCACACTTAGGGATAACTGCTAAAAAATGCCTTATAGACAGAGTAAGATGAATTCACTTATAATGCTTAACAATTGTTTAATGGGTTGTGAGTTAAATTTTTGCCATTAAAACTTTAGTTTTGGGCTTCCCTGGTGATCCAGTGGGTAAGGACACCACCTTGCAGTGCAAGGGGCGCCGGTTCAAGCCCTGGCCTGGGAAGATCCCACCTGCCGTGGAGCGGCTGGACCCATGTGTCCAATTACCGAGCTGGAGCTCTGGAGCGCATGCGCCCAGAGCCGGTGCTCTGCGACGACAGAGGCCACTGCAATGGGAGGCCCACACGGGCCAAAGAACAAAGATGGAAATAAATGAAAGACCAATAGAAGTGGCCAAAAAAAAAACCTTTAGTTTTCAAAAACTAGTTAATGAGATAGAAAAGGAACTCGAAATAGAAATTATTATAAGGTATATGGTATGAGCCAAATTTAGTAAATTTATATATATATATGTATACACACACACACACACACACAAAGACTTAATGACAGTTAAGTTTCAATTCTACATAAACAATAAATTTTTGGTATAATATATAGCAGATATTATAAGGACATAATTATACTTAAAAAAACATCATTTACCTGAAATCCAAATTTAAATAGGCATCCTTTAGTTTATCTGGAAACACTACTATACATATCTACAACTATACAAGAAATAAATGATCAAAAAGAAATACATTTAAACATTTTGTAGTGATTATTTCAGGAGCATATGATTCTAAGTTATTTCAATTTTCTTCCTTCTACTTTTCTATTTTATAAATTTCATTTAATGAGTGAATATAACTTAGAAAAAATGTTTACCTAGAAAAGTGTCCTTTTGATGGTAAACTCCAATTCGTTACACACAGAATGTTTTCATTATTAGAATATCATTGCATATGAATACGCCTAAATATATTCTACTCCATTAAAAAGAAAAGAATTTTCCACTCACTGAACACCTACTTTTCCAAGTCTTCCGTGAATCTTTCAGTTTCCTTCTTAAATTACAACTGGACTTTCTTAGGTTATTTGTTTATTGAGTTACTCTATGGCTGGAGCTGCACTAGAGGCTGGAAAATAAGATACAGAAGAATGTTTAAGAATGCTCTTTAACCTTTGACCTGTTAATCACACTTAGGGATAACTGCTAAAAAATGCCTTATAGACAGAGTAAGATGAATTCACTTATAATGCTTAACAATTGTTTAATGGGTTGTGAGTTAAATTTTTGCCATTAAAACTTTAGTTTTGGGCTTCCCTGGTGATCCAGTGGGTAAGGACACCACCTTGCAGTGCAAGGGGCGCCGGTTCAAGCCCTGGCCTGGGAAGATCCCACCTGCCGTGGAGCGGCTGGACCCATGTGTCCAATTACCGAGCTGGAGCTCTGGAGCGCATGCGCCCAGAGCCGGTGCTCTGCGACGACAGAGGCCACTGCAATGGGAGGCCCACACGGGCCAAAGAACAAAGATGGAAATAAATGAAAGACCAATAGAAGTGGCCAAAAAAAAAACCTTTAGTTTTCAAAAACTAGTTAATGAGATAGAAAAGGAACTCGAAATAGAAATTATTATAAGGTATATGGTATGAGCCAAATTTAGTAAATTTATATATATATATGTATACACACACACACACACACAAAGACTTAATGACAGTTAAGTTTCAATTCTACATAAACAATAAATTTTTGGTATAATATATAGCAGATATTATAAGGACATAATTATACTTAAAAAAACATCATTTACCTGAAATCCAAATTTAAATAGGCATCCTTTAGTTTATCTGGAAACACTACTATACATATCTACAACTATACAAGAAATAAATGATCAAAAAGAAATACATTTAAACATTTTGTAGTGATTATTTCAGGAGCATATGATTCTAAGTTATTTCAATTTTCTTCCTTCTACTTTTCTATTTTATAAATTTCATTTAATGAGTGAATATAACTTAGAAAAAATGTTTACCTAGAAAAAGTGTCCTTTTGATGGTAAACTCCAATTCGTTACACACAGAATGTTTTCATTATTAGAATATCATTGCATATGAATACGCCTAAATATATTCTACTCCATTAAAAAGAAAAGAATTTTCCACTCACTGAACACCTACTTTTCCAAGTCTTCCGTGAATCTTTCAGTTTCCTTCTTAAATTACAACTGGACTTTCTTAGGTTATTTGTTTATTGAGTTACTCTATGGCTGGAGCTGCACTAGAGGCTGGAGATAAAAAGATAAATAAGACAAGGTAGCCCCATTCAGTGAGCTCATGGCCAGTAGCAGACGCAACGAATGAACAGATGAGTGTGGTACTGTGTGCTGAGTACTGGGTGCTGGATGCTGAGTGGTGGGTCCTGGGTGCTAAGTGCCGAGATAAGGGGCCAGACCCAGGGAAGGGTGAAATCCACTGTGTTAAACTGTCAATGTGAGAAATGGCTTCCTGCGGCAGAGCTTTCTCTGCTGTCAAGACAAGATAGGCAGAGGGGTGGGGTGTGCTGGAGAGGAGAAGGGGAGGAAGAAGTGTGGTTTCTAGGCTGAGCAAGCAGTACTTTTCCAGAAGATAGATTGGGGATATAATTACCCATGCTGTGATCTGACTGCGAGGGGCTTCAGGAATTGATGCTCTGTTATCAATCACTATTTTACTGTCTGTCATCTTCTGGGGAACACTGCCAAGCATCACAGAAATTCTTTGCAGCTCATACTGAATGTGTACTGCCTTCAACTCTGCCAACCAGATGCAGGCTAAGTACTAGAGACCTCCAATAACTGATGCTCATAGAAAACTGGAAGAAATCCCCCCCAACAGCTCTGAAAAATAATTCCCAGTGGTATAGAACAGATTTGTGACCTACTTCCCATCACATATACCAATGATGGACACATGATTTAGAATTTTCTTAGATGAATTGGATTCTGATCTTTCCACCACAGAGGAGAAAAAAATCTATTTTCTGTTGACATGGTCTTATTTCATGAGCCAGGATTGAATGGCCAGTGATAGAAAATTGATTCTGAGAGCTAACTGTTGGCAGAACAAAACTACTTTAAATAAAAATCAATCACTTTTGGCAGCCATTCTATAGAATTCCACTGGTTCTGTTTACATCACTCTTGTAGCTGGTGAATTTCTTTAGTTGATGGAAGTGGGGGAAGGGATTGGTGCTGGGAGGGGTGTACATTTTATAGCTGGTTCATTTATCCACACAGCCGTATCAGGAATCCAAGTTGCTCAGAGCTAGATGACCCATGGCAGAATTAATGACATTTCTTCTGGCTGTGGTGGGTGACCAGGAAACCTGGCTTTGGAAAATATTTTAGCCCAAACTTTCTGGGCAGAGTTTCTTTTATTTTTTTTGGCCACTTCTATTGATCTTTCATTTATGTATCTTTGTTCTTTGGCCTGTGTGGGCCTCCCATCACAGGGGCCTCTCTCGCTGCAGAGCACTGGCTCTGGGCGCACGCGCACCAGAGCGCTGGCTCGGTAGTTGGACACATCAGTCCAGTTGCTCAGCGGCACATGGGATCTTCCCGGGCCAGGGATTGAACCAGCGTCCCTTGCACTGCAAGGTGGTGTCTTTACCCAATGGACCACCAGAGAAGCCCTGGACAGAGTTTCTTGAGGACACTTCAGCCAGTCCCAAACTGCCTCCCTGGCAGCCCAGACACTGTGTGGGCCCAGTTTCCACAGAGGGGTGCTGGCTGTTTGTTCACCTGGCCCTAAACTTGTGGAGAGTAATGCTCAGCTAGGAACCCCTCAGTGCTGATTGGAGAAAGATCAGAGCATAATCTCACACTTTTCCTCCTTACCTCCCATCAAAACCCAAGCTCAGAGATTTCCCCGGTGGTCCAATGGCTAAGACTCTGCCCTCCCAATGCAGGGGCCCCGGGTTTGATCCCTGCTTAGGGATCTAGATCCCACACGCTGCAACTTAGAGTCCACATGCCACAACTAAGAGAATCCGCCTGCTGCGATGAAGACCCAATGCAGCCAAATAAAATAAATGAAAATAAATATTTGAAAAAACAAGTTCACAGCCTGGAAAGAGGAAGGACGCTCTGACTCAGGCCACAATATGGAAGGACCTTGAAAACACTGCGCTGAGAGAAGGAAGCCAGTCCCAGAGAGACCAGTTCTGTGTGGTTCCATTTATATGAGGCTCCTAGAAGAGGCAAGTTCATAGAGACAGAAAGTTGAACAGAGGCTACCAGTAGCTGGTGAATTTCTTTAGTTGATGGAAGTGGGGGAAGGGATTGGTGCTGGGAGGGGTGTACATTTTATAGCTGGTTCATTTATCCACACAGCCGTATCAGGAATCCAAGTTGCTCAGAGCTAGATGACCCATGGCAGAATTAATGACATTTCTTCTGGCTGTGGTGGGTGACCAGGAAACCTGGCTTTGGAAAATATTTTAGCCCAAACTTTCTGGGCAGAGTTTCTTTTATTTTTTTTGGCCACTTCTATTGATCTTTCATTTATGTATCTTTGTTCTTTGGCCTGTGTGGGCCTCCCATCACAGGGGCCTCTCTCGCTGCAGAGCACTGGCTCTGGGCGCACGCGCACCAGAGCGCTGGCTCGGTAGTTGGACACATCAGTCCAGTTGCTCAGCGGCACATGGGATCTTCCCGGGCCAGGGATTGAACCAGCGTCCCTTGCACTGCAAGGTGGTGTCTTTACCCAATGGACCACCAGAGAAGCCCTGGACAGAGTTTCTTGAGGACACTTCAGCCAGTCCCAAACTGCCTCCCTGGCAGCCCAGACACTGTGTGGGCCCAGTTTCCACAGAGGGGTGCTGGCTGTTTGTTCACCTGGCCCTAAACTTGTGGAGAGTAATGCTCAGCTAGGAACCCCTCAGTGCTGATTGGAGAAAGATCAGAGCATAATCTCACACTTTTCCTCCTTACCTCCCATCAAAACCCAAGCTCAGAGATTTCCCCGGTGGTCCAATGGCTAAGACTCTGCCCTCCCAATGCAGGGGCCCCGGGTTTGATCCCTGCTTAGGGATCTAGATCCCACACGCTGCAACTTAGAGTCCACATGCCACAACTAAGAGAATCCGCCTGCTGCGATGAAGACCCAATGCAGCCAAATAAAATAAATGAAAATAAATATTTGAAAAAAAACAAGTTCACAGCCTGGAAAGAGGAAGGACGCTCTGACTCAGGCCACAATATGGAAGGACCTTGAAAACACTGCGCTGAGAGAAGGAAGCCAGTCCCAGAGAGACCAGTTCTGTGTGGTTCCATTTATATGAGGCTCCTAGAAGAGGCAAGTTCATAGAGACAGAAAGTTGAACAGAGGCTACCAGTAGAGGGGGAGGGGAGAATGGGGCGTCACTGTTTACTGGACCCAGACTTTCTGTTGAAGATGATGGAGGCTTTCTGGGAGTGGACAGCAGAGAGCTACCTAGCATTGTGCTTACTGCCAGTGAATGCACACTTGAAAACACTTCAAACGGTAACTTTCCATTTTCTTTGGTAAATTTTAATTTTTTGGTAACTTTTAATTTTTTAAAAAAAGGAATTTTACTTAAGAAACTTCTATATTTTGAGAAATAAAAGATAATTGTCAAACTTTTTTTTAAATACATTTTCCTGATTCCTAAATGACATATTTTTAGGAGCTCCGTGATCTCTTAAGGAATGCTTTTTCTAGTGTCCTACTAATATACTTTCAAAAAGCATTCTAAAAATATGCTAATTAGGTGAAGGAAATGACAACCCAGTCCAGTATTCTTGCCTGGAGAATTCCATGGACAGAGGAGCCTGGCGGGCTACACAGGGGGTCCCACAGGGTCAGCCATGACTGAAGTGACTAAGCAGCAGCCGCAGGGCTTACTGGTCTTTGGGCTGAATTGTCATGGGTCTGTATAAATGATTATTTGGAAGAGCTTACAGAGAGCTCTGGAGTAGAGAACCCTGATTTTTGTCTGCCAAATAGTCAGGTGATAATACACAGGGTTACCCATTAAAAATACGTGTATATCATAGCAAAGAAAAGCACCCAATTTCTTCATTCATTAACTGTGATAGACTTCATTACCCACTATCTGGGGACACTGGCATTCATTTAAGGCACTATAAAAATGCCATGTTGAACATGGTAAATACTGTGTTATGCTTATTTTACCACCAAAAAGGAAAAAGCCAAGCTGAGAGAAAGTGATATGTTAGGAGGAGAAGTGAGAAGAGAGATATGAAGATGCGCAGAGACCTCCAGTGGCTGGAAGACATCACCATGGGAATGAGGTGAGGGGAGAGACACACCAAGGCTGAGCCAAGCATGTCTCAGACCAGACCCCGAAGCATGCTGAGGGAGAGCAATTCGTGTGGTTCCATTTATATGAGGCTCCTAGAAGAGGCAAGTTCATAGAGACAGAAAGTTGAACAGAGGCTACCAGTAGAGGGGGAGGGGAGAATGGGGCGTCACTGTTTACTGGACCCAGACTTTCTGTTGAAGATGATGGAGGCTTTCTGGGAGTGGACAGCAGAGAGCTACCTAGCATTGTGCTTACTGCCAGTGAATGCACACTTGAAAACACTTCAAACGGTAACTTTCCATTTTCTTTGGTAAATTTTAATTTTTTGGTAACTTTTAATTTTTTAAAAAAAGGAATTTTACTTAAGAAACTTCTATATTTTGAGAAATAAAAGATAATTGTCAAACTTTTTTTTTTAAATACATTTTCCTGATTCCTAAATGACATATTTTTAGGAGCTCCGTGATCTCTTAAGGAATGCTTTTTCTAGTGTCCTACTAATATACTTTCAAAAAGCATTCTAAAAATATGCTAATTAGGTGAAGGAAATGACAACCCAGTCCAGTATTCTTGCCTGGAGAATTCCATGGACAGAGGAGCCTGGCGGGCTACACAGGGGGTCCCACAGGGTCAGCCATGACTGAAGTGACTAAGCAGCAGCCGCAGGGCTTACTGGTCTTTGGGCTGAATTGTCATGGGTCTGTATAAATGATTATTTGGAAGAGCTTACAGAGAGCTCTGGAGTAGAGAACCCTGATTTTTGTCTGCCAAATAGTCAGGTGATAATACACAGGGTTACCCATTAAAAATACGTGTATATCATAGCAAAGAAAAGCACCCAATTTCTTCATTCATTAACTGTGATAGACTTCATTACCCACTATCTGGGGACACTGGCATTCATTTAAGGCACTATAAAAATGCCATGTTGAACATGGTAAATACTGTGTTATGCTTATTTTACCACCAAAAAGGAAAAAGCCAAGCTGAGAGAAAGTGATATGTTAGGAGGAGAAGTGAGAAGAGAGATATGAAGATGCGCAGAGACCTCCAGTGGCTGGAAGACATCACCATGGGAATGAGGTGAGGGGAGAGACACACCAAGGCTGAGCCAAGCATGTCTCAGACCAGACCCCGAAGCATGCTGAGGGAGAGCAATTCACTTTCCAAAATGCTGGGGTGAGGGGAAAATAAGCAAGAGACACGGCAGGACAGCTTTTAACTCCTCACGGGCTGTTTTCTCTCGGTGGGTGGGCCACATCCCTAGAGGACTGAGCTCAGGCGCCTTTGTGCCTCTGGATCTGAATCCTCTCCTGGATCCAGAAGGGACCTGCAGGAGCTGTGGAGCCAGGCGCCCTTCCCTGGGTCCTCGCTAGCACGCAGGTCATGCGCGACGTTGTTGTCACCGCAAGGGCTCTGAGAAGTCCTCTCCAGAGTTCTGCATCCTGGGTCACTGCCTGCCTTGCCCGCAAGAATGATCCTCCATGAGGACAGGACCTTTGGCTGGCTCAGCATCATCTTGACGCGTCCCTGACACATAGTGCGTGCTCATACATATGTGTTGGTGAGAGAAGAAGGAAGGAAGGAATGATACACTTAGTGATGCATTGTTACTAAAATATCAGTGAGGAAAGAAAATATGTATCCCTCTCGGTGACTCATGTTGATGTTTGGCAGAAGACAACAAAATTCTGTAAAGCGATTATCCTTCAGTTTAAAAAATAAATACATTTTTAAAACTATCTGTAAGGGCATTACAAACCACATCACCCATGGCTCCCCCTGTCTGATCTTATATGTGAAAGTTTAGAATTTAAAACTGGGAAAAATCTCACTTCCCCTAAGCAATGGGTATGGTCCTTCCTCTTAGATCAACAAACTTTTGAAATGAGTCCAGCTCTCTTTACGGTGCAGCCCCCAGGAAGTGCGGAGCCAAACCCAGCTACAGGATTTGCATGTTTTCCTGAGTGGCCTTGACTTCCTGGGGATGTGTTTTCTCTCCCAGTTTCCCAGTGTCCATTGCTACCTCATGCTGCTAACGTGCAGCTCCTCCCAGATCCTTTGTAAAATGAGGAGGAAGGATGGAAATATTTCTGCTGAAATGATGTGAAAACACAATACCTACTTATGATGAAATTGTTTTTGTAGTGTGCTCATGCTCTGTCCCCAGCCTCTCCCTAGTGCACAGGCTGGTAGTGCACGCTCAGTATTTTGAGGCCACAGAGACCGCAGGGCTTCCCAGGTGGCGCTCGTGTTAAAGAACCTGCCTGCCAATTCAGGAGACAGAAGAGACACGGGTTCGATCCCTGAATAGGGAAGATCCCCTGGAGGAAGAAATGGCAACCCACTCCAGGATTCTTGCCTGGAGAATCCCATAGACAGAGGAGCCTGGTGAGCTACAGTCCATAGGGTCGCAGAGAGTTGGATCTGACTGAAGCTACTTAGCAAGCAGGCCTGGAGGGAATCCAGCCAGAACTGAGAGCCCCAGGAGAGTCAAGCTGGAAAGGGATTCCAAAGCCACGGGCAACCCCCTCCAGAGAGGTGGCCCCAAAGGAGCAGGTGGCCCCACGGGAGGGGGTGTCTGGCCCTGAAATCCACAGGCGGCTGGCCGCAGGGTCAGTACCCATCCCTGAGGGTAGGACACTTTGTATGGGCCCCAACACTGACCTACTTTGAGAGTTCAAATGGTTCTTTAAACTGCTCCCACACAGGTTAAAACGCAGACAGCTGAAACTGGCTGGGTGAGGCCAAGCCCTAGAAAACCTGGTAACAGGCCTGTCGGTCACTCAGTGTCAGTGGGACTTGCAGGCTATGGGTGCCCTGGGGAGGCAGCCCGGATGGGGTGGGGTGGAGCGGGGTGCAGAAAGGCCTGCTCCAGACACCTGGGAGCTCAGTCATCAGGAGAACTGGGAATCTGAAACAGCGTCAAGCTTCAGACAGTTTTTTTTAAAAATTGAGGGCACAAGGAACAATGAGCTGGAGGTGTTGGTGGTGGCAAAATCAGGTCACCGAGCCTCAGCTTGCTCGTCTGCAGCCCCGAGAGACTTTCTCCCCCCTTTTCTTTTGGCATCATTGGAACTGCCTCCCCAGAAAGGTAATGTGTACAAGCACTGTGATAAGTACACGTGAAAGGGTGCGTCTATCGTGTCCGTCTTCTTGTGACGACGCTATGGACTGTAGCCCACCAGGTTCCTCTGTCCATGGGATTCTCCAGGCAGGAATACTGGAGTGGGCAGCCATGCTCTGTCCCCAGCCTCTCCCTAGTGCACAGGCTGGTAGTGCACGCTCAGTATTTTGAGGCCACAGAGACCGCAGGGCTTCCCAGGTGGCGCTCGTGTTAAAGAACCTGCCTGCCAATTCAGGAGACAGAAGAGACACGGGTTCGATCCCTGAATAGGGAAGATCCCCTGTAGGAGGAAATGGCAACCCACTCCAGGATCCTTGCCTGGAGAACCCTGTGGCCAGAGGAGCCTGGTGAGCTACAGTCCATAGGGTCGCAGAGAGTTGGATCTGACTGAAGCTACTTAGCAAGCAGGCCTGGAGGGAATCCAGCCAGAACTGAGAGCCCCAGGAGAGTCAAGCTGGAAAGGGATTCCAAAGCCACGGGCAACCCCCTCCAGAGAGGTGGCCCCAAAGGAGCAGGTGGCCCCACGGGAGGGGGTGTCTGGCCCTGAAATCCACAGGCGGCTGGCCGCAGGGTCAGTCCCCATCCCTGAGGGTAGGACACTTTGTATGGGCCCCAACACTGACCTACTTTGAGAGTTCAAATGGTTCTTTAAACTGCTCCCACACAGGTTAAAACGCAGACAGCTGAAACTGGCTGGGTGAGGCCAAGCCCTAGAAAACCTGGTAACAGGCCTGTCGGTCACTCAGTGTCAGTGGGACTTGCAGGCTATGGGTGCCCTGGGGAGGCAGCCCGGATGGGGTGGGGTGGAGCGGGGTGCAGAAAGGCCTGCTCCAGACACCTGGGAGCTCAGTCATCAGGAGAACTGGGAATCTGAAACAGCGTCAAGCTTCAGACAGTTTTTTTTAAAAATTGAGGGCACAAGGAACAATGAGCTGGAGGTGTTGGTGGTGGCAAAATCAGGTCACCGAGCCTCAGCTTGCTCGTCTGCAGCCCCGAGAGACTTTCTCCCCCCTTTTCTTTTGGCATCATTGGAACTGCCTCCCCAGAAAGGTAATGTGTACAAGCACTGTGATAAGTACACGTGAAAGGGTGCGTCTATCGTGTCCGTCTTCTTGTGACGACGCTATGGACTGTAGCCCACCAGGTTCCTCTGTCCATGGGATTCTCCAGGCAGGAATACTGGAGTGGGCAGCCATGCCCTGCTCTAGGGGACCTTCCCCACCTGCGTTGCAGGCAGATTGTTTACCATCTGAGCCCCAGAGAAGCCATACATGCAGGTTCTCTCTTTCACTGATTTCCTGCTTAGTCTGCCTGGGCAGGAAGCCTTCAGTGCAGAAAACTGTCCTTGGGTCTCCTGGAGTCTCACACGGTGAGGCTGTGTCCGAGTCCCCTGAGGGCCCAGGCTCACCCGACAGACAGAGCAAATCCTCCCAGTATCTGCTTTTCACAGGGACTCTTAGACGTGATGGTAACAATAAAAGTAACAACAATAACGTGTGGAGAAGTGATGCACTGCCACCCAAACGCCCTACCAGCCTTCTCTCACCCAGGAAGCGGGCAGGAAGCGACAGACGAGTCCTGCAAACCGTCGGCCTGACCACCACGCCCAAGCCCTCCTCATGGGCGGCTCTATGGATGCCAGAAACCGCTCCTCCCCGCGGTCTCCGCGGAAAAACTCAACATGGGACCCACCGCCCTTCCCTGGCCAGGGAAGAGGGCTGTAGGGAGTCTCTGAGGTCACGGAGCTGGTGCCCAGAACGCGCGGATTAATTACGCCAAACCAGGGTTCCCACGCGCATCCGAGGCTCTGGTTAGAAGGCTCGTGTCCATAGAACACCTCGGCGGCCCTTACCTTAATGTCTTTGGAGGCGGACTTCTTTCCAGCCCTGGAGGACTTGGAGGAGGTGGAGGAGAGGCCCGGGGCGCGGCTGGGCTTCAGGTCGCTGACGCTGCTCAGATACTTCCTGCGCAAGGCCAGCAGCTCCTGCAGGTACTGCAGGCAGTCCTGGGTGCGCGAGTACATCCACGCGCGGTCCCCCTCCTGCTGCAGGTAGTACAGGCTGGTGTCCATGCTGCCGGCGCTCTTGTATCTCTTCAGGGACTCGCTGAACGTCTCGCCGTGGTCCCCGACCACGTACATGGAGCTGCTGCGGAGCAGCCGGACGGCGGGGCTGGCGCCCGGGTCGTAGGGGCTCTCTGCCACCTCCGCCTTCTTCTGTGGGCCCGAGTGAAGGATGGAGTGGAGCTTTCTGAGCATGGTGCTCGGTTTCTCTCCGTGGGTGCCTTCCAGCTGCCTGCGCGGCGCCACTTGATCTGGCTGGGGGCACGCGAGCCAACGTGCAGCCCTGCCTCCATCGGCCTTCCCCCGGGCCTCCGAGTCCTGCAAGCCCAGCGCGCGTGGGCTGGGTCAGACGGGCGACCCGGGCATGTCTCATGGGGGGGACCTTCACATCCAATAACTGAGGTGCCATAAACCACCTGAGGCGGCGAGGGAGTGCTGTGAGCTTAAGAGCAAGCCCCCTGGCTGGCTTTACGCACCCTGCGGTGCAAATATCTTCGGTGCTCTTCCATCGAAGCTCCCAACTGGATGGGGAACGTGGGACATCACGTTTCCTGCTCAGTTATTCTCTCTCCTTTTCCTTTTTCATTTCGCACTCAGTTTGATTGGTTCTTGGTGTGGATTTTTTTTTTTTTTAACGTGTCCACCTCGGTTGAGCTGGCTCTGGTCCTGAATTCCCCGTAAGCAAAAAGAAATCCTGCTTTGCAAAGACACCACTAAGTCAAAAAGACTGTGCGGCCGGAGGTAAAAATCAGTCCCCGGAGAAGGACGCGGCTGGACGCAGCCCCGGCCGTTGGCAGGAGGCTCTCAGATCCCCGATAAGCGGGACTCCCAGCAGCATCCCGCGTCCTGGAGGCGCCTCTTCCTGCCGTAAGGAGACCTGCCGTCACCGGATCCCGCCTATTGTGGGGATGGGAGGATTCAGGTATCCGACCACAACTTCATGCACAAAAGCTTCAGCGAGCGGAGGGAGGCCACGTATATGAGGCGGATAGGGCTCTTTCGCTTGAACACATTTTCATTTAAATAAGACTCTCTGTGTATGTATGCTCAGTCGTGTCTGACTGTGACCCCTTGTGACCCTGTGGACGTAAGAATACTGGAGTGGGTTGCCCTTTGCTCCTTCAGGGGGTCTTCCCCAGCCAGGGACTGAAGTCTCTTGGATCCTCCTGCATTTTTTGACCATGAGGTTCCACCAATCTGAGGAAACTCCCCTCTGGAATTTTTCCCAGCCAAATGCTATACAGGTCATTATGGCAGTCATTTATCTACACTTACCATCTCTCTTGCAAACTTCAGAGAGCTGAAGGCTGAAAATCTCCAGCACAGGCATTTTCTTAAACTGAGATGGGTGTCAGAGGAAACTACGAGCCTCCAGAAGTTGTAGTGAAGAATTATGGTGAGGGGGGTGTATTCACAAGGTATACATTGGCTTTTTTTGTTTTTTTTTGAGAAAGAAAAGTGTTCATGGTTTTATCAGATGTTCAAAGAGATCTGTGATACAAAAAAAATAATGTTCATACACTTCTCTAGAAAAATAACCATGACTGTAACAGTGTAATGGTAAAAGGACATAAATGCATTCTTCTTGAGCACGTACTCTGAATGTGACGTTCTCCCAGGCATGGTGGTAAGATGGTCCTGAATGTGTAGGCACATTTATGTTTTCCATCTGCACAGATGTTCCCAGATGTTAATTTATTGAGTCCTTGTGGCTTCCTTGAGAGGGAAGCCTCGTATCCACCATCATCGCCATTGGTCCTCAGTTCACAAATGAGAAGGCGAGCCTGGAGAGACAAGGAGACCTAGCGAAGGTCTAATCCGCGAGTCAGAAACAGGTCCTCAGGCCCCGCACCCCAGCTTCAACCCTGGGTGCTTGTCCCACAGCTCTTTGGTGCCAGGGACCCTCAAGGCACACACTCAGATCCCGATAAGCGGGACTCCCAGCAGCATCCGCGTCCTGAGGCGCCTCTTCCTGCCGTAAGGAGACCTGCCGTCACCGGATCCCGCCTATTGTGGGGATGGGAGGATTCAGGTATCCGACCACAACTTCATGCACAAAAGCTTCAGCGAGCGGAGGGAGGCCACGTATATGAGGCGGATAGGGCTCTTTCGCTTGAACACATTTTCATTTAAATAAGACTCTCTGTGTATGTATGCTCAGTCGTGTCTGACTGTGACCCCTTGTGACCCTGTGGACGTAAGAATACTGGAGTGGGTTGCCCTTTGCTCCTTCAGGGGGTCTTCCCCAGCCAGGGACTGAAGTCTCTTGGATCCTCCTGCATTTTTTGACCATGAGGTTCCACCAATCTGAGGAAACTCCCCTCTGGAATTTTTCCCAGCCAAATGCTATACAGGTCATTATGGCAGTCATTTATCTACACTTACCATCTCTCTTGCAAACTTCAGAGAGCTGAAGGCTGAAAATCTCCAGCACAGGCATTTTCTTAAACTGAGATGGGTGTCAGAGGAAACTACGAGCCCCCAGAAGTTGTAGTGAAGAATTATGGTGAGGGGTGTATTCACAAGGTATACATTGGCTTTTTTTGTTTTTTTTTGAGAAAGAAAAGTGTTCATGGTTTTATCAGATGTTCAAAGAGATCTGTGATACAAAAAAAATAATGTTCATACACTTCTCTAGAAAAATAACCATGACTGTAACAGTGTAATGGTAAAAGGACATAAATGCATTCTTCTTGAGCACGTACTCTGAATGTGACGTTCTCCCAGGCATGGTGGTAAGATGGTCCTGAATGTGTAGGCACATTTATGTTTTCCATCTGCACAGATGTTCCCAGATGTTAATTTATTGAGTCCTTGTGGCTTCCTTGAGAGGGAAGCCTCGTATCCACCATCATCGCCATTGGTCCTCAGTTCACAAATGAGAAGGCGAGCCTGGAGAGACAAGGAGACCTAGCGAAGGTCTAATCCGGCGAGTCAGAAACAGGTCCTCAGGCCCCGCACCCCAGCTTCGAACCCTGGGTGCTTGTCCCACAGCTCTTTGGTGCCAGGGACCCTCAAGGCACACACTCCAAAGTCTCCAATGCTGAGCTTCCTTCCCTGAGAGGATAGTCCTCCTGAGCAGCCCACCTGCAGCCGCCAGGCATTCCTTGCCCTTTAGGTGAGCGCCTAAGGCCTTCCCTCCCCAGGGCTTGTTGACTATTGTCAGTCTAGGATGCTCCCAGGGGATGCTTGCAGAGGGACACACATCTTAAAGGAGTTGCTTCCTCAGCCCCACGGCTGCAACTGCGATTTCTATAAAGAATTCAGAGACAAAGAAAACACTCTGTACACTTGTCCTGGGTCTCGAAATCGCCTTGGCTGTATCCATGATAGGCAAGTGACTCTGAATGGGCATTTCCCAAAAAGCAGGTTTAAAATAAAAAAGTGGAGAAGAGGCAGGAAGGGGGAGGGGATGGCGAGGAAGAAGGGAGAAGCTGAGAAAAGGAAGAGATCGAATCGTCTGTGCTGAATATTTGATGCAGGGTAAGATTACAAAGTTCGACAACGTGTATCCTGTGTCACGCTGGTCCATTTGCACAGTCTACTGGAACATTCTGCTTTCTGGTCGTGCTGCGAATTGTGAGGAAAAGAGTTTCCCCAGGAGACCAGCTTCTCCGGCGTCTGCGGTGCTCTCTGCCTTTGGCCCTCTGCTCCGCGCAGCTGGCCCTTCACCGGCCAGAGCCACTCCCGTCCCCCTGGACAGGAGCCCCTACCTGTGGAGAAGGAGACAGAACCGCAGCGGTGGCTTCACTGTCCCTTCCTAATTTAACATGCTTGGAAATCCTTTACGGTATGCCTGTAAATAAAAGGACATGGCTACCCATTCCCGTAGTCTGGCCTGGAGAACTCCATGGACAGAGGAGCCTGGCGGGCTACAGTCCATGGGGGTCGCAAAGTGACGGAGCACGGAAGTCAACATCAGCGCCTCTGAAGTTTACCAGACGGAAAGCATCGTGCTGCCTGAGGACACAGAGGGCTGGTGGCTGCTCATGTGTCCTACCCTGGAAGGCACAGTCCCAGTTCGGAATCTGCTATTAATAGAAAGCAGAATGGACATGTGTGAGGGGGGACTCAGCTGGACTAAGACTATAGGCAAGGACTGAGGAATGGAGTTGGAAAAAGCTGGAAAGATGGCATCAGGCAGTTAAAGGAAGCTTGCAGGCCTGGTCAACAATTTTGGATTTGATTCAACTGAATATTCGTTGTCAGAGGCACGTTCATGTGGTTTAGAAAGACTGTCCTCTCTAAGGCTAGGCAGGCCATCCTCACTGGCTCCCTTGACCGTGTCCCTGGTGCAGTGCGCAACCCCTACAGCTGGGCATGACCACCTTGACTGGATGAGAACTCAGAGCAGAAGATGGTGTGGCAAATGGGATTATGAGAAAACTTCATTTAGAATTCCCTCAGTAGAAGCTCTGTGAGATTTAGGAAAAATGAGTGCTTCACGTCTCCTTTACAATGTATAAGCTGCCATAAGACGTAGGGGTTTAATCCAGCAATCATTTTAGTTGTGCACATTTCTGCAGTTCAACTGCACTCGTGCTGGGCAGGTTGGTGGTACTCCCCTGCCTGCGTTCAAGAGTGGGCAGGCCGCGCCGGGCTCAGCCGGGGAGCTGGGATTCACGGCTTCTCCTTCACATGGCCCCTCCAGCAGAGTAGCCAGAGTTCTGCCACGGCTGCTCAGGGCTTCCAATAATGCAAAGGAAGACACCACCAAGCCTTAAGGCTTAACATGGAAAAGAGCGCCATGTTTTTCTGCTTCTTAATTCTGTTGATGAAGTCGGTCACAGGGCCAGCTCGGGTGAAGGGGCAGGACCCCCACAAGGATATGAGTTCCAGAAGGCATGGTTCACGGGGGCACCAGTGTAGCAGACTGCCACGGTCTGCTGGGGAGGTGTGGTGACTGGCCATGTAGAAGGTTGAGGATCTCACTGGATGGCAGTGAACTGTTTCTCTGTAAGAACAATCCCCAGATCATTTATATTTGACTCAGGGTGTATTATGGGCTTCCCTGGTGGCTCAGAGGTAAAGAATCCACCTGTAATGCAGAAGACACAAGAGACGTGGGTATGATCCCTGGGTCAGGAAGATCCCCTGGAGGAGGGCATGGCGACCCACCCCAGAATTCTTGCCTGGAGACTGATGGAGTGACTGCTGGCTACAGTCCATGGGGTCGCAGGGTCAGACCCGACAGAAGTGACTGAGCACCCACAGAGTGTACTATACGTCGCCAGGGGCCCAGCCAGACCCAAGGTCCACAGTGTTTTCTAGGCTTCTGGGTAGGTATTAGACTGGGTGAGAGGTTTCTTGTTGATTCTCAAGAATTGTAGCAACTTCCCACCAAGCTTTAGAGAAGTCTCCACTTAGGGGGGCTCTTTCTGTGACCTCCCAGGTCCCTTCTCTCCCCCAATTTCCTCTCACTGCGTGTAAACCCTAAACCCTGAATTAAAACCTTCCTCGGGCATGACCACCTTGACTGGATGAGAACTCAGAGCAGAAGATGGTGTGGCAAATGGGATTATGAGAAAACTTCATTTAGAATTCCCTCAGTAGAAGCTCTGTGAGATTTAGGAAAAATGAGTGCTTCACGTCTCCTTTACAATGTATAAGCTGCCATAAGACGTAGGGGTTTAATCCAGCAATCATTTTAGTTGTGCACATTTCTGCAGTTCAACTGCACTCGTGCTGGGCAGGTTGGTGGTACTCCCCTGCCTGCGTTCAAGAGTGGGCAGGCCACGCCGGGCTCAGCCGGGGAGCTGGGATTCACGGCTTCTCCTTCACATGGCCCCTCCAGCAGAGTAGCCAGAGTTCTGCCACGGCTGCTCAGGGCTTCCAATAATGCAAAGGAAGACACCACCAAGCCTTAAGGCTTAACATGGAAAAGAGCGCCATGTTTTTCTGCTTCTTAATTCTGTTGATGAAGTCGGTCACAGGGCCAGCTCGGGTGAAGGGGCAGGACCCCCACAAGGATATGAGTTCCAGAAGGCATGGTTCACGGGCACCAGTGTAGCAGACTGCCACGGTCTGCTGGGGAGGTGTGGTGACTGGCCATGTAGAAGGTTGAGGATCTCACTGGATGGCAGTGAACTGTTTCTCTGTAAGAACAATCCCCAGATCATTTATATTTGACTCAGGGTGTATTATGGGCTTCCCTGGTGGCTCAGAGGTAAAGAATCCACCTGTAATGCAGAAGACACAAGAGACGTGGGTATGATCCCTGGGTCAGGAAGATCCCCTGGAGGAGGGCATGGCGACCCACCCCAGAATTCTTGCCTGGAGACTGATGGAGTGACTGCTGGCTACAGTCCATGGGGTCGCAGGGTCAGACCCGACAGAAGTGACTGAGCACCCACAGAGTGTACTATACGTCGCCAGGGGCCCAGCCAGACCCAAGGTCCACAGTGTTTTCTAGGCTTCTGGGTAGGTATTAGACTGGGTGAGAGGTTTCTTGTTGATTCTCAAGAATTGTAGCAACTTCCCACCAAGCTTTAGAGAAGTCTCCACTTAGGGGGGCTCTTTCTGTGACCTCCCAGGTCCCTTCTCTCCCCCAATTTCCTCTCACTGCGTGTAAACCCTAAACCCTGAATTAAAACCTCTTCCTCTGAACAGAGCCTTCCTTTCGTTTTCCCAAGCGTTAAATGGAAAGCTGCCCTTTTAATCATACTCCAAAGAAACCTGTTACTTGGGCTCATAAGAAAACCCTGTGTGTAAGATTTGCTGTCTTTTTTTTTGTGTTCTTCATGTCTTGGCTTGGAAGGGGGATGCAGTATTGCTTCAGGCTCTGAAGAGGACCTGACAGCAGCCTGCCTGGCCTCTTCACTCAGGGACAGCTTCTCTCCTGGGCAAAGGGACCAGTCTTGCTTTGTGACAGGTAAATTACAAACAGGTGTAGCCAGAGGCAGTCAACCTTTCAAGGTCTGCAAAACGCTGGGCAAAGGTGCCCGGGTGTCTGTCCATCCTGCCCTATAATTGCATTATCTTAGGACTAAATTCTCAAGCTCCCCGACCTGCCTCTTCCAGCTAAGCATGTTACTTCTCCCCGCGTGGCGTCAGTGGGAAACTGCTCCTGGGCATCAAATATTGATGCCCGGTTGAATCCAGGTCCCAGGGCAGACACTGCACTGTTCGAGAATGCGTATTTCATCTCTAAACGCTTTCACTCTCTTTGAGTGGAAAATGGCTGACTCTTCAGCGCTGTAACTCAAAGCGCTGAGGGCCAGGCGTCTCTCACCTCTGCCACAGGCTGGGTGGATTAAGCGATGATGGGAAGTAAATATTGAAAACTGTCCAGATTCAGCAGGATTCGCGCTGCTCGTGTGGCATTAGGTCATCTCGGTGGCCATCGCTGAACTCCAGTCTATCTAAATACAGCCTATCCTCTGTTAGTCGTCAAATACATACGACAACGCGGTTAGCTAATATTTACTGAACTGTTCCAAAGTGGAGACTGTGATTTCTTTCGACTGAGCATGCAACTCTTACAAGTTCCACCAGAGGGAAGCACCTACACACTCACGCCCCGCTCTGAGCCGAGCGGACCCGCAAAGAGAAAATGATGCACAATGATGTAATGAAGGTTGATCCTAAGTTAGAGTGAAAAGAAACCTGTTTGAATGAATGTGTCCTAATTTCGTGTCTGCGCCTGTGTGTGTATATGTAGGAGCGGATGCAGCTACATGTGTATGTATACATCTTGCAAATGGCAAGAAATTGTGTCTCTTGCTTTTTTCTAATTACACTTTTTTCTTTTAATAAGGAATAATTTGTACTTTACATGAAGACCAGGAGCAACGAAATGCATGTGTCTTTACTCATAAATGGGCTTACTAGGTGGCAAAGAACCCACCGGCCAATGCCAGAAACATCAAAGTTCCAGGTTTGATCCCTGGGTCGGGAAGTTCCCCTGGAGAAGGAAAGGCAACCCACTCCTGGGGGTTGGGCCCCACAGGAAGATCTGGGCAGGAATGTCAACCACCCGAAAAAATTTCATGCAATAGCCGCAGTGGCAGCTTCTCTTTTTCCCACTAGATGGCGCCCTTGATCTCTACAGCGCAGTTCCAATTATTTCACTGGGCTCTGAAGCCAGCTAGGACATTTTTTTACCTAGCAGAGTGTGATTTTGTTTTTTATAGGAAGTGGCCATGAGCTAAATCAGAGAAGTCTTTGGAACAGTGGTTTCATCTGTATCTTCCTTAGTTAGCAAATATGGTAAGGGTGGAATGTGCTCAGTCATATCCAACTCTTTGAGACCCTATGGACTGTAGCCCACCAGGCTCCTCTATTCATGGGATTCTCCAGGCAAGAATACTGGAGTGAGTTTCCATGGCCTCTTCCAAGGGATCTTCCCATCCAAGGGACTGAACCTGCATCTCCTGCACTGGTGGGCAGATTACTTAGCACTAACGCCACTTTGGAAGTCTGTTAAGAGTGAAGGGGTTTGCAAAAGAAACCTAGCAAAACTGAAATAGAGATACGTGTGGAGTCAGCTGGAAAACAGCTCCTCTAAATAGAGAGCTATTTGGAAAATGCCCTGTTGACTCTGCCTCTTGAGACAGGCCAGAAGCATTCACTTTGGACAGACAGGCTGAAAGAACTCCTCTGGGTTGGTCATTGTCCTCGTTTTGCTTGGTCAATGGCAGCCTGCTTCTGATTGATCAATAGCAGAAGAAATGATGCACAATGATGTAATGAAGGTTGATCCTAAGTTAGAGTGAAAAGAAACCTGTTTGAATGAATGTGTCCTAATTTCGTGTCTGCGCCTGTGTGTGTATATGTAGGAGCGGATGCAGCTACATGTGTATGTATACATCTTGCAAATGGCAAGAAATTGTGTCTCTTGCTTTTTTCTAATTACACTTTTTTCTTTTAATAAGGAATAATTTGTACTTTACATGAAGACCAGGAGCAACGAAATGCATGTGTCTTTACTCATAAATGGGCTTACTAGGTGGCAAAGAACCCACCGGCCAATGCCAGAAACATCAAAGTTCCAGGTTTGATCCCTGGGTCGGGAAGTTCCCCTGGAGAAGGAAAGGCAACCCACTCCTGGGGGTTGGGCCCCACAGGAAGATCTGGGCAGGAATGTCAACCACCCGAAAAAATTTCATGCAATAGCCGCAGTGGCAGCTTCTCTTTTTCCCACTAGATGGCGCCCTTGATCTCTACAGCGCAGTTCCAATTATTTCACTGGGCTCTGAAGCCAGCTAGGACATTTTTTTACCTAGCAGAGAGAGATTTTTTTTTTTTTTTTATAGGAAGTGGCCATGAGCTAAATCAGAGAAGTCTTTGGAACAGTGGTTTCATCTGTATCTTCCTTAGTTAGCAAATATGGTAAGGGTGGAATGTGCTCAGTCATATCCAACTCTTTGAGACCCTATGGACTGTAGCCCACCAGGCTCCTCTATTCATGGGATTCTCCAGGCAAGAATACTGGAGTGAGTTTCCATGGCCTCTTCCAAGGGATCTTCCCATCCAAGGGACTGAACCTGCATCTCCTGCACTGGTGGGCAGATTACTTAGCACTAACGCCACTTTGGAAGTCTGTTAAGAGTGAAGGGGTTTGCAAAAGAAACCTAGCAAAACTGAAATAGAGATACGTGTGGAGTCAGCTGGAAAACAGCTCCTCTAAATAGAGAGCTATTTGGAAAATGCCCCTGTTGACTCTGCCTCTTGAGACAGGCCAGAAGCATTCACTTTGGACAGACAGGCTGAAAGAACTCCTCTGGGTTGGTCATTGTCCTCGTTTTTGCTTGGTCAATGGCAGCCTGCTTCTGATTGATCAACCCCAGGCCGCAGACACACAAATCGATAAGGCTGGGGAAGAACGAGGTGGCGAAGTCTTCTCAGACGTCTCTGGGCAGAGTTGAGGGCAGCGTTAGGCATAACAAGAACAAGAAATAGTCTGCATTGGGGAGATTTCCCTGGTGGTCCAGTGGTTAAAAGTTTGCCTTGTGACACAGGAGGTGCAAGTTCAGCCCCTGATTGGCAACCTAAGATCCCACATGTCTTGTGGCCAAAGAACTGAAACATAAAACAGAAGTGATAGCGTAAGAAATTCAATAAAGACTTCGAAGTACCTAAAAAATAAATCCTTAAAAAGTCTACATTTTAGCACAAGAAACAGAACTCTCCAGAACACAGTACAATATCGACATTTTTACAACCTTTTAGAACTTTGCATGTAGAGCAGAACCCTTGACAAACGCAAACTTTTGAAGTGTACAGTTATCCTAGATACAAAACTGTTTTAAAGGGACCTCTTTTTGAAACACCCTCACGGGAAGCCACAAGAGGTGTCATTGGCATGCTTTGAAGAGGATCATGAGAAAAAACACATGCTAAACCTTTACTGCTCACCTTTTTATTTCCTGGAGACCTGTTTGCAGGGACTGCGACATTTCCCCAGGATGCAGGGCATTTTTATTAATAACGAGTGGCCTTTGGGCACTTGGCCATTGTGCACACAAGCTCTTGGGATACTCGGTCATTGGATTTCACCATTTTTATTCACATTTTACAGTCTGCCTGTGGGCTGAGTTGCTCAGTTGTGTCCGACTCTGCGATCCTAGGGACCGTCGCCCGCCAGGCTCCTCTGTCCTTCAGATTCTCCAGGCAAGAATCCTGGAGGGGGTTGCCATGTCCTTCTCCAGGAGATCTTCCTGACCCAGGGATCAAACCTGCGTCTCCTGTATTGCAGGCAGATTCTTTACCACTGAGCCACCTGGGAGGCCCTCTGAGTGCTGTACAACTGAACTCACAGCCCCATAATATATATCTGTCAATATTACCCCCATTTCTGCAGGTGAGGAAATTAGGCACAGAGAGGTCAAAGAACTCACCTAAGGTTACACAGCTAGGCAATGCAGAGCTGGGACTCGAAAGCCAGTCACCGGACAGAGCTTTTATGTTCCTTAGCCAAAAAGCCAGACAGATCAGGGTTAAAATCTTGCTCCACTACCTACTGTTACAAGATTCCTCTATGAATTCAGTTGTAAAATTGGGGAGATTTCGCTGGTGGTCCAGTGGTTAAAAGTTTGCCTTGTGACACAGGAGGTGCAAGTTCAGCCCCTGATTGGCAACCTAAGATCCCACATGTCTTGTGGCCAAAGAACTGAAACATAAAACAGAAGTGATAGCGTAAGAAATTCAATAAAGACTTCGAAGTACCTAAAAAATAAATCCTTAAAAAGTCTACATTTTAGCACAAGAAACAGAACTCTCCAGAACACAGTACAATATCGACATTTTTACAACCTTTTAGAACTTTGCATGTAGAGCAGAACCCTTGACAAACGCAAACTTTTGAAGTGTACAGTTATCCTAGATACAAAACTGTTTTAAAGGGACCTCTTTTTGAAACACCCTCACGGGAAGCCACAAGAGGTGTCATTGGCATGCTTTGAAGAGGATCATGAGAAAAAACACATGCTAAACCTTTACTGCTCACCTTTTTATTTCCTGGAGACCTGTTTGCAGGGACTGCGACATTTCCCCAGGATGCAGGGCATTTTTATTAATAACGAGTGGCCTTTGGGCACTTGGCCATTGTGCACACAAGCTCTTGGGATACTCGGTCATTGGATTTCACCATTTTTATTCACATTTTACAGTCTGCCTGTGGGCTGAGTTGCTCAGTTGTGTCCGACTCTGCGATCCTAGGGACCGTCGCCCGCCAGGCTCCTCTGTCCTTCAGATTCTCCAGGCAAGAATCCTGGAGGGGGTTGCCATGTCCTTCTCCAGGAGATCTTCCTGACCCAGGGATCAAACCTGCGTCTCCTGTATTGCAGGCAGATTCTTTACCACTGAGCCACCTGGGAGGCCCTCTGAGTGCTGTACAACTGAACTCACAGCCCCATAATATATATCTGTCAATATTACCCCCATTTCTGCAGGTGAGGAAATTAGGCACAGAGAGGTCAAAGAACTCACCTAAGGTTACACAGCTAGGCAATGCAGAGCTGGGACTCGAAAGCCAGTCACCGGACAGAGCTTTTATGTTCCTTAGCCAAAAAGCCAGACAGATCAGGGTTAAAATCTTGCTCCACTACCTACTGTTACAAGATTCCTCTATGAATTCAGTTGTAAAATGGAACAAAAATGACTTACCTTATAAGGTAGTTGGAAAGACTAGAGGAAAAAAAATATACGTATCTATACTTAGCTCAAAACAGGTACTTGATCAAAGGTAGTTACCACATTTGTTTGGGAACATGAGTGAAGCTGAAAGGTGTTCAGCTCCTTTCTACATATGTCTGGTGAGGGGGCGTGTTCCCATTTCCCACAAGGTTCCTGCCTCCCTGCACCAGCTCTCATTCAGACTGGCTCACTGCTGTGAGGGAACAATCTGTCTGTTACCCGGTGCCATAGGCGGCCGAGGGCAGTTTACTGCTTCCTGTGAGCCCACAAGCTGCTTTCCATGCAGTTAAGACTTGAGTTCCCTTGGGGCTGCAGCCCCTGTAGAGGACAGGGCTCCGTCACAGCCATACAGCTCAAGTGTGATGTGTTCAAATGTCCAGATCCAGACAGAGAAGATTTCCAGTCCCCACTGTTCCTTCCCCATCAGTCCCCACTCCCCACCCGTCCAAGAAGTAGCCTCTGGCCTTCAGTCTTTCTCAGCAGCCGTGAGAGTCGGTTCTTCACATCGAGTGGCCAAAGTCCGAGAGCTTCAGCATCAGTCCTTCCAAGGAATATTCAGGGCTGATTTCCTATAGGATGAACTGATTTAATCTCCTTGCTATCTAAGGGATCTCAAGTCTTCTACAACACCGCAATGCGAAAGCATCAGTTCTTCGGTGCTCAGCCTTGTTTATGGTCCAACTTTCACACGTGTACGTGACTACCGGAAACCCCATAGCTTTGACTATACAGGCCTTTGTGGCAAGGTGAGGTCTCTGCTTTTGAATATGCAGTCTAGGTTTGTCATAGCCCCATAATATATATCTGTCAATATTACCCCATTTCTGCAGGTGAGGAAATTAGGCACAGAGAGGTCAAAGAACTCACCTAAGGTTACACAGCTAGGCAATGCAGAGCTGGGACTCGAAAGCCAGTCACCGGACAGAGCTTTTATGTTCCTTAGCCAAAAAGCCAGACAGATCAGGGTTAAAATCTTGCTCCACTACCTACTGTTACAAGATTCCTCTATGAATTCAGTTGTAAAATGGAACAAAAATGACTTACCTTATAAGGTAGTTGGAAAGACTAGAGGAAAAAAAATATACGTATCTATACTTAGCTCAAAACAGGTACTTGATCAAAGGTAGTTACCACATTTGTTTGGGAACATGAGTGAAGCTGAAAGGTGTTCAGCTCCTTTCTACATATGTCTGGTGAGGGGGCGTGTTCCCATTTCCCACAAGGTTCCTGCCTCCCTGCACCAGCTCTCATTCAGACTGGCTCACTGCTGTGAGGGAACAATCTGTCTGTTACCCGGTGCCATAGGCGGCCGAGGGCAGTTTACTGCTTCCTGTGAGCCCACAAGCTGCTTTCCATGCAGTTAAGACTTGAGTTCCCCTTCGCGGGGCTGCAGCCCCTGTAGAGGACAGGGCTCCGTCACAGCCATACAGCTCAAGTGTGATGTGTTCAAATGTCCAGATCCAGACAGAGAAGATTTCCAGTCCCCACTGTTCCTTCCCCATCAGTCCCCACTCCCCACCCGTCCAAGAAGTAGCCTCTGGCCTTCAGTCTTTCTCAGCAGCCGTGAGAGTCGGTTCTTCACATCGAGTGGCCAAAGTCCGAGAGCTTCAGCATCAGTCCTTCCAAGGAATATTCAGGGCTGATTTCCTATAGGATGAACTGATTTAATCTCCTTGCTATCTAAGGGATCTCAAGTCTTCTACAACACCGCAATGCGAAAGCATCAGTTCTTCGGTGCTCAGCCTTGTTTATGGTCCAACTTTCACACGTGTACGTGACTACCGGAAACCCCATAGCTTTGACTATACAGGCCTTTGTGGCAAGGTGAGGTCTCTGCTTTTGAATATGCAGTCTAGGTTTGTCATAGCTGTTCTTCCAAGGAGCAAGCGTCTTTTAATTTTGTGGCTGCAGTCACCGCAAGGAGTGATTTTGGAGCCCAAGAAAATAAAATCTGTCCCTGATGGGAAAGCAGAAATGCAGAAGAGTGCTGTGAGTTTCACAAGGTCGGATAGTGAGGGCCAGGATTTGAACCCATCTCTGTCAGGTTCCAGAACCTGTGCTCAGCCACTAGGCTATAGAGACGCGAGGCCTGTGGGCTCCTGCACGAAATGTCAGCTTTGGTAATGGGCAACGGTGGGTTTGAAGGCTGTCTCTTCCTCTCGCTGTGGGCTAACCATATAAATGACCTACCCCTCCAGAAGCCTCATGCAAGAAAAGAGCAGGGAGCGGTGACAATTCCTATCTTGCTGGTTTGTTGAAAGGTCAATTCGTAAGGAGCCTTTTACACAAAAGGCACCCAGCAAAGGAGGCTGTTAAGGCGATTCATGGTGGTGCTCACCAGAGGCGAGTCGCCCACGCTGGTGCCCATGGAGGCAGAGGGCGGCAGGGTCAAGCGGACTGACGAAGTAGTCCCTGGCTGTCACCTTCCGAGGGAGTCTGCCCCGGCCTGAAGTTCCCACACGACACTTGGCAGGCCCGGCAGCCACTTGAGCACGCGATCCAGCAGATGCATCTGGAGAGCCTGGAGTCACCCGTCAATTCAATGCAACAACTGTTATTGATTTCTGGCTTTTCTTCCCTCCCCGCTGGTTGTTTAACTGAATTGATGGGTGTTGGGTGGAATTGATAGCCCCAGCCAGTCCTCTTGGTGTGCTTGAGACAAAACCATAGTGCTCCCTGGGAAATGAATGAATCTGCTCGTTAAAGAGAATGTTCAAGCAAATGATTTTTTTTTTCCCTGCGACAGTGGCTTTTCTCCCTGGCTCCTCCTGCATAAGGAATCAGGAAGCATTTCAGGGGACCCTCGCTGCATGTCAATATGCTGATAAACTGGCTCCCTTCCCATTTTCTTCCAATTCCCCAGGACTGAGTAGATACCAGAATGAATCCACCCATCTCTCTCTCCCTACACCCAGACTTCTGCCAGTGCTGAGCCCCTGAAACGCTTGGGTTTTACATATCCTCCTCCACGAATCATACACATGAAGGCTGATTTTCAGCAGTTAATGAAAACTACAGGCTCTTGTGCAAGTCAATGGCGTGCCAGCTCCTGGGGCTGGTGATCCACACACCTATGATGGATATTCTCTCAGGAGGTTGCTCTTTGTGTGAGAGTCACAAGTGAGCAGGATTTGAACCCATCTCTGTCAGGTTCCAGAACCTGTGCTCAGCCACTAGGCTATAGAGACCGAGGCCTGTGGGCTCCTGCACGAAATGTCAGCTTTGGTAATGGGCAACGGTGGGTTTGAAGGCTGTCTCTTCCTCTCGCTGTGGGCTAACCATATAAATGACCTACCCCTCCAGAAGCCTCATGCAAGAAAAGAGCAGGGAGCGGTGACAATTCCTATCTTGCTGGTTTGTTGAAAGGTCAATTCGTAAGGAGCCTTTTACACAAAAGGCACCCAGCAAAGGAGGCTGTTAAGGCGATTCATGGTGGTGCTCACCAGAGGCGAGTCGCCCACGCTGGTGCCCATGGAGGCAGAGGGCGGCAGGGTCAAGCGGACTGACGAAGTAGTCCCTGGCTGTCACCTTCCGAGGGAGTCTGCCCCGGCCTGAAGTTCCCACACGACACTTGGCAGGCCCGGCAGCCACTTGAGCACGCGATCCAGCAGATGCATCTGGAGAGCCTGGAGTCACCCGTCAATTCAATGCAACAACTGTTATTGATTTCTGGCTTTTCTTCCCTCCCCGCTGGTTGTTTAACTGAATTGATGGGTGTTGGGTGGAATTGATAGCCCCAGCCAGTCCTCTTGGTGTGCTTGAGACAAAACCATAGTGCTCCCTGGGAAATGAATGAATCTGCTCGTTAAAGAGAATGTTCAAGCAAATGATTTTTTTTTTCCCTGCGACAGTGGCTTTTCTCCCTGGCTCCTCCTGCATAAGGAATCAGGAAGCATTTCAGGGGACCCTCGCTGCATGTCAATATGCTGATAAACTGGCTCCCTTCCCATTTTCTTCCAATTCCCCAGGACTGAGTAGATACCAGAATGAATCCACCCATCTCTCTCTCCCTACACCCAGACTTCTGCCAGTGCTGAGCCCCTGAAACGCTTGGGTTTTACATATCCTCCTCCCCGAATCATACACATGAAGGCTGATTTTCAGCAGTTAATGAAAACTACAGGCTCTTGTGCAAGTCAATGGCGTGCCAGCTCCTGGGGCTGGTGATCCACACACCTATGATGGATATTTTCTCTCCAGGAGGTTGCTCTTTGTGGGTTTCTGTGGCACCAGGCTTGTTTTCACTGACAGTGACGAGAAAAACAGATGTCAGGGTGAGGCTTGGAAGGGCGAGGCGGGTGGGCTTAGGGGGTGTAGAATGACAAGAATTGAAAGAGAGCCAAGTCCAGAGAATTTTGAAATCTTTCTGAGTCCCTGAGCTCTTAAGCTTCTTCCAGCCTCAGGGAGGAACCAGTTAAGCGATGCCCTTCCCCTTTCAGGAAATAGATTATAGTTGCATTTTTATTGACCTAAAAAATCAATTTCTCTCTCTCTCTCTCTCTGACTCTTCACTGCTCGCATTAATGCCCTTGTGATGCCGTGATCTCAGGGTTCTGGTAATTAGCAGCACCACCAAAATTCTCCCATATAATAAAAGAGCAGACCCTGAGGACCCGGGGTCTCACTCACTTATGCAGCTCCGTAAGTCAGCTTGGAAGTGGCCATGTATATTTTGCATTTTTATGAATCTTATGCAGCATGGATCGCTCATTCCTGGCTACCTCACGTGTAATACAGCGTGACAGGAAGACCGGCTCCACACAATGCCGATTTTGAAGCATTTGATTTGCTCCTCCACATTGACATACTTTACGGTGCACAAAAGATACGGCAGGAAATAAGCCCCTCTCACTAACGAGGAACTGTGAATTACAAATCTGGAAAGGAGATGATTTCCCAGCGGTGTTAGAAGAGCACCTCTTAAAAGGGCAGGTGGGAAATGAGTGGGAATACCCATCAGTGACTTAAAAAAGAGAGAAAAAAAAAAGCCTCTTAGCAAACTATTAATAAAAATAGAAAGTTCCCTAATTTTTAAAGTTTATCTACTAAAATTCCACAAAGAATGATAGTCATCCGAGTCTATTTCTGAAATAAGGCACAGGGCAAGAAAGGCTGCTGGCAACACATCTAGTCAACGTCAAAGATCCTGCCAGCATAGTAAGAAAGAGGAAGCAAGCCTGCAACGATTTGTTGTTCCGTGTTCAGTCGTGTCTGAGTCTTTGTGACCCTGTGGATCGCAGTACAGCCAGGCTTCCCTGCCAGGATCGGAAGCACAGAAACAAACCGGCAGTTTTCACAATTGATATGATTGTCCAAAAAAGAAAACTCATGGGGCTTCCCTGGTGGGCCAGTGGATAAGGACACCGCCTTGCAGTGCAAGGGGCGCCGGTTCAATCCCTGGCCTGGGAGGATCCCACGCGCCGCGGAGCGGCTGGACCGATGTGTCCAATCACCGAGCCGGAACTCCGGAACGCATGCGCCCAGAGCCGGTGCTCTGCAGCGGCAGACGCCACCGCAATGGGAGGCCCACAGGAGCCAAAGAACAAAGATGGATGAAAATAGAGAAATGAAAGACCAATAGAAGTGGCCCGCCCAATCCCCTCCCTCCCTAACCCGCCCACCCAAAAAAAAAATTAAAAAAAAAAAAAGAAAAGAAAACTCGAGAGAACTGATAAGTAAGTAGACTTCATAAGCAAGCTCCACACTGCTACCCAATATCAGAATCAATAAGCCAGTATCAGCTTCCTATATCCAATTCATTTAGCCAGCAGACACTTACTGAGCACTTACTATGTGCTCTAGTTCCATGAATAAAAGACCAAGAGCTCTGCCCCCTTGAGCTCACCAGTTGCTTAAACAATGAAAATGAAATGAACCCCTGGGGTGGGAAGCCCGTGAATATCAGGGCTCTGATCTCTGGGTGCTCTGCCCTGGATCCTTTAGCAAAGTGTACATCTGCTCTCAGATCATCAGAGACCCAGTGGAGTAGACAGAACTCAGACCAACACAAGAGTCAAGTATGGGTTTTATCTAGCAGACGAAATGACTTTTTAAAAAAAAAAAAAAATCACACCCCTAAAACTTAATATAGTCTCAGTAATATTCCGCTATTAAGCTATCCAAATTCAAATTTCCCTCAATGTCCTAATAAAAGTTCTTTATAGCTGCTTTTTAAAAACTTAGGAGCCCAGTAAGACTCACTCATTCATTTGTTATATTGCCTTAGTCGCTAGAGGACAGGATGGAGGAATAAACTGGCTTGCCCGTGGTAACTGCAAGTCTCTTTGTGACACAAAATGACAGGAAAGGGACAAATGGCCTTTAAATTCTATTTCACGATTAGAAAAGTCTTAGTGCTCCATTTATTTCCTTTTCATCTTCTGGGTGGGTATCTCTTTTAAATAAGCATAAATGCCTGATTGGGCCTCAACTAATCCACTCTAGGGGGTTCTGATTCCACCTAGATATGTGGGACAAAACAATACATTTTCTGCCTTGATTACTAGATTTTGGCGGTTATTTTTTTATCTCTGTGAGCTCTGTATGCTCAGAGAGAAGCTTTCAAAATCATTTAAGCTCCCCAGCTACTGCCTCTCAGGATGTTTGTCCAGCTAGAAGACGATATTCCTATTAAAAAAAAAAAAAAAATCAAGTCTGAGTTGTAAACCTTCATCTGGCTCTACAATTCAGCCTTTCTTATAGAATTTCCAGAGTGAAAGTGGGGAAAAGGGACCCTTCCTTGTGATCACCCGCGGTGTACCAGATGCTCTGACGCCTTATAAACATCAACCACCATTTGTTATCTGTTTCATAAACAGGAAAACACATTGGTGGGAGGTCCAGTTTTGGGAAAAATCAATAAGCCAGTATCAGCTTCCTATATCCAATTCATTTAGCCAGCAGACACTTACTGAGCACTTACTATGTGCTCTAGTTCCATGAATAAAAGACCAAGAGCTCTGCCCCCTTGAGCTCACCAGTTGCTTAAACAATGAAAATGAAATGAACCCCTGGGGTGGGAAGCCCGTGAATATCAGGGCTCTGATCTCTGGGTGCTCTGCCCTGGATCCTTTAGCAAAGTGTACATCTGCTCTCAGATCATCAGAGACCCAGTGGAGTAGACAGAACTCAGACCAACACAAGAGTCAAGTATGGGTTTTATCTAGCAGACGAAATGACTTTTAAAAAAAAAAATCACACCCCTAAAACTTAATATAGTCTCAGTAATATTCCGCTATTAAGCTATCCAAATTCAAATTTCCCTCAATGTCCTAATAAAAGTTCTTTATAGCTGCTTTTAAAAACTTAGGAGCCCAGTAAGACTCACTCATTCATTTGTTATATTGCCTTAGTCGCTAGAGGACAGGATGGAGGAATAAACTGGCTTGCCCGTGGTAACTGCAAGTCTCTTTGTGACACAAAATGACAGGAAAGGGACAAATGGCCTTTAAATTCTATTTCACGATTAGAAAAGTCTTAGTGCTCCATTTATTTCCTTTTCATCTTCTGGGTGGGTATCTCTTTTAAATAAGCATAAATGCCTGATTGGGCCTCAACTAATCCACTCTAGGGGGTTCTGATTCCACCTAGATATGTGGGACAAAACAATACATTTTCTGCCTTGATTACTAGATTTTGGCGGTTATTTTTTTATCTCTGTGAGCTCTGTATGCTCAGAGAGAAGCTTTCAAAATCATTTAAGCTCCCCAGCTACTGCCTCTCAGGATGTTTGTCCAGCTAGAAGACGATATTCCTATTAAAAAAAAAAAAAAAATCAAGTCTGAGTTGTAAACCTTCATCTGGCTCTACAATTCAGCCTTTCTTATAGAATTTCCAGAGTGAAAGTGGGGAAAAGGGACCCTTCCTTGTGATCACCCGCGGTGTACCAGATGCTCTGACGCCTTATAAACATCAACCACCATTTGTTATCTGTTTCATAAACAGGAAAACACATTGGTGGGAGGTCCAGTTTTAAAAGGAAGAGGCAAAGATAAGATGTGTTTAAATGATTGGTTGCTTAGATCGGATGAGCCGACTCTCAGTGACTTTCAGTATAGTTCTATATGCCAGAGATCGCTAGGTACCCCCCAGCAGCCTTTCTCTCTCAGACTTAGCCAAACAAATGGCTTCCTCAGATCAAGGTCACATTTCCCAGCTTTCTTTCCAGCACAGTGTGGTCATGTAACATATTTCTGATGAATGGGAAGTAGTAGTGCTGGGAGCTTCTTGTAGGTTTCTCCATTGAAAGAAAAGAGCGTTCCATTGGTCTATAGATCTTTTATTCCAGCAACATACGGTTTGGATTACTGCAACTTTATGATACCTTTTAAAATCAGAAAGTGTGATGTCTCCAGTTTTGTTCTTCTTTCTTAAGATTGGTTTCGCTATTTGTGGTCTTTTGTGGTTTCATGTGAATAGCAGAATGTGTTTTCTATTTCTGTAAGAAAAAGAAAAAGTCTTTAGAATTTTCATAGAGATTGCATTGTATCTGTCGGTTGCTTTGGGTAGTATGAATATTTAAGCAATAATAAGACTTCCAATTCATGAACATAGATGGCTTTACATTTGTTGCTCTTGTTTAATTTTTTCATCAATGTTTAGTACACACATTTTTGCCTCTTTAGTTAACTTAGTCCTATGGAACAAAATATAGAACCCAGAAATAGGACCACATGTCAATTAATTTCCAGTAAGATTGTCAAGAATGCACAACAAGGAAAGGAGAGTCTCTTCAATGAATGTTGTTGGAAAAACTGGATATCCACTTGTAACAGAATGAAACTGGACCCATATCATATACTATAACCCATATCGTATACCATAAAATCAACTTAAAATAGTTTAAAGACTTAAATATGAGACCTAAATATGAAACTAAAATTCCTAGAAGAAAATATGGAAGGCAAGTTTCATAACATTGTTTTTGGCAATGAACTCATAGATATGACACCGAAAGTACAGGCAGCAAAATCAAAAATAAACAAGGGAGGCTACATTAAGCTAAATTCCCACAGCAAAGGAAACAATCCATAGCATGAAAAGGCAACCTACAGAATGGAAGAAAATATTTGCAAATTATATATCAGCTAGGAATTAATATCCGAAATACATAAAGAATTTGTACCATTGACTAGCAAAAGAAAACTAAGCAATCAGTTTGAAAATCATTCCCATCACTAATCATATCTATTCATGGTCCTATCCTGAGGTTTGACCAGGTTCTACAAGTTGGCAGCCTTGAAATTCTAGAGCTCCCACAGAATAATGCTTTCTGGTGTCGATTTCTGAATTACCTTCTGGGTGATAAGCTGAGTCGTTGTGATTCCCTCTGGTCCACGGCTTGCTCCCTTGCTGAAAGAAAACAATGAAAGAGCAGTCACAGGGGCTGAAGCTCTTTCCGTGTCCACTGAAAGAGAAACAACCCATTTAGGAAAATGTTGCTTCTGATCTAACGGGTCTGTTTTACTCTCTGTCCTGACCACGTCTTTGTGATATTGTCCAAATACCCCCAAGCTATCCCTAGGTAGAAACATGAACTTTTCGGGGGAACATCAGGTTTCTGAGGCAGCTTTGATGAGTCTCTACACCCAGCTAAGCGGCACACAGACTATCGGTCCGATCTAAGGGTCACCTACAGGTTCATTCAAACACAGCAGACCCACATCGGGAATCACATAAGACACACACCAACATCCTGACACCACACAGGTATGCGTTATATCTGAAGGGGAGTTGTCTTCTTGTCCATCACTTCTCCAAATGCTTCCTTCACAAGTTGTGAACTGTAGCCCCTAGAATTGAGTTTCCATTCCTTGAATGATCGGCTTCCCTGGTGATTCAGCAGCAAAGAATCTGCCTGCAAAGCAGGAGACTCAGGTTTGATCCCTGGGTCATGAAGATCTCCTGGAGGAAAGCATGGCAACCCACTCCAGTATTCTTGCCTGAAGGATCCCATGAGCAGAAGAGCCTGACAGGCTACAGTCTGTGGGGCTGTGAAGAGTCAGGCATGACTGAAACGACTTAGCATGCACGCACGCCTTGAATGATGCTGGACTTTCAAAATTCCTTGCACTCTCTGCCTCCACAAGGTCAGCCATCTGTATAAATTCTGCCTTCACAAGAAATACATTAAGCTCTGGGCATTCCATTTCCAGGGACATATGCTACATTCTTTCTTTGTCTTTCCTATGCATTTTCCTAGATAGGTACAGTTGACATTTAATTCTGGCTCCATCTGGACAGTCAGGAAACCGCCCTCACTGAGCTCACTTCTCTTCATACCCAACGGGTCCTGGGCCCCAGAAGTCAGCGTGGCTTCATGGAAACAATGGGTCTTGGCACTCACACTCCTGGGGTGGAATCCTTGTCCCAATTAGCTGTGTGACTTTAGGCAAATTACTAACCCTTCCTGAGCCTTTGTTCTACTATCTGTAAAATGGGGCTGGTGGCAATACTCTTTGAAAAATGAGTAATAATGCAAGCACAGTAACTCATTTGTTTGTGTTGTTGCTGTTATTTAATCCCTTCAGTCATGTCCCACTCTTTGCGACCCCGTGGACTGTATAGCCTTCCAGGCTCCTCAGTCCATGAGATTCTCCAGGTGGGAATACTGGGGAGGGATGCCATTTCCTTCTTCGGGGGATCCTCCCAATTTAGGGATCAAACCCCCATCTCCTGCCTTCGCAGGTAAACTCTTTACTGCTGAGCTACCAGAGAAGCTCACAGTACCTCACATTTGATATTAATTCAACAAATAGAGGCTAGTATTATTTATCCTGACAGAATGCAATGATGGTTAAAAACTTGAGTTTTTGTACCAGACAGACCTAACTTCGTATTCACATCAGCTCTGTGATTTGAGAAAACATGTTTAACTTCCTAAATTTGTTTCTGTGTCTCAAAAGTATTAGTGATAATGCATGTACTTCTTGTTGAGAGGATTAGAGGAGATTTATGTGAAGCATTCAGCACTTGGAATGTGCTTAATAAAATACCAGTAACTGTAATCGTCTTTGTTGTTGCTATTAATAGTGGTAGTATTGGGCACCTTCCCCAGGACAGGTTCAGAGCACTCTCTTAGCAGAATTCACTACCCAGTCAGTTAGAGACAACTCCGTGCGTTGGAACCCATGTTTCCATTTTACACACCCTACAGTTGAGTCCTGAGTATGAGGACCAGAAAGGGTTTTCACTGCTTGAATTTTGTGGCCTCTGAAAATTGTCTTGGTTACCACACCCCGTCTTCAAGGTGACTAAGCAAGCTGTCAGCCAGGGTGATTTCCTCTTCACAGGTGGAAGACTGGTCATGGAAACTTGGAGCCGGAGGCTCTGGGGCTGAAAGCCCAGAAAAAATTCAGTGCTATCTGCTTTTGTTGTCTGTACCGGGTCTTCGTGGCAGCATTCAGGATCTTTATTTGCCACATGTGAACCCTTAGTTGTGGCCTGTGGCATCTAGTTCCCCGACCAGGGATTGAACCCGGACCCCTTGAATTGGGAGCATGGAGTCTTAGCCACTGGATCACTAGGGAACTCCCCAGAGCTATCCACTTTTTTTTTTTTTTTTTTTTAAAGATTTATTTATTTATTTATTTTGGGCGGGGGTTGGGGAGGGAGGGGAGCAGGCGGGCCACTTCTATTGGTCTTTCATTTCTCTATTTTCATCCGTCTTTGTTCTTTGGCCCTTGTGGGCCTCCCATCGTGGTGGCGTCTGTCGTTGCAGAGTGCCGGCTCTGGGCGCATGCGCTCCAGAGCTCCAGCTCGGTGATTGGACACATCAGTCCAGCCGCTCTGCAGCACGTGGGATCTTCCCAGGCCAGGATCGAACCGCGCCTTGCACTGCAAGGCGGTGTCCTTACCCACTGGACCACCTTTGATTCAAATAGAGGCTAGTATTATTTATCCTGACAGAATGCAATGATGGTTAAAAACTTGAGTTTTGTACCAGACAGACCTAACTTCGTATTCACATCAGCTCTGTGATTTGAGAAAACATGTTTAACTTCCTAAATTTGTTTCTGTGTCTCAAAAGTATTAGTGATAATGCATGTACTTCTTGTTGAGAGGATTAGAGGAGATTTATGTGAAGCATTCAGCACTTGGAATGTGCTTAATAAAATACCAGTAACTGTAATCGTCTTTGTTGTTGCTATTAATAGTGGTAGTATTGGGCACCTTCCCCAGGACAGGTTCAGAGCACTCTCTTAGCAGAATTCACTACCCAGTCAGTTAGAGACAACTCCGTGCGTTGGAACCCATGTTTCCATTTTACACACCCTACAGTTGAGTCCTGAGTATGAGGACCAGAAAGGGTTTTCACTGCTTGAATTTTGTGGCCTCTGAAAATTGTCTTGGTTACCACACCCCGTCTTCAAGGTGACTAAGCAAGCTGTCAGCCAGGGTGATTTCCTCTTCACAGGTGGAAGACTGGTCATGGAAACTTGGAGCCGGAGGCTCTGGGGCTGAAAGCCCAGAAAAAATTCAGTGCTATCTGCTTTTGTTGTCTGTACCGGGTCTTCGTGGCAGCATTCAGGATCTTTATTTGCCACATGTGAACCCTTAGTTGTGGCCTGTGGCATCTAGTTCCCCGACCAGGGATTGAACCCGGACCCCTTGAATTGGGAGCATGGAGTCTTAGCCACTGGATCACTAGGGAACTCCCCAGAGCTATCCACTTTTTTTTTTTTTTTTTTTTAAAGATTTATTTATTTATTTATTTTGGGCGGGGGTTGGGGAGGGAGGGGAGCAGGCGGGCCACTTCTATTGGTCTTTCATTTCTCTATTTTCATCCGTCTTTGTTCTTTGGCCCTTGTGGGCCTCCCATCGCGGTGGCGTCTGTCGTTGCAGAGTGCCGGCTCTGGGCGCATGCGCTCCAGAGCTCCAGCTCGGTGATTGGATACATCAGTCCAGCCGCTCTGCAGCACGTGGGATCTTCCCAGGCCAGGGATCGAACCGGCGCCCCTTGCACTGCAAGGCGGTGTCCTTACCCACTGGACCACCAGGGGAAGCCCAGCTATCCACTTTTAAGGGAATTAGTAAAGATCATACTGTCACTCCCTCCAGCATCCAGGTTAAACATGAGTCTGATCACGTTTATATATGATCCAGAAAAATATAGGAGCCATAAACTGCAGGAACCTTGTGTGTTGGGCTCCCTCAACAGTGAGACTACTCCAGGTCTGCACTGACCCACTTGCCAGGTGGCCTGCATTCCAAAGGGAGAGTGGAATGAGGTGGGGGAGGAGGGAGTCGGCGCTGTCTCTGGCTTTGGCCTCTTGCTTATACTATCAGAGAGAGTGATGAAAGGCTTAGCTGTTACTTTCATGTTGGCATGTTGCTTTAGTCCCTGTCTTAACACCTGACAGCTCAGCTCTCTACAGCTCAGCCGATCTCCTGACAAAACACACAATCGTGATAATTATACTTAAAAGATACTTGGCATTAATTTTAGATCCAAGATCCCACATCATTATGAACTCTTTCTGCATTTAATAACAAATGCTTTCAAGCTTATTACATCTCCTAAGACCACCTGCTTTAGCCAGACAA
Source organism: Tragulus kanchil (assembly GCA_022376925.1). Taxonomy (NCBI): domain Eukaryota; kingdom Metazoa; phylum Chordata; class Mammalia; order Artiodactyla; family Tragulidae; genus Tragulus; species Tragulus kanchil. Next base: position 72,690,058 of record JAIOJX010000003.1, on the reverse strand, counting down.
GTTTATATTCTAATATAGGTCGCTCTAGGCTTGATAGCTTGCCTGAAGTCCACAAGCAGGAGAGATAAATCTTCCTGTACACACACAGGGGTGGTCCTAGTGGTTAAAAAAAAAAAAAAAAAAACCACCTGCCTTCCAGTGCAGGAGACATAAGAGAAGTGGATTGGATCCCTGGGTTGGCTTCTGAGATTCCCTGAAGGAGGGCATGACAACCCTCTCCGGTGTTCTTGCCCTGAACCCCATGGACAGCAGAGCCTGGTGGGCTACAGTTCATGAGGTCTCAAAGAGTTGGACACAACTGAAGTGACCTGGGGCAGATGCACCCATAGATACAGGTGTTACTTTGAGACTCCTCTGTTGTTCATATGTTTTGTCCATTAACATTCCCTGAGTCCCTTCCAGACGTTTCTCTTCTAGTTCTCAACAGCACCCTCACGAGCCTCATCTTACCTTCCATTCAGCTCAACCTGTAATGAAATGGAAATACATTATCGATTGCCTAATAGCCCTTCTGTCAAGGGAAACATCCTTCTTATAGTCAAGGCTGTCAAGGTGGGACAGTACTGACTACACTTTAGTCCCAGAGACGGGCGTGTGGCTCGAGAGTGGCCAGTGGAGGGATCTAGCCCTGTGCCCATAATGATGGCTTCAGAGATGGGTGTGGAAGCCAGGCTGAATCACAATCTTCCTAAAGACATTTTTTGCCATGAGTAAGGGGAAGGATTTTTCTTCTTCTGGGATCTTCCCTCCTAAAGTCTATTAAATTCAAACTGCTTTGAGACACCTCCCCTGACTAGAAAAAATTATCTACTTTAGGAGTGAGTGAGGCCAATACTCAAAAGACACAGAAGAAGAAACGAAAGAGATTGAAAAACGGACTCTATGGGTCCAATTCTACCCGAAGTGTACCTCAATTCTATAGTTACATAAATCATTAAATTCATTTTTCTTTGTTTTAAACCAGTGTGAGCTGAGTTTGTCACTTGCAGATACAAAAATTATGGTTAATACACAAAGGACATCACAGTCATTTGTTTATCGAACATCACACTTTTCTGGATAATTGTGTTAATGAGACAAGATCTGAAATTAAAACTGTAAAGTGAAGATAATAGCATTCAATTAATTCTGTCACATGTTCATTTATTCAATTGTCATTAGAAGGGTAAGATTTGAGAGGGAGGATAAGAAGTCATTTATAGCATAAAGCTCTGATATCTGGATTGCAAAATTCTAATCTCTGTAAGATGAATATAATATGGCTATTTTGCTTGAGAAATGAGTGGTTTCCATCTAATTTTGAATTTCTGCTTTATTGTGTGTGCTGAATCAATACTTCAATGAATGGAAAATATTAATTCTCATCAGAGCCCATTTTAATTCTAACAATAGCTGTGATTTGTATTTGCATCTAATTATGTTTTACTAAAAGGGACCAACTGAATGTAGCAGAGACTGAATCCTATTGAATCCTGAAGAGAAACAGGCGTCTACAAAAATTAGAGAAAGATCCGTGGAGTGCCCTGAACCCCATGGACAGCAGAGCCTGGTGGGCTACAGTTCATGAGGTCTCAAAGAGTTGGACACAACTGAAGTGACCTGGGGCAGATGCACCCATAGATACAGGTGTTACTTGAGACTCCTCTGTTGTTCATATGTTTTGTCCATTAACATTCCCTGAGTCCCTTCCAGACGTTTCTCTTCTAGTTCTCAACAGCACCCTCACGAGCCTCATCTTACCTTCCATTCAGCTCAACCTGTAATGAAATGGAAATACATTATCGATTGCCTAATAGCCCTTCTGTCAAGGGAAACATCCTTCTTATAGTCAAGGCTGTCAAGGTGGGACAGTACTGACTACACTTTAGTCCCAGAGACGGGCGTGTGGCTCGAGAGTGGCCAGTGGAGGGATCTAGCCCTGTGCCCATAATGATGGCTTCAGAGATGGGTGTGGAAGCCAGGCTGAATCACAATCTTCCTAAAGACATTTTTTGCCATGAGTAAGGGGAAGGATTTTTCTTCTTCTGGGATCTTCCCTCCTAAAGTCTATTAAATTCAAACTGCTTTGAGACACCTCCCCTGACTAGAAAAAATTATCTACTTTAGGAGTGAGTGAGGCCAATACTCAAAAGACACAGAAGAAGAAACGAAAGAGATTGAAAAACGGACTCTATGGGTCCAATTCTACCCGAAGTGTACCTCAATTCTATAGTTACATAAATCATTAAATTCATTTTTCTTTGTTTTAAACCAGTGTGAGCTGAGTTTGTCACTTGCAGATACAAAAATTATGGTTAATACACAAAGGACATCACAGTCATTTGTTTATCGAACATCACACTTTTCTGGATAATTGTGTTAATGAGACAAGATCTGAAATTAAAACTGTAAAGTGAAGATAATAGCATTCAATTAATTCTGTCACATGTTCATTTATTCAATTGTCATTAGAAGGGTAAGATTTGAGAGGGAGGATAAGAAGTCATTTATAGCATAAAGCTCTGATATCTGGATTGCAAAATTCTAATCTCTGTAAGATGAATATAATATGGCTATTTTTGCTTGAGAAATGAGTGGTTTCCATCTAATTTTGAATTTCTGCTTTATTGTGTGTGCTGAATCAATACTTCAATGAATGGAAAATATTAATTCTCATCAGAGCCCATTTTAATTCTAACAATAGCTGTGATTTGTATTTGCATCTAATTATGTTTTACTAAAAGGGACCAACTGAATGTAGCAGAGACTGAATCCTATTGAATCCTGAAGAGAAACAGGCGTCTACAAAAATTAGAGAAAGATCCTGGTGGAGTTGGAAGAGAGTAGGTGCTTGAAGAACAACGTGTTTTCAACACCCGAACATAAAGCAAGGTATGAGACTCCATGCCTGTGTCAACCTGAGTTGGTCCTGGGTTCCCAGTAAATACATACATACACACACACACATGTACATCCATGCACATTCATGTGCACACACATACTTGCATGCTGTTAAACACAGCATCCACACACACACAGATACACTCATACATGCATGAACTCAGATTCTCTTTCTCCCTTTCTAGATCTTTAAATACCTAGAGGCTATTGGGCACATTTATTATCCAAACAATGAAAAGAATGGTTTAAAAAGTTATAAAATGTTAAAAAATAAATAAATAAAAGAGAAGAAAAAGCTATAAAATGTTAACATGTCTATAGATTTACTCATTTCATCTGCCCTCTGTAATCCACTCCAGACCTTTAAGATCACTCAAACAAATACTGTATGGTTTATTGAAAATATAACACCTCCACTCCCAAATATTTGATGGCTGCTTAAGATATTTTCTACAAACATCTATGATATTGTTTTCCACATGTTGCTGGGGTGGAGGGGAAATAATTGTATGTGAAGAAGCTTCAGGATGGTCCTGATTCCTCTGGTTCTTGCATTCCTTCATTCTCAACCAGTTTTTCAAAAGCTTTTGTCCTGAAGTCCTGCTGTGTGTTGGTGTTTCCTGGGGAGGTCTCTTGAGAACTCAGCTGTGGAAACCTCTGCTCTACAGCCCTATCCCTCACAGTGTAGTCTGAGCACCAGCACTGGTGTCACCTAGGAGCGACTGAGAAATGAGGACCATGTGAGGCCACTGCAGACATAATGAATCGAACTCTGCAACAAAGATTCCCCAGGTGAGTCTATGCATATTAGCGTCCAAGAAGCATCTGCAGGTCATGGTCCACAAAACTGGATCCGCTATTCTCCATCCTATTATCCAGAATTCTGACTTCTTCTACTTTATTAAGAACATTATAGTGCACTTAAACTTGATTTATTCTTCACTTTTACTTTGCTCCAATAAAATTTTAGCCCTTTCTTTGGCTACAGGTAAGAATAAGGCTTCAGACTCGTAAAGTCCTCTTTGACATCTCATTTTATTTTGTTTTCAGAAGCAAATTCCCTACAGGTCTGCATCACCAACGTGTTCTGAGCTTTTTCCTCCTGTATTTCTTGACCTTTGCTCCTCAGGTAGGTTTTCCTTCCAAGGCTATTTCATGTTAGCTGTGACCTTGCCATTCATCTCTTGCTACCTATATTTTCAAAATCTTTCTTTTGATAGACTTCCTAGGCTCTTACCTGCCTTTCATCTTTGGGGTCAGTTTTAGTTTTTGGATAGCATGGAGATCCATTTTCTCTAGGCTCTCAGGCTAGATGGAATAGCCTATTCCAACTTCAAATTTCATTTCTAGGGAATTGTTTGCCAATATTCACTTTCTGGGTGTTTCTGCTTGACTTCAAAATTCCTAGACAAAGGTGGTACATTGATCACCTGGACATTGTATCTTCCACTTATGTTTGCTGATATATTTATTTTTATTGAAGTATAGGTAATTTACAAAGCTGTGTTAATTTCTACCATACAACAAAGTAATTCATTTATATATATGAAAATATAACACCTCCACTCCCAAATATTTGATGGCTGCTTAAGATATTTTCTACAAACATCTATGATATTGTTTTCCACATGTTGCTGGGGTGGAGGGGAAATAATTGTATGTGAAGAAGCTTCAGGATGGTCCTGATTCCTCTGGTTCTTGCATTCCTTCATTCTCAACCAGTTTTTCAAAAGCTTTTGTCCTGAAGTCCTGCTGTGTGTTGGTGTTTCCTGGGGAGGTCTCTTGAGAACTCAGCTGTGGAAACCTCTGCTCTACAGCCCTATCCCTCACAGTGTAGTCTGAGCACCAGCACTGGTGTCACCTAGGAGCGACTGAGAAATGAGGACCATGTGAGGCCACTGCAGACATAATGAATCGAACTCTGCAACAAAGATTCCCCAGGTGAGTCTATGCATATTAGCGTCCAAGAAGCATCTGCAGGTCATGGTCCACAAAACTGGATCCGCTATTCTCCATCCTATTATCCAGAATTCTGACTTCTTCTACTTTATTAAGAACATTATAGTGCACTTAAACTTGATTTATTCTTCACTTTTACTTTGCTCCAATAAAATTTTAGCCCTTTCTTTGGCTACAGGTAAGAATAAGGCTTCAGACTCGTAAAGTCCTCTTTGACATCTCATTTTATTTTGTTTTCAGAAGCAAATTCCCTACAGGTCTGCATCACCAACGTGTTCTGAGCTTTTTCCTCCTGTATTTCTTGACCTTTGCTCCTCAGGTAGGTTTTCCTTCCAAGGCTATTTCATGTTAGCTGTGACCTTGCCATTCATCTCTTGCTACCTATATTTTCAAAATCTTTCTTTTGATAGACTTCCTAGGCTCTTACCTGCCTTTCATCTTTGGGGTCAGTTTTAGTTTTTGGATAGCATGGAGATCCATTTTCTCTAGGCTCTCAGGCTAGATGGAATAGCCTATTCCAACTTCAAATTTCATTTCTAGGGAATTGTTTGCCAATATTCACTTTCTGGGTGTTTCTGCTTGACTTCAAAATTCCTAGACAAAGGTGGTACATTGATCACCTGGACATTGTATCTTCCCACTTATGTTTGCTGATATATTTATTTTTATTGAAGTATAGGTAATTTACAAAGCTGTGTTAATTTCTACCATACAACAAAGTAATTCATTTATATATATGTATATACACATACCCTTTTACATATTTTTTCCACTATGATTTATCACAGGATATTGAATATAGTTCCCTGTGCTAAACAGTAGGAATGAATTGCTTATCCATCCTGTATATAATAGTTTGCCTCTGCTAATCACAATGTCCTACTCCATTCCTCCTCCAGCCTCCAGCCCCTTGGCAACCACAAGTCTGTTCTCTCTGTCTGTGAATCTAAGACAGCACTTTGTTTTGATAATTTCACGTTTGGCTTTCATGTTGACCTAGTTTCTGTATGGATCAAAAGATACAAGAAACAAAAATATAAAGTGAAATGGAGATAACCTGGATCATTGAATTTTGAACAAAAATGATGAAAAGAAATATAATTCCTCTGCCTTGATGAATTGTTGTAGATATAGACTCCAAAATCAAATCAGCATTGTCCAGGACAAATGAAAGGCCATCCACTTGGTTCTCCTGTCTTCACTCAGGCCCCCCACATCCAACTTATCCTTGGGAGGCAAATATACGTTTTATTTTCAAAGGATCTCTTTGCAGAGATTCGCCTTCTCCCTGAGCAACCAAGTCCTTTTCCTTCTGACTGTGAGACGGGAAAATGTGGGTTTTTTTATTCTAGAAATGGATGTATATAGAGAACAAACATGAGTGGTGAGCATGCATAGAACTGAGAAAGGTTCCTATTCTTATTTATGGTCTGTTTCTTAATTGCCAAATGTGCACTTGCAGTGAATAGGCAACAACTGCCCCAAATGCTGTGCTTTCAGTCATATATTCTTAGCAAAAGTTTGCTTTGTTTCCTGAATTTATGAAACCCTCATCACTTGTACAGACTTCTTCAACTAAATTGGTAAAAATGATGTTAATAATTATGAAACTATGACAATCACTTCAAAATCAGACAGTCAGCAATCACCGTCGGGGTGTTAGAGCATCATTCTGGTCCTGATGTGAAGGAAACGTACGAAGTGCTAGAGTCAGGACGAGCCATTCTGAGGCTATGGGGCAACACAGCTGAGAAATGCTGGGAGTCCAGGTTAGTCAGTGCGGTGGGGATGGGGAGCCGGGGAAGGCTGTAGACAATGGTAAGAAAGTAGGGCAACAAGACCTCGTGACAAATTCTGTCTAATTTTTTTCATGTATTATACTAGTCTGTAGTGAAAAAAAGAAAAAAAAATTCCATCTTTGTATCTGGCAATCCAGCATACCTATGGGACTTCCCTGATGGTCCAGTGGTTAAGACGTTGCCTTCCAGTGCAGTGGGTGCTGGTTCCATCCCTGATCAGGGAGCTAAGATCCCACATGCTGTGTGGCCAAAAAATCAAAACATAAAGCAGAAAACAGTATTGCAACAAATCAAGAGACTTTAAAGATGGTCCACATGAAAAAAATCTTTAAGAAATACATCATACCGATTGAGGAGGGGAGAGAATGAATATTTCCCAAATGTCTGTAAGGCCTTTGGACCTCTTCTCTATCTGTGTCTATTCCTATGGTGATTTCAGCCAACTCACAATTTTAAATATGTCTACACTGAGGACTTCAAATCGCCTCTGTCCAGCTTAATCTCTTCCTTGAACTCCAAGTTTATATGCTCAGCCGCCTACTCAACTTTTTCACCTCCATGCCCATCTGGGACCTTAATATCTCCCTAAACAAGTTCCTGACCTTCCCTTCACCTGCTCCCTCATCAGTCTTTCTCATCTCAGTTATTGGCTTTTCCATTCTTAAGCACTCAGGTCAGAAACCTCCCAGACACCCTCCACGCCTCTTTCTGTTACATACCTCTTCCATTCAATTGAGTCCTATTAGGTTTACCTACAAAGTATATCCAAGAGGACTTCTTCCCAGTTAGTGATGGGCTATTGTATTCAAACCAACCCTAACAACAAAAAATTTATTGTGCAAAGTATTTAATATATTTTTTAAAAATCTAAGAGCTGACAAAATAATAGGAAATTATAAAAACCAAAGAGAAATTATAATTCAGAAGTAAAAATGGGCAACATAAAAAAAGAGAGACCCGAGGACAGGAGCCTAAGCCATAACATTCTCCTTGAGAATGTAACACATTGTGAAGCTATACAAAAAGTTCTCCCCACAGGAAGTTAAGAGCTTAAAGGAACTCACGGGATAAGCACTGGCTCAAGAATGGATTAGTCTTTTCATGGAATTACACTTGGGCTTTATTTCTGGGTCATCTAGTGAATCTCAAGCCTTGAACTTGATTTAAGTTGATCCCAAGCTGGTAGCACCCTGGTGCCAGGCAGAAGCAAGGACAAATCTTATCTGGATGATCTCTTAATTAATTAAAGACTTAAATGTCCTTCCTATGCATTTTTTTCCCAAATAAAACAGGCAGGATTCAGGCAAAAATAACTAAGCGCACAAGGAAGTTAGGAAGAACCAGAAGTAACAGATAATACAATTCACAAGGCTTAGTTATAGGAATTGTCCTCAGTCTGAACTGTGACTTTCCCCTGAAAACAGTATCTATCCACATGAAAAAAATCTTTAAGAAATACATCATACCGATTGAGGAGGGGAGAGAATGAATATTTCCCAAATGTCTGTAAGGCCTTTGGACCTCTTCTCTATCTGTGTCTATTCCTATGGTGATTTCAGCCAACTCACAATTTTAAATATGTCTACACTGAGGACTTCAAATCGCCTCTGTCCAGCTTAATCTCTTCCTTGAACTCCAAGTTTATATGCTCAGCCGCCTACTCAACTTTTTCACCTCCATGCCCATCTGGGACCTTAATATCTCCCTAAACAAGTTCCTGACCTTCCCTTCACCTGCTCCCTCATCAGTCTTTCTCATCTCAGTTATTGGCTTTTCCATTCTTAAGCACTCAGGTCAGAAACCTCCCAGACACCCTCCACGCCTCTTTCTGTTACATACCTCTTCCATTCAATTGAGTCCTATTAGGTTTACCTACAAAGTATATCCAAGAGGACTTCTTCCCAGTTAGTGATGGGCTATTGTATTCAAACCAACCCTAACAACAAAAAATTTATTGTGCAAAGTATTTAATATATTTTTTAAAAATCTAAGAGCTGACAAAATAATAGGAAATTATAAAAACCAAAGAGAAATTATAATTCAGAAGTAAAAATGGGCAACATAAAAAAAGAGAGACCCGAGGACAGGAGCCTAAGCCATAACATTCTCCTTGAGAATGTAACACATTGTGAAAGCTATACAAAAAGTTCTCCCCACAGGAAGTTAAGAGCTTAAAGGAACTCACGGGATAAGCACTGGCTCAAGAATGGATTAGTCTTTTCATGGAATTACACTTGGGCTTTATTTCTGGGTCATCTAGTGAATCTCAAGCCTTGAACTTGATTTAAGTTGATCCCAAGCTGGTAGCACCCTGGTGCCAGGCAGAAGCAAGGACAAATCTTATCTGGATGATCTCTTAATTAATTAAAGACTTAAATGTCCTTCCTATGCATTTTTTTCCCAAATAAAACAGGCAGGATTCAGGCAAAAATAACTAAGCGCACAAGGAAGTTAGGAAGAACCAGAAGTAACAGATAATACAATTCACAAGGCTTAGTTATAGGAATTGTCCTCAGTCACTGAACTGTGTCTGACTCTTCCCAACTCCATGGACTGTAGCCCGCCAGGCTCCTCTGTCCATGGGATTCTCCAGGCAAGAATACTGGAGTGGGGCTTCCCTGGTGGTCCAGTGGGTAAGGACACTGCCTTGCAGTGCAAGGGGCGCCGGTTCGATCCCTGGCCTTGGAAGATCCCACGTGCCGCGGAGCGGCTGGACCCATGTGCCCAATTACCGAGCCGGAGCTCCGGGGTGCATGCGCCCAGAGCCGGAGCTCTGCGACAACAGAGGCCACTGCGATGGGAGGCCCACACAGGCGGAAGAACAAAGATGGATGAAAATAGATAAATGAAAGACCAAGAGAAGTGGTCCGCCCGCCCCCACCCACCAAAAAATAAAATAAAAAATGTTTAAAAAAAAAAAGAATACTGGAGTGGGTTGCCATGCCCTTCTCTAGGGGATCTTCCTGACCCAGGGTCCAACCCACGTCTCCTGCCTTGGCAGGTGGATTCTTTACCACCGAGCCACCAGGAAAGCCCAGATATGGGAATTATTAGAGTCTATAAAGTCATCGTGCTTACTATGTTTGAATAAATAAGAGATCAGCTTCAGGATCTCTGACTGAACAGAAAATATATAGAAAATGATAAATCAGACAAAGTAGCATGTTATCAAAAATAAAACATAGTAGGTCTGACTTTATTGGTAGCTTTCCCTCCAAGGCTCCTTTCAGGCCTGTCTGTGAGGTTCTAAGAGCCGACCTGCAGCTCTCCCTGCTTTAAAGTTCTCTTCCAGCATTTCCACATGTGTCATCCCATCCCTGCAGCCACCCTGACTAGTGACAGGCAGAGGTGGCACAAGTCCAAGTGTTCCGGGAGGGGTTGAGTGTCCCACCATTCCCAAGGAGAGAAGGGTTTTCCTGATTCCACTTGATTTGTGTCCGCAGACAGCTCTCCTGCTGGCCGCTAAAAGCACATCCAGGAGGCTTCATGGTGCCTCATCTTCAGAGGGAAGGCACAGCAGGCACCCTCCACTCTCCATTCCCCTCTTTGCTGCAGCTGAGGACCACGCACGTGACCCAGGCACACACAAAAGGATGAAGCAGGCTGGCGAATTGAGCCTTTAATAAAGGCGTGTGGAATTGCATTATTAAGTAAATTCTCCCAGTGCGTAAGTGGTACTTTCTGGTGCTCTTGTAATAAATTACATCTCTGGTGTATTTGCATAGCTATTAAGCACCTTCATTATTAGGACAGGAAATTGGGCAGCAAGGGATGAGCATCTAGCCCTAGGTTGGATGAACACAGTGGGAAATGTTAGAAGTAGAGCCTAGTTTTACCTTCATTCAACTTTGAGGAAAAAGCTTTTAAACTCTTGGGTCCTAAGGCCTCAGAGCCTCTTATCAGCAATTCTATTTCTAACAACTTGCCTTACAGGTATATCTACACATGGACAGATGAACAAATAGGTATTTTAAGGATGTTCACCCAGGTAATGTTTGCATTAATCAATAAGTTACTAGTTTAAAGGGACTGCCCAGGTGGTGCTAGTGGTAAAGAACCCCCCTGTTAATGCAGGAGATGCAAGAGATGAAGGTTAGATCCCTGGGTCAGGAAGATTTCCTGGAGGCAGGCACGGCAACCACTCCAGTCTTCTTGCCTGGAGAATCCCATGGACAGAGGAGGCTGGCGGCCTACAGTCCGTGGGGTCGCAAAGAGTCAGCCACGACTGAGTGACCTAGCGCATACGCATGCAGACCATCTAGCTCACAGAATTTTAAGTAAGTCATGGGTTAATACACTGAATGAGTCAGGACAATGCCTGGCTCAGAGTTTAATTCTTAATATCATCCTAATGGGCAGAAAGGCGCTAGAGGAATGCAAATCTCAATTCTGAGTAAATCCATTGCCTCTCTCAATTTCCGCTCGTTAGAACCAAGCTTGCTCTGCACAGCTTCTTTTCCCCCAAGGCAAGTGCCTCAAAAGAATGGTGCTTATCACTCTCTGGGTTTTTGGTTTTTTTTTTTTTTAATGTCTCTAAGACTCAAGCAGAAGGGAGGAACCCAATGACTTTTTGCTAAACTGCTTTATCTTCCTCAGCGTAAAAAGTTCAATAAATTAGAGCATTCTTCCGGCTGATTCCTACAGAGTCCAAAGTTACCTTTGGACTTATGATATATGTTGAACTAAATATTTCTACCTAAATCCTGAACATTTCCAGGGTCTTGCACTTCCTTTGGTTATTTGTTTGCCTTTTTTTTAAAACAAGGGAGCAAAAAACATTTGTAGAAAATAATTCTCATATATAAATAAAAAACAGCTACAGAAACAGACTCACAGATGTAGAGTACAGACTTATGGTTGCCAAGGGTGAGAGAGGGAAGGATCGGGACTATGGACTAAGTAGATGAGAACTAGCTAGTGGTAAAGAACCTGCCTGCAATGCAGGAGACAGAAGAAGCGCAGGTTCCATCCCTGGGTCAGGAAGATCTCCTGGAGGAGGGCATGACGACCCACTCCAGTATTCTTGCCTAGAGAGTCCCCATGGAAAGAGGAACCCGGTGGGCCACAATCCATGGGGTTATAAAGGATCAGATACAACTGAAGCAAATTAGCATGCATGCGTGAAGGCATATGTAGAATGGATAAACAGCAAGGTCCTCCTGAATAGCACAGGGAACTATATTCAATATTCTGTGATAAATCATAGTGGGAAAAAATGAACAAGAATGTACATGTATAACTGAGTTGATTTGCTATATAGCAGAAATTAACATGACATTGTAAATCAACTATACCTCCATAAAATTGTTTTAAAAAGCACCGCTATTTTTATCCCAACCTCAAGTTTAGCTGTGCACCAACAACTTCAAGACACTGCCTCAGCAGTATTTGGAAATATGTATATGAATATTCTGGGCCAACAACTCAGGAAGAATCATTCATCTCGCTTCCCTACCTTGGATTTTGTGCTCACCAAGCAGCCTGTTGGTTATAATTTGTCTTATAGGCAGAGACTGTATTGAGTGGGAGAACTTAGGCCTTTGGGAGAATTTTTAGTATTTCTATTCCTCACTCTAAATTAATAAAATGACATGATATTGCACATCAATCTCTTGTGAGTCAGGTGTATAGAAAACAGCCACTAAATCACCAATTGGTTCTGGGAACCCAAGCGAATTAGAGCTCCCCACACTCCACAGCCTCTAAAATGCTATGATCACACCCAAGTGTGGTTGTCATTTGGGAGCCCCTCCTGGACCTTCTTTGTTGTTGCTTAGTCGATAAGTTGTGTCCAACTCTTTGCGACCCGATGGACTCTAGTAGCCCACCAGGCTCCTCTGTCCATGGGATTCTCCAGGCTAGAATACTGGACTGGGCTGCCATTTTCTTCTCCAGGGAATCTTCAGGTGGCAGGTGGCATTGGCAGGTGGATTCTTCATGACTGAGCCACCAGGGAAGCCTTCTAGTTTACCTTGATAATGTCTTCGTTTGGTTTTTATTTATAACAGCAACTCCCATAGTGACATCTCCCACTGTGACTTCTCTGCATCTTCCCAGCAGATCCTAAAGAAATGCCCCATAGGCCCTTCCAACTTAACACCTTTAGGACATAATTCACAGTCTCACCTTACAAGCTCATTTTTTCTGCTCCTCCCATCGGTGGTAGGGGATCCTGGAGGAGCTTTAAGCAGAGCAGTCACAGGATCTGGTCTGCAGTTCTCTAAGCACTCTCTACCTGGCATAGGGAATACATTGTTAGAGGGCAGGGGTGAATGCTGGGTGCCAATTAGGAGGATATTACAGTCATCGAGGTCAGCAGTGATGTTGCCCTGGACCGAGGGCTGACATGGGAGAGAGAGGGAAGGAACAATTATGAGATAAACACGAGGTGTATTTGTGATGACTGGATGTGGAAAGTGGGACAGATGAGAACAGGACCCTGGTTTTCGATGGATGGTAGGATCCTTTACTATGAACAGGCAGCAGGTCTGGGGAGGAAGGCCCTAATTTCTATTTTGGACATGCTGTCTTTGACGCATCTCTGAGACATCTGAGTGAAAATTCCATGTAGGGAACAGGCCTTACAGTTTGAGCTCAGCAGGGAGAAATGGGTCAGACATACCATTTTAGACCCTGTCAACCTATTGATAGTACTTGCCTTCATGGGTGTACATAGAAGCATCCAGGAAATGGTTAGAGAATGAGAAGAGAAAGAGAGATGCAACTACACAGAGAAGGACTCGCGCAGAGGGACTCCAACCAAGAAGTCAGACAGATCTTACAATCTGCAGTCTTCTGGGCTGCAGTGTCCGGAGCTGGGGGGCGGAGTGGACAGCAGGGGCGATGTCAGGAAAAAGGACAGTGGAGGCAGCAGGATGTGGCCACCTGGGTGGGCTGGTCCTGAGAGGTCAAGTTGAAGTGCCTATGCCCTTTCTCTCGGGAAAAATTCCATAGTAGGGTTGAAAAATGTTTATTACGAACTCCTCTCAATACAGACAAACCCCCCCAACCTCTGGGTAGCCATAAGTTATGGTTTGAAAGGCAATGGAAATCCAAATTACGCAGAATCAGGAAACTTTTCAGAAATGACTTATGCAGCACCAAAATAAGGAATTGAAACAGAGACACAATTGTTCATCCAGAAAGTTTGTCACTGCAATGTTAGACATTTGCATGTTTCCAAATATCTCTGTGCTTGGCATCATCAAGTCCAAATGGGCAGGTGTTTGGCTGTCTCTTTTTCCCATGAATCATCCTGATAGTTAGCATTCGGTGGTAGGGGATCCTGGAGGAGCTTTAAGCAGAGCAGTCACAGGATCTGGTCTGCAGTTCTCTAAGCACTCTCTACCTGGCATAGGGAATACATTGTTAGAGGGCAGGGGTGAATGCTGGGTGCCAATTAGGAGGATATTACAGTCATCGAGGTCAGCAGTGATGTTGCCCTGGACCGAGGGCTGACATGGGAGAGAGAGGGAAGGAACAATTATGAGATAAACACGAGGTGTATTTGTGATGACTGGATGTGGAAAGTGGGACAGATGAGAACAGGACCCTGGTTTTCGATGGATGGTAGGATCCTTTACTATGAACAGGCAGCAGGTCTGGGGAGGAAGGCCCTAATTTCTATTTTGGACATGCTGTCTTTGACGCATCTCTGAGACATCTGAGTGAAAATTCCATGTAGGGAACAGGCCTTACAGTTTGAGCTCAGCAGGGAGAAATGGGTCAGACATACCATTTTAGACCCTGTCAACCTATTGATAGTACTTGCCTTCATGGGTGTACATAGAAGCATCCAGGAAATGGTTAGAGAATGAGAAGAGAAAGAGAGATGCAACTACACAGAGAAGGACTCGCGCAGAGGGACTCCAACCAAGAAGTCAGACAGATCTTACAATCTGCAGTCTTCTGGGCTGCAGTGTCCGGAGCTGGGGGGCGGAGTGGACAGCAGGGGCGATGTCAGGAAAAAGGACAGTGGAGGCAGCAGGATGTGGCCACCTGGGTGGGCTGGTCCTGAGAGGTCAAGTTGAAGTGCCTATGCCCTTTCTCTCGGGAAAAATTCCATAGTAGGGTTGAAAAATGTTTATTACGAACTCCTCTCAATACAGACAAACCCCCCCAACCTCTGGGTAGCCATAAGTTATGGTTTGAAAGGCAATGGAAATCCAAATTACGCAGAATCAGGAAACTTTTCAGAAATGACTTATGCAGCACCAAAATAAGGAATTGAAACAGAGACACAATTGTTCATCCAGAAAGTTTGTCACTGCAATGTTAGACATTTGCATGTTTCCAAATATCTCTGTGCTTGGCATCATCAAGTCCAAATGGGCAGGTGTTTGGCTGTCTCTTTTTCCCATGAATCATCCTGATAGTTAGCATTCTGTGCAAAACAACCTAAAACTTCCCACAGCTCACTGGCCCACATCCCCACCTTTCTAACATAAAGCTCACGGTTACATCTTGATCTTTCTGGTTTATGCACTGTTGGTTTCTTAAATCACGGAGAACACCATTTGTCAGTGTTCCCAGACTCACAGATGCCACACCGCTCACATTCCCTCCCACCATGAAGCCAAACCCAGATAAATTCTGAGTCTGTAGCAGAAGACCTCCAAGATCCTCACACCGCGCTTTACTTGTTTCCTAGGAGACGAAGCTCTGCAGCTAGTTACTATTCCATAGCACGCAGCCAGATCCCCATCACTATGATATATTCCATTTTCTATTCAATTTCATCCCCAGGAGGAAACTCAGGGGTTATATGAGAATTGCACATCTAGACTTGCCCTTCTGTCAGACATTAATAGGATCATGGAATCATAATGCAGAGGGAGACTGGGGAAACTCATGGAATCATTCCACTCCCCATCAGCAGGAGAACATTTAACCTAACCCTGAGGAACCAAGGAATCCCCATATTTAATAGACAGCTCCTTCCGCCTCCATAAGAGAAGAGTCTACAACCTCCGGCAGACAATTCTCAGTGCTTAGCAACCTCTGCCCTGTGAGAATGCTGGGTGACATGGCATCAACAGCCATCAAGGTGGAATACGGCTAGTCAAAGGCAGCCTGGGAAAAAAATGATCTCATTCACCTACAGACGATTCTGGTATAATATTTTCATTCTGGAAAATATGATGGAAAAGTGGACACATTAAAACACAGCCAGTTCACAACATAATGTTTTCCACATTAGATTACTCACACTGGGCAAAGTCCAGAGGTCGCTTGGGTCAGCTCTTGAGGAGTTGTGGGAATTAACTACTGTCACTCACTGTACCCTTTTTTACGCTTCTTCCAGTAAATAAATATCCCAGTGGGATGAAGCTTAATTATTTGAACCCTTTTGTAATCTGCTTTGTCCATGATGAATGCTTTCACAAAAGTAAGTCATTTTAAAAGAGAGAAATATCTCTGTGCTTGGCATCATCAAGTCCAAATGGGCAGGTGTTTGGCTGTCTCTTTTTCCCATGAATCATCCTGATAGTTAGCATTCTGTGCAAAACAACCTAAAACTTCCCACAGCTCACTGGCCCACATCCCCACCTTTCTAACATAAAGCTCACGGTTACATCTTGATCTTTCTGGTTTATGCACTGTTGGTTTCTTAAATCACGGAGAACACCATTTGTCAGTGTTCCCAGACTCACAGATGCCACACCGCTCACATTCCCTCCCACCATGAAGCCAAACCCAGATAAATTCTGAGTCTGTAGCAGAAGACCTCCAAGATCCTCACACCGCGCTTTACTTGTTTCCTAGGAGACGAAGCTCTGCAGCTAGTTACTATTCCATAGCACGCAGCCAGATCCCCATCACTATGATATATTCCATTTTCTATTCAATTTCATCCCCAGGAGGAAACTCAGGGGTTATATGAGAATTGCACATCTAGACTTGCCCTTCTGTCAGACATTAATAGGATCATGGAATCATAATGCAGAGGGAGACTGGGGAAACTCATGGAATCATTCCACTCCCCATCAGCAGGAGAACATTTAACCTAACCCTGAGGAACCAAGGAATCCCCATATTTAATAGACAGCTCCTTCCGCCTCCATAAGAGAAGAGTCTACAACCTCCGGCAGACAATTCTCAGTGCTTAGCAACCTCTGCCCTGTGAGAATGCTGGGTGACATGGCATCAACAGCCATCAAGGTGGAATACGGCTAGTCAAAGGCAGCCTGGGAAAAAAATGATCTCATTCACCTACAGACGATTCTGGTATAATATTTTCATTCTGGAAAATATGATGGAAAAGTGGACACATTAAAACACAGCCAGTTCACAACATAATGTTTTCCACATTAGATTACTCACACTGGGCAAAGTCCAGAGGTCGCTTGGGTCAGCTCTTGAGGAGTTGTGGGAATTAACTACTGTCACTCACTGTACCCTTTTTTACGCTTCTTCCAGTAAATAAATATCCCAGTGGGATGAAGCTTAATTATTTGAACTGCGTCTGCTCTGTTGCATAATCTGCTTTGTCCATGATGAATGCTTTCACAAAAGTAAGTCATTTTAAAAGAGAGTGAACATCTTTGAAAAGTTTTCTAGGGTCCTCAGAGGGTTTAGAAAGGGCATCAGAAGATGCATGGCTCACGTGCTCAGTCAGCAACATGGGCAGAATGCCTACTGTGCGCTAGGCTCAGTGTCGAATGCTCGGCATAGATGCACCTGTTGTAGGGATGTCCTGTGCAACCACTCCAATAAACAGTGAGTAGAACTGTCTGGTCTTCATGGAACTTCTCATTTAGAGGCTGTTTGTTCAGTTGCTAAGTTGTGTCCGATTCTTTGTGACCCCATGGACTGCAGCACGCCAGACTTCCCTGTCCTTCACCATCTACTGGAATTTGCTCAGACTCACTTAGAGGTAGAAAGAGTGAGCAAAGTGTCATACAAACAAATACAGAATGACCTCTATGCTAAGATCCTCTGAAAACATAAATGAGGCATCCATTTAGTGAGGCAGGAAATAGCAAGTGAGGCAATCCAATGGCCGTGTGAACCAGGTGAGAAGTATCCCAGATAGAGAAATTGGCATGACAGGGCCTTCAGGCCTGGAGAGAAAGTCTAGTTGATCGTTGGAGAAACTAAAAAAGCCCTGTGTAGTTGAGCACAGAATGCAGGGAGAATGGTCATATGGATTGGTGTGAAGGTTGGGGGTAGGGAGGGAGCCCAGTGTGGGGAGTGGGGAGGGCGGGGCAGACAGCGATGGCAGGTGGGTGGGAGTTCGGTACAATCCCAGTCTCCATTCTAAGAGTAACAGGAAGTGTCATGACCGTCCAAGCTTGGGTTGGGATTGGAAAAGAATTTCCAGGGCTTCCCCTGGTGGTCCGGTGGGTAAGGACACCGTCTTGCAGTCCAGGGGGCGCCGGTTCAATCCCTGGCCTGGGAAGATCCCACGTGCCGCGGAGCGGCTGGACCGATGTGTCCAATCACCGAGCCGGAGCTCTGGAGCGCATGCGCCCAGAGCCGGCGCTCTGCGACAACAGAGGCCACCGCGATGGGAGGCCCACACGGGCCAAAGAACAAAGATGGATGAAAATAGACAAATGAAGGACCAATAGAAGTAGCCCGTCTGCTCCCCTCCCTCCCCACCCCACCCCCCAAAATAAATAATTAAACCTTTAAAAAAAACAATTTTCAGACCCAGAGCATTTCAGAAAGGAGTGAGTTTATTAAGAGCATGGAGCAGAACTAATATGGGCGTTGTGAGCACAGTAGGTTGAACTCCTGACAGGCCAGGGTTAGTCAGCTTTCCCTGGGTTAGTGGCCAATTGAGCCACTAACAAAGAAAGAAAAGACAAAGAAAATTTCTGCTGAAAGGGCAGCATTAGGTGATAGGTCAGGGCACTATAGAGTGCGTGGGCATTTCTGGCCTAATTCAGGGTCCGAAAGCCTGCTGTTGATGATCCGGGTGGGGTCTTTCAAAAAGGCTTACAAGGTGACTCAGTCAGCTTTGGAGATGGCCTTGGTCCTAGGCTCCCTGGCTGTGGCCTCGGGGCAGGACTCCACAGAAAGCTCTTGCAGTCCCTCAGAATGGAGAGGGGATGTTTTAGCCAGACCTGTCTTTCAGGAAGAGCCCTCTGGCTATCGTATGGTGACCAAATGAGAGAGGCCGCCAAGGATGCGGAAGCCCTTTCAAAGATCAGTTTTGTATGACTTTAAGTGGAAATGCCTTTGAGACAGCCAAGAAGAGATGGCAGAGAGGTAGCAAGATCCACAAGTCTGAGGTACAGAGGCGATCTCGCAGCTGGAGCTTCACATCGGGAGAGTGCATCAGCTGAAATTGTGGGTCAAAGAGAGGGTGCAAAGTAAGAGGAGAAGAGAGCCAGGAGCAGATGCTGAGGACTCCAGTCCATGAAGACAATGGAGGAGGCTGCATGAGGGACAAAAGGGGAATGGGTAGGTGCCACCATGGGAACCCAGGGAGGAGACTGTCCTGAGAGAAAGAAAGGCGTTGCCTAGATGGAAAGAAACAGAGAAGATGAGACAGTGCTTTCAAAACCGTGCTGTGCGAAGGGGTGGCCGTTGAGGAAAGAGGGTGTGGAGTTTAAAAGGTCTTTTCCTGTTTCTCCACGGCTGCTCTGCCTCTGCGGTTATCAGTGCCATATCTCTAGAGTCCATACGTATGTCAGTAGACAATATGTATCTTTGTCTGTCTGACTTACTTCGCTCTGTATAATAGGTTCTAGGTTCATCCACCTCGTGAGGACATTGAGGGGAGGCAGGAATGGGCGAGATGCATGGAAAGAGTAACAAAGAAAATTACATTACCATATGTAAACTAGACAACCCATGGGAATCTGCTGTGAGACTAAGGGAGCTCAAACAGGGGCTCCGTAACAACTTAGAGGGGTGGGGTGGGGAGCGAGACGGGAGGGAAATTCAAGAGGGAGGGACATGTGTGTACCTGTGGCTGATTCAGGTTGATGCGTAGCAGTAAACAACAAAACTTTGTAAAATAAAAAAAGTGTTCTTTCTTTTCTCTTGTTCAACAGGAGAAGACTGTTTACATGCTGATGGGAATGTGCCCAGGGAGAGGCTGAAGATACTGCAGAGAGGAAGCGCAAGCACTAGGGTAAAGTTTCTGAGACACCTGGACGGATTAGGAGTCTTAGGTGGGGAGATTTTATTTTGAGGATTGTCGGTGTGGGTGTTGACAACCCACACAATTGCCAGAACAAGCAGCTCATTGCCAGCGTCCAGGTCTCAAAGATCTGGGCCGTACTTCTTCTGGTTGCCAGGCTGAGGTGGCCTTGTCCAGTCAGGGTGCTGCCTATTGGTCGACCCACCTGAGTGGTCTTTGGAACGAGGCCCCTCAACCAGCCCGCAGGAGGGCAAGCTTCTGATTCAGGGACCACAATACTTATAAACCCACAGCATGAAAAAGGGCTCTGGACACCTGGGCATAGTTCTGCCAAAAAAAGCTAGCCAACAGGTGAGTACCTAAAAGGTCCAGGGGTTGATGGAGGTAAGGAAGACCCTCTCATACTGGTTTTGGATTTGAAAAAGGTGGTTGCGTTGTTTTCAAACTGTCAGGTTGCTTTTTGACTCTTGAATAAGCTGGCAGCTACCAAAGGGCAAGAATCATGCTTCTGTACCTCTGTTTGTAGTTCTTTCCCTGCTACAGAGCAGCTTATGGACCAGGAGGACAGGATCCCTCACAGCGGGTGGAAAGAGGACAGAGAAGGAAAAACGAAGAACCACACCAGGTTGAGGTGTTTGTCCCTATTTTGTAAGTAGATAGTGGCCATGGAAGTTCTTAAAGCGGCACACCCACCCAGAGCTTAAAGGGTGGCTCAAGTCTGAGATGCCACAGTAAACAAACAGAGATCTTTATGAGATTAAGGACCAGGTGGGGTGATAGAAATAGGACTTGGAAGGATGGGAACATAAATTAGCATCTTGGAGTTTTACATTGCAGTTGGAGCAGTTGTGAAATGACAGCAGAATTGAAAAGGGTGATTGTGAGCCGAGCGTCCAAGTTTTCATGGGCCCAGGAGAGGGACTAGGAAGTCTTTAATATCGATCCTAACAGCATCCTGCACACATTTTGAAACTTGAGTTATATACACACTAATTACATCATATTGAGGTTTGGGGTGACCTGCTTGAATCCCCTAGTAATGACGCCAGGGTTCAAGGGCAGGGGTTCTGTCTTATTTGAAGCAGATCCATCAGGATACCCACGTCAGTATCTTTGAGGAGAGTGTGTGGTATTCGTGTGGAAGGGGGCAGATGCATTTGGACAGTCAGGGACAGATCGTGAAAGAAATCATGGTGCGAGAGCCTTAGAAGCTGATTGTGGAGCAAACTGATGATTAATATTAATATCCAACACTTCCCAGGTGCCAGGCACGACCTCTGTGACAACTTCTCAGTCCTCACAAGCCCTTGCTGTGCCTGTGATACAAACAAAGGAATCGACACTTAGAGAGGTTACAAAACTTGCCCCGGATCACGAACCTAGTAAAACTGTTTTAACTCAACAGTCCGGCCAGGGTCAAAACCCAGACCCACCCACTTCACAGTCCATCCTGCCTCTTACATGAGACATCTTCAAAGGCAGTGTTATGGGCTAAATTTTGTACTTACATACTGGAGCCCTAACCCTCAGTACCCCAGAACGTGACCCAGATTGGGAGTCCTTAGGGAAATAAAGTAAAATGAGGCCATTAAGGTGGGCGCTAGTTGTTCAGATGGTAAAGAATCTCTCTGCAGTGAAGGAGACCCAGGTCAATTCCTGGGTCAGGAAGATCACCTGGAGAAGAGAATGGCTACCCACTCCAGTATCCTGGAGAATTCCATGGACAGAGGAGCCTGGCAGGCTACAGTCCATAGAGTCACAAAGAGATAGATATGACTGAGTGACTAACTAATCCAGTCTGACTGGTATCTTTATAAAAAGAGGAAATTTGGACAAACACACAGACACCAGGGATGTGCGCACTGAGAAATGAGGACACAGAAAGAAGGCGGTTGTTAACAAGCCAGGAACCTGAGGGGAAACCACAGCTGCCAACACCTGGATCTTGGCTTTTCAGCTTCTGGAGCTGTGAGAAGGTAAACACCTGCTGTTGAAGGCCCCTAGCACATGCTATTTCATTATGGCTGCCCTAAGAAATGAACGCAGGCAGGAGTGGTGAAGACTGGGTCACTGAAGGGAAGTGGGAGGGTAAGAGGAAGACAGGGTGCTAACATCCAGCGATAAATAGGGGACCTGGCCACAGTTCCCAGAGGCACGTCCCTCCTCTCAGAAGCCTGGAGGGCAGTGTCCTGAGTCTAGGGTATCCCCACATCTATAAATCTCCACAGCACTTTTCTAAAAGTCTTTCATGTTCCCTTCTCATTTTTACCCACCACCTGGCAGTTGGAGGGGGTATGATACGGGGTGTCTAGCCTTAGACTCCAGGCCTGCCCCATAAACCAGGGGTACCCCGGGTTGGACTCCAGGTCTACCCCGTAAACCACAGGCCGAGAGTTCCTTGCAGGCTCCATGGCAGGACCACTGTCTCTGTTCTTCCCTATACAAGGGGAGTCATTTCTATTTTAATAAGATTATTTTCCAACACAACAGTGTATCTTGAGTTTCATTTATCCCTTTGCCATCTGGTCCCCTTATGCTTGCCTGTAAGGCTAGTGGCTTTCTTTGTCTAAGTAGATTTGTCAATAGTTTATAATTTTGCTTGTCATGATCATAATATTTATTTTTCACATCAGACAAACTCTTCTGGAGACTTGGAAGAAAGAGATTTTTTTCCATGTCTCTCTAACCTGAATTTTTTATTTCTGGGAAATGTATTTTTTTTGCCACATCACACAGCACGTGGGATCTTTATTTTCCAGACCAGGGATCAAAACTGTGCCCTCTGCTGTTGGAGTCCAGAGTCTTAACCACTTGGCTGCCAGGGAAGTCCTAGAAATTTATTTTTTAAAATAAAGAATTAAATAAAAATGAATGAGCAAGGGCTTCCCTGGTGGTCCAGTGGGTAAGGACACTGCCTTGCAGTGCAAGGGGTGCCGGTTCGATCCCTGGCCTGGGAAGATCCCATGTGCCGCTGAGCAAATGGACTGATGTGTCCAGTTACCGAACCGGAGCTCTGGAGCGCATGCGCCCAGAGCTGGTGCTCTGCGACAACAGAAGCCGCTGCGATGGGAGGCCCACGCGGGCCAAAGAACAAAGATGGATGAAAATAGACAAATGAAAGACCAATAGAAGTGACCAGCCTGCCACCTGCTCCCCTCCCTCCCGACCCCACCCTCCTCAAATAAATAAATCTTTAAAAAAAAAAAAATGAATGAGCAAAACTTCTCAAACCAATGTATCTTCCAGTTTAATTTGCAACTGGATATTCTAGTACTTCACTGAAAGGACTATCTTAAGTCAGGATGACCTTGCAACAAATGGTCCAGAAGATTTAGACTCATGCAGTGAGATGGCCTAACTTCCCTCTAATCTGAAACTCAAACTCAAGCAAATCTCATGCCTGGGAGATTTTTATTTTTATATGTTCACAATCTTAAACCCTTTAATTTCTTATCATAAAGCTCTGTTGTTGTTTAGTCACTAAGTCATGTCTGACTCTTTTGCAGCCCCATGAACTGTCGCCTGCCAGGCTCCTTTGTCCATGCAATTTCCTGGGCAAGAATACCGGAGTGGGTTGCCAGGTCCTTCTCCAGGGGACCTTCCTGACCCAGACGTTGAACCCTTATCTCCTGCATTGGTAGGTGGATTCCTTACCACTGAGCCACTAGGGAAACCCCATCTTAAAGCTACGTACCTTCTATGGTTTAAACCTTTGGCACCTTCCCTCCCTATTATTTTGTTGGTTACTGTCTCTTTCATCGGCTAAATTGATGCTCTGTCCCATCAGATAGCCTTGAGTTTTTTCTTCCAATAAAGGACATTGATATGTCAATCCTACTCTGATGGACAGTGGTGTCTTTCAGGTGCCTGGGGGGGCTGTCTCTAAGAAAACTCAGCTTTGTGGGAAGGTCCGCCCTGCCCCTGGGGCTGGATCAAGATAAACTGTCCTCTCCTAACCTCAAAAGCCTCAGGAGGCCAGCCACTGCCTCTGCCCCATTCCCCAGTGTGCCCCTGGCACCCGGCTACTGCCTGGCGCACAACGAGTGCTCAACCAATAGATGGGATGGACGGTTTTGCTGCCTACTGCGTGCACCAACATCAATGGAAGCTGAAAAGAATATTCTAGATGAAATATAACAAGCGATGGTGTTCAGATCTGAGAACAAGGGATTAAAAAAAAAAACCACGAACATCTTGTAATTATATGCTTCACAGTTTCTAGAGGGCGTCACATCTCCTGTGAGATTTATAAGAACAACCCCACTTTGGTTTTTTTGTTTAAAATTTTTTAAATTCATTCGTTTATTGTAATTGGAGGATAATTACTTTACAGTCTTGTGATGGCCTCTGCCACACTTGAACGTGAATTGGCCATAGGCACACATGTGTCCCCTCCCTCCTGAACCTCCCTCCCACCTCCCTCTCTTCCAGATCCCTCTAGGTTGTCACAGAGCTCGGGCTTTGGTTCCCTGTGTCATCAAACTCCTACCCGCTGGTTGTTTTGCATATGGTAATGTGTATGTTTCAATGCTATTCTCTCAAATCACCGCCCTCTCTTCCTCCCACTGTGTCCATAAGTCTTTTCTTTACATCTCCTTGGTTTCCCTGGAGGTATTGTCTTTCTAGATTCAGTACGATCTTTCCAGACTCCATATATATGCATTACTATACATATACTGACTGCAGTGCAGGAGACAAGGGCTCGATCCCTGGATCAGGAAGATCCCCTGGAGAAGGGCATTGCAACCCACTCCAGTGTTCTTGCCTGGAGAATCCCCGTGGACAGAGGAGCCTGGGGGGCTACAGTCCATGGGGTCACAGAGTCAGAAGAGACGGAGCACGCCTTCATGAAATAATGAAAGCAGCATCTTATTTTCTAAGGATTGTGCTAACTTCACTCTTTCTTCTCGGCTCTTTTTCTTAGTGTCCTCTTCCTGGGGGTGTGACCTCACCCTTTAGCCTTCCCGAGAGACGACAAGGACTCCATACACATTCAATGGGTCACCCAGAGCCTCTACTCACTCACCGGTTGACCTGGGCAAGGCTCTTGAACTCACTGGGGTTTAGTTTCCTCAACTGCAAAGTGGAAAAACAAACCTACTATGGAGAGCTTTGCCAAGGATTAAATGAGGTGACAAGTATGGACTGCTCCTACACAGAGCAGACAAAGGTAGGTACCCTTGCGGCTGTAAGGGTAACAAGATGCCAGAATGTTCATTATCTTGTTGTTCAGTCACTAAGTTCTGTCCGACTCTGAGACTCCGTGGGCTGCAGCATGCCAGGCTTCCCTGTCCTTCACGAGCTCCCAGAGTTTGCAGACTCATGTCCATTGAGTCAGTGATGCCATTGAACCACCTCCTCCTCTGTCATCCCTTCTCCTCCTGCCTTCAGTCTTCCTTAGCATGAAGGCCTTTTTTGCAGTGAGTCATCTCTTCGCATCAAGTGGCCAAAGTATTGGAGCTTCATCTTCAGCACCAGTCTCCCCAGTGAATATTCAGGGTCGATTTCCTTTAGACTTACCTATTTGGCCACTTTTGTCATCCTTTTAATCTTGTTTCATGGACACTGTGTTTGTCCTACTGCTTTTCAAATAGGCTATAAAAGTCTGTTGATTTCCTGGAGATGTTGCATTGATATAGAAATGCCTCCCTGTCATCTTTGCTGTTTCATGTCGTTCCAGGCCCCCAGCTTCCTTTCCTGTCTAATCAAAGGCTCAGTGCTCTGCCCTGCTGTACTCTTGCTGGTCTCCGTCCCGGCAAAGCTCTCCTTCCTACCTCTCCCACCCCCGAGGCGGTGGCTGCTTCCCCTTCATTCACTCAACATTGCATCTGTAACTCCAGGGCCTCTTCCAGGTACTGGGGTTGCAGGAGTAAACAGAGACCCTGCTCTCCCGGGAGCTGGCGTTCCTTGGCCAGGGTTAGGGAGGGAAGAAGAGGTCATTGGGCTTCCCTGGTGGCTCAGCGGTAAAGAACTGCCGGCCACGCAGGAGCTGCAGGAGATACACATTAGATCCCTGGTCTGGAAGAGCCTCTGGAGGAGGGCATGGCCACCCACTCCACGATTCTTGCCTGGAGAATTCCAAAGACAGAGGAGCCTGGCAGGCTACAGTCCATAGGGTCGCCAAGAGTCAGGCATGACTGAAGCGACTTTGCACGCAGACATGAAAACGTCATTAGTCAACAAATCTATCATACATTAGGTGCTGGTAGAGTTACAAGAAAGAGCAGAGCAGAACGGGAAACTGGGATGCAGAGTCCTTTTTTAAGCTCAATGTTTTTTGTTTTTTGTTTTTTTATTTTTAACTGGAGGATAATCGTTTTACAATTATTTTGGTTTCTGCCATATATCAACATAAGTCAGCCATTGGTACACATAATATTCCCTTCTTCTTGAGCCTCGGGCTTTGGTTCCCTGTGTCATCAAACTCCCACCAGCTGGCTGTTTTGCATATGGTAATGTGTATGTTTCAATGCTATTCTCTCAAATCACCTCTCAAATCTCCCTCCCACCCCTTACCACCCCTCTGGGTTGTCACACAGCACCAGGCTGAGTTCCCTGTGTTATACAGCAGCTTCCCATTGGCTATCTATTTTACATATGGTAATATACATACTTCAGTGCTACTCTGTCAATTCATCCCACCCTCTCCTGCCCTTGCCATGCCCACAAGTCTGTTCACTGAGCAGAGTCCTGAAAGATATGTGGCAGGAGCCTTAGAGAAAATCTGGGGCAGTTTTTCCCAGAGAGCAGAAACAGAGTGCAAAGGCCCTGAGGCAGAAGAGGGCTAAATATCCCTGTTTGTCCTACTGCTTTTCAAATAGGCTATAAAAGTCTGTTGATTTCCTGGAGATGTTGCATTGATATAGAAATGCCTCCCTGTCATCTTTGCTGTTTCATGTCGTTCCAGGCCCCCAGCTTCCTTTCCTGTCTAATCAAAGGCTCAGTGCTCTGCCCTGCTGTACTCTTGCTGGTCTCCGTCCCGGCAAAGCTCTCCTTCCTACCTCTCCCACCCCCGAGGCGGTGG
The DNA here is from genome assembly GCA_022376925.1 of Tragulus kanchil. Lineage (NCBI taxonomy): Eukaryota > Metazoa > Chordata > Mammalia > Artiodactyla > Tragulidae > Tragulus > Tragulus kanchil. The sequence continues at coordinate 72,663,300 of JAIOJX010000003.1, read as the reverse complement.
CTGCTTCCCCTTCATTCACTCAACATTGCATCTGTAACTCCAGGGCCTCTTCCAGGTACTGGGGTTGCAGGAGTAAACAGAGACCCTGCTCTCCCGGGAGCTGGCGTTCCTTGGCCAGGGTTAGGGAGGGAAGAAGAGGTCATTGGGCTTCCCTGGTGGCTCAGCGGTAAAGAACTGCCGGCCACGCAGGAGCTGCAGGAGATACACATTAGATCCCTGGTCTGGAAGAGCCTCTGGAGGAGGGCATGGCCACCCACTCCACGATTCTTGCCTGGAGAATTCCAAAGACAGAGGAGCCTGGCAGGCTACAGTCCATAGGGTCGCCAAGAGTCAGGCATGACTGAAGCGACTTTGCACGCAGACATGAAAACGTCATTAGTCAACAAATCTATCATACATTAGGTGCTGGTAGAGTTACAAGAAAGAGCAGAGCAGAACGGGAAACTGGGATGCAGAGTCCTTTTTTAAGCTCAATGTTTTTTGTTTTTTGTTTTTTGTTTTTTTATTTTTAACTGGAGGATAATCGTTTTACAATTATTTTGGTTTCTGCCATATATCAACATAAGTCAGCCATTGGTACACATAATATTCCCTTCTTCTTGAGCCTCGGGCTTTGGTTCCCTGTGTCATCAAACTCCCACCAGCTGGCTGTTTTGCATATGGTAATGTGTATGTTTCAATGCTATTCTCTCAAATCACCTCTCAAATCTCCCTCCCACCCCTTACCACCCCTCTGGGTTGTCACACAGCACCAGGCTGAGTTCCCTGTGTTATACAGCAGCTTCCCATTGGCTATCTATTTTACATATGGTAATATACATACTTCAGTGCTACTCTGTCAATTCATCCCACCCTCTCCTGCCCTTGCCATGCCCACAAGTCTGTTCACTGAGCAGAGTCCTGAAAGATATGTGGCAGGAGCCTTAGAGAAAATCTGGGGGCAGTTTTTTCCCAGAGAGCAGAAACAGCAAGTGCAAAGGCCCTGAGGCAGAAGAGGGCTAAATATCCCTTCCTAAGAAAGTGGTACCTGAAATCGACAGACAATAAATGCTGGAGAGGCTGCGGAGAAAAGGGAACACTCCTGCATTGCTGGTGGGAGTGTAAATTGATACAGCCTCTATGGAAGACAGTCTGGAGATTTCTTAAAAAACTAAAAATAGAAGCACCATATGACCCAGCCATCCCACTCTTAGGCTTATACCCTGATGAAATCAAATCTGAAAGAAGCACCTGTACCCCAATGTTCATTGCAGCTCTCTATACAATAGCTAGAACATGGAAGGAACCTAGATGCCCATCGACGAACGAATGGATCCAAAAGCTCTGGTACATATATACAATGGAATACTACACAGCTGTAAAGAGAAATGCAGAAGAATCAGCCCTAATGAGGTTGCTGGATCTAGAACGTATCCTAAAAAGTGAAGTCAGTCAGAAAGAGAAGGACAAATACAGTATATTAACACATATATATGGAATCTAGTAGGATGGTGATGATGGCACATGCAGTGAAGCGACAGAAAGACAGACATGGACAGTGGACATATGGACATTGTGGGGAAGGAACAGTGGGTGAGAGGCGTATAGAAAGTAGCATGAAGGCCTGTACTATCATAAGTGAAGAAAATAGCTATAGTCATTGCTCTGTGAGAAAAGGGGATCCTTCAGGGGTGCTGTGTGATGGTCGGGAGGGGAGGGAAGGGGGGGATATACATGTGACTAATCTGAGAACATGCATGTCTGTGAACAACAAAACTCTGTAAAAGTTAAAAGTAAAATAAAGGTTTAAAAAAAAAAAAAAAAAAGAAAGTGGTACCTGACATTCTAACTTGAATTATGTTCTCTCTCCAGACACACCGTTCTTTTCCTTCATAGAATTCATCTCCATTTATGTTATATATATATATATTTTTTAATATACCCTTTATACATACTCTCCCTAAAAAAATATACTATTTTTTTTTAATATACCCTTTATTTCATTAGTCTCCCTCTCCTGATTTTAAACCCTGAGGGCAAGCACCATATCTGTTGCTATTTTCAGAAATAAGCTTCCTGACTTGTATTTAGCTATTGAATATATCGATAAATTTAAGCTGGTTACAACATTCCTTTTGCCTCATCTGAGAATTTCCTTTTAGAAATCAGTACATGGTTTGGGAGATGGCAGTCGGGGGTCTCCTTTGAAGAATTAGCATGCTCCTTCTTTCAGCTAATGAGCTCAAATTGAGTATATCTATTTCTATTCTGCATTCAAAGAATTTTATGCTCTGTATGGACAATTCAGTTATGATTTGGGGTTAGCATATTTACCTGTGGGTTTTTTTTTTTTTTGATGAGATTGCATGTCTATTCTTTTGTTTAGATTTCTCTTTTGTGTAATTGAAGATAAGAATCAAAAGGAATGACCTTTAGGTTTGTAGGAAGGAAGAACAGAAGGAAGGGGAGAGGGAGAGAGGAAAGAAAACAGATATCCCTTCTGGACACCACTTGTCACTGGTTTGCAAGTGGAGCCTGGGACTGTAGCTGGTTCATGCTTTAGAAGTAATGATGGCTGCCTAGGCCTAGTGCTTATCAGAACCAATGCTACATATTCTTACATGTGATCTCATTAAATTCACAACAGGCTATTGGGTAGATATCAACAGTCCAATCTAACAGATAAGTAAATCAAGGCTCAAAGAAGTTAAATCACTTGTCTCAAGAAAGAAGACACTAGAAATATGTGCCTTCCCATGGCTTTGGCAGGGTTGTCAGAATTAAATCCAACTGGCTTTGCTCCTCCCTGCCCCAGACTCCATCCAGCCTCATCCTAAGGGGAAATGACTCCTCCAGCGGTGATTACCAACTCTTCCCAGGTGCTGAGCTGGGTATTTTACTAACGTCCATTACCTCTCCTAGGGCAACAACCCCTGAATGCCTGCAGCTGTCTTTAAGTTATTTTTAAAGGCTTTTTTTTTTTTTTTAACTAGCAAAATAACGCATGACACCAATGGTAAACTGGTAAGTTGGCGGTGGGAAGCCACTCAGACTTGTGCTAAGAAAGGTGATAATGAATTCAGTGTTGGCGATTTTGAGAGAAGTGTGAGAAAACACCTAGATGCTTCAACTGGCCCAGAAGTAAAACAGGTTCCTTCTAGCTTTCGCCATGCGCTCAGGTGTTTCTCGATAACACTCACAACGCCGCTGGGCAGGAATCTCCAGGCAACCCTAGGAATCTGAATTCGGGGACTGTGGGCCCAGGGGAGAGGCGCAGCTCACTCACCCATCACACAAAGCACAGATTGGAACACAAGCTCAGCAAACACCCAGAAGCGCGTACCTACAAATAGGACATGCCTCATCCACCCACTCACAGCAAACCACAAGTGCACGCCTGCGCAGAGGCCGCGACCGCACAGACCCGCAAACTCATGCACTTACACTACACACAGGCACGCAACATGCGGGCTCACGCACCAGCTCACACCCGGTGCACACACCCTCTTGCGCGCGCGAATCTAGGCTCGCTCACATGCACACACCTTCTTGCGTGCGCACAGACTCTGCACAGCCCCGCGCGCGCGCGCTCCCACCACGTCCACACGCCCTCTCGCGTCTGCACACACCCGCGTGCACACACCCGCGCGCACACACTCGCACGGCCCAGGGGCGGGGCCGGAGCAGCGCGGCCAGAAGAGGGCGCGGCGCGGGGCGGCGCCGGAGTTGTTTGCGGGAGCGGGCGCGGCGAGACGCCCCGTGCGAACCCCGCCTGCTCGGGCTGCGCCGGGCCGCCCAGGTCACGCCGGCGCCCGCCAGCGGAGCGCGGCGGGGAGCACGCCATGGACCTCAAGGCGGAGGGCGGCGAGGAGGATGACTGCGTGGACTCGGGCGCCGAGACCGGAGGGTGAGCCGCGGGCCGGGCCGGGCCGGGCCGGGCCGGGCGGTGGGCGAGCGGAGCGCTCTGCGAGTTGCGCGGCGGCTCCTGCCGGCCGGGGACCTTTCAGGACCCCGCGCCGGAGCCGCTTCGGCGGGACGCGGCCGTGAGGGTTTCTTCTCTTGCCTGGTTCCTCGGGGAAGCCGGAGGGTCTTTGGGGAGCCCGCTCTGTCTGGGCCGGCCTTGAGAACAGAACGGCGTGGTCGGTGGCTGCCCGGATCAACGCAGTTCCCTGCCTGGGGGGCAGGAAAGTGCAAGGACTCGAGGTTCAGAGTAACCCGTGTGGGGCAAAAGGGCACGCCAGCCCCTTTGCCGTCTGCTGTCCCTGATATAATGCAGAGTGCCGGGCCAAAGCAGAGACCCCCGACCATCGTTAGACAAGGGATGCTCCTGGACTTGTTTCCGCCTTCAGCCGGGACTTCTCCTGTAGCCCCGGTGCCCCCTGGAGTGCGGGATGGGGGGTGGAGGTTCTTGGGGATGAGAAGAAGTAAAGCGGGTAGGACATGTGGGATCTAGAAGACTTTTCAGAAGTCGTCTAATTGGATGGCGGTTTTCATTTTATGCCTTTGTTGTGCTTGCTGAGACACGCTGCCCACTCCACCACTGCCCCGCCGAACTTTCTCGCCTCTGCGCACCTGTTCCAACTGGAAGCACTTGCTTTGAGCACAGGTGGCATGAGGATAGTGCTATGATCTAGCGCCCCCCCCCCCTTTTATAAATGTCTTCTTCGCTTCAACAGACTCAAAACAATTAGCCCAAACCTTTGGAGACTCATTTAATTAACCCTTTCCCACCAACACTGTCTTCCTGAATGGGACAAAAGACTGAATGTCTTTTAGGAGATGAAAGGCTCATCGAAAAGGCTCCCGCCCAGCGCCTGTCTCTAGAGGTCTTCCCTCATACAGAGTCAGCGCTGCATCCAGGATGAGGATACTGACCCAGGAGGAAAGGGTGTCCTTTCCTATCAGCAGTAACCCCCAGGAGTGGGGTGAGAGGAGAACTGGAGCCGCTCAGGGCGCAGAAAGCCTCATTCCTGGAAGGTCGAGGGGTGCGATTAAGACTCATCTCAGGATTTGGCAGCCCTGCGAGGACAGGGAGAGAGTCCAGGTCCAGAGGGACCCTGGGTCTGACCTGACTCGGGAAAGTCTCCCTAGGCAGCCCCTCCTGCCTGCCCTCCCCACACTTTCTCGCAGCCTCCACCCCCTATAGCCCTAACCTGGGACTTTACTGCCCCCAAAGCATTTACCCTGCAATGGACGTCCCTTGTTATCCACACCTGTGATCATTAATGGTTCACTGCAGAACCCAGTTACCTTTCCGTGTTGCGACCTGATTCCAAATACTTATCTCCTGTGCTTTTCTCCCACACTTGGTGCATGTCACATTTGTCCAGGGTAATTGCCCGCCCCCTTCCTGGTCCTTAGTTAGCTAGACCATGAGTGGAAGGAACAAAGCCAAATTAACCAGCTCATTTTCAGCTGGGTTCATAAAGCATAAGCTGGTCCATTAGTTTTCAATTTGCCAAACTCACCTAAAACAGTTTTTTTTTTTTTTTGGCAAGGGCTCTCCCTGGTGGCTCAGATGGTAAAGAATCTGCCTGCAATGTGGAAGACCTGAGTTCAGTCCTTGGGTTGGGAGGATCCCCTGGAGAAGGGAAAGACTACCCCCTCCAGTATTCTTGCCTGGACAATTTCATGGCTCATCCATGGGTCGCAAAGTGTCGGACACGACTGAGCCACTTTCACTTGGAGAAATGGAGAGGAAGCCCTGACCCAGGAGTATCACTGCCCAGGGATCCCAACCAACACGGTGACAGCTGTTAGGGCTCCTGGGAGCGGCTCGTTGAGCGTCCAGACGCCTCTCAGCCTCTGTCATAAGTGTTTAAGTTAATAGGCCAGAATTGTTTGAAGAGGTCTTATTACCTGAGTAACATTCTTAAAGCTAAAGTGGAATGCATTTAAATAAAATTGTTTCAGCTATTTCTATTAGTCTCATATTTGCCACTTATTCATATGTTCCTTAAGTGTTCATAGTGTCCCTTCTTTTCCAGCACTTGCCCCCTCTGACCCTATCCAGCTTTCGTGTGTCCATCTGTGGAGGTTAAAGCATGTAGAAAGCATTCAATATGTGTTTGCTTCCCAGGTGGCGCTAGTGGTAAAGAACCCACCTGCCAGTGCAGGGGACATAAGAGACTCAGGTTTGATCTCTGGGTCGGGAAGACCCCCTGGAGGAGGAAATGGCAATCCACTCCAGTATTCTTGCCTGGAGAATCCCATGGACAGGGGAGCCTGGTGGGCTACTGTCCATGGGGTCGCAAAGAGTAGGACATGGTGGAGAGGACTTAGCACAGGACAGCACTGTATTTAAAATGCAAATCTGATCATGTCTCTCTGCCTTGCAAGCTCTTTGCAGTCCTGTTGGCTATAAAATACAGCCAGTTTAGCGTGGCCTACAGGCTCCAGTGTCTCTGGCCTTGTCACTTGGCAAGAAGCCCAACTTTTTGCAGACTGCATCTGACCACACCATCTGGATTTTTTCCAGTTTCCTTGCCTGTGTGTCAGGCTGCCCGCTCTGCCCGCCAGGCCCTTCTCCACCTGGCATACCTGTCCGCCCGGTGAAACTCTACTCTTCTTTCAAGAGTCAGCTCAAGTGACACATCCACCAAGACAAGGAGCCTTCATTTGGGGTCTGTGAATGGCTTTGAGTTGTATGCAAAACGATGGGCTTTGGGCGGTTTTATAAGAAGACACTATTTTTCATCAGAGTCTCAGAGTAGCCTGTGATCCCCTCTCAACCAAGTCTGGGCAGGGTATGAGACGTTTCACTTTCAGCACGCTGGGGTCGAAGTATTGGGAGACAGCCAAGGAAAGATGCTGAGTCAGCAGTCAGGGAACTGCCTAGAGAGGAAGACCGCAGGGTGGCATTGCATTTGGGAACCGGCCACCTGAAAGTGGCAATTAAAGCCCTTAGAGTGGATTAAGTCAACTAAAGGTCATCGCAAACCCATGCCTGGTATCACTATGTGCCAGGAACCATTCTAAGACTTGTGCTGTGCTAAGTCGGTTCAGGTGAGTCTGATACTTTGTGACCCCATGGACAGTTGCCCACCAGGCTCCTCTGTCTATGGGATTCTCCAGGCAAGAATACTGGAGTGGGTTGCCACTTCCTTCTCCAGGGGATCTTCCTGACCCAGTGATTGAACCAAAGTCTCCTGTATCTTCTGCATTGGCAGGTGGATTCTTTACCACTCATGCCACCTGGGACGTTTCATGGTGGTTATTCAGTTGCCCATAGTCGCCCATTCGTGTCTGACTCTTTGTGACCCCATGGACGGCAGCAGGCCAGGCCTCCCTGTCCCTTACCGTCTCCCGGAGTTTGCCCAAGTTCATGTCTATTGCACTGGGGGTGCCATCCAGCCATCTCATCCTCTAATGCCCTCTTATCCTTCTGCCCTCAGTCTTTTTTCCCAGCATCCTTATTTCATTAACACATTTAATCCTTCAACAGCTCTGGGAAGCAGGTGCTAAACTACAATATTTAAATGTCAGGTAAAGCAGGCTGAGATGAGTCTGAGAAAAAAAAAAGGCATAGAGTGGGAAAAAAAAAAAAAAAAAGTACCCTAGAAGCCAAAGGGAGAAAGGAAAGAGATCAGCTGTGCTCTGAGAAATGAATCAGGAGGAGAAAGGTGAAGGGACTTCTTTGACATTTCTTTTTGGCTGTGCTGAGTCTTCATTGTTCCACGTGGGCTTTCTCTAGTTGCCTCAAGCAAGGGCTACTCTGTAGTTAACCGTGTGTGGATTTCTCACTGCAGTGACTGCTTTTGTTGTGGTGCATGGGCTCTAGGATGTGGGCTCCCATAGTTGCGGTGCATGAGCTTAGTTGTTCCACAGCATGTGGATTCTTCCTGGTCCAGGGATCAAACCCATGTCCCCTGCATTGGCAGACATATTCTTAATCCCGGGACCACCAGAGAAGTCCAAAGTGTCTTCTTTTTAAACAGAGATGATGAAGAGAAGGCAGAGTAGTAGTTGATGGAGGAGAGGTGGTGGCAGAAGCCAGGCCAGCATGAGGAAGAGAAAGTGGCTGGGGACAGGACAAGTGAGGTAAGGCTGTAGCTGGGAGGGGAAAGTGGGATGAGGGAGGGAGTCCTTAAACAGAGGCAACAAGTGGGCACTAAATGCTCAAAGAAAGGGTTCTGTAAATGGGAAAGGCTAATGGCATAGGAGAAAGATGTTTGTTGGTAATGTCAGCTTTCTTAATAAGTGAAGGTAGATGGATTTCAGACCATGTGGACAGATTGGCTTTGGAAAGAGGAGGGACACCCCTGTTGCAGCCAGTGGGAGAAAGGGTCACACGGGTTTCCAATGAGTGCAATTGCAGCGCCCAGGAGAGTGGAGACTTGACATGGTTGTCCAGACGTGAGCGAGAACCCAGTTGACATCAGTGATGATGTATGAAGGCACACATCTGTCTCTCCTGCAGTGGAGTTCACCCCCCGAGGTACAGGCGGAGAGAGACGGTGGGTAGTTGGGGTCATCAAGTTTGGGGGAACAGTTGCAAGGCTAGTGTGAACAGAACATAGGAGCAAGGGATTCTGGGGCTGTTGCTTGAGCCGACCAGTGATCCTTTCAGCAGTGTGTCTGAGATGTCTCCCAGAACCTCCGTGGATTCCGCTGCCAGGGCTTGGACTGTGCTCAGCCCTTTGAAAATTACAATCAAAAGAGCCGGCCCACTGGGGTTTATGTTGAGGTTTTTTTTTTTTTTTTTGAGGAGGGGGAGGGTTGGGGAGGGAGAGGGGTGAGCGGGCCACTTCCACTGGTCTTTCGTTCAACTGTTTTCATCCATCTTTGTTCTTTGGCCCGTGTGGGCCTCCCATCGCGGTGGCCTCTGTTGTCGCAGAGCACTGACTCTGGGCGCATGCACTCCAGAGCTCCGGCTCCGTAATTGGACACATGGGTCCAGCCTCTCTGTGGCACATGGGATCTTCCCAGGCCAGGGATCGAACTGGTGCCCCTTGCACTGCAAGGCGGTGTACTTACCCACTGGACCACTAGGGAAGCCCCCCACCGGGGTTTAAGTTCTGGCTCCTCCACTTGGGGAGTATGGACTCTTGAGCCAGTTACTTAACCTCCCTCTGCCCTCAGCTTTCCCCTCTGTAAACTGGGGGTGAGGATAGTTCTCACTTCCTAAGGTGGCTGTGAGCATTAAACAAGCCTGTACGCTTAAAGTCCTTAGAACGGTGCCTGACATGAGTAAACCTTCAGTACACTGTTATTTCTTGTGAAAAAATAAACCCACATGTACCCTTTTGTGAGTGTGTGGCTGCACTGGGTTTGTTGCTGTCAGGCTAAATGCTCAAAGAAAGGGTTCTGTAAATGGGAAAGGCTAATGGCATGGAAAAGATTTGGAATGTCAGCTTTCTTAATAAGTGAAGGTAGATGGATTTCAGACCATGTGGACAGATTGGCTTTGGAAAGAGGAGGGACACCCCTGTTGCAGCCAGTGGGAGAAAGGGTCACACGGGTTTCCAATGAGTGCAATTGCAGCGCCCAGGAGAGTGGAGACTTGACATGGTTGTCCAGACGTGAGCGAGAACCCAGTTGACATCAGTGATGATGTATGAAGGCACACATCTGTCTCTCCTGCAGTGGAGTTCACCCCCCGAGGTACAGGCGGAGAGAGACGGTGGGTAGTTGGGGTCATCAAGTTTGGGGGAACAGTTGCAAGGCTAGTGTGAACAGAACATAGGAGCAAGGGATTCTGGGGCTGTTGCTTGAGCCGACCAGTGATCCTTTCAGCAGTGTGTCTGAGATGTCTCCCAGAACCTCCGTGGATTCCGCTGCCAGGGCTTGGACTGTGCTCAGCCCTTTGAAAATTACAATCAAAAGAGCCGGCCCACTGGGGTTTATGTTGAGGTTTTTTTTTTTTTGAGGAGGGGGAGGGTTGGGGAGGGAGAGGGGTGAGCGGGCCACTTCCACTGGTCTTTCGTTCAACTGTTTTCATCCATCTTTGTTCTTTGGCCCGTGTGGGCCTCCCATCGCGGTGGCCTCTGTTGTCGCAGAGCACTGACTCTGGGCGCATGCACTCCAGAGCTCCGGCTCCGTAATTGGACACATGGGTCCAGCCTCTCTGTGGCACATGGGATCTTCCCAGGCCAGGGATCGAACTGGTGCCCCTTGCACTGCAAGGCGGTGTACTTACCCACTGGACCACTAGGGAAGCCCCCCACCGGGGTTTAAGTTCTGGCTCCTCCACTTGGGGAGTATGGACTCTTGAGCCAGTTACTTAACCTCCCTCTGCCCTCAGCTTTCCCCTCTGTAAACTGGGGGTGAGGATAGTTCTCACTTCCTAAGGTGGCTGTGAGCATTAAACAAGCCTGTACGCTTAAAGTCCTTAGAACGGTGCCTGACATGAGTAAACCTTCAGTACACTGTTATTTCTTGTGGAAAACACTCATAATGGTAAACCTGAGGTTGGTTTTTTTCCCAACATGTACCCTTTTGTGAGTGTGTGTGGCTGCACTGGGTTTTTGTTGCTGTGCTCAGGCTTTCTCTCGCTGCGAACGGCGGGGTGGGGGAGGGGGCTGCTCTCTGGTTGCGGTTCTCGGGCTTCTTGTTGCAGTAGCCTCTCCTGCTGCGGAGCGCAGGCTCTGTAGTGCTTGGGCTTCCGCAGTGCGGCACTCAGGGTCGATCCTTGCATCTCCCAGGCTCTCGAGCAAAGGCTCAGTAGTTGTGGCCCTCGGTGCATGTGGAATCTTTCTAGATCAGGGATCCAGCCAGTGTCCCTTGCCTTGCAAGGTGGATTCTTAACCACTGGACCACCAGGGAAATTGCTTAGAGTTTTTCGTTTTTTTTAATTTTTAAATATATTTTAAAATTTCTTTGATTTCTTTTTATTTTTGGCTGTGCCAGGTCTTCACTGTTTTTGCTCAAGCTTCCCCTGGTGGCTGTGAGTGGTCTTCAGTGCAGTGTGCGGGCGTCTTCCTGTGGCGGCCTCTCTCGGTGCACAGGCTGCAGGGCCCATGGGCTGCAGTTCCGACCCTCAGCCTCTGCTGGCTCTGTAGGGGTGGCACACATGCTGAGTTGCTCCGAAGCATGTGGAATCTTCCCAGACCAGGAATTGAACCTATGTCCTTTGCACTGGCAGACAGCTTCTTGGCTACTGTGCCACCGGGGGTCTTTAGAATTTTATGTAATGAAAAGGTACATCTCCAGGTGCACTCAAGATCGTATGTTCTATACACACATCACAGTGGAGGCTCTGATGTTTTTAAATGCCTTAAGCAACTTGGCCCTTGTTCATAACATCTGAACGGCTATAGCACATGCCTTAGTATGGTAATTATTTTTATCATAAAGATGAGGAAATGGAGGTGTAGAGGGTGCATGACTAGTTAGTGGCCTAGATTGAAGCCTGGGTCTCCAGCACACTTCCCGCCTAATGAAGCTGTCTTGCAAGGAGCAATTGGTTTGTAATTCTTGTTTTCTGCTCATTTTCTTTTGCTTGAAGTCCTGTCAATATGTTTGCTGTCCGACCCCTAACACCGGCTAAGGCTAAAAGCAAGTCAGCATTCTGGGGTAATTTTTAATGTCGTTTTGAAACTCGTGTTCTCTAGATTCACTTGAAAACCTGCTGAGTCTTAGCCGGGGCGAACGGCGGGGTGGGGAGGGGCTGCTCTCTGGTTGCGGTTCTCGGCTTCTTGTTGCAGTAGCCTCTCCTGCTGCGGAGCGCAGGCTCTGTAGTGCTTGGGCTTCCGCAGTGCGGCACTCAGGGTCGATCCTTGCATCTCCCAGGCTCCGAGAAAAGGCTCAGTAGTTGTGGCCCTCGGTGCATGTGGAATCTTTCTAGATCAGGGATCCAGCCAGTGTCCCTTGCCTTGCAAGGTGGATTCTTAACCACTGGACCACCAGGGAAATTGCTTAGAGTTTTTCGTTTTTTTTAATTTTTAAATATATTTTAAAATTTCTTTGATTTCTTTTTATTTTTGGCTGTGCCAGGTCTTCACTGTTTTTGCTCAAGCTTCCCCTGGTGGCTGTGAGTGGTCTTCAGTGCAGTGTGCGGGCGTCTTCCTGTGGCGGCCTCTCTCGGTGCACAGGCTGCAGGGCCCATGGGCTGCAGTTCCGACCCTCAGCCTCTGCTGGCTCTGTAGGGGTGGCACACATGCTGAGTTGCTCCGAAGCATGTGGAATCTTCCCAGACCAGGAATTGAACCTATGTCCTTTGCACTGGCAGACAGCTTCTTGGCTACTGTGCCACCGGGGGTCTTTAGAATTTTATGTAATGAAAAGGTACATCTCCAGGTGCACTCAAGATCGTATGTTCTATACACACATCACAGTGGAGGCTCTGATGTTTTTAAATGCCTTAAGCAACTTGGCCCTTGTTCATAACATCTGAACGGCTATAGCACATGCCTTAGTATGGTAATTATTTTTATCATAAAGATGAGGAAATGGAGGTGTAGAGGGTGCATGACTAGTTAGTGGCCTAGATTGAAGCCTGGGTCTCCAGCACACTTCCCGCCTAATGAAGCTGTCTTGCAAGGAGCAATTGGTTTGTAATTCTTGTTTTCTGCTCATTTTCTTTTGCTTGAAGTCCTGTCAATATGTTTGCTGTCCGACCCCTAACACCGGCTAAGGCTAAAAGCAAGTCAGCATTCTGGGGTAATTGATGTCGTTTTGAAACTCGTGTTCTCTAGATTCACTTGAAAACCTGCTTTGTACTTCTGTGTGCTTTCTGTTAGGAAAAAAACCTGGCAAATTGGCTACTGACCATGGTCAGCTATCTTAAGAAACAAAATCTCTCAACAGAGAGATAGGCAGTGTATTGTAAACCCAAACAAAAGGCTGAGATGAGTGTTTTCCGATGGGTGTTTCTTTAGGGCTGTCTCCCCAATTTGGCCTGGAAGCCACTCTTTCCAATAAAACCATAGCTGGTGGGTTATTTTCCTTCAGAAGTTTGACCTGGCATTAACGGATCACCACGTCTGTGTCAGCTGGCACTCAGCTTCTGAGAACACAGGGTCACACTGTGTCCTGTATTCTTGCGTGACACAGTGTCACGGTGATTTCAGAGATAACCAGCAATTTAGTCTAGAGTTTACAAACCGGTGGATGGGGAAAACGGGTAGAATAGATTTTTTGAATGAGACAGGTTTAAAGAATGATCAATGGGGGAATCTTACCTAGAAGACAAGAGGATTCATGAGGTCCTGTATTATCTTTGTGTTAAAGGTGCAGCCCCATGCCTCCAAATCACCTTGGCATCTAATTGAGTGAACTGAGAGTTCACAGATGAGATCTGTGGGGCACTGAGCTGATGTTTTCCCGAAACATCAAGGTATTTCACTGAAATGCCCAGATCAATTCTTATCCCAAGATTTCCCTGGAAGGAGACTTTAACGAGGAATCCATTTGACATGAATTCAAGAATTGGCCACTAGGCTACTGACAGTGGTAAACCACCTCAAATGCAGACTTCTTTCTATAACTCCACTGTGTATAATTGTAGTTAACTGCAGGCAAGGGGCACTTTCTGTTTATTCTTGGCACAGATACTATACATGTAATGTTTGAAAATGGGTCTGCTCTATGTGTTAGGCATGTGAACATATATAATAATCCTTGCATACTCTAGCTTATCTGTATCATGTGTGCAAGGAGCAATTGGTTTGTAATTCTTGTTTTCTGCTCATTTTCTTTTGCTTGAAGTCCTGTCAATATGTTTGCTGTCCGACCCCTAACACCGGCTAAGGCTAAAAGCAAGTCAGCATTCTGGGGTAATTGATGTCGTTTTGAAACTCGTGTTCTCTAGATTCACTTGAAAACCTGCTTTGTACTTCTGTGTGCTTTCTGTTGGGAAAAAAAACCTGGCAAATTGGCTACTGACCATGGTCAGCTATCTTAAGAAACAAAATCTCTCAACAGAGAGATAGGCAGTGTATTGTAAACCCAAACAAAAGGCTGAGATGAGTGTTTTCCGATGGGTGTTTCTTTAGGGCTGTCTCCCCAATTTGGCCTGGAAGCCACTCTTTCCAATAAAACCATAGCTGGTGGGTTATTTTCCTTCAGAAGTTTGACCTGGCATTAACGGATCACCACGTCTGTGTCAGCTGGCACTCAGCTTCTGAGAACACAGGGTCACACTGTGTCCTGTATTCTTGCGTGACACAGTGTCACGGTGATTTCAGAGATAACCAGCAATTTAGTCTAGAGTTTAAAAACCCGGGTGGATGGGGAAAACGGGTAGAATAGATTTTTTGAATGAGACAGGTTTAAAGAATGATCAATGGGGGAATCTTACCTAGAAGACAAGAGGATTCATGAGGTCCTGTATTATCTTTGTGTTAAAGGTGCAGCCCCATGCCTCCAAATCACCTTGGCATCTAATTGAGTGAACTGAGAGTTCACAGATGAGATCTGTGGGGCACTGAGCTGATGTTTTCCCGAAACATCAAGGTATTTCACTGAAATGCCCAGATCAATTCTTATCCCAAGATTTCCCTGGAAGGAGACTTTAACGAGGAATCCATTTGACATGAATTCAAGAATTGGCCACTAGGCTACTGACAGTGGTAAACCACCTCAAATGCAGACTTCTTTCTATAACTCCACTGTGTATAATTGTAGTTAACTGCAGGCAAGGGGCACTTTCTGTTTATTCTTGGCACAGATACTATACATGTAATGTTTGAAAATGGGTCTGCTCTATGTGTTAGGCATGTGAACATATATAATAATCCTTGCATTCTCTTGCTTATCTGTATCATGTGTCCATAAACTTTTCATCCTGAAGTTGTGTGGCTTCACCTTGGCATGCTTCATTCTGGCAGAGCTGAATGTCTTATGCAGAGCCAGCTGGATAAATTCTTAGGATGTAAGACCAATAAACAAGATTTCCCCAAGACAAGTACCCTACTGCTTGCTTCCTCCTACCTAAACACCCTGGGAGTACACACCCCTCCAGAGAACCAAAGTTAGTGTCCCAGATTGAACTTATTCATGCACAAAATAGCACAGTGCCAGGGCTTCCCTGATGGCTCGCATGGTAAAGAATCTGCCTGCAATGCAGGAGACCTGGGTTCAATCCCTGGATCCAGAAGACCGTTTGGAGAAGGAAATGGCAATCCATTCCAGTATTCTTGCCCGGAGAATCCCATGGACAGAGGAGCCATGTTGGCTGCAGTCCATGGGGTCCCAAAGCATGCGACACAACTGAGAGACTCTGAGAGAGAGACACAGAATTGTTCAAGCTTATCACTTTCTCTTTCACTGTCCATATTTCTAGTAAGTAACCCTACTGGGGTCATTTGGAATGTCTTTTAAGAACTGTCCAAGTGTCCATGCCTTGACTTACCCTGTTCCCCATCCTGATACATTTTCTAAGGAAATTAAGTATCAAGCTATACTGATAAATATCTCCTTGTGCTTAGCAAAAGGGAACAATTGAGAAGAGTCATACAGCCTACCAAAGGGAAATGGTTGACTCAGTATGGTACATCACTGTACTATAATAGCAGAAACTAGGTAGCAGCATTTTATGATAAAGTTAGTGAAAAGAATAGCTTAAGATTGTATCTCTGTCAGTATAGCAGCTGAGTACAAATGGCATCACCAGAATCAAAGGCGGCAGAGCCATGTGAGGTTTTAGGTGACGTTTTGATTTCTGTTTTGCTGGTGGATGGGACGGAACTCAGAGTGACAGATGAGACTGCAGAGCTCCCAGAGGCCATCAGTCGTAGAAAGAGGGGTCGGTGTTGTACACTGTCGAGCTTGAACTTCACCCGGAGAGGGACCTGACCAGACTCTGGCTTTACAAAGACGGGCTGCTGTAGGAGGGAGAGTCAGAGCAAGGGGAGAGGTGAAAGTCAGAAGATGGACCACTTGGCCAGCCTGACCCGGCCTTGTGTTTTTTGTCACAAGAAATACAGAGAGATTCAAGAGAGGGCATTTGTTCCTCTAGCACCTGTCCTAAAATACCCCCTTTGCACTTTCTGATTCTTGGAAAATGTTTGAAATGTAAATTTTACCCTACATAACATATCCATCCATATGCAGATCTTTAAAATGTGTGCATGTGTTGAAACCCATATGCTTCGAGAGCATTTGGAAAGCCCTAGCTGAAAATACTGACACGGTTTTAATGATAAATATAACGGCACATTCCTGTCGAATGTTTTGTTGGAATTGTCATGCAGTTTCTGTTGAAGCCTGGCCATCAAGATGATCACATTGTCATGGAATTGTTTTACTCTTGCCTCCATGAAGGGGATGGATGTTGGCTGAATATTCATTGCATTTATATATAGTTACATTGCTAAGTATCGTCCTAGAGTTTATTTATGTCCTGCCTGGTTCCAGAAAGAATTTAATGTGCCGATTTACAAATCTTGCATTTCAGAATGGTCCTGATCCTTGATTCTCCTCTCTTTCTTTCTCTCTCCCCTGTGTTCCTTGAGCTAGCGTTGTGTCTCTGGGATCTAGCCAATCCATTCTCCCTTCCAGCTGCTTCCTTGTATCCTAGTTTAAGCCTTTACGATTCCTCACCTCCTGGTCACCTTACACATATTATCACTTTAGTTTCCCAATCAGTGGAATGAGAAATTGGGGAAGATTTCGGTGGATGCAGTTTGTAAAATATATAAAGGGATATGCAAGTGTTAGTAGTTGTTATTCTTTCCAGTTTTAAAATTCAGTGATTCTGTGACAATTAAAGTACTGGGTTGGCCAAAGAGCTCATTCAGGTTTTCCCATCATCAGTTCAGTCCAGTTGCTCAGTCGCGTCTGACTCTCTGTGACCCCATGGACTGCAGCACGCTAGGCTTCCCTGTCCTTACCAACCCTCTCGTTCTCTGTTCATAATAGCTTTCCACAATAGCTTAAAAACCCGAATAAAGATTTTGGCCAACCCTATTTCATTTAGGTTTCCCAGGTAGTGCTAGTGGTAATGAACCCTCCTGCCAATGCAGGAGACATAACAGACATGGGTTCGATTCCTGGGTGGGGAAGATCCCCTGGGGAAGGAAATGGCAACCCCTTCCTGTATTCATGCCTGGAAGATCCCAATGGACAGAGGAGCCAGGTGAGCTCCTGGGGTCACGAAGAGTTGTACACCACTTAGCACCCATGCAATATTTCAGTTGAAAAGAGAAAATCACTTGCTATTTCACTTCCGTTTTGTCTGTCTACAGGAAGTCATCGCATCATTGTGCGTGAGAGATGTGGGTTTTGTTAACTAGGGAGCGGCATGCTTTTTATGATCTTAAAAAATCTTTGTATATACCTTTTGAATGTGGTAAGAAAGCCAGTAGAAGAAAAGATGATTCAAGAAAGACCACATGGGGCTTCCCTGGTGGTCCAGTGGGTAAGGATACTGCCTTGCAGTGCAAGGGGCGCCGGTTCGATTCCTGGCCTGGGAAGATCCCACGTGCCACAGAACGGCTGGACCAATGTGTCCAATTACCGAACCGGAACTCTGGAGCACATGCACCCAGATCCAGTTCTCTGTGACAACAGAGGCCACCGCGATGGGAGGCCCACACGGGCCAAAGAACAAAGATGGATGAAACTGAATAAATGAAAGACCAATAGAAGTGGCCCGCCTGCTCCCCTCCCTCCCCAACCCGCCCCTCCCCCAAAAAGAAAGACCACATGAGGCTAAGTAAATACAGGGAGTGTGCATCTATAAACTTAAACATAATTAACCATTTTATTTGCATAACTATGTCCCTTGACTACCACCTTGGCAGAGTAAACCCCTCTGTGCCTGAGAGATGCATTGCCTACTGAGAAGAACTTGGAAACCAATAGCTTCCATTCCAGATAGTACTGGGCAATCATCATTTTTGTTCAGTCCAGTTGCTCAGTCGGCTGACTCTCTGTGACCCCATGGACTGCAGCACGCTAGGCTTCCCTGTCCTTACCAACCCTCTCGTTCTCTGTTCATAATAGCTTTCCACAATAGCTTAAAAACCCGAATAAAGATTTTGGCCAACCCTATTTCATTTAGGTTTCCCAGGTAGTGCTAGTGGTAATGAACCCTCCTGCCAATGCAGGAGACATAACAGACATGGGTTCGATTCCTGGGTGGGGAAGATCCCTGGGAAGGAAATGGCAACCCCTTCCTGTATTCATGCCTGGAAGATCCCAATGGACAGAGGAGCCAGGTGAGCTCCTGGGGTCACGAAGAGTTGTACACCACTTAGCACCCATGCAATATTTCAGTTGAAAAGAGAAAATCACTTGCTATTTCACTTCCGTTTGTCTGTCTACAGGAAGTCATCGCATCATTGTGCGTGAGAGATGTGGGTTTTGTTAACTAGGGAGCGGCATGCTTTTTATGATCTTAAAAAATCTTTGTATATACCTTTTGAATGTGGTAAGAAAGCCAGTAGAAGAAAAGATGATTCAAGAAAGACCACATGGGGCTTCCCTGGTGGTCCAGTGGGTAAGGATACTGCCTTGCAGTGCAAGGGGCGCCGGTTCGATTCCTGGCCTGGGAAGATCCCACGTGCCACAGAACGGCTGGACCAATGTGTCCAATTACCGAACCGGAACTCTGGAGCACATGCACCCAGATCCAGTTCTCTGTGACAACAGAGGCCACCGCGATGGGAGGCCCACACGGGCCAAAGAACAAAGATGGATGAAACTGAATAAATGAAAGACCAATAGAAGTGGCCCGCCTGCTCCCCTCCCTCCCCAACCCGCCCCTCCCCCCCAAAAAAAGAAAGACCACATGAGGCTAAGTAAATACAGGGAGTGTGCATCTATAAACTTAAACATAATTAACCATTTTATTTGCATAACTATGTCCCTTGACTACCACCTTGGCAGAGTAAACCCCTCTGTGCCTGAGAGATGCATTGCCTACTGAGAAGAACTTGGGGGCACTGTGGGGAGAAAGCCAATAGCTTCCATTCCACAGATGTTGCCAGAGAGGCCGGCGTTAGGAACCACAGAAACAGAGCAGAAACTTAGGAGAGATTAAGCAGGCAGGCTTGGCCAGATTCCCATTCTCACAGAGGCCAAATGCCAGCAGCCACGTTTTCTGCTTAGAAACTGATGGGTTATTTCACCCTGGCCCTCACCCTGCCTTTTCCCTTTCCAGATCATAGCCCACATCCTGTTCCTCTCGTATCAGCAGGATTTCTTCCCAGATGGAAGTGAAATCAACCACCTCGGTGCCTGTGCGTTTCCTGATAGGCAGCCAGACCTTGGATGAGGGGCAGGGTGGGGGCCTCTCCTCCTCTCCCCGCCAGGATCTCCTCTCACTCCTCGCCTCTGCTGACCTCAGCCAAGAAACAGTTCCCTGAGGGGTGGAACTGAGATTCGAAGGGTTTAACCTTTGGCAGTGGTTTAACCTCTGTTTGGTGGGGGAAAATCAGGAACCTCTTTGAGAATCTGTCGAAAACATGGAGCCTTCTCCCCAGACAAATAAGCTTCTGTTGCGAAATTTGCCAGTAAATTTAGATGGTGTGGAACCCATCTGGTCTCCCATGTGGGAGACTCACAGAGCTCATAGGAAGGATCCTGGGTTTCTAGAATGTCTTTATAGTGTGCTTTCACATTCAGACATAACTTGATTCTGCACAAGACAGTCCTCAGTACCACATTTTTTAATTTGTGGCATTTCTTTACCAGTTAAACGCTACTCACCCACTGACTGTTTATTTTTTATTTTACTTTTAAAATATTATATATTCATTCATTTTTGGTTATTCTGGGTTTTCACTGCTGCCGCAGGCTTTTCTCTAGTTGCTGGGAGTGGGGACTGCTCTCTAGTTGAGATGAGCAGGCTTCTTGTGACGGTGACTTCTCTTCATGGAACTCGGGCTCTAGGGCACACGGGCTTCAATAGTTGTGGCCCATGGACTCCATAGTTGCGGCTCTGAGGCTCTAGAGCACAGGCTCCATAGTTGTGGCTCACGGGCTTAGTTGCTCCGCAGTACGTGGGATCTTCCTGGATTAGGGAACGAACCCGTGTCTCCTGCATTGGCAGGCAAACTCTTTACCACTGAGCTACCAGGGAAGTCCATGCTGACTGTTTATAATTCTAGCTTGACGGGATTACTTGGCTAGAGAAAAATCACGTCTAATCCTACTAACACTAAGGTTTTGTGTTTCAGGTCCGACTACAGCCACGTGTCCTCCACCAGCAGTAAGTATGGCTTAAATGTTCTGCTTTGTCTTGAGTGCTGGGTGGGCTGTGGGGCGGGGCCAGTCCCCTATCTGTATGTAGGGAAGGTCGTCCGTGCTTTCATAGTGAGGATCACGGAAGGTATCCTTACCAAAGACTGTGGCACAGGATCCCCTATCTCTGGGAGTGGAATTTGATTGTCCTGTGACTTTAGGGCTAGACCTGCCATGACTTTCCCTATGGAAATTCAGTCTGGAGGAACTAGCCCAGGCTTTATTAACCTGCATGCTGAGAAAATACCTTCTCAGTATGCAAATGAAGCTATGGTCACTCATTCATTCAACAAGTGTGTATCAGATACCTACTGTCAGTGAGCTCACAGCTCAGTGTGTTCATTGTTTCCGTGAGGTGGCCCCATTGCCTCTGTTGGGCAAACTTCTTCCTGTGTGTTTCTGTAGGTGACTATTATACAAGGTAAAAAAAAAAGAAGAAGAATGGAAGTATGTTTATAAGTATATTCTGAGCATAGAAAAAGGTGCCTGTATTAAATATTATTAAGAACTTACAAGTCTGTTTATGAGAAATTTGGCTTTTCAGCTAGGAACGATGCACAGTGATGAACATCACTACAAAGCCATTCTTATTGATGAGATACTTATTTTATAAACAAATGGAAAAATTGTCTTACAATAAAAGCCTTGATTTTTTTTTTTGTATCAGTAAACACTGAACTGTTCTGTCCTAACTCACGATCTGTTAAGCTCTCAATTCTAAATAGTTCCCAAATGGAAAGACATTTAATTGGATTATTCTATTTATTGATGTTCTGGCTTCGTTTTTTTCTTTGCAATAAAAGACTGTGTGGGATGGTAATTTAGTGTCAAATTATATTTAGTTATTAGTATTACTGCACTGAGCAGTTTCTGATCATTTCACCAACGGGAGACCCAGGCTTGCCCCTTAGTTATTAAGAACCATTAGTAATAATGAAATTAATGCTCTGGTGGTTTGCGCTCCCTCCTGGAAGCTTCCGCATTCTGAAAAGCTGAGAACACTCTCTTAAACTCTATCTGC
This sequence comes from Tragulus kanchil, assembly GCA_022376925.1. NCBI lineage: Eukaryota > Metazoa > Chordata > Mammalia > Artiodactyla > Tragulidae > Tragulus > Tragulus kanchil. Next base: position 72,642,173 of record JAIOJX010000003.1, on the reverse strand, counting down.
CGCCATTTTCAGTTTTGCCCAGAGGCTACATTTCTTGAAGAATGATTTTTCTAAAATAGTTGCCTGAAGCCGTTGCTCAATTTGTAGCTCTCAAATCAGTCCTCTGGGTCACAACAAAACACCTCTCTTGTCAGCGAAACCGGTAATTTGGTTTGGGATGTTTTTCTCTTCATTATTTTAATTGCGATCTCTGAGTTGGAATTTCTCTTGGTGCAACTGGGATCAATAGCCTTTTATTGTTGTTCCTTTTCTCTCTAAATATTTGGAGATTCCTACCTCATTCTTCAGCATTGGGGCCTCTTGGTGAGAGAGGGTATATATGAGTTTCATATTTCAATTAAGAAGTGTATTCAACTACCAGTAACAGAAAAATAATGACTTAAGTGAGGGTTTGTTTTCCTCTGTTGTTGTTCAGTTGCTAAGTTGTGTCTGATTCTTTGTGACCCCATGGACTACAACATGCCAGGCTTCCCTGTCCTTCAGTATCTCTCGGGGTTGGTTCCTATTCGTGTCCGTTGATTTGATTATGCCATCCAACCATCTCATCCTCTGTTGCCCCCTTCTTCTGCCCTCAATATTTCCCTGCATCAGGGTCATTAGTGCCCTGTATTTTATAAACAAATGTTTATGAGAAATTTGGCTTTTCAGCTAGGAACGATGCACAGTGATGAACATCACTACAAAGCCATTCTTATTGATGAGATACTTATTTTATAAACAAATGGAAAAATTGTCTTACAATAAAAGCCTTGATTTTTTTTTTGTATCAGTAAACACTGAACTGTTCTGTCCTAACTCACGATCTGTTAAGCTCTCAATTCTAAATAGTTCCCAAATGGAAAGACATTTAATTGGATTATTCTATTTATTGATGTTCTGGCTTCGTTTTTTTCTTTGCAATAAAAGACTGTGTGGGATGGTAATTTAGTGTCAAATTATATTTAGTTATTAGTATTACTGCACTGAGCAGTTTCTGATCATTTCACCAACGGGAGACCCAGGCTTGCCCCTTAGTTATTAAGAACCATTAGTAATAATGAAATTAATGCTCTGGTGGTTTGCGCTCCCTCCTGGAAGCTTCCGCATTCTGAAAAGCTGAGAACACTCTCTTAAACTCTATCTGCCGCCATTTTCAGTTTTGCCCAGAGGCTACATTTCTTGAAGAATGATTTTTCTAAAATAGTTGCCTGAAGCCGTTGCTCAATTTGTAGCTCTCAAATCAGTCCTCTGGGTCACAACAAAACACCTCTCTTGTCAGCGAAACCGGTAATTTGGTTTGGGATGTTTTTCTCTTCATTATTTTAATTGCGATCTCTGAGTTGGAATTTCTCTTGGTGCAACTGGGATCAATAGCCTTTTATTGTTGTTCCTTTTCTCTCTAAATATTTGGAGATTCCTACCTCATTCTTCAGCATTGGGGCCTCTTGGTGAGAGAGGGTATATATGAGTTTCATATTTCAATTAAGAAGTGTATTCAACTACCAGTAACAGAAAAATAATGACTTAAGTGAGGGTTTGTTTTCCTCTGTTGTTGTTCAGTTGCTAAGTTGTGTCTGATTCTTTGTGACCCCATGGACTACAACATGCCAGGCTTCCCTGTCCTTCAGTATCTCTCGGGGTTGGTTCCTATTCGTGTCCGTTGATTTGATTATGCCATCCAACCATCTCATCCTCTGTTGCCCCCTTCTTCTGCCCTCAATATTTCCCTGCATCAGGGTCTTTTCCAGTGAGTCAGCTCTTTGCATGAAGTGGCCAAACTGCTGGAGCTTCAGCATCAGTCCTTCTAATGAACATTCAGGGTTGATTTCCTTTAGGATTGACTGGCTTGATCTCCTTGCAGTCCAAGGAACTCTCAAGAGTCTTCTCCAACAGTACAGTTCAAAAGCATCAGTTCTTACACATTCAGCCTTCGTTATGGTACAACTCTCACACTGTACATGACGACTAGAAAAACCATAGCTTTGACTATACAGACCTTTTTCATCAAAGTGTTGTCCTCTTAAAAAAAAGTCCAGAGGAAGCAGTGTGAGTCTGTTATACAGTCCTTGGATTTTGGTTTTCATCCTCAGGGCTGCCTCAGAGCTACAGAATAGCTGCCCCTGCCCCAGCCATCACATCCCTGTTCTGGGCAGGAAGAAGAGGTGAGGGGCTGGTGGTGGGCCCCAGGCTGTCTTTGCCCTATGTTGCCTGAATGCCCTTTCCTCCCAGCCAGGAGCATCCATCCTGGCCACACCCATACAGAGGAAAAGGCCCCTTATGCATCCAGTTAAAGGTAACTGAGTGGACCCTTTCTGAAAAGAAAAAAAACATCATATTAAATCTGGAGTATTACATCTATCCTTTAAAGCATAGGTTCAACTGTGCTGCAAAAATAAAAGGTATTGGGCTTCCCTTGTGGCTCAGTGGATAAGAACCCATCTGCCAGTGCAGGAGACACAGGTTTGATCCCTGATCTGGGAAAATCCCACATACAGCAGAGCAGCTAAACCCACACATCAACAAAGACCCAGCACAACCAAAAATAAATAAATAAAACTTAAAAACAAAAAAGGTATTTTTCAAATAGATGTCAAAAATAGCATTTCCTCCCAAATGGGATAATCACACCCAGAGGACTGGGGAGAAAGAAGGTTAATGAGCCTCTTCCTCCTGCATGGTGCCATTCCAGGGTCACACTCCCGGTCCTGCATGCCATTTAGTTCCGGGTTGGTTCCTATTCGTGTCCGTTGATTTGATTATGCCATCCAACCATCTCATCCTCTGTTGCCCCCTTCTTCTGCCCTCAATATTTCCCTGCATCAGGGTCTTTTCCAGTGAGTCAGCTCTTTGCATGAAGTGGCCAAACTGCTGGAGCTTCAGCATCAGTCCTTCTAATGAACATTCAGGGTTGATTTCCTTTAGGATTGACTGGCTTGATCTCCTTGCAGTCCAAGGAACTCTCAAGAGTCTTCTCCAACAGTACAGTTCAAAAGCATCAGTTCTTACACATTCAGCCTTCGTTATGGTACAACTCTCACACTGTACATGACGACTAGAAAAACCATAGCTTTGACTATACAGACCTTTTTCATCAAAGTGTTGTCCTCTTAAAAAAAAGTCCAGAGGAAGCAGTGTGAGTCTGTTATACAGTCCTTGGATTTTGGTTTTCATCCTCAGGGCTGCCTCAGAGCTACAGAATAGCTGCCCCTGCCCCAGCCATCACATCCCTGTTCTGGGCAGGAAGAAGAGGTGAGGGGCTGGTGGTGGGCCCCAGGCTGTCTTTGCCCTATGTTGCCTGAATGCCCTTTCCTCCCAGCCAGGAGCATCCATCCTGGCCACACCCATACAGAGGAAAAGGCCCCTTATGCATCCAGTTAAAGGTAACTGAGTGGACCCTTTCTGAAAAGAAAAAAAACATCATATTAAATCTGGAGTATTACATCTATCCTTTAAAGCATAGGTTCAACTGTGCTGCAAAAATAAAAGGTATTGGGCTTCCCTTGTGGCTCAGTGGATAAGAACCCATCTGCCAGTGCAGGAGACACAGGTTTGATCCCTGATCTGGGAAAATCCCACATACAGCAGAGCAGCTAAACCCACACATCAACAAAGACCCAGCACAACCAAAAATAAATAAACAAAAGTTAAAAAAAAAAAAAAAAGGTATTTTTCAAATAGATGTCAAAAATAGCATTTCCTCCCAAATGGGATAATCACACCCAGAGGACTGGGGAGAAAGAAGGTTAATGAGTTTCCTCTTCCTCCTGCATGGTGCCATTCCAGGGTCACACTCCCCCGGTCACGGCCAGTGGGGTGGCAGCAGCCTCCGTGTGACCCGCAGAGGGCTCCCCAGTCAGTTCCAGTCCCTGTGTGTTGGTCATGGAAATGGCTCCTGCGTCCCTGTCACTCTGCTGCCGTTGGTCAGCCTCTGCCCACGGAAGGTTGCTTTCTGAATGATTCCTGATTGGGATTTTTGTTTGTTTGTTTGTTTAGGGGGGTGTGGGGCGGGGAGGGAGGGAGGTGGGTGGGCCACTTCTGTTGGTCTTTCATTTATCTATTTTTCATCCATCTTTGCTCTTTTGCTCCTGTGGGCCTCCCATCGCAGTGGCCTCTCTCGCTGCAGAGCACCGGCTCTGGGCGCATGCGCTCCAGAGCTTGGGCTCGGTAATTGGACATATCAATTTAGCTGCTCCGCGGCATGTGGGATCTTCCCAGGCCAGGGATCGAATTGGCACCCCTTGCACTGCAAGGCGGTGTCCTTACCCACTGGACCACCGTGGACGCCCCCTGATTGGGATTTGAGCATTGGTTCTAACTAGTCACTTTTAGGGAATGGACTTTGCTATGTCTGCAAGTGGTTCTTTGCTGAATACTCACATGATTATTTGCCTTTACCTGTTTATGCCTGAGTTCTCAGAAGTGCAAATGCTTCCCTGAGGTGAGCTAGGGTTGGCGTGTGTCTGTCCACGGTTGGCTTTTGTCAAGAGAGCGTCCTCCAAGAACACCATTCTAACTGGCCACCAACTTTCTTCTCAGAACACAGGGGGCCCTTCCTCACACTGTCTGCCCCTGATGGCAGTAGAAGAAAGGTCCTGCCCAAAGGAAGGACCAGATCCATGGGGTGGGGTCCAGTGTCCTGGTTCCACCAGGGATTAGCTGTGTGCTCTTGGGCAAGTCCTCTACCCTCCTTGAGCCTCAACTTCTTCTTCTGTAGAATGAGGCGGTTGGGCTGAATGACCTCCGAGGACCTCTCCAGGAGCTTTGGGATGCTCTGATATGGCTGTCTTAGAAGTCGCTCAGTCATGTCCAACTCTTTACAACCCGTGGACAAACCATCTAATTCTCCAGGCAAGAATACTGGAGCGGATGGCCTATCCCTTCTCTAGCGGATCTTCCCAACCCGGGGATCGAACCCAGGTCTCCCACATTGCTGGCAGATTCTTTACTGTCTGAGCCACCAGGGAAGCCCAAGAATACTGGAGAGGGTAGCCTTTCCCTTCTCTAGGGGATATTCCTAAGCCAGGGATCAAACCCTGGGCTTAGAGACTCCTCTAAAGAGAGCAAAGGAGATGGAGGAAAGAAAGAGTGAAGACTGAGGACTCTGTACCTTTTGTCTTTGTCTCAGAATAAGAGTCTGGAGGCTGGGCTTCTGGTGGAGTAAAGCTTTTCATCCATCTTTGCTCTTTTGCTCCTGTGGGCCTCCCATCGCAGTGGCCTCTCTCGCTGCAGAGCACCGGCTCTGGGCGCATGCGCTCCAGAGCTTGGGCTCGGTAATTGGACATATCAATTTAGCTGCTCCGCGGCATGTGGGATCTTCCCAGGCCAGGGATCGAATTGGCACCCCTTGCACTGCAAGGCGGTGTCCTTACCCACTGGACCACCGTGGACGCCCCCTGATTGGGATTTGAGCATTGGTTCTAACTAGTCACTTTTAGGGAATGGACTTTGCTATGTCTGCAAGTGGTTCTTTGCTGAATACTCACATGATTATTTGCCTTTACCTGTTTATGCCTGAGTTCTCAGAAGTGCAAATGCTTCCCTGAGGTGAGCTAGGGTTGGCGTGTGTCTGTCCACGGTTGGCTTTTGTCAAGAGAGCGTCCTCCAAGAACACCATTCTAACTGGCCACCAACTTTCTTCTCAGAACACAGGGGGCCCTTCCTCACACTGTCTGCCCCTGATGGCAGTAGAAGAAAGGTCCTGCCCAAAGGAAGGACCAGATCCATGGGGTGGGGTCCAGTGTCCTGGTTCCACCAGGGATTAGCTGTGTGCTCTTGGGCAAGTCCTCTACCCTCCTTGAGCCTCAACTTCTTCTTCTGTAGAATGAGGCGGTTGGGCTGAATGACCTCCGAGGACCTCTCCAGGAGCTTTGGGATGCTCTGATATGGCTGTCTTAGAAGTCGCTCAGTCATGTCCAACTCTTTACAACCCGTGGACAAACCATCTAATTCTCCAGGCAAGAATACTGGAGCGGATGGCCTATCCCTTCTCTAGCGGATCTTCCCAACCCGGGGATCGAACCCAGGTCTCCCACATTGCTGGCAGATTCTTTACTGTCTGAGCCACCAGGGAAGCCCAAGAATACTGGAGTGGGTAGCCTTTCCCTTCTCTAGGGGATCTTCCTAACCCAGGGATCAAACCCTGGGCTTAGAGACTCCTCTAAAAAGAGAGCAAAGGAGATGGAGGAAAGAAAGAGTGAAGACTGAGGACTCTGTACCTTTTGTCTTTGTCTCAGAATAAGAGTCTGGAGGCTGGGGGCTTCCCTGGTGGTCCAGTGGGTAAAGACACCGCCTTGCAGTGCAAGGGGCGCCGGTTCCATCCCTGGCCTGGGAAGATCCCATGTGCCGTGGAGCGGCTGGACTGATGTGTCCAACTACCAAGCCAGAGCTCTGGGGTGCACGCGTCCAGAGCGTGTGCTCTGCAACAGGAGAGGCTACTGCAGTGGGAGGCCCACACAGGCCCAAGAACAAAGATGGAAATAAATGAAAGACCAATAGAAGTAAGTGGCCAAAAAAAAAAAAAGAGTCGGGAGGCTGAGCATCCTCTCTGGTGGCTGGGAGCATTAGCCCCGAAGTCAGGGCTATTTAAAGTCAGTCTGAGCTTCTGTGATATGCCTACAAGTCAATACTGGTAGAGACACTGTGGTGAAGGGCAGTTGCTTCTTTTTATCCCCTTTCCCCTCAAACAAGTGGACATGAGCTGGGGAAAAGGAGGGCCTAGATCATTGGGCATCCTGTGTTTCCTGCATGTCTGGGATTAAAGAATCACATTTCTATTGATTGTTTAGTGTCACTTTCAACTCAAGGGTGTAGCTCAGGGGCATCTCTAACTGATGTTTTGGTCTTGTGTAGATGAATTTTTTCCCAGTTGCAAAGGGCTCTTTTGGCTTTTTTAGACTGATGACCAGAAAAGCTTTTTGTTTCTACAAAGCTGCATGGACTCTGAGCACTCAGGAGATCTCAGTAAAGCACAATACTTCCTTAGGAAGCTGAATTTTATTTATATCCTCAGAATTTGAGGCCTCCTTGGTGCCTCAAATGGCAAAGAATCTGCAATTCAGGAAACCTGGGTTCTATCCATGGGTTGGGAAGATCCCCTGGAGAAGGAAATGGCAACCCACTCCAGTACTGTTGCCTGGAGAAGCGCATGGACAGAGGAGCCTGGTGGGCTACAGTCCACGGGGGTCTCAAAGAGTTGGACATGACTGAGTGACTAACACTTTCTCAGAATTTTAGGTTGTTTTTTCTTCTGGCAGCCTGGTTAGAAGATCATCAAGCCACTGTGTACGCTTTGTATTCTTAATTGATTTAAATAAAAAGAGGAAATTTCTACATAGGAAAAGAAAAACACTCATTATGCCAAGGGGAAAAAATCAACTCTGCTACATAATGCTAATGGAATTCCTGTGATGTGTGATGGAATATTTATTTCCTTTCAAATGACGATTGAAATCATGCTTGGAGAATCCCTTTTAGAAGATGCTGGGAGCTGAAACAGCGATATTTTCAGGACAGTATAACATTTCTTGGGGATCTCTAGCCACAGGATAAAGCTGGTAGGAGGTAGTCAAAGAATTCATGAGTTCTGTCTGTTTGAGACCCTTCTTCAAAACCCTTCTCTCTTTGCCCTCCTACTTGTGCCTAAGACTGTTTCTTCTTGAAACTCAAGTAGAGTCGTTAGCTCTTCACCGGGCCCTTATCAATGGCTCATGACAGCAGGAATGCCTGGCAGTTTTGTGTCCCTTCAGACTTTTCAAAGCACACATGGTGAAAGGTCAGCTGAAGTGATCAAGAGGGCACTTTTCAATGCCCTCAGGAAATCTCCATGTCTGAAATTATGGAGAAATGGCCATGAGCGGTGTGTTCTGCTCATCTGAGCCTGGGAGCCTGTAGCCAGCTGTGCAAAAGAGGCACATGCCATGGGTCGGTGGGAGTCACTGAATCTGTTTTCCCTTGTTTCTCCCACCCGTGCCCACGCCTCAGATTCCTGCCCCTCACTGTTTCCCCTAGCTTTCTTTCCCTCGCTTCATGCTCTGCCCTTCCAGTGACTCAGGTAGCTTCCCTGTTTCCTATCCAGGCTCTCCCTGTTGGCCCCAAGCTTCCACGAGCTGTAGGGCCAATGGACTTCTGTCCCCTCAGCTTTCCTGGGGTCACCATGTCTGAGACCTGCCCTTGAGGGCAGCCTCAAAGAGGCCTAGCTGGTGCTGTGGGCCCCTGGATGAATTCTCATCTCGAGGAAAAGGAATCAGGTAGATTGTAGGTGTTTTTTTGTCTGGGGTTTTGTTTTGATAGGTAAGAAATGCACTCCAACTTTATTTTTTTGCATGTAGCTGTCCAATTTTCCCAGCACCATTTGTTGAAGAGGCTGTCTTTGTCCCATTACAGATTTCATCTCCTTTGTCAAAAATAAGGTATCCATAGGTGCCTGGGCCTATCTCTGGGTTCTCTATCTTGTTCCATTGGTCTATATTCCTGTTTTTGTGCCAGTACCATACTGTCTTGATGACTGTTGCTTTGTAGTAGAGTCTGAAGTTAGGGAGGCTGATCCCTCCAGCTCCATTCTTTTTCCTCAGGATTGCTTTGGCTATTCGCGGCCTTTTGTGTTTCCATATGAACTGTGTTATTCTTTGGTCTAGTTCTGTGAAGAATGTCATTGGAAGTTTGATAGGGATCGCATTGAATCTATAGATGATATTTGGTAGTATGGTCATTTTCACAGTATTGATTCTTCTGATCCAGGAACATGGAATATCTCTCCATCTGTTTAAGTCTTCTTTAATTTCTTTCATGAGTGTCTTGTAATTTTCTGTGTACAATTCTTTTGTTTCTTTGGGTAGGTTTATTCCTAGATATTTGATTCTTTTGGTTGCAATGGTGAAGGAGATTGCCTCTTTGATTTCATTTTCTGATTTTTCATTGTTTGTATATAGGAATGCGAGTGATTTCTGTGTATTGATTTTGTATCCCGCAACTTTGCTGAATTCATTGATTAGCTTTAATAGTTTTGTAACCATGTCTTTGGGGTTTTCTATGTATAATATCATGTCATCTGCAAAAAGAGAGAGCTTGACTTCTTCTCCAATCTGGATTCCTTTGATTTCTTTCTCTTCTCTTATTGCTGTTGCTAGAACTTCCAGGACTATGTTGAATAGTAGTGGTGAAAGTGGACACCGCTGTCTTGTTCCTGATCTTAGAGGAAATGCTTTCAGTTTTTTACCATTGAGGATAATGTTCGCTGTGGGCTTCTCATAGATGGCTTTCACTATGTTGAGATAGGTTCCTTCTATGCCCATTTTTTGAAGAATTTTTATCATAAGTGGATGTTGTACTTTGTCAAAGGCTTTTACTGCATCTATTGAGATGATCATGTGGTTTTTGTCTTTCAATTTGTTGATATGGTGTATCACATTGATTGATTTGTGGATATTGAAGAATCCTTGCATGCCTGGGATGAACCCAACTTGATCATGAGGTATGAGTTTTTTTGAAGTTGGAACATTCCCTGACACCATGCACAAAGATCAACTCAAAATGGATTAAAGACCTAAATGTAAGACCAGAAACCATCAAACTCTTAGAGGAGAATATAGGCAAAACACTCAAGGACAGAAATCAAAGCAAGATCTTCTCTGACCCACCTACTAGAATAGCGGAACTAAAAACAAAAATTAACATGTGGGACCTAATGAAACTTAACAGCTTTTGTACAGCAAAAGAAATTACAAAAAGGTGAACAGGCAGCCCACAGAATGGGAGAAAATCATAGCAAATGAAACAACAGACAAAGAATTAATCTCCAAAATCTATGAGCAACTCAGACAACTCAGCACCAGAAAAATGAACAACCCAATCAAAAAATGGGAAAAAAGATCTAAATAGACATCTCACCAAAGAGGACATACAGATGGCCCAAAAGCACATGAAACAATGCTCAACCTTGCTTACTATTAGAGAAATGCAAATTAAAACTACAATGAGATAGCACCTCACACCCGTCAGAATGGCCATCATCCACAAATCGACAGACAATAAATGCTGGAGATGGTGCGGAGAAAAGGGAACACTCCTGCATTGCTGGTGGGAATGCAAATTGATACAGCTGCTATGGAAGACAGTATGGCAATTCCTTAAAAAACTAAAAATAGGAGCACCATATGACCCAGCCATCCCACTCTTAGGCTTATACCTTGATGAAATTAAATCTGAAAGAAGCACCTGTACTCCAATGTCCATTGCAGCGCTCTATACAATAGCTAGAACATGGAAGCAACCTAGATGTCCATCTACGAATGAATGGATAAAGAAGCTCTGATACATGCATACGATGGAATACTACTCAGCTGTTAAAAGAAATGCTGAAGAATCAGTCCTAATGAGGTGGTTGGAGCTAGAACCTATCATAAAAAGTGAAATAAGTCAAACAGCGAAAGACAAGTGCAGTATAGTAACACATATATATGGAATCTAGTAAAAGGGCAATGATAACACACACAGTGAACCCACAGAAAAACAGAGAATAGACATATGGACATTGTGGGGAATGAACAATGTGTGGGAGGCATAGAGGGAGTACCATGGAAGCCTATGCTATCATGTGTGAAAAAGATAGCTACTGTTGTTGCGCTAAGGGAATAGGAGTACTTACAATGGCTTGGTGCGACGGCCAGGAGGGGTGGAATGGGGAGGGGGGAGGGGACCAGGGATATGCATATGACTGATCTGGAAACATACATGTCTGTGAACAACAAAACTCTGTAAAAACTTTCAAATAAAATAAAAGAAAGAACGAAAGAAATGTACTCCACAGACAGAGTATGGGCCACCGGAGAAGGCAAGAGTGGCTTTGAATTATGGTGTGGTTAGCTTTTTATGTTGTGGTTTAGTTGCTAAGTCATGTCTAACTCTTATGACCCAATGGATTGTAGCCAGCCATGTTCATCTGTCCATGGGATTTTTCCAGGCAAGGAGACTGGAGTGGGTTGCCACTTCTTTCTCTCAGGGATCTTCTAGACCCAGGGATCGAGCCCAGGTCTCCTGTGCTGCAGGGAAACCCCTAAGCTTTAATGAGCTGGGTAATTTTCATAGGCTAATGAGTAGGAGGATTATTCTATTTTGGAGAAGGAGTGGGGATTTCTAGGAACTGGGCCCCCTTCCACTCTATGGTCTTTATAGTCAGCCTTGGAACTGTCATGGTGCCTGTAGGTTCTAACTTAGCTTGCTGATGTGTTACCATGAGCATTTACTGAGGCTCAAGGTCTAGTGGAAGTCAACTTGTCTGCCATCTTAGATGTATTTGGTTCTCATCAGTTTATGTTGTGTCCTTGAGCTCTGTCATTCTTTTAGAGGTTGTTCCCTGCCCCCGTAGATGTTTCTTAAGTTGAAAAATCAGGATATCTTGCTTGTGACAGCATAGTAAGAACTACTCAGCTGTTAAAAGAAATGCTGAAGAATCAGTCCTAATGAGGTGGTTGGAGCTAGAACCTATCATAAAAAGTGAAATAAGTCAAACAGCGAAAGACAAGTGCAGTATAGTAACACATATATATGGAATCTAGTAAAAGGGCAATGATAACACACAGTGAACCCACAGAAAAACAGAGAATAGACATATGGACATTGTGGGGAATGAACAATGTGTGGGAGGCATAGAGGGAGTACCATGGAAGCCTATGCTATCATGTGTGAAAAAGATAGCTACTGTTGTTGCGCTAAGGGAATAGGAGTACTTACAATGGCTTGGTGCGACGGCCAGGAGGGGTGGAATGGGGAGGGGGGAGGGGACCAGGGATATGCATATGACTGATCTGGAAACATACATGTCTGTGAACAACAAAACTCTGTAAAAACTTTCAAATAAAATAAAAGAAAGAACGAAAGAAATGTACTCCACAGACAGAGTATGGGCCACGGAGAAGGCAAGAGTGGCTTTGAATTATGGTGTGGTTAGCTTTTTATGTTGTGGTTTAGTTGCTAAGTCATGTCTAACTCTTATGACCCAATGGATTGTAGCCAGCCATGTTCATCTGTCCATGGGATTTTTCCAGGCAAGGAGACTGGAGTGGGTTGCCACTTCTTTCTCTCAGGGATCTTCTAGACCCAGGGATCGAGCCCAGGTCTCCTGTGCTGCAGGGAAACCCCTAAGCTTTAATGAGCTGGGTAATTTTCATAGGCTAATGAGTAGGAGGATTATTCTATTTTGGAGAAGGAGTGGGGATTTCTAGGAACTGGGCCCCCTTCCACTCTATGGTCTTTATAGTCAGCCTTGGAACTGTCATGGTGCCTGTAGGTTCTAACTTAGCTTGCTGATGTGTTACCATGAGCATTTACTGAGGCTCAAGGTCTAGTGGAAGTCAACTTGTCTGCCATCTTAGATGTATTTGGTTCTCATCAGTTTATGTTGTGTCCTTGAGCTCTGTCATTCTTTTAGAGGTTGTTCCCTGCCCCCGTAGATGTTTCTTAAGTTGAAAAAATCAGGATATCTTGCTTAACTGCAAGGCACTGTAGCTGATCTAGAACCACCTTGGGGCTCGTCAAGTCCACCTCACTGTTCTGATGGGAGGACATCCCACCCCTTCCTAAGGCTGCCTTGGTTTGCAGGAGACAGCTGTCTTTTCCTTTTCATTTCTCAGTGGTGTCAGCATTTCCTTGCTGTTTCAGGATACAGAAGCATAATATGTTTTGATTTTGTCTCTAGCCACATCTGTGCCTCCCCTTAGCATGGAGGGAAAGATGAACCCATTGTGATTTAATTAATAAAAGAATGTAAGGAGGTTTTAAAGCAGCAGCACCTTGAAAAGGTATGATTTCATCCTGTAGGACTTACCAACAGTGGGGACTATCTGAGGGTATATGATCTGTGTATCCACAGCCAGAGCTAAATGCAGACTTGCATTATGAAATATTCCTTATTTTCTTTCTGTTTTTGTTAGAGGAGATGATAACTTCAATGCCAGCGTTTGCTCATTTCAGAGCCAGCTTTTATCACACACATCCAAAAAAGGAAGATGAGTGTTTTGAAAGAGGTGGTGTGAGGCGGTTTCACTTTGGTCCATTGGTAAATGCCGTCAGTTTCTTTTGTTTTCTTCTGTGTACAATGTTCTCCATTATGATTTTCAGAACAAATATCTTCCAGAATCTTATTCCATTAGATCTAAGCAGAACTCAGACCTATGTATCAATCCTTATGAAGAACAATTTCAGGTACTGAAGTTTCTTAATTTTCATAGGCTAATGAGTAGGAGGATTATTCTATTTTGGAGAAGGAGTGGGGATTTCTAGGAACTGGGCCCCCTTCCACTCTATGGTCTTTATAGTCAGCCTTGGAACTGTCATGGTGCCTGTAGGTTCTAACTTAGCTTGCTGATGTGTTACCATGAGCATTTACTGAGGCTCAAGGTCTAGTGGAAGTCAACTTGTCTGCCATCTTAGATGTATTTGGTTCTCATCAGTTTATGTTGTGTCCTTGAGCTCTGTCATTCTTTTAGAGGTTGTTCCCTGCCCCCGTAGATGTTTCTTAAGTTGAAAAATCAGGATATCTTGCTTAACTGCAAGGCACTGTAGCTGATCTAGAACCACCTTGGGGCTCGTCAAGTCCACCTCACTGTTCTGATGGGAGGACATCCCACCCCTTCCTAAGGCTGCCTTGGTTTGCAGGAGACAGCTGTCTTTTCCTTTTCATTTCTCAGTGGTGTCAGCATTTCCTTGCTGTTTCAGGATACAGAAGCATAATATGTTTTGATTTTGTCTCTAGCCACATCTGTGCCTCCCCTTAGCATGGAGGGAAAGATGAACCCATTGTGATTTAATTAATAAAAGAATGTAAGGAGGTTTTAAAGCAGCAGCACCTTGAAAAGGTATGATTTCATCCTGTAGGACTTACCAACAGTGGGGACTATCTGAGGGTATATGATCTGTGTATCCACAGCCAGAGCTAAATGCAGACTTGCATTATGAAATATTCCTTATTTTCTTTCTGTTTTTGTTAGAGGAGATGATAACTTCAATGCCAGCGTTTGCTCATTTCAGAGCCAGCTTTTATCACACACATCCAAAAAAGGAAGATGAGTGTTTTGAAAGAGGTGGTGGGAGGCGGTTTCACTTTGGTCCATTGGTAAATGCCGTCAGTTTCTTTTGTTTTCTTCTGTGTACAATGTTCTCCATTATGATTTTCAGAACAAATATCTTCCAGAATCTTATTCCATTAGATCTAAGCAGAACTCAGACCTATGTATCAATCCTTATGAAGAACAATTTCAGGTACTGAAGTTTCTTAATTTTGTGATCAACGTGGAGTTGGCCATATACCCAGGCTTGACAAAAGATGGAAAAGTCCACCCATTCCATCTCCAGTTTCACACTCATATTGCAGTAAAAGCACCAGAAGAAAAGTCACCAATTTTCTCTTGTTTTGAGTATCACCTTTCAGACAAAGTTAAGTACAAATGGAAATATGGCCTTTAAAAACCACCCAGACAGGTATTTTAAGTATCTCAGTTCATGTCCATCACTACTTTTGTTCATTTTCTGCTTCCTCAGATTCCAAAGGACTTCTTAATATTAATACTAGTGATGCTGTCTGATACACTGTTGCCAACCCAGCAGTTGATATCAAACAAATGAATGCATCGGGGACACGTGTGTGTGTTTTCAATCCAGGACAGTCAGGGTTTTGTGCACCAGGAGGGCTTGAGTCTGCCACTTCCAGCAAATGAACCCCAAACATGAACTACTTCCATTTTTATTCTGCTTGAGACCCTGTTCTGGCCTAACAGCTTTTCGTGTAGAGCTGCTCTCACGGAGGACCAGGGTGGGCTCCTGTGTGACTAGAATGGCCTAGACAGGCTCTGCATGAGCGGCCTCATGCTGGACGACAGGACCACTTGACCCAGTCCTTCCCAGTGTGCGATCGTGGCTGCAGAGACCAATCAGAAACCATGAAGATGTGCGCATGGACAGATCAGTCTGATTTTCTTGTCCAGTCTGTCTTGCCTTGTGACTCCACCTTCCAAAGTGACTGTGGGATTAAAACTTTTATTATCACGTTCGCTAGCATGGCACATCTGGGCCACCTACTGCCAGCTCCTGCTTCTGTAGCCGTGTGGGAAAGAATGCTTAGGGTGTCCTCTCTCCTTCTGAGGGTGCACTGGTCTCACTCCAGTTAAGAATTGGCTCTCCTACCTGTGGAGAAGGGCTTGGGGCCCCCCAGCATTGAAGCTTTCTGTGGGGCAACTGTGGCTTCATGTTTGAGACACGTGCTGTGTTTCTGGACCTTCCTCTCAGGGCTGGAGCCATTTAGCATGTAGCTTGTGCTAAGTCATTTCAGTTGTGTCTGACTTTCTATGACCCTAGCCCACCAGGTTCCTCTGTTCATGAGATTCTCCTGGCAAGCATACTGGAGTTGGGGGTTCCCTGGTGGTCCAGTGGGTAGAGAATCTGCCTTGCAGTGAAAGGGGCACTGGTTCAATCCCTGGCCCAGGAAGATCCCACGTGCCGTGGAGCAGTTGGACTGGTGTGTCTAATTACGAGGCAGCACTCTGGAGTGCACGCTCCCAGAGCCGGTGCTCAGCAATGAGAGAGGCCACTGCAATGGGAGGCCCACACATGCCAAAAGAATAAAAGATGGATAAAAGTAAATATTAAAAAACTAAAAGAGGCATGATGGAGAAAAAAATAAGAGTCAAAAAGAATACTGGAGTGGGTTGCCATTCCCTTCCCCAGGAGATCTTCCTGACCCAAGGATCAAACCCATGTCTCTGAAAGTCTCCTACATTGGCAGGTGGGTTCTTTGTGCTACCTGGGAAGCCCATGTAGCTTGTAGGTGACACTAATACAAAGGCTGCTGCCCTGTGAGTGTCATTTATAGCAGATTTGGGCCTTGAAGCCACTCAGGTGGAGTTGAGCAAAACCTAAGAGCTGTAGAATGTGGCTGGTGCAGGTTGGTATGTTTGGTCATTCCACATTTTGTCAGCTGCCTGAACAAGGTATTCTTGGCCTAGCAGAGCACCTAAAATCACCAAACAGGAAAACTTGTTACTCAGCGTGTGGTTCACACATCACTGCATCAGCATCACCCTGTTTGTTGAAACGCACAATCCCAAGCTCCAACCCTGAGCTCCTGAACCTGAAGTGTGTTGTTTGTACTGAAATTTTGCAGAACACTGATCAAGCCCATCTCCCCAGTAAATAAGATTGCTCTTAAAGAATCCCCGATTGGTTCATCTGAGTTTCTTTCTTTCAGAGGCTAACTTTTAACGGTGTACTCTGTAGACCTTAGGATCTATATAACATCCAGATTAAATTATTCACTTAAGATTTAAGTTACTTTTTTAAAAAGTTTGTCCTGTTTTATTGAATTTTTTTAATCCATTTATTTTCATCCATTTTTGTTCTTTGGCCTGTGTGGGCCTCCCATCGCAATGGCCTCTCTCCTTGCAGAGCACTGGCTTCTAATTGGACACACCAGTCCAACCGCTCCACGGCATGTGGGATCTTCCCGGGCCAGGGATCAAACCAGTGCCCCTTGCACTGCAAGGTAGACTCTTTACCCATGGACCACCAGGGAAGCCCTTAATATTTAAGTTACTTTATGGATAATTTAAAAGGAGAAAATTGTATTCCTTCTCTAAGAGTAGTCTGTTTCTTTTTATTTATTTTTCGGCTGTGCTGGGTCTTCATCACTGCTCATGGACTTTTCTCTAGTTGTGTCGAGCAGCGGCTACTTTCTAGAAGCACAGGCTTCTCATTGCAGTGGCTTCTCTTGTTGCAGAATGTGGTTCCAACGTGGAGATTTCAGTAATTGGGGCACATGGACTTAGTTGCCCTGCCGTATGTGGGATCTTTCCAAACTGGAGATCGAACCCAGGTCCCCCACTTTGGCAGGTAGATTCTTAACCACTGGACCAGCTAGGGAAGTCCTAAGAATAGTTTATTTTAAAACACAGGACTTGCTTTTTATCAGGCAAACCAGAGGTATTTGTTTGGGGTGTTTTTGAGGAGCAGGGTTGCAGCTTTATCCATATGATCATGGAATTAGCAAATGAAGCCTGAGATGAATGAACCTATTGGAGCTGAACATGTGAGTGCACTTTGAATGTTAGTTGATGGTGCAGGGTCTATATATTCAGAGTCCTCTGAGTGGGAACCTGAAAAACTAGATAGTATTACTGTTTCAAAGTTAATAAGAAAAAAGCAATAATCAAAGATACTCATCAGGAAATAAAAGTCTGAATTCAATATCCCATATGGACAACTCCTCTAATGGTCTGTTACATGGACATTCGTATTCAAAAACAATATTGTGTAGTCCTTCTGGCTTCAAAGATAAGTTTTAATTGTGTGATTTCAACTACATAAAGAGTGTCAATTTCTAACCAGGATATGAAAGAAAAATGGAAGCAGGGTTCTTATCATTAGATTTTCCCTGAGAGGCTGAAGGGACACTTCAGGGACATCTGGTCTATCACAACCGTCAGGGCTCCTCCCCTCCCAAACCCCAGTACTAAGGGAGGGAGCAAAAGTGAGTAGCCACCACAACACATGTTCCTCTGACATGCTGGGTGCTTTTCTCAATTTAAAAATAATTATTATCTATGTAATACATAGTCATGGTAGAAAAATCAGAAAATACAGATTAGCCAAAGGAAGAAAACTCAGAATGCTACCATTTAGAAACATGTCATAGTTTGGTATCTACCTTTACAGGCTTTTTGCTGCATATCTATATTACTATATATAAATGTATATTATTACCAAAAGTAGTATTGGAGAGTTTATAGTCTGATTTTCTCACTAAGCCTATTGTGAATTTTATTTATATACCAAATTTATGTCTGTAATAGTTTGACCATGTATACAGTATTTCTTTCTGTAGGAAACTTTATTCTCTGGTACCCTGTTGTTGGCCCTATTCTTTTTTTTTTTTACTATCATAGTCAGCATTGCCAGGAATATTTTTATACCATTACTTTGTGCATATCCTTCATTATTTATTTAGGATAAATTCATACTTTTTAAACTTCTGATCCCTATTGCCAAGTTATTCTCCAAAGGTACCATTTCATTGTTCCATGGGCATGGATTAGAGTGCCAGGTTCTTATAAAAATTGAGGATATATGCACAAAAAAACTGTAGATGATACTCACACTCTCAGTTCAGTTGCTCGGTCATGTCCAACTCTTTGCAACACCATGAACTGCAGCACGCCAGGCTTCCCTGTCCTTCACCATCTCCCAGAGCTCTCTTAAACTTATGTCCATTGACTCAGTGATGCATCACACTCCTCAAAGATACTCATCAGGAAATAAAAGTCTGAATTCAATATCCCATATGGACAACTCCTCTAATGGTCTGTTACATGGACATTCGTATTCAAAAACAATATTGTGTAGTCCTTCTGGCTTCAAAGATAAGTTTTAATTGTGTGATTTCAACTACATAAAGAGTGTCAATTTCTAACCAGGATATGAAAGAAAAATGGAAGCAGGGTTCTTATCATTAGATTTTCCCTGAGAGGCTGAAGGGACACTTCAGGGACATCTGGTCTATCACAACCGTCAGGGCTCCTCCCCTCCCAAACCCCAGTACTAAGGGAGGGAGCAAAAGTGAGTAGCCACCACAACACATGTTCCTCTGACATGCTGGGTGCTTTTCTCAATTTAAAAATAATTATTATCTATGTAATACATAGTCATGGTAGAAAAATCAGAAAATACAGATTAGCCAAAGGAAGAAAACTCAGAATGCTACCATTTAGAAACATGTCATAGTTTGGTATCTACCTTTACAGGCTTTTTGCTGCATATCTATATTACTATATATAAATGTATATTATTACCAAAAGTAGTATTGGAGAGTTTATAGTCTGATTTTCTCACTAAGCCTATTGTGAATTTTATTTATATACCAAATTTATGTCTGTAATAGTTTGACCATGTATACAGTATTTCTTTCTGTAGGAAACTTTATTCTCTGGTACCCTGTTGTTGGCCCTATTCTTTTTTTTTTTTACTATCATAGTCAGCATTGCCAGGAATATTTTTATACCATTACTTTGTGCATATCCTTCATTATTTATTTAGGATAAATTCATACTTTTTAAACTTCTGATCCCTATTGCCAAGTTATTCTCCAAAGGTACCATTTCATTGTTCCATGGGCATGGATTAGAGTGCCAGGTTCTTATAAAAATTGAGGATATATGCACAAAAAAACTGTAGATGATACTCACACTCTCAGTTCAGTTGCTCGGTCATGTCCAACTCTTTGCAACACCATGAACTGCAGCACGCCAGGCTTCCCTGTCCTTCACCATCTCCCAGAGCTCTCTTAAACTTATGTCCATTGACTCAGTGATGCCATCCAACCATCTTGCCCTCTGTCATTCCCTTCTCCTCCTGCTTTCTATTTTTCCCAGCATCAGGGTCTTTTCCAACGAGTCATCTTTTCATATCAGATGACCAAAATATTGGAGCTTCAGCATCCGTCCGTCCAATGAAGATTCAGGGTTGATTTCCTTTAGGACTGACTGGTTTGATCTCCTTGCAATTCGAGGGACTCTCAAGAGTATTCTCCAGCACCATAGTTCAAAGGCACCAGTTCTTTGGCACTCAATCTTCTTTATGATCCAACTCTCACATCCATACATGACTACTGGGAAAACCATAGCTTTGACTAAACGGACTTTTGTTGGTAAAGTGACGTCTCTGCTTTTTAACATGCTGTCTAGGTTTGTCATAGCTTTTCTCCCAAGGAGCAAGGATCTTTTAGTTTCATGCCTGCAGTCACCATCCACAGAGATTTTGAAGCCCAAGAAAATAGCCTGTCACTGTTCCATTGTTGTCTGTCACTCTTTCCATCTATTTGCCACAAAATGATGGGCACACACTACACACACAGTAAGAATGGGCCAAAGTGCTCTGAAGAGTGGATTATAAACAGGAAGACTCTCAGCTTTTGGAGAGCCTCAAGTTGAAGTCTGCTCTGTGGCTCTCATTAAAAGTATGATACTGATTACATGCCCGCTCCAACCTCAGGCCTCATTAATAGTACCCGAGTGCCATCAGCACCCTACACAGGCTTCATGAAAACCATTTCCTCCTATGTTCATTCGGAATTATTTTTATTTACCATTACTTTTTTTTGTGCATATCCTTCATTATTTATTTAGGATAAATTCATACTTTTTAAACTTCTGATCCCTATTGCCAAGTTATTCTCCAAAGGTACCATTTCATTGTTCCATGGGCATGGATTAGAGTGCCAGGTTCTTATAAAAATTGAGGATATATGCACAAAAAAACTGTAGATGATACTCACACTCTCAGTTCAGTTGCTCGGTCATGTCCAACTCTTTGCAACACCATGAACTGCAGCACGCCAGGCTTCCCTGTCCTTCACCATCTCCCAGAGCTCTCTTAAACTTATGTCCATTGACTCAGTGATGCCATCCAACCATCTTGCCCTCTGTCATTCCCTTCTCCTCCTGCTTTCTATTTTCCCAGCATCAGGGTCTTTTCCAACGAGTCATCTTTTCATATCAGATGACCAAAATATTGGAGCTTCAGCATCCGTCCGTCCAATGAAGATTCAGGGTTGATTTCCTTTAGGACTGACTGGTTTGATCTCCTTGCAATTCGAGGGACTCTCAAGAGTATTCTCCAGCACCATAGTTCAAAGGCACCAGTTCTTTGGCACTCAATCTTCTTTATGATCCAACTCTCACATCCATACATGACTACTGGGAAAACCATAGCTTTGACTAAACGGACTTTTGTTGGTAAAGTGACGCTCTGCTTTTTAACATGCTGTCTAGGTTTGTCATAGCTTTTCTCCCAAGGAGCAAGGATCTTTTAGTTTCATGCCTGCAGTCACCATCCACAGAGATTTTGAAGCCCAAGAAAATAGCCTGTCACTGTTCCATTGTTGTCTGTCACTCTTTCCATCTATTTGCCACAAAATGATGGGCACACACTACACACACAGTAAGAATGGGCCAAAGTGCTCTGAAGAGTGGATTATAAACAGGAAGACTCTCAGCTTTTGGAGAGCCTCAAGTTGAAGTCTGCTCTGTGGCTCTCATTAAAAGTATGATACTGATTACATGCCCGCTCCAACCTCAGGCCTCATTAATAGTACCCGAGTGCCATCAGCACCCTACACAGGCTTCATGAAAACCATTTCCCCTCCAGTAGACAATGTCTATCTTTATTCAATATCAGTATTGATGCCATTAAGCTTTGAGAGGCTAACAGGTTGGAAATATTTGGGGAATGTTGTGTAAAAAGCCAGGTCATAGCCACTGAAGGTTATAATATTCAGAACTGACCAGGAAAGCAGAGAGGATCCCATCAGTCCTCCTTTGTAAACCTTCTCTCCTTCCTCCACATTTGTTGTGAAGGTGTTAGTCACACAGTCATGTCCAGTTCTTTGTGACTCCATGGACTGTGGCCCACCAGGCTCCTCTGCCCATAGGATTCTCCAGGCAAGAATACTGGAGTGGGTTGCCATGCCCTTCTCCAGGGGATCTTCTTGATCCAAGGACTGAACCCCAGACTCCTGCATTGTAGGCAGATTCTTTACCATTTAAGCCACCAGGGATCCCCCCCACATTTGTTAAACTTTCTAATTTTCTACAGCACACTGTTATGGAGGAGAAGAAGCATTCCATCTGCTCTCACTCCCCCTGTTATTTTGATTCCACTCTGACATCCTCTGACATTGTTATTGACAGCAAAGGGGAGTGAAGCTGAGCTATACAGCCAGTGCTTGAAAGACTTGTCTTTCCTTCTGTAGTGAAGAAAATAGCTCTAGTCATTGCTCTGTGAGAAAAGGGGATCCTTCAGGGGTGCTGTGTGATGGTCGAGAGGGGAGGGAAGGGGGGGATATACATGTGACTAATCTGAGAACATGCATGTCTGTGAACAACAAAACTCTGTAAAAGTTAAAAGTAAAATAAAGGTTTAAAAAAAAAAAAGAAAAGAAAAATGCAAGCTAATACAACTAGAAAAAAAAAAAAAGAACAATTGTGAGAAATCTTTGCTTTGTCTGTTGCTGGGACCATGGGCTTCCTCTGTGATTCTATTGCTTTAGGCTTGAGCATAATGAGGCTACAGTGTGTGGGTCACAGGTAACCTAGGCTCAGAAGCTGAAGGTCTTTCTATGAGCTGGCATGTAGAGGCGGGCACTGTCACTTGGATCATAACACTTTCTGCTGTCTGATGAGAACTTGCTATGAACTTCCTGTTATAGCGAGTATGCATTTTCACAGTCACCTGCTCAGGTATAAAAGTGGAGCTGCGGTTAATCGAGCTGAACTTCACTCTGGGGCTGCTGCCCTCACCCCCTGGGCAGTGACGGCGCAGGTCTGCTCTGGCGTCCCCACCCCCGCAGGGCTCAGCCTGGGAGTTCAGTACATGATCCTTCCTCAGAGACCTTCTGGCATCCAGGCTTTGATCAGATCCCTTTCAGTCTTCTTCCTCCTACCAGATGCCCAAACTTGGCATCTTCTGAGCTAGAAAAGCCGCCTCCCACAGCACCACACATTTTTCTTGATTCCAATTCACAGGGTGACCCCCCTCCTCTAGGTTGTTAGCCTTTCTTGACTCAGAAAGTCTCTTCTGTCTCCAAAACCCCCAGTCCTCACAATCAAGAGCCTTACCCTTCCAGACTGTTTCCTCTGCTGTGACTGGATAACAACCGAAATTCAGAAGCTTGATGAATGAGTCCATTGGCCCCTACCCTCCCTGAGGCAATGAACGGCCCAGACTCTGCAGGTGGAGGGCTACAGGCAATACGAAAATGGTGGGAGAGGGGGATTCAGGTTATTACCGCTTCAGTTCATCCCTGACATCATGCAGGCTGTGGGACTTCCCATTTTGTGTTTTTCTTTTATTTCCCATGTGTGAGTATCTTGTTTCCTTGATTAGGTTGTAATCTCAGAAGGTACTCTGTTTTTGCTCACTTTGCAGTCCTTGGGGCCATTAGCAGGAGAAAGAACTTCAGAACTGGGGAGAGCCCCAGTCTGGGAGTTGGGAGATGTTTGTTGTCTTTCTAGACCTGCCATTGACTACCTGGTCAGCTTGGGTGAGTCATTTGACTGCATCTGTAACATGGGGGAGGGGCTGGACTAAATGTCTCTCCCATCATTTTTTTTTTTTGGCCACGCCACATGGCATGTGGAGTCTGAGATACCCACATCCCCTGCATTGGGAGTGGGCACTGGACCACCAAGGAAGTCCCTCCCCCATCATTAATTTTCTAGTCACGCCAAGGAAGCTTGTTCTTCCAATGGGCTGTAAGGTACATACTTTTCTAAGGAAGCTTAGAAACCAGGTCCAGGGGTACCTCAGTATTGTATTCACGTTGGCAAAGCATTTGAGTATCTCACTGAATTTTAGGGCCAAAAAAAAAAAAAAGCCACTGATGGGCTCCATTTCCCACATTGCTAGGTTGATCGTGAGCAAAATCACTCATTTTTCTATAACCATCCACGATGTTTTGTGTTTTTTTTCCTAGAACACTTATAATGGCTAATCATGGCTTGTCTCATTTCTCAACATCCTGCCTGACAAATCCCTTTTTAAAATAAATGTTAATTACTGTAATTGTGAGGATTCCTCCTGCTAGCTCCAGTGTAAGGCTGAGCAGTCTTGATGAACGGATCTTGGGGAGAGGTTTGGTTGACAGCCTCCTTTTGTTCGTTTGGCTACGGTAGATGCACCTTCTCCCTAAAACAGGATTAACACTCTAATCCTGTTTTTGGCAAGCCCTGCTGCCTCCTCTCCAAATCTTCAGAATTCTGCTGAGGCCCTGGGCTCTCAGGGGGATGGTGCCACTGATGGAAATGACAAAATACAATGTGTTTTAGAAAGAATGGCAGTTACTGAGTAGAGCGATTCTGTGTAAAATAATAAGACTCTATAGTCAACTTGAACAGTGTATTTTTTATATGTAAGGGGTCTAGTAGATTATTGTTGATTTTGTTGTTGGAGTTGCTTGAACAACCCTTTGTTTTTTTTCTTTTGTTTTTTAATATTTATTTGGCTGCACTGGATCTTAGTTGTTGGATGTGGGATCTAGTTCCCTGACCAGGAATTGAACCCAGGCCCCTTGTATTGGGCACATGGAGTTTTAGCCACTGGACCACCAGGGAAGGCCCCCTAGGACACTGTTAAGCCTTAGATGTTAGTGGGCATCAGACCTATCTTATCTTCTCATAAACTTCTCATTATAGTCCTCTGGACTTGGATTACTATGCCAGATATGTTTAAGTGTGTCTAGCTGAATTAAAACTTCTCAGACTAACCACATATCAACTTCCCAGCCCTCTTACAGAATTGCTGCCAAGCAGTTTCAGGATTTAACATGTCTTGGTCCTTCCCGGCTGGTTGGTGTCTAATCCTTGCTTTCCCCTCCTCTTCCCATCCAGAGGCTGGCCTCACAGCAAAGCTTAGAAAC
The DNA here is from genome assembly GCA_022376925.1 of Tragulus kanchil. Lineage (NCBI taxonomy): Eukaryota > Metazoa > Chordata > Mammalia > Artiodactyla > Tragulidae > Tragulus > Tragulus kanchil. The sequence continues at coordinate 72,617,743 of JAIOJX010000003.1, read as the reverse complement.
ACCTTTAGGGTCAAGTGAACATCACATTTCCATGTGGAAAAACATGCAGGGTGTCTAAAGCATCTGCCTTACTTTTTATATTCTTTCTTCCTTAATAGTTTTCAGTTCAGCTCAGTCACGTTCAGCTCTTTGAGACCCCACCGACTGCGGCACGCCAGGCTTCCCTGTCCTTCACTGTCTCCTGGAGTTTGCTCAGACTCATGTCCATTGAGTCCGTGATGCCATCCAACCATCTCATCCTCTGATGCCAGCTTCTCCTCCTGCCTTCAGTCTCTCCCAGCATCAGGGTTTTTTTCCCAATGAGTCTTCTCCCCTATGTTAAATACTCTGTGTGTACCTCATTGGCACCAGATTGCCACTGTTGCCAACCTTGTGTCTGATTTTGACTGTAGTTTGGAGCTGGCACCGGGATCAGCCTTGCTCCCTTCACAGCTCAAAGTTGCAGGGTCAACCAAAGACCTTGTCAAAAAACTTGAAATCAGTTTAGAATTGAGAATGTCTACGACTTTAAGTATTCTCAGCGACAAGGATTGCTTCCATTTTTTTAATTAGTTCAGAGGCTGAAAGAGCTGGCTTTAAGAAAAACTGTAAGGGAAAAAAAAAAAGAGCTGAAGGCAGGTTATTCATTACATTTCAGATGAATAGATGCTCCCAGGAAGGAATTTGGAAGCCCCTTTCTGGGAGCTTTTATTTAGGCATTCAGGGAAGACCAGGCCACTTAATGGTGAGGGGCTGGCTCCCTGTGGCACTTTAACGCAGCGGGTTTTGTGTTCCTTGTCAGTCTGGGGTCTGTTTCCCTCCTGCTTGCTGACCTGATCTTACTTCACAAGTCAGCCTGTGCCCTGGGTGTGCCTTTCTACACACCTGACCCACCATTTTCTGGAGGTTTTCTGCCACTTGGTCCTGTGCGTCTGGTTGATAGGCTAAGTATCCAAGCCCGGGGAACTGTTGGGTGCCTCTGAGTGGGGCTTTAGAAATGCAAATAAGGAGTTTATTCAAGCTCCTGTATTTGAGGTTAGTTAGAGGGCCTCCAGATTCCCTGAAGCAAGAAGCCTGCAGCAGCGGAGGGCCCTTGTTTAGACTCTGTTGGCCTTCCAAGTGAACATCACATTTCCATGTGGAAAAACATGCAGGGTGTCTAAAGCATCTGCCTTACTTTTTATATTCTTTCTTCCTTAATAGTTTTCAGTTCAGCTCAGTCACGTTCAGCTCTTTGAGACCCCACCGACTGCGGCACGCCAGGCTTCCCTGTCCTTCACTGTCTCCTGGAGTTTGCTCAGACTCATGTCCATTGAGTCCGTGATGCCATCCAACCATCTCATCCTCTGATGCCAGCTTCTCCTCCTGCCTTCAGTCTCTCCCAGCATCAGGGTTTTTTTCCCAATGAGTCTTCTCCCCTATGTTAAATACTCTGTGTGTACCTCATTGGCACCAGATTGCCACTGTTGCCAACCTTGTGTCTGATTTTGACTGTAGTTTGGAGCTGGCACCGGGATCAGCCTTGCTCCCTTCACAGCTCAAAGTTGCAGGGTCAACCAAAGACCTTGTCAAAAATCTTGAAATCAGTTTAGAATTGAGAATGTCTACGACTTTAAGTATTCTCAGCGACAAGGATTGCTTCCATTTTTTTAATTAGTTCAGAGGCTGAAAGAGCTGGCTTTAAGAAAAACTGTAAGGGAAAAAAAAAAAGAGCTGAAGGCAGGTTATTCATTACATTTCAGATGAATAGATGCTCCCAGGAAGGAATTTGGAAGCCCCTTTCTGGGAGCTTTTATTTAGGCATTCAGGGAAGACCAGGCCACTTAATGGTGAGGGGCTGGCTCCCTGTGGCACTTTAACACAGCGGGTTTTGTGTTCCTTGTCAGTCTGGGGTCTGTTTCCCTCCTGCTTGCTGACCTGATCTTACTTCACAAGTCAGCCTGTGCCCTGGGTGTGCCTTTCTACACACCTGACCCACCATTTTCTGGAGGTTTTCTGCCACTTGGTCCTGTGCGTCTGGTTGATAGGCTAAGTATCCAAGCCCGGGGAACTGTTGGGTGCCTCTGAGTGGGGCTTTAGAAATGCAAATAAGGAGTTTATTCAAGCTCCTGTATTTGAGGTTAGTTAGAGGGCCTCCAGATTCCCTGAAGCAAGAAGCCTGCAGCAGCGGGAGGGGCCCTTGTTTAGACTCTGTTGGCCTTCCAATTGGTCTGGGGTCTCGCAGTTCTTAGGGCACTGGGATGGTCCAGGAGACTTTATTTAGGTGATGGTGGCGGTTATGGCTCTTGCCTTGGAAACCCCTGCCGTAACCCGCTTTGAACATGAGTTTGTTCAGTGAGGCGTCCGTTGCATTTAGATACCTGACTCCATCTTACTTGTTTTATTGTCTGTCTCCCCGACCCCCACAACTAGATGCCAAGGTCTATGAAGGCAGGGCCTTTTTTATTCAGCACTCCATCTGACAGTGCTTGGAGGAGAGCAGGTGCTCAATAACATTCCTTGATTAACCAAGTCATTGCCCCTGAATTGCAAATTGTCAGTGATCAACAGTGGATAAACATGACAAGAGACATGAATCATTGCCCAGAAAGCCTACAAAGGGGTATCTGAACTTGTATTCTGGGACTTGGCCAGGCATTCCCTTTGGACCTGAGCGATCTGGATCTTCAATTTAGATGTACCTGCTGTGGTGAAGGCAGCACTGTGAGGACACAGCATTTTGTCAGTTCTGTGAGGAGGGCCAGTCTCGTGGACAGCAGACAGCAAGGGGGACCAGTGCGGGCAAGGGTGGCTGAAGCCCTGGGAGGCAGAGTGTGGCAGTGAGGGGTCCCGTTCAGGCAGCACTGAGACAGCCCACTGGGAGGATCAGCTCAGGTCATCTGTCCACAAGCAGGAGGGCCTCGTCCCCACCCTGTCCTCCGCCAGACTCAGGGCGTCCTCAGAGATTGCCTGAAGCTGCCCCGGGATGCTGGTCAGTTGATTCACAGCAAAATCACCCATCCACATTTCCTGACAAAGCCCAGCCAGGCAGGCTGAGGTTCAGAGCAGGATGATTGTAGGGATGGTGGGCTCAAGAGGCAGGAAACAGTGGGGCTTCTTGGTGGTCCAGTGGTTAGGACTTAGCACTGCAGGGGGCACAGTTTCAATCCCCAGTCCAGGAGCTAAGTTCCCACAAGCTATGCAGTGTGGCCAAAATAAATAAAAATCAAATAAATTTGTTTTAAAATAAGAGGCAAAACTTTCCTGGCGGTTCAGTAGTTAAGTCCAGGGGGCCTCAGATTCCTGAAGCAAGAAGCCTGCAGCAGCGGAGGGGCCCTTGTTTAGACTCTGTTGGCCTTCCAATTGGTCTGGGGTCTCGCAGTTCTTAGGGCACTGGGATGGTCCAGGAGACTTTATTTAGGTGATGGTGGCGGTTATGGCTCTTGCCTTGGAAACCCCTGCCGTAACCCGCTTTGAACATGAGTTTGTTCAGTGAGGCGTCCGTTGCATTTAGATACCTGACTCCATCTTACTTGTTTTATTGTCTGTCTCCCCGACCCCCACAACTAGATGCCAAGGTCTATGAAGGCAGGGCCTTTTTTATTCAGCACTCCATCTGACAGTGCTTGGAGGAGAGCAGGTGCTCAATAACATTCCTTGATTAACCAAGTCATTGCCCCTGAATTGCAAATTGTCAGTGATCAACAGTGGATAAACATGACAAGAGACATGAATCATTGCCCAGAAAGCCTACAAAGGGGTATCTGAACTTGTATTCTGGGACTTGGCCAGGCATTCCCTTTGGACCTGAGCGATCTGGATCTTCAATTTAGATGTACCTGCTGTGGTGAAGGCAGCACTGTGAGGACACAGCATTTTGTCAGTTCTGTGAGGAGGGCCAGTCTCGTGGACAGCAGACAGCAAGGGGGACCAGTGCGGGCAAGGGTGGCTGAAGCCCTGGGAGGCAGAGTGTGGCAGTGAGGGGTCCCGTTCAGGCAGCACTGAGACAGCCCACTGGGAGGATCAGCTCAGGTCATCTGTCCACAAGCAGGAGGGCCTCGTCCCCACCCTGTCCTCCGCCAGACTCAGGGCGTCCTCAGAGATTGCCTGAAGCTGCCCCGGCATGCTGGTCAGTTGATTCACAGCAAAATCACCCATCCACATTTCCTGACAAAGCCCAGCCAGGCAGGCTGAGGTTCAGAGCAGGATGATTGTAGGGATGGTGGGCTCAAGAGGCAGGAAACAGTGGGGCTTCTTGGTGGTCCAGTGGTTAGGACTTAGCACTGCAGGGGGCACAGTTTCAATCCCCAGTCCAGGAGCTAAGTTCCCACAAGCTATGCAGTGTGGCCAAAATAAATAAAAATCAAATAAATTTGTTTTAAAAATAAGAGGCAAGGAGACTTTCCTGGCGGTTCAGTAGTTAAGACTCCAGTCTTCATGGCAGGGACTGCAGATTTGATCCCTGGATAGGGAACTAAGATCCCACATGCCATATAGCATGCCCCCCCCCAATTTTTTTAAATACAAGAGTCAAGAAAAAGCATGTGTTGAGCACAGATACTCTGATCTTCTTCAGCCTAATGGCTTTGGAGAGTCCATTAACATTTCACCTACAAGATGGGGAGAAAGAATATTCCTTTAGCATGGTGGTTTTTCAGGCTGAAGCTTGAGATATATGAGGCTTTTAGGATAGTGTCTAACAAACAATGAGAACAGAATACGTGATTTTTTCTGTGTATGTTATTTTGTGTTACACTTAACAAGACCAATAAAGGGGATATACAAGAGGGTGAAATATTGGGGAGAAGGGAACAAGCCCTCAAGTTAATAACATACCTCTTGCCTCATAGAAGGCCTGACCCAGGACAGCACTTTGTTTAAAGGTTGCTTGTGTTTTACATTCTCCAAGGATGATCTAATTGTATGTAATCACACAGAAAAGAATCTTCCCCATCCTCTTGGGAAGCACAAGCACGTTGGAAAGCTTGGTGAATAGCTCTGATCTCTCTCTAGCCTTGGGGGGCCGCGAGGGGTGGTCCGCCTTTGGCCTGCTGGCTCTGCGCCCTGCCCTGACTGAACAGGTGCTCTCTGAGGGCTTTGAGAGGCCGTGTAACAGATATGATAAAGGCGTATCCCACAGTCGTCCCCACCCTGTCCTCCGCCAGACTCAGGGCGTCCTCAGAGATTGCCTGAAGCTGCCCGGCATGCTGGTCAGTTGATTCACAGCAAAATCACCCATCCACATTTCCTGACAAAGCCCAGCCAGGCAGGCTGAGGTTCAGAGCAGGATGATTGTAGGGATGGTGGGCTCAAGAGGCAGGAAACAGTGGGGCTTCTTGGTGGTCCAGTGGTTAGGACTTAGCACTGCAGGGGGCACAGTTTCAATCCCCAGTCCAGGAGCTAAGTTCCCACAAGCTATGCAGTGTGGCCAAAATAAATAAAAATCAAATAAATTTGTTTTAAAAATAAGAGGCAAGGAGACTTTCCTGGCGGTTCAGTAGTTAAGACTCCAGTCTTCATGGCAGGGACTGCAGATTTGATCCCTGGATAGGGAACTAAGATCCCACATGCCATATAGCATGCCCCCAATTTTTTAAATACAAGAGTCAAAAAAAAGCATGTGTTGAGCACAGATACTCTGATCTTCTTCAGCCTAATGGCTTTGGAGAGTCCATTAACATTTCACCTACAAGATGGGGAGAAAGAATATTCCTTTAGCATGGTGGTTTTTCAGGCTGAAGCTTGAGATATATGAGGCTTTTAGGATAGTGTCTAACAAACAATGAGAACAGAATACGTGATTTTTTCTGTGTATGTTATTTTGTGTTACACTTAACAAGACCAATAAAGGGGATATACAAGAGGGTGAAATATTGGGGAGAAGGGAACAAGCCCTCAAGTTAATAACATACCTCTTGCCTCATAGAAGGCCTGACCCAGGACAGCACTTTGTTTAAAGGTTGCTTGTGTTTTACATTCTCCAAGGATGATCTAATTGTATGTAATCACACAGAAAAGAATCTTCCCCATCCTCTTGGGAAGCACAAGCACGTTGGAAAGCTTGGTGAATAGCTCTGATCTCTCTCTAGCCTTGGGGGGCCGCGAGGGGTGGTCCGCCTTTGGCCTGCTGGCTCTGCGCCCTGCCCTGACTGAACAGGTGCTCTCTGAGGGCTTTGAGAGGCCGTGTAACAGATATGATAAAGGCGTATCCCACAGTGGTGGCGTCTCTTCTCCAGGGAGATGGAGAGGCTTTTCATGACAATTAATTATTCACATTTTCTCTCCTGCCCCTCAAATACTTGGTTTTCTTTTGAGCTCCATGGAGGCAGGTTTTCTCTGGGATGTGTGCAACCCTGGTGCCTGATGGTGGTCCGGAGCTGTGTTCTATGCCCCTGGAAGCCTGTTTAGTCCAGTCTCATGAACTGGGCAGAAGCTGGCAATGGCCAGAGTGTACCAACGCCAGCGCTTCTTCCCTCGGCTCTGCCCGGGGCAGGATGCCAGCTGCTGCTGTCTCCGTGGTTTACGGGAGCTCAGGGGTCGGGTCTCCATCCTCGCTGTTTGATCAACTGGAGCTGCATCCTGAATTCCCCGGGTGAGCCAGGCTTGGCGGAATGCCTTCCAGCCCTGCTCCCTGCTCCCAGGCCGGGCATCTTGCCCCTTTGCAGAGCCGTAAACATTCACTCAGCCAGGCGGGCTTCAGTGTGGCCTTTGTTACTGCTCTCCAGGAAACCTTTGTGTGGCCGATGGAGGTGGTTACTGGGCACCCTGACAACTTGGTCTCTGAGATTCAGAAGTTACCTTCCCCTGGGCCTCTTCTCGCCCAGGCCTCGCATGCTGGCTGCCTTCCCTGAGTCATGCTTTTGCTTTTCTGTCACTGTCATGCCCACGCCCAGTGCTGGCTTGATCCTGTCCCCTTGAAGACAGTGCTCAGAAGTAGAGACCTGGGCTTGCGCCCTCAGGAAGCGGCATCTTGGGCATTTCTTGGGATGAGAGTAACCCTGCCTCTTTTGGGGGCTGACATGAGGATTCCCTGAGTTCATACATGTAGAACACCGAGAAGGTGCCGGTCCATGCTGAATGTCATCCATGTGTTAGCCGACCACACCACCGAGACCCATGGCCGCGTGCAGACCCTGAGTGTGGAGGCAGGATCTTACTGGGACTGCTTGATGCTCTGACAGCTTCTTTCCCAGACACTTACTACTCCATGTGTCTTTTTTTTGCCTCCTAGAAATCATTGGTAATCTTCTGAAGGGAGCGTCTTCATTCCCAAATTATTCCAAGCTCTTCTTTCCCATTTATAGTGAGTACCCATTGCTGTTTGTAGTGAAGCACATGTCTACTCTGGTGGGTGACGAGGACACCGTGGAGAAGTGAAATAGGCATGTAGGTGGCACTCCCGCCACAGTGGGGCTCCGGACCCCTGGGAAACGTCATGGGTCCGCGTTTTCATGACTTTTGCTTCAACTGCACTTTGCTGATAGTGGTGCTCTTCTTCACCGAAACAGAAAGTAGCCAGGTGAGCAGAAAAAGCATGCAAAGAAAGGGACCAGAGTAATCTGTGCATTCTGATTGTTTTTTAAGGTGAATTTTCACTGGTTCAGATCTATATGTTGTTGTTGTTCAGTCGCGAAGTCATGTCTGATTTTAATGTGGGCACACACTTACGAGATAACGCCATGAAAAGCGAATGTGGCCTAAAGGTAATCCTTAAGTCCAGCCCTTTACCTCTGCAACATGCAGGTCCCTTGCCAATAGCACATCCTTCCTGGCAGTCATTTGGGCATCTCAAGCCAGCCTGGCCAAAATGGACCTCCTTATCTTTCCCCACAAACCTGCCCTTCTTACTCGGTTTTGTCTCTAACATCAATATCAGATAAGTTTTCGAGCCAGAAACATCAAGGTCAAATCCTCTCCTGCTTTTCCTGCTCCCATTCCCAGGCCTTGGACTCCATGTACTTCCTAAACAGCCTAAGACTATGCCTCTTCTGTGGGCTTCCCTGGTGGCTCCATAGTAAAGAATCTGTCTGCAATGCAGAAGACCCAGGTTCCATCCCTGGGTTGGGAAGATCCCCTCGAGGAGGGCATGGCAACCCACTCCAGTACTCTTGCCTGGAGAATTCCAAGGACAGGGGAGCCTGGCGGGCTACAATCCACTGGGTCACAAAGAGTCGGACACGACTGAAGCAACTAAGCAGCAGCAGCATGCCTCTTCTGTGTACCCGCTGGCTCTGCCTGCAACTCTCAGCATTGCTGTGTTAACAACCATCCCCAGACAGTGGCTTGGGTCAGCCGATCCAGACCAAGCTCAGCTGGGTGGCTCTTACCATGTGTCTTTGGGTGTCTGGCCCTGGCCAATGGAGCCCAGGGCCAGCTAGGCTAGTCTGCTCCATGTGGCTCTCATTCTCCTTTCTGGCCCCAGTGGGCTGGCTCAAGCATGTTCTTCTCATGGAAATGTCAGAAGCACAAGAAGGCAAGCCAAAGCATGTGACACTGTTGTGTCTTTCTGTTGACCAAAGCTAGGCATATGGTTCCATTCAAAGTCAAAGGGTTGAGAAATGTGCTTCAGCCATTTAGTGGAAGGAACTACAAAGCCCTGTGGCAGAGAGCAAGGCGACCGAAGACGATAAAGAACGAGTCATCCCATGTCCTTGTTATCTCTTTCTAGGCCCTTCACTCATCTTCTAGCTTCTTTGTAGCTGGCTTCCCCTGACTTGATCCCAATCTCCCTTTATTAAATCTTTCCAATGCCCCCTTATCACTGCCAGGTTGAGCCAAAGCCCTGTACAACTTGGCTCTGAACTGTTTTTCTTGCTGCATCTGTTGCTATGTTTCAGAATTACTCACCACCCCCTTCCAAATGTGCTTGTTTTTTGCACAGAGCTGCACCTTCATAAACAGTCTTCCCTCTTCCTGTAGTGATCTCCCCCACATTTGAGGTTATTGTGAGATGTTGTTGACCCTTCATGACCCAGTTCACTTGGAACCTCTTCCAGAAAGCCTTCTCAGAAGCCCTCTGGAGAAAAAAATTGCTGCTTCTTTTGTGGCGTGATAGTCAGTTGAAACTACATCGTGCTTGTGTTTAACTCATGTCAGTTTGGAAATACATGCTCAGCTAGAGAGAGAGAGGGGGAGAGTTTAAATAATTCCACCCACCATTCAACTCCATAATGGTGGGAGTACCGAGACTTGACTTTGTTGTTATATTAGTCATCCTTTGGTTCCAGAAGCCTCTTGTAGCATGAAAGGCACAGCCTACTGAGCAGAGGTCTAGTGTTTAAATGACACAAGACTCATAATAGCCGTGCAACAAGCCTTTATTTTATTTGCTAGTCAACCAAAGGAACATTTATCTGGCTGTATGGTCGGTCTTCTGGCAAATCAAGACCTTTCAGTTCTGTCTTGGAAATTCAAGGGGCTTTCAGTGGTAGTATCGTCTATAGTCAATGTTTATGTCATGCTGACTTTAGAAGCTTCCCAGTGAAGATGCTACTGTACCATATTTCCTATCAGACTGAATTTTCATCTTTTATGTTGGTGTTCCACAGCTAAGTCGCGAAGTTCTCGTTTGTGGCTTATGGTTCTTTCTGGCTGCTTCCCTGGCTGTGCAGGTCATATCTGTAACCCTTTAAGGGGGCACCAGTCAAGCCAGTGTCTATTGTAAATGGTCTCTGTGGTAGTCATGGTGCCAGCGTCCTTGTCTCCCAGTGCCAGGTACATATCCACTGCTCAAGAAATGTGCGGATGACTGAGTGAAGGAGAGAGAAGGCAACACATTAAACTAAATGTTCCCAAGTGAGAAATTTAACAATTGGGGGATGAAAATTCAGACAGGCTTTGCTCCAGCAAATTTTTTTTAAAAAAACTTTTATTTTACTTTTAACTTTTACAGAGTTTTGTTGTTTACAGATATGTATGTTCTCAGATTAGTCATATGTATATCCCCCCTTCCCACCCCTCCAGACCATCACACAGCACCCCTGAAGGATCCCCTTTTCTCACAGAGCAATGACTAGAGCTATTTTCGTCACTTATGGTAGTACAGGCCTTGATGCTACTTCCTTTACGCCTCTAACCCACTGTTCCTTCCCCACAATGTCCATATGTCCACTGTCCATGTCTGTCTTTCCGTCGCTTCACTGCATGTGCCATCATCACCATTCTACTAGATTCTATATATATGTATTAGTATATTGTACTTGTCCTTCTCTTTCTAACTTCACTTTTTATGATAGGTTCTAGCTCCAACCACCTCATTAGGACTGATTCTTCTGCATTTCTTTTTACAGCTGTGTAGTATTCCATTGTACATATGTACCAGAGCTTTTGTATCCATTCATTTGTCGATGGGCATCTAGGTTGCTTCCATGTTCTAGCTATTGTATAGCGAGCTGCAATGAACGTTGGGGTACAGGTGCTTCTTTCGGATTTAATTTCACCAGGGTATAAACCTAAGAGTGGGATTGCTGGGTCATATGGTTCTTCTATTTTTAGTTTTTTAAGAAATCTCCAGACTGTCTTCCATAGAGGCTGTATCAGTTTACATTCCCACCAGCAATGCAGTCCAGCAAAATTAAGACTGTTATCATTGAGCCTGTGATGACATGTACCTGCCAACCCTCTTGGAATATCTTTTTTAACTACTGAAAAATCACCTTTCATCCTGCAAACTGGTTGAAATGACGCTTCCTGCAAGCACATCGTTCTTCTCAAGTGTCACTGAGCGCATGACGGCCCTGCACCTAATACCCTAGTTGGCATGTGTGTAGAGTCCAATCTAGAGGCTAGGTGGATCTTGCCCTCCAAGTCACAATCGACTTAAATGTTCCTTGATTTGCCTTGGATGGTTATACGACTTAAATGTGAACAGAGCCATCATGAATAAGAACAAGGCTTTTATCAGGTTATCTGATAAAATATGCTGAATATTCCTGAAGTAGTGTGGCCAGCAACCCTTTCATCCCATGGAAGACGGTCGCCAAGGTAAACAGTCAGTCTCATACTTGGAACCTGATGTTCTGCCAGCGGACACAGGAGAACAGACCCGCTCAGGATGTGCGGGCTTCTGGGGAGATGGGCTGGAAGCGGCCCTGTGAAAGCCGCTCAGTCGTGTCTGATTCTTCGTGACCCTGTGGACTGGAGCCTGCCAGCTCTTCTGTCTAGGCAAGAACACTGGAGTGGGTAGCCTTTCCCCCAAGCAGAGGTCTAAAAGGCAGCATGTCATGGCAGTGATGGTCCAACTGTGCATCACTCCACCCCCAACCTCAGGCCCAGGAAGCTCTGAGAGCAAGAACACTGCTTGCTGCCTCCCCCACCCCCGGTCATTCTTTCCTGTGGCTCCAGTAGTAAGCTGATCACCACCGGGTCACCCCACCACCAGGACACAGTTGGCAGGATGCGTCACCAGCCAGGGCTTGATGGGTCCATTAGAGTAAGGCCCTGGTGAAGAAAGGATTCTGTAAACGTTAAATGAATGAACAAATGGATGAATTCACCAACAAATGAAGCAAACCAAACGAGTGCAGTGATTTAGGGAATATTTGTGAGGGAAGGCACTGCAATTTCTTTGGGAAATTCTAAATGGTGTATCCTTAATGCTTAATGTACAGCTTCTTCCCTAACGGCCCTGGTACCCTTTCCAAATCCATGGAGGCTTGATTCCGTGCTGTGCAATAGAAAATACAGTCAACCCAGGACTTCCCTGGTGGTCCAGTGGTAAAACTGTCCTCCCAGTGCAGGACGCCTGGGTTCAATCCCTGGTCAGGGAACTAGATCCCACATGCCACTACCAAGAGTTTGTGTGCCAAGCTGAAACGAAGACCTCAGGCAGCCAGATATATAAATAAATATTTTTTAAAAAAGGAAATACACTCGACCTGATGCAGTACTCACACCAAGGCTGTCCAAATACCACCCAGCTTGGGAACCAGGGTAATAAGACTTCTTGAGTCTGAGGCAGAAGAGTGCTGCAGCAGTCCTATTTGCACGTGAACTTGGGATCAGAATTTCACAGCAAGGAGCCAGTTCAGTTCAAATGTAGCTTCCGTGTCAGCTGAGACCTTCACGGGCCACCTTAATGACGTACTCACTGTGTGTTGCTTGGGTTTCGTTTTGTGTTGTTAGGTGAGCTCTCCGTGGAGGAGGCGCAGGACCCTTTCCTGGTCAGCATCCACATCATCGCAGACCCCGGGGAATCCCGCCCCTTGCAGGAGGCCATCGACAAGGTCTTGGCGTGGATCCACCCGGACCTCCAGCTCTTCAGGGTCTCTGAACGGCGGGTGTCCCGGCGGCGGAGGAAGGCCCCCAAGGCGGCGCAGCCCGCGCTGGCCGTGGTGCTCTTCCTGCAGGAGGAGTTCGGCGAGGAGCAGATCCTGCAGCTGCACCGCTCGCTGCAGCGGCCGCCCTGGCGCCACCACCACACGGAGCGCGTGCCCGGCCGGTTCCTGCCCTACCTGCCCTGCAGCCAGGACTTCTTCACGCTGGCCCCGGGGACGCCGCTCTGGGCCATCCGGCCGGTGCACTACGGCAAGGAAATTGTGCGCTTCACCATCTACTGTCGCCATGACAACTACGCCGACATCCTCAAGTTCTATGAGCTGATCCTCAGGCGGAGCCCCAGCCAGAAGAAAGCGGACTTCTGCATCTTCCCCATATTCTCCAACCTGGATGTGGACATCCAGTTCTCCCTGAAGAGACTGCCCTGTGACCAGACCCCGGTGCCCACCGACTCCTCAGTGCTGGAGTTCCGGGTCAAGGACATCGGCGAGCTGGTGCCGCTGTTGCCCAACCCCTGCAGCCCCATCAGTGAGGGACGCTGGCAGACGGAGGACCACGACGGGAACAAGATCCTTCTGCAGGTACCTGTCCGTCTGGGTCTAGCTACTTTGGATGATAACAGAAACAGGTGCGGTGGCTTTTTCTGAAACCTTAGCAAGTACCTGTTACAGAACAAGGAGTTAAGACAAAGGAGGGACTCAGTGACCCTGAGGACAAAGTGAAGGTGTCCATATTCTAATTAAACAGCTTTCACTTTGCTGCCAAGACCATGTTTTCTCTTACATCACCTACCTGTTGGAGCATCCGCTAACATGCTTGTGGCTCCAGGGGATTTTAAATGAACTGATATCCCAGGGAATTTGCTGTTAAAGATTGCTTACTCTACTCCCTCCCAAGGAGGAGGGTTTTACCCATGAATTCATCTCCGCAAAGGAGCTTCAGGAAAAGCCATCTGTGACCACTGTAAAATATGCTGACATTCATTTGAGAAGATGTGTTTCCTTCTTTGCTCTGGTGCTCCCCTGCATTTTCTGTCCTTACACCCTCTGCCACTGGCAACAGGTTGTTAACATTCAGTGATTACTGGGAAATGACTTTCTTGGCATTTTAAGGAGTACTCAATGCATTTGGAGCTTCTGGTTTCATCAGGTGCATGAAAAGAGGGGTGAATGTATAGAAGGAAGAGGAAGCAGTGGGCTGTTCTGTTACTTCTGTGGTTAATGTCTTGGCTCAGTTACTGGACCCCTTTCTCCTCCCATCCTTCCAGCAATTGTCTCAAACTCTTTAGAGGTCATTCGTTATACTCTAGAACTCAAAATTCAACGTGAGATTTTAAGAATGTCCTATACGCGCCCTGCCTGATACATGCTCTTAAGGCCCAGTCTTTCTAGAATTATTAATAACAGGTAAGTCAGTTCCAGGCATATGCAGTTTTGTCTTTCTGAAATGCCTCTGCCATCTCATTTTGTACATATGGCTACCTGAGAGGAGAAAGTTGATAGCAAGTTAGGGGATGTTGTCTTGAAAGGTAATGATGGTATTTACTTGAATCACAGATAAAGTTTCATAGTTTCTCTTGGTTTGGGCATTAAACATCAGAAATATAACCCACATATTGCAAAATGAAGTGAGAATTCAGCACATATCAGATACCCGGTTCAAACTATAGCCAGGCCACGTTGCTCGAGTCAAAAAAGTCACGTTGAAATATGTACAATTTAAAGGAAACAGATAACTTCCAGATTTCCCTTTGGACTGGCTGAAACCTTAGCAAGTACCTGTTACAGAACAAGGAGTTAAGACAAAGGAGGGACTCAGTGACCCTGAGGACAAAGTGAAGGTGTCCATATTCTAATTAAACAGCTTTCACTTTGCTGCCAAGACCATGTTTTCTCTTACATCACCTACCTGTTGGAGCATCCGCTAACATGCTTGTGGCTCCAGGGGATTTTAAATGAACTGATATCCCAGGAATTTGCTGTTAAAGATTGCTTACTCTACTCCCTCCCAAGGAGGAGGGTTTTACCCATGAATTCATCTCCGCAAAGGAGCTTCAGGAAAAGCCATCTGTGACCACTGTAAAATATGCTGACATTCATTTGAGAAGATGTGTTTCCTTCTTTGCTCTGGTGCTCCCCTGCATTTTCTGTCCTTACACCCTCTGCCACTGGCAACAGGTTGTTAACATTCAGTGATTACTGGGAAATGACTTTCTTGGCATTTTAAGGAGTACTCAATGCATTTGGAGCTTCTGGTTTCATCAGGTGCATGAAAAGAGGGGTGAATGTATAGAAGGAAGAGGAAGCAGTGGGCTGTTCTGTTACTTCTGTGGTTAATGTCTTGGCTCAGTTACTGGACCCCTTTCTCCTCCCATCCTTCCAGCAATTGTCTCAAACTCTTTAGAGGTCATTCGTTATACTCTAGAACTCAAAATTCAACGTGAGATTTTAAGAATGTCCTATACGCGCCCTGCCTGATACATGCTCTTAAGGCCCAGTCTTTCTAGAATTATTAATAACAGGTAAGTCAGTTCCAGGCATATGCAGTTTTGTCTTTCTGAAATGCCTCTGCCATCTCATTTTGTACATATGGCTACCTGAGAGGAGAAAGTTGATAGCAAGTTAGGGGATGTTGTCTTGAAAGGTAATGATGGTATTTACTTGAATCACAGATAAAGTTTCATAGTTTCTCTTGGTTTGGGCATTAAACATCAGAAATATAACCCACATATTGCAAAATGAAGTGAGAATTCAGCACATATCAGATACCCGGTTCAAACTATAGCCAGGCCACGTTGCTCGAGTCAAAAAAGTCACGTTGAAATATGTACAATTTAAAGGAAACAGATAACTTCCAGATTTCTCTTTGGATTACGCAAATAAGATATAAAATACAACATTGCTTTATTCACTGAACTAAATGCTAGCTAGCATTTGTTTTAATTTTTAATTTATATTGGAGTACAGTTGATTTACAATGTTGTGTTAGTTTCAGGCAAAATGGTTCAGCTATCCAAATTCATATAGCTATTCTTTTTCAGATTCTTTTTCCATATAGGTTATTATAGAGTATTGGACAGAGTTTCCTGTGCCATGCAACGGGTCCTTGTTGATTGTCTGTTTTATATATAATAGTGTGTATATGTTAATACCAACCTCCTAATTTATCCCTCCCCCTTACCTTTCCCTGTTTGGTAATCATGTTTATTTTTGAAATCTGTGAGTTTGAGTCTTTTTGTAAATAAGTTCGTTTGTATAGGTTTTTTAGATTGCACATATAAGTGATATTATATAATATTCATCATTCTCTGACTTACTTCACTTAGTTAATCTCTAGGTCCATCCACGTTGCTGCAAGTAGCATTATTTTATTTTTATGGCTGAGTAATATTCTATTGTATGTATCTGCCACGTTGTCTGTGGATACTTAGGTTTCTTCCATGTCTTGGCTATTGCAAATAGTGCTACAGTGAACACTGGGGTGTATCTGTGTTTTTGAATTATGGTTTTTTTTCAGATATATGCTTAGGAAGGGATGGCTGGATCATATGGTATTTCTGTTTTTTTTTTTTTTTTTTTTAATTTTGGCCTC
Organism: Tragulus kanchil; assembly: GCA_022376925.1. NCBI lineage: Eukaryota > Metazoa > Chordata > Mammalia > Artiodactyla > Tragulidae > Tragulus > Tragulus kanchil. The sequence goes on along the minus strand of JAIOJX010000003.1, from coordinate 72,601,918 downwards.
TATTATTTTAATTTACATATTTTCGTCCATCTTTATTCTTTGACCTGTGTGGACCTCCCATCGCAGTGGCCTCTGTTGTCGCAGAGCACCGGCTCTGGGCACATGCGCTCCAGAGTGCTGGCTCATAATTGGACACACTGGCCCAGCCACTCTGCAGCATGTGGGATCTTCCCGGGCCAGGGATCGAACCCGTGCCCCTTGCACTGCAGTGTACTCTTTACCCACTGGACCACCAGGGAAGCCCTGTTTTGTTTTTTTTTAAAGGACCCTCCATTCTGTTCTCCATAGTGGTTGTACCAATTTACATTCCTACCATCAGCGTAGTGGAGTTCTCTTTTCTCCACAGCCTCTCCAGCATTTATTGTTTATAGATTTTTTTTGATGGCCATTCTGACCCATGTGAAATGATATTTCATTGTAGTTTTGATTTGCATTTCTCTAATAATTAGTGGTGTTGAACATCTTTTCATTTTTTTTGACCATCTGTATGTGGTCTTTGGAGAAAGGTCTTATGCCCATTTTTTAATTAGGTGCTTTGTGTTTTTGATAATGAGCTACATGAGCTGTTTGTATATTTTGGAGATTAATCTTTTATCAGTTGCACCATTTGCAAATATTTTCTCCCATTGTGGGTTGTCTTTTTATTTTGTTTATGATTTCCTTTACTGTACAAAGATTTTTAAGTTTAATTAGGTCCCATTTGCTTATTTTTGTTTTTATTTTCATTTCTGTGGATTGAAGAAGACCTTGCTGTGATTTATGTCAAAGAGTGCTCTGCCTGTGTTTTTCTCAAAGGGTTTTATTTTTTTCTGTACTTAGGCACATATAAGTGATATTATATAATATTCATCATTCTCTGACTTACTTCACTTAGTTAATCTCTAGGTCCATCCACGTTGCTGCAAGTAGCATTATTTTATTTTTATGGCTGAGTAATATTCTATTGTATGTATCTGCCACGTTGTCTGTGGATACTTAGGTTTCTTCCATGTCTTGGCTATTGCAAATAGTGCTACAGTGAACACTGGGGTGTATCTGTGTTTTTGAATTATGGTTTTTTTTCAGATATATGCTTAGGAAGGGATGGCTGGATCATATGGTATTTCTGTTTTTTTTTTTTTTTTTTTTAATTTTGGCCTCTATTATTTTAATTTACATATTTTCGTCCATCTTTATTCTTTGACCTGTGTGGACCTCCCATCGCAGTGGCCTCTGTTGTCGCAGAGCACCGGCTCTGGGCACATGCGCTCCAGAGTGCTGGCTCATAATTGGACACACTGGCCCAGCCACTCTGCAGCATGTGGGATCTTCCCGGGCCAGGGATCGAACCCGTGCCCCTTGCACTGCAGTGTACTCTTTACCCACTGGACCACCAGGGAAGCCCTGTTTTGTTTTTTTTTAAAGGACCCTCCATTCTGTTCTCCATAGTGGTTGTACCAATTTACATTCCTACCATCAGCGTAGTGGAGTTCTCTTTTCTCCACAGCCTCTCCAGCATTTATTGTTTATAGATTTTTTTTGATGGCCATTCTGACCCATGTGAAATGATATTTCATTGTAGTTTTGATTTGCATTTCTCTAATAATTAGTGGTGTTGAACATCTTTTCATTTTTTTTGACCATCTGTATGTGGTCTTTGGAGAAAGGTCTTATGCCCATTTTTTAATTAGGTGCTTTGTGTTTTTGATAATGAGCTACATGAGCTGTTTGTATATTTTGGAGATTAATCTTTTATCAGTTGCACCATTTGCAAATATTTTCTCCCATTGTGGGTTGTCTTTTTATTTTGTTTATGATTTCCTTTACTGTACAAAGATTTTTAAGTTTAATTAGGTCCCATTTGCTTATTTTTGTTTTTATTTTCATTTCTGTGGATTGAAGAAGACCTTGCTGTGATTTATGTCAAAGAGTGCTCTGCCTGTGTTTTTCTCAAAGGGTTTTATAATATCTGGCCTTACATTTAGGTCTTTAAGCCATTTTGAGACTATTTTTATGTATGGTGGTAGTGTTCTTATTTTATTCTTTTACATGTGGCTGTTCATTCTCCCAGCACCCCTAATGGAAGAGACTGTCTTCTCCATTGTACATTCTTGACTCCTTTGTTGTAGATGAACTGACCATAGGTGCACGAGTTTGGGCTTCCTAGACGGTGCTAGCAGTAAAGAACCTGCCTGCCAGTGCAGGAGATGTTAAGAGGTGCGGGTTCAACCTGTGGGTGGAGAAGACCCCCTAGAGGAGGGCATTATTCTAGAGCTGGAAAGAACTGTGTCTGATAATTTGATAGGGGTTGTATTGGGTCTGTAGACTACCTTGGAAAATATAGTCATTTTGATAATACTGTTTCTTCCAATACAAGGACATGAAATAGCTTTCCATCTGTTCATATCATCTTCCATTTCTTTCTCTCTCTTTTTTTTTTTTTTTGGTCACTTCTATTGGTCTTTCATTTATCTATTTTCATCCATCTTTTTTCTTTGGCCCGTGTGGACCTCCCATCGCAGTGGCCTCTCTCGTCGCAGAGCACTGACTCTGGGCACGTGCACTCCAGAGCTCTGGCTCCATAGTTGGACATATCGGTCCAGCTGCTCCAGGGCTCATGGGATCCTCCCAGGCCAGGGATCGAACTGGTGCCCCTTGCACTGCAAGGTGGTGTCCTTACCCACTGGACCACCAGGGAAGCCCCATCTTCCATTTCTTTAATCAACATTGTGGGGCCCTAAATGAAAGAGGGCCTTTGCAAGCATAAGGAAGCTTAAGCACATGTTTGCGGTTTGGAGCTAAGATGGCGCCTACAGGAAGAGACTAGGGCGTGATCTAAATTGTTAAGTGATTATGAAAATTTCTGATTGGTTCCCCTGGTTTCTGCACTCGTGGATGATTGCTTGACCTTTAGCTTGATTGGTGTAATCTATAGGAAGTCCCATGCAAAACCCCCTTCACTTGCCTATAAAAGCTGTGAGTCTGCACTAATAAAACGTAACTGCTTTGACAGAACCCCTGCCGTGTCTGATTGTCTCCTACGTTTGCTGAGGGGCTGGGGGACCGGCAGCAAGACTTGCCTCTCTCCCAGATCTCCTGGTTCAGCCGGGGGCAATCCCGCTGCCTTCCTTTCTGCGGAAGGTCTCCGCAAACATCATATAGTTTCTGGAGCATAGGTCTTTTACCTCCTTAGGTAGGTTTATTCCTGGATATTTTACTCTTTTTGATGCAATGGTAAATGGGGATTGTTTCCTTAATATTTCTTCTTGGGGGCTTCCCTGGTAGCTCAGTGGTAAAGAGCTCGTCTACCAATGCAGGAGACACGGGTTTGATCTCTCATCCGGGAAGATCCCACATCTTAATTGCGGAGCAAGGAAGCCCATGAGCCACAACTATTGAGCCTGTGCTCTAGAGCCTCGGAGCTGCAGCTGTTGAGCCCATGTGCCACAACTAATGAAGCCGTGTGCCCTAGAGCCTGAGTTCCACAACAAGAGAAGTCACTGTAACAAGAAGCCTGCTCACCTCAACTAGAGAGGAGCCCCCATTGCCCTGCAACTGGAGAAGAGCCTGTGGCAGCAGTGCAAACCCAGAAGAACCAAAAATAAATAAATAAATAAAACCTATTAAAAATATATATTTCTCCCTGGTCTTTCATTATTAGTGTATGAAATGCAAGAGATTTCTGTGTATTAATGTATCCTGCAGCTTTACTGAAATCATCGATGAGGTCTAATCATTTTCTGGTAGCACTTTTAGACATTCTTTGTGTCTTCTCATGTCATCTGCAAACAATGACAGCTTTACTACTATTTTCTAATCTGGATTCTTTTTCTTCTCTGATTGCCAAAACTATGTTGAATAAAAGTGGCAAGAGACTGACATCCTTGTCTTGTTGCCAATCGTAGAGGAAATTCTTTCAGCTTTACATGTTTGAGTATGATGTTAGCTGTGGGTTTCTCATATATTGTTTTTTTTTTTCATACATTGTTTTTATTATATTGAGATAGGTTTCCTCTGTGTGCACTTTCTGGAGAGCTTGTAATATAAACACGTGTTGAATTTTGTCAGGAGGTTTTTCTGCATTTATTGAGACAATCATATGTTTTTATTCACTCTGTTGATGTAGTGGATCATACTAATTTGTCAATGCTGAAAATTCCTTGCATCCCTGGGATAAATCCCACTTGATCATGGTGTATTACCCCTTAATGTATTGTTGGGTTCACTTTGCTAGTTATTTTGCTGAGGATGTTTGTGTCTATGTTCATCAGCAATGCTGGTCTATGGTTTTCTTTTTTGTGTGGTATCTTTGTCTGGTTTTGGTACCAAGGTAAAGGTGGCCTCATAGAATAAGTTTGGGAGTGTTCCTTCCTCTACAATATTTTGGAGTAAGTTGAAGGATGGGTATTAACTCTTCTCTAAATATTTGATGGAATTTTCCCTTGAGGCCATCTGGTCCAGGACTTCTGCTTGTTGGGAGTTTTTTAAATCACAGTTTCAATTTCAGTACTTGTGGTTGGTGTCTTCATATTTTCTAGGTTCAGTTTTAGGAGATTGTACCTTGCTAAGAATTTCTTCGTTTCTTCTAGGTTGTCCATTTTATTGGCTAATGGTTGCTTGTAGTAGTCTTTCACGATCCTTTGTATTCTGTGGTATCAGTTTTATAATCCCTTTTGAAATGTGAGAAAAAATTTTTTCTTTGAAGACTGCCAATTCTTTATGCAAAACATAATGCATTTGCATAAGTGAAAATTAATGAAAGGACTTTGTTTATATCAGAAAACCAAAATGAATGTGATTGGTTCTGAGGGACTTCTTCCTTTTCACAGTATTTAGAATATGTTTTTTTCTCAGTCCCTATAATAATGCAAATGAAAGAATAAAGTAAGAAAGCTTGGCCTGAAAGCTACACTATTGAAAGAGTATTTCAAAGAAAAGCCACAGATTTGAATAGCTATACAACCTGTATGGGTACAGGCTTTTGAATTTAGAGCTTCCAAGTATGAAAAGAGTAAGAAAAAAAGATTTGTATCATTGGGGTCTCAGGAATTTGGGGCTTTGTTCAAAATGGAAATATGTCAAAGAGTTAAACTAATGTGGGCAAAATGACTACTGGCCCCTTCTCACGATTCTTCACTATGGCTGTTTGAACAGCCGTACTATTACTGTTACTGTGGAAAGAAACCCTCTGCCCTAACTGGAGAGGTACACCTGCCCAGCTCTTTGTGTGTCTGTGTGTGTGTGAGTCACTCAGTCGTGTCCAACTCTTTGCAACCCACCAGGCTCCTCTGTCCATGGAATTCTCCAGGCCAGAATACCGGAGTGGATTGCCATTCCCTTCTCCAGAGGATCTTCCTGACCCAGGGATCGAATCCAAGCCTCCCACATTGCAGGCAGATTCTTTACCATCTGAGCCACCAGGGAAGCCCACCCACCTCTTTAAGTTCTTTTAAAAGTAAAATTTATATGCTTCAGTCTTTCTACAATATTTTGGAGTAAGTTGAAGGATGGGTATTAACTCTTCTCTAAATATTTGATGGAATTTTCCCTTGAGGCCATCTGGTCCAGGACTTCTGCTTATTGGGAGTTTTTTAAATCACAGTTTCAATTTCAGTACTTGTGGTTGGTGTCTTCATATTTTCTAGGTTCAGTTTTAGGAGATTGTACCTTGCTAAGAATTTCTTCGTTTCTTCTAGGTTGTCCATTTTATTGGCTAATGGTTGCTTGTAGTAGTCTTTCACGATCCTTTGTATTCTGTGGTATCAGTTTTATAATCCCTTTTGAAATGTGAGAAAAAATTTTTTCTTTGAAGACTGCCAATTCTTTATGCAAAACATAATGCATTTGCATAAGTGAAAATTAATGAAAGGACTTTGTTTATATCAGAAAACCAAAATGAATGTGATTGGTTCTGAGGGACTTCTTCCTTTTCACAGTATTTAGAATATGTTTTTTTCTCAGTCCCTATAATAATGCAAATGAAAGAATAAAGTAAGAAAGCTTGGCCTGAAAGCTACACTATTGAAAGAGTATTTCAAAGAAAAGCCACAGATTTGAATAGCTATACAACCTGTATGGGTACAGGCTTTTGAATTTAGAGCTTCCAAGTATGAAAAGAGTAAGAAAAAAAGATTTGTATCATTGGGGTCTCAGGAATTTGGGGCTTTGTTCAAAATGGAAATATGTCAAAGAGTTAAACTAATGTGGGCAAAAATGACTACTGGCCCCTTCTCACGATTCTTCACTATGGCTGTTTGAACAGCCGTACTATTACTGTTACTGTGGAAAGAAACCCTCTGCCCTAACTGGAGAGGTACACCTGCCCAGCTCTTTGTGTGTCTGTGTGTGTGTGAGTCACTCAGTCGTGTCCAACTCTTTGCAACCCACCAGGCTCCTCTGTCCATGGAATTCTCCAGGCCAGAATACCGGAGTGGATTGCCATTCCCTTCTCCAGAGGATCTTCCTGACCCAGGGATCGAATCCAAGCCTCCCACATTGCAGGCAGATTCTTTACCATCTGAGCCACCAGGGAAGCCCACCCACCTCTTTAAGTTCTTTTTAAAAGTAAAAATTTATATGCTTCAGTCTTTATCAGATTAAGATATTTTGGTTGTGGGTGGAGGGACTCAGTGGAGAGAATAGCTTTTTTTTCTCTCCCCACATTCTCCTTAGCAGTGTGTTTCCCACATTTTATTTTTGACATACATGGTTTTGTTCACTTGGGTGCAGTTTTACATTGAAGACAATCTTGGTTGGGCAGTTTTTCATTGCTTAAAATATAGATTGCATTTCATTTCCTCATCCTGCTCTACTGACTTAACAATCTATATTTCAGAGACCTCCTCCAGCCATTTAATTCTTCTGAAGGAGGAAAGCTGAAGGAGGTTTGTTTCTGGGAGCTACTCAACCTCTTATGAGAATTCAGAATTCTTTTTAATAAAATTCACTTTTATTTTTTATAGTTGCTTTATACTATTGTATTAATTTCTGCGGAATAGCAAAGGGAATCAGTTATACGAGTATACATATATCCACTCTTTTTTGGAGTTCCTTCTCATTTAGGTCACCATAGAGCATAGCGTAGGCTTCCCAGGTGGTGCTAGTGGTAAGAACCTCTCTGCCAATGCAGGAGACATAAGACATAAGAGATGTGGGTTCAATTCCTAGGTCAGGAAGATCCCCTGGAGGAGGGCATGGCAACCCACTGCAGTATGCTTGCCTGGAGATTCCCATGGACGGAGGAGCCTGGTGGGCTGCAGTCCATAGGATCACAAATAGTCAAACACAACTGAAGCAACTTAACATATATGCAGAGAATTGAGTAGAGTTCCCTGCCTTAGACAGTAGGCTGTCATTAGTTATCTATTTTATATACAATAGTGTATATATGTCTATTCCAGCCTCCTGATTCATTCCACTACAATCCCCAACCGTGGTAACCTATACATTTGTTTTCTACACTTCTGACTCTATTTCTGCTTTGCCAGTAAGTTCATCTGTACCATTTTTTTTCTATATTCCATGTATAAGTGATATTATATGATACTTGACTTTCCTCTTTCTGACTTCATTCTGTATGGCAATCTCTAGGTTTATTTAGGAGGTGGACCCCAAGAGATCTTGCTACTATTTCTGTCAGTGTTCACCTATGGTTTCCTATAAGAGTTTTATAGTATTTGGCCTTCCATTTAGATCTTTAATACATTTTGAGTTTATTTGCATGTAGAGTGTTAGAGAGTATCCTAATTTCATTCTTTTACATGTAGCTGTCCGGTTTTCCCAGCACCACTTGTTAAAAAGACTATATTTTTTCCATTGTGTATTCTTGCCTCCTTTGTCATAGATTAGATAGCCATAGGTATGCGGGATTATCTCTGGACTTTCTATCCTGTTCCACTGATCTCTATTTCTATTTTTGTGTCAGTACCAAAATCTCTTTTTCTTTTAAACAAAACTATTTTTTTAATATAGCATCATGCTTTTTAAAAATTTTTTTTGGCCCCTTTTATTGTTTTTTTTTTTTAATTTATTTTCATCCATCTTTATTCTTTGGCCTGTGTGGGCCGCCCATCGCAGTGGCCTCACTGGTTGCAGAGCACCGACTCTGGGCACACGTCCTCCAGAGCTTCGGCTCGATAATTGAGCACGTAGGTCCAGCCGCTCCGTGGCACGTGGGATCTTCCCAGGCCAGAGATTGAACTGGTGCCCCTTGCACTGCAAGGCGGTGTCCTTACCCACTGGACCACCAGGGAAGCCCTGTGTCCTTCCTCTTGAAACTCCATCTCATCCCACACTCCTCTGGGTTGTCACAGAGCACCAAGTTGAGCTCCTTGTGTTATACAGCAGCTTCCTACTAGCTATCTATTTTTACGTATGGCAATGTATGTTTCAGTGCTTCTCTATCCATCTGCACCAACCTTTCCATCCTGCACCATGTCCACAAGTCTGTTCTCTATATCTGTGTATCTGTTCCTTCCCTGCAAAGAGGCTCATCAGTACATTTTTTCTAGATTCTATTTATGTGTGTGTTAATATATGATATTTGTTTTTCTTTTCTTTCTTTTGTTTTTCTTTCTTTCTTTCTTTCTGACTTCACTCTTCCTAATAGGCTCTTGATTCATACACCTCACTAGAATTGATACAAATTCCTTCTTTTTTATGGATGAGTAATATTCCTTTGTATAGTTGTACAATGACTTCTTTATTCATTCATCTGTTGATGGACATCTAGGTTGCTTCTATGTCGTGACTGTTGTAAATAGTGCTGTAATGAACACTGGTTGTGTGTGTGTGTGTGTGCGCGCGCGTGCATGTGTGGAATAGCCAAAGTTATGGTTTTCCCAGTAGTCATGTATTGATGTGAGGGAGGGACCATGAAGAAGGTTGAGCACCAAAGAATTGATGCCTTTGGACTGTAGTGATGGAGAAGACTCTTCTTCTTTTCACCCTATTTATTTATTTATTCTTACAGAGTTGTGTTGTTTATTGCCACACATCAATCTGAATCTGTCATAGGTATATATATCCCCTGCCGAACCTCCTTCCCATCTGCCTCCCATCCCACTCCTCCAGGTCACCACAGAGCCCCTGTTTGAGGTCCCTTAGTCCAACAGCATATTCCCCTCCCTTACCCCAGTGTCCATAAAGGTGTTCTCTAAGTTTGTTTCTCCATCGCTGCTCTGCATATTCATTTATCAGTACCATCTTTCTAGATTCCATATATACGTGTCAGTGTCCAATATTTATCTTTCTCTTTCTGACTTACTTCACTCTGTATAATAGGTTCTAGATTCGTCCACCTCATTAGAACGGACTCAAATGCATTTCTTTTTATGGCTGAGTAGTATTCCATTGTATATATGTACCACAGCTTCTCTATCCATTCACCTGTTGATGGACATCTAGGTTGCTTCCATATTCTAGCTATTGCAAATAGTGCTGCAATGAACAATGGTGTACATGTGTCTTTTTCAATTTTGATTTCCTCAGGGTATATGCGTAGTAGTGGACTTGCTGGGTCATATGGTAGTTCTATTCTTAGTTTTTTAAGGAATCTCCATACTGTCCTGGAGAAGACTCTTGAGAGTCCCTTGGACTGCAAGGAGATCAGATCAGTCAATCCTAAAGGAAATAAACCCTGAATATTCATTGGAAGGACTGATGCTGAAGCTGAAGCTCTAACACCTTACCCACCAATGCAAAGAGATGACTCAATGGAAAAGACCCTGAGGTTGGGAAAAAAGGAGAAGGAGAAACAGAAGATGAGATGGTTAGATGGCATCACTGACTCAATGGACATGAGTTTGAGCAGGCTCCAGGAGACGGTGAAGGACAGGGAAGCCTGGCATGCTGCAGTCCATGGCGTCGCAAAGAGTTGGACACAACTGAGCAACTGAACTGAATGTGTGACATGGTTTATTTTCAGTCACAGAAGCTTCATGTGGGGTCAAGGTGGTCATCAGTCCAAAAATGGCTTGAGGGAAGGGAGAAAAGCCGCAATTTGGAGGTTTTGGGTGGCTGGGGAGAACTCCTCTGCAGGCTGGGACTTCCTGAGTTGAAAACCACCCTCCTAAGCCCAAAGGGAACCCAGGCAATCCTGACAGTGTGCTCAGATGTGAGACAGAGGTGAAGCCAGAGGAGAAAGGTTAAAGAGACATCATCAGTCTGATGTCAAAGGTGAACACAGATTCTTATTACAACGATATTCCATGAACATAGGCAGAAAGCAGAACACACAGCCCGTCTTCCAAGGGGGCTCGGCATGCATCTTCCACTAGACTTATTAAGTGACTTTGCAAAAGGTCCAACAGAGAAATAGGGCATAATTTTTTTCTATAAAATATCACTGAATAAATAAATGACACCTATCTTTCAAATCATAAAAAGAAACTTCTCCCAACTTGTAGTCCAGAAAAACACCAATCTGACAGGGCTTCCCTGAATTCCCTGTGCCGGCTCTAGTCCTCTAGACTTGAACTTGCCAGAAACCATTGCTTTGGGATGGTCATATAGTTATTTCCCTAGAAGTGGTTCTTTACACACACCTAAGGACCATTCACCTGCACCTCTTTCTTCCACTTGCCAAAAATGCCTGCCAGCATCAGTCCCACAGAACTCCAGACCGTAAATGCCCCCAAGGTAAAACTCTGTTTGGTGTCATACTTTGAAATATGGCCATTTTCCTATCTTATGAAGTGGTAACACTGTGGTGAGAAGTTTCAGCATCTAGTGTCAAATCTACCTGAAATGTGCTTACCATTTGTGAAGGCCAAAATATTGTAGAAGAGTGAAAAGCTCTGTCTTTAATTTATAGGAAAGGCCTGTTGGTCTCTCTCGTTTTCCGTCTGTGCAGTGAATCCTGTCAGTGCCTGTCCGTCATTCCAGGTCCCTCTGCACCCATTTATCAGCCATTTCACCAAGGAGACTTTTAAATGCATATACTTGATCAGATATTTGGGCTCTTGTGTCAGTGCTTTTACGCTGAACATGCTTCTCTTTCTTTAGTAGCCTAACCTGAACTGGCTCGTGCTCCTTTCCCTAGAAACCCTTAATGTGTTCGACTTCAGAAAGCAGTTGTCTCCTTTGAGCCTCCACCTTCCACATCAATGCATATGTTTGTTTTTGGTGTTTTTTTAAATTTTTAAAAAAAAAATTTGTGGGGGTGGGGAGGAAGGGGGGCAGGTGGGTCACTTCTATCAGTCTTTCATTTATCTATTTTCATCCGTCATTGTTCTTTGGCCCATGTGGGCTTCCCATCGCAGTGGCCTCTGTTGTCACAGAGCACCAGCTCTGGGCGCAAGCGCTCCAGAGCTCCAGCTTGGTAATTGGGTACATCAGTCCAGCCGCTCCGCGGCACGTGGGATCTTCCCAGGCCAGGGATGGAACCAGCGCCCCTTGCACTGCAAGGCGTGTCCTTACCCACTGGACCACCAGGGAAGCCCAATGCAGATGTTTTTGAAACTTGCATTTCTAACACCTTTTCAGCATCTTGCAGCTGTGCTGTCAGGGACTCCGTACGATCTTTGAGCCTCGTCTTCTGGCCGGCTGCAGCCTGCTCCACTGGCACCGGGGGTGACCTCAGTGCTCAGAAGAGACTGCCCTGGGGACACTGCCGCTCCAGGTCTTTCTCACAGAACAGGCTCAGAGCCTGCGTGGGCTTCTCACACAGTTGTTTTCTTCCAGCCTTTTCCTCTTGCCCTGGGGTTGGGAAGTTGCTTCACAAAATCCATCATGTGACGTCACTGGCTGTTCCTCCTGAAGCTCTTGGCAGGGGAGCGCTGGAGGCAGGTGGGACGGGGGAGGTGTCCTGTGGCTCCTCCCGGCACTGCTGGATACGGGGGCGGGGGGTACGCCCACAGCGAGTGGTCATCGGGTCTCTCCAGTGATGCAGGCAGACGGGGCAACTGACCTCTGCTTGGAGCTGCCCCAGCGAGGCCCTCAGGGCCATCGTTCAGGGATGGTTTCTGTCCGAGGAGAATCACTTCAGAGAAACCTGGTTCTCTGGGGCTGGGCACGTGAGAACCTTTCACTCCCTTATCCCCGGCTTTTGATACAGATATTTGGGCTCTTGTGTCAGTGCTTTTACGCTGAACATGCTTCTCTTTCTTTAGTAGCCTAACCTGAACTGGCTCGTGCTCCTTTCCCTAGAAACCCTTAATGTGTTCGACTTCAGAAAGCAGTTGTCTCCTTTGAGCCTCCACCTTCCACATCAATGCATATGTTTGTTTTTGGTGTTTTTTTAAATTTTTAAAAAAAAAATTTGTGGGGGTGGGGAGGAAGGGGGGCAGGTGGGTCACTTCTATCAGTCTTTCATTTATCTATTTTCATCCGTCATTGTTCTTTGGCCCATGTGGGCTTCCCATCGCAGTGGCCTCTGTTGTCACAGAGCACCAGCTCGGTAATTGGACACATCCATCCAGCCGCTCCGCGGCACGTGGGATCTTCCCAGGCCAGGGATGGAACCAGCGCCCCTTGCACTGCAAGGCGTGTCCTTACCCACTGGACCACCAGGGAAGCCCAATGCAGATGTTTTTGAAACTTGCATTTCTAACACCTTTTCAGCATCTTGCAGCTGTGCTGTCAGGGACTCCGTACGATCTTTGAGCCTCGTCTTCTGGCCGGCTGCAGCCTGCTCCACTGGCACCGGGGGTGACCTCAGTGCTCAGAAGAGACTGCCCTGGGGACACTGCCGCTCCAGGTCTTTCTCACAGAACAGGCTCAGAGCCTGCGTGGGCTTCTCACACAGTTGTTTTCTTCCAGCCTTTTCCTCTTGCCCCTGGGGTTGGGAAGTTGCTTCACAAAATCCATCATGTGACGTCACTGGCTGTTCCTCCTGAAGCTCTTGGCAGGGGAGCGCTGGAGGCAGGTGGGACGGGGGAGGTGTCCTGTGGCTCCTCCCGGCACTGCTGGATACGGGGGCGGGGGGTACGCCCACAGCGAGTGGTCATCGGGTCTCTCCAGTGATGCAGGCAGACGGGGCAACTGACCTCTGCTTGGAGCTGCCCCAGCGAGGCCCTCAGGGCCATCGTTCAGGGATGGTTTCTGTCCGAGGAGAATCACTTCAGAGAAACCTGGTTCTCTGGGGCTGGGCACGTGAGAAGCTTCTCACTCACTGTTCAGGCTTCTCTCTCTTCCTTCACGGTTGCCAGGTTGCCAGGATCTGCAGGAAACTGTGGCCACTCAGTCCTGTTTCTACCCCTTCCCTTTAACTCTACAGCCAGTCAGGAGGACTTAGAGCTCCAATCAGTCTCCCCTTCCTTTGGCAATGTTCGCCCTTTTAGTCAATGGCCTGAAATCAATGCTGCTAAGTAGTCCTCTTCTTCAGAGACTCACAGCTCCAACAGCACCCGGGCACCGTCAGCAAAAACCAGACATGGGCAGCTTTACCGCACAACTCACCAGGTTCCTGCCCGTGGGTCTTGGACTCGGTTACGTGTAATGGGATTGCTGGGTCATATGGTAGTTTTGTTCCTTTTCTTTCTTTCTTTTTAAGGAATCTCTGTAGTATTTTCCATACTGGCTGTATCAATTTACATTCCCACCAACAGTGCAGGCGAGTTTCTTTCTCTTCACATTCTCTACAGCATGTACTGTTGGTGGGTATTTTGGATGATGCCCCTTCTGGCTGGTGTGAGGTGACAGTTGTAGCTTCAATTTGCATTTCTCTAATTATGAGCCATGTTGAGTAGTTTTTACTGCGTTTATTAGCCATCTATATGTCTTCTTTGGAGAAATGTCTGTTTAGGTCTTCTCCCCATTTTTTGAATGGGTTGTGCTTTTTTTTTTTGATATTAAGCTGCATGAGCTGCTTGTTTATATTTCGTGCATGGCTACAAACCCATGCCGCTCCAGGTCTTTCTCACAGAACAGGCTCAGAGCCTGCGTGGGCTTCTCACACAGTTGTTTTCTTCCAGCCTTTTCCTCTTGCCCTGGGGTTGGGAAGTTGCTTCACAAAATCCATCATGTGACGTCACTGGCTGTTCCTCCTGAAGCTCTTGGCAGGGGAGCGCTGGAGGCAGGTGGGACGGGGGAGGTGTCCTGTGGCTCCTCCCGGCACTGCTGGATACGGGGGGCGGGGGGGGGGGGTACGCCCACAGCGAGTGGTCATCGGGTCTCTCCAGTGATGCAGGCAGACGGGGCAACTGACCTCTGCTTGGAGCTGCCCCAGCGAGGCCCTCAGGGCCATCGTTCAGGGATGGTTTCTGTCCGAGGAGAATCACTTCAGAGAAACCTGGTTCTCTGGGGCTGGGCACGTGAGAAGCTTCTCACTCACTGTTCAGGCTTCTCTCTCTTCCTTCACGGTTGCCAGGTTGCCAGGATCTGCAGGAAACTGTGGCCACTCAGTCCTGTTTCTACCCCTTCCCTTTAACTCTACAGCCAGTCAGGAGGACTTAGAGCTCCAATCAGTCTCCCCTTCCTTTGGCAATGTTCGCCCTTTTAGTCAATGGCCTGAAATCAATGCTGCTAAGTAGTCCTCTTCTTCAGAGACTCACAGCTCCAACAGCACCCGGGCACCGTCAGCAAAAACCAGACATGGGCAGCTTTACCGCACAACTCACCAGGTTCCTGCCCGTGGGTCTTGGACTCGGTTACGTGTAATGGGATTGCTGGGTCATATGGTAGTTTTGTTCCTTTTCTTTCTTTCTTTTTAAGGAATCTCTGTAGTATTTTCCATACTGGCTGTATCAATTTACATTCCCACCAACAGTGCAGGCGAGTTTCTTTCTCTTCACATCCTCTACAGCATGTACTGTTGGTGGGTATTTTGGATGATGCCCCTTCTGGCTGGTGTGAGGTGACAGTTGTAGCTTCAATTTGCATTTCTCTAATTATGAGCCATGTTGAGTAGTTTTTACTGCGTTTATTAGCCATCTATATGTCTTCTTTGGAGAAATGTCTGTTTAGGTCTTCTCCCCATTTTTTGAATGGGTTGTGCTTTTTTTTTTTGATATTAAGCTGCATGAGCTGCTTGTATATTTGGGAGATTAATCTTTTGTCAGTTGTTTTATTTGCAATTATATTCTCCTATTCTGAGTGTATTCTTTTCTTCTTGTTTGTAGTTCCCTTTCCTGTGCAAAAGCTTTTAAATTTAATTAGGACCCACTTGTTTATTTTTGTTTTTATTTCCCTTATGTTAGGTGGTGGGTCAAAGAGGATCTTGCTGTGATGTACGTCAACGAGTGAACTGCCTATGTTTTCCTCTAAGATTTTTATAGTATCTGGCCTTATATTTGGGTCTTTAAT
This sequence comes from Tragulus kanchil, assembly GCA_022376925.1. Taxonomy (NCBI): domain Eukaryota; kingdom Metazoa; phylum Chordata; class Mammalia; order Artiodactyla; family Tragulidae; genus Tragulus; species Tragulus kanchil. The sequence goes on along the minus strand of JAIOJX010000003.1, from coordinate 72,586,696 downwards.
CCATTTTGAGTTTATTTTTGTGTATGGTATTAGAGAATATTCTAATTTCATTCTTTTGCATGTAGTTGTCCAGTTTTCCCAGCACCACTTGTTGAAAAGACACTCTTTTCTCCATCGTATATTCTTTGTCAAAGATAAGGTGCCCAAAAGTGTGGGGTTTATCTCTGGGCTTTCTATTTTGTTTCATTGATCCATATTTTTGTTTTTTTGTGCCAGTACCATACTGTCTTCAGTACCGTCGCTTTGTAGTATTCTCTGAAGTCAGGGAGCCTGATTCTTCCAGCTCTGTTCTTCTTTCTCAAGATCATTTTGGCTATTTGGCATCTTTTGTATTTCCAAACAAATTGTAAAATTTTTTGTTCTAGTTCTATGGAAAGTGCCATTGGTAATTTGATAGGGATTGCACTGAATCTGTAGATTGCTTTAGGTAGTTTTGTTCCTTTTCTTTCTTTCTTTTTAAGGAATCTCTGTAGTATTTTCCATACTGGCTGTATCAATTTACATTCCCACCAACAGTGCAGGCGAGTTTCTTTCTCTTCACATTCTCTACAGCATGTACTGTTGGTGGGTATTTTGGATGATGCCCCTTCTGGCTGGTGTGAGGTGACAGTTGTAGCTTCAATTTGCATTTCTCTAATTATGAGCCATGTTGAGTAGTTTTTACTGCGTTTATTAGCCATCTATATGTCTTCTTTGGAGAAATGTCTGTTTAGGTCTTCTCCCCATTTTTTGAATGGGTTGTGCTTTTTTTTTTTGATATTAAGCTGCATGAGCTGCTTGTATATTTGGGAGATTAATCTTTTGTCAGTTGTTTTATTTGCAATTATATTCTCCTATTCTGAGTGTATTCTTTTCTTCTTGTTTGTAGTTCCCTTTCCTGTGCAAAAGCTTTTAAATTTAATTAGGACCCACTTGTTTATTTTTGTTTTTATTTCCCTTATGTTAGGTGGTGGGTCAAAGAGGATCTTGCTGTGATGTACGTCAACGAGTGAACTGCCTATGTTTTCCTCTAAGATTTTTATAGTATCTGGCCTTATATTTGGGTCTTTAATCCATTTTGAGTTTATTTTTGTGTATGGTATTAGAGAATATTCTAATTTCATTCTTTTGCATGTAGTTGTCCAGTTTTCCCAGCACCACTTGTTGAAAAGACACTCTTTTCTCCATCGTATATTCTTTGTCAAAGATAAGGTGCCCAAAAGTGTGGGGGTTTATCTCTGGGCTTTCTATTTTGTTTCATTGATCCATATTTTTGTTTTTTTGTGCCAGTACCATACTGTCTTCAGTACCGTCGCTTTGTAGTATTCTCTGAAGTCAGGGAGCCTGATTCTTCCAGCTCTGTTCTTCTTTCTCAAGATCATTTTGGCTATTTGGCATCTTTTGTATTTCCAAACAAATTGTAAAATTTTTTGTTCTAGTTCTATGGAAAGTGCCATTGGTAATTTGATAGGGATTGCACTGAATCTGTAGATTGCTTTAGGTAGTATAGTCATTTTAACAATATTGATTCTTCCAATCTAAGGACATGGTATTATCTCTGATTTCTTTCCTCAGTGTTTTGTAGTTTTCTGAGAATGGGTCTTTTACCTCCTTAGGCAGGTTTATTCCTGGTACTTATTATTCTATGTGGTGATAAGTGGGATTATTTCCTTAACATATCTTTTCAATCTTTTGTTGTTAGTATATAGAAATGTAAGACATTGCTGTGTATTGATTTTGTATCTTACAACTGTACCAGATTCACTGATGAGCTCTAGTAATTTTCTGATGGCATCTTTAGGATTTTCTATATGTAGTATCACGTTATCTGCAAAGAGTGACAGTTTTACAGCTTCTTTTACAATTCAGGTTCCTTTTGTTTCTTTTTCTTCTCTGATAGCTGTGGCTAGGACTTCCAAAACTATGTTGAATAAAAGTGGCAAGAGTGGACATCCTTGTCTTATTCCTGATCTTAGAGAAAAGCCTTTCAGCTTCTCACCACTGAGTATGATGTTTGCTGTAGATCTGTTGTATATGACCTTAAGTATGTGGAGGCAGGTTCCCTCTAAGCCCACTTCCTGGAGAGTTTTTATCGTAAGTGGGCATTGAACTTTGTCATAAAGCATTTTCTGCATCTATGGAGATGATCATATGGCTTTTATTCTTCAGCTGGTTGATGTGGTGTATCACACTGATTGATTTGAAGAACGCTTGAATATCTGAAATAAATCCCACTTGGTCAGTGTGTACGATCCTTTTAATGTGTTGTTCTTAGATTTGGTTTGCTAGTATTTTGTTGAGGATTTTAGCATCTGATTATATGGGAAAAAAGCCTTCCCTTTACTGAACCTCACCTCTCCTTCCTTGGCGATCCCTGATTCAGGGAGGAAAAGCAGAGAGGTCAGTGGGTGGGGAAGTCACCAGCATCCAAAGTTGCCCCAAATCTCTCTATAAAATGTATCTTAGAAATTTGCATTAATGCTTAATGAGAAAAACTATGGCTTTCTAGAGCCAAGACCTGTGTTAGACTAACTAGAACTGAACCAGCATTGTACTTTGAACATAATAGGTTCTTTGTATACATTTTCATTACTTTTGTTTTTTTTTTTTTAAAACTAGCATTTCTCTCTCTCTCTTTTTTTTTTTAAAGATGTATTTATTTATTTTGGTGGGGGGGGGGGGGGGGGGGAGGGAGCAGGCGGGCCACTTCTATTGGTCTTTCATTTGTCCGTTTTCATCCATCTTTGTTCTTTGGCCCGTGTGGGCCTCCCATTGCAGTGGCCTCTGTTGTTGCAGATCTCCGGCTCTGGCGCATGCGCTCCAGAGCTCCGGATCGGTAAATGGACACATCAGTCCAGTCGCTCCGCGGCACATGGGATCCTCCCAGGCCAGGGATCGAACCGGCGCCCCTTGCAGTGCAAGGTGGTGTCCTTACCCACTGGACCACCAGGGAAGCCCCCATTTTCATTACTTTTTATTGAAGAATAATATAAGTAATATATACAAGGAAAAGGGCCCATCATAAATACATGCTCAGTGAATTTTCACAAATGCAACATTTGTATGAGCAACACCCAGATGAAAAACAGAATATGGAAACAAGACGAGGCTTCTCTTCTCCCACTCCTGGAACTCCCTTCCCTTAAAGGAACATATTAATTACCCTGGTTGGGGACAACCTGGATAGACGAGGCTAAGCCCACTTCCTGGAGAGTTTTTATCGTAAGTGGGCATTGAACTTTGTCATAAAGCATTTTCTGTATCTATGGAGATGATCATATGGCTTTTATTCTTCAGCTGGTTGATGTGGTGTATCACACTGATTGATTTGAAGAACGCTTGAATATCTGAAATAAATCCCACTTGGTCAGTGTGTACGATCCTTTTAATGTGTTGTTCTTAGATTTGGTTTGCTAGTATTTTGTTGAGGATTTTAGCATCTGATTATATGGGGAAAAAGCCTTCCCTTTACTGAACCTCACCTCTCCTTCCTTGGCGATCCCTGATTCAGGGAGGAAAAGCAGAGAGGTCAGTGGGTGGGGAAGTCACCAGCATCCAAAGTTGCCCCAAATCTCTCTATAAAATGTATCTTAGAAATTTGCATTAATGCTTAATGAGAAAAACTATGGCTTTCTAGAGCCAAGACCTGTGTTAGACTAACTAGAACTGAACCAGCATTGTACTTTGAACATAATAGGTTCTTTGTATACATTTTCATTACTTTTGTTTTTTTTTTTTTTAAACTAGCATTTCTCTCTCTCTCTCTTTTTTTTTAAAGATGTATTTATTTATTTTGGTGGGGGTGGGGTGGGGAGGGAAGGGAGCAGGCGGGCCACTTCTATTGGTCTTTCATTTGTCCGTTTTCATCCATCTTTGTTCTTTGGCCCGTGTGGGCCTCCCATTGCAGTGGCCTCTGTTGTTGCAGATCTCCGGCTCTGGCGCATGCGCTCCAGAGCTCCGGATCGGTAAATGGACACATCAGTCCAGTCGCTCCGCGGCACATGGGATCCTCCCAGGCCAGGGATCGAACCGGCGCCCCTTGCAGTGCAAGGTGGTGTCCTTACCCACTGGACCACCAGGGAAGCCCCCATTTTCATTACTTTTTATTGAAGAATAATATAAGTAATATATACAAGGAAAAGGGCCCATCATAAATACATGCTCAGTGAATTTTCACAAATGCAACATTTGTATGAGCAACACCCAGATGAAAAACAGAATATGGAAACAAGACGAGGCTTCTCTTCTCCCACTCCTGGAACTCCCTTCCCTTAAAGGAACATATTAATTACCCTGGTTGCACAAAAAGGGAAGAGGCAGCACCTGGTCAGAAAAGTGGGGAATATGGCTGTGCCATCTGCATTTTTTTGGTCTTTATAAGGAGATCCCACATTTTTTCTGAAAAGACTTAGGTTGATGGACAAAGATATAGGCCTTACAAAAAAACTAGTAAAAATAAATACCAAAGGGACTTGAAGCAGAGGAAAAATGATGATAGGAAGGTAAGGTAAACCATGAGTGTCATCCAAAATCCATGGCATTTCCTATTTGAGAGCTGTGCCATCGAATCTGTAGCCATGGGTGGCCATTTACATTTAACATTGAAGTTAATTAAAATAGAAAAATTCAGTTCCTCAGTTCACTCATTTCAAGTTCTTGTGGCCCCAGGTGGCCGGTGGCTGCCATATTGAACCGCTTCCTTCCAGAGCACTCCATCACTGCAGGAAGTTCTGTCGGACTGCGTTCTTCCAGAATGAGGCCTCTAATTTGATTTTGAGTTCTCCAGCAGCAAAAACCAGAATGGAACATCAGCTGTGATACACTTTTTAGCATCTGTGAGGTGAGACTAAACTGCACTTCAGGTGCACAGTCACTGCTGGCTCTGAGTTCTGGGGGCTGCGTTGCCCCCGGCTTCTCACGTCCATCAAGGTGTTGGTAGGTCGCCTGTCTCCGACTCTGCACCCAGCGTCCCAAAGCATCCTCACACGGAGCCTGCAGGGTGGGCAGATCTCCGGCTCTGGCGCATGCGCCAGCGCTCCGGATCGGTAAATGGACACATCAGTCCAGTCGCTCCGCGGCACATGGGATCCTCCCAGGCCAGGGATCGAACCGGCGCCCCTTGCAGTGCAAGGTGGTGTCCTTACCCACTGGACCACCAGGGAAGCCCCCATTTTCATTACTTTTTATTGAAGAATAATATAAGTAATATATACAAGGAAAAGGGCCCATCATAAATACATGCTCAGTGAATTTTCACAAATGCAACATTTGTATGAGCAACACCCAGATGAAAAACAGAATATGGAAACAAGACGAGGCTTCTCTTCTCCCACTCCTGGAACTCCCTTCCCTTAAAGGAACATATTAATTACCCTGGTTGCACAAAAAGGGAAGAGAGGCAGCACCTGGTCAGAAAAGTGGGGAATATGGCTGTGCCATCTGCATTTTTTTGGTCTTTATAAGGAGATCCCACATTTTTTCTGAAAAGACTTAGGTTGATGGACAAAGATATAGGCCTTACAAAAAAACTAGTAAAAATAAATACCAAAGGGACTTGAAGCAGAGGAAAAATGATGATAGGAAGGTAAGGTAAACCATGAGTGTCATCCAAAATCCATGGCATTTCCTATTTGAGAGCTGTGCCATCGAATCTGTAGCCATGGGTGGCCATTTACATTTAACATTGAAGTTAATTAAAATAGAAAAATTCAGTTCCTCAGTTCACTCATTTCAAGTTCTTGTGGCCCCAGGTGGCCGGTGGCTGCCATATTGAACCGCTTCCTTCCAGAGCACTCCATCACTGCAGGAAGTTCTGTCGGACTGCGTTCTTCCAGAATGAGGCCTCTAATTTGATTTTGAGTTCTCCAGCAGCAAAAACCAGAATGGAACATCAGCTGTGATACACTTTTTAGCATCTGTGAGGTGAGACTAAACTGCACTTCAGGTGCACAGTCACTGCTGGCTCTGAGTTCTGGGGGCTGCGTTGCCCCCGGCTTCTCACGTCCATCAAGGTGTTGGTAGGTCGCCTGTCTCCGACTCTGCACCCAGCGTCCCAAAGCATCCTCACACGGAGCCTGCAGGGTGGGCAGGGCACCCGGCCAAATGCAGTGCAGCAAAGACACCACACAGAGGGAGCTGGGGGAAACCAGGTAGTCCCTGCCTGCGGCTCCTGGGGCCTAACCCCAGGGAAGGGAGACACCTTCAGTCTTCCCAGAGTTGTTTCTTGCTGCCCAGCTTTTGGAGGATTGCAAACGATAGCTTGGCTTGTTCATTCCCCATCAAGTTCCTGGAGTACCCCTGTTCCGTGTAGCTGGTAAAGGATAGAGTTGTGTGTCTTGCAACTCACCTGAGTTGGGTGGTGTGTTGACATATTCTCGGGATGCTCTTGGGGCATCGGAGGTCTGCCATAGGAGAGCTTTGGGCAGGGCCACATCTTAAGAAGTAATTTGGGGTCCATTTAGACACATCGAGGCACAGGTGAGGACTCCAGGTCAGTTTTACCAAGAGAATGTGGTCACAATCGTAGGCCGAAAAATGTTGAAAGTAGGTCATTCCGTGTCTTCGGAGAGGCAAAGTAATTTACAGTGGCATCTAAGCCTTTGAAAGACTTCTTCCTCCAAACAGAAAAGTAATCAAGAAGCACAAGCCTTAAATGCCACACTAGAAGAAATGGCCCTCATTGATATCTTTAGGACGTTCCATCCAAAAGCAGAAGAATACACTTTCTTCTCAAGTGCTCACGGAACATTCTCCAGGATAGACCACATCTTGGGCCACAAATCAAACCTCAGTCAATTCAAGAAAACTGAGTTCAGTTCCTCATTTTTGGCCCCAGGTGGCCGGTGGCTGCCATATTGAACCGCTTCCTTCCAGAGCACTCCATCACTGCAGGAAGTTCTGTCGGACTGCGTTCTTCCAGAATGAGGCCTCTAATTTGATTTTGAGTTCTCCAGCAGCAAAAACCAGAATGGAACATCAGCTGTGATACACTTTTTAGCATCTGTGAGGTGAGACTAAACTGCACTTCAGGTGCACAGTCACTGCTGGCTCTGAGTTCTGGGGGCTGCGTTGCCCCCGGCTTCTCACGTCCATCAAGGTGTTGGTAGGTCGCCTGTCTCCGACTCTGCACCCAGCGTCCCAAAGCATCCTCACACGGAGCCTGCAGGGCGGGCAGGGCACCCGGCCAAATGCAGTGCAGCAAAGACACCACACAGAGGGAGCTGGGGGAAACCAGGTAGTCCCTGCCTGCGGCTCCTGGGGGCCTAACCCCAGGGAAGGGAGACACCTTCAGTCTTCCCAGAGTTGTTTCTTGCTGCCCAGCTTTTGGAGGATTGCAAACGATAGCTTGGCTTGTTCATTCCCCATCAAGTTCCTGGAGTACCCCTGTTCCGTGTAGCTGGTAAAGGATAGAGTTGTGTGTCTTGCAACTCACCTGAGTTGGGTGGTGTGTTGACATATTCTCGGGATGCTCTTGGGGCATCGGAGGTCTGCCATAGGAGAGCTTTGGGCAGGGCCACATCTTAAGAAGTAATTTGGGGTCCATTTAGACACATCGAGGCACAGGTGAGGACTCCAGGTCAGTTTTACCAAGAGAATGTGGTCACAATCGTAGGCCGAAAAATGTTGAAAGTAGGTCATTCCGTGTCTTCGGAGAGGCAAAGTAATTTACAGTGGCATCTAAGCCTTTGAAAGACTTCTTCCTCCAAACAGAAAAGTAATCAAGAAGCACAAGCCTTAAATGCCACACTAGAAGAAATGGCCCTCATTGATATCTTTAGGACGTTCCATCCAAAAGCAGAAGAATACACTTTCTTCTCAAGTGCTCACGGAACATTCTCCAGGATAGACCACATCTTGGGCCACAAATCAAACCTCAGTCAATTCAAGAAAACTGAAATTCTATCAAGCATCTTCTCGGACCACAATGCAATGAGACTAGAGATGAACTACAGGAAAAAAACCGCTAAAAACACAAATACATGGAGATTAAACAACACATACCTAAAAAACCAACTGATTACTGAGCAAATCAAAGGAGAAATAAAACAATTCCTAGAAGAAAACAACAATGAACACACGACCGTGCAAAACCTATGGGATACTGCAAAAGCAGTTCTAAGAGGGAAGTTTATAGCAATTCAATCCCACCTGAAGAAACTAGGAAAATCTCAAACAGACGACCTAACCTTACGCCTAAAACAACTGGAGAAAGAAGAACAAAAACACCCCAAAGCCAGCAGAAGAAGGGAAATCATAAAGATCAGAGCAGAAATAAATGAAGAAGAAACGAAACAAACAATAGTAAAGATAAATAAAACAAAAATCTGGTTCTTTGAAAAGGTAAATAAAATCGACACACCACTGGCCAGACTCATCAAGAAAAAGAGAGAGAAGAACCAGATCACCAAAATCAAAAATGAAAAAGGAGAGATTACAACAGATCATGCAGAAATCCAAAGGATTATAAGAAACTATTATGAACAACTCTATGGCAACAAACTGGACAACCTGGAAGAAATGGACTGTTTCTTAGAGAAGATTAATCTCCCAAGACTGAGCCAGGAAGAAATAGAAACTATGAACAAGCCAATCACAAGCTCAGAAATCGACCTTGTGATCAAAAATCTACCCAAAAATAAAAGCCCAGGGCCAGATGGCTTCACAGGTGAATTCTACCAAACATTTAAAGAAGAGCTAATGCCTGTCCTTCTAAAACTCTTCCAAAAAGTTTCCCAGGAAGGAACACTTCCAAACACATTCTATGAGGCTGCCATCACCCTGATACCAAAACCAGGCAAAGACAACACAAAAAAAGAAAATTACAGGCCAATTTCACTGATGAATCTAGACGCCAAAATCCTCAACAAAATCCTAGCAAACAGAATTCAACAACACATCAAAAAGCTCATACATCACGATCAAGTTGGGTTCATCCCAGGCATGCAAGGATTCTTCAATATCCGCAAATCAATCAATGTGATACACTATATCAACAAATTGAGAGACAAAAATCACATGATCATCTCAATAGATGCAGAAAAAGCCTTCAACAAAGTACAACATACATTTGTGATAAAAACTCTTCAGAAAATGGGCATAGAAGGAACCTATCTCAACATAATAAAAGCCATCTATGAGAAGCCCACAGCTAACATTATCCTCAATGGTGAAAAACTGAAAGCATTTCCTCTAAGATCAGGAACAAGACAAGGGTGTCCACTTTCACTACTCTTATTCAACATAGTCCTGGAAGTTCTAGCAACAGCAATAAGAGAAGAGAAAGAAATCAAAGGAATCCAGATTGGAAAGGAAGAAGTCAAGCTCTCTCTTTTTGCAGACGACATGATATTATTATACATAGAAAATCCCAAAGACACTATTACAAAACTACTAGAGTTAATCAGCGAATTCAGAAAAGTCGCAGGATACAAAGTCAACACACAGAAATCACTGGCATTCCTATACACAAACCATGAAAAATCAGAAAACAAAATCAAAGAGGCAATCCCCTTCACCATTGCAACCAAAAGAATCAAATATCTAGGAATAAACCTACCCAAAGAAACCAAAGAACTGTACACAGAAAATTACAAGACACTCATGAGAGACATTAAAGAAGACTTAAACAGATGGAGAGATATTCCATGTTCCTGGATCAGAAGAATCAATACTGTGAAAATGACCATACTACCAAATATCATCTACAGATTCAATGCAATACCTATCCAACTACCATTGACATTTTTCACAGAACTAGACCAAAGAATAACACAGTTCATATGGAAACACAAAAGGCCTCGAATAGCCAAAGCAATCCTGAGGAAGAAGAATGGAGCTGGAGGGATCAGCCTCCCCAACTTCAGACTCTACTACAAAGCAACAGTCATCAAGACAGTATGGTGCTGGCACAAAAACAGAACTATAGATCAATGCAACAAGATCGAGAACCCAGAGATAAACCCACACACCTGTGAGTACCTTATTTTGACAAAGGAGCGAACTTAAAACACATCAAAAAGCTCATACATCACGATCAAGTTGGGTTCATCCCAGGCATGCAAGGATTCTTCAATATCCGCAAATCAATCAATGTGATACACTATATCAACAAATTGAGAGACAAAAATCACATGATCATCTCAATAGATGCAGAAAAAGCCTTCAACAAAGTACAACATACATTTGTGATAAAAACTCTTCAGAAAATGGGCATAGAAGGAACCTATCTCAACATAATAAAAGCCATCTATGAGAAGCCCACAGCTAACATTATCCTCAATGGTGAAAAACTGAAAGCATTTCCTCTAAGATCAGGAACAAGACAAGGGTGTCCACTTTCACTACTCTTATTCAACATAGTCCTGGAAGTTCTAGCAACAGCAATAAGAGAAGAGAAAGAAATCAAAGGAATCCAGATTGGAAAGGAAGAAGTCAAGCTCTCTCTTTTTGCAGACGACATGATATTATTATACATAGAAAATCCCAAAGACACTATTACAAAACTACTAGAGTTAATCAGCGAATTCAGAAAAGTCGCAGGATACAAAGTCAACACACAGAAATCACTGGCATTCCTATACACAAACCATGAAAAATCAGAAAACAAAATCAAAGAGGCAATCCCCTTCACCATTGCAACCAAAAGAATCAAATATCTAGGAATAAACCTACCCAAAGAAACCAAAGAACTGTACACAGAAAATTACAAGACACTCATGAGAGACATTAAAGAAGACTTAAACAGATGGAGAGATATTCCATGTTCCTGGATCAGAAGAATCAATACTGTGAAAATGACCATACTACCAAATATCATCTACAGATTCAATGCAATACCTATCCAACTACCATTGACATTTTTCACAGAACTAGACCAAAGAATAACACAGTTCATATGGAAACACAAAAGGCCTCGAATAGCCAAAGCAATCCTGAGGAAGAAGAATGGAGCTGGAGGGATCAGCCTCCCCAACTTCAGACTCTACTACAAAGCAACAGTTATCAAGACAGTATGGTACTGGCACAAAAACAGAACTATAGATCAATGGAACAAGATCGAGAACCCAGAGATAAACCCACACACCTATGGGTACCTTATTTTTGACAAAGGAGGCGAAACTATAAAATGGGACAAAGACAGCCTCTTCAACAAGTGGTGCTGGGAAAATTGGACAGCTACATGCAAGAAAATGAAGTTGGAATATTCCCTGACACCATACACTAAGATCAACTCAAAATGGATTAAAGACCTAAATGTAAGGCCAGAAACCATCAAACTCTTAGAGAAGAATATAGGCAAAACCCTCAAGGACATCAATCAAAGCAAGATCTTCTCTGACCCACCTACTAGAATAGCGGAACTAAAAAAACAAATGAACATGTGGGACCTCATGAAACTTAAAAGCTTTTGTACAGCAAAAGAAATCACAAAAAAGCTGAACAGACAGCCCACAGAGTGGGAGAAAATCATAGCAAATGAAACAACAGACAAAGAATTCATCTCCAAAATCTACAAGCAACTCAGACAACTCAGCACTGGAAAAACGAACAACCCAATCAAAAAATGGGAAAAAGACCTCAACAGACACCTCTCCAATGACGACATACAGATGGCCCAAAAGCACATGAAACGATGCTCAACTTCACCTATAATTAGAGAAATGCAAATCAAAACTACAATGAGATAGCACCTCACACCCGTCAGAATGGCCATCATCCACAAATCGACAGACAATAAATGCTGGAGAGGGTGTAGAGAAAAGGGAACCCTCTTGCATTGCTGGTGGGAATGTAAATTGATACAGCCTCTATGGAAGACAGTCTGGAGATTTCTTAAATACTAAAAACAGAAGCACCATACGACCCAGCAATCCCACTCTTAGGCTTATATGAAATCAAAACTGAAAGAGGCACCTGTACCGATGGAGAGATATTCCATGTTCCTGGATCAGAAGAATCAATACTGTGAAAATGACCATACTACCAAATATCATCTACAGATTCAATGCAATACCTATCCAACTACCATTGACATTTTTCACAGAACTAGACCAAAGAATAACACAGTTCATATGGAAACACAAAAGGCCTCGAATAGCCAAAGCAATCCTGAGGAAGAAGAATGGAGCTGGAGGGATCAGCCTCCCCAACTTCAGACTCTACTACAAAGCAACAGTTATCAAGACAGTATGGTACTGGCACAAAAACAGAACTATAGATCAATGGAACAAGATCGAGAACCCAGAGATAAACCCACACACCTATGGGTACCTTATTTTTGACAAAGGAGGCGAAACTATAAAATGGGACAAAGACAGCCTCTTCAACAAGTGGTGCTGGGAAAATTGGACAGCTACATGCAAGAAAATGAAGTTGGAATATTCCCTGACACCATACACTAAGATCAACTCAAAATGGATTAAAGACCTAAATGTAAGGCCAGAAACCATCAAACTCTTAGAGAAGAATATAGGCAAAACCCTCAAGGACATCAATCAAAGCAAGATCTTCTCTGACCCACCTACTAGAATAGCGGAACTAAAAAGACAAATGAACATGTGGGACCTCATGAAACTTAAAAGCTTTTGTACAGCAAAAGAAATCACAAAAAAGCTGAACAGACAGCCCACAGAGTGGGAGAAAATCATAGCAAATGAAACAACAGACAAAGAATTCATCTCCAAAATCTACAAGCAACTCAGACAACTCAGCACTGGAAAAACGAACAACCCAATCAAAAAATGGGAAAAAGACCTCAACAGACACCTCTCCAATGACGACATACAGATGGCCCAAAAGCACATGAAACGATGCTCAACTTCACCTATAATTAGAGAAATGCAAATCAAAACTACAATGAGATAGCACCTCACACCCGTCAGAATGGCCATCATCCACAAATCGACAGACAATAAATGCTGGAGAGGGTGTAGAGAAAAGGGAACCCTCTTGCATTGCTGGTGGGAATGTAAATTGATACAGCCTCTATGGAAGACAGTCTGGAGATTTCTTAAATACTAAAAACAGAAGCACCATACGACCCAGCAATCCCACTCTTAGGCTTATATGAAATCAAAACTGAAAGAGGCACCTGTACCCCAATGTTCATTGCAGTTCTCTATACAATAGCTAGAACATGGAAGGAACCTAGATGCCCATCGACAAATGAATGGATACAGAAGCTCTGGTACATATATACAATGGAATACTACTCTGCTGTTAAAAGAAATGCAGAAGACTCAGTTCTAATGAGGTGGCTGGATCTAGAACGTATCATCAAAAGTGAAGTCAGTCAGAAAGAGAAGGACAAATGCAGTATATTAACACATATATATGGAATCTAGTAGGATGGTGATGATGGCACACGCAGTGAAGCGACAGAAAGACAGACATGGACAGTGGACATATGGACATTGTGGGGAAGGAACAGAAGGTGGAAGGCGTAAAGGAAGTAGCATGAAGGCCTGTACTATCATAAGTGAAGAAAATAGCTATAGTCAGGGGTGCTGTGTGATGGTTGGGAGGGGTGGGAAGGGGGAGATATACATGTGACTAATCTGGGAACATACATATCTGTAAACAACAAAACTCTGTAAAAGTTAAAAGCAAAATAAAGGTTTAAAAAAAAAAATCTTATTGACTACATAATTAAAGTACATCCAGAATCTGAAAAAAAAAAAAAAAAGAAAGAAAGACTTCTTCCATAGAGGGCGGTCATTGGCTGTTCTCTGCATCCTCAGAAGAGGGAACAGGCTCTTAAACAAAAGCTTTCAAGTGACATTTAAAAGGCGAGACATCCTAATGCACAGAATCATTACCCTTTGAAAGAGCGGCCAGGTTCAGTTTTGAGGATTGTCTTCACTGAACAGTTTTAGAGATTTCATCCACCTCAGTTTATTTGTCATCTTCATGCAGCAAGGGATTGTCTAGACAGTCAGCCCACCCTTCTGCTTGCTGTCTCTGTGAGCTTGATTGCCCTAGGAATCTTGTATAAGTGGGTCCATACTGCATTGGTCTTTTTGTGACTGGCTTCTTTCACTTAGCATAGTATCCTCAAGCTTCACTCAGGTTGTAGCATGTGTCAGCTTTCCTTGCTTTTTTTTAAAAAAATTTTGGCCTCTTTTATTGTTTTATTTTCATCCATCTTTATTCTTTGGCCTGTGTGGGCCTCCCATTGCAGTGGCCTCCCTTGTTGCAGAGCACTGGCTCTGGGCACGTGTGCTCCAGTTGCTGGCTCGTAATTGGACACATGGGTCCAGCCACTTCGCAGCATGTGGGATCTTCCCAGGCCAGGGATCAAACTGGTGCCCCGTGCACTGCAAGGTGGACTCTTTACCTACCGGACCACCAGGGAAGCCCCTGGCCTCACTCTTGATCCTTCTGAATACTCTGTGTCCACTCTGTCTGCCCCTCTGCCTGTATCCCATCTCCCCTGCTGCCCAGCTGACCTCCTGGCTCTTGCCTCTCCTCCACCACGTCAGGGCTCTCTCTGTCTCCCCACCAGCAAGCCCTTCCCTGGGCGCATTGTGAAGGGCATCTCCCTCTTCTATTCTCACACACATGCTCCTGCTAGCAGCTGCGCCCCTGCCCTGCCAGCCTTTTCCTCATAGTGCCGCTCCTTGTGATGGATGCGTCGTGACCCAGTAGAGGCTTATGTGTCTTCCCCCACCAGAACCTGGGCACCTGGAGGCAGGAACTTTCTCTGTGTTGCTCACGGCTGGCTCCCTCGTGCCTCCGACAGCTTAAAGTACATCCAGAATCTGAAAAAAAAAAAAAGAAAGAAAGACTTCTTCCATAGAGGGCGGTCATTGGCTGTTCTCTGCATCCTCAGAAGAGGGAACAGGCTCTTAAACAAAAGCTTTCAAGTGACATTTAAAAGGCGAGACATCCTAATGCACAGAATCATTACCCTTTGAAAGAGCGGCCAGGTTCAGTTTTGAGGATTGTCTTCACTGAACAGTTTTAGAGATTTCATCCACCTCAGTTTATTTGTCATCTTCATGCAGCAAGGGATTGTCTAGACAGTCAGCCCACCCTTCTGCTTGCTGTCTCTGTGAGCTTGATTGCCCTAGGAATCTTGTATAAGTGGGTCCATACTGCATTGGTCTTTTTGTGACTGGCTTCTTTCACTTAGCATAGTATCCTCAAGCTTCACTCAGGTTGTAGCATGTGTCAGCTTTCCTTGCTTTTTTTAAAAAAAATTTTGGCCTCTTTTATTGTTTTATTTTCATCCATCTTTATTCTTTGGCCTGTGTGGGCCTCCCATTGCAGTGGCCTCCCTTGTTGCAGAGCACTGGCTCTGGGCACGTGTGCTCCAGTTGCTGGCTCGTAATTGGACACATGGGTCCAGCCACTTCGCAGCATGTGGGATCTTCCCAGGCCAGGGATCAAACTGGTGCCCCGTGCACTGCAAGGTGGACTCTTTACCTACCGGACCACCAGGGAAGCCCCTGGCCTCACTCTTGATCCTTCTGAATACTCTGTGTCCACTCTGTCTGCCCCTCTGCCTGTATCCCATCTCCCCTGCTGCCCAGCTGACCTCCTGGCTCTTGCCTCTCCTCCACCACGTCAGGGCTCTCTCTGTCTCCCCACCAGCAAGCCCTTCCCTGGGCGCATTGTGAAGGGCATCTCCCTCTTCTATTCTCACACACATGCTCCTGCTAGCAGCTGCGCCCCTGCCCTGCCAGCCTTTTCCTCATAGTGCCGCTCCTTGTGATGGATGCGTCGTGACCCAGTAGAGGCTTATGTGTCTTCCCCCACCAGAACCTGGGCACCTGGAGGCAGGAACTTTCTCTGTGTTGCTCACGGCTGGCTCCCTCGTGCCTCCGACAGCGTCTGGCCCACTGCAGACATTCAGTGTTGAATGAATGAAGAAAGACAAGGAGACAGATGGGGAGAGAGGTGGGGACTGGAGGCTGTTCCGGCAGGCTATGTAGAGGCCGGCTGAGCAGAGGAGAGGCCTGGCTGGTGTGTAGAAATGGGGAGGTGAGGAGTGACCAGGGCCCAGAGGGGAGGCTGGGACAGGAGGCACCCTGGAAGACCTCATGGGCCATGGTGCCTGCTGGCTGATGGCCGGCGGGACTCCAGGGCTGAATGTAGGGCAGGGGGCAAAGAGGAAGAGTGGGTGGCCCCTACTCCCACCCCTCATGTCAGGGGTGAGAACCGTGGCCATGCTAGTTCCTAGCCCGCGCCCCCAGAGCCCCTCCACTCCAGGGGGAGGTGGGAGTAAGTTGCGGGCTCAGTCAACACCTCTGGGAAGACCAGACGACACATGTGACAACATAACACTGTCCATCCCACAGGCTCGGTGCCTCTGCTTCCAGATGCCAAAAAAAGAAAACAAACAGACCATCTGCAGTGGGTCAGCTTCTTGTCTGGGGAGGCGCTTATGCAGGGAAGAGTTTACCCAAGAAATATTGGGTGGGCCAAAAAAAAAATTTTTTTTAATAGTGTTTTGTTGTTTACTGCCCCACATCAACCTGAACCTGCCATAGGCACACATATGACCTCTCCTTGTTGAACTTTCCTCCCATTTCCCTCCCCATGTCCTCTGTTTGAATTCCCTTAGTCTTACAGCAGATGTGCCTTTCTCCCCACGATGTCCATAAATCTGTTCTCTTTGTCTGTTTCTCCATTGCTGCTCTGCATATACATTTATCAGTACCATCTTTCTAGATTTTAGTAGAAAATATTTATCTTTTTCTTTCTGACTTCACTCTGTATAATACATTCTACATTCATCTACCTCATTAGAACTGACTCTAATGAGTTTCTTTTTATGGCTGAGTAATAGTCCATTGTATATATGTACCACAGCTTCTTGGTCCATTCACCTGTCGATGGATGTCTAGGTTACTTCCATGTTCTAGCTATTGTAAATAGTGCTGCAATGAACATTGGGGTACATGTGTCTTTTTCAATTTTTATTTCCTCAGGGTAATATGTTTAATAGGGGGATTGCTGGGTCATATGGTGGTTCTATTTCTAGTTTTTTGAGGGTTCTCCATACTGTCTTCCATAGTGGTTGTATCAACTTACATTCCCACCAACAGTGCAAGAGGGTTCTCTTTTCTCACACCTCTCCAGCATTTATTGTTTGTAGAGTTTTTCATGATGGCCATTCTGACTGGTGTGACCCAGAGGGAGGCTGGGACAGGAGGCACCCTGAAGACCTCATGGGCCATGGTGCCTGCTGGCTGATGGCGGGACTCAGGGCTGAATGTAGGGCAGGGGGCAAAGAGGAAGAGTGGGTGGCCCCTACTCCCACCCCTCATGTCAGGGGTGAGAACCGTGGCCATGCTAGTTCCTAGCCCGCGCCCCCAGAGCCCCTCCACTCCAGGGGGAGGTGGGAGTAAGTTGCGGGCTCAGTCAACACCTCTGGGAAGACCAGACGACACATGTGACAACATAACACTGTCCATCCCACAGGCTCGGTGCCTCTGCTTCCAGATGCCAAAAAAAGAAAACAAACAGACCATCTGCAGTGGGTCAGCTTCTTGTCTGGGGAGGCGCTTATGCAGGGAAGAGTTTACCCAAGAAATATTGGGTGGGCCAAAAAAAAAATTTTTTTTAATAGTGTTTTGTTGTTTACTGCCCCACATCAACCTGAACCTGCCATAGGCACACATATGACCTCTCCTTGTTGAACTTTCCTCCCATTTCCCTCCCCATGTCCTCTGTTTGAATTCCCTTAGTCTTACAGCAGATGTGCCTTTCTCCCCACGATGTCCATAAATCTGTTCTCTTTGTCTGTTTCTCCATTGCTGCTCTGCATATACATTTATCAGTACCATCTTTCTAGATTTTAGTAGAAAATATTTATCTTTTTCTTTCTGACTTCACTCTGTATAATACATTCTACATTCATCTACCTCATTAGAACTGACTCTAATGAGTTTCTTTTTATGGCTGAGTAATAGTCCATTGTATATATGTACCACAGCTTCTTGGTCCATTCACCTGTCGATGGATGTCTAGGTTACTTCCATGTTCTAGCTATTGTAAATAGTGCTGCAATGAACATTGGGGTACATGTGTCTTTTTCAATTTTTATTTCCTCAGGGTAATATGTTTAATAGGGGGATTGCTGGGTCATATGGTGGTTCTATTTCTAGTTTTTTGAGGGTTCTCCATACTGTCTTCCATAGTGGTTGTATCAACTTACATTCCCACCAACAGTGCAAGAGGGTTCTCTTTTCTCCACACCCTCTCCAGCATTTATTGTTTGTAGAGTTTTTATGATGGCCATTCTGACTGGTGTGAGGTAATACCTCATTGTAGTTTTGATTTTCATTTTTCTAAAAATGAGTGATGTTGAGCACAGTTTTGTTGGCCATCTGTATGTCTTCTTTGGAGAGATGTCTGTTTAGGCCCTTTTCCCATTTTTCTGACTGGGTTTTTTTTCTTTTGGTGTTGAGTTGTATGAGCTGTTCGTGTATTTTGGAAATTAATCCTTTGTAGATTGTTTCATTTGTTATTATCTTTTCCCATTCTGAGAATTCTCTTTTCTTGTTTATAGTTTCTTTTGCTGTGCAAAAGCTTTTAAGCTTAATTAGGTCCCACTTGATTTTTGTTTTTGTTTTTATTTCCATTACCCTAGGAGGTGGGTCATAGAAGACCCTGCTTTGATTTACATCATTAAATGTTCTGCCTATGTTTTCCTCGAAGTGTTTTATAGTTTCTGGTTTTACATATAGGTTTTTAATCCATTTTGAGTTTACTTTTGTGTATGATGTTAGGAAGTGTTCCAACTTCATTCTTTTAGATGTAGCTGTCCAGTTTTCCCAGCACCACTTAGAAGAGACTGTCTTTGCCCCCATTGTATATTCTTGCCTCCTTTGTCAAAAATGAGGTACCCATAAGTTTGTGGGTTTATCTTTGGGCTCTCTGTCTTGTTTCATTGGTCTATATTTCTGTTTTTGTGCCAGTGCCATACTGTCTTGATGACTGTCGCTTTGTAGTATACTCTGAAGTCAGGAAGGTTGTTTCCTCCAGCTCCATTCTTATTTTTCAAGGCTGCTTTGCTATCTGGGATCTTTTGTGTTTCCATATGAATTGTGATATTTTTTGTTCTAGTTCTATCAAAAATGCTGCTGGTGGGCTTCCCTGGTGGTCCAGTGGGTAGGGACACCGCCTTGCAGTGCAAGGGGCGCCGGTTTGATCCCTGGCCTGGGAAGATCCCACGTGCCGCAGAGCGGCTGGACTGATGTGTCCAACTACCGAGCCAGAGCTCTGGAGCACATGCGCCCAGTGCCAGTGCTCTGCAACAGCAGAGGCCACCGCGATGGGAGACCCACACAAGCCAAAGAACAAAGATGGATGAAAATGGACAAATGAAAGACCAGTAGAAGTGGCCTGCCTGCTCCCCTCCCTCCCCACCCCTCCCCCACCAAAATAAATAAATAAATAAATCTTTTAAAAAAATGCCGCTGGTAATTTGATAGGGATCACACTGAATCTGTGAATTACATTTGGTGGTATAGTCATTTTCACAATATTGATTCTTCCAACCCACAAACATAGAATATCTCTCCATCTGTTTATGTTATCTTTGGTTTGTTTCATCAGTGTCATAATTTTCTGTTTACAGTTCTTTTGTCTCCTTAGGTAGGTTTATTCCTAGATACTTTTTTTTTGAAATGGTGAATGGGATTGATTCCTCTTTCTGATTTTTCATTGTTAGTATATAGGAATGCAAGTGATTTCTGTGTATTGATTCTGTAATCTGCAACTTCGCTAAATTCACTGATTAGCTCTAGTAATTTTCTGATAGCATCTTTAGGGTTTTCTATGTATAGTATCATGTCATCTGCAAATTGTGAGAGTGTTACTTCTTTTTTTCCAATTTGAATTCCTTTTATTTCTTTTTCTTCTCTAATTGCTGTAGCTAGAACTTCCAAGATTATGTTGAATAATAGTGGTGAGAGTAGGCACCCCTGTCTTGTTTCTGATCTTAGAGGGAATGCTTTCAGTTTCAGTTTTCAGCTTTTCACCACTGAGAATAACGTTTGCTGTGGGCTTATCATATATGGCTTTCCCTGTGTTGAGGGAGGTTTCTTCTGTGTCCATTTCTTGAAGCATTTTTATGCTGGATTTTGTCAAAGGCTTTTTCTGCATCTATAGAGATTATTCTATGATTTTTAGCTTTCAATTTGTTAATATGGTGTATCACATTGATTGATTTGTGGATATTGATAAATCCTTGCATGCCTGGAAGAAACCCAACTTGATCATGGTGTTTGAGCTTTTTGATGTGTTGTTGAATTCTGTGTAATAGAATTTTGTTGAGGATTTTTGCATCTATGTTCATTAGTGATATTGGCCCATAATTTTCTTTTTATGTGTTGTCTTTGCCTGTTTTAGGTATCAGGGTGATAGTGGCCCCATAGAATGAGTTTGGAAGTGTTCCTTCCTGTGCAATTTTTTGAAAGTGTTTTAGAAGGACAGGCATTAGCTCTTTTCTAAATGTTTGATAGAATTCACCTGTGAAGCCATCTGGCCCTGGGCTTTTATTTTTGGGGAGATTTTGAATCACAGATTCAATTTCAGTGCTTGTAACTGGATTGTTTATAATTTCTATTTCTTTCTAGTTTAGTCTTGGAAGGTTGCACTTATATAAGAATCTGTCCATTTCTTCTAGGTTGTCCATTTTATTGTCATATACTTGTCCATTATAGTCTCTTATAGTCCTTTGTATTTCTGCATTGTCTGTTGTAACTTCTCCTTTCTCATTTCTAATTTTGTTGACTTGATTCTTCTTTTTTTTCTTCATGAGTCTGGCTAAAGGTTTGTCAATTTATCTTTTCAAACAACCAGTTTTTGGTTTTATTAATCTTTACTATTGTTTTTTTTTTTTTTCATTTATTTCTGCTCTAATCTTTATGATTTTTTTCTTCTGCTAACTTTGGGTTTTTTTTTTTGTTCTTTTTCCTGTTGTTTTAAGTGTAAAGTTAGGTAGTCTATTCAATGTTTTTCTTGTTTCTTGAGGTAGGGTTTACTGCTATAAACTTCACTCTTAGAACTGCTTTTGTTGCATCCCATAGGTTTTGCAATGCTGTGTTTTCATTATCATTTTCTTCTAGAAATTTTTTTATTTCTCTTTTGATTTCTTCAGTAATTTGTTTATTATTTAGAAATGTTTAATCTCCATGTGTTTGTGTTTTGTTTTACAGGGGTTTTTTTCTTGAAATTGATACCTAGCCTCATAGCATTGTGGTCAGAAAAGATGGCTGATATAATTTCAATTTTCTTAAATTTACTGAGGTTTGATTTGAGACCCAAGATGTGCTCTGTCCTGGAAAATTTTCCATGTGCATTTGAAAAAAAAGTGTATTCTTCTGCATTTGGACGGAATGTCCTAAAAATAGCAATGAGATCCATTTTGTCCAATGTATCATTTAAGGCTTGTGTTTCCTTATTAATTTTCTGTTTTAATGATCTGTCCATTGTTGTAAGTGGGGTGTTAAAGTCTCCTACTATTATTGTGTTTACTGTCAGTTTCTCCTTTTATGTCTGATAGTGTTTGCCTTATGTATTGAGGTGTTCCTATATTGAGTGTATAGATATTTATAATTGTTATATCTTCCTTTTGGATTGATCCTTTGATCATTATGTAGTGTCCTATCTTGTCTCTTACAATCTTTATTTTAAGATCTATTTTGTCTGATATGAGGTTTGCTACTCCAGCTTTCTTTTGATTTCCATTTGCAAGGAATATATTTTTCCATCCTCTCACAGTCTATATGTGTCTTTAGGTCTGAAGTGGGTTTCTTGTAGGCAGCATATATATGAGTCTTGTTTTTGTATCCATTCTGCCAGTCTGTGTCTTTTGGTTGGCACATTTAATCCATTTACATTTAAAGTAATTATTGATACATATGTTCCTATTGTCATCTTCTTAAAAGTTTGGAGTTTGTTTCGTAGATCTTTTTCTTCTCTTGTATTTACTGACTATATAAGTCCCTTTAGCATTTGTCGAAAGGCGGGTTTGGTGGTACTAAATTCTTGTAATTTGTGCTTGTCTGTAAAGCTTTTGATTTCTTCATCGATTTTGAATGAGATCCTTGATGGGTAGAGTAATCTTGGTTGTAGGTTTTTCCCTTTTGGTACTTTAAATATGTCCTTCAATTTCCTTCTGGCCTGCAGAAGTTTATGCGAAAGTTTCTTCTGAAAAATCAGCTGTTAAACATATGGTGTTTCCCTTGTATGTCACTTGTTGCTTTTCCCTTGCTGTTTTTAATATTTTTTATTTGTGTTTAATCTGTTGACTTAGTCTGTGTCTTGGCATGTTTCACCTATGGTTTATATATGGAACTCTTTGTGCTTCTTGGACTTGGTTGACTATTTACTTTCCCATGCTGGACAAGTTTTCCACTATAATCTCTTTAAAATTTTTCTTTTTCTCTTCTTCTGAACCTCTATAATTCAAAAGAGGGATAATTTCAATTTTCTTAAATTTACTGAGGTTTGATTTGAGACCCAAGATGTGCTCTGTCCTGGAAAATTTTCCATGTGCATTTGAAAAAAAAGTGTATTCTTCTGCATTTGGACGGAATGTCCTAAAAATAGCAATGAGATCCATTTTGTCCAATGTATCATTTAAGGCTTGTGTTTCCTTATTAATTTTCTGTTTTAATGATCTGTCCATTGTTGTAAGTGGGGTGTTAAAGTCTCCTACTATTATTGTGTTTACTGTCAGTTTCTCCTTTTATGTCTGATAGTGTTTGCCTTATGTATTGAGGTGTTCCTATATTGAGTGTATAGATATTTATAATTGTTATATCTTCCTTTTGGATTGATCCTTTGATCATTATGTAGTGTCCTATCTTGTCTCTTACAATCTTTATTTTAAGATCTATTTTGTCTGATATGAGGTTTGCTACTCCAGCTTTCTTTTGATTTCCATTTGCAGGGAATATATTTTTCCATCCTCTCACAGTCTATATGTGTCTTTAGGTCTGAAGTGGGTTTCTTGTAGGCAGCATATATATGAGTCTTGTTTTTGTATCCATTCTGCCAGTCTGTGTCTTTTGGTTGGCACATTTAATCCATTTACATTTAAAGTAATTATTGATACATATGTTCCTATTGTCATCTTCTTAAAAGTTTGGAGTTTGTTTCGTAGATCTTTTTCTTCTCTTGTATTTACTGACTATATAAGTCCCTTTAGCATTTGTCGAAAGGCGGGTTTGGTGGTACTAAATTCTTGTAATTTGTGCTTGTCTGTAAAGCTTTTGATTTCTTCATCGATTTTGAATGAGATCCTTGATGGGTAGAGTAATCTTGGTTGTAGGTTTTTCCCTTTTGGTACTTTAAATATGTCCTTCAATTTCCTTCTGGCCTGCAGAAGTTTATGCGAAAGTTTCTTCTGAAAAATCAGCTGTTAAACATATGGTGTTTCCCTTGTATGTCACTTGTTGCTTTTCCCTTGCTGTTTTTAATATTTTTTATTTGTGTTTAATCTGTTGACTTAGTCTGTGTCTTGGCATGTTTCACCTATGGTTTCTATATGGAACTCTTTGTGCTTCTTGGACTTGGTTGACTATTTACTTTCCCATGCTGGACAAGTTTTCCACTATAATCTCTTTAAAATTTTTCTTTTTCTCTTCTTCTGGAACCTCTATAATTCAAATGTTGGTACATTTGATATTATCCCAGAGGTCTCTGAAACTCTCTTCAGTCTTTTTCATTCTTTGTACTTTATTCTATTCTTCAACAGTTATTTCCACCATTCTGTCTCACTTATCTGTTGTTCTGCCTCAGATAGTCTGCTACTGATTCTTTCTAGAGTATTTTTAAGTTCAGCAATTGTGTTGTTTGTCTCTGTTTATTCTTTTTTTTTTAAGATTTATTTATTTATTTTGGGCGGGGGTCGGGTTGGGGAGAGAGGGGAGTGGGTGGGCCACTTGTATTGGTCTTTCATTTCTCTATTTTCATCCATCTTTGTTCTTTGGCTCCTGTGGGCCTCCCATCGCGGTGGCATCTGTCGTTGCAGAGTGCGGGCTTTGGGCACATGCGCTCCAGAGCTCTGGCTCGGTCATTGGACACATAGGTCCAGCTGCTCCACGGCACGTGGGATCTTCCCAGGCCAGGGATCGAACTGGTGCCCCTTGCATTGCAAGGCGGTGTCCTTACCCACTGGACCACCAGGGGAAGCCCCTGTTTGTTTATTCTTAATTTCTTTTGCTTCTTTGTTCAGTGTGTTCATTGATTCTCACATTTTCTCCATTCTGTTTTCAAGGTTTTGGATCATCTTTACTATCATTTTTCTGAATTCTCTTTCAGAAAGTTTGTTTAATTCCTCTCCATTCATTTGGACTTGTGTGTTTATAGGTTGTGCCTTCATTTGTGCAGTATTTCTCTGCCTTTTCATTATTATTATTATTATTATTAATTTTTTAATTTATTATGTTTGAGATCTCCTTTTTTCAATCTTCAAGGTTGAATCCTTTCTTCCTTTTGGTTTCTGCCTTCATAAAGTTGGTTCAGTGGTTTGTGTAAGCTTTGTGTAGGATGTGGGTGGAAGTGAGGTTTTTTTTTTTTTTTTAAAGATTTATTTATTTATTTATTTATTTTGGGCGGGGGTCGGGTTGGGGAGAGAGGGGAGTGGGTGGGCCACTTGTATTGGTCTTTCATTTCTCTATTTTCATCCATCTTTGTTCTTTGGCTCCTGTGGGCCTCCCATCGCGGTGGCATCTGTCGTTGCAGAGTGCGGGCTTTGGGCACATGCGCTCCAGAGCTCTGGCTCGGTCATTGGACACATAGGTCCAGCTGCTCCACGGCACGTGGGATCTTCCCAGGCCAGGGATCGAACTGGTGCCCCTTGCATTGCAAGGCGGTGTCCTTACCCACTGGACCACCAGGGGAAGCCCCTGTTTGTTTATTCTTAATTTCTTTTGCTTCTTTGTTCAGTGTGTTCATGGATTCTCACATTTTCTCCATTCTGTTTTCAAGGTTTTGGATCATCTTTACTATCATTTTTCTGAATTCTCTTTCAGAAAGTTTGTTTAATTCCTCTCCATTCATTTGGACTTGTGTGTTTATAGGTTGTGCCTTCATTTGTGCAGTATTTCTCTGCCTTTTCATTATTATTATTATTATTATTAATTTTTTAATTTATTATGTTTGAGATCTCCTTTTTTCAATCTTCAAGGTTGAATCCTTTCTTCCTTTTGGTTTCTGCCTTCATAAAGTTGGTTCAGTGGTTTGTGTAAGCTTTGTGTAGGATGTGGGTGGAAGTGAGGTTTTTTTTTTTTTTTTAAAGATTTATTTATTTATTTATTTATTTAGGGCAGGGGTCGGGGTGGGGAGGGAGGGGAGCGGGCAGGCCACTTCTATTGGTCTTTCATTTGTCCATTTTCATACGTCTTTGTTCTTAGGCTCCTGTGGGCCTCCTATCGCGGTGGCGTCTGTTGCTGCAGAGCACGGGCTCTGGGCGCATGTGCTCCAGAGCTCCGGCTCAGTGATTGGACACATCGGTCCAGCCGCTCCGCGGCACGTGGGATCTTCCCAGGCCAGGGATCGAACCGGCGCCCCTTGCACTGCAAGGCGGTGTCCTTACCCACTGGACCACCAGGGGAAGCCCCGGAAGTGAGTTTTTATTTATTTGCTTGTTTGTTTATTTTTTTCCCTCTGATGGGCAGGCCTGAGTTAGGTGGTAATCCTGTCTGGTGACGATTTTTGTCTTGTTTATTGTTTGGATGGAGCATCCTGCACAGGGTGCTACTGGCGGTTGGGTGATGCCAGGTCCCATATACAAGTGCTTGCCTTTGTGAGAGTTCTCACTCCCTGGTGTTAGGCAGTCTCTGGTAGTGTAGGGTCTTGGAGTCAGTGCTCCTTCTCTGAAGTTCCAGGGTTTAATCTCTGGCCAGGGAATGGAGATTCAGTGGCTGGTTTGTTATGGCATTCAGTAGTATTAAAACAAATATAAGGCTTCCCTTGTGGTCCAGTGGGTAAGGACACTACCTTGCAGTGCAAGGGGCGCCAGGTTGATCCTGGCCTGGGAAGATCGCACATGCCGTGGAGCAGCTGGACCGATGTGTCCAACTACCGAGCCGGAGCTCTGGAGTGCATGCGCCCAGAGCTGGTGCTCTGCAACAAGAGAAGCCACTGCGATGGGAGGCCCACACAGGCCAAAGAACAAAGATGGAAATAAATGAAAGACCAATAGAAGTGGGCAAAAAAAACCCAACCCAGAACAGCCAAAAAAAAATATATATATATATATATACACACAAATGAAGAACAAGAGGTGCACCCCTGACAAATGGCAATTAAAAAGTCACGCAGGGTTTCCCTGGTAGCTCAGTGGTAAAGAGTTCACCTGCCAATGCAGGAGACACAGGTTTGACCCCTGATCTGCGAAGATCCTACATGCCATGGAGCAACTAAGCCCATGAGCCCCAACTATGGAGCCAGTGCTCTAGAGCCTTGGAGCCGCAACTGTTGAGCCCATGTGCTGCAACTCCTGAAGCCCGTGTGCCCTAGAGTCCAAGTTCCACAACAAGAGAAGTCACCACAACAAGAAGCCCGTTCACCTCAACTAGAGAGTAGCCCCAACTCCCTGCAACTAGAGAAGAGCCTGAGGCAGCAGTGAAAACCCAGAATAGTCAAAAATAAATAAGTAAACAAAAAAAAAAAGATTAAAATAAATAAGTAGATAAAATTTTTAGGGCTTCCCCTGGTGGTCCGGTGTGTAAGGACACTACCTTGCAGTGCAAGGGGCGCCAGGTTGATCCTGGCCTGGGAAGATCGCACATGCCGTGGAGCAGCTGGACCGATGTGTCCAACTACCGAGCCGGAGCTCTGGAGTGCATGCGCCCAGAGCTGGTGCTCTGCAACAAGAGAAGCCACTGCGATGGGAGGCCCACACAGGCCAAAGAACAAAGATGGAAATAAATGAAAGACCAATAGAAGTGGGCAAAAAAAACCCAACCCAGAACAGCCAAAAAAAAAAAAAATATATATATATATACACACAAATGAAGAACAAGAGGTGCACCCCTGACAAATGGCAATTAAAAAGTCACGCAGGGTTTCCCTGGTAGCTCAGTGGTAAAGAGTTCACCTGCCAATGCAGGAGACACAGGTTTGACCCCTGATCTGCGAAGATCCTACATGCCATGGAGCAACTAAGCCCATGAGCCCCAACTATGGAGCCAGTGCTCTAGAGCCTTGGAGCCGCAACTGTTGAGCCCATGTGCTGCAACTCCTGAAGCCCGTGTGCCCTAGAGTCCAAGTTCCACAACAAGAGAAGTCACCACAACAAGAAGCCCGTTCACCTCAACTAGAGAGTAGCCCCAACTCCCTGCAACTAGAGAAGAGCCTGAGGCAGCAGTGAAAACCCAGAATAGTCAAAAATAAATAAGTAAACAAAAAAAAAAAGATTAAAATAAATAAGTAGATAAAATTTTTAGGGCTTCCCCTGGTGGTCCAGTGGGTGGGGACACCGCCTTGCAGTGCAAGGGGCGCTGGTTCCTGGGAAGATCCCACGTGCCGCGGAGCGGCTGGACCGATGTGTCCAATCACCGAGCCGGAGCTCTGGAGCGCATGCGCCTAGAGCCGGTGCTCTGCGGCAAGAGGCCACTGCGATGGGAGGCCCACAGGAGCCAAAGAACAAGAATGGGTAAAAATGGAGAAATGAAAGACCAATAGAGGTGGCCCGCCTGCTCCCCTCCCTCCCCAACCCGACCCCCGCCCAAAATAAAAAAAAAAAAAATTAAAATATCATGCAAATATTATTTAACATAGTAGAATATACACACATACATATAAATCCATAGCAAAACCCAAACAATCCAAAAAAAAAAAAGTACAATAGATTGACCTGGTTAGCAGACAAAACCAAAAATGATATTCACCAGTTAAGAACCAAACTAACTAAAGCACAAACTGAAAGAGAAAACTAGAGCAAGGTTCCAACTGGGAATAAAACAATGAAAGAAAATTAACTAACAAATATGATGAGGAAAAGAAAGAAGAGAAAAGATAGAGAAGAAAGAATAGTAATGCAAAGTTAAATAGAGGTAGATAAACAAGTTTTGTACATAAGTTTAGTGCAACAGGAAAGGAACAGTAGAGAAAGCAAAGAAAGAAATAGTTGTAGAAAAAATAATAATAGATATAAAAAAATCAACAGTTAAATAGAAAAATATAGAAAAGCAAAGCAAAATAAAACAAAACCTCCATAGGACCACCAGAGGCCAATGTAGAAGCAGAAGTATCTAACCAAAATAAAAAGTGTGGTTTAAAAAAATCTTAAAAACTTGAATATATTTAATAGTACCAATAAAATTGTCAGCTACAGCCAGAGGTAGAAGAGAAGAAAAAAAGAAAACTCTAGAAGCAATTCCAGAGCGAGTCTAAATGTAAAAATGATAAATTTTTTGTTCTGAGTTTCTGTTTTCAGTTCCTTTTCCCTTGCTGTGAGTGACCGTCTTCTTTGTCTGGCTAGGATGCCCTCCACCACTGGGCTGGTCTTGGACCTCCTGTGGGGGCAGATCAGATCCGGCCCTACTCCCATGTGTCCTTGCCTCCAATGTCCACAGCTGTCAGAACAAGTGTATTTTCTTTTGTGGAAACTCTCATTGTCCTTTTATATATTCCATAGACCCTAAATCTGTCTAGTTGATCGAGTGGTTTTAATCTGCAGCTTACACAGCTGGTGGAAAGGCTTTGTGTCCTCCTCCTTAGCCACCCTGCCCCTGGATTTCAGTTGTGATTTTATCTTCACCTCTGCATGTGGGTTGTCCACCAGGGTTTGCTCCTGAGGCTGCCCTAGAGGCCTTGGGTCTGCCCCAGTGAGGGCCAGGTGTGGAGGTGGGGCAGTTGCTTAAGTCGCAGGGCCCTGGCAGAACCAGTTATTGAGGGTAGCGGGCAGCTAGAGTGGCTGGAAATGAGGTGGTCTGTAAGGGAATGGCAGTCCACGCCAGCCTTCCTGTCTGGAGAGGTCCCCAGACAGAGGAGCCCGGCAGGCCACAGTCCAGAGGATCGCAAAGAGCCCCACATGATGCAAGTACCTCCTCCAGCACAGATGCAGGACTTCTCCTCTCTGGCAGCTCTGTCCCAGAGGGAATAGTGACTGGAGGTGGTGCGGTTTCTTGGATCGCAGGAATCCTGGCAGTGTCGGCTATGCAGGTGCACTGGTGAGTATTGTTACAGGGGATATGGTGGTGGTAGAGCTTTTTCTAGCAGTGCTTCCCCAGCTGACCCATGCCGCTCCTCAGGAGACACTTCAAGGCAGGGCTGGCCACCCGCCTGCCTACAGTCTTCTCCAGGCCCTCCCTCTGAGCTACCATGGGGGCAGGGAGAGCTTATGCAATTCACTCTGTCTGTGAGCTTTTAGGGGCCAAGAAGTGGAGCTTTCTCTGTATTGCCCGGCTCCTCAAGATGTCGCAGCTCCCCCTCGGCCCGCCTGTGAAGGAGCTTCCAGGGCAGGGAGTCTCTTCCTGCTTGACGACTCCCTCCCTCTTTCCCTCCCTCCCTCAGTTTGCAGACTTCTGTCCCTCAGTCCTCAGTCTCTTCTTCTCCCTTCTTATGTCTCTGTCCTTCTCCTACCTCATTCCAGGGAGCCTGGCTTACCCCTTGGAGGCCTGGGGTCTTCTGTTGTCGCCTAGGGGCTGACTTGTAGGAGTTGGTCCATATCTTGATGAGTTTTTGATGAATTTGTTGGGGAACTAGCAATCTCTCCATCTTATTCCTCCACCATCTTGGAATCGTCTGCCATTCAGTTTTATACTTCAGGAGCTCTGATGTTGATTTATTTCCTTTTTGTGTATTTTTATTTTTTACTTAGGTACAAGTGACAAAAAAATATTACATTGGTTTCTGGTGTACAACATGACCATTCTGTATTTGTATGTTGCAAATTGATCACCCTAAGAAGTCTAGTTAATATCCATCATCGTACATACTTATAAATATGTTCTTGTGGTGAGAGCTTCTAAGATCTACTCTCTTTGCAACTTTCACATATGCAAGAGAGAATTACTTAACTACAGTCACCATGCTGTATATCACATCCTCATGACTTTTACTTTAAAATGGACATTTGTACCTTTTGACCAACTTTTAACTCATTTCAGCCACCCCAACCCCTGCCTCTGGCACCTACCGATCTGTTCCCTGTATCTATGAATGAGGATTTTTTTTTTTTAATTTCTGGATTTTTTTAGAATTCACATACAAGTAAGCTCATACAGTATTTTGTCTTTCTCTGACTTACTTCACTTAGCATAATGCCACCCATGTCAGGGTCCACCCATGATGTCATAGAGGGTTAGATCCCCTTCTTTTTAGGACTAACACTCCATTGTGTGTGTATGTATGTAACACCAATTTTCTTCATGCATTCATTTTTTGATGAACACTTAGGTTGGTTCCATGTCTTGGTTATTGTAAATACAGTGAAGATGGGACTACAGGTAACTTTTCAAGTTAAGTGTGCTTGTTTCCTTTGGATAAATACCCCTAAATGGAATTGCTGGATCATATGGGAATTCTGGGGCTTCCCTGGTGGCTCAGATGGTAAAGAATCTGCCTGCAGTGCAGGAGACCTGGTTTCAATCCCTGGGTTGGGACGGACCCCTGGAGAAGAAAATGGCAACCCACTCCAGTATTCCTGCCTAGAGAATTCCAATGGACAGAGGAGCCTGGTGGGCTACAGTCCCTGGCTTGCAAAAAGGCTGGCATGACTGAGCCTTTCACTTCGCTTCACGGTAGTTCATACTTATTTCACTTAGCCTAATGCCCTCGAGCTCCATTCATGTTGTCATAAATAGCAAGGTTTCATTCTCTCTCTGTGGCTGATATATCCCACTGTGTGTGAACACTACATTTTCATTTTCCATTCGTCTGTTGGTGAGCACTTAGGTTGTGTCCATGTCTAGGCTACTGCTAATAACCCTGCAGTGAACATGGGAGTACATATATCTTCTTGAGTTAAGTGTTTTTTGTTTCTTTTGGCTAAATACCCAGAAGTGGAATGGCTGGGTCATGTGGTAGTTTCTATTTTTAATTGAGAAAACCTCATACTGTTTTCCATAGTGGCTGCACAAATTTACATTCCCACCCACATTTTCTCCACATTCTCAGCAACACTTGCTACTTTTTTTTTTTTTTATCTGCTGGAGAACAGCCATTCAAACAGATATGAGGTGATATCTCATGGTTTTGAGAATTCCCTGATGATTAGTGATATTGTGCACTTTTTCATGCACCTATCAGCCATCTGAATGTTTTTAGAAAATTATCTATTCAGATACTCTGTCCTCTCCCCTTTTTTGGACCACTAAGTGTGGCATGCAGGATCTTATTTCCCTGACTGGGAACTGAACCCGGGCCCTTGGCCGTGAGAATACAGAGCCCTAACTACTGGACTGGCAAAGAATTCCCTGTTTCTGCCCATTTTAAAATCAGACTGGGGTTGTTCAGGGGTTTCTTTTGTTTGTTTTCTTGCTATTGATTTATATGAGTTCTTTATACATGTTGGATTATTAACCCCTTATCAGATACATGAATGTAAATCTTTTCTCCCATTCAGTAGGCTGCCTCTTCATTTTGTTGATCATTTCCTCTGCTGTGGAGAAGCTTTTTGGCCTAATGAGGTCCCATTTATTTATTTTTGCCTTTACCGCCTTTGCTTTCAGTGTCAAACCCAAAAATCAGGGGCTTCCCTGGTGGTCCAGCAGGTAACACTCAGTGCTCCCAGCACAGGGTTCAGTCCCTGGTTGAACTAGGTCCTGTGTGTGTGCTGTCACTGAACATGTGCATGCCCCAGCAAAGGGGTCTGAAGGCTGCAACTGAGAGTCCCATGTCCCTTGAGCTGCAACCAAAACCCCAGTGCAGCCTAAATAAAAAAAATATTTTTAAAGCATCATCTCCAAGACTGTTGTCAAGAGTCTATTTCCTGTGTTTTCATCTAAGAGTTCTATAGTTTCAGGTCTTCCATTTATTTCTGCTCATGGTGTAAAATAGAGGTACGGTTTTATTTTGCACATTGTTGTCTACTCTTTTCTATCCCCTTTATGGAAAAGACTGTCCATTCCCCCATTGTATAAATACCCAGAAGTGGAATGGCTGGGTCATGTGGTAGTTTCTATTTTTAATTGAGAAAACCTCATACTGTTTTCCATAGTGGCTGCACAAATTTACATTCCCACCCACATTTTCTCCACATTCTCAGCAACACTTGCTACTTTTTTTTTTTTTTATCTGCTGGAGAACAGCCATTCAAACAGATATGAGGTGATATCTCATGGTTTTGAGAATTCCCTGATGATTAGTGATATTGTGCACTTTTTCATGCACCTATCAGCCATCTGAATGTTTTTAGAAAATTATCTATTCAGATACTCTGTCCTCTCCCCTTTTTTGGACCACTAAGTGTGGCATGCAGGATCTTATTTCCCTGACTGGGAACTGAACCTGGGCCCTTGGCCGTGAGAATACAGAGCCCTAACTACTGGACTGGCAAAGAATTCCCTGTTTCTGCCCATTTTAAAATCAGACTGGGGTTGTTCAGGGGTTTCTTTTGTTTGTTTTCTTGCTATTGATTTATATGAGTTCTTTATACATGTTGGATTATTAACCCCTTATCAGATACATGAATGTAAATCTTTTCTCCCATTCAGTAGGCTGCCTCTTCATTTTGTTGATCATTTCCTCTGCTGTGGAGAAGCTTTTTGGCCTAATGAGGTCCCATTTATTTATTTTTGCCTTTACCGCCTTTGCTTTCAGTGTCAAACCCAAAAATCAGGGGCTTCCCTGGTGGTCCAGCAGGTAACACTCAGTGCTCCCAGCACAGGGTTCAGTCCCTGGTTGAACTAGGTCCTGTGTGTGTGCTGTCACTGAACATGTGCATGCCCCAGCAAAGGGGTCTGAAGGCTGCAACTGAGAGTCCCATGTCCCTTGAGCTGCAACCAAAACCCCAGTGCAGCCTAAATAAAAAAAATATTTTTAAAGCATCATCTCCAAGACTGTTGTCAAGAGTCTATTTCCTGTGTTTTCATCTAAGAGTTCTATAGTTTCAGGTCTTCCATTTATTTCTGCTCATGGTGTAAAATAGAGGTACGGTTTTATTTTGCACATTGTTGTCTACTCTTTTCTATCCCCTTTATGGAAAAGACTGTCCATTCCCCCATTGTATATTCTTGGCTCCTATGTCAAATATTAATTGGCCATAAATGTGTGGGCTTATTTCTGGTATCTCTGTTCAGCTCTGTTGATCTATGCCTCTGTTTTTATGCCAATACCATACTACTTTTGATTGCTATAGCTTTGTAATATAGTTTAAAATCAGGAGGTGTGATACCTCCAGGTTTATTCTTTCTGAAGTTTGCTTTGGCTCTTTAGGGCCTTTTGTTATTCCATACAAATTTTAGAAATGTTTTTTCTATTTATATGCAAAAATTGGAATTTGGATTGGGATTGTATTGGGAGGCTTATGACAACCAGTTCAATCTCCTTACTAGTAATCTGTTGAGATTTTCTGTTTCTTCATAATTCAGTCTTGGTAGGTTGTATGTTTCTAGGAATTTATCCATTTCATCTAAGTTGTCCAGTTTGTTGACACATAATTGTTTATATGAGTTTTTATGATCCTTTGTATTTCTGTGATTTCAAATATGACATCTCCTCTTTCATGTCTGTATTTGAGTCGGCTCTTTTTATCTTGACAGATCTAGCTAAAGGGTCTCAATTTCGTTTACCTTTCAGAAAACCAGGTCTTCATTTTATTGTGTGTTTGTCTTTTTAGTCTCCATTTATTTCTGCCCTGCTGTTTGTTATTTCCTTATTTCTGCTTTGGGCTTCATTTGTTCATATTTTATTACTTCCAATAAGTGTAAAGTGAATCTGTTTGAGATCTTTCTTGTTTCTCCATTAGGCATTTATCACTATGCACTTCCCTCTTGGAGATTTTTTTTCTTTTGCTGTATCCCATGAGTTTTGGTATGTCATATTTTGATATGTCCCAGGTAACTTTTCTTTTTCTTTTGATTTCTTCTTTTTTTTTTTTTTTTTGACCCATCTATTGTTCAATAGCTTGATGTTTAATCTCCACATATTTGCAAATTTTCCTGTTTTCTTCTTGTAATTGATTCCTACTTTCATACTTTTGTGACTGGAAAAGATAGGGAATGTGATTTCAGTCTCCTTAAATTTGCTAAGACTTTTTGGTGCCCTAATACATGATCTACCCTGGAGAATGTTCCATGTACACATAACGAAGTATGTATCTGATTTTGAAAGTTCCAGAATGAATGTCATTTCAGCCTCAAATCAGTGCATGACTGAACTAAAATATTGTTAGAAATTGCAAAGAGATTTTTATTCCTTGGGCCCCAAAAGAGAAAGATATCTTCCTACAAATTAGAAGCAATACTTTTTTGATTGCTATAGCTTTTGTTAATTATAGTTTAAAATCAGGAGGTGTGATACCTCCAGGTTTATTCTTTCTGAAGTTTGCTTTGGCTCTTTAGGGCCTTTTGTTATTCCATACAAATTTTAGAAATGTTTTTTCTATTTATATGCAAAAATTGGAATTTGGATTGGGATTGTATTGGGAGGCTTATGACAACCAGTTCAATCTCCTTACTAGTAATCTGTTGAGATTTTCTGTTTCTTCATAATTCAGTCTTGGTAGGTTGTATGTTTCTAGGAATTTATCCATTTCATCTAAGTTGTCCAGTTTGTTGACACATAATTGTTTATATGATATTTTATGATCCTTTGTATTTCTGTGATTTCAAATATGACATCTCCTCTTTCATGTCTGTATTTGAGTCGGCTCTTTTTATCTTGACAGATCTAGCTAAAGGGTCTCAATTTCGTTTACCTTTCAGAAAACCAGGTCTTCATTTTATTGTGTGTTTGTCTTTTTAGTCTCCATTTATTTCTGCCCTGCTGTTTGTTATTTCCTTATTTCTGCTTTGGGCTTCATTTGTTCATATTTTATTACTTCCAATAAGTGTAAAGTGAATCTGTTTGAGATCTTTCTTGTTTCTCCATTAGGCATTTATCACTATGCACTTCCCTCTTGGAGATTTTTTTTCTTTTGCTGTATCCCATGAGTTTTGGTATGTCATATTTTGATATGTCCCAGGTAACTTTTCTTTTTCTTTTGATTTCTTCTTTTTTTTTTTTTTTTGACCCATCTATTGTTCAATAGCTTGATGTTTAATCTCCACATATTTGCAAATTTTCCTGTTTTCTTCTTGTAATTGATTCCTACTTTCATACTTTTGTGACTGGAAAAGATAGGGAATGTGATTTCAGTCTCCTTAAATTTGCTAAGACTTTTTGGTGCCCTAATACATGATCTACCCTGGAGAATGTTCCATGTACACATAACGAAGTATGTATCTGATTTTGAAAGTTCCAGAATGAATGTCATTTCAGCCTCAAATCAGTGCATGACTGAACTAAAATATTGTTAGAAATTGCAAAGAGATTTTTATTCCTTGGGCCCCAAAAGAGAAAGATATCTTCCTACAAATTAGAAGCAAATACTTAAAACTGTTAGGCTGAAATCACACGTAAATCATTCATCTCTTGGCTGGCTATCTGTACATTTCCTATAAATTTTCGGGTAATAACTTCACGGTCTTGTCATATAGGTTTCATATAAATAAGACTTTTTAAAATGTCCTTTTTGATACAAAAGACATTCAAACAATGTAAATGAGAAATGTTAACTTATTTGTATTTAAGAGAAAGCCTGATGTGAGACCACCTAAGCAGTGATCTGAAGTGTAGGATTAGGATGCCCATCTGTTAAAAGTTGAGCTTGGTCATCTCCATACTGCGGCCATGTTAGGTATTCCCTTCCCAGGGGTCCTTTACTGGGAGCCCCCGTCCCCTCTCACACAGGTGCAGCCAGAGCACCGTGCTGGACTAGCCTAACCCTGCCTTCCGGCAGTAGCTGATGTGTGTGCACTGTCACTGGGGCCTTGAGGAACTGGCATTGATTGAGAAAGTGAGTCTCTGTCCCGATCACTGAAGCTCTAACCTACAAAGCCCGGGAATGGTCAATAGCTGTGCTTTCTGCCACGTGGAGAAAGCCACCCAGCTGTGAATGGTGACTGACCTACAGGAAAAGGCCTGAGGAGAGGAAAAAATGGGCCTTATGCATCCTTAGCTCTGCTTATTTCCACAGCTTGCTGCAGTTCTGTCTACGAGTGTCTCCTCAGCATTCCTACGTGAAATTCCCCTTTTAAATAGTGTGAGATGAATGTCTACCCTTGACAACTGGAAGAGTCATACATTTCATCTTAGAGGACAAAATTCAGTTTTGATCGCTGTACTTTGAAGGACTATAGGAAGGATCAGTGGGAATAGCCAAAGGAACAGTGAACAGGAAGCTTTCCAGGGCTGGGGTGTTGTTGAATAACGGGATAAGTTTAAGACCTTTTCCTAATACTACAAAACAGAAGATCTTTAACCCCCTCTCACTAGAGAAAATGGGGTTTGGTCCAAACTAATACTTTTTCAGTTTTGTCTAAACGCCACACTTGTGGTGTGCCATTGGTGTGACCACCTGCCTGGGCCATGTTGTTGTGCTTTGATTCAGGAGAGAAGCCAGTGGTGTGGCCCAGAGCTTTGCTGGTTTCCCTTTGGTGGAGTGTCTATTGTTGGCTCAGTCACTTAAGAAGCGGAAGCAGGATCGTGAATGTGGCAGAACCTCGCAGGAGGTAGACTCTGTTGGCCTGTGAGTCCACGGATGGCCACAAGAGGGTGCCATACTGAAGGCCTCTGGGAACCAGCGCATGAATTGTTTCCCAAGACCGGTCCCCCTTAAGTCTGATGTTGTTGATAGTTGCGTTATGAGCAGTTTAACCCCTTTCTTTCCTGAACCTACCTCTCTCTTCAGTTTCTCAGCAGCTTTGGGGGTCCCTTCTTTAACACCCCATTGTGTAGGCCATTTCAAAGAGCTGGACTTTCCAGGCTCAACTGGCTCATCTCTTCTATGAACCCAAGAACAGCTGCATATCGTAGACTGCAGAGGCAGCAAAGCCACGAGGGATGTCGAGTCTGGCAGGATATCATGTCAGTATTTTAAGTGACGCAGAGACCTGCAAGGCTGAATAAGCAGGGATGGAAGCTGTCATGCTCTGAGGGGAGGAAGCAGAAGTCTCTTCATAGAAATCAGATCATGATTTGATTTAAGTCCAGTGACAGTGGACCATGTGAATAACCCCCCGAAGTCCTGGAATCTCTGTTTTTTGCAATCGTAATAAAGGGCCCGTGTGTCTCTCCTTGTTGAGACACCTCCTGGCCAAAACAGCTGTCCCCATGCAACCTCCAACACCTAAAAAAGCAATGGCAGATTGTTTGGGACGACACAGTTTCTTCTTAGTGGATATTATGTTTTAATCCCAGAAAAAAAAATAGGATTAAATATAGAAATAATGAAATAAACAAAACCTCTATATTACAAATTTTGTGTTAGGTTTAGAAATCATTTGTGTCTGGTATTTCAAGCATTTGTTGTGTTTTTGAGAATTTGGTCTACTGGAACAAGAGATCAATGCTATGACTCCAATTTAAAATGTAGCTTAGAATTCATTCATATATTCTGTTTTAAGTTAAGGGTAATAAGAGTAAAGGTAGTAAATCTGTAACACTGAAACATTTAAGAGAATTTCATAGTTGATATTTCTATGTTTAGTTAGATTTAATAGACTTATTTAAGGATTTAAAAAATTTTGTTTATTAATCATACCACTGAACTACTTAAAACAGAAGATCAATACATTAAAATGTATAAATGCAGTTTGAGATGTTAAAGGAAATTAGTTAATTGAGCTGCAAGAGCCCTTTAAAAATAAGTATTAATTATTAACATTTTGTGAGACTTATCAGTGGAGTAATAAGACTTGGGAATTGAACTCAAATTAGTAAATTTAAGGGAAATTTGGGTTTGAAATGGGTTTAGTTCAGTTCAGTTGCTCAGTCATCTCTGACTCTTTGCAACCCCATGGACTGCAGCACACCAGGCTTCCCTGTCCTTCACCATCTCCTGGAGCTTGCCCAAACTCATGTCCATTGAGTCAGTGATGCCATCCTACAATCTCGTCCCCATCTCCTTCTGCTTTCCATTTTTCCCAGCACAGGGTCTTTTCCAGTGAGTCAGCTCTTCCCATCAGGTGGCCAAAGTATTGGAGCTTCAGCTTCCACATCAGTCCTTCCAGTATATTCAGGGTTTATTTCCGTTAGGATTAACTGGCTTGATCTCCTTGCAGTCCAAGGGACTCTTAAAAGTCTTCTCCAACATCATAGTTCAAAAGCATCAATTCTTTGGCACTCAGCCTTCTTTATGGTCCAACTCTCACGCCCATGTATGATTACTGGGAAAACCATAGGGTAAGTGTAATTAATTAGATTTTAATTTTTCAAAAGTGGTTTCAAGATATTTCTCTATGCACAAAAGCAGATCAGAAGACCTTCACTGATAGTCCAGAATTTTAACTGAGTGATCGATGGAATGTTCATTTAATCCCAACCAGAACGAGTCCGAGTACAGCCAGGGCCGGTCCCCAAGACAGTAGCAGGTGCAGGGATCCAGCTACTGAATGGGGTGAGCATGGGACCCGCGGGGCAGTCTTGGGAACCACTCTCACCCATGGTGTTCTGGAAGAGGTCCTATTTATGCAGGGTTCCACCAGATCCCGTGGGAGTGGGGATCTGGCCCTTCTTCTTCATGGTCCTCTGCATCCCCAGGGTGGAGGGCCCTGCCCAGTGCAGGGACCCCAGACCACTGTGCATCCTCCAGTGCTGGGGCCCCAGCGGGCTCGAGGGGCTGGGGCTTCCTCAGGCAAATGACCAATGGCTGCATGTCCAGTTGTTGCTGTATCTGAATATTGCAAGCCTGAAACTAGTCATCCTTTATAACACATGAGGATCCTTGCATCCCATCTTGAGTGGAAATGCTTCTTTAGGTGATGGAGTCATTGCCCGTCTATCAAGTTGTCCCACAGTTAGAGCCTTCTGTTTCTGAGTCTGTGTTTTGAACAGTAAGCACTTCAAAGACTGGATTATTTTTTAGATTTAGTATTTTTACTTGCTGTTTACCACCCAGGAAAGCCCCCACAAAACTCTGTTTGGGGGAAGAACCTCTAAGGCCATAGTGAGTCCTGCTGCTCTGTGAGTAACAGCCACAGTGAGTTCTTGACATACTGCTGGCATGCTGCTTCTTAACTCGCAAAACTTGGAGGCAGTGTCCTAAAGTCTGGTTGCTGAGTAGAGGCATTGTTATTACAGGACTAATCTCAATAAGCAACGTTTTTCCCCAGTGAGGCAGATTTATGGAAAAGATTAGATCCATCTCTGCTCTTTCGCATCTACAATGACGGTGACGTCCATGTAGTCGGTGGAAAGCTAGATGGAGCTTTTGTTCAGCCCAGGGCTTTGTTCTCTGGGGCAGTTAGCTGATCTTGTCTGATGCAGGCAGCCTTGTGTTCCTGGCCAAGCATGACAACTGTATTCAATAGTTCTCTGTTTTAAGTGAGTTAACAGACAATACTGCAAGGGGAAGCTTAGGTAAGCAAGCCATAGCAATGGCTGAGACTGATGAGGTTTCAAGGCTTAAAAAACAAGTTTTGTTTTTAAAACAGATTGGCAGATAAGAACAAAGTAGAAAATGATTGAGAGGGGAACATGGCAGTGGAAGCTCTTCGGAATTTCCATCATCCATATCATTTTCCAGACAAAGGTTAATTGAGAGGACAAGTTGAGGGCACATTAGCCAAAATAACTGTATAAAATGAGGGGAAAAAGTGAATGCTAATCTAATTAACACAGTGAGGGTAAGACGAAGAGAAAAGAATATTTTTGTGTGCTCACCTTGCCTCTCCCTCCAGCTTTCTTCATGAACATTATACAAGGCACAATTTTCTGGGTCTCAGTTTTCAGAATCAGATTTTTGGAGCTGGATAGTGACGTAAGTTTACTTCACAGAAAGTGAGAAAGAGGGTTTTTATTTTTTTTATTATTTGAAGTGTACCCTAGTCATGAAAATATATACTATCAGGTCGTTCACAATGTCTCTTTGAGTAGGCATAAAAATATTGGTTTGGCCAAAAAGTTCATTCAGGTTTTCCCATACCATCTTATGAAAAACCCTGAACGAGCTTTTTTGTCCAGCCTAATGGTTACGTGACACGGGGAACAAGGAAAATAAAGCCAGGCACAAAAACAGGAATTGGGGAAGAACCTCTAAGGCCATAGTGAGTCCTGCTGCTCTGTGAGTAACAGCCACAGTGAGTTCTTGACATACTGCTGGCATGCTGCTTCTTAACTCGCAAAACTTGGAGGCAGTGTCCTAAAGTCTGGTTGCTGAGTAGAGGCATTGTTATTACAGGACTAATCTCAATAAGCAACGTTTTTCCCCAGTGAGGCAGATTTATGGAAAAGATTAGATCCATCTCTGCTCTTTCGCATCTACAATGACGGTGACGTCCATGTAGTCGGTGGAAAGCTAGATGGAGCTTTTGTTCAGCCCAGGGCTTTGTTCTCTGGGGCAGTTAGCTGATCTTGTCTGATGCAGGCAGCCTTGTGTTCCTGGCCAAGCATGACAACTGTATTCAATAGTTCTCTGTTTTAAGTGAGTTAACAGACAATACTGCAAGGGGAAGCTTAGGTAAGCAAGCCATAGCAATGGCTGAGACTGATGAGGTTTCAAGGCTTAAAAAACAAGTTTTGTTTTTAAAACAGATTGGCAGATAAGAACAAAGTAGAAAATGATTGAGAGGGGAACATGGCAGTGGAAGCTCTTCGGAATTTCCATCATCCATATCATTTTCCAGACAAAGGTTAATTGAGAGGACAAGTTGAGGGCACATTAGCCAAAATAACTGTATAAAATGAGGGGAAAAAGTGAATGCTAATCTAATTAACACAGTGAGGGTAAGACGAAGAGAAAAGAATATTTTTGTGTGCTCACCTTGCCTCTCCCTCCAGCTTTCTTCATGAACATTATACAAGGCACAATTTTCTGGGTCTCAGTTTTCAGAATCAGATTTTTGGAGCTGGATAGTGACGTAAGTTTACTTCACAGAAAGTGAGAAAGAGGGTTTTTATTTTTTTTATTATTTGAAGTGTACCCTAGTCATGAAAATATATACTATCAGGTCGTTCACAATGTCTCTTTGAGTAGGCATAAAAATATTGGTTTGGCCAAAAAGTTCATTCAGGTTTTCCCATACCATCTTATGAAAAACCCTGAACGAGCTTTTTTGTCCAGCCTAATGGTTACGTGACACGGGGAACAAGGAAAATAAAGCCAGGCACAAGGAAGAATCAGGAAATTGGCCTGAAAGAGCAGTTCCAGTTCTAGCTGGATGTTAAAAATCACCTGGGAAAGTTTTCAGCTGATGGGATCCACCCATCAGAGATGTAGTTTCAGTTGCTGTAGGGTGGGACAGGTTTTCAAGCTTCCCTGGTAATTCTTATGTGCCACCAGATTGCAAACTACTGACTTGCCTAATACAATCCACTCACTCTCATGTCTCTTGGCATGACTTCGTGACAGCCTCTGTCCCAAGGCCTCTTTGCCAAGTCTCTCTTGTGGCACGTGTGTGTGCACTGCCCAGAGGAGAGGGACTGAAGTTGAGAACGGCCAGGAGGTGGACCAGTAGTCTAGCAGTAATGGACCCTTGGCTAGGTCCCCTGGAAGGGTTTTTTAAAAAAAAAAAACATTTATTTATTTATTTATTTTATGGTGGGGGGGTGTGAAGGGAGGGGGACAGGTGGGCCACTTCTATTGGTCTTTCATTTATCTGTTTTCATCCGTCTTTGTTCTTTGGCTCCTGTGGGCCTCCCATCGCGGTGGCCTCTGTTGTCGCAGAGCGCCGGCTCTGGGCGCATGCGCTCCAGAGCTCCAGCTCTGTAATTGGACACATTGGTCCAGCCGCTCCACGGCACGTGGGATCTTACCAGGCCAGGGATAGAACCGGCGCCCCTTGCACTGCAAGGCGGTGTCCTCACCCACTGGACCACCAGGGGAAGCCCCCCGGAAGGTTTTGAAGGTGTTCCCTTGCCTCTCCCTCCAGCTTTCTTCATGAACATTATACAAGGCACAATTTTCTGGGTCTCAGTTTTCAGAATCAGATTTTTGGAGCTGGATAGTGACGTAAGTTTACTTCACAGAAAGTGAGAAAGAGGGTTTTTATTTTTTTTATTATTTGAAGTGTACCCTAGTCATGAAAATATATACTATCAGGTCGTTCACAATGTCTCTTTGAGTAGGCATAAAAATATTGGTTTGGCCAAAAAGTTCATTCAGGTTTTCCCATACCATCTTATGAAAAACCCTGAACGAGCTTTTTTGTCCAGCCTAATGGTTACGTGACACGGGGAACAAGGAAAATAAAGCCAGGCACAAGGAAGAATCAGGAAATTGGCCTGAAAGAGCAGTTCCAGTTCTAGCTGGATGTTAAAAATCACCTGGGAAAGTTTTCAGCTGATGGGATCCACCCATCAGAGATGTAGTTTCAGTTGCTGTAGGGTGGGACAGGTTTTCAAGCTTCCTGGTAATTCTTATGTGCCACCAGATTGCAAACTACTGACTTGCCTAATACAATCCACTCACTCTCATGTCTCTTGGCATGACTTCGTGACAGCCTCTGTCCCAAGGCCTCTTTGCCAAGTCTCTCTTGTGGCACGTGTGTGTGCACTGCCCAGAGGAGAGGGACTGAAGTTGAGAACGGCCAGGAGGTGGACCAGTAGTCTAGCAGTAATGGACCCTTGGCTAGGTCCCCTGGAAGGGTTTTTTAAAAAAAAAAAACATTTATTTATTTATTTATTTTATGGTGGGGGGGTGTGAAGGGAGGGGGACAGGTGGGCCACTTCTATTGGTCTTTCATTTATCTGTTTTCATCCGTCTTTGTTCTTTGGCTCCTGTGGGCCTCCCATCGCGGTGGCCTCTGTTGTCGCAGAGCGCCGGCTCTGGGCGCATGCGCTCCAGAGCTCCAGCTCTGTAATTGGACACATTGGTCCAGCCACTCCACGGCACGTGGGATCTTACCAGGCCAGGGATAGAACCGGCGCCCCTTGCACTGCAAGGCGGTGTCCTCACCCACTGGACCACCAGGGGAAGCCCCCCGGAAGGTTTTGAAGGTGTTCCCTAGACACGATTCATTGGTGTTGCCTTGCTTTCAAT
Source organism: Tragulus kanchil (assembly GCA_022376925.1). Taxonomy (NCBI): domain Eukaryota; kingdom Metazoa; phylum Chordata; class Mammalia; order Artiodactyla; family Tragulidae; genus Tragulus; species Tragulus kanchil. Next base: position 72,543,564 of record JAIOJX010000003.1, on the reverse strand, counting down.
GTTGGTCCTTTTCTGATATGGGCAGCTAGCTCAGCGTTGCAATCACATTGTCTTGAGTTTTGAGAATTCATTTTTATTTATGCCAGACAATGGCGGTGGTGGCGGTTAATCGCTACGTTGTGTCCGACTCTTTGCGACTTTATGGACTGTGTAGCCCACCCGACTCCTCTGTCTGTAAGACTTTCCAGGCAAGAATACTGGAGTGGGTTGTCATTTCCTTCTCCAGGGGCTCTTCCCCCGCAGGGATCAAACCTGGGTCTCGTGCATTGAAGGCAGATTCGTTACCACTGTGCCACCAGGGAAGCCCAGATGGTAGTGAGAGGTGCCCCATTATCCCTAAACTAATGACTGAAGACTGGGCAGGAAAACAAAGGTGTTAAGGACCCTACACTGGAAATTTTGAGAAGCTCCAACTAGGACGCCAGTCCTTTTTCTCTCAGAGGCATGCTGGGTGACCCAGGTCAGCAGAACCGGAATTCCTTCAACTCACGTCTCCATAGAAGACGACTGGGGTCAAGTCAACAGGTTACCTTTTGGAGAACATAGAGTCTCTGCTTGCTCTCAGATTGAGGGTCCCCAGACCATTCGCCCTTCCTGCATTCACTGGAGACCAGTGACTGTCTCTTGTCTCTCTCATTCTGAGCCACTGAAAGACCAAGACTTGATGCCCGGGGTCCTTTGTTGCCAGAGCCTGGGGGAAGGGTAGGAGGGGGATGGTCAAGCCAAGGGAGATGGGGCAGAGTTCCTGCATAGTGTCTGGTTCTGCATCCTGCCTTGGTGAATGGGTGGTAAAACTGGAAAATTAGTTTACAATTAGTTTCAAAAGAAGCTGATAGGAAGAAAGAAACCAAAGACCATAGGCCAGAAATGGCCTGATTTTATCTTATTTTGTAAATAAAATTGTATTGGAACACACACACAGCAGTCAAACCCCGAATCAGCCACCTCAGCTTTGTTCCATCGGAGGGTGAAGCTTATTCTCTGAAAAAGGTGGCCTGTGACTTAGATCCAAGGGTGCTGAGGGTGGAAGTGCCAGAGTGAAGCCAGGAGGAAGAGGTGCAGTTCTGGATCCTCGACAAGGATCCCTCCAGCCTGGCCCTCTCCTCGACTGGCCTCAAGGACAGCCGTCCAGGCGGGAGAGTAGGGAGACCTGACAGACCGGTGGCTTCCTTATCAGACAGCACGTCTCCATCATTGCAAAAATGTTTATGGAACCTTCTTTCCTTCCTCCCATAAGCTTTGTAGAACTCCACCCTGCCCCTCTGACCCTTGAATAGTGTGACAGTTAATCCAGACATACCTAGAGTCACCCCTCTGTGTCCATGTGTGCCATGCAGCCCTCCAGTGCCCGCTCTGGGAAGATACCCACGGAGAAGAGGACCCATGCAGTCCCAACCATACTGTTTAAGGGTCGCCTGTACTTCCTTTGTAGAACTGTCCACGTATCAATTTATGAAAACAAAACTTTTAAAATGATGAGGCTTTCATAAGTTTGACTGCTGAATCGATTGAAAGGTATTGTTTCCATAATACAAAAGCAGCAGTTCTCAGCTGGGGGCATTTCTGTAGCCCTCCGTGCCTGAGACCATTTGGCAATGTCTGGAGACGTGTGCTTGTCCCAGTGTGGTGGGGAGAACGGGGGTGCTGTGGACATCTGCTGGGTGGCACGTGATGCCTAAGACACCCTTCTGCCCTCTCCCAGCCGCAGCAAGGCACTAGCCAGCCAGAAAGTCAGTTGTGTTGAACTGAGAAACCTTGATTTAAACAAAACGTCTAAGATTCCAGTTAGGCTCCCAAATATATGTATGTATGTATATATGTGTGTGTGTGTTGATTTAAATGAATAATCCTCTGGCCTGCAATATAGTACAGGGTTAAAGTTCAGTCCCACAGGCTAGCACTGTACCCTCAGGAACAACCAGCTGGATAATTCACAACTAGAAATACCCTTTCTCCTGATTAATGCTCAAAGTAACCATGGAATTTTAAAAAATTATTTTCATTGAGATACAGTTGATACACAACATTGTGTAGTTTTCAGGCACACAATGTGTTGCTTGGGTAACATTTATACAGCCACCTCAGCTTTGTTCCATCGGAGGGTGAAGCTTATTCTCTGAAAAAGGTGGCCTGTGACTTAGATCCAAGGGTGCTGAGGGTGGAAGTGCCAGAGTGAAGCCAGGAGGAAGAGGTGCAGTTCTGGATCCTCGACAAGGATCCCTCCAGCCTGGCCCTCTCCTCGACTGGCCTCAAGGACAGCCGTCCAGGCGGGAGAGTAGGGAGACCTGACAGACCGGTGGCTTCCTTATCAGACAGCACGTCTCCATCATTGCAAAAATGTTTATGGAACCTTCTTTCCTTCCTCCCATAAGCTTTGTAGAACTCCACCCTGCCCCTCTGACCCTTGAATAGTGTGACGGTTAATCCAGACATACCTAGAGTCACCCCTCTGTGTCCATGTGTGCCATGCAGCCCTCCAGTGCCCGCTCTGGGAAGATACCCACGGAGAAGAGGACCCATGCAGTCCCAACCATACTGTTTAAGGGTCGCCTGTACTTCCTTTGTAGAACTGTCCACGTATCAATTTATGAAAACAAAACTTTTAAAATGATGAGGCTTTCATAAGTTTGACTGCTGAATCGATTGAAAGGTATTGTTTCCATAATACAAAAGCAGCAGTTCTCAGCTGGGGCATTTCTGTAGCCCTCCGTGCCTGAGACCATTTGGCAATGTCTGGAGACGTGTGCTTGTCCCAGTGTGGTGGGGAGAACGGGGGTGCTGTGGACATCTGCTGGGTGGCACGTGATGCCTAAGACACCCTTCTGCCCTCTCCCAGCCGCAGCAAGGCACTAGCCAGCCAGAAAGTCAGTTGTGTTGAACTGAGAAACCTTGATTTAAACAAAACGTCTAAGATTCCAGTTAGGCTCCCAAATATATGTATGTATGTATATGTGTGTGTGTGTTGATTTAAATGAATAATCCTCTGGCCTGCAATATAGTACAGGGTTAAAGTTCAGTCCCACAGGCTAGCACTGTACCCTCAGGAACAACCAGCTGGATAATTCACAACTAGAAATACCCTTTCTCCTGATTAATGCTCAAAGTAACCATGGAATTTTAAAAAATTATTTTCATTGAGATACAGTTGATACACAACATTGTGTAGTTTTCAGGCACACAATGTGTTGCTTGGGTAACATTTATACATTGCAGTATGATTGCTTTAGTAGTTAAAGTGTGTTGTTCAGCCGCTGAGTCTTGTCCGACTCTGCAGCCATGTGGACGGCAGCTCGCCAGGCTTCCCTGTCCTTCACCGTCTCCTGGACTTTGCTCAAGTTCATGTCCATTGAGTCAGTGATGTTATTTAACCATCTCCTCCTCAGCTTCTCAGTAGTTAGCTAAAAGCTTTATCATGGCTCATATTATTTTTTGTGTGTACGGAACAGAGAATGATTAAGATCTAAGCCCTTAGCAACTTTGAAGCTTATCATATAGTTTTGTCAACTAGGATCACTGCTGCGTGTTACACCTTCAGAGCTTACTTCTCTCCTAGTTACATGTTTGTGCCCTGAAATAACAACTCTCTGATTCCCCCATCCGAACCTCTGGTAACCACCATTCTACTGTTTTTCCAAGTGTATTCAGTGTATTTAGATACCACATATAAAGTGTGTTCGTTTTTAGCTCACAAAGGCATTATGGTGAGTAAAGTCTAAGTTAAGTAAGTGAGATGGGGAAGATGCCCTGCATCAGGGCATAGCAACCCACTCCAGTGTTCTTGCCCGGAATCCCATGGACAGAGGAGCCTGGTGGGCTACAGTCCCTGGGGTCACAGTGTCAGACACAACTGGAGAGCCTTAGCACACATGCACGCACACACCTGTTATCACAAAGGGCAAGATTTCTTGCCTTCTTAAGGCTGCATAATATTCCACAGGGATATATATCATATTTTATTTCTTGATAGAGACTTAAGGTTGGTTTTTGGCCAGTTTCTCCTGGGGTTTTTTGCATCCCGAAGTAGTAGATATATGTGTGTGTGTTGATTTAAATGAATAATCCTCTGGCCTGCAATATAGTACAGGGTTAAAGTTCAGTCCCACAGGCTAGCACTGTACCCTCAGGAACAACCAGCTGGATAATTCACAACTAGAAATACCCTTTCTCCTGATTAATGCTCAAAGTAACCATGGAATTTTAAAAAATTATTTTCATTGAGATACAGTTGATACACAACATTGTGTAGTTTTCAGGCACACAATGTGTTGCTTGGGTAACATTTATACATTGCAGTATGATTGCTTTAGTAGTTAAAGTGTGTTGTTCAGCCGCTGAGTCTTGTCCGACTCTGCAGCCATGTGGACGGCAGCTCGCCAGGCTTCCCTGTCCTTCACCGTCTCCTGGACTTTGCTCAAGTTCATGTCCATTGAGTCAGTGATGTTATTTAACCATCTCCTCCTCAGCTTCTCAGTAGTTAGCTAAAAGCTTTATCATGGCTCATATTATTTTTTGTGTGTACGGAACAGAGAATGATTAAGATCTAAGCCCTTAGCAACTTTGAAGCTTATCATATAGTTTTGTCAACTAGGATCACTGCTGCGTGTTACACCTTCAGAGCTTACTTCTCTCCTAGTTACATGTTTGTGCCCTGAAATAACAACTCTCTGATTCCCCCATCCGAACCTCTGGTAACCACCATTCTACTGTTTTTCCAAGTGTATTCAGTGTATTTAGATACCACATATAAAGTGTGTTCGTTTTTAGCTCACAAAGGCATTATGGTGAGTAAAGTCTAAGTTAAGTAAGTGAGATGGGGAAGATGCCCTGCATCAGGGCATAGCAACCCACTCCAGTGTTCTTGCCCGGAATCCCATGGACAGAGGAGCCTGGTGGGCTACAGTCCCTGGGGTCACAGTGTCAGACACAACTGGAGAGCCTTAGCACACATGCACGCACACACCTGTTATCACAAAGGGCAAGATTTCTTGCCTTCTTAAGGCTGCATAATATTCCACAGGGATATATATCATATTTTATTTCTTGATAGAGACTTAAGGTTGTTTCCATGTCTTAGGTATTATAAATAATGCTTCCGTGAGCATGAGGGTACATATACTTCTATGACATAGGGAGTTCATTTCCTTTGGACATATTCCCAGAAGTAGAGTTGCTAGATCATATGCTAGGTCTGTTTTCAATATTTTGAGGAAACTCCATACAGGTGTTCATAGTGGCTGCATCAGTTCATATCCCCACCAGCAGTGCACAAGGGTTCCCTTTTCTCTACATCCTCGTCAGCGTTTGTTATCTCTTGTCTTTTTGATAACAAATAAGAGCTAATAGCTCATTGTGGTTTCAATTTGCATTTCCCAATGATTAGTGATGCTGAACACCTTTACGTGTACCTGTTGGCCATTTATATATTTTCTTGGAAAAAAAATGTTCAGGTCCTTTGCTCATTTTATTTAGGCTATTTTTTTTCTATTAGGTTCTGTGAGTTATTTTTTTTATATAATCCCTTATCAGATATGTGATTTACAAAATATCTTCTCCCCTTCCATAGGTCTTTTCATTCTGTCGATCATTTATTTTGCTATATAGAAGCTTTTTATTTGATCTAGTCCCACTTGTGTGTTTTTTATTTTGTTGTTTATGCTTTAGCTGTCAATATTCAAAAAATTACTACCAAGACCCATATCAAGGAGCTTTTTTTCCTGTGTTTCTTCTAGGATTTTATAGTTTCAGGTTTACTTTTAAGTCTAATCCACTTCAAGTTAATATTTGTGAGTGGTATAAAATAGGGGACTAATTTCATTCTTTTGCAAGTGATACCCAACATTCCCAGCATCATTTATTGAACAGGTGGACTTTTCTCTATTGAGTATTGTTGACTTTTTTGTCAATACTGGTTCACTATATATGGATTTATTTCTGGGTTCTCCATTTTGTTCCATTGGTCTATGCATGTGTGTGTTTATGACATACCATAAAAACATATAGTTTTGATTACTATACCTTTGAAATTAGGTATTTTAATGTCTCTAGCTTTGTTCTTTCTCAGGATTGCTTTTACATTCAGTTTTTTATGGTTGCAAACACACTTTGCTGTTGTTCACAACGCTCAGTTGTGTCCAGAGCTTTATGACCCCATGAACTGCAGCACAGCAGGCTTCCCTGTCCGTCACTGTCTCCCGGAGTTTGCTCAGACTCATGTCTGTCGAGTCACTGATGTCATCCAACCATCTGATCCTCTCCCTCCCCCTTCTTGCCCTCAATCTTTCCCAGCATCAGGATATTTTTCAATGAGTTGGCTCTTCACATCAGGTGGCCAAAGTGTTAGAGCTTCAGCTTCAGCATCAGTCCTTCCAATGAATATGCAGGGCTGATTTTCTTTAGGTTTGACTGGTTAGATCGCCTTGCAGTCCAAGGGACTGTCGAGAGTCTTCTCCAGCACCACAGCTCAAAGGCATCAATGCTTCAGCACCCAGCCTTCTTTATGGTCCCACACTCACATCCTTTATGGTGCTCAGCCTTTTTTATTGTCCAGCTCTCACATCCGTACGTAACTACTGGAAAAGCCATAGCTTTGACTATGGACCTTTGTCAGCAGAGTGATGTCTCTGATTTTTAATATGCTGTCTAGGTTTGTTACAGCTTTTCTTCCAAGGAGCAAGTGTTTTCTAATTTCGTGGCTGCAGTCACTGTTCGCAGTGATTTTGGAGCCCAATAAAATAAAATCTGCTACTGTTTCCACATTTTCCCCATCTATTTGCCATGAAGTGACATGACTGAATGTCACAGTCTTAATTTGTTGAATGCTGAGTTTTAAGCCAGCTTTTTCACTGTCCTCTTTCACCTTCATCAAGAGGCCCTTTAATTCTTCTTTGCCTTCTGCCATTAATGTGGTATCACCTGCATATCTGAGGTTGTTGGTATTTCTCCTGGCAATCTTGCTGCCCGCCCCACATTTCACATGAGGTACTCTGCATATAAGTTAAATAAGCAGCGGAACAAAATACAGCCTTGATGCACTCCTTTCCCACATGGGGTAATTCTTTCTGTCTCTGTAAAAATGTCATTGGAATTTTTATTGTGATTTCACTAAGTCTGTAAATCACTTTGGGGAGTATGGACATGTTTGTAATATTAATTCTCCCAATCTGGAAACATGAGATTTTTTCAATTTGTGTTTTCTTCAGTATCTTATAGTTTTGAGTATACAGATCTTTCAGTTCCTTGATCCAATTTATTGCTAAGTATTTTGTTTATAGTACTACTATAAATGGAATTGTCTTCTTAATTTCTCTTTCAGATTGTTAGTATATTGAAATATACATGATACTGATTTTGAATCCTGAAACTTTACTGTATTCATTTATTCCAATAGTTTTAGTGGAGTCTTTAGGATTCTCTTTATATTGAGGTCGAATTGACCTATCACATTGTATTTAAGATATACAACCTGATGATTCAATATTTGTATATACTGCAGAATCATCATAGAGTGTCTATTTAACATTTATCACCAAACATAGTTAGAATTTTTTTTTTCTTCTGAAGAGAACTTTTAAGATCTACTCTCTTAGCAACTCTTGTGTATATATTATTAATATAGCCACCATGTTGTATATTACATCCCTGGGACTTTATTTATTTTATAACTAGGATTTTATAAGTTTGGGCTCACCTTACCTAATTCACTAACCACCATCCCTTAACTCACCTCTGGCAAGTATTAATACTACCCTGTTCTCTGTACCAATGAACTCGTTTTGTTTTGTTTGGCATTTATTTGTATTTTAGATTCCACATATAACTGAGATCTTATAGTATTTGTTTTTGTCCAACTTGTTTCACTTAACATAATGACCCCAAGATCTATCCATGTTGTCCAAAATAGCAAGATTTCCTTTTTATGGCTGAGTAGCATTCTATTGTGTGTATGTGTGTACATGTGTAAACATGCACATACACACCACATCTTGTTTATCCATTCATCTACTGATGGATACATAGGTTGCTTCTGTGTCTTGGCTGTTGTAAACAACGCCACAGTGAACAGGGTGGTGAAGCTGTGCTTGAGTTAGTGTTTCATTTTTTTTTTGAGAAGCTACATTATTATCTCCCACAGTGGCTGTACCAATCTCAACAGTGCACAAGGGTTCCCATTTTCCTACATCTACCCCAACACTGTTATTTCTTGTCTGACAGTAGTCATTTTAACAGGTGTGAGATGATATCTCATTGTGGTTTTAATTTGCATTTCCCAAATATTAGTGATATTGAGCACCAATTTGTGTCCCTGTTGACCATCAGTATGTCTTCTTTAGAAAAATGTGTATTCAGATCCTCTGACTGCTACTGAACTGGATTTTTTTTTTTTTTGCTATTGAGTGTATGTTTTTATATATTTTGGATAATTAAGTCTTTATCAAACATATGATTTGCACATATTTTCTCCATTTGTTAGACTGCATTTTCACTTTGTTGGTGGCTTCCTTTGCCATGCAGAAGACTTTAATGTATTCCCACATTTTTGATTTTTGTTTTGTCTTTGCTTTTAGTGTCAAATTCAAATCATCATCAAAACTAATCTCAAGAGCTTACTCTGTTTTTTCTAGGAGTTTTATGGTTTCAAGTTTTATATTCAGGTCTTTAATCCATTTGGGGTTTATTTTTGTATATAGAATAAGTGAGTGGTTCAGTTTCACTCTTGCAAGTGGCTGTCCAGGCTTCCTGATATCTTTTATTGAAGAGACTGTCCTTTCCCTATTGTATGTACTTGGCTCTTTGTCATAAAATAACCATATATGCATGGGCTTATTTCTGGCTCTCTATTCTGTTCCATTGATTGATGTGTCTGTTTTTATGGCAAGAGCATACTATTTTGATTACCATTACACTTCTGTATTGTAGTTTGAAATCAGGAGGTATAATACCTCTTTATTATTATTTCTCAAGATTGCTTTGGCTATTCACGGTCTTCTGTGGTTCTGTAACACATTTTAGGGTTGTTCTGTTTCTGTAATAAATGCCACTTGAATTTTGATAGGGATTGCATTGAATCAGCAGATTGCTTTGGGTAATATGGGTATTTTCACAATATTCTTCCAATGTAGAACATAGAATATGTTTACCCTTACAGTGTCTTAATTTTTTCTTAAATCTATGTCATATAGTTTTAAGTATACAGGTCTTTGACCTCCTTGGTTAAATTTATTCCTTGGTATTTTATTTTTCTGATACAACTTTAAGTTGGATTGTTTCCTTCTCTGTGATAGCTCATTATTAATATACACAGATTGGCAATAGGTTTTTATATATTGATCTTGTATCTACAACTGTACTGAATTTATTATTTCTAGTTTTTGTGGCATCTTTAGTGTTTTGATTATATAATATAAATAATATAAATAGTGACTGTTTAACTTTCTAAACTTGGATGCCCTTATTTCCTTTTCTTGCCTAATGTCTCTGGCTAGGACTCTCAATACTATGCTGAATAAGAATGGAGAGAGTGAACATCCTTGTCCTGCTCATGACTTTAAAGGAAAAGCATTCAGCTTCTCACCACTGAGTATATTAGTCGTGGTCTTGTCATATACAGCCTTTATTATGTTAAGGTACATTCCCTTTATATCTACCTTGTCGGGAATTATTATCATAAATGGTTGTTGTACTTTATCAAATGCATTTTTGCATCTATTGAGATAACACTTTCTAGCTTCATTTAGTTAATATGATATACCACACTGATTTGCAGATATTGAACCATTCTTACCTCCTGGAATAAATCCCACTTGATCATTGTGTTTGCCACTTTGATTTGCTAGTATTTTGTTGAGGAATTATCCATTAACTTAACTTTTATCAGTGATATTGGCCTATAATTTTCTTTTCTTCTGGTACTCTTACCTGGTTTTGGTGTCAGGGCTATACCGGGCCCCCTCATACAATGAGTTTGGTCTTAGACTTTTATTTTGATTACCATTACACTTCTGTATTGTAGTTTGAAATCAGGAGGTATAATACCTCTTTATTATTATTTCTCAAGATTGCTTTGGCTATTCACGGTCTTCTGTGGTTCTGTAACACATTTTAGGGTTGTTCTGTTTCTGTAATAAATGCCACTTGAATTTTGATAGGGATTGCATTGAATCAGCAGATTGCTTTGGGTAATATGGGTATTTTCACAATATTCTTCCAATGTAGAACATAGAATATGTTTACCCTTACAGTGTCTTAATTTTTTCTTAAATCTATGTCATATAGTTTTAAGTATACAGGTCTTTGACCTCCTTGGTTAAATTTATTCCTTGGTATTTTATTTTTCTGATACAACTTTAAGTTGGATTGTTTCCTTCTCTGTGATAGCTCATTATTAATATACACAGATTGGCAATAGGTTTTTATATATTGATCTTGTATCTACAACTGTACTGAATTTATTATTTCTAGTTTTTGTGGCATCTTTAGTGTTTTGATTATATAATATAAATAATATAAATAGTGACTGTTTAACTTTCTAAACTTGGATGCCCTTATTTCCTTTTCTTGCCTAATGTCTCTGGCTAGGACTCTCAATACTATGCTGAATAAGAATGGAGAGAGTGAACATCCTTGTCCTGCTCATGACTTTAAAGGAAAAGCATTCAGCTTCTCACCACTGAGTATATTAGTCGTGGTCTTGTCATATACAGCCTTTATTATGTTAAGGTACATTCCCTTTATATCTACCTTGTCGGGAATTATTATCATAAATGGTTGTTGTACTTTATCAAATGCATTTTTGCATCTATTGAGATAACACTTTCTAGCTTCATTTAGTTAATATGATATACCACACTGATTTGCAGATATTGAACCATTCTTACCTCCTGGAATAAATCCCACTTGATCATTGTGTTTGCCACTTTGATTTGCTAGTATTTTGTTGAGGAATTATCCATTAACTTAACTTTTATCAGTGATATTGGCCTATAATTTTCTTTTCTTCTGGTACTCTTACCTGGTTTTGGTGTCAGGGCTATACCGCCCTCATACAATGAGTTTGGAATGTCTCTTTCCCTTCTGTTTTCTGGAGGAGTTTAAGAAGGATTGACATTAGTTATTTATTAAAGATTTGATAGAATTCACCAGTGAAGTCATCTGGTCTTAGACTTTTATTTTGGGGGGAGGTTTTTGATTACTAATTCAGTCTCCTTATTAATAACTGATCTCTTCATATTTTTCTCTTTGTTCTTGATTGAGTCTTGGTGTGTTCTGGGTTGTCCAATTTGTTGGTGTATTATTTTTCTTAGTGGCCTCTTTGCTTTTCTGTGATATCCTTTTAACATCTCTTCATTTCTGATTTTGAATTCTATTTTCCCCTTGATTAGTCTGGCTTAAGGTTGTCAATTTTGTCTATCTTTCAAAAAACCAGCTCTAAGTATCACTGATCTCATTATCTTTTCAGTCGCTATTTCATTTATTACTGCTCTGTTATTCCCTTCTGTTTTGATAAATTTGGCTTAGTTTCTTCTTCTCTATTTCCTTGAGTTGTAAGGCAAGATTATTTAAGGTGTTTATCACTATAAGCTTCTCTCTTAGAACTGCCTTTGCAGCACCACATGGGTTTTGATATGTTGTGCTATCATTTTCATTTGTTTTAGGGTTTTATTTTACTTTTGATTTCTTCGATCCATTGAATTTTCATGAGTATGTTATTTAATCCCCATGTACTTGTGAACTTTTCAGCTCTCCTCCTGGTATTGATTTCTAGTTTCATACCATTGTGGCTGGAAAATATACTTGGTATGATTTAGACTTTCTTAAATTTGCTAAGACTTGTTTTGTGATCTGTCATGTGATGTATTCTGGAGAATCTTTTGTGTTGCAAGAAATGTGTTCTGCTGCTACTGAATGGTCTATTCTATATATGTCTACAGGTCCATATGTTCTAGAGCATCATTTACAGCCATTATTTCCTTCTTGATTTCTACCTGGATAATGTATCCACTGTTTAAAGTGGTGTATTGAGGTCTCTTGCTATTCATTGCTGTCTATTTTTCCCTTCAGATCTATTAATAATATTTTAAAATGATTAATTTTTCAGACACTCTTACAGTGGGCATGAATATGTTTACAGTTTATATATCTGATGAATTTCACCTTTATCACTATATGACTTTGTCTCCTGTTACAGTATCTATTTTGTCTTATAGAAATATAACCACCTGTGCTCTCTCTTGGTTTCTATTTTCTTCAAATATACTTTTCCATCCCTTTACATTCTGCTTTTGAGTATCCATAATGCTTAAGTGAAACTCTTAATCCAGTCAAGAAATTTTTAGCCCATTTACATTAATTACTGAGAGCTAAGGACCTACTGTCACCAGTATGTTAATTGATTTCTGATTGTTTTGTCATTCCTTAGTTCTTTCTGCTGTCTTTTTTTGTGAGTTGACTATTATCTGGTTTAGATCTGTGGTTACATGAGGCTTTCATACATTTTCATACATTTTACAGCTATCAACTTAAAATAGATTATAACCCCTTCCATCACATAAGAAAATTCCACCCCTTTACCCACCCCTCTCAGATTTATGTTGATGTCCTACCCTATATTTCATATATTGTATTATTTATATAACTTTGTAATTTTATAGGCTTATGTTCAGTCATGTCTGACTCTTTGCCATGCCAGGCTCCTCTGTCCATAGGGATTCTCCAGGCAAGAATACTGGAGTGGATGCCATTTCCTTCTCTGGAGGGAGAAAATCCAGAGGCAGGGACAAAAATCTGTGCCCACAGGCCACATATGACCTATGGCCTTTTTTTTTTTTTTTTACATGGTTCAATTCAAAAGATTTTTCTTTTGTGAGGAATGAGAGGAGATTGCTTTCAGAGTTATGATATTGATGCTGGAGAATGATTAACACAAACACTTGGGTAGTCCTCCATGAACTAGCTCTTCAGTCTGTATGCGTGTGTTACTTCAATAAAAAATAGTTAAGGAAATATGTTTGTTATGCCCATCCCTCTGGTAGTTAACATCCTAGTGCAGACAGTGGACCCTGATCCTCAAGGTACTACCTGATTCAGCTGCCTGCTTCTCTCACCTCATTTTGTAGCATTTCTCGTGCCTCTTCATTACCCGACTCCCAGCTTTCACTCTCCGATGGTTCCTCTGTCCTCACAGTCCCTCCCTGAGTCAGATGGCCAGCTCCCCTTTAGGTCACAGTTCCCACTGTAACCTCCTTAAGTGATTCATTCTTCTCAGACTTCTCTCTCTCTTACATCATTCCGTGAGTTTGTATTGAGATAGACTTGAGATATAGCACTGTATGAGCTTCAGGTATACAGCAGCATGAGTTGATCTGCATACATCATGAAATGATTACAGGCTGGGCATTCATCATCTCATAGAGACAACATTAAAGGCACAGAGAAAATACATTTTTTCCAGCAAAAACCATTTACATTAATTACTGAGAGCTAAGGACCTACTGTCACCAGTATGTTAATTGATTTCTGATTGTTTTGTCATTCCTTAGTTCTTTCTGCTGTCTTTTTGTGAGTTGACTATTATCTGGTTTAGATCTGTGGTTACATGAGGCTTTCATACATTTTCATACATTTTACAGCTATCAACTTAAAATAGATTATAACCCCTTCCATCACATAAGAAAATTCCACCCCTTTACCCACCCCTCTCAGATTTATGTTGATGTCCTACCCTATATTTCATATATTGTATTATTTATATAACTTTGTAATTTTATAGGCTTATGTTCAGTCATGTCTGACTCTTTGCCATGCCAGGCTCCTCTGTCCATAGGGATTCTCCAGGCAAGAATACTGGAGTGGATGCCATTTCCTTCTCTGGAGGGAGAAAATCCAGAGGCAGGGACAAAAATCTGTGCCCACAGGCCACATATGACCTATGGCCTTTTTTTTTTTTTTTTACATGGTTCAATTCAAAAGATTTTTCTTTTGTGAGGAATGAGAGGAGATTGCTTTCAGAGTTATGATATTGATGCTGGAGAATGATTAACACAAACACTTGGGTAGTCCTCCATGAACTAGCTCTTCAGTCTGTATGCGTGTGTTACTTCAATAAAAAATAGTTAAGGAAATATGTTTGTTATGCCCATCCCCTCTGGTAGTTAACATCCTAGTGCAGACAGTGGACCCTGATCCTCAAGGTACTACCTGATTCAGCTGCCTGCTTCTCTCACCTCATTTTGTAGCATTTCTCGTGCCTCTTCATTACCCGACTCCCAGCTTTCACTCTCCGATGGTTCCTCTGTCCTCACAGTCCCTCCCTGAGTCAGATGGCCAGCTCCCCTTTAGGTCACAGTTCCCACTGTAACCTCCTTAAGTGATTCATTCTTCTCAGACTTCTCTCTCTCTTACATCATTCCGTGAGTTTGTATTGAGATAGACTTGAGATATAGCACTGTATGAGCTTCAGGTATACAGCAGCATGAGTTGATCTGCATACATCATGAAATGATTACAGGTCTAGTGGGCATTCATCATCTCATATAGAGACAACATTAAAGGCACAGAGAAAATACATTTTTTTCCTTTTGAGAATTCTTATGATTTACTCTTAACAGCTTTCAGTGATAACACAGAAGTGTTAATTATATTTATTATGTTGTACATTACATCCCTAGTATGTACTTATAACTGGAAGTTTGTACCTTTTGACCACCTTCATCCAGTTCTTCTCCAGCCTCCTGCTCTGGTAGCCACAAATCCGATCTTTTTTCTATGAATATTTATTTGCTTATTGATTATTGTTATACCTTTATGCTGTTATATTTATAAATGTTATATTAACATAATACTGCAGCTATGGTTACTTCATTCAGCACTGTGGCCTTTTACCTATATGCTGGATTTCAAAGTGATTTACACACCACCACTTAAGTATCAGAGTATTTTGAATTTGACTATATATATTTACCTTTACCAGCAAATTTTATATTCCAGTGTCTGCATGTTGCTAATTTGTTTCCATTTTAAGAACTTTCTTCAGCACTTCTTCTAGTGCAGGTCTGTGTGCTCAGACGCTCCGTCGTGTCGACTCTCTGACCTCACGGACTGTAGCCTGCGGGGCTCCTCGGTCCATGGGATTCCCCCGGCAAGAACACTGCAGTGAGTGGCCATTTCCTCCTCCAGGGATCAAACCTGTGTCTCCTGCGTTGGTAGACAGAGGCATTACCCGTGAGCCACCTGGGAACCAGGTCTAAGGTGATTAAATTCCCTTGTGCTTTTGTTTGGTCTTTATCTCTCCTTCATTTCTGGATGACAGATACGGTTTGCTTAACTGTTTTGACTCTATCATCCCTCTGTCTCTAGGCCTGAAAGATTTCTGCTGAGAACCATAAAGCCTTATCAGAATTCCCTATATGTGATTTACTCTTGCTGCTTTCAAGATCCTCTCTTTGATTTTTGAGAGATTGATTATAATGAGAACTCTCAGCTTCCCTAATCTGGATGGCCATCTCTCCCACCAGATTTGGGTCTTTTCAGCCAATATTTCTTGAAGTAGGATTTCTGTCCCTTTATCCCTTCTCAATTCCTTCTGGGACTCCAGAGTGAGGACGTTCTTTTAACCATGCCCCATATAGTCCATGTATGTTTTCTAAATTCTTTTTCATTCTAATTTCAAAAATGGGATCCTTGCTTAAGTTTCTGTTCACCATTTCTGTCACCTACTCTTAGGAGCTCCTCCTCAAACCTTGGCAAGGAGTTATTTCTCTTTTAAAATTCCTTAGATCAGTGATACTTAAGTTCTGATCCATTTTGTTGATAAAAAGTCAGCCTGTTTTACAGCCAGTGGCAAGGTAGTTCATAAGACATATTGAGAAACAGGGGAAAATTCAGAACTTATACAAAAAGAAAGGGCATGATATGTTTGTTCTTTTTATGAGTCTTTTCAGTTTCACAGATTGTCATTTGATCTGTCAGCCTCAGATCTATGACCTTGATTTTCTCTGCTGTTCCCTCTTAAAGAGATAGCTTCTTACTGTATATCAGATCAACAGTCTGATTGTCTCCTAGCATTTCTTGATGTTCACTCTATTTAGTATCTTCTGTAATGCTTACCACACTTTCCCAAGATCTGATAATGATCCCTGAGGCAGCCCCTCAGATATTGCTACCACTTTCCAATACTACTACAGTTCTCAATTTTTCTTAAATAGTAACTGTTGCTACTATTTATGTGTGTGTGTATGTATGTATATATATCTCATAGATTGGCTTCCCTTGTAGCTCAGTCAGTAAAGAATCTGCCTGCAGTGCAGGAGACCCACATTTGGGAGAATCCCATGGATGGAGGAGCCTGGTGGGTTACACAGTCCATCAGGTTGCAAAGAGCTGGACACGGCTTCCAACTAAATCACCACCACCACCATATATAGAGGGACCTTAAAATTCCCTTGATCATAAACAATCTTAGGTATGTATTTTGATCTCACAGGTATCTGTGTATTTATTCAGTTGGAATTTGAGGTCAATCAACCCAGCTCCTAAATGTGCTATAGCACTAAGTAAAAATTTTATAATTAAACCAAGTCCCTTTAAATATGTAAATGTACTTCTGTGCAGAATGTTTGTTGTGCTGATTTGTAAGCTCAGGTTCAACTGAGAAAGAGCCTTTAAAATTACTAATGACGAATGCTTACTTCTCTCTCCTCTTTTTGGCCGCCCACAGTCTGCAGGGATCCAAGCTGCTCTGCACTGTGTCTTCCACCCTCTGGTTCAGAATGGCTGCTGGGTAGAAGAGCAAATGGCTTATCTCTTTTTAAAGACTAGTAATAACTTATAAAAAATAAGAACCCCTGTCTGTCAACAGACACCGAAGAGAAAGTACGGTGGCCAGCCACAGACAGAATAAGGATATTTACAATGCACACAGCCAAGAAAAAAGAGCAGGTGCTTCAACAAACATAAAAAGATAGTCATCTGGCAAACGCTAGTCAATAACACCATCACCCACCAGAAGGACTAAAATTAAAAAGAATGCTAAGCATAAATGTTGGCAAGAATGTGAGGCAACTGGAATACTTGTCAATTAATTGTACCTTAGTACAATCAGTTTGATGCAGATTGGTTTGGGAGTATCTACTAAGACTAAAAATTGCTCACCCTGTGGCCCAGCCGTTTGACCTCTGTGGCCAAGAGAAAGGAGTGCTTTTCGTTCACAGAGGAGGGGAAGTGGTCGGATAAGGCTCCACAGCGTCACCTTAGGCTGGGTCCCTGAAGGTGGGCAGGCGTCGGGAGGGGCGTGCTTTGTTTGGGAGTGAAGGCGGCTCCAGATGGGTGGAGCATACAGGCTGCCATTCCAGGGAGACCCAGGGCTTGATGGAGCAGGCAGGGTCTTGTAGTGCTTGCCAGTGAGTCTCTTCTGCCAAGAAACATGGTCAGCTTTGTATTTAAAAGGTCATTTAGTGGCTTCCCTGGTGGTCCAGTGGGTAGGGACACCACCTTGCAGTGCAAGGGGTGCCAGTTCGATCCCTGGCCTGGGAAGATCCCAAGTGCCGCGGGGCTGGACCAATGTGTCCAATCACCGAGCCGGAGCTCTGGCGCAGGCTCACAGGTATTTTTATTTATTCAGTTGGAATTTGAGGTCAATCAAATTGTGCTATAGCACTAAGTAAAAATTTTATAATTAAACCAAGTCCCTTTAAATATGTAAATGTACTTCTGTGCAGAATGTTTGTTGTGCTGATTTGTAAGCTCAGGTTCAACTGAGAAAGAGCCTTTAAAATTACTAATGACGAATGCTTACTTCTCTCTCCTCTTTTTGGCCGCCCACAGTCTGCAGGGATCCAAGCTGCTCTGCACTGTGTCTTCCACCCTCTGGTTCAGAATGGCTGCTGGGTAGAAGAGCAAATGGCTTATCTCTTTTTTTTAAAGACTAGTAATAACTTATAAAAAATAAGAACCCCTGTCTGTCAACAGACACCGAAGAGAAAGTACGGTGGCCAGCCACAGACAGAATAAGGATATTTACAATGCACACAGCCAAGAAAAAAGAGCAGGTGCTTCAACAAACATAAAAAGATAGTCATCTGGCAAACGCTAGTCAATAACACCATCACCCACCAGAAGGACTAAAATTAAAAAGAATGCTAAGCATAAATGTTGGCAAGAATGTGAGGCAACTGGAATACTTGTCAATTAATTGTACCTTAGTACAATCAGTTTGATGCAGATTGGTTTGGGAGTATCTACTAAGACTAAAAATTGCTCACCCTGTGGCCCAGCCGTTTGACCTCTGTGGCCAAGAGAAAGGAGTGCTTTTCGTTCACAGAGGAGGGGAAGTGGTCGGATAAGGCTCCACAGCGTCACCTTAGGCTGGGTCCCTGAAGGTGGGCAGGCGTCGGGAGGGGCGTGCTTTGTTTGGGAGTGAAGGCGGCTCCAGATGGGTGGAGCATACAGGCTGCCATTCCAGGGAGACCCAGGGCTTGATGGAGCAGGCAGGGTCTTGTAGTGCTTGCCAGTGAGTCTCTTCTGCCAAGAAACATGGTCAGCTTTGTATTTAAAAGGTCATTTAGTGGCTTCCCTGGTGGTCCAGTGGGTAGGGACACCACCTTGCAGTGCAAGGGGTGCCAGTTCGATCCCTGGCCTGGGAAGATCCCAAGTGCCGCGGAGCGGCTGGACCAATGTGTCCAATCACCGAGCCGGAGCTCTGGAGCGCATGCGCCCAGAGCCGGCGCTCTGCAACAACAGAGGCCACTGTGATGGGAGGCCCACAGGAGCCAAAGAACAAAGACGGATGAAAACAGATAAATGAAAGACCAATAGAAGTGGCCCACCCACTCCCTCCCCACCCCACCCCAATAAATAAATAAATAAATCTTTAAAAGGTCATTTGGAGAGGTGTGTGGGGTGAAGCTGGGAAGTTATGTAAGCATTGGCAGGAAGCCCGTCCTGGTGGATAGCTATCACTTTTCTGCCATTCTGGAGACTAAGTATTGTTCTTATATACATTATCTTGTCTTTTATAAAGAACAGAATTAGTATGTTGCTGTGATAGTCAGAAAATCTGACAATTCCATAATGGCAAAGAGTTTTCTCTTTTCAGACCGGACAAATAACTGTCCAGCAAAGTCTTGGTTAAACCACCATCCTTTAGGACCTAGAATCTCCTTGAAAATCTTTAAACTTCCAACCTAGAAATGTCACTGATTGGACTAAATGTACACAGATTACTATGAGTGACTCTTGCCTTTCGCCCATGAGTCCTCCCCTTCTCTTGCAACGAACCAATCAGAAAAGACACGCCAGGGTTCTGGTTCAAGATGGTGACACAGGAGGACCCTGCGCTCACCCCACCCCCGCCGTGGACACAGTAAACCTCCGGAACTAGTGGAGCAACTCCTGAAAAGTAGGTAGGAGGGGCTGAAACACGGTATCCCCAGGACCCACAATCAGAGTGGCTCTCACAACTGCAACCCTCTCCCCCTGGAGCAAAGGGTTGGAGCCCCAGTCTTTCAGGCCTCCACCTGAGGGACAAGGTATTTCTAACTCTGAGGACATCTAGCTTTGAAAGCCACTAGGGTTTGTGTCCAAGAAATTCAGCTTAAAGGGCTGAGGCAGAATCCCGCATCCAGGGCCCAGAGCCCATGCTAAGTCACTTCAGTTGTATCCAACCCTTTGTGATCCCTATGGACTCTATCCCACACCCCCAGGCTCCTTTGTCCATAACTCTCCAGACAAGAATACTGGAATAGGTTGCCACTCCCTCCCTTCTCCACGGAATCTTTCCGCCAAGGCAGGAGATGTTTCTTGCATCTCCTGCACTGGCAGGCAGGCTCTTTACCACTAGCACCACCTGAGAAGCCCGGGGCAGGCATCAAATTTAACACATATCCAGGGGCTTACTTTCCAAAACAGAGGCAACAAGGTGCCGTCCTTACACTGACCCTGGAACCTCCTAGAAAAGAGCTTGTGCGCTCATCAGCCAGGGAAGCCCCTTGGTTGCCTGGTTCGTGGACAGCAGGGCTTGCATCCCCAGTTCTCAGAGGACTGTAACAAATAGACTTCTTAACCATCTAACCAGGGCTTCCCAGGTGGCACTGTGGTCAAGACTTAGCCTGCCATTGCAGCAGACACACACATTTGGTCCCTGGGTCGGGAAGATCCCTCAGAGAAGGAAAGGACAACCCACTCCAGTATTCTTGCCTGGAGGATCCCATGGACAGAGGAGCCTGGTGAGCCACCGTCAATAGGGGTGACAAAGAGGCAGGCATGACTGAAATGATTCTGTACAACTATCTAACCCCGAGGCACAGCAGAGAAGGAACAGAATCCAAAGCTCCAGTCCTCCCATGGTGGAACCCTCTTCACTTACCTTCATGACTGTGGCCTGTGAGCTAGGCTTCTACACACGTCGAGGGGAACCGGGGTCCTCTCCAGAGACCAGGGGAGCTGGTGTCATCTTCATGCTTCCCATCTTCCCAGCTCCAAATCGCCAGTGTCTCTGAGAAAGGAGCTCTTACAGACCTCTGAGGACCAATGGCTCCCACTGCGAGGACACGCCTTTTGACAGCCTGGCTCTTGTGGCCAGCAAGGCTTGTGTTCACAGGTTCAGTGGAACAGCAGCAAACAGTTCTTAGCACTTTACTGACCCCCATTAGTACCTCTTTTGTTACCCAAACAGTTACTGACTGGAGATGTAGCTATGTATTTTCAGAGGGTGATCCAGTTAATGTCGCCATGTGAAGTCAGTGCTTAAAACTGATCGAGGATTCTTTTACAACTTATGACTGCCGTTATTATTCACATTTTGCTCTGTTAGGTTTTTGTTCCTACCTTGTATATTCTATAAACATAAAATTTTCAAAAATGGTACATCGCAAAATTTTGAGTAAAGAATTTATCAGTGAATTTTATGCAGATACTTTTTCTAATTGTCTGAGTGACATGTATCCTCATGTCCTAAAGATAACAGGTTGTCAGAATAGAATTCTGATCCAAATGATGCGAGTCTTAGACCAACGAAAAGACAAAAAAGAAAATCCTTAGTGACAGATTCTGATACAAATAGTGAAACTGAAACTCACCTTGCTGGAGAATGTGCCTTTGCTTCTACAGAAGCGTGGACTGAAGACAACATTTCATGAAAATTAGACATTGCAGGTAAGTCAGGTGTAATTACTGAATGTAATAACCCCCAAAGTGTTAGTGAAGTAACAGAGTTAGTTTTTAGCCAGCCAAAATAAAATTGCCAGTCACAGGTATTAATAATTTCTACAAAAATCCCCTGGTCCTTCTCGGCTGCAAAAAGAAATGCAGAAGATTCAGTCCTAATGAGATGGATGAATCTAGAACTTATTATACAAAGTGAAGTAAGTCAAAAAGAGAAGGAAAAATATAGTTTACTAACACATATATATGAAACCTAGCAAGATCATACTGATAAATACAGAGCATCAGTGGAAAAATAGTCACAGAGAGCAGACTTACGGACACTGGGGAGAGGGAAGAGTGAGTGAGAGATATGGGAAGAGTAACACGGAGCCCTGTACTATCATATGTAAAAGAGATAACTATTGTCAATGCACTGTGGGACTAAGGGACCTTACATGGGGCTATGCCATGGCCTGGAGGGGTGGAATGGGATATACATATGATTAATCTGGGATTATACATATCTATCTGTAAACAACAAAACTCTGTAAAAGTAAAAAGTAAAATAAAGGGCTTCCCCTGGTGGTCCAGTGGGTAAGGACACCGCCTTGCAGTGCAAGGGGCGCCGGTTCGAGCCCTGGCCTGGGAAGATCCCACGTGCCGCGGAGCGGCTGGACTGATGTGTCCAAAGACCGAGCCGGAGCTCTGGCGCGCATGCGCCCAGAGCCGGCGCTCTGCAACGACAGACGCCACCACGATGGGAGGCCCACAGAAGCCAAAGAACAAGGACGGATGAAAATGGAGAAGTGAAAGACCAATAGAAGTGGCCCGCCCACTTCCCTCCCTCCCCAACCCGACCCCCACCCAAAAAATAAATAAATAAATAAATCTTTAAAAAAAAAAAAAAAAAAGTAAAATAAAATTTTTTTTTTAAATGGCAAAAAAAATCCCCTGGTCAATAATGAGGTCAGGGGCTGTCACCCCAAGGTGCAGTACAGAAGGAGCAGACAGATTCTCCCCTCTGACAGGTCTAGGAACACCCTCCCTTCTTGGAGCCACTAAGAATAAAGTAGGCTGCTTAAACACAACCAACGAAGGCAGGGTGGAACAATAATTTTCTCTATTACGTGAGGCTGCTACTTCAGACTGGGAGAGGTGGCTGTTTTCTCTAGTGAATATACATCAACACAGAAAGTCAAAGAAAGTGAAGACTATGTTCAAATGGAAGATAAAACTCAGAAAAAGACCTTAATAATACAGAGATAAGTGATTTACCTGATGATGTGTTCAAAACAATGGTCCTAAAGATGCTCATGAGTTCAGGAGAACGTGGGGTGGGATGCACGAAGTGAGACCTGCAGCGAAAGATAGAAATTATAAGAAAATAGCAATAAAAGTCACAGAGCTGAAAAATACATGATGTGAAAAATATACTGGAGGGGTTAGCAAGGTGCTAGTGGTAAAGAACCCGCCTGTCCATTCAGGAGTTATGAGAGATACAGGTTTGATCCCTGAGTGGGGAAGGTCCCCTGGAGCAGGGCATGGCAGCCCACTCCAGGATTCTTGCCTGGAGAATCCCAGGGGCAGGGGAGCCTGGTGGGCGACAGTCCACAGGGTCACAAAGAGTCAGACCCAACTTAGCAAGTGAACAACAAGGGCTTTCGAATGCTTTCCAGTTTATCAATTTAAAACAGACTTTTGTTTTTTTGTAAGCCTCATGGTACCTTAAAGCAAAACTCCATAGCATATGCATAAAATATAAAGAGAAGGAAATCCTAGCTTGCTAATGCTTAGATCTCATTGCTTCTGTCTGCCTTCTGGGGAGGAGAAGAGGCTTACGTACGTTTCCCGATAGGCAGGGCGGCTGGTGGGGGGAACTGGCTCTTGCTCTGCTGGGTGGGGCTGTGCTCCCTCCCTGATAGTTGTTTGGCCTGAAGCAACTCAGTCCTGGAGTCTATGGGCTTCTGCAGTGGGGTGACCTCCAAGAGGGAGCTCCCAGGACTGTTGCTGGCAGCGCCCCGTCCCTGTGGCAGACCCTCAGACACTCACGGGCAGGTCCACTCAGTCTCTTTTGGGGTCACTGCTCCTTTCCCCTGGGTCCTGGGGCACAAAGGATTTTGTTTGTGCCCTTCAGGCCACTCTGTTTCCCCCAGTCTTATGGAAGTTCTGGAATCAAATCCCGCTGACCCTCCGAGTCAGATTCCCTGGGGCTTTCCAGTTCTGTGGCCAAATCCTCAGGCAGGGGAGCCCGCCGTGGGGGCCTAGAGCCTTCACAACAGGGCGAGAGCCTCTTTGCTCTTCAGCCTGTGAGCCACCCACCTGGCAGGCATTATTGCAGTTGCTCCCCTCCTAGTGTTCCACTGTGGCTTCTCCTTTGTCTTCCGATGTGGAGCATCCTTTTGGTGGGTTCCAGTGTCTTCCTGCTGACGTTTGTCCAGCCGCACGTTGTGATCTTGCTGCTCTGGCAGGTCCTTCTATGCCGCCATCTTAATCTCGTCTAATGCCCGAGATTTCAAAGGAAGAGCAAGAAGAGGAATTACAGAACAGCCAAAAAGCAATGAACAGTAAGACATAGTTATTAATCATCACTTTAAAGGTAAATGGACTGAATTCTCCAGTCAAGATACAGAGTAGCTGAGTAGATATCAAAAGACAAGATACATCTCTGTGTTGCCTATAAAATACTAAAGATGTGAGCATACACACAGACTGGAAGTGAGGGGCTGAAAAAGATTAAGTAGAGACAAGGCTATTTTATAATGGTAAAGGGATTAATCCAACAAAAGGGTATACATTTGAGACTAGCTATGCAGGCCAACATAGGAGCACCTATACAAAACAAATATTAACAAACATAAAGAAGTAGGTAACATTACAGACTTTTGTTTTTTTGTAAGCCTCATGGTACCTTAAAGCAAAACTCCATAGCATATGCATAAAATATAAAGAGAAGGAAATCCTAGCTTGCTAATGCTTAGATCTCATTGCTTCTGTCTGCCTTCTGGGGAGGAGAAGAGGCTTACGTACGTTTCCCGATAGGCAGGGCGGCTGGTGGGGGGAACTGGCTCTTGCTCTGCTGGGTGGGGCTGTGCTCCCTCCCTGATAGTTGTTTGGCCTGAAGCAACTCAGTCCTGGAGTCTATGGGCTTCTGCAGTGGGGTGACCTCCAAGAGGGAGCTCCCAGGACTGTTGCTGGCAGCGCCCCGTCCCTGTGGCAGACCCTCAGACACTCACGGGCAGGTCCACTCAGTCTCTTTTGGGGTCACTGCTCCTTTCCCCTGGGTCCTGGGGCACAAAGGATTTTGTTTGTGCCCTTCAGGCCACTCTGTTTCCCCCAGTCTTATGGAAGTTCTGGAATCAAATCCCGCTGACCCTCCGAGTCAGATTCCCTGGGGCTTTCCAGTTCTGTGGCCAAATCCTCAGGCAGGGGAGCCCGCCGTGGGGGCCTAGAGCCTTCACAACAGGGCGAGAGCCTCTTTGCTCTTCAGCCTGTGAGCCACCCACCTGGCAGGCATTATTGCAGTTGCTCCCCTCCTAGTGTTCCACTGTGGCTTCTCCTTTGTCTTCCGATGTGGAGCATCCTTTTTTGGTGGGTTCCAGTGTCTTCCTGCTGACGTTTGTCCAGCCGCACGTTGTGATCTTGCTGCTCTGGCAGGTCCTTCTATGCCGCCATCTTAATCTCGTCTAATGCCCGAGATTTCAAAGGAAGAGCAAGAAGAGGAATTACAGAACAGCCAAAAAGCAATGAACAGTAAGACATAGTTATTAATCATCACTTTAAAGGTAAATGGACTGAATTCTCCAGTCAAGATACAGAGTAGCTGAGTAGATATCAAAAGACAAGATACATCTCTGTGTTGCCTATAAAATACTAAAGATGTGAGCATACACACAGACTGGAAGTGAGGGGCTGAAAAAGATTAAGTAGAGACAAGGCTATTTTATAATGGTAAAGGGATTAATCCAACAAAAGGGTATACATTTGAGACTAGCTATGCAGGCCAACATAGGAGCACCTATACAAAACAAATATTAACAAACATAAAGAAGTAGGTAACATTACAGTATTAATAGGGGACTAATATTACACATTCATCAATGGATCAGACAGATAACATTCTTTTCTTCATTAGGTCGAAAAAAGGGTCTAAAAACTAAGATTTAAAATAGATCTTTTCCACCCATGGTATTATGAAGCTAGAAATTAATTACAAGAAGAAAACTAGAAAAGTACAGAAAACTAAGCAACAGCTACTGAACAACCAGTGGGTCAAAGAAGTGAAAGAGAAATAAATACCTTGATATGAATAAAATGGAAATACAACATGCCAAAGGAGTCCTAACAAAAAAGATCTCAGAATACCTATCTTTATACCTCAATTAACTAGTGAAAGAACAAAGAAGCTCAAATTTAATGGAAGCAAGGAGGTAACAAAGATCACAGTGGACATAAATATAAGACAAAAGTAAAAAAGATTGACAAATCTAAGAGCCAGTTCACTGAAAAGATAACAAAATTGACAAACCTTTAGCTAGACTCACCAAGACAAGGACAGGACTCCAATCATAAATGAAAGAGGAAAGGTAAAAATGGGTAACACAGAAATACAAAGGCTCGTGAAAGACAACTGTGTCACTATTTGCAGATGAAATGCTACTTTGTAGAGAAAGTCCAAAACCTATACTAGAAAACTATTTGAATAAATTCAGTAAAGTTATAGAGTACAACATTAAAAATCTGTCGTTTCTAAACACTAATAGCAAACTATCAAAGTTTTAAAAACACAGTTTACAGTTGCGTCAAAAGAATAAAATAACTAGGAATAAATTTACACAAGAAGGTCAGTGACATATATGCATTGGAAACTGTAAGACTTGCGGAGGAGGAATCAAGAGGAGGAGCAGTAAATGCCCTTCTCACAGATTCTTCAGAAACATCTCCAAGTGGAATAGTGCACGCAGAACATCTTCCGCCAGTGCTCGGCAGACCTCAGACTTCTGAAAGGCCAGGATGGCCTCCACATAACCAGGTAGGGCAAATGCAGAAAGAGAAAGGTGGCAGGGAAGTAGGAGGAAGTGGAGTTCATCTCTCCCTGCAAATGGAACAGTTCTCAAAGACCACCTGTTTGAGGACCTCAGACACCTAAAAGGACAAGAAATATCCCCATGTAACCAGAGAAAACGAAAGAAGGAGGGAAACAGAAAAGGAAGGGAAACAGGAATAGGACCTGAACCCTCGGCAGGAGGCTGAAGGTGAGGAGAGACTCCTACATCTGGGGAAGCCCCATTGCAGGCAGGGAGAGCAGCGGGGGTCGAAGGGGAGCTTCGGGGGCTCAGAGGAGAGCCCAGCAACAGGCTGGTGACAGGCAGGACAGAGTGGCCACCGGGAAGAAACAGAAAATATGAATACCAGTCACAAGGACTGAAGTTGAAACTGATTAAAAAAATCTTCCCATATCTGTAAACAACAAAACTCTGTAAAAGTTAAAAGTAAAATAAAAGTTAAAAAAAAGAAAATCTTCCAACAAATACAAGTCCAGAACCAGATGGCTTCCCAGGTGAATTCTATCAGACATTTAGAGAAGAGCTGCCGCCTGTCTTTCTGAAACGCTTCCGAAAAATTTCAAGAGGAACAGTCCCAAGCTTATTCTATGAGGCCACCATCACCCTGACACCAAAACCAAAGATATCACCAAGAAAGAAAATTATAGACCAATAGTACTGATGCACATAGACACAAAACTCAACAAAATTCTAGCAAACAGAATCCAACAACATATTAAAAGGATCATACACCATGATCAAGTGGGATTTATCCAAGGGATGAAAGAATTCCTTAATATATGCAAATCAATTAGTATGACACAGAACATGACATTAATTGTAAAATAAAAGCCACATGATCATCTTAATATATTCAGGAAAAAAAGCTTTTGACAAAATTCAACACTCATTTATGATTAAAAAGTTCTTCAGATAGTGGGCTTAAAGGGAACTTACAAGTCCACATACAACAAACTCACAGCAAACATTACTC
The DNA here is from genome assembly GCA_022376925.1 of Tragulus kanchil. Classification (NCBI taxonomy): domain Eukaryota; kingdom Metazoa; phylum Chordata; class Mammalia; order Artiodactyla; family Tragulidae; genus Tragulus; species Tragulus kanchil. Next base: position 72,516,393 of record JAIOJX010000003.1, on the reverse strand, counting down.
TCAATGGTGAAAAACCGAAAGCATGTCCTCTAAGATCAGGAACATGCACTCTCACCACAATTATTCAACATAGTTTTCAGAACTATAGCCATGGCAATCAAAGAAGAAAACTCTAAACTGGTAAAGAAGTAAAGGTGTCATTGTTTGCAGATGACATGATACTACACATAGGCAAGAAAATTGGAGTGATAAGAACAGATACTACACTAGATCTTAGCCAAAAGGCCAAAAAAAAAAGGATACATGTATGTGTATGGCCGAGTTCCTTCACTGTTCACCTGAAACTAGCACCACATTGTTAATTGGCTATACTCCCCCCCGCTGCCCCCCCCCAAAGAATACTGGAGTGGGGAGCCATTCCCTTTTCCAGATCTTCCTGACCCAGGGATGGAATCTGGGTCTCTGGCATTGCAGGTGGATTCTTTACCATCTGAGCCACCAAGGAAGCCCCCCCCAAATCACAGAGCTCATCCATGACTTTAGAAAAGCTGTGGGATACAAAATCAATACACAGAAATTTCTTACATTTCTATACACTAACAATAAAAGATCAGAAAGAGAAATTAAAGAAACAATCCCATTCACCATTGCAACAAAAACAGTAAAATAGCTAGGAATAAACCTACCCAAGGAGGCAAAAGACCTGCATGCAGAAAACTAAGATACAGATGAAAGAAATCAAAGATGATACAAACAGATGGAGATATTCTATGCTTTTGGACTGGAACAATCAATATTGTGAGAATGACTATACTACCCAAAGCAATCTAGAGATCCTATGCAATCTCTATCAAATCACCAATGGCGTGTTTCACAGAATTAGGACAAAAAATTTTACAATAATCATGGAAACATGAATGACCTAAATAGCCAAAGCAGTCTTGAGAAAGAAAAGGGGCGATGGAGGAATCAGGCTCCCTGACTTCCATCTATATTACAAAGCTACGGTAATCCACATAGTTTGATACTGGCACAAAAAACAGAAATATAGATCAATGGAACAGGATAGAAAACCCAGGAATAAACCTATGCACCTGTGGTCATGTAATCACGACACAGGAGGGAAGACTATACAATGAGAAAAGATAGTCTCTTCAGTTAAGTGTTGCTGGAAAAACTGGACGGCTGTATGACAAAGGATGAAACTAGAACACTCCCTAACACAAAACTCAAAATGGAGTAAAGACTTATACACAAGTGCAGATACTATAAAACTCTTAAAGAAAACCATAGGCAAAACACTCTTTGACGTAAACTGCAGCAAGATCTTTTTCGATTTCTCCTAGAGTAATGAAAATAAAAACAAATGGTAATTATACTTCAAAGCCTTGCACAGAAAAAGAAACCATAAACAAAATGAAATAACAAGCTTCAGATATCTGCAAGTGACAAAAAGGATTAATCTTCAAAATATAGAAAGAACCTAGGCAGCTCAATATAAAACAGCAATCCAATCAGAAAAATGAACAGAAGGTCTAAATAGACATGTTTCCAAAAACAACATACAGATGACCGAAAAGCACATGAAGAGATGCTCAGTATCACTTATTATTAGAGAAATGCAAATCAAAACTACACTAAGGTATCACCACACACCAGTCAGAATGGCCACCATCAAAATGTCTACAAACAACAAATGCTGGAGAAAGTGGGGAGAAAAGGAAACCCTCCTACACTGTTGGTGAGTATACATTAATAAAGGAAACCCTCCTACACTGTTGGTGAGTATACATTAATAAACACTGTAGAACAGAATGGAGTTTCCTTAAATACCACTACTGTATCATCCAGGAATTCCACTCCTGGGCATATACCCAGAGGAAACCATAATTTGAAAAGATACATATGCCCCAATGTTCATGGGAGCACTATTTACAGTATCTGAAACATGGAAGCGACATACATCGTACATGTCCATCATCAGATGAATAAAGTTATTGTACATATATACAATGGAATATTATTCAACCATAAGAAAAAATGATTAATTCCATTTGCTGCAACATAGATGGACCTAGAGATTATCATAAGTGAAGTCAGTCAGTCAGAGAAAAACAAATATCATATGATATTACTTATATCTGGAATCTAAAAAACAAAAAGATACAAATGAACCTATTTACAAAACAGAGACAGGCTCACAGACTTCAAAAGCAGCCTAGTAGCTGCCGGAGACAGGGGGTGAGAGTTGGGAAGAAGATAAAATAGGAAGTATGTGACTAACATATACCTACTACTATATATTAATATAAAACAGAATATCCACAAGGACCTACTGTATAGCACAGAGAACTCTACTCAGTATTCTGTGATAACCTATATGGGGTAAGAATCTGAAAAAGAATGGATAACTGAATCACTTTGCTGTATACCTGAAACAATACAACATTGTAAATCAACTCTATATCAATATAAAATGAAAATTAAAGAAAAAGGAAGGGTGCACATATACAATTTTAGATTAGCTAAGATTGGCCATGCCCCATGGCCAATAAAGCAAAACATAAAATAGAAGCAACACTAACAAATTCAATAAAGACTTTAAAAGTGGTCCACATCAAAAACAAAGAAACAAACAAAAAGATATGTGCACTCTCCATGTTGACAGCAGCATTATTTACACTAGTCTTACCCCTGAAAGCAACCTAAGGGTCTATCAGTGGATGAATGGAGAAAATTTGATGTCTGTATATGTGTGTCTATACACATACACACACATTTATTCCTGGTGGCTCAGACAGTAAAGAATCTGCCTGCAGGAGACCCAGGTTCGATTCCTGGGTCAGGAAGACTCCCTGGAGAAGGAAATGGCAACCCACTCCAGCAATCTTGCCTGGAGAATCCCATGGGTTGGAAAGAGTCAGACACAACTGCATAACTTAGCACAAACAGCATACATATATAGAGACATGCACAGTAGAATATTATTCAGTCATAAAAAAGAATGAAATCCTGTCCTTTTGTGACAACATGAATGTGCTTTGAGGGCATTATGCAAAATAAGTCAGGGAAAGACAAATACCATATGAGTTTACTCTTATCTGGAATCTAAAAAACAAAAAGATACAAATGAACCTATTTACAAAACAGAGACAGGCTCACAGACTTCAAAAGCAGCCTAGTAGCTGCCGGAGACAGGGGGTGAGAGTTGGGAAGAAGATAAAATAGGAAGTATGTGACTAACATATACCTACTACTATATATTAATATAAAACAGAATATCCACAAGGACCTACTGTATAGCACAGAGAACTCTACTCAGTATTCTGTGATAACCTATATGGGGTAAGAATCTGAAAAAGAATGGATAACTGAATCACTTTGCTGTATACCTGAAACAATACAACATTGTAAATCAACTCTATATCAATATAAAATGAAAATTAAAGAAAAAGGAAGGGTGCACATATACAATTTTAGATTAGCTAAGATTGGCCATGCCCCATGGCCAATAAAGCAAAACATAAAATAGAAGCAACACTAACAAATTCAATAAAGACTTTAAAAGTGGTCCACATCAAAAACAAAGAAACAAACAAAAAGATATGTGCACTCTCCATGTTGACAGCAGCATTATTTACACTAGTCTTACCCCTGAAAGCAACCTAAGGGTCTATCAGTGGATGAATGGAGAAAATTTGATGTCTGTATATGTGTGTCTATACACATACACACACATTTATTCCTGGTGGCTCAGACAGTAAAGAATCTGCCTGCAGGAGACCCAGGTTCGATTCCTGGGTCAGGAAGACTCCCTGGAGAAGGAAATGGCAACCCACTCCAGCAATCTTGCCTGGAGAATCCCATGGGTTGGAAAGAGTCAGACACAACTGCATAACTTAGCACAAACAGCATACATATATAGAGAGACATGCACAGTAGAATATTATTCAGTCATAAAAAATGAGTGAAATCCTGTCCTTTTGTGACAACATGAATGTGCTTTGAGGGCATTATGCAAAATAAGTCAGGGAAAGACAAATACCATATGAGTTTACTCTTATGTGGAATTTAAAAAGGAAAAAAACTCATACAGAGACTGGTGGTTATTAATGGTAGGTGATCAAATGGTACAAGCTTCTAGTGATAGAATTATTAAGTCTGACTGTGTAATGCACAGCTTGATGACTGTTGTTAATAATACTGTGTTGTATATTGAAAGTTGCTTGGAAAGTTGACTTAAAATTATCATTACTAGGAAAAACATAACTACGTGTGGCAGTGGATTAACTAGACTTACCGGGATCATTTCACAACATAGACAAATACTGAATCAATGTGTCGTATACTGGAGATTCATATAATGTTATATGTCAATTACATTTGAATAAAAAATTTAAAAGACAGCATGGGGTTTTCTAGGCATAGTACTCTTAGAGGATATATGAAACCTACTCAGAGGACAGTGAAAGGAGAAGCAAAACATGTTTTTATTTAGAACAAAAATCTGATTTCTCATGTGAACCCACTTGTTATGAGACTGCCCCTAATTCTTCTTAGTCCCCAGGTTAAGAGGTCTTCAGCTGGCTCAGTACACGACAGACAGCACCACACTGGCTGTGTCTCTAGGAAGGAGAGAACAAGAGGCAGTGACCCTTCTCAGAAGGAGGTGGTCTGAGGGTGAGAGAAAATTCCCAACCTTGAGGGACCCATGAGGCCCCACCCAGGCTTCCCAGGTCGGGGGCAGAATCACCCTTCCTAGGGATTCTAGCCATGCGTATTGACACAAGATCCTTGAAAAAGACCTCTTTGCTCCTGGCATTGCAAACTGCCCAGGTTCCATGCGAAGCTCGTCAGTCGCTTACTGCATGTCAGCTTCTTGGTGATTTCTGGGACACGACCAGATCTCCCTGGCGGGGCACCTGAGGCAGTCGGTGATGTCATGCTGCTGTGTTCCTGAGACAGGGTTCCATAAATAGCTAAGAGGGGACTGCCAGATCCCAGTGAGTCAGCCAGCCTGCACTGCTTCAAAGAGAAGCAAAGGAAGCCGTCCTTCAGGTACATCACTGCAGGCACTTGGAGAAGCTCCAGAGGGCAACCCTCGGAGCCCAAGGCCAGGGGCTGGGGAGTTGCCCGTCGTGGCGGGGAGGGGGGCTTCCCTGGACATAAGGCACAGGGTTTTGTCTAACTCTGAAAAAAATCCTCTGGAAAAGAGCTTCTTGAAGCATCCCTTGCCAAGTAAAGGACACAGAAAGAAGGGCACCCTTCGCACAAGTGAGTTTCATTAGACAGACAAGACCCTGCTCTAGAAGCTGCCTTCTCTGCCTCCACAGGGAGCTGGAGAAAACCAGCTCGTCTGTGGCAGCTGCATCAGCCCTGGGCCCACCCTGGGTGGGAGGCCGGGGGGCAGAACCTCACAGCGACCTTCCTCCAGCTGCCCTACCCCAAGACCCTGCTTCTCACCAGCCAACGCTGCCAACTGGAATCCCACCCGCCCAGCAGACATCTCCACCGTGCACGTGGGCAACGCTCCAGTGAAGAACACGGGTACCACCTCTTCTCAACACAGAAAGCAGGGTTTATCTGGACTCCAGCCTTCCTGACGCAGGGAGAATAAGACCCAGCAGAGACAGGTTTCTGTTCTCTAAGCACAGGGATAAAAATCTCTGCCAAACCACCAAGCATTCATTCTCTGCTAGTTGTACCTGACTTAAAGTCCAGTTTAACACCTGTCTCTGTCAGTGGAAAGTTCAGGTGTCCCCAAGCAGCTTCTCATGTGGGAACCCTGGCTTTCTGTTTCTCATGGAGCAATGATTGCGGAGGCTTCCTTTTTCCGGCAAATGTAGACTGCCAACAGGCTCACCCAGAGCATGCCGCTTGAATAAGACCCTGAAGATGCAAGTTACAGGTGGTGCTCACTTATTAGGGGAATCAGCCCTTGGAGAAAATTAGATAAACATCTTTAAAAAAAAAAACCTTTCTTGCTTTCACTTTGAAAAAAAAAATTTTTTTTTTGGCTGCACCACACAGCCTGTGGGAACCTTAGTTTCCCAACAAGGGATTGTTGGAAAACTTCTGCATTGGAGACATGGAGTTTTAGCCACTGAACAGCCAGGAAAATCCCTAGACATCTTAATTAACATTAGAGAAGGAAATGGAAACCCACTCCACAATTCCTGCCTGGAGAATCCCACGAAAAAAGGAGCCTGGCGGGCTACAGGCCATGGGGTCGCGAAGAGGCAGACTGGACTGAGAGACTTAGAACACACGCGCGTCTCTCCATGGAAACCAGCCTCCGTATCTGAGGACTTCCCTCTCTAAAGAACCTCAGTGACTGACTTTCACTCTTATTTAGCTAAACTCAAATGACTGAGAACATTGGTTTCTGTCTTCAACAGCTGCCCAGCTGTGACACCTCCCAGGCACGTATGGGCCTCCCGGGGCGTTCCTTACCCCAAGCTGTGCCTCCTCATTCATGCTTAAGCTCCTGTTTTGTGTCAGGTCCTGGGCAGGGCGTGTGCTGAGCAATATTTCCCTCATGAGCACAGAGCCTCACAGACGATGGATCACTGACCAGAGCAGAATGGCTGGGTGAGGGATCCAGGGGACACCAGGGCACAGAGCAGCAGGCCCTGGTCAGCGGCTCACACCCTAGGAGGAACCAGCTTGGCTCAGCACTTTCTTCACCAAATTCAGCGAGGTCCTCATGCACATAGAATGCACATAGAGGGCTTCCCTTGTGGTTCAGTGATCAAGAGTCTGCCTGCCAGTGCAGGGGACATAGGCTGGATCCCTGATCAGAGAAGATCCCACATGCTGTGAAGCAACTAAGTCCCTGTGCTGCAACTATTGAGCCTGTGCTCTAGAGCCCAGAAGTCACAACTGCTGAGACCCTGGGCTGCAGCTACGGGAGCCTGTGTGTCCCAGAGCCCATGCTCCACAAGACGCCCCACAAGATAGCAGCCCCCACCCACTACAGCTAGAGAAAAGCCCGTGCAGCAAGGAAGACCCAGCACAACCCCAAATAAATACAATTATATAAAGACAATGCACATAGGGTGGCCTTCTGGAATGTGTGCTTTAGGAAAACCATACCTTACAACCTGTAAAAAAAGTGTTTGGCATCATATTCTTTAAAAATCTATCATTTAGATCACCAGAAATCTCTGTAATTGCTGCTCTTGACCTTCACCTCTCAGGGCCACTGTTAGAGGAATAGTTTAGGAAATTTCTATCAGATGTGCCACATCCTCTCAAATGGAAGAACCAAAGCCTCCCACGAAAAAGGAGCCTGGCGGGCTACAGGCCATGGGGTCGAAGAGGCAGACTGGACTGAGAGACTTAGAACACACGCGCGTCTCTCCATGGAAACCAGCCTCCGTATCTGAGGACTTCCCTCTCTAAAGAACCTCAGTGACTGACTTTCACTCTTATTTAGCTAAACTCAAATGACTGAGAACATTGGTTTCTGTCTTCAACAGCTGCCCAGCTGTGACACCTCCCAGGCACGTATGGGCCTCCCGGGGCGTTCCTTACCCCAAGCTGTGCCTCCTCATTCATGCTTAAGCTCCTGTTTTGTGTCAGGTCCTGGGCAGGGCGTGTGCTGAGCAATATTTCCCTCATGAGCACAGAGCCTCACAGACGATGGATCACTGACCAGAGCAGAATGGCTGGGTGAGGGATCCAGGGGACACCAGGGCACAGAGCAGCAGGCCCTGGTCAGCGGCTCACACCCTAGGAGGAACCAGCTTGGCTCAGCACTTTCTTCACCAAATTCAGCGAGGTCCTCATGCACATAGAATGCACATAGAGGGCTTCCCTTGTGGTTCAGTGATCAAGAGTCTGCCTGCCAGTGCAGGGGACATAGGCTGGATCCCTGATCAGAGAAGATCCCACATGCTGTGAAGCAACTAAGTCCCTGTGCTGCAACTATTGAGCCTGTGCTCTAGAGCCCAGAAGTCACAACTGCTGAGACCCTGGGCTGCAGCTACGGGAGCCTGTGTGTCCCAGAGCCCATGCTCCACAAGACGCCCCACAAGATAGCAGCCCCCACCCACTACAGCTAGAGAAAAGCCCGTGCAGCAAGGAAGACCCAGCACAACCCCAAATAAATACAATTATATAAAGACAATGCACATAGGGTGGCCTTCTGGAATGTGTGCTTTAGGAAAACCATACCTTACAACCTGTAAAAAAAGTGTTTGGCATCATATTCTTTAAAAATCTATCATTTAGATCACCAGAAATCTCTGTAATTGCTGCTCTTGACCTTCACCTCTCAGGGCCACTGTTAGAGGAATAGTTTAGGAATTTCAATGTGCTGTACAGAGGCTGAAGGGGAGGAAGAGAACCAGCAGGTCATGGGTTCTACCACACGCACACACACCCCATACACAAAATTATGAGACTGAGGATTAGGCAGAGGATCAGTAATCCTCCCAGACTTCAGCAATGCCACAAAGCTACGATAATCAAAACAGCATAGGACTGGTATAAAAGCAGACATATAGATCAATGGAACAGGATTGAGCGCCCAGAAATAAACCCACACACCTAGAGTCAATTAATCTTCGACATAGGAGGCAAGAATATACGACGGAGAAAAGCAGGTGGTGCTGAGAAAGCTAGACAGTTGCTTATAAATCAGTGACATCTGAACACTCCCTCACACCATACAAAAACTCAAAATGGCTTAAAGACTTATTGATAAATACAAAACATGATACCATAAAACTCCCAGAAGAGAACATAGGCAAAATATTCTCTGATATAAATCAAAGTCATATTTTCTTAGGTCGATCTCCAAAGGCAAAGAAGTAAAAGTAAAAATAGACCAATGGAACCTAATCAGACTTTCAAGTTTTTGCACAGCAGCCAAGGAAACCATAGCAAAATGAAAAGACAACCTATGGACTGAAAGAAAATATTTGCAAACAATGTGACTGACAAGTGCTTAATTTCTAAAATACACAAACAGCTCATACAGTTTGATATAAAAAATAAAAAACAACCCAGGGCTTCCCTGGTGGCTCAGTGGTAAAGAATCCACCTGCCAATGCAGGAGACACAGGTTTGATCCCTGATCCGGGAAGATCCCATATGCCATGGAGCAACTAAGCCTGGGCACCACAACTGCTGAGCCTGTGCTCTAGAGCCCACAAGCTGCAACTGCTGAAGCCCTCTTGCCCTTGAGCCTGTGCTCTGCAGCACGAGAAGCCACCACTCTCCGGCAACTAGAGAAAAAGCCTACACCACAACAAAAACACAACACAGCCAAAATATATATATACATATATTCAAAAAAGCCAATCCAGGGCTTCCCTGGTGGTCCAGTGAGTAAAGAGTCTGCCTTGTAGTGCAAGGGGCACTGGTTGGATCCCTGACCCGGGATGATTCCACGTGCTGCAGAGCAGCTGGACCGGTGTGTCCAATTATCAGCCAGCGCTCTGGAGCACATGTGCCCAGAGTCGGTGTTCTGCAACGAGAGGCTACTGTAATTGGAGGCCCACACAGGCCAAAGAATAAAGATCAATGAAAAATAAATAAATAAAAAATCAAAAAAAAAAGGCACCAATCCAATCAGAAACATGCAAAACCCCCACAGATATTTCTCCAAAGGCAACATACAGATGGTCTACAAGCACGTGAAAAGATGTCCAACACTGCAGATATGCAAATCAAAACTACATTGAGGTATCACATCAAGTCAGAATAGCCATCACCAAAAAGTCTACAAATAATAAATGCTAGAGAGGGTGTGGAGGAAAAGTAATCCTCCTATACTTGTAGGAATGTAAACTACAAGTATAGAGTAGTACAGAGACTATGGCAAATAGTATGGAGGCTCCTTAAAAAAAAGTAAAAAGTCAAGTTACCATCTGATCCAGCCATCTTAATTCCTGGGCATATATCTGGAAAAGTTGAAAACTCTAATTTGAAAGGATACATTCACCCCCAGTGTTCACTGCTACACTGTTTACAATAGCCAAGTCATGGAAGCCACCTAAATGTCCAACAAGAGAGGAAGGGATAAAGAAGATGTGGTACATCTACACAAGTGAATATCAATCAGCCATTAAAAAGAATGACATAGGGCTTCCCTGGTGGTCCAGTGGGTAAAGTGTCTGCCTGGCAGTGCAAGGGGCACTGTTTCAATCCCTGGCCGGGGAGGATTCCACATGCTGAGGAGCGGCTGGACAGATGTGTCCAATTACAAGCCTGTGCTCTGGAGCACATGCACCCAGAGCCGGTGCTCTGCGACAAGAGAGGCCACTGCGATGGGAGGCCCACACAGGCCAAAGAATAAAGATGGATGAAAATAAAAAAGCAATAAAAAGAGGCCAAAATTTTTTTTAAAAAGGAATGAAATAATGCCATTTGCAGCAACATGTATGGACCTAGAGATTATCATACTAAGTCAAATATCACATGATATCACTTATATGTGGAGCTAAAATATGATACAAATGAAATTATTCATGAAACAGAAGCAGACTCCTTGACGTAGAAAACAAACGTTTTTATTGAAGGGGAATGTCACGAGGGAGGGATAAATTAGAAGGCGGGGATTAGCAGATGCACACTACCATCTATAAAATAACAAAAAGTGTTAGTCACTCGGCTGTGTCTGACTCTTTGTGACCCACGGATTGCAGCCCACCAGGCTCCTCTGTCCATGGGATTCTGCAGGCAAGAAGACTGGAGTGGGCTGCCATTTCCTCCTCCAGGGGATCTTCCCCCAGGGATCCAACCTGGTCTCGTGCATTGCAGGCAGATTCATCTGGCACCAGGGCAGGCCCATGAAATAATAGGCTTACTCTAGAGCATAGTGAACTATATTTAGTTATCATGTAATAACCAAAATGGAATATATATATATATATATATACACCTATATTCAAGTGTGTATATATACACACATATATATATACACCTATATACAAGTGTGTATACACACACACACACACACACACACACACACATATATATATATATATATATATATTCCCGAGCACAGCCAAAAAGATAACGCAAAATAATTATTTTAAAAAGCCAATCCAATCAAAAATGTGCAAAACCTACACAGATATTTCTCTCTCTCTCTCTCTCTCTCTATATATATATATATACATATATATATATACCCCCCACCCCCCGCCCCGGCAAAGCTCCTGTCAGTTCTCAGGGCTCACCTCCTGCTCTGGTCTGTGTCCCAGCCTCTGTGCAGGCTGCCCTGTGTGTGCCCCCGCAGGCCGTGCCCATTGCCTTCCAGTTGGCAAACCCCTCTTCCACCTCCAATGCTTTGTCCAAGCAGGACTTCCACAGACAAGCGCTTTCTGCCCTCCCCTCATGCTGCCTTGTGCTTCTGTAAAATCAACCCCGTTCCTTTGCACCCTAACACACATTGTGACTCACTTTATCATCATGGCTCACTTCGTTACCCTTGACTTTGTATTGTTAATTGGCGTTTGGGAGGCAAGATCTTGTCTTATTCAACATTTTCTGTGCCTGGTACTCCTGACCTTTCCCACATCAGAGCACATAGAAAATGACAGTATTTATATGGTGCAAGAGGCTGCTGGTGAGAGAGACCAGTGTGTCGGCACACCTTTAATAACCCAGTCGCAGCTTAAACAGCCCAGATGAGAACCTCTGCTGGAAAGACCCTCATTTAATGTGGACTGGAAAACAGTGAGTCAGTAAGTCTGTTTATAGGATTAAGAAATATCTGAAGTTAGGCAAAGATCTTAGAAATGAAATGAATGATCCTACAGAAAAAAATAAAACAACATAATCAAGACTGACTATGGCCTCATGGTATCGTGATGGAGAAGGATACGACTGTGGATTTCTTACTCAAGGGGGTCAGGGTCTCTTGACCGATACTAGGCTCCCTCCCCAAGCTGACCCACAACGCTGCCTTCCGTGCACCTGGTCTCTGATCGCCCCCCAACTCCCTCGCCCACCTGCCAACAGACAGCCTCCATTTTTCCTGGCCTGTCTCTCATAGCCTCCTCTCTGGGTGCCTCCCACCAGCACAGCGGCTGCCCTGCTCCACGCCGCCTCCACAGAGACGCCTCTGCTCCGCGGGCGGCCCAGCCTCTCCCTCTCCGCCCTAGCATCCTGAGTTCTTTTTTGTCTCCTATCCTTTCGAGGAAATATGCTTCCTGTGGTTGAAGACAGTCCTTCTCATTGGGCTTTCCCCTCCTTTACCTGGAGCAGGTACAAACAAGTGTACAGGACATTGAACTAGACTTCCCAAGTGGTTGCGGGAAAAACCAGGTTCCAGTGCGACGGGGAGATGAGGGCGTGTGCCGTCCAGGGAAGGGCCAGGGTCTCACTGTCTTGCAGAGTGGGGAAGTAGTGACCCTTGGCATAAAATGCACTTGGGTGCTTTAATTCCTTATTGGGGGATTCATAAATGAAATTTCTTGAGGGCAGAAGAAGAAGGGGGTGACAGAGGATGAGATGGCTGGGTGGCATCAGCGACTCAACGGACTTGAGTTTAAGCAAGCTCTGAGAGACAGTGAAGGACCGGGAGGGAGGAGACCGGCACGCTGAAGTTCACGGGGGTTGCAAAGACTGGGAGACAACTGAGCGACTGAACAGTAAATGAAAGGATCCTAAATGATACTAAACAGAACCAGATTCACTGTCCCCAAATCCATTATTCATTGAAATTTTGCACAGCACCTCTGGCCTGGAGGCCTGGGGAGCCAGGGAGGAGAACCTGAGAGCAGCAGGCCCAGAAGGGAACAGCCCGGGAAGGGAGATTCCCAGTTCTGTGCAGCAGAAACTCCTGCGGAGCTGCCGGGGGGTAGAGAGAGAGAACCGGACGACAGGCTGGGGTGCTACATAGGGACACCGCCCGTCCAAGCCCCGGGGCCCGGGCAGCCGTAGTCAGTAGTCCGTCAGCTCAGCCCTTCTCCACACAGTTTCTGAAAGGATACGACTGTGGATTTCTTACTCAAGGGGGTCAGGGTCTCTTGACCGATACTAGGCTCCCTCCCCAAGCTGACCCACAACGCTGCCTTCCGTGCACCTGGTCTCTGATCGCCCCCCAACTCCCTCGCCCACCTGCCAACAGACAGCCTCCATTTTTCCTGGCCTGTCTCTCATAGCCTCCTCTCTGGGTGCCTCCCACCAGCACAGCGGCTGCCCTGCTCCACGCCGCCTCCACAGAGACGCCTCTGCTCCGCGGGCGGCCCAGCCTCTCCCTCTCCGCCCTAGCATCCTGAGTTCTTTTTTGTCTCCTATCCTTTCGAGGAAATATGCTTCCTGTGGTTGAAGACAGTCCTTCTCATTGGGCTTTCCCCTCCTTTACCTGGAGCAGGTACAAACAAGTGTACAGGACATTGAACTAGACTTCCCAAGTGGTTGCGGAACAACCAGGTTCCAGTGCGACGGGGAGATGAGGGCGTGTGCCGTCCAGGGAAGGGCCAGGGTCTCACTGTCTTGCAGAGTGGGGAAGTAGTGACCCTTGGCATAAAATGCACTTGGGTGCTTTAATTCCTTATTGGGGGATTCATAAATGAAATTTCTTGAGGGCAGAAGAAGAAGGGGGTGACAGAGGATGAGATGGCTGGGTGGCATCAGCGACTCAACGGACTTGAGTTTAAGCAAGCTCTGAGAGACAGTGAAGGACCGGGAGGGAGGAGACCGGCATGCTGAAGTTCACGGGGGTTGCAAAGACTGGGAGACAACTGAGCGACTGAACAGTAAATGAAAGGATCCTAAATGATACTAAACAGAACCAGATTCACTGTCCCCAAATCCATTATTCATTGAAATTTTGCACAGCACCTCTGGCCTGGAGGCCTGGGGAGCCAGGGAGGAGAACCTGAGAGCAGCAGGCCCAGAAGGGAACAGCCCGGGAAGGGAGATTCCCAGTTCTGTGCAGCAGAAACTCCTGCGGAGCTGCCGGGGGGTAGAGAGAGAGAACCGGACGACAGGCTGGGGTGCTACATAGGGACACCGCCCGTCCAAGCCCCGGGGCCCGGGCAGCCGTAGTCAGTAGTCCGTCAGCTCAGCCCTTCTCCACACAGTTTCTGAAAGGGCGCATAGAGGCGTCAGTGGTCCCTAAAGCAAGTCAGTAAATGCTGGTTTCCTGGCAGCCCCCACTCACTGAAGGTTTACCAGCCTGAACCACAGCCCACCCCGGGATGTGTCCCTGTGGTCACACGTGCCCTGGAGCCAGGCTCCATCCTGACCCTTCCGCCATCCTGTCCTCGGAGCGGGGGGAGTATATCCAAACCCTGGGGCTCTGGCTGGAGGGAAGCAGACCCTTCGAGCGTGCTTTGTGCACTGAATGGGCGTGCCTGCGTCCTCTGGCCCGCTCAGCCAGGCCTCATGCTTGTGGCTCCTCTGTGCAGCATCCTTGCCTGAGCTCCGGAGCAGGTCTTGGCTTCTGTCGTGACAGGGACTGCCTCTCCTCCGGGTGTGGGCATGTCTACTCAGAGGAAAAAGTCTGATCTGTATTCCCCCAAGCTCGCTGTCTCTGTAGTTTCTTTAGAATCTGAAGAATCAAGTTTCTTATTGTTGTTGTTCATGACTCAGTTGTGTCTTGACTCTTGGCGACCCCACGGACTGCAGCACACCAGGCTTCCCTGTCCTTCACCATCTCCTGGAGTTTACTCAAACTCACGTCCATCGAGTCAGTGAGGCCATCCAACCATCTCCTCCTCTGTCACGCCCTTCTCCTCCTGCCCTCGATCGTTTCCAGCATCAGGGTTTTCCCCAGTGAGTCAGCTCGTCACCTCCGGTGGCCACAGTATTGCCGCGTCAGCATCAGTTCTTCCAGTGAACGTCAGGGCTGACACAGGATGAAATTTCTGGTGAGGCTTTATTGCCAAGACCGTTCTGGAAGTCTCCAATCATCAGAAAGTATGTTTCATGTTCTGTGCAGCAGTGAACCCTCATCCCCAAGGTGACCCCCAGTCCTGCACTAATGCCATGTGCCCTCTTCCCCATGCAGGCACAGAAGGTCCACAGGAAGCGCCCCAAACCCGGCAGAGCTCATCACACCTCAGCGCAGAAACCTGGCTCCACGTCTTCCCCGAATGCCAGCACGCAGGGCCAGACCCCGGGCGGTGACCCACAGCTCCTGCTGGACACATCCCGCCCAGGACTCAGCCAGACGGGCCTGCCTACCCAGCTCCCCCAGGAATTCGCCAGAACCGCCATCAGCCCTCCCAGCCTCCCCTGGTCTTTCCAGCGAAGCAAGTCCTTGTTTTGTCTGCCCACAGGAGACCCCGCCCCGGCCGCCTCGGCGGAACCGCAGTGGTTTGCAAGCACGGGCGGCCGCGGGCAGAGGGCTCCGGAGCGGAGGCCCGGCCGCCTCCTCTCCATCGATGATCTGGAGGGGGCCCAGGAGACGGACGTGGACACGGGGCTGCGGCTCTCCTCCTCCGACCTGTCCGTGATCTCTGCCTACTCCGCACCCAGCAGGTTCTGCAGCCCCGAGGAAGCCCCGCGCCCCCACGAAAGAGGCAGCGGGCTCCGGCCAGAGCGCAGGGGCTCCAGAGAAGGACCCCTGCCCACGGGGGGTGGCGAGACCTCGGAGGCCTCCTGGGCCGCCCTCCCGTTCCTCAAAGGGCCTTCGGGCGCCTCGGCCCCAGCGATCCCCACTCCCCCAGCGTCCGACACCTCCTCGCTCACAGAGTCGCCCCCAGAACTCCCTTACGATGCTCCCCACGCCGAGCAGACTGGCAGAGACGGGCCAGCAGCCTCATTGCCAGCCGGGTGCGGGGACAACGACACGGAGGAATTCTACATCTGAGCACCCTCCGCTCTCGTCTTTCAGACCCACAGGCTCGGGTCTCCCGGCCCCTCCGGGGTCTGTGGGCCACCCGGGTTCTCAGCCCCGCTTCCTCGGGTCCCTCTGGAGTCGAACTCCCTGTCTCTCGGGTCACTGGCACACTTGTCATTACCACCTCTCTCACCTGGGAGGTGGTTATTTCTAGGGGCTTAATGGAAAAATGCTGGGATTTTTATGCAAATAAATTCTCAAGGAACGTAAGTCAAAATATATTTTTTATATACTCAGTTCCATGTGGGATATGGTTTAGTGCACTAATATAATTTAAAAGCTTCACATAATTATTTGAAACAAAAGCTAGTCAGCTGAAGCTGATGCTACAATTTTTCTTGCTATGAAGGAAAATCCAATTAAAGCCAAAACGTTGAATGGAAGAAAGATACCAAGCGACTTGTATGAGAAGTCGGTGCACACAGCGTCCACCTTAGTGGCCTCTCCATATCCATTTACCTTACCAGCAAGCAGTGGCCCTGAGAGCTCCCAGGGGCTCTTGTAGTGAAGTCATGTTAATAAAACAGTATACATATCAGACTACAGCAATAACCTTCCTTCATCACTCAGCATGACAGTGATGCCACGCCACGTCTGAAAATCAGCATTTACGCACAAGTGGCCAATACACTTTACAAAGATGGACCCTTAATAGCAGACTCTGGGGGCAGTTAAAACTACAATTTGAGGTCCAAAAACTAGATTTGCACACACCTTTCAAGCACATTCACTGTAACAAGTCGGAGTCTACAGAAGACCACTGCCTGGATTTATCTGGACCCCCGAGGGAAAATCGTTCATTCGGATTACTGGATAGTAGCATATTCAACATAGTAGGTAGGCATTCTTAAAGGTGCTTCCATTGTTAAAAGCACAACCTAAGGGCTATAGATAGATAGACAGATAGATAGACAGAATAGAGATCTATGTAAACCGGCCACGTTTTACACTGCTTTCTCCAGTCAACAAGCATCGTCAGTTTTTTCTGGTTTTAAATGATTCCTGACACCTTTACCTGGCATTTTGACTGCAAAGAGTAATTCGTGCCCTCCCCTCTTCTCCACATGGGAAGCTTTACACAAAACGCTGTCTTGAACCAACACGGCTGCAGGTGGACAGAGAGCCTTAAGTACACTGGAGCTCTGACCCGACCCTGGCCCTGCCCACGGTTGCCTGCGGCTGCGGCAGAGTGAACGGTATTTAAATCTCGCCTCTACCCCACTCCACTAAGCGTATGTTCACAGTCCCCACCTCAGCAGTGCCCAGTGCGGGCGTTGGGGTCCCACCGTACTGTCCCCGGTTGCTGTGTACCTTTGGGGAAGAGGAGTGTGGACCAGCCATGCTCCCGCCCCACGCTGGTGCCCCTCGCCTGGATGCCTCACGGTCCCGGGCAGTGCCCAGGCCAGCCCAGACAGAGCTTTGGAATCCTTCGCACCGTCCTCCCCGGCAGCCCTCGGCAATCCTCACACTTGAGCCGAAGCCTCACGTCTTTGCTCTCCCTGTAATGGGAACCTGCTCTCCTACCCCGAACATTCCAGATACTCCGTGACTGTTGCCTAGTCACCCAGTCGTGTCCACTTCTGTGTGACCCCATGGACTGCAGGCTCCCCTCTCCATGGGATTCTCCAGGCAAAATACTGGAGTGGGTGGCCATGCCCTTCTCCAGGGAGCCTTCTCAGCCCAAGGACTGAACTCACGCCTCCCGTGTCTCCTGCATTGGCAGGCGGATTCTTAACCACTGAGCCACCTGGGAAGCCTTTTCAGGACTCCAAATTACAATATTCTTCTCTGATTTAAGTACATAAAATTATCATCGTTTATAATTCTAGACTAGGAGTGAGCAAACTTTTTTTTAAAGAGCTAAATAATGTTTCTGGTTTGCCAGCCATGCCGTCTCTGTCTAAATTACTTCATTCTGTCAGTCTAGTGTGAAAGCAGCCGAGGCTATGTAAATGAAAGAGAGTGGCTACATTCCAAGAAATTGTATAAGAACAGGTGGAGGGTCAGATCTGGCCCAAGGGTTGTAGGTGACCAACCCTTGTGCTAGACGGAGGTTGACTTGAGATTTGAGGCCGCAGCTGACGCCAACAGAGGTCTGCATCTCTTTGCAGCTGTGATGCCCGAGACCAAGAAGACGCGCTCCTGGGGCCACACTGGTGCCTCCAGAGCCACAGGGCTCAGAGCAGAGCGGGGCTTCTTTCTACAGAGATGATGGCTAGAAACCCATTGGCTGTCCACCTGCTGCCCGGAAATGTGACTCAAGGCCAGTAGCTGAGGATGCGAGGCGACATGCTAACCACTCAGAGGTGCTGACCCAGCCCCTGAGGGCCAGGAGGCAAGCTCAGGACAGCAGAAGTCCCTGTGGCATCAACAAGCGGACCACAGCCAGGTGACGGCTCCTCCAGTCTTCACCCTTCATCAGCGCCCTTGGTTCAGGACGTTCACACACCCCATGGAGGCTTTGGTGCCCAGCTCTGATGTGGTCTGCCTTCACCCTTTCTCACTGATCCTCCCCACCTCGACACAGCACCGTCTACCAAACAACTGAGTGACCACAGAGGATGCCAGCACACCCCCTCAACAGCAGGAAATGCAAGACGCATTTCCCATAACACAAGGGGGAAAGGGAGGAAGCCCACCACAGACCACACTCGGATGGTCCCCTCCCTGGAGACGGCAGTCACTCTGGGGAGGAGGAGTCACAGAGACACGACTGAGGCACAGCTCCCTTTGCTGACCAGCCTCTCATCCAGGAGGGCTCCTGACGCCCAAGCGTGGCTCCAGACTCTCTCAGATTATTACTGTGATAGATGCTGGTTGGCATACAGTGGGTGCTCAATAAATGTGTTGAACTTTAAAAAATGGAGGTCATCTCATAACTTACTTTTCTCTTGGATTAAGAAAAATAATTCTTGATGGAAGCGCTAGATGTTAATGTGGTTTTTGGCTGCTTAATGGACAAAACATCTCCTTGACCTTGCCTTCCCCCCAGCATTGCCCCAGGGGCCGTGTTAGTAACAACCCAGGTCTAGCTCACAGTCCATCCCTTGCCTTTAGGGGAAAAAAACCAAGAAATTGTATAAGAACAGGTGGAGGGTCAGATCTGGCCCAAGGGTTGTAGGTGACCAACCCTTGTGCTAGACGGAGGTTGACTTGAGATTTGAGGCCGCAGCTGACGCCAACAGAGGTCTGCATCTCTTTGCAGCTGTGATGCCCGAGACCAAGAAGACGCGCTCCTGGGGCCACACTGGTGCCTCCAGAGCCACAGGGCTCAGAGCAGAGCGGGGCTTCTTTCTACAGAGATGATGGCTAGAAACCCATTGGCTGTCCACCTGCTGCCCGGAAATGTGACTCAAGGCCAGTAGCTGAGGATGCGAGGCGACATGCTAACCACTCAGAGGTGCTGACCCAGCCCCTGAGGGCCAGGAGGCAAGCTCAGGACAGCAGAAGTCCCTGTGGCATCAACAAGCGGACCACAGCCAGGTGACGGCTCCTCCAGTCTTCACCCTTCATCAGCGCCCTTGGTTCAGGACGTTCACACACCCCATGGAGGCTTTGGTGCCCAGCTCTGATGTGGTCTGCCTTCACCCTTTCTCACTGATCCTCCCCACCTCGACACAGCACCGTCTACCAAACAACTGAGTGACCACAGAGGATGCCAGCACACCCCCTCAACAGCAGGAAATGCAAGACGCATTTCCCATAACACAAGGGGCAAAGGGGAGGGAAGCCCACCACAGACCACACTCGGATGGTCCCCTCCCTGGAGACGGCAGTCACTCTGGGGAGGAGGAGTCACAGAGACACGACTGAGGCACAGCTCCCTTTGCTGACCAGCCTCTCATCCAGGAGGGCTCCTGACGCCCAAGCGTGGCTCCAGACTCTCTCAGATTATTACTGTGATAGATGCTGGTTGGCATACAGTGGGTGCTCAATAAATGTGTTGAACTTTAAAAAATGGAGGTCATCTCATAACTTACTTTTCTCTTGGATTAAGAAAAATAATTCTTGATGGAAGCGCTAGATGTTAATGTGGTTTTTGGCTGCTTAATGGACAAAACATCTCCTTGACCTTGCCTTCCCCCCAGCATTGCCCCAGGGGCCGTGTTAGTAACAACCCAGGTCTAGCTCACAGTCCATCCCTTCCTTGCCTCTTTTCCGGAGAAGAAGCCCCAGATTAGTGCTCACGGTCCCACCATGGCCCCGCCCCTACACGCCGCCTGGCGTGTAGCAGTGCTAGCCACTCAGTCATGTCTGATTCTCTGCAACCCCATGGACTGTAGCCTGCCCACTCTTCTGTCCATGGGAGTCTGCAGGCAAGAATACTGGAGTGGGTAGCCATTCCCTTCTCTAGGGGATCTTCCTGACACCCAGGGATCGAACCTGGATCTCCCGTATCGCAGGCAGATTCTTGACCATCTGAGTCACCAGAAAGAATCACCTAGTATCCACTGAGCATCCTCACTACCTAATATCTGCTTTAAAAATCAAATGTTTCTTGGGGTCCCTAATGGACCTGCCCAGTGAGCCCTATAGAAACCATGTTGGGTCACCCCAGCTGGGTCTTTCAGGGGAGAGGGTCATGAGCCATTGAAGAAACTTTTGTCATGGTGCAGGGGCTGATGTGTGGCAAACAGTGGGTTGTAGCACTGAGGCTCCTTGATCCTTGAGAACCAGGGATCTAGCACCTTCCAAGTGAGGCCAAGAGTTTACCTGTGTTGGGAAGACCCTGGAGTCCAAGACTGATATCTTTAGCCCCTTGTCAAACGAGAAATGCAGGCGCTTCCTGTACCCCTCCTGGGCTTTCTATAGGTGAATGAATTCTCCAGTCCACAGGTAAGAGGCACCTGAGTAGAGTCATAGAATGCCTAGAAGAGATTTTTAAGAGCAAATAACACTGTTGAGAGCTTCTCCCTCCCAAAGCTCCAGAACGCTAAAAGGACCAGTCCTGGGCAGTGATCCAAGTCTGAATTTCAGAACAGTGGGACTAGCTGAACACCTACCCCACCACCACCCCACCCAGGGCTGCACTGCGCCACATTCCTGGTCTGGAGATAAATACCCCTTCATGGTCTGTGGGATTCTGCTTCTCTTTAATTCTCTGGAAACAAAAAACAGAAAACAAAAAAGCTACTTCTAATGGACAAAACATCTCCTTGACCTTGCCTTCCCCCCAGCATTGCCCCAGGGGCCGTGTTAGTAACAACCCAGGTCTAGCTCACAGTCCATCCCTTCCTTGCCTCTTTTCCGGAGAAGAAGCCCCAGATTAGTGCTCACGGTCCCACCATGGCCCCGCCCCTACACGCCGCCTGGTGTGTAGCAGTGCTAACCACTCAGTCATGTCTGATTCTCTGCAACCCCATGGACTGTAGCCTGCCCACTCTTCTGTCCATGGGAGTCTGCAGGCAAGAATACTGGAGTGGGTAGCCATTCCCTTCTCTAGGGGATCTTCCTGACACCCAGGGATCGAACCTGGATCTCCCGTATCGCAGGCAGATTCTTGACCATCTGAGTCACCAGAAAGAATCACCTAGTATCCACTGAGCATCCTCACTACCTAATATCTGCTTTAAAAATCAAATGTTTCTTGGGGTCCCTAATGGACCTGCCCAGTGAGCCCTATAGAAACCATGTTGGGTCACCCCAGCTGGGTCTTTCAGGGGAGAGGGTCATGAGCCATTGAAGAAACTTTTGTCATGGTGCAGGGGCTGATGTGTGGCAAACAGTGGGTTGTAGCACTGAGGCTCCTTGATCCTTGAGAACCAGGGATCTAGCACCTTCCAAGTGAGGCCAAGAGTTTACCTGTGTTGGGAAGACCCTGGAGTCCAAGACTGATATCTTTAGCCCCTTGTCAAACGAGAAATGCAGGCGCTTCCTGTACCCCTCCTGGGCTTTCTATAGGTGAATGAATTCTCCAGTCCACAGGTAAGAGGCACCTGAGTAGAGTCATAGAATGCCTAGAAGAGATTTTTAAGAGCAAATAACACTGTTGAGAGCTTCTCCCTCCCAAAGCTCCAGAACGCTAAAAGGACCAGTCCTGGGCAGTGATCCAAGTCTGAATTTCAGAACAGTGGGACTAGCTGAACACCTACCCCACCACCACCCCACCCAGGGCTGCACTGCGCCACATTCCTGGTCTGGAGATAAATACCCCTTCATGGTCTGTGGGATTCTGCTTCTCTTTAATTCTCTGGAAACACAACAGATCAGAAGCTACTTACAGGCTTGAGAGAACAACACGCGAAATCAACATGAATAGAAATGGCTTCTCAAAGGAAACATCTTCTATCACAATTATCATACCAAATGGATTCAGAAAGGGTCAAGGACCTGAATTTAAAGGTTTTTATAGAATTATTTTCTTCCAGCTTCTACAGGAGGCTTTTTTCTAGGCTTGGGCATACAAGTCTGGATATAAAATGACTTAAATGACATCATTTCTCTGCGTGAACAATGGAGGCAAACATTCATCGTAATGTTGGCACCTTTGGGTCTTCTTAAAGGTCAGTTTCCAATCTGCAGGTGTGATAGTTACTGTCCAGTTACGTGCCCATTATTAGGAAGTATGTTCATTTCAGACAGAAGTCACCGAAACACTTGGGAAGCTGAAAAGCCCCTTCCCCATACCTCTATAACATCCCGCCTAAACTCTCCACTTGTGAGGAGGGTCCCCCATCCTGCTGCCCCGGATGGTGTCACTAATGGAGCAGCTGCCATGGGGGACGCACAGCCCCCAGTGGACCAGGTCTGGTTCCGACCCGCCCTACCTTACTGGAAACATCTTATAAGTTGAACATCTGAAAGAAGCCGGCCAGGCTCCCTTAGGCCAGCTTTGCCTAGTCCCTAGAATTAAACCCAGAGCATTTTAGACAGGAGCAAGTCTAAACACGAGTAGCCCAGTCCAAGAAGTAGTCAGAAACACTTCCCCGCTAAGGAAGGCTGTAGGAAAGCTTTGGTGCCACCTAGTGGCTGCCATGCCAGGAGGGTCAGCAATCGCCCTTTCCTCTGCAAAAGGCTCTGCCCCATGAGCCCAGGAGGCACTCCACTTCCGTTTATGATTCGGCATTTAATTATTTTACTTCCACAAGGTATTGAAGCCACTGAAATTACAGTGATATGAGATGATGCAAATAAAAATAGGAAATATGGGCTAAGGAGGGAAAAAAAGTAGAAATATGTCAGTAGTAAAGAAAAACGTCTGTGGATAAATTTCCTGGAAGCCAAAGCCAAAAGGAAAACATGAGCAGCTTAGTGGTTCCTGTTTTTATTAATAAAATTAGAAAACCTAGTAACACTGTTTCATTTCATTTCAATGCCTCAATGCCATTTCTCAACAGAAACCAAGCTTTTCTTAGCAAAGATACATAAACTCACTCTCTCCTCACAGATGCAGAGACTGAATTTACAGTAACCAGGCCAGAAGGGTTGTGGGTGGGGGAGGACAGAGTGGGTATTTGGGTTTGACAAGTATACACTGATATATTTTAAATGAAAAACCAGGCTTCCCTGGTGGTCCAGTGATCAAGAGCCCACCTTGCAATGCAAGGGCCCGGAAGATCCCACGTGTCTCAGAGCAGCTAAGCCCATGTGCCACAACTAAGAGCCTGTGCTCTGGTGCCCGAGAGCCACAACGACAGGAACCTGTAAGCCCTAGAGCCCATGCTCTGCCACAAGAGAAGCCACGCGTGAGAAGCCTGTGCACCTCAGTTGCAGCACAGGCCCCTGATTGCCTCAACTAGAGAAAACCATTATGCAACAACAAAGACTCAGCACAGCCAAAGATAAACTCTGCTTAAACAAAGATTAACTCTGCTTAATATTCTGTAATAGCTTAAGTGGAAAAAGAATTTGAAAAAGACATATGTATATATATATCTGAATCACTCTGCTATTCATCTGAAATGAATGCAACACTGTCCATCAAGTATACTCCAATATAAAATAAAATCACTTTCTCAAAAGTGAGGTTTCATGAGGGATTTTCTCTGGATGATGAATTTGGTCTACGTTGGCAGTTTTCTTGACTGAAGGTCGGAATTTACAAAGACTGGAGGAGTGGACCCAACCTCATGCTGCGGCTGAGCCTGCCTGGACATCTCCAGGAGCTCTGTGGGAAGAGGGAAACTTGGCCCTGGGCAGAAAGCCTGGGAGCTGGCTTCCTCCAGTCTCTTGAGACCAGAAGTGCCTGGCAAGCGGAATCCAGTGGGGAGACCAACATCTTCCTGGGAGAGTGCAGGCTTCTAGCCCCAGTTATACCGGGTGTGGATGGAGAGCCCATATCCAGCCCGCTGCGTCCTCATGGGGCCGCGTCCACATTCGGCTGTTCCAAAGTCACCTCCAAGTCTCTAACAGCGCCCCCTCGTGGTCAAAAGCCCTTCTAGCACTTTGAAGCCCTTCCAGGTAAGTCATAAACTCCCTCGACCCACTATCCCCTGAGATTCCTGAAACGTGGTAAGAATTCAGTTCCATGTACCTCTTTTTTCATTGATCTGAGTAGATTCACTTACTCACTCAACAAGTATTTACTGAGTCCCAAGCCCACGATGTATCAGGCAGTGGGCTATATTTGTGGCTTTTTTTTAATTTATAGGAGAGATTTATTTGATGAAATATTACAACATATAGAAGATTTATTTTAAGAAATATTACAACATATCAACATAAAGTTGATATAATAAACAACAACAACAACAAAAACTCAGGATCCAGAATGTGCAAGGTACTGCAGCGTTTGATCACTAAGTCAAATCAGGTGACAAGCAAACCTCACAGAACTGCCCCATATCAGCCAAAGGGGACCTGGGATTGAATGAGAGAGACAGCGTCTCATCCTCAGGTGACTAATCGCTAGCCCTGTCATTACTAGTTACTCGTCCCTATAGATTTTAGGATCGTCCTAAAGGGTCTAATACAGTCACATACATGGAGCTGCAGGCTTTGGGCATCAGATACACGGGGCTCTCCATGCTGACTCCCCACTCACTCTGTGAACGCACTTCTCGGAGCCTCAGTTTTATCGTCTGTAAAGCACGGATGACCACACCGATCCTGGAGGGTCACTATGAGAATTAAGTGACAGACTTTGTGCGGAAGTCGCTGGACTGCCTGTGACGCAGCCGGCGTTCCGCCAAGGCAGACACGCTTCGCCTTCCCTCGGGCTGCAGGGAGGCCCCGCGCTCTGCCTGCCTAGTGCCCGGAGGACAGACACGGCCTGGCTGCAGCGTTCTCCTTACAGTCCGCAGGTCCACCCTCACCTCTCCGCCGTCTCCCTGGACAGATTCCACCGGAGAGGAAGTCATCTCTCCATCAGTGCACCCTCCATCCCTGGCTCGTCTCTTCTCTATCTCAAGCCCCTGCCGGCAAAACCAGACCCTGGTGCTTCTCACCACTCAGAGCTCTTTTTCCTCCCAGGTCCTAGCTTTGAGCTGCCCTTCCCTAAATACACCCTCTCCCCTTCCCCCACTCCCACCCACTCCCTCCAGCCTACCAAACCTCTGCCGCCTTTTTCGACTCTCTGCCCTCCTCACTCCCCACCTCCCTCGTGGTTTCCAGGCCCACCAATGCCATCTGAGCCCGGGGCTCCCTGCTGTCTCTATAGCAACTGCACTTCCCCCAGCCCGCTGCCTCGTTTGCCCACCCCCACTTTTGCTGTGGTCCCACCCTGTAACTGCCAGACCGCGTGTAGTCCAGCCACCCTTGGCTACTGGGCCAATTTCACTCCACTATTACGGACCTCAATTGTTCCAACCTGTTCCAGCTTCCTGAACGCTCCCTCAACTATCTTGGTTTGCATGACTCCCAGAAGCTAACCTTGGGCCAGAACCGTCCATCACCCCTATGGGCCCTCTGCTGACCCCGTAAGAGGGGAGTGATTCCAGTGAGGTCAGAAGCAACACGAGATGGATTCATAGCACAGACCTGCCGCCAGGCCCTCCGCCCTCGGAAGTGGTCTGGAGACTGAAAGTGCACCCAGGAACAACAGAGGGAAAACGGGTGTGTGCAGCAGAGACCACAAGTCCTCTCGCCACCCGAGACTTAGTCCCACTTCCTGCAAAACGAGCCTCCAGAGCCCAGTGCGTGTCACCCAGCCCAGCCAGTAGCCCTGTCGCTCTCCTGGGCCAGAAGGCCATGGCGGCTGTGCTCATGCCAAGCTGGCTCTGCAGACCCAGTGACCCCTGCACTCCGCTGGTGGGTCTGGAGCTCACAGCCCTGTCCCAGCTTCCGGGAGGGTCCCTGGTCCAGCTGCGCCCCATCTGGACAGCCTGAACCACTGCTGCTATAGAAGGGGCACTGCCGGGTGCCTATGACCCTCCCCAGGGACTCCGCCTGGTCCCAGCTCCGTGCAGGCTCTAACCTGGCCTTTGCACTCTGATTCGATACACACGAGAGCCTGCATCTCTAACCGCTGATCACACCCCATCCTGCAGGCCAGACCTGAGCTTTCAGCCACCTGCTACATACCTGCCCCCTACAATGGACATGACTGGTGTCTTTTGTAACCCCAAATAAACGACTGTCTCACCACCCTGGCAAAACCAGACCCTGGTGCTCTTTTTCCTCCCAGGTCCTAGCTTTGAGCTGCCCTTCCCTAAATCCACCCTCTCCCCTTCCCCCCCTCCCACCCACTCCCTCCAGCCTACCAAACCTCTGCCGCCTTTTTCGACTCTCTGCCCTCCTCACTCCCCACCTCCCTCGTGGTTTCCAGGCCCACCAATGCCATCTGAGCCCGGGGCTCCCTGCTGTCTCTATAGCAACTGCACTTCCCCCAGCCCGCTGCCTCGTTTGCCCACCCCCACTTTTGCTGTGGTCCCACCCTGTAACTGCCAGACCGCGTGTAGTCCAGCCACCCTTGGCTACTGGGCCAATTTCACTCCACTATTACGGACCTCAATTGTTCCAACCTGTTCCAGCTTCCTGAACGCTCCCTCAACTATCTTGGTTTGCATGACTCCCAGAAGCTAACCTTGGGCCAGAACCGTCCATCCCCACTATCGGCCCTCTGCTGCCCCCGTAAGAGGGGAGTGATCCCAGTGAGGTCAGAAGCAACACGAGATGGATTCATAGCACAGACCTGCCGCCAGGCCCTCCGCCCTCGGAAGTGGTCTGGAGACTGAAAGTGCACCCAGGAACAACAGAGGGAAAACGGGTGTGTGCAGCAGAGACCACAAGTCCTCTCGCCACCCGAGACTTAGTCCCACTTCCTGCAAAACGAGCCTCCAGAGCCCAGTGCGTGTCACCCAGCCCAGCCAGTAGCCCTGTCGCTCTCCTGGGCCAGAAGGCCATGGCGGCTGTGCTCATGCCAAGCTGGCTCTGCAGACCCAGTGACCCCTGCACTCCGCTGGTGGGTCTGGAGCTCACAGCCCTGTCCCAGCTTCCGGGAGGGTCCCTGGTCCAGCTGCGCCCCATCTGGACAGCCTGAACCACTGCTGCTATAGAAGGGGCACTGCCGGGTGCCTATGACCCTCCCCAGGGACTCCGCCTGGTCCCAGCTCCGTGCAGGCTCTAACCTGGCCTTTGCACTCTGATTCGATACACACGAGAGCCTGCATCTCTAACCGCTGATCACACCCCATCCTGCAGGCCAGACCTGAGCTTTCAGCCACCTGCTACATACCTGCCCCCTACAATGGACATGACTGGTGTCTTTTGTGTCCCCAAATCAACGAAACCCACAGCAAACTACCCCACACCATTCCCTGCCTGGGAGGACCAGCTGCTTCTTCCCCAGGACTCCACAGTTCTGCATAATGGTTCCATCTTTCTCCTCCTCATTCACATTCAAAAACCCAAAATGAAGCCCCCAGACACCTCGGTAGAAAGAAATGGGATTTTGGAGTCACACGTACCCAGACGTGAATGTCATCGCTTACTGCCTAAGGATCCCAGGTGGCGCTAGCGGTAAAGCACCCACCTGGCCAACACAGGTTCAACACCTGGGCTTGGAAGACCCCCTGGAGGAGGGCACAACACCCCGCTCCAGTATTCTTGCCTGGAGAATCCCACGGGCAGAGGAGACAGTCCATGGGGTCACAAAGAGTCAGACACAACTGAAGCGACTTAGCACACACACTTACTGCCTGTGTGACTCAGAACAAGAAACGGCATTTCTCAGCCATGCTTTTCTCCTTTGCAAAGTGGCATGAATCAGAGCTGGTCTAGAGCAGGCAAGGAGGCGCTCACCTCAGAGGCAAAACTTAAGAGGGTACCAAAAAATTCACCCAGCAAGACTAAGAATATTTTAAGGAACAAGGCTTTTGTCTGGCGTCGTTCTGAGCAATCAGTGAAATCAAGAGGCAAAGCCTGGCCAACAAGAGGTCATTTCCACCTTTTAAGTGAGCAAAAGCTTAAAAGAAAAAATACATAGTTTATGTTTATACATGGCTTTTAGCAGTAATTGATACACTCTTTTTGGAAAGAAGTATAGCAACAGATATGTCAGTAGCTGCAAAAATGCTCAAAAATGCTGCTGTAATTCACTTTCCAGGACTCGCTCTTGAGAAAATGATCTAAAACAGAGGCAAAGACAATGCATTTGTTTATCACATACAATTTATAATAGCAAATCACTGGGGAACAACCTGAATGTACATACGTATGTGTGTGTATACACATATGTGTATGCACATATATATATATATACACACACATATATATATATATATACACACACACACACACAGTTCTTGATTATGTGAAACAATGCAGAGAAAAACAGATCATAAAGAAGTATGTCAAACATTTTTCCAAAGACAAAACATAGATGGCCACATGAAAAGACGCTCAACACTGCTAATCATCAAGGAAATGCAAATCTAAACCACACTAAGATATCACCTCATACATGTCAGAAGAGCAACCATCAGAAAGGCCAAGATAACAAATGTTGTCCAGGATGTAGAGAAAAGGAAACCTTAAACACTTCTGGTGGGAAAGTAAATTGGTTCAGTCACTGTGGAAAACAGCGTGGCGGTGTCTCAAAAAACTGAACATAGAACTACCAAATGACTCAGCAGTTTCACACCTGGCAATACACTTGAGGAAAACCAGAACACTACTTTGAAAAGATACATGCATCTCCATGCTTCAATAGCAGCATTATTTACAGTTGCTAAAGTATGGAAGCAACCCACGTGTGCACTGACAGATGAATCTGGTACACTCTTTTTGGAAAGATGTGTGGCAACAGATAAATCAGTAGCTGCAAAAATGTTCAAGGCTTGTTATTCACTTTCCAGGACTCACTCTTAAGGACATTATCTAAAACAGAGGTAAAGACATGCATCTGTTTATCACATATAATTTATAATAGCAAACCACTGGGGAACAACCTGAATGTATGTATGTATGTATGTATATATGTGAATACTACTCAACCATTAAAAGAATGAAATTTTCCCATTTGCAACAATATGGATAGATGGGAGTGGGTATTATGCTAAGTAAGGTAAATCAGAGAAAGACAAATTCTGCATGATATCACTTGTGTGTGGAATCTGAGAAATATAACTAGGAATGTTAAGAAAAAAATACTGTGCTAAAGGATGCTTTTGTTTCTGGGTGGTAAAATCATGGGTGATATTTTTTTGTTTCATTTGATTTTTGGCCCTCGATGTATTTTCTATGGTAAGCATTTTTTAATTAAAAAATAAAGATGGGAACCAGGGATATACATGACTAATCTGGGATTATACATATCTATCAACAACAAAACACTGCAAAAGTAAAAGGTAAAATAAAAAAAATAAAGATGATAAGCCTATGAAAACACAGTCCCCTTTGATTATTCTCAATCTGCATATCTAATCTGTCCCCTTCCAGATTCTCTCCAGGTTTTACGTGCTTCTGCCCCCTCCCTTCCCTCCAGCCCTAGCTACGTAAACTCTCTCTGTAGAGCCTGGTCTAATCCTGGCCCCTTCCTTACTATCTGAAACTCTGAAAAAGTCCCATAACCTTCTGTGACTCAGGTTCCTCATCTGTAAAGTACACGCATGCTCAGTTGTTTCATTCGTGCCCATCTCTTTGCAATCCCATGGACTATAGTCCGCCAGGCTCCTCTGTCCATGGGCTTCTCCAGGCAAGAATACTGGAGTGGGTGGCCATGCCTCCTCCAGGATCTTCCCCAACCCAGGGATCAAACTCATGTCTCCTGCATGGGCAGGCGGAGTCTTTGCCACCGAGTCACCTGGGAAGCCCCATCTGTAAAGTGAGGGCATCCAAATGCCTCACATGGGGTGTTTGTCTTTATGGTACAGCAGCTGGTGTCATGGACAACTGTGGGACTGAGGATCAAGGATGGCAGCAGGACCATGAGAGACCCAAGGCCCCTTCCGCCTTCCCCTGTCACGTAGTCCTCTAAGACTCTGATAGGTCCCTAATCGCAGGAGGGCAGACCTCAATTACAACTCAAGGAGATTTCCCAATGACACACAGGATGCTGATTTTGGTCAGAATGCATTTGATTTAAAAAAAACCAAAGGGGCTTCCCTGGTGGTCCAATGGCTAAGACTCCAAAGTCTCCATGCAGGGGACTCAGGTTCAATCCTTGGTCAGGGAACTAGATCCCACATGCTGTAACTAAGAGTTCATGTGCTGCCATGAAAAAACCCTACATGCTGGAACTAAAATATCCTGTGTGCCATAATGAAGATCAGAAATTCAGCATGTCACAACAAAGAGCCAACATAGCCAAGTAAATACATATTTAAAAAGAAAATGGGGCTTCCCCTCGTGGTCCAGTGGATAAGGATACCGCCTTGCAGTGCAAGGGGCGCCGGTTCGAGCCCTGGCCTGGGAAGATCCCACGTGCTGCGGAGCAGCTGGACTGATGTGTCCAATCACCAAGCCGGAGCTCTGGAGCACATGCACCCAGAGCCGGTGCTCTGCGACAACAGACGCCACCGCGATGGGAGGCCCGCAGGAGCCAAAGAACAAAGACGAATGAAAATAGAGAAATGAAAGACCAATAGAAGTGGCCCGCCCACTCCCCTCCCTCCCCAACCCGATCCCCGCCCAAAAAATAAATAAATAAATCTTAAAAAAAAAAAAGAAAGAAAGAAAATGGGGCTTCCCTGGTGGTCCAGTGGGTAGAGTCCAACTTGCAGTGCAAGGGGCGCCGGTTCGATCCCTGGCCTGGGAAGATCCCACGTGATGCAGAGCGGCTGGACCGGTGTGTCCAATTACTAAACCAGCGCTCCAGAGCACATGTGCCCAGAGTCGGTGCTCTGCAATAAGAGGCCACAGAAATGGGAGGCCCACACAGGCCAAAGGATAAAAAATATGGATGAAAATAAATAATAACAATAAAAGAGACCAAAAATTTTTAAAAAGGAAAGAAAGAAAATGAAGAAACACTTTTGTGCCTCTGATCTGACTGCCTGAGAGTCCTGCCCGCTCTCTGGTGTCTCTGTGTTCTGTGTAATCCTCCCCCCGGCTGCAGCCATTCACTCCCCACTGGTCTCCACGGCCCAACACCAGCCCACTCCTGTCCATCTACACACAACAGCCCATTGCAACATGCTCTGCACATCCTCCTTCTCAGAACCCTCCCATGTTTCCCTCTTGCCAACCATGCAAAAATGCCCTCTCCCCAGACACTGTCTCAAGGGCTTCCCCATGGTCCCCATCACTTCTTCCATCCCAGAACTTACTGTTCTTCACTCCAGACAGGCAGACTCTTATCTCCCCACTAAACACACTGAGTGCTTTCCCACCCGTGTGCCAAAGCCCATTTATGGCTCTGCAACTCCCTGCCCATCAGAATCCCACCATCCCCCAAAGCCCAGTGCGAACACCACCTCCAGGAAGCCAGGGCGCCCTTCCCACTGCTGTAATGTGTGGGTACTAGGTTGTCCCTGACTCAGGGAAGACCACAGGGTACTCAGCCCTGTGGTTGTTTATGTACGAGGTTTATTCACCCAGGCAAAGTATAAACTAGTCCTTAGTCCAAGCAGTACCTCAATAAACAAGGCTGGAAGAAGGAGTGATGTATTTGTGTGTGGCTGGCCTGGCCTGTGCTCCTTTCACGATGAATCCCCATCGTCACATCCTCGAGGTGAGGCCCCTGACCCTGATCAGGCTGCTCACGTCATAATCAATCAATCCAAGTGTGCTGGAGGGCTGAGGGGGAGGAAAGTGCACAGGGAGGGAAATTCATGAGGCTGCAGCTGAGCAAGGCCATACTGACTGGAATCTCAGCATGTGCCTGAACCTTAGCCACTTCCTGCACTTTTTGGTTATAATTTCATCAGCCTTCATGTTTCCAGACTGAAAAATCCTAACTTCTCTAGCCTATCTATACAGAAGTTTTTCTCCCCATTTCCCTCCTTCACCTCTTTTTAAATTCTTTATTCTGGGCCTTTAATTCCCCCCATCACATATTTCTGAGTCACTATATTCACTCCCACCTTTAGATCCAGAGGCAGCCTCGTTTGGACTAAAGGTGAAACACGATTGTTACTCTGATCTTCCAAATGTTTGTCTTTGCAAACATCTGGAGTTAAACACTGAGGCCACTTGCTCACGGAACCTTCTGCCAACCTTGAATTTCCCCACATTTCCCCACAGACATCCATGTGTACGTAGCTATTTTTAAACCACACACCCACAAAATTCTTGGCAAAAGTCACAAGCTGAAGGGATTCCAAACCCAACTGGCTTAAATCCACATGTTGGAGAAAGAACACGGAAATGACGTGAATGGACTTATTTGCTCCCTTTGCTGTCTGTCAGGAGAAAATCAGAGCCTTTGACAGTAGGGCTGGGACTTTAGGTAGCTGACCGGCTTCTCTCCCTTGGACTGAAAATCATTTCCACTACCACTTTCCAAAATGTCCCTCGCGGTTGGCCTCCTGGGCCTCCAAGGCCACACCTAGAATGTACAACAGCCACAGGTCCCCACAGACACAGCTGGACTCCAAGAATCGGAGCGGCAGCCTCTGCCTGAAGCTGCAGGGCCCACATGCCGTCACTTCCTTTGCATTTTGGCCACATCCATGTGCTGACTCTGATCGTTTCCTTACTTTTAAAATCAAATCGGAAACAAGCAGACTCTCCGATGTCAGGCTGCCAGTAAAGGTGGTGCCATAACCCCCAGGTCAGAGGTCAGAGGGCGGTGGGGGTAGGGGAAGGGCAGTTGGCCTGTTTGAAGGATGCGGCTACTACCAGTCTGTGCGCAGAGCTCTGGGGCTTCTTCTCAACACCTCCACGGCTTTGAGGCCATCCAAAAGCATGCAGTGACCACGTCCTTGCAACAAGGCAAACGGGAGGAGCCAGTGGTGCATTCACCGTCCAGCAGGGAAAAAAAAAAAAAAGAGGAAGAGGAGAAGAAAATGGAACCTGTGCACTGGATCATCTCTCTTAAAGCTCAAAGCAGGGGTTCCCCTGGTGGCTCAGTGGTAAAGAATTTGCTTGCCAATGAAGGAGACACAGGTGCGATCTCTGACCTGGGAAGATCCTACATGCTGTGGAGCAGCAACACCCATGTGCCGCAACTACTAACAGCCCCCCTCTAGAGCCCGTGCTCAGGAACAAGAGAAGCCACCGCCGTGAGAAGCCCGAGCATCACCACCAGGGAAAAGTCGCTTCAGCAACGGAGATCCAACACAGCCAAAAATCAATAAAATGAATGCTCAAAGCAGCTTCCCACTGCCTTTGAACTAAAAATCCAACTGTCTGTTGTCCCCCAGTTGCAAAGCCCTACATGATCCAGCCCCCTCTCCATCTCTATCCAACCTTATTTCCCATCCCCTCTCTACTTCACTCACTATGCTGCCATCCCACCAAACTTCTCAGGGCTCCTCCATAATGGTGACCACTGTGACCAGTGGAAACTCTGGTCCTGAGTGTGACAGGCACTGGGTCCCAGGCAGGCTCACAGACGGTCTCAGAGTTGCCCACCCCGCTGTCCTCAGACCCTCCTGTTACAACATCAAGACATAAAAATCATCAAAATTAGGGCTTCCCTGGTGGTCTAGTGGGTAGAGAGCCCACCTTGCAGTGTAAGGCGCGCCAGTTCAATCCCTGGCCCGGGAAGATCCCACATGCTGTGCAGCAGCTGAACTGGCTTGTCCAATTATGAGCCAGCACTCTAGAATGCATGTGCCCAGAGCCGGTGCTCTGCAACGAGAGACGCCACTGCGATGGGAGGCCCACACAGGCCAAAGAATAAAGATGGATAAAAATAAATAAATAAAAAACCAATAAAAAGAGGCCAAACTTTTTTTAAAAAATTATCAAAAATAGATCCAAACCTTGAATGGCTCATACAGTCAACCAACAGAAACAAGCCTTTACACGAACAGTTGCCCAACAATATGGCCATGGCGATGATACAAGTAAGAACCATCCTGTGTTAGCCAGAGGCAGGGAGGACTGGAGAGAGACAATGAACTCTTCCTGGGGAATTAGGAACAGCATCCTGGAAGCAGCAAATGCTTGTGTGGGTCTGGGAAGATGAACAAGCCAGGAAAAGGGGACACAGAGTGGCCTTGGTCAAACTGGAGAAGTTGGAGAACTTGAAGGGAAGAAATGCTGAATCCAGCTCTCGCTTTAAAAAAGAATGTCTAGGACTTCCCTGGTGGCCCAGCAGTTACGAATCCACCTGCCAATGTAGCGGATGCAGGGTTGATCCTTGGGCCAGGATTCCACATGCCACAGAGCCACTAAGCTCCTGTGCCACAACTACTGAGTCCTGGCCCTGAAGTCCGTGCTCAGCAACAAAAGAAGCCATTGCAACAAAAACCCCACACACCAGAGCTAGAGGGTAGCCCCAGCTCACCACAACTACAGAAAGCCCACAGAGCAACAAAGATACAGCACAGTCAAAAGTAAATAAATACTGTTTTGAAAAGAAAGAAAGAAGAAAAGAAACTCTAGTGAAAGAAATGGCCTCAACATCATTGTCAATAGACATTGGCCAAACCAACCAAAGCGGTTGACCTTAGGTCTCTGTAACTCTAGGCAAATAAACACAGAGAGAAATAAGACATGGATTTAACTTACCTTGGAGAGTCCTTTTAAAAGAACAGGCTACCCAAAGCACCACCTGCAATGGAGGCAGATCAGCACAATATGCACCCACTTGATAATGGACATAATTCCTCAGCTATAGATCAAATTTACGATGAGGGTGAGCTGTGGTTTCATATGCTGAATGCGCGCTCGAGAGTCCCCCGGGTCCTTCTGGAAACCTGCCCACTGTTGCATATGGAACTAAGCATCATTTTTCCCAGTTGAAACCACTCTAGCTTAACTGCTGTTACTTTGCCTTTATGAAATAGCATTGTTCCTTCCTCGTCTTCATTTACCACTATGCCCTTGGTCAGCAAAGAAGCCACCCTGCTCCAAGATACCTACTGAAAACGACATCCCATGTTAATAATAATAAAACAAGGCACTGACATTTATTGAGAACTCAGTGTGCTGGGCCGGATGTTAAGTATTTTATATATATGATCTCATTTCATCTTAAATGTATGAGATCGTAGTTATCACCATTAATCACAGAAGGAAACAGACAGATGATAAGAAATGGCCATGATCACATGACCAGCAAATCATAGATAGTCATCATGCTTTTGTTCTTTCTTTTAAATAAATATCAGTTCAGTTGCTCAGTCGTGCCCAACTCTTTGCGGCCCCATGGATTGTAGCACACCTGGCTTCCCTGTCCTTCGCTGTCTCCTGGAGCTTGCTCAGACGCATGTCCACTGACTCAGCCATACCATCCAATCATCTCGTCCCCATCATCCCCTTCTCCTACTCCTTTTGCCTTCTATTTGTTATTTATTTATTATCCTTTTGCATTTTCCTTCTCTCTTCTATTTTTTATTTATATTTATTTACATAAATATACCAAGTATTGTTAACTTGTATCAGAACAAGTTGTCCTCGCAGGAGCATTTCCCTAAGGAGTTTCTGACACAGCAGGCAGGGGAGAACAACACATGAATCTCTAAAAGGGAGAGTGAGGTAGGCGACAAGGGTGATGAGCACTCTTCTCTTGGGGAGAAGTGAGGAATCGGCCCTGGGGAAGCAAGTGACCAACGAACTGGGTTCTGAAGAGGAGTCAGATTTTAAGAATAAAATGGGAGAATGTCCTTCCAAGTGAAAACACTTCTTATGTTTAGCTGCCCCCCCCAAATGGGAGTAATTCAAGCAGCAACCTCCAGAACAATCTATGTTATTATTATGCAATCACCTTTCATGGTTTTGTTAATATTAATGTATTGTACTTATTTATTTGCATATGTAATTGTCGGCACCATTCATAAGAGTCTTCTTCTCAGACACAATGCCTTAGTAAATCTGATGGTCAAAATCTGCTTAGTGTATAGCTGTTTGGGACTAAATCCAGTCTTCAGGATTTATTAGCAGATTCTACTAAAATTCTATCCTCATGACTTAATTATTGTCACTATCAAGACCAACAATAGTGAAAACTGTCTCCTTTTAAATAGGGAAGTCCTGGGACTTCCCTGGTGGTCCAGTGGCTAAGACTCCATGTTCCCAATGCAAGGGGCCTGGGTTCAATTCCTAATCAGGGAACTAAACTCCACATAATAAATAAAAGATCGTAGTTATCACCATTAATCACAGAAGGAAACAGACAGATGATAAGAAATGGCCATGATCACATGACCAGCAAATCATAGATAGTCATCATGCTTTTGTTCTTTCTTTTAAATAAATATCAGTTCAGTTGCTCAGTCGTGCCCAACTCTTTGCGGCCCCATGGATTGTAGCACACCTGGCTTCCCTGTCCTTCGCTGTCTCCTGGAGCTTGCTCAGACGCATGTCCACTGACTCAGCCATACCATCCAATCATCTCGTCCCCATCATCCCCTTCTCCTACTCCTTTTGCCTTCTATTTGTTATTTATTTATTATCCTTTTGCATTTTCCTTCTCTCTTCTATTTTTTATTTATATTTATTTACATAAATATACCAAGTATTGTTAACTTGTATCAGAACAAGTTGTCCTCGCAGGAGCATTTCCCTAAGGAGTTTCTGACACAGCAGGCAGGGGAGAACAACACATGAATCTCTAAAAGGGAGAGTGAGGTAGGCGACAAGGGTGATGAGCACTCTTCTCTTGGGGAGAAGTGAGGAATCGGCCCTGGGAAGCAAGTGACCAACGAACTGGGTTCTGAAGAGGAGTCAGATTTTAAGAATAAAATGGGAGAATGTCCTTCCAAGTGAAAACACTTCTTATGTTTAGCTGCCCCCCCCAAATGGGAGTAATTCAAGCAGCAACCTCCAGAACAATCTATGTTATTATTATGCAATCACCTTTCATGGTTTTGTTAATATTAATGTATTGTACTTATTTATTTGCATATGTAATTGTCGGCACCATTCATAAGAGTCTTCTTCTCAGACACAATGCCTTAGTAAATCTGATGGTCAAAATCTGCTTAGTGTATAGCTGTTTGGGACTAAATCCAGTCTTCAGGATTTATTAGCAGATTCTACTAAAATTCTATCCTCATGACTTAATTATTGTCACTATCAAGACCAACAATAGTGAAAACTGTCTCCTTTTAAATAGGGAAGTCCTGGGACTTCCCTGGTGGTCCAGTGGCTAAGACTCCATGTTCCCAATGCAAGGGGCCTGGGTTCAATTCCTAATCAGGGAACTAAACTCCACATAATAAATAAAAGAGTTTACATGCTTCAACTAAAGATCCCACATACCACAAAGACTGAAGATCCCACAAGTCACAACTAAGATCCAGAACAGCCAAATAAATAAATATCACTTAAAAAAAAAAAAATAGGAGGTCTCTTCTTGCATCAGATGGAAGCAGCAGTTTGCCTGGTCAAGAGTCTGACTCTGGGACTTCCCTGGTGGTCCACTGGGTAAGACGCCATGTTCCCAATGCAGGGGACCTGGGTTCGATCCCCTCTTGGGGAACTAGATGCCACATGCCACAACTGAGACCCAGTGCCGCCAAATAAAAATAAATAGTAAAAAATAGAGAGTCTGACTCCGTCTTTGGAAGATGGTCAGGAGTATCCGTATAAGACATAGGAAAGATCTGGTTCTATGAACATCAAATATATAGAATGTCAGGCCCATCCATGGCTAGTCAGCACACCTAGGGCCACAGAGGCCCACTTGAAGTGTCTTTGTTGCAATTGTAATTTGACAGGGGGACCAGCTTCTTCCCTCTGCAACCAGAGGGACCTGGGCAAGGGGATAAGCCTCTGCTTTCCCTCCACCTCCAGTCAAGAGCCAAGTTCTTTCCACCACTTTGATGTTTGGAGCAAAAGGAAAATCCCTAGAGGATAAGAAGAGGATCAAGGAAGACAGAAGAAATCATAAGCACCCCACCCCCCCCCACCGCCCCCAAGAGTTCCTAGCTGCTGTGGTCCCCAGAGAGTTGGGAGACCCTGACTCAATACCGTGCCTTCAGCATCATTAAAGGACTCAGCCCTCTCTGGTTTAAGGAGGATTTACAAGTCCACCATCTCCACGGAGGACACCAAGGAAAGGTGTTTAAAAATTCTTATTAAAAAATAAGGACAACCCGGTATAGAAAGGAATAATAAGGTCTGAACATCAGACAACTGACAAAAGTCAAATCTGTGACATTTTCAGTGAGGTCAAAGAATGTCATGAGCTGCCCCAAATTAATACTAATTTGTTCTCTTGGGGAAATGATAATGTTACCTCTGGAAAGGGGAAGTAGGGTAGAAGCTAGGAGGAGGAAGTTGAGCCCCGGGGACATGAGAACAAATGAAGCCACAAGGAAGAAGCGTCTGGAGCACACAGGCAAATGCGTCCCCAGCCCCTCGTGGATTTCCCCTTGGATGAGGGCCATTTCCACGGTCAGCGCTCATCACAAGGTCCCTCAAGTCATCGGAGTTTGTCCAGTTTTTCTCTCTAGCTAAGTACAACCAATTTGGGAATGTGTTTAATTTTTCTATAGCAAATATCGGTTCTTCACAGCAAGCACCCTGCCTGTCTGGATTTTTGTCTGTTCACTTAATTACGCTGTCTGAGATCCCTTCCTGTGTCATATCCCCCTAGACAGCATAAAGATGGCACCAGAGTTAAGGCCATTCTGCTGAGTTGCAAACATCATCCATTGCATTTGGCGGCTCACTCTCCCACCACAGAGCTCGGCAACGCACCGTAAATCAGCATGTTCTCAACAGCTGAACCAGAAATAACCAATGAGCATATTTAGACCAAATGGAGTGGGAGGCCAGATGAAAGATTTAAACATAAGGAAAAACGTATGATGAATGAACAAAGAGATGAACTGAGCAGAGCCCGTTTTTGTATTATATGGGGCAAGGGTGATATCTGTATAAAAAGTCTTGTTAAAATCATGTCTGATTTTTTTTTTTTTTGCTAACTGCTTTAGATACTTCAAATAAGTGGAACCACTCAACATTTGTATTCTTTCACAGATTTATTATACTTAGTATAATGTCCAAGATGTATACATGTTGTAGAAAATAACAGGATTTCTTTCCTTTTTAAAACTGAATAATTTTCTATTGTATATATGTACTGCATTTGATTTATCTTAGTTTTTAAACTTAATCGGATTGGTAACTACAAAATAATAATGTACTTTTCTTTAGTACAGTTTTTATTCACAATAATTTTAATACTTTTTAAAAATAATGTTTATTGGAGTATAGTAGATTTACAATGGTATGTTAGTTTCTGTTGTACAGCAAAGTGAAAATCAGTTATACATATACTTATATCTACTCTTTTTTAGATTGTGTTTCCCACATAGATCATTATAGAGTATTGAGTATAGCTCTGTGTGGTACACAGTAGGTCCTTATTAGTTATCTATTTTATATATAGTAGTTTGTAAATATCAATCCCATTGCCTGATTTGTCCCTCTGCTTCCCATATCTCCAGTATCCACAAGTTTTCCATATCTGTGACTCTATTTCTCTTTTGTAAGTAAGTGCATATTTAGTTGCTCGTGTTGACTAAGTGCATACACAGAGTCGTGTTGACTCTTTGTCATCGGAGTTTGTCCAGTTTTCTCTCTAGCTAAGTACAACCAATTTGGGAATGTGTTTAATTTTCTATAGCAAATATCGGTTCTTCACAGCAAGCACCCTGCCTGTCTGGATTTTTGTCTGTTCACTTAATTACGCTGTCTGAGATCCCTTCCTGTGTCATATCCCCCTAGACAGCATAAAGATGGCACCAGAGTTAAGGCCATTCTGCTGAGTTGCAAACATCATCCATTGCATTTGGCGGCTCACTCTCCCACCACAGAGCTCGGCAACGCACCGTAAATCAGCATGTTCTCAACAGCTGAACCAGAAATAACCAATGAGCATATTTAGACCAAATGGAGTGGGAGGCCAGATGAAAGATTTAAACATAAGGAAAAACGTATGATGAATGAACAAAGAGATGAACTGAGCAGAGCCCGTTTTTGTATTATATGGGGCAAGGGTGATATCTGTATAAAAAGTCTTGTTAAAATCATGTCTGATTTTTTTTTTTTTTGCTAACTGCTTTAGATACTTCAAATAAGTGGAACCACTCAACATTTGTATTCTTTCACAGATTTATTATACTTAGTATAATGTCCAAGATGTATACATGTTGTAGAAAATAACAGGATTTCTTTCCTTTTTAAAACTGAATAATTTTCTATTGTATATATGTACTGCATTTGATTTATCTTAGTTTTTAAACTTAATCGGATTGGTAACTACAAAATAATAATGTACTTTTCTTTAGTACAGTTTTTATTCACAATAATTTTAATACTTTTTAAAAATAATGTTTATTGGAGTATAGTAGATTTACAATGGTATGTTAGTTTCTGTTGTACAGCAAAGTGAAAATCAGTTATACATATACTTATATCTACTCTTTTTTAGATTGTGTTTCCCACATAGATCATTATAGAGTATTGAGTATAGCTCTGTGTGGTACACAGTAGGTCCTTATTAGTTATCTATTTTATATATAGTAGTTTGTAAATATCAATCCCATTGCCTGATTTGTCCCTCTGCTTCCCATATCTCCAGTATCCACAAGTTTTCCATATCTGTGACTCTATTTCTCTTTTGTAAGTAAGTGCATATTTAGTTGCTCGTGTTGACTAAGTGCATACACAGAGTCGTGTTGACTCTTTGCAACCCAAGGACTGTAGCCCACCAGGGCCCTCCATTACCAGATTCTCCAGGCACCAATAATGGAGTGGGTTGCCCCTCCCTTCTCCAAGGGATCTTCCTGACCCAGGGATTGAACCCAGGTCTCCTACATTGCAGACAGACTTTTTACTAATCTGAACTATCAGGGAAGCTGTAAATAAATAATTTGTATCATTTTTTAGATTCCAGATATAAGCGATATCATATTTTTATCTTTGTCTAACTTATATCACTCTCAGTGACAATCTCTAGGTTCTGATATATTTTTTGATTCTTCTATCCCATCTCATAAAATTACTATGTTCAGGGTTACTGTTGCTGCTGCTTAGTCACTTCAGTTTTCTCTGACGCTCTGTGAGCCTGTGGACTGTAGCCAGCCAGGCTCCTCTGCGCATGGGATTCTCCAGGCAAGAATACTGGAGTGGGGGCTTCCCCTGGTGGTCCAGTGGGTAAGGACACCGCCTTGCAGTGCAAGGGGCGCCGGTTCGAGCCCTGGCCTGGGAAGATCCCACGTGCCGCGGAACGGCTGGACTGATGTGTCCAATTACCGAGCCGGAGCTCTGGAGCGCATGCGCCCAGAGCCAGTGCTCTGCGACAACAGAGGCCACCGCGATGGGAGGCCCACAGGAGCCAAAGAACAAAGACGGATGAACAGAGAGAAACGAAAGACCAATAGAAGTGGCCCGCCTGCTCCCCTCCCTCCCTCTTCAACCCGATCCCCTCCCAAAAATAAATAAATAAATAAATCTTTAAAAAAAAAAAAAAAGAATACTGGAGTGGGTTGCCATGCCCTCCTCCAGGGGATCTTCCCCACCCAGGGATGGAACCCA
The DNA here is from genome assembly GCA_022376925.1 of Tragulus kanchil. NCBI lineage: Eukaryota > Metazoa > Chordata > Mammalia > Artiodactyla > Tragulidae > Tragulus > Tragulus kanchil. The sequence goes on along the minus strand of JAIOJX010000003.1, from coordinate 72,474,665 downwards.
GGTCACACGACAGCTAGATTCCTCACCTCTGAGTCATCAGGGAAGCTATATATATATATATATATAATTTTTTGAGACCCCTTAGACTGTAGCCCACCAGACTTCTCCATCCACGGAACTTTTCTAGGCAAGAATGCTGGAGCGGGTTGCCATTTCCTTCTCCAGGGTCACTGGAGCATTAACCTAATCAGAGCCAGTGACAGAGTCAACGTCCAGTGACAACCTACAGAATGGGAGAAGATATTTGCAATCATATATACCCAGGCCTCTGGCATTGAAGGTGGATGCTTTACCATCTGAGCCACCAGAGAAGCCCCGGTATATCTGATAAGAGGTTAACATCCAAACTGTATAAAGAATTCACACAACTCAATTAAAAAAAATAAACAACTCCATTAAAAATGGCTAAAGGAGTTGAACAGACACTTTGTCAACAAGGATATACAAATGGCCACCAGGTAAACAAAAAGCTGTTCAACATCACTAATCATTAGGGAAACACACCTCAGAATGATGAGATGTTACAGCATGACTGTTAGAATGTCCATGAGCCAAAAGAAAAGCATTCACAAATGCTGGTGAGGACAGAGAAAAAAAGAAACCCTAGGGCATTGTTGCTAGGAATGCAAATTGGTACAGCCACTAGAGAAAACAGTATATGGGTTTCTTAGTAATTAAAAACAGAACTACCACATGATTCAGCAATTCTACTTACAGGTATATACTGAGAGAAAATGAAATCACTGTCACAGAGACACCTGCACCCTCTCGTTCATGGTAGCATGATTTACAACAGCCAAGACACGGGAAGAACCTAACTCAACAGATATATGGATTTAAAAAAAAAAAAAAGTGATGCGGAAATTCCCTGGCCATCCAGTGGTCAGGGTTCCACGCTTCCACTGCAGGAAGCACGTGTTTGATTGCTGGTTGGGGAATTAAGATCCTCACATGCTACACACTGCAACCCCCCTCCAGAAAGAGAGAGAGAACAAATGTGGCCCATCACCTCTACACTTTGTCTACTGCCCTTCCTCCCGCTTGCAACAGAGGGGCAAGACCGAAAGGAAGGGCGGCCATCCTGCCACTTGGAGCAGGGACGCTCCAGGAGAAGGAAGGATCTGGAAGCTAGAGGGGACCAGGGTCCACAGTAGCTCGCTTGAGCAGCTACGCCAGCCCTGGACAATCCCCACGACGCTCTCATTTCATGAGAGAAAAGAGATCCCACTTTGCTGAAACTACTGCCCAGTCAATTGATGCCTTTGAATTGCGGTATTGGAGAAGACTCTTTGAGAGTCCCTTGGACCGCAAAGCAATCAAACTAGTCAATCCTGAAGGAAATCAAGCCTGAATATTCACTGGAAGGACTGATGCTGATGCTGAAGCTACAATACTGTGGCCACCTGTGCAAAGAGAAGACACTTTAGAAAAGACCCTGATGCTGGGAAAAATAGAAGGCAGAAGGAGAATGGGATGACAGTGGAGGAGAGAGTTGGATGGCATCACTGAGTCAACGGACTTGAGTTTGAGCAAGCTCCGGGAGATGGTGAAGGACAGGGCAGCCTGGAGTGCTGAAGTCCATGAGGTCTCAGAGAGTCAGGCACAACTGAGTGACTGAACTGAACTGTCCAGCCAAAGGTTTCCCTGTTCCTGAAACTGCCAGGAATGGAAAGTTCATGGACCACAGGCTTGGTCCATACAACAATGTCAGCCTAGAAATAATTGTACAGGTCACCCTATTTTTTTTTTCTTTATTTAAATTCCATCTAAATCTATCGAATCTCTTACTCTTGTTTGAAATAGATCCCCTCCTCCTTCCCAGAAGTGAACCTCAATAAACAGAGGAAAGTGCATCATCAGTCTTCAGGCTGGGGGGAGGAGTGGGGAGCAGGACCCTCTTCCTTCTTCATTAAACACCCAGTTGGGAGCGTATCAACACCATCTACAATTCAGTACCTGCTGGGCAGAGGATGTGCATTCTGAGGAAAAAATCCATTTGCTTTAATGTGAGAGAGTTTTTTCTTTGCCTGCGAAAGTCCTATTATGAAAAACAATTAGTCTCGTTAAAAGGATTCTCTTCTGTAAAAGAACTAATTCTGTGCGCAGCTGCTCATCCTTAGAAATGGCCTGAGTACTGGAGGGAGGGCCATCCTGACAATTCTGCAGAACCTGCTCCAGGAGCCAGAACCAGCCTGGTAAAGGCAGGGCTTCACCCCGACTGGAGGCGAGACAAGCCTCCAACCCCATCGGCAACACTGCTCTGTAGGGGCCAGGGGTGACATCCTAGGGAGGAAAAGGCCCCATTCGGCAACTAGCTCGCTTGAGCAGCTCGCCAGCCCTGGACAATCCCCACGACGCTCTCATTTCATGAGAGAAAAGAGATCCCACTTTGCTGAAACTACTGCCCAGTCAATTGATGCCTTTGAATTGCGGTATTGGAGAAGACTCTTTGAGAGTCCCTTGGACCCAAAGCAATCAAACTAGTCAATCCTGAAGGAAATCAAGCCTGAATATTCACTGGAAGGACTGATGCTGATGCTGAAGCTACAATACTGTGGCCACCTGTGCAAAGAGAAGACACTTTAGAAAAGACCCTGATGCTGGGAAAAATAGAAGGCAGAAGGAGAATGGGATGACAGTGGAGGAGAGAGTTGGATGGCATCACTGAGTCAACGGACTTGAGTTTGAGCAAGCTCCGGGAGATGGTGAAGGACAGGGCAGCCTGGAGTGCTGAAGTCCATGAGGTCTCAGAGAGTCAGGCACAACTGAGTGACTGAACTGAACTGTCCAGCCAAAGGTTTCCCTGTTCCTGAAACTGCCAGGAATGGAAAGTTCATGGACCACAGGCTTGGTCCATACAACAATGTCAGCCTAGAAATAATTGTACAGGTCACCCTATTTTTTTTTTCTTTATTTAAATTCCATCTAAATCTATCGAATCTCTTACTCTTGTTTGAAATAGATCCCCTCCTCCTTCCCAGAAGTGAACCTCAATAAACAGAGGAAAGTGCATCATCAGTCTTCAGGCTGGGGGGAGGAGTGGGGAGCAGGACCCTCTTCCTTCTTCATTAAACACCCAGTTGGGAGCGTATCAACACCATCTACAATTCAGTACCTGCTGGGCAGAGGATGTGCATTCTGAGGAAAAAATCCATTTGCTTTAATGTGAGAGAGTTTTTTCTTTGCCTGCGAAAGTCCTATTATGAAAAACAATTAGTCTCGTTAAAAGGATTCTCTTCTGTAAAAGAACTAATTCTGTGCGCAGCTGCTCATCCTTAGAAATGGCCTGAGTACTGGAGGGAGGGCCATCCTGACAATTCTGCAGAACCTGCTCCAGGAGCCAGAACCAGCCTGGTAAAGGCAGGGCTTCACCCCCGACTGGAGGCGAGACAAGCCCTCCAACCCCATCGGCAACACTGCTCTGTGGTCCAGGGGTCACAGGGGTGACATCCTAGGGGAGGAAAAGGCTTGCGACCAGCTGGGGAAGAGCTCTTGAAGACCCCAGCACTATCATGTTCAGCAGCTCTGAACGAAAAATGGGCTCTTTCCAATACCTTTAGCTGTGTGCAGGTCGACAGTGTGAATGGGGAGGTTCCATTTGTAAAATATGGACAAAAGACTGAGTAACTCTGCCTCCAATTATGCTCTGCCCAATTCTACTCTTCAGAACATTTGGGGACCTCTGTAGTGGCCCAGTGGTTACGAATCCACCTGTCCAGGCAGGGGACACAGTTTTAATCCCTGGTCCAGGAAGATCCCACATGCCACGAGGCAATTAAGCCTGTGGACCACAACCACTGAGCCCGTACTCTAGGAGCCTGCAAGCCACAACTACAGAAAGTCCCCGTGCCTACAGCCTGTACTCCGCAACAACAGAAGCTACTGCAGTGAGAAGCCCGCACACCACAATGGGGAGTAGCCTCTGCTCACCCACCTAGAGAAAACCCCACACAGCAACCAAGACCCAGTGCAGTCCAAAATACATAAACAAATAAAATCTTAAAAATAAAATAGATGGGCTTCCCTGGTAGCTCAGTGGTAAAGAGTTCACCTGCCAATGCAGGCAACACGAGTTCAATCCCTGATCTGGGAAGATCCCACATGCTGTGGAGCAATGAAGCCCATGAGCCACAACTATGGAGCCTGTGCTCTAGAGCCTCGGAGCCGCAACCATGGAGCCCATGGACCGCAACTACTGAAGTCCGTGTGCCCTAGTGCCCGAGATCCACAACAGGAAAAGTGACTGCCACAAGAAGCCTGCTCACCTCAAGCAGAGAGTAGCCCCCACTCCCTGCAACTAGAGAAGAGCCTGTGGCAGCAGTGAAAACCCAGAATAGCCAAAAATAAATAAATAAATAAGGTTTATTTAAAAAAAAAAAAGAAGACATTTTAATCCCATGTAACAACTTTTCAACACTTAATTATTCACATAGTCTCCTACAGTCACTCAAGCCTTAGCCTTGGTCTAGTTGAAAACCTCTGTCCCACACTTGACTCAGCTCCTTCCCCAGCACCACATGCTCGGCTCCCGGTTCCGGGATCAGGAGCCAGTGGTGTGCTGAGAGAGGGGAGGCCCCCTGACCCTTCTTAAGTCAGGAAGGAGGGGAAGCAGGGACTTGTAGAGTCTGCCGGCTCTCGTGCCGGCAACACTCCCCCAGGTGGACTCCAAGCTACCGGGGTGGTGTCAGCCGCTGACTGGCCCCTTAGCATGCATGGAGTGGATGGAGGCGTGAGCCTGACCCACTTTCCCACCCCCACCCCTGGGCCCTCTCTTCTGGTATCAGAGCAAGAGAAACCTAAGAACTAAGAGCCCTCTCCAACTCCAGCAGACGCAGTGCAGGAGGCAGAAGAGCGGGCTCCATCGCTGCACTGGAAAGGCTTAAGCCTGTGGACCACAACCACTGAGCCCGTACTCTAGGAGCCTGCAAGCCACAACTACAGAAAGTCCCCGTGCCTACAGCCTGTACTCCGCAACAACAGAAGCTACTGCAGTGAGAAGCCCGCACACCACAATGGGGAGTAGCCTCTGCTCACCCACCTAGAGAAAACCCCACACAGCAACCAAGACCCAGTGCAGTCCAAAATACATAAACAAATAAAATCTTAAAAATAAAATAGATGGGCTTCCCTGGTAGCTCAGTGGTAAAGAGTTCACCTGCCAATGCAGGCAACACGAGTTCAATCCCTGATCTGGGAAGATCCCACATGCTGTGGAGCAATGAAGCCCATGAGCCACAACTATGGAGCCTGTGCTCTAGAGCCTCGGAGCCGCAACCATGGAGCCCATGGACCGCAACTACTGAAGTCCGTGTGCCCTAGTGCCCGAGATCCACAACAGGAAAAGTGACTGCCACAAGAAGCCTGCTCACCTCAAGCAGAGAGTAGCCCCCACTCCCTGCAACTAGAGAAGAGCCTGTGGCAGCAGTGAAAACCCAGAATAGCCAAAAATAAATAAATAAATAAGGTTTATTTAAAAAAAAAAAAGAAGACATTTTAATCCCATGTAACAACTTTTCAACACTTAATTATTCACATAGTCTCCTACAGTCACTCAAGCCTTAGCCTTGGTCTAGTTGAAAACCTCTGTCCCACACTTGACTCAGCTCCTTCCCCAGCACCACATGCTCGGCTCCCGGTTCCGGGATCAGGAGCCAGTGGTGTGCTGAGAGAGGGGAGGCCCCCTGACCCTTCTTAAGTCAGGAAGGAGGGGAAGCAGGGACTTGTAGAGTCTGCCGGCTCTCGTGCCGGCAACACTCCCCCAGGTGGACTCCAAGCTACCGGGGTGGTGTCAGCCGCTGACTGGCCCCTTAGCATGCATGGAGTGGATGGAGGCGTGAGCCTGACCCACTTTCCCACCCCCACCCCTGGGCCCTCTCTTCTGGTATCAGAGCAAGAGAAACCTAAGAACGCTAAGAGCCCTCTCCAACTCCAGCAGCGACGCAGTGCAGGAGGCAGAAGAGACGCGGGCTCCATCGCTGCACTGGAAAGGCTCCCTGGAGGAGGGCAGGGCAACCCACTCTAGTCTTCTTGCCTGGAGACTCCCATGGACAGAGGAGCCTGGAGGGCTATGGCCCATGGGGTCACAAAGAGCCAGACACGACTAAAGTGACTTAGCACACACACACACACACACAACTATACAGTAGGAGCTCCCCTTTTTTATTGGTCATTATCACCCATGTAACTTGTGGTCCCCAAGCCCTGCTTGCAGAGAACACATCCCCAGGCAGCGTCCCCAGGCTGACAGTGAGCCTGGGCCCGGCTGCCCCTAGCTGGTGACTTCGCACCACCAGGCCTGTCCCTACAGACCCCAGTGTTGTCTGGCCTTCTGGGCCCAAGCACTGGGGCAGATTACAACTTCTATTTATCCTAAAGCGGGGATCTCCAGGTGGTAACAGTGGCTGCCTCCAGGCCTCTACCCTCTCTTCACACAGACCGCACCTGCTCCGAACACTGTGGAAGAGCAGCCAGCAGCCAGGGAACAGGACGCCCTCTGCCCCCGCCCCCACCCTCCCCACCTTCTCCAGCCCCAGTCAACACTCCCCAGAGAGGTCACGTCTCACTCTCCCTTCAATCTTCTTTCACACTGGGGAGTGTTCTCAGAAAGTCTAGCAGGACCTGTTTCACCTGAGGGTGGACCACTTCAGGGTTTGGAACATGAAATCCTTAGAGCCCTGGTGGGCTGTTGTCACAATTTTTTGGGAAAAAAAAGCATAAAATTATTATTACCCTCACTTGTGACATTTTTCACAGCACACATAAGGATTCTGTGTATATTAGCTCAGTTGATCCCCATAACCAGGGTCTTTAAACTGAGGTACAGTATCACTGGGGGTCTCCAAAGGCTCTCCAAGAGAATGCTGTGCATGGATGGGTCTAAGGGAGTCAGTTTTCAGCTCTCAGCTTTCCTCTCCCTCTCTACCACTGACAGAGCTATTAGGAGGGTCCCCTTTCCCATGTCTCCTCCTTTACAAAATAAAGGAATGACTCTCACTCATCCCAAAGAAAACAAACGCTGGCTCAACCGCGCAGCGTGCAGGAGGCAGAAGAGCGGCTCCATCGCTGCACTGGAAAGGCTCCTGGAGGAGGGCAGGGCAACCCACTCTAGTCTTCTTGCCTGGAGACTCCCATGGACAGAGGAGCCTGGAGGGCTATGGCCCATGGGGTCACAAAGAGCCAGACACGACTAAAGTGACTTAGCACACACACACACACACAACTATACAGTAGGAGCTCCCCTTTTTTATTGGTCATTATCACCCATGTAACTTGTGGTCCCCAAGCCCTGCTTGCAGAGAACACATCCCCAGGCAGCGTCCCCAGGCTGACAGTGAGCCTGGGCCCGGCTGCCCCTAGCTGGTGACTTCGCACCACCAGGCCTGTCCCTACAGACCCCAGTGTTGTCTGGCCTTCTGGGCCCAAGCACTGGGGCAGATTACAACTTCTATTTATCCTAAAGCGGGGATCTCCAGGTGGTAACAGTGGCTGCCTCCAGGCCTCTACCCTCTCTTCACACAGACCGCACCTGCTCCGAACACTGTGGAAGAGCAGCCAGCAGCCAGGGAACAGGACGCCCTCTGCCCCCGCCCCCACCCTCCCCACCTTCTCCAGCCCCAGTCAACACTCCCCAGAGAGGTCACGTCTCACTCTCCCTTCAATCTTCTTTCACACTGGGGAGTGTTCTCAGAAAGTCTAGCAGGACCTGTTTCACCTGAGGGTGGACCACTTCAGGGTTTGGAACATGAAATCCTTAGAGCCCTGGTGGGCTGTTGTCACAATTTTTGGAAAACAAAGCATAAAATTATTATTAACCTCACTTGTGACATTTTTCACAGCACACATAAGGATTCTGTGTATATTAGCTCAGTTGATCCCCATAACCAGGGTCTTTAAACTGAGGTACAGTATCACTGGGGGTCTCCAAAGGCTCTCCAAGAGAATGCTGTGCATGGATGGGTCTAAGGGAGTCAGTTTTCAGCTCTCAGCTTTCCTCTCCCCTCTCTCTACCACTGACAGAGCTATTAGGAGGGTCCCCTTTCCCATGTCTCCTCCTTTACAAAATAAAGGAATGACTCTCACTCATCCCAAAGTTTATATTTAATTTTTATTATAGATTGCTATCCATGAAATTAAAAGATGCTTGCCCCTTGGAAGAAAAGCTAGGACAAACCTAGACAGTGTATTAAAAAGCAGAGAAGGGGCTTCCCCTGGTGGTCCAGTGGGTAAGGACACCGCCTTGCAGTGCAAGGGGTGCCAGTTCGAGCCCTGGCCTGGGAAGATCCCACGTGCCGCGGAGCAGCTGGACCGATGTGTCCAATCACCGAGCCGGAGCTCTGGAGCGCATGCGCCCAGAGCCGGCGCTCTGCAACGACAGACGCCACCGCGATGGGAGGCCCACACGGGCCAAAGAACAAAGACGGATGAAAACAGAGAAATGAAAGACCAATGGAAGTGGCCCGCCCGCTCCCCTCCCTCCCCAACCCGACCCCCGCCCAAAATAAATAAATAAATAAATCTTTAAAAAAAAAAAAAAAGAAGCAGAGATATCACTTTGCTAATAAAGGTCCACATAGTCAAAGCTATGGTTTTTCTAGTAGTCATGTATGGATGCAACAGTTGGACCATAAAGGAGGCTGAGTGCCCAAGAACTGATGCATTTGAATTGTGGTGCTGGAGAAGACTCCTGAGTCCCTTGGGTAGCAAGGAGATTAAACCAGTCAAAGCTAAAGAAAATCAACTCTGAATATTCATTGGAAGGGCTGAACCTGAAGCTCCAATACTTTGGTCATCTGATGAGAAGAGCTGACTCATTGGAAATTACCTTGATGCTGGGAGAGACTGAAGGCAGGAAGAAGGGGGCAACAGAAGATGAGATGGTTGGATGGCATCACCAACTTAATGGACATGAGTGTGAGCAAACTCCAGGAGACAGTGAAGGGCGGGAAGCCTCGTGTGCTGCGCTCACGGGGTCACAAAGAATCAGACACAACTTAGCAGCTGAACAATAATAAATCACTATGTGCCTTTCAGTATATAATTCAGAAGGAGTCCAAAGACCCCATCAATTTTGCAGTTTATAAAACACCTTCTGTTTCCATCAGCTTATTTTCATGAGTGCGGTTAATCAACATTTCAATCCACACACATGAAAATTAGAATGCAGTTGAAGCATGACCCCACCGCATTTAGCAATAATATTGTTTTACTAGACATATCTTAATAGCATTAAGAACCATTTCAATCCAATAAAGGAATGACTCTCACTCATCCCAAAGTTTATATTTAATTTTTATTATAGATTGCTATCCATGAAATTAAAAGATGCTTGCCTTGGAAGAAAAGCTAGGACAAACCTAGACAGTGTATTAAAAAGCAGAAGGGCTTCCCTGGTGGTCCAGTGGGTAAGGACACCGCCTTGCAGTGCAAGGGGTGCCAGTTCGAGCCCTGGCCTGGGAAGATCCCACGTGCCGCGGAGCAGCTGGACCGATGTGTCCAATCACCGAGCCGGAGCTCTGGAGCGCATGCGCCCAGAGCCGGCGCTCTGCAACGACAGACGCCACCGCGATGGGAGGCCCACACGGGCCAAAGAACAAAGACGGATGAAAACAGAGAAATGAAAGACCAATGGAAGTGGCCCGCCCGCTCCCCTCCCTCCCCAACCCGACCCCCGCCCAAAATAAATAAATAAATAAATCTTTAAAAAAAAAAAAAAAGAAGCAGAGATATCACTTTGCTAATAAAGGTCCACATAGTCAAAGCTATGGTTTTTCTAGTAGTCATGTATGGATGCAACAGTTGGACCATAAAGGAGGCTGAGTGCCCAAGAACTGATGCATTTGAATTGTGGTGCTGGAGAAGACTCCTGAGTCCCTTGGGTAGCAAGGAGATTAAACCAGTCAAAGCTAAAGAAAATCAACTCTGAATATTCATTGGAAGGGCTGAACCTGAAGCTCCAATACTTTGGTCATCTGATGAGAAGAGCTGACTCATTGGAAATTACCTTGATGCTGGGAGAGACTGAAGGCAGGAAGAAGGGGGCAACAGAAGATGAGATGGTTGGATGGCATCACCAACTTAATGGACATGAGTGTGAGCAAACTCCAGGAGACAGTGAAGGGCGGGAAGCCTGGTGTGCTGCGCTCCACGGGGTCACAAAGAATCAGACACAACTTAGCAGCTGAACAATAATAAATCACTATGTGCCTTTCAGTATATAATTCAGAAGGAGTCCAAAGACCCCATCAATTTTGCAGTTTATAAAACACCTTCTGTTTCCATCAGCTTATTTTCATGAGTGCGGTTAATCAACATTTCAATCCACACACATGAAAATTAGAATGCAGTTGAAGCATGACCCCACCGCATTTAGCAATAATATTGTTTTACTAGACATATCTTAATAGCATTAAGAACCATTTCCAATAAAAGCTGACTTATTTCATTGTTTACCAAAACATGTGCCTCATGTTGTTTGGGGAAGTTGTGTTCTGACCAATAAATCATAACAATAACAATTCAAAGAAATGTAATGGGCTTTATGGTCACAGGAAGGAATTTTTTTATATTTCATATTCTTTATATTTTATATTTCAACTTACAGTCATATTTTTTGCTTCAGGGAAGTACATGAGGCTCTTCGAGTGCACACTCAGCTGCCTGCCCTACAGCCATGCCTGCTCTCCTGAGTATTATAAATAGAATTTCCCTTCTACAACTGACTCTCACTTTCCCAGTCAACTTGCAGCAAAGGCATAGCATACAAATCTGTCTGGCCAAGAGAGATGAGGAAAATTTTTCCATGGGATTCTGGAAAATATTTTCCTCCCTGATAAAGAGAGGGGCTTTCCCTTCCTGCATTTGGACAGCTGAGAGAAAGCGAAACCTGGAGCCACTGTGCCAGCCTGAGAACCAAGAGGTAAAAACAAAGAGAACTGAAGGCAAGTCAAGCAGACACCTGACATTACTGAGCCTCTATAACCAACCCTGGAAACCCTTCCTCCAGATACTGTATTAGAGAACCAAAGCCTTGATGTTTACATTATTTTTGTTCAGGAATTCTAATGTTTTTCCAGCCCAAATTCTGTGGTCTCTCCTTTGTGCTAAGAGATTGGGGTTTTAGGTACCGTGGGAGCCAACAAAAGATGTTAGGAGTTTTAGCAGTAGAGCAGCCTGTCTTTGACAGCCATGTTGGAGAATGGCTTGGAGAAAGCAAAAGAAAACCAGGAGACAGTGAAGGGAAGCCTGGTGTGCTGCGCACGGGTCACAAAGAATCAGACACAACTTAGCAGCTGAACAATAATAAATCACTATGTGCCTTTCAGTATATAATTCAGAAGGAGTCCAAAGACCCCATCAATTTTGCAGTTTATAAAACACCTTCTGTTTCCATCAGCTTATTTTCATGAGTGCGGTTAATCAACATTTCAATCCACACACATGAAAATTAGAATGCAGTTGAAGCATGACCCCACCGCATTTAGCAATAATATTGTTTTACTAGACATATCTTAATAGCATTAAGAACCATTTCCAATAAAAGCTGACTTATTTCATTGTTTACCAAAACATGTGCCTCATGTTGTTTGGGGAAGTTGTGTTCTGACCAATAAATCATAACAATAACAATTCAAAGAAATGTAATGGGCTTTATGGTCACAGGAAGGAATTTTTTTATATTTCATATTCTTTATATTTTATATTTCAACTTACAGTCATATTTTTTGCTTCAGGGAAGTACATGAGGCTCTTCGAGTGCACACTCAGCTGCCTGCCCTACAGCCATGCCTGCTCTCCTGAGTATTATAAATAGAATTTCCCTTCTACAACTGACTCTCACTTTCCCAGTCAACTTGCAGCAAAGGCATAGCATACAAATCTGTCTGGCCAAAGAGAGATGAGGGAAAATTTTTCCATGGGATTCTGGAAAATATTTTCCTCCCTGATAAAGAGAGGGTCTTTCCCCTTCCTGCATTTGGACAGCTGAGAGAAAGCGAAACCTGGAGCCACTGTGCCAGCCTGAGAACCAAGAGGTAAAAACAAAGAGAACTGAAGGCAAGTCAAGCAGACACCTGACATTACTGAGCCTCTATAACCAACCCTGGAAACCCTTCCTCCAGATACTGTATTAGAGAACCAAAGCCTTGATGTTTACATTATTTTTGTTCAGGAATTCTAATGTTTTTCCAGCCCAAATTCTGTGGTCTCTCCTTTGTGCTAAGAGATTGGGGTTTTAGGTACCGTGGGAGCCAACAAAAGATGTTAGGAGTTTTAGCAGTAGAGCAGCCTGTCTTTGACAGCCATGTTGGAGAATGGCTTGGAGAAAGCAAAGAATGAAGGCAGGGGACTAGTTACAGTCTCTATGCCTTATCATTACTACCTCACACAGAGAGCTTCCACTGAAATGTACTGTATTCTCTAACCTAAGTGCTCAATTTTAACATTTTTATTAGTTAAAGAACAGGACCGGGGCTTCCCCTGGTGGTCCAGTGGGTAAGGACACCGCCTTGCACTGCAAGGGGCGCCGGTTCGAGCCCTGGCCTGGGAAGATCCCACGTGCCGCGGAGCGGATGGACTGATGTGTCCAATCACCCAGCCGGAGCTCTGGAGTGCATGCGCCCAGAGCCGGCGCTCTGCAACAACAGAAGCCACCACAATGGGAGGCCTACAGGAGCCAAAGAACAAAGACAGATGAAAATAGAGAAATGAAAGACCAATAGAAGTGGCCCACCTGCTCCCCTCCCTCCCCAACCCGACCCCCGCCCAAAAAAAAAAAATAAATAAATCTTAAAAAAAAAAAAAAAAAGAAACAGGACCAGTTGCTCTGTCAAACACTCCAGTCTGCAATTGAATGGAGAAGTGAAGAGGAGACACAGGCCCATACCCTAGCCCACACCGTGTGGTTTGCAAGGTTCCTCTATTTGTTGCTTTTTTCCTAGGTGGCAGAAGCAAAAACGGGAGAAGCTAAGGCAAGGCTCATATAGTAGGAAGCCCTTAAGTTGCACATCACTCCTACTCACATCCTATTGGGCCAACTCAATCACATGGTCATACACAGCTGCAAAGGAGGCTGGACAGCTGAGAGAAAGCGAAACCTGGAGCCACTGTGCCAGCCTGAGAACCAAGAGGTAAAAACAAAGAGAACTGAAGGCAAGTCAAGCAGACACCTGACATTACTGAGCCTCTATAACCAACCCTGGAAACCCTTCCTCCAGATACTGTATTAGAGAACCAAAGCCTTGATGTTTACATTATTTTTGTTCAGGAATTCTAATGTTTTTCCAGCCCAAATTCTGTGGTCTCTCCTTTGTGCTAAGAGATTGGGGTTTTAGGTACCGTGGGAGCCAACAAAAGATGTTAGGAGTTTTAGCAGTAGAGCAGCCTGTCTTTGACAGCCATGTTGGAGAATGGCTTGGAGAAAGCAAAGAATGAAGGCAGGGGACTAGTTACAGTCTCTATGCCTTATCATTACTACCTCACACAGAGAGCTTCCACTGAAATGTACTGTATTCTCTAACCTAAGTGCTCAATTTTAACATTTTTATTAGTTAAAGAACAGGACCGGGGCTTCCCCTGGTGGTCCAGTGGGTAAGGACACCGCCTTGCACTGCAAGGGGCGCCGGTTCGAGCCCTGGCCTGGGAAGATCCCACGTGCCGCGGAGCGGATGGACTGATGTGTCCAATCACCCAGCCGGAGCTCTGGAGTGCATGCGCCCAGAGCCGGCGCTCTGCAACAACAGAAGCCACCACAATGGGAGGCCTACAGGAGCCAAAGAACAAAGACAGATGAAAATAGAGAAATGAAAGACCAATAGAAGTGGCCCACCTGCTCCCCTCCCTCCCCAACCCGACCCCCGCCCAAAATAAATAAATAAATAAATCTTAAAAAAAAAAAAAAAAAGAAACAGGACCAGTTGCTCTGTCAAACACTCCAGTCTGCAATTGAATGGAGAAGTGAAGAGGAGACACAGGCCCATACCCTAGCCCACACCGTGTGGTTTGCAAGGTTCCTCTATTTGTTGCTTTTTTCCTAGGTGGCAGAAGCAAAAACGGGAGAAGCTAAGGCAAGGCTCATATAGTAGGAAGCCCTTAAGTTGCACATCACTCCTACTCACATCCTATTGGGCCAACTCAATCACATGGTCATACACAGCTGCAAAGGAGGCTGGGAATTGTAGTTTAGAGCTGGAGGCCATGTGCCTGGCTAAAACTCACAGAACTCTATTATTAAAAGGAAGAAAGAAAAATGGGTATCAGAGAGCATTTGGTTTCAAAACCATCTACAAATATAATTTAAGGTGTTGGAAATTGGGCATCAGATTTCCTTAAAATTAGCCAGTGATTTTAAGAATAGAATAGATGATGGTAGATTCTGAGCGGTATATACTTGAAATCGTTCTCATTTCACTGAATAAATATTATCACAGATTCAATGACACACAGATTGAACTGGCCTCTGAATGTAGAGCAGGTGTCAGTAAGAAAAAAAAAAAAAGAACAGTCTGGTGTAGGTTGGGCACCCTTAGGAAGCAGCAGAAGGGGGCAAGGAATGTGAGCAGATCCTCATATAATGATGCTCTTGACTTCTATCAAACCCGGAGACATAAGAAAGAAACACCAGGAAAAGACGCTCCCACCATGTCTGAATTCAGACATGGTGCCCACAGGCTGAAGACGGCCTAAAAGACAGGCACATTCCTCCACCAGGCATATGATTCTCCGAGCATTCACTGACATCTTAAGTAGATGGTCATATGCCTGTAGCTTAAAAAAAACATGGGAAAAAAAATAACGTTTGAGCAGGAAACCCAGGCACATGACAGCTTGCTCAAGAGCTACTGGCCTACTTTCTATTCTCCCAGCAACAAGAAACCTTCAGCACATCAAGGGGAAACTTCCAAAGAGCTGATGAAGTTGCCTTATAACAGTAGAAAAACACTGTCTTTCCCGGCATCAATCAGTGGTCCACAGCAAAGCTACAAGTCTGCTGGTGTCCAAGTTTTAAGTAAAGGATCTAATTTAACAGAGGAAGCAATCCCCGTGCTATTAAGCCCATTTAATATTTATTTATACCCCAGGGAGCAGGGCCATGCTCAGTTGTTTCCCCTCCTTGAGAGGATATATTTGTCTAAAGAAAAAATGCTGAGTCTGCACATCACTCCTACTCACATCCTATTGGGCCAACTCAATCACATGGTCATACACAGCTGCAAAGGAGGCTGGGAATTGTAGTTTAGAGCTGGAGGCCATGTGCCTGGCTAAAACTCACAGAACTCTATTATTAAAAGGAAGAAAGAAAAATGGGTATCAGAGAGCATTTGGTTTCAAAACCATCTACAAATATAATTTAAGGTGTTGGAAATTGGGCATCAGATTTCCTTAAAATTAGCCAGTGATTTTAAGAATAGAATAGATGATGGTAGATTCTGAGCGGTATATACTTGAAATCGTTCTCATTTCACTGAATAAATATTATCACAGATTCAATGACACACAGATTGAACTGGCCTCTGAATGTAGAGCAGGTGTCAGTAAGAAAAAAAAAAAAAGAACAGTCTGGTGTAGGTTGGGCACCCTTAGGAAGCAGCAGAAGGGGGCAAGGAATGTGAGCAGATCCTCATATAATGATGCTCTTGACTTCTATCAAACCCGGAGACATAAGAAAGAAACACCGGGAAAAAGACGCTCCCACCATGTCTGAATTCAGACATGGTGCCCAAAAGGCTGAAGACGGCCAAAAAGACAGGCACATTCCTCCACCAGGCATATGATTCTCCGAGCATTCACTGACATCTTAAGTAGATGGTCATATGCCTGTAGCTTAAAAAAAACATGGGAAAAAAAATAACGTTTGAGCAGGAAACCCAGGCACATGACAGCTTGCTCAAGAGCTACTGGCCTACTTTCTATTCTCCCAGCAACAAGAAACCTTCAGCACATCAAGGGGAAACTTCCAAAGAGCTGATGAAGTTGCCTTATAACAGTAGAAAAACACTGTCTTTCCCGGCATCAATCAGTGGTCCACAGCAAAGCTACAAGTCTGCTGGTGTCCAAGTTTTAAGTAAAGGATCTAATTTAACAGAGGAAGCAATCCCCGTGCTATTAAGCCCATTTAATATTTATTTATACCCCAGGGAGCAGGGCCATGCTCAGTTGTTTCCCCTCCTTGAGAGGATATATTTGTACGAGTGTTCTGTAAATGATAAATCCTCATGCAAAATGCTATAGAGAGGTCTGCACACATCCTACATACATATTAATGTGTAATAACATTCCCCAGGAGCACTGAGGAGTTTCCTCCACTTGACAGGTCTCTGAGATATTATATATAATGATGTTTTTTACATGCTGAGGCACAACATGCATGTAACAAGCTGGTAGTGTTCGATTTGAATTTTTTCAAGGAGGCAGGTGGCATGTCCCACACAGGGCTGCTGAACCCAGACCTGCGTATCAGAGGCATCAGCCAAGAAAGTGACAGGCGTGCCAATGAAACCAGCGCCCACACGGCAAGGAACCTGAGAGCTGGATGGAAACCATAGTCTTTTGCCATTTTTATAAGTAAGACTCTTAAAACCAGCCTAAGCAGTAATGATTTGCTCCTTTTTGTACTCTGACAGGCTGATGAAGGTTTTCCTCGCCTCTTTGTTTAATGAGGTATTACATTTACCCCCCAAAACTAAATGAACAATTAATAAAACATCTAGTGCCTTGCAGACTCCTGGAGATCAAGGGCAAATTGAATTTTCCACGATAATCAAGTTTAGCAACATCCTGACTACTATCGCTTATTTCCACGTATAGCCTAGGGGTCCCCTCCCCCACCACCAAAACCATGAAATAAAAGAGAAGGAGGGCTTCCTTGGTGGTCCAGTGGGTAAAGAGTCTGCTTTGCAGTGCAAGGGGCACCAGTTCAATCCCTGGCCCAGGAAGATCCCACGTGCCGTGGAGTGGCTGGACCAGTATGTCCAATTACAGGCCAGAGCTCTGGAGCATATGTCTCAAGCTCGGGTTTTTCCCCAACAAGAAACCTTCAGCACATCAAGGGGAAACTTCCAAAGAGCTGATGAAGTTGCCTTATAACAGTAGAAAAACACTGTCTTTCCCGGCATCAATCAGTGGTCCACAGCAAAGCTACAAGTCTGCTGGTGTCCAAGTTTTAAGTAAAGGATCTAATTTAACAGAGGAAGCAATCCCCGTGCTATTAAGCCCATTTAATATTTATTTATACCCCAGGGAGCAGGGCCATGCTCAGTTGTTTCCCCTCCTTGAGAGGATATATTTGTACGAGTGTTCTGTAAATGATAAATCCTCATGCAAAATGCTATAGAGAGGTCTGCACACATCCTACATACATATTAATGTGTAATAACATTCCCCAGGAGCACTGAGGAGTTTCCTCCACTTGACAGGTCTCTGAGATATTATATATAATGATGTTTTTTACATGCTGAGGCACAACATGCATGTAACAAGCTGGTAGTGTTCGATTTGAATTTTTTCAAGGAGGCAGGTGGCATGTCCACACAGGGCTGCTGAACCCAGACCTGCGTATCAGAGGCATCAGCCAAGAAAGTGACAGGCGTGCCAATGAAACCAGCGCCCACACGGCAAGGAACCTGAGAGCTGGATGGAAACCATAGTCTTTTGCCATTTTTATAAGTAAGACTCTTAAAACCAGCCTAAGCAGTAATGATTTGCTCCTTTTTGTACTCTGACAGGCTGATGAAGGTTTTCCTCACCTCTTTGTTTAATGAGGTATTACATTTACCCCCAAATCTAAATGAACAATTAATAAAACATCTAGTGCCTTGCAGACTCCTGGAGATCAAGGGCAAATTGAATTTTCCACGATAATCAAGTTTAGCAACATCCTGACTACTATCGCTTATTTCCACGTATAGCCTAGGGGTCCCCTCCCCCACCACCAAAACCATGAAATAAAAGAGAAGGAGGGCTTCCTTGGTGGTCCAGTGGGTAAAGAGTCTGCTTTGCAGTGCAAGGGGCACCAGTTCAATCCCTGGCCCAGGAAGATCCCACGTGCCGTGGAGTGGCTGGACCAGTATGTCCAATTACAGGCCAGAGCTCTGGAGCATATGTGCCCAGAGCCAGTGCTCTGTGGTGAGAGAGGCTGTTGCAATGAGAGGCCCATATATGCCAAAGAAAAAAAAAAGATGGATGAAAATAAATATAAATAAAAAAGGCATAATGGGGAAAAAGAAAAAAAAAAAATCCACCCCAGCCAGCCAGCAGTCCATTGATTTCAGGTAATATTAAAGGCCATCAAATTCAGATGCAACCAAGACTACAAAGGCTTAGTTGGAGCTGCCCCAACAGCGCTTGACCCTGAACTCGGTGACACTTCAGCGCTACACACTCTGTTTTCAAGGACTCCGCAAAGGCAGCTGCTGTGGGAGGCTCACTAGAGCCAGCTGGCCTTTCATGTTGCCTGCCTACATGCGGCCAAACTGCCGGAGAGTCTGGCCTCCGTGTCCTTCCATTTGCGATCATTGAGACCTGGCTAGGCCCTCAACATCTATGTTTGACTTCTCTCCGATCCAAACTTGCACATGCTACCATGGGACTCCTAAACCCTTCCCAGGCCTGACTTGGCCTTCGAGTCCTACTCAGAGCGTGTATCAGTAGTGCCAAGCCACAAGCATTCAATTCAGCCAGAAGGTCACCTTGGCTCATGAATAACTGTGCAGTAATCTGTTACTGCATTCTGCCTTTCTCTAATGCAAAAACCACTGGAATGTAGGAACTAAATGCGGGTAATAATGTCACAGGAATGACCTTCACCAGTATCAACGGTGAGGCTTTTCCTTCAGTTATGAAGGATCCATTCTTCTCTTTAAGGGCCTGACAAGTGACCTGGGCCACCAGAAAAGAGGTGGCCACATGTAGGCCAGCAGGAGCAACATCTCAGGGTCAGAGCCCTGTGCACCCACCCCAAACGCTGATGGAAAGAATGATTACTCCTCCCCTAATACAAGGGGCATGAGGTGCTCCCTCAAAGTCAGGGTGGGCTGTGGAGGGAGGGATGGGTCACATGCAAACTCCCCGCACTTTCTTCTCAGCTCAATTTTGCTGTGCAAACCAAAGATGCCTGAAAGAAATGCAATTTATTAATTTTTAAAACATCAGTAGAAGGTCTGTAGGCATCGGTTTGGCTCCCCACATGGCCTCCTGGTGTACACAATGCCCCAGGGCTGGGCTGTCCCCTCCAAGGCTGGTCCCTTCCTCTCCTCCTTGCATGTTTCCTACGATTACACCCCTCCACTCAGATCCCACAAACCCTCCTAAACTTATGCCCCTTGTGGTAGCGAGAAAAACGGCTCCCAGAAATGTCCTCATCTCCGGACTCTGAATATGTTAGGCCACAGTCACAGGGGAACTTGGACAGCCAATCAACTGATCTTCATATTGGGGTGAGCCCAGTGTCATCACCAACATCCTCACTAGTGGAAGAAGAAGGCAGATAAGAATCAGAGAAAGGGATGTGACACTGAAAGCCACACCGGAGATATCCTACACTGCTGGCTGTGAAGATGCAAGCAGCGGCCTTAAGCTTAAAAAAAAAAAAAGAAAGAAAGAAAGAAAAACAGGGACAGTACCTAGAAGCTGAAAAAAGAACATATCCTCTCCTAGAGGCTTCAGAAAGGAATGCAGCACTGCCAACAACTTAATTTCAGTCCAGTGAGACCCATTTCAGACTTCCAAATTACAGAATTGTAAGATAATAAATTCTCATTGTTTCAAGTCACTGAATTTGCAGTTATTTGTTACAGCAGCCACAGGAAACTGGGCATCATTTGTCAGCCATTTCTTCCCCCTTTGCTCTCCGATGGTAATAATCCTTCTAACCTGAACAATGTGCATCCTTCTCACAAACTGGGTGGAGGAGGCAGGCAGGGCACAGTGAGCGATGTTTCAGGGTATTTTCAGACACTTAGGTTTTCATGGCTCTCTAGAGACACAAAGTACAAGCATCATGCGTCGTACATGCTTGGAAGACTTGGCATGCCACAAGTGACACACGAAGACTCACTTCAAACTAGGTGTCTTCGTGAAACACTTACACAATCACATACACAACCAGGCTAGGTATTTCATCAATGCTAATGACTGATACAAACTCAGATGGTAAAGAATATGTCTGCAGTGCAGGAGACCCGGGATCCCTGGATCCAGGATCCCTGGATCAGGAAGATTCCCTGGCAAAGAGAATGATTACCCACTCCAGTATTCTTGCTTGGAGACTTCCATGGACAGAGGAGCCTGGTGGGCTGCAGTCCATGGGGTCAAACAGAGTCAGACACAACTAAGCAACTAAGACTTAAAGAGGAGATACACACATCTTTAAGATAATAAGTATATCTCCGTCGAAAAACTGATTTAGTGAGAACATGCTAGAAGTATTCTCATAAAGGCCATCCATTATCACCTCAATTACTTATTTAACACTGTTTTGGGGTACTAGCAATCAACCAGTAGGGAAAAAAATCCACGGCTACACATTGACTAATTCTCTCTGAAAGAAATCCAAATGCTAACGGAGTGATTCCTACACATTGGGCCAAAGAGGAAAAAAAAGAAAAAAAAAAGAGTAGAAAATGCTGAGACACTCTCTTACCATAAACCGCACCCTGACAGAGAAACATATAATTGGGAAGAAACTCACAACCTCAGATTTCCCCTGGGGAGTGAAGGGTTTGACTCCAACATCTAGCGGCCCAACTTCCCTCTGAGTCCCACCTGAGTGACAGGTTCCCAAAACATCTCACTCTGAAAGCCCATGAGGAATGTACCCATGACAACAATGAGACAAACAAAGATCCAGTTCTTAAAAGGCTCATGAGGTTTCTGGTCTTACATTTAGGTCTTTAATCCATTTTGAGTTGATCTTTGTGTATGGTGTCAGGGAATGTTCCAACTTCATTTTGTTGCATGTAGCTGTCCAATTTTCCCAGCACCATTTGTTGAAGAGGCTGTCTTTGTCCCATTTTATAGTTTCGCCTCCTTTGTCAAAAATAAGGTACCCACAGGTGTGTGGGTTTATCTCTGGGTTCTCGATCTTGTTCCATTGGTCTATAGTTCTGTTTTTGTGCCAGTACCATACTGTCTTGATAACTGTTGCTTTGTAGTAGAGTCCGAAGTTGGGGAGGCTGATCCCTTCAACTCCGTTTTTCTTTCTCAGGATTGCTTTGGCTATTCGAGGCCTTTTGTGTTTCCATATGAACTGTGTTATTCTTTGGTCTAGTTCTGTGAAAAATGTCAGTGGTAGTTGGATAGGTATTGCATTGAATCTGTAGATGATATTTGGTAGTATGGTCATTTTCACAATATTGATTCTTCCGATCCAGGAACATGGAATATCTCTCCATCTGCTTAAGTCTTCTTTAATGTCTCTCATGAGTGTCTTGTAATTTTCTGTGTACAGTTCTTTGGTTTCTTTGGGTAGGTTTATTCCTAGATATTTGATTCTTTTGGTTGCAATGGTGAAGGGGATTGCCTCTTTGATTTCGTTTTCTGATTTTTCATGGTTTGTGTATAGGAATGCCAGTGATTTCTGTGTGTTGACTTTGTATCCTGCGACTTTGCTGAATTCATCGATTAGCTCTAGTAGCTTTGTAATAGAGTCTTTGGGATTTTCTATGTATAATATCATGTCATCTGCAAAAAGAGAGAGCTTGACTTCTTCCTTTCCAATCTGGATTCCTTTGATTTCTTTCTCTTCTCTTATTGCTGTTGCTAAGACTTCCAGGACTATGTTGAATAGTAGTGGTGAAAGTGGGCACCCCTGTCTTGTTCCTGATCTTAGAGGGAATGCTTTCAGTTTTTCACCATTAAGGATAATGTTCGTTGTAGGCTTCTCATAGATGGCTTTTATTATGTTGAGATAGGTTCCTTCTATGCCCATTTTCTAAAGAGTTTTTATCATAAATGGATGCTGTGCTTTGTTGAAGGCTTTTTCTGCATCTATTGAGATGATCATGTGGTTTTTGTCTTTCAATTTGTTGATATGGTGTATCACACTGATTGATTTGCAGATGTTGAAGAAGCCTTGCATGCCTGGGATGAACCCAACTTGATCGTGATGTATGAGTTTTTTGATGTGTCGCTGAATTCTGTTTGCTAGGATTTTGTTGAGGATCTTGGCATCTAAGTTCATCAGTGAAACTGGCCTATAGCTTTTCTTTTTTTGTGTTGTCTTTGCCTGGTTTTGTTATCAGGGTGATGGTGGCCTCGTAGAATGTGTTTGGAAGTTTTCCTTCCTGTGCAATTTTTTGGAAGAGTTTTAGAAGGACAGGCATTAGCTCTTCTTTAAATGTTTGGTAGAATTCACCTGTGAAGCCATCTGGCCTTGGGCTTTTATTTTTGGGTAGATTTTTAATCACAAATTCGATTTCTGAGCTTTTGATTGGGTTGTTCAAAGTTTCTGTTTCTTCCTGGCTCAGTCTTGGAAGATGAATCTTCCCCAAGAAACTGTCCATTTCTTCCAGGTTGTCCAGTTTGTTGCCATATAGCTGTTCATAATAGTCTCTTAGAGTCCTTTGGATTTCTGCATTATCTGTTGTAATCTCTCCTTAAGACCTAAATGTAAGACCAGAAACCATCAAACTCTTAAAGGAGAATATAGGCAAAACCCTAAAGGACATCAATCAAAGCAAGATCTTCTCTGACCAAATACTAGAATAGTGGAACTGAAAAGAAAAGTGAACACATGGAACCTCATGAAACTTAAAAGCTTTTGTACAGCAAAAGAAATTACAAAAAAGCTGAACAGACACCCCACAGAGTGGAAACACAAAAGGAAACCTCATGGATTCCTTTGATTCTTTCTCTTCTCTTATTGCTGTTGCTAAGACTTCCAGGACTATGTTGAATAGTAGTGGTGAAAGTGGGCACCCCTGTCTTGTTCCTGATCTTAGAGGGAATGCTTTCAGTTTTTCACCATTAAGGATAATGTTCGTTGTAGGCTTCTCATAGATGGCTTTTATTATGTTGAGATAGGTTCCTTCTATGCCCATTTTCTAAAGAGTTTTTATCATAAATGGATGCTGTGCTTTGTTGAAGGCTTTTTCTGCATCTATTGAGATGATCATGTGGTTTTTGTCTTTCAATTTGTTGATATGGTGTATCACACTGATTGATTTGCAGATGTTGAAGAAGCCTTGCATGCCTGGGATGAACCCAACTTGATCGTGATGTATGAGTTTTTTGATGTGTCGCTGAATTCTGTTTGCTAGGATTTTGTTGAGGATCTTGGCATCTAAGTTCATCAGTGAAACTGGCCTATAGCTTTTCTTTTTTTGTGTTGTCTTTGCCTGGTTTTGTTATCAGGGTGATGGTGGCCTCGTAGAATGTGTTTGGAAGTTTTCCTTCCTGTGCAATTTTTTGGAAGAGTTTTAGAAGGACAGGCATTAGCTCTTCTTTAAATGTTTGGTAGAATTCACCTGTGAAGCCATCTGGCCTTGGGCTTTTATTTTTGGGTAGATTTTTAATCACAAATTCGATTTCTGAGCTTTTGATTGGGTTGTTCAAAGTTTCTGTTTCTTCCTGGCTCAGTCTTGGAAGATGAATCTTCCCCAAGAAACTGTCCATTTCTTCCAGGTTGTCCAGTTTGTTGCCATATAGCTGTTCATAATAGTCTCTTAGAGTCCTTTGGATTTCTGCATTATCTGTTGTAATCTCTCCTTAAGACCTAAATGTAAGACCAGAAACCATCAAACTCTTAAAGGAGAATATAGGCAAAACCCTAAAGGACATCAAT
This sequence comes from Tragulus kanchil, assembly GCA_022376925.1. Taxonomy (NCBI): domain Eukaryota; kingdom Metazoa; phylum Chordata; class Mammalia; order Artiodactyla; family Tragulidae; genus Tragulus; species Tragulus kanchil. The sequence goes on along the minus strand of JAIOJX010000003.1, from coordinate 72,450,892 downwards.
CAAAGCAAGATCTTCTCTGACCAAATACTAGAATAGTGGAACTGAAAAGAAAAGTGAACACATGGAACCTCATGAAACTTAAAAGCTTTTGTACAGCAAAAGAAATTACAAAAAAGCTGAACAGACACCCCACAGAGTAGGAGAAAATCATAGCAAATGAAACAACAGACAAAGAATTAACCTCCAAAATCTACAAGCAACTCAGACAACTCAGCACAGGAAAAACGAACAACCCAATCAAAAAATGGGAAAAAGATCTAAAGAGACGCTTCTCCAAAGAGGACATACAGATGGCCCAAAAGCACATGAAACAATGCTCAACCTCGCTTATCATTAGAGAAACGCAAATCAAAACTACAATGAGATAGCACCTCACACCCGTCAGAATGGCCATCATCCACAAATCAACAGACAATAAATGCTGGAGAGAGTGTGGAGAAAAGGGAACCCTCTTGCATTGCTGGTGGGAATGTGAATGGATACAGCCTCTATGGAAGACAGTATGGAGATTCCTTAAAAAACTAAAAATAGAAGCACCCTATGACCCAGCAATCCCACTATTAGGCTTATATCCTGATGAAATCAAAACTGAAAGAGGCACCTATACCCCAATGTTCATTGCAGCTCTCTATACAATAGCCAGAACATGGAAGCAACCTAGATGTCCATCGACAAATGAATGGATACAGAAGCTCTGGTTCATATATACAATGGAATACTACTCAGCTGTTAAAAGAAATGCAGAAGACTCAGTCCTAATGAGGTGGCTAGCTCTAGAACCTATCATACAAATCGAAGTAAGTCAAAAGAAAGACAAGTACAGTATACTAACTAATATATATGGGATCTAGTAAGATGGTCATGATAACACACGCAGTGAACTCATGGAAAAACAGAGAATAGACATAAGGACATTGTGGAGAGCGAACAGTGAGAGGGAGACATGAGGAAGTGATAGTTTGTTGCCATATAGCTGTTCATAATAGTTTTACCTTTGGATTTCTGCATTATCTGTTGTAATCTCTCCTTAAGACCTAAATGTAAGACCAGAAACCATCAAACTCTTAAAGGAGAATATAGGCAAAACCCTAAAGGACATCAATCAAAGCAAGATCTTCTCTGACCAAATACTAGAATAGTGGAACTGAAAAGAAAAGTGAACACATGGAACCTCATGAAACTTAAAAGCTTTTGTACAGCAAAAGAAATTACAAAAAAGCTGAACAGACACCCCACAGAGTAGGAGAAAATCATAGCAAATGAAACAACAGACAAAGAATTAACCTCCAAAATCTACAAGCAACTCAGACAACTCAGCACAGGAAAAACGAACAACCCAATCAAAAAATGGGAAAAAGATCTAAAGAGACGCTTCTCCAAAGAGGACATACAGATGGCCCAAAAGCACATGAAACAATGCTCAACCTCGCTTATCATTAGAGAAACGCAAATCAAAACTACAATGAGATAGCACCTCACACCCGTCAGAATGGCCATCATCCACAAATCAACAGACAATAAATGCTGGAGAGAGTGTGGAGAAAAGGGAACCCTCTTGCATTGCTGGTGGGAATGTGAATGGATACAGCCTCTATGGAAGACAGTATGGAGATTCCTTAAAAAACTAAAAATAGAAGCACCCTATGACCCAGCAATCCCACTATTAGGCTTATATCCTGATGAAATCAAAACTGAAAGAGGCACCTATACCCCAATGTTCATTGCAGCTCTCTATACAATAGCCAGAACATGGAAGCAACCTAGATGTCCATCGACAAATGAATGGATACAGAAGCTCTGGTTCATATATACAATGGAATACTACTCAGCTGTTAAAAGAAATGCAGAAGACTCAGTCCTAATGAGGTGGCTAGCTCTAGAACCTATCATACAAATCGAAGTAAGTCAAAAAGAGAAAGACAAGTACAGTATACTAACTAATATATATGGGATCTAGTAAGAGGGTCATGATAACACACGCAGTGAACTCATGGAAAAACAGAGAATAGACATAAGGACATTGTGGAGATCGAACAGTGAGAGGGAGACATAGAGGAAGTAACATCGAAACCTATACTGGCAAGTGTGGAAAAGATAGCTATTGTCATTGCGCTAAGGGAATAGGAGTACCTACAATCACTTGGGGCGATGGTCTGGAGGGGTGGGAGGTGGGGAACTGCGTGGGGGGAGGGTCCAGGGATAAGCATATGAATGATCTGGGAACATACATGTTGGTGAACAACAAAACTCTGCAAAATCTTTAAAATAAAGAATAAAAAAAAAAAAGGCTCATGAGGATTCCCTAAGGCTATCCCCTAGGGATTCGTCCAGAGGAAGCGCACAGGTATGGCCATCTTTAAATCGTCGTCTGAAAGAGGTCTATTTGCAGACTTTAAAAGCTGCTACCTGAAAGTTAGGTCTCTAATTTAGCACATGTCTAGGAAGAAACTGCAGTCCTTCCTGAAGATCAGGGAGGCCACCAGGTGCCATCTTTCACCTTCCGTACACCCTGCTCCAGGCCACTGTCGTCTCCTTGAAAGGATCTTTATGCATCTGGAGCCCTGGCTTTTGGAGATCTTGCCCCGAGAACACAAATCTTTATCACCCCAGTCTCGTGGCCACAAGGGCTTGAGTTCCAGATCCCAGAGAATTGTAGCAAGTAATGAGACACTGCTTAACCAGGCATCTGCCTCAGTGCACAGCAGAGAAGAAGTGACAGAGAAATGTTCAGTCTCAATCTTTCCCTGAGAGAGGATCCCATGCATACTTTAAAAGCTGCTGCCTGAGAGTCCAGCATCCAATGAGCCCATACCAATGCTGACTGAGATCCTTTCCTCTGGGATACTGACAGGTCTTAGCACACCTTCAACTACTGGGAGGCACTAAGAACAAACAGGTGACTTGGACAAAGATTTGAGAAACAACCAAGAGCTAGGGCCAGGCTAAATGATAATGTTCATCGTCTCCACAAGACTTTCCACTCTCCATCAAGACTGGGAAAGGTAGTTGTTAACTGAATGCACAAAAACCAACAGAGAGAGTCAAGAAAAATAGAGACAGAGGAGTATATACAGGTGGCACAGTTTGGGGAAAAAGAAAAAAAAAAAATCTGCCTGCCAGGCTTCCCTGGTGGTCCACTGGGTAAGGGGTTTGCCTTGCAGTGCAGGGGGAGCTGGTTCAATCCCTGGCCCAGGAAGATCCCATATGCCATGGAGCGGCTGGACTGGTGCATCCAATTGCAAGCCAGCGCTCTGGAGTGCGTGGGCCCAGAGCTGGTGCTGTGCGGGGAGGGCGAACCACTGCAATGGAAGGCCTACACAAGCCAAAGAATAAAGAGATGGATGAAAATAAACATAAATAAAAAGAGGCATGATGGGGAAAAGAAAAACAAAATCTGCCTGCCAATGCAAGAGACACAAGAGATACAGGTTCAATCTCTGCGTTGGGAAGATACCCTGGAGGAGGAAACGCCAACCTACCCCTGTATCCTTGCCTGGAAAATTCCATGAACAGAGGAGCCCAGCAGGCTACGTAGTCCATGGGGTCGCAAAGAGTTGGACATGACTAAGTACGGACACGCACATGTACCAAACTAAAGAACAAGATAAAACCTCAGAAAAAGACCTTCATAAAATAAAAGTATGTGATTTATTTGATAAAGAGTTCAAAAGAATGGTCATAAAGCTATTCACCAAGGTCAAGAAAACACTGAATGAAGTCAGATTTTCAACAAAGAGACAGAAAATATAAAAGTACCAAACAGAAATCAAAGAAAACTAAAGAATATGTCAATAATAACAACTTAAAAACTCAACAACAGAGGGGTTAAACATCAGAGTATATCCAGTGAAAGAATCAAGCAAACTTTAAGACAGGGCAATGACATCTATTTGATCAGAGGAACAAACAGAAAAAAGTCTTAATTGCTTAAGAGACTTACATGGCACCATCAAGTGGATTTATAATTTGTGTTACGGGGTTCCAGAAGGAAGAGAGAGAAAGGGAGGGGGCATAAAGCTTATTCAGAGAAGTAACAGCTCAAAACGTTCATAACATAGAGAAAGAAACAGACATCCAGTTTCTAGAAACCTGAAGAGTTAAATAAGCTGAATCCAAATACTCAAAGATGTAATATAACTAAAGTATCAGGATTTGAGGACAAGGAAAGAATCTTAAAAATAATAAGAGAAAAACAACTTATTATGTACAACGGGATCCCAATAAGACTACCAGATTTCTTCAGCAGAAACTTTAGAGGCCAAGAGAGAGTAGCAATATACTCAAAGCTCTAAAAGAAAAAACCTGAACCAAGAATACTCAACCCAGTAAATGTGCCCTTCAGAACTGAAAGAGAAATCCAGTTTCCTATTGAAAAAAAAAGGAAAAACTGAAGGAATTCATCACCACTAGACCAGCCTTACAAGAAATGTTAAAGGGACTTTGTCAAGCTGAAGCAAAGGATACTAATTAGTAAAAGGAAATGTATAAAGGTATAATCTCACTGGTAAAGAAAAATATATACATTCAAAATACTCTGATGTTTGTTGTAATGGTGGTGGGTAAATCACTTTTAAATCTAGCATGAAAGTTAAAATAGTAAAACTTTTACTACTTATTGTCAAGTAGTAAAAATAACTATAATTTCAATAATTTGTTAAAGGCTACCCAAAGTATCCACATGGAAGCTGTGATGGCAAAATCATAAAATGTGAGTGTGGAGGCAAGAGTGAAAACAGAGCTTCAGTGTGCACCTGAACCTGAGCTGTTATCAGCTTAAAATAGATTCTCAAAATAAGACATTTTACATAAACCTGGTAGTAACCAGAAAGCAAGAACCTATAATAATCACACAAAAGAGAAAAAGAAAGAAACCTAAGCATTCCACCACAGAAAACCATCAAATCACAAAGGAAGAGATAAAGGGAGGAAGAAAGGATCAAAGTAGTTACATATAATCAGAAAACAATTAGCAGGGCTTCCCCTGGTGATCCAGTGGGTAAGGACACCGCCTTGCAGTGCAAGGGGCGCCGGTTCGATCCCTGGCCTGGGAAGATCCCACGTGCCCCGGAGCGGCTGGACCCATGTGTCCAATTAGCGAGCCGGAACTCTGGAGCGCATGCGCCCAGAGCCTGCGCTCTGCAGCGACAGACGCCACCGCGATGGGAGGCCCACAGGAGCCAAAGAACAAAGACGGATGAAAATACTCAAAGATGAAATCAAGGATTTGAGGACAAGGAAAGAATCTTAAAAATAATAAGAGAAAACAACTTATTATGTACAACGGGATCCCAATAAGACTACCAGATTTCTTCAGCAGAAACTTTAGAGGCCAAGAGAGAGTAGCAATATACTCAAAGCTCTAAAAGAAAAAACCTGAACCAAGAATACTCAACCCAGTAAATGTGCCCTTCAGAACTGAAAGAGAAATCCAGTTTCCTATTGAAAAAAAAAGGAAAAACTGAAGGAATTCATCACCACTAGACCAGCCTTACAAGAAATGTTAAAGGGACTTTGTCAAGCTGAAGCAAAGGATACTAATTAGTAAAAGGAAATGTATAAAGGTATAATCTCACTGGTAAAGAAAAATATATACATTCAAAATACTCTGATGTTTGTTGTAATGGTGGTGGGTAAATCACTTTTAAATCTAGCATGAAAGTTAAAATAGTAAAACTTTTACTACTTATTGTCAAGTAGTAAAAATAACTATAATTTCAATAATTTGTTAAAGGCTACCCAAAGTATCCACATGGAAGCTGTGATGGCAAAATCATAAAATGTGAGTGTGGAGGCAAGAGTGAAAACAGAGCTTCAGTGTGCACCTGAACCTGAGCTGTTATCAGCTTAAAATAGATTCTCAAAATAAGACATTTTACATAAACCTGGTAGTAACCAGAAAGCAAGAACCTATAATAATCACACAAAAGAGAAAAAGAAAGAAACCTAAGCATTCCACCACAGAAAACCATCAAATCACAAAGGAAGAGATAAAGGGAGGAAGAAAGGATCAAAGTAGTTACATATAATCAGAAAACAATTAGCAGGGCTTCCCCTGGTGATCCAGTGGGTAAGGACACCGCCTTGCAGTGCAAGGGGCGCCGGTTCGATCCCTGGCCTGGGAAGATCCCACGTGCCCCGGAGCGGCTGGACCCATGTGTCCAATTAGCGAGCCGGAACTCTGGAGCGCATGCGCCCAGAGCCTGCGCTCTGCAGCGACAGACGCCACCGCGATGGGAGGCCCACAGGAGCCAAAGAACAAAGACGGATGAAAATAGAGAAATGAAAGACCAATAGAAGTGGCCCGCCCGCTCCCCTCCCTCCCCAACTCAACCCCCGCCCAATAAATAAATAAATAAATAAATAAATCTTAAAAGAAAAAAAAAAGAAAACAATTAGCAAAATGGCAAAGGTAAAGTCCATTCTTACCAATAATTAATTTAAATGTAAATGAACTACAGTCTCCAATCAAAAATATATTAGGGACACACAGACTGAAAGTGAACAAATAGAAAAGAATATTCCATGCAAATGGAAATCAAAGGAATGTTGGGGATATTACACATGTATCAGACAATACAGACTTTAAGAAAGACTGTAATAAGAGACATAAATGGTAATTCTGTAATTATAAAGCAGTGAATCCAACAAGAGCCTATAACATTTCTATGTGTTTATGCACCCGACATAGGAGTACCTAAATAAATACAGCAAATATTAACAAAACTAAAGGAAGAAACAGCTATGCATAGTAGTAGAGGACTTCAGTACCCCACTTTCAAAAATGGGTAGATCATACAGGCAGATAATCAATTAGGAAACTTTAGATTTAAACTATGCAAGTTCAACCAGATGGATTTAACACATATAACACAAAATATTTCACCCAAAAGCAGCAGAATATACATTCTCAAGCACATATGCAACATCTCCCAGATAGATCATATGTTTCAGGATATAAAATCAATATACAGTTACATCCCTATACACTAATTACAAACTATTAAAAAAATCATGAAAAGATTCTATTTACAATGCATCAAAAAGATTAAAATACTTAATAATAAAGTTCACCAAGGAGATGAAGAAATCTATACACTGAAAAACTGTACATCCCTGCTGAAAGGAATGGAGGAAGACACACATAAATGGAAAGATACTCTAAACTCATGGATTGGAAGAATTAATTTGTTGAAATGTCCATATTACCAAAGTAATACATATTCAATATAATCGTTATCAAAATTCCAACAGTGTTTTTCACAGAAATAAGAAAAAAAAAGTTCAAAAATTTTTATGGAACCACAAAAAAACCCAAATAGCCAAGAAATCTTTAGAAAAGAGGACGAAGCCAAGGACTTCCAACTTCCTGACTTGAAACTATATTATAAAGCTACAGTGACCAAAACAATGATATTGGCATAAAAATAACACAGATCAAAGAAACAGAGAGCCCAGAAATAAACCCACACACATATGATCAATTAACTTGCAACAAAAGAGACAAGACTATACAGCGGAGAAAGAACAGTCTCTTCCGTAAATGATGCTAGGAAAACTAGACAACCACCTGCAAACTGGACCCCCTACCCTACACCATACACAAAAGTCAACTCAAAATGGATTAAAGACTTGAGCGTCAGACCTGAAATGATAAAACTACAGACTAAGCTCCTTGACAATGATTTTTTTAAAATTAAACACCATGGCTACGAGCAACAAAAGCAAAAATAAACAAGTGGGACTGCCTCAAACTAAAGGCTTCTGCACAGTTAAGGAAATCAACAAAATCAAAATAACATCTATTGAATGGGAGAAAATATTTGCAAATTATGTATCTGATAAGGGGTCAATATCCAATATAAAGAACTTATACAACGCAATAGCAAAAAAAACAAAATCTGATTTTAAAATGGTCAGAGAAACTTAGTAGACATTTTTTCCAAAGACCATAACCATGCCAACAAACACGTGAAAAGTGCTCAGCACCACTGATTACCTAGAAAATGCAAATCAAAACTCATAACATATGTTTCAGGATATAAAATCAATATACAGTTACATCCCTATACACTAATTACAAACTATTAAAAAAATCATGAAAAGATTCTATTTACAATGCATCAAAAGATTAAAATACTTAATAATAAAGTTCACCAAGGAGATGAAGAAATCTATACACTGAAAAACTGTACATCCCTGCTGAAAGGAATGGAGGAAGACACACATAAATGGAAAGATACTCTAAACTCATGGATTGGAAGAATTAATTTGTTGAAATGTCCATATTACCAAAGTAATACATATTCAATATAATCGTTATCAAAATTCCAACAGTGTTTTTCACAGAAATAAGAAAAAAAAAGTTCAAAAATTTTTATGGAACCACAAAAAAACCCAAATAGCCAAGAAATCTTTAGAAAAGAGGACGAAGCCAAGGACTTCCAACTTCCTGACTTGAAACTATATTATAAAGCTACAGTGACCAAAACAATGATATTGGCATAAAAATAACACAGATCAAAGAAACAGAGAGCCCAGAAATAAACCCACACACATATGATCAATTAACTTGCAACAAAAGAGACAAGACTATACAGCGGAGAAAGAACAGTCTCTTCCGTAAATGATGCTAGGAAAACTAGACAACCACCTGCAAACTGGACCCCCTACCCTACACCATACACAAAAGTCAACTCAAAATGGATTAAAGACTTGAGCGTCAGACCTGAAATGATAAAACTACAGACTAAGCTCCTTGACAATGATTTTTTTAAAATTAAACACCATGGCTACGAGCAACAAAAGCAAAAATAAACAAGTGGGACTGCCTCAAACTAAAGGCTTCTGCACAGTTAAGGAAATCAACAAAATCAAAATAACATCTATTGAATGGGAGAAAATATTTGCAAATTATGTATCTGATAAGGGGTCAATATCCAATATAAAGAACTTATACAACGCAATAGCAAAAAAAACAAAATCTGATTTTAAAATGGTCAGAGAAACTTAGTAGACATTTTTTCCAAAGACCATAACCATGCCAACAAACACGTGAAAAAGTGCTCAGCACCACTGATTACCTAGAAAATGCAAATCAAAATCATAACGAGATACGACATTACACCTGTTAGAACTATTACCAAAAAGACAAGAAACAGCAAGTATTGGTTAGGCTGTAGATCAAAGGGAACCTTTGCAGACTAGTGGAATGTAAATTATACAGTCACTGTGAAAAACAATATAGTGGTTACTCAAAAAATTAAAAATAGAACTACCATATGATCCAGCAATTCCAATTCTGGGTATTTACCCAAAGGAAATATAATTCCTATTTTCAAAAGATATCTGGACCCCAATGTTCATTGTAGCACACTTATAATAACCAAGACAAGGAAACAATTAACTGTCCATCAGCAGATGAATGGATAAATAAAATCTGTATATATAAATACATAAGGACAATGGAAAACATACAATGGAATATTAATATTATTCAGCTGTAAAATGAATAAACCTTGCCATGCTCAATAACATGGATGGAACATGAGGGCATTATGTTCAGTGAAATAAGTCTGAGAAAGACAAATACCGTCTGATCTTAGTAATCTGTGGCATCTAAAAACAAAACAAATGCAGAAACAGAACAGACCAGTGGTTGTCTGAGGCAGAGGCAGGGATGGGGGTAGACGAAATGGGTCAAGGGGGTTAAAAGGTACACATTTCCAATTATAAGATTAATACATTCTGCATCAATAAAATACAGCATGGTGACTAAAGTTAGCAATAATACATACTTGAAAATTGCCAAGAGAATAAATCTTAAAATCTCATCACAATGGAAAAAACTGTAACAGTGATATGGCAAATTATAAAAAATACGTATTGAGTCATTCAGATGGCCAAAGTATATGTCTCATACACATTTGGTCTTTGTCCTTGGATCACACCTCCAAAAACCCTTGAAATTTCCGGAAATAAGGTCAATGGAGGTCATTTTTATTATAGTATTTGGCCTCTTTTTCTCAGCTCTTGAAATCGCTTCAGAGCCACAGAGGTGGAATGGGTGTTGTGTTATTCATAACAATCCCCCTTCCACAATGGGGTCTATGTTAATGAGGTGACTTTGGAAACTACCTGAAGACAAGGCAAGAGAATTCCAGAGTAACATCCACATAGTAGTTAATGAAGCAGAAGTAGATGTTTTCCTGGAATGACTAAATACATATTTTTTCTAAAAAAGATAACAAAGCCTTTGACTGCGTGGATCACAACAAACTGAAAAATTCTTAAGGAAAATAATGAGGAGGAACCATCCCTATCAGATATTTAAATATAAACCTAGTAATGAAAATAAAAACAAAAAAGAACAAATGGGACTTAATTAAATGTAAAAGCTTTTGTACAGCAAAGGAAAACATAAACAAAATGAAAAGGCAACACAGAAAATGGGAGAAAATTTTTATAAATGGTGCAACCAACAAGAGAGTAATTTCCAAAACACATAAACAATTCATATAGCTCTGTATCAAAAAAAATAATCTAATTTTTTAAAAAGTTGGAAGAATATCTAAATAGACCTTTCTCCAAAGAAGACATAATACAAGCAAACAAAGATGGCTAACAAACACATGAAAAGATGCTTAACATCACTAATTATTAGAGAAATGCAAATCAAAGCCACAATGAGGTGTCACCTCAATACAGGTCAGAATGACCATCATCAAAAAAGTCTACAAACAGCAAATGCTGGAGAAGGTGTGGAGAAAAGGGTCCACTACACTGTTGGTAGAAATGTAAATTGGTACAGCCAATACAGAGAATATAGGTTCCTTAAAAAAAACTAAAAGTGAAAATAATATATAATCCAGCAATCCCACTTCTGGGCATCTATCTGCAGAAAAACATAACTGGAAAAGATACATGCTCCCCAGGGTTCACTGCAGCCCTGTTTACAATAGCCAAGGCATGAAAGTAACCTAAATGTCCACTGTCAGACAAATGGCTAAAGAAGATACATTTGTACAATGGAATGGTACGCAGTCAAAAAAATAGACACAAGGACATGAAAGTAACCCTTGAAATTTCCGGAAATAAGGTCAATGGAGGTCATTTTTATTATAGTATTTGGCCTCTTTTTCTCAGCTCTTGAAATCGCTTCAGAGCCACAGAGGTGGAATGGGTGTTGTGTTATTCATAACAATCCCCCTTCCACAATGGGGTCTATGTTAATGAGGTGACTTTGGAAACTACCTGAAGACAAGGCAAGAGAATTCCAGAGTAACATCCACATAGTAGTTAATGAAGCAGAAGTAGATGTTTTCCTGGAATGACTAAATACATATTTTTTCTAAAAAAGATAACAAAGCCTTTGACTGCGTGGATCACAACAAACTGAAAAATTCTTAAGGAAAATAATGAGGAGGAACCATCCCTATCAGATATTTAAATATAAACCTAGTAATGAAAATAAAAACAAAAAAGAACAAATGGGACTTAATTAAATGTAAAAGCTTTTGTACAGCAAAGGAAAACATAAACAAAATGAAAAGGCAACACAGAAAATGGGAGAAAATTTTTATAAATGGTGCAACCAACAAGAGAGTAATTTCCAAAACACATAAACAATTCATATAGCTCTGTATCAAAAAAAATAATCTAATTTTTTAAAAAGTTGGAAGAATATCTAAATAGACCTTTCTCCAAAGAAGACATAATACAAGCAAACAAAGATGGCTAACAAACACATGAAAAGATGCTTAACATCACTAATTATTAGAGAAATGCAAATCAAAGCCACAATGAGGTGTCACCTCAATACAGGTCAGAATGACCATCATCAAAAAAGTCTACAAACAGCAAATGCTGGAGAAGGTGTGGAGAAAAGGGTCCACTACACTGTTGGTAGAAATGTAAATTGGTACAGCCAATACAGAGAATATAGGTTCCTTAAAAAAAACTAAAAGTGAAAATAATATATAATCCAGCAATCCCACTTCTGGGCATCTATCTGCAGAAAAACATAACTGGAAAAGATACATGCTCCCCAGGGTTCACTGCAGCCCTGTTTACAATAGCCAAGGCATGAAAGTAACCTAAATGTCCACTGTCAGACAAATGGCTAAAGAAGATACATTTGTACAATGGAATGGTACGCAGTCATAAAAAAGAATGAAATAATGCCATTTGCAGCAACACTGGATGGACCTTGAGGCTATCATACTAAGTGAAGTAAGTCAGAGGAAGACAAACACCATACGATATGGTTTATATGTGGCATCTAAAAAAAAAAAATGATACAAGTGAACTTATCTATAAAACGGAAGCACTCAGATTTTGAAAACAAGCTAATGGTTACTAAAGGGGAAAGACGGTGGGGAGGGATAAATTAGGAGGTTGAGGTGAACATATACATACCACCATATATGAAAAAGGTAACAAGGACTGACTGCAGAACTCGGCTCAGTATTCTGTAGTAACCCATATGAAAAAAAGAATCTGAAAAAGGATATATATATATATATATATATATATATATATATACACACATATATATATATATATATATATATATATATACGTATAACTGGGATACTTAGCTATATAACTGAAACTAATACAACTTTGTAAGTCACCTATAATATAAAACAAAAATTACATTAAAAAATAAAAATAGGAACTACAATGAGATATCACCTCTCACCAGTCAGAATGGCCATCATCAAAAAGTCTACAAACAATAAATGCTGCAGAGGGTGTAGAGAAAAGGCAACCCTCTTGTACGGTTGGTGGGAGTGAGAACTGATAACAACCACTATGGAAGACAGTGTGGAGATTCCTCAAAAAACTAGGAATAGAGCCGCCAATCCCACCAGCAGGCATATACTCTGAGGAAATCAAAATTGAGAGAGACACCTGTACCCCACTGTTCACTGTAGCACTATTTGCAATAGCTAGAACATGGAAGCAACCCAGATGTCCATTGGCAGATGGTTGGATAAAGATGCTGTGTTACATGTACACAATGGATTATTACTCAGCTATAAAGAGAAATACATTTGAATCAGTTGCAACGAGGTAGACGAATCTAGAACCTATTATGCAGAATGAAGTATGTCAGAGAGAGAAAGATAAATATTGTCTACTGACGCTTGTGTATGGAATCTAGAAAGATGGTGCTGATAAATCAATGTGCAGAGCAGTAGTGGAGAGGCGGACATGGGGAATAGTCTTATGAACACTGGGGTGAGAGAGGGGAATATGCTGTGGGACTAGGGGATCTCAACCAGGGGCTCTGTGGCAACCTGAGGGGTGGGCTGGGGAGAGAGAAGCCGGGAGGTTCAGCAGTAGGGAGGGATGTATGTGTGCCTACGGTGGATTCAGGTAGATGTGCAGCAGTAAACAACAAAATCCTATAAAAAATGATAATAATAAATAATAAATGACACTGAATACAAAATAAATTTTAAAAAATCGGGAATTCCCTTGTGGCCCAGGGGTTAGGTCTCTGCATTTCCACTGCAGGGACCATAGGTTCTATCCCTGGTCAAGGAATTAAGATCCCACACACCTTGCCACACAACCAAAAAACTAAACAATGGAAAAACTTAAAAATAATAAACTTACTTAACAGTGTGCACCTAGTATGTAAATAACCAGACAGATAAAAGACAGAACTGAAATGAACCCAGAATACAGAGAGGAAATTGTTGTTTAGTCACTAAGTTGTGTCTGACCCCTTTGTGACCCCATGGAGTGTAGCCCATCAGCCTCCACTGTCCATGGAATTTCCTAGGCAAAAATACTACAGTGGGAAAGAAAAAAACAAAAACAATTCCAGGCAGATAAAATATTTAAACATACAAAATAAAATTATAAAGAAGAAGAAATCACAAGAGAATTCTTCTTTTTTTTTTTTGGCCACTTCTATTGGTCTTTCATTTATTTATTTTCATTCATCTTTGTTCTTTGGCCCGTGTGGGCCTCCCATAGCAGTGGCCTCTGTCATCACAGAGCACTGGCTCTGGGCGCATGCGTCCCAGAGCTCCGGCTCAGTAGTTGGACACATCGGTCCAGCCGCTCCGTGGCACGTGGGATCTTCCCAGACCAGAGATTGAACCGGCACCCCTTGAAGTGCAAGGCAGTGTCCCTACCCACTGAACCACCAGAGAAGCCCTGAGAATTCTTTTATAACCAAGCAGCAAGGAAGGCCCAAGTATAGAACCAAAAAGGAAAAGCAGACAAATTTTTTTTACATAAAACTTGAGACTTTTCAAGATAAAAACCATCATAAGCAATGTCTAATTCCAAATGTCAAACTGTGGACAGGGTTAGGAACACCTGTAATTTATATCTCAAAGAGCTAATTTTCCTCATATACAAAGAATTCCTACCTATCAATAAGAAAAATCAACAGAGCAGGAAAATACGAGACATATGAAGAGATGCCAAATGTATGGGGGATTAATGTTGGCAATCTACCGACCTTAGAGTTAAGGTGGACACAATTCATCACAAGGGTCCTTAAATGAAGGAGGAGGAGGCAGAGAAGGTCAAAAAAAAAATGATGAGGTAACACAAAAAAGGGTCGGAAAAGTGCACTTGTAGGATGCATTTGTAAGAAAAGAAATCCATATTAAAAACCACGCTTAGATCTCATTTTTATCTATTACATGGGAAAAATCAAGAAGTTTTGGGACAAAATTTATTAGTAAGAATGTGCACCTAGTATGTAAATAACCAGACAGATAAAAGACAGAACTGAAATGAACCCAGAATACAGAGAGGAAATTGTTGTTTAGTCACTAAGTTGTGTCTGACCCCTTTGTGACCCCATGGAGTGTAGCCCATCAGCCTCCACTGTCCATGGAATTTCCTAGGCAAAAATACTACAGTGGGAAAGAAAAAAACAAAAACAATTCCAGGCAGATAAAATATTTAAACATACAAAATAAAATTATAAAGAAGAAGAAATCACAAGAGAATTCTTCTTTTTTTTTTTTGGCCACTTCTATTGGTCTTTCATTTATTTATTTTCATTCATCTTTGTTCTTTGGCCCGTGTGGGCCTCCCATAGCAGTGGCCTCTGTCATCACAGAGCACTGGCTCTGGGCGCATGCGTCCCAGAGCTCCGGCTCAGTAGTTGGACACATCGGTCCAGCCGCTCCGTGGCACGTGGGATCTTCCCAGACCAGAGATTGAACCGGCACCCCTTGAAGTGCAAGGCAGTGTCCCTACCCACTGAACCACCAGAGAAGCCCTGAGAATTCTTTTATAACCAAGCAGCAAGGAAGGCCCAAGTATAGAACCAAAAAGGAAAAGCAGACAAATTTTTTTTACATAAAACTTGAGACTTTTCAAGATAAAAACCATCATAAGCAATGTCTAATTCCAAATGTCAAACTGTGGACAGGGTTAGGAACACCTGTAATTTATATCTCAAAGAGCTAATTTTCCTCATATACAAAGAATTCCTACCTATCAATAAGAAAAATCAACAGAGCAGGAAAATACGAGACATATGAAGAGATGCCAAATGTATGGGGGATTAATGTTGGCAATCTACCGACCTTAGAGTTAAGGTGGACACAATTCATCACAAGGGTCCTTAAATGAAGGAGGAGGAGGCAGAGAAGGTCAAAAAAAAAATGATGAGGTAACACAAAAAAGGGTCGGAAAAGTGCACTTGTAGGATGCATTTGTAAGAAAAGAAATCCATATTAAAAACCACGCTTAGATCTCATTTTTATCTATTACATGGGGAAAAAATCAAGAAGTTTTGGGACAAAATTTATTAGTAAGAATGTGGGTAGAGAAGTCCTTTCATGTACAGCAGGGGAGAGAGCACAAGTATCACCTATGAAGGATGACAGTTTGGCAATATCTAATAAAAATCATTTAAATTTGATTCTATTAAGTAGTAACTCCAATCAAATCATTCATCCTATAGACACACTTGTATGTGTGAGAAATAATGCATGCACTGAAGCCTTGTTTACAGTAATAGGAAAAATCACAAATGAGCCAAATGTCCATTATTAAAGTCCTAGTTAAATGAACTTTGGCAATGGAATATTATGCAGCCGTAGAAAAGGAAGGTCTTTACTGATAAATGGAACAATTTCTGAGACGGATCATTGAAAGGGGTAAATAGGCAGACTTGGTAAGGAGACTAGTGGTTTCCAAAGAGGAAGAGGAGGAGGAGGAGGAGGAGGGAGAACAAACATATTCTAGCCTAAATGTTCGCCATGTTGTAAAGATCTACTCTGAAAGTAACTTTCTTATTGTTTTATGGATAGAAACTATTTTGCATTGGAAGTCTCATCTAGTCTTGACGTCTGGAGACCATCCTCTGGCTAATCTTATGTTAACGTGGTGGGAGTGGGTCTAGAAAGACCTTTACAGCCTTAAAATAGTCTTTTGATCTATTGTTAATAACCAACTGAAAAAGTACAAAATGCCTTGCCTAAACTAGATGCTGGGGTACTCTTCTATTCCCTCTTCTAGTGCCTTGGCTGGAAGCTTTCTCCATCCCTCTACTTTAATAAACCTTTCGCTGCACTAAGCTCTGAGTGACCAAAGCCAGGTCTTTTGATCCCAACGTGAAAGTTAAGGATACAAGAATGAAAGAATAGAATATTTTCAATGTATGTTGTTCTGGGCCTCTTTAACTTTGCAACCTTCTACTTATAATACCTTTTCCAAAAATAAAATATAAATAAAAGAGTGTGCCTACAAAGAGAATGAAGGAGGAGGAGGCAGAGAAGGTCAAAAAAAAAATGATGAGGTAACACAAAAAAGGGTCGGAAAAGTGCACTTGTAGGATGCATTTGTAAGAAAAGAAATCCATATTAAAAACCACGCTTAGATCTCATTTTTATCTATTACATGGGGAAAAAATCAAGAAGTTTTGGGACAAAATTTATTAGTAAGAATGTGGGTAGAGAAGTCCTTTCATGTACAGCAGGGGAGAGAGCACAAGTATCACCTATGAAGGATGACAGTTTGGCAATATCTAATAAAAATCATTTAAATTTGATTCTATTAAGTAGTAACTCCAATCAAATCATTCATCCTATAGACACACTTGTATGTGTGAGAAATAATGCATGCACTGAAGCCTTGTTTACAGTAATAGGAAAAATCACAAATGAGCCAAATGTCCATTATTAAAGTCCTAGTTAAATGAACTTTGGCAATGGAATATTATGCAGCCGTAGAAAAGGAAGGTCTTTACTGATAAATGGAACAATTTCTGAGACGGATCATTGAAAGGGGTAAATAGGCAGACTTGGTAAGGAGACTAGTGGTTTCCAAAGAGGAAGAGGAGGAGGAGGAGGAGGAGGGAGAACAAACATATTCTAGCCTAAATGTTCGCCATGTTGTAAAGATCTACTCTGAAAGTAACTTTCTTATTGTTTTATGGATAGAAACTATTTTGCATTGGAAGTCTCATCTAGTCTTGACGTCTGGAGACCATCCTCTGGCTAATCTTATGTTAACGTGGTGGGAGTGGGTCTAGAAAGACCTTTACAGCCTTAAAATAGTCTTTTGATCTATTGTTAATAACCAACTGAAAAAGTACAAAATGCCTTGCCTAAACTAGATGCTGGGGTACTCTTCTATTCCCTCTTCTAGTGCCTTGGCTGGAAGCTTTCTCCATCCCTCTCTTCTTTAATAAACCTTTCGCTGCACTAAGCTCTGAGTGACCAAAGCCAGGTCTTTTGATCCCAACGTGAAAGTTAAGGATACAAGAATGAAAGAATAGAATATTTTCAATGTATGTTGTTCTGGGCCTCTTTAACTTTGCAACCTTCTACTTATAATACCTTTTCCAAAAATAAAATATAAATGAAAGAGTGTGCCTACAAAGAGAATGTATAACTTGGGGACTTCCCTGGCAGACCAATGGGTAAGAATCTGCCTGCCAAAGAAGGGGACACAGGTTTGATCCCTAGTCCGGAAGATGCCACATGCCGCAGGGCAGCTAAGCCTGTGCACCGCAACTGCTGAGACCATGAGCCCTGGAGCCTGCGCTCCACAACAAAAAAAGCCACCACAATGAGAAACCTGTGCGCTGCCACTAGGGAGTAGCTCTGGCCTGCAACAATGGAGACCCAGCGCAGTCATAAGTAAACAAAATGTTAAAAAGAGAATGCATAACTTGGGGTTTTATTATTTTTGAGCTCTCTGAAATTGGAATGTCTCCTCTATGCATAGGTCTCATGTTGCACTTTTAGTGCTTAGTAGATATCAGCTAACAGGGAGTTAAGCTGAGGAGACATTGCATCTGAGTCTAGTGGGATAGACTTATGTGTGGTTTTGCAGTCTCTTGATGGATAGTTAAGTCTTGACTGGTGTCACGGCCCAAGAACAGCTTCCAGAAAGGTCCCCACCAGCCCACAGAGCCAGAGGTCATAGTGGCATCAAAAGATGTTCTTTTGGACAACTAATACTTCAAATACTTGCATGGTCAGTGAGAAACAGGGCTTGAAATGCCCCAAGCCCAAAGTTTATCTCAAGAAAATCTTTCCAACTCCCAGACATGTAAAAATGTGAGCAGAGAATTCAGTTCTCATAGGCGCCTAATCAAAACAGAAATTCTCTTGTCAAGAATATGCTTGATGGAGAAGGAAATGTCAACCCACTCCAATATTTTTGCCTGGGAAATATCATTGCATAGAGGAGCCTGAAGGGCTACAGTCCATGCTTTTTTGAAAAAAAATAAATAAATAAAAGAATATGCTTGAGGGACTTCCCTGCTGGTCTGGTGGCTAAGACACTGTGCTCCCAATGCAGAGAGCCTGAGTTCAGGCCAGGGGACTAGATCTCACATGCTTCAACTAAAAGTCCCATGTGCCACAACTAAGACCCAGTGCAGCCAAATTAATAAATATTTTTTAAAAAGAATATGCTCAGTAATACCATTATAACACATTATGTTTTATTTCCATGGGAATTACATGGAACAAAAGTTATTAGTATACATGTGTCCATAAACCACAAACCTACAGTAATTTAACACAAAGATCTTATACCCCAGTATACAAAGTCACATGTTCTGTGAATTCATTTAAATTTAAAATCAGTTTAAGTTTGACCTTATACATCAATTTAAAATATTTTGATCTTCTCTATCAGTTCTCTCTCAATAAAAGTTGAAAAAATTTGTGATCAATCATGCTAAAGAAAGTCTGAATTATCTTTCTAGTCTCTCTACAGAAAGAGAGACTATATATACTAGATTTTGGTATAATATTACAAAAATCATTGTTCTAAGAGGGGGTGGACAAAAAAATGTAGGAGAAAATATTACAAAGGTGGGACAGGTCCTTGAGTTCATTCAAATGTTAGACTATTTTTCTGGATTTTGCGACCTGTGTGGTATTTGTTGGGTATTTCCAATTTGTAATTTGTTGTGCTTTCTTCATTCTAATTGTTTTCTTACCTAATTTGTTGGAAATATGTTCTGTCTCTTTTCTAAAAGGGGTCCCCCCTAATTCTGTAAGCTTCAGCCCCCAGACTCACCCCTGGTATTCAGGATCAATTTAAACCTTGCATTTGCCAGCCTCCCACGGGATGGTTAGAACCGGCAGCATGGGGCAGCTCCCATTTTTATACTAAAGACTGATGCCCAGATCAGCCAAGTCACCCGAACCAGCGAAGACAAAGTCTGGGTCCCTAAAGCTCCCAGTAACTCTCTTCTGAAGCTTTGTCTCCTCGAAGCACAGAAACCAGAAAGAGGTTCCCCCAAACCTGCTTCCCCCTGAGCCCACAAGTCCTCCCGCACTATCCCCCTTGCTACACGCGCAGGACCTTGGGACCCGTCTCATCTGATACAAGCGGGGAATTGATAAGATGTGATTCTCTGTGATGGAACCTCTGTGGACTGACATACCGCAGGCTCATCTGTAGGACCTGACAAGAGCCCAGCTTGCGACAGGTGGCCCTGAATTCCCAGGCCGCTGGGCCACTTTGAATTTTATTACACGGGAGCCCTTTTCTGCCTAGCGGCTATTCCACAAAAACCTAAGCTTTCATGAGTTTGTTCTGCTAAGCTACTGAAGGTTCGTCATTGTTCAGCCACTGGGTCGTGTCCAACTCTTTGCGACCTCGTGGACTGTAGTCCTCCAGGCTCCTCTGTCCAATGAGATTTCCCAGGCAAGAACACCGGAGTGGGTGGGCCATTTCCTTCTCCAGGAGGTCTTCCGGACCCAGGGATCAAACCCATGTCTCCTGCATTGGCAGGCTGATTCTTTCCTGCTGAGCCACCGGGGAAGCCTTATTGAAGATTTAGTTATACTCTGACCTAAAATCTATGAGAAGCCCTCAATTAAGGCTTTTTGGTTGTTGGATTTTTCTGTGCATTTGTTGGGGGGATTCTTATATCCAGTAATTAGGAGAACACACCACTTAGCTATTTCTTCCAAAGAGAAGTTGCTGCAGGGGATGTGACCAAGTGGGGTGCCGGGCCCAGAGCGCCACGTCCTCCCAGCATGCCGCCCTTCACCAGGCAGTCTTCAGCTGGGTTCCATGTCGGCTGGTCAAGAGCGCCTCAGAGCTGCACCAAACTCTCAAGCTCTTCCTTCCCAATCCTTTCTCCGCTCCCAGGAGGCAGACCAGAATCTAAATCTAAAGGCTCTTCTCCTGCTCTCCTCTGTTTTTCCACAATGAACTGCCTGCCCATCGAATCTCATCTTAGCATCTGTTTCTCAAGGACTCCAGAATGATACAAAAATGCCAAGTCACCCGAACCAGCGAAGACAAAGTCTGGGTCCCTAAAGCTCCAAAATTTTAAGCTTTGTCTCCTCGAAGCACAGAAACCAGAAAGAGGTTCCCCAAACCTGCTTCCCCCTGAGCCCACAAGTCCTCCCGCACTATCCCCTTGCTACACGCGCAGGACCTTGGGACCCGTCTCATCTGATACAAGCGGGAATTGATAAGATGTGATTCTCTGTGATGGAACCTCTGTGGACTGACATACCGCAGGCTCATCTGTAGGACCTGACAAGAGCCCAGCTTGCGACAGGTGGCCCTGAATTCCCAGGCCGCTGGGCCACTTTGAATTTTATTACACGGGAGCCCTTTTCTGCCTAGCGGCTATTCCACAAAAACCTAAGCTTTCATGAGTTTGTTCTGCTAAGCTACTGAAGGTTCGTCATTGTTCAGCCACTGGGTCGTGTCCAACTCTTTGCGACCTCGTGGACTGTAGTCCTCCAGGCTCCTCTGTCCAATGAGATTTCCCAGGCAAGAACACCGGAGTGGGTGGGCCATTTCCTTCTCCAGGAGGTCTTCCGGACCCAGGGATCAAACCCATGTCTCCTGCATTGGCAGGCTGATTCTTTCCTGCTGAGCCACCGGGGAAGCCTTATTGAAGATTTAGTTATACTCTGACCTAAAATCTATGAGAAGCCCTCAATTAAGGCTTTTTGGTTGTTGGATTTTTCTGTGCATTTGTTGGGGGGATTCTTATATCCAGTAATTAGGAGAACACACCACTTAGCTATTTCTTCCAAAGAGAAGTTGCTGCAGGGGATGTGACCAAGTGGGGGTGCCCGGGCCCAGAGCGCCACGTCCTCCCAGCATGCCGCCCTTCACCAGGCAGTCTTCAGCTGGGTTCCATGTCGGCTGGTCAAGAGCGCCTCAGAGCTGCACCAAACTCTCAAGCTCTTCCTTCCCAATCCTTTCTCCGCTCCCAGGAGGCAGACCAGAATCTAAATCTAAAGGCTCTCTTCTCTCCTGCTCTCCCTCTGTTTTTTCCACAATGAACTGCCTGCCCATCGAATCTCATCTTAGCATCTGTTTCTCAAGGACTCAGATGGATTTGCGACCCTAGAACATTTGAGAGTTAGCAAAAGGAGAGGAAAATGTCATTTTTTGTTTCTGCAAAGGAAAAAGAAAAAAAGGGTTTACAGAGCATCTCCTAAGTGTCAGGTATTGCTAGGTATTTCACTTATTTTGTCTTTTTTTTTATTTTGTATTGGGGTACAGCCAATTAACAAAACAGTGCTGTGAATAGTTTCAGGTAAACAGGAAAGGGATTCAGTCATACATATATATGTATTGCATGGAATTTCCCAGGCAAGAATACTGGAGTGGGGTGCCATTTCCTCTTCCAGGGAACCTCCCCCACCCAAGGGTGGAACCCATGTCTCTACATCTCCTGCACGGGCAGACGGATCCTTCACCACGAGCGCCACCTCAGAAGCCCATGCGTGTATCCCTTCGGCCCCAGGCTCCCCTGCCATCCAGATTGCAGGAGCATTGAGCAGAGCTCCCTGTGCTATACAGCAGGTCCTTGCTGGTTATCCATTTTAAATCTTGCTAGGTATTTTAAAATGTGCTGTCTCCTTTAACTCATAAAGGTAAGCCCTATTATTCCCAGATTAAAAAAAACACTAAGGGGAACTGTGTTTGGTAAAGTGGCTGCTAATGCCCTGACTGCTTACAGAGCGGCCGGCCCTGCTAAGCTTTCCAGACAAACTCTAGATTGAGTCAAGATGCAGTTTTCATGAGCTTCAGATAAGAGATAACAAATGCATCAGGTTGTACGGAACAAAGACAGTTGCCTGCAGTAACCTTCCTTCACCCCAGGCCGTCTGAGATGAGACACCTGTCAGGGCTTTTCCTCTCTGATGCACTCACCGCTCTTGTTCTAAGAATTCTCTGCCAAAGCCCAAACTGAGTCTACATCCACAATGGGGAGTTTCAGCCTTCAAATTCGTCAGCAGAAGTCATATCCGGTAGTTGACTGTAGACTATCATGCTTAGTCACTCAGTCGTGTCTGACTCTGCAACCCCATGCACTGTAGCCCATTAGACTCCTCGGTCCATGCGACGTCCCAGCAACAATACTGGAATGGGTTATCATTTCCTCCTCCAGGAGATCTTCCCAGCCCAGGGATGAAACCCACCTCTCCTGCATTGACAGGTGGATTCTTTACCACCGAGCCACCTAGGAAGCCTGTAGGATATCATGGATGGTCTAAAAAAAAAAAAAAAGCCTCCCTTGTCTTTTAATTTTAAAAATATACAATCAAAATGGTAACAAAAAATAGCTTCAAAGGTTGAGCAGCTGTATTAATTATGATAGCATCGCCTGCTAGAACACTGACTCCTCATTTTGGACACCCCATAGAAGCCTGCATCCTGTTGGCCCCACAGGGGAGGGGGAGTGGGTGACAAGGTAGGGGAATACTGGAGTGGGGTGCCATTTCCTCTTCCAGGGAACCTCCCACCCAAGGGTGGAACCCATGTCTCTACATCTCCTGCACGGGCAGACGGATCCTTCACCACGAGCGCCACCTCAGAAGCCCATGCGTGTATCCCTTCGCCCCAGGCTCCCTGCCATCCAGATTGCAGGAGCATTGAGCAGAGCTCCCTGTGCTATACAGCAGGTCCTTGCTGGTTATCCATTTTAAATCTTGCTAGGTATTTTAAAATGTACTGTCTCCTTTAACTCATAAAGGTAAGCCCTATTATTCCCAGATTAAAAAAAACACTAAGGGGAACTGTGTTTGGTAAAGTGGCTGCTAATGCCCTGACTGCTTACAGAGCGGCCGGCCCTGCTAAGCTTTCCAGACAAACTCTAGATTGAGTCAAGATGCAGTTTTCATGAGCTTCAGATAAGAGATAACAAATGCATCAGGTTGTACGGAACAAAGACAGTTGCCTGCAGTAACCTTCCTTCACCCCAGGCCGTCTGAGATGAGACACCTGTCAGGGGGCTTTTCCCTCTCTGATACACTCACCGCTCTTGTTCTAAGAATTCTCTGCCAAAGCCCAAACTGAGTCTACATCCACAATGGGGAGTTTCAGCCTTCAAATTCGTCAGCAGAAGTCATATCCGGTAGTTGACTGTAGACTATCATGCTTAGTCACTCAGTCGTGTCTGACTCTGCAACCCCATGCACTGTAGCCCATTAGACTCCTCGGTCCATGCGACGTCCCAGCAACAATACTGGAATGGGTTATCATTTCCTCCTCCAGGAGATCTTCCCAGCCCAGGGATGAAACCCACCTCTCCTGCATTGACAGGTGGATTCTTTACCACCGAGCCACCTAGGAAGCCTGTAGGATATCATGGATGGTCTAAAAAAAAAAAAAAAGCCTCCCTTGTCTTTTAATTTTAAAAATATACAATCAAAATGGTAACAAAAAATAGCTTCAAAGGTTGAGCAGCTGTATTAATTATGATAGCATCGCCTGCTAGAACACTGACTCCTCATTTTGGACACCCCATAGAAGCCTGCATCCTGTTGGCCCCACAGCAGTGGTGACAAGGTAGGGGTGGGAGGCCTCAGCCACACGCAGGCAACGACTGACCCAGGTCCACAGTGGCTCTTCCGTCTGCAACGCACGGCTTTCCCAAGGCCGCCTTGGGGGTCAACACCCAGGTAAAACAGGAGAAGCAGGTGGAGGATTACTTCTGCTAACATGACAGCCACTGATGAGAAGCAGTCATATGACCACACCTGGACGCAAAGGAGGCTGGGAAACGAGCTCCTGTCTGGACAAAAATGTGACACCATGAAATAAAAATGTGAGTGTTAGGGGTAGAGCTGGCTCTCTCTGCCCAACAGGCCTTGCCCCCTGAGGTGACTACCGTTTCCTTTTGCCCTGGACACCCAGTTTCAGCACTCAAGGTTCATATCCCAGGAAACCCCTCAGTCTCAGGTACCCTGGGACAGCGGTCACTCCATTAACTGAAAGTGAATTAACAATTTAAAATAACAACTTGGGAGAGGGAGCCAGATGCTTTAACACGCATTCAGGAGATGGCAGGAAGAAACCTGAGCTGGTGATTAGAAAGATTCGTTTTTAACCACTTTTTTCCAGACGGCGAATTCACTAACAGCCAAAGGCAAAATTTTAAGAATTCCCGAACACATTGCTGAGCAAGTGAAAGAGCCACAAAGGCCTGAAAGTAATTGGAAATAAAATATAAAAGCAATAAAATCCCAAACCATGAAAACCATTGTATAGGCTACAAAACGAGCAGAAACGCTTACTAACATATAAAATATTGCTGAACTGCCTCTCTGGCAAAACAAAATGATCAGTATCTAAAAAAATTGGGGTGATACTCATTTTTACCAGTTCACCATTTCAACCAAAGTATTATTTTAAACAACGAGTTTTGACCTGTGTTTCCATCCATTTGTCTTTTAGCACGGCACGACTTTCTACAGAGAAGCCATGTCAAACACCAGTGATCCCTGCCTTCACTCATCCCCAGTCCTTCTCATCTTAGCATCTTTTATTTTTTAAGTTTATTTACTTATTTATTTAAGGCTATTCTGGGTTTTCACTGCTGCCATAGGCTCTTCTCTAATCGAAGGGAGTGAAGACTACTCTCTGGTTGAGGTGAGCAGGCTTCTTGTTGCGGTGGCCTCTCTTGTTGTGGAACTCAGGCTCTAGGACACAAGGGGCTCAGTAGTTGCGGCTCTGAGGCTCTAGAGCACAGGCTCCACAGTTGCGGCTCACGGGCTTAGTTGCTCTGCAGCATGTAGAATCCTCCCAGATCAGGGATTGAACTCATGTCTCCTAGATTGGCAGGCAAATTCTTTACCACTGAGCTACCAGGGAAGCCCTTACTTTAGCATCTTTCTGAAGCTTTGTCTCACTAGATTTTGTTTTCCTCGGTTATAGTGCCATTTCTCTCAAGTTCAGAGGCCACATGTTTCCTTTTGATGTGTTCATCCCTACCCAGCTCCACCACCTCCTGGTCCAAAGAACAATTCAAACCAGTGGAGGAAATAAAGCCTGAGAAGATCCACGTTCTCCCCAGAAGGAAATGATGCTACATTATCACCCCCCCTCCAGACATACACACCAGAAATACTCCCTTCACATGTTCATGTCATATTACATTCAGCTGTGTCTGTGAGTACCTTTCATGGGCTGCTGGGCGCATGTGACCTTGGCCACTCTGTGACTTCCTTAAGGAACTCATTAAGAACTTCATATTGTACCTTACTCTTCTTGAGTGCTGAAAGTAAGCCACAAAGGCCTGAAAGTAATTGGAAATAAAATATAAAAGCAATAAAATCCCAAACCATGAAAACCATTGTATAGGCTACAAACGAGCAGAAACGCTTACTAACATATAAAATATTGCTGAACTGCCTCTCTGGCAAAACAAAATGATCAGTATCTAAAAAAATTGGGGTGATACTCATTTTTACCAGTTCACCATTTCAACCAAAGTATTATTTTAAACAACGAGTTTTGACCTGTGTTTCCATCCATTTGTCTTTTAGCACGGCACGACTTTCTACAGAGAAGCCATGTCAAACACCAGTGATCCCTGCCTTCACTCATCCCCAGTCCTTCTCATCTTAGCATCTTTTATTTTTTAAGTTTATTTACTTATTTATTTAAGGCTATTCTGGGTTTTCACTGCTGCCATAGGCTCTTCTCTAATCGAAGGGAGTGAAGACTACTCTCTGGTTGAGGTGAGCAGGCTTCTTGTTGCGGTGGCCTCTCTTGTTGTGGAACTCAGGCTCTAGGACACAAGGGGCTCAGTAGTTGCGGCTCTGAGGCTCTAGAGCACAGGCTCCACAGTTGCGGCTCACGGGCTTAGTTGCTCTGCAGCATGTAGAATCCTCCCAGATCAGGGATTGAACTCATGTCTCCTAGATTGGCAGGCAAATTCTTTACCACTGAGCTACCAGGGAAGCCCTTACTTTAGCATCTTTCTGAAGCTTTGTCTCACTAGATTTTGTTTTCCTCGGTTATAGTGCCATTTCTCTCAAGTTCAGAGGCCACATGTTTCCTTTTGATGTGTTCATCCCTACCCAGCTCCACCACCTCCTGGTCCAAAGAACAATTCAAACCAGTGGAGGAAATAAAGCCTGAGAAGATCCACGTTCTCCCCAGAAGGAAATGATGCTACATTATCACCCCCCCTCCAGACATACACACCAGAAATACTCCCTTCACATGTTCATGTCATATTACATTCAGCTGTGTCTGTGAGTACCTTTCATGGGCTGCTGGGCGCATGTGACCTTGGCCACTCTGTGACTTCCTTAAGGAACTCATTAAGAACTTCATATTGTACCTTACTCTTCTTGAGTGCTCAGAAAATGCAAAGGGTTGAAATGAAGTTTGACTCAGAAACATTAGATAAGGAAGAGATCCACAAACTTAGTCTCATGACGAAGTGAAATTCCCTGAGGAGACGGGAACACCACAGTGTTTTCATTTAAACCCTTCTGAACAGCAATTTCTGTGAGAAATTTGAGCTCCAGAGGGCTACTCAGCCAAATCAATGAATACTGGCTTTCCTCTGTAGCTTTGGAGAACCATCAACTGTTCATGCTTCTCCGCTGACTTCTGAGTTGTCAGTGTACTGACTCCAGCTAAATGCCCCAGGCCTCGGGGTCACTTTTGGTCTTTAAAGAAAGGAGTGGGGCTGAGCCAGCTTGTCACAGCTGTGAACCCTGGCTGTGTACCCCCAGGGCGCTGAAATAACAGTCCCCTGCACTCATCCAGTCTGGGCCTTTCCTGGGAGCTGTCATGACTGCAAAGTGAGGTGAACTTGGCGGATGCAGAGCGCCGAGGCTGGGGAGTTAGCGGTGATGCAAAATCACGTCCAGGGCGTGAGAGGTTGTGCTCCGAGAAGGTGACCACAGCGACCCAGTGGCCAAGCCACTGCAACCATGGTATATACTGCGATAGGTACTACACAGTACACATGGATACACATGCCTGCAGTATACACACACATATACACATCACAATATACACACACATACACATCACAACACACATATATAGAGATACACACACACACACACACACCATAGTCACTGGACTTCCCTGGTGGCTCAATGTAGGAAACCTGGTTCGATCCCCAGGTTGGGAAGATCCCCTGGAGAAGGGAATGGCTACCCACCAGTATCCTAGCCTAGAGACTTCCACGGACAGAGGAGCCGGGCGGGCTATAGTTGATGGGTTGCAAAGAGTAGGACACGGTTGAGGGGCTTTCACTTCATTTCGCTTCATAGTCACTATCCACATTATTACATATTAATATATCTACCATAAATAGGTGTTATGTGTATATAATATGCAAACATACACATATATATTAAAGAGAAAATATATAAAACATATAATATAGAGAAATATATTAAATTTACAATATTGTACTCTGTGTATATAATAAGTATATATTATCCAATACTATGGCCACCTGATGAGAAGAGCAGACTCATCGGAAAAGATCCTGATGCTGGGGAAGACAGGGGGGGCAGGAGGAGAAGAGGGTGACAGAGGACGAGATGGTTGGATGGCATTGCTGACTCAACAAGCATGTGTCTGAGCCAGCGCAAGGAGATAGTGAAGAACAGGGGCACGGGGCACATTGCAGTCCATGGGGTCACAAAGAGCTGGGCACGACTTAGCAACTGAACAACAGTTACCTATGTGTACTTGTGTATGTGTGTGTGTGTGTGTGTGTGTGTGCATAGTATGGCCACTACCTCCACTATCATTGTGACGCCTTGCTCTGCTGCCCGCCTGCCCAGTGCCCCTGAGCCAGGACTGGCCTCTCAGCCCCTTGTCATGCTGGGGCCCACTGCCCGGCCTCCGTGCCTGCCCTCCCCACATCTGAATCTCTTCTTCCACAGACACCCTTCACCTATGAACTCGCACTGATCTTCAGGCACTAATCTTAATTCAAGGCCACTTCCCTGTTACAAGCTGTCCCCTCAAATGAAGTCAATTCCCCCATCGTAAGCTGTTTTTTTTTTCCTTCACAGCAGTTTTCACCATTTATTAAGTAATTAGGCTATTGTTTTGAAAAAAGTTCTGTCCTCCTCAATGGACTATGAGCAGGGACCTTGCTTCAGTCACTCCCTTTTGCATCTCCAGAGCCCAGAACAGTACAAGCTGTTGCAGAGGTCTGGTTAATATCAAGCACGTGGATGGCTTGGGGTCTGATAGTAAACCAAGTCAAGACACCGTACTGCCGGAGGGGCTCAGACGCCTGTAGAAGAGAACAGAGTAAAAGCGAAGGGGAGCAGACGCCCGGGGAGCAGACCGCCTCCAGGTGCCACAGATGTGCCCTAAAGCAGTGGTTCTTACACCTGAGCCTGCAGCAGAATCACCTGGAGAGCTTGTTAAACTGCAGAGTGCTAAATGTGGTCCCGGAGTCTTTGCTTCAGTAGGTTCGAGCTGGGACTTAGAAACTTGCTTTTCCAACAGGTTTCCAGGTTATGCCCCAGTTCCAGGTTCTGGGACCCCATTTTAAGAACCACTGTTCTGGGCTTCCCTGGTGGCCCAGTGGGTAAAGAGTCCACCTTGCAGTGCAAGGGGCACCAGTTCAATCTCCGGCCCGGGAATATCCCACATGCCGCGGAGCGGCTGGGCTGTTGTGTCCAATTACAAGCCAGCACTCTGGAGCACATGCGCCCAGAGCCAGTGCTCTGCAGTGAGAGAGGCCACTGCAATGGGAGGCCCATACAGGCCAAAGAATAATGATGGGTGAAAATGAATAAATGGGAAAATAAAATAAATGCTTAAAACAAAGAACCACTGTTCTTAGACATCAAGCAGTTTCCAAACAGCCTGATAGAAGCAACCCAACCACTCCCAGGCTTTTCTAGACAATGCCCCAGGAGCAACCGACACACCAGATTTTGACAATCTCCCTCTGACTTAGCTCCCAGCCATCAGGGAGCTGCAGCATCACCTGCAAAGATGCCCAGCGCTCAACCCTCAGGGATTCAGTTTCCATGGATCTGCACAGGAACCCACCATCTACCATGAAAACTCCTCAGGTGAGTTGAAAGTACAGCCGGGATGAAGAATCACTACTGAGACCACAGCTCATAAATTCAACTCAGAAATTTAATGTTGCAGATGTCTAACCTGGAATAACTGAGGCTTATCCAAGAACCATGCTATGCCTCTTTACTGGATTAAAACTAGTACCACACAGCATTACAAGTAACACAGAAGCCCATCTCTTAGCCCAAATAACCATGCTAAAGGAAACTGTGCTTGGACTCAGAACTGGAGAATGAAGGGACGGAGAGCATTCCTTCCCTTCTTTACCAAAGGAGGACTATGCCAGCTACAGTGCTTAGTGCTGGGTACATAGTGATGGCTCAGTCACAATTTCTACATGAACAGAACTAACACTTTCAGGCGGAGTTGCTGGAAAATTTCAGGTAAGGATCCAGAAGGCAGAGGATTGTGAACATCAGAAGGGCACAGAGGTAAGAGGGAACAAGAGCCCATTTGGTTTAGAGACGCAGTCAGAACGGAGGGGACCTACCTGGCGTCCTCCAGAGCTCAAGGTATCCACTGTCGTCCAGCAAAGCCGAGACGCTAAGTCCAGGAGCAGAGGTGTCCACAACCTGCGAACAAAGCCAGGAAAGGTAACCAGCTTGACTGAGCACACCTGAGAAGGCTAGGTTTGGAAGTCCGGGATACTGCATGTGGGGTTCCGGGGGGAGTTTTGGTATATGACCACTGGATTAGTATCTTGGCGGGGAACCCATTACGCCCAGGGATTCCACCCTGCGGCACCCCCTCAACTGGGGGACTCTGGCCATCAGAGAAAACGCACACACATGTGCAAACATCACAATAGCAAAATTAGAACGGAAATCTCACTTATGTCTAAGCAAGTCCCATACCTTTGAAATGCAGGGCCCTCAACTTGGCTGGGGATGAAAGCCAAACTGGAGCCTCCTGCCTCCCTGTCCTGATCATACTTTGGGGCTGATGTAGATCACTGCCGCACCCCCTAGAAGCCAGTGGAACCCGGCCAAGCAGGAACCTGCAGGCCAACCAGCACCCTACCTAGTGTCTGTAGGGCCCGGGGTAGCCACTGTGGTCGTAGCCAAGCTGAGTGTAGGAGCTGAGGGGATTGAAGCTGTGGAAGTTGAGGGCCTGCTCTCGGCCTGCTTCCTGCCTGCTTCTCCAGCTCTGCGTCATCTGAGAAGCTCCAGAGAAGTTGCTTGCACTACTAGGGACGCCCAGGCCCCACCCAGACCAGTTAACCCGGAACCGGAAGGGCGGGGCCAGACAGAGGCTTTTTTTCTGAGCCCGCAGGCCTATCTGGAAGGCCTGCTCTGCATGGGCTGTGTTCGCTGCTGAGACACTGCTGGGGCGCGGGCGTGGGAGGGTTGGCCCTTCCTCCAGTCCTGCGAGGCCCACATAGTCAGCCTTCCCGCTGCCAAAAACGCCTCCTTGGCTCCTAGAAACAGCTGACTCGTTCTCACTTCCATGGGGTAAAGAGGGCAGTGTTCGATCCCTCATCCCAGCTCAGGATGCACAAACTCCCTCCCTGCTTCCTCTCTGCTAAATCTGCCCCTTCCTTATTTGTTCAGCAAACATTTGTGGAAGAGGCGGCCCAGGATTTACTGAGCCCAGACCAGGGGTGGGCAGGGTCTGGGGCTGAGGAGAGAGCAGGGAACAGCAAGGCGCTTACAAGAAACAGTCCAGAACCCAGACACTGACACGAAAGTGTAAGCAAATGAGTGGACAGTGGTGCAGACAAGGGCTGCGTTGACCTGGGTGTTTCTATGGTGATTGGAGTCATTTGGAGGGAATGGTTTCTGTGGATTGAGTGGTCAGAAGGGGCCTCTGCTCTGAGAACGTGACAGTTAAGTAAAAGCCTGAATTAGAAAAAGAAAACTGGCTCCCCAGAGAAAACGCACACATGTGCAAACATCACAGATAGCAAAATTAGAACGGAAATCTCACTTATGTCTAAGCAAGTCCCATACCTTTGAAATGCAGGGCCCTCAACTTGGCTGGGGATGAAAGCCAAACTGGAGCCTCCTGCCTCCCTGTCCTGATCATACTTTGGGGCTGATGTAGATCACTGCCGCACCCCCTAGAAGCCAGTGGAACCCGGCCAAGCAGGAACCTGCAGGCCAACCAGCACCCTACCTAGTGTCTGTAGGGCCCGGGGTAGCCACTGTGGTCGTAGCCAAGCTGAGTGTAGGAGCTGAGGGGATTGAAGCTGTGGAAGTTGAGGGCCTGCTCTCGGCCTGCTTCCTGCCTGCTTCCCCAGCTCTCGTCATCTGAGAAGCTCCAGAGAAGTTGCTTGCACTACTAGGGACGCCCAGGCCCCACCCAGACCAGTTAACCCGGAACCGGAAGGGCGGGGCCAGACAGAGGCTTTTTTTCTGAGCCCGCAGGCCTATCTGGAAGGCCTGCTCTGCATGGGCTGTGTTCGCTGCTGAGACACTGCTGGGGCGCGGGCGTGGGAGGGTTGGCCCTTCCTCCAGTCCTGCGAGGCCCACATAGTCAGCCTTCCCGCTGCCAAAAACGCCTCCTTGGCTCCTAGAAACAGCTGACTCGTTCTCACTTCCATGGGGTAAAGAGGGCAGTGTTCGATCCCTCATCCCAGCTCAGGATGCACAAACTCCCTCCCTGCTTCCTCTCTGCTAAATCTGCCCCTTCCTTATTTGTTCAGCAAACATTTGTGGAAGAGGCGGCCCAGGATTTACTGAGCCCAGACCAGGGGTGGGCAGGGTCTGGGGCTGAGGAGAGAGCAGGGAACAGCAAGGCGCTTACAAGAAACAGTCCAGAACCCAGACACTGACACGAAAGTGTAAGCAAATGAGTGGACAGTGGTGCAGACAAGGGCTGCGTTGACCTGGGTGTTTCTATGGTGATTGGAGTCATTTGGAGGGAATGGTTTCTGTGGATTGAGTGGTCAGAAGGGGCCTCTGCTCTGAGAACGTGACAGTTAAGTAAAAGCCTGAATTAGAAAAAGAAAACTGGCTCCCCTGGAGCAAAGAGCCCCAGGCAGAGGGAAGAGCAGCCATGCAAAGGCACTGAGGTGGGAAGAGCTCGTGAGGAAGGAACACAGAGGACAAAGGGAGAGAGCAGCTCCAGTGAGCATATCCATGTGTCCTGGGAGAACTGGAGGGGAAAGGCGACGTGATAGGCAGTGTTTAAAAATTGCTTTCGCTGCCATGCAGAGAATGGGATAGAATACAAGGAACAAGGGAGGAAGCTAAGTGACCGGCATGGTAAGGGTTAGGAGGCAAAGGGGCAGGGCACAATTTTTGGAAAGAATGACAGCCCAAGGACACAGCGCAAACCCATTAGAATCAAATGGGTCCAAGATGGCTGGTAGACCAGACCTTGATCCTCAGTCAGCAAGCTAAATGACACACCCAGAGGCGCCATGACAGTTCCGCCCCTTCCCAAAAAGAGCTGGAATAATCCTCCCACTCATTAGCATATGGAATTACCCAGCCCATAAAAGCTAAGAACGCCATGTTTTCCGGGCCACTGGATTTGCTCTGCCATGGCCCACACTGTCTGTGGAGTGTACTCTCTCTGAATCTGAATAAATCCATTTCTTGCCTATCATTTTGTCTCTCGCTGAATTCTTCTCTGCAAAGAGACATGAAGAACCTGAACTTCAGTGGGTCCAGACATTGGGTGAGTGATTTTAATTAACAGGGTCTAGGCTGGGTTCAAGTCCCGGCCGCATGGGTTCAAGTCCCAAACAGGTTTGATTAAGTCTTGACCCTGGGTTTAAGTCTCAATTTGAGCTTGAACACTTTCAGCATGACTGTCCACCCCAGAGGCCACGTCCAGCATACAGGATGTACGGTGTCATGTTAGTCACTCAGGCATGTCCAACTCTTTGCGACCCCAGGGACTGTAGCCCACGAGGCTCCTCTGCCCATGGGATTATCCAGGCAAAAATACGGAGTGGGTGGCGTTTCCTTCTCCAAGCATCCAGGATGGGTGGTATCGACGGCCTGGGTCTATGGTGATTGGAGTCATTTGGAGGAATGGTTTCTGTGGATTGAGTGGTCAGAAGGGGCCTCTGCTCTGAGAACGTGACAGTTAAGTAAAAGCCTGAATTAGAAAAAGAAAACTGGCTCCCCTGGAGCAAAGAGCCCCAGGCAGAGGGAAGAGCAGCCATGCAAAGGCACTGAGGTGGGAAGAGCTCGTGAGGAAGGAACACAGAGGACAAAGGGAGAGAGCAGCTCCAGTGAGCATATCCATGTGTCCTGGGAGAACTGGAGGGGAAAGGCGACGTGATAGGCAGTGTTTAAAAATTGCTTTCGCTGCCATGCAGAGAATGGGATAGAATACAAGGAACAAGGGAGGAAGCTAAGTGACCGGCATGGTAAGGGTTAGGAGGCAAAGGGGCAGGGCACAATTTTTGGAAAGAATGACAGCCCAAGGACACAGCGCAAACCCATTAGAATCAAATGGGTCCAAGATGGCTGGTAGACCAGACCTTGATCCTCAGTCAGCAAGCTAAATGACACACCCAGAGGCGCCATGACAGTTCCGCCCCTTCCCAAAAAGAGCTGGAATAATCCTCCCACTCATTAGCATATGGAATTACCCAGCCCATAAAAGCTAAGAACGCCATGTTTTCCGGGCCACTGGATTTGCTCTGCCATGGCCCACACTGTCTGTGGAGTGTACTCTCTCTGAATCTGAATAAATCCATTTCTTGCCTATCATTTTGTCTCTCGCTGAATTCTTCTCTGCAAAGAGACATGAAGAACCTGAACTTCAGTGGGTCCAGACATTGGGTGAGTGATTTTAATTAACAGGGTCTAGGCTGGGTTCAAGTCCCGGCCGCATGGGTTCAAGTCCCAAACAGGTTTGATTAAGTCTTGACCCTGGGTTTAAGTCTCAATTTGAGCTTGAACACTTTCAGCATGACTGTCCACCCCAGAGGCCACGTCCAGCATACAGGATGTACGGTGTCATGTTAGTCACTCAGGCATGTCCAACTCTTTGCGACCCCAGGGACTGTAGCCCACGAGGCTCCTCTGTCCATGGGATTTTCCAGGCAAAAATACGGGAGTGGGTGGCCGTTTCCTTCTCCAAGCATCCAGGATGGGTGGTATCGAAGCTGAGGCTGCTGTGTGCACCCAGTGAGGTCTCACTGGGCAGTTCTGTGGAGGAACTGGGAGGGTTGCTCCCAACTCTACCCAGAAGCCTGGTTCCCTGGCCCTCCAGAGAGGCGAGCCACTGGCATCCTTTATAACAATTCTCTCTCTGTGCAGAGCAGCCAGATTGCACTCTGCTCCTTGCCACTGAGAACTTTAACATGGTAAAGCATATCTTCACATCAACAACAAACAAATCAGAAGTTCTTGTATATTCAAGGCAAGTGGTACACTGACCTAGCTCAGGGTAGGAGTGGAGAGCCGAAAAGTATGGTAACATGTTTTATTAATACAAAGACCAACGGCTCAGTTTGTCAGCCTAGTCTTCGGCTGTTGACCCCATACACTTATTAACAGCTCTCTCTCTTTCACTCTTCAGAGCTTTCTGATTTGGAGGGTAAGTGTCACCTTCCTTATTAATTCCTGGAGCACAGCTTTCAGTCTGGATCCCCAAGTCAAAGCTTCCTGGAGGCCTCTATCATGTGGCCCAGCCAGTCACAGCATAAACCAGCTCCTTTACAACACCAAATGTCACAGCAACTGCAGGGGTGTGGGGCATCCATCTACAATAAGCCCTTTTTTTTTAAAGATTTGCTGAAGATTTGCCTTGCCACGGCAGCTCTAGCACCTAATCCCTCACAGAACACAACACAGAATAAATCCATTTCTTGCATGTCCAATTCTTCTCTGCAAAGAGACATGAAGAACCTGAACTTCAGTGGGTCCAGACATTGGGTGAGTGATTTTAATTAACAGGGTCTAGGCTGGGTTCAAGTCCCGGCCGCATGGGTTCAAGTCCCAAACAGGTTTGATTAAGTCTTGACCCTGGGTTTAAGTCTCAATTTGAGCTTGAACACTTTCAGCATGACTGTCCACCCCAGAGGCCACGTCCAGCATACAGGATGTACGGTGTCATGTTAGTCACTCAGGCATGTCCAACTCTTTGCGACCCCAGGGACTGTAGCCCACGAGGCTCCTCTGTCCATGGGATTTTCCAGGCAAAAATACGGGAGTGGGTGGCCGTTTCCTTCTCCAAGCATCCAGGATGGGTGGTATCGAAGCTGAGGCTGCTGTGTGCACCCAGTGAGGTCTCACTGGGCAGTTCTGTGGAGGAACTGGGAGGGTTGCTCCCAACTCTACCCAGAAGCCTGGTTCCCTGGCCCTCCAGAGAGGCGAGCCACTGGCATCCTTTATAACAATTCTCTCTCTGTGCAGAGCAGCCAGATTGCACTCTGCTCCTTGCCACTGAGAACTTTAACATGGTAAAGCATATCTTCACATCAACAACAAACAAATCAGAAGTTCTTGTATATTCAAGGCAAGTGGTACACTGACCTAGCTCAGGGTAGGAGTGGAGAGCCGAAAAGTATGGTAACATGTTTTATTAATACAAAGACCAACGGCTCAGTTTGTCAGCCTAGTCTTCGGCTGTTGACCCCATACACTTATTAACAGCTCTCTCTCTTTCACTCTTCAGAGCTTTCTGATTTGGAGGGTAAGTGTCACCTTCCTTATTAATTCCTGGAGCACAGCTTTCAGTCTGGATCCCCAAGTCAAAGCTTCCTGGAGGCCTCTATCATGTGGCCCAGCCAGTCACAGCATAAACCAGCTCCTTTACAACACCAAATGTCACAGCAACTGCAGGGGTGTGGGGCATCCATCTACAATAAGCCCTTTTTTTTTTTTTAAAGATTTGCTGAAGATTTGCCTTGCCACGGCAGCTCTAGCACCTAATCCCCTCACAGAACACAACACAGACTGGCATTCTCGCAAAACCTCCGCCTTACACAGAACTTTCCATGGCCCTGACCTACAGTTCATTCGCGCCCCTCAGCTGCGGGCCCCTCAGCTGCTGCCGTGTGGGCCAGCTAATCTGCCCAGGCTGGTAATCCAGAGTAGTCAGTCAGTCTCTGGGACCTGGCAGCCCCCTTCTGTGCAGTGACTAATTGTGGAGAGTTAGGGGTTAACAGGGGCTCCTTCTGTCCATGTTGACTGCCTGCGTCTGTGAATACAGGCCACAGTAGGTTATAAAGTATGAAGAACCCTAGCCATGGGGCTTCCCTTGTGGCTCAGTGGATAAGAACCCGTCTGCCAATGCAGGAGACACAGGTTCGAGCCCTGATCCAGGAAGATCCCACATACCGCAGAGCAGCTAAATCCACACATCAACAAAGACCCAGGGCTTCCCTGGTGGTCCAGTGGGTAAGGACACTGCCTTGCAGTGCAAGGGGCGCCGGTTCGAGCCATGGCCTGGGAAGATCCCACGTGCCGTGGAGCGGCTGGACTGATGTGTCCAACTACTGAGCCAGAGCTCTGGAGCGCATGCGCCCAGAGCCGGTGCTATGCGACAACAGAGGCCGCCGCGATGGGAGGCCCACAGGAGCCAAAGAACAAAGATGGATGAAAATGGACAAATGAAAGATCAATAGAAGTGGCCCACCTGCTCCCCTCCCTCCCCACCCCACCCCCACCAAAATAAATAAATAAATCTTTAAAAAAAACAAAGACCCAGATAGCCAAAATTAAATAAATAACAGTTTAAAAAAGAAAACCAAAGAACCCTAGCCATGAACCTGACTCGTGTCCACTGCTCCTGGCAAGGCAGGTTATCCCATCCTCAGACATGCTTTCCTCCCTGTGTCCTGGAGCCAACTCACGGGTCTGGCAGTTCTCAAAGAGAAAGGCTTGTCATGAGATGGGCCTGCTGTCTACATCAAGGGCCTCTATGGGGATTAATCAACAAGTCTTTATCAGGTCCTCTAGGCCCTGTGGGAGTTTCAAAGAACTATGACACTTGGTTCCAGCCCTCAAAACAGTGATTGTATACTTGGAATGGATGTGGTTCAAGAGCTTCAAAACTAAAATAAAAATGAAAAAGCTGAGTAACTAAGCAAAGACCAAGTCTGATTCCTGGTTCTATGTCCATTCAGCTGCGTGGCCAAGCCAAATTCTTCCACCTCTGAGCCTCAGGGACCTCCATTGCCAAATGAGGCTAAGAATACCCTCCTCACAGGGTCCTGGTGAGAAAGGAACTGAACAGTCAGTGGAGGGACTTTCCTGGTGGTCCAGTGGCTAAGACTTTGCCTTCTAATGTAGGGGGTGCAGGTGCAATCCTTGGTTGGGGAGCTATGATTTCACATGCCTTGTACCCCCAAAACCAAAACATAAAACAGCAGAAATATTATATTATTATTATTATATTAATGAAGACATCAGAAAATGGTTCACATAAAAAAATTCTTTAAAAAAAATTTAAAATACAGCATATGGGGTAAAAAGTGTCCAATCAACACCCAGCACCCAGGAGGTGCTTCTTTCTTTTTAAGAAGAGAAAGGCAAGCGTAGGCCAGGTTTGCAATAGCCATGAGTGGGGGCTGGAGGGGGGGGGCTCAGGAAGCTGACAGGGAAGACCTCATTTTCACCTCTGTCTGGTATTTACTGAGCACCTACTATGTGTCAAAAACCTAGCTCTATGCTGGGGAGACAAGACTAGGTCCCAAGATGCTCCAGTTGGCTGGAAGAAGACAGATGAACCAGAAAGGTGTGGAAAAGGAGAAGGCTGCAGAGGAGGCTCTCATCTAAGGGCTGAGCTTGTGTAATGCTGACTCAGCCAGTCCTTCCCTGAAGAGATCTATCTGGATGGGTGTCACTTTCTCTCTCTCTCTCTGTCTCTCTCTCTCTCTGTCTCACTCACTCACACACACACACACACCCCACACACAGAGTTTACTAAAGTTGTCACTCTCCTTTGTAATTTGATGTTTTGCCTATAATGGCACAAAGAGACCCACACAGATTTGTGTCTATTTTCAGGTTTCTGTAATGGCATGGATTTTTGCTTTCTATTTCCCTCTTCTACAGAAAATGAAAAGACAAATGTCTATGATAATTCACAATATAAAATCCTTACAAACGTGCGGTCTGTTTTCCCCCGAAGTCCTGATGTTTGTCATATGCCAAGGTCCTGAGGCAGGCAGTTGGGTCACATGGTCTGTTGAGGCCTCAGAAGCTGGCCGGAGGGAGCAACAGGGCTGAGCGGGCCCCGCCCTGCACTAGCCAAAGGGAATGAACAATTGAGTCCCATCTGCTACTGTCGTTCTTCTGGGAGGTCTAGTGGGGTTTGGTCCAGTGGCTAAGACTTTGCCTTCTAATGTAGGGGGTGCAGGTGCAATCCTTGGTTGGGGAGCTATGATTTCACATGCCTTGTACCCCCAAAACCAAAACATAAAACAGCAGAAATATTATATTATTATTATTATATTAATGAAGACATCAGAAAATGGTTCACATAAAAAAATTCTTTAAAAAATTTAAAATACAGCATATGGGGTAAAAAGTGTCCAATCAACACCCAGCACCCAGGAGGTGCTTCTTTCTTTTTAAGAAGAGAAAGGCAAGCGTAGGCCAGGTTTGCAATAGCCATGAGTGGGGGCTGGAGGGGGGGGGCTCAGGAAGCTGACAGGGAAGACCTCATTTTCACCTCTGTCTGGTATTTACTGAGCACCTACTATGTGTCAAAAACCTAGCTCTATGCTGGGGAGACAAGACTAGGTCCCAAGATGCTCCAGTTGGCTGGAAGAAGACAGATGAACCAGAAAGGTGTGGAAAAGGAGAAGGCTGCAGAGGAGGCTCTCATCTAAGGGCTGAGCTTGTGTAATGCTGACTCAGCCAGTCCTTCCCTGAAGAGATCTATCTGGATGGGTGTCACTTTCTCTCTCTCTCTCTGTCTCTCTCTCTCTCTGTCTCACTCACTCACACACACACACACACCCCACACACAGAGTTTACTAAAGTTGTCACTCTCCTTTGTAATTTGATGTTTTGCCTATAATGGCACAAAGAGACCCACACAGATTTGTGTCTATTTTCAGGTTTCTGTAATGGCATGGATTTTTGCTTTCTATTTCCCTCTTCTACAGAAAATGAAAAGACAAATGTCTATGATAATTCACAATATAAAATCCTTACAAACGTGCGGTCTGTTTTCCCCCGAAGTCCTGATGTTTGTCATATGCCAAGGTCCTGAGGCAGGCAGTTGGGTCACATGGTCTGTTGAGGCCTCAGAAGCTGGCCGGAGGGAGCAACAGGGCTGAGCGGGCCCCGCCCTGCACTAGCCAAAGGGAATGAACAATTGAGTCCCATCTGCTACTGTCGTTCTTCTGGGAGGTCTAGTCGGGGCAGTGGTGATACCTAAAGTCAAGTGGGGGTGACATCATAGTTCCCTATGGTCCGCCTGAATTCAGGGAGGGCCCCAAGCAGATGAAAGGCAAGGCGTCAACACTCAGGCCAAAAAAGACCCTGGGAAGAAGACTAGTCTGAGGGAGCATGAGTTGGAAACCATAGGCTCAGGGGTACATAACAGGAAGAAGTGAGGTGTTAAAGATAACCGGGGCCTCTGGTAGTCTAGGACTTAATCTGTGCCAAGCATAACATCTCCCATGAGCCTCAAAACAACCTTAACGAGTAGTTCTTCATAAACTTCATTCTACAGAAGAGGGATCGGGAGCTTAGAGAGGTTAGGAAGCAGCCCAGGATCTCACAGCCAGTAAGCAGCAACCTGGCCCAGGTCTGACTCCTAGGTTCTCATCTTTAACTGCTACAGCCCACGGCCTATAGGTAAAGCCTTCAGGCTTTCAGTAAACACGGGCTCGTGCCCACAACACCTCCAGGCCCCCAGGAGCAGGATGAGCGCCAGGCCTCACCTGCTCAGGGAGAGAGGTGCCACCTGCATTCGCTGGCGTGATCAGCACTGGCTGAGGCACTGGGAACCAGCCTCAGCTGCCGCAGTTGAGGAGGGGCTGAGGGAGGTGGGCGTTAAGAGCTCAGAGCAAAAAACAGAAAAGAATTGAAAAATTTAGGGTCTTCATTTCTTCTGTCTGAGATACATAAAATAAATGTTTGGATGGCAGACTGAGTTTTCTGGTTTCTACCTGGATGTTCTGACAAACAGCCTACAGATGATCACATTTGCCTCATGTTCGGAAATTTTCTGAAACGATATTCTGATGTTTCAGGGTGATTCTAAACGAATCTGGTAAGCCTAGGGTGTTTTTCGCCCAGCACGTCCTCCATACATTAATAGTTTTCATGAAGAGCTTTACCTGGAAGAAGCAAGCCAGGGGACGCCCCTTGCGGTACCAATCACTAGGAATGTTTATTTCACAAGGAAGAATGTGGTTATGTTCAGATCCCAGCCAGGAGACGGCAGGCGACACCAACACGGTGGATGTGAGGGTGTCCCAGAAGTTTATTGAACATTTAAGGAGCTTCTCATCCTCTGCCTAGCAGAGAGGTCTAGTCGGGCAGTGGTGATACCTAAAGTCAAGTGGGGTACAGTCGTCCCTATGGTCCGCCTGAATTCAGGGAGGGCCCCAAGCAGATGAAAGGCAAGGCGTCAACACTCAGGCCAAAAAAGACCCTGGGAAGAAGACTAGTCTGAGGGAGCATGAGTTGGAAACCATAGGCTCAGGGGTACATAACAGGAAGAAGTGAGGTGTTAAAGATAACTGGGGCCTCTGGTAGTCTAGGACTTAATCTGTGCCAAGCATAACATCTCCCATGAGCCTCAAAACAACCTTAACGAGTAGTTCTTCATAAACTTCATTCTACAGAAGAGGGATCGGGAGCTTAGAGAGGTTAGGAAGCAGCCCAGGATCTCACAGCCAGTAAGCAGCAACCTGGCCCAGGTCTGACTCCTAGGTTCTCATCTTTAACTGCTACAGCCCACGGCCTATAGGTAAAGCCTTCAGGCTTTCAGTAAACACGGGCTCGTGCCCACAACACCTCCAGGCCCCCAGGAGCAGGATGAGCGCCAGGCCTCACCTGCTCAGGGAGAGAGGTGCCACCTGCATTCGCTGGCGTGATCAGCACTGGCTGAGGCACTGGGAACCAGCCTCAGCTGCCGCAGTTGAGGAGGGGCTGAGGGAGGTGGGCGTTAAGAGCTCAGAGCAAAAAACAGAAAAGAATTGAAAAATTTAGGGTCTTCATTTCTTCTGTCTGAGATACATAAAATAAATGTTTGGATGGCAGACTGAGTTTTCTGGTTTCTACCTGGATGTTCTGACAAACAGCCTACAGATGATCACATTTGCCTCATGTTCGGAAATTTTCTGAAACGATATTCTGATGTTTCAGGGTGATTCTAAACGAATCTGGTAAGCCTAGGGTGTTTTTCGCCCAGCACGTCCTCCATACATTAATAGTTTTCATGAAGAGCTTTACCTGGAAGAAGCAAGCCAGGGGACGCCCCTTGCGGTACCAATCACTAGGAATGTTTATTTCACAAGGAAGAATGTGGTTATGTTCAGATCCCAGCCAGGAGACGGCAGGCGACACCAACACGGTGGATGTGAGGGTGTCCCAGAAGCCTTTGGGGACCTCAGTGACAGCCCCCAGCATTTGAGGAGTCTGTCCACCCTCCAGCATGTGGGAAAGCGGGGCTCATCCTCTGCCAGGGCTTCAGGAAGAGAGAAAGAAGGCGGGTGCGGAGAGGACCAGCCCGTGGGTCCCTGGCGTCAGCAGCCAGAGCAGGGAGCCTGGAAAGACACACAGCATCCCCTCCTCGGAAGTGGGTGAAGCCCAGAGGCAGAACAGAAGATGGGCAGCAGAGAATGGACAGGACTGAGAGAGCCAGACACGACAAGTGGGGACGGTCCTCAACATCCTGTCCTCGCAGCCCTAGGGTGAGGCCCTGGGCCGGAGGAGGCAGGGGTCTATGAGAGATGCCGCCTGGTTCCATTCCGCTGCATTGCTCAGTCGTGGCTGCCTCTTCGCGACCCCATGGACTGCAGAACACCAGGCTTTCCTGACCTTCCCCGTCTCCTGGAGCTTGCTCAAACTCAGTCCCTCCCAACAGGATGCCCTCCCATCAGAGGGCAGACAAAATGAAAACCACAATCACAGAAAACTAACCACACTGATCATATGGACCACAGCCATGTCTACCTCCATGAAACCACGAGCCGTGCCGTGTAGGGCCACCCAAGATCGACAAGTCACAGTGGAGCGTTCTGACAAAATGGGGTCCCCTGGAGAAGGGAAGGGCAGCCACTTCCGTAGCCTTGCCTTGGGAACCCCAGGAACAGTATGAAAAGGCTGCCTGGTTCAGACACATCTAAATGTGAACTGGAACCCCGGAAGGCAAGGGCACCTCCACGCAGGATCACGATCCCCTGCCCAGATTGTGGGCTGCAATCATCAAGCACCCCATCCTGTGGCTGAGAGCAACAGAAATTTAGTATCACAATTCTCGAGGCCAAAAGGCCACCAAGCTCAAGGTGTAGGCAGGGCTGGTTTCTCCTACAGGCTGAGAGGCAAAGTCTGTTCCGTGCCTCCCTCCTCAATTCTGCAGGTTTGTCAGCTACCCTTGGCGTGGTGTGACTTCTAGAAGCATCACCAGGGCTTCCCTGATGGTCCAGTGGGTAAGGACACCGCCTTGCATTGCAAGGGGCGCCGGTTCGATCCTTGGCCTGGGATGATCCCACGTGCCGTGGAGCGGCTGGACCGATGTGTCCAATTACCGAGCCGGAGCTCTGGGGCGCATGTGCCCAGAGCCGGTGCTCTGCGACGACAGAGGCCACTGCGATGGGAGGCCCACACAGACCAAAGAACAAAGATGGATGAGAACAGATAAATGAAAGATCAATAGACGTGGCCCGCCCGCCCCCCTCCCTCCTCACCCCCCTCGAAAAAAAAAAAAAATAGAAGCATCACCAGGGTTTCCACCTCCACCTCCACATGGCCCTACCCTTGTCCGCTGGATGAGGCTGGATAGGGCCCAGGCACCTGAATTTTCTACAGTTATCCCCCCAAGTAATCCAGAAGTACAGCCAGGTCTGAGCGCTTCTGTTCTGGAAGTAAAACATGGTGAAAAACCAGAGACACAGGGCCACGGTCTCTGCCGAAGTGAGTCCCGGACCCTCCACTGCCGTCCTGGGCTGCGGCGGAGCAGCCCGGAGGAAGGCACTTGGATTGAAAACATCAGCTTTTCAAATGATCGGCCCCAGTGTCTCAGGGTGAGGGTGCCTGCAGTTTCTGTGCTTTTCAACGACTAAATTAAAAAG
Source organism: Tragulus kanchil (assembly GCA_022376925.1). NCBI lineage: Eukaryota > Metazoa > Chordata > Mammalia > Artiodactyla > Tragulidae > Tragulus > Tragulus kanchil. Next base: position 72,406,929 of record JAIOJX010000003.1, on the reverse strand, counting down.
GCATAACTAATCTTCCTCTTCACGAAGACTTATTTGCCGAGGCCAGCCCTAAGGACAGTCTTGATGGTTTCCCGAGCATAGAGTCACCTGGCAGGTCAAGAGCCACAGGTTTTAAGGGAAGGGCAGCCACTTCCGTAGCCTTGCCTTGGGAACCCCAGGAACAGTATGAAAAGGCTGCCTGGTTCAGACACATCTAAATGTGAACTGGAACCCCGGAAGGCAAGGGCACCTCCACGCAGGATCACGATCCCCTGCCCAGATTGTGGGCTGCAATCATCAAGCACCCCATCCTGTGGCTGAGAGCAACAGAAATTTAGTATCACAATTCTCGAGGCCAAAAGGCCACCAAGCTCAAGGTGTAGGCAGGGCTGGTTTCTCCTACAGGCTGAGAGGCAAAGTCTGTTCCGTGCCTCCCTCCTCAATTCTGCAGGTTTGTCAGCTACCCTTGGCGTGGTGTGACTTCTAGAAGCATCACCAGGGCTTCCCTGATGGTCCAGTGGGTAAGGACACCGCCTTGCATTGCAAGGGGCGGTTCGATCCCTGGCCTGGGAAGACCCCACGTGCCGCGGAGCGGCTGGACCAATGTGTCCAGTTACCAAGCCGGAGCTCTGGGGCGCATGTGCCCAGAGCCGGTGCTCTGCGACGACAGAGGCCACTGTGACGGGAGGCCCACACAGGCCAAAGAACAAAGATGGATGAGAATAGATAAATGAAAGATCAATAGGCGTGGCCCGCCCGCCCCCCTCCCTCCTCACCCCCCTCGAAAAAAAAAAAAATAGAAGCATCACCAGGGTTTCCACCTCCACCTCCACATGGCCCTACCCTTGTCCGCTGGATGAGGCTGGATAGGGCCCAGGCACCTGAATTTTCTACAGTTATCCCCCCAAGTAATCCAGAAGTACAGCCAGGTCTGAGCGCTTCTGTTCTGGAAGTAAAACATGGTGAAAAACCAGAGACACAGGGCCACGGTCTCTGCCGAAGTGAGTCCCGGACCCTCCACTGCCGTCCTGGGCTGCGGCGGAGCAGCCCGGAGGAAGGCACTTGGATTGAAAACATCAGCTTTTCAAATGATCGGCCCCAGTGTCTCAGGGTGAGGGTGCCTGCAGTTTCTGTGCTTTTCAACGACTAAATTAAAAAGGCATAACTAATCTTCCTCTTCACGAAGACTTATTTGCCGAGGCCAGCCCTAAGGACAGTCTTGATGGTTTCCAGAGCATAGAGTCACCTGGCAGGTCAAGAGCCACAGGTTTTAAGGGAAACTGAATATTATAGAGAAAACTGAGGCTGACTCACCTTGCTGCAAGGTAAGACAGGAAATGACAGGCGCGTCTTCAGCCCAGGAAAAGAGGAAAGCAATGGAAATCTGGGGCGCCCGTGATAAACTCCTTAAATACCTACAGGCCTTATGGTATGCTACTCAAAGTAATTTCTGCTCTATTTTTAAACACTGTTGAAATCAAAACTAAATTAATACAGGCTCAGATTTGAAGAGGGGAGAAAGGCACCAACATCCATAATGAACTGACAAGCTAATTAATGCATCTGAACAGAGCAAGAAAAACCACAGAAACTGATTGGAAATCATGCAGATTTCATTCACAGAGCGAGGAAGCAACTGAAATGTTCTCGGGCAAATTAATTAAATCTATAAAGCACCCAGGATGCATGTTGTTCCAGCTTCCTGCTGAGTCCTGTGGGAGAAGCTTACCTTGCCTTCTGACCAATGAGAATCCCTCAAATACATTCTGAAAATTTGCTTTAGACGCAGGGCAGGTTAGAGAAGGACATGGCAACCCAATCCAATATTCTTGCCTGGAGAATTCCCTGGACAGAGGAGCCTGGAAGGCTTTAGTCCATGGGGTCCCAAGAGTTGGACACAACTGAGCAACTAAACCACCACCATCACACATGTCTGAATGTTAATATATCACATAAAATATATCATATATTCAAAAAAAAAGAATCAGGGCAGGAAAGACAAGATGCAGTTGGATGTGTGTTACGGGACCTGTGTTATGGTCACTCTGGGGAGAATCAAGCCTATCTCCAGCCTCTTCCTTCCTTATGTCCTCAACTCACCCATTAACTTAGCAAGTTCATCTAAACTCAGAACAACCAGGCAACACTGATGCTAAGGCCAGGGTGCCCAGCTACTGAGCTGTTTGGAGCCCTTTGGCTAGCACCAGTTAGGAGCAACCTACAAGGTGGTAATAAAATTATGCTGCGGGCTTCCCTGGTGGTCCAGTGGGTAAGGACACCACCTTGCAGTGCAAGGGGCACTGTTCGATCCCTGGCCGGGGAAGATCCCCTGTGCCACGGAGCAGCTCGACAAATGAGTCCAATTATCAGCCAACGCTCCGGAGCGCATGCACCCAGAGCTGGTGCTCTGCAACAAGGGAGGCCACTGCAATGGGAGGCCCACACAGGCCAAAGAACAAAGATGGATGAAAATAAATAAATGAAAAACCAATAGAAGAGGCCAAAATTGAAGAAAAAAAAAAAAGCATTCTATATAAAGAAAGAAAAACGGAGGGGAAGAAAGAAAGGTTCAATGAGGGTTGGTGGGAGAGAGAGACACAGAGAGAAGGCAGGCAAGAAATGTGTCTAACCTCAGCTTCCTCATCTGAAAACTGGGCTAAATATTCCTCTCCTCCAGGGGCTGTTGCGATGACTAAATGATGATTTGCTTCTTCATTTGTCTTCTGGTGGCCTTCATACAAAGTGCTGTGATGGAATGTAACACGGATATTCACTTGCACATCTGTCCTTAAACTGCGTGCTTCTCTAGGGCAGGAGGCTGTCTTCCTTTCACCATGGAATCCTTGCCCCCAGTCCACCAGTGTCTGGCACAAGACAGGCCGTTAATGCCTGCCTGTGGGCATCCTGCCTCTCTCTGGAGGGGACCCTGGCAAAGGCAGCCCACTTCAGACGTCCACCCCCAGTACTGTCCAGCTCTCCAGCCAGTCCTGCGGGGCCCCAGCTGCTTCACCTATGAGACAGGAAACACACTCTGCCCAAGCCTGCAGAGGGGAACACACAGGGAGAAACAGGCCCAGAGAGGCAGTGAGGAACCAGAACCATGTTGCTCTTGAAGGGGGAGAAAATTGCCTGGACTTCAGGCTCCACCTGCTTGTTTGCATCAATTTGCATCCCAGGCTGGTCCTGTCCTCCCTTGGGTCAAAGCTCCCCTGTTTGGTGGCTGGGCTTACTGTCCCCAGGCATTTCAGAACAGAGGGTCCAGGCCACCACCTGTGGGGTTCAGCTCGCTCAGCCTGGACTCCCAGAGCTATTCCTAATGGATGGAACACCGCCCAGCGCCTCCACTGGAAACATCATTGGGTTGTTTCTCGCTTGTAGACTTACCTTTCTGTTGGCAGATTTTGCCCGTGTTCAGGCCAGTCTTCCCCGCCTGTTATGATAACTAACAGAAAAGTCTGTTGTTTCTCCAGTCCTCACAGGCATGGAGAAAGACTCAGAGGTTTCTGAAATTAAGATCCACCACCTGTACCATATCCTGCTGTGATGTTAATTGTCACGTCTCAACTAGACTGGGCCACAGAGCTCCCAGACATCTGGTCAAACCTGATCCTGGGTGTGTGTGTAAGGATGTTTTCCAATGAGATGAACATTTGAATGGGCAGATGGGAGTAGAGCAGGTGGGCAATAAAGGGTTCAATGAGGGTTGGTGGGAGAGAGAGACACAGAGAGAAGGCAGGCAAGAAATGTGTCTAACCTCAGCTTCCTCATCTGAAAACTGGGCTAAATATTCCTCTCCTCCAGGGGCTGTTGCGATGACTAAATGATGATTTGCTTCTTCATTTGTCTTCTGGTGGCCTTCATACAAAGTGCTGTGATGGAATGTAACACGGATATTCACTTGCACATCTGTCCTTAAACTGCGTGCTTCTCTAGGGCAGGAGGCTGTCTTCCTTTCACCATGGAATCCTTGCCCCCAGTCCACCAGTGTCTGGCACAAGACAGGCCGTTAATGCCTGCCTGTGGGCATCCTGCCTCTCTGGAGGGACCCTGGCAAAGGCAGCCCACTTCAGACGTCCACCCCCAGTACTGTCCAGCTCTCCAGCCAGTCCTGCGGGGCCCCAGCTGCTTCACCTATGAGACAGGAAACACACTCTGCCCAAGCCTGCAGAGGGGAACACACAGGGAGAAACAGGCCCAGAGAGGCAGTGAGGAACCAGAACCATGTTGCTCTTGAAGGGGGAGAAAATTGCCTGGACTTCAGGCTCCACCTGCTTGTTTGCATCAATTTGCATCCCAGGCTGGTCCTGTCCTCCCTTGGGTCAAAGCTCCCCTGTTTGGTGGCTGGGCTTACTGTCCCCAGGCATTTCAGAACAGAGGGTCCAGGCCACCACCTGTGGGGTTCAGCTCGCTCAGCCTGGACTCCCAGAGCTATTCCTAATGGATGGAACACCGCCCAGCGCCTCCACTGGAAACATCATTGGGTTGTTTCTCGCTTGTAGACTTACCTTTCTGTTGGCAGATTTTGCCCGTGTTCAGGCCAGTCTTCCCCGCCTGTTATGATAACTAACAGAAAAGTCTGTTGTTTCTCCAGTCCTCACAGGCATGGAGAAAGACTCAGAGGTTTCTGAAATTAAGATCCACCACCTGTACCATATCCTGCTGTGATGTTAATTGTCACGTCTCAACTAGACTGGGCCACAGAGCTCCCAGACATCTGGTCAAACCTGATCCTGGGTGTGTGTGTAAGGATGTTTTCCAATGAGATGAACATTTGAATGGGCAGATGGGAGTAGAGCAGATGGCCCTCCCCCACTGTGGTGGGCCTTGTCCCATCCGATGAAGGCCTGAAGAGACCAAAAAGGCTGAGTAAGAGGAGACATCTCCTGCCTGACCACTAACTTGAGACCCTGGTCTTTTCTGACCTAAAACAATTGCTCTTGAGTCTCACGCCTGCCAGCGTTTGGAATGGAACTACACCATCACCTCTTCTGGTTCCCATACCTTCAGACATGGACTGCAGCCACAAATGGACTCTCTGGAGTCTCCAGCTAGCCCACTGCAGACCTTAGCCCTTCTCAGCCTCCACATGGATCACATGAGCCAAGACCTTATCATAACTCTCTCTGTATATCTGTGTATGCAGTATTGTGTTTCTGTGGGGATCCTGACAAATGCACCTGCCCAGGATAACACAGTGAGGACTGTGGGCAACAGACTCAAGTCCTCCATCCACCTTTCTGCACCCCCTCCCCTCCCTGGGGCTGCTGGTGCTCTACTCGCTCCGGTGTTCAGGCCTTAAGCCCACCCTCACCCCATGCCTGCTCTGGAGAGGGTCTCCTGCTCGCAAGCGCGCAGGACGCTGTATCCCAGGACCTCCCGCAATGTTCTGCACACAGCAGGACCCCAGGATGCACCTGCTGAATCCGTGACTGAACTCCTTAACACTGAAGTGAAAACCATAGGAATACAGTGCACCCTCTTCTACCTGGAATGTTTTCATCTCCACCAAAGACCTGGCAGTTCAGCCACAGAAATTCATTTCCTTGAGCATCTGAGAGAATTACATAACTAATTCCTAGGCCAAGGCTGAGGGCTGACAAGAATGAACTAAAAATGGAAAACTCTCCAGCATTAAGAGGAAGGTGGGATGAATCATGTCCCCTACAAGTATGCTGAAGTCCTAATCAACATACCTGTGACTTTCACCTTTTTTTTAAATAAGGTCTTCAAGATGTACATTTTTTTTTAAAATTTTGGCCTCTTTCACTGGTTATTTATTTATTGTCATCCATCTTTGTTCTTTGGCCTGTGTGGGCCTCCCATCGCAGTGGCCTCTCTCACTTCAGAGCTCGGGCTGTAGGCACATGCGCGCCAGAGCGCCGGCTCGTCATTGGACACACTGGTCCAGCCGCTCCGCGGCATGTGGGATCTTCCTGGGCCAGGGATCGAACCTGTGTCTCTTGCCCTGCAAGGCGGACTCCTTACGCACTGGACCACTCGGGAAGACTGAGATGTACATTGTTTATCATTTGTATGCTCTATTGCATCACGTTCAGAGGAGGTCCTACTCAATTAGGGGAAGCCCTGAATCCAGCACGACCGGTGTGTTTACAAGAAAGCCGCGTGATGACGGAGGCCACAGTGACGTGTCACAAGCCAAGGACTGTCACCAGCCCCAGAGCTGGCAGAGGGGCAGAGCAGGTTCTCCCGCAGAGCCCCTCCGAGGAAACAAATCCACCACCTGCTTAGTTTCCAGCCTCTGGCCTCCAGAAGCGGGAGGCAGCATTTCTGTTGTTCTAAGCCACCCAGCCAGCAATACTTTGTTACATCAGCCCTAGAGGACTAATTCAGCATGAGAGGGCACAGGTCCAGGGGAGGGTGCACTGATGGTCTGTCCACATCTCAACACTAGTATTACTATTACCATATACTGTTATATATTTATAAGACATATATTGTATATATAACATATTATTATGTTAACTGAATGTTTCAACTAGACTAGGCCAACAGAGTACCCGGACATTTGGTCAAATTTTATCCTGAGTGTAGATAAAGACATATATTGTATATATAATACATTATATATATGTAACAATATATAATATATATTTAATAAGTACAATTTAATAATTTAATTATAATATATTGATATATAATCAATATTTAGCACAATATAATTTATGCTACTTGTACTATATTATATTAATTATACTAATTATATTATATTAATGGTACTATATAGTATACACAGACATATAATAATGTGTATTATAAGTATATATCTTATATACTATAAAACATACTATGTCATATACATATATAACTGTTGTGATTATATGATCATTATTATAATTATTAATATTGTTGTATACTTGTTATATAGTATACAAGTATAATTTTATAATTACAATATAATAACTTTTTTAAAAAAAGATTTATTTATTTTATTATTTATTTTTGGGCGGGGGCCGGGTTGGGGAGGGAGGGGAGCGGACGGGCCACTTCTATTGGTCTTTCATTTCTCCATTTTCATCCGTCTTTGTTCTTTGGCTCCTGTGGGCCTCCCATCGCGGTGGCCTCTGTCGCTGCAGAGCGCTGGCTCTGGGTGCATGCGCTCCAGAGCTCCGGCTCGGTAATTGGACCCATGGGTCCAGCCGCTCCTCGGCCCGTGGGATCTTCCCAGGCCAGGGATCGAACCGGCGCCCCTTGCACTGCAAGGTGGTGTCCTTATCCACTGGACCACCAGGGGAAGCCCAATAATAATAACTATTGTTTTAACTAGTCCTTTTTTAGCACATCCTCTGTGCTGAGCACTGGATGTATATAACTCGCCTGTCCTCCAGTCATTCTTCCTGTCCATCTGGGAGGCAGATTATATTAATATTATTCCTACTTTACAGATGGAGGCAGCTATGGCTTTTTGAGGTGAGTAATACGTGCAAGACTGGAATTTAGGGTTTGCCAGCTCCAGCACCTGTATCTCACACCCCTCTCCAAATTCTCCAGAACCTCCATGCAGTGGACTGCCTTCTCCAGCAGCCGGTCCTGGAAGCATCTTATGGGACCACCTATCCCTTTTTGATTATGGGCTGGGATGAAAGGAGAGGAAGAACTACCTAGGCCACTAGCCACTTATCTCAGGGTCCTCCTGCACCTGCTCCAGGGGTTCACTCAGTTCTCAAAGCTAAAATCCACCCCCTTGTGGGCAAAAGTACCCAAACTCACACAACCAACAAGCGCTCCCTGGGCAGCCACAGCAGGCAAGTGAGCAGGTGTACTTTTTTCTTCCTCCAGCTGCACCACTAAGGTCCCACGTGCAACCTCAGTTCCTCCTCGTGTTGGAAGTATAGAGTCTGAACCACTGGGCCACCAAGGAAGTCCCACAAATGTACATTTTTTTTGTCATTCATATGCTCAGTTGCCTCTAATTGGCTGACCAGAGAAGAGCAACCTACCAGCAGTATTAAAGACACATATAGTATACAAGTATAATTTTATAATTACAATATAATAACTTTTTTAAAAAAAGATTTATTTATTTTATTATTTATTTTTGGGCGGGGGCCGGGTTGGGGAGGGAGGGGAGCGGACGGGCCACTTCTATTGGTCTTTCATTTCTCCATTTTCATCCGTCTTTGTTCTTTGGCTCCTGTGGGCCTCCCATCGCGGTGGCATCTGTCGCTGCAGAGCGCTGGCTCTGGGTGCATGCGCTCCAGAGCTCCGGCTCGGTAATTGGACCCATGGGTCCAGCCGCTCCTCGGCCCGTGGGATCTTCCCAGGCCAGGGATCGAACCGGCGCCCCTTGCACTGCAAGGTGGTGTCCTTATCCACTGGACCACCAGGGGAAGCCCAATAATAATAACTATTGTTTTAACTAGTCCTTTTTTAGCACATCCTCTGTGCTGAGCACTGGATGTATATAACTCGCCTGTCCTCCAGTCATTCTTCCTGTCCATCTGGGAGGCAGATTATATTAATATTATTCCTACTTTACAGATGGAGGCAGCTATGGCTTTTTGAGGTGAGTAATACGTGCAAGACTGGAATTTAGGGTTTGCCAGCTCCAGCACCTGTATCTCACACCCCTCTCCAAATTCTCCAGAACCTCCATGCAGTGGACTGCCTTCTCCAGCAGCCGGTCCTGGAAGCATCTTATGGGACCACCTATCCCTTTTTGATTATGGGCTGGGATGAAAGGAGAGGAAGAACTACCTAGGCCACTAGCCACTTATCTCAGGGTCCTCCTGCACCTGCTCCAGGGGTTCACTCAGTTCTCAAAGCTAAAATCCACCCCCTTGTGGGCAAAAGTACCCAAACTCACACAACCAACAAGCGCTCCCTGGGCAGCCACAGCAGGCAAGTGAGCAGGTGTACTTTTTTCTTCCTCCAGCTGCACCACTAAGGTCCCACGTGCAACCTCAGTTCCTCCTCGTGTTGGAAGTATAGAGTCTGAACCACTGGGCCACCAAGGAAGTCCCACAAATGTACATTTTTTTTGTCATTCATATGCTCAGTTGCATCTAATTGGCTGCCCAGAGAAGAGCAACCTACCAGCAGTATTAAAGACACACTCTTTCCTTTTACCTGGGGACAAACCCCTTTAGGCTGGGACCTCCCTGAAAAAGAAAGACATCTCAGCAGACAAGTGTCAACACAGGCGCCTCGTGGGTCCCTCTCTTCTTGGAAGACAGAGGGGCTTCCAGGGCCTGGAGTAGTCCACCCAGGATCCCATCTGGGCCTGGTTATTTCTAGAACTATTTGAGGGCAAATCACCTCTTTGTGCCTCCATCTCTGATCTATACCATCGGGACCAGAGCTGACACCTGCCTTCTAGGTTGCATGAGGATTAATGAGAACTGGATAAGACTTAGCTCCGTGCCTGGAACATAGTGAGGGCTCAAAATGGGAACCACTGTTTTCTTATGCTATACCCCAGATGGCCTCGAGCCCCTGCCCCACCAACCCCAAGTGCCCCGAGAGTCAGTGGCCAGAACGCAGACCCAAGCTCAGCCCTGGTACATGGGCACCTTCCCCAATCCCTGCTTCCTCACCGCATTGCCACTGGCATCCCAGAGGGTAAGAAGAAAACTGAAATAATCACAGATCATGCTACTTATCAGACTAGATGTGTAGAATCACAGATATATGGGGTTTTCTTCATATTTTTTTCCTGTTAAAATGACCATGAGGAACATCTATGTAACTGACAGGATGGTTATGAAGATTAAATGAGATGTTTATAAAAGGCTTACTATGCCACTTAGCCAATAAAAGTCGACTCTCATTTTAAAAAAACTATCAAACTGAAAACAAGAATATATTTTCTAGTACTTCATGATTTCCAAACTACTTTCATAGGCTTTACTTCATTTAGATATTCACAACTTCAGATGTGGATGGTTTTTTTATTGCCACCTCATAGATCAGGATGGAGAAGGAAATGGCAACCCACCCCAGCATTCTTACCTGGGAAACGCCATGGACAAAGGAGCCTGGTGGGCTGCAGTCCATAGAGTCTCAGAGTTGGGCATGACTGGGCGACTACGCACAGTACAGATCAGGAAACGAAGGTGTAAAAATACTAAAGACTGTCCCCGGGTAACTTCGTGAGCAGCAACATGGCAGAGTGAGGAGGCAGGGGCAGGACCATGGCCATGATCCCGCTCGTGGATTTCTCATGAGGGGCTGCAGGGTGCAACTTTCGCTCCCGGGCCCTCCGTGGCTGCCTCAGCCCTGTGGCCCACGGGCAGCTCCCTGCATCTGACCAAGAAGACCAGCACTGCTGATCCTTGCTGCTGATACCAGGCTCCTTGCTGATCTTTTTTGAGACTTCTTTATTTTGACATGGACCTTTTTTAAAGTCTTTATTGAATTTGTTACAATATTGCTTCTGTTCTATGTTTTGGTTTTTTGGCCCTAAGACATGTATGATCTTAGTTCCCCTGACCAGTCATCGATTCTGCACCCCTTGCATTGGAAGGCAAAGTCCTAACCACTAGACCACCAGGGAACTTCCTCCCTATTAAATCTAGAAACTGGACATCCATCCCTGGTCATCAGGAGCCCCTCCCCCTTGACAGAATCAGATAAGGCCACAGGCCTGGTGGGTGCACAAGGGAGGCCGGCTTCCCCTTACAGGACAGGCAGGACACAGAGCCCCAGGGCTGGCGTGGACAGGAGGCTGCTTCCGGCAGGCAGACAGCAGTTCACGGCCTCCCCACCTGGCTGTGTGGCCCAGCCCCCTGGGGCCCAGGATGAGAATCCAGGAGATCCCCCTTTACTTTGGATCCACCTGGGAAACCAGAGGCAAAGCTACTGAAGTGTTTCTTCTATCTTATTTGTATAATAGCTCAAATACTGCTCTTATCTCCTCCAGAAGTTTTGAGTACAAACGAAGACCTGTATAATATTTTGAATTCTTTGAGGATTTTTTGAGGGGGGAGGTAGATGTTAAGAGAGTCATTTTCCCATTCATTCAGTCACTCATCCAACAAATATGTATTAAGCACCTTTTACATGCCAGAGTCTGTTCTCAGAATTGGGAACACAGCTGTGAGCAAGAAGGAACATCTCCCAACCAGATGGAGTACAATGTCCAGAAAATCCAGACCCAACCCACCAGCACCCAGTACATCTTCTCACCATTACTCTCATAGGAATCTGGGGCAACACTTTTTTCAATGAAATGCTCCCAATGAATGCAGCACTACCCCACTTCCAGGATGAGAAGCCGGGCGTACTGGAAAATGCAGACAAGTCTAAATATATATTGAGGTGTACAATAGGTGGCAACGGTCATCCACTATCCAGGCTGAAGTATGAAAAATGATGTCTTGTACGCTTCATCCTACATTTTCACAGGCATGCATGAACACCTGTTTGCTGTATTTAAAAGCCATAAGCATTTCCACCAAAACTATTCCTTTGATTGTAAACATACTTTTCATAAAATCACTTGGAGTTGTAAACATGATGATCCCATTACCGATAACTATATGACACTTCTTCTAAAGGCGATAAGTAGATGCTGTATCCCAAAGTCATAAATGTGTTTTGGACGGTACAGAAAAAGGAGCACATTGGTAAGTTATGGCGGCCAGCAAAGAACTTACACAGACAATGAGGTAATGGCTCATGTAAATCCAATATGGCGGAGGCAACTGGACTGTAAACCGATGGACTGAGAGGGGAGGCAGAGTGCCCAGGCTTCCCAGATGGCATCTGGTCTCAGCTGCCAGACCACATGAACACTGACAACTCCTGCGTCTCCCCGGTGTGGCCTGAGCAGGATACAGCCTGCCATGTCTGACCATAAGGGACACCTGCCTTTGCAGAAGGTGAAGGACAAGATCTCTGCCAGTGGATTCCCCTGGACACGTTGTCCAACACTGGGTGGCGGCCAAAGCAGTGAGGGAGAGCTGGTCCCGGAAGGGTGTGCCTTCCAGCCCAACTCCGTGCTGGCCCAGAGGGACCCCCGAGTTCACTGAAGGCAATCAAGGCATGGACCTCATTTAGGGTAAGTGGTGCATGTGCCTGAGAGCCCTACTCCTTGACATCTGGCGCCTGAGTCTCTGCTTTGATGTGAGGTGTCATTTTTCAGGATAAATCGCCATCACATCATCATAGGCCTTGTCTCGCCCAACAGAGGAGTTACCAGGGGCCACCATGTGTGAGAGTTCCCACTTCTTCTTGAACAATCAGGTCGGGGTGCTACCAAGGAGGCGGCTCCTGAGGGTGAGGCAGTGGGCCTTGAAGGTATACCATCGGACTTCCCTGGTGGGCCAGTGGTTGGGAAACCATGTGCCAATGCAGGGCACGTGGGTTCAATTCCTGGTCTGGGAAGATCCCACACACCATGGGGCAATGAAGCCCCTGTGCCACAACCACTGAAGCCCACGTGCCCTAAAGCCTGTGCTCTGAAACCAGAGAAGCCAATGCAATGAGAAGCCCACATACCACAACTAGGGAGTACCCCGTGATCATTGCAATTAGAGAAAGCCTGTGCCCAGCAATGAAGACCCAGTATATCCAAAAGTAAATCAATTTTAAAACAACAGTAATGTTATGGTACAGCATTGCTCTCAAGGGGCGCAACCTTGTGAGAGGCCCTGACTTGTGCAGGGAGACCTCCACCCCTCACAGCCTTGGCTAAAGAGCCAGGACTGATCAGCCTTCATCATCCAAAAAAGACAGCCCACCAGGCTCCTTCGGGGCCTCCCCGGACCCTGCCTTGTGTCTACGGTTCCTCATGCACACTCCCTTTTCCCAGCTAGCTTGCTGGGCTCAGAGCACGGACGGCTGAATCTGTGCTTGTCACTGCTATTCCTATGGATATTTCTCTCTGGCTTATGCATCCAAGAATATTCCATGCCAGCACCTGAGGTTTCTTTGCTCGGTGCCCCCTGGCCCAGCATCACAGACCCCACTGCCAACAAAACCACATCACTATTAACCATTATCGCTATTGTGCTGAAAATAGAAATAATGTATTTAAACCTTGCTCCGACTCACCCTCCACCTCCTCATTTCCACTACAGGTGCATGCTGGGAACTCTGCTTCTGGCTTTTTTTTTTTGGCCATGCTGCTGGGTATGTAGGACCTTAGTTCCCAGACCAGGGATTCAGCCCATACCCGCTACAATGGAAGTGTGGATTCTTAAGCCCTGGACCATCAGAGAAGTTGTTGCCTCCACTTTTAAAATCACCTCCTCACCTTGTCACTTCACACACTGTGATGTCTCAGCAGCAGGCAGAATGGTGGGACCCACCAGCAGGTGCAACTTCCCAGGACCCACAGTTAGGGCTGCTCTGAAAGCTTGAGCCCCCGAGGGCAGGACACAACCCTGCAAACCACTGTGCCGAGGGCCACTTACAGGGTTAGTTAGAGCTTTCACAAAATGCCTTTAAACGTTTCAGTGTTGCTCTCCACCAGTTACCCTGCAACTCTGATCCCACACACCATGGGGCAATGAAGCCCCTGTGCCACAACCACTGAAGCCCACGTGCCCTAAAGCCTGTGCTCTGAAACCAGAGAAGCCAATGCAATGAGAAGCCCACATACCACAACTAGGGAGTACCCCGTGATCATTGCAATTAGAGAAAGCCTGTGCCCAGCAATGAAGACCCAGTATATCCAAAAGTAAATCAATTTTAAAACAACAGTAATGTTATGGTACAGCATTGCTCTCAAGGGGCGCAACCTTGTGAGAGGCCCTGACTTGTGCAGGGAGACCTCCACCCCTCACAGCCTTGGCTAAAGAGCCAGGACTGATCAGCCTTCATCATCCAAAAAAGACAGCCCACCAGGCTCCTTCGGGGCCTCCCCGGACCCTGCCTTGTGTCTACGGTTCCTCATGCACATCCCTTTTCCCAGCTAGCTTGCTGGGCTCAGAGCACGGACGGCTGAATCTGTGCTTGTCACTGCTATTCCTATGGATATTTCTCTCTGGCTTATGCATCCAAGAATATTCCATGCCAGCACCTGAGGTTTCTTTGCTCGGTGCCCCCTGGCCCAGCATCACAGACCCCACTGCCAACAAAACCACATCACTATTAACCATTATCGCTATTGTGCTGAAAATAGAAATAATGTATTTAAACCTTGCTCCGACTCACCCTCCACCTCCTCATTTCCACTACAGGTGCATGCTGGGAACTCTGCTTCTGGCTTTTTTTTTTTGGCCATGCTGCTGGGTATGTAGGACCTTAGTTCCCAGACCAGGGATTAAACCCATACCCGCTACAATGGAAGTGTGGATTCTTAAGCCCTGGACCATCAGAGAAGTTGTTGCCTCCACTTTTAAAATCACCTCCTCACCTTGTCACTTCACACACTGTGATGTCTCAGCAGCAGGCAGAATGGTGGGACCCACCAGCAGGTGCAACTTCCCAGGACCCACAGTTAGGGCTGCTCTGAAAGCTTGAGCCCCCGAGGGCAGGACACAACCCTGCAAACCACTGTGCCGAGGGCCACTTACAGGGTTAGTTAGAGCTTTCACAAAATGCCTTTAAACGTTTCAGTGTTGCTCTCTCCACCAGTTACCTCTTGTCCCTCCTCTTTCCACTCTCCCCACAAAAAAGGTGATCATTTGCTTTCATGTACAATTTGAACACAGAATGAGAATTGATTGTGCTGATGAATGCACTGTCTTCTGCTCCCAGGCTTTCCCCTGGAGTCATCAGGGTCTTCCCAGGGATCACCCAGTGATCCCATCCCGACCCCTTCCTCAGGAAGAATGTGTCTAAAGCCACAACTTAAACACTTACTGGATTCCCCAGCCTTGCTGTCTGTACTCCCATGCACAAACTCCCGCACAGAAGAATCAGCCCTCATGAGGTGACTGGATCTAGAACCTATCATCACAAGTGAAGTCAGTCAGAAAGAGAAGGACAAGTACAGTATACTAACACAGATATATGGAATCTAGTAGGATGGTGATGATGGCACATGCAGTGAAGCGATGGAGAGACAGACATGGACAGTGGACATATGGACATTGTGGGGAAGGAACAGAGGGTGGGAGGCGTAAAGGAAGTAGCATGAAGGCCTGTACTATCGTATGTGAAGAAAATAGCTATAGGCATTGCTCTGTGAGAAAAGGGGATCCTGCAGGGGCGCTGTGTGATGGTCTGGAGGGGTGGGAAGGGGGGATATACATATGACTAATCTGGGAACATACATATCTGTAAACAACAAAACTCTGTAAAAGTTAAAGTAAAATAAAAGTTAAAAAAATAAATAAATAAACAAACTCCTGCACAGGTGCCTAGTGGCTCATGTTGGTTTTCCCCAGACTATGGCTTCCATGTGGCCAGCAATAGACGTTTCTGAGATGACGGGCTCAGGCCACAAGGACAGTGTGTCAGAAACGAAGAGGACACAGCCACGTGGCCACCACAGTGACGGCAGCGGCCAGTCCGGCCCACACGGAGCTCCCACTCCCTGCCTGGGGTTCCGGGGCCTCCTGAGCAGGCTTGTGATCTGTCAGGCTCTTCCCTGTGGCTTCACTGTATTTCGGCCGCTTGCCCACACGCCTGTCCAGTCATGTCGTCCTGCAGCGTCCTGACGTGTTGGGTTCAGAGGAGGCCAATGGAGTTTTCAGAGTTGAGTCGAGCCAGAGGCGCCTTTTGAGGTCGTTCGGGGATGACAGACAGATTTCTTTGCACAGACAACAGGAGATTGAATGTTTATCCCTCCTTGCCACAAATTCAGATTGTGAAGCCCGAATCCCCACTGTGATGGTAGTATGAGGCCTTTGGGAGGTCACTAGGTCACAAGGGTGGGGCCCTCATGAATGGAGTTGGTATTCTCATAAGGAGAGGCATTGGACAGGTGACCTCTGTGTGTGTGTGTTTGCCCTGTGAGGATACAAGGAGGAGGCCGCTGGCTGTCTACTGACCAGGGAGGAGGCCTCCGTCAGACACGGGATCTGCTTGATCTTGGACGTCCCCGACTCCAGAACTGTGAGAATAAATCTTGGTTCCTGGTCTTCCCTGGTGGTCCAGTGGGTAACGAGCCTGCCTTGCAGTGCAAGGGGCACAGGTTCGATTCCTGACCCAGGAAAATCCCATGTGCTGCGGATCAGCTGGACCAGTGTGCCCAATGACAAGCCAGCACTCTGGAGCGCATGCACCCAGAGCTCGTTCTCTGCAGTGAGAGAGGTCACTGCAATGGGAGGCCCACTCAGGCCAAAGAATAAAGACAGATGAAAATAAATAAATAAAAAATCAATAAAAGAGGCCAAAATTAAAAGAGAGAGAGAGAGAGACCTTATCTTTTAAAAAAAAAAAAAGATTGTTGCTCTTTAGCCACCCAGTCTGGGGTATTCCTTCCTACCAGGCAGAGCTGGCCGGGACATGAACCAACTCTGACAAATCAGAAGTGGTTCCCTCAATAATTCCCTGGTGGTCCAGTGGTTAGGACACCATGCTCTCACTCCCGAGGGCCTAGGCTCAATCCCTGGTTAGGGAACCAAGATCCCTCTAGCCACACAGCATTGCCCCTCCACCAAGTAAAAGTGGCTCCCACAAATCCCACTCGAGAGGAGCCGTGGAGCTCAAGGCCAAGCTCTCAGAAAACACTGTTGTCATAAATCATTGACGCCCATGGTTCTGCAGTGAGGGAGAAGAGGTCCATGTCCTGGCTTGTAGTTCTTGGGTTGATTTCTCACTGATTTTTTGCTGCCAATCCCTGGTGCTGGCTTAATGAGGAACGGCCTCACCTGTCTAGTTACCCAAGGCTGAAGACTGAAAACATGGTCGCCAGGCCTTTATCGTTCATCAACGGAGAGGCCCCACAAATTCAGATTGTGAAGCCCGAATCCCCACTGTGATGGTAGTATGAGGCCTTTGGGAGGTCACTAGGTCA
The DNA here is from genome assembly GCA_022376925.1 of Tragulus kanchil. NCBI lineage: Eukaryota > Metazoa > Chordata > Mammalia > Artiodactyla > Tragulidae > Tragulus > Tragulus kanchil. The sequence goes on along the minus strand of JAIOJX010000003.1, from coordinate 72,390,080 downwards.
CAAGGGTGGGGCCCTCATGAATGGAGTTGGTATTCTCATAAGGAGAGGCATTGGACAGGTGACCTCTGTGTGTGTGTGTTTGCCCTGTGAGGATACAAGGAGGAGGCCGCTGGCTGTCTACTGACCAGGGAGGAGGCCTCCGTCAGACACGGGATCTGCTTGATCTTGGACGTCCCCGACTCCAGAACTGTGAGAATAAATCTTGGTTCCTGGTCTTCCCTGGTGGTCCAGTGGGTAACGAGCCTGCCTTGCAGTGCAAGGGGCACAGGTTCGATTCCTGACCCAGGAAAATCCCATGTGCTGCGGATCAGCTGGACCAGTGTGCCCAATGACAAGCCAGCACTCTGGAGCGCATGCACCCAGAGCTCGTTCTCTGCAGTGAGAGAGGTCACTGCAATGGGAGGCCCACTCAGGCCAAAGAATAAAGACAGATGAAAATAAATAAATAAAAAATCAATAAAAGAGGCCAAAATTAAAAGAGAGAGAGAGAGAGACCTTATCTTTTAAAAAAAAAAAAAGATTGTTGCTCTTTAGCCACCCAGTCTGGGGTATTCCTTCCTACCAGGCAGAGCTGGCCGGGACATGAACCAACTCTGACAAATCAGAAGTGGTTCCCTCAATAATTCCCTGGTGGTCCAGTGGTTAGGACACCATGCTCTCACTCCCGAGGGCCTAGGCTCAATCCCTGGTTAGGGAACCAAGATCCCTCTAGCCACACAGCATTGCCCCTCCACCAAGTAAAAGTGGCTCCCACAAATCCCACTCGAGAGGAGCCGTGGAGCTCAAGGCCAAGCTCTCAGAAAACACTGTTGTCATAAATCATTGACGCCCATGGTTCTGCAGTGAGGGAGAAGAGGTCCATGTCCTGGCTTGTAGTCCTTGGGTTGATTTCTCACTGATTTTTTGCTGCCAATCCCTGGTGCTGGCTTAATGAGGAACGGCCTCACCTGTCTAGTTACCCAAGGCTGAAGACTAAAAAGGAAAACATGGCATAGCCCCATGTTTACTGTTATTCTTAAAATCCAACTGATAAAAATGACCAAAAATGCTAATCACACCAAAATGTACAAGAAAGTAGCCCTGAAAGCAAGCTCTTCAGAATCAGAATCAGAAGATCCAAACACAGTTTGATGCCTTTTCTTCTATCTTCAACCTTAGTTACTCTCTGCCTAATGTTCCCTGTTTTGAGGATCGTCTGGAGCCAGCTTGGACGCAGAGTGGTTCTGGTACCACATTAAACTGCAGAACAGCAGGGCTGAGCACCTGAGCTTCTCCGCATGAATAAGCCCACAGCGTGTCCTGAGCCCAGCTTGACCTTCAATTAACTGCAGGAACTTAGGCAAGTACCTTGAACTCTTCAAATCTGTCTCATCATCTCCAAAGTAGGGAAAATAGTACATTCCTCATAGGACTGTAAGGAGGACTCATTGCAACTGTGATGGAAAGGCTATAACAGAGTATCTGGAACATAGTAAGTGCTCAATAATGTTTACTATTTGTGTTATTATAATTAGGATAAATATCTTCACGAATAGAGACTCCCTGAGCAGTGGAACCAGTATCCCAGCAAGGTGGAAACAAGCTTGATAACAGCCTCTGTTGAAATGGTTAGAGAACACAGAGGTTTACCCAGGTTCACAGCTGAGCACACAAAGGAGAAACCACTGCCCATCTTTCATTCATTGACACTTTGAAATGTCTAAACTACACAGGAAATACTTTTTTGTATGTTACGTTTCCCAGTAATTTATTATTCTTTTTATAAATTTGGCGTCTTTAATTGACTTTTTATTTATTTATTTTCATCCATCTTTATTCTTTGGTCTGTGTGGGCCTCCTGTCACGGTGGCCTTTCTCACTGCAGAGCACCAGCTCTGGGCGCATGCGCTCCAGAGCGCTGGCTCGTAACTGGACACACCGATTTAGCCACCTGCGGCATATGGGATCTTCCCGGGCCAGGGATCGAATCAGTGCTCCTTGCACTGCAAGGAGGACTCTTTATCCACTGGACCACCAGGGAAGCCCTTTTTTAGTTTATTTTTAATGGGAGGATAATCGCTTTACAATGCTGTGTTGGCTTCTGCTGTACAACATCGAGACTCCTTCCATCCTACCTTCTAATCCTGACTCTCTAGGTCGTCTGAGAGTGCCAGGCTGGGCTCACTGTTAGTACAGAGCAACTTTGCACCAGCTATTTAGTTTACACATGGTCGTGTATCTATAGGGCTTCCCACTCAGTGATTTTCTCTTGAGGATGTAACAGCAATATAGAATGATACAGTCTCTGAGTCAGGTAAGAAGACATGCTTACAAAAGTCACACAGTCATACCACGAATTAAACTGCAGAACAGCAGGGCTGAGCACCTGAGCTTCTCCGCATGAATAAGCCCACAGCGTGTCCTGAGCCCAGCTTGACCTTCAATTAACTGCAGGAACTTAGGCAAGTACCTTGAACTCTTCAAATCTGTCTCATCATCTCCAAAGTAGGGAAAATAGTACATTCCTCATAGGACTGTAAGGAGGACTCATTGCAACTGTGATGGAAAGGCTATAACAGAGTATCTGGAACATAGTAAGTGCTCAATAATGTTTACTATTTGTGTTATTATAATTAGGATAAATATCTTCACGAATAGAGACTCCCTGAGCAGTGGAACCAGTATCCCAGCAAGGTGGAAACAAGCTTGATAACAGCCTCTGTTGAAATGGTTAGAGAACACAGAGGTTTACCCAGGTTCACAGCTGAGCACACAAAGGAGAAACCACTGCCCATCTTTCATTCATTGACACTTTGAAATGTCTAAACTACACAGGAAATACTTTTTTGTATGTTACGTTTCCCAGTAATTTATTATTCTTTTTATAAATTTGGCGTCTTTAATTGACTTTTTATTTATTTATTTTCATCCATCTTTATTCTTTGGTCTGTGTGGGCCTCCTGTCACGGTGGCCTTTCTCACTGCAGAGCACCAGCTCTGGGCGCATGCGCTCCAGAGCGCTGGCTCGTAACTGGACACACCGATTTAGCCACCTGCGGCATATGGGATCTTCCCGGGCCAGGGATCGAATCAGTGCTCCTTGCACTGCAAGGAGGACTCTTTATCCACTGGACCACCAGGGAAGCCCTTTTTTAGTTTATTTTTAATGGGAGGATAATCGCTTTACAATGCTGTGTTGGCTTCTGCTGTACAACATCGAGACTCCTTCCATCCTACCTTCTAATCCTGACTCTCTAGGTCGTCTGAGAGTGCCAGGCTGGGCTCACTGTTAGTACAGAGCAACTTTGCACCAGCTATTTAGTTTACACATGGTCGTGTATCTATAGGGCTTCCCACTCAGTGATTTTCTCTTGAGGATGTAACAGCAATATAGAATGATACAGTCTCTGAGTCAGGTAAGAAGACATGCTTACAAAAGTCACACAGTCATACCTTCTCAAAACTGGGAAACCTTTTTATAAGCATCTCCCCAATGCCACCACGGGCAGAGGGTGAAAGAGCTTCTGCTCAAATAATTGCAGCCATGGGGAACTCAGTCTGGGGTATCACAGTCCTCCTTGTGAAGGGTTGTTTTTCTTAAAGCCATTACTAACTACATCAAAAGTCTGCCTCAGTGAACAAGATTCTAGGTCCTCTGAGAGTTGAATCCAAGTTGCTGGTTCACTGCCACATCCACAAGACCTGACACAGTGCCTTGGAACCTAGCAGGCAAGCAAGAGCTATTGGATGGATAAATGGATGGACGGACAGGTGGACGGACGGATAAGACGCTTGCTCTGGATGCTAGAGAATAAGTTACACATATTTATTCCCTCATCATACAAGTTAGAGTTCAAGACATGCAGAAAATGTACTACCTCTAAATTAAAGCTTTGGGGAAATTTCATGTGAAATAATTCCAGAGTTGTAACTATCCTAAGAGCTACAAACTATTCCAGGCTTGAGTATCAGCAATTAACCCTGCTTTAAAGTGAATCACCCACTGATTACTGGGGTGTGAGTAGAGGTCAGATGAAAAACAATCTCCTTCTTTTTCAAATATTAACTTTAACGAGTGCCTGAGAGAACATGACTGAGAATGGCATTCATTTCCAAGTGTCTTTTCTTTTCTCTCATCTCGAACAACATATAACCTACTGTGTATTTTGTACTTAACACAGACACCTAAGAACCTCAAAGAAATTTGTCTACAGTTCTGAATTAGGTCACAAGGACAGACTTGGGACAGAATCTGCTTATTCTTTCCCCAAAGGCACATTCACTTACTGACAACACAATCTCTTTCCCAAATCGAATCACCAGATCTATAAACTATTGTATCTGAGAACAAGATTGCTAATAGTACTTATCATATTTACATTACATATAAATAAATCTATTCACTTTTATTAATAATAAATAAGGCAAGTCACCTTGTTCCAAACTGTGTATTTTGCTTTTTTTTCTTTTTCTGCAGAAGGTTATTTGCTCAAAGTTTCAAGTTATGCCCAATGACTAATTTATTGTTCTCTTCACCGGAGGAGGGGAGAACTATGAGGTACCTGGTACCCAGCACAAGCCCTAACGGGAGAGTTATCAGTGAAATTCCTCCAAGTGACCAAGGGCTGGACGAGGGGTTCCTCGCTGGTACAACCAGGTCACAAGCCTCAGCAGGCTCCCTCCCCGGGGCCCGCGCTGTTTCCGATCTGGGCTTGGCTGGCCAGGCTCCGCTCCTGCCCCTGGCTCTCTGTGGGACCTCAGGCTCCAGGAATTTGGACCGAGTGGTAGAGACATCGCCGACAGAGACGGCAACTGCCAGCTTCCTCCCTGTGCTGTCTTGTGATTCAAAGCAGATTCTGCTCCACGTTTTTAAAAGGGGGAGCACGCTAAAGCTGGAGACCCACAAGGACAGGAGTCAGCAAGGGAGCTTGGACAGTCCCATCCAGGAAACGGTGAGTAAACAGCTCCTCCGGAGGGCACCATGGGGCAGGGATGTGGTCGTGGGGAGCCTAGGGCCTGATGGCCGCGTCCCTGTGGGAGGTGACAGGAGCGTCAAGGGCACCGGGACTCGGTCATTTCAGAAAGATCCTGGGCTGGGACCTCCAAACACACACACAGACTCCCACCCCTGTGCACCTTCCCACCCCAGCTTTTGTGCTTGGCTGCAGGGAGGAAGGGAAAAAGAGGATGCTTTTCCACGTGGGGCCTTTATCTGAAATCAACACCTTTGAGCCCTGTGGCTTTCCATGCAAACTTCTCATCCTCAGAGGACTTTGAGCTGGGATGTTCTCATACCAGTCCTGTCTGATACCGAAGTCAGATAGCTGAGCAGACATCTCTGCAGGTCACCTGTGTGTCATGGTCACTGAAAACCCTCTGGGCCTCGCCTGTCTCTTCTCTGCAGTCATTTCCAACCAAGGCACTTTCTTCCTTGGAGGGGTACATTTCTGGAGTAAGAGTTCTATCTGTAGCAGTCTACTCTCAGTGGGTTCTTCTTATGAAAATAATTCACATCCCAAGAATTCTGACATCCTAGGCATCATGGATCAATATTTTAATGTGCATCTATAGGTCCAGGCTTTCCTGTACCACCCACCGGAGACCAGGACTGGAGTCCCAGGCCTGTTTCTGTTCTCACGTTTTCTTAAATGACCCACAGAAGTCTCTAGACCTCCTCATCTCTGTATTTGCAATATAATATCAGCTACCTGGTAAGATGGTTGTAATAATTAACCGAGGAAAAAAGTCCTTTTTATTTTTTTATTATTTTTAAAAATTTATTTATTTATTTTCATCCATCTTTATTCTTTGGCCTGTGTGGGCCTCCCACTGCAGTGGCCTTTCTTGTTGCAGAGCACCGGCTCTGGGCACAGGCGTTCCAGAGCGCTGGCTCATAATTGGACACACCGGTCCAGCCACTCTGCGACATGCAGGATCCTCCCAGGCCAGGGATTGAACTGGCGCCCCTTGCACGGCAAAGCAGACTCTTTACCCCCTGGACCACCAGGGAAGCCCTTTTTAACAGAGCATATTGTTATTACTATTATTATTAATGACAGACATAGTCCATCTCTGAGCTGGCTAAGTGCCAAGAAAAATGAGTAGGATGCACTTTTTGTGTTTCTTATCTAACCTAATGGCTTGCTTCTGGTCAGATCAGAGCTTCATGCAAGGTCACCCAGGTCGTAAGTGAGAGCAGACCTAAAATCCAGGCCTTCCAACTCACAGTTTGCTTTTGTAGTGCGTGTATCTAAGGCAGACCCAATAGGACCCGGAGAAGCGTCCCAGTGTCGTCGCCCTCAGCCCGCCCCAGCCCCACGCTCACGTCCCTGCAGGATGGAGCCGCTCCTGCCGCACTTGGATCCCTTCCCTCCACTGCAGGCGCCATGCGGACCCTCCTGCTCGCCCTCTTCCTCCTTCACGCCTGCCCCCCTGGAGGAGCCAGCGGCCTCCACGAGGACCTGACACTGCTCAGGACGGACCTGGCACTTCGCCTCTACCGGAGCGTGGCCGCCGGCAGCAACCAAACCAACCTGGTCCTGTCCCCTGCCGGCACCTTCATCCCCCTGGAACTCCTGCAGTTCGGAGCCCAGGGGAACACCGCGCGGCAGCTGGCCCAGGCCCTGGGCTACACCGTCCACGGTAAGCGGACTGCTGCTCCCCCCACGCCCGGCTCAGAACGCACCCGCTCTCCCCCTCAGGCTGCTTCCCGTGGCGAGCAGAGAAGCCTGCCCTCTGGCAAGTGTGCAGCAGGACGCATTCCACCTCTATCGTGGTGGTGGTTGTTTAGCTGCTCAGTCTTGTCCAGGGACTACAACGCCCCCAGGCTCCTCAGTCCACGGGATTTTCCAGGCAGGAACACTGGAGTGGGTTGCCATTTCCTTTTCCAGGGGATCTTCTTGACCCAGGGGTCCAACCACGTCCCCTACACGGCAAGGCAAGCTCCCCACCACGGCGTTCCTCCTGATGATTCCTAAGGTTCTCATCTACCCTCAGGTTTGCCAGCAATTTCTCAGCTGCACTGTACAAGCCCTCTGAGAGTGCTTACCAGGGGCCAGGAGCTGCTACGGCATCTCACCAGTATAATCTAATTCATTGTGACAGCAGCCCTGTTGAGGCAGTAGACTGTCTCACTGTCCCTAATCGAGAGATGAGCCGGCTTCGGCACAGGGAGGGTGAGCTGCCCAAGGTCACTCAGTTAGGAAGTGGCCACGCTGGAACTCGCAGCCAGCTGTCTGTTCTGCAAACCATCCTGTTTTCACGCATTTGTAGTTGCTAGGCAGAGCGACACCGACCAACCTAACTCTAGAATGACGAGCTTCAGAACAGCTCTGCCAGTGGCAGCAAAACTCTTGTGATGCCAGGTCAGCCGTGTGTGGCCCAAACTCTGGGCCTCGGGCGCGGCCCGGCCTTGGTTTCAACCTGCCAGCTCCCTCCAAACACAAACCCTCATACACACAACTCCTTTTCCCTATCTTAGAATAAGGTGCCAGTGGAAAAGGATGAGAGTTATGTAAATTAATGATATAAGTGAATACTTTCCAGAGCACACAGAAACTAATATCAAGATAGTCAGGACAAGAGCTTTCTTTGAGTGGGCATCTCGAGTGGGCAAGTAAAGTGACAACAGCCTCCGGACAACAGGCCACGAGGCACAGCCTGTGGGTCCTGTTCCCACCCCCACCCTCATCCGTACCCTGTCCTCCACCAAGACAATCTCACAAGCCCACTGGCCAGCACACACTTGGGTTTCTCTGAAGGATAAATGAAGACAGACGTAAGTTATCCAGTTGAATTCTGCTGCGCAAGTAGCATTATGGATATGCATGTGTATCCATGGAGTCACCTCCAGCCACGTTCGATTCAGGGCAATGTCACCCACCAAGTATTTCTAAGTTCCTGCTGCATGGGCCAGTGCTACACCGGGAAGTTAGCAGCCAGAGATGTAAGGAACCTCTGAACACAAGATGCTCCATCTCGTAGGCATGATGCACACAGACACTCATTTTAACACAGGGCACAGTAAGGGGACTTATTTGAAATAAGGTAGCACAAGGGAGAGGCTGATTTACTCCACGGGCGGATTGGGAAGGCTCCCCACACAACTGACACCTGAGCTGGGTTAGGAAGAACAAACAGGAATATGATTGAAGGGCAGGCATTTCATGAAGCCATGAGACACATTCTCCCAGAAGTCAGGATGAAGAGGAAGCGAGAAACGCAGGTGGAGGGACCCTGCAGAGAGGTGGACCTGATGACACTCAGTGCTTTGCTGTCAGGTAACGTTGTGGTTCCTGGTTAATCAGGTGACTAACAGGGCTTCCATAGAGCCCATTCAGAATTACCAAACACCCCAAATGCTTAATGGTCAAACTCGGGGAACCCCCTAACTCTAGAATGACGATAACAGCTCTGCCAGTGGCAGCAAAACTCTTGTGATGCCAGGTCAGCCGTGTGTGGCCCAAACTCTGGGCCTCGGGCGCGGCCCGGCCTTGGTTTCAACCTGCCAGCTCCCTCCAAACACAAACCCTCATACACACAACTCCTTTTCCCTATCTTAGAATAAGGTGCCAGTGGAAAAGGATGAGAGTTATGTAAATTAATGATATAAGTGAATACTTTCCAGAGCACACAGAAACTAATATCAAGATAGTCAGGACAAGAGCTTTCTTTGAGTGGGCATCTCGAGTGGGCAAGTAAAGTGACAACAGCCTCCGGACAACAGGCCACGAGGCACAGCCTGTGGGTCCTGTTCCCACCCCCACCCTCATCCGTACCCTGTCCTCCACCAAGACAATCTCACAAGCCCACTGGCCAGCACACACTTGGGTTTCTCTGAAGGATAAATGAAGACAGACGTAAGTTATCCAGTTGAATTCTGCTGCGCAAGTAGCATTATGGATATGCATGTGTATCCATGGAGTCACCTCCAGCCACGTTCGATTCAGGGCAATGTCACCCACCAAGTATTTCTAAGTTCCTGCTGCATGGGCCAGTGCTACACCGGGAAGTTAGCAGCCAGAGATGTAAGGAACCTCTGAACACAAGATGCTCCATCTCGTAGGCATGATGCACACAGACACTCATTTTAACACAGGGCACAGTAAGGGGACTTATTTGAAATAAGGTAGCACAAGGGAGAGGCTGATTTACTCCACGGGCGGATTGGGAAGGCTCCCCACACAACTGACACCTGAGCTGGGTTAGGAAGAACAAACAGGAATATGATTGAAGGGCAGGCATTTCATGAAGCCATGAGACACATTCTCCCAGAAGTCAGGATGAAGAGGAAGCGAGAAACGCAGGTGGAGGGACCCTGCAGAGAGGTGGACCTGATGACACTCAGTGCTTTGCTGTCAGGTAACGTTGTGGTTCCTGGTTAATCAGGTGACTAACAGGGCTTCCATAGAGCCCATTCAGAATTACCAAACACCCCAAATGCTTAATGGTCAAACTCGGGGGAACCTAATTCCATTTTTTTTTCTTACTTATAAATGGCTTCATTATCTTATGGAGCCATGGTTAATTATTACAAACAGGAATGCGCTGCTGGCAGGGTTCTAGTTCATAGAATACCCCCACATTTCTCTTTGCCCCGAAATGGCTCAGAGAATCACATGGCTGTGATTAAATCAACCCGCCACTGCCCACCACCTGCCCAGGGCCAGTCTTTCTTTTACAAGGGAATGCAGACCAGGAATGTGAACCCACAGCCCAGGGGCCTGGGGCATTGTTCCCATCTGATAAACAGAGATCTATCCAATGCGACGAGACAGTGGGTGCTTGGCTTCTCCTGACATCCAGCCAATAGGTGACCACCAGCAGCGCTTTTTAAAAAAACATATTTATCTGGCTGTGCCTGGTCTTAGTTGCAGCACACAGGATCTTTGAGCTTTGCTGCGGCCTGCAGACCAGGGACAGAACCCAGGCCCCCAGCATGAGGATCAAGGAGTCTGGCAGCTTTGCCAGGATCCACACCTGCTGGGCCTGAGTTTCAGAGCAGACACTCGTGCCATCCCCCCAAATGCCTTTGTTTTCACCATGTGAAAACGTGACTTCCCAAGGTCTAAGTTCTAGGGATTTCCGTTGCCTTTCCAGGTCAATGAATAAAGAATGTTTCTCAGCTTTCTGTTAAGCACAAGAACGATCCTGGGAACAGAGGCCTCGGAGATGGAGGTGGGAAGAGCCGTGGTGAGGCAGGTGCACTCACTTTTACAGTTGAATAAAACAGAAAGGCCCCTCACAAGGGAGAGGTTTTACTCCACGGGCGGATTGGGAAGGCTCCCACACAACTGACACCTGAGCTGGGTTAAAAAAATATGATTGAAGGGCAGGCATTTCATGAAGCCATGAGACACATTCTCCCAGAAGTCAGGATGAAGAGGAAGCGAGAAACGCAGGTGGAGGGACCCTGCAGAGAGGTGGACCTGATGACACTCAGTGCTTTGCTGTCAGGTAACGTTGTGGTTCCTGGTTAATCAGGTGACTAACAGGGCTTCCATAGAGCCCATTCAGAATTACCAAACACCCCAAATGCTTAATGGTCAAACTCGGGGGAACCTAATTCCATTTTTTTTTCTTACTTATAAATGGCTTCATTATCTTATGGAGCCATGGTTAATTATTACAAACAGGAATGCGCTGCTGGCAGGGTTCTAGTTCATAGAATACCCCCACATTTCTCTTTGCCCCGAAATGGCTCAGAGAATCACATGGCTGTGATTAAATCAACCCGCCACTGCCCACCACCTGCCCAGGGCCAGTCTTTCTTTTACAAGGGAATGCAGACCAGGAATGTGAACCCACAGCCCAGGGGCCTGGGGCATTGTTCCCATCTGATAAACAGAGATCTATCCAATGCGACGAGACAGTGGGTGCTTGGCTTCTCCTGACATCCAGCCAATAGGTGACCACCAGCAGCGCTTTTTAAAAAAACATATTTATCTGGCTGTGCCTGGTCTTAGTTGCAGCACACAGGATCTTTGAGCTTTGCTGCGGCCTGCAGACCAGGGACAGAACCCAGGCCCCCAGCATGAGGATCAAGGAGTCTGGCAGCTTTGCCAGGATCCACACCTGCTGGGCCTGAGTTTCAGAGCAGACACTCGTGCCATCCCCCCAAATGCCTTTGTTTTCACCATGTGAAAACGTGACTTCCCAAGGTCTAAGTTCTAGGGATTTCCGTTGCCTTTCCAGGTCAATGAATAAAGAATGTTTCTCAGCTTTCTGTTAAGCACAAGAACGATGCTGGGAACAGAGGCCTCGGAGATGGAGGTGGGGAAGAGCCGTGTGGTGAGGCAGGTGCACTCACTTTTACAGTTGTCCCCTCACTTGATCCCTACAGAAACCACAGGCCACCACTAAGCCTCCTAGAGTCCCCATTTTACAGACGAGACAAGAGGCTCATGATTCGCTAAGACTCGGCTCCCCCCACAGGTGTAGGGGTTAGGGTTAGAGTAAGAGGGCTGGTGGTAGCTCTGGAGTTAGGATTAAGGTAGGGGTAGGGTTGTGTCAGAAACAGTCAAGTGATGGAGCTGGGACTCCCGTTCCAGATTTTCTGACTCTAGATCCTGTGTTTTTTGCTCAATTCCTGAGCCCCACTCTCAGCCACGGAGAAGTTGCAGAAATATAAGGCCCCTGCCTTCGCCATTTTCCACCAGACCCATTCTCGCTGCTCTCAGCCCCAGCCACATCCGCCTAACCTCAGCACTCTTTCCTCAGCATCGCCACAGTGGTCCTGGCCAGTCGAGAACTGTAGACACATTGACCGTCCGAACAGTCCAGAGCCGCCCCCTCCAGAATCAGGGTCCCAGTCAAGAAGTCCAGTTCAGCGAGTGTACTGGGAAGGAAGGTTCTTTCCACACCGCTCTCTCAGAAATGAGTTAAAAGGCTGGTTTGCGGCAGGACTCAGAAAAATACCATTACCTTCTCGCACTTTACTGCCACTCTGCGCCATCTCAGGGATATGAAATGTCCCTTCCGACCCTCCCCACCTCCCCAGGACCTCCTGGATCTTCTGCACCCTCTCCCTCCCCTTCGGCTAGAGCCCCTCCTGCAGGAGACAGCTTTCTAGGAAGGGGAGGCAAGAGGAAAGGAGGCAGCAGTTCCAAGGGCCTCAGGGGCAGAGCCGTGTGTCACCCTTTCGCCCCCTTACAGACAAGAGCTAGGAAATGCAGGCAAAACTGGCGGCTCCGTGAGGTTCTCCCCAGCAGAGGGGCCTGTCCCAGCCCACCCGTCCTTCACCTGGCGGGGGCAGAGGGAGGCAGTGAGGCGCCACCTCAACCGAGTCAGTTTATTAATCTACCTGAGCCCCGGCTCCCTTATCTATGAATGCCATCATAATTGCACTTAATTCACAGGGTTGTAGAGAGGATTGGGTTTGGTCATGCATGTAGAGTGTTCAGCAGAATCTAAATCAGTGTTTTTTGACGATGTATATTCATTCCAACAGCATATAGAAAACCACTTCCAGTGTGCTAATGGTAGGAACAAACCAGGCTTGGGAGGAGCTTCCTCAGGCCCAAGGACCCTGCTCCGTGGACGTGTCTGTCCAGAAGGACAGCAGCACCCCTGGACCTTAGAGGATGAGAGGACAGAGCGCGGAGCGCTGCCATGTCCTCTAAGGTCATGTGACACTATGGACCACAGAAACGTCTCCGCTGATCGCTGGAGACAGTCTACAGCCTACAGGGACCTGATTCTCTCAGTGTTTATGACCTTGCTCAGTAGAGAACAAGCTGATTTGTTGTTGTTGTTGTTTTTTCGTTAACAGCTTTTCTCATTAAAATAAAAGCAAGCCCTTGAGTTAGGCTGTAATTCCCTAGGCTATATGTTTATATAGGCTTTGAGTTCAGTTTTTACAGAGATCGGTTCTAAGAAGCCACTTTGGTGGCAAAAGCCATGTGGAGGAAAACCTGCCCACAGTTGCCTCCTGCAGCCTGGTGGCCCTGGCCAGTGCCCCTCGGAAGGGCTTTAAAAGCTGGGGGTTTGGGGGCTTCCCCTGGTGGTCCAGTGGGTAAGGACACCACCTTGCAGTGCAAGGCGCGGTTCGATCCCTGGCCTGGGAAGATCCCACGTGCTGGAGCAGCTGGACCGATCGCCAGTTACGGAGCTCTGAGCGCAGGCGCCCAGAGCCGGTGCTCTGCCACAACAGAGGCCACTGCGATGGGAGGCCCACAGGAGCCAAAGAACAAAGACACAGCTTCCCAGGGGCAGAGCCGTGTGTCACCCTTCGCCTTACAGACAAGAGCTAGGAAATGCAGGCAAAACTGGCGGCTCCGTGAGGTTCTCCCAGCAGAGGGGCCTGTCCCAGCCCACCGTCCTTCACCTGGCGGGGCAGAGGGAGGCAGTGAGGCGCCACCTCAACCGAGTCAGTTTATTAATCTACCTGAGCCCGGCTCCCTTATCTATGAATGCCATCATAATTGCACTTAATTCACAGGGTTGTAGAGAGGATTGGGTTTGGTCATGCATGTAGAGTGTTCAGCAGAATCTAAATCAGTGTTTTTTGACGATGTATATTCATTCCAACAGCATATAGAAAACCACTTCCAGTGTGCTAATGGTAGGAACAAACCAGGCTTGGGAGGAGCTTCCTCAGGCCCAAGGACCCTGCTCCGTGGGACGTGTCTGTCCAGAAGGACAGCAGCACCCCTGGACCTTAGAGGATGAGAGGACAGAGCGCGGAGCGCTGCCATGTCCTCTAAGGTCATGTGACACTATGGACCACAGAAACGTCTCCGCTGATCGCTGGAGACAGTCTACAGCCTACAGGGACCTGATTCTCTCAGTGTTTATGACCTTGCTCAGTAGAGAACAAGCTGATTTGTTGTTGTTGTTGTTTTTTCGTTAACAGCTTTTCTCATTAAAATAAAAGCAAGCCCTTGAGTTAGGCTGTAATTCCCTAGGCTATATGTTTATATAGGCTTTGAGTTCAGTTTTTACAGAGATCGGTTCTAAGAAGCCACTTTGGTGGCAAAAGCCATGTGGAGGAAAACCTGCCCACAGTTGCCTCCTGCAGCCTGGTGGCCCTGGCCAGTGCCCCTCGGAAGGGCTTTAAAAGCTGGGGGTTTGGGGGCTTCCCCTGGTGGTCCAGTGGGTAAGGACACCACCTTGCAGTGCAAGGGGCGCCGGTTCGATCCCTGGCCTGGGAAGATCCCACGTGCCGCGGAGCAGCTGGACCGATGCGTCCAGTTACCAAGCCGGAGCTCTGGAGCGCATGCGCCCAGAGCCGGTGCTCTGCCACAACAGAGGCCACTGCGATGGGAGGCCCACAGGAGCCAAAGAACAAAGACGGATGAAAATAGAGAAATGAAAGACCAATAAAAGTGGCCCTCCTGTCCCCCTCCCTCCCCACCCCACCCCCCAAAAGATAAATACATAAAAAATAAATTAAAAAAAAAAAAAAGCCGGGGGTTTGCGGGGTGGTCTGCCACTGCTACCTGGTCTGGCCTCCGTGACATGAAAGACAGGCCCCCAAGCCAAATCAGAGGGTCATTCTACAAGGTGCCCTGGGAGAGCCAGTGGAGGCGGGGCGGGGCAGGAAGAGGATGCAAAGCCTAGGAGTCACAGTGGGGATGTGAGGGCAGCCACGGACTGTGCCTAAGACAGAGGGGAAGCGAGGAGGACGAGGCAAGGGCTGGGTTCCAGCGGCGGCCTGCCCGGGAAAGGGTCCTGCCTGCGCGGGTTGGGAGGGGACACTGGGTCACGACTCCGGAGCATCTCCACGTGCCCAGGGAAGGGGGAGCCGCCTGGCGTGACAAAGAACTCCACTGAGAATATGCAGAGGAGGGAGTGACCTCCCGAGTGAGCCAGAAATAGCCACAAGCCCGCCAACAGGAGGGTGCAAACTGTCAACTCTCTCAAACGCCTGTTATTTCAGCGTTCTCACAGGTTCTCCCAGACATGAATAACAAGTCGTCCGCTGGGGCTCATGGATGGGGGGCGTCCTTACCTTCCCCCGGGTGCCTCAAGAGGCTGCATCCAAATGCCACTCAGACATGCCGCGGTGGCCATGAATGCGGGCCCTGTGCCAGAAGCACGGATGGTTCCACAGCCTGGCGGCCGCTGCTACTCATGACATCCCCGTAAACCCATAATGACCTTGCGCATCCTTGAAGCCCCGGCCTGCGGGCCCAGGTCTCTCGACCTCAGCTAGGAAGCACAGCCGCTGGGAGGTTGGTAGCCCTTTTCTGTCTGACTTGGTCTCAGTCTGATGTGGGCTTCCCAGGTGCCCAGTGGTCAAGAATGCACTTGCCAATACAGGAGACACGGGGAAATGACAACCCACTCCAGTATTTTTGTTTTTTTGTTTTTTTTCACTCCACTATTCTTGCCTGGGAAATGCCATGGACAGAGGAGCCTGGCGGGCTACAGTCCACAGCGTCACAGTCAGACACACCTTGGCGACTAAACAACAACCTGAGTTCCTTCCAATCTAGTATAGTTTCTTCCCCCTCAGTTTTTCATCTGTGGATCCAGGCTACTTCCTGCGCAAATGAGTTATAGCTTTTCCAAACTGTCTATGGTGGGTGAACCTCGGGGCCTAAGAGGAGAGCCGCTGGCGTCCCAGTCCCAGGCACCAAGCAGGCAGAGCTGGGCTCACCCCTCTCGTGCGCTCACTGGTTTGACTCACCCGAACATCTTCTCCACAGACACCAGGGTGAGAGAGTGGCTGCGGGCCGTTTACGCCGCGCTCCCCAGCGCCAGCCCGAGCGCCAGGCTGGAGCTGGCCTGCACCCTCTACGTGCAGACGGGGACCCCGCTGGCCCCCTGCTTCGTGGAGCAGGTCGCCCAGTGGGCCAACAGCAGCCTGGAGCTGGCCAACCTCAGGGAGCCCAACAGCACTGCCATCCTGGCCCGCGGATGGGGCCCCTGGCAGACGGCAGGTAAAGGAAACCCGTCCACCTGGATAAGGCTAGCGGCCGGGGGCGGGGGCGACAGGTCCCAGGTGTGACTCCTCAGAAGCCGTGCGGTGGTACCCAAGCCGCCCTCACCTGCAGCAGAGGCTCGTCCTGCTGGAAAGCCCGACTCCCGAGGGAAGCAGGGCTCCCTTTCCGTCCCGTTCTGTCCTTTCCCCCAACCAGGGAGGGACACACCCTGCCCGCCCCGTACCACACCCCACCCCTTGACAGGTGGCCAGCCCACTCTCTCAGGAAGGCAAGGGATGTAAAGTCCCTGCCCTGGAGGCCACTGTGTGAATGAAGGCTCTGGCCTGGACGAGGCCCAGCAGCACTTGGAGGGCTGGGGGCTGGGGCACAGGTGGCACTGTGCCGCGACCCCCAGCACAGCACAGGGGTCACCCCGAGCAGGGCAGGCCTCCTGCTTCCTGGGAAGCAACCCCAGCTGGAACTCGTCAGAACTAACTGGAACCGGCCCTAGCATCCCAAACCACACAGAAAAAAGACAAAAACCAAAAAACCCAAAGCCTGGTCTCCAACCGCGGTTTGTTTCAAACACAAATAAAAGTCCCCACGGGCAAGCTACCACCCACCTTCAGGGACGCCTCCGCGGGGGCAGCCTCTTCACAGCTCAGTCTCGGCGGCTCTCTGCTCGCAGGTGCGGGTCCTGCGGGCTCCGCGTGGGAGCAGGACGGCGCGGAGGCTGCGCAGCTGGTTCTGGTGAGCACCATGTCCTTTCAGAGCGCCTGGAGGCATCGATTCGTCTTCTCGGACACGCAGCTCCTACCTTTCACCTGTGCCCAGGGCCTGGTCCTCCAGGTTCCCATGATGTACCAAATAGCCGAGGTCAACTACGGTGAGCGGGAGGAGGGGCGGGAGGCCGGGGGCTGGGCTCTGCTCCCAAAGGATGCGCCTGCGCAGCCTCCGCTGCAGTAAAGAGCCGGAGACCCTCCCCGCTGTGCGCGAGCAGAGAAACCCGACTTCGTGCCTGGCCTTTCCCTCTGCACTGAGCCAAGTCGGGAGTGAGTGTGAAACCAGGAATGTCTGGGCAAGCCCCCTAGCCCTGGCAGTCACCCCCGCCGGTGACTGAGAAAGGATGCGAGGTGGAGAGTCCAGTCTAGAAGGTTCTCTAGGGCATGTCCACCCAGAAGTGCCATTTTGCCTGGCCATCCTGCCGGATGTTCCTCATCCCCCTTGCGGTGGGGGTGCACCTGGAAGCCCCCATCCCAGCAGACTCCTTGCACTGCCTGCTCCACGGTTGCGGGTAGGCCAGCAAGGCCAGGGAGGAAGGGCCCCCCTGCCTCGCCCACCCCCACACACCTCCTCTCCCCTGGTCTGCAGGCCTGGTCCCCTCCAGCCTGTGGGCCTGATTATGTTCTTATTCAGGGAGAACCCACTGAGACTTGAATCGGTGTTTTAGGAACTTTGGTGTGAGAAAACTTTCGATCCTTCTGCTATGATTGCCTACAAGACCCTTGCAAGTTCCCAGTGAATTTATTCATGGATTTATAATTAATTATAATTATAATAATTATTCATTGAGGTCAAGTAAGACGGGCATGCCTCCTGCTTCCTGGGAAGCAACCCCAGCTGGAACTCGTCAGAACTAACTGGAACCGGCCCTAGCATCCCAAACCACACAGAAAAAAGACAAAAACCAAAAAACCCAAAGCCTGGTCTCCAACCGCGGTTTGTTTCAAACACAAATAAAAGTCCCCACGGGCAAGCTACCACCCACCTTCAGGGACGCCTCCGCGGGGGCAGCCTCTTCACAGCTCAGTCTCGGCGGCTCTCTGCTCGCAGGTGCGGGTCCTGCGGGCTCCGCGTGGGAGCAGGACGGCGCGGAGGCTGCGCAGCTGGTTCTGGTGAGCACCATGTCCTTTCAGAGCGCCTGGAGGCATCGATTCGTCTTCTCGGACACGCAGCTCCTACCTTTCACCTGTGCCCAGGGCCTGGTCCTCCAGGTTCCCATGATGTACCAAATAGCCGAGGTCAACTACGGTGAGCGGGAGGAGGGGCGGGAGGCCGGGGGCTGGGCTCTGCTCCCAAAGGATGCGCCTGCGCAGCCTCCGCTGCAGTAAAGAGCCGGAGACCCTCCCCGCTGTGCGCGAGCAGAGAAACCCGACTTCGTGCCTGGCCTTTCCCTCTGCACTGAGCCAAGTCGGGAGTGAGTGTGAAACCAGGAATGTCTGGGCAAGCCCCCTAGCCCTGGCAGTCACCCCCGCCGGTGACTGAGAAAGGATGCGAGGTGGAGAGTCCAGTCTAGAAGGTTCTCTAGGGCATGTCCACCCAGAAGTGCCATTTTGCCTGGCCATCCTGCCGGATGTTCCTCATCCCCCTTGCGGTGGGGGTGCACCTGGAAGCCCCCATCCCAGCAGACTCCTTGCACTGCCTGCTCCACGGTTGCGGGTAGGCCAGCAAGGCCAGGGAGGAAGGGCCCCCCTGCCTCGCCCACCCCCACACACCTCCTCTCCCCTGGTCTGCAGGCCTGGTCCCCTCCAGCCTGTGGGCCTGATTATGTTCTTATTCAGGGAGAACCCACTGAGACTTGAATCGGTGTTTTAGGAACTTTGGTGTGGAGAAAACTTTCGATCCTTCTGCTATGATTGCCTACAAGACCCTTGCAAGTTCCCAGTGAATTTATTCATGGATTTATAATTAATTATAATTATAATAATTATTCATTGAGGTCAAGTAAGACGGGCATGGAAGAACGTCTGTTGAGTAAGTGAATACACCTTTACAATGGATTGTACTGAGTTCACCAAAAAGTTCGTTGAGGTTTTTCCGTAAGCTGTTGTGGAAAAACCGAATGACCGTTTTGCCCGGCCCAGTAATTCTGGCCCCAGCACTTCCCCGATGCGGCCATGGCCCCTGCTGGTTGGTGGGTGGGCTGGGAGAGGCAGGCTCCTGTCTCCTCAGCACCCAGGGCACGGGGCCGGCACATGACCGAGGCTGAGCAAGTATTTACTGAACAGATACAAAAAGGAGTATGAGCCATGCCCTTGTCTTTCCCCACTGATTCGGAGGTTTTGTTGTGGCAGCTGGCCAGCTCTGCTGCCCCTCCACCCCAGGGCCCAGGCCCCCCTGTCCTCCCAGGGAAGGCATCAGCCTGGAGTTCTCTGCCCGAGACTGGTACTGCCTCAGGCTGCCGGGTCTCCCCAGCTCACCTGGATCACCCCCTATGATTTGCGCCCCCTTGTTCCATCACTGGGTCTGGCCACTACCTCTGTGTTCAGCGGATACCCTCTCTGGGTCCCCCGATCTCAGGCCATTTGTGTCTGCTGCCACCTGTCCCAGCATACACTTCTGAAATCAGGCTCTGCCTGGTAGCCTGGACACGTCCTCGGCCAGCCATGGCCATCACCTACAAGCTCCCAGCTTTCTATCCTGAAGCTTACTTGTGTATGTCACGGTACAAATGATCAGGTCAAACCCAGCCTGGACTCGGGTTTCGTTAGGCTTGTGTGGTGCTCTGGGCTTCCGAGGTGGCTCAGTGATAAGGAACCTGCGTGCTAATGCAGGCACAGGTTTGATCCCTGGGTCGGGAAGATCTCCTGGAGGAGGAAATGGCAGCCCACTCCAGTACTCTTGCCTGGAGAATCCCATGGACAGAGGAGCCTGGTGGGCTACAGTCCACGGGGTCACAAAGAGGCAGGTGTGACTTAGCGACTGAGCACACTCCACGCACGCACATGCAGTGCTTCGGACACTGGGAAATTTCATGGGACATCATGGCTTTGGTTGTGTGCATGTGTGCTAAGTCACTTCAGTCCAGCTCTTTGGGTCCCAGGTCTGGCACTGTCTGTGTCCCTGGGCTCCTGAGACAGATCTGATCTCCCATCTGCTGAACCCCCAGGCCAGTTCCAGGGCCCTGCAGGCCATCAGGTGGGGGTTCTGGAGCTGCCATACCTGGGAAACACGGCCAGTCTGCTCCTGGTGCTGCCTCGAGCCAGGGACACCCCACTCAGCCACATCGAGCCCCACCTCACAGCCAGCCTCCTGCACACCTGGACCTCCAGTCTGAAGAGAGCCCGGATGGAGGTGTTCTTGCCCAGGTGAGCAGCCACGTCGTCCTGTCGGTGGGCTCCTCAGCCCACTCCGGCCAGACCTGGATTACAGAGCCCTAACGGCTGACTCGGGTCTGCATAGTTACCTTGGAGAGTGAGCTCAAATTTTATCATATCCTAAGAGTATACAACCATTTTTCAAAATCAAATAGGCAAGATTCATACAGTTGAGCAATCCAGATATAATTCTCATCAGAGGGTAAATTGAGGCATAAAAGTTGACAACTTTAAGTCCCTGTGCAGCAGGTTTCATTCTTTCTAGAGGCGAGCCTTGCTTTGAGAAACCCAACAGGTACGAATACAATACCCCAAGAGGTCAAAAGTTAAACCATGGTGCTGGATTTGCTTCTCCAAAGATTTTGCCCTCGGCCAGCCATGGCCATCACCTACAAGCTCCCAGCTTTCTATCCTGAAGCTTACTTGTGTATGTCACGGTACAAATGATCAGGTCAAACCCAGCCTGGACTCGGGTTTCGTTAGGCTTGTGTGGTGCTCTGGGCTTCCGAGGTGGCTCAGTGATAAGGAACCTGCGTGCTAATGCAGGCACAGGTTTGATCCCTGGGTCGGGAAGATCTCCTGGAGGAGGAAATGGCAGCCCACTCCAGTACTCTTGCCTGGAGAATCCCATGGACAGAGGAGCCTGGTGGGCTACAGTCCACGGGGTCACAAAGAGGCAGGTGTGACTTAGCGACTGAGCACACTCCACGCACGCACATGCAGTGCTTCGGACACTGGGAAATTTCATGGGACATCATGGCTTTGGTTGTGTGCATGTGTGCTAAGTCACTTCAGTCCAGCTCTTTGGGTCCCAGGTCTGGCACTGTCTGTGTCCCTGGGCTCCTGAGACAGATCTGATCTCCCATCTGCTGAACCCCCAGGCCAGTTCCAGGGCCCTGCAGGCCATCAGGTGGGGGTTCTGGAGCTGCCATACCTGGGAAACACGGCCAGTCTGCTCCTGGTGCTGCCTCGAGCCAGGGACACCCCACTCAGCCACATCGAGCCCCACCTCACAGCCAGCCTCCTGCACACCTGGACCTCCAGTCTGAAGAGAGCCCGGATGGAGGTGTTCTTGCCCAGGTGAGCAGCCACGTCGTCCTGTCGGTGGGCTCCTCAGCCCACTCCGGCCAGACCTGGATTACAGAGCCCTAACGGCTGACTCGGGTCTGCATAGTTACCTTGGAGAGTGAGCTCAAATTTTATCATATCCTAAGAGTATACAACCATTTTTCAAAATCAAATAGGCAAGATTCATACAGTTGAGCAATCCAGATATAATTCTCATCAGAGGGTAAATTGAGGCATAAAAGTTGACAACTTTAAGTCCCTGTGCAGCAGGTTTCATTCTTTCTAGAGGCGAGCCTTGCTTTGAGAAAACCCAACAGGTACGAATACAATACCCCAAGAGGTCAAAAAGTTAAACCATGGTGCTGGATTTGCTTCTCCAAAGATTTTGCTTCTCGATTTGCAAAACTCAGTACTTGACAAAGGATTTCTCAATGAGCATGTCTAAATGATAAGCTTCATTTGAAATGAGAGTAAGTACATAATCAATCTGTAGACCAGCTTTAAGGAAAACAGTGGAGGCTCATCAGAAGCAGGTGGATTCTTCATGCTCCTCCCCGCTGGCCACTCCCGCCTCCTCCACTGACGAGGCTCTCCTCACCACTGAGCCAGGGGCCTTGGCAGGGCTCCCCTGAGGAGTTAAAAATAAGTCCAGGCACTGGAACAAAAACAGAGAGAGAGAGAGAGACCCAGTGAGTGAAGCGCCAAGGTCTAAAGTAGGATCTAGCCTAGGGAGGCAGAAGGCAGATTAAACTCTGAGATGAAGCCTGTTTCTCCAAATCAAATATTTGAGCCCCAAATCAAAGCCCAAAGACTAGCTCTCTCAGCACATCTCTCTAGCATGGAGCAGAAGCAACCCAGATCTTTCTGTTGTATTTGAGAGAAGCTCAGCAAAGGGAGAAGAGCTTTCAAGACCAACAGGAGAGAGAACATGCAGCTGGGGGTAGGAATTTGCTACAGTCTCTCTTGAGCCTAGGAGACAGATGGCTGACCTCATCTGGGAGCAGCTGATGTAAGGAAGAGGCCCCAGGGAGACACCCAGCACCACTGAGAACTCTTCACAGTGCTGATTCCGCTTTTAGAATTTGCAAACCCTTGAGAAAAGATCCTAAAAATCTTTGGAGGAGAGGGAAGGGACAGGAAGGCAGAGGTCATAGTAACCTAAGCATTCATTCACATTTGACCTTATCTGGATAAAAAAAAAAAATTTTTTTTAAGTCTCTTTGGGACTATTCAGCTGCTATCTGAGAAGGATAAAAATTTTTAGGGAAATAAAACTTGCCTTTTAGGATTATTTCACAGGCAAAACTAAGCAACTTTCTGTGGATGATCTCATTTCATCCTCACGTAACTATGTTCTTCTTCATCATCTTTATCTTGTTCGTGATCTCGGGGGAAAGCCTGCAATCTCTCACCATGAAGGATGATGATGCAGGGGGTTGTAAATACCCATCTTGAGGTTGAAGAAATCCCCTTCTATCCCAAGTGCGTTGAGTGGTTTTTGTTTTTATAAAAGAATGTCAGATGCTTTGACAGGTGCTTTTTCTGCATCTCTTGAAATGACCATATTGACCTTGATTTCATTAATATGGTGTTTTACGTGGATTGATTTTCATATGTTAAACCCACCTTGCACTCCTGGGATAAATCCCACTTGGTCACAGAAGGATTTATATGTTGCTGGATTCAATTTGTTAGTATTTTGTAGAGGATTTTTGCATCTTTTTTCATAAGGGACACTGGTCTGTCATTTTTTGGTGATATCCTTGTCTGGTTTTGGTAAAGGGTATTTTTCCTAACTCAAGATATTTTGGTAGCATCTCCTCTGGACTGGTCTTCATAGCCATACAAGGAACAAACCACTCTCCTCTTTCATAGTCACACCTCATTCTCACTATTGTCTCTGTTACTAAAAATGGTGTCACGCAGCTTTATGTCCTACCATAACCCCCATACTTGGCTGCAAACATACCTTAGCTCTTTCTCAATATCGGTCAGAAACAACAAAGCCACAGAGGTAACAGGCAGTGCGTGAGCTGCTCTGAGTATTGTTCCGAGCATTTTACCAGAATTATTTCACTTAAAAACTAAGAACTAAGCATGAGTTATTAGGCCTGTTTCCCAAGTAAAGAAACCACGGCAAAGAGAGGCCAGGTCACTTGCCCAGGGTCCCTCAGCTAGTAAGAGGCTGGGCCAGCATTCAAGCCAGGCACTAGGTTTCCAAGGTCATGTATTAACCACTGCATTTCAGCACTGAGAGGTGTCAAAAGAATGCAGTTTAAGGATTTAAGAGAATTTCAGAGAAGATGGTCTAAAAAATTTTTGAGGGACTTCTCTGGAGGTCCGATGGTTAAGACTCTGTACTTCCAGCACAAGGGTGTGGGTTCAACCCTGATCAGGGAACTAAGATTCCACATGCTGAGTGGTGTAGCCAGGAAAAAAAAAAAAAACAGTTTGTTTTTTTTGTAAATTTTTGCAAAATATCAGCATACTTAGAGAAAGCCTGTGCCATTTTTTGGAAACTGTTGGCAAGATTCAGAATACACATTTATGAGAAAATCTGATACCTTTGTTTAAAATATTGGGTACATTGTCTTGTGTGGCAGTGAAGAACTTATTAACTGTCTGGCACAGTATTTTTATTCTCCTATAAGTTCTGCATGATTTATAGAAAAGACCATGTAAATTCTACTTGGAACATTTTTATTCTCAAAGAAAAACCATGTCATTCATCCCTTTAAAGGTTCCTTCAGAGGTGAAGTTTTACCTGCCTTGCCCTTGAAGAAACATGCTGGTGTGCTTGTTTCTTCCTGCTTTCTGGACTTAACTGGGAAAACTAAAGACACCCCCCAACCCCACACACAGCAAACATGAACATATGTCCTGTCAAAGAGAAACATTTTAAATGAGCCACTCCATTGACTGGCAGTTAGTCAACGACTTCTCTGCACCTACTGTGTGTGAGCTGGCGGAGTGTAGCTCCTGAGGCCACAGGCTCTGTGCTCAGTCAGCCCCGTCCAGGTGAGCTCCATCACAGACTCAGGCCGTCCTCTGGGGCAACCTCCTTAAACTCTTTAAGCCTCTGTGTTCCCATCTGTAAAATGTGAAGAAGAAGAAGAACATAGTTACGTGAGGATGAAATGAGATCATCCACAGAAAACACTTGCCATCGTGCCTGGCACATGGTAAGCATGTATGTGTGCTCAGCTGTATCCAACTCTTTGCAACCCCATGGACGATAGCCCACGGGCTCTTCTGTCCATGGGATTTTCCAGGCAAGAACAGTGGAGTGGGTTGCCATTCCCCACGAATAGTAAGCACTCATTAAATATTATTATAAAGAAATAAAAATTGACCAGCCTCTTTTCTCAAATAGTTTACACTATCATAAATAACACTAATAGGAAGCAGACTGTTCTGTACATCAAAAGAGTGGAACGGAGAGCTTAATGGAGCTTAAAGAACCGAAGGTCACAAAACAGCTGTGGAAGAGGAGGAGTAACCATTGAGCTGAGCTTAGAGGAGAGGATAGTAATTCACATTCAAGGGAGATCTGGAAAGAACAACAGAAGTGAAGGTCCAGAGGTGGGTCCAGAGATGGGTCCAGAGGCTGTGGAGTCAGATTAGTCAGGGGGTCAGGGTGTGGGAAGGAGCAGTGACAGATGGAGTTGGAAATGAGCCTGGAGATCCCTGACTTTGAAGTGACGGGGTGGGGTTGTCATATGATGAATATCAAAGTCCAATGAGTGAAAATTTTAAGTGAAAAGTGTGCATCTTTTGTTTTTTAGGTTCAGGATCCAATCATTTTGACTTGGAACATTTTTATTCTCAAAGAAAAACATGTCATTCATCCCTTTAAAGGTTCCTTCAGAGGTGAAGTTTTACCTGCCTTGCCCTTGAAGAAACATGCTGGTGTGCTTGTTTCTTCCTGCTTTCTGGACTTAACTGGGAAAACTAAAGACACCCCCCAACCCCACACACAGCAAACATGAACATATGTCCTGTCAAAGAGAAACATTTTAAATGAGCCACTCCATTGACTGGCAGTTAGTCAACGACTTCTCTGCACCTACTGTGTGTGAGCTGGCGGAGTGTAGCTCCTGAGGCCACAGGCTCTGTGCTCAGTCAGCCCCGTCCAGGTGAGCTCCATCACAGACTCAGGCCGTCCTCTGGGGCAACCTCCTTAAACTCTTTAAGCCTCTGTGTTCCCATCTGTAAAATGTGAAGAAGAAGAAGAACATAGTTACGTGAGGATGAAATGAGATCATCCACAGAAAACACTTGCCATCGTGCCTGGCACATGGTAAGCATGTATGTGTGCTCAGCTGTATCCAACTCTTTGCAACCCCATGGACGATAGCCCACGGGCTCTTCTGTCCATGGGATTTTCCAGGCAAGAACAGTGGAGTGGGTTGCCATTCCCCACGAATAGTAAGCACTCATTAAATATTATTATAAAGAAATAAAAATTGACCAGCCTCTTTTCTCAAATAGTTTACACTATCATAAATAACACTAATAGGAAGCAGACTGTTCTGTACATCAAAAGAGTGGAACGGAGAGCTTAATGGAGCTTAAAGAACCGAAGGTCACAAAACAGCTGTGGAAGAGGAGGAGTAACCATTGAGCTGAGCTTAGAGGAGAGGATAGTAATTCACATTCAAGGGAGATCTGGAAAGAACAACAGAAGTGAAGGTCCAGAGGTGGGTCCAGAGATGGGTCCAGAGGCTGTGGAGTCAGATTAGTCAGGGGGTCAGGGTGTGGGAAGGAGCAGTGACAGATGGAGTTGGAAATGAGCCTGGAGATCCCTGACTTTGAAGTGACGGGGTGGGGTTGTCATATGATGAATATCAAAGTCCAATGAGTGAAAATTTTAAGTGAAAAGTGTGCATCTTTTGTTTTTTAGGTTCAGGATCCAAAATCATTTTGACTTGAAAAACATTTTATATTCCTGGGGAGTCACTGATCTTTTTGATCCACTCAGAGCTAACTTGAAAGGAATTTCAGGTAATGAGAGTTCTTTTTTCCAAGCTTATTGGCATTGCAGGGGTGGCGGGGCAGGGGCAGTTTTTAGTCAGTGATCATTAAAGCCCTGATGAAGCAGTTCACATCTCCAGAGCCTCCAGAGGTAAACAGCCAGAGTTAATGTGGCTTAAAAGAATAAAGAAAGTGCCTTGCTGTGTATAAAAACACGTTGTTTCAATGACAGTCAGATTGGGGTTGGAATTCGTGGGGGAGGGGGTGTTTCTTGAGATGACCTCTAGGCACCAAACCTTCAGACTGAGGTCAGTGATCAGAGGTCACAAAACAGCTCCCCTCCCTCTGCCCGTCACGGCTAGGAGATGCCAGAGACCCAGCTACAACAGAGCCTACTGTTGTGACCTCCCACGGGCCTCAGCACCTGATCTTTGTTTCTATCTCTGCCCACTCACTCCCTCCCTGGACCCCCAGTCTTCTTCTAACGAGCTAACCTTGGAACTTACCCTTATCCATCCAACTTCCTTTCTTCAAATTACTTCCACAATTTATCTGTACCCTTGCTTTAAAATGTTCTCCCTCCCAGAGTCGATATTAAATGTCTTGGCTTATAGTACACAAGCTACTCCAAGTCTAAGGCTCTGTGCTCATCTGGGGTCACATCTAAGGCTAAAAGAGAGTGGAAGGCCAGAACCTAATGTTTCAGAATCCTCCCAAGAGACCATTCGCTCAACTCCTGCCAACTCCAGAGGCTCAGGTTCGCTGCTGCCCTGGATAATACTAAGCTGCCTGTAGGAAGATAATGTAGGAAGGAAGCATTGCCATTGACCGTGATGTTTTCCTTGCCGGAGGAGCTTATGAAATCTCTGTTTGGAAAGCTAGGACCTCATAGCTCAGGTATGTTTTTCCTAAAGGCTTGCTCAGATTTCTTTCTTAAGCAACCACAGGGAGTGGGGAGAAAATTGGGTCCACAAGAGAGTCTCAGCTTGGGCATTAGATGTAACCAGTTAGACTCCACAGCCAAGTTACTCATCAATGAAAACACAGGAGGAAGGCTCTATTCTAGGTTATTTACAGTACACCAGCTCTGAACTCATTGCTTAAACATGCAAAGAGATAGTAAGCAAAGCAATAGTCAAGTTGGGGCACAATTCTGGGTGCACAGTGGGTATCCCATAAATATGACTGACTTGATTGAATGACTCTATCATAAATCCTCCTGGTGGCACAGACATAATCTGGCACCACTGGGAACAGAAGAAAACTAGAGCTAAAGGATAAGAGGCAAGAAGAGCAAGGGATGAAGGATCTGTGTGCAGTCTAGCTTTAGTAACACGGAGACTCCCATCACAGTATCTTTTTGTGGCTCTGGAGCTCAGCTATGGCCTTCCTGTTTTGACCATCCTAGTTCAAAATCTGGGAGCCACTCTGACCTTCGCTTCCACACCACTGATTCCAGTAATCACTGTGACTCAGGATTGTTCCTTCATCATTCTCAGAAATGCATCCTAAAATGCAGTCAACCCCGTGTCCTCAAAAAGACCTGAGCTGAACCTGTATCATCATTACAGGTCTCCTATCAGTAAAGATTTCTGAGGCTCAGAGCTCCTTTGACGAGTTCTAAAAAGCAGCGTAGTTCAAAACAGAACCTTTTAAAATGCTCAGTGTCTTGCTTTATGATGCAATTAAAGTCTACTTATATTTGCTCAAGCCAGCAGAAATATAGGCTCGTGGATCTGGCTTGTTGAACAGTTATCAGGCAATTGCATGCCTATTTCCCACAGATAAAACACATCCACCTTTCAGTCTTCTCCCATAAAGTTTTGTTCCTCTAACACAGAGGTCACCAAATGAGGGCCCATCAGCTGTTTTTATAGGTAAAGTTTCACGGAGACCCAGCCACTCCCATTCATTTACACACCACCCGTGGCTGCTTCCCTACTGTAATGGCAGAACTGAGACATTGCAACAGATGCTGTGTGCTCTGTAATGGCTACAATATTTAATATCTGGCTTTTTACAGAGAGAGTTAGCCAACTAAAATATTGCTTTCCAATGTCCTTCTTTACATATAATCAAGACTAGTCACTTCTGTGCCTACGTAAGCTGTTGACTTAATTCTGGAGATTCTAGGCCATGGAATCTCTCTAACAAATAGTTATGCCTCAAGTGAGGTAGCCACCAACCATCTTGCACCTTACTTGTAGAAATGAAATTCTGTATCTTATAGCAAAGCATCAGCAGAGAGCTTGTCAGAGAGTAAGTGGTCAGAAAGTGCTGGTCTTCCTTCCTATAATTAACAAGGACCTGCAAACAGGTCTGTACAATTGCTGAAAATTCAACAACCACTGGGAACATTTCATTTTTTTCTTTCTATTTGGTTCCAAAGCTCAGAACCATTTTACTCAAGTTCCCAGGCTCCATTTAAAAGTCACTCATCTCTTCTTTTACGGCATCAAATCCTATTTTTGCTGCATGAAGAATTTGACTGAAATCATTTCAAGGCCCAGCTGAGACTAGAGAATTTTTCTCCCTTGACAACCTTGACAGTACATGTTATGAAGCTTTTAAGAATAATGCCAGTTTCACTCACACTAAAGACACCAGCTAGAGATATACTTCCTGAGCAGTCCCACAGCCTATAGGATCAGCAGGCCTTGATACCTACCCAAGCTTCCTAATGCAAGAAATACTCCTTGTGCACAAACTTGAAAATTTGAAGAAACTCTCTTATTCTTGACCTTTTAAAATGCTCAGTGTCTTGCTTTATGATGCAATTAAAGTCTACTTATATTTGCTCAAGCCAGCAGAAATATAGGCTCGTGGATCTGGCTTGTTGAACAGTTATCAGGCAATTGCATGCCTATTTCCCACAGATAAAACACATCCACCTTTCAGTCTTCTCCCATAAAGTTTTGTTCCTCTAACACAGAGGTCACCAAATGAGGGCCCATCAGCTGTTTTTATAGGTAAAGTTTCACGGAGACCCAGCCACTCCCATTCATTTACACACCACCCGTGGCTGCTTCCCTACTGTAATGGCAGAACTGAGACATTGCAACAGATGCTGTGTGCTCTGTAATGGCTACAATATTTAATATCTGGCTTTTTACAGAGAGAGTTAGCCAACTAAAATATTGCTTTCCAATGTCCTTCTTTACATATAATCAAGACTAGTCACTTCTGTGCCTACGTAAGCTGTTGACTTAATTCTGGAGATTCTAGGCCATGGAATCTCTCTAACAAATAGTTATGCCTCAAGTGAGGTAGCCACCAACCATCTTGCACCTTACTTGTAGAAATGAAATTCTGTATCTTATAGCAAAGCATCAGCAGAGAGCTTGTCAGAGAGTAAGTGGTCAGAAAGTGCTGGTCTTCCTTCCTATAATTAACAAGGACCTGCAAACAGGTCTGTACAATTGCTGAAAATTCAACAACCACTGGGAACATTTCATTTTTTTCTTTCTATTTGGTTCCAAAGCTCAGAACCATTTTACTCAAGTTCCCAGGCTCCATTTAAAAGTCACTCATCTCTTCTTTTACGGCATCAAATCCTATTTTTGCTGCATGAAGAATTTGACTGAAATCATTTCAAGGCCCAGCTGAGACTAGAGAATTTTTCTCCCTTGACAACCTTGACAGTACATGTTATGAAGCTTTTAAGAATAATGCCAGTTTCACTCACACTAAAGACACCAGCTAGAGATATACTTCCTGAGCAGTCCCACAGCCTATAGGATCAGCAGGCCTTGATACCTACCCAAGCTTCCTAATGCAAGAAATACTCCTTGTGCACAAACTTGAAAATTTGAAGAAACTCTCTTATTCTTGACTTCTGTGTGGTTTCCAAATTCTGCTCAGGAAGAAGTACAAGCTCCCTGTTTCTATGATATGAATGCACAGACCACCCACAGTTGTCTGGTTGTGTAGTGACGTTAATGTATGTCATACCAGGACTGGGCAGAGCTGCAGCAGGTCATCGAGCTGGCAAAGTAAGTCATTCCTGATGTCAGTCTCTTTCCCAAGACGACCAACTAGCAACTCTCCATAGACAAGTCAGCACTGTGGAATTACATCCACCTGGGGATGAGGCTGAAACACTCTTCTGAAACACTCTTCTGAAACACAGAATCTGGAATAGAACACATTAGAAAGAGGAATGGGCTTCCCTGGTGGCTCAGTGGTAAAGAAACCACCTGCAAATGCTGGAGACACGGATTCTATCCCTGGGCTAGGAAGATCCCACATGCCAGGGAGCGACTAAGCCTGTGCCCATAGCTATGGAGCCTCTGCCGTGGCACCCAGGAGCCACACTGCAGCTGCTGGAGTCCGCGTGCCCTAGAGCCCATGCTCCACAACATGAGAAGCCCACACACCACAACTAGAGAGGAGCCCCCACTTGCTGCAGCTAGAGAAAAGCCTGTACAGCAATGAAGACCCAGCACAGCCAGAAATGAATGAATAAATAAAACTATGTCTTCTAAAGCATTAAAAAAGAAGAAAGAAAGAAAGAGGAATGGCTACACTCTGACCACAGCACCACCTGCTCCAGACTGACTCAGCATGACACCGAGAGTGCTCCCCCTGGGTCCATGATTTCTCCAGGGGAAGAAGAGAGCCCAATGGCTCATGCAGCTCAGCCAGTGTTCTAGGACAAGTCCTGGTAGGCCCTCTCAGGTCTCACCTCATGGAAGCTGTTGGCAATCAGATAGAGATGGAGAAGGAGGGCAACGCTTACCCCAATCAGCACCCAAACCTTCATAGACCATATTGCAGCAGCACCTGAGCAAAATGCCCAGCCAGGAGCATTGCCCATCCACAGAGCCAAGCCAGCGACCCCATCAGACCAGAGGGCTCTGTTAGCCCAAGCTTCCTAATGCAAGAAATACTCCTTGTGCACAAACTTGAAAATTTGAAGAAACTCTCTTATTCTTGACTTCTGTGTGGTTTCCAAATTCTGCTCAGGAAGAAGTACAAGCTCCCTGTTTCTATGATATGAATGCACAGACCACCCACAGTTGTCTGGTTGTGTAGTGACGTTAATGTATGTCATACCAGGACTGGGCAGAGCTGCAGCAGGTCATCGAGCTGGCAAAGTAAGTCATTCCTGATGTCAGTCTCTTTCCCAAGACGACCAACTAGCAACTCTCCATAGACAAGTCAGCACTGTGGAATTACATCCACCTGGGGATGAGGCTGAAACACTCTTCTGAAACACTCTTCTGAAACACAGAATCTGGAATAGAACACATTAGAAAGAGGAATGGGCTTCCCTGGTGGCTCAGTGGTAAAGAAACCACCTGCAAATGCTGGAGACACGGATTCTATCCCTGGGCTAGGAAGATCCCACATGCCAGGGAGCGACTAAGCCTGTGCCCATAGCTATGGAGCCTCTGCCGTGGCACCCAGGAGCCACACTGCAGCTGCTGGAGTCCGCGTGCCCTAGAGCCCATGCTCCACAACATGAGAAGCCCACACACCACAACTAGAGAGGAGCCCCCACTTGCTGCAGCTAGAGAAAAGCCTGTACAGCAATGAAGACCCAGCACAGCCAGAAATGAATGAATAAATAAAACTATGTCTTCTAAAGCATTAAAAAAGAAGAAAGAAAGAAAGAGGAATGGCTACACTCTGACCACAGCACCACCTGCTCCAGACTGACTCAGCATGACACCGAGAGTGCTCCCCCTGGGTCCATGATTTCTCCAGGGGAAGAAGAGAGCCCAATGGCTCATGCAGCTCAGCCAGTGTTCTAGGACAAGTCCTGGTAGGCCCTCTCAGGTCTCACCTCATGGAAGCTGTTGGCAATCAGATAGAGATGGAGAAGGAGGGCAACGCTTACCCCAATCAGCACCCAAACCTTCATAGACCATATTGCAGCAGCACCTGAGCAAAATGCCCAGCCAGGAGCATTGCCCATCCACAGAGCCAAGCCAGCGACCCCATCAGACCAGAGGGCTCTGTTAGCACTTCCAGGATTTGGGTCTCCATGGAAAGGGCCGCCCTCTCAACTCACCCAGGCAGGAAAGAAAGTTCACAGCCCAACCCAGATGCCACGCGTAGTCTCAAGTCCTGCTCATGCAGGAAGCCTGGACCCAGATTGCCAAGAAGCCTATCCTATGGCCTTACCTGGGCGAAAAGCTAAGCTGAACACCCTGCACAACTGCTGAGCACAGTTCCTGACACCACATGACCAGGGAACCTGATCAGTGACTCTGGAAGGCCTTGGAGCTCAACCCATGGTACCACTGAGTCAGAGGCCAGCCTGTGGCCCCACCTGTGGCCCAGTCAACAGTGCCACCCAGTGGGGAAACACACCCTGTCCCCATTTGCCCAGGAATGGTCGCAGAGCCAAGCCCACAACTGCCCAACCATGGTATGGGCACCATCCTGACTGGGAACACAGCCTGCGGCCTCATTCAACCAGAGATGACTACAGAGCTGGTGCCTCAACTCCACAATGAAACAGACCCAGCTCTGCCTGAAGAGGGAGCCCACCCACGACTCCACGCAGTCCAGCCAGCAGCCCCACCCAAAGAACCCTGCCAGCAACAAGCCCTGCAGCCTCAGAGCACATGCAGTGACCCTGTTCAGAGACCCTGACAGAGGGCATCACCAGTCCACCACGGCTAGGAGCTGACTGAGTGGTGACGGTCTCTTCTGCCAAAGCAAATCCACAAAGTCGAAAAGAGGAGACTGCTTACTGAAATCCATAGATACTAATGCAAGGAATGAAGGAGCATGACGAATCAGAAAAACATGATACGACCAACAGAAACAAATAAAACCCCAGTAACTACATTAAAGAAATGGAGATCTGTGACCTGTCTAACAAAGAATTCTGAGTAATCCTCCTAAAGAAGTTTGGTAAACTACAAGAACGCCCAGAAAACTAGGAAAACAGTGCACAAATAAATACATTCAAACAAACAGAAACCATAAGAAAAAAAAAAAAACCCAAAACAAAAAAGCAAAACAGAAATCTTAAAGCTTGAGAATACAAAGACTGAACTGAATATTAAGGGAGTCTTAAAAGCAGACTTGACCAAGCAAGGGAAAAACCAAAAAAAAAAAAAAAAACTCAGTGAACTAGAAGATAAATCATTTGAAATTATCTAGTCAGAGAAGCAAAAAGAAGAGTAAAGAAAGCCTATGGGAGTTGGGGACATCCATCAAAAAGAAACAATATATATATATACACTATGGGAATCCCAGAAGGAGAAGAGAAAGGCATAGAAAGTCTATTTTAAGAAACATTGACTGAAAATTTCCCAAAATTGGAGAGAGAAATAGGCATCCAGATTCATGAGAGCCAAATGACCCCAAATAGGTTGAACATGAAAAGGACTACCCTGCTTTATAATTAGTCTAAAGTCGAAGAATAACGGTAAAGAACACACCTGCAAAACAGGAGACCCAGGTTCAGTCTCTGGGTTGGGAAGATTCCCTGAGAGGGAAATGGCAACCCACTTCAACATTCTTGCCTGGAGAAACCCACAGACAGAGGAACCTGGAGGGCTACAGTCCATAGCATTGCAAAGAGTTGGACACAACTGAGTGACTAAGCACGCATGCAAGAAAGAAGAAACAAGTTACATACAAGGGAACCCCTATAAGACAACCAGTGGATTTCTCAACAGAAACTTTGAGAATGGCTGTTATCAAAACAGTAATAGCAAGTGTTCAGAATTCCCTGGCAGTTCAGTTGTTAGTACTCCACACTCTCACTGCTGAGGGTGCAGGTTAGATCCCTGGTCAGGGAACTAAAATCCTGCAAGCCATGCGACACAGCCAAAAAGAAAAAGAAAAAAGAAACAGCAAGTGTTGGTAAGGATGTGGGTAAGAGGAAATTCTTGTGCACTGTTGGTAGCAATGTAAATTGGTCCAGCCTCTATGGAAAACAGTATCGTGTTTTCTCAAAAAAGTAAAATCAAATTACCATATGATCCAGCAATTCCACGCCTAGGTTATATATCCAAAGGAAATGAAATCTCTATGTCACAGAGATATCTGCACCCTGAGGCTCATGGCAGCACTGTTTTTAACAGTCACGGAGAAAAGCAGTCTATCAATAGATGAGTGGATAAAGGCATTGCAGTATATACATATGCAATGGCATGTTATTCAGCCATAAAAAAGAAGAAAATCCTGCCATTTACAACATTATAGAAAAGTCCTAAGTGCATTATGATAAGTAAATTAAGTCAGAGAAAGATACTGTATGATCTCACATACATATCATCTAAAAAAAAAGCTAAATTCAGTCAGAGTATGCAAGGGTGATGGCCAGGGTCGGGGGAATGGCTGAAGATGGTCAAAGGGTACAGACAGAGAATGTTATCTTATTTGCAATACATACATACATAAAATCATCACAGCATATATCTTAAGCTTACACACTATTGTACATGGCAGTTAAACCTCAACAAAGCTGGTGGGAGCGTGGGAGACAGATGTGAGGGGTGGGCTGGAGGAGGCTGCAGAGAGGGACTAAGCACCCACTTTCAGGGGCCGTTTCAGGTTCTCTCCAACATGATATATTCTGGGCCAGGTGCTATGTGACATACACTCTCCATCTACAACTGAGCAACAAGAAGATGAGAAAGATAAACTAGAAGTAGATTCTGGCGATAACTTTTTCAAAGCCATTCATACTGCCAATAGGGAGTAATAATATCTGGGGAGATAAAAGACACAGCCAATGATAATGTTTGTCCGACTTTTTTAGAAGCTGAGGATGAAATGTCAGATAAGTGGTTTACAAATGTTTCTACAGTGTCATATTATGCAAACTCTTAAACTGTTTGAGGGTATGGCCAATCACATACAAAGCACGGGAGGCTCTACTAACAAAGAAGGGGACCCTGAGTCATTCAGATGACACTTGCCAAGTCATTCAGATGACTCCTTTGCTGCCCCCTTGGGTGTCTAGACACCAACCATTTCCTTACAAGTGACAATCAGATTAAAGAACATTAAGGTAGCTGTTTTTATGGGGGAAATGAAACAAATGTACAGTGTGCAGAGTGCCCAGTATTCATTCATTCGTTCAGTGTTTACTAAATACCTATGTGCACCGAGCACTATTAGGCTAGTTGAGCGAAGTAACAAATAGAATGAACAGTACAGCTTCTGTTTTCTGGGAACTCACAATCTAAAAAGGAAGGTTCAGATGGAAACACTTACAGAAAATGTTACGGAAGGAGAATGGAAGACAGTTACTCATTTGCTTTGGATACTGACATGTAATAGAAGAGTGGAGGGGTTTATGGAGGGGAAGGTGGCTAGCTTCCCAAAGTAGGTTCTGTAGAATGAGAACCTGGTAAGTTGAGGACAGGAGATGGTGTGGGTAGTTCCATCGTTAAACACTACATGTGACAGCACTACTGTAGATCTATGAACACCATGAGCGTTAGCAAATGAGCAGCTCTAAGAAGTCCACTATTAAAAACAAAAGCACAAGCCTATTCAACTTAGTTCCCATTTTAACTACTTATAGAACCCTTTATAAGAGACTAGCACCTGTAAACAACCTTGGGAACAAATTTTGGGGAAACAGATGGTATGGCCCTCAATGGCATTAGACAGCTGCCAACACTGCAGGAGAGGCTGAGCCCAAAGCCAGGAGGATCCCTTTGAGCCCACAGCCACAAGGATCTTATAGGCTGATTTCATTAGTTGCATAACCTTTCCAGAGCCACTTAACAGAAGCAAGCAAATTGGGATCTTCAGTACAAGATCAAGCAAGAAGAAACAGATGACTCCCAAATCCTTATTTTGATCACAAACGCTCTTCTTCCAAAATGTTAACTCTTACCAGAGATAAAATGTTATGAGAGATGAGGGTGCTGAGGCATGCCAGGCTACGCGTCTAAGCCTACATCTGTGCAAACATGTAAATGTCCCTTCTCGGGCCACTGCGGAAATGGAGAAAAAAGCTCCTCAGTTGCTGTCTCAAGGAAGTGAAATAGCCCAGCCCATCTACCTCAAACTTCATTTATACCAACCCTTACAGTTGGCCACATTTCTCACATTGTGCCAGGGCACCTGGGCCCTAAACATAAACACATGCCCTACATTCTAGCTGATAAGAGAACGTCTGCTCATTTCATTAACATTTATTCTAAATGTTTGGATACCAAACTAGATAGTAATGAAGTCACAGATTAGTAAAACCTCTCATGACCATCAGGCATTCCTTATACACACAGTCCTGATTTGGAACCTGCATTTCAGTTTGCTGAGTGAATTACTGAGACAGACTAGTTACTATTGACTTATTTACTAAACGATGCTACTGAAAAAGGCCAACTGCTGAAACCAATCCGATTCTGCACTGGTGTTGGGATAAGCGATGCCAAGTGAACGTTCCCATTGATTTTTCTCTCCCTCTGGCCCTTGTCTGGTTCCCTTCGCTGATACTGGAAAAGCTCTATCCCTCAGAGCAAGCACAGCCGACCCACAATTCCCTGTGTAGGCCTTATTTACAAGACGGATGAAACGCCGCACATTCTGTACTTGCTGGTCTTAACTCTCTCACAACATTCACTTGCCATCCTCTCATATAAACAAGAAATTGAAAGGAACTTAAAGATTAGTCTAAGATAAAACAGAGAAGCGCCCTCAGAAGACAGCATCTCCATCACAATGATTATTCCAGGACTCCTGAGACAGCTCCTTTTCCAGGGTAGGCTAGAGTTCACTAGAACACCCTTAGGCACGGTGGTGGCGTCTGGGTGGAAGGGTAGGGTGGAAATGGGCGCTGTACCTGCTGTCAGAACACCTGCACCTGCCCCACGGGGCCTCTGGTCACGTGGGAGGCTCAGATGACCTCACAGATCCCTCCAAACTGAGGTCTGGTTTCTTCTTGTGCTCAAGAGGCTTACTCTCATTGCTGGTGTCATTAAGTACCACTTCACTGTGGAGAACTGTTCAAAACTGACAGATGACTGAATTATGAAGACCTGTCCATTCCTCTAACGTTATCACTCAAATTCCTGTTTGCTAAGCTTCTAATACCTTTGCAAGTTGTTGGCATACAATTATTAGAATTCTCACCCCTCATTTTCTTTGCAGATTCTAGCCCATGAGGCAATTGCAGAACTGATATGCTCAGTATACAGAATGCAATCATGTGGCATGAGATATTTTTAATACACTGCCTCTTAAAGCCCATGGTACAAACCTCTGCATTCACATTGTGCCAGGGCACCTGGGCCCTAAACATAAACACATGCCCTACATTCTAGCTGATAAGAGAACGTCTGCTCA
This sequence comes from Tragulus kanchil, assembly GCA_022376925.1. Classification (NCBI taxonomy): domain Eukaryota; kingdom Metazoa; phylum Chordata; class Mammalia; order Artiodactyla; family Tragulidae; genus Tragulus; species Tragulus kanchil. The sequence continues at coordinate 72,352,825 of JAIOJX010000003.1, read as the reverse complement.
TTTCATTAACATTTATTCTAAATGTTTGGATACCAAACTAGATAGTAATGAAGTCACAGATTAGTAAAACCTCTCATGACCATCAGGCATTCCTTATACACACAGTCCTGATTTGGAACCTGCATTTCAGTTTGCTGAGTGAATTACTGAGACAGACTAGTTACTATTGACTTATTTACTAAACGATGCTACTGAAAAAGGCCAACTGCTGAAACCAATCCGATTCTGCACTGGTGTTGGGATAAGCGATGCCAAGTGAACGCTTCCCATTGATTTTCTCTCCTCTGGCCCTTGTCTGGTTCCCTTCGCTGATACTGGAAAAGCTCTATCCCTCAGAGCAAGCACAGCCGACCCACAATTCCCTGTGTAGGCCTTATTTACAAGACGGATGAAACGCCGCACATTCTGTACTTGCTGGTCTTAACTCTCTCACAACATTCACTTGCCATCCTCTCATATAAACAAGAAATTGAAAGGAACTTAAAGATTAGTCTAAGATAAAACAGAGAAGCGCCCTCAGAAGACAGCATCTCCATCACAATGATTATTCCAGGACTCCTGAGACAGCTCCTTTTCCAGGGTAGGCTAGAGTTCACTAGAACACCCTTAGGCACGGTGGTGGCGTCTGGGTGGAAGGGTAGGGTGGAAATGGGCGCTGTACCTGCTGTCAGAACACCTGCACCTGCCCCACGGGGCCTCTGGTCACGTGGGAGGCTTCAGATGACCTCACAGATCCCTCCAAACTGAGGTCTGGTTTCTTCTTGTGCTCAAGAGGCTTACTCTCATTGCTGGTGTCATTAAGTACCACTTCACTGTGGAGAACTGTTCAAAACTGACAGATGACTGAATTATGAAGACCTGTCCATTCCTCTAACGTTATCACTCAAATTCCTGTTTGCTAAGCTTCTAATACCTTTGCAAGTTGTTGGCATACAATTATTAGAATTCTCACCCCTCATTTTCTTTGCAGATTCTAGCCCATGAGGCAATTGCAGAACTGATATGCTCAGTATACAGAATGCAATCATGTGGCATGAGATATTTTTAATACACTGCCTCTTAAAGCCCATGGTACAAACCTCTGTCATTTACAAGGACTCTTAAAATGCAGCCCAGGAAGGCATTCCAGGGAAATCATCAGAAGCTTGCTGAATGTGCAGATTCCTGGGCTCCAGAATTTGCATATTAACACACACTCTGGCAATTCTTATACCACTGAAATTTCAGAAATACTGACTGAATGTCTCAACACTAACTAGGAATTAGTTCTGAAAATTTTAACTATTGAAAAAATGGGGCACAGCCCTGAAGATTAACTTGAGAGGGATTATTTCTTAGATGGGGCTTTCCTTGTGGCTCAGACAATAAAGAATGCGCCTGCAATGCAGTAGACACACAGATCCCTGGATTGGGAAGATCCCATGGAGAAGGGAACGGCAACCCACCCCAGTATTCTTGCCTGGAAAATTCCATGGACAGAGGAGCCTGGTGGGTTACAGTCCATGGGGTCACAGTCAGACATGACTGAGCAACTAACATCTCCACTTCCACTTATTACTTTACCAATTTGAGGTTTTTTAAGTTGCATAAAAATACTGCACCTTAAAATTTCTTCCCAATCCCACAGTAAGCAGTTATAACTAAAATGCTTTTTTTTTTTTTTTTTAAAGTACTCAGATCTTTCATTGAAATGCAAATAATCACATTTCTATTTCCTGGGCTTAGGCCAAGATGGCTTTTATGTTTCTGAAGCAATCCACAAAGCCAAGATTGAGGTTTCAGAGGAAGGCACCAAGGCATCTGCGGACACAGGTATGGTCCTAGGGGTGGGCGTGAGCAAGGCTCAGGCATGCCGCTGGCCTGTACCGCCATTATGCTGATCCAGTTCAACCTTCACACTTCTAAGCCTTCCCACTAAAACCCAAGTCCAGATGTGACAGAGCATTTTAAAAAATGTCAACAGAACAAAGTGTTTGAATATAATGGGAGAAATAGAGATAGCTATGAGAAGGATCTGTACCATGACCCCATAGGTAAAGAATAGTCATTCTGAAAATTACCCTAAGGAAGGAATTTATTCCATGGAAAATTCTGAGAACAGGTCAGGGTTGACTAAGTGGTATCTCTTCTCTTTCATTTTCCCATTTGCACCCTATCGTAACACTACAACAGCGCTGTATCTCATTAGGACGCTTTTCTTTCTTGAAAAATCAAGTGACTTAGTATCCAATTATAATAATAGTGACTTTTCTCAAATGAAGAGAAACTACAATGGGATTCTATTCTTTACCTTTCCTGCAGCTCTGTTGTTACTGAAAAGGTCTCGGATTCCTATTTTTAAAGCGGATCGGCCGTTCATCTTTTTCCTGAGAGAACCCAACACAGGTATTACAGTGTTTTTTGATAGGATTCATATAAATATTTATCAGCGCCTCTCTAGCAACAAGGGCTCATTTGTCCATCCTAATCTACAAGCATTCCTTCTAGCTGGTTTCTATGGTGCTTCCAAAGCTCCCCAGTTACTATGTCATGCATCCTGAGAAAGAGAAATATTTCATAACTCCTGAGGAGACCAATAACCTCTGTGGCTTTTTGCCTCCTGTTTCTCTCAGCTCACTTATAGTTGATGTAGATCTTTAAAAATTCAAGTTTCTGCTTCTGGGGGGGACTTAAAAAAAACCATCCAAGTAAAATAAATAATCTATCTTTTTTATTTTTACCCCTGTTGCTACTGAGCTTTCTTGGCCTTGTAGAGTGAGAGTTCCTTCAGGCCACAAGCACATCTAAGTCATTCTCGGGTTGTCGGCACGCCTAGTATCCTTAGGAACACACCTGCATTTCTACTGCTTTCTGTTTATCTTTCTCAAGCTTGCTGAAATTACACAGAAATTGACTGTTTGCCCTAGGACCTATCCCACCAAACCACCTCATCTTAATCCACATGGTATGGTACAGGCAGAGCCTCAGCATCTCAGGACAAGCAAAGTCCTTTAAGTCTCAACAACAGTGAACAAAATATTCGAATGATTCCACTTAAATGTGGCCCCACCATCTCTGGCAATTACTTATCAGCCTAGGGCACGAACAAGTTTTATTTGGGAGAAATAGAGATAGCTATGAGAAGGATCTGTACCATGACCCCATAGGTAAAGAATAGTCATTCTGAAAATTACCCTAAGGAAGGAATTTATTCCATGGAAAATTCTGAGAACAGGTCAGGGTTGACTAAGTGGTATCTCTTCTCTTTCATTTTCCCATTTGCACCCTATCGTAACACTACAACAGCGCTGTATCTCATTAGGACGCTTTTCTTTCTTGAAAAATCAAGTGACTTAGTATCCAATTATAATAATAGTGACTTTTCTCAAATGAAGAGAAACTACAATGGGATTCTATTCTTTACCTTTCCTGCAGCTCTGTTGTTACTGAAAAGGTCTCGGATTCCTATTTTTAAAGCGGATCGGCCGTTCATCTTTTTCCTGAGAGAACCCAACACAGGTATTACAGTGTTTTTTGATAGGATTCATATAAATATTTATCAGCGCCTCTCTAGCAACAAGGGCTCATTTGTCCATCCTAATCTACAAGCATTCCTTCTAGCTGGTTTCTATGGTGCTTCCAAAGCTCCCCAGTTACTATGTCATGCATCCTGAGAAAGAGAAATATTTCATAACTCCTGAGGAGACCAATAACCTCTGTGGCTTTTTGCCTCCTGTTTCTCTCAGCTCACTTATAGTTGATGTAGATCTTTAAAAATTCAAGTTTCTGCTTCTGGGGGACTTAAAAACCATCCAAGTAAAATAAATAATCTATCTTTTTTATTTTTACCCCTGTTGCTACTGAGCTTTCTTGGCCTTGTAGAGTGAGAGTTCCTTCAGGCCACAAGCACATCTAAGTCATTCTCGGGTTGTCGGCACGCCTAGTATCCTTAGGAACACACCTGCATTTCTACTGCTTTCTGTTTATCTTTCTCAAGCTTGCTGAAATTACACAGAAATTGACTGTTTGCCCTAGGACCTATCCCACCAAACCACCTCATCTTAATCCACATGGTATGGTACAGGCAGAGCCTCAGCATCTCAGGACAAGCAAAGTCCTTTAAGTCTCAACAACAGTGAACAAAATATTCGAATGATTCCACTTAAATGTGGCCCCACCATCTCTGGCAATTACTTATCAGCCTAGGGAAGAGATTCTCAGTAAAGAGTTGTTGGCAAGAATACACATTGTGTTCAAAAGAAAATAGGATGGACCAGGACTAACAAAATCAAGCAAAAGTGGATCTACTTTAACTAAACATCAGGCATTATTTTTATTTATGGAGAGAAAAAAAAGTCAAGTTAGAATAATGAAAATTATGCATAGGTTTTACACAAATTGTTAAGGAAATACTGTCAACATCATTTTATCTGAGAATCATTTGCATACTGCTGTAACTTGTGCTAGAAATCAGAGACACTTGTGACAAAAAGGATGAAGATCATCATTCGCTAGGAAATAACCTATTAAGGATTATGGGGAAGAAAAAGTCCATCGACAGAATATATCCTCGTAGTATTTCACCATGATCATCCCAACCCCAGATTTATTAAAATGAAAATATCACTTATCACTCAAAACAGCCAACAGAGAGCCCTCTCTTAGAAAGGATATAGGTGAAAAAATGAGAGATGAAAAATACGACAGGTTCTACTCCCTCGAGAAACAAAGAGACGAGACTAAACTTGAACAGAAAGGTCATTGTCAAAAGCTCATAGCCAATAAAGGTCGATGACAGTTAAGAGAGAACAGTCTCTCTTCTGGAATTCAACTGCATAAAATGATGTAAAATCTTTGAACTAACTAGTAAAGGAGACATCACTGTTTCTGTGATAAGAGTTTTCAGATCCACCTTAGTAAACAATGAAAATATAATCCAACACCAGTTCCATAATCTGCCGCACATCTCAATACAGTCCTTATGAATTTCTTTGCCTCTCTCTGGAGGTCCTTGCTCACATCACACAAGGCAGAGTGGCTACTCTTCTGGTGACGGGGTATTAAAAGGACAGAAATGAGTCTCTGCTTTCAGTATACCAGGACTCAATCAGTTGACAAATAGGACACGTAAAAGAATATTACCCAAAATGATCTAAACCTCAAGATTAAACTGCTGGAGAACATCACTTGTCCAGCCTACATCCATCCAATGATCTAAAGGACCTAGAAGACATGATATTCCCCTAAATGTACTACTCCTCCCGCCCCTTTGCTGTAGGTACTTAAGTAATTTGACTACTTTATGCCCAGCTTCTTAAATTGTTAAAAGAAGGAAAAAAAGAGAGAGAAAAAAGCCCTGTAAGAAATTAAGTTTGAATTTTGATGGTCTCAGTGCTTGTGACTAGATTTTGGGGTAAGGGTGCAGAGTACAGACGAGAGAGATTAAAGACAGCAAGAGGAGACAGAACAAACTTCTTTCCAACTCCCTCTAGGGCTCAGACCCTGAAATATACTAAAGGTCAAGGGTCTAAAGGAGTATTACCTCATGAGCAACCTGTGAAATGCAAGTAAGAACATTCTGATAAGGAAAGTAGGCAAATATTGGAACACTGAGTTCCTTTCCTAAATATTCTTAGGTATTAACTTTTATCTGAGTAACTTGTAATCTCTAATGTTAATCTCAGAATCTAAACATGTAATTTAAAACCAGACAGTATATCCTGGATTTTGGGTATCTCTTCTTAAATTTAGCCATGAGACTGCAGCTAATTATTGATACCATAACAGCGCCATTTACTAAGTGACATCCTGTTTAGAGGTATTTCATAAAGGTAAAAAAATGTTTAAAGAACTGCATAAGAAAATACCATGTAACACTACATTAAGTGTTTTTTTCTTTTTCTTGACAGCATTCATATTCAGTACTGGGAGAGTTCTGAACCCCCTACATTGAAATAACAGAGCTCAAGCAGGCTCTCCACTTTCATCTATGCTTTTCTTCAAAAAAAGTTACAGATTCATTCTGCTATATTCTTGAAATTTAAACAATGTTCTGCTGAAGTGTAAAAAGATAAGGGCATGTGATCTTCAAATATTATGAACCTAAAAATACTTCCATTTTGCCATAATTTTATATATTTATTTCATCTTTAGCCTTCTTTTCTACTCGTTATCCCCAAAGCACTACAAGGCACAGCAATGAGCTATGAACGGTGAGTGAGTCAGGTCACAGGGTCACTCACGGTGCTCAGGAAGGACCCCTGAAGCCATAGTGGACGGAGGGTGGGCAGTGAATAGTGTTGGCTTTTCCTTATCCTGGACAACTCAGGGAGAACACAGAGCAAGCAAAGTCATGTAAAACGTGTTTCCTTTCCATTTAGCTTCTAAATGAAGCAGAGAGTTGAAGTCTCATAGCAGAGCCGAACAAAGAGCCCTCTCGGAAGCCCCAGTCTGTTGTGGGACTTCGTGAGCACAGCAAGCTGCTAAACGCTACACACTTCAGAGTATGTGGTGTCCCCCAAATTTACAACTCCCTAACTAACAGCTTCACCCAGTGCCAGCCACAGTGCTAGTGAGAAAGGAAAAGGGAGGGGCAGAAAGAAAGGAAGTAAGGAAACCAACCAGGTCCAAAGGTGTCTGCTTTTCAAACAGCTTTAAAGAGCCTGCCTATAGCGCCAGGTAAGTTTCCCTTGTCTAGGCAGAAATGGAGTGTGTCAGAGTGGCCAACAAAATCTAAGAACATAGAGTAAAAAGACAATGCGGATTATGTACCATGTAATTACAGTTAGGTTTAACAAATGTGAACTTCAAGTGGTGTATTTTTCCAATGCTAAAAAGCAAGGCCTTTAAAATTCCATTATCTTAAGATGGTTTTAAATGATTACTTTAAATGTGATTATTTCCTAAACCACACAAGAGTAAAATAGAGCATTTATTGATGGAATAACAAAAGTGCTTTTCTTAAATATTCTTCAAAATACATTTGTACAACTTACAATAATATATCCAAAATAACTGTATATACAAAACATTGCCTAGTTTTAATGTATGTGCTTTTTTTCCCCAAAAATTACAAAGTAACTTCTTTTTTATTTTTTTTGGCAAAGTTCAACCTTAACAGAGGTGACAATTTTAAAGGTTGGTTTAAGAAAATAGAACCTGAGGGAAATTGACACGCGAGAGTCAATGACAAGCAAGAGATTTGGAGGAATATTTTTAGTTTGTTAAATAAAAATGTTTTTTAGAGTGATACTTTTCACATTACAAAAATAAACCAAAATGAAGAAAAGGTCACTGTAAAATGATGGAAAAAGGATCTGTAGACTTGCTCTTAGTATTTCAAAAAGCCAACAATGCATGTCAAAAAAATGAATGCAAGATCACAACAGTCTTGTATTTACTTTGTATTTGGAGACGGTAGTGAAATAAGTGGCCACATTCTGTTTTCTTTTAATTGCTATTAATGTGGTTGATCTGATTGGCTCTTCGATGAATTTCATCCAAGAAGTTCTCCAGTTGTTCTATTAGCATTCTTTTTTTAAACCTGTATAAAAAAATAAGTATAAGAGTACTCTCAATTTCTTTTTAACAGATAATACAACAAACCACCAAAATACTATACAACTCTCTACAAGATAGCAGAAGTAGAATGCAGGCACTAGGAATACAGCTAATCTATGATGACACTTGAGTTGATAGGCTATATAAAGAGCAGACTAGGTGAAACACTCAAAATTAATAATATGGAAAGTTACAGTTTTATCTTGAAACTTCGAAGTGGCCTATGCTTTAGCTGTTCTTGGGGGATGGGGGGCAGATTAATGACTTTATCTAAAAAAAAAAAAAACAAAACCAAAAAACCTTTAAACAAAACATGGAAGAAGGGGGCTTCCCTGGTGGTCCAGTGGGTAAGGACACCGCCTTGCAGTGCAAGGGGCGCCGGTTCAATCCCTGGCCTGGGAAGATCCCACGTGCCGCGGAGCTACTGGACTGATGTGTCCAATTACCGAGCTGGAGCTCTGGAGTGCATGCGCCCAGAGCCGGTGCTCTGCAACAACAGAGGCCACAGCTATGGGAGGCCCACACGGGCCAAAGAACAAGTATAGATGAAAATAGATAAATGAAAGACCAATAGAAGTGGCCCGCTCGCCGTCCCTCCCCAAACCCGCACCCCCCCCCAAGCCTATTAGAATAACATCTCTGAAAAAAAAAAAAAAAAAAAAGGAAGAAACTGGTGGGGTACCTAATTAAAGGGTGGGTATCTTGGAAGGTCAGATGACATAAACCTTAAGTTTTCTTACAATACTAGAATTTTAAAAAGTCTTAAAGGAGAAATTAAAAGCACTTTTTTACTCATTAAACTCACACAACTATGGTTTCCAGTTAACTGTACTTTATAGTCACCATTTATAATCTTGGTCTACATTCCTTGTACTAAAGTACATAATCCTGGGCTACTGAAGCAATCAGAAAAAGGCCCGTTTGTCCAGTTTGCGTCCCTTAATTACACGTTTTCCCACATACAACTGAATTTCTGCATTCAAATACTGCCTTTTAAGATTACTTTTCATCACTACTATTAACTGTAGTTCAAATATACAAAGGAGAAAAATCAGACTATAAAATGGAAGGACACCAAAAAAAGCCACAGAGTAGGATAAATGACAATTATGCTAGTATCGGTAATGTGTAGACAAAAAGGACCCATGATTTCTGAAGAGTTTAGTGTGTGGCTATTTTTTGAAGGAACTTAACTTTTAATAAACTGAAAATAAGAGAGAAGTACTTATATACACACTGGTGTGTCCTATATATGCATAACAACACAAGTATAAAATAGACACTGTTAAAATATCAACTACAGAAACTGGGGACTCACATCATCATATAATGTGTAATAGATCACTTACCTTGATGCTTCTTTAATGACATTTTGTAAAAATATTAGTCTCGTTTGTAAACTGCCTTGCACATGCTTCAGTAAAGTGAAGATTCTCTCATATTCTTAAAACAAGAGAAGTAAAAAAAAATTAAACGGTGCAATCTTATTTAATATTTTTCTAATACAGTTTATTACATCAAGATATACAAAGACAAAAGACAAAACAGTATACATAAACATTTCACTGCTCATTAGATTTTTTAATCCATGTATTTCATTGTACATCAACAAAGATAAAATAACTTGTCAAATACTGCCTTTTCTTGGTAAAAGTTTTCATTACGGTATCAAATACTAAGCTTAGAAGAATAAGTACACAGCTCTTTAGTGCCACTGAAAAATAAGAAGTGCCTTTACAAAAATCCAACCTTATCACAAACTCTGAATTATAGCTAACCTAGTTGATGGATAAAATAGAGGGAAAATAAAAGAAAACAAGAGCACTGTCTCAGTTTCAAGTTTTCACATAAAACTTACAGTCCTCTGTCAAGGATGATAAACTCCTAAAATGGCCAGTACTGAGTCTTACCCACTTCTGGACCACCCATGGGCACCATCACAGCAGGTGATCTGTTCAAATCTTCTAAATGAATGTCAAATACGAACTGAAACTTTATTCCGTAATGTTCTTCAGTACTCATATAATAGCTTATATAGTTTCAGGTTTTCAGTCTAAATGCATCCCTGATCAATATTACAGTTTAAAAACAAGAAGTTAAGATGGCGGGTAGGTACTGTGCCAAGACTGTATAAAGTCATTTAATATTCACTGCATCTTTAGGGGTTTGATGTTACCTTAAAACTCCAGTTGCTACTTGGCATTATGTTCAAGACTGTGGGTTCCTGTCCTGGCAGGAACCACGTGTAACTTTTACCTGTGTGTTCCTCCTCTGCTCTCATCCCTCCTACTTACCACACCTGAACACAGTACTCTGGATATGGCAGATACTCAGTAAGTGTTTGTCGGCTGAGTGAAAAATCAAACCTTATATAGCTGATACGTTGTTCTCAAGACTGATCTAAAAACAGATCTGTGCTTTAGTTAATTCAACTTTTTTTTTGAGCACACAAAAATTATACATACTTCTTCCTGGCTTTCGGATCTCTTTCATTATTTGTGCTTTTAGTTCAGTGTTGACCTCTTCATGGCTTCTGCAATGCATCAGTTTCTTTCCTCTGTTGAGTGAAGATGCTGGTATATTCTCTTCAGGACATTGTTCTTTATCTCTGGGTTCCTCGTGATTTTCTAAAAATCCACCAACAGTGAGGTCATTAGTTCCTAAGTGGTCATGACCAAGAGCCTCTGTATGATTGGTTGGTCGTTCCAGTAAGTTGGCTGGAGAAGATGCTGAAAATTCAGTTTCCATAGCATTTGGTGTAATATCTGATGAAAGCGGGTCTGCAACATGATTTTCAACCACATCATCCATTGTTGAATCATTAGTGGCTTCTGAAACTAAAAATAAGGAAAAAAAAAAGATGAGAGCCAATTTCAAAGCACATTAAAGTTCAAAGAAACAATATTATAGCAAATCACAACTGATCTTTGACTCCTGCAAATTAACAATGTGATACAATTCTTAAGCTTTGCCACATATATGGTGTACTTCATGTGAAACATTTACAATATTTATAAAATCTGTACAGTTTTTGCCCATGGGAAAAAAATAAAAGTCAGTTTCAAACAACTTGTGTTCTGCTTTACTTTATGGCAAGTTTATTGAGTAAGTAGGTTTCCTCAGCTTTAGGGAAACAGATATAAATCAGGATTATCCTGGTTCTCCTTTTATTAGAGAGTACACAGTTCATTCCAACTTACCTCTGCCTATACAATTGTTATCATTTAGCGGCAAAAGTAAACACAGGAAGTTTAAGCTTATCAATATTCTACAGCAACACAGCACCAAATCTCCAGTGAAGTGAAAGTCAATGTGTCCAGCGCTTTGCGATCCCATGGATGAGCCATAGAATTCTCCAGGCAAAAATACTTGAGTGGATAGCCAATGCTTCTCCAAGGGAATCTTCCCAACTCAGAGACTGAATCTTCACCTCCTGCACTGCAGGCGGATTCTTTACCGTCTGAGCCACCAGGGATAGCCATCCATATGGGCTTTACTACTTGAGTATGAATAGTAGCTGATGCCCTTAAAAAGTTTGCCACTTAATATGAGATTATATTTGCTCCACAGAAAAAGCAGAATTCTAAGGTCCCTGATTGCCCCCAAACCACCAGGACACCAGCTGAATTCATCTCTTTACTGTTTAAAATTTAAACTCATACTCACAAAAATTCCCTGAACTTCTGACTCCTTCCCTCCCTCTTAAATCTTATTCCATGACTTGCAAACTTCACTGAATATTCTCTATAGCAACTTCTGCTGTAATTGAAATCAGCTCTTCTGCAAAGAACCTGCTCTCTTTCAAACACTCTTTGAACTTAAACTAAGGATGTGGAGTCACTAATTCTTTAGCTTTTTTTTTTTTTTAGAATTTATTTATTTATTTACTTATTTTTTGGCAGCGGGGGGGGGGCGGGTTGGGGAGGGAGGGGGGTAGGCGGGCCACTTCTATTGGTCTTTCATTTATTCAGTTTCATTCATCTTTGTTCTCTGGCCTGTGTGGGCCTCCCATAGCTGTGGCCTCTGTTGTTGCAGAGCGCCAGCTCTGGGCGCATGTGCTCCAGCTCGGTAATTGGACACATCGGTCCAGCTGCTCCACGGCATGTGGGATCTTCCCAGGCCAGGGATCGAACCGGCGCCCCATGCACTGCAAGGCGGTGTCCTTACCCACTGGACCACCAGGGAAGCCCCCTTTTGCTTTTCAATGTCACTTCAAGAGCGTTTCTCCATGTACTCCTGTAAAAACTCTTACTCTTTTATTCTATAAAATCCTTCTGTACCTCTTTTTTAATGCATTTTTTCTGGAAAACACATTTTATTTTTATCATTTAGCGGCAAAAGTAAACACAGGAAGTTTAAGCTTATCAATATTCTACAGCAACACAGCACCAAATCTCCAGTGAAGTGAAAGTCAATGTGTCCAGCGCTTTGCGATCCCATGGATGAGCCATAGAATTCTCCAGGCAAAAATACTTGAGTGGATAGCCAATGCTTCTCCAAGGGAATCTTCCCAACTCAGAGACTGAATCTTCACCTCCTGCACTGCAGGCGGATTCTTTACCGTCTGAGCCACCAGGGATAGCCATCCATATGGGCTTTACTACTTGAGTATGAATAGTAGCTGATGCCCTTAAAAAGTTTGCCACTTAATATGAGATTATATTTGCTCCACAGAAAAAGCAGAATTCTAAGGTCCCTGATTGCCCCCAAACCACCAGGACACCAGCTGAATTCATCTCTTTACTGTTTAAAATTTAAACTCATACTCACAAAAATTCCCTGAACTTCTGACTCCTTCCCTCCCTCTTAAATCTTATTCCATGACTTGCAAACTTCACTGAATATTCTCTATAGCAACTTCTGCTGTAATTGAAATCAGCTCTTCTGCAAAGAACCTGCTCTCTTTCAAACACTCTTTGAACTTAAACTAAGGATGTGGAGTCACTAATTCTTTAGCTTTTTTTTTTTTTTAGAATTTATTTATTTATTTACTTATTTTTTGGCAGGGTAAAGTGGGGAGGGAGGGGAGCAGGCGGGCCACTTCTATTGGTCTTTCATTTATTCAGTTTCATTCATCTTTGTTCTCTGGCCTGTGTGGGCCTCCCATAGCTGTGGCCTCTGTTGTTGCAGAGCGCCAGCTCTGGGCGCATGTGCTCCAGCTCGGTAATTGGACACATCGGTCCAGCTGCTCCACGGCATGTGGGATCTTCCCAGGCCAGGGATCGAACCGGCGCCCCATGCACTGCAAGGCGGTGTCCTTACCCACTGGACCACCAGGGAAGCCCCCTTTTGCTTTTCAATGTCACTTCAAGAGCGTTTCTCCATGTACTCCTGTAAAAACTCTTACTCTTTTATTCTATAAAATCCTTCTGTACCTCTTTTTTAATGCATTTTTTTTCTGGAAAAACACATTTTAGATTCTCTGTTCCACAGTTTACCACAATCTGGATTTTGCCAATTATATCCTTGTAGTTAAGATATAAAAGCTTGATCAGACTGATGTTCATTCAGTGTATTTTTTTGGCAACACTACTTCAAAAGTAGTAGTGTGTAATTCTATCAGGAGGTATCATATTTGGTTTCTCTCCAGGTTAAGCATGTTGTTAGCCATAAATGATCAATGACTAATAATGAATCCATTAATTGAGGGTTCCCTACATCAATTCTCACTCTTCCCCAATAATATTCCACATGACTTAGTGACTGAACAACAAAAAACAATATTACACACAGGAAGGTCAGCCTGGTCTTTTTAAGATGCTAATCAGATCATATCACTACCTCTTTAAAACCTTTCAATGGATTCTCACTCTCGGAATAAAGTCGAGAATCTTTACAATTCCCAACAACGTTTGCTATACCAGATGCTTCAGTTCCCTTAATGCCCTGTTCTTCAGAGTACACCCCTACATATACTATTACTGACTATCCTAGACTATTACTGTAACACAGTAAACTAAAGTTATACATTGGCTTAATTCTCATTCATCCGTCAAGTGTTGGCTTAAACAGAACTTCCTCGAAGTCAAGTGCCTTGACTTCACAGACTAAGTTAAATTAAATTCTCTTGCCAAACACTTCTACAACACACTAGACTTCCTTTTTGTAACATTCATCACACTTCTAAGAAATGTTTGATGACTTTCTTTCCTCATTCATTATAAATGAAGGCAAAGATCACTGTTGTCTTGTTCACAACTACGTTTCAGTGCCTAGCCCTGTCTAAAGTAGCACATCATTTAATAATGATTTGTTGAATTAAGCTGCAATTGAAAACCATCTTTCTGTGGGTATTGATAATACCCCTTTAAAAACTTATTTTTAAACACTTGAGATTTGCCAATGGTTATTTCAAATCATGATAGCTATTAAGCATAATGAATTTATAAAATGTTCATTAAAAAGACATAAAAATTATTACACACTAATTTGGAGTAAACAAGTATCTTCTCTAGATAAGTCTCAGAACCACATCCATTTTTCCTGTAATATATTACAAAAATCTCTCCCATGAAGAACCAAACAAAAGCAGCAAATAATATTTAAAGCAAAACTCTTACTTTTATGAAGAGGAAGGGGCTTAATGAGATCTGGCTGTGCTTGAGTCACAGGTACTGGTGGTCCTTTTCCTCCAATGTGATTGTTCACTACTGGGTTCTGCTGTCTGCCTCGCAGCAGCGGAGACATGCAGCGCCGGCGCTTAGGGATGCCTTGCATATTCGGCTCTCCAGGTCGCTTATGTTTATTCTGAGGCCCAGTCACAAACTCATCTGCCTCATCTATCATCATACCCTGGAACAACAAAGAATTTCCCTGACTTCACACACAGTTTTTCATTGTACGACTAACTCCAATTCCCATATATTTTAATGATGTTCACATAGGTATTCTACCAAGAAAATTGTTTCAGCTTACTTTAATTAAGAACTATTAAATCCACTATGCCTACAACACAAATAAGTTTTAAATTTACCTTTTTATCCAGCTTAAAGGGGTTGCCAAATGTATGCAATCTTCGAGGCTGATCAGGATCAAGTTCTCTTAATGGAGAAGGTACTTGCTTGAGGTATTCCTGGTAATTCCCCATTTGTGCTATAGGAACACTGTCAAGTGTTGGCTTAAACAGAACTTCCTCGAAGTCAAGTGCCTTGACTTCACAGACTAAGTTAAATTAAATTCTCTTGCCAAACACTTCTACAACACACTAGACTTCCTTTTTGTAACATTCATCACACTTCTAAGAAATGTTTGATGACTTTCTTTCCTCATTCATTATAAATGAAGGCAAAGATCACTGTTGTCTTGTTCACAACTACGTTTCAGTGCCTAGCCCTGTCTAAAGTAGCACATCATTTAATAATGATTTGTTGAATTAAGCTGCAATTGAAAACCATCTTTCTGTGGGTATTGATAATACCCCTTTAAAAACTTATTTTTAAACACTTGAGATTTGCCAATGGTTATTTCAAATCATGATAGCTATTAAGCATAATGAATTTATAAAATGTTCATTAAAAAGACATAAAAATTATTACACACTAATTTGGAGTAAACAAGTATCTTCTCTAGATAAGTCTCAGAACCACATCCATTTTTCCTGTAATATATTACAAAAATCTCTCCCATGAAGAACCAAACAAAAAGCAGCAAATAATATTTAAAGCAAAACTCTTACTTTTATGAAGAGGAAGGGGCTTAATGAGATCTGGCTGTGCTTGAGTCACAGGTACTGGTGGTCCTTTTCCTCCAATGTGATTGTTCACTACTGGGTTCTGCTGTCTGCCTCGCAGCAGCGGAGACATGCAGCGCCGGCGCTTAGGGATGCCTTGCATATTCGGCTCTCCAGGTCGCTTATGTTTATTCTGAGGCCCAGTCACAAACTCATCTGCCTCATCTATCATCATACCCTGGAACAACAAAGAATTTCCCTGACTTCACACACAGTTTTTCATTGTACGACTAACTCCAATTCCCATATATTTTAATGATGTTCACATAGGTATTCTACCAAGAAAATTGTTTCAGCTTACTTTAATTAAGAACTATTAAATCCACTATGCCTACAACACAAATAAGTTTTAAATTTACCTTTTTATCCAGCTTAAAGGGGTTGCCAAATGTATGCAATCTTCGAGGCTGATCAGGATCAAGTTCTCTTAATGGAGAAGGTACTTGCTTGAGGTATTCCTGGTAATTCCCCATTTGTGCTATAGGAACACTGTGCACTTGATCTTTTCAAACAGAACAGAGCAACAGTAAAAATTAACTACATGCAAGGTAGTTTTAGTGAGGTTATCAAATGATGTCTTATGTATAAATTCCACCTGGTTTATTGTATTTTTCCTTACCACACACTCTACATTACCTTGTTGCCATTATAAATAGTGACAAAATCTTAGACTTTTTAAAATAAAATTTTAAATAATTGACCTTATCTTCTAAACAAAGTAAAAATATTACAATTCATGTCAGTACATAGAATAAACAGTATGGGTAACCCTTCTATGAAAAAGAAATGCCTCGGGCTTCCCCTGGTGGTCCAGTGGGTAAGGACACCGCCTTGCAGTGCAAGGGGCGCCAGTTCGAGCCCTGGCCTGGGAAGATCCCACGTGCCGCGGAGCGGCTGGACTGATATGTCCAATCACAGAGCCGGAACTCTGGAGCGCATGCGCCTAGAGCCAGCGCTCTGCGACAACAGACGCCACCGCAATGGGAGGCCCACAGGAGCCACAGAAGGAAGACGAATGAAAATAGACAAAATGAAAGACCAATAGAAGTGGCCCGCCCGCTCCCCTCCCTCCCCAACCCGACCCCCGCCCAAAAGTAAAAAAAAAAAAATGCCTCTTCTACTCTAAATAAGCAGAATTTACAGAAAAGAAACATCACATAGATGATCCTTTTTATATAAAACCAGAGTTGAAATGTTTACATCAGAGTTGGCAATGGGCTAAGTTCTCATCTGACTTGATCTGTAGTGGGTGCCACGGGTATAGATGAAGGAAATACCAAAATATGACCTAAATTGGGTCAGCTAGAACAATCAGACACTAGTAGATCACAAGAAAATGACTTTGTGTGTGCCTTTTTATGTGAATGTCTGAAGAAAGCAAGAAAGGAAAAGTAAGCTATAACCAAAGGTTGTTTCCTCTGGGGAACAGAATTTTTGGGCAGAATTTGGCAAGAAGTGTAGAGAATCAGGATGACTTGCTTTCTACTTCACTCAATGAGAATATAATCTTACTGGCATAATTCTTTACAAGTTCAAGTTACAGTAACCTACTGTGTGTTTTCAACCTAGAGAAGTTTACTGAAGAAATGCCAATATGAAAACCATTATCTAACCTTCATCCTGTCCTTTAAGAAATCTGCGGGTGCTCTTCAAAAGATTAGATCTCATTCTTGTTAAGTGATCCAAAAGATTCCGTCTTGGTATGTCATATGCATTTCTAAATGTCTGTGGCTTCAAATCCTGTTTAAAAAAGATTCAAAGACAACATTTATTTTCAAACAGAATTAAAAGAGACTAAAATCTCTAGCCTGCAGCACAGCTTTGAAAATAAGACATACAAGTGAACTAATTGTAACAAAATAAAGAGATATGATGCCATCTTAATATACTGTTTTAATGACCAAAAGTTAAAAACTTGGTAGTGAGGCTCAAACAAATTATCTTGAATTCACATTTGTCCAAGTTTTCATTATGTATTCTGGCTAAGAGAAGTAAATTAAAAAGCTTTGATGTGTAGTTTATATATCATAAAACTACCCATTTTCCATAAACAGTTTAATGAGTGTTGGTAAATGTACAGTGAGGAACCATCACTAGGATCCAGTTTTAGAATATCTCCATCATCCCACAAGGTTCCTTGTTCCCGTTCATAGTCACGCTCTATTCCTACCCCCAAGCAACCACTCATCTGCTTTCTGAATCTCTAACATTCCATTTTATAAATGGAATCTTGCAATATGCTATCTTTTCTACCTGGTTTCTTTTACTGAGCATGTTTTTGAGGTTCTCCCATGTTGTTCATGTATTGGTAGTCTATTTCTTTTCTGTCTTTTCCTTTTTACATGGATATACTGTATCTTTACCCATTCACCAGGTGATGAACACTTGGACTGTTTTCAGTTTGGGGCAGTAACTAAGACTGCTATGAATATCTGCATACAAAGCCTTTATACACACATAGTTTCATTTATCTCGATAGACACCTACAAGGAGAACTGCTGGTATACAGCAGCATTTACCTTTCTTAAGAAACTGTAAATTAATTTTCATCAACAATTTATATGAGTTCCAGCTGTTTTACAACCGTACCAACACTTCATATCTTTCAGTCTTAAATTTTGGTGATTCTAGTGGGCATAAAGTCAGATCTTATTATGGTGTTAATTTGCATTTCCAGAAGTTTACTGAAGAAATCCCAATATGAAAACCATTATCTAACCTTCATCCTGTCCTTTAAGAAATCTGCGGGTGCTCTTCAAAAGATTAGATCTCATTCTTGTTAAGTGATCCAAAAGATTCCGTCTTGGTATGTCATATGCATTTCTAAATGTCTGTGGCTTCAAATCCTGTTTAAAAAAGATTCAAAGACAACATTTATTTTCAAACAGAATTAAAAGAGACTAAAATCTCTAGCCTGCAGCACAGCTTTGAAAATAAGACATACAAGTGAACTAATTGTAACAAAATAAAGAGATATGATGCCATCTTAATATACTGTTTTAATGACCAAAAGTTAAAAACTTGGTAGTGAGGCTCAAACAAATTATCTTGAATTCACATTTGTCCAAGTTTTCATTATGTATTCTGGCTAAGAGAAGTAAATTAAAAAGCTTTGATGTGTAGTTTATATATCATAAAACTACCCATTTTCCATAAACAGTTTAATGAGTGTTGGTAAATGTACAGTGAGGAACCATCACTAGGATCCAGTTTTAGAATATCTCCATCATCCCACAAGGTTCCTTGTTCCCGTTCATAGTCACGCTCTATTCCTACCCCCAAGCAACCACTCATCTGCTTTCTGAATCTCTAACATTCCATTTTATAAATGGAATCTTGCAATATGCTATCTTTTCTACCTGGTTTCTTTTACTGAGCATGTTTTTGAGGTTCTCCCATGTTGTTCATGTATTGGTAGTCTATTTCTTTTCTGTCTTTTCCTTTTTACATGGATATACTGTATCTTTACCCATTCACCAGGTGATGAACACTTGGACTGTTTTCAGTTTGGGGCAGTAACTAAGACTGCTATGAATATCTGCATACAAAGCCTTTATACACACATAGTTTCATTTATCTCGATAGACACCTACAAGGAGAACTGCTGGTATACAGCAGCATTTACCTTTCTTAAGAAACTGTAAATTAATTTTCATCAACAATTTATACGAGTTCCAGCTGTTTTACAACCGTACCAACACTTCATATCTTTCAGTCTTAAATTTTGGTGATTCTAGTGGGCATAAAGTCAGATCTTATTATGGTGTTAATTTGCATTTCCCCAATGACTAATAATGTTGAATATCTTTTTACGTGTTTGTTCAAGTTTGTATGTCTTACCTGGTGAGGTGTCTGTTCAAGTATCTTGTGTATTTTTTTTATTGGATGTTTATCTTTGTATTATTGAGTTTTATGAATTCTTTATATTTTGATACAAGTTTCAATATATGTTTTTCTCCCAGTCTGTAGCTTGCCTGGGAGGAGCTTTAAAGTTTCTTCTGAAGATAAAAATTACAGTTTTACTGTTGTGTGTGTGTTATTTGTGTTGTTTTTAGGAATCTTCACTGACCCAAGATCTTAAAAGATTTCTTCCTGTTTTCTTGTAGAAGTTTATAGGTTCAGTCCTTACATTTACGACTATGATCACTCACACTAATGTGAGGTAAGGGCCATGTGCATTATTTTGCATATGGCTAGCTGATTGTTCCCATGCTATTTGTTGAAAAGACTGTTTCCTTATATCCATTAAATTGTTTTAGTACCTTTGTTAAAAGTATAACTCAAAAATGATGGCCTACTTCTGTTTTACTGACCAAAATATTTTCTTTATGTCAACAACACATAACCATTACCTTATTGAGCAAAGCAACTTGGAACCCAGTGTATTCTTTCATATTAAGGTCCAGCAGTCTGTGAGGAACATCCTCTGAAATTCCCTGGAGCAATTGTTGAAAATCTTTCCTATAAGCCATTGATAAACCATGTGATCTGCTTCGGACTTTAATTCCCGTTTCTTGTACTACTTTTTTGCCTACAGAACCGATGACTCGATCAGATTCTATTTTGGCCTAAGGCAAAAATAAACAAAAGTTGTCTTGACATAATCTGAACTGGTAAATTAAAGGATGATAGTTTTGGTCTTTCATAAATTAAATATTTAATGTATTTTAAAAGTACATAAGAAATTTAAAACTCTACTTAAATAATGTAGTTTATGTCAAGTACTTGCTAAACTGAACAGTTTAAACAAAAATATCCTAAGATTTTAAATCATCACAATTCTTACCTTCTGGAGCAAGACACACAAAGACAATTTTGACTTATCTTACTGAATACCTACTATATCTAAACCATAAAATGTAAATGCACCCTAAATAAAAATATGTATTCCCAATTCAGAGGTGAAATAAAATCAGAAAAAAAAAAGAATCTCATTAATATTTACATAAAGACATTATTACTAGCATATAATTAAATGTTCATAGATAGAGCAAACACTGATGAAATTTTTCTCTGGACAATAAACAGCAATACTTTGACTTTTCCAACCTACACTTCAATTAGCAGTTGAAGTAGAGTTGGCAGAAGTACTCGAAAAATTGTGTTTTACACAATTTTAATAACCTGGCAGTCAAAGGGTATACTCTAGTATCTACTAATGTGATTTATGCCCAAAATGACAAAATTCTGTATTTTCATACATATTTCAAAAGAAACTCCCATATTTTTTTTTTTAAAGAAAATGCTATAGTAAAACATAAAGCAAAAGAAACTGATTTTTTGGACTGAGAAAAACCACTTTCTAGTATAAATTTCCCAAAAGAATACATAGAAGAATGTTTACATACAAGAAGGCTAAGACCACATTAATAAAGCCATTTTCACAAACTAGAAATTATCATTTCAAAACAGCATACTATGTACTTGAGACAGAATTTTGTTAACATGTGATCCTAGTGGTTTTAAAATGTACATTAATATAATGTAATTCTATCAGAACCATCAAAAACTAGTGTCTGGCCTGTTGACCACCTTCGCCAAAACCAATCAAAATACTTAATGGCTCTATTTCTTAATGTTACCTGCTGACTCAATTTTTTGAGGTATGAAATGACACTGTAACTAAGTCCATATTCCATACTGTCCGCTATTAGGTTAGGTGCTCCCATCATTCTAACAGCTTTCTTCAAAGGCTATAGGAAAAAAGAAAACACCACAGTCAAACCTAAGCACATCAAAAATTTGTACCTATGTATTGTCAATTTTGAAAAATTCACCCCCCAAAATGTCTCCTTTTTTTTGAGTCACATAATCAAATTTATACTTCATGAAATACTGAACAAGGATTAGAGGCTGTAACAACAACTCCCAGGGCAAGAGAGGGTGAAGTCCTGGGACCTTCTGAGTATCACCTGAAAGAAGAGGGCAGAGGCACACTGCAGAGACAGATCTGACAGACCTTGGGACTTCAGTGTAAAAGAGGAGTCAAGGAGAAGAGAAGATTCCTCCTACCTTGGGAAAGGATAGATTAATTATGAACCACTTTGTGCAATGAAAAATGTCACTGGCGGGACTGTCTAGCATATGTGAATGACACAGAGTCAGAAAAAGGATAATAATCACCCACCAACATATTAGAAAGCATAGAAAAGCACTGGTGTCAAACTAGAATCAAATCCCAGATCAGATATTTAATATCCACATAGCTTGGCTAAATCCTCTCAGATGCTATGAAACATGAGTCAAACATATGCAACAGTTTATATTCAAATGTTTCTTCCTTTTCCCTCCTGTCATAAACAGAGCAGGGTTTATGTGCTAGACACACACA
The DNA here is from genome assembly GCA_022376925.1 of Tragulus kanchil. Classification (NCBI taxonomy): domain Eukaryota; kingdom Metazoa; phylum Chordata; class Mammalia; order Artiodactyla; family Tragulidae; genus Tragulus; species Tragulus kanchil. The sequence goes on along the minus strand of JAIOJX010000003.1, from coordinate 72,331,226 downwards.
GCTTTTCTCCTACGTCTATAACATGACTTTCAAAGTTTAAGAAAGTAATGTTATTATTAGGGACCATTTAGAAGGATTACAGTCAAATACTGTAATATTCCTGTAGTAAAAGCAGAAGTAACATACTAAAGTATTCTAGAAGTGATTTCTCACAAAATCAGTGAAGTAATTACTTGCGTAGGAAATCCCCTGGACAGTAGAGCCTGGTGGGCTACAGTCCATGGGGTCACACAGTCAGACATGACTGAGCAACTTAACAATAACAATGTATTTGATAACATATGCATTACTGGTACTAATCTGATATGTAAGATTTTAAGGAATGTTTGTGGAGATTCAGGGAATGATGCAAACAAACCTTTTTTTTCTGTACCCTTCAGGATAAATAATTATAAAACTACAATTTAAAAAGGTAATATAACAAGTGGGATTAAAAGCTTAAATTCTAAAGCCAAGCTGCCTGGGACTGAATTCCTGACCCCCATATATTATTAGCTGTGTAGCCTTGGATGAATTATTTTTTTTAGTGCCTTAGTTCCTCATCTGTGAGATAAAAACAATGACTTCTGCTTCATATAGTTACCATATAAATTAAATGAGTGCTTTTATAAAGTGCTTAGGACAGTACCAGGCAGGCCTGGGTAAGCATCATACATATTCTCATTATTATCATTATTCTACAAATCACTGAAATATTTCTTTCTCATTACATTTATATGGGTCATCTGTACACTGCTCATGACATTTATTCTGCAACAGCAATAAATAAGTTTTAATACCTACAAGCAAACTATAAGCATAATACAAAAATGTATAACAAGTTCTATTTTTAACAATAATATTCTTACCCCAAGATAGTAGGGAGGCATCGTCTTCAAGTAACTTTCAAATGACTGTCTCCATTTCAGTGTTGGTTTTGCCTTATGTACTTTAAACAAGTCATCTATAAATGTATAATGTGAACAGATATCATCATTCAGTGTTTTCACACATGAAAACCAAGTCAAGTAAGTTTTATTTTTAAAGTTTGCTTTCTTATTTGCAAGAGAGAGAGAAACATCAGAACTGTATTTTTAACAAAATTAAAGGTGATGAAAATTTTGGTCCTGACATTTCTGAGTATAGTATCACTTAAAAAATGAAAAGGTACCAATTAAGGTCTAAAACTGAATGAAATAATAAAGGTAGAATGAGAAAATACACAGGGAAAACCTAGATACAGAACAGACTGGAATACAGAAACAAAGTATGCCTGATGTTTTCTATAAAATACACTTACTAATATTTTGTTTATTAACCTTTAAATCTGGTGCAATTTCATGAAGAACAAGGTGTCTTTTCCAACAGCACCCCTCAAAAAATTATACCCAAAGGGTCTTCGACCAACTTTAGGCTTATATTATTTAGAATATTATTTTAGAACAAATTCATTCATTAAAAAAAAAATTGCCAAATGAAAATTATAGATAAATTCTTTAAAAAGAAAATATTCTGATCTTATAAATATGATATGCTTCTACAAAATGTTTTTAATTATTTACCAACTACAAAGCCTGCATTATTAAGTCTAACTATGTAAGATATCTAACTTGCAAAACACTTAAAAAAAATATTTAATTTAGAAACAAAACACAGGATCTTCAATAGTTTGTAGAAACAAAGGTGGTTTGACACGGACTTTCAATTCTCCAGAAACATGCACAGGTTGGTATAAAACCTCAGTAGCTTTAATATTTTATTAGAGTATTAAAAGAAATTTTCATTAATTTCCAAACGACAAGAAAACTGAGAAAGGGAGGGATATTCCCAAAGATACTGTTTTTAGGAAAATTCGTGTATGCGCTAGGCCACAGAGAATGCGACAAGAATGACTTACCTAAAAGGGGAAGGAGGACGGGGTAATTGTAAGGCATCACGAATAAGTTGACACAGTTCAGTGCTGTACTGGCTTTCAAGTAACCAAAGGGATGGCCAAGTTCACTGTATTTTGCACTATTGCTCACATAGACCTATTATGAAGTAGTTAAAAGCTCACATTTAATAACCTTTGCAGACTGTTATACAAACCATGGACTCAATTTGACTCTTTAAAAAACATCAAATTAAACTTTCAGAGATTCTAATACTGCGTGAAATTAAGTCAGACTGAGAAAGACTGCTTATATGTGGAATCTAAAAAAAGAAAGGCTATAAATGAACTATATCTACAAAACAGAAATAAGAGTTGTAGATGTGAAAAATAAACTTATGGTTACCAGGGGTAAGGAGGCGGGAGGGATAAAGTGAGAGGAGACTGGGACTGACCTATACATACTACTGTATATAAAACAGGTCACTACTACTACGGACCTACTGTAAAGCACAGGGAATATCACTCTGTAATGGCCTGTATGGGAAAAGAACCTAAAGAAGAGTGGCTGTGTGCTTAGGTGTAATAGATACACTTTGGCTACACCTGAAACGAACACAACATTATAAACCAATCATTCCTCAATAGCCATTAAATGAATAAATTTTTAAAATTACTATAGTCATTCAGCTCACCTGCCAACATGTCTGAGGAGATTTTCTTTCCAAGATAAATTGAGTCAGTGGTGAAGGTTCCAACTCATATTTGTCAAAAGGCAATTTGTCAATTACCATGGGTTCACAGTCTGTACAGGAAAACTTGACTACAGGATGAGATGTACGAGGTGGCTAGAGGGGAAAGTCTTATTATTATTCTTTCACAAAGTACCAGAAACACAAACTTCTTTTTAGTATCCCTCACTAACAAAGTTTACTCAGGTTCTCAGTTTTGCCAGTGAGAGTTTAATTTACTATCAAAGGCACACTAAGATGAAAGCTAAAACTTAAAAACAATGCTAAAACTACCTAATATTCAGAAGAGAATACAACACTTCAAAATCTATACAAGATTAATATTTTTATAAGTGTAAAATCAAATTCATCAGAAAAACTAAATGTAAAATTTTAGAATTAAATAAGTGCTCATTAATTTTTACATCTAACAGGTAACTCATGTAACAGAAACCTTCCTAAGCCCACAGTTGTAGCAGCTGATTTCCAAATTGATCAGTACAGGTTTTCAAATATTTGTTAACATTTATGTTTTTATTTGTACAGTACTAAAATACATACCAAAATAATATTAAGAATAGATAAAAGTAAACATAAATGGAAGTTTAAATGGCTTCCTTCCCTATTCCAGTAGACTCTATCGGTTCCTCTGTGGTAAATACACCCTACATTAGAGACTCTTTTCTAGGAGCTGCAAAATCATAATAATTCAAAAGAAAAAAAAAAAGCATGTTAACTCTATTCCACCCCTTAATAGTTGCCTCTCTAAAACTCTTGCCAAATGATGACTGGTGAAGAAAATATGGGCTATAAGGAAATAAAGTGAAATTTCATAACTTAGCACTCCTTTCAACCTCAGCTACTATTCTTTTTGCTTTGAAATTTAAAAACATATTTTATTTAAGATTTGAAATACAATTCCGGGCTTTCCTGGTGGTCCAGTGGGCAGAGTCTGCCTTGCACTGCAAGGGGCACCAGTTCGATCCCTGGCACGGGAAGATCCCACATGCCACAGAGCGGCTGGGCCAGTGTGTCCAATTATAAGCCAGCGCTCTGGAGCCCATGTGCCCAGAGCCAGTGCTCTGCAACGAGAGAGACCACTGCAATGGGAGGCCCACACAGGCCAAAGAACAGAGATGGGTGGAAATACATAAATGAAAGACCAATAAAAGAGGCCAAAAAAAGATTTAAAAAAAAAAATAATAAATACAATTCCTAAAATACCAACTTCTCCAAAAAACCTTGGCACTCAAGAATGCATTGCCCCTATCATGTCAGAACGTGCATTAGACTCAAATACAAAATTCACGAAACAAACCACCATCCTTCAATGATTTCAGCAAAGAATAGAATGAATGCCCAAGGAACAACATAGATGCACTTGCAGAGGATTGGCTGTTTTACTTCAAGCACCATAAAAAAAAGCACGAATGAATGAGTGGGTTTTCGGGGTATACATATGAAGTTGAACCTTTGACACTAGGAATCAGGGCATTTTTCACATAGCATTAATTAACACATATTAGAAACTGTGTAGTGTCAAAGGGATAGAACCACCAGCATTCAAGCAATGTTGTCAACTAGGCAATAAAATGTTCTACTGAATGGTTCTTCTTTGTCTATTACTGCACACACTGGTAGCAACTTTGAAATGAGAAAAGCAGCTTACACTCCTTTTATTTTCTGTTTAGGAGAAAACAGAAAACAAACTGAAACATAGGCCCTGTTATACATTAACAATTTTAAAGAACATCAATTATAGAAGCAAAAGACTAAGAACAAAAGAGCGTTTACAGATACCACATGTATCGGTGAGTGGGCGGTAGACCCGCACAGGGCTTTACGGTGAACAAGTGCTTCAGCAGAAGCCACTTTATAATCACTGGCAGTGAACACAGATGCAGCATTTTTTGCCAGGTATTTGAGGAAATCATGCAAATAGCCCAACAATAATGCAAGGCTCTTCTCATCAAGGGGTGTATAGGCCAACATTGCCCCAATTCTTACAAATAATCTCAGGAGGTGAGGTGCTACATAAACCTGGGACACTGCGGTGTCAGGGTGAGCCAAGAGGATTTCAGCACACTGGGGCCTCTCAAATTTGTAGAGCAGCTGGGTGCCCAACATCACACTGAAATACTCTTGATTCCTCCCACCACCTCCTTAACCACATACTCTTTGTTGTTAGCACTGCCTTGCGATCTTTTGCAATTTGCATATTCCTCTAGAATAGTATCTACATTTTTTTTAGTGGGAAGCTGGAAGAGCTGCTTCTGCCTAGTGACTAGCCCTCAACAAGCCATGGTTTTAATTCTTCTGGAATCTTCACCTTAACTTCCCCTTCTATCCTTAAGATCATCCTCACTTTCAACAGTGGGGTCTGCCTGGGCCCTTTTCTTCCGGGGTGGCTGGGGTACTTCACTGGTATTGCCACCATCTCCATTCCCAGGGGTCTTTTGTTTGTTCTTCCTGGTTTTCCTCACAGACCCTGAAGGGGGGTTCTTGGCAAAGCAACCCCCCTCCCCCATCTGCCTGGGAGTGGTGCTTCCAGATTCTTCTGCTGGGGACCCGCAGTCTTCTTTCCAGAGGCCACCCTTCTCATTTTACCTCTCTGCATATGTTGCTTCTAGTGGGCTTTTTAAAGTTGTCTTCTTCAGGCTGCTGATCACGGGTTTCAGAACCCTGCTTTCTGGAACTCATTCAACCCTGTTTTTATTTCAACCAGTAATCGTGTTCTTTCCCTGCCAAGAACTCCTAGTGTTTTCCCAGATGGAATCTTACAGATCTTCTGTGATGGTTTTGGAGAGGTGGGAGACAATCTTTCTAGAGTGTCAGGATAAATCATAAGTTTTAACTTCAAAATTCAGTTCCAGTCGTAACAGCTGCTTCCGAGAGTCTGTAATGAGGGATGTTCTGCAATCAGGATCAGACTTGATCCTCACTACACACCACACCTAGCTTTCCTGATGGTAGTCTGAAACGAGGATCCAGTTCTTTGCAGCAGACAACATGTGGTGACTGCCGACACTCCAACCACCACAGTAAAGCCAGGTTCCTCTGGCAATTCTCAGCTACTATTAATACATACACTGGTGGCTCCCAAATCTACTGTCTTGGGATCATATCTCTCTCGTTTCTTTTCTTTTTTTTCCTATCATGCCTCTTGTATTTTTATATTTATTGTCATCCATCTTTATTCTTTGGCCTGTGTGGGCCTCCCATCGCAGTGGCCTCTCTCGTTGCAGAGCACTGGCTCTGGGCGTACGCGCTCCAGAGCACTGGCTCATAATTGGACACACTGGTCCAGCCACTCCACGGCACATGGGATCTTCCCGGGCCAGGGATGGAACTGGTGCCCCTTGCATTGCAAGGCAGACTCTCTACCCACTGGACCATCAGGGAAGCCCATATCTCTCTCATTTCTTTCATGTATCCAACTATCTACTGGACATAACCTGAATTTTTTTTAATTTTTCGCCAACATAGTTCTACCCAATTCATTATTTCTCCCCCAAACCACACAACTGTTCTAAAAACCTAGATGTTATCCTTAGTATCTCGTCCTTATCCTCCACACCTAACTGTCATAAAGACCTAGATTGAGTGATACCATAAATTCTAAGCCACTTAGCAAAACAAGAAACATGAGGCAGATGCTCACTATTTTAGTTACTGCCCTCTGTCAATGCTGAATTCTCATCTCTGAAAATTTATCTTCTATTTCTTACCACTCTTTTTGCATGTTGCTTCTAGTGGGCTTTTTAAAGTTGTCTTCTTCAGGCTGCTGATCACGGGTTTCAGAACCCTGCTTTCTGGAACTCATTCAACCCTGTTTTTATTTCAACCAGTAATCGTGTTCTTTCCCTGCCAAGAACTCCTAGTGTTTTCCCAGATGGAATCTTACAGATCTTCTGTGATGGTTTTGGAGAGGTGGGAGACAATCTTTCTAGAGTGTCAGGATAAATCATAAGTTTTAACTTCAAAATTCAGTTCCAGTCGTAACAGCTGCTTCCGAGAGTCTGTAATGAGGGATGTTCTGCAATCAGGATCAGACTTGATCCTCACTACACCACACCTAGCTTTCCTGATGGTAGTCTGAAACGAGGATCCAGTTCTTTGCAGCAGACAACATGTGGTGACTGCCGACACTCCAACCACCACAGTAAAGCCAGGTTCCTCTGGCAACTCTCAGCTACTATTAATACATACACTGGTGGCTCCCAAATCTACTGTCTTGGGATCATATAGCTCTCGTTTCTTTTCTTGTTTTTCCTATCATGCCTCTTTTATTTTTATATTTATTTTCATCCATCTTTATTCTTTGGCCTGTGTGGGCCTCCCACTGCAGTGGCTTCTCTCCTTGCAGAGCACTGGCTCTAGGTGCATGTGCTCCAGAGCACTGGCTCATAATTGGACACACTGGTCCAGCCGCTCCACGGCACATGGGATCTTCCCTGGCCAGGGAGCGAACTGGTGCCCCTTGCACTACAAGGTGGACTCTTTACCCAGTGGACCATCAGGGAAGCCCATATCTCTCTCATTTCTTTCATGTATCCAACTATCTACTGGACATAACCTGAATTTTTTTAAATTTTTCGCCAACATAGTTCTACCCAATTCATTATTTCTCCCCCAAACCACACAACTGTTCTAAAAACCTAGATGTTATCCTTAGTATCTCGTCCTTATCCTCCACACCTAACTGTCATAAAGACCTAGATTGAGTGATACCATAAATTCTAAGCCACTTAGCAAAACAAGAAACATGAGGCAGATGCTCACTATTTTAGTTACTGCCCTCTGTCAATGCTGAATTCTCATCTCTGAAAATTTATCTTCTATTTCTTACCACTCTTAATTCATGCCTTCATCACTTCTCAGACTAGATTAGTATAACTGTTTATTTTTAATTAGTCTCCCTAATTAGTCAGCCCCCCCAATCAATCCCATGGCCATGAAATATAAATATAATCATATAATTTTCCCATCTCAAATTACTGGGTAAAAGTAGCAGCCAATCACCTAAAAATAGGTCCACCCTCTTTTCTTCTGGTACTCTCAACAGTCTGGTCCCTATCTGCCTTTTAACCACCTACCTGCCTTTTACACACCCTGTGCTCCAACCATAAAAAACAAGTTGCAGTGGCCCAAAGAGATCATTATCTTTCATGCCCCTGTGTTTCATGTTATCCCTGGCTGCTTTACTATTCTCTCCCTTGCATAATGCAAATACACTGTTTTGAAGTCTGAACTGGCAGGGATCAACCTCTAAGAGGCTTCTTCTCTGACACACTGGCACCAGGTACCCTCAGCACACAGCAGGCAGCCAGGCACCGTCTCCTGTGGACACCGCTCCGCCCCAACGACAGACAGCACTGGGCAGATTATAAGGCTGACTTTCCTACGGAAGGTTCCAGAGGAGAAGTACTGTGTTTTATTCATCTTGTGCTCCTGGGCCTTGCATGTACCTGACACACAGGTACACTGAATTAGTCTTATGAAATTCACGTAAAGGTAATCTTCCAGTTCATCACCTTCTAATTTTGGTGCATGTAACAATCACCAGATTAATTTTCCTAGAGGAACATTCTTTTAAAAATGTCTTCAATTCTATGAACCCCACTGAGACACGCTCAAATTCCTTAACCTTGCATGTAAAGTCATGAGCAATCTGGTTTATTTAATAGTATTCTCAATGTCCTGTAGACATATTACCAATCACCTATCCTCAGCTACTTCTATTCCTCTAAATTCACCTTGTTCTTTTTTACTTTCATATTCTCACACTGTTTCCCACTCCAACTAAAATACCCACATTTCAAAATCCTCTATGGCTTGTTACAATTTGTAATAGACCACTAGAGTAATATTAGTAGATAATGCTTGTTATATTGGTTTTGGATTGCTTCCTACTGGGATTTAACAAGTACCATATGTACTACTGGAGGTGTTAAATATAATAGAGTGAATAACCAACAATATTATATTTCATACAAACATATCTGTTCTGTTAAAATTCTGAAAGGCTCTAGAAGAGAAAGGAAAATGACCAAAGAAACTGAGAACTGCTCTAAGGCCAGACTAAATAATTCTGATGGTTCAATCAAGAAAAAAAGGAAGATGCCACCTCACTAAAATGTATAAAAACTTTATTTCAAGTACTACTTCATTAAATCCTTAATGAATAAAGGAAAAATCACTTTACAGACCTTGTATAGAATACAAGTAAAAATTACCCTAAAGAGTTGATACAGGTTTAAAGTATAAAAGGTTTCAAAAAGAGTTTGACTTAATCATAAATGACAGCTGCATGAAACATTATTAAAGACTAATGATCTTTGAGCTACATTTCTTATCTTCTGTGGGTAATATCGAAAAGAACCACTGTCAAACTCTCCCACAAAACAGTCCACAGTGTCTTCAGTAACTAAGAAAAATACTAATTTGAAAAATGTGTATTAACAAGATTGAATAGACATTTGTATAAATTCACCCTATTATTATAAGAACCAGATAGTGAATACTGATAATTCACCATGATCATTCGACTGCTACTACTGTTACTAAAAATAATTCCTATAAATAAGACCAGAAAATCTCTTCTACCTTAAACCTCCAGGCTGAGAACAATGAATGTAACTAAAACTACGCAAATCAACTTGAATTTCTAAGACTAAGTCCTAAAAACCTGCAGGCAAACCATCAGAATTATTTTGTAAGTCTTCATTTTAATTCTGTGTGATGTCCCTGAGACAAATCCTCACGTTATATTATATTTAGAACCCAAACAGAAACTCCTGTTTACCTGTGATTCTGTAACCAGATGCCAATAATAAAAACGCAATCATAATTTCAGATTCTAAAAGAAAGAGATGCCTCTCTTCTATTACTTTATAATGAACAACCCAATACACCAGAGCAAGTAGCAGCTTTATCATGCCACTCTGAGCAGGAAAAACTCCTGTACGACACCACACCTTTCACTGACAGTAGTACTTAAGGCTAGTATGAAAAGCGGTTAACGGTTACTATTAAAGTCAGAGTCTCTCTGGTACTTACTAATGTTGGAGAATTCTGATCTGGCCAAAAGGATTCTGGAACAGGCCAATGACCTATAGGAACCCCAGTTTTAGGATTTGGTCTGACATATATGAGTTTGTGACAACTATGCCAAGGCTGAGATCCAAAAGGTCTTGATATATCTGGCTGCCCATCTATAGCAAAGAAATTAAAACAAAGTAAATATCACTTAAGGAAAGAAAACATTAAAAGTTAAACTACTGTGTACTATTATTACTTAATGAAGAAAGGAAAAATCACTTTACAGACCTTGTATAGAATACAAGTAAAAATTACCCTAAAGAGTTGATACAGGTTTAAAGTATAAAAGGTTTCAAAAAGAGTTTGACTTAATCATAAATGACAGCTGCATGAAACATTATTAAAGACTAATGATCTTTGAGCTACATTTCTTATCTTCTGTGGGTAATATCGAAAAGAACCACTGTCAAACTCTCCCACAAAACAGTCCACAGTGTCTTCAGTAACTAAGAAAAATACTAATTTGAAAAATGTGTATTAACAAGATTGAATAGACATTTGTATAAATTCACCCTATTATTATAAGAACCAGATAGTGAATACTGATAATTCACCATGATCATTCGACTGCTACTACTGTTACTAAAAATAATTCCTATAAATAAGACCAGAAAATCTCTTCTACCTTAAACCTCCAGGCTGAGAACAATGAATGTAACTAAAACTACGCAAATCAACTTGAATTTCTAAGACTAAGTCCTAAAAACCTGCAGGCAAACCATCAGAATTATTTTGTAAGTCTTCATTTTAATTCTGTGTGATGTCCCTGAGACAAATCCTCACGTTATATTATATTTAGAACCCAAACAGAAACTCCTGTTTACCTGTGATTCTGTAACCAGATGCCAATAATAAAAACGCAATCATAATTTCAGATTCTAAAAGAAAGAGATGCCTCTCTTCTATTACTTTATAATGAACAACCCAATACACCAGAGCAAGTAGCAGCTTTATCATGCCACTCTGAGCAGGAAAAACTCCTGTACGACACCACACCTTTCACTGACAGTAGTACTTAAGGCTAGTATGAAAAGCGGTTAACGGTTACTATTAAAGTCAGAGTCTCTCTGGTACTTACTAATGTTGGAGAATTCTGATCTGGCCAAAAGGATTCTGGAACAGGCCAATGACCTATAGGAACCCCAGTTTTAGGATTTGGTCTGACATATATGAGTTTGTGACAACTATGCCAAGGCTGAGATCCAAAAGGTCTTGATATATCTGGCTGCCCATCTATAGCAAAGAAATTAAAACAAAGTAAATATCACTTAAGGAAAGAAAACATTAAAAAGTTAAACTACTGTGTACTATTATTACTTAGTGAAAGTATCTTAATACTTGTTCAGTTCTAGATTCTCCTATTTTTCTTAAATGGTAGAATACTATCACGACTAAGACTTAACATTTAGATTAGATCAGAATTCACAAGAGGCTAGTATCAGCAAAATTCCAACTCTGAGTTTTGTAGCTGAAAGGAGGTCCCACAGCATCCCTTGCTCAATCAGAGTATGTAAAACGTACCTCACAGTAAATACTTGTTTAATGAATGACATGTTTTCCCCCACCAGATGATAAGGGCAAACAATTTCTTCATCATCATGTCTGGCTTACTAAATACTAGGTAACAAATGCTAAATTAATATTTCTTTAGAATCATTTTACCTAAAGCCTAATAACTACAACAAAAACTTAATTTGTAAATCCAGATTTGAGGCACTAACCTTTAACCTAAAACAACTCTAGAAAACAGTAAATGTTTACCGTACTGTTAAAGTACTAAGTGCCTAACTCTAACAAAAGTCCTAAAATAATTTAAAAGTAAATATATGCCATGTCTAACAATTCCATTTTTTTAAGGTTTGTTTTTTAAAACCAGACATAGCAATATGATTTATATAATCTTACTATCTCCTGCTCTCATCTCTATGATCTTTCTCTTCTGTCAATTACTCACTCTAGTGTATTACCTCTGCCAAGTGTCATTAACAACTTTCTAATTCTGGTCTTAAAACGATGCGGGGGCGGATATACATATGACTAATCTGGGATCATACATATCTGTAAACAACAAAACTCTGTAAAAATAAAAAGTAAAATAAAAATTTAAAAAAAAACAAAAAACAAAAAAGCTATATACAAGTACAAGGCAGAGGGTCCAGATGTAAGCTGTCCATTGGTTCTGGTAAAATTCCTGATACCCTCTGGCTAAGAATAAATAGGTTCATGATCACAGAATATTAGAATAAAACTAAGTAGGGAGGGATCAGCTAGAGCAAAAAAAACCAGTTTGAATGGCAAAAGCTGATTTCTAATTTTTTGGAACCACACCAACCACTTGGTTCTGATTAGTCTGTGATCTTTAGGAAAAAACACAGCTAAGGAATGAAATAAACACCTAGGGCTGAACAAGGTGTGAATCAAAGGACACAGAAGAGGCACATACACTGGTGAGAGCCGATGTTACAGCACTAAAAAAGGAAACAGGCTTCTCTGTAAATGCTTAAAAAAGGGTTTTAGTTGTTATAAATTATCAGGCTATGAACAGCCAATATAAAAAGGCGACAGTACCAAACCACTACCACACAACCTTGACTTTCCTATTTAACTGGCCCACTTTACCAGAAGCTCTTTTGTCACCTTAATAATTTGGCCTTGTTGACATTAAAGCCAAACCACAGTAATTTTTCAGTTTTAGTTGAATACTTGATAAAGCAAGTTTAAAATGTCTATAAGAAAATTACAATAATACCTTCTACAGGGGAAGGATCTGGTCCTGCTTTCTCAAAGTTTATTACTACCCCACTTTGTACTTTCTGCACCAAGGACTCTAGACACTGATTAAGCATTCTTGGAGAACATACAGAGTATGAGCGGCCTGAAATAAAAAGAATAAAGTAAACTAGTTAGTTGTAAAACTTCCTACTTTAAGCAAAAAAGAACCATAGTGGAGGTTTTGGGCAATACTAATTCACAAAAGTTCAATGATAAAGTTCAGACTCTTCATTATCTAATGGAAGGATAACAAAACAAGAATAGTTATTTTCAATCAACAATTCCATTTTATAAGAGTATGCACATTTTTTCTTTTAATTAAAGGTATATGGAAAACAAAATCTTGGCCTGAACAAACTACAATGAACAAAGATTATTACATATATACCATGTGTTACACGAAATGAGATTTTAAAATATATGTATAAATATAAAAAACTATTTCCAACTGAGTTCCAATACAATTTATCTTTACTACACATACACAGTCTCCGGTGACTAACCCTCCAAAATCTTACTCCTATTAAACAAATATATCATCACTAAAAATTAATGCTAAGGACATTCAATAATTATTTAACTGATTTGCTGGCAGGTACTGCATATTTTAAGTATTTGCACTTTAATAGATAATAGCAAGTGCTCTTCTGAATTTCATTTGGTTCACATACTTAGAAATTACCTGTCTTAAATGAATTTCTCTCTTGAGTATTTTAACCTATAAAAATTTTAGTTCAGAAGCATTAAAATGCTAATGATTAAGAAAAAATACCCATGCAAAGACTTCTGAAATAGGGATTTTCAATAAATATATCCAAACCTGTACTGTCCCATATTGTAACCACTGGCTACATATGGCTATTGTGAACTTGAAAAAGGGCTGGTCCGAACTGAGATTTAGAGAAACTATTAAAAATAAACACCACATGGTAGATATAATATGACGATATTTATAAAATATCTTAATAACTTAAAAATATCAATTTCACATTGAAATATTTTTACATGTATTAATTCAAAAAATGGTATTATAGAAATTAATTTTGCCTGTTTTTAGGTTTTTGTTGTTCTGTTGAGTTTTATAGCAGCCCTGCATGGCTTGAGGGATCATTTTTTTCTTTTTTGAGTGAGTTGTGTAAATTAATTTCCATTCTGTTTCAGGTTTTTTTTTTTTTTTTTAATTTTGGCCTCTTTTATTGGTTTGTTTTTTTATTTATTTTTATCCATTTTTATTCCTTGGCCTATGTGGGTCTCCCGCTGCAGTGGCCTCTCTCCTTGCAAAGTACCGGCTGCAGGCGTATGTGCTCCAGAGCGCTGGCTCGCAATTGGACACACCGGTCCAGCTGCTCCCTGGCACACGGGATCTTCCTGGGCCAGGGATTAAACTGGCGCACCTTGCACTGCAAGGCAGAGTCTTTGTCCACTGGCCCACCAGGGAAGCCCAGCTTGAGGGATCTTAGGCTTTCCAACTAGGGGCTGAATCCAGGCAATGAAAAACGCAGAGGGAATTCCCTGTTTCTTTTCAATTTGACTACCATAAAGTTTATCATTATATATGTAACTTATAAATTTCTACTATGTGTACTGATCTAGAGCAGTGCTGAAAACCAATAACTAAAAATCTTTGACCAAACAAACTACAATGTTATTTGCAATAAGCTCAATATGGAAAAAGTCCTATTCCTTACCAAAGTTAACCAATTATTACAAAATACATCATCTTATTATACTTGATGTATCAAATTACATCAATTTACACTTAACACATGATTTGCTAAAAGCTACTCAGAAAAGAGACCATTAACATTAGGCAACAGTGTGACTCAAATCCTCAGAGTCAGCTACACTTAGGAAAACAAGTTATCATGTAACAAATGGCTTACCAGTACGCAACAATGAAAACCGTAATTATAAAAATACCCACCAATTACTGAGTATCTATGTACGACACCACAGTCTATTGAAATTCATTTATCTAATCCTACTGGCTAACTTTTGATAAAGGGCGGGAATGATTTAGAGAAACTATTAAAATAAACACCACATGGTAGATATAATATGACGATATTTATAAAATATCTTAATAACTTAAAAATATCAATTTCACATTGAAATATTTTTACATGTATTAATTCAAAAAATGGTATTATAGAAATTAATTTTGCCTGTTTTTAGGTTTTTGTTGTTCTGTTGAGTTTTATAGCAGCCCTGCATGGCTTGAGGGATCATTTTTTTCTTTTTTGAGTGAGTTGTGTAAATTAATTTCCATTCTGTTTCAGGTTTTTTTTTTTTTTTTTAATTTTGGCCTCTTTTATTGGTTTGTTTTTTTATTTATTTTTATCCATTTTTATTCCTTGGCCTATGTGGGTCTCCCGCTGCAGTGGCCTCTCTCCTTGCAAAGTACCGGCTGCAGGCGTATGTGCTCCAGAGCGCTGGCTCGCAATTGGACACACCGGTCCAGCTGCTCCCTGGCACACGGGATCTTCCTGGGCCAGGGATTAAACTGGCGCACCTTGCACTGCAAGGCAGAGTCTTTGTCCACTGGCCCACCAGGGAAGCCCAGCTTGAGGGATCTTAGGCTTTCCAACTAGGGGCTGAATCCAGGCAATGAAAAACGCAGAGGGAATTCCCTGTTTCTTTTCAATTTGACTACCATAAAGTTTATCATTATATATGTAACTTATAAATTTCTACTATGTGTACTGATCTAGAGCAGTGCTGAAAACCAATAACTAAAAATCTTTGACCAAACAAACTACAATGTTATTTGCAATAAGCTCAATATGGAAAAAGTCCTATTCCTTACCAAAGTTAACCAATTATTACAAAATACATCATCTTATTATACTTGATGTATCAAATTACATCAATTTACACTTAACACATGATTTGCTAAAAGCTACTCAGAAAAGAGACCATTAACATTAGGCAACAGTGTGACTCAAATCCTCAGAGTCAGCTACACTTAGGAAAACAAGTTATCATGTAACAAATGGCTTACCAGTACGCAACAATGAAAACCGTAATTATAAAAATACCCACCAATTACTGAGTATCTATGTACCTGGCACCATCCTCATCAGTCTATTGAAATTCATTTATCTAATCCTAGTAACATCACATGGGTTACTTTCTCCATTTTACAAATGAGAAAACTATGGCATCAAGAGATTAATTTATCCAAGTTAGTACAGTACTGCAGCCAAGATCCAAACCCTCATAAAGCATCAGAAATGTCATCTTCTTCCCTGAAAACTCATTTCATTTGAAATCAGTATTTAAAATAAGAGTTTATATGGAACTACTGTTATTTGAAAGAACTGGAAATTTTAAAAAAATTTTAGTCAATTTTAAACACATAAATAATACATAAAAAGGCTGATCATCTTCACATATAAAGTACTTAGAGAACTATATAAAGGCTCAATATCTTATTTCATGATATTTAAACATATTCCCAAGATGTCAATAAAAACAAAAGTTCCTAAATAAGAAATTGTGGCAATCCTCTCTACTCCTCTAACCTGTATCATCAACTAATTGATCAGGAAAATATAAGTAAATAAGTTATGATCTTAGTATGACATAAAGTTACTGACAAAGACATTTTATGAAAATTAGAGAAAAAGTAAATAAACTTGAGTCACTAAGAAAAATAATGAAGATTCATTAATTCTTCTCAAAGTTAAAGCAAATTTTGCCATCTTTACAAAGTGAGTCTACAACATATGTCATGTTTCTCTTATTCTTTACGTCAAAACTTAGCTCTTAGAATGCTGGATGCTTTGAACTAAAGGATAAACTGTCTAGAGATCACTAATTATATTTGTGAGAAAAACACATACATTAAAGCCAAGAAGCTGGCTCACTTGTGGTTATGTAGAGACCACACACACACACACACACACACACACACACCCCCACTCACCCACCCATCTAAACATAGCAAGTCTGGAAGCAGTAAAGTGGAAAAAAAGAAAAAGAAAAACTTTCTTCCAGAGTCTATTCGATTAGCATTAGGATTTTAGTATTAATGAAAAGGATATGAGACAAAAGGGAGTATTGTAAGTTGGGCAACAGTCCTATTTATAGAAGCTAAGAAAGTTAAATTTATATAATCTAGAAAAGTACTTTAGACTTTTATAAAACACTTTTTATCTTCAATGCTTCCATCAACAAGTGTATTAGGCATTTACAAAATTTGGTATCATCCTTGCACCTGCCCCAAACCTGTTTTTCCTTAGTACATGACACAACCATTTACCTCCAATTGTTCAGGCCAACTGAATCATCTAGGAATCATCCTTGATTCCTTCTTCCCTCATTGGTCTTAGTCTCTCCTTTCCCAACAGACCACCTCTCACCATCTCTAAACCTAAACACTTGAGATCAAAGTACTATCATCTCTCCTAGTCTGCTTCCATTCTCACTTTACAGTATATTTTCATTTAGCAGCTGAAATGGTCTTTCAGAAACAGAAATCAGATGTCATCTCCTATAAAAAGCCCTCCAATGACTTCTCATTACACCTGGCAAATAAAAAAGTATTTACTATGGTCCAAAAAGGTATTCACTACAATAACCTGCTATTCTCTACATTTCCCTTACATAAGCTCCACATAAGCTCTACATCAGCCTTTCTGTTGCTCCCAAAAATATAAGGCATGACCCTTCTCTTACTATTTCCTTTACCGAGATCTTCATATGGTTTATTCCACTATTCAGAGTTCTGTTCAAATGCTAACTAGACTTACTGTGGTTTTTATTTCACAGTGTACACAAATATCGAGTCACAGTGTTGTACACCTGGAACTAAGACATTGTATGCATCAATTATACTTCAGTTTTAAAAAGGAGAGAAGGTTTATGAACATGCTATAACTGTAAGTTTAGAGGGATTAATATTTTTAAGACACAACCAGGGCTGATTTAAGTCCTATTCAAAAAAGTGACTTTAGTATCAAGGTTACGGATATGCAATATAATTTGTAAAAGAGTAACTGTTTTATTTACTTCTTTAGATGGAGAGTATAATAATCTCCAAGGACATGCAATATTTTAAATTGATTCAAACTGGGGTAAAAATATCCTTTAGGTTTACGGTTAAAAAAAAGTCACCTCCTCAGAAGACTTTCCAGAATATTCATTTTCTGCACCCTCATCCAATTTTTCTGATAGTAAGCAGAACTCTCTAAAGTTTTATTTATTCATTTTATATGATTTTATCTGTCACACAGTTCAAAAATGTAAGCCTTCTGTCTATTGCTCCTATTATATTCCCAGGATTAAAAACAGCTAATTGGCATAGAGTGTGCTTTCATTAATCATCTGATAATAAAATAAAAATGCTTACAATGACTGTTATATAATTTTTTAAGTACACGTTAAAAATAGAACAAAATACTGTACCAATTACTTTGGTAACATACGCAAATTTCATTCCAATTTCTCTTTAATGAATATGAATTACTTTAATGAATATGAAAAAATAAACATACACACACTACTCTTATCATCAAGTTTAAAAATGCACAGAATTGTTAGCAATGACTGCTCATTTGGACAGTACACCACCAGCGGATGTTAGCATTATAGTTATTTCTACTTTTCTGGTGTTTTACCCTCAAAACATTTTTTTAGTCATCATTCACTGAAAACAAAGAAAAAAGCATCCTATAAGGAAACGAATGGCATTTGAGCAGTTTCCCATTACTGCCAGTAGGAGCAAGAAAAGAGGCAAACAAAACACTACATTGGAAGAGGCTCCAGGATGTGAATTTGGGGAAAGCTCCCTAATTCTTTGATCAATCAAGGTTTCTGAAAGATATTACCAATGGTGGTTTCTGAATTTTCTAACTTATCTACTTCACATACCTATGTATTTAGGATATTCCTGTCTCTGAAATCTGTAGATTGCCAATATCCACAGAATTTTAGAAGAAAGGCACCTAAAATATTAGACCTTATACCTTTGACTTACACAGCTGGCTATGATGGAATCTCAACAGAGCACTGACAGTGCATGAAGACTATGTCACAGCGCCCGAATCCAATGAAACAGTGGCATGTCAGACCTGGACATCTTATATCAAATTCTTTAAGAGAGAGTAAAATGTACCATGAAGGTAAGAAAACCATGCTTGTCATATTCACTATGGAAATCCTAAAGCATGGAACAATGCTTGGTACACTGCAGGCACTCAACAGATAGATTAGAATTTTACCCACCTATTAGCCAATTACACACTAGAGAAGCTCTGAGTCTATTACACCTTTCTGTTTCAAGAGTTACTCACTTAGCACAACTGGTTAAAAGTTTTCAATCAGTTTCCTCTAACCTACCTAGCTTCAATTTTGCCTTCCTCTTTGCCTCTGGGTAAAACTGTACTTAACCAGGCATTAATCATTACTTGCATAATGAGATGATTCTTGAAATTTCAGAGAAAATAACTCTATGGCATTTGTAAATCACTGGCAATCTTTGTAGATAAGAAAATTAGTTTAACTTCAATACTAGCATTTGCTATATGGTTAGAAAAAAATTATCACAGATTATCAAATCCAATAGTATCTGCATCCTATTCAAATCAGATCAAAGACTTTCATCAATGTAGTTTTAAAACCATGTATGTCTATTAACATCTAATATTAATTTGTTAAACAAAACAAACATGGAGTTTTTGAAATGCACATTTTAAAACATTCAGATAAAATCTTCTTAAGTCACTGAATTCTGCCAGCAAACTTACCTCCGGTCACTTCACACATTGGTGTGATTGCAGAGTCATCTAAAGGCACACCTGTCAACTGTTCCGATTCTACTGACATCGTCCCAGGCAACCGCAACACTAATGCAAAGAGTCTCTGATCCCAGCGAAAAGGTTCCTTGGTCAATTCACTTCCAGGCAAAGGAGAATTAAGAGGTAAATGGAGCTGAAAGAGGAAAAAAAAAAATAATAAGATTTCTACACACTATGTCTCCTCAAAAGACTACGTTTATTATACTTACTTACTTAAACTACATCATGAGTCACGAGTCTCCATCTTTCAAAAATAAGCCCCAAACCAAAAGCTTATATATATGCATATACATATACATATATATGTATATGAAATAGCACATAAGATATTACTGTTCTAATTTTCTTAAGCATCACTCTGAAGACCTCAATTGAAAAAAAATCTATTTCTGTAATGCTGTCCATATTTCAAAATAACTCACCACTAGGTGCTGGACTGCTTCCAAATAAATTGTTTCATTTGATCATTAAAACAACCCTATGTTAAATAATATCTTAGGATTCCTATTTTCCAGATGTAAATCAAAAAATAAGTCTCTAGAAAATAAATGATCTGGCCTCCTCAGTTCAAGTCATTTTTTCTATCATGCCACACCTCAAACTTTTCCACAGTTAGTGATTTTTTTTTTTAAACCTTTATTTTACTTTTAACTTTTACAGAGTTTTGTTGTTCACAGACATGCATGTTCTCAGATTAGTCACGTGTATATCCCCCTTCCCTCCTCCCGACTTCTTAAATCATTACTTGCATAATGAGATGATTCTTGAAATTTCAGAGAAAATAACTCTATGGCATTTGTAAATCACTGGCAATCTTTGTAGATAAGAAAATTAGTTTAACTTCAATACTAGCATTTGCTATATGGTTAGAAAAAAATTATCACAGATTATCAAATCCAATAGTATCTGCATCCTATTCAAATCAGATCAAAGACTTTCATCAATGTAGTTTTAAAACCATGTATGTCTATTAACATCTAATATTAATTTGTTAAACAAAACAAACATGGAGTTTTTGAAATGCACATTTTAAAACATTCAGATAAAATCTTCTTAAGTCACTGAATTCTGCCAGCAAACTTACCTCCAGTCACTTCACACATTGGTGTGATTGCAGAGTCATCTAAAGGCACACCTGTCAACTGTTCCGATTCTACTGACATCGTCCCAGGCAACCGCAACACTAATGCAAAGAGTCTCTGATCCCAGCGAAAAGGTTCCTTGGTCAATTCACTTCCAGGCAAAGGAGAATTAAGAGGTAAATGGAGCTGAAAGAGGAAAAAAAAAAATAATAAGATTTCTACACACTATGTCTCCTCAAAAGACTACGTTTATTATACTTACTTACTTAAACTACATCATGAGTCACGAGTCTCCATCTTTCAAAAATAAGCCCCAAACCAAAAGCTTATATATATGCATATACATATACATATATATGTATATGAAATAGCACATAAGATATTACTGTTCTAATTTTCTTAAGCATCACTCTGAAGACCTCAATTGAAAAAAAATCTATTTCTGTAATGCTATCCATATTTCAAAATAACTCACCACTAGGTGCTGGACTGCTTCCAAATAAATTGTTTCATTTGATCATTAAAACAACCCTATGTTAAATAATATCTTAGGATTCCTATTTTCCAGATGTAAATCAAAAAATAAGTCTCTAGAAAATAAATGATCTGGCCTCCTCAGTTCAAGTCATTTTTTCTATCATGCCACACCTCAAACTTTTCCACAGTTAGTGATTTTTTTTTTTAAACCTTTATTTTACTTTTAACTTTTACAGAGTTTTGTTGTTCACAGACATGCATGTTCTCAGATTAGTCACGTGTATATCCCCCCCTTCCCTCCCCTCCCGACCATCACACAGAACCCCTGAAGGATCCCCTTGTCTCACAGAGCAATGACTATAGCTATTTTCTTCACTTATGATAGTACAGGCCCTCATGCTACTTCCTTTACGCCTCTCACCCACTGTTCCTTCCCCACAATGTCCATATGTCCACTGTCCATGTCTGTCTTTCTGTCGCTTCACTGCATGTGGCATCATCACCATCCTACTAGATTCCATATATATGTGTTAATATACTGTATTTGTCCTTCTCTTTCTGACTGACTTCACTTTTGATGATACGTCACAGTTAGTGATTTAAATACACTTCATTTCCTATGAAACATACCTTCCCAAAGTATCTGCTAAAAGTAAACTGTCATTCCAGTTACATAGTGAGTATATTAAAGGTAATGGTTCTTAACCCATCTGAGTAAAGGTAGAGAGAGGGATTGGAGTTTTTTACATATGTTTTTTAATCCTATGTCTCTCCCTCACCTTCTCTAAGACCTGCTCAATCAGAATCTAAGATTCTTATTTAAAAACCTTTAAACTGGGGCTTCCTTGGTGGTTCAGTGGGTAAGGACACCGCCTTGCAGTGCAAGGGGTGCCGGTTCGATCCCTGGCCTGGGATTGAACGTGCCGCAGAGCGGCTGGACCAATGTGTCCAACCACCGAGCCAGAACTCTGGACCACATGTGCCCAGAGCATAAGTAAACAGGGACAACCAGACAGTATATGCTTCATGATGGGAAGTGCACAACATGGGAAGTAAAGGAATATGAAGACCATATTTCAAAATAACTCACCACTAGGTGCTGGACTGCTTCCAAATAAATTGTTTCATTTGATCATTAAAACAACCCTATGTTAAATAATATCTTAGGATTCCTATTTTCCAGATGTAAATCAAAAAATAAGTCTCTAGAAAATAAATGATCTGGCCTCCTCAGTTCAAGTCATTTTTTCTATCATGCCACACCTCAAACTTTTCCACAGTTAGTGATTTTTTTTTTAAAACCTTTATTTTACTTTTAACTTTTACAGAGTTTTGTTGTTCACAGACATGCATGTTCTCAGATTAGTCACGTGTATATCCCCCCCTTCCCTCCCCTCCCGACCATCACACAGAACCCCTGAAGGATCCCCTTGTCTCACAGAGCAATGACTATAGCTATTTTCTTCACTTATGATAGTACAGGCCCTCATGCTACTTCCTTTACGCCTCTCACCCACTGTTCCTTCCCCACAATGTCCATATGTCCACTGTCCATGTCTGTCTTTCTGTCGCTTCACTGCATGTGGCATCATCACCATCCTACTAGATTCCATATATATGTGTTAATATACTGTATTTGTCCTTCTCTTTCTGACTGACTTCACTTTTGATGATACGTCACAGTTAGTGATTTAAATACACTTCATTTCCTATGAAACATACCTTCCCAAAGTATCTGCTAAAAGTAAACTGTCATTCCAGTTACATAGTGAGTATATTAAAGGTAATGGTTCTTAACCCATCTGAGTAAAGGTAGAGAGAGGGATTGGAGTTTTTTACATATGTTTTTTAATCCTATGTCTCTCCCTCACCTTCTCTAAGACCTGCTCAATCAGAATCTAAGATTCTTATTTAAAAACCTTTAAACTGGGGCTTCCTTGGTGGTTCAGTGGGTAAGGACACCGCCTTGCAGTGCAAGGGGTGCCGGTTCGATCCCTGGCCTGGGATTGAACGTGCCGCAGAGCGGCTGGACCAATGTGTCCAACCACCGAGCCAGAACTCTGGACCACATGTGCCCAGAGCATAAGTAAACAGGGACAACCAGACAGTATATGCTTCATGATGGGAAGTGCACAACATGGGAAGTAAAGGAATATAACCGAGCCTCTGTTCTAACCAGTTCACAGTTTACTACTGAGGATACAGGATCAAGCTACCCAGCACCACAGAGAACAATCAGTCAAATCCAGAATGTGGAGCACTCTACAGGACACATGATCGAATTTCTTCAATGAAACCTGCCATTAGGCAGGAAAAGGCAAACAGGAGTGGAGAGGATTGGCAAAACCGTCAGAAAAGATGAGGCAAGACAAGAGCAAAGATTTCTGAGACAACTGGGAGAATTGTAAGTGTGATGATACCGTGCTAAAGAAAACAAAATTCCTTATCATTTATAAAAATGTTTTTAAATGACATGAAACCCCAGATCAGCATACTTAGGGACTAATTTATACAAATATTGGAGTCTTCTTTAAATATAGAACCATTTTAAAGTGATCACTTCCAAATTAATCGCCAGAGTTTATACGCCTTTTGTCAAAAACAATGCATGTCTGTATTGCTTATAACTTTTCTAGTTCTCGCCTCAAAGATTTCTGAACTTGATAAATAAGGGGTTGAAGTCACTCTACACTGACTTAAGAACATGTCTCTTCACTGATATCAAACTATTTTTTTTGAAAAATCAGATTCAATTCTAAGAATAGAGTTTCTAGTGAAGCCCTCTCTCCGAAAGACCCATGTCAAGAGAACCTGCTGCAAGATCCCTGTATCAAGATCAGCCAAGACCTAGTGCCCATGGCCAAGAGTCAATGAGCTTTTCCTCTGGCACTGACCCTCCTTTTAAAGCAGAAGTCAGAGACTCTTAGAAATTTGGGCCAGGATGTTCCCTGAGGAAGGTCTTCTAATCTTAAAAGTTCTGTGACACTTGCAAAACAGCTTGGGAACTCCAAGCCCTTGCTCATTCACCACATCCCGCCAGAAGACACGTATCAAAGCACCAGTGGCACAGGAGGAAGAGGCTTCAACTGTTCGTGCAGCAGCTCTGGACAGTAATGGATATATGTGGCCCTATCTCAAGAATCCAGTGGCCAACAGCACCCTTGTGTACAATGCTGGATAGGACAACAACAGACTTCAGGCCACACACACACACCCCTAATCAGATAATGATGAGCATTATCTGTTTACTGGCTACATAATGCTAGATCAAGAATATATTTCAAGTAAAACAAAAAGCCAAAGAGTCACGAGCATAGTTTACACACAGCTATATCAATTTTATAAACGTGTTGAATTTCTATTCATTTTTCTATTTCTTATTACTTCTGCCTTCCCATATCACTACCACCCTCATCACCAAAGAGGAGGAAAAAAAAATTCCCTGTAACTGAAATGTACTATGAAGACAGTAAGGAGTGATGGCAAGCAAACAGGAACAGGAAAAAAAGGTAAAATGCTTCAGTGAAAACATGAATATTCAAGAGGAATTAATTACTCCAGACCTAAAGCCTACAGATGAAATTCTGGTAATGCCTTATAATCACAAAAGGAAGTTTTTCAGAGTATATGGAAAATCAAGGCAAAGAGCACATAAATCAAGTATAAAAACATAAACAACCATTAGAAAAACGAGCAATAAATATGAACAGATAATTCCGAAAGTTAAAAAACGGGAAGATAAAAAAAACTACCTGAGGAAACCTCTATGACCTACAAATTTATAGAAAGATACTCAAATACACTAATCATCAGATATTACACATTAAAGGAAAGATGCAAAATGAGACAATGATAACAGCATTTATACACACTATTAAATAATTACTTAAAGTAGTTTTATATGTGTGTAACATACCCATAGAGTAAAAGTGAGAAAACATAAACTGGAAGGCTATACACCAAGTACAGGATAATTTTTGCTTCTGGGATGAGGAAAAGGGAGGGAAGTAACACTGAGTAGGAAAAGAAAAGAAACTGCAGTTGACTATCTGAAATGTTAATGTTTCATTAACTAAATTTGTAAAAATCTTCAACAGCAAGAAATGCTAAACTAGCCAAATATGGCAGAACTTTTTTGTATCACTTATTCTTAACCAGAATATTAGAATACATTAATATGTAAAAACAGTAAATTATCTGATTCAAGTAGTTATCTATATCTCTTTTATAGCAGTATTATTCTACAACAAAATCAAACACAAGGAAACTTCTTACATGTCTCAACTCAATAAAAGGTAGATTAGATATATAATCACTAGCCCCACAGTTCAGACATTTAGAAGGACTCTAACACAGAGCTCTACTTAATTGGCTATTAAAATACACTGAAAAACAGTAGAATATTTCTTGAAAATTATGTTTGTTCTCCCTCATCATTTTTTATGCCCCTACCAAATATAAGGCATTTGAAATCGAGGAACTTAAAGATGCATAACAAAATACAGTTCCTCTACTCCAAGACTTCTGAGGACAGGGATCACGCTCTTAAAAGGATCTGTTTTAAAGATGTGCTTAAGAAGAAGCTGACAAACAAAAAGAAGATAGAAAATCACAGTACTGGCTGCCAAGATATTTATTAGGATTTTTATTTCTGAGCACTTGACAGAAAAATAGTTTTGAAAAGGTTGCTTTCTGAGACTTAATTGAAGGAAACTTTAGCAGTAAGAGCACTCAAATTTAAAAGCCTGATGATACAAATAAAAAATTAAAGTCACTAACAACAATTATATAGTAGTAACTATTATATAGCAGACACTGTTCTAAACTACACACACACACACACACACACACACATATATATTTACTCATTTAATGCAAAAATAAACAAATGTGGCAGGCACTACAAACTCCTATTTACAAAGGATAAACTCCAAGGCAAAAACAGCCCTAAAACCTTGCCAGAAGGTACCCAGTGAAAGATGAGACAGAATTTAAACCCAGGTAGTCCAGTCTCTGATGCTGTGCTCTTAAATACTTCTTTATATTGCTTAACTATTAATATTACTGAAACCATAATCTGCATTTTTAAGATCAAGTGTTGAGATAGTAATATAAAAAAAAAAAAAAAAACTAATTCTATTAAATGGGGAAAAGATTTTTAATTATAAAAATAACTTTTAGAAAAAAAATTAATCATTCATTTCTGAATCAATCTAATGACTCTGAACCACTAATTAGTAAATCTTACAAACATTTCAGAATGATTTTTTTTCATAAAGCACAGTCCCCAGTTACTCTTTGATAGAAAGAGGCACTTTTCTCCCTCTTGCTATTCACTTCCAGTTCTCAAGTACACAGGTAATAAGAACAACAAAAGTAAACACCAGTAATAACTGCTCACATAACGAACATTCACTATGTATGTTTCAAGCACCCTCCTAGGAGCTTTTCATATTTATAACAACAAACCAAAGAGGCACGTACTATTATTATCCCCATATTAGGGACAAGCGACAGTGTAAGACCTCATGTCAGGAGTTACCAGTTTGAAATCGAGGAATTTAAAACAAAAATACAGTTCCTCTACTCCAAGACTTCTGAGGACAGGGATCACGCTCTTAAAAGGATCTGTTTTAAAGATGTGCTTAAGAAGAAGCTGACAAACAAAAAGAAGATAGAAAATCACAGTACTGGCTGCCAAGATATTTATTAGGATTTTTATTTCTGAGCACTTGACAGAAAAATAGTTTTGAAAAGGTTGCTTTCTGAGACTTAATTGAAGGAAACTTTAGCAATAAGAGCACTCAAATTTAAAAGCCTGATGATACAAATAAAAAATTAAAGTCACTAACAACAATTATATAGTAGTAACTATTATATAGCAGACACTGTTCTAAACTACACACACACACACACACACACACACATATATATTTACTCATTTAATGCAAAAATAAACAAATGTGGCAGGCACTACAAACTCCTATTTACAAAGGATAAACTCCAAGGCAAAAACAGCCCTAAAACCTTGCCAGAAGGTACCCAGTGAAAGATGAGACAGAATTTAAACCCAGGTAGTCCAGTCTCTGATGCTGTGCTCTTAAATACTTCTTTATATTGCTTAACTATTAATATTACTGAAACCATAATCTGCATTTTTAAGATCAAGTGTTGAGATAGTAATATAAAAAAAAAAAAAAAACTAATTCTATTAAATGGGGAAAAGATTTTTAATTATAAAAATAACTTTTAGAAAAAAAATTAATCATTCATTTCTGAATCAATCTAATGACTCTGAACCACTAATTAGTAAATCTTACAAACATTTCAGAATGATTTTTTTTCATAAAGCACAGTCCCCAGTTACTCTTTGATAGAAAGAGGCACTTTTCTCCCTCTTGCTATTCACTTCCAGTTCTCAAGTACACAGGTAATAAGAACAACAAAAGTAAACACCAGTAATAACTGCTCACATAACGAACATTCACTATGTATGTTTCAAGCACCCTCCTAGGAGCTTTTCATATTTATAACAACAAACCAAAGAGGCACGTACTATTATTATCCCCATATTAGGGACAAGCGACAGTGTAAGACCTCATGTCAGGAGTTACCAGTTTGGAAAATACAGACTCAAATAACCCCTGCTATATAATCAAGTTTAGAACATCAAAGAAGGACTGCAAATTTTAAAAACTGGATAAACTATGTGAAATTCAGTAATACAATAATGTACCCATAACCATGACTTCACTGGTCTTTATTAGGGTCTTCTTAAGATGGTACTTTGCAAATACAGCTTCAGTCTAATGGGCAAATAAGCAAAGAAAACTGTTCATACTAACCAAGTTTTATTCTCACCTGAATGCAATTTCCTGTTATTATTGTTTTAAGTGATAATTTTATCGACCTCACTCCTTCCAAGATTTCTTACATAATTCCCTTGGTAGCTGACAGAAAGGAAATGTCACTTCCATTTAAACTGAGGAATGCTGTCCTACTTTTCCTTCCTTCCTTTGGAGGACTATCTTACTGCCCTTTCACCTTTGAGTCTTTCCCTGAATTTCTTAATTTAATAAAAAGAACATAATTTATTTCTCCACAGGTATAAAAAACAAAGGACAGATTAGGAAAGTAAGTCTATCACTGGGCATATTCAAGCTTTAGGTTCTTATGAAAGTGCAACTTCCCCTTTATTTGTTTTGTATTTGTCCATGGTTCAGTTCTTAATTATTTGTAATTTTGATAAGGCTGACTAAGAAACAAGCTAAAATTTATTTAGTTATTCACTGAGTGCCTACCACAAGCAGGTCATTATTTTGAGATTCAGTAAGGACAATACCAAGCCAAATAAATAAGACCTGGAGAATATTTTAGCTAGCTCACTTTAAAACAGCCAGTTTAAAAACTTCAATAACCATTCTCCTATGTTATTATTTTTTAAACTTGCCAAATGTAAACAAACAAAAAACGAATAAATAAATGGCAGCAGACAGTAAAAGAAGATAAATTTCTTTTAAAAACATTTTAATTGAGGACCCAAAGAGATTCTTCCTGGCACACAACCCAAATGACTCTTGGATGATGACACCAGAGCCGATCAAGAGAGTCAGTGGCCTGATCTTGACCAACTCCTAGCAGGTTTCCCCTTGCATTTGGATGTTCTGCCAACTGATTTGAACAGTTCAACTGGGTAAGACCTCATGTCAGGAGTTACCAGTTTGGAAAATACAGACTCAAATAACCCCTGCTATATAATCAAGTTTAGAACATCAAAGAAGGACTGCAAATTTTAAAAACTGGATAAACTATGTGAAATTCAGTAATACAATAATGTACCCATAACCATGACTTCACTGGTCTTTATTAGGGTCTTCTTAAGATGGTACTTTGCAAATACAGCTTCAGTCTAATGGGCAAATAAGCAAAGAAAACTGTTCATACTAACCAAGTTTTATTCTCACCTGAATGCAATTTCCTGTTATTATTGTTTTAAGTGATAATTTTATCGACCTCACTCCTTCCAAGATTTCTTACATAATTCCCTTGGTAGCTGACAGAAAGGAAATGTCACTTCCATTTAAACTGAGGAATGCTGTCCTACTTTTCCTTCCTTCCTTTGGAGGACTATCTTACTGCCCTTTCACCTTTGAGTCTTTCCCTGAATTTCTTAATTTAATAAAAAGAACATAATTTATTTCTCCACAGGTATAAAAAACAAAGGACAGATTAGGAAAGTAAGTCTATCACTGGGCATATTCAAGCTTTAGGTTCTTATGAAAGTGCAACTTCCCCTTTATTTGTTTTGTATTTGTCCATGGTTCAGTTCTTAATTATTTGTAATTTTGATAAGGCTGACTAAGAAACAAGCTAAAATTTATTTAGTTATTCACTGAGTGCCTACCACAAGCAGGTCATTATTTTGAGATTCAGTAAGGACAATACCAAGCCAAATAAATAAGACCTGGAGAATATTTTAGCTAGCTCACTTTAAAACAGCCAGTTTAAAAACTTCAATAACCATTCTCCTATGTTATTATTTTTTAAACTTGCCAAATGTAAACAAACAAAAAACGAATAAATAAATGGCAGCAGACAGTAAAAGAAGATAAATTTCTTTTAAAAACATTTTAATTGAGGACCCAAAGAGATTCTTCCTGGCACACAACCCAAATGACTCTTGGATGATGACACCAGAGCCGATCAAGAGAGTCAGTGGCCTGATCTTGACCAACTCCTAGCAGGTTTCCCCTTGCATTTGGATGTTCTGCCAACTGATTCTATTACTGCAGTAATTCAAATGGTGAACTCTTTAATAATCATACTCCCCACCCTAAGTCTGAATGACCTGTTTCCCTGGCTGCCTATCCCTCTCCAGTTTGAGAGAAGGTAGGGAGAGAGATCTGACTCTGTGTACCACCCAGAGCAACTGCCAACTGAAAGAATAAATGATGTCCCTCCCATCCCAAAACCTGCAAGGAGTGGAATGCAGGCTACAAAGCACAGGCACCAGCCAGGGCCCTGCCAACAAGAACTGAGGCCCCCCCATCAGCTCTCACACACACAGATATGGACGCCAACACACAAACACAGGGTCCACTGTCACGTCTGTGGTGGGCTGCTGAACCAGCTAGTCCTATCTCCAAGAGCTGAAGTATTATTCTGCCCCAATATATGAAACTAGTTGATCTCTATGCCCCTTGTATGTACCCAGACATGAGCTGCAAACTCTGCTGACACCTAGAGCAAAAGAGAAAGCACCAATCCATATAGGGAAGCCATTACAACAACTCCATCAAGCTCAGGGTGTAATACTCATTGTGAGAATTTACATATGGACACACTTTTTAAAAATATTTTTATTTATTTATTTACATCCATCTTTTATTCTTTGGCCAGTGTGGGCCTCCCATTGCAGTGGACTCTCTCACTACAGAGCACTAGCTCTGGGCTCACGCGCTGCAGATTGCTGGCTTGTAATTAGACACACCGGCCCAGCTGCTCTGCGGCACGTGGGATCTTCCCAGGCCAGGGATCAAACCGGTGCTCCTGCAGTGCAAGGGGAACTCTTTACCCACTGGACCACCAGGGAAGCCCCTACATATGGACACACTTCTACTGAGGCCACACAGAATACAACCTCATAAATTCTAGCCTTAGAATTTAGAGATACAAAGAACGTGGCCGAATATTTTTTTCTCGTAAACATTTTTTACCTCACACACCAAGCCATTACTTGTCTTTACAGTTTAATGCACTGGCCCAGTACCAGTGAACTTGGCATAATAAATAATTAGGTCATTACTAATACAAGACTTTTAATTGTTACCATGTAGAGCAATTCTGTAAAAATTAAGAATGCGGATCACAAATCAAGCTGTGACTTAGGAATTCTTTAATGAAAGGCAACACAGCCGATACTATAATTTCCTACCTTCAAGAACATGTAAATAAGTAACTACAGTATGTTATGTTATGCACAACAGTAAAAGGGTGCATGAGGTACAGGAAAATAATTATTTGGAGGAAGAACTAACAAAGGCTCTCTGAGGAAACAGCATTTGAGTTAGTTTGAAGAATGAAAGGCTTACTGAGACTCCAGAACCTTTTGCAGATTAAGGAACCTCCCACTTCCTGCAACTAGAGAAGAGCCTGTAGGAGCAGTAAAAATCCAGAATGGCCAAAAATAAATAAATAAAACAAAATAAATTGAGCAAATATTAAAAAAAAAAGGTAACTAATAAATACCTACTATAGCACAGGAGATTCTTCTCAATGCTCTGTTAAGACCTACATGGGAAAGTAATCTAAAAAGAGTGAATATATGTGTGTGTCAAACTGATTTTCATTTTGCTGCATCGTAAAAAAGAACACAACATTGTAAATCAACTATACTCCAATAAAAATTGAAAAAGAGAAAAAAAAGAGAATGGTAAGATTTTACTATGGGAGAGATAGAGAGGAATAATATTGAGGGGAAATAAGCATTGGAGGAAAAAAACAGAGGAAGCATTCAGGAAATTAGTAGTCTATTTTAGGTCAAGTTTAGAGAAAATCTAGGAGAATGATAAGGAATTTTTCTTCATCTGCTCTCTTTTCACTCTACTGAGACAACTCCCACACCAAGTCATCAGTGATCTTTCTTTGGCCACAGTATGGTAGATGACAGTGAGGTCACAGTGCTCCAAGTCTTGTCTTAACAGGCCTCAAAGCTTCACTGTCAAGGCGCTGAGAGCCAGCTGCTGGGTAAAGAAGCATAAACTAGACCCCTGCCTGATGAGATATCTTATGGAGAGAGAGAAGTCACAGAAACAAGAAGCAAGGTACCCAGGCAACAGCGAGCACCAAAGTCCCAGACATGTAAATGAGGCCACCTTGGATGTTCTAATCCCAGCTAAGGCCCCGGCTCAATAAAGCCTACTCAGAAAATTCTGAGAAAGTCAACTGTTACTGTTTTAAACCACCAAGATTTAGCACGATTTGTTGTATGCAGAAATAGGTAACTGAAGAAGTTATTAAATAAATCTAGTGAAGATTTTTCAGATTTGGCTTCCGAGCAGCACCCAGACTATTAATCATTCTTTAAAAAGACACTCTTCCTTTGGTTTTCAGTTTGAAATATTCTCATGGCTTTCTCTGCTTCTTTTTGACTGCTCCTCTGTCTTCCATCCCAGCCCTCCCTTCCATCCCTAATACCTAGACATCACACACTGCAGACCCTCAAGGCTCAGTATTAATCCTTGGCCAGTTTATATTCTAAATGCTCAATCCACCTACTCACATCTTCAATCACTACCTACACCCAGATAATATCTTAAAATAGTGTGTGTCCAACCTAGATCTTTCTCTTGAGCACCAAATATTCTTCTGTCTACTTGCCATACCCTTTTAAACAGTTCAAAAGGTACTTCAAACTTGGTTTGCTCAAAACTGAACCCGTGAATTTCCTCCGCCCAAAACTGAACTACTCTCTCAAGATTTCCTAGCTCAGCAAATGGCACCACGATCTATCCAGCTTTTCAAGAAGCCATCTCCCTCCTCCTTATACCCCACAAAGCAATATATGTCAGCAGATGTGGTTGATTTAACTTTCTAAATACTTCCTGAAACTGTGGTTTCTTTCTGGTTTATCAGCAACCTCCATCCATGACCAAGCAACTGTTCGCTAGAACAAATGCATAAATGCCCATGTGGTCTTCCAAACATCCACTTGTCTTCCACTCCTCCATCCCTGCTCTCGAAATAAAACCTTTGGATGACTTCCTATTATAGTCATATTAATAACATTACTTGGCAAAGCCTTAAAACTCCTTGTGTGGTCAAGCCCAACCTTCTTTTCCATTTTGTACAATGATCCCTCCTCTTTTACGCTCCAAGGGGCATTAGTCTTATTCTAGTCCTTCAGTTTCAAAACACACTCTCCTTGGAAAGAGTTTTTGGACAGTGCCTCTGCCTGGTATGATCACACTCCCACTTTATGTGTAGTAAATTCTCCTTGGCTCTTCCCATCTCAGCTTCCAACGACCTTCTTGACTAGATCTAGTACGCTCTTATTATAAACTCTCCTGTAAGATAGCATGATCACTGCAGTTTTACTTTTATCACGATACTTTTATTAATGTCTGTCTTCTCAACTCAACCCAAGGGGGCAGAGCTCCTGCTTGTTTTACCATTTGATCCTCACAGCTGAGAAGTGTCCAGTTCACAGAAGAAATGCAATAAATATAGCTGAATGAATTAACAGATAGATAATAAAGTAACTGGCTTAACCATGAAGTGTACCATATTATCTTCACTTCATGATAAAAATGCTTCTAAGGTTTCTCTGAACAGATGTTGGACTCCGCAGTAATAGAGATCTTCATAATCACTCAGTAAAGTTATCCCTAATACCTAGACTCACCTGCACCTAGGCTCAGTATTAATCCTTGGCCAGTTTATATTCTAAATGCTCAATCCACCTACTCACATCTTCAATCACTACCTACACCCAGATAATATCTTAAAATAGTGTGTGTCCAACCTAGATCTTTCTCTTGAGCACCAAATATTCTTCTGTCTACTTGCCATACCCTTTTAAACAGTTCAAAAGGTACTTCAAACTTGGTTTGCTCAAAACTGAACCCGTGAATTTCCTCCGCCCAAAACTGAACTACTCTCTCAAGATTTCCTAGCTCAGCAAATGGCACCACGATCTATCCAGCTTTTCAAGAAGCCATCTCCCTCCTCCTTATACCCCACAAAGCAATATATGTCAGCAGATGTGGTTGATTTAACTTTCTAAATACTTC
This sequence comes from Tragulus kanchil, assembly GCA_022376925.1. Classification (NCBI taxonomy): domain Eukaryota; kingdom Metazoa; phylum Chordata; class Mammalia; order Artiodactyla; family Tragulidae; genus Tragulus; species Tragulus kanchil. The sequence continues at coordinate 72,297,623 of JAIOJX010000003.1, read as the reverse complement.
CTGAAACTGTGGTTTCTTTCTGGTTTATCAGCAACCTCCATCCATGACCAAGCAACTGTTCGCTAGAACAAATGCATAAATGCCCATGTGGTCTTCCAAACATCCACTTGTCTTCCACTCCTCCATCCCTGCTCTCGAAATAAAACCTTTGGATGACTTCCTATTATAGTCATATTAATAACATTACTTGGCAAAGCCTTAAAACTCCTTGTGTGGTCAAGCCCAACCTTCTTTTCCATTTTGTACAATGATCCCTCCTCTTTTACGCTCCAAGGGGCATTAGTCTTATTCTAGTCCTTCAGTTTCAAAACACACTCTCCTTGGAAAGAGTTTTTGGACAGTGCCTCTGCCTGGTATGATCACACTCCCACTTTATGTGTAGTAAATTCTCCTTGGCTCTTCCCATCTCAGCTTCCAACGACCTTCTTGACTAGATCTAGTACGCTCTTATTATAAACTCTCCTGTAAGATAGCATGATCACTGCAGTTTTACTTTTATCACGATACTTTTATTAATGTCTGTCTTCTCAACTCAACCCAAGGGGGCAGAGCTCCTGCTTGTTTTACCATTTGATCCTCACAGCTGAGAAGTGTCCAGTTCACAGAAGAAATGCAATAAATATAGCTGAATGAATAAACAGATAGATAATAAAGTAACTGGCTTAACCATGAAGTGTACCATATTATCTTCACTTCATGATAAAAATGCTTCTAAGGTTTCTCTGAACAGATGTTGGACTCCTCAGTAATATAGTTCTTCATAATCACTACTTTCATGTTTTCAGAAAGTTTGCAGTTTCAACTGCCTTTATATTGCGCTGCCTGTTGCACAGGCATAGATGCACAGGTGATCTATTGTATATATCATATTTTTTGTTTGCTTCAATGCTAATTCACTCACTGTAAAGTAATAATTTCCTTAAAAATAAACTTACAGAACAATTAGGGATATGAGAGGGACTCCCTGGTGGCCCAGTAAGACTCCACACTCCTAGTGCAGGGGTCTAGGGTTTCAATCCCTGGTAAGGGAACTGGATTCCACATGCTACAACTAAAGATTCCACCTGCCAGAAGGAAGATCAGAGATCTTCTGTGCTGCAATGAAGACCCAGAGCAACCAAACAAATAAGCATTAAAAAAAAAAAAAAAAACAAAAAACAAAAAACTTCTATGAGACTTCTGGATAAATAAACATTAAGCAATCAGATGTCATGTGAGGCATGTTTGGATTCTGATTCAAACAAAACCACTGTCAACAGGTGTGAGAGAAGTACAAACACAGGGACATAGATTGGATGTTATTTATTAAACCCCTTAAATTTTTTGCTAAGCTAGAAAAAGAAATACAATTTAAACTAATTTAATTAAGAGGAATTATATTGCAAATTAAACTTAAACTTAATAAAATAAGTTCTTGTTGAGCCATAGAACACTGCAGTAGGAGTCTCTGTGCATGCATAGGCAAGCACTTGTATGCTAAAGATGCATACAGAAGTACTTAGAGTAAAATGATACAATATTTGGAATCAACTTCAAAATATTCCCCTAAAAAATGGGTACTGTTTACCGTTATTCAGTGGTTCAGCCCTATGCGAGTCTCTGTTACCCTATGGATGGCAGCACATCAGGCTTCCCTGTCCTTCACCACCTCCCCGCATTTACTCAAACTCATGTCCATTGAAACAGTGATGCCATCTAACCATCTCATCCCCTGTTGTCCCCTACTCCTCCTGGCTTCAACCTTTCCCAGCATGGGGTCTTTTCCAGTGAGTCAGCTCTTCGCATTAGGTGGCCAAAGTGGAGCTTTAGCTTCAGCATCATTCCTTCCAATGAATATTCAGGTTTGCTTTCCTTTAGGATTGACTGGTTTGATCTCCTTGCTTTTCAAGGAACTCTCAAGAGTCTTCTCCAGCACCACAGTTCAAAAGCATCAATTCTTCAGTGCTCAGCCTTCTTTATGGTCCAACTCTCACACCCATAACATGACTACTGGAAACACCATAGCTTTGACTAAACAGACTTTTGTCAGCAAACGGATGTCTCTGCTTTTTAATATGCCATCTAGGTTTGTCATAGCTTTTCATCCAAGAAGTAAGAGTCTTTTAATTTCATGGCTGCAGTCACATCTGAAGAGATTTTGGAACCCCCAAAAATAAAGTCTAACCATGTTTTCATTTTTTTTTTTTAATGTGTGGGCCTCCCATCACAGTGGCCCTTCTCGTTGCAGAGCACTGGCTCTGGGAACATGTGCTCCAGAGCACTGGCTCGTAACTGGACATACCAGCCCAGCCATTCCTTGGCATGTGGGATCTCCCCGGGCCAGGGATTGAACTGGTATCCCTTGCACTGCAAAGTGGACTCTTTACCCACTGGACCACCAGGTAAGCCCAAGTCTTGCTTTCTATTACTTGCTCTCGTGTGAACATAATCATTAGCCAAATATTCGTGGTATTTAAACCAAAACATTTTAACTCTTCTGAAAAGAATATAAAAATATCAGGTATCCCTGATATGAAGTGCTAATAAAGCAAATAATTCGGCCCAAGTGAGAGCAAAATGATCCATGCCTGTGTGTCAGTATGTAAAGACACAGGCAGATAAAAAGTCCTTAAGAGTCCAGCTGAAAGCTTACAAACTTCTTCAGATTTCAGAAATGCTGAGAGGGTCGGCAAAGGGTGGATAATATTTCTTAGAACAAAACAAATATAGACTTATCCCTTGGGGGTAGGAAGAGTGTAAGGAAACTTTGACACAAAGACTGAAAAATTTGTCTAAGTAACTGTAGGTTCTGGAAAAAGCAAAATTTAAGCCCACATTCTCCCAATCTTGCCATATACTTGTTTCATACTGGAGTCTCATCTGATTTTACACTATTTAACAGTGTGTTGCACTACCAAAAGCCTGTTTTTCTCCTTGACTTAAATTAATGTCAGACTACTGCTTTCTCAGTTCCTATGTCTGTTTATATATATATTTAGTAATGGGGTTTCCCTGGTGGTCCAGTGGTTGAAGAGTCCACCTTGCAGTGCAGGGGGCACCAGTCTGATCCTGGCCAGGGAAGACCCCAAGTGCCACGGAGCGGCTGGACCGGTGTGTCCAATTGCAAGCCAGCACTCTGGAGCGCATGCACCCAGAGCCAGTGCTCTGCAGCAAAAGAGGCCACTGCAATGGGAGGCCCACACATGCCAACAAATTAAAAAGATGGATGAAAATAAATATAAATAAAAGTCATGATGGGGGAAAGAAAAAAAAACTGGAAAAAAAAAAGGAATTCCTTTTTAAGTAACTTCCGTTTAAAAGGAATCCAGATTGAAAAAGAAGTAAAACTCTATTTGCAGATGACATAAGACTTTACACAGAAAACCCCAAAGTCACTATTAGAAAACTACTAGAGTTAATCAATGAATTCAGTAAAGTCGCAGGATACAAAATGAATCCACAGAAATGATACACAGAAATCACTCGCGTTCCTATATACAAACAATGAAAAATCAGAAAGAGAAACCAAGGATGCAATTCCATTCAACACTGCAACCAAAAGAATAAAATATCTAGGAATAAACCTACCTAAAGAGACAAAAGAAATGTACACAGAAAATTACAAGACACTGACAAAAGAAATCAAAGATGACATAAACAGATGGAGAGATGTTCCGTATTCCTGGGCTGGAAGAGTCAATATCATGAAAATGACCTCACTACCAAATATCATCTACAGATTCAATGCAATCCCAATCAACCTACCAGTGACATTCTTCACAGAACTAGACCAAAGAATAACACAGTTCATATGGAAACACAAAAGACCCCAGACAGCCAAGGCAGTCTTGAGAAAGAAGAACGAAGCTGGAGGCATCAGCCTCCCTATCTTCAGACTCTACTACAAAGCAACAGTCATCAAGATAGTACAGTACCGGCACAAAAACGGAAATACAGGCCAATGGAACAAGATAGAGATAAACCCACACACGTATAGGTACCTTATTTTTGACAAAGGGGGCGAAAATATAAAATAGGACAAAGTCACCCTCTTCAACAAATCGTGCTGGGAAAACTGGACAGCTACATTATGAAGAATGAAGTTGGAACATTTCCTGACACCATACACAAAGATAAACTCAAGACTGACTAAGATCTAAATTTAAGACCAGAGACCATAAAACTTTTGAAGGAGAATATAGGCAAAACACTCAGCGACATAAATCAAAGCAAGATCTTCTATGACTCCCCCCTCCCACCAAATAACGGGAAAAAAAAAACAAAAATAAATGCGTGGGACCTAATGAAACTTAACAGCTTCTGCGCAGCGAAAGCAACTACAATCAAGGTGAACAGACAACCTACAGAATGGGAGAAAATAACAGCAAATGAAACAACAGACAAAAAATTAATCTCCAAAATATACAACCAGCTCAGACAGCTCAAAACTGAAAAAACAAACAACCCAATTTAAAAACGGGGAAAAGACCTAAAGAGACACCTCCCCAAAGAAGACAAACAGATGGCCAAAAAGCACACCAAACGATGCTCAACCTCTCTTATTATTAGAGATGTGCAAATCAAAACTACGACGAGATATCACCTCACACCAGTCAGAATGGCCATCATCAAAAAATCTACAGATAATAAATGCCAGAGAGGGTGCGGAGAAAAGGGAATACTCCTGCATTGTCGGTGGGAATGTAAATTGATACAACCACTATGGAAGACAGTATGGAGATTTCTCAAAAAGTTAAGAACAGAAGCACCATTTGACCCAGCAATCCCACTCTTAGGCTTATAGCCTGATGAAATCAAAACTGAAAGAGACACCTGTACCCCAATGTTCATTGCAGCTCTCTATACAACAGCCAGAACATGGAAACAACCTAGATGTCCATCGACAAATGAATGGATAAAGAAGCTCTGGTACATATATACAATGGAATATTTCTCAGTTGCTAAAAGAAATGCATAAGATTCAGTCCTAATGAGATAGCAAGATAGATAAACCTAGAACCTATTACACACAGTGAAGTAAGTTAAAAGGAGAAGGACAGATACAGTATACTAACACATATATATGGAATCTAGTAAGCTCATACTGACAAATACACACGCAGAGCATCGATGGAAGAACAGTCATAGAGAACAGACTTACGGACATTGGGGAGAGGGAAAAGTGGATTAGAGATATGGAAAGAGCAACACGGAAACCTACACTATTTTATGTAAAAGAGATAACTATTGCTAACATGCTGTGGGACTAAAGGATCATACATGGGGGCTATGCTGATGGCCTAGATGGGTGGGATGGGGGAGAATGGGATATACATATGACTAGTCTGGGATTATACATATCTGTAAACAACAAAACTCTGTAAAAGTGAAATGTAAAACTGAAAAAACACAACCTAATCAGTGGAACTCACTGTATTAGCAAATTAAAAAATAAAAATCATATAATCTCAATAAATGCATAAAAAATTGACATAATTCTATACTTATTCATATTTCTAAAAAAAAACAAAAAACAGCAAACTAGGAAACAAAGGAGAGCTGCTGAAATCTGATGAAAGGAATACAGAAAAAACTATAGTTAAAATCAACCACTTACATGGTGAAAGGTTTCACTCCCACCCCATTTTCCCAAGACTGAGAACAAGGCCTAGACGTCTACTTTGAATACTTCTACCAGTACATTTAAGCAACACAAAGAAACTAAAAACTAAAAACAGACAGATACTGCAAAGAAGTAAAACTGTGTATATTCACATAAATATTTTTTATATTAAAAAAATTCAAAGAAATATGAAAAAAACTACTTGATAAGTGATTTTAGGAAGGTCAAAGAATTCAAAGTCAACATACCAAAATAAAATATATATGTATATAATAGCAACAAATAATCAAAATTTTAAAGTTAAACAACAATTTTCCAAAACCATCATAAATATACATGCAGAACTTACACAAGTAAAACTACAAACAGGGCTGAGAAAAAACAAGACTTAAAAAGACACAAGAGGGCTTCCCCTGGTGGTCCAGTGGATAAAGACACCGCCTTGCAGTGCAAGGGGCGCCGGTTCGATCCCTGGCCTGGGAAGATCTCACGTGCCGCGGAGCAGCTGGACTGATGTGTCCAATCGCCGAGTCGGAGCTCTGGAGCGCATGTGCCCAGAGCTAGCGCTCTGCGACAACAAACACCACTGCGATGGGAGGCCCGCAGGAGCCAAAGAACAAAGACGGATGAAAACTGAGAAATGAAAGACCAACAGAAGTGGCCCGCCCACTCCCCTCCCTCCCCAACCCCAGCCCAAAATAAATAAATAAATAAATCTTTAAAAAAAAAAAAAAAAAAGACACAAGAGGGCTTCCCTGGTGGTTTAGTTGGGTAGAGTCCATCTTACAATGCAAGGGTCACCAGTTCGATCACAGCCAAATAAACAATTAAAAAATAATAATAAAAATTTTTAAATGTGAGAGTACCATGCTGATAAATCAGAATAACCAATAATGTAAAATGTGGACTTTGCCCAAATTAACTTAGAGAGTCAATGTAATTACAGTAAAAATTGCAGTAGTCTTTTTTTTTTTGCAGTAGTCTTTTTTTATGAAATTTAACAAGCTGATTATAAATTTATAAGGAAATTCAAAGACCTGGAACAGAAAAAAAAAAAGTTTGAAAAAGAAAATGCTAGAGACAAACTGACTTCCAAGGCTTACAAAGTTATTAATTAAGTAGACAGTGTTTACTGGCAAGAGGCAGAAAGAGATCAACAAAACAGAACAGAAAGTCCAAAAACAGACACTAAAATAAGTGCCGGATGGCTTTTAATAAAGATTGTACAGTAATTTAATGGGTAAAGGATAACCTTTTCAACAAGTGACATTGATACACAATTAGTTAACAGAGTCAAAAAAGTGAACCTCAACACTTTCTTCCTATCATAAGATTTCTAAATGAATCATGATTCTTTTTTTTTTTTTTATGTATTATTTTTTATTATTTTTTGGCCTCTTTTATTGGTCTTTCATTTATTTATTTTCATTCATCTTTGTTCTTTGGCCCGTGTGGGCCTCCCATTGCAGTAGCCTCTCTAGCTACAAAGCACTGGCTCTGGGCGCATGCACTCCAGAGCGCTGGCTCGGTAACTGGACACTTCGGTCCAGCTGCTCCGCGGCACGTGGGATCTTCCCAGGCCAGTGAACAAACCAGCGCCCCTTGCACTGCAAGGTTGACTCTCTACCCACTGGACCACCAGGGAAGCTCAAATCATGATTCTTACAGAATAAAAAAACTCACACGATAAAACTCCTTAAAGAAAACACAACAGAAAGTTAGTCACACTGAACTAGGCAAAGAGTTCAGAAATATTTCATGGAAAGCACAAACCATAAAAGAAAAAAATAAAAATATATGCTCTTTAAAAAGATAAGACTAGGAGAAAATATTTGAAAGACATGTATCGTATAGAAGACTTGTATCCACAATATGTGAAAAAGTCTTACAGCTCAATAACAAGACAAACAACCCAGTTTAAAAAAACAAAATTGGAAGAGAATCCAAACATTCACACACCAAAGATAAATAGGTGACATATAAGCACATGAAAAGATGTTCAACACATCAGTCATTAAGGAATGAAAACTAAAACCAAACTGAGATAACCACTACACACCCACTAAACTGTCTAAAATTTAAGACTGAAAAAATTCCAGTTTAGAAAGATACAGAGCAACTCAAACTCTCATACACTTCCTGGTAGGAATGCAAAAATAGTACAGCCATTTTAGCTAACAGTTAGGCAGTTTCTTATAAAATTAGATACAGATTCTGGTAATATCACCCACCAATTGCACTGCTAGTTATATACCCAACAGAAATCAAAACTTGCCCATAAAAGGATTTTCATGCCAATGTACACAATGACTTTATTATCCCAGAAAAAAAAGTAAAAACACAACTGTTTTACCTTGGTAAATGGATAAACAAATGATAGTAGAGCTGTCACACAGCAGACTACTACTCAGCAATAAAAAGGGGAAAACTACTGATAGATACAACAACACGAATGAGTGGTAAGACTCCATGCTTCCACTGCAGTAGGTTCAACCCCTGGCTGGGGACCACATGCCATGCCATGCGGCTAAAATATCCCCAAAATAAACAAACAACAATAAAACTATGTGGACGAGCCTCAAAAGCATTATGCTAACTGAAAGAAGCCAGAGTAAACACTGTATGATGTGATTTACATGAAATTCTAGTAAAGGTAAGACATACACACACATACACAGTGACAGAAGGCATGTCAGTGTTTTCCAGGGAACACTGATAGAAATTAACTGCAAAGAGCATATGAGAACTTTTTTGGAGTGATACTTCATAGCATTATTGTGCTATTAATAACACATTTATATCTGTCAAAACTCATCAAGCTTTATACTCAAAATTTCTGTATTTTATTATGAAGAGACTGCAGCGAAACAAAGGGGACAATAACAACGAAAGAAATACAAGCAAATACAAATTTTGACTAGCATATATTTGGTGGCAAAAAAAAGGAAAGAAAGGAAAGTGTCTAGAATATATGTGGCATTTAACCTGGAGTCTGGTGCCTTATTCTACTACGATGTTGCCTCCTTTCCAAGAATCCCTCTCTAAATATCCAGGTGAGCAGATTCATTCTCAATCTTTACCATGAGACACAGAAGACATGCATGCAAGCACGTGCGTGTGCGCACACATGCACTCCTATGGGAGCAGCAGATCCAATTCCTAGGAGGCTAATCTAATGGCTAATCTAACTATATACACCTTGATCTCTCCCACTGAAGACAACACAAAGAAAGCAATCCAGTGGATTCAGTGTAAGGGATAGATGAAATACTTTAAATCTTAACAAGAATTAAATTGGCACACATTTCACAACATACTGATATCCAAAAAGATGGAGTCACCAGCAGATTCACTCACTAATTCACTCTGAACAAAATCTACAAAGAGGGCTTCCCTGGTGGTTCAGTGGGTAGGGACACCGCCTTGCAGTGCAAGGGGCACCGGTTCCATCCCTGGCCTGGGAAGATCCCACATGCCGCGGAGCAGCTGGACCGATGTGTCCAACTACCAAGCCGGAGCTCTGGAGCGCATGCGCCCAGAGCCAGTGCTCTGGGACAACAGAGGCCACCACAATGGGAGGCCCACATGGGCCAAAGAACAAAGATGGATGAAAATAGATAAAGACCAATAGAAGTGGCCCACCCACCCCTCCTTCCCCATCCACCCACACCCCCCCGCCAAAATCTACAAAGAACTAGGGCTTCCCTGATGACCCAGTGGGTAAGGAGTCCGCCTTGCAGTGCAAGGGGCACCTGTTCGATCCCTGGCCCGGGAAGATCCCATGTGCTGTGAAGTAGCTGAACTGCTGTGTCCAATTACTAGCCAGCGCTCTGGAGCACATGCACCCAAAGCCGGTGCTCTGCCACGATAGACGCCACTGCAATGGCCACACAGGCCAAAGAATAAAGATGGATGAAAATAAATAAATAAAAAACCAATACAAGAGAGCCAAAATCAAAAAAACAAACAAAAAAAATCATTAAAAAAAAATCTACAGGACTTCCCTGGTGGTCCAGTGGGTAAGGACACCACCTTGCACTGCAAGGGGCACCAGTTCGATCCCTGGCCTGGAAGATCCCACGTGCCATGGAGCGGCTGGACCGATGTGTCTAACTACTCAGCTGGAGTTCTGGAGCACATGCGCCCAGAGCCTGTGCTCTGCAGCATGAGAGGCCACTGCGATGGGAGGCCCATACAGGTCAAAGAACAAAGATGAAAATTAACGAAAGACCAACAGAAGTGGCCCAAAAAATAGCTGAAAAAAAAAAAATCTACAAAGAACTAATGCTATCAAATAACAGATAAACGGTAGTAAAAATCTGCACAGTATTAATGTATTATAAGTCAATGAACTTAAAGAAATTAGGTCACTATATACAGTTGTGTTAGGGACCAGGAAGCACTAAAAAATAACTACAAAATGGTAACATAGATAAATAATCAAATGTTAAATTTTATGGTAGTAACAAATGCTGGACAAGTTCATTTAGGGTATATTTATCAACTAAGTGACTACTCTGGGGTTACAATGGTAAATAAAAGGAAGATGGGTGAGCCCTTGCCCTTCCAGGGCAGGGAGACAGGCTGACATTAATCAAATGTCACACAACAACCAGAGACACAGTTATTATTCTTCCCATTTTAAAGATGAGGAAATTCAAGTTTAAACAAGAGAGAATTCGATTACATCTCTAATTAGCTACAAAGCCAGAACTTAAACCTGGATCTTCATAATGCAAACACATTCTTTAACCACTTTCTTTAAGAGTATTCTTTAAATACCTACCTTAAAATTTGAATTGGAAGATTAGTATGAATTGATGACATATTTTTCTTGGGGAGGGGGAAGGGAAGTATGCATTTTCTAACTCTGCCTACTGCAAAGGCATGAAAACAAAGACCAACTCAACAGTAAATATCACTGTAACACTTCCTTTTATGGAGTCAGTGGTTAGTTTTTTTGGTATTTAGAAAAAGGAGGAGCAGAAATTGAAAGATAACTGGATGCCTATATTTCTAAAAAATAGGTGGGGGTGGAAGGAGGAAATTAAGACAGTATAAGAGATCCTGATGTTATACACAGTAAATACATGTATAAATAAAGACAGATATGACTCAGCAGTAGAGAATCCACTTGCTGGTTTGATCCCTGGGCTGGGAAGATACCCTATAGAAGGAAAGGGCAACCCATTCCAGTATTTTTGCCTGGAAAAATCCCATGGAATAAGGAGCTTGGTGGGTTACAGTTCATGGAGTAACAAAGAGTTGGACACAATTTAGCAACTAAACAAAACACCCAGGTTATAGTTTCCACGTATCATTTCCAAATACACAGACCCTCCTATGATTCCAGGTCTGGGGCAAAATGTACAAGATAAACTTAGAACAAGCTACCAAACTACAAGATAAGGAAGTTCCCAAAGCTTTTAAAGCATAATTAATCCCTTTTATTTCAAAAACTAAAATCTGGCCTTCAAAAGTCTAATCCCTGTTCCTTCTCATGAAAACCCCTCAATTTCCGCTGGACACACGCTGCCTTAAGCAAAAATTAAATTTTATGGTAGTAACAAATGCTGGACAAGTTCATTTAGGGTATATTTATCAACTAAGTGACTACTCTGGGGTTACAATGGTAAATAAAAGGAAGATGGGTGAGCCCTTGCCCTTCCAGGGCAGGGAGACAGGCTGACATTAATCAAATGTCACACAACAACCAGAGACACAGTTATTATTCTTCCCATTTTAAAGATGAGGAAATTCAAGTTTAAACAAGAGAGAATTCGATTACATCTCTAATTAGCTACAAAGCCAGAACTTAAACCTGGATCTTCATAATGCAAACACATTCTTTAACCACTTTCTTTAAGTGTATTCTTTAAATACCTACCTTAAAATTTGAATTGGAAGATTAGTATGAATTGATGACATATTTTTCTTGGGGAGGGGGAAGGGAAGTATGCATTTTCTAACTCTGCCTACTGCAAAGGCATGAAAACAAAGACCAACTCAACAGTAAATATCACTGTAACACTTCCTTTTATGGAGTCAGTGGTTAGTTTTTTTGGTATTTAGAAAAAGGAGGAGCAGAAATTGAAAGATAACTGGATGCCTATATTTCTAAAAAATAGGTGGGGGTGGAAGGAGGAAATTAAGACAGTATAAGAGATCCTGATGTTATACACAGTAAATACATGTATAAATAAAGACGGATATGACTCAGCAGTAGAGAATCCACTTGCTGGTTTGATCCCTGGGCTGGGAAGATACCCTATAGAAGGAAAGGGCAACCCATTCCAGTATTTTTGCCTGGAAAAATCCCATGGAATAAGGAGCTTGGTGGGTTACAGTTCATGGAGTAACAAAGAGTTGGACACAATTTAGCAACTAAACAAAACACCCAGGTTATAGTTTCCACGTATCATTTCCAAATACACAGACCCTCCTATGATTCCAGGTCTGGGGCAAAATGTACAAGATAAACTTAGAACAAGCTACCAAACTACAAGATAAGGAAGTTCCCAAAGCTTTTAAAGCATAATTAATCCCTTTTATTTCAAAAACTAAAATCTGGCCTTCAAAAGTCTAATCCCTGTTCCTTCTCATGAAAACCCCTCAATTTCCGCTGGACACACGCTGACTTAAGCAAAAATTACATTTTCTACTCTGCCAGGTTCTGGGTGATGGACTCTCGCTGGAACTGCCACATACAAATTTCAGGTCATGTTCATATTAGTAACCTGCCTGCCCTCCACATTCTTTACTCCTTCCCACAGGCTGAAATTCAGTTGCAGTACTAAACGATGATGTGTGATAAAAACTAGGAGCAAAACAAAAAACATGGTATCAACTACTCAGATAAAAGTAGACAGAGCAACAAAGGAGAAGGAACCCAGGGATCCAGACAATAGGTTGGAGCAGAACCCCCTACCTCCCAGACTAACCAGTTCCGTCTTTGATGTGAGAGAAAAAGAAACTTCCTATCTATTTAAGCCACTAGTACTTTTGCCCCAATTACAGCAGCTGAACCAATATCCTAAAAATATCTGTACCTTTTCAGAGCTTTTTAGAATCCTTGAAAATTGAATGGGAAGCTTGTCAATTCCTTGTGCTTTATGGCAGAAATAAGCATTTGAAAAGACACTGATTGTGCATTTAAGGCAGGGAAGCACCCATTATAACCAAACCAATGCTAAATGACTTTGTGGTGTAATAAACAGGAAGTCGGCTCCTCCAGAATCAAGTCCCATTCTAGTCCCATTACTCAGATCTGCTTGGATAATGGAGATGGAAAAAAAGCTTCAAGTAAAATCTCAACACTTTCAGTGGAAGTGAGTATTTCTTAAATCTACTTCCTCAAATATAATACAGCCTTAGTTAGCTCTTAGTCATAATGAACAACAACAAAAATCCACTAGTTACTGATCCCTTAAAATTCGTTTCCTCCTTCCCAATACATGAAGGGATCATTCTAAAACTCAAGACTTAGTGCTTCAACATTCTTCCTCTCCCTAAGATTTTACCCTTCAACAAGCGTAAAGCCTCAGCTAGTTTTCTGTTTATACCCAAGGACAGTTTAAAAATCCAAGGATTCCTAAAGTGAAATCAGTCAATACACAGACCCTCCTATGAGTCTGGGGCAAAATGTACAAGATAAACTTAGAACAAGCTACCAAACTACAAGATAAGGAAGTTCCCAAAGCTTTTAAAGCATAATTAATCCCTTTTATTTCAAAAACTAAAATCTGGCCTTCAAAAGTCTAATCCCTGTTCCTTCTCATGAAAACCCCTCAATTTCCGCTGGACACACGCTGACTTAAGCAAAAATTACATTTTCTACTCTGCCAGGTTCTGGGTGATGGACTCTCGCTGGAACTGCCACATACAAATTTCAGGTCATGTTCATATTAGTAACCTGCCTGCCCTCCACATTCTTTACTCCTTCCCACAGGCTGAAATTCAGTTGCAGTACTAAACGATGATGTGTGATAAAAACTAGGAGCAAAACAAAAAACATGGTATCAACTACTCAGATAAAAGTAGACAGAGCAACAAAGGAGAAGGAACCCAGGGATCCAGACAATAGGTTGGAGCAGAACCCCCTACCTCCCAGACTAACCAGTTCCGTCTTTGATGTGAGAGAAAAAGAAACTTCCTATCTATTTAAGCCACTAGTACTTTTGCCCCAATTACAGCAGCTGAACCAATATCCTAAAAATATCTGTACCTTTTCAGAGCTTTTTAGAATCCTTGAAAATTGAATGGGAAGCTTGTCAATTCCTTGTGCTTTATGGCAGAAATAAGCATTTGAAAAGACACTGATTGTGCATTTAAGGCAGGGAAGCACCCATTATAACCAAACCAATGCTAAATGACTTTGTGGTGTAATAAACAGGAAGTCGGCTCCTCCAGAATCAAGTCCCATTCTAGTCCCATTACTCAGATCTGCTTGGATAATGGAGATGGAAAAAAAGCTTCAAGTAAAATCTCAACACTTTCAGTGGAAGTGAGTATTTCTTAAATCTACTTCCTCAAATATAATACAGCCTTAGTTAGCTCTTAGTCATAATGAACAACAACAAAAATCCACTAGTTACTGATCCCTTAAAATTCGTTTCCTCCTTCCCAATACATGAAGGGATCATTCTAAAACTCAAGACTTAGTGCTTCAACATTCTTCCTCTCCCTAAGATTTTACCCTTCAACAAGCGTAAAGCCTCAGCTAGTTTTCTGTTTATACCCAAGGACAGTTTAAAAATCCAAGGATTCCTAAAGTGAAATCATCTGGTGAAGAAAAAGGTATATGAAAGAAATCTGTCCATCCTAGAATCTGCTAATTAGGACTGGGGAACACCACCACACTGTAACAGCACCTGTATATTTCTGCTTAGTAGGAGAGTTTTATTTGAAAGGATATACTAAATGTCCCTGAATTGTTCACTTGAAAATGATTAATTTTATGTCATATGTATTTCATTTCAACAAAAAAGATTCAAACCTTAGCAAGCCAAGACCTTTACCAATCTAGTGATGAAGATTAAGACAAAGAGGGAAGTGGGAGAGAAAAAGTAATGATGATGATGATCATGACTGTAATAAATCAATTCAACAAGTCTGACATCCAAAAAGAAAGAACAGAGATACAAGGAAGGAAAAGACTGTCAAAAAAATAAGAACATTTCTGAAACTTAAAAGATATGAATTCCTAAATTGAAAGGGCCTGCCAGGAGCTAAACACCAAGTCTAATAGCAGTAAGATAAGTAACCAAGTAAAATGATGAACATAAACAGCGACAAAAAAACCCTAAAGATGTAGAGAATAAGGCCTAAAAGCATCAAAGGATGTGGCATTAGGCCAGTGTCTCAAAAACTATGCAGTAGGTTTGGAAAAGAAAGATGCAAAGAAAGAGGGAACATTCCAAGCATACAGAATAGGCTGTGAGAAATAAAGAGTGTCAAGGATCAATGTACTCAAGGAACAATGGGGTCAATTCAGTGTTGGTAGGCACCTAAAGGTAGTAAAAATTAAGTAAGTCATGGAAAAAGCTACAATACAATTATAAAAGGAACTTCTGGGCTTCCCCTGGTGGTCCAGTGGGTAAGCACATCGCCTTGCAGTGCAAGGGGCGCCGGTTCGATCCCTGGCCTGGGAAGATCCCACGTGCCGCGGAGCGGCTGGACCGATGTGTCCAATGACCGAGTCGGAGCTCTGGAGCGCATGCGCCCAGAGCCGGCGCTCTGCAGCAACAGACCCCACTGCGATGGGAGGCCCACAGGAGCCAAAAGAACAAGGACGGATGAAAACAGAGAAATGAAAGACCAGTGGAAGTGGCCCGCCCGCTCCCTCCCTCCCCAACCCAACCCCAGCCCAAAATAAATAAATAAATCTTTAGGAAAAAAAAAAAGGAACTTCCATGCCCAGTTAGGGAGCACTGCTATTCCAAGGTAGGAAATAAGGGGAAAGGGAGAACACCTAGGGGGCATCACAACTCACTTAGAAAGATAAAGGCAGGTAGGTAGGGGTGGGCAACAGGTGAAGGTGCTCAGAAAGTACAAACCTCTAGTTATAAAACAGGTAAGTCACAGAGCTGTTATATGGTATAGTGACTATAGTTAACAATGCTGTACTGTATATTTGAAAGCTGCTAAGAAAATAGCTATTAAAAGTTCCTATCATAAGAAAAAATTGTTTTCTATGTATAGTGATCAATGTTCACTAGAGTTATTTTAGTGATCATTTCACAATACATAAATACAGAATCACTGTGCTATATATCCCAAGCTATAGAATGTCAATTATATCATAATATAATACATGTATGTATTTCAAAATACGTGTGTGTGTGTGTGTGTGTGTGTGTGTATACAGACAAAAGCACACATAGGCCCAAGAGCAGCGGTGCTCAACACTTTTACTCTGACACCATTTGAAGACTTAAAAGTTGAAGATCCTGAAGAGCTTTTAAGTGGCTTATATCTACCTACTGATATTTATCACATCAAAAACCAAAAATAATAAAAGTTTTCTTAAAAAGATACAGGCTAGTAAAAGAAAAAAATCTTAGGATTGTGTTTATAGATGGGAATTCTATATTCTAATGAATAAAACTGCCCAAGGGAAGAAGTATGTCAAGTAAAAAGGCAAAATATATATATATATATATATATATATACACACATATGTATACCTAAGATTAAATCAATGACAAGTGTTAGCAAACAAGCAAATAAAGACCAAGGATTAAAACAAAACAGAAACCCAAAGGAAAGCCAGGAGAGTATAAATCCAGAAGCCGAGAGAAACTTTATAAAAGAATGTTCAATAGTACTGGCAGAACATTATGAAAAAGAAAAATTTTTAATCAACTGTTGGATCTGGAATATGAGGAAGTGACCTCATTATGGACAGAATCAGAAACTAGATTGTTATAGGTTAAGAAGTAAATATGAGGTAGGGAAGTAAAGGAGATTTCAAAAGAAAGCCACTACGGAGGAAAACAGGTGTAAGGAGGAAAAGGTAAGACCTTTTCCATTTGTTTTATTTCATTTCTTTTGGGTGTCCAGGGAGGCACTATCTATAATTTCAGAACATATCATCATCCAAAAAAAGAAACCCCATATCCACCAGCATCTCCTCTTATCCCTAACTCCTAGCAACCATTATGTCTGTTTCTATGGTACTGCTTATTCAGACATTTCATATAAACCGAATCATGCAGTAAATGGTGTGTGCAGTCTTGTGTGTCTGACTTCTTTCACTTAGCATATTTTCAAGGTTCAGAATGAACCACATTGTGGTGTATGTCAGAATTTCATTCCTTCTTAAGGCTGAATAATATCTGCTGTGTGCATATGCCACATTTGTTTACCCATTTATCACTTGATGAACAGTGTACTGTTTCTACTTTTTGGCTATTATAAATATACTGAGATGGTCTTTTATCTATTTATTTATCCAGAAAAGGAGATATATAGGGCTTCCCCTGGTGGTCCAGTGGGTAAGGACACCGCCTTGCAGTGCAAGGGGTGCCGGTTCGATCCCTGGCCTGGGAAGATCCCACGTGCCGCGGAGCGGCTGGATCGATGTGTCCAATTGTCGAGCCAGAGCTCTGGAACGCATGCGCCCAGAGCCAGCGCTCAGCAACAGAGAGGCCACTGCGATGGGAGGCCCACACAGGCCAAAAGAACGAGGACGGATGAAAATAGAGAAATGAAAGACCAATAGAAGTAGCCAACCCGCACCCCTCCCTCCCCAACTCAATCCCCGCCCAAAATAAATAAATAAATAAATTTTTAAAAAATAATAATAATAATAATAATAATAAAAAAAGGAGATATATATTTTTTTTCTTTGGCTTTTTTTAAATTCAAGTAAGTGCAAATAGAAAACCAGAAGGGGGAGCCCCAAGCTGGGACAAACAATGGCTACCTCCTCCTTGATAGAACAGGTAAAGAAGGTGGAACCAATTTCAAAAATAAAGACCAAGGATTAAAACAAAACAGAAACCCAAAGGAAAGCCAGGAGAGTATAAATCCAGAAGCCGAGAGAAACTTTATAAATAAAGAATGTTCAATAGTACTGGCAGAACATTATGAAAAAGAAAAATTTTTAATCAACTGTTGGATCTGGAATATGAGGAAGTGACCTCATTATGGACAGAATCAGAAACTAGATTGTTATAGGTTAAGAAGTAAATATGAGGTAGGGAAGTAAAGGAGATTTCAAAAGAAAGCCACTACGGAGGAAAACAGGTGTAAGGAGGAAAAGGTAAGACCTTTTCCATTTGTTTTATTTCATTTCTTTTGGGTGTCCAGGGAGGCACTATCTATAATTTCAGAACATATCATCATCCAAAAAAAGAAACCCCATATCCACCAGCATCTCCTCTTATCCCTAACTCCTAGCAACCATTATGTCTGTTTCTATGGTACTGCTTATTCAGACATTTCATATAAACCGAATCATGCAGTAAATGGTGTGTGCAGTCTTGTGTGTCTGACTTCTTTCACTTAGCATATTTTCAAGGTTCAGAATGAACCACATTGTGGTGTATGTCAGAATTTCATTCCTTCTTAAGGCTGAATAATATCTGCTGTGTGCATATGCCACATTTGTTTACCCATTTATCACTTGATGAACAGTGTACTGTTTCTACTTTTTGGCTATTATAAATATACTGAGATGGTCTTTTATCTATTTATTTATCCAGAAAAGGAGATATATAGGGCTTCCCCTGGTGGTCCAGTGGGTAAGGACACCGCCTTGCAGTGCAAGGGGTGCCGGTTCGATCCCTGGCCTGGGAAGATCCCACGTGCCGCGGAGCGGCTGGATCGATGTGTCCAATTGTCGAGCCAGAGCTCTGGAACGCATGCGCCCAGAGCCAGCGCTCAGCAACAGAGAAGCCACTGCGATGGGAGGCCCACACAGGCCAAAAGAACGAGGACGGATGAAAATAGAGAAATGAAAGACCAATGGAAGTGGCCCGCCCGCTCCCCTCCCTCCCCAACTCAATCCCCGCCCAAAATAAATAAATAAATAAATTTTTAAAAAATAATAATAATAATAATAATAATAAAAAAAGGAGATATATATTTTTTTTCTTTGGCTTTTTTTAAATTCAAGTAAGTGCAAATAGAAAACCAGAAGGGGGAGCCCCAAGCTGGGACAAACAATGGCTACCTCCTCCTTGATAGAACAGGTAAAGAAGGTGGCCCCTACACCTGACAGTCAATTCAGGGCCCCCTCTCATTTCTTTTGGGTACATACCAAGGAGTAGAATTCTGGAGTCACAGGATAACTATATTGAACTTCCTAAGGAATTGTTAAACTATTTTCCATAGCAGCTACATCACTTTATATTCCTACCAGTAATGAGAGTTCAGTTTATCTACATTTTCCTCAACATTTCCTTCATTTATTTTTTCGATTTTAGCCACTGAAATGAGTATAAAGTGGTATCTCATTATGGTTCAGGTTTGTATTTCCTTAATGGCTAATAATGGTGAACATCTTTTCACATGCTTATTGGCCACTTATGCCTTCTTCGGAAAAATAAGTTTCAAATCCACTGCCTTGGATGTCGTCTTTTTCTTTTTCCCCTGTGTCTTAAGAGTTCCTTTTATATTCTAGACCCTAGGCCCTTAGGAGATATATGATTTACAAATATTTTCTCATATTCTGCTACTGTCTTTTGCTTACAGTATCCTTTGAAGCACAAATGCTTTTAATTTGCTTTTGGTTGTGTTTCTGGTGTTCTAAGAAACCACTGCCTAAATAACCCAAGCTCATGAACATTTATGCCCATGCTTTTTCTTTCACGGGTTTTAGCTATCACATTTAGGCTGCCTACCCATTTTGATTTCATTTTTGTAATATGGTATCAAGTAAAAGTCCCACTTCACTCTCTTACATGTGGATATTCACTTGTCCAGTATCAGTACTTTGAAAAAAATTACTCTTACCCCATTAATCTATCTCATCTGCCTTTTCGAAAATCAATTTAGGGGCTTCCCCTGGTGGTCCAGTGGGTAAGGACACCACCTTGCAGTGCAAGGGGCGCTGGTTCGATCCCTGGCCTGGGAAGATCCCACGTGCCACGGAGCGGCTGGACCGATGTGTCCAATCACCGAGCCGGAGCTCTGTAGCACATGCACCCAGAGCCAGCGCTCTGCAGCGACAGACGCCACCGCAATGGGAGGCCCACAGAAGCCAAAGAACAAAGACCGATGAAAATAGAGAAATGAAAGATCAATAGAAGTGGTCCACCTGTCCCCCTCCCTCCCTACCCCCCAACACCCCCATCCCCCCTAAAAAAAGAAAATCAATTTACCTATGTTTTTGGATTCTCAATTTCATCTATTGATCTTATATGTCTATCCTTAGGCATTACCGTTGTTGGTGGTTTTGTTAATAAGAACCAATGGTCAAGTCCCACCTCTGCCTTTTCCTTGGCAATTGGCTACACTAAGACTCATTTTCCTCACTCTCAGAGAATTAGGAATTAAGAGAGACGTGACCTTGTAAACAATAAAAGGTAACATAATTAAATTTCGTACATATTTTCTTAATGATCACACTCAACCTAATAAATCTCAGCAGTCAGGAATAAAAGTACATAGTAAGAACCTTTTGCATTCTATTTCTAAGAAACAATACCTAGCACACAGTAGGGCCTCAATAAATATTTACTGAATGAAATTAACTATTTTCCAATGGCTCTGTATTCTTTTCTATTTATTTCCTATGTTAAGATTGAGGGGGAAAGTTAAAATTTTAAATTATACTTCAGGCTCTTTCTTTAGCAATTATTTCCTTGAAAAAGAAAAGGAAGTAAATTTCCCTTAGGCTACTGCTAGCTTTTGAATAGTACTCAATATTGTATTTAAGATGGTTCTCCTCATATATTTAATAAGGAAAGGAAATTTTTAAATATAAAAGTCAAAGTATATTCGATAAGATTTAGTAACAACTTTATTTAATTGCTAGTTCCCACAATTACACTCTAGAGTTGCGATGTATACTCTTTAAGAGGAAAAAATACCTTTCCTTTTTTGTTCCAGCAGTGTAAGATCAATAATTTGTTCAGAGGAAAGAGCAATTTACTTGGAAATCAACAACATGCTTTACACCAACAGATCTCACAAGTGAGGTCTTTCTAATTTTTTAACAACTTTATTGAGATTAAATTTCCTACCCTAAGATGTACCAATTTTTAAAAGTGTCCAATCCAAACTATATCCAATCTACTGGGATAATATAATGGAGAAAAATTCAAATAATGTATGCATGTGTAAAACTGAGTCACTCTGCTATACAGCAGAGGTTGGCACAACATTGTAAAATCAACTATACTTGAAAGAAAAGTGTCCAATCCAATTATTTTAGTAAACTTAAAGCCCCCCATTTTACCTTTTAATGGTCCACCTTCCCTCAAATTTCATTCCTTTTTTGGATCTTATATGTCTTTTCCTTAGGCATTACCGTTGTTGGTGGTTTTGTTAATAAGAACCAATGGTCAAGTCCCACCTCTGCCTTTTCCTTGGCAATTGGCTACACTAAGACTCATTTTCCTCACTCTCAGAGAATTAGGAATTAAGAGAGACGTGACCTTGTAAACAATAAAAGGTAACATAATTAAATTTCGTACATATTTTCTTAATGATCACACTCAACCTAATAAATCTCAGCAGTCAGGAATAAAAGTACATAGTAAGAACCTTTTGCATTCTATTTCTAAGAAACAATACCTAGCACACAGTAGGGCCTCAATAAATATTTACTGAATGAAATTAACTATTTTCCAATGGCTCTGTATTCTTTTCTATTTATTTCCTATGTTAAGATTGAGGGGGAAAGTTAAAATTTTAAATTATACTTCAGGCTCTTTCTTTAGCAATTATTTCCTTGAAAAAGAAAAGGAAGTAAATTTCCCTTAGGCTACTGCTAGCTTTTGAATAGTACTCAATATTGTATTTAAGATGGTTCTCCTCATATATTTAATAAGGAAAGGAAATTTTTAAATATAAAAGTCAAAGTATATTCGATAAGATTTAGTAACAACTTTATTTAATTGCTAGTTCCCACAATTACACTCTAGAGTTGCGATGTATACTCTTTAAGAGGAAAAAATACCTTTCCTTTTTTGTTCCAGCAGTGTAAGATCAATAATTTGTTCAGAGGAAAGAGCAATTTACTTGGAAATCAACAACATGCTTTACACCAACAGATCTCACAAGTGAGGTCTTTCTAATTTTTTAACAACTTTATTGAGATTAAATTTCCTACCCTAAGATGTACCAATTTTTAAAAGTGTCCAATCCAAACTATATCCAATCTACTGGGATAATATAATGGAGAAAAATTCAAATAATGTATGCATGTGTAAAACTGAGTCACTCTGCTATACAGCAGAGGTTGGCACAACATTGTAAAATCAACTATACTTGAAAGAAAAGTGTCCAATCCAATTATTTTTAGTAAACTTAAAAAGTTGTACACCACCACCACCAACCAGTTTTAGACCATTTTCAACACCCTGAAAAGAGCCCTCGTGTCCATCTGCAATGAGTCCCTAGTCCATTCGCAGGCAACCACTAACCTATTTTAAGAGCATTCCATAAAAAACACAATCAGACAACATGCGGTCTTTTGCACCTAGCATTTGGAGGTTCATCCAATTGCAGTATGTCAACAATCCATTCATTTTCATTGCTAAATAGTATTCCAAGTTTCTTCATGTCTGGTATAAAACAACTCACAAACAATTTGTGTACTCTTTCACAAGGAGGTCGAAGAAAAAAAAAAAAGCTACCAAAACAGTTACTCCTTGAATATACTCTACAGCAATGCCACTGTCTTTCTAAAATCCAAATTGATTCACTTTTTTCCTCCACTAAAATCTCTTCAATGATTACCATCAACATATAAGCCAAGTCCAAGTTCCTCAGCAGAGCACACACTATGGGCCATGCCCATATGTCCAGTCTCACTTCCTGCTGCTTTTTTCTTGAACACTCTGCTAACAATCAGTTACTGAGGTATACATGGTTCTCCCATGCTCTCTTCTCTCATCTTTATTCTTTTGTACTCATCTACTTTACTATCTTGCATAAAGTTTTCACAGTCCAACTTAATACATGGTTTCCCAGTGCCAGCCTCAGGTCCTTAGCAGCTGGTGTTATAAATCAAATTATTTCTTACACCATGCCTTCACTGTTTACCTATCTCCTTTACCAAACTCATCCCAGCACCTAACCTTGTGTCCAAATATCACTGATATTCAGCGTCTGTTCAATTAAACAATATATTCTAATTACTAATATACTTCCACTCACTTCAACAAGGAAGATCAACTACTCTAAAACTGAAGATGAAAGGATCTAGCAGACATAGTGTTAACACAACTGCAAGGTGTAGGGCAACAGTCTACATAACAGGGTCTACGCCAGGGTTCAGCAAACTATGGCCCTCCAGCCAAATCCAGCACACAGCTTGATTCAGTAATACGATTTTAATTGAAAACAGCCACACTCCTTCGTTTAACATATTGTCTGTGGCTGCTTTTACCGTACAACAGCAGAGCTGAGTAGTTCCAACAGAGACCATATGGGCTGAAAAGCCTAAAATATTTACTATCTGGCCTTTAAAAAGACTATGCCAACCGGAAATACATCATGATGCATAAGGAGGGGGAAGAAAATATCACAGTTTCCTTTATATTAAGTTTTATCTCATCATTTACAATTTACATTTTTTGTGTATATTTTGTTATTAATACATCAATGATATATATAATTTCTAAATGTAGAAATGTACAATCTGGGATCATACATATCTGTAAACAACAAAACTCTATAAACGTAAAAAGTAAGATAAAAATTTTAAATAAAATGAAAATAAATAAAAATGTATATACACTGGGGATGGTGCATTTCTGTATTATTTTTCTGTACTCATACAGGTGATTCAATTTAAAATAAATAAACAAAAAACCTAGTAATTCTTATTAGGACAGATAAGTTTTAGACTTTACTTGAAAATTTAGCAATCAAGAGTATTACAGAAACAATTAGGTGTAAGTGCTTCAAAGCACAGAGAATGCGGCCTAGAATTAAATTTTTTCAAACGAAAATGTTCAAAACATCTCTAAGGAATCTTCTATGAGGTTAAAAATGTTACTCAAACGATTCAGGTAGCACTGATTCTTCAGGCTGTAATAAAGTAAGTATTATATAAATTGGAACTGCTTCAAAAGTGCCCATGCGTGGCTTTTTTTTTTTTATGGGGGGCGGGTAGGGAGGGGGGCGGGTGGGCCACTTCTATTGGTCTTTCATTTTGTCTATTTTCATCCACCTTTGTTCTTTGGCTCCTGTGGGCCTCTCACCGCGGTGGCCTCCGTTGTCGCAGAACACCGGCTCCAGGCGCATGCGCCCCAGAGCTCCGGCTCGGTAATTGGACACATCGGTCCAGCCGCTCCGCGGCACGTGAGATCTTCCCAGGCCAGAGACCGAATTGGCGCCCCTTGCACTGCAAGGCAGTGTCCTTACCCACTGGACCACCAGGGAAGCCCTGCCCGTGGCTTTTAAAAAATCATTGTAACAGACAAATCAAATGCCAATTTGCCCTTTTAAGCCCTGAAGCCCAATTGCCTAAGATATAATTGATAGATGATAAACATATAAACTAATGCTTCACTACATTTTTTTTAATCCACAGGTACTTAACAACGTGATCTGTAGCGAAAGTGTTCCTTGGCCACAATTGTAGGCTGCTTCCATTTAAGACAACAGATACTAACCTAAGGCTTTGAAGGACCCAGAAAACACCAAATACCTCCCTTTATAGGTCTTAAGGTTAGGAAGGTGGTGTCTCCCAACCAAGTACGAATCCAGCCCGACCCTGTGAAGCTCCCGAGATCAGTGGAGATTAGGCGCTTTCAGGGTAGTACAGACAGGAAGGTGGTCTCTAGGACTCAAAAGCTGAGGTCGGATCACCATCATCAATAGATTTGTTAACTGCATTTACCCATTGCACCTGGATGTGTCAGGTTAGGGTCTGTCATTCTGTGTTGAATCACGGTCTCCAACAAATAGTCACAGCCCCCAGAGAGAACTACACTCTACTCTGCTCACCTTTAAGGCTCTTTCTGAGGCCTTCCGAGGTGACTAGCATCAGACTTTTGAGGAAGGCTAGCCATTAGACAAGGCTTTTCCCCACGATCTGACTGCTTGAAGTGACATCCAGGACCAGGTCGATCCTGTATCCAGGAATCACGACCCTCCCTGAGGCACCAGTCATCATGAGACAGTCAGTGCACTGTGGCACTTCTTGAAAACCACTGGACTGCTCCTTTAGCTGAAAGGAAAAAAAACATCAAAACCACAACAAACAAAACAAAGGGGAGAAATCAGTAATTCAACCTGAAAAGACAGAGCGTGGGGAAAAAAATACACCAAAATAGCCTTGTCTAGATCAAAATGTGGCCTAGCCTTGAAGACCAGAGTTTCATTATCATTCCAGTCACTACACAACATTTATTCCTAATATGCAAGCCTAAAAAACTGTAAATCTATTGCATTCCACCTGAAAGGAACACCTCAAAGTGGAAGTTAGGCATAATAACTATTTGTGGAGCACAGCTAAATAACATAATGAAGGTACTTATAAAAAACAACAGCCTCAGCCTTAGGCTAAG
Organism: Tragulus kanchil; assembly: GCA_022376925.1. Taxonomy (NCBI): domain Eukaryota; kingdom Metazoa; phylum Chordata; class Mammalia; order Artiodactyla; family Tragulidae; genus Tragulus; species Tragulus kanchil. The sequence continues at coordinate 72,272,330 of JAIOJX010000003.1, read as the reverse complement.
TGTGGCCCATCAGGAGACTAAATATGCAGTTTTTTTCATTCTCTCAAATTGTCATCTGACTTAGAAAGGCATGAAAAGACACCTAACGGGCTGACCTAAACTGAGTTTAACTGGTAGAAAACTGTCAATGTAGTAGACACCAATCTACTAGTATTTTGAAATCACATACGGTTAAACAGAAAAGGAATTAAGCTTCTGTCTTCTTTATAAGTGACTTTATAAAGGTATACCCCTCACACACTACAAGGTATAACCCTTATACACATACAATGCTCTTGTCCTAGCATTCTGAGTATCAATCTTCCAAAACAAGCACTTACAAATGTTTACATTATGGCCTTAAACAAATCAACTTAAAAGATCTGACAAATAAATAATGAAATGATGTAACATTTTACTTACTTAATCTGCTTCAAAATAAAAATTCTATCAGAATCCAAAGATGAAATTCTGCTTATTTCTGGTTTTAAATACAAAATCCTTTTCCTAACACATGTTAAAAAGTAAGAAAAAGTCTTTATTGTTTTAGAAGTTGGCTCATAACTCCTTTAATATATTTGTACTTAAAGATAATGATACTTTATCAAACAATTATTTTATATTCTTTTCTACTACTTATCCCACATTCTCATTTCAGTTACTGCTACCAACAACCACACAGATTTTCAATTTGGAAGTTTCGAAATATTACTAAACCATGGTTTTCTTTGTTTTCACTGTCTGAGAATATGAGTAAAACTACTGACCTAAGCCCTCCAGAAAAATATGCATACACATCTAGATCATGTCTGGAAAAGCGTCAGAATTCACAGGACCCTCTGAAGCCCAATTGTGGTCCCTGGGCTCAGAACCCTGTCAAACACTTGGCGTGCCTCCTCTCCCTACCATCCTTGAGGACCTGCCTACTATATACCTGATGCCTCTCTCAGAATGTCTGCCTTCCTAAATAACATCACACTGAAGGTACTTATAAAAACACCTCAAAGTGGAAGTTAGGCATAATAACTATTTGTGGAGCACAGCTAAATAACATAATGAAGGTACTTATAAAAAACAACAGCCTCAGCCTTAGGCTAAGTGTGGCCCATCAGGAGACTAAATATGCAGTTTTTTTCATTCTCTCAAATTGTCATCTGACTTAGAAAGGCATGAAAAGACACCTAACGGGCTGACCTAAACTGAGTTTAACTGGTAGAAAACTGTCAATGTAGTAGACACCAATCTACTAGTATTTTGAAATCACATACGGTTAAACAGAAAAGGAATTAAGCTTCTGTCTTCTTTATAAGTGACTTTATAAAGGTATACCCCTCACACACTACAAGGTATAACCCTTATACACATACAATGCTCTTGTCCTAGCATTCTGAGTATCAATCTTCCAAAACAAGCACTTACAAATGTTTACATTATGGCCTTAAACAAATCAACTTAAAAGATCTGACAAATAAATAATGAAATGATGTAACATTTTACTTACTTAATCTGCTTCAAAATAAAAATTCTATCAGAATCCAAAGATGAAATTCTGCTTATTTCTGGTTTTAAATACAAAATCCTTTTCCTAACACATGTTAAAAAGTAAGAAAAAGTCTTTATTGTTTTAGAAGTTGGCTCATAACTCCTTTAATATATTTGTACTTAAAGATAATGATACTTTATCAAACAATTATTTTATATTCTTTTCTACTACTTATCCCACATTCTCATTTCAGTTACTGCTACCAACAACCACACAGATTTTCAATTTGGAAGTTTCGAAATATTACTAAACCATGGTTTTCTTTGTTTTCACTGTCTGAGAATATGAGTAAAACTACTGACCTAAGCCCTCCAGAAAAATATGCATACACATCTAGATCATGTCTGGAAAAGCCGTCAGGGAATTCACAGGACCCTCTGAAGCCCAATTGTGGTCCCTGGGCTCAGAACCCTGTCAAACACTTGGCGTGCCTCCTCTCCCTACCATCCTTGAGGACCTGCCTACTATATACCTGATGCCTCTCTCAGAATGTCTGCCTTCCTACCCAGCACTAGCTTCATTTTAGCACACCTCATGATTTCCCTGGGTTGTTGCACATATTGACAGTTTGCTAAATTCTTCCCAGTTTACTGTCCTTCAACTCTACCTTCTTTCACATTCTAGCAAAGTACACTTACTAAAGTGCACATCTGATTATGTGACTCGTCTGTTCAACATCTTCAGTACCTTCTCTGCACATGCTAACAAAATCAACACCTTAGGGTGATTATCCTCTGGACTCTACCTACATTTCAAGCACCCACTCCTCTCTCCACTTACCATACTCTGATGATATAATTTATCATCTCTCAATAGACTGTTTCATACTTTTTACCCTGTTTCCTCTTTCTGCATTATCATGGCTCAATTCCTTCCTCATCCCTCAAAACTTATTTTCTCTCTTTTTATTTCTGTCATGAGACTTATCTCAGAGTGTTAAAAATGCTTATTTACTTTCCTATCTTCAAAGACAATGTTTTCCAGGGGCAAAAGCCTTGCTTAATTTCATCTTTGTGTCTTCATACCTAGATTATAGCAGGACTAAATATAAGTATATGGTATGCCACTATTCTTGAACACAAATCAAAGTCACCATGAAGTGCAAAAACAAATCACTGCTGAATTAATCTAAAATACACTTGAAGCACTGAAAACTGAAAAATTAATTATGGAAGGGTATTTTAGCAGCAATTCTCTATAAAGTAAAAATGAAGTGTAACTATCACCAGTTCTATATACAGAGACAGATACAGACATATAGATGCATAATTTGTTAAAATAATGCTAGCTATGAACATACAAATCAGGAATTAAGGAACAACAAGGATAACAAAAAACATTCAAATCATGAATTAAGGAGTAACAAGGATAAAAGAAAACTATGTAGTCCTTTGGGTAAGAATTCCTAAGTCAGATAACAAATAATATGAATTCATATTCTCCCCTTTCCTTCTGTGCCCCCCTACCCCATCTCGGGCTTAGGGTCTGGGCGTCCTCTTCAACACAGCACACAATATGTAGCAACTAAAGACTGACTACAGTTGGTAAAGAGCTTAGTTCATGGCTATCCAATAATGGATTCCAAGTCGAACAAAACACAATTTAATAAAAAGTATTCACAGACCTGCTCCACACCCCTTGGGCACCCAATTCCCAAGTTTAACAATTCTGAAAATCAAGAGTCAATTTTTAAACAAAACATATTGCTGGCCATGTACATCAAAAGCAGTTTTATCTTGCTCTGTTAAAAGCTGTTTATTTTCACATGTATCTTTTTGTATTTTTAAAATATATGTATTTGTAGTTAGACTGTGTGATAAAACTATGGTTTCCAAACCTGACTCTGCATAAGAACTGACTTGGACACATCCAAAAAGTACAGATTCCCAGGTCTCTTCTCAAATCAATGGAGCCAAAATTTCCAGAATTAGAGCTGAGGTCATGTGTATTTTATAAAAACACTTAGGTGGTTTTGATGCAGCCATCTGAAAACTACTTTTTAACCATCAGTCATTTCAATGAATGTAAAAGCCTTGCTTAATTTCATCTTTGTGTCTTCATACCTAGATTATAGCAGGACTAAATATAAGTATATGGTATGCCACTATTCTTGAACACAAATCAAAGTCACCATGAAGTGCAAAAACAAATCACTGCTGAATTAATCTAAAATACACTTGAAGCACTGAAAACTGAAAAATTAATTATGGAAGGGTATTTTAGCAGCAATTCTCTATAAAGTAAAAATGAAGTGTAACTATCACCAGTTCTATATACAGAGACAGATACAGACATATAGATGCATAATTTGTTAAAATAATGCTAGCTATGAACATACAAATCAGGAATTAAGGAACAACAAGGATAACAAAAAACATTCAAATCATGAATTAAGGAGTAACAAGGATAAAAGAAAACTATGTAGTCCTTTGGGTAAGAATTCCTAAGTCAGATAACAAATAATATGAATTCATATTCTCCCCTTTCCTTCTGTGCCCCCCTACCCCATCTCGGGCTTAGGGTCTGGGCGTCCTCTTCAACACAGCACACAATATGTAGCAACTAAAGACTGACTACAGTTGGTAAAGAGCTTAGTTCATGGCTATCCAATAATGGATTCCAAGTCGAACAAAACACAATTTAATAAAAAGTATTCACAGACCTGCTCCACACCCCTTGGGCACCCAATTCCCAAGTTTAACAATTCTGAAAATCAAGAGTCAATTTTTAAACAAAACATATTGCTGGCCATGTACATCAAAAGCAGTTTTATCTTGCTCTGTTAAAAGCTGTTTATTTTCACATGTATCTTTTTGTATTTTTAAAATATATGTATTTGTAGTTAGACTGTGTGATAAAACTATGGTTTCCAAACCTGACTCTGCATAAGAACTGACTTGGACACATCCAAAAAGTACAGATTCCCAGGTCTCTTCTCAAATCAATGGAGCCAAAATTTCCAGAATTAGAGCTGAGGCCATGTGTATTTTATAAAAAACACTTAGGTGGTTTTGATGCAGCCATCTGAAAACTACTTTTTTAACCATCAGTCATTTCTATGTGGAAGAGCTAGAATCAGAAGAATAGAAATGTCTCTAAATGAAATTTTCCTTACATGTGTGGGATCTCTATTGCTTATTGGTTCTGACAGGCTAATAAATGCAGCATGAAGTTGCTTCACCTTCTGAATAAAAACTATCTTGATCTTAATACAGAATTCTAGATAATACATTAGTAACTGCAGCCATACAACTTCACTAAAGATTGATCAGTCAGCATTTATTTATTTGTTTACTTTTTTAAAGATTTATTTTATTTATTTTGGGGGTGTGGGGTGGGGAGGGAAGGGAGCAGATGGGCTACTTCTATTGGTCCTTCATTCGTCTATTTTCATCCATCTTTGTTCTTTGGCCCGTGTGGGCCTCCCATCGCGGCGACCTCTGTTGTCGAAGAGCACCGGCTCTGGGCGCATGCGCTCCAGAGCTCCCGCTCGGCAATTGGACACATCGGTCCAGTCGCTCCATGGCACGTGGGATCTTCCCAGGCCAGGGATCGAACCGGCACCCCTTGCACTGCAAGGTGGTGTCCTTACCCACTGGACCACCAGGGAAGCCCAGCATTTATTTTTAATTACTCTATTATAATGTTTGTCTAGAGGCTATCCTTTAGAGTTTTTCTTTACACATGACTTTGAAAAAAGGTATATTTTAAAAGAGTATTGCAAATGTGAATTGTGGAGAATTCACTACAGATATTAAATTGAAACACATCATCAACCCTTTTAATTATGCATTTTTATTATAATTATATATTCACAGACCTGCTCCACACCCTTGGGCAAATTCCCAAGTTTTCAAGAGTCAATTTTTAAACAAAACATATTGCTGGCCATGTACATCAAAAGCAGTTTTATCTTGCTCTGTTAAAAGCTGTTTATTTTCACATGTATCTTTTTGTATTTTTAAAATATATGTATTTGTAGTTAGACTGTGTGATAAAACTATGGTTTCCAAACCTGACTCTGCATAAGAACTGACTTGGACACATCCAAAAAGTACAGATTCCCAGGTCTCTTCTCAAATCAATGGAGCCAAAATTTCCAGAATTAGAGCTGAGGTCATGTGTATTTTATAAAAAACACTTAGGTGGTTTTGATGCAGCCATCTGAAAACTACTTTTTTAACCATCAGTCATTTCTATGTGGAAGAGCTAGAATCAGAAGAATAGAAATGTCTCTAAATGAAATTTTCCTTACATGTGTGGGATCTCTATTGCTTATTGGTTCTGACAGGCTAATAAATGCAGCATGAAGTTGCTTCACCTTCTGAATAAAAACTATCTTGATCTTAATACAGAATTCTAGATAATACATTAGTAACTGCAGCCATACAACTTCACTAAAGATTGATCAGTCAGCATTTATTTATTTGTTTACTTTTTTAAAGATTTATTTTATTTATTTTGGGGGTGTGGGGTGGGGAGGGAAGGGAGCAGATGGGCTACTTCTATTGGTCCTTCATTCGTCTATTTTCATCCATCTTTGTTCTTTGGCCCGTGTGGGCCTCCCATCGCGGCGACCTCTGTTGTCGAAGAGCACCGGCTCTGGGCGCATGCGCTCCAGAGCTCCCGCTCGGCAATTGGACACATCGGTCCAGTCGCTCCATGGCACGTGGGATCTTCCCAGGCCAGGGATCGAACCGGCACCCCTTGCACTGCAAGGTGGTGTCCTTACCCACTGGACCACCAGGGAAGCCCAGCATTTATTTTTAATTACTCTATTATAATGTTTGTCTAGAGGCTATCCTTTAGAGTTTTTCTTTACACATGACTTTGAAAAAAGGTATATTTTAAAAGAGTATTGCAAATGTGAATTGTGGAGAATTCACTACAGATATTAAATTGAAACACATCATCAACCCTTTTAATTATGCATTTTTATTATAATTATATACTTCCAAATACTACTAATTACTGACTATATATATACATTTCTATAGCATACCAGAAGTAAGGGGTTGAGAGAACAGGGCCAAAAAACGAGTAAAAAAGAAAACGCAAATGATCTACAGCCAACAAATTCTTACTAAATGTTCCCAGAAAGTCGAATTAATAGAGACTAACATATATAGTGATGTTATACATATGTTTAGAACATCTGAATCACAAACTGGTAAAACAGAAGTTAATCTTGATAATGAAAACTCACAAACACATTTAACACAGAGATCTGTTTAATGCATTCTACCACACTACAATGACATCCCTCAAGATTCATTAAAAATCTTTTTGAAAAATAAAAAAATAATGACAAAAGTCCCCCAAATTCTAAGTGTACTGGACAAAAACAATTTTAAGTATGTGTTTAAAATTCTTTGCAGACACAATTAAAACAGTTCCAACAGCTTTGAAAGCACATATTTTGGTGACTTTAGTGAAATAAAAATATTTTATGGGGAGGGGAGATGTGGTTTCTAATTTCAGACAGTAGAAACACTTTAAAATTCTGGATTGTCTTTTAAACACTATACATCATGAAGAATTAAATGCAAACTGCAGTTATAAATCCTAATTAATAGATTATCCTTATAAAAGGTAACCACTCCCCAAAAAAGTAAACCTATTATACGTGGCCCAGAACGATCCATAAAAATCACTAATACTAGTCTACATCTCAAAGACTGATGGGACCTCTGCATCAATTTCTGAGAACTGAAAAACAAGTTCACAAACGATAGCCACTTGAACACACATCTGAGGTTACTCAGACATCTTTCTATAAACATGTACCCTTTCAAGAAGTTATGAAAATAGCTATCCTCATTTGTCTTAACATGCTGGGAAAACTTAAAAGCTTTCCATGTCAAAAGCCAACTAGTTTTTTTGACTTCAAATATCTTCTCTAAAATGTCAGCCTCTAGGGCAATCATAACATTGATAAAGAGATGCAAAAAGCAGAGTCTTCAGCAAATCTCAGTATTTGAAAGGTAACACCACTATTAGCACTTTCAAGGAAGAGAAAAATAACTGCTACATGATCCTGGAATGTCATTCATCACCAAGAAGGTACTGGCAGGATTTCTTTTGGCTACTTCATTGAGCAATATAGTTAGTCATGTGTTCCTGGAACCATTACACAGAATAGTTCTCCACCGCAAAGGAATACTAAAGATCTCTGCAAGCAACAGAAAATAGAAAACAAATTTTTTCAATAACTCTAATTATAACTTGGTGAATCTCCCAAACCACCTGGTATATTAATATAACATGATGAATGATATTATTGAATATTTGACCACAAGTATGCTTTATCAAAGATGACTACTATATCGGGCTTCCCTGGTGGTCCAGTGGGTAAGGACACCGCCTTGCAGGGCAAGGGGCGCCGGTTCGAGCCCTGGCCTGGGAAGATGCCATGTGCTGCGGAGCGGCTGGACCGATGTGTCCAATTACTGAGCCGGAGCTCTGGAGCGCATGCGCCCAGAGCCGGCGCTCTGCAACAACAGAGACCACCGCGATGGGAGGCCCACACGGGCCAAAGAACAAAGATGGATGAAAATTGACAAATGAAAGACCAATAGAAGTGGCCCGCCTGCTCCCCTCCCTCCCCACCCCACCCCCCACCAAAATAAATAAATAAATAAATCTTTAAAAAAAAAATATGACTACTATAGCAATAAGAAATACAGGTTTCTTATGCATCAGAATTCAATATCCATCTAATACTTCATAAATGAAAATGCTGCAAAAAATCAGTTTTATCAACGGTTGCATTTAAAAAGAAATAAAAGTCAAAAGATACACACGCTTCCACCACAAGCCATCATCGAAAGTCCTACAGTTACCCAAAAACACTACACTAGAAACGCACTCATGAACAACTCAGGCAATCGCCTGGACTTTCACTAAATAAGGCCAAAAAAGATCATTAAAATCATAAATAAGGTAAAATGACTTTATATAGCTCAGGAGTTTTGTCCATAATACATGCTGTTTCTCTTCTAATTCCTTACACACAGCTAAATGACAAACTGTCAACAGATGAAGTAGTATCCCTATGGTACCCTGACAAACAAGTTAAAAATAATTAGATCATTCAGGCCTGTACACATTGAGCCAGGTCAGAAGGCAAAATGGCACCAAGTTTTTCCATGAACTATTTTTCTAGGCTCAAAACAACTTTGAACTAAGTTTCTCTACAACTTTCACAAACATAATCTATGAGCCACATCCTACACAAAACTACAACATCCTTGAATTTAATCAAAATTAAAGTGACTACAAAAATTCACATTACACAGGATTTGATACATGTACAAGACAGGTAATGTCAACCCTCCCCTCCCTCTTTAGCACTCCTGTACACCTAGTGCACCTATTTCATCATTCATAAAACCATTTAGTAGATAATTCTCCCCCATAAGACTGTGAACTTAAGAACCAGAAATCCACTGTGTTCTTCTTTGTTATCCCCACTGCCTACAAATGCCCTGGTCATAGTAGTCATTCAAGGGGCAATGAATAGGAACATCACAATGTATAGAAATGGGAAGTAGACAAAGCAGCAATCAGGTAAGAAGAATGTCAATTTCAAGAACATACAATAATAGAATCTAACAAAAAGACAAAAGATAGCATCAGGGAAAAAGCACTGAGGTTTTTGGGGTTTTTTTGTCTGCAACAGGTCTTAGTTGTGGTATGTGAGATCCAGTTCCCAGACCAGGGATCGAACCCAGGCCCCCTGCACTGGGAGCACAAAGTCTTAGCCAGTGGACCACCAGGGAAGTCCCCAAGCACCTGAGCTTTGAAGAACTGAGATGTCTTCAGAATTTAGATCAATCCTAATCCAGAGTTTGACAATAGTAAATGTTACAACCTTGAAAATCACACGCTTCCACCACAAGCCATCATCGAAAGTCCTACAGTTACCCAAAAACACTACACTAGAAACGCACTCATGAACAACTCAGGCAATCGCCTGGACTTTCACTAAATAAGGCCAAAAAAGATCATTAAAATCATAAATAAGGTAAAATGACTTTATATAGCTCAGGAGTTTTGTCCATAATACATGCTGTTTCTCTTCTAATTCCTTACACACAGCTAAATGACAAACTGTCAACAGATGAAGTAGTATCCCTATGGTACCCTGACAAACAAGTTAAAAATAATTAGATCATTCAGGCCTGTACACATTGAGCCAGGTCAGAAGGCAAAATGGCACCAAGTTTTTCCATGAACTATTTTTCTAGGCTCAAAACAACTTTGAACTAAGTTTCTCTACAACTTTCACAAACATAATCTATGAGCCACATCCTACACAAAACTACAACATCCTTGAATTTAATCAAAATTAAAGTGACTACAAAAATTCACATTACACAGGATTTGATACATGTACAAGACAGGTAATGTCAACCCTCCCCTCCCTCTTTAGCACTCCTGTACACCTAGTGCACCTATTTCATCATTCATAAAACCATTTAGTAGATAATTCTCCCCCATAAGACTGTGAACTTAAGAACCAGAAATCCACTGTGTTCTTCTTTGTTATCCCCACTGCCTACAAATGCCCTGGTCATAGTAGTCATTCAAGGGGCAATGAATAGGAACATCACAATGTATAGAAATGGGAAGTAGACAAAGCAGCAATCAGGTAAGAAGAATGTCAATTTCAAGAACATACAATAATAGAATCTAACAAAAAGACAAAAGATAGCATCAGGGAAAAAGCACTGAGGTTTTTGGGGTTTTTTTGTCTGCAACAGGTCTTAGTTGTGGTATGTGAGATCCAGTTCCCAGACCAGGGATCGAACCCAGGCCCCCTGCACTGGGAGCACAAAGTCTTAGCCAGTGGACCACCAGGGAAGTCCCCAAGCACCTGAGCTTTGAAGAACTGAGATGTCTTCAGAATTTAGATCAATCCTAATCCAGAGTTTGACAATAGTAAATGTTACAACCTTGAAAAAATCACTTTGCCCACCCGGGCAAAAAAGTAATAAATAGTAATAAAAAGTAATATGAGATGAGCCCCATGCTTCCTTATATGTAATTAGGATGATTTCAAAGCAACAAGAACACTTATTCCTTAAAGACAGTACTAGCAGAACAGACCAAACACACTGTGTGAGATAACAGAACTCATGAGCAAAGGGTACTGTATGGGTGGGATGCACAACACTATAAACAGTGACAGGTCACATTACCAGCAGTCACAGCTAACAAGAACCTTGCACACATACCTAACATCAACATTAATCAGCACAATCTCATTCATTCAATATATCTTTAAAAAGATCAAGTTATGCCAAAGGTAAAAGGTTAAAAGAACTGAAGAGAGGAGGCAAAGGCAAAATTCTGATTGTTACTTCCTAGTAGAAACTGCAACAATACAGATCATTATGTATCACACACGCGCGCATATACGAGCAAACTAAAAAGCATCTTTATGCCTTTTATAAACTGGTAATTGTCCTCAAAATGAATCACATTATTTAATTATTTGGTCCAGAAGAGACAAGTATTTTCACATCTCAGCAAATTAAGCTTCCACAATATACACACACAGGATACATTTTCTGACCCACAAAGTGAGTCTTGTTGGAATATTAAGAACCCAATACACAGATCATGAAAGAAACTCCTAAACCTGAACCCAAACAACTCATAGACCTATGCTCCAAAAGCATGTCCAAAAAAACCCTAAGAAGTAGCTGTGATCAATTTTGATCTTGGTTATCAGACTCAATCAATATCAGTATCTATAATCAGTTTTTTTTTTTCATGTAAACCCTGTTCTCAGTACGATGCTAAATACTGTAGAAGATACAAGCACACTAAAAAGTAAGATCCTGGCCAACAGGAAAATCTTACCAATTTTTCTAGGAAGAAGTTTTAGGTTACTATAAACACACACTTCTACTTCTCCAATGTTTCCCAAGAACCTAGGACAAAAGATGAGCAATTCCAACATCCACGTATATTTCAGATACTTGGTAAAGCTAGGAGGTCCTACAAAACAAGTATCACAAACAAAGCAGATCTAAATAAATTAAACAAAATACACTGAACCCCAAAGGGAATTTCTACAAAAGTGGTTAAGACAAGAGTACCCTGAATAGGTAATCTCACATGGAGCAATAATTCATATAAATATAAAATATAAATAAAACAGGAAAATACCTTTCCAGTCATCATAACTCCAAAACAAAATGATAGTGTTTCTGACCTGAATAGTCATACCTCAATCTGTCTCTCATTCAGATCTTTCAAAAGAAAGGTAAAGTGGGAAAAATCAATTTGAAAGTTTCAAATTTTAAGTTAAACAACATATGCACTGTTCACATATAGAATCAATGCCTATCTGTTGTTACTGATAGTGGCAGGATATAATTGGCTCTACACATCACATAAGTTTAAATAAGCCCCCAAATCCATTAACGTCAGCTATGGAACACTTCAGAGCTATGTAAAGATTGTAAGTTATTTCATTATGAATCTTAATTTACCAAAATTTTTCAACTGTTTATGAATTATATCCTAAATTCCCCTCAACATAAACTGTTGAAACAAAATAATTCTGCCTCTCTTCTCCCCAAGTCTACATCAGACAATCACAATTCTTTACTAGTTCCAATCCTTCATAACATAATAGAACAATACGGTGCCTTTTCGTTACAGCCTACCAAGCAGTTTCATTTACACTGTTTCATTTCAGTCTTCCAACAACCCTATGAGGTAAGGCAAGAATTTATTTATGGACAAGGACAGAGGTTATGGGATGCTAGTACAAAGTTCACTGCTAGAAAGTTGAACAAAAACTAACCCACATGTCCAGACTTTATATCCAATTTCCATTCCACAATGCTACACAAATGAAAGTATTTCTAAAAACTACTGAACTTAAAAACTACACTTTTATCTACTTATCAAACCCTTTATAAATAGTGAGAATTAAAATCAAGATTCTAAATCAAAAGTAAGCAGTAAAGAGAGTAGCCTAAACCATCTCCTTTCTATATCAACCTACTTTATAAATAAATAAAATGTTCAAGAGCACTTCAAATCTTACAGTAAAAACAGCTTAAAGCTAAGATACACCTCTTGCACTCAAACCTATCACACTGCAAACACCCAACTTTGCACAATGCATGCTAGTAGAGAATACATGAGGTTAGCTCTAACTTATTTACAAGGTATTTGACTTAAGAATTAAAATGTCCAAAACCCTTCACTTTTCCTGGCTTTGCTGTACTCTAGTCTAGGAGAACAGCACTGTGGAGTGCCACACTCTCCACAGTGGATTACACACGACAGGCTACTGAAAAATGGCAAAAAATTACTAAAATGCTGCCTCCATTTCTTTAGCCTAAAAATAAGAACAGTTTACTAAAGTTACTATCTAACTGGCACTGTGACCCTCACAGAAACTCAAAAATAATTAAGATGGATGGTAGGCTCCAAAATTTTTCACAGAAGGGATTCCTACTCAAGAAACTTTGGAGGCCAATGCTACAACAGAGAAGGTAACTAAGTTCTAGGAGTCAGATGACTCTAGTCACATTACATTAAATAGAGAAAGCCTATTCAAGGTTTCAATGTCCTACAACGCATATACAGTAAAGACTGTTCAACTGCATTTGCAAAATCCATACTGACATAAACCTAACTTACCTCATCCTGGACTCCACTGGTAGTAGTCAACTTGCTCCCATCAGTAATTGTAATAATTATTGCTGGCTCCAAAGGGTTTCTTCCTAAAAGTCAAAACCTAGTACAAGATCACTTTACCAATCCTTCATAACATAATAGAACAATACGGTTTTTCATTACACTGAGTCTTCCAACAACCCTATGAGGTAAGGCAAGAATTTATTTATGGACAAGGACAGAGGTTATGGGATGCTAGTACAAAGTTCACTGCTAGAAAGTTGAACAAAAACTAACCCACATGTCCAGACTTTATATCCAATTTCCATTCCACAATGCTACACAAATGAAAGTATTTCTAAAAACTACTGAACTTAAAAACTACACTTTTATCTACTTATCAAACCCTTTATAAATAGTGAGAATTAAAATCAAGATTCTAAATCAAAAGTAAGCAGTAAAGAGAGTAGCCTAAACCATCTCCTTTCTATATCAACCTACTTTATAAATAAATAAAATGTTCAAGAGCACTTCAAATCTTACAGTAAAAACAGCTTAAAGCTAAGATACACCTCTTGCACTCAAACCTATCACACTGCAAACACCCAACTTTGCACAATGCATGCTAGTAGAGAATACATGAGGTTAGCTCTAACTTATTTACAAGGTATTTGACTTAAGAATTAAAATGTCCAAAACCCTTCACTTTTCCTGGCTTTGCTGTACTCTAGTCTAGGAGAACAGCACTGTGGAGTGCCACACTCTCCACAGTGGATTACCCCGACAGGCTACTGAAAAATGGCAAAAAATTACTAAAATGCTGCCTCCATTTCTTTAGCCTAAAAATAAGAACAGTTTACTAAAGTTACTATCTAACTGGCACTGTGACCCTCACAGAAACTCAAAAATAATTAAGATGGATGGTAGGCTCCAAAATTTTTCACAGAAGGGATTCCTACTCAAGAAACTTTGGAGGCCAATGCTACAACAGAGAAGGTAACTAAGTTCTAGGAGTCAGATGACTCTAGTCACATTACATTAAATAGAGAAAGCCTATTCAAGGTTTCAATGTCCTACAACGCATATACAGTAAAGACTGTTCAACTGCATTTGCAAAATCCATACTGACATAAACCTAACTTACCTCATCCTGGACTCCACTGGTAGTAGTCAACTTGCTCCCATCAGTAATTGTAATAATTATTGCTGGCTCCAAAAAAAAGGGATTTCTTCCCTAAAAGTCAAAAAACACATTTATCATATTAAGACCTAAGGATCACCTTAATTTTTCTGAGTAAAAAGTCAATTTTCAGAACAGTTTATAAATCCCCTTTTTTATTTTTAAATTTTATTTATAACATACACCTTTTGAACATTTTCTATAAAGGTTTAGAAGGAAACATACACTAAACAGAGATTAATCTTGAAGGGCTGAAATTATAGGTATAAATGGATTTTTCACTTCTTTCCACATTTTTGTATTAATTTTTACAGTGAGCATCTATATTCAGGTAACAAAGTATCTAATTTCTTAAAAAGGGTCCTACAGTTCAATTCTAATGGCTTGACGTATCTAGATGTTACGAATTAAAATAGTAACTTTTTAAAGAAATATCCTAAAAAGGAAGGCAAAATACTTACTGAACATTTACATACAGTAATCTATGCCTATAATCTAAGTGACTTAGTATAGAGATGGAAGGTCTGTACGAGCTGATTCCACAGAAACACTAAGCCTGCCCTGAGCTTAGCAAAATTTAACAGTCCAATATAAAAAGTCAAAATTAAGAACAATGGCAACTTAAAGAAACGTTTGGCCAGAGGGTTGTAAAAACCAGAAGCTGTAGAGGCAGTGAACAATGGCACAGAGCTCTTAATACTCTACAGTCAAGGTGAACTAACTTCATTAACAACCCTTTCAAATCTCTCATCAATGAGTACTATGATCAATTCTAGGTGACACATTTTGTTAGGGACTCAGATAAACATAAACTTCTCTTTTACACACGACTCTCATTTGAGATACTGAAGCACATTCTCTTTAACTCTTTAAGACAAAACCACGACCAATGGTTAGGAGTTAGGGAGGGTATAAACACTATGTTTGAAATCTAAAGGTATGAAATTCTCTGCTACTGACAAGTGTTCAAGGACAAGTGTTCAACAAAGTTTTGTTGGATATGATATAAAACAGCATGTGACACATGCATATGTCTGTGAATCACTTGGCAAACTTAATAAAATCCAGACTCTGGTTCAGTAGATCTGGGGCAAAAACTAAGGTTTCACATTTCTAAAATGATTGCAGGCTAGCAGTCTCTAACGTCCACTGACCATACATAGAAGAGCAAGGATGGCGCATGTAATACTTAAAGGTTCTATAAATTTCCCCTACATTTATATAACTCTCAATTGTCGGCAGATTACAGTACATACTCTTTTATTTGTGAATGAGTTTACAAAATCTTTCCACATACAGTCATTGTGATCAGAAGCTAATTGTACAAGAGGGAGCAGGGGGTAAAGAAACAATGGTTCCAAGTAGAGAAAATGTTCTCTGATCAAGTAACATTAAATAAAATATGTTGGAATACTCTCTCAAGGCTTCCAAATGCAATTGAATTTTCGCCTGTTACTAAAAACCTGCAGGAACAAGACATGAATTTCCCTCCCTTTTTCCTCTACAAAACCCATGGCAGATTGAACACATTTTGGCAAATATTACATTACACTCACACCATTCACCCCCAACATAAACAATAAATTCTCATAATGCCGATCTTCTCTTCAATCCAGAAACAGTGTTCATTCCCAACCACTGAGCTTCGATTGGTTCCCTCAAGTAGCATGCTGTTCCTTTTCCCTGCTCACAATCCATCTAATTTCTCATCGTTTGTCAAGGCTCAGTTTAAGTCTTCCTCTTCTGCCTTGAAAGTTTCCCCGATTACTCTAGCCTTGAATAATTCACCCCACTCCTCCAAATTTAATAGTGACAGTTTCCAAACTTAAATAAAAATATAAATACAGTATTTCCCCAAATAAAACTGGACTTGGAGTGCTTTTGAATATTTGAGTACATTTTAAATATTACGTCCCTACAGCATTGATCCTTTCCTTATCTTATTTTGTGTTAAATATATTACACCTCACACAATAATGTGAATATATTTAACACTACTGAAGTCTACACTTAAAAATGGTCAAGGGGGGGATCTCCCTGGTGGTCCAGTAGGTAAGGACACCGCCTTGCAGTGCAAGGGGTGCCAGTTCCCTACCTGGTCTGGGAAGATCCCGCGTGCTGTGCGCAGAGCGGCTGGACTGATGTGTCCAATTACTGAGCCAGAGCTCAGGAGCGCATGCGCCCAGAGCCCGGACTCTACAGCAGCAGAGGCCACTGCGATGGGAGGCCCACACAGGCCAAAGAACAACGAAGGATGAAAACGGATAAATGAAAGACCAATAGAACTGGTCAAAAACAAAAACAAAAGGTCAAAGGGCATCCCTGGTGGTCCAGTGGGTAGAGAATCTACCTTGCAGTGCAAGGGGTGCCGGTTTGATCCCCGGCCTGGGAAGATCTCGCGTGCCGCAGAGCAGCTGGATCAATGTGTCCAACTACTGAACCAGAGCTCTGGATCGCACGTGCCCAGAGTCTGTGCTCTGCAGCGACACAGGCCACTGCGACGGGAGGCCCACACCTGTGTATTTTATCTGTATATTATATCTGCATCACCAGTATATCTTAATCTAAGTAAAAAAGTCATATTTTCTGATCAAAAGTTTGACAGCCATCTACTCTCATTTCTGCGTAAGCACACTCAGAATTATCCTCCAAAGGCCAAAGGATTGGTCATATTTATAATTAAGCAACCATTGTTATTAAGTTATTAAGAACTTTATGATGTTCATATAAAAACTAGCATACTTTCTTAAGAACCATAATGTCTAAAAATCAAATTCAAATACACGAAATACTTAGCAGAAAGTCTTTAAAATTTAAGCCAAACTTAAACATTAAAATCGAAGTTACTCTTTTCTTGACAACAAAGTTTTTAACTGATACTTTTACTAGAGTCTTATACACATTAACACTTTTCAAAGCCTATGCCTGAAATTATTGTAATAACTAGGCATTTGGTAATAGCAATAAGCACTTGCATTTATCTCATTTGATCCTAAAAACTTGGTGAAATAAAATGTTCAGGAAAGATTAAACGACATAACCCTAAGTCATTCAACTGATAACTGGCAAAGCCAGAACAGGATTCCAACTCTAAACTGTATCATCTTTCTGCAGCATCTGAAGGTTTAATGGCAGCTAAATCCTCCTGAATACAGTTCTACACCAGCCTGGATTGTGCCATATTCGCGCGACAACTGAATGGTATTAAACTGTTGTTGTTCTTTAGTGGCTAAATTGTTGCCAACTTTTATAAACTGTAGCCCACCAGGCTCCTCTGCCTATGGAATATTCCAGGCAAGAATACTGGAGTGGGTTGCCATTTCCTCCTCCAGATCTTCCTGACCCAGGGATTGAACTGATGTCTCCTGCAATGGTAGGCGGATTCTTTACCACTGAGCCACCAGGGAAGCCCCTGCTATTACAATTGGTTTGGTTTTATTTAACACACTCTTATCTGCAGTGAAATTAACTATATTCAGTAGGACAAACTGCACTATTTGGCTTCCTGTTGTTCTGTGATACCTTATCCACAGATTTTTCTATATATAAATTAATATACTTCTCCAATAAAAATACAGTAAAACAAAATGCTACACATCACTTACTTTTGAAAACTATGTAACTTCAATCAACTTTCAGACACTATATATACAAATGAAAAATAAAAGTTTTTAATGACTAAATTTTGGAAAAGACAAAGATCAAAGGCAGAAAAAAGTAAAGAATAATATGGCCATCCTCACTTCACCTCTTTACTCATCTCACTGCACTGTGCTTATCTTTTCTACGGTGAAACAGTTTAGTTAAGAATCACACTAAAGAACAGTATTAGATATGATAAAAATTAGAATAGGGCTTCCCTGGTGGTCCAGTGGGTAGAGTCTGCCTTGCAGTGCAAGGGGCGCAGGTTCGACCCCAGGCCTGGGAAGATCCTGTGTGCCTCAGACCAGCTGGACTGGCGGGTCCAATTACAAGCCAGTGCTCTGGGGCGTATGCACCCAGAGCCCGTGCTCTGCAATGAGAGAGGCCACTGCAATGGGAGACCCAAACAGGCCAAAGAACAAAGATGGATGGAAATAAATAAATACATAAAAAACCAATAAAAGAGGCCAAGATTTAAAAAATACATATATAAAAAAAAATTAGAATAATGATTTGATGAATGCAATTTATACACAAAGGGAGCTTTTTAATTTCTTTGGGGAAAAATTATCCCAACATCAATATAATATAAATGATTGTATTAACATTTATCTAATCTTAAATTTCTAAAGCACTTGCAGAAAATGACCAGAAAAGGTTGTGCCAATAAAGTTTTCTTAATAGTTTTAGGCTGTTCCTCCTCTCTCTTTTTTGGCACATTTTCTCTTGGCAGAAGCACGTAAATAACTGGCATCTTTCTCTGACATTCTCTTTCACCAAACAAACTAAAGCCCATGTTTGGTCATCTGCCAGTAAGATTTTTTTTTCACATTTTACAAAAAATAATTTAACATTTCAAAATGTCTAAAAGTTACAATTTAATCAAATCACTGTAAAAGTGTTAGTCACTCAGTCGTGTCTAACTCTTAGCAACCTCATGGCCTAACTGTAACCCACCAAGGTCCTCTGTCCATGGAATTCTCCAGGCAAGAATATTAGAGCAAGTTGCCATTCCCTTCTCCAGGGGATCTTCCTGCCCCAGGGATCGAACCCAGATCTCCCGCATTGCAGGCAGATTCTTTGCCGTCTGAGCCAAAAGGGACGTCCTTAATCACTGTAATATAGTGTTACTAGCTATTCAGGGCCAATCCTCCACAGAGTTTTATAATTCTCAAAACTTGAGTCACTATTTTACATTTTTACTCTAGTAAGAATGCTTATGAAGTTACTCAATTTGAAGGCAGTTCATATTAGAATTTACCTCAAAATTTACCTTGGTCATAAAAAGCCTAAAGAGTTGAAAAGAAAAAAAAATAAGTTCTGCTATGACAGAAGCAGCCAGTAGAGGGACTGAAAGTTTACTTTTGCCATTAGCAGGATTAAACCCAGATGTTTTCCTCTCAGAACACTCGTTCTTGGCATTAAGAAATCTAGACATGTAACAAAAAAAATATAGCACCAAGTATAATACTTTACCTCTAGAGATATTTACTAATGGAAATTTTGTCATTTAGAAAATTTGATTTAATATCGGTCAAAAGTCTCAGGTAAAAGAGTTTTGCTCAAGATAAAAATGAAAACTTCAATTCTCTCAATAATTTAACATTATTCTGATGTTAAACTGATTTTCTTCTTGAGATTTTACACCTGAATTTGTATAACATCAGAATATAATTAAAGTAGATTTATCCACTAAGACTTACTGCAATTTTGGAAAGAAAATGCTTTAGAAATATTAAAATGAGTTATTAACATTCAGCAAATACTTCTAAATATATAAAAATAAGGCTAAATTTACCTTCAAATATGAACTAACCTGGTTCTCAGATGGAGAATCTTGTTTTACCCAAGAAACTTAAACTGCAGGGGGAGAGGGGCACAGGAATCTTCTTGTACCCTTAAACTTAACTATTATCTTCTGAGGAGAAAGGCAGGCCACTCTGAATATTCAGTAGACCTTCTGTGTCTATCTCTGCTGCAAGACCAAAGGGCTCGAGTGCTCCTTCCACACCACCAGGCTCCACCATGGCACCAGTGCCTTAAACAAACCCCAGAAGGACAGCCAAGTGCCTGTCTGTGCTACACTTATCCCAGGCCAGGGAAAACGGGCACCAGAGAGGAGCTCTCTGGCTCTCTCCAGAGACAGCATCTTCAGCTTACCAACATCTACCATCGGTGGGCTGTTCTGCTATGTGTCAGGAAAGCTATGGAAAATTAGCAAAAAAGATGTGAAGATATATTATATTATAGATCTAGGCTAAAAGTATACTACCTAGCAGAAAATCAGAAACTTCCAGAAACAGCCTGTGCTCTTTTTCTACTTAAAACTTCCTTTTCAAGTAAATCACAGTAACAACAATCAAAAATGTAAAGAAATGGAAAGGGCAGCTTTGCGAGATACTGTATCATGCATATCCTGGACAAGTACCTAGCAGGACTGTTGCTAAAACTTTGGTAAGTTAAGCTCAAGACTAGAGCTTTTCAAGTTCCCTTTACTTACATCTCTGCATAATCTGCAAAAATTATAAAAATATGAAATGAAGTCTGCATTTATTACCTATTTTTCTCTATTAACAAAGTTAATAAAGAGGTAACAGTATATGTCCTCCTACAATGATAAACCACCTCATATTCATTTAGAAACTTTTTCTGAAACTTCCCTTTACCTTTTGTCAAAAAATTCAAATTCTATGGAAAAAACAGAAATATTAATATTAATCATATTCTTCTACTTTAATGTTATTTCTAAAAGAAAAGCATCCTAGAATGCAATTCATACCCAAAGTCCCATTAGTCATACGGTTTTAATGCATACTGTGCAAGACAAGTCAACCAGAATAAGTAACATTCTTCAGTCCAATATTGCTCAAACTTCAGATATTTGAAAATCACAAAAAGAATTTTTTCAATATCTACTTATAATACTTATTATATATTTAATATATTTCTTTAATTATCATTTTTTAAGATTTTGGCCTCAAACTCTAGTAATAAAACCTATGAAATCATAGTTTGGATATGCAAATTGTATTTTCTATTCGACACTCACTGTTAGCAATACTGTTTGGCTTTTTTTTTTAAGGGTGAGAAGGTTCATTATATTACAGGGATGAATATACAACTGGTTAATTACACATTCCAAAGAAAATACACTAATTATTTAAGCCTGTAAAAGCTCAACAGGCTTACATTAAAATCAATATACCAAGGCCAGAATTATAAGTTTTATGTTTTTGAATTCAGCAAGATTATTACTTGCACAGTCAAGATCCCAAGTGGTATGGCATAGATAAGTCTTTTGATGTAAAAACTCAGATATTCATCTTAAGAAATTAGTGCAAATTAGTGCTTTTTAAATTAATACTTCTGATTATGTACAAGAGATTTATGAAAGCTATACACTATAAACTGAGTAACCATGGTAGCCTCTGAAGAACTGAAGTGAGCAAGAATCTAACTTTCTCTTCATGCTTCAATTTTTTAACCATGTGCATTTATTACATATTCAAAATAAGCACCTCTTGAAAATTAAAATGTGATTAATATCCAAAACTGAAACTTTTAAAACTTATCTGCTAGTGTACAAAAACCTAGTACTTAGAATACATGGAAGTATAAACTAAAGAAAAACATATTAAAATTCCCCATTAAAAGAAACAGATTTTCAGTAATTCCATTATACAACTGTATACTAATACGGTTTCTCTAATTCCATACTTTAAAAAAAAGTAATTTCAGAAACAGATGGAATAATAACACCTGAGCAAAATTAGGCAGGCGTCTTATATAGTGATTTAAACATTATGATGGAGGAGTAATATCCTGAGGTCTGATTTAAATAATAAAGTAAATAGAGGGGCTTCCCTGGTGGTCCAGTGGGTAAGGACATTGCCTTGCAGTACAAGGGGCGCTGGTTCGATCCCTGGCCTGGGAAGATCCCACGTGCCGCGGAGCGGCTGGACCGATGTGTCCAATTACCAAGCCAGAGCTCCGGGGCGCACGCGCCCAGAGCCGGCGACAACAGACGCCACCGCGATGGGAGGCCCACAGGAGCCAAAGAACAAAGACGGATGAAAATAGAGAAATGAAAGACCAATAGAAGTGGCCCACCCGTTCCCCTCCATCCCCACCCCACCAAAAGATAAATAAATAAAATAAATGTTTAAAAATAAATAAATTAATTAAATTAAATTAAGTAAATAGAGGTGACCCTTGAACACAAGGTTTAGGGGTGCTGACCCACGCAGAGTCAAAAAATTACATATAACTTCACAGTCAGCCCTTTGTATATGTGATTTCACCTCAGACTCAACCAATCCCAGAGAGTGTAGTATTATAGTATATAAGAAACTCTACATGTTAAGTGAAACTCAACAGTTAAAACTTGTGTCATTTAAGGGTCAACAATAGTAGCAATATAAAAAATATTCACTATTAGAACTGAAGAATTACTAGCCTGACTTTGTGAAAAAATAAAATAAAATAACGTTAAAGAAACTCAAAACTGATAAGACTAAGTATTAGTGAGTCAGAGGACAATAATACAAATTTAATATACCTAAAACATTAAATATTCAATAATCCCATATAACTTGAGTTCTGATTCTGGAGTCTAAAGTTTGGATAAGATCAGTCTAACAAACACATACTTGGTTTGAGAATTACCTAAAATATAAAATATAGCAGGAGGCAAGCTATTTATTTTGGTATAAAGAGAGTAATGAGGGCATCAGAAATCAAATTTTACTTAAATACATGGAAGTATAAACTAAAGAAAACATATTAAAATTCCCCATTAAAAGAAACAGATTTTCAGTAATTCCATTATACAACTGTATACTAATACGGTTTCTCTAATTCCATACTTTAAAAAAAAGTAATTTCAGAAACAGATGGAATAATAACACCTGAGCAAAATTAGGCAGGCGTCTTATATAGTGATTTAAACATTATGATGGAGGAGTAATATCCTGAGGTCTGATTTAAATAATAAAGTAAATAGAGGGGCTTCCCTGGTGGTCCAGTGGGTAAGGACATTGCCTTGCAGTACAAGGGGCGCTGGTTCGATCCCTGGCCTGGGAAGATCCCACGTGCCGCGGAGCAGCTGGACCGATGTGTCCAATTACCAAGCCAGAGCTCCGGGGCGCACGCGCCCAGAGCCGGCGACAACAGACGCCACCGCGATGGGAGGCCCACAGGAGCCAAAGAACAAAGACGGATGAAAATAGAGAAATGAAAGACCAATAGAAGTGGCCCACCCGTTCCCCTCCATCCCCACCCCACCAAAAGATAAATAAATAAAATAAATGTTTAAAAATAAATAAATTAATTAAATTAAATTAAGTAAATAGAGGTGACCCTTGAACACAAGGTTTAGGGGTGCTGACCCACGCAGAGTCAAAAAATTACATATAACTTCACAGTCAGCCCTTTGTATATGTGATTTCACCTCAGACTCAACCAATCCCAGAGAGTGTAGTATTATAGTATATAAGAAACTCTACATGTTAAGTGAAACTCAACAGTTAAAACTTGTGTCATTTAAGGGTCAACAATAGTAGCAATATAAAAAATATTCACTATTAGAACTGAAGAATTACTAGCCTGACTTTGTGAAAAAATAAAATAAAATAACGTTAAAGAAACTCAAAACTGATAAGACTAAGTATTAGTGAGTCAGAGGACAATAATACAAATTTAATATACCTAAAACATTAAATATTCAATAATCCCATATAACTTGAGTTCTGATTCTGGAGTCTAAAGTTTGGATAAGATCAGTCTAACAAACACATACTTGGTTTGAGAATTACCTAAAATATAAAATATAGCAGGAGGCAAGCTATTTATTTTGGTATAAAGAGAGTAATGAGGGCATCAGAAATCAAATTTTACTTAAATACTAACATAGATAAAGAAACTAATACATCCATTACAGTAAATGGATTGCATAATATTAATTCCAGCAAAGTAAGCAGTAATAAGCATGTCAGGGAATTCCCTGGTGGTCCAATGGTTAGGGCTCCACACCTCCCTGCCAATGGCCCAGTTTGATCCCTGGTCGGGGAACTAACATCCCACAAGGTACTGTCGTCAGCCAAAAATAAATAAATAAAATTTAAAATAAAAAACATTTTAGAAACATACAGAAAAAGGAAAAAAATAAAAGCCAAAATGAAAACACATTTTCAAAGACGGGAAAAGTTATACCCCAATACTGCTGAAAATGCGACCTCCAAAAAAAATTCACGTCTGCCTATTCTATCAAAAATCAACAGGCTGGGCTTCCCCTGGTGGTCCATTGGGTTAAGGACACCGCCTTGCAGTGCAAGGGGCGCCGGTTTGATCCCTGGCCTGGGAAGATCCCACGTGCCGCGGAGCAGCTCGACTGATGTGTCCAATTACTGAGCTGGAGCTTTGGAGCGCATGAGCCCAGAGCCAGCGCTCTGCAACGACAGACGCCACCGCGATGGGAGGCCCACAGGAGCCAAAGAACAAAGAGAGATGAAAATAGAGAAATGAAAGACCAATAGAAGTGGCCCACCTGCTCCCCTCCCTCCCCAACCCGACCCCCGCCCAAAAATAAATAAATAAATAAGTCTTTAAAAAAAAAAATCACCAGGCTTCCTTGGTGGTCCAGTGGGTAAAAGTAGCCCTGCAGTGCAAAGGGCATTGGTTCAATCACTGGCCCAGGAAGATCCCAAGTGTGGCAGAGCGACTGGACCAGATGTATCCAATTATGAGCCAGCGCTCTGGAGCGCATGTGCCCAGAGGTGGTACTCTGCAACGAGAAAGCCCACTGCAATGGGAGGCCTACAAAGGCCAAAGAATAAAGATACATGAAAATAAATAAATAAAAAGCCAATTAAAAAAGACCAAAATTTAAATTAAAAAAAACACACCATCTCCTTGGGATTGTTGATTACCACCAAACCTACAGATATTATACATTTGCTAAAGCCTGATTAAACCACATCTTTAACCATTATCATTATTCCCTTCTAAATATACACACTATGAATATCTCTCAAAAGGATTAAATATAACAGCTGTCCTACAAAATAATGGAATTCAACCTGAGCATTCTATTATACAAGTACCTTCTAGATCACAACTGAAAATGAACAACTGCCTAATATATACTACGTATCAGTAAAGTCAGCAATAAAATATGACTTAATAAAGGAAAATAATTCATAATAAGTACTTGGAAAAACTAATAGTCTTACTGTTTTTCATGCTATGGCTTGACCTCAGAATAATTTAACTGGGTAAATCATAATGCAAAACCAGTTTTTAAGGGGTCCTGCTTTAAAAAAAAAAAAAAAGAGCATAGAATTTTTGTTTTCTAGGGAAGAATTTGTAATAACCCAATTTCAACAAGGTATTTTTAGGAGGAAATATTTAAATTTCTCCAAATCGATTACTGAGGTATATGTACTTGCGTAAAGAGTTTCTAGAAACTTACTCTTACTGCATTCTGATTCAAATAGTTATAGATGCTTGTGCCAAACACATTCCCAAGTGTTTATAGATTAAAATATTTCAAAATAAATGACATACTTGGAAAACAAAAAACTAATGATATAATATATGGATCTACTAAAAACAAATTTCTATAAGCCTTCCTAACTATATGTACAAACCCACCAAGGTTTTACATTAGAAATGACCCTCACGGAAGACCAGACCTGACATATGGATGGGTAGGTGGGTGCCTGCACAGACTGCCCCATGTTTCTGCTTGACACTAGAGCTCACTGAAATGAGAGCTCAAAGAAGTTAGCAAGGTAGCTCTTTTTTATAAAAGGATTTACATTCAATACAATTCTTGTTTGGAATTAGACATTATCCACTCTGGATTAACAAAATTTAAATGAAAAAATGTTTTACTCTTTCTACTACCTGTTTTAGGCTCAATCTAATGGATGAAATTACTTGGGCTTTCCTTCTCACTTAATGGTTTAAGAAATGAGATGGCCAACTAAAAAAAAAAAAAAAGATTCAACAAAAACGCAAAATTTTACATTAGTTAGTATCTTTCAAAGTACATAAATGATCAGGAACCATCAAAACGCAGGCATCAGAGGTCACAAAAACATCACTTTGCTTATTCCTAATAATCCAAGAGTACTATCATCTGTCCTTGTTTTATGGACCCAGTCTTTATAGCATCACCCACTGTGGCTCACAGTTTTAACTGTCACAAAGCATACTCAATCATCGTCAATTTCTACAATTAAAAATAATCAACTGTGGACTTCCCTGGTGGTCCAGTGGGTAAAGACACCGCCTTGCGGTGCAAGGCGTGCCGCTTCGATCCCTGACCTGGGAAGATCCCATGTGCTGCGGAGCAGCTGGACCCATGTGTCCAACTGCTGAGCCGGAGCTCTAGAGAGCATGCACCCAGAGCCAGTGCTCTGCAATGAAAGAGGCCACTGCGGTGGGAGGCCCACACAGGAAAAAGAACAAAAGATGGATGAAAACAGATAAATGAAAGACCAATAGAAGTGACCCCCCCAAAAAATAAATTTAAAAAAAACAATAATAATCAATTCTTTTTAGTTCTCCCAGAAGAGTTGTTTGGATGCTTCTAGTGTTTACACTCCAGAATAACCAGAAGACTGTGTCTGTTGCCTGACCCCTAACTGGGGGGGGTCAGCTTTAAGACAAAGGGAGAATATTCCTTCAACACTGATGCCAGCACCAATCCCATGACTAAGTTACATAGTACATCACCTAATAGCTAAGGCTGTTTCCTTTCTAGAACAAAATTTTTTAGATGATAGAATCCTTCCAAGCACCTGCACATGTTCCCCAGCTGATCTTAGTAAAACTAATCGATGGAAAACGGTAAAATGTCATTTCCTTTTCAGGCACAGATAAAAACGTCAAGAGTACATAGGACCTAGAGTAAATTTGCAGAAGTCATCACTCGGTTGATATAAACTCGTCCTCTGATTACAAGTAATTCTCTTTATATCAAGATTTTTAAGTTAAAGTATTTCTTAAGTGCAACTATCTCTCGATCTATCAATAATCAAATTTCAAATCACACAGACCCTCATTACATAAAGTAACCATCCCAAGGCTCATCCCACATAAACATCCATTAAAAACAATAAAAGGGATCATAAATTTTCCATTTGACTTTTCTCCTGCATAAGAACATCTCCCACCTCATCCTAACCATCACTCACCTGAATTCTAAAATATACTGTCACAAAGCCCTAAAAATGGCCTGAGATCCAAAGCTCCTCAAAGAAGCTTAAAACCTTTTTTGCTTTGAAAATCAAAAATGTGTCTGTTTGAACTCATTGTTACCAAACCATTTCTGAGTAAGAATTAGAGGTCTAGGGGAAAAGACTTCCATAACACCAAGGGGAAAGTATTTTTGGAGGAATGTATAGAGCTTCAGTTCAAAGTCAAAACCTACCATGGCAGGAAATTTCACTGTAGCTGAAACTGCTGGACAGCTAATGAGAGCTTCCTGTGATATATGCATGTTGGGTTATGAAAAAAGTTTTTTTTTCTCAAAGCTTATAGATTAGAAAGCTTTTCCAAACATCCACTTTGCTAAATGATTAAAATATTATTTCCAATCCATAAAACCTTTTTCAAGACTGGTATTATCACTATTTTCTGGATGAGAATGTGAGGCTCAGGGAAGTTAAGGGACTTGTCAGTCAATACATCATCAGCTAGTAGCAGCAGAACCTGGCACAGCCAGTTCTAATAAAGCAGTTCTTTCTTTTCCTATCACCAAACCTCTTATTCTTAAAAAAAGCAGTAGGAAATACTCCACGTATCCAAAATTTCAATTTTTTAAAATTCAAATAAAAGAAAACTCACAGAAATGGTAATAGGTGTATCAGAATAACAAATTTAGAGTATGTGTATCAATCTTTGCCACAATCCTACAAGACAGATTCCTTCATTCTATTTTCCTAATGGGGAAACTGAGGCTGAGAGATTCCATGACTTGAGTGGACCAGGAATTTTTAGAGCCAGATTTTTTTTGAATCTTAAAAACAATGCCTAGATATTTTCCAAAGTATCTTATAAAACAAACTGATAGTTAACGAATTACAAACTGTCCAGTGAAAAACTTGTAATCACAACAGTAATCCTGGCTGGCACACTACACAAAAATCGACTAATTAACTGACCAGGGTGATAGTCCTGTATTAACTACACCAGAAACTTAAAGTATGAGTACAAAATCAAAAACTGCCATTAAATATATAAGTATATATATATATATATATATACACACACACATATCCTGTCAACTATGCCCCACATTCACATTCTTATTTTTCAGAGACTGGGGAGGGGCAAGTGAGTGGGAAGGAAATCCAACTGAATGTAACAAACAATACTTTAATACACTGTTACAAGAAAAGCTAAAGTGACACTATGACAAAATCAAATGCCTACTTTTCACAGAGGAATTGAAAGAAGTAGATACTCCACTAGAGAGCTACATATACAACCCCACCATCCAAAGTGACTCAGATCTACAGATTACACAAGTAAAATCCGCTCTTAAAATAAAATACAAATTAGTTAAAATAAAGTATCTGCATGACTGTTTCATAATCGATTTCTCTCTTCTGAAATATTTCAAAATGTGATGAAATTAACCATTTAAACTTTACTGGGCCTTACCTTCTACGTTTATAAAACAAGGAAGATGAAGTCTAGCATCATTTTCAATTCCAAAGCTCCATGAAACAATAACCATAATACTTACACTAAGTCTAACGAAATGTTGTGTCAGCAGATCCAAAAAGTTCCAAAAATTTCACTAGTTTATGGTCTTGGACCATGGTTAAATTAAGCGGAATAATAAGGTTAAACAAAAATTAAATTTGTATAAAGAAATTACTTCTTTAAAATGAAAGAAAAGAGGGAATTCCCTGGTAGTCCAGTGGTTAGGACTTGAGGCTTTAACAGATGTGGGCTAGGATTCAATTACTGGTTAGGGTACTAAGATCCTGTAAGCCCACGTGGCCAAAAAAAAAAAAAAAAAAGGTTAAAAAACAAAAAAAGTGCTGGTATGTTACTGTTGATCAACAAAAGAATAAATCCACCCATTTTTATTTTTAAAAGTATAAATTCGAACGAAGGATTATGACGACTGAAAATAATTTTAAATAGTTAATTTTAACTTATAAAGTATTATGCGTTCTCTTTGGGGTCATCCATAAAAAGAACGTGGCGAAACAATACTTTCTCACCATAAATGACCTTAAATCAAATGAAAATAACTGAATAAGTGGTATTCTTTCAAATATTTGTTTCTGGTCTCTTAATCTTCACATCTAATTTAATGTATATAAATTTAATTTTAATTTACATAGTTTAATGCTGAATTATTGACTTTTTTGCATAATGGGAAAATTCTCTTTGAAGAAATGGAACATACTACTTTTACCTTTTGTACTTTTGATTTATTTTCAATAATTTCGAATTAAGAATGCAAAGTCTTTAGGATATTCATTTTCATTTTAAGGAAAAAAAAAACACAGAGGTGGTTTTTTGATCTTTCAGAAAATAGATTTAGAATGTAAAATTATAAAGACAAATTACAGCAGTGTTTTCAAAGAAAATAAAACCTAGACCTTGAAATTTATCATAAATTACCACCTTCACAATTACTGTTCAATAGGAAATAAATCATAGCTATGTTACACTTTAAGCTCAATAAAACCTTATTAAAGTATCTCTTGATTCACACAACAGATGTGCTCAGAAGTTCCCAGCAAATTCAACTTTTGTAAATCTCATCTTAAACACACTAGGGGGAGCTCCCTATTTGAAAGACTCCTAAAACATGTGCTTTTGTCTTCTAAGGGTTTCTCTTCTAACCGGCATTCCTACAGAATGACTTTGACTTGTCTGATAAATTACATTCATCCAGTTTTCATTTAACAGTTTTTAAAAATTCTATCCTTTATTCCACACTTAACAACTGCCATTAAGACAACTCTGGTGAAGTTATATTTAATTTTCATACTGCTTCCCTAGGGAACTATACAACCTACCCTCACCTTAAAATACATTTTTCTTAAAAGTTTTTTTTTTTTTTTTTTTTTTTGGCCACTGCTATTGGTCTTTCATTTATCTATTTTCATTCATCTTTGTTCTTTGGCCCATGTGGGCCTCCCATCGTGGTGGCCTCTGTTGTCCCAGAGCACCGGCTCTGGGCGCACACGCCCCAGAGCTCTGGCTCGGTAATTGGACACATCGGTCCAGCCGCTCCATGGCACACGGGATCTTCCCAGGCCAGGGATCGAACCGGTGCCCCCTGCACTGCCAGGCGGTGTCCCTTACCCACTGGACCACCAGGGAAGCCCCCCCGCCTTTTTTTTTTCTTTTTTTTAAATCAAAGGTTTCAGCTGCTTCAGGACCTTCACTTTATGCTTTCCGGTTCTGAATACGGCCTAACTTTTCTGAGCACTGGCAAGGGAATATCCAGATTCCTTTATTTCTGACTCTTTGCGACCCCGTAAACTATAGCCCACCAGGCTCCTCTGTCCATGGGATTTCCCAGGCAAGAATACTGGAGTGGGTTAACATATATTTTAATATGCTATTAACAGATTTCAAGGTATGCAATAAAAATCTTAAATATTACTAGGTTTTTATCATTGTACTTTCTAACAGTGAAAATACAATAAAATATAGAGGTAAATAATCTATTGAGTAGAGAAAAGTTATGTTTTGAGTCTACTGAGCACTTCTTAACCTTTAAAGTACATTATACCATCCCATCCCATCGACTCTAAGGGTGTAAATGGCTTCACTACTGGCAATCTGGGAAACAGGGTAGCAGAGGCACGGGGTAGTAAAGTGACTGCCTGATGTGACAAGAGTAATTCAATATCAAGATCGGAACTGAAATCCCATTTTCACATTGAGCCACTGTTCTTCCTTTACACAATTAAAGATGAAGGAAAAAAAAAAAAACACTTAAGCCAGCTTGACTATGAAGTGCCCTACCCATCAGTAATTACTTAAAGCTCAGGGACTTACCAAGACCTTTCAAAGGGGAGGACAACACAAATGGTGTTGGAAATACTGGCTATTGACATGCAAAAGAATGAAATGGGACCACTGCTCCCTACACCATATACCAAAATTAATTCACAATGAAGTAAACATAAATGTAAACCTAAAACTAAACCTCCTTTTAAAAGACTATTCCAGAGGTTAAGTGTGAATATATTGGATTTAGCAATAATCTACTGGATATGACACCAAAAGCAAAGGCAGCAAAAGATAAATTCAAATACATCAAAAATTAAAACTTCTGTAAAAAGGACAATGAACAGAGAGAGAAGGCAACTCATAGAATGGCAGAAGGTATCTGCAAACTGCACATCTGATAAGAGGATAACATCCAGAATATTTAAAGAACTGATACCAACCAACAGAAGAAAATAGTAATGAAGAAAACAGCAAAGCACTTTTAACAGACATTTCTCCAAAACCAACAGAACGTCTACCCAACGTATGAAAAGATGTACAATATAAATAACTTTAAATACTTAGGTAAATGCAAACCAGTGAGGTATCATCTCAAACCCATTAGGAGGTCTAATACTAGAAAAAAGGAAAACAGTTTTATCCAGTATGTGAAGAAACTGAAATCCTTGTCCACTACGGACAGAATACAAAATAGTGCAAACTTTAACAGTATGGGATTTTCTTAAATTTTTCAAAAATACAATTATCAATCTAGCAATTCTACTTCAGGATATGTACCCAAAAGAACTGAAAGCAGGATCTCAAGAGATGGTTTGCACACCAGATTCATAGCAGCATTCCTCCCAGTGGTCAAGAGGTGGAAGCAGCCAGTGGCCATCATTAATGGACAGGCAAAATGTGGTTTGTGACCCACAAAAAGCTTTTCAAATGTGGTATATACATATAGTGGAATATTATTTGGTCGTAAAAAGAAATGATATCCTGATACATACTACAAGATGTATGAACTTTGAGGGCATTATGCTAAGTAAAATAAGCCAGTCACAAAAAGAAATACTCTATGATTCCATTTATAGTAGTCAAATTTATAGAAACAGAAAGTAGAGTGGGGCTGTTCTTTGACTGCCAGTGGCTGGGGTTAGGGGGAAATGAAGAGTTACTGTTTTGAAAGGAGTTTTCAGTTTTGAAAGATCAAATAGGTTGCATAATCGTGTGAATAATCAACAGTACTGAACTGTTCATTTAAAAATGGTAAACTTGATGTTATGTTTACCACAATTTAAAAATTAGGGAAAAAAAGTTCAGGGATTTAAAAAATTACTCCAGTTCACATTCAGCACAGAATGTTCAAGGACAATAATCTACTTTCTTTTGAAAAGATACCTATAGGTCATAAATACCAAACTACTGTTTAAACATTTCTTGGTATCCTAAAGGAAACCAAAAACCAAATGGGAATCAAGTTTTATTACTTCACCTATCAGTATTAAGAGAAGCCTTTATTATGCACTACCTGAGAACTAATTTATTATCCAGAATATTTAAAGAACTGATACCAACCAACAGAAGAAAATAGTAATGAAGAAAACAGCAAAGCACTTTTAACAGACATTTCTCCAAAACCAACAGAACGTCTACCCAACGTATGAAAAGATGTACAATATAAATAACTTTAAATACTTAGGTAAATGCAAACCAGTGAGGTATCATCTCAAACCCATTAGGAGGTCTAATACTAGAAAAAAGGAAAACAGTTTTATCCAGTATGTGAAGAAACTGAAATCCTTGTCCACTACGGACAGAATACAAAATAGTGCAAACTTTAACAGTATGGGATTTTCTTAAATTTTTCAAAAATACAATTATCAATCTAGCAATTCTACTTCAGGATATGTACCCAAAAGAACTGAAAGCAGGATCTCAAGAGATGGTTTGCACACCAGATTCATAGCAGCATTCCTCCCAGTGGTCAAGAGGTGGAAGCAGCCAGTGGCCATCATTAATGGACAGGCAAAATGTGGTTTGTGACCCACAAAAAGCTTTTCAAATGTGGTATATACATATAGTGGAATATTATTTGGTCGTAAAAAGAAATGATATCCTGATACATACTACAAGATGTATGAACTTTGAGGGCATTATGCTAAGTAAAATAAGCCAGTCACAAAAAGAAATACTCTATGATTCCATTTATAGTAGTCAAATTTATAGAAACAGAAAGTAGAGTGGGGCTGTTCTTTGACTGCCAGTGGCTGGGGTTAGGGGGAAATGAAGAGTTACTGTTTTGAAAGGAGTTTTCAGTTTTGAAAGATCAAATAGGTTGCATAATCGTGTGAATAATCAACAGTACTGAACTGTTCATTTAAAAATGGTAAACTTGATGTTATGTTTACCACAATTTAAAAATTAGGGAAAAAAAGTTCAGGGATTTAAAAAATTACTCCAGTTCACATTCAGCACAGAATGTTCAAGGACAATAATCTACTTTCTTTTGAAAAGATACCTATAGGTCATAAATACCAAACTACTGTTTAAACATTTCTTGGTATCCTAAAGGAAACCAAAAACCCAAATGGGAATCAAGTTTTTATTACTTCACCTATCAGTATTAAGAGAGAAGCCTTTATTATGCACTACCTGAGAACTAAATGGTGTACCGCTTTGGTAAATGGAAAAAAGCAGTATTACTAGAAATCTACCTGAATTATCTGTTAAGTTCACAAATAGCTCTTTATGCTGAAGAATAAAACTGGCTGACATTATTCTCCCTGAGATTCATTCAATTTGATCTTGTCTAAAAGCCACCATTTTTCAATGAGGTAAACACTTGGAATACAAACCTCTCCAAAAATTAAATACATATTAGATCTCCTTTTATGGCATTACTCAAAGATTGTCTTCGCCAAAGGCAGAGAGTAGCAGGTACCATTCTAAATCCTGGGACAACTGCATCAGTACTAATACACTGAGTAACAGGAGTGTGCGATCAGTCCAGTGACAAAGATGATGACCTACAACCCAGAGTAATTATTCAGCAGCTAAACCTAACTAGAACCTAACTATTAAAAAGTAATAATAAACAATGATGAAGACACTGACAGAAAATAGAACAATTTGCTAAAGTATGAAAAATAAGCCAATCTACTTATGAAATTTTAATCAGATCTCTAAACCTTTATAACTGTTCAAACTTCAAATACTAAGGCAGGATCAAATTTTCAGTGTCTCTTACAAGATCAGCACTATTTGAAACTCTGGTGAACACATGTGAAAAAAACCTATCAGATCAGCTGCAATGATAAGCAATTTAGTAAGTTGCTACTAAAATTCGTAAGGAAGGTTGACACATTGTCTCATCAGCAAATGGTACTGATTATCAAAATTAAATATTTATAAAGACTTCTATGCACTAGAAATGTTAGTGAGATAACCAAAGTGCTGAAGAAAACATTCATCAAGAATCATTTTTTTCTCAGCTACTTTAACCTTACTGATGTCCTGAAAGTTCTTAGTACACTTAGTTATATTTCAAGCATGTTTTATTTTTAAGTATGCTAACTAAACATACGCTATATATAGATATTAATGGAACTGATTATGGAAACCACATATGTGCATGTATGTGGGGGGGAATGTCTATGGAGTCGTCTATATAGATAGATATATATATTTACGTACACATATAAACCCCATTTAAGTGCTTTAAAATTTTTTTTCAGAAGCTTTTAGGTTTTTAGATGCTTTACAAAATCAATATACTCTTACTAGCTCACCTTTTCTCATTTCCTTCAACTACTGAGATTATATATAAGTATTTAGTACTATGGGCTTCACAGATTCTAGTATAGTGCCTGAGCGGGGAAGTACTCATATAGAAATGCTGAGGTTACAGAAAACAAGTATTCCACACACACACACACACACACAAAGAATCTTACAAAGAAAACATATGAACTATATGCAGTATTAAATATTTGAGACATCCGAAATTCTCAATAATTTGTCCTTTTTAAATAGAAAATGTGTATTTAAATCAGGAAGAATAAAACCTCATGATGAAAAATATCTTCTGAAAAGATGTTTTCTTCTCATTAAGGACTACTCAACCATCATTTTCACTGGGAAAATTGTGTGCCGATTCCGGATATCACTCCTTGCTTATTCCTCAAGGTAACCAAAAGGGATCATCTCTCCCCTTTGTTGAATCAACATGCAAAAATATCCTAATCTCGAGGCTCTTCTCTTGGTCAAAGTGGTAAGAACACAGCAGGACCACCTTCCACCTCCAACTTTTGGGAGCTTTATAGACAAGAACTTTAGTGTTCTCTGGTGGAAGAGGGCAATTGGATTAAAGAAAACACAGGTTAAATTACAAATGTCCTCAGCCTCTCTGTGACAGTTTTTTCTAAGGAAACAACCTAAGAAATAGTTTTACCAGGAGGTTAGGAAGTAAATGTGTCTAAATGTCTTCCCCATTTATGAAATGTGATGCAGAAAAACAGAAAATTAATAGTTCTGTTATACACTGGTAACCTGGCGATCAAGTAACAAATATATCTAATAATAAGGAAATAAGGATAACTAAGTCATTTTGTAACCACATATTTTTAGCAACATGTTTTATTTTTAAGTATGCTAACTAAACATACGCTATATATAGATATTAATGGAACTGATTATGGAAACCACATATGTGCATGTATGTGGGGGGGAATGTCTATGGAGTCGTCTATATAGATAGATATATATATTTACGTACACATATAAACCCCATTTAAGTGCTTTAAAATTTTTTTTCAGAAGCTTTTAGGTTTTTAGATGCTTTACAAAATCAATATACTCTTACTAGCTCACCTTTTCTCATTTCCTTCAACTACTGAGATTATATATAAGTATTTAGTACTATGGGCTTCACAGATTCTAGTATAGTGCCTGAGCGGGGAAGTACTCATATAGAAATGCTGAGGTTACAGAAAACAAGTATTCCACACACACACACACACACACAAAGAATCTTACAAAGAAAACATATGAACTATATGCAGTATTAAATATTTGAGACATCCGAAATTCTCAATAATTTGTCCTTTTTAAATAGAAAATGTGTATTTAAATCAGGAAGAATAAAACCTCATGATGAAAATATCTTCTGAAAAGATGTTTTCTTCTCATTAAGGACTACTCAACCATCATTTTCACTGGGAAAATTGTGTGCCGATTCCGGATATCACTCCTTGCTTATTCCTCAAGGTAACCAAAAGGGATCATCTCTCCCCTTTGTTGAATCAACATGCAAAAATATCCTAATCTCGAGGCTCTTCTCTTGGTCAAAGTGGTAAGAACACAGCAGGACCACCTTCCACCTCCAACTTTTGGGAGCTTTATAGACAAGAACTTTAGTGTTCTCTGGTGGAAGAGGGCAATTGGATTAAAGAAAACACAGGTTAAATTACAAATGTCCTCAGCCTCTCTGTGACAGTTTTTTCTAAGGAAACAACCTAAGAAATAGTTTTACCAGGAGGTTAGGAAGTAAATGTGTCTAAATGTCTTCCCCATTTATGAAATGTGATGCAGAAAAACAGAAAATTAATAGTTCTGTTATACACTGGTAACCTGGCGATCAAGTAACAAATATATCTAATAATAAGGAAATAAGGATAACTAAGTCATACAAGTTTCTTATCTGTCTTTGAACTCAAAGTTGAGGCCAAGACCTTAAGCACTAAGACTACATAGTACTATAGGCAAAAAAGGAATATGAAAGGGAATTAAAAGCATTAAACAAACTGAAAAGTTCATAGCAAATCTGCTGAAAAATAAAGCAGCACAGAAAAGGGAATCAGAAAAAGATTACTCTATAAGAAAATACATTTACTAATTAAACAATGGAAGTACAATTCCATAAAAATAGGAAAAAGTGACTCCAAGTTGCAATGTACATTTTAAACGCAACAGGACTACATTCAACCATTTCCAAAGGTGTTCAGGCACTGAACAGTTATCCCTAAGACCTAAAGCATAAACATTTCTAAAATGAGGGAACTATTCTGTTTCTTTCTATATTAAGAAACCAAAACCTGTAGTGATGGGAATTTCCCTGAAATTTGTGAAACTCATGAAAACTGTGGCTTACGGAATTTGGGAAAAGAACATATACCTAAACATGTCATCGTGGTTAACAGTGCTTTGTACAACATAGAAACTGAACTCTTTGTATTGAATATTCCTTTGTTAGGTGCAACATTACATACTGTCTAGTATCCTTCACTTCCTGGGCCAGTTTTCTCAAAAGGTGTCATAATGAACCACAGTGTATTTTATCCCTCCTGTGATTTAAAGCTCTTGTCTCATCTTCAAATAGCTAAGACCTAGAGCAATAGAGGAACAGGGTGGATTTAAAGGAAGAGAGGAAGGATGCTTTCAGATTTTCCAACAGGCTCTTTTCCAAGGGTTGGGAATTTAAAAACAGAACTCTGGACCTGCCATTTAATTCAAGAAGGGCTTCAGAATTCTTCCGGTATTGTGCGTTATTGGACACATCTCAAAAGCTGAGAAACCTTAATGTACCCAGTCAGTTACTGTGCTACAATGAACACCTTTTCACCTTTCAGAGCTGTTATTCAATATAGTTAAATTAACCCCTAACACAACAAATAGAACAACTTCCTCTAACATTTTAGGAACACTAATTAACTGGAGTCTTCCACTCACTGCAGTGCTGCACAGCTGCCTGTGGGGAGACCATCAGAGAAACAGTGTGTTAAAACAGGATGTTTTCCCTTTTATTTCCTGAGAGGGCTTCAAGGGATTAAAACTAAACTCATGTCAATTTCGTAGCAAAGAACTCAAATTCTAAACTCAAACACATTTTAAGAAAACTGAGCGTTATAAAAGCGTGTGCAGTGTGGGCAGAGTTCCACTTCTGTATTATGTGCTACTGTATTTTAATCTGCCATGTTTTATACTTGTATGTCATGTTACATAGTTTTTGAACTGGACTGCTTGTTCACGAAAAGACAATCAACTGTTTTTCCACCTTAATATTCAACCTACCTGCCCATAGTTGTCTATGCCAGTTACTAATCTATTTAAATTTAATAAATCAAAAGCTGTCCTTAGGGATTGGCCAAGAGTCGTTAGTCCTTCAGCCTGAAGGTTTTTCAGTTCATTCATAAACGTTGCATGGTTTTCTTTCCATCCAGCCTGAAAAGAAAAACGTAAGAGTTTCTTTTTTCATCTTTTGAAGCCATGTACACAGGCACGGCCGCTACAGGCTGCCGTTCCTCCGCCCAGCAGCGGCTTGACTCGACTGTGCGGCCGGGGCAACGTGTCAATACGGTATCCCGGCTTAAGGAAGCTCTCCCGCAGAGGTGGCCCAGAATAAACCTGCCGGCTCTACAGCTTTCTGTAGCTAGCACCCTTAATACTTTGTAACTTCCCGGGGAAACGTGCTCCCCAACCTCGTGCCCCGAATCCGGGGATGCGAAGGTAACTGGTGGAAAGCACGAGAGAGCGGGACTTCCGAAGTTCACCCAGCGCCGGCCAGCGGCCCGCGGCCCTCGCGGGGAGAGCCCGGAGGCCCGGCCCCGCGGTCCCCAGCCCACCCGCGCCCGCGGGCCCGCCCGGCCTGGGCCGAGGCCGCTTTAATGCAAACCCGGGCTCGGCGCGGCGGCCGGGCCCGGCTGTCACTCGGGCTAACTTGAATAAATATCCCCCACAGTTCATTGCAGCCGCTCGCGCCGCGGAGGGGAAATGTCGGCCATGTTGATCGCAGCGCCGCCGCCGCCGCCGGGCCGGGCCGGGCTGGGGAGGGGACGGCGGAGGCCCGGCGACTCCGCGCCGCGCCGGGACGCCCCGGGGCGGGGGAGGGGCGGGAGCCCGCGGGGAGCAGCCCCGGGCGCCCGGGGCCCCGCGGTGGGGGAGGGGAGCAGCGCGGAGGGCGGGTGGGGGCGGGGAGGGCGAGAGGAAGGAGCCGGGGAGGCAGGGGGAGGGCGAGGGCTGTTACCTTGATAGCATAGGGCGGCTCTTCGAAAGTGACCAGCATATACCTGTCTCCGCGGCTGGCAGGGTCCCGGGCACGGAGCTGCGGAGAGCGGGTGGGAGACGGGAGGAGAGCGGGGCAGGCGAGAGAGAAGCACGGAGACGAGGTTACAGAGGCAGGCGGAGAAGGGGCGCCCGGCGGCCCCGCCGCCCCCCACAGTTCCGCACACGCCGCGGCCCCCCCCTCCGCGCCGCCCCCCACACACAGATCGGCGCCCCCGCACGCCGCCCGGGGCCGGAGCCCGGGCCCGGGCCGAGCCCGGCTCGCAGCGCCGCCCGCCCGCCCGCCCGCGCGGTGGGGGAGGGGGTCCCCGAACCCGGCAGCTCCCGCAGTCAGGTCCCCGACACCTCCGCCTCGCCGCCCCCGGCCGCCCGCCCCCCACCCTGCCGCCCGCGGGCCGCCCGGCTGGGGTCGCCCCCCGGGCTCGGTCAGTCGGTACCTTCATGAAGGTCTCTACCGCGCCTTTGGCCGTGTCCAGGTAGGTGGTGCCCAGATGGCTGCGCTGGTTCATAGAGGCAGACGTGTCTATCAGGAACAGTAAGATGGGCATAGTGCTGGCCGGGGACACCGGGGCCCGAGGTGGTGGAGAAAGAGACGGTAGCGGTGGAGGCGGCGGCGGCGACCGCCGCTACGCGGGGCGGGGGAGCGCGGCCCCCGGGAGGAAAACACCGTCTGGGTCTTTCCTCCGGCTGCGGGGAGTTTCTCCCCCGATAGTTGAGAGGAAACTCCCCAGACCCCGTCCTCCCCGTCGTACCCCTGCCTCCGCCTCCTCCTGCCTGCCTGCCCGCTGGGGCGGGCGCCCGGCCGTCTGTCTGTCGGTCCGTCCCCCCCCGCCTCGGGGGTCCCGTCCCCGCTCCCGGCCCCTGTGTGTGTCCCAGCGGGAGACGGGCCTGGCTCCCTACCCCACCCCCGGTGCAGGGAGTGGGGGCCTGGGAGCTGGCGAAGAGGGGAGTGGGCTGAGGGGAGATTGGCCCTGGGGCTGTTGGGAGAAGTTTCAGGGACTCCCTCCGCACCCCGGCGGTGTCACCACTTTCTCAGCCCCTCTCGCTACTGAAGCGCTTTTCTCTCGCACACTCCGGTTTTAACTCGGGCAGGGGCTGCAGAGGCTCCACCCCCTGACACGTCCTCGGGCCACGTGATGCACCGCCCCGCGAGCCTATTGGTTGGACCCTGGCCTCTGATTAGCATATTCAAACAGCTCAGGGGCGGGGGAAGCTTGGAGGCCGGCTCCAGAAACAGTTATGGAGCACGCGCGGAGGCGGGGCGTCGGGTGCGCGCGAGAGCGAGCGCGAGGGGCGAGCAGGCGGGCCGGCAGACGCGGAGGCGGGCTCCGGGTAGGGGCGGGGACCGGCCACGGAAGGACCGCGAGGCGGGGCCGCGTCGGCGCGCGCAGGGCCGCCGCGCCTGTGAGTCTGCGCGTCAGGCCCGGTGGCCTCTTCTTGGCTGTCGGAGGTGGTAGGGTTCGAGAGAAGGGAAATGGAGGTCGGCCTCACCTCCTGTTCCGAGGTCTGGGTAGCAAGCCCCTTGCCTAAGGGCCAGTGAGGAGAGACGAGTCGAGTGATCAAAAGCCCGGCTAAGAGTCGGAGAGACGCCCGCGGTCGCCCTCCAGAGGAGGACTCGGGCCAGCGGTCGGAGGAGGAAGCTCCTCGGCCCTCGGAGGGCCGGCCCCGGCGCGGGGGAGGGGAAGTGAGAGGTTGTTTATGACCAGGGACTAATCTCCTCCGCGAGTCACACCGCTCCCGCTGGGGAGTGGGGACTAGGGGCGAGCCTCGCCCGCAGCCGCGCTCGGCCGTGGGCTGCGACCGAGGGTGAGCGCCGGACCTGGCCCGGGGCCCTCGTTGCAGGACCCACCAAAAAGAAAAAGCCTTTCCCCCTAACTTAGCCCTCAAAGGGCGGTGGGGGGGCGATTCTAGTATCGATAAACAGTTAATTGCCATTTTTATACTGGGGGGGAAATAACTCGTCCCAAAAAATTTTATTTCTGGACCTGTGTGTGTCCCAGCGGAGACGGGCCTGGCTCCACCCACCCCGGTGCAGGAGTGGGGCCTGGGAGCTGGCGAAGAGGGGAGTGGGCTGAGGGGAGATTGGCCCTGGGGCTGTTGGGAGAAGTTTCAGGGACTCCCTCCGCACCCCGGCGGTGTCACCACTTTCTCAGCCCCTCTCGCTACTGAAGCGCTTTTCTCTCGCACACTCCGGTTTTAACTCGGGCAGGGGCTGCAGAGGCTCCACCCCCTGACACGTCCTCGGGCCACGTGATGCACCGCCCCGCGAGCCTATTGGTTGGACCCTGGCCTCTGATTAGCATATTCAAACAGCTCAGGGGCGGGGGAAGCTTGGAGGCCGGCTCCAGAAACAGTTATGGAGCACGCGCGGAGGCGGGGCGTCGGGTGCGCGCGAGAGCGAGCGCGAGGGGCGAGCAGGCGGGCCGGCAGACGCGGAGGCGGGCTCCGGGTAGGGGCGGGGACCGGCCACGGAAGGACCGCGAGGCGGGGCCGCGTCGGCGCGCGCAGGGCCGCCGCGCCTGTGAGTCTGCGCGTCAGGCCCCGTGGCCTCTTCTTGGCTGTCGGAGGTGGTAGGGTTCGAGAGAAGGGAAATGGAGGTCGGCCTCACCTCCTGTTCCGAGGTCTGGGTAACAAGCCCCTTGCCTAAGGGCCAGTGAGGAGAGACGAGTCGAGTGATCAAAAGCCCGGCTAAGAGTCGGAGAGACGCCCGCGGTCGCCCTCCAGAGGAGGACTCGGGCCAGCGGTCGGAGGAGGAAGCTCCTCGGCCCTCGGAGGGCCGGCCCCGGCGCGGGGGAGGGGAAGTGAGAGGTTGTTTATGACCAGGGACTAATCTCCTCCGCGAGTCACACCGCTCCCGCTGGGGAGTGGGGACTAGGGGCGAGCCTCGCCCGCAGCCGCGCTCGGCCGTGGGCTGCGACCGAGGGTGAGCGCCGGACCTGGCCCGGGGCCCTCGTTGCAGGACCCACCAAAAAAGAAAAAACCTTTTCCCCTAACTTAGCCCTCAAAGGGCGGTGGGGGGGCGATTCTAGTATCGATAAACAGTTAATTGCCATTTTTATACTGGGGGGGAAATAACTCGTCCTACCCAAAGAAATAACCTCTCTCAAGCCATATTTACTTGGAGCTGTA
Source organism: Tragulus kanchil (assembly GCA_022376925.1). Classification (NCBI taxonomy): domain Eukaryota; kingdom Metazoa; phylum Chordata; class Mammalia; order Artiodactyla; family Tragulidae; genus Tragulus; species Tragulus kanchil. The sequence continues at coordinate 72,230,172 of JAIOJX010000003.1, read as the reverse complement.
GCATGTCAGTTTCAGAGCTAAAAGAGACCTTAGCAAACCCTAATCCATTACTCTATTAAACTCTCTAGGCCGCCCAGGTGACACCTAAGATTGGTTCTCCATAAGCCTTCAGGGCTCTTTCACATATGCAGTTTCCGGCACAATCCAAATACTGCATGAGAGAAGACATTCTCATTTAAAAACCAGCCCCTGTCATCAAGCCTGATGACATAATTTTAAATGTCCGAGGAAAACTTTCCTCAAATACACTAGTCGAAACCTTGAAGACACTGCGTAAAATACAAGATGAATTGGGGACATAAAACCCATGCAAGACTTCCCTACTAGCCTTGCATTCCGATTGTTCTGAAATTCTTAATTATTTGCCTGATCATTGAAAGAAATTATTCCCATTACTGTTAAAACATTTTTTGGCATTCTTTTTAATTTTGAATTTTTTAACTTGGACTTAATATTTCAGACAGTCTCTGAAATTTAGTTAATTTATAGAAGGGCTAGTTCAGTAATATGCTGTTCTGTATGTTCCATAAAAGAGTAAAATATTTTTTAGAAATGTGGACTACCAAAAAAGATGGCGAGCTTACATCCAATATTTACTGACTGGAGCTAAAAAATGATTAAAATATTGTCCCTGCCTTCAAAGAACTTATGGTTTTTCTAGAAAAATATTGCCCACATATTACTAGCTACTACAGAGTAGAAAGTGAGTAGATTCTAAATAATTCAGAAAAGAGAAAGTTTTATTTCCCTGGGGTAATAAAAGAACATTTTCTAGGGTCAGTACGTTTAAGTGGTGCCTTAAAACAATGTTTCTCAAACTGGGATCCTAGACCTGGAGATAAGAATTAAGAGTTCTTTGATATTTTAAATTTTTCGTTTTTATTTTAATGACAATATAGAAATTGTTTTACTAGTTATGGAAACAATTTTTTTAGGTGATACTTTGCAACTGAAAGAGATTTCATAGAATTTGTCCAGTTTTCTCTTATCAGTACTTTTCATGCTGTGGTCTGTGGATCCCTGCCTATCAGGAAATGTATTCTCTAGAATTAAGAATTTATTTTACATTTCTTAGATTTGAAAACAAATGAACATTTGAGAATGTGGGTAAAGAAAAGTCATCAGAAAATGTCAGTTTCAGAGCTAAAAGAGACCTTAGCAAACCCTAATCCATTACTCTATTAAACTCTCTAGGCCGCCCAGGTGACACCTAAGATTGGTTCTCCATAAGCCTTCAGGGCTCTTTCACATATGCAGTTTCCGGCACAATCCAAATACTGCATGAGAGAAGACATTCTCATTTAAAAACCAGCCCCTGTCATCAAGCCTGATGACATAATTTTAAATGTCCGAGGAAAACTTTCCTCAAATACACTAGTCGAAACCTTGAAGACACTGCGTAAAATACAAGATGAATTGGGGACATAAAACCCATGCAAGACTTCCCTACTAGCCTTGCATTCCGATTGTTCTGAAATTCTTAATTATTTGCCTGATCATTGAAAGAAATTATTCCCATTACTGTTAAAACATTTTTTGGCATTCTTTTTAATTTTGAATTTTTTAACTTGGACTTAATATTTCAGACAGTCTCTGAAATTTAGTTAATTTATAGAAGGGCTAGTTCAGTAATATGCTGTTCTGTATGTTCCATAAAAGAGTAAAATATTTTTTAGAAATGTGGACTACCAAAAAAGATGGCGAGCTTACATCCAATATTTACTGACTGGAGCTAAAAAATGATTAAAATATTGTCCCTGCCTTCAAAGAACTTAGGGTTTTTTCTAGAAAAATATTGCCCACATATTACTAGCTACTACAGAGTAGAAAGTGAGTAGATTCTAAATAATTCAGAAAAGAAAGTTTTATTTCCCTGGGGTAATAAAAGAACATTTTCTAGGGTCAGTACGTTTAAGTGGTGCCTTAAAACAATGTTTCTCAAACTGGGATCCTAGACCTGGAGATAAGAATTAAGAGTTCTTTGATATTTTAAATTTTTCGTTTTTATTTTAATGACAATATAGAAATTGTTTTACTAGTTATGGAAACAATTTTTTTAGGTGATACTTTGCAACTGAAAGAGATTTCATAGAATTTGTCCAGTTTTCTCTTATCAGTACTTTTCATGCTGTGGTCTGTGGATCCCTGCCTATCAGGAAATGTATTCTCTAGAATCGTAAGAATTTATTTTACATTTCTTAGATTTGAAAAACACTGTTTTAAAAGATTGACAGCATTTGAGAATGTGGGTAAAAGAAAAGAAGCTCCTGGTGAAAATTCCTTCTAGACATTGAAAATGTAGTTAAGAAAGGAAGTTATTAGCACAGCATTGACAATGGCTTCCTGGGGAACAATCAAGTTCAGCTTAGGCTGGAGCACCAGGTACAGAAGAATGGGATAAGATCCAGAAAGATGGGTCAGCTCTGGAGGGTCTTTATTTGAGATTAAGAATTATTTTCCATATAAATTAAGGAGTTTTTCGTTAGGTTCTTGAGCACAAAGTACTGTTAGAAGGGAATCAAATGGCAAGGGAAGTAGATGAGCATGCATTAATAATGACCTTACCTATTACAGTTATTTGAAATCATTTCCAGTGGAGCCATCATGGTCTTTCTTCCCCAACTCCATGGTAGATGTTGCACTGGGGTCATAAGTGAAGGTGTATGATTAGAGCCAGGACTGGATGCAAAGATCAGGAGAGCCAAGTCCAAGGACCCAACCTGGGGCAAATAACCAGAGATGATACTTATGGCGCCTAAGGTCAGAGGCCAGGTTTTCAGTTCATACACCCAGGAGTTCTGGACGGCAAAAACCCAAGGCAAAGCAAAGAAATCAGGACATACATAGGCACCAAGTCAAAAGGCAATCCGAAACCAGGAGGCATTGACGAGTGGTCCCCAGACAAAACTGTGAAGTAGGCCAAATTTATTCTTAGTGACTCTAGTTGACAATTAAGCTATTAGCTGATGATGGCTTAAATCCATGATTCTGGGCCAGGAGATGCACATCAGCATTATCAATAGAGCTTAAAAATAATAACTAATGTACCAAATCCCCAAACCGAGAGGAAAGTGATATGGTAGAATTGAAATGAGCCCTCGATGTCTCATTTTTTAAAAAGCTGTTCAGTGAAAAATGCTGATTATGAACTATATGCTTAAAGTATAAGAATTTGTCCAGTTTTCTCTTATCAGTACTTTTCATGCTGTGGTCTGTGGATCCCTGCCTATCAGGAAATGTATTCTCTAGAATCGTAAGAATTTATTTTACATTTCTTAGATTTGAAAAACACTGTTTTAAAAGATTGACAGCATTTGAGAATGTGGGTAAAAGAAAAGAAGCTCCTGGTGAAAATTCCTTCTAGACATTGAAAATGTAGTTAAGAAAGGAAGTTATTAGCACAGCATTGACAATGGCTTCCTGGGGAACAATCAAGTTCAGCTTAGGCTGGAGCACCAGGTACAGAAGAATGGGATAAGATCCAGAAAGATGGGTCAGCTCTGGAGGGTCTTTATTTGAGATTAAGAATTATTTTCCATATAAATTAAGGAGTTTTTCGTTAGGTTCTTGAGCACAAAGTACTGTTAGAAGGGAATCAAATGGCAAGGGAAGTAGATGAGCATGCATTAATAATGACCTTACCTATTACAGTTATTTGAAATCATTTCCAGTGGAGCCATCATGGTCTTTCTTCCCCAACTCCATGGTAGATGTTGCACTGGGGTCATAAGTGAAGGTGTATGATTAGAGCCAGGACTGGATGCAAAGATCAGGAGAGCCAAGTCCAAGGACCCAACCTGGGGCAAATAACCAGAGATGATACTTATGGCGCCTAAGGTCAGAGGCCAGGTTTTCAGTTCATACACCCAGGAGTTCTGGACGGCAAAAACCCAAGGCAAAGCAAAGAAATCAGGACATACATAGGCACCAAGTCAAAAGGCAATCCGAAACCAGGAGGCATTGACGAGTGGTCCCCAGACAAAACTGTGAAGTAGGCCAAATTTATTCTTAGTGACTCTAGTTGACAATTAAGCTATTAGCTGATGATGGCTTAAATCCATGATTCTGGGCCAGGAGATGCACATCAGCATTATCAATAGAGCTTAAAAATAATAACTAATGTACCAAATCCCCAAACCGAGAGGAAAGTGATATGGTAGAATTGAAATGAGCCCTCGATGTCTCATTTTTTAAAAAGCTGTTCAGATGAATCTTAAATAATGCTGATTATGAACTATATGCTTAAAGTATAAGAATTATGTGTGTGTCTAGCATCTAGTAGTACTCAGTAAATAATGAAAAATTCACATAACCTTGGAGTTTTTACATTTTCTAAAACTCCTAAAATAAATCTGCTAACTAAAGGGGAAAAATAATCTATAAATGTGACCCCACTACAGACAACAGTAGATTTTCATCATATGCTTATTTAAATTGCTTGAATTCAACTGTGTTTGACAAAAAAGAGAAAACAAAATAATGCCAGAGACTTCCACTGTTCCCCTCGGTGAGCTTCGGCCTTGCAGGAAGATGAGAAACATGAATCTCTTCTTCACTCAGTATCTGTGATCCTAGAATGTGATTCCAGAAAGATTCAAGTTATATGTAGGCTTATTTCTCTAAAGCAACCCATCAAATGCAAGCCAACTATTTCATCAGACTCAACTGAAGAAACAGTGAGCTCTTGCAATGCTAGAGGGGAAACTAGTTGGAGGAATATGTGCTCAGCCCTGTGCTGTTACAGGCTAGGGTATTAGGGAAAATTTTTCTGGGAGGACATTGGTCAGAAGAAGTATGTGGGAGAAAACATGCTCTTTGCTGCTGTTTTTTAAAGGAATGCTGCCCAAATGCTATGGCTTCGATTTAAAAGGGAATGAAAAAATTAGACAAAACCCTCTCAAAGAATGGTGACTCTGGCTTAAACAATAGCCGAAACTGTTCAAATGGGGCTATTATAACAGAATTAAGAACTGACGAATTTTATTCATTTGCAGGAGCCAACCAGAGCCTTTTAAATTATTTTAAACTAACTAAGCAAAGTAACACGGTTTAAAAATAATTATGTGCCAATGACTTGGCTTATAGTATCTGGATGTGCCATCTGAACAGAATAATCAGATAAACTTACTGTTGCTCATATGTAACCTAACAGTTTCTTTTGGCTCTCTTACCATTCATTTTCTCTGCTTTACTCTTTGAGACCACAATAGTCAGTGACGTTGAGAGTCTGAGAACATCAAACAAATGTTGAATACGCAAAAAAATCAGATGTGAAATTATGCAGCAGTACGTATTTGAATAATCCATATATAAGGAAATTTAATTTTGGTCATCCTAATGTATAATGTTATATAATACCAATTATATAATTATACAATACCAATCCTTCAGAGAAAAAAACGCTACTAGAGACTACTATTAAACAGAGAAAGCAGACCTTTCCAACAAGCAGTATTTCACAGTAATAGTTGAAGTCTTAGGTGACTCAAGATGAATATTGAAAGTGAACATATCCAGATTGAGAATTAGAATCACAGCAGAACAGTTTCTCTATCAAAGGATCGTAAACACAGCAGTAATTATGGGAAGACAGATCATGAGAATACAGTCATAAATGTCAGCAGACCCCAGACAAGATACAAGACCTGTCTTAGAGGATTGTTTTAAAAATGCACAATAACATGCCATATTTTATCAGTTTTAAGACACCACGGGTTCTAAGAAATGCCATTACTTTTGTACTACTGAAAGAAAAAAAAATGCTGGTAATTAAACTACAACATGGGAATTCCCTGGAAGTCCAGTGGTTAGTACTTGGTGCTTTCACTGCCAGGGTGCCAGATTCTATCCCTGGTTGGGGAACTAAGATCCCACATGCCTCATGGTAAGACCAAAAAAAATTTTTTTAATAATAAACTATGACATATTGCTACCTTATCAATTAGAATTTGTCCATACTGTATTAAATTCTACCAACCAGGGTATTAGTGATACAACATGCTTCAAAAGAATCCTCCACTCTTGTCTTCAGTATTTTCTTCTGAACTATTGGCTTCCATTCTACAAGTTTTGATGCTGGAGCTTTCTTGATCCAATTAGAAGGTGTCGCTGAAAGAGTTTCAGACCACAAATAGGATTTATATCCTCGCTTGGTTGTCTAAAATGTCTTGAGGTCTGCAACTGCCAAGTCATGACACCAAGAATATCATGAAGTGTGTGCACGTGCAGGCTATGACAGCTACATCACAACTGCCTTCTGGTGACAGCATTGCAAGACGCAATTGTTGAAGGGTGAACTCCAGTTTTCGAGATTTACAAGTAAAAGCAATGTACGCTTTACCAGCAAGGAGGGACTTCCCCGGTGGTCCAGTGTCTAAGACTCAGAGCTCCCAAAGCAGAGGGCCCGGGTTCAATCCTGGTCAAAGAACTAGATCCCACATGCTACAACTAAGTGTTTCAATGATGCCAACTAAAGATCCTGTATGCCGCAACTAAGATCTGGCTAAGCCAAATAAATATTTAAAAAAATGAAACTAGCGAAATACTATTTAGTGCTTATGTCTCTTAAAAAAGTATCATTAGGGGCTTCCCCTGGTGGTCCAGTGGATAAAGACACCGCCTTGCAGTGCAAGGGGCACCAGTTTGATCCCTGGCCTGGGAAGATCCCATGTGCCGCGGAGCAGCTGGACCAATGTGTCCAGTTACCAAGCCGGAGCTCTGGCGCGCGTGCGCCCAGAGCCAGTGCTCTGCGACGACAGTGGCCACTGCGATGGGAGGCCCACAGGAGCCAAAGAACAAAGACGGATGAAAATAGAGAAATGAAAGACCAATAGAAGTGGCCCGCCTGCTCCCCTCCCTCCCCAACCCCCGCCCAAAATAAATAAATAAATAAATCTTAAAAAAAAAAAAAAAGTATCATTAGAATATACAGGGCTTCCCTGGTGGTCCAGTGGGTAAGGACACTGCCTTGCAGTACAAGGGGCGCCGGTTCGATCCCTGGCCTGGGAAGATCCCACATACCGTGGAGCAGCTTGACCAATGTGTCTGACCCGAGCCAGTGCTCTGGGGTGCGTATGCCCAGAGCCAGTGCTCTGCAGCGACAGAGGCCACTGCGATGGGAGGCCCACACAGGCCAAAGAACAAAGATAAATAAATGAAAGATCAATAGAAGTGGCCAAAAAAAAAAGAATATACAAAGAGCTCTGGGAGCACTGAGGATAGAGCAGCTAACCTCACAAAGCAGTGACACTTGAGCAAGACAGAAATCCATGGACCGGAATATATGTGGGGAAGAGTGGCAGGAGCTGAGACTGGACCACAGCATCAAGGCTTTCATGTGTCCAAGCAAGAAATTCTGAATTTTATCTTTGAGTGATAGGAAAACAGAGTTCTGAGGTAAGGGAGTATTATAATCAGAATCTCATTTTAGAAAGATAACTTCAGTAACAACTGGAAAGATGCTTAAAATGGGAATACAGTAGGCAAGGAGACCAATGAGGCAATTTCTGAGTTAATCCAGGAAACAAATAGGAATCACTGTGGATATGACAATAGGCACAGTAAGGTAAGGAGGGTGTTACTAAAGACGCGTTAAGTGATAGACTTCATGAACTGACAGGACTTGGTGAACTGACAGATGCAGGCAGAATCATGACATTGTGAGATTAACTCCACCTTGCGTCATGTAGAGTGAATATGAAGCTACTGGTAACCATAAATTCTGATAAGAACCAATGGTGTTTATTAAGTCATTTGTTCAACAAATATTTACTGAATAGGTGCAGGAGCCAGAAATTGAGCAGTGGATAAAACAGGGAGGAAAATGTCTGCTCTGATGAAGTTTACATTCTAGTCGGAGAGGAAGGCAGTAAACAAGATAAGTATATGGTACCTTCAGTGTAAGTGCAAAGGAGGAAAAATAAAGCAGGAAACCTAACAGTGTTACAGAGTGGGGAGGGCCACAGTGTTAGATATAGAGAACAGGAAAGACATACTGAAAAAATGACATTTGTATGGAGACCTGAAAGAAGTGAGAGGCATAGCTGTGCAGATATCTGGGGGGAGACATATTTTAACAATTTACCTTACTGAAAACATTAGTGGTTTGAAATGCTGATACATTTTAAAGTCTCATCTGTTGGTAAGTATTCTTTGCTGATACTTAGTAAGTATTCTTATAACAAGGTAGTATTAATAATAATTATTCTTGGCTGATACTTCATATATATTCTTACTAATAGCAGTAATGCTCTAACTATAATAAGCATTCTTTGCTCATATATGTTCCCTGATAGGCAGAATATCGATTATTCATTAAATATTATTGAATATTATTGAGAGATTTATTTATCTTAAAGTTGACAGGTACTGTTCCAGATTCTAGGGATTCAGTGTTAAATATCTGAGATAGACCTACTCCCAACCCGCACAGAGTTGCCAGATAAAATACAGGACCCATGATTACATTGGAATTTCAGAGAATGCATAATTTTCTGCTATAAATGTGTACTGAATATTATGTGGAACATACTTATGCTTAAAAAAAAACTATGTGTTCTCATCTGAAATTCAAATTTATCTGGACATCCTGTATTTTTATTTGCTGAAACCAGCAATTCTATGCCCTCACTGAACCTACAGTCTACCTTCTGGAAGCAGAGATGAGTAAAAACAGTTAGTACAGGGTGCACAGGCTATATAGCCTGGAAAGCCGTAAAATGGAAGACCCTGGGATTCTGAGTGTGGCAGAAGCTTGCCTGCCAGCCAAGAATATCCATCCTTAAGAGCAAGAAATAAACTTGTATTTGAGCCATATGTTTTGGATCCATTTGTCCCACGGTCACTTTGTAATACTGGCCTACCCTAATTACCTTAATGGTCAGCCCTAAGGTTGACTATCTTGCCCAAACTGACTTCAGAATCAAAAGTTGTCATGTAATGTACCAACAACCAATAAAAAATGTAAATAAAGGCAACAGGTAAAAAGGCTTGTACTGTAGTCACCATTCTGTCACATGCTGGTTTTAAAAACTGGGCTGGGGTTCCTGACGTGGGGTACAAACCCTTCACTCTTCGGGAATAACCTCACTCATTCCTCCTTTTTCCTTTTTACTGCAACGTTCTCTCCTGATTCCAGGTCGCTGTGTCAGTGGTAGAGTTTACAAGTGAGATTGTATCTCAACCTTTTCTACCTGCTACGATGTGGTTTCTCTCTAGTTTGCCTCATGTGAAAGGTTTGCTCTGCCAGGCTTTAGGTTTTATCAGAAGAAATTATTCTATGTACAGCCTGTAGATGCGTTGTGTCCACAGGAGGTGATCTCAAGATCTTCCTGTGTCACCACCTTGAGCCAGAACCAGAATCATCGTCCTAACCTGGCTGTAAACCTGAGTATTTTCAAGGCAGTCATGAGGAACGTAAGAAAATGACAAGAATTGATGGTTTTCCTAAGCAACTAACACTGTATATTATTTCCAGCTACTAAAAAATTATAAATTTTTTTTCTTTTAAACAGTTACTGAATGTAAAGACAGGTATTACAGGCCCTGAAAATTATTAAAAATAGGACATAATTTCTGATTTCAGAAAGTGTAGGACCTAGTAGAAATAAAGCCACATAATACTAAGCAGAATATAATCAATGCCAAAAGATAAGTGCAAACAGTATCTCTAATTGAAGTGAGAAATTCATTCAGAGTGAAGAATAGAATAAAGTCATTGAATGAGGAAGCATTTTCTTGAAAGCTTTAGTTTTCTATCTTTAATTTTTTTGTTGTTGTTTATAATAATTTGTCAAAAATTTACAAAATGCAGAAATGACAGAAAAATCAAGTCACTTTTAATCTCCCTACACAGATATAAGCCACTGATAATATTTTAGTATATATAATGTTTTATATTTTAATAAATATATACTTAATAAACAAAAATATATTTTAAATTTTAAATAAAATTAGGATCATATATATATATATATATATTTTATATCCTAGTTTTTTTCTAATATAATGGGCATTTTTCACTAAATTTTTAAAATATGACTTTTAAAAAGTACATAATATTCCATCTCATGGATGTATTATAACTTATTTTCTTACCAGATACTTTATTTCAGATGTTTTATAGATGCTGATGCACTAAACAGCCCTATACATAATCTTTGTAATAACCGTACAATTATTATTTAAACACTAGTTACTGCTCTGGATGTCAGATACATGTTAGTGAAAAAGGTTCAAATTTCTGCCCACATGAAGAAGAACAGATGATAGAGATAATAAATATGTAAACTCTATACTTTGAAAAATGGTGGTAAGTGCTCTGGAGAAAAATAAAGCAGGGAAGAGGAGGAAGTGGTGGGGCTAGGTACTTGCCTTTGAAACCTGTGCAATAGCAATAACATGGAGTGGAATTTGATAAATGCCAAAAAGAGTTTCAAACTGCAATGAGGGACATTACCTAATTGGACAGGAAAGAAAGAGAAACCTCCCCAAATTAGCAGAGAACAAGGTAGATAACCAAAGCCAAAGCAAAGAGCAAAGAGAATTTCCAAAAGGAGAATGTATTTTTACAAAAGTTAATGACGATATAAAAGTGAATACTGAACAAAAGCTGTTAGAGCTGAGGACGCCATTGTTGACTTTTATAAGGAACAGAAGGACAGAAGTAAGATGAATTAGATCACCAGGGATTTTAGTGAATGACTGAAGGCAGAAAATATAAACTTCTCTTTCTGAACTAAAGAAGAGGATGGGACGGTAGCTCAAACAAGCAAAGAGGGAGAAGAAAATGGCAACCCACTCCAGTATTCTTACCTGGGAAATTCCAGAGGAGCCTGACAGGCTGCAGTTCACGAGGTCACAAGAGAGTCGGACACGACGTAGCGACTAAACAACAACAAACGTTTGCAGGCTTATTCAATTTTATACTTGTTTAATGTTCATGACTCTGATGACACACAATAAATGTTACTACCTTAAAAAAGAAGGAGGACCAAAGAGAAGCTTTATTTTAAAGTGAAGGTAAAACCTGAACATGTTTTTAGGTAGAGAAAAGGCAGGGGAAAACTGAAAGTGTGGGAGAGTATTGGGGGGCAGGGTAGGTCTTAGGACTAGAAAAAGACAGGGTCAGGAGCGGAGGTGGGAACAAGAGATTCCTCTGAGAACAGAAATAATGGGCATTTTTCACTAAATTTTTAAAATATGACTTTTAAAAAGTACATAATATTCCATCTCATGGATGTATTATAACTTATTTTCTTACCAGATACTTTATTTCAGATGTTTTATAGATGCTGATGCACTAAACAGCCCTATACATAATCTTTGTAATAACCGTACAATTATTATTTAAACACTAGTTACTGCTCTGGATGTCAGATACATGTTAGTGAAAAAGGTTCAAATTTCTGCCCACATGAAGAAGAACAGATGATAGAGATAATAAATATGTAAACTCTATACTTTGAAAAATGGTGGTAAGTGCTCTGGAGAAAAATAAAGCAGGGAAGAGGAGGAAGTGGTGGGGCTAGGTACTTGCCTTTGAAACCTGTGCAATAGCAATAACATGGAGTGGAATTTGATAAATGCCAAAAGAGTTTCAAACTGCAATGAGGGACATTACCTAATTGGACAGGAAAGAAAGAGAAACCTCCCCAAATTAGCAGAGAACAAGGTAGATAACCAAAGCCAAAGCAAAGAGCAAAGAGAATTTCCAAAAGGAGAATGTATTTTTACAAAAGTTAATGACGATATAAAAGTGAATACTGAACAAAAGCTGTTAGAGCTGAGGACGCCATTGTTGACTTTTATAAGGAACAGAAGGACAGAAGTAAGATGAATTAGATCACCAGGGATTTTAGTGAATGACTGAAGGCAGAAAATATAAACTTCTCTTTCTGAACTAAAGAAGAGGATGGGACGGTAGCTCAAACAAGCAAAGAGGGAGAAGAAAATGGCAACCCACTCCAGTATTCTTACCTGGGAAATTCCAGAGGAGCCTGACAGGCTGCAGTTCACGAGGTCACAAGAGAGTCGGACACGACGTAGCGACTAAACAACAACAAACGTTTGCAGGCTTATTCAATTTTATACTTGTTTAATGTTCATGACTCTGATGACACACAATAAATGTTACTACCTTAAAAAAGAAGGAGGACCAAAGAGAAGCTTTATTTTAAAGTGAAGGTAAAACCTGAACATGTTTTTAGGTAGAGAAAAGGCAGGGGAAAACTGAAAGTGTGGGAGAGTATTGGGGGGCAGGGTAGGTCTTAGGACTAGAAAAAGACAGGGTCAGGAGCGGAGGTGGGAACAAGAGATTCCTCTGAGAACAGAAATAATGGCAAGAATATAAACCATGCCCAAACCAGTGCCCAGTGTGATGGTAACTAACCACAGGCGGCCCAGATATTTGGTCAAACATTATTCCAGATGTGTGTGAGGGTGTTTTCAGATGAGATTAATATTTGAATGGGTAGCTTGAGTTAAGCAGATTGCCATCCCACAAGTGGGTGGACCTCATCCAGTCAAAGACCTGAATGGAACAAAAAGATACCCTCCCTGGAAGAAGAAGGGACTACCAGACTACCTTGAGCTGGGATGGCAGTCTTTTCTGCCTTCAGGGCCAAGCTGAAACACTGGCTCTTTTTAGGTCTCAAGCCTGACAGTTTGGGGACTGGAACTACATTATTGACTCTCCCAGGCTTCCAGTTTGCTAACTGAGCATGTTGGGACATCTCAGGTTCCATGATGCTGTTAGCCAATTTAAAATCAGTCACTCAGGGGCTTCCCCTGGTGGTCCAGTGGATAAAGACACCGCCTTGCAGTACAAGGGGCACCAGTTTGATCCCTGGCCTGGGAAGATCCCATGTGCCGCGGAGCGGCTGAACCAATGTGTCCAGTTACCGAGCTGGAGCTCTGGCGCGCGTGCGCCCAGAGCCGGTGCTCTGCGACGACAGTGGCCACTGCGATGGGAGGCCCACAGGAGCCAAAGAACAAAGACGGATGAAAATGGAGAAATGAAAGACCAGTGGAAGACCGCCCATCCCCCTCCCTCCCCACCCCATCCTCCAAAAGATAAATTTAAAAAATTTAAAAAAAAAAAAACCCTTATAAAATCAATCACTCAGTCTCAATCTCTCTCTCGCCCCCTTTATGGGCTTTTTCAGTGGCTCAGTGGTAAAGACTCTGCCTGCAATGTAGGAGCTGCAGGAGATGTGGGTTCAACCCCTGGTTTGAGAGGATCCCTGGAGGAGGGCGTGGCAACCCACTCCAGTATTCTTCCCTGGAGAATCTCATGGACAGGGCTACAGGCCACAGGGTGGCAAAGAGTTGGACTCGATTTAAGTGACTTTGCACGCACACATGAACACATATATGGCTTCTGGGGGGTTCATATGGACAAACAAGCAGATCTGAGCTCTTCATGAGCAAGGATCCCGGCAGGCAGGTGCTCAGCTTCAAGGACATTCAACAAGCAGTCCTGTAGGTGGTCAGAGCTATGAGTCAGAAATATGAAGTCAAGGGAAAGAGAAAAAAACCAGCGTTTCATCACCTACTTGTGCAGGCGCCCCTCTAGCACTTCCCAGGCCTGCCTGCTGAGGGTTCTTTCTTTTTTCAGAAAAGGAAACAGAGACCACGCAAGATTAATTAAGATAGTCCGGGGTCACGAAACAGAATAGACTTAGAGCCTGGATCTGAATCCAGAGGCATTATCCAGAGCAAGCGTGACAGGAGTTGTCTCTGACCTATCCATGGGAATTGGGTTAGGGACCAGGCTCCAGTCCCTGTGCAGACTGTTGGAACTGGGATTGTTGTTTAGTGGCTCAGTTGTGTCCAATGCTTTTGCAACCCCATGGACTGCAGCCCACCAGGCTCCTCAGTCCATGGGATTTCCCAGGCAAGAATACTGGAGTGGGTTTCCTTCTCCACAGGATCTTCCCAACCCAGGAATTGAACCCACATCTCCTACACTGCAAGTGGATTCTTTACCACTGAGCCACCTGGGAAGCCCAGGAACTGGGATATCTGGATCAAAAGCAAGGCAGAGACTTGGGCACAGAGGAAGAAGAAAGCATAAGGGAGCCAGTCAACAAAATAAAGCATAAGAGAAGAATCTGCTCAAAGGAACATGATCAAAAGGATAATGGAGTAAGAACTTCTAAGATGTTAGTAAGAATATCACTTTAATATTCAATTCGTTAGTCTCCAGAGACTAGTACTCCAAAACAAAAGAAAAAATCACATCTTATTAGGCAATATCTATCACAGATGATGGATTCACAGAAGCTCTCACGACATCCACTTAATTTGCCAGATTAACTGGTGTTTCTCATTCCCTCTGTAAAATATACCATAGCACAATATGTGTGTGTATATACATATATACACTCCAGGGGATCTTCCTGATCCAAGGATCAAACCCGTGTCTCTTGTATCTCCTGCACTAGCAGGCGAGTTCTTTACCACTATGCCACTTGGGAATCCCTCCACAGCACTGTGTGTGCCCCAAACTGGTAGAATTTCTTTTATGATCATTGTGAACTTCACCCACTACAAGTTCCATGTTTGTATAGTCAGCTGCATTTCTGCCCAAGCCTCTTTATTCCACCTAAACTTGTTATTGGGGTTCAGCATCGCAGCGCAGTGGGAATAGGTGGATGCCACGGAGCCTGTTCTGGAAGCCGGCTGTCGCTCATATTCTCTGTAATAGAGCGGGGAGGGCTGGCCTTTAGGGTTCACCATATCAGAAGAGTCCGATTTCCATCTGGCGCCGATCATCTCTGCCTGCACCTTTCCTTCCAGCTTGGTTATGGCTTGTTGAACTCTGGGGACGCGTGGGCCAACGTGGTGGCACATTCTGGAGGAGGAGGACCCATCACTGCCGGAGAGTAAAAGCTTTCCTTGAGGAGGACGGGTGTGGTCGTCCTTGGTGAGGTTCCAGAAGGGAGTCTCATTTATTTTCGTTTGGCCACCTTTCCTGGGTTAGGTCCAAAGTCAAGACGGTAATGGAATAAAATGGTCGTCACTCAGTCGTGTCCGACTCTTCTGCGACCCCTGCACTGTAGCCCGCCAGGCCCCTCCGGTCCATGGAAGTCTCCAGGCCAGAAGACTGCAGTGCGTACCCATGCCCTTCTCCAGGGGATCTTCCCGACCCAGGGATCCCACCCGGGTCTCTCGCTGCAGGCACACTCTTTACTGTCTGAGCCACAATGAGAACAAAGGGTGCCCTAATTTAGATTTGAGATTTCCGTGAGATAGGGAGATTCAGAGATGTGTCAGGAGGGACAGCTTCCCACAGACGTGAAATAGAGTACCTCCTGGGGCGAAGCTAGCCTCCTAAAGGCCCTGCGGGTGGATATGAGGAATAGGAGGTTGAAGCATACACTGAAGATGCAGCGCAGTCCTTTCACGCTTGGTCTCTTTTGTGTCTGGGGGCATTTGTTCACCGGTGTTCGGAATCGTCAGTACATGTTGAACTCAGGGTTTGTTCTCACTGATTGGGGTTTGAGTCTTTTTGCTTTGGCTGTCATTGCAGCACAAGGAAAGCCTTGTCTTCTGCGTGCTTTGGCAACTCCTAGCGTATGGACTCCTCAGGCACTGAAATGCAGAAGGCCACCCCAGTTTCTTAAAAACCGTGTTCACTGACAGTGCCTAGTCCTTAATTTAAAAAGTTATTGCTAAGAAGTACGGTCTGTCATTTGAGACTAAGTCCTAGTAGTAACGTTAGAGATCACTGGTCACCATACAAAATGAGCTAATAATGAACAAGTTTGAAATATTCTAAGAATTACCAAAATGTGACACAGAGACGTGGAGGGAACAAAGGCTTTTGGGAAAATGGTGCGGATCGACTTGCTCTGTGCACGGTTGCACAAACTTTTGATTTGTGTTAAAAAAAAAAAAAGCTATATCTGATATCTGTAAAGCACAACAAATTACAATAAATCAAAGTACAAAAAAAAAACTTGTTATTGTAATTATGTTAATTATTATATAAACCCATGCAGTGTGAATCACTCACTCAATAAAGTGCTGTCAAATTAGGCATAAGTAAGATAACTATTAAAACCTAAACAAAATTTTAAAAAACCTACAAATATTTTTCATTTCAAAAGATGGACAAATGAAATATAGTCGATCCTTGCAGAAAGCAGGGGTGAGGGGTGCGAGCCCACCACACAGTGCAAAATCCGAGTATAATTTATAATTGGTCCTCTGTCTATGCAGTTCCTGGGTATCAACTGTCCACATCAAAGCCACAAACTCAATCAGCAAGACTCATATGGTACAGCAGTCCTTACTGTTGGAAACATTAGCATATAAGTGGATCTGCACAATTCAAACCCCATTTGAGAGTCAACTGTACACTTGCAGTTCAAGTTATTTTAATCTTGAGGTATGTAGCATCACTTTAAAAATTTTGCTGCTTTAATTGACTTCTTTAATCCACCAATTACCTACCAGTATTGGATCAGAGGGCTTTTACTACACTCTGCACTGTACTTAAATAGCACTTTCGTTCGCTTTTTTCAAAAAAAGCACAATCTGGGGCTTCCCTGGTAGTCCAGTGGGTAAGGACACTGCCTTGCAGTACAAGGGGCGCCGGTTTGATTCCTGGCCTGGGAAGATCCCACGTGCCGTGGAGCGGCTGGACTGATGTGTCCAATTACCGAGCCAGAGCTCTGCGACAACAGAGGCCACTGTGATGGGAGGCCCACACGGGCCAGAGAACAAAGATGGATGAAAATAGATAAATGAAAGACCAACAGAAGTGGCCCGCCCGCCCCCCTCCCTCCTCAACCCGCCTCCCCGCCACCCAAAAAAAATTTAAAAAAAAAAAAAAAAAAGCACAATCTGTCTAGAAAAAGCAGAATTCAAGGTTGAGTCCATGCTCTTTAAGTGATTCTATTCAGCACTTTTTTGTTAAATCTCAATACAGAGCATAATACTCCTACATGTCTGTTTGGGCTGTTCCTCCAAGTCTCAGGTATAATATGATTCCTGCATATTAAATTCTGTATTGTAAGCATTCATGGTTCACTAGTATTCATAAGACTGCCAGGAATTATGCATTTTGGAGCCAAGGTATTGTTTCATTACAGACCAATAGACAGAGTATTCTAATAGTTCTCAGTGTAAGGAATCCTAGAGATAATCTGCTGTGATTCTCCTGTATTAAAGATAAGTAAACTGAGGTCCAGGGTTAAAGATACTTGCCCAAGTAAAAATATATTGAAATAAAGAGAAAGGTTTCAATAACCCCAAACAATTGTACCTTCCCAGAAATATATGGCATTTAAAATCCAAGATTCTCAAAGCACTTTTAAATCAAATCATAATGATTCTGATACTTACATATCAAATCACTGTCCTTTTTTCTATCAGTTGAGTTGCCTCCTCTCAGACATTGGCTGAAAAGGTCACCATTTTCTTTGCAGGTGAATCAGCTGAGAGTTGCATTCATCCATGAAGAAGAAACCTGAAAAACAAGGGTTATTTTTATCACCTGTGTCAGTGGTGGGCCGTCCAGGCAGGCCTCACTGGTCCACTCTTAAGTTTTATAATGTCATTAAGAACATGAGGCTTTCTTGGGTTTTTGTTCAGCCAACCTTAATGTGTGCTTGTCACCGGGTAATGAGCTATTTCACCTCACGTTATTGTAGGTCTGCTTTGGCAAAAGTGATGGGAAAAAGAAAAAAAAAAAAGCATATCAGCTTAACTCGCTCTCTTTAGAAAAGAGGTTTTCTGGAACTATCCTCATAATTTCCTTTTAGATCTGACTGGCCAACTCAGTTACATGCCCACTGTGCCCTGGCTGTACTACCTGATGGGAGGGCACCCCGTAATCTCTGTCACTGGAGGACTGTTGCCAAGATCAGAAAGAAGGAGTAGGTGGTGTCTATATCATGTTCTTCGTTCATAGTAGATGCTGACAAACAGCAGTTCTTCTTCTGTTAAAAAAAAAAAAAGAAAAGAAATGGGGGTGACATGACCAGATTTCTTCTGTAGTAACTGTGAAGAAATGGAGAAATGTTTTCATACATGTAAAGAATCCAATGTGGTAATAACATAATCTCTAGTAGCAAAACTGCCTCATACATGTAGTTTACCACATACCAGTCAATCCCATGATAAAATGCTGAAGCACAATCCAATACTGTATTATACTGGACTATTACTATATAAATTGGTTTGAAATGAACAGTTTATATAATGAAAGTGAAAGTATTAGTCACTCAGTTGTGTCAGACTCTTTTTGACCCCATGGAGCCTGCCAGGCTCCTCTATCCATGGAATTCTCCTGGCAAGAATAGTGGAGTAGTTTGCCATTTCCTCCTCCAGGCAATCTTGGGATCCAGGGATCGAGCCCGGGTCTCTGGCATTGCAGGCGGATTCTGTACCATCTGAGCCACCAGGGAAAGCCTCAGATTTATATTATAAAGGCAAAATACAAAACAAAACTTCACATAGAACCTCTGTCTAAATAGTTTCTCCGAAATGAATTAAATATGGGGACTTCCTGGTGGTCCAGTGGTTAAGACTCAATTCTTTCACTGCAGGGCACAGGTTCGATCCTGGTTCAGGGAACTAAGATCCCACAAGGCAAGGTCAAAACAAAAGAGTTTTAAATATGAAAAGGGTATGTGTGTATGCCTAAAAACTGGTCACCTGTGTCAGTGGTGGGCCGTCCAGGCAGGCCTCACTGGTCCACTCTTAAGTTTTATAATGTCATTAAGAACATGAGGCTTTCTTGGGTTTTTGTTCAGCCAACCTTAATGTGTGCTTGTCACCGGGTAATGAGCTATTTCACCTCACGTTATTGTAGGTCTGCTTTGGCAAAAGTGATGGGAAAAAGAAAAAAAAAAAAGCATATCAGCTTAACTCGCTCTCTTTAGAAAAGAGGTTTTCTGGAACTATCCTCATAATTTCCTTTTAGATCTGACTGGCCAACTCAGTTACATGCCCACTGTGCCCTGGCTGTACTACCTGATGGGAGGGCACCCCGTAATCTCTGTCACTGGAGGACTGTTGCCAAGATCAGAAAGAAGGAGTAGGTGGTGTCTATATCATGTTCTTCGTTCATAGTAGATGCTGACAAACAGCAGTTCTTCTTCTGTTAAAAAAAAAAAAAGAAAAGAAATGGGGGTGACATGACCAGATTTCTTCTGTAGTAACTGTGAAGAAATGGAGAAATGTTTTCATACATGTAAAGAATCCAATGTGGTAATAACATAATCTCTAGTAGCAAAACTGCCTCATACATGTAGTTTACCACATACCAGTCAATCCCATGATAAAATGCTGAAGCACAATCCAATACTGTATTATACTGGACTATTACTATATAAATTGGTTTGAAATGAACAGTTTATATAATGAAAGTGAAAGTATTAGTCACTCAGTTGTGTCAGACTCTTTTTGACCCCATGGAGCCTGCCAGGCTCCTCTATCCATGGAATTCTCCTGGCAAGAATAGTGGAGTAGTTTGCCATTTCCTCCTCCAGGCAATCTTGGGATCCAGGGATCGAGCCCGGGTCTCTGGCATTGCAGGCGGATTCTGTACCATCTGAGCCACCAGGGAAAGCCTCAGATTTATATCATAAAGGCAAAATACAAAACAAAACTTCACATAGAACCTCTGTCTAAATAGTTTCTCCGAAATGAATTAAATATGGGGACTTCCCTGGTGGTCCAGTGGTTAAGACTCAATTCTTTCACTGCAGGGCACACGGGTTCGATCCTGGTTCAGGGAACTAAGATCCCACAAGGCAAGGTCAAAACAAAAGAGTTTTAAATATGAAAAGGGTATGTGTGTATGTAATAAAAAGAAGGGAACACAGCCATTTAAACTCTATCTAGGAATCATCATGCTTTGTGTTTTACAAATACTTGTACCCTCAATCTTTACAATGACCCTGAGTAATTATTGCCCTAGTAAAAGGATCACATGAAGGCATCGGAAAGATTAAGCATCCTAAACAGGGATTGGGACCTGGGATTCAAACACTGACGAAACTCTGCAGTCTGTATTGGTTCTTTCAGTTCATGCCCTAAACACAAGATTGTCTCATGAATATAAATTTGCCTCTTAATCATGTACAATTGTGTGACTTTGGGTGTTAATAGACGTATAGCGGGGTTTTTTTTTAATTTTCTTTTTTGGCTACTTATATTGATCTTTTATTTATTTATCTTTGCTCTTTGGCCTGTGTGGGCCTCCCATCACAGTGGCCTCTCTCATTGCAAAGCGTCAGCTCTGGGCGCATGTGCTCCAGAGCTCTGGCTAGGTAGTTGGATACATAAGTCCAGCAGCTCTGCGGCACGTGGGATCTTCCCAGGCCAGGGATCGAACCAGTGCCCCCTTGCACTGCAAGGTGGTGTCCTTACCCACTGGACCACCAGGGAAGCCCTGTATTGTGGTTTTCATTTTCAGATCTGTAAAACAGAATTTTGGTTCTAGCTTGCTTTTCAAAATACAACCCAAGACAATATAAGCAATCGGGTTACTGCAAGGTGGTGTCTATCCATGGAATTCTCCTGGCAAGAATAGTGGAGTAGTTTGCCATTTCCTCCTCCAGGCAATCTTGGGATCCAGGGATCGAGCCCGGGTCTCTGGCATTGCAGGCGGATTCTGTACCATCTGAGCCACCAGGGAAAGCCTCAGATTTATATTATAAAGGCAAAATACAAAACAAAACTTCACATAGAACCTCTGTCTAAATAGTTTCTCCGAAATGAATTAAATATGGGGACTTCCCTGGTGGTCCAGTGGTTAAGACTCAATTCTTTCACTGCAGGGCACACGGGTTCGATCCTGGTTCAGGGAACTAAGATCCCACAAGGCAAGGTCAAAACAAAAGAGTTTTAAATATGAAAAGGGTATGTGTGTATGTAATAAAAAGAAGGGAACACAGCCATTTAAACTCTATCTAGGAATCATCATGCTTTGTGTTTTACAAATACTTGTACCCCTCAATCTTTACAATGACCCTGAGTAATTATTGCCCTAGTAAAAGGATCACATGAAGGCATCGGAAAGATTAAGCATCCTAAACAGGGATTGGGACCTGGGATTCAAACACTGACGAAACTCTGCAGTCTGTATTGGTTCTTTCAGTTCATGCCCTAAACACAAGATTGTCTCATGAATATAAATTTGCCTCTTAATCATGTACAATTGTGTGACTTTGGGTGTTAATAGACGTATAGTGGGGTTTTTTTTTAATTTTCTTTTTTGGCTACTTATATTGATCTTTTATTTATTTATCTTTGCTCTTTGGCCTGTGTGGGCCTCCCATCACAGTGGCCTCTCTCATTGCAAAGCGTCAGCTCTGGGCGCATGTGCTCCAGAGCTCTGGCTAGGTAGTTGGATACATAAGTCCAGCAGCTCTGCGGCACGTGGGATCTTCCCAGGCCAGGGATCGAACCAGTGCCCCCTTGCACTGCAAGGTGGTGTCCTTACCCACTGGACCACCAGGGAAGCCCTGTATTGTGGTTTTCATTTTCAGATCTGTAAAACAGAATTTTGGTTCTAGCTTGCTTTTCAAAATACAACCCAAGACAATATAAGCAAAGTAATACGAAGGAATGAGTAATTAGATGCTGAATTTAACCAGTTTATATAGTTGGAACCCACACTTGCCCTGGCTTCCAAAAAATATTTTTCTCTGTAATTGCCAAAATACTTGATTCTGTTGTCCAATTAATTTTATATGTGTGCATATATACATGTATATCTTCAAATTGCATTTTTAATTGCCATATTCCACCAGGAAGCATGTCCATGCTTTTTCCTTTTGAACTTTTTCTTGCTTATTTTTCCCACTGCTTAGATTTATCCCATCATCTACAGTTAAAACTATGTTACAGGTATCTTTGTTGTTCTTTCAATTATTTCTTTAGTCTAATTCCACCTCTTTCCAACTTTAACTCAGTACATATCCTATAGTACTCAGCATATATTCTATACTACTTAGCATATATCCTATAGTGCTAAGCATATATCCTACAGTACCTCAGCATGTATCCTATAGTACCTCAGCATATATCCTACAGTACCTCAGCATATATCTTATAATACCTCAGCATATACCCTATAGTATTCAGTATATATCCTATAGTACTTCAGCATATGTCCTACAGTACCTCAGCATATATCCTATAATACCTCAGCATATACCCTATAGTACTCAGCATATACCCTATAGTACTCAGCAATATCTTATAGTACCTCAGCATATATCCTATAGTGCTTACCTATGGTACCTGTGTCAATAGAATCATTTTGTTGGCAACACTGTCACCATTTGGAGTCAGTCTCAGTTGTGAAAGACAATTTATTTAGGCATAACAACAGCAACGTTCAAAAGATATTTTCAATGTCTTTTGTAAAGAACTGAAATAAAATGCAAGCCTCCCTTTAAGTCACTGGATCTTTTTACAGAGGTTAAAAAATTTAAGTTAAAGTGCACTTCATTTTTTTCACTAGTGCTTCCAAGAAGATTCTTTTATACTTTAAAAAGTACCACTTTCAGTTTCATGAAGAATTCTGAAACCTATTAGCTACTCAGATGCAATAGTTTTTTTTTTCCTTTCCACAGATTGGGCTGAGCAAACTGCCCTGGCAGGAAGCCCTGTATTGTGGTTTTCATTTTCAGATCTGTAAAACAGAATTTTGGTTCTAGCTTGCTTTTCAAAATACAACCCAAGACAATATAAGCAAAGTAATACGAAGGAATGAGTAATTAGATGCTGAATTTAACCAGTTTATATAGTTGGAACCCACACTTGCCCTGGCTTCCAAAAAATATTTTTCTCTGTAATTGCCAAAATACTTGATTCTGTTGTCCAATTAATTTTATATGTGTGCATATATACATGTATATCTTCAAATTGCATTTTTAATTGCCATATTCCACCAGGAAGCATGTCCATGCTTTTTCCTTTTGAACTTTTTCTTGCTTATTTTTCCCACTGCTTAGATTTATCCCATCATCTACAGTTAAAACTATGTTACAGGTATCTTTGTTGTTCTTTCAATTATTTCTTTAGTCTAATTCCACCTCTTTCCAACTTTAACTCAGTACATATCCTATAGTACTCAGCATATATTCTATACTACTTAGCATATATCCTATAGTGCTAAGCATATATCCTACAGTACCTCAGCATGTATCCTATAGTACCTCAGCATATATCCTACAGTACCTCAGCATATATCTTATAATACCTCAGCATATACCCTATAGTATTCAGTATATATCCTATAGTACTTCAGCATATGTCCTACAGTACCTCAGCATATATCCTATAATACCTCAGCATATACCCTATAGTACTCAGCATATACCCTATAGTACTCAGCAATATCTTATAGTACCTCAGCATATATCCTATAGTGCTTACCTATGGTACCTGTGTCAATAGAATCATTTTGTTGGCAACACTGTCACCATTTGGAGTCAGTCTCAGTTGTGAAAGACAATTTATTTAGGCATAACAACAGCAACGTTCAAAAGATATTTTCAATGTCTTTTGTAAAGAACTGAAATAAAATGCAAGCCTCCCTTTAAGTCACTGGATCTTTTTACAGAGGTTAAAAAATTTAAGTTAAAGTGCACTTCATTTTTTTCACTAGTGCTTCCAAGAAGATTCTTTTATACTTTAAAAAGTACCACTTTCAGTTTCATGAAGAATTCTGAAACCTATTAGCTACTCAGATGCAATAGTTTTTTTTTTCCTTTCCACAGATTGGGCTGAGCAAACTGCCCTGGCAGGAAGCCACCAGAAATTCCAGTTGCAGAATACTGCAATCTTCCTTCACATAAAGGGCCTGGAAAGTGCTAGCAATGCCTTATGCCTCCTAACCATCTCTAACCTTTATTCAAGAAAAGGCCAAAGGTGAAGAAAAAATGTTTGGCACAGTTGACCTGTTAAGTAAAATAAAAGCATATACTCATACTATATATAAATTCCTTTTTAAAGTATGTTGTGTCTTGTTTTCTCAGGTATAAAATTATTTTAAGCCAATTTAAATGACTCAGATTTTAAGAAACTACTGGAATATTTTTTGTAAGTTTCTTTCATATCATCTGAATTATGATATGTATTTCAACACTTTGCTCTACCAGAGTATGTAGGTTTGTCTATCACTTCACAGCTGTCAAAGGAAAATTCTTATTTTAAATCTCTATCATCATTGAATTGTTCTAATAATAAAAGGCCTAAATTTTAGATCCTCAGGGACATCAAGATATCTCATCTACTGTGCTGTCCAAGCTCTGGCAGCAGCATGTTGTAAAGCAGATATATTATAGGCCATAGAGGGTAGGAACAAAACCTTACATTGTCACCTAAGATGGTGAATACGATTATACAATATTTTTGTTTAAGACTACTAGGCTATTTTAATAAGTGAACCAAACTGGGGTGGGGGTGGGGGATTCCAGACATATCTATTTCAGGATACAGCTTATCATTGACCCCTTTTCCTCCTTAAGGAAAATGTATTCCTCCTCCTACATAGCTCAGAGCATTGTCATAACATTCTCGTGAAAGCAGTCATTTATAAATGGAGTTCACACAGACTTAGAGAATGAACTTATGGTTGCCAGGGGGAAAGGACGGGGGAAGGGAGTCTGGGATGGACATGTTTAATCAAAAATGCAAGCCTCCCTTTAAGCCCTTTTTACAGAGGTTAAAAAATTTAAGTTAAAGTGCACTTCATTTTTTTCACTAGTGCTTCCAAGAAGATTCTTTTATACTTTAAAAAGTACCACTTTCAGTTTCATGAAGAATTCTGAAACCTATTAGCTACTCAGATGCAATAGTTTTTTTTTTCCTTTCCACAGATTGGGCTGAGCAAACTGCCCTGGCAGGAAGCCACCAGAAATTCCAGTTGCAGAATACTGCAATCTTCCTTCACATAAAGGGCCTGGAAAGTGCTAGCAATGCCTTATGCCTCCTAACCATCTCTAACCTTTATTCAAGAAAAGGCCAAAGGTGAAGAAAAAATGTTTGGCACAGTTGACCTGTTAAGTAAAATAAAAGCATATACTCATACTATGTATAAATTCCTTTTTAAAGTATGTTGTGTCTTGTTTTCTCAGGTATAAAATTATTTTAAGCCAATTTAAATGACTCAGATTTTAAGAAACTACTGGAATATTTTTTGTAAGTTTCTTTCATATCATCTGAATTATGATATGTATTTCAACACTTTGCTCTACCAGAGTATGTAGGTTTGTCTATCACTTCACAGCTGTCAAAGGAAAATTCTTATTTTAAATCTCTATCATCATTGAATTGTTCTAATAATAAAAGGCCTAAATTTTAGATCCTCAGGGACATCAAGATATCTCATCTACTGTGCTGTCCAAGCTCTGGCAGCAGCATGTTGTAAAGCAGATATATTATAGGCCATAGAGGGTAGGAACAAAACCTTACATTGTCACCTAAGATGGTGAATACGATTATACAATATTTTTGTTTAAGACTACTAGGCTATTTTAATAAGTGAACCAAACTGGGGTGGGGGTGGGGGATTCCAGACATATCTATTTCAGGATACAGCTTATCATTGACCCCTTTTCCTCCTTAAGGAAAATGTATTCCTCCTCCTACATAGCTCAGAGCATTGTCATAACATTCTCGTGAAAGCAGTCATTTATAAATGGAGTTCACACAGACTTAGAGAATGAACTTATGGTTGCCAGGGGGAAAGGACGGGGGAAGGGAGTCTGGGATGGACATGCACACACTGCTGTATTTAAAATGGATAACTAACATGGACCTACTGTGTACAGCACAAGGAACTCTGCTCAGTGTTATGTGGTAGCCTGAATGGGAGGGGAGTTTGGGGGAAAATGGATGTATATGTGTGTATGGCTGAGTCCCTTCAGTATCCACCTGAAACTACCACAACATTGTTAATTGGTTATACTCCAATATAAAATTAAAATTTTAAAAATAAACAAAAATTAAACAATACTATACTAGCTTTCCTGTTTAAAAGAAAAAAAAAAAGAGTTCAGAATCTACATTGCAGCCTTGTAAGGTGATCAAATTGTGTGATGACCTTGGAGTTAAGCTCCAATTGGGCAAAGTCTGGTGAAGTGGATCTAGCACAGCAAATACAAAAGCCCCAAAGTTCTTTTTATTCTACTAGATATTTGTACTTGTTACGGTTTCCCTGAGGAAAGACTGGTGCCGGTAAAAGGGCAACAAGCCTGATGGTCTGAACTTGACAGTCAAAAATACCCATGGAAAAAATCCTGACTTTCAGATTCATGACTCTGAGAAATGGCCCAGGATGAAGTCAAGTCTACCTTTGAACTGTAGAAAGAAAAAAAAAAGTTTGCTAGGCAGATGAGTAAACGGCAGGGCTTATCTTACTTACAAATGACTATCAAACTGTCCAAGATATTTCAGGCTCAAAATTGTTTATTCACAAATAATGAAGAAGAGCATCAGCATGTTGTAAAGCAGATATATTATAGGCCATAGAGGGTAGGAACAAAACCTTACATTGTCACCTAAGATGGTGAATACGATTATACAATATTTTTGTTTAAGACTACTAGGCTATTTTAATAAGTGAACCAAACTGGGGTGGGGGGGGGGATTCCAGACATATCTATTTCAGGATACAGCTTATCATTGACCCCTTTTCCTCCTTAAGGAAAATGTATTCCTCCTCCTACATAGCTCAGAGCATTGTCATAACATTCTCGTGAAAGCAGTCATTTATAAATGGAGTTCACACAGACTTAGAGAATGAACTTATGGTTGCCAGGGGGAAAGGACGGGGGAAGGGAGTCTGGGATGGACATGCACACACTGCTGTATTTAAAATGGATAACTAACATGGACCTACTGTGTACAGCACAAGGAACTCTGCTCAGTGTTATGTGGTAGCCTGAATGGGAGGGGAGTTTGGGGGAAAATGGATGTATATGTGTGTATGGCTGAGTCCCTTCAGTATCCACCTGAAACTACCACAACATTGTTAATTGGTTATACTCCAATATAAAATTAAAATTTTAAAAATAAACAAAAATTAAACAATACTATACTAGCTTTCCTGTTTAAAAGAAAAAAAAAAAAGAGTTCAGAATCTACATTGCAGCCTTGTAAGGTGATCAAATTGTGTGATGACCTTGGAGTTAAGCTCCAATTGGGCAAAGTCTGGTGAAGTGGATCTAGCACAGCAAATACAAAAGCCCCAAAGTTCTTTTTATTCTACTAGATATTTGTACTTGTTACGGTTTCCCTGAGGAAAGACTGGTGCCGGTAAAAGGGCAACAAGTCTGATGGTCTGAACTTGACAGTCAAAAATACCCATGGAAAAAATCCTGACTTTCAGATTCATGACTCTGAGAAATGGCCCAGGATGAAGTCAAGTCTACCTTTGAACTGTAGAAAGAAAAAAAAAAGTTTGCTAGGCAGATGAGTAAACGGCAGGGCTTATCTTACTTACAAATGACTATCAAACTGTCCAAGATATTTCAGGCTCAAAATTGTTTATTCACAAATAATGAAGAAGAGCATCACGAACACACCCACAAACTTACCTCATTTTCATCACCTGATCCTTTTCTTTCCCTATCAGCTATATTGCTTTGTGGTTTTTAAGTTATAAAAGTTTTTCTAAGTTATAAATTTGTAAAAATGCATGAAACTTTTAGAAAAGCCGTGAGAGAGACAGGTGACAGATGGAGAGAGCGTGCATGGATGTATGTTTATAAAGACGCTGCCCTGGTCATTCTCCACTGGAGACACTGACCTGTGAAGCATCTGGAGATGGAGGAGGGCACTTCTGATTTCTCAGTGATGGAGGCTGTGCCGGGCATGAGCTCCTGCCACTCAGGGCCAGAAGCTGGGGATATGCAATGCCCTGCAAGAAGGCAATGTTCACTGTGAAGAAGTCCAAGACAGGAGTGAAGGCACACAGCGTGAGTTCAAACCCAGCTTCTGCCTGTATGACCTTGGCCATGTTAACTAAGTGGTGTAAGACTCAGCTGCCCCCTCTGTAGAATGAACGTGGTGGTAATACCTGCCTCTCAGACGGTTACAAGGATTAAACAAGTGCTGGATATATGGTAAGCTCTTGATGTTGGCTATGGTTATTGCAAGTTCACTCAGGTCTCCTCGTATCATGTTAATTAGAACTGGTAAGAGAATGTACAAATACAGATTTTGAAACGTGCAAAGGAGAAGGAAATGGCAACCCACTCCAGTGATCTTACCTGGAAAATTCCATGGACAAAGAAGCCTGGAGAGCTGCAGACTGCGGGGTCTCATATGTACATACATACATACATACATATATACATTCATTCATTTATTTATTTACATGGCTTTTCCCTGATGGCTCAGTGGTAAGGAATCTGCCTGCAACGCAGGAGACCTGGGTTCCATCCCTGGGTTTGGAAGATCCCCATGGAGGAAGCATGGCAACCCACTCCAGTATTCTTGCCTGGAGAACTCCATGGACAGAGGAGCCTAACAGGCTCTAGTCCGTCAGGTCACTCAGGCACAACTGAAGTGACTAAGCAGCAGCAGCCTCTCCTAAATTTAAAAATCTTCAGCCTGGAATCCATTATGTATTATAAAATATTTCTTGATGATTGA
This sequence comes from Tragulus kanchil, assembly GCA_022376925.1. Lineage (NCBI taxonomy): Eukaryota > Metazoa > Chordata > Mammalia > Artiodactyla > Tragulidae > Tragulus > Tragulus kanchil. The sequence goes on along the minus strand of JAIOJX010000003.1, from coordinate 72,201,543 downwards.
GAGTCATAATGGAAGCACGCTTTCAATCACTATGTTCAGATGAAGCAGTAGAAGAAGGTTAAGAGTAGGAGTGGGAAGCATCTCAAGTCAAAGAAAATTTGTGTGGGCTGTAAAACAGAGTGTGAAACGGACACTTCACAGGGTGAAGTGATGCAGAGGAGGTCTCATCAAGTTACGACTGTGAGTTTGCACAGCGATGATCATAGCTGATGAGATGCAACCCAGAAGAGGTTATTACTGACCCAGGATCATGAACAAAAATCAAATCCAGATCGTCAACTTGGAGGGTATTTGTGGGACACACTACACTCCCATGGGCTCTGCAAGCCTAGAGCCCAACAGTGTGGACTTAGAACGTCTTGACTAGTTAAGTGATTTTTTTCTATAAAAGAGGAGACTTCTCACTCTGCAGCTAAATCTTGGGTTTGTTGTTTCCACACAAGGGCCTTTCCTATATAATACTCAATTTATAGTGTAATTCAGAGTCTTTTGGATATGTAAAGGAAAAGCCATTGAGAGCCAGTTTTACTTCTATTAAGGATTTATAAGCCTAAAAGTGAATATTAAATTAATCTTAGTGTTTTATACATATAAAAAAAAAAACTGAATGAGGTTAGTACCTGTGGGAAGAATAGAATAGCACATCACAGGTGGATGTAACACATTTTTCATAGGTACAAATTAAGCAGCCTGAAACAAAAAGATAAAAGTATACCAACTACCCTTCCAATTTTCTAAATCAGTTCTGTTAACTGTCAGATGTTTTAAGTGATGATTCAAATGATCAAAGGCTTTAATCAAAAATAGAATTGAGTATTACCACCATTAGTAGAAAATTTCCCAAAATAGCAATAATAGTACTATGTTGATTCATTCTCTCTCAGAGACTGAGTCACAAAGTATAAAATCTAGTGATTTGGAATTGATGACAACTATTCCATTTTTCCCACATCATTTTTGGTTCCTCTTCCTACCCTTAAGTCTTCACACCTCTGAAGGGCCAACAGTCTCCTTTATGTCCTCTGGCCTAGTCCAGGTCACTCAGGCACAACTGAAGTGACTAAGCAGCAGCAGCCTCCTAAATTTAAAATCTTCAGCCTGGAATCCATTATGTATTATAAAATATTTCTTGATGATTGAGAGTCATAATGGAAGCACGCTTTCAATCACTATGTTCAGATGAAGCAGTAGAAGAAGGTTAAGAGTAGGAGTGGGAAGCATCTCAAGTCAAAGAAAATTTGTGTGGGCTGTAAAACAGAGTGTGAAACGGACACTTCACAGGGTGAAGTGATGCAGAGGAGGTCTCATCAAGTTACGACTGTGAGTTTGCACAGCGATGATCATAGCTGATGAGATGCAACCCAGAAGAGGTTATTACTGACCCAGGATCATGAACAAAAATCAAATCCAGATCGTCAACTTGGAGGGTATTTGTGGGACACACTACACTCCCATGGGCTCTGCAAGCCTAGAGCCCAACAGTGTGGACTTAGAACGTCTTGACTAGTTAAGTGATTTTTTTCTATAAAAGAGGAGACTTCTCACTCTGCAGCTAAATCTTGGGTTTGTTGTTTCCACACAAGGGCCTTTCCTATATAATACTCAATTTATAGTGTAATTCAGAGTCTTTTGGATATGTAAAGGAAAAGCCATTGAGAGCCAGTTTTACTTCTATTAAGGATTTATAAGCCTAAAAGTGAATATTAAATTAATCTTAGTGTTTTATACATATAAAAAAAAAACTGAATGAGGTTAGTACCTGTGGGAAGAATAGAATAGCACATCACAGGTGGATGTAACACATTTTTCATAGGTACAAATTAAGCAGCCTGAAACAAAAAGATAAAAGTATACCAACTACCCTTCCAATTTTCTAAATCAGTTCTGTTAACTGTCAGATGTTTTAAGTGATGATTCAAATGATCAAAGGCTTTAATCAAAAATAGAATTGAGTATTACCACCATTAGTAGAAAATTTCCCAAAATAGCAATAATAGTACTATGTTGATTCATTCTCTCTCAGAGACTGAGTCACAAAGTATAAAATCTAGTGATTTGGAATTGATGACAACTATTCCATTTTTCCCACATCATTTTTGGTTCCTCTTCCTACCCCTTAAGTCTTCACACCTCTGAAGGGCCAACAGTCTCCTTTATGTCCTCTGGCTACACACTTGCATCACACACACACATACTTTTTGGAGACTCCTTAAAATCCCTGGGTTGGGAAGATCACCTAGAGAAGGGAATAGCTACCCACCCAAGCATCCTTGCCTGGAGAATTCCATGGACAGGTCCCAGTCCATGGGGTCACAGACAGTCCAACACAACTGAGTAACTTTCACTTTGAAGTCCTCTTACTGGTGTTACTGAGGTTTCTCAAACCTCAGTCTGAGCATCATTACACTCCAGTTGTAATGTTTCTGAAAGCTATGAGATGCTGCCATTTAAATAAAAATACAACTGTAGCAACTTCCCTGGTGGCCCAGTGGCTAAGACTCCCTGCTCCCAAAGCAGACAAACTGGGTTCAAACCCTGACGAGGAAACTAAATCCCACATGTCGCAATGAAGAGTTCACATGCTGCAACTAAAATACTTCATGTGCTGCAACTAAGACCCGGCACAGCCAAGTACATAAATAAATCTTAAAACCATCAACACATCAGGTCAACTTTCCAAATACATCCAAACTCTGACCCTCTCTCTCTCGGCCTCCATTCCAGTCCATACCACCATCAACTCTTCTTTCCTCTGTTGTGGTGGCCTCCTCACTGCCGTCGACATTTCCACCCTTCCCTCACTTTACTCTCCTGGACAGAGCAGGCGAGTGGTGCTTTCAAAATGGAAGTCACACTTGACACAACTCTGCACATAACCCCCCCAGTGGCATAATTTCCCTGCAAGCAAGTACGCTCTCCCACTTCTGCCACTGAGTTACCTGAGGAAAGCTACTTAACACCTCTGAGCCTCTATTACCTTGTGGTAAAATGAGGACAAGGATTTTCTTATTGACATACAGGGAATATACATACTCACTATGAGACACATAGCAGAGTGTGAAAACTGTACTTAATTCTACTGACCTCCAGGGAGGCCTTGTGTGGCAATGAAATGAGCCATATGATGTCCTATCAAGCTCAGGATTGAAGGCAGATCTACAGGGCTGGGTGGTAACTGGGAACCTCCGTACATAAGCCATCTGTGATTCTAAGAATGAGCCCACGAGAATTCTAAGTGTACGGCAAACTCATGACCAGAAGATCAGTCCAGGACAACAAGAGCTGACAGGACTCAATACTCCAGATCCAGGGCATCTACCTGGAGGGTGGGGTGCAAGTAATCACCAGTATTTTAAGTAGATGGACTGCTCAGGTCTGGGAGTTCCAACTTCTTCCCTTCAGTAAGTGAACCCTGGAATTTTAGTTAAATGTATAGACACTCAGAATTGATTCATCCCCCAGCTTTCCTTGCACTGAGTGTTCCGTGGTCTTTGGATGGGAGCAAGAGGAATGTATATAATTTGGAGGTTGTAACTTTAAACAAAAAAAGCATGTCTTCTGACCCCTTTTCTTCATTGTGCTGCTAAATATAATTAGCTCTCTTGGATCTTTATAAGGGCCACCCTCTAGGACAGTAGAGAAAAGAAGACAGCCAAAGCTTGGGTCTGACTATTTTAAAGCTGCCATATTGGCCTTGAACTGTCTAAATGTATACTATAATATCGTTTTGTGTTAGGACAGCCAAATTAATACATAGCAGATGACAAGAATGCCTGTTAATTATCTAGCAGCAAGGTTCTTTCAGGAATAGCTTAGGTACAAAGAACAAGTTGTAACCTATGGACCCAGACTTTGCTGTCCCTGGGAGGTGCCAGCCCTGGCTCCAAGCTGTGACGTCAACAGTCTGAACCCTGGTAAGAGAACGAAGATCCCACATACTCTGGAGAAACTAAGCCCATCCACTGCAACCACTGAGCCTACGCGCTCTAGAACTCAGCTACAGAGAACCCCGTGAGACTCAACAAAGATCCCAAGTGCCACAACTAAGTGCCAATGCAGCTAAATAAATATTTCTAAAAAAAACAAAATCAAAACTTAAAATTAGTAATGGAATTAAGAATATTTCTGTGAAATGTACTACATTAATATTGATACTATGGGAAATACATAGTTGCAGGTGGCATAGGCTACATGTTTAACAAGCTTAGAGTATAATAAGAGACTAAGACAAGTCTACAAATAGCTTTTAGCAGGGTGACAAATAGTTGAAACACTAGGGTAGAAATCAAAGTGCTGAAAGGTTTTTTTTAAGAGACTCAAAGAAGAGAAAGGCCCCATTTGGCTAGGGAAATCCAGAAAGGCTTTGTAAGGGACTTTGTAAAAGAGTCTAAAGGAAGAGGTCAATGGCCTATTCTCAGAAAGGTGCACAGATGTTGAACAAGTAGATCTTTGGGAATCAACAGAGGGAAGGCCAATTCAAGTAAGAGAAAGTACGTGCAAAGACACAAATAGGGATGATTACAAGCTGTATCCCAGAATAGGCTGTATATGGGCTAGTTGCAGGATAAAAAGCCTAAACAGATGACTTAGGAACATGTGATGGAAATAGCCTAGAATGGAAAGCTGCAAAGTGTTGTGTTCGACTAAACAGAAAGTGAAGGGGAGTCATCAAAGGCGTCTTAGAACACCATGTCTGAGAGGTGGGGGTATGCGGACAGCAGGTTCTCTGGGCCTCAGGTTGTCATATATGCTTCATGTCCTGCTACAAGCACTGCTTTAGGAAGGTTTATCTTACAGGTGGTTCCCTCCCCTCAAATGTCAGGGAGAACAGAGGCAAAGATGATGGCCATATTAGTGAGGCAATGTGATGCAATAAACTTAACTATTTTTTTTTTAAACATTTATTTATTTATTTATTTTGGCAGGGGTGGGGAGGGAGGTGGGTGGGCGGGCCACTCCCACTGGTCTTTCATTTGTCTAGTTTCATTTGTTCTTTGGCCCATGTGGGCCTCCCATCGCAGTGGCATCTGTTGTCACAGAGCACCGGCTCTGGGCGCATGCACTCCAGAGCTCCGGCTCAGTAATTGGACACATCGGTCCAGCCGCTCTGCGGCACACGGGATCTTCCCAGGCCAGGGATTGAACCAGCGCCCATTGCACTGCAAGGCGGTGTCCTTACCCACTGGACCACCAGGGAAGCCCTAAACTTAACTATTTGTGCATTGGATTGGGTATAGAGTGGACTGGAGCTATGATAACATGTAAGAATTTACTGTAGTAGTCCAGGGAAAAAGTAAAGATGCCTAGGTATAACCTGGGCATGAAATTGGACACCCAGTAGGAAAGTACACTGGAAGAAGAAGGTAGAGGACTTTGCAGCCAACCAGTGGAGGTGGGGAAAGGGAAGGCACCGAGACGCATGACTGAGCTCGCAAGACTGCGTCATGAGGGGAACAATGGTATTTCCAGGTGAAGCAGCATGAGTTAGGAGGAAGAGGAACCAGCTGGGAGCTGAGATTGTGGAAGATAATGGGTTTGGTTTGGGATCTGTGGATTTTAGCGTACTGATGTCCATTGGGTCGTTATCCAACAGGATTAGGCCGAGGGATTGTGCAAAGTAATGAGAGTTATTTAATCTGTGGAGCAAGAGGAAGGCCTTTGAGGATGAAGCCTTGAGAGATGGTCAGGTTTATTCTTAAACCTAGGGAAAAAGAGACCATGGAGAAGCTGATCAGAGGGGAGAGAAGGAGGTTCTGTTGTGCTTTGGGAATCCAGGGGTGTCAGATAATTTATACTGGTTCCTCCAGATTCCCTCTCCACTCTCCTCCATTCTGCTCTCAGCCCTGAGTTTGCCCCAAATGGCTCCATGCCAAGGTGTGTTTAGTAAAAGGAGAGTCTGCCAGGAGACCCAAAGGAGGGAGAAGAGGGAGAGGCTGCCTTGGGCTGGCTGTGATCTACTCTTTGCTCTTCGCAAAGTATTAATACTTGCTATGCATGATTCTCCTTCCAGGCTCAATAACTTTCTCTCACCTTGTCCCTTTGAGTCCAGGAGTGATAACTGCTCACTTGTCCCTTGGGGGCTGTCATTTGTCTAGAGCCCATCCCATCGCAGTGGCATCTGTTGTCACAGAGCACCGGCTCTGGGCGCATGCACTCCAGAGCTCCGGCTCAGTAATTGGACACATCGGTCCAGCCGCTCTGCGGCACACGGGATCTTCCCAGGCCAGGGATTGAACCAGCGCCCATTGCACTGCAAGGCGGTGTCCTTACCCACTGGACCACCAGGGAAGCCCTAAACTTAACTATTTGTGCATTGGATTGGGTATAGAGTGGACTGGAGCTATGATAACATGTAAGAATTTACTGTAGTAGTCCAGGGAAAAAGTAAAGATGCCTAGGTATAACCTGGGCATGAAATTGGACACCCAGTAGGAAAGTACACTGGAAGAAGAAGGTAGAGGACTTTGCAGCCAACCAGTGGAGGTGGGGAAAGGGAAGGCACCGAGACGCATGACTGAGCTCGCAAGACTGCGTCATGAGGGGAACAATGGTATTTCCAGGTGAAGCAGCATGAGTTAGGAGGAAGAGGAACCAGCTGGGAGCTGAGATTGTGGAAGATAATGGGTTTGGTTTGGGATCTGTGGATTTTAGCGTACTGATGTCCATTGGGTCGTTATCCAACAGGATTAGGCCGAGGGATTGTGCAAAGTAATGAGAGTTATTTAATCTGTGGAGCAAGAGGAAGCCCTTTGAGGATGAAGCCTTGAGAGATGGTCAGGTTTATTCTTAAACCTAGGGAAAAAGAGACCATGGAGAAGCTGATCAGAGGGGAGAGAAGGAGGTTCTGTTGTGCTTTGGGAATCCAGGGGTGTCAGATAATTTATACTGGTTCCTCCAGATTCCCTCTCCACTCTCCTCCATTCTGCTCTCAGCCCTGAGTTTGCCCCAAATGGCTCCATGCCAAGGTGTGTTTAGTAAAAGGAGAGTCTGCCAGGAGACCCAAAGGAGGGAGAAGAGGGAGAGGCTGCCTTGGGCTGGCTGTGATCTACTCTTTGCTCTTCGCAAAGTATTAATACTTGCTATGCATGATTCTCCTTCCAGGCTCAATAACTTTCTCTCACCTTGTCCCTTTGAGTCCAGGAGTGATAACTGCTCAGCTGCTGCTATTTCTGAATTCATCCTATCCCTTATGGCTCCCTTAGCCCTGCCTGCAGTTTAGAAATTAGCTTCTTATAAACTTTTCTAGTTTATCCTAATTTGAGTGCTCTACTTGTTTCCTGTTGGGGCACCAATTGATGCACCCACTACACCCTAACAGTAAGGGCTAACTAGGGATATGACTGAGAACACTGACATTGTCCTAAGCCTGATCAACAGCTCCTTTTATTTATAGGAATCAACAGCGAAATTTAATGTCAGCCATAGTTCTTGGACTCCTACTTCGAAACTGACATGTCATTGACTAAAGGGGACCTCTAACTAAACATCAACCTCCACGTTTGTCAGTTTGTTGTTTTTAGTCACTAAGTCGTGTTCTGACTCTTTCTGACCCTGTGGACTGTAAAGACTGCCAGGCTCCTCTGTCCATGGGATTCTCCAGGCAAGAATACTGGAGAGGGTTGCCATTTCCTCCTCCAGGGGATCTTTCTGCTAAAGGGATCAAACACGAGTCCCCAAATCCTCTGCATTGGCAGGCAGATTATTCACGGCTGAACCATACCGAGGCCTAAAACCAATAGCATGCTTTTTGATAAAGATGCTAACTGATGCGTGAAGAAAGTGAGTGTAAACATAGATAAGAGGGAAGCATCCTTGATTCTTGATACTTTCAAGAAGGGAGCAACTATCAGTCAAATGTTCTAAGAGTACAAAAGAATCCTTGCTTTTTGACTGTCTGGAACACCTAGTGCTCTCCATGAGGTCAACAGCCAGTCACTGTTGATGGCCCAGCTTCTCATAAGCTTCTCCACGTTCAGAGCTATATCTTAGACTGATCCCTCTAGCTTAAAGACTTTCAGGACAAGGATATCCAATTCCAAGTATACCTGAATCAACCCTAGGGGCCCATGAAAACAGGTGAACTTAGGATTTAGTGGTCTTTTTAAGTCACTAAGTACTGGAAACATTTTAGTTATGAGAACTATAGAAGGGGGACTTCCCTGGTGGTGCAGTGGCTAAGGCTCCACGTTCCCAATGGAGGGACCCAGGTTTGACTCTTGGTCAGGAAACTAGACTGCAACAAAGACTGAAGATCCCACATATCACAACTACGACCTGGTACAGCCAAGTAAATTAAAAAAAAAAAAAATTATAGAGGGAAGTTTCAGTAATTCTGGGCTAAGCAGGGGTATAGGAGACTGGTTATGTTTCTGAAACTTCATCTGTCCTTGCAGTATAGAAAAGTACCTAAGCATGGGGGTTTTGTGGCCTTGGCATCGATAAGCTTTAGATTTCAGGAGAGAAAGGAGTCGTTGATAGTTAGGAAACATGTCTAAGTAGTGAATAAGCACAGGCACTGAAGTTTTTAAGAGCAGCTGGGTTTTGGGAATATAAAGCTGTGCCTTCTTTTTTTTCCGTCCCTTCTTTTCATAGTAAGGTAGGTTTCTGAGGTCTGTGAGTATTTCTTTGGTCACTGGTCAGATCTGTAGTAGAGCTTCTCTGATACGGAACACACACTGAGAATGAGCTGTTCCAGAGAAGCTTCCAAACCTTGCAGCATTGCAGGGCCATGGATGGCAGATTCCTGAGGAGAGACGGTCCTGCTTTCAGGATACTGCATTAGGAGTCATACGGCTGGCAGATGCTGCTAAAAAAGCCAGCACACTCCATTCAAGGTAGTGCTGCTAGCATACTGCAGCAGCAGAAGGGACATGCTCTGGGCTGGAGCCAAGGCTTGCTGCTGGAGGTGAGAGTGACTGCAGAGGTAAAGCTTGACCTTGCCCCTTAAAGAGGATACCACCAGGAAGGGATTGTAAACCATGAAACAGGTTGCAGGGGTCGCTTTCACTATCCCCTAGCTCATGGCTCACAAAACTTATGGGTATTTCCCGTCTCACCATGTAGCTTTAGGAGTGAACACGTTATCCTATGATGAGTATGTCTTAGGTTATATCTTCTGTGCATTTAGTATCTTCAACAGAAACGCACATCAAGGTTTGCTATGAGTAATCCTAATCAGGATCATCAAAAGTTATGGCCAGGTTGACTTCCTAGTTTTCCTTCACTTTGATTTATATCTGCTCTATTCTTTGAGATAATAGGGACGCCTATTTATTAATGCTAATTTCTTTTCTTTTTAAATTCTTCCCCCCATCATGCCTCTTTTATTTTTATGTTTATTTTCATCCATTTTTTATTCTTTGGCATGTGTGGGCCTCCCATTGCAGTGACCTCTCTCACTGCAGAGCACCGGCTCTGGACACACTACAGAGCACTGGCTCGTAATTGGGCATCCCAGTCCAGCTGCTCTGCAGCATGTGGGATCTTCCTGGGCCAGGGATCAAACCAGTGCCCCTTGCACTGCAAGGTGGACTCTCTAGCCACTGGACCACCAGAGAAGCCCTATTAATGCTAATTTCTTGACACAGAGTCCCCCTGACGGATATGTATCATTTCCCTTTTCTCCCAAACATACATACGTGTTAAGAATCTTTCCTGTAAGTGGGGAAATTTATAGCAAACAGAAAAATGCTGTATCAGATCAAGTTTTCAGAGAAATCCTGAAGGTAATAAAGCAAGTACATTTAGCTAAGCTGCACCACCACAACAACATGAGGCTAATTCTGGGGAAGAAGGGAAGCTGTGATTAGGAAAACATGGACTGCAATAAATGGATCGTCTCAGAATGACAGCTCTATGACATGAATGCAGAATCAGATTTTTTTTTTTTTAATCTTTAGTGCTCTGGGTATTTGTTGCTTCATGAGGGCTTTCTCCAGTTTTGGTAAGTGGGGGCTACTTTTCATTGCAATGTGTAGGCTTCTCATTGCAGTGGCTTCTCTTGCTGCAGAGCACGATGCTAGAGCACTGGCTCAGTAGTTGTACCGTATGGACGTAGCTGTCCTGTGGCATTTGGGATCTTCCCTGACAAGGGATTGAACCCATGTCCCCTGCAATTGGCAGTTGGACTGTTAACCACTGAACCACCAGAGAAGTCCTAAATTCATTTTTAATAATCAAATATGTCATCTGCATTGTATTATTAAGTCCAGAAAGTGTTCTGTGCACCTGCCATGCCATCTCTGACTTCGTCCTCACATCAGCACTCTGAGGCATAGGTACTGTGGTTGTTCACGTCTGCTAGATGCTGAAATTGTGGCCTAGTCACACAGTTTGTAAACAGTAGATTAAGTATTCAAATTTAGGTCCATCTGACTCCAAAGTTCATTTATTTCATTTCTCCAACAAATATAAATAGGGCACCTACTCTGAGATAGGTATTAGTAAATGAGCAGACCAGTGGTGTCTGTCTGCAGAATGTTTATAATCTAGCAATGGTGAGGAACATTCGTCACATACTTGAGTTAGAACTATGATACAAACTACAAAAAAAAAAAATGGTAGAAAATATTCTACAATATATTCCACACTCTTAGACCATGCCTATATCTGATGCCCAGGAAACATTTTTTAAATGGTGGACTAAGCCTAGTCTTGGTAGAGAACCAGGAAGGCTTTTTTGAGATGGTAGTCTTGAACCTTGAGACTTGAAGGATGATCTGGGCTGATTGGGAGGCAAGAAAAACTTGCCAGAAAGGAGTGTTTTTAATCTGTCTACCTGAAACACTTGATTCAGGGAAGAACCTTGTAATTAGAAGAGACACAAAGTAGACCAATGAAGCGGAAGCATGGAGGGTGAGCAAGGGTACATGATGGTAGTTGAAGACAAATTATAAAGGTAAGACGGGCAAGATGCCCAGAGTCATGTGAGCCATAAAGATTTCCACTTGCCTGGTGGTACAGTGGATACAAATCTGCCTACCGATGCAAGGGACGAGGGTCCAACCCCTGGCTTAGGAAGATGCCACATGCTTCAAAGCAACTAAGCCCATATGCCACAACTATTGAGCCTGAATGCTGCAACTACTGAAGCTCACACACCTAGAGCCTGTGCTCTGCAACAAGTGAAGCCACCACAGTGGGAAGCCCGTGCATGGCAGCGTAGCCCCCGCTCGCCAACTGGACAAGGCCTGTACAAAGCAATGAAGAGCCAGTGCAGCCAAAAATAAAATCTTAAAAAAAAGATTAAAAAAAAAAAAAAAGATTTATTTATTTATTTTGGTGGGGGTCGGGTTGGAGAGGGAGGGGAGCGGGCGGGCCACTGCTATTGGTCTTTCATTTTTCTGTTTTCATCTGTCTTTGTTCTTTGGCTCCTGTGGGCCTCCCATCGTGGTGGCGTCTGTCGTCGCAGAGCACTGACTCTGGGCGCATGCGTCCCAGAGCTCCGGCTCGGTGATTGGACACATCGGTCCAGCCGCTCTGCGGCAGGTGGGATCTTCCCAGGCCAGGGATCGAACCAGTGCCCCTTGCACTGCAAGGTGGTGTCCTTACCCACTGGACCACCAGGGGAAGCCCTTTAAAAAAGATTTGAATCTTGATCCTAAGAGCAACAGGTTGCCAGGGAAGGATGTTAATAAGGAGAAGATCATCCATGGGTTTCCACTCCCATTTGTGCAGGAGTGTGATCAGTGGAGAGGTCAGTTAGGAATCTGTCACTGTTGTCCAGGCTTGGACTAGGATGATGGCAGTGGAGAAGGAGAGAAGCGAGCTGATACTTAGGAGGCAACTCCCTAGAAATGAAGGATAAGGGGTAATGTGCTCATCAGGTGCCCATATTGATTTAATCTGTCTACCTGAAACACTTGATTCAGGGAAGAACCTTGTAATTAGAAGAGACACAAAGTAGACCAATGAAGCGGAAGCATGGAGGGTGAGCAAGGGTACATGATGGTAGTTGAAGACAAATTATAAAGGTAAGACGGGCAAGATGCCCAGAGTCATGTGAGCCATAAAGATTTCCACTTGCCTGGTGGTACAGTGGATACAAATCTGCCTACCGATGCAAGGGACGAGGGTCCAACCCCTGGCTTAGGAAGATGCCACATGCTTCAAAGCAACTAAGCCCATATGCCACAACTATTGAGCCTGAATGCTGCAACTACTGAAGCTCACACACCTAGAGCCTGTGCTCTGCAACAAGTGAAGCCACCACAGTGGGAAGCCCGTGCATGGCAGCGTAGCCCCCGCTCGCCAACTGGACAAGGCCTGTACAAAGCAATGAAGAGCCAGTGCAGCCAAAAATAAAATCTTAAAAAAAAGATTAAAAAAAAAAAAAAAGATTTATTTATTTATTTTGGTGGGGGTCGGGTTGGAGGGGGAGGGGGGCGGGCCACTGCTATTGGTCTTTCATTTTTCTGTTTTCATCTGTCTTTGTTCTTTGGCTCCTGTGGGCCTCCCATCGTGGTGGCGTCTGTCGTCGCAGAGCACTGACTCTGGGCGCATGCGTCCCAGAGCTCCGGCTCGGTGATTGGACACATCGGTCCAGCCGCTCTGCGGCAGGTGGGATCTTCCCAGGCCAGGGATCGAACCAGTGCCCCTTGCACTGCAAGGTGGTGTCCTTACCCACTGGACCACCAGGGGAAGCCCTTTAAAAAAGATTTGAATCTTGATCCTAAGAGCAACAGGTTGCCAGGGAAGGATGTTAATAAGGAGAAGATCATCCATGGGTTTCCACTCCCATTTGTGCAGGAGTGTGATCAGTGGAGAGGTCAGTTAGGAATCTGTCACTGTTGTCCAGGCTTGGACTAGGATGATGGCAGTGGAGAAGGAGAGAAGCGAGCTGATACTTAGGAGGCAACTCCCTAGAAATGAAGGATAAGGGGTAATGTGCTCATCAGGTGCCCATATTGATTTATTGCTGCGAGACAAATTACTCCAAACATGTATTTAGTATCTCACTCTGTCTCGAAAGGCCCTTTGACCACCAGCTTCCCTCTGTGGGTCTTAATGGTTTAGTCTTTCATGAGACTGACATGAAGTTGTTGGCATGTGTCACAACACCCTTTAAGTGTTCACTGGGGATAGAGGATCTGCTTTCAATCTCACTCACATGATTGAGTTCAAGCTTCAGTTCCTTATGATGTGGGGAATGCTTGATGTGAAGGCTGGTTCACCCCAAAGTGAATGATCAGAGAGAGACAGAGAAAGTGCAGAGTGACCAAGAACAAAGCTATAGTGTGGTTCATGACCCATCTCAGAAGTGACACACCACCCCATCTTCTATAGTTAACACAGACCAAGCCCCACACAACATGGGAGGTGGCTACATAAGGACCTGAGCACAAAGCAGCACAGCCTGTTAGGGGCCATTGTGGACGCTGGTTACCACCGTGCCCATTGTGAAAGAGGTGGCACTTTCAAATGAGGCTAATTTGAGAAGTTGTGTGTGTGTGTGTGTGTGTGAACAGTAGGGTTTTTTCTTACAAAGGGACAATTTACACAGATGTGTACAGGGAAGAGGAAGACCACAAAGGAATAATACAAGTGCCCAGACCTAGAAGCTGGAGAAGCTGTTATCACCCCCTATACCCAAGGGCCAAAGAGGAAGGAGAGGTTGCTGGAACTCCGAAGGTGACAGAATCATGGACAGCAGGTACACCGTGGGAGAAGCTGAGTTATTTTCTCAGGTGACATGGCCAGCCACATGCTAGGACACACAGGGAGCTGACCACTACCATCTTTTCCCAGCTCTGCATTCACTGACATCACATGCATAGCCACAGAGTTTGGGGTTGATAATATACCAGAGAAATCAGTGCATACTATGAATCAGAACTTCTTTTTCTTTTTTTCCCAGAGAGTCAATTGTTAGACATGTACAAGCACATTGCTGGACACAGACAGCCTGAGGTAACCTCTTAATGTGGAAGCTAAGAAAACTCACACCCAGAGCTCTCAAGATAGATGGAGGACCAAACTCTACCAGGAAGCCAGAGAACACAAGAGTCTCTTGACTCCTTCTATTCAAACCATCCCCGGAGGAGACACCAAGTAAAGGAGGATGGAGAGTGGATTCAGCACAGCAAGGCTGCCTATCGAGTATGATTCTCCAGTTACTTCTGTGAGCAATTGTGTGGACAGTGATTCAATTCACTGGAAATGGAAAAAAGAAAAAGTATCATTTGCACAATCTCTCTCAACCATAATTCTGTACCCATCCACAGGCTTCCCATGTGACACTAGTGGTAAAGAACCTGCCAGACAATGCACAAGACATAAGAGACTTGGGTTTGATCCCTGGATTGAGAAGATCCCCTGGAGAAGGGCATGACAACCCACTCCAGTATTGTTGCTTGGAGAATCCCATGGTCAGAGAAGCCTGGTGGGCTACAGCCCAAGAGATTGCAAAGAGTCAGACATGACTGAAGAAGCTAAGCACACACACATGCGCCTGTCCATATCATTCTAATTCCCTATGTCAGTGGGGGTAACTTTGGCAAACAATGGAAAACTGAATTTTCTAGTAGAGTCAGAGAATGAGTTCACTTTTAAAAATTTATTTATTTGACCATGTGGCATGTGGGATCTTGGTTCCTCGGCCAGGGTTAGAACCTGTGCCCCTTGCCTTGGAAGCACAGTATCTTAACCACTGGACCACCAGGGAAGTCCCCATATTTTTTTTTTTTTAAAGATTTATTTATTTATTTATTTTGGGCGGGGGTTGGGTTGGGGAGGGAGGGGAGCAGGCAGGCCACTTCCATTGGTCTTTCGTTTCTCTATGTTCATCCGTCTTTGTTCTTTGGCCCCTGTGGGCCTCCCATCGCGGTGGCGTCTGTCGTTGCAGAGCGCCGGCTCTGGGCGCATGCGCTCCAGAGCTCCCGCTCGGTGATTGGACACATCGGTCCAGCTGCTCCGCGGCACGTGGGATCTTCCCAGGCCAGGGCTCGAACCGGCGCCCCTTGCACTGCAAGGCGGTGCCCTTACCCACTGGACCACCAGGGGAAACCCCCCATATTTTTTTTTTTAAAGATTTTAAGCAATAGAAGCTGACTCTAAGTTGAGAGAATTTATTAGAGAGATGTGTGAGAGCTCAGAGAATTGAAAAAGACTTGAAGAATGAGGCTCACGAAGGGCAGAGATAAGACATTCCCAACTCTGAATCACTCAAATGGCAGGAAGTAATCAATGACCTCAGAGCACCTCTGATGAAGAAAATTCTACTCCAATTTTTTTTCTCTTTCATAGCAGTCTTAAGTTATGCTAAGATGCATTACTCTAAGATACACTGTCCTAAGGTTTCCCTGGTGGTCCCGTGGTTAAGAATCCACCTTGTAATGCAAGGCACACTGGTTGGATCCCCAGTCTGGGAAGATCCCATATACCACAGAGCAACTACTGAGCCTGTGCTCCAGAGCCCAAGAGCTGTAACTACTGAGCTAATGCACTGACACAACTGATGCTGAGAGCCTGTGCTCTGCAACAAGAGATGACACTGCAATGAGAAGCTCATACGCCACAATGAAGAGTAGCCCCCACTCACCGTGACCAGAGAAAGCCCGCGAGCAAAAACAAAGACCCATCAGAGCCCAAAAATAAAATAAGGAAATAAATCTATTTTTTAAAAAACAGATGCACTGTCCTAGAGTAAAACTTGATTTCCTAGGTTCAGTCAATAACTACTCTTAGCAAGGAGAAGCCAAGGGTTCCTTAACTGATGGTCTCACTGGGATTGTGACAATAAGGACCCAGGAATTCCCAAGAAGAAATTTAAAATTAAGGACAGGAGAGCAAATGGATGTCAGGAAGCCAAGGATCAACAAATGTCTACTACAGCCTGGGACGTGACTTTGCTCCTAGGTCCCTTCTCAGTTGGCTGGTAGGGAGGAGAGCAGTTTTCAAGGAACTAACTCTTCTTTAAAAATCTCTAGGCATAATGTCAATAGTTCAGAAATGTCACACAATGTGACATTAAGAGAATTATCCTTGAAAAATCACAGGTATGTAAATGGATGTTGGAACTAAAATAAATAGCAAACTGAAATAAAAACTGAAATGTGCTGATGTTTTAAAAGGAAGATCAGATGCCAAATATGAAACCTGATGAAAAGGTAAGTGTGCTCCAGTTGCATTCAGAGGAGGTGAAAATCTAGAGTTAAAATGGAGATAGGCTATAAATACCATGAGTTTGTGGAAGGCTTTCTGGTATCCCTCAGTTGTAAATATGAGCTAAGAGAAAATGCTTGACCCTTAAGATAAGCATTTGGGTCTCCAGACCTGCATTGCTCTGCTCTCTTCTCCACTCAAATAAGCTCTACTGTCCTTCAAGACCCAGCACACATATCTTCTCTTAGATATCTTCCCAGACTAGCTCAATCCAGCCCAATCCACAATTAAATAGCACTTTCTGTCCCATGCACTCGGCACTTCCTACATGTGCCCACAGGTTTTTTCACATCTTCTGATGTGTGCATCCTGATACTCACTGTGTCCAAGAATGTTGGAGGGAGGATCTCTGTCAACCACAGAGCAACTACTGAGCCTGTGCTCCAGAGCCCAAGAGCTGTAACTACTGAGCTGATGCACTGACACAACTGATGCTGAGAGCCTGTGCTCTGCAACAAGAGATGACACTGCAATGAGAAGCTCATACGCCACAATGAAGAGTAGCCCCCACTCACCGTGACCAGAGAAAGCCCGCGAGCAAAAACAAAGACCCATCAGAGCCCAAAAATAAAATAAGGAAATAAATCTATTTTTTAAAAAACAGATGCACTGTCCTAGAGTAAAACTTGATTTCCTAGGTTCAGTCAATAACTACTCTTAGCAAGGAGAAGCCAAGGGTTCCTTAACTGATGGTCTCACTGGGATTGTGACAATAAGGACCCAGGAATTCCCAAGAAGAAATTTAAAATTAAGGACAGGAGAGCAAATGGATGTCAGGAAGCCAAGGATCAACAAATGTCTACTACAGCCTGGGACGTGACTTTGCTCCTAGGTCCCTTCTCAGTTGGCTGGTAGGGAGGAGAGCAGTTTTCAAGGAACTAACTCTTCTTTAAAAATCTCTAGGCATAATGTCAATAGTTCAGAAATGTCACACAATGTGACATTAAGAGAATTATCCTTGAAAAATCACAGGTATGTAAATGGATGTTGGAACTAAAATAAATAGCAAACTGAAATAAAAACTGAAATGTGCTGATGTTTTAAAAGGAAGATCAGATGCCAAATATGAAACCTGATGAAAAGGTAAGTGTGCTCCAGTTGCATTCAGAGGAGGTGAAAATCTAGAGTTAAAATGGAGATAGGCTATAAATACCATGAGTTTGTGGAAGGCTTTCTGGTATCCCTCAGTTGTAAATATGAGCTAAGAGAAAATGCTTGACCCTTAAGATAAGCATTTGGGTCTCCAGACCTGCATTGCTCTGCTCTCTTCTCCACTCAAATAAGCTCTACTGTCCTTCAAGACCCAGCACACATATCTTCTCTTAGATATCTTCCCAGACTAGCTCAATCCAGCCCAATCCACAATTAAATAGCACTTTCTGTCCCATGCACTCGGCACTTCCTACATGTGCCCACAGGTTTTTTCACATCTTCTGATGTGTGCATCCTGATACTCACTGTGTCCAAGAATGTTGGAGGGAGGATCTCTGTCTTATGATAAGCTGACTATAGAGGTTTAGTGTAAGTTTTTAAAACTTTAGTCTTTCTTCTCTTTTCTAGTTCCTCTTCTGCCTTCACCCTGAAATTAAGGACCTTGGCAAGGATTTGCCTCTTCTCCCTCTTTTGTTTCCTACCTCCCAGTGTTGTTGAGAGAAACAATGAAAGTATACATGCAAAACACCAGACTTACACTCATGTTTTAATTTTGTTTGCTATTCTCTCCCCTATCAGCCAAAATCGTAAGTGCACAGGAAGATCTTTAAAATGGTTACTAATACTGATATCATTTGTTTCATGCTACATGTCCTTTTTCAATGATCTCATCCACTTGGGCAGTTTCAGCTGTGATCTTTAAGAGGATGACTCGCTATCTGCCTTCAGCTGATTCATCTTCTAAGCCCCAGGCCCATATTTCCAAGGTGATGCTTTGTAAACATCTCAGACTCAACATATCCAGAACTGAACTCGTCTTTCCATACAAACCTAATCCTTCTTTTTACTGCTGTACTTGATGACAGTCGTAACTGGGCTAGATGTGACTTCAGCTTGAAATATCAGAAATGTTTAGCCCCGGCATCTCCCTTTCAATCTCTCCCACCCAATATCCTAGTAGAGAATCCTTGTGTTTCTAATGGGCTTCCATGGTGGCTCAGATGGTAAAGACTCTGCCCGCAATGCGGGAGACCTGAGTTTGATCCCTGGGCCAGGAAGATTCCCCTGGAGAAGGGAATGGCTACTCACTCCAGAGTTCTTGCCTGTAGAATTCCATGGCTCATCCATTGGTCACAGAGTCAGGCATGATTGAGTAGCTTTCACTTCATTTGTGTTCTAATGCTTCATTTTCTCTGCAGCCCCATGTCTGACTTTCATTAAATCTCAAACTGAAACCTCACAAGAATGTCCTGCCTAGTCCCTCTATCTCTGCCCCCCACCTCAGCCCATGCTCCACACTGTCAGTAGAGTTCTTTTCCTAAAACACTGATACGATTTTATTAAACTCCAGCACCCTTCCCACATACATCAAAGTTTTTAGTCTCCTTCTTATTGCATGTAAGCAGTCGAAGCTGTCCACAGTCTGAAGCCCCCATCAAAACTTCCTAGCATTATCTCCTCTGCAAACTCCAAACCTAATGGCATCCCCTATTTCACATTCTGGGAATTGCCAAAGCCCCAAAAGGATTTGCCTCTTCTCCCTCTTTGTTTCCTACCTCCCAGTGTTGTTGAGAGAAACAATGAAAGTATACATGCAAAACACCAGACTTACACTCATGTTTTAATTTTGTTTGCTATTCTCTCCCCTATCAGCCAAAATCGTAAGTGCACAGGAAGATCTTTAAAATGGTTACTAATACTGATATCATTTGTTTCATGCTACATGTCCTTTTTCAATGATCTCATCCACTTGGGCAGTTTCAGCTGTGATCTTTAAGAGGATGACTCGCTATCTGCCTTCAGCTGATTCATCTTCTAAGCCCCAGGCCCATATTTCCAAGGTGATGCTTTGTAAACATCTCAGACTCAACATATCCAGAACTGAACTCGTCTTTCCATACAAACCTAATCCTTCTTTTTACTGCTGTACTTGATGACAGTCGTAACTGGGCTAGATGTGACTTCAGCTTGAAATATCAGAAATGTTTAGCCCCGGCATCTCCCTTTCAATCTCTCCCACCCAATATCCTAGTAGAGAATCCTTGTGTTTCTAATGGGCTTCCATGGTGGCTCAGATGGTAAAGACTCTGCCCGCAATGCGGGAGACCTGAGTTTGATCCCTGGGCCAGGAAGATTCCCCTGGAGAAGGGAATGGCTACTCACTCCAGAGTTCTTGCCTGTAGAATTCCATGGCTCATCCATTGGTCACAGAGTCAGGCATGATTGAGTAGCTTTCACTTCATTTGTGTTCTAATGCTTCATTTTCTCTGCAGCCCCATGTCTGACTTTCATTAAATCTCAAACTGAAACCTCACAAGAATGTCCTGCCTAGTCCCTCTATCTCTGCCCCCCACCTCAGCCCATGCTCCACACTGTCAGTAGAGTTCTTTTCCTAAAACACTGATACGATTTTATTAAACTCCAGCACCCTTCCCACATACATCAAAGTTTTTAGTCTCCTTCTTATTGCATGTAAGCAGTCGAAGCTGTCCACAGTCTGAAGCCCCCATCAAAACTTCCTAGCATTATCTCCTCTGCAAACTCCAAACCTAATGGCATCCCCTATTTCACATTCTGGGAAGAGGCCCGTCACTGTCACACAGTGTAAATTCTGCTGAAGTTGTTGAACAGTCTTGCCAACCAGGATCTTCCTACTCTTACATCTTCCAAACTGCTTTACTAATTTTAACAGTTAAAATCAACTGTTCTTTCAAGTAATACTCATCATAGAGAACTGAACGTGTGTCGAGAAATTTACATGTAAGATTGCTGGAATCCCCACCACAACTGAGCCAGCTGGGCATTACAGGCCCACTTTGCCATATCCAAAGGCTCGAGGCTTCCAAATTTGTCTTGTTCTTTTTTTTTTTTTTTTAACAGAAGGACAATAGAAGGGACTGAGTCTCAGTTCCCTCATCTCTGTGAAGTGGAAAGGATAAGGACTAGCAAGGTACCCACCTTGTGAGGTTGTTGTGAGACAGGTAATGTGTTCCATCAGAAAAGTGCCTAATGAAATGCCCTTATTCAATGCATTTTAGGAATCTATTGACTTGTTATAATTCATAATACAGTGGCTTATGAACAATGCCTTATTAGGAAAATAAATGCATCAACTGTACAGTTACCTAATTTGTACCAGAACAGTAACTGTAATGGTGACAAGAGCCTTCATTTTGCTGGAAGCTGTGTTTCTTTTTCTTGCTTTACTTTCACTTCCTTCTGCTACTGACCACACCCTTGACTCAGTACTTCCTACCAAAATCACAGGCCTTTTGCCAATTGCAGTAAAAATGCTTTCTTCAGTTTTCTGGCCTATTTTACTATTAAGTCATAATTTTCTCTGGCAAAAAAAAATTATGCTAGATAATTACTCCCTTGCTATCTGACAAAAATACTTTGTGACAATTATGCTTATTTTAGGAAGTCAGTGAAAACAGCACTAACAAACTCATCTTCTTTACTCTTGTAGGGCCCACTGCAATATAGACAAGATCAAGAATGTAGTGCTGCAAAGATAAACTCAAAATGGATTAAAGACCTAAATGTAAGACCAGAAACCATCAAACTCTTAGAGGAGAATACAGGCAAAATACTCAAGGACAGAAATCAAAGCAAGGGCTTCCCTGGTGGTCCAGTGGGTAAGGACACCACCTTGCAGTGCAAGAGGCGCTGGTTCGATCCTTGGCCTGGGAAGATCCCATGTGCCGCGGAGCGGCTGGACCCATGTGTCCAATCACTGAGCCGGAGCTCTGGAGCGCATGCATCCAGAGCCGGTGCTCTGCGACAACAGAGGCCACCGCGATGGGAGGCCCACATGGGCCAAAGAACAAAGATGGATGACAAATAGACAAATGAAATACCAATAGAAGTGGCCCACCTGCTCCCCTCCACACCCCACCCCCCAAAAAATAAATAAATAAATAAATGTTTAAAAAAAAAAAAAAGAAATCAAAGCAAGATCTTCTCTGACCCACCTACTAGAATAGCGGAACTAAAAAGACAAATGAACATGTGGGACCTCATGAAACTTAAAAGCTTTTGTACAGCAAAAGAAATCACAAAAAAGCTGAACAGACAGCCCACAGAATGGGAGAAAATCATAGCAAATAAAACAACAGACAAAGAATTAATCTCCAAAATCTACAAGCAACTCAGACAACTCAGCACTGGAAAAATGAACAACCCAATCAAAAAATGGGAAAAGGACCTAAACAGACACCTCGCCAACGACGACACACAGATGGCCCAAAAGCACATGAAATGATGCTCAACTTCACTCATTATTAGAGAAATGCAAATCAAAACTACAATGAGATATCACCTCACACCCGTCAGAATGGCCGTTATCCACAAATCAACAGACAATAAATGCTGGAGAGGGTGCGGAGAAAAGGGAACACTCCTGCATTGCTGGTGGGAATGTAATTGATACAGCCTCTATGGAAGACAGTCTGGAGATTTCTTAAAAAACTAAAAATAGAAGCACCATACAACTCAGCAATCCCACTCTTAGGCTTAAACCCTGATGAAATCAAATCTGAAAGAAGCACCTGTACCCCAATGTTCATTGCAGCTCTCTATACAATAGCTAGAACATGGAAGCAACCTAGATGTCCATTGACAAACGAATGGATACAAAAGCTCTGGTACATATATACAATGGAATACTACACAACTGTAAAGAGAAATGCAGAAGAATCAGCCCTAATGAGGTGGCTGGATCTAGAACGTATCATAAAAAGTGAAGTCAGTCAGAAAGAGAAGGACAAATACAGTATACTAACACACATATATGGAATCTAGTAGGATGGTGATGATGGCACATGCAGTGAAGCGACGGAAAGACAGACATGTACAGTGGACATATGGACATTGTGGGGAAGGAACAGAGGGTGGGAGGCATAAAGGAAGTAGCATAAAGGCCTGTACTATCATAAGTGAAGAAAATAGCTCTAGTCATTGCTCTGTGAGAAAAGGGGATCCTTCAGGGGTGCTGTGTGATAGTCGGGAGGGGTGGGAAGGGTGGGATATACATATGACTAATCTGGGAACATACATATCTGTAAACAACAAAACTCTGTAAAAATTAAAAGCAAAATAAAGATTTAATTAAAAGAAAGAAAGAAAGAAAGAAAGAAAGAAAAGCACCAGGTGTTCCCAGCAAAAAAAAAAAAGAATGTAGTGCTGGCAGGGACCTTGAAGGTCAGCTGCTATGTATGAACTGGGCTTATTTGATCATCTACAAGCAAATCTGGTTTTATTGCACTTCACTTTATTGCACTTCTCAGATTTTGTGCTTCTTACAAATTGAAGGTCCGTGGCTACCCTGCATCAAGCAAGTCTACTGATACCATTTTTCAAACGGCACTTGCTCACTTTGTGTTTATGTGTCACATCTGGTAATTTTCACACTATTTCAAACTTTCATTGTATTTGTGTGGTGCATCTTTTTTTGTAATTTTACACTGATCTTTGCAAACTGTAAATTTTTCACTCCTGCATTGCTGGTGGGAATGTAATTGATACAGCCTCTATGGAAGACAGTCTGGAGATTTCTTAAAAAACTAAAAATAGAAGCACCATACAACTCAGCAATCCCACTCTTAGGCTTAAACCCTGATGAAATCAAATCTGAAAGAAGCACCTGTACCCCAATGTTCATTGCAGCTCTCTATACAATAGCTAGAACATGGAAGCAACCTAGATGTCCATTGACAAACGAATGGATACAAAAGCTCTGGTACATATATACAATGGAATACTACACAACTGTAAAGAGAAATGCAGAAGAATCAGCCCTAATGAGGTGGCTGGATCTAGAACGTATCATAAAAAGTGAAGTCAGTCAGAAAGAGAAGGACAAATACAGTATACTAACACACATATATGGAATCTAGTAGGATGGTGATGATGGCACATGCAGTGAAGCGACGGAAAGACAGACATGTACAGTGGACATATGGACATTGTGGGGAAGGAACAGAGGGTGGGAGGCATAAAGGAAGTAGCATAAAGGCCTGTACTATCATAAGTGAAGAAAATAGCTCTAGTCATTGCTCTGTGAGAAAAGGGGATCCTTCAGGGGTGCTGTGTGATAGTCGGGAGGGGTGGGAAGGGTGGGATATACATATGACTAATCTGGGAACATACATATCTGTAAACAACAAAACTCTGTAAAAATTAAAAGCAAAATAAAGATTTAATTAAAAAAGAAAGAAAGAAAGAAAGAAAGAAAAGCACCAGGTGTTCCCAGCAAAAAAAAAAAAGAATGTAGTGCTGGCAGGGACCTTGAAGGTCAGCTGCTATGTATGAACTGGGCTTATTTGATCATCTACAAGCAAATCTGGTTTTATTGCACTTCACTTTATTGCACTTCTCAGATTTTGTGCTTCTTACAAATTGAAGGTCCGTGGCTACCCTGCATCAAGCAAGTCTACTGATACCATTTTTCAAACGGCACTTGCTCACTTTGTGTTTATGTGTCACATCTGGTAATTTTCACACTATTTCAAACTTTCATTGTATTTGTGTGGTGATCTGTGATTAATGATCTTTGATGTTACTATTGTAATTGTTTGGGAGCACCATGAACTGTGCCCATGTAAAAGATGGCAAACTTAACTGATAAATGTGTGTATTCTGATCACACTATTGATAGGTTAGAGGCTTTTTCTCAGGCCTCCCTGTTCTTTTAAGACACAACATTATTGAAATCAGGTCAGTTAATAACCCTACAACAGCCTCTAAATGTTCAAGTCAAAGAAGTTACACATCCCTCACTTTAAATCAGCAGGGTGACAATATACAGGCTTGTCATACTCCTTTTCCAATTTTGAACCAGGCAGTTGTTCCATGTCCGATTCTAACTGTTGCCTCTTGACCTGCAAACAGGCTTCTCAGGAAACAGGTAAGGTGGTCTGGTATTCCCATCTCTTTAAGAATTTCCCACAGTTTGTGATCCACACAGTCAAAGGCTTGAACATAGTCAATGAAGCAGAAGTAGATATCTTTGTAGAATTCTCTTGCTTTCTCTATGATCCAATGAATGATGGCAATATGATCTCTGCTTCCTCTGCCTTTTCTAAATCCAGTTTGTACATCTGGAAGTTCTCAGTTCACTTACTGCTGAAGCCCAGCTTGAAAGATGCTCTTGGTATGCTGAGTTACACTGATGGATGTGCAAATGTTAACCAATCTTGTATTCCTGGAAACCACCCCATCCCAACCACTTGTTCATGAGGCATTATCCCTTTTTTCTTACTGAATTTGATTTGCTAAAACTTTATTAAAGACTTTTACATCTATACTCATTAGGAATATTGTCTGTAGTTTTCCTTTCTTGCAACATCTATGCTTGGTTTTGGTAGCAAGTTAATATTGGCCTCTTAAAACGAGGAAGAAAACCATTTCTTCCCTCTGTCTTTTGGAAACAGTTTTTGAAAATTTGTATTATTTATTCCTTAAATGTCTAATAAAATTCATCAGTGAAGCCATCTGAGCCTGGAGTTTGGTTTGTGGCAAGATTTTAAATCACTAATTCAATTTCTTTAGAAGGTATAAGATTATTTCGGTTTTCTAGTTTTTGTTATATCAGTTTAATAGTGTCAAGAAAGGTATTTCATCTAAGTGGACCATTTATAGACACAAATAGTTTTTAGTGTCTCCTTTTATCATTTAAGGTCTGTAGACTCTGTAGTTATGCTCCCTCTTTTACTCCTCAAGTATATTGCTGATTTGTATCTTCTCTCTCTTTCTGGCTATTATTATGCAGCATGCAGGATCTTCCCAGGGATAGAACCTGTGCAGTGGAAGCTCTGAGAATTAACCACTGGACTGGCACTCTAAGTACTGCTTAGAAAACAAATTTTGGTATGCACAGTTTTCATTATGAAACAGTTCAGGATATTTTATTTACCCCGTGATTTCTTTGATTCAGGGGTTATGCAGTCATGTACTCTTTGCTTTCAAAATATTTGGTGCTTTTCCATTCATCTTATTGTTATTATTTACATTAAATTCCATTGTGGTTAGAGAACACAATCTGTAAGATTTCAGTCTTATGATATGTATTGAAGCTTATTTTATGGCCCAGGATATGTTGCTTGTGAACTTACATGCTTGAAAAGAATGCGGAGTTTGAAGCTGATGAGTGCATTAGTCTATCAAGATCTTGCTCTTCTTCTAAATCCAGTTTGTACATCTGGAAGTTCTCAGTTCACTTACTGCTGAAGCCCAGCTTGAAAGATGCTCTTGGTATGCTGAGTTACACTGATGGATGTGCAAATGTTAACCAATCTTGTATTCCTGGAAACCACCCCATCCCAACCACTTGTTCATGAGGCATTATCCCTTTTTTCTTACTGAATTTGATTTGCTAAAACTTTATTAAAGACTTTTACATCTATACTCATTAGGAATATTGTCTGTAGTTTTCCTTTCTTGCAACATCTATGCTTGGTTTTGGTAGCAAGTTAATATTGGCCTCTTAAAACGAGGAAGAAAACCATTTCTTCCCTCTGTCTTTTGGAAACAGTGTTTGAAAATTTGTATTATTTATTCCTTAAATGTCTAATAAAATTCATCAGTGAAGCCATCTGAGCCTGGAGTTTGGTTTGTGGCAAGATTTTAAATCACTAATTCAATTTCTTTAGAAGGTATAAGATTATTTCGGTTTTCTAGTTTTTGTTATATCAGTTTAATAGTGTCAAGAAAGGTATTTCATCTAAGTGGACCATTTATAGACACAAATAGTTTTTAGTGTCTCCTTTTATCATTTAAGGTCTGTAGACTCTGTAGTTATGCTCCTCTTTTACTCCTCAAGTATATTGCTGATTTGTATCTTCTCTCTCTTTCTGGCTATTATTATGCAGCATGCAGGATCTTCCCAGGGATAGAACCTGTGCAGTGGAAGCTCTGAGAATTAACCACTGGACTGGCACTCTAAGTACTGCTTAGAAAACAAATTTTGGTATGCACAGTTTTCATTATGAAACAGTTCAGGATATTTTATTTACCCCGTGATTTCTTTGATTCAGGGGTTATGCAGTCATGTACTCTTTGCTTTCAAAATATTTGGTGCTTTTCCATTCATCTTATTGTTATTATTTACATTAAATTCCATTGTGGTTAGAGAACACAATCTGTAAGATTTCAGTCTTATGATATGTATTGAAGCTTATTTTATGGCCCAGGATATGTTCTGTCTTGGTGAATATTCCTTACATGCTTGAAAAGAATGCGGAGTTTGAAGCTGATGAGTGCATTAGTCTATCAATGTCAGTTAGGCTACAGTGTTGATAATATTTTTCAGACCTTCTATAGCTTTATTGACTTCCTGGTTGTTCTATTCATTACTAGAAAAGCATTTAAAATTTTCAAACTATGGTTCTATATTTGTCTGTTTCTCCCATTAGTTCTGTAAGTTTCTGCTTCATATATTTTGAAGTGCCCTGTATATAATTATTATGTATCACAGCAATGCATAAAATCACTATAAAATATCTCTCTGCCTCTTTTAAAACTTTTCTTAAATTCTATTATTTTATTAATATAGTCAGTCTAAATTTATGTTTATAGTCTGCCAGGTATATATTTTTAGATGCTTTTACTCCACTTATGTTTCTTTACAGTGTGTCTCTTATAGACAGCAAATATTTGGGTGTTGCTTCTTAAATTCTGTTTGACAGTCTAATAATCTCTTCTTTTTGATTAGAGTTTTTAGTCAATTTAAAGTTAAAGTTAATTGTTAATTTGATTGTATTTTGGTCTACCATTTTATTTGCTGTTTGTCTCATCTTTATTTTTTCTTTCCTACCTTCTTTTATGTTAAACAACTATTTGTAGCATTTCAATTATGGTATTGACTTTTAGACTATCTTGTTTGGTATTATTTAATGATTATGTCAGATATGGCAATCTTTAATGTCTCCCAATCTACTTAAGAGTAAATGTTAATTTAATTCCAATGCTGGGATAGAACCTGTGCAGTGGAAGCTCTGAGAATTAACCACTGGACTGGCACTCTAAGTACTGCTTAGAAAACAAATTTTGGTATGCACAGTTTTCATTATGAAACAGTTCAGGATATTTTATTTACCCCGTGATTTCTTTGATTCAGGGGTTATGCAGTCATGTACTCTTTGCTTTCAAAATATTTGGTGCTTTTCCATTCATCTTATTGTTATTATTTACATTAAATTCCATTGTGGTTAGAGAACACAATCTGTAAGATTTCAGTCTTATGATATGTATTGAAGCTTATTTTATGGCCCAGGATATGTTCTGTCTTGGTGAATATTCCTTACATGCTTGAAAAGAATGCGGAGTTTGAAGCTGATGAGTGCATTAGTCTATAAATGTCAGTTAGGCTACAGTGTTGATAATATTTTTCAGACCTTCTATAGCTTTATTGACTTCCTGGTTGTTCTATTCATTACTAGAAAAGCATTTAAAATTTTCAAACTATGGTTCTATATTTGTCTGTTTCTCCCATTAGTTCTGTAAGTTTCTGCTTCATATATTTTGAAGTGCCCTGTATATAATTATTATGTATCACAGCAATGCATAAAATCACTATAAAATATCTCTCTGCCTCTTTTAAAACTTTTCTTAAATTCTATTATTTTATTAATATAGTCAGTCTAAATTTATGTTTATAGTCTGCCAGGTATATATTTTTAGATGCTTTTACTCCACTTATGTTTCTTTACAGTGTGTCTCTTATAGACAGCAAATATTTGGGTGTTGCTTCTTAAATTCTGTTTGACAGTCTAATAATCTCTTCTTTTTGATTAGAGTTCTTAGTCAATTTAAAGTTAAAGTTAATTGTTAATTTGATTGTATTTTGGTCTACCATTTTATTTGCTGTTTGTCTCATCTTTATTTTTTCTTTCCTACCTTCTTTTATGTTAAACAACTATTTGTAGCATTTCAATTATGGTATTGACTTTTAGACTATCTTGTTTGGTATTATTTAATGATTATGTCAGATATGGCAATCTTTAATGTCTCCCAATCTACTTAAGAGTAAATGTTAATTTAATTCCAATGCTGAAATATAGGACACCTGTATATAAATTTTGAGAAATGGAGTACTTTCTGATATATCAGAAAACAAGGGGCTTCTCTGGTGGCTCAGTGGTGAAAAGTTTGCCTGCCAATGCAGGAGACATCGGTTCAATCCTTGATCCGGGAGGATCCCACATGCTGCAGAGCAACTAAGCCTGTGAGCCATAGCTATTGAGTCTGTGCTCTAGAGCCTCAGAGCTGCAACTACTGAGCCCATGTGCCACAACTACTGAAGCCCATGTGCCCTAGAGCCTGAGTTCCACAAGAGAAGTCACCACAAGAAGAAGCCTGCTCACCTCAATTAGAGAGTAGCCCCCACTCCCTGCAACTAGATAAGAGCCTACAGCATCAGTAAAAACCAGAATAGCCAAAAATAAGTAAATAAATAAATGTTTTAAAAGAATTAAAAAAAAAGACAAGGATGTCACAGGCATCGGATCCCAGCCCTCCAATGTGAGCTCCTGACCCTAAGGCACTTGGCAAGGAGAAGAATACCTGTGATCCAACAGCCCAAAGGACTGCAGCCACTGCCTACGGTGAGCCCCAAGGGAACTCAGAATGTGAAAAACACGGGACACTGGCACAGAATGCTGAGATGCACATGAAAGGAATGATTTCAGTGAGCTCAGAACCTTGAATCTTCCCATACACAGAAAAGCGCTAACTTTTTCTGGTTTTCTTTAATTAACAATAAGCTTTTTTTTTTTTTTTCTGGTTGGGGAAGCGGGTTGGGGAAGGAGGGGGGTGGGTAGGCCACTTCTATTGGTCTTTCATTTATTCAGTTTCATCCGTCTTTGTTCTTTGGCTCCTGTGGGCCTCCCATGGCGGTGGCGTCTGTCGTTGCAGAGCGCCGGCTCTGGGCGCACGCGTGCCAGAGCTCCAGTTCGGTAGTTGGACACATCGGTCCAGCCGCTCCGCGGCACGTGAGATCTTCCCAGACCAGGGATCGAACTGGCGCCCCTTGCACTGCAAGGTGGTGTCCTTACCCACTGGACCACCAGGGAAGCCTCAACAATAAGCTTTTGATGTTTAAATTACCTACCCTTTGTTGCAGAACTTCTACATAACCTGGTTCTCTTCCCCCAACCAGTTCTCTCAGGTCACTGGAAATGTTGTCTCCTAGGCTTGAAGTCCTAAAAAATTTCCCCCCAAATAAAACATAGCTCTCAGCTTCTAGGTTGTGAATATTTTTTAAGTCAACAATATATATAAACATATATAAATCTATATGTATAATAACCCAAAGAATACTAGATCCGAAGTTTGTGCTCTATCATTCCTGATTTGTGGCAAGATATTCAATTATAAACCACATCTTAATAGTTAAAATCTGACCCAAGTACGTCAAAGCCAATCTCTCACTGGGCTAAGAAATTTTCTAAAACATTTTATGTCTTTATGCCATGGGAAAACCTGAGCAGCTCACGGAGACTTATCCCTTGACTCTGAAACAAACATATGGAACATTTTAATTTCAAAGTTGAAAGAGAATTAAAAATCCTGTAGTCACACCTCACTTTGTATGCAAAGGAGAAGAATACCTGTGATCCAACAGCCCAAAGGACTGCAGCCACTGCCTACGGTGAGCCCCAAGGAACTCAGAATGTGAAAACACGGGACACTGGCACAGAATGCTGAGATGCACATGAAAGGAATGATTTCAGTGAGCTCAGAACCTTGAATCTTCCATACACAGAAAAGCGCTAACTTTTTCTGGTTTTCTTTAATTAACAATAAGCTTTTTTTTTTTTTTTCTGGTTGGGGAAGCGGGTTGGGGAAGGAGGGGGGTGGGTAGGCCACTTCTATTGGTCTTTCATTTATTCAGTTTCATCCGTCTTTGTTCTTTGGCTCCTGTGGGCCTCCCATGGCGGTGGCGTCTGTCGTTGCAGAGCGCCGGCTCTGGGCGCACGCGTGCCAGAGCTCCAGTTCGGTAGTTGGACACATCGGTCCAGCCGCTCCGCGGCACGTGAGATCTTCCCAGACCAGGGATCGAACTGGCGCCCCTTGCACTGCAAGGTGGTGTCCTTACCCACTGGACCACCAGGGAAGCCTCAACAATAAGCTTTTGATGTTTAAATTACCTACCCTTTGTTGCAGAACTTCTACATAACCTGGTTCTCTTCCCCCAACCAGTTCTCTCAGGTCACTGGAAATGTTGTCTCCTAGGCTTGAAGTCCTAAAAATTCCCACCAAATAAAACATAACTCTCAGCTTCTAGGTTGTGAATATTTTTTAAGTCAACAATATATATAAACATATATAAATCTATATGTATAATAACCCAAAGAATACTAGATCCGAAGTTTGTGCTCTATCATTCCTGATTTGTGGCAAGATATTCAATTATAAACCACATCTTAATAGTTAAAATCTGACCCAAGTACGTCAAAGCCAATCTCTCACTGGGCTAAGAAATTTTCTAAAACATTTTATGTCTTTATGCCATGGGAAAACCTGAGCAGCTCACGGAGACTTATCCCTTGACTCTGAAACAAACATATGGAACATTTTAATTTCAAAGTTGAAAGAGAATTAAAAATCCTGTAGTCACACCCTCACTTTGTATGCAAAGGAGTGAAATCCAGACATCTAAGATCACATACATTCATTTATTTAGCAATACTTAAAAATTCACATTCATTCTGAAAACATTTATTAACTGTTTACCTGTCACTGAAGACATAAAACTGAGTAAACACTTCTACTCACTGAAAAAAAATCATTGACGTATATATTTAAAATAGGTGAGTGTTATGGTAGGTAAATTATATCACATATGAAACTGTTTTTAAAAATAAGTAAAATTCAGTCTATCAAGGAGATCACAATATAAGACAAGCATAAACAATTACGAGAAAATGAGAACACGCTATAACAAACCCGGCTGCTTAAGCACTTTGGAGCACCCTGTGGCTCAGGCCTGTACCTCTTGTATTTCCTTTCTATAACCACTCCCTTTGCGATCTCATTCAGCCTCACCGCTTTAAGTATCAATTGTATGTTGATGACTCCAAAATTTTTATATCCAGCAGATGTCCCTCCCAAACTCCAGACTCACTAATCCAACTGACGACCTGACATCTCTCCTTTAAAGGCTGTGTGTGCATGCTAAGTCATTTCAGTCGTGTTCAACTCTGCAATGCTATGGACTGTAGCCTGTCAGGCTCCTCCACCCATAGGATTCTCCAGGCAAGAATACTGGAGTGGGTTGCTACATTCTCCTCCAGGACATCTTCCCAACCCAGGGAACAAACCCACATCTCTTGTCTCCTGCATTATGGGCAGGTGGGTTCTTCACCACTAGTGCCACCTGGGAAGCCCCCTTTAAAGGCTAATTATCATCTAAAACTCAACTTGTCCGAAAAACAAATTTCTAAACTTCACTTCCATATCTGCTTTGTCCACAGTCTTCATCACTGCAATTCATTAACAGCTTCATCTTTCTAGGTAGGTCAATTGTATCTCATATAAAAATGTTTTTCAGGCCTAAAACCTTGGAGTCATCTTTGACTCATTTCTTTTTCTCATTCACTCCATCATGAAATCCTACTGACTCTACTCTCAGCATATATCCAGAATTCTACCACTTGTCATCATCTCCCCTGATGCAATCTTGGTCCAAGTCACAATATTCTCTTGTCTGGATTATGGCCTTGTCCTCCAACAGCCCATATTCCACAATAAGAGGAACCTCTAAGATTGTAACTCATGTGAAGTCAGTTTTCTGATCAAATCCTCCAATGACTTCCTATCAAATTCCTAGTAAAAGCCAGAGTCCTCACAATGGCCTCCATGAAGCCTTCACGGACCCCGTGAAGTCTTGGCCCCCATCTCAACTCTATTATATCTTTCTGATCTAGTCTCTGCTATTGTTCTTTCTGCTCACTCTATTCCTTGCACATGGGCTTCCTTGCTGTTCCTCAGAGAGCACTAGCAAGCTCCTACCTCAGGGCCTTTGCACTGGCTGCTCCCTCTGAGCTCTATTAGATATCCCCATTGCTCCCTCCTTCAGATCTTTGCTCACATGTCCTTTCCTCACTGAAGTCTTCCTGATTACCCAATTTCAATTTATAATCGATTTGTAACCCTCAACCCAAAGCTCACATTCCTCTGCAGAGACTTTCTATTGCCCTTCCCACTGTTCTCTCTGTAAGCACTTACCACTTTTAATATACTATGAAAAATGCACTTATTTTATTCACAGTCTATCCCTATTGGGCTAAAAAGCCCTATGAAGGAAGGTTGTTTTAAACATCTAGAACAATAGAAATTCTATAAAATATTTGAATAACTGAATAAACATGCCTAGTACTCTTAGAGAAGGAAATGAGTAGGGTTCTCTCTTCAACCAGGCCAGGTTTTTCTATCTGGGTTTTAGGGCAGAGGGGAAGGGAAACTGCAGCTAAGATGAAGGAAAAGGTTGCTGGCTGTTGTGGAAGTCACAATTGAACTTAGTTATGAAGGATGATCAGGAATTTTCCAGATCAAGAAGGTGAAGAGAATTCCACATAGAAGGAACAGCATGAGCAAGAGCAGAATGCTTTGCAAATTCATGGCATGGTCACAAAAGGCCAGAGAGGTGGGTATTCCCTGCATACACTAGGGAAGTGTGGAACAGGGCAAGTGAATTGGTGGGTCCAGAGAGGAGGCCTGGAAGGCTGGTCAGAGCCAATCATGAAAAACAGAGGCAGTTTAGACCCTGGTCTCCCAACTTCCTTTCCAATGTTGTATTCACTGCTTTATGCAGTTTCACTTTTCAGTTGAAAAGTTATTTTGTCTTTTGTTTATTGTAGGCTGATATCTTTACAACCCACATTTTCCTTTATAAAGAAATATGCATTCATGATCCTGGACTGTGAGATTTATGGCAGGTGATTATTAAAAATTGCACACATTTTAAAAAGCCAAAAGCTGAAAGGGCTTACATTTTGAAATAGATTATAGATTTTTTTTTTTTTTTTGGTGGGGGGAGCTGGGGGCGGGTTGGGGAGGGAGGGGGCGGGCGGGCCACTTCTATTGATCTTTCATTTCTCTATTTTCATCCATCTTTGTTCTTTGGCTCCTGTGGGCCTCCCATCACAGTGGCCTCTGTTGTTGCAGAGCACCGGCTCCAGGCGCATGCGCGCCAGAGCTCCGGCTCGGTAATTGGACACATCGGTCCAGCCGCTCCGTGGCAAGTGGGATCTTCCCAGGCCAGGGATCGAACTGGTACCCCTTGCACTGCAAGGTTGTGTCCTTACACACTGGACCACCAGGGAAACCCAGATTATAGATTTTTGATTACCTACATACAAAAGACTGAAACAAAACGTCCAAAGAAATGACAGTTGGTGCCTCAGAAATCAAACTCTATAGGAAAAAGTACCTGTGATAGAACACAGTGAGGGCTATGGAAACCGATGTAAGTTTTGAGGGGGACTGAAAAATGGCCTCCAAATGTTTTGGAATTTGATAATTGTTAAATCAACATTGATATTGCATTGCTTGTTAAATACCTAATTTTTTTTTTTAAAGATTTATATATTTATTTATTTTGGGCGGGGGTCGGGTTGGGGAGGGAGGGGAGCGGGCAGGCCACTTCTATTGGTCATTCATTACTCCATTTTCATCCATCTTTGTTCTTTGGCTCCTGTGGGCCTCCCATCGCGGTGGCCTCTGTTGTCGCAGAGCACCGGCTCTGGGCGCATGCGCTCTAGAGCTCTACACATCGGTCCAGCCGCTCCGCGGCATGTGGGATCTTCCCAGGCCAGGGATCGAACCAGTGCCCCTTGCACTGCAAGGCGGTGTCCTTACCCACTGAACCACCAGGGGAAGCCCCCCCTAAATTTTTAAATTAGTAACGCAGAATAGGAAACTGAATGCAGTAAACTGACCATGGACTATACATAAAATCATGTTTTATTCTTAAGAATGGTATTTCTTATACTTCAGTTTTCCTTAATTTGATATGTAAAGCTGAAGATCTTATACATTTTTTTTAACTTCATTAGAATTAACTATTAAACATTAAAAATACACAACAAGCAGAACAATTATACATCCATTCAACAAATAGTTGACAGCCTACTATGAGCAAAGAATAAGATTCCAAATGACAGAAAAGCAAGCAGCTATTTCTCTTTTCTTGAAATAACCATGAGGAATACATTGATGTAAAGTGTGGAGAACAACCATTCAATTTAATCTACAAATTTGCAGTCTTGTTTGGTTTAAGACAAAACAGTTGAGAGAATCCACCAAAACCCCATGGAAATAAGACCATTCTCAATGAACTTTATGCACAACTGACTAAAACTTTGTTGGAAATTGTGCCTGCCAAGATTTGCCTTCCAACAGTGATGTCACTTAAGTTCCTTATATTGTAGTGACCTCAGCCCCAGTCTAGCCCTTGGGAGCCTGAAACACTGTAATAAGACCGTCCAAAGAAATGACAGTTGGTGCCTCAGAAATCAAACTCTATAGGAAAAAGTACCTGTGATAGAACACAGTGAGGGCTATGGAAACCGATGTAAGTTTTGAGGGGGACTGAAAAATGGCCTCCAAATGTTTTGGAATTTGATAATTGTTAAATCAACATTGATATTGCATTGCTTGTTAAATACCTAATTTTTTTTTTAAGATTTATTTATTTATTTTGGGTGTGGGTTGGGGAGGGAGGGGAGCGGGCAGGCCACTTCTATTGGTCATTCATTACTCCATTTTCATCCATCTTTGTTCTTTGGCTCCTGTGGGCCTCCCATCGCGGTGGCCTCTGTTGTCGCAGAGCACCGGCTCTGGGCGCATGCGCTCTAGAGCTCTACACATCGGTCCAGCCGCTCCGCGGCATGTGGGATCTTCCCAGGCCAGGGATCGAACCAGTGCCCCTTGCACTGCAAGGCGGTGTCCTTACCCACTGAACCACCAGGGGAAGCCCCCCCTAAATTTTTAAATTAGTAACGCAGAATAGGAAACTGAATGCAGTAAACTGACCATGGACTATACATAAAATCATGTTTTATTCTTAAGAATGGTATTTCTTATACTTCAGTTTTCCTTAATTTGATATGTAAAGCTGAAGATCTTATACATTTTTTTTAACTTCATTAGAATTAACTATTAAACATTAAAAATACACAACAAGCAGAACAATTATACATCCATTCAACAAATAGTTGACAGCCTACTATGAGCAAAGAATAAGATTCCAAATGACAGAAAAGCAAGCAGCTATTTCTCTTTTCTTGAAATAACCATGAGGAATACATTGATGTAAAGTGTGGAGAACAACCATTCAATTTAATCTACAAATTTGCAGTCTTGTTTGGTTTAAGACAAAACAGTTGAGAGAATCCACCAAAACCCCATGGAAATAAGACCATTCTCAATGAACTTTATGCACAACTGACTAAAACTTTGTTGGAAATTGTGCCTGCCAAGATTTGCCTTCCAACAGTGATGTCACTTAAGTTCCTTATATTGTAGTGACCTCAGCCCCAGTCTAGCCCTTGGGAGCCTGAAACACTGTAATAAGACCAATTTTCTATGCATTAACATACACATCCACAGTATTTTTTAATTGCATTTCTTGCAATATGTAGCAAGAGCCAGGAGATGTTCTGTCACTTTGACCTAGCAACACTACTCCTGGGAAATTATCCAAAAGAACTAATTCCACAGAAGCAAAAATCTAGATGCACAGTCTTTTATTACATGGCTATCTGTAACAGCCAAAATCCAGAAGCAACCTGTTTCTGTAACAAAAAAATGATTCACAAAAGTATAGCAACAGGGCTTCCCCTGGTGGTCCAGTGGATAAGGACACCGCCTTGCAGTGCAAGGGGTGCCGGTTCGATCCCTGGCCTGGGAAGATCCCACGTGCCGTGGAGCGGCTGGACCGAGGTGTTCAATCGCCGAGCCGGAGCTCTGGAGCGCATGCGCCCAGAGCCGGTGCTCTGCGATGACAGACGCCACCGCAATGGGAGGCCCACAGGAGCCAAAGAACAAAGACGGATGAAAACAGATAAATGAAAGACCAATAGAAGTGGCCCGCCCCCCCCCCCCCCCCCCCAACCCGACTCCCGCCCAAAATAAATAAATACATAAATAAATCTTTAAAAAAAAAAAAAAAAGTATAGAAACATGTCCTATTATGTAATCCCTAAAAACCAGAACCATGAAGACTGTAGAAACTTCAAAAATACTTTTTATAAAGTTGAAATTAAAAGGCAGTAGTTTTTCAAATAGAACTGTGATTATAAAGGTATAAAAGCAGATGAGCATGTGAAAGATCAGATGATAATTTGGAAAAAATGAAAACAACTGTGCTCGGTGGAGGAATTATGAGTTTTTACAAAAATGTTTCAAGTTTTGTTTTGCATCAACTTTTCAACTGAAGAGTATGCCAGGCAGAATCAACTCACACCATGGGATATGCCCACCTAGATCACAAATAAAAGCTGAATTTTACAGAGTTGATCCATTTTTTTGTTTTTTTTTTTTTTACTGAGTTTCCGAATAAAAATAAAGACCAATTTTCCTGTTTTGGGCAATTTAACATATCACTAAGTTCCTTATATTGTAGTGACCTCAGCCCCAGTCTAGCCCTTGGGAGCCTGAAACACTGTAATAAGACCAATTTTCTATGCATTAACATACACATCCACAGTATTTTTTAATTGCATTTCTTGCAATATGTAGCAAGAGCCAGGAGATGTTCTGTCACTTTGACCTAGCAACACTACTCCTGGGAAATTATCCAAAAGAACTAATTCCACAGAAGCAAAAATCTAGATGCACAGTCTTTTATTACATGGCTATCTGTAACAGCCAAAATCCAGAAGCAACCTGTTTCTGTAACAAAAAAATGATTCACAAAAGTATAGCAACAGGGCTTCCCCTGGTGGTCCAGTGGATAAGGACACCGCCTTGCAGTGCAAGGGGTGCCGGTTCGATCCCTGGCCTGGGAAGATCCCACGTGCCGTGGAGCGGCTGGACCGAGGTGTTCAATCGCCGAGCCGGAGCTCTGGAGCGCATGCGCCCAGAGCCGGTGCTCTGCGACGACAGATGCCACCGCAATGGGAGGCCCACAGGAGCCAAAGAACAAAGACGGATGAAAACAGATAAATGAAAGACCAATAGAAGTGGCCCGCCCGCTCCCCTCCCTCCCCAACCCGACTCCCGCCCAAAATAAATAAATACATAAATAAATCTTTAAAAAAAAAAAAAAAAGTATAGAAACATGTCCTATTATGTAATCCCTAAAAACCAGAACCATGAAGACTGTAGAAACTTCAAAAATACTTTTTATAAAGTTGAAATTAAAAGGCAGTAGTTTTTCAAATAGAACTGTGATTATAAAGGTATAAAAGCAGATGAGCATGTGAAAGATCAGATGATAATTTGGAAAAAATGAAAACAACTGTGCTCGGTGGAGGAATTATGAGTTTTTACAAAAATGTTTCAAGTTTTGTTTTGCATCAACTTTTCAACTGAAGAGTATGCCAGGCAGAATCAACTCACACCATGGGATATGCCCACCTAGATCACAAATAAAAGCTGAATTTTTACAGAGTTGATCCATTTGTGTTTTCTGAGTTTCTTACTATATCATTATTTTTATCATTGTTTTCAACCTTGCAGAGCTGTTTCCTACATATATATATATATATATATATATATATATATATACACACACACACACATATATATATATAGGAAGCAAAATATATATTTGTATATTGGGCCTAATCTCAAACCTACCAAATCTGAAACTCTGGAAATGAGACCTGGGCATATGTATTTTATTATATTGAAAAGTTGAAATATAGTGCCATGAAATACTATGTAAATTTCGAATGTACTACATAGTGATTTGACACGTGCATACATTACAAAATGAGCACCGTGATAGCCTAGGAACCATCTGTCCTCATACAAGTCATTACAATATTATTGACCATATTCCTTATGCTGCATATCTCATGCCCTTGGCTTCTTCATTTATAACTTGAAGTTGTACCTCTTAATCCCCTTCTCTTATTTTTCCCATCTCCCATCCCTCTCCCCTCCGGCAATCACCCATTTGTTCTTTGCATCTGTGAGTCTGTTTTCACTTTGTTTTGTGTGTTGGTTTGCTTTGTTCTTTAGATTGTATTTTCAATCTACTTGCAGGCAATTCTGAGATGAAGTTAGCGTCAGAACCAATGACACCACTATGTAAGAGAATCAGTAACATAAAGCCAGCCTTTTTTGAAATTAAAAGAAGAAAACTTTATAAACTACATTTTAAAGAAAAAAACAGGTTTCCCTGGTGGTCAAGTGGGTAGAGAGTCCACCTTGCAGTGCAAGGAGCGCCGGTTCGATCCCTGGCCTGGGAAGATCCCACGTACCACAGAGCGACTAGACAGCTGTGTTCAATGACGAGTCGGTGCTCTGAAGCACATGTGTCCAGAACCAGTGCTCTGCAGCGAGAGGCCACTGCAATGGGAGGCCCACACATGCCAAAGAATAAAGATGGATGAAAATTAATTAATTAATTAAAATTAAAAAACAGACACAAAAATTATAGCCAATGTCCAGGAGACATTTTCAATTTTCAACCCTAGGATGTAGGAGAATGTAGCAAATGTGTTCACACAGCTACAACCCAAGGCGTGCTTTCCTGTGGTCCTCAGAGCCCACCAAACCAAAGAAAGAAGATCTTGGAACCATCCCAGACCTTCCCTTGAGGCAGGGCGCCTGTGGCCATGGTGACCTTATAACATGGCAGCAAGAAGTTCTTGGGAATTTCCCAGAAGCCAAATATTTCTTTCTTCATTTAATTTATATGGCGCTCAAAATACCCTATGTGTCCCAGAACTTTTACTTTGATCTCTTAACAATTTTCGGATACTCAGCCACTGCGTGCAGGTGCATGAAGCTCTGCTGCCTCCAGCGGCCCCTCCGGCAGTGTCAGGAGAGGAGGAAGAGCTTCCTGGAGCGATTTGACACGTGCATACATTACAAAATGAGCACCGTGATAGCCAAAAAGGAACCATCTGTCCTCATACAAGTCATTACAATATTATTGACCATATTCCTTATGCTGCATATCTCATGCCCTTGGCTTCTTCATTTATAACTTGAAGTTGTACCTCTTAATCCCCTTCTCTTATTTTTCCCATCTCCCATCCCTCTCCCCTCCGGCAATCACCCATTTGTTCTTTGCATCTGTGAGTCTGTTTTCACTTTGTTTTGTGTGTTGGTTTGCTTTGTTCTTTAGATTGTATTTTCAATCTACTTGCAGGCAATTCTGAGATGAAGTTAGCGTCAGAACCAATGACACCACTATGTAAGAGAATCAGTAACATAAAGCCAGCCTTTTTTGAAATTAAAAGAAGAAAACTTTATAAACTACATTTTAAAGAAAAAAACAGGTTTCCCTGGTGGTCAAGTGGGTAGAGAGTCCACCTTGCAGTGCAAGGAGCGCCGGTTCGATCCCTGGCCTGGGAAGATCCCACGTACCACAGAGCGACTAGACAGCTGTGTTCAATGACGAGTCGGTGCTCTGAAGCACATGTGTCCAGAACCAGTGCTCTGCAGCGAGAGGCCACTGCAATGGGAGGCCCACACATGCCAAAGAATAAAGATGGATGAAAATTAATTAATTAATTAAAATTAAAAAACAGACACAAAAATTATAGCCAATGTCCAGGAGACATTTTCAATTTTCAACCCTAGGAT
Organism: Tragulus kanchil; assembly: GCA_022376925.1. NCBI lineage: Eukaryota > Metazoa > Chordata > Mammalia > Artiodactyla > Tragulidae > Tragulus > Tragulus kanchil. The sequence continues at coordinate 72,161,463 of JAIOJX010000003.1, read as the reverse complement.
GTAGGAGAATGTAGCAAATGTGTTCACACAGCTACAACCCAAGGCGTGCTTTCCTGTGGTCCTCAGAGCCCACCAAACCAAAGAAAGAAGATCTTGGAACCATCCCAGACCTTCCCTTGAGGCAGGGCGCCTGTGGCCATGGTGACCTTATAACATGGCAGCAAGAAGTTCTTGGGAATTTCCCAGAAGCCAAATATTTCTTTCTTCATTAAATTTATATGGCGCTCAAAATACCCTATGTGTCCCAGAACTTTTACTTTGATCTCTTAACAATTTTCGGATACTCAGCCACTGCGTGCAGGTGCATGAAGCTCTGCTGCCTCCAGCGGCCCCTCCGGCAGTGTCAGGAGAGGAGGAAGAGCTTCCTGGAGGCGCAGGAGGAACAGAGTCCACCATAAATAGTCCTCTCAGTTCTGCCCTAATGATGAGGCCTCTCCATCTACTTTTTCTCCAAAATGAGCACCTTACAATCCATTCACTTCTTAGCCAGTGGTTCTTCCTTTTGTCTTTGATGTTCGGGTTTTATGAATGGGCCACTGTCTCAGACTATGAGAGTTTAGAGGAATTTACCCCAATTCTTACTTTTTTTTTTTTCTTCCAAGTGTCCGGGTTTATTGAGGACATGGGGTCTACAAGGAAGCCCCGGATACCTGGGGGGAAGGTCTGTCATTGGCCTGGAGGGCAGCCGCCCAAGTGCAGCTGGAAATGGGTCCTCCAAAACCTGGGCTCACTTGAAAGTGTGGCTCTCAGCTCATGCCCAAAGCCTTTGGGTCCAAACATGGCTGGGTAGAGCGGGTGGCTGCAGTAGGGCTTGACTTCATGCTCGGCGTGACCGCCTGCAGTCAGTGTCTTTCCACATTTCTCACACTTCAGGCAAGGCCGGTGCCAGTCCTTCCCCAGGGAGGTCACCTGCTCAGCAAAGTACACCTAAATGTTGCACTTGGGGCACTTGGGCATGGTGATGCCGGATCCGGGGCAGGTAAGCAGGCGGGAGCAGACCAGAGAGCTGAACGCAATTCTTACATTTTTAATTTGAGAAAGTCAAGTCCCAGAGAGAAAAACGACTTGCCCAAGGTCACATAACTTTGATGAGGCAAAGCTGCTTCCCTCTTAAAGTCCACTCTTCTTTATTATTATTATTATTAGGAAGCTGTTATAACCAACCCACAGTCCGCAGGGCACATGCTTTAAGTTGTTCTAATATTGGGGACACTCGGCAGTGATTCATCCACACCCTCTTGCCCAGCCACCCTGTGACAGGTGACACATATGTGAGACATCTGCTGTGACGTATTGAAAACTGTTCAGATGGGGTTATGCTGGGAGGGATGCTCAGCAGAGACTGAACCTTTGACACTGGCCCTATAAAAACACCTGAGAGTACGTATTTTTGTGTGTGTGTTTTTTTTTTAAGAGCACGTGGTGTTTGAGTAGAAAAGGAGAAGCAAGATTTGTTTGTAACCCTATGTACCTTAGATGGCATGTCAGTCGCTTACCACAAAACATTGAACGTGAGTTAAATAACAGGGTACAGGGTTTTGTCAACATTTCTATATTCAGGCAGTTGCCAACACACGAATGAGACATAGTCTATATTACCTGAACGGATTTAGCATTTGGAATTCTGTATCCACTTTTGTTAGAGAAAAGATGATAGAATGTTACCGCACAGCAGTCAACTTGATGCTGACAGCACAGACTGAACTGTGTCCTCCCTGAATTCGTATGTTGAGGCCATGGGAGCCATAAGCCCTCCATGACTGTGTTAGTGACAGGGCTCTGAGGAGGTGATTAAGGTTAAATAAGGTCCCCATCTCTGATTCCACAGAACTGACTTATAATAACCAGAGCTCTCTCCTTCTGTCATGTGAGCATTCAGCAAGAAAGCACCCATCCGCAAGCCAGGAAGATGTCCTCACCAGAACCTCACCCTGCTTGGTCTTGTAGCCTCCAGGACTATGAGAAAATAATGGTGTGTTATACGAGCCACCCAGTCTGTGATATTTTTTTGTTGAAGCCTGAGCTTCAACAAAAGAAGACTGAGAAGACTGCAACACTGACCTCCAAGGACAACATGGACTCTCTGGGCTTGGTGTTCCAGGCTCTGCAGCATGGTTCCGGGAACATCAGGTGCTCCCTGCCCAGACTGCCAAATGTCCAGCTTTGGGGGCAAATCCAGAATCAGTAACAATAATGTAAGTTCTGCCAGCCCTGCCAGTCGTCCATAAACAGGGTGTTCAGAAATCAGGTGCTTTCATATGTAAGCAAGAAAGCACAACAACACACCAATGAATTGCTGGGCACACAAGCACAAGGGACACAGTAGTAAACAGAACAGACAAAATTTCCTGTTCTCAGACAGAGAGTCCTCTCTTGAGGGAAGTGAGACAATAAGTGAAATAAGTAAAACAGTAATATATGATACACTAGACAATGATAAGAAGAAAAATAAAGTGGCAAGAGGGGTAAGGAATACATGGTGATTTTCAATACAGATGTCAGGAGACAACATCTCACTAAGATGGTGCCAGAGGAGTAAAGACCTGAAGGAGGAAAAGGAGCAAGCCATGGGCGTGTCAGCAAAAGAACATCCCAGAATGGCAGAAAGTACTGAGGTGCGTTGGCAAACACCAAGACGGGTGGCATGGCAAAGAAGAGATGAACTGGGGTGAGAGAGATGGAGCACAGGCCACGCCAAGCTTGTCACCCAGTCCGTTCACTTCGGCCTCTTCTCGGAGCACAGCAGCAGTACGACCTGCTTTGAATGCTACCCGAACCTCTCAGGCTGCTGTGCTGGCAGAGCTGCTGTGGAGTAAAAGCTTGGAACACACACTCTTCTGGCCTCCTAGGGCTGTTGTAACCAGTTACCACAAATTTGTGGCTTAAAACAAAAATATTTTCTCACATTTCTGGAGGCTAGAGGTTGAAATTAAGGTGTCAGCCCCTCTGGTTTCTTCTAGATTCTCTGATGGAGAATCTGGTCCATGCCTCTCCCCCAGCTTCTGGTGGCGGCGGCAATCCCTGGCGTTCCTCGGCTTGTAGCCACATCACCCCGCTCTCTGCCTGCATCTTCATATGGCCTTTCCCCCAATGTGTGCTTCAGCGTTGCTGTGCCTGAATCTCCCTCTCTATTCTTTTATAAAGACTCTAGTCATCCGATGCAGGGCCCAGCCTAATCCAGTATGACCTCATCTTAACTAATTCAATCTGCAAAGGCCTTGTTTCCAAATGAGGTCACACTGACAGGTTCTGTATGGACATGAACTAGATAAGCTATTATAAGACTCACGACACATACCTGACATTAAATACTGCACTTACGCTTATAATCTGAGAAAAATCAGCCTTAAAAAAAAAAAAAAATCAATGCTAAATTTAGGTCCTGCAGCTTCAGGAAGGAAACCACCATGAGAAATACCAGTAGATACCTCCGTAAGATGGACACAGATGCAAAGTATACATAAAAAAGCCAAACATGAGGGCTTCCCTGGTGGTCCAGTGGGTAAAGAATCTGCCTAGCAGGGCAAGAGACACCAGTTCGATCCCTGGCGCGGGAAGATGCCATGTGCCGAGGAGCGACTGGGCTGGTGGGTCCAATTATGAACCAGCGCGCATGCGCCCCAAGCCGGTGCTCTGCAGCGAGAGAGGCCACTGCCATGGGAGGCCCACACAGCCCAAAGAATAAAGACAGATGAAAATAAATAAATAAATAAACAATAAAAGAGGCCAAAATTTAAAAAAAAAAGCCAAACATGGGATAGGGAGGAAGGTGGGAGAGAGCCTCAAGAGGGAGGGGACACCTATGGCTGATCCATGTTGATCTTTGAAAGAAACCAACACGATTCTGTAAAGCAATTATCCTTTAATTAAAAAAAAAAAAAAAGTACTGAAAAAAAATGCCAAACAAAATTCAGGTCTGAGGAACTAATTCATCGGGGTTTTTTTCACCCTAAGTAATGCACATATGAAAAGAAAACCAAAAAAGCCTTTCCACGAAGTTACTTTTAATAATTTAGATTTTAGCCCTGGCAGTAAATGACCTTGACTCTGGCTAAAGGGTCAGCAGGCCTATACTCAGATCTTGAAGTGATCACAAGGTGGGGAGGTGCTGCCAATCCTTCCCTGGTGAGTTTTTAAATTTTTTTTTTTAAATTAATTAATTTATTTATTTACATGTATGTTCCCAGATCATTCATATGCATATCCCTGGACCCTCCCCCCACCCAGCTCCCCCCCTCCCATCCCTCCAGACTATCAAATGGTTTTTAATATATGTTTACTTATTGATTGATTCGGCTATGCCTGGTCTTAGTTGCAGCATGTGGAATCTAGTTCCCTGACTAGGGATGGAACCTGGGCACCCTGTCTTGGGAACATGGAGTCTTAGCCACTAAATCACCGAGGAACTCCGTCCTGGTGACTTGTTTGTTTGTTTGGGGCGGGGAGGGGTTGGGGATGGAGGGGTGGGAGGGGCCCCTTCTATTGGTCTTTCATTCTTTGGCCTGTGTGGGCCTCCCATCGCAGTGGCCTCTCTCGCTGCAGAGCACCGGCTCTGGGCGCATGCGCTCCAGAGCTCCAGCTCGGCAATTGGACACATCAGTCCAGCCGCTCCGCAGCACGTGGGATCTACCCAGGCCAGGGATCGAACCAGCGCCCCTTGCACTGCAAGGCAGTGTCCTTACCCACTGGACCACCAGGGAAGCCCGTCCTGGTGACTTTTTGGAGGGGAAGGGAGGAAAGAAAGTTTATTGGAGTGGAGGGACAGTCACTGCCAGTACAGTGGGGCAGACGCTGTGAGAACAGTGGGCCGGCTCAAGGGAGAGCCGACCCTGGTGACTTTTTAAAACAGGACATGTTTGTGTCCCAGGAAATAAAAAATGTGGGATAAATTCAACTTTTGAAAATAAAAATAACCAATTTCTTAAGTACCTTCATCTGTTCCCCAGGTGCTTCCATTTCCCACCCTTCTCCACAAGGCTTTTGGAGCCCAGTTCACCAACGTTCAGGAAGAAATTACAGGAGAGAAGGAAAGGGCCACCCACTTTAGTATTCTTGCCTGGAGAATCCCATCGACAGAGGAGCCTGGTGGGCTACAGCCATAGGGCTTTTCCACGAAGTTACTTTTAATAATTTAGATTTTAGCCCTGGCAGTAAATGACCTTGACTCTGGCTAAAGGGTCAGCAGGCCTATACTCAGATCTTGAAGTGATCACAAGGTGGGGAGGTGCTGCCAATCCTTCCCTGGTGAGTTTTTAAATTTTTTTTTTTTAAATTAATTAATTTATTTATTTACATGTATGTTCCCAGATCATTCATATGCATATCCCTGGACCCTCCCCCCACCCAGTTCCCCCCCTCCCATCCCTCCAGACTATCAAATGGTTTTTAATATATGTTTACTTATTGATTGATTCGGCTATGCCTGGTCTTAGTTGCAGCATGTGGAATCTAGTTCCCTGACTAGGGATGGAACCTGGGCACCCTGTCTTGGGAACATGGAGTCTTAGCCACTAAATCACCGAGGAACTCCGTCCTGGTGACTTGTTTGTTTGTTTGGGGCCGGGGGGGGGGGGGGTTGGGGAGGGGGGGGGGTGGGAGGGCCACTTCTATTGGTCTTTCATTCTTTGGCCTGTGTGGGCCTCCCATCGCAGTGGCCTCTCTCGCTGCAGAGCACCGGCTCTGGGCGCATGCGCTCCAGAGCTCCGGCTCGGCAATTGGACACATCAGTCCAGCCGCTCCGCAGCACGTGGGATCTACCCAGGCCAGGGATCGAACCAGCGCCCCTTGCACTGCAAAGCAGTGTCCTTACCCACTGGACCACCAGGGAAGCCCGTCCTGGTGACTTTTTGGAGGGGAAGGGAGGAAAGAAAGTTTATTAGAGTGGAGGGACAGTCACTGCCAGTACAGTGGGGCAGACGCTGTGAGAACAGTGGGCCGGCTCAAGGGAGAGCCGACCCTGGTGACTTTTTAAAACAGGACATGTTTGTGTCCCAGGAAATAAAAAATGTGGGATAAATTCAACTTTTGAAAATAAAAATAACCAATTTCTTAAGTACCTTCATCTGTTCCCCAGGTGCTTCCATTTCCCACCCTTCTCCACAAGGCTTTTGGAGCCCAGTTCACCAACGTTCAGGAAGAAATTACAGGAGAGAAGGAAAGGGCCACCCACTTTAGTATTCTTGCCTGGAGAATCCCATCGACAGAGGAGCCTGGTGGGCTACAGCCCATAGGGTCACACACACAGTCAGACATGACTGAATTGACTTAGCAGGCCACCGCAGAAGAACATCATGGAACACGTCTGGAGAGGATATTCAGCACAGGAAGCCGCTTCGAAGCCACGAGCTAGTGATGTCTGATGATCACAGGAGTTCTCTCTCTTTTATGTATTTCAGTCTTACACACAGGCACTCCACGCATTCCGTAATGCACTGCCCCTTCCATAGGCCGCCCCCACTCTTCTGGTCTAGCTGTTCCTCTTTCCATATCCTCTCCCTGCCCCCAGCCTGCCCCATGTGCCTGTCCTTCCTGAGCACCTGCCCAGCCGATCTCCACCCAGGTGGAACGCTGTGCACCTGATGCGGCCCCGCCCCTCCCCAGCCAGTGCGGCCAGGCGGCTATAGGCGCATCACACCTGAAATCACACCGCCTCCAACACGGCTCCACGCACGATTCCAGGCCTGGGAGCGGAGAGCCACCCGCTAGAGCCGCCACCCGTGCAGACAGACCCTCTGCTGCCTCTCTCCAGACAACCCCTGCTCCCCGAACCCCTATTTTTGGTATTTCAACACTAAGGCTAGACTGAAGCACAGAAGAGTGAAAGCCCACCAATAAGCTAGGTAACCACTTTCACTGTAAAAATTTTTTTTTTGTCTTTTTTGGCATAGCATTTCATTAAGATTCAGCCTGTTTTGAAGAAATATCAACTAATTCCCACCTTTTTTTTTTTTAAAGTCTCCTGGGTCCTGCAGCCATTTTCACGCTTTCCTGAGTGCTCTCTCCGAAGATAAGACGAGAAACGAGAGGCGCGGGGAGAAAGGCCCTCTGCACAAGCTGAAAGAGGGGCCTGTCCTGGACGGGAGGATGGCAGAACAGGAGGCGCTTGCCACAGCTCAGCTGTCTGAGAAATGGGCGTCAAGAACAGCCATGAGGACAGTGGCACTAGCTTCGTATATTCCCGCCTGAGGAGAATGGTCTTCGGCTTCACAGGTATTTAAAATGCAGCTGAGCGTCCCCGCTAAAAAAAAAATGTCTGTTACAATCCCCCCTTTCTCGGCGCGGCATGCAGGTAGGGGAAGAGCATGCGTGGACACGTCACGTGGTGTGCTTCAGATGGATTGGTCGAGGGCCAGAGGGTGGGTGGGCTGCAGGCCCCGGAAGCGGAAGTGGTACTAGAGGCGTCTGGGGAGATGGGACTTTGAAGCAGAGAAGTCGGAATATGTTTTTCAGTGGTATGCCTGGGATTAGGGGCCAGTGATTTGGAGCTCACTTAGAATTTAGGATGAGGTCACAGAGAAACTCTTAGTTTGCAGTGTGTCCATCTCAAGAAGAAATGTGTTAAGTGGCGAGGTCAGAACTTTGCTAAATCTAAAAGCCTTGGGACAATTCATACCAGAGATGCCATGTGTGGGCTTTGATTGGGTTCTGGTTGGCACTAGTCAGCTGTAAAAGACATGTTGAGAAACATTATGTATATGCTACAATAAATTGAAAATTAGGTTTCGTTGGGGAATCATTATTAGTTTTGTTAGGTAACCAGGGAAGGGACCAAGAAGGAAAAATAATTCTAATTTTCAGAGACACATGTTGAAGTATTTAGGCATCTAATTTTGGAATTTGTTTTAGAATATTTAAATTTGCCAAATCAAAGATATAGGGTAGGGACTTCCCTGGTGGTCCAGTGGTTAAGAATCTGCCTTCCAATGCAGGAGACACAGATTTGATCTCTGGTCAGGGAACTAGACCTCACATGCTACAACTAAGACCTGGTGCAGACAAATAAATACATAAATATATAAATATTTTTAAAATGTTATCTGGGATTTGCTTCCAGGAAGAATGGATAAAGCAAAATTGGCAGTATTAATAATCGCTAAAGCCGAGAAATAGGTACTATTCTCAAATATTTTTCTGTTTGAAACTTTCATAGTGAAAGTTTGAAATGTGCAATTTTCAGTAGTGTGATTTTGCTAAAAAACAGTGTAGAGAGAACACTGTTTCAATTCCTGAAGTTGTTCCTGCAAATAATAAAAATCTACAGGGCTTCCCTGGTGGTCCAGTGAGTAAGGACAGCACCTTGTAGTGCAAGGATTGCTAGTTCAATCCCTGGCACAGGAAGATCCCACGTGCCACGGAGCGGCTGAATGGATGTGTCCAATTACCAAGTTAGCACTCTGGAGCGCATGTACCCAGAGCCGATGCTCTGCCATGAGAGAGGCCACTGAGATGGAAGGCCCACACAGGCCAAAGAACAAAGATAAATGAATGAAAGATCAATAGAAGTGGCCAAAAATAAAAAAATAAATAAAAATCTACAATAGAGAAAAAAAGATTCAGGCTCTTCTCCCCTTCTTTTGGTTTCCTGCTTTTTCCTTTAAGTGGTAGCATATTAATCAGATTGCTGTATGCCCTGATTTTTTTTTTTTTAAAGATTTATTTATTTATTTATTTTGTGGGGGTGAGGTAGGGAGGGAGGGGAGCAGGCGGGCCACTTCTATTGGTCTTTCATTTCTCTATTTTTCATCCGTCTTTGTTCTTTGGCCCGTGTGGGCCTCCCATCGCGGTGGCCTCTGTTGTTGCAGAGCACCGACTCTGGGCGCATGCGCTCCAGAGCTCCCGCTCGGTGATTGGACACATCGGTCCAGCCGCTGTGCGGCACGTGGGATCTTCCCAGGCCAGGGATCAAACCGGTGCCCCTTGCACTGCAAGGCGGTGTCCTTACCCACTGGACCACCAGGGAAGCCCCCTGATTTTTAATATATCTTTATTATTACATTGAAGAATAAAATGGAAACCTCCAGTATTCATATGTGAGAAATTCCATGGACAGAGGAGCCCCGAGGGCTATAGTGCATGGGGTCAAAAAAGAGTTGGACACATCTTAGTGACTAAACAACTGAGGCGTATTTTGCATATCATATAATTCACCCATTTCTAGTGTAAAATTCAATGATTTTTTGGTCTGGTTTTGGTAAATTAGCAAGCTGTGCAGCCATAACCATAAGGCAGTTTTCAATAGTTTCCATCACTCCAGTAAGATCCCTCGGACCTCTTTATGACTTCGTGCTACCACTCTTCCCTCTCTCAGGCCCAGACAACCTCTTTTGCCACCTGATTAGCAACTATGATAAAATAATTCTTGGTATTGTTGTCAGAGTCTGAACAGACTTAGCCAGTTTCCATTCCATCAGAGGAACCAGGCATTTCATAGTGGTTGTCTTCATGGAGTAAGTCATATGCCACAACTAAGCCTGCATTTTAAACTCCTGAGGTGCAGGGGACCCTTTTTCTCTGACCGGAATATGGAAAGTGAACATCTTCAGGTATTGAAACAGTGTTCTCTCTATGGTGTTTGTTTTTGTTTTTTTCTTTTTATCTAAATCTCACTATTGAAAATTATACATTTCAAACTTTCACTATAAAGATTTCAAACCTACAAAAATATTTGAGAATAGTACCTAAGCCAAGGGTAGATGTTATGGTAAAACTGAAGGCTGGGAGAGGAGAGAGGAGGCCATGGTGGGGGGAGGGGTACTTTATACTTGAACCCATAGGCCCTTTTGCACCCAAACCACACCATGGAAGCTGCCCCTTAAACCGACTTTGCTAAGAAAAATCTTTTAGAAAATCTTTGAAAATGAACTTCCTGGCAGGGGGTGGTCCAGTGGCAAAGAATCCACCTGCTAATGCAGGAGGATGAGGGTTGGATCCCTGGTCTGGGAGAATTCCATATGCCACAACAAAGCCCCGTTCAGTACAACTAATGAACCCAAGCACCTACAGCCCCTGCTCTGTAATAAGAGAAGCCACAACAATGAAGGGCCTGTGAACTGCAACTAGGGAGTAGCCCCTGCTTGCTAAAGCTAGAGAGCCCACACACAGCAACAAAGACCCAGTGCAGTCAAATTTTTTTTAATTAAAAAAAAACAAACCTGAAAACCAAATTCACAGGAAAAATGACTACATGCCCAAGTCTCAAATTTGCTTTAATTTTTTTTTTAAAGTAATCTAAAAAATCCTAGATGATTGCAACCAAGTTTTTCATAGCTAGAAAACAAAAGTTGAGATAGAATGACTGAATCATTGTCCTCAGGTACCCAGGAAAATGCCTGTCACTGACCATTTGGAATTTTTTTTTAAAGAAAGGAAAAAGTCAAGGCAAACACAGGAATCAAAACCCACAGAATTCAAATTAAAACTCCATCAAGACTGTTTTGAAGAGCAGTGATCACAAAATGAAAAGAAAGGCAAACAAGTCAAGTTGTAATGCAATTTGATTTACAAAACAAACAACTCTTGTTGCCTATACTTTCCTCTATGCTCTGTGAGAGGAAAAACACAATAGATCCTCAACTCAGTTAATATTTGCCTAAAGAATGAGAAAATGAATGAGGGCTGAGCTTCCCTGGTCTAGTGGATAAAGAGTCCTCCTTGCAGTGCAAGGGACACTGATTCCATCCCTGGCCCAGGAAGATCCCACCTGCAGCAGAGCGGCTGGACTGGTGTGTCCAATTGTGAGCCAGTGCTCTTGAGTGCATGAGCCCTGAGTGGTGCTCTGCCGCAAGAGAGATCACTGCCATGGGAGGCTCACACAGGCCAAAGAATAAAGATGGATGAAAATAAATAAATAAAAAAACAATAAAAGAGGCCAAAATTAAAAAAAAAAAATGAATGAGGGCCTATTATGTTCTAAGCACTAGGCAAGAAATGTGGGGGTCAAAAACGGCAAAGCTCTTGATCATGAAATACAAGTATACTGGAGAAGAAGACATATACACAAATAATTTCTATGTAGTGTGATAATCATTGGAAGTCATTTCAAGGTTTAGCGATAGCTTGACATGGGCGGTAATAAATACAGTTGGGGAGGGAGGAAACGATTAAATTGCATATGCTCATATTCTCTAGGAAAACAAAGACCAGGAAGATGTTCTAGGTAGAGGAAAGAGCATTTGCAAAGGGAGTGAGTAGTTGAGTCTAACTAGAGCACTAAGTATGTCAAAATAGGTTTTCCCCTGCAGCCATGGGGCAGAGACAAGGTGAAGGAAGTCCTGGGTGAACTCAGAGGTGGGAAGCAAGAAACAGTTTGATGGTCAAGTCAAGGAGGTCAATGGGAAATAAGAATTGTGCACAAAATAAAGGGTCTTCCACAGAGGAGAGATTAGATGGTATGAGCAACAGTGTGCAGAATAATGGGGCAAATTTCTTGTCCTAGTTTATGTGCAGGAGCTCAGCTAAGGGTATAGGAAGGTGGCAGGTATTGAAGTCATAGCTTTGATGGAATAAGGTGGCAGGTGAAACTGTATGTGAAAATTGTGGTAGGGCAATAGGTGTGCTAGTTAGAAGAAAAGGAATGCTCTTCAAATACTCTATTCAGTATTCTGTGGATAAGGGATAGTATATGGGTAAATGTGGTAAATGTGGACTTGGGGAATGGGACTTCCCTTGTGGTGCAGTGGCTAAGACTCCATGCTCCCAATGCAAGGGGCCCAGGTTCAATCCCCGGTCAGGAAGTAGATCCTGCATGCTGCCCCTAAGACGCAGCACAGCCAAATAAATAACTTTTTTTTTTTAAATGTGAACTTGGATGGGCAGCATCTCCTAAATCAATAGAGAAGAAAAATGAAATGAGTAGATATCAGGACTGTTAAGATGAGCTGAGTCAGGATAAATTGCCATCCTGACTGATGTACTTACAGAGAGATCTTTGTGGATTAACCTCCCACCCTCATACAGAAGTCTACTTTGAATATTAAGGGCAAAAACTATCATTCAGGGAAAAATCTGTGGAGGGCCTATTATGATCTAAACACTAGGCAAGAAATGTGGGGGTCAAAAACGGCAAAGCTCTTGATCATGAAATACAAGTATACTGGAGAAGAAGACATATACACAAATAATTTCTATGTAGTGTGATAATCATTGGAAGTCATTTCAAGGTTTAGCGATAGCTTGACATGGGCGGTAATAAATACAGTTGGGGAGGGAGGAAACGATTAAATTGCATATGCTCATATTCTCTAGGAAAACAAAGACCAGGAAGATGTTCTAGGTAGAGGAAAGAGCATTTGCAAAGGGAGTGAGTAGTTGAGTCTAACTAGAGCACTAAGTATGTCAAAATAGGTTTTCCCCTGCAGCCATGGGGCAGAGACAAGGTGAAGGAAGTCCTGGGTGAACTCAGAGGTGGGAAGCAAGAAACAGTTTGATGGTCAAGTCAAGGAGGTCAATGGGAAATAAGAATTGTGCACAAAATAAAGGGTCTTCCACAGAGGAGAGATTAGATGGTATGAGCAACAGTGTGCAGAATAATGGGGCAAATTTCTTGTCCTAGTTTATGTGCAGGAGCTCAGCTAAGGGTATAGGAAGGTGGCAGGTATTGAAGTCATAGCTTTGATGGAATAAGGTGGCAGGTGAAACTGTATGTGAAAATTGTGGTAGGGCAATAGGTGTGCTAGTTAGAAGAAAAGGAATGCTCTTCAAATACTCTATTCAGTATTCTGTGGATAAGGGATAGTATATGGGTAAATGTGGTAAATGTGGACTTGGGGAATGGGATTTCCCCTTGTGGTGCAGTGGCTAAGACTCCATGCTCCCAATGCAAGGGGCCCAGGTTCAATCCCCGGTCAGGAAGTAGATCCTGCATGCTGCCCCTAAGACGCAGCACAGCCAAATAAATAACTTTTTTTTTTTAAATGTGAACTTGGATGGGCAGCATCTCCTAAATCAATAGAGAAGAAAAATGAAATGAGTAGATATCAGGACTGTTAAGATGAGCTGAGTCAGGATAAATTGCCATCCTGACTGATGTACTTACAGAGAGATCTTTGTGGATTAACCTCCCACCCTCATACAGAAGTCTACTTTGAATATTAAGGGCAAAAACAGTAAGAAAGTACGCATTCATGGCCACACTCACCATCTGTGATGGCCCACACTGTCTGTGGAGTATACTTCTCTCTGAATCTGAATAAATCCACTTCTTATCTATTAAAAAAAAAAAAAAAAGAAAGAAGAAGAAGAAAGAAAAAGAAACTACTGCCTCTTGGAACACACTGAAAAATCTTTTATTTACTTAATAGAGATACAGCCTCTTCCACCCCTAACTTTATGTCACTTTGCTCTCACGACAGAGTTTTTTGGCTGACAGGATGTGGTCCATACCCTTCTTTACAGGATTCTTGAAAACCTTTTCTCAGTATCGGCCAGGACTTAATGCTATAGTCAGTGGTTGAGACCCGCCCAGAACAGAGCACCACAAGCCACGTGAATCATAGCTCCCCACTATCAAAAGGCATGTGACACATTGACCATTGGCCCATAACCTAAGAGAATATCTTTCTTGCAAGTGGAGAATCCGGAAGGACTTTGATTAGGGTACAGTGATAAAGAACTGGGTGTGGGAGCAAGAACCTTAGCAGTGGGGGACAGAAAAGGGAAAATAAAATCTCTGACACAGACAACAGTAAACTTGGAGAGAAAGGGACAGTCTGAGCTATGAGATTCAAAGGGGTGGACAAAGAACAAGACCCAAATTACAATGCAAGTGGAGACCAGGAAGGCCCCAGACGTCGGCAGGCAGCAGAGGGAGGCTGCTAGAGACACCTTTGGTCAGATTCCAGCACGACTTGAGAGCTATTGAAGATGTTGTTGAAGGTTTTCACCACGGATTTGAGGCTTGGAAAGCAAACTTAAAAAAATCATCATCATCATCATCATCCTAAAACATCTCACTAAAAAGATGTAGAGAATATCAGAAGCCTTTTAACTTGTTTTGGGAGGAAAAACTACAAAGCCAAGTGTCTGTTTCTAGACAAAACAGGTCTAATTCCAGAGAAGTAACTTCAATGTCAACAAATCTTATTGAGGTCTTTATACAGTTCCAAATTAATAAACCTCTCAAACTCTTCTGGTATTATATGTGTACACACACACACACACACATACATACATATACATACATACATACATACATACATACATACATACTCTACACACATACATACCTGGGTAAGATGGGCAGTAAGTTTGAATCAAGGTCTAGGTTTCCAAAGTAGCAGAGACAAGTAGACAGTCCCCTTGCAGAATTCTTTTTTAAAAATGTTTCTTATTTATTTTTAAAGGTTTTTTGGGGGGCTTGGGGGGAGGGAGTGCAGACAGGGAAAGGAATCTGAGCATGCTCCATCCATCTATATGCGACCACAAAACCTTGTGGACAGGATAATCACGTAGTTTCTTCGAATGTGAGATAACAAATCATGAATAGTTCTGTTTTTTATGTGGACTTGTTCCTGATAAAGAAAAGACACTGAGGACTAGCGTGAAGGGAACTCAATGGATACATTAATGTCTCATTCAAGAAAAGGGAAGTAGGAACATTCTGAATGTAACTTCATGATGAAGATAAAGTTGGTGATTTGGGGACATAGAGTATTTATTTGCCTTATTTCAGCAGTGCTGGAATACTAACAATGGTATTCCACTTCTGAAATTCCGCTGGTTCTGGAATTCCAGCAAAGGTCCATCCAGGTCATCGTGTTCTCGCCAATGGGGAGACACTGCCTTTTCTTTGCATCATAAATTGTTTAGCAAACTGTTCATCTTGAACTCTGATTTAATGTTTCCAATTTTTTTTCTGTATATAACATCCTTAAAAATGAAAGTTCAGTTGAAGTCATTTCGTTTGGCATGTTGAAAAGCCAGGATTCAAGCAGGAGATGGCCCCCTGCCTCACCCTGCTCACCCCGAGCATGTAATGGAGACAAGACGTCCTGCCCGCCGGGAAAGGGGCACCACCACACTTTGGCACATCTGCCTGTTTAGAATGTTCCCTGAACAGTAACAGCTGCAGCTGGGCCTGCCAAGGGGATGCTTCCATGACACAGAAAGCCTTTCATTACAGTTCTCAATGCTATTTGTGATGTTTGGATTCTTCTGTGGTTACTGTTACTCTTGAAGATTGCTTCTGGTTTGGGGCACTGGTTAAAACCTGGGGATATCTTTTCCTTAGATCAAAGTTGTATCGTGCCCACAGACAGCGGTGTGTAAGTACACTCAACAGAGCTTTGGCACAAGTAATCTTCCACCTGAGCTATTCAATACAAACCCACATTCTTAGTAAGTGACAGAACATGTCTTATATTTTCTTGTTATATCCTTCTGGATTCAAGTCTTCATCCTACTTTACATGTGCAGATTTTCTTTAATCTTAGTTCTTCATGAAAAAAAGAAACTATTAGGGAGATAAAATTTTACCATTTTTAACTGTATGCTTTGGGGCTATTGATTCATTCACTTTATACCCCTTGGTGATATAAATGAAAAAAGGATATCAAGTTAACTTAGAAATTCACAGGGTTTTCCCTCTCAGGTTTCTGTGCAATTAATTAGAACAACAGGGAAGCCTTTCATGAAAGTTATATCTTCAGGCTCACCCTCATGTCTTTTATCTGAATATAACATGTTGGTTTCTGATTTCTTTTCTTTTTTTTTCACCACCACCCACCCCCAGTTATGTAGTTTGACAGCCAGTCAAAAAGCCAAGAAATTTTCTAATGTTAAGATTATGAAATTGTTAACATGATAAAACTTCTTTCCTAATTTCAAAGCACTGCTCTCATGCAGGAAAAAATAATGTCATCATATAAGCTGTCCTCTTCAAACTGCAGTGAATATGATCATTAATTTGCTTGATTTTTATCTATCAGTACATATTATGAATTCCTAATGGGGTCATAGCAGAATATGCCATATTATGCTTCATTTGAGCATGATGTAAATCAGGGATCTCTCAACAAGGGTCTTGTTGACCAGTGGGGGATGTCAAACAGATGTATGGGAGAGCAATATAACTAAGCTAGTGTTGGGTTTGTGGAGGGGGCTGGGCTCTCCTTCAGCATATTCACCAGATGCTGGGAGTGATAGTGACTCACAACCTTCAGTCAAGTCCTTCTCCCAGGACTGTTGCTGTTGTTCAGTCACTCAGTCACATCCGACCCTTAATGACCCCATGAACTAATGCAGCATACCAGGCTCCCCAGTCCTCCGCTATTTCCCAGAGTTTGCTCAAACTCGTGTCCATTGAATTGGCGATGCTATCTAACCATCTCATCCTATGGTGCCCGCTTCTCCTTTTGTTCTCAATCTTTCCCAGCATCCGGATCTTTCCCAATGAGTAAGCTCTTCACATCAGGTGGCCAAAGTATTGGCGCTTCAGCTTCAGCTTCAGCAACAGACCTTCCAATGAGTATTCAGGGTTGATTTCCTTTAGGATTGACTGGTTCGATCCACTTGCAGTGCAAGGGACTCTCAAGGGTCTTCTCCAGCATCATGGTTTGAACACATCAATTTTTTGTTGCTCAGCCATCTTCATGGTCCAATTCTCATACCCATGACGACCAGAAAAACCATACTTTTGCAGCTGCCACCGTGGGGAGTCACCTTTCTCAGGAGTCTTTAAAAGAAAGGATTGAACTAGATTTCCAGAATAACACCTCTCTAAAAGTCTGAGATAACTGTCATAGTAAGCACTCAATCTTAATTGTTCTTCTCAAATTATAACTAGTGTCAACTGAGAAGAATGCGGAACCAAAAATCAGTGACCAGGAATCAATTTCAATTACTAATTTGTTTGGCAATACAAAATAGTTTCCTCTAAGTATATCCTTGACAACAGAAGTTACTCCTGTAAATCATCTCTCTTCTGAGTTTAATCCGACCACTTTCATTCCTTTGTTCTCTCTGCCCAGGTTTCCAGGAACCCAGGTAAATACACTCAGCCATCTCCTGTCTATCTGGAACCAGATCAGTGATTGCCAAGAGGGTTTGTAGAATCCATTCAGAGTCAGATATTTCACAATCAAGCAATTTGTTTTAGTATTCTCAAGTGGAGAAATTTTAAAGGGAAAAAGGGAGTCCTTAAAACAATTAGATATATACAATGGGGAAAGAATCACAACCAATTTATTAAATGAAATGTAACCAGTGGGGATGTCAAACAGATGTATGGGAGAGCAATATAACTAAGCTAGTGTTGGGTTTGTGGAGGGGGCTGGGCTCTCCTTCAGCATATTCACCAGATGCTGGGAGTGATAGTGACTCACAACCTTCAGTCAAGTCCTTCTCCCAGGACTGTTGCTGTTGTTCAGTCACTCAGTCACATCCGACCCTTAATGACCCCATGAACTAATGCAGCATACCAGGCTCCCCAGTCCTCCGCTATTTCCCAGAGTTTGCTCAAACTCGTGTCCATTGAATTGGCGATGCTATCTAACCATCTCATCCTATGGTGCCCGCTTCTCCTTTTGTTCTCAATCTTTCCCAGCATCCGGATCTTTCCCAATGAGTAAGCTCTTCACATCAGGTGGCCAAAGTATTGGCGCTTCAGCTTCAGCTTCAGCAACAGACCTTCCAATGAGTATTCAGGGTTGATTTCCTTTAGGATTGACTGGTTCGATCCACTTGCAGTGCAAGGGACTCTCAAGGGTCTTCTCCAGCATCATGGTTTGAACACATCAATTTTTTGTTGCTCAGCCATCTTCATGGTCCAATTCTCATACCCATGACGACCAGAAAAACCATACTTTTGCAGCTGCCACCGTGGGGAGTCACCTTTCTCAGGAGTCTTTAAAAGAAAGGATTGAACTAGATTTCCAGAATAACACCTCTCTAAAAGTCTGAGATAACTGTCATAGTAAGCACTCAATCTTAATTGTTCTTCTCAAATTATAACTAGTGTCAACTGAGAAGAATGCGGAACCAAAAATCAGTGACCAGGAATCAATTTCAATTACTAATTTGTTTGGCAATACAAAATAGTTTCCTCTAAGTATATCCTTGACAACAGAAGTTACTCCTGTAAATCATCTCTCTTCTGAGTTTAATCCGACCACTTTCATTCCTTTGTTCTCTCTGCCCAGGTTTCCAGGAACCCAGGTAAATACACTCAGCCATCTCCTGTCTATCTGGAACCAGATCAGTGATTGCCAAGAGGGTTTGTAGAATCCATTCAGAGTCAGATATTTCACAATCAAGCAATTTGTTTTAGTATTCTCAAGTGGAGAAATTTTAAAGGGAAAAAGGGAGTCCTTAAAAACAATTAGATATATACAATGGGGAAAGAATCACAACCAATTTATTAAATGAAATGTAACCAACTAGTCATAATAGATGACTCCACGGCTTAAAAGTCCTAAATCTATTGTTTTTCATTTTATCCGCCTAGATTACTTCTTTGATGTAAGTATTGTTAAAGCCATTAACTTGTTTTAACTCTGTGCTCCTTCGTAGATGCCTTAAGAGAACATAAACTCCTACTGAGAGAAGCAAGGTGTCAGTTCTCACCACTAGCACCAAGGTGGTTTTTGTTTTTGCACCAAGGTGTCCTTGACTTGAGGATAAAGTCTTTTACAAATGCACTTTGTTTGTTTATTTTCCCCTCCCCTTCCTTTCCTATTTTATCCATCCTACTTTTTGGTCCCTCCCTCTTTCTACCCCTTGTCCTCCATCTTTTCCTATAAGGGCCTACTTCGTGCCACATTCAACTGCTGTGACTGGGATTAATTCCTTTTTCTCTCTGCCTGTTGGCTCCATAGCTTGTCAGGGTGCTGCTGAACTCACTTCAGAGCGCCCTTGTCAGCCTGAGGCTCCCTTCTCCTGGTGGTGTGGGGAGGGGTGGGGTAGTGAGGTATTATGAGACAAGGTGGGGAGGTGTGATCAGGTATGAGGCAATATGGACAGGTGTGGGGAGGCATGGGGAGATTTGGTTAGGTATGATGAGGTGTGGGGAGATGTAGGGAGGTATAAGGAGGTGTGGGGAGGTGTTGTCAGCTTTGGAGAGGTGTGGTCAGGTGTGGGAAGGTGGGGGGAGGTGTGGTTCTATTTTTTCTAAACTGACTCCATGCGCAGAGGGAGGAACCCACTCTGGAAAACCTATCTTTGGCCAAAGAGGTCTAGCTTTCTGGCAATACTGTCTGGTTACCGGTTGACTCTGGGAAATAAACCCACTCTTTGTGCATATAATTTGTCTCCCTCCCAGGTTTCCAGGAACCCAGGTAAATACACTCAGCCATCTCCTGTCTATCTGGAACCAGATCAGTGATTGCCAAGAGGGTTTGTAGAATCCATTCAGAGTCAGATATTTCACAATCAAGCAATTTGTTTTAGTATTCTCAAGTGGAGAAATTTTAAAGGGAAAAAGGGAGTCCTTAAAAACAATTAGATATATACAATGGGGAAAGAATCACAACCAATTTATTAAATGAAATGTAACCAACTAGTCATAATAGATGACTCCACGGCTTAAAAGTCCTAAATCTATTGTTTTTCATTTTATCCGCCTAGATTACTTCTTTGATGTAAGTATTGTTAAAGCCATTAACTTGTTTTAACTCTGTGCTCCTTCGTAGATGCCTTAAGAGAACATAAACTCCTACTGAGAGAAGCAAGGTGTCAGTTCTCACCACTAGCACCAAGGTGGTTTTTGTTTTTGCACCAAGGTGTCCTTGACTTGAGGATAAAGTCTTTTACAAATGCACTTTGTTTGTTTATTTTCCCCTCCCCTTCCTTTCCTATTTTATCCATCCTACTTTTTGGTCCCTCCCTCTTTCTACCCCTTGTCCTCCATCTTTTCCTATAAGGGCCTACTTCGTGCCACATTCAACTGCTGTGACTGGGATTAATTCCTTTTTCTCTCTGCCTGTTGGCTCCATAGCTTGTCAGGGTGCTCCTGAACTCACTTCAGAGCGCCCTTGTCAGCCTGAGGCTCCCTTCTCCTGGTGGTGTGGGGAGGGGTGGGGTAGTGAGGTATTATGAGACAAGGTGGGGAGGTGTGATCAGGTATGAGGCAATATGGACAGGTGTGGGGAGGCATGGGGAGATTTGGTTAGGTATGATGAGGTGTGGGGAGATGTAGGGAGGTATAAGGAGGTGTGGGGAGGTGTTGTCAGCTTTGGAGAGGTGTGGTCAGGTGTGGGAAGGTGGGGGGAGGTGTGGTTCTATTTTTTCTAAACTGACTCCATGCGCAGAGGGAGGAACCCACTCTGGAAAACCTATCTTTGGCCAAAGAGGTCTAGCTTTCTGGCAATACTGTCTGGTTACCGGTTGACTCTGGGAAATAAACCCACTCTTTGTGCATATAATTTGTCTCCCTCCCATAAGGAGGACTTTACATTAGGGCTCATTCTTTTTTTTTTAATTCTTGGTAGTGTACCTTCTATGGGTTTGGACAAATGTTGAATGATATGTATCCATCATTATAGTGTCAATGTAGGTTCATCAATAGTAAAAAAAACATACCACTCCAATGGAGGTGTGTGTTGTTCTGTCTCTGAGTCATGTCTGACTCTTTGTGACCCCATGCACTGCAGCATGCCAGGCTCCTCTGTCTTCCGCAATCTCCCAAAGTTTGCTCAAATTCATAACCATTGAGTTCGTGATGCTAGCTAAGTATCTCAGCCTCTGCTGCCCTGTTGCTTTCAATTTTTTCTAGCATCAGGATCTTTTCCAATGAGTCAGTTCTTTGTATCAGGTAGCCAAAGTATTGGAGCTTCAGCTTCAAAAGCATCAGTTCTTCCAATGAATATTCAGGGTTGACTTCCTTTAGGATCGTCTGGTTTGATCTCTTTGCAGTCCAAGGAACTCTCAAGAGTCTTCTCCAGCACCACAATTTGAAAAGGTCAATTTTCCAGTGCTCAGCCTTCTTTATGGTCCAATTCTTATATGGGAAAACCATAGATTTGACTATATGGACCTTTGTCAGCAAAGTGGTATCTCTGCTTTTTAACATGATGTCTAAATTTGTCATAGCTTTCCTGCCAAGGAGTAAGCGTTTTTTAATCTCACAACTGCAGTCGCCATCCAGGTTTGACCAAAAACTTCTGCCCTTTAACATTTATTTTTCTCTGGTGGAGGAGGGTGCTGCACTTCAGGCCCTTGTCAGCCTGAGGCTCCCTTCTCCTGGTGGTGTGGGGCGGGGTGGGGTAGTGAGGTATTATGAGACAAGGTGGGGAGGTGTGATCAGGTATGAGGCAATATGGACAGGTGTGGGGAGGCATGGGGAGATTTGGTTAGGTATGATGAGGTGTGGGGAGATGTAGGGAGGTATAAGGAGGTGTGGGGAGGTGTTGTCAGCTTTGGAGAGGTGTGGTCAGGTGTGGGAAGGTGGGGGGAGGTGTGGTTCTATTTTTTCTAAACTGACTCCATGCGCAGAGGGAGGAACCCACTCTGGAAAACCTATCTTTGGCCAAAGAGGTCTAGCTTTCTGGCAATACTGTCTGGTTACCGGTTGACTCTGGGAAATAAACCCACTCTTTGTGCATATAATTTGTCTCCCTCCCATAAGGAGGACTTTACATTAGGGCTCATTCTTTTTTTTTTAATTCTTGGTAGTGTACCTTCTATGGGTTTGGACAAATGTTGAATGATATGTATCCATCATTATAGTGTCAATGTAGGTTCATCAATAGTAAAAAAAACATACCACTCCAATGGAGGTGTGTGTTGTTCTGTCTCTGAGTCATGTCTGACTCTTTGTGACCCCATGCACTGCAGCATGCCAGGCTCCTCTGTCTTCCGCAATCTCCCAAAGTTTGCTCAAATTCATAACCATTGAGTTCGTGATGCTAGCTAAGTATCTCAGCCTCTGCTGCCCTGTTGCTTTCAATTTTTTCTAGCATCAGGATCTTTTCCAATGAGTCAGTTCTTTGTATCAGGTAGCCAAAGTATTGGAGCTTCAGCTTCAAAAGCATCAGTTCTTCCAATGAATATTCAGGGTTGACTTCCTTTAGGATCGTCTGGTTTGATCTCTTTGCAGTCCAAGGAACTCTCAAGAGTCTTCTCCAGCACCACAATTTGAAAAGGTCAATTTTCCAGTGCTCAGCCTTCTTTATGGTCCAATTCTTATATGGGAAAACCATAGATTTGACTATATGGACCTTTGTCAGCAAAGTGGTATCTCTGCTTTTTAACATGATGTCTAAATTTGTCATAGCTTTCCTGCCAAGGAGTAAGCGTTTTTTAATCTCACAACTGCAGTCGCCATCCGCAGTGATTTTGGAGCCCAAGAAAATCTGTCCCTGCTTCCACAGTCATATTCCATTCTTTTCATTCATATTACATTTGATTTTTAAATTATGGCTCCTTCTACCTCTCTCTAGATTTGTTTTTAATCTTATCCTCTCTTGTTGTTTATTTATTTATTTATTTTCATCCATCTTTGTTCTTTGGCCTGTGTGGGCCTCCCATTGCAGTGGCCTCCCTCGCTGCAGAGCACCGGCTCTGGGCACATGCGCTCCAGAGCTCCCGCTCGTAACTGCACACATCCATCTGTCCAGCCGCTCCGTGGCAACTGGGATCTTCCCCAGCCAGAGATCGAACCGGTGCCCCTTGCACTGCAAGGCGGACTCTTTATCGGTTGATCCACCAGGGAAGCTCTAGATATCTTTTAATTTGCAAAAATAAAAATATTCTAGGGGCTTCCCTGGTGGTCCAGTGGGTAAGGACCGCTTTGCAGTGCAATGGGCACTGGTTTGACCCCTGGCCTGGGAAGATCCTATGTGTCGCGGAGCAGCAGGACGGATGTGTGCAGTTACGAGCGGGAGCTCTGGAGTGCATGCGCCCAGAGCCAGTGCTCTGCAGCGAGAGAAGCCACTGCGATGGGAGGCCAACACAGGCCAAAGAACAAAGATGGAAATAAATGAAAGACCAATAAAAGTGGCCATAAAAAAAAATAAACCATTTTTTTTAAAAGAACTTTTATCATGACTGAATTAAAGCTGGTGTTTGTGGAAAGCCTAACTCATCAGCGATACTGTAGATATTCATTAAGTGTTTAGCCATATGACATTCATCAAGAATGGCATCTGGGGCTTCCCTGGTGGTCCAGTGGGTAAACACACCACAGTGCAGTGCAAGGGGCGCAGGTTCGATCCCTGGCCTGGGAAAATCCCACGTGCCACGGAACGGCTGGACCCATGTGTCTAATTACCGAGCGCATGCGCCCAGAGCCGGTGCTCTGCGATAACAGAGGCCCCCGCGATGGGAGGCCCACAGGGGCCAAAGAACAAAGATGGATGAAAATAGAGAAATGAAAGACCAATAGAAGTGGCCTGCCCGCTCCCTTCTCTCCCCAACCCGACCCCCACCAAAATAAATAAATAAATAAATAAATCTTTAGAAAAAAAAAAAAAGAATGGCATCTGGATCTTTAGGCTCTGTCTTCATTCTGATGTCTGGCACTGACCTATGCAGCTTCGTTGTCAGTATCCTTGACCCTCGCCTCTCAGTTCAGCTAAGGTTATCAAACTAGTCAAATCTGGTTCCACTCCTATTGGGTTCTATGACCTTAGACAATTGTCTGCCTCACCTAGAAACATTAAAGCCTGTATAATTCCAGTGCCTGGATCAGTCTGGTTGTAATTCCAATCTTATCTTCTGTGTCCTTGTAACCATGGAATTAGCATATCCATTGCAAATCATCACAACTGTAAGTTTATGGTTTGCAACTGCCAACAAATCCCCTGCAGTGCTGTGCAGGCATCTTATATGTCTTTCAACAGCCAACTTCAACCTAAACCTCTTTTCTTTTTTTTTTTAATTTTTATTGATTTATTTATTTCTGGCTATTCTGGGTTTTCACTGCTGCTGAAGGTTCTTCTCTAGTTGCAGGGAGTGGGGGCTACTCTCTAGTTGATGTGAGGAGGCTTCTTGTCGCAGTCACTTCTCTTGTTGTGGAACTCGGGCTCTAGGGCACACGGGCTTCAATAGTTGCAACACATGGGCTCAGTAGTTGCGGCTCTGAGGCTCTAGAGCACAGGCTCAAGACTTGTGGCTCATGGGCTTTGTTGCTCCACAGCATGTGGGACCTTCCCAGATCAGGGATGGGACCCATGTCTCCTGCATTGGTAGGTGAACTCTTCATCACTGAGCCACTAGGGAAGGCCCCAACCTAAATTTCTTAACGGTGTTTCTAAACCTTTGCTACTCTTCTCATGACCTCTCCAGAGAAATCATCATCAGCTGGCCCTCCAGCTGATCCCCATCATCCCTCCATCTTGTCCCCTTCTGCCCAACTCCAGACATACTTTCATTTATACACACCCTCCGTTCCTTCCATTTATCCTGTGTGTTCTACCACTTATGCATAGCTAATCTGGATACCAACCTTTCTTATCTCCTTTGATGTTTTAGCCTTTCCTATGTACCCATTCTAGCTGTATCCCCAACCTCTCCCTCCCTAAGGCTTTCATCCCTGAGCCTATGAATAAGCACATGCTTTTTTTTTTTTTTTTTAACATAAGTAGGATATGTACTTTATTTTTTTTAAAGATTTATTTATTTATTTATGGGGGGCTGCGGAGGGGCGGGAGGGAGGGGAGTGGGTGGGCCACTTCTATTGGTCTTTCATTTCTCTATTTTTCATCCGTCTTTGTTCTTTGGCCCCTGTGGGCCTCCTATCACGGTGGCCTCTGTTGTCGCAGAGCACCGGCTCTGGGCGCATGCGCTCCAGAGCTCCGGCTCGGTAATTGGACACATCAGTCCAGTGGGATCTTCCCAGGCCAGGGCTTGAACCGGCGCCCCTTGCACTGCAAGGCAGTGTCCTTACCCACTGGACCACCAGGGAAGCCCAATAAGCACATGGTTTTTATCTTTAAAGAGAAAAAAAGACCTTCTGTCTTCTGCACAAGCTCTCTTTCCATTCACAGATGCCTTTCTGCAAAGATCAGTCTATGAAACCATCACTGCCTCTTTGAAACCCTCCCACTCACTTCTTTACCCACTTCAATCTGGCTTCCAGCCCCCTTGAAATTGTGAAACTATCCCCACAAATGGTGCAGGTGACATCCCTATGCCCAGTCCAATGTAACAGTCTTACACTTTGATGTGCATGCTGCCTCTGTGTCATTGAGCATGGACCACATTTCTTTCTAAAGTCCCCTTTTCTTCCTTGGGACCAATGACATCACTTTCTGCTGATTTCTTGCTTGTGTGTGCGTGTGCTTAGTTCCTCAGTCTACATACACACTATAAAATATGTCTATAGGGCTTCCCTGGTGGCTCAGTGGTGAAGAGTTCGCCTACCAATGCAAGAGATTCAGGTTCCATCCCTGATCTGGGAAGATCCCACATGCTGTGGAGCAATGAAGCCCATGAGCCACAAGTCTTGAGCCTGTGCTCTAGAGCCTCAGAGCCGCAACTACTGAGCCCATGTGTTGCAACTATTGAAGCCCGTGTGCCCTAGAGCCCGAGTTCCACAACAAGAGAAGTCACCGTGACAAGAAGCCTCCTCACCTCAACTAGAAAGTAGCCCCTGCACCCTGCAACTAGAGAAGAACCTTCAGCAGCAGTGAAAACCCAGATTAGCCAGAAATAAATAAACCAATATATATTTTAAAAGTTAATATATATATGTAATTTAATGCTCCAATCGAATAATTTAAAATGTTCACTTCATTTATACAAAAAGTTTCAAGTTCTCCCTCCCTACATTTAAAAAAAAAAGACAGTTTGTCAGCACTTTTTTCAAATTATTATATTTATTTATTTGTTGGTAGTTGCAGCTCCCGGGCTCTAAAGCACTGGCTCAGTAGTTTTGACTCACGGGTTCAGTTTCTCCTCAGCATGTGGGATCTTCCCAGACCAAGAATTGAACCCATGTATCTCCTTCACTGGTAAGCAGGTTCTTTACCACTGAGCCACCAAGAAGCCCCTTAAACAGTATAATTTTAAATGACCTTTGGTATCTGATATGACCATTATCTCCTCTTTACTTTTTTGTTTTAGTATTTATTTATGTATTTGGCTGCACCAAGTCTTAGTTACAGTGTGTGGGATCTAGTTCCCTAATCAAAGATTGAACCCAGGCCCCCTGCTTTGGGATGGCAGAGTCTTAGCCACTGGACAACCAGAGAAGTCCCCTTTGTATTTTTTAAAAGACCTCTTGTTTTTCAAAATGTCCATTAGTTTTACATGTCTACACCAAATAATTAAGTCTTAAGTCAATAAAGAGAAAAGAGACAGAGGAAGAATGGACATTCAGAATTTTTAAATTTTGTTTTCCAAAAAGAAGACTGAAAAGGCACTCTAAAGGTCATGAAATGCTAACTTTAGAGGTTAAAACTCACTCCAAAAGCCAAGATCCCCACCTTTGAATTCTAGCTCCATCACCCACAAACTAGGTAAGCTTAGACATGTTTCTTAACCTCTCTGTGCCCTAAGCAGTAACATTGGGATCATCTTATTATATCTACTTAAAAGTCTTGTTGTGGGACTTCGCTGGTGGTCCAGTGGTTAAGACTCTGTGTTACTAATGCAGAGGACCCGGGTTTGATCCCTGGTTAGGGAACTAGATCCCACATGCCACAACTAAGACCCAGTGCAGCCAAATTAGGATAAATAAAGCAATAATTAAAAAACAAAAAAGTCCTGTTGTGAAGAATGAATGAGTGAATATATAAAGCTCTGTGCCTGGGAGGTACGAAGTGCTTAGTAAAAGTTTGTCTTTTCTTTCCCTTAAAAAAAAAATAAAAAGGACTTTGTTGGCTGCACTGTGCCTCATGAGGAAATCTTAGGTCCCTGCCCAGGGATCAAACTTGAATGCCCTGTGTTGGAAGACAAATTCTTAACCACTGGAATGCCCGGGGAGCTCAGAAAGTGCTTAGCAAATGTTAACTCATCTTGATGCCTGCTTAGAGCATGCACACCACAAGAACAAGAATTTCTGTTTTGGCCACAGTCCTATCGCCAGAAATAAATATTTGCAGTTCAGTTCATTTAAGTTTAACAAATATTTATGTATACTTCTGAGATGCCAGACTGACACCAGAGATTCAGCAATGAGTAAGAATTAGGCCTCATCCTAGAGAGGCAAAGAAGGAAGGTCCAATCTTTCTTTGCACATGCTGTTCCTTCTTCCTGGAATGCTTCCTGACACATCTTCACCTGCTTAATTCCTATAATTCATCACTTTTTTCAGGTTCTTCACTCAGATACTACATCCCCACAGAAAAGCTTTCCTAACATCCCAGAATGGGCAAGGAAACTTCCACAGCCCCTGTGCAAACTTCTGTGTTGTTCTTAGTGGATGGTGATTAGTGAGTAACTGGAAGTCAAGATGGTGAATCTCGGCTCTGTGGCCTCAGTACCCAGCCCAGGCTCTGCTGCAATAATATGTGTGCAATCTATCGTGAAGAAACTGATGATGATGAAGAAACCTGGCAGTCATTTTAAGACGAGGGATCTCTTTTTTGAACAGTCATGCCATAGCCTTGGGATTTCCAGGTGGCTCCACCTGCCAAAGCATGTTTGATCCCTGGGTTGGGAAGATCCGCTGGAGGAGGAAATGGCAACCCACTCCAGTGTTCCTTCCTGGGAAATCTCATGGCAGAGGAGCCTGGTGGGTCACAGTCCATGGAGTTGCAAAGACTCAGACACAACTGAGTGACTGAGCACACACGCATGCCATAGCTTTAGGCAGCAAAGATGGGACTTCCCTGGTGGCCCAGTGGCTAAGACCTCTTGCTCTCAATGCAGGGGCCCCAGGTATGATTACTGATCAGAGAACTAGATACCACATGCTGCAGCTAGGGATTTGCATGCTTCAACTAAGACAGCCAGTCAAATAAATATTTAAAAAGAAGAAGCAAAGATGTATACTGCACTGCAAATCATGACTTAAAAAATGGCATAATGACAAAAGACACAGACTGACAGACATGGGAGACAAACTTGAGGTTGTCAATACTCAGAAAGTGCTTAGCAAATGTTAACTCATCTTGATGCCTGCTTAGAGCATGCACACCACAAGAACAAGAATTTCTGTTTTGGCCACAGTCCTATCGCCAGAAATAAATATTTGCAGTTCAGTTCATTTAAGTTTAACAAATATTTATGTATACTTCTGAGATGCCAGACTGACACCAGAGATTCAGCAATGAGTAAGAATTAGGCCTCATCCTAGAGAGGCAAAGAAGGAAGGTCCAATCTTTCTTTGCACATGCTGTTCCTTCTTCCTGGAATGCTTCCTGACACATCTTCACCTGCTTAATTCCTATAATTCATCACTTTTTTCAGGTTCTTCACTCAGATACTACATCCCCACAGAAAAGCTTTCCTAACATCCCAGAATGGGCAAGGAAACTTCCACAGCCCCTGTGCAAACTTCTGTGTTGTTCTTAGTGGATGGTGATTAGTGAGTAACTGGAAGTCAAGATGGTGAATCTCGGCTCTGTGGCCTCAGTACCCAGCCCAGGCTCTGCTGCAATAATATGTGTGCAATCTATCGTGAAGAAACTGATGATGATGAAGAAACCTGGCAGTCATTTTAAGACGAGGGATCTCTTTTTTGAACAGTCATGCCATAGCCTTGGGATTTCCAGGTGGCTCCACCTGCCAAAGCATGTTTGATCCCTGGGTTGGGAAGATCCGCTGGAGGAGGAAATGGCAACCCACTCCAGTGTTCCTTCCTGGGAAATCTCATGGCAGAGGAGCCTGGTGGGTCACAGTCCATGGAGTTGCAAAGACTCAGACACAACTGAGTGACTGAGCACACACGCATGCCATAGCTTTAGGCAGCAAAGATGGGACTTCCCTGGTGGCCCAGTGGCTAAGACCTCTTGCTCTCAATGCAGGGGCCCCAGGTATGATTACTGATCAGAGAACTAGATACCACATGCTGCAGCTAGGGATTTGCATGCTTCAACTAAGACAGCCAGTCAAATAAATATTTAAAAAGAAGAAGCAAAGATGTATACTGCACTGCAAATCATGACTTAAAAAATGGCATAATGACAAAAGACACAGACTGACAGACATGGGAGACAAACTTGAGGTTGTCAAAGTAGATGGAGGGGGAAGCGACAAATTTGGGGTATGTGATGAATGGATACAAACTGCTATGGATAAGATAGATAAGCAACACAGATATGTTGTATGGCACAGGGAATTGTGGCCACTGTCTTATAATAACTTATAATGGAGCATGATTTTTTTTTTGGAGTATAATCTGCAAGAATACAGAATCATTCTGCTGTACAGCTGAAACTAATATAAAAATTAATAAAAATAACATAATAAACCAACATTTATAAAATCTCCTTTGGGCCTAGGTACTAAATTGTTCTGAAAGTTAAATAACAGGAAATAATTAAGTTAAAGAATGGTGAGAAATAAAAACAAAAAGTTGTTATTTCTGTGGTGACCAGGCAGCCAGTAACACAACACAGTTGAAAAACCTGACGGGTGACTGAAAACCTGGGGTCATTTTTATACACCAGCATCCGTTTTACTCCTTTAGAAAATTGTGGGGGAGACAGGAATTCTCCCATAACAGGAGGATTTTATAGAATACCTTTTAAAATGGTAAAAGCAGGACTTCCCTGGTGGTCCAATGCAGGGGATGTAGGTTTGATCCCTGATCAGGAAACTAAGATACCATATGCTGTGTGGCATGGCTAAAAAAATAAAATGATAAAGGAACTAGAATGTCCCTGGTTGTTATGGAGAAACCATGGATATAAATTAAAGTCAGCAAGTTGTCTGGACTCATATTGGAGGTTTAACCACTGCGTAAATCCCATCAGTGGTGAGGTTCCTGGAAACTCAAGTGTACTTAATTTCTTGGGACTGTGTCCCCATAGCAAACTTTTTGTTCCTCTGGTATTCAGGGAAGGAAAGGTGGCTAAAAAGGAAAATGTCTCCAAATTCCTTTCCTGAGCTTCCTCACCTCCTGGTGATCTTCCCTGTTTTCCTCCAAGGGAGACATCTCCCCCATCACAAGCTCAGCCTCATTTCCAAAGAGCCAGGATCCTTTTGCCTTCTCCCCACCCAGCTGGAAAAGCCTGTTGGATCTGGAGTCAGTGAGGAAATTACCATGGGAGCAAAAATGGCCCAGAGAGTTAACTTGTGATCCTGAGTTGGACTGTTAGTATTTTAATAGATGAAGTCTTAATCCAAGAAAACGAACTCCCGGTTTTCGAAGTTTCAGACATCAACAAGCAAGGGGCAGAAGGGGTTTTGGGGTCTCGCCCACGGCAGCTGTTTGCTCCACCAGACTTAGACGGGAGATGTCCATCCAAAAACCCTCCATAGACGCTATAATAACTTTTGACAATGGAGTAGAATCTGCAAGAATACGGAATCCTTCGGCTGTACAGCTGAAACTAATATAAAAATTAATAAAAATAACATAATAAACCAACATTTATAAAATCTCCTTTGGGCCTAGGTACTAAATTGTTCTGAAAGTTAAATAACAGGAAATAATTAAGTTAAAGAATGGTGAGAAATAAAAACAAAAAGTTGTTATTTCTGTGGTGACCAGGCAGCCAGTAACACAACACAGTTGAAAACCTGACGGGTGACTGAAAACCTGGGGTCATTTTTATACACCAGCATCCGTTTTACTCCTTTAGAAAATTGTGGGGGAGACAGGAATTCTCCCATAACAGGAGGATTTTATAGAATACCTTTTAAAATGGTAAAAGCAGGACTTCCCTGGTGGTCCAATGCAGGGGATGTAGGTTTGATCCCTGATCAGGAAACTAAGATACCATATGCTGTGTGGCATGGCTAAAAAAATAAAATGATAAAGGAACTAGAATGTCCCTGGTTGTTATGGAGAAACCATGGATATAAATTAAAGTCAGCAAGTTGTCTGGACTCATATTGGAGGTTTAACCACTGCGTAAATCCCATCAGTGGTGAGGTTCCTGGAAACTCAAGTGTACTTAATTTCTTGGGACTGTGTCCCCATAGCAAACTTTTTGTTCCTCTGGTATTCAGGGAAGGAAAGGTGGCTAAAAAGGAAAATGTCTCCAAATTCCTTTCCTGAGCTTCCTCACCTCCTGGTGATCTTCCCTGTTTTCCTCCAAGGGAGACATCTCCCCCATCACAAGCTCAGCCTCATTTCCAAAGAGCCAGGATCCTTTTGCCTTCTCCCCACCCAGCTGGAAAAGCCTGTTGGATCTGGAGTCAGTGAGGAAATTACCATGGGAGCAAAAATGGCCCAGAGAGTTAACTTGTGATCCTGAGTTGGACTGTTAGTATTTTAATAGATGAAGTCTTAATCCAAGAAAACGAACTCCCGGTTTTCGAAGTTTCAGACATCAACAAGCAAGGGGCAGAAGGGGTTTTGGGGTCTCGCCCACGGCAGCTGTTTGCTCCACCAGACTTAGACGGCAGATGTATCTTCAATCTTGGTTTCTATTTTTAAAGAAGTGTCTCTTCCTTCTTCCATAAAAATTTGCCTAGGGTTCTGGCCCATAAAAACATTACAATCACATGCAGTGATTTGAGAAAAACCACAGTTATGAAAACCTCTGGGTAATCTTTCAACCAAATACTTTGTATTATCTGAAATGATCCAAAATTAATACAGTCCCCATCTCTCCGTGCCCAAAGCAGAGGGAAAGAGGTTTTGAATCGAACAGTCTTCTCCTCAGTTAAAATCATTCTGAAAAGAAACCAGCATTCGATCAAGTTTAGACAAGACTTTTGGGTGGTTGTTGAAGACGGCTGCATTGGTTTCATATTAGACCTTCTTGCCCCTTTCCAATTTGTTTACAATCACTCCTCCCTCCCCAGGGGTTTTGGAATGAATCATCAACTTTTCTTTTTCAAGCACACTATTAAATTAGCCTGGAACCAAACATTTGTTCTTACAAGCATTTCTTTCATGTCATCAGCTTTAATGGAAACCAGAAATTCAGTAGGCAGGCTTTATCTCTAGAAAAGCAGAAGCAGCGACATCTAGGCCCACACTTCGGCTGTCATGCACCATTTGGACAAATCTAAAAATCATATCTAAGGGCTGGAGAGTTCACGCTGAAATTAGAAAAGGCCAACAAATTTATATGAAAATTCATAATTTCTCATAATTCAGAAGTGATACATGTCATTCCTATTGAGTAAGAAGTTAAAAACAACTTCTTCCTCAGACTCTTAGTCTTACGTAAGAAGTTTGTAGAGGATATCCACACTTTAAAATAAACAGTAGGTTTCAAATTCCAGCTTCAAAAACTGAAAGATGTTCTCAAGTCTATTTTTCATTTCGGAAGCAGCAATTTTTGAATACAAAATACCTCATTATGAGGAAATTGCCATGGGAGCAAAAATGGCCCAGAGAGTTAACTTGTGATCCTGAGTTGGACTGTTAGTATTTTAATAGATGAAGTCTTAATCCAAGAAAACGAACTCCCGGTTTTCGAAGTTTCAGACATCAACAAGCAAGGGGCAGAAGGGGTTTTGGGGTCTCGCCCACGGCAGCTGTTTGCTCCACCAGACTTAGACGGCAGATGTATCTTCAATCTTGGTTTCTATTTTTAAAGAAGTGTCTCTTCCTTCTTCCATAAAAATTTGCCTAGGGTTCTGGCCCATAAAAACATTACAATCACATGCAGTGATTTGAGAAAAACCACAGTTATGAAAACCTCTGGGTAATCTTTCAACCAAATACTTTGTATTATCTGAAATGATCCAAAATTAATACAGTCCCCATCTCTCCGTGCCCAAAGCAGAGGGAAAGAGGTTTTGAATCGAACAGTCTTCTCCTCAGTTAAAATCATTCTGAAAAGAAACCAGCATTCGATCAAGTTTAGACAAGACTTTTGGGTGGTTGTTGAAGACGGCTGCATTGGTTTCATATTAGACCTTCTTGCCCCTTTCCAATTTGTTTACAATCACTCCTCCCTCCCCAGGGGTTTTGGAATGAATCATCAACTTTTCTTTTTCAAGCACACTATTAAATTAGCCTGGAACCAAACATTTGTTCTTACAAGCATTTCTTTCATGTCATCAGCTTTAATGGAAACCAGAAATTCAGTAGGCAGGCTTTATCTCTAGAAAAGCAGAAGCAGCGACATCTAGGCCCACACTTCGGCTGTCATGCACCATTTGGACAAATCTAAAAATCATATCTAAGGGCTGGAGAGTTCACGCTGAAATTAGAAAAGGCCAACAAATTTATATGAAAATTCATAATTTCTCATAATTCAGAAGTGATACATGTCATTCCTATTGAGTAAGAAGTTAAAAACAACTTCTTCCTCAGACTCTTAGTCTTACGTAAGAAGTTTGTAGAGGATATCCACACTTTAAAATAAACAGTAGGTTTCAAATTCCAGCTTCAAAAACTGAAAGATGTTCTCAAGTCTATTTTTCATTTCGGAAGCAGCAATTGTTGAATACAAAAATACCTCATTATAAGAATGGCTACCTTTTAGTGACATGTTATGAAAATCAGACCTTCACCAAAAGATATAGATGATATAACACATGAGGTGAGTTTATCCATTCAACTAACGATGCTATCACTAACCTGAGGATTAATGCCACAGCAATAAACAATGTACAAAAACCCCTGTCATGTGGAATTTATATAGAAAGGAGGCAAGATAAGATTATTAACATAGTAAATCAATAAATATATGGAGAAACACTAGGAAAAACAGAGTGGGGAAGGAGATTAGAGCGTAGTGGGGATGGGAAAGGAGTTACGGTTTTAAATAGGAGGGTCAGGGAAGGTCATAAAGGAAATGTGACTCTGAAGGAAAGGACTCCAGGCAGAAGGAACTCCCAGTGCAAAGGCCCTGAGGCAGGAGTTCCTGGCGCACAGAGGGCCAGCAGAGTCCCATGCGGCTTGTGCGGAGAAGGAAGTCGCTGGAGGATCTGAAAGGATTAAGTCATAGAAGTAGGGTTGGGGTGAGCAGATAATATAAGGCCTTATTGTGAAAATGTTGACTTTTACTTTCAATGAGGTGGGGACCCTTTGGGACATTTCGAATGGAGAAGTACTGTGCATGCTAAGTCACTTCAGTCATGCCTGACTCTTTGCGACCCCATGGACCAAGGTCCATCAGGCTCCACTCTCCATGGGATTCTCCAGGTGAGAATACTGGAGTGAATTGCAGTGCCCTCCTCTAGGGGATCATCCCCACCCAGGGGTCGAACCCTAGTCTTAACACTGATACCACCTGGGAAGCCCAGAAGTGATGTGATCAGACTTAAATCCTTGAAAGATTAGTTTGGCTACTGTGTTGCCAATGGATTTAAGAAAGAGAAGGCTAGAAAGAGGAAGACTAGCTGGCTGCTTGGAAAGTATTAATACTTGTCTACTACATACTGCGTTTTTACATTAAGTTCCCTCCTTTCTTTTTTTTTAATACCTTTTGTTTTATTTATATATTTCACTGAATTGGGTCATAGTTGCAGCATGTGAGCTATTAGTTGTGGCAGGTGGGATCTAGTTCCCTGACCAGGGATTGAACCCAGGCCCCTTGCCTTGGGAAACAGAGTCTTAGCCACTGGACCACCAGGGAAGCCCCAAGTTCCCTCCTTTTTTTGTCACTTATTTTACCTTTAAAAATTTTGTTTCAGTAACCTAAAAAGGAAAAAATCTGAAATATATATATACACACACACACACACACACACACACATATATATATATATATATATATATATATATGGACTTAGCACATATGCCTGAATGAATCACTGAACACTTTTCTGTACACCTGAAACTAACACAGTGTTGTAAATCAACTCTACTTCAATTAAAATAAATGAATAAATAAAAGGGGGAAAATGCAGGGAAAAAATGACTTTATCTCTTTGTTTTCCATGTTACTTGGGATTGTAATTCAAATTTGAAAGTCATACAATTGCATTTCTTTGAAACACTGAACACATTTCAGACTTTTCACCATCACGTCTAGCTGCTCTCTCATTTAACTTCCTCTTTCCTTTTCCTTAATTTGGGCAAAGAGTTAAAAACAGCCCATTCTCTGAGAGCGGAAACAACTACAAATCAACAGAAGGAGACAAGAGTAGCCTTAGTACTAATGGCTGTATCAAGCATTTGACAAGTACTAGGCACAGTGCTAAATGTTCAACGTGAATTAATTCATTTAACCTTTTTTAAATTTATTTTTAAATTGGAATATAATTACATTACAATGTTGTGTGAGTTTTTGCTGTACAACAAGGTGAATCAGCTATAAGTATAAATATGTCCCCTCCTTCCTGAGCCTCCCTCCTACTGCCCCCATCACAGAGCCGAGCTCCCTGTGCTGTCATTGAATCTTGACAATGACAAGCTCAAGCAGGTGCTGTTATCATCCCCATTTTCATAGGCAGAGAGAAGTTAAATAGCCGCTTGAGGTTACACAGCTGGCAAGTGGCCAGGCCTGGACTGGAACTAAGGCCGTGGGCCTCAGAGCCTGTTCAGTGACCACCGCGGCCCATCACCACTACCTCCCGGCTGCCACAGAAGTGCTCACGCTGAGAGATGGAGAGACACTGAGGATCTCAGAAAACTTTGGAAAGTGATGCTATCCAGTAACAATTGTCCATGTGGCTTTATAATGGTCTCTATGGTTAATGAGGGCTTCCCTGGTGGCTTAGCGCTAAAGGATCCACCTGCCAGTGCAGGAGCTGAAAGTCCCCTGGAGGAGGAAATGGCAACCCACTCCAGCATTCTTGCCTGGAGAATTCTCTGGACAGAGGGTCTGGTGAGCTGCAGTTCATGGGGTTGCAAAAAGAGTCAGACATGACAGTTACTGAACAACAACGACCACCTATGGCTAATGGACAAGTGGCATTTCAGTGTATGAATCATTCTTCTGTGAGTTGGATCTGCTTGAATCAGCACACTTCTCCCCTTCTCCTTCCCCGCTCCCACTGCCGCCCTCCCCATCCCCTTCCGCTGCCAGGAGCTCTATCAGTGAGGCTGGGGGCTGGACTCCATTAACTCTATTAAAGGAGCCGCCAGCTCCCTACAGCCAGCTCTCCCTTGCTACACACACATCACTTCCAAGGGACTATTCAGAGTTGTTTACAACCTAATACACAATTATTTGGGGAAAGGCTAAGATATTTTTGTGCCATGATTTTGATTTATTTAGGTTTCTTCCGTCTAAATGAAGACATTCAGTACACTTTGGAGATTTATCATTTTGCCCTCTGGTTCTGTTTGTTGCCTCTCAGGAATGGGTGCTTCTTCAACGTGAATTAATTCATTTAACCTTTTTTAAATTTATTTTTAAATTGGAAGATAATTGCTTTACAGTGTTGTGTTAGTTTTTGCTGTACAACAAGGTGAATCAGCTATAAGTATAAATATGTCCCCTCCTTCCTGAGCCTCCCTCCTACTGCCCCCATCACAGAGCCGAGCTCCCTGTGCTGTCATTGAATCTTGACAATGACAAGCTCAAGCAGGTGCTGTTATCATCCCCATTTTCATAGGCAGAGAGAAGTTAAATAGCCGCTTGAGGTTACACAGCTGGCAAGTGGCCAGGCCTGGACTGGAACTAAGGCCGTGGGCCTCAGAGCCTGTTCAGTGACCACCGCGGCCCATCACCACTACCTCCCGGCTGCCACAGAAGTGCTCACGCTGAGAGATGGAGAGACACTGAGGATCTCAGAAAACTTTGGAAAGTGATGCTATCCAGTAACAATTGTCCATGTGGCTTTATAATGGTCTCTATGGTTAATGAGGGCTTCCCTGGTGGCTTAGCGCTAAAGGATCCACCTGCCAGTGCAGGAGCTGAAAGTCCCCTGGAGGAGGAAATGGCAACCCACTCCAGCATTCTTGCCTGGAGAATTCTCTGGACAGAGGGTCTGGTGAGCTGCAGTTCATGGGGTTGCAAAAAGAGTCAGACATGACAGTTACTGAACAACAACGACCACCTATGGCTAATGGACAAGTGGCATTTCAGTGTATGAATCATTCTTCTGTGAGTTGGATCTGCTTGAATCAGCACACTTCTCCCCTTCTCCTTCCCCGCTCCCACTGCCGCCCTCCCCATCCCCTTCCGCTGCCAGGAGCTCTATCAGTGAGGCTGGGGGCTGGACTCCATTAACTCTATTAAAGGAGCCGCCAGCTCCCTACAGCCAGCTCTCCCTTGCTACACACACATCACTTCCAAGGGACTATTCAGAGTTGTTTACAACCTAATACACAATTATTTGGGGAAAGGCTAAGATATTTTTGTGCCATGATTTTGATTTATTTAGGTTTCTTCCGTCTAAATGAAGACATTCAGTACACTTTGGAGATTTATCATTTTGCCCTCTGGTTCTGTTTGTTGCCTCTCAGGAATGGGTGCTTCTTATCTTATTTGCCATCTGAGATAGGGAGAGCTGAGAAGGTGAACGTTTATACTTAATATAGTTCATGTGGCATAGGTTCTAGATTTATCTCTTGCCTTAATTTGGTGAGAAAACAGATTTAGAGTTTAAATAAACTGGTAATGAACAATAGTGGAAAAATACCAAAGAGTTTTCTCAGCTGCTTCTCCTTCTTTGTTGTGAAGACTTCTTTATCAAGTCTTTGCATTCCATCTGATTCCTCAGGATTGCTTAGGACAGTGTTATTCTCATCTTAACACTTGATATATTTTGTACATGTTGCATATATGTTATATACATGTATGCATATATGTATACATTGAATAGGTACATGTTTCTTTTATTTTAAAAAAATCCTGCTGTTTTATAGAACACAGTAGTTGCTTGCAGGGAGAGGAATGTGGTGGTTATGAATCAGGGCTGTAAAGGAAAATTTATTCCACTGTATATATTATTTTACACCTTTTGAAATCTATATGGTATTTGTGATTTATCTCTTTTAGTTCACTAATTGATTTACTTTAAAAATTAAACTATTTCAGATTAAAAGAAATTCATTCTTTCTTTATGTAGAGTCAAAAACACCATATTCTTTTGATGGACTTATTTTTTAACTAGAATAGTAAACTGCTTGATAAATATTGCTTTACAGAAGTATTCCCTTTAATAATGATTGTCAGATAAATATTGTATGATCTCTTTTTTATGTGGAGTCTAAAAATTAGAAATAGAATCCTACGTACAGAGGACAGATTAGTCATTGTCAAAGGCAGGGGTTAGGGACTTTGGTCCAGTGTCTCTGTACTCCCAATGCAGGCGGCCTGGGTTTGATCCTTGGTCAAGGAACTGGATCCTACATGCTGCAACTAAAACTTAGCACACCCAAACAAATGAATTAAAAAAAAAAAAAAAATATATATATATATATATATATATATAGGGGTTCAGAGTGAATGAAATGGGTGAAGGGAATCACAAGGTACAAATTTCCAGTTATGAAATAAACAAGTCCTAGGGATATATTGTATAGCACAGTGACTGTAGTTAATAATACTGTATTGCATGTTTGAAACTTGTTAAGAGAGTAGATCTTTTATTTTTTAATTATTTTTATTTGACTGCACTGGGTCTTGGCTGTGGCATACAAAGTCTTAGTTGCAGCATGTGGGATCTAGTTCCCTGGCCAGGGGTTGAACCTTGGCCCCTTGCAATGGAAGCTGGCATCTTAACCACTGGACCACCAGGGAAATCCCAAGAGAGTAGATTTTTAAAGTCTGGTCACAAGAAAAAAACTTCGTAACTATGTGTGGTGATGAATGTTAACTAGACTTACAGTGATGATCATTTCACAATAGCAAATCATTATGTTCTACCCCCGAAACTAATGTAATGTTATATGTCAATTATATCTCCATTAAGGGGAAAAAAGAATAAAGATCCCGTGATCAGTCAGCAGACAGCCAGGTAGAAGTTTCAGCTCTGCTACACTGCAGCTGAGCTTCCTTGGATACACTGGGTAAGCTCTCTGTGCCTCATGTTTTCCTCATCTGCAAACTGAAGATGTGGTGGTCACTACTTCACAGGGTAGTTGTGAAGTTGAAATGAGTCTTGTGTGTAAACCTGGTACACAGGTAAGAAGTCTTAATAAATGTTACTGTAAAAACAAAAATATTCAAAATTGTTTCAACCAAAGATTACATAAAAAAGATTGTAAAGGAGCCTCCCTCTGACAAATATTAAGCTATATTCAATATAAACACAGAAATTATCAATTCAGTAGACATAACAACATATTCTTAAAACACAGTTTAAAGAGGTTTTGCAGCAAAATCATGTTGCCTCACCTTGTATCACTAGCAGCAAAATATAGACACAGTAGCAGATACTGAAAAGCAGTTATTGCTGAGTAGTGGCAAAGTGTCGTACTTAGAGGTGGCAAGACTCTAGAAACAGCTCCTTTAAAATGAATGAAAATGTGAAAATGACATGATCACATGAAAAAAACTAAGACAAAAGAATAAATACAAATATTGTCTAGGAGAAAGCAAAGTTATCATTTGAACATGGTGTTATCTGCTTGAAAAAGAAAAGAGAAATCCATTAAATATATTAGAAATAATGTTAGTGGATAGTTACTAGACGTTGAAAGTCAATAGACTAGGGCTTCCCTGGTGGTCCAGTGGGTAAAGAGTCCACATTGCAGTGCAAGGAGCAGTGGTTTGATCCTTGGTCCAGGAAGATTCTACATGCCGCTGAGCAGCTGGACCAGTGTATCCAATTGCGAGCCAGCGCTCTGGAGCGCATGAGCCCGGAGCCGGTGCTCTGCAACGAGAGAGGCCCCTGCGATGGGAGGCCCACACAGGCCAAAGAACAAAGATGGATGAAAATAAATAAATAAAAAAACCAATAAAAGAGGCCAATTTTTTAAAAAAACAGTCAATAGACTAGAAACTGGGACAACTAGGTAACCACATGCAGAACAATGAAACTGGATGTTTACTTCACACCATGCACAAAAATTAATTAATAATGGATCATAGATCTAAAAGTAAGAGTTAAACTACAAAACAAAACTCTTAGTAGAAGTACATTTTTGTGACTTTGAGTTTAGTGATGGTTTCTTAGAAATGATACAAAAACACAAATGACAAAGTAGAAAATAGATAAATGAGAATTCATTAAAAACTTCAAAAGATGCTGGGAAGGAGAAGAGGGAGGGCAACTCAAGAAAAAGGGATACATGGGTACTTATGGTTGATTCATGATGTACAGCAGGAACTAACACAACTTTGGAAAGCAATTGTGTTCCAATTTAAAATATTCTTTTTAAAAAGGAAAAGTACCAGCTTCTGTCAAATAAAAAAAGAGACACCATTAAGAAAGTGAAAAGAGGGCTGCCCTGGTAACTCAGTGGTAAAGAGTTCACCTGTCATTGTAGGAGACAAGAGTTAGATCCCTGATCTGGGAAAATCCCACATTCTGCAGAGCAACTAAGGCCGGTGAGCCACATCTATGGAGCCTGTGCTCTAGAGCCTCGGAGCTGCAACTATTGAGCCCATGTGCCGCAACTACTGAAGCCCGTGTGCCCTAGAGCCCAAATTCCACAACAAGAAAAGTCGCCACAACAAGAAACATGCTCGTCTCAACTAGAGAGTATACCCCGTACCCTGCAACTTGAGAAGAGCCTTCAACAGCAGTGAAAACCCAGACTAGCCAAAAATAATAAATAAATAATAATAATAAAAAGAACACTAGAATGAATTGCCATTTCCTCCTCCAGGGGACTGGAAAAGAAAGAAAATAGATAAAATACTGAGTGAAAAAAACTAAATTGCCAAATATGAATATGACTCACTTAAAAAAAAAAGTGAAAAGAAAACCCACAGAATAGAAGAAAATGTTTGCAAATTATATATCTGATTTATCGGATATTCAGAATATATTTTTAAAAACTCTCACAATTCGACAATAAAATAATAAATAATCCCATTAAAAATGGGCAAAGAACTTAAACATACTTTTCTCTAAAAAAGATATAATACTCCCCCTTGTGACTTTGCTTTCTATAGTTGTGGTCAACCGTGATCCAAAAGTATTAAATGGAAAATTCCGGAAATGAACAATTCATAACTTTTGAGTTGCATGCCGTTCTGAGTAACACGATGAAATCTTGCCCTGCCTGTCCCACCCCGTCTGGGATCATCCCTGTATCCAATGTATCCTGCCCATTAGTCACTTAGTCTTAGCAGCCCGCTTGGTGATCAGATTGACCATAGTTATCAAAGTGCTTGTGTTCAAGTGACTCTTATTTTATCAGTACTTAATAATAGCCCCGAAGTGCAGAAGTAGTGATGCTGGCAATTAGGAAATGCCAAAGAGAAGCTAGTAACTGTTTCCTTCAAGTGGAAAGATGAACGTTTTCAATTTGATAAGGAAAGAAAAAATCGTATGCTGAGAATACTAAACTCTTGAGTAAAAACAAATCTTCTATCCATGAAATTGTGAAGAAGGAAAAAAGAAACAGTTTTGTTGTTGCATCTCAGACTGCAAGAGTTAAGGTCACGGTATGTGATAAGTGCTCCGTTAACACAGTGAAAGTGAAAGTCAAGCCGATCAGTCGTGCCCCATGGATGAGCCATGGGTTTCTCCAGGCAAGCATACTGGAATGGGTAGCCTATCCCTTCTCTAAGGGATCTTCCCAATCCAGGAATTGAACGGAGGTCTCCCGCATTGCAGGCACAAAAAAGGTATTAAATTTGAGAGAGAGGCCACATTCATGAAACTTTCATTATAGTAGTTATAATTGTTCTATTTTTTAAATCCCCTTTTCATTATAGCAATTTATAATAGTTATTTAAAATTTCCCCCTCCAGGGGACTGGAAAAGAAAGAAAATAGATAAAATACTGAGTGAAAAAAACTAAATTGCCAAATATGAATATGACTCACTTAAAAAAAAAAGTGAAAAGAAAACCCACAGAATAGAAGAAAATGTTTGCAAATTATATATCTGATTTATCGGATATTCAGAATATATTTTTAAAAACTCTCACAATTCGACAATAAAATAATAAATAATCCCATTAAAAATGGGCAAAGAACTTAAACATACTTTTCTCTAAAAAAGATATAATACTCCCCCTTGTGACTTTGCTTTCTATAGTTGTGGTCAACCGTGATCCAAAAGTATTAAATGGAAAATTCCGGAAATGAACAATTCATAACTTTTGAGTTGCATGCCGTTCTGAGTAACACGATGAAATCTTGCCCTGCCTGTCCCACCCCATCTGGGATCATCCCTGTATCCAATGTATCCTGCCCATTAGTCACTTAGTCTTAGCAGCCCGCTTGGTGATCAGATTGACCATAGTTATCAAAGTGCTTGTGTTCAAGTGACTCTTATTTTATCAGTACTTAATAATAGCCCCGAAGTGCAGAAGTAGTGATGCTGGCAATTAGGAAATGCCAAAGAGAAGCTAGTAACTGTTTCCTTCAAGTGGAAAGATGAACGTTTTCAATTTGATAAGGAAAGAAAAAATCGTATGCTGAGAATACTAAACTCTTGAGTAAAAACAAATCTTCTATCCATGAAATTGTGAAGAAGGAAAAAAGAAACAGTTTTGTTGTTGCATCTCAGACTGCAAGAGTTAAGGTCACGGTATGTGATAAGTGCTCCGTTAACACAGTGAAAGTGAAAGTCAAGCCGATCAGTCGTGCCCCATGGATGAGCCATGGGTTTCTCCAGGCAAGCATACTGGAATGGGTAGCCTATCCCTTCTCTAAGGGATCTTCCCAATCCAGGAATTGAACGGAGGTCTCCCGCATTGCAGGCACAAAAAAGGTATTAAATTTGAGAGAGAGGCCACATTCATGAAACTTTCATTATAGTAGTTATAATTGTTCTATTTTGTTGTTAGCTATTGTTAATCCCTCGCTGTACCTAATTTATACAATGCAACTTTATCATAAATATGTATATTTAGGAAGAACATAATATACAGAGAGTTTGGTCCAGGAAGAAGCTTGAAAAAGAAGCATGGAAAGCTTATATTTCAACCCCAACTGGATATACTGCAATTCACCCACAAGGGTCAGTGCAGAAGCCATAAGATCAAGGGCCCTGCCTCAGCAACCTTGCCCTTCCTTCAGACGTCAGCTCTACTTTGGTAGAGCCAGGCCACCCATACCTCAGGACACTGGCTGTCCGTTCAGGGGTTTCCACGTCTTTCTTAGGTTTGGTAACTCATGGGAATAACTCACAGAACTGAGAAAAGTTATATTTAAAATTTCATTATGAAGAATACGTAGTAGAAACAGCTAATGAAGAGACAGAACTGGGGAGAAAGGGAATTAAGAAGGGCGGCTCATGGGTTTGGGTTTCTTTTGAGGCTGATAAAGGTGTGAAAGACTTTACCAAAGTGTGAAAGCAA
The DNA here is from genome assembly GCA_022376925.1 of Tragulus kanchil. Lineage (NCBI taxonomy): Eukaryota > Metazoa > Chordata > Mammalia > Artiodactyla > Tragulidae > Tragulus > Tragulus kanchil. The sequence goes on along the minus strand of JAIOJX010000003.1, from coordinate 72,118,196 downwards.
TAAGCCTTCAGTAGAAACCATATTCAGAATTTTGGACTTCGCTCTTTTCCCAGGTTTGTGACCTTTTCCTGTGACACAGCCTTGAGATGACAAGGGTAAATAGCCGCAGACACAGCCATTCTATACCCAGACACCTATTCCGCTTTTCTTTCTTTCTCCCTTCCCCATCCACTCTGTGTTTTTACTTTTAAGGCAATATTCTATAAATCACAAGCTATTTTGCACCTTTAATTGTTAAATGGCCTTTGTATTAGATGACTTTGCCCAACTGTAGGCTAATGAAAGTGTTCTAAGCACATCTAAATTAGGTTAGGCTGAGACATGGTGTTCAGGGGTAGGTGCATTAAATGTACCTTTTTTTTTTAAATATATATATTAATTTGTTTATTTATTTGGTTGCAATAGGTCTTATTTGGAGCACGTGAACTCTTAGTTGCGGTATGTGGGATCTAGTTCCCAGACCAGGGATTGAACCCAGGTCCCTTACACTGGGAGCATGGAGTCTTAGCCACTGGACCACCAGGGAAGCCCAAATGTACTTTAGACTTAGCAGTATTTTCAACTTAACAACTGGTGTATTGTGATGTAACCCCATTGTAAGAAAAGGAAGATCTGTATATATGGAAAAATACATATGTGAGAACAATGGACATTTTTTAAAGAGAAGAAGAAGTAAACATTAAAGATAATGTAGTCTTTAAAACATACAAAAGAGATAAGGGTCATATCAGATATCAAAAAACTCATATACTGCAATTCACCCACAAGGGTCAGTGCAGAAGCCATAAGACGGCCTCAGCAACCTTGCCCTTCCTTCAGACGTCAGCTCTACTTTGGTAGAGCCAGGCCACCCATACCTCAGGACACTGGCTGTCCGTTCAGGGGTTTCCACGTCTTTCTTAGGTTTGGTAACTCATGGGAATAACTCACAGAACTGAGAAAAGTTATATTTAAAATTTCATTATGAAGAATACGTAGTAGAAACAGCTAATGAAGAGACAGAACTGGGGAGAAAGGGAATTAAGAAGGGCGGCTCATGGGTTTGGGTTTCTTTTGAGGCTGATAAAGGTGTGAAAGACTTTACCAAAGTGTGAAAGCAATAAGCCTTCAGTAGAAACCATATTCAGAATTTTGGACTTCGCTCTTTTCCCAGGTTTGTGACCTTTTCCTGTGACACAGCCTTGAGATGACAAGGGTAAATAGCCGCAGACACAGCCATTCTATACCCAGACACCTATTCCGCTTTTCTTTCTTTCTCCCTTCCCCATCCACTCTGTGTTTTTACTTTTAAGGCAATGTTCTATAAATCACAAGCTATTTTGCACCTTTAATTGTTAAATGGCCTTTGTATTAGATGACTTTGCCCAACTGTAGGCTAATGAAAGTGTTCTAAGCACATCTAAATTAGGTTAGGCTGAGACATGGTGTTCAGGGGTAGGTGCATTAAATGTACCTTTTTTTTTTAAATATATATATTAATTTGTTTATTTATTTGGTTGCAATAGGTCTTATTTGGAGCACGTGAACTCTTAGTTGCGGTATGTGGGATCTAGTTCCCAGACCAGGGATTGAACCCAGGTCCCTTACACTGGGAGCATGGAGTCTTAGCCACTGGACCACCAGGGAAGCCCAAATGTACTTTAGACTTAGCAGTATTTTCAACTTAACAACTGGTGTATTGTGATGTAACCCCATTGTAAGAAAAGGAAGATCTGTATATATGGAAAAATACATATGTGAGAACAATGGACATTTTTTAAAAGAGAAGAAGAAGTAAACATTAAAGATAATGTAGTCTTTAAAAACATACAAAAGAGATAAGGGTCATATCAGATATCAAAACTCATTATAAAACAGTACTCATTAAATGCGTAGTATGGAACTAGGACTCAGAGAGAGAACAACTAACCAGAATAAAAAGTCCATAAGCAGGGACTTCCTAGGTGGAAAGTCTCCAAGCTCCCAACGGAGGGGCCCTTGTTTGATCCCTGGTCAGGGAACTAGATCCCATAAGCCCCAACTAAAAGACCCCACATATCAAAACAAAAATCCCCCAAGCCCCAGCTAAGACCCAGTGTAGCCAAGTAAATAAAATAATAATAACAATAATAAATAAAATCAAGTTATTTACAAGTTTAACACATACTAATGATAGCATTTCATTAATGCTGAAGAGAAAGAGAAAGGATGGATTGTTTTATAAGTTTGGGATATTTGCCTAAACAATAGGAAAAAAAGTCAAACCCTTACCTCATAGATACAGTCAAAGTTTAGTGGGTTAAAGATTTAAATGTGGGCTTCCCTGGTAGCTCGGTGGTAAAGAGTTTGCCTGCCGTTGCAGGAGTTGCGGGTTCGATCCCTGATCAGGGAAGATCCCATATGCTGCAGAGCGGCTAAGACCGTGAAGCACAACTACTGAGCCTGTGCTCTAGAGCCTCAGAGCCGCAACTATTAAGCCAGCAACTACTGAAGCCCGTGTGCCCTAGAGCTCAGGTTCCACGACAGGAGAAGTCACCACAACAAGAAGCCTGCTCATCTCAGCTAGAGAGTAGCCGCCACTCCATGCAACTAGAGAAGAGCCTGCAGCAGCAGTGAAAACCCAGGATAGCCAAAAATAAATAAATAAAATAATTGTTTTTTTTAAGAAAAGATTTAAATGTAATAAAAGTTTCTAATAAATCCATCAATTACAAGCAGAAATTAGAATTTCTCTTAGATTATTTATATAATCTTGAATACAGAATGTCTTTCTTTTCAGCATTGCAATCTAGCCAGAATGGTAAAGAAAAAATTTGATGTATTTAACTACTTAACAAGAATCTTTATGCTCCAAAAACTAAAGTTAAGACAAACCAAGGAAAACTTGTTAGACTGTATGTCATTCTGTATGTAGAATACATACAGATGTATAATAAATAAATAGACAGGGCTCTTAAAACTCAATAGGATAAATATTTGAAGTTAAATATTGTGTTCAGAGGACATAAACAGACATTTCACAGAGGAAGCAATTTACATGGTCAATAAACATTTTTTTAAAAATTCAGACTCACTAAAATTCAAAGAAATGCAACTAAAAATAAGCTCATACTTTTCATTTGTTAGATTAGCAAAGATGAAAAAAAGTTATATACTCAGAGTGACAAGAGTGTGGGAAAGAGCTTTCTTAACCACTATTGGTAGGAATATAAGTCAAAACAATTTAGTGATGTGTTTTTAAAAATCTTAAACATGTGACTACTCTTTGATGCAGAAATCCCACTTCTAGGAATTTGTCCAAAAAAGAGAAAGGAAAATGGATTGTTTTATAAGTTTGGGATATTTGCCTAAACAATAGGAAAAGTCAAACCCTTACCTCATAGATACCGTCAAAGTTTAGTGGGTTAAAGATTTAAATGTGGGCTTCCCTGGTAGCTCGGTGGTAAAGAGTTTGCCTGCCGTTGCAGGAGTTGCGGGTTCGATCCCTGATCAGGGAAGATCCCATATGCTGCAGAGCGGCTAAGACCGTGAAGCACAACTACTGAGCCTGTGCTCTAGAGCCTCAGAGCCGCAACTATTAAGCCAGCAACTACTGAAGCCCGTGTGCCCTAGAGCTCAGGTTCCACGACAGGAGAAGTCACCACAACAAGAAGCCTGCTCATCTCAGCTAGAGAGTAGCCGCCACTCCATGCAACTAGAGAAGAGCCTGCAGCAGCATTGAAAACTCAGAATAAACAAAACTTTTTTTAAATAAATAAAATAATTGTTTTTTTTAAGAAAAGATTTAAATGTAATAAAAGTTTCTAATAAATCCATCAATTACAAGCAGAAATTAGAATTTCTCTTAGATTATTTATATAATCTTGAATACAGAATGTCTTTCTTTTCAGCATTGCAATCTAGCCAGAATGGTAAAGAAAAAATTTGATGTATTTAACTACTTAACAAGAATCTTTATGCTCCAAAAACTAAAGTTAAGACAAACCAAGGAAAACTTGTTAGACTGTATGTCATTCTGTATGTAGAATACATACAGATGTATAATAAATAAATAGACAGGGCTCTTAAAACTCAATAGGATAAATATTTGAAGTTAAATATTGTGTTCAGAGGACATAAACAGACATTTCACAGAGGAAGCAATTTACATGGTCAATAAACATTTTTTTAAAAATTCAGACTCACTAAAATTCAAAGAAATGCAACTAAAAATAAGCTCATACTTTTCATTTGTTAGATTAGCAAAGATGAAAAAAAGTTATATACTCAGAGTGACAAGAGTGTGGGAAAGAGCTTTCTTAACCACTATTGGTAGGAATATAAGTCAAAACAATTTAGTGATGTGTTTTTAAAAATCTTAAACATGTGACTACTCTTTGATGCAGAAATCCCACTTCTAGGAATTTGTCCTAGGGGAAAAAAAATGAAGAATTTATCCCAGGGAAATAACTAATTATTTGTACCAAGATTTATTTGCAAGGATGTCTGCTTACACATTGTTTATAAAAGAAATTTAAAAAGGAGAAAACATAAATGCTTCATAGCAGGGTATTGATTAAAGAAGTTATGATATGCTCATACTATAAAATGGCATACATCTATTTATTGTTTTGATGGCATACTTATTGACAGGGACAATATTTACTACACATTGGTAAATTAAATTATAACAGGGCATGAGTATATTTTGTAAAAATTGCAGACACTACTATGCACATTATTTGGGCCAAAGTCTGGAAGAAAATGAACCAGCAACATTGATTTTGGTTTATTCTGATGACAGGATTATGAACTTTTTCATTTATCCCATTTCCATTTTGTTCCTAAACCTGTAATAAAATGATAACAAAGAATGACAAAATTGAAAAATTGAAAAGCAAATAAATGGAGAAATGAATATTACAAAAGAAAAGAGGGTGCTGACGACAGATTCTCTTTGTAACTAAAGCTCTAAATGTAAATTCGTCTAGATGGGTGCTATTAAAAAAAAAAAAAAAAAAGCCCTCTGCATTTCACCAAATGCTGACATGAAAGAGAGAGAAGACCTTGAATATTCTTTGTGAAATCCTGCCTGCATGAGGCTATTTTAAAAATCATCCTAAAACTCTGTATACTCTCAAAAAAAAAAAAAAAAAAAAATCATCCTAATGGTCATAAAGGGTCTTGAAAGGTGAAGGCTAAATAAATTGTGATAATGGCAACAAATTAGCAGAAAGAATCTGTGACATGAGAATTGTTTTGTGTTTGATAAATCAACTTGGCATCAAAGGCCTGTTTTTTGTTTGTTTGTTTGTTTTTCAGATGAAGCCATATCACCCCTGTGGGGGAATTTTTAAGGAGCACTGCCCAACTAGCTATTTCATTTCATGATTTACTTATGATTTCTTCAAGGAATATTCGGACTGAAATTGGACTGCCTGTGGTTATAGGTCTTTAAGGAACAAAAATAAATTCTAGCAAAATAGGATCAAAACTTGGTTCTCTTACTGTAACACATTCGAAGCTCAGTTATAATGAGCAAAGAGACTACTCTCTATGACAGGCAAAAAGCTGTGGGGTCAAACAGATGTAAGGGAGAGGTTTTTCTCCTCCCACAAATGTGTGTATGACACACATAAAGTGCATGAAACTAGCCCTGGGGGGTGTCCAATAGCCTAATCTCTACTCTGGGCATTGTTCACAACATTTACTTTTTATGCCTTGCCTTAACCTACACAAAACACAAAGAAATCGGCACGATTTGGGATTTTTTTTTAATTGACTATGCTATTGATGAAGTCTCCTGGTGCCTTAGGTTGGGAATCAAGAAACAGACCCTGACAGAGATTTATGGTCAGGAAATCTATTGGGAACATCACCCATAAGGGAGCCAGAGGAACAGGGCAGAGGCAGACGTGTGGGCTCCAGAGACGGCTGGGCAGCAGGGGAGGCGGGATGGCTGCGCAGGCTGGCTCATGGGTCACGTGATGAGCAAGAGGATTGGGTCTCTGTAGCTCCCTTCCCTCTGTATCCATCACTCACCCCTTGAAACAAAGAATACAACAAATGGTTGAAATTCTTGGTTTTACATGAATTCCACTCTTTGTAACTAAAGCTCTAAATGTAAATTCGTCTAGATGGGTGCTATTAAAAAAAAAAAAAAAAGCCCTCTGCATTTCACCAAATGCTGACATGAAAGAGAGAGAAGACCTTGAATATTCTTTGTGAAATCCTGCCTGCATGAGGCTATTTTAAAAATCATCCTAAAACTCTGTATACTCTCAAAAAAAAAAAAAAAAAAATCATCCTAATGGTCATAAAGGGTCTTGAAAGGTGAAGGCTAAATAAATTGTGATAATGGCAACAAATTAGCAGAAAGAATCTGTGACATGAGAATTGTTTTGTGTTTGATAAATCAACTTGGCATCAAAGGCCTGTTTTTTGTTTGTTTGTTTGTTTTTCAGATGAAGCCATATCACCCCTGTGGGGGAATTTTTAAGGAGCACTGCCCAACTAGCTATTTCATTTCATGATTTACTTATGATTTCTTCAAGGAATATTCGGACTGAAATTGGACTGCCTGTGGTTATAGGTCTTTAAGGAACAAAAATAAATTCTAGCAAAATAGGATCAAAACTTGGTTCTCTTACTGTAACACATTCGAAGCTCAGTTATAATGAGCAAAGAGACTACTCTCTATGACAGGCAAAAAGCTGTGGGGTCAAACAGATGTAAGGGAGAGGTTTTTCTCCTCCCACAAATGTGTGTATGACACACATAAAGTGCATGAAACTAGCCCTGGGGCGTGTCCAATAGCCTAATCTCTACTCTGGGCATTGTTCACAACATTTACTTTTTATGCCTTGCCTTAACCTACACAAAACACAAAGAAATCGGCACGATTTGGGATTTTTTTTTAATTGACTATGCTATTGATGAAGTCTCCTGGTGCCTTAGGTTGGGAATCAAGAAACAGACCCTGACAGAGATTTATGGTCAGGAAATCTATTGGGAACATCACCCATAAGGGAGCCAGAGGAACAGGGCAGAGGCAGACGTGTGGGCTCCAGAGACGGCTGGGCAGCAGGGGAGGCGGGATGGCTGCGCAGGCTGGCTCATGGGTCACGTGATGAGCAAGAGGATTGGGTCTCTGTAGCTCCCTTCCCTCTGTATCCATCACTCACCCCTTGAAACAAAGAATACAACAAATGGTTGAAATTCTTGGACATAATTTTTTCCAACTCAGTCTTATAGCACAGATGACATTTCCCCTATTATGTGTGCAGCAAGAGAGTGAAGGTGGACACTTAACAGAATCCTTGAGGATTTTATGAATTTGACCACAGTCTCTCAGTCCTTTAATTAAAACTGATGGGGAACTGAACTCACCTTTGGAAACATCTCTGCCGTCCTCATTCTTCTGGATATTTCCCTCTAGTTGTGGATGTTTCCACTTGCCCATTCAAGAGGCATATCTGTTTTCAAGAGTCCAAAACAACCCTTGGTTATCAATTTTCCTTGCCTCTTCCCCACCTCTATCCCATCTTCTCCTCTTCAACTGCCTGAAACAAATAGGAGGAATTATCCTTGATTTCTTTTTTTCCCAACACTGGTTCTGCCCCGCCAACCTGGCTCCTTCTCTCCCCTGGCACTGCTCCATCTCAGACCCATCTACCCCTGCCTGAGCCACTTCAACACCTTCCTAAGGGTCTGCCAGCGTCTTGTCTTTTCTCTCTACGACTACTCACCATGGAGCAGCCAGATGATCTTTAAATTTAATTTTATTAGATGCAACCTTTACTCGTCTCAAAGTTCAACATACTATAAAAAGACAATAATGGGAATATGCTGAATGACTCAGGGAACTCAAACAGGGGCTCTGTAACAGCTCAGAGGGGTGGGATTGGGAGGGAGGTTCAAGAGCGGGGGGGGCATAGGAATACCTATGGCTGATTCATGTTGATGGTTGGCAGAAGCCAACACAGTTCTGTAAAGCATTATCCTTCAATGAAAAAAAAAATTAATTTAAGTAAGAAGATAAGCCCAGAAAACTCTTGTACCCGCTCTTGCATTCCTCATCCCAACCCTCAAATGATAATTATTTCCACTCTATCTCTTTCTTTCATCCCTCTAGGATTTTGAAGGCAAATGCAAGCATTTGTACAAATATCTCTCTCATTTTATTACATAATAGCCAACCATATAGAGTCTACAGCCTACCACATGGACTGTTTTATGCTGTTCTATATCTGGTTTTTGTTTCACTTACCAATATGTCCTAGTCCTCTGTTCATAATAGCACATAGAGATCTTTCTTATTTGTTTTCCCTGCAGCTTATCATATGGTCATTGAACCAGGCATCTTTTGCTGAACAAATAATGCAACAAGGAAAAATCTTCTACAGGCGTCATTTTATACATGTGGAGCTGCGTCTATGGGAGAAAACCACAGAAATACAATTGCAAAATCATGTATTTTAGTGTGTCTGCCAGTTTCAAAATGAAAATTTTACAGGTAAATCTGTCATTCCCCTGCTTAAAGGCCTCCCCCAATTCTCCATCCCAGTCAGAATAAAAACGAAAACCACTGGGACCCACAAGGCCCTCCCTGATCTGGTCTTTGCTTACCTCTTTAATGTCAGTGTCTTTTCCCTCCTTTCACTGCAGACTACGCTTACCGACCTTCTTTCATCAATCTCATATAGCTGTCTTTCCTGAGATGTGCAATTCCACTTTGTAGGTGATTTCCACTGTGTTTGGATCCCATTGTAATATTTGTGTAAAATCCAGCCATTGGTTTGAGATTTAACAAAGAAATTGACCTTAGAAGGGGAGAATAGATACTAATGTTTAATGGGAACAGGTATTTCATATCTTTTTTTCTTTTTTTGTTGACGTGGACCTTTTTGGGGGTGCTATACTGGGTCTTCCTTGCTTCATGTGGCCTTACTCTAGTCTTGGTGAGCGGGGGCCACTCTCTAGCTATGGTTCTCAGGCTTCTTACTGTGGTGGCTTCTTTTGTTATGGAGCACGGACGGGCTCTCGGTGCACAGGCTTCTGTACCTGCGGCACGTGGGCTTAGTAGCTGTTGCTTGCTGGCTCTAGAGCTCAGGCTCTGTAGTTGCGGTGCTTAGGCTTCGTTGCTCCGAGGCGTGTGGAATCTTCCTCGACCAGGGATTGAACCCTTGTCCCCTGCATTGGCAGATATATTCTTATTCACTGTACCACCAGGGAAGTCGTGTTGTGGACCATTTTTAAAGTCTTCATTGAATTTGTTACAATACTGCTTTTGTTTTTTTAGGTTTGGGTTGGTTTTTGGGTTTTTTTGGCCTCAAGGCATGTTGAATCTTAGCTCCCTGATCAAGGATCGAACTTGCATTGGAAGGTGAAATCTTAACCACTGGACCACCAGGGCAGTCCCAGAATGGGTATTCATAAGCAGTCATTTTATAAGTAAACATTTCTAAGTTATTTGAAGTAAACATTTCTAAATCCTTGCGTCTATGGGAGAAAACCACAGAAATACAATTGCAAGTAAACATTTCTAAGTTCTGATGACTTCTATTTTCCTTCATAGCTTCAAACTTCAGGGATTCAGATAATGAATGCTGAAATAATGAGGACTTTCTATCCTTCTGTAGCTGTGTGACCACAGATTCTAGACACGTAAAGGTGGAAGGATAACCTTCCACAGAAATGCAACACAGTCGGGAAAGAACAGTGGGCTGGGAATGGCAGGTGCTGTGTTCTGCCACTAACTAAGCTGTACGGGCTTAGGCAAGGCATTTCATCTATCTCTACCTCATTTTTGTGAAATTTTTCATTTTTGGCCACTTCTATTGATCTTTCGTTTTTTTTATTTATTTCCATCCATCTTTTTGTTTTTTGGCCTGTGTGGGCCTCCCCCCATTGCAGTGGCCTCTCTCGTCACAGAGCACCGGTTCTGGGTGCATGCGCTCCAGAACTCTGGCTTAGTAGTTGGACACATCAGTCCAGCCGCTCCGCAGCACGTGGGATCTTCCCAGGCCAGGGATCGAACCGGCGCCCCTTGCACTGCAAGGCGGTGTCCTTACCCACTGGACCACCAGGGGAAGCCCCTCTACCTCATTTTATATGTATGAAAAGGAAGAAGACAGAATTCATCATGGGTCTCAACCTTTTCATTCTCCAAGGATTCCTTTTATTACCTCTACTCATGCTTTATAATATGTTGAAAAATTTTATCTACTGAAAGTTCTTTGTTATAATTTATGTTACCATTTTCATTGTTCACTGTTAGTATGTGCATTGTGAATTTATCAACAACACATATAATTTCCAGTTCTGCTCAGCATTAAATAATCAGTTAACGTTGTCTGAGTTGATATGATACCATCCAAAGCAAAAACTTTGTATTTTAATTTACCTGGGTAACTCTATCTTGTTTAATTCCTAAGACTGGAAATCTGTGAACCTACCTGATAGAAAGTTGCCTTAGCAGTCTGGGAGCCAGTGTTACATATATAATCATCTAGTCCAGAGGACTTTTAGGTGGTGGCTCATGGACTCCTGGGGCTCAGAGCAAGGGGTAAGGGTGTGGAAGGAGACAGAGAAGCAAGGAGTCTTGAAGTCCCTAAACCTATTTTAACCAGAATTCTGCCACTTTTTTTCTGTCCTGTATATTGTGTTCTGCCTAGAAAGGGTTTAAACTATTAAAACTATTTTTTTGTACATGGGGATAGTTTTTGTTTGTTTGTTTATGGCTGCATCATGCAGCATGTGGGACCTTAGTTCCCTGGCCAGGGATCAAACATAGGTCCCATGCATTGGAAATGTAGACTCTTAACCACCGGATCACCAGGGAAGGCCCTACACTATTATTTTATTTTTTAATTTTTTTTTCTCTTTGTTTTTTACTTTTTTTTTTTAATGTTTTTTTTTCTTCTTCTTCTTTACACTATTAAAACTAATATGCATCAATTAAACTTGATTGTATACATGAAGATAATGAGGCCCAGAAAAGTTAAAGGACATTTGCCCAAGGTTACAGAACTAATTAATGGCCAATATGTATTTGGTCAATCAACACATATTTCTTGAACACTGTGGAAAGAGAAATTATAAATATAAAATCTTGATTCAATCTTGATCTAAAAACAATCTGTGGGTCACAATGATGTTTGATCAGAAGCATTAGGAGGAAAGAATCTTTCATGAGTTGACATTGATGTGTGTGTTACTACTGTTCAGTAAAACAAGGAAGGGAAGACAGGAGAATATTTGCATTCTGGATGACCACAGAAGAGCAAGGAACAAAGAGCCCTGTTAGAAGACAGGCCAGGTGGGGTAAAGGTCGAATTTCAGTTTCAATCCTTAGGGTCTCTGTCTCTGATTGTCAGACTGTTGCTCTTTATAGAGTTTACAGGGAAGGAGCCAAGAACCCACCTCCTCAAGATTATCCTTAAAGTGTTTACTTTGTTTCCCAGATTAAGCATGCTAGGACCACTACATTGGGAAAAACCCTATGGCTATGCTGCTCCTCAGTCACTCCATTCGTGTCCAACTGTGTGACGGCAGGGATTGCAGCCCGCCAGGCTCCTCTGTCCCTGGGGATTCTCCAGGCAAGAATACTGGAGTGGGTTACCGTGCCCTCCTCCAGGTGGATCTTCCCAAACCCAGCATGGAACCGCGATGTCCTGCATCACAGGCAGATTCCTCACAACGGAGCCATCAGGGAAGCCCCCTATAAATATTTTTGAGACCGCATGGACTGTAGCTCACCAGGCTTCCCCGTCCGTGGAATTTTCCAGGCAAGAATACTGGAGTGGGTTGCCATTTCCTTCTCTACCCTATGGCTATGGGAAATGGGTGACATTTGACGAAGTCAGTTGATTGAATTTGTTCACCTTAAGCTGGGAATAAATTCGCTAGCCTTATGATAACTTGTCCACAACAGGGCGTTAGGTAGGTTCTGTTTCCAGTCCAAAAAGGACAGATGCACTGGTGCTAGCATTCTCCCTGCTAACTATTTGACATAGAGGATATCTTTGGTAGATTCAGACAAACATGACACAAAGCCTCATTCTCTCTCTGCACCAGTCAAGCGTTAGTCATTCTTCCAGGCACTGAGGACACAGCAACAAACACGTGTGGAGAGGGGTGCCATATTTTACCGATTCATTTGATTAAAACAATTGTGGGTCAATCAACACATATTTCTTGAACACTGTGGAAAGAGAAATTATAAATATAAAATCTTGATTCAATCTTGATCTAAAAACAATCTGTGGGTCACAATGATGTTTGATCAGAAGCATTAGGAGGAAAGAATCTTTCATGAGTTGACATTGATGTGTGTGTTACTACTGTTCAGTAAAACAAGGAAGGGAAGACAGGAGAATATTTGCATTCTGGATGACCACAGAAGAGCAAGGAACAAAGAGCCCTGTTAGAAGACAGGCCAGGTGGGGTAAAGGTCGAATTTCAGTTTCAATCCTTAGGGTCTCTGTCTCTGATTGTCAGACTGTTGCTCTTTATAGAGTTTACAGGGAAGGAGCCAAGAACCCACCTCCTCAAGATTATCCTTAAAGTGTTTACTTTGTTTCCCAGATTAAGCATGCTAGGACCACTACATTGGGAAAAACCCTATGGCTATGCTGCTCCTCAGTCACTCCATTCGTGTCCAACTGTGTGACGGCAGGGATTGCAGCCCGCCAGGCTCCTCTGTCCCTGGGGATTCTCCAGGCAAGAATACTGGAGTGGGTTACTGTGCCCTCCTCCAGGTGGATCTTCCCAAACCCAGCATGGAACCGCGATGTCCTGCATCACAGGCAGATTCCTCACAACGGAGCCATCAGGGAAGCCCCCTATAAATATTTTTGAGACCGCATGGACTGTAGCTCACCAGGCTTCCCCGTCCGTGGAATTTTCCAGGCAAGAATACTGGAGTGGGTTGCCATTTCCTTCTCTACCCTATGGCTATGGGAAATGGGTGACATTTGACGAAGTCAGTTGATTGAATTTGTTCACCTTAAGCTGGGAATAAATTCGCTAGCCTTATGATAACTTGTCCACAACAGGGCGTTAGGTAGGTTCTGTTTCCAGTCCAAAAAGGACAGATGCACTGGTGCTAGCATTCTCCCTGCTAACTATTTGACATAGAGGATATCTTTGGTAGATTCAGACAAACATGACACAAAGCCTCATTCTCTCTCTGCACCAGTCAAGCGTTAGTCATTCTTCCAGGCACTGAGGACACAGCAACAAACACGTGTGGAGAGGTGCCTGCTTCCGTGAACCATATTTTCTTTTAAAACAGTTTTTAATTAATTTTGTTGCATCGGACATCTCAGATGTGGCGTGTGAGATCTTTAGATGCAGCTCGTGGGATCTAGTTCCCTGATCAGGGATTGAATCCAGGCCTTGGGAGTGGAGAGTCTTAGCCACTGGACCACGTGAGAAGTCCCTGAACCGGGTTTCCCTTGATTCCTACTCCAGGGCTATTTCTGTTACCCTATACGGGCGGAAGACTCATTTTGTTCTTTTGCAAATACTTGACGTTGCACAGTATGCTTACATCTCCTCCACGCTATTTATTCATTTATTCAATAGATATTCACTGAGTAACTTCTATTACCAGACTCTGTGCTAAGGGCTGGCATCCTGATATGGTTAGTTCTCAAGGTGCTCACAGACCTATGGGAACATGGACCTGTAAACCAAGTTCAATCCAGTATAATAAGTGCCGTGGAGGGAGAGAAAGAGGGTACAGACATACCACACAGCAGCTGCTGATTAAATTCCTCTGGCATGATATGAAAACTTAGATTTGAAAGATTAATAGTGGATTCCCTGACAAACCAAGGATGGGAGAAGAAATGACCTGTAGAAAGGTACAGGGACAAGAGAGAGTGTGCAGATTAGCAGAACTATTTGCTGTTTGGTATTGATGGAGTCTGAAGCACAAGGTGGACAGGAGGCAGGAAACTGATAAAATTTCTATGTAATGGCCTCTATTTTCTATGAGTTAAGAGAGACAGCCCTTTTGAGACTCTACCCTATGGCTATGGGAAATGGGTGACATTTGACGAAGTCAGTTGATTGAATTTGTTCACCTTAAGCTGGGAATAAATTCGCTAGCCTTATGATAACTTGTCCACAACAGGGCGTTAGGTAGGTTCTGTTTCCAGTCCAAAAAGGACAGATGCACTGGTGCTAGCATTCTCCCTGCTAACTATTTGACATAGAGGATATCTTTGGTAGATTCAGACAAACATGACACAAAGCCTCATTCTCTCTCTGCACCAGTCAAGCGTTAGTCATTCTTCCAGGCACTGAGGACACAGCAACAAACACGTGTGGAGAGGTGCCTGCTTCCGTGAACCATATTTTCTTTTAAAACAGTTTTTAATTAATTTTGTTGCATCGGACATCTCAGATGTGGCGTGTGAGATCTTTAGATGCAGCTCGTGGGATCTAGTTCCCTGATCAGGGATTGAATCCAGGCCTTGGGAGTGGAGAGTCTTAGCCACTGGACCCCGTGAGAAGTCCCTGAACCGGGTTTCCCTTGATTCCTACTCCAGGGCTATTTCTGTTACCCTATACGGGCGGAAGACTCATTTTGTTCTTTTGCAAATACTTGACGTTGCACAGTATGCTTACATCTCCTCCACGCTATTTATTCATTTATTCAATAGATATTCACTGAGTAACTTCTATTACCAGACTCTGTGCTAAGGGCTGGCATCCTGATATGGTTAGTTCTCAAGGTGCTCACAGACCTATGGGAACATGGACCTGTAAACCAAGTTCAATCCAGTATAATAAGTGCCGTGGAGGGAGAGAAAGAGGGTACAGACATACCACACAGCAGCTGCTGATTAAATTCCTCTGGCATGATATGAAAACTTAGATTTGAAAGATTAATAGTGGATTCCCTGACAAACCAAGGATGGGAGAAGAAATGACCTGTAGAAAGGTACAGGGACAAGAGAGAGTGTGCAGATTAGCAGAACTATTTGCTGTTTGGTATTGATGGAGTCTGAAGCACAAGGTGGACAGGAGGCAGGAAACTGATAAAATTTCTATGTAATGGCCTCTATTTTCTCTATGAGTTAAGAGAGACAGCCCTTTTTGAGACTAAAGAAGGCTGGTAGAAAGCTCAAAGAGAGGCTTAAAAGAGCTGATAAATTATTTGTAAAATAGAAAGGATTAGGAAAAAACCTGAAGGTCCATTATGACAGACTGGCTTCATAGATTATAGTTCACTAGAGAGGTGGAATACTGTGCAGGCAGGAAAAAGACAGATATTGATATAAGAAGATCTACAAGATATCTTATTGAGTGAAAAAAACCAAGATGCAGAACTGTGTGTCTACTTTAACTTTGTCTAAAACTCGATCAAAGATTTAAAAATATTTTCTTACCTGGATAAATATACCTGGAAGAATGCCTGAGAAAGAGATAGCTTAATGTTCATGGGAAGAGAAGCTGGATAGCTGAGGTGTATGGTGGTGGTGGGCAGAAGGAAACATTTTACACTGTATAGGTTTTTTAAAAAACACATTTTTGCCTCTAAGTCATCATTTATTTTTCATCCATCTTTATCCTTTGGCATGTGTGGGCCTCCCATCGCAGTGGCCTCTCTCGTTGCAGCGCACCGGCTCTGGGCACACGCACTCCAGAACACTGGCTCATAATTGGACACACCAGCCCAGTTGTTGATCAGCATGTGGGATCCTCCAGGGTCAGGGATCGAATCAGTGCCTCTTGCACTGCAAGGCAGACTCTTTGCCCACTGGACTACAAGGGAAGCCCTACACTGTACAGTTTTGAATGTTGGATCACAGACCTATGGGAACATGGACCTGTAAACCAAGTTCAATCCAGTATAATAAGTGCCGTGGAGGGAGAGAAAGAGGGTACAGACATACCACACAGCAGCTGCTGATTAAATTCCTCTGGCATGATATGAAAACTTAGATTTGAAAGATTAATAGTGGATTCCTGACAAACCAAGGATGGGAGAAGAAATGACCTGTAGAAAGGTACAGGGACAAGAGAGAGTGTGCAGATTAGCAGAACTATTTGCTGTTTGGTATTGATGGAGTCTGAAGCACAAGGTGGACAGGAGGCAGGAAACTGATAAAATTTCTATGTAATGGCCTCTATTTTCTCTATGAGTTAAGAGAGACAGCCCTTTTTGAGACTAAAGAAGGCTGGTAGAAAGCTCAAAGAGAGGCTTAAAAGAGCTGATAAATTATTTGTAAAATAGAAAGGATTAGGAAAAAACCTGAAGGTCCATTATGACAGACTGGCTTCATAGATTATAGTTCACTAGAGAGGTGGAATACTGTGCAGGCAGGAAAAAGACAGATATTGATATAAGAAGATCTACAAGATATCTTATTGAGTGAAAAAAACCAAGATGCAGAACTGTGTGTCTACTTTAACTTTGTCTAAAACTCGATCAAAGATTTAAAAATATTTTCTTACCTGGATAAATATACCTGGAAGAATGCCTGAGAAAGAGATAGCTTAATGTTCATGGGAAGAGAAGCTGGATAGCTGAGGTGTATGGTGGTGGTGGGCAGAAGGAAACATTTTACACTGTATAGGTTTTTTAAAAAACACATTTTTGCTTCTAAATCATCATTCATTTTTCATCCATCTTTATTATTTGGCATGTGTGGGCCTCCCATCAAAGTGGCCTGTCTCATTTCAGAGCACCGGCTCTGGGTTCACGTGCTCCAGAACACTGGCTCATAATTGGACACACCAGCCCAGTTGTTGATCAGCATGTGGGATCCTCCAGGGTCAGGGATCGAATCAGTGCCTCTTGCACTGCAAGGCAGACTCTTTGCCCACTGGACTACAAGGGAAGCCCTACACTGTACAGTTTTGAATGTTGGATCACAGTAACATCTTATCTATTCAAAAATAAAATCTCCAAAATCTTTTTAATAAAATGAAAAGGAATAATTTCTGAGGGCAACGGAAGAGAAAACTTAATTTGAGCATCATGGCTGTGTTCCTCCCCAGTATTTATGACTAACCTGAGGAAATTAAAAGGGAAATCTTTATTTTCATCAGGAGAGCCTATTTGGGAAAGGTGATTTGGTTGAGTCCTGGGATTCAGAGCTGGAGAGAGCCTATAAAACCTAACCTGGGCTTCCCTGGGAGCATCCCACGTGCCGTGGGGTGGCTGGACTGGTGTGTCAGATTACGAGCCAGTGCTCTGGAGTGCATGTGCCCAGAGTTGGTGCTCTGCGACGAGAGAGGCCACTACAGTGGGAGGCCCACGCAGGCCAAAGAACAAAGATGGATGAAAATAAATAAATGAAAGACCAATAAAAGAGGCCAAAATTAAAAACAACGACAACAAAAACAACCTAACCAAGTCTTCTGGTTTGGCCCTCTTGCAACCCTAGGCCTCCAACCATGGCTTCTTCAGCTTATTTACAACATTTCTTTGGTTACATCCAAGAAGCCCTCCAAAAAGGCTTCCAATTCCTTTACAACATCTATTGGTACAAAACCTTGTTGGTACAAAGTGAATTAAAACAGAGCTCTGCTCTACAGGAGTTAGGAAGTTAATGTTATTACTTGATACACGAATAAATAAGAAACAAGACTGATTTTTGCATGTGAATTATCAAGTCAGGTTCATTCTCTCACAAGCAAGTCCTTTTATCTCTAACCAAATTCTTTACACATTGAGCTACTGTCTACTGGCCACATGATGTCGGGCAATGGAGTTCATTGATGATCAAAGCACCATCCCTAGTGAACACACACGGTGAGGACAAAGACTTGAGGAGACCATTGGCATAAAATGTGGCTTGTGCTAGCAGAGAGGCATGAGCAGAATTCTGTGGGAGCCCAGAGGTCCGAGCAAGTAATTCTGCTTGGGAAGAGTTAGGAAGGGCTTTGCAGAAGAGAAAATCCGTAACCCAAGTCTTAAATGAAGCACTGAAATTGAAGGAGATTGACAGAGGCGTTCGAGGTAGCATGAGTCCAGGGGGCAAAGGCAGCAAAGCTCAGAGTAACACGGTGCCTTCGTGGGACAGCCAGCAGCTTGCTCTGACTCGTGGCAGGTGCTTTTCTGGGAGTGGCAAGTGTCAGGGCCGGAAAGGCAGGTCCAGACAGGGTGAGGAAGGTCTGCTGTGCCAGGCAAACAAGTTTAGACTTTGTTGTGTCAGTAAAACACCGGGTTCTCAGCCAACAGACTGGTTCAGTACTTTGCCTTTACTGTCTAACCCGTTTGAAGCAGGTCGTCTTCTCTTGGCTTCTATAGTCTTGTTTGAGGCAGAATAGGGATGTGGAAGACAGGCTTGTAAAGTTAGTGTCACCTTCCCCGTTCTTCCTTTTTATTCTTCTCACACATCTAATTAGTCATCAGAGTCTATAGTATTCTGTCACAAATGTGTTCTTTGTTTTTCCCCTTGGATCAGCCATTTAGTAAGCATTTACCTGTGACGGGTTCTAGGAAAAGGGTTTTATATACACCCTCTTATTCAACCTTCAAATAGCTCTGTGAGGTCATATTTTAGTGTTCTTAGTAGCAGGCAACAGATGCCTTAAGCAGAAAAGGAATTTACTGGAAAGTTATCAGATAACTCAGAATTTACAGAAAGGAGGAAGACTAGGTTCAGGAATGAATTAAGAGAAGAAACAGAACACAAAGTTGGGATCCAACCCCAGAAACAATTCCCAGGACATGCCCCGCCACGCCTCAAGATGCTAATCTTACCACAGAGGCCTCAAAGATTCTCAAACTGACCACAGAGCCTTTGCATCACTACCCCCCAGCACAGAGAGGAGGGAAAGCACCAACTGGCTCTGCTCAGAGCCTGAGGAACAGCATCTGTTTTGTGGCTTCCCACTCCCACTGGGATTCATTCAAATTAGGAAGGATGTTTAGATAATTTGGGCTTCCCTGGTGGCTCAGTGGTAAGGAACTTACCGGCCAATGCCAGAGATGAGAGTTTGACCCATGGGTTGGGAAGATCTCCTGGAGAAGGAAATGGCAACTCACTCCAGTATTCTTGCCTGGAAAAATCCCACAGATAGAGGAGTCTGGCAGGCTACAGTCTTTGGAGTCACAAAGAATTGGACACGACTTAGCAACTAAATAGCAACAACAATCAACACAGCAAAAATGTCACACACTTTTTTTTTTTTTGGCCACTTCTATTGGTCTTCCGTTTATTTCCATCTTTGTTCTTTGGCCTTTGTGGGCCTCCCATCGCAGTGGCCTCTCTCACTGCGGAGCGCCAGCTCTAGGCGCACACGCTCCAGAGCTCCGGCTCGGTAATTGGACACATAGGGGGCAGGGGCTTCCCCTGGTGGTCCAGTGGGTAAAGACACCGCCTTGCAGTGCAAGGGACGCCGGTTCGAGCCCTGGCCTGGGAAGATCCTACGTGCCGCGGAGCGGCTGGACCGATGTGTCCAATTACCGAGCCGGAGCTCTGGAGCACATGCGCCCAGAGCCGGCGCTCTACGACGACAGACGCTACCGCGATGGGAGGCCCACAGGAGCCAAAGAACAAAGAAGGATGAAAACAGAGAAATGAAAGACCGATAGAAGTGGCCCACCGGCTCCCTTCCCTCCCCAACCCGACCCCCGCCCAAAATAAATAAATAAATAAATAAATCTTTAATTGGACACATAGGTGCAGCTGCCCTGAGACACGTGGGATCTTCCCAGGCCAGGGATCGAACTGGTGCCCCTTGAACTGCAAGGTGGTGTCCTTACCCACTGGACCACCAGGGAAGCCCCTGTCACACACTCTTAAGTGCATTTTGTCAATGGGGGAACAGACTTAGAGCAGGTAGGTTAGTTAGTCCAGTAGCTCAACTAGTCAGTGGGCAGCCAGTCTGGGAGCCTGAGGCAGCTTGTTTGCCAAGCCCATGGTGTGAGGCAATTCTCGGCACTGCCTTCTCTAAGCATCCTAGCTCCATTTCACAGCCCACACAGCGGTCCACGCGCCCGTCACCTCGTTTGCATTACCGCCTCCTGCCTGATCTCCCTGCTCTGAGCTCCCCCGTCTCGGCTCATTCTCCACACAGTTGCTAAGATAATATTTTTTGAGCACCATCCACCTCATGTCAACCACTCGTTTAAAAATTCTATGACTCACCCCTTCGAGAGACTTCCCTGATTAATATCATTCCACAAAGATCACTCGGGAATCAGTCAAATAATGTTGCTACCGTGCCAGCCCAGATGTGTCATTTTTTGCTCTTCCATTGCTGTGCGACTCTGCTCAGGTCACAGAGCCCGTCTTCTGCTGCTTTTGTGACTCTGATGACAGACTCTGGCATCTAGCACGGTGACTGTCCTTTCATTGAATCCCAGGGCTCTCCAGAAGAGCTGCGTGGCTGTTATCAATAATAGTATTTGCAGAGCACTTCTTGTTGGCTAATTCGTTATTAGCTTCCCTAACATTTCCCATCGCATCTTATGTTTCTCTTCTATGTATACTGTGCCCTACCTAGAGTAAGTGCTACACAATTGCTAAGGATACTAACGATTTTATTTCAGCTTTTGGAAATGTTTCTTTACTCCACCCTCAGATACTGTTAAGTTAAGGAAAAGTTAAAAAGTGGTATTTTTTTTTTCTGGAAACTGGGTGGTGGGAGGAAATAGTATTGCTGTGTAGAGCATGTCCTTCCTTTCCGATGAGAACTAATACAGGTCATATAAACATAGAACAACACATGCAATTAGGGCATCTGGTTGACCCGGTGACCAGGTTGAGGTTTGTATAGGAAAGTCTCTTGCCTGGTTCCTGAACAGTTTTCATAATGAAACGGAGCAGGACCCTATGGTCCTTGCCCCCCATGCCTTCTGCCCGACTTCTGTCTGTGGAAAAACTTGAGCAAAATATGTTTAATTAAGGAACTGAGAAACAAAGAAAAACAGGCAAAGGAGTCCAAATAATGATCGTTTAGTCATTAAGCATGGTCAAGGACCTTTAGTTCCTTTTCAAGAGCTATAGATAATATTCTGAGCCATATCCTGTGAGCTGTCTTACAGACACTAAAACACAAGGTAGAGGAGTGAACTCCATGATGACCAGAATATAGCCATGACGTAAGCTGTCACAATTCTGAGAACTGGCCTCAAAGAATGGGAACAAACCCATGGTAGAACTGACAATTCACCGTGCTGTCATCTGGTCAGCCACCGCACAACCGATTTCAAAATGACTCTCAGAGCTGACTGTGCCATTTCTGCATGCAGCCCCCTCCCTCTGTCTAGAGAAGCTCTTGCCTGCCCGCCACCCCTGCCCCACCATTGTTGGCTGGGAAGTCCTCTTTGAACAGGTGTCCTGCCCCCGACTCCATGACTGACATCCAAAATAAAGCCAACCTCCTCTCCACCAATCTGGCCTCTTTATTGCCTTTTGAGCAGTGAACAGCCACGGTGTCACTGAGTTTCAGGTTTGAGAGGGTATAAGGTGGGGAATTAATGGGCTGGAGAGAGGAAGGCACAGGCCAGATGATGAGCGTTGTTTCAATTTGAGAGACATTGAAAGCTCTCAAAGGTTGCAGGCCGTTTTAGGGAGTAAGAGGATCTGACGTGAGTTTTTGAAAGACTACTCTAGCAGCGACGAAGGGTAGCTTGGAGGGAGCAAGGCTGGGACCCCGAGAACAGGAAACCATGACACCCCACCACTTCCTGCATCATCCCATTCAAAGGTACAGGATCGAACTCCTTTTTGCCAAATCTCCAAAGAGAATCAGATTTTTTTTTTTAAATACTTAATCTGTGAACATACAATATAGTATATAAATTCTTTAGGATTTTATTCCCCGGAAGTAAGGATGTATATTTTAAATACCCATAAAAGTCTTCAGGGATTGAATGCAGGAGATCAAAGATTGGGTAACACACTTTGCCTCTTATTACTGTGCTAGCCTTCTTCTGTTTCTCAATCGAACTTCTAGTTGGTTCAATACTCCCTCTGAACCTTTTTTGTTTATTTGCCAATGTTCTCATTGTTTGAGTTTTTTGTTTCTGCTTTTTTTACTCCCTAGAGACAGAATGGCAGATGAAGAAAGAAAAAGATTGAGTTAATTGGCACACAAGCCCCTTTCCCATGGTATCTCTTCCCTGGAGGGAAATTCACCTGATCCTAACCAGTTTTACTCAAGGGGCGGCATGTTTGATAACAAATATTTGTCCAAATCTCTTTGGCCTTTAGCATTAATTGCCAAGTAAATTCTGTTGATAGGAGACATATGGGTCTGTGACTCTGCTCCATTTCAATGGAAACTGTTCTGAAATGATATTAAGATTTCATCTTTCTGTTTACTTGACATTATCGAGCTGCTTCTTCAGGCTTACCACTGTGCTTGGTACAGGACAGTACTATGAAGGAAAACTAGATCTCTTGCTGAAAAGGACTTTGTCTCTCGCCACCCCTGCCCCACCATTGTTGGCTGGGAAGTCCTCTTTGAACAGGTGTCCTGCCCCCGACTCCATGACTGACATCCAAAATAAAGCCAACCTCCTCTCCACCAATCTGGCCTCTTTATTGCCTTTTGAGCAGTGAACAGCCACGGTGTCACTGAGTTTCAGGTTTGAGAGGGTATAAGGTGGGGAATTAATGGGCTGGAGAGAGGAAGGCACAGGCCAGATGATGAGCGTTGTTTCAATTTGAGAGACATTGAAAGCTCTCAAAGGTTGCAGGCCGTTTTAGGGAGTAAGAGGATCTGACGTGAGTTTTTGAAAGACTACTCTAGCAGCGACGAAGGGTAGCTTGGAGGAGCAAGGCTGGGACCCCGAGAACAGGAAACCATGACACCCCACCACTTCCTGCATCATCCCATTCAAAGGTACAGGATCGAACTCCTTTTTGCCAAATCTCCAAAGAGAATCAGATTTTTTTTTTTAAATACTTAATCTGTGAACATACAATATAGTATATAAATTCTTTAGGATTTTATTCCCCGGAAGTAAGGATGTATATTTTAAATACCCATAAAAGTCTTCAGGGATTGAATGCAGGAGATCAAAGATTGGGTAACACACTTTGCCTCTTATTACTGTGCTAGCCTTCTTCTGTTTCTCAATCGAACTTCTAGTTGGTTCAATACTCCCTCTGAACCTTTTTTGTTTATTTGCCAATGTTCTCATTGTTTGAGTTTTTTGTTTCTGCTTTTTTTACTCCCTAGAGACAGAATGGCAGATGAAGAAAGAAAAAGATTGAGTTAATTGGCACACAAGCCCCTTTCCCATGGTATCTCTTCCCTGGAGGGAAATTCACCTGATCCTAACCAGTTTTACTCAAGGGGCGGCATGTTTGATAACAAATATTTGTCCAAATCTCTTTGGCCTTTAGCATTAATTGCCAAGTAAATTCTGTTGATAGGAGACATATGGGTCTGTGACTCTGCTCCATTTCAATGGAAACTGTTCTGAAATGATATTAAGATTTCATCTTTCTGTTTACTTGACATTATCGAGCTGCTTCTTCAGGCTTACCACTGTGCTTGGTACAGGGGACAGTACACTATGAAGGAAAACTAGATCTCTTGCTGAAAAGGACTTGTAGTGGGGATTTCCTTGGTGGGCCAGTAGTGAAGTCTTGGTGCTTTCAATTCAAAGGGCATAGGTTTGATCCCTGGTCAGAGAACTAAGGCCCAACATACCAAGAAAATATTAAAAATGGGGCGAGGGTGGCTTGTAGTACAAATTCTGATGATAAGTGCTTTTCCTAAAACCAAGTCACTGAAGCCTAAAGCCACAACAATGACTCACAGCAAAGATGGCTGTGGGGCTTCCCTGGTGGTCCAGTGGGTAAGGACACTACCTTGCAGTGCAAGGGACGCCAGTTCGATCCCTGGCACAGGAAGATCCCGCATGCTGTGGAGCGGCTGGACCGATGTGTCCAATGACCGAGCTGGAGCTCTGGAGCACATGCGCCCAGAGCCAGTGCTGTACAACAACAGAGACCACCACGATGGGAGGCCCACACGGGCCAAAGAACAAAGATGGATGAAAATGGACAAATGAAAGACCAATAGAAGTGGCCTGCCTGCTCCCCTGTCTTCCCACCCCCTCAAATAAATAAATAAATAAATCTTTAAAAAAAAAAAAAAGATGGCTGTGTGGTATTGCTACTTAAGCTTATGAGTTTTAAAGAGAGTGATCAGGGAGACACAAAGACTTTCAGATGCCTTTCTGTCCAGACTCTAAAATTTTTGGTCATTGACCACTGATCTCCAGAAAGGTCTTTGAGGACAATGATGATCTCATTCTTTTTTCTTTTTTTTTGCCACAGAACATAGCATATGGGATCTTGATTCCTTGACTAAGGATTGAACCTGAGCCCTCACAATAGAAGTGCAGATTCTTAACCACTGAACCACGAGGAAAGTCCAAAATGATCTCATTCTTTGTTAACAAAATCATTTATCTTCCTTTCTTGT
Source organism: Tragulus kanchil (assembly GCA_022376925.1). Lineage (NCBI taxonomy): Eukaryota > Metazoa > Chordata > Mammalia > Artiodactyla > Tragulidae > Tragulus > Tragulus kanchil. Next base: position 72,093,818 of record JAIOJX010000003.1, on the reverse strand, counting down.
ATAATTTTAGATGGAAAATGGAACCAAACTCAGACATTTATAGAAAAACGTGTAATCTCCCCAAAGTTGCCATCACCTATGAAATGCCCATTCCATAAGCTGTAGTTATGTGTGAGAGTTAGAGACTATGCCTTTTAGATGAATAAACCATTTTGCCTAAATGGCACTGTGTTTTACTCTTCTGCCTTTTCACTATTTCCTATGGGCAATATTTATTATCCAAAGATCCTATTGAATTCGCCCATACATTCTTTTAAATGCTATTTGATGTAGGAGATTTAGAGCAAAACTGTTGATTTGTGCACCAGAACCTAAGCCTAGTCCTGACCTTTATTTTAAAACCAAAATCTTACCACGGTACCTCCTCTTCTCTGCTTGCTTATTGGACTCTAGAGTCAGCGGCTCTCTAATGCTAAAAGCAAGATAGGAACCAAATCAAGCTCTGCCCTTGACTTCACAGGGCACAGCCAGAACCTGTCTCAGGCCAGGCACTGAACAAATATTTGCTGGAAGGAAGAATAAAGGGCAGTAATGTCAGTGGACTCGTGAGTTTGTATTTTCTTGAGCTAATCTGAGGATCCTGATAGATTTAAGTCCTCCAATGACAGGCTGAGGAGCTTATGGTCTCCTTTCTGCATTCAGTTCCCAATTTTTTGAGACCCATGCTGTTCTAGTGAGGAAGAGTAGCCTCACTTTGTCTTAACTACATGCACTCGGGAATTCCTCTGTTACTGCTCTCCTAAGGAGTGAGCTGGTCACAGTCTCTGCCTCTCGCCTCAGCCCAGGACCGGGCTGGTGGAAGACAGGTAGGTCTGCAGTGACATCAAGGTTACTAGTAAAGAGGAAGCCAGCAAGGTACAGAAACATGCACTCTCTTCCTCCTCTTTTCTCTCACTGTCTCATCCTAACCATTACCATTTCACTATGGTTGGTTCCCACTTCTACTTCATTCTATTCTGTCCTCTCAGGTCCTATTCAGAAAATTCCAGAAGAGTTGGTTTTCCTCTAAGATATAGATGACCCTAATTCTTGTGTATTGTTGGCAGGAAACCAAAATAGTACAGCCACTTTGGAAGACAGTTTGGTAGTCTCATATAACAATAAACATACTCTTACCATACCACCCAGTAATCTGTCTTCTTGGTGTTTACCCAAGTGTGTTAAAGACTTACGTCCACACAACACCTTTTACAGGAACCAAACTCAGACATTTATAGAAAAACGTGTAATCTCCCCAAAGTTGCCATCACCTATGAAATGCCCATTCCATAAGCTGTAGTTATGTGTGAGAGTTAGAGACTATGCCTTTTAGATGAATAAACCATTTTGCCTAAATGGCACTGTATTTTACTCTTCTGCCTTTTCACTATTTCCTATGGGCAATATTTATTATCCAAAGATCCTATTGAATTCGCCCATACATTCTTTTAAATGCTATTTGATGTAGGAGATTTAGAGCAAAACTGTTGATTTGTGCACCAGAACCTAAGCCTAGTCCTGACCTTTATTTTAAAACCAAAATCTTACCACGGTACCTCCTCTTCTCTGCTTGCTTATTGGACTCTAGAGTCAGCGGCTCTCTAATGCTAAAAGCAAGATAGGAACCAAATCAAGCTCTGCCCTTGACTTCACAGGGCACAGCCAGAACCTGTCTCAGGCCAGGCACTGAACAAATATTTGCTGGAAGGAAGAATAAAGGGCAGTAATGTCAGTGGACTCGTGAGTTTGTATTTTCTTGAGCTAATCTGAGGATCCTGATAGATTTAAGTTCTCCAATGACAGGCTGAGGAGCTTATGGTCTCCTTTCTGCATTCAGTTCCCAATTTTTTGAGACCCATGCTGTTCTAGTGAGGAAGAGTAGCCTCACTTTGTCTTAACTACATGCACTCGGGAATTCCTCTGTTACTGCTCTCCTAAGGAGTGAGCTGGTCACAGTCTCTGCCTCTCGCCTCAGCCCAGGACCGGGCTGGTGGAAGACAGGTAGGTCTGCAGTGACATCAAGGTTACTAGTAAAGAGGAAGCCAGCAAGGTACAGAAACATGCACTCTCTTCCTCCTCTTTTCTCTCACTGTCTCATCCTAACCATTACCATTTCACTATGGTTGGTTCCCACTTCTACTTCATTCTATTCTGTCCTCTCAGGTCCTATTCAGAAAATTCCAGAAGAGTTGGTTTTCCTCTAAGATATAGATGACCCTAATTCTTGTGTATTGTTGGCAGGAAACCAAAATAGTACAGCCACTTTGGAAGACAGTTTGGTAGTCTCATATAACAATAAACATACTCTTACCATACCACCCAGTAATCTGTCTTCTTGGTGTTTACCCAAGTGTGTTAAAGACTTACGTCCACACAAACACCTGAACACGGATGTCCACAGCAGATTTGTTGATCATTGCCAAAGCTTGGAAGCAACCAAGAGTCAGGAAGTCAGGAGGTGAATGGAACATTCAGACAAAGGGATATTATTGAATGCTAAAAAGAACTGAAACATGAAAAGACATAAAGGAACTTAAAAAAAGAAAAAAAGCATGTTACTAAGTGAAAGAAGCCAATCTGAAAAGCCTGTATCCTGTGTGAGTCCAACTACATGACATTCTGGAAAAGGCAAAATTATGGAGGTATTGAAAAGACTAGTGGTTGCCAGAGGTCAGGGGGGTGGGGGAGAGTGAATAGGCAGAACATGGTTGATTTGTTAGGACAGGGAAACTACTCTATATGGTATTATAATGGTGCATACATGTCATTATACATTTGTCCAAACAGACAGGATGTACAACACTAAGAGGGAGCTCCAAGTTAAATAACAACTTCGGGTGATAGTGACGTGTAAATGTCTATTCCTCGTTGTAACAAAGGCTCCATTCTGATGGGGATGTGGTGAGTAGGAGGAGGTTGTGGAGACAGAGGATTATAAAGGAAATCTCTGTACTTCCTGCTCAATTTTACTGTGAATTTAAAATTGCTCTAAATATACACACACACACACACACACACACATAGGTAGATAGATAGACAGATAGATACTTAAATGAACTTAAATGATGAAAGTAAGTAGTGAAAGTGTTAGTCATTCAGTTGTGTCTGACTCTTTGCGACCCCATGGGCTGTAGGCTGCCAGGCTCTTCTGTCCAAGGACATTCCAGGCAGGAATACTGGAGTGGACTGTCATGCCCCTCTCCAGGGGATCTTTCCAACTCAGGGATAGAACCCAGGTCTCCTGCATCACAGGCAGATTCTTTACTGCCTGAGCCTCCAGGGAAGCCCAGTTAGATGATATGGGTATATATTAACAGATTAGGTAAAGATATTAAAGTGAGCCTCATTTCAGCCCTTTGGGTACATGAAGAACTGTTGTTAGCCCAAGCTTGCCCAGGCTAGAGAGAAGCAAGGAAGATTGAAGAGGAAAGTTAAGGAAGAAGCCTTGCAGAAGTCTTTGCTACCTTCCAGCACAGGCGAGTAGGGGGCAAGTCACAGCCCGTGTTCTGTTATGCAGTGGGCCACACACACACACACAAGACGCTGGTCTGATCAGAAACGCTAGATGCTACGAGTGGAAGAGTCGGCAGGCTGTCTAGTCTCTCATTCTGGGAAAGGAAAAAGGCCATTAGACCTCTGTACCTCACTTTTACTGCACCCTTCCATTGGATTCCCAGGCCTGTGCTTCCCAAATTACCCTGGTCACTGAGGGCCACCTGCATCAAAATCACGTGACACTCTTTATAAAAATTCAGATTCTCAGGTCAAGCTTCCAAGAAACCAAATGCAGTCTTTCAAAGATGGGGCCCAGGAACTGTCAAAAAGTTCCCAAGGCACTCCAGTCCAGCTGGGTTTCAGAAGGAAAGAAAACACCCTTGTTGTCCAGGGGTCCTAGTGTCTGCTTCTGAGAAGGGAGTGGGGAAGGGAAGAAGAAAACAAGGGAGGAGGGATGTTTATCTGATGTTCTGGATGCCCTTTAAAAGACCTTCTTCTGGAGAAGCACCACTGTACGGAATTCCTGTGCAGGGGACTATGGGGTGTGTACTGTGGGGATTTTGTGAGCCTGCCTGAGACCTACCAATGCATATATGAGTCAACAAGAAAGTGCAGAGTTCAAAACAATGAATGCTAGACAATAGCCTTCCAATAAAGGTGGAATCTCTATTCTCAGGTTTCTACCCTTTGAAAAGTTGGGACTTTTGCTGAAAGGTGATGTGACCCTGACTAAGTTGTCACCCCCACACCTTTTCTGCTGTACAACTGTGGTTCCCTTCTGAGTCCTTCTCAGCTTCCCCTTCATCTTGAAAGGAGCTCCTTGCCAGACGCTGGCCTGTTCAATAAGATGAATGACCTTACCCATGTTTCACAACTATGTGGTGGTGTTCTCCCATCTCATAAAATCTCTTGTTTAATTGCTAAGTCATGTCCAACTCTTTTGAGACCCCATGGACTGTAGCCCACCAGGCTCCTCTGTCCATGGGATTTTCCAGCAAGAATACTGGAGTGGGTTGCCATTTCTTGCTGCAGGAGATCTTCCTGACCCAGGGATTGAAACTGCATTTCCTGCATTGGCAGGTGGATTCTTTACCACTGAGCCACCTGCTTTACATGGAGTAGAAAACAACGACAGAAAGCTACTACAAAACATTGATTTGGGGTAAACTTTTGTATTGAGATATAATTGACTTTATTTTTAGTGTCAATATCATGATTCGATACTTTAGTATATTGTAAAATGACCACCACAAATCTAGTTAGTATCTGTCACCACACATAGCTACAACTTGATTTTTCCTCTGGGATGAGAACTCTCTTGGAAACTTTCAAATATGCAATGCAGTATTAGTAACTATAGCTATCATGCTGTACATTATATGTGAAAGGGATTTACCTCAATTTGAGATTTAAACCCAGGGCCCAGACCTGATTGAACCCTGCTTGGGACTTGAACCCACGTGGCTGGAGCTTGAATTCCAGCCAAAAACCTGTTTGGGACTTGAACCCACGTGACTGGGGCTTGAACCTAGCCAAAATCTGGTTTGGGACTCGAACCCACATGGCTGAGGCTTAACCCCAGCCGAAACACTGCTTGGGACTTGAATCCACGTAGTCAGGACTCAGTCCCGGCCAAAACCCTGTCTGGGACTCGAACCCACCCGGGCCCGGGGCTTAATCCAGCACTCACCCAACGTCTGGACCCACTGAGGCTCAGGTTCTTCATGCCTCAACACAGAAGGAATTCAGTGAGAACCAAAGTGATAGGCAAGAAGAGGATTTATTAGGATAGGGTACTTGTAAGAGGTTCAAGCCAGCAGGCAGGAAAGCTCTGCTCTGCTCTTCCTTCAATTGAGTGGGCAGCCATATATATATAGGATGGTAGAAGACCACCCCCCTCAAGTAGACACAGATGCAAGGCATACATCATTAGAGTCCTCCTTCTCAGCTTCCCTTCATCTTGAAAGGAGCTCCTTGCCAGACGCTGGCCTGTTCAATAAGATGAATGACCTTACCCATGTTTCACAACTATGTGGTGGTGTTCTCCCATCTCATAAAATCTCTTGTTTAATTGCTAAGTCATGTCCAACTCTTTTGAGACCCCATGGACTGTAGCCCACCAGGCTCCTCTGTCCATGGGATTTTCCAGCAAGAATACTGGAGTGGGTTGCCATTTCTTGCTGCAGGAGATCTTCCTGACCCAGGGATTGAAACTGCATTTCCTGCATTGGCAGGTGGATTCTTTACCACTGAGCCACCTGCTTTACATGGAGTAGAAAACAACGACAGAAAGCTACTACAAAACATTGATTTGGGGTAAACTTTTGTATTGAGATATAATTGACTTTATTTTTAGTGTCAATATCATGATTCGATACTTTAGTATATTGTAAAATGACCACCACAAATCTAGTTAGTATCTGTCACCACACATAGCTACAACTTGATTTTTCCTCTGGGATGAGAACTCTCTTGGAAACTTTCAAATATGCAATGCAGTATTAGTAACTATAGCTATCATGCTGTACATTATATGTGAAAGGGATTTACCTCAATTTGAGATTTAAACCCAGGGCCCAGACCTGATCGAACCCTGCTTGGGACTTGAACCCACGTGGCTGGAGCTTGAATTCCAGCCAAAAACCTGTTTGGGACTTGAACCCACGTGACTGGGGCTTGAACCTAGCCAAAATCTGGTTTGGGACTCGAACCCACATGGCTGAGGCTTAACCCCAGCCGAAACACTGCTTGGGACTTGAATCCACGTAGTCAGGACTCAGTCCCGGCCAAAACCCTGTCTGGGACTCGAACCCACGCGGCCGGGACTTAATCCAGCACTCACCCAACGTCTGGACCCACTGAGGCTCAGGTTCTTCATGCCTCAACACAGAAGGAATTCAGTGAGAAGCAAAGTGATAGGCAAGAAGAGGATTTATTAGGATAGGGTACTTGTAAGAGGTTCAAGCCGGCAGGCAGGAAAGCTCTGCTCTGCTCTTCCTTCAATTGAGTGGGCAGCCATATATATATAGGATGGTAGAAGACCACCCCCCTCAAGTAGACACAGATGCAAGGCATACATCATTAGTTCCTTCTTCACCAGCTCCTCCTTCATCAGCTGTTTACACCCAGTTGAGCCTGCTTTACTGGACAAGGAGCAGCTCTCCTGAGTTACCATCAACTCACTGGCCTCCCAACCTTTCTCAGGTTTCACCCTTCTACCTACCATCCCATACTAGGACTCTACAACCACCTACCTGTTCTACTCTGTCCTTATCACATGTACACTAGGACTTGTTTATTTTATAACTGAAAGTTTGTGCCTTTTTAACTCCTTTTACCCATTTTACCCACCTTTCCATTCCTTGAGGGGGAGTTTTAATGGTCAACAGGCAACTTAACCCACAGATCTTTCTGGTTTTCTTCATAAGTATTTCTGACAAGGGAGAAGAAATATGGATATTCTGGCTTCTCTAAAGAGGTGAATTCTATAAAGTAGAACGTCAGGATATTCTGGCTTCTCTAAAGAGGTGAATTCTATAAAGTAGAACGTCACAATGCATATGTCTTTTCAAATTAATGTTTTCAATATCTTCAGACAAATACTGAGGTGAAATTGCTGGATCATGTATTAGTTTTATTTATTTGTTTATTTTTAAAGCATCCCCATACCGGCTGCACCAATTTACATTCCCACCGTAAGTGCATGAGAACTATGCATTCTTTTTTTCTTTTTTAAAATTATCTTACATCTTGCATTTATTTATTTATTTTTGGATATTCTGGGTTTTCGCTGCTGCCACAGGCTCTTCTCTAGTTGCAGGGAGTGGGGGTTACTCTCTAGTTGAGGTGAGCAGGCTTCTTGTTGTGGGGACTTTTCTTGTTGTGCAACCTGGGCTCTAGGGCACACAGGCTTTGGTAGTTGTGGCCCATGGGCTCAGCAGTTGTGGCTCAGAGGCTCTAGAGCACAGGTTCAATAGTTGTGCCTCACAGTCTTAGTTTCTCTGCAGCATGTGAGATCTTCCTGGATCAGGGATCGAACCTGTGTCTCCTGCATTGGCCGGTGAATTCTTCACTACTGAGCTACCAGGGAAGCCCAAGGACTATGCGTCCTTGCAATACTTGTTACCTGTTGTCTTGTATGACATATCTCATATGATATTGAACTCAACTACAGCTAATACTCTGTCTTACAAGATACTTTCATTTTGTCTTTACAATGTTCTTCAAAATGCCAATCGATGTTTATTTATTTGAATGGAAAAATGAAGTAAATTTTTTTTCTGACAGACAGTAAGCATAATCTCCCCGATTCACTGGACAATAGAACATTGATAACTAGGCTGCATGGTGATCTTCTTCTATAAAAAAAACCTTGCCATTCTAAGAGTCGGAGTAAAAGATACATAAACATACAGTGAGACAAAATCACTTTATAAAAAAATTGTATTAGTATGTATATACTCAATTGAAAATACTAAAAAGTTCCGAATTCTTTTTTAGTATATACAGTTAAGCAAAGTGCTTTTAAGTGAAAGAATAACAGATCAGAATATTATGCTATATAGCCATATACTATGTTTTGTATACTCTCTGGCAATGGAGAAAAAAAAACAACAAATGTGTAAAAATTCTTTACACAAATCAGGTGGTTTCCAATGTTTTGCTTCCAGTGAAATCCATGGAGACATTACAGAATTTGTCAGTGAATTCATCAAAAGTAATATGGCACAATAGACAACTATAATTCATATTGCATAAAATTTGCTATTTTAAAGTGTACAATTCAGTGACTTTTAGAATATCCACAAATTTGTGTAATCACTATGATAACTAATTTTAATACATTTTTTATTATCTGAAAAAGAAATGCTGAACATTCCTAGATATCAAAATTGGCCTACCCTTACTTCTCCTCCTCCCCCAACCCGACACTATTAGCAACCACTGCTCAACTTACTGGGCCTGTAGATTTGCCTATTCTGGACATTTCACATAAATGGAATCTTACAACATTTAACGAGCACATAACAATACCCCTCCTGACATGCCAGGCACTCTTCTGAAGGCTAGGAATACAGCAATGAACAGGAAGACAGGTTTCTCCTCTCCCAATTTGGGTAAAAAAAGGCTTTTCTAGAAGAGGAAAACTAAAGATCGAACCTGTGTCTCCTGCATTGGCCGGTGAATTCTTCACTACTGAGCTACCAGGGAAGCCCAAGGACTATGCGTCCTTGCAATACTTGTTACCTGTTGTCTTGTATGACATATCTCATATGATATTGAACTCAACTACAGCTAATACTCTGTCTTACAAGATACTTTCATTTTGTCTTTACAATGTTCTTCAAAATGCCAATCGATGTTTATTTATTTGAATGGAAAAATGAAGTAAATTTTTTTTCTGACAGACAGTAAGCATAATCTCCCCGATTCACTGGACAATAGAACATTGATAACTAGGCTGCATGGTGATCTTCTTCTATAAAAAAAACCTTGCCATTCTAAGAGTCGGAGTAAAAGATACATAAACATACAGTGAGACAAAATCACTTTATAAAAAAATTGTATTAGTATGTATATACTCAATTGAAAATACTAAAAAGTTCCGAATTCTTTTTTAGTATATACAGTTAAGCAAAGTGCTTTTAAGTGAAAGAATAACAGATCAGAATATTATGCTATATAGCCATATACTATGTTTTGTATACTCTCTGGCAATGGAGAAAAAAAAACAACAAATGTGTAAAAATTCTTTACACAAATCAGGTGGTTTCAATGTTTTGCTTCCAGTGAAATCCATGGAGACATTACAGAATTTGTCAGTGAATTCATCAAAAGTAATATGGCACAATAGACAACTATAATTCATATTGCATAAAATTTGCTATTTTAAAGTGTACAATTCAGTGACTTTTAGAATATCCACAAATTTGTGTAATCACTATGATAACTAATTTTAATACATTTTTTATTATCTGAAAAAGAAATGCTGAACATTCCTAGATATCAAAATTGGCCTACCCTTACTTCTCCTCCTCCCCCAACCCGACACTATTAGCAACCACTGCTCAACTTACTGGGCCTGTAGATTTGCCTATTCTGGACATTTCACATAAATGGAATCTTACAACATTTAACGAGCACATAACAATACCCCTCCTGACATGCCAGGCACTCTTCTGAAGGCTAGGAATACAGCAATGAACAGGAAGACAGGTTTCTCCTCTCCCAATGTACCTTTTCTAGAAGAGGAAAACTAAAAAACAAATAAGAAACACACAAGAACATTTTTGGGCAGAAGTAAGTACTGTGAAGAAAATAAACCCAGGTGATAAGACAGTGAGTGCTGTGAAGAGATGGGGTTCAGTTGGGAAGGTAAGGAGCTAACATTGGAGTTGAAGCCTAAGTGGTGAGAAGAAAGCAGCCGAGAGGTGAACACCGCTGGTGCAAAGGCTACCTGGAGGAAGGAGGTTGGTGTTTCTGAGGATTTCCAAACCAGGGCTTGGAAAGTACTGAGTACAAGAGGTGAGGTTGGAGAGTCATTTCATCCTGAGTGAAATGGTAAGGCACTGGTATGTTTGAAGCAGAGGAGGAACTAATCTTGGTTCATATTTTAAAACAAAATCCTAAAATTGGATTGTATGGGTTCAAAAGAAGAAACAAAGCAGACTACTGTGGCAGCAGAGGCCTGGGATTATGGTGACCTAGGGTGGAGATGCCATAAATGGGAAAATTCAGGACACACTTTGGAGGTGGTGCTGATAGGACTTGTTAATGGTCTGGATAGGACTGTGAGGAAAAGAAAAGGATCAAGGATGACTCCTGGGATCTCAGTTTTGAACAATTAGGTGAATGATCCAGTAGATAGATCTAAGGATACTGTTGGGAACATTTGGAACACCTATAAAACACGTGACAACGAAGAACAACGTTAGATGCATGAGTCTGGAGGTCAGAAATGTGGTCAGTGTAGAGATCATCACAGGAGCTGGGAGAATGGGTATTTAAACATGAGGAGCCATTTGTGTAATCACTATGATAACTAATTTTAATACATTTTTTATTATCTGAAAAAGAAATGCTGAACATTCCTAGATATCAAAATTGGCCTACCCTTACTTCTCCTCCTCCCCCAACCCGACACTATTAGCAACCACTGCTCAACTTACTGGGCCTGTAGATTTGCCTATTCTGGACATTTCACATAAATGGAATCTTACAACATTTAACGAGCACATAACAATACCCCTCCTGACATGCCAGGCACTCTTCTGAAGGCTAGGAATACAGCAATGAACAGGAAGACAGGTTTCTCCTCTCCCAATGTACCTTTTCTAGAAGAGGAAAACTAAAAAACAAATAAGAAACACACAAGAACATTTTTGGGCAGAAGTAAGTACTGTGAAGAAAATAAACCCAGGTGATAAGACAGTGAGTGCTGTGAAGAGATGGGGTTCAGTTGGGAAGGTAAGGAGCTAACATTGGAGTTGAAGCCTAAGTGGTGAGAAGAAAGCAGCCGAGAGGTGAACACCGCTGGTGCAAAGGCTACCTGGAGGAAGGAGGTTGGTGTTTCTGAGGATTTCCAAACCAGGGCTTGGAAAGTACTGAGTACAAGAGGTGAGGTTGGAGAGTCATTTCATCCTGAGTGAAATGGTAAGGCACTGGTATGTTTGAAGCAGAGGAGGAACTAATCTTGGTTCATATTTTAAAACAAAATCCTAAAATTGGATTGTATGGGTTCAAAAGAAGAAACAAAGCAGACTACTGTGGCAGCAGAGGCCTGGGATTATGGTGACCTAGGGTGGAGATGCCATAAATGGGAAAATTCAGGACACACTTTGGAGGTGGTGCTGATAGGACTTGTTAATGGTCTGGATAGGACTGTGAGGAAAAGAAAAGGATCAAGGATGACTCCTGGGATCTCAGTTTTGAACAATTAGGTGAATGATCCAGTAGATAGATCTAAGGATACTGTTGGGAACATTTGGAACACCTATAAAACACGTGACAACGAAGAACAACGTTAGATGCATGAGTCTGGAGGTCAGAAATGTGGTCAGTGTAGAGATCATCACAGGAGCTGGGAGCACATGGACGGTATTTAAAACCATTGTGGGAGGCTGAATAATGTTCCTTAGATATGTCCATGTCCTAATTCCTGGAAACTTGAAGAACCTATTGTGTAGAAAGGCACTTAAAAATCCGTCATTTGTGGACTTTTCTGGTGGTCCAGTGGCTAAGACTTAGCACTCCAATGCAGAAGGCCCAGGTTTGATTCCTGTTCAAGGAACTAGATTGCACATGTTATACCTTGTGCCACAACCAAGACCCAGTGCAGCCAAATCAATCAATAGAAAGAAATATTAAAATGCTCTGTCATTTGTAAGCCTAAAAACAACCCCCGAAGATAGGAGTTATTAGCCTACACTTAGCAGATGGGGACCTAGAGGCTCAGAAAAGTGGAATGTCTTGTTCCAGGCTGAAGCTGGAAAACACCTCCACCTTCCTTTCAAATGTCTTACAGAATTTCATGAAGATGGGAGGTGGTAACGAGACAGGCAGGTACTTTGCAGAGTACCTACTGCTTTGGCTGTGCCAACATTTGTCATTTAACATGCATTTCTACAAGGCCCGTCCCATTCTGTGTCCAGCTCTGGCCTATTATTTTTTCTCACCTCCAGAGCCCTTGTCAGCCCAGTCACACAGAGACCATGACCATTCCTCCGCCACCTCACTAACTATGGAAGGGCTACTGGGGTTATCACATAACCAAGGGCCCCACAAACCAGACCCTGCACCAAGTAACTGATATTCGTTCAGTAATCACAGTAACTCTACCCATTATCTCTAGAGCAAACTAGAAAGGGAAGGACTACTGGGGAATAGGAAGAAGCCCCAGGGGCAGGGGTGCCTGAGCTCAAGGCTGGGGGTGCTATACCTCTAACTTGAAGCGACAGTTTAACTGTGGGTTAGTAACTGATAGTCATCTAAGGAAACGAGGAGGCTGACAACACAAATCATCTCTAAGCTCCTTCAAAGGTGCCTGCATGAGATTCTCTCTTCTTTCCCAACTCCTCGCACTCCACTACTATGGACAGTGGCAGGGGTGTGGCGACCGTCTGCTCTGCCGAGGGTTACCCCTTAGCTCCTTGTCTTACAGGCCAGTGCAGGCCGCAACTCGGCCAATGGGCCAGAAGGCCAGCCAGCTCCCCATGCAAGGGACAATATGAAGGCGACAGGTCATTTCAGGACAAGGGCGAGAAAGCTCTGAAAAACTACAACTCCCAGGAGTCCAAGGAGTCACCACTCGGGGGCTTGGGGCAGTTGCGCTTTGGGAGCTGTAAAGCACGCTTCGTTTTCAGGCCCCGAGGGGCAGATCACTCGTGCGCATGCCCAATCATGCTCCAATTAGTTCAGCTTTTTGCTTCCGGCTGGATTCTGTCCTTTCCGGCCTCGCCCAGGCTCGCTTTTCCCCGCCCCACCAACGCCCCCTTTTCAGGGATCTTGCAGTGGGCGGGACTACTAGCAAGCGCGGTCCCAGGAGTGTGTACGCGCTCGTTCACGAGAGATTAAAGAGGTACGGGACTAAACACTGGGCGTGGAAGGTGACGAGGAGACCGCGGATCAAGGAAGGCGCATGCGTCCTAGAGGCGCTGCTGCGCGGCTTTGGGAATGGCGGAGAGGCGGGGCGGAAATGGCCCTGGTGGGTTGGCGCACGCGCATTGGGCCGCTAGCGCCCCGCCTCCTTTTCCAGTTTCCCCTCCTCCTCCACCACCCTTCCGGAAGTGCAGCCGCCCTCGCGCCCACCAGCGGCCACCCCCAGCGACAGGCCCCGCCCCCGTCGGCCCCGCCCCCCGACTCTCCGCCCCCTCCCTCCAGTGGTGGCGCCGGGTTGCAGCGCCGGTCTTGGCGGTTTCGTTGCCCGAAGCCGGGAGCGCGGAGTCGTTCCCGGGAGAGGCGGCCAGGCTATGAACGCGGGTCCCCGGCCGCCCGCTCCGGCCAAACAGAGTCCCCGTCTGAGCTTGGGCCCGTCCTCGAGCAGTCTTCTCAGGCCGGCCCCGCGACGCAATTGGCGGCGGCGCCCCCGGCGCGCCCCCTCCTCCGATGGCGGCAGAGATCCAGCCCAAGCCGCTGACCCGCAAGCCGATCCTGCTGCAGCGGGTCGAGGGGTCTCAGGAGGTGGTGAATATGGCCGTGATCGTGCCCAAGGAGGAGGGTGTCATCAGTGTCTCGGAGGACAGGTAAGAATCGCTGCCCCTCGGCTGCGAGCAAGGGCGGGACGGGCCGGCGGTCCCCAAAGCCGCTTCTGGGGCTGTGCCTCCACGTCGGCGCGAGTGCAGAGCTCTCGACCAAGTTTTTATTATAATGCGCATCCTGGTGGTGCCGGTGCCCAGCTGCGCGGCTCTGCCGCTGCGTGGCTCCGGAAAGCGAAGTTGGGACAGCGACGTTCTTCTGGGCTTCCCCGGGTGGCGCCTGCCCGGGCCAGAGTAGCCCTTGAAGTAACGGTGCGCCGGCCACCGGACTTTGGTCCAGCTCTGAGGACGAGGGAGAAGAGGGAGGAGCTGCTTAGCTTTGCAGGTGTATGTGTGGGGAGGATGCTCAGAGCCGCTTCTGTGAGAGAAACTAAGAGGTTTTGAGAACTCTGGTACAGTTCTTAAGGCTCCCGACTGAGGAAAGCAAATGCCACTCCCTTCGCCCAGGCATTCCCACTGCTTCTAGATCTCCCAGACATCTTACACTGAATTAATTCAATGAATATTGCAAATTGTAAAGAGTATCTGGGCTTCTGTCCAGAGGAGAGCTGATTTCTCTGCTTTCCCCTCCTTATCTCGTCAAGCTCAGGGGGAAGCTCCTAGAACTTTGAAGGGACCACAGAGTTCCTTCCCTTTGCTTGCTTCCTTTCTTTTTGCTTAATTTTGCTTAATTTGCAGAAGTAGAGCCAGTTGTTCTGTAATATTCTCCCTTGTTTTTCTGACAGTGCAGTTTTTGGTTTTGCTTTAACTTAATGTCTTTTAATATACAAAGATTATGCAGGTGAAACTAATTTACAGAGGAATGAAGCTTGAATAGAATAGCTATGGTTTTGATCTGAAATTGTTGCTTTTATAGCGTCAACTAATATTCTGCAAAATGTCATATCGTAGAGGTTATATGACAAGGAGCTTTAACCTTAAAATGGCAGTTAGGTTTTCTTACTGTAAGTTCACATTGTGCTGAGGTAAAAATATTTTTCTTGGTGTAAAATTTCAGGCAAAGAAAGGTAAAGCTTTACTGTTTTCTCAGGAGGGGTGGGGTGAATATGGCCGTGATCGTGCCCAAGGAGGAGGGTGTCATCAGTGTCTCGGAGGACAGGTAAGAATCGCTGCCCCTCGGCTGCGAGCAAGGGCGGGACGGGCCGGCGGTCCCCAAAGCCGCTTCTGGGGCTGTGCCTCCACGTCGGCGCGAGTGCAGAGCTCTCGACCAAGTTTTTATTATAATGCGCATCCTGGTGGTGCCGGTGCCCAGCTGCGCGGCTCTGCCGCTGCGTGGCTCCGGAAAGCGAAGTTGGGACAGCGACGTTCTTCTGGGCTTCCCCGGGTGGCGCCTGCCCGGGCCAGAGTAGCCCTTGAAGTAACGGTGCGCCGGCCACCGGACTTTGGTCCAGCTCTGAGGACGAGGGAGAAGAGGGAGGAGCTGCTTAGCTTTGCAGGTGTGTGTGTGGGGAGGATGCTCAGAGCCGCTTCTGTGAGAGAAACTAAGAGGTTTTGAGAACTCTGGTACAGTTCTTAAGGCTCCCGACTGAGGAAAGCAAATGCCACTCCCTTCGCCCAGGCATTCCCACTGCTTCTAGATCTCCCAGACATCTTACACTGAATTAATTCAATGAATATTGCAAATTGTAAAGAGTATCTGGGCTTCTGTCCAGAGGAGAGCTGATTTCTCTGCTTTCCCCTCCTTATCTCGTCAAGCTCAGGGGGAAGCTCCTAGAACTTTGAAGGGACCACAGAGTTCCTTCCCTTTGCTTGCTTCCTTTCTTTTTGCTTAATTTTGCTTAATTTGCAGAAGTAGAGCCAGTTGTTCTGTAATATTCTCCCTTGTTTTTCTGACAGTGCAGTTTTTGGTTTTGCTTTAACTTAATGTCTTTTAATATACAAAGATTATGCAGGTGAAACTAATTTACAGAGGAATGAAGCTTGAATAGAATAGCTATGGTTTTGATCTGAAATTGTTGCTTTTATAGCGTCAACTAATATTCTGCAAAATGTCATATCGTAGAGGTTATATGACAAGGAGCTTTAACCTTAAAATGGCAGTTAGGTTTTCTTACTGTAAGTTCACATTGTGCTGAGGTAAAAAATATTTTTTCTTGGTGCCTTGTAAAATTTCAGGCAAAGAAAGGTAAAGCAGTAAAGTGTTCATACTGTTTTTATAGTCTTTTCAGTGCTTTGCATGGTGTGGCCTCAAAAAATGTGCCTGATAGGTCTATTCGTGTCATAGGTTCTTCAGTATAACTGGGAAAATTGTATATTAATGTCATATTTTGGTCTGCGTCGTACTCCATACAGATGGCCACACGGTGCCTGATTCACAGGCCACACGGTGCCTGTATAGATCTAAGGGAAAACGTTGTAAACAGACACCAATGGCGAGCAGTCTGCCAAAGAACAGAAGAAATTGATGGCTGCAATGGAATATATGGATGTAGAAACCATGTGACATGCACAGAGAAGCCTTATGCGTGTTTAATTTTTCCATGGAGGCAAAATTCTACTAAAGAGTTTGCTTCTGGAGCTAGAAATTCTTTGACACAGAATTGTATTTTTTTTTTTTTTTTAAATATCGATAGACGTCTCTTTCCCTGTTTGTAACTACTAGAGATGAGACTGCTCAGCCTAAGGCTGTAGGAAATTCCTAAGTTTGTTGAATCAAGTAAGAGAGGGAAAAAGATAGTTAAAACGTAAGCAGCTTTTGTATTAGTTTTGCTTTGGTTGATACTTTGGGAGTAAAATTTCTCTTAGTTTTTCTCTTTTTTACGTGATCAAGGGGTCTGAGAGATTATTTGCTGCAACAGCTTCCTTGTACGAATGAGAAAATTTACCTGCCTGTATTCATGGAGCTGGTGGCGGAGCCAGGCTTGGCTCCTGTCTTACGATTTCCATCTGTGTTCATCCTGAAGGAAACAGCTTGAGTGGGGCACATTGCAGACTATTTGGAGAGGCTGAAGTAGCATATATGAAGGAAAGTGAAGATAAATTTCATTGGATTATGGGACAAAAATGAATGCAGTGGTTATCTCTACATTAAGCTCAGTTTTCCCTTTCTCAGTTTTTCTGCTTTCTCTTATGACGTAAGTAATAGAAAACATTTAATTATGCTGTTATTGTTAAATAAGTAAGTCTAGGATTGTTCTGGACACATGTTTTCTTATTACTCAAGGCAACAAGTCTGTGACAGGAACTTTATTTAGAGCTCAGTTTTGTTTATGGCTTGCGTTAAAGGTCTGTATTCTTGCTTTTCAAAACCTGGTGCCACTGTCCTTGACATACTGATAAAGATATGACGGTAGAATATTGGATTTTCATCCGAACCTACTGAGCCATTTCCTTTCACCATTTCAGCTCGAATCTAGTAGTTTTCACTCCTGAACTGTAAGGTTAAAACACAAAATTATGTCCTAGTCCTGAATGGCAGGGTCCCTGCAGTTCTTTGGAAGCCTTGGTTTTGCTTTTTGACCTCTGGTTCCCAGTCACCTTTATGATATCTTTGAAAGCAACATTTCCTATCTTAAACAATGTTATTGGTGCTTGTTGTTCATTTGTCTTTCTCCATGAATTCCCTAAGGTGGTATGCCATATTCATTGTAATATCTTAGGGTCACGTGTAGTGGCTCGAACACAGTAGACCCTCAATAAACCTTTATAGTATTGATGACTGATTTTTTTGTTGTTCCTGAAAACATACCTTAATTTTCATAGACATTTCATTGATATTTGTTTGAATCAATTCTATGACCAGCTATGAAAGTTCTATGTGGAGAGATACATGGAAAAGGATTGGACTGGATGGCCTTTAAGGATACTTTGAGGGACTTCCTTGGTGATCCAGTGGTTAAGATTCCGAGCTTCCACTGTAGCGGGCACAGGTTTGATCTCTGGCTGGGGAAGATCCCACATGCCACATAGTCTGGCCAAAAATTTTTTTAAGAATTAAGAAAATTTCTTAAAATTTTGAAAGACCATACACTGCTTCATTCATTCTATCAAAACTATTTAAATGCCTTTACTGTGTTCCAGGCACATGTGCATACTTAAGTGGTGAAAATGACAGGGTCCTTTCAAGGAGCTCATAATATAGTGGTGTGTACGTCTGGAATTTTAGAAGAAAAAACAGAACTATGACCTCCAAGATTTAGTACTGAAAAGAGAATTTTTAGATGAGGAAAAGTAGCTACATTCCACAACCCTTGTTGTTCCCTGATTTTTTACTTACTTTGGAGGATTCTTTTATTTGGGCTGTAATACCATTTTCATCCTGTGGCTGCTGTCGATCGTGGGTTGATAATAGTCTGTTCAGGCCCAAGAGTGGCTAAAAACCCGTATTCTCTGAGCACAATTAAGACAGCTTGGAACCTTACTAGATACCAAGGAGAAAATGTAAGGATATAGAAAAATATAAAATGGGGGGAAAATTTCACTGACGGCCTGGTTTTCATCCGAACCTACTGAGCCATTTCCTTTCACCATTTCAGCTCGAATCTAGTAGTTTTCACTCCTGAACTGTAAGGTTAAAACACAAAATTATGTCCTAGTCCTGAATGGCAGGGTCCCTGCAGTTCTTTGGAAGCCTTGGTTTTGCTTTTTGACCTCTGGTTCCCAGTCACCTTTATGATATCTTTGAAAGCAACATTTCCTATCTTAAACAATGTTATTGGTGCTTGTTGTTCATTTGTCTTTCTCCATGAATTCCCTAAGGTGGTATGCCATATTCATTGTAATATCTTAGGGTCACGTTAGTGGCTCGAACACAGTAGACCCTCAATAAACCTTTATAGTATTGATGACTGATTTTTTTGTTGTTCCTGAAAACATACCTTAATTTTCATAGACATTTCATTGATATTTGTTTGAATCAATTCTATGACCAGCTATGAAAGTTCTATGTGGAGAGATACATGGAAAAGGATTGGACTGGATGGCCTTTAAGGATACTTTGAGGGACTTCCTTGGTGATCCAGTGGTTAAGATTCCGAGCTTCCACTGTAGCGGGCACAGGTTTGATCTCTGGCTGGGGAAGATCCCACATGCCACATAGTCTGGCCAAAAATTTTTTTAAGAATTAAGAAAATTTCTTAAAATTTTGAAAGACCATACACTGCTTCATTCATTCTATCAAAACTATTTAAATGCCTTTACTGTGTTCCAGGCACATGTGCATACTTAAGTGGTGAAAATGACAGGGTCCTTTCAAGGAGCTCATAATATAGTGGTGTGTACGTCTGGAATTTTAGAAGAAAAAACAGAACTATGACCTCCAAGATTTAGTACTGAAAAGAGAATTTTTAGATGAGGAAAAGTAGCTACATTCCACAAGCCTTGTTGTTCCCTGATTTTTTACTTACTTTGGAGGATTCTTTTATTTGGGCTGTAATACCATTTTCATCCTGTGGCTTCTGTCGATCGTGGGTTGATAATAGTCTGTTCAGGCCCAAGAGTGGCTAAAAACCCGTATTCTCTGAGCACAATTAAGACAGCTTGGAACCTTACTAGATACCAAGGGAGAAAATGTAAGGATATAGAAAAAATATAAAAATGGGATTTCCCTGGTGGTCTGGTGGTTAAAACTGTACTTTCACTGCCACGGCCTGTGTTTAGTCCTTGGTGGGGAACCCCCCACAAACTTCACTGTGTGGCCACGAATAAAAAAGGAAGAAGAAATAAAAACAGTCTGACTAACAAGTATAGATTTCTGCTATCAGTGAGTTCTCAGAACTCACTGGCCTTATCTGAGTCTTTGCTTTGGTCGTAGCTAGATTCTGTCTCCAAAGGATATGTCAAACCTGGATACATTGGGTTCCTCATTTCCTAGCTTCTGTCTAGCCTGTCTTTTCTGAGCAAATGTCATTTATTTTTCTATAAACTATTTTTTGGGGGGGGAGCGGGTTGGGGAGGGAGAGGGGGCTGGCAGGCCACTTCTATTGGTCCTTCATTTATCTATTTTCATCCATCTTTGTTCTTTGGCCCGTGTGGGCCTCCCATCGTAGTGGCCCCTGTGGCTGCAGAGCACCGGCTCTGGGTGCATGCACCCCAGAGTTGCGGCTCGGTAATTGGACACATTGGTCCAGCCACTCCGTGGCACGTGGGATCTTCCCAGGCCAGGGATCGAACCGGCGCCCCTTGCACTACAAGGCTGTGTCCTTACCCACTGGACCACCAGGGAAGCCTGCAAATGTCATTTTAACATGCCCTGCTTAAGAGTTTCCTCCCAGACATTTTGGCTCTATTTTGGTCAAGACCAGTCTCTAGCCTGCAGATTACCAGGGTGTGTCCAGTGGCAGCCTCTCCAAGTATGAAAGCTAGAAGGGAGTGCTCCAGGTGAGACCCAGCCCCGTCCAGATTTTTATCTTTGTAAGTTCTTTATATGCATATCTTAACACAAGTCAACAGTCCTAGCATTCACATGGAGAGTTTCAGTAACTCTAGGTAGTTATGATTACACAGTTAGAGGAAATTGTTCTTCCACTAGGAGTCTGTACCCATGCAGTAGGTAAAAGGGGGGTCAGATTTTTATCTCATATAAGGAGATGTGTTGAAGAGGGGATACTACCCAGGGGTGTTGTTGAAGAATCTCCTCTGCTTGTAGTGCTTAGAGAAGAGACCAAGGACCTCTCCTCCAGATGGGTCTTGTAGGATGAATAGTAGTTCATATAAGAAAGCTAGGGTGTTGGGAAGGACATTCTGGCCAGAGGAGGAAGAGAAAACTAGTGCACTGAGAAACGCTAGAATGGACAGGTTAAGAATGCACTCAGGAGCCTCTGTGTGTGTGTGTGTGTGTGTGTGTGTGTGTGTGTGTGTGTGTGTGTGTGTGTGTGTGTGTGTGTGTGTCTGTGTGTGTGTGTGTGTGTCTGTGTGTGTGTGTGTGTTCAGTTGCTCAGTTGTATCCAGCTTTTTGAAACCATATGGACGACAGCCGCCAGGCTCTAGCAGACAGCTTGAATTTAGAACTCAGCTCTGAGTGAGTTCTGAGTGTCACATTTTGAGGAATCTGGAAAATTAGTGTCTCCAAAGGAGTAATTATGATAGCAAACATTCCTAGAAATGAGAAAGGAAGTAAAAGGCAAGGGAGAAAGGGAAAGATATAGCCAACTGAATGCAGAGTTCGAGAGAATAGCAAGGAGAGAGAAGAAAGTCTTCGTAAGTGAACAATACAAAGAAATAGAGGGAAACAATAGAATGGGACCTCTTCAAGAAAATTAGAGATATCAAGGGAACATTTCATGCAAGGATGGGCACAATAAAGGGCAGAAGTAGTAAGGACTAAACAGAAGCAGAAGAGATTAAGAAGAGGTGGCAGGAATACACAGAGCTATACAGAAGAGGTCTTAATGACCTGGATAACCATGATTGTGTCACTCACCTAGAGCCAGACATCTTGGAGTATGAAGTCAAGTGGGCTTTAGGAAGCATTACTGTGAGCAAACAGAGTTAGTAGAGGTGAGAGAATTCCAGCTGAGCTATTTCAAATCCTAAGAGATGATGCTGTTAAAGTTCTGCGCTCAGTATGTCAGCACATTTGGAAAACTCAGCAGTGACCACAGGACTAGAAAATACCAGTTTTCATTCCAGTCCCAAAGAAGGGCAATGCCAAAGAATGTACAGACTACCACACAGTTGCACTCATTTCACATGCTGGCAAATCCTTAAACTAGGCTTCAGCGGTATGTGGACCGAGAACTTTCAGATGTACAACCTGGATTTAGAAAAGGCAGAAGAACCAGATATCAAATTGCCAACGTACATTGAATCATAGAGAAAGCAAGGGAATTCCACAAAGACATTTGCTTAATTGACTGCGCTAAAAGCCTTTGACTGTGTGGATCACAACAAAGTGGAAAATTCTTAAAGAGATGGAAATACCAGACTACCTTATCTGTCTCCTGAGAAACTTGTTTACAGGTGAAGAAGCAACAGTTAGAACCAGATATGGAACAACAGACTGGTTCCAGATTGGGAAAGGAGTACATCAAGGCTGTATATTGATACCCTGCTTGTTTACTGTACATGCAGAGCACATCATACAAAATGTTAGGCTGGATGAATCACAAGCTGGAATCAAGATTGCCAGGAGACATATCAGCAACCTCAGATATGCAGATGACACCACTCTAATGGTGGAAAGTGAAGAGGAACTCAAGAGCCTCTTGATGAGCCTCTTGATGAGGGTGAAAGAGGAGCATGAAGAAACTGGCTTAAAACTCAACATTCAAAAAACTAAGATTATGGCATCCATTCCTTAGAAGGAAAGCTGTGACAAGCTTAGCATATTAAAAAGCAGAGGGGTTCCTTTGCTGACAAAGGTCCGTATAGTCAAAGGTGTGGTTTTTCCAGTAGTCAAGTATGGATGTGAGAGTCAGACCATAAAGTCTGAGTGCTGAAGAACTGATGCTTTCAAACTGTGGAGCTGGAGGAGAGTCTTGAGAATCCTCTGCACTGCAAGGAGATCAAACCAGTTCATCCTAAAGGAATTCATCCCTAAATATTCATTGGACTGATTGGACTAAATATTCATTCAAGGACTGATGCTGAAGCTGAAGCTCCAGTACTTTGGCCACTTGATGTTCAGAGCCACCTCACGATGTGCAGAACCACCTCATTGGAAAAGGCCTTGATGCTGGGAAAGATTGAAAGCAGGAAGGGAAGGGCACAGCAGAGGATAGGATGGTCCGATGACATCAAAAAGATAGGGAAGCCTGGCATGCTGCAGTCATGGGAGGTGCAAATAGTTGGGCATGACTTAGCAGCTGAACAACAACAAATATTCCTAAAACCTCTGAGTGGCGGAATGTGGAACATTTTTCTGGAAAAAAAGACCCAAGGGTGTAGAGGGGACACGGCCTGCAGGGGATGAGGTAATTGGGAGGGACTGTTGGGAACTCTCCTACCTTGTATTCTGACTTGATTAAGGACCAGTTTAGGCAGCATCATTATCAGTGTTCTCTGATTCATAGGACCAGGCAGTTTATGCATCTACAACAAAGTGGAAAATTCTTAAAGAGATGGAAATACCAGACTACCTTATCTGTCTCCTGAGAAACTTGTTTACAGGTGAAGAAGCAACAGTTAGAACCAGATATGGAACAACAGACTGGTTCCAGATTGGGAAAGGAGTACATCAAGGCTGTATATTGATACCCTGCTTGTTTACTGTACATGCAGAGCACATCATACAAAATGTTAGGCTGGATGAATCACAAGCTGGAATCAAGATTGCCAGGAGACATATCAGCAACCTCAGATATGCAGATGACACCACTCTAATGGTGGAAAGTGAAGAGGAACTCAAGAGCCTCTTGATGAGCCTCTTGATGAGGGTGAAAGAGGAGCATGAAGAAACTGGCTTAAAACTCAACATTCAAAAAACTAAGATTATGGCATCCATTCCTTAGAAGGAAAGCTGTGACAAGCTTAGCATATTAAAAGCAGAGGGGTTCCTTTGCTGACAAAGGTCCGTATAGTCAAAGGTGTGGTTTTTCCAGTAGTCAAGTATGGATGTGAGAGTCAGACCATAAAGTCTGAGTGCTGAAGAACTGATGCTTTCAAACTGTGGAGCTGGAGGAGAGTCTTGAGAATCCTCTGCACTGCAAGGAGATCAAACCAGTTCATCCTAAAGGAATTCATCCCTAAATATTCATTGGACTGATTGGACTAAATATTCATTCAAGGACTGATGCTGAAGCTGAAGCTCCAGTACTTTGGCCACTTGATGTTCAGAGCCACCTCACGATGTGCAGAACCAACTCATTGGAAAAGGCCTTGATGCTGGGAAAGATTGAAAGCAGGAAGGGAAGGGCACAGCAGAGGATAGGATGGTCCGATGACATCAAAAAGATAGGGAAGCCTGGCATGCTGCAGTCATGGGAGGTGCAAATAGTTGGGCATGACTTAGCAGCTGAACAACAACAAATATTCCTAAAACCTCTGAGTGGCGGAATGTGGAACATTTTTCTGGAAAAAAAGACCCAAGGGTGTGGAGGGGACACGGCCTGCAGGGGATGAGGTAATTGGGAGGGACTGTTGGGAACTCTCCCACCTTGTATTCTGACTTGATTAAGGACCAGTTTAGGCAGCATCATTATCAGTGTTCTCTGTAAGCTCTAAGGGCACATAGGACCAGGCAGTGGGTAATAGCCCATTTTCATCTCAGTATAAGATCTGACTTCCGGTGCCTTCTTGTTGCTCAGTCCGCTCAGTCGTGTCCAACTCTGCGGCCTCATGGCCTGCAGCACGTCAGGCTTCTCTGTCCTTCACTATCACAGAGGAGATAGCCAATATATATATGTTCATTGAATGAATTAAGCAATGACTAACCTGTCCGTTGTTTGGAACGGAATGGGCCTGAGGAGGCCATGAGTTTCCTAGACTGAAGATATTTAAGTTGAACCTGAGTGAAGCTTAAAAGAAAGTGAAAGTGTCAGTCGTGCCCAGCTCTTTGGGACCCCATGAACTTTAGCCCACCAGGCTACTCTGTCCATGGAATTCTCCAGGTAAGAGTACTGGAGTGGGTTGCCATTTCCTTCTCCAGGGGATCTCAGCCCAGGTCTTCTGCATTGCAGACAGATTCTTTACCGCCTCAGCCACCAGAGAGAAGCTTAGCAGCTTACTTTGGGACTGGCTAATGTTAACAACAAGGAATCCAAGTGGGATGGGGCTGAAAATGAGAGAGTGGGGCTTCCCCTGGTGGCCCAGTGGGTAAGGACACCACCTTGCAGTGCAAGGGGCACCGGTTCGATCCCTGGCCTGGGAAGATCCCACGTGCCACGGAGCGGCTAGACTGATGTGTCCAATTACCAAGCGGGAGCTCTGGAGCGCATGCGCCCTGAGCCAGTGCTCTGCAACGACAGACGCCACTACGATGGGAGGCCCACAGGAGCCAAAGAACAAAGATGGATGAAAATGGAGAAATGAAAGACCAATAGAAGTGGCCCACCCGCTCCTCTCCCTCCCCAACACGACCCCCGCCCAAAAAAATAAAAAGAAATAAATAAAATCTGATGACTTTCTGGTTAAAAAAAAAAAAAAAGAAAATGAGGGAGTGGTTGGACTTTAAAAAATCTTTAAGGCCTTTTTCCCCTGACTTTGAGCCACTCTAAGAGGCCATGAGTACTTGACTTGTTTTTCTTCTTCTTTTCATTGGTGTACAGTTGATTTGCAGTGTTGTGTTAGTTTCTGCTGTACAGCAAAGTGATTTATTACATATATATATATCCACTCTTTTTTAGATTCTTCTCCTATATAAGTCACAATAGAGTATTGAGTAGAGTTCCTTGTGCTATACAGTAGGTTCTTACTAGTTACCTATTTTATATATACTAGGAGGTATATATTAACCTCAATCTCCCAATTTATTCCTCCTCTCCTCCCTTCCTTGGTAAAAAGTTTGTCGTCTGCATTTGAGATTCTGTTTCTGATTTTAAATAGGTTCATTTGTGACTTTCTTGAAAAGATAATGCTAAAATGCCATTTATAAATTCTCACAGTACTGGCTCATGATGTTGGTTCTTTTTGTTGTGAAATTGTATTATCTCAGTTCTCTGATTGAAACCATCAGTTTAATTTAATATCTTGGCTCAATTCAGTTGAGCTTGTGATGTTTTATGTATCATGCATTTTAGAACACTGGGATTAAAATTTTTCAAATGCAAATCAAAGTTTTTCCCAATGTGCAAACATAGTTCTGAAAGTCGACATCTTGGAGTGATGATGTGCAGTCTCAAAAGCTGACAAAATTAGAGGCCATCTAAATTGTTTTTTGAGTGTGTCAAACGTCTGTTTCATGGCATGAAAGTAATAAACTTTCAGCTATGCACGAGAGACTCATCACTTGCTGGTAGTAATTACTGGTTTCACAGGATCCCACAATGGGAATTTATCCCATATGATTTTGAAAATTAGACCTTTACCCTAGGAGTCTTCATGCCAGCAATTTTGTCTGGAAATAGGCTACCTCTGGGTCTCTAAAGGTCAAAATACAAACTGACTTTTTTTTTTAATATTAGAAAAATTTTAATTGGGAGATAAATGCTTGACAGTGTTGTTGGTTTCTTCCATACAACAATGTGAATCAGCCTTAAGTATACATATGTCTCCTCCCTCTGGAGCCGCCGTCCCAGCTCCCGCGGATGAACTTCTTAAAAAAAGATCACTATGGGGAAGTTATTTAAGGAGGTTCACTAAGAAGGCTTAGCTTCTAGTAACCCCAGAGCTTTTGATGGTTCTGGATTTCCTACATAATTTACACAGTTAAACCAGATTCTATCCAGGACCTCAGAGGTCTTAATCAGGATACGTTCTTCTAGATATTGCAAGATAAGGGAAAATGTTTGAGAGACAGTTCTGACACTCCTAAAATGAATGTCTCTGGGATTGTGAAATCTTGGCCAGCTATCTTGTATCTCAAGTGTTACTAAACTTACTTTGAAAAAGAAAAATAGGTTAAAAAAAGAAATCATAGGACGGAGAGTTGATCTTTTTCCGAGCAAACAAAATCAAAACTTTAAAAACGAGATACTACTTTTTCCTTGCACAGCATTTTCCCCTGACTCTGTTTTCACTTTGAATTTGGCTTTGAGAGGGAGAGATTTTCTATGTGTTGTTGAGAGCCATTTCAGTGTCATTCAAAAATAACTTATTTAGACGTCAATAAGTAAATTGTGATTTAAGACTGCTTTAAGTATTGAGCTATTAACATCTGTAACCCTAAACTGAAAAGTGAAAATGTTAGTTGTCCAGTCAGCTCTTTGGGACTGTAGCCTGGCAGGCTGCTGTGCCCGTGGGATTTTCCAGGCAAGAGTACTGGAGTGGGTGGCCATGCCCTTCTCCAGGGATTGAACCCGGGTCTTCTGCATTGTGGGCAGGTTCTTTACTGTCTGAGCGGCCATCCTAAACTGAGCTATATGCAGAATTCCCTACCTGAAAAGAAAATGTCCATCAAGCCAAACTTTTTTTCTGAACTACAATATCAGAATAGAAGGAATTCGAAAGAGGGTGACACTTGTTTATTTTTAATGTGAATAGACCTGCCAAGGAGAGTGCCACAGTAACACGGAAATTCCTTAATGCAGAAAAATAACTCCCCTCAGGTAGCTTCCATACGCTGTCTCATGAGCTGTGTTTCTTTCTTTTTGTAAGGGTAGGGGGCCTCCTCATCCAAATACTTCATTTAGTCATTAGTAAAAATTGTTTCAAATAAGACCAAAAGAGAAAAACATCATCTCCTTGTCTCTTGCCAGGGAGTTCTGCTTTGTGCTCTCACGTGCCTTTAATTTAAGGAATCCTGAGAAAGAACTGAGAGTGGGAGTCTCATCTCTGCTGAACCCCGCGTGGCTCTCGGGCAGCGGGCATTTCCTGACTGTCAGCCTTGGCCCTCCATCTCGCCAAGGAGAACGCAGGGCCCGCCTGTGACAGTGGGACGGTGATGACCCGCCGGGGAGGAGACCTGTGTAAAGCCTCCCTAGCCCCATGATCCCAGAACCTGGAGCAGGGCAAGTGCGCAGCGGGGCAGACGTGGCGTGTGCTTGGTCAGACCATGTAAAATGATGCTTTCCTGAGCCTTTGGATGGCAGCCATCCTCTATTCCTGGATGAAATATTAAAGGGGCGTTTGTTTTGTATGGGTGCCTAATACCTAGTTGGACTGCGTTCACTACATGCTTATTTCCAGATGAATCCTTCCGTTTGAAACGTCAGTAGTAGACAGTTTAGCTCCGAGTGGATTTCTGAGCCGTAAAGTCAGGTCCTGCGTTGCCTAGAGTAATGCTTTTGAAACTTTGTGGACCAGAAATTGTACTAAGAAGTACGTTTGGCATTTGCTCCTGGAGACTCACATACCCGGACACATAACATACATGAATAACCGAAACAAAAGCTTGGTTAAATGGGATCCTTTCATGGTGATGCACACGCTGATTATTTTCTGTTTTGTTGTAGCTGTCATAAAATCCTGGTTGTGACTCATGCAGATGATTTTATATCCCAGAATGGGTTGAAAACAGTTTGTGTCGCTTTTGTTTGTTTGTTTACTTTTTGTAGTCTGTTGGGGGGCGGGTATAGCTGATTAACAGTGTTGGGATAGTTTCTGGTGAACAGTGAAGGGACTCAGCTACACGCATACATGTAGCCATTCTCCCCCAGACTCCTCTCCCATTCAGGCAGCCACATAAAACTGGGAAATTGTTGAAGCATTGCACATTCTTTTTCTCCATCCCCGCTGTCTCATGAGCTGTGTTTCAAGGGTAGGGGCCTCCTCATCCAAATACTTCATTTAGTCATTAGTAAAAATTGTTTCAAATAAGACCAAAAGAGAAAAACATCATCTCCTTGTCTCTTGCCAGGGAGTTCTGCTTTGTGCTCTCACGTGCCTTTAATTTAAGGAATCCTGAGAAAGAACTGAGAGTGGGAGTCTCATCTCTGCTGAACCCCGCGTGGCTCTCGGGCAGCGGGCATTTCCTGACTGTCAGCCTTGGCCCTCCATCTCGCCAAGGAGAACGCAGGGCCCGCCTGTGACAGTGGGACGGTGATGACCCGCCGGGGAGGAGACCTGTGTAAAGCCTCCCTAGCCCCATGATCCCAGAACCTGGAGCAGGGCAAGTGCGCAGCGGGGCAGACGTGGCGTGTGCTTGGTCAGACCATGTAAAATGATGCTTTCCTGAGCCTTTGGATGGCAGCCATCCTCTATTCCTGGATGAAATATTAAAGGGGCGTTTGTTTTGTATGGGTGCCTAATACCTAGTTGGACTGCGTTCACTACATGCTTATTTCCAGATGAATCCTTCCGTTTGAAACGTCAGTAGTAGACAGTTTAGCTCCGAGTGGATTTCTGAGCCGTAAAGTCAGGTCCTGCGTTGCCTAGAGTAATGCTTTTGAAACTTTGTGGACCAGAAATTGTACTAAGAAGTACGTTTGGCATTTGCTCCTGGAGACTCACATACCCGGACACATACATACATGAATAACCGAAACAAAAGCTTGGTTAAATGGGATCCTTTCATGGTGATGCACACGCTGATTATTTTCTGTTTTGTTGTAGCTGTCATAAAATCCTGGTTGTGACTCATGCAGATGATTTTATATCCCAGAATGGGTTGAAAACAGTTTGTGTCGCTTTTGTTTGTTTGTTTACTTTTTGTAGTCTGTTGGGGGGCGGGTATAGCTGATTAACAGTGTTGGGATAGTTTCTGGTGAACAGTGAAGGGACTCAGCTACACGCATACATGTAGCCATTCTCCCCCAGACTCCTCTCCCATTCAGGCAGCCACATAAAACTGGGAAATTGTTGAAGCATTGCACATTCTTTTTCTCTACGTAGTTTTGGTTTTCTAGGAGATGGAGATACAGTTCAACTTTCAGAGACATATACGCACCAGCCTATCCTACCCCTGACCTGTCTTGTTTTTCTGAATTTTTCAAAGATTAGAGAATTGACTTAATCTCATTGAAAGCCAGGAGATAAACTATCTAAACTCTTTCAGCCCAGAGCCAGCAAGAGTCCAGAAGAAACTAGGAGTGCAGCAAACTGAACAGCTGTTGAGGTGGCTGCGTTTTGGCTTCCTGTGATCTGTCATTTATGACTGAGTTAGAACTCAGAAATGATACATCTCATCTAAGTTATGAAAGTCCGTTACTAGCCTCTCTACATGACTGACTGTGCTTTTCTTTTTACCTGGGTGGTTTTCCTATAAACTGGAGCTGTTGGGGGATTGTATATGTTTTCTAGTAGTTATTAAACTTAATCTTTGCCCCCTGTTCCGAAGGATCGACTTATATTTTAAGTGCTCATCATTATATTTCCCCTGGAGTGTGTTTATATTTTAAATAAAGATGATATAACCATAATAAAGAATTTGCTCAGTTATCTCTCAGCACTAGGACTGTTTGTGTTGTATGTTTTTCCCTGTAGCAGTTTTTCTAATGCAGCTTTCAAAATCAGGGCTGTAATCAGACTCTTTTCTGTTCTTGCCCTCTACTGAAAAGTGTGCTACCAGCTCCCTAGTCCATATCCATCATTCTTAGTGGCTGTATGTTTTCCCTTCAGTATTCACCCATATTTACTTAATGTCTGTACCATATGAATTTGGTTCTGGAACTCTCGTCATGAACAAGACATCCTGCTTTCAAGGTACTAATGATCTGGTGGGTATAGCATTGACATTTATCTATAACCTGCTGTTGGCTGTTGATTTTGTTTACATTATGATGAGTATTATTGTGTGTAGAGTTGTTTCCACTTGCAGATTTTGGATGCTTTCTTTAGGAATAGTTGTAAGATAAATTGCTTTCTGAAAGGCTGTGTCAGTTTATAATATTTGCAGTGACGTATGAAATATCAGTTTTGCCACATCTGACCAGCCACTGATATTATTATTTACAGTTTTTTGGGGGAGGGGCTAAACTGGGAGATCCCGATGGACATACACACACTCCTACATATAAAATAGAAAACTATTAAGAACCTACTATACAACATAGAGCACTCTATTCAGTACACGATGACTTACATGGAAGAAGAATCTTAAAGAGTGGATATATGTATATGTGTAACTGATTCACTTTGCTGTGCACCTGAAACGAGCACAACATTGTAAATCAACTCTACTCCAATAAAAATTAATTAAAATTTTTTTTCTTCAGAATTTACTTGATAAATTGTATCACTTCATTGATGTTTAATTTGCATATTTGGGCTGATTTGTGAATATTTTTATGTTTGCTTGTTTAGTTGTTACTTTTTTCCTTTTGTGAATTGTCTTTTCTGGCCACTGGTTTCTACTGGTTCTACTGAACAATTTTTTATTTTTTGTACATGTATACTTTATGAATATAGTAAGGATACTGACTGTAGGTCTGTTGTGTATCCACATATTTCTTATACTCTACTGTTAGCCTTTTATTTCTGTTTTTTTAAAATTTATTTATTTTGGGCTATTCTGGGTGTTCACTGCTGCCACAGGCTCTTCTCTAGTTGCAGGGAGTAGGGGCTACTCTTCAGTTGGTGGTGACCTCTCTTGTTGTGGAACCCAGTCTCTAGGGCACATGGGCTTCAGTAGTTGTGGCTCCGAGGCTCTAGAGCACAGGCTCCATAGTTGTGGCTCACGGGCCTAGTTGCTCCACAGCATGTGGGATCTTCCCTGATCAGGGATCTAACCTGTGTCTCCTGCTTTGGCAGGCGAACTCTTCACCACTGAGCTACCAGGGTAGCCCAGTCTTTTTATTTCTTATATAGAAAATGTTCTCTCTTTAGTTTAGCCATCTATCCTTTTCTGTAATTGAAATTTCTTCCATCATTCCTAATCCTTTACCCAGAGTTTATTGAATATTAATTTCTGTTTCATCTTAGTTATATAGTTTGGTGAAAATACAGCTTTTTAAAAAAATTTTGGCCTCTTTTAGTGTTTTTTGATTTATTTATTTTCATCCATCTTTGTTCTTTGGCCTTTGTGGACCTCGCATTGCAGTGGCCTCTCTCGTTGCAGAGCACTGGCTCTGGGCACATGTGCTCCAGAGCGCTGGCTTGTAATTGGACACACTGGCTCTATGGTATGTGGGATCTTCCCAGGCCAAGGATCGAACCAGTGGCCCCACTGCTAGGCCAACTCTTTACCCACTGGGCCACCAGGGAAGCCCAAAATAGAACTTTTGATTTATTTTTTATTTAGTATGTTATACCCCCATGGCTCATTTATTTTACAACTAGAGATATGTATCTCATAATCTCCTTCACCTATCCCACCCTCCCAAACCCCCTTATACTTTCAGTTACTGTAGCTAGTGAGTTGTTCTTGATTGTTTGCCATTGTATATCTATAATAGCAGGTGTACTTGCTCTAGCCAGGTCAGCGAGTTAATGGGAAAAGGTTCTCTTTCTGCATCTGCAGATTGGGTGATTTCTTGCAGGACTGCTGGGAGGTTTATGTGGTGGTATTCATGTATCCTCTGGCATTGTGCTTGGAGCATGGATGGTGCTTAGGACAAGGTGGTTTTATTAGTTATCATGGCTGTTGCTATGGTTCTGTTAAGGCTAGACTATTTTAAGAATCACCTTGGATACACAGAAGTGGGGCTATTGAATTTTTTTTTTTTTTTTTTGACCATTTCTGTTGGTCTTTCATTTATTTCCATCTTTGTTCTTTGTCCCGTGTGGGCCTCCCATCTCAGTGGCCTCTGTCATCGCAGAGCACCCAGCTCTGGGCGCGTGCGCTCCAGAGCTCCGACTCAGTAGTTGGACACATCGGTCCAGCTGCTCTACAGCACGTGGGATCTTCCCAGGCCGGGGATCAAACTGGTGCCCCCTTGCACTGCAAGGCGGTGTCCTTACCACTGGACCACCAGGGAAGCCCCTTGAATTTTTGTTGGTTTGCTTTCTTATAGCTCTGAGTCCCTTTATCTCTTTCCTAGATAGACCTACTCTGTCATCATTTTACTGCTACTTCCCAACCTTGTTCTCTAAATATCAGGGGTGAGGGGGTAGGGTATGGCTGGTGTTCTTCTTTGCAGACTTTCCTCTTTTGCCATTTGCCATCTTGTCCTTAAATGGTGTGTTCCTTGCCCCCAGTGGCATCCCGGGGGGCAAGGGCTGTGTATCCTGAGTCTTTCATGGGGAATATTGAGTTGGCCAAAAAGGTTTGCCTTTTCTGTAGGTGGTGCGGAAAAACTCAGATGAGCTTTTGGGCCAACCCAATGTTTTAAGGTGGTGATTTAGTTACTCCATCGTGTCCAGCTCTTTTGCTGCCCCGTGGACTGACTGTAGCTCACTAGGCTTTCTTTGTCCATGGATCTTCTAGGCAGCAATGCTGGAGTGGATTCTTCAGCAGCTGAGCCATCAGGAAGGCCCGATATATTGCAGTAGGGATGAAATTTTAACTTTCCCAGTGGAGCTGTCCCCCAGCGGAAGACTGGACATTATAAAATAGTGGGCTGAGGTCCACCGTCGAACAGATTTTGTCTCTATACCATGTTTTTTAGAAGTTTGAATTAGTAGCCAAGTTTTAAAAATCTGGATTTCACATAAAAGTCCAGCTTGTTGGCTTCTCTTGTCAAATGCGAAGATGTAGCTGGATGTTCCCCGTCTGTGGGTCCCTCGCTCTGTCCACTTGGCCTGTGGTCTTCTGAGTGTGGCCCTGAGAAGTCCCTGCTTCTGCTGGTAAGGCAACAATGCATGGTAACCAGAGAGCTTTCCTGGCTGCCTCTGAATTTGAAAGGTACTTCCCCTTTTAAAGAATCAGTGGTTAGAGGGTTTTTTGTTGTTTGGTTGGTTTTTGTATTTAGAAGAAGGAATCATATGATGTACACATAATTTTTGTTGTTTTCCTTAACATAGATGATGATTATATGGCATTTAAAGGTTTAAATGTATTCTTTATTGAATTCATATATAGCACGTACAGTTTAAATTTGTAATACTAAAAACGTTTTTCCCCCAAAAGATTGTTGTTGTTGTTGTTGTTTTTTTTAAAGATTTATTTATTTATTTATTTTGGGCGGGGGTCGGGTTGGGGAGGGAGGGGAGCAGGCGGGCCACTTCTATTGGTCTTTCTCTATTTTCCTCCGTCTTTATTCTTTGGCTCCTGTGGGCCTCCCATTGCGGTGGCGTCTATCGTCGCAGAGCGCCGGCTCTGGGCGCATGTGCGCCAGAGCTCCGGCTCGGTCATTGGACACCTGGGTCCAGCCGCTCCACGGCACGTGGGATCTTCCCAGGCCAGGGCTCGAACCGGCGTCCCTTGCACTGCAAGGCGGTGTCCTTACCCACTGGACCACCAGGGGAAGCCCCCCCCCCCAAAAGATTGTTATCTTTATTGATTTTCCTATAGCCATGGAATAATGAACTTGGACTCTTGCTTTTCTCATGATTTCCGTTTCCCTTTTTTCTTTGAAATCTGCTCATGTGTCTCCCCCTTGACACATTCAGGTAGCTGTTTTCTTCGCGTTGCTTCATTTGCTGATTTGACATATTGACTGCAACTTTCCTCTAGTGAATATAAAGTGAGGACTTGGGATACTTCACAGTGAGTGTTTGCTGAGCAAAAAGCCATTGTTATTTGACAAATTACAGCACTGGTGAGTGGACCCCATGTGGTAATCATGTTGTCTAAAATCCAAATCGAAGCACATGGCAACAGAAAAGATTTTTTTCCTGATGGATGAATATAGATAGATCAATGAAAAAAATATATAAATAGATAGATAGATAATATATTTCATTATACATTTAGCAAGCTGAAATTCAAAAAAAGACTTGAAACTAGACTGCTAAGCACATATGGACACCGTCCGTATCCTATTTCAGGGAACAGGCCAAAAAAACTCCAGGATATTAATAGTAATGAATAATAGTTAACATTTAGTGAGTACCTACCATGTGCCAGGCCCTGTGCTAAGCTGTCAATCTGCCTTTTCTTATTTAACCCTGGAAGTTACTAGTAAAAAGCTAGTATTTTCTTCTTATTTGAAAGTTGAGGGATCAGGTGCAGCCGAGAAGAGACAGCGTGGTGATGTGCATGGCCCTAGTGTGCTGACCCCACAGCCCTTCCGTCCGTCCTTACTGTGGTACATGTGCTCTCACAGGCTCTGTTGAGGAAGGCATAGAAGGACCAGGGAGGAGCCTCTATGGACATCACAGCAGGCTGAACTTGGTTTTTCAGAGGAAAAGCTAGCACGTCAGCTAACCAGTCAACGGGTGACAAGACATACTAAGTAAAAAAGAGGGTGGACATGTGTTGTACATCTGTGTGATGCCTCCTTTATCTGCTCTAAGGACGGGTATTACAGAACTATAGATGTATCTATGCGTGATATCAGGAGGACTAAGCATTTATTGATAGACAACAGGATTTGTGCATGAGGAGGACCTTGTTGGCTGGACCACCAGGAACCGAAGCCCCAAAAGATTGTTATCTTTATTGATTTTCCTATAGCCATGGAATAATGAACTTGGACTCTTGCTTTTCTCATGATTTCCGTTTCCCTTTTTTCTTTGAAATCTGCTCATGTGTCTCCCCCTTGACACATTCAGGTAGCTGTTTTCTTCGCGTTGCTTCATTTGCTGATTTGACATATTGACTGCAACTTTCCTCTAGTGAATATAAAGTGAGGACTTGGGATACTTCACAGTGAGTGTTTGCTGAGCAAAAAGCCATTGTTATTTGACAAATTACAGCACTGGTGAGTGGACCCCATGTGGTAATCATGTTGTCTAAAATCCAAATCGAAGCACATGGCAACAGAAAAGATTTTTTTCCTGATGGATGAATATAGATAGATCAATGAAAAAAATATATAAATAGATAGATAGATAATATATTTCATTATACATTTAGCAAGCTGAAATTCAAAAAAAGACTTGAAACTAGACTGCTAAGCACATATGGACACCGTCCGTATCCTATTTCAGGGAACAGGCCAAAAAGACTCCAGGATATTAATAGTAATGAATAATAGTTAACATTTAGTGAGTACCTACCATGTGCCAGGCCCTGTGCTAAGCTGTCAATCTGCCTTTTCTTATTTAACCCTGGAAGTTACTAGTAAAAAGCTAGTATTTTCTTCTTATTTGAAAGTTGAGGGATCAGGTGCAGCCGAGAAGAGACAGCGTGGTGATGTGCATGGCCCTAGTGTGCTGACCCCACAGCCCTTCCGTCCGTCCTTACTGTGGTACATGTGCTCTCACAGGCTCTGTTGAGGAAGGCATAGAAGGACCAGGGAGGAGCCTCTATGGACATCACAGCAGGCTGAACTTGGTTTTTCAGAGGAAAAGCTAGCACGTCAGCTAACCAGTCAACGGGTGACAAGACATACTAAGTAAAAAAGAGGGTGGACATGTGTTGTACATCTGTGTGATGCCTCCTTTATCTGCTCTAAGGACGGGTATTACAGAACTATAGATGTATCTATGCGTGATATCAGGAGGACTAAGCATTTATTGATAGACAACAGGATCTGTGCATGAGGAGGACCTTGTTGGCTGCATGGGGGTGTTTATAGGCTGATTTTTCCCACATAGCAGGACATCTGGAGATAGGTGGTCCTTGTCTCTTTTGCTGATCTGCTGTCTCCAGCACGTGGCTTTTGCCCCATGATTGAGGATGGCTCTTTGACTTTCATCATCACATTTGGTCATAAATGATCACAGGGTCACCCAGCCACAGGGAGGATGGGCATTTGTTTATTCGTTGATTGATTGATTTTTAGCACTTTTACCTTTTTGTTTTCTTTTTGGCCCTGCCACGTGGCGTGCAGGATCTTAGTTCCCTGACCAGGGATTGAACTCTCACCCTTCACGTTGGAAGTGCAGAGTAACCACTGGCCCACCAAGGAAATCCCAACACTTCAACACATTTGGGGAGATAAATAGCTAACGTGATCTCAAATGAGACCACTATCTAGGGGAACGCTGCTGTTCTCTTTGGACCAGTGTGGCTTTAAGTTTGGGAATAACTTTGTCCCCACACAGGCTCCACTTGAATTTTGTCGTCTATACAGCTGAGGACAGCGCTTCCTCTGACTCCCAGCTCTGCCCCTTCTACTTACACGGTAGGACTGCCTTTGCTGCTTAGAACGGGTTCCCAAGTGGGCCAAATGCTGGACCCTAAATCCTAATTTCAGGATTAGAAACCTGTGGCTTCTTAAATTCCCAGGGATAGGCCTGGGACTTTCATGCTTTGTTGTTGTTGTTGTTTAGTTACTGAAGGTATATCATTGATCCTGGACCACCCTCGTGTTCACCAGTGACTCTAGCAAATAGAAAGACTGTCAGGAATCCCAGTCCTTGCCAGCCTTGTAGAACCACTGAAAATCATTCATTCGCTCTTCTCATTTAGAACCAGATATTGAACTGCTGGAAGAATTTGTAAATTCTCAGCCACTGGATACCTTCTAACCTACAGCTATAGTGCGTTTTCTACTAAGATATTTTAAAAAGCTTATTTTATACTGGAATATAGTAGATTTCCAATGTTGTGTCAGTTTCAGGCATGTGGCAAAGTGACTCAGTTATACATATACATGTATCTCTTCTTTTTTAGATTCCTTTTCCATAAAGGTTACTGCAGAGTGTTGAGTAGAGTTCCCTATGCTGTATTTGTTGATTATTTATTTTATATATAGTGCTGTGTGTATGTTATTTCCAACCTCCTAATATATTCCTCGCCTTCTCCCTCCACCTTCCAAGGTGACTTTTTTGTTGTTGTTGCTCTATGAGTTTGTTCTTGTCTTTAATTCTAGCATAAATTGGAGCAATTCTCTTCTCACTGTAAATCAAAAGCACAAACAGACAGGAAAAGGCGGTGCTGGGTGGTAAAGAAAACCAGATCCATCTGCCTGAATCCCAGCTCCCCCACCTACTAACCATGTGGCTCCTCTTATCAGGGTTAAAATCATTTTTAAAATGTGTTGGGGTGGGGCTTCCCTGGTTACTCGGCAGTGAAGAATACACCTGCTGTGCAGGAGATGCAGGTTTGATCCCTGATCCAGGAAAGATTCCACATGCCGTGGAGCAACCAAGCCTGTGTGCCGTGACTACTGAGCCGTGCTTTGAGAGCCCAGGGCCCACAACCCCTGAAGCCAGTGTGCCCTGGACCCCTTGTTCAGCGACAAGAGAAACCACAGTGAGAAGCCTGCTCACTGCAGCTAGAGAGTAGCCCCTGCTCACCACAACTATAGACAGCCTGAGAGCAGCAATGAAGACCCAGCACAGCCAAAAATATTAATAAATAAGTAAAAATTTAAAAAATGTATTAAGGCCCTTGTAAGTAACTATTGAAGAACAAAAGGAGTTGTATATAAAGCTTCTGATGCATGATCGAATTTCCAGATGTTAGAGAATGTGTTAATTCAGTGACTTCCCTGGGCTGTCTCTAGGTGGTTTAGTGGTAAAGAATTCGTCTGTGATGCAGGAGAGGCAGATTTGATCCCTGGGTCGGAAAGATCCCCTGGTGAAGGATATGGCAGCCCACTTTAGTATTCTTGCCTAGGAAATCCCATGGACAGAGGAGCCTGTGGGCTGCAGTCCATGGGGTCACAAAGAGTCAGACATGGCTTAGTGTTTAATCACAGGGGCTTCCCTTAGCAGTCCAGTGGCTAATTCTGAGCTCTCCATGCAGAGGGCGTGGCTTTGATCCCTGGTCAGGGAGCTAAGATCCTGCATGCTGCAACTAAGAGTTTGTATGCCACAACGAAGATTGAAGATCCTGAGACCTGGCACAACCAAAATAAATAAATAAAAATAATTATTAAAAAAGGAAACAGTTCAGTTGATATCTCCAATTCAAAAATTTAGCAGATTTGGCACAGTCTGAAGCATAGTGTCAGGCATATGATAAGCACACAATAACTAACTCTGCATTATGTATAGTGAAGAAGAAATGGCCTAGGGGTAAAGTTTTTAACTTCTGTTGCTTATTTATCTTTAGTTATACACCTGGATCAGGTATTATCATAACTGATTGTTTGGGAAACAAGTACTTTGTAAATGGTAGCTATTATCACAATCCGGAAACTGATTTCTAAAGCAATAGTTTAAGAACTGCACCTGTCACTAGCAAACTGTCATTTGACCTCCTGTTAACAAAAGTACCTTGTGTATGTCAGCGGATATGAACAAGAAAATTACAGCATGCGTATGAACATGAAATTGAGGTTAAGAGGACATGCGATCTCTTTTGTATTTAGAATCATTTTGGTTAAAAATTTTGCTAAAAATTGCAGATGTGATAAATACAACTCAAAGTGTGCCACTGTATTTTGGGTAGAATTATTATATCGAGAAACCACAGTGAGAAGCCTGCTCACTGCAGCTAGAGAGTAGCCCCTGCTCACCACAACTATAGACAGCCTGAGAGCAGCAATGAAGACCCAGCACAGCCAAAAATATTAATAAATAAGTAAAAATTTAAAAAATGTATTAAGGCCCTTGTAAGTAACTATTGAAGAACAAAAGGAGTTGTATATAAAGCTTCTGATGCATGATCGAATTTCCAGATGTTAGAGAATGTGTTAATTCAGTGACTTCCCTGGGCTGTCTCTAGGTGGTTTAGTGGTAAAGAATTCGTCTGTGATGCAGGAGAGGCAGATTTGATCTCTGGGTCGGAAAGATCCCCTGGTGAAGGATATGGCAGCCCACTTTAGTATTCTTGCCTAGGAAATCCCATGGACAGAGGAGCCTGTGGGCTGCAGTCCATGGGGTCACAAAGAGTCAGACATGGCTTAGTGTTTAATCACAGGGGCTTCCCTTAGCAGTCCAGTGGCTAATTCTGAGCTCTCCATGCAGAGGGCATGGCTTTGATCCCTGGTCAGGGAGCTAAGATCCTGCATGCTGCAACTAAGAGTTTGTATGCCACAACGAAGATTGAAGATCCTGAGACCTGGCACAACCAAAATAAATAAATAAAAATAATTATTAAAAAAGGAAACAGTTCAGTTGATATCTCCAATTCAAAAATTTAGCAGATTTGGCACAGTCTGAAGCATAGTGTCAGGCATATGATAAGCACACAATAACTAACTCTGCATTATGTATAGTGAAGAAGAAATGGCCTAGGGGTAAAGTTTTTAACTTCTGTTGCTTATTTATCTTTAGTTATACACCTGGATCAGGTATTATCATAACTGATTGTTTGGGAAACAAGTACTTTGTAAATGGTAGCTATTATCACAATCCGGAAACTGATTTCTAAAGCAATAGTTTAAGAACTGCACCTGTCACTAGCAAACTGTCATTTGACCTCCTGTTAACAAAAGTACCTTGTGTATGTCAGCGGATATGAACAAGAAAATTACAGCATGCGTATGAACATGAAATTGAGGTTAAGAGGACATGCGATCTCTTTTGTATTTAGAATCATTTTGGTTAAAAAATTTTGCTAAAAAAATTGCAGATGTGATAAATACAACTCAAAGTGTGCCACTGTATTTTGGGTAGAATTATTATATACGTTAGCTAACAAAGTTGAGCTGTTTGCCAGCATTGTCACTCTTAATTTATAATTCACAGTATCTACCTGGATGACAAAGTAGTAATTTTTCACTATTTAATTCTAGTGGCTGTTAGTTTCTTTCCCATTGAATGGACAAGATAATTTATCTTGCTTTTATATTTTGTGGCAGAAAGCAGAGGCTCTGCAGGGCTAGTCTTCATGTAATTGAGTGACTTCAGCTATTCGAAATGTAACTTAAAGCTAGAAAATAAGTACAAGTGACCTTTTGCTGTCAAAATGTGATACAGAAACTCTGCTCCCTAAAATGTGTATATTTTCCTCCTAGGCATATCCTTTAGACACGTACTTATGTACTGATATTATACTGAAATATATTAATGTTTACTGAAATACTATATTTCATTGACTTGAAGATCCAAATTATTTTTTTAACATCAGGATTAAGTGACTTCAAACAACTGTTCTTTGCAGAAGGTTCGGTGAGTCGGCTGCAGTGGTTGGTAGATCTGCTTGGGCTTGTTTACTTGGTAGAAAGGCAGCCGCTAGAGGAAAGGCAGCCCCAATGTGCAAGTGCTTTCTCAGCTTCTATTTGAGCCACTTTTGTTCATGTCTCATTAGCCAAGCAGAGCTTCCCTTGTAGCTTGGCTAAAGGTGAAGAATCTGCCTGCAGTGCAGGAGTGCAGTGCAGGAAATCCCGGCTTGATTCCTGGGTCAGGAATGTCCCTTGGAGAAGGAATGGGCAACCAACTCCAGTATTCTTGGTCTTCCCTGGTGACTCAGGTGGTAAAGAATCTGCCTGCAGTGCAGGAGACCTGGGTTCAGTCCCTGGGTTGGAAATCTCCTCTGGAGATGGGAGCGGTACCCACTCCAGTACTCTTGCCTGGAGAAGTCCATGGACAGAGGAGCCTGGCAGGCTACAGTCCATGTGGTTGTAAAGAGTCAGACAGGACTGAGTGACTTTCACGTCACTTCACATTAGCCAAAACAAGTTACAAGGTCAAGCCCAGAGTCAGGGAGTGGGGACGTAGACTGTCTTTTTTTTTTTTTTTTTAAATTTGGCCTCTTTTATTGATTGATATTTATTTATTTTCACCCATCTTTATTCTTTGACCTGTGCAGGCCTCCCATCGCAGTGTCCTCTCCCGTTGTAGAGCACTAGCTCTGGGCACATGCGCTCTAGAGCACTGGCTCGTAATTGGACACATCTGTCCAGCCACTCCGTGGCGCATGAGATCCTCCTGGGCCAGGGATCGAACCAGTGCCCCCTGCACTGCAAGGCAGTCTCTTTACCCACTGGACCACCAGGGAAGCCTAGACTGTCTTTTGATGAGAGGGACAGTCACTGCAAACTGTGTCCACAGATACTGGGATAGGAGGGGTTTCTGAGTGCATTTTTGCCAACCATGATATTGCAGTGAAATTATAGTTTAATCAGTATTTTATCTTTCTCAGTCATAAATAATGTATCTGTGATTTATGATATCTTAGAGTGGATTAAATAGGGTATATATATTCAGTTTTTGATAGAAACATTTCATATTCAATATCAGAATTTAAAGTAATAAGGGGAACTTTCCTGGTGGTCCACTGGTAAGGAATCTACCTTCCAGTACAGGGGACACAGGTTTGATCCCTGGTTGGAAAACTAAGATTCCATATCCATGGAGCAACTAAGCCCAAGTACTGCAACTATTGAGTCTGCACGCCTCAACTAGAGGGAAGTGTATTTGCTGCAGTAAAGAACCTGCACACCACAGTGAAAGATCCTGCAAGTTG
The DNA here is from genome assembly GCA_022376925.1 of Tragulus kanchil. NCBI lineage: Eukaryota > Metazoa > Chordata > Mammalia > Artiodactyla > Tragulidae > Tragulus > Tragulus kanchil. The sequence goes on along the minus strand of JAIOJX010000003.1, from coordinate 72,052,391 downwards.
TAAGTAAAACCTGAGGCAGCCAAAAATAAAATAAATAAATTAATTAAAGGGGCTTCCCAGATGCTGCTAATAATAAAGAATCCACCTGTCAGTGCAGGAGATGTAAGAGACGAGGGTTCAATCCCTGGGTCGGGAAGATCCCCTGATGGAGGGTATGGCAGCCCACTCCAGTATTCTTGCCTGGAAAATCCCATGGGCAGAGGAGCCTGATGGGCTACAGTCCATGAAGAGTTGGACACAGTTGAAACGACTAAGGACACACATAAGAGTTAAAGTGCTTCCTCATTCCCTTTCTCCACATCTCAGGTCCTAGAGGCATCCTTCAAGGACAATTTTGTGTATATTTGGGGGGCTGGACTGAACAGGGCCCCCCCAAAGATGTTTCTACCTTCATCTCCAGGTCCAGCAGATAGGTTGCTTTACATGGTAGAACAAACTTTGAAGATGTGATTATGGGTCTTGAGATGGGATGGTGTCCTAGATTATTGGGACTTGCCTAAGGTGGTCACCAGGGTCTTTAAAGGAGGGAGAGAGGAGGATTAGAGTGGGAGGAGAAGGCGGTGAAGAGGAAGGCAGACAGTAGAGTGATGTGACCTAAGTCAAGAAGTGCTTGCAGCCTCTAAAAGCTGGAAGAGATGGGATTTTGCCTTGGGGCCTCCAGAAGGAACCAGCTATCTTGACACCTTGACTTAGCCCCTTAATGTACACTCATTTTGGACTTCAGACCTCAAGATCTGAAAGAGAGTACATTGGTGTTGATTTATTTTTATTTTTTATTTAAAATACTTATTTTTATTTATTTATTTGGCTGTGCCAGGTCCTAGTTGGCTGCCACTCAGGGTCTCTGATCTTTGTTGTGTCATGTGGGGGGTTTTACTTGCTGCAGACTGAATCTAGTTCCCTGACCAGAGATCGAACCCCTGGCTGCTGCATTGGGAGCATGGAGGCTTACTCTCTGGACCGCCAGGGAAGTTCCCATCTGTGCTGATTTAAATCCCTGAGTTGGTTGTAGTAATTTGTTACAGCAGCAAATTTCTATTTATTTAATTTTTTACTTTTAAAGAAATACTTGGTTATTTCCTTGCAATTCAAGAGTGGAAAGTGAAATCCCCTATTTTTCCTTATCAGTTGTTCCTGCTCTTAATACTTTCTTATGCATTTATAAGACTTCAGGAGTAGTCACATTCATTCTTTCCTTTTGATACAAATAAGATCATATCACACATGCATAGTTCTTATCTGCAACTTGCTTATCTAATTATAGTCTTGGACATATTTTCATATCAGAATAAGGTGATTTGCCTCACTCAGTACCTATTTTATCACTCCCCTGTTACAGAGCACTTATGTTTTCCTTTCTTTTGTTACAAACAATGCTGAAACGTATTTGCCTGGAAAACCCCATGGGCAGAGGAGCCTGATGGGCTACAGTCCATGAAGAGTTGGACACAGTTGAAACGACTAAGGACACACATAAGAGTTAAAGTGCTTCCTCATTCCCTTTCTCCACATCTCAGGTCCTAGAGGCATCCTTCAAGGACAATTTGTGTATATTTGGGGGGCTGGACTGAACAGGGCCCCCCCAAAGATGTTTCTACCTTCATCTCCAGGTCCAGCAGATAGGTTGCTTTACATGGTAGAACAAACTTTGAAGATGTGATTATGGGTCTTGAGATGGGATGGTGTCCTAGATTATTGGGACTTGCCTAAGGTGGTCACCAGGGTCTTTAAAGGAGGGAGAGAGGAGGATTAGAGTGGGAGGAGAAGGCGGTGAAGAGGAAGGCAGACAGTAGAGTGATGTGACCTAAGTCAAGAAGTGCTTGCAGCCTCTAAAAGCTGGAAGAGATGGGATTTTGCCTTGGGGCCTCCAGAAGGAACCAGCTATCTTGACACCTTGACTTAGCCCCTTAATGTACACTCATTTTGGACTTCAGACCTCAAGATCTGAAAGAGAGTACATTGGTGTTGATTTATTTTTATTTTTTATTTAAAATACTTATTTTTATTTATTTATTTGGCTGTGCCAGGTCCTAGTTGGCTGCCACTCAGGGTCTCTGATCTTTGTTGTGTCATGTGGGGGGTTTTACTTGCTGCAGACTGAATCTAGTTCCCTGACCAGAGATCGAACCCCTGGCTGCTGCATTGGGAGCATGGAGGCTTACTCCCTGGACCGCCAGGGAAGTTCCCATCTGTGCTGATTTAAATCCCTGAGTTGGTTGTAGTAATTTGTTACAGCAGCAAATTTCTATTTATTTAATTTTTTACTTTTAAAGAAATACTTGGTTATTTCCTTGCAATTCAAGAGTGGAAAGTGAAATCCCCTATTTTTCCTTATCAGTTGTTCCTGCTCTTAATACTTTCTTATGCATTTATAAGACTTCAGGAGTAGTCACATTCATTCTTTCCTTTTGATACAAATAAGATCATATCACACATGCATAGTTCTTATCTGCAACTTGCTTATCTAATTATAGTCTTGGACATATTTTCATATCAGAATAAGGTGATTTGCCTCACTCAGTACCTATTTTATCACTCCCCTGTTACAGAGCACTTATGTTTTCCTTTCTTTTGTTACAAACAATGCTGAAATGACGTATCTTCTACAAACCTCATTGGCTGTCATCTAAAAATATAATTGAAAGCAATTAAATTACTACCTGAATGAGTGTCACTTTGTGTGTGTGTTTATGCAAATGTGTGCTGGAATATGGGTGGGGAAATGTGTGGAGGTGGTTATGGTTTAGTCGCTAAGTCTTGTCTGACTCTTGTGACCCTATGGACTGTAGTCTACCAGTCTCTGTGGTCCGTAGGGTTTCCCAGGCAATAATACTGGAATGGGCTGCCATTTCCTTTTCCAGAGGAAATGTGTATCTTCCCATTAAGCTTTTTGCATATGTGTTATTTTAACTTTTAAGTTGTGAAAAACATCTAATACATAAATGAGCATCTAATACATAAATGTATAGTTAAGTGCATTTCTGAAAACACCAATGTCAAGAAATTGAGCAGTTCTGCCCCTAGAAGGACCTTGTATGCCCTTCCCTGATTTACAACCCTCAGAGGGAAACAGTATTATTTTATTACTGCTGTTTACCATAAGTAACACTCTATCAAACTTGGTCATCTGGCCCTTAGAAAATTAGGATTGTGATCTAAAAGAATATATACATATATGTATACCCAAATCACTTTGCACTTGAAACTAACACAACATTGGAAATTAACTATACTTCAATTAGAAAGTGGTGTAAGAACTAAAAGTAAAGTGAGAGTTTGGAACATTTAGTGTTAGAAGAATCAATTTGCTGGATTAGGGAATCTGTGCTGATTTAAATCCCTGAGTTGGTTGTAGTAATTTGTTACAGCAGCAAATTTCTATTTATTTAATTTTTTACTTTTAAAGAAATACTTGGTTATTTCCTTGCAATTCAAGAGTGGAAAGTGAAATCCCCTATTTTTCCTTATCAGTTGTTCCTGCTCTTAATACTTTCTTATGCATTTATAAGACTTCAGGAGTAGTCACATTCATTCTTTCCTTTTGATACAAATAAGATCATATCACACATGCATAGTTCTTATCTGCAACTTGCTTATCTAATTATAGTCTTGGACATATTTTCATATCAGAATAAGGTGATTTGCCTCACTCAGTACCTATTTTATCACTCCCCTGTTACAGAGCACTTATATTTTCCTTTCTTTTGTTACAAACAATGCTGAAATGACGTATCTTCTACAAACCTCATTGGCTGTCATCTAAAAATATAATTGAAAGCAATTAAATTACTACCTGAATGAGTGTCACTTTGTGTGTGTGTTTATGCAAATGTGTGCTGGAATATGGGTGGGGAAATGTGTGGAGGTGGTTATGGTTTAGTCGCTAAGTCTTGTCTGACTCTTGTGACCCTATGGACTGTAGTCTACCAGTCTCTGTGGTCCGTAGGGTTTCCCAGGCAATAATACTGGAATGGGCTGCCATTTCCTTTTCCAGAGGAAATGTGTATCTTCCCATTAAGCTTTTTGCATATGTGTTATTTTAACTTTTAAGTTGTGAAAAACATCTAATACATAAATGAGCATCTAATACATAAATGTATAGTTAAGTGCATTTCTGAAAACACCAATGTCAAGAAATTGAGCAGTTCTGCCCCTAGAAGGACCTTGTATGCCCTTCCCTGATTTACAACCCTCAGAGGGAAACAGTATTATTTTATTACTGCTGTTTACCATAAGTAACACTCTATCAAACTTGGTCATCTGGCCCTTAGAAAATTAGGATTGTGATCTAAAAAAGAATATATACATATATGTATACCCAAATCACTTTGCACTTGAAACTAACACAACATTGGAAATTAACTATACTTCAATTAGAAAGTGGTGTAAGAACTAAAAGTAAAGTGAGAGTTTGGAACATTTAGTGTTAGAAGAATCAATTTGCTGGATAAACTAGGTCCTGGGACATCTGTATTTAAGGCATCAAAAAAAAAAGGTTAATTTATATTTAAGAACAGATGAAAATATTTTAGAAAGAATACCATAAAAGTGATTAAAAGGAAAAAGGTAGACTATGAAAAAACCAACTGCTTTTTACCTTGAAAATTCACTCAGAGAGATGGCCTCAACACACGGCTATGTTAAATCTCCACATTCATTGTTTGGTGCATTTGGCCACCTGGTCGTCACTTTTTTTTTTTTTTTTAATAATTTATTTGGATGCAGTTGGTCTTAGTTGCCACATGTGGCATCTAGTTCCCTAACCTGGGATTGAACCTAGGCACTCTGCATTTGGAGCTCAGACTCTTAACCCCTAGACCACCAGGGAGGTCCCTGATCTTTACCTCTAAAAGCTGAACTGATTCTGAGGGAAGTTTCTGGGAGACTTGATTCAGAGCAAGCCCTGGAGATCTAGTTCTTCTGTTCTGTTTTGTATAAACTCCTGATTAGTCAGAGATGGAGTGGAATCTTAGGCACAGATAATTCTCTCTTTTTTTTTTGACCTGTACCCAAACCCAGAGGGTAGCACCAGAAATAACAAGTTTCAGCTCTTAAGAAAGTCTTCACTGCATTCTGCTGTTCAGGGGCGGCAGATGCTGGGAGATGGAGGTGCATAGACAGGGAGGCGGTATCTCTCATCCCAGCAGGTGACAGCAGTGAATGGTCCGCGTCAGAGTCAAAGTTATACCACCTCTGCTACGCTGTCCTCAAACTCGTGTGGCTTTCTTTGGCCAAAAAGCCAACTATCCAACTCCTTCCATGGATAATCTTTATGAATCTCAAGTTTAAGGCTTTTGGGAAGTAAGAGTGAGGTTAAAACTGAAAGTTTAGAGTTTGTCATTTAGCTGTCCCTGCATGTGTTGCACATGGGCTTCCCAGGTGGCGCTCATGATAAAGAACGGGTCTGCAAATGCAGGTTAAGGGTAAGAGATGCCCGTTCAACCCCTGGGTCAGGAAAATTTCCTGGAGGAGGGCACGACAACCCTCTCCATATCCTTGCCTGGAGAATCCCATGGACAGAGGAGCCTGGTGGGCTGCATTCCATGGGCTTGCACAGAATCAGTCAGGACTGAAACAACTTAGCACGCAGCACATGTGTGTGTTGGGCACACCAAGGAGAGTGTCTTTGTAACACCAAGTAGTGCTTTCACTCTGTCCTCTGCTTAGAAACAGATATAGGAAATCATATGTCTTTCTGAATAAAGAGAGAGAAGTTGGTGTGGCCTTGAGGGAAGATCTCTAAAGGAGTTAAGTAAAATGAATCCTTAGAAAGTTCTGCTGAACACTCATTTGTTTTACTGTTCAGTTGCTCACTTGTGTCTGAATTATGCAACCCCATGGACTGCAGTACGCCAGACTTCCCTGTTCTTCTCTGTCTTCCGGGAGTTTGAAACCTCCTGAGACCCAAAAGGGAGGTCCCTGATCTTTACCTCTAAAAGCTGAACTGATTCTGAGGGAAGTTTCTGGGAGACTTGATTCAGAGCAAGCCCTGGAGATCTAGTTCTTCTGTTCTGTTTTGTATAAACTCCTGATTAGTCAGAGATGGAGTGGAATCTTAGGCACAGATAATTCTCTCTTTTTTTGACCTGTACCCAAACCCAGAGGGTAGCACCAGAAATAACAAGTTTCAGCTCTTAAGAAAGTCTTCACTGCATTCTGCTGTTCAGGGGCGGCAGATGCTGGGAGATGGAGGTGCATAGACAGGGAGGCGGTATCTCTCATCCCAGCAGGTGACAGCAGTGAATGGTCCGCGTCAGAGTCAAAGTTATACCACCTCTGCTACGCTGTCCTCAAACTCGTGTGGCTTTCTTTGGCCAAAAAGCCAACTATCCAACTCCTTCCATGGATAATCTTTATGAATCTCAAGTTTAAGGCTTTTGGGAAGTAAGAGTGAGGTTAAAACTGAAAGTTTAGAGTTTGTCATTTAGCTGTCCCTGCATGTGTTGCACATGGGCTTCCCAGGTGGCGCTCATGATAAAGAACGGGTCTGCAAATGCAGGTTAAGGGTAAGAGATGCCCGTTCAACCCCTGGGTCAGGAAAATTTCCCTGGAGGAGGGCACGACAACCCTCTCCATATCCTTGCCTGGAGAATCCCATGGACAGAGGAGCCTGGTGGGCTGCATTCCATGGGCTTGCACAGAATCAGTCAGGACTGAAACAACTTAGCACGCAGCACATGTGTGTGTTGGGCACACCAAGGAGAGTGTCTTTGTAACACCAAGTAGTGCTTTCACTCTGTCCTCTGCTTAGAAACAGATATAGGAAATCATATGTCTTTCTGAATAAAGAGAGAGAAGTTGGTGTGGCCTTGAGGGAAGATCTCTAAAGGAGTTAAGTAAAATGAATCCTTAGAAAGTTCTGCTGAACACTCATTTGTTTTACTGTTCAGTTGCTCACTTGTGTCTGAATTATGCAACCCCATGGACTGCAGTACGCCAGACTTCCCTGTTCTTCTCTGTCTTCCGGAGTTTGCTCAGACTCATGTCCATTGAGTCAGTGATGCCATCCAACCATCTCATCCTCTGTTGCACATTTCTCCTCTAGCCCGCATTCTTTCTCAGCATCAGGGTCTTTTCCAGCGAGTCAGCTCTTCATATCAGGTGGCCAAAGTACTGGAGCTTCAGCTTCAACATCAGTTCTTCCAATGGATATTCGGGGTTGATCTCCTTTAGAACTGACTGGTTTGATCTCCTTGCTGTCCGAGGGACTCTCAAGAGTCTTCTCCAGTGCCACAGTTTGAAAGCATCAATTTAAAAAAATAATAATTTTATTTATTTATTTTTGGCTATTCTGGGTTTTCACTGCTGCTGCAGGCTCTTCTCTAGTTGCATGGAGTGGCGGCTGCTCTCTAGCTGAGGTGAGCAGGCTTCTTGTTGTGGTGACTTCTCTTGTTGTGGAACTCGGGCTCTAGGGCGCACGGGCTTCAGTAGTTGTGGCACATGGGCTCAATAGTTGTGGTTCTGAGGTGCTAGAGCACAGGCTCTAGTTGTGGCTCACGAGCTTAGTTGTTCCTCAGCGTGTGGAATCTTCCTGGATCAGGGATCAAACCCTTGTCTCCTGCATTGACAGGCAAACTCTTCACCACTGAGCTACTAGGAAGTCCAAGCATCAATTCTTTTAATAATGTTTCCCTCCTCAAGTAAAAGTGCGTAAGTATTATATATTTATTTTATGAAGTTATTAGAGAAAGTTCTTTTCAGTGGAACCCAGGCTGTGAATACTTGCTTAAGTATTTAAGTTTCATTCCCTTTTCTGATTTGTGTGGCTCTCTGGTAGTGTGTAACCCTAGCTTTGTGGACATAAACAGCAAGGGAGCTGAATCCTCTTTGCATCCAATAATATTTTTCTGTCTTGTTTGGCAAAGATTGGTGTGAATATAAAATTTACAGTTGTCCCTCAACATTGGAGGAGGATTAATTCTAGGACACTTGAGGATTCAGAAATGTTTGGATGCTCAAGTCCCTTGTATGACATGCCAAAGAGGGACATTCCACATGCTCTAGTGGCTTCAGACTCCAAACTCCCTGGGTAGGGGGCCCAGGTTTGATCCCCAGGTAAGGGAACTAGATCCCACATGTCCCATGTCGCAGCTGAGACCAGGTACAGTGAAATAGATAAATATTTTTAAAAGTGACATAGAATTTGCATATGAATCACGCCTTGGCAAATTCAAGTTTTGCTTTTTAGAGCTTTCTGAAATTCTTTTCCAGTCCAAGGTTAGTTGAAGTCCATGGGTATGGAGCCCACAGGTATGGAAGGCCACATGTGCTTGTAAGATTCCCAGAGAAATATATATTGTCAAATCTGTCATTAGTGGATGGCGATTGTGGAAAACATCCTTTATTAGGTTTGTTGTTAGGGTTACTTGGGTATGTGTATTTTGTGTGTATTTGATTGTTCTTATTCTATAGATATTGGTGCTATTTTAGCTTTACTCTTTGCAAGTATCATTTTTGGAAATGATAGGTGAAATGTGGTTCTGCTTTTTGGCCTTCATCCAGGATTGGCAGGGGAGTGGCGAAGGAGCCACAAAGAGGAATTTGGTTACCTTATCCTTTAAAAATGAGAGCCTGCCAGTTTTTTTCCCCTGTACTTTCATGATTTTAATTTTAGGTGGTATGAGAAAGTAGAAGTCAACAAAAAACGAAACTATTGTAATTAATTTAAAATTACTCACGCTCTTCCATTGTCACATGTTCATGATGAGGAATGCTTGTCTTCAAAAATAGTTATGCAGTTAAGTATCAACAAGGTAGGAATTTTGCTTTGTTTGCTGGGTTATCCCCGGTGCTTGGAATGGTGCTGGGTATGTCGCAGATGCTCAGAAAATGCAACTGAATATAGAAAAGAAGTATATATTGGCTGTAAAACCTGTGGCTGGATGCTTCATATTGTCCGTATACATGTATTTGAACAATATATATAGATTCATAGTAGTTCAGTACCTCACATTTTATTATTTGAATGATGATCATTTATCTGTGGTTGTTTAGTTGCTAAGTCATGCCATTTTGACTATGAGCTGTAGCCATGCAAGGACTTGCTCAAGTCCCTTGTATGACATGCCAAAGAGGGACATTCCACATGCTCTAGTGGCTTCAGACTCCAAACTCCCTGGGTAGGGGGCCCAGGTTTGATCCCCAGGTAAGGGAACTAGATCCCACATGTCCCATGTCGCAGCTGAGACCAGGTACAGTGAAATAGATAAATATTTTTAAAAGTGACATAGAATTTGCATATGAATCACGCCTTGGCAAATTCAAGTTTTGCTTTTTAGAGCTTTCTGAAATTCTTTTCCAGTCCAAGGTTAGTTGAAGTCCATGGGTATGGAGCCCACAGGTATGGAAGGCCACATGTGCTTGTAAGATTCCCAGAGAAATATATATTGTCAAATCTGTCATTAGTGGATGGCGATTGTGGAAAACATCCTTTATTAGGTTTGTTGTTAGGGTTACTTGGGTATGTGTATTTTGTGTGTATTTGATTGTTCTTATTCTATAGATATTGGTGCTATTTTAGCTTTACTCTTTGCAAGTATCATTTTTGGAAATGATAGGTGAAATGTGGTTCTGCTTTTTGGCCTTCATCCAGGATTGGCAGGGGAGTGGCGAAGGAGCCACAAAGAGGAATTTGGTTACCTTATCCTTTAAAAATGAGAGCCTGCCAGTTTTTTTCCCCTGTACTTTCATGATTTTAATTTTAGGTGGTATGAGAAAGTAGAAGTCAACAAAAAACGAAACTATTGTAATTAATTTAAAATTACTCACGCTCTTCCATTGTCACATGTTCATGATGAGGAATGCTTGTCTTCAAAAATAGTTATGCAGTTAAGTATCAACAAGGTAGGAATTTTGCTTTGTTTGCTGGGTTATCCCCGGTGCTTGGAATGGTGCTGGGTATGTCGCAGATGCTCAGAAAATGCAACTGAATATAGAAAAGAAGTATATATTGGCTGTAAAACCTGTGGCTGGATGCTTCATATTGTCCGTATACATGTATTTGAACAATATATATAGATTCATAGTAGTTCAGTACCTCACATTTTATTATTTGAATGATGATCATTTATCTGTGGTTGTTTAGTTGCTAAGTCATGCCTGACTCTTTTGAGACCTAATGAGCTGTAGCCTGCCAGGCTCTGTTCATGGGATTTTCCAGGCAAGACTACTGGAGTGGATTGCCATTTCCTTCTCCAGGGGATCTTACTAATCCAGGGGTGGAACTCGTGTCCTGCATTGGCAGGCAAATTCTTTACCACTCAGCCACTTGGAAAACCCTGGTGGCTATTATAGTTTGCTGTGTAACTTTTAAAAAAAGAATACCCTTTATTTTCACTAAATATTCTTCATCTGAGATTTTGGAGAACTCTGCTTCCTTAATACACAACATTCTCCTTGAATGAATAATACCTCTTTAAAAAGCACATTTTACTTTACAGTTTTTTTCCACGCTTTATCACTTGAGCCCACTACGGAACTTGTGAAGTAAGAGGTTCTTGACACCTGATTATCTGCCTAGTTGTCTACTTCATTTTTTCTTGCTGACTGAACCCCAGTTTTGTTCAAGTGCTCATCCCTATCCCACATGACTCCAGACTCAATTGTGATCCGTCTAAGCCTGTTGTGGTAAGTTCTTTGCCTTTGCCAGGGATTGGTTTAGAAAGAGGCATGTGACCCATTTTTGGCCAGTGATGTCAGAGGGGAGGTCATCTTGGAGAAGGCCCTCGCCTCTATCTCCCCCCATCCCACAGGAAAGAAAGGAGCTCTGTTTTTCTGCTACTTGTTGTCTGGACTGGATGTTACACTGGGAGCTGCTGTGGCAGGTTTGAGTCTGTAAGGAGAGGTAGTCTGAAAATAAGCCAGATGCTGAATATGGTGGAAGAGAAGAATGGAAAGAACCAGATACCAAATGAACCAGCCCTGGAACTGCCCTGATGCTTGACTTCTTATTACTAGAATAAATTTCTCATGTCGAGAACATCCTGATATTGGTTCCTTGTTGCCCGTTTACAGGCAAGAAACTGAGATTCACAGATCTTTAAATAGAATGATCATCATTAGACACTGGCTTCCTTATTGAAGCCAGGAAAGTTGAAACACGTTCTCTGCTTCCTTATCTAGTGTCCTTCTTATTTCCATGTGCAGCTTCTCTGTAAACAGCCCTGCCTCCTGGAAGGGAACTGGATTACCAAATTTAGATATTTGTGTTTGAAATGCATTTTTTGATAGTTCCTAGTTATTTTGTGGTAAATTAGCTTGACACATACTGCTTTGAAATTCTCAGGAATATTGTACTGTGCCTTCTTACCGTGACTGACATAATTTGGAACTTTATTTATAAATTAAAAACTTCTATAATTAGAGTAAAAAATTTTTTTTTATTGTTTTGAGTATATACATTTCAGAACATTTTTTTACACTCTGCCTAAGTTTATAGATGTATATTTTAAAAATGGCATTACATTCTGAGAGGTGTTATGGTTCATTTGTAAAGGAATTAAAACACCAACAGACTAGCCTCTTGGACTGAATGGGAATACTGAGTCATGGAGATGGTGAAGGACGGGGAAGCCTGGTGTGCTGCAGTCCATGCGGCTGCAAAGAGTCGGTCACAACTGAGCAACTGAACTAAACTGTCAGGCTCTGGAATGACATTTGTTGGGGGTTTATCATCCCTATCCCACATGACTCCAGACTCAATTGTGATCCGTCTAAGCCTGTTGTGGTAAGTTCTTTGCCTTTGCCAGGGATTGGTTTAGAAAGAGGCATGTGACCCATTTTTGGCCAGTGATGTCAGAGGGGAGGTCATCTTGGAGAAGGCCCTCGCCTCTATCTCCCCCCATCCCACAGGAAAGAAAGGAGCTCTGTTTTTCTGCTACTTGTTGTCTGGACTGGATGTTACACTGGGAGCTGCTGTGGCAGGTTTGAGTCTGTAAGGAGAGGTAGTCTGAAAATAAGCCAGATGCTGAATATGGTGGAAGAGAAGAATGGAAAGAACCAGATACCAAATGAACCAGCCCTGGAACTGCCCTGATGCTTGACTTCTTATTACTAGAATAAATTTCTCATGTCGAGAACATCCTGATATTGGTTCCTTGTTGCCCGTTTACAGGCAAGAAACTGAGATTCACAGATCTTTAAATAGAATGATCATCATTAGACACTGGCTTCCTTATTGAAGCCAGGAAAGTTGAAACACGTTCTCTGCTTCCTTATCTAGTGTCCTTCCTATTTCCATGTGCAGCTTCTCTGTAAACAGCCCTGCCTCCTGGAAGGGAACTGGATTACCAAATTTAGATATTTGTGTTTGAAATGCATTTTTTGATAGTTCCTAGTTATTTTGTGGTAAATTAGCTTGACACATACTGCTTTGAAATTCTCAGGAATATTGTACTGTGCCTTCTTACCGTGACTGACATAATTTGGAACTTTATTTATAAATTAAAAACTTCTATAATTAGAGTAAAAAATTTTTTTTTATTGTTTTGAGTATATACATTTCAGAACATTTTTTTACACTCTGCCTAAGTTTATAGATGTATATTTTAAAAATGGCATTACATTCTGAGAGGTGTTATGGTTCATTTGTAAAGGAATTAAAACACCAACAGACTAGCCTCTTGGACTGAATGGGAATACTGAGTCATGGAGATGGTGAAGGACGGGGAAGCCTGGTGTGCTGCAGTCCATGCGGCTGCAAAGAGTCGGTCACAACTGAGCAACTGAACTAAACTGTCAGGCTCTGGAAGCTGTATTGACATTTGTTAATGCAGGAAGGTATGGTTGACCTTATTCATGATGTTCTTTGCACTACCACTTTCAGAATGTCCTTTGACTTTCTTTATAGCATCCCACCCTGCTCTCCTCCCATCCGCCTTCCACTTACAGGTAGAGGGTAGAGAAACTGATCAGTGGCCTGAGGTACATGCCTTCTTATTGCAGAGCCAAACTGGACAGTGTCCGGTCTGAGGAAAGTAGCTTATTCACAGTTGAAGAATTCGTAATGTCATGTGAAGACACTTTGATGGGGGAGGGTTGGATATTTTTTAAAATAAAATGATTCTTCACAGACTTTGAGAATGAACTTACGGTTATTAGAGGGAAAGGGTTGATGGAAGGATAGACTGAGAGTTTGGGATTAATGTGTGCACATGGCTACATTTAAAACAGAATGAATAAGGATGTACTGTAAAAACTAATTGAAAAAGACAATAAAAAATAAATTTATATTACAAAAAGAAAAGAATTATTCTTGGCTTGGAGATTACAGTGTGTGTCTCCTGCTTTCTCAGGCAGGAGCGACATCCATGTTGTCAAGGACTTCTGTGAACCTGCTCTTCTCTTGGCTCTTTTGCTCCTTCCTTGGGGCTGGAGGGCGGGCCACCTGAAGTGAGCAGACTAAAAATAGGACCAGCTCTGTAGCACAGTGACAGAGTTCTCTCAGTTTGTTCCTAATCTAGTAAAATATAATACCTTGAAGAATTTGATCTTGGACAGATCATGGTGGGGTTTTCGCTGGGCACCTTTTCTTCATTCTTCATTTCATTGAAAACTACAAGTGAACCCAAATTCTTGGAAATTTATTAATGACAGAAATGAAAATTTAATTTTGTGTAATTATTAAGAATGTCTTCAGTGTGTGGTCCATCCTGCTGGAAAATTTTTTGTCCTTAAAATTTCATTTCACAACTAAAATGGGCTTTGTGGTGTCCAGATAATGGTAATGTAACTCTGGTTTTAGCATAGGTAACACCATATGTTGGTGATTATCAGGTTCTTCTTATTTTATCTGGTCAGCGAAGGTGGTGACAACTGAAAATTCAGGCTCTGGAAGCTGTATTGACATTTGTTAATGCAGGAAGGTATGGTTGACCTTATTCATGATGTTCTTTGCACTACCACTTTCAGAATGTCCTTTGACTTTCTTTATAGCATCCCACCCTGCTCTCCTCCCATCCGCCTTCCACTTACAGGTAGAGGGTAGAGAAACTGATCAGTGGCCTGAGGTACATGCCTTCTTATTGCAGAGCCAAACTGGACAGTGTCCGGTCTGAGGAAAGTAGCTTATTCACAGTTGAAGAATTCGTAATGTCATGTGAAGACACTTTGATGGGGGAGGGTTGGATATTTTTTAAAATAAAATGATTCTTCACAGACTTTGAGAATGAACTTACGGTTATTAGAGGGAAAGGGTTGATGGAAGGATAGACTGAGAGTTTGGGATTAATGTGTGCACATGGCTACATTTAAAACAGAATGAATAAGGATGTACTGTAAAAACTAATTGAAAAAGACAATAAAAAATAAATTTATATTACAAAAAGAAAAGAATTATTCTTGGCTTGGAGATTACAGTGTGTGTCTCCTGCTTTCTCAGGCAGGAGCGACATCCATGTTGTCAAGGACTTCTGTGAACCTGCTCTTCTCTTGGCTCTTTTGCTCCTTCCTTGGGGCTGGAGGGCGGGCCACCTGAAGTGAGCAGACTAAAAATAGGACCAGCTCTGTAGCACAGTGACAGAGTTCTCTCAGTTTGTTCCTAATCTAGTAAAATATAATACCTTGAAGAATTTGATCTTGGACAGATCATGGTGGGGTTTTCGCTGGGCACCTTTTCTTCATTCTTCATTTCATTGAAAACTACAAGTGAACCCAAATTCTTGGAAATTTATTAATGACAGAAATGAAAATTTAATTTTGTGTAATTATTAAGAATGTCTTCAGTGTGTGGTCCATCCTGCTGGAAAATTTTTTGTCCTTAAAATTTCATTTCACAACTAAAATGGGCTTTGTGGTGTCCAGATAATGGTAATGTAACTCTGGTTTTAGCATAGGTAACACCATATGTTGGTGATTATCAGGTTCTTCTTAAGGGTCCTCTCGGGTTTCTATCTGAAGTGCTTAATGATTTGATTTCTCCTTTTAAAATTAAATAAATATGTGCGTGGAGAACAATCCCTTCAAACCAGCATAGCTGTTCTTCAGGAGACCATCTGGAGCCATGGAAATGGAGAGTATTTTGAGATCTATATGAAGGTGTTTGGGTTCACCCTGACATCTCGTCTAGGTGTCACATCCCGCTTCAACTAACAGAACATCTGACTCACTAATAGTCTCAAACAAGCAAAGAGGCTATTTTCTCTCCTTGTTATTAATATAAGAAGTCCAGACGTGGACATGCCAAGGTTGGTCAAAGCCACCAGAGACCCAGACTGCTTCTGCCTTCTCCGTGGCTGTCTTTAGTCTCCGTGTCACTCCCAAGTCTCAAGATGCCTGCTCTCCAGCCAGCACTGCATCTGCCTGCCGGGCGAGGAGGAGGAAGAGGAGGGCAGATGGCAAAAAGGCACGTACCAGCTGTGCCTGTTCTCTCTTAGAGAGCTTCCTGGAAGCCCAGTTCAGTGACTTGTGCTTGCATCTCATTAACCAGAGTGTTCTGTGCCATACTGCTGTCCCTAGCCGTACCTGGGGCTGGGAAAGGCGGTGGTTTTGCAGGGGCAGGTTGATAAATTCTGATGGAAAAGGTCCTGAGAGGAGCTATGTTGCCTCTAAACTCTAAACTAAGGGGACTCAGGAGGAATAAAATCAATGAGCAATAATTGAAAACTGATTGTATTCTAGATGTTGTGCTGTTTGCTCGTGTGTGCATTTATGTTATTTAACCATCAGCACTCAGGCCGTATCCACATGTATGTAAAAGGATAAAGGGCTTCCCCTGGTGGTCCAGTGGATAAGGACACCGCCTTGCAGTGCAAGGGGCGCCGGTTCGATCCCTGGCCTGGGAAGATCCCAGGTGCCGCGGAGCGGCTGGACCGATGTGTCCAACTCCCGAGCCGGAGCTCTGGGGCGCATGCGCCCAGAGCCGGCGCTCTGCGACAACAGACGCCACCGCGATGGGAGGCCCACAGGAGCCAAAGAACAAAGACGGATGAAAACAGAGAAACGAAAGACCAATGGAAGTGGCCCGCCCGCTCCCCTCCCTCCCCAACCCTACCCCTGCCCCCAAAAAATAAAAAAATTTAAAAAAAAGGATAAAATAAGTTCAAGGTGGATTTATAGAGGATTAATTTACTAATTTATTCTTTGTGGCAGTGTTCTTGTGTTGAACCTGTTAAACTTGTAATAAAAGGACGGAATCTTGAAACCCAGATATTATAATGGGAGATTTTGACAAGTTTAATTATATTCATTGAAAAGAAATCAATGTGTTGAAACTTAGCATCCATAGATGAAAGCTTACAGAAAATATTTGGAGTATTTGGAGTATAGATGAAGAAATATTAATATTCATAATAGATAAAACCTTCTACAAGTAAGTAAGAAAAACTCACCTTATTAGAAAATGGAGAATATGGAAAAGCAGGCATTTTTCTTAAGCAAATAAACAAATAGTGAAAAAGTTGGGAAAAAAGCAATACAAATGAAAAAAAAATACTGAATCACCATGTTCTTTTTTTTTTTCTTTGGCCACTTCTATTGGCCTTTCATTTATCTGTTTTCATTCATCTTTGTTCTTTGGCCTGTGTGGGCCTCCCATTGCAGCGGCCTCTCTCGCTGAAGAGCACCGGCTCTGGGCGCATGCGCCCCAGAGCACTGGCTCGGTAGTTGGACACATCTGTCCAGACACTCTGCAGCACGTGGAATCTTTCCAGGCCAGGGATCGAACCTGCGCCTCTTGCACTGCAAGGCAGTGTGCTTACCTACTGGACCACCAGGGAAGCCCAATCACTGTGTTCTTGATCTCCAGCATGAGAGAGATACTTTAAAAAATTGACAATACCCATTTTCACCCATCTTCTAGGGAGAAAAGGTACTTGTATGTACTATTGGCAGTACTGTTAGATTGATACCATTGTTTTGGAGAGCAGTTGAATATATCCGTCCAAATGCAAAATGTATGTGCCCTCTGACTCAGCAGGACACCTGGTTGCAATAATGGCATGATTTTCCAAAGCTTTTTATTGTGGCATTGAAATTAAATATGAATGTGGAACAAGCCAAGATGTTCATCAGTAGGGCGAAATAGTCAGAGACGAAGACCATGGAAGTGGTCCGCCGGCTCCCCTCCCTCCCCAACCCTACCCCTGCCCCCCAAAAATAAAAAAATTTAAAAAAAAGGATAAAATAAGTTCAAGGTGGATTTATAGAGGATTAATTTACTAATTTATTCTTTGTGGCAGTGTTCTTGTGTTGAACCTGTTAAACTTGTAATAAAAGGACGGAATCTTGAAACCCAGATATTATAATGGGAGATTTTGACAAGTTTAATTATATTCATTGAAAAGAAATCAATGTGTTGAAACTTAGCATCCATAGATGAAAGCTTACAGAAAATATTTGGAGTATTTGGAGTATAGATGAAGAAATATTAATATTCATAATAGATAAAACCTTCTACAAGTAAGTAAGAAAAACTCACCTTATTAGAAAATGGAGAATATGGAAAAGCAGGCATTTTTCTTAAGCAAATAAACAAATAGTGAAAAAGTTGGGAAAAAAGCAATACAAATGAAAAAAAAATACTGAATCACCATGTTCTTTTTTTTTTTCTTTGGCCACTTCTATTGGCCTTTCATTTATCTGTTTTCATTCATCTTTGTTCTTTGGCCTGTGTGGGCCTCCCATTGCAGCGGCTCTCTCGCTGAAGAGCACTGGCTCTGGGCGCATGCGCCCCAGAGCACTGGCTCGGTAGTTGGACACATCTGTCCAGACACTCTGCAGCACGTGGGATCTTTCCAGGCCAGGGATCGAACCTGCGCCTCTTGCACTGCAAGGCAGTGTGCTTACCTACTGGACCACCAGGGAAGCCCAATCACTGTGTTCTTGATCTCCAGCATGAGAGAGATACTTTAAAAAATTGACAATACCCATTTTCACCCATCTTCTAGGGAGAAAAGGTACTTGTATGTACTATTGGCAGTACTGTTAGATTGATACCATTGTTTTGGAGAGCAGTTGAATATATCCGTCCAAATGCAAAATGTATGTGCCCTCTGACTCAGCAGGACACCTGGTTGCAATAATGGCATGATTTTCCAAAGCTTTTTATTGTGGCATTGAAATTAAATATGAATGTGGAACAAGCCAAGATGTTCATCAGTAGGGACATGATTAAATAAATACTGTAATGGCCATAACAATGCAGCTATTAACTGAAAAGTTGTCTGTAAACTATTAAATAGAGAAGTAATAAAGTAGGTAACATTCCTACTCTTTTTGTGATACCTTTCCTTGTTTAAAAAGGAATCTATTTATATGTATAAAAGAATTGGAGTAAGAAGTCTGATGATTTTCACTTTTTTATATGTAGACTTTGTGTATGTAGGTATTATTTGAATTTTTTGCAGGGATGAATTACCTTTGTGTGTATCTGTGTGTATGTTTTATAAGGATGAATTACCTTTTTTGAAAACCAGTAATGAATGTTTAAAGCAGAATTTTAAAAAAATAAAGGAATGTATACATTTTTAAATTCTATACAAATGCTAAAATGTGAATAGTGACTTTTGTGACTTGTCTTTTGTGGGTGTTGAGGGGAGCAGCTGATGTGGGGAGAAAACAGCCCAAATTAATGAACAAACAAAACCTAAATGACAGAAATATTGGAGAAGAAATGTTATATATTTTCAGTTACCTCATACAAGTCAGAATAGTCTAGATTATATTGCAGTGACAAATAACCTCCCAATCTCAGAGGATTGTACCACAAACATTTGTTTCTCACTCATGGTTCATGGCTGTTGAGAGTTGTCCATGGGCTCTGCCAGCAGAGCCGGGTGGGCTCACAAAGGCTCCATCCACAGCTATGGCATTGGCACACAGCATGCCGGGGCAGGGACCTGGCAGATAATACATTGACTTTTATAGACCTCTTCCCAGAAGTGACCTGCATCACTTCCAGCATGAGAGAGATACTTTAAAAATTGACAATACCCATTTTCACCCATCTTCTAGGGAGAAAAGGTACTTGTATGTACTATTGGCAGTACTGTTAGATTGATACCATTGTTTTGGAGAGCAGTTGAATATATCCGTCCAAATGCAAAATGTATGTGCCCTCTGACTCAGCAGGACACCTGGTTGCAATAATGGCATGATTTTCCAAAGCTTTTTATTGTGGCATTGAAATTAAATATGAATGTGGAACAAGCCAAGATGTTCATCAGTAGGGACATGATTAAATAAATACTGTAATGGCCATAACAATGCAGCTATTAACTGAAAAGTTGTCTGTAAACTATTAAATAGAGAAGTAATAAAGTAGGTAACATTCCTACTCTTTTTGTGATACCTTTCCTTGTTTAAAAAGGAATCTATTTATATGTATAAAAGAATTGGAGTAAGAAGTCTGATGATTTTCACTTTTTTATATGTAGACTTTGTGTATGTAGGTATTATTTGAATTTTTTGCAGGGATGAATTACCTTTGTGTGTATCTGTGTGTATGTTTTATAAGGATGAATTACCTTTTTTGAAAACCAGTAATGAATGTTTAAAGCAGAATTTTAAAAAAATAAAGGAATGTATACTTTTTTAAATTCTATACAAATGCTAAAATGTGAATAGTGACTTTTGTGACTTGTCTTTTGTGGGTGTTGAGGGGAGCAGCTGATGTGGGGAGAAAACAGCCCAAATTAATGAACAAACAAAACCTAAATGACAGAAATATTGGAGAAGAAATGTTATATATTTTCAGTTACCTCATACAAGTCAGAATAGTCTAGATTATATTGCAGTGACAAATAACCTCCCAATCTCAGAGGATTGTACCACAAACATTTGTTTCTCACTCATGGTTCATGGCTGTTGAGAGTTGTCCATGGGCTCTGCCAGCAGAGCCGGGTGGGCTCACAAAGGCTCCATCCACAGCTATGGCATTGGCACACAGCATGCCGGGGCAGGGACCTGGCAGATAATACATTGACTTTTATAGACCTCTTCCCAGAAGTGACCTGCATCACTTCCACATGTACCTGCTCAGTCAAAGCAAGTCTCTTGGTCATGCCTAAATTTAAAGAGGCCAGGAAGTGCATTCTACCACGTGCCTTGGGAGGTGGAGCATCAGAGGCTTTGGAAACACCAAGATGACTGACAGGGGAACTGAGAGGAGCTCCTAGAACAGCGTCTGACGCGTAGTTATGCTTTTATCTTAATAGGGTGATTTATGCTAATCTAGACGAATACCTTAAGAAATGTGTAAGAAATAACTTGTGTTTATTGAGTCCACAGGTATCTGTTGACTTCGCATTTTAGTAAATTTGTGGAAGATAAGATTTGCTCAGGGCTGCCCTGGTGGTCCAGTGGGTAAGGACACTGCCTCTCAGTGCAAGGGGCACCGGTTCGATCCCTGGCCTGTGAAGATCCCACGTGCCGCGGAGCCGCTGGACCGATGTGTCCAATTACGAGCAGGAGCTCTGGAGCGCATGCACCCAGAGCAGGTCTCTGCGATGAGAGAGGCCACTGCGGTGGGAGGCTCACAATGGCCAAAGTATATGGATTGATGGAAAACAAAAATAAAAGAGGCCAAAATTAAAAAAAAAAAAAAGGAAGGAGTTTGTTATAAAGAAATTTCTGTGAGGCTCTTGGTATATTTTTTTATAAAACTCTAACTTAGCGAGGTTTTAATTTTATAATTATAAATTCCTATTTATTGTAACTTATCAGGGATCATTTTGTAGCAGAAACTCTTTGTCGTGACAAATAACTACCAATACCTTAATGAACAAACAAAACCTAAATGACAGAAATATTGGAGAAGAAATGTTATATATTTTCAGTTACCTCATACAAGTCAGAATAGTCTAGATTATATTGCAGTGACAAATAACCTCCCAATCTCAGAGGATTGTACCACAAACATTTGTTTCTCACTCATGGTTCATGGCTGTTGAGAGTTGTCCATGGGCTCTGCCAGCAGAGCCGGGTGGGCTCACAAAGGCTCCATCCACAGCTATGGCATTGGCACACAGCATGCCGGGGCAGGGACCTGGCAGATAATACATTGACTTTTATAGACCTCTTCCCAGAAGTGACCTGCATCACTTCCACATGTACCTGCTCAGTCAAAGCAAGTCTCTTGGTCATGCCTAAATTTAAAGAGGCCAGGAAGTGCATTCTACCACGTGCCTTGGGAGGTGGAGCATCAGAGGCTTTGGAAACACCAAGATGACTGACAGGGGAACTGAGAGGAGCTCCTAGAACAGCGTCTGACGCGTAGTTATGCTTTTATCTTAATAGGGTGATTTATGCTAATCTAGACGAATACCTTAAGAAATGTGTAAGAAATAACTTGTGTTTATTGAGTCCACAGGTATCTGTTGACTTCGCATTTTAGTAAATTTGTGGAAGATAAGATTTGCTCAGGGCTGCCCTGGTGGTCCAGTGGGTAAGGACACTGCCTCTCAGTGCAAGGGGCACCGGTTCGATCCCTGGCCTGTGAAGATCCCACGTGCCGCGGAGCCGCTGGACCGATGTGTCCAATTACGAGCAGGAGCTCTGGAGCGCATGCACCCAGAGCAGGTCTCTGCGATGAGAGAGGCCACTGCGGTGGGAGGCTCACAATGGCCAAAGTATATGGATTGATGGAAAAAAAAAAAAATAAAAGAGGCCAAAATTAAAAAAAAAAAAAAAAGGAAGGAGTTTGTTATAAAGAAATTTCTGTGAGGCTCTTGGTATATTTTTTTATAAAACTCTAACTTAGCGAGGTTTTAATTTTATAATTATAAATTCCTATTTATTGTAACTTATCAGGGATCATTTTGTAGCAGAAACTCTTTAGCTGTGCTTGTTGGCTGAGTGGGATAGTATATTCTGTTAACAGAAAGGACATCTTTTTCCACAATCCCCTATAATCTTGAATTTTAAGGGCAGAATTGTTGTTCATCGTGGATTTTTTTTTTTTTTGCATCAATTTTTATTTATATTTTGACCATGTCTTGCCCTGTGTAGGATCTTAATTCCCCAATCATGGATCAAACCTGTGCCCGCTTCAGTGAAAGCAAGGAGCCTTAACTGTTCGACCACCAGGGAAGTTCCCTCAGAATTCTTTACTGTTGTGAAGTCCATCATGTAGCAGGAGGTTGTTCTCTTCTGGGTTTGATGGGAATTCCTGTTCTCTCAAATCTTCCTTCCTTTCCCCATAATCCTCTATTTTTTCTTTTTTTAATCTTTGCTTAGTCTTAAGTTCCATCCTGTTTCCTCATAAATAAATAGGCTTTTCGGGTCCTTAAATTCCTCAGGATGGAACAAGACAGACAAATCTTTCTCCTAGGATCTGGGAGAAGGCAGAAAATCTCCCCTGCTGCTTTAATTGAATAGTGAGTTGAATCTCAAGAAATGTGTCCATAGGCTGATCTGTTGGAGATGTAAGCCAGCTTTCTAGGTCTTCATTTTTCCCTGCTAACTTGTTTGTTTTCTTGGTTTTATTTTTCTTACTTCTCTAGTTTTTAAATAGAAAAAGTGCCTTGTTCTTTGTAATAAGGACATTTGGTTATAAAGGCTGAAGCTGCCCATGTTTTTCTATGGTAATGTCTCCTGCCGTTATTCAGCAGTCTTGCACTGACTAGAGCTTTAACTCCTTTGAAGAGAATGGTCACGCCTTAGCTGATGGAGTTTGGGGTGCCTCTTAAGTACAACTGACAAGCACTTCATGAACTCAACAGAATTTCATCTTGTCCTCAGGCCCCCTGGACTTACTGCTACATTTTGGCAGAACTTCCTTAAGAGCATCAGTTAAAAAGAGGATATGAAAGATAGTTAACATTCTTTTTGAATGCTTAGACCATGTGCCAACACTGTTGTAAAACGAATGTAAGTTACTTTAGTGCCTGTGTAAGTGGATGGGTAAATGAAGAAACCAGTGAATGCAGTCGGTGGTATCACCTGGTCCCTAATCTGGAGAGCTTCCTGATGTACAGACTTTTCATGGATCTTGAGATGTGGCTGTGGAAAGGGTTTTCTGTGGTAGAGTATAAGGCACCCTGACTGCCCTATGTGAAAGGAAACTACCTGTCCGTTCCCGTCGTTCCCAACCCACCCTGTGAGTATAGAGCATCAGCCTGTGACTAATAAACCCATATTCTTACGAAACATTGCTGGAATTTCCCTGAACACAGAACATCCCAGTTCTAGAAGGGAGGCTTGCCAGAGCAAAGCAATAAAGATTCCTCCCTGCCTGTGGCTGTTGTGATCCTGGAAGAGGGTGCGGCAGGGAGGAAGGAGCTGTGCCACATTCCTGTCATCAAGACTGCCTGAGCATCTCCACCTTCCATCAGGCTAGAGAAGCGAACAAAATAAGCGATGCCTTTGCCTCTCAAAACAACCTTGGATGGTGAGCCGCAGAGCTCACAGTGTGTGCATGCTCAGTTGCTTCAGTTGTGTCCCACTCTGTGTGCACCCCCTTTTATAGGGTGCCAGGATCTGGGAGAAGGCAGAAAATCTCCCCTGCTGCTTTAATTGAATAGTGAGTTGAATCTCAAGAAATGTGTCCATAGGCTGATCTGTTGGAGATGTAAGCCAGCTTTCTAGGTCTTCATTTTTCCCTGCTAACTTGTTTGTTTTCTTGGTTTTATTTTTCTTACTTCTCTAGTTTTTAAATAGAAAAAGTGCCTTGTTCTTTGTAATAAGGACATTTGGTTATAAAGGCTGAAGCTGCCCATGTTTTCTATGGTAATGTCTCCTGCCGTTATTCAGCAGTCTTGCACTGACTAGAGCTTTAACTCCTTTGAAGAGAATGGTCACGCCTTAGCTGATGGAGTTTGGGGTGCCTCTTAAGTACAACTGACAAGCACTTCATGAACTCAACAGAATTTCATCTTGTCCTCAGGCCCCCTGGACTTACTGCTACATTTTGGCAGAACTTCCTTAAGAGCATCAGTTAAAAAGAGGATATGAAAGATAGTTAACATTCTTTTTGAATGCTTAGACCATGTGCCAACACTGTTGTAAAACGAATGTAAGTTACTTTAGTGCCTGTGTAAGTGGATGGGTAAATGAAGAAACCAGTGAATGCAGTCGGTGGTATCACCTGGTCCCTAATCTGGAGAGCTTCCTGATGTACAGACTTTTCATGGATCTTGAGATGTGGCTGTGGAAAGGGTTTTCTGTGGTAGAGTATAAGGCACCCTGACTGCCCTATGTGAAAGGAAACTACCTGTCCGTTCCCGTCGTTCCCAACCCACCCTGTGAGTATAGAGCATCAGCCTGTGACTAATAAACCCATATTCTTACGAAACATTGCTGGAATTTCCCTGAACACAGAACATCCCAGTTCTAGAAGGGAGGCTTGCCAGAGCAAAGCAATAAAGATTCCTCCCTGCCTGTGGCTGTTGTGATCCTGGAAGAGGGTGCGGCAGGGAGGAAGGAGCTGTGCCACATTCCTGTCATCAAGACTGCCTGAGCATCTCCACCTTCCATCAGGCTAGAGAAGCGAACAAAATAAGCGATGCCTTTTGCCTCTCAAAACAACCTTGGATGGTGAGCCGCAGAGCTCACAGTGTGTGCATGCTCAGTTGCTTCAGTTGTGTCCCACTCTGTGTGACCCTGTGGACTGTAGCCTGCCAGGCTCCTTTATCCATGGGATTCTCCAGGCAAGAATACTGGTGTCCCGTGCCCTCCTCCAGGGGATCTTAGCAACCCAGAGACTGAACCCATATCTTCTGCATTGCAGGTAGATTCTTTACCAACTGAGCTACCATGGAAGCCCAGAGCTCAAAGTAGGCAAAAGCAATGCCATTGCCATTCATTCTCTCTCAAGACTGTCAGTCTCTCCTTCCTTACAAGACCCACTTCCTCCACCTCCAAAAAACAGGCGAGGAAAGAGCTCCAGCAGAGTTTAGATGAGTAGAGATTCTCTCCCTGACCCTTCTTTTATATATATATATATATATTGGGGGGGGGGTCTAAGTCATAGTCTATTTTTCATCCATCTTTGGTTTTTTTTGGTATATAAGGACCTCCCATCACAGTGGCCTTTCTTGTTGCAGAGCACCGGCTCTGGGCGCATGCCTTCCAGAGCGCTGGCTCCTAACTGGACACTCTGGTCCAGCTGTTCCTCGGCATGTGGGATCTTCCCGGGCCAGGGATCAAACCGGTGCCCCTTACACTGCAAGGCGGTGTCCTTACCCACTGGACCACCAGGGAAGCCCTCTCCCTGACCCTTCTAAAATTAAATAAGGAACTCAGTTACTTCCAATAGGACTGGGGACTATTTTCATTATTCTACTTCCTGTTATGGGCAGTCAAAATAAGGATGAGAAGAAACAGTAGTGACTTCCTGTTATTCCCGTAACCCACCCTGTGAGTATAGAGCATCAGCCTGTGACTAATAAACCCATATTCTTACGAAACATTGCTGGAATTTCCCTGAACACAGAACATCCCAGTTCTAGAAGGGAGGCTTGCCAGAGCAAAGCAATAAAGATTCCTCCCTGCCTGTGGCTGTTGTGATCCTGGAAGAGGGTGCGGCAGGGAGGAAGGAGCTGTGCCACATTCCTGTCATCAAGACTGCCTGAGCATCTCCACCTTCCATCAGGCTAGAGAAGCGAACAAAATAAGCGATGCCTTTTGCCTCTCAAAACAACCTTGGATGGTGAGCCGCAGAGCTCACAGTGTGTGCATGCTCAGTTGCTTCAGTTGTGTCCCACTCTGTGTGACCCTATGGACTGTAGCCTGCCAGGCTCCTTTATCCATGGGATTCTCCAGGCAAGAATACTGGTGTCCCGTGCCCTCCTCCAGGGGATCTTAGCAACCCAGAGACTGAACCCATATCTTCTGCATTGCAGGTAGATTCTTTACCAACTGAGCTACCATGGAAGCCCAGAGCTCAAAGTAGGCAAAAGCAATGCCATTGCCATTCATTCTCTCTCAAGACTGTCAGTCTCTCCTTCCTTACAAGACCCACTTCCTCCACCTCCAAAAAACAGGCGAGGAAAGAGCTCCAGCAGAGTTTAGATGAGTAGAGATTCTCTCCCTGACCCTTCTTTTATATATATATATATATATTGGGGGGGGGGTCTAAGTCATAGTCTATTTTTCATCCATCTTTGGTTTTTTTTGGTATATAAGGACCTCCCATCACAGTGGCCTTTCTTGTTGCAGAGCACCGGCTCTGGGCGCATGCCTTCCAGAGCGCTGGCTCCTAACTGGACACTCTGGTCCAGCTGTTCCTCGGCATGTGGGATCTTCCCGGGCCAGGGATCAAACCGGTGCCCCTTACACTGCAAGGCGGTGTCCTTACCCACTGGACCACCAGGGAAGCCCTCTCCCTGACCCTTCTAAAATTAAATAAGGAACTCAGTTACTTCCAATAGGACTGGGGACTATTTTCATTATTCTACTTCCTGTTATGGGCAGTCAAAATAAGGATGAGAAGAAACAGTAGTGACTTCCTGTACATGCAGGCAGAGAACACGGTTCCTTGATTCTCATGCTCTGGGCTGATTGTCTGTACAAGCCCCTTCCTGGTAGGGAAGTGGGGGAGGGGCTTAACCATGGTTCAGTCCAGTATAATGAATGTGACGCAACAACTCGAGTCGTGTTTAGATCAAGGCTCACTTTTAGATATGTGGAGTGTAGTAATTCCTGCATTCCCTCTCCTTCTGCATTTCTCACTAACATACCATCTGGGGGGTAGGGGTGGGGATGGAGGATGTGTAGACTCACCTGGTGCCTCTGGCTCCTTTCTGACTGTGCTGTGGAGCAGCCGCCCTGGCCTGTCCTCTGGACTGGAGGTGGCTGAGGGATGGTGTCCCTCCCGGGAGTCTGCGGCTGAGAACGCTCGCTGGCCGAACTCCTTGTTTTGCTTGTCATGCTCGGTCACGCCTGGTGGGGCTCTTGGCGGGCACCACCGCGCTTTGGCTCTTGTCGGCATGCTTCCCCTCTGGGTCTCTGCCATCTCCTTCATCCAGCTCACAGCGTCGCAGCCTGGCCCCTGCCTGCCATCTCTCTAGTCACAGCGCTGTACCAGGCACTCAGGCGGCGGCTCTCGGCCCTTCCCACCCCCATCTGCACCTGCTCACTTCCAGCCCAGGAGGATGTTCTGGGTCTTCTGGAAACAAAAGTCAGCCTTGAGGTGAAAGATAAATGTCAGCCATTGTTCTGTTTGCCTTGTAGCAGAGTTGACTTTGCTGACTTTGGTGAGGGGCCTGCATTTCCCCAGAATCCTAAATGGGAGGCGTAGTGAAGCCCCTGCCCTTCCCCGAGGTTGGGACACACTCACTTCCTCTCCCGATTCTGGCTTCCCCCTCTTTCCCACTTCCCTCTGTGCCAGGCCCCCCTCCTTTCCTCATTCTGTCAGATCATAACTTCCTCAGCCCCAACCATCTTCCCACGCCATGTCATGTAGCTTTTGGGAGCTTCATCCCCCGAACAGGGATCAAACCTGGGCAGTGAAAACGAGTTCTAACCATCGAACCCCCAGGGAATTCCCCCAGAATTTCCTTTCTGTATAAAACTCGATAAGCAAGTCCTGTTGGTTTCAATATGTTTACCGACCTTAGAGGGATTTAGAAAAAGACATGTTCTCTGGATAAAGCCTGGGATTCCTACTGCAGAATCTGGTGTCCCTTATTCCTCCCCACATTTCTGCTCTAACAGAAGCCTCACTGAGCCAAACAGGTGCCTGTGTTAGATTGAGGGGTGGTCGTATGCAGTATAAGCACATTAATAGCGTGAACATGCTCTCTTCATTAAATCCGTAAGAATTAAAGGGACCTTATTTAAAACTGGCAGTGGTTTAGTTGCTAAGTCGTGTCCGACTGTTTGCGCCCCCGTGGCCTGTAGCCCACCAGTCTTCTCTGTCCGTGGGATTCTCCAGGCAAGTATACTGGAGTGGGGTGGGGGGCTTCCCTGGTAGCTCAGTGGTAAAGCGTTTGCCTGCCAGTGCCGGAGACACAGGTTGATCCCTAATCCCAGAAGATCCCACATGCTGCAGAGCAGCTAGGTCCGTGAGCCACACCTATGGAGCCTGTGCTCGGTCACGCCTGGTGGGGCTCTTGGCGGCATGCTTCTTTGGAATCCAGCTCACAGCGTCGCAGCCTGGCCCCTGCCTGCCATCTCTAGTCACAGCGCTGTACCAGGCACTCAGGCGGCGGCTCTCGGCCCTTCCCACCCCCATCTGCACCTGCTCACTTCCAGCCCAGGAGGATGTTCTGGGTCTTCTGGAAACAAAAGTCAGCCTTGAGGTGAAAGATAAATGTCAGCCATTGTTCTGTTTGCCTTGTAGCAGAGTTGACTTTGCTGACTTTGGTGAGGGGCCTGCATTTCCCCAGAATCCTAAATGGGAGGCGTAGTGAAGCCCCTGCCCTTCCCCGAGGTTGGGACACACTCACTTCCTCTCCCGATTCTGGCTTCCCCCTCTTTCCCACTTCCCTCTGTGCCAGGCCCCCCTCCTTTCCTCATTCTGTCAGATCATAACTTCCTCAGCCCCAACCATCTTCCCACGCCATGTCATGTAGCTTTTGGGAGCTTCATCCCCCGAACAGGGATCAAACCTGGGCAGTGAAAACGAGTTCTAACCATCGAACCCCCAGGGAATTCCCCCAGAATTTCCTTTCTGTATAAAACTCGATAAGCAAGTCCTGTTGGTTTCAATATGTTTACCGACCTTAGAGGGATTTAGAAAAAGACATGTTCTCTGGATAAAGCCTGGGATTCCTACTGCAGAATCTGGTGTCCCTTATTCCTCCCCACATTTCTGCTCTAACAGAAGCCTCACTGAGCCAAACAGGTGCCTGTGTTAGATTGAGGGGTGGTCGTATGCAGTATAAGCACATTAATAGCGTGAACATGCTCTCTTCATTAAATCCGTAAGAATTAAAGGGACCTTATTTAAAACTGGCAGTGGTTTAGTTGCTAAGTCGTGTCCGACTGTTTGCGCCCCCGTGGCCTGTAGCCCACCAGTCTTCTCTGTCCGTGGGATTCTCCAGGCAAGTATACTGGAGTGGGGTGGGGGGCTTCCCTGGTAGCTCAGTGGTAAAGCGTTTGCCTGCCAGTGCCGGAGACACAGTTTGATCCCTAATCCCAGAAGATCCCACATGCTGCAGAGCAGCTAGGTCCGTGAGCCACACCTATGGAGCCTGTGCTCTAGAGCCTCAGAGCTGCAACGATTGAGTCCATGGGTCGCAACTAGTGAAGCCCGTGTGCCCTAGAGCCCGAGTTCCACAGCAAGAGAAGTCACCGCAACAAGAAGCCTGCTTATCTCAGCTAGAGAGTAGCCCCCATTCCCTGCAACTAGAGGAGAGCCAGCAGCAGCAGTGGAAACCAGAATAGCCAAAAATAAATAAATAAATAAAATTTTAAAAAAAGGAAGAACAGAGTGGGTAGCCATTGCCTTCTCCAGGGGATCTTGCCGACCCAGGAATCGAACCCAGGTCTCCTGTGCTGCAGGAGGATACTCTACCGAATGAACAGCCTGGGAAGCCCAAGACTGCTTTGAATTGAAGAGTCTGTGTACTTCAAATCTTAAACTGAGCTGCCAATAGTAACGTGGCCACTGCCTCAGCTCTCTGTGTGAAAGTCTTTAAAGTATGTGGTGTGATGGTGGCGAGGTCCGGCCTCTTGTGTTCTCACAGGCACACATAGGGCAGTTGTCATCCAAAAAAATACAGAGACGATTAAGTCAGTTCTGGAGTGACCACGTGGTCCTAGTGACTCAAAATCTTGGGTGGAGGGGTTAAAAGAAAAAAAAGAAACGTCAATATTAATACGATGATGATGAAACTGCCCCAGTTAGTAATGGATTTTTGGTTTTAGATCAACAACAGTTAAAAAAAAAAAAAAAAAAAAAAGCAGACTTCCTTTGGTCTTTTTTCTTAACTTTAAAAAAATTTTTTGGCTCAATTTAATTAGATGTGCAAGGCTCAGAGTGTGGCAGGGGTGTGGGGTTGGAGAGAGTGAGGAAGGGAATGATTGGTTGTTTAGCTTCGTATGAAAGGTCGCAACTGAGGTTTATATAATTGCACTGGAGCTGGAGGTCATTATACTTCTCCTTTCACAGGGGGTCAGGATTAACCCCAACCACATTTGTACTGGGCTTTCTCTTCTCTCCGGGAGACCACACACTGCTGTGTGGAGCTTTACGTAGTATTTGCATTCTTGAAGATGATATTTGAATTGGAAAAGGATGTTTAAGTAGAGCACTTGGCATTCCTCTCTAAAGCCCTTCTTCTTTAGGTAGTTTATTTGTTTTAATTCTTGCTCCTTATTTCAGGTCTTGTGAATCTGTCCAAATACATATAAGCCCACAGCCACTGTCTTGCGCCACTGGTGGATAAATAACTGTTATTTCCTTGGCTAACAACACACATTTACAGCAGCCTGTCGCCCAGGGGTCCCCAGGCTCCGGGCTCTAATGCCTGATGACCGCAGGTGGAGCTGAGGATTATAGAAATAAAGTGCACCATCAATATAATGCACTCGAATTGTCCTGATTTCACCACCGCCAGCCCGCTGTCTGTGGGAAAATTGTCTTCCACGAAACCGGTTCCTAGTGCTAAAGTGGTTGGGGGCCAGAGCTAGGAGGCCGCTGTGCAACAGCTGGCCTGTACGTGTGCTCCGTTACTACAGTCGTGTCCGGCTCTGTGACTCCGTGGACTGTGGCCCCCCAGGCTCCTCTGTCCATGGAATTCTCCAGGCAAGAATCCTGGAGTGGGTTGCCGTGCCCTCCTCCAGGGGATCTTCCCAACCCAGGGATTGAACCTGTTCTCTCTTGTGTCTCCTGCATTGGCAGGTGGGTTCTTTACCACCAGTGCCACCTGGGAAGCCCGTGTAATAGCTTACAAATTTCAGATCCTGGACCCGGGGGAGGATGATAACAGGAAAATTAACCAGCAGGGATTTTAGGATAACATTCACTCATTTGTTCATTTATTAAACATTATGAACGATATGCCTGGTAGTGTGCTGGGTTGTGAGCATAAAAAAGCTGGATGAACCATTCTTCCAAAGCTCACAGAGGCAGGGAAGGACAAGTTACAGTGGAGAGGGTGATCCAGATTGCTACACTTTTTTCATTTATTTTTTTCCTTTTGGTCCACAGCGCCACATACCAAGTCTTCATTCCCCAGTCAGGGCCTGAACCTGTGCCTTCATGAAAGCGCAGAGTCCTTACCACTCACTGCACTGCCAGGGAAGTCCCAAAACTACAACACTTTTAAAAGTAAAGTGTGTAAAACCATTTTTAAACTTAAAAATGGTTAAGATGGTACATTAAAAATTTTATTTTAATTGGAGGATAATTGCTTTACAATGTTGTGTTGGTTTCTGCTGTGTAACAAGTCTAATCAATCATATTTATAGATATTTATCTCCTCTCTCTTGAGCCTGCGTCCCCTCTCTCATCCGTCCCCCTGTATCTTTTGGCTCTGCCACAGAGCCTGTGGAGTCTTAGTTCCCAGATACAGCAGCCCTGAATCTCAGGCCTTGCCTGATTATTTATCGTTGTTCCAAGAGCCCTGGTGTGAGGCATCACTCTTGTAATCTTGAGACTCCTGATTCACTTGTCCTGTTCCATTCGTTGCTGAGAGTGGCAGGAAGCTTACGTGCTGGTATCCTGATGTGACCGCATTAGGCCACTCTCATTCTGCTTGTTTTAATTCCACCTGTGTTCAACAAATATTTGCTGAGTTCCTGATTGTATTAGGCACTGTTCTAGGCAGGGGATAATATTAGTAAACAAAACAATAAAATCTCTGCTACTGTGGAGCTTATGTTCTTTTGGGGAGAAATAAACCGTGATCACAATAGGTGAGTAAACAGTGTGTTAGAGAATGAATGTGGTGGTCACTCAGTCATGTCCAACTCTTTGTGACCCTGTGAACTGTAGCCGCCGCCCTCCCCCCCCCCACTCCTCTGTCTGTGCGGTTCTCTGGGTAAGAATACTGGAGTGGGTAGCCATTCCCTTCTCCAGGATAATATTCCCTGTCCAGGGATTGAACCCAGTTCTCCTGCATTGCGGGCAGATTCTTTACCACCATCTTAGCCACCAGGGAAGCCCCTTAGAACCTGATAAGCACTGTTGAAAAAAACACAGAGCAGAATAAAAGACTGGGAATGTGGTGACAGGGAGGGAGTTGATGTTTCCAGTTTTTACAGAGGAATGGCCAGGATGGTCCTCACTGAGAAGACAGTATTTGAACCAAGATTAGAAAGGTGAGGAGGTTAGCCATGGGGCCATCTGGAAGCAAGTCTTCCTGGCAGAGGGAACAGTTGATGCAAAGGCCCTGGGGCAAGAGCTTCCCTGGTATTTAGCATAGAGGTTGGTGTGGCCTTTCCCAGTGGCTCAGATGGTAAAGAATCCTCCCGCAGTGCAGCAGACCCGGGTTCAATCCGTGGCTCAGAGAGATACCCCTGGGAAGGGGATGGCTATCCACCCCAGTATTCTTGCATGGAGAATTCCATGGAAAGAGGACCCTGGCGGGCAGCAGTCCCACATAGTCAGACACGACTGAGTGACTCACACCTTCGCTTTTCATTTTCAGTGTAGCAGGGAGGAGAGTGCCTGGAGGGGAGACTGGGCCTGTCACAGGGTGAAAGTGGACCATTGAGAAGACATTAACTTTTAGCTGTGGTAAAGTGGGAGCCAGTGCAGAAGTTGGAGCAGATCAGGGACGAGATTTGACTTGTTTTAATAGTATCGACGACTGTTGTGTAAGCCGTGACTCGATGCGGGGTGGGGGCGAGTGAGGAAAGAAACTGGGGGCCCCATCACAGTAGGAGAGGTGGTGCTGACAGACCAGGGCGATGGTGGCAGAGATGATGGAACGTGGATTCCAACTATGCAGTTAGACCTCGGTGTCCTCCGGGGGTTCGTTCCAGGATAGCAGACACCA
Organism: Tragulus kanchil; assembly: GCA_022376925.1. Lineage (NCBI taxonomy): Eukaryota > Metazoa > Chordata > Mammalia > Artiodactyla > Tragulidae > Tragulus > Tragulus kanchil. The sequence continues at coordinate 72,019,569 of JAIOJX010000003.1, read as the reverse complement.
GATCACAGATAACAGAATCTGCAGAGACACCCGTCTCTTATGAAGAATGGCATATGTAGTGCAATGAACACTGAATAGACTTTCGTAATCCAAGCTTTGCTTAGCAGTTTCCTGGTCAAGCATACTCTGAATGAATAGCAGTTTAACCACACACATTCCTAGCCTTGGTGGATGGTTTCCTCCTCTGAGAGTGCCTGTGTACAGAATTTGTTTGTGTTAATGTTTGGTGTACCACACTCTTGAGCTTAACCATTTTAAACCTGGAACGAAGGTAGCCATCTTTTAGCTTCAGTTCCCTGGTGGGCTCAGATGGTAATAACTCCGCCTACAAGGTAGGAAACCCGGGTTCCATCCCTGGGTTGTGAAGATCCCCTGGAGAAGGAAATGGCAACCCACTCAGGTATTCTTGCTTGGAGAAGTCCATGGAAAGAGGACCCTGGCGGGCAGCAGTCCCACATAGTCAGACACGACTGAGTGACTCACACCTTCGCTTTTCATTTTCAGTGTAGCAGGGAGGAGAGTGCCTGGAGGGGAGACTGGGCCTGTCACAGGGTGAAAGTGGACCATTGAGAAGACATTAACTTTTAGCTGTGGTAAAGTGGGAGCCAGTGCAGAAGTTGGAGCAGATCAGGGACGAGATTTGACTTGTTTTAATAGTATCGACGACTGTTGTGTAAGCCGTGACTCGATGCGGGGTGGGGGCGAGTGAGGAAAGAAACTGGGGGCCCCATCACAGTAGGAGAGGTGGTGCTGACAGACCAGGGCGATGGTGGCAGAGATGATGGAACGTGGATTCCAACTATGCAGTTAGACCTCGGTGTCCTCCGGGGGTTCGTTCCAGGATAGCAGACACCAGATCACAGATAACAGAATCTGCAGAGACACCCGTCTCTTATGAAGAATGGCATATGTAGTGCAATGAACACTGAATAGACTTTCGTAATCCAAGCTTTGCTTAGCAGTTTCCTGGTCAAGCATACTCTGAATGAATAGCAGTTTAACCACACACATTCCTAGCCTTGGTGGATGGTTTCCTCCTCTGAGAGTGCCTGTGTACAGAATTTGTTTGTGTTAATGTTTGGTGTACCACACTCTTGAGCTTAACCATTTTAAACCTGGAACGAAGGTAGCCATCTTTTAGCTTCAGTTCCCTGGTGGGCTCAGATGGTAATAACTCCGCCTACAAGGTAGGAAACCCGGGTTCCATCCCTGGGTTGTGAAGATCCCCTGGAGAAGGAAATGGCAACCCACTCAGGTATTCTTGCCTGGAGAATGCTATGGACAGAGGAGCCTTGCGGGCTACAGTCCATGGGGTCACAAAGAATCGGACATGACTGAGCGATTTTCACTTATGTAATAAAATGTATCTATTCTTCTTAAAAGTAGTCATCCTTACCAAAAAAAAGATATTTATAATATACAAAGCCAAGTTGTTTTACCCCACCTACAGCAGCCACTACTCGTGTTTGGTACCTATTCTTCAATAAGAGTCAATTAAAATATTCTTCACTTTGGAGGATTTCAGAATTTCAATACAAAAATAGCAATCAAGGGCTTCCCTGGTGGTCCAGTGGGTAAGCACACCGCCTTGCAGTGCAAGGGGCGCTGGTTCTATCCCTGGCCTGGGAAGATCCCACGTGCCGCGGAGCGGCTGGACCGATGTGTCCAATTACCGAGCCGGAGCTCTGGAGCGCATGCGCCCGGAGCCGATGCTCTGCGACAACAGAGGCCACTGTGATGGGAGGCCCTCATGGGCCAAAGAGCAAAAAAATGGATGAAAATAGATAAATGAAAGACCAATAGAAGTGGCCTGCCCGCCCCCCTCCCTACCCAACCAGCCCCCACCCCAAAAATAAATTAAAAAGAAAGAATGACAGGAGAATAAAGCATTTTTTAAAAAAAGCAATCATCTATAGAATAAGAGTTCATTAGACTCCTTAAGAGTCTATAGAATAGGGGCTTCCCTGGTGGTCCAGTGGGTGGAGAGTCTGCCTCACAGTGCTGAGGGCACTGGTTCGATCCCTGGCCTGGGAGGATCCCACATGCTGTGGAGCGGCTGTACTGGTGTGTCCAAATATGAGCCAGCACTCTGGAGCACATGTGCCCAGAGCTGGTGCTCTGCAACAAGAGAGGCCCCTGCGATGGGAGGCCTACACAGGCCAAAGAATAAAGGTGGATGAAAATAAATAAATGAAAAACCAATAAAAGAGGCCAAAATTGAAAAAAATTAAAAAAAAAAAAGAGTCTGTAGAATAGAGTCCATCTATCTGTGGACTTGAGAGCAAAGCACAGTTATTACTGAGGCCAACTAACATCCTGTGGAATTCAGCCAGGGTGAAGCAACTCGGTACGGCCAGCCCTGGCTGAGGGCCGAATGCTGACCGCGCAGGGATGAGGCACAGCCAAAACTTCCAAACGGAAACTGGTGTCAACGGAGGGAATTTTCACCTGACGTAGCATTTAATACTTAGCCCTGCAGCGACTTCCTTCCGTTGGATTGTTTTAACCCTGTCTATTATACATTGCTGAGAATTTTTAGTGGATTCGTCAGTCCTGGCTGGGTGGCCCGGCGCTCCCTGGCTGCCATGCTGGCTGCTCCAGAACCCACCTCCTAGGCGGGTCTCAGGGGAGACAGGTGCTGAAGGGGAAAGAATAGTCTAGAATTTCACTTGAAAATCTCCAGCTCTTTAATAAGGGAGGAATGAGGCCCAAGTTTGTCCTTAGAACATAAATTACCCCACAGTCAGGCCCAGGTCTTGTTCATCGTTAGGACTCGTGGGAGCCTTTGCTCCACAGAGGGAAGTCACAGAGTTGAAGTATCTTCTAACGCCCAGGGCTCGTTAAGCAGCTCCTTCTTTCTCCACCAATGGTGCCAACCATGCGTTTTGATGGACGATGAAATCGTGGATTTCTAGGCAAGAATACCCAACCAGCCCCCACCCCAAAAATAAATTAAAAAGAAAGAATGACAGGAGAATAAAGCATTTTTTTAAAAAAGCAATCATCTATAGAATAAGAGTTCATTAGACTCCTTAAGAGTCTATAGAATAGGGGCTTCCCTGGTGGTCCAGTGGGTGGAGAGTCTGCCTCACAGTGCTGAGGGCACTGGTTCGATCCCTGGCCTGGGAGGATCCCACATGCTGTGGAGCGGCTGTACTGGTGTGTCCAAATATGAGCCAGCACTCTGGAGCACATGTGCCCAGAGCTGGTGCTCTGCAACAAGAGAGGCCCCTGCGATGGGAGGCCTACACAGGCCAAAGAATAAAGGTGGATGAAAATAAATAAATGAAAAACCAATAAAAGAGGCCAAAATTGAAAAAAATTAAAAAAAAAAAAAGAGTCTGTAGAATAGAGTCCATCTATCTGTGGACTTGAGAGCAAAGCACAGTTATTACTGAGGCCAACTAACATCCTGTGGAATTCAGCCAGGGTGAAGCAACTCGGTACGGCCAGCCCTGGCTGAGGGCCGAATGCTGACCGCGCAGGGATGAGGCACAGCCAAAACTTCCAAACGGAAACTGGTGTCAACGGAGGGAATTTTCACCTGACGTAGCATTTAATACTTAGCCCTGCAGCGACTTCCTTCCGTTGGATTGTTTTAACCCTGTCTATTATACATTGCTGAGAATTTTTAGTGGATTCGTCAGTCCTGGCTGGGTGGCCCGGCGCTCCCTGGCTGCCATGCTGGCTGCTCCAGAACCCACCTCCTAGGCGGGTCTCAGGGGAGACAGGTGCTGAAGGGGAAAGAATAGTCTAGAATTTCACTTGAAAATCTCCAGCTCTTTAATAAGGGAGGAATGAGGCCCAAGTTTGTCCTTAGAACATAAATTACCCCACAGTCAGGCCCAGGTCTTGTTCATCGTTAGGACTCGTGGGAGCCTTTGCTCCACAGAGGGAAGTCACAGAGTTGAAGTATCTTCTAACGCCCAGGGCTCGTTAAGCAGCTCCTTCTTTCTCCACCAATGGTGCCAACCATGCGTTTTGATGGACGATGAAATCGTGGATTTCTAGGCAAGAATACTGGAATGGATTGTCATTTCCTCCTTCAGGGCATCTTCCCGACCTGGGAATCGAACCCATGTCTCTTACGTCTCCTGCATTGGCAGGAGGCTTCTTTACCACTAGTGCCACCTGGGAAGCCCTTGCATATGAAGTATACTGCATTTCATAATTTATGTGACCAATGTGGCAGGACCTAAAACAAAAGGAAACTGGCCTAACCAAAATTTTTATTTCAGTGAACTTTCAGTTTACAATTCTGTGTCTCCACATTCCTCTCTTCAGTATCTCATGTCACATTACTGAAGACAACAGTCACCTAAAAGACAGAGCTTAAATGCATTCCTTGTGGATGGAGAAGAGGAGACTGGATGACCTAAACTTGATGGACCAGACGAAGGACACATGGCTGCTTTACTCTGTCATGATTCAGTCAAATGGAATTTTCTTCCTTGAGGCTTTGTAATGTTTAAAAAGGACCTTAGAAGACAGATTGGCACTTTAAAAATAGGCTCATCACTAAAGACTGAACAGCAGGATAAATTCTCTTCGGAAGACATCTTTGTGTGCCCATTGAAACTTTTCTGCTTATAACTTTTTTTTTTTTTCTTTTTTAACCTTTTGGCTGCACCTGAGGGCATGCGGAATCTTAGTTCCTGTACCAGGTATCGAACCTGCATCCCCTGCATTGAAAGGCAGGTAGTCTTAACCACTAGACCGCCAGGAAGTCCCCGCTGTAATCCATTTTGATGGTTTTAAACTGTGCTGTGGCAGTTTCCTTGTGTGTCACATGAGGGGTTCGGCTAAAGTATTTCTCGTGTCCTTCAGTTTTGAAGTTGAAATTCTGAGATCCAAAGTTGTAGTTTTAAGTTATGGAGAAGTTGTCTTGGAAGATGCCTGTGAGGTCGGCTGATTAAATCATAGGCTCTGCTGGGAAGTCCCTGACACACACCAAATGGATTGCTTATCTTGCTTTGGACTGAGACGCTCATTTTGCCTATGATAGATGTAGGAGTGCAAATAGTTACTGGTATTAACTAAATACCTAAAAGAATTGGAACCCCTTGGAAACAGATGCAGTCTGACCATGAATTTGTTTTAGTAGTGTCTTTATGAAATATGGGGTAAATTGGGGTAAATTGTATTTACATTTTCTAACTTAACTGGTTTTTGGAAAGGCTGTTGAGTTGATGGAAGTTTAAAATTCCTCACTGTGAACGCTGTCTTTAGCTGTTTTGATTTTGTTCTTTGCTTAGATGCAAAGGTGTCAGTATTCATGAAATAAAGACATGTGAAAGGGAACTGTTATATTCTATAGAAATGTTGCACTCTACACAGAGGATGATCATTAAAAGTCTGCAAAAGAGGATCGTTTCATCTTGGAACAGCCACTGTTAACAGGTTTTTAGCTCTTAGTTTCTTTTGATTTTAGTGTAGTAATACGTACAATCTTATAAACCTTGTATTCACCTATCTTGATGTTAACAGCACTCTGAAGGTGTGATAGGGCGGAAATATGGAGCCTTGGCCATTAAAGATTTATTTCAGCTATTCAATCAACTTGGAACTGCCTGCCTTCTAGTCTTTCTGTTTAAATCACTTTGGTTGAGTATTCTGTTATTTGCAGCTCACCTTGTCTGAAACTGAAGAAACTCTTGAATTTATTCATCCTTTCCATGTATAATTTCTCTTATAACAACTGAATGGAGAACAAATTTCTCCACGTGGAATTTCTGGGTCAAAGATTATTTATTAGGTTTTTAATCTCTGGGGGTTTCCTTTATTTTTTTTTGCCCACTTATCAAGAGACTTAATTTTTTTTTATTATTTCAATGAATATTTTTGATATTAAATCATTCAAACTGGTGAGATTTTGTCCTCTTTTTTTAAGTGTTTGGATCACCACAGTGTCTGCAGTGTTCTTTTTTATATATACTTTTTTCTTTATATATACTTTATATATACATTGAGCAACTATTGTATGCCTGGGATATTTCCTAACACATTGCCTCATCTAATAACCAGGAAGATGAGTGAGATTTTGCTCTTTCACCCAGTTTGTGAATTCCTCTTGTATAGGAGTAGTTAACCCTTTAGTGTCCAATGACTGCTTTTACCCGTGGCATCTTCTGTTGGGTTTTCAAATTATTATGCTTTCCTATTGTTTTGTCTTGCTTTATTCATCAAGTGTTCTGTTCTTTTAAGTAGGAAAAATGGGTAGGGATAAAGTGGGAATTTGGGATTAACAGATATACACAACTGTATATTAAAAAACAAGAGCTTACTGTATAGCACTAGGAACTATATTCAGTATCTTGTAGTATCCTGTAATGGAAATGAATATGAAAAAGAAGATATATATGTATAGCAGAATCACTTTGCTATACACTTAAAATATTGTAAATCAACTGTTGGAAAATGTGTGTCTTGGTCCATCAGTCGTATCTGACTCTTGAGCCCGTCAGCTTCCTCTGTCCATGGGATTCTCCAGGCAAGAATACTGGAGTGAGTAGCCATTCCCTTCTCCAGCGGATCTTCCCAACCCAGGGACTGAACCCAGGCCTCCTGCATTGCAGGCATATTCTTTATTATCTGAGCCACCAATCAACTATACTTAAATTAAGAAAAAGAAAAACAGGGCTTCCCCTGGTGGTCCAGTGGGTAAGGAAAATCGCCTTGCAGTGCAAGGGGCGCTGGTTCGATCCCTGGCCTGGGAAGATCCCACGTGCCGTGGAGCGGCTGGACCGATGTGTCCAATTACTGAGCAGGGGCTCTGGAGCGCATGCGCCCAGAGCCGGTGCTCTGCAACGACAGACGCCACTACGATGGGAGGCCCACAGGAGCCAAAGAACAAAGAAGGATGAAAATAGAGAAATGAAAAACCAATAGAAGTGGCCCGCCCACTCCCCTCCCTCCCCAACCTGACACCTGCCCCAAAATAAATAAATAAATAAATCTTTAAAAAAAAGAAAAAGAAAAACAATTCTTGTAACTTGGGAGTTATATGTCTAGTTTTTGTTCTAATTGTGGGTGCATTTAAAATTTGTAATTATCATTGAAACAGTATCTGTGGATTCCCCTGCCTCAAATGCTTGATCACATGCTTTCCTTCCTTCCTCTCATCTAGGAGTTTTGTTGAAATAATTAGAAATGTTTGTCCATACTTTTTTTTTTTTTTACAATTTGCTCCTTCAAGCATCCTTCTCAACTGTGTCTCTCATGATGTCAGCAGTTAGCATTCATAATTTGGACCACTCTAGTTTCACTGGCTTTATTCCCATGGCTACTTCTTTCATACTTCATTTTTCTCCCTGAAAGGATATGTGGAAAGTATATTTTTGAGCTCTTTTATGTCTGTTACTGGCTTTCTTCTGTTCTATAATTAATGATAAACATAATATTAATAATTTAGCTAAATTTAGAATTCTTAGACTACAGTCTTTTCCCTTCCAGTTTCTGGAAATCTTATGCCATTGTTTTTCACAGTCGGTATGGCACCTGAGAAGTTTGATGTCTGGCTCATTCACATTCCTTTCAGTTTTGTTTTGTTTAGTTTTCAGGGGTTTTTGGCTGCACCTTGCACCAGGGATCCAACCCGTGCTCACGCCTGGCAGTGAAAGTGCAGAGTCCTAATCCCTGAAGTGCCAAGGAAGTCCCCCTTTGCTATTTTTATTTTGTTTTTATTATTTGTCCCCTTTTTAATTTTTATTTTTTAATCTTGATGGAGGTCAGATTTTTTTCCTCCTGACATTTCAGAAATTTGGGGAATGCGTGTAACTTTTATGATTACTCTTGTCAAGTTCTGACTGGATAATTTCAGTCTGAAAAACTCATTTGTAAGTTGTTTCTTTCTCCCATTACTTACTTAATTACTATTTCTCCCTTACCTGTTATTTTTTCCTTCTGTTATTTTCTCTTTCTGGAATCCAGACACATGCTGGATCCGTGCTGGAGGTCCTTTCTTTTCCCTGGTGATCTCCAATGGCTCACTGCTTGCCTGTGAGTTCTGGGAGCTTCCACTGAGCCCATCTTCCCAGGCACCAGTGCAGTTTTCTGCAGCAACCTGTCTGCGTTTCAGAGCCTTTGTTCTTCAGGCCACCAGCTTCACTTTTCCTTCAAATGCTAGTTCCTATTCTTTTTTCATTTGCCTTTCATCATATTAGAGATTGTGTTTTGAATCTCACTGAGAATGTCAATCTTAAAATTTGTCAAGTTGTCTTGTTCCTTGCTATTACCCTAATTGTTCAAAATAGCCCAATTCTCTTAAGCGTGTGAGTCTCTTTAGTGTGTTATCTTTTCTGCTCATCTGCCAAGTGGGGTCTAGTTTGTTCCGTATTGGTAACTGAAACTGGCTTTGTCAGAGGCTGTGTAAGTCATTGTTGGGTTCTTTAAATTGCCAGCAAAAAATAGGGGAAAAGTTCGATGATCGTTACCTCTCATCGGCAGCTCAGAGTTCTGGTAGCTTGTGTAGGGTAAGGCTAGAGCTGTGGGCAGTGGGAGACAGCTGCAGGGCAGAGTTCTGCTTTGTTGCAAAACAGTCTTTCTTTTGTGTTGCTTTGGCAGCTCTGAGTCTACTGGGGTAGTTTCCTTCCCGAATGGCTGCCTGGCCTGGCACCCAGGCAGGAGCTCCAGGGTGGATCTATGTCCAGCACTGGTCTTGCTCACCTCTACTCCAGGAGACCCAAGGGGTGCAAAGGGCAGCAGTCTTTTGTTTTGTTTAGTTTTCAGGGGTTTTTGGCTGCACCTTGCACCAGGGATCCAACCCGTGCTCACGCCTGGCAGTGAAAGTGCAGAGTCCTAATCCCTGAAGTGCCAAGGAAGTCCCCCTTTGCTATTTTTATTTTGTTTTTATTATTTGTCCCCTTTTTAATTTTTATTTTTTAATCTTGATGGAGGTCAGATTTTTTTCCTCCTGACATTTCAGAAATTTGGGGAATGCGTGTAACTTTTATGATTACTCTTGTCAAGTTCTGACTGGATAATTTCAGTCTGAAAAACTCATTTGTAAGTTGTTTCTTTCTCCCATTACTTACTTAATTACTATTTCTCCCTTACCTGTTATTTTTTCCTTCTGTTATTTTCTCTTTCTGGAATCCAGACACATGCTGGATCCGTGCTGGAGGTCCTTTCTTTTCCCTGGTGATCTCCAATGGCTCACTGCTTGCCTGTGAGTTCTGGGAGCTTCCACTGAGCCCATCTTCCCAGGCACCAGTGCAGTTTTCTGCAGCAACCTGTCTGCGTTTCAGAGCCTTTGTTCTTCAGGCCACCAGCTTCACTTTTCCTTCAAATGCTAGTTCCTATTCTTTTTTCATTTGCCTTTCATCATATTAGAGATTGTGTTTTGAATCTCACTGAGAATGTCAATCTTAAAATTTGTCAAGTTGTCTTGTTCCTTGCTATTACCCTAATTGTTCAAAATAGCCCAATTCTCTTAAGCGTGTGAGTCTCTCTAGTGTGTTATCTTTTCTGCTCATCTGCCAAGTGGGGTCTAGTTTGTTCCGTATTGGTAACTGAAACTGGCTTTGTCAGAGGCTGTGTAAGTCATTGTTGGGTTCTTTAAATTGCCAGCAAAAAATAGGGGAAAAGTTCGATGATCGTTACCTCTCATCGGCAGCTCAGAGTTCTGGTAGCTTGTGTAGGGTAAGGCTAGAGCTGTGGGCAGTGGGAGACAGCTGCAGGGCAGAGTTCTGCTTTGTTGCAAAACAGTCTTTCTTTTGTGTTGCTTTGGCAGCTCTGAGTCTACTGGGGTAGTTTCCCTTCCCCCGAATGGCTGCCTGGCCTGGCACCCAGGCAGGAGCTCCAGGGTGGATCTATGTCCAGCACTGGTCTTGCTCACCTCTACTCCAGGAGCTGCCAGCCGGCTCTAGGAGGGGACCTGGTGGACTTGGCCCCTCTGTGTGTATGGAGTAAGTAGGAGTGGAAGCTTGAGTTTTTCAGTCTTTGTGTTCTGGTTCTCGCTTGGCTACTTTGTTGTTGTAGTTCAGTTACTAAGCCATACCCAGCTCTTTGCCATCCCTGAACTGCTAGCACATCAGGCTCCTCTGCCCATGGGATTTCCCAGGCAAGAATACTGGAGTGAGTTGCCATTTCCTTCTCTAGGGGATCTTCCGTGTACCCCAATACAAAATAATTTTTTTTTAATGGTTCACATCAAAAAATCTTAAAAGAGTGACCGAGAACCCAACTCTTTGGGCATATGGGGGCTTGGACCCCATTTTTACCCTTCTTGTGTGTCTAGTACTTGTCTTGGTTTGTGATAAGCACTCAGTACATGCTTTTCAAAATGAAGACACGCAATACTTCAATCTGTTAGTGAACAAAGATATTTAAAATATCATGGATCCAGGTGAGACTGAATTAAACTTTGTAAATTTACAATGCCTTTTAAGCATCGTAAGAGAGAAAAGGGCTGACTTTTGTCACATGTTCAGTACCAAAAAATAACTTTAGAGCAAGGAGGACCTTTTTTGCTAAAATGTTTATGTCCTGATCAAAGTAATCAAGTGTGTTATGTTTGGATTAAGTGGGTTTCATCCAAACTGACAAAACAGAGAAGATCCGGTGGGGTGGGATGGGGGGAACTGGGAGGGTGGGGACCAGGTATATGCATATGACTGATCTGGGAACATACATGTCTGTGAACAACAAAACTCTGTAAAACCTTTAAAATAAAGAATTTAAAAAAAAAAACAGAGAAGAAAGAGAAATAAAAGGAATCCATTTTAATCTGGCTTAATTCTTAACGAAAATGATGCTCACCAGTTTTCTCCCATGTGCTGGATGCCCACTTTGGCTTTCCTTTCTGTCAGAAAGCCTGACAGTTGTCTGTGATGTTTCTTGAAAGAGTCAGGCTTTTGCTGGGTTTTGCTGGTTTTCAGGTCCATGGGCGAGGTAGCTTCAGCTGTAGCTCACGTTCATGCATGCACATTTACACTCGCATACTCTGATTTATAAACGTGCATTAGATCGAAAAATTCCTTACTTTATGATTATCCTTCCTTATCTATGATAATCTGGCCATCATTAACTAGTTATTGTCAAAACAGACCTGTAGGGCATAAGTAATAACTTGGGAAGTGACATTCCTAGAAGAGAGGGCAAAGAGGTAACTGACCTTAACTCATTTAGTAAGCAGGATGGAAAACAGCCAGTCCTTTAGCTTTGCCTTCTGTCTTTTTAAGCATGACAGCAGAATCATTGCAGCAGTTATCAAGCGGCAGTAAATTGAAAGGACTCACTAAGTATTCTTACCTGAGGCTTTGATGGATACAATACTACAGGAGTGGGGAAGAAAAGCCACAGGTAAACATCAAGGAGGTTTGGAACGTTCTGAGGCTTTTCTTTGCACGGAATACTTTTGTTTTTGGATCATGAACCTTTAAGCTTATTTCTATCAACAACAGGATTGCAAAAATAACTTAGACATATCATGGAAAGGATCCAGGTGAGACTGAATTAAACTTGTTTTTTTTAAGAAGAGAAAAGGGCTGACTTTTGTCACATGTTCAGTACCAAAAAATAACTTTAGAGCAAGGAGGACCTTTTTTGCTAAAATGTTTATGTCCTGATCAAAGTAATCAAGTGTGTTATGTTTGGATTAAGTGGGTTTCATCCAAACTGACAAAACAGAGAAGATCCGGTGGGGTGGGATGGGGGGAACTGGGAGGGTGGGGACCAGGTATATGCATATGACTGATCTGGGAACATACATGTCTGTGAACAACAAAACTCTGTAAAACCTTTAAAATAAAGAATTTTAAAAAAAAAAAAAACAGAGAAGAAAGAGAAATAAAAGGAATCCATTTTAATCTGGCTTAATTCTTAACGAAAATGATGCTCACCAGTTTTCTCCCATGTGCTGGATGCCCACTTTGGCTTTCCTTTCTGTCAGAAAGCCTGACAGTTGTCTGTGATGTTTCTTGAAAGAGTCAGGCTTTTGCTGGGTTTTGCTGGTTTTCAGGTCCATGGGCGAGGTAGCTTCAGCTGTAGCTCACGTTCATGCATGCACATTTACACTCGCATACTCTGATTTATAAACGTGCATTAGATCGAAAAATTCCTTACTTTATGATTATCCTTCCTTATCTATGATAATCTGGCCATCATTAACTAGTTATTGTCAAAACAGACCTGTAGGGCATAAGTAATAACTTGGGAAGTGACATTCCTAGAAGAGAGGGCAAAGAGGTAACTGACCTTAACTCATTTAGTAAGCAGGATGGAAAACAGCCAGTCCTTTAGCTTTGCCTTCTGTCTTTTTAAGCATGACAGCAGAATCATTGCAGCAGTTATCAAGCGGCAGTAAATTGAAAGGACTCACTAAGTATTCTTACCTGAGGCTTTGATGGATACAATACTACAGGAGTGGGGAAGAAAAGCCACAGGTAAACATCAAGGAGGTTTGGAACGTTCTGAGGCTTTTCTTTGCACGGAATACTTTTGTTTTTGGATCATGAACCTTTAAGATCATGTGAGATGATTTGGCCTGGACTAGTAGATCAATGCAACAGGATAGAGAGACCAGAAAGAGACCGACACACATACACAGTTAATTGATTTTTGACAAAGGAGCAAAAGGCAGTTAAGTGGAGAAAGGATTCTTTTTTCAGCAAATGGCGCTGAACAGTTGGATATCCACATATTAAAAAAGGACCTTCTGATCCATGCCTCTTACACAGACAAAAATGACCACAAAGTGCATTGTAAACTTAATGTAAAACCAAAAGCCATAATTCTTCTAGGCCAAAATCTTTGTGACCAGAATCTGTATTTAACAAAACTGCCAGGTTATTTTTATGCACATTGAAGTTTGAAAAGCACTGCCCTTACAAGGTGAAATATAAAGATTAGTATTAATGATACAGCTGGAAAGGGGGTGGGGGAGAAACAGGTGCTTCAGCAGAGGGTCAGTGGCTTCAGGGGCATAAAGATCTAATGAGTGAAGTCGGTGGTTTCATTGAATGAATTCACGTTAGAGTTTTCACCAATGTGCAGAGAAATTTTTTTTTAAAGGACAATATAATGGGCTTTTTGTATCTAAAATTAAATGTATTCAGATTTTAGAATTTTAAGATCATGCTCTTTTTGTAAAATGAAAGTGTTTGCAAAAATGTAGATTTTGCTTTTGTTTGAATTTTTTTTTTTTCCTTGACAAAATAGAAACCTGGTAAGCATGTATTTAATTCACTCCACTGTCAGGTTAGTGAGTTAGAGAACTTGAGAGCAGTTTGGTAGGGTGTTGGGCAGGTGGGCCAGAGAAACAGGGTCAGATCCTGGAGGACCCGATAGACATAGAAACATTAGGGCATAAGTAATAACTTGGGAAGTGACATTCCTAGAAGAGAGGGCAAAGAGGTAACTGACCTTAACTCATTTAGTAAGCAGGATGGAAAACAGCCAGTCCTTTAGCTTTGCCTTCTGTCTTTTTAAGCATGACAGCAGAATCATTGCAGCAGTTATCAAGCGGCAGTAAATTGAAAGGACTCACTAAGTATTCTTACCTGAGGCTTTGATGGATACAATACTACAGGAGTGGGGAAGAAAAGCCACAGGTAAACATCAAGGAGGTTTGGAACGTTCTGAGGCTTTTCTTTGCACGGAATACTTTTGTTTTTGGATCATGAACCTTTAAGATCATGTGAGATGATTTGGCCTGGACTAGTAGATCAATGCAACAGGATAGAGAGACCAGAAAGAGACCGACACACATACACAGTTAATTGATTTTTGACAAAGGAGCAAAAGGCAGTTAAGTGGAGAAAGGATTCTTTTTTCAGCAAATGGCGCTGAACAGTTGGATATCCACATATTAAAAAAGGACCTTCTGATCCATGCCTCTTACACAGACAAAAATGACCACAAAGTGCATTGTAAACTTAATGTAAAACCAAAAGCCATAATTCTTCTAGGCCAAAATCTTTGTGACCAGAATCTGTATTTAACAAAACTGCCAGGTTATTTTTATGCACATTGAAGTTTGAAAAGCACTGCCCTTACAAGGTGAAATATAAAGATTAGTATTAATGATACAGCTGGAAAGGGGGTGGGGGAGAAACAGGTGCTTCAGCAGAGGGTCAGTGGCTTCAGGGGCATAAAGATCTAATGAGTGAAGTCGGTGGTTTCATTGAATGAATTCACGTTAGAGTTTTCACCAATGTGCAGAGAAATTTTTTTTTAAAGGACAATATAATGGGCTTTTTGTATCTAAAATTAAATGTATTCAGATTTTAGAATTTTAAGATCATGCTCTTTTTGTAAAATGAAAGTGTTTGCAAAAATGTAGATTTTGCTTTTGTTTGAATTTTTTTTTTTTCCTTGACAAAATAGAAACCTGGTAAGCATGTATTTAATTCACTCCACTGTCAGGTTAGTGAGTTAGAGAACTTGAGAGCAGTTTGGTAGGGTGTTGGGCAGGTGGGCCAGAGAAACAGGGTCAGATCCTGGAGGACCCGATAGACATAGAATTGGACTTGGTCCCCACATCTTTGAAGGCTGTGACATAATTGGATCTGCATTTTAGAAAGTTGACTTCAGTGACTGTGTGAAGGGATTAGAGAAAGGTTAAATCGGAGGTGGGAGACCTGGTGGAGGCTCTCTTGGGTATCAATGTGAGTGACCAAGGCAGTATTATAATAAGTATATATATATATATATATATATATATTTTTTTTTTTTTTTGGCCTCTAAGTCATCATTTGTTTTCATCCGTCTTTTTTATTCTTTGGCCTGTGTGGGACTCCCATTGCAGTGGCGTCCCTCTTTGCAGACCACTGGCTCTGGGCGCATGTGCTCCACAACACTGGCTCCTAATTGGGCACACCGGCCCAGCGACTCCACAACACGTAGGATCTTCCCGAGCCAGGGATCAAACCGGTGTCCCTTGTACTGCAAAGGCATACTCTTTACCCATTGGACCACTAGGGAAGCCCAAGGCAGTATTACAGTTATAGTAGAGAGACAACGGGTGTTGGTTACATTAAGGAGGTAGGATTGACAGAGTTTAGCAGTGTTTGGATGGAGGAGTGATGTAGACCCTGGAGAGAGGAGATCCTAGTTCCATTAAGGAGAATTGGCAGGAATTATCAGCCTATTGGATGGAAGAGGTAACTACATAATTTAAATTATTCTCTGACTTTAAATTTTGGCGAATTTAGTATAACCAAGTAAGTAGAAGTCGGCGCAGTTCTCCACACTCTTAAATGGATTGATTTAAATGACTCTAGAGTAGAGTGATTGAGCATCTGTGCAGTGTAGTCCCTCAAAGACAAAGAGAAACTCATTAAAATGAGATCAGAGAGTTAATCCATCTTCACACTTAAGTACCCATTCATGAAAAGCTTATGCTGTGTGAGTCAGAAAATGCTGATTTCATTCATTTTATTACAGATATAAGTCCTGGGGAGAATGCTGGCTAGTAAAAGTAGTGGGTTCTGCTAACCTTTTCAGACTTTTATTTTTGCAGGGATTCATTTACTGCTGCTGCACATTATGCAGAACAGTAATTTACAGAGCCTGTTTGCTTTACTGAGCGGCTTTTGGTGGAAGATCTGCGTGTTATGTCAGCCTTAGTTCAAGATTCTAGTGAATTTCAGTATCTTTTTGCAAATTAATGAATTCTTCAAAAGAATTTTAGAAAATAATTTGGTTTCAGCTGTTATTTTACCTGACTTCTCTCCTACAGAAGCAGAAACGCAGGTTGACTGGGAAACCCAAGGTTCTGGTTTTCTGGTTTGCTCTCTGCATTTCATGAGTTTACATGTAAGCTTTTCTATCCACCTGGCTTAAATCCAGCATGTTTTCCGAGGGAGGCCAAGATACAGTTAATTACTTCCGGTAATAGATGTTTCTCCAACCAATATATAAAGAAATTTTGCTGTTTTAGGTTCATCTACACTTTTTTACACCATCTGCTTTGATACATCAAGGAAATTCTGTGGAAGCATATGGGGGAAAGGGTTTTAAAAGGAAAGGAAATTGAACGTGATTTTGATTTATGGGATTTATTAACATTCATGAGTATCCATTATGTATCTCAAAAGCCCACAGGAAGAAAGGTTGATTATAGGAAGAGAGGATATCTGTATACCCTGCTTTTGTGAGATAACATGAGATTTTTTATCCATACTAAATCGTGACTTTACATTCGGTAGGATTGTAGAGGGCAATAGTGACTGTTATATGTTTATTTGACCTGACAGAGTGAAGATGTAGTATCATTGTCTTTTTGATTTTCCTGTTTTATCCCTCTTTTGTACTACTACAAAGCTTGTCAGATTTATTTAAAATTTGTGAGAAGTATGGTTAGCCTTAGTTACATTATAAAATGGGCTGGATTGTAAGCGCTTTTATGATTCCATCCAGATACTGAGTACTTGTGTCTTTGTCATAATGGAGAGCAGATGGATGTTTGAAATAATGTAGATTATTTAATATGGAGTCTGGATTCGTTTATGCCATTTAGTGTTTTCCAGTAGTGAGGAGCATATAATCACTTAGTGAAATATACTTATACACTGCATAAAATAGATGTTTTACCCACTCTACTAACTTCAAAGCCGCCCATGTGCCATTACTGTCTCCTTTATCATTGACATATGCCACTGTAATTTATATATTGAGAATATTTACCATGAGAACTCTTAAACATTTTTTCTAGCAGGATTATTCTGATATTTTTGTGCTAATGTCTTTTGAGCATATGTGTTTAACTAATTTGCCCCCAACCATTTAGAGCTATTCAGGCTATCTTTTGCAAATTAATTGAATTCTTCAAAAGAATTTTAGAAAATAATTTGGTTTCAGCTGTTATTTTACCTGACTTCTCTCCTACAGAAGCAGAAACGCAGGTTGACTGGGAAACCCAAGGTTCTGGTTTTCTGGTTTGCTCTCTGCATTTCATGAGTTTACATGTAAGCTTTTCTATCCACCTGGCTTAAATCCAGCATGTTTTCCGAGGGAGGCCAAGATACAGTTAATTACTTCCGGTAATAGATGTTTCTCCAACCAATATATAAAGAAATTTTGCTGTTTTAGGTTCATCTACACTTTTTTACACCATCTGCTTTGATACATCAAGGAAATTCTGTGGAAGCATATGGGGAAGGTTTAACAGGAAAGGAAATTGAACGTGATTTTGATTTATGGGATTTATTAACATTCATGAGTATCCATTATGTATCTCAAAAGCCCACAGGAAGAAAGGTTGATTATAGGAAGAGAGGATATCTGTATACCCTGCTTTTGTGAGATAACATGAGATTTTTTATCCATACTAAATCGTGACTTTACATTCGGTAGGATTGTAGAGGGCAATAGTGACTGTTATATGTTTATTTGACCTGACAGAGTGAAGATGTAGTATCATTGTCTTTTTGATTTTCCTGTTTTATCCCTCTTTTGTACTACTACAAAGCTTGTCAGATTTATTTAAAATTTGTGAGAAGTATGGTTAGCCTTAGTTACATTATAAAATGGGCTGGATTGTAAGCGCTTTTATGATTCCATCCAGATACTGAGTACTT
This sequence comes from Tragulus kanchil, assembly GCA_022376925.1. Classification (NCBI taxonomy): domain Eukaryota; kingdom Metazoa; phylum Chordata; class Mammalia; order Artiodactyla; family Tragulidae; genus Tragulus; species Tragulus kanchil. The sequence goes on along the minus strand of JAIOJX010000003.1, from coordinate 72,002,050 downwards.
GTGTCTTTGTCATAATGGAGAGCAGATGGATGTTTGAAATAATGTAGATTATTTAATATGGAGTCTGGATTCGTTTATGCCATTTAGTGTTTTCCAGTAGTGAGGAGCATATAATCACTTAGTGAAATATACTTATACACTGCATAAAATAGATGTTTTACCCACTCTACTAACTTCAAAGCCGCCCATGTGCCATTACTGTCTCCTTTATCATTGACATATGCCACTGTAATTTATATATTGAGAATATTTACCATGAGAACTCTTAAACATTTTTTCTAGCAGGATTATTCTGATATTTTTGTGCTAATGTCTTTTGAGCATATGTGTTTAACTAATTTGCCCCCAACCATTTAGAGCTATTCAGGCTTAACTTTTCATAGTCATTCATTGATTTTAGAGGCCCAGAAGTTGTTATCTGTTCTCTAGATAAAGAGTGTTTCATTGGTATAAGATTTATTAATACCTACAAATGATACTCAGCCAAGCCAATTGCCAAGGGAATGACAAAGTAGTACATTTAGTGCTTGAATTAATATGCACCACTGTTTCTCTGTCCGTAATCTCTCTTACTCCTAAAGGAGGCTTTACCTTTCTGTTATATACAGTTATATACGGTTGTTGTTATCTGTCAAGGCCTCAAGATAGTTATAAATAATTTATGGTGGGCAGTTTCAAACATATACAACACATGAAAATGATGAGATACCCATCACCCAGCTTAATCTTAAATCTTTTTTTGTTTGTTTGGTATCTCAGGCATTTTATTTATTCTTAAAATTGTTACTGGCGTATAGCTGATGATCAGTCTTTTGCTGGTCTTGTGTTGTAAATCTCCCCCACTTCATCCTTTGTTGGGTAGGGATGCTGGAATTCACTTTAAACAAATTTTGGGTTAATATATCATTCCACCTCTTAATTCTGTAAATGATAAGTTGTGTTACATTCTACAATATCATTTAGTATACAGAGTTGAATTAATAATAATTTCTTAATATTATTTAACATGTTCAAATGTCCCTGATTTGAATATGTGTATTTTTTATGGTTGATTTGTTCAGAGCAGTATCCAAACAAGACTCACACACAGTAAGTATTTAAGACAACAGAATGTTTTGTTTTAATTTAGTGCTTTAAACTGAAGCACGTGGGATCTTTGTTCCCCAAATAGGAAACGAACCTGTAACCCCTGTATTGGAAGTACACGATGGCCAGGGAAGTTCCAGAACAAGAGAAGTTTGATGTGATTTTTCCCACCATCTTCCTCTATAACTTTTGTAACTCCATTAGTTCCTCTAGATTCCTAGCACCTTCACATACTCACTGGGAAAGATTATATTTTTTGCTTCATTCACCTTAGGGGATTTTGTAAAGGATAAAGAGAATTAGAGGAAGGCAGACAAAATGGATAGATTTTATATTTTCGGCCCTACTCTATTTAAATTCATTAGTAGAAGTTACTTCCCAATACCATGTTCTGCTTAACTTGTGTCCATCTTATTCAAGGAGCATTTCCAGTTACCACTGAATTACAAGAAACTGTACTGAGAATGCATAGGGTTTGTCAAAAAATTCGTTCAGGTTTTTCCATAAAATGTTACGGAAAACCCAAATGGACTTTCTGGCCAACCCCAATATATGATATGTTTCTTATGAGGACATGGGCAGCAAAGAAAAATGGTTATGATCTAACGATGTATGATTAGATTCCTGTTATGTCTTCCTGTCTTCTCTGCTTGCCTACATGGACTAGTTGTTGGTTTTTTTCTTTCTTTCTTTCTTTTTGGTCTAATGTTCTGGGATATCAGGAAAATAAGAAAGTAGCTGAGTTACGGTCACCATCATGGGCTGGTCAGTTTAGCTAGGGAAGGAAATAGCTTAAGACTTCCAGGATCCAAAAGGAACTTTTTAAAAAATTTATTTTATTTTATTTTTTTAAACCTTTATTTTACTTTTAACTTTATAGAGTTTTGTTGTTTACAGATACATATGTTCCCAGATTAGTCATATTTATGTCCGCCCCTTCCCACACCTCCTTCAGACAGCACCCCTGAAGGATGCCCTTTCTCACAGAGCAATGACTATAGAACTTTTAAGGTTGAAAACTATCAAGATTTGAATATGTGTATTTTTTATGGTTGATTTGTTCAGAGCAGTATCCAAACAAGACTCACACACAGTAAGTATTTAAGACAACAGAATGTTTTGTTTTAATTTAGTGCTTTAAACTGAAGCACGTGGGATCTTTGTTCCCCAAATAGGAAACGAACCTGTAACCCCTGTATTGGAAGTACACGATGGCCAGGGAAGTTCCAGAACAAGAGAAGTTTGATGTGATTTTTCCCACCATCTTCCTCTATAACTTTTGTAACTCCATTAGTTCCTCTAGATTCCTAGCACCTTCACATACTCACTGGGAAAGATTATATTTTTTGCTTCATTCACCTTAGGGGATTTTGTAAAGGATAAAGAGAATTAGAGGAAGGCAGACAAAATGGATAGATTTTATATTTTCGGCCCTACTCTATTTAAATTCATTAGTAGAAGTTACTTCCCAATACCATGTTCTGCTTAACTTGTGTCCATCTTATTCAAGGAGCATTTCCAGTTACCACTGAATTACAAGAAACTGTACTGAGAATGCATAGGGTTTGTCAAAAAATTCGTTCAGGTTTTTCCATAAAATGTTACGGAAAACCCAAATGGACTTTCTGGCCAACCCCAATATATGATATGTTTCTTATGAGGACATGGGCAGCAAAGAAAAATGGTTATGATCTAACGATGTATGATTAGATTCCTGTTATGTCTTCCTGTCTTCTCTGCTTGCCTACATGGACTAGTTGTTGGTTTTTTTCTTTCTTTCTTTCTTTTTGGTCTAATGTTCTGGGATATCAGGAAAATAAGAAAGTAGCTGAGTTACGGTCACCATCATGGGCTGGTCAGTTTAGCTAGGGAAGGAAATAGCTTAAGACTTCCAGGATCCAAAAGGAACTTTTTAAAAAAGTTATTTTATTTTATTTTTTTAAACCTTTATTTTACTTTTAACTTTATAGAGTTTTGTTGTTTACAGATACATATGTTCCCAGATTAGTCATATTTATGTCCGCCCCTTCCCACACCTCCTTCAGACAGCACCCCTGAAGGATGCCCTTTTCTCACAGAGCAATGACTATAGAACTTTTAAGGTTGAAAACTATTCAGAACTCCCTTATTAGAGTATTAGGACCTGGTTTTGATCCCTTGTTGGAGAACTAAAATCTTGCAATCCACGTGGCATGGCCAGAAATTTTAAAAATAATAAAATATGGGCTACGGTCATCTGTCAGATACTCTGACTTCATCATCAGAGTAGTTCTCCAGGCTGGCAGTATTGTAGTCACCTTTGGCTCTTTCTTCTTCCCTCGATTCCTTCTTAGAAACACATCTAGGGTTTGATTCTTCATCCCTATTCCCCTGCCACCTTTGTATTCCAACATGTTGATCTCAGTCGCAGCCTCTCACTGGCCTTATAGCCTTTACTTTTTCTCCTGACTAATCAGGCTGCTCATTGCTGCCAAAGCAGTCTTTTGAAAAACAACCCCCCCCCCCACCTTTCATTATGTAACCTTACCGATTTACACCTGATTGAGAACTCTCCTTTGTTCCTCCTTTCATAGGACCTCAAGTCTGATTCGTTCAAACCCTAAGTTTGTGTTGGCTTTGAATCCTGGGCGAGTACCCTGCTGCCCTCCACTGCGGCAGTGGGCGAGTGAATTCCTTTCACACGTTCTCAGCCAAGATGCCCCCCACAGACCTGTTCTGAGTGAGACCAGTCTGTCTGCAGCCATCTTCTCGTTGTTGTGACACCGGCCACTCTAGGAAAATAACAGATTTAGAGAGAGTCTTTCTGTTTCCCTTTTTGAAGATTAAAAGATTGTTTTCTTTTTTTATTGTGGAAAATATTAACTATATGTCTATTTAGCACAGCCGTGTTTAAGTGTACAATTCGGTGGATTCGGTATACTCACCACGTTGTGCAGTCAGCACGATCCGTTCCCAAATGGGAATTCCATACCTGTTAAACAGTAACTTCCCATCCTTACTCTCCCCAGCTCTGCTGTATTGTGTTGTTTGTTAAATTTTTAAAGTGATTTTTATTTATTGGGCAGCACAGAGAATCTTCCATCTTCACTGTGGCATGCAGGATCTTTAGTTGTAGTGTGTGGGATCTAGTTCCCTGACCGGGGATCGAACCCAGGCTCCCTGCATTGGGAGCTCAGAGTCTTAGCCACTGGACCACCAGAGAAGTCCCTCTGTTGTGTTTTGGAGGTGTAAAATTCTTGGCCATTTTGCTACCTGTGGCGTCCTTGGAAGAGAGCAGTTCATCCTTCTAAAGATTCAGAATGGTGGCAGCCAGGGTGATCCTCTGAGTCATTGTTCTTTCAGTTCCTATATCTGTAATATGTTGACTGTAGAATTTGAGTGGTGAGTGAGATGACCAGGACCATGCCTTCCTGCTTTGTAGAGTCAAGAATTGTTCCTTTGTGATCTGTCACATTCCTCCTGATGGGTGATGCTGATGAACATGGTCACACGCCTGACTTGTTGAGACCGCAGCCCAAGGCTTGTCCTCATGATTCTCTGGCCTGTGAGGCACTGTGGCCGTGGAGCAGATGGTGTCTCTGCTCACATCAGGAACAGTCCAGCCTCTGAGCTGTGCGCGTTCCTGGTGCTTCCCTATGGACTGCTCGTCACCTTCCCACTGGGACTGTGTTCATTTGTTTTCTTTTATTTTCCATTCTTTTTTTCTTTAATGTATTTCTATGACCTTTTACAAGCATCTCTCTTGTGCTAAGTTACCGTATGTATTCAAAATAAAAGTACTGTAGGTATTAAGAAAAATCAAAGATAAAATCATCTAGAGAGAAAATGCGGAAGTCTTCACGGAATTCATTGTCCAGTGGGTGACGGACGTGCTCACTAGGATGGATGGCCAACATGGCTGTCCTAACATTGGCGAGATACAGAGTGAGCCTGGAGCTCAGTTTTGCCCAGGTGTCCCAAAGGCTTGTAGGGAGAGCTATGCTCATGGGGAGAGCAGCCAGCCAGGTAACCGTTGTTAGAGGGAAGGAGTTTTGAGCATGCCAAACCCACAACCGTGCCAGGACAGGAAGGCTGGGCTTAACCATTAGCCACTGAGTTAAATTACCAAAAGAACAAAATACGCAAAACAAGTCTAGACTGCAAGGAAACTATTTGCAGATACAGAATAGGGTTTTATCTGTAATAAAAAGACCCAGAATTAGGGCTTGTCGGGGCTTCTTTCACTCAAGGCTCTACTGATTGATAAAGATAACAATTACATGTATTTCATGTGTGTTTGTAATCTCTCCCCTGACACCCAGATCTGTTTAGTCTCATTTGGAGACTTCATTTTGCAGATTTAAAAAAGCTTTCTAGCAAAGGCCTAGGAGATGTGGGTTCTATCCCTGTGTTGGGAAGGTCCCCAAGAAAATGAAATGGCAACCCACTCCAGTGTTCTTGCCTGGGAAATCCCATGGTCAGAGGAGCCCGGAGGGCTACAGTTCAAAAGGTCGTGGAGAATTGGATATGACTGAGTGCGCGCGCGTGCGCACACACACACACAACACGGTGACATATTGCCTTGGGGGTGTGATTGTTAAAACTCAAGATGTAAAGGCTTTCCAGACCTTTGATTGGAGAGAAATGATCAGACTGGTTAAAAATGCCCTGGGGGGAATGGCTGTGGTCAACACACCTTGGTGAAACACAAGGCTATAAATGACTAGCATCACTGTTTTTGTTTTTAAAGCAGGAATGCCATTCAAAGCTCAAGGTGTTGAAATACAAAACAGCTACACCTCTTCTCCAGCCATTGAGTGCTAGGTTGCTACAGCCATGGGAAAAAAATCCAAGTGTCTGTGGTTTGACAAAGTTGCTTAGGTCCCATGTAGCAAGGTGGTTAATAGTTGGAACTGAGCTGCTTGGCACTGTGGTCAGAATCTGGAGAGCTCCCAGCTTGAGCCCCTGTCTCTGAAACCCCCCCCCCCCGGCCGCCTTCATTCAGGCCACACAGCAGCTGCCTCTGTGTATCCCTGGAAGAACCCTCCCTACAGAAATACACAGTGTTTTGTAGAAGATTGGGTGTATTTACTCCATGTGATCTGAATACATATAATGAGACTCTCATAGTTAGTTCTTACTACAAATAATCATAGGGAAAAAAAATTCCTCAGCTCTGTTTTCCAGGAATTTCCCCCAACATTCTCTGCATTAGAGGCATTCTCCCCCCTCCTTAAAACAAGTCACTGTAAAAACTACAAAAAGACATTGACTGACATCCCAGTGCTCCAAGTTCTCTTAGTTCTCAGATTGCCAGGGGCTGCCTTGTGTGAGTACTGAGGTTGTTGTGATTGTGAGATCTAGTAGAAAAGTAATCCCTGAAAATTCAGGGTCTTCAAAACACAGTAGGATTCACTACCCCCTCACCCAAGTGGTGGCAAAAATAACAATTGTCCCCTGGGAAATGAGACTCATCGCTATGGTAACTAATGAAGGTTGCATCATTCTAGGGCACATTTTTAAAAGCCTGGATTTCGACATGGGAAGACGCCCCGTCTTATTTTACTCAGTAGCTTAGCAACCTGTGGTCTCCCATTTGTTACCACCCCCAGTCTTCCCTCTTCCCTCCAAAAGTGACCTATATAGATGGCTTTTTATTGTGGGCACTGTGAATTTGGTTCAGTCTTAGGTGTGTTTATAATGACCTTATTTTCTGGACCAAAAATTAGGACATGGGCTGCCTCTGAGAGGTGAAGGGTTTTTCTCCTGCTCCCCTGGCAGCCCCCATGGGGGTCTTCATGGATCTTTTTCATTCTGCACCACTTAACTCTGGGTATTATTTAGGGCTTTGTCTCTGGCCCTCTTTTCTTATTCTTCACCGATGACTTACCTGCTGGTTGGGTGCTGGTGGCTCTCAGATCTTAATTTTCAGCGAAGATCTTGCATTGGACCGCAGGAAATTTGTTCCCTGACTCAAGTCTCCAGGCCCAGCGAGTTCAAGATCCAGTCAGTATTGCCTTCCACAAGAGTCACCACCGTTCACGTGGCACGTGTGCTCCATCGTGTCCAACTCTGCGACCCCACGGACTGTAGCCCGCCAGGCTCCTCCGTCCGTGGGATTTCCCAGGCAAGAACACTGAGTGGGTTGCCATTTCCTCCTCCAGGGAATGTCCCCAACCCAGGGATTCTGACCTCTTCTCTAATGCCTCCTCCTTTTTTTTCCTCCTCCATGTGATCTGAATACATATAATAACCCCATAGGGGGAAAAAAATTCCTCAGCTCTGTTTTCCAGGAATTTCCCCAACATTCTCTGCATTAGAGGCATTCTCCCTCCTTAAAACAAGTCACTGTAAAAACTACAAAAAGACATTGACTGACATCCCAGTGCTCCAAGTTCTCTTAGTTCTCAGATTGCCAGGGGCTGCCTTGTGTGAGTACTGAGGTTGTTGTGATTGTGAGATCTAGTAGAAAAGTAATCCCTGAAAATTCAGGGTCTTCAAAACACAGTAGGATTCACTACCCCCTCACCCAAGTGGTGGCAAAAATAACAATTGTCCCCTGGGAAATGAGACTCATCGCTATGGTAACTAATGAAGGTTGCATCATTCTAGGGCACATTTTTAAAAGCCTGGATTTCGACATGGGAAGACGCCCCGTCTTATTTTACTCAGTAGCTTAGCAACCTGTGGTCTCCCATTTGTTACCACCCCCAGTCTTCCCTCTTCCCTCCAAAAGTGACCTATATAGATGGCTTTTTATTGTGGGCACGTTCTCACTGTGAATTTGGTTCAGTCTTAGGTGTGTTTATAATGACCTTATTTTCTGGACCAAAAATTAGGACATGGGCTGCCTCTGAGAGGTGAAGGGTTTTTCTCCTGCTCCCCTGGCAGCCCCCATGGGGGTCTTCATGGATCTTTTTCATTCTGCACCACTTAACTCTGGGTATTATTTAGGGCTTTGTCTCTGGCCCTCTTTTCTTATTCTTCACCGATGACTTACCTGCTGGTTGGGTGCTGGTGGCTCTCAGATCTTAATTTTCAGCGAAGATCTTGCATTGGACCGCAGGAAATTTGTTCCCTGACTCAAGTCTCCAGGCCCAGCGAGTTTAAGATCCAGTCAGTATTGCCTTCCACAAGAGTCACCACCGTTCACGTGGCACGTGTGCTCCATCGTGTCCAACTCTGCGACCCCACGGACTGTAGCCCGCCAGGCTCCTCCGTCCGTGGGATTTCCCAGGCAAGAACACTGAGTGGGTTGCCATTTCCTCCTCCAGGGAATGTCCCCAACCCAGGGATTCTGACCTCTTCTCTAATGCCTCCTCCTTTTTTTTTCCTGCTGCTCTGACCACATCCTCCAGACTGGTTACTTCCAGGTAAACAGGCTTCTCCAAGCTTCTCTTGAACAAACGAAAATATTAGGAGCTTGTGGCTGGCTGCTCACGCTCCAGGGGGTGTCCTTCTCCCAGGTAGCCAGCATCCTCAAAGTAAAATCCAGACTCTTCAGAGTGGCGGACAGAGCCGACCTGGTGACAAGCTCGAGCCTCCGTCACCTGAACCAGCTCCGTCGTCAGAGGCAGATGCTCCCAGGTGCTCCTGGAGCAGCACGGCCTTCTCCCTACTGTGGAGCTTTCCTTGCAGAGGTGGCACTTGTTTGTACATTTCATGTGCTAGTCCCCTTTGTTGTTGTTCAGTCCCTCAGCTGTGTCAGACTCTGTGACCCCACGGACTGTAGCCCACCAGGCTCCTCTGTTCTCCACTGTCTCCCAGAATTTGCTCAAATTCATGTCCATCTCACCCTCGGCCACGCCCTTCTCTGCCTGCCTTCAGTCTTTCCCAGCATCCGGGTCTTTTCCAGTGAGTTGGCTCCTTGCATCGGGTCGTCAAAGTATTGGAGCTTTAGCTTCAGCGATAGTCCTTCCAGCGAATATTCAGGGTTAATTTCCTTTAGGATTGACTGGTTTGATCTCCTTGCTGTCCATGGGACTCTCGAGAATCTTCTCCAGCACCGTAATTCGAAAGCAACAAAAACCCAGCATAGCCAAAAAAAAAAACAATATGCACCTAAATATTCTTCACCGATGACTTACCTGCTGGTTGGGTGCTGGTGGCTCTCAGATCTTAATTTTCAGCGAAGATCTTGCATTGGACCGCAGGAAATTTGTTCCCTGACTCAAGTCTCCAGGCCCAGCGAGTTCAAGATCCAGTCAGTATTGCCTTCCACAAGAGTCACCACCGTTCACGTGGCACGTGTGCTCCATCGTGTCCAACTCTGCGACCCCATGGACTGTAGCCCGCCAGGCTCCTCCGTCCGTGGGATTTCCCAGGCAAGAACACTGAGTGGGTTGCCATTTCCTCCTCCAGGGAATGTCCCCAACCCAGGGATTCTGACCTCTTCTCTAATGCCTCCTCCTTTTTTTTTTCCTGCTGCTCTGACCACATCCTCCAGACTGGTTACTTCCAGGTAAACAGGCTTCTCCAAGCTTCTCTTGAACAAACGAAAATATTAGGAGCTTGTGGCTGGCTGCTCACGCTCCAGGGGGTGTCCTTCTCCCAGGTAGCCAGCATCCTCAAAGTAAAATCCAGACTCTTCAGAGTGGCGGACAGAGCCGACCTGGTGACAAGCTCGAGCCTCCGTCACCTGAACCAGCTCCGTCGTCAGAGGCAGATGCTCCCAGGTGCTCCTGGAGCAGCACGGCCTTCTCCCTACTGTGGAGCTTTCCTTGCAGAGGTGGCACTTGTTTGTACATTTCATGTGCTAGTCCCCTTTGTTGTTGTTCAGTCCCTCAGCTGTGTCAGACTCTGTGACCCCACGGACTGTAGCCCACCAGGCTCCTCTGTTCTCCACTGTCTCCCAGAATTTGCTCAAATTCATGTCCATCTCACCCTCGGCCACGCCCTTCTCTGCCTGCCTTCAGTCTTTCCCAGCATCCGGGTCTTTTCCAGTGAGTTGGCTCCTTGCATCGGGTCGTCAAAGTATTGGAGCTTTAGCTTCAGCGATAGTCCTTCCAGCGAATATTCAGGGTTAATTTCCTTTAGGATTGACTGGTTTGATCTCCTTGCTGTCCATGGGACTCTCGAGAATCTTCTCCAGCACCGTAATTCGAAAGCAACAAAAACCCAGCATAGCCAAAAATAGATAAAAATAAATTTAAAAAGAGGTCATTGGTTGAATGTGAAGTGCACCAGTGGGGTAGAATTCCTAAACTTCTAAGAGTTTAGTAGTCCTAGAAAACCCAAACTATTCTAGTCCTGGTAGTTCATTGTCCACACTAGGATACGCGGACTTAAAGATGGCTAGAATGTAGGGTTTCCCTGGTGGTCCATGGGTAGAGAGTCTGCCTTGCAGTGCAAGGGGCACCGGTTCGATCCCTGGCCTGGGAAGATCATCCCATGGGCCGCAGAGCAGCTGGACCGATGTGTCCAACTACTGAGCAGGGGCTCTGGAGCGTATGCGCCCAGAGCCGGTGCTCCGTGACAAGAGAGGCCACTGCGATGGGAGGCAACAACAAAAAAAGATGAGTGAATGAAAGACCAATAGAAGTGGCCAAAAAAAAACAAAAAAGAATAAAGATGGATGAAAAGGGGGAAGAAAAGATGGCTAGAATGTAGAACAAAGGCCTATGTTCCTGGATAGGATGTGGGAGAGTGGACTGGTGTGGTGCTTGGCCATATATATTGGTATAAACAGGTACACACAGAGACACACAGTTCAGCAACCATGTCAAACTTAAACTCTGCTGGCAGCCTGTGTGTATCAGCACAGGTCAAAACAAGGAAGTCAAACAGAGATTTGGGAACATCTCATAAAGGCAGCATCTGACTCCCCCCACCCCCCGCTTGATTGAGCCCCTCTGTGTGATCCTGACCGTGCTGACGGTTGTGCTGGGAGCTGCCTGTGAGGAGGACACCCGCGTCCTGGCTGAGGTTGTAGCTCAGACTGTGGCTGGATTGGGTTTTTTGGAAGAATGTGGGGTGGGGTGAGAGGCAGCCTGGGAGTGCCGCTCCCTTTCTTACTCCTTTGGAGTATCCGTGGACGCCGGCGCTGTGAAGGGAAGAGTCCTAGCTCCTTCCCGTCGTCCCCACACAGTGTACAGCTTCCTCCTCAGCGTTGGCCCAGCTTGGTTCCTGCCATTCTGCCTGAGGCCTCAGTGCAGGTACAAACAGACTTCCTAGCTAAAACAGGTGACTGGAGAGAGGAATTTTTGACCGATCCTTCTGATAAGCTACAAACCTTGAGCATCAGTTGGGGACCTCACGTGGGGTTTGGCCCTGGGGCAGATGCCAAGTATGATAAAATGTGGTTTCTTCTAACTGTACTTAGAGCTCAGTCATGGAGCCAGCCAGCTCTGATGATAGGGGAGTTTTGATACATGCAGAGTTTACCTAACATCTATTTTAACCTTAAAAAAATTTGGTTTTTAGGTTTACAGAATACTAATCTGGTATCATACATATCTGTAAACTACAAAACTCAGTAAAAATGAAAAGTAAAATAAAAATTTTTAAATAGTAATATTTTAAAGTTATTTTTATTTATTGAAATGTGGTCAGCTGTGTCCAATGTAAGCCTGAGATTGTTTTCAAAATAGCCCAGCTGCTCCGCAGACTGAGCCCCACAGGGGGGACCTGATCTTGCTCGTTTGTTTTGAGATGAGCGTGGCTTCTCCTCAGTACCTGTTTCTTGTCTGTTGCTAAGAACTTGGGGAAGAGGAAGAAGCAGAGGAGGAGAAAATAGGACCCAGGCAAGGCAGCCCTGACAGGGCTGTGTTGGGTTTCTGCACCCCAAGGCTTTGTGTAGATATGAATGCAGTTTCTCTGCATTTCAGCAGGGTCATGGGTTTTTCTTCTCTAGTACACTGACCTCTACTGGCTTAACTATGACTTTAACCACAGCTGTTTTTTCTTATTTATTTATTTTCTCTCAAAGAAAAAAGTTTTTTGTGTTGCTTTTAAAATATCATTTGCAGAAAAATGAAGCACTTGATTGTAGGCTTTGTACAGTGTAATTTACATTTATCTCAAAAATTCCAGATTGTACTTTTTGCACTACCTTTTCTTTTTTTAAACTGCTGTTACACCTCTGACTATGAGAGAACAGGTGTTCTTATAGTGTTTTATTTTGAGATTGTAAAATTTATCAATTGCCAGGTACATGTTCATGTAAGGAAGGCCACATATTCATAATATATTTTTTTAAATTCTCATTTTACTTTTTACTTTTACAGAGTTTTCTTGTTGACAGATATGTGTGATCCCAGATTAGTCATATGTGTACCCCCCCCAATCCCACCCATATTCATAATATTTAGTGAAGGCAGCACAGAATTTAAAATAACTGTATCCACTAACTAGTTCTGGGCAAATCACTTAAGCTGTGTTGGGCTTATACTTTTATCTCTAAAGGATGGTTTCTGTTTCATAGGGCTTTGTAAGGATTAAATGTATATGCAAATTGTTTGAAGGACTGCTATTTCTGTAGAAATGTTTGTTACTGTTATTCTAATTAAAACTAATATTATCCTGCCACCTTTCTGATCTGCACAGCTGTTTTAAAAATTCTTTAGCCAAACCCATGGTGTGCTGAAGGGTACTTTTTTAACCAGGATTTTTAGGAACACTGTTACTTTAAAAACAAAAATGTGTGTGTATGTTTTCATCTATTTGGTTCAGCTTACATGAAAATAGTTGAACAACCTTTGTGCACACAGCGTAGGTGCCACTGTGGACTTAGATAGTCACAGCCTAAATGTTGAGAGTTGTGTTTTATCTGGGTTTTGACTTAAGGTGGTTTCCAGACCTGTTTCTTGTCTGTTGCTAAGAACTTGGAAGAGGAAGAAGCAGAGGAGGAAAATAGGACCCAGGCAAGGCAGCCCTGACAGGGCTGTGTTGGGTTTCTGCACCCCAAGGCTTTGTGTAGATATGAATGCAGTTTCTCTGCATTTCAGCAGGGTCATGGGTTTTTCTTCTCTAGTACACTGACCTCTACTGGCTTAACTATGACTTTAACCACAGCTGTTTTTTCTTATTTATTTATTTTCTCTCAAAGAAAAAAGTTTTTTGTGTTGCTTTTAAAATATCATTTGCAGAAAAATGAAGCACTTGATTGTAGGCTTTGTACAGTGTAATTTACATTTATCTCAAAAATTCCAGATTGTACTTTTTGCACTACCTTTTCTTCTTTTTTTAAACTGCTGTTACACCTCTGACTATGAGAGAACAGGTGTTCTTATAGTGTTTTATTTTGAGATTGTAAAATTTATCAATTGCCAGGTACATGTTCATGTAAGGAAGGCCACATATTCATAATATATTTTTTTAAATTCTCATTTTACTTTTTACTTTTACAGAGTTTTCTTGTTGACAGATATGTGTGATCCCAGATTAGTCATATGTGTACCCCCCCCAATCCCACCCATATTCATAATATTTAGTGAAGGCAGCACAGAATTTAAAATAACTGTATCCACTAACTAGTTCTGGGCAAATCACTTAAGCTGTGTTGGGCTTATACTTTTATCTCTAAAGGATGGTTTCTGTTTCATAGGGCTTTGTAAGGATTAAATGTATATGCAAATTGTTTGAAGGACTGCTATTTCTGTAGAAATGTTTGTTACTGTTATTCTAATTAAAACTAATATTATCCTGCCACCTTTCTGATCTGCACAGCTGTTTTAAAAATTCTTTAGCCAAACCCATGGTGTGCTGAAGGGTACTTTTTTAACCAGGATTTTTAGGAACACTGTTACTTTAAAAACAAAAATGTGTGTGTATGTTTTCATCTATTTGGTTCAGCTTACATGAAAATAGTTGAACAACCTTTGTGCACACAGCGTAGGTGCCACTGTGGACTTAGATAGTCACAGCCTAAATGTTGAGAGTTGTGTTTTATTCGGTGGGGATTTTTAGGACTTCAGGTTTCAGGTTCGTGAGATAGCTACCCAAATAACTCTGAGAGAACTGCTCTGAGGCAAGGGGGCAACCGGGTTATATAGAAATTTTGCAACAAAGGGCATGTAGTTGGAACATCAGGAGATGATTGTTATTTAAGGAAAACCAGATATCCCAAGTTAAGGAATTTAACACTTTTCTATGTAAGGAAAGATGCAAGAGTCAGGGCTCACTGAAATCATGCCTTTGATATGCACCTCGGCTCTCTGGGCCCAGTACCTTGTGTTTTCACTTCCTCTGTCGCCTCAGGGCTCACTGTGCAGATGCCTTCGAATGGCTGCTAGATGGCAGGTGTGCTTTCGTTCCTGAACTCCCTCAGGGCTCACCAGCGCACCCTCAGCAGTGGCAGCAATTGCTAATGGCCGTGACATCCTTGTTTAGCGATATGGCAGGAAGTATTCCATTCCTCTCCACCCACCCTGGCCAGGCACCCTAGTAACTATTTGCTATTTTGCTATGAGTTATTTAATGACAGGAGGTCCTGGTAAGCAACACGGAACTAATAAACCACCCCTAACCAGAAGAGTTCAGGGAAGGTTGAAAGGAGACACCACGTATCCAATCACCTCCCAGAATCCTTCTTGGTGGCATCCATCTTGGCTGAGCAATGTGTGCACCACCAGGAAGAACTCTGAGTCAGAATGACTGGCCAGAGACACCCCGGAAACTAATCCCACCACCATAAAACCCAAGGCTCTGAGCCACGTGGCAGAGCAGTTCTCCTGGGTTCCCTTACCATACCCCGGGTTCTTCCTGTCCTGGACTGTTATTCTAATTAAAACTAATATTATCCTGCCACCTTTCTGATCTGCACAGCTGTTTTAAAAATTCTTTAGCCAAACCCATGGTGTGCTGAAGGGTACTTTTTTAACCAGGATTTTTAGGAACACTGTTACTTTAAAAACAAAAATGTGTGTGTATGTTTTCATCTATTTGGTTCAGCTTACATGAAAATAGTTGAACAACCTTTGTGCACACAGCGTAGGTGCCACTGTGGACTTAGATAGTCACAGCCTAAATGTTGAGAGTTGTGTTTTATTCGGTGGGGATTTTTAGGACTTCAGGTTTCAGGTTCGTGAGATAGCTACCCAAATAACTCTGAGAGAACTGCTCTGAGGCAAGGGGGCAACCGGGTTATATAGAAATTTTGCAACAAAGGGCATGTAGTTGGAACATCAGGAGATGATTGTTATTTAAGGAAAACCAGATATCCCAAGTTAAGGAATTTAACACTTTTCTATGTAAGGAAAGATGCAAGAGTCAGGGCTCACTGAAATCATGCCTTTGATATGCACCTCGGCTCTCTGGGCCCAGTACCTTGTGTTTTCACTTCCTCTGTCGCCTCAGGGCTCACTGTGCAGATGCCTTCGAATGGCTGCTAGATGGCAGGTGTGCTTTCGTTCCTGAACTCCCTCAGGGCTCACCAGCGCACCCTCAGCAGTGGCAGCAATTGCTAATGGCCGTGACATCCTTGTTTAGCGATATGGCAGGAAGTATTCCATTCCTCTCCACCCACCCTGGCCAGGCACCCTAGTAACTATTTGCTATTTTGCTATGAGTTATTTAATGACAGGAGGTCCTGGTAAGCAACACGGAACTAATAAACCACCCCTAACCAGAAGAGTTCAGGGAAGGTTGAAAGGAGACACCACGTATCCAATCACCTCCCAGAATCCTTCTTGGTGGCATCCATCTTGGCTGAGC
This sequence comes from Tragulus kanchil, assembly GCA_022376925.1. Lineage (NCBI taxonomy): Eukaryota > Metazoa > Chordata > Mammalia > Artiodactyla > Tragulidae > Tragulus > Tragulus kanchil. Next base: position 71,986,333 of record JAIOJX010000003.1, on the reverse strand, counting down.
AATGTGTGCACCACCAGGAAGAACTCTGAGTCAGAATGACTGGCCAGAGACACCCCGGAAACTAATCCCACCACCATAAAACCCAAGGCTCTGAGCCACGTGGCAGAGCAGTTCTCCTGGGTTCCCTTACCATACTGTTCTCTGCCTGGGCAGCCTTTCCAATAAAATCTCTTGCTTTGTCAGCACATGTGCCTCCTCGGACAATTCATTTCCGAGTGTTAGAGAAGAGCCCGCTTTTGGGCCCTGGGTAGGGGTCCCCCTTCCTGCAACACCTTTATCTCTAATCCATGTGTAAGAAGCTGCCCCACGTGTACTGGCTGCTCAGATGACCTGTAGTAATTTTAAACTCAGTATGTTGAAGTGAAACTGGCCTGGTTTTGCTGCCTTCCTCTGCTTTCTCCCGCCCCTTGTAGGGAGCAGTGTAGTGGGTGAGAGAGCAGGGTCTAAAGGTGGATACCTGATTCACCCTGGGGCTCTGTGCACCCCTGGCCTCTGGGGTGCAGAAATCATGACATTAATGAAACTGTTTACCTCAAACATGGACTAAGCAGGTACCAGGGCTTGAACCCAGGTCAAACCCACAGTGTTCCAACTCAACTCACTCACCAGGTTTCAGGACATGATGAAACTCGGGTTCTTGATGTGTCCATGCAGTAAGAATTCAGTGAGAGACAAAGTGATAGGTAAGCAGTGGATTTAGCACTCCACAGACAGAGTGTGGGCCGTCTCAGAAGGCAAGAACAGCCTCAAAATGTGTTGTGGTTAGCTTGTATGGGCTGGGTAATTTCTTAGGTTTATAAACAGGAGGGTTTTTCCACCTGTTTGGGGAAAGGGACGGAGATTTCCAGGAATTGGGCCACCACCTACTTTTTAGCGATATGGCAGGAAGTATTCCATTCCTCTCCACCCACCTGGCCAGGCACCCTAGTAACTATTTGCTATTTTGCTATGAGTTATTTAATGACAGGAGGTCCTGGTAAGCAACACGGAACTAATAAACCACCCCTAACCAGAAGAGTTCAGGGAAGGTTGAAAGGAGACACCACGTATCCAATCACCTCCCAGAATCCTTCTTGGTGGCATCCATCTTGGCTGAGCAATGTGTGCACCACCAGGAAGAACTCTGAGTCAGAATGACTGGCCAGAGACACCCCGGAAACTAATCCCACCACCATAAAACCCAAGGCTCTGAGCCACGTGGCAGAGCAGTTCTCCTGGGTTCCCTTACCATACTGTTCTCTGCCTGGGCAGCCTTTCCAATAAAATCTCTTGCTTTGTCAGCACATGTGCCTCCTCGGACAATTCATTTCCGAGTGTTAGAGAAGAGCCCGCTTTTGGGCCCTGGGTAGGGGTCCCCCTTCCTGCAACACCTTTATCTCTAATCCATGTGTAAGAAGCTGCCCCACGTGTACTGGCTGCTCAGATGACCTGTAGTAATTTTAAACTCAGTATGTTGAAGTGAAACTGGCCTGGTTTTGCTGCCTTCCTCTGCTTTCTCCCGCCCCTTGTAGGGAGCAGTGTAGTGGGTGAGAGAGCAGGGTCTAAAGGTGGATACCTGATTCACCCTGGGGCTCTGTGCACCCCTGGCCTCTCTGGGGTGCAGAAATCATGACATTAATGAAACTGTTTACCTCAAACATGGACTAAGCAGGTACCAGGGCTTGAACCCAGGTCAAACCCACAGTGTTCCAACTCAACTCACTCACCAGGTTTCAGGACATGATGAAACTCGGGTTCTTGATGTGTCCATGCAGTAAGAATTCAGTGAGAGACAAAGTGATAGGTAAGCAGTGGATTTAGCACTCCACAGACAGAGTGTGGGCCGTCTCAGAAGGCAAGAACAGCCTCAAAATGTGTTGTGGTTAGCTTGTATGGGCTGGGTAATTTCTTAGGTTTATAAACAGGAGGGTTTTTTCCACCTGTTTGGGGAAAGGGACGGAGATTTCCAGGAATTGGGCCACCACCTACTTTTTGGTTTTTGGTGGTTGGCTTCCAAACTGTCATTGTGCCCTTGGGTGTGTCATTTAGCATACTGATGTGTTACAATGAGCATATACTGAGGATCAAGATCTAGTTAAAGTCAACCTTTCACCATCGTTGGTTCTAATCAGTTTCTCTCATATCCTCAGGCTGTGATGTTCTGTTAAAGGTTATACCCTTCCCCATTCTCCTGTTTCATTAATAATCATACCAAACCCTCTTGAGAGTCCTTTGGACAGCAGGGAGATCAAACCAGTCAATTCTAAAGGAAATCAACCCTAAAGAGTCTTTGGAAGGACTGATGCTGAAGCTGAAGCTACAATACTTTGGCTGCCTGATGCCAAGAAAAGACCTTGATGCTGGGAAAGATGGAGGGCAGGAGGAGAAAGGGATGATAGAGGGTGAGATGATTAGATGGCATCACCAACTCAACGGACTTGAGTTTGAGCAAACTCTGGAAGGTAGTGAAGGACAGGGAAGCCTGGCGTGCTGCGGTCCATGGAGATGCAAAGCAACAGTTGTCTCAAAATAGCCAGCTTGTCGGGGGTCTGGAAGCCAGGTTCTTTTATAGAACTGGAGAGAAATAGTGAGGAACTAAAATCAAAAGGCAGAATAGAGAGAGAGAGGCAGTGAGGAAGTAAAGTAAAAAGGGCCATCAGTCTGGCAAAACATCTCTGGGAATGGCCAGCCTCCGGAATGGGTGTGTTAATCACTTCACAGGTGGGCAGGGTCCTCTGAGGCAGTCTGTTGGCTATAATAACAATAGCAACAAAAAGCAAGTGAAAGGGACAATTCCAGCATGGAGTCAGAATTGGTTCTTCTCTGCAGCATAACCACCGGACAGCCAGGGAATTCCCCCTCATGCTTATTTTCTAATGGGGAAATCAAATTGTAACCAAGCAGGACTCTATGGCGCCTTCCCAGGATAGGAGCCCTGCCCTGGACAACCCTCTGCTTTAGCCACTGTCTGAAGTACCTAGATCATAGTATCTGATACACCTTTCCTGAGGTGTTTTATAGAGGTGAAACCCCTAACAAATGGAAGATGTTGACTTTGAGCTCATAACCCCATGTAACCACATTCTATATGTGATCATTTGCATTTAGTAACCCCCAAATCCCAGTCTATCGGTCCCTCACTCCTCCTTGGCAACCACAAGTCTGAAGACTGAATATTTTACATATCATGATTTGGTAACTGAAAATCACATTCTCCCTCCTTTCTAGAGATTGCGTTGTTACTTGTTGAATGGTGCACTTGTCTGTTTAGTGACTTTTGGAACCACTTTCTGCCAAGACTGTATTTCTTATTGTATGGGATCATTGAAAATCTTCTTTTATCTGTGAGTTCAACCAGTGATTTATTTTAGTGCAGGAGATCAACGTCAATTCAAAAGGGATAGAGTCTTTGGAAGGACTGATGCTGAAGCTGAAGCTACAATACTTTGGCTGCCTGATGCCAAGAAAAGACCTTGATGCTGGGAAAGATGGAGGGCAGGAGGAGAAAGGGATGATAGAGGGTGAGATGATTAGATGGCATCACCAACTCAACGGACTTGAGTTTGAGCAAACTCTGGAAGGTAGTGAAGGACAGGGAAGCCTGGCGTGCTGCGGTCCATGGAGATGCAAAGCAACAGTTGTCTCAAAATAGCCAGCTTGTCGGGGGTCTGGAAGCCAGGTTCTTTTATAGAACTGGAGAGAAATAGTGAGGAACTAAAATCAAAAGGCAGAATAGAGAGAGAGAGGCAGTGAGGAAGTAAAGTAAAAAGGGCCATCAGTCTGGCAAAACATCTCTGGGAATGGCCAGCCTCCGGAATGGGTGTGTTAATCACTTCACAGGTGGGCAGGGTCCTCTGAGGCAGTCTGTTGGCTATAATAACAATAGCAACAAAAAGCAAGTGAAAGGGACAATTCCAGCATGGAGTCAGAATTGGTTCTTCTCTGCAGCATAACCACCGGACAGCCAGGGAATTCCCCCTCATGCTTATTTTCTAATGGGGAAATCAAATTGTAACCAAGCAGGACTCTATGGCGCCTTCCCAGGATAGGAGCCCTGCCCTGGACAACCCTCTGCTTTAGCCACTGTCTGAAGTACCTAGATCATAGTATCTGATACACCTTTCCTGAGGTGTTTTATAGAGGTGAAACCCCTAACAAATGGAAGATGTTGACTTTGAGCTCATAACCCCATGTAACCACATTCTATATGTGATCATTTGCATTTAGTAACCCCCAAATCCCAGTCTATCGGTCCCTCACTCCTCCTTGGCAACCACAAGTCTGAAGACTGAATATTTTACATATCATGATTTGGTAACTGAAAATCACATTCTCCCTCCTTTCTAGAGATTGCGTTGTTACTTGTTGAATGGTGCACTTGTCTGTTTAGTGACTTTTGGAACCACTTTCTGCCAAGACTGTATTTCTTATTGTATGGGATCATTGAAATTACTCTTCTTTTATCTGTGAGTTCAACCAGTGATTTATTTTAGTGCCTGAATTTCATTAAGGAGAAAAAGGTCTCCCTTTCCCTTTAAATTTGTTTGGCAGACACTACCCAGGAAGCCCTTCAGACCTAGAGAACTGAGAGAAAGACCACTCTCTTCTCTCCTCCCTCAGTGAACTGCCAGGCAAATCCAAACACACATCCCCAAATTTTGGAGGACAGGGTTCCAACACCTGGTACCTGCAAGCCACGTGGTGAACACCAGCCCTGGTTCCCACAGCTACCTGCTCTGTGCATGGGGCACGCAAGATGGTAGCTAGAAGTTGAGAAGTAACCTTTACTGACATACACCTGCTTCTTCATCAGGCATTCCTAGGGAAGCTGCAAGTGTCTAACTAGACTTTAGATTCTGAAACGAATAATTCTGCCAGTTCTTCCCAGTTCCATAATTGATTTGGGTACGGGGACTGATTCTTGAAGCTTCCAACTCTGCCATTTTCTATGATGTCACTCTTTTATTTATTCTTGTTGACACAATAGTCTCCATATTATAATGTTGTATTGGCGTATATTTTGAAAAGAACTTAAGTGAAAGCTGATAGATGTATAAATAATGTATTAAATTACTCCTTAAGAATTATTTTCCATTATATCTGACTATATCTTAGAAATTGGCTGGCTGGTTGAAAAGATGGAATTTTACAAATATATATAGTGGTGTTACCTTTAGTACCTAGATCATAGTATCTGATACACCCTAAAACCAAATGGAAGATGTTGACTTTGAGCTCATAACCCCATGTAACCACATTCTATATGTGATCATTTGCATTTAGTAACCCCCAAATCCCAGTCTATCGGTCCCTCACTCCTCCTTGGCAACCACAAGTCTGAAGACTGAATATTTTACATATCATGATTTGGTAACTGAAAATCACATTCTCCCTCCTTTCTAGAGATTGCGTTGTTACTTGTTGAATGGTGCACTTGTCTGTTTAGTGACTTTTGGAACCACTTTCTGCCAAGACTGTATTTCTTATTGTATGGGATCATTGAAATTACTCTTCTTTTATCTATGAGTTCAACCAGTGATTTATTTTAGTGCCTGAATTTCATTAAGGAGAAAAAGGTCTCCCTTTCCCTTTAAATTTGTTTGGCAGACACTACCCAGGAAGCCCTTCAGACCTAGAGAACTGAGAGAAAGACCACTCTCTTCTCTCCTCCCTCAGTGAACTGCCAGGCAAATCCAAACACACATCCCCAAATTTTGGAGGACAGGGTTCCAACACCTGGTACCTGCAAGCCACGTGGTGAACACCAGCCCTGGTTCCCACAGCTACCTGCTCTGTGCATGGGGCACGCAAGATGGTAGCTAGAAGTTGAGAAGTAACCTTTACTGACATACACCTGCTTCTTCATCAGGCATTCCTAGGGAAGCTGCAAGTGTCTAACTAGACTTTAGATTCTGAAACGAATAATTCTGCCAGTTCTTCCCAGTTCCATAATTGATTTGGGTACGGGGACTGATTCTTGAAGCTTCCAACTCTGCCATTTTCTATGATGTCACTCTTTTATTTATTCTTGTTGACACAATAGTCTCCATATTATAATGTTGTATTGGCGTATATTTTGAAAAGAACTTAAGTGAAAGCTGATAGATGTATAAATAATGTATTAAATTACTCCTTAAGAATTATTTTCCATTATACCTGACTATATCTTAGAAATTGGCTGGCTGGTTGAAAAGATGGAATTTTACAAATATATATAGTGGTGTTACATTATATCACTACATCGTATCTTGGTCAAAGTTGCTCAGTTGTGTCCAGCTCTTTGCGACCTGTAGAGGAGCCATGGAATTCTCCAGACAAGAATATTCCAGTGGGTAGCCGTTCCTTTCTCCAGGGGATCTTTCCAACCCAGGGATTGAACCCAGGTCTCCCACATTGCAGGCAGATTGTTCATCATCTGAGCAATCAGGGAAGCCCAAGAGTACTGGAATCGGTTGCCTATCCCTTCTCTAAGGGATCTTCCCAACCCAGGAATTGAACCAGGCTCTCCTGCATTGCAGATAGATTCTTTACCATCTGAGCCACCAAGGGAAGCCTGCAGAGAAAATGGCATGTCCTTATCATGTCTGTAGTTAGTCTACTCTTTTCCTCCTATTGGGAGACTCACTGATTAACTGGGGAAGAAATCCAATACAGATTAAAACAGTCTGATGTAATGACTTAAATGGCCTGTTTAGGTAATTGTCCCACTTTCTCTGAGATAAAAATGCTCAGTGTCTGCTTCTTACCTGGGAGGGTTTAAGAGTATGGGGGTGAGGATTGTGGTATATATGATCTCCTAGCAGCCACGGGCCACTGTTCATTTCCTGTGGTTTGTTTGCTATCTCTTCTGCTACTCTGGGGCTGTGTCCCTTTACCTCCTAGTTGTGTTGACCTTGGGGGCAGGTGCTGGTGTAACTTGTGGTAGGGGGTTTCTGGTGAATAAGAATCTAACAGAACCCCCGACAGCTTCGTTCTCTCGCTCTGACTCCTCTCTGAGCTTTTCTGGACGTCTGCCATGCCTGCTGGTTTGCTTTTTACTCCTTCTTTTTGGGTCGGGACTGATTCTTGAAGCTTCCAACTCTGCCATTTTCTATGATGTCACTCTTTTATTTACTTGTTGACACAATAGTCTCCATATTATAATGTTGTATTGGCGTATATTTTGAAAAGAACTTAAGTGAAAGCTGATAGATGTATAAATAATGTATTAAATTACTCCTTAAGAATTATTTTCCATTATATCTGACTATATCTTAGAAATTGGCTGGCTGGTTGAAAAGATGGAATTTTACAAATATATATAGTGGTGTTACATTATATCACTACATCGTATCTTGGTCAAAGTTGCTCAGTTGTGTCCAGCTCTTTGCGACCTGTAGAGGAGCCATGGAATTCTCCAGACAAGAATATTCCAGTGGGTAGCCGTTCCTTTCTCCAGGGGATCTTTCCAACCCAGGGATTGAACCCAGGTCTCCCACATTGCAGGCAGATTGTTCATCATCTGAGCAATCAGGGAAGCCCAAGAGTACTGGAATCGGTTGCCTATCCCTTCTCTAAGGGATCTTCCCAACCCAGGAATTGAACCAGGCTCTCCTGCATTGCAGATAGATTCTTTACCATCTGAGCCACCAAGGGAAGCCTGCAGAGAAAATGGCATGTCCTTATCATGTCTGTAGTTAGTCTACTCTTTTCCTCCTATTGGGAGACTCACTGATTAACTGGGGAAGAAATCCAATACAGATTAAAACAGTCTGATGTAATGACTTAAATGGCCTGTTTAGGTAATTGTCCCACTTTCTCTGAGATAAAAATGCTCAGTGTCTGCTTCTTACCTGGGAGGGTTTAAGAGTATGGGGGTGAGGATTGTGGTATATATGATCTCCTAGCAGCCACGGGCCACTGTTCATTTCCTGTGGTTTGTTTGCTATCTCTTCTGCTACTCTGGGGCTGTGTCCCTTTACCTCCTAGTTGTGTTGACCTTGGGGGCAGGTGCTGGTGTAACTTGTGGTAGGGGGTTTCTGGTGAATAAGAATCTAACAGAACCCCCGACAGCTTCGTTCTCTCTCGCTCTGACTCCTCTCTGAGCTTTTCTGGACGTCTGCCATGCCTCTGTCTGGCTTGCTGGTCTGGAACTTCACCCCCTCCTTTGCTGCAGGATAACCCCATTCCGCGGAGGATTCCATGCCCAGTCCTCTAGCGCAGGAGTCTGAGGCTCAGCATTTATCATTGCCTGACCATGTTTGGAAAAATCGCCTCTCAAGACAATGTCCTAGTGTGTAAGACTGAATTTACTAGTAATCCTTTGTGTGTCAGATCGTGCATGTTGTTTTGTTTTCTCTCTTCCTACTTTCTTCCCTAATAGATCCTAATTACTGCCCATGGAGATGAATGTTTCCAGCAGACAGGGCAAAGGGCATGTGCTCCAAGGGCAAAACAACTTCAAGGTTAATAGTAGAACACTATCACACGTGGGTATGTAAACATATATGAGGATAGAATTTAATTATCCTCAAATATCTAATTAGAAAGCAGTCATATGTAATTCGAAATATATACACCCTAAAATTTAAGAAATGATAGTATCTTTAGAGAACATAAGTGATATGCATGTGCATATGTATGTAATGTGTATGTTGAGTTAAGATATATATATTCGTGTATTGTATAGAGATATGTTATAAACAAACATGTGTTATATATATTTATATGTAATATATATTACATAATAATAGCAATATAACTATGTTGTATACACACACAGAGTTGACTGTTGAACAGCACAGGGATTAGGGGCATTGATCCTCCATGCAGTTTAGAATCTGCATATCGGGCTTCCGTGGTGGCTCAGTGATAAAGAATCCACCTGCAGGAGATGTGGGTTTGATCCCTGATGCTGGATGACCCCATACACCAAACAGATGCACCACAGCTCTTGAGCCTGTGCTTTAGAGCCCCATGCAACCACCAGCTCTTGAGCCCTAGTGTTCATTTCCTGTGGTTTGTTTGCTATCTCTTCTGCTACTCTGGGGCTGTGTCCCTTTACCTCCTAGTTGTGTTGACCTTGGGGGCAGGTGCTGGTGTAACTTGTGGTAGGGGGTTTCTGGTGAATAAGAATCTAACAGAACCCCCGACAGCTTCGTTCTCTCTCGCTCTGACTCCTCTCTGAGCTTTTCTGGACGTCTGCCATGCCTCTGTCTGGCTTGCTGGTCTGGAACTTCACCCCCTCCTTTGCTGCAGGATAACCCCATTCCGCGGAGGATTCCATGCCCAGTCCTCTAGCGCAGGAGTCTGAGGCTCAGCATTTATCATTGCCTGACCATGTTTGGAAAAATCGCCTCTCAAGACAATGTCCTAGTGTGTAAGACTGAATTTACTAGTAATCCTTTGTGTGTCAGATCGTGCATGTTGTTTTGTTTTCTCTCTTCCTACTTTCTTCCCTAATAGATCCTAATTACTGCCCATGGAGATGAATGTTTCCAGCAGACAGGGCAAAGGGCATGTGCTCCAAGGGCAAAACAACTTCAAGGTTAATAGTAGAACACTATCACACGTGGGTATGTAAACATATATGAGGATAGAATTTAATTATCCTCAAATATCTAATTAGAAAGCAGTCATATGTAATTCGAAATATATACACCCTAAAATTTAAGAAATGATAGTATCTTTAGAGAACATAAGTGATATGCATGTGCATATGTATGTAATGTGTATGTTGAGTTAAGATATATATATTCGTGTATTGTATAGAGATATGTTATAAACAAACATGTGTTATATATATTTATATGTAATATATATTACATAATAATAGCAATATAACTATGTTGTATACACACACAGAGTTGACTGTTGAACAGCACAGGGATTAGGGGCATTGATCCTCCATGCAGTTTAGAATCTGCATATCGGGCTTCCGTGGTGGCTCAGTGATAAAGAATCCACCTGCAGGAGATGTGGGTTTGATCCCTGATGCTGGATGACCCCATACACCACAGAGCAACGAAGCCCATGCACCACAGCTCTTGAGCCTGTGCTTTAGAGCCCTGGAGCAGCGACTGCTAAAGCCCACATACCCTAGAATCTCTGCTGCACAAGAGAAGCCACTGCAATGAGATACCTTCACAGTGTAGCGAAGAGTAGCCCCCGCTCACTGCAACTAGAGAAAAGCCCAGGCTGCAGTGAAGACCCAGCACAGCCAAAAATAAATAATTAAATTACATTTTAAAAGAAAATCTACATGTGACTTTACAGTTGACTTTCTGTATCTGTGATTCCATATCTGCGATTCAACCATTTGTGGATTGTGTAGTAGTGTAGTACATATTTGGTGAAAAAATATCTGCTTATAAGTAGATCTGATACAATTCAAACTCATGTTGTTCATGGTCCACCATATACACAGTTAAGGACTTTGGTTTCTATCAGCACTTTCCCATGACCCAATCCAGTATGATTTGACACACCCGTTCATTTCGTTGCAGGACTGTTCGTGTGTGGTTGAAGAGAGACAGTGGACAATACTGGCCAAGCATATACCATATGATGCCTTGTAAGTATCTGGATCTCTGTCTTAAGAATCATACATGGACCCCACCTCCCCTTCCTTCCCCGATTGCCTGCTCTGTCTTCTCCTGAGTAGAGATGCCTGAGGGTTGGGATTATCATTATAATGGAAAGTACTATGTTACACTTTGTTGGCTCTCAGTATGTAAAATAAGAAAATTGTTCTGAAAAATTGACTGTATATTCACAATTCCTGAGTCAGATTAATGGAAGGACTGCAGTACCTAGGCTCCCTGATTACAGCCATCTCCCTCTCATTTCCAGCTTTTTGTTTAATTTTTTTTATAAATAGTTCCTTAGACTATTCACAATTTTGTCCAGTGATTACATTTGTGAAGTAAATTTGTTCTTGCATTATTTTTCTATTACTTGTTCAAATTCAAGATATTCAGATCTCAGAAGGATTTGCTGTGAGTTGAAATGTTCTAATTAGAAGTAAGTCTCCTTTCCCTAAAATCTTCTGTGAGAAATATGGCCTTGCACTGATAAATAGTGAATCTTTCAAATATACTTTTTCAAAATGAATAATTCATAGATTCTTGAACTGGCAGAAGTTCCCCTGAAGAAAGAGGCGTGGACCCTGAAGATAGGAAGTTTCTTCTTAGTTTATTGTTTTATCATGAAAATTAGTGAAATGTGGGTATCCTATTCCATGTTTACTTTAGTGTAGAATAATTCTTTGACAATATTATCAGTTACAAAAATTGACTGTATATTCACAATTCACAAACATTTCTCTTACTCCCCTTCCTACAAACCTTAATTGAAATTGATGTGCTAGAAAAACGCCTCTGGTTTGTTGTTTGGTTCCTGTGCCCTCTGACTTTCTGAAGATGCACCTCTGCCCTGATAGCAGTACCCCAGTTTGAGTAGAGCATACCACAATGTTCAACCCAGAGAAATCCATGCCACGCTGTAGGTGTGATTAAGTTTATGCCTCTGGCAAAAGAAGGCTGTAATAACTTAAACAACAATTTTAAGGACTTTGGTTTCTATCAGCACTTTCCCATGACCCAATCCAGTATGATTTGACACACCCGTTCATTTCGTTGCAGGACTGTTCGTGTGTGGTTGAAGAGAGACAGTGGACAATACTGGCCAAGCATATACCATATGATGCCTTGTAAGTATCTGGATCTCTGTCTTAAGAATCATACATGGACCCCACCTCCCCTTCCTTCCCCGATTGCCTGCTCTGTCTTCTCCTGAGTAGAGATGCCTGAGGGTTGGGATTATCATTATAATGGAAAGTACTATGTTACACTTTGTTGGCTCTCAGTATGTAAAATAAGAAAATTGTTCTGAAAAATTGACTGTATATTCACAATTCCTGAGTCAGATTAATGGAAGGACTGCAGTACCTAGGCTCCCTGATTACAGCCATCTCCCTCTCATTTCCAGCTTTTTGTTTAATTTTTTTTATAAATAGTTCCTTAGACTATTCACAATTTTGTCCAGTGATTACATTTGTGAAGTAAATTTGTTCTTGCATTATTTTTCTATTACTTGTTCAAATTCAAGATATTCAGATCTCAGAAGGATTTGCTGTGAGTTGAAATGTTCTAATTAGAAGTAAGTCTCCTTTCCCTAAAATCTTCTGTGAGAAATATGGCCTTGCACTGATAAATAGTGAATCTTTCAAATATACTTTTTCAAAATGAATAATTCATAGATTCTTGAACTGGCAGAAGTTCCCCTGAAGAAAGAGGCGTGGACCCTGAAGATAGGAAGTTTCTTCTTAGTTTATTGTTTTATCATGAAAATTAGTGAAATGTGGGTATCCTATTCCATGTTTACTTTAGTGTAGAATAATTCTTTGACAATATTATCAGTTACAAAAATTGACTGTATATTCACAATTCACAAACATTTCTCTTACTCCCCTTCCTACAAACCTTAATTGAAATTGATGTGCTAGAAAAACGCCTCTGGTTTGTTGTTTGGTTCCTGTGCCCTCTGACTTTCTGAAGATGCACCTCTGCCCCTGATAGCAGTACCCCAGTTTGAGTAGAGCATACCACAATGTTCAACCCAGAGAAATCCATGCCACGCTGTAGGTGTGATTAAGTTTATGCCTCTGGCAAAAGAAGGCTGTAATAACTTAAACAACAATTTTGCCTGCTTATGAGCAAATACATTATTAAGGATGTAATGGATATCTGTGGTTTTCAAATTTACCTTTGAGGTTTGCATTTCTTTACAATTGTAGTGCAAAGATGATAGCCAGGTAGTTGAACCAAGTATCCCACGCCTCCGTTAGTGAAAAAGAAGCTTATGATTCTGAACACAGTAAGTCCCCCACATACAAATGAGTCCCATTCCAAGAGGGAGTTCATTGGCCGAACAAAGGAAGCCTAGGTACCAAACTAACACAATCAGTTGTGTAGTACCATTCTGTAATAGATTTATAATACTTTCCACACACATGATACATACAAAGCAAACAAACACAAAAAATAAACACTTTTAATCTTACAGAACAGTACCTTGAAAAGTACAATAGGACAGTACAGCAGCTGGCATACAGGGGCATGTTTGCATCTTTGAAAGCTGGCAGCTTGGATGCAGAGGAGCATCTGTGCTTAGCTGCTCTCCTTACTGGCTGTGCCTCCAGCAGATGAGTCTGCACAGCAGAGACCCCAGGTGAACTTTCTTCTTCAGTCTTGGCAGTGATGAAGGGCTTAGGTAAATAAAACAGGAAAGGAATTCTATAATTGATTTTTTTTCCTTATTTTTAAGTGGTATTACCAATCTTACATACGGACTTTTTCATCGCACTTATGATATCTAACAGGACTAGCTGGGGGAAATTCTCTAGTCCAGCAAGTTAAAGTTGACCCCCAAGGCCTGCCATTCCCACGTGGCTAAGAAGACAAGAGAGACAGATGTGGGCAGAGTGACGAGGGCTTGGGGGCGGTGCTCAGGGAACCTCCTTGAGATGGATGTTGATCAGAACCTCCTGAAGATGCGGGATCCTAAACAATACCAACCATCCCTGCTTCCCAGTCCACACATCTGTACACATTTGGGGTCATTCTCTAACGTTCTGTTTATTCAGATATCGCTGAGGATAGAGAGAAGCCTCGAGTTGCATTTTCATCCTTTAGTAAGCTGTATCCATGAATGACTAAATAGACCACCCGACATGGGTACTCAGTAAAGAAATATCTATTGAAGACTTGAAGCTGATAACAGAGATGAGTTTCCCTGAGCGTATTATCATACATTTTCTTAAAGGACTGAGCATGGTCTTTGAGAAGAACGAGCCTCTAATTATTTGCATGTTTTGCCTGTGACCTTCTACTAAAGGGAGTAAAGAAGGGGTTACTTTGCTCTCCACATGTGGTCTGTGGGCCAGCAGCATCAGGGTCACCTGAGAGCTTACTAGAAGTGCAGAGCCTAAAACAGGTACAAATGAGTCCCATTCCAAGAGGGAGTTCATTGGCCGAACAAAGGAAGCCTAGGTACCAAACTAACACAATCAGTTGTGTAGTACCATTCTGTAATAGATTTATAATACTTTCCACACACATGATACATACAAAGCAAACAAACACAAAAAATAAACACTTTTAATCTTACAGAACAGTACCTTGAAAAGTACAATAGGACAGTACAGCAGCTGGCATACAGGGGCATGTTTGCATCTTTGAAAGCTGGCAGCTTGGATGCAGAGGAGCATCTGTGCTTAGCTGCTCTCCTTACTGGCTGTGCCTCCAGCAGATGAGTCTGCACAGCAGAGACCCCAGGTGAACTTTCTTCTTCAGTCTTGGCAGTGATGAAGGGCTTAGGTAAATAAAACAGGAAAGGAATTCTATAATTGATTTTTTTTCCTTATTTTTAAGTGGTATTACCAATCTTACATACGGACTTTTTCATCGCACTTATGATATCTAACAGGACTAGCTGGGGGAAATTCTCTAGTCCAGCAAGTTAAAGTTGACCCCCAAGGCCTGCCATTCCCACGTGGCTAAGAAGACAAGAGAGACAGATGTGGGCAGAGTGACGAGGGCTTGGGGGCGGTGCTCAGGGAACCTCCTTGAGATGGATGTTGATCAGAACCTCCTGAAGATGCGGGATCCTAAACAATACCAACCATCCCTGCTTCCCAGTCCACACATCTGTACACATTTGGGGTCATTCTCTAACGTTCTGTTTATTCAGATATCGCTGAGGATAGAGAGAAGCCTCGAGTTGCATTTTCATCCTTTAGTAAGCTGTATCCATGAATGACTAAATAGACCACCCGACATGGGTACTCAGTAAAGAAATATCTATTGAAGACTTGAAGCTGATAACAGAGATGAGTTTCCCTGAGCGTATTATCATACATTTTCTTAAAGGACTGAGCATGGTCTTTGAGAAGAACGAGCCTCTAATTATTTGCATGTTTTGCCTGTGACCTTCTACTAAAGGGAGTAAAGAAGGGGTTACTTTGCTCTCCACATGTGGTCTGTGGGCCAGCAGCATCAGGGTCACCTGAGAGCTTACTAGAAGTGCAAACACTGAGGTCCACCTGAGAGCTACTGAATCACAATCTGCATTTTAATAAGATCCCTAGGTGATTTGAATGCCTTTATATTTTGAGGTTACCTTTTGGCATTATCTCCAACATACTGGAAGATGGTTTTTCCATTAGCCATGTACAGATGTGAGAGTTGGACCATAAAGATGGCTGAGCACCAAATTGATGCTTTTGAATTGTGGTGCTGGAGAAGACTCTCAAGAGCCCCTTGGACAGCAAAGAGATCAAACCAGTCACTCCTAAAGGAAATCATCTCTGAATATTCATTGGAAGAACTGATGCTGAAGCTAAAGCTTCGGTACTTTGGCCATATGATGCAAAGAGCTGACTCAGTAGAAATGATTCTGATGCTGGGAAAGATTTAGGGCAGGAGAAGAAGGAGGCAGCAGAGGATGAGATGGTTAAATAGCATCACTGACTTCATGGACAACCTCTGGGAGACAGTGAAGAACAGGGAAGCCTGACATGCTACAGTCCATGGGATGCGAAAGAGTCAGACATGACTTAGTAACTACCACCAACATGCTGATCTGTTTACATGTGTTTATATGAACACACGTGAAGGCTTGTACATGTCCAGTGTTGGTTTGTGAATACATAGATATAAGTACACGTTCTAGTAGACCACATACTTCCTGTGCGCCAACTGTATACAAGCTAGATGCCAGGAAATGCTGGTGAACAGTGGGTGGTCAAGGTGATTTCTGCAGTCTTTCATTGTTGGTCCATTCCATCTATTGTGAAGGGGAAAAAGAAGAAAAGGTTGTGTTCTTCACAGTTGATCGGAAATTGGCGTTTATGTTGCTAGGGATCATATGCATTCAGGTAATATGGGACTCTATCTCAGAGAAAGAATTTTTGTTTACTTTGAGAGAGGCAGACTCTTACTGCATAAGGAAATAGCCTACCTTTTCTTGTCAGTTAGAATTTATTTATTTATTGAATTTTCAAAGTTTTTTTTTTTTTGCAAATCCTTTCTATTGGAAAGTGGTTATCTTTAAATAAGGGTTCTGTGGTGTTAGCTACAGTGTAAGTGGAAAAGTACTGTGTACTGGAGGCTGTAATATGGACACCACAAGGCAGATATGACCATATTGTATGTTTATAGTGGTACAAAAAAAGCGTATACCAAGTCCTGAAGAAAACAGAGAGATAATATCTTGTATGTGTAATATATGGCTTACTTGTTTATTGTGTCCATTAAAATACCTTTAAGAAAAGTTAAACCCATAGAAACAAGTAGAAGAGACATAGTGACTTATAGTTGATAAAACATACTGTATGGTTGAAATTTGCTGGTAAGAGTACAACTTAAATGTTCATACCAAAAATAAAAATAAAATAAAAATTGCATATATGAGGTGATGAGTGTGTTAATTTAATGGCAGGAATCCTTTCACAATGTATACCAACCCATCACATTGTAAGCTTCAAATATCTTACAATTTTACTTGAAAATTATACCTTAATAAAGTTGGAAATAAAAAAGCCACAGAAACTGAAATAACCAAACACTGGAAAAAAACCAGTAAGGTGGTATTTGTCATGATCTGGGTAGGATAGTAACGTGTTACAGCGTTGAGAAGAATTTGGAATTGATGGCAGGGAAGGGAGCAGAAGACATTTGATGAGCAAGAATGAATACTGAAGGCCAGGTTTGAGGGCAGGAGTGAGCCTGAAAGGCAGAGAGTGATAAGGCTGCAGGAGCTTCAGAGTGCATTCTTCAGAGAGAAAGAGGAAGAGCAGACACATTGTGATCAAAAACCCGCCAAGGTGATTTCGGGGCATTTTCTTTCATTGTTGGTCCATTCCATCTATTGTGAAGGGGAAAAAGAAGAAAAGGTTGTGTTCTTCACAGTTGATCGGAAATTGGCGTTTATGTTGCTAGGGATCATATGCATTCAGGTAATATGGGACTCTATCTCAGAGAAAGAATTTTTGTTTACTTTGAGAGAGGCAGACTCTTACTGCATAAGGAAATAGCCTACCTTTTCTTGTCAGTTAGAATTTATTTATTTATTGAATTTTCAAAGTTTTTTTTTTTTTTTTTTGCAAATCCTTTCTATTGGAAAGTGGTTATCTTTAAATAAGGGTTCTGTGGTGTTAGCTACAGTGTAAGTGGAAAAGTACTGTGTACTGGAGGCTGTAATATGGACACCACAAGGCAGATATGACCATATTGTATGTTTATAGTGGTACAAAAATAGCGTATACCAAGTCCTGAAGAAAACAGAGAGATAATATCTTGTATGTGTAATATATGGCTTACTTGTTTATTGTGTCCATTAAAATACCTTTAAGAAAAGTTAAACCCATAGAAACAAGTAGAAGAGACATAGTGACTTATAGTTGATAAAACATACTGTATGGTTGAAATTTGCTGGTAAGAGTACAACTTAAATGTTCATACCAAAAATAAAAATAAAATAAAAATTGCATATATGAGGTGATGAGTGTGTTAATTTAATGGCAGGAATCCTTTCACAATGTATACCAACCCATCACATTGTAAGCTTCAAATATCTTACAATTTTACTTGAAAATTATACCTTAATAAAGTTGGAAATAAAAAAGCCACAGAAACTGAAATAACCAAACACTGGAAAAAAACCAGTAAGGTGGTATTTGTCATGATCTGGGTAGGATAGTAACGTGTTACAGCGTTGAGAAGAATTTGGAATTGATGGCAGGGAAGGGAGCAGAAGACATTTGATGAGCAAGAATGAATACTGAAGGCCAGGTTTGAGGGCAGGAGTGAGCCTGAAAGGCAGAGAGTGATAAGGCTGCAGGAGCTTCAGAGTGCATTCTTCAGAGAGAAAGAGGAAGAGCAGACACATTGTGATCAAAAACCCGCCATTGCTTTGGAGGTATCCTCATACTCTGTCTTTTCTGCGAAGCTCCTGCTTCCCTGGTGGCTCGGACGGTCAGGAATCTGCCTGCAGCGTAGTAGACTCTGGTTCTGTTCCTGGGTCGGGAAGATCTTCTGGAGAATCCCGTGGACAGAAAAGGGTTTGTGACTAACGAACAACAACCTGCTTCCCCTCTGAGGGGGGTGTGGGTAGGACCTAGCAGAAGCCAGGCTTGCCAGGTGAAGGCTGTTTGCCCCTGAACCAACCTGATTTTCCCAGGAACTTAGGGTTTGGAGTAGGAAATGCTAGTCTTAACCTAGACGGGTCCCTTGAGCTGGGAACATAGAAATCCAACAGCTGTGAGGCATTTGTGTGCATAAAGGAACAGTGAAAGCCGATCCTCTTGGAAGGAAGTGTGAATCAGGGAAGAAGGATCACTTGGTTCCAGAGGGAGAGAAGCCTGAGCAAGCGATGCCTTAAGGTTTTCTTCCTCGTCCTCCAAACCCGCAAGCCTGACTCTGTTTCTGCCTTTGAGTTCAGGGGTACTCTCTCTCTTACTGCCATCTGCCCATTGGCACTTACATCCACGCCAGTGGTTCTCTGCTCCTGGTCACTGCAAGTATCTGACTCAGCCTCGCCCTGACTGTGCACCTCCCACCTCCCCTCTTCACTTCCTCCTGCATCTCTGTGATCTTTAAAGAGAATGGACTGGGCTTCCCTGGTGGTCCAGTGGGTAAGGACACCGCCTTGCAGTGCAAGGGGCACCGGTTCGATCCCTGGCCTGGGAAGATCCCACGTGCCGCGGAGAGGCTGGACCAATGTGTCCAATTACCCAGCCAGAGCTCTGGAGCGCATGTGCCCAGAGCCAGTGCTCTGGGACAACAGAGGCCACTGCGATGGGAGGCCCACACGGGCCAAAGAACAAAGATGGATGAAAATAGATAAATGAAAGACCAATAGAAGTAGCCCGCCCACCCCCCTCCGTCCCCAACCCCCGCCCCAGGAAAAAAAAAGTAAATAAAAATTAAAAAAATAAAGAGAATGGACTGAGCCATGCAGTCCAGTGGGTCCCTGTTGATGCCTCTGAGGTGTCGAGCTGAAAAGAATCTGGGAAAAATGAGAGCAAGTAAAGATGAAAAGCAGAAAGAAATGTTCTGTTTTCTTTCATTTCTTTGGGCAGTGCATTCAACAAATTTCAGAGGTTTCTTCTAGCACACTGTGTAATCTGCTAAGGACAGGGTGTTTATTTTGGGATCTGTTTATTTTTGTCTGTGCTGTGTGGCCTCTGGGATCTTAGTTCCCTGAGCAGGGTTTGAACTCGTGCCTTCTGCATTGGGAGCATGGAGTCTTAACTGCTGGACTGCCACGAAAGTCCCAGAATAGAGAGTTTAAGACGGCAGGCGAATCCCATCTTCATGGTGTGCACAGTCTGGTGGGGGAGGCAGATCTGAAATGTGTTCCACTCGTGGTGCACGGTGAGTCATAGCAGGAGAAGTAAGTGTAACAGGCACATGGTCATGAGGGGTCCCCAAGAAAGGACCGTTTTATTTTTTAAACTTTTATTTTTAGGATTGATTTATTTTTATTTTTGGCTGTGTGGTTCTTTGTGGCAGCACATAGGCTCTGCGTTGCTGCTCACAGGCTTTCTCTGGTTGTGGTGCGTGGGCTTTTCTTTTCTCATTGTGGTGGCTTCTCTGGTTCCAGAGCTCGGGCTAGGAAGCTCGCTCGGTCAGGGTACTCTCTCTTACTGCCATCTGCCCATTGGCACTTACATCCACGCCAGTGGTTCTCTGCTCCTGGTCACTGCAAGTATCTGACTCAGCTCCCCTGACTGTGCACCTCCCACCTCCCCTCTTCACTTCCTCCTGCATCTCTGTGATCTTTAAAGAGAATGGACTGGGCTTCCCTGGTGGTCCAGTGGGTAAGGACACCGCCTTGCCGTGCAAGGGGCACCGGTTCGATCCCTGGCCTGGGAAGATCCCACGTGCCGCGGAGAGGCTGGACCAATGTGTCCAATTACCCAGCCAGAGCTCTGGAGCGCATGTGCCCAGAGCCAGTGCTCTGGGACAACAGAGGCCACTGCGATGGGAGGCCCACACGGGCCAAAGAACAAAGATGGATGAAAATAGATAAATGAAAGACCAATAGAAGTAGCCCGCCCACCCCCTCCGTCCCCAACCACCGCCCCAGGAAAAAAAAAGTAAATAAAAATTAAAAAAATAAAGAGAATGGACTGAGCCATGCAGTCCAGTGGGTCCCTGTTGATGCCTCTGAGGTGTCGAGCTGAAAAGAATCTGGGAAAAATGAGAGCAAGTAAAGATGAAAAGCAGAAAGAAATGTTCTGTTTTCTTTCATTTCTTTGGGCAGTGCATTCAACAAATTTCAGAGGTTTCTTCTAGCACACTGTGTAATCTGCTAAGGACAGGGTGTTTATTTTGGGATCTGTTTATTTTTGTCTGTGCTGTGTGGCCTGCGGGATCTTAGTTCCCTGAGCAGGGTTTGAACTCGTGCCTTCTGCATTGGGAGCATGGAGTCTTAACTGCTGGACTGCCACGAAAGTCCCAGAATAGAGAGTTTAAGACGGCAGGCGAATCCCATCTTCATGGTGTGCACAGTCTGGTGGGGGAGGCAGATCTGAAATGTGTTCCACTCGTGGTGCACGGTGAGTCATAGCAGGAGAAGTAAGTGTAACAGGCACATGGTCATGAGGGGTCCCCAAGAAAGGACCGTTTTATTTTTTAAACTTTTATTTTTAGGATTGATTTATTTTTATTTTTGGCTGTGCTGGTTCTTTGTGGCAGCACATAGGCTCTGCGTTGCTGCTCACAGGCTTTCTCTGGTTGTGGTGCGTGGGCTTTTCTTTTCTCATTGTGGTGGCTTCTCTGGTTCCAGAGCTCGGGCTGAAGGTACACAGGCTGCCGTCGCTGCACTTCCCTGGCTCTACAGCGCAGGCTCAATAGTTGTGGCATAACATGGGCTTAGTTGCTCCACAGCTTGTGGGATCTTCCCAGACCAGGAATCAGACCCAAGTCCCCTGCATTGGCAGGCAGGTTGTTAACCACTGGACCGTCATGAAAGTCCGAAGGTCTTTTTTAAACCGATCCTTAGAGAATTTGGGGTGACTGGTGACTTGTTTTGTAATTTCCTTTAATCTGATTTTCATGGATGAGTGAAAAATAAGAGTATGTACTTATCAAATACTCTTTCAAACATTTTATCTTTCTGACATATCTCACAGTGTAGCCTACCATGACAAGATCAAGTTACAGCCTGCCCAGCAGGGACCTGCCTGACCTTGGCTACCAGGGAGGGACCTTCCTGAGGGTACAGAGTTAAGGTTTCAATTATAGCCATAAATATGATGATGTGTTCCAGGCATCTAATAGATACCATTTCAACCACCACATTTGCATCACACTACAGAGAAAATAAAAAACCAACACATGAAAAGCACAGGCATTCCTGTTTTCATGGTTGAGTTATTTTAGATTTACTTTACCAACTAGGTTTGCTATTCATGGGATCAGACAAAGGAGTGGAGGAGAGAGAGCGCAGGCAGCAGCCAGGGTGGCAGGTGTTTGAAATTTTTCTTACTCTGCAGTGTTGGGTATCATGTCTGGGCCTTTCTTGCCAATTTTTCCCCTATGGAGAAGAGTTAAAGCCACTTGGCTGCCTAAGGCGTAGTGAATTAGCGTCTAAGAGGGCCAGCGTCTCAGGCCTGAGTTGAGGATCGGGCAGTTTTGAAAACCTCTGTGGAGTCTGTTGTTGCCAGGACAGGCAGGTGGAATTTACTTTGGCTCCTAAATGTTTATGCATTTGTCCCCAAAGCAAAACAGAAGATGACTCTTCAAAGGTAACTACAAATAAAAGGCACAGCTAATAGATAAAATGACCCATTTTGTAGGATTTTCAGCTCTCTGCTTTGGCCTAGCCAGATGGCATTTGCTCAGGCTGAGGCTGTTGTTGGGCCCCTTCAGTTTTCCCAACAGTGTGGCCTCTTGACCATTTGCTCAGCTAAGTTTTTTTTTGGCGGGGGGAAAGGGGATGGGATGGGGAGAGAGAGGGTTGGGCGGGCCACTTCTGTTGGTCTTTCATGTATCAGTTTTCATCCATCTTTGTTCTTTGGCCTATGTGGGCCTCCCATTGCTGTGGCCTCTGTTGTTGCAGAGCACCGGCTCTGGGCGCATGCGCTCCAGAGCTCTGGCTTGGTAATTGGACACATTGGTCCAGCCGCTCCGTGGCACGTGGGATCTTCCCAGGCCAGGGATCGAACTGGCGCCCCTTGCACTACAAGGCGGTGTCCTTACCCACTGGACCACCAAGGAAGTGCCTCAGCCAACTTTTAAAGTATAGGAACTTGACTCAGTGAAGTAAGGCAGACAGAGGAAGATAAATACTGTGATTTCCCTTATGCAGAATATAAAACCACAACAAAATGACACTTCGCTCCCAGCAGGGACCTGCCTGACCGCTACCAGGGAATAAAACCAAAACACTTTGATACCATTTCAACCACCACATTTGCATCACACTACAGAGAAAATAAAAAACCAACACATGAAAAGCACAGGCATTCCTGTTTTCATGGTTGAGTTATTTTAGATTTACTTTACCAACTAGGTTTGCTATTCATGGGATCAGACAAAGGAGTGGAGGAGAGAGAGCGCAGGCAGCAGCCAGGGTGGCAGGTGTTTGAAATTTTTCTTACTCTGCAGTGTTGGGTATCATGTCTGGGCCTTTCTTGCCAATTTTTCCCCTATGGAGAAGAGTTAAAGCCACTTGGCTGCCTAAGGCGTAGTGAATTAGCGTCTAAGAGGGCCAGCGTCTCAGGCCTGAGTTGAGGATCGGGCAGTTTTGAAAACCTCTGTGGAGTCTGTTGTTGCCAGGACAGGCAGGTGGAATTTACTTTGGCTCCTAAATGTTTATGCATTTGTCCCCAAAGCAAAACAGAAGATGACTCTTCAAAGGTAACTACAAATAAAAGGCACAGCTAATAGATAAAATGACCCATTTTGTAGGATTTTCAGCTCTCTGCTTTGGCCTAGCCAGATGGCATTTGCTCAGGCTGAGGCTGTTGTTGGGCCCCTTCAGTTTTCCCAACAGTGTGGCCTCTTGACCATTTGCTCAGCTAAGTTTTTTTTTTGGCGGGGGGAAAGGGGATGGGATGGGGAGAGAGAGGGTTGGGCGGGCCACTTCTGTTGGTCTTTCATGTATCAGTTTTCATCCATCTTTGTTCTTTGGCCTATGTGGACCTCCCATTGCTGTGGCCTCTGTTGTTGCAGAGCACCGGCTCTGGGCGCATGCGCTCCAGACCTCTGGCTTGGTAATTGGACACATTGGTCCAGCCGCTCCGTGGCACGTGGGATCTTCCCAGGCCAGGGATCGAACTGGCGCCCCTTGCACTACAAGGCGGTGTCCTTACCCACTGGACCACCAAGGAAGTGCCTCAGCCAACTTTTAAAGTATAGGAACTTGACTCAGTGAAGTAAGGCAGACAGAGGAAGATAAATACTGTGATTTCCCTTATGCAGAATATAAAACACCAGCAAACAAAATAAGTGAACAAAGCAAATGAAGTAAACACGTAGATACAGTGGGAAGAGACGAGTGATAACCCAAGGGGAGGCAAATGCATAAAGTGGGCTAAAACGCATGGTGACGGGGGGTAAACCAAATTTTTGGTGGTGAGCACACTATAGCAAGAACAGAAGTACTGGGGTGGCCAAAAAGTGTATTCGAGTTTTTCCATCATGTCTTATATCACCAGTATAATGCTGTAAACAAGAAGCTTACATAATGCTATAAACCAGTGTTATCTCAGTAAAAATCAATCTAAAATTAAAAATAACTTTTAAAATAAATCAACAAATAAATAATAGCTACACAATAAAGTATAGGAACTCTAGTACTCACTAGAAAACTTAATTTTGAACTGTCTGCTTTCTAATTTTTTTTTTCAAGAGCCTTGTTGAGAGGCTGTTTCTTACGGTGAGCTGCACGAAGGATATATATACACTCTGATTATTTGTCTTTATTCTGAGATTTCCTGCCTCATGTGAGCCTTCTGCAGAAATGCCTTCATTCACTGGGCTCTCAGCCCATACTGTGTGTATATGAAATGTTTTATCTGCCTTAACAAAAAATTTTACTGAAATATAGTCGATAAGTTTGTACCAGTTTTAGGTGTACACCAAAGTGAATCTGTTACACAAATACATATATCCACTCTTTTTTAGATTCTTTTCCCATATAGTCCATCACAGAGCATTGAGTAGAGTTCCCTGTGCTGTACGATAGGTCCTTATTAGCTGTTTTATATATATAGTGGTGTCTCTATGCCAATTCCAGGCTTCCGGTTTATCCCTCTCCCCTCACTCCCTAGTAACCCTAAGTTTGTTTTCTACACCTCCGACTCTTAATTTCTGTTTTGCAGATAAGTTCATTTGTACCCCTATTTGTTTTCCGTGTAAGTGTATCATACGACACTTGTCCTCTGATTTACTTCAGTCAGTACGACAGTCTCTAGGTCCCTTCATGTTGCTGCAAATTTCTTATTTCATTCTTTTTTATGGCTGAGTAATATTCTGTTGTATGTATGTGCCGCATCTTCTTTATCCATTCCCCTCTTGATCTACATTTAGGTGGTTCCATGTCCTGGCAGTTGTAAATGGTGCTCCTATAAACATTTATCTACCATCATGCTCAGCACCCTTTGAAGAAACAGTAAGGGAGGTGACTTTCCAGGTAGGAGAGCCAGAAAGCTTTCTCTCTAAGGCAGAACGTCCCATCCTGTGTGCCATGGTGTCCTGGCATGATCCACGTGCATTATAGTCCCCAGGAACTGATGCATTTGGCTGGGCAGGGGCAGCCAGTCATCTGGGCCCAAGCAGTCTCTCATCTCTCCAGGCTGCTCGCATCTAAGTTTCTGTGTGTATCGAGAGGCGAAAAAGGTTAGGAGGAGCAACTCTGTGGGTGTGGTACGTAGTTCTTGTGGATAAGGTGAAACATGGGCTCTGTTACAGTCCCGACAGATCTTTAGTTTGAATTTCTTTCTGTTCTTATATCTTTATTTTCCTTAGGACTTTCTGCTTATTTTTGTTGTTTGTTTTTATTGTATCTGCTTTCAAATCTATTTCTGTTCTTTGTGAAATGAGTAGGGAAGGCATTGAGTAAGTTATCTTAGTTGAGACAAATGAAAGATACAATTTGAACTGACTGTTTACACTAAAGTCAGATAAAGATGCATTGTTTAAAATCGGAGTGTTCACCATCGCTTGTAGGGTGGTACCAGTGTCTGGATGGGAAGCTGGAATTTGATTTTCATTTTTGCTGCCAATTTGCTGAGTCACTTCAGGCAAATCCTTACATTTTCTCTGCTCTGGAATCTAATAACTAGCTGTCCATTTTCTTTGTTTCTTAGATTTATGGAAATGCTTTGGTTATATGTCAAGTAAGGATTTGTAGATTACTTTCAGGTTCTTGGTGTTTAGCAATGTATACACTCTTTCTTTTTTTTTTTTTTTAGAAATGATGTCTGCTGTCACCACTTCTTTTTTTTTTTTTTTTCAATGTATACTCTCATTGCTGATCTTACCCAGAGATTAGGAAAGATTGGTTGATTTGTGAGGTTGTGGCTGGATTGGTTTTCTTTTCCCATTTGTTGGAACTGTAGTCGTGTAGAGCAACTTGAAACTGAGAATTTGGAAAATTAAAATGACTAATATGTTTTAGGTTGATGGCGATGTTTTCATGGGAATGGTTTTGGCAGTTGTAAATGGTGCTCCTATAAACATTTATCTACCATCATGCTCAGCACCCTTTGAAGAAACAGTAAGGGAGGTGACTTTCCAGGTAGGAGAGCCAGAAAGCTTTCTCTCTAAGGCAGAACGTCCCATCCTGTGTGCCATGGTGTCCTGGCATGATCCACGTGCATTATAGTCCCCAGGAACTGATGCATTTGGCTGGGCAGGGGCAGCCAGTCATCTGGGCCCAAGCAGTCTCTCATCTCTCCAGGCTGCTCGCATCTAAGTTTCTGTGTGTATCGAGAGGCGAAAAAGGTTAGGAGGAGCAACTCTGTGGGTGTGGTACGTAGTTCTTGTGGATAAGGTGAAACATGGGCTCTGTTACAGTCCCGACAGATCTTTAGTTTGAATTTCTTTCTGTTCTTATATCTTTATTTTCCTTAGGACTTTCTGCTTATTTTTGTTGTTTGTTTTTATTGTATCTGCTTTCAAATCTATTTCTGTTCTTTGTGAAATGAGTAGGGAAGGCATTGAGTAAGTTATCTTAGTTGAGACAAATGAAAGATACAATTTGAACTGACTGTTTACACTAAAGTCAGATAAAGATGCATTGTTTAAAATCGGAGTGTTCACCATCGCTTGTAGGGTGGTACCAGTGTCTGGATGGGAAGCTGGAATTTGATTTTCATTTTTGCTGCCAATTTGCTGAGTCACTTCAGGCAAATCCTTACATTTTCTCTGCTCTGGAATCTAATAACTAGCTGTCCATTTTCTTTGTTTCTTAGATTTATGGAAATGCTTTGGTTATATGTCAAGTAAGGATTTGTAGATTACTTTCAGGTTCTTGGTGTTTAGCAATGTATACACTCTTTCTTTTTTTTTTTTTTTAGAAATGATGTCTGCTGTCACCACTTCTTTTTTTTTTTTTTTTCAATGTATACTCTCATTGCTGATCTTACCCAGAGATTAGGAAAGATTGGTTGATTTGTGAGGTTGTGGCTGGATTGGTTTTCTTTTCCCATTTGTTGGAACTGTAGTCGTGTAGAGCAACTTGAAACTGAGAATTTGGAAAATTAAAATGACTAATATGTTCACATTGATATATTTATTTATTTAAAAGAAAAATTTTTTCACCAGTCTGCTTTTATTGAGCGCTTAAGCATCCAGATGTTTTCAGGGAATGATATTAACATGGGCTGGGAGTCAGTCACAGCCCTGATCAGTAATTACCCTCATGACTCTCAAGTTGCTCACGTTATCTCCTTAATGGAAAGGGCGCACTGCAGCTAGGGGCCTCTAGACCGGCAAGAAGGAGTCTGTCCTGTGTGCGCACGCAGTTCTAACGTGTATTGACCCAGTGTTCCAAAGTCCACAGCAGATCTCCCACCTGTTGCTGATCAGTATGACTCATCTAATGAGCCCATGTGAATCGAACCAACTTGATTTGTCTTAATGCTTTCATTTCCAAGATGTTTTTCTTCTGGCTCAGCCAAAACTGAAAAAAACCTTCACTGGTTTGTTTCCCCACATCAGTCCGTCAAGAAGATATAAAACCTATGCATTAAACAGGAGCACTGAAATACCTAAAGCAAAATCCAGTGGAATTGATGGGGAAAATGGACATTTCAATATTTGGAGACTTTAATATCCCACTTTTGATAATGAACAGAATAGCCAGAGGGAAGATAAGCAAGGAAACAGAAAACTAAACAGCACTATAAACTAACTAGACCTATAGATCTATATAGAACATTCCACCAACAAAGTACACATTCTT
The DNA here is from genome assembly GCA_022376925.1 of Tragulus kanchil. Lineage (NCBI taxonomy): Eukaryota > Metazoa > Chordata > Mammalia > Artiodactyla > Tragulidae > Tragulus > Tragulus kanchil. Next base: position 71,958,895 of record JAIOJX010000003.1, on the reverse strand, counting down.
CTGAAGTGCACATCGAATATTTATCAGCATATACCATATATTAAGACACAAAACTAGTCTCAATCATTTTTTAAAAGATGAAATTCTACAAATAATGTGCTCTGATCACAATGGAATGAACTTAGAAATCAGTAACAGATAGAAACCTGGAAATCCACAAACTTGCGCAAATTAACCAACACATTTCTAAATAAATCAGTGGGTCAAAGAAGAAACTCCAACTGATCACACACACCTTTTTTGAGAGATTGCTTGTTTTAGAGTATATTCAGATTTTCTGTTTCTTCTTAAGTCAGTTGTGTTTGTTTCCAGTTAAGAAGTAGGTTTGTTTAGAGAGAAACACACTACACATACAGAGTTTGGGCCATCGCAGAGCAAATCCAGTGGCCTAAGTCAGTTTTGATATTGTGTGTGTTTCTAGGAATTTGTCCATTTCTCCTAGGCTATCCAATTTTTGGCATACAGTTGTTCATATCATTTTTCTTAATATTTTTATCTATGTAAGAGCAGAAGCAACATCCTCAGTTTCAGTCCTGATTTTTGTAATTTGAGTGTTTTTTCTTGATCAGTTTTGCTAAAGCTTTGTCAATTTTGTTAATCTTTTTAAAGAAATGACTTTTGGTTTTGTTTAATTTTCTCTACATATTGTTTTTCTATTTTTAAATTTTACTTTCTTTTCTATTTCTCTTTATTTTCTTTCTTCTTCTGCTTTAAGGTTACTTTTCTAAGGTGTGGCAGATTAGGTTAGTGATTTGAGATCATTCTCTTCTTTTTCAACATGCAGGTTAATTTTATTCTGCTCACTTTCCAAACTGATGTTTTAAGTGGTAGAAAATAGACTCCCTTCCCCTCACACCTGTGTGTGTTCATCACCTGGCTCACCAGAGTATGAGATGCTTTTTTGTGCGTGTATTGTAGGCGTTTGCAAGTATAATCTCTCTGCTTTTGCTGCATCCTGTAAGTTTTGATATGTTGTATTTTTCATTTTCATTTCTCTTGCTGTATTTTAAAAACTTTTTTAATTGGAGGATAATTGCTTTACAATGTTTTGAGCATTCTGCTGTACAACAGCGTGAACCAGCTATGTGTACACTTACATCCCCTTCTTCTTGAGCCTCTCTCCTACCCACTGGCTTATCTTGTATGTAAATTGTGCAGATGTTAATTTTCCCATTGGTGAGGTCCAAAGGTTTAGGGCAGTGGAGGAGGTTCATCTGCTGTCCCACCCCTTCCACAGGATTTATTGGAGCTTGGAGGGGAAATGCACGTGGGAAGATGAGTGATTGAAAAAATATTTAAAGTAATGAATTTGGCCTTTCTGTTTTTTAAAGATAGTGCTTGTTTGGGTGAGTTTGGGGGGCGGGGGCACTTCTGTTGATCTTTCATTCATTGATCTTTGTTTCCAGTTAAGAAGGTTTGTTTAGAGAGAAACACACTAAAAAGAGTTTGGGCCATCGCAGAGCAAATCCAGTGGCCTAAGTCAGTTTTGATATTGTGTGTGTTTCTAGGAATTTGTCCATTTCTCCTAGGCTATCCAATTTTTGGCATACAGTTGTTCATATCATTTTTCTTAATATTTTTATCTATGTAAGAGCAGAAGCAACATCCTCAGTTTCAGTCCTGATTTTTGTAATTTGAGTGTTTTTTCTTGATCAGTTTTGCTAAAGCTTTGTCAATTTTGTTAATCTTTTTAAAGAAATGACTTTTGGTTTTGTTTAATTTTCTCTACATATTGTTTTTCTATTTTTAAATTTTACTTTCTTTTCTATTTCTCTTTATTTTCTTTCTTCTTCTGCTTTAAGGTTACTTTTCTAAGGTGTGGCAGATTAGGTTAGTGATTTGAGATCATTCTCTTCTTTTTCAACATGCAGGTTAATTTTATTCTGCTCACTTTCCAAACTGATGTTTTAAGTGGTAGAAAATAGACTCCCTTCCCCTCACACCTGTGTGTGTTCATCACCTGGCTCACCAGAGTATGAGATGCTTTTTTGTGCGTGTATTGTAGGCGTTTGCAAGTATAATCTCTCTGCTTTTGCTGCATCCTGTAAGTTTTGATATGTTGTATTTTTCATTTTCATTTCTCTTGCTGTATTTTAAAAACTTTTTTAATTGGAGGATAATTGCTTTACAATGTTTTGAGCATTCTGCTGTACAACAGCGTGAACCAGCTATGTGTACACTTACATCCCCTTCTTCTTGAGCCTCTCTCCTACCCACTGGCTTATCTTGTATGTAAATTGTGCAGATGTTAATTTTCCCATTGGTGAGGTCCAAAGGTTTAGGGCAGTGGAGGAGGTTCATCTGCTGTCCCACCCCTTCCACAGGATTTATTGGAGCTTGGAGGGGAAATGCACGTGGGAAGATGAGTGATTGAAAAAATATTTAAAGTAATGAATTTGGCCTTTCTGTTTTTTAAAGATAGTGCTTGTTTGGGTGAGTTTGGGGGGCGGGGGCACTTCTGTTGATCTTTCATTCATTGATCTTTGTTCTTTGGCCTGTGTGTAGTTGGACACGTGGGTTCAGCTGCTCCGCAGCACATGGAATCTTCCCAGGCCAGGGATTGAACCGGCGCCCCCTGCACTGCAAGGCGGTGTCCTTACCCATTGGGTGACTTTTTAAACAGTATCTTTAACTCAGGGGAATTTCTTGGCTATGGGGGATGTATGCATTATTCTTACTGTTTAATTCATATCTTATTTCAAATAACTTACTGATTCCTAGTTGTGACGTATACTGCTCCTTTGTTGGTTTCTTTTTAGTATAGGTGATATCATAGAACCATGTGTAGAAAATAACTTGTTTTTACTATTGACATTTTCAAAAATAATGATGTAATCTGGTTTTTGATTCTCTGTTTACTAAGAAGGAAAGGTGCCTAAGTAACTTTGGTATTTCAGAGAAATGAAGGAAAATAGGTTATCCAAACTAAAGATAACAGATTAATTAATTTGAATAATTATAGCATTTGTTTAGCATACTCTGATTTTCATCTGATAGAGTAATTTAAAGCTTCCTGTATTCAGTTCACGTTGTGTGCTTAGTCGTGTGCGCTTAGCTGCTCATTCCCATCTGACTCTTTGCGACCCTGTAGACTGTAGCCCACCAGGCTCCTCTGTTGATGGGATTCTCCAGGCAAGAATACTGGAGTGAGTTGCCATACCTTCCTCCAGGGGATCGTCCTAATCCAGGGATCGAACCCAGGTCTCCTGCATCGCAGGCAGATTGTTTACCAGCTGAGCTACCAGATCACTTTACTGTAACTTAAAACTTGTCTTGGGAGAAAAAGGGACCACTGCCAGTTCACTGTCATTTTGCCAATGTTACTTAGACTAAATTAAAAGAAAACCAAGGGTTAATTTTAGTTGAGTGCATAAAATATTTTATTTCAATGAAAAATCCTTTTTCATGCTAGACAATTGAAGTCCTAAACATAAGTATTCTTGATAAAGTTAAACATGGGCTGAATAGTGTAAACCTAATAAATATTATTTTGTCCGACACACAGCTAAATGGAGTGGTGTCCAGGAATTAAGAATTAAATCTTCACTTCGTGGTGGGGTGAGCCTCTCTATTCAAAGCCCTTTTAATGTAGGATCCTGATACTTTGTTTGTTTTTAACTTATTTTTAATTGAAGGATAATTGCCTTACAGTACTGTGTTGGTTTCTGCCAAAGGATCTTGACATTTAACTTCACCTGGATGCCTTTAAACATCTGAAGTTTTATTCACAGAAGTACTACTGCTTATATAAAGTTCCCACCAGTGCATCCCATGAAGATTAGTGTCTCCTGCCAAATAATGCCTTTAGCATAGTAAAACTGTCAGAGTGATTGAAATCCACAGTTCAGCCTTCAGTGGAGCCTATGTTTATTTGAGTAAAGTTCAGCCAATCAGCAAAGGACAGGAAATAAATTAGTCATAAAATGAAAAAATTATAGGCTTAAATAATGGAAATGGGGAAATTTTCCCCAAATAAAAATATTTTGAGAATGCCTCCTCTCAGATTTTTTTTTTAGAAAGCAGTATTTTTTCTTAGATCACCCGTGGGATAAAAGGATTAAAAATACAACTAGCTAGTTTCTCTGTAACCCACTTAATTATTGCTCTCTTGAAGCTGACATTGGTTTCTTGTGTTCCCTTTGCCTAGACCTCATGCATGATCAGTCAGTTGTGTCCAACTCTTTGCAATCCTATGGAACTATAGCCCACCAGGTGCTCTGTTCATGGGATTTTCCAGAGAAGAATACTGGAGTGGGTTGCCATTTCCTTCTCCAGGGGGTCTTCCCAACCCAGGGAATGAACCTGCATCTTTTGCATCTCCTGCATTGGGAGGTAGATTCTTTACCCCTAGCACCATATAGGCTTATATCCTGAGCTTTTACCCGTTCAAATTATATGGTCATTAATATAATCACCCAAACTGAGGCTTCTCTGTACTTTCATTCTCCCTAAACATTAAACTGCATACCTGCCTTAAACTATCAAGATTTCATTTTTAAAAAACACTCAATATTACAACAGTCTTTAAAAATAAAATTTTGACAGGCCACCAAGGTTTGAAGTCCTGACACTAATATAAGAGAGTATTATTTCCCATTGCCTACCGACCCCTACAAATTTGGAGTGGTGTCCAGGAATTAAGAATTAAATCTTCACTTCATGGTGGTGGGGTGAGCCTCTCTATTCAAAGCCCTTTTAATGTAGGATCCTGATACTTTGTTTGTTTTTAACTTATTTTTAATTGAAGGATAATTGCCTTACAGTACTGTGTTGGTTTCTGCCAAAGGATCTTGACATTTAACTTCACCTGGATGCCTTTAAACATCTGAAGTTTTATTCACAGAAGTACTACTGCTTATATAAAGTTCCCACCAGTGCATCCCATGAAGATTAGTGTCTCCTGCCAAATAATGCCTTTAGCATAGTAAAACTGTCAGAGTGATTGAAATCCACAGTTCAGCCTTCAGTGGAGCCTATGTTTATTTGAGTAAAGTTCAGCCAATCAGCAAAGGACAGGAAATAAATTAGTCATAAAATGAAAAAATTATAGGCTTAAATAATGGAAATGGGGAAATTTTCCCCAAATAAAAATATTTTGAGAATGCCTCCTCTCAGATTTTTTTTTTAGAAAGCAGTATTTTTTCTTAGATCACCCGTGGGATAAAAGGATTAAAAATACAACTAGCTAGTTTCTCTGTAACCCACTTAATTATTGCTCTCTTGAAGCTGACATTGGTTTCTTGTGTTCCCTTTGCCTAGACCTCATGCATGATCAGTCAGTTGTGTCCAACTCTTTGCAATCCTATGGAACTATAGCCCACCAGGTGCTCTGTTCATGGGATTTTCCAGAGAAGAATACTGGAGTGGGTTGCCATTTCCTTCTCCAGGGGGTCTTCCCAACCCAGGGAATGAACCTGCATCTTTTGCATCTCCTGCATTGGGAGGTAGATTCTTTACCCCTAGCACCATATAGGCTTATATCCTGAGCTTTTACCCGTTCAAATTATATGGTCATTAATATAATCACCCAAACTGAGGCTTCTCTGTACTTTCATTCTCCCTAAACATTAAACTGCATACCTGCCTTAAACTATCAAGATTTCATTTTTAAAAAACACTCAATATTACAACAGTCTTTAAAAATAAAATTTTGACAGGCCACCAAGGTTTGAAGTCCTGACACTAATATAAGAGAGTATTATTTCCCATTGCCTACCGACCCCTACAAATTTCTTTTCTGTTGTATTTGTACTTTCTAGGATCTTTTTTCTTAAAATTTTGGCAAATACACTTCTTTTGACTGTTGTCAGTGTGAGACACAGAAGGGAGATGAGAGATCTTGATCAAACAGCTTGGAAAAGGAGACTTCTCTTATTTCTTTCTTTTTTTAAAAAAAAAATTATTTTTTGGGCGGGGGTCGGGTTGGGGAGGGAGGGGAGCAGGCGGGCCACTTCTATAGGTCTTTCATTTCTCTATTTTCATCTATCTTTGTTCTTTGGCTCCTGTGGGCCTCCCATCGCGGTGGCTTCTGTCGTCGCAGAGCACCGACTCTGGGCGCATGCACTCCGGAGCTCCAGCTCGGTCATTGGACACATCGGTCCAGCCGCTCTGCAGCACGTGGCATCTTCCCAGGCCAGGGATCGAACCAGCGCCCCCTGCACTGCAAGGGGGTGTCCTTATTCACTGGACCACCAGGGGAAGCCCCCCCCCTTTTTTTTAATAATAATTTCATTTATTTATTTTTGGCTGTGCTGGGTCTTCATTGCTGTGCAGGCTTTTCTCTAGTTTTGGTGAGCGTGGACTTCTCGCCAGCTGCAGTGCTCAGCTTCTCCCTGTGGTGGCTTCTCTTGTTGGAAAGCACAGGCTCCAGGGTGCACAGCCTTCAGGGCTTGTGGCGTATGGGCTCAGTCATTGTGTTCCCAGGCCCGAGGCCACAGGCTCAGTAGTTGTGGCACACAGGCTTAGTTGCCCTTGGCATGTGGGACCTTCCTGGTCCAGGGATCGAACTTGAGTCTCCTGCATTGGCAGGTGAATTCTTCACTCCTGAGCCACCAGGGAGCCCCTTCTCTTATTTCTAGATGAAATATGCTTCAGTTGGAGTTTGGGGATGCAGTTTTGATGGAGGAATCAGTAGAGGGGACCTGATCAGCCACTTGCTTGGCTCTTGGAGAACACATTTAAAAAAAAAATGCTTTGTTTATGTTTGGCTGTTCCGGGTCTTCATTGATGTGTGGGTTTAGTTGCTCCACAGCATGTGAAATCTTCCCAGATCAGGGATCAAACCCGTGTCTCCTGCATTGGGGGATGGGTTCTTACCCACTGAGCCGTCAGGGAAGCCCAAGAACGCATTTTTAAGCTAGGAGAATAGAACAGTCTCTCCGCCAAGTTCATCTCTGACCTGAACTTGCAGCCATCAGAAAGACCCAATTGTTTCTTCATCAACTAACGAATTATTAGTTGTTATATAGCTGAATTCTTCTTCCTTGGGAAATAGCACATTTTTGCAGCCTGGCTACAAACACTGTGTCTAAATCACATTTTGTTTGTTTTCTCCCATATTCTTCCTTCCCCAGCATCCCCTTTAGCGTTTGGTCATAATTTCCATGACTTTACTATGTCTTACTATGTTTTCCCAGACCCGTTTTGCCCTTTGTTATTTTCTTGCGTGGATGGATAGGAGCTTACTGTGTATGGACCAGAGCACTAATTTTTAGAGGTTGCTTTTTCAATTAATTTCTGGTGAGTTGAAGTTAGAAGGATTTCTCTTATCCATTTGTCTACTCCCCCAGTCCCCCAAAGGAAAGACATTTACTAGAACAACAAATGTGGGAATCGGTATTTATTTTTGTTTTTATAAGTAAGTTGGTTTTTATTTATTTATTTTTATTTATTTATTTATTTTTGGCCACTTCTATTGGTCTTTCGTTTATTTCCATCTTTGTTCTTTAGCCTGTGTGGGCCTCCCATCGCAGTGGCCTCTCTTGCTGCAGAGCACCGGCTCTGGGCATATGCGCTCCAGAGTGCTGGCTCAGTAGTTGGATACATCGGTCCAACCACTCCACAGCACGTGGAATCTTCCCAGGCCAGGGATTGAACTGGCGCCCCTTAATTTTTATTTATTTTAATTTTGGTTGCTCTGGATCTTTGTTGCTGTTCCTGGGCATCTCTTATGTTTTGTTTTTTTAACCCTTTTAAACCTTTTTGTTTTTTGCTTTTACGGAGTTTTGTTGTTTACAGATGTGTATAATCCCAGATTAGTCATATGTATATCCCATCCCCCCACCATCTCTTGTTTTGAAGCATGAGCTTAGTGGCCCCATATGCCAAGGGGGATCCTAGTTCTCGGACTAGAGACAGATCCTGCACTGGAAGCCAGATTCTTAATCACTGGGTCACCAGGGAAGTCCCACTGGTTTTTGCAAGTCATTCCTTTACTCCTTGGCCCAGCCCACGTCCTCTTCCTATGGGAGTGTCACAGTTGGGAAGTGGTTTGAGAAGCATCATAAGATCTACCTACTGAAAGTCTTTACATACCACGCACACACATACAAACAAGGTTGCTTGGTGTTTTACTGATGCCTCTTTGAAGGGATGTTTGCAGCTTTGGGGCACCGGAGGTAATATCTCTGTGTCTTGAAGTCCCTTTTCTATAGCCACATGAGTTCAGTCATAGGTTGAATTTCTAAATCACATTTTGTTTGTTTTCTCCCATATTCTTCCTTCCCCAGCATCCCCTTTAGCGTTTGGTCATAATTTCCATGACTTTACTATGTCTTACTATGTTTTCCCAGACCCGTTTTGCCCTTTGTTATTTTCTTGCGTGGATGGATAGGAGCTTACTGTGTATGGACCAGAGCACTAATTTTTAGAGGTTGCTTTTTCAATTAATTTCTGGTGAGTTGAAGTTAGAAGGATTTCTCTTATCCATTTGTCTACTCCCCAGCCCCCCAAAGGAAAGACATTTACTAGAACAACAAATGTGGGAATCGGTATTTATTTTTGTTTTTATAAGTAAGTTGGTTTTTATTTATTTATTTTTATTTATTTATTTATTTTTGGCCACTTCTATTGGTCTTTCGTTTATTTCCATCTTTGTTCTTTAGCCTGTGTGGGCCTCCCATCGCAGTGGCCTCTCTTGCTGCAGAGCACCGGCTCTGGGCATATGCGCTCCAGAGTGCTGGCTCAGTAGTTGGATACATCGGTCCAACCACTCCACAGCACGTGGAATCTTCCCAGGCCAGGGATTGAACTGGCGCCCCTTAATTTTTATTTATTTTAATTTTGGTTGCTCTGGATCTTTGTTGCTGTTCCTGGGCATCTCTTATGTTTTGTTTTTTTAACCCTTTTAAACCTTTTTGTTTTTTGCTTTTACGGAGTTTTGTTGTTTACAGATGTGTATAATCCCAGATTAGTCATATGTATATCCCATCCCCCCACCATCTCTTGTTTTGAAGCATGAGCTTAGTGGCCCCATATGCCAAGGGGGATCCTAGTTCTCGGACTAGAGACAGATCCTGCACTGGAAGCCAGATTCTTAATCACTGGGTCACCAGGGAAGTCCCACTGGTTTTTGCAAGTCATTCCTTTACTCCTTGGCCCAGCCCACGTCCTCTTCCTATGGGAGTGTCACAGTTGGGAAGTGGTTTGAGAAGCATCATAAGATCTACCTACTGAAAGTCTTTACATACCTACGCGCACACACATACAAACAAGGTTGCTTGGTGTTTTACTGCGATGCCTCTTTGAAGGGATGTTTGCAGCTTTGGGGGCACCTGGGAGGTAATATCTCTGTGTCTTGAAGTCCCTTTTCTATAGCCACATGAGTTCAGTCATAGGGTTTGTGCAACAACAGAATTTCTAATAAAACTTCTTTTGTTGAAGGTCTTTTATAGGAAAGGTCTTTCCTTTTGAATTCTGGTGACATTTCTTACTGTCAGAATAAAGTGATGTGAACTAAGGAAGTGACATTGGGGACAAGTTTTACATTATGGTTCCTATGTATGTAGTTGGTGTCATGATCTGTCAGTTCCTTGGTGACAGCTATAATATCTTATATATCATTGTATCATGTCTTGATCATAGTAAACCTTGTAGGCTTTTGTTGAAGAATGAAAAGAAATTAGGTAAATGAGGGTAAAATAAGGAGTAAAGAAATAGCAATGATGACTTAAGGATAGCTTGTATAATATTGTAAAAAAAAGTAAAAAAAAACCTTTTAAATCACATTCAGAGATCAATGGATTTTCTAATTATTACATAAGCAGATAGTACCTTTGGAGTAAATCACATAACAAATACTTCTATATGGTCAGGCAAGCAGCTGAGTGAGATTTTTTCTTGATTACATGCAGCCATTTGGGCTGCAGTCCAGTTTTGCTTCATAGGCTCATGCTCATATCTTAATCAACTATTAGATATTTAAAATTTTTGACAGGAATAGCAAAATGAAATAAGTAAAGACCATGTTATAAAAATAATCATAGGGCTTCCCGTGCAAGAACCTTTAATTTGTTTTTGCTTTTACGGAGTTTTGTTGTTTACAGATGTGTATAATCCCAGATTAGTCATATGTATATCCCATCCCCCCACCATCTCTTGTTTTGAAGCATGAGCTTAGTGGCCCCATATGCCAAGGGGGATCCTAGTTCTCGGACTAGAGACAGATCCTGCACTGGAAGCCAGATTCTTAATCACTGGGTCACCAGGGAAGTCCCACTGGTTTTTGCAAGTCATTCCTTTACTCCTTGGCCCAGCCCACGTCCTCTTCCTATGGGAGTGTCACAGTTGGGAAGTGGTTTGAGAAGCATCATAAGATCTACCTACTGAAAGTCTTTACATACCTACGCGCACACACATACAAACAAGGTTGCTTGGTGTTTTACTGCGATGCCTCTTTGAAGGGATGTTTGCAGCTTTGGGGGCACCCGGGAGGTAATATCTCTGTGTCTTGAAGTCCCTTTTCTATAGCCACATGAGTTCAGTCATAGGGTTTGTGCAACAACAGAATTTCTAATAAAACTTCTTTTGTTGAAGGTCTTTTATAGGAAAGGTCTTTCCTTTTGAATTCTGGTGACATTTCTTACTGTCAGAATAAAGTGATGTGAACTAAGGAAGTGACATTGGGGACAAGTTTTACATTATGGTTCCTATGTATGTAGTTGGTGTCATGATCTGTCAGTTCCTTGGTGACAGCTATAATATCTTATATATCATTGTATCATGTCTTGATCATAGTAAACCTTGTAGGCTTTTGTTGAAGAATGAAAAGAAATTAGGTAAATGGGGGTAAAATAAGGAGTAAAGAAATAGCAATGATGACTTAAGGATAGCTTGTATAATATTGTAAAAAAAAGTAAAAAAAAACCTTTTAAATCACATTCAGAGATCAATGGATTTTCTAATTATTACATAAGCAGATAGTACCTTTGGAGTAAATCACATAACAAATACTTCTATATGGTCAGGCAAGCAGCTGAGTGAGATTTTTTCTTGATTACATGCAGCCATTTGGGCTGCAGTCCAGTTTTGCTTCATAGGCTCATGCTCATATCTTAATCAACTATTAGATATTTAAAATTTTTGACAGGAATAGCAAAATGAAATAAGTAAAGACCATGTTATAAAAATAATCATAGGGCTTCCCTGGTGGTCCAGTGGGTAAGGACACCGCCTTGCAGTGCAAGGGGCACCGGTTCGATCCCTGACATGGGAAGATCCCACGTGCCGCGGAGCGGCTGGACCGATGTGTTGTCCAGTTACTGAGCCAGAGGTCTGGAGCGCATGTGCCCAGAACTGGTGCTCTGTGACAACAGAGGCCACGGCGATGGGAGGCCCACACGGGCCAAAGAACAAAGACGGATGAAAATAGACAAATGAAAGACCAATAGAAGTAGCCCGTCTGCTCCCCTCCCTCCCCAACCCACCCCCCCAATAAATAAATAAATAAATGCTTTAAAAAAAATAAAAATAAAAATAATCATGTCACTGGAACATAAGATCTGTGTCTAGTTTTTCCATGTATATTTTTATGTACATGTCCTTTATGTAATACTGTAATCAGTGTAATTTTTTGTTTTGCTTCTTTTTAGCTGACATAATAGTTTTCATTAAATTTTAATACTGCACACATGTTATGGGATTATGAGACCTGGCATCTTAGCATCTCTCTAGAGATTTTTGTCAACAGAGTTTTTAGGTCAAAGGCAAGACTGGCTTTCTTAGGACAGTGCATTAAATATCGTTTGATTGCTCTTTTTTCCCCCCACAGTGTTCTTTTGGGAATCTAGTTTAAATTTGTGGTTAAACCAAAAGAAGATATTCTGCTATATTGGTGGAAGTTTGGTAGGGGGATGATTTTTTATATATTTCTGTTTTCTGTCTAGATTATGTTTGAAAATTAGAAAAAAGTAAATACTTTATGCCATTTAGAAGATTTTGTTCTTGGTAGTCAGGGCCCTTTTATAGAGAATAAAAATAAATGTTACCAAGTGACATGTTTATGAAGTGGTTCTGTTAGTAGAACTTGAAGTTTGTTTTATATATTTTTATATATATATATATATATATATATATATATATATATATAGTTTAAAGATAGTCAAAATTAAGTGTTTGAAAATAGAACTGTGTGTTTGAAATCTGTCTTTGAACCTCCTCCAGCTTTTTTCTTTCCCGTGTGACCTTGGTTAAGACATCTGATAATAAAAAGTACAAATAAACATATTTGATGCTGCTTATGATTTTGATGATGGGTAGTTCATGCCCTATAGTGCTACTGCGAAAAGTTATGTTGAAGACTTTCCAGGCAGTTCAGTGGTTAAGACTCCGAGTTTCCAGTGCTGGGGAAGTGGGCTTGATCCCTGGTCGGGGAACTAAGATCCCACATGCTGTGTGGAGTGACCAGAAAAATAAATTAATAAAATAAAGCAAAAGTTCTTTGAGCTTTGTAGAACACTATTTCAATAGGGAATACAGTTGTCAAAAGGCCCCCATTACCCTTAAGCATGGAGAGGGAAGGCTGGGAGCCGGAAGCTGACTTGGTGTCTTGTGACTTCCAAGCATGCTCCCTTCTCTCAGGCATGACGGTAGCGAGGAGGCCCTGTCCAGGACCAGGTGAACTGACTCACCTGACTTCTTTCTTCTGGAGTCTGGCCCTGTGTCGAGCTGCTTCTCTTTTAGGCTGAGCAAAGCCTCAAAGTCTTCTTCCAACTGACAGCGTCTAGCATCTGCTTTGAGTACTGACAGTAAAAGACTTCTCTCAGTCCACATGCCACAGAGCAGTTTTGAGTAAAAAATAGATTTCTGTACTTGTGTGAGAGGGGAGAGGAGTGGGGGTAATAAGATCTTTCTTATGTGTCCCTAGTTCAGAAAAAGAAAGGATTATTTCCATTAAACATGGGGTTTGCATGGGAGAGAGACTAGTGACCTAAGCCTTACACAGCACAATATTGTTATTCTATTTGAGCAAATTTAGACTGGCTGTTGATGATAACAGCCAAGACCACGCCCCCTGGAACGTGTCCAGGTTGAGAAATCTCTTACTTGTTCTAGTCATTAAAAGGATAACTGAAAAACTCGGGGTTGGTTATAAAATTACTGTTTTCATTTTTTGTGTGAGTGGGAGTTACCTAAACTGTTTGTCAGGAAATAGCGGGGAGGGAAAAATAGCCACACACTTTGAGCTAGTTAGTCACTCCTGAACCCATGAGCATCATCGTTTGAAATCTGTCTTTGAACCTCCTCCAGCTTTTTCTTTCCCGTGTGACCTTGGTGAAGACAGCTGATAATAAAAAGTACAAATAAACATATTTGATGCTGCTTATGATTTTGATGATGGGTAGTTCATGCCCTATAGTGCTACTGCGAAAAGTTATGTTGAAGACTTTCCAGGCAGTTCAGTGGTTAAGACTCCGAGTTTCCAGTGCTGGGGAAGTGGGCTTGATCCCTGGTCGGGGAACTAAGATCCCACATGCTGTGTGGAGTGACCAGAAAAATAAATTAATAAAATAAAGCAAAAGTTCTTTGAGCTTTGTAGAACACTATTTCAATAGGGAATACAGTTGTCAAAAGGCCCCCATTACCCTTAAGCATGGAGAGGGAAGGCTGGGAGCCGGAAGCTGACTTGGTGTCTTGTGACTTCCAAGCATGCTCCCTTCTCTCAGGCATGACGGTAGCGAGGAGGCCCTGTCCAGGACCAGGTGAACTGACTCACCTGACTTCTTTCTTCTGGAGTCTGGCCCTGTGTCGAGCTGCTTCTCTTTTAGGCTGAGCAAAGCCTCAAAGTCTTCTTCCAACTGACAGCGTCTAGCATCTGCTTTGAGTACTGACAGTAAAAGACTTCTCTCAGTCCACATGCCACAGAGCAGTTTTGAGTAAAAAATAGATTTCTGTACTTGTGTGAGAGGGGAGAGGAGTGGGGGTAATAAGATCTTTCTTATGTGTCCCTAGTTCAGAAAAAGAAAGGATTATTTCCATTAAACATGGGGTTTGCATGGGAGAGAGACTAGTGACCTAAGCCTTACACAGCACAATATTGTTATTCTATTTGAGCAAATTTAGACTGGCTGTTGATGATAACAGCCAAGACCACGCCCCCTGGAACGTGTCCAGGTTGAGAAATCTCTTACTTGTTCTAGTCATTAAAAGGATAACTGAAAAACTCGGGGTTGGTTATAAAATTACTGTTTTCATTTTTTGTGTGAGTGGGAGTTACCTAAACTGTTTGTCAGGAAATAGCGGGGAGGGAAAAATAGCCACACACTTTGAGCTAGTTAGTCACTCCTGAACCCATGAGCATCATCGTTTTGTTAATTTCATCAACATGTTCATTTCTTTCAGCTCCATGTTCATGCATGTCTTTTAACCCGGAAACCAGAAGACTGTCCATAGGTCTAGACAATGGTACAATCTCAGTAAGTACACATAAATAAGATTTCCAGTTGAAATACTTCCCTTCCTGTGGAGTATGTGAATGTATATTGTGATAAGAATTATTTATTAGTTTTTTTTCTTCAAATTAGCAGTTAATTTTCCTGCTAAGTTGAGTGGAAGTTGCAGCACAGCAGATTCTGGTAAGGGGCAGGGAGAGCTGTTGTATCAGCTTGAAGGCTGACAAGATTCAGCTTGACCTACATGTTCCCATTCATGGCGGTTAGAATAGGGGCATCTCAAGGCTGTGGTGTGAACTCCCTGAGTCTGGGGTTGGCCAGAGCACGCTGTGATACTGGCAGCTTTGGTCAGATGGTTCATCGGGACACCACGTGCGTCCTCACACGAGTAACAGAGCATGAGGAAAATGCTCTCCTAGACCCGACTGTCTGTCTGATCTTGACTTGGACACTAGATGTTGGCCTCCTTCTTCCTCCTCTTCCTCGGTGTCTTCTTACTGCCTTCTAGCATGTGAATAGAAATCTGTCCATTTGTACAAATTGGTTAAGAAAGCACAGAATCTAGATAAATATTAGACCCATTTGGTGATAGATGTTGAGGGAACTGAAGTGATCAGGGATTGGAATTTCAGACTTTTGCGACTTAATCATCTTTTACGTATTTATTTTCAACTAGTATATTAATGAGTAAGATAGCTGATCTGGTAAATTCTTCATTTTGGTAAATTCCCCAGTATTGTGTTTACTTGTGGGCAAGAGAGGCCGTGCTTTGGGACCTAGGAATTAGGGGACCCCTCTCTGGGCTTACCTCCCCACAGGATGAAAGACTTGAGGGACTAGAGGTTGTGCCCACCCCCAGCCCTCCCTCCACCCACCCCCATACTCTGGGTACCTGACTCTGGAATTTCCTGCTCCCAAATAGGTTAGGGCCCACTTCTAGGGCCTGCATGGGCGTTTTCCCTGGATCTATCCTGGAGAGGATAAAACTAATAAACATACCCTTAGCCTGAAGGATGACTCAGACAGTGGTTTGAGGTGGGAGGATATTCACATGGGTGGGCAAGGCCCCTCAAGGTGTCAGTGGAACGGGGAGTGGGAGGGGGTATGGGCTGATCCTCCTGTCTCACCATACTATGATGGGGAGCTTCTGGGATTAACAGTTTTAACTTTGTACTGGTGCCTCCAGGTGGTTGACGGTATATTTGTCTAGATTGGAGGAAGAGACCATATTTAATAGTTTACCTTGACATATAACTTTTACGTATTTAGACACATGGAATGTGGGTCTCCACTTCAAGCCCCGACCCAGCCCCTCTTTGGGGTCTAAAGTGGTGGGCCTGACATTAGCTAATTGATCTTTAGTGAAAACACTTGAGTGATCTTTATGGAAATGTTAACAATATTGTTACAGGTGACAGCTCATTGACAAGTATGTATAGAAGGCCTGTAAGATCTAACACATGTGTTAGGAAATCCTGTTCCTTAGGAGGATTGAATTGAAGGTCGTGATACAGCCTATTGTCTTCTTTAAGGAGAGCCGTTGTTAGCAAGTGCAGTGTGTGTAGGAGAAATTTAGTTTCATCACAAAGGAAAATCTGAAAAAAGGAGCTGAGATTCATTTCATGCGATAGTGTGTGTAACACTCTGTTTGTGGAAAACCTTCTGTGTGTATAGCTTATAAGTGATTCTTTGCATTTTTGAAATCAGTATCAGGGATTAATGGGTGCTGATAAATCTGGCTTTGAAGGCGAGACAGGTGGCCAGGGAAGTTCTGGCTATTTATTGTATGTAAGAGGAGAAGCCCTCTTAGCCATTATTCCTTTAGTAAATGAAACTGCCAGAGAACCGGAATGTAAATCAGGAACTTAGCTAAGGTGCGTCCCTATGTGTGTCAGCTTAGCATGGAGATACCAAGTCTTACCATACCTCATCTTCTAAAAAAGATTAAGACTCTGGCTTGAACGAAATAATTTCCTTAAAATTCTGCCTTGTATACTGCTGAAGAAGATGTATTGTGTACCCTACCTGTTCATGAGATAGGTTAGGGCCCACTCGGGGGCCCGTTCCTGGATCTATCCTGGAGAGGATAAAACTAATAAACATACCCTTAGCCTGAAGGATGACTCAGACAGTGGTTTGAGGTGGGAGGATATTCACATGGGTGGGCAAGGCCCCTCAAGGTGTCAGTGGAACGGGGAGTGGGAGGGGGTATGGGCTGATCCTCCTGTCTCACCATACTATGATGGGGAGCTTCTGGGATTAACAGTTTTAACTTTGTACTGGTGCCTCCAGGTGGTTGACGGTATATTTGTCTAGATTGGAGGAAGAGACCATATTTAATAGTTTACCTTGACATATAACTTTTACGTATTTAGACACATGGAATGTGGGTCTCCACTTCAAGCCCGACCCAGCCCCTCTTTGGGGTCTAAAGTGGTGGGCCTGACATTAGCTAATTGATCTTTAGTGAAAACACTTGAGTGATCTTTATGGAAATGTTAACAATATTGTTACAGGTGACAGCTCATTGACAAGTATGTATAGAAGGCCTGTAAGATCTAACACATGTGTTAGGAAATCCTGTTCCTTAGGAGGATTGAATTGAAGGTCGTGATACAGCCTATTGTCTTCTTTAAGGAGAGCCGTTGTTAGCAAGTGCAGTGTGTGTAGGAGAAATTTAGTTTCATCACAAAGGAAAATCTGAAAAAAGGAGCTGAGATTCATTTCATGCGATAGTGTGTGTAACACTCTGTTTGTGGAAAACCTTCTGTGTGTATAGCTTATAAGTGATTCTTTGCGTTTTTGAAATCAGTATCAGGGATTAATGGATGCTGATAAATCTGGCTTTGAAGGCGAGACAGGTGGCCAGGGAAGTTCTGGCTATTTATTGTATGTAAGAGGAGAAGCCCTCTTAGCCATTATTCCTTTAGTAAATGAAACTGCCAGAGAACCGGAATGTAAATCAGGAACTTAGCTAAGGTGCGTCCCTATGTGTGTCAGCTTAGCATGGAGATACCAAGTCTTACCATACCTCATCTTCTAAAAAAGATTAAGACTCTGGCTTGAACGAAATAATTTCCTTAAAATTCTGCCTTGTATACTGCTGAAGAAGATGTATTGTGTACCCTACCTGTTCTCATCTGAAGAATTCTAAAGAGCTCTGCATTAGGGAACAGTACAGCAAGAGAACAGGGTATTTAAAGTTCAGAATTCTCATTGATTGCTACAGTACAAGGTTCTTTACTGAAAATGCTTGCCCCCCGTCTCAGCTATGGAATAGTTTACCTTCTGGATAGGAGAAATCACTTCCAGAGACCATAAATTGTATGTCTCTTGAATATTGCAGATGTATTTTAGAAGAAATGCTATTGGTTAACTTATTTTAAAACACAAAAAGGAGGACATCAGAAAGTAAATCCTGATTTCACTGTGTTTTACTAAATAAAAGAGATTTAGGAGGCTTTTAACCTTGTGTAATTGAGTAGTGAGTTAAAAATGAAGTAGGGTCTTCCCTCGTTGTCCAGTGGCCAAAGACTCCGTGTTCCCAATGCTGGGGGCCTTGGTACGATCCCTGGTCAGGGAACTAGATCCTGCATGTCACAACTGAAGATATGTATGCCACAACTAAGACCTGGGAAAAAGAATAATAGTAGTAATAATGATACTTTTTAAAAAATGGGGCTTCCCTGGTGATCCAGTGGGTAAAGAGTCCACCTTGCAGTGCAAGGGGCACCGGGTTGATCCCTGGCCTGGGAAGATCCCACATACCACAGAGCGGCTGGACCAGTGTGTCCAGTTATGAGCCAGTGCTCTGGAGCGCATGCACCCAGAGCCGGTGCTCTGCAGCGAGCAAGGCCACTGCAATGGGAGGCCCACACAGGTCAAAGAATAATGATGGATGAAAAAAAAACAAATGAAAGGCCAGTAAGAGAGGCCAAAATTTTAAAAAATGAAGTAGAGGGCTTCCTTGATGATTCAGTGCTGAAGAATCTGCCTGCCAGTTCAGGAGACACAGTTGGACCCTGACCTGGGAAGATTCCCACATGCTGAGGAACAGCTCAGCTGCTGTGCCCCAACTCCTGCGCCTCTGCTCTAGAGCCAGAAAGCCACCACTGCTGAACCTGTGTCCCTAGAGCCCGTGCTCTGCAACAGGAGAAGCCACCATACCTCATCTTCTAAAAAAGATTAAGACTCTGGCTTGAACGAAATAATTTCCTTAAAATTCTGCCTTGTATACTGCTGAAGAAGATGTATTGTGTACCCTACCTGTTCTCATCTGAAGAATTCTAAAGAGCTCTGCATTAGGGAACAATACAGCAAGAGAACAGGGTATTTAAAGTTCAGAATTCTCATTGATTGCTACAGTACAAGGTTCTTTACTGAAAATGCTTGCCCCCCGTCTCAGCTATGGAATAGTTTACCTTCTGGATAGGAGAAATCACTTCCAGAGACCATAAATTGTATGTCTCTTGAATATTGCAGATGTATTTTAGAAGAAATGCTATTGGTTAACTTATTTTAAAACACAAAAAGGAGGACATCAGAAAGTAAATCCTGATTTCACTGTGTTTTACTAAATAAAAGAGATTTAGGAGGCTTTTAACCTTGTGTAATTGAGTAGTGAGTTAAAAATGAAGTAGGGTCTTCCCTCGTTGTCCAGTGGCCAAAGACTCCGTGTTCCCAATGCTGAGGGCCTTGGTACGATCCCTGGTCAGGGAACTAGATCCTGCATGTCACAACTGAAGATATGTATGCCACAACTAAGACCTGGGAAAAAGAATAATAGTAGTAATAATGATACTTTTTAAAAAATGGGGCTTCCCTGGTGATCCAGTGGGTAAAGAGTCCACCTTGCAGTGCAAGGGGCACCGGGTTGATCCCTGGCCTGGGAAGATCCCACATACCACAGAGCGGCTGGACCAGTGTGTCCAGTTATGAGCCAGTGCTCTGGAGCGCATGCACCCAGAGCCGGTGCTCTGCAGCGAGCAAGGCCACTGCAATGGGAGGCCCACACAGGTCAAAGAATAATGATGGATGAAAAAAAAACAAATGAAAGGCCAGTAAGAGAGGCCAAAATTTTAAAAAATGAAGTAGAGGGCTTCCTTGATGATTCAGTGCTGAAGAATCTGCCTGCCAGTTCAGGAGACACAGTTGGACCCTGACCTGGGAAGATTCCCACATGCTGAGGAACAGCTCAGCTGCTGTGCCCCAACTCCTGCGCCTCTGCTCTAGAGCCAGAAAGCCACCACTGCTGAACCTGTGTCCCTAGAGCCCGTGCTCTGCAACAGGAGAAGCCACCATAGCGAGAAGCCCACACACAATAACTAGCGAGTAGCCCCCATTCACC
The DNA here is from genome assembly GCA_022376925.1 of Tragulus kanchil. Classification (NCBI taxonomy): domain Eukaryota; kingdom Metazoa; phylum Chordata; class Mammalia; order Artiodactyla; family Tragulidae; genus Tragulus; species Tragulus kanchil. Next base: position 71,939,161 of record JAIOJX010000003.1, on the reverse strand, counting down.
ACGACTAGAGAAAAGCCCCACAGCAACAAAGACCCAGCACAGCCAAGAATAAGAAAATAAAACATTTTTAAAAAACGAAGCAGAGATAGCCCAAATAGAGACCATTCTTTCAAAAGTCTGGCCACAGAAGTAAAGGAGTGAGAGAGCAGGTGAGTGCTCAAACAAGATGTGATAGTAGACGAGTGGCCAGAGGGTTCAGAACAATTTGGAGAATTTAGCTTTGGGAAAGAATGGGAAGACTTTTGATTTCTAAGATAGGGAAAGACAGAGTCTGTTTTGAGATATAAGCGAGGAATGACATTTTATTTTTCTTGTGAAGTAGCAAGTTAGATCACCTGCTGAGAAAAGCAAAACTGAAGGTGGTTTATTTTCATGTCCATAACATTTGTTCTTTCTAGAGTGTGTACCCTAGAACCCCTTCCACCAGCTTGGTCTGTAGTTGTCTCTCAGAGTCTTGTTCAGATGTCATCTTTTCTGTCTTTTTCTCTTCATTTTTTTTGCTTTTCTTTTGTTTGGACACGTGATTCTTGAGGCTTCCCAATTAAAATTTATCACACACAAAATTCAGAAGGTTAGTTATATCATATTGCTTTATTTAACCTGTTTTCAAGTCTGTCTCCTCCATTAAAGTGTTGATTGTTAAGGAACTGGCCAATCTTTTATCTGTATCCTTTCCCAGTGAATCTTAGTGTGGTTCTTTGTAGTATAGATTCGGAACTCTGACTATTTTGTCAAATTAGTTGTTCACTAAGTATATACTAATATAGCTGGTTGTCATAAGTACCTGCTTAAATTCAGAGATAGTTTATTTATACAGGTCTATTGCTATTCAAAATGTTTTTCACAATGAAATAACTTGTACAGGAGAAGAAGTTAGTAATTTAATTCATCCTGAATTTGAGTTTTCAGAAATGCCTTCTGTTTTAATGTCGAAAGAAGGCAGTCAGATTATGCTAACTGCTCTTTATGATGAAGGAGGACTTTAAAGGCTTCTATTGTAATGCCTCATATATTCTAGTCAATCAATAAATATGTAAATATCAACTGTATGCAAACCATTATGCTCAGTTCTAACATGTGGCTCTGATCTCCAAGAACTTGTTAAGTTGGGGCAGAATGAAAAATGAAGTTATGAAATAAACATTAATAACACAAAGTGAAAAAAAAAAAAAAAACAGCACAAGTAGCACTGCACCAGTGAGTGTGATGTTGGCAAACTAGTGAGGTCAGAAGAGAGCAGCGGAGAATGGTCTGGGGCTGCTCCGTGGAGACTGGTAAACAGAGGAAGAAAAGGGTATTTTAAGCACAGGGGATGACATGGGGAGAAAGTAATTCATGCTCTTTATATTTTTTCTTCTTCATCAAAAATGTTAGGGGAATCTTCCCTGGTAGCTCAGTGGTAAAGAGTTCACCTGCCAATGCAGGAGACACGGGTTCGATCCCTGATCAGGGAAGATCCCACATGCTGCGGAGCAACTAAGCCCGTGAGCCACAACTATGGAGCCTGTGCTCTAGAGCCTCAGAGCCGCAATTCCTGAGTCCATGGGCTGTAACTATTGAAGCCTGTGTGGCCTAGAGCCCGAGTTCCACAACAAGAGAGGTCACCACAGCAAGAAGCTTGCTCACTTCAACTCGAGAGTAGCCCCCACTCCCAGCAACTAGAAAAAAGCCTGCAGCAGCAGTGAAAACCTAGAATAGCCAAAAATAAATAAATAAATAAAATTTAAAAAAAACCCTTAGGAACGTCCTTAGTAATCCAGTGGCTAGGGATCTACCTGCCAACACAAGGGGCACTGGTTCGATCCCTGATCTGGGAAGGTTTCACATGCCTCAGAGTGACCAAGCCTGTGCAGCCTAGAGCCCGTGCTCTGAAACAAGAGAAACCATCACAGTGAGAAGGCTGAGCACTATGGAGAGCAGACCCCACTCGCCACCACTAGAAGCCCATAGGCAGCAATGAAGATCCAGTGCAGCCAAAAAAATGAATAAACCACCACCACAGCAAAAAAGTGTTAGCCAAAAGTTTATTTAATTCATCCTGAATTTGAGTTTTCAGAAATGCCTTCTGTTTTAATGTCGAAAGAAGGCAGTCAGATTATGCTAACTGCTCTTTATGATGAAGGAGGACTTTAAAGGCTTCTATTGTAATGCCTCATATATTCTAGTCAATCAATAAATATGTAAATATCAACTGTATGCAAACCATTATGCTCAGTTCTAACATGTGGCTCTGATCTCCAAGAACTTGTTAAGTTGGGGCAGAATGAAAAATGAAGTTATGAAATAAACATTAATAACACAAAGTGAAAAAAAAAAAAAAACAGCACAAGTAGCACTGCACCAGTGAGTGTGATGTTGGCAAACTAGTGAGGTCAGAAGAGAGCAGCGGAGAATGGTCTGGGGCTGCTCCGTGGAGACTGGTAAACAGAGGAAGAAAAGGGTATTTTAAGCACAGGGGATGACATGGGGAGAAAGTAATTCATGCTCTTTATATTTTTTCTTCTTCATCAAAAATGTTAGGGGAATCTTCCCTGGTAGCTCAGTGGTAAAGAGTTCACCTGCCAATGCAGGAGACACGGGTTCGATCCCTGATCAGGGAAGATCCCACATGCTGCGGAGCAACTAAGCCCGTGAGCCACAACTATGGAGCCTGTGCTCTAGAGCCTCAGAGCCGCAATTCCTGAGTCCATGGGCTGTAACTATTGAAGCCTGTGTGGCCTAGAGCCCGAGTTCCACAACAAGAGAGGTCACCACAGCAAGAAGCTTGCTCACTTCAACTCGAGAGTAGCCCCCACTCCCAGCAACTAGAAAAAAGCCTGCAGCAGCAGTGAAAACCTAGAATAGCCAAAAATAAATAAATAAATAAAATTTTAAAAAAACCCTTAGGAACGTCCTTAGTAATCCAGTGGCTAGGGATCTACCTGCCAACACAAGGGGCACTGGTTCGATCCCTGATCTGGGAAGGTTTCACATGCCTCAGAGTGACCAAGCCTGTGCAGCCTAGAGCCCGTGCTCTGAAACAAGAGAAACCATCACAGTGAGAAGGCTGAGCACTATGGAGAGCAGACCCCACTCGCCACCACTAGAGAAGCCCATAGGCAGCAATGAAGATCCAGTGCAGCCAAAAAAATGAATAAACCACCACCACAGCAAAAAAGTGTTAGCCAAAAGTTTTATTAAAATCTTGCCAAGATAAGTGCACGGCCACTGGAGCGATTTTTGAACAAGGCCCCCATATTATAAAATTTCTGCTCTTTAAAGAGTAATTTCATGTATGTGTTACAGGAATTGTGATTGGAGTGAGAGGAGAAGATTGGTCTGTATAATGGTGACCATTCAGGGTGGAGGTTATTGTATAAAAGTAAATGATACTGAAGGTGTATGGACTTGATGCTACCATCTGGTAGTCTTTGTAGTTATTATAGTCTTAGAGCTTGTATCATTTATCCAAGAAAACGAAAAAGGAAAGAGAATGAACCTTTATTGAGCATCTACTATGTACCAGTCACTCTGCATGTGTGTTTTCAGCCGCATTCAATTCTTTGAGACCCTTTGGACTGTGGCCTACCAGGCTCCTCTGTCCATTGGATTTTTCGGCAAAAATAGTGGCGCGGGTTGCCACTTCCTCGACCTAGGGCTCGAACCCGCGTCTACAGCATTGCAGGCAGATTGTTTATCAGCTGAGCCATCAGGGAAACCCGGCAGCCACTCTGCTTTACATGTACCTTATTCCAACTTCAAAGTAATTCTCTGATATAGGTGGTATTACTGACCTTTTTTGGATATGGAGACTAAGGCCTAGGGAGTTGACATGCTTCTCCGGCTCCCTAAGCCATGAAACAGCTCCCAGTGGAGCTAGGGACTCTGTGTGTGTCTTGAAGCCTGGGCTTTTTTGTGACCACTCACTGCTGGTCGGGAGCCAATCCTGCCTCTGTTTGAAGGCTTTCCACCCTGCCTGGTGCCCTGCTTGTTTATGGGTCTGTTTCCTGCACTAGACTGTCATCTACCTGAAGGCAGAGACCACATCTGCTTGCATGTTTGTCCTGGACCACGGTGGATGCTTTTGTTAAAGGTCTATTGAAGGGAGGAGAGCAGGTATTCCGGTTCCTGCCGTTCAGGATGCTACAGCCAAAGCTGGGCACTTAACCAGCAGGATGAAATCACTCTCAGCAGTTGATACAGTGAGTGTATCTTATATTTGAATGACTGGTTTGGGTGCGCAGAAGAATGTGGTGTCTGTGCTCTGCTTCCTGAAATTAATAACATAGATATATGAAGGAAGCAACTAAGAAACCTAAATAGAAATATTATGTGTTCCTGGAAGTTTGTGGGACTGCTGGGATCCTTGGAGTTCCTTGCCTTGTACATGGGTCACTCCAGTCCCTGTCCACACCATTTTTTTTTAAATTCAGGGTTATATTTTAAAATTATCATTATTATTTTATGCTTTGGTCATGCAGTGCTGTATGTGCGATCTTAGTTCCTTGACCAGGGATCGAACCCTTGCCTCCTGCATTGGAAACTGAGTCTCAGCCACTGAACTGCCAGGGAAGTCTTTCTGGTCTCATCTTCACATTACCTTCCTTTCTGTGTCTTCACATGACCTTCTTATAAGTCACTGGATGAAGGGCTCACCCAATCCAATATTATCTCATTTTAACTGATTCCATCTGCAGAGACCTTGGTTCCAAATAAAGTCATGTTCTGAAGTTTCAAGTGAACGTGAATTTTGGGAGGACACTGTTCAACTCAGTACACCTGGCAGTATTGTATCTACAGAATTTCTCTAGCAGTGGCCTAACAATTGATTAGGAAACAGTTTTGTGACTCTGTAGAACGATGCCTTTAGAGGTATCTAAATATATTAAAATTAAAAAGGATGATTCAGAAATAAAAGAAGATTAAAATTGGAAAGGATCTTAATTCTTCTATCTAATGCTACTTCCTCTAGATGGTTGTCGCTGAGTCACTCAGTCATGTCTGACTCTTTGCAACCCCAAGGACTGTAGTTTACCAGGCTCCTCTGTCCATGGGATTTCTCAGGCAAGAATCCTAGAATGGGTTGCCCTTTCCTCCTGCAAGGCATCTTCCCAACCCAGGGATGGAACCCGTGTCTCTTCCGTCTCCTGCATCGGCAGGATTCTTTAGCACTGAACCACCAGGCAAGCTTTTCTCTTAGATTAAGCGATATCTATATTGGGTAGGTCACGTGTCAAGAGAGTGGTGGTGGAGCTAGGACTTCCTCAATTCCTGGACAAATTTTCTTCTAATCATACAGTCAAATTTCTTCACACACCTAGGACAGCATGATTGGAATTGCCCTAGGATAGTCACTAATGAGTTGAAAGCTTGTGGTGTTCCATGCATCAAGCCATTGCTAAAGTAATTGGTTTTAAAGAATTTGAGTGTTTAGTGTAACGAGGTGTTTTGGATGAGCTGTTTATCACTACAGGTTGTAATGAGCCTATGGGGACTGAACCCAAATGGTGAGGTCACGTTCTGCAGTGATGACAAGTAACCCATGAATAAGGCCCTTCAGCTGTACCCAAGCCAAGGGTACAGTCAGGCACGCCTGCTGGAGGGAAAGTTCTCTGAAAACCTTCCCTTGATCAGCTCAGACACCCCAGTGCTACGATCAACCGGCTCCTGCTTGTCGACCATCATGGTGCATTTCAGGTTTTGTACTTACAGAAGAGTTGATGTTGCTTCTGGAATTCTCCTGCCTTCTAGAATTGCTGGCGTGACACCATACATGACTAATAGCCTCCTCATGAGCTCTGTGGAGGCTGGATTTAAAGAAAGTGCCAGGAGGTCCTGTGTTCAGAGGCATGTCTATCTGGAATCTCCATGGCTTCCTTTGAAACTCTTACATAACCTCACTAGCTTATGATTCTTTCATTCTCCCATGGTTTTTTTTTTACCACCAAAGACCATCATTTCTGAGTCATTTCATCATTCTATGGGCCAGGACTTGCTGGTGTGAGGAGTTCCTTTTATAGACTGTTAGGTAGCCACCTGGGCTTCCCAGGTGACTCACTGGTAAAGAATCCACTTGCCAGTGGAGGAGACTGGATTGGAAAGATCCCCTGGAGAAGGAAATGGCTACCCTCTGCAGTATTCTTGCCTAAGAAATCCCATGGACAGAGGAGGCTGGTGGGTACAGTCAACGGGGACATAAGACTTAGCATTTAAACAACAGGGTAGCCATTCTCTTCGGAACTTGTGTTTATAAGTTATAATAAATTTAAATATGGATAAGTATTTATAGATCATCATTAAGTACATTTTATATCTATATCTTTTTTCTACTTAGCAGAACAAGAGTCCTTGAGTTCTGGCGTACTAGTTGCTTACTATTTATTCGTATAGTGCAGTTCACTGAAGGTGGTTTTGTCACAGAAGACACTGTGATGCTGGGAGTATTTGAGTCACAAGCTTTAGACTCTCTCAAGGAAAAGCCTTTCTCTTCCTATTACGTCATTGTATAGGTGGCTCATTTCTCTCTATTTCAGTACTTGAATGTTACCTAATAAACTTGGTCAAGTAGTACTGAATGCGTATGCCAAGAGTATTCATTGGCCCTGAATTATTTTGTGGCCTCTCCATTACAATTATGATTTTTTTTTTTCAGTTTCGGTCTTTTTTTTTTTTTTTTAATTTGTCTATTTTGTCCATCGTTATTCTTTGGCCTGTGTGGGCCTCCCATTGCAGTGGCCTCTCTCGTTACAGAACACTGGCTCTGGGCGCATGCGCTCCAGAGCGCTGGCTCGTAATTGGACACACCAGTCCAGCTGCTCCGCAGCCCGTGGGATCCTCCCAGGCCAGGGACTGAACCGGTGCCCCCTGCACTACAAGACGGACTCTCCACCCATTGGCCAACCAGGGAAGCCCCTCCAATTACGAATTTTGGGGGCCTTCTTGATCCCCCTTTTAGACCAATTCTGTAGTGTGAATAGATACTTGTAGGAGCACCTAGACTGCTCTGCATTTTAAACTGGATCCTAAGTGGATCCAGTGGAGTGTGAGGTGGGTTGAAATCATTTATATACTGTCTACAGGAGGTATCTGCCACAAAAGACAACCTTATTAGGGTGATTGTGTTACTGTGTTACTTATTTTTAAAACTTTTTTTGCCATGCTGCACAGCTTGTAGGTTCTTCTCTGATTGAACCCAGGGCACAGCAGTGAGAGTGCCGAGTCCTAACCACTGGAGCACCAGGGAACTCCCCCTATCCGTATTACTATTTTATATTTTCTAGAAATTACTTTAAATCATTATTATTAATTTTTAGTATTTATTTATTTGGCTGCGCTGGGTCTTAATTTTTGCAACGGGACATAAGACTTAGCATTTAAACAACAGGGTAGCCATTCTCTTCGGAACTTGTGTTTATAAGTTATAATAAATTTAAATATGGATAAGTATTTATAGATCATCATTAAGTACATTTTATATCTATATCTTTTTTCTACTTAGCAGAACAAGAGTCCTTGAGTTCTGGCGTACTAGTTGCTTACTATTTATTCGTATAGTGCAGTTCACTGAAGGTGGTTTTGTCACAGAAGACACTGTGATGCTGGGAGTATTTGAGTCACAAGCTTTAGACTCTCTCAAGGAAAAGCCTTTCTCTTCCTATTACGTCATTGTATAGGTGGCTCATTTCTCTCTATTTCAGTACTTGAATGTTACCTAATAAACTTGGTCAAGTAGTACTGAATGCGTATGCCAAGAGTATTCATTGGCCCTGAATTATTTTGTGGCCTCTCCATTACAATTATGATTTTTTTTTTTCAGTTTCGGTCTTTTTTTTTTTTTTTTAATTTGTCTATTTTGTCCATCGTTATTCTTTGGCCTGTGTGGGCCTCCCATTGCAGTGGCCTCTCTCGTTACAGAACACTGGCTCTGGGCGCATGCGCTCCAGAGCGCTGGCTCGTAATTGGACACACCAGTCCAGCTGCTCCGCAGCCCGTGGGATCCTCCCAGGCCAGGGACTGAACCGGTGCCCCCTGCACTACAAGACGGACTCTCCACCCATTGGCCAACCAGGAAGCCCCTCCAATTACGAATTTTGGGGGCCTTCTTGATCCCCCTTTTAGACCAATTCTGTAGTGTGAATAGATACTTGTAGGAGCACCTAGACTGCTCTGCATTTTAAACTGGATCCTAAGTGGATCCAGTGGAGTGTGAGGTGGGTTGAAATCATTTATATACTGTCTACAGGAGGTATCTGCCACAAAAGACAACCTTATTAGGGTGATTGTGTTACTGTGTTACTTATTTTTAAAACTTTTTTTGCCATGCTGCACAGCTTGTAGGTTCTTCTCTGATTGAACCCAGGGCACAGCAGTGAGAGTGCCGAGTCCTAACCACTGGAGCACCAGGGAACTCCCCCTATCCGTATTACTATTTTATATTTTCTAGAAATTACTTTAAATCATTATTATTAATTTTTAGTATTTATTTATTTGGCTGCGCTGGGTCTTAATTGCGGCATGTGGGTGTTCGTTGCAGCTTGTGGACTTTTAGTGGTGGCTTGTGGACTCTAGTTGTGGCCTGTGGGATCTAATTCTCTGACCAAGGATCAAACTCAGGCTTCCTGCATTGGAAGCATAGAATCTTTGCCACTGGACCACTGAGGAAGTCCCTAACTATTTTAGAAGGTGGTCATCTTCTTATTTTGGCCACGTCAAACAGTGTCTCTATGGTTCAGAATGGAAATGGCTAGAAATTAGTGAGTGTATTATGTTCCAAGTTTCTCTCCCTTTGTGTTACTCCATAATAATCTCTCCCTACCCCTGGATCGTTCTCATGAGCTTTTTTTTTTTTTCTTCTCAAATTTTCACTTGTTTATGGTTGTGCTGATCTTCATTGCTCTGCTTGGTCTTCCTCTAGTTGCAGCGAGCAGAGGCTACTCTAGTTGTGGTGTACCAGCTGCTCACTGCCGTGGCTTGTTTTGTGGAACACAGGCTGTAGGCACTCGGGTTTCAGCTGTTGCGGCACATGGGCTTTTTTGGTATCCTGTTGTCATGTAGGATCTTCAGGGAATAGGGGTTGAACCTGTGTTCCCTGCATTGGCAGGTGGATTCTTTACTACTGAGCTACCAGGGAAACCCCAACTTTCTTTTTTTTAAATTTCTTTTTGGCCATTCTGGGTTTTCACTGCTGCTGCAGGCTCTTCTCGAGTTGCAGGGAGTGGGGCTACTCTCTAGTTGAAGTGAGGAGGCTTCTTGTTGCAGTGACTTCTCTTGTGGAACTTGGGCTTCAGTAGTTGCGGCACATGGGCTCCACAGTTGCTGCTCAGAGACTCTAGAGCACAGGCTCCCTAGTTGTGGCTCAGGGCTTAGTTGCTCTGCAGCATGTGAGATCTTCCTGGATCAGGGATCGAACCCATGTCTCCTGCGTTGTCAGGTGAACTCTTTACCTCTGAGATATCAGGGAAGCCCCTCAACTTTCTTTCTTTTTTTTTTTTTTGGCGGGTGGGGCAGGTTGGGGAGTCGGGGGCAGGTGGGCCGCTTCTATTGGTCTTTCATTTGTCTGTTTTCATCCATCTTTGTTCTTTGGCCCGTGTGGGCCTCCCATCACGGTGGCCTCTGTTGTCGCAGAGCACCGGCTCTGGGCGCACGCGCGCCAGAGCTCCGGCTCGGTAATTGGGCACATGAGTCCAGCCGCTCCGCGACACGTGGGATCTTCCCAGGCCAGGGATGGAACCGGCGCCCCTTGCACTGCAAGGCGGTGTCCTTACCCATTGGACCACCAGGGAAGCCCTCAACTTTCTTTTTATTAAAAACAAAGCCTATTAAAAAACAACTCACGTCCCCTTCACCCAGTGGTCTCTCTCTCCTCTCTCCTTATTATCAAACATCTCCATAGCCTTGTCTGTAATCTCTTTCTGCATTTCCTCCCTTCCCCACTTCACTGAAACCATGACATGTAGCCCCCAGTCCCATCCAGCTATCTGAACAGCATTGGCTGTGGCTACAAAAGATCTCCATGTGCATCTAATCTGACTGACTCGTGTAAGTTCCTCATTGTGTTTGACCTCCCAGCAGCATTTTGCTCTACTGTGTCTTCCTGAAGTGTCTCTGTGTTTCTATCCATGACACAGACCCCTGCTGGTTTTCTCTTCTGTTTCTGAGGACAGACTGTCCTCAGACCAGCTTTGGGTCAGTGTTGGAGCTTCTCAGTGTTCGCCCTCCGTGGCCCCTCCCTGTTCCTCCTCTCTTTCAGCAAAGGAGTGGAGACCCTTGTCATGACTTCATTTGCTGCCTGTATGATTATATCTCCCAACTTTTAATCTCTATCCAGAGTTTTTCTCTGAAGCTCCAGTTGCATAGGCCAAGACGTCCAGAGAGCTATCTACGGCCCTGCAAATGGTTTGTCAACACTAGGAATCAGTCTCATATCACAGTAAGTTTAACCATTTCTGTCGAGAGTGGGAGAATCGTATTATCTGTGCACATACGTTTTGCTGTTTATGGGCTTGTGGCTGCGCTGGGGTCTTCATTGCCGCATGGGGCTTTTCTTTAGTTGCTGGCAGTGGGGGCCCCTCTGCAGTTGCAGCACGTGGCTTCCTCCCTGCAGTGACTTCCCTTGCTGCAGAGCACAGGCTCTAGGGTGCGACCTCCGTCCGTGCAGCATGGGGGCTTAGTTACCCCCATGGCATGTGGGATCTTCCCAGCCAGGGATCAAACGCAGGTCCCATGCACTGACTGGTGGATTCTTAACCACTGGACCACCAGGGAAACCCCATACTTTTGCTAGTTTTTTTTTTTTTTAAGATTTATTTATTTATTTTGGGCGGGGGTCAGGTTGGGGAGGAAGGGGAGCGGGCGGGCCACTTCTATTGGCCTTCCATTTCTCTATTTTCATCCATCTTTGTTCTTTGGCTCCTGTGGGCCTCCCATCGCGGTGGCGCCTGTTGTCGCAGAGCGCCGGCTCTGGGCGCATGCACTCCAGAGCTCCGGCTCGGTGATTGGACACATCAGTCCAGCCGCTCCGCGGCACGTGGGATCTTCCCAGGCCAGGGATCGAACCGGCGCCCCTTGCACTGCAAGGCAGTGTCCTTATCCACTGGACCACCAGGGGAAGCCCCTTTTGCTAGTTTTTATTTTGAGTTCTCTCTTATACCGACTGTGGATCTCAACCACAGTTCTAATATCACTGTCATTGAGATGGCAAGGTTCAAGCCCAGAGGAGCCAAGGTGGCATTTCCAGGTCAGTCACCTTTGAAGGCATTCCTCCCAGGTACCTTGACAGCAGCAGAGCCGTGCAAAATCCCCCTTTAAGCACCATCTGACATTTACTCCTTTGCTTAGGACAGACTGTCCTCCCATTGGTTTCCTCCCTCCCCCCCTTTCCCCCAGCAAAGGAGTGGAGACCCTTGTCATGACTTCATTTGCTGCCTGTATGATTATATCTCCCAACTTTTAATCTCTATCCAGAGTTTTTCTCTGAAGCTCCAGTTGCATAGGCCAAGACGTCCAGAGAGCTATCTACGGCCCTGCAAATGGTTTGTCAACACTAGGAATCAGTCTCATATCACAGTGAGTTTAACCATTTCTGTCGAGAGTGGGAGAATCGTATTATCTGTGCACACACGTTTTGCTGTTTATGGGCTTGTGGCTGCGCTGGGGTCTTCATTGCCGCATGGGGCTTTTCTTTAGTTGCTGGCAGTGGGGGCCCCTCTGCAGTTGCAGCACGTGGCTTCCTCCCTGCAGTGACTTCCCTTGCTGCAGAGCACAGGCTCTAGGGTGCGACCTCCGTCCGTGCAGCATGGGGGCTTAGTTACCCCCATGGCATGTGGGATCTTCCCAGCCAGGGATCAAACGCAGGTCCCATGCACTGACTGGTGGATTCTTAACCACTGGACCACCAGGGAAACCCCATACTTTTGCTAGTTTTTTTTTTTTTTAAGATTTATTTATTTATTTTGGGCGGGGGTCAGGTTGGGGAGGGAGGGGAGCGGGCGGGCCACTTCTATTGGGCTTCCATTTCTCTGTTTTCATCCGTCTTTGTTCTTTGGCTCCTGCGGGCCTCCCATCGCGGTGGCGTCTGTTGTCGCAGAGCGCCGGCTCTGGGCGCATGCGCTCCAGAGCTCCGGCTCGGTGAATGGACACATCAGTCCAGCCGCTCCGCGGCACGTGAGATCTTCCCAGGCCAGGGATCGAACCGGCGCCCCTTGCACTGCAAGGCAGTGTCCTTATCCACTGGACCACCAGGGGAAGCCCCTTTTGCTAGTTTTTATTTTGAGTTCTCTCTTATACCGACTGTGGATCTCAACCACAGTTCTAATACCACTGTCATTGAGATGGCAAGGTTCAAGCCCAGAGGAGCCAAGGTGGCATTTCCAGGTCAGTCACCTTTGAAGGCATTCCTCCCAGGTACCTTGACAGCAGCAGAGCCGTGCAAAATCCCCCTTTAAGCACCATCTGACATTTACTCCTTTGCTGTAATAAAGCTTGAGAGTGCACGGGAGCCAGCGTGCGCGGAAGAAGCCATTGTTCTTTCCCAGTCCCTGCAGTGACAGACAGCTCTCACCTGGTGTTACATCTAATCTTGGATCGGAGACAGTCTCGGAAGCAGGCTGCCCCTTGACTGCCAGAAACATACGTTAGCAGGGAGGGGAGTAGCCTCAGGTCAGCCCTGGCCCTGGGGGTGTGGCGCTGGGGTTCGCTGCTGGGCTTGTGTTTCAGTGTCTCACTGTGACTGGACGCCCCTGGCCGAGGCAGGAGGTCCCTCGGTGGCATTTTGTTTCCAGAGCGGGGGCCCTTCCTTGTCTGTTTACAGCCCCTTCAGCACTACCCCTTGAACACAGGTGCCACAATCGCCTCATCTCCAGGTTCACCTTCTTCCAGATGGAGGAGTAACTCTCCTCTCAGTTACCAGTGAAGGTTACATTTTTATAAGTTCTCATTTGGTATAGAAAGGAAATGATCAGTATTAGACCATCTGCTCACTGAAGCAGTCGACACAGTTGCAGAAAGACTCACTGTATTCGCACAGAGAACAGCACAGCTTCTCCATTGGCTGCAGTCACTCAGATCCAGCTAGTTTCCTGGACTGGTTGTTGTTGTCTCTAAGTCATGTCTCTAAGTGTGCCACCCCATGGACTGCAGCACGCCAGGCTTCCCTTGTCCTTCACCACCTCCTGCAGTTTGCTCAGACTCATGTCATCCATTGAGCCGGTGATGCCATCCAGCCATCTCATCCTCTGTCCTGGACTGGTGGGCAGGTTCTTCCTGCCGGAGCTTGTCTGCCATGGATGGGAGAGAAAGGAACCAGAAGGGCACTTGCAGTTTGGTGCTTGGCTGGGTAATCACTGGGCTGTTTTAAAGTTAGTAAACCCCGAGTTCTCCAGATTCTCCCCTGGCTCTTCTCTGGCAGAGCCTTAGATGCTATGCTTCCTGGGTTCTGCCTTGGGCTGCACACTCTCTCTTGGTGGCTTAATGATCCTGCACCTACGGCTTTGAAGGCTACAGTGTGCTCTGTCCCCCCGAAGCAGAGTTCAGATGCCAGCTGCTGATTTGGCATTCCTTGCTGGGGGTCTCCAGGCCCCCTCTGAGTCAGTCATTCAAACCTGCCCGTAAAACATAACAGAAAAACCTGAATGAAGAAAGAAACAAAAAAAACCTGAATGAACTTTTTGGCCAACCCAGTAATTTTTTCCCAGGTTTATTGAAAAATAATTGACGTACGTCACTCCATAAGTGTAAGGTGTGCAGCATGATGGAGTGATTTACATATACTGAGAAATGATAGATTCAGCTAACCTTCATCATCTCATACAGATGGAACAACAAAAAAGAACAAATATCTTTCTCCTTGTAATGTGACTCAACATTAACTCTTAACTCTTCTTTGTATCATACAACATTGTTAACTATAAGCAATGTTTACTTTCTACTTTTACTCATTGCTTGCTATCTACATATTTATTGGTTTGAATAATATTCAGGACTCAACATTCGTGAATTTCAATGCAGAAAATTTAGTGACTTACATTTTAGCATTTAGCATTTAACATTTAGCATAGACCCAAGTTTCAAGCCTGGGTTGTGCAGTCACTTATGCCTCTGACCTTTAGTGCCTGTGAACTTCAGTTTCTCTATCTAAAGAATGAGTCATTGTTCGGGGGCCCTTACAAACTCGATAATTTCAAGAAATCCAGAACTTGACCAGCCAAAGGGCCACACCTCTTTTACCTGCTGCTTTCATAAGTAGGAACCATAGTTGCTGGGCTCACCTGGTAGCTCAGACAATAATCTGCCTTCAGTGCAGGAGATGTGGGTTCGATCCCTGCGTCGGGAAGATCCCCTTGAGGAAGGCATGGCAACCCACCCCAGTATTCTTACCTGGAGAATCCCATGGACAGAGGATACAGTCCGTGAGGTCACAAAGAGTTGGACATGACTGAGCAACTAACAACTTCACATAGTTGCTAGCCTTGGCTATCAGACTAAATTTCATGACATTCGCTGTAAGTTTTCAGTTTCAGCAGCAACTTTTTAGTCAGAACAAATTGGTCAAAATTCTTCAGCTTGTTTTTTTTGTTTGTTTAAAAAATAAATATTAACAACTAGACTTTATGTAAACTGATCCCATGTAACTTGCTGGTAATATTACAGCAAAATTTCTGTGGGGTGTAGATATTATGCTTAGTATTCAGTTCTTTTCATTATCTGTGAACAGTAATGGGGACACAGAATATATTAGCACCTTTCTTTCTGTGATACATCAGTGTTCTGGCTTCAGATTTTGGCCTTGAGCAGGATGTTCCCCATTCACTGAATAACTGCCAAGAGCATTTGTCTTTTGCTGCATTCAGACTTATTTATCTTTTCTTCTCTCTCTCTCTCTTTCTCACTCTCTCAGAATCTTTTCTTCTCTCTCTCTCTCTTTCTCTCTCTCTCCCCCCCTTCTGTCCTCTTGGGAGACATATTATTGAAAAACCAGCTGTATCTGGTTACCTGCACTGAGCGTTGAGGGGCTGGGGGTGGAAAAGCCCCAAAACATTTTACTGTTGATGTGAAAAAGCAAGATGATGATGGGCAAACAATTAAGCACCCAGGTAAACCTAGAGAGAGAGTAGCTAGACTTGTGTTTGTGTGCTGAAAGACCTCAAAATGGTGTTTTGCGTATAAACCTGTATTGGAAGGAGAATTTATCGAAAGAATTTGTAAACCCGCATGTGTTTCTTTGTAGGTGGCATTTTGAATCTAGAGAGGCTAACAGCTGCTGTTGCTACACAAACCCTAATTATCTCTTCTCTTGCTTCAGATGCTTCCAAGTAGTGTGACATGTTGGTCTTCTTAGAAATATGACTAAGGGTTTCTTCCAAATTTGAGAGCTGACTCTGGGGGGGTTGCAGCTAAAGCATTCTTTTTCCCCACCAAATGCCTGTGGTGAAAAAAGATTAAGGCCATTAGGCATTTCATGGGAGGGAAAACGGCTCTTACCCTCCCCGTTTCTAGGTGGAGGGGACATTCCAATGTTTTGTAGCCAGTGAAGCCTCTTTTCATAATTTAAAAACAAAAAAGAGTAACTTAACTCTTGAGCCAGATTAACAGACTGAAGTGACTTCATCAAAACCAAAAGTCAGGTCAGTCTCTGAACCATTTGTTCTCAACTGGGGTCCATGAGGTCAGAGCTACTCAGTGTTTTCGTAATAGTTCCAAAATGCTGCTCACCTGTTTTGTTTTCATTTTCTAACAAGCATGCAGATTGAATGCAGAAGCAGAGACAAATAGCCAACTGTTTTCTGTTAATGAGATTTGCAAAAATGGAACAGTGCTAGTCTCTCACTTAATTTTGTGTTTAGCACAATATAGATATTTCATAAAGAAAGCTATTTCTATTGTCATATGATAAATTTAATATTGTTATTTTAATGAATTAATAGTTGAGAGTTTTCTCTATTTTAATTTCTAATATGAGAGACTTCCCTGGGGGCCTCCAGTGGTTAAGACTTTACCTTCCAGTGCAAAGGCTGTGGGTTTCATCCCTGGCTGAGGAGGTAAGTAAGATCCCACTTTGTCTCAGGACCAAAAACAAAACAAAACATGAAAAACAGAAGCAGTAATGTAACACATTCAATAAAGACTTTAAAAATGGTTCATATTTTTGGGCTTCCCCTGGTGGTCCAGTGGGTAAGGACACCGCCTTGCAGTGCTAGGGGCGCCGGTTCCATCCCTGGCCTGGGAAGATCCCACGTGCCGCGGAGCGGCTGGACTGATGTGTCCAGTCACAGAGCCAGAGGTCTGGAGCGCATGCGCCCAGAGCCGGTGCTCTGCGACAACAGAGGCCACCGCGATGGGAGGCCCACAGGAGCCACAGAACGAAGACGAATGAAAATAGAGAAATGAAAGACCAATAGAAGTGGCCCGCCCACCCCCCTCCCCAACCCGACCCCTGCCCAAAGTAAATAAATAAATAAATCTTTAAAAAAAAAAAAGGTTCATATTTTTAAAAAACTTTAAAAATTCTAATACAATAAATGTCAATAGAACTTACCCATGGAGTTCTCAGTAATTTTTTTTTTTACTTTTTATTTGACTTTTTACTTTTACAGAGTTTTGTTGTTTACAGATATGTCTGATTCCAGATTAGTCATATATATATCCCTCCATCCCACCCCTCCAGACCATCACACAGCACCCCTGTAGGATCTCTTTTTCTCACAGCGCAATGACAATAGCTTTTTTTTTCACATATGATAGTATAGGTTTTCATGCTACTTCCTTTACGCCTCCCACTCACTGTTCCTTCCCCACAATGTCCATATGTCCACTGTCCGTGTGTGTTTTTCCATCGCTTTGCTGCGTGTGTTATTATTACCATCCTACTAGATTCCATATATATGTGTTAGTATATTGTACTTGTCTTTCTCTTTTTGACTGACTTCACTTTTTATAATAGATTCTAGATCCATCCACCTCATTAGGGCTGATTCTTCTGCATTTCTTTTCGCAGCGGCATAATGTCCATTTATCCATTAACTGTTTTCTGTTAATGAGATTTGCAAAAATGGAACAGTGCTAGTCTCTCACTTAATTTTGTGTTTAGCACAATATAGATATTTCATAAAGAAAGCTATTTCTATTGTCATATGATAAATTTAATATTGTTATTTTAATGAATTAATAGTTGAGAGTTTTCTCTATTTTAATTTCTAATATGAGAGACTTCCCTGGGGGCCTCCAGTGGTTAAGACTTTACCTTCCAGTGCAAAGGCTGTGGGTTTCATCCCTGGCTGAGGAGGTAAGTAAGATCCCACTTTGTCTCAGGACCAAAAACAAAACAAAACATGAAAAACAGAAGCAGTAATGTAACACATTCAATAAAGACTTTAAAAATGGTTCATATTTTTGGGCTTCCCCTGGTGGTCCAGTGGGTAAGGACACCGCCTTGCAGTGCTAGGGGCGCCGGTTCCATCCCTGGCCTGGGAAGATCCCACGTGCCGCGGAGCGGCTGGACCGATGTGTCCGATTACCGAGCTGGAGCTCTGGAGCGCATGCGCCCAGAGCCAGTGCTCTGTGACAACAGAGGCCACCGCGATGGGAGGCCCACAGGAGCCAAAGAACGAAGACGAATGAAAATAGAGAAATGAAAGACCAATAGAAGTGGCCCGCCCACCCCCCTCCCTCCCCAACCCGACCCCTGCCCAAAGTAAATAAATAAATAAATCTTTAAAAAAAAAAAAGGTTCATATTTTTAAAAAACTTTAAAAATTCTAATACAATAAATGTCAATAGAACTTACCCATGGAGTTCTCAGTAATTTTTTTTTTTACTTTTTATTTGACTTTTTACTTTTACAGAGTTTTGTTGTTTACAGATATGTCTGATTCCAGATTAGTCATATATATATCCCTCCATCCCACCCCTCCAGACCATCACACAGCACCCCTGTAGGATCTCTTTTTCTCACAGCGCAATGACAATAGCTTTTTTTTTCACATATGATAGTATAGGTTTTCATGCTACTTCCTTTACGCCTCCCACTCACTGTTCCTTCCCCACAATGTCCATATGTCCACTGTCCGTGTGTGTTTTTCCATCGCTTTGCTGCGTGTGTTATTATTACCATCCTACTAGATTCCATATATATGTGTTAGTATATTGTACTTGTCTTTCTCTTTTTGACTGACTTCACTTTTTATAATAGATTCTAGATCCATCCACCTCATTAGGGCTGATTCTTCTGCATTTCTTTTCGCAGCTGTGTAGTATTCTATTGTATATATGTACCAGAGCTTTTGTATCCATTCATTCATCAATGGACATCTAGGTTGCTTCCGTGTTCTAGCTATTGTATAGAGAGCTGCAGTGAACATTGGGGCACAGGTGCCTCTTTCAGTTTTGATTTCATCAGGGTATAAGCCTAAGAGTGGGATTGCTGGGTCATATGGTGCTTCTATTTTTAGTTTTTAAAGGAATCTCCATACTGTCTTCCACAGTGGCTGTATCCATTTATATTCCCACCAGCAATACAAGAGTGTTCCTTTTTCTCCGCACCCTCTCTAGCATTTATTGTCTGTCAGATTGTTGATGATGGCCATTATGATGGGTGTGAGGTGATATCTTATTGTCGTTTTGATTTGCACTTCTCTGATAATAAGCGAGGTTGAGCATCATTTCATGTGCTTTTGGGCCATCTGTATGTCCTCTTTGGAGAGCTGTTTAGGTCCTTTTCCCATTTTTTGATTGGGTTGCTCATTTTTCTGATGCTGAGTTGTCTGAGTTGCTTGGAGGTTTTGGAGATTAATTCTTTGTTGTTTCATTTGCTATAATTTTTCTTTTCAGTTCTGCTATTCTAGTAGGTGGGTCAGAGAAGATCTTGCTTTCTTTGATTTATGTCCTTGAGTGTTTTGCCATATTCTCCTCTAAGAGTTTTAGGGTTTGTGGTTTTACATTTATGTCTTTAATCTATCTTGAGTTGATATTTGTGTATGGTGTCTGGGAATGTTCCAAATTCATTTTTTTGCATGCAGCTGTCCAATCTTCCCAACACCACTTGTTTCTTTTTTTTTTTTTAAACCTTTATTTTACTTTTAACTTTTACAGAGTTTTGTTGTTTACAGATATGTATGTTCCCAGATTAGTCATATGTATATCCCCCACTTCCCACCCCTCCCAACCATCACACAGCACCCCTGAAGGATTCCCTTTTCTCACAGAGCAATGACTAGAGCTATTTTCTTCACTTATGATAGTACAGGCCTTCATGCTACTTTCTTTATGCCTCCCACCCTCTGTTCCTTCCCCACAATGTCCATATGTCCACTGTCCATGTCTGTCTTTCTGTCGCTTCCAGGACCACTTGTTGAAGAGGCTGTCTTTGTCCCATTTTATAGTTTCGCCTCCCTTGTCAAAAATGAGGTACCCATAGGTGCGTGGGTTTATCCCTGGGTTCTCTATCTTGTTCCATTGGTCTATATTTCTGTTTTTGTGCCAGTACCATACTGTCTTGATGACTGTTGCTTTATAGTACAGTTTGAAGTTAGGGAGGTTGATCCTTCCAGCTCCATTCTTCTTCCTCAGGACTGCTTTGGCTATTCGAGGTCTTTTGTGTTTCCATATGAACTGTGTTATTCTTTGATCTAGTTCTATGAAGAATGTCAATGGTAGTTGGATAGGTATTGCATTGAATCTATAGATGATATTTGGTAGTATGGTCCTTTTCACAATATTGATTCTTACGACCCAGGAACATGGAATATCTCTCCATCTGTTTAAGTCTTCTTTAATATTTCTCTTGAGTGTCTCGTAATTTTCAGTGTACAGTTCTTTTGTTTCTTTGGGTAAGTTTATTCCTAGATATTTTATTCTTTTGGTTGCGATGGTAAAAGGGATTGCATCTTTGATTTCATTTTTTCATTGTTTGTGTAAAGGTAGGGTCAGAGAAGATCTTGCTTTCTTTGATTTATGTCCTTGAGTGTTTTGCCATATTCTCCTCTAAGAGTTTTAGGGTTTGTGGTTTTACATTTATGTCTTTAATCTATCTTGAGTTGATATTTGTGTATGGTGTCTGGGAATGTTCCAAATTCATTTTTTTGCATGCAGCTGTCCAATCTTCCCAACACCACTTGTTTCTTTTTTTTTTTTTAAACCTTTATTTTACTTTTAACTTTTACAGAGTTTTGTTGTTTACAGATATGTATGTTCCCAGATTAGTCATATGTATATCCCCCACTTCCCACCCCTCCCAACCATCACACAGCACCCTGAAGGTTTCCCCTTTTCTCACAGAGCAATGACTAGAGCTATTTTCTTCACTTATGATAGTACAGGCCTTCATGCTACTTTCTTTATGCCTCCCACCCTCTGTTCCTTCCCCACAATGTCCATATGTCCACTGTCCATGTCTGTCTTTCTGTCGCTTCCAGGACCACTTGTTGAAGAGGCTGTCTTTGTCCCATTTTATAGTTTCGCCTCCCTTGTCAAAAATGAGGTACCCATAGGTGCGTGGGTTTATCCCTGGGTTCTCTATCTTGTTCCATTGGTCTATATTTCTGTTTTTGTGCCAGTACCATACTGTCTTGATGACTGTTGCTTTATAGTACAGTTTGAAGTTAGGGAGGTTGATCCTTCCAGCTCCATTCTTCTTCCTCAGGACTGCTTTGGCTATTCGAGGTCTTTTGTGTTTCCATATGAACTGTGTTATTCTTTGATCTAGTTCTATGAAGAATGTCAATGGTAGTTGGATAGGTATTGCATTGAATCTATAGATGATATTTGGTAGTATGGTCCTTTTCACAATATTGATTCTTACGACCCAGGAACATGGAATATCTCTCCATCTGTTTAAGTCTTCTTTAATATTTCTCTTGAGTGTCTCGTAATTTTCAGTGTACAGTTCTTTTGTTTCTTTGGGTAAGTTTATTCCTAGATATTTTATTCTTTTGGTTGCGATGGTAAAAGGGATTGCATCTTTGATTTCATTTTTTCATTGTTTGTGTATAGGAATACCAGTGATTTCTGTGTATTGACTTTGTATCCCTCGACTTTGCTGAATTCGTTGATTAGCCCTAGTAGTTTTTTAATAGTGTCTTTGGGGTTTTCTATGTATAATATCAGGTTGTCTGCAAATAGAGTTTTACTTCTTCTTTTCCAATCTGGATTCCTTTTATTTGTTTTTCTTCTCTTATTGCTGTTGCTCGAACTTCCAGGACTATGTTGAATAAGAGTGGTGAAAGTGGACACCCTTGTCTTGTTCCTGATCTTAGAATGCTTTCAGTTTTTCACCATTGAGAATGTTTGCTGTGGGCTTCTCACATATGGCTTTCACTATGTTGAGATAGGATCCTTCTATGCCCATTTTTTGAAGAGTTTTTATCATAAATGGGAGTTGGATTTTGTCAGAGGCTTTTTCTGAATCTATTGAGATTATCATGTGGTTTTTGTCTCTCAGTTTGTTGATATGGTGTATCACATTGATTGATTTGCAGATATTGAAGAATCTTTGCATGCCTGGGATGAACCCAACTTGATAATGATGTATGACTTTTTTGATGTGTTGTTGAATTCTGTTTGCTAGGATTTTGTTAAGGATTTTGGCATCTAAGTTCGTCAGTGAAATTGGCCTAGAATTTTCTTTTTTGGTGTTGTCTTTGCCTGGCTTTGGTATCAGGGTGATGGCGGCCTCATAGAATGTGTTTGGAAGTGTTCCTTCTTGTGCAGTTTTTTGGAAGAGTTTTAGAAGGACAGGCATTAGCTCTTCTTTAAATGTTTGGTAGAATTCACCTGTGAAGCCATCTGGCCCTGAGCTTTTATTTTTGGGTAGATTTTTGATCACAAATTTGATTTCTGAGCTTGTGATTTGGTTGTTCCTAGTTTCTGTTTCTTCCTGGCTCAGTCTTGGGAGATTAATCTTCTCCAAGAAACTGTCCATTTCTTCCAGGTTGTCCAGTTTGTTGCCATAGAGTTATTCATAATAGTCTCTTAGAATCCTTTGGATTTCTGCAGTATCTGTTGTAATGTTTCCTTTTTCATTTTTGATTTTGTTGATTTGGTTCTTCTCTCTTTTTTTTCTTGATGAGTCTGGCTAGTGGTTTGTCGATTTTGTTTACCTTTTTGAAGAACCAGCTTTTTGTTTTATTTATCTTTACTATTGTTTCTTTCGTTTCTTTCTCATTTATTTCTGCTCTCATCTTTATGATTTCTCTTCTTCTGCTAACTTTGGGGTATTTTTGTTCTTCTTTCTCCAATTGTTTTAAGCGTAGGGTTAGGTCATCTGGTATTTCTCTAGTTTCTTGAAGTAGGATTGTATTGCTATAAACTTCCTTTTAGAACTGCTTTTGCGGTATCCCACAGGTTTTGCACTGTTGTGTATTCATGGTCATCTCCTTCTAGGAATTTTTTTTAACAATTTTTTGGCCTCTTTTATTGGTTTTTTATCAATTTGTTTTCATCCATCTTTGTTCTTTGGCCTGTGTGGGCCTCTCATTGCAGTGGCCTCTCTTGTTACAGAGCACCGGCTCTTGGTACATGCACCAGAGCACTTGCTTGTAATTGGACACGCTGGTCCAGCCGCTCCATGGCGTGTGGGATCCTCAGGGCCAGGGATTGAATTGACACCCCTTGCACTGCAAGGTGGACTGTCTACCCACTGGACCACCAGGGAAGCCCTCTCAATAATTTTTAAGAGTAAATGAAACTAGAGACCCGAAAGTTTGAGAACTGCTAATTGAGCAAAAACACAACTGAGGTACAGATTCCAGGCCAGTGGTGGTTAAAGTGGAAAGACAGCATAAGTAAGAACATTGGAGTCTTTGAGGGTCTTTCTTAGCATCATCCTTCTGGGATTCCAATTCAGGAGATCTTGTGCAGAAAGGAAAAATAAAGCAGACATCGAAAGCAGATCCAAAGAGAGGGAAATGTATTAACAGAGGCCAAATGAGAATCCCACAAGTGAGATAGATTCCTTTTCCTCCTCATTCCATGGACTAGCTACCTCCTAGAGTGGCTACTCCACCCAGAGACTGGGTGGGGCTCTTATGTGCATTGGCTAGGGTCCTAGAGAGAAAAGGTAGTTAAACTGGTCAGATTTCTGCCTTGAATTTGGACCTAGAGGCCAGTGGGTGAAGATGAAGCTGAGAGGTCACATAATGGGGCCTGAGGGGTAGGCCCGTCCGTTTAGAAGAGCAAACTGAGGGGGAAGGTTTGTTTACCTTTTGAGAACCAGCTTGTTTTAATTTCTTGTTTCTTTCGTCCATTTATTTCTGCTCTCATCTTTATGATTTCTCTTCTTCTGCTAACTTTGGGGTATTTTTGTTCTTCTTTCTCCAATTGTTTTAAGCGTAGGGTTAGGTCATCTGGTATTTCTCTAGTTTCTTGAAGTAGGATTGTATTGCTATAAACTTCCTTTTAGAACTGCTTTTGCGGTATCCCACAGGTTTTGCACTGTTGTGTATTCATGGTCATCTCCTTCTAGGAATTTTTTTTAACAATTTTTTGGCCTCTTTTATTGGTTTTTTATCAATTTGTTTTCATCCATCTTTGTTCTTTGGCCTGTGTGGGCCTCTCATTGCAGTGGCCTCTCTTGTTACAGAGCACCGGCTCTTGGTACATGCACCAGAGCACTTGCTTGTAATTGGACACGCTGGTCCAGCCGCTCCATGGCGTGTGGGATCCTCAGGGCCAGGGATTGAATTGACACCCCTTGCACTGCAAGGTGGACTGTCTACCCACTGGACCACCAGGGAAGCCCTCTCAATAATTTTTAAGAGTAAATGAAACT
This sequence comes from Tragulus kanchil, assembly GCA_022376925.1. Lineage (NCBI taxonomy): Eukaryota > Metazoa > Chordata > Mammalia > Artiodactyla > Tragulidae > Tragulus > Tragulus kanchil. Next base: position 71,915,424 of record JAIOJX010000003.1, on the reverse strand, counting down.
AGAGACCCGAAAGTTTGAGAACTGCTAATTGAGCAAAAACACAACTGAGGTACAGATTCCAGGCCAGTGGTGGTTAAAGTGGAAAGACAGCATAAGTAAGAACATTGGAGTCTTTGAGGGTCTTTCTTAGCATCATCCTTCTGGGATTCCAATTCAGGAGATCTTGTGCAGAAAGGAAAAATAAAGCAGACATCGAAAGCAGATCCAAAGAGAGAGGGAAATGTATTAATAGAGGCCAAATGAGAATCCCACAAGTGAGATAGATTCCTTTTCCTCCTCATTCCATGGACTAGCTACCTCCTAGAGTGGCTACTCCACCCAGAGACTGGGTGGGGCTCTTATGTGCATTGGCTAGGGTCCTAGAGAGAAAAGGTAGTTAAACTGGTCAGATTTCTGCCTTGAATTTGGACCTAGAGGCCAGTGGGTGAAGATGAAGCTGAGAGGTCACATAATGGGGCCTGAGGGGCTGTGATGGCCACACACAAGCTCCGATTAAGAAGGAGCAGAAGCTGAGCTGTCGGGTAGGACTGGTTGCTTGAGAAAGGATAGTATATTGTACTTGGGGGAAAAAAAAAAAACAGGTAACAGGAGAGAGGCCCTGAGCCTGCAAGAGAGAGACAGGGGAGGCCAGTGGTCAGTTCTTTGTGTCTTTATAGCAAATCCTCTCTTCTTTACTAACAAACCAAAAGTGCCTAAGTAAAAAGTAGAGAAATAAAGTGTATAGACTACAAGGACTAGCATGGTTTGTATGATTAAGATGTGAATTTGACTCTGAGCCATCTGGTAGCCAAGGGAAAAGGAGACACTGTTAATCATGAAACCAGATAGTAAAAAAGCAGACTGTTTGTAAGAGTAGTGAAGAGTTTTCTAACACTGAATTTATAATCAATCACCTTCTTAGGTATGGTGGTTTCTTAAAAGATTAAGAAGAGTATTATCATATAATCTAGAAATTCCACGTATGAGTATACATACCCAAAATAATTCAAAGCAGGATCTGAAAGAGACTTGTATATCCATGTTCATGGCAGCATTATTCACAGTAGCTAAGAGATGAAAGCAACTCTAATGTCTCTTGACAGATGAATAGATTTTTAGAATTATGATATATGCATATAATAGAATATTATTTGGTCTTTGCAAAAGAAAATGATACAACATTGATGAATCTCAGGGACTTTCTGCTTTATGAAATAAACCATTCACAAAGGGACAAGTACTGTGTGCTTCTCTTCATGTGAAGTAGCTAGAATACTTTTTTTAGCATCATCCTTCTGGGATTCCAATTCAGGAGATCTTGTGCAGAAAGGAAAAATAAAGCAGACATCGAAAGCAGATCCAAAGAGAGAGGAAATGTATTAATAGAGGCCAAATGAGAATCCCACAAGTGAGATAGATTCCTTTTCCTCCTCATTCCATGGACTAGCTACCTCCTAGAGTGGCTACTCCACCCAGAGACTGGGTGGGGCTCTTATGTGCATTGGCTAGGGTCCTAGAGAGAAAAGGTAGTTAAACTGGTCAGATTTCTGCCTTGAATTTGGACCTAGAGGCCAGTGGGTGAAGATGAAGCTGAGAGGTCACATAATGGGGCCTGAGGGGCTGTGATGGCCACACACAAGCTCCGATTAAGAAGGAGCAGAAGCTGAGCTGTCGGGTAGGACTGGTTGCTTGAGAAAGGATAGTATATTGTACTTGGGGGAAAAAAAAAAAACAGGTAACAGGAGAGAGGCCCTGAGCCTGCAAGAGAGAGACAGGGGAGGCCAGTGGTCAGTTCTTTGTGTCTTTATAGCAAATCCTCTCTTCTTTACTAACAAACCAAAAGTGCCTAAGTAAAAAGTAGAGAAATAAAGTGTATAGACTACAAGGACTAGCATGGTTTGTATGATTAAGATGTGAATTTGACTCTGAGCCATCTGGTAGCCAAGGGAAAAGGAGACACTGTTAATCATGAAACCAGATAGTAAAAAAGCAGACTGTTTGTAAGAGTAGTGAAGAGTTTTCTAACACTGAATTTATAATCAATCACCTTCTTAGGTATGGTGGTTTCTTAAAAGATTAAGAAGAGTATTATCATATAATCTAGAAATTCCACGTATGAGTATACATACCCAAAATAATTCAAAGCAGGATCTGAAAGAGACTTGTATATCCATGTTCATGGCAGCATTATTCACAGTAGCTAAGAGATGAAAGCAACTCTAATGTCTCTTGACAGATGAATAGATTTTTAGAATTATGATATATGCATATAATAGAATATTATTTGGTCTTTGCAAAAGAAAATGATACAACATTGATGAATCTCAGGGACTTTCTGCTTTATGAAATAAACCATTCACAAAGGGACAAGTACTGTGTGCTTCTCTTCATGTGAAGTAGCTAGAATAGTCAAAATCAAAAAACCAAAACATTAGAAAGATGCTTACCAAGAACTGGGGAAGGCTGGAAATAGTGCTTAATGGGTATGGAGTTTCAGTTTCATAAAATGAAAAGATTCCTAGAGCTACATTGTGCAGCAATGTGGACACACTTCACCCCACTAAACCATACACTTAAATGAAAAATGGTTATGACGGCTCACTCAGTATTGTGTATTTTTACCACAACAAAAAAATTTCATCACCCGCATGTAAATGAATGATGGAAGCAGTGAAGTGTATATTTGACAGTATGTAAAGTGAGACATTTACCAGCATTGAAGTTCCCAACAAGATTTTGGTTTTGGATCAGTTTCTTATGGAGGCAGATGCCGGGAGAGGACTCCTGTGTTCCCAGCCAGCCCTGTGGTACCTCTGTGTTCAAGAAACTTGTCATCTGTGTCGTATCTTCCCTCTCCCCAGCCACAGCTTTGCACAGGCACACATGTCGAAGAGGGCCTCAGAGTGGTACGCTTTGTATCGCTTTTGGTGGGTAGTAAAGCTCATGGCACTCCTCCCTTCATTTTTCATCATGTTTGGTTTGAGTTAAGAGTTGCTGTTTATTCTTGTTTATTTGTGTTCACTTGGCCACACTGCGTGGCATGTGGGATCTTAGTTTCCCGAGGATAGAACCTGCACACCTTGCATTGGCAATGTGGACTCTTAACCACTGGACTGCCAGGGAGGTCCCAAGAGTTCCTCTTTATTTTTTGAATGATCTTACTGGTTGGTTTGAATTTTTTTTTACTTTTTCTGAAAGGGCGGAAAACCTATCAGACACTGATCCAGTTTTCTTTGTAGAAGTTAGATTTATCAAGCTTTAAATCAGTTCATGTGTTCTGGTGTGCAACAAACAGCAAAGACTCAGGAGGGAGTCATCTAAATTTAGACATTTCTGTTCCCTCGCGAATGCTGTCTTTTAAGAAATAAGAGCTCATTGGCAAACTTTCAATTAAAGCAAGAAACTATATATATATATGTATATGTGTATATACACAAACATAAAGCTACCACAGTTCTCTTATTAGAACTCTTCAGAATCTTTTTCACTGAACCTTGATACGTGAACAGGTGGGCCGTGCTTAGAAGAGTGTGGTGTTCCCTTACTGTAAACTCAGAGAGGAGCATCAGGATGACCATGGGGACAGTAGTAGGATGACCATGGGGACAGTAGTAATAGGGTGACCATGGGGTCAGTAGTAGGGCCAAGCTCATGGCTTTCTGATTTAATTATTATTGGTTGTTCAGAAGTTCTTATATTTTGCAGTGGTTTAACATCACTTTTTAAAAAAGAGAGGGGATGAGGAAGAAAAAAAAAAAAGGAAAGAAAGAAATGTGTTGGGTTGGCCATAAAGTTCCTTTGGGGTTTTCTCTAAGATGGTTTGGAAAGCCTCGAAGGAACTTTTGTTGTTCAGTTACTCAGTCGAGTCTGACTCTTTGCGACCCCATGGCCTGCAGCATGCTGGGTTTCCCTGTCCTTCACCATCTCCTGAAGTTTGCTCAGACTCATGTCCATTGACTCAGTGATGCCATCCAACCATCTCCTCCTCTGTCACCCCTTCTCCTCCTGCCCTCGGTCTTTCTCAGCACCAGTGCCTATTCCAGTGAGTCTGTCCAGCCCGTCTTGGAACAGAGTGGGCGCTGCTGCCTTGACATCCGTACAGTGCTTGGCTGTCTTTGCAGGGGTGTGGACTCTTTCATTTCTTCTAGTGTGGGCCTGCCTGTGCTCCTGTCATGCCTGCCGGGTCCCTATCCTAGCCTGTTGTCCCACATTTCCTACAGTTCCCAGAAGAATCTGGGACATCCCTGGAACATGAGATTTGTAGGAGTCTAAGAATGACCCGCTCCCCCAAACCCAAACATACCTTTCATTTGAGTGCAGACAGAAAGTACTGCCTGTTGACCTCTTCCTTAGACTGACAAAAAGCTTAGGAACAACTTGACTCAGGTGAAGTGACCTCTGTAACCACACAAGAGCCCCTTCTACGGATGAAGTTTTATAAACCCCTAAGAAACAACCATTGTTCTTGTGAAGTCTTCCTCGAGAGGGTTGAGCACGGCATGTGTGCACACAGGCACGGGCCTCATCGACATGCTTTAATGACAGGGCATGTCAGCAACTTTTCTTTTCAGTACTATGTGGCCCAAAGAAAGAAAGCTTACCGTCTGATTGACTCATTCTGCTGGACCTGGTTTCCATAGGAATTTAAAGAGACAAAGAGGAGTTGAAAAAAAGCATTGATGAATGTACAGAGAAGCTTAATAGAGTTGCTTCATTTTTATTTTTTGCTGCTTGCCCAGCCCAAAGTGCTATCAATATCAGCCCTTAATGGAATGTAACCAGTCTTGCCAGATTTTCATTTCTCTTTAATTTGATTTGAAACATGCCTTCTTCCTTTCCTTCTAAATTTAGCAGTGACGTGGTGCTTCCCTCTGCCTGGGCAGTCACGACTGTATTAAATGTCCCATGTAGCCTTGTACCCTTGCCTGTATTGGGCAGTCACGACTGTATTAAGATGGTTTGGAAAGCCTCGAAGGAACTTTTGTTGTTCAGTTACTCAGTCGAGTCTGACTCTTTGCGACCCCATGGCCTGCAGCATGCTGGGTTTCCCTGTCCTTCACCATCTCCTGAAGTTTGCTCAGACTCATGTCCATTGACTCAGTGATGCCATCCAACCATCTCCTCCTCTGTCACCCCTTCTCCTCCTGCCCTCGGTCTTTCTCAGCACCAGTGCCTATTCCAGTGAGTCTGTCCAGCCCGTCTTGGAACAGAGTGGGCGCTGCTGCCTTGACATCCGTACAGTGCTTGGCTGTCTTTGCAGGGGTGTGGACTCTTTCATTTCTTCTAGTGTGGGCCTGCCTGTGCTCCTGTCATGCCTGCCGGGTCCCTATCCTAGCCTGTTGTCCCACATTTCCTACAGTTCCCAGAAGAATCTGGGACATCCCTGGAACATGAGATTTGTAGGAGTCTAAGAATGACCCGCTCCCCCAAACCCAAACATACCTTTCATTTGAGTGCAGACAGAAAGTACTGCCTGTTGACCTCTTCCTTAGACTGACAAAAAGCTTAGGAACAACTTGACTCAGGTGAAGTGACCTCTGTAACCACACAAGAGCCCCTTCTACGGATGAAGTTTTATAAACCCCTAAGAAACAACCATTGTTCTTGTGAAGTCTTCCTCGAGAGGGTTGAGCACGGCATGTGTGCACACAGGCACGGGCCTCATCGACATGCTTTAATGACAGGGCATGTCAGCAACTTTTCTTTTCAGTACTATGTGGCCCAAAGAAAGAAAGCTTACCGTCTGATTGACTCATTCTGCTGGACCTGGTTTCCATAGGAATTTAAAGAGACAAAGAGGAGTTGAAAAAAAGCATTGATGAATGTACAGAGAAGCTTAATAGAGTTGCTTCATTTTTATTTTTTGCTGCTTGCCCAGCCCAAAGTGCTATCAATATCAGCCCTTAATGGAATGTAACCAGTCTTGCCAGATTTTCTTTTCTCTTTTAATTTGATATGAAACATGCCTTCTTCCTTTCCTTCTAAATTTAGCAGTGACGTGGTGCTTCCCTCTGCCTGGGCAGTCACGACTGTATTAAATGTCCCATGTAGCCTTGTACCCTTGCCTGTATTGATCATCTCACTGTAGCAGCTACACATCAAGATTTTTACTGGGTCTGTAAGATGTTTTCCAGGAACTATGTTGTCACTGTTATCTAGTTTTAGTTTAAAGGCAACAACCATAAATCTACCTTTTTTTCCCACTCGGTTTACCAAGGAATAAAAAAACAGTCCCACTCACAGAAGTGAATGAAAATTTAAATATGATCTCAGAAAGCAGCATGGGAATGAGGTGGATGAATCTAGAACCTGTTATACAGAGTGAGGTATGTCAGAGAAAGATAAATATTGGATACTGACACATGTGTATGGAATCTAGAAAGACGGTGCTGATAAATGAACATGCAGAGCAGCAGTGGAGAGGCAGACATGGAGAAGAGTCTTATGGACATTGGGGTGAGGGAGGGGCATATGCTGTGGGACTGGGGATCTCAGACAGGCTCTGTGACGACCTGGAGAGGTGGGAGGGGAAGGGAGATGGGGAGAGGGTCGGGACAGGGGGACATATGTGTACCTGTGGCGAATTCAGGCAGTGTGTGGCTATAAACAACAAAACCCTGTAAAAATAATAAGTCAAATTTGTATGGAATAGAAAAAGTAACACGTGAAACTATTGAAGAGAATTATTGAATTTTGTGAATATACATCAAAGAAGACTTTTAAGTGTCAGTTCTTCCTGAAGCTGGAGATGCAGTACAACTCCAATTAAAATTCCTAGTGTGATTTTTCTTTTTATGTCACAAAAAAAGGTTATTAAAATGATCATCCAGCTCCATTTCTTAAGAAGAGAAACTAGGAGGCACATAGCTTCTGTGTTAATATGTATTTTGTATCTGTAGTAATTAAGTCATTTTCATGTCGACACAAGAATAGCATAGCAAATCAATAGAGCAGAGTTAGACAACTCCCAAAAAGACCCAATTATGTGTGAGAACATAAAGCAGGCTAAAGAAGATATTATAAGTCAGTTGTGGATGGGAGAAGTTTTTAAATAAATAGTGCTGAAGCAGTTGGTTTGCTCTTAAGAAAAAGATAGATTTTAATCTTCACTTAATATCCTGTACCAAAACAAAATTCAAGAGCTTTAAGCAGCTTTAAATGTAAAAGGTAAAGCTTTAAAAAAGAAAAACAAAAAACTAGAAGTAAACAGAGTGGGCAGTTACAAGTAGTCTCTATCAGAAATAACATGTAAGCTTAAAAGAGTGTAAAATCCCAAAGGAAAATATCATATTTGACTACATAAGATTCAAAATTTCTCAGTCTGAAACTGCCTAAATACAATTTAAATGAAAACAACAAACAGTTGTTTAAAATATGATAGAAGAAGGATAATATCTTCAATCTGTAGTAAGCATATAGAAATAAATAAGAAAAACACTAAAATCCTATAGATAGCAGAAAAGTCACAGGAGAGGAAATACTAAAATCTAATAAATCTTTAGAATGTTAAAAATTTTTTTGAATTCTATTTTTAAGTAATAGTGATTTAAAAATATTATTTAAAATTCATATTGGCTAGAATTGAATAAAACAGACAGTCCTTTGTACACTGATAGGAAGGACATACATTGATACAAACTGTTTGGAAAAGTTATTGGTAATACGCAGTGAGAGGTTTAGAAGGATTTGTACTTTTATATCATTAATTTCATTTTTAGAAAACCATCCAAAGAAACTCATCATAAAAACAGACAAAGATCACTTATAGTCTGATTTTTATAGTAATAAAAACTGGTGTTAATAGAAATTTAATGATCAGAGACTTAGTAGTTGAAATCTTATATAGTCTTCCAATGAAATATAAGCATTAAACCTATGTTTTCAAAAAATATTTAATAGCATGAGAAATGCTTCAATAGTACTACTACTATTCCAGTGTAATGTGTTCTTATGTATACCAGGGAAAAGATTGAAAAGCAAAATAATTAAAATATTAACAATTTATTACTGATAAAATTATAGACAGTTTAAATTTCCTCATTGATACTGCTCCATCATTTTTATTTACAGTAAGCATATTGCTTTTATAATAAGTTAAATAAATATGAAAAATAAAGCACAGTTATTTAGTATATCTATTTTTGAATTTGAAAGTCAACTAGAGAAAAAATAAGTAAAAATTTAGACTATTTAAAAATTATCATAAAGTTTCATGGATGGATATACAAATAGATCTAGAATTTTGGATAAAATACATTTTTTTCTCATCTACAAAATCATTACTATCTTCACCATGAAGAAAATCTTAACTGAATTCTAAAATGTGAAAATGTTACATGTTTTCTGAATGTTACATGTTTTCTGAATATAAACTATAAATTAAACTATAATAAACTATAAAAAAATAAACTATAATAAATATATATATATAATAAAACTATAAATTAAAAACAAAAAAGCCATAAATGTAATTGTTCATAAATTAAGAATTTTTTCTAAATTACTCCTCATTTAAAGAGGAAATCAATATATAAATGATACATTTATTCATGAAATAACATTGAAATTGCTTTAAAAGCAAGCTGCTTTGTATCAAAACCTATGGAATACAGTAAAATCTATACTTAGAAAATTTTATTGTAAAATATTATTACTTTAGCATAAAGATGTATACATGTGAGCCTAAGCATTCAACTTATTTTATGAAAAAGTGATAAACCAAAGGAAGGTCGGAAAAGAGAATTATAAAAGTAAATCCTGAAATTAGAGATAGAGAAAGCAAAAGGACAGAAAATAAAAACCAGGCTTTAGGAAGTACTGATAAAATAGTTATTTTGAATGGATGGAAGGAGGCTGCCTGAAATCAGAAGGCCAGGTTTTAGCACCCGATGAAGACAGGTGTGGCTCTCGGGGGTGATGCCCTGAGGTAGCTGGTGGATGTTCAAGGCTGGTGTGTGTGTGTGTGTGTGCACGCGCGTGTGCACTGTGCACGCCTCTGCAACTCAGTTCAGCTGCATTCCGTTTTCTCTGTGCCCCTAGTATTTCTGGAGGACAAATTCCTGCATAAGCAGCTGTGAAATCAGAGCTGTGCTCGGGTCATTTCCTAATACATCAGTCCTGCTGAAACTGATGCATATTGTTAGCACAAGTGGTGTAGCAGAAGGGCCTGCTGAAGAGCATTAAAGAATCAGAGGAATACATATCTGTAAACAACAAAATTCTGTAAAAATAAAAATTAAAAAAAAAAGAATCAGAGGACAGCATTATATTAGTTCTGTGGTAAAATGTAAAAATGAATGATTTTATCACAAAATATAAATGAATAAATCTGACTTAAGGAGAAGTAGAAAGCTTACATAGATCAGTAACTGTAATTAGAAAATTTTACTTAGACATTTGTGTGAAGAAGACAGACAGATGGCCCGAAAGCACATGAAAGGATGCTCAGCACTGCTAATTACTGGAGACATGCAGATCAAAACTACAGTCAGGTATTACCTTGCGCTGGGCAGAATGACCATTATCAGAAAAATCTATAAACAATAAATGCTGGAGAGGGTGTAGAATATAGATTGGTACAGCCAGTATGGATGTTCCCTAAAGAAAAAAATCGAGCTACCATATGATCCACCAGTCCTCTTCCTGGGCATATATTAACAGAAGACCATAATTCAAAAAGAATACACGCAATGCAGCTCTAATAACCAGGACATGAAGCATTCTAAATGCCCATCAATAGAAGAATGGATAAAGAAGATGTCACACACACACACACACTGTAATATTATTCAGCCAATAAAAAGAATGAAATAGGACTTCCTTGGTTGCCTATTAGATGGGAAACCTACCAGTGCAGGAAACACAGGTTCTATCAGCAACTAATCCCATGAGCCACACTACTGAGTCCATGTGCTACAAGTACTGAGGCCCAAGTGCCTACAGCCTGTGCTTGGCAATAAGCACAACAACAAGACGCCCACACACTCCACCAAAGAGTAGCTCCCTCTCCCCACAACTAAAGAAAGCCCATGCAAAGCAGTGAAGATTCGGAACAGCCGAAAGAAAAGAAAGAAAAAAAAAATTTAATGTAAAAAATAAATCATGAAAGAATACCATTGGCAGCAACATGGATCAGTTCGGTTCAGTCACTCAGTGGTGTCTGCCTCTTTGCGACCTTGCAGACTGCAGCGCGCCAGCTTCCCTGTCCTTCACCATCTCCCGGAGCTTGCTCAGACTCATGTCCATTGACTCAGTGATGCCATCCAACCGTCTCGTCCTCGTGTCTTCCCTGTCTCCTTTTGTCTGTTTTCCCCCATCATCAGGGTCTTTTCCAGTGAGTTGTCTCTTTGCATCAGGTGGCTGAAGTATTGGAGCTTCAGCTTCAGCATCACTCTTTCCAGTGAATATTCAGGGTTAATTTCCTTTAGGATTGACTGGTTTGACTTCCTTGCAGTCCAAGGGACTCTCTAGTCTTCTCCGCCACCACAGTTCAAAGGCATCATTTCTTTGGATTTTCATACTGAGTGAAGTAATTCAAACAGAAAAATAAAATATCGTTATGATACCACTTCTATGTGGAATCTGAAAAGAGCTGGTACAAATGAACTTACTAACAAAACAGAAATAGAAGCACAGATGTAGAAAACAAACTTAGGGTTACCAAGGGAGAAAGGAGATGGGGAGGGATAAATTTGGAGATTAACATTTATACACTACTGTGTATAAAATAGATATCTGATAAGGACCTACTGCACAGCACAGGAAACTCTGCTCATTACTCTGTAATGGCCTATATGGGGAAAGAACCTTAGAGAGTAGCTACATGTATGTGTATAATTGGTTCGCTTTGCTGTTACCTGAAACTTAACAGTGTAAATCAACTGTACTCCAATAAAAAGCTAATTTAAAAAATTAAATGAGAAAATTTGTTTAAAAATTGCTGGGGTTTTGTAGGGCTTTTTGTGTGTGGGCAGGGGCGCGGGCAGGCCACTTCTATTGGTCTTTCATTTATCTGTTTTCATCCATCTTTGTTCTTTGGCCTGTGTGGGCCTCCCTTCGCAGTGGCCTCTGTTGTCGCAGAGCACCGGCTCTAGGCGCATGTGCTCCAGAGCTGTGGCTCGGTAATTGGACACATCAGTCCAGTGGGATCTTCCCAGGCCAGGGATGGAACCAGCGCCCCTTACGCTGCAAGGCGGTGTCCTTACCCACTGGACCACCAGGGAAGCCCTGTTTTTTTTTTTTTAAAGGGTCAGGCATTTCTGATTTTACAGTTGAATTCACTCTGATTCTTTGATCAGAGTTGTTCATTATATTCCAGATTTTTTTTTAAGTAGATGTGTGTCATCAGTCATATCCAATTCTTTGCAACCCCGTAGACTGTAGCCCATCAGGCTTCTCAGCCCATGAAACTTTTCAGGCAAGAATACTAGAGCAGGTTGCCATTTCCTGCTTCCCGACCCAGGAATTGAACCTGCGTCTCTTGTGTCTCCTGTGTTGGCAGGTAGATTCTTTACCATTGTGCCACCTGGGAAGCCCCTATACTCTACTTGATCTTAGCCAAAAGGCTGAGAAGTAGCCTTTTTAAAAGAGAGGGGGCTTAATTCATTTTCCAAAGGTAGCATTTATTTATTTAAACGCTTAAAGAGTACTGGCTACGTGCCAGACACTATTTGAAATACTTCATAAATATTAACCAATCCTCTCTGTGGTCTTATGAGGCTATTACAGAAAAGAAAACTGAAGCACAGAAATCTTGAGTAACTTGCCCAGGATCATCTAACTAGCACATGTTTTAGCTGGGATTTAAACCAGACAGTTTGGCTCCAGAAGTGCCCGCGCTCTGAACTCTTACCTCCCCTGTGCTTTGCTCTCTTTAAACCCAAACTGAAGGAAGCTCATAGCTCTTTGGTTCCGCAGTGGCTTTCTGAGCTGTATGAAGGACAGCCCTTGAAAGGCCTAAAACCTGACTTCCCCCAGTGGCTGCTAACAAGGAGTAGGCAACGCAACCTTCTAGAAGGAGGGGGAAGATAAGATTGGTGGAGTTAAGATCAAATTTTAAAGCCAGGGAGCAAGGAGTTCCCTCTTTATGCCCCCTCTCCAGTGGATTCTTCCAAGGTCTGGCGTTTGTTCTGTCTGCCCAGAGACCTGCTGTGCTCTGGAGAACCTGCTGGACTTCTTCACGAAACACAGTCCATTTAGTGACACACCATTCCTCTCTGCTTCACCTAGCTTCCCCTCCCTCAGACCACAGGTACCGCATCTCCAAACTCCGCAACAGCACCTAAGTTTCACTCGAACTTGACTTTTTAGAAAACCAGGCTGCAGCAGAATTTGAAGATGAAAGTCGCAAGGCAAGAAATGTATATGGCAAATAAACGTATGAAAAGTGGGCTGATTCATAAGCTGCTAGGGTAATGCACATTAAACCATAGTGAGTTATAACTGTTCTTTACGTTAATTTGGCAAAAAAATGGAGAAGATGAGTAATATCTAATGCTGATGAGATACGGGGAAGTAGACTTTCGTATGAGGGCCAGATGGTGGGGAAATGAAATTCTGCATACTTTTACTAAGTGATCTGGCAAGAGTTTATTAAAATATTAAGTGTACACAGTCTTTGAGCTAGCATCTTTGTGACATATGTATTAGTTCATATGCTTATACATTCAAACACATTTCTTACCATATTGTCATAATAGCCAAAAAAATAGGAGCCAAGCAGAATGTCCACTTAATGGGAGATACTTGAAAAAACTGTGGCATATCCATATTTTGGAGTGTGCTTTAGCCTGGAAAGATAGTTCTGATATCTTATAAATGAAAAGAGCAAGTTGTAGAGTAATGTCTGCAGTGTGATCCTGTGTTTAATACAACAAAACAAACCCCCAAAACGCTATATATGTTTACGTAAGGGTTTTCTTTAGGGAAAAAAATAATGTGCAAGGACTGTTAGCACTGTTTCTTTCAAAGGATTGTTATAGAGAGTGGAGATAATTGCTAACGTCTTCCTTATATATGCTGTGTGGTTTTATGCTCTTAATGCTCAGTGAGCATTAAAAACAGGTGAGGCGCTTCCCTGATGGTCCAGTGGGTGGAGAGTCCTCCTTGCAGTGCAAGGGGCACCGGTTTGATTCCTGGCCCGGGAAGATCTCACATGCTGTGGGGCGGCTGGTCTGGTGTGTCCAATTGAACCCGCGCTCATTGTATTGAGGTTTCCCTGTTCACCATTAATGTACAAGTTAATCATTTTCTGTGTATCTGCAACAAGCAAGTAGGAATTGAAATGAAAAACATAATATCATATACATTAGCACCCAAAATGATCAAATACTTGAGTGTGAACAAAGTATACAAAATACTCCGCAACAGCACCTAAGTTTGACTCGAACTTGACTTTTTAGAAAACCAGGCTGCAGCAGAATTTGAAGATGAAAGTCGCAAGGCAAGAAATGTATATGGCAAATAAACGTATGAAAAGTGGGCTGATTCATAAGCTGCTAGGGTAATGCACATTAAACCATAGTGAGTTATAACTGTTCTTTACGTTAATTTGGCAAAAAAATGGAGAAGATGAGTAATATCTAATGCTGATGAGATACGGGGAAGTAGACTTTCGTATGAGGGCCAGATGGTGGGGAAATGAAATTCTGCATACTTTTACTAAGTGATCTGGCAAGAGTTTATTAAAATATTAAGTGTACACAGTCTTTGAGCTAGCATCTTTGTGACATATGTATTAGTTCATATGCTTATACATTCAAACACATTTCTTACCATATTGTCATAATAGCCAAAAAAATAGGAGCCAAGCAGAATGTCCACTTAATGGGAGATACTTGAAAAAACTGTGGCATATCCATATTTTGGAGTGTGCTTTAGCCTGGAAAGATAGTTCTGATATCTTATAAATGAAAAGAGCAAGTTGTAGAGTAATGTCTGCAGTGTGATCCTGTGTTTAATACAACAAAACAAACCCCCAAAACGCTATATATGTTTACGTAAGGGTTTTCTTTAGGGAAAAAAATAATGTGCAAGGACTGTTAGCACTGTTTCTTTCAAAGGATTGTTATAGAGAGTGGAGATAATTGCTAACGTCTTCCTTATATATGCTGTGTGGTTTTATGCTCTTAATGCTCAGTGAGCATTAAAAACAGGTGAGGCGCTTCCCTGATGGTCCAGTGGGTGGAGAGTCCTCCTTGCAGTGCAAGGGGCACCGGTTTGATTCCTGGCCCGGGAAGATCTCACATGCTGTGGGGCGGCTGGTCTGGTGTGTCCAATTGAACCCGCGCTCATTGTATTGAGGTTTCCCTGTTCACCATTAATGTACAAGTTAATCATTTTCTGTGTATCTGCAACAAGCAAGTAGGAATTGAAATGAAAAACATAATATCATATACATTAGCACCCAAAATGATCAAATACTTGAGTGTGAACAAGATAGGTATAACAGGAAAATATATAGAAAAGGAACACCACAGACCTCTGATGAATTAAATCAAAGAGATGAATTAAATAAATAGATAGTCCATGTTCATAGAGAGGAAGACTAAATATCACCAGGATATCAGTTCTTCCTTCTTTGATCTATGGATTCAGTGCCATCCCACCAACAGCCCACCAACCCTTGGAATTAACCCAGAGGAGCTGAAAACTTATGCCCACACAAAAACCGGCACATGGTCGTTTAGAGCAGCTATCTTTATAATTACCAAAACTTGCAAACAACCAATCTGTCCTCTAATAGATGAATGGATAAGTACACTGTGGTACTTCTTGTCAATGGAATATTATTCAGGGCTAAAAAGAACTGAGCAATTAAGCCATGCAAAGACAAGGAGGAAGCGTAAATGCATATTAATGAATAAGCCAGTCCAAAAAGGCTACCTAATGCATGATTCCACCTTTATGGCCATGTGGAAAAGGCAGAACCCTGGAGATGGTGACTACCTCTGTGGTGCCAGGGCTTAAGCAGGAGAGACATGACTAGCCAGAGCACAGAGGATTTTTAGGGCAGTGAAAATACTCCGTATGATGCTCCAGTGGTGGACATACGTCTTCCTACATTTGTCAAAATCTACAGAGTGTTTAACACGGAGAGTGAAGCCTAGCGCCCCTGTGGACGTGGGGTGAGGATGTGCAGCGCAGGCCGTCACTTCTGACGCGTGAGCCACACTGCTGTGGGCTGTTGATCAGGAGGGAGGCTCTGCATGTGTGGGGACAGGGTCTTTAGGAGAAATCTCTGCTTTCCTCTCAGTCTTTCTGTGAAGCTAAAAATGTTCATAAAAAATGAAACTGTAAATGAGGGAGGATAGAAAGATGGATAAAATAATTTTAAATGTACGTATCTTTTATTAAAATTACTTTACTCATTTTTGATTGTTCTGGGTCTTCATTGCTATGCTTGGGCTTCTTGTTGCAGCGGCTTGTTGCCAAGCACAGGCTCTACAGCATATGGGCTTCAGTGGTTGCAACACTTGAGCTCAAGAATTGTGCACGAGCTGAGTAGCTGTGTCTCGTGGGCTCAGTGGTTGTGCTCCACAAGCGTAGTTGCTCCGCAGCATGTGGAATCTTCCCAAGCCCGGAGTCAGACCTCTGTCCCCTACACTGGCAGACAGATTCCTGTCCGCTGAGCCACCAGGGAAGTCTTGTGCTGTTGGTGGTGGTGGTGGTTTTTAAATTTGTCTGCGTTGGGTCTTCCTTGTGGCATGCAGGATCTTTGATCTAGTTGCAGCACAGAGATCTTCAGCTGTAGCATGTGAATGCTTAGTTGCAGCAGGTGGGATCTAGTTCCCTGATCAGAGGTTGAGCCTGGACCCCCTGCTCTGTGAGTGTGGAGTCTTAACCACTAGACCACCAGGGAAGTCCCTAATGTTTTCTTAATAAGGAAAACTGGAAACAGTATAGACATTTGTCAACAGAAGAACATTCCAGTATATCCTGTGCAGTCGTCAAATAGATTGAAGTGGATAGGTATGTACTCATATGACACGATGTGTGTGATCTGCTGCCAGAAAAAAGTATTGTTACATGATATTAATATTATATATTTGAATAATGCTTTCCATAATAACCATCTCTGAGAAATGGTTTCATAAAGGACTTTTAAATATTTATCAGTCTTACATTTCCTAGAATAGCAAATTGTCTTTTTCATCAAGAAAGTAATAATGAAAACAATGATGGCAATTTCTAAAATTTTCTCCGTGATTATGTATCTGTTTTCATAGGAAAAACAAATGACCAAAAATTAAGTTTACCTGTGCAGTGGATTGGGCTTCCCAGGTGGTGCTAGTTGTCAAGAACCCTCCTGCCAGTACAAGAGACATGAGACAGGGGTTCAGTCCCTGGGTCAGGAAGATCCCTTGCAGGAGGACATGGCAATCTACTGCAGTATTCTTGCTTGGAGAATCCCATGGACAGAGGAACCTGGCTGGCTATAGTCCATGGAAACAAAAGTACGTATCTTTTATTAAAATTACTTTACTCATTTTGATTGTTCTGGGTCTTCATTGCTATGCTTGGGCTTCTTGTTGCAGCGGCTTGTTGCCAAGCACAGGCTCTACAGCATATGGGCTTCAGTGGTTGCAACACTTGAGCTCAAGAATTGTGCACGAGCTGAGTAGCTGTGTCTCGTGGGCTCAGTGGTTGTGCTCCACAAGCGTAGTTGCTCCGCAGCATGTGGAATCTTCCCAAGCCCGGAGTCAGACCTCTGTCCCTACACTGGCAGACAGATTCCTGTCCGCTGAGCCACCAGGGAAGTCTTGTGCTGTTGGTGGTGGTGGTGGTTTTTAAATTTGTCTGCGTTGGGTCTTCCTTGTGGCATGCAGGATCTTTGATCTAGTTGCAGCACAGAGATCTTCAGCTGTAGCATGTGAATGCTTAGTTGCAGCAGGTGGGATCTAGTTCCCTGATCAGAGGTTGAGCCTGGACCCCCTGCTCTGTGAGTGTGGAGTCTTAACCACTAGACCACCAGGGAAGTCCCTAATGTTTTCTTAATAAGGAAAACTGGAAACAGTATAGACATTTGTCAACAGAAGAACATTCCAGTATATCCTGTGCAGTCGTCAAATAGATTGAAGTGGATAGGTATGTACTCATATGACACGATGTGTGTGATCTGCTGCCAGAAAAAAGTATTGTTACATGATATTAATATTATATATTTGAATAATGCTTTCCATAATAACCATCTCTGAGAAATGGTTTCATAAAGGACTTTTAAATATTTATCAGTCTTACATTTCCTAGAATAGCAAATTGTCTTTTTCATCAAGAAAGTAATAATGAAAACAATGATGGCAATTTCTAAAATTTTCTCCGTGATTATGTATCTGTTTTCATAGGAAAAACAAATGACCAAAAATTAAGTTTACCTGTGCAGTGGATTGGGCTTCCCAGGTGGTGCTAGTTGTCAAGAACCCTCCTGCCAGTACAAGAGACATGAGACAGGGGTTCAGTCCCTGGGTCAGGAAGATCCCTTGCAGGAGGACATGGCAATCTACTGCAGTATTCTTGCTTGGAGAATCCCATGGACAGAGGAACCTGGCTGGCTATAGTCCATGGAAACACAGAGTCAGGCACGACTGAAGTGACTTAAAATATAATGCATACAGTAGACTGAAAATTTTATTAGGTATATGTGTTAGCCCTAAGCTCAGTTGTTTTGTTTTGTATTCTACCTGTTTCCAAAAGGAAAACTTTTGTCCAAGCTCCAGAACCATTTCAGTATGTTCAAAATAACATATTCATGGTATGAACTCAGTGAACACTTGTGTGTATGTTAGGAAACCTGGGGTGTTCTAAAGTATGGGACACAAAAAAAAATGGTGGGAATGGCTGTGTAGCCCAGGGGGCTCAGCTCAGTGCTCTGTGATGAGCTTTAGAGGGTGGGACGAGTGGAATTGGGAGGGACCTCAAGAGGAAGTGGACATATATATACATATAGCTGGTTCACTTTGTTGTGCAGCAGAAACTAACATGACATTGTAAAGCAATTATCCTCCCATAATAAATATAGGTGAAGCATGGGGCCCAGGGTTGAATTATTCTTGCCAAGGGATTAGGGGTGATAGAGAACAGTGGCTCAGGTACGCATGTGCCTTCTTACCCACACCTACAAGCTCCTTATGGAAATACTACTTGATGTCTTTAAAAATTCTTGCTCTCTTCATTTGTTAGTCTAGCTCTTCAGAAACTAGAAATGCATGTGGTGCCACTCCTTGAAGGAATAATGAAACAAATTTTAAAAATGACAAGTTGCATATTGTTCTTACTGAGAAAATTGTGGTGAAGAAAATCCATTTGCAGATAAGCTACTTAAGGAGGGTTGGGGTGGGAAAGTCAGTACCAGGAGGAGCTGTTACCTAGTTTATCCTCTCACGTCACCTTGTGCTTTACCTTTGTGGCACCTGCCACAAAACAGTCTAATTATGTACTTCTGGAAAACCACAGAAGCGATATGAAGTCAGTAAATACCCAGACTGCAAGTCACAAGTCTGTGCATCTCTCCTCCCTCCTCCTCTCCTGAAGTCATCAAGGAGCAATTTCTGGAAGCCTCCAAATGTTTTGAAAAGATTCATTTTTCTGTTTTTCAGTTCTGATAAAGACATCAGTTTACTACTCTTGGCAGTTTCCCTTATATTTGACAACCTCTTGTTTTAAGAATATAGGGAAATGTACTGTTTAAGAATGTATGTGCATGCACGCTTAAGTCACGACAGTCATGTCCGACTCTTTGTGACCCCATGAACCGTAGCCCACCAGGCTTCTCTGTCCTAGGAATTCTTCAGGCAAGAATCCTAGAGTGGGTTGCCGTTTCCTTCTCCAGTTTAAGAATATTTGGGCATTTCAAAATTTGAAATGCTTCTTTCAGATTTTTAACTTGAAAGAGACTGAAGGACTCAAAACCTGGCCAGAGCTTATATATGCTTGATTGGCTTCTGCATGTGAGTCATTGTATGTGCTTAGGTAAAGTATGAAAACATACACACAAAATCACCTCTTAATAAGGATGGTAGTCAACCGTTGCTCAGATGTGTCCTCACAGAGTATATACAGTGTATTACATGGAAACTGACAATTTTGAGTAAATTTGACATCCAAACTAACCTCATCATATTGGGAGATGCCTTTATTTTTCTCAACTTTTTTTTGGGGGGGGGCACTTCTATTGGTCTTTCATTTATTTATTTTTATCCATCTTTGTTCTTTTGGCCTGTGTGGGCCTCCTACTGCTGTGGCCTCTCTCATTGTAGAGCACTGGCTCTGGGTGCATGTGCGCCAAAGCTCCAGCTCGGCAGTTGGACACAGTAGCTGCTCCGCGGCACGTGGGATCTTCCCAGGCCAGGGATCGAACCACCGCCCCTTTCATTGCAAGGCAGTGTCCTTATCCACTGGACCACCAGGGAGGCCCAACGCCTTTTATATATCTATTTTCTCACTATTACTGACTCCCTACTGTGCCAGAGCCCAGTGCCAGGTGCCTTTATCCTCTCACGTCACCTTGTGCTTTACCTTGTGGCACCTGCCACAAAACAGTCTAATTATGTACTTCTGGAAAACCACAGAAGCGATATGAAGTCAGTAAATACCCAGACTGCAAGTCACAAGTCTGTGCATCTCTCCTCCCTCCTCCTCTCCTGAAGTCATCAAGGAGCAATTTCTGGAAGCCTCCAAATGTTTTGAAAAGATTCATTTTTCTGTTTTTCAGTTCTGATAAAGACATCAGTTTACTACTCTTGGCAGTTTCCCTTATATTTGACAACCTCTTGTTTTAAGAATATAGGGAAATGTACTGTTTAAGAATGTATGTGCATGCACGCTTAAGTCACGACAGTCATGTCCGACTCTTTGTGACCCCATGAACCGTAGCCCACCAGGCTTCTCTGTCCTAGGAATTCTTCAGGCAAGAATCCTAGAGTGGGTTGCCGTTTCCTTCTCCAGTTTAAGAATATTTGGGCATTTCAAAATTTGAAATGCTTCTTTCAGATTTTTAACTTGAAAGAGACTGAAGGACTCAAAACCTGGCCAGAGCTTATATATGCTTGATTGGCTTCTGCATGTGAGTCATTGTATGTGCTTAGGTAAAGTATGAAAACATACACACAAAATCACCTCTTAATAAGGATGGTAGTCAACCGTTGCTCAGATGTGTCCTCACAGAGTATATACAGTGTATTACATGGAAACTGACAATTTTGAGTAAATTTGACATCCAAACTAACCTCATCATATTGGGAGATGCCTTTATTTTTCTCAACTTTTTTTTGGGGGGGGGCACTTCTATTGGTCTTTCATTTATTTATTTTCATCCATCTTTGTTCTTTGGCCTGTGTGGGCCTCCCATTGCAGTGGCCTCTCTCATTGTAGAGCACTGGCTCTGGGTGCATGCGCTCCAGAGCTCCGGCTCAGTAATTGGACACATCGGTCCAGCCGCTCCACGGCACATGGGATCTTCCCAGGCCAGGGATCGAACCAGCGTCCCTTGCACTGCAAGGCGGTGTCCTTACCCACTGGACCACCAGGGAAGCCCAACGCCTTTTATATATCTATTTTCTCACTATTTACTGACTCCCTACTGTGCCAGAGCCCTGTGCCAGGTGCCATGGCGGGTACAGGGATGAGTAAGATACAGCCTTGAGAAGCTTGTTATACTGGGAAATAAGACTGCTATTGGAAACAGAATCTTTAAAATAGCTTATTTATTTCCCAGTAGGGAATTACCATCCTGTTTGATCACTGGCCAAAGCCTTGCAAAAATCTGTGATACCCCAGGGGGAAAGGTAATTTGAATCAGATTTACCTTCAGAATTGACCAGGATCAGGACTCTGAACTTGATCCAGTTTTCTTCTTATGTATACTCAAAAAAAAAAAAAAAAAAAGAAGCATCAGCAGCAGCTTCAGAGTTATAAGGTAAAAATTATGATAATTGCATTGGATCATAATTATGATTGTTACTTTTAAAGAGGTACAGAAAGTGCTGGGTAGATTGGCAAAATGCTTATGTTAAATGTAATTCCGTGATGATATTTGCTTTATACAATCTGGTTCTATCAAAACATGTTTATTCACTTGAAGGATTTCTTTTGGCTTAACATTTTCCTTCTCTTTTGCAGGAGTTTATTTTATCAGAAGATTATAACAAGATGACTCCTGTGAAAAACTATCAAGGTAGGAAGGAGAAGAGCATTCTCATTGTTGTTGACTTTGAAATGCTTCTTGATGGTTTCCACGGCCACAAAAGGGGACTTAACTTTACAGTAGTCAGTAGGTTCAAAATTGCAGTCCTTTGTGGGATGTGTCCTCACAGAGTATATACAGTGTATTACATGGAAACTGACAATTTTGAGTAAATTTGACATCCAAACTAACCTCATCATATTGGGAGATGCCTTTATTTTTCTCAACTTTTTTTTGGGGGGGGGCACTTCTATTGGTCTTTCATTTATTTATTTTCATCCATCTTTGTTCTTTGGCCTGTGTGGGCCTCCCATTGCAGTGGCCTCTCTCATTGTAGAGCACTGGCTCTGGGTGCATGCGCTCCAGAGCTCCGGCTCAGTAATTGGACACATCGGTCCAGCCGCTCCACGGCACATGGGATCTTCCCAGGCCAGGGATCGAACCAGCGTCCCTTGCACTGCAAGGCGGTGTCCTTACCCACTGGACCACCAGGGAAGCCCAACGCCTTTTATATATCTATTTTCTCACTATTTACTGACTCCCTACTGTGCCAGAGCCCTGTGCCAGGTGCCATGGCGGGTACAGGGATGAGTAAGATGCAGCCTTGAGAAGCTTGTTATACTGGGAAATAAGACTGCTATTGGAAACAGAATCTTTAAAATAGCTTATTTATTTCCCAGTAGGGAATTACCATCCTGTTTGATCACTGGCCAAAGCCTTGCAAAAATCTGTGATACCCCAGGGGGAAAGGTAATTTGAATCAGATTTACCTTCAGAATTGACCAGGATCAGGACTCTGAACTTGATCCAGTTTTCTTCTTATGTATACTCAAAAAAAAAAAAAAAGCAGCAGCAGCAGCTTCAGAGTTATAAGGTAAAAATTATGATAATTGCATTGGATCATAATTATGATTGTTACTTTTAAAGAGGTACAGAAAGTGCTGGGTAGATTGGCAAAATGCTTATGTTAAATGTAATTCCGTGATGATATTTGCTTTATACAATCTGGTTCTATCAAAACATGTTTATTCACTTGAAGGATTTCTTTTGGCTTAACATTTTCCTTCTCTTTTGCAGGAGTTTATTTTATCAGAAGATTATAACAAGATGACTCCTGTGAAAAACTATCAAGGTAGGAAGGAGAAGAGCATTCTCATTGTTGTTGACTTTGAAATGCTTCTTGATGGTTTCCACGGCCACAAAAGGGGACTTAACTTTACAGTAGTCAGTAGGTTCAAAATTGCAGTCCTTTGTGGTGAATATTATCCCGGTATTTGAATTAAGCAGCAGAGGCCCAGAGAGTTTGACTGACTGGCTTTAGCCCTGTAGCTGGTAATGTGCGGAGCCAACCAGCTCCTGGTGGTGGTTCCAGAACCTATGGCCTTTGTCTTCAGTCTGGAGACCCTGCGGCCGACTTGGAGAGCAGGGCCAGGCAGGGGAGTGAGCTGCCTTCCACAGAGCTCATTTTTCAGTTTTGGTTAACTGTTTTAAAGGGCTGAGAGTGTTCATTTTGTCTAAGGGAAGGCATTCAGATTTTATTGTGACTTCAACATCGGCCTTCTGCTGTAGGCCATTTCCACATACAGTTCAGGAGCAAATTTTCTCTAAGGAGTTTTTCATCCAGGTCAGCAGTGGCAGGGGCCAGTACATTAGAGATCATTTCATCCATGTCTGATGACCTCATTCATGACCATCTCCAGTCTTTCTTCTTGATACCCCCTTATACCTAGTGGCCCAAGTAACATTCTTTATGTCTAGATACTGAGCCAAAATTCATTTCCCTATGGATTTATTCTTTTTTTTCTTTAATAACTAGTTTTTTTCTTTTGGTTTTTTAATTTTGTACTATAATAGTGACCAAGACATGCATAGTATCTATGCATCCCCCATGAAAAATGAATCAAAAAAATCTAAACAAAAAAATCTAAACAGAATTACAGCAGATCAAATTCAGCAATCCATAAAAAGGGAAGTACATCAGAACTAAGTGAGATTTATTCCCCAAAGAAATAAAAGCAGGGACAGGTAGTTGTATACCCATTATCATAGCAGCCTTGCTCACAATAGTCACAAAATAGAAACAGCCTAAATGTTCACAGATGGAAGAATGGATCAACAAAATGCAGTTTATCAATACAGTGAGTTCTTATTTGGCCACAAAAAGGGATTGAAGTACCAATACCTGTTACAATGTGGATGCACCTTGAAAACATGCTAAGTGAAAGGAAAGACCATGCATTGTATGCTTACATTTCTGTGAAATGTTAACAATAGGATAGTCCATAGCAACAGAAGGTAAATTAGTGGCTCCCGGAGGATGTGGCTGGGGGCTAGAAGTGTGGGTTTCTTTTTGGGATGATAGAAATGTCCTGGAAATAGACCATTTCCCATGATGATTGCACAACACCAAGAAGACACTAAAAGTCACTGAATTAGACACTCAAAAAGGGTTTAAATGATGAATTGTATATTATGTGAATTTTATCTTAACTAACTTTTTTTTTAATTAGTAATACCAAAAACAAAGACATTACAAGAAAGGAAAACTGTAGCCCCAACTCTCTCCTAAACTTAGATGTAGAAGCCCTTAGAAAAAACACTTAGCAAATCCAGCAACATATAAAAAAAGCATGATACATGATGACTACATGGGGGTTATTCCAGATATGAAAGCTGGTTCAGTGTTTGAAAATCAGTGTAATCCATCCCATCAAAAGGCTAAAGAAGAAAAATCACAGGATCATTATTAATTGACACAGGAAAAGCATTTGATAAGATCTGACACCCGTTCATGATAAAACCTCTCAGCAAACTATGAATAGACGGGAACTAACTCAAATTGAGAGAAACATCTGTAAAAAACCACAGCCAACCTCATTCAGTTTACCCTTGTGCAGCTGTGGATCGCATAGTGCTGCAGTACTTACTGCTGAAAAATACCTCTGTATAAGTGGACTTACGCAGTTCAAACTGCGTTGTTTAGGAGTCAGGTGTACTTGACTGTGAGAAACTAGATGTTTCCTCCCTGAGATCAAGATCAGGGCCCCTATTTAAGAAGTATGGCCAGGCTTCAAGTCTAGGTTCCTGAAGCTTAACAATACTATGTGTCTTCAAATGGTTTCTTCTTTTTTTCTCATTTATGTATTTTTAAATGTTGGCTCTGCTGGGTCTTTGCTGTTGCACTACTTTTGTCTACTTGCAGCAAGCGGGGGCTACTCTGGCTTCTCATTGCAGTGGCTTCTCTTGTTACAGATCACAGGCTGTGGGGCTCGAGAGTTTCCGTGATCGCAGCTCCCAGACTCTAGAGCACAGACTCCACAGTTGCGGCACGCGGGCTTAGTTGCACCACAGCACGTGGGATCTTCCTGGACCCGGGCTTGAACCCGTATCTCCTGCATTGCCAGGAGGATTCTTTACCACAGAGCCACCAGGGAAGCCCACATGGTTTCTTTTTGAATAAGAGAATTCTGTCACCTTAGAGAATGTGCTCTGAGTTTTAGGGTTTGTTTTTTCAGTAGTCATAGGCAGCCTGGCAGAGGAGAACCAACTTTGGCAGAGCGACTGGGGTTTTAATGCTAGCCTCATCCCTCATTGACTGTGTAGCCTTGAGCAAGTCATGTGATCTTTTTGAGCCTCTGTCTCCTCCTCTTGCACAGGATGGTAGCTTAGAAGGCTGTGACCCCCCTTATCTTCTGGACTACTGTAATCCCTTTGGACGTAGAAAGTATCAGAAAGAAGGTCAAAGGCGCCTTCTTGAGAAAAGGAAGCAAAGCGCCAGGGGGCCATGTTCTGCATGAAGTAGATGTGGATGTGCTTGAAAGTGAACCATGAGACAGTCCACTTTCTTTCCACCATTGGTAGAACTTAATTAAACTGGGCATTTGCTGACACAGACATGACCAGATCTTGAGGAGTTTCTCCAGGAAGTCCCATCTTTGAGTTTAAGACACGTTTTGATTGTGATGGTGGGCTGATTCTCTGAAAGGCAGGTACTATGTAGAGACACGATAGTATTATTCCTTCTAGACCCTTTCTAAGTCCCTTTAGTCGCTCCAGGCTTCAAATGTCAGGTTTTTAAACATTCAGCATTTGGTGAAATGTCTGTCCGAGAGGGATTCACTGTGTTTCTGGCTGTCCCTTTTGATCACCCGTCCAGAAGGGCCATCTTGCCAAGGCCGCATTGTGTCTGATAAAAAAGGAAGCCCTTCAAGGTCTGCAGGGTCATTTCCGTGACTCTGTGAGGGAGTGTCTTTCAGTCCCTGACACTTGCTAGACACTCCGAAAGTGCCAGTGATAGTGTTACTGCTGATAGAGCCACACTGATCCATCTGTGCCTCATCCTGTTCTCGTGATGACAGTGGGAAGTGGACGTCTTCTCTGTCACCTCGTCACACTCAGGATGAGTCTCCTCTCACCCACCTGGCTACCGATTCCTGGACACAGGTAGCCTGGTAAGGTCCAAGTGGCGAGACTTCAGTCTTTGTTTATTCCAGTCAGCTCTGTTCAGTGACTGTGGACCCCCTGAATCTCTCCCCCTGGAATTGTGGAAGAAGATGAAAGCACATATTTCATTGATCTTATTTGGTAATTGAGAAGCTGTAAGACTTCAGCTAAGTCCTCAACTTGATCCTGCCTCCGTTTGCCCACATGTGAAATAGGGAGATGACATGAATTAGTGTCTTCTAATTCTGAAATTAAGTGATGCAGTACTTCCGTGATGGTGTGTCCCTTTTATATGAGCAATCCTGGGAAGTTTGTTCTCCTCTCACTCTGTATACTTTGATGTACAAGATAATTTCATTCTTTTTTTTTTTTTTCTTTTTTTTAATGTGGCCCTTGGGAGTAATGCTGCCCTCCTTTCCAAGCTCCAGGCATTTGATTTTTCACGGAAGATTCATCTAGAACTTTGTTGTGGGTTTAAAAGCCAGCCTTCATCCAAAGAGGAACAGTAACACTCTTTGCTTTTTTTAAAGCTTAAAGAAACTGACCCCGTGACTTATTAGGAGAACATTGTTCCTAATGTGTTTTGCAGTCACACAGAAATGGCTTGCTCTAGTCCAGCAGTTCTAACATGTCTAAGAGTGGTGGCCTAGGCCCTTTGGGTATTGGGAGCATTTTCTTATAGAAATTCAGATGATGAGGCCACCCCTGATGAGGACCACTGTTCTGACTTCTGTTTGTAATGATTGACTACTATTAACGCTTACCCTGGAGTGAGGAGGAGAGAACCTTGCCTCTCTCTGGACCATGCCTCGTTGAGGCAGCTTGACGGGTTGTTTTCTTGTCTCCTGGTTTTCAGCGCATCAGGGCCGAGTGACGATGATCCTGTTTGTCCTGGAGCTGGAGTGGGTGCTGAGCACAGGACAGGACAAGCAGTTTGCCTGGCACTGCTCCGAGAGTGGGCAGCATCTGGGAGGCTATCGCACCAGCGCCGTGGCCTCAGGCCTGCAGTATCCTTTGCTGGACAGAATCCCTTGGTGGGAACTTAGCTGCTGAGTTCTTTCTTTCATGAGCATTCTGGGGATGTGTACCTTGAAAGTTTCTCACTTTGTTTGCCGAGTTACCCTGCTGATTAAGATGCTTACAAACCGTCGTAACACATAGGTCATCAAAGGTTCTCGTGTAGGCGGGGTAAAGCCATTTCACCTGAAATAACAGACCCTGTTGAGCAGGTGGTGGGTCTGCCGTGAGGGAGAACCTGACATCTTCACAGGACACAGCCCAGATTTGTGAGTCTCAGCCATCAGAAAGATTATGGAACATGGAGATAAAACTGTTGCTGAATTACAGTCTTTTACTTTTGTACGGACATAGTTTACACATAGATATTAACATTGGGAACATTCCCATTTTGGTACCTAGCAGAAGAACCACAGGATTCCTGTTCGTTTTAAAGAGTATTTATTGAGAAGCTGCCATGCTGGGACCAGCGTGGGCTGGCTGTACACAGGAATGCTGCATACAGTCTTTGCTCCCGGATTTTTCTGGCATGTGTAGAGTGATATTAACTCTTATCTCCAGAGGCTCCAGGGTCCACGAGCTGACTGTGACTACCTGCCAGTGCTGGGCAGTCCTCACGTCCAGCGCCCTGGGCTCTAGTGAACGCAGGCCTGACATGTAGGAAACGGGTGTGGGAGCTCTTCCTGTTGTACGAAGGAAGGGTCCCTGCGATTCCTCTTGAGAGAGCACGGAATCTCTCCGCCTTCTGACAGATGAGGAAATCATTATCAATAGATCACCTGTCTTATGAAATCGACGAAATAATCACACTTGCTTTCAGACTTTCATGTCATGTTTATAAAATGCCTGTTTAGGAATTTGCAGCCATCTGACAGAGTATCCTGCTGTATCTTTGCAGACGTGTGGCAGTTTTTGTATTTGTGTGTGTGTGTGTGTGTGTGTGTTTAGGCTCATGTCATGCCTATTTTACTACTGGAAAGGCAAGAGGAAGAAACCGAGAATAGCCACGTGGAAGGCTGTAAAAGTGGCAAGTTACTAAGATCAGAAGCAAGGATGACCAGGAATGGAAATTGAGATCAACTTACCTGTGAGAGGGTGGTGCATCAAAGAAACTCCGCATGTTACTTTGTTAAAACCAGTTCACACAAGCATACTGCTTGCGTGGAAATACATGCACTCTTCTGCCCATAGATGAATGATTTCTTATAGTGCTCGGATTAGATCTCTCTGAGAGTTCATCCGTCCAATTCCTCATTTACAGATGATCCCAAAGAGGGTCGCGTGCCTCTCTGCAGCTTCTCCCACCCCACCCCCAGCTCGTATGAAGGAAAATCACCACAAGAACCAGGTCTTCCTCCATGGACTGCTGGGTTTACCAGCCAAGTCTAGTGAGATATCATCTCTATCACCTAACTGTGGATGTGAGAGCTGGACCATCAAGAAGGCTGAGCACTGAAGAATTGATGCCTTTGAACTGTGGTGTTGGAGAAGGCTCTTGGGAGTTCCTTGGACTGCAAGGAGATCAAACCAGTCAATCCTAATGGAAATCAACTCTGAATATTCATTGGAAGGATTAATGCTGAAGCTGAAGCTCCAATACTTTGGCCACCTGATGCAAAGAGACAACTCATTGAGAAAAAGCCTGATGTTGGGAAAAACAGAATGCAGGAGAGGGGAACGACAGAGGAAGAGATGGTTGGTTGGCACCACTGAGTCAGTGGACATGAGTTTGAGCAATCTCCGGGAGACGGTGAAGGACAGGGAAGCCTGGCGTGCTGCAGTCCATGCATGGGGTCACAAAGAGTCCGACATGACTGAGCGACTGAACTGAACCAAGCCAAGGAGCACACACACCAAAAAATACAGATCTTGCCCATAAGAAGTTTACTTTTTAAACTATCTGAACGTGGAGGGGGGGATCCCCCCCATAAATACACATAGTTAAACTTGTGCTGGCTTTTATAGCCTTTGACATGTCTCTTCAGGCATCTCCAAAGGTCATCTTCTTTTTTCCATCTGTTTCCTTTAGCCACACCTTGTGGTTCACCAAGCAGAAAAAAATTGTGTAATTGGCTAGCAGAAGCTTTGATTTGTCATGAAAGCCTCAGGCTTCCTTCCCTGATGCAAATGGCCATCCAGTCCAACCTTGGAAAGGAGTTGCAATAGGGCAGACAAGAGATGCCCTTCCAGAAAGCTCCCTCCAGCTCCCTAGCTCCCGTTCCAGAGCCACAGTGCCATTCCCAGCTCCTGGCAGCATGTATCTGCCTGGGGTATTCCCAGTGCCATGCTCAGATGCCTAACGGCGCTGAATTTGCCAGAGAGTCTCAGCCGAGAACCATGTGACTTTCTCAGGCTGCAGGGTTTATGAGAGCTTCCTGGTGCATAGATTGTTAATAAGCAACCCATACAATGTTGGTTCAGACTCTGGAGCTTCTACCCAAGCTCGTATGAAGGAAAATCACCACAAGAACCAGGTCTTCCTCCATGGACTGCTGGGTTTACCAGCCAAGTCTAGTGAGATATCATCTCTATCACCTAACTGTGGATGTGAGAGCTGGACCATCAAGAAGGCTGAGCACTGAAGAATTGATGCCTTTGAACTGTGGTGTTGGAGAAGGCTCTTGGGAGTTCCTTGGACTGCAAGGAGATCAAACCAGTCAATCCTAATGGAAATCAACTCTGAATATTCATTGGAAGGATTAATGCTGAAGCTGAAGCTCCAATACTTTGGCCACCTGATGCAAAGAGACAACTCATTGAGAAAAAGCCTGATGTTGGGAAAAACAGAATGCAGGAGAGGGGAACGACAGAGGAAGAGATGGTTGGTTGGCACCACTGAGTCAGTGGACATGAGTTTGAGCAATCTCCGGGAGACGGTGAAGGACAGGGAAGCCTGGCGTGCTGCAGTCCATGCATGGGGTCACAAAGAGTCCGACATGACTGAGCGACTGAACTGAACCAAGCCAAGGAGCACACACACCAAAAAATACAGATCTTGCCCATAAGAAGTTTACTTTTTAAACTATCTGAACGTGGAGGGATCCCCCCCATAAATACACATAGTTAAACTTGTGCTGGCTTTTATAGCCTTTGACATGTCTCTTCAGGCATCTCCAAAGGTCATCTTCTTTTTTCCATCTGTTTCCTTTAGCCACACCTTGTGGTTCACCAAGCAGAAAAAAATTGTGTAATTGGCTAGCAGAAGCTTTGATTTGTCATGAAAGCCTCAGGCTTCCTTCCCTGATGCAAATGGCCATCCAGTCCAACCTTGGAAAGGAGTTGCAATAGGGCAGACAAGAGATGCCCTTCCAGAAAGCTCCCTCCAGCTCCCTAGCTCCCGTTCCAGAGCCACAGTGCCATTCCCAGCTCCTGGCAGCATGTATCTGCCTGGGGTATTCCCAGTGCCATGCTCAGATGCCTAACGGCGCTGAATTTGCCAGAGAGTCTCAGCCGAGAACCATGTGACTTTCTCAGGCTGCAGGGTTTTTTTTATGAGAGCTTCCTGGTGCATAGATTGTTAATAAGCAACCCATACAATGTTGGACTTCACTTAAAATCCAGTCTTTAAACACATTTGTTTCATGGGAACCCTCCACCACCTCGCCCCTCCTCTTCTCTCTGCCACCTTTTGTATTGACACGTTTTTTTCTCATTGTTCTTGTGGTTTAGTGTTAATGAAAGGAAGAAGTTCTGCTGAAATAACAGAGAATGTTCAGAATAGTACTATGACACCCATTTCTCTTCCTAGTGGTGTAGAAAGTCACATATGAACTCATTGTCTCCCATCTCCAGCTCACACCATTATTCAAACAGCCAACAAGTGACAGAATAAGTCAGCCTTTTCCCTCTTCTTTCAGGCTTCTTTGCAGAGAAGTAAACCTGCAATGAAAGTAACCAGAATTCAAGTAGAAAAACAAAGGATGGCAAAGCTACTGACCAGTTCACGAATTGAATTACCAGTTTCAAAAATCACCTGAAAATCGCTGTTGCTTTGGCTAAAGATCTGACACTTCAGATATTAAGTGAACTATATTGTGTGTGTGTGTGTGTGTGTGTGTGTGTGCGTGCTCAGTAGTATCCAACTCTTTGCGGTCCCGTGGACCAGAGCCCACTAGGCTCCTCTGTCCATGGGATTCTCCAGGCAAGAATACTGGGTTGCCATTTCCATCTCCAGGGGATCTTCCCGACACAGGGATCAAACTCGAGTCTTCCTGCATTGGCAGGTGGATTCTTTACCACTAGCTCCACCTGGAAAGCCCAAACTATCACATTAACAGCAACAATGATGATGATGATAATAATAACAAGAAAGCAAAGGAGAGGAAAAAGTGAAAATATCTGCATTTGCAGTCCCTGAGTGTTTACATAGTGCTTCTATATAACATTATTTTTTTTCATTAGCAAAACATAAATATCTCATTCTCTGTTTTCAGAATAGAAAGCCTCAGAGAGGCTCAAAAAGATTAAGAGATTTTCTTGAAGTCACATGATTAGTACCTGATAGAACCTGCATATTAAACTCTTTGCACTAGAAATGGCAACCCACTCCCGATATTCTTGCCTGGAGAATCCCATGGACAGAGGAGCCTGTGGAGCTACAGTCCCTGGGTCCCAAAGAGTCAGACCCAACTGAGCACATACATACGAGAGCCCTCTGCACAACTAGATACAGCAGAGCAGAGGTGCTTCCCCAGGGTCCCATGGCAAGTTGACACAGGAAATAGAACTGTTTTCCTCCCACCTTCAGTTGCTGGTCTTTACATTTATCTAGCCTCACCTTTCCATCTGTCATTTGACAAAGTTTTGGTTATATTTTTCATACTTCCACAAAAATAATTTAGGTACTCCCAGCTTTGAGAATTTGTTCGTGTTGGAGATATTTCCAAGATACCATCCTGCATACCACCCTCTCTTGTCTATTCCTGTTAGGGAAAAGAGTTATTCAGATTATCTTGATTTTCACATTTCCTCATATTACACTCAATGTCAGTGACTCTGCCTTTGAGGCTGTACTATAATTTTATTTTAATTTCCAGATAGCTTGTGTTGCAGCCGTGTGTGTGTGTGTGTGTGTGTGTGTGTGTGTGTTATTTTCCTGCATTTGTGAAGCTTTGATCTGCTTTTTCATCTGTGTTTTTATAATTAATCATAATTAAAATGTAATGTGATTTTATTCTTTGTAAATCTTAATACTGTTTTATGCATATCTTACAACTTTTCTCTGTGTGCTTGAGACCAGAAGAATTGTTATACCATTTCCCCTTCACTTAAAAAAAAAGTTTTAATAGGAAAATTTAAAAATGCATAGAAAATTGGAGAAGATGGTGTAGTGGACACTCATGTACTTAACACTCTAATGCAACTGTGGGTCTTTTGTCCCTTTCTGTCTCTTTTCACTATAGTATTTTAAAGCAAATTCCAGACCTTGTATCTTATCCTTATGTGCTTCAATAGGCACCTTTCCTAATATGAACGTTTCCCCAGTAATCACAGTGCTACTATTACTCTTAAAATTGATAATCACTCCTTGATAATGTTGAATAATTAATACATTTTCAAATTTCACTTATTGTTTCAAAAGTGGCTCTTTGCAGTGAATCTGTTTGAAACTAGGTCCAGACAAGGTTCATACTTGGTGTATGGTTGTTGCATCTCCTGAATTTCTCAGTCTCCTTCTCACATTTTTTTTTTTTTTTTCTAATGCTACTTTACCTTGTTGGGGGAACAGAATCAGTTCTCCTTTCAACAGTCTCACATTCTAAAGTGACCTCGGCTTCCTTGTGACGTCATGTAACTTGTTCCTCTCCCTTCCTTTCCCCTCAATTTTTCTGTAAACTCAAAGTGGCCTCTGGACGCAAGATTCAGTTTGGATTCAGCTCTTGGTCAGAACTCTCGGTAGTTGCGCTGGGAGGTTCATACTGCTTCTCGGCAGGAAGTGCGTCATGCTGGGTCATCGCCCTTCAGCGATGCCAGGATCGATCGGTGGTGCTGGTGGTGACAGGCGTGTCCCTGCAGCGCCGTCCAGTGGTCTCAGCCTGTCCTCTAGTTGTTTCTTCCTCTGCTGGTCTTCCCTCAAATGACCCTTTCATTAGTGTTGCAAAATGGTGATTTTATAAAATCCTTTCTTTTTTTTCCCCCTACGTCTACTAGTTGGAATTCTTCCATAAAGCAGAACTTTTGCAACATTGACTAGGGCTACTTGGTTATCCTGAAATAGTACAGGAAGAGCAACATAAGTTCTTAATTATGTCTCTTTAATAGCTCATTTTTAAAGCAGAGATTCAGTGTCCTAGTTACCTCCAGTAGAGGTTTGTTTTTTGAGCATTATTATAAACTCTGAGTTTGGCTTTCAATAATATATTTAGTATACTTCAGTAAACTGCTCCCTTTTCAGCCCTTTCTTTTTTTAAAAAAAGAATTAAAATTTATTTTTTTTCTTTTTTTGGCTGTACTGACCAACTCGTAGGATCTTAGTTCCTTGACCAGGGATCAAACCTGGGTCCTTGGTGTTGAAAGCCTCGAGTCCTAACCACTAGATCATCAGGAAGTTTGTCCCTCCCTCCCCTGCTTTTTTTTTGCTACTTCAGGCTCAGTAATTGGCAGTGTAGGCTTAGTTTCTTTGGGGTATGTGGGATCTTAGGTCCCCAACCAGGGATTGAGCCTGCATCCTCTGCTTTGCAAGGCAGATTCTTAACCACTGGACCACCAGGCAAGTCCACCCCCCACACACACTTTTTTTGGATGCTTATGTTTTCCCATCTTTGGCTAGTGAGGGCCACCTCATATTGGCTCCTATGTCTTTTTTTTTTTTTTTTAATTTGACTTTATTTATCTTTTTGGGGGGTGGGGTGGGGAGGGAGGGGGATGGGCGGGCCACTTCTATTGGTCTTTCATTAGTCCATTTTCATCCGTCTTTGTTCTTTGGCCCTGGTGGGCCTCCCATCGCGGGAGGGGCGCACATGCCCCAGAGCTCCAGTAATTGGACACATCAGTCCAGCCGCTCCGCGGCACGTGGGATCTTCCCGGGCCAGGGATTGAACCGGCGCCCCTTGCACTGCAAGGCGGTGTCCTTACCCACAGGACCACCAGGGGAAGCCCTTCCTATGTCTTTTTGATAGAACCCGACTCATCTTTGTTTTTTGACACATTTTAAGCTCATCTGGTAGCTTCCTGTCCCAGTCCTGGAATCAGCCATTTCTCTTAGTGAGGAATGGTGTTTAGAGATAGCTAGGAAATATATGTATGTGTATTTTTTTAAAAGAAAATAAATCATCAGTTCACATAATATTTCTAATTCAGACTTCACCTTATAGAGTTTTTACTTCATTTTTTTACTTGATTCTTTTGGTCTTGGGCTGAAAGCCTTAGTTCCTAAGCATCAGCGTAATTCCTTATTTGCTTTATTCCTTGGTGTATTTAGGTCTTCCCTGGCGGTTCAGCGGTAAAGAACCCACCTGCCAATTCAGGGAACTTGAGTTTGATACCTGAGTTGGAAAGATTCCCCTGGAGAAGGAAATGGCAAACCACTGCACTATTCTTGCCTGAGAAATTCCCTGGACAGAGGAGTCTGGGGGGCTTACAATCCATAGGGTTGCACAAGTCAGATGCAACAGTGACTGGGTGCAGGCCTGGCATATTCAAGTTATTTCAAAATAATAATAATAATAGCAGTATTATAATAACAAGACCACTGAATGACACTTTAGATTTTTTTCTGTTTTCTTTGTCCTGAGAATATATTCTACCAAGAATGTACAGTTAAAAGGCAGTGTTTTAAAGAGACTTGATATAATTCTGTTAACTCTATGGTTATATCAGCAAGTTGATAATAGCTTTATTCATTTTACTTTGTTGCCGATTTGGGGGATTTGTTTAAATTTTATGACTATTTTTCATATGTAAAATAATTACAAGAGGCCATCATGGAAATGACCCAAGAGAGAATTCCTGCTGTCACCCTCATCTGCTCAGCTTGTTTCTCCCCTCTCCATAGGCAGTCATTTAAACAAATTTTTAATTAAAATTTAAAAAAATTAAACTTAAAACCTGCCCCAGGTCTTAGTTGTGGCACTCAGGATCTTTAGTTGCAGCATGAGGGACCTAGTTCCCTGCCCATGGATCAAACCTGGGCAGCCTGCTTTGGGAGCCCAGAGTCTTAACCACTGAAATACCAGGGAAGTCCCTAGAAGTCATTTTTGATCAATCTTAATTTTTCTTGCCAGTGCTTCCATTTGTAAATGTAAGCACACACACACACTGTTATATTTCCCTGTTGTTCTTACACAAAGATAGGGTAGCATATAAACTCTTTTATACCTTGGCTTTATTTCTGTGCTTAATAATATATACTGGAAATTACTCCATGTCAAATTTTCCAGCTGTATAAGATTCTTTTGCCTGGATGTATCATAGTTAATGGGCTTCCCAGGTGGCACTAGAGGTAAAGAACATGCCTGCCAATGCAGGAGACCTAAGAGGCTCAGGTTCGATCCCTGGATCAGAAAGATTCCCAGAGGAGGGCATGGCCACCCACTGTAGTATTCTTGCCTAGAGAATTCCCTGGACAGAGGAGTCTGGGGGGCTTACAATCCATAGGGTTGCACAAGTCAGATGCAACAGTGACTGGGTGCAGGCCTGGCATATTCAAGTTATTTCAAAATAATAATAATAATAGCAGTATTATAATAACAAGACCACTGAATGACACTTTAGATTTTTTTCTGTTTTCTTTGTCCTGAGAATATATTCTACCAAGAATGTACAGTTAAAAGGCAGTGTTTTAAAGAGACTTGATATAATTCTGTTAACTCTATGGTTATATCAGCAAGTTGATAATAGCTTTATTCATTTTACTTTGTTGCCGATTTGGGGGATTTGTTTAAATTTTATGACTATTTTTCATATGTAAAATAATTACAAGAGGCCATCATGGAAATGACCCAAGAGAGAATTCCTGCTGTCACCCTCATCTGCTCAGCTTGTTTCTCCCCTCTCCATAGGCAGTCATTTAAACAAATTTTTAATTAAAATTTAAAAAAATTAAACTTAAAACCTGCCCCAGGTCTTAGTTGTGGCACTCAGGATCTTTAGTTGCAGCATGAGGGACCTAGTTCCCTGCCCATGGATCAAACCTGGGCAGCCTGCTTTGGGAGCCCAGAGTCTTAACCACTGAAATACCAGGGAAGTCCCTAGAAGTCATTTTTGATCAATCTTAATTTTTCTTGCCAGTGCTTCCATTTGTAAATGTAAGCACACACACACACTGTTATATTTCCCTGTTGTTCTTACACAAAGATAGGGTAGCATATAAACTCTTTTATACCTTGGCTTTATTTCTGTGCTTAATAATATATACTGGAAATTACTCCATGTCAAATTTTCCAGCTGTATAAGATTCTTTTGCCTGGATGTATCATAGTTAATGGGCTTCCCAGGTGGCACTAGAGGTAAAGAACATGCCTGCCAATGCAGGAGACCTAAGAGGCTCAGGTTCGATCCCTGGATCAGAAAGATTCCCAGAGGAGGGCATGGCCACCCACTGTAGTATTCTTGCCTAGAGAATGCCATGGACAGAGGAGCCTGGCGGGCCGCAGTCCATTGAGTTGAAAAGAGTTGGACACAACTGAAGTGACTTAGTGTACGCATCATAGTTAATACGTCCTTTCTTGATGGGCTTTTGGATTGTTTCCAGACATTAGCTCTGACTGTGTAATGGGTATCATTTCTTATTTTCGCTGTTGCATTTCTGGAGCAGATCTGTACAAGTAGCATTGCTGGGCATTCCCAACCAGGGAAGCTCACTAGAGACTCAGGCTTTGGATTGTTACTGGAGACGGCTCACATAGGCAGCCTCTTCCTGCATGCACCAAAATTCCAGACTCCCACAGGAAAGCAGGTGTCTGGCATAAACTGTATTGTTTACACAGTGAAGGCACAGTCAGCCACTATTGTCTGTTAAAATGGTGGGAACTCTCCCAAAATCCAAATTCCCAGACACCATGCCAATCTTGTAATACCAGCCTTTCAAAGCATAGCAGTCAGGCCTACTAGCTTTTTTTGTTTTTGTAAAGCACCATTTTCATTTCCTCAGCTGTCCATTCATATATCTTGCTCATTTATTTTTTTATTAGATTTGTAATCTGTTTTTCTTTTAAAGTCTGTTCTTTTTTGGCCTCTTTTATTTATTTATTTACTTTTTATTTTTGTCCATCTTGATTCTTTGGCCTGTGTGGACCTCCCGTTGCAGTGGCCTCTCACGCTGCAGAGCACTGGCTCTGGGTGCACGTGATCCAGAGCACTGGACACACCAGTCCAGCCACTCTGCAGCGTGCAGGATCCTCCTGGGCCAGGGATCGAACCAGTGCCCCTTGCACTGCAAGGCGGACTCTTTATCCACTGGACCACCAGGGAAGCCCTGTAATCTTCTTAATCGCTCTTTTTATATTAGGCATTTGGGCTTTCCATGACATCAGTTGCAAATATGTTTTCCAGTTTTTGTTATGCCTTGTGTACGGTATTTGCTTGTTGTTTGTGTTTTTGAATCATAGCTTTTCCCACTCCAAGATTAAAAAGGAACTCTCTCATCTAAAACTTACATTTTTCCTGTTTTTACATTCAGATCCTTTGTTCATTTGAAGTTCATCCTGGCATATAAAGTGAAATGCTGATCCTGTTTTTCCAAAAGACTGTTCAGTGTGTGCCAACTTTTTTCACCCATCTTTTCCTTGTTCATTTGAAAAGCCAGCTTTTTATCAGATATGTACTAAATTTCTACATGCTTTTGGGTTTATTCCTAGACTTTCTGTTCTAGTGGTCGGTCTAAGTAGCACACTTTCAATTAAAAAGACTTTATACCAGAATATGTACTATGTTCTACATTCGCAAGTATACTCAGGCTTTGGATTGTTACTGGAGACGGCTCACATAGGCAGCCTCTTCCTGCATGCACCAAAATTCCAGACTCCCACAGGAAAGCAGGTGTCTGGCATAAACTGTATTGTTTACACAGTGAAGGCACAGTCAGCCACTATTGTCTGTTAAAATGGTGGGAACTCTCCCAAAATCCAAATTCCCAGACACCATGCCAATCTTGTAATACCAGCCTTTCAAAGCATAGCAGTCAGGCCTACTAGCTTTTTTTGTTTTTGTAAAGCACCATTTTCATTTCCTCAGCTGTCCATTCATATATCTTGCTCATTTATTTTTTTATTAGATTTGTAATCTGTTTTTCTTTTAAAGTCTGTTCTTTTTTGGCCTCTTTTATTTATTTATTTACTTTTTATTTTTGTCCATCTTGATTCTTTGGCCTGTGTGGACCTCCCGTTGCAGTGGCCTCTCACGCTGCAGAGCACTGGCTCTGGGTGCACGTGATCCAGAGCACTGGACACACCAGTCCAGCCACTCTGCAGCGTGCAGGATCCTCCTGGGCCAGGGATCGAACCAGTGCCCCTTGCACTGCAAGGCGGACTCTTTATCCACTGGACCACCAGGGAAGCCCTGTAATCTTCTTAATCGCTCTTTTTATATTAGGCATTTGGGCTTTCCATGACATCAGTTGCAAATATGTTTTCCAGTTTTTGTTATGCCTTGTGTACGGTATTTGCTTGTTGTTTGTGTTTTTGAATCATAGCTTTTCCCACTCCAAGATTAAAAAGGAACTCTCTCATCTAAAACTTACATTTTTCCTGTTTTTACATTCAGATCCTTTGTTCATTTGAAGTTCATCCTGGCATATAAAGTGAAATGCTGATCCTGTTTTTCCAAAAGACTGTTCAGTGTGTGCCAACTTTTTTCACCCATCTTTTCCTTGTTCATTTGAAAAGCCAGCTTTTTATCAGATATGTACTAAATTTCTACATGCTTTTGGGTTTATTCCTAGACTTTCTGTTCTAGTGGTCGGTCTAAGTAGCACACTTTCAATTAAAAAGACTTTATACCATGTATTAATGTATAGTAGGGCTAACCTTTTTTCTTCTTTTTAATACAGTTCATGACATTCTCACGGCAAGTATACTGGAGTGGTTTGCCATTCCCTCTTCTTCCTCTGGGAGATGGGGAGGGACAGGGAGGCCCGGCGTGCTGCAGCCCATGGAGTCGCGAAGAGTAGGACACAACTTAGCAACTGAACAGCAGGGCTAGCCTGCCCCCAGTTCCCCAAGACTCTCATTCTCAGAGTATGCTTGGCTCTTCTTGTTTGTTTATTTTTCTATGTGAACTTTAGAATGAAAATATCTAACTCTAAGGGAAACAATTAATTTGTATAGTGTTATATTAAATTTATAAACTCGTGTTGTGAGAATTGACATCTTTGTCATGTTGAGCCTTAACATTCAGTAATACAGCATGTCTTCCACTTAGTTACGTCTACTTTTTATGTCTTTCACATTGTATCCAGGTTCTTCTCCTATGAGATTCGCACATTCTTTTATGCTTTTTCTGGAGGATGGTGGGGGTAGGGTAGCAGTAAATCTATCCACTTTTTTTTTTTTTTTTTATCCACTCACTTTTGAGAAACAATCCTTAATGCTTACCTGATAGATTTGATGTTGAAACCCGGCATGTGTTCATTGGTGACCACTCAGGCCAAGTAACCATCCTCAAACTGGAGCAAGAAAACTGCACCCTGGTCACGACCTTCAGAGGACACACAGGTAGGCTGGAAAGCGGACCCTCCCTCCCCCACCCCCTCCAGTGCTGCTCTCAGACACTGACCTGTCACCTGCTGCACGACCTGGGCTCACATGATGTGCTGGGAACGTGGCGAGGTACCGTCTGGGCCTGCCTAAAGGTACACGTGATCTGTGTTACTGATTTCAGAATGAATCTGTAAGATAGAGGGTCAAACATTTTCTCCGTCCATTCAAACAAAAGAGCCAACCATCTTGTTTCAAAAAGTGGTGGTGATCTGCTTCTGTGTCCTGTTATGCTGGAGAAAGCCATGGGGGGCAGACGTGAATGAGACAGGGTTGGAGGCTGAGTGGTGGCTGCACCGCCCCTGGAAGGCCGGAAGGAGCACCGCCTCGGTCTGTGCTTGCCCCCCTTGGAGCAGGAAGACGGTGTGCAGGACAGACTCCTACTTTGGAGACAGAAGGAAAACTAGGTTTCTCATGGGTAGCTCGCCTACGTGAAAAAACAAGTTTCTCTTTAATTTTCCTTCTTCGGGAGCTCTTTTCAAGACCCCCTTTGTGTTATTGGCCTGCTCAGGGTCATTTAAGCAAGGTGATAGACTGTATCTACACTTAGCCTTTGAAAGACATGAGCAAATGATGATGATTAATTTACTAGTGTGTTTTAACATGGGTTGTCGACCCTGGAAGATGAATCATCGCCTGTTGGTCATTCTTAACAGGCTTTTGTGCCTTCTGCAGTTTACCCGCCACAGTTCAGTGTAGAACAGGGTTAATACTGCATTTAGACGTCTTGTAAGAACAAAAGTAGGTGAGTGAGGATGTAAAATGGAATAGTACCTGGACCACAAGGGGTTTCCTGAAGGGAAGAAGCGGAATGAGACAGAAAATTGAATCTAGGGGAAAGACTCATAAAAGATCGTCTTAATTATCTGTGCCTTAGGGAGGAAGAACACACAGACACCTCCCCTGTGGGTGGAACCCAGGTCTCTCCTGACTGCGTTTCTCTTTTAACCGCCTTCACTCTGACCAAGTCTGGCCTGACAGGGACCCGAAACTGTCCCATGCCGGGTCTGTTCCACTGCTGACCTCTGTCTCCTGATCCGTGGCTTCCCCAAGCCTGTCCTCCACCTGCACTTGCTCTGGTCCTTGCTGAGGATCCCACCTTCCCTCATTCCCAACGCCTCCACCCCATCTTCCCTTCCTCCTCCTGCCCTTCAGCCGTGTATTTCCCAGCATTCTAAGCTCAGGCCTCCTGGCTTCTCCTCCTTGGTAAGTTTCACCCACGATTCAGGCTATGCACCTGTCTCCTTGGGCCCTCAGCTGCGGGTCTGCTGAGGGTCAAGGCCGAGCGTGCCCACTGCTGCCCCTGCAGGGTCGTCCCTTCAATCCAGACCGGGGAGCCGCCTTGCAGCACCCGGCTCCAGGTCCTCCGTACATGGGACAACCCTCTCCATCCCTCGGCAGCAGCTTTTTCAGACCATGCCCACTCTACCCAGGCGTGAATGAGACAGGGTTGGAGGCTGAGTGGTGGCTGCACCGCCCCTGGAAGGCCGGAAGGAGCACCGCCTCGGTCTGTGCTTGCCCCCCTTGGAGCAGGAAGACGGTGTGCAGGACAGACTCCTACTTTGGAGACAGAAGGAAAACTAGGTTTCTCATGGGTAGCTCGCCTACGTGAAAAAACAAGTTTCTCTTTAATTTTCCTTCTTGGAGCTCTTTTCAAGACCCCTTTGTGTTATTGGCCTGCTCAGGGTCATTTAAGCAAGGTGATAGACTGTATCTACACTTAGCCTTTGAAAGACATGAGCAAATGATGATGATTAATTTACTAGTGTGTTTTAACATGGGTTGTCGACCCTGGAAGATGAATCATCGCCTGTTGGTCATTCTTAACAGGCTTTTGTGCCTTCTGCAGTTTACCCGCCACAGTTCAGTGTAGAACAGGGTTAATACTGCATTTAGACGTCTTGTAAGAACAAAAGTAGGTGAGTGAGGATGTAAAATGGAATAGTACCTGGACCACAAGGGGTTTCCTGAAGGGAAGAAGCGGAATGAGACAGAAAATTGAATCTAGGGGAAAGACTCATAAAAGATCGTCTTAATTATCTGTGCCTTAGGGAGGAAGAACACACAGACACCTCCCCTGTGGGTGGAACCCAGGTCTCTCCTGACTGCGTTTCTCTTTTAACCGCCTTCACTCTGACCAAGTCTGGCCTGACAGGGACCCGAAACTGTCCCATGCCGGGTCTGTTCCACTGCTGACCTCTGTCTCCTGATCCGTGGCTTCCCCAAGCCTGTCCTCCACCTGCACTTGCTCTGGTCCTTGCTGAGGATCCCACCTTCCCTCATTCCCAACGCCTCCACCCCATCTTCCCTTCCTCCTCCTGCCCTTCAGCCGTGTATTTCCCAGCATTCTAAGCTCAGGCCTCCTGGCTTCTCCTCCTTGGTAAGTTTCACCCACGATTCAGGCTATGCACCTGTCTCCTTGGGCCCTCAGCTGCGGGGTCTGCTGAGGGTCAAGGCACGAGCCGGTGCCCACTGTTGCCACTGCAGGGTCGTCCCTTCAATCCAGACCGGGGAGCCGCCTTGCAGCACCCGGCTCCAGGTCCTCCGTACATGGGACAACCCTCTCAATCCCTCGGCAGCAGCTTTTTCAGACCTTCCCCACTCTACCCAGGCTCCCTTCAAAGAAAAGCGAATATTATGAGATGGAAGCTTTTAAAAATGTGTATTTCTTGACCACCCCATCTTCCCTCTGCAGGAAGCAGAGTTTCCTCCCTTCTCCTCCTGCCCCTCCTCCTCTCTTGCCTTCCTGCCTCTCCTGTCCTTGGCCCTAGGCGCATGATAAGCGTCCTGCCTCTGAAGAAAAACTAAGAAAACCCCTCTTAACAACAGTGCTGCTGTTTTATTTTTTTAAATTGCAGTAAGATGTACACAACCTAAAACTGACTGTTTTGACCATTAAAAACATGTTTTCCCCTTTTGTTTTTAAGTTTGCCGACCAGGGGAATCACTGGGAAGTCCGCATTTTGACCATTTTTCAGTGTGCACTGAGTCCATTCACATTGTACAACCACAGCCCCCTCCATCTCTAGAACATTATCTCGCAAAGTAGAAACTTTGTGCCCACAGAACACCAACTCCCTGCCCCTCCCCTCCCCCACCCCCTGGCAGCCCCCATCCTGCCCTCTGCCTCTCTGGGTTTAGTGGCTCTAGGCACCGCCTATGAGGGAACGCCTACAGCAGTTGTTTTGTGACTGGTCAGTTTCACGTAGCTTGATACCTTCATGTTGTCACAGATAGCATCATTAAAGAACATCATTGAAAAAAAAAAATACAATTATCCCAGCTGCTCCACATTCTTCCCTCCTATTGGCTCTCCTGCCACCTGCAGTCTCCCTCGTTGCTATCACTGCTGTCCCCGAGGTGGCCAGTGACCAGCTGGTGGCTGAATCCAGTGGACATGCTTTAAACTATGTCCTACTTAACCTCTCAGTAGGGCCTGACATTGTGGCCACTCCTTCCTGCTGTGACGGCCCTCATTTGGCTTCTGAAATACATTCCCTGTCCGTCTGAAGTCGCGTGACTGCGCTTTCTCCTGTCTTTGGGGTTGTCTTGGTGGGGTTCTGCCGGAACCCTCGTCTCTTCACCTCCTGGGCTCTCCCTGGCTGACCTCGGCCCCCACTCCCAGTCATGGAACACAGAGGCATAGTCATCGTCCTCGAATTCCTCTCAGCCCTGTGCGTGAGGCTAGAGAGAGACAGTGGTTATAGCGCCTGGGGGCAGGGATGGGAGTGCGGCACCGTGCATGTCCGTGAACATGGAGTGGGCATCTCGCTGGCATGCGAGTGACATGGTCAGGGCGGGTCTCCCTGGGGGGATGTGGCTTGGACCTAAGCACTTGGGGGAGCAGCAAGTGTTCATGAACGAAGGGAGGAGAGCAGTGCAGGCAGAGTGAACCAGCAGAGGCTGGAGCCTGAGGACTTGCAAAAACCTGGTTCACTTGGAAACTCCCTAGTAACTCTTTTTTTTCCTAGTAGCTCTTTATGCGGGAACACAGAGTATGGGCAGCGTAGGGGAGGTGGGGAGGAAACCAGAAGGGAAGTGAGAGTCAGTTCAGATCACTGAGAGCGTTAGCCTGACATCAGGGAGAAACTGGGAAGGGATGGCAAAGAGCTAGACAAGATTGAGCGCCTTGATATAGTATCTTATTTTTCTGAAAGAGCGCAAAATATTTTCACGTGATTTCATCATGAAATACTTAGAAGACAGGACATAGCCCAGGAAAGTCATTACCTAACCCAAAGGCAAATAAATGTACCATGTCACATGTCTTGTTTAGTCACCAAGTCATGTCCGACTCCTTACGACCCCCTGGACTGTAGCGCTGGGGTGAGAGCTCCTCTGTCCCTGACAGGCTCCTCTGTCCATGGGATTCTCCAGGCAAAAACAGTGCAGTAAGTTGCCGTTTCTTCCTCCAGGGGATCTTCCCAACCCAGGGATGGAACCTGAGTCTCCTGCATTGGCAGGCGGGTTCTACCCCGAGCCACCAGGGAAACCCAAGTCACATATCTTGCTTGTCATTATTGTTAGATGGTAGTATCTACCTGACTCTAGTCTGACTACAGCACAGCTCCTTCATTTAAAGCTAGAGCTCCTGAGAGATCCCACTATGATTCAAGCATTGTTGAGCTCCTTCTCTTTTGTAAGTCCATCTGGACCCCGGGAGGTCCCAGACTCGGCCAGGCGGTGGAGAAAGCGACTGTGGATGGAGAACCTCACTGCGCTTTCTCCTGTCTTTGGGGTTGTCTTGGTGGGGTTCTGCGGAACCCTCGTCTCTTCACCTCCTGGGCTCCCTGGCTGACCTCGGCCCCACTCCCAGTCATGGAACACAGAGGCATAGTCATCGTCCTCGAATTCCTCTCAGCCCTGTGCGTGAGGCTAGAGAGAGACAGTGGTTATAGCGCCTGGGGCAGGGATGGGAGTGCGGCACCGTGCATGTCCGTGAACATGGAGTGGGCATCTCGCTGGCATCGAGTGACATGGTCAGGGCGGGTCTCCCTGGGGGGATGTGGCTTGGACCTAAGCACTTGGGGGAGCAGCAAGTGTTCATGAACGAAGGGAGGAGAGCAGTGCAGGCAGAGTGAACCAGCAGAGGCTGGAGCC
The DNA here is from genome assembly GCA_022376925.1 of Tragulus kanchil. Lineage (NCBI taxonomy): Eukaryota > Metazoa > Chordata > Mammalia > Artiodactyla > Tragulidae > Tragulus > Tragulus kanchil. The sequence goes on along the minus strand of JAIOJX010000003.1, from coordinate 71,871,015 downwards.
TGAGGACTTGCAAAAACCTGGTTCACTTGGAAACTCCCTAGTAACTCTTTTTTTTCCTAGTAGCTCTTTATGCGGGAACACAGAGTATGGGCAGCGTAGGGGAGGTGGGGAGGAAACCAGAAGGGAAGTGAGAGTCAGTTCAGATCACTGAGAGCGTTAGCCTGACATCAGGGAGAAACTGGGAAGGGATGGCAAAGAGCTAGACAAGATTGAGCGCCTTGATATAGTATCTTATTTTTCTGAAAGAGCGCAAAATATTTTCACGTGATTTCATCATGAAATACTTAGAAGACAGGACATAGCCCAGGAAAGTCATTACCTAACCCAAAGGCAAATAAATGTACCATGTCACATGTCTTGTTTAGTCACCAAGTCATGTCCGACTCCTTACGACCCCCTGGACTGTAGCGCTGGGGTGAGAGCTCCTCTGTCCCTGACAGGCTCCTCTGTCCATGGGATTCTCCAGGCAAAAACAGTGCAGTAAGTTGCCGTTTCTTCCTCCAGGGGATCTTCCCAACCCAGGGATGGAACCTGAGTCTCCTGCATTGGCAGGCGGGTTCTACCCCGAGCCACCAGGGAAACCCAAGTCACATATCTTGCTTGTCATTATTGTTAGATGGTAGTATCTACCTGACTCTAGTCTGACTACAGCACAGCTCCTTCATTTAAAGCTAGAGCTCCTGAGAGATCCCACTATGATTCAAGCATTGTTGAGCTCCTTCTCTTTTGTAAGTCCATCTGGACCCCGGGAGGTCCCAGACTCGGCCAGACGCAGCGGTGGAGAAAGCGACTGTGGATGGAGAATTAGCTTCATCTTTTCATTCCCTCACTCCCCAGGCAGAGACCTTAAGATGAACCCAGATCCATTAAAGCATGATCTTGGGGATCCAGTCGGTCCAGATCCAAACTCAGAAGGAGACACATCTTCGGCATGTTCACAGAGTCCTATAGCCATTCATCCACCACTCTGGTACAGATCAGCAGGTCATATACACATTTGAGTTAATAATAGAACCTGCCTAACAGGCATTCCCCCGAAGTCAGAACATGGCGTTTACTGGCCTGTGGGGGTCTAGGAAACTGATTTTATGTTCTTACGCTCCCTCTGCTGGTTTTATTTCTGGAGCTAAATGCCAAATGTCATAGTTCTTTGATATTTCTACAGAAATAAGAATATGTTTCTACCAAAAAAATCATATGCTAATTTGAACCAAGAGGAAAAGAAATCAGATTTGACCAGTGGAAATGAATAGTATCCATAATATCTTCTTTGTTTCTTCTAAGAAATTTTTGAGTGAGTCTGAAAATATTGGAAACAGGAGGGTTTGAGTGTGAACCTGCCAAAGCATGCTACTTAATGGAAAATGAAATACAGACTTGTTCATTGACTGTTAGGAGAAGTCTTGAAAGTTAACAGTTTAGCTATAAAAAAAAAAAAAAAAAAACTAAAACAAGGACAGGCACGGTTCAGTGCCAACGTGCATGTTCAGATCGTTAAGTCGAAAGTTTAATTTTTGTTTGCAGTGGAGTCCTTCACCAACAGACATGGATTTTCCTCAAGAGGCAGTCAAGTCCTGGCACCTCCATGTGAGTGTGGCCACACAGTGGAGAATGAAGTTGAATGCTCTGTTCAACTCCCACGTATGGTGGACGAGCATTAAGCCAACAACTGGACATGTTCTGCCTGTAGCACGAGGTCTGTGTGCTGAGAGAGGCAGCGGTCTCCCCAGGAGGAAGCTCCCGCCCCACGGCTCTCCGGAAGGCCCTGTCCTGGTGGTCCATTGCTCTCGTGTATCGTCCTCCCGTGCTTCCCTGCCGGTCAGTTAATGGGCCACGTGGGTCGTACTCACTGACCGCGCGAGCCATGCACCATGCTTAGTTGCTCTGTGTGCCTGACTCTGATTGCCCCCCAGGCTCCTCTGTCCATGGGATTCCCCAGGCGAGACTACAGTCGGCTGCCATTTCCTTCTCCAGGAAACCATGGATCAAACCCTGGTCTCCTCTGTGTCCTGAGGTGTAGGTGGATTCTTTACCCACTGAGCTGTGTGCTGTGCTCAGAGACAAAGATACAGGACCCAGAGTCTGCAGCGAGGACAGCCTGGTAATCCAGGCAGGTTTCATCCCATGGGAGATGACAGCAGGAGAGCACACACCCCACCCAGACGGGTGCTGGGGAAGGCTTCCTGCGGGAGCCGGCCTCAGAAGCTGCTCCTTGAAGAGGGTGGTAAAACGTAGGACCAGCACCCCAGGCAAAGGGGATAACCACGCCTCGTGAGAGAGTGGCTCACCAGACACAACGCGTGTGCGTGTTTCACCCTTAACACTGACATCGTACGTTTATGTTGGCACAGAGTCTGGGTCTCATGTGGTTTGATCCTATCCACAGAGCTTAGCACAGTGTAGAAGATGCTCGGTGCATGCCTGCTGAACTGATTGGAAATGAATTCTGTGATTTATTGATACAATTTATAAGCCAGCCTCCACAAGAGATCCCATTATGAGACTGTTGACATAGAAGTGAGAGAGGAGCACAAAGCGATTCTTTCTTACCTCCCCAGTTCCATCCTGTTTCCTGTCTTGTGACTTTTCCTTCCTTCTTCTCCACTCTTATCGATGCCTGAGGTGTAACCTCTGAATGCTCAGAGGGTCTCATGAATATGCCCTAACTTTATGTAGTCTGGTTATCCGTTCTCTTTTCCTGAACCCCCCACCCCCAGCCCTGGCCCCTTGCAGTTTGATATAATATGGAAAAACTAGCGACTGATCTGTGTTTAACAGTTAGTTAATCTTATGATGGCTGGTGGGATAGCGTGGGAACAGGCTGGTCCCCGCCTTGGGCGGACTCAGCCAAGGCCGCCGTCACAGAGGCGGTCTGACGAGGTCTCCTGCTTTGTAATCACAGCTCGCGCTTATCAAGGGTGTCCTGTGCCCTCGCTACTGTTTGTTCCGGGAGGTTCTGTGTAGTCACTGGGCTCTCGCAGGAGGAGGTGAACGCTCGTCCTGCTACTCCGCCCGCTTGAGCCAGTCACCCATTTCTGCTCCACAGAAGTATTCTCCTGCCTCCTTTAGGAATGAGGTCCTGAGGCTCGGGATCGAACAGCTTCCCCGCAGCGCTGATGCCGGAGTCTGGAATCTGGTCCCAGAGTCTGCATTTCTGAGGCTGGATCCCAGCTTCTGGTTTCTTCACCACACACCCTCCCATTCCCGCCCACAGGCACCGGCCAAGAAGGCCAGAGGGCCTGCTTCTCACGGTGCAGGGCTGGTGGCTGTCGGGGGTATTAACTGCAGGGAGCTGATGGTATCTGTCACCTGGCACATAGGCAGCCCTCTTTGAGTATTTCCATGTTTATCTGGATAGGACCAACAATTTGGTCACAGCCCAACCGGTTAAGTCTTGAATTAAATGAGCCAGGTTGATTTCCCACTCATGGGGCAGTCCACCACAGGTGTTCCTATTCTTTTCTGTGTGGTGACTCGGGGTCCCAAGGCTCCTTTCAGAATGTCTCTGTCCCTGGGTTCCTAGAGTTCTCCAGGAGGAAGAGTCAAGAGAAGGAGGGAAAGGGACATCTAAACCACCTCGGTCTGGAAGAGATGTCTATGACTTGCATCTGCTCTCTGGGTTCCCTTGTGAGAAATGGCCACGTGCCCCCCAGAGGCAAGGAGTCAGTACCTGGGTCCCTGCAGACAGCAGATTCCCAGGGAGCGCTGTATATGCAGAAGGGAGGACGTGAATTTTAGTAGAGTCTCAGCTGACTCTGCTACAGGTATTTAACAAAGTGAATCACTTGAGTACTGTGTGGAAAAACACATTTCACACGACAGAATACACATACTGAAGCAATACGTGGCCTTATTTTTTGGAAAAACTACAGCTGGACAGTTAGTTAATCTTATGATGGCTGGTGGGATAGCGTGGGAACAGGCTGGTCCCCGCCTTGGGCGGACTCAGCCAAGGCCGCCGTCACAGAGGCGGTCTGACGAGGTCTCCTGCTTTGTAATCACAGCTCGCGCTTATCAAGGGTGTCCTGTGCCCTCGCTACTGTTTGTTCCGGGAGGTTCTGTGTAGTCACTGGGCTCTCGCAGGAGGAGGTGAACGCTCGTCCTGCTACTCCGCCCGCTTGAGCCAGTCACCCATTTCTGCTCCACAGAAGTATTCTCCTGCCTCCTTTAGGAATGAGGTCCTGAGGCTCGGGATCGAACAGCTTCCCCGCAGCGCTGATGCCGGAGTCTGGAATCTGGTCCCAGAGTCTGCATTTCTGAGGCTGGATCCCAGCTTCTGGTTTCTTCACCACACACCCTCCCATTCCCGCCCACAGGCACCGGCCAAGAAGGCCAGAGGGCCTGCTTCTCACGGTGCAGGGCTGGTGGCTGTCGGGGGTATTAACTGCAGGGAGCTGATGGTATCTGTCACCTGGCACATAGGCAGCCCTCTTTGAGTATTTCCATGTTTATCTGGATAGGACCAACAATTTGGTCACAGCCCAACCGGTTAAGTCTTGAATTAAATGAGCCAGGTTGATTTCCCACTCATGGGGCAGTCCACCACAGGTGTTCCTATTCTTTTCTGTGTGGTGACTCGGGGTCCCAAGGCTCCTTTCAGAATGTCTCTGTCCCTGGGTTCCTAGAGTTCTCCAGGAGGAAGAGTCAAGAGAAGGAGGGAAAGGGACATCTAAACCACCTCGGTCTGGAAGAGATGTCTATGACTTGCATCTGCTCTCTGGGTTCCCTTGTGAGAAATGGCCACGTGCCCCCCAGAGGCAAGGAGTCAGTACCTGGGTCCCTGCAGACAGCAGATTCCCAGGGAGCGCTGTATATGCAGAAGGGAGGACGTGAATTTTAGTAGAGTCTCAGCTGACTCTGCTACAGGTATTTAACAAAGTGAATCACTTGAGTACTGTGTGGAAAAACACATTTCACACGACAGAATACACATACTGAAGCAATACATGCTCAGATGCTGAAGGAAGGTTAAAAAGGAGAGGAATATGGCATTCAATAAGAGAGAGAGGATGAGTTATGCAGAAGGAGAAGATATTTAGCTTTGAGAGGCTAAATAAGTAAGTACAGCAGAGGAGTTCCAAGTAACAAGATTTGTGGATGAAAAAAAAAACCAAACATTTCTTCTTTTCTGGGCCATGCTGGACAGCATGTGGGGTCTTAGTGTCCTGAGCAGGGGTCAGACCCGGGCCTCCTGCAGTGGAAGTGTGAAGTCTTAACCTCTGGACCGCCAAAGAAGTCCAGTTTAAAAAAAAGAATTGTGTGTCCACTCATCTGCTCCTTCGTTTGCTCCGCAGACGTGACCAGAGCCCGTCTGCCGCTGGCTCTGGGCTGAGGCTGGAAGCGGGGCGGGGCGAGGAGGAAGAGCCAGCGGCAGGTGCAGGGCGGGGCCGCGCAGGCGCGCTGGGACCGCGGTGTCTGCTTATAGGGACAAGAGTACATACCAGTGGAATGTCGTGCAGGTATAGGAAGAAGCTGTTAATTATAATCCAGGATACTGGGTTTTCATTTTTCTATTCGACCTTGAAAAAGTACCTTCTGAGAAATTATATGACAGAAGCTTTCCTAAAAGCTTTTAAAAGGGCAGTACTTCGTTAGACCAGATAGATGATCTAAAGAAGAAAATGTCAGATTCCAGCAAATAAGAAGCAATTATATGTCCTTTTCAGGATATAATATTTTTCAAAAAAAATGAGTGATACGTGAGTCTTTCTCGTGTTCGTCAATGTTCATAAGCTCAGTGCTTATCCTGTACAGAAGTTGCTAGTGTTCCTAGTACACGAGGAGTTTGAATTGTGACGGGAACTGCCAGGGAAGATCTGTTGTCATGTTTTACAGCCACGCCCCTGGAGTCAGCCAGTGGCCGTCTCTGCTGCATGCGGCAGGACAGAGTGGCCGTGGATGGCTGGCCCAGTCACCCGCTCCCGTGTGCAGTAGCTGGCGGTGGGTGACTCTCAGCGTCAGGCTTGGTGCTGGTCACCGTGTGACCACCACCCCCAGTTACACTGCAGGAAACGGACACTTGCAGATGTACGTGATCTTCCCAGAACCTGTAAAGTTAAACTCCCCAAAGAGCAAACATGTTTTATATTCTGAGTGTTTTTTAGCAACAGCTGTATTCAAGAATGTAAAGAAAAATCTCATTGTGACACAACTATGTTCCAATAAAAAATAATTTAAAAAAAAGAAAAAAGGAAAAGAAATTATTGTGCTTTAAAAAAAAAAAAAGACTGAAAAAATCTAATTGAGCTTTTTAAAACCCCATTTGCTTCATCTCCTGTGGGTGGGGTGGGGGAGGTAGACAACAGCAACTTGAAAAAAATATGGTTAATATTTCCAGAAAGTGCAGTATTTTCCATGCTTAGAACTATGTCTGTTTTTTGAAGGTCAGTTAATTGCCTCTTTCATTTCCCTTTATTCTTTATAGTGATTGATTTTATGGTACATTAAATCTTGGGGGAAAGATGCACAAAGGGTGGAATTTTATTCTTGGAGTCAATTTCCCCCCCCTCTTTGGGGACTTCTTTGTTCTTTGCGCAAAAGGGTATTGTGCGCCAGCAACCGCGCGAGATCCGAGATCCCTTGCTCGCACGACTTACTGATGGGCAGCGCTGTGGCTCCGAGGCTGATGCCCGGCTGTGCCTGTTTTCCAGGTGGGGTGACTGCTCTCTGTTGGGACCCTGTCCAGCAGGTGTTGTTCTCAGGGAGCTCCGACCATTCCGTCATCATGTGGGACATCGGTGGGAGAAAAGGAACAGCCATCGAGCTCCAAGGACACAAGTAAGGCTCTGGGTGCTTTTTTGTTATTTCATTAATTCATGTATTTATGTGTGTATTTATTTTTTAAAAATTTGGCTGTGCTGCGTGGCTCGTAGGAATCTTAGTTCTGTGACCAGGGATCAAACCCATGCCTTCGGCAGAGAAAGTTCCTAGTCCTCACCACTGGACCGCCAGGCAAGTCCCTGCTGGGACTTTTGTAACAAACTCTGGGAAGAGATTCTCAGCTGAAACAGCAAAGGCAGGCTAGTCCCTGGTGGGTGACTCTCAGCGTCAGGCTTGGTGCTGGTCACCGTGTGACCACCACCCCCAGTTACACTGCAGGAAACGGACACTTGCAGATGTACGTGATCTTCCCAGAACCTGTAAAGTTAAACTCCCCAAAGAGCAAACATGTTTTATATTCTGAGTGTTTTTTAGCAACAGCTGTATTCAAGAATGTAAAGAAAAATCTCATTGTGACACAACTATGTTCCAATAAAAAATAATTTAAAAAAAAGAAAAAAGGAAAAGAAATTATTGTGCTTTAAAAAAAAAAGACTAAAAAAATCTAATTGAGCTTTTTAAAACCCCATTTGCTTCATCTCCTGTGGGTGGGGTGGGGGAGGTAGACAACAGCAACTTGAAAAAAATATGGTTAATATTTCCAGAAAGTGCAGTATTTTCCATGCTTAGAACTATGTCTGTTTTTTGAAGGTCAGTTAATTGCCTCTTTCCTTTCCCCTTTATTCTTTATAGTGATTGATTTTATGGTACATTAAATCTTGGGGGAAAGATGCACAAAGGGTGGAATTTTATTCTTGGAGTCAATTTCCCCCCCCTCTTTGGGGACTTCTTTGTTCTTTGCGCAAAAGGGTATTGTGCGCCAGCAACCGCGCGAGATCCGAGATCCCTTGCTCGCACGACTTACTGATGGGCAGCGCTGTGGCTCCGAGGCTGATGCCCGGCTGTGCCTGTTTTCCAGGTGGGGTGACTGCTCTCTGTTGGGACCCTGTCCAGCAGGTGTTGTTCTCAGGGAGCTCCGACCATTCCGTCATCATGTGGGACATCGGTGGGAGAAAAGGAACAGCCATCGAGCTCCAAGGACACAAGTAAGGCTCTGGGTGCTTTTTTGTTATTTCATTAATTCATGTATTTATGTGTGTATTTATTTTTTAAAAATTTGGCTGTGCTGCGTGGCTCGTAGGAATCTTAGTTCTGTGACCAGGGATCAAACCCATGCCTTCGGCAGAGAAAGTTCCTAGTCCTCACCACTGGACCGCCAGGCAAGTCCCTGCTGGGACTTTTGTAACAAACTCTGGGAAGAGATTCTCAGCTGAAAGCAGGAACAAAAGCGTGCAGGCTAGTCCCTGGGCCTGGAGCTGAGCGTGGGAGTAACCTGGCAGGGATGCAAATGGCCACTTTGATTTATGTCTGAACCGTAGTACGTTTGTTTATTTATTTATACCTTTATGTTAGTCCACAGAGAATTTGAGAGTGCTTACAAAAAAAACCCATAAAATAGAATAATGGCAGTGAAGAAATCAAAGGTAAAAATGAGAAACAGGAAAAGACTATAAGAGTAAAAGTTTGAGAGTAAGGGGAGGAAAAAAGCTGCCAACTCCAAGCCATGAAGGCCTACAGAATCTCTGTGATTTCCGACGTGGCTGAACGATTCCTGGCAGCTGAAGGAGAAAGAGCAGTAATACGCTCTCCCAGTACATTCTGTTCTTCCCCAGATAGTGACGGAGAACTCGCCTTGATTCGTATCAGGCTGTTCTTCCTCGAGGGACAGATTTCAGGAGGCTTAGAGAAACAGCAGAGAAAGCTCTGTGCTTCCTAGGAGCAGTTCTCCGACTTTGCCTGCAGGAGGAATTGCTGAGGTTGAAGCAGAGCCTGAGATTCCTGCAGTGGCAGGCCTCTGTGATTTCACAAGCTTTCTGGGCAGCCCTCCTGGTGACCCTCCGAACTCCCTGATTCATCTTATGGGTGCCGCCCACGGTCCCTGATCCTGTGGACGAACAGAATTTTGTATCTGCATTAGAAGTCTAAAGTTAATCTGAATTGTTTTCACCTTTAAAGTTTTCAAACGGAAATTAAGAATGACTCTCATTTCAACTTCCCTGAACAGACTGGGTTTAAGCAGCATTAGCTCTGCCTACAGATCTGTCTGGAAAGGCTAGTTTTAAAAACTTCTCCTGGGACTTCCCTGGTGGTCCAAAAAGTAATGCCTATGCACAGACCATTACTTTTTGTGTTAGAATTCAGTTTTAGAGACGTAGCTTTTAAGCTGTTCTCTCCCACAGGAGGGACCAGATGAGTTATCTGGGGCTCCACCTGGCTTGTGGAACCACGTGAACCTCAGTATCAGCTCATTAAAAGAATTGTTCCCTTATATTTCTGTCCATGACAAAGGAACACATACAAAGACCACATAGAAGGTATTGATGTCATCCACGTAAGTGGAGATAAAAGCCAAATACAGCTCTGTCTCACAGTGCACTCAGTTGTGTCCGACTCTTTGCGACCCTGGACCATAGCCCACCAGGCTCCTCTGTCCGTGAGACTTTTCTAGGCAAGAACACTGGACTGGGTTGCCATTCTCTCCTCCCGGGGACTTTCCCGACCCAGGATCGAACCTACGTCTCTAATGTCTCTGTGTTGTCAGGCAGGCTCTTTAGCGCATTGTGCCACCTGTAAGACTGCTTTCCCAACATTCAGGTATTGTGTAATCTTCCAAGTCATTCCTGCTGCTCGGGCTCCCTTAGAGAAAATAAACTACAGGCTTAGCATGAAGATCAGTATTATTTGTTGGACTTGTTCAGATTAGCTCATAACTTGCTCTGTTTCTACCCAGTGGTTCACAAAGGCTGTAGGCTGGGCAGGCTGGGCAGGTGTCGGTTCTCACCACCTGCCTCCCTGCGTGCTGCGTGTCTTCAGGCGGAACGTTCTGGGAGGCTTTACAGGAGACTTTCAATCCCTCAGTCGTGTCTGACTCCATGACCCCGTGGACTGTAGTCCGCCAGGCTCCTCTGTCCATGGGACTCTCCAGGCAAGAATACTGGAGTGAGTTGCCATTGCCTTCCTTGGGATCTTCCCAACCCAGGGTCAAACCCACACCTCCTGCAAAAGCAGGCAGATATTTTACCATCTGAGCCACTAGGGAAGCTTGAGTAAGAAAGGAAAAAGTTATAAAATGGAGATACAGTCTCTCAGTCCCAGAAAAATAAAACCAAAACTAATAGGTTTCCCAGTTTCTAAGACACATGGGCTTGAGTTTTTAGAAAATGGAATGGATTATACTTGGTGTCCATCCTGATAGGGTTACTTTTTGCGTTAGAATTCAGTTCTAGAGACGTAGCTTTTAAGCTGTTCTCTCCCACAGGAGGGACCAGATGAGTTATCTGGGGCTCCACCTGGCTTGTGGAACCACGTGAACCTCAGTATCAGCTCATTAAAAGAATTGTTCCCTTATATTTCTGTCCATGACAAAGGAACACATACAAAGACCACATAGAAGGTATTGATGTCATCCACGTAAGTGGAGATAAAAGCCAAATACAGCTCTGTCTCACAGTGCACTCAGTTGTGTCCGACTCTTTGCGACCCTGGACCATAGCCCACCAGGCTCCTCTGTCCGTGAGACTTTTCTAGGCAAGAACACTGGACTGGGTTGCCATTCTCTCCTCCCGGGGACTTTCCCGACCCAGGATCGAACCTACGTCTCTAATGTCTCTGTGTTGTCAGGCAGGCTCTTTAGCGCATTGTGCCACCTGTAAGACTGCTTTCCCAACATTCAGGTATTGTGTAATCTTCCAAGTCATTCCTGCTGCTCGGGCTCCCTTAGAGAAAATAAACTACAGGCTTAGCATGAAGATCAGTATTATTTGTTGGACTTGTTCAGATTAGCTCATAACTTGCTCTGTTTCTACCCAGTGGTTCACAAAGGCTGTAGGCTGGGCAGGCTGGGCAGGTGTCGGTTCTCACCACCTGCCTCCCTGCGTGCTGCGTGTCTTCAGGCGGAACGTTCTGGGAGGCTTTACAGGAGACTTTCAATCCCTCAGTCGTGTCTGACTCCATGACCCCGTGGACTGTAGTCCGCCAGGCTCCTCTGTCCATGGGACTCTCCAGGCAAGAATACTGGAGTGAGTTGCCATTGCCTTCCTTGGGATCTTCCCAACCCAGGGTCAAACCCACACCTCCTGCAAAAGCAGGCAGATATTTTACCATCTGAGCCACTAGGGAAGCTTGAGTAAGAAAGGAAAAAGTTATAAAATGGAGATACAGTCTCTCAGTCCCAGAAAAATAAAACCAAAACTAATAGGTTTCCCAGTTTCTAAGACACATGGGCTTGAGTTTTTAGAAAATGGAATGGATTATACTTGGTGTCCATCCTGATAGGGTCACAACTAAATGGAGCAGGCAGGCTGGTGAGATCCAGAGCTGCCAGTTAGAACTGCCTTGAACAGGAACAAGGACAGAAGACCTTGGCCTGTTGTTTATTTAATTCAAGTTTAGTGAAAAGGTGAAGCCTCCGAAGGGCTCCTTTTCACCAGGTAGCCTGAGAAGGGTTACCCTGGCGTCACCAAAGTCGGAGACACGAGTGTGGGAGTTTCGAATACAAGAGTCTGAGATTTCTGAAAGAAGATGCATAACTGATGAGACTTCAAGTGGGCTGACACTTTCCATGTTTTGGACAATTTCATTTCCTTGCTACATATTTAAGCCCCCCTCCCCTACTCTTGGGGAATGAAACCGGATGTAAGTTGACACTTGGATAGATGTTCACCTGTGTCTGAAAATCTGTTTCTGTGGGGCTTCCCTTGTGGCTCAGTGGATAAGAACCTGTCTGCCAATGCAGGAGACACAGGTTTGAGCCCTGATCTGGGAAGATCTCACATGCCGCATAACAGCTAAACCCACACATCAACAAAGACCCAGCACAGCCAAAAATAAATAAATAAAAAGTTAAAAAAAAAAAAAAGAATCTGTTTCTGTGAAAAAGGTAAAGGTTTCTCTACCCTTTTCCCTTAAGAAACATGAGACCCAGGGCTACCTTCATGGGCCTGTGATCTATGCAGTCCCATGAGGCCTCCTGCTTCAAAAGGGCCCCACACTTAGTAAATTCTTTTTTTTTTTTTTTAACAACCTGCCCTTTTTTTTCATTGTACATTGGGTCCCCGTGGACTGTAGTCCGCCAGGCTCCTCTGTCCATGGGACTCTCCAGGCAAGAATACTGGAGTGAGTTGCCATTGCCTTCCTTGGGATCTTCCCAACCCAGGGTCAAACCCACACCTCCTGCAAAAGCAGGCAGATATTTTACCATCTGAGCCACTAGGGAAGCTTGAGTAAGAAAGGAAAAAGTTATAAAATGGAGATACAGTCTCTCAGTCCCAGAAAAATAAAACCAAAACTAATAGGTTTCCCAGTTTCTAAGACACATGGGCTTGAGTTTTTAGAAAATGGAATGGATTATACTTGGTGTCCATCCTGATAGGGTCACAACTAAATGGAGCAGGCAGGCTGGTGAGATCCAGAGCTGCCAGTTAGAACTGCCTTGAACAGGAACAAGGACAGAAGACCTTGGCCTGTTGTTTATTTAATTCAAGTTTAGTGAAAAGGTGAAGCCTCCGAAGGGCTCCTTTTCACCAGGTAGCCTGAGAAGGGTTACCCTGGCGTCACCAAAGTCGGAGACACGAGTGTGGGAGTTTCGAATACAAGAGTCTGAGATTTCTGAAAGAAGATGCATAACTGATGAGACTTCAAGTGGGCTGACACTTTCCATGTTTTGGACAATTTCATTTCCTTGCTACATATTTAAGCCCCCCTCCCCTACTCTTGGGGAATGAAACCGGATGTAAGTTGACACTTGGATAGATGTTCACCTGTGTCTGAAAATCTGTTTCTGTGGGGCTTCCCTTGTGGCTCAGTGGATAAGAACCTGTCTGCCAATGCAGGAGACACAGGTTTGAGCCCTGATCTGGGAAGATCTCACATGCCGCATAACAGCTAAACCCACACATCAACAAAGACCCAGCACAGCCAAAAATAAATAAATAAAAAGTTAAAAAAAAAAAAAAGAATCTGTTTCTGTGAAAAAGGTAAAGGTTTCTCTACCCTTTTCCCTTAAGAAACATGAGACCCAGGGCCACCTTCATGGGCCTGTGATCTATGCAGTCCCATGAGGCCTCCTGCTTCAAAAGGGCCCCACACTTAGTAAATTCTTTTTTTTTTTTTTTAACAACCTGCCCTTTGTTTTCATTGTACATTGGGTCCCCCATGTTACGTAGCTGAGCCTGGTCAGACGTACTGCCTCTAGGGCCGGTGAGAAAGGAAGTGAGGTGTCCACTAAGTATAGGCTTTGTAGATGGTGGATCCAGGTGATTATGAAAAGTGGGTTCTTCACACTCTCATAGGAGCATTTGCAGTGCAGCCCATGGAATGCTTACGCGTGAGGTAATAACCAGTTTTAAGACGCTTTCTAGCATAAATGCTACAGTGAGGCCAGATGAAATAGAATGCGAGAGGTACCTTTCACTGTTGATAACCCTTGATCTGTAAACCTGGGGGTGTTCCCTCATCTAGCTTTTATCGGCAAGGTGGTTGTCTTTTAAATCCTTAAATCAAGAAGCCCCTGAGCGGCTTTGTTATAAGACTCGGGATCCAGCATTCATCCCCATGCTTTTCTGTGCTGGAGTGTTAGCAGGACTAGAGCCTGTAAATTATGCATCTGTTGCTACCAGCTATGAGCACTGACGCCATTCCTTTTGTAGTTTTTTGGATTTGCAAGATCATTGCTATGTACCAAGGTGCCTTAACAAATGAGCTGTCGTTCAGATCACAGGGTGGTTATGAGTCTGTCCAACTTCATGGATTTTCTTTCGTGGCCCTGAATGTCACAGTGGCATCAGTCCAGACCGTAAAATATATGGAGCATTAATATCAAACCAGAAGAGGTAGGAAATTGACTTTGTTTTTCAGTAATAGATTTTAGATTAGTCATTAATTAATCAGGGAACTGGTAAGGTGTTACAACCAGTTCAGAGGCAAAAGAGTAGAAACATGAGGACAATGGAGAAGTAAGGCTTTTATTTTCACAGCTGACTTCTTACACATCAACAAAGACCCAGCACAGCCAAAAATAAATAAATAAAAAGTTAAAAAAAAAAAAAAGAATCTGTTTCTGTGAAAAAGGTAAAGGTTTCTCTACCCTTTTCCCTTAAGAAACATGAGACCCAGGGCTACCTTCATGGGCCTGTGATCTATGCAGTCCCATGAGGCCTCCTGCTTCAAAAGGGCCCCACACTTAGTAAATTCTTTTTTTTTTTTTTTTAACAACCTGCCCTTTGTTTTCATTGTACATTGGGTCCCCCATGTTACGTAGCTGAGCCTGGTCAGACGTACTGCCTCTAGGGCCGGTGAGAAAGGAAGTGAGGTGTCCACTAAGTATAGGCTTTGTAGATGGTGGATCCAGGTGATTATGAAAAGTGGGTTCTTCACACTCTCATAGGAGCATTTGCAGTGCAGCCCATGGAATGCTTACGCGTGAGGTAATAACCAGTTTTAAGACGCTTTCTAGCATAAATGCTACAGTGAGGCCAGATGAAATAGAATGCGAGAGGTACCTTTCACTGTTGATAACCCTTGATCTGTAAACCTGGGGGTGTTCCCTCATCTAGCTTTTATCGGCAAGGTGGTTGTCTTTTAAATCCTTAAATCAAGAAGCCCCTGAGCGGCTTTGTTATAAGACTCGGGATCCAGCATTCATCCCCATGCTTTTCTGTGCTGGAGTGTTAGCAGGACTAGAGCCTGTAAATTATGCATCTGTTGCTACCAGCTATGAGCACTGACGCCATTCCTTTTGTAGTTTTTTGGATTTGCAAGATCATTGCTATGTACCAAGGTGCCTTAACAAATGAGCTGTCGTTCAGATCACAGGGTGGTTATGAGTCTGTCCAACTTCATGGATTTTCTTTCGTGGCCCTGAATGTCACAGTGGCATCAGTCCAGACCGTAAAATATATGGAGCATTAATATCAAACCAGAAGAGGTAGGAAATTGACTTTGTTTTTCAGTAATAGATTTTAGATTAGTCATTAATTAATCAGGGAACTGGTAAGGTGTTACAACCAGTTCAGAGGCAAAAGAGTAGAAACATGAGGAGGCAATGGAGAATGCTGAAAGGCATTTGTATTTTCACAGCTGACTTCTTCCATGGGAGAAGCAGGGCATGGGGGTTAGCTGCTTCTTCACTGGATAGGATTCATTTGCAGTACTCTCAGTTCTCTACAATTTACAGAGCTATAAAATAGCACAGTTAAACATAAAGTACAGACCACCATGGAGTCAGAAAATACAGATAGCAGTGCCAGATTACACCTGATATTCCATCGAAAAGACACCCAGTAATCCCTTTTTATCCATTTCAGAGTTTTTGGTCTGAGAGCTCCTCCCCTCTCCTCTCCTGTAATCATAATGAGATTATTCTTGGTCATAGAAAAATAGCTGGCCTCATAAGGTTTGACCTAATCATTTACACTGGTGCAGTAAGAGTGTTAATTAACCTGTAGGCCATCTTAGCTGGCTTTGCAAATATGGAGCTGTACAGTATTCGCTGTTAAGCCCACAACATTTGCAAAAGTTTTATAAGGAATCTTAGATTGAGCTTTTCAGAGCCTCTGTTACCTGTAATCCACAGCTAGGAAAACAAGCCCAAGAAAATCACCAGTTTTCACCTATAATACTTACTGCCTTGGTTGAATTCCTTGAGATTTTCAACATTTGCTAGTTTCCTGGCCTGGTAGCTTCCTTACCACCAGTAAGGCCAGGACCCTGCAAACCAGGTACCAGGGCAGTTTTCCTTTTGGGAGGGGGGACCACCTCCCAAGACACTGGCTTCCTTAGTTTCCTAAAGAGGCTAATTCAACGCACACCATCCTCTCACACGATTTTTTGGATTTGCAAGATCATTGCTATGTACCAAGGTGCCTTAACAAATGAGCTGTCGTTCAGATCACAGGGTGGTTATGAGTCTGTCCAACTTCATGGATTTTCTTTCGTGGCCCTGAATGTCACAGTGGCATCAGTCCAGACCGTAAAATATATGGAGCATTAATATCAAACCAGAAGAGGTAGGAAATTGACTTTGTTTTTCAGTAATAGATTTTAGATTAGTCATTAATTAATCAGGGAACTGGTAAGGTGTTACAACCAGTTCAGAGGCAAAAGAGTAGAAACATGAGGAGGCAATGGAGAATGCTGAAAGGCATTTGTATTTTCACAGCTGACTTCTTCCATGGGAGAAGCAGGGCATGGGGGTTAGCTGCTTCTTCACTGGATAGGATTCATTTGCAGTACTCTCAGTTCTCTACAATTTACAGAGCTATAAAATAGCACAGTTAAACATAAAGTACAGACCACCATGGAGTCAGAAAATACAGATAGCAGTGCCAGATTACACCTGATATTCCATCGAAAAGACACCCAGTAATCCCTTTTTATCCATTTCAGAGTTTTTGGTCTGAGAGCTCCTCCCCTCTCCTCTCCTGTAATCATAATGAGATTATTCTTGGTCATAGAAAAATAGCTGGCCTCATAAGGTTTGACCTAATCATTTACACTGGTGCAGTAAGAGTGTTAATTAACCTGTAGGCCATCTTAGCTGGCTTTGCAAATATGGAGCTGTACAGTATTCGCTGTTAAGCCCACAACATTTGCAAAAGTTTTTATAAGGAATCTTAGATTGAGCTTTTCAGAGCCTCTGTTACCTGTAATCCACAGCTAGGAAAACAAGCCCAAGAAAATCACCAGTTTTCACCTATAATACTTACTGCCTTGGTTGAATTCCTTGAGATTTTCAACATTTGCTAGTTTCCTGGCCTGGTAGCTTCCTTACCACCAGTAAGGCCAGGACCCTGCAAACCAGGTACCAGGGCAGTTTTCCTTTTGGGAGGGGGGACCACCTCCCAAGACACTGGCTTCCTTAGTTTCCTAAAGAGGCTAATTCAACGCACACCATCCTCTCACACGACCTGCTAGGTAAGGGCTTGGTTGTCCAGTGATACCCTGGGGATAGATCCTAATTAAACCTCTGAAATAACTATGTTGCCATGAAAATCAAAGCGACTCAGTAACAGCTTCTGAATTTTGGGGGATCCCTGAGAATTGGATATTATTCTTAACTGTTTAGAGTTAGCTTTTCAAGACAGACTTTACTGAATTGTAGGTTAGAGATAGTATAAAAAGTAAGAGAGGAGACATCCTCATAGATCCAAAAAATAGAACGTTAAAACAATAGCAAGAGTATTCTAGATAAGTAACACTAGTAAAATTTCCCTCTTTAGTTCATTCAGTCCTGTGTCATTAATTCTTGTTCTGGAGTTGGTTTAGCAGTTTGCATTTGTCGAGTCCTCTAGATCCAGACTAAAAAGAATCCTGAAGTCCAGGGAAATCCCAACTCAATCCACTAGCCCAGTTTACAGACTATCTAAGGGATGTCCATCCAGTGCCCTTTTCCTAAGAGTCTTTAAAATGCCAGTATTTAAAATACCTGGTACATAGAATTCTTTTCCACATAACTCTCAGCCTGTCCTTTCTGGCCTGTAGCTTGTGGCAAAGCCTTCAGGCAGACATCAGAATAATGCAAAGCTACCTGTAAGTTATAGAGACTTAATAGGTAATTTTTTACTGTGATAAATAATGTCAGAGTTGAGAAGAGTGAAATTCTCTATTGAGGTACCCTACATTACTATTTCCTGAGTGATTTGATCAGTTTTTATAAGGAATCTTAGATTGAGCTTTTCAGAGCCTCTGTTACCTGTAATCCACAGCTAGGAAAACAAGCCCAAGAAAATCACCAGTTTTCACCTATAATACTTACTGCCTTGGTTGAATTCCTTGAGATTTTCAACATTTGCTAGTTTCCTGGCCTGGTAGCTTCCTTACCACCAGTAAGGCCAGGACCCTGCAAACCAGGTACCAGGGCAGTTTTCCTTTTGGGAGGGGGGACCACCTCCCAAGACACTGGCTTCCTTAGTTTCCTAAAGAGGCTAATTCAACGCACACCATCCTCTCACACGACCTGCTAGGTAAGGGCTTGGTTGTCCAGTGATACCCTGGGGATAGATCCTAATTAAACCTCTGAAATAACTATGTTGCCATGAAAATCAAAGCGACTCAGTAACAGCTTCTGAATTTTGGGGGATCCCTGAGAATTGGATATTATTCTTAACTGTTTAGAGTTAGCTTTTCAAGACAGACTTTACTGAATTGTAGGTTAGAGATAGTATAAAAAGTAAGAGAGGAGACATCCTCATAGATCCAAAAAATAGAACGTTAAAACAATAGCAAGAGTATTCTAGATAAGTAACACTAGTAAAATTTCCCTCTTTAGTTCATTCAGTCCTGTGTCATTAATTCTTGTTCTGGAGTTGGTTTAGCAGTTTGCATTTGTCGAGTCCTCTAGATCCAGACTAAAAAGAATCCTGAAGTCCAGGGAAATCCCAACTCAATCCACTAGCCCAGTTTACAGACTATCTAAGGGATGTCCATCCAGTGCCCTTTTCCTAAGAGTCTTTAAAATGCCAGTATTTAAAATACCTGGTACATAGAATTCTTTTCCACATAACTCTCAGCCTGTCCTTTCTGGCCTGTAGCTTGTGGCAAAGCCTTCAGGCAGACATCAGAATAATGCAAAGCTACCTGTAAGTTATAGAGACTTAATAGGTAATTTTTTACTGTGATAAATAATGTCAGAGTTGAGAAGAGTGAAATTCTCTATTGAGGTACCCTACATTACTATTTCCTGAGTGATTTGATCAGTGTTTCACCTGAAGGTAAAAACATATTATAGACAGTGAAAGCACCGACAAAGCCCACGGGTCTTGCCGTGTAATATACATTTTCAGAAATATATTATCTTTTACCCATGCAGACTTAATCAAGGGAAGACGAAGCATCTTTTCTGCCCTGACAGCTCTTGCTATGCAGCTCTTAAAATAGTAACACAGTAAACAAATATGATATTTTTAATAGCATCTCTATTTTTATGAGGCAAAAGAAACATATCTCTATGATTTTCCAGCCCATCTAGGAAGTCTTAAAGATAGTTTTAGGTGTAAAAAATATCCTAAAAAAAAAATTTCCCGCCAAAATACAGGGTTCAGCCTAGGAAAGCAAAACCAAAATTATTGCGAGAGGATGCTTGTTACCTTTAGATTCTTGATTAAGATAGGAACACAGGTGCCTAAAGAACAATACTTGGTTATCTGTGTAATCAAAGTAACAAGGAAACTTGGGAAGTATATACAGAAAGTAACAATCGTAAAGAATTCAGCTCTTTTTTTTTTTTTTTTTTATCAAATGAGGGCCCTTGTTCTTCTTTTCATTCCTCAAATAATCAAGGACTTTTTAAAGTTAACATAAAGCTCTGAAAAGAATTTTGGTGAGACACAGAATCTCTGCTAGCTAGGCAGATTCCACAGAAGGTAAAGAATGTCCTTTTGCATTGTAGCCCAAGGCATTAATCAGCAAACTAAGGAAGCAAGCCATCAAAACCAAGGGAACTATATCAAGATTTTCCTGTATTTTGCAGTTTTTTTTAAAGACTCAAGTATTATAAACCAAAGCAAATCAAATTCACTTTCCATGTTTTGTCCTTTATTTTTCTCTTTGATATTCTAGAACTAGTTTCTGTTTTACTTTAAAATGGAGTTTTCTAGAGGCTATGTAAGTGACGTCATAACGCACACAGGAGATGCGTTCTGGCTCTCTCCTACCAAGCCTGACATTAGAAAGACTTGCATGGATATTAAACAGTGCCATTTTGTCTTCAAGATACTTTGTTTTGGGAAATACATTTTTCCCAAAGTATGCTATTTGTGTTAAAATGGAATGGATTCATCATTGCAGTTTTCAGATGGATCAATTGTTTACAATTTTGTCAGATTTGATTTCAAATACAATGGACACCAGACTTCCTTGTCCTTGGGAGTCTGCCCAAGTTCATGTCCATTGAATCATTGATGCTGTCAAACCAGCTCATCCTCTGTCACCCTCTTCTCCTTCTGCCTGTCTTTCCAGCATCAGGGTCTTTTCTAGTGGGTAGGCTATTCCCATGAGTCAGTAACTATACTAATAGTTACCACTCACTCAAACCAAAGCTCTTTGGTGTCCTCAAATAAGGCGTGGAATGTAAAGGGATCCTGAGACCAAAAAGGTTGAGAACCACTGCTTTAAAACAAAATTACTCTCTTTCATGTTTCCTCTCAAAAACAAAAACACAGGCACAATTGTATTTCATTCTCATTTTTCCGCCTGGCACAGTCTCAGCCACCTGTTTTAACTCTAGTAATTAACCAAAGTAACTAGAGGTTAATTTCATAGAGAAGATTGAGAGGAAGGAAGATGTGGATAATTGAGAACTTTGCATCATCTGCAGGCATCTTAGCACAGCTTATGAAACATGTGACATCAGTTCTCTTTAAAGTGGCAAAAAAGGAACCTATTCACTTGACATGACTCACCTAAGTTACATTGGACTTCTCTGGTGGCACAGTGGTAAAGAATACCCCAGCCAGTGCAGAAACTGCAGGAGATGCGGGTTCAATCCCTCGGCCGGGAAGTAGGAAATGGAAACCCACTCCAGTATTCTTGCCTGGAGGAGCCTGGTGGGCTGCAGCCCATGGGGTCGCAAAGAGTCAGACACGACAGAACACACACGCACCTAAGTTACAGTCTCACTATGGCACATAAAAACAAGCAAACATATATAATCTTAATATTAGGCTCTACAGTTGAAATTTCAGTAACTTACTTAGAAATGATTAATAAATCATTTCCCTGATGGTCCAGTGGCTAAGAATCTACCTTCCAGAAAGACTTGCATGGATATTAAACAGTGCCATTTTGTCTTCAAGATACTTTGTTTTGGGAAATACATTTTTCCCAAAGTATGCTATTTGTGTTAAAATGGAATGGATTCATCATTGCAGTTTTCAGATGGATCAATTGTTTACAATTTTGTCAGATTTGATTTCAAATACAATGGACACCAGACTTCCTTGTCCTTGGGAGTCTGCCCAAGTTCATGTCCATTGAATCATTGATGCTGTCAAACCAGCTCATCCTCTGTCACCCTCTTCTCCTTCTGCCTGTCTTTCCAGCATCAGGGTCTTTTCTAGTGGGTAGGCTATTCCCATGAGTCAGTAACTATACTAATAGTTACCACTCACTCAAACCAAAGCTCTTTGGTGTCCTCAAATAAGGCGTGGAATGTAAAGGGATCCTGAGACCAAAAAGGTTGAGAACCACTGCTTTAAAACAAAATTACTCTCTTTCATGTTTCCTCTCAAAAACAAAAACACAGGCACAATTGTATTTCATTCTCATTTTTCCGCCTGGCACAGTCTCAGCCACCTGTTTTAACTCTAGTAATTAACCAAAGTAACTAGAGGTTAATTTCATAGAGAAGATTGAGAGGAAGGAAGATGTGGATAATTGAGAACTTTGCATCATCTGCAGGCATCTTAGCACAGCTTATGAAACATGTGACATCAGTTCTCTTTAAAGTGGCAAAAAAGGAACCTATTCACTTGACATGACTCACCTAAGTTACATTGGACTTCTCTGGTGGCACAGTGGTAAAGAATACCCCAGCCAGTGCAGAAACTGCAGGAGATGCGGGTTCAATCCCTCGGCCGGGAAGTAGGAAATGGAAACCCACTCCAGTATTCTTGCCTGGAGGAGCCTGGTGGGCTGCAGCCCATGGGGTCGCAAAGAGTCAGACACGACAGAACACACACGCACCTAAGTTACAGTCTCACTATGGCACATAAAAACAAGCAAACATATATAATCTTAATATTAGGCTCTACAGTTGAAATTTCAGTAACTTACTTAGAAATGATTAATAAATCATTTCCCTGATGGTCCAGTGGCTAAGAATCTACCTTCCAAACCAAGGAATGCAGGTTCGATGCCTGGTCAGAAAACTAAGATCGCACATTCTGAGGATCTGCTGAACTCTGGAGCCACAACCTGAGAGAAGCGTGAATGCCACAAAGAAAGATTCCAAATGCCCTAAGGCCCACTGCAGACAAAAATAAATAGATTAATTTTTTTAAAAAAAGAAATTGGGCTTCCCTGATGGTCCAGTGGGTGAAGAGCCCGCCCTGCAGTGCAAGGGGCACTGTTTCAGTCCCTGACACGGGAAGATCTCACCTGTTGTGGAGCGACTGGACCGGTGTGTCCAGTTATGAGCCAGCTCTCTGGAGTGCATGCGCCCAGAGCCAGTGCTCTGCAACAAGAGAGAGACCCCTGCAATGGGAGGCCCACACAGGCCAAAAAATTAAGATGGATGAAAATAAATAAATGAAGGACCAATAAAAGAGGCCAAAATTTAAAAAAGAAAAAAAAAAGAAATTATCTATGGTAGGTATCCAGTGACTATCAATTAGCTCAACTAGCTCAACTTACTGTGATTCTATTGTAAGTTATGTAGAGATCTTGAGAATTATCTTTAAGTTGATATGCCACAAAGTATAATTGTTACATAAAGTTTGTCAGAAAAATTATTTAATTGAACACAAACTTATTTTTCATAATCTTAAATATTATATAGGTATAATACTAGCTTATTTGACTGATTATCCCATATAAATTTAGGCAGAATCAACCCAATTAAAACGAAATGTATATTGATAAATCCAGAAAAAGTGGCTATGTCTTAAAACTCATCACACTTGTCTTATTTGCCAGAGTTAACCTTAATTCTGTGAACTTGGAGTCTTAAAATATTAATACCATTTTTAAAAATCTGTATCATTGACTTAGATAATGTTTTCTGTAAAATAATTTTCATTTTTAAACCATAAATTTAAAGCTTTAGGGACTCAACTTCCTTAGTGAAGATCAAGAATATTCAGTTTATATAAACATTTGCTTATTTTTATAAGCAAGTGCTTGTAATTTAAAAGGTGCCATAATCTAATTTAATTACACCTTCAGAAATAGGAAAGTGCTGCATACACAAGAGGTAAAGGCCTCCTGAAGGAAAAAAAGAAGACCTCCTAAATTTCAGAGATATACACACAGAGCTGAATAGCTTCAGTCCTACAACTGGACCCACCAGTCAAAAGTAAACACACAAAATCACCAGTCCAGATTTCATACTCATTCTCCTCCCGAGTGAGCACAGGCTTCTCAATTAATTTGAGCTCAAAACAGAAAAATATTCGAACAAAAACCACCAAGAAGGGCTTCCCTGGCAGTCCAGTGGGTAAAGAGTCCAACTTGCAGTGCAAGGGGCACCGGTTCAATCCCTGGCCCAGGAAGATCCCACGTGCTGTGGAGCGGCTGGACCGGTGTGTCCAATTAGGAGCCAGTGCTCTGGAGCACATGCACCCGGAGCTGCTGCTCTGCGATGAGAGAGGCCACTGTCACAGGAGGCCCACACAGGCTGAAGAATAAAGATGGATGAAGATAAATAAATTTTAAAAAACAATAAAAGAGACCAAAATTTTAAAAAACCACCAAGAAGCCAGATTTGCTATTTTCTCTCTCCCAAGGGGGGTGATCATTAAATTTTCAGACCCTTAAACTGGATTCCCCACCAAGAGGGGATAACTGGTCAGCCATGTGCCAGCTAGGAAGAAAAATAAAGCAAAAACTCAGGAAAAAGGTCATGAAAACTAGAGACAGTGGAACCCACATGTGGGCTGCTGGGCTTCCCCCGGGAGCCCTGCTGGTGCCTCATCTCAGGCAGCACTGACCACCTCGCTCCGTCAGGTGCACCCAGCGGGCATTTTGTTGAATGACCTTGTAAGGTTGGTCCCTGCTGGGTGGTTTAAAATGAGAGGGGAGGATCGGAATTGGTGAGGCAGAGCAGGCTTTATTGGACGGGCGCTCTCGGGCGTCCCTCACTGGGAGGAGAGGAGAGAGGGAGGGAGGGAAAGCGCACACAAAGACTGGAAGGGCCCCCTTTATAGGTAAGGTGCCGTGGTCAGCAGAGCCCCTGGCCAAAGATGGCCAGGTTGGGGCGCCGTCGGCCTAGGCCTGATTGGTTGAGGCCAGGTGTTGGGGCGTTCGCAAATTGGGCAGTTTGATCTTTCCTTTGTCCAGTGAGAACTTTTGGCGGGGGCAGGGTGGTCCTCCGTTGGTGCCATGGCTGTTTTTCATTGGCCTTGTTCAATCTGGCATGAGGGGCCTTCTAGTCAAGGTCTTTCTTGTGTCGGGGAGGTAGGAAGTGGGGGAAAGGAGCCTAAGGACCAGACCTTACAGACCTTAAAAAAATAGCTTCAGTCCTACAACTGGACCCACCAGTCAAAAGTAAACACACAAAATCACCAGTCCAGATTTCATACTCATTCTCCTCCCGAGTGAGCACAGGCTTCTCAATTAATTTGAGCTCAAAACAGAAAAATATTCGAACAGAACCACCAAGAAGGGCTTCCCTGGCAGTCCAGTGGGTAAAGAGTCCAACTTGCAGTGCAAGGGGCACCGGTTCAATCCCTGGCCCAGGAAGATCCCACGTGCTGTGGAGCGGCTGGACCGGTGTGTCCAATTAGGAGCCAGTGCTCTGGAGCACATGCACCCGGAGCTGCTGCTCTGCGATGAGAGAGGCCACTGTCACAGGAGGCCCACACAGGCTGAAGAATAAAGATGGATGAAGATAAATAAATTTTAAAAAACAATAAAAGAGACCAAAATTTTAAAAAACCACCAAGAAGCCAGATTTGCTATTTTCTCTCTCCCAAGGGGGGTGATCATTAAATTTTCAGACCCTTAAACTGGATTCCCCACCAAGAGGGGATAACTGGTCAGCCATGTGCCAGCTAGGAAGAAAAATAAAGCAAAAACTCAGGAAAAAGGTCATGAAAACTAGAGACAGTGGAACCCACATGTGGGCTGCTGGGCTTCCCCCGGGAGCCCTGCTGGTGCCTCATCTCAGGCAGCACTGACCACCTCGCTCCGTCAGGTGCACCCAGCGGGCATTTTGTTGAATGACCTTGTAAGGTTGGTCCCTGCTGGGTGGTTTAAAATGAGAGGGGAGGATCGGAATTGGTGAGGCAGAGCAGGCTTTATTGGACGGGCGCTCTCGGGCGTCCCTCACTGGGAGGAGAGGAGAGAGGGAGGGAGGGAAAGCGCACACAAAGACTGGAAGGGCCCCCTTTATAGGTAAGGTGCCGTGGTCAGCAGAGCCCCTGGCCAAAGATGGCCAGGTTGGGGCGCCGTCGGCCTAGGCCTGATTGGTTGAGGCCAGGTGTTGGGGCGTTCGCAAATTGGGCAGTTTGATCTTTCCTTTGTCCAGTGAGAACTTTTGGCGGGGGCAGGGTGGTCCTCCGTTGGTGCCATGGCTGTTTTTCATTGGCCTTGTTCAATCTGGCATGAGGGGCCTTCTAGTCAAGGTCTTTCTTGTGTCGGGGAGGTAGGAAGTGGGGGAAAGGAGCCTAAGGACCAGACCTTACAGACCTTACAAAGAGAACATGAACAGACTTTATTTAATTAATTAAGGAGCCAGTAAGATTATAACGAGTTCAACAGCTTTTCTCCTCAAGTGTTGGTCACTGACAAAGACCACTTCTTCTTGGGGCCTTACCCTCTCACATGAGCATTTTAAAAATTTGAACTATAGTGGATTTACCATGTTGTGTTAGTTTCAGGTATACAGCAAAGTGATCCAGTTATACATATGTCATATACTTGTTATTTAGTCAACAAGTTGTGTCTGACTCTTGCAACCCCATGTACTATAGCCCACCTGCCTTCTCTATCCAAGGGATTTTCCAGGCAAGAATACTGGAGTGGTTGCCATTTCCTTTTCCAGGGGATCTTCTCAAACCAGGAATCAAACCAGCATCTCCAGCATTGGCCAGCGAGTTTTTTTTTTAACCACTGAACTACCAGGGAAGCCCATATACATATATATATTCCCTGTGCTGTACAGTAAATCCTTGTTGTTTGTTTTATATATGGTAGTGTGTATCTGTTAATCCCATAATCATGATTTATCCCTCCTTCACTTTCCCCCTTGGACATAAATCATCGCAGTATTTTCTTAGTCAGTCTCCCAAGGCAAAAGAAATAAAAGCAGAAATAAGCAAATGGACCTAATCAAATTTACAAGTTTTTGCACAAAACAGGAAACCGTCAACGAAACGGAAAGACAGCCTATGGAATGGGACAAAATCTTTGCAAAAGATGCAGTCAACAAAGGCTTCATTTCCAAAATACACAAACACTTCATTTATCTCCACATCAGAAAACAAGCAACCCCATCAGAAAAATGACAGAAGACCTAAATAGGCTTTTCTCCAGAGAAGACCTACGGATAGCCAACGGGCACGAAAAGATGTTCAACGTCACTAATTATTAAACGAGAATTTTGACTTATTTTAAGCGTTGAGACTCTTGAGTACTTTCCTGAGTTAGCGTCTCCAAGATCTGCTCTGGGGCCGGGGGAATGAGTGTGCATGTGACACACCGCCAGCTTCCTTCCCTCGAGGCTCTCCCTGCTCGCGGGAACTGTCATTGCCTCTTGTGTCTTTGGCAGTGACAAAGTCCAGGCCCTGTCCTACGCACAGCACACGCGGCAGCTCATCTCCTGTGGCGGCGACGGCGGCATCGTTGTCTGGAACATGGACGTGGAGAGGCAGGAGGTAGGTTCCCAGAAGGCTCAAGCCACCCGCTCCGCGGCCATCTGGCCGGTCTCTGCAGCTTCCCCTCCACTGACAAACACCGCAGCCTCCTCTCCTGCTTTCTGCTTTCTGTTTTTTTCTATTTTTTAGAATATGAGTCATATTCTAAATAGTTCTTCAGATATAAATATATACATCATCATTTTTAAGCATTTAAGTTTTGTCATTATTTTTTTTACATTTACTGTTTACATAATTTTTATTGAGATAAAACTTACAGAACATAAATTTTGCCAATTTAACCATAACATGCCTCTTTCAGTGAATTTGCTTTTTCATCTTTCAGCATCATAACAGCTGATTTGTTGACAGAATGTCCCCTTTGACAAGAACTTTGAAGTTAGCCATTTTCTCATTTCCCTAGAATGATGCTGGGTAAATTTGCTCTTTGACCGTGTGTGTTCTAATTCATGTCCTCACAGGGTGCAAGAATTAGAAAAGCAACACTTTAAAAATTAGACAAGGGGTTTCCCTGGTGGTCCAGTGAGTAAGGAGTCCGCCTTGCAGTGCAAGGGGTGCCGGTTTGATCCCTGGCGCAGGAAGATCGCATATGCTGCAGAGCAGCTGGACTGATGTGTCCAATTTCAAGTCAGTGCTCTGGAGCGCATGTGTCAGGAGCTGGTGCTCAGCAACAAGAGAGGCCACTGCAATAGGAGGCCCACACAGGCCAAAGAATTAAGATGGATGAAAATAAATAAATGAAGGACCAATCAAAAAGGCTAAAATTAAAAAAAAAATTAGACAAAAACTAAAAATTAAACAAAGCCATTTCCCAACTTCTTTCCACAGCCTCGCCCCCCACCCCCCGTCCCCGCCCCTGTGCCCCCGTCTCATTTGAGGAGTCTTTCCTGTTACCCACAATGCCTTTCAAATGCCAGTAATTAAATGCTTAAGAAGATTAAAGCTTGATATGCTCAAACCATAAATCCACAGGGGTTCTGTTAGTAACTAATTAAAATGAGCCTTTCAGTCAGGAAGTGGGGAATTACAGAATGTTGCTTTTGAAAATACAGCTTGGCCCCTTCGGCAGAAAGACAGTGCGTGCCAGCCAGGTGCGTAGCGGCCTGCTTCGGATGAGGGACAGTCACACCGGCTTCTTCCCAGGCCTGAGTGACCAGACCAGGGGAGGGAAGCTGCCAGGCTCGTTTCCCTCTTGATAGACAGAGGCCCACGGGAGGGTAACTTCAGAGCTGAAACCAGGCGGTCAGCAGGCAGTCCTTCCAGCCATCTTGCTTCAGTGATGCCTTTTGACACGCAGATCTATGGGCACTTGGTACTTGTTGACAACAGTAGATCTTATTGAGTGATTTAAAGCTCCACCAGAGCAGTGGCAACGGTTGCATCCATTTGTCACAAGGGTCATTTTTGATAAACGTGCATCCCCCAGCATGTGTCTGTGGGCTGGCTTTCTGGTTGTGGCAGATGCCACACAGCACTCCGCTCGGGGAGCCTGTGATGTAATGAGCTGTCCCTGTGCGAAGGGCTGGTAGCCTTTCAGGAGGAAGAGACATGGGGGTCAGGGGAAAGCTTCAGAAAACGATTCAGTGGTATAAATAATTCAATCCCAGTTGATAGAGTGAGGCCCCAGAGCTCGCCTTCCAGCAAAGGGCTGGTGGCAGGAGAGAGAGAGTGCACTCTGACCAAGACCAAGCAATTGGGAGTGGTTGTGTGCGGAGCAGTAGATGGGTGGCCGCCCCGGGGTGGGCAGGTGTGGGAACGCCTTGGGTGGCTGACCACAGATATGGTTGACATCCCATGGGTTAAACGTGTGTTTATACCATTAATGAAATCTGATTTTTCACACTTTTTTTTTTCATAAGTATACATAATACATGTTCTTTATAGGAAAGTTAGCATGCTCATTAACAAAGAGAATGTCAGTTACAACTGTTGTTCAATCGCTAAGTCACATCCCGCCAGGCTGCTCTGTCCATGGGTTTCTCTAGGCAAGCACACTGGAGTGGATTGCCATGCCCTTCTCCAGGGGATCTTCTCAACCCAGGGGTGGAACCCCTGTCTCCTGCATTGCAGGCAGATTCTTTACCGCTGAGCCACAGGGAAAGCCCATCCACGGTGGTACCCACCCTGAAATATCATCCATCACACATTGGCAAACATCCCTCCCCACATTTTTCTCTGCAGATATACATGTCAGAATTTTTTTTTTTTTTGACAGAAAATAGAATCATATTACACATGCTGACTCCCCCCCTTTTCAGAGCCATACTCTCAGTTTCCCCCTCTTGGACACCCATCAATGTATTTCATACATATCCTAAGCCTGCTTGCTTCCTCGTAAAAGATGGGGCTGGGGGCGTGTGCATTTTGTGACTCCCTGATTTTCCTACATCATAAGTATACTGAAAAAAATCACAACACAGACAAGTCACCTAAGGGTAAAATGTTGTCTTCAACTGAGAAACCTTGTATTATTTTATAAAATCCGTCTTTAAATGAATTAGGGCATGAAAATTACCAGGCAAGTTCAGACTTCTTTTCCTCAGTTGTTCTTGGTTTTGTTTTTAGCTTTTTTTTCTTTTTAACATATTATTCTTTCTGTACTCTTGTCATTTTACTCTGCATTTATTTTATATTTTTCCTTTTTGGCTGTGCCGTGCGGCATATGGGATCTTAGTTCCCTGACCAGCAATCTAACCCAGGCTCCGTGCATTGGAAGCTCAGAAGTCTTAACCACTGGACCACTAGAGAAGTCCCTTTTCCTCAGTTTTAATAAAATAGACTAAGAATTAGAGCTCTTAACGTGTCACTTTTTTACTTTTTTTTTTTCCCTCTCAGAAAATGTATAGCTTTAGTTTTGTTGCTGCTTAAAGGTAGAGAAGGATTTCCCTGGTGACTCATTGGTTAAGAATCTGCCTGCAGTGCAGGGGCCCAGGTGTGACCTCTGGTCCTGGAAGACTCCCCATACCATGGGGCAGCTAAGCCCATGGACCACAACGATGGAGCCCAAGCTCCAGAGCCGGTGCTCCGCAACAGATCAGCCCCCGCTCGCCACAACTAGAAGAACCCTGTGCAAAGCAATGCAGACCAGCACAGCCACAAATGGAAAAAGTAAATTTTTAAAAAAGGACATAAAGATTCTTTTAAAAAGATTTATTTTATTTTTTAAATACAGTTAGGGAAATAGGCTAAGTCCCCGAATCTGTTCTGTAGCAGGTCGTCCTAGGAAAGGATTACATCTTAACAGACAAAGGCTTCCCCCAGCCCTTACTGGGCTGCTCTCCATTCTGAGACCCGTGGAGGGGCAGGCTGTTGGTTACCACACTGCTCTTGTTTGATCCCAATCTTCTTTTACAGTAAATGTTCTATCAATCAAATTGGAGTGCCCTGGAATTCACTTTTGAGAAGCCCTAGGGTTGGACGTATTTTCCCCAGTTCCTTGGGTTTGGTGATACATGGAGAGAGACCAGTCTCTTCTGCTAGAGGATGAGAATTCTAGAAGCAAACGTAGAGCCACTTGGTGCAGAAGCTATAAAGTGTGGCTCATGAATGAGTTTAAGCTTTAACCCATCCTTTAAGTCTGTTTGACACTGTTCAGAGTACTCGCCATGGGCTTGGGAAACAAGAGCCAGGCTATGATACGACCCATCAGGCGAGAAGCAGAGCCTCGAACCCTGCCGGCCCCGCCGTTACCGTGGACTCAGCTCCCCTGAGGACCTGCTGTGGTCAGCTTCTGTCCCTCCAGCACAGGTGGCTGCGTGCCTGTGTAATGAGCAGGTGTATATAATTGTACACAGTCAGAGCAAATGTAATTGCATATGATCAGCGTATAATTGTGTATGATCAGAGAAGACAAGATAAAGTCCTAAATCCTCAGTATAGCTTTCAGGACTCTCTGGGGTGTGGCCCCTGCGTCCCCCCCAGCCTCTGCCTTTCACGCCCTCCCCCATCCCCAGCCCTTCTCACCCCTCTGTCAGCCCCTGCGCCTGGTCTCCTCTCATCCATCCCCCGGTCTCAGCCGTTATCATTTGTCAGAGACAAGTCCTGAACCCCAGCGTAGGCCCCCGCATTCCTGTAGCGCTTTGTGTTTCTCCATTCTGGCCTTTGATCCTTACATTGTTCCAAATAATAACTGTTATTAATACGATCATCGTGTTTCATCTTCTCTGATAAGTCCTAAGCTCCATGATGAATTAGATTCTTTTTCTTCCCCACTACGTCCCTTGGACCTGACGCATCACGAGGCATTCAGTAAATATTTTTCAAAGGGTTGAGAAATCACACCTGTTTCTTAGAGACGCCTCTTGGTTGTGTCAGGTTCAGCAACCACAAGGCTTTCACCATCCTCACTGCTTCTCACTTTTGTGTGCTTTGTTTGACAAGACCCCCGAATGGTTGGACAGTGATTCCTGCCAAAAGTGTGATCAGCCTTTTTTCTGGAACTTCAGGCAGATGTGGGACAGTAAGAAAATCGGCCTGAGACAGGTGGGTGATTTGCATGCTTCATCAAAGTGGAATTACCTAGAAATAACTTCACCTTGTGATCTTGGAAGAAAAAGCCTCCCTGGGTGGCAGCTGTGATGAGCGCAAGTTATTATCTTGGAGTAGCTCTGTGACTCCCTTTCTCCACCGAAGCTCATTCCTACTGGATTCCGCTTCCGTAGTGACTTGTTCCCAATAGTTAAGAGAGATGATTTTAGAATTCTCATAGCATCTATAGTGAAATACACCTTAAAATTAGAGGGGCCGTCCTTAGCTCATACGGTTCCAAGCCATGAAATTATATGTGAATAGTTCAGGCGAGAAGCAGAGCCTCGAACCCTGCCGGCCCCGCCGTTACCGTGGACTCAGCTCCCCTGAGGACCTGCTGTGGTCAGCTTCTGTCCCTCCAGCACAGGTGGCTGCGTGCCTGTGTAATGAGCAGGTGTATATAATTGTACACAGTCAGAGCAAATGTAATTGCATATGATCAGCGTATAATTGTGTATGATCAGAGAAGACAAGATAAAGTCCTAAATCCTCAGTATAGCTTTCAGGACTCTCTGGGGTGTGGCCCCTGCGTCCCCCCCAGCCTCTGCCTTTCACGCCCTCCCCCATCCCCAGCCCTTCTCACCCCTCTGTCAGCCCCTGCGCCTGGTCTCCTCTCATCCATCCCCCGGTCTCAGCCGTTATCATTTGTCAGAGACAAGTCCTGAACCCCAGCGTAGGCCCCCGCATTCCTGTAGCGCTTTGTGTTTCTCCATTCTGGCCTTTGATCCTTACATTGTTCCAAATAATAACTGTTATTAATACGATCATCGTGTTTCATCTTCTCTGATAAGTCCTAAGCTCCATGATGAATTAGATTCTTTTTCTTCCCCACTACGTCCCTTGGACCTGACGCATCACGAGGCATTCAGTAAATATTTTTCAAAGGGTTGAGAAATCACACCTGTTTCTTAGAGACGCCTCTTGGTTGTGTCAGGTTCAGCAACCACAAGGCTTTCACCATCCTCACTGCTTCTCACTTTTGTGTGCTTTGTTTGACAAGACCCCCGAATGGTTGGACAGTGATTCCTGCCAAAAGTGTGATCAGCCTTTTTTCTGGAACTTCAGGCAGATGTGGGACAGTAAGAAAATCGGCCTGAGACAGGTGGGTGATTTGCATGCTTCATCAAAGTGGAATTACCTAGAAATAACTTCACCTTGTGATCTTGGAAGAAAAAGCCTCCCTGGGTGGCAGCTGTGATGAGCGCAAGTTATTATCTTGGAGTAGCTCTGTGACTCCCTTTCTCCACCGAAGCTCATTCCTACTGGATTCCGCTTCCGTAGTGACTTGTTCCCAATAGTTAAGAGAGATGATTTTAGAATTCTCATAGCATCTATAGTGAAATACACCTTAAAATTAGAGGGGCCGTCCTTAGCTCATACGGTTCCAAGCCATGAAATTATATGTGATGTCTTTTCCTTCCATCTTAGTTTTAGCTGTTTAGCTCTACTTATAATATAGCATTTTCAGCCTGATTCCATGGTTGGGTTTTGTCTGCCTTGGGGAAATCAAATGCTAGTCAGCCAGCCTGAGCACGGCCAAAGTGAACTGAGCCAGGTTTCATCCCAGCTTGTCTTCACCCAGCAGCATGATCTCTGGAGGCACTTCCTCCATGTACCCAGCTTTAAGAAAACTCAACTGCCTGGTGGGACCTCTAGCTCACGCTGGTGATCATTGGATCATTGGAAAGGACCAAGGGGAAGGGGGCGCTTGGGGCCGCGGCACAGTAAGATATGCTTGCTAAACGGCCCTCATCCTGAATAAACGGAGCCCAAAAAGAGGATAACCTGGCGTGTGCTTCCAATTTGCGGGGGCCCTCTCGGTGAGCAGCCTCACCTGGACGCCCTGGCTAACACCTGGGCGCACCCGGCCGGGCGGGTTGCGCAGGCGCGGTGAGCACGTTTCCTCTTCCTCCAGCACCACTGCCGGAAGTGCGGGAAGGCGGTCTGCGGCAAGTGCAGCTCCAAGCGCTCCCCCATCCCGCTGATGGGCTTCGAGTTTGAAGTGAGGGTCTGCGACAGCTGCCACGAGGCCATTACGGATGAGGAGTAAGTCCCAGCAGCCTGCGGAGTTGTCACGGTTCCGGGGCGAGTGTGGTCTGAGAGCGGCACCGAGCCCGCAGCCATGACTCACGGCGTCCTGGTTCCTGGTGGTTTCCCGTAGGGACCGTGGCAGGTGGGCAGAGCCCTCCTCTCCACCAGGAGAGGTGTCCCTTTGTGAGTCTAGAGGAGAGGATGCGTGCTGGGAAATCATGTCTGTGCTCTTGTCTCATTCTTGTAATAAATGTTTTGGAGCAAGTTAATCTGGAGTAGCTCTGTGACTCCTTTCTCCACCAAGCTCATTCCTACTGGATTCCGCCGTAGTGACTTGTTCCCAATAGTTAAGAGAGATGATTTTAGAATTCTCATAGCATCTATAGTGAAATACACCTTAAAATTAGAGGGGCCGTCCTTAGCTCATACGGTTCCAAGCCATGAAATTATATGTGATGTCTTTTCCTTCCATCTTAGTTTTAGCTGTTTAGCTCTACTTATAATATAGCATTTTCAGCCTGATTCCATGGTTGGGTTTTGTCTGCCTTGGGGAAATCAAATGCTAGTCAGCCAGCCTAAGCACGGCCAAAGTGAACTGAGCCAGGTTTCATCCCAGCTTGTCTTCACCCAGCAGCATGATCTCTGGAGGCACTTCCTCCATGTACCCAGCTTTAAGAAAACTCAACTGCCTGGTGGGACCTCTAGCTCACGCTGGTGATCATTGGATCATTGGAAAGGACCAAGGGGAAGGGGGCGCTTGGGGCCGCGGCACAGTAAGATATGCTTGCTAAACGGCCCTCATCCTGAATAAACGGAGCCCAAAAAGAGGATAACCTGGCGTGTGCTTCCAATTTGCGGGGGCCCTCTCGGTGAGCAGCCTCACCTGGACGCCCTGGCTAACACCTGGGCGCACCCGGCCGGGCGGGTTGCGCAGGCGCGGTGAGCACGTTTCCTCTTCCTCCAGCACCACTGCCGGAAGTGCGGGAAGGCGGTCTGCGGCAAGTGCAGCTCCAAGCGCTCCCCCATCCCGCTGATGGGCTTCGAGTTTGAAGTGAGGGTCTGCGACAGCTGCCACGAGGCCATTACGGATGAGGAGTAAGTCCCAGCAGCCTGCGGAGTTGTCACGGTTCCGGGGCGAGTGTGGTCTGAGAGCGGCACCGAGCCCCGCAGCCATGACTCACGGCGTCCTGGTTCCTGGTGGTTTCCCGTAGGGACCGTGGCAGGTGGGCAGAGCCCTCCTCTCCACCAGGAGAGGGTGTCCCTTTGTGAGTCTAGAGGAGAGGATGCGTGCTGGGAAATCATGTCTGTGCTCTTGTCAGTTCCAGGGATGTGTGCGTTGGTAATAAATGTTTTTGGAGCAGATCTTTTGTCTGCTCCTTTTTCTGAGAATTGAACAGGAGTACAGGAGCCCAAGGCTCACTTTCTAGCCCAAGCTGGTATCTTTGCAGGAGCGAATAAGCCCACAGGCTTCAGAGGTTTTATTTTCTAGGAAGAGCTAAGCCACTTCTCCTACGAGCCCAGTACTACCTGTTTCCCAGCGGCAAAATCTTGCTGGTTGGTCTTACCCAATAACCCAGGTTCTGAGAGTACAGCACCACTGTGCTTTTGGGGGGTGGGAGCAGATCTGTGTTGCTTTTTTGAGTTTTTTTAATTTAAAATATTTTCTTGCCCATGCTGCACATCATGTGAGATCTTAAGTTTCCCAGCCAGGGGTTGAACCCTTGCCTTTGAGGCTGAGTTTCAACCACTGGACCTCCAGGAAAGACTTCCTCTTGTCTTTTTTTTTTTTTTTTCTTCCAGTTTTGTTTTTTTGTTTTTAAAGATTTATTTATTTATTTATTTTTGGGCGGGGTCGGGTTGGGGAGGGAGGGGAGCAGGCGGGCCACTTCTATTGGTCTTTCATTTCTCTATTTTCATCCGTCTTTGTTCTTTGGCTCCTGTGGGCCTCCCATTGCGGTGGCATCTCGTTGCTGAGCGCTGGCACTGGGCGCATGCGCCCCAGTGCTCCGGCTCGGTAATTGGACACATCGGTCCGGCAGCTCCGCGGCACGTGGGATCTTCCCAGGCCAGGGATCGAACCGGCGTTCCCTGCACTGCAAGGCGGTGTCCTTACCCACTGGACCACCAGGGGAAGCCCTCCTCTTGTCTTTTTAATGTTAACTGTTGCAGACTCCCCCACCCCCGCCCCAGGTGAATAGAGTGCTGACTCCTCACCAAGTGTCCCTTTTAGTGAATTACAGCAGGATCTCATAAGGGACTTGTCTGTCCAATTCTCACCTCCTCCCCTGCCATATATAGTGAAATCATTTTAAGTATTAGATGGGTGTCTTAAAAGGTGCATATAAATAGAAACATTCCAAATGCACTAGAGGAGGTCAGCATTTAAAGGAAATTCTTGGCAAGTTAATAAAACAAAGCATTCTATAGCAGATAACCCTCATGTTAATGTATGGGTGTGTGTTTTTCATATTTAGTCACAGCAAATGTAAATTAAGATGCCCTTGCATAAGTAAGCATTTATATTCATTGATTATTTTCTGCTCCTTTTCTGAGAATTAAAGGTACAGGAGCCCAAGGCTTTAGCCCAATGGAAGGGCGAATAAGCCCACAGGCTTCAGAGGTTTTATTTTCTAGGAAGAGCTAAGCCACTTCTCCCGAGCCCAGTACTACCTGTTTCCCAGCGGCAAAATCTTGCTGGTTGGTCTTACCCAATAACCCAGGTTCTGAGAGTACAGCACCACTGTGCTTTTGGGGGGTGGGAGCAGATCTGTGTTGCTTTTTTGAGTTTTTTTAATTTAAAATATTTTCTTGCCCATGCTGCACATCATGTGAGATCTTAAGTTTCCCAGCCAGGGGTTGAACCCTTGCCTTTGAGGCTGAGTTTCAACCACTGGACCTCCAGGAAAGACTTCCTCTTGTCTTTTTTTTTTTTTTTCTTCCAGTTTTGTTTTTTTGTTTTTAAAGATTTATTTATTTATTTATTTTTGGGCGGGGTCGGGTTGGGGAGGGAGGGGAGCAGGCGGGCCACTTCTATTGGTCTTTCATTTCTCTATTTTCATCCGTCTTTGTTCTTTGGCTCCTGTGGGCCTCCCATTGCGGTGGCATCTCGTTGCTGAGCGCTGGCACTGGGCGCATGCGCCCCAGTGCTCCGGCTCGGTAATTGGACACATCGGTCCGGCAGCTCCGCGGCACGTGGGATCTTCCCAGGCCAGGGATCGAACCGGCGTTCCCTGCACTGCAAGGCGGTGTCCTTACCCACTGGACCACCAGGGGAAGCCCTCCTCTTGTCTTTTTAATGTTAACTGTTGCAGACTCCCCCACCCCCGCCCCAGGTGAATAGAGTGCTGACTCCTCACCAAGTGTCCCTTTTAGTGAATTACAGCAGGATCTCATAAGGGACTTGTCTGTCCAATTCTCACCTCCTCCCCTGCCATATATAGTGAAATCATTTTAAGTATTAGATGGGTGTCTTAAAAGGTGCATATAAATAGAAACATTCCAAATGCACTAGAGGAGGTCAGCATTTAAAGGAAATTCTTGGCAAGTTAATAAAACAAAGCATTCTATAGCAGATAACCCTCATGTTAATGTATGGGTGTGTGTTTTTCATATTTAGTCACAGCAAATGTAAATTAAGATGCCCTTGCATAAGTAAGCATTTATATTCATTGATTATTTTCTGCTCCTTGTATGTGATGAAATTAATAAGAGAGTGCTTCTCATTATATTAGGGAGGTGCAAGACACTTTAGGGATATTCCAGTTGAATTCTTCATTAAAGGCACAGACCCAGAGAGTCTTAAGTGACTACAAATTAAACCTAATTCCTTAATTCTAAATATTTTAAAGCGATCATTTCTAGGATACTGAAGATCTGTTCTCCAGATTGAGCAATTAAACAGCCGTCTTCGGAGAGCCCACTGCTGGGGAGTGGGAACTTGAAACGTGATTAGAAAACGGCAGCTTTGTCCTTACGTTGATGTCCCACATCACGAGTTCTCCGGGCCTCTTCTCCCTGGGAGCATTTTGCATTGCCTCTAGAGCACCCAGGCCCTTACCAGTCTTCTTACTTTAAAAAACAAACAAAAAAAAAACACAGATTAAACAAAAGGCAAATAGCAGTGGTTGTTTATATATTGTTTTACTTCTTAAGGCATTAGAATGCCACCGAAAAACCAAATCTGCATTTATATCAGGGAAACGAAGAGAAAGAATTAAATAGCCTTTAGATGAGAGTGATAGTGTCATGGGCATTTTAACGAGTGTGCCTTTTTTAAAACATAAACAAAGGTAGGCTGTTTTTCCAGCAAGTCCTTCTGAGATCATACTTAGCAAAAGCACTGTGGGTTGTTTTCAAGAGCTGCTAACCGCACAGTCAGAGCAACACATTTCTCCAAAAGGATGTCTAGAAAAACCTCATCGTCCTGGATCATTTTGGTCAGTCTAAGAATCCTCTCACTTTTTTTGTTTTTTTTCCTTTGATGATAACCTGTCTGTCCCCGGGGGATACAAGTAGCTCTGGGGAGCATCTCTGAACAGTGAGGTCCTTTGAGCCATTTGGCTAACAATTCGAGCTTCCTGTCACTCTGGGTCTTCTGTAAACCGCTGGCCTTGCACCCCTTTGCTCCCTGCAGACGTGCGCCCACGGCGACCTTCCACGACAGCAAGCACCACATCGTGCACGTGCACTTTGACGCCACCAGGGGATGGTTACTGACCTCGGGAACGGACAAGGTTATTAAGGTAGGACGCTGTCGTCTTTTCCAAGCTTCCCGACTGGCCCTATGTAGAGGTACCAGAGCCCCTAGACTGTGTGAGGTCTGCTCAAAAGCTTTCCCTTAAAGCTTCCCCTTTGGCAGTGAGCGTCTTTGAGAACCCAGTATGTGTCTGTGCAGTCACTGGCTGTACACACCAGAAGGAGACGCGGCCCCCCCCCCGCCCCCCCCGAGAGGAGTAACTGGTCTACCTCCACCAGGGACATCCTCTTAGATGGTTCATTGACATTAATGGTCACGTGTTCAGCAGCATAAGGCAGACAACAGCTACTGGGAGAGCTCAGGAGAGGAAGACAGTGCCGCTGGCGGTGGCTTCGTGAAGGCAGTAGGTTTTGAGCTGAGCACTGAATAAGCCAACAAGTAATGCACAAGGTCACTTCCCAGTGAGATCAGTTCATCCAGAAGAGGCCACACCTACGTCCTTCTCTGAGGCTCACCTAGTTTGCTGAGCCCTGCTTCCTCGACCTGTTCTGGTCGCTTCTTGGAGGCAGCAGCAGGATGAGGTGGTTAAAAGAACCCTGTTTGACAGCCACCAGTCCTGTGTGACTTTTTCAAGTAAATCCTGAGTGCCTTGGTTCCTGTGTTGCTGAAACGAGACATCTCGTGGAACTGCTCGGGAGAGGAGAGGAGATACAGAAGGACACAGTGCATCCAGGCACCCACTCACTGCCCCGTCTGTGTTACTGTCTTCCTCCTCGAGTGAATCTCATCTGCCTTTCTTCTCCATTGGCTGGATTAAAACTTCCAGCTGCCTTTCTCTTTTAGAAGGTGGTGCTGAACTTTTTGATGGACAAGTACTACTGTATAGATTCATCCATGATGCTTGTATAGGACCCAGGTCCTTGTTAAATTGAAAAATGCACTTAAAGTCAATTGTAAGGACCGTGGCTCCTCCACACACTTGAGTGGTGGTTCGTCAGTGCTTGGACACTCAGTCATGTCCAGCTGCTTGCAGCGCTGTGGACTGCAGCCCGCCAGGCTCCTCCGTCCAGGGGACTCCGGGCAGGAATACTGGAGTAGGTTGCCATTTCCTGCTCCAGGCGTTCATCAGAGCTCTTTCTCTTCACAGTTGTGGGATATGAACCCAGTCGTGTCTTGACGCCCCTTCCAGGCACCAGACAAGACAGTATTTACTCAAGAAACGGTGGTTGTAACTCGCATCATGACTGGAGCTGTAATCGGGTGTGTGCGTGGCGGGAGACGCTGAAGAGCCGAGCTGAGCTTGCGAGTCTCGTGCACACACGGCGGGAGCGGGAGGTGCTTTCCCTTAAAGCTTCCCTTTGGCAGTGAGCGTCTTTGAGAACCCAGTATGTGTCTGTGCAGTCACTGGCTGTACACACCAGAAGGAGACGCGCCCCCGCCCCGAGAGGAGTAACTGGTCTACCTCCACCAGGGACATCCTCTTAGATGGTTCATTGACATTAATGGTCACGTGTTCAGCAGCATAAGGCAGACAACAGCTACTGGGAGAGCTCAGGAGAGGAAGACAGTGCCGCTGGCGGTGGCTTCGTGAAGGCAGTAGGTTTTGAGCTGAGCACTGAATAAGCCAACAAGTAATGCACAAGGTCACTTCCCAGTGAGATCAGTTCATCCAGAAGAGGCCACACCTACGTCCTTCTCTGAGGCTCACCTAGTTTGCTGAGCCCTGCTTCCTCGACCTGTTCTGGTCGCTTCTTGGAGGCAGCAGCAGGATGAGGTGGTTAAAAGAACCCTGTTTGACAGCCACCAGTCCTGTGTGACTTTTTCAAGTAAATCCTGAGTGCCTTGGTTCCTGTGTTGCTGAAAACGAGACATCTCGTGGAACTGCTCGGGAGAGGAGAGGAGATACAGAAGGACACAGTGCATCCAGGCACCCACTCACTGCCCCGTCTGTGTTACTGTCTTCCTCCTCGAGTGAATCTCATCTGCCTTTCTTCTCCATTGGCTGGATTAAAACTTCCAGCTGCCTTTCTCTTTTAGAAGGTGGTGCTGAACTTTTTGATGGACAAGTACTACTGTATAGATTCATCCATGATGCTTGTATAGGACCCAGGTCCTTGTTAAATTGAAAAATGCACTTAAAGTCAATTGTAAGGACCGTGGCTCCTCCACACACTTGAGTGGTGGTTCGTCAGTGCTTGGACACTCAGTCATGTCCAGCTGCTTGCAGCGCTGTGGACTGCAGCCCGCCAGGCTCCTCCGTCCAGGGGACTCCGGGCAGGAATACTGGAGTAGGTTGCCATTTCCTGCTCCAGGCGTTCATCAGAGCTCTTTTCTCTTCACAGTTGTGGGATATGAACCCAGTCGTGTCTTGACGCCCCTTCCAGGCACCAGACAAGACAGTATTTACTCAAGAAACGGTGGTTGTAACTCGCATCATGACTGGAGCTGTAATCGGGTGTGTGCGTGGCGGGAGACGCTGAAGAGCCGAGCTGAGCTTGCGAGTCTCGTGCACACACGGCGGGGAGCGGGAGGTGAGCTCTTGTGAGGGACCTCTTTCAGCTTGTTCATACAGTATAAAAGAGCATATTTTTTTAACAAATGGTTTATACAGTCCGGCTCTGCTACCTTGTTTTGAGTACACGGAAGACTCAGTGTGGGGTGTTTAAGTTTTATACCTGTCACCACTTCGTTCTCGCTGTGGCTTTGTC
Organism: Tragulus kanchil; assembly: GCA_022376925.1. Classification (NCBI taxonomy): domain Eukaryota; kingdom Metazoa; phylum Chordata; class Mammalia; order Artiodactyla; family Tragulidae; genus Tragulus; species Tragulus kanchil. The sequence goes on along the minus strand of JAIOJX010000003.1, from coordinate 71,830,645 downwards.
TGTGGGAGAAATGAGGGCTGTATCACGATTAGGGTCGTGGTGAAGGCGTCTCCGTGTTCCTCTCACATGGGCACGTATCCTGTGGCCTGCGTCCTCCACCGTCCCCCAGAGTGTGCGTATTTGCGGTTTGTTGGCGGTGTGTCCACTTTCGTAGGAATCCCTGCCCGGTGAGAGATCTGGAAAACCATTTGTGTACACTTCCTAGCTGATTTCTTAAATTGCCCAGAGAGGCATCCATGTGTAATGTCCACATCTTTCGTGTTCCCATAGAGTGGAAATGACTTTGTGTTTCTGCCTCAGTTTTTTCTGTCTTTCCCACATTAAAAAAAAAAAAGTGCTGTGAGAAGCCACTCCCAGGCATGGAGGTAGATTCTGACTCAGACCTTCAGCTCTCAGTGCCTGGATCCTGTCTGACTCGTGGGAGCTTTCTGAGCCTTTAGGGTTTTAGTTTTATTGACACGGCTCTCCATCGCTCTTGATATTAAAAACAAGCAAAATGGAACTGCAGACCCGTGTCTTCAAGATGTGGTTCTCTGTGATGGTACCTCTGGACCTGACCATGTTCACTGCTGAGGCTGGATGCTGCTTTATCCTCTGTACTTCCTTCCCGTGCCCTTTGGGGGGACACTCAGTCATGTCCAGCTGCTTGCAGCGCTGTGGACTGCAGCCGCCAGGCTCCTCCGTCCAGGGGACTCCGGGCAGGAATACTGGAGTAGGTTGCCATTTCCTGCTCCAGGCGTTCATCAGAGCTCTTTTCTCTTCACAGTTGTGGGATATGAACCCAGTCGTGTCTTGACGCCCCTTCCAGGCACCAGACAAGACAGTATTTACTCAAGAAACGGTGGTTGTAACTCGCATCATGACTGGAGCTGTAATCGGGTGTGTGCGTGGCGGGAGACGCTGAAGAGCCGAGCTGAGCTTGCGAGTCTCGTGCACACACGGCGGGGAGCGGGAGGTGAGCTCTTGTGAGGGACCTCTTTCAGCTTGTTCATACAGTATAAAAAAGCATATTTTTTTAACAAATGGTTTATACAGTCCGGCTCTGCTACCTTGTTTTGAGTACACGGAAGACTCAGTGTGGGGTGTTTAAGTTTTATACCTGTCACCACTTCGTTCTCGCTGTGGCTTTGTCTGTGGGAGAAATGAGGGCTGTATCACGATTAGGGTCGTGGTGAAGGCGTCTCCGTGTTCCTCTCACATGGGCACGTATCCTGTGGCCTGCGTCCTCCACCGTCCCCCAGAGTGTGCGTATTTGCGGTTTGTTGGCGGTGTGTCCACTTTCGTAGGAATCCCTGCCCGGTGAGAGATCTGGAAAACCATTTGTGTACACTTCCTAGCTGATTTCTTAAATTGCCCAGAGAGGCATCCATGTGTAATGTCCACATCTTTCGTGTTCCCATAGAGTGGAAATGACTTTGTGTTTCTGCCTCAGTTTTTTCTGTCTTTCCCACATTAAAAAAAAAAAAGTGCTGTGAGAAGCCACTCCCAGGCATGGAGGTAGATTCTGACTCAGACCTTCAGCTCTCAGTGCCTGGATCCTGTCTGACTCGTGGGAGCTTTCTGAGCCTTTAGGGTTTTAGTTTTATTGACACGGCTCTCCATCGCTCTTGATATTAAAAACAAGCAAAATGGAACTGCAGACCCGTGTCTTCAAGATGTGTGGTTCTCTGTGATGGTACCTCTGGACCTGACCATGTTCACTGCTGAGGCTGGATGCTGCTTTATCCCTCTGTACTTCCTTCCCCTTTCAAAGCCAGATGTGTAAAGATGTGTATCTCGTGTGTTTTCTCAGAACACTTTGCACACTCATACTGAAACTGTGTGACCTGAAACATGGAAGGTACTCAGCCCTGCAGCTTCCTGCTGTGTTCTTGCTGTGAAGGTACAGAAAAGGGGGGTGGGGGGACTTCAGGAGATGAACCTGAAGAACTCTGGTGTTAAGGGAATCCAGTCAAACTTGATAAATTGAGATGTGCTTGTGTGTAGTGACCCCCTTGGGGATACTGAAGTGCTCATTAGAAATCTTGTTTTCAACCTGTGAAAGTGGAAGTTAGATGAGCAGAAGGCATGAGCTAAGCGCCCAGCCCCTTCTGAGCCCTTCGCGTGGACCACCTCATTCAGCTCTCACCCGTCAGGAGCACCCAGGGATTTCCCAGTCCTTGAGATCCACAAGGTTAAATAAAGCCCCGCACGTCAACCGGCCAGTTACCTTCCCTTCCCTGTCGTGAGAGCCCTGCCTCCGCAGGGTCTTGTTTTCTGCTGACTTGACAGCTGGGGGTGGTAGGATATTTTCCTCTCTGCACTCATTCGTGACTTTTTTTTCTACCTGGGAGAAGGACCCCCAGCCATACTTGGATACCCACCACCCTCCCCACCTCAGCGCTAGACCACGTGCGCTTCCTGGAGACGTAATTGTCCGAGGTGATTGTGTAGCTGTGGCTTTGGGGCGCAGGACAGTGCGGGTGCCCCGTGCAGTCGTGGAACGTGACAACCATGACCCGGGACATCGGGCCAGCAGAACCCCCATGACCATATGTCCCCCGAGGCTGTGTGCAGACATGCCCCCAGAGGCAGTTAGCACCTGTGGAGGGCTGCCCTTCCACACAGCCCTGCTAGCCGGCAGCCAGAGCCCGCGTGGCTCACCTGGGGGTCTCTTCTGCATGATGGTGAAGAGCTTTAAAAAGGGAATTCCACTGAAAATACACCTGTTTTGTAGTTTCCTACTAGGACCTGGAGCCACTTACGGAGTTGAACATAATCAAGAACTATGTGTTCGGCATGAGTGGTAGCAGTGAACCCCTCTTCTCCATTCCTGTGGAGCAGGGCCTGTTTACCAAGAGGCAGTCACGGGGTTAGGGAGGTGCCAGAGACCCGACGCGAATCTGAGCTGAGTCTAGGTGAGCTCAGAGTGCACTGGGGACGCGGACGGTCCCCGCTGGACACCCGTGACGCCATCATCCCTCTGGTTGGGGACCCCGGCTTCAGGCCACCCGTCTCCCTCCCAGCATGGCCGTGCCCCCAGCCCACAGAGCCGCGCAGAGACGGGCCTGCCCGGCGCCTCCCGGCGAGGACGGCCACGAGCGGCACCCGCAGACCTGCCGGAGCCTCCGCCGCGGAGCTGCTCTGTTTCTCCGCCTCCGCGTCGGGGCTTGAATCTGGGGAGGAGCGCTTGGCAGGCGGACTGTGTGTGTGCTTATCATACTGTGGATTCTTGACTGTTCCATACCCGCCACCACTTGTGGAGCTCGTCGATACGTGTTGGGGTTGGGGTGCCTTCCAAGCGTTTTACAGAATAGAGGCTTCATTCATTAGGAGCGAAAGCTGCGCCAGCGCTGGGCTTGCCTCCTGTCTGGGTTAACTCTCTCATCGCTCTTGTTTTTCCCACTGGAACTGCACTTCATATATACATGGTTTTTTTTTTTTTTTTTGCTCTATTGCTTCAACATACAGAAGCTCTGGCAAGTCAGGCCCGACATGATCATGCTGGGAAGCAGCAGACCCGCACACACCGTGCGTGCGTCTGTCCTGTATTTGGTAGGAGAAAATCCACCACACTCTGTGCCTCCAGAAAAGAGACGTCACTGGACCTTGAGCGCTGGGGTCGTCTCCACGGTGGGACAGGTGGTTTTAGATGAAGTACTTGGAGTCGTGTCTTTTTTTTTTTTTTTTAATGAGGTCTGTCAAGCATGTTGCGTTTCTCATTGGATTGTTTGAATTATTCAAGGAATCATAGAATCACAGAACTAACTGGAAGGGGATCTTCTAGACATGCATAATATTCCAAAGCACCAAACCCTGAAGTCCCTCCCGACAGCTACATAGCTGAGGTATCGACAGGGGCCATCTGGAAGAATTTTCGAGGAATGGTTGGTTTTGAACATGAACTGGTTGTGGTGTGAGCGGGAGGCAGGACTGCCAGCTTGAGGCAGGGAGCCCCAGGGAGCCAGGGCTGTGGTTCTTGGCACAGGCGGATCCGAGACTTCCTTTGGCCTCGGCCCTGTGGTTCCGAATGGGGTGGGTGGGTGCAGCGAGGCAGCTCCGGCGGGTCTCCATCAGCGTAAACAGCTTCCTCCCCTTGTCCCGCAGCCCAGCCCCGCCGCAGTCTAAGCAGAGAGCCAGGGCTCCGACAGCGCGCCTCTCCTCTGCAGCACGCGTCTCCGCCTCGCCCTGCTTACAGAAGACTGCCTTTTCCTAGTTTTGATGTTCATTTGTTCAAAGGCCCAATTTATTTTTGCTTGACATGAATCAAATGTTAAAGCCTGATTTTTACCTTTTCAGCGAGAGGCTCGGTCTCAACCATGTATCAAAGTTAACTGGACGTAAAATATGCATTAAGTGAGATCCCTTTGGTTTTGCCTTTTCATAGTAGTTTAATTGTAAGTGACCTTGTCCCCAAAGATTTAGATTTTAAAGTGAAGGAAAGCCTTTTGCCAAATGCGTTTTGGCATTTTCTCTCTCCTCTAAAACCATGAGTTACATTTTTCTGGATGTGAGTGGCTATCTAGTGACATGACTGAGACGCACAGAGATGAAGTCCCTCCTGAGCAGCGAGGGGTTCCGAGGGCCCCGAGGCTCTGACTCTCACAGGCCTGCCCTCTGCTGGGCGCCCACTGCATGCCAAGCTTTTGAGCCAGGCCTGGGGTTTCAGGGTCCATTCTGTGGCCTGGTTCGGTGCCACGTGGTACATCTGGTGACAGAGGGTGTGGGGATCTAACCCAGGAGCCGCCCACGGGCTCCTGCGCCCGCGGGGAGAGTCGGGGAGAGAGGACGCCTGGGCTGAGAGTTAATGACGAGCTGGAGGGCGCCGAGGAAGGACGTGAGCTGCCAGGCTGTGCCAATGAAGGCCCGAGACCTGGACCAGCCTGGCGCTGGGTCCCACCCGTGCTCTGGAGCCGCCAGACAGCGAGTGTGCCGCTGCGGTCCCGGAGCTCATGGTCCTCTCGTTGCTGTGAGGTGCAGACCCTCGTGGCCACAGGGAGGGAGGCAGCCCACAGTTCACCAGGCGCCTCGACCCAGAGGCTCGTCAGAAAGGCCAGTCTTCCTGCAGCTGAGGCTAATAGCGATGTCTCTTTTCTTTGGGAACACTTGGCATTGTCTTAAAATGACCTCCGGTAACTCATTTTTGAACTCCCTTGGGGGCACAGTGCTCGCTGGAGGCCGTGAGGTGGGCCTGGAGACCACTGCCTGGTTTTGGTCGGGGTGGGCTTACTGTGTGCTCAGTCAGTACGTCCTGTCCCACTCTTGGCGACTCCAGGGACTGACTGTAGCCTGCCAGGCTCCTCTGTCCATGGATTTCTCTACGCAGAAATACAGGAGGGGTTGCCATTCCCTTCTGCTGGGCATCTTCCCCACCCAGGGATCAAACCCAGGCCTCCTGCATCTCCTGCATTGGCAGGCAGGTTCTTGACCACTGCAACAGCTGGGAAGCCCCTGGACAAGCTTACACCATACTAATCCTGTTATTCCTTAGGGGCCAGGTTCTGGCTGCTCCCATTTGAAAAAGGACAGCCTTTGATCTGTGGAGGAGGCTGCTCTGGACAGCGGTGGCCCTGCGCTCATGCGGTCTCTCCGTGAGCAAGCAGGCCGCTGTTGTCCTGCATTTCCCTCTGGCCTTAAATTGCTCTTGCAGTGATGGGTCATCTTGGTGCAGTGACGGGTCATCTCGGTACAGTGTGGTACATTCTCATGGCGAGGGGGCAGAGTGAAGGGAACATCTTTCTGCATTCAGTGACAGCGAAAGAGCTCAGCAGTCCCGTCTCTGCAGAGCAGGGGCCTCCCGCATGCTGCCGTGGGCCTCGGTACTTCCTGGTACTTGTATTCCATCCCTCAGGCCCTTTTCCTCTAGTGCCGGAGCACCGTATGTCTGTAACTTAATTCAAGAACATCTGCATTCATTTTTAAACTTGAATTCCACTCGACAACCAAGAACTATATCAACACCAACCCCTTGGGTTTTTAGTTTGTAATGCTTCCCTTCAGCTTCCACCGAGAAGCCTGTCTGGGCCTAACACTAGAAAGCAGGGGTAAAATGAGAGCTGTCCCACGCTGGAATGGGATTCCTCCCTCGTGTTTCTTATCCCGGAGAAGTTTTGAACAGCCAGTCCATAGCCCCTTGTCTGTTTGTAGTGGAAAAGACGTGGAAAGGAGATTAAAAGCCTTGAGTGAAGTTGAATTCAATGATCGGTCTTAAGGTCCCTTCCAGTCTGTGATGCTAGGAGTCTGTGACCGTTGCTGCTCATTGGACTGACCTGACCATTACCAACAGGCTGACTCAGGTAAATGGGAGTGTGTCTCACTGCCTTTGTTCTTACGTCACATCAGGTAAACCGCTTCCTGTATTTTCCCATGTAGAACCTTGAAAAAGATGGCGGAGGTCAGTCACGGTTACCATCTCATTCCAAACAGATACCTCAGAACGTTCACTTCTGTAGATGCGAGAATATGTCGGACTTTCTTGGGAGAGAAAGGGAATAATTGCAGGTTGGCTTAAATTAGATTTAGAATGGGACCTAGATATTTAGGATCCTTTCTTTTTCCCCACTCTGGGTTTTCTAAGAAGCATGAGCGAGTATAACACAATAAGGGGAAATGGCTGGAAAGAAGAATTTCACTTAAAAAACCCTCTTCCCTTCATTTAAATGGATGGCCGCCTTATGTTAGTAGCATATGAAGTATGGACCAAAATACTCGTGTCGCTGGTAACCATTGTACGCTTGCATATTTGTGTTCTACGCCATCTGCCTTTTTTTATTTTCAATGTACTGTCATTTTGCAGAAGAAACTCTTTATATGAAAAGTACAAAAACTGTTACTAACTGGACAACCGGGAAGGTGCTAGCCCCCATTCATGCCTGCCTCCCACGGACCCCATAACCAGGGGCGCGGACACTTCTATCCTGCACGCCCGTCCGTCTGCAGCCCCTCAGAGCCTGTCCGCAGCGGCGTGTGGCTTTACGGATGCCTTGTTCTTCCTTCTGGAAAAGAGATTCTCCAAGGGGTCAGGCGGAGAGTGTCATGAGCCCAAAGCTGGAAGCGGTTTCTCAAACGTGGCCCTAGCCAAACCCGGCTGGCATCACCACACCCTCTGCCACCAGATTCCACCAACCGGACCAGGCCCTCTGGACACTGAGTCCTGAACGTGACTACATGGGAAAGAGCCCAGGTTCCCCACAGTGCCCGGCGTCAGCATCCCGTCCTCCAAGCAAGTGCTGCTGAGTGTCGTGAATGTTTCTGAACTCCGCTCACTTTCTCCCCTGCTTCCCTCTAACCGAAATGTGTGCATAACCATGACCAATGTCCAAGACCCAATGCCAGCTACCGCCAAGGTTATTTAAATAAATCTCTGTGGAAACCTTCCTGCGCCCAGGGCCGTGTCATGGCTGTGAAGCTGGGTCGTGACCACACCCCCCAGCAGCCCTGCACTGGTGTTCACCAGGGCTGGCTGCGGAGTCCTTTTTATTTTATCTTTCACATAGTGGAAAAAAGTCAGACTCGCTCAGTCGTGTCTGATGCTGTGATTTCCAAGCAAGAATACTGTCTTCAGGGGATCTTCCTGACTCAGGGATTGAGCCCAGGTCACCTGCACTGTCAGCAGATTTAGAATGGGACCTAGATATTTAGGATCCTTTCTTTTTCCCCACTCTGGGTTTTCTAAGAAGCATGAGCGAGTATAACACAATAAGGGGAAATGGCTGGAAAGAAGAATTTCACTTAAAAAACCCTCTTCCCTTCATTTAAATGGATGGCCGCCTTATGTTAGTAGCATATGAAGTATGGACCAAAATACTCGTGTCGCTGGTAACCATTGTACGCTTGCATATTTGTGTTCTACGCCATCTGCCTTTTTTTATTTTCAATGTACTGTCATTTTGCAGAAGAAACTCTTTATATGAAAAGTACAAAAACTGTTACTAACTGGACAACCGGGAAGGTGCTAGCCCCCATTCATGCCTGCCTCCCACGGACCCCATAACCAGGGGCGCGGACACTTCTATCCTGCACGCCCGTCCGTCTGCAGCCCCTCAGAGCCTGTCCGCAGCGGCGTGTGGCTTTACGGATGCCTTGTTCTTCCTTCTGGAAAAGAGATTCTCCAAGGGGTCAGGCGGAGAGTGTCATGAGCCCAAAGCTGGAAGCGGTTTCTCAAACGTGGCCCTAGCCAAACCCGGCTGGCATCACCACACCCTCTGCCACCAGATTCCACCAACCGGACCAGGCCCTCTGGACACTGAGTCCTGAACGTGACTACATGGGAAAGAGCCCAGGTTCCCCACAGTGCCCGGCGTCAGCATCCCGTCCTCCAAGCAAGTGCTGCTGAGTGTCGTGAATGTTTCTGAACTCCGCTCACTTTCTCCCCTGCTTCCCTCTAACCGAAATGTGTGCATAACCATGACCAATGTCCAAGACCCAATGCCAGCTACCGCCAAGGTTATTTAAATAAATCTCTGTGGAAACCTTCCTGCGCCCAGGGCCGTGTCATGGCTGTGAAGCTGGGTCGTGACCACACCCCCCAGCAGCCCTGCACTGGTGTTCACCAGGGCTGGCTGCGGAGTCCTTTTTATTTTATCTTTCACATAGTGGAAAAAAGTCAGACTCGCTCAGTCGTGTCTGATGCTGTGATTTCCAAGCAAGAATACTGTCTTCAGGGGATCTTCCTGACTCAGGGATTGAGCCCAGGTCACCTGCACTGTCAGCAGATCCTTTACCCTCTGAGCCTGAGCTATGAGGGAAGTTCACATAAGGGTGCTCTTGAGTGCGGCTGATAAACTTTCCCAATGCAGAGGGCTCAGGTTCGAAATCTGATCCGGGCACTGAGATCCCACGTGCCGCGTGGTGCCGCATCCGCGACCCCTCCCCCCAGGAACAAAAACACAGGAGACGCACGGATCAAAAGTGGGAGAAATCGGTGTCCTGCAGTGTCAAAGGCGAGGGGTGGGGCAGCTGACGGCGCCGCCTCCAGTCTGCCGGTGCCCACCCACACCCAGCACTGCAGCGCCCCCGTGTCCCCCTCCAGGAAAGGAGGTGCAGGCTGGCGGAGTGGTCGGTGCTCACTGACCTTCCTTGGGGCTCCGTGGCCGACTGCCTGGATCTGAGCGCCGGGGCCCCTCCGAGGCCCACGAGGTGGAACTGGCCGAGCTGTGCCTGCCTCCCGCCCGGCCTCCTCCTCTGTGGGTGATGAGTTACGTGCATTTCCCCTGGAACATCCGGAATGTAGGAGGGTCTGTCCTAAACCTGTTCGTTGGTTGTGTTACAACTTTCCCCAGTGTCGCTAGGTGTAAAATGCAAATAACTTACGGCAGCACCGGAACGCCAGGTGCACACTTGAAGCTGCTTCTAATCTTAGCACGTGTAAACCAGGCCTGGCTGATGGCGTAACTAAGCGCCAACCCCGGGCTCCGCCTTGCTCTCCGAGGCCTCGGCCCGGCCAGGGCAGCGGGCGCCCCCCACCTGGCTATCCGCCCCCGCCGGCCCTGCTTCCCGCATACTGACCGTGGCATCGAAGCTTTAAAGAAAACCACCTTCTCGGATCAAGGAGAGAGTTACACGGGAGAAGCAGCTGCTGCGGAAGGTGAAGTGTCGCTTGTTCTCAGCCCTAGTCATGTTTATTTTACAATAAAAGTTTCCATTCCACCTGGGCTCCTCATTGCTGCAGGGGGTAATCCTCAGGGGGATTTTGTTTGTCGTGAGTTTTAGCACACTCAGTTAAATGCTGGTGTTAGTAGCTAACACGGATTGCGTGTTTACGATGCACCGAGCACTCTTCTGAGAGCACTGCTGGAAGATCTCACGGCGTCGCTACAACCACCCCGTGAGGCGGGGAGCACCAGCATCTCCGCTGACAGGGAAAACGAGGCCCCCAGAGGGTACGTTCACCCACCTGTGGTCCAGTGAGGCGGTGGTGAGTTGGGCCTTCAATGCTAGGCTTTGTATAAAGAGCGGGGCTAACTTCTATGACTACTGGTAGAGAGACCAGCTCAGACCACGGCAGAAAATATGGGCCAATCCACGGGGGAGTAGCCGTGGGTCTCCCCTCTGGCCACTGGTCCACACCGTCCTGCATTTTCTGAGCTGATTCCCTACCCGCGTTGAATCCGGCCTGGGCTGTTTAAATCTCTGAGCCAACTCTTCCAAGACCTCAGTGAGTTTCTCCTCTTCAGCAGGTGAGGACGATGTCCTAGCCAGAGGCAAGTGTGTGGACACTGGCTTCCGGTCTAAAAGTGAGAGAGGAACAAACCGTGAGCAGCGAGGACGGGCCTCGGTCATTTCAGGGACCTGCCAGGGAGGGGCCCGCACGGGAGGGCGTCAGGTACCACCCCTGCCCTCAAGGGCCCGCAGAGACCGTGAGGTGCTGCCGAAGGGAGACCGAGGTCGGAGGCCGGAGGCCAGGGGCCAGGCGAGTGCCGACGGGGGGCAGGGCCCGCGGGCCTGGGTGCCGGCTGGGTGGGGCTCGAGGACCTGGGGGTGCGGAGTGCTTGGGATCTGGCAGGTGGCAGCGAGCAAAGGAGGTACAGCCACGCTCCTGGCCACCACAGGGTCTCCAGAGCGCCGTCACGGCTCACCCCGAGAATCCACTTCCGAAGTAGGACGAGAACCTCTGCCATCTTCCCTCAGCCTGCCTCCTCTCAGACCTGCCGGTGGGGATCGGGCCCAGGTAGGGCGCAAACCGCAGACAGATACCCGCCTCCAGAAACAGGAAAGCAGAGACTCGGGCCCAGGCCCTAGGGCTCTGGGGAAGGAGTGTTCATCTCCCGAGGTGTCCGTGGGCCTGGCCTTGCCCAGGACTCCGAGGCCAGGGTCACAACCCCAGTACTTACTCATGGGACCCACTGAGCGTGATAAAGTGGAAGCAGAGTTAGGGGGAGTCCTTCCCAACAGGCCAGTGAGCCGGCCCCCCAGGCAGGCCAGGCACAGCGTAACTCACCAAGCGAAGGGGGACAGCCCCTGCCCACCCGGCTTCACGGAGGGAAGGGTGCCCCTCGAGAGGCCTGCAGCCTGTGGTTGAGGGAGGAGGCCACCTTGGAAGAAGCGGCCGCTGGGCTGGGCGGGGGAGAGGGCCAGCCACAGCACGCGGTCCACACCCTGGGCCTCGGAGCGCGGCCTGGCGTGGGAGCCCGGCATCGAGAGCCGCGCACCTGCAGAGGGGGCTGCAGACAGCGCCTCGAGAGCCGCACCCGCATCCTCGAGCCCGGAGACCGTCCGCGGCTGGCTGCCTCGGCACCAGGGTAACCTCGAGGAGATGGAAGGAGAACACGAGCTGCCCTCTGCACTTCAAAACAGCATCCACGCGGGCTGTTCAGCCTGGCCCCCGGGAGCAGCCTCCCCCGCACCTCCCTGATCTCCAGCCTAGGACACGAGGGTCACACGGAGGCGAGAGGGTCCGAGTCCCGCCTCCTGGGGGAGCCATCGCGCTGCCCTGGCCTCTGACCTCTCCCAGGATCCAGGCTGAGGGTCCTTCCGGCTGCCTGAGCGCTCGCTTTTCAGGGGGGAGTGCTGGGGCAGCGGAGGAACTGTTTCCTCCCTCTGCCCCCACGCCCCAGCGACACAGAGGTTCCCCTCCGGTGGGGCCTCCCCAGCGTCCCCCCAGCCCCCACCGAGAGCAGCCCAGCGCTGGCTGCAGCTACCCCCTCACACATACACCGTACACACCCGTTTGTCCACAGAGCCGGTCTACAGTGAGCACGCTGGGAAGCCCAGCTGTTCTCTCACGAAGCCCAGGAAAGAAAAGAAAGCAGAGAAAACAACATTTGGGAGATGTAATGAGATCAGAGGCTTTCAGGCAGAGAATCATCTGAAATAAAATTAAAAAGAAATGTTTTTTTCTTTTTCCCTTCACAGTAACAGTGCTTGCTTATTGAGGGAAAATTAGGAAGTACTAATAAGTAAACAGAGGGAATTTGAATCCTCCTGTGATAACCACTTGGGGAGGACAAACGTCCTTGGGCCCAGGCCCCGCCCCAGCCCTCCCTCCGGCCTCAGTGCCCAGGACAGGCCAGCGGCCTCTCCAGGAGGCCCAGTCTTTGCCCTGTGACCCGTGGACCACAGATGGCAGACGACACCTCGACCCAGCTGCTGGACCCAGGTGGTGGGCTTGGAGCAGAGATTTGGCCAGCGCACAGGCAGACGTGCGGCCCGGCAGGGTGACATCCTCGGGAGGACGAGAGGCTCTCCACGGCCTGATGGGGCTACCCAGTCGGGCAGGGCCGGGCATGTCCTCCGCCAGGAAGTGGCATGGAGTAAGAAGGCACCCTCTCCCAAGAGCCTGGCCCAAGTCCCTCCTGGGGTGCAAGGCTGAGGATACCCTCCCCCTGCCATTCTGTCATCAGATCCTCACCGCAGCCAGCGGGCCACCAGCTCTCCCAGCCCAGTCTCCGTGGAATGCTAAGGAGTACCAGCACACCCCTTTCTCCATGGGGATGTGGGTGTAGAGAAGACAAGACCAGGAGGCTGTACACAGTCTGAGGGCCTGCTACCTCCCTTTCGAGAGCGCCGGTTTCCTTCCCATGGACGCTGACCCGCAGCTGTGCTCAGCGCTGAGCAGATTTCCTGAGCGGGCATTAGCTCTTGTCTCAGCTCACTTTCCAAGCACCAGAGCTGCGACCGGCAGCCTCATCTTCCACATCTCCTAGGATGGATCCCAAGGATGTCGATGCACACGTGAAGGCTTCCACCAAACTGACAACCGGCATTCGGAAGGTGACAGCAAGTGTCTGAGAGCGTGCCTCCCACAGCACTGTGGCCGGGCCCGGCCCCTCTCCGTGCCTACACATACACCGTTTGTCCACAGAGCCCAGACCGGGAAATTCTCTCACGAAGCCCAGGAAAGAAAAGAAAGCAGAGAACAACATTTGGGAAATGTAATGAGATCAGAGGCTTTCAGGCAGAGAATCATCTGAAATAAAATTAAAAAGAAATGTTTTTTTCTTTTTCCCTTCACAGTAACAGTGCTTGCTTATTGAGGGAAAATTAGGAAGTACTAATAAGTAAACAGAGGGAATTTGAATCCTCCTGTGATAACCACTTGGGGAGGACAAACGTCCTTGGGCCCAGGCCCCGCCCCAGCCCTCCCTCTGGCCTCAGTGCCCAGGACAGGCCAGCGGCCTCTCCAGGAGGCCCAGTCTTTGCCCTGTGACCCGTGGACCACAGATGGCAGACGACACCTCGACCCAGCTGCTGGACCCAGGTGGTGGGCTTGGAGCAGAGATTTGGCCAGCGCACAGGCAGACGTGCGGCCCGGCAGGGTGACATCCTCGGGAGGACGAGAGGCTCTCCACGGCCTGATGGGGCTACCCAGTCGGGCAGGGCCGGGCATGTCCTCCGCCAGGAAGTGGCATGGAGTAAGAAGGCACCCTCTCCCAAGAGCCTGGCCCAAGTCCCTCCTGGGGTGCAAGGCTGAGGATACCCTCCCCCTGCCATTCTGTCATCAGATCCTCACCGCAGCCAGCGGGCCACCAGCTCTCCCAGCCCAGTCTCCGTGGAATGCTAAGGAGTACCAGCACACCCCTTTCTCCATGGGGATGTGGGTGTAGAGAAGACAAGACCAGGAGGCTGTACACAGTCTGAGGGCCTGCTACCTCCCTTTCGAGAGCGCCGGTTTCCTTCCCATGGACGCTGACCCGCAGCTGTGCTCAGCGCTGAGCAGATTTCCTGAGCGGGCATTAGCTCTTGTCTCAGCTCACTTTCCAAGCACCAGAGCTGCGACCGGCAGCCTCATCTTCCACATCTCCTAGGATGGATCCCAAGGATGTCGATGCACACGTGAAGGCTTCCACCAAACTGACAACCGGCATTCGGAAGGTGACAGCAAGTGTCTGAGAGCGTGCCTCCCACAGCACTGTGGCCGGGCCCGGCCCCTCTCCGTGCCTCAGCTTCCCCATCTGTAGATGGGGGTGACGGCGGTGCCCACCGCAGGAGGTGCTGGGAGCAGCTCTGGGCACTCAGGTGTCCCGGGGTGCTGCCGTGGCTGCCGTTTTTCAGTTCCCTTGTCGGGGAAGGAGGAAAGAGCTACAGACCCCAAGTGCTGTGCCGGACAGAGGGCTCGGACCCATCCAGAGAGAGCTCTGCTCACCTTCCCTGCTGCTCCGGCATGCTTCCAGAGGGTTCCACCTGTCTCCTTAGTTACTTCCCTTTGTGCCTTCACTATGTCCAGAAGCCTGGGCAGTGGAGAGGTGGTCCGGCCTACCCCACGTCCCCAGGATCTCCCACAACACCCAGCGCCCCCATCCATAGGGAGGGGCCTCCTAGCCGCACCCCCTGCCCTGGCGCCACTTGCTCCCTGGGCCACGCACACGGTGGGGTGGGGGGACAAGCTGACCTCCCAGCTCTGCCTCTGTGGACCAGGCTTCTCCCGCTCTGGTCCCAGCCCGCCTCACTCCCGTGGAAACGAAGCTATTCCTAGTCCTCACGATACTGGTTCTGGGTCATTCCTGGGGAGAGTCAGTCCTGTGGCTGCCCACATATTTTAGATGAAACAGAGGCAGCAGGGAAATTAAAGACCTGCCTGGGGTGTCGACCCAGCCAGGATGCATGCACGGGCAGTGGATGGCCGGGTAGCTCGGGCCCACCGTTCGGTCAGAACCACCTGCTGCCTCTGGGGGAGGAGGGAGAACAGAGGGGAGGGTGAGGCAAGGGGGTCACAGGTGTAGAGAAGACAAGACCAGGAGGCTGTACACAGTCTGAGGGCCTGCTACCTCCCTTTCGAGAGCGCCGGTTTCCTTCCCATGGACGCTGACCCGCAGCTGTGCTCAGCGCTGAGCAGATTTCCTGAGCGGGCATTAGCTCTTGTCTCAGCTCACTTTCCAAGCACCAGAGCTGCGACCGGCAGCCTCATCTTCCACATCTCCTAGGATGGATCCCAAGGATGTCGATGCACACGTGAAGGCTTCCACCAAACTGACAACCGGCATTCGGAAGGTGACAGCAAGTGTCTGAGAGCGTGCCTCCCACAGCACTGTGGCCGGGCCCGGCCCCTCTCCGTGCCTCAGCTTCCCCATCTGTAGATGGGGGTGACGGCGGTGCCCACCGCAGGAGGTGCTGGGAGCAGCTCTGGGCACTCAGGTGTCCCGGGGTGCTGCCGTGGCTGCCGTTTTTCAGTTCCCTTGTCGGGGAAGGAGGAAAGAGCTACAGACCCCAAGTGCTGTGCCGGACAGAGGGCTCGGACCCATCCAGAGAGAGCTCTGCTCACCTTCCCTGCTGCTCCGGCATGCTTCCAGAGGGTTCCACCTGTCTCCTTAGTTACTTCCCTTTGTGCCTTCACTATGTCCAGAAGCCTGGGCAGTGGAGAGGTGGTCCGGCCTACCCCACGTCCCCAGGATCTCCCACAACACCCAGCGCCCCCATCCATAGGGAGGGGCCTCCTAGCCGCACCCCCTGCCCTGGCGCCACTTGCTCCCTGGGCCACGCACACGGTGGGGTGGGGGGACAAGCTGACCTCCCAGCTCTGCCTCTGTGGACCAGGCTTCTCCCGCTCTGGTCCCAGCCCGCCTCACTCCCGTGGAAACGAAGCTATTCCTAGTCCTCACGATACTGGTTCTGGGTCATTCCTGGGGAGAGTCAGTCCTGTGGCTGCCCACATATTTTTAGATGAAACAGAGGCAGCAGGGAAATTAAAGACCTGCCTGGGGTGTCGACCCAGCCAGGATGCATGCACGGGCAGTGGATGGCCGGGTAGCTCGGGCCCACCGTTCGGTCAGAACCACCTGCTGCCTCTGGGGGAGGAGGGAGAACAGAGGGGAGGGTGAGGCAAGGGGGTCACAGGTGTGCAGAGCCCCCCACGCCCCTGCCCAGGTCAGATTTCACCTTCTAGAATCATCCGCTCTTTACCAGCACACTCTGGCTAGAGCTTGGCCCCTCCATCTGAGATGCAGATGGACCTGCACCAGGAAAGCAGCTGCCCGCTGCCTAGGGGCTCCCCCACCCCCGCCCCAGGAAAGTACACCCACAGCCCCCGCGCTCCTCGTTGCGCGTGTTACCGTATTTGCTGCTGGACGTGAGCTCAGTGGGAGCACAGAGCACCGGGCAGGCTGCTGAGTCCCCGCAGCGCCCGCACAGGCAGGCTCTGCGTGGGTGTCTGCAGACGCGTGGAGGAACTGTCCCGGGATGCGGGAGAACGCATCTGTTGCGGGTTTCTCTAAAAATCGCTCACTACCCCACCCCCACCCCCGCCACGTAGAGCCTCAGCTGTGAGGAGGCCACGGCCCGTCCCAGGGCAGCGGAATCACCTTTGGCAAAGAGCGCCACCTGGGCCTCGTTTATGGAGTGAGTGGGTGGTTCCCCTGTTCCCTGGAAGAACCGTGAACAAGTCTGGTCCCTCCGACTGTCGGGTTCCGAGTCCTGAGAAGCCATCCGCCAGGCGCTGGTCTGGTTGGAGAGCCACAGCGGGGCAGAGAACCAGGGTGCACGGGGCTGAGGGAGGGAGGCGGAACAGCCCTCGGACCACGAGGGAAGGCTGTGGCCCAGCGCAGCTTCACAAACGGCCAGGGCGCCCCACCGGGGTGGGGCCCGAAGGGCAGGCACCGTGCGTGCGGCAGGCCGGCTGCCGGCTCCTGCAGCCGCTGTGATGAGCTGACCCACGGCAGCGTGACTACACTTGCTGTCCCAACTGTGCGCGTTCATGGCTTCCGAACTGGACGCACGTGCCCCTCAAAAGGGGCTTCCCCGTGGCCCTAGTGGTAGAGAACCCACCTGCCGACGCAGGAGACGAAAGAGACACGGGCTCAATACCGGGGCTGGGCGGATCCCCTGGGGGAAGGCGTGGATTCGTGTGTGGAGAATCCCGCGGACAGAGGAGCCTGGCGGGCTACAGTCCCTGGGGGTCGCAGGGTGTTGGACACGACCGAAGTGACCGAGCGCGAGCCTCTCAAGAGGGGGCTGGGAGCCCAGTGTGGTGCTGGTGCCATCTGTCCAGCCAGCGACCGGGTGCCGCCCAGGGAGGCCGGGTGCCCCCCAGGGCCGGGATCCTCCGGGAGCTGTGCAGGACAGGGCCTCCGCTGGGTCCTGCTGTGGAGACCACCCCCTCGGTGGGTCCGTGACACCAGGAAGAGAGGCAGCTGTTCCAGCTCCTCGGGGCGCCCTGAAGCCCCCACCCCCGCCCCGGTCCACGCAGAGCTGAGCTGGGCTCCTCCTGATGGGCAAGAGGATTCTCTCCGCTGAGGGACACTCAGGTGCTCCAGAGACTAGATCCAGGGGAGTGTGTGTCCCAGAACACGCCTTCCATGGGAGAGGGCCCCGGGGGCTGCCTTGAGAATGTCCCCTCGCTTACTTTGTTCAGTGCGTAGACCAAGGTGCCATCGAAGGCTGTCCTTTCTGACTGGAGGTCGTCGGTATTCAGTTTCTGAACCAACTTTCCTCCGGAGGACACTGTATCTGCAATAAATGAGATTTGTGAAGGAAAGTTCCTAATAGCTTCCCATCCCTCTCGTCTGTGTATTGGTTTCTCGTTGCTGTTGCGACAAAGGACCACACACTTTAAAAAGTGCAGATGAATCCCCCCCACTCAACTCTGGAAGTCAGAGGTCTGAGGTGGGTCTGGTGGGGCTAAAATCGAGCTGTCAGGAGAGACCCTAGGGCAGTTTGAGGTGGGGATTCATTCCTTGCCTTCTCCAGCTTCTGGAGGCCACTCGCAGGCCTTGGTTTGTGGCCTCACCCTTCTGATCACCTCTCCTTCCATCCTCGCGTCTCCTCTGACGCTGGCCCTCTTAGGACCCCTGGGACTGCACTGGCCCACCCCCTGCAGATGATCCACAGTACCCTTCCCATCCACGATCCTTCACTAGGTCACATCTGGGTCCCTTCTCCCGTGTCAAGGTGACATGATCCATCACAGTGCCAGGAATTGTGACCTGGACCTGGGGGGTCCGGGGAGGTCATGATTGTGCCGTCCCCCACGGCAGAGAGAAGGCAGCCTGCATAAGCCAGCCTCTTCCTGACTCCTCTCACTTGTCATTCTAACCCATTAGACGAAACTCCATAGCTGTCCCCTCCCACAAGAGCAGCAGGTCCTCCAGGAAGTGTACCACCCGCCCCCGCCCGCCTGCCGCCCCCAGCTGCCCCCGCTTCTCCCCTTTCCCTCTGCTCTGCCAACTCCCGGATGACTTCAGGGAAGAGCCTTTAGTGGGGGCTGAACGTGGCTCTTTCCTTGGCTCTGCCTCCCCACCCCCTTTCCGTGGGCTGTGTGTGGACCCACCCAACCAGGAGGGGGCGCGGAGGAGGAGCCCCTGAGCAAGGCCAGGCAGGACTGGCAGCGGGCTCCCAGGAAGCCTCGACTGCCAGGAGCGCTCTGGCACCGCAGGCCCTGCCTCCAGAGCTCCTCAAGTACATGTGTCCACAGGACAAAGCCCCAGGCTTCCCCTCACCCTGACCCGGATCCCTCCCTGCTCCACCAGCTCCTCCCCGGACCCACCTGGACACGGCCTGGCCGGCGCACCGCCGTGGGATCGCAGGTTGTCACGCCTCGTAGTGGACGGGGGCCGCGCACCCCGCCCCATCAGGGCCGCCGGGCAGCACGCGCAAGGCCGCGGAGTCCCCGCCAGGAGCAGCATCGCGGCCTTACAACACGCCCTCACGGGGTCGGCTCACCACTCGGGGGTCGGGTTCTCTCTCAAAGACGGGGATCAGCGCCGACGTGAGGACATACACACCTCGGGGGAGGGGGGAACAACACATCTGTGAGGGCTTTGCAGCCACGTGGGCTCAGAACCCCCATCAGGTGGCCCTGGGTGGAGGCGGGGTGACACGGCTCGGCTGCCTGCGCCAGGCAAACGGCAAGAGGCCGCCTGAGCCCCCGCCTTCCCCCCGCGGAGGGCTGCTATCCAGACCCGGGACCAGCCGTGTGCTGCTCTCGCCACCCGGTCCCCTCTCCAGCCCCACGGGGCTCTCCCTTCCCCAAGATTGGAACAAAGGTGCCTCAGGACCTCAGGGACTGAGACGAAAGGGTGTTCACACCAGAGGGAGAAAAACACACAGTCACACATGTTCATTCCGTCTAGTGTGTGCATGGAAACATACAAACAGGAAATATGACATGCATAAGCCAGCCTCTTCCTGACTCCTCTCACTTGTCATTCTAACCCATTAGACGAAACTCCATAGCTGTCCCCTCCCACAAGAGCAGCAGGTCCTCCAGGAAGTGTACCACCCGCCCCCGCCCGCCTGCCGCCCCCAGCTGCCCCCGCTTCTCCCCTTTCCCTCTGCTCTGCCAACTCCTGGATGACTTCAGGGAAGAGCCTTTAGTGGGGGCTGAACGTGGCTCTTTCCTTGGCTCTGCCTCCCCACCCCCTTTCCGTGGGCTGTGTGTGGACCCACCCAACCAGGAGGGGGCGCGGAGGAGGAGCCCCTGAGCAAGGCCAGGCAGGACTGGCAGCGGGCTCCCAGGAAGCCTCGACTGCCAGGAGCGCTCTGGCACCGCAGGCCCTGCCTCCAGAGCTCCTCAAGTACATGTGTCCACAGGACAAAGCCCCAGGCTGCCCCTCACCCTGACCCGGATCCCTCCCTGCTCCACCAGCTCCTCCCCGGACCCACCTGGACACGGCCTGGCCGGCGCACCGCCGTGGGATCGCAGGTTGTCACGCCTCGCAGTGGACGGGGGCCGCGCACCCCGCCCCATCAGGGCCGCCGGGCAGCACGCGCAAGGCCGCGGAGTCCCCGCCAGGAGCAGCATCGCGGCCTTACACACGCCCTCACGGGGTCGGCTCACCACTCGGGGGTCGGGTTCTCTCTCTAAGACGGGGATCAGCGCCGACGTGAGGACATACACACCTCGGGGGAGGGGGGAACAACACATCTGTGAGGGCTTTGCAGCCACGTGGGCTCAGAACCCCCATCAGGTGGCCCTGGGTGGAGGCGGGGTGACACGGCTCGGCTGCCTGCGCCAGGCAAACGGCAAGAGGCCGCCTGAGCCCCCGCCTTCCCCCCGCGGAGGGCTGCTATCCAGACCCGGGACCAGCCGTGTGCTGCTCTCGCCACCCGGTCCCCTCTCCAGCCCCACGGGGCTCTCCCTTCCCCAGGATTGGAACAAAGGTGCCTCAGGACCTCAGGGACTGAGACGAAAGGGTGTTCACACCAGAGGGAGAAAAACACACACAGTCACACATGTTCATTCCGTCTAGTGTGTGCATGGAAACATACAAACAGGAAATATGACATGCAGCAACACGGCTCAGGCCCCCAGGGTGGGATCAGGTAAAACATTTCCTTCCTCTACTCGGCATTTGTGTCCGGTTTGAATTTGAAAAATTGTACAATGAGCACAGATTCTTACGATCATTTCTGCATCGTAAAAGCCATGCATATAACATTTTCAAAGAAATGAGAAAAATACTATAGAAGCATATTTGACATAGATATCCACAGTATATGGAATGAGGCACTACTCAATGGCAGGAAGTTCCAATGTTTTGTGTGGAAAGACGTGTCAAAATGAGGACAGTGCATCTGCCAAGATGATGTTTGGAGACACTAAAGTGTTTTCTCTCAAGTGGACAGTCATCATGTCTGTGTTCTTAGGCTTATCTGTATTTTCTTTCAAGCCATGAACATACATTCCCTTGTGTGAAGGGACAGCGGGGGGCATTTAAATGAAAGGCCCGCGTTCCTTTCTGGGCCAGCCCTCAGTTTCTGCCTGAGCAGCTCCACCCAGCACCCAAGCCCCCGGGAGCAGCCTGGCCCCGTGGGGAGGGCACTCGGGGAGCCAGGAGCCTCCACGAGTCCTGGCTGGCGCCTGACAGCGGTGGAACCAGGGGCAGGTCCACCAGGCCGCTCGGCCCTGGTTTCTTCACGTGTAACAAGGAGACCACGGCTGGCCGGCCCACCTCCTGGGGTCAGAGGGCTCTGCGGTGCAGCACGACGAGACGTGTGGCTGCCCGCTCTCTGTGCCCGCTGTTCCTTATCACTCTTACTGTTATTAGGGCTTCCGAGCTGTGCCTTTCACCTCACACAACATTCTTAGTTCCCCAAACCAGAAACTGTTGCTGGAGGGGTCAGCCTCGCTAATATTCATGTTTTTTTAATATTCATGATTTTGAAAGTCTGGCCAACAGTGGGCCTCTGACAGCTGTTCGCCCTCATGCAGTGGCCTTGAACACTCTCTTTGCATTCACTGCTGGTGACTTCCTCTGTGATTTAATTTGCGAGAAGTAGAAAGGACTTCTGCCAAAAGCTATCAGCCCCGTCAGCCTGCCATGACGGATGGTCATGAACGACTCTGGCGGAAAAGAAATGCAAGCTGGAAGCAGGTTCCACACGGAAGGCCTGCACCCTGGAGAGGCACCCCGCCGCCCTCCGGGGGGGACTTGCTCGCCCCGCTGACCCCGTGCCCTTCAGGATGGATGAAAGCTGGGGAGGCCCTCTGCGCCTCTCCCCTCTCCCAGGGGAGGGTGGTGTGTTTGAGAATCCTGTAGATGCTAACAGAGTGACAATGTGGGGCTTTCCTGGTGGCTCAGAGGGTAAAGACTCTGCCTGCCACGCAGGAGACCCGGGTTCAATCCCTGGGTCGGAAAGATTTCCCTGGAGGAGGAGATGGCAACCCACGCCAGCTTTCTTGCCTGGTGAATGCTGTGGACAGGCTCAAGTCCGTGGGGCTGCAAAGAGTCAGACACGACTGAGCAACTAACACTTTGACTTCATGTATGTATTTATATTTCTTAATGAAAAGAACTGGAATTAAGACAGACCCAAAGAGGTTCTGTGATTTTTCTAAGTTTCCAGAAAGTCTATGCAGAAACAACAGATGGCAAATCTCCCTTCCCCTGAGTCATTAAACCGCAGAGCCGCAGCCTGCTGCAGTGCCGAGCGAGAGCGAGCGCGCCCACCCCGCCTGCCCAGTCCCAACCCCCGGGTCCCCCCGGGAGCCAGGAGCCTCCACGAGTCCTGGCGCCTGACAGCGGTGGAACCAGGCAGGTCCACCAGGCCGCTCGGCCCTGGTTTCTTCACGTGTAACAAGGAGACCACGGCTGGCCGGCCCACCTCCTGGGGTCAGAGGGCTCTGCGGTGCAGCACGACGAGCGTGTGGCTGCCCGCTCTCTGTGCCCGCTGTTCCTTATCACTCTTACTGTTATTAGGGCTTCCGAGCTGTGCCTTTCACCTCACACAACATTCTTAGTTCCCCAAACCAGAAACTGTTGCTGGAGGGGTCAGCCTCGCTAATATTCATGTTTTTTTAATATTCATGATTTTGAAAGTCTGGCCAACAGTGGGCCTCTGACAGCTGTTCGCCCTCATGCAGTGGCCTTGAACACTCTCTTTGCATTCACTGCTGGTGACTTCCTCTGTGATTTAATTTGCGAGAAGTAGAAAGGACTTCTGCCAAAAGCTATCAGCCCCGTCAGCCTGCCATGACGGATGGTCATGAACGACTCTGGCGGAAAAGAAATGCAAGCTGGAAGCAGGTTCCACACGGAAGGCCTGCACCCTGGAGAGGCACCCCGCCGCCCTCCGGGGGGGACTTGCTCGCCCCGCTGACCCCGTGCCCTTCAGGATGGATGAAAGCTGGGGAGGCCCTCTGCGCCTCTCCCCTCTCCCAGGGGAGGGTGGTGTGTTTGAGAATCCTGTAGATGCTAACAGAGTGACAATGTGGGGCTTTCCTGGTGGCTCAGAGGGTAAAGACTCTGCCTGCCACGCAGGAGACCCGGGTTCAATCCCTGGGTCGGAAAGATTTCCCCTGGAGGAGGAGATGGCAACCCACGCCAGCTTTCTTGCCTGGTGAATGCTGTGGACAGGCTCAAGTCCGTGGGGCTGCAAAGAGTCAGACACGACTGAGCAACTAACACTTTGACTTCATGTATGTATTTATATTTCTTAATGAAAAGAACTGGAATTAAGACAGACCCAAAGAGGTTCTGTGATTTTTCTAAGTTTCCAGAAAGTCTATGCAGAAACAACAGATGGCAAATCTCCCTTCCCCTGAGTCATTAAACCGCAGAGCCGCAGCCTGCTGCAGTGCCGAGCGAGAGCGAGCGCGCCCACTGCCTGCCAGTCACTGCTCCCTGGCGAGAGCTGGGCCCCAGGAGCTCCTCGCCCGGCTCACAGAGCCGACCGCGGGCCGGCTGGGAACACGGGCACCCACGCCACACTCCTGCCCCAAAGCCCTTCAGCGCTCCAGGCTCCAACCCAATCAAGCAGAAAATCCCTCGGCCGGCACGGTGGACTTCTTCCAGAGACATGCCCCCACTTAGGCATGGCCCCACATCCAGGTTGTAACAACACACAGAGTCGTGACCCTGAGCCAGGCACTGTGGGCGAGCGCTGTGGTCTCAGCTCTGGGGGCTGAGTTAGGGGTGACACCTGACCCCAGCGGTGCGGTCGAACCTTCCCTCCGAGCGAGAGGACACACGACCCCTGACTCAGTGGCCGCCATACCTGCCCTGTGGACACGGACAAGCAGACACGGGGAGGGCTGGGGTGGAGTCTGCGGACAGCGGTCCTAGAGAAACAGGGAACACTCACTCCAAGTCCTCACACTCTCCTGTCCCATTCCTAATACTCCCAAAGCCCAGCTGGGCCTCCACTGGGGAGTTCTATGAAGGCCATGCTCGTCTCCCCCCTCAGGAAAACCAGTTCTGTTTAGTCGGCTTGAGTGGGTTCCTGCTCCTTGTAACCAGTCCATCTCCGAGCCACTGGGCTTGTCTCAGCCAGAAAATCCACCCGTTCCTCTGTGCTGTGAGCTAATGAGAACATTCCTGGAAAGGTACAGGCAGGGCTCAGTTGGAAACGCCTGTGGGTGCCTTAATGTGAGCCAGTTCCATAGCTTCTGTTCCTCTGAGACTGACTAGCTCAGATCAGGAAGCCACAGGCCTTCCCTGGTGGTCCAGTGGTTAAGAATCCACTCTGCAATGAGGCACACTGGTTCGATCCCTGGTCTGGGAAGATCCCACATGCCATGGGGCAACGAAGCCCATGGGCCACAACTACTGAGCCTGCGTGCCTTAGAGCCTGTGCGCTGCATCAGGAGAAGCCACCACAGTGAGAAAGCCAAGCCCCGCTCTCCACATCTAGGGAAAGCCCCCTTGTTGGAGCAGTGGAGACCCAGAGTCCCCCAGAATAAAATACATCAATCAAATTAAACAAAAAATGATCAGGGACATTTGTGAGATTCTGAGCTTTGATGAGGAGAGAGGAGGGAGGGGGGAAAAAAAAAAACCACTATGTTAGAGTCTGGGCTCCAGAGGCAGGCCTGGGCGTAGGGAAGCCACCTGCAGCAGCGGGGTAATGTGCCCAAGCCGAGGCCTGCTCCCAGGAATAAGAAACGTCATTCCTTATCATTATGAGTCTTTAGTGTTTTTAATTTACACAATGCCTTCCTTCCAACACACTCATTATGTCGGTGGAGGTTCATTACCAGAAGGAGATTTGGGAGTGGGATTTATGCTGGACACCGTCTTCTAAATATGGCAACAAGGACCTTTATGACGTGAGGATATGACTTGAAGCAGATCTCTCTCTATAAGCTAATTAGGAAGGGATGCTAAACTGTGTCAAGCTGGGTGACGCTGAAGGAGAGATGTGTAGTCCTCTTAAAGCACTCTGGAAACCACATTTCCATCCAAATATTAAATTTACGGTGCTCCTAAAATTGTACCATAGCATAGGTATGATATATTTCAACAGCATTCAAATGACTATCTGATGAAAAACATACACTGTGATGTTTACATTTAGCAAGGAGAACAGATTGGAGATTCTATTAAGAAACTTTCAAAACCCGCTTGAATTAAAGCCACTTTGGTTACTAGGCAGGGTATATTTGGGTCCACGCATCTACCAGCTGTATTATCTGCTGGGGAAAATATTTGTCCCTCTACCCTGGGAAGGTGCTGGTGTGGATTTTAATGGAGCCGACAGCTGCCTGGTGAACACCACGTGGGACTTGCCCCATGGGTACAGTAACACAAACATCCCTCGTGAGCCCCGGGGGCCTCACGCACTCACTTTACAAATTATATAAATACCATTTCAGAGATCATATTACCCATGAAGGCCGCAGCACAGAGCCCCCGAGAAAAGGAGGAAGCAGGACCCAAGCTGAGTCCTGCTCTCAGCAGTAAGGAAGATAGTTCGAGTCATTCAACTTTTGTGGTATTTATTTTCGTGCCTTAGAGCCTGTGCGCTGCATCAGGAGAAGCCACCACAGTGAGAAAGCCAAGCCCCGCTCTCCACATCTAGGGAAAGCCCCCTTGTTGGAGCAGTGGAGACCCAGAGTCCCCCAGAATAAAATACATCAATCAAATTAAACAAAAAATGATCAGGGACATTTGTGAGATTCTGAGCTTTGATGAGGAGAGAGGAGGGAGGGGGGAAAAAAAAAAACCACTATGTTAGAGTCTGGGCTCCAGAGGCAGGCCTGGGCGTAGGGAAGCCACCTGCAGCAGCGGGGTAATGTGCCCAAGCCGAGGCCTGCTCCCAGGAATAAGAAACGTCATTCCTTATCATTATGAGTCTTTAGTGTTTTTAATTTACACAATGCCTTCCTTCCAACACACTCATTATGTCGGTGGAGGTTCATTACCAGAAGGAGATTTGGGAGTGGGATTTATGCTGGACACCGTCTTCTAAATATGGCAACAAGGACCTTTATGACGTGAGGATATGACTTGAAGCAGATCTCTCTCTATAAGCTAATTAGGAAGGGATGCTAAACTGTGTCAAGCTGGGTGACGCTGAAGGAGAGATGTGTAGTCCTCTTAAAGCACTCTGGAAACCACATTTCCATCCAAATATTAAATTTACGGTGCTCCTAAAATTGTACCATAGCATAGGTATGATATATTTCAACAGCATTCAAATGACTATCTGATGAAAAACATACACTGTGATGTTTACATTTAGCAAGGAGAACAGATTGGAGATTCTATTAAGAAACTTTCAAAACCCGCTTGAATTAAAGCCACTTTGGTTACTAGGCAGGGTATATTTGGGTCCACGCATCTACCAGCTGTATTATCTGCTGGGGAAAATATTTGTCCCTCTACCCCTGGGAAGGTGCTGGTGTGGATTTTAATGGAGCCGACAGCTGCCTGGTGAACACCACGTGGGACTTGCCCCATGGGTACAGTAACACAAACATCCCTCGTGAGCCCCGGGGGCCTCACGCACTCACTTTACAAATTATATAAATACCATTTCAGAGATCATATTACCCATGAAGGCCGCAGCACAGAGCCCCCGAGAAAAGGAGGAAGCAGGACCCAAGCTGAGTCCTGCTCTCAGCAGTAAGGAAGATAGTTCGAGTCATTCAACTTTTTGTGGGGTATTTACTCTTGGCTCGGGGTCAGACAGCAGTGAGCAGGAGTCAGATCTTTTCCCTGTGCCCCCAGCCTCAACTTCCCCCCCACCCCCCGACACTTCTAGTTCCACTTTTTAAATACCAGCGCATGCGTGCTAAGTCGCTTCAGTCATGTCCAACTCTCTGTGACCCTATGGGCTGTAGTCCATCAGGCTCCTCTGTCCATGGGATTCTCCAGGCAAGAACACTGGAGTGGGTGGCCATTTCCTCCTCCACAGGGTCTTCCCCACCCAGGAATCAAACCCACGTCTCCTACGTCTGCTGCACTGGCAGGCAGATCCTTTACCCCTGAGCCATGGGGCAAGCCCCTTTAAATGCCAGACCCAGTACTGAGCATACGGTGAGGGATCCTTGCCACAGGGTGCTCACCAGTCATTAACAGGTTGTCATGAAATAAACTCGCGCCCACAGTGAGGTCCGTGCTGTGTGTAAGTATGTGAACTGCTGTGAGCACGTGGGGTGCTGTGTGCAGTGTCAGAACCCCATCAGCAACGAGGCGACATCTGAGGGAAGATCGAGAGGAGAGGCCGGAGGCGGCTGGCAGAGGGGCGGGGTGGGAGGGCGGGGGTCCAGGCGTGGAGCACAGCCTGTGCAAAGAGCCTGGGGGTGGAGGGCTCGCTCGAGGGTGGCTGAAGCCGAGAGCAGCCTGAGCGTGTTGTTTAAATGTGGGGACGGACCTCTGCGAACTTGAATGGGAAGGAGCCATCTTCGGGGGCCCTTGGGGGCCCTGGCACCTGTCTTGGGCTCCAGGTCACTCGCAAAAGTGAAAATGTCGTCACCTCCTTGTTCTCCCCAGGCCATCCAAGGTCTGTACCTCAGGACAGTTACTGTTTAGTTGCTTAGTCGTGTCCAACTCTTTGCGACCCCGTGGACTGCAGCCCCCCAGGCTCCTCTGCCCATGGGATGTGCCAAGAACGCTCCAAGAACACTGGAGTGGGTGGCCACGCTCTCCTCCAGGGGGCTTCCCCACCCAGGGCCTGCACTCGGGTCTCCTGCACTGCAGGCAGGCAGTCTCTCTGCCACTGAGCCTCCAGGACAGCCCGGGCCTCAGGAGGCTGGAGCTAAGCCAGTGTCTCGGCCGGGATGACTGAACCCGCTCCCTGCTGTCACATCTGAGAGGGAGGCTGCTGCTCCTACCCCTGGGACACAAGGGAAGTGTCCACTTTACAGCGGGGAGTATGGGCTCATGAAAAGCACAAAGGTGCTTAATTGGGGTTTTGTCTTTTAGGATTCCCCAAAGGAATGCCTGGTGGAACGGCTGTGGGCAACATTCCTTGAAAAACACCCACGGAACCCTAGCCAGATCAGCAGCCCAGCTTCTGAGTCCCGAGGCCAGGAAGGGGCTGGGCACCTCGCTGGCTCCCTGGACTGGGGCCCGTGCTCCCTGGCTGCAGAGCAGGAAGAGTGGTCCCGGAGGGGCCCCGAGAGAGCTCGCCCTGGCCTGGGCGCTGCAGCGGCTCAGACATCACTCTGGAATGGCAGGCAGCGCAGGCGGGGAGGCCCGAGCACGTCATGGCCCAGAGGCTCAATTCCAGAAGGTTTTTCTGCCTCAGCTCAAACAGCCCCGACGGCCGGCAGAAAACCAAAGCCAGTGGGCAAATGACCTGTGACGTGGGGGCTCTGAGCCCAGCCTCTGCAGGCCACTGCACGGAAGGGTCCACTGCTTGTCCTCCTTGCCAGCTGATAGTGCTGAGCACCTGCTGTAACCAGGCAGAGCGGGGCCACCTGTGCTCTGAGCAGGAGAGAAAACAGGACCCTTTCTAGGAGTGTATGGATTACTAAGGAGGGGCACCTCAAGCCAACTGTCATGAAGAATCTGCTTCTCACCAATACACAGACTCACTGCTCAGAGCTAAGATGCTGCCCTTTCTTCTTACTTTGTCTTCTGTGTTTTCACATGCAGTACAAGTCTGTGTCTGTATGTACAGCTCTATGAGCTTTGGCCAATCCAGAAGGCTGGGTGTCTACGCGTTAGACTGTGGTGTGACTCAGAACCACTCACATCCCTGACGGTCCCCTGCTCCCTTTGTGGTCACACCCTCCTCGCATCCCTAACCACCCCCCGCCCCCCAGGACCACTGACCTGTTCCCAGTCCCCACAGTTCTGTTCCCAGAACGCCCCGTAAACAGAGTCATACAATGCGTCCCTTTGGCTCTAGCTTCACTTTCGCCAACGCATCTGAGATTCACCCACATTGCTGCCAGCGTCACTGTTGGTTCCTTCGGCTGCACAGCACCACGGAGTGTGGAAGCCCCACAGTTCATTCACCGGTTGAAGGACATCTGGGCTGTTTTCAGCTCGGGGTGATGAGGAGTGAAACCAAAGAACTATAAACACGTGTGCGCTTGTGTTTGCGTGAACTCAGTGTTTCTCTTGGGTGAAGAGCTTACAATTCCGTCTTTAACCCTTGCCTCTAGCCTATAAGGCATCATGATCCCCAGTTTACAGAATGGGAACATGAGGTCTGCAGAGGTCGAGGCAGTCTGCCCAGGGTCACGGAGCTGGAGGCACTGGGTTACGTAGACTCAGCTCCTCGTGAGGGCCAGGCCCTGCCTGCCCCCAGCGACTCACGCTCTTTGCCAGAAACCACCTATCGGTGGGTGCCTTCTAAGGAGCAGAGAGTCAGGGAGAGTGCTCTGGGAGCCAGGAGGAGGAGCAGGTCCACATTCCAGGCCGGGGGTGCTCTCCACCGGGAGTCCCAGAGAAGTGAAAGCAGACCAGGAGGGGCACATTCCAGACAGAGGAGCCTCAGGGACAACAGCAGGGTGGTGCCCAGTAAAACAGACCGCCTGGGGGCTTCCCTGAGGGTCCAGTGGCTAAAACCCAGTGAGCTCCCAATGCCCGGGGCCCGGGTTCAATCCCTGGTCAGAGAACTAGATCCCACAGGTGGCAACTAAGACCCAGCACTGCCAAATAAATATTTTTAAAAATAATCATGGACTGGCCGAGGATGCATGTTGGCAAACAACAGAAGTATGCCTGGGCAGAGGGCAGCGAGAGGTACCATAACAAGGGGTCTGGATGTTCCAGCAGCATTAGCTGGCACTGCTACAGCGCTCACTGTTCCCAGGCAAGGCATCTCTCTGGGGCCTTAAAGGTCAGGAGCTGGTGAGGTTTCGAGAACCAGATGGTGCCCAGTTGGAGTTTAGGATGGGGATTATTGAAAGTGAACACGCCAGCATCAAACACGTTCAGTGTGCGAGGGCATGCCCCTCCTTGGAAGTACTGTGTTTTGCTTTCCTGGGGTCTGGACTCTAGCTCCCTTCATGGATAAAAAGAGAATTCACCGTGTGGTGACTGAAACTGTGAGTGTGTCGGATTTGTCCGTGGGACCAGGAGTCCCTGTCATTTCTAAGTCCTCATTGCTGACCACAGCTTCCCGTGTGTGCCCTATGAGTGTTTACTGAACAAACAAGGTACTTTGTTCATTAAATATGTGGGGTTAATAGTGATCAAACTCAGAGGACTCACTTCCAAAGAATTAGAAGGTAATAAAATAGGGACTTTCCTGGCAGTCCAGGGGTGAAGAATCTGCCTTTCAATGTAAGGATGTGGGTTCAGTCCCTGGTTGGGGAACAAAGATCCTACACATCACGGGGCAACTGAGCCCCTGCACCACAGTGAAGATGCCACGCATCACAACTCAGACCCAATGCAGCCAAATAAATAGTTGTTAAAACAAGAATGTAACAAAATAGACTTTTGCTGGAGATTATTGTTGAACAATATTCAGCCCCACTTCCTCATCTTGTTGGGAGGAGTATGTTTTCCAGACTTTTTTTTTTTTTTGGTCACTTCTATTGGTCTTTCATTTATTCATTTTCATCCATCTTTGTTCTTTGGCCTGTGTGGGCCTCCCATCGCAGTGGCCTCTTTCTCTGCAGAGCACCGGCTCTGGGCACATGTGCTCCAGAGCTCCAGCTCAGTAGTTGGACACATCGGTCCAGCCACTCTGCAGCACGTGGGATCTTCCCAGGCCAGGGATCGAACCGGTGCCCCCTGTACTGCAAGGCAGTGTCCTTACCCACTGGACCACCAGGGAAGCCCTGTTTCCCTGACTCTTGATCCTGGTTCTGTGAAATGGCTCACATTGTTCAGTTGGACATAGGCAGATCTGAAGCATGCTTGGGCTTCTGCTCTTACCACTGGACCATACTCTGGCCAGCCTAATGTTCCAAGGAGGATGCAAAGGTTTGGAACATAATGAAGACCCGAGTTGCTGCTTAGAGATAACCCCACTGAGCCCAACTGAGATCAGTCCACCCAGCAGACCTGCATAAAAGGCAGCAAGAAATATTACTTGCTTCTTACTGTGTGCCTCAGCGATCTGGAGGATGTTTGTTATATAGCAAGAGCTGACAGATACAACCCTGTAGCAAAAATATACCAACTATGATTTTATTGTCTTTTGTTTAGGAAGGTAAGTCTCAGACCCTGGTTTCAAACTACGTCTGATCTTGTTTCCTTGTTTGAGAAATCTGTAGAGCTGTTAGGAGGACTGAATGAGATAATCCAAGAGAAACCGTTCAGCCCTAGCACAGGGAACGTGTTCAGCATGTGCGTTACTGCCATTATTATCATCACTATTAGAGTAAGGTGTGGGCTTCCCTGGTGGCTCAGCAGTAAAGAACCCGCCTGCCTGTGCAGGAGATGCAGGTTCCACCCCTGGGTTGGGAAAATCCCCTGGAGAAGGGAATGGCGACTCACTCCAGGACTCTTGCCTGAAGTATCCATGGACAGAAGAGCCTGGCAGTTCTGGACCCTGGGTCCCTGCTCTCAGCAGCAGTTCCCACTGGATGTGGAGCTGTGCCAGTGATTAGAAAGCTCCAGATAACAGAAGGGGACGTGAACAGAATGGGAGCATCTACTGTACCCTGATGGATGGATATCCTTTCCAAATGACCTCCGCTGAACCACCCACCGTCTGCCAAAGGGCTAAGGCATCACTGCCTGTTTATGACAGTCAATTAATTGATGGCACAGGTGTCCTGGTGGAGGTGGACTGCGTTCTCGTCTCGTGCCCCATGGGTGAGAGGGGCTGAGACGCGGCTGAGAGTTTTAATCGGCTCACGCTCAGGCTGTGGCCAGCTGCCGGCTCAGCACTCAGCCCAGCACCTCCGCCTCCGCATCTGCCTCCCCTCGGACTCTTGATCCTGGTTCTGTGAAATGGCTCACATTGTTCAGTTGGACATAGGCAGATCTGAAGCATGCTTGGGCTTCTGCTCTTACCACTGGACCATACTCTGGCCAGCCTAATGTTCCAAGGAGGATGCAAAGGTTTGGAACATAATGAAGACCCGAGTTGCTGCTTAGAGATAACCCCACTGAGCCCAACTGAGATCAGTCCACCCAGCAGACCTGCATAAAAGGCAGCAAGAAATATTACTTGCTTCTTACTGTGTGCCTCAGCGATCTGGAGGATGTTTGTTATATAGCAAGAGCTGACAGATACAACCCTGTAGCAAAAATATACCAACTATGATTTTATTGTCTTTTGTTTAGGAAGGTAAGTCTCAGACCCTGGTTTCAAACTACGTCTGATCTTGTTTCCTTGTTTGAGAAATCTGTAGAGCTGTTAGGAGGACTGAATGAGATAATCCAAGAGAAACCGTTCAGCCCTAGCACAGGGAACGTGTTCAGCATGTGCGTTACTGCCATTATTATCATCACTATTAGAGTAAGGTGTGGGCTTCCCTGGTGGCTCAGCAGTAAAGAACCCGCCTGCCTGTGCAGGAGATGCAGGTTCCACCCCTGGGTTGGGAAAATCCCCTGGAGAAGGGAATGGCGACTCACTCCAGGACTCTTGCCTGAAGTATCCATGGACAGAAGAGCCTGGCAGTTCTGGACCCTGGGTCCCTGCTCTCAGCAGCAGTTCCCACTGGATGTGGAGCTGTGCCAGTGATTAGAAAGCTCCAGATAACAGAAGGGGACGTGAACAGAATGGGAGCATCTACTGTACCCTGATGGATGGATATCCTTTCCAAATGACCTCCGCTGAACCACCCACCGTCTGCCAAAGGGCTAAGGCATCACTGCCTGTTTATGACAGTCAATTAATTGATGGCACAGGTGTCCTGGTGGAGGTGGACTGCGTTCTCGTCTCGTGCCCCATGGGTGAGAGGGGCTGAGACGCGGCTGAGAGTTTTAATCGGCTCACGCTCAGGCTGTGGCCAGCTGCCGGCTCAGCACTCAGCCCAGCACCTCCGCCCCTCCCGCATCTGCCTTCCTTCCTCACGGACTCTTAACACCGCTAAATGCTAACAGGCAAAATGTATGTGATGCGAGAAGACCCAAAGCACGGGAGCGAGAAGAGCAACCTGTCTCATGAGATCACTTCACTTCCACGCTTCATCTCTCCACAAATCTACCCCAGGCAGTTCATTATTGTTCCCCAGGAGAGTGAGCCACGAAAACCTCTCCAGACCCCATCCACGCCCAAAAGGAGAGAGAGAGAGATTTCCAAACTGTATCTAATCCGTGTACTGTGATACTGTCGCAAGGAGCCACACACAGCCATGGGCTCTGACGGCATCTCACTAATCCTCCACCAAACCTAAGGGTTTCCAAATGCGTAGGGTCTGGTGACACATTCTGCGGACACTGGTGGTGTCCTGTCCTTGGGGTTATCAGGAATCTACTGACGCTTGAGTGGGGACTGGAGGTATTTCTAGAGGCCCAACTGTATCTTAGGAAAGAGAAAACAACCTAACCTGTGTTACATAATCAGGCCGGGAAAACATGTTTCATATTAGAAAGGCAGCCAACAATTTCCTAGGACTCAGACAGAGGTCTGAGCTGTCCGCTGGGCTCTGGACCTGCTTAAGAATAATAATATTTGAACCTCCTCATCTGTGAAGCAGAGAGACATCCACCTGCCCTCCTGTCACTGACTGGCCTCTGTGTATACTGGACTACGTCTTCCCCTCTGGAGAGGATGAATAAATATTAAGCCTGTGAATGATTAGGCTTCTCAGAGAGACTGGGAAGATCAATGTTTCTAGCACAAAGAGGAAATGAAAATGAAGAGAGAGCAAGGTCCTTGGAAGCAGACCGGATCCATACAAAAAGTACAACATAACCGGCTGTATAATCAAAAAAATCAGAAAATAAACGGGAGTTTCCTGGAGGTCCAGTGCTTTAAGACTCAGTACTGTCACTGCTGTGACCTGGGTTCAATCCTGGTTGGGAAGGTAAGATCCCACAACCCGGGCTTCCCCTGGTGGTCCAGTGGGTAAGGACACCGCCTTGCAGTGCAAGGGGCGCCGGTTCGAGCCCTGGCCTGGGAAGATCCCACGTGCCGCGGAGCGGCTGGACTGATGTGTCCAATCACCGAGCCGAAGCTCTGGAGCGCATGCGCCCAGAGCCGGCGCTCTACAACGACAGACGCCACTGCGAAGGGAGGCCCACAGGAGCCAAAGAACAAAGAGGGATGAAAATAGAGAAACGAAAGACCAATGGAAGTGGCCTGCCCACTCCCCTCCCTCCCCAACCCGACCCCCGCCCAAAATAAATAAAAGAAAAAAAAAGATCCCACAACCCGTGCAGTGCAGCGAAAAAGAAAAAAGGCAGTCCCCTTGGAGTTTATCAGATTTGCCCACATTCTCAAGCAATGTAGATTCCCAGGGTGCCCTCAACCCATGCCATGCTCCCCTCCCCGGCTCCCTCAGCTCTTATTTCATAACTCAGTGACGGGTCTGAGGGAGGAGCTGCTGGCAGAACTCGTCCTGGCTGTGAACGTGGGCTCTGGAAGCAGGCGGACTTGGGTTCGGATTCCGGCTCCTCCACTTGACCTTGGGCAAGCTACACAAGCTCCCTCAGCCCTAGTGTTTGCATCTGTACTGTTCAGGCAGGAGCACAGCCATCCCAGGGTCATCCCGCGGGTCCAGCCACGAGTGCCCAGCAGGCGGCGCACACACCCGGCAGAATGCAGCGGGGGCGGAGGGCTGGGCGGGAGGCAGCAGAGCTGTGCGACCCCACAGGCCCCTGGTCCTTTCGAATCCAAGGGCCCCCATTTCTGTTTGGCACTGGGGTCCCACAAATCCAAAAGCTGGTCCAAAGGTGTAGTCACCTAGGCGGCAGCTGCTAGGACCCCAGGATTCTCTGCCCTCCAGTGGAATTAGAAGGCAAACCCTGGCATGACCCCACATCCACGTACCTTTGATGCTCTAAGCAAGGGATACCGCATTTGGAACAAAGTGAAAGACAGGATTTTTGTCCTAAACCTGCGGCATTTACTAGAAAGTGCCTAGGGATTTGTTTAAAAAGAAATGAATGCAACCTCAGAGCTGGGGAGGAGGGTCCTCACAACTCCCCATGTCCCCCTTCTCCTGGAGAGAAATCGATGATCATTCTCCCTGGATCCCTTCTTCCCTCCATCCTGAGGAGGTGGACTACTCCAATAATAAATATAGGAGGGACTTCCCCGGTGGTCCAGTGGTTAAGACTCCGTGTTCCCATGCAGGGGTCCTGGGTTTGATCCCTGGTCAGGGAACTAGATCCCACATGCCGCAACTAAGACCCAGCACAGTCAAATAAATAAATAATTTAAAATAAATAAATACAGGAAATTTGGGAGCAAGAAACTAGGTTTCCTGCGAAGGGTTGGTGGTATCTGAGGCCGGTCAGCTGCAACAAAGCAAGCAAGGCTCTCTAATCCTGGGGGTCCTGCATTAAGGAAGCCCTTGGCTCTCACCTGAGCCATGCCCGTCAACCAGCCTCATCAGCAACAACAGTGCCTTGGGGCTTTCATCCCTTACTCCACTGCCTTACTCCTCACACTGTTCAGTTCTGGCGCGGGAAGAGATTGCTATTTAATGGACACCCTCGATGACCCCAATAACCACAGGAACTCCAGCCATTCATCTTCTGGCTTAGGATTAATTAAAACCCCTTATTAAAAGCCTCGCTTCCTATGAGGAAGTGGTACAGGCACTGGAGAGAATCTGAGATTTGCTGCATCTCCAAGTTGAAAGGCACTGAAATTGCCTACAGATGGTCTCCGATTTACGATGGTTTGAATTGTGCTTTTACAATGGTGTGAAAGCAATATGCATTCCACAGAAACTGTGCTTTGAAGTTTAGATTTTGAACTTTTCCTGGGCTGGTAATAAATGATATGAGGCTCTCTCGGGATGCAGGGCGGCTCCCAGGCAGCCACAAGACTGAACAACCTGCATGTTTACAGCCGCTCTGGACCAGTCAATGGTTCTGTTTTTCACTTTCAGTACAGCATCTAATAAACATGAGAAATTCAATACTTTATTCTACATTAGGCTTTGTGTTAGATGATCTCGCCCAACTGTAGGTTAACAAGTGTTCTGTGTCTGTTTAGGGTGGGCTGGTCTAAGCGAGGATGTCTCGTAAGTTAGGTGGATTCAGTGCATTTTCAGTTTATGACATGATCAACCCACGGTGGGTAGACTGGGACCTAGCCCCGTCGCACGCTGAGGAAGATCTGTACTCCTGGATCCCTTGGTTCGAGAGGGAGAAAATCCTAAGAGGTTAAAATCCTGGCACCTTGGTTCTCAGACTTCAGCGTGCATCAGAATCATTTGGAGGGCTTGTTCACATGCAGATTTCTCAACCCCATTCCAGTTGCAGACTCAGTAGATCTGGGGGCGAGGCCCAAAATGTGCATTTCTACCAAGTTCCCTGGTGACGGCCCGGCCCAGGAATCCCACTTTGAGAATCACTGGCCTGGCACAAAACAGGTCAGCCTGTTACCACAGAGCGGGATCTGGAACCCAGAGGGGCCTGGCTCCGGGTGAGTGAATGCCTCTCTAGGCCCATGTTCTTGCCTTCTGGCTGCTCCTTCCTCAGCCCTGGCAGGTAGGGCTCTTGGCTGCACCGTTCATATTTGCACTTTCTGACTAAGGTGACCCTGCCCTCCTCACCAAAGTCACATCTATAATGAGCCTTGAGCTTCCTAGAAAAACACACTAATAATACTGAGTATTTCTGGCACTAACACATATTATTAGAAAAAAAAAACAAAACAAAACATGAGGGGCTTCCCTGGTAGCTCAGTGGTATACAGAGCTCACCTGCCAGTGCAGGAGACGTGGGTTTGATCCCTGATCCGGAAAGACCCCACGTGCTGCAGAGAACTAAGCCTGTGAGCCACAACTATGGAGCCTGTGCTCTGGAGTCTCGGAGCCGCAACTATGGAGCCCATGGGTCGCAACTACTGAAGCCCGTGAGCCCTAGAGCCCGAGTTCCACCACAAGAGAAGTCATTGCACCAAGAAGCCTGCTCACCTCAACTAGAGAGTAGCCACAGGCAGCAGTGAAAACCCACAATAGCCAAAAATAAATAAATAAACAAAATTTTTTAAAAATGAAAAGAGCGTTTTATGAAGAAGAAAATAATGCACTGAAGGATAACGTTAAAGTGAATGCAATCATGCTAAGGACCAAGAATCCCAACCAGTGTACCACTGTTCTCCTGATCCTTCTATGGTCATCTATGTTTTGCTAAAGACAAACGAGAACAGCGGACGCTCACCCAGAGTGTTGGTGGCAGTTTTTTTCAAGTCCGTCTTTCACGAGCTCTCTCTTACTGACCATGCAACTGGCGTTGTTGATCTAGAAATTACAGTTCCCATTTCAAAAGAAAGAAAACTAAGGTCAAGCGACCTGTTTCCACATCCCACGGCTCCAGCGCCACCCCCGGTCCTGCGCTGGCGTGATGAGAATTCAAGTTCTGCTCAGCTGCCCCTCCACACCAAACCCCTTCCTGGAAAATGCCATTTGTGAAGCAGTCTCAGCCACGGGACTGTGCAGAGCCCTCCGATGACCCTGGCTTGGCCAGGCAGCCTCATTCACAATAAAGTGCCCCAGGAATTCACCTAGATCCATGTTTATCCAGTACAAGGATGTGATTTAAGT
Source organism: Tragulus kanchil (assembly GCA_022376925.1). Taxonomy (NCBI): domain Eukaryota; kingdom Metazoa; phylum Chordata; class Mammalia; order Artiodactyla; family Tragulidae; genus Tragulus; species Tragulus kanchil. The sequence goes on along the minus strand of JAIOJX010000003.1, from coordinate 71,793,489 downwards.
TTTCTAGAAAGTAGCCACATGAGAAAGGCAAAGAGAGGAATAGTTTCTCAGAGCTGAGGTACTGAATCCAAGGCTGCAGTCCTCTTTTGCCCCAAATAAAATTTAACTCACCAAAAAAAAATAAACAAACAGGTAAAATTGATTTTAATAATGGATTTAACTCAATATATTCAAAATAGTAGCATTTCAAGATGCAATCAACATAAAAATGTTAAACTATAAAAATGTTAGTTTACTTCTTTTTTTATACTAAGTCTTAGACTCTGGCAGATTTTTTACACTGATGGAACATCTCAGTTTGACCCAGCTATGTTTCAAATGCTCCACAGCCATACTGGACACTACAAGGCTAGACTTGGGTCCAAACAAACATTCTGGAGCACACAAGAAACTCCCTGGGCAGAAGAGCAGCTCAGCTCAAAGCCAAGCAGACGGGAGGGGCAGAGGGACTCCAACCCACCTGAGCCCTCCTGCCACTGGCTGTGTCACTAACAGACATGCGTGTCTGCAGCCGGTGCTCTCGTGGACACCGCTTTTTATGTGAACTTTCCACTGAGCCTCTGATTTTTTTTGTTTTTTGGCCACTTCTATTGGTCTTTCATTTATTTATTTTTGTTCTTTGGCCTGTGTGGGCCTCCCATCGCAGTGGCCTCTCTCATCACAGAGCACCGGCTCTGGGCACATGCGCTCCAGCGCTCCGGCTCAGTAGTTGGACACATCGGTCCAGCCGCTCTGCAGCTCGTGAGATCTTCCCAGGCCAGGGATCAAACCGGTGCTCTTTGAACTGCAAGGGGGTATCCTTACCCACTGGACCACCAGGGAAGCCCTGAGCCTCTAATTTTAACATACCATCCCCAAATCTACAGAGCTCAGGAATACCAACATACAGACCACTTTATGGAATAATGGAACCTCCCCATCTCCCCGACAAAGACTCGTGTAGGGTCCCTTTTATTTCCCCAAAAATCCAACCACATGGTTAGACTGACTCTATGAGTCAATTAACAGGCCTCCCTATGAGAGGGTCTCTCTACAGTGTCGCCATAAAGATCCACAAACACACACACACCGTCCTCATCCACACAGAGGAGAACACACATGCAAGAGATGCATCCCCTATGTTTGTTGACAAAGCTCACCAGGACGTTGAGGGTATATTCCTGCTTGAAATTTCCAACGAATTTCCAGATTGCCTTGGGATCAGACAGGGCCACAATGTGCAGGAAGATGTTCTAAACCAGAAAACAAAAGAAGCTGTAAATCTTAACAACAACAAACAGATATATGTACCTGTTTCATTAAAAATGGTTTTAAAAAAACAACTCATTTGGAATAATATAAAATGGAAAGTCTCCCTGCTCAGAAGTCTGCCATTGTTCACAATTTCTTATGAACCACCCAGAAATAGTTTAAGTGCACACATACATATAATATGTGTACACATATGGTTTAGTCATTCTATATATACACACATATTAAGCATATACATATACATATGTGTATGTGTATCTTCTTTCCATATAGATTCAGACTTTAACATTGTTCTATATCCTTCTTTTTCACTTAACAACATGGCTTAGAGATACTTTTATCTCTAAACTTCAGATTTTTTTAATGGCCATGAAACATTACAGGATGTGTCAGAGTTTCCTACCAATCAGCTGGGGGTTTTAGCAATGTTTCTGAGCTAACTGCAGGAGATGGTGAAAGACGGGGACGCCTCTGTAACCTGGGGTTGCACAGAGCAGGACCTGACTGAGCAACTAACCTGAACGGAACAGTATTTGGTGCCTAACAGAATCTCCAGGGCACATGAGACCCGTGCGGTGCCGGCTTCCTCTGTGACTCAGTGCTGGCTGACCACGCCGGTCAGTGTCTGCCCTGCGCTCTGGTGACCTCTGGTGCAGCACCTCCCCACCCGCCACAGACGCAGAGCTCCCCGACGGAGCGGCCCTGCTGAAGGCGCCTTTCTCCTCCACGGCAGCGCACACACCGCCATACACACACATGATCCATGCATGGTGGCTGTTGAGCCCTTTTTCCCAGCACGTGAGTGAAACCCGCGTTCTCAGCATCCAGGGAACGTGAGGCTCAGCATCCCTGAACTCCAGCAGATGCCAGGGACTGATTCTCCAGCCCAAGACAGTGACGCCTGCTGCTGCAAACCAAACCCCCTGACCAGCCATAAATCCCACGATGAAGTGGAGCGCAGCACCCTGCCTCAGTTTCCCATTCATGGAGCCATGGAACCCAAGTCACAATTTCTACTGATCTCAGAACGTGTTGTCTCCCCTGAGACAAAGGCTCAGAGGATGAGAAGACAGAAGCCAGCCCATGTTTTCCAGACTCAGAAGGTCTGTAAGCAGCTTGAATGCCATGCTCAGCCTAAGCCTGGCACCACTAAACCTTCCTCTGCCTTCAAGGGAGAGGAAAAGCATTGTCTCTACAGGACTACGCTCTTCTTAAAAGTCTCTGGGTGTCCTGGCCCAGCCCCAGTGGACACAAGGCTGCCGATTCACCCCTGGGCCGGACGTGAGCCTCTACCGATGAAGGTTAACCAGGTCTAGACACCGAATCCTTTCCTTCCCCACAACCGCCTTAGAACACCCTCCCACCCAGCAGGGCGGCGAGACACTCACACAAAATCCGAACAAAATTCAAGTGAGCTAAAATCAGTTTCACTCAGATCATCCTACAGACTCCTAGAGCTGCCTAGAAGCACCCAGGGCATCTTAGAATTAAATAAAAGCTGCAGTAGGGAAGAGGGAACTCAGCCATGGCGCCTGGGGAAATGAAGCATCCCGAGAAGGTCACGGGAATCATCCACCTCCCCTGGTGAGAAACGAGGAAGCTGGAAGGTACCCAGGAGAGGCCAGCCATCTGCTGTGACCAGGAGAAGGAACCGGGCAAGTGCCTCATATGCAGGTGCCCGCGGTTGTGGGCAGTTTTGATGGAGGGGCAGCGGGTGTGGGGGCTGCAGGAGGCGCCGGTGCACAGGCCAGAGGAGGGAACCCAGGAGGGACTGGAGGCAAGACGTTCTTGAGTGGAAGTGTGGGGCCCGTGGTCACTGGCGGCCACCCGCTCCTCCGCAAGCGACTCTGGGGTTTCCCTCGGGGCCAGGTCCCCAGGGAACCACCGGCACAGGTGCCCAGGCCCCCACCCTGGCCCCACTTGTGTTAATGCTCTGCCTTCACCGACCTGCAAGTCTTTCTGTTTTGTTTTGTTAATTTTTAACTGGAAGAGAATTGCTTTACAAGGCTGCCGGTTTCTGTGCCTCCCTCCCACTGCCCCATCCCACCCCTCCAGGTCATCGCAGAGCGCGGAGCTGAGCTCCTGGTGCTCCATAGCTGCTTCCCACTGGATAGCCATGTGACACACGGTACTCATGTATCAACCAGTGCCCGGTAAGGAATTTGCCTGCAGTGCAGGAGACCTGGGCTTGCTCCCTGGGTTGGGAAGGTCCCCTGGAGAAGGGAATGCTCGCCCACTCCAGTATTCTTGCCTGGAGAATAACAAGGGGACAGAGGAGCCTGGTGGGCTGCAGCCCACGGGGTAGCCACGAGTTGGACATGACTAAGCGATGAACACTTTCACTTTCTCCTGTTCCAGAGTACTCTCTAGTCCTCCCACCCTCTCCTTCCCCTCCTGTTGTCTGCCTCTGAGTCTCTCTATTCCTGCCCTGCAAATAGGTTCAGTGAAGTGGGTCAGAAAGAGAAAACCAAACATCATACGACAACACACGAGTATGGCAGTCTCACGCTCTGGACACCAGGGTCCCTCCCACCCTCTGATTCTGACTGGGCCGGAAGATCACGTGGCCAGTGCTGGTGAGCCTGAATACTCTCCACAGAGAGGCTCTCATCAAGGCCAAAATGCGGTTTGCTGTCCCTCTTTATCCGAAGGCCTCTAGGTCGGTTTACAGCTGGGCTCACCCTGAGTCACCCTGGACACTGCCCACTGACCTGGCCTCCTTTTTGGAGGGCGGGGGGAGCCCCAGCAAGGCCCTGTCTGTGCCATGTCTCGGCAGCCGGCGCTGCTGCCTTCGCAGGGGGTGGGGCGCCAAACCTCGCCGCCCCCATCCCCCCGCCTTAAACGTGGCCTCAGCGGTGCGGGCTGCAGAGGCCAGGCGAAACCCAGGAGGGACTGGAGGCAAGACGTTCTTGAGTGGAAGTGTGGGGCCCGTGGTCACTGGCGGCCACCCGCTCCTCCGCAAGCGACTCTGGGGTTTCCTCGGGCCAGGTCCCCAGGGAACCACCGGCACAGGTGCCCAGGCCCCCACCCTGGCCCCACTTGTGTTAATGCTCTGCCTTCACCGACCTGCAAGTCTTTCTGTTTTGTTTTGTTAATTTTTAACTGGAAGAGAATTGCTTTACAAGGCTGCCGGTTTCTGTGCCTCCCTCCCACTGCCCCATCCCACCCCTCCAGGTCATCGCAGAGCGCGGAGCTGAGCTCCTGGTGCTCCATAGCTGCTTCCCACTGGATAGCCATGTGACACACGGTACTCATGTATCAACCAGTGCCCGGTAAGGAATTTGCCTGCAGTGCAGGAGACCTGGGCTTGCTCCCTGGGTTGGGAAGGTCCCCTGGAGAAGGGAATGCTCGCCCACTCCAGTATTCTTGCCTGGAGAATAACAAGGGGACAGAGGAGCCTGGTGGGCTGCAGCCCACGGGGTAGCCACGAGTTGGACATGACTAAGCGATGAACACTTTCACTTTCTCCTGTTCCAGAGTACTCTCTAGTCCTCCCACCCTCTCCTTCCCCTCCTGTTGTCTGCCTCTGAGTCTCTCTATTCCTGCCCTGCAAATAGGTTCAGTGAAGTGGGTCAGAAAGAGAAACCAAACATCATACGACAACACACGAGTATGGCAGTCTCACGCTCTGGACACCAGGGTCCCTCCCACCCTCTGATTCTGACTGGGCCGGAAGATCACGTGGCCAGTGCTGGTGAGCCTGAATACTCTCCACAGAGAGGCTCTCATCAAGGCCAAAATGCGGTTTGCTGTCCCTCTTTATCCGAAGGCCTCTAGGTCGGTTTACAGCTGGGCTCACCCTGAGTCACCCTGGACACTGCCCACTGACCTGGCCTCCTTTTTGGAGGGCGGGGGGAGCCCCAGCAAGGCCCTGTCTGTGCCATGTCTCGGCAGCCGGCGCTGCTGCCTTCGCAGGGGGTGGGGCGCCAAACCTCGCCGCCCCCATCACCCCGGGCCGGCCCAGCCTTTGGAAAGCGTGGCCTCAGCGGTGCGGGCTGAGGCCGCCTCCCAAAGGGAAGCAAGAACGAGCGCGGCCCGGAGGCCGCCCCCGCACCGGCGCCCCCGCGGGCAGCAGGACGCCCCGCAGGAGGGCAGCGGGCCGCTCACCTGGCTCCCGCTCTCCCCGATGATCTCACCTCTGGCACCTTCCGCTCGGCGGTGATCGCGACAAACCAGGTAAACTGTGCCACCTGGTGGAATTGAACAAAAGCGTCGATGAGGGAGAGCGACAGCGACAGCCCTGGAGACGGGCTTTTCCAAAGAATGCCCACATCCGGGCTCTCAGAAAGCGTACCTGATATGGAGGCCACTCTGGAAAATGTAGGCAGATGGTGCCCGCAGTCAGAGCAGCAGGTGGAAGAGACAGGGTGGTCCTGGAACCTGTGCCCCTGCTCTACCTGCGCCGAGGGTGCATCTGGGGGAAGGCCTTGATTTTTTTTAAGGATCTGAATACATCAAGGATGGACTTCCCTGGTGAAGCCACCTGCAATGCAGGAGACCTAGGTTCTATCCCTGGGTTGGGAAGATCCCTGGAGAAGAGAACGGCAACCCACTCCAGTATTCTTGCCTGGAGGATCCCATGGACAGAGAAACGAGTAGGATTCGACTGAGTGACTACACACACACACACACACACAGACACACACAGACACACACAGGCACACACACACACACACGGATGAGAAGGGTCGGTCTTGGTCACGCCCGCATCCCTAGGCTCTTGTAGAGAACCTGACACACGGGTCTCAACCCGACTGCACTTTATACCACCTGGGAAGTTTTAAAGCTCCCAGGTGAGGCTAATGTTCAGCCCAAGTTGAGACACCCCTAATAGGTAGCAGGCTATTAGTTGAACCCATAAATGGCACTCAGACTATCGGGGGACACCCCAAGGCCAAAATGCGGTTTGCTGTCCCTCTTTATCCGAAGGCCTCTAGGTCGGTTTACAGCTGGGCTCACCCTGAGTCACCCTGGACACTGCCCACTGACCTGGCCTCCTTTTTGGAGGGCGGGGGGAGCCCCAGCAAGGCCCTGTCTGTGCCATGTCTCGGCAGCCGGCGCTGCTGCCTTCGCAGGGGGTGGGGCGCCAAACCTCGCCGCCCCCATCACCCCGGGCCGGCCCAGCCTTTGGAAAGCGTGGCCTCAGCGGTGCGGGCTGAGGCCGCCTCCCAAAGGGAAGCAAGAACGAGCGCGGCCCGGAGGCCGCCCCCGCACCGGCGCCCCCGCGGGCAGCAGGACGCCCCGCAGGAGGGCAGCGGGCCGCTCACCTGGCTCCCGCTCTCCCCGATGATCTCACCTCTGGCACCTTCCGCTCGGCGGTGATCGCGACAAACCAGGTAAACTGTGCCACCTGGTGGAATTGAACAAAAGCGTCGATGAGGGAGAGCGACAGCGACAGCCCTGGAGACGGGCTTTTCCAAAGAATGCCCACATCCGGGCTCTCAGAAAGCGTACCTGATATGGAGGCCACTCTGGAAAATGTAGGCAGATGGTGCCCGCAGTCAGAGCAGCAGGTGGAAGAGACAGGGTGGTCCTGGAACCTGTGCCCCTGCTCTACCTGCGCCGAGGGTGCATCTGGGGGAAGGCCTTGATTTTTTTTAAGGATCTGAATACATCAAGGATGGACTTCCCTGGTGAAGCCACCTGCAATGCAGGAGACCTAGGTTCTATCCCTGGGTTGGGAAGATCCCTGGAGAAGAGAACGGCAACCCACTCCAGTATTCTTGCCTGGAGGATCCCATGGACAGAGAAACGAGTAGGATTCGACTGAGTGACTACACACACACACACACACAGACACACACAGACACACACAGGCACACACACACACACACGGATGAGAAGGGTCGGTCTTGGTCACGCCCGCATCCCTAGGCTCTTGTAGAGAACCTGACACACGGGTCTCAACCCGACTGCACTTTATACCACCTGGGAAGTTTTTAAAGCTCCCCCAGGTGAGGCTAATGTTCAGCCCAAGTTGAGACACCCCTAATAGGTAGCAGGAATTCAATAATTAGTTGAACCCATAAATGGCACTCAGACTATCCCAGCAAAAGCCACAGGGTCATCAATCAAGGCTTATTTAAAGGAATGCCTTGGCTGCGGCAGTTAAGAGGTCAGCATTAGGGAACCTGCTTTCTTCACCCGAAACAGCCCGTTTTATTAAACGGGGTCGACTGAAGGAAGGTTTCAGACAAACCACTTACCACCCCCACCCCCAGCTTGATCCTCCTCCCCAGAACTCTTCACAGTACCTCCCAGCTGCTAAGAAGCAGTTCATCTTCCTCCTGACTGGGCAGATAATTAAATACAGCTCCAAATGGTGCAAGAGTCCCCCTGGAAAATGCCTAACTTTGGAGGAAAAAAACCCGCGAGCATCTTGAAAAGTGATACATTCCAAAGTTATTTCATAACTTATGCTGGAACATCCATTTTTTCCTGGAGAAAGAGCTCTGGAGAGACATGGCCGGCTCTCTGGGCCACCGCAATGCGGTTTAGTGACCCAGGGAGGCTAAGCTGATGCAGGGAATTCCGGCCTTGACCTGGAGGAAGACCTCAGCTGACTGAGTTGTTCACCAGGCGCTCAGAGAGCCTCTTCCCAGAACCAAGCCTGGGGAGGACAGAGAGGCGCACTCCAGCGGCTCGAACCCGAGAGGCTGGAAACCTCGACAGCAGGAAGAAGGCAGCTCACAGCATGGCCCCCATTCCGTTATTCTGGGGCCTCTCGTTCTTAACTAGGGTCCACAGCCAAGGCACAATGGACTCCCAGTCTCCCTCCCCACCCCTACCCCTGTTCTTGTGGAAAAAACAGGAACTAGGGACCAGGTGTCCAAGATTTTTGAAGTTTCTACCAGTGACACAGACACCTGGGGTTAACTGGCGCCCGTCACTGTTCTTAATCAGAAAACATGGCCACGTGGGCAGGCCCTCCACTCTCCTGTGAATGAATGACATGTTGAGGAAAGCCTCCTCCAGTCACTTGCTCCGTGCGCCTCTAGTCTGAAGCTCAGTGCACAGCCCAGAAAGCGGGCAGCTGTGTGGATCAGCACGGGGTCACTGTCCAGGGCTCCTGGCCATGCTGGCTGGGGCCTTCCTGACCCACCTGTGACGCAGGGCCCTCTCCCCGGAGTGGTTTGGCCACAGGCTGTCCCCAGGGCTGAGCAAGCTGCTCACCTGGCTTGGCGATTTCCATGGCGGTTGCTTTTCCAGTGCTACTGCTCCCCCCGCTGACCATGAAGGCTCTTCGAGAGGCTTGGACCTCAGGTCGTCTGGGACGAAGTCCTTGGATGCAGGTTCACAGCTGCTCCTGGAAGCCGCAGGCCCACAGACAGAACGGCCAGAAGGAGCAGGGAACACAGCCTCCCGCGGGGAGACAGCCCAGCCCTGGGCTGGGCGCTGCGGGCTCTCCCCACACGGCACGCAGCCCTCTCCCTCCTGCGCTCCTCCCTGGTCCCGCGAACACCACCGTCTTCTCAGGACCTACACCATTAGCTTCCTGAACTTCTGAAAATAGATTCCAACAATTTAGCAGCCAAACTATCGTTCTCTGCTTCTTATACCATGAGGTCCCCTGCCCCTTAAAGTAATTCTTTGACACTTTTTTCTTGGCCCTTTCCCCATATTGGGGGGAGCAGAGAGGAGCTCAGGAGACCAAGAGCCTCAGGCCCACTGTACCCAAGGACCGGTGTCCCTCCCTGGGTATAGAAGGGCCACAGCAAAGCGGAAAGATGTGCCAATTGGGAGTCAGGAGGGGCAGGTGCACCCCTTCAGGGCCACCAGGTGTATGCCAAACAACTCGAGGGGCACCATTCGAATCACAGTGATGGGAAATTCCTATCTGCATACACTTTCTGCTGGAGGACAGGAAAGCATCAGGAGATTCCAAGGCACAATGGACTCCCAGTCTCCTCCCCACCCCTACCCCTGTTCTTGTGGAAAAAACAGGAACTAGGGACCAGGTGTCCAAGATTTTTGAAGTTTCTACCAGTGACACAGACACCTGGGGTTAACTGGCGCCCGTCACTGTTCTTAATCAGAAAACATGGCCACGTGGGCAGGCCCTCCACTCTCCTGTGAATGAATGACATGTTGAGGAAAGCCTCCTCCAGTCACTTGCTCCGTGCGCCTCTAGTCTGAAGCTCAGTGCACAGCCCAGAAAGCGGGCAGCTGTGTGGATCAGCACGGGGTCACTGTCCAGGGCTCCTGGCCATGCTGGCTGGGGCCTTCCTGACCCACCTGTGACGCAGGGCCCTCTCCCCGGAGTGGTTTGGCCACAGGCTGTCCCCAGGGCTGAGCAAGCTGCTCACCTGGCTTGGCGATTTCCATGGCGGTTGCTTTTCCAGTGCTACTGCTCCCCCCGCTGACCATGAAGGCTCTTCGAGAGGCTTGGACCTCAGGTCGTCTGGGACGAAGTCCTTGGATGCAGGTTCACAGCTGCTCCTGGAAGCCGCAGGCCCACAGACAGAACGGCCAGAAGGAGCAGGGAACACAGCCTCCCGCGGGGAGACAGCCCAGCCCTGGGCTGGGCGCTGCGGGCTCTCCCCACACGGCACGCAGCCCTCTCCCTCCTGCGCTCCTCCCTGGTCCCGCGAACACCACCGTCTTCTCAGGACCTACACCATTAGCTTCCTGAACTTCTGAAAATAGATTCCAACAATTTAGCAGCCAAACTATCGTTCTCTGCTTCTTATACCATGAGGTCCCCTGCCCCTTAAAGTAATTCTTTGACACTTTTTTCTTGGCCCTTTCCCCATATTGGGGGGAGCAGAGAGGAGCTCAGGAGACCAAGAGCCTCAGGCCCACTGTACCCAAGGACCGGTGTCCCTCCCTGGGTATAGAAGGGCCACAGCAAAGCGGAAAGATGTGCCAATTGGGAGTCAGGAGGGGCAGGTGCACCCCTTCAGGGCCACCAGGTGTATGCCAAACAACTCGAGGGGGCACCATTCGAATCACAGTGATGGGAAATTCCTATCTGCATCAGGGCAACTTTCTGCTGGAGGACAGGAAAGCACATCAAGGAAGAGTTTGCACCAAGGCACGATATTGGTTAGAAACAACTCTGGGGGACTTCCCTGGCGGTCCAGAGGTGAAGAGTCCATGCGTCCAACGCTGGGGGCACCAGTTTGATCCCTGGTCAGCGAACAAAGATCCTGCCTGCCCTGTGGGACAGCCAAAATAGAGAAAGGAAGGAAGGAAGGAAGAACTCTGAATTGTTTAGCTGCTTCTCTCTGCTTTTGAGATTCCTCTTCTATCTCCTCTCTCCTGATATTCAGTGTTTCAATGGTTACAAAGTTGGCTGGGAGAGCGGAGGTAGAGGGGAGGGGGACAGGCCGGAGGAGACCCTGAGGGCGGAGCTCTCCCCACACGCCCGCAGGCTGGGGTCGCAGCCTGTATCTCTCACCCCAAGAGCAGAGTCCCTGCAACGAAGAATGCAACTCTTTCCCCTGAAGTTTCTAGAAGGAGCCCAGTGCCCTCCCCATGCCCTGTTTACACACAGACTGCCAACAGCTGGTCTCCTGCCCTGCCTGGTAGAGGACAACTGCCAATGACACGCCCGGGCACCGGTGAAGAGGGCCAGAGTGCTCACGAGCGGCCACTGCCCCGCTCTCAGCCAGGATGCCAGGAAGAACGCTGCTGTTCTCGCCCCCTGGAGCTCGCCCAGACCGCCAGGGCAGCTCGGAGAATGCCCTTTCCATCGCCTCTGCGGTGAGCGGCCCACTTAGTGGGGCAAGCAAGACTTCTGACCCTTCCAAGGCTCCCAGAAAGGCTGATCTGAAACTAAAAATACTATCAGTCATAAGGGCTTTGGATCCAAAACCTGGATTGAAATCTCAGCCCTACCTGGTAACAGCTGTGCCATCCCAGGTGTTGGCTTCACCCTCCGGAGCTGTTGTCTCCACAAAGGGGAAAACAAAAGCTACCTCCCGGGCCGCCTCGTGAGACAATGTATGTAAGGCATTTATTACACACTTGGAATCAATTAAGAACTCAATCTCAGGTGACTCAGTGGTAAAGAATCCATCTGCCAGTGCAGGAGGCGAGTTCGATCACTGGGTTGGGACGATCCCCTGTAGAAGGGCATGGCAACCATTCCAGTATTCTTGCCTGGAGAATCCCATGGATAGAGGACCCTGGTGGGCTACAGTTCATGGGATCTCAAAGTCGGACACGACTTAGCGGCTAAACACCACCACCAACGCAATCGTTGCTATTGTTATTGCTAGCATTACTGACATTAATACCTTTCAGGTTCCAAACTAAGCTCATTTGCTTGCCCCACCCTACCCCCAGCCCTTCAAATCATTAGGGACTAAATGAAGCTGGACGATTTGTTTTGCCCCATAGGTGGAGGTCCCAGGGTCATTGTGCAGAGATTTTCTTGCAAAGGAAAGCAGTTTCTCAGAAAAGAACCCAAGGCCAGAGCATCAGTGAACAGGGCCCAGGCAGGAGAAGGGACTGGCGAGGAGGGAGAGGGAGCCTTCAGGAAGCACAGGCCACAGAGAACGCGCCCCAGGTAAAAGCCCCACAGGGACCAGGCCCCAGGACCCCCACCCTCCTCCCAGGGCAGGAAGCTGAGGGGTTTTCCTCCCTGACACCCAGCTAGCTAGAGGAGACTGCAGCCTCCGGGTTACTACCCTGATCCTATTAGGGAGTAAAGTCTGCTGAGGGCGGCTCCCCTGGATTAAACCCCTCAAACTCCAGGCTGGGAGCCAGCTGCTGAGTGGGCGGGGCCAGGCTGGCCTACAGGACACCTGGTAGCTCCCTTTGTCCTTTGTCTTCACAGTAATTCCACCCTGCTCCAATCTGCTGTTAATAAAAAAACTTGGCTTTTTTCAAATCCTCCTGCCCTCTCTTACTATTTTAACAAACTCCTCATATCAGTCCTTATTTCTCGGATGCAGAGAGAGGTAAATGACTTGCCCAAGGGAATCTGGTGGGACAGGTCTTTAGGTAAGTGGATGTTTTTAGGAACAGATTCTATGATCTCAATCCTTGTATCTCCCCACCAAAGCTGGACAAAGGCAAAAGCTACTCCCGGCCCTCGTGAGACAATGTATGTAAGGCATTTATTACACACTTGGAATCAATTAAGAACTCAATCTCAGGTGACTCAGTGGTAAAGAATCCATCTGCCAGTGCAGGAGGCGAGTTCGATCACTGGGTTGGGACGATCCCCTGTAGAAGGGCATGGCAACCATTCCAGTATTCTTGCCTGGAGAATCCCATGGATAGAGGACCCTGGTGGGCTACAGTTCATGGGATCTCAAAGTCGGACACGACTTAGCGGCTAAACACCACCACCAACGCAATCGTTGCTATTGTTATTGCTAGCATTACTGACATTAATACCTTTCAGGTTCCAAACTAAGCTCATTTGCTTGCCCCACCCTACCCCCAGCCCTTCAAATCATTAGGGACTAAATGAAGCTGGACGATTTGTTTTGCCCCATAGGTGGAGGTCCCAGGGTCATTGTGCAGAGATTTTCTTGCAAAGGAAAGCAGTTTCTCAGAAAAGAACCCAAGGCCAGAGCATCAGTGAACAGGGCCCAGGCAGGAGAAGGGACTGGCGAGGAGGGAGAGGGAGCCTTCAGGAAGCACAGGCCACAGAGAACGCGCCCCAGGTAAAAGCCCCACAGGGACCAGGCCCCAGGACCCCCACCCTCCTCCCAGGGCAGGAAGCTGAGGGGTTTTCCTCCCTGACACCCAGCTAGCTAGAGGAGACTGCAGCCTCCGGGTTACTACCCTGATCCTATTAGGGAGTAAAGTCTGCTGAGGGCGGCTCCCCTGGATTAAACCCCTCAAACTCCAGGCTGGGAGCCAGCTGCTGAGTGGGCGGGGCCAGGCTGGCCTACAGGACACCTGGTAGCTCCCTTTGTCCTTTGTCTTCACAGTAATTCCACCCTGCTCCAATCTGCTGTTAATAAAAAAACTTGGCTTTTTTCAAATCCTCCTGCCCTCTCTTACTATTTTAACAAACTCCTCATATCAGTCCTTATTTCTCGGATGCAGAGAGAGGTAAATGACTTGCCCAAGGGAATCTGGTGGGACAGGTCTTTAGGTAAGTGGATGTTTTTAGGAACAGATTCTATGATCTCAATCCTTGTATCTCCTCATATCTAGAAAAGCACTAAATCCCTCCATGGTGACATCCCATCTTCCTGACTAACCAAAAACCCTTTGTTTTGTTTATATTTTTATTGATTGATTGCTTATTTGGCTGTGTCAGGTCTTACAGCACGTGGGATTTTTCCTTGCAGCATACCGGCTCTTAGTCATGGCATGTGGGATCTAGTTCCCTGACCGGGGATTGAATCCAGGCCCCCTGCACTGGGAACACGGAGTCTGAGCCACTGAAACACCAGGGAAGCCCCCAGAAAACCCTTTGTAAAATGACTGTTTATGCGTATTGTTGACTAAAAAAGATGAACAACTTGAGAGTTGTGGGTGAAGTTTTCTTTGGGGCATAATTAGGACTGCAGTCTGGGAGGCAGCACCCCAGATAGCTCTGAGAGACTGCTCCAAAGGGGCAGTGGGAGGAAGGTCAATATTTAAGGATTTTGGTGAGGGGGAAGCTCAAGATCATTAAACAGTCATTTTACAAAGGGTTTTCGGTTAATCATTAGGATCAGATGTCATCATGAAGGAATTAGTGCTTTTCTAGATGTGAGGTGATGCAAGGATTGAGGGAATAAAGGTCACTCTTAAAAGGCTTCCACCTATCTGAAGACCTGCCCCACCGTGGAGCACAGAGTGCCTCTACCCCACCCTGATCTCCTGCAGGGGGTATTGAAGGTCAGCAGCTCCCAACAGCACAGGGTCCGGTCTCCGCAGAAGCAGAGGGCAAACGCCCTTGTTGTCCAGTCATTGGCAATGTAATTGGTAAATGCCAATTTGCAGCTGACAGTATTGAACTCCCCCTTCATTGAAACCATACATATTGACCTTTCCCCCACGACCTCTTTGGAGCGGTCTCCCAGAGCTCTCTGAGACGCTGCCTCCCCAGCTGCAGTCAGTTCTAATTGTGCCCCAAGGAAAACTTAACTCGCAAGGCTCAAATTGTTCATCCTTTTGAGGTGGCATAGGGAAAGATCCAGCAAATGGGGGCCACTGCGAGTACATTCCTTTGAAAGAAAGAGGCAGCCACCTGTATTCCCCTATGTTCAGCGGGTCAGAGTTGACGGCTATGCTGTTAGAGGGAAAAGCCAATTCAGCGTCCAGGATGGATCTGTTCCTTTAACTTTACCCTTCCTTTCTCAGTGCTTTTGTTATCATAATCATACATAAGCACCTGCCCTTATAGCTACAGTTTAAATCCTACCGGGAGCCCTGCCCCACTGCCTGATGAGATTAGCACAGCCTCTTGAAGACTGGCCCTTCCAGAAAATATCTGCAAGATAATGGTTTTTACTTCCTTAACTCCTCCCCTTTCTCTGTCCTATAAAAGAACATTGCCTCTCTGACCCTAGAGGTATTAGTTATTTTGAGATGTTAGTCTGCCATCTTTTCGCTTGGCTTTTCAACTTTCCTTGCCTCCACACCTGGTTAACTTGCCTGTCACGTGGCAAGCAGACAACACTTGGACTTGGGAATAAATCCTCCTTAGTCAGCCAGAAGCCTGGCCGCTCCTAGCTCCCCGGGCCCCAGTCAGGGAATACTGGAGCGAGGCCCCAGCAGCTGCCAGGACCGTCTGCCCAGAGGAGCTGTCCTTCAGGCTTTCCTGACGCAGAACCAGCTGCCCCAGTGCTCGACAGCTGAGGCATGGAACCGACACACCAGATGTCAACGGACTCGGGTGTGCAGGGTAAGGCACTCCAGGGTGCACACTGGGACCGTATACCTCCCTGAACCTGGGCTGTTTCTTCAAGGAAAATCCAAGTTGGCTGGGGTACCCTGTTGGGGGGGACTTGTTGCTGGACTGTACCTGAGCTGGAACTGGTTCACTGGCGGACTAGTTCTTGTAGGGGTAAACCTACCCAAGTTGGAATTAATTCATCTGTTTTGTAGAGCAAGTTTATTTACCTGAGCTGGGAACCAGTTTTTTGTGGGAACTAGCTGTTGGGGTACACCTACCCAAGGTGGAATTAGCTCTTTGGTTCGTACACTAAGTTTGGGAGTCGGGAACCAGTTTGTTGGTGCATTCATGCTGCAGTTTTTTTGTTGCATTTTTTTATCTTGGAATTTGTGTCCATATTTTTTCTTCTGCTGTGGTCCTACTTTTAAAAATGGGAAGGATTCCATCTATAAATGGGAATTCCTCCATCGATCTCGAAGACGAGCCCTCATGGGTGTATATTGGATAAATTGAGACAGGTTGACATCTCGCTGTGGTGGCTTTTCAACTATATTCCTTGCCTCCACACCTGGTTAACGGGCCTGTCACGTGGCAAGCAGACAGAACTTGGACTCGAGAATAAATCCTCCTTAGCCAGCCAGAAGCCTTGCTGCTCCTGGCTACCTGGTCAGGGAATATTGGAGCAAGGCCCCAGCAGCTGCCGGGACCATTTGTCCAGAGGATCTTTCCTTCAAGATTCCCTGACTCTGACGCAGCACCGGTTGTCCCAGTGCAAATAAATGGGCAAAATAAAATGGTGAAAAAATATATATATAACGGTGAGCCTAGGACTATGAGATTGTGGACCCAACAGATGTTGGATCAGAAGAGCAATGGCCTCTGGATGGCTCACTCTGTTATGCGATCTCACAGTTAGAAATGTTTTGCAAAAGAGCAAGAAGAGGAGCTATAGCATATGTAGACACATTTATGCTATGGCTTCAGGACAAATAGGAGTTGGGACTACCACCACACGGCGCAGAGTCTAAGAAAACCCGACGGAGTGCCTAGACAAAAGAGCTGCCATGAAATTAAGGAGGTAAAACAGACCAACTGCGGATCCCTCAGAGTTTCTAGAGGATTTATCAAGTTATTGGGTGCTTCACAGAGACAGACCCTGAGGCTCCTGAGAAGATAAGGATGATACATTAGGACCTTCATCGGGCAAAGCACCCCAGAGACTGAAAAGACTACAGAAACTAGATGGTGTATTTTAAATGAATCCTTCTCAATTAGTGGCTGTTGGTTTTAAGGTATTCAACAACAGCCAGCAATGACAGAAGCCAAGAGAGGCAAATCGGAAGGCAGCTTTTCCGGTAGCTGCACTGCAAGTGAGGAGCCTAAAGGAGGGCTTCCCTGGCGGCTCAGTAGTAAAGAATCCGCCCATCAGTGTAAGAGATGTGGGTGTGGTCTCTGTGATGGGAAGACCCCCTGGAGGAGAGCACGGCAACCCACTCCAGCATTCTTGCCTGGAGAATCCCATGGACAGAGGAGCCTGGTGGGCGGCCGTTCATAGGGTCGCAAAGCGTCAGACTTGACGGAGCAGCTGGGTACACATGGAACCTAAAGGTAGGCCCCCGTTGGGGAAGGAACCATGCGCTTACTGCAGGGAAGACACTGGAGAAGAGACTGCCCTGAAGTAAAAAATTATTCAAGGAAGACAGGCGCCCCAGGTCCCTCTGACAATGGGGAACACACTGACTGATCCTAATAGACAGCGCTCTTCTTTTAGACGCTTGAGTAATCTTTGCCCAGAACAGCTTGACATCAGGGTCCCACTGGAGTCTTTTTGACCTTGTGCATTTGGGGGTGATGGCTCCAACTTGAGGAGCTTCAGCTCCATCTGGGGTGTTCTCCCTTCAGTGTTTCTGTTTATATGGCGCTTTGCAAAAGGGTCACAAGTCTAATGGGACAAGGAGGTCACCCTGGGACAGTTTTGCTGTTTGACTCTGAAGGTGACTTGCTGGCTGACAAGGTTTTGGTTTGATGTGGTTACTTTTGTTTGAGTGCAGTTAGTCTAGTACTGCTAGGGCTAAAATGGGAAGCATTTCCTCTAAGGTTCCGCTCCCACCTGGGAGGCCCTTGGTGAGTTTCAAATGACTGGCTGAAATCTAAGATCTTCAAAAGTGTTTGTAAATAGATTACCAAAATGGGAGGCCATGAGTCTGAATATCATGGCTGACATTCAGAGCCAAAGAGGAATTTTGGAAGAGACCTCCTCTGTAAGCTAACTTTCCAACACAGGTAAATGGGTGTCTCAGTCCTTAAATATCACTGAGGTAGCCGCGCAGTTCTTTCAAGAAAAAAGAAAAAAAACAGGGCTTTCCCCTGGTGGTCCAGTGGGTAAGGACACCGCCTTGCAGTGCAAGGGGCGCCGGTTCAAGCCCTGGCCTGGGAAGATCCCACGTGCCGCGGAGCGGCTGGACTGACGTGTCCAATTACCGAGCCGGAGCTCTGGAGCACATGCGCCCAGAGCCGGCGCTCTGCGATGACAGACGCCACCGCGATGGGAGGCCCACAGGAGCCAAAGAACAAAGACGGATGAAATAGAGAAATGAAAGACCAATAGAAGTGGCCCACCTGCTCCCCTCCCTCCCTAACCGGACCCTCACCCAAAATAAATAATTAAATCTTAAAAAAAAAGAAAAAAGAAAAAAAACCAAACAAACCTGTCTTTGTTTTACCTATGTAGTCTTTACAGGACCAGAAGTACAGTTTCAAAAAGATAATACAAACCCACTAATCCTTTTACCACTCCCCAAACCTTCCCTGTTTATCTTAAGCTTGTAAGTATTACTATGATTTAGCAACTAAACAACAACAAAGTATTACAAAGGGGAAACAACAGTTATCCTAGGAGGAAAACTGCCTGTATCTTTGCAAATGTTCTACCTGATCTTCTCAGGAGCTCCTATCTCCACCATATGTTTTAAAATCCTTTTGATGTTGTTTTGACAAAACTTCTCTTCCTTAAAGAGACAGTTTATATTGCAGGCTGAAAACGAAGATCTATCTGTCCATCTGGATTTATGTATGTCTTAGTGTTTTGTCTTTGATAATGGTGAAGTTGTAAATGAGCTCTAATTTAATTGGCGTAAAGAAAAGCATGCGCTTACAAATCAAACAATTCTAAATGTAAGAGAAATTAACCTAAAAGCATTTCAGGTTCATGTGAACTGGAAAATATTCAATATTAAATATCTAGTATTAATGTTTATTTGCTAACATATAGACACATCTTAGAGTCATTAACATTAAGCATATTTTATTGTTATCTAGATTTAATGTAAATTAAATATTGTTATATTGTTATATCTGTTACAAGTTTGTCAGCAAGGAAAGGACCTCAAGTGAAAAAACTTCTAGAATGAAAATGTAAATGAGGTATAAACTTTTAGATAAACTCTATTAAGAATAACTATACTTAGGGTTTTGCTAAACTGACAACTGAATAGCTAGGTTCCAAATAAAATAAGATTCTGAAACATTCATTACTGAACACTAATTTCCTCTTACAGAGAAACTAAAGAGATTTTGGACTATTAATATGTTTGGTGCCACCATGAGATATTCTCTACGAGAAAGCAAATGTTTTTAGAAATTATAACTGTCATTTATGTTCACCAATCAATATAATGCTAATATAAGATCAGTTCTTAGAAGGGAAAGGAAATAGGATGGGTGTTTTCAGTAAAGAAAATATTGAGGAATGGAATCACACTTTATGAAGGGAACAGGCCGTATGCCTGACTCGAAGGGTGCTATTTCAGGATGCAAGAACGAAGTAAAGGGTGCAGAGAGTGATAAAAATGTTTGTGGAAAGTAGTCTCTGAGGAGAGAGTTTGGTGCATGGTTAGGACTCAGTTTAACGTTTAAGTTCATTTTTAAATGAATTTAAAAGTAAGCTGGTGCAAAAACTTGAATTTGGCTTTTCTCTGTTAAGAGGACATTCTTCAGATGTTCAACTACTTTTAATAATGTTATATTGAAGTTATTAAAAATTCTCATGACCTTACTAAGAGCTGCTGGCCATATTATGCTCTGTGTCACCTGTTTCAGAAAACTGTCCCTTACATTACCAAATGTCATCGAGCCTATGAAAAAACAGTGATACACAGTTCCATTTGAGATCAATGATTCTAATATTGTAACTCTAGATATGGGAAGAAGCAACAGAGGGAATTTAAATTTTCCTTGGAACCCCCACACTGAGTGGCCTATCAATAAAATTAAATGAAAATCCTAAAAGCATTTCAGGTTCATGTGAACTGGAAAATATTCAATATTAAATATCTAGTATTAATGTTTATTTGCTAACATATAGACACATCTTAGAGTCATTAACATTAAGCATATTTTATTGTTATCTAGATTTAATGTAAATTAAATATTGTTATATTGTTATATCTGTTACAAGTTTGTCAGCAAGGAAAGGACCTCAAGTGAAAAAACTTCTAGAATGAAAATGTAAATGAGGTATAAACTTTTAGATAAACTCTATTAAGAATAACTATACTTAGGGTTTTGCTAAACTGACAACTGAATAGCTAGGTTCCAAATAAAATAAGATTCTGAAACATTCATTACTGAACACTAATTTCCTCTTACAGAGAAACTAAAGAGATTTTGGACTATTAATATGTTTGGTGCCACCATGAGATATTCTCTACGAGAAAGCAAATGTTTTTAGAAATTATAACTGTCATTTATGTTCACCAATCAATATAATGCTACTATAAGATCAGTTCTTAAAAGGGGAAAGGAAATAGGATGGGTGTTTTCAGTAAAGAAAATATTGAGGAATGGAATCACACTTTATGAAGGGAACAGGCCGTATGCCTGACTCGAAGGGTGCTATTTCAGGATGCAAGAACGAAGTAAAGGGTGCAGAGAGTGATAAAAATGTTTGTGGAAAGTAGTCTCTGAGGAGAGAGTTTGGTGCATGGTTAGGACTCAGTTTAACGTTTAAGTTCATTTTTAAATGAATTTAAAAGTAAGCTGGTGCAAAAACTTGAATTTGGCTTTTCTCTGTTAAGAGGACATTCTTCAGATGTTCAACTACTTTTAATAATGTTATATTGAAGTTATTAAAAATTCTCATGACCTTACTAAGAGCTGCTGGCCATATTATGCTCTGTGTCACCTGTTTCAGAAAACTGTCCCTTACATTACCAAATGTCATCGAGCCTATGAAAAAACAGTGATACACAGTTCCATTTGAGATCAATGATTCTAATAATTTAACTCTAGATATGGGAAGAAGCAACAGAGGGAATATTTTCCTGGACCAAGAGGCTAGTAAGACAGGTAGGGTCCAGAGACTTTGGCTGCTCACAAGGCCTGGTCTTGGTCACACACTGAGTGGCCTATCAATGGAATCTTGGCTAGACCTGCGAATGAGCCTTCCCAGCATCGTGGGACACAGTGGTCATGAAATGCTGCAAAGCATGGTCAAATATGTAGCTATGATGGAGCCCTGCCACCTGGAAGTTGGCATTTGCCAGCTGCCTCTGTAAGGATTAAATCACGACCAATGCAAGCTGCTGACCTTTGACGCTCCCTGAAAGCAGTTTAGGGTGGTGATCAGAAATAAGGCACTCTGTGCTCTGGGAAAAACTGGAAAAACAGGCCTTCAGATAGTCAGATATCTTCAGGTAAAAGATGTTTTATGAGCCCAAATTCTTGCATCTTCTCATACCTAGAGAAACACTAACATCACGGACCAATGTCTGGTCCTGGTTCTCCTAGTTAGATTCTCAGCAGCTTTGCTACTTTTATTAATCTTCAGGCCATGTATCTTTAAACTTTCTTGTTAAGTTTGTTTCTTCTAGAATACAACAAATACATCTACAGGAATATCAACAAGAGTATCACTCCCCCAACACCCAGGCAGTGCTGGAACAAGCTGCCATATTGCTCAGTGGAGCCCCACCTTCCTCCTTAAGTATACCCTGACAGAACAGGCAAAGGGAACCCAGCACCCCACAATGCCCCTGCGCAGCCTGAAGAAGCCAGAGCGGTCATCGCCCCTTTTCCCTTGAGGCTGGGTTCCCAACTATCTGAGAAGGGAAATAGGCAGATAGTGAGACATGAGCAGGGTATCCAAAGGGGCCAAAGACAGGGCCCTAAAAAGGGAGGAATGTGGTGTCCAAAGGATGAAAGAACAAGGCAAACAGGGGGGTTCTTGGAAGGCAGGAACAGATAAACCAGACCCTTATTGTCCTTCCTTCCCCCATGATGTCACCATTGCTCTTCCCCACCGTCCAATCATCAAATGATCCCTAAGACCCCTATCCCGCTCCTTGGACCCTGGCTACAAAAATGGATCAAAGACCCCTGTTCAGCATCAGGTCTCCCTGACTATCAAGACGCCAGCCCGCTGTTCTCACAAGTGTCTCCCACTCTAATAGAAACTTTTCTCCTCTCATTCTGCCTCATGTCTGGAAATTCTTTTCCAGCCCACAAGTGGACCACAACACTTCCCAATCTTGGCTAGCCTGCGAATGAGCCTTCCCAGCATCGTGGGACACAGTGGTCATGAAATGCTGCAAAGCATGGTCAAATATGTAGCTATGATGGAGCCCTGCCACCTGGAAGTTGGCATTTGCCAGCTGCCTCTGTAAGGATTAAATCACGACCAATGCAAGCTGCTGACCTTTGACGCTCCCTGAAAGCAGTTTAGGGTGGTGATCAGAAATAAGGCACTCTGTGCTCTGGGAAAAACTGGAAAAACAGGCCTTCAGATAGTCAGATATCTTCAGGTAAAAGATGTTTTATGAGCCCAAATTCTTGCATCTTCTCATACCTAGAGAAACACTAACATCACGGACCAATGTCTGGTCCTGGTTCTCCTAGTTAGATTCTCAGCAGCTTTGCTACTTTTATTAATCTTCAGGCCATGTATCTTTAAACTTTCTTGTTAAGTTTGTTTCTTCTAGAATACAACAAATACATCTACAGGAATATCAACAAGAGTATCACTCCCCCAACACCCAGGCAGTGCTGGAACAAGCTGCCATATTGCTCAGTGGAGCCCCACCTTCCTCCTTAAGTATACCCTGACAGAACAGGCAAAGGGAACCCAGCACCCCACAATGCCCCTGCGCAGCCTGAAGAAGCCAGAGCGGTCATCGCCCCTTTTCCCTTGAGGCTGGGTTCCCAACTATCTGAGAAGGGAAATAGGCAGATAGTGAGACATGAGCAGGGTATCCAAAGGGGCCAAAGACAGGGCCCTAAAAAGGGAGGAATGTGGTGTCCAAAGGATGAAAGAACAAGGCAAACAGGGGGGTTCTTGGAAGGCAGGAACAGATAAACCAGACCCTTATTGTCCTTCCTTCCCCCATGATGTCACCATTGCTCTTCCCCACCGTCCAATCATCAAATGATCCCTAAGACCCCTATCCCGCTCCTTGGACCCTGGCTACAAAAATGGATCAAAGACCCCTGTTCAGCATCAGGTCTCCCTGACTATCAAGACGCCAGCCCGCTGTTCTCACAAGTGTCTCCCACTCTAATAGAAACTTTTCTCCTCTCATTCTGCCTCATGTCTGGAAATTCTTTTCCAGCCCACAAGTGGACCACAACACTTCCCAAATCAAATTATAATAAAGTTTCTCTGACCTCTAGCTAAACTTTGGGGTGCTTCAAAGGACCCTTGAAACACCCCAAAGGGACATATTAAACTAATTAGGTTCACTTGGTCTGTTAAATTACATGGGAAGTGTTATTAAATGAGTAATATTTTTAAAAGTATATTTTATGGTAAATGATAGAGATATTCTAGAGATTAGATGGAATTCTGATGTGTCCCGGTAAAGTATCAGTCATAATCCTAGTTTATCTGATAAGTGTGGTATGTCACAGCAGTGACGTGGATGCTTTAAATGACGCTTAAGTCTTTTTGTCATTATAGTTATGATTTCACTCTGATGCCTTTGCAAAAATGCCTCCCCTAGAAGATTTACAAAAAGGACTTTTGGATAAATGCAAGTAATTCTAATGGGAAACCGGATGACTTCATAAAGGTATTAACAAAAAGGACTAGTTATAGGAGACTGAGTGAACTGGTAGATATGGTTATAATTTTATGGTTTCTATATAAAAAATTGGTTTAAACCTGTTTTCCAGGGGTAAGGAACATCTTCCCCTTGAACTAATTAATCATTGTTTTAATGTGTTCTTTGTATTCAAATTGCTTATGCCTTGTGCCTCCCTGCTGCACGTCTTTGTGTCACTGGCTGCATTACCTAAATCTTGTCTAATTTATCAGACTGTCATCTCTTACCATACCCAGTGTATAACCAGGGCCAAAGACAGGGCCCTAAAAAGGGAGGAATGTGGTGTCCAAAGGATGAAAGAACAAGGCAAACAGGGGGGTTCTTGGAAGGCAGGAACAGATAAACCAGACCCTTATTGTCCTTCCTTCCCCCATGATGTCACCATTGCTCTTCCCCACCGTCCAATCATCAAATGATCCCTAAGACCCCTATCCCGCTCCTTGGACCCTGGCTACAAAAATGGATCAAAGACCCCTGTTCAGCATCAGGTCTCCCTGACTATCAAGACGCCAGCCCGCTGTTCTCACAAGTGTCTCCCACTCTAATAGAAACTTTTCTCCTCTCATTCTGCCTCATGTCTGGAAATTCTTTTCCAGCCCACAAGTGGACCACAACACTTCCCAAATCAAATTATAATAAAGTTTCTCTGACCTCTAGCTAAACTTTGGGGTGCTTCAAAGGACCCTTGAAACACCCCAAAGGGACATATTAAACTAATTAGGTTCACTTGGTCTGTTAAATTACATGGGAAGTGTTATTAAATGAGTAATATTTTTAAAAGTATATTTTATGGTAAATGATAGAGATATTCTAGAGATTAGATGGAATTCTGATGTGTCCCGGTAAAGTATCAGTCATAATCCTAGTTTATCTGATAAGTGTGGTATGTCACAGCAGTGACGTGGATGCTTTAAATGACGCTTAAGTCTTTTTGTCATTATAGTTATGATTTCACTCTGATGCCTTTGCAAAAATGCCTCCCCTAGAAGATTTACAAAAAGGACTTTTGGATAAATGCAAGTAATTCTAATGGGAAACCGGATGACTTCATAAAGGTATTAACAAAAAGGACTAGTTATAGGAGACTGAGTGAACTGGTAGATATGGTTATAATTTTATGGTTTCTATATAAAAAATTGGTTTAAACCTGTTTTCCAGGGGTAAGGAACATCTTCCCCTTGAACTAATTAATCATTGTTTTAATGTGTTCTTTGTATTCAAATTGCTTATGCCTTGTGCCTCCCTGCTGCACGTCTTTGTGTCACTGGCTGCATTACCTAAATCTTGTCTAATTTATCAGACTGTCATCTCTTACCATACCCAGTGTATAACCAGGCCTCAAACAAAACTTGTATGGCTGAAGATATAAAGTCATTGTAATAGTGTAATTCTAGGTGTGGGAAGAAGCAACAATGCAAAATGTCTCCTGGATCATAATTAAGACACAAAAATCCAGAGAATCTTTATTGACGGGGTATAAGTCTAAAATTGAGCATCTGCAGTGGCATATCAAGGATTTTCTCCCGATCTGGGATGAGCCTCCCAGTGCTGTGGGGTGAAATTTGATCATGAAATATCTCCCAAATACTGGTCAGATTCCTGACTAACACAGGAGACTCTGAGAAATGGAGTATTTCCAGCCATATCAGTCATCAGTTACTGCAGCCTTCCAACAGGAGCGGTACGCCCTGGGGACACTTGGGGCAGAGAAAAGCTCTCATCCAGTGGCCTACAGCCCACAGCCACTCCTGAGGGCAAACCGTGAGGAAACCCAGACTGAGAACAGAGGACTGCACATCCCCAGATAGCTAAGGTACACACTATCAACTACAAACTGGCATTTACCAATTACATTGCCAATGACTGGACAACAAGGACAATTTCCCTCTGCCTCTGCAGAGACCAGACCCTGTGCTGCTGAGAACTGTTGACCTTCAATACCCCCTGAAGGAGGTCAGGGTGAGGCTGAGACCTGGTGCTCTTGAGAGCTGCTGACCTTCAATACCCCCTGACGGAGATCAGGGTGGGGTAGAGGCCCTCTGTGCTCCAGGGAATCTGGTGAGGCAGGTCTTTAGATAGGTGGATGCTTTTAGGAACAGATTTTATTATCTCAATCCTTACATCTCCCCATATTCAGAAAAGCATTAGATCTCATGGTGACATCAGATCCTCATGACTAACTGGGACCCTTTGTAAAATGCCTGTTTAATGATATGAAACTCCCCCCTCACCAAAATCCTTAAATATGGGCCCTCCTTCTGCTGCCTCTTTGGAGCAGTCTCTCAGCTATCTGGGGTGCTGTCTCCTGGGCTGCCGTCCTAATTATGCCCCAAATAAAACTTAACCCACAACTCTCAAGTTTTTCACCTTTTTAGTCGACACTATCAAGGAAATACTTTTAATGAGGCCCTGACTCTTGCATCTTCCCATACACAGAAAAGCCCTAAATCCCTAAACTTGAGATGCTGCCGCCTGGGCTTGAAGTTCAATATTCTACGTCGACAGATGTAAAGTGGACACGTTTCAAAGACGAACAGAGGAAGGCAAAGCTCAACATCTGGGATGTTGGCAACTGGTGCCAACGGCGGTGAACGCTTCCAAAAAAGGTCCATCTGAGGAAGCAGTTAGAACGGTCATCACCCTCTTTTTTTTCCCCAAGACTGTGGAAGGGACATTGACAATGAGGAATTATAGCAGGGAAAAGCCAATTCTGACTCCATGATGGATTTGTTTCCTTGACTTCAGCTGTTGTTTTACATTGCCTTTGTTACTGTAATCCGACATAATGACCTGCCTCAGGGAGCCTGCCTCACTGCCTGAAGAGACAAACACATCCCTTCCTCGGGCGGGCCATTCCGGAGGATACCTGCCAGATCAAGGTCATTACTTCCTCTACTCTAACCCCTCTGTGTCCTATGAAAGGATCTCGCATCCAGACTCCCAATGAGATGGTTATTTTGAGACTTTATTCTGCCATCTTCTGATCTGTTGGCTTTCCGAATAAAAGTCATTCCTTGCTCCAACATCTTGTCTCTTAACTGACCTGTGTGCCAGGAGTAGACACTTCCCAAGTTCTCTGCAGTACTGGCCTTGGGTGGGGGGGGGTCTACAGTTTTTCCAACAGGCTCTGGGGAACAGAAAGGAGGAGCAGGAGCCTTCTCCCCTTGGAATGATGACGAGTCCTGGGATGATGGAGATGTGCCGAGGTAGCCTTAGGAACTGATTAAAAAAAAAAAAAAAAACCTATAAAATCCCTAGGGCAGGGAGGAGAGGAAAGATGAAAACCACCTCTCCACCTCCGAGAAGTGACCACTCCTCAAAAACAAGTGAGAAGGAGGGTCGACTGGGGCACAGCGAGGTTGGTCAAGGGGTGGTGAAACCATCAAGCACCGTTCAACAAGCTCACACTGGATGCACGGTCTACACCGGCCCAGAAACTCGTCTTGAACGTTCTTCTCTTTTTTTTTTTTTTAAGATTTATTTATTTATTTATTTTGGGCGGGGGTCGGCTTGGGGACGGAGGGGAGCAGGCGGGCCACTTCTATTGGTCTTTCATTTCTCTGTTTTCATCCATCTTTGTTCTTTAGCCCGTGTGGGCCTCCCATCCCGGTGGCGTCTGTCGTACAGCACCAGCTCTGGGCGCATGCGCTCCAGAGCTCCGGCTCAGTCATCGGACATATCAGTCCAGCCGCTCCGCGGCACGTGGGATCTTCCCAGGCCAGGGATCGAACCGGCGCCCCTTGCACTGCAAGGCGGTGTCCTTACCCACTGGACCACCAGGGGAAGCTCACCTTGAATGTTCTATCTGGAAGAGAGAGGTCACAGTTCACGAGTCGCGTTTTATTAGGAAGGGGAAAAGCACACCCAGGAAAGTACTAAGGGGAGCCTAGCAATGGTGATCCAGTGGGCAGAGTGTCTGCCTTGCAGTGCAAGGGGCACCGGTTCGATCCCTGGTCCGGGAAGATCCCACGTGCCGCAGAGCGGCTGGGCCGGTGTGTCCAGTTACCAACCAGCGTTCTGGAGCGCAAGCACCCAAAGACACTGCTATGCAACAAGAGAGGCCACTACAATGGGAGGTCCACACAGGCCAAAGAACAAAGATGGATGAAAATAAATAAATAAAAAACAAATAAAATAAATGTTAAAAAAAAATTAGAACCCCCTCTGACGCTGAAAACAGCCCCAAGGAGACAACACCATGACGCCTCCCAACCGGGGGTCAATGCAACCCCGGGAGGCTCGCAGACCCCGGGGGCCGCCTGACGTCAGGGGGTGGGGCTCGGCGGGCAGAAGCCCCGCCCCCGGCGCCAGCCCCGCCCCTCGGGCGCGCGCGGATCCGAGAGCGGCCCAGGGATGGGTCGCGCCGGCCGCCGCGGGCGCCTCCGTCGCTTGGTGCGTGCAAACGACTGCGGGGAAGTCGTGGGCGCGTCCCCGCTCATCGCGCTCACCCACGCCGAGGCAGGCCACGTGACAGCCGGCCGGCCCGCCCCCCAGGGCCCGCGCGCACCCCTACTGGGCGTATTCGCGCAGCCCCCGGGCGAACCACGCGGCGCTGCGGTAGACGAGCACAGGGAGCCGCGCGCAGAGTCCCGCCGCTTCGCGCTCCCGTCCCCCGCCCCGCCCTTCCGGGCCGGCCAGCGGTGACGTCATCCCAGTTATGTAAAAGCCGCGGCCCCCGGGGCTTGTCTCCACCGGAAAAGCGGCGGGGTCTCTGTACGATGCGGGACCCCCACCCCCAACCCCGCAGCCCTGTCCCTGCTCTGGAGAGCGCCTCCTCCAGCCCCAGCCTCAGAGAACAGGGGAAAGGAGGGCAGACCCTGCGGGCGCTCCTCCTGCGGGGCGAGGCCGGGCTCGGGACGTGTTGGGGGATACCTGCCATCTCTTGGATGCAGAGATGGCACTGCAACGCACCTCCTCGAATCTGAAGACCCAGGAAACCAGGACTCAAAACCAGGAGCATTATTTATACTAAAAAGATGTCTCCACCTTTTTTGAGTTTTATCATAGAGGTTACTGAAAAAAGTAGCATTTTCTAAGTTTCCACCTATCTCATTTCACGAAATACCCCCAGTAACTCAGCGGAGGGGCACGGCGTCATCAGAAGGTGTAATAAATCAGTAACATGCACAGACTGGCAGGACTGGGGCGAGAGACAGACTGGGTCTCCCTCCTGAGAGAGAAGTCCCCGAAGTACAGGCTTTTGCCATAATTCTGCAACGTCATGCGGTTGGGGGCCCTTTATCTCCTTCAAATCTTCATCCACCGCTCCATCTCCCAAGGCCAAATAAAACATACGGTGTGAAAGGGGGGGGGGGGTGCGGACCCATGTGGCTGTGCCAACCCACATCCTAGACAAATCCCACAGGCCCCTCTGGGCCCGTTATGTAGGAGTCGGGCACCCCTGTCCCCATCTGACCTCCATCTCTCACTCCCAGTTAGGAAAGCCTCCCTGGGTTAAACTCGAGTGGTTTACCAGACTCACCCTGAGCCGGCGCTACACTTACATAACACCGGCAGAGACCTGCCGGCTTAATGGCCTCATTACCTAGGACAGAGGACATAGGCTCACTGCCCCCTCCCAAGTGGGCATGTTTTTAGTTCAGGATACCTTTTGAAATGCTTTTTCCCAGAACAGCTCCAACAGGACTGCGAGGTTCCACTGCACTGCTCTTATTCTCCACAGAGTGATGAGAGGAAGCTTACACCCGTGGTGTTCTGCAAAGCTGCTCAGCCTGGTGTGACTTTCAATGCCAGTCAGGTTGGACGGGGAGAACACGCTGGACCCCCAGAGTTACCCAACTGTGCTTTGTACCCTGGGCTTTGTGTCCCTGATGGAAGAGGAACCAGTCTGCTCTGAATCTCTCTCACCACCTCCGGAAATGTGCTTTTGGCTCACAGAGGGGGTGAGAAGTTCTTTGGCACCACACGGTGTGCTGAGGGCATCTGGGGCACTTGGCCGTAAAAGGGTGGGTGGGAACTTGCTCTCGCAACCTGCCATGTAAACCCCAGTATGCTGCAGACTTAGTCTTCTTGTCGGTAGAATGGCCACTTCACCTGGTTGTTGTGACGACTAAATGCATTTGTAAAGAGCTCAACGAAATGCCGGGTTTCATGTGGTCAAGAAACATTCACTTCCCGCCTTAAGTTTTCTTCTTGCCTTCCTGCCTTCCAGTCACGCCGCCTACATTCCATCCATGTTCCCTGAGGGCATGAAGCATGTAATGTTCACCCTCAAATCAACAAGTATCCCCTCAGAGCTGGACTGTATACAATTCATAGGGTGTTTTTTTTTCTTTAAAGCATTTTGAATATTTATTTTATTTATGTATTTTTGGCTGTGTTGGAGCTGTGCTAAGTGGGATCTTCACTGTGGCATCTTTTGTTGCAGTGGGTGGGCTTAGCTGCCCCACACACATGGGTTCCTAGTTCCTTGACCAGGACTTGAACCTACGTCCCCTGCATTGGAAGGCAGATTCTTAACCACTGGGCTGCCAGGGAAGTTCCTTCATAGCAGGGTTTTTTTTTTTTTCCCCTCATAGGAGATTTTAAGAAAAAGACAATCTGCCTCTCAAAAGGGACCTCCATTCTTCCCTGGATGACAGGGAACAAGAAACAAAGGACAGGACAGGATTCACAGGAAAAGGGTCCAGTTGAAGGACTTGGCTGAGCTGGATTTCAGTCCTGTTTTGTTGCTGATCCTCAGTGTGACCTTGGACAACAGTAATAAAATTTATGGAGGGCTTAATATGGCCAAACATTGTGGATGACCTCACTTGACCGCTACAATGACCTAGTAAGGCTGCTCTGGCTATTATCTCCATTTTACAGATGAACAAACTGAGGCTTAGAGGGGAAGTCCCTTGGCTGAGGTCACAGCTGGAGCCAGGATGTGAGCCAGGCTGTGCAATTTCAGAGCCGGTGACCTCTCCCTGCGCCAGCCTCTCATGGGGGCAAGTCACCTAACCTCTCTGGGCCTCAGCTGTCTCCTCTAAACGAAAAGGAACTCAGACAGATGACACCTGGGGCCTCTTCCCGCTCTTCCTATGACTAGTAAGAGAATTAAACAAGGATGGTAAATAAGTTAGACCCAAGGTGCTTTTAAAAGAGCGACATCCAGTGGATGTCTTTGCTTCATTTCTTGTGGGGAGAAAGCCCGGAAGATATTTCTTCTGTGACTCTGGTTCCAATTTGTTAAAAGACGCACAAAGAAATCACCCTCCCAAGCTTCCTTCTAATTGATTTAGAGCCCAGAAGCTAATCTTGACCAAACTGGAAGGAGACACAGTAGGTGAGGATTGAGAAATCCATGGGGCTCTGCCCAAGAGAGACACACGATGGGAGGTCTGGGTGTGTACACACACACACACACACACACACACACACACACACACGTTTGCATCTCTTCCACTGAAACTCAGTACCAGTTCCTCCAGCCCAGTTGTCATGGTAACACTAGCTGCCAATGAGATCATGGGAGACAAGGTTATAATGGCAGCAGTGCCTTCATATTTTACCTGGCAAAACCACTTAGATAATGAGATGAATAACCATAAATCATAAATCCATGGGAAGCCCAGGCACCGCTCACCACATGTCTGGTGGGCACTTGGGGGTGGGGAAAAGAAATGAAAGCCAAGAGAAGGGAACATGAAGGCAGGCAGGCGAGGCAGGGGTGGGAGGAGTGTCTCTGATGCTGTTCCTTGTTGATCCTCAGAGTCCTGACCCACGTCCGTATTCACGAGCAGGGACGGGGGCTCCCAGACTCAACTGTGAAAGGCTTATGAGAAACCTGAGGCTGATTTTTAGGGGTTCACCCTAAGACAGGATAGAAACAGCCCCGGGGTGACATGGCAGGCTGTGACCCAACCACTCAACACCAGGGGGGTGGGACCCCACTTAGAATTGCGTTTTTGGTTGCCTCCCCATGTCCCATGATGCCACCTGCTCTTACAGGCTTGCTCTCTCCTGGGGTGACTGTCTGTGGCCCATCGGAACCAGCTCTCTGAAGAGCAAATCCTGATTTAAGGGTTTGCTTCCTTTCATGGGAACTAATCCAAGGGGGCCCCCGGGGAAGAGGGAAATGTCCTTGGGTAAGAGCTCTGTCGGTGGGGATGGAGACTGCTTACCCAAAACACTCCTTTGTGCATTTGAATGTTGTACTGTGCTCATGAATTTCTCATCCAGATCGTCCTTCGGGTAAGCAGGGGTGTTGATCCTGCCAGTTCTTGGACTCAAATGCCCTTTGGGAGATAGGAGCGATGGTAAATAAGTTAGACCCAAGGTGCTTTTAAAGCGACATCCAGTGGATGTCTTTGCTTCATTTCTTGTGGGGAGAAAGCCCGGAAGATATTTCTTCTGTGACTCTGGTTCCAATTTGTTAAAAGACGCACAAAGAAATCACCCTCCCAAGCTTCCTTCTAATTGATTTAGAGCCCAGAAGCTAATCTTGACCAAACTGGAAGGAGACACAGTAGGTGAGGATTGAGAAATCCATGGGCTCTGCCCAAGAGAGACACACGATGGGAGGTCTGGGTGTGTACACACACACACACACACACACACACACACACACACACACGTTTGCATCTCTTCCACTGAAACTCAGTACCAGTTCCTCCAGCCCAGTTGTCATGGTAACACTAGCTGCCAATGAGATCATGGGAGACAAGGTTATAATGGCAGCAGTGCCTTCATATTTTACCTGGCAAAACCACTTAGATAATGAGATGAATAACCATAAATCATAAATCCATGGGAAGCCCAGGCACCGCTCACCACATGTCTGGTGGGCACTTGGGGGTGGGGAAAAGAAATGAAAGCCAAGAGAAGGGAACATGAAGGCAGGCAGGCGAGGCAGGGGTGGGAGGAGTGTCTCTGATGCTGTTCCTTGTTGATCCTCAGAGTCCTGACCCACGTCCGTATTCACGAGCAGGGACGGGGGCTCCCAGACTCAACTGTGAAAGGCTTATGAGAAACCTGAGGCTGATTTTTAGGGGTTCACCCTAAGACAGGATAGAAACAGCCCCGGGGTGACATGGCAGGCTGTGACCCAACCACTCAACACCAGGGGGGTGGGACCCCACTTAGAATTGCGTTTTTGGTTGCCTCCCCATGTCCCATGATGCCACCTGCTCTTACAGGCTTGCTCTCTCCTGGGGTGACTGTCTGTGGCCCATCGGAACCAGCTCTCTGAAGAGCAAATCCTGATTTAAGGGTTTGCTTCCTTTCATGGGAACTAATCCAAGGGGGCCCCCGGGGAAGAGGGAAATGTCCTTGGGTAAGAGCTCTGTCGGTGGGGATGGAGACTGCTTACCCCCAAAACACTCCTTTGTGCATTTGAATGTTGTACTGTGCTCATGAATTTCTCATCCAGATGAAAAACCAGGCCCTCCCTGGTGGCGAAGACTCCATGCTCCCAATGCAGGGGCCTGGGTTTGATCCCTGGTCAGGGAACTAGATCCCACATGCCACAACTAAAGATCCCACATGCCAGAACGAAGACCCAGTGCAGCCAAATAAATCAATCAACAATTTTAAAAAATGCGATGGTCCACCTTCATTCTCCAACCTCGTCCACCTTCTAAGAACCAAACCCATGGATGAGATGGACCAAGAGCAGACCAGTCACGCTGCCCAGGTCGGTCAGTCACCCTGTAACTGAACGGATGAAGGAAATGGTTTCCAGCAGACAGGGCTTACGGGGAGCTCACGCCGTATGTTTCCAGGGCTGTCTCCTGGCAGGCAGGTCCTGAGTGCAAAGGTGCTCCCCAGTGAGGTGCAGGGGCCTAAGCGGGTGCTGTGCCTTGCCCTGACCAACGCTCCCCATATTGTCCAGTTCCCACTGCTGGCTCTGGATGAGGGCCACCAGGGGCAGAGAGAGGGTGGCAAGAATTGGGGTCAAGAGTCATAAAACCTGCATTCAGCCCTGAAGCCTCTTCAGAGGAGACTCCCCACCTCTTCAGAGGTTCCGTTTTCCCCCTATACCCCACTACACCCACCGTATCCTCGGGGCTTAGGAGTGAGGATGGAAGAGGGGACCTTTCCTCTTTTTTTTTTTTTTTTCCGGCCACTTCTATTGGTCTTTCATTTATTTATTTTCATCCATCTTTGTTCTGTGGCTCTTGTGGGCCTCCCATCACAGTGGCCTCTCTTGTCACAGAGCACCGGCTCTGGGCACACGTGCTCCAGAGCTCCGGCTCAAATTGGACACATCGGTCCAGCCGCTCCGCAGCACGTAGGCTCTTCCCAGGCCAGGGATCGAACCGGCGTCCCTCTCACTGCAAGGCAGTGTCCCCACCCACTGGACCACCAGGGAAGCCCGGACCTTTCCTCTTATTCAATAAGAGCTTCTACGCCACCTGTCAGGTACCAAGCAGTGTTCTAGGCTCATTTCAAATGAGTAGATTGCGGCACAGAGAATTTCAAGGCATGTCCAGGATCACACTAGACTCTAGAAAGTACTGCAGTCAGGATTCTCACCTATCCACTGAGGCCCAGATCACATCCTTGTGCAGAACGACAGGCGACCTCACCCCCTTCTCACCACAAAGCACAGCCCCTGGCATGCCCGCCTGCTCACTCTGTTCCTACAGGCCACCTCCACATGGCGCCACATGGCACACATGGCCTCCTTCTCAGCTGTGAGGAGAGGGACGTCCGCAAAGGAGGCCGTCAGTCTCATCTGTCACTGACAGGTGCCCTCTGCTTGGCCACCCGAGTCGGGGCAGGGGGCCCCTTTCTCACCCATGGAATGAAGGGGAAGCAATCCAAGCAGAGGGTTTTTGAGTCCAGACACTTTTCAGGAGCCTGATTAGAACGTGCATATGTGTGAACCCTAAGGCCACCCCTGGTATGGTACAAACCTGCAGAAAGTACCTGCTGCCTTTTTTGGTCCTAAGAAGTAGAACCACACTTCCATGCAATGCAGTAAAAACGTCTTAAACTTTAAAAGCTAACCAATCTAAGGAAGAGTTCCAGAGAAAACAATAGAAGATGTATTTGAAAATAACCCCCTTCTGAATATAAGATGAGGGAACCGGTACTAACGGGGCCCGTTCCATCACTTCCTACACAGTGTGGACCCATCTCTGGATTAAGCCAGACTTTCAGAGACCCACAGTCAGGGCCTTATGCCTCGGCCCTGGGCTTCATTCCTGACATGTGTCAAAACCGTCATCACCATCCCTTAAGCGAAGTGGAAGTGTCAGTCACTCAGTCGTGTCCGACTCTTTTGGACCCCACGGACTGTGGCCCGCCAGGCTCCTCTGTCCATGGCCTTCTCCAGGCAAGAATCCTGGAGGGGGCTGCCAGGCCCGCTCCGCAGCACGTAGGCTCTTCCCAGGCCAGGGATCGAACCGGCGTCCCTCTCACTGCAAGGCAGTGTCCCCACCCACTGGACCACCAGGGAAGCCCGGACCTTTCCTCTTATTCAATAAGAGCTTCTACGCCACCTGTCAGGTACCAAGCAGTGTTCTAGGCTCATTTCAAATGAGTAGATTGCGGCACAGAGAATTTCAAGGCATGTCCAGGATCACACTAGACTCTAGAAAGTACTGCAGTCAGGATTCTCACCTATCCACTGAGGCCCAGATCACATCCTTGTGCAGAACGACAGGCGACCTCACCCCCTTCTCACCACAAAGCACAGCCCCTGGCATGCCCGCCTGCTCACTCTGTTCCTACAGGCCACCTCCACATGGCGCCACATGGCACACATGGCCTCCTTCTCAGCTGTGAGGAGAGGGGACGTCCGCAAAGGAGGCCGTCAGTCTCATCTGTCACTGACAGGTGCCCTCTGCTTGGCCACCCGAGTCGGGGCAGGGGGCCCCTTTCTCACCCATGGAATGAAGGGGAAGCAATCCAAGCAGAGGGTTTTTGAGTCCAGACACTTTTCAGGAGCCTGATTAGAACGTGCATATGTGTGAACCCTAAGGCCACCCCTGGTATGGTACAAACCTGCAGAAAGTACCTGCTGCCTTTTTTGGTCCTAAGAAGTAGAACCACACTTCCATGCAATGCAGTAAAAACGTCTTAAACTTTAAAAGCTAACCAATCTAAGGAAGAGTTCCAGAGAAAACAATAGAAGATGTATTTGAAAATAACCCCCTTCTGAATATAAGATGAGGGAACCGGTACTAACGGGGCCCGTTCCATCACTTCCTACACAGTGTGGACCCATCTCTGGATTAAGCCAGACTTTCAGAGACCCACAGTCAGGGCCTTATGCCTCGGCCCTGGGCTTCATTCCTGACATGTGTCAAAACCGTCATCACCATCCCTTAAGCGAAGTGGAAGTGTCAGTCACTCAGTCGTGTCCGACTCTTTTGGACCCCACGGACTGTGGCCCGCCAGGCTCCTCTGTCCATGGCCTTCTCCAGGCAAGAATCCTGGAGGGGGCTGCCAGGCCCACCTACCTCCTGGGGATCTTCCCAACCCAGGGTTCTTTACCGTCTGAGCCAGCAGGGAAGCCATCACCGTTCAAAGCCTGCGAGCGTGTGGGTAGAGCACACTGAAGGTGTCGCCGCTGGAGGCACCCCGTGTCCCACAAATTCATGCTCTCTAGGGTGACTTCTTTCCAGAGCAACTGACTGGGCCCCAACTCCATGGAACACCCTGCTCACAGACCCTCCCTGCACGGAGAGGGCGACGTGGGGGCACAATAAAAACAGCAGGGAGCATGACAGACGAGGGCAGGAGCTGCAAGCTGGAAACCCTCTGATCCTCCTCCTCGCTCAAGGGAAAAGGAAACTAGCCAAGTTCCAGAGGCCGTCGGGGAGAATAAAGGCTCTCCCCTCTTTGCCCAGCAGAGGGCGCAGCTAGCAGCGTCTTACCTGGGGAGAAACTAGGACCAGCTGCGATTCCAGGGGACAGATGGCTCCACACTCAACGAGGATGCTCCATGGGACTCATAGGTCCTTTTCTCTTCAAGTCATGGGGAGGGATGAGCCTCCCTTGGTTTGAGCTGACATTTCTGATAAAGCGAGGTGCCCCACACAGGTGGCCACTCAGGGGTTGGTTTCCTTATGAAGTGCACGCACACACATGTCGCAGCCCAGCTCCATGCAAAAACAGACAGAGGCTATGAGACACGACAGAACCTTCATCTAGAACTCTAAGGCACAGGAACTCCCGCTGCCCCAGGGGTGACACCCTGAGGGGGTTCTGCAGTTCCCAGGAACCTCATCTCAACAGCGGCAAGAGGCCATGGGAGTCGTGGAGGCTGTTGGGTGCCATCGTGGGCTTCCAAATGGATTTACATAAGACTTCCAAACCCTAGCCTGGCACGAGTCGGTTTACTACCATCTAGTATCTAAACTCAGAGACCAGAAGCACCTGCGTTTGTGATATTGCATGCAACCCGACCAAAACACACGACACTGGTTTATGCCACCAGCGAATCACACAGAGGTCCACAGACAACCAGGGGCTTCCCAGGGGGCACCAGGGGTAAAGAGCCCGCCTGCCAGTGCAGGTTAGACGTAAGATACGCGGTCCAGTCCCTGGGTCGGAAAGATCCCTGGAGGAGGGCACGGCACCCCACTCCAGGATTCGTGCCTGGAGGCTCCCATGGACAGAGGAGCCGGTGGGCTCCAGTCCACAGGGCCGCACAGGACGACTGTCGCCGGGCACCCGTGTCCCACAAATTCATGCTCTCTAGGGTGACTTCTTTCCAGAGCAACTGACTGGGCCCCAACTCCATGGAACACCCTGCTCACAGACCCTCCCTGCACGGAGAGGGCGACGTGGGGGCACAATAAAAACAGCAGGGAGCATGACAGACGAGGGCAGGAGCTGCAAGCTGGAAACCCTCTGATCCTCCTCCTCGCTCAAGGGAAAAGGAAACTAGCCAAGTTCCAGAGGCCGTCGGGGAGAATAAAGGCTCTCCCCTCTTTGCCCAGCAGAGGGCGCAGCTAGCAGCGTCTTACCTGGGGAGAAACTAGGACCAGCTGCGATTCCAGGGGACAGATGGCTCCACACTCAACGAGGATGCTCCATGGGACTCATAGGTCCTTTTCTCTTCAAGTCATGGGGAGGGATGAGCCTCCCTTGGTTTGAGCTGACATTTCTGATAAAGCGAGGTGCCCCACACAGGTGGCCACTCAGGGGTTGGTTTCCTTATGAAGTGCACGCACACACATGTCGCAGCCCAGCTCCATGCAAAAACAGACAGAGGCTATGAGACACGACAGAACCTTCATCTAGAACTCTAAGGCACAGGAACTCCCGCTGCCCCAGGGGTGACACCCTGAGGGGGTTCTGCAGTTCCCAGGAACCTCATCTCAACAGCGGCAAGAGGCCATGGGAGTCGTGGAGGCTGTTGGGTGCCATCGTGGGCTTCCAAATGGATTTACATAAGACTTCCAAACCCTAGCCTGGCACGAGTCGGTTTACTACCATCTAGTATCTAAACTCAGAGACCAGAAGCACCTGCGTTTGTGATATTGCATGCAACCCGACCAAAACACACGACACTGGTTTATGCCACCAGCGAATCACACAGAGGTCCACAGACAACCAGGGGCTTCCCAGGGGGCACCAGGGGTAAAGAGCCCGCCTGCCAGTGCAGGTTAGACGTAAGATACGCGGGTCCAGTCCCTGGGTCGGAAAGATCCCCTGGAGGAGGGCACGGCACCCCACTCCAGGATTCTTGCCTGGAGGCTCCCATGGACAGAGGAGCCGGTGGGCTCCAGTCCACAGGGCCGCACAGAGTTGGACACGACTGAAGCGACCTGGCGCACACACAGACAGCCAGGGAGAGAAGCAGACCCAAGGCCCAGCAAAGGGTCCGCAGCAGCACCGGAAACACGGTGACAGGGATGCTCTGTCTGCGCTGCCCGGCTAGCGGTTCCGGGCCCCAGCGCCAACCGGGAAGCTACTTCCTTGACTGTGGCAGCTTTTACAGATGTCCTTGGGATGCCGGCCCTTGCCCACCTGTCAGAGCAAACCCAGCTGATCTGGGGTTCAGAGAGACACTCCTTAACTCTTCCAAAAGGCAGCTGGACTCATTAAATAAGTGCTCTCTTCTTCTCATAGCAAAAGCCACCGTAGCAAGGAAAGCTGTCTTGTTCGAAAGTGCATGCTCTTTCTGTAACTTCAAGGTGCCGCGGCTGGATGACAACCAGCAGCAGCAGCAGCAAACCTCACTGTCCTCAGTCCCCAGAACCACAGCTGTGATTAGAAAGCTCTCCTGGTCTCTGCCTTATCCCCTCAAGAAAAAAAACAAAACCCACTTCGAAAAGAGCAAGAGTGCCTTTCCCAGACACAGGCGGGCAAGCATGTCTTTAGTCTGCATCGGATGTTCGGCATTTTGCTGGTTTCTTAAATACCTGCAGAGGTCTCACTGCCTTCTCAGCGTGCCCTTAGTGTGCGTGTGGATGTGTGTGTGATGTGCATCCCTGTGCATTTGTATGAGTGAGTACTCATGTGTGCTGGACGGGGCAATAGGCTTTTAAGACTTCCAAACCCTAGCCTGGCACGAGTCGGTTTACTACCATCTAGTATCTAAACTCAGAGACCAGAAGCACCTGCGTTTGTGATATTGCATGCAACCCGACCAAAACACACGACACTGGTTTATGCCACCAGCGAATCACACAGAGGTCCACAGACAACCAGGGGCTTCCCAGGGGGCACCAGGGGTAAAGAGCCCGCCTGCCAGTGCAGGTTAGACGTAAGATACGCGGGTCCAGTCCCTGGGTCGGAAAGATCCCCTGGAGGAGGGCACGGCACCCCACTCCAGGATTCTTGCCTGGAGGCTCCCATGGACAGAGGAGCCGGTGGGCTCCAGTCCACAGGGCCGCACAGAGTTGGACACGACTGAAGCGACCTGGCGCACACACAGACAGCCAGGGAGAGAAGCAGACCCAAGGCCCAGCAAAGGGTCCGCAGCAGCACCGGAAACACGGTGACAGGGATGCTCTGTCTGCGCTGCCCGGCTAGCGGTTCCGGCCACAGCGCCAACCGGGAATCTACTTCCTTGACTGTGGCAGCTTTTACAGATGTCCTTGGGATGCCGGCCCTTGCCCACCTGTCAGAGCAAACCCAGCTGATCTGGGGTTCAGAGAGACACTCCTTAACTCTTCCAAAAGGCAGCTGGACTCATTAAATAAGTGCTCTCTTCTTCTCATAGCAAAAGCCACCGTAGCAAGGAAAGCTGTCTTGTTCGAAAGTGCATGCTCTTTCTGTAACTTCAAGGTGCCGCGGCTGGATGACAACCAGCAGCAGCAGCAGCAAACCTCACTGTCCTCAGTCCCCAGAACCACAGCTGTGATTAGAAAGCTCTCCTGGTCTCTGCCTTATCCCCTCAAGAAAAAAAACAAAACCCACTTCGAAAAGAGCAAGAGTGCCTTTCCCAGACACAGGCGGGCAAGCATGTCTTTAGTCTGCATCGGATGTTCGGCATTTTGCTGGTTTCTTAAATACCTGCAGAGGTCTCACTGCCTTCTCAGCGTGCCCTTAGTGTGCGTGTGGATGTGTGTGTGATGTGCATCCCTGTGCATTTGTATGAGTGAGTACTCATGTGTGCTGGACGGGGCAATAGGCTTTTAGACATATTGTCTTATTTAAACAACCCTGTGAGGGGTTCCCTGATGAATCTGCCTTGCAATGCAAGGGACACCGGTTCGATCCCTAGTCTGGGAAGATCCACAAGCCACGGAGCAACTAAGCCCGTGAGCTCAACTACAGAGCCAGCGCTCTAGAGCCCGTGAGCTCAACTACTGAGGACTGAGTGCCTGGAGCCTGTGCAGGGAGAAGCCCGCACACGACAACGAAGACGAGCGCCCCCTCACCTCAACCAGAGACAGCCTGAATGCAGAAACAATGACCCCGCCACCACCAAAAATAAATCAATAAATGAATCTTTAAAGAAATAAAACAATCCTGTATAACGCGTATAACTTTCCTCTTTTTAGAAACAAAGGAACTGAGGGCCAACTAGTGAAGGATGCTGGGTGGAGGAGGTCGCCAAGGTCATGCGGATCTAACGTGGAAGAGCCAGAGTGCCACAGCGCAGGTCTGTCTTCAGTCAAAGCCGGCGGGCGCCCTCCCCACCAAGCCCTCCGGCTCCCTCTGACTCTCCCCGCAGCTTCCCCGCGTGGACCCGCGGCTGGGCCCAGGCCCTGCGCTCTCACTCTGCAGGACCCCCCGCACCACAGCCCACCTACAGGCTGGCGGCACTGGAGTCCGCCGTGCCCCTCCTGAACGTCAGGCTGCTGAGGAGCTCCTGAGAAGCTCAGGCTGCTGGGCCTCCTCCGCCGACGGACAAGAAACCAGGCGCGCTCCCGGCTCCTCAGCCAGTATCACCAGTCAGTCGTTCTCCCTCACCAGAATGGAAGGGCGCGTCCAGCTCTGCTTGGTTCCTGCTCTACCCCCAGCCCAGCACGTGTGTGGTGTGGCCCACGAGAGGAGCCTTGTGCTCGAGGGTCCCACCGCATGGGGCTGCTTCTCAGCTCCCTTCCTGCCCTGTGTGCTCACGTGCTACCGCAAACTCCTCTGCCCCTCAACCATCAACATCCAGACAGAGGTGACCTCCAGGAAGGCTTCTGGCGTCTCTCTACGCAGGGTCAGAAATCTCTCTTCCGGGTTTCCATGATTCTTAAGTGTGTGTCTCTACCATTTCCCTGCCGCATTCTACAGTACTTATTTATATTTATGAGCCTTTCTAGGAATAAGACTTACAGCCTGGCTGGGAGGCAGAACACTTCCATGAGATAAGGCAAGTGAGGGTTTAGAGGAGTCCCAAGAGATATTTGCAAAGAGCTGATGAATCCATGGAGGGCTTCCTGGAAGAGGGGGTATATCCCACTGAGCAGAGAGATGTAGGAATGGAAGGTGAAGGGTGGTGGATTTAGGGAACAGAAGAAAACCAGTGGCCAAAGAGGACTGAGGTGGGGCAGGTTTGGGGTGCACAGGAGCTGGGCCATTTCAGCTGTGGAAACCCAAGAGGGGCAACCTCTTGGCTTCAGTCTCCTCATCTGTCAGCCTGGAGCTGACAGTGCAGCATGGGGTTCAGTTA
Source organism: Tragulus kanchil (assembly GCA_022376925.1). Classification (NCBI taxonomy): domain Eukaryota; kingdom Metazoa; phylum Chordata; class Mammalia; order Artiodactyla; family Tragulidae; genus Tragulus; species Tragulus kanchil. The sequence continues at coordinate 71,752,334 of JAIOJX010000003.1, read as the reverse complement.
CTCAGCACCGTTTCTCCTCCAAGCAAGGCCCCAGCCCCCAGGGACTTCCCTCACCATAACATGCATCCAGAGGCTGTCCTCCCTGGAGACGCCTTCCCCACACCGAGGCGGCCTGGCATCCAGGGCCCTGGGGCCTAACCACCCTCCCAGAACTGTGGGCACCTCACGCCAGGAGAGAGGGACCCTCTGGGGCCCATTCGCTTCATTGCTGGCTCAGCACCTGCCCAGGTCCCGTGGCTCAGGCTTTCTGGAGTCACCTGGTTCCTTCCTCTTCCACCAGCCTTCTGATAGCCCTTCTAACAAACTACCTCTCAGGTTAGCCGGAATTTTTTTCTTTCTTTTTGGCTATTCTGGATCTTTGTTGCTGCCCGCAGGCTCTTCTCTAGTGGCAGGGAATGGGGGCCACTCTCAAGTTGAGGCAAGCAGGCTCTTCTTGTGGCGGTGACTTCTCTTGGGCTCTGGAGCACACGGGCTTCAGTAGTTGTGGCCCATGGGCTCCACAGTTGCGGCTCCGAGGCTCGACAGAGGTGACCTGCCAGGAAGGCTTCTGGGCCCCCCGGCTCGTCTCCCAAACTCCTCTGCCCCTCAACCATCAACATCCAGACAGAGGTGACCTCCAGGAAGGCTTCTGCCTCACGCAGGGTCAGAAATCTCTCCGGGTTTCCATGATTCTTAAGTGTGTGTCTCTACCATTTCCCTGCCGCATTCTACAGTACTTATTTATATTTATGAGCCTTTCTAGGAATAAGACTTACAGCCTGGCTGGGAGGCAGAACACTTCCATGAGATAAGGCAAGTGAGGGTTTAGAGGAGTCCCAAGAGATATTTGCAAAGAGCTGATGAATCCATGGAGGGCTTCCTGGAAGAGGGGGTATATCCCACTGAGCAGAGAGATGTAGGAATGGAAGGTGAAGGGTGGTGGATTTAGGGAACAGAAGAAAACCAGTGGCCAAAGAGGACTGAGGTGGGGCAGGTTTGGGGTGCACAGGAGCTGGGCCATTTCAGCTGTGGAAACCCAAGAGGGGCAACCTCTTGGCTTCAGTCTCCTCATCTGTCAGCCTGGAGCTGACAGTGCAGCATGGGGTTCAGTTACTCAGCACCGTTTCTCCTCCAAGCAAGGCCCCAGCCCCCAGGGACTTCCCTCACCATAACATGCATCCAGAGGCTGTCCTCCCTGGAGACGCCTTCCCCACACCGAGGCGGCCTGGCATCCAGGGCCCTGGGGCCTAACCACCCTCCCAGAACTGTGGGCACCTCACGCCAGGAGAGAGGGACCCTCTGGGGCCCATTCGCTTCATTGCTGGCTCAGCACCTGCCCAGGTCCCGTGGCTCAGGCTTTCTGGAGTCACCTGGTTCCTTCCTCTTCCACCAGCCTTCTGATAGCCCTTCTAACAAACTACCTCTCAGGTTAGCCGGAATTTTTTTCTTTCTTTTTGGCTATTCTGGATCTTTGTTGCTGCCCGCAGGCTCTTCTCTAGTGGCAGGGAATGGGGGCCACTCTCAAGTTGAGGCAAGCAGGCTCTTCTTGTGGCGGTGACTTCTCTTGGGCTCTGGAGCACACGGGCTTCAGTAGTTGTGGCCCATGGGCTCCACAGTTGCGGCTCCGAGGCTCTAGAGCACAGGCTCCATAGTTGCAGCTCACGGACTTAGTTGCTCCACAGTATGTGGGATCTTCCCTGATCAGAGATTGAACCTGTCTCCTGCATTGGCAGGTGGATTCTTTACTACTGAGTCACCAGGGAAACCCTTTTACGTGGTCACAACCTACTGAATTCATTGCATAATCTTCTAACGGGTCATGACTGTCTGTTCTCTTAGGCGACCCAGGGAAATGTCCACTGCCTCCGCCTCAGCTTTCTCTGCAATACAGTGGAATACAGCAGTGCCACGTGAGTCAGCTCAGAGAGGAGGCAGTGCTCCGAGGGGGTTAAACAGAAGACACTGGCCTCGCCAGTAAATAAATCTCTCTGGGGGGAGATTCTATAGACCTGTTTACTGCTCTCATGGTTATGGACTTACCTGTGTCTTGCCTCGCTGTGGTGAGCACAAGAACTTAATTTGGCTTTAGATGGTTTTCAGTTGCCAGGGGAAAAAAAAAATCAAGGCTGTTTATTAGGGCCCTCGTTTGTTCATTAAAATTAATTACCTTTGGGCTCTAAGCTGACTTTCATAAATGAAAAGTTTGCTGTTATTAAGAGGAACCGACTCCACGGACAGTAACATCTCTAAAGGACAGTTCCAGTTTGAAGCCTGATTATGAGGCAGTCCGGTGAGGGAGCGTGGGGCAGAGGGAATTACTGCTCAAAACGGAGCCCTTGTTTTGGGTATCTCTATGGAGCTCAGTCCATCAGAGCTCTCCCCTGACGCTGCGGGGCCACAGGGGATACCCAGCCCTGTTGATCCAAGAGACCCTGGGTCTCCTTGGAGCTACACAGAGCCCCAGGTAAATTTTATTGGGACGTTCAGAGAAAGGATCATGTATTTATACATTCCAGAACACTGCCCAGTGGGTTCCCCGGCTGGCTCAGTGGTAAAGAATCTGCCCGCCAATACCAGAGATGCAAGAGACCCGGGTTTGATCCCTGGGTTGGGAAGATCCCCTGGAGAAGGACATGACAACCTGCTCCAGTTTTCTTGCCTGGGAAATCCCACAGACAGAGGCACCTGGCAGGCTGCAGTCCACGGGGTCGCAATGAGCACCACGTGAACACTGCCCACCAGACCGCTGCCACAAGCGGAGTGAACTCACTCCACTGAATAGTGAGGTGCACGCAAAACAAAAACACTCCAAAGGCTCGCTCCAAATCACACACGTTTCCCAAGACAGGGCAAAGCTTGTAGCCACTGACTCTTCTAAAGGCCCCAGGCACCAGAAGGAAGTTGGAGAAATGAATGCTTGTGTTTTTCAGCTTTTGATAGGGGAAGCCTGGCTGGCTGGGAAAGGTCAGTGATAAACAGAGGTTGACCTCAGGTACTGTAGACCTCAGGTACTTTTGGCAGGGGTGACATTTCTGTGGGCTAGGAATTTAGAAAACATAACCGCAGGCTATGCAGGACTTTGGTATTTTTTTTCCACCACTTTTCCTGTTTCACTATATGTCAATACAACCCGTGAGCGACGCTTTCTTGCTGCTTTTCTCAGGTCTTTGTCTCTAGGCCTATTTAACCAACGGTGATATGATGTTCTATTTAAAATATAAGAGGGACGTCCCAGTAGCTAATACTCCATGCTCTCAATCTAGGGGGTCCAAGTTCCCACATGATGCAACTAAGAGTTGGCCTTTGAACTGTGGTGCTGCTGAAGGCTCTTAAGAGTCCCTTGGACTGCAACGAGATCAAACCAGTCAATCCTAAGGGAAATCAAGCCTGAATATTCATCGGAAGCGCTGATACTAAAGCTGAAGCTGAAGCTTCAATACCTTGGTCACCTTATGCAGAGCTGACTCACTGGAAAAGACCCTGATAAAGGGAAAGATTGGAGGCAGGAGGAGATGGGGACAACAGAGGACGAGATGGTTGGATGGCATCACTGAGTCAATGGACACGAGTTTGAGCAAACCCCAGGAGATGGTGAAGGGCAGAGAAGCCTGGTGTGCTATAGTTCATGGGGTTGCAAAGAGTCAGACACGACTGAGCGACTGAACTGAACTGACAGCACGTTCCACTGAAATGAATAAAAATCTCTGGGTATAGAGAGACCTACAAACTCAGGGCCCCAGAGTCAAATCCAATACACACACTGCTCCAGTCATCGGCCCACACAGGTCGGCCTTTCTCGACATCTCTAATTCAACTGAAGACGTGAACTAGATGGAAATACTTTCCAGGTCTCAAGACAACCGTTTCACACAAAGACCTCTCAATACGGGATGCCAAAGTTCTTGGGCAGGAACTACCTTTCCACTCAAAACCCAGCTGGGAGATGAACATGAGTGATGACTGATATACCTGCTCGTTGCTAATGAACAAAAACAGCTGCTGCTCACAGGCAGCGTCGATCAGCGCACAGATGGCTTCAAAGGATCCTAATAAATTCAATAAAGGCATCTTTCCTCCCCAGTGTGCCTCGTGTACTGCCCGAGACCTCTAGATTTTCTTTCTGATCTGCAGGATCACAATTAGCCTCTCTGGGCTTTAGAAGTCTCCCTGATAACATCTGGTAAAACTACCAGATGTAGTGATTGAGGGGGCATATTATGGAAATTTTAAAAATTATTTTTAATCTTTATATTGTGGTAAAATATTTATCACACATTTTTTCTTTTGCTATTTTGACCATTCTAAGAGTACGATTCCGTAGCACTGATAACATTCACAAACTGCAACCATCACTCCTATCTATTTCTAAACCTTGATCATCAACCCCGGATGGAAAGTCTGTAACTATTAAGCAGAACCTCCCTGATGCCCACTCCTGGCAGTGGATGTAGAGATTTTAACATAACCTCTGTGGGAATGGGCTGTGTACGGTCTTGTCTCACGTATGTAGTCGTGTTACCGGGTGAACTGTTTCAGTTCATTATTTAGAGAACTGGGTCACAGGCTTCTGACTCGATGAAAACCTCTGTCTCCCCGACAGATGTGGGGTGGGACGATTTCTTACAGGGGACCTTAAGCAGGGTACCCCTTACACACTCTTTTTGCTGAGGCAGAGCCATATAATACATGTTCACTTTCAAACAACGGGATTCCCTGGTGGCTCAGATGGTGAAGAATCTGCCTGCATTGCGGGAAACCCGGGTTCAAGTCCTGATCCCCTGGAGAAGGGCATGGCGACCCACTCCAGTATTCTTGTCTGGAGACTCCCATGGACAGAGGAGCCTGGCGGGCTATAGTCCATGGAGTTGCAAAGCGTCAGAGACGACTGAGCAATTAACACACAAAAGAATAACTTCGGGCCCACGGAAGTGGCTGAATTGTTTGCCCTGACACTAGATGGCCCCAGACTACTTGGCTATATGAATTCTGTGCAAACTTGAGAATTTTATTTTGTGTTTTTATTTCCTGTCAATCTATCAGCTTTCACTTGTTACAAATCTAAGTACTATTTTTGTATTCATTTTTCTTTTGTATTGTGACTTTTGGGAAAAAAAAACTGAAATGAAGCTCACGTAACACAAGGAACCATTTGAAAGGGAACAATTCAGTGACATTCAACATATCTACAATGATGTGTAACCATCACTTCTGTGTACATGCAAGCTCAGCCCAGTTGCTCAGTCTTGTCCAGCATTTTGTGACCCCATGGACTATAGCCCGCCAGGCTCCTCTGTCCATGGGATTCTCCAGGCAAAAGCACTGGAGTGGGTTGCCATTTCTTTCCCAGGGGATCTTTCTCTACTCAGGATCGGGCCCTCAACCTTTCCTCATACTTCAAACTGAAAGGATTCCGTAGCACTGATAACATTCACAAACTGCAACCATCACTCCTATCTATTTCTAAACCTTGATCATCAACCCCGGATGGAAAGTCTGTAACTATTAAGCAGAACCTCCCTGATGCCCACTCCTGGCAGTGGATGTAGAGATTTTAACATAACCTCTGTGGGAATGGGCTGTGTACGGTCTTGTCTCACGTATGTAGTCGTGTTACCGGGTGAACTGTTTCAGTTCATTATTTAGAGAACTGGGTCACAGGCTTCTGACTCGATGAAAACCTCTGTCTCCCCGACAGATGTGGGGTGGGACGATTTCTTACAGGGGACCTTAAGCAGGGTACCCCTTACACACTCTTTTTGCTGAGGCAGAGCCATATAATACATGTTCACTTTCAAACAACGGGATTCCCTGGTGGCTCAGATGGTGAAGAATCTGCCTGCATTGCGGGAAACCCGGGTTCAAGTCCTGATCCCTGGAGAAGGGCATGGCGACCCACTCCAGTATTCTTGTCTGGAGACTCCCATGGACAGAGGAGCCTGGCGGGCTATAGTCCATGGAGTTGCAAAGCGTCAGAGACGACTGAGCAATTAACACACAAAAGAATAACCGGGCCCACGGAAGTGGCTGAATTGTTTGCCCTGACACTAGATGGCCCCAGACTACTTGGCTATATGAATTCTGTGCAAACTTGAGAATTTTATTTTGTGTTTTTATTTCCTGTCAATCTATCAGCTTTCACTTGTTACAAATCTAAGTACTATTTTTGTATTCATTTTTCTTTTGTATTGTGACTTTTGGGAAAAAAAAACTGAAATGAAGCTCACGTAACACAAGGAACCATTTGAAAGGGAACAATTCAGTGACATTCAACATATCTACAATGATGTGTAACCATCACTTCTGTGTACATGCAAGCTCAGCCCAGTTGCTCAGTCTTGTCCAGCATTTTGTGACCCCATGGACTATAGCCCGCCAGGCTCCTCTGTCCATGGGATTCTCCAGGCAAAAGCACTGGAGTGGGTTGCCATTTCTTTCCCAGGGGATCTTTCTCTACTCAGGGATCGGGCCCTCAACCTTTCCTCATACTTCAAACTTCTGGATAATCGAGATCATTTAATAAGTATGACTAATGGAAATAATCATTCATTCATTCCGTAAAAGGATGTACAGAGTGCCGATGACGACCACCGCCTGAGACTCATCTCTTCGTATTGCTCCACGTGGGAGCATAGGAGCTGGGAAGGGACCTTGGGGAACCTCTGGCCCAGTGGCTCCAACCTGGGGCAAGAGACACCAGAATCTTCTAGGGAAAGATTTTAAAAAGCAGGTATCTGTCCTCAGTATTTCCCAGGGCAGGACCCAGGACTCTGTTTTTTTTAAACATTCAGCAAGTAATTCTGAGTGACTAGTCTGTGTCTGAAGATCATCGACTGGCCACTCTTCCTAGTGCACATTTTGGGGTTTTTTTTCTTGTTGTGTTTTGACTGTGCCATGGGGCTTGTCACAGCAGTAAACGTGCTGAGTAGTCCTGGCCACTGGACCACCAGGCGGTTCCCATCGCCCATTTTCTGTTTAAAGATGAAGTGCCATCATCCACTGGCTGACCCAGGGCGTCCAGCAGCTCACCTGTGAGGGCCACGGACAGCGGCAGCAACAGGAACACGAAGAGCAGAAACACGCAGCAGGCTGCAAGGGGAAGGAGCAGGTGTGGGTAGAACACGGAGACACTGGCTTCCTTCCCACTGAAGTTTACTTACTTGTTTTGCAAAACCTCTCCTTTCTATCAAGACTGCAGACGACAGGGTAGGGAGAGGTCAGATTTATTTCCTGTCAATCTATCAGCTTTCACTTGTTACAAATCTAAGTACTATTTTTGTATTCATTTTTCTTTTGTATTGTGACTTTTGGGAAAAAAACTGAAATGAAGCTCACGTAACACAAGGAACCATTTGAAAGGGAACAATTCAGTGACATTCAACATATCTACAATGATGTGTAACCATCACTTCTGTGTACATGCAAGCTCAGCCCAGTTGCTCAGTCTTGTCCAGCATTTTGTGACCCCATGGACTATAGCCCGCCAGGCTCCTCTGTCCATGGGATTCTCCAGGCAAAAGCACTGGAGTGGGTTGCCATTTCTTTCCCAGGGGATCTTTCTCTACTCAGGGATCGGGCCCTCAACCTTTCCTCATACTTCAAACTTCTGGATAATCGAGATCATTTAATAAGTATGACTAATGGAAATAATCATTCATTCATTCCGTAAAAGGATGTACAGAGTGCCGATGACGACCACCGCCTGAGACTCATCTCTTCGTATTGCTCCACGTGGGAGCATAGGAGCTGGGAAGGGACCTTGGGGAACCTCTGGCCCAGTGGCTCCAACCTGGGGCAAGAGACACCAGAATCTTCTAGGGAAAGATTTTAAAAAGCAGGTATCTGTCCTCAGTATTTCCCAGGGCAGGACCCAGGACTCTGTTTTTTTTAAACATTCAGCAAGTAATTCTGAGTGACTAGTCTGTGTCTGAAGATCATCGACTGGCCACTCTTCCTAGTGCACATTTTGGGGTTTTTTTTCTTGTTGTGTTTTGACTGTGCCATGGGGCTTGTCACAGCAGTAAACGTGCTGAGTAGTCCTGGCCACTGGACCACCAGGCGGTTCCCATCGCCCATTTTCTGTTTAAAGATGAAGTGCCATCATCCCCTGGCTGACCCAGGGCGTCCAGCAGCTCACCTGTGAGGGCCACGGACAGCGGCAGCAACAGGAACACGAAGAGCAGAAACACGCAGCAGGCTGCAAGGGGAAGGAGCAGGTGTGGGTAGAACACGGAGACACTGGCTTCCTTCCCACTGAAGTTTACTTACTTGTTTTGCAAAACCTCTCCTTTCTATCAAGACTGCAGACGACAGGGTAGGGAGAGGTCACCGCTTGCCTAGGGCTTCCACACCAGAGGCAGGGGTTCAAGCCAGGACTTGCACCTCTGAGACCGCTGAATGTCTCTTCTGATCAGGCCATCAACTGCAAGGCCCAGACTTCCTGCACAACCTCCCTGCAGTCTGACAGCTTCTAGAAAAGGAGTTCATGAGCGGCTGCTCTGCCACGACCAGGGTGCCAGAGGCATTCACGGAGCCAAGCGGGATCTACCCTGTGCTTCCTGGGAGCCTGTACCGACTGCAGATCTTCCCTGCCCTGCATAAGTTTCTCTGACAACTCACTTTGTCACTTAAGGAGTCTGCATCACGAAGTCTTCTTTCCTTCTATTTCTTTACGGGTTGTATTTCCCAAAGTGTTACGTGTTAGTTGCTCAGTCGTGCCTGACTCTTTGGGACTCCATGGACTGTAGCCCACCAGGCTCCCCTGTCCATGGGATTTTTCTGGCAAGATTACTGGAGAGAGTTGCCATTTCCTTCTCCAGGGGACCTTTCTGACCCAGGGATCAAACCCAGGTCTCCTGCGCTGTAGGCTGATTCTTTAGCGTCTGAGCCACCAGAAAAGTCTATATATCCCATAGTATACAGTATTATTTACACTGGTCTGCTAAAAACCAAATACATACACATGTAAGAGCAATGAAGCACAAAGAGAGTGAGTTTGGTGATTCTACATCTTGGATAGCTGCATTTAAAAGTATCATTACTGGGAATTCCTGACGGTCCATTGAAGCACAAAGAGAGTGTTTGATCTTGTTGTGTTTTGACTGTGCCATGGGGCTTGTCACAGCAGTAAACGTGCTGAGTAGTCCTGGCCACTGGACCACCAGGCGGTTCCCATCGCCCACTTTCTGTTTAAAGATGAAGTGCCATCATCCCTGGCTGACCCAGGGCGTCCAGCAGCTCACCTGTGAGGGCCACGGACAGCGGCAGCAACAGGAACACGAAGAGCAGAAACACGCAGCAGGCTGCAAGGGGAAGGAGCAGGTGTGGGTAGAACACGGAGACACTGGCTTCCTTCCCACTGAAGTTTACTTACTTGTTTTGCAAAACCTCTCCTTTCTATCAAGACTGCAGACGACAGGGTAGGGAGAGGTCACCGCTTGCCTAGGGCTTCCACACCAGAGGCAGGGGTTCAAGCCAGGACTTGCACCTCTGAGACCGCTGAATGTCTCTTCTGATCAGGCCATCAACTGCAAGGCCCAGACTTCCTGCACAACCTCCCTGCAGTCTGACAGCTTCTAGAAAAGGAGTTCATGAGCGGCTGCTCTGCCACGACCAGGGTGCCAGAGGCATTCACGGAGCCAAGCGGGATCTACCCTGTGCTTCCTGGGAGCCTGTACCGACTGCAGATCTTCCCTGCCCTGCATAAGTTTCTCTGACAACTCACTTTGTCACTTAAGGAGTCTGCATCACGAAGTCTTCTTTCCTTCTATTTCTTTACGGGTTGTATTTCCCAAAGTGTTACGTGTTAGTTGCTCAGTCGTGCCTGACTCTTTGGGACTCCATGGACTGTAGCCCACCAGGCTCCCCTGTCCATGGGATTTTTCTGGCAAGATTACTGGAGAGAGTTGCCATTTCCTTCTCCAGGGGACCTTTCTGACCCAGGGATCAAACCCAGGTCTCCTGCGCTGTAGGCTGATTCTTTAGCGTCTGAGCCACCAGAAAAGTCTATATATCCCATAGTATACAGTATTATTTACACTGGTCTGCTAAAAACCAAATACATACACATGTAAGAGCAATGAAGCACAAAGAGAGTGAGTTTGGTGATTCTACATCTTGGATAGCTGCATTTAAAAGTATCATTACTGGGAATTCCCTGACGGTCCAGGGGTTAGAACTCCGTGCCCTCAGTTCAATACCTGGTTGAGGAACTAAGAGCCTGCAAGCTGTGGGCATGCTCCCTCCCTACAACAAAACCTGTCATTATATACTACTAGGGCGGATGGGAAATTTTCTGCTACTGATTTTTTTTTTTTATCAAAATGACTACAATATTTATTATCTATACAAAATATTTACTTAATATTCATACATTTGAGCTTAAAATGCTAAATCAGTCATGTTCTTGATACTGGGAGTTTAATTTTCAAAGTATCAGATCGGCATTAGTCAAACCATTATAAAACACATAATGGATAAGTTTTATAAAGGAGAAGAAAGGAAAATAAGAGGTAGCTCAGAAACATTCTGATCAGTGGAATGAGTCAAGAAATACTTTTTAGCTTTCTTTGTTCACAAGTATTACGTATTGGCCTATGTTTGCAATCTGGATTTCTGAAAAGCTATCTTGAATTGCGATGCTAAGGTATTGATGTTTCTTCTTTCTCTCTTATTTCTGTGACAGTCCTAACAGAGAGGAGTAGGCCAATTGTGGGGGTTCAGCCAACAGTTCTTCACATATAATTCTGTTGTATTTTAAATATTTATTTTGGGGGTGTATCAGGTCTTAGTTGTGGCATGTGGGATCTAGCTCCTTGACCAGGGACTGAACCTGGACCCCTGAACTGGAGCAGAGAGTCTCAGCCACTGGACTGCCAGGAAAGTCTCTACGCTACTAGCTTAAAATCGTTAGTTAAACATTTTTCTTTTCCCCTTACTAAAATGACATTAAATAGCAAATGAAAAACACTATGACAGTTTAATACAGGAGACAGCAGAAGAAAGGGAACGCTTTCTCTTTCAGGACCTTGAACAGAGTTTTTCCCTGCTATTTTTTTTTAGGGGGGGGTGGGAGGTTGGGGAGGGAGCGGGGCAGGCGGGCCACTTCTATTGGCCTTTTTCATTTATCTGTTTTCATCCATCTTTGTTCTTTGGCTCCTGCGGGCCTCCCATCGCAGTGGCCTCTGTTGTCGCAGAGCACTGGCTCTGGGCGCATGCGCTCCAGAGCTCCGGCTCGGTGATTGGACACATCAGTCCAGCCGCTCCGCGGCACGTGGGATCTTCCCAGGCCAGGGATCGAACCGGCGCCCCTTGCACTGCAAGGCGGTGTCCTTACCCACTGGGCCACCAGGGAAGCCCCGCTGCTATTTTTTTTTAACAAGATGCTCTGCATTTTTATTCTGCACCCGAGTCTGGAAAGTCCTGTATTGGGGTGATCTATTGATCACGAGGGACACAGCCTTGCTGGCCATGTGGCCTATTAAAGGGAGAATGTCATTAAACTAGCCACATCCATTTTAATTTCTAGTTTACGGTGGGGGTCAAGGAAAAATTATCTGTGGCTAATACGTGATCGAAAAGCAGGAAGCTGATAAATCCCATCTCTATTTCCAGCCGTGAGCTTGTTACCAGGATGATAAAGTGATCAGCATCCTAAAAAAACCCTTCACGGCTCTGCGTGCTCATGACAGATGGCACCACCTGGCCACACGTGTACTCCAGGTGTTCAGTGACACACAGGCCCCTGGCACGCAAGCCTCCAGCCTCGGAGCGAGGCTGGCAGAGGAAGGCGGGGGCCAGGACGCGCCTCAAGGCCACCCGGAGCAGGGCAGGAGGACGCCCACCTGGGTGCGGCCTGGGCTCACAGCCCGCCCCACGCCCTGCAGGGGGTACCGCCGGACTCCTCACCCCGGAGTCTTCATCCTCCTCACTTAGGATGTGAGCATAATTACAGGACTTCCCTAAGAGACTTGTTACAAGGATCAAATGTCATAAGCCACGTAAGGCCCTAATCACAGCGTCTGCTACGTGATAACTCCTCTGTTACGTGCTGGCCTCATTATCCCCTGTCATCCTCCTGAATGGAGCAGGACGGGCCACTTCTATTGGCCTTTTTCCCATTTAATCTGTTTTAAAAAAAATTCCAGGACCTTGAACAGAGTTTTTCCTGCTATTTTTAGGGGTGGGAGGTTGGGGAGGGAGCGGGGCAGGCGGGCCACTTCTATTGGCCTTTTTCATTTATCTGTTTTCATCCATCTTTGTTCTTTGGCTCCTGCGGGCCTCCCATCGCAGTGGCCTCTGTTGTCGCAGAGCACTGGCTCTGGGCGCATGCGCTCCAGAGCTCCGGCTCGGTGATTGGACACATCAGTCCAGCCGCTCCGCGGCACGTGGGATCTTCCCAGGCCAGGGATCGAACCGGCGCCCCTTGCACTGCAAGGCGGTGTCCTTACCCACTGGGCCACCAGGGAAGCCCCGCTGCTATTTTTTTTTAACAAGATGCTCTGCATTTTTATTCTGCACCCGAGTCTGGAAAGTCCTGTATTGGGGTGATCTATTGATCACGAGGGACACAGCCTTGCTGGCCATGTGGCCTATTAAAGGGAGAATGTCATTAAACTAGCCACATCCATTTTAATTTCTAGTTTACGGTGGGGGTCAAGGAAAAATTATCTGTGGCTAATACGTGATCGAAAAGCAGGAAGCTGATAAATCCCATCTCTATTTCCAGCCGTGAGCTTGTTACCAGGATGATAAAGTGATCAGCATCCTAAAAAAACCCTTCACGGCTCTGCGTGCTCATGACAGATGGCACCACCTGGCCACACGTGTACTCCAGGTGTTCAGTGACACACAGGCCCCTGGCACGCAAGCCTCCAGCCTCGGAGCGAGGCTGGCAGAGGAAGGCGGGGGCCAGGACGCGCCTCAAGGCCACCCGGAGCAGGGCAGGAGGACGCCCACCTGGGTGCGGCCTGGGCTCACAGCCCGCCCCACGCCCTGCAGGGGGTACCGCCGGACTCCTCACCCCGGAGTCTTCATCCTCCTCACTTAGGATGTGAGCATAATTACAGGACTTCCCTAAGAGACTTGTTACAAGGATCAAATGTCATAAGCCACGTAAGGCCCTAATCACAGCGTCTGCTACGTGATAACTCCTCTGTTACGTGCTGGCCTCATTATCACCACTGTCATCCTCCACTGTGAGGGAAGGGGTGTTCCATGTTCGGAGTGTGGCTTCCCTTTTAACCCAGACAACCTCTCCCGGCAATGCCCGGATCAAATAGAGAATTGAAGAAAAGAGGGGGTGGGGAGACCTGGTGGGTCCCGTGGACTTTGGGATGAGCTTTGGCTCATTCCGTTTTGACTCATTCCATTCATTCTGATGGCTCTAAACCTGCCCTCGCTCCTGAGCGCACCTGCAGCCCGGCTTCACTGGCGCCGGCTTCTCTGCACCAGCACCGCCAAGGGCTCAGGCTCACTGCTGCTCTCACCCTGGGAAACCTAAGATTTCCTAGGAAGTCTCAGATTCCCAGGGGCTGCCCTGGACCTAAGAAATCAGAATCTCTGCCCGCGCCACCTGGGAATCTGTGTTTCCAAGCACCTCCCCGGAGATGGTGAAGCAGGCGGTCCTCACGCCATGCTTCTTCTAAGCGAGGCTGGAGCGTCTCTAGCCGGGCCTCCTTGGAGCCTGTTTGCTCGGGGAAGTGTGCGGTGCTGGGCTGCGCTGAGCTGTGGGATTTCACCAGAAGGGACGTGGCTGGCATGACTCACCTGGGGGTGGGCCCTTCTGTCCCTTGGTGCTAATAAAGAGCACCCAAGCCACAGTGAGGGATTGGAAACCCCGCCCCTGTGCCCCTGCATCCCAGGAGAGCAGCCGGGATGAGGACAACCGTCTAAGACAGCAGCTGAGTTTCCCACTGACCTCGCTCGGGCCAGGACGGGCCACTGACAGCAAGGACCACTCTAATGAATACCGCCAGGCCTTCACGTTTACTAGGCACCAATGCCAGTGTGGCTCAGGCGGCCGCTTCCCGATTTCTGATGAAACGAGTTTCTATCAAGTTTGTTTAAAGAATGGAGTGAAACTGCTAAGTCAACCGAGAGCCCCAGAGGAGAAGGTAACTCAGGATTAGAAAAACGGTGAACGGAGGATATCAGAATCAAGACATGCATGGAATCTAGAAACATGGTACAGAGGGGCCCATCTGCAGGGCAGGACTAGAGAGGCAGCCGCAGAGAGCGACCTGTGCACACGGCGCGGAGGGAGCGCGAGGTGAACGGAGAGGGCAGCACTGACGGGTACCCACCGCGTGTGAAGGGTGACCGGACGTCCCTGCACAGCACAGGAGCTGGCCTGGCGCTCGCGATGACCGAGTGCGGGCGGATGGGCGGGTCAAGCAGGCTCAGAGAATGGGACGTGTGTGCTTAGGGCCGATTGCGCGAAAGTGAACGGAGAGGGGTGGGGAGACCTGGTGGGTCCGTGGACTTTGGGATGAGCTTTGGCTCATTCCGTTTTGACTCATTCCATTCATTCTGATGGCTCTAAACCTGCCCTCGCTCCTGAGCGCACCTGCAGCCCGGCTTCACTGGCGCCGGCTTCTCTGCACCAGCACCGCCAAGGGCTCAGGCTCACTGCTGCTCTCACCCTGGGAAACCTAAGATTTCCTAGGAAGTCTCAGATTCCCAGGGGCTGCCCTGGACCTAAGAAATCAGAATCTCTGCCCGCGCCACCTGGGAATCTGTGTTTCCAAGCACCTCCCCGGAGATGGTGAAGCAGGCGGTCCTCACGCCATGCTTCTTCTAAGCGAGGCTGGAGCGTCTCTAGCCGGGCCTCCTTGGAGCCTGTTTGCTCGGGGAAGTGTGCGGTGCTGGGCTGCGCTGAGCTGTGGGATTTCACCAGAAGGGACGTGGCTGGCATGACTCACCTGGGGGTGGGCCCTTCTGTCCCTTGGTGCTAATAAAGAGCACCCAAGCCACAGTGAGGGATTGGAAACCCCGCCCCTGTGCCCCTGCATCCCAGGAGAGCAGCCGGGATGAGGACAACCGTCTAAGACAGCAGCTGAGTTTCCCACTGACCTCGCTCGGGCCAGGACGGGCCACTGACAGCAAGGACCACTCTAATGAATACCGCCAGGCCTTCACGTTTACTAGGCACCAATGCCAGTGTGGCTCAGGCGGCCGCTTCCCGATTTCTGATGAAACGAGTTTCTATCAAGTTTGTTTAAAGAATGGAGTGAAACTGCTAAGTCAACCGAGAGCCCCAGAGGAGAAGGTAACTCAGGATTAGAAAAACGGTGAACGGAGGATATCAGAATCAAGACATGCATGGAATCTAGAAACATGGTACAGAGGGGCCCATCTGCAGGGCAGGACTAGAGAGGCAGCCGCAGAGAGCGACCTGTGCACACGGCGGCGGAGGGGAGCGCGAGGTGAACGGAGAGGGCAGCACTGACGGGGTACCCCACCGCGTGTGAAGGGTGACCGGACGTCCCTGCACAGCACAGGGAGCTGGCCTGGCGCTCCGCGATGACCGAGTGCGGGCGGGATGGGGGCGGGTCGAAAGCAGGCTCAGAGAATGGGACGTGTGTGTGCTTAGGGCCGATTCACTTGCACAGCAGTTGTAAAGCAATTATCCTCCAATGAAAAATTTTAAAAGGAAGCCACGTTAGCAGCCAGCTATTAGTCCAACTGCACAGCCCAAAGTATCGACGTGTACTTCCAAGGGGTAATCCTGGTGGGAGAAGTGGGTGGCTTCTAGCTCAGTCTCCAGGATCTCCAGAAGCCCGTTCCTTTGAATCACAAGTGCAGCTCCTGCTCTCTGGCTTAAATAGTTTAATGGGGAAACTGAGACCAGGACCCAGTAGTTTTCCCTGCAACAGCACCTTCCGGGGGCTCCACTCAGCTACCAAACACCCTGGAAACGACTGGCAGAGCCCAGGAGGAAACACTCAAAGTCCTCTCTCCTAACTTCCCCCTCGCTTGCCGGCATCTTTAAAGGCACCAAACCCTCAGTCACCTGTGCCACTCTGCCCTCTCCTGGCACGTCCAGTGACTGTCGCCGCCTCATTTTTTGATCCTTCCCTCTTCTCCCGCTGTGTCAGCACCTGCATCGCCCTCTCACCTGACCTGTTCCACAGCCGCTCAGTACCACCCCAGCACAGACCTCACACCCCATTAAGGAGATGAGATCCTCTACAAACCAGCGTGTGAGAGCGGCCACCGAGGTGCTCAAAGTGGGCCAGGAGCCCAGAGCAGGGAGGAGTCCCGAGGAAATCTAGGTATACTTCCAGGAGGAGGTGAGAGTGACCCTGGATGACGATGAATGGGTAGGGTTTTGACAGGTGGAGGGGCTCGTCGGTCAAAAAGAAAATCCTACAGGAAAAGACTCCAAGAAGAAAAGCTCAGGGGTTCTGGGGGTGAGGCAAATTCTCGCATTTAGCTGAGTGTTGGTCATCCTCACAGGCAAGTAAGAGATAAGACTGGAACAAGGTACTGAGAAGAGAGAATGTTTCCAATCTACATCAGGGCACTTGGATTTGATTAGGAAAATAAAGGCAGTGGAGACTGCGGATGCAGCTGGGAAGCGACATAAAGTCCAATCATTGGAAAAAACGGGGCCAGTGGGGTGACGATGGGGCTGAGGCCAGTGGGGAGGAGGGGGGTCCCGAAACGTACCCGGGGCAGAGGCTCCAGAGCCAGCTCGATGCGGTGAGAAAGGACAGGAAGGAGGAGAGAAGGACTCAGCGCTGAGCGTGCGTGTGTGCGAAGTCGCTTGGGTCACGCCTGACTCTTTGCGACGCTGTGGACTGGAGCCCACAGTCGATGTGTCCAGAGGGGAAGGGGGCGGTGGCGTCAGAGCCGTTCCGGCGTCAGGCTCTGCCTGAGGAGGGGGCGGGGTGGGCACGCACAGGTGCTGAGTCAGCGCTTCACATGCACTTTCTTGCACTGAATCCCCACCACAGTCCTGGAGAGCACTATTAACTCGGTTTTACAGATGGAGCCCTGGAGACGCAAGACTCGCTCTAAAACGAAAGCTGACACCCAGCAGAGCCGATCTGATTCCGATGTAGTGACGGAATGCTGGAGCAATTGCCATTTCCTTCTCCAGGGCATCTGCCTGACCAAGGGATCCAACCCGCGTCTCCTGCATTGGCAGGTGGATTCTTTACCACTGAGTCACCTGGGAAGTCCGCCACAAATGTATAAATTTCCTTCCAAAGAACAGGTGAATTGTTCCTATTATACCTCCAGCCGCTCATCCACCCCAGCACAGACCTCACACCCCATTAAGGAGATGAGATCCTCTACAAACCAGCGTGTGAGAGCGGCCACCGAGGTGCTCAAAGTGGGCCAGGAGCCCAGAGCAGGGAGGAGTCCCGAGGAAATCTAGGTATACTTCCAGGAGGAGGTGAGAGTGACCCTGGATGACGATGAATGGGTAGGGTTTTGACAGGTGGAGGGGCTCGTCGGTCAAAAAGAAAATCCTACAGGAAAAGACTCCAAGAAGAAAAGCTCAGGGGTTCTGGGGGTGAGGCAAATTCTCGCATTTAGCTGAGTGTTGGTCATCCTCACAGGCAAGTAAGAGATAAGACTGGAACAAGGTACTGAGAAGAGAGAATGTTTCCAATCTACATCAGGGCACTTGGATTTGATTAGGAAAATAAAGGCAGTGGAGACTGCGGATGCAGCTGGGAAGCGACATAAAGTCCAATCATTGGAAAAAACGGGGCCAGTGGGGTGACGATGGGGCTGAGGCCAGTGGGGAGGAGGGGGGTCCCGAAACGTACCCGGGGCAGAGGCTCCAGAGCCAGCTCGATGCGGTGAGAAAGGACAGGAAGGAGGAGAGAAGGACTCAGCGCTGAGCGTGCGTGTGTGCGAAGTCGCTTGGGTCACGCCTGACTCTTTGCGACGCTGTGGACTGGAGCCCACAGTCGATGTGTCCAGAGGGGAAGGGGGCGGTGGCGTCAGAGCCGTTCCGGCGTCAGGCTCTGCCTGAGGAGGGGGCGGGGTGGGCACGCACAGGTGCTGAGTCAGCGCTTCACATGCACTTTCTTGCACTGAATCCCCACCACAGTCCTGGAGAGCACTATTAACTCGGTTTTACAGATGGAGCCCTGGAGACGCAAGACTCGCTCTAAAACGAAAGCTGACACCCAGCAGAGCCGATCTGATTCCGATGTAGTGACGGAATGCTGGAGCAATTGCCATTTCCTTCTCCAGGGCATCTGCCTGACCAAGGGATCCAACCCGCGTCTCCTGCATTGGCAGGTGGATTCTTTACCACTGAGTCACCTGGGAAGTCCGCCACAAATGTATAAATTTCCTTCCAAAGAACAGGTGAATTGTTCCTATTATACCTATAACCCAAGATATTCCAGTGGAAACCCTCTGTATTTGGCTGTGTTACATCATAACAACCTACATTTGCCCCTGGGCCTCTCAGTGGGCTAAAAGGCACACGCTTTAGCTTCTTGTGAAAAACAAACAAACAAAAAAACAAAAAAACAATGTAGGGATGCAAAGAGATTCTTAAAAATCTGAATATCCCAAATTAACTGCTTCATTTTGTGGGGGAGATTAGATGTTATTTATTTTCTCTTTTAAACTAAAGTGTAGTTGATTTACAATGTCAGATTTTGCCTGCCACCAGGCTTAGGCCCTGCCAATCCACCTGCTATTCAGCAGCCAAGTCTGCAGATCTGATCATGTGTCTCCTCTGCATAGTACATGGTGGCCCATGGTAGTCATAAGGCATAATGTTGACCTTAATAAGATTTACTGATGACAGCTTATGAGGCAAAGAGTAGCAGAGGGCCCAGGATCTCCCCAGGCCCATAATTACTTTACAGAGAGGCTGGCAGGGATGGATGGACTGCAAAGTACCTTGCAGCCCACAAGTAGACGTCAACCAGGTGGGGTAATGATTCAATATTTGTATAAATTACACTCCATTTAAAGCTTTAGAGAGTATGGGTTCTATTTCCTGTGCTGTACATCACATCCTTGTATTTCATTTATTTTATACTTAGTTGACTGCTTTCTTTAGTCACTAACTGCAAATGATGGTATAGAAACATCCATTTGGAAAACCAACGATACCCTTATTGGTTATAATATCAGACCTAATGAGACAAGCCAACCCCCGGCACAGGTGTAGAATCCATCTTATAAATGAAGCCATTCTTATTCCGGCAAGCCCTTCGCTTTATCAACTGGCAAGATGGATGAGGAGTGAAAAAGACTGATGCGGTGCTAATTCTGTCACACCTTAAAAGAATGTTCCCCGGGAGCCAGGGAGCGCTGATGTGGGCACTGGACTTCGGCCTCCCCAGCTAGAAGGAGAAGAGGGAATCCCCAGGTAAGATCCCAAATGCCGGACAACTGACTTCATAAAGGATGTCCAACGTCACACAATGATAAGGAATGAAATGCTCATTAAAACAACCATGAGGTATCAGCTTTTGCTTATTGAATGGACAAAGACGGAAGAAACAGCTTAGGATTCTAGTAAAAAAAAATAATTAAAAATAAAAAAAAAAAAGAGGTCTGAGTTTTTCTTAACCTTTAGCTCTTCAACAGTCATTGGCATTACTTATGTTCACCTCCGAGCTCCAATCTGAGCCCATTTTTGATTTGGTGATTGTGGTTTTTCTGTGACTGACTTGGTAAATTAGGCTGTTTATTCCTGAATCAGACATAAGGGGAAACTCAGCTCATTTGGGCCTGGTTTTGAATAACAGTAAACATGAAATCTTAGGCTTCCCAGGTGGCTCAGCTGCTAAGAACCCACCTGCCAATGTGGGATATGTAAGAGATATATGGTTGGGAAGCCCGGGAAAGGCATAATGTTGACCTTAATAAGATTTACTGATGACAGCTTATGAGGCAAAGAGTAGCAGAGGGCCCAGGATCTCCCCAGGCCCATAATTACTTTACAGAGAGGCTGGCAGGGATGGATGGACTGCAAAGTACCTTGCAGCCCACAAGTAGACGTCAACCAGGTGGGGTAATGATTCAATATTTGTATAAATTACACTCCATTTAAAGCTTTAGAGAGTATGGGTTCTATTTCCTGTGCTGTACATCACATCCTTGTATTTCATTTATTTTATACTTAGTTGACTGCTTTCTTTAGTCACTAACTGCAAATGATGGTATAGAAACATCCATTTGGAAAACCAACGATACCCTTATTGGTTATAATATCAGACCTAATGAGACAAGCCAACCCCCGGCACAGGTGTAGAATCCATCTTATAAATGAAGCCATTCTTTTTCCCGGGCAAGCCCTTCGCTTTATCAACTGGCAAGATGGATGAGGAGTGAAAAGACTGATGCGGTGCTAATTCTGTCACACCTTAAAAGAATGTTCCCGGGAGCCAGGGAGCGCTGATGTGGGCACTGGACTTGGCCTCCCAGCTAGAAGGAGAAGAGGAATCCCCAGGTAAGATCCCAAATGCCGGACAACTGACTTCATAAAGGATGTCCAACGTCACACAATGATAAGGAATGAAATGCTCATTAAAACAACCATGAGGTATCAGCTTTTGCTTATTGAATGGACAAAGACGGAAGAAACAGCTTAGGATTCTAGTAAAAAAAAATAATTAAAAATAAAAAAAAAAAAGAGGTCTGAGTTTTTCTTAACCTTTAGCTCTTCAACAGTCATTGGCATTACTTATGTTCACCTCCGAGCTCCAATCTGAGCCCATTTTTGATTTGGTGATTGTGGTTTTTCTGTGACTGACTTGGTAAATTAGGCTGTTTATTCCTGAATCAGACATAAGGGGAAACTCAGCTCATTTGGGCCTGGTTTTGAATAACAGTAAACATGAAATCTTAGGCTTCCCAGGTGGCTCAGCTGCTAAGAACCCACCTGCCAATGTGGGATATGTAAGAGATATAGGTTGGATCCCTGGGTTGGGAAGATCCCCTGGAGGAGGAAATGGCAGCCCCCTCCAGTATTCTCGCCTGGAGAATCCCATGGACAGGGGAGCCTGGTAGGACTACAGTCTGTGGGGTCGCCAAGAGTCAGACACAACTTGAGCACACACACAGATGTTAGACCTGAACCACACTCAACTCCAAAGGCAGATGTTAACCTGAACTGTTGAATATTTCAGATGTCCTGGGTGCTCAGGACACAAATCCTTCATTATCTGTAGTTCTTTATGTATCTTCTCCGTTTCCCCTCCTAACCATTCTGTCCTGCGTGAATTCCACGGAGGCAACTGCAGACCTGCTGTGGGCCAGAGTGACCCCCACTTCCCTGTGCGCCCTTCAGGGCTCAGCCCCTGTGAAAGGGAAAATGTGTGTCCTCTGAGCCCTCTACACACTTTCGTAATGACCGTGTTCAAGCCACCTACTCAGGGATCCTATAGGGGCTTCATCCTCAACGCCCTGCAGTTATCAAGCTGTTTCTAAGAGTCCAGTGCAACTCACTCTCACCCTGGAGTCCACTGTTTCTTTATGACTGTTCTTTCCATGAGAAAAACCATTTTTCTTAGACTCCATGAGGATTAAGCTTTCCTTTCTCTCTGCCCAGTTAAGAAAAGCACTTTCACAGTGTAGTCATTTTCTTCCCAGGAAGCACAAATCAGCACACTGTCCTCT
Source organism: Tragulus kanchil (assembly GCA_022376925.1). Lineage (NCBI taxonomy): Eukaryota > Metazoa > Chordata > Mammalia > Artiodactyla > Tragulidae > Tragulus > Tragulus kanchil. The sequence goes on along the minus strand of JAIOJX010000003.1, from coordinate 71,730,749 downwards.
TCCCGTGAATGATTCCGAGAAACCATCTGCTAGGATTCTTTCTCCAACTTGACAGCACAGGGCTGTCCCGACTCACCTTCTGAGCTGATATCAAACAGCCAGATCCAGAACCAGACAGAACTTGGGGTCGGGGGCGGTTGGTCCAGGTCTACATCTGACGAGTTTCTCTGTACTTGCGGGTCCCCTCTCTTCCTTTCTCTGTTTTTTTGCCCCTGATTTCTCTCCTGCAGCAGGACAGCAATTCCTGGCTTTTCCCTGGGAGGGATGGATAATCTCGCATTCCCAACCCCAATATGTGGGGAAAATGCATCCCTCCGACTGGCTTCAACACCCTGCAGTGTTACCCATGGCCGGAAGAGGGCAGCAGAGCGAGCCCGGGAAGTCTTCTAAAGACAGGCTGTTGTACTTCAGTGCCAAAGTTATAATTCAGTGGCTATAAATTAGTGCTGGAAACACTCCATTTCAGGGCCTTAACTTTAGTCAGCAGTGCAAGCGTGTCTGGCAGCCTCTTCTCCCTTCTTGCTCTCTGCGTGCTGGTGGCTTGTGACAAGGAATCGGCTGGACATGGACTCTTTAATTTAAAGAGGTTTAAGGTCCTCTACACGACAGAAACAGTAGAGGACTCACTGGAAAAGACCCTGATGCCGGGGAAGATGGAGCGCAGAAGGAGAAGAGCGCGTCAGAGGATGAGACGGCTGGATGGCATCACCGATGCAATGGCCATGAACTTGGGTAAACTCCAGGAGACAGGTGAGGGACAGGGAGGCCTGAGAGGCTGCGGTCCACGGGGTCTCAAAGAGACAGACGTGACTGGGCAACTGAACAGTAACAAGGTCCTCAAAGTGGGCTGAGGACTCGAGAGGATGCCTTGAGTGATCGAGAAGACCCGAATGCAGAGAAGAGGTAAAGCCTATTGAGCGTTCTGTCCAGACTCTGGGTTTGAGGCACTGGAGCTACAGGGAGGTGGAACTGGACCCAGTGTGACCAACGTTCTAACCACCCTCATCCTGCATCTGAAGCCAGCCACTCCGGGAGGCTGGGCCACCTGCGACAGGTAAGCGTCAAATACAAGTTCTCCACTGAACTGACTGAACTTTCCTGGAGATAAGCTCAACTTCGTTTTAGTTGATCACAAGGGCCCGAGTCTCTTTATTAAAAGGCAGATTCCTGCCCCACATCCCAAAGATTCTGAATCTGTCTGTCTGGGCCTGGGCCCAGGAATCTGAATTTTAGACCCTGTTCTGTCTCCAAGGACCACACTTGGAAAGGCAGAGGAATTGTATGACCTTCAAGGCCTAAATGACTACAGTCATTACCATGTGAATAAAGGCCATCTGTCAGCAGAAGGGAGTTACAAGTTGAATTCAGAGTACAAATCTTATTATGCATCTTGTACTGTGGAAGCCTCGAGGTGGCCTACTTAACGGGGCCCTGCTGGTGAGAGTGAGTTTAAGCAGTGCTCATTCAAGACCAGACACTAAAAGGTTTCTTTTATAAAATCCAGTGTATTCCATAAGGAATTTTAATTCAAAAGTGTAATGAGTTAATCAGTGTATGCCTGAGTTTAATTACAAGGGAGTCTGTGAGCTAATGAAGGTATGCCTGACTTCTTGACAGAAGCTATGGACATGAGGCGAGGTGTTAAAGTTGACCAAAGACCAACTTGTGCACCACATAGGTTTAAGGTCCTCTACGACAGAAACAGTAGAGGACTCACTGGAAAAGACCCTGATGCCGGGGAAGATGGAGCGCAGAAGGAGAAGAGCGCGTCAGAGGATGAGACGGCTGGATGGCATCACCGATGCAATGGCCATGAACTTGGGTAAACTCCAGGAGACAGGTGAGGGACAGGGAGGCCTGAGAGGCTGCGGTCCACGGGGTCTCAAAGAGACAGACGTGACTGGGCAACTGAACAGTAACAAGGTCCTCAAAGTGGGCTGAGGACTCGAGAGGATGCCTTGAGTGATCGAGAAGACCCGAATGCAGAGAAGAGGTAAAGCCTATTGAGCGTTCTGTCCAGACTCTGGGTTTGAGGCACTGGAGCTACAGGGAGGTGGAACTGGACCCAGTGTGACCAACGTTCTAACCACCCTCATCCTGCATCTGAAGCCAGCCACTCCGGGAGGCTGGGCCACCTGCGACAGGTAAGCGTCAAATACAAGTTCTCCACTGAACTGACTGAACTTTCCTGGAGATAAGCTCAACTTCGTTTTAGTTGATCACAAGGGCCCGAGTCTCTTTATTAAAAGGCAGATTCCTGCCCCACATCCCAAAGATTCTGAATCTGTCTGTCTGGGCCTGGGCCCAGGAATCTGAATTTTAGACCCTGTTCTGTCTCCAAGGACCACACTTGGAAAGGCAGAGGAATTGTATGACCTTCAAGGCCTAAATGACTACAGTCATTACCATGTGAATAAAGGCCATCTGTCAGCAGAAGGGAGTTACAAGTTGAATTCAGAGTACAAATCTTATTATGCATCTTGTACTGTGGAAGCCTCGAGGTGGCCTACTTAACGGGGCCCTGCTGGTGAGAGTGAGTTTAAGCAGTGCTCATTCAAGACCAGACACTAAAAGGTTTCTTTTATAAAATCCAGTGTATTCCATAAGGAATTTTAATTCAAAAGTGTAATGAGTTAATCAGTGTATGCCTGAGTTTAATTACAAGGGAGTCTGTGAGCTAATGAAGGTATGCCTGACTTCTTGACAGAAGCTATGGACATGAGGCGAGGTGTTAAAGTTGACCAAAGACCAACTTGTGCACCACATAGTGAGCGATCGGGGAAGCCAGTGGATACCAACTCCCCTGTTTCCAAGTGTTCACTCCCACTGGCGTCTCCGAGACCCTGCAGAAGGCTGTCTATTTTTTTTTTTTGGCTGCACGGACTCTTCGTTGTTGCATGTGGACTTTCTCCAGGTGTGGCGAGCAGGGGCTACTCTCTGACTGCAGTGCGTGGGCTTCTCCTTGTGGTGGCTTCTCTTGTGGAGCACAGGCTCTAGCGCCGGGGCTCAGCAACACGGCTTAGCTGCATCACAGCATGTGAATCTTTCTGGACCAGGGATCCAACCCATAACACCTGCATTGGTAGGCAGATTTTTTTTAACCACTGGATCACAAGGGGAGTCCCAGAAGAATGTCTTTTATTGTGTGTTTATTCTCAAACAAATTAGTTCTGTGTGATCTTTCTCATTCTTTTCATACTCTCCTTGGTGCACTTTCTATTCTGATGTCACTCTTCCATTTGAGTCTTTTTTTTTTTTTTCTTCTCTATTCACCGTCGACTAATCCTGATGTTTTTCTAATTTAGGAGAAACTATCAGGGTCCCTTGTTTCAACTTTCACCTGAATCAGGAAGCATTTTCAATACTCTTTCATTTTCTTTTTGACTTTTCTCCGCACAATAATTTTCCTGAAGACAATTTAAGAGAAAAGAGAAGCAGGCTATCTGAGGCCTGAACTAATTCATAGAAAAAAGGATGAAAAGAGAGTTGACTCGAGCCATAGCCTGGATGAACCTTGAGGATACTGTCCTAAGTGAACAAGCACGTTACAACAGTACACGTTCTGTATGATTCCATCTATTTGACATATTTAGAGCAGTCATATTCATAGATACAAAAGGCAGAATGGTGGCTGCCAGGGGCAGAGGGGAGGATGGGTGGAGGTGGGGGGTGTTTAACAGGTAGAATTTCAATTTTGCAAGAGGGAAATGAGCTATGGAGCTGGATGGTGATGGCTGGACAGCAATGTGAATGTACAGAACGTGACTAAACGGTCAATTAAAGGCAGTCAATTTTATGTTATATATTTTTTACTGCAACTTTATAAAGAAACCTGGGTCTAGGCAAGAAAATAGACTGTCAACCCTTCAGATTCTAAGAACCCGAAGGAACTGGGCAGCTGTGTCTAAGGTGCTCCAGGGAAATACTGGGGTGACCTGGATCCCTCAGTTTCTGCGGTCCCAGAAGCCTCTGGGGAAGACTTGAGGACCCACCCCTAAGAGACTGGTTCCCCACTCTCTGAAAGGCCTCCAGCTTCAACTTTTCCACTCAGTGGTAGCTGGTGCCCTAGAGAGGGCCTGAGGGATAACACCTGTCCTCGGATCGGTGTCCGGTTGCCGAGTCCAGGAGCGTACTGACACCCCCGGGGCCGGGGTCAGGGCTGGGGAGGGTACAGCGCCACTTGTAGAGGCTTCCGTGCCCCACCCCCACCCCTTCTTGTCTCCTCCTACAACCTGTCCACCTTTCAGTGGGACCTGGACCTCTTCTAAGAAGTGGTTGCCTGGGGCTTGCCTGGTGGCTCAGTGGTGAAGAGTTCGCCTGCCAATGCAGGAGACATGGGTTCGATCCCTGATCCGGGAAGGTCTCACGTGCTGCAGAGCAACTAAGCCCTGAGCCACAACTACGGAGCCTGTGCTCCAGAGCCTCGGAGCTGCAACTATGGAGCCCACGTGCCGCAACTACTGAAGCCCGTGTGCCCTGGAGCCCGAGTTCCACAGCAAGAGAAGTCACCGCCACAAGAAGCCTGCTCACCTCGACTAGAGAGTAGCCCCACTCCCTGCAACTAGAGAGGAGCCTGCAGCAGCAGTGAAAACCCAGAATAGCCAAAAAAAGAAAAAAGAAAGAAGAAAAGTGGTTGCCTTCCCCATGGCTTAAGCCCCAGCCTCCTGCTTGCCTGGACTCCTGAGACCAGAGACTGGGCCCAGGCTCCTCATCTTCTTCATATATATATTTTTTTCAGATTACTTTTTCAAAGGTGATTTAGTCAAGTTTCCCCAGGAAGAAAAATCCTGCGGTAATTTTGTTTCAGATGGCATTAAATGTATAAATCCATTTGGAGAGAACTATCATGCTATGCTTCTCCTTTGTGATTACTGTCAATTCTAAAATTTTATGTTGGTTCTCTCTCTTTTTTAAGCTATAAAGGCAAATCATCCACAAATAATGAGGGTTTTAGTCATTTTTTCCCCTAATTACTTCTACTTCTTGTTTTATTTCCTTCACAAAATGGTGAATGCTACCTACTTTGTCCTGTTCTTGATTTTAGTAATATTCTCAGGGGAGATATTTTTGAATACTTCTAGAGTAGCTTTTCTGGTGGTCCAGTGGTTAAGACTCAGCACTTCCATTGCAGGGGGCGAGGGGTTTGATTCCTGATCGGGAACTAAGATATCACATGCTGCACAGGGTAGCCAAAAATACATTAAATTAAAACTAGACAAGGCCTCTGACCAATCAGAATGGAAGGCACAGCCAATCAGAAGAGATGTGTCCTGTGTGTTGTGATACAAGACAGACACACAGTAAGCCAGGAGTGTTTTCTCATCAAGCGTGATGTTGTTCGTTGATTTGCACTAGATTTAAAATAATATTTTAATTTTATTTTACCAAGAGCTTTTTTCAGGAAAGAGTCATGACTGAGTCATTCTGCTGTATAGCAGAAATGAACAACAACACTGTTAATCACCTATACGTCAATAACATTTTTAAAAAAATAGTTGGCCCTTTGTGCCCGTGTCCCCCAGTTCCAGTCTCAGTGGACCCTGAACACACCTTTAGTGCCTTTCACTCTAGCACTGGGTTGTTTCCGGTTTGTCTCCATCTGCATCCTGGGGGTCCTCCTCTCTTAACACTGGGTGAGCGCAGGGCTGAAGCTTCATTAGCTCTCAATACACATGCGTTGAACATGAGTGAATGACTGAACCTTCCTCTGGGCATGGAGATTTACCATGTAAAACAGATCTATTTTTTTCAATGTGAAAGAGATTCATTTTCACTCCTCTTAATGAACGATGCCTTGGTGAAGAGGAGAGGAAGTATCAGCACTCGGATTATCTATGATTGCACAACCATTCCAAGCAGCGTAAAACAGCCATGATCATTTCTTCTTATTGTATCTCGCAGTCCTGGACGGGTTGACTGGGCTCAGCAGACAGATGGTGGCTGGCCCTGCGGTTATCAGTTAGCTTCCTCCATCACATAGATCATGGTGACTGATGCTGGCTAGGGCTGGGACTCAGCTGGGGCTGGCAGCCAGACACCGCATGTGGCCTCGGCAAGGGCCCGGGGCTTTTCCCGGCAAGGGGACAAGGATCTAAGAGCGCATGTACTACGAGAGCAAGAACCCAAAGAAACTATACACTTATTCCACTTTAGCCTCACAAGTGGTGGTTTGCTGGTAAATGTTTGACAACCAGCTCTGTGTGTCTGTGTGTGATTATGACTGCAGCATGTGCTGGCTTCTGTGGGTAGGGCTAAAGAACACCCACTTGCCAAAGCAGCAGACGGAAGAGACATGGGTTCGATCCCTGGGTCGGGAAGATCCCCTGGAGGAGGGCATGACGACTCACCCCAGTATTCCTGCCTGGAGATTCCCACGGACAGAGGAGCCTGGTGGGCTACAGTCCATGGGGTCGCAAGGTGTTGGACATGACTGAAGCGCCTTAGCACGCAGCGTGTGATGTAAGTAATCCCACGCTGGCTATTTTCAGGCTACTGACACAACTCCACTGGGCGTGGAGCTGGGGAGACATGTACACAATTGCCGGCTTGCTGGCACAAGGGCGCCAGCAACAGCAGCTCAGCAGCCACATGGCACTATTTTCTCTGTGCCCTGCTGACCAACCCAAAGGCACATCAGCTGGGCTGGCTGGCAGCATGGTCTACAGTCTCTAAATAAAGGCAGCATACAGTGTTCACTCTAGCACTGGGTTGTTTCCGGTTTGTCTCCATCTGCATCCTGGGGTCCTCCTCTCTTAACACTGGGTGAGCGAGGGCTGAAGCTTCATTAGCTCTCAATACACATGCGTTGAACATGAGTGAATGACTGAACCTTCCTCTGGGCATGGAGATTTACCATGTAAAACAGATCTATTTTTTTCAATGTGAAAGAGATTCATTTTCACTCCTCTTAATGAACGATGCCTTGGTGAAGAGGAGAGGAAGTATCAGCACTCGGATTATCTATGATTGCACAACCATTCCAAGCAGCGTAAAACAGCCATGATCATTTCTTCTTATTGTATCTCGCAGTCCTGGACGGGTTGACTGGGCTCAGCAGACAGATGGTGGCTGGCCCTGCGGTTATCAGTTAGCTTCCTCCATCACATAGATCATGGTGACTGATGCTGGCTAGGGCTGGGACTCAGCTGGGGCTGGCAGCCAGACACCGCATGTGGCCTCGGCAAGGGCCCGGGGCTTTTTCCCGGCAAGGGGACAAGGATCTAAGAGCGCATGTACTACGAGAGCAAGAACCCAAAGAAACTATACACTTATTCCACTTTAGCCTCACAAGTGGTGGTTTGCTGGTAAATGTTTGACAACCAGCTCTGTGTGTCTGTGTGTGATTATGACTGCAGCATGTGCTGGCTTCTGTGGGTAGGGCTAAAGAACACCCACTTGCCAAAGCAGCAGACGGAAGAGACATGGGTTCGATCCCTGGGTCGGGAAGATCCCCTGGAGGAGGGCATGACGACTCACCCCAGTATTCCTGCCTGGAGATTCCCACGGACAGAGGAGCCTGGTGGGCTACAGTCCATGGGGTCGCAAGGTGTTGGACATGACTGAAGCGCCTTAGCACGCAGCGTGTGATGTAAGTAATCCCACGCTGGCTATTTTCAGGCTACTGACACAACTCCACTGGGCGTGGAGCTGGGGAGACATGTACACAATTGCCGGCTTGCTGGCACAAGGGCGCCAGCAACAGCAGCTCAGCAGCCACATGGCACTATTTTCTCTGTGCCCTGCTGACCAACCCAAAGGCACATCAGCTGGGCTGGCTGGCAGCATGGTCTACAGTCTCTAAATAAAAGGCAGCATACAGTGTTCACTCATTCTTTCAACTGCCCTTTAATTTTCAAATACTCCTTTAATTTTCTAATTTTCAGAGTAGATAAACCTTCATTGTAGTTTAAGTGGCAACAAATGAATTTTTCTGTCTTTTTAAATCACTCGTATCACTGCAGATTCATGGATTTTAGATACTGAATAGATTTCAATTAGCCACAGACATTATTCTTTTTGATGGTCAAACTCTCAGTTTTGGTCAGGGGGAGCTTATTCAAGTTGGCTCCTTTTGACATGACAAGAAAACTTTGCTGATTTCTGGGGAAACGTGTCTCAGTTCACTTTGTACCTTCCTTTTCCTATATCTAGAAATAGTCATTCATCACTGGAGCCCTGGCTCCTCTTGGTGGGGGATGGTATAGAAGCTAAGGGAGATATTCATGGTTTCCGGGATACTGTTGCTATTAGTCCATTACAATAAGCAACGCATATTTTCAAACTCATGAGTTCATTAAAATTTTAAAATTTCAATTTAACCCTAATAGCATTTTATTTTACTTACTTGACATTATAATTGTAAGCCTTTTCGCTTACATTGAAAACTTGATTCCAAATGTTATTCACACAACTGCTGACACACTTTGCCATACAATAGAAACTTTCAAAAATAACAATACCAACACTGCTAAAAAATTAAAATGACCAAGGTGAGATTCCAAATTTCTTTGCAGTTTTTCTTTTCTCGATATATATATATATATATATATATATATATATATTTTTTTTTGATGTGGACCATTTTTAAAGTCTTTACTGAATCTGTTACAGTATTGTTTCCATTTTATGTTTTGGTTTTTTGGCCACGAGGCACATGGGACCTTAGTTCTTTGACCAGGAATTGAACCCACACCCCCTGCCATGGGAAGGCAAAGTCTTTAACCACCGGATCACTGGGGAAGTCCCTCATTGTAGTTCTTCCTATCTTTCAATTACATCTCACTAAGGAGTCAGAATTAAAATACTGTGCCCTAAAGTCAGTTGAAATAAACCCTTCCTCCTCTGTGTGTTTATGGTACTATTAGATAAGTGGTTATGCTCATGTGTTTGTTATCAATATTAAGAACTTTTTCCAGAATTATGTAAAGGCCAAATCCTTCTTGAAGAGCATTCACAAAGACATCTTGCTTCTACCCCTGTTTCATCCATTGTTTCTCTCATAAATAACCATTTTTATTAATTTGATGTTTTTCTTCAAGTATTTCTTTGTGCAAATGTAAAGAAACACATAGGTGTATATTCTTATTTTCTTTCTTACACTATATCTAGCAGTATTCTACACTTTGTCGGGTTTTTTTCACTGTTTAGATCTTGGCAATCTCTTCACAGCGGCACACTGAAGGCTTTGCTCAGTTTTTTACAGCAGCAGAGTATCTACTATGTAGACATGCCATAGTTTAATCACGTTGCTCCCTACTGCTGGAAAACTGGATTCTATGAAATCTTTTTCAGTTACAAACAATACCCACAAGGAATTGAATTACCTTTTACAAGTATCATTGGGTACTTGTATAAGTATACCTGGGAGACAGATAGACTTCTAGAAATGGAACTGCTGAGTCAGTAGATAAACGCATCTATAATTTTGCTAGACGCCGACAAATTCCCCTCTCTAGGGATTGGAGATGCTGGATTTCTACCAGCACTGTAAAAGGGGGCCCATTTTCTTACAGTTTTGCTAACAGAGTGTACTGTCAAACTTTAGGATCTTTACCAATCTGATAGGAGAGAAATGCAATATTTATTTTCAATTTCATTCCCCTATAAGTGAGGCTGGAAATTTTTCATATGTTAAAGAGTCATTTGCACTTGCCTGAATCAGTTTATTCACATTCTTTGGCCATTAATCTCTTGGGTTGTTGGTCTTTTTCTGCTTGATTTCAGAAAGCTCTTCCTAAAGCAAGCACACTGGATATAGCAGGAACACAACAGAGTCTGCCTTCACCAGGCCAGCTTCCCATGAATGCCTCCTTTCTGTGACTAGTGCTGCCAGAAAGAGTTTTCTTCTTTCAATACAGAAACTGAGACTATTGGCAGTGATGATGAATTATGTTGCCATTGCCTTCATTTGTGAGCAATTGTCCAATCTGACCTACTTTTCCAGGAGAATAATCTAGGTTCCCAATGGAATAAATCAATTCCCCAAAGTAGGGAAAGCTATAGAAAATCATGTTCTCAGAAATATTTAAAGAAATGGGGAAATTTTTATGATCTGTTACTATATGGAAGGGCAAGCCACAGAATAGTATGCACAGCATAAAACCCATCGTTTAGACTGTATCTAGCTGTAAGTACGGGAAAAAGATTGGAAGGCTACACCCTAAAGTGTTTACATTGGGATTACAGATGAGTTTTCATTTTCTTCTTCATCTTTGTGCTATTTTCTAACATTTTCTTTTTACCATAAACATGTATTTCTTTGAAGATGAACAAGACTGATAGTACTTTTTTAAAAATAAGAATATTCAACAAAATTTAAACTAAACTTTATAGTCTGAGTGGAAAGAAGCTATTGATTTGGTGCAAAGAATAAAAGAGGGAAGCTTACCTTCTTCAAAAAGGTGAGCTCACTGATGCTGAGGATCAATTTATTTTTTAGTACTCATTCACATTTAGCAATAGTAAACTCATTTACTATTTCCTCCAGAGACTTAAAGATCTACTTGGAAGAACAAACATTTCATGAATTGTGACTCACTGAGGGATCCCACCATTTTGTGCAAGCATACTCCACCAGCTCATCTAAATCAACTCTATTGCAACTTCAAATTTCTAATTGGTGCCTGGTCCTTTTCGGGCACTGAGACCAGGTCCCTTAGCCTTGTCCCTGCTTCCTCCATCCTCAGCCCATGCAATCATCTGACCACCTCTTGAGTCTCTCTTTGAAATATTTCCGCACTATCTACTCCTCTTTGACACCCCAGCTAAAACACTACTCATGATTCAGACTACTGACCCTCTCCATTATTACAGCAACCTCCTGTGCTAGAAAAGAACAGTTGAAAAGCAATGAATTAGGAACCTTAGAATGACTAAATAAGGGGACAAGATGGGTTTTGCTGTTGTTGTTTGCTCTCTAATTTGTGTTGAACTCTTTGCAAACCCACAGACGACCCCACGCCGGGCTCCTCTGTCCTCCACTGTCTCCCATTGTTTGCTTAAATTCATGTCCATTGAGGCAGTGATGCCGTCCGACCATCTCATCCTCTGCCGCCCCCCTTCTCCTTTTGCCTTCAATCTTTCCCAGCATTAGGGTCTTTTCCAGTGAGTCAGCTCTTCACATGAGGTGACCGAAGTGCAAAAACTGATTTATTTAGCAGTTCACTGAAAACCTTTATCCACAGGACTTGCCTTTTTTTTTTTTTTAAAGATTTATTTATTTTATTTATTTTGGGCAGGGGTCAGGTTGGGGAGGGAGGGGAGTGGGCGGGCCACTTCTATTGGTCTTTCATTTCTCTGTTTTCATCCGTCTTTGTTCTTTGGCTCCTGTGGGCCTCCCATCACAGTGGCTTCTGTTGTCGCAGAGCACCGGCTCTGGGCGCATGCGCTCCAGAGCTCCGGCTCGATAATTGGACACATCGGTCCAGCTGCTCCACGGCACGTGGGATCTTCCCAGGCCAGGGATCGAACTGGCGCACCTTGCACTGCAAGGCGGTGTCCTTATCCACTGGACCACCAGGGGAAGCCCAGGACTTGCCTTTTTTGACTAACGTAACGCTTTGTTTGTGCAAACAGGCCTAGTCTCAAGATATTTATTAAAAAAAAAAAAAAGAGTGTCATTGTTTAACATCAAGGCTGCCTGAGGCAGTGTTACCAGTTGGGGCTAACAAGAGGCTGATCAGTAACTTAAGAATAACTAGAGAATAAAACAGAAACTTTTAAGAGTTCTGATATATTTCTGGGAATCTGTAAGGTCACAAACATATGAGTGTGCACATGCCCCAAAACAACCTGAGATAGCTGTAATTGCATACCTCAGGTGACCTTGAGGTCCTGCATAAACAGGAAGTGAAGGCTAAGGCAAGAATCGTAAACTGTGAGCATTGAAGGCATGTCCCAACATGACACATACAGAGCCCCTTAGCAAAGGAAGAGAGACTAATCAGTTCAAGAAGAATTCTTAGTTCAGTCATTAGCTGATCACTAAGCATCAAGTAGATTTCAGTGGCTACAGACAAGAAAAAACACAGACTTTATAGTTAGTCCAGAATTGTCACTAAACACAGAGTAATAATAACAAAACAACAACAAACCTGAGGAGGTAGGGATCTCAATTCCAGAATTATCACATTACATTATTTGTAATATAACAATATTAAGATTGTATTATTGTAAATGTTCACTTTTTAACAAAAACTTTCATGACATACAAAGAAACAAGAAAGAATGACTCATACTCAGGGGGAAAGGGCAGTCAATAGCAGCTATGATTCTGCGTTATTTTCTTTTTGGTTAAAAAGTTTCTCTGGTGGGCTTCCCTGGTGGTCCAGAGGGTAAAGAGTCTGCCTTACAGCATAAGGGGCACTGGTTCGATCCCTGGCCCAGGAAGATCCCATGTACCGCAGAGTGGCTGGACCAGTGTGTCCAATTACAAGCCAGTGCTCTGGAGCACATGTGCCTGGAGTCGGTGCTCCCCAGCGAGAGGGGCCATTGCAATGGGAGGTCCAAACATGCCAAAGAACAAAGATGGCTGAAAAAAAAAAGAAAAGTTTCTCTCGGGGCTTCCCTGGTGGTCCAGTGGGTAAGGACACCGCCTTGCAGTGCAAGGGGCGCCAGTTCGATCCCTGACCTGGGAGGATCCTATGTGCCGCAGAGTCGCTTGACCGATGTGTCCAACTACTGAGCCGGAGCTCTGGAGCACGTGCGCCCAGAGCCGGTGCTCTGCGATGAGAAAGGCCACTGTGATGGGAGGCCCGTACAGGCCAAAGAACAAAGATGGATGAAAATAAATAAATGAAAGACCAATAGAAGTGGTCAAAAAAAAAAGTTTCTCTGAGGAAGTGCAAATGTTAACTTAATAGACGAAGATATGAAACAGCTGTTATAAATATGATCAAAGGACTAAAAGAGGCCATGTCTAAAGAATTAAAGGTCAGTACGGAAATGATATATCCATAAAGAGAAATTATTTTTTAAGAAGAATCAAACAGAGGTGTACAGCACCACGAACCAGTTGTACATATAGCCATTCTTTTCTAGATTCTTTTCCTATATAGGCCATTACAGAGTACTGAGTAGAGTTCCCTGTTCTATACAGTGGTTCTTTATTAACTGCCTATTTGATACATAGTACGTGTCTTTGTCAATCCCAATTTATGCTCCCACTTCCTCCTGGTAACTGTAAGTTTTCTACATATGAGAGTATTTCTGTTTTGCAAATAAGTTTATTTGTACGCTATATATTGTAAATGTTCACTTTTTAACAAAAACTTTCATGACATACAAAGAAACAAGAAAGAATGACTCATACTCAGGGGGAAAGGGCAGTCAATAGCAGCTATGATTCTGCGTTATTTTCTTTTTGGTTAAAAAGTTTCTCTGGTGGGCTTCCCTGGTGGTCCAGAGGGTAAAGAGTCTGCCTTACAGCATAAGGGGCACTGGTTCGATCCCTGGCCCAGGAAGATCCCATGTACCGCAGAGTGGCTGGACCAGTGTGTCCAATTACAAGCCAGTGCTCTGGAGCACATGTGCCTGGAGTCGGTGCTCCCCAGCGAGAGGGGCCATTGCAATGGGAGGTCCAAACATGCCAAAGAACAAAGATGGCTGAAAAAAAAAAGAAAAGTTTCTCTCGGGGCTTCCCTGGTGGTCCAGTGGGTAAGGACACCGCCTTGCAGTGCAAGGGGCGCCAGTTCGATCCCTGACCTGGGAGGATCCTATGTGCCGCAGAGTCGCTTGACCGATGTGTCCAACTACTGAGCCGGAGCTCTGGAGCACGTGCGCCCAGAGCCGGTGCTCTGCGATGAGAAAGGCCACTGTGATGGGAGGCCCGTACAGGCCAAAGAACAAAGATGGATGAAAATAAATAAATGAAAGACCAATAGAAGTGGTCAAAAAAAAAAGTTTCTCTGAGGAAGTGCAAATGTTAACTTAATAGACGAAGATATGAAACAGCTGTTATAAATATGATCAAAGGACTAAAAGAGGCCATGTCTAAAGAATTAAAGGTCAGTACGGAAATGATATATCCATAAAGAGAAATTATTTTTTAAGAAGAATCAAACAGAGGTATACAGCACCATGAACCAGTTGTACATATAGCCATTCTTTTCTAGATTCTTTTCCTATATAGGCCATTACAGAGTACTGAGTAGAGTTCCCTGTTCTATACAGTGGTTCTTTATTAACTGCCTATTTGATACATAGTACGTGTCTTTGTCAATCCCAATTTATGCTCCCACTTCCTCCTGGTAACTGTAAGTTTTCTACATATGAGAGTATTTCTGTTTTGCAAATAAGTTTATTTGTACCATTTTTTAAGATTTCAAATTAAAGTTATATTGTTAAGAAAAGGAACCAAATAGAATTTCTGGCCTTGAAAATGAAAAACAGAGAGCTCACAGCAGATTTGAACGGGCAGAAGGAAGAATCAGTGAACTTGAAGGCAAGTCAACCAAGATGACCCAGTCTAAGCAACAGAAAGACAAGAGAATCAAGAAAAATGAACACAGCCACAGAGACTTGGTAGGACACCATCAAGCTACACATGATAGGGATACATACATATGATAGGAATCCTAGGAGAAGAGAAAGAAAAAGGAAGAAAGAACATTTGAAGAAATAGCCGTAAACTTCCCAAATGCAAGGAAAATCTGCATCAAATCTGTACATCTAAGAGGCTCCACAAAAAGGGGCCCACAGGTAGACACATCACAGTCAAACTGTCAAAAGATCGAGACAAAGAGGAAATCCCGAAAGCAGAGAAGGAAACGGTTATTGCATTCAACGCTCTTCCCCCACACTGAACCATTACTCCAGGAAGCCTGCTCCCGGACACACTCCAGGCAGAAGGTGAGGTAACAATCACCAACAGTGCCAGCCCACTGGTGATGTCAGAGAATAAAGATGAAGTCCTCCAGCCTTTCAGGCTTGCCCTCCACTTTTAGAGTTTCTCGCTGGGGTCCTCTCTGGGCTCCTGCCGCCCTGTTGAGTCAGGACGAAAGGGACAGAGGTCTTGCAAACAGTGTCGGGGAGCCTGTCGCCTCCAGGGCCTTGTGACAATGACCCGCCCCTCAGGTATGAAACAGCTGTTATAAATATGATCAAAGGACTAAAAGAGGCCATGTCTAAAGAATTAAAGGTCAGTACGGAAATGATATATCCATAAAGAGAAATTATTTTTTAAGAAGAATCAAACAGAGGTGTACAGCACCACGAACCAGTTGTACATATAGCCATTCTTTTCTAGATTCTTTTCCTATATAGGCCATTACAGAGTACTGAGTAGAGTTCCCTGTTCTATACAGTGGTTCTTTATTAACTGCCTATTTGATACATAGTACGTGTCTTTGTCAATCCCAATTTATGCTCCCACTTCCTCCTGGTAACTGTAAGTTTTCTACATATGAGAGTATTTCTGTTTTGCAAATAAGTTTATTTGTACCATTTTTTAAGATTTCAAATTAAAGTTATATTGTTAAGAAAAGGAACCAAATAGAATTTCTGGCCTTGAAAATGAAAAACAGAGAGCTCACAGCAGATTTGAACGGGCAGAAGGAAGAATCAGTGAACTTGAAGGCAAGTCAACCAAGATGACCCAGTCTAAGCAACAGAAAGACAAGAGAATCAAGAAAAATGAACACAGCCACAGAGACTTGGTAGGACACCATCAAGCTACACATGATAGGGATACATACATATGATAGGAATCCTAGGAGAAGAGAAAGAAAAAGGAAGAAAGAACATTTGAAGAAATAGCCGTAAACTTCCCAAATGCAAGGAAAATCTGCATCAAATCTGTACATCTAAGAGGCTCCACAAAAAGGGGCCCACAGGTAGACACATCACAGTCAAACTGTCAAAAGATCGAGACAAAGAGGAAATCCCGAAAGCAGAGAAGGAAACGGTTATTGCATTCAACGCTCTTCCCCCACACTGAACCATTACTCCAGGAAGCCTGCTCCCGGACACACTCCAGGCAGAAGGTGAGGTAACAATCACCAACAGTGCCAGCCCACTGGTGATGTCAGAGAATAAAGATGAAGTCCTCCAGCCTTTCAGGCTTGCCCTCCACTTTTTAGAGTTTCTCGTCTGGGGTCCTCTCTGGGCTCCTGCCGCCCTGTTGAGTCAGGACGAAAGGGGACAGAGGGGTCTTTGCAAACAGTGTCGGGGGAGCCTGTGCAGGCAGCATCACTAGGGACCTGATGTGACAATGACCACCTGCCCTCTCAGGGCTACATAGCGTGCCTGGTTGGGAAACAGCTAAGCAGTAAGTAATCGTTGGCTTTAGATTGGGTAGGATTGGTTCTAAATATAACATGATATATAACATCTCCTTTAAAAATGAGTTCCTAGCCTTGAGGTATAAGACTGAAGAATAGCCATGTGTCTTTTTTTTTTTTTTTTATTTTTTTTTTTGTTTGGGGGGGCACTTCTATTGGTCTTACATTTATTTATCTTTGTTCCTTGGCTTGTGTGGGCCTCCCATCGCAGTGGCCTCCATCGCCACATAGCACCGGCTCTGGGTGCATGCACCCCAGAGCTCTGGCTCGGTAGCTGGACACATCAGTCTAGCCGCTCCGCGGCACGTGAGATCTTCCCAGGCCAGGGATCGAACCGGCGCCCCTAGCACTGCAAGGCGGTGTCCCTACCCACTGGACCACCAGGGAAGCCCAGCATATGTCTTTGAGTCATGTTTTTATGTCTATATAGACACACGTTTACAGTTTTATATAGTACTTAATATCTAAACAGGCATCTATGTATTTGAAATTGTATTTATTTTATCTCTTTCTCAAAGATAACTGAAGTGGTACTGAGAAACACTTTGGAGATAAAGTTTTTCCAACACTGTAACCTAGAAAAGACAGCCATTCAGTGAGCTGATGTTTAGTGAACATCTATTATGTACCAGGTGTGTGCGTGTGTACTAACATCTCAGTCTTTGCAACCCCATGGACTGCAGCCCACCAGGCTCCTCTGTCCATGGGATTCTCAAAAGGGGCCCACAGGTAGACACATCACAGTCAAACTGTCAAAAGATCGAGACAAAGAGGAAATCCCGAAAGCAGAGAAGGAAACGGTTATTGCATTCAACGCTCTTCCCCCACACTGAACCATTACTCCAGGAAGCCTGCTCCCGGACACACTCCAGGCAGAAGGTGAGGTAACAATCACCAACAGTGCCAGCCCACTGGTGATGTCAGAGAATAAAGATGAAGTCCTCCAGCCTTTCAGGCTTGCCCTCCACTTTTTAGAGTTTCTCGTCTGGGGTCCTCTCTGGGCTCCTGCCGCCCTGTTGAGTCAGGACGAAAGGGGACAGAGGGGTCTTTGCAAACAGTGTCGGGGGAGCCTGTGCAGGCAGCATCACTAGGGACCTGATGTGACAATGACCACCTGCCCTCTCAGGGCTACATAGCGTGCCTGGTTGGGAAACAGCTAAGCAGTAAGTAATCGTTGGCTTTAGATTGGGTAGGATTGGTTCTAAATATAACATGATATATAACATCTCCTTTAAAAATGAGTTCCTAGCCTTGAGGTATAAGACTGAAGAATAGCCATGTGTCTTTCTTTTTTTTTTTTAATTTTTTTTTTGTGTGGGGGGGCACTTCTATTGGTCTTACATTTATTTATCTTTGTTCCTTGGCTTGTGTGGGCCTCCCATCGCAGTGGCCTCCATCGCCACATAGCACCGGCTCTGGGTGCATGCACCCCAGAGCTCTGGCTCGGTAGCTGGACACATCAGTCTAGCCGCTCCGCGGCACGTGAGATCTTCCCAGGCCAGGGATCGAACCGGCGCCCCTAGCACTGCAAGGCGGTGTCCCTACCCACTGGACCACCAGGGAAGCCCAGCATATGTCTTTGAGTCATGTTTTTATGTCTATATAGACACACGTTTACAGTTTTATATAGTACTTAATATCTAAACAGGCATCTATGTATTTGAAATTGTATTTATTTTATCTCTTTCTCAAAGATAACTGAAGTGGTACTGAGAAACACTTTGGAGATAAAGTTTTTCCAACACTGTAACCTAGAAAAGACAGCCATTCAGTGAGCTGATGTTTAGTGAACATCTATTATGTACCAGGTGTGTGCGTGTGTGTACTAACATCTCAGCTGTGTCCGACTCTTTGCAACCCCATGGACTGCAGCCCACCAGGCTCCTCTGTCCATGGGATTCTCCAGGCAACAATACTGGAGCAGGCTGCCATTTCCTACTCCAGGGGATTATGCACCAGACACTGTGCTAAATGCAGCACTGACAGATGGGAGATGAAGTGTTCCTAGCAGGATGGCAGCGGGCTGGGGGGAGGACGTTTACTCAGTCTGAACTTGGTGGAGGAGTTTCAGGTTTCAAGAGAAGCTGCCTAGGAGAGGAGACTCCTTCTCTGAGCCTTTAAGTGCGAGCTGAATGAAGGGAAGTGGACTTGGGCAAGACTATTCAGGGAGAGAAAGTGGCATAGCTTGGAAATGGGGAAAACTCAGCGTGTTTGAGGAATTCCAGTTGGCCAGAGCATAGGTGTTAGGGGAGCGGGCTGAGAGGTCAGGCTAAAATGTTAGCAGGACCAGATCCTGATTGTCCCCGCATGCACTCTAAGACGACTGAAAATGACACAGTAGTAACTAGCGTCATCCTTATTCCCTATTTCGTGAGCACTTGCTTGCACCAGCCACTGTTCTCAGCACTCAACATAGCACTTCATTCCCCACAAGAGCCCTATGAGGCAGGTTCATATGAATGAAGCATATTCCATTGGGAAAAAAAGAGTCCACAGAGAGTACTTAGAAGCTTCCAGGAGGTGGGAGGAGAGCAGAATGGCCTGGCGTTATAGACGTCAAGAGGGAAGGAGGAAGGACGGACGTGTTTAAAAGCACGTCACGTCCAGTGCTGCTGAGGGGTCAGCGAGATTGGACGGAACAACGAGCGGACCCCTGGTGACCTGAAAAGAGACAGTTTTGGTGGACTTAGGGGGCAGAAGACTGCTGACGGATGTGGGTGCAGGTGCAGCACAGGAGCGGTGCCCGCTGACTGCTCTTTGCAGAAGGTTAGTCAAGAGGAGAGGACTAGTAATAGGGAGTCAGAGGATCCTGTTTTAGCGGGGTTGGTGGGTTGGTTCATTTTCAGATGAGACAAACTTGAGCGTGTGTGTCTGCTGAGAGGTCAGACTGTGCAAAGGGCAAGAGACAGGTGGCCCATGAGTTGAGGAATCATTTATGAAACTAGGTCTGCATGCAGTTGGGAAAAGATGGGGCGAAGCCTGGTCTTGCCTAGAAGCCCAGAGAAGGGCATTAAAGGCGAAAGTGGATGCTGAGAGGGTGAGCTGGAAGAAGTTTCAGCTCATGGACCTCTGTTTTCTCCACAGAGCAACCCAGATGCTCTGTAGGAACAAGGGGTGCCCCTGAATTTCTAGAAAACGCTTTTTCAATGAGAGCCACAAGCACATCTCTCCTGCTGCTGTCCAAGTGGGGAGTTGGCTTTAGGGGGAAATTGTGTACAGTGGACCCCTAGTGTTCACTGACCTGCAGTGCGTAGTCTATTCTCTTCTCAAGGGACTCTGTGGACTGGGTCAGCAGCCCTGAGCTGATTTCTCCACTCAGTGTTGCAGTTCTCTCCTCATTAAGGCAGACACGCTCTGTTTACTTGGGGAGACCAGCCCTAAAGGGAGAGCCCACTAAAAGCAATGACTGGTGTTAGACCTGCAGAAAGCGTGAGGCCAGAAAGAGCCAGAAAATGGTCTGGGGATCACATGGACAGGGTGAAATATACAACTGAATGGCAGATGAAAAAAAATACCCTATTTCGGAGGGAAAAAGAAAGAGCCCTATGAGCAGTATGTGCCATTGGGAAAAGAGTCCACAGAGAGTACTTAGAAGCTTCCAGGAGGTGGGAGGAGAGCAGAATGGCCTGGCGTTATAGACGTCAAGAGGGAAGGAGGAAGGACGGACGTGTTTAAAAGCACGTCACGTCCAGTGCTGCTGAGGGGTCAGCGAGATTGGACGGAACAACGAGCGGACCCCTGGTGACCTGAAAAGAGACAGTTTTGGTGGACTTAGGGGGCAGAAGACTGCTGACGGATGTGGGTGCAGGTGCAGCACAGGAGCGGTGCCCGCTGACTGCTCTTTGCAGAAGGTTAGTCAAGAGGAGAGGACTAGTAATAGGGAGTCAGAGGATCCTGTTTTAGCGGGGTTGGTGGGTTGGTTCATTTTCAGATGAGACAAACTTGAGCGTGTGTGTCTGCTGAGAGGTCAGACTGTGCAAAGGGCAAGAGACAGGTGGCCCATGAGTTGAGGAATCATTTATGAAACTAGGTCTGCATGCAGTTGGGAAAAGATGGGGCGAAGCCTGGTCTTGCCTAGAAGCCCAGAGAAGGGCATTAAAGGCGAAAGTGGATGCTGAGAGGGTGAGCTGGAAGAAGTTTCAGCTCATGGACCTCTGTTTTCTCCACAGAGCAACCCAGATGCTCTGTAGGAACAAGGGGTGCCCCTGAATTTCTAGAAAACGCTTTTTCAATGAGAGCCACAAGCACATCTCTCCTGCTGCTGTCCAAGTGGGGAGTTGGCTTTAGGGGGAAATTGTGTACAGTGGACCCCTAGTGTTCACTGACCTGCAGTGCGTAGTCTATTCTCTTCTCAAGGGACTCTGTGGACTGGGTCAGCAGCCCTGAGCTGATTTCTCCACTCAGTGTTGCAGTTCTCTCCTCATTAAGGCAGACACGCTCTGTTTACTTGGGGAGACCAGCCCTAAAGGGAGAGCCCACTAAAAGCAATGACTGGTGTTAGACCTGCAGAAAGCGTGAGGCCAGAAAGAGCCAGAAAATGGTCTGGGGATCACATGGACAGGGTGAAATATACAACTGAATGGCAGATGATATCTATGGCATGAAGGAAAGAAGAATTCATCAAACTGCTACAGTGAGTTCTCTGGCTAGTGCCAACATTGCTTATGGAGTGAGAAATTAAGCTCTAGTGCCATGTGGAAGGTGGTCACTCTGCACTGAGATGTCCAGGAAATGCAGTAAAAGAACGACAGACACCTGCACAAACATTTCCTTATCGGGCAGAGGACTCGTTGGGGAGAGACAGGTCTCACCCAGAGAAGAAGACTTTTGTAACCTTTGTTTTGCTGTTGTTTGAAGAATATATTACTGTCTTTAGTGGTAGCGTTCAATGTTTACCAATTTGCTTCTTCGTGCAGATGCCTGTATTTTACTTCAGCTGCAGGGTTGCATGAGGAGGGAAGACTTCACGTGAAATTAGGTTGCTGAATGTTTTTGTTATCAATTGGTTGTATCAGTGCTGGATACAAACATCTTTTTCTCTCTCTTTCACACACACACACACACACACACACCAGCTATGTGTCCTTCTTTCTCCCCAACTCCCTGATCCTGAGTCAGAAAGTAGAAAACGTGGGAGAAAATCTGTAAGTTTCCTCTGAAGGGACTTCCGGTGCTCCATGATGTGCTACTTAGCAAGGTCTCCTTCGAGACACCAGACGCTGGAAGCTGCTTCCAGAAGGTTCGACATGGAAATCCAAGTGCTTGTCTCTCCTGCCCTCCAGCTGCTGTCCCACTCCCAGACCTTTTCCTCATCTCTCAGCCCACCTTTGTTACTGGGACTTTTGTGGATGGCTCTGGTACCTGGCACATCAGACAACAGCAACGTAAGAGGTCTTCCTTCTCCCCTCCTCCCTCCTTCTTTCCTCTCCCCCACTTCCCCCGCCATCATTCTTTCTTTGTACTCCCCCCAAGCTTTTATATCACTGTGAAATACAGTGCATTTACTGAAGTATATAAAATATCTATATACAACTTAACACTTTAAAAAAAGTAATGGATACAGATGCCACTGCTACCAAAGAAAGAAATGGAATGCTACTACTGGCCCCTCAGAAGCCTCCCCTCCCACTAAAAGCAATGACTGGTGTTAGACCTGCAGAAAGCGTGAGGCCAGAAAGAGCCAGAAAATGGTCTGGATCACATGGACAGGGTGAAATATACAACTGAATGGCAGATGATATCTATGGCATGAAGGAAAGAAGAATTCATCAAACTGCTACAGTGAGTTCTCTGGCTAGTGCCAACATTGCTTATGGAGTGAGAAATTAAGCTCTAGTGCCATGTGGAAGGTGGTCACTCTGCACTGAGATGTCCAGGAAATGCAGTAAAAGAACGACAGACACCTGCACAAACATTTCCTTATCGGGCAGAGGACTCGTTGGGGAGAGACAGGTCTCACCCAGAGAAGAAGACTTTTGTAACCTTTGTTTTGCTGTTGTTTGAAGAATATATTACTGTCTTTAGTGGTAGCGTTCAATGTTTACCAATTTGCTTCTTCGTGCAGATGCCTGTATTTTACTTCAGCTGCAGGGTTGCATGAGGAGGGAAGACTTCACGTGAAATTAGGTTGCTGAATGTTTTTGTTATCAATTGGTTGTATCAGTGCTGGATACAAACATCTTTCTCTCTCTCTCTTTCACACACACACACACACACACACACACCAGCTATGTGTCCTTCTTTCTCCCCAACTCCCTGATCCTGAGTCAGAAAGTAGAAAACGTGGGAGAAAATCTGTAAGTTTCCTCTGAAGGGACTTCCGGTGCTCCATGATGTGCTACTTAGCAAGGTCTCCTTCGAGACACCAGACGCTGGAAGCTGCTTCCAGAAGGTTCGACATGGAAATCCAAGTGCTTGTCTCTCCTGCCCTCCAGCTGCTGTCCCACTCCCAGACCTTTTCCTCATCTCTCAGCCCACCTTTGTTACTGGGACTTTTGTGGATGGCTCTGGTACCTGGCACATCAGACAACAGCAACGTAAGAGGTCTTCCTTCTCCCCTCCTCCCTCCTTCTTTCCTCTCCCCCACTTCCCCCGCCATCATTCTTTCTTTGTACTCCCCCCAAGCTTTTATATCACTGTGAAATACAGTGCATTTACTGAAGTATATAAAATATCTATATACAACTTAACACTTTAAAAAAAGTAATGGATACAGATGCCACTGCTACCAAAGAAAGAAATGGAATGCTACTACTGGCCCCTCAGAAGCCTCCTCTCATAACCCCACCCGGTCACCAACCCTTGTGCCCCACCTCCCCATCTCTCCCCTCACACACACGTCATGACTCTCTTTTTTGACTTTTATAGTGGAGTTGATCTGGGATGATGTAGTTTCAGGTGTACAGCAAAGTGATTCACTTATACACATACATATCTCTATTTTTTTTTCTTTTAATTTTGGCCTCTTTTATTGGTCATTTATTTAAAGGTGGACTCTTTACCCACTGGACCACCCGGGAAGCCCCAGATTTTAATTTTGCCTGTTTTGAAATTTTTTCTTCAAAGTCGTTAAACCTGCTTCTTTCTTTGAACATTCTGTTTACAAGGTTCATCCATGTGGTCATATGTAGCTATGCCCTCCATTGCATGAACAGACCCCTACATTTGAACTCCATTTTATTGCTATGGTCCCTGGATTGCTTACAGTGTTGAGCTTTTATGAACAGACCTGCTTGAACACTCCTGTGCACATAACCTGGACATGGTTCATACGCTTCCTCCAGGCGTGTATCTGGGAGAGGACCTGCTGGGTTAGAATGTGTCATTACAGTTCAACACTACTAGCAACCGTCTAACAGTTCCTCTTCCCCACATCCTGGCCAACCTGTGTCCCCTTTCAACGTTTGCTTTTAAATTTATGTTCCCCAAGTAGACCCTTTGACTAAAACAGACTCCTCCAAGTCCCTGGGTTTCATGTTCTGTTTGCCACATGCCTTGTGGCAGAGGACATGCACATGTGGCCCCCTGCTTTGAGGACACCCATCAGAAGGTTATGAGCAATTCCCAAGGGAGAGGGCCCAATGCTCAGATGCATTCTGGCTGATTTAACATAAATAAATCACTTTGGGGCTGTGGCACTTAGTTATTTAAAAGCAAAACAAAACGGAGACATAGCTCTTGAGTGATCATGTCACACCTGCTTTCCCCCCCTTTTCTCCCCACTTGTCATTCTTTCTTTGTACTCCCCAAGCTTTTATATCACTGTGAAATACAGTGCATTTACTGAAGTATATAAAATATCTATATACAACTTAACACTTTAAAAAAAGTAATGGATACAGATGCCACTGCTACCAAAGAAAGAAATGGAATGCTACTACTGGCCCCTCAGAAGCCTCCTCTCATAACCCCACCCGGTCACCAACCCTTGTGCCCCACCTCCCCATCTCTCCCCTCACACACACGTCATGACTCTCTTTTTTGACTTTTATAGTGGAGTTGATCTGGGATGATGTAGTTTCAGGTGTACAGCAAAGTGATTCACTTATACACATACATATCTCTATTTTTTTTTCTTTTAATTTTGGCCTCTTTTATTGGTCATTTATTTAAAGGTGGACTCTTTACCCACTGGACCACCCGGGAAGCCCCAGATTTTAATTTTGCCTGTTTTGAAATTTTTTCTTCAAAGTCGTTAAACCTGCTTCTTTCTTTGAACATTCTGTTTACAAGGTTCATCCATGTGGTCATATGTAGCTATGCCCTCCATTGCATGAACAGACCCCTACATTTGAACTCCATTTTATTGCTATGGTCCCTGGATTGCTTACAGTGTTGAGCTTTTATGAACAGACCTGCTTGAACACTCCTGTGCACATAACCTGGACATGGTTCATACGCTTCCTCCAGGCGTGTATCTGGGAGAGGACCTGCTGGGTTAGAATGTGTCATTACAGTTCAACACTACTAGCAACCGTCTAACAGTTCCTCTTCCCCACATCCTGGCCAACCTGTGTCCCCTTTCAACGTTTGCTTTTAAATTTATGTTCCCCAAGTAGACCCTTTGACTAAAACAGACTCCTCCAAGTCCCTGGGTTTCATGTTCTGTTTGCCACATGCCTTGTGGCAGAGGACATGCACATGTGGCCCCCTGCTTTGAGGACACCCATCAGAAGGTTATGAGCAATTCCCAAGGGAGAGGGCCCAATGCTCAGATGCATTCTGGCTGATTTAACATAAATAAATCACTTTGGGGCTGTGGCACTTAGTTATTTAAAAGCAAAACAAAACGGAGACATAGCTCTTGAGTGATCATGTCACACCTGTGTGCCTGGTCATCCCAGCTAAGAATCACTGTCCGTGTTGGCCTATTATTCAGGAGATTTGAGCTCGAATGTACTGACCACCTCCTTTAGCCCAAAGTCATGATCCCCCAGTGTCTTTCTCTACCAAAGCTTATCCCTCAAAGATACAGCCAAGGGGACAAAGAGAACAGTGGTTCAAATTTCTCAAGAACGGACTCTCCTGCACTGTTGGGGGGAATGCAAACTGGTACAGCCACTGTGAAGAACTATATAGTGGTCGCCACAGATGACCTTAAGGAACTAAAAGTAGCACTCCCATATGACGCAGCAGTCCCACTCCCAGGCATGCATCCAGAGGAAAACACGGTTCAAAAGGATACATGCACCCCAGTGTCCACTGTAGTACTCTTTACAATGGTCACGACTTGGAAGCAAGCCAGATAGCCATAGAAGAATGGATAAAGAAGTGATAGATAGGGCTTCCCTGGTGGTCCACTGGATAAGGACACCGCCTTGCAGTGCAAGGGGCGCTGGTTCGATCCCTGGCCTGGGAAGATCCCACGTGCCGTGGGGTGGCTGGACAGGTGTGTCCAATTACCGAGCCGGAGCTCTGGGGCGCATGCGCCCAGAGCCGGTGCTCTGTGACAACAGAGGCCACCGTGATGGGAGGCCTACATGGGCCAAAGAACAAAGATGGATGAAAACAGATAAATGAAAGACCAAGAAAAGTGGCCTGCCTGCCCCTCTCCCTCCCCAGCCCGCCACCCCTCCAAAAATTTTTAAAAAATAAAAATAAAAAGATGGATGAAAAATAAACGATGACTTAGAGGCAAAAAAAAGAAAAAAAAAAGAAGTGATAGATAGGGCTTCCCTGATGGTCCAGTGGGTAAGGAGTCTGCCAAGCAGTGCAAGGGATGCCGGTTCGATACCCGGCCTGGGAAGATCCCATGTGCTGTGGAGCCACCAGACTGGTGGGTCCATTTACGAGCCAGTGCTCTGGAGCACACGTGCCCAGAGCCAGTGCTCTGCGACAAGAGAGGCCACTGCGATGGGAGGCCCACACAGGCCAGGGAATAAAGATGTATGAAAAGAAAAAATAAAATAAAAGATGCCAAAATTAAAAAAAAAAAAAGAAGTGATAGACACATACAATGGAATATTACTCAGTCATACAAAGAATGAAATGATGCCCTCCACAGCAACACGGACGCACCTAGAGATTCTCATACTAAGTGAAGCAAACCAGAGAAGGACAAACATCATATGATATCACTTATGTGTGGAACGTAAAAAAAATTATACAAATGAACTTATTTACAAAAAAGAGACACACAGACTTAGACAATGAATGTATGATTACTAGAGGGAGGGATGGATTGGGATTTTGAGACTGACACGTACACAAGGTTGTATTTAAAACACATAGCCAACAAGGACCTGCTGAAGAGCCCAGGGAGCTCTGCTCAATCCTCTGTAGCAACCTAAATGAGAAAAGAATTTGAAATTTTCTTTGTATCTATGAATTTTCTTCCTATCTAATGAATTAGATATGTATATATAAAAACTGTAAGATTAAAACAAATTTCCAATAGCGGCAAGGCTTGCCCTCCAGGAGGCTGTCCTCAAGGTCGTGCTCTCTCTGGTTCCCCCACAGGGTTGGACCAGCTGACCTGATCCTGGCCAGCGCCCCTGTCCTCCATTACAGCCACCCCACCGTCCTGGCCAAACGGGACCATGTTTCCCTTCAAGGTGAGCAAATGGATGGGGTTTGCCTGCTTCCACTCCCTGGTGCCCTCCCCCTCCAGCATTCGCCAGAAGCAGCTCATCCACAAGCTGCAGGAAGAAAAGGTCTTCCTGGGGGAGATGAGACACTTCCGGGAGAAGTTCAAAGACTTTCGGGAAGAGATGCGGAAGTTCCGGAGCAAGATCCTCGCCTTCCGGGGCAAGATCGTGGGCTTTTGGGAAGAGGAGATACCTATCTGGGAAGAGGAGAAAACCTTCTGGAAAGAGGAAAAAGCCTTCTGGGAAATGGAGACATCTTTCCGGGAAGAAGAGAAAGCCTTCTGGAGAAAGTACCAAATCTTCTGGAAGGAAGACAAGGCCTTCTGGAAGGCAGACAATGCCTTACGGAAAAAAGACTGGAGCCTCCTTCAGGAGAACAGGGCGCTGTGGGAGGAAGAGAAGGTCCTGTGGGTGGAGGAGGGCCCTTCTGGAGGAGGAGAAGGCCCTCTGGGAGGAAGTATAACATACATTTTCAGTCATACAAAGAATGAAATGATGCCCTCCACAGCAACACGGACGCACCTAGAGATTCTCATACTAAGTGAAGCAAACCAGAGAAGGACAAACATCATATGATATCACTTATGTGTGGAACGTAAAAAAAATTATACAAATGAACTTATTTACAAAAAAGAGACACACAGACTTAGACAATGAATGTATGATTACTAGAGGGAGGGATGGATTGGGATTTTGAGACTGACACGTACAAAGGTTGTATTTAAAACACATAGCCAACAAGGACCTGCTGAAGAGCCCAGGGAGCTCTGCTCAATCCTCTGTAGCAACCTAAATGAGAAAAGAATTTGAAATTTTCTTTGTATCTATGAATTTTCTTCCTATCTAATGAATTAGATATGTATATATAAAAACTGTAAGATTAAAACAAATTTCCAATAGCGGCAAGGCTTGCCCTCCAGGAGGCTGTCCTCAAGGTCGTGCTCTCTCTGGTTCCCCCACAGGGTTGGACCAGCTGACCTGATCCTGGCCAGCGCCCCTGTCCTCCATTACAGCCACCCCACCGTCCTGGCCAAACGGGACCATGTTTCCCTTCAAGGTGAGCAAATGGATGGGGTTTGCCTGCTTCCACTCCCTGGTGCCCTCCCCCTCCAGCATTCGCCAGAAGCAGCTCATCCACAAGCTGCAGGAAGAAAAGGTCTTCCTGGGGGAGATGAGACACTTCCGGGAGAAGTTCAAAGACTTTCGGGAAGAGATGCGGAAGTTCCGGAGCAAGATCCTCGCCTTCCGGGGCAAGATCGTGGGCTTTTGGGAAGAGGAGATACCTATCTGGGAAGAGGAGAAAACCTTCTGGAAAGAGGAAAAAGCCTTCTGGGAAATGGAGACATCTTTCCGGGAAGAAGAGAAAGCCTTCTGGAGAAAGTACCAAATCTTCTGGAAGGAAGACAAGGCCTTCTGGAAGGCAGACAATGCCTTACGGAAAAAAGACTGGAGCCTCCTTCAGGAGAACAGGGCGCTGTGGGAGGAAGAGAAGGTCCTGTGGGTGGAGGAGAGGGCCCTTCTGGAGGAGGAGAAGGCCCTCTGGGAGGAGGAGAAGGCCTTCTGGGTAGAAGGAGATGTTCTGGTTATGGAGGAACCAGTGCCTGAAGGCAGGCGCCACCACGTCAATGGGGGGCCCCGGTCACCAGCCTCCTCCCGAGGCAGGGCGTGAGCGCAGCAGGCACTGGACCAGGACTCAAGGGGTGTCACACTCGGGGTGACCCCGTGTACTGAAGAAAATATGCTGTTTGTCTCCTGGCTTCAAAAGACCTAATAAAATCCCGAGGAGAGAGGTTTGGAAAACCAATGTCTGCATTTCTCCAGGTTCTGTGATTATCCGAGGTCACGGTCAGATCTTCTGCAGCTCTGGTCAGCCCGGCAGGTGTGGGAGGGTGCGAGTGGAGACCCTGGGCTCTGCTTAAAAGAGTCAGCGTGGAGACCGAGGTGGAGGGAGGTGCTCAGACAATGCCAGCTAGAGACAGACAGGGACAGAGAGGGGCGGAGACGTTGCTGACTCTGTCCAGCCGCGGGGCAGTCATTTCTCCTCCACACTGGGCAGGCCTGGAGGCCTGAAGTGGATGGACAGCTTTCCAGAAAAGGCTGCAGTGCTGTTAACACTCATGTGTGGATTTTCCTCACCTGGCAGGCTATTTAGAACACACAGACAGCATGCCCTTATGATTCACTTGCTCATCATTCCCAGTTCCCAACAAACTTCGCTTTCCGTTCTCTAAAGTGTGAAAGGGGGGCGGGGCCTTAGGCGGAGGCTCTAGAGCTCCGCCCACTGCTCCCTTCTGATCAGGAGAGTCCTGTGGACCAGGTGGGGCCACCTGTGAGGCCTAAGGGGGACCTCCCGCCCCAAGCTCCCATTCACTCAGGTGTCATGTTCCTGCATTTCTGCATTATCAGCTTCTTCCTTTGTGTTTCCCTTCTTCTCCTCATTTAAACTTAAAATGCTCCTGAGAAGTAGAACATTAAATGAATGTATGCTAATATGGTCAGCAATTTACACGCCTCTTCTAGGATCAGATTGCCTATAAGGGCATTGGTATGGAAGGAACCAGAAGGTAGGTGGTCAGAAATGTCAGGGCAACCACCTCTTGCTTCCCCTTTTCAGGGGCCTGGCCCTTACTCTCTTTCGTCCAGCCTTTGTCCACCCTTTACTGCTCGACAAGCACCTTCACACCTGCCAGTTCATGTCAGCTTCCTCACAACTCGTCAGGTCGACAGGGAAGGTGCATAAACCTACTACACAGGTGAAGAAGGAGACCTAGAGAAGCGGAGGAACTCCACAGGGTCAGGCAAGCAGCAAACAGAAGGTCCAGGACGAGCGCCCGCATCGTCTGTCAGTTGGTCCCATTCCTCTTCTAACACAACTCGGGTCCCGGGATGTGACTGTGCAGCAGCTCAGTCAATGACGGAGTGAGGGCTGGGTGAGCCTTCAAGTGCTTGGGGACCTCACTGTGGTTGGGGTGGTGGTCCAGAAACAGGGAGAGGAGAGGACAGGGTCCCTCTGGGGGTGCTGAGCAGACATCCCGGGTACCAGGAGAGTGGGCCGCCTCCAGAAGCAGCCTCCAGGGCTCCGGAGAACCGCGGTTGCTGGAAGGTCTCAGATGCTGAGGAGTCAGGGCTGGGGCACTGGGATCTGCCTTCTCCTTAGCCACACACCCAGCCTGGCAGCCTCGGCTCCCAACAGACAACGATGTCAGCAAGCGGAGGAAACCAGATGTGGGGGTGGAGGCTCGGGGAGACAGCTAGGGGCCCTCACTGACTGAATGGACTGAAGGCAGATGAACACCGCTGGCAGAGGCTGAGGATGCCTATCTAACAGGTGAGCAGGGAGACATCTGAGCCATGGGAAGAAAGCCACAGCTATATAATAAGATGAAACAAAGACATGTAGAAAAGGAAAAAAACAGCAGCAAAATACTACACACTCAGCTGTGAACAGCATTTTCATAGCTAGGTAAATATAAATACTGACTGTGATCCAACCACAGTTACAACACATAATATTGGGAGCTTCCTGGTGGACCAGCGGTTAGGAATCTGCCTGCCAACGCAGGGGGACACGGGTTCAATCTCAGGTCCAGGAAGATCCCACATATCATGAGGCAACAAAGCCCACCCTCTAGAGTCTACGAGTCACAACTACCGAGCCTGCGTGCTGCAATTGCTGAAGCCCGTGCCCCTCGAGTCTCTGCTCCCCAGCAAGACAAGCCACTGCAGCGAGAAGCCCATGCACTGCGACCAAGACTCCACCCGGCCAACAATAAATCAATAATAAATAAATAAAATCATAAACAATACATAATATTGGAATAAGAGGCGATATGGGAGCTCTGCTCTTTTATTCTGAGAAGTCAGGCTTCCCAGGTGGTGCCAGTGCTAAAGAACCAACCGCCAAGGTGGGACACGTAAGAGACATGGGTTCAATCCCTGGGTCAGGAAGATCCCCTAGAGGATGAAATGGCGACCCACTCCAGTCTTCTTGCCTGGAGAATCCCATGGACAGGGGAGCCTGGCGGGCCACAGTCCACAGGGTCGCAAAGAGTCAGAAACAACTGAAGCGACTGAGCACATAGTCTATAATTAGCCCAACACTGAAAATGCAAAAACTGGAGACAGAAGCATATTGTTTAGAGCAGTGTTTCTCATACTTTAGCCTCTGTCAGCCCCACCCTCTCTGCATCAACCCAGAACGTCTCTCATTTCTTGACCTTGAGCTCCTTAGTGACTCAGCTCTCATACCTACCATACTTGCAATCTTCTCTCAGCCTTCACCTCTGCTACCAGACTCACACTCACCCTTCAGGATCAGCCTGGTACCACTTGCCCAGGTCACGCTCACTGATCCTGGGTGGGGATCCCTCTCTGGGTGCCTCTCACACCTGTACCCCCTCAGTACAGCACTCACTGGTCACTCTGGGATGTCCCCTCTGGCTTCTTTGCCCAAATTCTCCATCAAACGATAAGGGGTAAGAGGGCAGAGATGACCATACGTCAGAAGGCTTTGAGGCTGCCCTGAGATCGCAGGGTCCCAGCACCTTAGGAATACCCTTCTTGCTCTTGACCCCTGACTACCCTGACGGGAAGCATGTGGATGGCTGTAAGTTCTTCCAGCCCTGCCCCTTCTCAACTTGGAACCACATACCCAGGCTCACACCCAGGCCAGGCAACCCCAGATCCCAAGGGGGAGAAGGAGAGAAGCCTCCTTTTTATGGAGAACACCACACTGAAGACATATGATGATCTCTTTCTCTCCAGAGAAGGAGAAATCACATGGTGAGTCCTCTCCCTCTCGCGGGTGGATGCTACCACACACTACCACTGTTTTTATTTTCATTTAATGTTTTAAGTTTTTTATGTGTTTTAATTTTGACTGTGTTGTGTCTTCACTACTGTGTGAGAGTTTTCTGTAGTTCAAGGCCACAGGTTTAATTGCCTTGAGGCATGTGGGCTCTTACTTCCCTGACCAGGGATCGAACCTTCATCCCCTGCATTGGCAGGCAGATTCTTAAACACTAGACTACCGAGAAAGTCCTGTTTTCTTTTCTTTGCCCATCAAAAGCACCTCCATGTGGAAAGGCTGGCTTTGCCCATGCTCAAGGGCCGTGCTGCCTCTGCATGTCTCCCTCCTCCACATCTGAAAGGAGCTTTGGAGAACACAAAACAACGCTTAGCAACAGCCTGGCTGGGGATGGATTGCTAGGGGGGGTCACTGCACACTGTACTGCACTTTTTGCAGAACTAGTTGCTTAGCAACAAAATGAGCTGCTGCTGTAACTAATTCTAGATCTTCGTTTCTCTAACCAATGCAGGAAAAGACCCAGCCAGCCTCGAGAAGAGAGAATGCTTGTCCCACCTCTTGACCTTTTTGAGCTCCTTAGTGACTCAGCTCATACCTACCATACTTGCAATCTTCTCTCAGCCTTCACCTCTGCTACCAGACTCACACTCACCCTTCAGGATCAGCCTGGTACCACTTGCCCAGGTCACGCTCACTGATCCTGGGTGGGGATCCCTCTCTGGGTGCCTCTCACACCTGTACCCCCTCAGTACAGCACTCACTGGTCACTCTGGGATGTCCCCTCTGGCTTCTTTGCCCAAATTCTCCATCAAACGATAAGGGGTAAGAGGGCAGAGATGACCGTACGTCAGAAGGCTTTGAGGCTGCCCTGAGATCGCAGGGTCCCAGCACCTTAGGAATACCCTTCTTGCTCTTGACCCCTGACTACCCTGACGGGAAGCATGTGGATGGCTGTAAGTTCTTCCAGCCCTGCCCCTTCTCAACTTGGAACCACATACCCAGGCTCACACCCAGGCCAGGCAACCCCAGATCCCAAGGGGGAGAAGGAGAGAAGCCTCCTTTTTATGGAGAACACCACACTGAAGACATATGATGATCTCTTTCTCTCCAGAGAAGGAGAAATCACATGGTGAGTCCTCTCCCTCTCGCGGGTGGATGCTACCACACACTACCACTGTTTTTATTTTCATTTAATGTTTTAAGTTTTTTATGTGTTTTAATTTTGACTGTGTTGTGTCTTCACTACTGTGTGAGAGTTTTCTGTAGTTCAAGGCCACAGGTTTAATTGCCTTGAGGCATGTGGGCTCTTACTTCCCTGACCAGGGATCGAACCTTCATCCCCTGCATTGGCAGGCAGATTCTTAAACACTAGACTACCGAGAAAGTCCTGTTTTCTTTTCTTTGCCCATCAAAAGCACCTCCATGTGGAAAGGCTGGCTTTGCCCATGCTCAAGGGCCGTGCTGCCTCTGCATGTCTCCCTCCTCCACATCTGAAAGGAGCTTTGGAGAACACAAAACAACGCTTAGCAACAGCCTGGCTGGGGATGGATTGCTAGGGGGGGTCACTGCACACTGTACTGCACTTTTTGCAGAACTAGTTGCTTAGCAACAAAATGAGCTGCTGCTGTAACTAATTCTAGATCTTCGTTTCTCTAACCAATGCAGGAAAAAGACCCAGCCAGCCTCGAGAAGAGAGAATGCTTGTTTTTGTTGGTTGAGCACTCATTTTGCTTTAAAAGATGGACACAACTTACTGGCTAGCCAACAACAACAAGTTTGTTGCCCACTGCATTTGTTACTACTCAGTTAATCCTTGCGACAACCCTGTGAGATGGCACCTGTGTTAGCTTCAATTACAAATGAGGAAACGGAAACACATGGAGCCCAAGGTGACACGATGAGTAATGGGTGGAATGGACATCAGAACCCAGACTGTCTCTGCTCCAGAACCCACGCTGCTGTCAACTAAACCAAGGTGCCCACCTTCAGTAGGCACTGCCAGATGCCTCTGCATTAAAACAGCTAAGGCAGAGAGCTCTTCCAATGGGCCAGATGGGCATTCTTCAGCCACATAAAGTGTTAAGCTGAGGAACTTGCCTGGTGGCCCAGAGGATAAGAATCTGCCTGCCAATGCAGGGGACATGGGTTCAGTCCCTGGTCTGGGAAGATTCCACATGCCATGGAGCCACTAAGCCCGTGAGCCACAACCAGTAAGCCCATTGTCACAACTTCCAAAGCCTATGTTCCTAGAGTCTATGCTCCACAAGAGGAGCCGCCACAATGAGAAGCCTGCACACCTCAACACAGTGTCCCCACTCACCACAATGAGAGAAAGCACGCGCACAGCAACAAAGACCCAGTGCAACCAAAAACAGATAATAAAAACAAAAGCTCAGCTGAGTTTCACGGACTCCTTCCATCTGGAGAACTCTCATCACTGAAAGACCTGGCCGTTGATGGCAAGCCCCTGTGCCCACATCATCAAGAAGAGATTCTGACAGTTCCCTTGACTCTCCACCCATCTGTCACTCTCCAAACCCAGCAGAATGTCAACCGGATTCTCACGTGACCCCGGGGACGTTCTTAGGCCCAGTGTCTCCCAGGGGGTTTGAGCTGCTGGGCTGGCGTGACCACACCCCTCTCCAAATCACTACAATCTCCTGGTGACAGTCTCCTGGCACCCAGGACATCCCTTACGGCAGGCCCCAGGGAACAAGACCCATCTCCTTCTCCTCTACCACAAAGAGCCATTTAGAGCCGACTCCAAAACCTCAGCCTTTTACCTTCAACCCCGCCCTTCCTCCATCCTGGGTGTTCAGTCCAAGGCAATGCTGTTCTAGCTCTTTTTCAGTGTTTGCCTTTGATCGGCTGGGCTGCTGACTCCTAGCCCAGGTCTCTTTTTCTGAGTTGGAGCTTCTCTACCTTCTTTTCACCCTCAGCCCATACACTCCTTCCAGTTTGTTCTTTGCAGCTTTCCTAGATTGGGGGTTGGGGGGCTCCAGGAAAGAAAGAGGTGGGTGGTAACCAGGAACCATTTGCCAGACCATTGTTCTCCTGGCTTCTAGAACATCTCCCACATCCTCCCTAGATTCTACCATGACCTCTTCCCCAATTATGTTTGTTTCTGAAAGTCCCTTGGATTGAATTTTCCCTGGACGTGTGGTCAGCAGCCCACTGCTGTCCCTCAGGCAGGGGGTCGGGGAGCCATGACGTCACTTCAGTAGCATCTATGTCACCAGTTTGAAACTGAGGTTAACTGTGGGGACCAGAAATTCTGTTGGAGTCTTAATGATCACTACATCTGTAGCAACTTACACATGCTACAAAGAGTTCCCTGTCTGTGTCTTGGGTGATGACCCACTTAACTTCTTTTCACATCATTTGCATTTCTTTCATTATTTACTGTTAAATTTGCATGTCTGATTCTATTATTGTGTTGTCTTATATCTTCATGTCTCAGATTGAGTCACTGGTTGCAAAGTGGCTGATTAAATGCAACGAGACAGAATGGAGATGACAGTTTAGGGAGCACAGGTGATGAGAAAGCAGGCTATGGAGGGTGTGGAAAAATCAGCATCTGAATTTGTTACTCAGTTCTGGAAAGCAATGAAAGGTTTCTGTCTGTCTGTTTGCATGGTTTTGCCTGTGAACATTTCTTCTGCTATTTATAACCCCAACCAGCTTACAGGAGACAGGATTCTATCAAAAAGTAACACTTAGTGGCAGAACAGTCCGGCAAGTCTGAGACACAAGAGAGCCATTCCTTAGGATGCTAAGAGGGAAGATCTTCGGAATTCTCAGCTGGTGGTGGCTCTAGAATTTCTACCCTGCAGGGGACTGGAGACCTAGTGGGCACCGAGCCCTGAAGCTGAAGTCCCTTCCTCCAGTCAAAACCTGCCACCCACCATCATTCCTGGGGCTAATCTGAGAGGCAGGGAATGAGGGACATGAAAGTGGCCCTGCATGACCCCCTCTGCTCTCACAGTGCGCGGCTCAGGGCCTCAGAGCCACGTGTGCAAAATGACAAACACACGGCAGTTCCTTCACGGCCGTCTCCTCCGCCCCCCTCTAATACGGCCCATGACACTGTAAGGCAGGGCAGGAAAGAAAGAGGTGGGTGGTAACCAGGAACCATTTGCCAGACCATTGTTCTCCTGGCTTCTAGAACATCTCCCACATCCTCCCTAGATTCTACCATGACCTCTTCCCCAATTATGTTTGTTTCTGAAAGTCCCTTGGATTGAATTTTCCCTGGACGTGTGGTCAGCAGCCCACTGCTGTCCCTCAGGCAGGGGGTCGGGGAGCCATGACGTCACTTCAGTAGCATCTATGTCACCAGTTTGAAACTGAGGTTAACTGTGGGGACCAGAAATTCTGTTGGAGTCTTAATGATCACTACATCTGTAGCAACTTACACATGCTACAAAGAGTTCCCTGTCTGTGTCTTGGGTGATGACCCACTTAACTTCTTTTCACATCATTTGCATTTCTTTCATTATTTACTGTTAAATTTGCATGTCTGATTCTATTATTGTGTTGTCTTATATCTTCATGTCTCAGATTGAGTCACTGGTTGCAAAGTGGCTGATTAAATGCAACGAGACAGAATGGAGATGACAGTTTAGGGAGCACAGGTGATGAGAAAGCAGGCTATGGAGGGTGTGGAAAAATCAGCATCTGAATTTGTTACTCAGTTCTGGAAAGCAATGAAAGGTTTCTGTCTGTCTGTTTGCATGGTTTTGCCTGTGAACATTTCTTCTGCTATTTATAACCCCAACCAGCTTACAGGAGACAGGATTCTATCAAAAAGTAACACTTAGTGGCAGAACAGTCCGGCAAGTCTGAGACACAAGAGAGCCATTCCTTAGGATGCTAAGAGGGAAGATCTTCGGAATTCTCAGCTGGTGGTGGCTCTAGAATTTCTACCCTGCAGGGGACTGGAGACCTAGTGGGCACCGAGCCCTGAAGCTGAAGTCCCTTCCTCCAGTCAAAACCTGCCACCCACCATCATTCCTGGGGCTAATCTGAGAGGCAGGGAATGAGGGACATGAAAGTGGCCCTGCATGACCCCCTCTGCTCTCACAGTGCGCGGCTCAGGGCCTCAGAGCCACGTGTGCAAAATGACAAACACACGGCAGTTCCTTCACGACCGTCTACTCCGCTCCCCCTCCTCTAATACGGCCCATGACACTGTAAGGCAGGGCGAGACTGCCTGCTCCTTCTCTGTTTCTTCAGCTCCTGGGCGGACCCTGGCTGGTGGTGGTACTCAGGAAATGCAAGCGTGTAGAATGAGCTATAATTTGCTAAGTATTTCTACCAGCACTGAACCATAATTATGTGTGTTTTAAATTCTTCCTCTTTATCAATATCACAGCAATGAATATATTTGTTCCTATTGGGAATGTAGACTCAAGAAGTAGAAACAGTGGATCAGGGTAAATTTCCTCCAATTATTTTCTGATGTGGCTGTATTACGTGATCATTCTGCCAGCCTTGTATAAATGGTACTGGTTTTCCTACCTTCTCACTAACTGTGTATTTCCATTAAAAAAAAAAAAAAAAAAAAAAGAGATGCAAATGTGTGAAAATGAGACCCGATTCTGGATTTTAAATTTGTATTAATTTGACTTGGGAGGTTGCACATTTCCTAATGCCTGTTTATTAGTTTTATTTTCTCTTCTGTGTGGGCTGTGAGCTCACATCCTTTGTTTATTAAACTACAGGATTTTAAGCATTTTTCCTATCAATTTGTATGAAGTTATTTACAGACAAAAGATATTAACTCCTATCTTGTTTGCTGCAAATTCTTTTTCCACTCTGCTGCCGGCTGTGTTACTGAAGTTCTGCTGTATGATTTTATTTCAACTTTACTATGGTCACTTTCAATTTTTAAAAAGCCTGCAGTTGAATCTTTTTTTTTTCTTGGAAAACTTAACACTTGGAAAGGTCTTCATATACAGATTTGGTAAATACTCACCTCTATCTTCTGCTGGATTTTCTCCCTTCAATAACTCATTGATAACTGTGCAATTCTTAAATGGACACGGAGTTAAATCAGTACCTGGTGTATGGAGAGAAGTCAGGCCCAGAGGTATGTTTCTGAACTGCTAATTAGGAATTCCTTCACAATCTATTAAATGATTCTTCCTTTCTCTACATGAAGCCTCCGTTTTTTTATATTAAATGTATATGTGATATGATTTTTGTGTCCCTTCCTGCTACTACATGTTTGAACGCTCTAAAAAGACATCCAATAAAAATGGTAAGCCTGGCCTTCCTGGGTTTGTTTTTGGTGCTCATAATGGATTGATTTGAACTTACTCAGAGATCCTTGGAACTTAAGGGTTACAGCGAGCCTTCCTTAGCCAGGCAAGAGAGCCAGCCACAGGCCCCACAGATTACAGATCGCAGACGACGAGACTGTTGTTGTTATTATTTTGATCTTGTTGGGAGGATTTCTGAGTTTTGTGACTGCTTTGGTCAAGGGGAATTACAGGAGCGGGAGCGTGGAGCAGAACTGGGCCTCCCAGTGAGACAGGCGATAGATGGGCTCAGGCTAGCCACTTACAACTAGCCTCCTATTTGCATTTCCTAAAGATGCCCAACGTGTTTCATTATGAGAGACATGCAAATCAAAGCTACAATGAGATAGATACCACCTCACACCAGTCAGGATGGCCATCATGAAAAAATCTCCAGACAAAAATCTGGAGAGTGTGGAGAAAAAGGAACACTCTTGTACTGTTGGTGGGAATGTAAATTGGTAACAGCGACTATGGAAGACACTATGGAGATTTCTTTTAAAAACTAGGAATAGAACCACCATATTACCCAGTGATCCCCCTACTAGGCATATACCCTGAGGCAATCAAAATGGAAAGAGATACATGTACCCCATTGTTCACCACAGCACTGTTTACAATAGCTACAACATGGAAGCAACCTAGATGTCCATCAACAATGATTTTATTTCAACTTTACTATGGTCACTTTCAATTTTTAAAAAGCCTGCAGTTGAATCTTTTTTTTTCTTGGAAAACTTAACACTTGGAAAGGTCTTCATATACAGATTTGGTAAATACTCACCTCTATCTTCTGCTGGATTTTCTCCCTTCAATAACTCATTGATAACTGTGCAATTCTTAAATGGACACGGAGTTAAATCAGTACCTGGTGTATGGAGAGAAGTCAGGCCCAGAGGTATGTTTCTGAACTGCTAATTAGGAATTCCTTCACAATCTATTAAATGATTCTTCCTTTCTCTACATGAAGCCTCCGTTTTTTTATATTAAATGTATATGTGATATGATTTTTGTGTCCCTTCCTGCTACTACATGTTTGAACGCTCTAAAAAGACATCCAATAAAAATGGTAAGCCTGGCCTTCCTGGGTTTGTTTTTGGTGCTCATAATGGATTGATTTGAACTTACTCAGAGATCCTTGGAACTTAAGGGTTACAGCGAGCCTTCCTTAGCCAGGCAAGAGAGCCAGCCACAGGCCCCACAGATTACAGATCGCAGACGACGAGACTGTTGTTGTTATTATTTTGATCTTGTTGGGAGGATTTCTGAGTTTTGTGACTGCTTTGGTCAAGGGGAATTACAGGAGCGGGAGCGTGGAGCAGAACTGGGCCTCCCAGTGAGACAGGCGATAGATGGGCTCAGGCTAGCCACTTACAACTAGCCTCCTATTTGCATTTCCTAAAGATGCCCAACGTGTTTCATTATGAGAGACATGCAAATCAAAGCTACAATGAGATAGATACCACCTCACACCAGTCAGGATGGCCATCATGAAAAAATCTCCAGACAAAAAATCTGGAGAGAGTGTGGAGAAAAAGGAACACTCTTGTACTGTTGGTGGGAATGTAAATTGGTAACAGCGACTATGGAAGACACTATGGAGATTTCTTTTAAAAACTAGGAATAGAACCACCATATTACCCAGTGATCCCCCTACTAGGCATATACCCTGAGGCAATCAAAATGGAAAGAGATACATGTACCCCATTGTTCACCACAGCACTGTTTACAATAGCTACAACATGGAAGCAACCTAGATGTCCATCAACAAATGAATGGATAAAGAAGCTGTGGCACATATATACAATGGAATATTTCTCAGCCATAAAAAAAAAAAAAAAGCATCTGAATCAGTCCTAATGAGTTGGATGAATTTAGAGCCTATTATACAAAGTGAAGTAAGTCAAAAAGAGGACAAATACAGTATACTAACACATATATATGGAATCTAGAAATATGGTACTGATAAATGGATATTTAGAGCAGCCATGGAGAAACAGACATAGAGAACAGACTTATGGTCATTGAGGGGAGGGAGGAGTGGCTGAGAAGTATGGAAAAAGTAACATGGAAACCTACACCACCATATGTAAAGGAGACAACCACTGTGAATATGCGGTAAGACTAAGGGGACTTACATGGGGGCTGTGCAACAGCCTGGATGGGTGGGATGGGGAGGGACTAGAGATAGGTGGGCCCCAGATAAGAAATTTATAGTAACTAAGTCTCTTGTTTACAAACAGCCAGTCCTTGTCTCTTGTCATGGCAAGGACAAAGAGAAAAAAAAAAAAAACCTTGTCTGAGTAAAGGAATCGTCTCTCCCCTTTTCATGACAAGGGAGACTCTGCAAGTGCGCAGAAAGACTCCTTGTGGGCCAAAATTAAGAGATGAAGGCAGGCCATAATGAGTCTTGCTCCTCCCAGAAGCCTTCACTTCGAGATCCACCTTGGCAGAGAGATGTGTGCACACCAGAGGGGAGGGTCCTGAGACAAATTAGCCAGGGTGGGGACAAAGCAAGATGCATGGCCTCAGGGAAGGCAAAGACCCAGATGACTGCCCCCCTTATAAAGGATTTAAACTTGCCAAAGGCGTGACTTTCTGAGCTTGCCTATGCGTCTTTCTCTGTGTATTTTTCATTTCAGTAAACTTCTTTCTTTAGT
This sequence comes from Tragulus kanchil, assembly GCA_022376925.1. Lineage (NCBI taxonomy): Eukaryota > Metazoa > Chordata > Mammalia > Artiodactyla > Tragulidae > Tragulus > Tragulus kanchil. The sequence goes on along the minus strand of JAIOJX010000003.1, from coordinate 71,690,117 downwards.
CTTTACCTTATGCCCCCTAGCCTGAATTCATTCTTGACTAGGCAACCAAGGACTAGAGACCTTAACCCTAACTGCATTCCTGGTGCAGGAAACTAAGACATCGCTTCCAGCTACGGCTCACGGCTGTTTGCTGCAAGCAGCCCTTTACTGCTGCACGTGTCCAAAATCACCAGGAGAGGGGCTTCCCTGGTGGTCCAGTGGGTAAGGACACCGCCTTGCAGTGCAAAATCACCAGGAGAGGCGCTAGTGAGCACTTGAGTTTCGGTCTGACAGAAAAGAGATGGTATAGGGACGTCCTTGGTGGCCCAGTCATCAAGAATCCACCTTCCAATGCAGGGGACTCGAGTTCGATCCCTGGTCGGCGAACTAAGATCCCACAAGCCACAGAACAACTAAACCCACTGCACCACAACCGGAGTCTGCATGCCACCGTGACCAATTCCGCATGACACCACGAAGATCCGACACGCTGCAGCCAAGGTCTGATGTAACCAAATAAAAGTAAGACAAAGAGACTGTGTCAACTCAAGAGTCCTTGGCAAGGGGCATTTCCCGATGACATGGCCTGAGAAGCAGAGCAGAGCAGCCGCAGCACAGAGAGACAAGAAAGTGGCAGCCAGAGACACAGACCCCCACTGCTTTCTGGTTCCTGACCTTGCACAGCTCGGCTGCTCTATGAGATGCTACTGATTTTCTCCTTATCTTAGTTCAAGTGATTTCTTTTTCCTGAACCTGAAAAAGGTCCTGTGGAACAAGACTCACCTTGGTGAGCAACCAGAGGTTTTGCCGTGGACTGGACCAGCATCTACTGCCGCTACTGGCAGAAGCAATCAATCCAACAAACGAGGGGTTGGGAACACTGCCAGGATGACGCGAAGGAGTTCCCGGTGATCTGAACCTGCAAACGGAGGATGCAATGATCAGAAATTTCTAAAATTCAGAGGAAGCCTTGAAGCGCATGAGAGGCACATATAAAGGCAAATGAAACATGTGTCCTTCACCTTCTCACCACCCACATCCCCCTGCACTCACACTTCTTTTTTCAAGAGGAATTTCAGATCGCCTGTCTTATGCCAGGTACTAAGGAGGGTGAAGCTTAATTACAACAGGTTGTTGTACATGCGCAGAGAAAGCTTTGCAGGGGGTGCTTTGTAGTGTGAAGCAGGGTCACTGAGCCCAACAAGGGCATCAGGAAGGTCTTCCTAAAGAATCAAAGGAAATAAGGGAGAAACCAGGCATCAAGTCATCATGGATGCCTCATGCCGACAGCCTCACTTGCAACATGGAGCCTGGTGTCCAAATACCCTCATGGCTTCACTGAGCTTGCAGTGAGTGGGGATACGTGGTCAACAATGCAGTTTTCAAGCTTTAATTTGATTTGAGAACATTAGTAATAGAACAGGTATGAGTAAAAAAAATAATAAGAGTCTGTAGTGTTCACGGATGTTTATTTCTGGAAGGTAGTAGGCAGCTGCTGTAATTTGGAAGCTCCTAGACTGTTGACTTTTAAATTCGATTGCTTCCACACCAAAGAAGAACTCTAAGCTAAGGTGTGAATGAATAAGAACTGAGAGTCAATCGACGCACTTAAAGAGACCACTGTGACTATAATCATCCTTTCTAGATGTGACCCTGAGGCATGGGTCTATCGCTGTTGCTCAGTCAGTAAGTTGTGTCTGACTCTTCTCGACCCTGTGTATTACAGCACACCAGGCTTCCCTGTCCTTCACTGTCTTCCGGAGTTTGCTCAAACTCGTGTCCAGTGAGTCAGTGATGTCATCCGCCCATCTCATGCTCTGTTGACCCCTTCTTTTCCCTTTAATCTTTCCCCAGCATCAGGGTCTTTTCCAGTGAGTCAGCTCTTTAACATCAGGTGGCCAAAGTATTGGAGCTTCAGCTTCAGCATCAGTCCTTCCATCCAGGGTTGATTTCCTTTAGGATTGACTGGTTTGCTCTCCTTGCAGCCCAAGGGACTCTCGAGAGTCTTACCCAGCACCACCGTTCAAAAGTAACAGTTCTTGGGCGCTCCGCCCTCCTCATGGTCCAACTCTCACATCCTTACGTGACTGCACTCAAACCCTAGCTTTGCTATACAGGCACTGACAAAGTGATGACTCTGCTTTTTAGTATCATAGGCATGGGTTTATAGAAAAATACTTGAAGAAGAATTAGTTGGTTTTTAGAACCTAACTGGGATGTCTAGGACATTAGGTAACGAGCGATTCTTTTTTTTTTTTTTTTAAGTAACACTTTTTGTTGCATAAAGTTAAACCACAAAGAAGAACCAAAGGAAAAAGTCAGCCTGCACTCCACCTCTGCATAGCAATCCTGCTTTAGCGGAAAGAAAAAACCAGCAACAAATACAGCCCTCCTTCAGTATGGGGGTATGGAAGGAGATTTAGAAACAAACCAATCACAACAAACCCTTTCTGGACCAGAAGATAAAGTGGGAGGGAGAGAAGCTGGGGGAAAGAGCCTAGATTTGGGAGGCGTTCTTCCCCACTGCTCCTTCTTGGTCCTGTGCTCCACCTGGGGTAGAAGGAATCTTAAGACAGCATAAACTTGGATCTGTGGAGCCCCCAGGAGAAGCCTGTATCTGGCAAGCAGCCAGAGAGAGGGTCACGCTGGTGAAGAAGGGGTGGAGATGGAGGATCTCCCACAGATTTCCTTCTGTGCACGTCGTGCCTTTAGGGTGGAGGAGAGGCCCCAGGAGAGGTGTCGCTGGGCCATGTCTCCTTCAGGGGGGCTCTAACGAGGGAAGTGGCGAGGCTGCTCTTCAGACTTGAATGTAAATGGCAGCCCTGTGTTTGGCAAGCCCGCTGGCACCCACCACCCAGTGGTCATTCAGCCGTGGAAATCAAAGGAAGACCCCCCGACCGTGATGTTCTTACACATTCTTTCTCTCCAACCTTCTTGGAAATTTCTGTCCGGGAAGGAAAATTACCAAAGGAAAAACCCTGGTATTTGTTTAGAGTTTACAGTTTGCAAACCACTTTCAAATGGATTCATTTAATTCTCTCCCACAAAGCCTTGTCGACTGTACCAGGGCTACTTGCCTCCGCGGTCAGACTTCAATTTGCCAAAGGGCACGCAGATGATAACATTTAGCAATGTTTGTGGCAAGCCTAATTTCTGTTCTTTCTCCCAACAGTTCTGCTAAGTAGTTTATGTTATTCTGTGAACTGTCCTGGAGCAGGAGTTTACAAAACCTGACCTAGGGATTTCAAGACTGGGGCCAAGGGTGCCTGGGTGAGGAGGGGTGGAAAGGGGTGGGAGGATGAAAACATTGAGACGTCTGTGTCTTGCACCGTGTGTTATTTTCCTCTAGAGGGAGATGCCATTTGCAGAGAGGATCCTACAACGCTCTCATTTATTTTCAAATTCTCAACTTCAAGTCCTTAGTAGATGCTCAATTAGCATTTCTGGAAAGAATATTTATTTGGAGGGTGAGAGGGTGAACTTGATCATCGCTGTTGAGAGGTGCGGGGCATTGGACAGTCAATGGAATCGATCTGAAAATAAAAGCTGTGTAAGGGCAATGATTTTTGAAAAGTACATTTGTAAAGTTGGGTTAGCCAAACTCTGCAAATCAGGTGGCTCAGTCGTGTAATGTAAAAATCATTGTTAGGGATTTAGAATTCTCCCAGTGGCAATAGTCTTAAACAACAAAAAAAGAAAAGGTAAATAAGGTTTCCCTGGTGGTCCGGTGGGTAAAGGGTCCACCTTGCAATTCAAGGGGCACCAGCTGGATCCCTGGCCCAGGAAGATCCCACATGCCAAGAAGCGGTTGGGCCAGTGTGTTCAGTTACGAGCCAGCACTCTAGAGAGCATGCGCCCAGAGCCGGTGCTCTGCAACAAGAGAGGTCGCTGCAATGACAGGCCCACCCAGGCCACAGAATAAAGACGGATGAAAATAAATAAATAGAAAACCAATAAAAGAAGACAACATTTTTTAAAAAAAAGATAAATAATGTCTTCTTTTCACTCAAAGAGGTCGAAGGAGGCGAAGGAAATTTGGGTCAGGGAGGGGAGCGGAAAGACCACCTTTCCCTGCCTCATCTAAGTCATGTAGCAGCAACCGGCTCTGGGGAAAGTGATGAAGACCAGGACTAGCCTGAGAAGCTTCGGGAACCAGGATCTTCGACCCTATAAGCCACCTATAGACCTCCTGGCTTGTGTCCACTGAAGCCTAGAGGCATCCACACCCCAGGAGACGACGGTCTTCTTCCCTGCTGTCATCACAGGGACACCCACAGGGCCTCGAAGCACTCCAGACTCCATGGCAGAGAAACAGCTAGCCCGGGGGAGCAGCTCACCTGCCTACGCACTTTCAGACCCATCCCCCTTCCCCTGTTCCTCTCAGACACCTGGGGGCTGGCCAAGTTCCCGGTGTTGGCGTTGTAGTTCAGTCTCTCAGTTGTGTCCGACTCCACGGCAACCCCATGGATGCAGCACGCCAGGCTTTCCTGTCCTTCACCATCTCCTGGAGCTTACTCAAACTCACGTCCATTGAGTCAGTGATGCCATCCAACCAACTCATTCTCTGTTGCCCCCTTCTCCTTGTCCTCAAAGTTTCTGGAAAGAATATTTATTTGGAGGGTGAGAGGGTGAACTTGATCATCGCTGTTGAGAGGTGCGGGGCATTGGACAGTCAATGGAATCGATCTGAAAATAAAAGCTGTGTAAGGGCAATGATTTTTGAAAAGTACATTTGTAAAGTTGGGTTAGCCAAACTCTGCAAATCAGGTGGCTCAGTCGTAATGTAAAAATCATTGTTAGGGATTTAGAATTCTCCCAGTGGCAATAGTCTTAAACAACAAAAAAAGAAAAGGTAAATAAGGTTTCCCTGGTGGTCCGGTGGGTAAAGGGTCCACCTTGCAATTCAAGGGGCACCAGCTGGATCCCTGGCCCAGGAAGATCCCACATGCCAAGAAGCGGTTGGGCCAGTGTGTTCAGTTACGAGCCAGCACTCTAGAGAGCATGCGCCCAGAGCCGGTGCTCTGCAACAAGAGAGGTCGCTGCAATGACAGGCCCACCCAGGCCACAGAATAAAGACGGATGAAAATAAATAAATAGAAAACCAATAAAAGAAGACAACATTTTTTAAAAAAAAGATAAATAATGTCTTCTTTTCACTCAAAGAGGTCGAAGGAGGCGAAGGAAATTTGGGTCAGGGAGGGGAGCGGAAAGACCACCTTTCCCTGCCTCATCTAAGTCATGTAGCAGCAACCGGCTCTGGGGAAAGTGATGAAGACCAGGACTAGCCTGAGAAGCTTCGGGAACCAGGATCTTCGACCCTATAAGCCACCTATAGACCTCCTGGCTTGTGTCCACTGAAGCCTAGAGGCATCCACACCCCAGGAGACGACGGTCTTCTTCCCTGCTGTCATCACAGGGACACCCACAGGGCCTCGAAGCACTCCAGACTCCATGGCAGAGAAACAGCTAGCCCGGGGGAGCAGCTCACCTGCCTACGCACTTTCAGACCCATCCCCCTTCCCCTGTTCCTCTCAGACACCTGGGGGCTGGCCAAGTTCCCGGTGTTGGCGTTGTAGTTCAGTCTCTCAGTTGTGTCCGACTCCACGGCAACCCCATGGATGCAGCACGCCAGGCTTTCCTGTCCTTCACCATCTCCTGGAGCTTACTCAAACTCACGTCCATTGAGTCAGTGATGCCATCCAACCAACTCATTCTCTGTTGCCCCCTTCTCCTGCCTAAAACCTTTCCCAGCATCAGGGTCTTTTCCAGTGAGTCTGCTCTTCCCATCAGGTGGCCAAGGTATTGGAGGTTCCACTTCAGCATCAGTCCTTCCAATGAATATTCAGGCTTGATTTCCTTTAGGAGTGACTGGTTTGATCTCCTTGCAGTCCAAGGGACTCTCAAGTCTTCTCCAGCACCACAGTTCAAAAGTGTCAATTCTTCGGCGCTCAGCCTTTTTTAGGGTCCAACTCTCACATTCATACATGACTACTGGAAAAATCACAGGTTTGACTATATGAATCTTTGTTGGCAAAGTGATGTCTCTGCTATTTAATAAGCTGTCTAGGTTTGTCATAGCTGTTCTTCAAGGAGCAAACATCTTTTAATTTCATGGCTGCAGTCACCATCCACAGTGATTTTGGAGCCCAAAAAAGATAAAGTCTGTCACTGTTTCCCTTTTCCCCCCATCTGTGTGCCATGAAGTGATGGAACCAGATGATCCCTGCTTTCTGTTAGGCTGGGCCAGTGGGAGGCATAAGTGAATGACAAAGGGAATTTTGTTAAGTTCCACACCATCCTGCCCTCTGCTCTTTCTAGCCTTGCCTTGGGCAATGGCTATTCCTCTAACAGTGACCACTTGTCCTCCTTGGATCCAGGTCTGCCCCGAAGCCCCTGCCCTGCTCCCACCCCTTCCTCCACCATCAGCATGTTGAGTGGAGGTAAGCCTAATATGCTTTATTTGCATTTCTTAAATGTCTGCTTGGGGGATCGAGAGAGTTTAAATTGTATCTAGTGCTTGGGCCACCTGAAAAGAATCTACCCACACTAAATGCATCAAAAGCTCTGTCTGCTTCAGGAAGAAAGTAGATGCAAAAAAGGGATCTAAATCAGAAATTCTGGCCTTCCACAACAGACTAGGAAGAGGTCAAAGGTTCCATAGGTGCTGGAGAAGGCATGAGACTCCCTGGGTGAGGGGCAAAGGACTCTATCACTCATGGCACAGCAGGCAACATAAGCCTCATGCTTGAGTTGGTCTCCTTGTTCCTCAGGTACTGCAGGGTAGCAGAGTGACCAGGCAGACACTGGGCACAGAGTGGGTTTGCGTCACAGCAGAGAAAGCCCAAGTTCAAGAAAACCACATCTTCTAGAGGGACTGTGAGCTGATCGACCAACACGGAGAGCTGCCCTCTGCCCTGGAAGGAGACACTCTGTCTCCCAAAGCAACCTGCTATAGTCTTCAATGAAAAGATAGTTGAAAAGATACTCTGAAAAGCATTTTCATGCCCCCAGCTCAGAAACCATGCCACAACACAAGATGTGTGGAGAACTTTCTCCTAATACACTCCTGGTTAGGAATCATCAGTGAAGGATACTGCTTCTGAATCTAAATGCTTTTAATAAGCTGTCTAGGTTTGTCATAGCTGTTCTTCAAGGAGCAAACATCTTTTAATTTCATGGCTGCAGTCACCATCCACAGTGATTTTGGAGCCCAAAAAAGATAAAGTCTGTCACTGTTTCCCTTTTCCCCCCATCTGTGTGCCATGAAGTGATGGAACCAGATGATCCCTGCTTTCTGTTAGGCTGGGCCAGTGGGAGGCATAAGTGAATGACAAAGGGAATTTTGTTAAGTTCCACACCATCCTGCCCTCTGCTCTTTCTAGCCTTGCCTTGGGCAATGGCTATTCCTCTAACAGTGACCACTTGTCCTCCTTGGATCCAGGTCTGCCCCGAAGCCCCTGCCCTGCTCCCACCCCTTCCTCCACCATCAGCATGTTGAGTGGAGGTAAGCCTAATATGCTTTATTTGCATTTCTTAAATGTCTGCTTGGGGGATCGAGAGAGTTTAAATTGTATCTAGTGCTTGGGCCACCTGAAAAGAATCTACCCACACTAAATGCATCAAAAGCTCTGTCTGCTTCAGGAAGAAAGTAGATGCAAAAAAGGGATCTAAATCAGAAATTCTGGCCTTCCACAACAGACTAGGAAGAGGTCAAAGGTTCCATAGGTGCTGGAGAAGGCATGAGACTGCCTGGGTGAGGGGCAAAGGACTCTATCACTCATGGCACAGCAGGCAACATAAGCCTCATGCTTGAGTTGGTCTCCTTGTTCCTCAGGTACTGCAGGGTAGCAGAGTGACCAGGCAGACACTGGGCACAGAGTGGGTTTGCGTCACAGCAGAGAAAGCCCAAGTTCAAGAAAACCACATCTTCTAGAGGGACTGTGAGCTGATCGACCAACACGGAGAGCTGCCCTCTGCCCTGGAAGGAGACACTCTGTCTCCCAAAGCAACCTGCTATAGTCTTCAATGAAAAGATAGTTGAAAAGATACTCTGAAAAGCATTTTCATGCCCCCAGCTCAGAAACCATGCCACAACACAAGATGTGTGGAGAACTTTCTCCTAATACACTCCTGGTTAGGAATCATCAGTGAAGGATACTGCTTCTGAATCTAAATGCTTTTCATTTTTCAAGCACCCAATTTACAAATGAGCTTTTTTCAAAATAGTTAATTTGGTTGTGCTCAGTCATACATGCAGCATTGCAACTCTTAGTTTCCTCAACTAAGAGGGAAATAAAGTTCCCTAACCAAATGATCAAACCCAGGCCCCTGCCTTCAGGAACATGGAGTCTAAGCCACTGGACCACCAGGGAAGTCCCAGACAAACGCGCTCTTTGGATCCCATATTATGAACTGGGGAACGAGCAACTGCCTTATGGCTGAGCTACCACAACACAAATCTAGTTTATTTCTCTATAAAAAATAAACCCTAGGTTCAAACCTTCAGCTGTAGGAATATTGTAGGGTTAAATGAAACGATACATGCAAAATGCTGGCACACAGCAGGCAGTAAAATGTAGTTCTTCTCTCTCTTAGTCTACGCTCTGCCTACTTCATGGCCTTGCCTGAAACTGTCCTGGCTCTGCATCACGAATGGCTTAGATTTCTGTCTTTTTCCGACTACCGGTGACTCTGCTGAAAGGAGTCCACTGAATCCTTTAAATGAGTCCCAAGAGGGGCACCCAGCCTTCTATACGGGCAATAAAAATGACTGAGCTGTCGGCACCCTGTTATCTGTGATTTTATGATCTGCCACTCATGAGACTCTCCCATTCCTCCCAACGTCTCTTCCTACGTCCATCCCCACCCTGTTCTGTCGGCCTTCTCAAGGTCGCCTTTCTAGAGATTGTCTACCCCATGCTCTCCACAGCCATGGCTCTCGTTCATTCACTCAGAAATGATCTGCAGACAACATGATCTCTTACAGAGAAAAGTCTAAGGAATTTCACTAAAAGAAATATCAGAACCAAGAAACAGAGTGAAGTGACACGATAGACGATCAATACACAAAAATCAACTGTCTTTTTGGAAGGTAGCTGGGCTCACCACTATACCACCAACACAGAAGACCTGAAAGGAGCACAGCCCGTTTTCAAGGTATTATGAAAAGTGTCCATGCAGTGGGGGAGAATCCTGGACTTTATCTGCTGGGGAAGAGGGTGCCAGCATCAGCTGGGTGTTTTTTTTCTTTTTTTAAAGATATATTTTTTTTAAGTCTTTTTTGACGTTTTGGCTACAAGGCATGTGAGATCTTAGCTCCCCGACCAGGGATGGAACCCACATCCCCTGCATTGGAAGGTGAAGTCTCAACGACTGGACCCCCAGGGAACTCCCTAAGCTGGGTTTCTTAATCTCCTCACAGGCAGCCTTTGGGCTGGATCATTCTTCAATGGGAAGGGCGGCCCTGGGCACCTCTGGCATTGGACGCTAGCAGTACCACCGCCGGCACCTACAATAAACAGTGTCTTCATTTGAAAGAGAGTCTGAACACAAGTGCAGTGCTTGTCTTTTGACCCGGGAAAGGTCAAAATCACATTTTGTTCAGAACCCTACAAGGAGAGGGAGACACTGCGAATCAATTAGCAGGGAAAATCCCTATATATAGAAGAAAAGACACGCTGAAGGTGGTCAGTGCAGGAAGAAAGTCATTGTTCTTCTCTGGAGAAAAGAGCTGTCAACGGGAGCAGGCCCTCGAGGTGGGACTTCAGGAGCAACAACCACAGAGGTTCAAGATTTCAGATCATTCTGGCACCTGCCATCCTCACGTTTGGATGCAGTGGGGCCTGAGCCCTGTTCACCACGAGGGCTGGACCGTCAGCCGACACGCCCCCAAGAGGGAGATGCCTTTGACCTCTTGGGACCTTTCTGTTCAGACAGTATCTTCAAAGTATCCAAAGGAAAGCTGGATTCTTTTTTAAACAACTTTCTGAGACAAACTACCTCTGAGACAAGAGCAAGGGGGGCAAGGTAACAGAGGCACCTCTCCCTCCAAGCTGGAAATGGAATCCTGAAGTGTAACCCCTGCCCCAGGGCCCTGCTGGGTCCCTTAAGAAGCCGCTGAGTTCTAGGAAATGCACCGTGTGACGGCAGGCTATGCACAGGCCGCACTGGGGTTTCCAGAGAAACAGGGTATGATGGTGAGGGACCGTCCTCACTTTCCGTGGTTAACGTCCGTGTGTGTCTGAGGTCAGCAGTCCACAGTGCTGTGCCGGAGAGGGCCTCAGCCAGGACTCAGCCTTCTTTGGGGGGCAGCGTGCCGGAGAGGGCCTCAGCCAGGACTCAGCCTTCTTTGGGGGGCAGCATCCCTTGTTGGGGTTCTGAAGCAGACAGGAGGGCATCCAGCTCAATGACTCACCAGAATGAATCCCTCGCTTCACCTCGAAGGTGCTCTGAGGTCTGGAGATGTGAGCCAGTTTGGCTCTTCTCGGGCTGTGGGTGTCGAGGGACTGAAATCCACTCCCAGCAAGTGGTCTGCCCAGTTGGGGTTTCTGGATTGAAGGCTCTATTGGGGGGTGTCAGAACAGTGTTTCCCAAACTCTTCAGTCTCTAAGGGGACTCTCTGAAGCATCTGATTCCAAAGGAGAAATACTTCCCCAGTGAGCACAGCTAACAGAAGAGCAGATAATCGCGGGAAGGCAGTGACGCGCTGAAGCCCCCACGTGACGCAGGGATGGGCTTGCAGGGCTCCCGGGGCCTTATCCATGGGGTCCGGGCCTCCCCTAGGGCTCCATGCTAATACAGACAGGCCAGGGAGTCCCTGAGACCCCACAGCTTCAAGGCCCTCCTATGAAAAACTAGGGAAAGAACGCCGACACCATAGGGATTGTGAGAAGGAATGTCCAAGGAGCGCTTCACGAAATGAGATGTGAACCTTGGCTGCTTTTGGCCCAGCGCCCCGAGCTTTACAAATGGCACTTTCATCATAAAGCGTCCGCGCTTCACTGTGAGAAGTTAAAGGGTTCCTTCACCTCCTAATGAGAAAAGAAGCCCAGACTGCCTGACCCTAAGGCGTTCAAGCAGTTGGCAAACAGGCCTGGGCTCCCAGCCAGGCAGGCGCTTTCCCCGGACGCTGGGCCTTGAGGCGGTGGGCGGGGCAGCAGCTCGGAGCGGCGCCAACCCTTCCTTACACGTGCAAAAGGTCCCTGCCGGCGGTGGCGGTGGTTCAGCCGCTGGCAGGTAGTTTTATAAATAAAATTAAAATTTTTGGACTGACCTTTGCTTTATTGAAAAGCTGTTTACTTAGGCCCTCCGAAAGGAGACAGACAGACCATGCATTCCGGATTTACCCCTCCCGGAAAGGGCAGAGTGGCTCGCCTCTGCCTAACCCGATCCTCAGCTGTCCTACATGAGCTGAAACACGCTAAACCCACCCCCAGAAGAAGACCCGAGGCGCGGAGGGCACACAGCGCGCGCCCCTCTTACCTGTCGGTCCAAGCGCTCCTGCGCTGCTTGGTTCCTGAAACTCTGCGCCTTCGTGAACACACGTGATGTATCTTTTCCCCTGAGCTGTTGTCTCGATGCACCTGCGCACACACCGCACTCCCAGAGGGCTCGCTCCTCAGGACAACAACCAAAGGCCCAGCAAGTTGTCCTTCCCGGACCACGTGTGTGGTCGCAGCTGCTCAGGCCTTTGGTCCATATCCATCAACAGGCCTCCGCGAGCAGGCGTGTTCTCGCTCAGAACCTGCCCACCTCCCCTCCACCTTGAGCAGCAGCGGACAGAAGTCTTCCAGTTTCAGGGTCCAGAGATAAGAAGCCAAACCGCGCCACAGGCAAAGAAGAAAAAACCGATGGAACTCTCTGGAACCAAGATGGCGGGCGAACCCCTGAAGGGACGCTACGTCTCATTATGCTGATTTATCTATATTAGCATATTAAATGACACACCTACCGCTGTAGAATCAAGGCCCTCCTATGAAAACTAGGGAAAGAACGCCGACACCATAGGGATTGTGAGAAGGAATGTCCAAGGAGCGCTTCACGAAATGAGATGTGAACCTTGGCTGCTTTTGGCCCAGCGCCCCGAGCTTTACAAATGGCACTTTCATCATAAAGCGTCCGCGCTTCACTGTGAGAAGTTAAAGGGTTCCTTCACCTCCTAATGAGAAAAGAAGCCCAGACTGCCTGACCCTAAGGCGTTCAAGCAGTTGGCAAACAGGCCTGGGCTCCCAGCCAGGCAGGCGCTTTCCCCGGACGCTGGGCCTTGAGGCGGTGGGCGGGGCAGCAGCTCGGAGCGGCGCCAACCCTTCCTTACACGTGCAAAAGGTCCCTGCCGGCGGTGGCGGTGGTTCAGCCGCTGGCAGGTAGTTTTATAAATAAAATTAAAATTTTTGGACTGACCTTTGCTTTATTGAAAAGCTGTTTACTTAGGCCCTCCGAAAGGAGACAGACAGACCATGCATTCCGGATTTACCCCTCCCGGAAAGGGCAGAGTGGCTCGCCTCTGCCTAACCCGATCCTCAGCTGTCCTACATGAGCTGAAACACGCTAAACCCACCCCCAGAAGAAGACCCGAGGCGCGGAGGGCACACAGCGCGCGCCCCTCTTACCTGTCGGTCCAAGCGCTCCTGCGCTGCTTGGTTCCTGAAACTCTGCGCCTTCGTGAACACACGTGATGTATCTTTTCCCCTGAGCTGTTGTCTCGATGCACCTGCGCACACACCGCACTCCCAGAGGGCTCGCTCCTCAGGACAACAACCAAAGGCCCAGCAAGTTGTCCTTCCCGGACCACGTGTGTGGTCGCAGCTGCTCAGGCCTTTGGTCCATATCCATCAACAGGCCTCCGCGAGCAGGCGTGTTCTCGCTCAGAACCTGCCCACCTCCCCTCCACCTTGAGCAGCAGCGGACAGAAGTCTTCCAGTTTCAGGGTCCAGAGATAAGAAGCCAAACCGCGCCACAGGCAAAGAAGAAAAAACCGATGGAACTCTCTGGAACCAAGATGGCGACGAACCCCTGAAGGGACGCTACGTCTCATTATGCTGATTTATCTATATTAGCATATTAAATGACACACCTACCGCTGTCCAGGACCCGACATTTAGGACCAAAAAAGGATAACAATGGCATGGCACCCCACTTCCTCAAAAAACCGTGCTTTCCCCTCTCCCCAGACTAATACATATGCCTCATCATTATTAGCCTCACTCCTCCCCTTGTCTTTACGCTTTAAAATTAACTAATTCTCGACAGGTGGGTCGAAAGTTGTGCCCACTTCTCTGTTCTTTGGTCACTTAACTTTGTGCCGTGTTGATCTCCACTTTGGTTTCGGTTTCATTTGTTCGTGCTTAGACTCTGTGCGACCCCATGGACTGTAGCCCGCCAGGCTCCTCTGTCCATGGGATTCTCCAAGCAAGAAGACTGGAGTGGGTAGACATTCCCTTCTCCAGGGGATCTTCCCGACCCAGGGGCTGAACCTGATTCATCTGCATGGCTGGAGACTAAGACAATAAAGAACCCGCCTGCAATGCGGGAAACCTGGGTTGGATGTGCTCAGCACAGCACAGCACAGCTTCTGCAAGGCAGGCAGATTCTTAGGTCTGACCCACCAGGGAGGCCCACTCTCTACTGGAATACAATGGGGAAAAGAACCCTACCCCGTGGAAGCAGAGACCTGGGGCTTGGCTAAGGCCCAAACAGGGGCTATATGACTTAATTTGGTACCAAATGTTCTATAATACATTTTTAAAATTCTTTATTATTTATCTAAGCATGCCTATGTGGGATCTTAGTTCCTTGACCAGGAGCTGAACCTATGCCCTCTACTTTGGAAGCACAGAGTCTTAACCACCGGAACTCCAGGGAATCCCTGTTATATACTTTTTTTGCTTAAATATTCAGTTCTCCATGGGCTGGTGGCTTTTTTCCAAAGCACCAGTCTGCTGCTTTGAAGGCTGAGCCTCACTGACCTGATTGTGAATGATTCTAGTAGTCACTTCAGACCACTTCTCTACCAATGATCTTCATCTTGCTCAGACTCTAAGCAGCCGAGACCCCGCCCCTTCCCACCTTCTTCCTCCCTGGCCTCCTGTCTGTCTCCAAACACATGAAGTATACTGTGGTCTGAGCTTTTGCCCTTAGCATTTCCTCTGCCTGGGACCTGCTCCCCGATCCCACTTCCCTCTGCACCTGCTGCCTCATTTCCTTCATCTTTCTCCATCAACACCTGACCCGCCATAGATTTACTTCTCTGTGAACTGTCTCCTTCTCCCCATCATTACAGAAAGGCCCAAGCGGAAGCAATTCAGTGGCTTGTACTCCCAGAGCCCAGACCAGTGCGTGTACCAGGTATTCCATTCATACTTAGAAGTGACTGAATAAATGAGAGGCACACAGGGCTCCCGTGACCGGTGTCTTCATCCTTTTTCTGTGTGTTGCTGCCTGTGACGGCCCTGCAAGCAGCTTTCTCTGTCTCCCGGAGGGACAGAGGCCTCAGGTGTAATCTATGTCCTTAAAGATCAACACCTGCTTTGCATCCTTGACCCAGCACCCAGCCCACAATGCCTTCCTAGGAAAGGGAACTCTAGCTAAAGACAGTGGGAAGATTGAAAGGCGGGTCTCCATGGTGGATCATTTGGGCAGACTTGAAGAATCTCCCTTTCAACTGAGCTTTGTTCTTTCTCCAAAGTTCCTTTCTAGGCCGCCCCCAGTTACAATCAGGTCCTTTCCAAGGAACCTGGTCTGCTCCCTGACACAGACTGGGCAGGTGCCCCAGACCCTGGACATCCTATCAGAGTGGCATGGACCACACTGCCTGCCTGCCTCCCACGCTGGCTTATAAGCCACTGGAAGACAGGGAGAGAACCCAGGGCAGTCCTGGCATGGGGTTCACATTTGATACATGCTTGTTGAACAAACGCACGAATGAACACATGAAGAAGAAGGAACGCTTTGGAACCTATACAGCAGACTGATGAAAATGATTATGAGAAGGATGTTCAGAGCTATGAAATAAAATCCACCCTTCTGGGCCCATGCCTTCAGAACTCACAGGTGTCTGTTAAAGCTTTCCAAGGAAAGAAATTTCACAACTTCCCCACTTCCTCTCTCTGGTCACAAAGGCTGTTGATTCAGACACCGAATTAAGAAATAGATGAGTAGACATATTGTATCGCCAAGACTTTGTCTGTGTTGCTGTTGTCCTGAAGCTTTTACCCCATTTGTCTTGGCTCTCTCCATGGGTCACAAAGGCTGTTGGACCTCTCCGACCCTTCCTGCACCTGCTGCCTCATTTCCTTCATCTTTCTCCATCAACACCTGACCCGCCATAGATTTACTTCTCTGTGAACTGTCTCCTTCTCCCCATCATTACAGAAAGGCCCAAGCGGAAGCAATTCAGTGGCTTGTACTCCCAGAGCCCAGACCAGTGCGTGTACCAGGTATTCCATTCATACTTAGAAGTGACTGAATAAATGAGAGGCACACAGGGCTCCCGTGACCGGTGTCTTCATCCTTTTTCTGTGTGTTGCTGCCTGTGACGGCCCTGCAAGCAGCTTTCTCTGTCTCCCGGAGGGACAGAGGCCTCAGGTGTAATCTATGTCCTTAAAGATCAACACCTGCTTTGCATCCTTGACCCAGCACCCAGCCCACAATGCCTTCCTAGGAAAGGGAACTCTAGCTAAAGACAGTGGGAAGATTGAAAGGCGGGTCTCCATGGTGGATCATTTGGGCAGACTTCGAAAGAATCTCCCTTTCAACTGAGCTTTGTTCTTTCTCCAAAGTTCCTTTCTAGGCCGCCCCCAGTTACAATCAGGTCCTTTCCAAGGAACCTGGTCTGCTCCCTGACACAGACTGGGCAGGTGCCCCAGACCCTGGACATCCTATCAGAGTGGCATGGACCACACTGCCTGCCTGCCTCCCACGCTGGCTTATAAGCCACTGGAAGACAGGGAGAGAACCCAGGGCAGTCCTGGCATGGGGTTCACATTTGATACATGCTTGTTGAACAAACGCACGAATGAACACATGAAGAAGAAGGAACGCTTTGGAACCTATACAGCAGACTGATGAAAATGATTATGAGAAGGATGTTCAGAGCTATGAAATAAAATCCACCCTTCTGGGCCCATGCCTTCAGAACTCACAGGTGTCTGTTAAAGCTTTCCAAGGAAAGAAATTTCACAACTTCCCCACTTCCTCTCTCTGGTCACAAAGGCTGTTGATTCAGACACCGAATTAAGAAATAGATGAGTAGACATATTGTATCGCCAAGACTTTGTCTGTGTTGCTGTTGTCCTGAAGCTAATGTTGCCATGGGACACCCTTGAGGTCATCTCTTCCCTCGGTTCTTGGACTCCCCTCTTCCCTGAGAATCCAGAGCCAGGGCGCTCAATCCATTGCCAAGAAAAAAAAAAAATCTGAGACCCATAAAATCCTAAACAAATAACCAAGGTGCTAAGGAAAGTGGTTTGCTTTCCCTGTAGCATTTTGAGATTTGCAAATGATTTTTTTTTTTCATTGTACTGGCACCAAAGAAATGGGAGGGCTTCCTGCTAAAGGGCGATTCAACAGAAAGAATCTCTGGGAATGACTGTAATTATATTATCTGCCTGCTCTCTCTGCCAGTGACGGCACGTGCTCGGGGAGGCATTCCCTGGTGAGCGGGTTCTGTGTTCTTCTTTCCCCGGATGTGCAGCTGCACTGCAGGGAGAGCTTCAGATCCCCCAAACCCAGGCCCGGCTGCACTCTGACGGGGACGTCAGAGGCGCTGGGCTGCACTGCTCAAGGCAAGACCACCCTGAGTCTGCAGGCGTGAGAGCACATGTCCCCCTGGAGGATGCGGAACAGAAAGAAGCCTCTGGAGAACAGGGACCTGTAGAAAACCCAGCCTGCCTCTATTTGTCGACATTTTCTCCTAAAATATGTATCCACAGGACGAATATCTGAAGTCTCTGGAAAAAAAAAAAAAAAAATATATATATATATATATATATATATATATTGCTATGTGTGTTCTGAAAATAATGCATAACCACACGTGAGCGTGTTGCCGTCGTATAAATCTGTGGTCTTGAAGCAGCGTGGCTGGGATTCGGAGTACCCTGGGGAGGACGGCGACAGGAAGAGAACGCCCAGGGCTGTCAGCCTGCTGCACCCTGTGAAGAGAGCCAGGCGAAGCTGACATCTGCCAGGAAACAATTAGCCGCGTCAAGCCCTGAGCCTCCGCTCCGTGCTCTGCAGGGTTTGAGATGGTTCCAGATGTCCCTGTGTTTCAACGCAGCGTCTTCTTAACACACATCAGGAAGAAGGAAGCCGGAGGCACAAGCTGAGAAAAGCACCCATTTGATTGCCAAGCTCAGCTGAGTTCAGGGATAAGAACCACTTCTGAGGCCCTATGCGTCAACATTCGTAGGATCATAGAACCCATTGTGTAATACCTCATCTAATCCTATAAACCTTGTGAGGTGGGTCACGTTAAGCCCCTTTCACAGGGCTTCCCTGGTAGCTCAGTAGTGAAGAATCTGCCTGCCGTGCAGAAGACCCAGGTTCGATCCCTGGGAAGATCCCCTGGAGAAGGTCATGGCAACCTGGAAGGCCACAGTCCATGGGGCTGGAAGAGTCAGGCATGACTTAGCATCTAAACCACCACCACCGAGAACAAGGAACTGACACTCCTCAAAGCTAAGGAACTCTGTCCCCAGCTGGAGAAAGCCGGACAGGAGATGTCAGCCAGGTCATGTTCATCACAATGTGAATGCTGTTTCCTCTCTTAAAGCTGCACACAGCATACAGGGTCGGTCGGATGTGCCCGTCTTGGCAGTCTGAACTTTAGTGACAGCCTTGGTCCTCTTTGCCTTCAAGTCATCAAGCCATATGCAATGCTGCTAACATGTCCCTCCTTACAAATCCTCACAGAGGCGTCCCTGGTGGTCCAGTGGCTGAAACTCTGCCCTCCCAATACAGGGAACCTCCGGTTCAATCCCTGGGCAGGGAACTAGATCCCACACGCTGCAAGTAAGACCCAGTGCCGTCAAGTCAATAAATATTTTAAAAAAGAATCTTTACTTAAAATAAAATCTTTTTCAGTGTCTAGAGAGTTCAGAAATACACGTGGTATTGAGGGTGGAAAGACATGATGTCTGAGATTTTTCTTTCAACCACTTCAGCCAACCGAAAAAGGGGAAAAAGAAGAGAGGACATAGGAGAAGCAAACTGACAAAATTCTTGACGTTATTCGGTTCAAGGAGAGGGTCAGGATGGGGGTGTGGGGTTCCTGTCCTGGTCTCTGTGCTTGTATACATGCTGAGCAGTGACCTTTTTTCATTATAATTAAAAATTTTTTTTCTTTGCTGGACCTCCTGCTACACATCTCTCCTGGCTCTGTTCCTTCTCTTTCTCTACCTCCTCCCTTCAAAATAAGTGTTTTGCCCAAGGTCTTTTCTTACTTCTTCTGAGCCACAACTCCATGTGCAGGGCCTCCCTGCCGCTTTACCTGAGTTCCCTGTTAAGAGGCCCTGACTCGGGCTTCCCTGGTGGTCCAGTGGGTAAGGACACCGCCTTGCAGTGCAAGGGGCGCCGGTTCGATCCCTGGCCTGGGAAGATCCCACGTGCCGCGGGGCGGCTGGACTGAGGTGCCCAATTACCGAGCCGGAGCTCTGGGGCGTATGCGCCCAGAGCCGGCACTCTGTGATGACAGAGGCCACCGCGATGGGAGGCCTACAGGAGCCAAAGAACAAAGACGGATGAAAATAGAGAAATGGAAGACCAATAAAAGTGGCCCGCCCATCCCCCTGCCTCCCCACCTCACCCCCCAAAAGATAAATAAATAAAATAATGTTTAAAAAAAAAAGATGTCCTGACTCGATAGCTTTAGTCATGTTTCAGATGTATACATCTCTATCTCTACCTCTGTATCTGCATCGAGGGAGAGAAGTCTAACAAAACTCCGACACGCATCACCTAATCAGTACTGACATTTTGGTGTGTGCTAGTCGCTCAGTCAGGTTCTATTCTTTGCGACCCCATGGACTGTAGCCCACTCTGTCCGTAGGATTCTCCAGATGAGAATACTGGAGTGGGCAGCCATTCCCTTCTCCAGGGAATCTTCCCCACCCAGGAAGTGAACCTGGGTCTCCTGCATTGCAGCCAAATTCTTTCCCGTCTGAGTCATCAGGGAAGCCCATTCATACCTAACTATTAATGGACTAACCTAGAGGGAGGAAGGAAGGAAGGAAAAAGGAGAAGGAAAGAGAGAAGGGAAGAAGGCAGGCTACAGAAGTCTCCATCATCAAGGTCAGGATCAAAGGTCAAGATCAAAGGACTAGGCAGCCAATGGCATTATTTTATGAAAAGACAGGTATGAAGTTGGCAGTTAGGACTCCATGAGGCATTTTAATCATGATTTATATGCCTAGGATCAAAGAACTCCCTCTCAGTGTGCATTATACCTAGTAGAAAAATAGAGTTGTCTGTATTTTGCACTAGTACTTAAACAGGCTTCTCATAAAAGCCAGTTAAAGACTAATTTGCGTTGTATTTCAGTTGAAGTGAAACTACATTGTCTTAAGCCAGTTAAGACTAGACAGATAAAAGGCAAAACTTTGTCAATTTAAAAAAATAAAAGAGCCAGTTAACTTACCAGAGGAATGTTTATTTGGGAATAGGGAGTTGAATTGTAATTTGGGAACGCAGCAGACAGCAAGGAGATCAAACCCGTCCATCCTAAAGGAAATCAACCCTGAATATTCATTGGAAGGACTGATGCTGACGCTGAAGCTCTGATACCTTGGCCACCTGATACGAAGAGCCGACTCCCTGGAAAAGAGCCTGATGCTGGGAAAACTTAGAAGGCAGAAGGAGAAGGGGACGACAGAGGACAAGATGGTCGGATGGCATCACTGAGTGAGTCAATGGACATGAACTTGGGCAAGCTCTGGGCGATGATGAGGGGCAGAGAGGCCTGCCCTGCTGCGGTCTGTGGGGTCGCAGAGAGGCCGCCACGACCGAGCGGCTGAACCGCAGCAGTAAGGCAGCTGTGGTGGACCACTGGCGAAGCCCGACAACAGGAAGAGAGCTTGCTTTTCTCAAGGAGAGAGGGGAGCCAAGAAGGACACGAGAGGTCGGGCAGCCGGCACAGGGTCAGGACTGGCCCCGGGAAAGATCCCAAACACCGCGCAGGTGGGGAAGCCCGCTCAGAGAAAACGGGGCTGAAAAAGGACTCGGTCCCTGCAGCAGGCTAGACTCAGGACCGCATGCTGGGCTGCTGAATCTGCCAGACCAGGGGCAGGGGAGGCTGGTTTGGAAAGACAGAAGGAGTCTGGGAAGTTGCAGTCGTCATGAATGGATATGAGAAGTCACTGTTGAGTCATTCCGCGAAAATGTGTGTGCTCCACTGTGTCCGCTCTGTGCGACCCCATGGACTGTAGCCTGCCGGGCTCCTCTGCCCATGGGATTCTCCAGGCAGGACTATTGGAGGGTTGCCGTGTCCTACTCCAGAGCATCTTCCTTACCCAGGGGTCGAGCCCCAGCCTCTTGTGGCTCCTGGACTGGCAGGCAGATTGTTTCCCACTAGCGTCCCCTGGGAAGCCCCGTATTCTGCACAGCTGAGTGCACGTTTGAGGAGGCTCTGAAACTGGCTGCAAGGACAGTTATAAACACCTTGTGTCCCTGTTGTTCAGCTGCTAAGACGTGTCTGGCTATTTGCGATCTTGTGGACTATGGCATGCCAGGCTCTGTCCTCCACCATCTCCTGGAGTTTTCTCAAATTTGTGCCCATTGAGTCGGGGATGCCATCCAACCGTCTCCTCCTCTGCCGCCCTCGTGGAGGCATTGAGGGCCAGGAGCCAGGGCTGAGCTCCAGCCTCACACTCTGCCCCGTCGCCCACATTTTCATGATGATGACGCTTAGTTTGACTTTCCAGATGCATCCACAAAAACACAATCAGGAGAATTTGGGCTTTGGCTGCAGACTGTTTTGATCAGAGAGACACCTTGTGGCCCTGGAGAGAAACCACACAGTCCTGCCAAAGGACACGTCTTTTGCCCTGAGCAAGGCACCAAGGAGTGGCGAGGAAACCCAGCTTCTTCTGCTAAGGAGTACCCCGTGTCACCTCTGGGGGCTCAAACCCCGACCCTGGCTCTGTGTCCTACACACTCAGCTTGACTGTTGAAATGAGGCAGGGAGGCCAAGAGCTCCAAAGGCCACTGTGAGGACCAGCAGAGGCAAGAGCGATGGACTCCATGGGGGCACCCAAAGTCGTTGAACGTTGCCTCTCCTCTGACCTTGCTGGGACATGGGGGCCCATCTGTTTCACAACAGGTCCCTCCAGCCCCTGTGCTCAGATGGGTACAATGTGAGCAGGGAGCTGGATCGCCCCTGGGCAGGCAGTCTTTGCTACCTTACTGTCCCAACGCTGTCCATCCAGAAAGGACACCCCTCCAAGAAATCACGTCCACAGGGTTTCCTTTTTTGGGGGTGGGAGTATTATGGCAGCCTCTTCCCCCCTTGCTAAATTTCTGCATGCTTAAATTTTCCCTAAACGTGCTTTCATGTTTATATTAACAAGAAATAACTGCCATTTCCTTTTCGGAGGAAAAAAATGTTACATTTCCATCCATTCTTATTTTTATTTAGTCCCTTGGATGATCTTTCATCGGTTTATTTTTTTTTCAATCTTTGTGAACAGAGTAAGGGAGACTCTGGGATTTCACAGCGTTATTGAATGCTCTTATATTCTATCCTGTAATTTCAGCCTTTGTCATTGTCTTCGCACAAAGGAGTGTGGCAGACAAGCAGGCATCTCCCTCTGGAAGGAACCCAAACAATGGTGTTCATGTCTCTGCCCAAGTTAAGGTTGAAAATGAAGACAGGAGGGTGGTTTCATTTCTAAGAGCCTCACAGTTCTCTCCAACACCCTCCCAGTTTTCCCACACATCAGGGTAATCTGAAAGGGAAACTGAGCATCTGCAAGAGTGGTTGCTTAAAGCATTTCTTTGTATCTGTGCTCCTTACCTTTGTGCAAAACAAAAGATGCAGTGCTAAAAAAAATTTGCATATGTGTAAAACTTTATTAACTCAGGAAGAATTTTATATGCATTAGGGAACTTATCTGTTGAAATATCTTCATGAATTTTTCAAAGCAAAAAACCCTGTAATTCAAATAACCTTTTCTAATTCACCTATTTGATTGGTTGATTTTGGCCTGTAATTTTCCCCGTGTCACCTCTGGGGGCTCAAACCCCGACCCTGGCTCTGTGTCCTACACACTCAGCTTGACTGTTGAAATGAGGCAGGGAGGCCAAGAGCTCCAAAGGCCACTGTGAGGACCAGCAGAGGCAAGAGCGATGGACTCCATGGGGGCACCCAAAGTCGTTGAACGTTGCCTCTCCTCTGACCTTGCTGGGACATGGGGGCCCATCTGTTTCACAACAGGTCCCTCCAGCCCCTGTGCTCAGATGGGTACAATGTGAGCAGGGAGCTGGATCGCCCCTGGGCAGGCAGTCTTTGCTACCTTACTGTCCCAACGCTGTCCATCCAGAAAGGACACCCCTCCAAGAAATCACGTCCACAGGGTTTCCTTTTTTGGGGGTGGGAGTATTATGGCAGCCTCTTCCCCCCTTGCTAAATTTCTGCATGCTTAAATTTTCCCTAAACGTGCTTTCATGTTTATATTAACAAGAAATAACTGCCATTTCCTTTTCGGAGGAAAAAAATGTTACATTTCCATCCATTCTTATTTTTATTTAGTCCCTTGGATGATCTTTCATCGGTTTATTTTTTTTTCAATCTTTGTGAACAGAGTAAGGGAGACTCTGGGATTTCACAGCGTTATTGAATGCTCTTATATTCTATCCTGTAATTTCAGCCTTTGTCATTGTCTTCGCACAAAGGAGTGTGGCAGACAAGCAGGCATCTCCCTCTGGAAGGAACCCAAACAATGGTGTTCATGTCTCTGCCCAAGTTAAGGTTGAAAATGAAGACAGGAGGGTGGTTTCATTTCTAAGAGCCTCACAGTTCTCTCCAACACCCTCCCAGTTTTCCCACACATCAGGGTAATCTGAAAGGGAAACTGAGCATCTGCAAGAGTGGTTGCTTAAAGCATTTCTTTGTATCTGTGCTCCTTACCTTTGTGCAAAACAAAAGATGCAGTGCTAAAAAAAATTTGCATATGTGTAAAACTTTATTAACTCAGGAAGAATTTTATATGCATTAGGGAACTTATCTGTTGAAATATCTTCATGAATTTTTCAAAGCAAAAAAAAAAAACCCTGTAATTCAAATAACCTTTTTCTAATTCACCTATTTGATTGGTTGATTTTGGCCTGTATTGCATTTTCTTAAAATAAAGGTCATTTTGGGACTTACCTGGTGGTCCAAAGGTGGAGAATCTGCCCTCCAAGGCAGGGGACACAGGTTCAGTCTCTGGTCTGGGAACTAAGATCCCACACGTGCTGTGGGGCAAAGGCCCACACACCACTATAGAGAGAGCCTGCATGCTGCAACTAGGACTAGATGCTGCCAAAAATAAATATTAAAAAAAAAAGTTGTTTTTATCATTCCATAGTAAGCTAGCAGAACAATTTGGGGACCTGTATTTTGACATGTCACTTTCCAGATGCCATGTAAGAAAAAAAGAAAAACTGGAATTATTACATTCATTTAATAGGTGATCCTATCAGCTTTTCACTTATCTTTTCCTGGTGGCTAAGATGGGAAAGAATCCACCTGCCATGCAGGAGACCCGGGTCTGATCCCTGTGTCGAGAAGATCCCCCGGAGAAGGGGTAGGCCACCCACTCCAGTATTCTTGCCTGGAGAATCCCATGGACGGAAAAGCCGAGGCAACAGTCCACGGCGGTCACAAGAGTCGGACACGACTAAGTGACTAACACACAGGAATAAGCGACCCTGTCACAATTTTTCCCTGAGGTCTTAAAAACTGAAAGGTTATGAAGAATGGACAGATGTTATTATTTACTCTGGTGCATGTGGAATTCTGTCTGGGAAGTTTGCTCATGTTTTAGAAAATATCTATTTTCTAAAGAAATGGACTCCCTTGCTCAGGTGGGATCAACCTGCCCTTTCCACAGTGGGACATTCATCCGACATAAAATCCCCACAGCTGGGCATCCGTAAGAGGGCTCCAGCTCGCCTGGGGTGAGGTCCTCAGGGCGCAGGAGGGCACCTCGCCCAGCCTGCGCCTGGCTCTCCGGCTGTGCATCACGCCGAGCCGTGAGACGGTCACCTCGATGACTCGAGGGAGAAGGGCTGGTTGACGGAGGGGGAGACCTCTCCATCCAACGAGGTCCCCAGCGTGGCTGTGGGACCCGTGATTGGAACAGAGTTCTGAAGCACCACTGTGAGCATCGGTGACGACTGGACAATGTCGATTTCCCTTGTGAAGCAGGTGACTGCATGTCCCAGTTTGCTGGCCCAGTTCAGGCCAGCTGCCCTGGGGTAATTATTAATGGCACCTCCTTTAATTATTTAGCTGTGCTGGATCTCTGTCGCTGCACAGGCTTTTCTCTAGTTGTGGCGGCGGGGCCTCATGTCCAGTTGCGGGGTGCGGGCTTCTCACTGCAGTGGCTCCTCTTGTTGAGAAGCACAGGCTCTGGGCTGCGCCAGCTCCAGGGCCCCTTTTTGACATGTCACTTTCCAGAACAATTTGGGGACCTGTATTTTGACATGTCACTTTCCAGATGCCATGTAAGAAAAAAAGAAAAACTGGAATTATTACATTCATTTAATAGGTGATCCTATCAGCTTTTCACTTATCTTTTCCTGGTGGCTAAGATGGGAAAGAATCCACCTGCCATGCAGGAGACCCGGGTCTGATCCCTGTGTCGAGAAGATCCCCCGGAGAAGGGGTAGGCCACCCACTCCAGTATTCTTGCCTGGAGAATCCCATGGACGGAAAAGCCGAGGCAACAGTCCACGGCGGTCACAAGAGTCGGACACGACTAAGTGACTAACACACAGGAATAAGCGACCCTGTCACAATTTTTCCCTGAGGTCTTAAAAACTGAAAGGTTATGAAGAATGGACAGATGTTATTATTTACTCTGGTGCATGTGGAATTCTGTCTGGGAAGTTTGCTCATGTTTTAGAAAATATCTATTTTCTAAAGAAATGGACTCCCTTGCTCAGGTGGGATCAACCTGCCCTTTCCACAGTGGGACATTCATCCGACATAAAATCCCCACAGCTGGGCATCCGTAAGAGGGCTCCAGCTCGCCTGGGGTGAGGTCCTCAGGGCGCAGGAGGGCACCTCGCCCAGCCTGCGCCTGGCTCTCCGGCTGTGCATCACGCCGAGCCGTGAGACGGTCACCTCGATGACTCGAGGGAGAAGGGCTGGTTGACGGAGGGGGAGACCTCTCCATCCAACGAGGTCCCCAGCGTGGCTGTGGGACCCGTGATTGGAACAGAGTTCTGAAGCACCACTGTGAGCATCGGTGACGACTGGACAATGTCGATTTCCCTTGTGAAGCAGGTGACTGCATGTCCCAGTTTGCTGGCCCAGTTCAGGCCAGCTGCCCTGGGGTAATTATTAATGGCACCTCCTTTAATTTTTTTTGGCTGTGCTGGATCTCTGTCGCTGCACAGGCTTTTCTCTAGTTGTGGCGAGCGGGGCCTCATGTCCAGTTGCGGGGTGCGGGCTTCTCACTGCAGTGGCTCCTCTTGTTGAGAAGCACAGGCTCTGGGCTGCGCCAGCTCCAGCAGCTGCGGCACACAGGCTCCGTGGCTGTGTTTCCCGGGCTCCAGAGCACAGGCTCCACGGCTGTGGCGCACAGGGCTTAGCCGCCCCGCAGGGTGTGGCATCTTCCTGGGCCAGGGACTGAACCCGTGTCTCCTGCATTAGCAGGCGGATGCTTTACCATTGAGCCGCCAGGGATGCTGCACCTCCTTTAACTCTTGAAAGCGTCCTGGTTTGGATGATAAATGGCACTGTCGCCTCACCTCCAGGCACCGCTCACTCAGGACACCCCAGCCACCCCAGGATGCCCCCAGAGCCTTCCCAGTCGGCGCTCTGATTCACACTCTTCCTACCCAACTCCTTCAGGGCCAAGGACCCGAAAACATAGCCCTTCTGTTTAAGATGTGCGCATCTGAGTACAGCCTTTTGTAGAAAATCGCCCTAACCTGGGAAGTGTATCTGATGGGGTCATGTAGCCCATGTCTGAACCAGTAAGAACTGATATCCTGAACAGGGTGCTCTCCCGAGCTCTCCCCGTAGACCGCTGAGGCAGGCCCTGGGGAGAGGGCTCCCCAATGCCGGGATGGCCCAGCAGGGGGCTCTGGCCACCCTCACCCTTCTTTACCCTTGAAAAGGTCCCAGGCAAAGCCAGCACCTCGAGGCTCTGCCCGGAGACGGCACTGAACTGGCCCCTACATGCTTCTTACTTACACAGAGCTGGCCACAGGCAGGTTTATAGATGAATAAAAAAAAAGAAATTTTATTCTAAATATAGCATGGACAGTTTCTAAAATAGGAATTCTTCTTTTCCAACCAAAAAAAAAAAACAAAATTTCCTGACACTTTTGAACATCTAAAAGGCTGTTTTCTGTACAATTATATAAATATTTCTGTGCCCCTAGAAATATGACATTTATGTTCCTAAAAGCTCTTCTGAAAAATTGATACATTTAGATTCTTTAGATAATGATTAGCCTCATCAGGGAGACAGGAGACATTCCCTAAGCGCAGCCAGGAAGGAAAAGGACACAACGGGGAGCACAATAGGAAGGGGAGGGAATGAGGAAACACGAACCCACAGCAGCAGCCTGCGCACTGGCTGGAGATGGTAAGACCCAGCAGAAACTCAATTATATGCAAATAGAAAGAAGCCATCCGAAGGCAACGTGAGGTGACCTCTTGGTCAAATTTCACAGTCCACGAATAAGTCACCTGGCAGATTTGTTCTTCCAGGAGGAAGGCTGTTTTTTCCTTGGTGATTCTTATCAAGCCAAATATTCAAGGTGCAGCCACGTTACAGAAAAGAATTCAGGGCACACAGACATGAACTCATATCCCTGTTCTGGTATGCACACTGACTGTGTGACCCTGGCTGGAACCTCTCTGGGCCTGTTTCCCAGTCGGCGCTCTGATTCACACTCTTCCTACCCAACTCCTTCAGGGCCAAGGACCCGAAAACATAGCCCTTCTGTTTAAGATGTGCGCATCTGAGTACAGCCTTTTGTAGAAAATCGCCCTAACCTGGGAAGTGTATCTGATGGGGTCATGTAGCCCATGTCTGAACCAGTAAGAACTGATATCCTGAACAGGGTGCTCTCCGAGCTCTCCCGTGACCGCTGAGGCAGGCCCTGGGGAGAGGGCTCCCCAATGCCGGGATGGCCCAGCAGGGGGCTCTGGCCACCCTCACCCTTCTTTACCCTTGAAAAGGTCCCAGGCAAAGCCAGCACCTCGAGGCTCTGCCCGGAGACGGCACTGAACTGGCCCCTACATGCTTCTTACTTACACAGAGCTGGCCACAGGCAGGTTTATAGATGAATAAAAAAAAAGAAATTTTATTCTAAATATAGCATGGACAGTTTCTAAAATAGGAATTCTTCTTTTCCAACCAAAAAAAAAAAACAAAAATTCCTGACACTTTTGAACATCTAAAAGGCTGTTTTCTGTACAATTATATAAATATTTCTGTGCCCCTAGAAATATGACATTTATGTTCCTAAAAGCTCTTCTGAAAAATTGATACATTTAGATTCTTTAGATAATGATTAGCCTCATCAGGGAGACAGGAGACATTCCCTAAGCGCAGCCAGGAAGGAAAAGGACACAACGGGGAGCACAATAGGAAGGGGAGGGAATGAGGAAACACGAACCCACAGCAGCAGCCTGCGCACTGGCTGGAGATGGTAAGACCCAGCAGAAACTCAATTATATGCAAATAGAAAGAAGCCATCCGAAGGCAACGTGAGGTGACCTCTTGGTCAAATTTCACAGTCCACGAATAAGTCACCTGGCAGATTTGTTCTTCCAGGAGGAAGGCTGTTTTTTCCTTGGTGATTCTTATCAAGCCAAATATTCAAGGTGCAGCCACGTTACAGAAAAGAATTCAGGGCACACAGACATGAACTCATATCCCTGTTCTGGTATGCACACTGACTGTGTGACCCTGGCTGGAATTCCCAGCCTCTCTGGGCCTGTTTCCCACCTGTGAAATGTGGACATTATTATCTATGATGCTGGTTTGTGGGGAGGATTAGAGGTAATCTATAAAAAGTGCTTGTATCCCCCTGGACAATAAGTGACCATAAATAACTAAAGTGGCAAGGGTCTCCCCCTTCAAACTGTGAACAGGCTCTACTCTGCCTGGTCTAAGATTCTGCTAGTCCAGGGACCCCACAGGCTCGGCCAGCCACCACCACGCTCAGCGGCGGCCCCGGGCCCGTGGCTGCGCCTCGGATGTCACGCAGCCGCAGAGGCCGCGGCGAGGTAGACACAGACAGTCCCTCGGGAGCTGTGGACACCCGCTTCCTAAGGCACCGGTTCCATGTGCAGAAGTTGAAGCGTGTGGAGGACTGGGGTCTCCTCTCTTGTTTGGGCCTCGTTTCCACTGGGGCAGCACTGACCTGAGTCCCACGCTGGACCCTGTACGGTGGCCATCACACAGCAGGTCATGTAACTGAAGCCCCTGGCCCTGGGCAAGCAGGGTCCTGACCACACGCCCCACCTTGGGCCCCACAGGAAGCCAGACTGATCGAACCTCAGGCCCTGAAACCCTCACCACAGCCAGGCAGCAACGGTCAGCAACAGCACTGGGTACGCGGAGCGAGAAGCTAGGACGAGTCACCGAGGCCTCTGGTCACCCAGCAGAAGCATGGGGGGCTCTCTGGTGGTCGCGTGGGCGAGGGGTTCCGGCGGGAGCACCCGAGCCCCTTGGAAGGCAGCCGAGGGGACGTGAGGACCTCGGCCCTGCCCTGGGATGACGGGTGCCATGCCCCCGGTGTCAAGGCCAGAAGAGGAAGAGGTGGCACAGCAGAAACCGAGGGGCACCTGAGGTAAACGGTGGTCTCAGATCCTCCACGCACACAGGCGGCATCGAAAAGAGCCGGACTCCGAGGAGTTTCTGAGTTCCGTGGATGGGCCCAGCTGAGATGTTGGACGCAATGAGATCGTCATTTCACAAATGCTAAGGCAAAGGACGCAAGGAGGGCTCGCCGTCCCTCCTTCCCGAGGCCACAGCAAGGTGTCCAACGAGCCCAGGGCATGGATGAGCATGCCGCCCTCAAGCCCGGGGAACCCAGGGCCGTGGTCCCCAAGAGCAGGGAGGGTCGTCCCGAATGTCCCGGGCTGGAGGGTCCTGCCACCTGCCGCCGCTGGGCTGGCGCCTCGGCCACGGGGCGTGGGGGCCGTGCCCACCGGCAGCTTTCAGATGCACTGCTCCTCATCCTGGTCGTTCAGGAGCAGAGACCACCTGTCGCCCTTGTCATCGGCCGTGGCGCTGTGCCGGGACAGCTTGTCGGACTTGAGGGAGGCCAGGGACACCTGGCTGACGTAGCTGACCTGGTCCCAGGGCGAGGCCCGCGGGGAGTCACGCCGCCGGTCATCCATGCCAATGTGCACGCTGACCTGGGACGCGCTCAGGGGCTTCATGCGGCCCTGCGCCTGCGCCTCGTACAGAGCCAGGTCCGGCTTTCTGTAGCTGTGGGGTAAAAACCCGAGAGCACCTGAGTCAGACCGGACACCTTTTAGCCCAGTGCCCATAAGCCTCTAACCACGTGCGGGGCAACGGTCAGCAACCCCAAGCAGGGTCCTCCCCGCCACCTTGGGCCCCACAGGAAGCCAGACTGATCGAACCTCAGGCCCTGAAACCCTCACCACAGCCAGGCAGCAACGGTCAGCAACAGCACTGGGTACGCGGAGCGAGAAGCTAGGACGAGTCACCGAGGCCTCTGGTCACCCAGCAGAAGCATGGGGGGCTCTCTGGTGGTCGCGTGGGCGAGGGGTTCCGGCGGGAGCACCCGAGCCCCTTGGAAGGCAGCCGAGGGGACGTGAGGACCTCGGCCCTGCCCTGGGATGACGGGTGCCATGCCCCCGGTGTCAAGGCCAGAAGAGGAAGAGGTGGCACAGCAGAAACCGAGGGGCACCTGAGGTAAACGGTGGTCTCAGATCCTCCACGCACACAGGCGGCATCGAAAAGAGCCGGACTCCGAGGAGTTTCTGAGTTCCGTGGATGGGCCCAGCTGAGATGTTGGACGCAATGAGATCGTCATTTCACAAATGCTAAGGCAAAGGACGCAAGGAGGGCTCGCCGTCCCTCCTTCCCGAGGCCACAGCAAGGTGTCCAACGAGCCCAGGGCATGGATGAGCATGCCGCCTCAAGCCCGGGGAACCCAGGGCCGTGGTCCCCAAGAGCAGGGAGGGTCGTCCCGAATGTCCCGGGCTGGAGGGTCCTGCCACCTGCCGCCGCTGGGCTGGCGCCTCGGCCACGGGGCGTGGGGGCCGTGCCCACCGGCAGCTTTCAGATGCACTGCTCCTCATCCTGGTCGTTCAGGAGCAGAGACCACCTGTCGCCCTTGTCATCGGCCGTGGCGCTGTGCCGGGACAGCTTGTCGGACTTGAGGGAGGCCAGGGACACCTGGCTGACGTAGCTGACCTGGTCCCAGGGCGAGGCCCGCGGGGAGTCACGCCGCCGGTCATCCATGCCAATGTGCACGCTGACCTGGGACGCGCTCAGGGGCTTCATGCGGCCCTGCGCCTGCGCCTCGTACAGAGCCAGGTCCGGCTTTCTGTAGCTGTGGGGTAAAAACCCGAGAGCACCTGAGTCAGACCGGACACCTTTTAGCCCAGTGCAAACCTCTCATCAAGCCTCTTAATGATACACAGTACCAGAGCCTCTCGGGTTTTAAAGAAAAGGCCACTGAACTCCTGGTTTAGACTCCACCTGGTTTAGACTCCTCCTGGTTTAGACTCCTCTATCGTGGTTCCTAGTATGTGCCGGCTAAGTCGCTTCAGTCGTGTCTGACTCTGCAACCGCGTGGACTAGAGCCCACCAGGCTCCTCTGTCCACAGGATTCTCCAGGCAGCAGTGCTGGAGTGGGTTGCCATGCCCTCCTCCAGGGGATCTTCCCGACCCAGGGATTGAACCTGGATCTCTTCTGTCTCCTGCATTGTCAGGCAGGTTCTTTACCACTAGCACCACCTGGGAAGCCCCCTGGTACACAGGAGGTTGTCATTTACTTTTGTTAAATGAAAGCATGAATAAACAAGCGTCTCTTGTATAAAAGGAAAAATGATAACAAACAGGATCCCGTGGCTACATATTTGCACCCACAGCCCTCGAGCAGAGTAACTGGAACGAGCAGCGTGGGGGCCCTGCTAAGTGGTAAACTGTGGGCTTCTGGTGGAGAGGCCATTACACAAACACGCGTGGCCACGCACGGGCTGTGCCTGTGGCCGATGCCCCTGAGAGGGAGCTTGGCACACCCCCGCCCGGCCCTGGCCCGCCGCGGGGACTCACCACTTGAGCTGCAGAGACGAGAGGACCACGGACACGGAGGAGGCCGCCATGGCTGCCGAGCCCATCCACGGCTGCAGCACCACGCCGATGGGCATGAAGACGCCTGGCCGAGGGAGGACGACACTCAGGCCACAGCCCAGGGTGGAGAGCGGGGCGGGCCGAGGCTCGCTGCCCACGGAGCCCCAGGGCCGGGTGCTGGCCACGTGCCCACGGGCCCGAGGTGGGCTGCCACAGAGGTGGGCCACGGGGGCGCCGTCGAGCATCGAAAGGTTTGGGCCCCCCACCCGCCCTGACCTTCCTGGGGCAGTCCAGAGGTGGCATCACTCATCTGGGGCACCCCAGGAATCCGAGGGGGCGGCCGTCCCGGGGTTTCTCGGAGGTGTGAGCACCAGGACAACACGCTCTTGGCCACGGTCCCCGTCTACTCAGGTGGCCCTCCCTCGAGGGTGTCAAAGCACTAGATAAAGCGCAACGAGGCCAGGTCTCGGGAAAGAGCCGAGACCACAAGCACGGGAGGGGACCGGCTCCTGAGCCAGCCCGGGGGCAGGAAGTGCCCCTGCCGGAGCCGGGCTGTGGGGGACCCGCTGACCCACTGGCTGAGGCAGCGCTGACGGACCGGGCACAACAGGGGACGTGGGTGGGAAAGTCACGTTGAGAAATAGGTCCTGGCCCAAGTGAGTGCTTTCCTTGCAGGAGGGTCTGGAAGGTTCCCCGCTGGTAACGCCAGATGCAGTGGCGGAGGGAGACGTCAGGAAGCAGGAAACACCCCTCGCTTTCCATGACTATTCCTGAGTTAGGGGGAAACCTGGGCGGGATTCATTCTCAAGACTAAGATCTGAAGCATTGACCCTGGGGTCTAGCCTGTGGCAGGTGCCCCATGATGATTACTAATGATGATGATTTTTTTAGACTATTATTATTTTTTATAATATTTTATGTCTTAATAATGTTCCAGAAAACAGGACCACTGTAAATAGAGTTGAGCATCTTGGCCAGCTTCTCAGAGAGTTCTGGAGGCCTGGATTCTCCCTGTAGCTTCTCACTGAGTGTTCATGCTCAGTTGTGTTCAACTCTTTGCAACGCCATGGACCACAGTCTACCAGGCTCCTCTATCCTTGGGATTCTCCTGGCAAGAACGCTGGAGTGGGGGCTTCCCTGGTGGTCCAGTGGGTAAAGAGGCTGACTTGCAGTGCAAGGGGCACCAGTCCAATTTGTAGCCCGGGAAGATCCCATGTGCCACGGAGCAGCTGGACCAGTGTGTCCAATTACGAGCCAGTGCTCTGGAGCGAATGCGCCCAGAGCCAGTGCTCTGCAACAAGAGAGGCCGCTGCAATGGGAGGCCCACACAAGTGGAAGAATAAAGATGCATGAAAATAAATAAATAAAAAATCAATAAAAAGAGGCCAAAGATTAAAAAAAAAAAATTCCTTAAAAAAACCAGAATGCTGGAGTGGGCTGCCATGCCCTCCCATATCCTCTACCTTTAGAGACTTATGAAGTGAGACGTAAAAATCAAGCCTTTCCACAGGGCTTCCGTCCGCAGCTGAGGACAAGGGAACCAGGCGGTGAGGGCCTACCTGCCGCGATGGGGATCCCGACCAGGTTGTAGATCAGCGCCAGCACCAGGTTGAGCCGTATCCTCCGGACGGTCCTCTTGGAGAGGTGAATGCTGGCCACCACGTCGAGCAGGTCGTTCTGTGGGAGAAGAGCACAGGTGAGCCGGGGGCCCCGTCCCGCAGCCCCCACCGGCTGCTCCACGGACGACGGGGAGGGGGGCCGCGGCCGAGCTCACTCTGATGAGGACGACGTCGGCCGCCTCGATGGCCACGTCCGTGCCCGTGCCGATGGCGATGCCCACGTCGGCCCGGGCCAGGGCCGGAGAGTCGTTCACACCGTCGCCCACCATGGCCACTCTCCTCCCCTCGTTCTGCAGCTCCTGGACCTTGGCCACCTTGTGAGAAGGCAGCACCTCGGCAAAGACTTTGTTGATGCCAACCTGAAAGAAAAGGAAAACAACGTTTGATAAAGAAATCAATGCCTAATAACAGCTGGTATTGCCAAGAGGCAGGAACAGGAGCAGAGTCCCAGGAGCCGCCCCGCCCCGCCCTTCAGAAGCCCTGCAGATTCCAGGTCACAGAGCCAACGTACCCCCGCTCCCGTCCCAATGCCCCGGGGAGCCTCGTCAGGCTCCTGCCCACGTCCCGGCCTCCCAGGGCTCTTCTCCAGATGCTGACCCAGAGACCTTTCCAAAACAGCCATCATGTCACATGGCTCCCCTGATTAAAGTCCTCGATGGATCCCCCTTCCCTGAGGACTACCTCTCAGCCCCTCCGTCGCCTCCCGAGGTGGCCCAGGTCAGGTCCCGCCTGCGCCTGGCTCCCTGTCCCGCCCAGTGGGCCCACACCAGCCCCTCCAACTCCCTGCCGCTTCACGCCTACAGGTGGGCTCATGCTGCCTGGTCCGTCCTTCAAAGGATCCTCTTCCTTCTCCCAGCCCCGCTTCCTCTTCCTTATCTGACCACCCCTGACTCAGGTCTCTCTTCCTGGAAGGTGCCCCTGCCCCCTGCTGGCCAGGCAGAGGGCAGGCTGGCAGCTCCCACACGTCCTGTGCACTCTCCCACTCAGCCCTCAGTATTTGGTTTACACTCGTCCCCAGGTCACCCTTCTGATTGGACCGTGAGCTCCTCGAGGCCGTGCCCTCCACCGGCGGACCACCGCCGCAGGGCCCACCGGTGCCCACCGGACCGCCCCGGACGGTCCTCTTGGAGAGGTGAATGCTGGCCACCACGCGAGCAGGTCGTTCTGTGGGAGAAGAGCACAGGTGAGCCGGGGCCCGTCCGCAGCCCCACCGGCTGCTCCACGGACGACGGGGAGGGGGGCCGCGGCCGAGCTCACTCTGATGAGGACGACGTCGGCCGCCTCGATGGCCACGTCCGTGCCCGTGCCGATGGCGATGCCCACGTCGGCCCGGGCCAGGGCCGGAGAGTCGTTCACACCGTCGCCCACCATGGCCACTCTCCTCCCCTCGTTCTGCAGCTCCTGGACCTTGGCCACCTTGTGAGAAGGCAGCACCTCGGCAAAGACTTTGTTGATGCCAACCTGAAAGAAAAGGAAAACAACGTTTGATAAAGAAATCAATGCCTAATAACAGCTGGTATTGCCAAGAGGCAGGAACAGGAGCAGAGTCCCAGGAGCCGCCCCGCCCCGCCCTTCAGAAGCCCTGCAGATTCCAGGTCACAGAGCCAACGTACCCCCGCTCCCGTCCCAATGCCCCGGGGAGCCTCGTCAGGCTCCTGCCCACGTCCCGGCCTCCCAGGGCTCTTCTCCAGATGCTGACCCAGAGACCTTTCCAAAACAGCCATCATGTCACATGGCTCCCCTGATTAAAGTCCTCGATGGATCCCCCTTCCCTGAGGACTACCTCTCAGCCCCTCCGTCGCCTCCCGAGGTGGCCCAGGTCAGGTCCCGCCTGCGCCTGGCTCCCTGTCCCGCCCAGTGGGCCCACACCAGCCCCTCCAACTCCCTGCCGCTTCACGCCTACAGGTGGGCTCATGCTGCCTGGTCCGTCCTTCAAAGGATCCTCTTCCTTCTCCCAGCCCCGCTTCCTCTTCCTTATCTGACCACCCCTGACTCAGGTCTCTCTTCCCTGGAAGGTGCCCCTGCCCCCTGCTGGCCAGGCAGAGGGCAGGCTGGCAGCTCCCACACGTCCTGTGCACTCTCCCACTCAGCCCTCAGTATTTGGTTTACACGCGTCCCCAGGTCACCCTTCTGATTGGACCGTGAGCTCCTCGAGGGCCGTGCCCTCTCCACGCCTCTCAGTGCGGCTCAGTAAGTGCTGGCTGAATGCGTGAATGAGTTTTACCAGGGAGCGGGTGCTCTTAGAAGGATGGCTAAGAGAGGCGCTGCTGCTCCCTCCCAAGAACCAAGCCACTTTCAGAAGCAGACAGCTCTGCACTCATGGCCAGAAGGGCTGGTATGTAACGGCCAGGGGTCTGCACTGGAGTCACCCCGACGTGGTGGGCCAGGCGGGCAGGCAGCCACACTGCACTCGTGGCCCAAACTCAGACCCAAGGGCTCTGAGCCCTGACGGGCCCCAGTCACCAACCGGTGCAGAGGGTTTGGGGCCGGCCAAACCCTCCCTTAACATGAAGGCTGCAGGACCGTTTGCTGCAGCCCTCACACCACGGTCTTTCCCCCTCGTTGCAGAGTCTGGGAAGCAGAGGATGCCGGAACTGTTTCTCTGGGCTTGCAGCCAGCCACACAGGAATGACGGCACCCAGGCCCCAGCGATGCGATCTGTGGGGCAGCAGCAAGGTGGCCCCCTGTGAGCTCCCCGCGGACCAGAGCACGCGGAAAGCAAAGCCCCCGGGGAAAAGACAAGACCAGGGCACAGCTGACGCTCCAGGCACTGTTCCGGTTTAGCTGCTCGGCTGTGTCTGAGTCCTCGGCGGCCCTATGGACGGCAGCCCGCCAGGCTCCTCTGTCCGTGGGATTCTCCAGGCAAGAGCGCTGGCGTGGGCTGCCACTTGGCTCCCTGTCCCGCCCAGTGGGCCCACACCAGCCCCTCCAACTCCCTGCCGCTTCACGCCTACAGGTGGGCTCATGCTGCCTGGTCCGTCCTTCAAAGGATCCTCTTCCTTCTCCCAGCCCCGCTTCCTCTTCCTTATCTGACCACCCCTGACTCAGGTCTCTCTTCCCTGGAAGGTGCCCCTGCCCCCTGCTGGCCAGGCAGAGGGCAGGCTGGCAGCTCCCACACGTCCTGTGCACTCTCCCACTCAGCCCTCAGTATTTGGTTTACACGCGTCCCCAGGTCACCCTTCTGATTGGACCGTGAGCTCCTCGAGGGCCGTGCCCTCTCCACGCCTCTCAGTGCGGCTCAGTAAGTGCTGGCTGAATGCGTGAATGAGTTTTACCAGGGAGCGGGTGCTCTTAGAAGGATGGCTAAGAGAGGCGCTGCTGCTCCCTCCCAAGAACCAAGCCACTTTCAGAAGCAGACAGCTCTGCACTCATGGCCAGAAGGGCTGGTATGTAACGGCCAGGGGTCTGCACTGGAGTCACCCCGACGTGGTGGGCCAGGCGGGCAGGCAGCCACACTGCACTCGTGGCCCAAACTCAGACCCAAGGGCTCTGAGCCCTGACGGGCCCCAGTCACCAACCGGTGCAGAGGGTTTGGGGCCGGCCAAACCCTCCCTTAACATGAAGGCTGCAGGACCGTTTGCTGCAGCCCTCACACCACGGTCTTTCCCCCTCGTTGCAGAGTCTGGGAAGCAGAGGATGCCGGAACTGTTTCTCTGGGCTTGCAGCCAGCCACACAGGAATGACGGCACCCAGGCCCCAGCGATGCGATCTGTGGGGCAGCAGCAAGGTGGCCCCCTGTGAGCTCCCCGCGGACCAGAGCACGCGGAAAGCAAAGCCCCCGGGGAAAAGACAAGACCAGGGCACAGCTGACGCTCCAGGCACTGTTCCGGTTTAGCTGCTCGGCTGTGTCTGAGTCCTCGGCGGCCCTATGGACGGCAGCCCGCCAGGCTCCTCTGTCCGTGGGATTCTCCAGGCAAGAGCGCTGGCGTGGGCTGCCACTTGCCTCCCCAGGGGATCTTCCTGACCCAGGGACTGAACCTGCGTCTCCTGTCAGGTAGGCTCTTTACCATGGAGCCACCCTTCCCCATGCTGTTTCTGCCGCCTTGAAATCGCTTTCACTCCAGAGGAGGGAGACACCCCGGCCTCGGCCGTACCTGGGTGGCGATGGCTCTGGCTGTCTTGCGGTTGTCCCCGGTGATGAGAACCACGTCCACACCCATGCTCTTCAGCGTGTGCACGGCCAGGGCGGCCTCCTGCTTGACCGCGTCCGCGATGGCGATCATGCCGCAGAGCATGCCTGCAGGCGACACCGTGGGTGAGCCCGCGCCAGAGCCTGGGCAGCCGAGGAGCAAGCAGGCGTCGTGGCCGGAAACGGGGTTCACAACCCCGCGTCTCAGGCCAAAACCAAACACCCAATTATATAACAGAATACAGTTTTGATTGTGTTTTTTAAATTTACACACATTTCCAGACGTATACAAAAGTCTGGAAGGACTATCAGAGTTAACAGTGGCTTTCGGAGGAGGGGGATAAGGAAGGATTCCATTTTTCCTAGCGTTCTCAGCCTTCTCCAGATCTTCTGTAGGGAACATTCTCTGCTTTGTGGAGTGCCTGATGCAGAACAACTCAGTAACTATTAGCTATTAACACAGGAGAAATACAACAAAGGCTACTTAAAAAGTAACACACATAAAAACAGCTAGAAAATCGATCCTTCCCCTCTGTCTCTTCCTGCAGAAAATGCTTGTGTAGAATTCTTTTTGAGTGACTCTCGATACTGATGCAAGCAGGCGTTCGAGTGCTGAGGTGTGACGGAGAAGTGAGGGTGAGGATGTGTAAGAGGCACTTTTAACTCAGTCATTCCCAGCTGTCAAGTTGAGGGGGCGGTGGGTTTAGAGGACTCCAGAGAAGGCCTTTAAGGAAAGGACTTGGCAGCAGGAAAAAGAGAGATGGGAAAAGAGGAGCACTCAAAATATAGCAATTAGATTAGTTCTTATTTGTATACAACTCTTACTTTTGTTAGCAGAAACTAACAGTAACAAAGTGATGCTAATCCAGCTGAGATGCAAAGCCCAATGCAACCCGAGGACTCAGGTACGGGCAACCGCGAGATGCTCTGTGAGAGCTGCAGCCGTCTCAGCACGGAGAGCACCTCAGACTTCAGCCCCCTGGAAAGTCAACTGCCGTTCCGCCCGCAGTGACGGAGGAGAAAGGGAGGCTTTCAGCTGCCAACCTGGACAGAAGCACGTGGTACTGGGGACGACAGTCTAGATGCCCGAGAGCAAGGAGGCTGAAGCCGTCTCCACTCTGGCGGCAAAGATGGAGGTGGCAGAGCCGGTCTCAGGACTGAGAATAAAGAGAGAAAAGAAAGGCGAGGTGGCCTTCTCGAAAAAAGGACTAAAAATAACAGAGAGGAAGATCTATTTAAAAAAAGGAAGAAAAGGAGAATCTATTTCTGCCTGACGTCTCCAGCTTCCCGTGAGAGCAGAGGGCAGGCGAGCGGGGCGGTACCGTCAATGGCCACCAGGATGGCCGTCTGGCCCTTGGTCTCGTGGTCGGTCATCGCGTCGTTGACGTCGCTGGTGACGGTCAAGCCGTTGCGCCTCATCCACTCCCGGTTTCCGATCAGCACAGAGAAGGTCTGGGTGGTCGCATCTGCTCAAGAGAGTGTGCGGTTACTCCCGCAGAGCCCAGGCTCACTGTGGGAAAGCAGGAGGGACCATGGCGTCCGTCTCACGGCAAAATGTCCACCTGGCGGCCCTGGGATACCTGTCACAGGGAGGCTGCCGACTCCGTTCAGGTGAGCGGTCGGCTGGCCCCGCGGGTGCTCGTCCTGCGCCAGGATGCCCTCCACGCTGCTGACTTTGCAGCCGATTCCACAGCCGGGCACCGCCTGGAAGTCCGTGCAGTACCCCAGGGTCTCTGTGCCGAGCTCCTGGGGCCGGGGGAGCGGGGAGGCAAGGAGAGGAAGCAGGGAACAGAGGTGAGCTGGGAGGTGGGGGGTGAGGGCAGCAGCTGTGGGAATTAAGGGAGGGACGGGGAGCAGGGGAGAACTTCCTGGAAAGTCAAAGAGATGGGCTCAGAGAGCTGCAGCTCTTTTTCTCTCATCTGCCACAGACGTTTAAAACAGCCTAACTGTGGCCACCTGATGCCAGGAGTCAACTCACTAAAAAAGACCTCGATGCTGAGAAAAACTGAGGGCAGAAGAAGGGGACAACAGAGGATGGCATGGTTAGACGGCATCACTGACTCAATGGACATGAGTTTGAGCAAACTCAGGGAGACAGTGAGGGACAGGGAAGCCTGGTGTGCTGCAGTCCATGGGGCTGCAGAGCTGGACACGACTGAGCACTCGACAGCCACAACAAATTCTCTCCTGTAGTCTGGATGCCTGGGGACACTGGACAAGAAGCAGTCCAGAAAGGAGAAAGGCAATGCACATCGAACACTTCCAGCTCAGGGCTAGAGGGAGAGCGCTGAAGGTGTCGGCTGGGGGGACTGTGGGATCGGGGGGAGTGAGGGCCAGCGACACCCAGTCCACCTACCTCTTTACAGTATCGGGTGACCGCCACGCCCAGGGGGTGCTCGCTGCTGGCCTCGGCGGTCCCCACCACGGCGAGCACCTTCCGCAGGGGCAGCGTGGCCACATCCGCGAGCAGGAGGACCCGCATGACTCTGGGGACCCCGTGGGTAATGGTGCCAGTTTTGTCGAACATCACAGTCTTGATCTGCTGGGGACAACCACGTCTCAGGGACCACAGGTGGGGCTCTTAGGGCCCTCACGAGCAGAAGGCAGACTTCATCCAACCCACCCCAAGCGGGTAACAACACTCCTTCACGAAACATAACAGAATCCTACGTGCCCATCCCAAGGTTCAACCTCGCCTGCTGCAAAAAACGTAGCTTCCCTCTCTGCCCAGTTTTCAAAAAATCCACCCTGGGGCTTAACCCTGACCTGGCTGAGCCAGAAGCTCTCACTCTGAGGTAACTGGAGGCGTGTGGCCCTCTTCCCCAGACAGTAACACACCGCAGACCTCTCCTCACGTCAGAGCACGACCCTAGGGCCTGCCCTTCTCCCTATCCACCCTGTCTCCTGGGCCAACCACTTTTTCTCTGGCCTGCATCCGTGCAAAATCCTGCGGAGAACACCATTCTCCTGTTCCACGTTCAAGAAAGGGAGTGTTCCCTGGCCATAATAACAAGAAACCACAGAGCCAGCCTGGGGGCCTGTCTCCTTCAGTCAGCGGCAGCCTTGCACTAGCCCCCCTGGGTCTGGGCTCAGCCGTGCCCAGCTGCCATGCTTGTGTGGCCAGAGCCCACCAGCCCCTGGACCCTGGATAAGGTCAGCCCCTGCTGTGCTCAGACTGCACCCCCCGGTCTGGTTCTTTTCCAGTGAGCAAACAGCACTCCCTTTCTTGTTCCTGACTGGGTGGGGCTTCTTCAACCATCCTGGCCGACTTCTAGGCCAGCCCCTACTCCGCCACCAGGAGGAGCTCCCCATCCTGCAATCTTGCAGGTGCTTCACCCGGTTCTCTGGTTAAGCCGTGGATCCTCAGCTGTGGACTAAATAAACCTCTGAGGCCTCTCAAGACCCCTGTCTCCCCTCCTTCCTCTCTCAATAGCCTCATCTCCTGTCAGTCTCTCCCTTTCCCTGATTTTCCTCATGTATTGATTCAGGAAATGACTGTGGAGTGACCTGAATGTCTCAGGCACTAAGCAAGATGCTAGGGACACAGTGAGGGGGGTATCGTTCCAGGCCTCTGGTCCTACGGAGTCTGGGCCCCTGGGCAGCGTGGCCCCCCTGAGTCCAAGTGCTGATCCCACGGCCAGACACCTTTCGCAACCTCTGCTGGGGAGACCTTCCCCGATCACCTGCCTCAGCCCCCACCCCA
The DNA here is from genome assembly GCA_022376925.1 of Tragulus kanchil. NCBI lineage: Eukaryota > Metazoa > Chordata > Mammalia > Artiodactyla > Tragulidae > Tragulus > Tragulus kanchil. Next base: position 71,649,194 of record JAIOJX010000003.1, on the reverse strand, counting down.
CCCAACACACACACGTCTACAGTCAGGCCCCTGATAAACTGTCCTCACACTAAACGGCACCAGGCACTATGTTTATTTGCTCCAGGTCTGTCTTTCTCACGAGACTGTAAGGTCCTTGAGCGCCAGGGCCGAGCACAGGACCCACAGAGAGTAAACACTCAACAGACGATCAAAGAAACGAAGGAAGGGTGGGAGGCTAGGGGCTGCTGGCTGAAAGGAGAGTCTTCATGGACACGGCTGCCTGCTTCTCGACCCCAAGGTCCTGGGACCTCCCCAGGGTCCGACTACCTGGCCGTTAGCCTGGCTCCGCAGGTTGGAGCTGTGGGCCCTCGGCACGGCGCCAGCCCCTCCCGCCGGGCTGCCCTCGTCTGTAAAAAGCAGACAAGCAGCTCCGCCTCAGGGCTGTCGGCGCGGTTACCGCCCAGTGTGCAGCTCTGCAGCTGTGAGCTGCTGCTCCTGCTGTCGCTCGCAGCCAGTCTCGGCTTCTGTTTTACTTCATTAGCAGTGCTACCTCAGCCCTCCTTCCGGGCTTTCTCTGCACATGAAATTTAAGCAGGGATGGTTTTCACTAGGACGGATTTGAGAAACAAAGAAACGAAAACAACCTGGACCCTGGATAAGGTCAGCCCCTGCTGTGCTCAGACTGCACCCCCCGGTCTGGTTCTTTTCCAGTGAGCAAACAGCACTCCCTTTCTTGTTCCTGACTGGGTGGGGCTTCTTCAACCATCCTGGCCGACTTCTAGGCCAGCCCCTACTCCGCCACCAGGAGGAGCTCCCCATCCTGCAATCTTGCAGGTGCTTCACCCGGTTCTCTGGTTAAGCCGTGGATCCTCAGCTGTGGACTAAATAAACCTCTGAGGCCTCTCAAGACCCCTGTCTCCCCTCCTTCCTCTCTCAATAGCCTCATCTCCTGTCAGTCTCTCCCTTTCCCTGATTTTCCTCATGTATTGATTCAGGAAATGACTGTGGAGTGACCTGAATGTCTCAGGCACTAAGCAAGATGCTAGGGACACAGTGAGGGGGGTATCGTTCCAGGCCTCTGGTCCTACGGAGTCTGGGCCCCTGGGCAGCGTGGCCCCCCTGAGTCCAAGTGCTGATCCCACGGCCAGACACCTTTCGCAACCTCTGCTGGGGAGACCTTCCCCGATCACCTGCCTCAGCCCCCACCCCACCCAACACACACACGTCTACAGTCAGGCCCCTGATAAACTGTCCTCACACTAAACGGCACCAGGCACTATGTTTATTTGCTCCAGGTCTGTCTTTCTCACGAGACTGTAAGGTCCTTGAGCGCCAGGGCCGAGCACAGGACCCACAGAGAGTAAACACTCAACAGACGATCAAAGAAACGAAGGAAGGGTGGGAGGCTAGGGGCTGCTGGCTGAAAGGAGAGTCTTCATGGACACGGCTGCCTGCTTCTCGACCCCAAGGTCCTGGGACCTCCCCAGGGTCCGACTACCTGGCCGTTAGCCTGGCTCCGCAGGTTGGAGCTGTGGGCCCTCGGCACGGCGCCAGCCCCTCCCGCCGGGCTGCCCTCGTCTGTAAAAAGCAGACAAGCAGCTCCGCCTCAGGGCTGTCGGCGCGGTTACCGCCCAGTGTGCAGCTCTGCAGCTGTGAGCTGCTGCTCCTGCTGTCGCTCGCAGCCAGTCTCGGCTTCTGTTTTACTTCATTAGCAGTGCTACCTCAGCCCTCCTTCCGGGCTTTCTCTGCACATGAAATTTAAGCAGGGATGGTTTTCACCAGGACGGATTTGAGAAACAAACAAACGAAAAACAATCGCGCAGTATACAGCGACAAAATCACGCCAGCCGAGACCCTGCAGAGCGGAGGGGGGCCAACCTTGTGGGCCATCTCCAGGGGCTTGCCTCCCTTGATGAGGATGCCGTTCTGGGCGGCCACCCCGGTGCCCACCATGACAGCCGTGGGCGTGGCCAGGCCCATAGAGCAGGGGCAGGCGATGCAGAGCACCGTGATGGACGTCTGGAAGGCGAACCGGAGCACCACCTCGGTCCGGGAGATGTGCGTGCTGTGGGTCTGGCGAGAGGGAAGAGGCGGAGGCAAGGTGAGGGGCGGATGAGGCATCACACAGAATTCTCATCACAGCATTCCGTAATGACCTACATGGAAACAGTCTCTAAAAAAGAGTGGATATATGTGCAACTGAATCGCTGCGCTGTACAGGAGAAACTAACACAGCACTGTGAATCAACTATGCTCCAATCAAGATTAACTGGAAGGGGGAAAAAAAGGGCACCCCAGTGCCAACGGGGTCCTGAGATGACAGCTGGGTGTGCCGGGCTCAGGACACGGACTGGAGCCTCCAGCCCTGGGGCTGCTGTGTGGGTCACGACGGCCTCACGCTCCACTTGTCCAGCTGGATCCTCAGGGAAAGGCTTCATGAGAGGAGACAGTCCTAGAGGATCATATAAGAATCCCCATGGGAAGGAGCACAGAGTCTAGAATTGGGCCACGTAGGTGCATATCGCGGCTCTGACACTGTGTCCCAGCTTCCACACATACCAAATGGAGAGGATAATGCCCGTCTCACAGGTGTTTGTGAGGATTAGATGAGATAATACACAGTGAGTACATATAAATCTAGTATACACAGAGCAACACCTGACATAGAAACAGAAGCTTCGGAGAAACTACTTTATCATTATTATTTTTATTATTATGAAAGCTTTAAAACATTATAGACCTCCAAGGAATTGACTCTCAGGTAGTAATCATGTGGAAACAGGAGGATATTTCTCACGGTGTTTTTTTATAAAGGCAAAAAACTGGGAACAACTAATAGGGGATTGGTTAAATTGTTGGTAAGACATGCATGATGAAATATTATGTGGATGGTAAAATGTTGACGTACACATATACTTATTGCCATGGAAAGAGATCAGTAACATTGCTGAATTTAAAAAATACAGCAAGCGCACAGTGGCATGCGTTATTTAATTAGTGCAAAACTATCCACCTGTGTCTCTACAGAGCCCTCCAACAATCCTGCAGAGATGGTCACCGGAGCACAGGGGTCTGGAGCCATCTTTGTCTTCTTCTAGTTTTCATCACTGTTTCCTTTATAAATCCCAAACCAGACACACACAGCTCTCTGTCCCAGTTACCTGGTGATACCTATTAGGTGTGCTGGTTTGTAGTCTAACATGTTGAGTGATTGTGGTTTATCTTTCAAAGTGTCTAGGGGCCCTGGAGAACAATTGAGAGATGCTAAGTCACTTAATTTTGAAGTCAAATGCGTGTTTTCTAAATTGAGGATACAGACCACAATCTTTTCAGCTTCATCTATTCTCTAACTTTGAAAGGTGGGATTCTAAAATAAGATACATTATTAAGGGTCCTCCAGTTTTCACAGAAACAGTTTTATTTAGGTAGAAGCGCCTTCAGTTTCACGCATCACATAATGTGTTAGAGGTAAAGATAGGTTTTCTTTTTTTTTTTTAAGCCAGGAATTCTTGTCGAAATCACACCTGGCATTCTGAGGGTGGTGGGGTGCACCTCCAGAGGGGAACATGAACCCCGTCCCTACAAACGGCTTTCACAGAGCAGAGTGATAACAATGTCTCAAAGGAACATGCAGTAGCTCATGTGCCAGCCTCCTCCCTGATATCGCACACGAAAACAAAAGAAGGAAAAGGAAGATGGAAAGGCAGGGATCAGCAGGAAGCCACACATTCCAGCTAGTTCAGGACTGAGTTTCCCACAGCCGCATGCCAACCCGGCGCTCTCCCACGAGAGCCAGAACTTCCAGCCGTCAGGTGCCACGAGAGCCACTGGCAAGTTCTAGGAATACATTCCTAAGCGTCTCTTAAAAGCATCGCAATCTCCTTAGATGTCGCAAAGTGTTTAAACTTGGGCATTTTGCATTTTAAGCTAGGAAAGGTGAGGGATAAAATGACATCTAAGTGAATGACATGCACCTAAGGACAGATGCTATGCCTTTAATTAATTATAGACAAAAATTTTTTAAAAAGGAAAAAAATTATCCACTCTGCATTTTAGTTTCTTACTTTATGGCCCTAAGGTAAAATACATATTAAACTGGGCTAAGTCTGAGAGATTTTACAAAATGAGGTGAAACATTGTTTCACTCACCGGGCAGTTATCAAATATGTCTCCCAGTGGGCCATTAGCTTTCTATGTTTATCAAAGTTTCTCAAACTCAGCACTGCTGACTTTTTTTTTTTTTTTTTTTTTTTAGCACTGCTGACATTTGAAAGTGAAAAGTGAAGTCGCTCAGTCATGTCCAACGCTTTGCGACCCATGGGACAAGGCATGGAATTCTCCAGATAAGAATACTGGAGTGGGTAGCCTTTCCCTTCTCCAGGGGATCCTCCCAATCCAGGGATCAAACCCAGGTTTCCCACAATGCAGGTGGATTCTTTACTATCTAAGCTGCCAGGGAAGCCCAGGAATCCTGGAGTGAGTAGCCTATCCCTTCTCCAGGGGATCTTCCTGACCCAGGAATCAACCCGGAGTCGCCTGCACTGCGGGTGGATGCTTTACCAGCTGAGCTCTTGGGGCCAGATAATTCTCTGTTGTGGGGGTCTGTCCAGTGCCCTGTTGCCTGCTTAGCAGCATCCCTGGCCTTGACGTATTAGACACCAATAGCCCCCCTTCCTTAGCGATAACAACCAAGAACATCTCCACTGTCAACCAAAATCACCTCAGACTGGGATTCACTGATACACACAGTCCTTATTTCCTATGCTGAAAGTTTCTTTGTCTTTCTTTTTTATTGGCCATGCCATGAGGCATGTAAGATCTTAGTTCCCTGATCAACCCCCCAAGAGGATCACCTGGACCAGGGAAGTCTCTGAACCAGAGAAGTTTTGTAATTTTTGTATATTTTTGAAGCCGCATGCCAACCCGGCTCACGAAGCCGTGCTCAGGTGCCACGAGCCACTGGCAACAATTTTGGCCCATCGCAATCTCCTTAGATGTCGCAAAGTGTTTAAACTTGGGCATTTTGCATTTTAAGCTAGGAAAGGTGAGGGATAAAATGACATCTAAGTGAATGACATGCACCTAAGGACAGATGCTATGCCTTTAATTAATTATAGACAAAAATTTTTTAAAAAGGAAAAAAATTATCCACTCTGCATTTTAGTTTCTTACTTTATGGCCCTAAGGTAAAATACATATTAAACTGGGCTAAGTCTGAGAGATTTTACAAAATGAGGTGAAACATTGTTTCACTCACCGGGCAGTTATCAAATATGTCTCCCAGTGGGCCATTAGCTTTCTATGTTTATCAAAGTTTCTCAAACTCAGCACTGCTGACTTTTTTTTTTTTTTTTTTTTTTTTAGCACTGCTGACATTTGAAAGTGAAAAGTGAAGTCGCTCAGTCATGTCCAACGCTTTGCGACCCATGGGACAAGGCATGGAATTCTCCAGATAAGAATACTGGAGTGGGTAGCCTTTCCCTTCTCCAGGGGATCCTCCCAATCCAGGGATCAAACCCAGGTTTCCCACAATGCAGGTGGATTCTTTACTATCTAAGCTGCCAGGGAAGCCCAGGAATCCTGGAGTGAGTAGCCTATCCCTTCTCCAGGGGATCTTCCTGACCCAGGAATCAACCCGGAGTCGCCTGCACTGCGGGTGGATGCTTTACCAGCTGAGCTCTTGGGGCCAGATAATTCTCTGTTGTGGGGGTCTGTCCAGTGCCCTGTTGCCTGCTTAGCAGCATCCCTGGCCTTGACGTATTAGACACCAATAGCCCCCCTTCCTTAGCGATAACAACCAAGAACATCTCCACTGTCAACCAAAATCACCTCAGACTGGGATTCACTGATACACACAGTCCTTATTTCCTATGCTGAAAGTTTCTTTGTCTTTCTTTTTTATTGGCCATGCCATGAGGCATGTAAGATCTTAGTTCCCTGATCAGGGATTGAACCCGTGCCCCCTGCCTTGGAAGCATGGAGTCAACCACTGGACCAGGGAAGTCTCTGAACCAGAGAAGTTTTGTAATTTTTTGTATATTTTTTGAAGTTTAATAAAACGGTTTCCTAAGACAGTATACTCTCCTTCCACTTTTTAAACTCAAAAATGCATGTAACATTGCCTCATTTTTTTTTTAAAGAATTTTTTTTTTTTTAAATTTTGTCCTCTTGTATTGATTTTTCATTTGTTTATTTTCATCCACCTTTATTCTTTGGCCCGTGTGGGCCTCCCATCACAGTGGCCTCTCTCGTTGCAGAGCTTTGGCTCTGGCTCTGGGCACATGCGCTCCAGAGCACTGGCTCATAACTGGATACAGCCGCTCTGTGGCACGTGGGATCTTCTGGGGCCAGGGACTGAACCAGCGCCCCGTGCACGGCCAGGCAGAGTCTTTACCCACTGGGCCACCAGGGAAGCCCTATTATTGCCTTATAATAAATAATTATTAAGAAGCTATCAGCATTACTTGGGACGCTACAAGGTTAGCCGATTTATATGGACACAGCCAGCAAAAAAAATATTTTTCTTAAAATTGGTTAAATAATAGTATCATGTTATTGAATTTGTGACTGATGTGACCGATGTGACCTGTCTTCTGACGTGTGCTTCAAAACCTCAAAAATGGACAATAGTGCAAACCATCAATGCTTTAAGCGTTACAACTAAGAGCTAACGGTGTCTGAAGTTATCAGAAAGTAAAAGGCATCTTTAGTTAAGAAAAAAACAAAACAAAACAAAACCTTGCGGGAGTCGAGGGACTGATTAATTGTCCTACCCAGGCTGAGGCTTTGCTGCCAGTAAGTGAAGGAGCACATAAGATGTAATGGGTAATTAAAGCCCAATGAATCCAAGACATGACAAGACAGGATTAACGGCATTTTCCAGTGCCCTGTTTACAGCATCCCTGGCCTTGACGTATTAGACACCAATAGCCCCTTCCTTAGCGATAACAACCAAGAACATCTCCACTGTCAACCAAAATCACCTCAGACTGGGATTCACTGATACACACAGTCCTTATTTCCTATGCTGAAAGTTTCTTTGTCTTTCTTTTTTATTGGCCATGCCATGAGGCATGTAAGATCTTAGTTCCCTGATCAGGGATTGAACCCGTGCCCCCTGCCTTGGAAGCATGGAGTCAACCACTGGACCAGGGAAGTCTCTGAACCAGAGAAGTTTTGTAATTTTTTGTATATTTTTTGAAGTTTAATAAAACGGTTTCCTAAGACAGTATACTCTCCTTCCACTTTTTAAACTCAAAAATGCATGTAACATTGCCTCATTTTTTTTTTAAAGAATTTTTTTTTTTTTAAATTTTGTCCTCTTGTATTGATTTTTCATTTGTTTATTTTCATCCACCTTTATTCTTTGGCCCGTGTGGGCCTCCCATCACAGTGGCCTCTCTCGTTGCAGAGCTTTGGCTCTGGCTCTGGGCACATGCGCTCCAGAGCACTGGCTCATAACTGGATACAGCCGCTCTGTGGCACGTGGGATCTTCTGGGGCCAGGGACTGAACCAGCGCCCCGTGCACGGCCAGGCAGAGTCTTTACCCACTGGGCCACCAGGGAAGCCCTATTATTGCCTTATAATAAATAATTATTAAGAAGCTATCAGCATTACTTGGGACGCTACAAGGTTAGCCGATTTATATGGACACAGCCAGCAAAAAAAATATTTTTCTTAAAATTGGTTAAATAATAGTATCATGTTATTGAATTTGTGACTGATGTGACCGATGTGACCTGTCTTCTGACGTGTGCTTCAAAACCTCAAAAATGGACAATAGTGCAAACCATCAATGCTTTAAGCGTTACAACTAAGAGCTAACGGTGTCTGAAGTTATCAGAAAGTAAAAGGCATCTTTAGTTAAGAAAAAAACAAAACAAAACAAAACCTTGCGGGAGTCGAGGGACTGATTAATTGTCCTACCCAGGCTGAGGCTTTGCTGCCAGTAAGTGAAGGAGCACATAAGATGTAATGGGTAATTAAAGCCCAATGAATCCAAGACATGACAAGACAGGATTAACGGCAATCGATTATTTAAAACACCACAACCACACTGCCCACAGCATTCAACTTACAGGAAAGTATTTCTGAACAACACCAAAATCGATAAAACCGATTACAATCCATACCACCAACGTCACAGTTGAAATGATGATGATAAATGGGACAAAGTATCCACTAAACCGGTCAGCCAGTTGCTGAATGGGTGCCTAGAGAAATAAAACACCAAGACCATGGGAGTTACAATCTCCGAAGACACAGACCGGGACCCGAGCGTGGACCGGGATCGGGCCACCCAGCTCCCTTATTAACTCCAGCTATAAGTCAATCTCTCCACTCAATAAAATCTGCCTGATTCTGTGGGACTCTTGGAAAAATTTCTAAAAACAGGAAGCAGAACTTACATTGCTTTTAAAATGCCTCCATTACCTTGGACATCTGGGCCTCCTCCACCAGCTTTACGATCTGGGCCAGGGTGGTATCGTTGCCCACGTGGGTGGCGCTGATGAGCACAGAGCCGTGGGCGTTCATGGACCCAGCGATCACCGTGCTTCCAGGCTTCTTGGTCACAGGCATGGCCTCTCCTGGAAGCGGAGAGGAGACCGACGTCACGCGTGGAGCCCCGTCAGCGTCCCCGGGGCCCGGCCAGGGCACTGACGGCCACCCAGAGGGGCCGAGCCCGCACCTGTGATGAGGGACTCGTCGGCCATGGTGCTGCCTTCCAGGACTTTCCCGTCCACGGGGAACTTGCCCCCGGGGACGACCTTGACGATGTCTCCGCGTTGCACCAGCTCCATGGGCACCTGCTCCTCTCTGGAAGACACCGCTCAGGTTACTCTCGGGGCCAGGTGTGGGAGCCCACACTCCTAGCCTGCCACCTAGTCGGACTCTAGGTACACCCCCTGCCTGCGAGTGGCAGTCACCCCTTTATCCACTGTGTACAGACTGAGGCATTACTGTGCGGCTGCTCAGTCCCAGGCCCCCGTGAAGTCAATTCTGTGGAGCAAACAGACCAGCAGGACAGCTCCAGGTCTTAAGGAGGTGCTGTGACCACAGCAATGGGATGGAGGGCTTCTTTCAGTCGCAGGGGAGGACGAGGGAAGGGGACAGGCCTCGTCTGAAGATGGCATTTCAGCTGGATGAGAGGAAGCCCCAACATACAGGGAAAGAAAACTCAAGGGAAAGGGGCTTTCCGGGCGGTCCAGTGGCTAAGATTCTGCATTCCCAGTGCAGGATGCCTGTGTTCGATCCCTGGTCAGGGCACTAGATCCCACATGCCAAAACTAAGAGTTGACAGGCTGAAATTTTAGATCCTACGTGCCACAACTAAGACCTGGTAAAGAAAAGAAAATTCAGGAGAGAAAAAAACAGCGAACGCAAAGGCCCTCAGGCAGGATGGAAGGGGCCTTTGAGAAACAGGAAGCCTGCAGGCACGGCTGGAGGGATGCCAGTGAAGCCTACAGAAAACAGACGATGCCAGGTCTTGCAGAGTAAAGTGTGGGCTTTGGATGTAAGCTTTTGGTGGGAAAGTGATGTAAGTCAGTCTGCATTTTCAAGTCACGTCTCTGGCTGCTGCATGAGAATGGGTTGTAGGGCAACAGCAGAAGCTGAGGGAGGAGTGTGGGGCTGTGGCAGGAGCCTCAGTGAAAGCCTGGACTGGAGACAAAGAGAAACCCAGGAGCTCTGGGGGCACGATGTGTCGGAAAGACGTGTGGATGTGCTGAACGTCTAAGAGAAGCAAGAGTGAGCTCTTGGTTTTAGGTTGAGCAACTGTGTGGAGAAGTCCTCTAAAGAGATGGAGACGCCTATGAGGAAGCAGCTTCGGAAGGGAGGGGACGAGCAGGAGAGGAGAGGAGGGCTCTGCTCTCTCGTGTTAGGCCCGAGATGCCCACCTGACCCCACACAGACATGGCCAGTCCAGAGAGTGGGAGTCAGAACTGGACCTGGGTGGAGACCAGAGGTCAAATCGAGAAGCTGTCAAAATAATACAGAAGGGATCCTGAAATGGTACGAGCTTCCCCAGGAGAGTAGCTGGAAGAGACCTCGGCCCTGAGACGCTCCTTACCGGGGAGGCTGAGCCGGCGGAACGGCCAGCAGGGGCCACGGGCGGAATCTCAGTATCAAGCTGCACTCGCACCTCTCAGCTGGTCTGAATCCTCCCAATCTGGCAAGGCAGGCCCAGCTCTCGCACCCTGTTCTGGGAAGCTCTGCTGGGCCGCAGCGAGCCTTCCTCTCCTAAGTTCCAGAAACACGGCCTGTACCTCTCTCTTGTTGTCAAGCACACACATACCCCCTTGAACTCTGGCTCAAGTAGGCAAGCGCCCTGTTTACTGATGTGGACACGCAGGAGGGCCCTTCCTGGCCCGCCCGTGCTGGCCCTCTCAGGGTCTCGTGTCACACCCTGTACCGCATGGGGCGGTTGATGGGCAGCCCCCAGGCTCCTGTAAACTGATCAAGGGCTTCTGAGAGAGATGACCCACCTGACAATCATGTTGTCTTCACCGAGGGTCACGACTGTGGCTTCCGTGGCTTGGAGAGACATGAGTTTGGCAAGCGCTTCTGAGGTTTTGCTCTGAGAAACCACCAGAATGTACAATGAGAGCGAGAGGAAGCTGCCCTGTGCACACCCGGGCCGTCCCTCACAGGCTGGTCTGAGACAAAACCCTGCGAGGCAAGGCTGCTCGCTGGACCCAGCCCGTCTGCACGCCTGCAGGCTTTCAGGACGGAGCCACCCACTCCCCAAGCAGCCGGGCCGTCACCTCCCTGAGTGCAGGGTGCCACCAAGTCCTATGAATTACACTGCAGACGGAAGAAACGACCCCTATCTGCCCACTGACTGTTTCTTTAAGGTTCAATCTAATGCTTCTAGGACCCGGGACCCAAGCTCTTATAGGGAAGGTGGATTTCTAGACCAGGAAGCCACACACTCAGGTATTTACCAAGAGACGATGTGACCTCTGACCCAAAAACCAGGGTTCTTTCCACCGCACAAGGCGCCGGAACAAAGCTTTTAATAATTAACCAGATAAGCTGGGATTTTAGAAGTAGCAACCGGACGGAGCACCTAAGTCTATGTAGGTTTCACGTTTCTTTGGGTTGGGCCCTCGACTGTGGATTGTGCGTCATTCTAGACAGGGTGTTTGGAGGGAGGGAGGTTTGTGTTACGGACAAAGGAGTTATGCCTTGAACCTGAGGCCGCGGTTACCTTGGCCACATGTTCCAGCCACCGCCCCAGGGCGATGAAGACAAAGAGCATGGGCGGCGTGTCGAAGAAGGTCACGGGGCTCCTCTCGGCCCTCTCAGTGATGGCCACGACCAGGATGACGAGGGAGTAGGCGTAGGCGATGCTCGTGGCCAGGACGATAAGCACGTCCATGTTGGCCACCCCGTGTCTCAGGGACTTGTAGGCCTGCACGTAGAAGTACCAGCCGCCGAGGAACTGCAGGGCGTGGGGGAGAGAGACAGTTGAGACGGGGGCCCTCGGGTCGGCAGATCCTCCAGGCTCACCCACGACGCAGACGTTACTTTTTCCTCTGTGATGGATGTGTAAGAAGTGTACTTCCTGATTCAGAGGAAATCCGGCCATGGGAGTGGAGGATCATGGGAGGCCTTTAAGACCCAGAGGACAGGGACTTCCCTGGTGGTCTAGTGGTTAAGACTCTGTGTTCCCAATGCAGGGCGCCCGGGTTCAATCCCTGGTCAGGGAACTAGATCCCACATGCCACAACTAAGACCCAGTGCAGCCAAATAAATAATTAAGAAAAAAAAAAAGACCCAGAGGACTTGACAACTTAGGTGTCCATGGAGGAGGGAGCATTCATCCTGGGCACCGTGGCATGAGGTCCCTTGAAGAGACCACTGGTGTGAGAGAGGTCCACAGCACGTGGTGGGATGAAGAAGTCAGTGATGGCTCAGTATGTCTGAGATAAGCCTATTTTGGCCTGAAAAAGCCCTGTGTCTATGATATGTGAAGATGCACACACACATACATATGCACGTAAATATGTATTTTTCCTATTCAGATGAAGATATGGTGAAAAACAAATTTGGCCCACAAATACTTGCCCCCAGAGTCCTAATTAATATGAATTAATTCTAATATTCTAATAGTAAATCTAATATTAAATCAGGATTTTTTTTTTTATACTCCAAAATAAACGGAAGGCACACTCCCACCAGAAACACAGGTAGCTCCTGACCGTGGTCTCTAGGGCAGACATAACACGAGAGCCGTGCCTTTTATTATGGTTTCTCAGGGACACGTCTCAGGCTTTTAAGACTAAACATGGATGAGCAGCAAGAGTTCAAGGCTGGTCCATCTGCTGCTTCTAACAGTGAATTCAGCTGAACAAAAAGCAAACGAGGGCTTCCCTGCGGGTCCAGTGGGTACAGAGTCCACCTTGCAGTGCAAGGGGCACTGGTTCGTTCCCTGGCCTGGGAAGATCCCATGTGCCACGGAGCGGCTGGACTGGTGTGTCCAATTATGAGCACATGCGCCCAGAGCCGGTGCTCTGCAACGAGAGAGGCCACTGCAATGGGGGGCCCATACAGGCCAAAGAATAAAGATAGACGAAAATAATTAAATAAAAAAACAATAAAAGAGGCCAAAATTAAAACAAAAAAAAAAGTAAATGAGCTATCCTGGATCATCAAGCCTTGCTTGCCATGAGGGGGCTGCTGTTCCAGGGGAGTCTGGTCATGTATGAACTGCTGGTGAAGCCTGTCCTTTCTCGTCTCCCATGTTTGTAGAAGCTCCCCCAGCATCAGTCGTAAGACAGAAAAAAGCAGCAACAGGCTGGTGGGTGGGGAAAGTGACAATGCAGAGGCACCTGGAGAATACTGAGGGGCCGAGCCGCCTCGGAGCACCTGCCAGCCGCACCCACGTATGCAGAGCAGGTGTGCATCTGCCCCCCACACCCTGACCCCGATACGCACCTGGACAAAGGTGCACAACACAAAGAAGATGAGATTCAGGATGGACAGTCCCGGTATTAAGACCCCGGCTAGTGGGTCCAGACACCACTGACCCGACGACGTCGATCTAAGTATGTAGATAAGCCTATTTTGGCCTGAAAAGCCCTGTGTCTATTTGCACACACATACATATGCACGTAAATATGTATTTTCCTATTCAGATGAAGATATGGTGAAAACAAATTTGGCCCACAAATACTTGCCCCAGAGTCCTAATTAATATGAATTAATTCTAATATTCTAATAGTAAATCTAATATTAAATCAGGATTTTTTTTTTTATACTCCAAAATAAACGGAAGGCACACTCCCACCAGAAACACAGGTAGCTCCTGACCGTGGTCTCTAGGGCAGACATAACACGAGAGCCGTGCCTTTTATTATGGTTTCTCAGGGACACGTCTCAGGCTTTTAAGACTAAACATGGATGAGCAGCAAGAGTTCAAGGCTGGTCCATCTGCTGCTTCTAACAGTGAATTCAGCTGAACAAAAAGCAAACGAGGGCTTCCCTGCGGGTCCAGTGGGTACAGAGTCCACCTTGCAGTGCAAGGGGCACTGGTTCGTTCCCTGGCCTGGGAAGATCCCATGTGCCACGGAGCGGCTGGACTGGTGTGTCCAATTATGAGCACATGCGCCCAGAGCCGGTGCTCTGCAACGAGAGAGGCCACTGCAATGGGGGGCCCATACAGGCCAAAGAATAAAGATAGACGAAAATAATTAAATAAAAAAACAATAAAAGAGGCCAAAATTAAAACAAAAAAAAAAGTAAATGAGCTATCCTGGATCATCAAGCCTTGCTTGCCATGAGGGGGCTGCTGTTCCAGGGGAGTCTGGTCATGTATGAACTGCTGGTGAAGCCTGTCCTTTCTCGTCTCCCATGTTTGTAGAAGCTCCCCCAGCATCAGTCGTAAGACAGAAAAAAGCAGCAACAGGCTGGTGGGTGGGGAAAGTGACAATGCAGAGGCACCTGGAGAATACTGAGGGGCCGAGCCGCCTCGGAGCACCTGCCAGCCGCACCCACGTATGCAGAGCAGGTGTGCATCTGCCCCCCACACCCTGACCCCGATACGCACCTGGACAAAGGTGCACAACACAAAGAAGATGAGATTCAGGATGGACAGTCCCGGGATGACGCTGTGGTCCAGGATCATGGACTCGTGGGGCTCGTGACCAGGTATCAGCATATAGATCATTAAAGCCATGACGGGGATGCCAAACACCAGGCTGCACAGGAACGACTTCTTCCATCTGGAGAATGACAGAGCCGCACGGACGTGTCAGGTACTGCAGGTCACGTGGCTTCCGGTGGGTCCCCTCCCAAGTCCTCAGTTTGACATGTGCCTCTGCCACGTCTCTGGGACAGACCACCACGGGCTACCGTGAAAGGTACACTCCCTACACTGGCCATCTGAGAGGCTATCAAAGGTCTAAACTTCCCTGCAGAGATGTTCCAGGGATGCTCAGATGCAGCCCTGGCCTGTCCGTGGCCGGAAGTGTTCCCTCCAATCCACCGGTGAGGCAACGAAGGCCCAGGAACTGAGGATTCAGATGGTCAAAGAGGCTGACCAGGGGTTTCCCTGGTGGTCCAGTGGGTAAGGACACCGCCTTGCAGTGAAAGGGGTGCCGGTTTGATCCCTGGCCTGGGAAGAGCCCACGTGCCACGGACCGGCGGGACTGATGTGTCCAATCACCGAGCCGGAGCTCTGGAGCGCATGCACAAAGAAGAGGCTGACCATCCTCAGCCTACAGCTACTGCTCTTTTTTCAAAACTCGATCTCGCACGTAAGTGCTGTCCAATCTGTTAGCCACCAGCCAAAGGCAGCTATTTAAATTAAACTTAAACGGAATTAAAAATTCACTTTCTGAGTCACACTGGCTGCACTTCATGCTCGGCAGTGCCGATACAGGTGCTTCTGTCCCCCTTTACTGTTTTAAAGGATTAGAGGGTCAGCACTGGGGGCCCGATTAGCAAAGAACCAGGCAGAGGGACCAGCATCAGTCGTAAGACAGAAAAAAGCAGCAACAGGCTGGTGGGTGGGGAAAGTGACAATGCAGAGGCACCTGGAGAATACTGAGGGGCCGAGCCGCCTCGGAGCACCTGCCAGCCGCACCCACGTATGCAGAGCAGGTGTGCATCTGCCCCCCACACCCTGACCCCGATACGCACCTGGACAAAGGTGCACAACACAAAGAAGATGAGATTCAGGATGGACAGTCCCGGGATGACGCTGTGGTCCAGGATCATGGACTCGTGGGGCTCGTGACCAGGTATCAGCATATAGATCATTAAAGCCATGACGGGGATGCCAAACACCAGGCTGCACAGGAACGACTTCTTCCATCTGGAGAATGACAGAGCCGCACGGACGTGTCAGGTACTGCAGGTCACGTGGCTTCCGGTGGGTCCCCTCCCAAGTCCTCAGTTTGACATGTGCCTCTGCCACGTCTCTGGGACAGACCACCACGGGCTACCGTGAAAGGTACACTCCCTACACTGGCCATCTGAGAGGCTATCAAAGGTCTAAACTTCCCTGCAGAGATGTTCCAGGGATGCTCAGATGCAGCCCTGGCCTGTCCGTGGCCGGAAGTTTTCCCCTCCAATCCACCGGTGAGGCAACGAAGGCCCAGGAACTGAGGATTCAGATGGTCAAAGAGGCTGACCAGGGGTTTCCCTGGTGGTCCAGTGGGTAAGGACACCGCCTTGCAGTGAAAGGGGTGCCGGTTTGATCCCTGGCCTGGGAAGAGCCCACGTGCCACGGACCGGCGGGACTGATGTGTCCAATCACCGAGCCGGAGCTCTGGAGCGCATGCACAAAGAAGAGGCTGACCATCCTCAGCCTACAGCTACTGCTCTTTTTTCAAAACTCGATCTCGCACGTAAGTGCTGTCCAATCTGTTAGCCACCAGCCAAAGGCAGCTATTTAAATTAAACTTAAACGGAATTAAAAATTCACTTTCTGAGTCACACTGGCTGCACTTCATGCTCGGCAGTGCCGATACAGGGTGCTTCTGTCCCAGCAGCAGGTACTGCGGGGCCGTACTGTTTTAAAGGATTAACAGGACAAAGTAAAGGCGGGTAATTCAGCAGAGAGTGCTGTGGGGGACTGGGGGTGCCTGATTAGCAAAGAACCAGGCAGAGGGAGTCCCGTAGGCAGAGTCACGGTTTATATTTTCTGTTCTACCTACTGCTTTATTTCCACCTTGTGGTCCAAGCGATGAGCGTTGGGGTTCCTCTCGGCCAGGGAGGCATGAAAGCCAATTTCCTTGTTATTAAGAAGAGGAAACAAGAAAGAAGGCACTTGATTAAGACAGGTGTCGGTAGAAAGTACTTCATGTCTTTTAATTCACAGCTGCTCAGAGGACTCGTGACCCCGTCCCCATGTCGCCCTACAGGTTCCGTCAGAGTTGCCATAGTGACTCTTGCTCCTTCCAGGGGCAAAGGCAGCTGGGACACGGGGAGGTGGCTTGGCATGCCCCGAGCTGACTGATGCTGAGTTATAAGCTCAGGACGTAGGAGTTAAACACTGTCCAGTATTGAGTGGTCAAGTGTTTACTGCTCTTTTTCTTCTTGTTTAGCTGCTAAGTCTAACTCTCTGCAACTTCATAGACTGGAGCCTGTCAGGCTCCTCTGTCCATGGGATTTCCCAGGCAAGAATACTGGAGTGGGTTGCCATTTCCTTCTCCCAGGGATCTTCCCAACCTAGGGACTGAACCTGCATCGTCTTCATCTCCTGCATTGGAAGGCAGATTCTTTACCACTGAGCCACCTGGGAAGCCCTCATTCACTCATTTTCCCTCTTTTTTGATCCCTGGCCTGGGAAGAGCCCACGTGCCACGGACGGCGGGACTGATGTGTCCAATCACCGAGCCGGAGCTCTGGAGCGCATGCACAAAGAAGAGGCTGACCATCCTCAGCCTACAGCTACTGCTCTTTTTTCAAAACTCGATCTCGCACGTAAGTGCTGTCCAATCTGTTAGCCACCAGCCAAAGGCAGCTATTTAAATTAAACTTAAACGGAATTAAAAATTCACTTTCTGAGTCACACTGGCTGCACTTCATGCTCGGCAGTGCCGATACAGGGTGCTTCTGTCCCAGCAGCAGGTACTGCGGGGCCGTACTGTTTTAAAGGATTAACAGGACAAAGTAAAGGCGGGTAATTCAGCAGAGAGTGCTGTGGGGGACTGGGGGTGCCTGATTAGCAAAGAACCAGGCAGAGGGAGTCCCGTAGGCAGAGTCACGGTTTATATTTTCTGTTCTACCTACTGCTTTATTTCCACCTTGTGGTCCAAGCGATGAGCGTTGGGGTTCCTCTCGGCCAGGGAGGCATGAAAGCCAATTTCCTTGTTATTAAGAAGAGGAAACAAGAAAGAAGGCACTTGATTAAGACAGGTGTCGGTAGAAAGTACTTCATGTCTTTTAATTCACAGCTGCTCAGAGGACTCGTGACCCCGTCCCCATGTCGCCCTACAGGTTCCGTCAGAGTTGCCATAGTGACTCTTGCTCCTTCCAGGGGCAAAGGCAGCTGGGACACGGGGAGGTGGCTTGGCATGCCCCGAGCTGACTGATGCTGAGTTATAAGCTCAGGACGTAGGAGTTAAACACTGTCCAGTATTGAGTGGTCAAGTGTTTACTGCTCTTTTTCTTCTTGTTTAGCTGCTAAGTCTAACTCTCTGCAACTTCATAGACTGGAGCCTGTCAGGCTCCTCTGTCCATGGGATTTCCCAGGCAAGAATACTGGAGTGGGTTGCCATTTCCTTCTCCCAGGGATCTTCCCAACCTAGGGACTGAACCTGCATCGTCTTCATCTCCTGCATTGGAAGGCAGATTCTTTACCACTGAGCCACCTGGGAAGCCCTCATTCACTCATTTTCCCCCTCAGATAATCTGATATTTATTTATTAAACCTGCATAGTCTATTTTAAAATGAGTCACCGTATTTCCATGGGAAAACTGGAAGGATATCATCAATATTACTAGCTGACTTTCTCTTATTTCCTTTTGATTAGCTATATGTTGCTCATTTTTTCTATGATAATTATAAATCGTGGTATTCTAAAAAAGGTGGGTACAGTAGTCTTCTGGATGAATAACTCACCTCGATAAGTTTGACAATATCCCTCGGCCCAATGATTTCAGGATCAAACTTGACGTGGGCTTTGCTGGTGGCGAGAGCCACAGAGGCGTAGGTGATGCCGTCTGTCCTCACAAGCTTGGACTCTATGTTGTGGACACAGGAGGCACAGGTCATCCCGGTGATCTGCAGCAAAGGGTGACAAGGATCCCATTCACCCCAGGATCCAGAGGACCCCATCAGAGGCACACAGGGAGCTTGGCTTTCGGGCAGTCACAAGAAGTCGGTCCTCCTTCCCAAAGTGCTAGAGTCAAAACTCCCCGGTGCAAGATTTTCACCCCAACATTCCCCGGGGGCTTCAGGGGTACAAGCAGTGGTTCCTCCCCAACTCAGGTACAGGAGACCCATCGCTGAGCAGATGGCAAGGACCCAGGCCCGACTCTGGCTCTGGAAATGACGGGCTTTCACAGCCGTGTCTCCGTTATGGATTCCGCCACCCCAGGCGGCGTGCTCCAGTGTGAGACGGGAGCTCCGGGAGCCAGCGAGCCTGTCAGCTGCATCCGGGGCCAGACTGCTCTCTCTTCTGAGAAACTTCCCAGAATACAGATTAAATACAGACATAAAATGAGCAGGTGATGACGATGCAACTACCGACACCACTTAGTGTTTTAAAAAAGAACACTACATGATTAAAAAAAAACAATTATTCAAATAAATGTTCTCATCTTCCCCATGAGTGAATGGTCTTTGTTTTGGGCCACACTGTGCAGCACATGGGACCTCAGCTCCCCGACCAGGGTTGCCATTTCCTTCTCCAGGGATCTTCCCAACCTAGGGACTGAACCTGCATCGTCTTCATCTCCTGCATTGGAAGGCAGATTCTTTACCACTGAGCCACCTGGGAAGCCCTCATTCACTCATTTTCCCCCTCAGATAATCTGATATTTATTTATTAAACCTGCATAGTCTATTTTAAAATGAGTCACCGTATTTCCATGGGAAAACTGGAAGGATATCATCAATATTACTAGCTGACTTTCTCTTATTTCCTTTTGATTAGCTATATGTTGCTCATTTTTTCTATGATAATTATAAATCGTGGTATTCTAAAAAGGTGGGTACAGTAGTCTTCTGGATGAATAACTCACCTCGATAAGTTTGACAATATCCCTCGGCCCAATGATTTCAGGATCAAACTTGACGTGGGCTTTGCTGGTGGCGAGAGCCACAGAGGCGTAGGTGATGCCGTCTGTCCTCACAAGCTTGGACTCTATGTTGTGGACACAGGAGGCACAGGTCATCCCGGTGATCTGCAGCAAAGGGTGACAAGGATCCCATTCACCCCAGGATCCAGAGGACCCCATCAGAGGCACACAGGGAGCTTGGCTTTCGGGCAGTCACAAGAAGTCGGTCCTCCTTCCCAAAGTGCTAGAGTCAAAACTCCCCGGTGCAAGATTTTCACCCCAACATTCCCCGGGGGCTTCAGGGGTACAAGCAGTGGTTCCCCCCCAACTCAGGTACAGGAGACCCATCGCTGAGCAGATGGCAAGGACCCAGGCCCGACTCTGGCTCTGGAAATGACGGGCTTTCACAGCCGTGTCTCCGTTATGGATTCCGCCACCCCAGGCGGCGTGCTCCAGTGTGAGACGGGAGCTCCGGGAGCCAGCGAGCCTGTCAGCTGCATCCGGGGCCAGACTGCTCTCTCTTCTGAGAAACTTCCCAGAATACAGATTAAATACAGACATAAAATGAGCAGGTGATGACGATGCAACTACCGACACCACTTAGTGTTTTAAAAAAGAACACTACATGATTAAAAAAAAACAATTATTCAAATAAATGTTCTCATCTTCCCCATGAGTGAATGGTCTTTGTTTTGGGCCACACTGTGCAGCACATGGGACCTCAGCTCCCCGACCAGGGACAGAACGCACACCCCTGCATGGGAAGTGTAGCATCTTCAGCACTGGATGACCAGGGAAATCCCCCAAACGCGGTCTTGCTCCAGGTTTTCCACACCCTAGTCTGAGCAGAGATGAGCACCTGCAGACTTGGAGGGCGTTGGAGGGCCCTGCTGCTGTCCCCGCGGCTGATTCCGGCCATGAGCCAGCGCGAGCTGCACTGTCCCTCCGCGCACTGCGGGCCGGAGCGGAGGATTCACCCTGTGGTGCCTCTCGTGCCCTCAGCACTTTTCCAAACATTTACTCTGCTAATAGCGGGTGACTGAACACCGCAAGGAAGGGAGAGGCCATCACCTTGGTAAACAGCATTACTCGACTCTTGTGGACTCCTTCTAAGTCTCCCTTTATTTGCACAAAAAGAGCTTTGCACAGGCGTGTTTGTGAACACAATTTATGTGAATTACTAGTGCTACCTGTTGCCTTCGGTGATTTGTAGACAAGTGCCGCTGGCAACAGTGGGCAGCCGGGAAACAATGCCCACATCTTGTCTCTCTCTGCACAGCAACCACCCCGCGTTCTCTCTGGACCGAGTGCCTGGGGACACTCTGGTCACCAGGCACCTTCTAGATCCATTCTGTGCCTACAACCAAGCCCTCTCTCGCTGGGCTGGCTGCGGGCAGCCTCGCTGACGGACCTCGTGGGGCCTGGAGACCTCTCTGGCCTCCCAGCTTTCCTCTTGGCCTCACAGGATGTATTTGGATTCAACTCCTTTAAACCACCAAACTCAGGACAGCCACTGCCCCTCATTCCTCTTCCTCGACCACCACTGCTGCCTCCTCCCAATACCCTGAAGCGCCCCTGTGACTCTGACAGAGGACACTCCTGCACAAAACAGGTCCCTGTTACCGACTTCCAAGGAGAACCCAACAGCAGCAGACAGGAGAGAGCCCTGCTCACAGCCCCGGCTGCTGTCAGGAGGCCCCCGGAGGCGGTCTCAGGAGCCCCAAAACCACTTAGTGTTTTAAAAAAGAACACTACATGATTAAAAAAAAACAATTATTCAAATAAATGTTCTCATCTTCCCCATGAGTGAATGGTCTTTGTTTTGGGCCACACTGTGCAGCACATGGGACCTCAGCTCCCCGACCAGGGACAGAACGCACACCCCTGCATGGGAAGTGTAGCATCTTCAGCACTGGATGACCAGGGAAATCCCCCAAACGCGGTCTTGCTCCAGGTTTTCCACACCCTAGTCTGAGCAGAGATGAGCACCTGCAGACTTGGAGGGCGTTGGAGGGCCCTGCTGCTGTCCCCGCGGCTGATTCCGGCCATGAGCCAGCGCGAGCTGCACTGTCCCTCCGCGCACTGCGGGCCGGAGCGGAGGATTCACCCTGTGGTGCCTCTCGTGCCCTCAGCACTTTTCCAAACATTTACTCTGCTAATAGCGGGTGACTGAACACCGCAAGGAAGGGAGAGGCCGTCACCTTGGTAAACAGCATTACTCGACTCTTGTGGACTCCTTCTAAGTCTCCCTTTATTTGCACAAAAAGAGCTTTGCACAGGCGTGTTTGTGAACACAATTTATGTGAATTACTAGTGCTACCTGTTGCCTTCGGTGATTTGTAGACAAGTGCCGCTGGCAACAGTGGGCAGCCGGGAAACAATGCCCACATCTTGTCTCTCTCTGCACAGCAACCACCCCGCGTTCTCTCTGGACCGAGTGCCTGGGGACACTCTGGTCACCAGGCACCTTCTAGATCCATTCTGTGCCTACAACCAAGCCCTCTCTCGCTGGGCTGGCTGCGGGCAGCCTCGCTGACGGACCTCGTGGGGCCTGGAGACCTCTCTGGCCTCCCAGCTTTCCTCTTGGCCTCACAGGATGTATTTGGATTCAACTCCTTTAAACCACCAAACTCAGGACAGCCACTGCCCCTCATTCCTCTTCCTCGACCACCACTGCTGCCTCCTCCCAATACCCTGAAGCGCCCCTGTGACTCTGACAGAGGACACTCCTGCACAAAACAGGTCCCTGTTACCGACTTCCAAGGAGAACCCAACAGCAGCAGACAGGAGAGAGCCCTGCTCACAGCCCCGGCTGCTGTCAGGAGGCCCCCGGAGGCGGTCTCAGCCTGCGTCCCCGGCTCCCCGCTCCAGCCCAGCCGCCTTGCTTACGACCAGCTCCAGGTCGCCGTCGGAGCCTGCGTAGTCCGCCATCACCGCCGCCTCGAAGCCCAGGTTCTGGACGAGCTGCGCTACCTCCAGCGGCTGGATGACTTCCGGGTTGTACTTCACCTCTGCCTTTCCCGCCATCAGGGCAACCAGCACGGACAGGATCCCTGAAACCAGCGGGCACAGCTGGACCCTCCGGGCTGGGCCTCTGGGGTGACCAGCTCCACAGAATCTAGCAGAGAAAGGCCGCTGCCCCAGAAGCTTCTAGAACAGGGGTTCTCACACTTGGCTGTGTATGAGGATCCCCTGGGGAGGAGCGCTAAGAGTCGCCACACCCAGCCCTTCACCGGGACCCATCAGAATTTCTCAGGGTGGGTATCAGGCATGCTGAGTCGCTTCAGTTGTGTCCAGCTCTTTGTGACCCCATGGACTATGGCTGCCAGGCTCCTCTGTCCATGGAATTTCTCAGGCAAGAATACTGGAGTGGGGTGCCATGCCCTTCAGGAGATCTTCTCAACCCAGGGATCAAGCCTGGGTCTCCTGGATTGGCAGGCGGATTCCTTACCACGGAGCCGCCAGGGAGCCCCACCGGATTACCAGGGCTCCTGATACAGGTGGTCAGTGGAGACACCAGAGGCACCCACACGGCCGTGCTGCTGACTCTGGCTCCCCTCTAGGGCAGCATTCAGGCTCCATGCAGGATGGGCCTCTTACCAGCTTCTTTCTGCAGGTTCCTCTCTATGTTGGACACACAGGACGCGCAGGTCATGCCTGAGATCTGAAGAAAGCACTTCTTCGGGGCCACCGAGGCGGAGGCCGGCAGGGACGTGGGCGAGGGCCCAGGCTTGTGGCTTGCAGGGAGCCCCGCGGACTGGGGAGCCCCACCCAGTGAGGACACAGGTGCGCCCACTTCCATGTGCTCCATGGCGCTCCTGGCGCTGTGGTTCCCAGTGTGGTTGCTGGAAGGGTTTTCTAGGACAGAATGTCAGAAATCATTCAAATTAGAAAAATAGATCAATTTTTTCCTCTGGAACAGGAAGGGTCAAGCCTAACAATATTCAGGGGAGAGTTCCTGGAGGAGATGGGCGGGCAGTGTTCTCATCAGTCTCCCTCCCCACACCAGACAGAGGCTCGTGATTCCACACAGGAAAACACGCCAGCACTGCGAGGATGGAATGTTCTGGGTTAGACGAGTGCTCTCGTCTCGATGATGACAATTAGCAGCTGTGGTAACTCACCAGCCACCCTGCTAAGCACACGTCTGGCCTCCTTTAACTGCCAGCGTACCCCGTGGCAAACACGGCCACCACCCCATTTTACAGATGAAGAAATGAGTTACAAGAAATTAAATACTTGGCCCTAAACCCCTCAGAAAGCAGGCCACCAAGCTTACACACCTGCCCTGTCCTTTACTTTCATATCCTGGCTAACAGAGCCTCATTCCCTCCCCCTGAGAATCAAACTTCCCCAAACACCTTAAACTAGTTGCTGGCCCCTCATCATCTGTAACTTCTGCGTACACTCTGGGCAGGAGCCCTCTGTCAGCTGTACCCGCTGCGAACATGGGCTCCAGTCTGTGCTTTGCTTTGCCATCTTCATCTAATGGTATCTCTTTTGATAAAAGAAGCCCTTGATGTTAATGAAGCCCAATGTATAGTCAGCTAAACCAATTTCAATGGTGAGTGCATTCTGAGGTTTACTAATGGATGTGTCTGGGGGCTTCCCTAGTGGCTCAGATGGTAAAGAATCTGCCTGTAATGCAGGAGATCTGGGCTTGATCCCTCGCGAGAATATCTCCTGGAGAAGGGAATGGTTATCCACTCCAATATTCTTGCCTAGGAATTGGACACACAGGACCCAGGTCGCCGAGATCTGAAGAAAAGCATTTCTTCGGGGCCACCGAGGCGGAGGCCGGCAGGGACGTGGGCGAGGGCCCAGGCTTGTGGCTTGCAGGGAGCCCCGCGGACTGGGGAGCCCCACCCAGTGAGGACACAGGTGCGCCCACTTCCATGTGCTCCATGGCGCTCCTGGCGCTGTGGTTCCCAGTGTGGTTGCTGGAAGGGTTTTCTAGGACAGAATGTCAGAAATCATTCAAATTAGAAAAATAGATCAATTTTTTCCTCTGGAACAGGAAGGGTCAAGCCTAACAATATTCAGGGGAGAGTTCCTGGAGGAGATGGGCGGGCAGTGTTCTCATCAGTCTCCCTCCCCACACCAGACAGAGGCTCGTGATTCCACACAGGAAAACACGCCAGCACTGCGAGGATGGAATGTTCTGGGTTAGACGAGTGCTCTCGTCTCGATGATGACAATTAGCAGCTGTGGTAACTCACCAGCCACCCTGCTAAGCACACGTCTGGCCTCCTTTAACTGTCAGCGTACCCCGTGGCAAACACGGCCACCACCCCATTTTACAGATGAAGAAATGAGTTACAAGAAATTAAATACTTGGCCCTAAACCCCTCAGAAAGCAGGCCACCAAGCTTACACACCTGCCCTGTCCTTTACTTTCATATCCTGGCTAACAGAGCCTCATTCCCTCCCCCTGAGAATCAAACTTCCCCAAACACCTTAAACTAGTTGCTGGCACCTCATCATCTGTAACTTCTCGTACACTCTGGGCAGGAGCCCTCTGTCAGCTGTACCCGCTGCGAACATGGGCTCCAGTCTGTGCTTTGCTTTGCCATCTTCATCTAATGGTATCTCTTTTGATAAAAGAAGCCCTTGATGTTAATGAAGCCCAATGTATAGTCAGCTAAACCAATTTCAATGGTGAGTGCATTCTGAGGTTTACTAATGGATGTGTCTGGGGGCTTCCCTAGTGGCTCAGATGGTAAAGAATCTGCCTGTAATGCAGGAGATCTGGGCTTGATCCCTGCGTCGAGAATATCTCCTGGAGAAGGGAATGGTTATCCACTCCAATATTCTTGCCTAGGAAATTCCATGGACAGAAGAATAAAGAGTTGGACACGATTGAGTGACTAACACTTTCACTTTCAATGGATGTGTCTACCCCAACACTGAAAATATTCATAATGTTTTCTTCTAGCCTCTCTGTTCTCTTAAATGAAGGTCTACATTCAGGCCACTGATAGGCTTCACATTAACTTCTGTGTAGGTCTGAGGTGATGGTCAGGGGCAATTTCTTTCTGCTTGTATTCCCAATCGTCCAGCTCCCATAAAGAAAAGGCCATCCTTTCTCCACCAAGTTCCAGGGACCAGGGAGTGGACATCAGTCCACCACGCATGTAGAGACAGATGCAACTAAGCATCAACCAGATCAAGTTACAGAGCAATTTCATTGCTCTGAAAAGTCACACTTTTGCAATGACAGAAAATACCTTAAAGAGTATGTAGAAAAGAAGGACATCATTGGATGATGAACTCTCATCACTCAAAGTCTACAGCTGCAAAGAAAGAAGCTCATTTTCTGGAACCCTGGAGAAGGAAATGGCAATCCATTCCAGCACTCTTGCCTGGAGAATCCAATGGACAGAGGAGCCTGGGGGCTACAGTCCACGGGGTCCCAAGAGTCAGACACCGCTTAGCAACTAAATCACCATCACCATTTCCTGGAAAGTGCTGAAACTACTTCCATTTACTCTGAGTGCAGCTGATTGACACTCTTAGCACCTACAGCAAAGATCCTCCAGTGCTCCAGCCTTACCGGCCCTCCACCTTCTAGATGTAAAGACCATCGTCTTACCCAACACAGCTCTGCTCTCCTGGACCTTGACCCCACCCTTTGATCTCAGGCTCTTAACATTCTACCTCCTACCCCCTCAGCCACCAAGCCCTCCTGCCCTGATCCATCACCACTGTCTGGGTGCACCTGCCTTTCTACTCAAATACAGTGGCCAACAGATTCACTAATAGTTGTGCTATTCTCCAGCACTGAGGTCTAACCCAACTGCGTTCTGACCTTCTGGAGACTGCTAAAGAAACCTGAAATAAATGAATGACAACTCAAACCGGCCTATGCTACTGGGTCCTTTATCAACCTATGCCAACTCTATGAGTGGGCATATACATTGATTTGCCTTTCTGGAAATCTACTTGACCGTGTTATCAAAAATGGTACCTCTGGGCTTCCCTGGTAGCTCAGTGGTAAAGAGCTCTCCTGCTAATGCAGGAGACACGGGTTCGATCCCTGATCTAGGAAGATCCCACATGCTGCAGAGCAACTAAGCCCGTGAGCCACAACTATGGAGCCTGTGCTCTAGAGCCTCGGAGCCACAACGATTGAGCCCATGTGCCTCAACTGCTGAAGCCCAAGAGCCCTAGAGCCCGAGTTCCACAACAAGAGAGGTCACTGCAACAAGAAGCCTGTTCACCTCAACTAGAGAGTAGCCTCCACTCCCTGCAACTAAAGAAGAGCCTGCGGCAGCAGTGAAAACCCAGAATCGCCAAAACAAAAAAAAAAACAGTACCTCTAACCTCCTGGCACTTAATACAGGCACAATAAATATTTGTGACGGAATGAAGTAATGCTGATACCCTGTGAGCCATCAACTATGCTCTCAGGCATTCATCACAAGGAAGCGAGCCTGCTCAAGAAGACACAAGTCACATGGTCTGACGCCTGTCCTCCAGGAGCCCCTGGCCAACCCAGAATGACCGAAAAACAAAAAGCAACCCACAAATAATGTCTTTTTAGCACCTAACTGGCTATAAAAGTCACAAGCACGTTTACGGTTTATCCTAAATTAAGACTGCCAGGTAAAATACAGGACGTTCAGATAAAACTGAATTTTGGATAAACAAAATTTTTTTAGTATGTCTCAAATATTGTACGGGACATACTAATACTAAAACATTCTTCACTGTTTATCTGACATTCAAATGTAACTCGGTGGCCCATATTTTCATTTGCTAAATCTGGCCCCCTAAGTACCTCCTGGGCTAAACATATTTCTCATAATTCTGGCCAGTCAAAGTCCCTGTTTTCTCCCAGTTCTGGTCAGGTTCAATTATTCTGCATTACGCAAGTTCCTTGGAGACTGCTAAAGAAACCTGAAATAAATGAATGACAACTCAAACCGGCCTATGCTACTGGGTCCTTTATCAACCTATGCCAACTCTATGAGTGGGCATATACATTGATTTGCCTTTCTGGAAATCTACTTGACCGTGTTATCAAAAATGGTACCTCTGGGCTTCCCTGGTAGCTCAGTGGTAAAGAGCTCTCCTGCTAATGCAGGAGACACGGGTTCGATCCCTGATCTAGGAAGATCCCACATGCTGCAGAGCAACTAAGCCCGTGAGCCACAACTATGGAGCCTGTGCTCTAGAGCCTCGGAGCCACAACGATTGAGCCCATGTGCCTCAACTGCTGAAGCCCAAGAGCCCTAGAGCCCGAGTTCCACAACAAGAGAGGTCACTGCAACAAGAAGCCTGTTCACCTCAACTAGAGAGTAGCCTCCACTCCCTGCAACTAAAGAAGAGCCTGCGGCAGCAGTGAAAACCCAGAATCGCCAAAACAAAAACAAAAACAGTACCTCTAACCTCCTGGCACTTAATACAGGCACAATAAATATTTGTGACGGAATGAAGTAATGCTGATACCCTGTGAGCCATCAACTATGCTCTCAGGCATTCATCACAAGGAAGCGAGCCTGCTCAAGAAGACACAAGTCACATGGTCTGACGCCTGTCCTCCAGGAGCCCCTGGCCAACCCAGAATGACCGAAAAACAAAAAGCAACCCACAAATAATGTCTTTTTAGCACCTAACTGGCTATAAAAGTCACAAGCACGTTTACGGTTTATCCTAAATTAAGACTGCCAGGTAAAATACAGGACGTTCAGATAAAACTGAATTTTGGATAAACAAAATTTTTTTAGTATGTCTCAAATATTGTACGGGACATACTAATACTAAAACATTCTTCACTGTTTATCTGACATTCAAATGTAACTCGGTGGCCCATATTTTCATTTGCTAAATCTGGCCCCCTAAGTACCTCCTGGGCTAAACATATTTCTCATAATTCTGGCCAGTCAAAGTCCCTGTTTTCTCCCCAGGTTAACTTGGTCAGGTTCAATTATTCTGCATTACGCAAGTTTCTTCTTACTGCTAATAGCCTGATTCCGCTGTTGAAAGACTTTAAACCTCCCAAAGAAAGAGCAAATGGCAACTCTACACTGTGCGTCTCACCGTGTGAGTACAGGATTTACTGTTTCACTGTTTTCCTTATTGGTTTTTATTTAAAAACAAAACTTGTTCTTGAAACCTGGTACAAAGACAAAGCACGGCGTGGAGTCTAGTCACTGGTCATGACCCACCCACTCCCCTTAGGGCTGTGGGTGCAGGCATCTCAGCTCCCGCCAAGAGGCCTATGAAGGGCTCCTCTGGGGAGTGAGTGGGGTGAGCCACGAGAGGCAGGGGCTGGCCAGGTTTCTGCCATTTCCCACAGCTCACCCCCTAGAGGAGCCTTCCTACCACCCCCACTGGGGTCACCCCTGCTGCCCGGCATGGTTTCCCCTTCTTGGTACCACATAAGCTCTCCAGAAGGGCTGTGCCGCACTGCCCAGCGGCCTGCAGCTCACACAGGCCTGGCCAGAAACGCGACAGGTCCCAGGACGACATGCAGGGCTCCCGTGAAAGGGGAGCGGAGGGGAAAACCAGGGAGTGAGCGGCTGGCGGGTCAATGAGGGGACTTGGGGACGGCCACTACCCTGGAAACTGCCTAATGACGTGACAATAAGGTCTGTGGGCACCTCACTTTGTGAAGGCCGTCATCCCCTTCTTCGCACAGCCATGGGTGGTGATGGGGCAGGGAGCCATCTTCCTGCCCTTTTCTTTATTCCCCCTTTCAACAGAATGGGCTCCAGGGGGTGAGATCAGAGTCCCGTTGTCTTTTTTATTCTACTTTGTTTAGCAGAGAAATCTCAGAGCAAATGAGGATGGGTCGTTGAGAGAGAGGGCCAGATGTTTCCACAGTATGCTTTTTACAAACAACACAGGATCAGTGATCTCTTCAGAAAAGACACCAAAAATCCAAGAAATTTAGCACTGGGTCCTAGCTACCTGCAAGGCAAAACCAACACCTGGAAATTCTAGCTCCTCAATCATGACAAAGGGCCCAGGAGGTTAAGCTGCAGAATTCTGTCACCTCAGTGGACACGGGAGGCAGGGAGTGCAGCTCACCTGTCCCAATGTGTGGGGACCAAGTCGTAAGACGAGAAAGGAGACGCCCCCTGGGAGCCCTCACGTGCCTCACCACGTACCGGCCAGGACAGCAGCCTCGAACCCCATGTCCTCCACCGCAGCTCGGAGCTCTTCTGGGTGAGTTAGAGATGGATCGTAGAGGACTGTTCCGGTCCCTTCAGCCAAAGAGACTGAGACCTGCTGCACCCCCGCCCGCTGGGAGACCAGGCCCTCGATGGACTGGACGCAGGACTTGCAGGTCATGCCGGTGATGGCCAGAACCACAGTGCGGAGTGCACTGGAGGCCGGGGGGCTCCCAGTGTCTGCCCCGCTCCCTTCCGCCCCATCGAGGAGAGAGACTTTGAAGTTCCCAGGAGGCAGGGCCTCGATGGCCCTCCGCAGGGCCCCCGGGGAGGTGTGAGAAGGCTCATACTGGACTTGGGCAGTCCTGCTCTCCAAGGACACGTGGATACTCTGAACCCCGGGTAGCTGGCCGATGTTTTCTTCAATGTTCAGGACACAAGACTTACAGTGCATTCCATCCACTCTCAGGTGGAGGGGGACCCCCTGACCCCCCAAAGTCTCAGAGTTGTTGCACTTCTGGTTGATGGGAGCCGGAGGGGCAGGCGGGAGGGTGCTCTGGAGCCGCCTGATGTCGATGGGTCCCAGGCTCACGGGGGCCACCTTGTTCTTGATGACGGCTTCAAACCCCATGTCGGTCACGTGGTCCCGGAGGTCCCGAGGCTGGATAAGGTAGGGCTGGTAGGTAATGACCGCCTCCTGGTTGCTGAGCGAGACACGGACCCTCACAACGCCCTGCAGCTTCCCAATCTTGCCTTCTATGGAGCTGGCGCAGGACTGGCAGGTCATGCCCTCTACCCGAAGCTTGACCACAGCCTCTGGGGGGGGCGAGAACCTGGACGGCCAAGAGGCAGCCTTTCCCTGGGCCACGCTGGCCTGGAAACCCATGTCCTCAATCTGACGGCATACCTGCGGCAGGCTCAGCAGTGAGGGCGCGTATCTCACCTCAGCACTACCCTGCTCCAGGGAAACCTTAATGCCCACGATGCCTCTCAAACTGGAGACCCTGCCCTCGATGGACTGGACGCACGACTGGCAGGTCATGCCCACGATGCTGATGGTGCCGGTCGCTGTCTGGGAGGGGCGCACACCGTCCAGGTCGTCCTCGTAGCCGGTGTTGTCAAAGGCGAAGCTCTGCTTCATCACTGGCTGGGACAGCTTAGACGGGATCTAAAAGGAAGAGAAGGAACGTTTTTTATCCTTAAAACTAAATGTTTTCTAAACTCTCCCAGCTTGTCTGGGTATTGAGAAAATGGAAAATTATACCACGGGTGGTGCTGGCATCCAAACATCCCAAGAGTACAAGGCTATCCAAAGACACTAGTAGTCACCAAATGAATGGGCTTCCCCTGGTGGCTAGTGATAAAGAGTCTACCTGCAGTGCAGGAGATGTGGGTTCAATTTCTGGGTCAGGAAGATCCCATGGAGAAGGGAATGGCAACCCAGTCCAGTATTCCTCCCTGGAGAATCCCATGGACAGAGGAGCCTGGCAGGCTACAGTCCTTGGGGTCACAAAGAGGCGGACACGAAAGAGCAACTAAACCACTGCCACCACAATAAACAGCAGATGAAAGGGTTCGGGGTTCCTTCCAGCTCTGACATTCTGTGATTCTGAACCCAGACGTCAAATGCCCACCTTGGTGAAATGTGTTTCTACCGTGGACGGAGTGAAGGCTTCTGTAGGGAGGGAGACCGTGATGGGGCTGACAGGCACAGGGCAGCATGGCAAGTCTAGATCGAGGCAGAGAGCACAGCACCCACAGAAGAAGGGCCCAAGTCCCTCGAGACCTTCCTGACTCCTGCCGACCCCTGAAACCTCCCCACTGGACTTGGTCCTCTTAGTTCAGACTTCAGAGGCCCCGCTGGAATGCACATACATGGGATAGGCAACACCCCTATTCTCCCCTCTCTCTAGACGCGTCCGTCTCATTCTCTTAGCAGGGGTGAGACTTAATGACCGGGGGGTTAGATCAATGACCGTCGGGCACATGTTCCAATTGCAACCCTCCCAGCCTGTGGTGCCAGACCGCGGTGCCTGTGACCAAGGATCTGGAAGGATACTCCTTGAGCACAGAGGTGCCCAGGGGACCACAGGGAGCGGGAGGAGGACAGCTGGAAGGACAGGAAGTCAGGCTGAACAAGGTATTCCCAGAGCTGCCCCAACAGAATCCCTGCCCCACAGGGACCACTGCAGTCATTACTCAGACTGACACGTGCCTCGCCCAACCAAAGGGATTTGCTTTCTTGGTATATCACGGCTCACGTGTAATTTCACAATGTCATGATGATGTGGCTTCAGCCACTCTATTAACAAAATTTCTGTTTCTTAGGGTCTCAGCCTCACTGTGCTCTTTAATTAGATACAGTTTTTAAAAGAGTACTATTACCTGCTTCAGACATTTGGGCACAGGTCTTTATACATGGAACCTAATTTAAAAAAAAAAAAAAAAAAGGTACATCACTCTGCACCTACACAGCCCTGCTCATCTTCCACTGAATCTCCATGATGTGGATTGACCTTCTCTGTCCCTGTGCGTAAAATGCAGATCTTCTCAACTTCAATTTTTGAGCAGTTTAACGAGACAAAAAATTTTTAAAATATTTTTAAAATTTGGCTTCTTTTTAATCGATTTTTTATCCATTTGTTTTCATCCATTTTTATTCTTTGGCATATGTGGGCCTCCTATCACAGTTGCCTCTCTCGTTGCAGAGCACGGCTCTGGGCGCATGCGCTCCAGAGCGCTGGCTCGTAATTGGACACACTGGCCCAGCTGCTCTGCGGCACGTGGGATCTTCCTGGGCCAGGGATGGAACCGGCGCCCCTTGCACTGCAAGATGGACTCTTGACCCACCGGACCACCAGGGAAATAATTTTTGAAACAGATTATGAATGCTTATTTGTATATCAACAGAAGAAATATACTACTTTGGGATGACTAATTATAAGGAATTCTTTTTTTTATTCTAAAATAGAAAAAAGGGAATAATTAAGTAATTTATGAGTAAGCATGACTGCAACCCTAGGGACTGTAGCCTGCTAGAATCCTCTGTCTGTGGGATTCTCCAGGCAAGAATACTGGAGTGGGTTGCCATGCCCTCCTCCAGATCTTTCTGACTCAGGGATCGAACCCACATCTCTTACGTCTCCAGCACTGGCAAAGGGTTCTTTACCAGTAAAATCTAGTATTTTGGTTATCTGTTCCTACACGACAGAGCAAACCTAGTGGCTTATGATGACCGCTCACAGTGTCTTGGTGGGGACAGGACTTGGCAAGGAAAGCTCATCTCTGCTCACAGAGCACCCTCTGGGGTGCCCTGGATGAGGCTGGGGATCCACTTCCAAGAAGGGATTTGCTTTCTTGGTATATCACGGCTCACGTGTAATTTCACAATGTCATGATGATGTGGCTTCAGCCACTCTATTAACAAAATTTCTGTTTCTTAGGGTCTCAGCCTCACTGTGCTCTTTAATTAGATACAGTTTTTAAAAGAGTACTATTACCTGCTTCAGACATTTGGGCACAGGTCTTTATACATGGAACCTAATTTAAAAAAAAAAAAAAAAAAGGTACATCACTCTGCACCTACACAGCCCTGCTCATCTTCCACTGAATCTCCATGATGTGGATTGACCTTCTCTGTCCCTGTGCGTAAAATGCAGATCTTCTCAACTTCAATTTTTGAGCAGTTTAACGAGACAAAAATTTTAATATATTTTTTAAAATTTGGCTTCTTTTTAATCGATTTTTTATCCATTTGTTTTCATCCATTTTTATTCTTTGGCATATGTGGGCCTCCTATCACAGTTGCCTCTCTCGTTGCAGAGCACGGCTCTGGGCGCATGCGCTCCAGAGCGCTGGCTCGTAATTGGACACACTGGCCCAGCTGCTCTGCGGCACGTGGGATCTTCCTGGGCCAGGGATGGAACCGGCGCCCCTTGCACTGCAAGATGGACTCTTGACCCACCGGACCACCAGGGAAATAATTTTTGAAACAGATTATGAATGCTTATTTGTATATCAACAGAAGAAATATACTACTTTGGGATGACTAATTATAAGGAATTCTTTTTTTTATTCTAAAATAGAAAAAAGGGAATAATTAAGTAATTTATGAGTAAGCATGACTGCAACCCTAGGGACTGTAGCCTGCTAGAATCCTCTGTCTGTGGGATTCTCCAGGCAAGAATACTGGAGTGGGTTGCCATGCCCTCCTCCAGATCTTTCTGACTCAGGGATCGAACCCACATCTCTTACGTCTCCAGCACTGGCAAAGGGTTCTTTACCAGTAAAATCTAGTATTTTGGTTATCTGTTCCTACACGACAGAGCAAACCTAGTGGCTTATGATGACCGCTCACAGTGTCTTGGTGGGGACAGGACTTGGCAAGGAAAGCTCATCTCTGCTCACAGAGCACCATCTGGGGTGACCTGGATGAGGCTGGGGATCCACTTCCAAGAAGATGGTTCATTCATCACATGGCTGGCAAGCTCATGCTGGCTGCTGTTGGCAGGGGCCTCGGTTCTCTCTCACGGAGCCTCTCTCCACACGCCTAGGCTGGGCACCTCCCTGCTCGGGCGTTCTGGGTTCTGAGAGGGGGTGTCACAACAGTGAGCATTCCCAGAGAACCAGCCCCAGTGTGCAAATGCTTATCAGGTCTCTGCTTGCATCACACTTGCTAATCCACCATTGGTTAAAGACAGTCACACAGCCATACTCAGTCAATACAGGAGAGAATTACACGAGGGTTTACACACAAGGAGGTGGAGCCCACCTACACCTCTAGGTACCCAGGTCCTTTGGAATTTGCTAAGAAAACTAGGACTTTACAAAGAAAAGGCAGGGAAAGGAATATAAACTGTTTATTCAATAGGATGGGCCAGGAAAGGGAAATAAGACCTTTGGACAGGCCATTCTAATATGAAGAAATGGAAATGGGGTGGTGTGCTTTAACGAAAGTATTCAAAGCCAGAATGAAATTGCAGAGCCCAGAAATGACATGCTTTCTTAAAAATGGCTGTGATCACAAATCAAAGAGCAAATATTGATACATCCACAAGGGAAGGGCCACTAGCCACTTCTGAGATCTCTTAGTTACACCTGGGTCCCCAACCTGCTCCTCCTGAAACTCCTTTCGCTTTGAAAGACACGGAACACCCTTAGCAACTTAGGAGGCAGAAGTATCATTACATGCCTGCAACTTTTCCCGTATATAACCTCCACCCATGCAACTCTATGCTGAACTTACATGGAATTCAAAATACAGAAAGGTCCTGATTTTGTCCATATGTACTGTCGACTGAGAAGACATGAACAACTTAAGAGTTGTGGGCTGAGTTTTATTTGGGGCACAATTAGGGCTGCAGCCCAGAAGACGGCATCTTGTTCAGTCACTGGCAATGCAATCGTATTTTGCCCTCTTACGTCTCCAGCACTGGCAAAGGGTTCTTTACCAGTAAAATCTAGTATTTTGGTTATCTGTTCCTACACGACAGAGCAAACCTAGTGGCTTATGATGACCGCTCACAGTGTCTTGGTGGGGACAGGACTTGGCAAGGAAAGCTCATCTCTGCTCACAGAGCACCATCTGGGGTGACCTGGATGAGGCTGGGGATCCACTTCCAAGAAGATGGTTCATTCATCACATGGCTGGCAAGCTCATGCTGGCTGCTGTTGGCAGGGGCCTCGGTTCTCTCTCACGGAGCCTCTCTCCACACGCCTAGGCTGGGCACCTCCCTGCTCGGGCGTTCTGGGTTCTGAGAGGGGGTGTCACAACAGTGAGCATTCCCAGAGAACCAGCCCCAGTGTGCAAATGCTTATCAGGTCTCTGCTTGCATCACACTTGCTAATCCACCATTGGTTAAAGACAGTCACACAGCCATACTCAGTCAATACAGGAGAGAATTACACGAGGGTTTACACACAAGGAGGTGGAGCCCACCTACACCTCTAGGTACCCAGGTCCTTTGGAATTTGCTAAGAAAACTAGGACTTTACAAAGAAAAGGCAGGGAAAGGAATATAAACTGTTTATTCAATAGGATGGGCCAGGAAAGGGAAATAAGACCTTTGGACAGGCCATTCTAATATGAAGAAATGGAAATGGGGTGGTGTGCTTTAACGAAAGTATTCAAAGCCAGAATGAAATTGCAGAGCCCAGAAATGACATGCTTTCTTAAAAATGGCTGTGATCACAAATCAAAGAGCAAATATTGATACATCCACAAGGGAAGGGCCACTAGCCACTTCTGAGATCTCTTAGTTACACCTGGGTCCCCAACCTGCTCCTCCTGAAACTCCTTTCGCTTTGAAAGACACGGAACACCCTTAGCAACTTAGGAGGCAGAAGTATCATTACATGCCTGCAACTTTTCCCGTATATAACCTCCACCCATGCAACTCTATGCTGAACTTACATGGAATTCAAAATACAGAAAGGTCCTGATTTTGTCCATAAGTACTGTCGACTGAGAAGACATGAACAACTTAAGAGTTGTGGGCTGAGTTTTATTTGGGGCACAATTAGGGCTGCAGCCCAGAAGACGGCATCTTGTTCAGTCACTGGCAATGCAATCGGTAAATACCAATTGTAGCTGACAGTACACAGACCCAACCGGTAGCAAATAGCTAATGATTCTCAGCGTGCCTTTATGAGGAAGGCATTTTAAATCCCTAAGGCTCAAGATAATTCTGTAAGTAAATATGTTTATCACTATTTTACTGTTGAAACAGACCCAGAGGTTTATCCAAGGTCACTTAAATAACAGAGCTCGGATTTAAATCCAACTCAAAGTCCAAAAGGCTTTCTTTCTTTCTTTCTTTTTTAAATCTTAAAGTTACTCTTTTCTGTTTAGCCATGTTAATTATAGGAAGAGATTACAATGCCGAAAAGCAAAATGAAGAAACACAGCCACATCCTACTGCAGGGAAGGAAAATTTGCCACCCTAAACACATCTCTTTGGCATATTCTTTCAAGCTAGTTATTTCCTGGTTAACAGCCAACACTGAAAGGGCACTGAAAACCAAGTAGGAGTTGCCTTTTTGTAAGAAACACATATTTGTAAAGGAATCTCCCTCTGTCCCTGGAAGAGGAAACTGATCAAATCTCTAGAAACTCGATTGATCGATGGAGAAGTAAGTGACAAATGTGTACCGTGCTCACTGCTGTTTACTTGCTTTTCCCAGGAACTGGCCAGTGACTCTCCCACCTCAGCATCCTCACCGGATGGTATCTGAGGTGAGGGCTTTGCCATTTTGGTGAGGGTTTTGACTTTCATTGTGATCACAAAGAGCAAATATTGATACATCCACAAGGGAAGGGCCACTAGCCACTTCTGAGATCTCTTAGTTACACCTGGGTCCCCAACCTGCTCCTCCTGAAACTCCTTTCGCTTTGAAAGACACGGAACACCCTTAGCAACTTAGGAGGCAGAAGTATCATTACATGCCTGCAACTTTTCCCGTATATAACCTCCACCCATGCAACTCTATGCTGAACTTACATGGAATTCAAAATACAGAAAGGTCCTGATTTTGTCCATATGTACTGTCGACTGAGAAGACATGAACAACTTAAGAGTTGTGGGCTGAGTTTTATTTGGGGCACAATTAGGGCTGCAGCCCAGAAGACGGCATCTTGTTCAGTCACTGGCAATGCAATCGGTAAATACCAATTGTAGCTGACAGTACACAGACCAACCGGTAGCAAATAGCTAATGATTCTCAGCGTGCCTTTATGAGGAAGGCATTTTAAATCCCTAAGGCTCAAGATAATTCTGTAAGTAAATATGTTTATCACTATTTTACTGTTGAAACAGACCCAGAGGTTTATCCAAGGTCACTTAAATAACAGAGCTCGGATTTAAATCCAACTCAAAGTCCAAAAGGCTTTCTTTCTTTCTTTCTTTTTTAAATCTTAAAGTTACTCTTTTCTGTTTAGCCATGTTAATTATAGGAAGAGATTACAATGCCGAAAAGCAAAATGAAGAAACACAGCCACATCCTACTGCAGGGAAGGAAAATTTGCCACCCTAAACACATCTCTTTGGCATATTCTTTCAAGCTAGTTATTTCCTGGTTAACAGCCAACACTGAAAGGGCACTGAAAACCAAGTAGGAGTTGCCTTTTTGTAAGAAACACATATTTGTAAAGGAATCTCCCTCTGTCCCTGGAAGAGGAAACTGATCAAATCTCTAGAAACTCGATTGATCGATGGAGAAGTAAGTGACAAATGTGTACCGTGCTCACTGCTGTTTACTTGCTTTTCCCAGGAACTGGCCCGAAGTGACTCTCCCCACCTCAGCATCCTCACCGGATGGTATCTGAGGTGAGGGCTTTGGCCATTTTGGTGAGTTGCTTTTTCCTGGTCTGTCCCATGCATTCACATTATGAAACTTTCGTTTGACTTTCTCTTGCCAATCTGTCTCAGGTCAGTTTCATTCCTGGACAAGTCAGAAGAAGAGAAGGGCAGAGAAAAATGTCTTCCGGGCTTCCCTGGTGGTCCAGTGGGTAAGGACACCGCCTTGCAGTGCAAGGGGTGCCGGTTCGATCCCTGGCCTGGGAAGATCCCACGTGCCGCGGAACGGCTAGACCGATGTGTCCAATTACCAAGCCAGAGCTCTGGAGCGCATGAGCCCAGAGCCAGTGCTCTGCGACAACAGAGGCCACTGCGATGGGAGGCCCACGTGGCCCAAAGAACAAAGATGGGTGAAAATGGAGAAATGAAAGACCAATAGAAGTGGCCCGCCTGCTCCCCTCCCTCCCCACCCTACCCTCCTCAAATAAATAAATAAATAAATCTTAAAAAAGAACGTCTTCCTCCTCGACACTACCTGTCAGGTAACAATAGGCCAGGTGAATGAGCACAGTAGGGAGGTGAGGGTGTGGCTGAGACCGCTGGATGGCCTGGGCCTAAGCCTAGACAAGCCTTAGTATCTGCTCTGTTCTTATCTGAGAATTCTTTAAACATCAGATTCACTGCAGGAGAATCAGAAGAGACACAAGAAAAGATCCTACCCAAACCATCCCAGGAAAATGGGTGTCAGTCTCTAAACACCCCCGCTGCCCCACCCCCACTCCCGTCCCCAAGAAAGAATCAATGTCCCCAGTTAAACCTGTGCGTAGGGCTTCCCTGGTGGTCCAGTGGGTAAGGACACCGCCTTGCAGTGCAAGGGGTGCCGGTTCGATCCCTGGCCTGGGAAGATCCCACGTGCCGCGGAACGGCTAGACCGATGTGTCCAATTACCAAGCCAGAGCTCTGGAGCGCATGAGCCCAGAGCCAGTGCTCTGCGACAACAGAGGCCACTGCGATGGGAGGCCCACGTGGCCCAAAGAACAAAGATGGGTGAAAATGGAGAAATGAAAGACCAATAGAAGTGGCCCGCCTGCTCCCCTCCCTCCCCACCCTACCCTCCTCAAATAAATAAATAAATAAATCTTAAAAAAGAACGTCTTCCTCCTCGACACTACCTGTCAGGTAACAATAGGCCAGGTGAATGAGCACAGTAGGGAGGTGAGGGTGTGGCTGAGACCGCTGGATGGCCTGGGCCTAAGCCTAGACAAGCCTTAGTATCTGCTCTGTTCTTATCTGAGAATTCTTTAAACATCAGATTCACTGCAGGAGAATCAGAAGAGACACAAGAAAAGATCCTACCCAAACCATCCCAGGAAAATGGGTGTCAGTCTCTAAACACCCCCGCTGCCCCACCCCCCCACTCCCCGTCCCCAAGAAAGAATCAATGTCCCCAGTTAAACCTGTGCGTAGGGCTTCCCTGGTGGTCCAGTGGGTAAAGAGTCCACCTTGCACTGCAAGAGGCACTGGTTTGATCCCCGGTACAGGAAGATCCCATGTGCTACAGAGCGGCTGGACCAGTGTGTCCAATTACAAGCCAGCGCTCTGGAGCGCATGTGCCCAGAGCTGGTGCTCCGCTATAGGAGGGGCCACTGCAATGGGAGGCCCACTCAGGCCAAAGAACAAAGATGGATGAAAATAAATAAATGAAAGACCAATATAAGTGGCCAAATATCAAAAAAACAAAAACAAAAACAAACCCTGTGTGTAAAAAAAAAACAGGAAGGGAGGACTTCCCTGACAGTGCATTGGTTACGAATCCTGGCTTCCAACACAGGGGGGCATGGGTTCAATCCCTGGCTGGGAAAACAAGGATCAAGCATGCTGCATGATATGGGCAAAACAAACAAACAAACAAACAAAACTGTACATATATAGATTCAGACAAATACATACTTAGGTACTAACACATAAAATTGAGGTTATCTATGAGTGAGTTATAACATTCTGATTTTTCACTGCCTGTATATATATTTTCCAAATTTTAAAACTTAAATGGAAAAAAGAAGTCCTGGGTTTTTTTTTTTAACCAGATAGCAAATGTGGTTTTTCAGTTTCTCTTAGGCAAAGAAGAAAATGTTCTGTTAAACCATGCTAATATAAACAACAATAATATTATCGTTGTGATAAAGATGTCAGCCATGAGGAACAGATGACATATTTCTACAAGGCTTAATCCTCCAAAGAACATGTTCACATCTGTGCTTAAATATCTGCCCTCCTATGTGTTGTGAATTTCCTGAAGGGATGTCTGAGGTCGGGTAGGAAGCCTTGGATGGGAGTTGCAGCCTTGTCTGAGCAGCCCAAGCCTCAGTTTTCCCTGGTGTGAAAGGAGGTAAGAATAATCCCAAGCCAATTCTGAAAGAGGCCTCAAAGCTAAGGGAACGTAGAAGGCTAAAAGGCTAACGTAGTGAATGATTGAAAGTGAATGTTAAGGAAAACAAACATGGCTTCGTTTGATCTTCAAAAGCGGCCCAGGGAAGCAGGCAGGAAGCTCATTATGTGCCACCACTTTGCTGATAAGACTAACCATTAAAACGCATGTACACATTCCCCCATCCCCAAGCCAATCCCTTCAAACTGTGCTGCTTCACAAAGGGCCAGAAAAAACTTCCAGTGAGATTTGCATTTTATCTACTGCGAAAACAAACCAAAAGGCAGGCATCAGTTCAAACACTGAAGAGGGCAGACAGGGTGCCCAGGCTGTGTGGGCTCCAGACTGACCTCTGGCCTCAGGGCCCCCGCCACTCCTGGTGTTGACTGCGCACTTTCTGGGAACATGCACGCAAATGACCATTTACCCCCAGCTTCTCTCGCTTGACTGCAATGAGGGAAAAACTTTAACCCTTACTGAGCAATTGGAAGAACTCAATCTCATTGTGGTTCTGATTTGCATTTCTCAGATGACTGGTGATGACCATCCCCTTCACCTGTGGGGGACTGGTAGGCCTTTGGAGCACTGTCTGGTAGAGTGGTTATCATCAAGAAGGCAAGAGATAACAAACGAGAGTGAAGATGTGGAGAAAAAGGGGAAACCCCTTTAACACTGTGGGCAGGAATGCAAATATTACAGCTACAAAGGAAAATAGTATGGAGGTTCCTAAAAAAATGGAAATAGAACTACCATGTGCTGTGCTTACTCACTTCAGTTATGTCTGACCCTTTGTGACCCCATGGACTGTAGCCCACCAGGCTCCTCAACGGGATTCTCCAGGCAAGAATACTGGAGTGGGTTGCCGTGCCCTGCTCCAGGGCATCTTCCATACAACCCAGCAATTCCACTCCTGGATCTACTTAAAGATGAAAACACTATGTTGACGAGACATATGCACATCCATGTTCATAGCAGCATTATTTCCAATAACAAAGACATGGGAACCACCTGAGTGTTCATCAGTAGATGAATGGATATAGGAAACGTGGTATATACACAGGATGGTCGAGCAACTTCCACTTTTGGGCTTCCCTGGTGGCTTAGATGGTGAAGAATCCGCCTGCAATGCAGGAGACTTGGGTTCGATTCCTGGGTTGGAAAAATCCCCTAGAGAAGGGTTAGGCTCCCCACTCCAGTATTCTTGCCTGGATCATTCCATGGCTCATCCACGGGGTTGCAAAGAGTGGGACATGACTGAGCAACTTGACTTACCCAATGAAAAATGATTTAACCATAAAAAAATGAAGCCCCATCATTTGTGACAATATGCATGGACCTTGAGAACATTAGGCTAAATCAGACAGAGAGACAAACCCTGTATGACCTCATTTATGTGCAGAAATCTAAAACAAAAGAAAAATAAGAAACTCCAATAAAGAGGTCAGATTTGTGGTTACCAGAGGTAGAGCCAGTACTGCGCACTTTCTGGGAACATGCACGCAAATGACCATTTACCCCCAGCTTCTCTCGCTTGACTGCAATGAGGGAAAAACTTTAACCCTTACTGAGCAATTGGAAGAACTCAATCTCATTGTGGTTCTGATTTGCATTTCTCAGATGACTGGTGATGACCATCCCCTTCACCTGTGGGGGACTGGTAGGCCTTTGGAGCACTGTCTGGTAGAGTGGTTATCATCAAGAAGGCAAGAGATAACAAACGAGAGTGAAGATGTGGAGAAAAGGGAACCCTTGAACACTGTTGGCAGGAATGCAAATATTACAGCTACAAAGGAAAATAGTATGGAGGTTCCTAAAAAAATGGAAATAGAACTACCATGTGCTGTGCTTACTCACTTCAGTTATGTCTGACCCTTTGTGACCCCATGGACTGTAGCCCACCAGGCTCCTCAAC
Source organism: Tragulus kanchil (assembly GCA_022376925.1). Lineage (NCBI taxonomy): Eukaryota > Metazoa > Chordata > Mammalia > Artiodactyla > Tragulidae > Tragulus > Tragulus kanchil. Next base: position 71,607,247 of record JAIOJX010000003.1, on the reverse strand, counting down.
GGGATTCTCCAGGCAAGAATACTGGAGTGGGTTGCCGTGCCCTGCTCCAGGGCATCTTCCATACAACCCAGCAATTCCACTCCTGGATCTACTTAAAGATGAAAACACTATGTTGAGAGACATATGCACATCCATGTTCATAGCAGCATTATTTCCAATAACAAAGACATGGGAACCACCTGAGTGTTCATCAGTAGATGAATGGATATAGGAAACGTGGTATATACACAGGATGGTCGAGCAACTTCCACTTTTGGGCTTCCCTGGTGGCTTAGATGGTGAAGAATCCGCCTGCAATGCAGGAGACTTGGGTTCGATTCCTGGGTTGGAAAAATCCCCTAGAGAAGGGTTAGGCTCCCCACTCCAGTATTCTTGCCTGGATCATTCCATGGCTCATCCACGGGGTTGCAAAGAGTGGGACATGACTGAGCAACTTGACTTACCCAATGAAAAATGATTTAACCATAAAAAAATGAAGCCCCATCATTTGTGACAATATGCATGGACCTTGAGAACATTAGGCTAAATCAGACAGAGAGACAAACCCTGTATGACCTCATTTATGTGCAGAAATCTAAAACAAAAAGAAAAAATAAGAAACTCCAATAAAGAGGTCAGATTTGTGGTTACCAGAGGTAGAGAGTCAGGGGGAAATCAGAATTGGATGAAGGTGGCCAAAAGGTACAAATTTCTAATTACCAGGTAAGTACCCAGGAATGTAATGTACAACATGGCGGCTGTAGTTATTGATATGCAGTGCTATATATCAATTATATCTCAACAAAACTGAGGAAAAAAAGAATGAGAAGGGAAAACAATAACGAAATACAAATGCAAATAAGCTGTCACTTTTCATCCAACAGGCAGGCAAAAAATTTTGTTTGACGATACAGTAAGAAAGAGAGTATGGAAAAACAATTCTCAACTCCTGTTGGTAGAAAAATAAATTTACACAATCTTTTTGGAGAGAAGTTAGCACTGTCAAAATATTAAGTGCTTCTGTTTCAGTACTTCCGGGAATCTCATCATATAAACACACAGTGCTACGAGAATGTCCACTGCTATATTCAGTAGTGAAAATACAGCAGCCATCTAAGTCTTCTATAGAGAACAGGTTACATAAAGTACCCACCCAAAAGAATTTTATGCAGTGTTTTTGTCTCTTTTTTAAGGTGAATTTCCATGTATTGACATGGAAATCTATCCCTGAGAGATTTAAGAGTGAAGAAGTTGTAGAACTACGTAAGAGTATACACTATATTTTATTTTCTATAGAGGATGAAAAACACACTTCTATACTTTGTTACTGATGTTTACACCCTGCAGATACTAATTTTAGGAGAAAATTAAGAAATACAGTAACAAGTTCCATAGAGAAGTCAATACCGCTGTGGTACTGCTGCTGATGGCCCCATGACAATTCAGTACTGACTTCTTTAAGTGACTGGACCACCCACTTCATCTGTTTTTTCCCCTTGATATAGCTGGGACATGCTGTGCCAGCTAGGTTGCCTTGGTTTCAGGTAGGCAAGAAAAACAGAACAGAAAACCAGCCTGACCACCCCTCATCCAGCGCAGAATCCTGTATGTTGGGATCTTCCTGGTAGTCTAGTGGTTAAGGTCTCACCTTTCAACAGGAGGAGTGTAGGTTCAATCCCTGGTCTGGTCGGGGAGCTAAAACTCTCACATACCTCGTGACCAAAAACACAAAATATAAAACAGAAGCAATGTTGCAACAAATGCAATAAAGACTTAAAAAAAATTAAAAACAAAAAAACAAACAAAAAAAAACCCAGAAAAGAATCCTGTAGGTCGCCTTCCAGAATGGTCAGGCCCACAAACCAACACTCTCATCAGTCACCAACCAGTTCAGTGTTTCCAACATCAGTCCTTCCTCCTGCCGCAGAAATCCACTTCCAGTTCATGAGTGGGTATTTGTTCCCTCAATAGCTCATTCTCTGTACATTAATCCACTGTCTAGTGGAAGAGAAAGACAGACAACACAGCAGCCGAGCTTGGCCACAGTCAAAGAGTAAGGAGGCCCAGCGGGCAGTTCTGAGTGGAAAGGGGAATTCCAGCCCCATTTCAGCTGGAAGTAGGCCAGGGAGCCTCTACTCCCCACAATTCCCCAGTGGGCTTCTGAGAGGTAGGAGCCTGTTCCTTTCCCAGCCACTGTCCTGGGCCTGCGAGTTAACAAGAAGCCCTGGGAGGCCTGTGTACACAGGGCCAGAACAGCCAGGTCGGGGCGCTGAGGCCCTGCCTTCTCCTCTTTGGTTATCATGCTCCTGGCAGGGTGCAGGTGTGAGTGGGGATGCAGGTGGGTGTGCGGTACCTGTTCGTGTTTTCATTCTGCATTTGTAAAAAGAAAACTCTACCTTTTACAAGAAATGTCAAAAGTACACAAATCCACGACGACAGACTCAATTTTGAAATGTTTTCTTCAGAGCAGCTACCTGCATCTTTTGAGAATCATGTACCACCTGAACGGTAACTTTCTATTCACTCCATGTTGTGCTGTGCAATGCTTAATCACTCAGTTGTGTCCGACTCTTTTCAACCCCAGGTCTGAGCTACCAGGGAAGCCCTCTCAAATACTCAGATGTTTTCAAACTCTATGCCGCCCGGCATGTTAAACACTCCCTATCCTAACAGAAAAGCAAGAGCCTGTCCTCGATGGGCCGGCAGATTCTTTACCACTGAGCCACCAAGGGGCCTGTCACATACCTGGTTTAGGGTTTCCCCAAAGGAGGAGTGATTCAATCCCTGGTCTGGTCGGAGCTAAAACTCTCACATACCTCGTAACCAAAAACACAAAATATAAAACAGAAGCAATGTTGCAACAAATGCAATAAAGACTTAAAAAAAATTAAAAACAAAAAAACAAACAAAAAAAAACCCAGAAAAGAATCCTGTAGGTCGCCTTCCAGAATGGTCAGGCCCACAAACCAACACTCTCATCAGTCACCAACCAGTTCAGTGTTTCCAACATCAGTCCTTCCTCCTGCCGCAGAAATCCACTTCCAGTTCATGAGTGGGTATTTGTTCCCTCAATAGCTCATTCTCTGTACATTAATCCACTGTCTAGTGGAAGAGAAAGACAGACAACACAGCAGCCGAGCTTGGCCACAGTCAAAGAGTAAGGAGGCCCAGCGGGCAGTTCTGAGTGGAAAGGGGAATTCCAGCCCCATTTCAGCTGGAAGTAGGCCAGGGAGCCTCTACTCCCCACAATTCCCCAGTGGGCTTCTGAGAGGTAGGAGCCTGTTCCTTTCCCAGCCACTGTCCTGGGCCTGCGAGTTAACAAGAAGCCCTGGGAGGCCTGTGTACACAGGGCCAGAACAGCCAGGTCGGGGCGCTGAGGCCCTGCCTTCTCCTCTTTGGTTATCATGCTCCTGGCAGGGTGCAGGTGTGAGTGGGGATGCAGGTGGGTGTGCGGTACCTGTTCGTGTTTTCATTCTGCATTTGTAAAAAGAAAACTCTACCTTTTACAAGAAATGTCAAAAGTACACAAATCCACGAACGACAGACACAATTTTGAAATGTTTTCTTCAGAGCAGCTACCTGCATCTTTTGAGAATCATGTACCACCTGAACGGTAACTTTCTATTCACTCCATGTTGTGCTGTGCAATGCTTAATCACTCAGTTGTGTCCGACTCTTTTCAACCCCAGGTCTGAGCTACCAGGGAAGCCCTCTCAAATACTCAGATGTTTTCAAACTCTATGCCGCCCGGCATGTTAAACACTCCCTATCCTAACAGAAAAGCAAGAGCCTGTCCTCGATGGGCCGGCAGATTCTTTACCACTGAGCCACCAAGGGGCCTGTCCTCAAACAGACCTGGGATTCAACCTCTCAGACAGATGACCTAACCGCTTGATCTCAGCTTTCTGTCTGTTAAAGGAGGAACTTGATTACATGAGGTGACAAGTCTCTTCCACACACCGAGTACTCAATAAGTTATCTCAAGTTGATCTGGAGTTTGACTTACAGAAGACCTACAGAGTCAACAATGCACTGTTAACAGCGAATAAGTCCTCAGTTGTAACTGACTTTTAGTTTGGTTTTTATCATCATAAACCACCTACTCGGGCTTCCCTGGTGGTCCAGTGGGTAAGGACACCGCCTTGCAGTGCAGGGGGCGCCAGTTTGATCCCTGGCCTGGGAGGATCCCACGTGCCACGGAGCGGCTGGACTGATGTGTCCAATTGCCGAGCTGGAGCTCTTGGAGCGCATGCGCCCAGAGTCAGTGCTCTGCGACAACAGAGGCCACCGCGATGGGAGGCCCACACGGGCCAAAGAACAAAAGATGGATGAAAATAGACAAATGAAAGACCAATAGAAGTGGCCCGCCTGCTCCCATCCCTCCCCCCTCCCCCCCAAAATAAACCACCTACTCACTACAAATTTCCCCCATTTGGGGATAATTAATTTAAATGATATTATGTATAAGCATCCTATGGATAGAGGAGCCTGGTGGGCTACAGTCCAAGGGGTCACAAAAGAGTCAGGCACCACGTAGCGACTAAACAACAAATATACATGTTTATAAATACCTAAATCTCTATAAAATATTAAGTAAAAATACAAGGTATATAACATATTTGTACACACACACAGGCTCACATATGCGTATTCATGCATGTAGTAGCATAATGGCTGAAGCATATGGCGGCGTTCAGTGTCTTTATAGTTTTTTCGTGTTATGAATTTTGAGAATCATGTACCACCTGAACGGTAACTTTCTATTCACTCCATGTTGTGCTGTGCAATGCTTAATCACTCAGTTGTGTCCGACTCTTTTCAACCCCAGGTCTGAGCTACCAGGGAAGCCCTCTCAAATACTCAGATGTTTTCAAACTCTATGCCGCCCGGCATGTTAAACACTCCCTATCCTAACAGAAAAGCAAGAGCCTGTCCTCGATGGGCCGGCAGATTCTTTACCACTGAGCCACCAAGGGGCCTGTCCTCAAACAGACCTGGGATTCAACCTCTCAGACAGATGACCTAACCGCTTGATCTCAGCTTTCTGTCTGTTAAAGGAGGAACTTGATTACATGAGGTGACAAGTCTCTTCCACACACCAAGTACTCAATAAGTTATCTCAAGTTGATCTGGAGTTTGACTTACAGAAGACCTACAGAGTCAACAATGCACTGTTAACAGCGAATAAGTCCTCAGTTGTAACTGACTTTTATTTTGGGTTTTTTATCATCATAAACCACCTACTCGGGCTTCCCTGGTGGTCCAGTGGGTAAGGACACCGCCTTGCAGTGCAGGGGGCGCCAGTTTGATCCCTGGCCTGGGAGGATCCCACGTGCCACGGAGCGGCTGGACTGATGTGTCCAATTGCCGAGCTGGAGCTCTTGGAGCGCATGCGCCCAGAGTCAGTGCTCTGCGACAACAGAGGCCACCGCGATGGGAGGCCCACACGGGCCAAAGAACAAAAGATGGATGAAAATAGACAAATGAAAGACCAATAGAAGTGGCCCGCCTGCTCCCATCCCTCCCCCCTCCCCCCCAAAATAAACCACCTACTCACTACAAATTTCCCCCATTTGGGGATAATTAATTTAAATGATATTATGTATAAGCATCCTATGGATAGAGGAGCCTGGTGGGCTACAGTCCAAGGGGTCACAAAAGAGTCAGGCACCACGTAGCGACTAAACAACAAATATACATGTTTATAAATACCTAAATCTCTATAAAATATTAAGTAAAAATACAAGGTATATAACATATTTGTACACACACACAGGCTCACATATGCGTATTCATGCATGTAGTAGCATAATGGCTGAAGCATATGGCTGCTTTCATTGTCTTTATAGTTTTCTATATTCCCCTTGCCTCGTGTTAAATTTGTTTTGTATAATGAGCAGGTGTTGCTTCTATAATCAGAGGTTTAGAAAAAAAAAATAGCTGCAACTGTGTTCAGACAGATTAACTGGCTAATGCAGTTCCACCAGAGAGGACCTAACACATCTCTGAGCTGGGAATCCCACTGAAGATCATTCTGGCAGAGAGAATACCATTGTGCATTTATAGTCTTCGACAAGGTGCTTTCACAACCCAGGGAGGCAAGCCTTCTCACCCCAGGAATCTGGAGCTGGAGGAGTCTGAGGCTCGCCTGCCAGGTCCCACAGCCCAGCAAGGGCACAGAGCCACTCCCGACTCCCAGTCGCAGCCGTGACCCTGGCCTCTGGCCCAGCCTCTACCCTGGCCTCCGGCCTGGCCCTCCCATCCAAAGGGCTCCCTGGCCAGGCGCTGGTTGCTTTCCCAGTCACATGAAGTTAGAAGTGGCGATCAAAAACCATTAGAATATTTCCCATTCAAACACCTCAGACATAGGTTGAACTTTATCAGCTAGGAGGTTGAACGTATTAAAGGCATACTCTTAAACATTTTACAAAAAAATTTTTTTAACATTTTGCTATCTTAATGCATTCAACTAGAAGCATAAAAGTTGACTGGGTACTGCATAAATGGACATTCATAAATCTTCAGCGTACACAAATCTCTTTCACAGTACATTTGGAAAATCTCAACTCACAATATTTCCTTTAGTTTTAAAGATTTTTATACAAACACAGGAAGAAACAAAGATTAACTCTTAAAGGAGCAAAAGACATATGAAAACATCCTAAGTAGTATTTTTTTTCCCCATCTACTCATGTCAATGAAAAGACCCCACAGAGACCACCTGTCCCATCCAGAAATGCTACTGAAGCACTATTTTTACAAAACATTAGCTACACTGCCCCACTCTTGAATCTGACCTGACACCTGGGTTAACTCCCCTTTAACTTGTTTAACAGCAGGTTCATGTGGCTGCAGCATTTTCAAAATGCTTACTTAACTGAAACGTGCATATTCACACAAGAAGGTACACATGTTAAAGAAAATAAAAAGAGGGAGAAGATCCATTTTTGCCTGATTTGTATTTTGGGAAACTTGTTCACAAGAGGCTTAAAAAAGACCCTGAAGTAGGAAGCAACAAATCCCAAGATTCATCCACCATGAACTTCTGAGGGGAAACTAATGCAGTTCCACCAGAGAGGACCTAACACATCTCTGAGCTGGGAATCCCACTGAAGATCATTCTGGCAGAGAGAATACCATTGTGCATTTATAGTCTTCGACAAGGTGCTTTCACAACCCAGGGAGGCAAGCCTTCTCACCCCAGGAATCTGGAGCTGGAGGAGTCTGAGGCTCGCCTGCCAGGTCCCACAGCCCAGCAAGGGCACAGAGCCACTCCCGACTCCCAGTCGCAGCCGTGACCCTGGCCTCTGGCCCAGCCTCTACCCTGGCCTCCGGCCTGGCCTCCCATCCAAAGGGCTCCCTGGCCAGGCGCTGGTTGCTTTCCCAGTCACATGAAGTTAGAAGTGGCGATCAAAAACCATTAGAATATTTCCCATTCAAACACCTCAGACATAGGTTGAACTTTATCAGCTAGGAGGTTGAACGTATTAAAGGCATACTCTTAAACATTTTACAAAAAAATTTTTTTAACATTTTGCTATCTTAATGCATTCAACTAGAAGCATAAAAGTTGACTGGGTACTGCATAAATGGACATTCATAAATCTTCAGCGTACACAAATCTCTTTCACAGTACATTTGGAAAATCTCAACTCACAATATTTCCTTTAGTTTTAAAGATTTTTATACAAACACAGGAAGAAACAAAGATTAACTCTTAAAGGAGCAAAAGACATATGAAAACATCCTAAGTAGTATTTTTTTTCCCCATCTACTCATGTCAATGAAAGGACCCCACAGAGACCACCTGTCCCATCCAGAAATGCTACTGAAGCACTATTTTTACAAAACATTAGCTACACTGCCCCACTCTTGAATCTGACCTGACACCTGGGTTAACTCCCCTTTAACTTGTTTAACAGCAGGTTCATGTGGCTGCAGCATTTTCAAAATGCTTACTTAACTGAAACGTGCATATTCACACAAGAAGGTACACATGTTAAAGAAAATAAAAAGAGGGAGAAGATCCATTTTTGCCTGATTTGTATTTTGGGAAACTTGTTCACAAGAGGCTTAAAAAAGACCCTGAAGTAGGAAGCAACAAATCCCAAGATTTATCCACCATGAACTTAATCCTTGGAAAATTCCCCTGGGCTGCTGGCTCACTCCGTACCCCAGAGCCAGTCCACTGGCCCCTCTGAAGTAAGATAAGCAGAAAACCCCCATCTGTAACCTGGAACTTTTATAAAAAACACTCCTGGCTTTTCAGCCCTTCTGCAACACCACTCACCTGCTTGGAACTGACCTCTTCAGTTCCATTCAAAACCTCCTGTGAAAATTCTCCGTCCTCTGATGGGGGAGGGCATCCTTCCTCCAAAGAAATCACTGGCTTGCTGGAGCCCCAGGCCCCAGGGCTTCTCCTGAAGGACCACCGTTTGTGGACAGACAGCAGAATCACCTGCGGGTCACCCAGAGCTGCCAGGGAGGACGGCTCGGGGCTCCCGGGCATCTGGTCCTCGGCTGTCTCCATTGCAGCGTTCACAGTCCCGCCTCTACCTCGCAGCTCGCCTTCTCCGGGCTATTTGATCATGTTAGAAGAAAAGGCTCCAAAAGCGTCCTCCTAACCAGGTCGGGCAGGTTCCCCTCTGCCCCTGAGCCAGCCCAGCAGCGGCTGCCAGCCCGCCCTCCAGGAACTTGGGCAGGTTGCACACCGCTGTATGTGCATTTGCTCGTTTATCTACCCATTCAAACCAATTGGCAACCTCTTATTCACCACATTGCATTCGGCAGTGGGGATCTTTGCACACGGCCCCACGCGCACCCAGGGCTGCTAGGACACCGGGCCACAGAAGCCCAGTGGGGGGGAATCACCTTCCCACACCCAGCCATTTCCTTTCGGCCCTGTGTGCTCCCAGGAGTCCAGCCTGGAGGCAGGGGCGAAATATTACCAAACTTGGAGCACTTTCTTGGAATAACTTTGTCTGCCTCTTCCACAGCGCCGACGCTGGCTGGCGGGGAGCAGATCACCAGGAGAGAAAAGTATTTTCCAGGCCACATGACTTGCATTTTCAAGAAGGCAGAAGAGACCTCCATGTCTCCTGCAGCTTTGTTCTCCCTGAGGCCGACGGCTTGATTTCAGGACAAGCTGACTGCAGGAACTTATGGGAGCAAGGCTCATCCGTATTTTATATGGAGCTGCACAGCTAGGAGCTAAGACACAGTTCAGGCTTCTCAGAATACTCGCTGTTCCAGGAGGATAAAGAGAAGGAGACACACGACAGTGGGGTAATCGGGTGGCCTCCCGCTCTGTCGGGCGGCCCTGCCTCCCTTCCCGCTCTCCCCCTCCCTCCCCTGAGAGACAGGAAGGAGGCGACATCCTCCTCTGCAGGAGGAACGGCTCCCCCAGCCACTAATCCTGGAAGCACCTCCTGCGGCAAGTACGGCAAGTACGTGCTGAGTGTCCGTGCGGAGGATGGAGTCGGTTGGTCAAAGTCACTTTGTGTTCTGGCTAAATCCCCACAGCTGAACGTGTCCTCGGGAGGAAGAGGGGGTCACAGGGGCATGCACCCCATAAGGGCATCTGGAAACATGTCTGCATCTGCTCAAGGTCACTGGGGGCGCTGCCTCTTTATGGGTTGCCTACAATCACCACTTCTCCCCCATTAAAACTGCCCTTGCTGTCCCCGTGAACTCCTGAGCACCAGGAACTCCTGATCACCACAGATCCATACTCCGAGGGTCAGTCCTTCAAGACTTCCTTATTCTTCCGGCCTCATTTAGTCCTTGGAGGTCTAACCAAATGTTTGCTCCCACTTCTGAAACATGCTCAGGGCAGTCAATTCCCAACCGTGTCTAGGTTGGCTTCTTAACTCCCATGTGCTCAAAAAAGCATCTGTCACCGTTTCCAAGAAATGCTGTTCAAACCAGAGACCCAACAAGGAAGGGCAGGCTTGGTGCCACAGACCTCAGGCCCCAAATCCATGCAGGAGCTATCGCAGGTGAGCCTGGTGGGTCTGTGGTCACTCAAATCCTGCTGCCTTACCTTTGGCTTTCACATTTCCTGGTAGGATCTGTCATGAGCCACATCTGCCTGTCCTCCCCCTTGCATTTCCTCCATTGGACATTGTAACTAGGTTTCCATCTCTTTGAGCACCAGATTAAAAAAAATATTTTTTTTAACCATTTTGGGTGGAAATCCTCCCCAAAGGTCATTTATCTTTGTGTTATGTTGGAGCTCAAGCAGGAGCTGCCCATTTTCAGGCTTTACAAGCTGACTGCAGGAACTTATGGGAGCAAGGCTCATCCGTATTTTATATGGAGCTGCACAGCTAGGAGCTAAGACACAATTCAGGCTTCTCAGAATACTCGCTGTTCCAGGAGGATAAGAGAAGGAGACACACGACAGTGGGGTAATCGGGTGGCCTCCCGCTCTGTCGGGCGGCCCTGCCTCCCTTCCCGCTCTCCCCCTCCCTCCCCTGAGAGACAGGAAGGAGGCGACATCCTCCTCTGCAGGAGGAACGGCTCCCCCAGCCACTAATCCTGGCAGCACCTCCTGCGGCAAGTACGGCAAGTACGTGCTGAGTGTCCGTGCGGAGGATGGAGTCGGTTGGTCAAAGTCACTTTGTGTTCTGGCTAAATCCCCACAGCTGAACGTGTCCTCGGGAGGAAGAGGGGGTCACAGGGGCATGCACCCCATAAGGGCATCTGGAAACATGTCTGCATCTGCTCAAGGTCACTGGGGGCGCTGCCTCTTTATGGGTTGCCTACAATCACCACTTCTCCCCCATTAAAACTGCCCTTGCTGTCCCCGTGAACTCCTGAGCACCAGGAACTCCTGATCACCACAGATCCATACTCCGAGGGTCAGTCCTTCAAGACTTCCTTATTCTTCCGGCCTCATTTAGTCCTTGGAGGTCTAACCAAATGTTTGCTCCCACTTCTGAAACATGCTCAGGGCAGTCAATTCCCAACCGTGTCTAGGTTGGCTTCTTAACTCCCATGTGCTCAAAAAAGCATCTGTCACCGTTTCCAAGAAATGCTGTTCAAACCAGAGACCCAACAAGGAAGGGCAGGCTTGGTGCCACAGACCTCAGGCCCCAAATCCATGCAGGAGCTATCGCAGGTGAGCCTGGTGGGTCTGTGGTCACTCAAATCCTGCTGCCTTACCTTTGGCTTTCACATTTCCTGGTAGGATCTGTCATGAGCCACATCTGCCTGTCCTCCCCCTTGCATTTCCTCCATTGGACATTGTAACTAGGTTTCCATCTCTTTGAGCACCAGATTAAAAAAAATATTTTTTTTAACCATTTTGGGTGGAAATCCTCCCCAAAGGTCATTTATCTTTCTGTTATGTTTTCAATTACGAGTTGCTACTCATAGCTGAAATTTTCCTTGATGATATGGAATTACTGGGGCTTCCCAGGTGGTGCTAGTGGTCAAGAGCTCACCTGCCAATGCAGGAGTCGTAAGAGACACAGGTTCAATTCCTGGGTGGGGAAGATTCCCCGGAGGAGGGCATAGCCATCCACTCCAGTATCCCTGCCTGGAGAATCCCATGGACAGAAGAGCCTGGCGGGCTACAGCCCGTGGGGTTGCAAAGAATAGAACACAACTGAAGCAACCTAGCACACACAGCATGCATGGGGGACCATTATCTGCTCCTATTATTCATAGCTACATTATCTGCAGCTACGAGTGGTTAGTAAGGGAAGAATGTCGGCCTCATATGTCCCAAGTGCTTCTGAATAGTCTATCCTGTTAGCACCATGAGCTATGAGAAATTTGAAATACTTCGATGTAAAGTCATTTTACTGCTCCTGAATGGTCACTCGGGTTCAGAATACAGCCAGAAAAAGCAGGCTGGCCCAGATAGGCTGGACAGGTAGGAAGCGCAGGCTCTGTCCTGTGGATGGGGGAGAACCACCAGTTTTGAAGCACGGGAATTACATGATCACATTGGTGATTCAGAAATAGTCTGGGCAGGCATGAGAACTCAGGCCATTATAGGGTCACCTGGAGCAGAGAAAATGAGTAGCAGAGTGCAATTAACAGCAGAGGAGGCCCTCAGGGCTCTGTCATCAACAGATCACAGCAGGTGACACAGGAGAGGACCCCAGGGTGATGACACCATTTCCAGTTTGGCAGAGAAGACGGGGAACTGGGTGGGCGGTAATTCAAGGGACGCAACTGGTGGATTCGCCCTTGCTCCCGGGGACTCTAAGGGATCGCCCTCCCAGTCTAAAGAAGAATCAAATTCAAAATCGTCTTTCTGGAATCTTCCTCCTTCCTCACACCTGAGCTCTCGGCCCGCCCCCTCCCCATCTAATCCTCCTTATCCTTTAAGTCCTGCCTCTCAGGGGAGTCGGCCTGCCCAGCACGGGGCTCTCCCTTGTCTGAGTTCCAGTATTGCCAGAGCCAACACCACAGACCTGGCAGGTGTGACTGGGGAACCAGTCTGTTCCCTCCACTGAGGCTGCCCTTTGCTATGTCTGTACTTGGCCAAGCGTGCGCCCGGCACCAGGAAACATGTAAGATCCAGGAAGACAAGGTCCTCATGTCTTATTAGGCCACAGATGCAACGAGGTGATGAACAAACATCAGATGTTAAACAAACACTCACTGAGCTGGGACTACAGACAGATCAGAAATGTGCTCTCTGTACCTGCAATCTCATGGTGCTTTTGGCTCCCTTTGTCATGATACAAGGGCAAATTCCATTAGCATTCTTCTTCAAACTCCTGCCTACCCCTTTGAGAACTACTGGTCTTCAAGTGTCTCCTTGCACTAAAATATTTTGCCTCCCACCTGTACAAATTTTTTCAGCAACTTTCCAAAATAAAATGCCTCTTGTGGGGCTTCCCCTGGTGGTCCAGTGGGTAAGGACACCACCTTGCAGTGCAAGGGGCGCCGGTTTGATCCCTGGCCTGGGAAGATCCCACGTGCCGCGGACCGGCTGGACCCATGTGTCCAACTGCCGAGCCGCATGCGCCCAGAGCCGGCGCTCTGCGACAACAGAGGCCACCGCGATGGGAGGTCCACACGGGCCAAAGAATAAAATGGATAAAAATAGACAAATGAAAGACCAATAGAAGTGGCCGCCTGCTACCCTCCCTCCCCACCCCTCAAAATAAATAAATAAATAAATAAATCTTTAAAAAAAAAAAAAAAAAGAGTAGCTCCCACTCCCTGCAACTAAAGAAGAGCCTGTGGCAGCAGTAAAAACCCAGAATAGCCAAAAATAAATAAATGAATAAATTAAATAAATTAAAAAGAAAATAAAGTCTGCTTGAAATGCACTATACTTTTTAAAAAAGAAATTATCCTTCAATTAAAAATAAGTAAATTTTTTAAATAAATAAATTTAATTATAAAAAACTGCATCTTGCTTCTCTCATACCCACCTTCCCAGTCTCTGTGAATCTTTTCGATATAAAAAGAAAAAAACCCTTGGTGTCCAAACAAGCTATTAGAACCTGAGAAGCCTGGGCCAAGAGGTAGATGGGCGGCTCATGTTTCCATGAACCTCTAGGACAAAGGACCCCGCTTGGAGGAGGTGTGTCCGGTCAATAGCAGCCCTCATAGGATCATGCTCCACAGACCTGGCAGGTGTGACTGGGGAACCAGTCTGTTCCCTCCACTGAGGCTGCCCTTTGCTATGTCTGTACTTGGCCAAGCGTCGCCCGGCACCAGGAAACATGTAAGATCCAGGAAGACAAGGTCCTCATGTCTTATTAGGCCACAGATGCAACGAGGTGATGAACAAACATCAGATGTTAAACAAACACTCACTGAGCTGGGACTACAGACAGATCAGAAATGTGCTCTCTGTACCTGCAATCTCATGGTGCTTTTGGCTCCCTTTGTCATGATACAAGGGCAAATTCCATTAGCATTCTTCTTCAAACTCCTGCCTACCCCTTTGAGAACTACTGGTCTTCAAGTGTCTCCTTGCACTAAAATATTTTGCCTCCCACCTGTACAAATTTTTTCAGCAACTTTCCAAAATAAAATGCCTCTTGTGGGGCTTCCCCTGGTGGTCCAGTGGGTAAGGACACCACCTTGCAGTGCAAGGGGCGCCGGTTCGATCCCTGGCCTGGGAAGATCCCACGTGCCGCGGACCGGCTGGACCCATGTGTCCAACTGCCGAGCCGCATGCGCCCAGAGCCGGCGCTCTGCGACAACAGAGGCCACCGCGATGGGAGGTCCACACGGGCCAAAGAATAAAATGGATAAAAATAGACAAATGAAAGACCAATAGAAGTGGCCGCCTGCTACCCTCCCTCCCCACCCCTCAAAATAAATAAATAAATAAATAAATCTTTAAAAAAAAAAAAAAAAAGAGTAGCTCCCACTCCCTGCAACTAAAGAAGAGCCTGTGGCAGCAGTAAAAACCCAGAATAGCCAAAAATAAATAAATGAATAAATTAAATAAATTAAAAAGAAAATAAAGTCTGCTTGAAATGCACTATACTTTTTAAAAAAGAAATTATCCTTCAATTAAAAATAAGTAAATTTTTTAAATAAATAAATTTAATTATAAAAAACTGCATCTTGCTTCTCTCATACCCACCTTCCCAGTCTCTGTGAATCTTTTCGATATAAAAAGAAAAAAACCCTTGGTGTCCAAACAAGCTATTAGAACCTGAGAAGCCTGGGCCAAGAGGTAGATGGGCGGCTCATGTTTCCATGAACCTCTAGGACAAAGGACCCCGCTTGGAGGAGGTGTGTCCGGCTCACATAGTTCAGCCCTCATCAGGATCACCTGCTCCACCCAGGGGGTGGCTTCTCAGAAAGAACCCTGGGCCAGTCCTCCCAAGGCGGCAGAGGAGCCACCGCGATCCTGCGATGGGATGGGACAGAACCTGACACTAAGCTGCACGCGGGAAGCAGTGGCCTGGAAGTTTCCCATGCACCACAGAGGCTACACGGGAACTCAGGCAGGCAAGTCAGTCCCCAAGAGCTGGATACGTCAGAGCTTCGTGTAAAGGAAGACACAGAGAAGAGGCACTGTCTGCCCCCGGGAGCTTACTAGCAAGTTAGGAGAGAAGACCAGAGCAGACTGTGCTCAAGAAGAAAGAAACCACTCTGACCCGAGGAGCTAGGGGTGAAGGAGGGCTTGCCCGGGGAAGGACTTGGGGGCTGCTCCTTGTACCCCTGAGAACTGGCCATTGCCCTACTGAGACAGTGCTGCGTGACTTTTATACTCGCTTATGAGCAGGACTTCCCAGGTAGCTCTTAGTGGTAAAGGACCCGCCTGCCAATGCAGGAGACACAGGAGATGCAGGTTCAATCCCTGGGTTGGGAAGATCCCCTGGAGAAGGAAACGGCAACCTCCTCCAGTATTCTTGCCTGGGAAATCCCATGAACAGAGAAGCCTGGTGGACTATAGCCCAAGGGGTCGCAAAGAGTTAGACACAATTGAAGGGACTTAGCACGTGAACAAGAAAGGAAACAAAAACAAGAAAACACACCTCAAAGTTCACTGGAGGAACTGCTCTTCGGCAAAACTGCATGTGGCTGAACAGCCCAGAGTGGAAAAAAAAAGTCATAATAGTCCTATGAAGAGACTGGAAGGGGCCAAAAAGAGAAACACTGAGATTATATATAAGATCCAAAGCCACCCTTTTGACTCCACAGTTAGCCATGTGTACCTTGTACTTTCCTGGTTGCCCTCCTTATCTGGGGCCAACGCTGCTCACCTCTAAGGTGCCACCGACCTCAGGTCTGTCTTCTTGGAGCTGAACATGGATGAGGTACAACACACCAGGCTGCCTGGCCATGCTCTTTTTTTATTTTTATTTTTTAAAGATTTATTTATTTATTTATTTTGGGCGGGGGTTGGGTTGGGGAGGGAGGAGAGCGGGCAGGCCACTTCTATTGGTCTTTCATTTATCTATTTTCAGCCGTCTTCATTCTTTGGCTCCCGTAGGCCTCCCATCATGGTGGCGTCTGTCGTCGCAGAGCGCCGGCTCTGGGCGCTTGCGCTCCAGAGCTCCAGCTCGGTATTTGGACACATGGGTCCAGCCACGCCGCGGCACGTGGGATCTTCCCAGGCCAGGGATCGAACCGGCGCCCCTTGCACTGCAAGGTGGTGTCCTTACCCACTGGACCACCAGGGGAAGCCCGTGGCCACGTTCTTGTTAGGGGAAGTACACTGACTGAAACTGCCCACCCCGGCCAGGCACTGTAGTAACCATTTGCATGTTACTTTATGACAGGAGATCCTGGTAAAGAACATGAACTAACCACCCGCCACGAACAGGGAGACTTTCAGAAAGGTCAAAGGGAGACACCACGTATCTAACCATCTCCCAAAATCCTTCTTACTGCCATCCGTCTTAGCTGAGCAATGCATGTGCCACTGGGACTCCTGAGTCAGAATGACTGGCCAAAGACAACCCAGAAACGAACCCCATCACCATAAAATCTGAGACTGCGAGCCACGTAGCAGGACAGCTCTCCTGGGCTCCCCTACCCTTCTGCTCTCTGCCTGGGCGCCCCTTTCCGATAAAATCTTTTGTCAGCACATGTATGTCCTCGGATAATTCATTTGCAAGTGTTAGACAAGAGCCCACTTTTGGGCCCTGGAAGGGTTCCCCTTCCGGCAACACTGTGATTCCCGACCACCAGCTGGAGCGCCTTGCCGTCCAGCTCCATCTCCCTGGTCCTCCCTTCCTCACTCCGCTCCCTGCTGCCAAAAGAGAAACACTGAGATTATATATAAGATCCAAAGCCACCCTTTTGACTCCACAGTTAGCCATGTGTACCTTGTACTTTCCTGGTTGCCCTCCTTATCTGGGGCCAACGCTGCTCACCTCTAAGGTGCCACCGACCTCAGGTCTGTCTTCTTGGAGCTGAACATGGATGAGGTACAACACACCAGGCTGCCTGGCCATGCTCTTTTTTTATTTTTATTTTTTAAAGATTTATTTATTTATTTATTTTGGGCGGGGGTTGGGTTGGGGAGGGAGGAGAGCGGGCAGGCCACTTCTATTGGTCTTTCATTTATCTATTTTCAGCCGTCTTCATTCTTTGGCTCCCGTAGGCCTCCCATCATGGTGGCGTCTGTCGTCGCAGAGCGCCGGCTCTGGGCGCTTGCGCTCCAGAGCTCCAGCTCGGTATTTGGACACATGGGTCCAGCCACGCCGCGGCACGTGGGATCTTCCCAGGCCAGGGATCGAACCGGCGCCCCTTGCACTGCAAGGTGGTGTCCTTACCCACTGGACCACCAGGGGAAGCCCGTGGCCACGTTCTTGTTAGGGGAAGTACACTGACTGAAACTGCCCACCCCGGCCAGGCACTGTAGTAACCATTTGCATGTTACTTTATGACAGGAGATCCTGGTAAAGAACATGAACTAACCACCCGCCACGAACAGGGAGACTTTCAGAAAGGTCAAAGGGAGACACCACGTATCTAACCATCTCCCAAAATCCTTCTTACTGCCATCCGTCTTAGCTGAGCAATGCATGTGCCACTGGGACTCCTGAGTCAGAATGACTGGCCAAAGACAACCCAGAAACGAACCCCATCACCATAAAATCTGAGACTGCGAGCCACGTAGCAGGACAGCTCTCCTGGGCTCCCCTACCCTTCTGCTCTCTGCCTGGGCGCCCCTTTCCGATAAAATCTTTTGTCAGCACATGTATGTCCTCGGATAATTCATTTGCAAGTGTTAGACAAGAGCCCACTTTTGGGCCCTGGAAGGGGTTCCCCTTCCGGCAACACTGTGATTCCCGACCACCAGCTGGAGACGCCTTGCCGTCCAGCTCCATCTCCCTGGTCCTCCCCTTCCTCACTCCGCTCCCTGCTGCTCAGACCTCCACCCTACTCCACCTTTCATCTCCAATGATGAGTCTACTCCTGCTTCCCAAAACAAAGGATGGGAAAGAACTTTAAGACATCTCAACCACCGATCCACCTGACTACAGCCTTCTCTCCAGTCAACCCTAAAGGAAATCAGCCCTGAACACTCATTGGAAGGATGGGTGCTGAAGCTGAAGCTCCAATATTTTGGCCACCTGATATGAAGAGATGACTCACTGGAAAAGATCCTGATGCTGGGAAAGATTGAACACAGGAGGAGAAGAGGGCGACAGAGGACGAGATGGTTGGATGACATCACTGAGCCAATGGACAAATTCCAGGAAACAGTGAACGACAGGGAAGCCTGGCATGCTGTAGTCCATGGGGTCGCAAAGAATTGGACATGACTTATTGACTGAACATCTCTCACTGCCTCCAAGGTCAGCCTCCAGGTAGCTCCACTCCTGGTTTTCCTCCTACCTTTTGGCAGAGTGCTTCACACAAGATTAGTCCTCAAACCTCTGAGAGCCGGAGTGGCTCCCAGCTTGGACCTTGGGCCCCTTCCCTGTCTGCTTTCCTTTAAAATTTCCTTCAGGCCAGTAGAAATACAACCCATAGTCTGTAACTCCCAAACTCCACATGTTAACCAGTTTCTCCTGCTGGATATTTCATATGCATCTCAAACGTTACCTTGTCTAAAACCGAGCTTGTCTGTAAAGAAAAAAATGTCAACTGCCATTCCAGTTCTGTAAGGATCAAGTTATCGCCCAGCCCTGATTCTGACACCCCACCCAATTCCCACAACAGAGCACATTGAGGGGAATTAAAATGGAGAAAAACAGGGAACATTCTGTGCTTTGGCAACAGATAGTTAAGATGCATATCTAAGGAAAAGTTTCAGGAACTCCCTGCGTGCGTGCTAAGTTGCTTCAGTCTGACTCTTTGCGACCCTGTAGACTGTGGCCCCCCCCAGGCTCCCCTGTCCATGGGATTCTCTAGGCATGAATACTGGAGTGGGTTGTCATGCCCTTCTCCAGGGGACCTTCCTGACCTAAGGATCGAATTTGCATCCTTTAAGTCTCCTGCAATGGCAGGTGGGTTCTTTACCACTAATGCCTGTTGCTAACTCCAGATTCGTGCACCTTACCATACAATGCAAATCATGAAAATCTTGAAAAGTCCTTTGTGATTTGCTGTGATCTTTTTATGTTTGACTGTTTTCTTCCAGCAAAAATATTCATACATGTACACTGGCTCCTCCCTTGCCTTTTTGGGACAGCTCCTCAGAGCAATCTAGAGGCTGTCTCCTGGCCTACAGACTTCAGTATGATCCCCAAGTAACACTGCAGTTCACTGCTTTCACGTTTTTGTTTTAGTTCACCTGCCCCTCCCTGCTTCTTCCAGTCTTCCCCACCTTGGTAAAAGGCAACTCCTTCTACTCGCCCAGGAAAAAACTCTTGGATGTGTCCCTGATGAGAATCATCTCTTCCTTTCAAACTCACACATCCTGTCAATTCTATCTCCTAAACACATCTAGCATCCAGCTGCTTCTCAGCATCCCCACAACAACACGGTCCCGCCACTAGCGCATCTCACCTGCATTATTAAAATAATCTCAATGATCTCTTACTCTTACTGTCTACAGCCTATTTTCAAAATAAAATTCAAAAACAGGACAAAGTAAGAGCCAGAAGAATCTCCTTAAAGGGGACATCAGAGGATGAGGTTCCCCTAAAAGCCCTCCTGGTGGTTTCCATGTATTCACAAGAAAAGAAAAACCTAAAATCCCTACAATAATCTACAGAGTCAGTCCCTCGTCCCTTTACCTTTCAGCCTGTTCTCACACCCCTCGCTCCTTAGCGAAGACCAATTCAGACGCACCTGGGTCGGGAACACAGCGAGGCTGGCTCCCGCCTCAAGGCCTTTGTCCCCACCGCTCCTGGTCCATAACCTCCTCGACAGCCCACGTCCAGATGACTCGGGTCCTTTCCTTCTATGGCTCCTGCCCAAGGATTACCTTTTCAAGGGCTTCCCCAATTCCCCTCGGAACAATTGCAAACATTCCCACTTCCTATGGTCCTCTCCTACTTATTTTTCACTAGAGTCCTCAACTACTACCTGATATAACAACATCTGTTTTACTGGCTTGTTTACTCGTCTCCCCAGGTAGGATATAAGCTTCACCAGTGCACGAATTGTCTGTTTTCTTCACTCAGCACTGTATTCCCAGCACGAAAACAGTGCCTCTATTTTAAAGTTTCTCAAGTAACTATTTGTTGAATAAATTACAGAGAGTACCCAAAACAGCTACCAGACACTGACTTTGAGACGGTCAACTTTCAGAAGGTGCCCACGCAAAGCTGGCTCTCTCCTCCTTCCTTACTCATTCTTCTTCCCTCCAAGCCAGCAGTCTAAGCTCAGATACTACAGTTAAAAAGAAATAACATTTTAAAAAAGAAAGAAATAACAAGTCCCCAATGCAGTCATTGACCCCTCCACTTCAGCAAATCGAGACAATTGAGTTTCAACCCCTCCCAGAAAGATGATCTTTAAAAGAGTCAATATGAAATTTCCTAATCACAATTAGTGAGATCACCTGCATGATAAAGATCCGGACCCTGGACAGGAGCAGAGACCCAGAGGGAGAGGACTGACATACCAGTGGACGAAGCGGGGTGCAGTGGTGGGGCGGGGGAGGACGAGGAGGGTGGAATGAGGAGACTGGGACCGACAGATATCCGCGACCATGTGTAAAATAGACAGCTAGTGAGAAGCTGACGTACAGCACTGGGAGCTTGGCTCGGTGCTCTGTGAGGACCATGAGGGGTGGATGGGGCGCGAGGGAAAGGAGGCTCAGGTGAAAGTGAAATTCGCTCAGTCGTGTCCCAACTCTTTGCAATCCCATGGACTATAGTCCGCCAGGCTCCTCTGTCCATGGGATTCTCCAGGCAAGAATACTGGAGTGGGTAGCCAGTCCCTTCTCCAGGGGATCTTCCTAACTCAGGGATTGAACCTCGGTCTCCTACAGTGCACGCTACTTACTCTGTAGCTACAGATCTGGATCGTGTCAACTGTCAATATTTTATCATTTGACACAATCTCTGTCTCAAAAATTTATACATCTGTGCTTTGACCTCTAATGGACAGTGGCGTCCTCAGAGCTCTCTGGAAGACTGTCTCCCAGGTTAGAATCCTCAGGCTAGCTCAAAGAAAATTTTTCATTTCTTTCTTTGGTCAACTACTGATTAATTTTTTCCTTCAACATTCATATCAAGCAAGATAGACAGTAAACCAAAAACTGTGATCAGAAACAAAGGTACAGTTTATAATGATAAAAGTCAATCCATCGGAGAGATGTAAAAGTCATAAGCATATGCACCTAGTAACAGAATACAAATATAGGTGAGTACCAGATTGACAGAAATAGAAAGAAAGCCAATTCAACAGCAACAGCTGGATTCTTCCATATCCCCACTTTCAGTAATGGACAAAACACCTGGCACAGGATCAATCAGGAAATGTGCAAAACTGTACTTGGTTTCCATTCCATTTCTGGCTCAGAGCTCCTAAAACCCCGGGAATTTCCAAAGTGGTGGAAAAATGATAAAGGTGTCTTCTGTCACGGCGACTGAGGTGACTTCTCAAAGACCGAAGGATGGGGTTAGTGGCCAAGGAGAATCAAGAGGTGATTCCCAGGGTTAGACTGTTCAGTCCCCACCCAGAACTCTGCGGAGGGCAGAGTGGCTGGAGGTCAAATTCAATCACCAGCAGCCAATGACTTAATCATTCGTGCCTCCATACCAACCCCGAAGAACTGGTTTTCCAGAGTTTCCAGGTTGGTGACCACATGGAGACGTTGGGAGAGCAGTGCGACCAGAGACCATGGAAGCTCTGGCCCTTCCCACTTAATTTGCTGAATGTACCTCTTCCGCCTTCCTGTTGTATCCTTTTGTCGTACAAATTTTGACCTCTGTCCCAACTCTTTGCAATCCCATGGACTATAGTCCACCAGGCTCCTCTGTCCATGGGATTCTCCAGGCAAGAATACTGGAGTGGGTAGCCAGTCCCTTCTCCAGGGGATCTTCCTAACTCAGGGATTGAACCTCGGTCTCCTACAGTGCACGCTACTTACTCTGTAGCTACAGATCTGGATCGTGTCAACTGTCAATATTTTATCATTTGACACAATCTCTGTCTCAAAAATTTATACATCTGTGCTTTGACCTCTAATGGACAGTGGCGTCCTCAGAGCTCTCTGGAAGACTGTCTCCCAGGTTAGAATCCTCAGGCTAGCTCAAAGAAAATTTTTCATTTCTTTCTTTGGTCAACTACTGATTAATTTTTTCCTTCAACATTCATATCAAGCAAGATAGACAGTAAACCAAAAACTGTGATCAGAAACAAAGGTACAGTTTATAATGATAAAAGTCAATCCATCGGAGAGATGTAAAAGTCATAAGCATATGCACCTAGTAACAGAATACAAATATAGGTGAGTACCAGATTGACAGAAATAGAAAGAAAGCCAATTCAACAGCAACAGCTGGATTCTTCCATATCCCCACTTTCAGTAATGGACAAAACACCTGGCACAGGATCAATCAGGAAATGTGCAAAACTGTACTTGGTTTCCATTCCATTTCTGGCTCAGAGCTCCTAAAACCCCGGGAATTTCCAAAGTGGTGGAAAAATGATAAAGGTGTCTTCTGTCACGGCGACTGAGGTGACTTCTCAAAGACCGAAGGATGGGGTTAGTGGCCAAGGAGAATCAAGAGGTGATTCCCAGGGTTAGACTGTTCAGTCCCCACCCAGAACTCTGCGGAGGGCAGAGTGGCTGGAGGTCAAATTCAATCACCAGCAGCCAATGACTTAATCATTCGTGCCTCCATACCAACCCCGAAGAACTGGTTTTCCAGAGTTTCCAGGTTGGTGACCACATGGAGACGTTGGGAGAGCAGTGCGACCAGAGACCATGGAAGCTCTGCGGCCCTTCCCACTTAATTTGCTGAATGTACCTCTTCCGCCTTCCTGTTGTATCCTTTTGTCGTACACTGGTTGTGAGCCCCCTCAGCAAATTAAACCCCAGGGAACCTCTGACCTACAATCCGCTGGTCAGAAGCACAGGGGACAACCTGGACGTGTGATGGCGTCTGAAGCGGGAGGGCAAAGGGGCCAGTCTTGCAGCAGTGAGCCCTTAACCCATGGGATCTGATGCTTCCAGACAGATAATACCAGAAATGTGCTAAATTATAGGTCACCCACTGGTGCCTGAGAATTGCTTGCTGTAGAGGGAAAACCATGCACTGAAATTAGTATTAAGACTCACTGGACAGAAAACCTGAACAACACTATACATCCATTAGAAACTAACTGATATCTACAGGACGCACCTCCCAACAACAGCGCGATATACATTCTTTCCAAGTGTACATGGAACATTGTCTAGGCTTCACCACATGTTGGCCATAAAACAAACATTGGTTCACTCGAAATAATAGAAATAATGCAAAGTATGTTCTCCCACAACAATATAACCAGAAATTAGTAACAAAGAGTCCGAGGACATTCACAAATATGTGGAAATTAAAG
This sequence comes from Tragulus kanchil, assembly GCA_022376925.1. Lineage (NCBI taxonomy): Eukaryota > Metazoa > Chordata > Mammalia > Artiodactyla > Tragulidae > Tragulus > Tragulus kanchil. Next base: position 71,583,874 of record JAIOJX010000003.1, on the reverse strand, counting down.
AACACACTCCGAAATAACCAAAGGGTCAAAGAAGAAATCAAGAGGAGATTAGGAAATACTCTGAGATGAATGAAAATGAAGACACAACACAAGACACAACTTATGAGATGCGGGTAAGGCAGTCCTTAGAGAGCAATTTACAGGTGTGCCCAACAAACAAAAAAAATGATAAAGGTTTTTTTCTTCTGTCACGGCGACTGAGGTGACTTCTCAAAGACCGAAGGATGGGGTTAGTGGCCAAGGAGAATCAAGAGGTGATTCCCAGGGTTAGACTGTTCAGTCCCCACCCAGAACTCTGCGGAGGGCAGAGTGGCTGGAGGTCAAATTCAATCACCAGCAGCCAATGACTTAATCATTCGTGCCTCCATACCAACCCCGAAGAACTGGTTTTCCAGAGTTTCCAGGTTGGTGACCACATGGAGACGTTGGGAGAGCAGTGCGACCAGAGACCATGGAAGCTCTGCGGCCCTTCCCACTTAATTTGCTGAATGTACCTCTTCCGCCTTCCTGTTGTATCCTTTTGTCGTACACTGGTTGTGAGCCCCCTCAGCAAATTAAACCCCAGGGAACCTCTGACCTACAATCCGCTGGTCAGAAGCACAGGGGACAACCTGGACGTGTGATGGCGTCTGAAGCGGGAGGGCAAAGGGGCCAGTCTTGCAGCAGTGAGCCCTTAACCCATGGGATCTGATGCTTCCAGACAGATAATACCAGAAATGTGCTAAATTATAGGTCACCCACTGGTGCCTGAGAATTGCTTGCTGTAGAGGGAAAACCATGCACTGAAATTAGTATTAAGACTCACTGGACAGAAAACCTGAACAACACTATACATCCATTAGAAACTAACTGATATCTACAGGACGCACCTCCCAACAACAGCGCGATATACATTCTTTCCAAGTGTACATGGAACATTGTCTAGGCTTCACCACATGTTGGCCATAAAACAAACATTGGTTCACTCGAAATAATAGAAATAATGCAAAGTATGTTCTCCCACAACAATATAACCAGAAATTAGTAACAAAGAGTCCGAGGACATTCACAAATATGTGGAAATTAAAGAACACACTCCGAAATAACCAAAGGGTCAAAGAAGAAATCAAGAGGAGATTAGGAAATACTCTGAGATGAATGAAAATGAAGACACAACACAAGACACAACTTATGAGATGCGGGTAAGGCAGTCCTTAGAGAGCAATTTACAGGTGTGAATTTCTCCACTGAAGACAAAAGGATTTCAAATGGAAAAAGAAGACTAGACCTAAAGCAAGCAGAAGGGAGGTGTAACAGTGTCCTAGGATGCAACAAAACACCATACATTGAGTATCAGAAATTCAATCTCTCATAGTTCTAGAGGCTAGACGTCAAGATTTTCCTTTCAGGAACTCTGAAGGAGAATCTGTTCCACATCTCTCTCCTACCTCCTGGTGGCTGCTGGCAAGCCTTAGCATTTCTTGGTTTATGGAGGCACCACTCCAATCTGTCTCTGTAATCAGTGGCTTTCTCTTCTCTGTGTCTGGTGGCCTCATACCAACATCAGTGACTGGATTCAGGGTCCACTATAATGCAGCAATGGGGGGCTTCCCTGGTGGCTCAGATGGTAAAGAATCTCCCTGCCAATGCAGGAGACAGAGGTTTGATCCCTGGGTCAGAAACAGCTCCTGGAGGAGGAAATGGCAACGCACTCCAGTTTTCTTGCCTGGGGAATCCCACGGACAGAGGAGCCTGGCGGGCTACGGTCCATGCAATCCCAAAGAGTTGGAGCCGACTGAGTGGCTAAGCACACACACATACAGCGCAGCAGGGCCTCGTCTTAATGCAACTAACTAGGTCTGTGAAAGACCCTATTTCCATGTAATATGACATTCAGAGGTACAAGGACTCAGGACTTCAACATATCCATTACAGAACACAATTCAACACACTCAAAAGAAAATAAAAAAGGTTAGAGTGGAAGACCAAAAAACTGAGAATAGAAAAATAGAAGAAGTCATCCAACCAAAAGTTCTCTCTTTGAAAAAATCAACAATATTTACAAACCTTTAGCCAGAATGATCTAGAAAAAAGAGAAGACTAAAATTATTAGAATTAGAAATGAAAGATGATTATTACTTATCTTACAGAAATAAGGTATATAAAGGAATACCAACAAACAACTTTTGGGCCAGACTCCACTATCTCCTGGAGTTTGCTCAAATTCATGTCCATGGAGTCAGTGATGCTATCTAACCATTTCATCCTCTGCTGCCCCTTCTCCTTTTGCTTTCAGTTTTCCCAGCATCAAGGTCTTTTCCAGTGAGTCAGCTCTTTGCATCAGGTGACCAAAGTATTGCAGCTTCAGCATCAGTCCTTGTTATGACTGATTTGATCTCACATTCAAGGGACTCTCAAGAGTCTTCTCCAGCACCACAATTTCAAAGCATCAATTCTTCAGCACTCAGCCTTCTCTGTGGTCCAACTCTGACATCCACACATGACTGCTGGAAAAACCAGAGCTTTGACTATAAGGACCTTTGTCAGCAAAGTAATATCTCTGCTTTTTAATATGCTGTCTAGGTTTGTCACAGCTTTCTTTCCAAAGAGCAAGCGTCTTTTTTTTTTTTTTAAAGATTTATTTATGTATTTATTTTGGGCGGGGGTCGGGTTGGGGAGGGAGGGGAGTGGGCGGGCCACTTCTATTGGTCTTTCATTTCTCTGTTTTCATCCGTCTTTGTTCTTTGGCTCCTGTGGGCCTCCCATCACGGTGGCGTCTGTTGTCGCAGAGCGCCAGCTCTGGACGCATGCGCTCCAGAGCTCTGGCTCGGTGATTGGACACATCAGTCCAGCCACTCCACGGCACGTGGGATCTTCCCAGGCCAGGGCTCGAACAGCGCCCCTTGCACTGCAAGGCGGTGTCCTTATCCACTGGACCACCAGGGGAAGCCCGAGCAAGCGTCTTTTAATTTCATGGCTGTAGTCACTGTCCACAGTGATTCTGGAGCCCAAGAAAAGAAAACCTGTCCCTGCTTCTACTTTTCTCCCTTCTGTTTGCCATGTCTGTAATCAGTCAGTCAGCGCTAGTAGGGTAATCTGACTGACAGATCCCTGCTTTCCCCAATATGAAGGTGACCTGACCTGAAACAATCCACTCTTTGCTAGAATAACCTCCTTGTTCTGTCTCCTCTGCCTATAAATCCTCCACTCTGGACAGTTCCATGGAGCCCCTTTCTTTCTGTGAAGATAGGCTACCTGATTCGTGGATAATTAGATAAAGCCAATTAGATCTCTGAGTTGAGTGAGTTTGAGTCCCTTGGACTGCAAGGAGGTCAAACCAGTCAATCCTAAGGAAAATCAATCCTGAATATTCATTGGAAGGACTGATGCTGAAGTTGAAGCTCCAATACTTTGGCCTGATGCCAAGAGAACTCATTGGAAAAGACCCTGGTTGACGGTGGGGGCAGCGGTGGGAGAAGGCAGAAGGAGACGGGAAGAAGGGAGTGAAAGAGGATGAGATGGGTGGATGGCATCACTGAGCAATGAACGTGAGTTTGAGCAAGCTTCGGGAGACGGGAAGGTCAGGGAAGCCTGGCGCGCTACAGTTCATGGGGTCGTAAAGAGTCGGACACGACTGAGCAACTGACCTGAACTGAAAGTGGCAGAAATAGAAGTAAATTTCCCCTTTCGGTCATTATTTTCCAGATTTTTGTTAAAGAGGTAAATTACTTTTATAATACTAATTCCCTAATGAATGTTAAATGTTTCTAATGCCCAATGCTGAGTGACTTTTAATTTGGGGAGGAATTGGGATTTCAACAAATCTGCTACAAGATTCAAGCACCACGGATTTCACAATTGCTGGTGTTTTAAAACTCTTATTTGCGGTGTTTGTTACATCACAGTAAGAGTCACTCTCTGAGCTGCCCTCCCGTTTATCTCATCAACCTTTGATCTGCTCAGATTTTCATCTTTAACCTAACGAAGGAGAAAAAAAAAAGTCACAAACATTCCAGAACTCCACTTGGCAAGGATGCCAACTCTACAGATAGAAATAACACTGCGCACACTTGAACATGCAGATGTCCTTGCTCTCTATGCTATGGTGTCAATGAACAGCACCCATGCCATTGGCCCATCCCCATGCTTGCCATGGAGAACAGAGTGCTGGTCAGATAAGACCACACTGATAAAGAACAGCACTCACAGCCTGTAGTGTACCCCCAGTTACTTCAGCATCAACCGTGCTCAGTGTTACGGCTGTCAGGACCCCTCCAGGCCTCTGACATGAGGACCCTCAGGAGTGTAGACTCCACACAGAATGGGGCAAACCAGCTCTGCAGGCTTTCCAGTCACCCGCGGTCTGGATGGGGCTGGTCACTGTCCAAGGCCTCTAGCAAGTCCTCAGCAGCTCCACTCCCTCGAGGAGTGTCTCAAGACTGCAGTCCTACCTTCAAATGCTCCACTCTCGGGCATAAAGTCCAAACCCCTGACCTGAAAACACGGCCCTTCCATGATCACTTTCCAAGCTCCTCACAGCCTTCTGCACGCATCCTCTCATTCCTGTCCCTGGGCCTTTGCACAGGCTGGTCTCCATGGGCAACACCCTTCCTTCCATTCTACTGTGTGTTCAGCCGACGCCCACTCCTCCTCCAAGACCTCACTCCCACACGTCCGCCTCCAAAGTTCTTTCTGTACCCCCTCTTCCTGTTTCCCTCCCTCCCAGGAGAGGTCAATCACCCTGGTCTGTACAAGTTGCACTGTGGGGACACTCCACCCCACACCTGTGACTGTCGGCTCCAAGAGTGCAGAGCTGACCTCTGCTCACCCTAATGAATGTTAAATGTTTCTAATGCCCAATGCTGAGTGACTTTTAATTTGGGGAGGAATTGGGATTTCAACAAATCTGCTACAAGATTCAAGCACCACGGATTTCACAATTGCTGGTGTTTTAAAACTCTTATTTGCGGTGTTTGTTACATCACAGTAAGAGTCACTCTCTGAGCTGCCCTCCCGTTTATCTCATCAACCTTTGATCTGCTCAGATTTTCATCTTTAACCTAACGAAGGAGAAAAAAAGTCACAAACATTCCAGAACTCCACTTGGCAAGGATGCCAACTCTACAGATAGAAATAACACTGCGCACACTTGAACATGCAGATGTCCTTGCTCTCTATGCTATGGTGTCAATGAACAGCACCCATGCCATTGGCCCATCCCCATGCTTGCCATGGAGAACAGAGTGCTGGTCAGATAAGACCACACTGATAAAGAACAGCACTCACAGCCTGTAGTGTACCCCCAGTTACTTCAGCATCAACCGTGCTCAGTGTTACGGCTGTCAGGACCCCTCCAGGCCTCTGACATGAGGACCCTCAGGAGTGTAGACTCCACACAGAATGGGGCAAACCAGCTCTGCAGGCTTTCCAGTCACCCGCGGTCTGGATGGGGCTGGTCACTGTCCAAGGCCTCTAGCAAGTCCTCAGCAGCTCCACTCCCTCGAGGAGTGTCTCAAGACTGCAGTCCTACCTTCAAATGCTCCACTCTCGGGCATAAAGTCCAAACCCCTGACCTGAAAACACGGCCCTTCCATGATCACTTTCCAAGCTCCTCACAGCCTTCTGCACGCATCCTCTCATTCCTGTCCCTGGGCCTTTGCACAGGCTGGTCTCCATGGGCAACACCCTTCCTTCCATTCTACTGTGTGTTCAGCCGACGCCCACTCCTCCTCCAAGACCTCACTCCCACACGTCCGCCTCCAAAGTTCTTTCTGTACCCCCTCTTCCTGTTTCCCTCCCTCCCAGGAGAGGTCAATCACCCTGGTCTGTACAAGTTGCACTGTGGGGACACTCCACCCCCACACCTGTGACTGTCGGCTCCAAGAGTGCAGAGCTGACCTCTGCTCACCTCTGCATCCCTCTGCTCGGGGCCCAGCACGAGGCGAACAGAAGGGGCTCCGTGTTCATGGACTGATAGCCGACAGCCAGATCACGGGTTACCTCCTCTTCAGGGAGGGTCACGCCCCAACGGGAGGCCTCTGAAGAGAAAACCAGGTGAGGGGATCATGTCCTAATTCATTTATTCAAGAGCACTTGTAGTGCCCCTAGAGTCTGACACAACTGAGCAACTAATGCTTTATTTATGGGCAGTGCAGAGTATTTTTTAAATGATATCAATCTGGTACCCACTTTCAAGAGTCAAAGAGTTGCAAGGAAAATCTCTATCCAAAGCCATATCACAAAGAAAACTTTGATCAAAGGTGGATGGTATGACCAATTGTAAAGTAAGTTTGGAAGAATTTACGCATCTCAGAATGTAAGAAACGTCGAGCTGGGACGCCATCCCAGATCTGTCTCTTACCAACTGCAGGACTGCAGTCAAGTTACCTAACTTCTCTCGACCTCGGTTTTCCCATCCTTAAAGGTGAGGAACACTGACCTCGTGTTTCACTGCTTCCCCTCCCTCCCTCCGCTCCAGTCACTCTGGCTTTCCTCGAACATTCAGGTCACTCCTGACTTAGGAGCTTGACATCCCCTCCTCCTCCAATCTAGAACACTTCCCCCACAAATTTGAATCATTCATATCACCATGCAAAGGCCACCCCCTCCAAGAAGAACTCCGTGATCACCTGCTTCAAAGAGGACCTCCACTTCCATGTGATCCTAATGTCCCTCCCCTGATTCATGTCCTTTACCACGCTTCTCAGCATCAGCAATAACACTATTTGTTTACTCTTCTTTTCCTTCTGTATCTCCTACTAGAATACAAACTTCTTGATCGCAGGGTCTTGGTCTCAGCTGGATCCCCAAGGCCCAGAATGACTGGTATATAACAGAATTAAAGGGGAGCCTGAAGAAATGCCTGAACTGCTACAATCTCATGATAAACTCTCATGGAAGAAAAGTTGCCTTTTATGAGTGAGCAAAGACCGTGGTTACTCATAGACGGACTCTACCCCTGGTGAAGATTGTTGAAATGATAAAAAAGGACTTAGAATGTTACATAAACTTTATCAAACTGGTTGATAAAGCCACGGCAGGGTTTGAGAGGACTGACTCCAATTTGGAAAGTTCTCCTGTGGTAAAATGCTATCAAACAGCACCGCCTGCTACAGAGGAGTCATCCGTGAAGGGAGAGTCACTCGATGCGGCAGACTTCACGGCTGTCTTACCAGAAATGGCCACAGCCACTCCCAACCTTCACTGACCCCGATCAGTCTGCAGCCATTAATGTTGAGGTATTGACCAAAAAAGAAAAAAGCTCAGTCTGAGAGTTGTGAGTTACGGTTCATTTGGGTCTACAATGAGATGGCTCAGAGTAACTGCTCCAAAGAAGCGGCGAGGGTCAGTATATGCATGATTTTGGTGACAAGGAATACATGCAATCAAGCACACGTTTTGCCAGAAGGTTTCTGCCAGTCAGGTGGAGCGGGGCGCAGAGGTCTCTATTAATGATTTGAGTGCTTTCCTAGGCATAAGAAGATCCAAGAAATAGGGCTCATAAAATCTTCTGAAAATATCTACCTATCTGAAGCCCCATTCTGCCAGTTTTCTGAGAGAACAAAGTACCTTGCTTCTGATCTCCACCCTGAACTCTTTTCAGGGTGTGCTGAAGGTCAGCGACAGCAGTGGCTAGTGACTCTATACTTGCAGAATCACGTGGCGAGTGACAATTTTTAGTTGGCAGTGGCAAGGCCCTGCGTTGGCAAAAAGATGATGACTCACTGAAGGCTAGGATGACAAGTAACATTTTTAAGCAATAAAGTTCTTTTTAAATTAGGACACGTAAATTTTGTTAGACATAATGCTATTGCATAATTTATAGATGACAGCATGGTGTAAATGTAACTCTTGTATGTCCTGAGAAACCAAAAAATGCCTGTTTACCTTCCTGTGGTGGTCTGGAACTGAACCCACAATATCTCCAAGGAATGAAAGTGAAAGTTGCTCAGTCCTATCCAGCTCTTTGGGACCCCCTGGACTGTAGCCCACCAGGCTCCTCTGTCTGTGGGATTCTCCAGACAAGAATACTGGAGTGCGTTGCCATGTCCTCCTCTAGGGGATCTTCCCAAACCCCAGACCTCCCACATTGTAGGTAGATTCTTTATCATCTGAGCCACTAGGGAAGCCCCACCTCCCAGGTAGGCACATACTGAAAAAATTATTGAAAAAATGGTGAAGACGAGAAAAACACCTGCATCAAAAGGTTTTGTGAGGATTACGTGAGAGCGTACACAGAGGCGTAAGTGCTTAAATACAGTGCTCAGCACACAGGAAGCCCAATAATGTTGGCTAACAGCATTATCAAAGAAATCCAGAAGAGGGTGAGGCATGCCAGGAACAGAGACAGTTACAGCGTTTCAAGCAGAGGCGGGTCTCCAGCTTGATAAGGGAGTTGTTAGGAGAGCATTGTTCAAAGAGGTGTCTCCTCTTTCCCAGGAGCGCCCCTCCCCGCCAGCACTCCCGGGCTCCTCCCCTAAATGCAGAGTCATCCTGGAAAGCATCAACTCCTGAGCAGCCTTTCTCTGCCCAGCCAGAATCCACCTTTCTTTCATTTCTACACCACAGGGCCTAGACGAATTTCACTCCAAATGGGAGCGCAATAATGTTGTCCAATTAGTTTTAGCAACCTATAGGAAAGATTGCTAAGATCAATTTTAGCAGTCAGTCTACTCTTCAAAGCAGCAACCCTGGCCTGGGCGTCTATCCTGGGATTCCCTGGTGTTTCAGCGGGGTCAGCTACAAACTGGCATTTACCAATTGCATTGCCAATGACTGAACAAGGTTATTGGCCATCTGCCTCTAGAGACTGACCTCCACGCGTTGGTGATAGCTGCTACCTTCAACACCCCCTGAGGCTGTTCAGGGTGGAGTAGGCACCCTGGAGTGTGCTCCAGGGAATCTGGTGAGGCAGGTCAGACACAACTGAGCAACTAACACTAGGTAAGGAATATTCTAAAACCACATACCCAAGAACCTAAAGATTTCTCTAGAGATATAAATATGCATTAACATAACAGATATGTGTTAACACCACTGTATTTTCAGCTTTTCAAAGCTGTGCCTGAGAAATAAGTTTTCAATAAGTATGTGCTGAATGAAGGCCTCTGTTACACGATCAGAAAAAGATTAGAAAATGGATCTGCTTTTTGTGTTAAATCATTTTTGTACTGTTTGCATTTTAAGAGACCACACTAATGTATTACTTGCAAAATTTAAATGAACTCGAAACAGTTCTTCAAAAATAACAGTGAAACACTGTCGCAGGGCCTAGATAGATCATTAACGGGTCGACGCACCAAGTTTTGGGTAACTTTTCAAGATATCTAATTTAATCGCAGTTAGGGATCTTACACAGCAACTTAGCTCTCGCTTTACCTCTCCAACACCAAATTCCTCAACAGCCGACCTACAGAAACGTGTTGGGTTTTAAACTGTTACGGAAAACCAGTTACTAGCACGCCCTTTCGAAAGGGTGTTCTAGCAAACCACGCGCCCAGCCTTTCCCGCCCACGCCACGCGCCCAGCGCAGCAAGGACCGCAGGTGAGCGCGGAAGGTCCTTTAGGCAGGTGTGCGCCCACCGCACCCCAGGAAGGTTTAACTCCAACTCTCCCGCTAAGGGTTCCTGGAAAGCATCAATTGCAGTCAGCCAGAATCCACCTTTCTTTCATTTCTACACCACAGGGCCTAGACGAATTTCACTCCAAATGGGAGCGCAATAATGTTGTCCAATTAGTTTTAGCAACCTATAGGAAAGATTGCTAAGATCAATTTTAGCAGTCAGTCTACTCTTCAAAGCAGCAACCCTGGCCTGGGCGTCTATCCTGGGATTCCCTGGTGTTTCAGCGGGGTCAGCTACAAACTGGCATTTACCAATTGCATTGCCAATGACTGAACAAGGTTATTGGCCATCTGCCTCTAGAGACTGACCTCCACGCGTTGGTGATAGCTGCTACCTTCAACACCCCCTGAGGCTGTTCAGGGTGGAGTAGGCACCCTGGAGTGTGCTCCAGGGAATCTGGTGAGGCAGGTCAGACACAACTGAGCAACTAACACTAGGTAAGGAATATTCTAAAACCACATACCCAAGAACCTAAAGATTTCTCTAGAGATATAAATATGCATTAACATAACAGATATGTGTTAACACCACTGTATTTTCAGCTTTTCAAAGCTGTGCCTGAGAAATAAGTTTTCAATAAGTATGTGCTGAATGAAGGCCTCTGTTACACGATCAGAAAAAGATTAGAAAATGGATCTGCTTTTTGTGTTAAATCATTTTTGTACTGTTTGCATTTTAAGAGACCACACTAATGTATTACTTGCAAAATTTAAATGAACTCGAAACAGTTCTTCAAAAATAACAGTGAAACACTGTCGCAGGGCCTAGATAGATCATTAACGGGTCGACGCACCAAGTTTTGGGTAACTTTTCAAGATATCTAATTTAATCGCAGTTAGGGATCTTACACAGCAACTTAGCTCTCGCTTTACCTCTCCAACACCAAATTCCTCAACAGCCGACCTACAGAAACGTGTTGGGTTTTAAACTGTTACGGAAAACCAGTTACTAGCACGCCCTTTCGAAAGGGTGTTCTAGCAAACCACGCGCCCAGCCTTTCCCGCGCACGCCACGCGCCCAGCGCAGCAAGGACCGCAGGTGAGCGCGGAAGGTCCTTTAGGCAGGTGTGCGCCCACCGCACCCCAGGAAGGTAACTCACTCTCCGACTGGCCTTTTCACGATCCGTAATCTGTCTCTCCTCCTCAGGCTTCATCTCCCAGAGCAACTAATTTCTTCTGTGATTCAGTCTGGAGCCCAAGGTCACCTGGTCAGAAGAGTAAGGAGAAGCGCTAGGTTAAAAACCAGGGAGAAGAGAAGCGCGCCATGGATGGCATGCTTGTGGTTCGATTCTAACCCAATCGGGTACCTGCATTTCAGACAAGGAATCTGGAGCTCTCACCCCACCGGCTAATTCAAAAGTGCGCGCCACTCATCCTCTGGCCCTGGGGGGGGGGGGGGCGCAGTGATGAGTACTAACGGGGAGGACAGGCCAGGGACCCTCACCCACACCTGGAGACGGGCCTGCCGGTGCCCGAGTGTCCTCCGCCGAGCTGAAACCCAAGCAGAGCAGCCCCGTCCCCCGTCTCCGCTACCTCTCGGACCTGTACGCTCCGGGCTCGGTCTTCAGCCTCGGGCGTCTGCCGGGGCTGAAAGGAGAGAGGGCGAGCCGCGAAGACCAGGGCCGGAGTTGCAGACCTCAAGGCTCGCCCGCTGCTGGTCGTGAAGGTGCAGCGTGGCGGGGCCCACCGTCCGCTCCGCTTTGCGCAGCTCCCTCTCAGGCTCCGCGCCTTGCTCCAGGGCGCCGCGGGTCCGAAGTGCCGCAGGCGCTGCGGGAGTGAACTCCGCACCTGGAAAATCGATCTCAGACACGAAAGAGCCTCCCATTGGTCCCGAACGGGGTCTTAGACCCAGGCGGGGGCTCCGGAGCGGGGGCTTCAATGGGGGAGGGGGTCGAGGGCGGGAGCACCGGCTGTCCATCACAGACCACGCCCTCCCCACGCCTAATTCCCTCTACGGCTCCGCCTATGGGGGCGGGGACCCATTACGCCCCGCCGAAAACGTGTCCATTCCTTGGGAGATTCTATTGGCTGGAAGGCCCGTGGGAAGCTACTACCAGCAACCAATTGAAATGTATAGTTGCCCCGTGTGGGCGGAACCAAGATTTCAGGAGCCAATAGAGAAGAAGAACGATGAAGCGCTTCCGGAGTTCGAGGGTCGGCGAAAGATGGCGGCCGCCGAAAATAGCTGGTGCTTGTGCGAGTTACTGAGGTGAGAAGCGGGTGGTGTGGGCTCGCAGACGTTCTCAGCACTGTATTGGTACTTATCCGCCCAGTGCATAGTGTTTATGGGCAAGGGCTTTCTTTGTCTTGAATCTAAGTTATTTCCTGAAGGCCAATGGGAATTTCCCTTGGGGTCTTCTAGACAGAGGAGCAAGGTTGAATTACAGGCTGATTTTACCGCATTTTCTTTCCCCGCCCCACTTATGGCTGAGAGCTCGACTTTCTCTCTGCTTTAGCTCTTTCTTTCTCTTTGTGTCACTCCAATTAGCCTGTCATAAATTATTCATATTCATTCTGTCGTGGTCTGTGCGCGGGTTGCAAAATAATTTCCAGACAGGAGGCAGAATGAAAAGAGAATAAAATTTATTAGAGTGGGAGACGCTGTTAGAAGAGCGGGACAGCGGAAGGGAGAACCCACGTTGTTAGAGTGGGAGACACTGTTAGAATAGCAGGCCGGCTCAAGGGGGAACAGACCTTAAACAGGTGTCTTTGATCCATTTTTATAGCCAGGGTCCAAGGCGTGGGATAGGGGTCTTACGGACCATTTGCTGATTGGACCGTGTACTTGGTGGAGGAAGAGTAATGGTTACATCATCGGGGAGGGAAAGACAATAAGGAGCTGGTTTATCTGTTCCTGCCTTCCAAGATCCGCCTTATTCTTTCATCCTTGGGACACCACACGTTCATTTTTCTTTATGGCTGAGCCACGGATTATTTTCCAATCTCTCATGGTCTCTTTGATGAGAAAAAAACCAGAACTTGTCTTCTTTCACTCATCAAAACTATCATTGTTAACATGTGTCATTTAAATGCCAAGTTTATGCTGAACCCTCTTCTTGATTTTCACTTGATTTCTTTTGATCGATGTAAGTATAGTTATATATTTCTATTTTTGTCTTCATTGCACAGATAATACATTGATTTTTTTTGTAGAAAAGTTAGGAAATCTGTTGTCGTTCCATCGCACAGTCATGTTTGACTCTTTGTAACCCCATGGACTGCAGAAGACCAGTTCTCCCTGTTCTTCACCATCTCCTGGAGCTTGCTCAAACTCATGTCTCTTGAGTCGGTGATGCCACCCAACTGTCTCATCTTCTGTCGCTCGTCCCCTTCTGCCGCCCTCAGTCTTTCCCAGCATCGGGGTCTTTTCCAACGAGTGAACTCTTCACATCGGGTGGCCAGAGTATTGGAGCTTCAATTTCAGCATTAATCCTTCCAGTGACTATCCAGGGTTGATTTCCTTTAGGATTGACTGATTTGATCTCCTTGCAGTCTAAGAGACTCTCAAGAGTCTTCTCCAGCACCACATTTCGAAGGCACCAATTCTTGGGCACTCAGCCTTTTTTTATTGTCAAGCTCTCACATCCGTGCATGACAACTGAAAGAACCATAGCTTTGACTGTACGTACAGTACCTTTGTCAGCAAAGTAATGTCTCTGCTTTTTAATACACTGGGTTTGTCATAGCTTTTCTTCCCCGGCACAGGTGTTTTTTAATTTCATGGCGGCAGTCACCGTCTGCAGCGTGCAAAAAGTAAAAGTCTTCAGGAATGCTACCATCCCAAGATGACTACTGCAAAATTTTGGTGAAAAGCTCCCAGACCTTTTTTCCATGTTTGTAGTTGTAGTACTGTTGTATTTTACATGGATTGACTTATGGTAGCAAACCGGAAGACCTTATATGTCCTATCCACACAGCTCTTTTAATGCCTATGTATTTTTGTTCACCTTGAAAATTTATCATTAATACGATAGCATCTTGAATGCGTATATGTATTCTCTTCAAAATTCAGGTATTACTTCTTTGTCATTTTTGTTCCTTCTACTTCAAATTCTATAACAATTATTTAGAACATTTGAACAACAAAGTCTATTTTCAGAGCCTTCATATTCTTCCCTGCCATTTGAGATATCCCTCACTCCCTGCTTTGCACTTAATAATAACTAAATAAAATTTTGCTAAATGGAATGGCTCACTGTGAATGCCAGTTATCTTTTTAAAGTCTTGTGTTTAAGTATTTTGTGGTGGTTCAGTCGCTAAGTCTGTATCTGAACAAATATCTAATGACATACATTTGAGTTATATTTAAGCAAATTCTACATGGGTAATTTTGATGTGCAAGTATGGTAGGCTGTTTAATAAATTTTTTTATAGAACCTGTATGTGTATCTTTGAAAGTAGCAGACTTAAAGAACTGGGTCAACTTTAATGATTAATATGATTTTCTTTTTTTTCTTTTCTGATTGTAAGTTGAATAGTTCAGTTTCAAAATCCTATCACATTTATTTTCCCACTTACGTCATTTGAAGAAAATATAAAAATCTTTGGCGTCTGTGAGGCCCCTGCAGTTTAAGTTAAACAGATTTTTGTCCTGGGAAAGGAACACTAACTAGTCCGGTTAATATTGCTGTTATGAACTGATATATTGCATACATTAAGTGGTCAATCTTGCCCACTTTTTATTGTCAAGCTCTCACATCCGTGCATGACAACTGAAAGAACCATAGCTTTGACTGTACGTACAGTACCTTTGTCACAAAGTAATGTCTCTGCTTTTAATACACTGGGTTTGTCATAGCTTTTCTTCCCCGGCACAGGTGTTTTTTAATTTCATGGCGGCAGTCACCGTCTGCAGCGTGCAAAAAGTAAAAGTCTTCAGGAATGCTACCATCCCAAGATGACTACTGCAAAATTTTGGTGAAAAGCTCCCAGACCTTTTTTCCATGTTTGTAGTTGTAGTACTGTTGTATTTTACATGGATTGACTTATGGTAGTAAACCGGAAGACCTTATATGTCCTATCCACACAGCTCTTTTAATGCCTATGTATTTTTGTTCACCTTGAAAATTTATCATTAATACGATAGCATCTTGAATGCGTATATGTATTCTCTTCAAAATTCAGGTATTACTTCTTTGTCATTTTTGTTCCTTCTACTTCAAATTCTATAACAATTATTTAGAACATTTGAACAACAAAGTCTATTTTCAGAGCCTTCATATTCTTCCCTGCCATTTGAGATATCCCTCACTCCCTGCTTTGCACTTAATAATAACTAAATAAAATTTTGCTAAATGGAATGGCTCACTGTGAATGCCAGTTATCTTTTTAAAGTCTTGTGTTTAAGTATTTTGTGGTGGTTCAGTCGCTAAGTCTGTATCTGAACAAATATCTAATGACATACATTTGAGTTATATTTAAGCAAATTCTACATGGGTAATTTTGATGTGCAAGTATGGTAGGCTGTTTAATAAATTTTTTTATAGAACCTGTATGTGTATCTTTGAAAGTAGCAGACTTAAAGAACTGGGTCAACTTTAATGATTAATATGATTTTCTTTTTTTTCTTTTCTGATTGTAAGTTGAATAGTTCAGTTTCAAAATCCTATCACATTTATTTTCCCACTTACGTCATTTGAAGAAAATATAAAAATCTTTGGCGTCTGTGAGGCCCCTGCAGTTTAAGTTAAACAGATTTTTGTCCTGGGAAAGGAACACTAACTAGTCCGGTTAATATTGCTGTTATGAACTGATATATTGCATACATTAAGTGGTCAATCTTGCCACTTCTGTCGAACATTGTTGTTCTTGCATAGCAGTGGTTCTTAAATTGTGGCCCATTGACTCCTGAGAGTCTCTAAGACCCTCTCATTGGGTCCTCAAGGTCAAAATTATTTCTGTAATAATGTTAAGATAACGTTTGCCTCTTGCTTTCGTTGACATTTGCAGTGATAGTGCAAAAGCGGTGGATAAAACCATTACTTAGCACAGATCAAGGCAGTGATGTCAAACTGTACTGGTAATCATGACAAAATGGGTTGAACACACAAAGCACTTCTCCACACCAAAGTAAAAATTAAGGAAAACCTCAAGGAAAACCTTTTGTATGACTGTCTACCTTGTAGGGTAAATGAGACATACTTTTTTTTTTTTAGATTTATTTATTTATTTATTTTGGGCGGGGGTCGGGTTGGGGAGGGAGGGGAGCGGGCGGGCCACTTCTATTGGTCTTTCATTTCTCTGTTTTCATCCGTCTTTGTTCTTTGACTCCTGCGGGCCTCTCATCACGGTGGCATCTGTTGTCGCAGAGCACCGGCTCTGGGCACATGCGCTCCAGAGCTCCGGCTCGGTGATTGGGCACAACAGTCCAGCCGCTCTGCGGCACATGGGATCTTCCCAGGCCAGGGATCGAACCAGCGCCCCTTGCACCGCAAGGCGGTGTCCTTATCCACTGGACCACCAGGGGAAGCCCAGTGACATACTTTTTAGAGGACACAATTTTTATTTGAAAGAATGACTGACAGACAAACCATGATTCTTCTGACTCAGTGTTTAGATATTTTATTAAAGTGACCCTTCCTTCATTTGTGACTTCAAAGAAAACAAGTGACTGGGATTTCCCTGGCTGTCCAGTGGTTAGGACTCCGACCTTCCATTGCAGAGGGCATGAGTTGGATCCCTGCTCAGGGATCCGCCAAGTTGTGTGTCAGCTAAAAAGTAAAAAAGCAAGAAATAAAAGAAAACAAGTGACATATTCAGAAGCACATATGGAAGGTCATGATTTCAGGGTCATGTAAACAGTTCAGCCACAGAACTCACAGTAGAACTGGAGACATCTATGTTCCCTTCCTCTTCCTCAAAAATTGTTCTACTTGAGGTGAAGTGAGAGAATAAAAATGATTTAGTGTCTCACCGAACTTTGAACTATGGAATATTGACTGTTCAGAAGATATATTCCTTTGGGTTACACATTGTCAACTGAGGGTCAAATGCCATTCCCAGTCATATCTTGTTAAGGTTAATAATTAAATTTATTTTAATTCCTTAACATATATACTGAGTTAGGAGATATGTGGCTCAACATTGATTTTTACTGCTGGTTAAAAAGAAAAAGTACCCTGACTGGCCAGCATGCTGTGGAATGAAAGAGGACTTGCACTTTTCACATTAGATGTTCTGTAGCATTAGAATTACAGTTAGACTCACAAGTTATAAAAATTTTCTTTCTTTGCTGCTAACATATAAAGTCGCTATGTGAAAGTAGACTTCAATTTGTAGTCTTTCATTTTTTAAAAATTATTATTATTTTTTATTATCTTTTTGGGGGTGAGGTGGGAAGGAAGGGGAGCGGGCGGGCCACTTCTATTGGTCTTTCATTTCTGTCTTTTCATCCATCTTTGTTCTTTGGCCTGTGTGGGCCTCCCATTGCAGTGGCCTCTGTTGTCGCAGAGCACCGGCTCTGGGCGCACACGTGCCAGAGCTCCGGCTCGGTAATTGGACACATGGGTCCAGCTGCTCTGCGGCACGTGGGATCTTCCCAGGCCAGGAATTGAACCGGCGCCCCTTGCACTGCAAGGCGGTGTCCTTACCCACTGGACCACCAGGGGAAGCCCAAATTTGTAGTCTTTCATTTTTTACTATTATTATTTTTATTTATTTATCTTTAATTGGTGGATAATTGCTTTACAGTGTGTTGATTTCTGCCATACATCAAGAGAAATCAGCCACCAGTGGACATGTCGCCTCCCTCTTGAACCTCCCTTCTGCTTCCCTCGCCTGTCAACCCCACAGGCTGTCACACAGCACCGGGCTGAGCTCCGTGCGCCATACAGTGCATTCCACTGGCTGGCTGTTGCACATACGGTAGTGTGAGCACTGGGCTTCTCTGGAGGCTCAGTGGTAAAGAATCTGCCTGCATTGCAGGAGACCCAGTTTCATTCCCTGGGTTGGGAAGATTCCCAGAGGAGGGCACAGCATTCTTGCCTGGAGAATCCCATGGACAGAGGAGCCTGACAGGCTGCAGTCCATGGGGCCACACAGAGTTGGACACAACTGAAGCGATTAAGCAGCATCGGCAGCAGCAAATAGACTCATCGATACCATTTTTAATGATATTATACTCGTTTTTACCCTTCCCCTCTTCTTTCAGGTTTTTTTATTCATTATTCTTCCCTGGGCTAATCATATGTGGAACTTTATGTGTGTGTTTACTGATTGTCCTTTGGGGAACCCGACTACTGCTACAGAGAAAGAAAAAGTCAGCATCTTCTAGCAAAACTGGGAAAGACCCAATGGTGATTGCATTTTTTCCCTCCATATTGCAATGCTGGCGGTGGAGGAGAGAGAGTGTTATGGTGTGCCTTAAGGGCTCTACAGAAAAAGTAGGTATGCATCTTTCTTAGCTAACTTAGTATAGGGTTACTATTTTTAAAAAATCTTTATTCCAGAATGTGTCTTTTCTAGTACCTTATTCCTAGCCAGGTATTCCTTTTTAAACTATAGCAAGGAAACACTTCTTTTGTGTGCCGACTTGCCTTGTAAGATCCTATTGACTTTTACTTGTATGATAAAGAAACAGAAAGGGAAAGTATCTGCCCTTTTATGGCTTAATTTAGTGGGGATAACTAGTCACCTTGGGTGAGTATGTGGAGAAGATTGAATAATAAACAGAAATAGACCAAACCCTGTGAAGTACCTTAAACCCAAATAGTTTTCGTCAGTGATGACACAGAGGAAATATTCTCAGTGAAAGCATTTATTTGATTCTGAGTTTTATATCATTACCAGCTGGATAGCCTTAAGTAAGGTACTGTGTTATTTGATAGAAAGAATTACACATCTTTTGATGTTTTAGGCTTCCCTCGCCTGTCAACCCCACAGGCTGTCACACAGCACCGGGCTGAGCTCCGCGCCATACAGTGCATTCCACTGGCTGGCTGTTGCACATACGGTAGTGTGAGCACTGGGCTTCTCTGGAGGCTCAGTGGTAAAGAATCTGCCTGCATTGCAGGAGACCCAGTTTCATTCCCTGGGTTGGGAAGATTCCCAGAGGAGGGCACAGCATTCTTGCCTGGAGAATCCCATGGACAGAGGAGCCTGACAGGCTGCAGTCCATGGGGCCACACAGAGTTGGACACAACTGAAGCGATTAAGCAGCATCGGCAGCAGCAAATAGACTCATCGATACCATTTTTAATGATATTATACTCGTTTTTACCCTTCCCCTCTTCTTTCAGGTTTTTTTATTCATTATTCTTCCCTGGGCTAATCATATGTGGAACTTTATGTGTGTGTTTACTGATTGTCCTTTGGGGAACCCGACTACTGCTACAGAGAAAGAAAAAGTCAGCATCTTCTAGCAAAACTGGGAAAGACCCAATGGTGATTGCATTTTTCCATCCATATTGCAATGCTGGCGGTGGAGGAGAGAGAGTGTTATGGTGTGCCTTAAGGGCTCTACAGAAAAAGTAGGTATGCATCTTTCTTAGCTAACTTAGTATAGGGTTACTATTTTTAAAAAATCTTTATTCCAGAATGTGTCTTTTCTAGTACCTTATTCCTAGCCAGGTATTCCTTTTTAAACTATAGCAAGGAAACACTTCTTTTGTGTGCCGACTTGCCTTGTAAGATCCTATTGACTTTTACTTGTATGATAAAGAAACAGAAAGGGAAAGTATCTGCCCTTTTATGGCTTAATTTAGTGGGGATAACTAGTCACCTTGGGTGAGTATGTGGAGAAGATTGAATAATAAACAGAAATAGACCAAACCCTGTGAAGTACCTTAAACCCAAATAGTTTTCGTCAGTGATGACACAGAGGAAATATTCTCAGTGAAAGCATTTATTTGATTCTGAGTTTTATATCATTACCAGCTGGATAGCCTTAAGTAAGGTACTGTGTTATTTGATAGAAAGAATTACACATCTTTTGATGTTTTAGGCTTCTTTATCCCCACCCTGATCCCAGGAGAAAAGAAAAAGCATAGCAAAATACAGGTTCTGTTATTGCTTTATCACATGAAGAAAACTGTTATCCTTCCACGGTGAGCCCACTGCCTGGCACATGCCCTTCACTCAGTTTCAGAGTCCTCGTGTGTATGGCCGAGTCCCTTCGCTGTTCACCTGGAACTATCACCACACGGTTAATGGAGGGCTTCCCTAGTAGCCCAGCTGGTAAAGAATCCCCCTGTACTGCAGGAAACCCTGGCTCGATTTCTGAGTTGGAAGATCCTGTGGAGAAGGGATAGGTCACTTACTCCTATATTCTTGGGCTTCCATTGTTAATTAGCTATACCCCAGTACAAAATAAAAAGTTAAAGAGATGATAAGACAAAAAAAAAGAAAACACTGGGGCTTCCCTGGTGGTCCAGTGGGTAAGGACACTGCCTTGCAGTGCAAGGGGCGCCAGTTCCATCCCTGGCCTGGAAAGATCCCACATGCCGCAGAGCGGCTGGACCAATGTGTCCAATTACCGAGCCAGAGCTTGGGAGCGCATGCGCCCAGAGCCGGCACTCTGCGAGAACAGAGGCCACTGCGATGGGAGGCCCACACAGGCCAAAGAACAAAGATGGATGAAAATAGAGAAATGAAAGACCAATAGAAGTGGCCCGCCTGCCCCCCTCCCTCCCCAACCCACCCGCCCCGCCCCCCCAAAAAAACACTGAGTAATGCTTTAGCATTTATGATCCTATCTAAAGATACCTTTGGTGAAAACTCTTGTTTATGAATGTTCTATTAATTTTTACTACTGGATCAGTGGTGAAGAATCCTCCTACTAGTGCAGGAGATGCAGGAGATGTGGGTTTGATCCCTGGGTGGGGAAGATCCCCTGGAGGAGGAAATGCCTACTGCAGTGTTCTAGAGAATCCCATAGACAGAGGAGCCTGGCAGGCTGTAGTCCTCCGGGTTGCAAACAGTGGAATACAACTAAGCACATACTAACTCATCATTTTAATACAGAGAAAGTGATCAAAGTAACATTTTTGAGCATTTCTTAAGAATGAAAATAATCATTTATAAATCATCAATTTTGTTGATGTCTGCTATATACAAAACTCTCAGCAGAGAGAATAGGGAAGAACCAGAAGTCTCCTTTGGAAGACGAACATGTTAGTTGTAGGGCAGTGGAAGCCCCAGAAAAGAGTGGAGTCGTAAAAAAGAAAATAGTGATCAACAGCATTCTGCTCAGTTTTCACCTCCACTGAGCTCTTCGCTGTTACATTCTGTTCCAGGCATCCGGAAGCAGTCTACGTTGTTTACACTGGCGATGGCAACGTTAGTGGCCAGCAGATCCTGGAGGGCGCTTTCAGGAGATTCAACATCAGGTTGACTGGCCCGGTGAAGTTTGTCTTCTTGAGGAAGCGCTACCTCGTGGAGGATTCACTGTACCCTCATTTCACCCTGCTGGGCCAGAGTCTGGGATCTGTTTTTCTGGGCTGGGAGGCGCTGACGCAGTGTGTGCCCGACGTTTACATCGATTCCATGGGCTACGCGTTCACGCTTCCTCTGTTTAAGTATGTGGGTGGCTGCCGAGTTGGCAGCTACGTCCATTACCCCACCATCAGCACTGACATGCTGTCCGTCGTGAAGAATCAGAATGCGGGGTTTAACAACGCAGCGTTCATTACCAGGAACCCTTTCCTCAGCAAAGTGAAGCTCGTCTACTACTATTTATTCGCCTTGATCTACGGGCTTGTCGGGTCCTGCAGCGACGTCGTCATGGTCAATTCTACCTGGACGCTGAACCACATCCTCTCGCTGTGGAAGGTCGGGGGCTGCACTAGTGTCGTTTATCCACCATGTGATGTGCAGACCTTTCTAGACCTTCCCTTGCAGGAGGGGAAATCAGCCTCACAACAGTTACTGGTTTCAGTTGGTCAGTTCAGGCCCGAAAAGAACCATGCTTTGCAGATCAGGGCCTTTGCTAAGTTGCTGAACAACAAGGAGAGCAACTGTCTTCCTCCCTTAAACTTGTCCTCATCGGAGGTTGTCGTAACCAAGAGGATGAACTCAGTAACTAACTCATCATTTTAATACAGAGAAAGTGATCAAAGTAACATTTTTGAGCATTTCTTAAGAATGAAAATAATCATTTATAAATCATCAATTTTGTTGATGTCTGCTATATACAAAACTCTCAGCAGAGAGAATAGGGAAGAACCAGAAGTCTCCTTTGGAAGACGAACATGTTAGTTGTAGGGCAGTGGAAGCCCCAGAAAAGAGTGGAGTCGTAAAAAAGAAAATAGTGATCAACAGCATTCTGCTCAGTTTTCACCTCCACTGAGCTCTTCGCTGTTACATTCTGTTCCAGGCATCCGGAAGCAGTCTACGTTGTTTACACTGGCGATGGCAACGTTAGTGGCCAGCAGATCCTGGAGGGCGCTTTCAGGAGATTCAACATCAGGTTGACTGGCCCGGTGAAGTTTGTCTTCTTGAGGAAGCGCTACCTCGTGGAGGATTCACTGTACCCTCATTTCACCCTGCTGGGCCAGAGTCTGGGATCTGTTTTTCTGGGCTGGGAGGCGCTGACGCAGTGTGTGCCCGACGCTTTACATCGATTCCATGGGCTACGCGTTCACGCTTCCTCTGTTTAAGTATGTGGGTGGCTGCCGAGTTGGCAGCTACGTCCATTACCCCACCATCAGCACTGACATGCTGTCCGTCGTGAAGAATCAGAATGCGGGGTTTAACAACGCAGCGTTCATTACCAGGAACCCTTTCCTCAGCAAAGTGAAGCTCGTCTACTACTATTTATTCGCCTTGATCTACGGGCTTGTCGGGTCCTGCAGCGACGTCGTCATGGTCAATTCTACCTGGACGCTGAACCACATCCTCTCGCTGTGGAAGGTCGGGGGCTGCACTAGTGTCGTTTATCCACCATGTGATGTGCAGACCTTTCTAGACCTTCCCTTGCAGGAGGGGAAATCAGCCTCACAACAGTTACTGGTTTCAGTTGGTCAGTTCAGGCCCGAAAAGAACCATGCTTTGCAGATCAGGGCCTTTGCTAAGTTGCTGAACAACAAGGAGAGCAACTGTCTTCCTCCCCTTAAACTTGTCCTCATCGGAGGTTGTCGTAACCAAGAGGATGAACTCAGGGTCAGCCAACTGAGAAGGCTTGCTGAGGACCTAGGTGTTCAAGAAGACGTGGAGTTTAAAATAAACATCCCGTTTGATGAACTAAAGAAGTATCTGTCTGAGGCTACAGTTGGCCTGCACACCATGTGGAACGAGCACTTTGGGATTGGTGAGTTGGTGCCGTCGGCAGGCGGTGGTGGTGCCGTGAGGCACATGGTCAGGTGGTTCTGAGAAAATGATGGACTCTGGAGGTGTCATCAAGTCCTAGCTCTCTTCCCCGAGTCCACCACGTGTGTTTTCCTCACTTGAGACCTGGTAAAACATACAACCCCTGAGAATATCTTCATGATAAGTTATTTTTAATTTTATGTATTTATTTATTTTTGGCTCTTCTGGGTTTTCACTGCTGCTACAGGCTCTTCTCTAGTTGCTGGGAGTGGAAGCTACTCTCTAGCTGAGCTGAGCAGGCTTCTTGTGGCAGTGACTTCTCTTGTGGAACCCAGGCTCTAGGGCTCACAGGCTTCAGTAGTTGTGGCCCATGGACTCCATAGTTGCACCTCTGAGGCTCTAGAGCACAGGTTCCATAGTTGTGGCTCATGGGCTTAGTTGCTCCGCAGCATGTGGGATCTTCCTGGATCAGGGATTGAACCCATGTCTCCTGCATTGGCAGGTGAGCTCTTCACCACTGAGCTACCAGGGAAACCCCAATAAAATGTATTTTGACCCCTCACTATATGGTGGTCGCTGTCCAGGTCTTTACAAGTATTACCTGATTTAATCCTCTCTAGAATTTTTTTGATAGGTATTATGATTAGTTCCATTTTTATCAGCTCAGACACAGACAGGGTTTAGAACTTGCCCAAGTCCAGTCACACAGAGGAAGAGCCCCGATTCTGATCCAGACAGCTCCTCCTCTTAGCTCCCACATCGGTCTCCACACCTCGGCCTGTCTGTGCTGGCTCAGATCCCTGGGTCTCATTCTGCCCACCCCACCCTCCACTCTAGGCCAGATCAGGATCCGTGGGTGGGTGCAGGCGGGGTGTTTTGGGAAAGCCCATTTCATTGAGTCCATGCCCGCCTCAGGTGTTGGGTTTGGACAACCACGTGAAAGGTGGTGGCCTTCACCCAGAGAGGCAGCGAAGAGCAGAGGCAGGTGAGAAGCTGAGTCTCAGGCGTGCGGAGTGGGAACTGGCTGATGGGCCTAAAGTAAAGAGAGGGGCCTGTCCTGGGGATACAGAGTGAGGAGCTATGAGTGACCACAGGCCTGGGGCCATGGCTGAGATGGCGTGAGGAGCATCTAGAGAGCAAGAGGCTGCCCAGAGTGTAATGGTGACAAGTCACAGGTTGGCAGAACAGCCAGTGAAGAAGAGGAGGAAGACCAGGCGAGTAGTCGTGGAAACCAAGGGAAGAAGGGGTTAAGGGGAAAAGAGGGTTAAGGGTTAAGAGGGGAGGGCGAAGGTCTCAGTGCTGCTGAGACACTGGGCGAGATGAGGATGTGGTGGGCGCCCTGGGCGGGAGCAGTGCCCACGGAAGACTGGGTGGAGGGTCACAGCGTGGGGAGGGAGCCCTGAGCCCAGTGAGTTGGTGAGCCCAGACCATGCTGTCCCCGGGTTTTCTGCAGAACAGAGACGGAAGGAGAGACTGTGGCCGGGGAGGGCGTGTGACCTGGAGAGAGGGTGGGTGGGTGTGCACTCGCTCGCAGGGACTTGGCATTCCCAAGGTTGAAGTAACTTAAGTGCTGATAGGCAGGGGCAGTAGCCAGGGAGAAGCAGAGGTTTCTAGAGGGAGAGTAAAGCTGATGAGGTCCAAGTCTTCAAGAAAGGACAGAGGAGCGGTACCCAGCCTTGAACAGAGTATTAATGGAGTAATTCACATTTTTTCAAATAAGAGCTCAAATGAAAGCGTTAGCAGGAAATCCTGCTGTGTAGAAGTCTCACCAGTGTTGAGGAGACCCTTGTGATGATTTAACTCCTCTCCTCTGTGTCCAAGATGATAGCAGCTCTGTACTCTCCTTTGGAGAAGTAAGAAAACAGGAAAAAGTCACCTAAGTCATTTTCTGAAGGGCTGAGTTCTCTCTAGAAACATGAGTGAGAAAGGCAGGCTAGATTTATAGCCTCACCTCTGTCACCTGGCAGAAACTAATCCAAACTTTCATTTAGATCAGCACTGCTTTGGGGCACACAGTCATCTCACATTTGCCAAATATCCAGGCAGTAACATAAATACCAGCCTTATCTAGTATGTGACTAAGATGGCTTCCTTCTTTCTCCTAGTGCTGCAATTTGAACTCTGACCGTTCTGTTTTTGCTGTCTTTTTCACCCCTTTTATCTTTTAATATCCCTTATCTACCATCCTGCTAATAACACTCTCCAGTCTTCTTCGTTATCTGTAGTATACTTTATGTAGACGATTCTATCTGCTTGTCTTAAAATGAAGAACAGAGCAGCATGGCTGGGAAGCCTTGAAAACTGAAAACTTAAGTTTTATTTTGCAGCAGAAAAGTTAAATAAGTAGACTTGGAGACATACTGACACTTTACTAAACTGCTCATGAGTCTTATAATGTACAGAGGGTTCAGCCATCCTGTCCTTCTGCGTGGTCCAAGACTGAAAGGCATGGTTTCTTTCTCAGGCATCGTGGAGTGTATGGCAGCCGGCACTATCGTCCTCGCGCACAACTCCGGGGGCCCGAAGCTCGACATTGTCGTCCCTCACCGCGGCGAGAGGACTGGGTTTCTGGCTGAGAGTGAAGAGGGCTATGCTGAGACGATGGCCCACATTCTCTCCCTGTCGGCAGAGCAGAGGCTGCACATCAGGCACAGTGCTCGGGCGTCCGTAAGCCGATTCTCCGATCAGGAGTTTGAAGTGGCGTTCCTATCGTCTGTGGAAAAATTACTCCAGTAATGCCACACCTGTACAGATTGAAGATATTTTATATAAAATGGTTAGACACCTTCATGTGTTAGTATTTTTCTAAACTCTGTGTTATAGTAAGGTTTGTGTATAAGCAAGGCCTTCTGCAGTATATACTGGGTTAACCAAAAAGGTCATTCGGGTTTTTCCATAAGATGAACTTTTTGGCCTACCTCATGTATAGCCAAGGTATTTATTTCAATGGAAAAAGGCAAAATAGCCTATATGGAAAAGGTAATCTCATATAGTATAAATGTAAGAATTTTAGATTAGGGTTTAGTCTCAAATTCTGAAAGAAAAAAATGAACAATCTTAATTTTGGTATAATCCATATTTTACAAATTGTCAAGTCATTTTACATTAGAAACCAGGAAAGAGGGCTTCCCTGGTGGTCCAGTGGGTGGGGACACTGCCTTGCAGTGCAGGGGGCGCCAGTTTGATCCCTGGCCTGGGAAGATCCCACGTGCCGCGGAGCAGCTGGACCAATGTGTGCAAGTACCAAGCTGGAGCTCTGGAGCACGTGCGCCCAGAGCCAGTGCTTTGCAGCGGGGCAGGGGCCGCTGCGGTGGGAGGCCCACACAGGCCAGAGAACAGAGATAGATGGAAATAAATGAAGGACCAATAGAAGTGGCCAAAAGAAAAAGAAACCAGAAAAGGGATTTACCCTTTAGGAAAAACAGAAATGTTGAAAAAAAAAGAATGACTGATAAATTGATTAGTACTATAGCATTGTTTAGACATTTTTGGAACACAGAAAATTCTGGTCCATTTAAATCGAAACAATATTGTGGATAAACTTTTTAAATATATCTAATGGTCCTCTTCAGTGAGTCAAAACTTTAAGCAGACTCCATCATGCTCTAAAAGCAGATGGCAAAAGACAGGCTGGCTGTGCTGACACTGGCGGGGTACGTGGGTACGTAGAGACCAGAGTCCACCATCACTAGGTGAAAACTCTGAAAGCAGTTTTCTCTTTAGTGCTGCTAGGACATTTTTACAGGCCTCCCATTATCCCTTAATATTTTCACCTCCCAGAGGCTGGACGTTGGCTCTTAAAAGTCATTCAAGAGGTCTGAGTCAGAACATGGTGACAAGTTGTTTTCAGGATAGTGATGATTTAAGAGGCGGATCCCTCCCCATGGCCTCTGTGACCAGCCTTGTGCGTTGTGAAGTGACGAGGTGGTACTTTGAATAGAGCACTGGGCTAGCAGATGGCATAGCTGAACCTGACATCAGCTGCATCATCTACAGGCATCTGACCTTCTGATGCCAAAGCTGCTTCCTAATTTTTCTGAGTCTCAGATTCTTTCTTAGGAACCTGGAGATGGTCTTGACTGTCCTCACTGCCTTTCATAAACAAAGAAGGTATGTGGAAGTCCTTTGAAAATTACACAGTTACTTTAACTAAAGATAACAATATGTGATAAATGTCTTTTGGACTTCTTTATCAATGCATTATGATCCTAGGTAGATTCTTGTTACTGAGCCAGCAACTAGGAACCAGTATAATTGAACAGGACTTCTATCCTGAATAACTAGCCTGGAAAAGTGAATACACACACACGTGCGCGTGTGCAGATATGGCTATTGAGACCTACAACTTCTGGCATTTTCTGCAGACAGTTCTTTCTAGTTCAGTGAATTGACCTCCTTCACAGTCTCACCCCTCTTTGTCTTGGGGCATGTGAAAAAGGTCCACCTTTTCTTTCCAGTCTCCTCTTGTCCATTCATGGAGCGAGCCAGCTTCATTGTCTGCTTCCAGCTACATCATTAATTTGTTGTCTGTAGACCATCTTCTTTCATCAAGGTAAAAAGCACCAAAAGAGAGTCCAGGATGTTGACACACCAGAGTCGCTTTGCATTGGAGATTATTCAGTTTAGAAAAGAAAAAGTAAGGAAAAAAAAGAGAAAGAAAAAATTGAAGGAAAAAATAAAAAGTGGTAGAAACTGGACCTGTAAGGAGCCCTACAAATTGTCTAGTCTAGGTCCCTCTTATTTTCAAATTTACAGACAAGAACAGTTTAAAGAACTTTAGTTCTGTCAGTAACCCAAAGCCGTTTAATGACAAAATCAGGATTACCACCTGGGTGTTCTGACTCCCAGCCCAGGGCTTTTTCTTCTCTTATAGCTCATCTTTGAGATAAGATTCCTGACCATTGCCTACTCAGCCCACCTGTCCACCCAAAGGAGGTCGTGGATCTAAAGATAAAATGGGCAGAGCAAAAGTAGAGGATGTACTAAAGCAAGAAAGGATTCTGAAATTCCATAAAATATTTTTTAAGTAATAACGTTGGATTCTGAAATTCCACAAAACGTTTTTTAAACTCATTTTCTCAGTATGATTTTCATTTATCACAAACATACTGAAAATATAATGCACATTTATTAATATGTTCCCTTTTCATATGTTCCTAATGCAGTATTCAGTGTTTGTCTCTGAACATCTGATATGAAGAATGTCAAAGCAATAGACCAGCTACTGTCTGTGTGGAGAAATTGAGTGACTGTTAATTCCTATAAGACACTGCTTTTCCATGGTCCAGGCCTGCTGTTTTGACCCCACAGCCATGGTGATTCGCATTTTTATTTCCAGTTGTACATAATAAACTACATTTACATGTTCTTTGTATAGTAATCTATTTGTATCTATATATGATATAGATGTACCAGATACAAAATCTATTTGTATATAAATCGATCAAAAGGCATGGTTTTATTACCTTTCTTTTCTCAGCATGGTGCCTTTATACCCCTCATATACTCTCCCAGTTCTGAATTACTTATCATCTACTACTAACATTTCCAAGCTCCACATGCCAAGAATTTTTCATTTAATAAAATGAAAAAAAGGTTTTTAAAGGCAAAACAAAACTGTCTTGGCTCATGTTCTCACAAAAAGAATAAGTTGTCAGGTTTAATAGATTTTTGTAATGAATAGTTAAGACATGTCAAATACTATAGAGCTTCTTTAAACTTTACAAAGTCATATTCTAGGCTAAATTATGAGTTCAGGGATACTTTACTATTGAAGGAAAAAATAAAAAGTGGTAGAAACTGGACCTGTAAGGAGCCCTACAAATTGTCTAGTCTAGGTCCCTCTTATTTTCAAATTTACAGACAAGAACAGTTTAAAGAACTTTAGTTCTGTCAGTAACCCAAAGCCGTTTAATGACAAAATCAGGATTACCACCTGGGTGTTCTGACTCCCAGCCCAGGGCTTTTTCTTCTCTTATAGCTCATCTTTGAGATAAGATTCCTGACCATTGCCTACTCAGCCCACCTGTCCACCCAAAGGAGGTCGTGGATCTAAAGATAAAATGGGCAGAGCAAAAGTAGAGGATGTACTAAAGCAAGAAAGGATTCTGAAATTCCATAAAATATTTTTTAAGTAATAACGTTGGATTCTGAAATTCCACAAAACGTTTTTTAAACTCATTTTCTCAGTATGATTTTCATTTATCACAAACATACTGAAAATATAATGCACATTTATTAATATGTTCCCTTTTCATATGTTCCTAATGCAGTATTCAGTGTTTGTCTCTGAACATCTGATATGAAGAATGTCAAAGCAATAGACCAGCTACTGTCTGTGTGGAGAAATTGAGTGACTGTTAATTCCTATAAGACACTGCTTTTCCATGGTCCAGGCCTGCTGTTTTGACCCCACAGCCATGGTGATTCGCATTTTTATTTCCAGTTGTACATAATAAACTACATTTACATGTTCTTTGTATAGTAATCTATTTGTATCTATATATGATATAGATGTACCAGATACAAAATCTATTTGTATATAAATCGATCAAAAGGCATGGTTTTATTACCTTTCTTTTCTCAGCATGGTGCCTTTATACCCCTCATATACTCTCCCAGTTCTGAATTACTTATCATCTACTACTAACATTTCCAAGCTCCACATGCCAAGAATTTTTCATTTAATAAAATGAAAAAAAGGTTTTTAAAGGCAAAACAAAACTGTCTTGGCTCATGTTCTCACAAAAAGAATAAGTTGTCAGGTTTAATAGATTTTTGTAATGAATAGTTAAGACATGTCAAATACTATAGAGCTTCTTAAACTTAGTAATTCCCAGGATACTTTACAAAGTCATATTCTAGGCTAAATTATGAGTTAGGGATCAGTGTGATCATCAGTGGTTTAGAATATGTGTGCATTTAGTTATATAAATGTACCCTAGACTCCAGAACTGTAATATGAATAAATGAGGAAAAGTGTGTCTGTCTGTGGGTACAATGGAAAAGTTACTTCCCACACTACTATACCTAAAATACAGATAACTCACAAGGCCCTGCTGGATAGCACAGGGAGTTCTACTCAGTACTCTACAGTGACCTCCATGGGAAAAGAATCTAAAAAGAGTGGATTTATATGTATGTATAACTGATGCTGTACAGCAGAACACAACACTGTAAAACAACTACAGCAAAAAAAATTTTTTTAAGTTACTTCCAGTAAACCACAACAAGAAGCAGTGCACATTTCTAGAATCAAATTTTGCCCCTTAATTTACCCTTCGTCTCCCAACTATTCCTCTGCTGACTCTAATCCTCTTCCCCCGCCCTCATTAAGGCAACTCTGGGCTTCACAAAAGTATCCGTTCTAGTCATCAGTGCTGCGGGCTCACTGGAATCCAGCGTAACTGTTACAAGACATGGATGGAGAAGGGAATTCAAGTGCTGATACACCTTTTGGTACCATTTCAAGAATGATCAAGTTGATAGCACACATAGTTACCAAAACACATGGTTTTTCTAATAGACTTTTTCTTTTTCTTTTCCCCATCATGCCTCTTTTTTTATTTATATTTATTTTCATCCATCTGCTTTATTCTTTGGCCTGTGTGCGCCTCCCATTGCAGTGGCCTCTCCAGTAGCAGAGCACCGGCTCTAGGCGCACGCGCTCCAGAGCGCAGGCTCACAATTGGACACGCTGGTCCAGCCACTCAGCGGCACGTGGGATCTTCCCTGGCCAGGAATGGAACTGGTGCCCCTTGCACTGCAAGGCGAACTTGTTACCCATTGGACCACCGGAGCAGGGAAACCCGATTTTTCTGATATAATTTTGTTCTAAAGACATGCAGGTCTGATCAATAGTTTGAACTTAACAGATGTAGCCAACCCTAAAACCAGAGGAAAGTAATCAGAACTGGACCTTAAAAACATGATTAAGGTCGTGGTGTGTGTAAGGAGGGAAAGGTGAGTTGGGCTAGAGCAGGTTGAAAAACCTAGCATTAGAACTTACCTCATTGAGTGCCTTCTCATTCACAGCAAAGAACTTAAAATCCGAGAAGGTGGGTAGCTGTTACCTAAAAGAGATTTTAATATCTTGTCATTGGAGCACACCTGATATGTCTATCTTTAAACACTGACCTTAAACATTCATTCGTCTTTTTTCTCAGCATATAATTGCTATTTGGACCTTTGGGGTTTTTCAGGAACCATGTTTCATTTTCTGTGCTCTCAAGTGGTGTTCAGAAAGAGGATGACATCAGCAGATTCCGTGCCTGAACCAGAGAATGCCCTGAAGGTAAATTAAATGTGTATACACTGACCACTAAAAGAGTTGTAGAATTAAAGATGCTGCCATCCCTTAGGGTCCTGTGTAACCTTGTTTGAATTTAACATAACCGTGAGAAGTTCTTGGATATTCTTAGCCTCGTGATGTGACCATACTAAGGCCTACAAGAGTGGAATGTACTCTGTACACCGCGTTGGAAGAACAGCCCCTCAGACATCACCGGGGCAATAAAGACATAGAAGATTGGATGCATCCCAGTTAGGGAATCCTGATACTTGCATTCCCCACATTTAATAATATTTTACCAAATGTAATGCTCAGTAGGCCTTAGGAATACTCTGTTCGTTAGCCATGTTCCGATCATCCCTTTTTTTATTTATATTTATTTTCATCCATCTGCTTTATTCTTTGGCCTGTGTGCGCCTCCCATTGCAGTGGCCTCTCCAGTAGCAGAGCACCGGCTCTAGGCGCACGCGCTCCAGAGCGCAGGCTCACAATTGGACACGCTGGTCCAGCCACTCAGCGGCACGTGGGATCTTCCCTGGCCAGGAATGGAACTGGTGCCCCTTGCACTGCAAGGCGAACTTGTTACCCATTGGACCACCGGAGCAGGGAAACCCGATTTTTCTGATATAATTTTGTTCTAAAGACATGCAGGTCTGATCAATAGTTTGAACTTAACAGATGTAGCCAACCCTAAAACCAGAGGAAAGTAATCAGAACTGGACCTTAAAAACATGATTAAGGTCGTGGTGTGTGTAAGGAGGGAAAGGTGAGTTGGGCTAGAGCAGGTTGAAAAACCTAGCATTAGAACTTACCTCATTGAGTGCCTTCTCATTCACAGCAAAGAACTTAAAATCCGAGAAGGTGGGTAGCTGTTACCTAAAAGAGATTTTAATATCTTGTCATTGGAGCACACCTGATATGTCTATCTTTAAACACTGACCTTAAACATTCATTCGTCTTTTTTCTCAGCATATAATTGCTATTTGGACCTTTGGGGTTTTTCAGGAACCATGTTTCATTTTCTGTGCTCTCAAGTGGTGTTCAGAAAGAGGATGACATCAGCAGATTCCGTGCCTGAACCAGAGAATGCCCTGAAGGTAAATTAAATGTGTATACACTGACCACTAAAAGAGTTGTAGAATTAAAGATGCTGCCATCCCTTAGGGTCCTGTGTAACCTTGTTTGAATTTAACATAACCGTGAGAAGTTCTTGGATATTCTTAGCCTCGTGATGTGACCATACTAAGGCCTACAAGAGTGGAATGTACTCTGTACACCGCGTTGGAAGAACAGCCCCTCAGACATCACCGGGGCAATAAAGACATAGAAGATTGGATGCATCCCAGTTAGGGAATCCTGATACTTGCATTCCCCACATTTAATAATATTTTACCAAATGTAATGCTCAGTAGGCCTTAGGAATACTCTGATCAGCCCCTCCTCATCTTTGTTTTCTTGATTCAGCAATGTATCAATGTGCCATCTTGATTTTACTCTTACTGCAGACCAGGTATTTCAGGCAGAATTCTACCGCTTAGCTATAGCCTTTCTGTCCTTCACAACAGCAGTTACGGTAAGGCAGTGAGTGTCTGCCAAGCTCCAGCACATGTTCCACACTGGGACTGTAACAATTAACACAAAAAAGTTGAAGTCTGGGACTTCCCTGGTGGTAGTGGTTAAGACTCTGTGTTCCCAATGCAGGGGACCTGGGTTTGATCCCTGGTCAGGGAACTAGAGCCCACATGCTGCAACTAAGACCCAGTGGAGACAAATAAATAAATGATTTTTAAAAAAGAAAAAACAAAAAAAGTTGAAGTCTAGGTTCCTGGCTCAAAGTGCTTACAGTTTTAATGAGAAACTGTATTAGTATTTTTCAGTTAAGAAACATTTCTGGCACTGGGTTAAGCACTATATATAAAAAAGACCATCATGAGAAATAATGATCCGATATAGTCCCTGCCTTCCAGAAGTTTATTATCTGTACATTTGAAACTATTAGAAAATAATTCAGTGAGACAGTAACATGATTCTTTGGTACTCAGTGGACATGCCTTGTGCCTCCCCTGGCTCAGTTACCATACTTCTGTCAGTGGCAATGTCAACTTCAAAAAGCCATATTCTAAATATATTAAGAAATTTCAAAATCATGGTTTTACAGAGTGACAGATTCATTATTTTAAATAAATGAGCCTGTATATTAGTTTTCTATCACTAACAACGGATGACCACAAACTTAGTTAAAGCAACAAAAGTTTATCTTTAGACTTCTGCCAGGGATTTCACGAGGCCAGAATCAAGGTGTCGGCAGGGCTGCGTTCCTTCGGCAGGCTTTCAGGATGAATCTATTTCCTTGCCTTTTCCAGCTTCTAGAGAGTGGCTGCCAGCATTCCTTGGCATGCGGCCCCTTCCCCCAGCTTCAGAGCCGCAGCACCCAGCTGCCTCCCCCTCAGCTGCCGCCTCTCTGGCTCTCTTCCTCTTCCACCTTCAGCAACTCTGGTGCTCACACTGAAGCCACCTGAACAGTCCAGGATAGCCTCCCGATGGAAGGTCAACTGGCGAGCAACCTTAATTCCACCTGCGGTGTTAATTCCCCTTTGCCAGGTAAAAATATATTCACGTCTTTGGGTGTGCTTGGGGTGAGAGGAGCCATGTTACTCTGCCAACCATGTACATCATCTGAAAGATGCCTTAATAGAAATGAAAAAGTAAAAATATTAATTTCTACATTCAAAAGTTAATTTTATTGTCTAAATTGAGAAACTAATAAAGCCTTGGGATTACTGGAAAACCCTTACAATAAATGTTTACGACTTGTTCCCAAAGAGACACCGTAACAGACACTGACTTATCACTTAAGAAAAAATTCAGTAATCACACTTATATATTCTGACAGGTGGTTGATGTTCCTTGGTCTTCATCAATAATACAGATTTTATCACCAGATGGAGTAAAAACATTCACCAAATCCTCATTTAATTCAGCATATTTCTGCATGTTTATCTCCTCTCTTTCTTCTAAGTCTTCAGCATTCTTAGAAGAACTGGAAACCCCTCCTCTTTTTTCTGCCTCTTTGGAAGTAGCCAGTTTTTCCAAGGATTCTATTATCTCATTTCTCAGTTCATCTTCAGATTCTTCAAAATTTCTGTAATAATAAAACAGTAAAAATCAACGTTGTGGTTATCAAAACTCTGATGGATACATATGAAACTGTGTCTCTTCTAATGCCCCATCCCCGACTTGAGCAATATGAAAGTTGCTTTTTCACCCAGGTAATGTTTATCATAGCACTCTTGTTTTTCTTAGGATCATAAACATCTAGTGTTGGGAGAATTGGTATTCTGTGTAGTTGGATTATCTCTGACAACCTTTATTATATTTATTAATATTCATCATATTATAATATATATAATATAATAATAATATAATACATAATATTATATTGATTATATATAATTATTATATTACATTAATAATAAAAATAATATCATAATATTCAATATAATATTATGTTTAAAAGAAGAGGAGGGAGCAGAATAAAAAAAAAAACATATAGGACTTCCCTGGTGGTCCAGTAGGTAAAGAATCTGCCTTGCAGTGCAAGGGGCACCGGTTCAATCCCTGGCCCAGGAGGATCCCACGTGCCACGGAGAGGCTAGGCTGGTGTGTCCAACTATGAGCCAGTGCTCTGGAGCACATGTGCCCAGAGTCAGTGCTCTGCGATGAGAGAGGCCACTGCCATGGAAGCCCACACAGGCCAAAGAATAAAGATAGATGAAAAATAAATGATGGCTTAGAGGCAAAAAAAAAAAAAGACTTAATAATGAGTAAAAACCCGTTAATTTTATTGTCTAAATTGAGAAACTAATAAAGCCTTGGGATTACTGGAAAACCCTTACAATAAATGTTTACGACTTGTTCCCAAAGAGACACCGTAACAGACACTGACTTATCACTTAAGAAAAAATTCAGTAATCACACTTATATATTCTGACAGGTGGTTGATGTTCCTTGGTCTTCATCAATAATACAGATTTTATCACCAGATGGAGTAAAAACATTCACCAAATCCTCATTTAATTCAGCATATTTCTGCATGTTTATCTCCTCTCTTTCTTCTAAGTCTTCAGCATTCTTAGAAGAACTGGAAACCCCTCCTCTTTTTTCTGCCTCTTTGGAAGTAGCCAGTTTTTCCAAGGATTCTATTATCTCATTTCTCAGTTCATCTTCAGATTCTTCAAAATTTCTGTAATAATAAAACAGTAAAAATCAACGTTGTGGTTATCAAAACTCTGATGGATACATATGAAACTGTGTCTCTTCTAATGCCCCATCCCCGACTTGAGCAATATGAAAGTTGCTTTTTCACCCAGGTAATGTTTATCATAGCACTCTTGTTTTTCTTAGGATCATAAACATCTAGTGTTGGGAGAATTGGTATTCTGTGTAGTTGGATTATCTCTGACAACCTTTATTATATTTATTAATATTCATCATATTATAATATATATAATATAATAATAATATAATACATAATATTATATTGATTATATATAATTATTATATTACATTAATAATAAAAATAATATCATAATATTCAATATAATATTATGTTTAAAAGAAGAGGAGGGAGCAGAATAAAAAAAAAAACATATAGGACTTCCCTGGTGGTCCAGTAGGTAAAGAATCTGCCTTGCAGTGCAAGGGGCACCGGTTCAATCCCTGGCCCAGGAGGATCCCACGTGCCACGGAGCGGCTAGGCTGGTGTGTCCAACTATGAGCCAGTGCTCTGGAGCACATGTGCCCAGAGTCAGTGCTCTGCGATGAGAGAGGCCACTGCCATGGGAAGCCCACACAGGCCAAAGAATAAAGATAGATGAAAAATAAATGATGGCTTAGAGGCAAAAAAAAAAAAAAAAGACAAAAAAACCCACAAAAACCACAAAGCATCTGCCATATAGTGGGCTCTTCCTGTATGCCAGTCAATGCCCTGGCACACTTTACATATGCTGCAGGGTGAGTGTGCATGGTTGAGGGTTTGGAAGGAAGCTGACCAGGCACAGGATTGCCAGATATCATAGAGGACCCCAGTAAAACTGGAAAAGATCTCGTTGGGGTGGACCAGTAATTATAGCTCCCTTTTGTTAAGCTGCCATCACTCAGGTATGTGCTTACACAAGATCTTGCCTTTATCTTCAGTCCTCTACTACTTAATGGTAAGTCCATGTGAACTTCTTTTCATTGGTCCTGCCTGAAAAAAGTACTGAAGAATATTTTAAAAGACATAAGTGATGGAGAACTATACTGTATTCATGTAAGTCATGGTAGATCTATAATCACAAAGATGTCAATTGCCATAAATTAATCAACAAATGTAGTATCATTCTCTTCAAAATCCAAAACAAAGTTTTTCATGACACTTCACAAGAGAATGTAAGGAGATATATATTGAGTAAAAAGCAACAGTTGCAAAGATGATTTCTGAAGAAAATGATGTGGAGACTAGAAAACGGTATATGGACTAGCCCTACCAGATATCAAAAAGTATGAAAAAGCCACAGTAATTAAGATGCAAAATCATTGCTGCAGAGAGAAGACAAAACCATTGGAAGAGAATGGAGAGCCCAAACCAAGGTAAAGAATCTGCCTATAATGCAGGAGATACGGATTCAATCCCTGGGTTGCAAAGATCCCTGGAGGAGGCCATGGCAACCCACTGCAGTATTTTTTTTTTATTCTGGAAAAGATTGACATTTTATTTGGAAGGTGTGTCAGTGTCTTAGTTACCTTTTTTTTTTTTTTTTAATTCTTTATTTTAAAGGTTTTACAGAGTTTTGTTCACAGACATGTATGTTCCCAGATCAGTCATATGCATATCCCTGGTCCCCACCCCCCCCCCGGTTCCCCCCATCCCACCCTTCCGGACCATCACCCCATGCCATTGTGAGCACTCCTATTCCCTTAGCACAATGACAATAGCTATCTTTTCCACACATGACAGCATAGATTTCCATGTTACTCCCTCCATGCCTCCCCCTCCCTATTTCTTCCCCACAATGTCCCTATGTCTATGCTCTGTCTGTTTTTCCCTGAGTTCACTGCGTGCGTTATCAAGACCGTCCTACTAGATTCCATATATGTGTTAGTATACTGTATTTGTCTTTCTCTTTTTGACTTACTTCACTTTTTATGATAGGTTCTAGAGCCAGCCACTTCGTTAGGACTGAGTCTTCTGCATTTCTCTTTACAGCTGTGTAGTATTCCATTGTATATATGTACCAGAGCTTTTGGATCCATTCGTTTGTCGATGGGCATCTAGGTTCCTTCCATGTTCTAGCTATTGTATAGAGAGCTGCAATGAACACTGGGGTACAGGTGCTTCTTTCAGTTTTGATTTCATCAGGGTATAAGCCTAAGAGTGAGATTGCTGGGTCATATGGTGCTTCTATTTTTAGTTTTTTAAGAAATCTCCAGACTGTCTTCCATAGAGGCTGTATCAATTTACACTCCCACCAGCAATGCAAGAGGGTTCCCTTTTCTCCGCACCCTCTCCAGCATTTATTGTCTGCAGATTTTTTGAAGATGGCCATTCTGATGGGTGTGAGATGGTATCTCATTGTAGTTTTGATTTGCATTTCTCTAATAATAAGCGAGGTTGAGCATCGTTTCATGTGTTTTTGGGCAATCTGTATGTCCTCTTTGGAGAGGTGTCTCTTTAGATCTTTTTCCCATTTTTTGATTGGGTTGTTCGTTTTTCCTGTGCTGAGTTGTCTGAGTTGCTTGTAGATTTTGGAGATTAATTCTTTGTCTGTTGTTTCATTTGCTATGATTTTCTCCCACTCTGTGAGGTGTCTGTTCAGCTTTATTGTAATTTCTTTTGCTGTACAAAAGCTTTTAAGTTTCATGAGGTCCCACATGTTCACTTTTCTTTTCAGTTCCGCTATTCTAGTAGGTGGGCCAGAGAAGATCTTGCTTTGACTTATGTCCTTGAGGGTTTTGCCTATATTCTCCTCTAAGAGTTTGATGGTTTCTGGTCTTCCATTTAGATCTTTAATCCATTTTGAGTTGATCTTTGTGCATGGTGTCAGGGAATGTTCCAACTTCATTTTTTTGCATGTAGCTCAATTTCCCCAGTCCCATCCCCTTCGGACCATCACCCCATGCCATTGTGAGCACTCCTATTCCCTTAGCACAATGACAATAGCTATCTTTTCCACACATGACAGCATAGATTTCCATGTTACTCCCTCCATGCCTCCCCCTCCCTATTTCTTCCCCACAATGTCCCTATGTCTATGCTCTGTCTGTTTTTCCATGAGTTCACTGCGTGCGTTATCAAGACCGTCCTACTAGATTCCATATATGTGTTAGTATACTGTATTTGTCTTTCTCTTTTTGACTTACTTCACTTTTTATGATAGGTTCTAGAGCCAGCCACTTCGTTAGGACTGAGTCTTCTGCATTTCTCTTTACAGCTGTGTAGTATTCCATTGTATATATGTACCAGAGCTTTTGGATCCATTCGTTCGTCGATGGGCATCTAGGTTCCTTCCATGTTCTAGCTATTGTATAGAGAGCTGCAATGAACACTGGGGTACAGGTGCTTCTTTCAGTTTTGATTTCATCAGGGTATAAGCCTAAGAGTGAGATTGCTGGGTCATATGGTGCTTCTATTTTTAGTTTTTTAAGAAATCTCCAGACTGTCTTCCATAGAGGCTGTATCAATTTACACTCCCACCAGCAATGCAAGAGGGTTCCCTTTTCTCCGCACCCTCTCCAGCATTTATTGTCTGCAGATTTTTTGAAGATGGCCATTCTGATGGGTGTGAGATGGTATCTCATTGTAGTTTTGATTTGCATTTCTCTAATAATAAGCGAGGTTGAGCATCGTTTCATGTGTTTTTGGGCAATCTGTATGTCCTCTTTGGAGAGGTGTCTCTTTAGATCTTTTTCCCATTTTTTGATTGGGTTGTTCGTTTTTCCTGTGCTGAGTTGTCTGAGTTGCTTGTAGATTTTGGAGATTAATTCTTTGTCTGTTGTTTCATTTGCTATGATTTTCTCCCACTCTGTGAGGTGTCTGTTCAGCTTTATTGTAATTTCTTTTGCTGTACAAAAGCTTTTAAGTTTCATGAGGTCCCACATGTTCACTTTTCTTTTCAGTTCCGCTATTCTAGTAGGTGGGCCAGAGAAGATCTTGCTTTGACTTATGTCCTTGAGGGTTTTGCCTATATTCTCCTCTAAGAGTTTGATGGTTTCTGGTCTTCCATTTAGATCTTTAATCCATTTTGAGTTGATCTTTGTGCATGGTGTCAGGGAATGTTCCAACTTCATTTTTTTGCATGTAGCTCCAATTTTCCCAGCACCACTTGTTGAAAAGGCTGTCTTTGTCCCATTTTATAGTTTCGCCTCCTTTGTCAAAAATAAGGTACCCATAGGTGCGTGGGCTTATCTCTGGGTTCTCAATCTTGTTCCATTGGTCTATAGTTCTGTTTTTGTGCCAGTACCATACTGTCTTGATGACTGTTGCTTTGTAGTAGAGTCTGAAGTTGGGGAGGCTGATCCCTCCAGCTCCATTCTTCTTCCTCAGGATTGCTTTGGCTATTCGAGGTCTTTTGTGTTTCCATATGAACTGTGTTATTCTTTGGTCTAGTTCTGTGAAAAATGTCAATGGAAGTTGAATAGGTATTGCACTGAATCTGTAGATGACATGTGGTAGTATGGTCATTTTCACAATATTGATTCTTCCAACCCAGGACCATGGAATATCTCTCCATCTGTTTAAGTCTAATTTAATTTCTTTCATGAGTGTCTTGTAATTTTCTGTGTACAATTCTTTTGTTTCTTTAGGTAGGTTTATTCCTAGATATTTGATTCTTTTGGTTGCAATGGCGAAGGGGATCCACTGCAGTATTTTTGCCTGGAGAATCCCATGGACAGAGGAGCCCAGCAGGCTGTAGTCCACAGGGTCACAAAGAATTGGACATGATTGAGCAACTAACAGACACACACACACACACACACACACACACACACACGTCTCCTTAGCTGGGTCTTTGAGGCTAGCTTCAGTGCCTGAACAGCAGCGTTTTAACTTTGTACCATTTTATGGTATGACCTACTTACGTGTCATCATCATCGGATCTTGGATCTGGTTGTTCTTCGTCTACTTCAATGTCAGAGGCCACTTCCACCTTCCCCTCATCTTCTTTGACTGGTCCCACTGTTAAATGACACAGAGGGAAATTTAAAACCTCTAGCCTATACACCTTATGAGGGGCATTCACCAAAAATTCTGTACTAAACATCAGACACAGTGGTAGAACCTTTGAATAATTCTATTAAAGCAGAGAGGAAGACAGATGACAATGGACACTGATTATTCCATGTTGTTCTGAAGGTAGTAGGCAACACGACAAGAAGTGAGAGGAATCATGATCAGAGATGAAGGAACAAATTTACCCCACTTTGAAGGGTAGATGCTTTGATTGTATAGAAAATTTAAGAAAATCTTGTCAAAACTTAAGACTTGCCAACGTTATTTGTGCCCAGTTGTGTCTGACTCTTTGCAGCTCCATGGACTGTAAGCCAGTCTCCTCTGTCCGTGGGATTCTCCAGGCAAGAATGCTGGAGTGGGTTGCCATTTCCTCCTCCAGCTCCATTCTTCTTCCTCAGGATTGCTTTGGCTATTCGAGGTCTTTTGTGTTTCCATATGAACTGTGTTATTCTTTGGTCTAGTTCTGTGAAAAATGTCAATGGAAGTTGAATAGGTATTGCACTGAATCTGTAGATGACATGTGGTAGTATGGTCATTTTCACAATATTGATTCTTCCAACCCAGGACCATGGAATATCTCTCCATCTGTTTAAGTCTAATTTAATTTCTTTCATGAGTGTCTTGTAATTTTCTGTGTACAATTCTTTTGTTTCTTTAGGTAGGTTTATTCCTAGATATTTGATTCTTTTGGTTGCAATGGCGAAGGGGATCCACTGCAGTATTTTTGCCTGGAGAATCCCATGGACAGAGGAGCCCAGCAGGCTGTAGTCCACAGGGTCACAAAGAATTGGACATGATTGAGCAACTAACAGACACACACACACACACACACACACACACACACACGTCTCCTTAGCTGGGTCTTTGAGGCTAGCTTCAGTGCCTGAACAGCAGCGTTTTAACTTTGTACCATTTTATGGTATGACCTACTTACGTGTCATCATCATCGGATCTTGGATCTGGTTGTTCTTCGTCTACTTCAATGTCAGAGGCCACTTCCACCTTCCCCTCATCTTCTTTGACTGGTCCCACTGTTAAATGACACAGAGGGAAATTAAAGCCTCTAGCCTATACACCTTATGAGGGGCATTCACCAAAAATTCTGTACTAAACATCAGACACAGTGGTAGAACCTTTGAATAATTCTATTAAAGCAGAGAGGAAGACAGATGACAATGGACACTGATTATTCCATGTTGTTCTGAAGGTAGTAGGCAACACGACAAGAAGTGAGAGGAATCATGATCAGAGATGAAGGAACAAATTTACCCCACTTTGAAGGGTAGATGCTTTGATTGTATAGAAAATTTAAGAAAATCTTGTCAAAACTTAAGACTTGCCAACGTTATTTGTGCCCAGTTGTGTCTGACTCTTTGCAGCTCCATGGACTGTAAGCCAGTCTCCTCTGTCCGTGGGATTCTCCAGGCAAGAATGCTGGAGTGGGTTGCCATTTCCTCCTCCAGGAGATCTTCCTGACCCAGGGATGAAACCTGGGTCTATTGCATCTCCTGCATTGGCAGGTGGATTCTTTACCACTAGCACCACATGGGAAGCCTGCTAACATTACTGAACCACTTCACTGTTGGTTTTTTTTTTAAATTTTACAGAGTTTTGTTGTTTACAGATATGAATGTTCCCAGATTAGTCATATGTCACTTCACTGTTTTTATACACAGTATTCAGCTTATGGTTACTATTAATCATTGATGTCTGCAGGGAAAACCCAGAGCACACACCCACAACTGTATCTCTTTTTTTGGTGACGGTGGAGGTGAAAACATTGGGGCATGTCTCCTTTGCATTCCTCTAAGTTTGGTTTCTCTGCTTAATATCCCACAAGACACTAATTCACCACACTGCAATTAAATATATACTTATTTTTAATCAACCCATTTCATCCCAAATCAAACCTCATATCACTTCCTAAAGTACATGAAATAAATGAAGGAGATTCATATACCTTATTTATGAGGTAGTCTAGTTACTAAAACAGTCAGAGTATTCCTCTGGGTATGGGAATCTGATAGTTTTCTATTTCTTTTCCTGTCTCAGGAAGGCAATGTTAGGAGGCTGTTATTTTATTTATTTTTTTTTTTGGCCACTTCTATTGGTCTTTCATTTATTTATTCTTTGTTCTTTGGCCTGTGTGGGCCTCCCATCGCAGCCGCCACTCTCGCTGCAGCGCACCAGCTCTGGGCACGTGCGCTCCAGAGCTCCGGCTCGGTAGTTGGACACATCGGTCCAGCCACTCCGCGGCATGTGGGGTCTTCCCAGGCCAGGGATCGAACTGGTGCCCCTTGCACTGCAAGGCGGTGTCCTTACCTGGACCACCATGGAAGGCTATTATTTTTGTTTAACAAAATAGAAGGAAGAAGGAAAGGCTATCTACAGGAACAGTGCTTAAGACTTGCCAACGTTATTTGTGCCCAGTTGTGTCTGACTCTTTGCAGCTCCATGGACTGTAAGCCAGTCTCCTCTGTCCGTGGGATTCTCCAGGCAAGAATGCTGGAGTGGGTTGCCATTTCCTCCTCCAGGAGATCTTCCTGACCCAGGGATGAAACCTGGGTCTATTGCATCTCCTGCATTGGCAGGTGGATTCTTTACCACTAGCACCACATGGGAAGCCTGCTAACATTACTGAACCACTTCACTGTTGGTTTTTTTTTTAACTTTTACAGAGTTTTGTTGTTTACAGATATGAATGTTCCCAGATTAGTCATATGTCACTTC
Source organism: Tragulus kanchil (assembly GCA_022376925.1). NCBI lineage: Eukaryota > Metazoa > Chordata > Mammalia > Artiodactyla > Tragulidae > Tragulus > Tragulus kanchil. The sequence goes on along the minus strand of JAIOJX010000003.1, from coordinate 71,540,740 downwards.
ACTGTTTTTATACACAGTATTCAGCTTATGGTTACTATTAATCATTGATGTCTGCAGGGAAAACCCAGAGCACACACCCACAACTGTATCTCTTTTTTTGGTGACGGTGGAGGTGAAAACATTGGGGCATGTCTCCTTTGCATTCCTCTAAGTTTGGTTTCTCTGCTTAATATCCCACAAGACACTAATTCACCACACTGCAATTAAATATATACTTATTTTTAATCAACCCATTTCATCCCAAATCAAACCTCATATCACTTCCTAAAGTACATGAAATAAATGAAGGAGATTCATATACCTTATTTATGAGGTAGTCTAGTTACTAAAACAGTCAGAGTATTCCTCTGGGTATGGGAATCTGATAGTTTTCTATTTCTTTTCCTGTCTCAGGAAGGCAATGTTAGGAGGCTGTTATTTTATTTATTTTTTTTTTTGGCCACTTCTATTGGTCTTTCATTTATTTATTCTTTGTTCTTTGGCCTGTGTGGGCCTCCCATCGCAGCCGCCACTCTCGCTGCAGCGCACCAGCTCTGGGCACGTGCGCTCCAGAGCTCCGGCTCGGTAGTTGGACACATCGGTCCAGCCACTCCGCGGCATGTGGGGTCTTCCCAGGCCAGGGATCGAACTGGTGCCCCTTGCACTGCAAGGCGGTGTCCTTACCTGGACCACCATGGAAGGCTATTATTTTTGTTTAACAAAATAGAAGGAAGAAGGAAAGGCTATCTACAGACATGTAAATCAGCTGTTATCAGGATATGCAACTGTAATGTTACCAAAGCAACCATATGGCTTGAAAACTTACTCAAGAAAAATAGAGGTTACCTTCCCATCAAGGATTCCCTTGCAATGGCTAAACTATAAACAAAATTACCAACCTGAATTAATGACACACATGTTAAAAAAATAATACTTGTCCTCCTTGAAAGACGGTAGATTTTACAAGATTCATTTAAAAGGATTTTATAAAGTTTTTGCTATTTTAAACTTCTAAAATGAGGACAAATTAAACATGTACTTGATAAACCCTCATTATAAAGTGGAATTCAGAACTAGAAGCATCAAAGACATTTACTTTCAAGGGGGTGGCTACTTAAGCTAAAGACTGACAAAGGATATATGAATCGTACTTGAATGTATGACTGGGAATCCTTAAATTCCTTTATAAATTGTGCCAATTAGTCTTGGAATCCAAGTTACTAGAATTTACACATTCAGAAAGTCTTCACAAAGATGTTACACAACTGTAAGAATAATTTTTAATGTTGTAATTTCCTTATCCAACTGGATAGCAATACAGCCACTGGCAATCCCACGCCTTTCCCTAAAGTGATAGTAAAAATGTGCTCTGGCTGTATTGTCATTCACAGAGACAAGATCACTTACCAAGCTCTGGGCACTGTAACAGGAACTAGGGATGGAGAATCAGAGCAGGGTAGTGATCAAGACAAAGCTCTCAGAACCTTATAGTCTAGTGAGGAAGGAAGATATTAAAGAGGAAATTAAAGTGAACTTTATTTTTAAGATCAGAGAATTAGTGCCTTGTGGGATATCAAGCAGAGAAACAAAACCTAGAGGAGTGCAAAGGAGACATGCCCCAGTGTTTTCTCAAGCATTTAAAACAGTGGTTGCCTCGGACTTCCTTGCCGGTCCAGTGGTAAAGATTCCGCCTCCCATTGGAGGGAAACCTGGTTCAATCCCTGGTCAGGTAACTAGATCATGCTTAATGCTTAAGACCCAGCCAGCCAAAAGAAGAAAAACAGATTTAAAACCACCATGGAAGGCTATTATTTTTGTTTAACAAAATAGAAGGAAGAAGGAAAGGCTATCTACAGACATGTAAATCAGCTGTTATCAGGATATGCAACTGTAATGTTACCAAAGCAACCATATGGCTTGAAAACTTACTCAAGAAAAATAGAGGTTACCTTCCCATCAAGGATTCCCTTGCAATGGCTAAACTATAAACAAAATTACCAACCTGAATTAATGACACACATGTTAAAAAAATAATACTTGTCCTCCTTGAAAGACGGTAGATTTTACAAGATTCATTTAAAAGGATTTTATAAAGTTTTTGCTATTTTAAACTTCTAAAATGAGGACAAATTAAACATGTACTTGATAAACCCTCATTATAAAGTGGAATTCAGAACTAGAAGCATCAAAGACATTTACTTTCAAGGGGGTGGCTACTTAAGCTAAAGACTGACAAAGGATATATGAATCGTACTTGAATGTATGACTGGGAATCCTTAAATTCCTTTATAAATTGTGCCAATTAGTCTTGGAATCCAAGTTACTAGAATTTACACATTCAGAAAGTCTTCACAAAGATGTTACACAACTGTAAGAATAATTTTTAATGTTGTAATTTCCTTATCCAACTGGATAGCAATACAGCCACTGGCAATCCCACGCCTTTCCTAAAGTGATAGTAAAAATGTGCTCTGGCTGTATTGTCATTCACAGAGACAAGATCACTTACCAAGCTCTGGGCACTGTAACAGGAACTAGGGATGGAGAATCAGAGCAGGGTAGTGATCAAGACAAAGCTCTCAGAACCTTATAGTCTAGTGAGGAAGGAAGATATTAAAGAGGAAATTAAAGTGAACTTTATTTTTAAGATCAGAGAATTAGTGCCTTGTGGGATATCAAGCAGAGAAACAAAACCTAGAGGAGTGCAAAGGAGACATGCCCCAGTGTTTTCTCAAGCATTTAAAACAGTGGTTGCCTCGGACTTCCTTGCCGGTCCAGTGGTAAAGATTCCGCCTCCCATTGGAGGGAAACCTGGTTCAATCCCTGGTCAGGGAACTAGATCATGCTTAATGCTGCTAAGACCCAGCCAGCCAAAAGAAGAAAAACAGATTTAAAAATATTTAAAAAATAAAAGAGTGGTTGCCTGTCAATGGTACAGGCAGTAGTTTAGTTGAGATCCAGGTTTTTCTTAGCAGTCACTAAAAATTCAAAGAAAATCACGACTACATCTTTTTATGGCCAGAGTTTAAATATTAAATATAATAAGGAAATGTATTTCATGCATTTAACCATTATTTGAGTGTGCATGACTTTCGGTGGGACTCTGAAGGAATGTGAAATTGTCAGAGGGAGCTAACAGAAAAGTCAGAGAGACAGCAGACAGATTTGAGGATTTACAGAAAATTTATTAGAATGCTTTTTGGATTAAAGGGAAGCATATGGATCAAGTGACAGGCTCTTGCACTCATTCATTCAAATGATTAACTTACTAAGAATCTCCTATATTCCAGACACCTTTGGAAAGCTCTGTCTAGCCGTACAGGGAAGGAAACGTGTGGAGCAGAGTAACTGCTGATAGAACATAATGACAGAAATGAGTGAGAGGTACATCAGAGAGGAATCTTATGAGAGAATAACTTCCGCAAAGGGAGGAAGGCTGGCATTCTAAACAGAAGGAGGGATAGTTGTTGATGGAGAGGTGCTAGGGGGCCTGGCACTGGGAGGGGCCGTTTGCTCTTTAAGGTACTTAAGAGTTTGCAGAGTGTGGATTTCACTTCGAGGGCGAAGGAGAACCTGTTGTAGGATCTGAAGCAGAGAAGAAACTTGGTCTTCTTTAGTATTGATATGATCTGACAGGGGTGCGGTGCGCATGTAATGCTCAGTTGCTCAGTCGTGTCTGACTCTTTGTGACCCCATGCATGAACCGTAGCCCGCCAGGCTCCTCTGTTCATGCGATTCTCCAGGCAAGAATACTGGAGTGCGTTGCCATTTCCTCCTCCAGGGGATCTTCCTGACCCCAGGGATCCAACCCATGTCTCCTGTGTCTCCTACCATGCAGGTGGATTCTCTACCTCTGAGTCACCAGGGAATTCCCAGGGGTGCAGAGGGATCGTTAAACAAAGATGGCCACAGAAGTCAAGCTTGCTTCAGGGATAGGAAAGCTGAAGCGAGGCTGAAAGAGAATGACTTCCCTGGTGGTGCAGTGGCTGAGCCTCCTGCACACCCAATGCAGGGGGCCCAGGTTTGATCCCCAGTCAGGGAGCTAGATTCCACATGTTGTAGTTAAGTGTTTGCATGCCGCAGCGAAAGACCCCACATGCCAAAACGAAGACTGGGCGGAGCCACATAAAAAAATAAATATTAAAAGAAAAAACTCAGTTGGAGTGGGAGGGGATGCCTGCACCCTTAGGCAGGTTACAAAAGAAAATAGTACACTTTGCTTTGAATGATACCCTGAGTGGCAAGTTCCTATCTTGCCTCCCACTTGTTAGACTAGTTACTTATATATGCCTAATGTGACGAAAATTTATTGGGCCATATGGATCAAGTGACAGGCTCTTGCACTCATTCATTCAAATGATTAACTTACTAAGAATCTCCTATATTCCAGACACCTTTGGAAAGCTCTGTCTAGCCGTACAGGGAAGGAAACGTGTGGAGCAGAGTAACTGCTGATAGAACATAATGACAGAAATGAGTGAGAGGTACATCAGAGAGGAATCTTATGAGAGAATAACTTCCGCAAAGGGAGGAAGGCTGGCATTCTAAACAGAAGGAGGGATAGTTGTTGATGGAGAGGTGCTAGGGGGCCTGGCACTGGGAGGGGCCGTTTGCTCTTTAAGGTACTTAAGAGTTTGCAGAGTGTGGATTTCACTTCGAGGGCGAAGGAGAACCTGTTGTAGGATCTGAAGCAGAGAAGAAACTTGGTCTTCTTTAGTATTGATATGATCTGACAGGGGTGCGGTGCGCATGTAATGCTCAGTTGCTCAGTCGTGTCTGACTCTTTGTGACCCCATGCATGAACCGTAGCCCGCCAGGCTCCTCTGTTCATGCGATTCTCCAGGCAAGAATACTGGAGTGCGTTGCCATTTCCTCCTCCAGGGGATCTTCCTGACCCCAGGGATCCAACCCATGTCTCCTGTGTCTCCTACCATGCAGGTGGATTCTCTACCTCTGAGTCACCAGGGAATTCCCAGGGGTGCAGAGGGATCGTTAAACAAAGATGGCCACAGAAGTCAAGCTTGCTTCAGGGATAGGAAAGCTGAAGCGAGGCTGAAAGAGAATGACTTCCCTGGTGGTGCAGTGGCTGAGCCTCCTGCACACCCAATGCAGGGGGCCCAGGTTTGATCCCCAGTCAGGGAGCTAGATTCCACATGTTGTAGTTAAGTGTTTGCATGCCGCAGCGAAAGACCCCACATGCCAAAACGAAGACTGGGCGGAGCCACATAAAAAAATAAATATTAAAAGAAAAAACTCAGTTGGAGTGGGAGGGGATGCCTGCACCCTTAGGCAGGTTACAAAAGAAAATAGTACACTTTGCTTTGAATGATACCCTGAGTGGCAAGTTCCTATCTTGCCTCCCACTTGTTAGACTAGTTACTTATATATGCCTAATGTAAAGCCATCCATGCAAAAAGGCAGTAAGTTCAGGAATTAATTCATCTGGCATGCAAGATCAAATGAAGAGTTTTCTATGACTCTTTCCAGGAATCGCCGGAGCAAATGCGAGAAGACACACCACAGCCCCCAGTATGTTCCCGTCACGGTGTGCTGAAAGACTGGCGCCCCCTCCTGCCCGGTCTGGGGACCCAGCCCTCGGCCTGCAGGCCATGCCAAGCCAGCCCAAGGCTTCCCACCTGCCCCAGTCCCACCTTAGAGGATGCTTTCATCCGAGGACAGAATGGGAGGAGGCTGACCAGCAATCACACCACAGCCCGTGACTTGAAGTTACTAGAAAGAAAGCCTCAACGAGGGGAAGCATTTTCTCTCTCTCTCCGCACCCTCTCCAGCCCAGCCTTGAGTTTCAAGTGTGGCAGCTGACACAAGTAACAATACCAAAGAACTCCATCTCCTCAGGGACCCTGGCCCCTTCTACTGCTCCTAGATTTCAGTCATACTGTCTTTCTCAGTCGCTTTGGTGGGTGGATCTGCAAGGCTTCCCCACCTGAAATGTTCTTTCTTAATAAAATGCGCTCCATCCTTTCAAACTCCCTTTTCACAGATTCCCCTTTCCTTGCGCTGCAGACTCTGGCAGACTCACTCTTCAGAAACAGTCAGGAATGCCTCTTACATTCTTCTCAGTACACTCTCAGGGTGTTCTTCCACTTGGTAAGCAAGCATCAGACTCCATCCTCTCAAGCTGCTACCCAGGCCTCCCTGTCCCCTCAGCCTCGCGTCTCAGAAGCCCAGAAACCTCGCCTGTGCAGGGACTCTTTGTTTGATGCTTGCCTGCCCCAGATGGCTTTTCTAGGAGTGGTTCACACCTGCATACCAGGTGGAGGACCAGATCCTCCCTGTGATGCAAATTCCCTCAACCTTTAGAAAACAACAGTTTCTAAAGCAAACACAAGCATGATCTTGCTAAAAGTTGGAGGCAAAAAAAAATATCCCCAAAGCCAAAAAATGAAACCATATTAAGAGTATTTTATTGCCCCCAGCATGGTCATCTGAGTGTGGTGAATAGCTGTCAGATTAAATGGACTCTGCTGAGTGGAGCTAAGCCCCAGCTCAGCATCCACGAAGCCACTCGCCCTTCCTACCTAATACGCATCACTCGTCAACTGATCCCGTGACAGAAAATGATTCCCCTTTTTTCAGAAGTTCAAGTCTTTCCTTAATGGTATTTGGAACAGGCTTGGACAGAGCAAATCAGCTTCTGAAAAGGCTTTGACATCCTCTCGGTTCTCTCTCCAGGCTATTTTTATCCCCTCCCTGCACTGACAGGTCAGACGCAGTCCTCAGGAGACTGGTGCTGTTCTTAAAAGTGAACTACCTACCAGATTCTCCATCGTCGGCAGAAAGTGAGCAGCTGGTTAGGTGTGCTCCTGCCAAAACACTCATTAAAGTTCCTGGTGCCTCGTGCCCCCACCGCCTCCTGTTTTCTGGATTGCCGTCGATCACAATCACTCGGTCACCTGAAAAGGATTTCTGACGATAAAAGCACTTCTTCACTGGAGATTTTAAAATCACAGAATGTGATAACCTGGGAGAGAACGTAGTCCCACCCCTCATTTTATTAGTAAATAAGTTGAGATACAGAAAAGCTTTGTTGCTGTTTATTTGCTCAGTTGTGTCCAACTCTTTGTGACCCCATTAACTTTAGCCTGCCAGGCTTCCCCGTCCTTCACCATCTCCTGGAGTATTTTACTAGTAAAGAGGCTGAGATACAGAAAAGTTTAGCAACAATATTGTCACATAGCTATTGTCAAGAGTCATTTTTTTCTCTGTAAACTGGCTATTTTGGTATGTTGACACTTCTATTCTGTTTGTTTTGTTTTTAAATAGTTCCTGATACTTTTCTCTTTTAATTTTATGTCTTTAGGCTGTGCTGGGTCTTTGTTGCTGCTTGGGCTCTTGTCTAGTTGTGGTGCGAGGGCTTCTTTTGTTTCAGAGCACAGGCTTCAGTAGTTGCAGCTCGCAGGCTGTAGCGCATAGGCTCAGGAGTCGTGGCCCATAGAGCAACTATGCGTCGTTGCCGTCGAGCAACTAAACTCATCTTCCTGGATCAGAGATCAAATCCGTGTCTCCTGCATTGGCAGGTGGATTCTTTACCACTGAGCCACCAGGGACACCCGGTCCTTCCATTCTATTGCTTATTTTAAATTTGGTTTCCCTTCTTATTGTCTCATTGCCTTAGAGTGGATTAAATTGTATTATGTTTTGTAAGCCCTTTCCTGTAAATTTAATGATATATTTTGTAGTAGTGTAAATATGGGTCAATTCACACACATTTAATTACTAACTTCAGTCATAGACTTCAATTTATAAGATGGGTATAAATTTTAGCTCTCCCCCAGCCCCACGTGAGTTTCCCAGGTGGTACTAGTAGTAAAGAACCTGCCTGTCGGCGCAGGAGAGGTAGTCGTTTCCTTCTCCAGGGGATCTTCCCGACCCAGGGGTCAGACCCGGGTCTCCTGCATTGCAGGCAGATTCTTTACCAACTGAGTCACAGGCCTAAGCTAAAATGATATCTTGGCAAGTATTTGATACAAATCTATAGGGACTGTACTGAAAAGGGAGAACCATCAGGTCAGGGTGAGTCCTAGCACTGGGGGTGAACACCTGTGTCTTGGGCTGCTCTCTCCTCTTGTGGACGACGTACGCCGCTGACGTCCAGCTCCCCCTCAGGCTCAGTGGAGCAGGTAGAGCGGGTGCAGCGGGTGGCAGTGACGTCAGATGCGGCCCTTGTTTGCCGCAGAGTCCGAGGAATGCCAGGGGCCCGCTGTCGCCTGTGCTCTGCAGCAGCGGCTTCCGGGATGGACAGCTCTGGGGACGAGGAAATAACTCATTCATCTCAAAGCAGCAAAGTGGGAGTAACTGCACCACAGGGTTCTTAGGAAACCTGGAGTCCATCAGCTGGTACATTCCAGAAGTCACCACCATCCTTCCAACAGACTGTGATGGACTGAATGTTTGCACACACACACACACACAACCCCCCCATTCATGTGTTCAAGCCTCATCCCTGAGGTGACGGTATTAGGAGGAGGGGCTGTGGGGAGGTGACTAGGCCATGAGCATGGAGCCCTCATGAATAAGATTAATGCTCTTGGGAAACAGAACCCAGAGAGCTCCCTCATCTTTTCCACTAAGAGTTGTGGTTGTGGTTGTGGTTGTTCAGTTGCTATGTTGTGTCTGACTCTTTGCAACCCCAGGGACAGCAGCACGCCAGGCTCCCCTGTCCTTCACCATCTCCCAGAGTTTGCTCAGACTCATATCCATTGAGTTGGTGATGCCATTCCACCATCTCATCCTCTGTTGCCCCTTTTCCTCCTGCCTCAGTCTTTCCCAGCATCAGGTTCTTTTCCAATGAGTTGGCTCTTGGCATCAGATGGCTGAAGTACTGGAGCTTCAGCTTCCATATCAGTCCTTCCAGTGAATATCCAGGGTTGATTTTCTTTAGGATTGACTGGTTTGTGAGGACACAGCAAAAAGATGAAAGGAGTGGAAGCTAAGGGAGCAAGTGAAATTGCCCTGGGAGACAGTGCATGCAGAGAGGAGGGTGGGTCTCGGGGCTGGGATCCCTGGGGTGGGCAAAGTCAGAGAGGCCAGGGCTCTGCCCAGCTAGGGCAGGAAACAGTCAGATCATGGGAGGTAAGTGAGGAGAGAATGTGAGGTGGGTTGTCAAGGAAACAGTACCTTCTCATCTGCAGCTTTCAAGGTACACATACCTGCTTCTGTGCAACAGAGCTCTTCAAATGCTTCGTCAGCATCATCTTCCTGCCCCTTCATACATTTATGTTCCGTGAACTTCATGCCATCCTCAAAGGTCAAAGTTTCATTCAGCAGATCCACTGCCTAAAGCAATTCCACAGTGTTTCATAAAACATCAAGGAATGCCAGGGGCCCGCTGTCGCCTGTGCTCTGCAGCAGCGGCTTCCGGGATGGACAGCTCTGGGGACGAGGAAATAACTCATTCATCTCAAAGCAGCAAAGTGGGAGTAACTGCACCACAGGGTTCTTAGGAAACCTGGAGTCCATCAGCTGGTACATTCCAGAAGTCACCACCATCCTTCCAACAGACTGTGATGGACTGAATGTTTGCACACACACACACACACAACCCCCCCATTCATGTGTTCAAGCCTCATCCCTGAGGTGACGGTATTAGGAGGAGGGGCTGTGGGGAGGTGACTAGGCCATGAGCATGGAGCCCTCATGAATAAGATTAATGCTCTTGGGAAACAGAACCCAGAGAGCTCCCTCATCTTTTCCACTAAGAGTTGTGGTTGTGGTTGTGGTTGTTCAGTTGCTATGTTGTGTCTGACTCTTTGCAACCCCAGGGACAGCAGCACGCCAGGCTCCCCTGTCCTTCACCATCTCCCAGAGTTTGCTCAGACTCATATCCATTGAGTTGGTGATGCCATTCCACCATCTCATCCTCTGTTGCCCCTTTTCCTCCTGCCTCAGTCTTTCCCAGCATCAGGTTCTTTTCCAATGAGTTGGCTCTTGGCATCAGATGGCTGAAGTACTGGAGCTTCAGCTTCCATATCAGTCCTTCCAGTGAATATCCAGGGTTGATTTTCTTTAGGATTGACTGGTTTGTGAGGACACAGCAAAAAGATGAAAGGAGTGGAAGCTAAGGGAGCAAGTGAAATTGCCCTGGGAGACAGTGCATGCAGAGAGGAGGGTGGGTCTCGGGGCTGGGATCCCTGGGGTGGGCAAAGTCAGAGAGGCCAGGGCTCTGCCCAGCTAGGGCAGGAAACAGTCAGATCATGGGAGGTAAGTGAGGAGAGAATGTGAGGTGGGTTGTCAAGGAAACAGTACCTTCTCATCTGCAGCTTTCAAGGTACACATACCTGCTTCTGTGCAACAGAGCTCTTCAAATGCTTCGTCAGCATCATCTTCCTGCCCCTTCATACATTTATGTTCCGTGAACTTCATGCCATCCTCAAAGGTCAAAGTTTCATTCAGCAGATCCACTGCCTAAAGCAATTCCACAGTGTTTCATGAGAAGTAAGCCATATTTTGGGGATAAAAGTCTAAAAATTATTTTGTATTCCCAGGAATAGCATTTACCAAGATATACAATGAGTATTCAGTATATGTGTATTACCTGAATCAATAGGGTTTTACATCAGGAACCTTGTTGGAACAATGTAGAAACAGGATGTCTGTCCATTTCTTCTCCTCATCAACCATGATGAGCACTGATCATGTGGCAAATAATTTGATACAGACTTCCTGCCTTGGATCTTATTGCCCTAGGGTCCCATGCTATGGAACTCCTAAGATGAACTCATCCATGCCCTGCTTTAGCACTGCTAATCAGGTCCCTAAAACTGTGCCTAATATTCCATAATTAATATTAAAATGGCCACTCTGTTTCAAGCATATCAAAGCAGAGAAGAGCACGCTGGTAGATAAAACTCCTTGGACTCCATTTTTCCAGCTTTTATTTTTATTTTTGTAACGCTTTTCATTTTATATTAGCATATAGCTGATTAATAAGGTTGTGATAATTTCAGGTGGACAGCAGAAGAACTCAGTCATAGGTATATGTGTATCCATTCTCCCCCAAACTCCCCTCCCCTTCAGGCTGCCACATAATATTGAGTAGAGTTTCCTGTGCCATACACAGTAGGTCCATGTTGGTTATCCATTTTAAATATATCTGCTCATTTATTTGAAGTGAGTATGTGACCTGTTGAATACATATTATGTCCTCAAAATATTTTAAGTGGCTTTAGTTTAAAAGTTACTGTTAGGAGGAAAATAGCTTTTATTAAATAAAATTACTGAAACTTTTAAATTAAAAATAAATTTAAAAGAAAGGAAGTGTAAAAAATATTTTGGAAGACTTGTATGAACTCTAGGGAGAATTTTAGAGAATTCTCCTATCCTCTATGGAAACTCTAATGAAATCAGATCATGGGAGGTAAGTGAGGAGAGAATGTGAGGTGGGTTGTCAAGGAAACAGTACCTTCTCATCTGCAGCTTTCAAGGTACACATACCTGCTTCTGTGCAACAGAGCTCTTCAAATGCTTCGTCAGCATCATCTTCCTGCCCCTTCATACATTTATGTTCCGTGAACTTCATGCCATCCTCAAAGGTCAAAGTTTCATTCAGCAGATCCACTGCCTAAAGCAATTCCACAGTGTTTCATGAGAAGTAAGCCATATTTTGGGGATAAAAGTCTAAAAATTATTTTGTATTCCCAGGAATAGCATTTACCAAGATATACAATGAGTATTCAGTATATGTGTATTACCTGAATCAATAGGGTTTTACATCAGGAACCTTGTTGGAACAATGTAGAAACAGGATGTCTGTCCATTTCTTCTCCTCATCAACCATGATGAGCACTGATCATGTGGCAAATAATTTGATACAGACTTCCTGCCTTGGATCTTATTGCCCTAGGGTCCCATGCTATGGAACTCCTAAGATGAACTCATCCATGCCCTGCTTTAGCACTGCTAATCAGGTCCCTAAAACTGTGCCTAATATTCCATAATTAATATTAAAATGGCCACTCTGTTTCAAGCATATCAAAGCAGAGAAGAGCACGCTGGTAGATAAAACTCCTTGGACTCCATTTTTTCCAGCTTTTATTTTTATTTTTGTAACGCTTTTCATTTTATATTAGCATATAGCTGATTAATAAGGTTGTGATAATTTCAGGTGGACAGCAGAAGAACTCAGTCATAGGTATATGTGTATCCATTCTCCCCCAAACTCCCCTCCCCTTCAGGCTGCCACATAATATTGAGTAGAGTTTCCTGTGCCATACACAGTAGGTCCATGTTGGTTATCCATTTTAAATATATCTGCTCATTTATTTGAAGTGAGTATGTGACCTGTTGAATACATATTATGTCCTCAAAATATTTTAAGTGGCTATAGTTTAAAAGTTACTGTTAGGAGGAAAATAGCTTTTTATTAAATAAAATTACTGAAACTTTTTAAATTAAAAATAAATTTAAAAAGAAAGGAAGTGTAAAAAATATTTTGGAAGACTTGTATGAACTCTAGGGAGAATTTTAGAGAATTCTCCCTATCCTCTATGGGAAACTCTAATGAAACACGTTTCTAAGACACTCGTTCTCTCATCTCTGCTAACAGAAATTGAACAATGGCATACCTCTTCCTCTTGGAGGATGTTTTCATCAGAAATGCATTCATCTAAATTAATTTCAAATTTTATCCCTCTCTAGAAGAAAGCAAGAAAAAAAAATTGAATTTTTCAATCCAATAAAAACCTTAAAATTACAACTCCCAATTTGACATTACAGACACGTAAAAAACTATTAGTCTAACAACACAAAATAAGGCAATTCCATAAAGTAGTAGGGGGTGACCTCCAATAGGCAATCCAGATTACAATGTGCAGACCCCCCAGCCAGACTGTTAATATGAAACTTTAAGACAAAGCATTTATTACCTTAGCTTTATGTTTTTCTTCTGAAATTTCACTTTCCTTTATGTTCTGAAGTCTAATTTGCTTTAAGTCTCTTTCAATATCCTGAAGTTTAGAGAAAAATTTAAATCTACTATTGATCAAACAATTATAGTTTCACAACCCCTGAATTCACTGCAGAGTCTCTTTACATTATTTGATTTTTTGAATAAATCTGATGGTTAACTTGAGAAAAAAAGCATGGCTTTTGCAAAGTAAAGTTAATAATAGTCCACTAAAAACACGGCACAATGTCCATGAACTTGCAGTATTAATGCACTCTAGGGTGTGATAATATTTATCACTCCAGTCCAATACAACCTAATATAATTCAAGAATATAAGTTTGGGGGCTTCCCTGGTGGTCCAGTGGGTAAGGACACCGCCTTGCAGTGCACGGGGCGCCAGTTCGATCCCTGGCCTGGGAAGATCCCACATGCCACGGAGCGGTTGGACTGATGTGTCCAATTACCGAGCCGGAGCTCTGGAGCGCACACGCCCAGAGCCGGTGCTCTGCGACAACAGAGGCCACCACAATGGGAGGCCCACACGGGCCAAAGAACAAAGATGGATGAAAATAGACAATGAAAGACCAATAGAAGTGGCCCGCCTGCTCCCCTCCCTCCCCACCCCACCCAAATAAATAAATAAATAAATAAAAAGAACATAAGTTTGGGACCTCCCTGGTGGTCGAGTGTATATAAATTCACCTGCCAATGCAGGGGACATGGGTTCAATCCCTGGGCCAGAAAGATACCACGTTTTGCAGCAACTAAGCCAGTGTGCCACGACTGCTGAAGCCCATGCGCCCAGAGCCTGTGCTCTGCCACAAGAGAAGGCACCACAATGAGAAGCCAGCACCGCTCAATGAAGAGTGGCTTCCACTTGTGTTTAACAGAGAAAGCCTATGAGCAGCAATGACGACCCAGTGCAACCAAAAATAAGTAAATAAATAATTTTGACAATAAGATCTCTCCCTTAAGAGGCTTATGATCTTAATCAGGAAAATGAAAACGTGCACAGCTCATGATACTATGAAGGCAGGAGGGGGATGTCTAAACACTGATGGCAATTTGAAGGAGGAAGAGAAGACTGTCAAGAGTACTGAAAAGAATTTCAAAAGAATGGTCAAGAGGTGAACTTCAGATCCCGAGCCTTCTTGGCGTCCAGTGCTGCCTCTGCTGCTCTCTTCCTCAGCCCATGGGAGTCTCAGTAGTGCCCAGGGATTTAAATGTGATCGTGATGCAAGGACTTTTACATGTGTCTCTTCAGGTTGACTCTGTCCTCCCCTCAGAGCTTCCGACTCACATACTCAGCTGCCTACCTGGTACCCTTCTTATTTTCACATTCGTCCCACAATTTCATAGCGAGCCCTCACCGGGGACCAGACTCTGTCCGACACAATGGGTGGGCGCAGAAGGTCCCTGCTAGCACAGAGCTTACATTTCGCTGGAGTAAAATAGGTAAATGAGTTAGCAAACTACTGATGTCATTTCAAAAGGCGTTAGGTGCTATAAGGAAAAGAAGCTAAGAGTACTAGTCCAGAAAATGAGTAGGGGCTGAGAGTAACTCAGGAGAAGCCCGCCTGGCACTTGATGTAAGCCCTGGAATGGTGTCGAGCTTTGGCTGAGGAAGGACACTAACGCACCAGCCAGCTCTTGGAGGCAAGATGCCTGGGTCGCCTGACCCCAGCCCCCACCCCGCCCAGACTGTTCGGGATGGAGCCCAGGTGTTTCAGCATTATCGATTGTTTTGAGGTTTTTGCCGTGAGCATGCCGAGTGGCATGCCAGGTCTTGGTTCCCCAACCAGGGATCAAACCTGCACTCCCTGCAGTGGGGTCTTAAGTACTGGACCACCAGAGAGGGTGGTTTGGCTGTGGTCTGAGTTTTGTTAAGCTTTCCCCCGTGATTCTACCGCACAGGAGGGAGGGGAACACTGAGCTGGAGCCGACTCACTGGGAAACAAGCACCGCCCGTCACCTGCACAGTCGCTTCTCCCTCGGGAGCTTCATGGTGGACAGGCAGGTCACTCTTCTTCACCAGGTAGGTTTTCCGGCTCACATCTGAGTCCTCCTTCAACATAAATTATACACAGTAGGAAAATGAAAACGTGCACAGCTCATGATACTATGAAGGCAGGAGGGGGATGTCTAAACACTGATGGCAATTTGAAGGAGGAAGAGAAGACTGTCAAGAGTACTGAAAAGAATTTCAAAAGAATGGTCAAGAGGTGAACTTCAGATCCCGAGCCTTCTTGGCGTCCAGTGCTGCCTCTGCTGCTCTCTTCCTCAGCCCATGGGAGTCTCAGTAGTGCCCAGGGATTTAAATGTGATCGTGATGCAAGGACTTTTACATGTGTCTCTTCAGGTTGACTCTGTCCTCCCCTCAGAGCTTCCGACTCACATACTCAGCTGCCTACCTGGTACCCTTCTTATTTTCACATTCGTCCCACAATTTCATAGCGAGCCCTCACCGGGGACCAGACTCTGTCCGACACAATGGGTGGGCGCAGAAGGTCCCTGCTAGCACAGAGCTTACATTTCGCTGGAGTAAAATAGGTAAATGAGTTAGCAAACTACTGATGTCATTTCAAAAGGCGTTAGGTGCTATAAGGAAAAGAAGCTAAGAGTACTAGTCCAGAAAATGAGTAGGGGCTGAGAGTAACTCAGGAGAAGCCCGCCTGGCACTTGATGTAAGCCCTGGAATGGTGTCGAGCTTTGGCTGAGGAAGGACACTAACGCACCAGCCAGCTCTTGGAGGCAAGATGCCTGGGTCCCCTGACCCCAGCCCCCACCCCGCCCAGACTGTTCGGGATGGAGCCCAGGTGTTTCAGCATTATCGATTGTTTTGGGGTTTTTTGCCGTGAGCATGCCGAGTGGCATGCCAGGTCTTGGTTCCCCAACCAGGGATCAAACCTGCACTCCCTGCAGTGGGGTCTTAAGTACTGGACCACCAGAGAGGGTGGTTTGGCTGTGGTCTGAGTTTTGTTAAGCTTTCCCCCGTGATTCTACCGCACAGGAGGGAGGGGAACACTGAGCTGGAGCCGACTCACTGGGAAACAAGCACCGCCCGTCACCTGCACAGTCGCTTCTCCCTCGGGAGCTTCATGGTGGACAGGCAGGTCACTCTTCTTCACCAGGTAGGTTTTCCGGCTCACATCTGAGTCCTCCTTCAACATAAATTATACACAGTCAACAAGGTTGACCCCGGGTCACTTCTGAAGGCCACTTGCTGACCCTCGGCTGCTAGACCTGAATGGGGTCTCAGGAGGACACTGGCCCAGGGAGGATCCGTGGGCATGGCTGGAGACAGCGCCGTTATGGCTCCTGTTCTCTGTGGCTGCCTTCAGTTTCCCCCAAGAGCTTCTTTCCTGGCCTCTCTAGAAAAGTCCACTGTCCATCTTTCCCGGATGCTGGCTTCCCATTCCAGACCTGCCTTAAAAACAGGGCTGATGATGACACGAGGTGCCCCACCATCAACCAAACCTCTGCTCTAGGCTTCCCAGGTGGCACTAGTGGTAAAGAACCTGCTTGCCAGTGCAGGTAGAGGTAAGAAATGGGGCTTCCATCCCTGGGTGGGGAAGATCTGGAGGAGGGCACAGCAAGCCACTCCAGCATTCTTGCCTGGAGAATCCCATGGACAGAAGAGCCTCGCGGGCTACAGCTCACAGGGTGGCAGAGTCAGACACGACTGAAGTGACTGAGCACACGTGCACTGCTCTGGGGAGAAGCGTGTCCAGCCTGCCCCTCCCGTGGCACCCAGGCCTGAAACTGAGTGCTTTCAGATGCCCTCCGCCTTAGCTCTGTCTCCTCAAGCTCCGCTCTTCTTTGCAGATCCAGTTCGGGCCCCATCTCTCTTCTTCCAGAAAAATCCTCCAGCCCGCTCATGTTCATTCCCACACACTCACAGGGCTGAAGCAGACTCAGCCTTGTTTTGAACACTGTTTCACACACGCATGTCTTATCTTTCTGACTATTTATATATAGAAGTGTCTATGCTAGAAAGAGTACAAGTTTTAGAATCAGCTGTTTATCTGTGTGTGTTAGCTGCTCAGTTGTATCTGACTCTGTGCGACCCTACGGACTGTAGCCTGCGAGGCTCCTCTGTCCATGGGATTCTCCGGGCAGGAATACTGGAGTGGGTTGCCACTTCCTCCTCCAGGGGATCTTCCCGACCCAGAGATCGAACCCAGTCTTCATGGTGGACAGGCAGGTCACTCTTCTTCACCAGGTAGGTTTTCCGGCTCACATCTGAGTCCTCCTTCAACATAAATTATACACAGTCAACAAGGTTGACCCCGGGTCACTTCTGAAGGCCACTTGCTGACCCTCGGCTGCTAGACCTGAATGGGGTCTCAGGAGGACACTGGCCCAGGGAGGATCCGTGGGCATGGCTGGAGACAGCGCCGTTATGGCTCCTGTTCTCTGTGGCTGCCTTCAGTTTCCCCCAAGAGCTTCTTTCCTGGCCTCTCTAGAAAAGTCCACTGTCCATCTTTCCCGGATGCTGGCTTCCCATTCCAGACCTGCCTTAAAAACAGGGCTGATGATGACACGAGGTGCCCCACCATCAACCAAACCTCTGCTCTAGGCTTCCCAGGTGGCACTAGTGGTAAAGAACCTGCTTGCCAGTGCAGGTAGAGGTAAGAAATGGGGCTTCCATCCCTGGGTGGGGAAGATCTGGAGGAGGGCACAGCAAGCCACTCCAGCATTCTTGCCTGGAGAATCCCATGGACAGAAGAGCCTCGCGGGCTACAGCTCACAGGGTGGCAGAGTCAGACACGACTGAAGTGACTGAGCACACGTGCACTGCTCTGGGGAGAAGCGTGTCCAGCCTGCCCCTCCCGTGGCACCCAGGCCTGAAACTGAGTGCTTTCAGATGCCCTCCGCCTTAGCTCTGTCTCCTCAAGCTCCGCTCTTCTTTGCAGATCCAGTTCGGGCCCCATCTCTCTTCTTCCAGAAAAATCCTCCAGCCCGCTCATGTTCATTCCCACACACTCACAGGGCTGAAGCAGACTCAGCCTTGTTTTGAACACTGTTTCACACACGCATGTCTTATCTTTCTGACTATTTATATATAGAAGTGTCTATGCTAGAAAGAGTACAAGTTTTAGAATCAGCTGTTTATCTGTGTGTGTTAGCTGCTCAGTTGTATCTGACTCTGTGCGACCCTACGGACTGTAGCCTGCGAGGCTCCTCTGTCCATGGGATTCTCCGGGCAGGAACACTGGAGTGGGTTGCCACTTCCTCCTCCAGGGGATCTTCCCGACCCAGAGATCGAACCCAGGTCTCCTGCATCTCCTGCGCTGGCAGATGAATTCTTTACCACTGAGCCACCTGGGATTCCAGCGTAGCTGAATTCAATAGCCACTCACAGGCATGGACTCACTTCCTGCATCCAATCTGGTTCTGGGATAAAGTACCTGCTTGGTCAATACTTATTGACTGACCCACAGGGAACACAATCAGCCACGTTTTTCATAACAGCCACTATTCACTGAGGCCGTCAGCCCTGTCACCTTGTGTAACCTCAAGTCAAACCATAATAAAGTGGGGCTTCCATTAAACCTGACAGTTTTCCTATTTAAAACAAGTTTGCATGATAAAGTTTATCTTTTTGATGAGAAGATCATGACGCCCGTGGGCCACAACGATTGAGCCAGGGCTCTATAGAGTCAGAACTGCAACTACTGAGCCTACACATCACAGTTACTGAAGCCCGTGTGCCTGAGGGCCCGAGAGCTCTGCAACAAGAGAAGCCACCGTGATGAGGAGCCCGAGTACAGCAATGGAGAGCAGCCCCAACTTGCCACAGCAAGGAAAAACCCACACAGCAACAGAGACCCGGCACAATAGAAGCAAATAAATAAGTAAAACAATTTTTTTTAAAAGATCATTACTCAAAAAAGAAAAAAGAGAGATCTTTACTGTTAATATTTGCTCAGTTTAGTTAGCTCTGAAGATGCAGAGCAATTATTTTATTAAGATTCTTTTTTGATGTGGGCCATTTTAAAAGTCTTTATTGTATTTGTTACAATATTGTTTCTGTTTTATGCTTTTTTTTTTTTGGCCATGAGACATGTGGGATCTAAGTTCTCCCACCAGGGATTGAACCCACACCCCCTGCATTGGGAGAAGAAGTCCTACCCACTTGACCACCAGGGCAGTTTCTCTGCATTTCTTTTAGAAGAATGAATTTGTTTACCTCCAGTTCACACCCAATCTTCTTTCTAAATTCCTTCATGTCATGGTGGTACTGTTGGCGAATATCCTCTAACTGCTTCCAGTATTCCTGGTAAAGCAATCCCAATTCCAAAATGTTAAATGTTTGTGAATGATCTGACAAAAATGTTTGTGAATGATCATATACAGCCTATGATTTTATTTTTAATTTTTTTTTTGGCCATACCTCATGGCACATGGGATGTTAGTTCCCCGAGCAGGAAGCATGGAGTCTTAACGCTGGGCCGCTAGGGAAATCCGCAAGACAGTTTATGATTCTAGACATGTGTGATATATAGTAAGGGAAAAGCTGATGCTCCTGAAGATGATAATCTGCCTTACACGTTGGCTGCACACTTCTGCTGGTGAGGATATGATCTCTTAGGACAATCTGTTCTGTATATACAACCCCAAATGGAATACTGACATACAATGACTTTATATACAATCCAGCTATAGGCTGAGTTTCATCCCCTCAAGCAGATACGCTGGAGTCCTCAGCTCTAGGACCTCAGAATGGGACTGTATCTAGAGCGGGGGTCATTGCAGAGGTGAGTGGCTAGGCGAAGGTGTGGTCGCAGCTGGGCCAGAGTGTGTCTCTCACACATACAGCTGCTGTCCTGTTAACGAGATGGCCAGGGAGGGGGTCCTCAAAGCAACACCGTATCCCAGTACCAAAGACAAGGAGAGAAGTACAGCCCTTGGCAGCAGACAGTTTTAACCTGTTCCTTCATTTTGTTTCTCCTGAACCGCAGTCCCTGGAATCCAGGTTCTTCCCCGTCGTGTCTTAGCTTTTGCCTCTGGTCATGATGAGGCTCAGCAGAAGATGGACGGAGACCCTATTATTAGAATGAAATAATTTATACAGTGTATCTGCCTTCTGGAAACATGATGATCTTCACCTCATCCTTTAAGCAATAATTATATGATCAATCTCACTATTACGGTGAGCATAATTTGCCTAGTTTAAAAGTGAAACATTTAAAAAGTAAATCAATAAAACCATTGGTATTGTTTATTCTAAGGGATTGAAACCACACCCCCTGCATTGGGAGAAGAAGTCCTACCCACTTGACCACCAGGGCAGTTTCTCTGCATTTCTTTTAGAAGAATGAATTTGTTTACCTCCAGTTCACACCCAATCTTCTTTCTAAATTCCTTCATGTCATGGTGGTACTGTTGGCGAATATCCTCTAACTGCTTCCAGTATTCCTGGTAAAGCAATCCCAATTCCAAAATGTTAAATGTTTGTGAATGATCTGACAAAAATGTTTGTGAATGATCATATACAGCCTATGATTTTATTTTTAATTTTTTTTTTGGCCATACCTCATGGCACATGGGATGTTAGTTCCCCGAGCAGGAAGCATGGAGTCTTAACCGCTGGGCCGCTAGGGAAATCCGCAAGACAGTTTATGATTCTAGACATGTGTGATATATAGTAAGGGAAAAGCTGATGCTCCTGAAGATGATAATCTGCCTTACACGTTGGCTGCACACTTCTGCTGGTGAGGATATGATCTCTTAGGACAATCTGTTCTGTATATACAACCCCAAATGGAATACTGACATACAATGACTTTATATACAATCCAGCTATAGGCTGAGTTTCATCCCCTCAAGCAGATACGCTGGAGTCCTCAGCTCTAGGACCTCAGAATGGGACTGTATCTAGAGCGGGGGTCATTGCAGAGGTGAGTGGCTAGGCGAAGGTGTGGTCGCAGCTGGGCCAGAGTGTGTCTCTCACACATACAGCTGCTGTCCTGTTAACGAGATGGCCAGGGAGGGGGTCCTCAAAGCAACACCGTATCCCAGTACCAAAGACAAGGAGAGAAGTACAGCCCTTGGCAGCAGACAGTTTTAACCTGTTCCTTCATTTTGTTTCTCCTGAACCGCAGTCCCTGGAATCCAGGTTCTTCCCCGTCGTGTCTTAGCTTTTGCCTCTGGTCATGATGAGGCTCAGCAGAAGATGGACGGAGACCCTATTATTAGAATGAAATAATTTATACAGTGTATCTGCCTTCTGGAAACATGATGATCTTCACCTCATCCTTTAAGCAATAATTATATGATCAATCTCACTATTACGGTGAGCATAATTTGCCTAGTTTAAAAGTGAAACATTTAAAAAGTAAATCAATAAAACCATTGGTATTGTTTATTCTAAGCAATCAATATTTCATGCTACCATGTGAGACTCCTAGATTCATTTTATGAACTGGCAAATTGTAATTGTGGAATCAAAGATCTATATAAATTTAGCAACCCTTGGAGCTTAGGATTAGGTAGGGAAAGAGACCGAGAGCTTTTGAGCACTTCAAAGTAAGAGCAATACAAATATGATGTGTTTCTAATTTCACTCAGCCCCAGAATTTTGACACTATACTTAAAGTTTAATTTTTATTTCAAATAAAATATAATAATCCCTTTTTAAAAATGTGTAGAATTTGGGGGGGATGCGATATACATATGACAAATCGGGGATTATACATATCTGTAAACAACAAAACTCTGTAAAATCAAAAAAGCAAAACAAGAAAATGGCAAAAAAATTTAATAAATATCGACATTTTGTCACCAAAAAAAGTGTTGAATTTGAATAAAATAGAATCAAAAAACAGCAGCACTACAGGGGGTCTTGAAGTCCATCTACAGCTTTTATAGAAAAATATACTGAAGTTCAGAGAGGTTGCATGTCTTGCCTAAGGTCACACTGTAAGTGATTGAGCCAGGGAAGGGACGAGGCTTCTCAGACCCTCACTGAAGTCTGTTTCCATTATTTTTCTTTAGTTATTAAAAACTGGAGAAGGTAAAGGGAACTTTAGTTAAGGTGTGGTCGCAGCTGGGCCAGAGTGTGTCTCTCACATACAGCTGCTGTCCTGTTAACGAGATGGCCAGGAGGGGTCCTCAAAGCAACACCGTATCCCAGTACCAAAGACAAGGAGAGAAGTACAGCCCTTGGCAGCAGACAGTTTTAACCTGTTCCTTCATTTTGTTTCTCCTGAACCGCAGTCCCTGGAATCCAGGTTCTTCCCCGTCGTGTCTTAGCTTTTGCCTCTGGTCATGATGAGGCTCAGCAGAAGATGGACGGAGACCCTATTATTAGAATGAAATAATTTATACAGTGTATCTGCCTTCTGGAAACATGATGATCTTCACCTCATCCTTTAAGCAATAATTATATGATCAATCTCACTATTACGGTGAGCATAATTTGCCTAGTTTAAAAGTGAAACATTTAAAAAGTAAATCAATAAAACCATTGGTATTGTTTATTCTAAGCAATCAATATTTCATGCTACCATGTGAGACTCCTAGATTCATTTTATGAACTGGCAAATTGTAATTGTGGAATCAAAGATCTATATAAATTTAGCAACCCTTGGAGCTTAGGATTAGGTAGGGAAAGAGACCGAGAGCTTTTGAGCACTTCAAAGTAAGAGCAATACAAATATGATGTGTTTCTAATTTCACTCAGCCCCAGAATTTTGACACTATACTTAAAGTTTAATTTTTATTTCAAATAAAATATAATAATCCCTTTTTAAAAATGTGTAGAATTTGGGGGGGATGCGATATACATATGACAAATCGGGGATTATACATATCTGTAAACAACAAAACTCTGTAAAATCAAAAAAGCAAAACAAGAAAATGGCAAAAAAATTTAATAAATATCGACATTTTGTCACCAAAAAAAGTGTTGAATTTGAATAAAATAGAATCAAAAAACAGCAGCACTACAGGGGGTCTTGAAGTCCATCTACAGCTTTTATAGAAAAATATACTGAAGTTCAGAGAGGTTGCATGTCTTGCCTAAGGTCACACTGTAAGTGATTGAGCCAGGGAAGGGACGAGGCTTCTCAGACCCTCACTGAAGTCTGTTTCCATTATTTTTCTTTAGTTATTAAAAACTGGAGAAGGTAAAGGGTAGTCTTAATCTTCTATGTGGAATGAACTTTGACTTGAGGAACCACGGATATCTGTGAACAGATAAAGCATTAGAAAATTCCTGATGGCCTCTTATATTTGGTTTTTCCTTACCAATTGTTTTTCCACGTTCAGCTTATATTGTTGAGCTTCACACTTCCTCTGAAGGTATTCAGCAAACCTTAGGAATTAGAAACGTTCAGCGTGAGTAGAAATTTCAACTCGTCATAGGCAGCAATTTGACAAGTGGATTCTCAGCTGTGTAATGAGATTCACAATTCACCTGTAGCATTCTGCGTTCAAGGAGTAATTCAAAGTTACAGAATGAGTACATTGGAAAAGAAACTATCTTTGGAATCAAGAAGAAAGTGACATAAAGAGAACAGTAAAACTGGGACTACAGGAGAGGATAAAACCGAAAAATATTCTGATCCAATGATTTTTCTTCAGGGTGGGAATCAGTTCAGCCATAGTCTATATATGTCCCAGGGGAAAAGAAAAAAAACCATGGCAGCATCTTCTCATGCAGTGTGCAGGTATCTGATTTATAGCTTCTTTGACCCCGATTGAACTGATGTGACATAGTTGCTTTGTCTCCTGCAGGATACTCTGGACTCCTTGGAGCAGGATGGGGGCCCCTCCCTTCTACCTCTGTTCCTTACACCTGCACACAAATGCTTAGCAAGCAAAGAAACAAGGCTGGGGACTTCCCTGGTGGTCGGTCCAGTGCTTAAGACTCGCGAAGCTTCCACTGCCAGGGGCACGGGTTCAATCCCTGGTCCAGGACCCACATTCCACATGCCTCGTAGCCAAAAATAAATAAATAGATGATAAAAGAAACGGAGCTTCAGCCACCTCTCACAATGCTTAAGTATTTTTCCAGCACCATTCTGGTCAATTCTAATTAAACCATTGTCAGTTTGTAATACAACCAGTGTTCTAGATACCTATTTTTTTTTTTTTTTAGATACCTATTTTTGCAGAATTTTCTACAAGACTTTCTAAAATTACTGACTGCTAAATAAAAAACACAGTGTTTCAGATCATAGTAGGAGCTAGGCAATGAAGCACTTTGAAATTCTAGCAACTCCTGGGCCTCCAGAGACAAAACTGCTATTTCAGAAATAACTCCTTTAAGCACGTCAGGGTGAGTGGTCCCCAGTTTCTGAAGCAGCAAGTTAATAAAACATCTCCTTTTCCCATAACTATATTATTGTCTTTATAATGCATCAATTTTCCTAGAAATCTCAAGAATACAAAGTCTGAATGATATATATTTCATATTTAGTGTGACTAAAATTATAATTTGATTAAAATTCAATTATTACTGGTTAACATGAATAATGGTCACATGATTATTAATATTCGGGAAATGACACATATACAATTATTTTTATCACTCCCAGAAAACGGAACTTACTAGAAAAAAGGCAAAAAACATGAAAAATTTAATAGTAGGAATCTGTGCCCACAGTCAAGTGGAAACACCGATAAGGTTAGTTCCATCAAACTTGAGATAAAAAGGGTCCAGGGAACTGTGAATTAAGTATTTTAAATGATAAGTCTGGAAGTTCTTCCTGGATGTTTTAGGAGAATTTGGAAAGACTTGAAAATAAACGCTGATATAGCAAGATATTTTCAGAAGACCAAAGTGTAAGTTAGACACACTACCGTCGACCTGGAGGTGGACCGTGGCTCTCTTCCTGCTCACACTTCTCTTCATCTCTGCTCTCCTTCTGAGGAGCACAGTGGTAATTTGGTTTGTGTTCCCTCTTCCTCAACAAGTCAAGCTGAGCATAAAAATGATCATAATGTCCACACACTGCAGCAAGTTTGGGCCTTTCTACCATTTTTATCTGAGGGATTACAATGAAAAGAGATTTTTTAAAAATATAGGATTAAAATCTATAATAACTGACAGTTTGATTGTAATCATAGCTAACACAGAAGTTGTCTTGTTGTCCTTACTCTTGACTTGTTTTTGAGTAATCTGACAATCCCCAAATCCTAGAACTGAAAAATGTTCTGGAAGCCAAAATACTATAGCACCATAGTTAATAATATTGCTCTGGTGTGAATGCGAATCATGTATACTTTATGGCTAGTGCATCAAAAATACTTAGCAAGTATCTATTCAACCCAAGATACTGACACTGAGCTGTGTTATTGGTGGAGCTGAAAATCTGCAAAGAGCTGAGTCAGCCCGCAGCCCCGCCCTCCCCGAGTCTCTTCCTCTACGGACCTCTGCGGACACAAAGCTTTCCTACCTGCGGACTCAACCTCAGCACCAGTCCCTCACCTGGCCACACCCAGATATGTAACCCCCACTCTCGGCTGCAATGTCCCTTTTAGCCCTCTGGCCTCTTGGCCTCTGGGCCTGCCTGGCCCCTCTCTCTCCTCTTCTCCCTGGATCCTTCTTCCTGGATCTCCCTCTCAGACCCCTTGCCCTGCCCCACCTCGCTCTTCCCCTGCGTGTTTCTCTCCTGGTCATGCCTATTGTAGTCAGATCCCTTGTGGCTCCTACCTAAGCCCAATATGAATAAACCCCTCCTCATCCCTGCCAAATTAATAGTACGGGAACTCTGGGGCCCACAGTCAAGTGGAAACACCGATAAGGTTAGTTCCATCAAACTTGAGATAAAAAGGGTCCAGGGAACTGTGAATTAAGTATTTTAAATGATAAGTCTGGAAGTTCTTCCTGGATGTTTTAGGAGAATTTGGAAAGACTTGAAAATAAACGCTGATATAGCAAGATATTTTCAGAAGACCAAAGTGTAAGTTAGACACACTACCGTCGACCTGGAGGTGGACCGTGGCTCTCTTCCTGCTCACACTTCTCTTCATCTCTGCTCTCCTTCTGAGGAGCACAGTGGTAATTTGGTTTGTGTTCCCTCTTCCTCAACAAGTCAAGCTGAGCATAAAAATGATCATAATGTCCACACACTGCAGCAAGTTTGGGCCTTTCTACCATTTTTATCTGAGGGATTACAATGAAAAGAGATTTTTTAAAAATATAGGATTAAAATCTATAATAACTGACAGTTTGATTGTAATCATAGCTAACACAGAAGTTGTCTTGTTGTCCTTACTCTTGACTTGTTTTTGAGTAATCTGACAATCCCCAAATCCTAGAACTGAAAAATGTTCTGGAAGCCAAAATACTATAGCACCATAGTTAATAATATTGCTCTGGTGTGAATGCGAATCATGTATACTTTATGGCTAGTGCATCAAAAATACTTAGCAAGTATCTATTCAACCCAAGATACTGACACTGAGCTGTGTTATTGGTGGAGCTGAAAATCTGCAAAGAGCTGAGTCAGCCCGCAGCCCCGCCCTCCCCGAGTCTCTTCCTCTACGGACCTCTGCGGACACAAAGCTTTCCTACCTGCGGACTCAACCTCAGCACCAGTCCCTCACCTGGCCACACCCAGATATGTAACCCCCACTCTCGGCTGCAATGTCCCTTTTAGCCCTCTGGCCTCTTGGCCTCTGGGCCTGCCTGGCCCCTCTCTCTCCTCTTCTCCCTGGATCCTTCTTCCTGGATCTCCCTCTCAGACCCCTTGCCCTGCCCCACCTCGCTCTTCCCCTGCGTGTTTCTCTCCTGGTCATGCCTATTGTAGTCAGATCCCTTGTGGCTCCTACCTAAGCCCAATATGAATAAACCTCCTCATCCCTGCCAATCCCTCCATCTTGTCTTTCTTTTACACTTTTCTTACAGTTATTATTTTGTATTTTTCATAAACTTTGCTGTTGTTGTTGTGTTCATATATATAGGAAGATCCCCTTGAGAAGGGAAGGGCTACCCACTCCAGTATTCTTGCCTGAAAAATCCCACGGACAGAGGAGCCTGGCAGACATTGCATGGCATTACAGTCCATGGCATTGTAAAGAGTTAGACATGACTGAGCCAATACAGAATGTACATGTTAGATTAAATACGGAATTACAGCTATTTGACCATATTTAACTTATAAAAAGGGCACATTCACATAGTTTTATTCAAATATTAAAGTAAACATATAAAATTTGACTTATCAGTCTAAACACAAATTAAATTTTTATTTTAATTTTAAGGTGTCAAGTCATTTTCTTAGTTTTACAATATTTACTGATGTACAACCCCAAAGAAGGTACTACTAATTCCTTGAAAAATGGCTAGAACTACAGAAAAGTATTGGAAGGAACAAAACAGCTTCTTTAGGATTTTCTCTAAAATCCTAAATGGTAACGAGAACATCCAAGGTGGTGCCTGTGGAGACCCACTCATTTCACTGTATTAGCAGGCGCTTTCAAAGGATTAAAGAAACATCAATATGTTCTCCTAACTTCATCCATCCATGAATCTTTCAGATGTCTTTTTTTTTTTTTTGCATCCTATAGGTTTGCTACAGAGTATTCTAAATGACAACATACTTAAAAAATTCGTTAATAAAAGTTAAACCACATTCAATCAAATAAAGGACAATATTTTAACAAATAGTTTCAAAAATCTATCTGTACCAAAAGGTCCTCTAATTATACCATGAGCCTTCTTTAAGAAAACAATTCTTGGGTTTCCCCTGGTGGTCCAGTGGGTAAGGACACCACCTTGCAGTGCAAGGGGCGCCGGTTCGATCCCTGGTCTGGGCTGGACCGATGTGTCCAATTACCGAGCCGGAGCTCTGGCGCGCGTGCGCCCAGAGCCGGCGCTCTGCGACAACAGAGGCCACTGCGATGGGAGGCCCACAGGAGCCATAGAACAAAGACAGGTGAAAATAGAGGAATGAAAGACCAATAGAAGTGGCCCGCCTGCTCCCCTCCTTCCCCAACCCGACCCCACCCAAAATAAATAAATAAATCTTTAAAAAAAAAAGAAAACAATTCTTCCGTTAAAGTACAGTAGCCATGTTTATGTGCCAGAAGCATTTGACTAGTGTAAACTAAAAGATTCAACATTACACTGAAATGGATTCAGCTAACTGTCATAAAGAAACTCAGGGGAAAAAAAAAAATCAATGTCTATATAATAAAAATTCCTCAATGACATACAACATCAAAATTAAGAGTATGAAATGTATAAAGTTTTCTGCCTCTATTCTATTCACTTACCCTATATAGAAAAACCTTACTTATTTAAAGAAAAATGAAAATAAATTAAATTACAAAAAATTATTCGATGGAATACCTTTAAGAAAATACAGCATTGTTTAAAAATATGTAACAACTATACCACTTTAACGTGAATTAAAGAATTAAAGAATTTTATTACAAGTACAAAACTAGCGAACCCCCAAACATTCCTCCAAATATACTGAACCCCCGCATTCAATCTATTTGGAGGAATTTCCCTGCTCATGTTCTCAGTCACATATTAGAAGTCACTGCATGAGACCCTGTCCCTCATGAACGTGTGGGAGCAGCTCTTGTAGAACAGCCCATCTGCTAAAAGGCCAGGATGGGTTTAGCGTGACTTACAGACGTGGGCGTCTGGGCTCCCGCTGGTGGCCTCCATTCATTTCCATATAATACGTCCTTCCTTTTATTTGACACTGACACCCTTGATCTTGGTAGGCACGTCCCGTGGAATTTCACTTCCTGTAGTTTAGAATCTTATTTAACCAAAATAAAACAATATCTTAGAATCTTATTTAGCCACAGTAAAACAATTTCATTTTTTTTAAATTTCTTATACTCCTGAGAGTATAAGAAGATGGAGCATTTCATAGCACACTGCGTTCACTTTAACCAAAAATCTTTACACTCACAGAGAGAAGGGCAGATGGAAATGGACCACGCATTTACTTTGAATGGAGGAAACCATTCTTCCCAGAGTTTCTTTACATAGTTCTAGTAAGTAATTATTCAATCATCTAGCATTTTAAATTTTAGGAATTAATACTAACATCTATAGACAATACGTGTAACATGATAGCATATTCGGTAATTAAATTATTAACTAAATGAATTACAAGTAATTAAATGTAGTCATCGGAGCTTGGGTTATCAGGCCACAGCATTCACGTTGCATTGCTGTTTGAAATGGATGAGTGGGTCTCCTAACATGTTTGTGTCTAACACCTTCACAATGTATTCCTGTTTTCCTATCTGTCCTGTATTAGAAATGGAGACAATACACTTTCTCTCATGCTCTACTCATCTACTTTCCAAACATTCTCAATCCAGACCAACATATACCAATGTCAAACCCAATTAAATACGGCAGAATCATTCACTCACTTTCCCTTTGGAACTTTCCTAATTTTACAATAGTTTCTCCACCACAGTGGGCAATACTTCCCTACCACTGGCTCCTTGGAGAGATCTTATACTCCCCATCCCTGAAGTTGAGACATTTGGTTATGGCTAAAAATACTGCTGCTTTTATTTCACAATATTAATTGCATTAGTCATTTTTCTCTTTAAAATCTGTCTATTTTACACACACTCACACACACACGCACATGCACACACACAAACACACACACAACGCTTTATCAACTGATTCCTGACATCACTCCTAAAACTGCTTCTCTATTTCTCATTACAAGAAAGTATCACCTACTTTCTTTGGGGGTCACAGAGTAACAGTTCTGCCTCTGTTACCAATGCGGTCCAAGATCCTAAATTCAGTTTCAACTGGCCTCTGCAGGAGAACTCTTCTTTACCATTCCATTCTCTCTGCTTCAAAAACTAAAGCTTTATCTCACAACTCCATGTCTGTCTGTGAACCTTCTCAGACTCTACCCCTTCCCTACACAAAAGTTAAGCTTAGATTCCCTCTCTTATCAGCACATCCATGTCATCAGGTTTTCCTGAGAGAAGGGCAGATGGAAATGGACCACGCATTTACTTTGAATGGAGGAAACCATTCTTCCCAGAGTTTCTTTACATAGTTCTAGTAAGTAATTATTCAATCATCTAGCATTTTAAATTTTAGGAATTAATACTAACATCTATAGACAATACGTGTAACATGATAGCATATTCGGTAATTAAATTATTAACTAAATGAATTACAAGTAATTAAATGTAGTCATCGGAGCTTGGGTTATCAGGCCACAGCATTCACGTTGCATTGCTGTTTGAAATGGATGAGTGGGTCTCCTAACATGTTTGTGTCTAACACCTTCACAATGTATTCCTGTTTTCCTATCTGTCCTGTATTAGAAATGGAGACAATACACTTTCTCTCATGCTCTACTCATCTACTTTCCAAACATTCTCAATCCAGACCAACATATACCAATGTCAAACCCAATTAAATACGGCAGAATCATTCACTCACTTTCCCTTTGGAACTTTCCTAATTTTACAATAGTTTCTCCACCACAGTGGGCAATACTTCCCTACCACTGGCTCCTTGGAGAGATCTTATACTCCCCATCCCTGAAGTTGAGACATTTGGTTATGGCTAAAAATACTGCTGCTTTTATTTCACAATATTAATTGCATTAGTCATTTTTCTCTTTAAAATCTGTCTATTTTACACACACTCACACACACACGCACATGCACACACACAAACACACACACAACGCTTTATCAACTGATTCCTGACATCACTCCTAAAACTGCTTCTCTATTTCTCATTACAAGAAAGTATCACCTACTTTCTTTGGGGGTCACAGAGTAACAGTTCTGCCTCTGTTACCAATGCGGTCCAAGATCCTAAATTCAGTTTCAACTGGCCTCTGCAGGAGAACTCTTCTTTACCATTCCATTCTCTCTGCTTCAAAAACTAAAGCTTTATCTCACAACTCCATGTCTGTCTGTGAACCTTCTCAGACTCTACCCCTTCCCTACACAAAAGTTAAGCTTAGATTCCCTCTCCTTATCAGCACATCCACTGCTTCATCAGGTTTTCCTGAGAGAAGAGATGAATCTTCCAAGCCATGCATGAGCTAGATATACAGGCACACCCACAGGTCACCACTCAACAAGGTTTTTCTTCTGCTTACACTGCTCATATTTTTTAAATCTCCACAGTCAAAGTATTTGGAGGAGTTTCCCTGCTAATGTTGTCAGCCATATATTATAAAACATTGCATGAAACACACATAATAAATATCTTTTGACTGCACAGTTAAATCCTTCTTACCTGGGGCCATCTTCCCAGCAGGTCGAGAAGCAGATGGTCTTGTTTTATGTAACAGTGAGTGACTGAATTCTTCCTGAATGACCTAAGATGCAACAGTTTATCAGGACCTGCTAGCCAAACATCTCTATCAAAATCCAAACAGAATCACCTCAGAACTCACCTCGGGAGTCAAGTATTTGGCAATAAGATTCTCTAAAAAGGGCCTTTTCAGAATGGAATTAATGGATGGTCGATCTTGGGGAGAGACTTCAAACAGCTGGGATACTAAGAACTGTAGGTCACGGGAAAACCTTGGCGATATGGGAGGAACATGAGCTTGACAAATCTTCAGGACCAGCTGCTGTAAGTTGTTACCCTCAAACTGAAAGGACAAGGGATGGTGATACTAAATTAGAGAAAAATTCAATGATGATATTTAAAGGAATACCAAGAGGCACTTCCCTGATAATCCAGTGGTTAAGAATCTGCCTTGCGGGCTTCCCCTGGTGGTCCAGTGGGTAAGGACACTGCCTTGCAGTGCAATGGGCGCTGGTTCGATCCCTGGCCTGGGAAGATCCCATGTGCTGCAGAGTGGCTGGACCGATGCGTCCAATTACCAAGCCGGAGCTCTGGAACACGTGCACCCAGAGCCAGTGCTGTGCAACAACAGAGGCCACCACCATGGGAGGCCCACAGGGGGCAGAGAACAAAGATGGATGAAAAAAACGATAAATGAAAGACCAGTGGAAGTGGCCCGCCCGCCCTCCTCTCTCCCCAACCCGACCCCCACCCAAAATAAATAAATAAATCTTTAAAAAAAAAAAAAAAGAATCTGCCTTGCAATGCAGAGGATCTCACAAGCCACAGCTAGAGGTCTGTGTTTCACAATAAGAGAGCCTGCATAACGCAGCCAAGACCCCTCACGGCTCAACTTACATCAGCTGTCACAGTCACGACACATTCAGCTAAGTAAATTAACAGACATCAAAAATAGACAAATAAAAGCAACAGGAGGGAGAAGATAAGGCCTTTAAAATTAAACAAGTTTTTTAAAGTAAAATAGCGTCAAGAAACAAAACAAAAATAAAAAGAAAGAATAAAAAAGAAAAAAACAAAAAATAAAAAAAAGAAGAAACAAAACAATGTTATAGAGCACTGATTAAGAGTACCATGGCCCACCCTGAATTGTTTCCATTAACTAATCTTTCATGACTAGATATTTGTAGGCAGTTATTCAATGAAATGTCATAATACTTAAAACAAGGGAGTTTTTCGGATTTTTTTTAATTATCAAAATGTTTACTCATTCCAAAAAACTAGAAGGTGTAGAAAATCTTAAACAGGGAAATACATGCAAATCCATCACCCAGAGATATATTCCTTTCTAGTCTTTTAAAAAATATTACTTATTTTACAAAGTTGAGATCATACATGAAATTTTACACTTTATATATATATATATATATATATATATGTATTTGGTCTCTTCTATTGGCTTTGTTTTTTTTTTTTAAAGATTTATTTATTTACTTGAAGGGGGTGGGGTGGGGAGGGAGGGGAGCAGGCGGGCCACTTCTATTGGTCTTTCATTTGTCCATTTTCATCCATCTTTCTTCTTTGGCCTGTGTGGGCCTCCCATCGCAGTGGCCTCTGTCGTTGCAGAGCACCGGCTCTGGGCGCATGCGCTCTAGAGCTCCAGCTCAGTAATTGGACACATCAGTCCAGCTGCTCCGTGGCACGTGGGATCTTCCCAGGCCAGGGATCGAACCAGCGCCCCTTGCACTGCAAGGTGGTGTCTTACCCACTGGACCGCCAGGGAAGCCCTGGTTTTTCATTTGTCCATTTTCATCCATCTTTCTTCTTTGGCCTGTGTGGGCCTCCCATCGCAGTGGCCTCTGTCGTTGCAGAGCACCGGCTCTGGGCGCATGCGCTCTAGAGCTCCAGCTCAGTAATTGGACACATCAGTCCAGCTGCTCCGTGGCACGTGGGATCTTCCCAGGCCAGGGATCGAACCAGCGCCCCTTGCACTGCAAGGTGGTGTCTTACCCACTGGACCGCCAGGGAAGCCCTGGTTTTTCATTTATTTATTTTCATCCATCTTTATTCTTTGGCCTGTGTGGGCCTCCCATTGCAGTGGCCTCTGTTGTCGCAGAGCACCGGCTCTGGGCGCATGTGCTCCAGAGCTCCGGCTCTGTAGTTGGACACATTGGTTCAGCCGCTCCACAATGCGTGGGATCTTCCCAGGCCAGGGATCGAACCGGCGCCTCTTGCACTGCAAGGCAGTGTCCTTACCCACTGGACCACCAGGGAAGCCCTACATTTTACTTTTTAAATGACAGAGGAGCTTGAGGGTCTACAAAGAGTCGGACACGGCTGAGTGACTAATACTCATTTCATGTTACATGAACTATTCTCCAGCTTGGATTTTGTACATAGCTTGGATATATATATGGAGCTATCATTCTGGTTAATATCTTGTCCATATAATTTTTTAACACTCCAATAAAACCAAACAACCTTTTCTCAGAGGTTAATTTCATTTATACAGTTTTTAATAATTCAAGAAAATCTGATGATTAACATACTTACAGGATGTCTGAGTGTGCAGAGCTCATATAAGACACAGCCAAGAGACCAAATATCCCTGGAAAAGATAAGAGTCTACATGCCAAGAAATATCAATAATTCTCAGTCTAAACCTTTATCCTTACAGTGCATTATATTTGTGTATCTTTACAATTTTATATAGGGTGACCAGTTTGCACAAATGCTTTAGTACATTATCAGTTCTTACTCTTACTAAGATGAGAAAAAAAAAAAAATGTAGCTTGTCTGAATCCTAGCAGGGGAAAAGGTACATAAGCCTTGCTATAATCGGATGGCTTAGTATTTAACTAAATGGGATGGGCTCAGAGAAAATGTGTGCATGTATAGACTTTTGAGCAATTTGGAGGAGGGAGGCAGAACTCAAATATGGATTATCTGATTCAGTGGGTAACATTTGATTTAGAAAGGAATATTCTACTCAAGTCTATTGACAGAGCCAAAGTTAGATAAGTGATGAACAGAGTATCTGGTACTCAATGAACCTGAAAAAATGTGCTAAAAATGGGCCCATGCAGATGTCTAATAACTAATCTTTTGACCTCACAGGGCCAAAAACAATCCCTGTCAGATTATGCTAGACACCTCCATTTTTGAACACGCATCCTATGAAGATGCCTGAAACTCAGATACATCTGCACAAAACGACAATCACCTCACCTCTTGGCCCCGTTCCCCAGGCCTAAGAGCAGCCTGGCTCGTCACCCCTTAAATATCTCAAATGCCTCACTTCCAGGGAGGCAGAGCTTGAGCTTGTCCTCCCGTCTCCTCATCTGGCTGCATTCTGTGTACGCCCTTTCCTCCTCTGCTGCGAACCTCAGCTTGCTATGCATTAGGTGAACGAACCTGATTTGGTAACCATTATTGAGAGGATTTTCCAGTTATC
Source organism: Tragulus kanchil (assembly GCA_022376925.1). Taxonomy (NCBI): domain Eukaryota; kingdom Metazoa; phylum Chordata; class Mammalia; order Artiodactyla; family Tragulidae; genus Tragulus; species Tragulus kanchil. The sequence continues at coordinate 71,506,166 of JAIOJX010000003.1, read as the reverse complement.
GAAAGTATCAAATCAACATATTCAAATGTTGACTCAAATTCTTAAAAAAGCAGTACAAGGAAATGAAGCAATGCTGCTGAGCCAGGGGTCTCTCTGTAGCACTGCACTCCGCTCGGGACAGCCGGCCCTTCCCTCCGGCTACATTAGCTGCCTTCCTGGCCAGCCTGAGCCCAAACGCCTTCTCTAGATCAGAGGATATCTCCCCAAAATGTCCATTCGCCTACTACGCAGAGAAATGTTCACTGTTCTTTTTCTAGGGCTTTGCCTTCTATTTATCTCTTTCAAAATCAGTCAAATATCACTTGCGTATTTTTTGAAACAAATAGACAATTAGCTCCACAAAGGAAGAGCCAACTGGTTCAACTGGAAGACGGCTTTGAAAAGTAAAATGTTTTCCTTCTCTTTCCATGGAAGTAAAAATTACCTTAGCTTTCTCACTGTATATATTAATATTATGGCTGCCTGTGGAGCTAGTGGTATATACTAAAAAAAAAAAAAAGCCCACCTGCAAATACAAGAGATATAAGAGATGTAGGTTTGATCCCAGAGTTAGGAAGATCCCATGGAGAAGGAAATGGCAACCCACTCCAGCATTCTTGCCTGGAAAATCTCATGGACAGAGGAGCCTGGCAGGCTGCAGTCCACAAGGTCACAAAGAGTTGGACACGATTGAGTGATTAACACTTTCACACACTATATTAATATTATGCCTACACAGTAAGCAAGCTCTGGTACCACATACGTAAAAGCTACTTGATTTTTAAAGCTGGAAGATGCCTTAACAATTGCCCAGCCAACACTATCTTTGTTGAAGATAAGGGAGCTGAGACCCATAGAGATTGATGGATTTGGTCAAGTCGCTGACTGAGCCAATACTAGGATTCCTGACTCCTGAACCAGGGGCCGGTCACCAGACCTCACTGCCTTCTGCCTGACCCATCTACAACACTCTCCTCCAACAGGCTAGATAGTGCTTATAAAGCACGAGAATCAAATACAAAGATGGACATCACACTGACCACGATTTTCAATGTTATTCTTTTATCAATTCTATCTTCAGATGAAGAGAAATGCCTTTTTCCTAAATAAATTTGAAAGCTTTAGGAAGCACTGACATGGTCAAAGACAGTCAGAGTGATCCTCATTTCATAGTTGAAGAAAATGAAATTATAAAAGCACCATAAGAAAAAAATCCAATAGATTTTATTGAGACTTTCAAGCCAAATGTCAGCAACTCACGTTTTATTGTTGTAGGGTTTATTCTGACAGATCTCCGGAGACAGGTAGTAAGGTGTTCCAACACAAGTTATAGCAAGTTCCATCGTACTAGCAAAGTTATATTAAATAATAAAATAACCAGGGTAGTACTGTTCTTTTCTAGGGCTTTGCCTTCTATTTATCTCTTTCAAAATCAGTCAAATATCACTTGCGTATTTTTTGAAACAAATAGACAATTAGCTCCACAAAGGAAGAGCCAACTGGTTCAACTGGAAGACGGCTTTGAAAAGTAAAATGTTTTCCTTCTCTTTCCATGGAAGTAAAAATTACCTTAGCTTTCTCACTGTATATATTAATATTATGGCTGCCTGTGGAGCTAGTGGTATATACTAAAAAAAAAAAAAAGCCCACCTGCAAATACAAGAGATATAAGAGATGTAGGTTTGATCCCAGAGTTAGGAAGATCCCATGGAGAAGGAAATGGCAACCCACTCCAGCATTCTTGCCTGGAAAATCTCATGGACAGAGGAGCCTGGCAGGCTGCAGTCCACAAGGTCACAAAGAGTTGGACACGATTGAGTGATTAACACTTTCACACACTATATTAATATTATGCCTACACAGTAAGCAAGCTCTGGTACCACATACGTAAAAGCTACTTGATTTTTAAAGCTGGAAGATGCCTTAACAATTGCCCAGCCAACACTATCTTTGTTGAAGATAAGGGAGCTGAGACCCATAGAGATTGATGGATTTGGTCAAGTCGCTGACTGAGCCAATACTAGGATTCCTGACTCCTGAACCAGGGGCCGGTCACCAGACCTCACTGCCTTCTGCCTGACCCATCTACAACACTCTCCTCCAACAGGCTAGATAGTGCTTATAAAGCACGAGAATCAAATACAAAGATGGACATCACACTGACCACGATTTTCAATGTTATTCTTTTTATCAATTCTATCTTCAGATGAAGAGAAATGCCTTTTTCCTAAATAAATTTGAAAGCTTTAGGAAGCACTGACATGGTCAAAGACAGTCAGAGTGATCCTCATTTCATAGTTGAAGAAAATGAAATTATAAAAGCACCATAAGAAAAAAATCCAATAGATTTTATTGAGACTTTCAAGCCAAATGTCAGCAACTCACGTTTTATTGTTGTAGGGTTTATTCTGACAGATCTCCGGAGACAGGTAGTAAGGTGTTCCAACACAAGTTATAGCAAGTTCCATCGTACTAGCAAAGTTATATTAAATAATAAAATAACATAGTGTATTACTGAAGTAAGAAAAGGCTTAAGACATACACATTTATGCAAGAAAAAAGTATGAAATGGACACAAAATTTGATGGATTCACATACTAAAATAAAGAAAACATTGTATATTAATAATATAGATAATTAATTAATAAAATTAGTTGATTTTTAAGCTTATAATTACCTCCTTAAAATCTACATTAAAAAATTCATGGCTTAAAGATTGGATGAAGAGGTATCATTGTTATATAGCAAACTCTCATGTGTAAAAGTTTCCCTCTTTCCAATGACTAAAGTAATGCAATCTCATGATTTAAAATTTGGAAAACAGGGTTCCTCTGGTGGTTCAGTGGGTAAGGACACCGCCTGGCACTGCAAGGGGCGCTAGTTCGATCCCTGGCCTGGGAAGATCCCACGTGCTGCAGAGCGGCTGGACCAATGTGTCTAACTACCAAGCCGGAGCTCTGGAGCACATGCGCCCAGAGCCGGTGCTCTGCAGCGAGAGAGGCCACTGCGATGGGAGGCCCACATAGGCCAAAGAACAAAGATAAATAAATGAAAGATCAATAGAAGTGCCCCCACCCCCAAAATTGGAAAACATGAAAGTGAATAAAGAAGAATAACTACCAAATATCTTCTATCCACAAACTACTAGTACTAAAATTCTTATATATTTCCTGCTTGTCTTTTCTCCATGTGTATTTTCCACCTATAGTCACATAGCTGGGATTATAGTGCATTTGAAATTCAGAATCCCTTTTTTTAATTTAATACAACAAAGTTTGTTCTCACATTATCAAGAAGTCTTCAAGATCATAAATGTTAGTGGCTGTACCATATTCAGGTATATGGCTGTGTCAAGTTTTATAAAATTTAATCATTTCCCAATTATTAAGCATTTACATTATTTCCAATTATTCCCTTAGAATAAATTCTCAGCAGTAGAACATTTAAAAATCTCTTGGGGCTTCCCCTGGTGGTCCAGTGGGTAAGGACACCGCCTTGCAGTGCAAGGGGCGCTGGTTCGATCCCTGGCCTGGGAAGATCCCATGTGCCACGGAGCGGCTGGACTGATGTGTCCAATTACTGAGCCGGAGCTCTGGCACACGTGCGCCAGAGCCGGCGCTCTGCAGCGACAGACGCCATCGCGATGGGAGACCCACAGGAGCCAAGGAACGAAGGTGGATGAAAATAGAGAAATGAAAGACCAATAGAAGTGGCCTGCCTGCTCCCCTCCCTCCCCAACCCGACCCCCGCCCAAAATAAATAAATAAATAAATCTTTAAAAATAAATAAATAAAAATCTCTTGGTATTTATTACCAGCAAACTGTCTCCTGAAATGGTTGCACCAATGTGCTCTCCTAAGCACATGTGAATTTGCCTCTTTCATGAAACACTCACTAGCTTTGCACACATTTCTGTCACATCTCATTTGATCAGCTTATATCACACTATACAGCACTGCAAACACCATTCTACTATATCAAGATATACCTCACAAATTTTAATCTCAAAGTACCATCTGAATAATTTCATATACTTACATGAACAATTATCCAAAATTACTGAGAAACCGAGCTCTTAATATCTTAATTCTTGATATAGAAAAATACATATCTGGGCTGTTATGAACAGAAGGAAAAATGATTTTGAAAAGTACTCACTTGTTCAGGACCCTTGCAATACCAAAGTCCCCAAGCTTGGCAACCATTCCATTCTTGCTAAGAAAAATGTTCTATAAGTGGAGAAAATCCTTTGTTGTTGGAGATTTCAAGGAAACAGAAGGTCTGTTCTGTTTTGATTTTGTCTCTGAGCCGTTACCTGTGTTTTTATGTCCCTGTGTAAGATCTTCCTGTCATGAATATGTTTCAGTCCGAGAGAAATCTGGACAAACCAACTCAGAATCTGTAGGGGGACATGAAGCAAGACCAGTGAGCAGTCTGGTGGTCATTGAAATGTCTCCAATGATAGAATGCACAGAGAGAAATAATATATCAGTGTGTATGTTGATATGAATGAAGCTAATAAAGATACCATCTTACCATACTACTTTCTTCTTTCAGCTAGAAAGTTGGGTGTGAAAACACAATCCAAATATGTCTGGTATGAAAAGGAACACTGCACACAGAAGAAAGATAAATAAGGGACTTCCCTGGTGGTCCAGTGGCTAAGACTCTAGGCTCTCAATACAGGAGGCCTAGGTTTGATCCCTGGTCAGGAAACTAGATCCCACATACTGTAACTAACATCCAGCACAGCCAAATAAATATTTAAGAAAGAAAAAATAAACAGAATCAGGGGACAGACAAGTCACAATCTTCTTTCTTTTTTTCATGTAACAAGAGTGGTTTTTTTTTAACTTTTACTTTTGTATTAGGGTATCTCCCATTAACAGTGCTGTGGGAGTTTCAGGTGAACAGCGAAGGGACTCCACCATACCTATGCACACAATCCTTTTTCTTAACATTGGGTTGCTAACTGCATCAGGATTGTAGACAAGCAGCTCTTTTTATCACAACTAGCTTTGCACATCATTTTTTGTTCACATCTCATTTGATCAGCTTATATCACACTATACAGCACTGCAAACACCATTCTACTATATCAAGATATACCTCACAAATTTTAATCTCAAAGTACCATCTGAATAATTTCATATACTTACATGAACAATTATCCAAAATTACTGAGAAACCGAGCTCTTAATATCTTAATTCTTGATATAGAAAAATACATATCTGGGCTGTTATGAACAGAAGGAAAATGATTTTGAAAAGTACTCACTTGTTCAGGACCCTTGCAATACCAAAGTCCCCAAGCTTGGCAACCATTCCATTCTTGCTAAGAAAAATGTTCTATAAGTGGAGAAAATCCTTTGTTGTTGGAGATTTCAAGGAAACAGAAGGTCTGTTCTGTTTTGATTTTGTCTCTGAGCCGTTACCTGTGTTTTTATGTCCCTGTGTAAGATCTTCCTGTCATGAATATGTTTCAGTCCGAGAGAAATCTGGACAAACCAACTCAGAATCTGTAGGGGGACATGAAGCAAGACCAGTGAGCAGTCTGGTGGTCATTGAAATGTCTCCAATGATAGAATGCACAGAGAGAAATAATATATCAGTGTGTATGTTGATATGAATGAAGCTAATAAAGATACCATCTTACCATACTACTTTCTTCTTTCAGCTAGAAAGTTGGGTGTGAAAACACAATCCAAATATGTCTGGTATGAAAAGGAACACTGCACACAGAAGAAAGATAAATAAGGGACTTCCCTGGTGGTCCAGTGGCTAAGACTCTAGGCTCTCAATACAGGAGGCCTAGGTTTGATCCCTGGTCAGGAAACTAGATCCCACATACTGTAACTAACATCCAGCACAGCCAAATAAATATTTAAGAAAGAAAAAATAAACAGAATCAGGGGACAGACAAGTCACAATCTTCTTTCTTTTTTTCATGTAACAAGAGTGGTTTTTTTTTTAACTGTTTACTTTTGTATTAGGGTATCTCCCATTAACAGTGCTGTGGGAGTTTCAGGTGAACAGCGAAGGGACTCCACCATACCTATGCACACAATCCTTTTTCTTAACATTGGGTTGCTAACTGCATCAGGATTGTAGACAAGCAGCTCTGTTTCCTGATAAGTAATGCCACTGCTTTTTCCTTTTCAGTGGAAGGAGGGTGTCAAGGGCAAAGGGAGAAAAAGAAAGTAGTGAAGAATCCATGAGGTTATTAAAATTTTTAATGGACTATCAATATACCAGCATATAATATTATAAAACTAAGAAACAATTCACTTGTAAACTTTTTAAAGCTGAATTTTCTTTCTTAGTTACAATTTTATTTGATCTTAGTTGACCATGAGCCTTTCTATTAAATTGTGTCCTTTTCTTCCTAGGTGGTGCAGTGGTAAATAATCCGCCTGCTTAATGCAGGAGATGTAAGAGATGCAGGTTCCATCCCTGGACAGAGGAGCCTGGCGGGCTTACAGTCCATGCGGTGTTAAAGAGTCAGACACAGCTGAGCACCCACACACTTGCATGCTTGTAGAGATTTATTTAAACCATTCTAAAATTTCAATGAGTCTTTGCTTGTCAAGTTATACAGAGGAAAACAACTGGAAAAATACATATATTCATTTGTAATTTTTGTTTATTTGTTTCGGCTGTGCTACCCATGCGTGTGTGCGAAGTCCCTTCAGTCATGTCTGACTCTTTTGCGACCCAGTGGACTGTAGCCCGCCAGGCTCCTCTGTCCATGGGACTTTTCAGGCAAGAATACTGGAGTGGGTAGCCATTTCCTCCTCCAGGGGATCTCCCCAAGCCAGGGATCAAACCCTTCTCTCTTACATCTCCTGGATTGACAGATGGTTTCTTTACCACTAGCGCCCCTGGGAAGCCCCAACAGTTGCTCAGTGGTGCCAGACTCTGTGACCCCATGGACTGTAGCCCGCCAGGCTCCTCTGTCCATGGGATTCTCCAGGCAAGAATACTGGAGTGGGTTGCCATTTCCTTCTCCAGGGGATCTTCTTGACCCAGGGATTGAGCCTTGGTCTCCCGCATTGCATGCAGATTCTTTACCTCCTGAATTACCAGGGAGACCCTTAGTTCCCCGACCAGGGATCGAGCCCTTGCCTCCTGCAGAGGAAGCACAGATTTAATTACTGCAACACCGAGGAAAATCCCTCAGCTGTCATTTTACACAGGAAATGTAATTCAAATTGTATTTCAAAATGTAGGCAAACTAATACCTAGGTAGGAAGAAAGGAGGGTTTCTACAACTGTATAATTTAATATATAATATAAATGAGCATAGGGAGAATGCTGGATTAAATTTATAGAGGTTAGTGATATTGATTCTTTAACCATTCATACACTCACAACATTCAATTTTAACTCAAAGAGGAAATTATCTGGGTTCTTAAATGTTAAAAGGAACACACAAACGGCCTAGAGAAAGATGGGGGGCCATTCTTGTACCCTGCTTGTGGCTGAGCTCTTTCTTTTCAGAGCACACAGGCGGTGAGTCCAGTTCCTCCCTGCTATACACACCTGTCTCCTTCATGAGTACAACGTCCAAGAAGGTATCAAAGGATGCTCAGAGTACAGAAGAAAAATGTGTTTGTTCACAGAGAAAATAGGAATTGAGGCCATTACTCTTCACTATTTCTCTCCTCTCTCTTAATAACCAATGAAACTAAATAGCTATTGCTAAAAAGAGCTTCTATCTTCCCTAGAAAGTGGGAAATCTATTTTTTTTTAATTTATTTATTTATTTTTGGGGGTGGGGTGGGGAGGGAGGGGAGCAGGCGGGCCACTTCTATTGGTCTTTCATTTCTCTATTTTCATCCATCTTTGTTCTTTGGCTCCTGTGGGCCTCCCATCACGGTGGCTTCTGTCGTCGCAGAGCACCGGCTCTGGGCACATGCGCTCCAGAGCTCCAGCTCGGTAATTGGACACATTGGTCCAGCCGCTCCGCGGCACGTGGGATCTTCCCAGGCCAGGGATCGAACTGGCGCCCCTTGCACTGCAAGGCGGTGTCCTTATCCACTGGACCACCAGGGGAAGCCCGGAAATCTATTTTAAAACAGAGGACCTGATGGTAAGAGGAAGAAGAGTGAAGCTATAAATACATCACATTTTAAGTGGCTAAGGAACATTCACATCCACACTTCATATTCGCTTTCGTTTTCAGCCATTATCTCAGGGGCACCCTACACAAAACTGTCCAAAAATAAGATACTGCCCTCTCTTCAGCAAAGTTCACTTTCAAAAGGAGATTCAAGTTCAATTGCAAACAAGTTCTAGGCTAGGGGAGTTGCTCATTTACATGCTTTCTTCTCTGCAGCCAGCCTCTGTTCTTCACTCTTCGAATTTTCCTGAGGCTTTCGATGGCTAAGTCAAAGATCTCTTTTTGGTACAGGTCACATTGCACTTGAGGAAATGTGGGTTACTTCCAAATATCTTTTGATACTGATTTCTAACATAATTCCACAATGATAAAGAGAACAGACTCTCTATGATTTCAATACCTTTAGACCATGACATTTTTTCACCTTGTTTTATGTCCCTGGATATGTTGGAACTGAAATAGAATTTGTATCCTACTGTTGTGTGAAAATTATATAAATCTTAATTATGCTGAATTGGTTCATGGTGCTTTTTGGAGTGACTATATCCTTCTACTTTTCTGTATATTCATTCTATTAATTTTTTAGAGTGTGATATTGAAACTCCAACTAAAAATCTTAATTTAAACAAGTTGAACTCGCTGAAAAAAACTTAATTTATCTACTTAAAAAACAATTATATTAATAATATACAGTAGAGCTATCTCTAACTTTGTTCTGTATTTTCCAAGTCTCATATAAATGTGTTTCATACTTTCATAATGTAAAATATAAACAAGAGAAAAAATACATGAATATTGTAAAAAAAGAACAGTGATCCATTATTTTATCATTAGAATTTCTCTTCCACCAATCATGCTTCATATAAACACAGTCGATTATTTATGACATTATAAATTTAATTCCCCAATATAAATGAAAAAGTAAATTAGAAGAGGTTTTACCTGATCTTCACTAAATAACACTCCCCGTTGCCTTCTGATCCTTTTCATGAGATCCCCGCCATCACAATACTCCATCACAATAAACAGTCGGCTGTTCTCTGCAAGAAAAGGCATCATTTGATGCTGGATTGGTTTCAAATATTTACTAATTACTTGCCTTTCAAGTTCTGGAAGATGGAGAATATAAACAAAAAAATGCCGAATATAATAGCTACTCTGGCTTATAGAATCAAGATGGGCTGAGCTCAAATCCCACTCCCCTACTTAAATTTCTCAGCTCTGTGACTCTGGGCAAGTTAATTTCTCTGTGGCTCATTATCTCGTTTGTAAGATGGAGATAATAATGTAGAAATTCCTCTTGGGATTGTTGTACCTTTCCTCATTCAATCTTTTAAATGAGCTAATCCATGTCGCATACTTAGAACAATACCTGCACATAATGAGAGTTTGATAAACATGAGCGATTATTTTTAATACATTCCTGCTCCTACTACTTAGTCACTTCAGCTGTGCCCATCTCTCTGTGACCCCATGGACTGCAGCTCACCAGACTTCTCCATTCACAGAATTTTCCAGGCAAGAATACTGGAGTGGGTTACCATTTCCTTCCATACATTCCTGCAGGAGATTGGAAATGTGCTGTAAAAGCAGCTGTGAATCTTTTTCAGCACCTCTGAAAGAACAACCAGAGCCTTGAATTTGAACATAAACTTTTATTTATATTGTTGAGTACAGTTAATACCCTTTTTAAAAATATTTAACTTATTAATTTATTTGGCTGAGTCAGTTCATAGTTGCAGAGCTCAATATCTTTCTTGTGGTCCGTGGACTTGGTTGCAGCACATGGGCTTCAGTGTGAGAGATGCAGTGTGCGGGCTCAGCTGCTCCGTGGCCTGTGGGATCTTAGTTCTCCGACCATGATTCTCTGCATTGCAATGTAGATTCTTAACCAACGGGCCACCAGGGAAGTCCCAGTTAGACCTCTTTTAACTGGCGTCTGCCTGACCTAGATTAATGGGCGCCCTGCCTGACCTAGATTAATGGGCGCCCTGCCTGACTGTTGCCTGCTCAAGCTCACCCTGGTGGCCTACGTTCAGGTACCTCTAATCTCACTCGTTCTTACCAGCATCACTGCATTCATTCCCAAATATGTTTATGCTGACTACACTTGCTACTGTAACTTAATTTTTATATAAACTGATGAGAGGTGAATGGGAAAAGATGTGACTGTTTCTACAAAACCTACACGGAATGCCGTGAAGGACTCATAATAGTCAGGAGATTAAAAAAAAAAAAATCACTACACTAAAAGTTGGATGGGACAAAAGGGAAGCTTTCAAAGCACTGTCCACAGACAGGATCTGTAAATTCTTATTCTAAAGAATGGAAATTGGAAATTACGAATTGGAGAAGAGGGGAACCTCTATAAGAAAGAATATTCAGAAATCCAGTCAGTGGATTCATAATCAAAGACAAGGCCTTGATCTTACATCACAAGTTGAACAAATGATCGTGCATTTACAAATCAAAATAAGTTTGTATGGTTTCCTGCTTAATCAGCTTTTTTCTTGAACCAAACTGCTACCAGATGGGTTCTTGTTAGATTAAGGGCTTCTACTAATTTGTTTGTTCTTCCATTAGTTTGTGCAGTCCCTGAAGACAGACTCCACACTTGGTTGTTTTTCATTTCCTGGCACATGGAAGGGGTTTAATAAAGGAATTACACAAAATCAGGCTTATCAGCAACTGTTCATCTTCCTAGTATTTTGCCCTGTAGTTCCCTAATAGCTCAGCTCAGCTGGTAAAGCATCTGCTTGCAATGCAGGAGACCTGCATTCAATCCCTGGTTAAGAAAGATACCCTGGAGTAGGAAACAGCCACCCACTCCAGTATTCTAGCCTCGAGAATTCCATGGACAGAGGAGCCTGGCGGGCTATAGTCCATGGGGTCGCAAAGAGTTGGACACAACTGAGCAACTTTCACTTTTCAAATGTCCGAATCTTTTGCCAAATACCCATCATTTGATACCTCTGTCTTTCAAGTAGCTTAAACCAGGTTTAAAGGGGTTATCAGGGACTTCCCTGGTGGTCCGGTGGTAAAAGACTCTGAGCTTCCCATGCAGGGGGCCAGGGTTTGATCCCTGGTCAGGGAACTAGATCCCACATGCTGCAACTAAGAGTTCACATGCTGCAATGAAAATCAAAGACCCTGCATGCTGCAACTGAGACCCAATGTGGCCAAACAAGTAAAACACTTTTAAGAAAGAATTAAAAAGAAAAACATGCTATATCATGTACTTATTAGTTATGTTTACATTTATTGCTTCTCTGGCACTAGTGGTAAAGAATCTGTCTGTCAATGCAGGAGACCTAAGAGACACAGGTTCAATCCCTGGTTAAGAAAGATACCCTGGAGTAGGAAACAGCCACCCACTCCAGTATTCTAGCCTCGAGAATTCCATGGACAGAGGAGCCTGGCGGGCTATAGTCCATGGGGTCGCAAAGAGTTGGACACAACTGAGCAACTTTCACTTTTCAAATGTCCGAATCTTTTGCCAAATACCCATCATTTGATACCTCTGTCTTTCAAGTAGCTTAAACCAGGTTTAAAGGGGTTATCAGGGACTTCCCTGGTGGTCCGGTGGTAAAAGACTCTGAGCTTCCCATGCAGGGGGCCAGGGTTTGATCCCTGGTCAGGGAACTAGATCCCACATGCTGCAACTAAGAGTTCACATGCTGCAATGAAAATCAAAGACCCTGCATGCTGCAACTGAGACCCAATGTGGCCAAACAAGTAAAACACTTTTAAGAAAGAATTAAAAAGAAAAACATGCTATATCATGTACTTATTAGTTATGTTTACATTTATTGCTTCTCTGGCACTAGTGGTAAAGAACCTGCCTGCCAATGCAGGAGACCTAAGAGACACAGGTTCAATCCCTGGGTCAGGAAGATTCCCTGGAAGAGGAAATAGCGACCCACTCCAGTACTTCTGCCTGGGAAATTCCATGGACAGAGGGACTGTGCAAACAACCTCTCATGTAATCATGGTATCCAGCATAAACCATCCTCAAATATCCAATTTGCATGGCATAAAGACAGACTCCACTCTCCTAAATGGTTGAGTCAGTCCAAGTATTCATTCAGCAAATATGGCTGAGCACCTACTACGTGCCAGGTGCCAAGGAGTAAGTGGTAAGCAAAAGATCTGTTACTTTTACTGTCTTAAAGGGATGATGAAGGAGACTTACCAGATAGAGGGAACTGTAATAATGATGCACGGAGTGAGGAAAAGGAAGATTGTCTCATGGTGTCATCATAGGAACCAATGAACAGAAGAGGGCACCTTATTCAATGGCTGCCCCTTAAAAGTTACACGATACAACTCAGTTTCCTGCTCACGTGTACTCCTTTTTTTTTTTTTTTCTTTTGGCCACTTCTATTGGTCTTTCATTTATTTATCTTTGTTCTTTGGCTCCTGTGGGCCTCCCATTGCAGTGGCCTCTCTCGCTGCAGAGCACCGGCTCTGGGCGCATGTGCTCCAGAGCTCCAGCTCGGTAGTTGGACACATTGGTCCAGCCGCTCCGCGGCATGTGGGATCTTCCCAGGCCAGGGATCGAACCGGCGCCCCTTGCACTGCAAGGCGGTGTCCTTACCCACTGGACCACCAGGGAGGCCCTCATGTGTACTCTCAACTCCTAAAAACACCTTCCAAGTATCCTGAGAGCAGAACACTTTTAAAGATGATACCCAGTTTTTATCTGTAAGACACACAGAGAGCTATTTTGAATGCAGTGGTTTTCATTTGTAAGAAACACAGTGTCTAGAAGCTCAAAAAACAGCTTTTAAAATGTATTAACTGAGACTTCTCTGGTGTTCCAGTGGTTAAGACTCTGCACTTCCACTGCAAGGACATGGATTTGATTCCTGGTTGGGGAATTAAGGTCCCATGTGCCAAAATTCAGCCAAAAAAATATTATTAATTGATATTTATTAATACACTCCTGATGGTGCTTGAAGATATCTAGCTAACATTCCTGCTCCATGAACTGCTTCCAATCTATGAATTCAAGGACACAACCCCCACTCCCCTACTTGGTCCTGTGCTGAGTGCTGGGTGAATTGTGGGCATATGCAGCCCTAACATAGCCTTGGAACACCGGGCATGCTGCCTATGTCTGTCTGTCTCCTCCTACTATAGTGTTTACGAGCCACAAGCCAGGAATTTTTTCCCGTTTCATTTGTTCACTGCTGTATTCTTGGCACCTAGAGAAATGCATATAGTAAGCCCTCAGTAAATATTTGTTAAGTGAATGAATGCTCTCTGACTGATGGTCCTTTCATTTTTTTTTTTTTTTTTTTTTTAACCTTTGGAGTCAAGTAATGGATGAAGGACCTTACTGGTGGCTCAGACAGAAAAGAATCTACCTGCAATGCGGCATACTTGGGTTTGATGCCTGAGTCGGGAAGATCCCCTGGAGAAGGAAATGGCAACCCACTCCAGTGTTCTTGCCTGGAGAAATTCATGGACAGAGGAGCCTGGCGGGCTACAGTCCATGGGGTCACCAAGAGTCGGACATGACTGAGTGACTAAGCACAGTAGAATGGACAAAGGCAGAAGAAATGCTGTCTTCAGGTACACAGGGAAGGGACTTGCTTCCGTCAAGTTTTCCCCTCTCTTCTGGCATCTGCTTGGCTGCCTCTCTGTAAGAGGACTGTACAGCCTGGCCAGTGCCTCTGGACGTACAGGACTCACTGATGCAGAGAGGATCTGCCACCAGCACCACCCGTTCTCAGGGCTGGCTGTGTGCCTGCCTGCACCCAGAATGTGAGCACGTGGGAACAGTAAGAAACATACCATGTCCTAGCAGGACTCTGAGAGTGACAGTGTGGCGGGCTCCGAGTCCTGACCTTTTCTCTTGCTCAGGAAAACAGCCTGCTCCACATGTGAGCTGCTCCTTCGGCCTGGGCCCCAGATTTAAAGATCCCCATCAGGGAGTTCCCTGGCGAGACGAGTGGTTTGAACTTGGTGCTTTCACTGACATGAGCCCAGGTTCGAGCCCAGGTTCGATCCCTGGTTGGGGAACTAAGATCCCATAAGCTGCATCGTGCAGTCAAAAAACATTTAAAAATTTTTTTTAATTCAAAAAGAAAAAAGACCACAGCCAACATGTAACATGAGTGAGACAGATGATATTCTTCCAGGCCATTGAAAGTTCTAAGCTAAGCTAAGTTCTTAGCAAAGTTAAGACAGCCATTATTTACTATTGGAGGGAGTAAAAATTAAAGACAGGTGGGAAAACTTGAGAAAACTTGGGAAAGCTGTCCAGAAAAACTCAACAGATATGCTGTGGGTGTGAGCCTGGGTCTGTTGAGACCTTTATCACCTCAAAATATTCTTTTGAACTATTGTTAATGACCAACTGAAAAAGTTAAAACACCATGCCTAAACTGGCTTCTGGGAACATTCTTCTATCCCTTCTTCCAGTGTCTGTGCTGGAAACTTCCTCTATCCTTTTCTTCTTTAAAAAAAACTTCCTACTGCATGAAAAAATAAATAAATAAAAAACCTCGACATACAGATGGCCCAAAAACACATGAAATGATGCTCAAGTTTACTTATAATTAGAGAAATGCAAATCAAAACTACAATGAGGTATCACCTCAACCTCAGAATGGCCATCATCCACAAATTGACAATAAATGCTGCGGGGCACCCGTCGGGAGAATTTTGGCCATCATCCAAAAGGTACACAGGGAAGGGACTTGCTTCCGTCAAGTTTTCCCTCTCTTCTGGCATCTGCTTGGCTGCCTCTCTGTAAGAGGACTGTACAGCCTGGCCAGTGCCTCTGGACGTACAGGACTCACTGATGCAGAGAGGATCTGCCACCAGCACCACCCGTTCTCAGGGCTGGCTGTGTGCCTGCCTGCACCCAGAATGTGAGCACGTGGGAACAGTAAGAAACATACCATGTCCTAGCAGGACTCTGAGAGTGACAGTGTGGCGGGCTCCGAGTCCTGACCTTTTCTCTTGCTCAGGAAAACAGCCTGCTCCACATGTGAGCTGCTCCTTCGGCCTGGGCCCCAGATTTAAAGATCCCCATCAGGAGTTCCCTGGCGACGAGTGGTTTGAACTTGGTGCTTTCACTGACATGAGCCCAGGTTCGAGCCCAGGTTCGATCCCTGGTTGGGGAACTAAGATCCCATAAGCTGCATCGTGCAGTCAAAAAACATTTAAAAATTTTTTTTAATTCAAAAAGAAAAAAGACCACAGCCAACATGTAACATGAGTGAGACAGATGATATTCTTCCAGGCCATTGAAAGTTCTAAGCTAAGCTAAGTTCTTAGCAAAGTTAAGACAGCCATTATTTACTATTGGAGGGAGTAAAAATTAAAGACAGGTGGGAAAACTTGAGAAAACTTGGGAAAGCTGTCCAGAAAAACTCAACAGATATGCTGTGGGTGTGAGCCTGGGTCTGTTGAGACCTTTATCACCTCAAAATATTCTTTTGAACTATTGTTAATGACCAACTGAAAAAGTTAAAACACCATGCCTAAACTGGCTTCTGGGAACATTCTTCTATCCCTTCTTCCAGTGTCTGTGCTGGAAACTTCCTCTATCCTTTTCTTCTTTAAAAAAAACTTCCTACTGCATGAAAAAATAAATAAATAAAAAACCTCGACATACAGATGGCCCAAAAACACATGAAATGATGCTCAAGTTTACTTATAATTAGAGAAATGCAAATCAAAACTACAATGAGGTATCACCTCACACCCGTCAGAATGGCCATCATCCACAAATTGACAATAAATGCTGGAGAGGGTGCGGAGAAAAGGGAACACTCCTGCATTGCTGGTGGGAGTGTAAATTGATACAGCCTCTATGGAAGACAGTCTGGAGATTTCTTAAAAAACTAAAAATAGAAGCACCATATGACCCAGCAATCCCACTCTTAGGCTTATACCCTGATGAAATCAAATCTGAAAGAAGCACCTGTACCCCAATGTTCATTGCAGCTCTCTATACAATAGCTGGAACATGGAAGCAACCTAGATGCCCATCGACGAACGAATGGTTACAAAAGCTCTGGTACATATATACAATGGAATACTACACAGCTGTAAAGAGAAATGCAGAAGAATCAGCCCTCATGAGGTTCTGGATTAGAACATATCATAAAAAGTGAAGTCAGTCAGAAAGAGGACAAATACAATATATTAACACATATATATGGAATCTAGTAGGATGGTGATGATAGCACACGCAGTGAAGCGATGGAAAGACAGACATGGACAGTGGACATATGGACATTGTGGGGAAGGAACAGAGGGTGGGAGGCATAAAGGAAGTAGCATGAAGGCCTGTACTATCATAAGTGAAGAAAATAGCTATAGTCATTGCTCTGTGAGAAAAGGAGATCCTTCAAGGGTGCTGTGTGATGGTCAGGAGGGGTGGGAAGGGGGGGATATACATATGACTAATCTGGGAACATACACATCTGTAAACAACAAAACTCTGTAAAAGTTAAAAGTAAAATAAAAGTTAAAAAAAAAAAAAAAACCTCAGCAGAGTAGAAACCAAGATGATGAGTAATACATTTAAGCATTATTTTACACACAGTTCTCAGGATTGTATCTTATATGGACCTCTACATGTTGGCACTTTAAGAATATAAGAAGTCAAACCTTGAAATGAACTGAAGAAGGTTACAACGTTGGGATGTTTCATCTTTGCCAGAAGAACGACTTCCTTCTTGGCAGCTTCTTTTTCTCGGATGGGCATCTAGGTAATATTAAGAGACAACATGGTCTGTAAAGATAATTTGCTTTCAAGAACATGCTTTCTGCTCACTGTCATCAAAAAGTCTCCAGGATTTCACTGGCTTTTAATGGCACTTCTGAAACTGACCTCTCAGTGGCAGGAAATGACCTTTCTAGAATTAAGAGTGTCCCATATCTACTCAAGGGCTTGCCAGGGACAATCAGAAACAAGAAAACAAGTATTTCTGGTGAAGTTCTGCTGTATTAAAAGTTCAGTTGAATTGCTGTACTGTGTCAATCATTGAGTCATCTGGAGGAAAGTTACTCCAATATCTATCTTTCAGCAGCTGAAAAATTTGTTAAAAAAAATGCAATGTTCCAGCAGCAATCACAGCTGAGAAGAAACAAATGAAATCTAAAAAAATTAACTGTCACACATCACACAAATCAGACAAGTGAAGTTCGGGTTAAGATGACTACATTTTTTGTTTTCAAATAAAATTTGCCTCTTCATTTTCGATTTTATATATTTTCTTTTTTAAAAAAATGAAGTAATTTGCTCTTATTATTGTTTTTCCTCCCAGTTTTGCTAGGATATAAGGACATACAGCACTGGATACTTTTAAGGTGTACAGCATAATGATTTGACTCACATACACCATGAAATGATCAGAACAGTAAGTTTAGCAAACATCCATCATCTCATATATACACAAAAAAATTGAAGAAACAGAAAAAAAAATTTTCTTTTTCTTTCTTTCTCTTAAAAATATAGAACTCTTCACAAATTTGGGTCATCTTTGCACAAGAGCCATGCTAATCTTCTCTGAATCCTTTCAAGGAAAAACATTTTTTACCTTGTGATAATAATGCAGGATTTACTCTCTTAACAATTTTCATATATAAGCAACAGCAGTGTTAATTATACATATCACATTGTACATTACATCCCTAGGACTGATTTATCTTATAACTGGAAGTTGATCACTTTCAGTCCATTCTCCCTCCCCATACCACAAACTTTTTTTTAAGGTTTTTTTTTGCCACTTCTATTGGTCTTTCATGTATCTATTTTCATCCATCTTTGTTCCCTGGCCTGTGTGGACCTCCCATCACAGTGGTCTCTGTTGCCACAGAGGACCGGCTCAGTAGTTGGACACATCAGTCCAGATGCTCTGTGGCACGTAGGATCCTCCCAGGCCAGGGATTGAACTGGTGCTCCTTGCACTGCAAGGCGGTGTCCTTACCCAGTGGACCACCAAGGAAGCCCCCCCATACCACAATTTTGATCTTTTTTTCTGAGTTTGTTTTTGAAGTAAAATGGACCTATAACACTATGTCAGCTTTTCCTCACATAACATGGGGATTTAAAATTTCTATGCATTTAAAGTGATCGTCACGGTATGTCTAGTTACCATCTGTCACCATGTGAAGATATGACATAAGTATTGACTATGGCTCCCTGCTGTACATTTCATACCCGTATCTCATTTATTTTGCAGCTGGAGGTTTGGATGACTTAATCTCCCTCCCCTATTTCTCTCCTGCCCTTACTCCCTGATGCATATTTCTCTGGTTCTATTGACCATCTACGGACAATATTTTTCAAATGTTTTGGTGCCAGTGGCAGTGGCCACACCTCATTTCGACCTTTTCTTCCTTATTCTTGATCCTTCATCATTTCTACACCGACTTCTGGTCTGGCTGCCCTACCCTCCAAGGTCACTGGTCCTCCATAATGACCTTCAACATGTAGGTCACACATAACGTGTGAGTTCCCAAATTTCTCATCCTCATTTAGATTTAAACACTTTTTTTAAAAAATTAACATTCTCAATCCCAGTTTTACTGTCTCCTAGCTTTGCATCCTTCAGTAAATTACTTAAATCCTCTAAGCTTTAGTATCTTTCCCCCAATTTAAATTGCATAATTAGTACATATGAGTTTCAAAATAAAAATAACAGAATTATGCCTGCTGGATGGATAGACTCAGCTACTTAACTACGTTAATCTCTAACTACTATTTTTTCAAAAGAATATTATAAAGAAAACTGAAAGGCAACCATAGGTATAAAACTGTGATTCTATACTTAGGTAAAAATACTGGCAATATATATGAAAGATTTTTATATTTGTAACCTATAAGGAGTTCTGGCAAATCAATAAGAAAAAAAAATCTATGTATGCCAATAGAAATATGGGAAAATATGTGACTAGGCAATTCTCAAAAAATAAAAGAAGTTAAAAATGGCTCTGAAATAAATATTCAACCTCAGTCAGTAATCAAAAGAACAAAGATTAAAACAAAATTTAACATAATGTTCCATCTGTGAAGCTGGCAAAGACAAAAAGAATGTTCATGCTCACAGAAAACAGAAAATGGCACTCGTACATTTCCAGGGTAAATACGTGTTGTGTGTGTTCAGCCGCCCAGTTGTGTCTGACGCTTTGTGATCTCATGGACCACAGCATTCTAGGCCTCCCTGTCCCTCACTATCTCCTGAAGTTTGCCCAAGTTCATGGCCATTGCATCGGTGATGCCATCCAGTCAGCTGATGCCCTCTTCTCCGTCTGCCCTCCATCTTGCCCAGCATCATGGACTTTTCCGATGAGTCATCTGCTTGCATCAGGTGACCATTTAACACATACTATTTTCTTAATTAGCATAAATTTCTAGGGCTTCCCCTGGTGGTCCAGTGGGTAAGGATACCGCCTTGCAGTGCAAGGGGCGCCGGTTCGATCTCCGGCCTGGGAAGATCCCACGTGCAGCGGAGCGGCTGGACCGATGTGTCCAATTACCGAGCCAGAGCTCTGGAGCGCATGCGCCCAGAGCCGGCGCTCTGCAAGGATAGACGCCACCGCGATGGGAGGCCCACAGGAGCCAAAGAACAAAGACGGATGAAAATAGTGAAATGAAAGACCAATAAAAGTGGCCCACCCACTCCCCTCCCTCCCCAACCTGACCCCCGCCCCAAAATAAATAAATAAATAAATAAATAAATAAATCTTTAAAAAAAAAAATTCTAGGGAATTTTAGCCTAAATGATTCCTCTTAAATATATTTAATTATTCTCCCAAACTATTAGATTAATAATAATATATGGTTTCCCCCCATTCCTGCAATGCATCCCATAAATATTTCTGAGCACCTATTATGTGCTGGCATGGCTCTGCATGTTGGAGGAGTGGCCCAAAGAGCTATTAAGATAAAACTGTGATTCTATACTTAGGTAAAAATACTGGCAATATATATGAAAGATTTTTATATTTGTAACCTATAAGGAGTTCTGGCAAATCAATAAGAAAAAAAAATCTATGTATGCCAATAGAAATATGGGAAAATATGTGACTAGGCAATTCTCAAAAATAAAAGAAGTTAAAAATGGCTCTGAAATAAATATTCAACCTCAGTCAGTAATCAAAAGAACAAAGATTAAAACAAAATTTAACATAATGTTCCATCTGTGAAGCTGGCAAAGACAAAAAGAATGTTCATGCTCACAGAAAACAGAAAATGGCACTCGTGACATTTCCAGGGTAAATACGTGTTGTGTGTGTTCAGCCGCCCAGTTGTGTCTGACGCTTTGTGATCTCATGGACCACAGCATTCTAGGCCTCCCTGTCCCTCACTATCTCCTGAAGTTTGCCCAAGTTCATGGCCATTGCATCGGTGATGCCATCCAGTCAGCTGATGCCCTCTTCTCCGTCTGCCCTCCATCTTGCCCAGCATCATGGACTTTTCCGATGAGTCATCTGCTTGCATCAGGTGACCATTTAACACATACTATTTTCTTAATTAGCATAAATTTCTAGGGCTTCCCCTGGTGGTCCAGTGGGTAAGGATACCGCCTTGCAGTGCAAGGGGCGCCGGTTCGATCTCCGGCCTGGGAAGATCCCACGTGCAGCGGAGCGGCTGGACCGATGTGTCCAATTACCGAGCCAGAGCTCTGGAGCGCATGCGCCCAGAGCCGGCGCTCTGCAAGGATAGACGCCACCGCGATGGGAGGCCCACAGGAGCCAAAGAACAAAGACGGATGAAAATAGTGAAATGAAAGACCAATAAAAGTGGCCCACCCACTCCCCCCCTCCCCAACCTGACCCCCGCCCCAAAATAAATAAATAAATAAATAAATAAATAAATCTTTAAAAAAAAAAATTCTAGGGAATTTTAGCCTAAATGATTCCTCTTAAATATATTTAATTATTCTCCCAAACTATTAGATTAATAATAATATATGGTTTCCCCCCATTCCTGCAATGCATCCCATAAATATTTCTGAGCACCTATTATGTGCTGGCATGGCTCTGCATGTTGGAGGAGTGGCCATGGGATAAACGAACAGAGCAATCCCAGATCATCACAAACGCTAGTAAGGAAATAAACCAGGGCGCTGTGATCAAAGCTGGAGTGGTTCAAGTTGGGGAGCTGTTTTAGACAGGATGTCTGGGTACGGTCTCCTTGTGGAGGTGACCTGTATTAGGACAGACAGAGGAAATGCACCGCCTCTGAACAAAACAAAAGAGTCAGCAAGCAAGGGGGCACCTCTCACAGAGTGCCACAGGATATTAAAAAAGATGTTATCACTGTAAGGAGTACCATAGGCTGTTTTAAAAAAGAAAAAAAGAAAAAGATCACTGCAAACTTCCCTGCCAATCCAGTGATTAAGGCTCCTTTCTTCCACTGCGATAGGCATGGGTTCGATTCCTGGTAGGGGAACGAAGACCCCTCATGATGAAAGATGTGGCCAAGAAATAAAATAGATTTCTAAAATAAAAATAAGATCATTGGTTGCTGTTTGGACAATGGACTTAGGAGACAACAAACAAAAGTCAACTCATAAAAAAAAAAAAAAGAAAAAAGATGTGTTTCCTTGATGAACTGAATTAAAAGCCAGATGAATATACCACTGAAAATGAACATGAATTTTAACTTCTTAACTTTACCTTTTCAAAATTGATCTCTTTTATAACACAGTGCTCGCTATCTGATTTCCTCTTGGCCAAGTATGCTTTCCCAAAGGCACCTTCCCCAATAGCTTTAATCACATCATATTGATCCATGGTCTCCAATGCATGGAGTTACCTGAAATGAGAGCAATGACATTTTATTGCATACGTTTCCAAAACATGAAGTCAGATAACTGACCACCACAATGTGAGAGAACTCATTTTTCTAAAACTTTCATTCTAATTTTTCCCATACTGAATCATATGACCTTTCTCATGACTACAGGTAACAACCAAAGTAAGACAGAGCCTCTTAGCAGGTCTCAGATTTTACTTTTCCAGGGGGGTCAACGTAAACCCAAAGTAAGACAGAATATATTACCCCATTCCTGCAATGCATCCCATAAATATTTCTGAGCACCTATTATGTGCTGGCATGGCTCTGCATGTTGGAGGAGTGGCCATGGGATAAACGAACAGAGCAATCCCAGATCATCACAAACGCTAGTAAGGAAATAAACCAGGGCGCTGTGATCAAAGCTGGAGTGGTTCAAGTTGGGGAGCTGTTTTAGACAGGATGTCTGGGTACGGTCTCCTTGTGGAGGTGACCTGTATTAGGACAGACAGAGGAAATGCACCGCCTCTGAACAAAACAAAAGAGTCAGCAAGCAAGGGGGCACCTCTCACAGAGTGCCACAGGATATTAAAAAAGATGTTATCACTGTAAGGAGTACCATAGGCTGTTTTAAAAAAGAAAAAAAGAAAAAGATCACTGCAAACTTCCCTGCCAATCCAGTGATTAAGGCTCCTTTCTTCCACTGCGATAGGCATGGGTTCGATTCCTGGTAGGGGAACGAAGACCCCTCATGATGAAAGATGTGGCCAAGAAATAAAATAGATTTCTAAAATAAAAATAAGATCATTGGTTGCTGTTTGGACAATGGACTTAGGAGACAACAAACAAAAGTCAACTCATAAAAAAAAAAAAAAGAAAAAAGATGTGTTTCCTTGATGAACTGAATTAAAAGCCAGATGAATATACCACTGAAAATGAACATGAATTTTAACTTCTTAACTTTACCTTTTCAAAATTGATCTCTTTTATAACACAGTGCTCGCTATCTGATTTCCTCTTGGCCAAGTATGCTTTCCCAAAGGCACCTTCCCCAATAGCTTTAATCACATCATATTGATCCATGGTCTCCAATGCATGGAGTTACCTGAAATGAGAGCAATGACATTTTATTGCATACGTTTCCAAAACATGAAGTCAGATAACTGACCACCACAATGTGAGAGAACTCATTTTTCTAAAACTTTCATTCTAATTTTTCCCATACTGAATCATATGACCTTTCTCATGACTACAGGTAACAACCAAAGTAAGACAGAGCCTCTTAGCAGGCTCAGAAGTCAGACTTTGGCTGTGGCTCACCTTTGATATACCCTAGTGTGGTGGTCCTGGGCAAGTCACTCAACTTCGTAAAAGCTCACTTCCCTAATTTCTAAAATGGAATTAACATTGCCTGTTTTTTAAGTTGTTCGGAGAATGAAAAATAATATCCTGGTCTTGGCACCTCTAGGAAGCAGGAAGGTCCTTCCACTTGTGTGGTTTTACAGTCCAGCCTTTCTCAGTGGGGAGGCACTGCCCCCTAGGGGACATTTTGGAAACTTCCGGAGTCTTTTCTGTTTGTAGAGATGGAGAGGCAGGCACTATGGCATTTAGACGCCTTTAAGGTCTGAGATGAGGTTCAATTCCTGGGTCAGGAAAATCCACTGGAGTAGGAAATGGTAACCCATTCCGGGAAACTTGCCTGGAAAATTTCAGGGACAGAGGAGGCTGGAGGACTACAATCCCTGGAGTTACAGAGTAGTTCTCCACTGAGCATGCATGCATAATGCACCAGGTCTGAGATACTAAGATTCTGTGATGCAAGGGACGGTCCCCCACAGTAAAGGATTATCCAGCAGCCTCACCACCTTAGAAAATCTCCCCGCACATTCATGTGCGTGGAAAAATCAGCTTATAATTCTCTGTGGCTCAGTTCAGTTCAGTTCAGTTACTCAGTCCTGTCTGACTCTGTGACTCCGTGGACTGCAGCACGCCAGGCTTCCCTGTCCTCCACCATCTCCTGGAGCTTGCTCAAACTCATGTCCATTGACCAGTGATGCCATCCAACCGTCTCGTTCTCTGTCATTCCTTTCTCCTTACCAAACTATTTTACATCTAAAGGCAAAATACGTTTTCCACAGTTTTAATGAACACTGAATTTTTGAGGACTCCAACTACATGTCAGTCGAGGTATGACTGGATCTTGCTCGGTCGGATCTTCATTAGGAACTGCTCATTGTTTTGTTAAAATCATTTCCCTGCTGGTCATGCTGCTCCTGGTAGCAGAGACCTAAAAGTCTGTGGCCGTCCTGGTCAGGTGACTCCTTGCTACTTCACTATTTCTTAGAGTGTAGTAGTACCAAGCATTTACAGATTGAAATACACACTTTATAATAAAGACAGGGCTTCCCCAGTGGATCAGTGGTAAAGAATCCGTCTGCAATGCAGATACCTGCAGGAGACACGGGTTCAATCCCTGGGTCAGGAAGACCCCGGGGAAGGGCATGGGAACCCACTCCAGGACTCTTGCCTGGAGGATCCCATGGACAGAGGAGCCTGGTGGGCTACAGTCCATAGGATGACAGAGTCTGATGCTAGTAAGCCCACACAATAAAGACAGGCACTACGGCATTTAGATTTATCTGATAAGAATCAGGATAGCAAGAGGGCACAAAAGCCCCATCCAAGCCTACTGGTCAGAATCTTCAGTTATTAGCAAAAGATCTAAAATTCCTTTTGGTGCGGGTTTGTCACCCTCAGCCCAGGATCCTGGCTTCTTGAGAGCGGAAGGTGAATTCCCCTGGGGAAGTTTATAAACGGGGTGACACTTTCTCCTCTATTATTTCTTTCGAAACAGGGAGCTTATAATGCAGACACATCCTCGATAGTCCTTGGGCAAAAAGCAGGCCAGTAATTCCCTGCAGGGTTCTTTGTTTAACATTTTATTTATTTATTTTCACTGTGCTGGAACTTCTTGTTGCATCGGCTTTTCCCTAGTTGCAGGCGGCAGAGGCCACTCTCCGGCGGCGATGCACAGGCCTCTACAGCGGCCTCTTGGTGCGGCGCAGGAGCTCCAGTGCGCATGCGCTTCAGTAGTTGCAGGGGACGCAGTAGTTAGGTCCCGGGCTCTAGAACACGGGCTTTATAGTTGTGGCCGATGGGTTCAGCTGCTCCAGGGGCATGTGGGTCCTCCCGGACCAGGAACTGAACCTTTGTCCCTGCGCTGGCAGGCAGACCCTTTACCACTGATGCATCAGGGAAGCCCCTTGGGGTTGTTTCGCAACCGTCTTTATCAGGTCCTGGCAGCCCAGCTCTTGGCTCTGACCACCTGCCACCTCCCGGAAGGCTGCCTGGTCCGTTGCCCCTCTGCCAGCTGCCAGCCTCCGGGCTTGGGGTGAACTGTTCCACCGCATTCCAGAATTTAGACTATAGTTAAGGCATTATGCTGATTTTTAAAAACTGAGTGAGGACTTCCCCTGGTAGTCCAGTGGGTAAGGACACCGCCTTGCAGTGCAAGGCGCGGTTCGATCCCTGGCCTGGGAAGATCCCACGTGCCGCGGAGCGCTGGACCGATGTGTCCAATTACCGAGCCGGAGCTCTGGAGCACATGCACCCAGAGCCGGCGCTCTGCGATGACAGAGTCTGATGCTAGTAAGCCCACACAATAAAGACAGGCACTACGGTTTTTTCCAGGATAGCAAGAGGGCACAAAAGCCCCATCCAAGCCTACTGGTCAGAATCTTCAGTTATTAGCAAAGATCTAAAATTCCTTTGGTGCGGGTTTGTCACCCTCAGCCCAGGATCCTGGCTTCTTGAGAGCGGAAGGTGAATTCCCCTGGGGAAGTTTATAAACGGGGTGACACTTTCTCCTCTATTATTTCTTTCGAAACAGGGAGCTTATAATGCAGACACATCCTCGATAGTCCTTGGGCAAAAAGCAGGCCAGTAATTCCCTGCAGGGTTCTTTGTTTAACATTTTATTTATTTATTTTCACTGTGCTGGAACTTCTTGTTGCATCGGCTTTTCCCTAGTTGCAGGCGGCAGAGGCCACTCTCCGGCGGCGATGCACAGGCCTCTACAGCGGCCTCTTGGTGCGGCGCAGGAGCTCCAGTGCGCATGCGCTTCAGTAGTTGTAGGGGACGCAGTAGTTAGGTCCCGGGCTCTAGAACACGGGCTTTATAGTTGTGGCCGATGGGTTCAGCTGCTCCAGGGGCATGTGGGTCCTCCCGGACCAGGAACTGAACCTTTGTCCCTGCGCTGGCAGGCAGACCCTTTACCACTGATGCATCAGGGAAGCCCCTTGGGGTTGTTTCGCAACCGTCTTTATCAGGTCCTGGCAGCCCAGCTCTTGGCTCTGACCACCTGCCACCTCCCGGAAGGCTGCCTGGTCCGTTGCCCCTCTGCCAGCTGCCAGCCTCCGGGCTTGGGGTGAACTGTTCCACCGCATTCCAGAATTTAGACTATAGTTAAGGCATTATGCTGATTTTTAAAAACTGAGTGAGGACTTCCCCTGGTAGTCCAGTGGGTAAGGACACCGCCTTGCAGTGCAAGGGGCGCCGGTTCGATCCCCGGCCTGGGAAGATTCCACGTGCCGCGGAGCGGCTGGACCGATGTGTCCAATTACCGAGCCGGAGCTCTGGAGCGCATGCGCCCAGAGCCGGCGCTCTGCGATGACAGACGCCACCGCGATGGGAGGCCCACAGGGGCCAAAGAACAAAGATGGATGAAAATAGAGAAATGAAAGACCAATAAAAGTGGCCCACCCGCTCCCCTCCCTCCCCAACCCGACCCCCGCCCAAAATAAATACATAAATCTTTTAAAAAAAAATTTTAAAAACTGAGCGAGCAGGCAGAGTTATGGTTTTGAGTAATCTGAGTCAGTGTAGGAAGAGGGGAAGATTAGCTGGAGTAAGGTGGGACTGCGAGACAGCTCCGCAGCCAGGGAAGGCTTGGGACGCCCGAGGGCCGGGTTTTGAGGGAGGCGGACGCGGAGTGGGAGCTCGAGACTACCGGTGCGGGAACTGAGGGACGGTGACGCTCCCTCCTAAGAGGCACCAGCGGGTGGAAGCTCCTAAAATTGGGGGGAAAAGATATCCCGCTACTCTAGGAATACTCTGGAAAGGCTGCAGAACTCCGCAGGAGCCAGGAGGCTGGTGCTCAGCGCGTTGTCATGGAGACCGACGCGCCGCAGGACCCACGGCAGCCCCTGTGCAGAGCGCGTCTGCCCTGGCGGGGGCGCCACCCTTTCCCCGCGGCTCCCAGGGCCCTGGGGCAGCTCCGGGTTCGGACTGAGGGTGCTGCCCGCAGTTTACCTGCTCCGCGGGGCGAGAGTAGCGCCCAGGGTGGGTCCGGGTTCCTGAGCCGTCGCGCCTCCAGACGACCGGGGTGGAGCTGCACGGGGCAAGGCGGGCGGGGCGCACTTCCCCCGGAAGAGGGGCCGGAGCCGGAGAGTTTGGAGACGAGGCCGCGTCTCCTTGGTTGCCCTAGGTCCAGACGCCTCCGCTAAAACTCAACCAGCATTTCGCTCCCGGTGCCCGTTTTACGGTGTCCCAGCTTCTTTGCATACACTCTCTATACAACCGAGCAAGGGTAGTAGTTGCCCAGGTTTACCTGATTTTTAAAACTGAGTGAGGACTTCCCCTGGTAGTCCAGTGGGTAAGGACACTGCCTTGCAGTGCAAGGGGCGCCGGTTTGATCCCTGGCCTGGGAAGATTCCACGTGCCGCGGAGCGGCTGGACCGATGTGTCCAATTACCGAGCCGGAGCTCTGGAGCGCATGCGCCCAGAGCCGGCGCTCTGCGATGACAGACGCCACCGCGATGGGAGGCCCACAGGGGCCAAAGAACAAAGATGGATGAAAATAGAGAAATGAAAGACCAATAAAAGTGGCCCACCCGCTCCCCTCCCTCCCCAACCCGACCCCCGCCCAAAATAAATACATAAATCTTTTAAAAAAAAATTTTAAAAACTGAGCGAGCAGGCAGAGTTATGGTTTTGAGTAATCTGAGTCAGTGTAGGAAGAGGGGAAGATTAGCTGGAGTAAGGTGGGACTGCGAGACAGCTCCGCAGCCAGGGAAGGCTTGGGACGCCCGAGGGCCGGGTTTTGAGGGAGGCGGACGCGGAGTGGGAGCTCGAGACTACCGGTGCGGGAACTGAGGGACGGTGACGCTCCCTCCTAAGAGGCACCAGCGGGTGGAAGCTCCTAAAATTGGGGGTAAAAGATATCCCGCTACTCTAGGAATACTCTGGAAAGGCTGCAGAACTCCGCAGGAGCCAGGAGGCTGGTGCTCAGCGCGTTGTCATGGAGACCGACGCGCCGCAGGACCCACGGCAGCCCCTGTGCAGAGCGCGTCTGCCCTGGCGGGGGCGCCACCCTTTCCCCGCGGCTCCCAGGGCCCTGGGGCAGCTCCGGGTTCGGACTGAGGGTGCTGCCCGCAGTTTACCTGCTCCGCGGGGCGAGAGTAGCGCCCAGGGTGGGTCCGGGTTCCTGAGCCGTCGCGCCTCCAGACGACCGGGGTGGAGCTGCACGGGGCAAGGCGGGCGGGGCGCACTTCCCCCGGAAGAGGGGCCGGAGCCGGAGAGTTTGGAGACGAGGCCGCGTCTCCTTGGTTGCCCTAGGTCCAGACGCCTCCGCTAAAACTCAACCAGCATTTCGCTCCCGGTGCCCGTTTTACGGTGTCCCAGCTTCTTTGCATACACTCTCTCTATACAACCGAGCAAGGGGAGTAGTAGTTGCCCAGGTTTACCGTTGAGACCGAAAGAGTTTCTCCTGCAGGGTCTCATGGAGACTAGAACGGACCCCCGGTCGTTTGGTCACAGCGGGAGGCCTCCGTAGGCTCCTCTCACCAAACTGGCTGCTGCCCAGTGCTCTGCAAACACGCCTCTCCCCCTTTCCCCACCACCCTCCACTCATTCCTCACTCCCACTGTAAGAAAAGTGTAAACGAAAGAGAAGTCGAGGGATAGCCCCCACTGCACTTCAAGCTGCCATGTTGACAAGTTTCATTACCTGTTTAAGGAGCTGAAAGGATGCAATTTCCAGCCATTATAAACATTGACACGAGTGAAACATAACCAATGGAATCTAAATACCATGGCGATCTGAAAGCCACTATCATCTATTAAATAAACAAAAGGAAGCTTTCCTTTAAGAATCAGAAAGTTTACATCATTCTTTCTCCTTGAACTCATATCTCCATATGTACTGTTTTTCATAACTAAAAACCTTCCTGATCACCCTATCATACAAATGGAAATTAATTTCTTATTTTCTAATCATAGGCTTTTAGAAAATTCATCAAAACAAGTCGTCCAAAGGGTTGTACACCGAAATAACATACTGAGTTAATATAGTCCAACAGGATTAAGTGGTGAGGTCTATACAGTTTTTATATGCTAAGATTAAAAAAAAAAAAACTTTAACTCTTTAAAAGATACATGTATTCGACATTTCAGATCTTTATTCAGGATGCTACTGTGGTCTCACAACTCCTTCCCCCTGTTGACTTGAGCATCTTTCCTACACCAGGCCAGGCTTCTGCTGGTCTTGTACTTGCGGGGCCCGCAGTTTACCTGCTCCGCGGGGCGAGTAGCGCCCAGGGTGGGTCCGGGTTCCTGAGCCGTCGCGCCTCCAGACGACCGGGTGGAGCTGCACGGGGCAAGGCGGGCGGGCGCACTTCCCCCGGAAGAGGGGCCGGAGCCGGAGAGTTTGGAGACGAGGCCGCGTCTCCTTGGTTGCCCTAGGTCCAGACGCCTCCGCTAAAACTCAACCAGCATTTCGCTCCCGGTGCCCGTTTTACGGTGTCCCAGCTTCTTTGCATACACTCTCTCTATACAACCGAGCAAGGGGAGTAGTAGTTGCCCAGGTTTACCGTTGAGACCGAAAGAGTTTCTCCTGCAGGGTCTCATGGAGACTAGAACGGACCCCCGGTCGTTTGGTCACAGCGGGAGGCCTCCGTAGGCTCCTCTCACCAAACTGGCTGCTGCCCAGTGCTCTGCAAACACGCCTCTCCCCCTTTCCCCACCACCCTCCACTCATTCCTCACTCCCACTGTAAGAAAAGTGTAAACGAAAGAGAAGTCGAGGGATAGCCCCCACTGCACTTCAAGCTGCCATGTTGACAAGTTTCATTACCTGTTTAAGGAGCTGAAAGGATGCAATTTCCAGCCATTATAAACATTGACACGAGTGAAACATAACCAATGGAATCTAAATACCATGGCGATCTGAAAGCCACTATCATCTATTAAATAAACAAAAGGAAGCTTTCCTTTAAGAATCAGAAAGTTTACATCATTCTTTCTCCTTGAACTCATATCTCCATATGTACTGTTTTTCATAACTAAAAACCTTCCTGATCACCCTATCATACAAATGGAAATTAATTTCTTATTTTCTAATCATAGGCTTTTAGAAAATTCATCAAAACAAGTCGTCCAAAGGGTTGTACACCGAAATAACATACTGAGTTAATATAGTCCAACAGGATTAAGTGGTGAGGTCTATACAGTTTTTATATGCTAAGATTAAAAAAAAAAAAACTTTAACTCTTTAAAAGATACATGTATTCGACATTTCAGATCTTTATTCAGGATGCTACTGTGGTCTCACAACTCCTTCCCCCTGTTGACTTGAGCATCTTTCCCTACACCAGGCCAGGCTTCTGCTGGTCTTGTACTTGCCCCTGTGGGGTCCCCTGGGAAGAATCAGTTTCTTTAGTAAAATCTTCTCCCTTCACTAAAGCATCACAGCATGAAATGACAGGCCCCAGCACACATGTGTCATGGTGACCCATCCCTGTTGGGGTCGTGCCCCCCCAAATCCCTGTGAGTTGCACCACCCTCTGGTTTCCACTACTTCCTATAGGGACCTTTGGCCTCACCAACTTCTGACCAGATCAGCACCTCACCCAACTCTTTGCATGGCTGATCCCCAGACCTGGGCTCTTTTGTGTAGCCTGTGAGGAGGCTGTATGTAAGGATAGCTGGTAGTTGGTGACCACTGAAGATGATGGATGACTACCCAGAAATAGGTCTTAGTGAAAAATCACATACATTATTATGTTATAATTAAATATATTTAGACCTTCAAAAATTTCAGGAGGTATAAAAAGAGCTACACAGTGAAACAAGCATAAATCATAACAATGCAAATAGTGCTATGGACTACTGTAATGGTCTAAAGTCAACATCCCTAGGAGGTAGGCATTGTTATCCTCATTTTGAAGTTGTGGAAATTCAGGCTCAAAGAGGTTAAGAAATTTCTCATAATCACACAAGCAGTAGGTGGTAGCATTCAACTTCTGTTCTGACTGCAAAGCCTAAACCTCATACCCATTGTGCTACGCCTTCTCCTCTGAATTCAAAAACTTGTAAGCATTCCAGATTTTTTTTATACCCTATCTTACTAACCAGGAATAATTTTAAATATTCACCGTTGCCCTCTCTTCACTCTGTTTCCAAAGGAAAATACAAATCCCATTAAGTATCATCCAAATACCAATTGCTCATGTTAAACCTCCCCTCTAGGGGGCTAAGGAACATTTCCGCGGCTATTTATCCATCAGCTGCTCCCTGCCAGCCAGCCCGCTGTTTCAGTTCTGATACCCAGTCGGCACTGTCATCTTCCTCAAAGTCCCTGCAAAAACACAATTTTTGATATTAAGCCTCCATTGAAGAAGCACAGTAAATAGCTGTTGATGGGATCAAAGCAGAACACTACTGACATTTTTGAAAACGGAGGCAACTGATCAGAGCGGAAAAAAAAAAATGGTTAGCCTTCTAAAGGATCCCCTCCTTCACTGCTTCTATAACTTTTTCAATATAAAACCTCGTATGTTAAAAAATAGCTGACTGGTTATAAACACACAGCTCAGTCAAGACTTCTGTGATAATACTATTAACACACTACCTAGATAGAAGATTAAGGTATAAACATTCATTTATGATGTAAAGTGTGGAGAAACAAACCAGTGGAGGTTTCTGCAACTCCGGTTGAGCCAGGAGAAAACCCTCTTGGAAATGAAAGCATTAAGACAAACCAAGTTGATTCGATTCACATGAGCTCATTAGCTGGGGTCATACTGATCAGCAACAGGTGGGAGATCTGCTGTGGACTTCCGAACGCCCGATCAGTGACGTTACCGCTGCGTGCGCACACGGAACAGACTCCTTAACTTCTTGCCGGTCTAGCTGCCCCCCAGCTGCAGTGCTCCCTTTCCATTAAGGAGATAACGCGAGCAACTTGAGAGTCACGAGGGTAATTACTGAGCAGACTCCTAGCCCGTGTTAATATCATTCTCTGCAAACACCTGGATGCTTAAGTGCTCAATAAAGCGGACACTTGACCCGGGAGGTCTTGAGCCCCGCCCCCTTTCTCTCTGTCTTATGTGTGTGTGTTTCTTAGTGTCTCCTCACAACTGCTATTCTCCATGCATCCTGCTGATCTGCTGCAGCAAATGGCGCCCAACGTGGAGTTCGAGCCCAAGGGCGAGAATAATGAAAGCTCAACAAAGTTGCAAAAACTCCAGTTTGTTTCCCCACAGCAATACAACCAGCTCCTACTAATCCAGAAATTAAGGAGGTACAATGCGCACACACACGCCAACAAGCTGGGTACTTCACGTACGTATCCTCCTCATCAAGTCCAGGTTCAAGTCTCTCTGGGTCCAAAACGACAGAATCGTCACCTCCATCAACATCGTCCGATGCTTCTGTTTCCTCAGACAGGGGGCCTTTCAAGAACCTTTCTGCACCTTGAGAGGAATATTAACAGAAATTATGCCAAGTTCAGCAGTCTTTACTTATTTCGTGCATTTGGCACTAAATTCCTCCTTGTTGGCTAATGTCGTCTGACTCTTTGCGATCCCATAGACTGTAGCCCGCCAGGCTCCTCTGTCCATGGGATTCTCCAAGGAGGAATACTGGAGTGGGTTGCTTTTTTTCCCTCCAGGGGATCTTCCCAACTCAGGGATCGAACCGGCTTCTCCTGTACCTTCTCCTGCACTGACAGGTGGGTTCCTTATCACTGAGCCACCAGGGAAGCCAGTATATGAACTCATATTAAAGCATTAAAAATTATCTTTGGATAGCTGGATAACAGTTGGCTGTTTCTCCTTGGAGCTCTTCCCTCTCCCTCAAGTTTTCCCAGTGGAGAGAAATAAAATTCGGCCGTTAAGACCACATGCATGCTTTAAAATATTTTTCCAGATGGTATTATAATTACTTTTAGGTTTTTGCTATAAAACAATAACCTAACATAAAAATGTGGGTTCACTCTTTATAAAAATCCTTTTATAATAGAGCTATGGTATCTTTTTTATATAGTGACTTTCCTGAAATGACAAAAATGTCATCATTGGGCCAGAAACAAAATCCAGGATCTGTAATTGCTAAAACAAAAGTCAATCTTTGGGAATTCACTGGTGGTCCAATGGTTAGGACTTTCTGGGCTCAATCCCTGGTCAGGGAACTAAGATCCTTCATGCCAAAACATAAAAAAGTGTAATCATTAACCTTCCTTAACACCTGCCTCCCATGTGCCCACCTTTCCTCGGGACCCATAACTGTCTGCACACAGCTCTTTCAGAACATGTGATGCACAGCTCTACAATTCTCTGCTTGTTTACTGGTCTCCCAAATGACAATGTCTTTCAGGGAAGGAATTATGTTTTATTCTTCTTCTTTTTTTTTTTTTTAAATCTTAACCTAGCATATGTTAGGCACTCAATAAGTACTGACCAAATAAACAAATACACTGAGTCTGTTATAATACAGAGAGTTGAGACTTGCCACACCATGACCTGCTCTACTTGGCACAATTTATCTTAGATCCTAAACCAGGCAAGATGGCTTTAGTAATGCATTATCAAAATCACACACACATGTGCTCCCACGTCTACACCCTTAAGGCAGTCCTTTGGCTTAGCTTCCTAAGGATAGTATCATCAAAGGTTATGTTGTGTAAGTGTAAGAAAAGTGTCTGTACAAACTATGAAAAAATCAAATCCTAATTGTTCACCTTTTTTTGTGTTCTATTTGATATAACAATTCAAGCACAGAGCCAAAAAAAATCTTGCAGTTCCTCTGAGCTGACTAGGATAAAGTCTAAATGGCAGAGTCACTAAAGAAAGGGTGCATTTGCACAGAAAAAATGGGTCCCCTTCAAAGTGGTTACATGATTATTAAGATAAACAAGGACTTCCCTGGTGGTCTAGTGGCTAAGACTCCATGCTCCCAATGCAGGGGACCTGTTGGAAGAACTAGATCCTACATGCCACAACTAACACCTGGCGCAGCCAAATAAAAGAAACACACAGAAACATTTTTAAAAAGTAAATAAAATAAAAAAGCAAATGAACAAACCGAAGGAATAAAACTCTACTGAAAATTTTAACTATGGCTTCAGACTGGCTAGAAAAAAGTGAAGAAAATCGAAAAATATAAACTGTACAATATTTTGTAACTTTAAGATCGAAGGCTTTTTAGGAGCAGGGAATTATGGAACGGGTATAGATTTCTGGTTCGGGAAACTTTCTGGAGAAAGACCGCAGTGATGGCTGCACAATGTGAATGGCCTTCACGTTCCTGAACTGTGCGTGTAAAAATGGTTAAGATGGTAAATGTTATGTATATTTTACAATTAAAAAAAAAACCCAAAGGGTTGCCACAGTGACGCCACAGACACGAATCACCTGGTCTGTATATGGTGTACGTCTGGAAGGCCAGGCTGAGGTCAGCATTCTTCAGGATGTTCAACAGGGTTTCAGGGGTCTCTCTGAGCCACTGCTTACGGGTGTTGCCTTCACTGTACTTGATTACAGAACCACCTAGTTAGGAAAAGACAAAAAATTAGTGCCAAGTAAAAAAGATTTTCAGCATATATCTTCTTGATCATATTCAAGTCCCATATTTCAAGCAAAACTAATGATAATGAACTTTACATAAATCTACTTCATTTTCCTGAATAAGTGAAATACACATGCTCTCACACATGACACCAAATATCCTTCCAAAAGTGGCTTAAAAAAAAAAATCTCTAGCTCATTAAACAACTATTAGAAAATGTTCCAGTAGTTGCACACTAAAGGGTGGGGGCAAAATATGTTTTGTTCACCTTTTTGTGTTCTATTTGATATAACAATTCAAGCACAGAGCCAAAAATCTTGCAGTTCCTCTGAGCTGACTAGGATAAAGTCTAAATGGCAGAGTCACTAAAGAAAGGGTGCATTTGCACAGAAAAAATGGGTCCCCTTCAAAGTGGTTACATGATTATTAAGATAAACAAGGACTTCCCTGGTGGTCTAGTGGCTAAGACTCCATGCTCCCAATGCAGGGGACCTGTTGGAAGAACTAGATCCTACATGCCACAACTAA
This sequence comes from Tragulus kanchil, assembly GCA_022376925.1. NCBI lineage: Eukaryota > Metazoa > Chordata > Mammalia > Artiodactyla > Tragulidae > Tragulus > Tragulus kanchil. The sequence continues at coordinate 71,470,928 of JAIOJX010000003.1, read as the reverse complement.
CACCTGGCGCAGCCAAATAAAAGAAACACACAGAAACATTTTTAAAAAGTAAATAAAATAAAAAAGCAAATGAACAAACCGAAGGAATAAAACTCTACTGAAAATTTTAACTATGGCTTCAGACTGGCTAGAAAAAAGTGAAGAAAATCGAAAAATATAAACTGTACAATATTTTGTAACTTTAAGATCGAAGGCTTTTTAGGAGCAGGGAATTATGGAACGGGTATAGATTTCTGGTTCGGAAACTTTCTGGAGAAAGACCGCAGTGATGGCTGCACAATGTGAATGGCCTTCACGTTCCTGAACTGTGCGTGTAAAAATGGTTAAGATGGTAAATGTTATGTATATTTTACAATTAAAAAAAAAACCCAAAGGGTTGCCACAGTGACGCCACAGACACGAATCACCTGGTCTGTATATGGTGTACGTCTGGAAGGCCAGGCTGAGGTCAGCATTCTTCAGGATGTTCAACAGGGTTTCAGGGGTCTCTCTGAGCCACTGCTTACGGGTGTTGCCTTCACTGTACTTGATTACAGAACCACCTAGTTAGGAAAAGACAAAAAATTAGTGCCAAGTAAAAAAGATTTTCAGCATATATCTTCTTGATCATATTCAAGTCCCATATTTCAAGCAAAACTAATGATAATGAACTTTACATAAATCTACTTCATTTTCCTGAATAAGTGAAATACACATGCTCTCACACATGACACCAAATATCCTTCCAAAAGTGGCTTAAAAAAAAAAATCTCTAGCTCATTAAACAACTATTAGAAAATGTTCCATAAGAAACTAATAGCATTCAGTCTGATGACTAACCTCTTTCGTCGTCTGCTGCTAAACTGGAGGTGAGTATGGATGCGTTTTCCAAAGCACTAAGAGCCGTGTGAGGTGCATTTTTCTCCCACTGTCGCCTAAGTGGAGCTGGTGAGCTGGCTTAAGTGTAAAGAACAACCGCTGAGCATATTCTTTTTTTTTTTTTTAATTAATTAATTTATTTATTTTTGTACATATATGTTCCCAGATCATTCATATGCATATCCCTTGACCCTCCCCCCACCCAGTTCCCCCACTTCCATCCCTCCAGACCATCGCTCCAAGTGGTTGTAGGTACTCCTATTCCCCTAGCACAATGACAATAGCTATCTTTTCTACACATGACAGTATAGGTTTCCATGTTACTCCCTCCCACTGTTCGGTCTCCACAATGTCTTTATGTCTATTCTCTGTTTTTTCATGAGTTGAGCATATTCTTTAATTTCTTCATCTAATCCACACACAGTTTCTCTTAACAACACAACGGAAGCATCATTTTTCTCTTTGAAATTCAGATCTAACACTCTTTCAAGTCTAAGTAGTAAAGGGAATGAAAAAAAAAAAAACCTCCAAATGAAAAGGTAAAGTTAATCATTAAAGTGAGTTTTTAAAAATAATATGTATAGGAGAATTCCCTGGTTATCCAGTGGGTAAGACTCTGTGCTCCTAATGCAGGGGTCCTGGGTTCGATCCCTGGTCAGGGAACTAGATCCCACATGCCACAACTAAGACCCAGCACAGCCAAATTAAAAAAAATAAAGCAATAAAATAAATACTATGGATATACTCACGTATTATACAGTGTGTAGAACAAAGGCCCAAGAGGACTTACTAGGTACACACCACATGCTGTGCTTTTTTATAAAAAATTTCGGCTACACCCTGTGGCATGTGGGACCTTAGTTCCCTGACCAGGGATAGAACCTGTGCCCCCTGCCTTAGAAGTCTTAACCACTGGACCACCAGGGAAGTCCCAGTATGCTGTGAAACTATAGCATTCAGTCTGATGACTTAACCTCTTTGGCTTAAAAAAATCTCTAGCTCATTAAACAACTATTAGAAAATGTTCCATAAGAAACTAATAGCATTCAGTCTGATGACTAACCTCTTTCGGCTGCTGCTAAACTGGAGGTGAGTATGGATGCGTTTTCCAAAGCACTAAGAGCCGTGTGAGGTGCATTTTTCTCCCACTGTCGCCTAAGTGGAGCTGGTGAGCTGGCTTAAGTGTAAAGAACAACCGCTGAGCATATTCTTTTTTTTTTTTTTAATTAATTAATTTATTTATTTTTGTACATATATGTTCCCAGATCATTCATATGCATATCCCTTGACCCTCCCCCCACCCAGTTCCCCCACTTCCATCCCTCCAGACCATCGCTCCAAGTGGTTGTAGGTACTCCTATTCCCCTAGCACAATGACAATAGCTATCTTTTCTACACATGACAGTATAGGTTTCCATGTTACTCCCTCCCACTGTTCGGTCTCCACAATGTCTTTATGTCTATTCTCTGTTTTTTCATGAGTTGAGCATATTCTTTAATTTCTTCATCTAATCCACACACAGTTTCTCTTAACAACACAACGGAAGCATCATTTTTCTCTTTGAAATTCAGATCTAACACTCTTTCAAGTCTAAGTAGTAAAGGGAATGAAAAAAAACCTCCAAATGAAAAGGTAAAGTTAATCATTAAAGTGAGTTTTTAAAAATAATATGTATAGGAGAATTCCCTGGTTATCCAGTGGGTAAGACTCTGTGCTCCTAATGCAGGGGTCCTGGGTTCGATCCCTGGTCAGGGAACTAGATCCCACATGCCACAACTAAGACCCAGCACAGCCAAATTAAAAAAAATAAAGCAATAAAATAAATACTATGGATATACTCACGTATTATACAGTGTGTAGAACAAAGGCCCAAGAGGACTTACTAGGTACACACCACATGCTGTGCTTTTTTATAAAAAATTTCGGCTACACCCTGTGGCATGTGGGACCTTAGTTCCCTGACCAGGGATAGAACCTGTGCCCCCTGCCTTAGAAGTCTTAACCACTGGACCACCAGGGAAGTCCCAGTATGCTGTGCCTTTTATGGTAAAGAGCACAACAAACACTACTAAGATTCTCTGGAAGGCTGTTATTAATAAACATAACTTTTTTAATAGGTAAATAAAATATCCCTATAACATTAACTACTTATTGGATAAGCAAATACAGATATGCATGTCTACTTGCCTATGGCACCTCCAACCTAGTAAAGTAGACACTGGTATTCCTTCTCTAGCCCCAGTTCCTCACTCTACAATGATTAGAATTTGAGTAACTTACCTTTCTCTTCTGTGTTTACTCTCCTCAATGGACTTTCAACCAAATTTTTATTAATGGTTTCTAGGTCAGTGTACCTGCCCTTTCCACCTGGTTCTTCTCTTTGCTGAAAAAGGAATTTAAAATAAAGATTAAGTTATTCTTGAATTGCTACAAAAAATGGTAAACAAATAGACACAGACATGTACTTTAACTTTAAATGAAGATGAATGAATTAAACATTATCACTGAAGCTCATGCACATATGTACATTAATAGCCACAGACATCATATATATGTGCATATTAAAGACCATGTATGTGCACATACATGGGTGTATCTATGCATATGTTAAGTCCTATATCTTAACAGCCATTAATATCACTCATTGCAAATATGAGGAAGCTATGTAAAAATGACAGAGATATTTGAGAGGTCTTTATAGAGAAAATGAGCAATGAAAAATTTTCAGTAGGATTTGCTATACTGGGCTTCTCATGCTGGAAATACCAAAAATGAAGTGTTTTATAAAATTACTTTACAGATGGCCCTTGAATTATCATGGTCTAATTGATGATTTTTTTCAAGTCATCAAAAAGTAAGAAAATGGTAAGCCACTCAGCAGAAACTGTATGCCAAATTATGAATGATGATCTCTTCCTAAGCTAGCAACATGCCATAAGATACCGTCTCGTGATGCTGGGCGGTGGTAGCCATGTGATCACAAGAGTAAACAGGAAACAACACACTCACAGCCATTCTGTACCCAGACAGCCTCTGATTTTCACTTTCAATTCAGGATTCAATTCAGTTCAGGCTGAATTCAAATGACTGTCTCATGTTGATATGAGACAGTCAGTGCTTTATTATAAAACAGGCTTTGTGAGATGATTTTGCCCAACTAGAGGCTAATGAGACTGTTCTCAGCACGTGTGAGGTAGATTAAGCTAGGCTAGGATGTTTGGTAGGCTGGGTGCATTAAACACATCTTCAACTGAGGAGATGGGACTTTTAGATCTTGACTGTGATGCTGATTATATGACCACACATAATCACCAAACTTCATAAAACTTCATGCTAAAAATGAGTAAATTTTAATGCATATAAATTAGTAAAGCTGGAAATAGATACTATGCAAAGAAAAAAATGCATAGGGGTAGAACATATTCTGTTTGTAGCAACATAATGGGGTATGGTATTATTTATTGATAACCTAAGATTCATTCAAACATTTTCAAGTTTAATTACTAGTATATCCGGTAAACAGAATTGTTTGTGATTACTACATTTTTTCCTTTGAGAGTTAAAAGGTGGGTTAAAATGATGAAGAAAGAAAAAATTATCAATTGGACACGAGTGACTGGGGTGAGTGTGGCAACTGCAAGTGGATGGGCTGTCACTTTTCCTGACTTAATTGCAGCTAACATATAAAAGGACGCAGCTGCCTAGGGCCAGACGAGATGAACAGGACTTTGAAAACCAGGCTGGAAAACGTCCACTCGCTTCGTCGGATAATGGGGAGGCAGGTACTAAAAGTATCTGAACAGAAAATGTCAAGGGCACAAGAGTGATCAACGTATTACTTAGTCATTAAAAAAAGGACATTTTATGATACAGGTCATAACATGGATGAGCCTTGAAAATATTAAGCTAAGCAAAAGAAGCCAGACACAAAAGGACAGATATTGTGTGATTCTACTTGTTTGAAATATCTAGAATAGGCAAATTCATAGAGATCAAAAGCAGAAAGATGTTACCAGGGACTGGGGTGGGAACTGGGGTAGGGAGGATTGGGTAGTTATTGTTCAACGGGTTTCTGTTTGGGATGATGAAAAAAGTATTGTGAATATAATTAATTCTATGCTTAAAATTGCTGAAATGATAAATTATATGTTATATATATATATATATATATATATATATATATATATATATAGCCACAAGAAAACAAACCAACCAAGGCTCAAACAAGGCTTTCATGACCAGGGCTAAGTTCATCCACATCTAGACTGAATTCAACTTGTCATCAATGATTAGAAAGGAAAAAAACAAAGTACAATAAATGCCGGTCTAAAGTGGCTTGGTTGGCAGCGCAGTTACTTCAAAGACCCAAAGACGAAAAACCCCTGAACCCAGGGACCAGGCGACAGACTTCCAAATGTCTCACAGCACCCAGTGATGCCAGGTACTCAGTAGACGTTTTCAGAAATCTAATTTTTTTTTTCTACAATGGTTACCACTGAGGGTTTGTTTTTTTTTTGTTTGTTTTTAATTTTGGCCTCTTTTATTGGTTTTTCATTTACTTATTTTCATACATCTTTATTCTTTGGGCTATGTGGGCCTCCCACTGCAGTGGCGTCTCTTGTTGCAGAGTACTGGCTCATAATTGGACACACCGGTCCAGCCGCTCCGGGGCACATGGGATCTTCCTGGGCCAGGGATCAAACTGGTGGCCCTTGCACTGCAAGGTGGACTCTTTACCCACTGGGCCACCATGGAAGACCAGAAATTTAACTCTTTTTAAAAGATTTTTTTGATGAGGATCATTTTTAGTCTTTATTGAGTTTGTTACAATATGGCTTCTGTTTTATGTTTCTTGTTTTTGGCTGCAAGGCATGTGGGATTCTAGCTCCCCTGCCAGGGACCGAACCCAAACCCCTTGAAAAAGAAGGCGAAGTTTTAACCACTGGACTATCAAGAAAGTCCCAAGAAATTTACCTTTAAAACACTTACCACTGTGCTTGCTTCATTTTCCAAAGTTATTCTGATTCTGCTGGGGTCTGCTCAAAGAAAAAACAGAAAATAAAAAGAAAGTGCTATAATGTATCCCGGTAACTTTCTGACGTTGCGGGAAGATTTTTTCTATAGTGAACTCTGTGGGCGTCTCCAAGTATTCCCCTGGACGATAGGGATTGGCTCCTGCGTGCACACGTACACACCCACACACATCTATCTATACATACTGGCTTAAGCCAGACTCTTGTCTTGCAGATGTAGAAATTGTTGCTTTGTTTCTCTGATAAAACTGGTTTTAGACAAAACATAGGGATGATCACTCTCTTAGACCATGCTCATGTTAATAGAGAAGAAGCGTTCTTTTCTCTCTTCTATGTGAAACTTGAAATGAGGAAAAGCAGTTCTAGTGTAAATCATGCAAGCGCTATAATTACTATAAATAAGAAAATTCAAGAAGATTCAATCACTGTATAGAATGGTAAAGTACCAACTCATTTCTCTATCATATTGTTAAATAAACTGTGTGCAACAGAAAAAAAAGAAAGTGTACACACACAAAAAAAGGCTGCTGATATTATTTGCATAAAGCTTGAGAGACAAAAGACAAAAGAAAGTTTTTTAAAATCAAAGAACTGTAGACATTAGCCTATATAGAGATAACAAGCTTTAATCATCCAATAACACACCTCAGCAGTTGAAGAGATTATTTCTGCTGTTTTACTCTGAATGTGAACATCTGAAAGTGAAGACATCTCTAATTCCCTTATGTAGGCACCAGGAGGTAAGACACGCAGTGCGTACTCGGAAGGTCATGATTCACCTTTAGCACGAGCTAGCTAACCAGCCTGTGCATTTCCTAACAGCTATCACAGCAGGTGGAATAGGTAACCCTCCCCAAAGTCATCTGCTTATTTCCTGACGAGGAGGCAGCAGCAGGCAGGGGAAACCCCAGCAGCCCATCCCTTGGGTGAGGACGGCGCTTGTCTGATTTTCTGCTGCTGGAGGCTGGAGTCCGTGTTTCCCCATTCATTCAGCATTCTAACCAATGGCTACTGAGCATCTATGAGGACTGCACTGAGGATACAACAGTGAGCACATTAGAGACGGTCCCTGCCCTTACCCAGCTTTCATTATTCTGGTCTCACTAGATGCAAATGCCAGGAGACATGATGCTCTCAACACAGTGGCCCCTCTCCACTGGCTTACTCCTCTTTTCTTTCCAGAAATTGCAAAACTACACTTTCCTATCTTGAAACTATGTATCCCGGTAACTTTCTGACGTTGGAAGATTTTTCTATAGTGAACTCTGTGGGCGTCCAAGTATTCCCCTGGACGATAGGGATTGGCTCCTGCGTGCACACGTACACACCCACACACATCTATCTATACATACTGGCTTAAGCCAGACTCTTGTCTTGCAGATGTAGAAATTGTTGCTTTGTTTCTCTGATAAAACTGGTTTTAGACAAAACATAGGGATGATCACTCTCTTAGACCATGCTCATGTTAATAGAGAAGAAGCGTTCTTTTCTCTCTTCTATGTGAAACTTGAAATGAGGAAAAGCAGTTCTAGTGTAAATCATGCAAGCGCTATAATTACTATAAATAAGAAAATTCAAGAAGATTCAATCACTGTATAGAATGGTAAAGTACCAACTCATTTCTCTATCATATTGTTAAATAAACTGTGTGCAACAGAAAAAAAAGAAAGTGTACACACACAAAAAAAGGCTGCTGATATTATTTGCATAAAGCTTGAGAGACAAAAGACAAAAGAAAGTTTTTAAAGTCAAAGAACTGTAGACATTAGCCTATATAGAGATAACAAGCTTTAATCATCCAATAACACACCTCAGCAGTTGAAGAGATTATTTCTGCTGTTTTACCCTGAATGTGAACATCTGAAAGTGAAGACATCTCTAATTCCCTTATGTAGGCACCAGGAGGTAAGACACGGTACGTACTCGGAAGGTCATGATTCACCTTTAGCACGAGCTAGCTAACCAGCCTGTGCATTTCCTAACAGCTATCACAGCAGGTGGAATAGGTAACCCTCCCCAAAGTCATCTGCTTATTTCCTGACGAGGAGGCAGCAGCAGGCAGGGGAAACCCCAGCAGCCCATCCCTTGGGTGAGGACGGCGCTTGTCTGATTTTCTGCTGCTGGAGGCTGGAGTCCGTGTTTCCCCATTCATTCAGCATTCTAACCAATGGCTACTGAGCATCTATGAGGACTGCACTGAGGATACAACAGTGAGCACATTAGAGACGGTCCCTGCCCTTACCCAGCTTTCATTATTCTGGTCTCACTAGATGCAAATGCCAGGAGACATGATGCTCTCAACACAGTGGCCCCTCTCCACTGGCTTACTCCTCTTTTCTTTCCAGAAATTGCAAAACTACACTTTCCTATCTTGAAACTATGCTATCTTGAAACTTTTCCTAGGCTGTTCTTGGTGTTTTTGTTGCCCAGCATTTTAAAACTAATTTCCTACCACTCTGGGATGTAAACAGAAGCTATGAAACGGTACATAAAATAAAACTAACATGAAAACAAACTGCTGAAGAAATGCAGCCGTTCTCCTCTTCAATTATAAGACTGAAGGGTTTAAATTCTTACAAAACTAACTTAAAATTTAACTTCAAGAAAATAGTATACGGCTTCTTTGGTGACTCAGACGGTAAAGAATCCACCTGTAATCCAAGACACCTGGGTTTGGATCCCTGGGTCGGGAACATCCCCTGGAGAAGAGAATGGCCACCCACTCCAGTATTCTGACACGGAGAATTCCATGGACAGAGGAGCCTGGTGGGCTAAAGTCCATGGGGTTGCACAGAATTAAACATGGCAGAGCAACAGACACTTTAGAATTTCTCTTGAAATCAAAAGGACATTTTATATCAACCATACTTGCATTAAAAAAAATTATAAATAGCGCTTCCCTGGTGGTCCAGTGGGTAAGGACACCGCCTTGCAGTGCAAGGGGCGCTGGTTCGAACCCTGGCCTGGGAAGATCCCACGTGCTGTGGAGCGGCTGGACCCATGTGTCCAACTACCGAGCCAGAGCTCTGGAGCGCATGTGCCGGGAGCCTGTGCTCTGTGATGAGAGAGGCCACTGTGGTGGGAGGCTCATAGAGGCCAAAAGAACAAAGATGAATGAAAATGGATGGATGAAAGACCAACAGAAGTGGTCAAACAAACACATAAAAAAAAACTTAAAAAAAGTTAAAAATAAATAGAAAGGTTTCTTTTGTAGTACAGAACACTAAGATGATAGGCACTAAATAATGGAGGTTTTACAACATCTCCCTACTGTGGGTGACCTGCTCATCTTAACTCTTCTCTCTTACCACAATGGAGCACTATGAGGATGCTAACAACAGTGAGCACATTAGAGACGGTCCCTGCCCTTACCCAGCTTTCATTATTCTGGTCTCACTAGATGCAAATGCCAGGAGACATGATGCTCTCAACACAGTGGCCCCTCTCCACTGGCTTACTCCTCTTTTCTTTCCAGAAATTGCAAAACTACACTTTCCTATCTTGAAACTATGCTATCTTGAAACTTTTCCTAGGCTGTTCTTGGTGTTTTTGTTGCCCAGCATTTTAAAACTAATTTCCTACCACTCTGGGATGTAAACAGAAGCTATGAACGGTACATAAAATAAAACTAACATGAAAACAAACTGCTGAAGAAATGCAGCCGTTCTCCTCTTCAATTATAAGACTGAAGGGTTTAAATTCTTACAAAACTAACTTAAAATTTAACTTCAAGAAAATAGTATACGGCTTCTTTGGTGACTCAGACGGTAAAGAATCCACCTGTAATCCAAGACACCTGGGTTTGGATCCCTGGGTCGGGAACATCCCCTGGAGAAGAGAATGGCCACCCACTCCAGTATTCTGACACGGAGAATTCCATGGACAGAGGAGCCTGGTGGGCTAAAGTCCATGGGGTTGCACAGAATTAAACATGGCAGAGCAACAGACACTTTAGAATTTCTCTTGAAATCAAAAGGACATTTTATATCAACCATACTTGCATTAAAAAAAATTATAAATAGCGCTTCCCTGGTGGTCCAGTGGGTAAGGACACCGCCTTGCAGTGCAAGGAGTGCCGGTTCGAACCCTGGCCTGGGAAGATCCCACGTGCTGTGGAGCGGCTGGACCCATGTGTCCAATTACTGAGCCGGAGCTCTGGGACACATGTGCCCAGAGCCAGCGCTCTGTGATGAGAGAGGCCACTGTGGTGGGAGGCTCATAGAGGCCAAAAGAACAAAGATGAATGAAAATGGATGGATGAAAGACCAACAGAAGTGGTCAAACAAACACATAAAAAAAAACTTAAAAAAAGTTAAAAATAAATAGAAAGGTTTCTTTTGTAGTACAGAACACTAAGATGATAGGCACTAAATAATGGAGGTTTTACAACATCTCCCTACTGTGGGTGACCTGCTCATCTTAACTCTTCTCTCTTACCCTGGTCATTGTTAAGATTTCTTCAGATGAAAGATCTGAGTCACTGATGACAAATGAAAAAGAACAAAAAAACCTTTGAAAAAATTAAGATGGGCTTCCCTGGTGGTCCAGTGGGTAAGGACACCACCTTGCAGTGCAAGGGGCGCCAGTTCGATCCCTGGCCTGGGAAGATCCCATGTGCTGCAGAGCGGTTGGACCAATGTGTGGAGCTCTGGAGCGCGTGCGCCCAGAGCCGGTGCTCTGCAACAACAGAGGCTGCTGTGATGGGAGGCCCACACGGGCCAAAGAACAAAGAGAATGAAAATAGATAAATGAAAGACCAATAGAAGTGGCCCGTCCACCCCCTTCCCTCCCCAACCCGTCCCCCGCCAAAAATAAATAAATAAATGAATATTAAAAAAAAAATTAAGAGAGGACAACTTCCAAGACACAATAAATTTCATGCGAAATTTACTCAGGATTGACTACAGGTGTATGGAAATTGTATGCAGCTATGTGGACAGTTCCAACTTTCAAAAAGACTCTATTAAAGTGAGAGGGGTCAGGGATATACCTATGATTGTTGGGGGATTATGCATACCCATAAACAAGAAAACTCTGTAAAAATGTATAACAATAACTTTGCTGTGCACCTGAAGCTAATGCAACATTGTAAAACAAATATACCCCAATTAAAAAAAGGGAAAAATATTTGTTTATAAGATCATTCTTAGGGATACAATTTCCTGTTATATTTTCATGGTTTGATTCCTAGGCGAGCCCATAGAAGTCTTCTACCTGACCTGAAACAAACTTCAGTACATACAGTTCTCATGATGAAGCAGAGAACAATCGTTACATGACTAAAAATCTCCAAACTAGGCTTTTTTTTGATCGCTGGCAAACTAAATGCATAAGATTCGATACAGAATTCTGTCTGAAGGAACAATAAGATTTTGATTTGAGGAGTATCTCTGGGAATCATCTCTAATAACTTGAAAATTGTATTTTTCCTTTCTGTTGCATGATATTTTAAAAGATCACTTAAAAATATGCTTTTCAAAATACTTACCCTTTTTCCTTGGTGTACTATGCACAGATTTTTTGGTTTCTTCTAACACCTGTTCACCATATTCTGTGATAATCTGAAATTTTAAAGCAGAAAACTGAAAGACATGAAACATGCTCTTCTTTAAATACTACTATAATGCCAACCATCATTCTTCCCCACAGTGATAAACTTGAGAAGTAAAAATACCATTTCAAAACCCAAGTAATTTAGACAAACAGACATGTATATATGTCCAGGAAAATCTGAAAGGATAACACAAACTATATCCATGATTATATTTGAGGAATCGGATCGTGAAAAAAAGAAGAGGGAAAGGAAGCTTCCAGCGTCTCATTTTTTTTTTTAATACACATCTGCATTACTTTAGTTTTGACAAGCATGTGTAACATGTAATTGTGTTTAAAAGATAACAAACACTTGAAACCAGTTTACAGTTGGTTCCACACGCTCCCTACCTCTGGGGGCAGGCACTTCCGGATAAGCCGAGCTAAAGAGCCTCTGGAGAGAAGCGTTGTAGCTGAAGGACGATGGGAGGGGTTCTTTTTAAACATCTGCTTGATGAGTTGCTGCAGCTCGTAGGAATAATGGGATGGCAGTGGGCTCATGGACCCCTGACATATTTTGAGGATAAGACTTTTCCAACTATTTGCCTGAAACTAAAAGAGTAAACTTAACTGTAAAAGCAGATTCAAGGAAAGAGAATGGAAATAAGAAAATACCGGCTGAACTGAATTCATACGAATTACTTTAATTTTAAAAAATCCCCCCCCCCAAAAAATCCTAGAGATGTTGTTAAGGTACTACTCTTAATTTTTTGCTAATCATACTTTTCTTAGTATTTTCAAAAAAATTTTATTGAAGGAACATTGATTTCCATTGTGTTAATTCCTGCAAAGTAATTCAGTTATACCTGTATAAAGCAAAGTAATTCAGTTATACCTGTATATACATTCCCTGGAGAAGGGAATGGCTACTCACTCCAGTATTCTTGTCTGGAGAATTCCATGGACAGAGGAGCCTGGCAAGCTATAGTCCCTGGCATCACAGTCCTTTTTATACTATTTTCCATTATGTTTTTATCACAGGATATTGAATATAGTTCCCCATGCTATAGAGTGGGACCTTGTTGTTTATTCAAAGGTTATAGTTTGCATCTGCTGGTCCCAAACTCCCTCAACTCCCACTCCAGTACTATACTAAAATCTCATGGTTGTTCAGGAGAAAGACAAATAAATAAATACCATAAATAAACATAAACAGCAAAAAATGTCCCCATCTTAAGGAAGTTTTACCTCCAGTCCCTGCTTTATTACTCAAATCAGTGTTTTTGTAGATACTTTTTTAAAATACATTTCAACAATCAAAGCACCCACAATACATACATATGGCTTTTTAAAAAGTCAAATGATACTAAGACTTATTATAACTAACGTTTCTTCACCCTCCTCCTCCTCAAAAGCCCCCAGACCTGCTCCCCGACAAAATGCTTTAAACTTTTTCCATGTTAAACTTCTGCTGCAAAACCCTTTTTACCTTTCATGTGATCAAGGTAGTTATTACAGTCTGACAAGGAAGAGTGGGATATAAAATGACACATCAGAATAACATTTAATTTAAAAGCTTTCACAGTATAATAAACATACCACAATTAACAGCAGGTGTCAGGCTTAGTGACACTTATGTAAGGACACGATGGCATTATGCCGCAGAGGTGCATCACGCAACTAATACATAACAAATGAAGATACTAAAAAGGACAGCCCAACACAACCAAAGGCTGCCCTTCCCCTACTGCAGGTCATACTTACTGGATGCTTAAGGGTGCAGAGTTCATAGAGAATGCATCCCAAGGACCAGATATCACTGGAAGCAAAAGAAGCAAGGTAATGACGAGTGGGTTATGAATTACCATACAAAAATAGGTGCATTTTCCAAAAATGAAAAATTACCTTTAATAAGAACAGATATCACAAGTACTTCCTAGGGGCTTCTCTGGTGGTCTAGTGGGTAAGGACACAGCCTTGCAGTGCAAGGGGTGCCGGTTCGATCCCTGGCCTGGGAAGATCCCACGTGCCGCGGAGCAGCTGGACTGATGCGTCCAACTACCGAGCCAGAGCTCTGGAGCGCATGCGCCCCGAGCCGGTGCTCTGCGACGAGAGAGGCCACTGTGGTGGGAGGCCCACACAGGCCAAAGATAAATGAATGAAAGATCAATCGAAGTGGCCAGAAAAAACCCCAAAAGATAAAAACAAGTACTTCTTAGGTTCTGAAATATGATATATGGCCAGTCTGGTCTAACACTTAAGACACGTATTAATGGTGATGTTCACAGTAGGACTCCTTGCTCCCCAAACCCAGCGGTTCAGGTATCACTTCAGTAATACTTGGTGCAAGAGAAATATCCATGGGCTCAGATTATTATAGGGCTTCCCCCGTGGCTCAGCGGTAAAAAATCCGCCTGCAATCCAGGAGACCCAGATTCGGTCCCTAGGTTGGGAAGATGCCCTGGAAAAGGAAAGGGCAACCCACCCCAGTATTCTTGCCTGGAAAATCCCATGGACAGAGGAGCCTGGCGGGCTACAGTCCATGGAGCTCGCAAGAGTTGGACACGACTTAGCGACTAAACCACAGATGATCATAGTTGGAAGAGCGTTAGAAGGTACCCAGGGGCAGCCTCCGCCAGACCATCTGGGCACACCAGGCCTCTGGGCACACCAGGCCTCTGGTCTCACCTCCTGATTGACAGCTCTGCCCACTGGCTGGCCCTAGAGGGCAGCATTCTTATTCTCCAGGAAAGAGCTCTTCAAAGCCCAGAGGAGTCCTACAGTCTGCCCTGTGCACCCACCCTTCTTCAAACCAAGCACCTCCACCATTCTCACCACCTGGCTGTCTGGACTTTTTCTAGATGACAGTCTTTTCATTTTAACAAGGTGTTTTTTGTGTTTTTTAAACTAATTATTTCCCCCCAACTTTTAATTTTTTAAAACTTGAAACCTACCAAAACGTTGTAAATGCCCACAGGCTCCTTCCTAAGATCCCCAGTCATTAACATCTACCTGCTGTTCCCCTCTTCCATCTACACTAAACTCCTAGGAAGAAAGGCTGGAGACATCAAACCCTCCACCTCTAAACAGGGACACCTGGGGAAACCTGAGTTTGGACAAACTGCTTATGATCTAGTCCTTTAAATGTCAACTCAATGACATTTGGTTCCCAAATTTTGCTGCATGTGGGAATCACTTGGGTGATCCGGAAAATTACCGACGCCTGGTTCCCACTCACAGATGCTCGGATTTAACTGGTATGGCTATGACCTGAGCTTTGGGATTTTTACAATCGGGAGCAGCAAAGTTTGAGAAGCAGTAATATAATTCATACTATCCCCAGAAATGATTTTCTTTTCTCTCAGCATTTACTTGTAGCTCCTCTCAGCTCTGATGAAAACAGTTGGAAAATTATGACTCTCACCTAGAGGCCTGGGGATTTCAATTCTACCCTGCTCTCAGATATAGCTTTTTTGTTTGTTTTTAATTTTAATTTTTTTGGCTGCACTGGGTCTTTGTTGCTGCATGAGGGCTTTCTCTAGCTGCAAATAGCAGGGGCTACTCTCAGGTTGTGGTGTGCAGACTTCTCACTGTGGTGGTTTCTCTTGTGGCGAAGCTCAGGCTCTGGGTACATGGGCCCAGCAGCTGTGAAATGCGGGCTTAGTTGTCTTGTGTCATGTGGGATCTTCCTGGACCAGGGATTGAACCTGTGCCCCCTGCGTTGACCGGAGGATTCTTAACCACTGAGCCACCAGTGAAGCCCTCAGATATCGTTTTGTAACAACCAAACTTCATCTATACGCCACAATGCCTGTCACCAAACTGTGCCCCCTGCACCAACTATATACATCACTTACCTTTTATTGTTGTAAGGCATGTTTTCCCAGATTTCCGGGGGCACATAATAAGGTGTTCCAATATATGTACAAGCAAATGCCATGGGGCTAAAACCATAAAAAGGCACAGAATGATTACGGGGTGTTTCTGAATAATGATATTTTGGCTACTGTCACTACTACAGAAGAGGCATACATACCTGGAGAGAAGACGGGCAGATCCAAAATCACCCAGTTTTACTTTCCCATTTTGGGTGAGGAAGATATTCTGCATCAAAAATCAGATTACAGTGCCATCATTCCAACATAAGGCAGAAGGCCCGGAGGCTGTCTTTCAAAGGCTGGAGACATCAAACCCTCCACCTCTAAACAGGGACACCTGGGGAAACCTGAGTTTGGACAAACTGCTTATGATCTAGTCCTTTAAATGTCAACTCAATGACATTTGGTTCCCAAATTTTGCTGCATGTGGGAATCACTTGGGTGATCCGGAAAATTACCGACGCCTGGTTCCCACTCACAGATGCTCGGATTTAACTGGTATGGCTATGACCTGAGCTTTGGGATTTTTACAATCGGGAGCAGCAAAGTTTGAGAAGCAGTAATATAATTCATACTATCCCCAGAAATGATTTTCTTTTCTCTCAGCATTTACTTGTAGCTCCTCTCAGCTCTGATGAAAACAGTTGGAAAATTATGACTCTCACCTAGAGGCCTGGGGATTTCAATTCTACCCTGCTCTCAGATATAGCTTTTTTGTTTGTTTTTAATTTTAATTTTTTTGGCTGCACTGGGTCTTTGTTGCTGCATGAGGGCTTTCTCTAGCTGCAAATAGCAGGGGCTACTCTCAGGTTGTGGTGTGCAGACTTCTCACTGTGGTGGTTTCTCTTGTGGCGAAGCTCAGGCTCTGGGTACATGGGCCCAGCAGCTGTGAAATGCGGGCTTAGTTGTCTTGTGTCATGTGGGATCTTCCTGGACCAGGGATTGAACCTGTGCCCCCTGCGTTGACCGGAGGATTCTTAACCACTGAGCCACCAGTGAAGCCCTCAGATATCGTTTTGTAACAACCAAACTTCATCTATACGCCACAATGCCTGTCACCAAACTGTGCCCCCTGCACCAACTATATACATCACTTACCTTTTATTGTTGTAAGGCATGTTTTCCCAGATTTCCGGGGGCACATAATAAGGTGTTCCAATATATGTACAAGCAAATGCCATGGGGCTAAAACCATAAAAAGGCACAGAATGATTACGGGGTGTTTCTGAATAATGATATTTTGGCTACTGTCACTACTACAGAAGAGGCATACATACCTGGAGAGAAGACGGGCAGATCCAAAATCACCCAGTTTTACTTTCCCATTTTGGGTGAGGAAGATATTCTGCATTGACAAAGAAGAGCTCAGATTACATGTGCCATCATTCCAACATAAGGCAGAAGGCCCCGGGGGAGGCTGTCTTTCAAAGCCTGCTGATGACTGAGATTATGTGTAGAAATGCTGACAGCCGAGTCCCCGAATGGAACACACACAAAACAAGATATCCTCTGGACAGCGACACTTCCCTGCTTGGGAATTCGGGATGACTGCTTAGAAATCTAACAGGAGAGCTTCTGATCGTATCAGCAGGCCCTGACTGATCCAGCAGGGAACCCAGGTCAGGGCAACTCCAAATGGGAGGCCCCAGTCTCAATTATTCTCTGAGTTCATATGGCCTTAGGAAGCAGTCTAAGAGAGCTGGAACATATTAACACACATGACTAAAGAGACTTACGGAGCCATGCCGAGGTAGTAACCTTATTTGGCTATGTGTGCTCAGCTGCTCAGTCGTGCTCAACTCTTTGTGACCCCATGGACTATAGCCCAGCTGGCTCCTCTGTCCATGGGATTTTTCAGAAAGAATACTGGAGTGGGTTGCTGTTTCCTCCTCCAGGGTATCTTTCCGACCCTGGGATCAAACCCACGTTTCTGTGTCTCTTGCACTGGAAGCAGATTCTTTACCCACTGAGCCATCAAGGAAGTTCTATAAATATATTAAGAAATATTTCTGGACTTCCTTGGCAGACCAGTGGTTAAGAATCTATGCTTCCACAGGGTGCATAGGCTCATTCTGTACTTGGGGAACTAAGATCCCACTTGCCTTGGGAATGTGAGCAAAAAAAAAAAAAAAAAGGGAAATATTTCTAAACTAGATTAAAATATACCCCAAAGGAAATAAAATAACACAGAAGACTGAATAAAATAGTTTTCAATTTTTGTTTTAGGCCCCAGTGTAGTCCACTTACCTTGGACTTGATGTCTCTGTGTAACACACGTTTCCTGTGAATGTGATTTACCCCAAGGCACATCTGTGTAAACCAATGAAATATCTGTAAGGAGAAAAAAACCACGTGACTCTGGAAGAAGGCAATAAGTGGCTCACAGCAGCCCCAAATTCCAAAGAAGCATCCTCAGGCCTTAGTTGACCTGGGTTTTACAGAACTCCTAAAAATTACCTAATTCAACTAAGAGTCAGTGTTGTGGGAGAAATTCAGGAAAGCTGTGAGTCAGTCCCAATGTACCACCATCTTATGTGTGAACCAAATAACAATTTATCTGCTTATTTATTTATTTGGGCCTGCCATGTGGCTTGTAGGACCTCATTTCTCTGACCAGGGATTGATCCCAGGCCCTCGGCAGTGAAAGTGGGCGGTCCTAACCATTGGACTGCCAGGGAATTCCCCACAATTTATTATTATTATTAATTTTTGGCCTCTTTTATTGTTCTTTGTTTTTTTTGGGGGGGATGGGGGCGAGTTGGGGAGGGAGTAGGGCGGGAGGGCCATTTCTATTGGTCTTTCATTTATCAGTTTTCATCCATCTTTGTTCTTTGGCCCGTGTGGGCCTCCCATCGCGGTGGCCTCTGTTGTCACAGAGCACCGGCTCCAGGCGCATGCACTCCAGAGCTCCGACTCGGTAATTGGACACATCGGTCCAGCCGCTCTGCGGCACGTGGGATCTTCCCAGGCCAGGGATCGAACCGGCGCCCCTTGAACTGCAAGGCACTGTCCTTACCCACTGGACCACCAGGGAAGCCCCTATTGGTTTTTTATTTATTTATTTTCATTCATCTTTATTCTTTGGCCTGTGTGGGCCTCCCATTGCAGTGGCCTCTCTCGTTGCAGAGCACTGGCTCCTGGCACATGCACTCCAGAGTGCTGATTCACAACTGGACACACTGATCCAGCCGCTCCGTGGCACGTGGCCCTTTGTACTGCAAGGAGGACTCTTTGCCCACTGGACCAACAGGGAAGCTCCCCAAGAATTTATCTTTAATAAAATTCCCACTACATCCTTCTTGTATTTAACTGAATAAAAAACCTCTTAAATACACATATAAAAGTATTTCACCACTTAGAAACAAATACGCAGCAACTACAGTGTAATCATTGTATCAGATTTTTGTTTTCCCGAAAAAAAATATCTGTAAAAAACCTCTGGAAGAAGGCAATAAGTGGCTCACAGCAGCCCCAAATTCCAAAGAAGCATCCTCAGGCCTTAGTTGACCTGGGTTTTACAGAACTCCTAAAAATTACCTAATTCAACTAAGAGTCAGTGTTGTGGGAGAAATTCAGGAAAGCTGTGAGTCAGTCCCAATGTACCACCATCTTATGTGTGAACCAAATAACAATTTATCTGCTTATTTATTTATTTGGGCCTGCCATGTGGCTTGTAGGACCTCATTTCTCTGACCAGGGATTGATCCCAGGCCCTCGGCAGTGAAAGTGGGCGGTCCTAACCATTGGACTGCCAGGGAATTCCCCACAATTTATTATTATTATTAATTTTTGGCCTCTTTTATTGTTCTTTGTTTTTTTTGGGGGGGATGGGGGCGAGTTGGGGAGGGAGTAGGGCGGGAGGGCCATTTCTATTGGTCTTTCATTTATCAGTTTTCATCCATCTTTGTTCTTTGGCCCGTGTGGGCCTCCCATCGCGGTGGCCTCTGTTGTCACAGAGCACCGGCTCCAGGCGCATGCACTCCAGAGCTCCGACTCGGTAATTGGACACATCGGTCCAGCCGCTCTGCGGCACGTGGGATCTTCCCAGGCCAGGGATCGAACCGGCGCCCCTTGAACTGCAAGGCACTGTCCTTACCCACTGGACCACCAGGGAAGCCCCTATTGGTTTTTTATTTATTTATTTTCATTCATCTTTATTCTTTGGCCTGTGTGGGCCTCCCATTGCAGTGGCCTCTCTCGTTGCAGAGCACTGGCTCCTGGCACATGCACTCCAGAGTGCTGATTCACAACTGGACACACTGATCCAGCCGCTCCGTGGCACGTGGCCCTTTGTACTGCAAGGAGGACTCTTTGCCCACTGGACCAACAGGGAAGCTCCCCAAGAATTTATCTTTAATAAAATTCCCACTACATCCTTCTTGTATTTAACTGAATAAAAAACCTCTTAAATACACATATAAAAGTATTTCACCACTTAGAAACAAATACGCAGCAACTACAGTGTAATCATTGTATCAGATTTTTGTTCATCTTTTCAGAATATTCATCCATTAACATTAAAACATTTCATTATATTTCCAATGATCTTCTGGAGCCAAGGCTGACCTCCTACAATGGAACCTATACTCTTAACAACACAACTTCTAAATGAAAAATATTTATACTAATATTCTCTCATAACATGTTATACCCAATATCAAGCTAAGCCCCAGTAAAGCTATTTATTTAAATATTTTCCTTAGTCAATTCATTCCAATAATATTTAATATGCAACTTTCCATTAAAAAAGCAATAAGCATTTAAAGGGAACACGCTAAACCATAGAAGAAAACAGACTAAGAATAGGTACTCTTGAAAAGCAGAAACACAGGTTTCATTCTTCAGATGATCTAGAATTACAAAAGAAACCCATGTGCCTTCTAAAATTCCAATACAAAAAATAAAAATGTTAAATATCTAGTACAAAATATGATGGGTAACACAATTCTGAAATTCAAAACATGGAAGTGGTTATTCTTTGATATTTTATAAACCTATATCTACTTTACTTCTTACAAACATCCCAGTCACATCCTAATGACACAGCATCACAGGTACACAAAGTCATTTCCACCTAAGGTGCAAGGTAACCACAGACAGATATTTTTAACTTCTTCAAATATTAAGAGAAAGCTGCTTTTAAATTTTGAAAAAAACTTGGGGATATCCCTGGCAGTTCAGTGGTTAAGATTATGCTCCCACTGCCGGAGGGACAAGTTCAATCCCTGGTTGGAGAACTAACATCCTGCGTGCAGCCCGGTATGGCCAAAAAAAAAAAAAAAAATTAAACAAAATTTGGGGGGAAAGTTATGTAAGTCAGTCTCTTACCATATCTTCAGGAAACAACTTCCCTTTCTGATGTTTAATCTTCTGCATTAGGTCCCCTCCATCGCAATATTCCATCACAATATACGCCTAGGTTAGGAAATCCCGTCTGTCAATAAACCATTTTACATCCTCCCCCTTTTTTTTGTATTTAACTGAATAAAAAACCTCTTAAATACACATATAAAAGTATTTCACCACTTAGAAACAAATACGCAGCAACTACAGTGTAATCATTGTATCAGATTTTTGTTCATCTTTTCAGAATATTCATCCATTAACATTAAAACATTTCATTATATTTCCAATGATCTTCTGGAGCCAAGGCTGACCTCCTACAATGGAACCTATACTCTTAACAACACAACTTCTAAATGAAAAATATTTATACTAATATTCTTTCATAACATGTTATACCCAATATCAAGCTAAGCCCCAGTAAAGCTATTTATTTAAATATTTTCCTTAGTCAATTCATTCCAATAATATTTAATATGCAACTTTCCATTAAAAAAGCAATAAGCATTTAAAGGGAACACGCTAAACCATAGAAGAAAACAGACTAAGAATAGGTACTCTTGAAAAGCAGAAACACAGGTTTCATTCTTCAGATGATCTAGAATTACAAAAGAAACCCATGTGCCTTCTAAAATTCCAATACAAAAAATAAAAATGTTAAATATCTAGTACAAAATATGATGGGTAACACAATTCTGAAATTCAAAACATGGAAGTGGTTATTCTTTGATATTTTATAAACCTATATCTACTTTACTTCTTACAAACATCCCAGTCACATCCTAATGACACAGCATCACAGGTACACAAAGTCATTTCCACCTAAGGTGCAAGGTAACCACAGACAGATATTTTTAACTTCTTCAAATATTAAGAGAAAGCTGCTTTTAAATTTTGAAAAAAACTTGGGGATATCCCTGGCAGTTCAGTGGTTAAGATTATGCTCCCACTGCCGGAGGGACAAGTTCAATCCCTGGTTGGAGAACTAACATCCTGCGTGCAGCCCGGTATGGCCAAAAAAAAAAAAAAAAATTAAACAAAATTTGGGGGGAAAGTTATGTAAGTCAGTCTCTTACCATATCTTCAGGAAACAACTTCCCTTTCTGATGTTTAATCTTCTGCATTAGGTCCCCTCCATCGCAATATTCCATCACAATATACAAATGTCCTTCAGCTACAACAAATTTAAGACCTTTTAGGAAAATCCCAGTGGCTGTGAATCAAATTCAGAAATGCCCGTATTGGGGAAAATTCCTATTTACCTTCAAATGATTCTTTAAAGGCAACAATATTGGGGTGTTTCATTTTGGCTAACAGAACAGCCTCCTTTCTAGAATGCTGTGTGTCAGAGAAAGACTAGAAGATTTAAAGAAGTATAAATGAGTTACTCATTTTAAAACTGACAGTAAAGCCATATGATAGTGGTTTATATGATATTTCAATGGGACACAATTGAAACTGTTTATTTCAATTAGACACAATTTTATAGTACTGCACTTTGACCCAACTTAAACTTATCAAACCCCACAAAACAACATGCGGGGATTTTTCACCTCTGGCTATATGTATTTTGCCTGCTTAAGCTGACCCTTTATATCTTTACAGAATGTAAACTAGTTTTAACATTAACCTAAACATAAGTTGACTTGGAGAGCCAGTGTGTCATTAACCACAGTAGCTTCCTGGGTGGGGAAGATCCCCTGGAGGAGGGCTTGGCAACCCACTCCAGTATTCCTGCCTGGAGAACCCCATGGACAGAGGAGCCTGGTGGGCTACAGTGCAAAGGATCGCAAAGAGTCAGACACGACTGAAGTGACTGAGCACAAGCAAGAACCACATCAAAGATATCAAGGCTTTGTAAAGCTCATGAACAAACCCATTAAATCTTTTGCAAAAAGAACAACTCCATGTTAAATTTCAAGACTTGTTTTCCAATACAAAGTAAATGTACTCTTTCGACATGAGCTACGGGCTTCAGCAGTGACCTTGGGCAGCCTTATTTCCTTCATGGCAAACGTCCGATCAGTGCTCTCTTGTTGAACCAAAAGGGCTCTGCCGAAGGAGCCCTCCCCAATCACTCTCAGGACCCTGTAGCCGTCCATGCTGGGCACCGCCGAGCGGGGACCACTCCCCGTCACCACCGGCACTCCCAACCTGCATTCAAAAACAAAACTGGGAATTAAATTTACTTTCAAAAGGCAGAATGAATTCAGAGTAGCTCTATCACCATGATAGGACAAAATATTATTCATTCAACAGGTAGACACAGAGCAGTTTACATCTTAGAAAAATCACTCATGCCGGCTGCTGAGAAAGCGACCAGACAGGGGAGATTGGAGGGGGGCCAGAGCAGAACTCCAGCCATAAAAAAGGCAGGAATATGACGACAGAATGGAATAGGGTGGTGGCAATGGGGATGAAGGGGAATTCCCAGTGACTCAGCGGTATAGAATTCACCTGCCAGCGCAGGAGGAGGGTTCAATCCCTGGGTCAGGAAGATCCTCTGGTGAAGGAAATGGTGACCCACTCCAGTATTCTTGCCTGGAGAACCCCACAGGCAGAGGAGCCAGGTGGGCTGCAGACCATGGGGTCGCAGAGTCGGACACGACTGAGCATGCACGAAATGAGGATGAAATTAACTGGAAAGAAACATGTATAAAGAACTGCCAAATCTCTGGTGACAGATTTCTGGGGGACAAATAGGGAGAAGGGGACAAAGGAGACTCTGATTTCTGGTATACATTGGACAAATACTGATACCATTCTCTAAATGAAAGGAAAGCTACAATGGTTGAACGCTGGGGTTTTTTGGTTTGACTTTTCTGACTGTGGGAGTCGGGCAGGATGTGGTGGGGAAATGTGTTGGGGGGATATGTGCTTCTTTGGGGACATGCTGAGCTGGAGGTGCCTGGGACTAGAAGACATGTTAAACAGTCCTTGAATCTCAGTCTTCCTTTACACTTCCTGGATGAAGCAGCTCCCTGGGTCTCTTAAAACATTAAGAGAGAATGAATATAAAGTTCCTAACACTTTGCCTGATAAATAGTGGGCCCTGAATAAATGCAGCTATTATCAGTATTTGGGGGCTTCAGCAGGTTGCTAATGGTAAAGAGCTGGCCTGCCAATACAGGGCAAAAAGGAGACTTGGGTTCCATTCCTCCGTGGGGAAGATCCCCTGGAGAAGGAAAAGGCAACTCACTCCAGTATTCTTTTTTTTTCTTTTGGCCACTTCCATTGATCTTTCATTCATTTATCTTTGGTTTTTTCGCCTGTGTGGGCCTCCCACCACAATGGCCTCTCTCATCGCAGAGTACCAGCTCCGGGCGCACGCGCCCCAGAGCTCCGGCTCGGTAGTTGGACACATCGGTCCAGCAGCTTCGCGGCGCGTGGGATAGTCCCAGGCCAGGGATCAAACCCGCGGACCCTGCACTGCAAGGCGGTGTCCTTACCCACTGGACCACCAGGGAAGCCCCACTCCAGTGTTCTTGCCTGAAAAATCCCACGGACAGAGGAGCCTAGGGGGCTACAGTCCCTAAAGTCCCCAAGAGTCAGACATGACTGAGCATGCATTATTAGTATTAAACCTTAGAAAAGTGGTGCTTTTTTTTTTTTCTGTCCATTACCAAAAATATACTGGAATGAGTCTACTAGATTTTCACGAAACTTAACTTGGGCGTTTATTTTCATAAAAGTTATACCACAAGAATTTACGAGGTCTAGAGAGCAGAGTGGGTAAAGCAAAATCACAAACCAAAACGTACATTCTAGCGAACGTTTGTACTGCCGTTTATCTACAATCACCAGGAAACTCTAAACAATTTTCAGAAATAGGGAAAAGGGGCAAGGGACTCTGATTTCTGGTATACATTGGACAAATACTGATACCATTCTCTAAATGAAAGGAAAGCTACAATGGTTGAACGCTGGGGTTTTTTGGTTTGACTTTTCTGACTGTGGGAGTCGGGCAGGATGTGGTGGGGAAATGTGTTGGGGGGATATGTGCTTCTTTGGGGACATGCTGAGCTGGAGGTGCCTGGGACTAGAAGACATGTTAAACAGTCCTTGAATCTCAGTCTTCCTTTACACTTCCTGGATGAAGCAGCTCCCTGGGTCTCTTAAAACATTAAGAGAGAATGAATATAAAGTTCCTAACACTTTGCCTGATAAATAGTGGGCCCTGAATAAATGCAGCTATTATCAGTATTTGGGGGCTTCAGCAGGTTGCTAATGGTAAAGAGCTGGCCTGCCAATACAGGGCAAAAAGGAGACTTGGGTTCCATTCCTCCGTGGGGAAGATCCCCTGGAGAAGGAAAAGGCAACTCACTCCAGTATTCTTTTTTTTTCTTTTGGCCACTTCCATTGATCTTTCATTCATTTATCTTTGGTTTTTTCGCCTGTGTGGGCCTCCCACCACAATGGCCTCTCTCATCGCAGAGTACCAGCTCCGGGCGCACGCGCCCCAGAGCTCCGGCTCGGTAGTTGGACACATCGGTCCAGCCGCTCCGCGGCACGTGGGATCTTCCCAGGCCAGGGATCGAACTGGCGCCCCTTGCACTGCAAGGCGGTGTCCTTACCCACTGGACCACCAGGGAAGCCCCACTTCAGTGTTCTTGCCTGAAAAATCCCACGGACAGAGGAGCCTAGGGGGCTACAGTCCCTAGAGTCCCCAAGAGTCAGACATGACTGAGCATGCATTATTAGTATTAAACCTTAGAAAAGTGGTGCTTTTTTTTTTTTTTCTGTCCATTACCAAAAATATACTGGAATGAGTCTACTAGATTTTCACGAAACTTAACTTGGAGCGTTTTATTTTCATAAAAGTTATACCACAAGAATTTACGAGGTCTAGAGAGCAGAGTGGGTAAAGCAAAAATCACAAACCAAAACGTACATTCTAGCGAACGTTTGTACTGCCGTTTATCTACAATCACCAGGAAACTCTAGAAACAATTTTTCCAAAGAACCAAATCACATGCATGGTTTTCAAAAACAATCCTTTTCAAGGCCAGTTAGGTCTTTCAGTATATGACCTGAAAGAGAAAGAGTTCTTCGCCATTCTTCTAAGTGACCTCTGACATTACATGATTTGATAAGGAGATCTAGTCCCCTCTTCCCGCTCCCCCCTCAG
Source organism: Tragulus kanchil (assembly GCA_022376925.1). NCBI lineage: Eukaryota > Metazoa > Chordata > Mammalia > Artiodactyla > Tragulidae > Tragulus > Tragulus kanchil. The sequence continues at coordinate 71,445,155 of JAIOJX010000003.1, read as the reverse complement.
CCCTTGCCCTTTTTTTTGCTTTTTTATTTCAGGTCTTAATTCAGTGAATGGAAAATGACTGATGAACAAGAACAACCACTGAATTTTCTTAGCTGAAAACCGCATTTGGCCTTCCAGCCCACCTCTGCCCCTGTTACTCAATAATACACCCATAAACTCATTAAAGGCTTCCCGAGAAGCGCAGCCAGCGGGAAAGAATCCTCCTGCAATGCTGAGGAGAAGGGTTCGACCTGTGGGTGGAGATGATCCCATGGAAGAGGAAATGGCACCCCACTCCAGTATTCTTGCCTGGAGAATTCCACGGACAGAGCCTGTCGGGCTACAATCCATGGGGTCGCAAAGAGGCCCAAGCAACTTAGCGACTAAGCAATAGCAAACTCATTAAAATAACTGTATAGTGGTATGCTCTGAATGTGACAAAAGCGTCCCTTCGAAAGCCTATACCAATAGACAGCTAATAAAGTGATCTGCAAATGCAAATACAGGCTTCAGCTCAGGTGTGCGCCGAGGCCGCACCTCGAGGGAGCCCTGATCCTCACTCCCCGAGAAGCTGCTCCGCCTTGCAGCCCCGCCGCGCGACCCCCACGACCCCCAGGCCCGGGTCCGCGATCGACGACGCGCGGGACCAGCTCGCCGGCTCCAGCCCCAAGCCTTCCCGACGCTCTGCCTGCCGCGGAGGGGGTTTGTCCGGCCGGACCGCTCACCTGCTTTCCCCGCGACCCGAGTCGGCTCCAGCGTTCTCGGCCCGGGGGCGCTTCCGGGGGGCGGGCCGGTGGGTTGTCTCTCTGGTTGCCGATAAAGGAAGCTTCCCCGGTCGGGCGGGAGGCGTTGTTCTCAAAGCAGCCGGGCCTACGAAGGGTGTGTTCTCAAAGTGTTCGTTGTCGCCCCAGAACAATGCCAATAAACTGAGGGGAAATGTCCTTCGCGTAACGTTTTACGGCTTTTTTGCAAAATTTGGCCAGTTAGGTCTTTCAGTATATGACCTGAAAGAGAAAGAGTTCTTCGCCATTCTTCTAAGTGACCTCTGACATTACATGATTTGATAAGGAGATCTAGTCCCTCTTCCGCTCCCCCCTCAGCCCTTGCCCTTTTTTTTGCTTTTTTATTTCAGGTCTTAATTCAGTGAATGGAAAATGACTGATGAACAAGAACAACCACTGAATTTTCTTAGCTGAAAACCGCATTTGGCCTTCCAGCCCACCTCTGCCCCTGTTACTCAATAATACACCCATAAACTCATTAAAGGCTTCCCGAGAAGCGCAGCCAGGGGGAAAGAATCCTCCTGCAATGCTGAGGAGAAGGGTTCGACCTGTGGGTGGAGATGATCCCATGGAAGAGGAAATGGCACCCCACTCCAGTATTCTTGCCTGGAGAATTCCACGGACAGAGCCTGTCGGGCTACAATCCATGGGGTCGCAAAGAGGCCCAAGCAACTTAGCGACTAAGCAATAGCAAACTCATTAAAATAACTGTATAGTGGTATGCTCTGAATGTGACAAAAGCGTCCCTTCGAAAGCCTATACCAATAGACAGCTAATAAAGTGATCTGCAAATGCAAATACAGGCTTCAGCTCAGGTGTGCGCCGAGGCCGCACCTCGAGGGAGCCCTGATCCTCACTCCCCGAGAAGCTGCTCCGCCTTGCAGCCCCGCCGCGCGACCCCCACGACCCCCAGGCCCGGGTCCGCGATCGACGACGCGCGGGACCAGCTCGCCGGCTCCAGACCCAAGCCTTCCCGACGCTCTGCCTGCCGCGGAGGGGGTTTGTCCGGCCGGACCGCTCACCTGCTTTCCCCGCGACCCGAGTCGGCTCCAGCGTTCTCGGCCCGGGGGCGCTTCCGGGGGGCGGGCCGGTGGGTTGTCTCTCTGGTTGCCGATAAAGGAAGCTTCCCCGGTCGGGCGGGAGGCGTTGTTCTCAAAGCAGCCGGGCCTACGAAGGGCGTGTTCTCAAAGTGTTCGTTGTCGCCCCAGAACAATGCCAATAAACTGAGGGGAAATGTCCTTCGCGTAACCTAAGATTTGTCTCCAGTTTAAGCCAATAGACCATGTAGGTACGTAAGTTTCACTTAGCTAACCAGTTGTGTAAACTTGAGTTGCGTGGAGGACACGTCAGTGGTCCCCAGAGAAGTCCACACCTATTATAGATAACGTATGCAAATTAGGAAGGGTGGGCGCTGATTTAAGTGAGTTTAACATGTAAAGTGCGTAGGACTAAAGTGTTAGGTATTAACTCAGTTAATCTGCAAAACAACGCTAAGGGTAGATCCAGTTATTATTTGAGGCACAGAAAGTTCAGGTTATTTGCCTCGGGTTCCACAGCTGAAGGTAGAATTAGAACCCAGGCAGTTTAGCTCCAGAGTCTGACCCTTAACCAGTTCAATGCAATAATACCATTAAGTTGTAATGATAAACCGTCTAAAATGTTGGCCGAGTTACAAAGTCTGAACTAGCTTAGCCTATTGGATTTAGCAACAGAAGGTCACAGGTAATCTTGAAGAAAGCCTGGATGAGGAGAAACCAGATTGCAGTAGTTAAGATGAGATTGTTAGAGGAATCAAGGCGTGCAGGGTGTTTGCAAGATATTAGGCCCTGGGGTCTTCCCTCCTAGTCAGGTGGTTAAGACTCCAGGCTCCCAATGCAGGGGCCCACGGTTTGATATCTGGTCAGAGAAAGAGATCCCACGTGGCACCACTAAGACCCAGAGCAGCCAAGTAGCTAAAAATACTTAGCCATTAAGAGGAGAAAGGGTGATAACCATGGGGTAGAGGAAAGCACAAGGCTTGTATGAGAGTATTCCATTAATGGAGACATTGTAGTTCTATGCTGAGGGATGATAAACCAAAGGAAAAAGAGGCTGAAAATGCTAGGACCAGGGGAACAAGGAAGATCTAGTTGAGATGAAGAGATGGCTTCCAGAGCCCAGGAGGACTAGCCTTGGACTAGATGAAGGACAGACACACTTGCTTCAGAGGCCAGAAAAGGAAATAAAGATTTGGATGGATGGACATATTATAGAGGCAGGAATCGACAGTCTCCATTTTCTCTATGAAATAGAAAACTGTCATCTATAGAATATGGAAATCCTGAAGTGAAAGGTTTTTTTCACTGCAAGTCAGGATTTTTATACTTAAGAGTCCCATACAGTAAAATTCTGAGTAGTGAAGCTTTGAATATTGTTTTCAGAATATAAGATGGGCATAGCACTCTGCTAACCAGTTGTGTGAACTTGACTGTTTGGAGCACAGCCAGCAGGTGAACACTGATTTGCTTTGTCAAAGTTTTCTTCAAAATTTGTGCGTAGGACTAAAGTGTTAGGTATTAACTCAGTTAATCTGCAAAACAACGCTAAGGGTAGATCCAGTTATTATTTGAGGCACAGAAAGTTCAGGTTATTTGCCTCGGGTTCCACAGCTGAAGGTAGAATTAGAACCCAGGCAGTTTAGCTCCAGAGTCTGACCCTTAACCAGTTCAATGCAATAATACCATTAAGTTGTAATGATAAACCGTCTAAAATGTTGGCCGAGTTACAAAGTCTGAACTAGCTTAGCCTATTGGATTTAGCAACAGAAGGTCACAGGTAATCTTGAAGAAAGCCTGGATGAGGAGAAACCAGATTGCAGTAGTTAAGATGAGATTGTTAGAGGAATCAAGGCGTGCAGGGTGTTTGCAAGATATTAGGCCCTGGGGTCTTCCCTCCTAGTCAGGTGGTTAAGACTCCAGGCTCCCAATGCAGGGGCCCACGGTTTGATATCTGGTCAGAGAAAGAGATCCCACGTGGCACCACTAAGACCCAGAGCAGCCAAGTAGCTAAAAATACTTAGCCATTAAGAGGAGAAAGGGTGATAACCATGGGGTAGAGGAAAGCACAAGGCTTGTATGAGAGTATTCCATTAATGGAGACATTGTAGTTCTATGCTGAGGGATGATAAACCAAAGGAAAAAGAGGCTGAAAATGCTAGGACCAGGGGAACAAGGAAGATCTAGTTGAGATGAAGAGATGGCTTCCAGAGCCCAGGAGGACTAGCCTTGGACTAGATGAAGGACAGACACACTTGCTTCAGAGGCCAGAAAAGGAAATAAAGATTTGGATGGATGGACATATTATAGAGGCAGGAATCGACAGTCTCCATTTTCTCTATGAAATAGAAAACTGTCATCTATAGAATATGGAAATCCTGAAGTGAAAGGTTTTTTTCACTGCAAGTCAGGATTTTTATACTTAAGAGTCCCATACAGTAAAATTCTGAGTAGTGAAGCTTTGAATATTGTTTTCAGAATACAAGATGGGCATAGCACTCTGCTAACCAGTTGTGTGAACTTGACTGTTTGGAGCACAGCCAGCAGGTGAACACTGATTTGCTTTGTCAACATTGAAGTTTCTTCTCTTCTAAAATTTCCCGTTAAGTGAAATCGTATAGTATGTGATTTTCTTCTCACTTCTTTTACTTAGTATGTTTTTGAGATTCATCAATATTACTGTGTTGCTTTTTTCCTTTTTCTCAATCACCAGTTGTGGGCTTTTGTGTTGTTTCCAGTCTTGGGCTAACAAAAACCAATTAGGAACAGCTTTGTGTACAGCCTTTGTGGGGGCATGTTTTCATTTCTCCTGGATACATATGGACAGAATCGCTCTATCACTGATGTACTACAAGCTATATTATATGGCCTAATGAAACATATGGTTTGGCTATTATAAAGCTGAGAGTGTAGGCCAGCTTAAAGTTTCAAAATGTAATATTTACACCATTCATACAATGTATGAGAAAAAGAAGGTAAAAGTTTTGATAAGTAGATTGATAATTTTTCAAAAGGAAATATATCACCAAACACACACTTTTCTTTTTATGTGCTGAAAACCTGAAGTCCAGTTTGACTATATTTCCAAAGGCAAGGTTCAAATTTATTTACTGTGGTTAAAGTGCATTTTATATTCATTGAAAGAAATGTCATTGCAATATTGCTATATATTTTACTTTATTGCATACATATTAGGTACACAGTTTAAAAGGAATAAAAATCCTACTCTCTAGAACATAAGACAATAAATAGAATGAGTGACACTATTATTATACAAATGAAATTCAAGAATATAAATAAGTATGTGATTTTAAACCACATTCATACTATGAAGTTTTCAAACTAATCTTTTACCATGACCAAATAGATCCTTACTTGAAACTATAAAGCTGATAAAGGATATATGCCATTTAAGTATTAGTTCGGAGACTCACAAAACAGTTTTCCTGGTGGTATTTTTGTGTGGGGAGAAGAGACCTACTACTGCATATGACTATCATGTTTTAGGAGACATGATTTAACAGGGATGTTTTTATAATAATATTGCAAGGAAAAAATCAGTTTTAAGTACAGTATTTTAGAAATAGTATTTAAACTGATATTTATGAAATATTATATATTTCTTCTCTAAGTCCACTTTAATAGTCTATAAACTGTACCAAACAAAGTGATGGAAGTTAAAAATTTTTAAGCACTGTAGATAGTCAAGTTAGAAAAGGAACTTAAGAAAGGAACTCAGATTTAAAGTTCAAATACACACCAGCTTTGGCACATTTTCTGTCTTACCACAAAGTATCTTCTCTTAGAAATGGAATATTTACTTAACCATCCCTCTTGTGACCTCGGCTACAATAAAAAAGAAAGCAGCCAAGAGACCGCAGGTGCAGACTACCCGGCCCTGATGAAGAGGGACCGTGAAGACCCAGGGACACAGGAGGCCACAGAACTAGGTGACAAAGGAAGCCGACTCGGTCTTGACAAAACTATCTGTCTTAGAGAAACTCGGTTGTTGAGATCAACAAAGGAGGATTAGCTTTCAACAGAGTGGACATTAGAAAAAGCAGTGAGTGCCTTGGATACTTAGGCACTTTGGCAACTCTTGACCTAATGGACATACAAAACCACAGCCAACTAACTAGCCAGCCATGCTTGGAGTATAATCCCGTGCCCTGTCAGGGCTTCACTTCTCTTCCGTGGAGTCAGGCTCCAGGAGCATGCGGCACAGGGCTGCGTTGGGGCGGCACACAAAAGCATCAGTTTCACGTCCCAACTCTGTTAACTGTTCCAATGAAGACACGCAAGGATAGTGGTCTTTTAACATATCTGGCAATTTAGAAATCTTCTCTTGAAGACGCTGAGAACGTCTGACTGGTGTTAGAAACTTTAGCTCCTTATATGCTGAATTTGTTTCGCCAAACGGCATCTTCTTTTTTATACTAAAAAATAAAAAAGACCCACAAAGTCATTCCCATTTTCACTTCATACTTTTATGCTAAATATTTATCACACTATAACTTGTATGTTACAACCACTGGACTGCTTGTCCTATAGAACGAGGTCCTGCGAGACACCTGAAGTCAGGAACCGTTTCATTTCTCCATTTGTTGTTACAGCTTGTACACAGTAGATTCCTGAATATCCTTAGAACTGGCTAATTGCTCAATTTCAAACCCATTGTTATTAATACTACATGAAGATTAAAGTAAAATGATATAAAAGTTTTTCTTTTTTCAATGGCAATATTTAGGGAAAAGCAAAGAAAATACAGTATTTAGGGGCTTCCCCTGGTGGTCCAGTGGATAAGGACACCGCCTTGCAGTGCAAGGGGCGCTGGTTCGCGCCCTGGCCTGGGAAGATCCCACGTGCTGCAGAGCGGCTGGACTGATGTGTCTAATCACCGAGCCGGAGCTCTGGGCGCCCAGAGCCGGTGCTCTGCAACAACAAACGCCCCCGCAATGGGAGACCCGCAGGAGCCAAAGAACAAAGATGGATGAAAACAGAGAAATGAAAGACCAGTGGAAGTGGCCCGCCCGCTCCACTCCCTCCCCAATCCGATCCCAGCCCAAAATAAATAAATAAATAAATCTTTAAAAAAAAAAAGAAAATACAGTATTTAGAAGGCGAAATGTCCCAATCACATTTTGTTAAAACCTTTCTATTAAATAGTTCTAATCGGAAGTTTAAAGATTTCAAAATACCACATGCGTGATCCCTAAGCATAAAAACAAATAAGAGGACAGCACATTTTAAAGTTTACCTTTGCAAGTATGGAGTAGTAGACACATTATATTTAATTAAGCAACCCGCCTTAGTTTCTGTACTGGGGGTTTTAACGTAACTGGCTGGATCTTGAACTTTGACATCTTGCTCTTTTCACAGTCTTGAAACACTCTAGGATGTCTTTTACTTTGCTTAGAAATCTTCTCTTGAACGTAGAACGCTGACTGGTGTTAGAAACTTTAGCTCCTTATATGCTGAATTTGTTCCCAAACGGCATCTTCTTTTTTATACTAAAAATAAAAAAGACCCACAAAGTCATTCCCATTTTCACTTCATACTTTTATGCTAAATATTTATCACACTATAACTTGTATGTTACAACCACTGGACTGCTTGTCCTATAGAACGAGGTCCTGCGAGACACCTGAAGTCAGGAACCGTTTCATTTCTCCATTTGTTGTTACAGCTTGTACACAGTAGATTCCTGAATATCCTTAGAACTGGCTAATTGCTCAATTTCAAACCCATTGTTATTAATACTACATGAAGATTAAAGTAAAATGATATAAAAGTTTTTCTTTTTTCAATGGCAATATTTAGGGAAAAGCAAAGAAAATACAGTATTTAGGGGCTTCCCCTGGTGGTCCAGTGGATAAGGACACCGCCTTGCAGTGCAAGGGGCGCTGGTTCGCGCCCTGGCCTGGGAAGATCCCACGTGCTGCAGAGCGGCTGGACTGATGTGTCTAATCACCGAGCCGGAGCTCTGGGCGCCCAGAGCCGGTGCTCTGCAACAACAAACGCCCCCGCAATGGGAGACCCGCAGGAGCCAAAGAACAAAGATGGATGAAAACAGAGAAATGAAAGACCAGTGGAAGTGGCCCGCCCGCTCCACTCCCTCCCCAATCCGATCCCAGCCCAAAATAAATAAATAAATAAATCTTTAAAAAAAAAAAGAAAATACAGTATTTAGAAGGTGAAATGTCCCAATCACATTTTGTTAAAACCTTTCTATTAAATAGTTCTAATCGGAAGTTTAAAGATTTCAAAATACCACATGCGTGATCCCTAAGCATAAAAACAAATAAGAGGACATCACATTTTAAAGTTTACCTTTGCAAGTATGGAGTAGTAGACACATTATATTTAATTAAGCAACCCGCCTTAGTTTCTGTACTGGGGGTTTTAACGTCACTGGCTGGCTCTTGAACTTTGACATCTTGCTCTTTTTCACAGTCTTGAAACACCACATGCCTAGGATGCTTATTTTCCATTTCTGGTTCTTCTGATCCAAGATCAATACCTGTATTATCAGTGTGGGCTTCTTGGATTTCTTCCTTGATCGCACAAATCTCCTCAATATTTTCTCCTACAGAAAGATTTATTGATGAAGCTTTTGGTCAAATATAAAGAACAAGTTCAGAAGACAAGGTTATTTATAGTTGGCTGGATTTTCAAAATCAAAGAACCACACTGCCATCTCCTAACCATTTATTTCTTCTGAATAAATACTGCTAACAGTGAACAAACATTTACTATCCCCTGTGTGTCAGGGACTACAATATGAATATAATATCCTCCCTATCCTTTAAGAAGTTCACATTCTGTGAAGAGACATGCTTAATTATAAAATGAAGAAAATGCTATAACTGAGATTAATAAAAAAAAGATTATGAAAACCTATACAAAGAAATAACTGACTTTGCTTAAGGGACAGGGAGATGGCAAAGGAAGGTTTCATAAATGACTTATATGGGGTTTTAAAAAATGATTAAGACAACATTAAAGGGAATATATAAGAATAATTTAAATTGAGGTCCATGCAATGCAGTCTTATTATCTACAGTCATGATGCTGTACTTTGCATCGCCAGGACTTGTTTATAACTGGTAGTTTGTATCGTTTGACTCTCCTTCACCCATTTTCAGTGGGTTGGGCTATTCTTAAACCTTCCTCTGCCTTTGGTTTGTGGTATACTAGTCTTCCTTGGTTTTTCCTTCTGTCTCCCTGACCATTCCCTCTTAAGTTCCTTCATTAAATATAGCCTTTAAGATCAGATCATATGTATCTTTTTTATGTTTCACAGGGGCAATATTAACAGCAATCATAAAGACAAATATTCTCTGTTGAACTAAAAAAAGAGATAATCTAGAGTTGTTCAGTCCTGTCTGACTCTTTGTGACCCCTGGTCTATATCTAGCAGGCTGCTCTGTTCATGGGATTCTCCAGGTAGGAATATTGGAGTGGGGGCTTCCCTGGTGGCTCAGTGGTAAAGAATCTGCCTGCCAATGCAGGAGACATGGGTTCGATCCCTCATCCAGGAAGATCCCACATGCTGTGCAGCAGCTAAGCCTGTGACCCAGTTATGGAGCCTGTGCTCTAGAGCCTCGGAGCCGCAACTATTGAGCCCATGTGCCGCAACTACTGAAGCCCGTGTACCCTAGAGCCTGAGTTCCACAACAAGAGAAGTCACCACAACAAGAAGCCTGTCACCTCAACTAGAGAGTAGCCTCCACTCCCTGCAACTAGAGAAGAGCCTGCAGCAGCACTGAAAACCCAGAATAGTCAAAAAGTCTATAAATAATTTTTAAAAAAAGATTGTCTTTAAGGAAAAAAAAAAAAGAATACTGGAGTGGGTTGCCATGTCCTCCTCCAGGGGATCTTCGCAACCAAGACAGGATATTAAGGCTTAGAGAAGTAAGGTAACTTTCACAGACACATGGTACCAAATTTGGATTCTGAACCAGACCTCCTAGTTAAAAATTATTTATACTACATACAGTCAATGAATTGCAGAGCTAAGTCAATAGAAGTATGAGGAAAGAAACAACTTAAACATTCTAAGTTTAAAAACGTAATTCAGCAAAGGCATTTAATTCAATCACAATTCATCTGAAGGAAATAAAAAATAACTTACCAAATTTACCTTTTTCTTGACTCTTCATTGTGAGAATGTCAACAATGGTATGTCGCATCTCTTCAATGGGCTTAATTTTTTTTAATGAAGAAAGCAGACCCATGTAAGTTTTGTATTCTCAGACATTAACTAGGTTATCTAAATTGAATATATTAAAACCAATGACTACTTATTTTAAAACAAAGCAATGGTTCTTGGACCATTTTTCTTTTTTTTTTTTAACTTTTATTTTACATTAAGGATCATATGTATCTTTTTATGTTTCACAGGGGCAATATTAACAGCAATCATAAAGACAAATATTCTCTGTTGAACTAAAAAAAGAGATAATCTAGAGTTGTTCAGTCCTGTCTGACTCTTTGTGACCCCTGGTCTATATCTAGCAGGCTGCTCTGTTCATGGGATTCTCCAGGTAGGAATATTGGAGTGGGGGCTTCCCTGGTGGCTCAGTGGTAAAGAATCTGCCTGCCAATGCAGGAGACATGGGTTCGATCCCTCATCCAGGAAGATCCCACATGCTGTGCAGCAGCTAAGCCTGTGACCCAGTTATGGAGCCTGTGCTCTAGAGCCTCGGAGCCGCAACTATTGAGCCCATGTGCCGCAACTACTGAAGCCCGTGTACCCTAGAGCCTGAGTTCCACAACAAGAGAAGTCACCACAACAAGAAGCCTGTCACCTCAACTAGAGAGTAGCCTCCACTCCCTGCAACTAGAGAAGAGCCTGCAGCAGCACTGAAAACCCAGAATAGTCAAAAAGTCTATAAATAATTTTTAAAAAAAGATTGTCTTTAAGGAAAAAAAAAAAGAATACTGGAGTGGGTTGCCATGTCCTCCTCCAGGGGATCTTCGCAACCAAGACAGGATATTAAGGCTTAGAGAAGTAAGGTAACTTTCACAGACACATGGTACCAAATTTGGATTCTGAACCAGACCTCCTAGTTAAAAATTATTTATACTACATACAGTCAATGAATTGCAGAGCTAAGTCAATAGAAGTATGAGGAAAGAAACAACTTAAACATTCTAAGTTTAAAAACGTAATTCAGCAAAGGCATTTAATTCAATCACAATTCATCTGAAGGAAATAAAAAATAACTTACCAAATTTACCTTTTTCTTGACTCTTCATTGTGAGAATGTCAACAATGGTATGTCGCATCTCTTCAATGGGCTTAATTTTTTTTAATGAAGAAAGCAGACCCATGTAAGTTTTGTATTCTCAGACATTAACTAGGTTATCTAAATTGAATATATTAAAACCAATGACTACTTATTTTAAAACAAAGCAATGGTTCTTGGACCATTTTTCTTTTTTTTTTTAAACTTTTATTTTACTTTTAACTTTTACAGAGTTTTGTTGTTTACAGATATGTATGTGCCCAGATTAGTCATATGTGTATCGCCCCCATCCCACCCCTCCAGATCGTCATACAGCACCCCTGCAGGATCCCCTTTTCTCACAGAGCAATGACTATAGCTATTTTCTTCACATGTGTTAGTACAGGCCTTCATGCTACTTCCTTTGAGCCTCCCACCCACTGTTAATTCCCCATAAATTTATATAATTTTCTTCCTTTTTTCCTACATTCCAGCCCATGGTTATATTTTTGTCTCACATGCTATTAAATGGATCCCTGAAGAGTTCACGGTTGATCAGTCTAACATTTCATTCATTCAGAAACTCAGCAGTTCAATAACTGCACTTTATGTCATAGAGTTTTTAAGTACTTGCTATGTTCTTTTGAACCACAGTGCCTGCTAACGCAGTATCTTCAAAGTATTATAAAACAGGGAAGCTCGGGGTCATAGTCTTCATTCTTGAATTTAGTCCTGAAGTACTCACCCATCTGGCTTTCAGCGTTCTTGTCCAGTTTTGATCTTAGTTTCCCAACTTCTGCTCTAATTTCCCATCTCTCTCTCTTTACCGCCTTCTCTGTGAATGCCTGGCTCTAGTTCTGCCTCTTAGCTAGACCAGCACAGCTACCATTGAGTAACGTCCCTTGTGGGTCAATGTAGTAGGGACCTAACATTCTCTTCCAAGTGAGGTACAGTTGAATACAATTATCCACTGGCAACGTGTTTTACACATTTAGAATACCTGCTATTTGATTTTTGATTCAGGTAAAAGATCAAATAGCATTTGCTGGCTTTGCTGATACTAAAGGATATACACCCTTCTTAGGGAAAGGTCAAGAAAAGAAAACGTTTTTTTAAAAAAATTTTTTTGGGCTCTTTTATTGTTTTTTATTTTTATTTAATTTCATCCATCTTTGTTCTTTGGCCTGTGTGGGCCTCCCATTGCAGTGGCCTCTTGTTGCAAAGCACCAGCCCTAGGCACACATGCTCCAGAGCGCTGGCTCAAAATTGGACACACTGGCCCAGCTGTTCCGCAGTACGTGGGATCTTCCCAGGCCAGAGATTCAACTGGTCCCCCTTGCACAGCAAGGCAAACTCCCCACCCATTGGACCACCAGGGAAGCCCGAAAACAAAAGTTTTTAAAAACTCTTTGTAAACAATTTTCAAGAATGCATTTCTGAGAAATTCAGCCAGAAGGAAATATATTTTAGGAATATTCACCCATAAAAACAAAAAAACCCCAACCAAATTAAAAGTGAGAGTTCTCTCACCAAGCCAGCAGCCAACATTTTAAAAGTTAATTTAATTCCATTTGCTTTCTATTCAATAAATACTTTTTAATACTGAAAATTCAGTCTATCAGTAGATTTCTCAACTACAGGATGTGCAAAAATGACGTGTGCTAAAATATTCCTCACGGTACATTTTATGAAATGCATATTTCAGCTTATAACCATTTTCTAGTGTCTGACTATCCCTCGTACATAATAAGTTTTAGAAGGTTGTTCTAAACAGCCTTTATAATATGTAATTCTTGTGGCCTTAAACATTCATTACTGCCACATAAATAAGCAAAATTGAATCAATAGTGATGTATTCCAAAATTAATTTTCCTGAAAATTTTTTACCCTATAACTCTGGCTTTCAGCGTTCTTGTCCAGTTTTGATCTTAGTTTCCCAACTTCTGCTTTTTCCATCTTTACCGCCTTCTCTGTGAATGCCTGGCTCTAGTTCTGCCTCTTAGCTAGACCAGCACAGCTACCATTGAGTAACGTCCCTTGTGGGTCAATGTAGTAGGGACCTAACATTCTCTTCCAAGTGAGGTACAGTTGAATACAATTATCCACTGGCAACGTGTTTTACACATTTAGAATACCTGCTATTTGATTTTTGATTCAGGTAAAAGATCAAATAGCATTTGCTGGCTTTGCTGATACTAAAGGATATACACCCTTCTTAGGGAAAGGTCAAGAAAAGAAAACGTTTTTTTATAAATTTTTGGTCTCTTTTATTGTTTTTTATTTATTTATTTTCATCCATCTTTATTCTTTGGCCGGTGTGGGCCCCCCATTGCAGTGGCCTCTTGTTGCAAAGCACCAGCCCTAGGCACACATGCTCCAGAGCGCTGGCTCAAAATTGGACACACTGGCCCAGCTGTTCCGCAGTACGTGGGATCTTCCCAGGCCAGAGATTCAACTGGTCCCCCTTGCACAGCAAGGCAAACTCCCCACCCATTGGACCACCAGGGAAGCCCGAAAACAAAAGTTTTTAAAAACTCTTTGTAAACAATTTTCAAGAATGCATTTCTGAGAAATTCAGCCAGAAGGAAATATATTTTAGGAATATTCACCCATAAAAACAAAAAAACCCCAACCAAATTAAAAGTGAGAGTTCTCTCACCACGCCAGCAGCCAACATTTTAAAAGTTAATTTAATTCCATTTGCTTTCTATTCAATAAATACTTTTTAATACTGAAAATTCAGTCTATCAGTAGATTTCTCAACTACAGGATGTGCAAAAATGACGTGTGCTAAAATATTCCTCACGGTACATTTTATGAAATGCATATTTCAGCTTATAACCATTTTCTAGTGTCTGACTATCCCTCGTACATAATAAGTTTTAGAAGGTTGTTCTAAACAGCCTTTATAATATGTAATTCTTGTGGCCTTAAACATTCATTACTGCCACATAAATAAGCAAAATTGAATCAATAGTGATGTATTCCAAAATAATTCTGAATTTTTTACCCTATAATAATGAAGACACATAAGTTTTCATCTCACCTGAGCTCCTGCTAGAATGGCCTTCTCATAGACTGTGATAATATTTTCAATAGGACTTGTTAGTGCTTCAATACGTGCCAGGCAGATCCAATATTTAACAAGTTTTGTGGCATCTGGAATATTTTTAATCAGGTCATTCAGTGTAACTAATACTTCTTCTCTTGGACATCCCTAAAACAGCAAGAAATAAAGTGAGTGATGCTGTGTAAGCCTACAAACTATCAACAATTAAGTAAACTTACTATAGTCAAGATCAGTGATAAAGGGAGAAAAAGTTCATAAAATTCATATTCATAAAATAATCACTGTTATTTTCCTGACTCTAAACTTATTCTGAATGACTAACAAGAAATAGATCAGTCAAGAAAAAAAGAAATACTAGTGAGAAAAAAATTAGTAAGAAAAATGACTAACACGGTACTCAATACTGATGTTTACCCTCTTGTATATTATGGAATTCTATTTGTCAGTGTATATATAGTCTTAGTTGCGGCTTGTGGGACCCATTTCCCCAATTTAATATTTTAGTTAAGTTTAATCTATGATAATAATTTCTGTTGCTAGTCTTTGGTAAAGTATAAAATGAGTAGAAAAAATAATTTTTAAATATGTTGATTGAATGTAAAAAACAGAAGTATCAAGTGAATACCCACCCCAGCCCACCCTATATTAACATCTTAGAGAAATATAGTATTTACAACTTAACTGAAAAAAATCTAAGTATCCCCTTACACAGTGATAGGAACTGAATTAGAATGCAACCCTTTAAAGGCTAAAGAGAAATAATCTCACAATTAACACTGAGTCCCCATAATACCACTGACAAAAAGATTGATGATATAATTTAATGAGAAAATGTTGATGAAGGTAACTGTAAGCTATAAACTTAACTTGTAAGCTATTAAGTTATAAGCTGTAAAACAAATATAAGAGGAAGACTACCTCATTAATCAGGTTCAGGCATTCAGAAATTGTCTTGTTTACTTTTTCAGTAAACATTCGTTGTTCATCTTCTTCTGCCATAGTAGTCCAGAAGGATCCAACTGGTTTTTCATCTTCTGTTTTGGGCTCAGGCCGGGTAACTACTGAGATCGGAGGCCTTTTCGGCATTCTTCCTTTGCCAGCTTTCCACTCACTCAGACGAGCTCTACAGTTAAAAGTAGCATATACACATTACTGTGACAGTGATGAGAGAATGCTGTCAACAGAGCAAAAGTTAAAAAACACTTCAGGTCTTTAATTCTGCTCTAGTGGCACATACATAGTTCACCTGCTTGAAGAAAAACAGGGAACACATCAACATTAACTATTATGCTCAAAGACCCCAAGAATGCATGTTTAAATGGACAGAATATAAAACATTTCTCAATTTCATTAAGCATTTTAACTTTGATTATATAAAACAACCTAGTTAAACATGTTTTGGTTTGGTTTTAGGCACTAAAACCATGTCCGGCTCTTTTGCGATCCCATGGACTGTAGCCCACCAGGGTCCTCTGCCCACGGGATTATCCTGGCAAGAATGCTGGAGTTGGTTGCCATTTCCTTCTCCAGGGAATCTTCCGACCCAGGGATCAAACCTGTGTCTCCGCATTGCAGCTGGATTCCTTACTGCAGCCACAGAAGCCCAATTAAACATACTCTAGCACAATAACTTAGGATCTACTATTCCTTAAATTTTAGTTAAGTTTAATCTATGTTGCTAGTCTTTGGTAAGTAAAAATCAGAAGTATCAAGTGAATACCCACCCCAGCCCACCCTATATTAACATCTTAGAGAAATATAGTATTTACAACTTAACTGAAAAAAATCTAAGTATCCCCTTACACAGTGATAGGAACTGAATTAGAATGCAACCCTTTAAAGGCTAAAGAGAAATAATCTCACAATTAACACTGAGTCCCCATAATACCACTGACAAAAAGATTGATGATATAATTTAATGAGAAAATGTTGATGAAGGTAACTGTAAGCTATAAACTTAACTTGTAAGCTATTAAGTTATAAGCTGTAAAACAAATATAAGAGGAAGACTACCTCATTAATCAGGTTCAGGCATTCAGAAATTGTCTTGTTTACTTTTTCAGTAAACATTCGTTGTTCATCTTCTTCTGCCATAGTAGTCCAGAAGGATCCAACTGGTTTTTCATCTTCTGTTTTGGGCTCAGGCCGGGTAACTACTGAGATCGGAGGCCTTTTCGGCATTCTTCCTTTGCCAGCTTTCCACTCACTCAGACGAGCTCTACAGTTAAAAGTAGCATATACAGATTACTGTGACAGTGATGAGAGAATGCTGTCAACAGAGCAAAAGTTAAAAAACACTTCAGGTCTTTAATTCTGCTCTAGTGGCACATACATAGTTCACCTGCTTGAAGAAAAACAGGGAACACATCAACATTAACTATTATGCTCAAAGACCCCAAGAATGCATGTTTAAATGGACAGAATATAAAACATTTCTCAATTTCATTAAGCATTTTAACTTTGATTATATAAAACAACCTAGTTAAACATGTTTTGGTTTGGTTTTAGGCACTAAAACCATGTCCGGCTCTTTTGCGATCCCATGGACTGTAGCCCACCAGGGTCCTCTGCCCACGGGATTATCCTGGCAAGAATGCTGGAGTTGGTTGCCATTTCCTTCTCCAGGGAATCTTCCCGACCCAGGGATCAAACCTGTGTCTCCCGCATTGCAGCTGGATTCCTTACTGCAGCCACCAGGGAAGCCCAATTAAACATACTCTAGCACAATAACTTAGGATCTACTATTCCACAATATAAATTTGCTTAAACTGACCCACATATGAAGAGAATCTGCATACAAAAAACCTCGAAGACTCTACAAGGAAAGGATGAGCCAGATTCACAGGTGGTACTCAAACTGAAAATCAAGCTAATAAAATGATGTCTACTTACTTTCTCTCCTCCGCAGTTTCTTTGGGGCGAGCCCATCTACTGTCAACAACTGCTTTCACCATGGTATGTCTGCGCTGATCAGTGCTCTTTGACCTTTCTATCAGTTTAGTATTAGAAGACAAAGCAGGCCTGGCTACCTTTTCAGCTGTCATGCTCTTGGGTAGTGTCTTAGTTCCTTTCATGTCTTGAGAACTGGTCTCGGTATCCGATGAGACGCTATTTAATTGTAACACTTCTTTCTCACAAGGCCCTTTCCGAACCGTAATGTGGGCAGACATCCTACCGATGCCTCGTTTCATGGCGTCCTGGGTATGACTGTGTTGACTTCTGATAGGAGGTCGCACAAGGTGTGAGACCTGAGATGTAGTGTTCGCCAGCTTAGTGGCGGTTGTCATATGTGAGGCTCTATCGCTTTTCACTGTTACGCTGCAGGCGTCTCCAGGCTGAAGATTTGTGGCCTTAGAGACAGTCGCTGGAAGTTTTGTGGCTGCTGCAGCAGAACACTCCTCTTTGACTTGCAGAGGTTTTCTAAAGGAATTGATCTTAGACTGAACAATTTGGCCACGGTAAGATCCAAGCACAGGTTTCTTGGGCATGTTAGCATCTTGCTTGGGTTTTTCTGTCATCATTGGTTTCTTTTTACTGTTGTTTTTAAGGTGAAATACTTGGCTTAATGTCCTGTGCTGACTTTGGGGGTCATCTTTAATTAGTAACAATGGCAGAGTTTGGTTACTACCCTCGGAATTGGGCGTGTCAGTGGCTATAGTTGAATTGGTTAATTCATTAGACGGTTTTAAAGGAATACCATCTTTTTCCCCATCTTTTTCCACTATCACATTATTTTTGATCCCACCAGGTCTATCGACGTTCTCTTTATCAGCCTAAAAGAGTTATTAAAGACAAATCAGTATTTTAGAATTCATTTCTTTCAGAAAGAGTTTAGGAAAAATATCTCCCTTAGAAATGAGGGAAAAGGGATGAAGAGTTACTCCATATCTTACCATTTTTGTCTTAAGTTTCAGAACTTTTGTCCCTTCTTTGATCTGGCCTTCAGCTGTCTTTATCATCTGGTCTCCATCACTTAAAAGAAAAGAAAAGAAAATCCATATCAAGGAAGCTTCCTTTTTTTGAGGAGAGATATGAGAAGATGTAACAATTCTGACTTTGTAGATTCTACACTGAGCTGAGATTTAGTTGTCCTAAGCAAAACTTTTCTTTATTGTAGGGAGATTTAATAGGGTAAACACATGACTGGGGAATTTAAAGATATTTTCTTATATGTCTTTTAAGTCTTATAAGTCTTTTCTTATAAGTCTAATACCCTCCCCCCATTATCTCATTCTAAACAAGTTGTTCTCTAGTTGTTCAAACAAGTCTTCAAAAATCTTCGTTAAGCATCACCTTCTTTGGGTAGTTTTAAGTGCCTGGTACCAGACTTACTTGAAAAAAATATTTTAGAACAGTTCTCCCAAGAGAAATCCAAAGACATTCACAATTAATTTATAATCACTGTGGATTTTAGTCTCTATGGCACTGCATTTAGACTATATATACCAAGCAAAAGGTTCTTCAAGAATTAAACCTAAACTTCTTTTTACAGAGATAGCCTGTGAGAATCTCTTATCAAGTGATTTCATATTTTATGAACAATGGGAAAAAAATGGTCAGTTGGACATGCCTTTGATTCTAAGTCAGATTTAAGTTCAGAAATGTAAAAATGTGAACAAAAT
Organism: Tragulus kanchil; assembly: GCA_022376925.1. Taxonomy (NCBI): domain Eukaryota; kingdom Metazoa; phylum Chordata; class Mammalia; order Artiodactyla; family Tragulidae; genus Tragulus; species Tragulus kanchil. The sequence goes on along the minus strand of JAIOJX010000003.1, from coordinate 71,426,438 downwards.
GTATATTTTAGAGTCAACAAAATTTGAGATCTCTGTAGTTGAGGTTTTTTTTTTTTAAAGATTTATTTATTTATTTATTTTGGTGGAGGTGGGGTGGGGAGGGAGGGGAGCAGGCGGGCCACTTCTATTGGTCTTTCATTTGTCCATTTTCATCCATCTTTGTTCTTTGGCCTGTGTGGGCCTCCCATCATGGTGGCCTCTGTTGTCGCAGAGCACCGGCTCTGGGTGCATGCACTCCAGAGCTCTGGCTCAGTAATTGGACACATGGGTCCAGCCACTCCGTGGCACGTGGGATCTTCCCAGGCCAGCGATCGAACCGGCGCCCCTTGCACTGCAAGGCGGTGTCCTTACCCACTGGACCACCAGGGAAGCCCCCTGTAGTTGAGTTTAGAATTTTCTTTTTTTCCCAGTGAGTGTAAGAGTACTCTAGACCCCATCACCGGAACTTCCCAGGTGGTCCAGTGGTTATGTCTTCACCCTGCAATGCAGAGGGTTCAGGTTTGATCCCTGGTCAAGGAGCTAAGATTCCCACATGCCTTTGGGCCCAAAAATTCAAAACATAAACCCCTTCACCTGGTTGGATTCCTTATTTAAACAAGTAGTTGAATGTTACAGTCTTCTGTGAATTATTATGTTCACCTTCTGCTTTCCCTTTATTAATCTCATTCTACCTCAAGGTTTTAAATAAATACCATCTACAAACTGACAACTCCCAAATTTTTATCTCGAGTTCCATTCTCATTCCTGAACTTCAGACACACACCACTGTTTGGCATCTCCACTTATTATTTATTTATTTTTTTTTGGCATCTCCACTTAGATGTCTTCTTGCTACCTCAAATTTAACATGATCAAAACAGAACTCCAGGTTCTCCCACTCCTCCCTAGGCTTCCCATCTCAGTATGTGGGATCGCTTAGCCACTTGGTTATTCAAATCAAAAGTCTAGGACCATCTTTTTTTTTAATTTATTCTTTTTTTCTTAATTTTGGCTATTTTATTGGTCTTTCATTTATTTATTTTCATCCATCTTTGTTCTTCGGCCTGTGTGGGCCTCCCATTGCAATGGCCTCTCCTGTTGCAGAGCACTGGCTCTGGGCACATGCGCTCCTGAGTGCTGGCTCGCAATTGGACACACTGCTCCACTCCGCGGCATGTGGGATCTTCCCGGGCCAAGGATCGAACTAGTGCCCTTTGCACTTCAAGGCAGACTCTTTACCCACTGGACCACCAGGGAAGCCTTAGGACCATCTTTTTGACTTAAACACAAAGTAGGGATTTGCGGAAAAAAAAAAAAAATTTTTTTTTAAAGTAAAGCAAAGTGATTAGTAAAATTTCTTTTTAATTTTTCTTTGGAAACAATGCTAAACTTACATAAAGCTGCAAAATTATAAATAGTTCAAATAATACTCTTTACCCAGATTTGCCCCTTGTTAACATTTTATCCCATATGCAATATCATTTGCACTTTTTCTGAACATGTCTATGTGTAGAGTATATACAACTTTCTACCTGAACCTTTCAAGTTAATTTATATACATGATGGCTCTTTACCCCGAAATACTTCGACGTTTATTTCCTAAAAATAGGAATTTTCTCCTACATAATCACAGAACAGTTATCGAATTCATAAGTTTACCCTGATTTACCACTTTATTGTTCATAGTTGAAAACTGACCTAAATAATGTCCTTTACAGCATTTCTTCTTCCACTATCAAACACAGCATAAGGGTCAAGTATTGAACTTAGCTGTCATATCTTTTTAGCCTCCTTTAACCTGGACATTCAGGATCATTATTTTTTCTTTTACATCCCATATCTAATCCATCACTAAGTCCTGTCAGCTCTATCTCCTAAATATGAGCAGAAGTTTCAACCCTGGGGAAGGGTATGAAGCATTCATCAAGACAAAATACATCAGTAACTATAGCACCTATTATAAAAGAAATACAAATTAAAATACTGGATTAAATGTTATTAAAATTCATTTCCTCTTTAAAAAGGACGACACTAGAAAATTTTAAATTACATGTGCGGCTTTAAATTACACATTACATTTTTACTGGACAGTTCTAATTTGACAGATGTGAAATGAAAACAGTTGACCTCACCTAGGTAACATCTGATTTTCCCTTTTGCATGCAAAGGAAGTTTTCCTTTTTAACAGATGCTCCTTGAGTTTCTGCCTTCTTTGCTCTAAGTAACAAAAGAGCTACAGGTTAGCATCAGCTATGATAGCAACACCAAATGAAATACTGATTTAACTCCGTAAAATATTCTACTTGAGATCACTTCTTGTCTATAACCGAAAATTTCCCAAGTCAGTACTGCCTTTGAGAAACAAATCACGTTTGGAAATGAGTGTTACTATATAACTGCTTCCTATAACCGCTCTGTACAAGAATCACATTGCTGTCGGAAAGGGAAAAGTCTGGGAGGGCATCACCGTCAACAGACCGTTTCTGGAAGCCAAGTTTCAAGAACTAAACGAGAGAAATGAGACAGCAGACTCCCAAGGTCTGATCTACCAGAACTGGGTGAGAATTTCTTGATTCCCTAGCCGATTCTAGATTTCTCTTAAATCGAGGGCGACCTGTGCTAAATCTGAAGCATCAGATGCGCACACCTTCCGCTCCAAAAATGAATTCCCGATCTCGGGAGGCGGGAGGCGCTGCGCAGGCGCGGTCAGCTTGTCCCCGGGAGCCCCGCGCACTCCCCTGCCCCCGGCTAAACGGATTCTCCCGCCGGTCTTCCCCGCCGGTGGGCGGCAACCGCACTCGAGGTGCTCNACNCGCACNCTCCCGGAAGGCACCGTGCTGACTGCCCATTTCATAAAGGACAACAATGCGGCCGCGAGAGGCTGAGAGCCCCGTGCAGGACACAGCATAAGGGTCAAGTATTGAACTTAGCTGTCATATCTTTTTAGCCTCCTTTAACCTGGACATTCAGGATCATTATTTTTTCTTTTACATCCCATATCTAATCCATCACTAAGTCCTGTCAGCTCTATCTCCTAAATATGAGCAGAAGTTTCAACCCTGGGGAAGGGTATGAAGCATTCATCAAGACAAAATACATCAGTAACTATAGCACCTATTATAAAAGAAATACAAATTAAAATACTGGATTAAATGTTATTAAAATTCATTTCCTCTTTAAAAAGGACGACACTAGAAAATTTTAAATTACATGTGCGGCTTTAAATTACACATTACATTTTTACTGGACAGTTCTAATTTGACAGATGTGAAATGAAAACAGTTGACCTCACCTAGGTAACATCTGATTTTCCCTTTTGCATGCAAAGGAAGTTTTCCTTTTTAACAGATGCTCCTTGAGTTTCTGCCTTCTTTGCTCTAAGTAACAAAAGAGCTACAGGTTAGCATCAGCTATGATAGCAACACCAAATGAAATACTGATTTAACTCCGTAAAATATTCTACTTGAGATCACTTCTTGTCTATAACCGAAAATTTCCCAAGTCAGTACTGCCTTTGAGAAACAAATCACGTTTGGAAATGAGTGTTACTATATAACTGCTTCCTATAACCGCTCTGTACAAGAATCACATTGCTGTCGGAAAGGGAAAAGTCTGGGAGGGCATCACCGTCAACAGACCGTTCCTGGAAGCCAAGTTTCAAGAACTAAACGAGAGAAATGAGACAGCAGACTCCCAAGGTCTGATCTACCAGAACTGGGTGAGAATTTCTTGATTCCCTAGCCGATTCTAGATTTCTCTTAAATCGAGGGCGACCTGTGCTAAATCTGAAGCATCAGATGCGCACACCTTCCGCTCCAAAAATGAATTCCCGATCTCGGGAGGCGGGAGGCGCTGCGCAGGCGCGGTCAGCTTGTCCCCGGGAGCCCCGCGCACTCCCCCGCCCCCGGCTAAACGGATTCTCCCGCCGGTCTTCCCCGCCGGTGGGCGGCAACCGCACTCGAGGTGCTCGACCCGCACACTAACACCACGGAAAGGGCACCGTGCTGACTGCCCATTTCATAAAGGACAACAATGCGGCCGCGAGAGGCTGAGAGCCCCGTGCAGGTTTCTCGCACAACTAGACGCGCGGGAAGCTGGCCTGCGGACCCACCGCCCTGAAAGACTTGTCCCAAACCCCCGCGGCCGCCCCGGCCCCTCCGGCAAACGATCCGCCCTCCGGCTCGCGCCGCTCCCGCCACCGCCGTCCTCACCTCTGAAGGCGGACTGGGCCCTCTGACTCGGGGGCAGCTTCAGGTCCTGGGGGACGGCTGGGGTGCTCATCGCAGCCCGGGTCAGGGACAGACGCAGATACACTCCAGCCCCAGCCGCCTGCTAACCGCGACTGGGCGCGCAGGGCTCTGCCTGAGCCAGCGCAGCGCCGCCTCCTCCCATTGGAGCTTGGCGTGAATTGAATGAACCAATGGGGTCAGAGGGGCGGGGCCAGAGCTGCAGATGCAGGGGCGGGGCTTGCGTCTCCCGATTTTAGTTAGGACCGCGCTGGACTGAGTCTTTCGGTTTTCAAACCTAAACAGCGTTCCTGGTCTCGGACTTGGCACCCTGGGAAGAGTCGGCCTGCTAAGTCTCTGCTCTTCAGCAGATAAGTCTCATCTTTTAAACGTTCACGATGCATTGATGACGGCAAAGGAGAAAAGTGTTGTTTGCCGTGTTCACTAGGAGGAGGACTATAAGCACCCACTACTGTATTTATTTCCCTATCACACGTGTATTTATTTCACTATCACAAATACTTCTTAATTGCCGGATCACAGCCCTGAAGTGGGAAGTTATCATCTCCTGTGTCACAGATAAGGTGACAGACTCCGTTTTATGTGTCCACGTCTGCACAGATTGCAAAGAGGAACTGAAATTGGGGTCTGCTTTCCTCTGTACGACACAATTTATCAGATGCGACAAAGAAGAGAGGAAGAGAAAGATTTAAAATGGGGATAGATCTTTGTTTTATGATCCTGTGAAGGTAAAATCAGCCTTTGTCATACACATTTTGTGTATTTGTACATTAAAGTGTACTGCCATAATCTTTCAGACCTCATAAAAATATTGATTTCACAAAATTCTCGCCAACACCCAATGGATGAGACAAAATGAAATGAATTAGACCCAGGTGATTTTCTGGTGGTGAGGAGCAAGCGGAGGGATAGGGAAAGTTCTGGGCTGTGCCTTTCTGGTTTTAAGCACAGCATCACACCCTTTCTCTGCCTTGCTTGATCACTGAAGCTGGGTTTGGCTGGAATATTTCAGCCAGGCTTTAAACGTGGAGACAGAGAATGGGAAGATCCCATTTCAGTCTTTCCTCCCCATGGCCTCCTCAGGTGTCTGTCAACTATGGTCAGTTTTCCCCATCTTTCTTTTTTCCTTCAGGCTAATGCTAGCATCTTGCTAAATTACTTTGGAATATTCTGTAGGTTTTTTTCTTCTCGATGAAATGTCGCATTTTTAGTATAACTTCGCCTACACTTAAGGCCAACTCTAGGAGAATCAACAGCCAAACAAGTGCTATCACCATCCCTAAGACATCGCCGCTGTTTAGACACTACTATGAATATTGTTGATTATTTACTAAAGTTTCATCAGACCGGTTGGGTCCCCAAGGATTCCCATGAGGCAACAGAATACAGTTTAACAAAACAAAACAGTTAAAGAGTGACTCGACCCTCCAAAGCATAATACTAAATTAAAGAAGCTAGCCACAAAAGGTCACATGTATGGTATGATTCCATTTACATGAAATATCCAGAATAGAAAAATCCATAATGACATGGGGCTTCCCTGGTGGCTCAGAAGGTAAAGAATCTGCCTGCAATGCAGGAGACCCAGGTTTAATTCCTCAGTTGGGAAAATCCCCTGGAGAAGGGCATGGCAACCCACTCCAGTATTCTTGCCTGGCGAATGTCATGGACAGAGGAGCCTAATGGGCTATAGTCCATGCGGTCACAAAAAGACATAACCAGAATGGGGGCTGCCAAGGACCGGAGTTAGAGGGAGATGATGGCAGACCACTTAACAGGTTAGGAGCTTTAACTCTGGAGTGATGGAAATGTCTTGGAACTAAGTGGAGGCGCTGAAATTTCTGAGCATCTCTTTAGGGCTCAGTCTTTCTGGTGATCAGTCCTCATCCAGGAGCCCGCCCAGAGTCAGCTCATTAAAACCAGTCATGCTCACTGCTCTCATCACTAAGGAACTGACAAGAGTTTCAGGAATTCTGTGCTAGAAACTAGACAAGAGACCAATACAGATTTTCTGTCTCACAATGGATGCATCTCAATAACATGGCGTTATGTTTAAGAGGCCAGATACAAAGGACTACCTTATGATTTCATTTACATGAAATACTAGAAAAAACAATAGCGATAGAAAGCAGATCAGTGATTCTTCAAGGCCAAGCAGTGTGTTGGGCGGGTGGGGGCAGGGGAAGGGAGGGAATCTGAATACAGAGGGATCCAAAGAAACTTTTTGTTATGACAGGAATGTTCTCTATATAATTTTAAAATGGGAGTTAAAACTTATCAAATTGCATATTTAAAAACTGGTAACTTTTATTGTACATAAATTATACATAAAAAATAGACGAACCTAGAAGAGAGAAAGTAAGGAAGGAAATTGTGTTCAACTGCATTTTTGGACAAGAGTCTCAGTGTGTCAAGTAGTCAATGATTCCTAAGAATTTTTTTAAAAATTAGGGATCGATGTTGAATTGTATCAAATGTCCTTTACAATTTCTTTAACGATCTTTTAATTTTCTTCTGTAGTCTATCAATGGGTTACAGTTTTGTGTGTTAATTATTCTTTATTTTCAAAAAACTTTTTATTTTATATTGAATAAACACTCTTGTGATAGTTTCAGGTGAACAGCACTCAGTCACACATACAGGCTCAACTACTCAGTCGTGTCCGACTCTTTGCAACCCCATGGACTAAACGGCCAGGCTCCTCTGTCCATGGAATTTTCCAGGCAAGAATACTGGAGTGGGTTTCCATTTCCCACTCCAGGGAATCTTCCTGACCCAGGGATCAAACCCTTGTCTCCTGCTTTGTCAGGTAGATTCTTTACCAGGAGAACCACCAGGAAAGCCCCAGTCATACATGTATTCAATGGGTTAAATTTTGATAATAGTTTTCCTAATATTGAATTGTATTTGTACTCCTTGGATAAACTGCTTGTGGACTGTGCTCTGCCATTCTTTTAATATTCTGTTTACTTACTTTTGCTATTGATAATATTTTTATATAAACTTTTTGCATTCATACTAATGTGACCATTTTCAGATACATTCTTCTTTTTTTTTCATATACATTCTTATAGTACTTTTGTTGAGTTTTTGCATTAGTGACTTTTTGTCTTCACAAACAGAATTTGGGAACTTTTCTTTTTCATGCTCTGGAAAAGTTTAAGTGCTAAAAGAATTATTTTTTTTTCAGCCAAGATTTTTAAAGAATTCACTTTTGAATCTGTTTGGTCCTGAAGTGTTTTCTGGTTTTCTTTTTCTTTTTTTGGTAACTCTGATAACTTTCTTAATTTTAGGCTTTAAAAATCATTTTCTGGGGTTACTTTGAACGTTCATGTTCTCCAAACACCCATGACAGTCAAGGTTTTGTATTCATTTGCTCAGGGTTTTGCAACACATCTTTTATGAGAATCACAGATGTTCAGTCCCAGTTTGTATCACTTCTAGGGTCTCCAGGAACCAATGCTCACACGCAGCCTTGGAAAAGGAGTTGAGGATTTCAGAGGCAGCCCTTCCCCGTGTTGGAATTTCCAAGCAGGTAAAGCATGTTGCTGTAATGAGTTAAAATGTATCTTCCTAAAACTCAGAGCATAGGATTTATGACTAGAAAGGGAATCAAGAAATGAGCTGGACTGGGAATTCCCTGGTGATCCAGGGGTTAGGGCTCTGCTCTGCGCCGCGCCGCAGGGACAGAGGTTTGATCCCTGGTCAGGGGCCTGAGATTCCCACAGGCCACAAGGCACAGCCAAAACCAGCAGCGGGCATCCCCTGGAGGTTCAGTGGGTAAGGACACCGCCTTGCAGTGCAAGGGGCGCCGGTTCCATCCCTGGCCTGGTAAGATCCCACGTGCGTGGAGCGGCTGGACCGATGTGTCCAATCACCGAGCCGGAGCTCTGAAGCGCATGCGCCCAGAGCCGGCGGTCTGCAACAACAGATGCCACAATGATGGGAGGCCCACACGGGCCAAAGAACAAAGACGGATGAAAATATTGAAATGAAAGACCAACAGAAGTGGCCTGCCGGCTCCCCTCCCTCCCCAGCCCGACCCCCGCCCAAAATAAATAAATAAATAAATCTTTAAAAAAAAAAACAAAAAACAAAACCCAGCAGCAACCACAACAAAAACCAACCCAACTTTCACACAATCTCACTTCCCCTTCTGTTCTTGAGCAAAGAAACCAACCCATTTCTTTGCTCTCCTTGGCAGAAACATTCCTCAAAAGGGTCATCTCTGCTCCCTGTCCATAAGTCCTCCCTTCTTTTTCTCTTTTAAAAGCAGTCCATGGGGGCTTCGTTGGTGGCCTAGTGGGTAAGGACACCGCCTTGCAGTGCAAGGGGCGCCGGTTTGATCCCTGGCCTGGGAAGATCCCACGTGCCGTGGAGCGGCTGGACCGATGTGTCCAACTACCGAGCCGGAGCTCTGGTGCGCATATGCCCAGAGCCGGTGCTCTGCGGCAAGAGGCCACTGCGATGGGAGGCCCACATGGGCCAAAGAACAAAGATAAATAAATGAAAGATCAATAGAAGTGGCCAAAAAAAAAAAAAAAGCAGTCCATGAAGATGTCTTTCTTCCACCACCCCACTGGACCACGCTTGCCAAGGCCACCAATATGCCCACGTGGTAAGAGCAGGATCCAGTCTCCACACCACCTGAGCCATCCGTGTGGATTTGTCACAGCCCAGCTTTTTCCTCGAGGTCCCCTGCCTTCCCTTGGCCTCCAGGCCCCATGCCCTCCTGGTTGTCTTCTGACCTCACCAGCAGCTCCTTCTCCATCTCCTTTTCTGCGTTCCTCCCCCGCCGACCTGTATACTTTGGTCTAAAGGAATATTCTCCTGCTCTTGAACAGAGGCTGTCCAACCTCACGGCGTTAGCCACCCCTCCGGACGAAGATTTTCTTTCGATTAAGAAGGTATTGAGAAATAATCTCATCAGCAAATGAAAAACAAGAATAAAAAGCCAGGGTAACTTGGTTTGGGGGAAGACCAGTTTGCTGGTGGCACTACATTCTGGCTAAATAAGTTCCCAATATGTAGCAGGCTCTCGAAAAATGGGTTCGAGCTCCTTAAAGCAGTCATCCGATTTTGGGAAGGCACTCTAATAATCCTAAAGAAGAAAATACCAGTTGTAGAAGTACAAATAAAGGTGCTTCCTTTATAACGCAAAATATATAAAGAACTGAAAGGGACAGCAGCTGAGGCCCAGTGGGTAGGAATGGCAGTCACGGGCTGCTTTGCAGAGACGCATATTATTAATAGATTAATATGACGATCTAGTAAATGATAATAGATTTAGATAGTCCTGAAATATTACCGAATGTAAATTCGTGAGGTCTGTGTGAATACTGGAAATGTTTAAATAAAAATGATTTTAATTGGAAAAAAGAGTGGGGCACAAAATAGTCCTTTTTCTTTTTTTTTTTCATCAAAGGTTTTTATTTCAGCTGCTTCAGGACCTTGACTTTATGCTCCTTTTTCTTTTTTTAACAGAATATTACTTATATATTTATTGAATCTGTGGGGAAAAAAATCAATGCATAAATATTCACCTCGGGGGAAAAAGTTGTCATTTACAGGCTTTCATGAGCATAGCAGCATGCTGGGAACTGAAAAGAAAACGGCACAACTGTGCAGGAACAATGAATGCAAAAGGAGGAAGTTGCCTAAGCTGGACAAAGGATGGGGCGGACGTCCCCAAGGGGACTTTGGCCGATGCACCGCCAGGGGGCGCTCCAGGCACGCCTCTACGGCCGCCGGCGCCCCCGGGGCCGCGCGCGCTCCGCAGGGCACCCGGGCCAGCCCGCCGTCCTCCCCGCCGGCCTCCGCCCCGCCCGCCGCCAGGGGGCGCCGCAGGCTGCCCGGCGCTCGGCTCGCCGCCCGGGAGCGCCGGCGCGGGCGAGCGGCAGGGGCCGGCCAGGCGGCGGCCATGGACCGCTTCGTGTGGACCAGCGGCCTCCTGGAGATCAACGAGACCCTGGTGATCCAGCAGCGGGGCGTGCGCATACGCGGCGAGGAGAAGGTAGGGCGGCGGGCCCGGGCCCCGGGTTCAGACGAAGATTTTCTTTCGATTAAGAAGGTATTGAGAAATAATCTCATCAGCAAATGAAAAACAAGAATAAAAAGCCAGGGTAACTTGGTTTGGGGGAAGACCAGTTTGCTGGTGGCACTACATTCTGGCTAAATAAGTTCCCAATATGTAGCAGGCTCTCGAAAAATGGGTTCGAGCTCCTTAAAGCAGTCATCCGATTTTGGGAAGGCACTCTAATAATCCTAAAGAAGAAAATACCAGTTGTAGAAGTACAAATAAAGGTGCTTCCTTTATAACGCAAAATATATAAAGAACTGAAAGGGACAGCAGCTGAGGCCCAGTGGGTAGGAATGGCAGTCACGGGCTGCTTTGCAGAGACGCATATTATTAATAGATTAATATGACGATCTAGTAAATGATAATAGATTTAGATAGTCCTGAAATATTACCGAATGTAAATTCGTGAGGTCTGTGTGAATACTGGAAATGTTTAAATAAAAATGATTTTAATTGGAAAAAAGAGTGGGGCACAAAATAGTCCTTTTTCTTTTTTTTTTTCATCAAAGGTTTTTATTTCAGCTGCTTCAGGACCTTGACTTTATGCTCCTTTTTCTTTTTTTAACAGAATATTACTTATATATTGATTGAATCTGTGGGAAACAAATCAATGCATAAATATTCACCTCGGGGGAAAAAGTTGTCATTTACAGGCTTTCATGAGCATAGCAGCATGCTGGGAACTGAAAAGAAAACGGCACAACTGTGCAGGAACAATGAATGCAAAAGGAGGAAGTTGCCTAAGCTGGACAAAGGATGGGGCGGACGTCCCCAAGGGGACTTTGGCCGATGCACCGCCAGGGGGCGCTCCAGGCACGCCTCTACGGCCGCCGGCGCCCCCGGGGCCGCGCGCGCTCCGCAGGGCACCCGGGCCAGCCCGCCGTCCTCCCCGCCGGCCTCCGCCCCGCCCGCCGCCAGGGGGCGCCGCAGGCTGCCCGGCGCTCGGCTCGCCGCCCGGGAGCGCCGGCGCGGGCGAGCGGCAGGGGCCGGCCAGGCGGCGGCCATGGACCGCTTCGTGTGGACCAGCGGCCTCCTGGAGATCAACGAGACCCTGGTGATCCAGCAGCGGGGCGTGCGCATCTACGACGGCGAGGAGAAGGTAGGGCGGCGGCCGGCCCGGCTTCGCTCCCCCGACCCCGGCTCCCCGGCTGGCCTGGCCGGTCGGCGCCGCCCCCGCCGTCCACGCCCGCCCCGCGCCCGGCTCCGGCCCGACTCGAGAACCGCTCCGGGCGGGCGGAGGCGCCCCTCTCCCTTCCGGGGAGAGACCCCTCCGGGCGGCACGGCGGGCGCGGGAGAACCCCGAGTCGTCGCCCCGATCGCGGCGGGCAGGCCGGTTCCGCCTTGGTCCGGAGGCCGCCGGGTACTGCGCTCCCGAGCCGGGCGCGGCTTCGGGCGCCGGGACCTGGGGGAGCCGGAGGGACAGGGCGGTCCCGGCCGGGGCGGGAGGGGGCGAATGGAGAGGATTTCCGAACGAGAAGAGCCCGCGTCTCCCGGAGCGCTTAGGCTGAAGGCTCTGTGTGTTGTCTGCTGGTTGGTTGTTGGGAGAGACGTTAGGAAGGAGGTTTGATTGTTCTGTCGAGTGATGTAATAGGCCGTGCTCGGTGATCCAGGCGTGCACCGAAGGAAGTGTGCGTGCAAATTGCAAGCAGAAATACTACCTGTGTTTCACAGAAACATGAACACTCACTGCAGACTTCTGTCAGACTACAGACGATCATCCTGTGCTGGATGATATGTGTGAGCTGGAATTAGGAAAACAACAAACAAACAAACCATTTACTCATCAGCATTTTTAGTTTCCAGGAAGTTTTCACTTGCTACCTCCTGCAGTTCCTTAGAGAGACTTCCTCCTGTACTTCTGCACACGTTGCTGGACCAGAGCTTTTTCCGGTCTGCACTTTACTGAAGCCTGAGTCCCTCCTTCTTCCTCCCAGGTGGTGGGGGGCGGGGGTTACACAGCCGTCCGAGGCACCGCTGACGTGCCTGGGGACCCCGGGGCCCTGCCTCCCGCATGGCGTTTTTAACATGTTTCCATGATTGGGTCAAGATCTTTTGTTGTTGTTGTTTTGGCTTGGACTTAACTCTGTTTACTGGCTTTCCTGGTGGCTCATCAGTTAAGAATCCACCTGCCTATGCATGTGATTAATCTGAGATTATACATATCTGTAAACAAAACTCTAAAAACAAAAAAGGGAAAATTTTAAAAATTTAAAAACACTTACAAAAGGGAATCCACCTGCCAATGCAGGAGACACGAGTTCCATCCCTGGATCAGGAAGATCCCCTGGAGGAGGGCATGGCAACCCACTCCAGTGTTCTTGCCTGGAGGATTCCATGGACAGAGGAACCTGGAGGGCTACAGTCTATGGGATCGCAAAGAGTCAGACACCACTTAGAGACTAAACAATAGCAACCACAGTACTGCCTCAGTATTTCTAGTAACTTGATCAAAAATTGGGCTTGCATCTTTTGATTGGAGTGACAAGCTAAATTTTTTTGTAAACTGAGGTTCCACATTTGGATCTGTCCTGCGGGGAAGCTTAATCAACCTCCCCTCCCTAAAGAGGTGGGAGCCTGCCCCCTCCTCAGGACTGCTCTTCAAACACTTCTCCAAAGTCACTCCCTGTGGCAGCCTTGCTTTTGCGGATCCCCACACACGTTCTATGGAATTCCAATATGCAGATGAGAGACATCATGGCCAGAACAGGCTATAACTGTAATATCTTTAAAACAATAAGAAATAAAATCTTTTAGTAGCTGGATATGAAAAACCATTGCTGAACCAGCAAGTTTTAGTTTTTTCTGCATTTATATTTCTGCTTGTTTTAGAGACAAGTAGATATAGGTGTCAGAGGGTTAAAAAAACAGTCACGGGAAACATTTAGTTGAGCTTCTTTGGTTTAGTCAATTTTTTTTTTTATAACCAATTCTTGTTATTGAAGTTAATTTACAGTGCTACGTCAGTTTCAGGTGTGTAGCAAAGCGATTCAGTTGTTATATACATATATCTGTTCTTCAGACTCTGTTGTTCAGTTGCTCAGTCGTGGCCAACTGTTCTGTGACGCTGTGGACTGTAGCCGGCCAGGCTCCTCTGTCCATGGGATTCTTCAGGCAAGAACACTGGAGTGGGTTGCCATGCCCTCCTCCAGGGGATCTTCCCGACCCAGGGATCAAACCTGCGTCCCCTGCACTGCAGGCGGATTCTTTACCATCTGAGCCCCCAGGGAAGCCCTGTTACCACAAGAGCCTGGAGTTAAATCTCTGCTGATCAGATTCCCATAACCTGTGCTTTGTTCACTTCAAAAATACGGCAGTCAAAAAAAAAAAAAAAAAAAAAAAAAAACGGCCGTCACCAGTGCAGTATGTTTATAAAACAGAGCATCCTCTGAAGACAAGGAAGTGGGGACCCTCATGGGTGGTTGAGAAAATTGCGACCTGTCCAGGGTCACACAGTTCGTCGTGGTGGAGCCAGACCCTTGCTCTCTCCACGCCCAGGTGCCTCTTGCTTGTTTATACAGGCGCAGTTTTCATGAGCCCCTTCCGACCGGATAATGTGTTGTTTTCGTAAGCAGCGTGGACAGGTCATTTGTTTCCATTCACAGAAGCATCTGTGGCCTCAGCTGATTTAAAAAGCAATGTAAGGAGGCTAGTGGTGTGGAAGCGTGGCACGTTGCCAGCTTATGCTCGAAGATTTAGAAAATGTGTGTTTTCTTAAGCTGTCTATTTCACTTTTTAGGAATTTACCCCTGGGAAAAAATCAGAGATGTATACAACTATAATGAGTGAGGGTGTGCATGTCAGCAGTATTTTATATGTATATATATATATATAGAATTTATTCTTCTGTATCTATAGTTTGTATTACATGTATAAGATGTATTCTATACTACTATATATTATTCTCTCTGTAATTTATTATTTTTATATAATTTATTATTCTATATCATTTATGTAATTAATATATATGATTTATTATTCTATATCATTTATGTAATTATTGTATATAATTTATTGTTCTATATATAGAATTTATTGTTCTGTAGTATAGGGGAAAATTGGAAGCAATCTGAATGTCCACCATGGAGCTTGGTCAATTAAATATGACATGCCCTAACCAGCTTAGGTGACTGACAATAGGCTGCTGAGTGAAGAAAGTAAGTTATAAAACTATAAGTATCATGGCCTCATTTTAAGTTTATATCCACACACCCTGGCTCAGTCTGATTATGAAGGATTTCATTATCTTTTTAGACTTAAAAAAATTTTTTTTTCAACAGCGTATTACTTTTATAACAGAGATATATTAAAACAAAAGAGCAAGAGCATATTCAGCGAATGTTTAAGCTGTTTTAACTACTGACTTTTAAGCAGTTGAAATTATTCTCTGAGTGGTAGACGCAAACCAGCCTAAACTTGCCTGTGGGTTTGAGCTCATAATCCCTTGCAATCCCGGAAGCGAACGTTTAGTACACAATGTCCTCACCGCGTGTGAAGAGCAGCAAGCTTTACTTACCTCGTTACCTGTGCACATTGTCCACCCACGCAGTCCTGGAACCTCTGCCTCCAGCTTTAAACTCACAGCCTACTTGGATTTCAGATCAGATAAGGTACAGTTTCTTAATCAGGATTATTACAGCTATGCTATGTGATATGGCATCACTTCCCCTGTAGCTCAGTTGGTAAAGAATCTGCCTACAATGCAGGAGACCCGAGTTTGATTCCTAGGTCAGGAAGATTTCCTGGAGAAGGGAATGGTAACCCACTCCAGTATACTTGCCTGGAGAATTCCATGGACAGAGGAGCCTGGCAGGCTGTCGTCCATGGGGTCGCAAGGAGTCGGACGAAACTTACCAACCAAACCACTAATGTGGCATCATGTACTCTCAAATTGATAAAATATTTGCTTCTGGAAAAGGACAGGCTTATTCCTTGGCAAAAAAAAGGGATTTAAAAATAGCTTCAATTCAGTCACGTGGTGCAGCTGGTTTCTTCCCATGGAAGCTTATTAACCAGATTACTTAAACTCACTAATATTCTTCTTGTTTTTCTTTTAAACTCACTAATATTAAGATATTAGTAATACAGTCAGATGTTACTCTTAGAAAATCAGTTTTTAAATTCATGTTAAAAGTATTGGTTACGTTTAGGGCTTCCCTGGTGGTCTAGTGGGTAAGGACACCACCTTGCAGTACAAGGGGCGCCGGGAAGATCCCACGTGCCGTGGAGCGGCTGGACCAATGTGTCCAACCACTGAGCCAGAGCTCTGGAGCGCATCCGCCCAGAGCCTCTGCAACGATAGAGGCCACTGCGATGGGAGGCCCACACGGGCCAAGGAACAAAGATGGATGAAAATGGACAAATGAAAGACCAATAGAAGTGGCCCGCCTGCTCCCCTCCCTCCCCACCCCACCTCCACCAAAATAAATAAATAAATAAATAAATCTTAAAAAAAAAAAAAAGTATTGGTTATGTTTAGAAAAGGACTTCTGACAAAAAGAGTGTTTCTGCTTATGTCTGATTTAATAAAAAATAATTTATATACATTTCAGAGTTCATCAAGTCATATATGCATGTAACAAATTTCTTTGTCTTATTAGGTGAATAATAAAGTTTTTAAATATGGGTAAGCCAAAAGAAGTAGCTTCAAATAATCGTAATCCTTAACCCATAAACAGTTATGTTCGTTACATTGTGTCCATGTGATTGTGTAGGGTTGTGTGTGTGTGTAAGCATACTATGTATACTGCTTTTTTCTATATTATTATCAAGAGCATCTTGTAATATATTGTCAAGTGCATATATAAGTATATTTATAAATATTTTCACTTAGGAATGATATATAATAATGTTCCAGTTAGTTATTTACTTGATACATACTCTTTTTAAAATTTTTATTTTACTTTTACTGAGTTTTGTTGTTTATAGATATGTATGATCCCAGATGAGTCATATGTATATCCCCCCATGATACACACTTTTAACCACATTATTTTAAACTCAAAAGGATTATTGTCTGAAGTCAAATGGACCTTCACTAAACTAATATTCTTGGAAATTATAAAATAATTATGTACTGGAAATTATGAAATAATTATAAAATAATTTCTACGCATATTGGCAAATTATAAGCATTTTTTAAATTATTACTTAAATTTTTTTTTAACATTCTGTTTGTTTTATTTTATTTTTTGGGGAGGGAGGGTTGGGGAGGGATGGGGGTAGGCAGGCGGGCCACATCTATTAGTCTTTCATTTCTCTATTTTCATCCGTCTTTTTTCTTTGGCTTGTGTGGTCCTCCCATCGCGGTGGCCTCTGTTGTCTCAGAGCACGGGCTCTGGGCACATGCGCTCCAGAGCTCCGGCTCGGTAATTGGACACATCAGTCTAGCCGTTCCGCGGCAAGTAGGATCTTCCCAGACCAGGGATCGAACCGGCGCCCCTTGCACTGCAAGGCGGTGTCCTTACCCACTGGACAACCAGGGAAGCCCTAAATTATAAGGATTTAAAGTTTGATCTCAAAGACCTGACTGACATTCTTGTGATTGTATCACAGTTTAAAAAAATTTTAACATTTATATTTTGCATAAATAATACAATCCCATGATAAAAAACCAAAACTCATGCAAAGTTAAAAGCCTCCCTCCTGTCCTCCTCTGTCTCCTGGTTCCGCCTCAGGAGTCACGAGTGCTTCGTCCTAGAGTCGTGCGTGTGAGCCATACACAGGTGTTTGTGTAAAATAGTCTTTTCCCTTTTAAAGTGTAAACCTTTACCACGCATACAAAGTTCCGACACATGCGTTTTTCACTTTCTGTAGAGAGTTTGCCGTATTCTATTGATTCTAAATTCACATCCCTCCGAATCCCCCCTACACACACACACTGGCGTTTAGCAACTCCAGAAGCCAGATGTATGTTACAATTGATAGCATCTTAGATTTTCATCACATACAATAAATGCATGAAGAGTCTCCTCATTCTTTTTGATGACTGAGTTGTCCTTCCTTGTGTTTATGTGCATTTCCCTGTTGATGGACATTTAAATTGTTTCCTATCATTTGCTTTTAAAAAACAACAATGAGTAACTTTGTATACCTGTGTAAATTCACTGCTAGGATAAATTTCTAGAGTGGATCAAAAGATTGGTGTATTTGTGTTTTTGATAGATGAGAACACATTGCCCTCCAGTGATGTGTAGTAAATGCGTTTCTTCCCAACATGTCAGCACAGTGGTATCGAACTTTGGAACATATGGACGAAAAGGGTATCCTGATGTTCTCTTAATTTGCCTTTTCTGATGGTCAGTGAGATTGGGCATCAATTAATGTGTTTAAGAGTTATTTGTAGTTCCTGTTCTATAAACTTTCTGTGAATAGTCTGTGCCTGTTTACCTAGTGGATTATAGACTCTTTTCTTACTGATTTGTAAGCATACCTTATATATTAAGAGGACGTATGTTTGTCTCTGTTGTGAGTTACAGTTATGTTTTCCCAGTCTGCCATCTTTGCCCTTGATGGTTTTCGCCCTGAAGAATTTGTGTACATGTGTGTATAAATGTTTGTGGTGGTTGTTTTCCTCTAATGCTTATGGATTTGTTGTTTTCCTTAGAAAGATTTTCTCCAGTCCATAGTGATTTTTGAAATTCTCTTGCGATTTTATAATTTTTTAACTCAAATAATTTTATAATTCTTTATTAATTTTATAATTTTTAAACTCTGTCCAGAATTTGTTTTGGTATACTGTGTTAGGTATTAATCCTACTTTGTTTTTTGTTTTCTTTTCCCTGCGGAGCAGCCGAAGTGCTTTCCCATTACCATTTGTTGAATCTCCATCCACATTTATACTGCATGTGTTTGTGTCTTTTTCTGGATTTTCTTGTTATTTAAAAATTTGAGTATTGCACACATTCAGTCTCACGGCAAATATTCAATCAATAGATATATAGTTTTGAAAAAGGCCCCGTTTCTTCTCTTTTTTCCATTCCGAGCAACTCCAGAAGCCAGATGTACAATTGATAGCATCTTAGATTTTCATCACATACAATAAATGCATGAAGAGTCTCCTCATTCTTTTTGATGACTGAGTTGTCCTTCCTTGTGTTTATGTGCATTTCCCTGTTGATGGACATTTAAATTGTTTCCTATCATTTGCTTTTAAAAAACAACAATGAGTAACTTTGTATACCTGTGTAAATTCACTGCTAGGATAAATTTCTAGAGTGGATCAAAAGATTGGTGTATTTGTGTTTTTGATAGATGAGAACACATTGCCCTCCAGTGATGTGTAGTAAATGCGTTTCTTCCCAACATGTCAGCACAGTGGTATCGAACTTTGGAACATATGGACGAAAAGGGTATCCTGATGTTCTCTTAATTTGCCTTTTTCTGATGGTCAGTGAGATTGGGCATCAATTAATGTGTTTAAGAGTTATTTGTAGTTCCTGTTCTATAAACTTTCTGTGAATAGTCTGTGCCTGTTTACCTAGTGGATTATAGACTCTTTTCTTACTGATTTGTAAGCATACCTTATATATTAAGAGGACGTATGTTTGTCTCTGTTGTGAGTTACAGTTATGTTTTCCCAGTCTGCCATCTTTGCCCTTGATGGTTTTCGCCCTGAAGAATTTGTGTACATGTGTGTATAAATGTTTGTGGTGGTTGTTTTCCTCTAATGCTTATGGATTTGTTGTTTTCCTTAGAAAGATTTTCTCCAGTCCATAGTGATTTTTGAAATTCTCTTGCGATTTTATAATTTTTTAACTCAAATAATTTTATAATTCTTTATTAATTTTATAATTTTTAAACTCTGTCCAGAATTTGTTTTGGTATACTGTGTTAGGTATTAATCCTACTTTGTTTTTTGTTTTCTTTTCCCTGCGGAGCAGCCGAAGTGCTTTCCCATTACCATTTGTTGAATCTCCATCCACATTTATACTGCATGTGTTTGTGTCTTTTTCTGGATTTTCTTGTTATTTAAAAATTTGAGTATTGCACACATTCAGTCTCACGGCAAATATTCAATCAATAGATATATAGTTTTGAAAAAGGCCCCGTTTCTTCTCTTTTTTCCATTCCCGCATACCTTTTCTGAGATATTGTTAACAGATCATTGAGTATTCTGTTTAGACCTTATTCTACTATTTATATGTGTATGTAGGTATATATACACACATATCTATCAGTCTATTTCTAGATATATCTCACGGTTAGTTTGAGAGATACGCAGTTTATCAATCTCTGTCTGCTTACATTGTATGCAATATGCTATCAGTTGCTTTCTTCCTCTCTAATCCTATAAATCAGAGTTCCTGATAGTTCATATAGCTAGACCTCATCATTCTTCTTGACCTCTGCATGGATTTCATAATACAAATGTATCACACTTGACTTAACCACTGCCCTATTGTTGCCTGATGGCTCAGATGGTAAAAGAATTTCCCTGCCAGTGCAGGAGACTCAGGTTTGATCCTGGGTCAGAAGATCCCCTGGAGAAGGAAATGACAACCCACTCCAGTATTCTTGCTTGGGAAATCCCACAGACAGAGGGAGGCTGTCAGCAACAGGTGTCCCAGAAGAGTTGGATATAACTCAGTGACTAAACAGCAACAGATATTGTTATGTAGCTAGGTGGTTTGCAGTTCTCTCCTAATTTTAGCAGGGCTTATGAAGTGTGTAGTGTTGCTTCTCTTGGACTTGTGACAAACCTAGTTCTCAAATATTTATGTGATCAACTTACACTCTTACAATTCCTGGGGAAGAAAATCTGGACCATGTTGCATGATGGGTTATTAATTCTGTGATGATCTTGTTTTCCAGATAAAATTTGATCCCGGGACCCTCCTTCTTAGTACGCACCGTCTTATTTGGAGAGACCAGAAAAACCATGTAAGATTGAGTTTCTTTGCATCAGTACTAGATTTTAAGTCACTAATTTCTTTCATTTTTTCTTTCTGGCAAAACTCTAAATAGATGTCGCTTTCAGATGTCAGAAGAGTGGGTCCCATATACTTTCTCTCAACAGGGTGCTCATATGGGAGGTAAGGTCTGACCTCTCATTCAGCCCTAGAACAGACTGTAATTACTGTAGAGAGAGTTGTGGTGGCTCTTGGTTTTGTAAGTGCTCATCAGGTCTTTCCCCACACTTGAGAGTCCCCATCCGTCAGCGGTCCTTATTGTTGTTGAGAGACAGGAGGACTCTATTGCTAAGTGCATGCTTCTAGCTGGAGGCTGAGGGGAACTCAGCAAGGGAATAAACCCCCCTGTTTTTGCATTTCTAGAAAGAGAGGACCCAGTTATATGTATAGATCTGACATTGCTATTCCAAAGAGCCTTAACTTGAAATCGTGTGTGTGTGTGTGTGTGTGTGTGTGTGTGTGTGTGTGTGTAAGTCTCTGTGTTACTGGTAAAAGAAGCAACATAGCTTGGCCCAAAACCCCATGACATTTTAACTCCGCAGATAAGCTACATACTGTATGGAGGCTCTTTGGAAGGTCACTAACCACTGCAAATTCTGTCTCTTTTTGCCCCTCAAGAGCCGGCTTTTTCCGCTGGTGATACCGCCCTTGTTGATAATGCATGCCTCAGAACGGGTGATTTGCCTAATTTTGTTTTTAAGGAAAGAGATACACATTCAAGAAAAAAATTTTTTTTGGATTTTTAGCTGTCCTTAAGTCATATCTTTATAAATTAAATTAGTCTTTGTATAATTTTTTATCATAGAAAGAGGCTAATTTGGCAGTCGTTAAGCCTATTAAATGTCAATCATTCATAATAATTTTATAAATCAAATGTGCTAAGATAGGGAAGCCACACTGGCATTTCTAATTGTGGGTGGATAAATGAAATATAAAAAATTATATTAAAAAAGTCAGCCGTACAACACACTCTTTCAAGTTGTTTAAAGAGCTCCGTCCTATTTTCTGTTTTCCATTTAAGAATATATTATATGTGAACAATTTTCACATAAATACTATTGTTTAAAAGATATACTTCCTGTAGAAACAAAAGTCCAGCTGCTTTTAAATCCGGTCCATTCTCCCACACAACAAAATGCTAACACAGTGTTGTTTTCATTCAGTTTTTCCTTTAGTTTATTTTAGAAATGAAAGAACAGTATTATGTCTTGTTGTTTTAATTGCTAAGTACCTGATGGGTATGTGTCACCCCATAAATCTATAAAATAAGGATTTCTGATGAGTCTTACGGGTCATGTTTTCTCTTGATTCCCTCCCAGGAGTGCTGCATGGCCATTCCTCTCTCCCAGATTGTATTCGTTGAAGAACAGGCGGCTGGAATTGGAAAGAGGTGAGGGCTGTGTGTGACCGTCTTTATGCACAGAAGCGTTTCCAGGGAGACCATCCTCACAACCTTGGTTGAGTCATTGCCCAGTCAGTCATGGCCATGACAGCCTATGGCGTGAGTGAGTCTGTTGATTGTGTTCACCTGAACAAGGTATTGTCCCAAGGAAAGAGAGAAATGGGCAAGGGAGGTTAAGAGGCACAAACTTCCAGTTACAAAATAAATGAGTCATGGGTGTGAAAGGGACAGTGTGGGGAATATTGTCAAAAATTATGTCACATCTTTTTATGATGTCATAGAGTATCATGGGATGATTTCTCCCATGTACAGGAATATCACACCCCTCTGTTGAGTAACAGCCCTCAGTGCTTTTTTCTGTCTCTTTTGCCCCTCAGAGCCGGCTTTTTCCGCTGGTGATACCGCCTTGTTGATAATGCATGCCTCAGAACGGGTGATTTGCCTAATTTTGTTTTTAAGGAAAGAGATACACATTCAAGAAAAAATTTTTTGGATTTTTAGCTGTCCTTAAGTCATATCTTTATAAATTAAATTAGTCTTTGTATAATTTTTTATCATAGAAAGAGGCTAATTTGGCAGTCGTTAAGCCTATTAAATGTCAATCATTCATAATAATTTTATAAATCAAATGTGCTAAGATAGGGAAGCCACACTGGCATTTCTAATTGTGGGTGGATAAATGAAATATAAAAAATTATATTAAAAAAGTCAGCCGTACAACACACTCTTTCAAGTTGTTTAAAGAGCTCCGTCCTATTTTCTGTTTTCCATTTAAGAATATATTATATGTGAACAATTTTCACATAAATACTATTGTTTAAAAGATATACTTCCTGTAGAAACAAAAGTCCAGCTGCTTTTAAATCCGGTCCATTCTCCCACACAACAAAATGCTAACACAGTGTTGTTTTCATTCAGTTTTTCCTTTAGTTTATTTTAGAAATGAAAGAACAGTATTATGTCTTGTTGTTTTAATTGCTAAGTACCTGATGGGTATGTGTCACCCCATAAATCTATAAAATAAGGATTTCTGATGAGTCTTACGGGTCATGTTTTCTCTTGATTCCCTCCCAGGAGTGCTGCATGGCCATTCCTCTCTCCCAGATTGTATTCGTTGAAGAACAGGCGGCTGGAATTGGAAAGAGGTGAGGGCTGTGTGTGACCATCTTTATGCACAGAAGCGTTTCCAGGGAGACCATCCTCACAACCTTGGTTGAGTCATTGCCCAGTCAGTCATGGCCATGACAGCCTATGGCGTGAGTGAGTCTGTTGATTGTGTTCACCTGAACAAGGTATTGTCCCAAGGAAAGAGAGAAATGGGCAAGGGAGGTTAAGAGGCACAAACTTCCAGTTACAAAATAAATGAGTCATGGGTGTGAAAGGGACAGTGTGGGGAATATTGTCAAAAATTATGTCACATCTTTTTATGATGTCATAGAGTATCATGGGATGATTTCTCCCATGTACAGGAATATCACACCCCTCTGTTGAGTAACGCTAGCCCAGTGTCAGTGTTGTAGGTTAGTTACACTTCAAAAACAGCTAAATTGGGGCTTCCCTGGTAGCTCAGTGGTGAAGAGTTGGCCTGCCAACGCAGAAGACACGGTTTCAATCCCTGATCTGGGAAGATCCCACATGCTGCGGAGCAACTCAGCCCGTGAGCCACAACTGTGGAGCCTGTGCTCTAGAGCCTCGGAGCTGCAACGATTGAGCCCATGTGCAGCAACTACTGAAGCCTGTGTGCCCTAGAGCCTAAGTTCCACAAGAGAAGTCACTGCAACAAGAAGCCTGCTCACCTCAACTAGAGAATAGATCCCACTCCCTGCAACTAGAGAAAAGCCTTCAGCAGCAGTGAGAACTAAGAACAGCCAAAAATAAATAAATAAATAAACAAAAAAAGGATGGTTTCCCCCTATGCTTAATGAATTAAAAAAAAAAAAAAAACAGCTAAACTAATGGAAGAAGAGATCAGATATGTGGTTGCCAGATTAGGGCATGGAGGGAAGGGAAAATTGGATGAAGGTGGTCGAAAGGCACAGACTTGCAATAATAAGATCAATAGATCACTAGGCAATAGGGATATAATTGTGCACCAGGATAAATGTAATTACCACTGCTTTATATTTATATGTGAGAGCTGTAGAGAGAGTAAATCCTAAGAGTTCTCATCACAAGAGAACTTTAATTTTGTACTGGATGTTTACAAAGTTTACTGTGGTAATTGTTTCATGACTTACGTAAGGTGAATCCTTATGCTCTTCACCTTAAACTGATCTCGTGCCATATGTCAGTTATATCTCAAAACTGGGAACAGGCGATGGAAAACCAATATAAAAAACTGGACACGGCCCAAATCCTCACAACCTTGGTTGAGTCATTGCCCAGTCAGTCATGGCCATGACAGCCTATGGCGTGAGTGAGTCTGTTGATTGTGTTCACCTGAACAAGGTATTGTCCCAAGGAAAGAGAGAAATGGGCAAGGGAGGTTAAGAGGCACAAACTTCCAGTTACAAAATAAATGAGTCATGGGTGTGAAAGGGACAGTGTGGGGAATATTGTCAAAAATTATGTCACATCTTTTTATGATGTCATAGAGTATCATGGGATGATTTCTCCCATGTACAGGAATATCACACCCCTCTGTTGAGTAACGCTAGCCCAGTGTCAGTGTTGTAGGTTAGTTACACTTCAAAAACAGCTAAATTGGGGCTTCCCTGGTAGCTCAGTGGTGAAGAGTTGGCCTGCCAACGCAGAAGACACGGTTTCAATCCCTGATCTGGGAAGATCCCACATGCTGCGGAGCAACTCAGCCCGTGAGCCACAACTGTGGAGCCTGTGCTCTAGAGCCTCGGAGCTGCAACGATTGAGCCCATGTGCAGCAACTACTGAAGCCTGTGTGCCCTAGAGCCTAAGTTCCACAAGAGAAGTCACTGCAACAAGAAGCCTGCTCACCTCAACTAGAGAATAGATCCCACTCCCTGCAACTAGAGAAAAGCCTTCAGCAGCAGTGAGAACTAAGAACAGCCAAAAATAAATAAATAAATAAACTTAAAAAAAAAAAGATGGTTTCCCCCTATGCTTAATGAATTAAAAAAAAAAAAAAAACAGCTAAACTAATGGAAGAAGAGATCAGATATGTGGTTGCCAGATTAGGGCATGGAGGGAAGGGAAAATTGGATGAAGGTGGTCGAAAGGCACAGACTTGCAATAATAAGATCAATAGATCACTAGGCAATAGGGATATAATTGTGCACCAGGATAAATGTAATTACCACTGCTTTATATTTATATGTGAGAGCTGTAGAGAGAGTAAATCCTAAGAGTTCTCATCACAAGAGAACTTTAATTTTGTACTGGATGTTTACAAAGTTTACTGTGGTAATTGTTTCATGACTTACGTAAGGTGAATCCTTATGCTCTTCACCTTAAACTGATCTCGTGCCATATGTCAGTTATATCTCAAAACTGGGAACAGGCGATGGAAAACCAATATAAAAAAAACTGGGGAAAATATCTCTGTTTTTAAAGAAAGGTGTGATCCTGCCTTAAACTCATTGATAAATGGAAGTTGTTTTTAAAGCATGGATCAAATACTAAAGTTGCTCTAGTGTCCTCAGGTCATAATAAAGAAGTGTGAGGCAGCTGTCACTCTGTATTTCCACAGATATTTGAATTTTTCTTTTTTTTTTATGGCCCTGTCACAAGACTTGCAGGATCTTAGTTCCCCAGCCAGGGATTGCAGCTTGGGCCCCCGGCAGTGGAATTGCAGAGTCCTGAACACTGGACCACCAGGGAGTTCCCCATACATGTGTTTTTCTGTGTCTCAGTATCTCTCGTGGCTACCTGACACACAGAGCCGACTCGCTGGAAAAGACCCTGTTGCTGGAAAGACTGACGGCAAAAGGAGAAGGGAACGACAGAGGATGAGATGGTTGGACAGTGTCACTGACTCGGTGGGCATGAATCTGAGCAAACTCTGGGAAATAGTGGAGGACAGAGGGGCCTGCCGTGGCTCAGGCCATGGGGCCACAAGGAGTTGGACCCCGCTTAGCGACTGAACGACAGCAACATCACTTGCTCAGTCCTTACAATCAGAAATGATCCATCTGAGAAAAATACCTGACTTTGCTCCTGCTTCTAGTTGTCCATAACGTTCTCACCTTCAACTTTTTCAGGTGTCAGTGTTGGCTAGAGTGTCACAAGAGTTATTGTCCAACCTGGGGCATTTATGAGCGTGATGGGGGACCCTACGTATCATTAGACCAGGCAAGGATAAAACAGGACTGTCCCCAGGCACACCAGGAGATGGACTCACCCTGGTGTAAAGCTATAGGTAAAAATGTTTCTGTTGATTCAAGTATGCACATTAGATCAGCTGATAAAGTATCTACCTGCAATGCAGGAGACGCTGGTTCGATTCCTGAGTCCGGGAGGATCCCCTGGAGAAAGGATAGACTACCCACTTCAGTATTTTTTTTTTTTAAGATTTATTTATTTATTTATTTTGGTGGGGGTGGGGTGGGGAGGGAGGGGAGCAGGCGGGCCACTTCTATTGGTCTTTCATTTGTCCATTTTCATTCATCTTTGTTCTTTGGCCCATGTGGGCCTCCCATCACGGTGGCATCTGTCGTTGCAGAGCGCCGGCTCCGGACGCATGCGCCCCAGAGCTCCGACTCGGTAATTGGACACATCAGTCCAGCCGCTCCGCGGCACGTGGGATCTTCCCAGGCCAGGGATCGAACCAGCACCCCTTATACTGCAAGGCGGTGTCCTTACCCACTGGACCACTAGGGAAGCCCCCACTTCAGTATTCTTGTCTGGAGAATCCCACGGCCAGAGGAGCCTGGCGGGCTACAGTCCATGGAGTTGCAATGAGTTGGACACGAGTGAGCAGCTCTCATGTTCATAAGACATTTTGGCTTTATACTTTACATGCATGTAGTTGAGGGCAATTTATCAACAAACATTGCTGGTAAGGAGTTTTTTTTCCACCTGGGCTTATCTTCAGCTTTCATGTCGTCAGATCCTTCAGTCAAAGAGCCCAGGCCCTCAGCAGAGAGAGTGCAGAGTCCTAACGCCTGGACTGGCAGGGAATTCCCAGCATGGATCTTTTTATGCTGACTTTGTTTACACTTCATTTGGTATCATAGCTTTTCACTGAGTTTCCTTTTAAAAATCCTGATGGTTAGGGCTCCAGGTGTTTTAGTTTTAAAGACAGTATCGTGCTCATGCGCACTCGCTGATCCTGATTGTCCTAGTGTGGTCGCCCAGACAGTTCATTTCACACAGGCCTGGGATTCTGCTCAGGCGGTTTTATTTGCTCGTTTCACTTACGGATGCTCCCCATTGAAGGAAGCAGTGACCAGTTTGTGCAGGCCTTGCCCCGGTTCACTTACCAACACATTTGTGACGTTAAGGAGGCCCCACACGTGGCCGTTCTGTTTTAGGATCATATTTCGGCAACTCAGTGGATCTAAACAAAGTCATATTGAGTAATAGGTGTATCTACTGGATTGGCCCAATAGTTGGTTCGAGTTTTTCTATCGGATGTTAATGGGAAGATCGAGAGAACGTTGTGACTGACCCAATACAATACGGTCAGAAAGACAAAGCTCTCAGCGAGGTATACAAGATACTTTGAATTTTCCAGCTTTGCTAATGTTAATACAAGATTATTTATCGAGCTGGCTGGGGACAAAAGACATGAAACTGAACAAATATAGTGGTGTTTTTAATGGCGTAGAAGATAACAGTTGTCATAAAGATTATGGCAGTTTGTGATCCTTGAGCTGCCACACATTGAGAATTGTTTTTGCTATGGGATATCTCTCTAAATCATGCCGTTGATTGAATGGCATTTTCCAAAAATGACACTGTGGAATGTTAGTTTTGGATGGAGTTTTAATAAAATGTCAGCTGGTCAGTTTTACACAGATAAGTTTTCACATTTTGTTTTCAAATGAGTATGGCCGTATGCTGTGGCAGAGAGTATGGGCCCCCTGGGAACCTTTGAGGGTGACTCTGTAGATGGAAAACCTAATTGTCAACCAGTGTCATAAGCCACCCCACATTTTGGAAGCTTATTTTAAACTTGTTTCCTAAAACACATTTTTATTTAATCTGTAGAGCTGGTGACTTGAATTTTTGGTTCACTGTGTATACATTTTAAGTAGAGAGATTTTTGGAAGATTCATTAGTATTGAATTGATACAGACTTTAAAAGGATTCCTTTCAGATGTTCTTTGTTTTTACATGAATTTTTAGTGATCTGAACTACATTAAAAGTTATAAAAAAAAATTTTTTTTGGCTGTGCTGGGTCTTCATTACTGCTTTCAGGCTTTCTCTAGCTGCAGCCAGTAGGGCCTTCTCTCTAGTGGGGTCTGCTCTCTGGGGGCGCAGGCTTCTCATTGCAGTGGCTTCTTTTGTTGTAGGGCACAGGCTGTAGGGCATGCAGGCTTTGGCAGTTGTGGCTTCCGGGCTCACGGGCCCAAATCAATAATTGTGGCTCACGGGCTTATTTGCTCCTCAGCATACAGGAGCATCTAGAATCTTCCCAGATCAGGGGTTCAAACCCATGTCCCCTGCATTTCAAAGTGGATTCCTAACCACTGGACCACCAGGGGAGCTGCCAAATTTGTGATTCTTAAAAGACAACTAAATATGTTCCATCCGCTCTTTCTTTAGTGCCAAAATAGTGGTTCATCTTCACCCAGCTGCTTCAAACAAAGACCCTGGCCCGTTTCAGAGCAGTAAGAACTCCTATATCAAGCTCTCCTTCAAAGAACACGGCCAGATTGAGGTAAGTCTCCTTACAAATGAAACAACTAGAAAAGTGTGCTTGTGTGGATTCTGGCTGTTGTTTGTTTATAGGATGGAAGGCAGTGTTGCTCAGCCCATTAGGTTTCACCATATTTTTCCAATAAAAATTTTATGATCTCTTAGATTTTATCAGTGGAGAATATAATTTTAAGTTTCAAAGGGAATAAATAGGAAGCAGGAGGATGTGGCCACAGGAAAAATCAGAGGTGGGGAATGGACTGAGTCACAGTACTAGGTGACTAGTAAAGTGTTGGGTGCTTAGTTTGGATGAAGGGACAGAGTGTGATTCACTGAAATGTTTAATTGCCTCAGTGTCTGCAAGCTCACCAGCCTTCCATCAGGCAGGGTACCTTTATTGCTGTTGTTGGTCAGTTGCTAAGTCGTGTCTGACTCTTGGCAACCCCATGAACTGCAGCATGCCGGGCTTCTTTGTCCATCACTATCTCCCGGGACTTGCTCAAACTCATGTTCACTGAGTCAGTGATGCCATCCAACCATCTCATCCTCTGTTGCTCCCTTCTCCTCTTGCCCTCACTTTTCCCCAGCATCAGGGTCTTTTCCAATGAGTTGGAAAAGACTAACCATGGAAGTTCTTACTCCGTAGTATCATGGTTTATGTGTTTTAATGTTTATATGTTCTGGTTAATAATTTGGTATGTAAATGTTCTTTAGACATTTATAAGCTTGTGTTTATCTACCCACCAAGATCATGAAGTATTTAGGTTCTTTTTCTTTATAGCACCTCATGTTTTGGCCCTAATATCTGGCCTCACATGTTAACTAGACAAATTATTCTCTGCTTCCTTCATGGAGAATGGCTGTGTATTTTTCTTGGCACCGGGTCTGTTTCGGGGTAGACTGAAAACAATCCACACATGCAGGATTGTTTAAAGTCAGTCTATTCATTTCATTGTCACTCATCTCTTTGTTGAGAATAGTTCACTTCATGTAGAAGGTCAGTTCCTTCTTTTTTTTTTTTCTCTCTCCCTTTGTGTTTTCTGAAGTCGATCCAAGAAAAGAGCTTCCTTTGATTTTCTTTTGATGTCTCTGAGAATTCTAGGCTTGTCACAAATGACCGAACAGACCTCTCAACTAAACAAATGTTAAATAATGAGGTGTATGAGGATGCCCCAGCCTGCCTGACTCAATATTATATATGAGCACATACCTATGAATCTAGAATGATGAACCTACATGCAGGGCAGCGATGGAGACGCAGGTGGAGAGATCAGACTTGTGGACACAGTGGGGGAGGGAGCGGGTGGGACGAATGGAGAGAGGAGCATGGAAACATATACACTACCATGTGCTAAAATGGATAACCAGTGAGAATTTGCTGTGTGAGCAGGGAACTCAGCCCAGCGCTCTGTGACAACCTAGAGGGGTGGGATGGGGAAGGAGCGGGGAGGGAGATTCAAGAGGGAGGGGGCATATGCATACCTGTGGCTGATTCATGTTGGTGTATGGCAGAAGCCTACATAGTGTTGTAAGGCAATAATCCTCCAATCAAAAATCTGTAAATAAAATAAAGTATATGTATGTGCATAACAGTTTTACAGGCGTCTATCAGAGGAGATGACGCAGAGAAGATGGGAGAATATGCCCGTTTCCCAGTCGATACAAGCCAGTCGAGGCCCCCAGGTATTCATTTTTTTAGCTGTTTCCTAATCTAGTATTTTCAAGTCTGTACTTGCATCTTCATTAAGGAAAAGGGTTCTGTGATTATAGAACTTGCCAGGAAAACAAAATAATGATATTCTAATTAAACCTTTATTTTCACAGAACCTATTTAGTACTCTATAGACAGTAGACACTTGGAAATAATACTCGACCACTTAACAATGTAGTTTTGGGGTAGCAGTTGTTAGATTCCCCCTTCTGGCATTCTGCTCTTCTTAATTAGTGTGGCATCTGAGAGAACAGACAGTACAGCGGGTGACAGTTTCCAGGCCAGTCCAGTTAACCACCCATCTCTGGACAGACACTCCAGTGTGTCAAAGTAGCTTGTGTGATGACTGGCAAGTACCAGAATTATAACTGTAATTTTTTTTTTTTTGGCACATTTGGGACCCTGTTAAATACCTGATACAAACATGATGACTTGCCAAAGAACAGAAAGGAAGAGGAAATTTAATCTATGTCTCAAATACAGAGTAAAGTATGCCATCTATTGTTTTGTTCAGGTTGTATTTATACTGATTGGAGGGTCATTATGTATGGCAATAAACCGACAGATGTTTTGGAAGGAAACTGCATGTCATTGTGTGCTGCTTTTCTTGGGTCCTTTGTGAGTCCTCTCCTGCCGTTGAACACACAGTGTGGTGGGTACCGAGAGACTTGTCCTTCCTATTTGAGGCGTTTTATTTTCTACTTTTGTCTTTCAGCCAGGAAGAATAAGGGCTGTAGGAATTGTAGGTATTGAAAGGAAACTGGAAGAAAAAAGAAAAGAAACAGACAAAAACATTTCTGAGGTAATTCTTAACACAAGTTCCGGTCAGCTGTGTTTCTCAGCCATCTTGCTCATTCTTTGGGATACAGCTGTGACTAACTCCATTCTGTACACTGTTAAATATTTAGTGTGCCTGAGGCCACCCAGTTTCTTATTCCCTTTCACTCGTCTCCTGCAGGTGGGCATCATTTAGGCTAACTGTGTTTTAAAAAACTTTTCCAGAAAGGAATAAAAAAGAAACACAGATTTGTTTTCTGTGATGTTAGAAAACATCATGAATTATGGAGCATTTGAAAGTCTAGATGCCACTGAGTGGCTGGTGTTCCTAATCAATTCAAGGTCCCTTGTATGAGTATTTTGCACGCTGGTGAACAAAGTTAGTTGCAATATTTACTACGACAAAAACTTGAAAACTTCAGGAAAACAAAATAATGATATTCTAATTAAACCTTTATTTTCACAGAACCTATTTAGGACAGTAGACAATTGGAAATAATACTCGACCACTTAACAATGTAGTTTTGGGGTAGCAGTTGTTAGATTCCCCCTTCTGGCATTCTGCTCTTCTTAATTAGTGTGGCATCTGAGAGAACAGACAGTACAGCGGGTGACAGTTTCCAGGCCAGTCCAGTTAACCACCCATCTCTGGACAGACACTCCAGTGTGTCAAAGTAGCTTGTGTGATGACTGGCAAGTACCAGAATTATAACTGTAATTTTTTTTTTGGCACATTTGGGACCCTGTTAAATACCTGATACAAACATGATGACTTGCCAAAGAACAGAAAGGAAGAGGAAATTTAATCTATGTCTCAAATACAGAGTAAAGTATGCCATCTATTGTTTTGTTCAGGTTGTATTTATACTGATTGGAGGGTCATTATGTATGGCAATAAACCGACAGATGTTTTGGAAGGAAACTGCATGTCATTGTGTGCTGCTTTTCTTGGGTCCTTTGTGAGTCCTCTCCTGCCGTTGAACACACAGTGTGGTGGGTACCGAGAGACTTGTCCTTCCTATTTGAGGCGTTTTATTTTCTACTTTTGTCTTTCAGCCAGGAAGAATAAGGGCTGTAGGAATTGTAGGTATTGAAAGGAAACTGGAAGAAAAAAGAAAAGAAACAGACAAAAACATTTCTGAGGTAATTCTTAACACAAGTTCCGGTCAGCTGTGTTTCTCAGCCATCTTGCTCATTCTTTGGGATACAGCTGTGACTAACTCCATTCTGTACACTGTTAAATATTTAGTGTGCCTGAGGCCACCCAGTTTCTTATTCCCTTTCACTCGTCTCCTGCAGGTGGGCATCATTTAGGCTAACTGTGTTTTAAAAAACTTTTCCAGAAAGGAATAAAAAAGAAACACAGATTTGTTTTCTGTGATGTTAGAAAACATCATGAATTATGGAGCATTTGAAAGTCTAGATGCCACTGAGTGGCTGGTGTTCCTAATCAATTCAAGGTCCCTTGTATGAGTATTTTGCACGTCTGGTGAACTTAGTTGAGGTGAAGTTGCTGTTCTGGGGCCCTCGAGTGTGGCCACACAGCACACGATTTTACAGAGGACTACTCAGGAACAAAGCACAGAGGTAAGACTGGCTCAGACTGGTTTCTCATTTCTCCGAGGAGAGCAGTTTGCTGGTCAGTGTTCTGAAACCTCACCATATTTGAGGAAGTTCAACTGAAGGGAAAAGGACTCTAGTTAAGAAAACAAGCTGGGCTTCCCTGGTGGCCCAGTGGGTAAGGACACCGCCTTGCGGTGCAACCGGGGCGGATCCCTGGCCTGGGAAGATCCCACGCGCCGCGGAGCTGCTGGACAAATGTGTCCAGTTACTGAGCCGGAGCTCTGGAGCGCATGTGCCCAGAGCTGGTGCTCTGCAACAACAGAGGCCACCACGATGGGAGGCCCACACGGGCCGAAGAACAAAGATGGATGAAAATAGAGAAATGAAAGACCAATAGAAGTGGCCCGCCCGCCCCCTCCCCCAACCTGCCCCCCCCACCAAAAAAAAAAAGAAAACGAACTGTGCATTAGATTTGGGCAGTCGGATAATACATCTGAAACATAGCATCAGTTTTCCCATGTTTATATGAAAATGGACTTGCACATTTATGAAATGATTTTATGAAGTAATTTTAAAATTTTTGTAATGGTTTGTGAGTAAAAGTCCATTGATGAGTGCTATTCATAAGATTTCAAAGGTTTACCTCAATCAAATAGTCTAAACTGCATATAGTTAACCAGATACGTATATTAGTTAAGATTTCTTTTAAGGGGAAATAGTATTTCAAAACCACAATCTGGCTGCTAGAAATTTGCATCTCTGTTGAGTTCATTTATTATTTGTGGGCCTTTCCAGTGGAAAGAGCTAGGACTTTTTTTTTTTTTTTTTAATTTTGGCCTCTTTTACTGTTATTTATTTATTTATTTATTTTCATCCATCTTTATTCTTTGGCCTGTGTGGGCCTCCCATCACAGTGGGACTTTTTGGGTTTTTTTTTTTTTTTTTAATAAAAATGCTTCATGAGGTCACACTGATGCTCATTAGTGAAGAATTACTAAAATAGTTGATAAGAATTTTTTTATATATGTTCTTCCCTTTCTTCTCAAATGTAAAACACGGTGTGCTGTATCTATTAACAAACTATGGGTGTGCTCAGCCTCCGCGAGCGCTCTTCCACGTCCCCTGTCATTTAGTCCCATTCGTATGAGTAGCTGTGTGTGATATCCCAGTCATTACGCTCCCCTCCCTCTGTTGTCTGAAGCTCATCCTCTCATAGATGTTTCAGAAAGTACTCATGGGAACAATATTCTCTGAGTTCTGGCATCTTGTACATGAAGGCCAGTGTTGTCAGATTTATAATCCTTGGCTGACATTTGCTTTCCTGAGTTCCTTCAATATGTGACTTTCACTTTTTCGTCTGGGATGAAGTGTTGCTGACAGAGTGATGAAAACCTGATTTTCTCCCGTCTTTAAAGTCACCTGCTGTTTTTCCTAGCTGCTCAACAGATTCTTTTTTCTCTATTTTTAAATAAAGTTTTGTCATTTTGTTAGAATGTCTACCTGTTAGTCATTCTGGATTGTTATTCTCAGGTACACAGTGTGGTTTCAGTATTTGGTTTCAGACATGTTTGCTTTTCATTTCAGAGAAGTTTTTCTGTACTTTTCAATAATTGCTTTGATATTTTTTTCTTCTGTGAATCCTGTTAGCTGCATGTTGCAGCTTTATGGTGAGTCTTCACTCTTTGTGATTTTCTTTCAAACCCATTTTAGCTTTTTCTTCATTGCATTTTTACTTTTAGAAAAATTTTTTCTTTTGCACCTGTTGTTTCTCTTAAGATATTATCTGTTGTGTTTATTCCTTTTGTGTTTCTCTAGTATAGTCTTTTTTCTTTAACTTTTCATTTTATTTATTTATTTTTGGCCACGCATGCAGGATGTGGCATGTAGGATAGGCGATCTTATTTCCCTGGCTAGGGATCGAACTGAGTTGCCTTGCATTGGAAGCTCAGAGCTTTAACCACTGGACCAGCAGGGAAGTCCCTAGTCTAGTCTTTATTTAAAAAATGATTTTAAAAAGTTCTTCCCTGATCGATACTGTTCTTTCACAGCTTCTATCATTTCATTAACATTTATCAGCTCATTTTGAAATAAAAGGTAAAATATTTTATCTGATCTGTGAACATGTCTTTCTGGCGTTCTTTCATTATCTGTAATGTTATTCAGCTCCTGATTTTCCTTTTTTCTGGTAATAACTGTGTGGAATTTTACCTTGATACTTGGCTTTTGCTAATTTTCATGTGAAATTAGTTTTCCTGAACTTAGAGGAAGGCCTGGTTCAGGGCAACTTCTCTTATTCCACGGGACTCTTGTGCCCTCTTCACGCAGAGTGAGTAAGGCAGGTAACTTGCTGTCTGTGGGTTTCCTGGCCCTGTGCCCACGCCCTGGGTGGTCCTTGTTCTGCTTCCCAGGGGGTGCTGTGGTTAAAAAAAAAAAACAAGAAACCCACCTGCCAGAAATGCAAGAGATGCAGGTAGTTCTATCCCTAGATTGGGAAGATCCCCTGGAGTAGGAAGTGGCAAACCTCTCTAGTATTCTTGCCTGGAAAATTCCATGGACAAAAGACCTGGTGGGTTTCAGTCCATGGAGTCCCAAAGAGTTGGACGTGACTGATTGACTAACATGTTCAACACTAATACCAAATTTCAGAATAATAATAATAGAAGTGAGGATACTTTTGTTTATGCTTTACAATTACCTAAAATATTTTATAGGTACTTCTTCCAAGGTCCTAAAATAATTGACTTTTTATGCACTATACACATTGAGAGTTAATTTGTATATTCTTTGTAGACTTACTATTACTTTCAGCAAACTTTTTCTATGAAAACATAATACTGTAAATAAAGTGATTTACCATATACAAATTTAGAAATGTTGTCTCTCTTTTCACTTAGGTAAAAGAAATCTAGTAACTGTACATGCAAAGTAAAAGCCTAAGTGTGTAAAGTGTCTATGTTTTAGTTTTATTTGAAAATGAGGTTGGTGTGCGTTTTGCCCTCCATTTAAGCGTTCGAATCGCCTGTTTCAGGGCTGTTGCCCAGAGTTTCCCACAAAGGTTTCCTGCATCTGCTGGCCACTGCTGATAAGAATCCAGTGTTTAAGCCTTTTGTTTATCTGAGGAAATTCCTGTTAGGTGTGTGCACTTTCATTCCCCTTTGTTTTCGGTAGCAGCCCAGTGAGCCGGCCCTAAGAATTGTGCACGACACTATTCTTTTAGCAAAAGCCTTCTGCAGATGGGGGATACGTTCCTGTATGTCATTAAGATGAGCACTAGCCAGGCCGAACCCATGGACCACTGTTCTGAGTAGATTGAAAGAGTTTCCATTTCATGTGAAATTAGTTTTCCTGAACTTAGAGGAAGGCCTGGTTCAGGGCAACTTCTCTTATTCCACGGGACTCTTGTGCCCTCTTCACGCAGAGTGAGTAAGGCAGGTAACTTGCTGTCTGTGGGTTTCCTGGCCCTGTGCCCACGCCCTGGGTGGTCCTTGTTCTGCTTCCCAGGGGGTGCTGTGGTTAAAAAAAAAAAACAAGAAACCCACCTGCCAGAAATGCAAGAGATGCAGGTAGTTCTATCCCTAGATTGGGAAGATCCCCTGGAGTAGGAAGTGGCAAACCTCTCTAGTATTCTTGCCTGGAAAATTCCATGGACAAAAGACCTGGTGGGTTTCAGTCCATGGAGTCCCAAAGAGTTGGACGTGACTGATTGACTAACATGTTCAACACTAATACCAAATTTCAGAATAATAATAATAGAAGTGAGGATACTTTTGTTTATGCTTTACAATTACCTAAAATATTTTATAGGTACTTCTTCCAAGGTCCTAAAATAATTGACTTTTTATGCACTATACACATTGAGAGTTAATTTGTATATTCTTTGTAGACTTACTATTACTTTCAGCAAACTTTTTCTATGAAAACATAATACTGTAAATAAAGTGATTTACCATATACAAATTTAGAAATGTTGTCTCTCTTTTCACTTAGGTAAAAGAAATCTAGTAACTGTACATGCAAAGTAAAAGCCTAAGTGTGTAAAGTGTCTATGTTTTAGTTTTATTTGAAAATGAGGTTGGTGTGCGTTTTGCCCTCCATTTAAGCGTTCGAATCGCCTGTTTCAGGGCTGTTGCCCAGAGTTTCCCACAAAAGGTTTCCTGCATCTGCTGGCCACTGCTGATAAGAATCCAGTGTTTAAGCCTTTTGTTTATCTGAGGAAATTCCTGTTAGGTGTGTGCACTTTCATTCCCCTTTGTTTTCGGTAGCAGCCCAGTGAGCCGGCCCTAAGAATTGTGCACGACACTATTCTTTTAGCAAAAGCCTTCTGCAGATGGGGGATACGTTCCTGTATGTCATTAAGATGAGCACTAGCCAGGCCGAACCCATGGACCACTGTTCTGAGTAGATTGAAAGAGTTTCCATTTAATGATAAGCTGCTTAAATGATTTTAAAAAGTAACATCTGTGCATGTCAGTTAGATGCTATTCTGCACTGGAAATATGTGTGTGCTCAGTCACTCAGTTGTATCCAGCACTTTTGCTACTTATGGATTATGGCCCACCAGGCTCCCTTGTTCATGGGATTCTCCAGGCAAGAATACTGGAGTGGGCTGCCATTTCCTATTTCAGGGGATCTTCTCAACCAAGGGACCAAGCCCATGTTGTCTGCACTGGCAGGCGGATTGTTTAGCACTGAGCCACAAATACATGAATTATATCTGATTAAGTTTGAAGAGGCCTTTGAAGGGGATATTCATTGTAGTAAATTAGTCAATAGGTTTTATTTAGATATGTTTTGGTGGTATTTAAATGTTCTTTTGTGATATCTACTCTAGTCAAGGCTATAAGTATAACCTGTATAATATTCAAGGCTAATGTTTAAGATTTCAGTTAAATGATACCTGCTATTGAAACCAAAATTGTTGGACCCAAAGAAGTATTCCTGCAGCTGCATGTTGCCATTTTCAGACTGAAAGACTGACCAACACCTGTGATTCCTGATCTCTTATCTGGGAAAATTCAGTGACAAATTTTCTTACTTGTGTCAAAGAACAGTAAATAATATTTTCTGAATTATTACTTATGTCACCTTTTTGTTTGATCGGTAACTGTTTTCTCTTTGAAACTTCAAAAAGTTGTTTTCTGCAGTTGGTTTTGGAAATCTGATGGCTTCTTAGCTAAACCGAATTCTTTATGATAAAGTAGATCTATTACTATATAACTATTCATAGAAATAAACTGATATTTGTCAAAATTTCATCAGTTTTTATCATAGGGAAGAAAACACAGTGCTTCATTGCTTTAAAACATCTCATTTTTTTAGACAGATTCCAACAAACTTTCATTTCTCATTTCAGGCCTTTGAAGACCTCAGCAAGCTAATGGTCAAGGTATATGTCATTTACATCTATTAAACTGATACCAATTATGATACACTTTTGAAAATATATTTTATTAGCAGACATTTCGGGGATATGATTTCTCTGTGCTCTTTTACTGTTCTCTTGACAGGCTAAGGAGATGGTGGAGTTATCAAAATCCATTGCAAATAAGATTAAAGACAAGCAAGGTGACATCACAGAAGACGAGGTAAACAGGCTGCTTCTTCAAGGCATTCCAAACTAGATTATACAGATAACACGAGGACGTTTTAGAGGTTTACCAGCTTGCTTTTTCTTAATATAGTATTTGATTTCTTTTAGGACTTGAGGATATATGAAAGTGCTGAAGAAAAAGCCAGAAAAACTGTGTTAACTCTAGCAGGACGTTAAAGGATATTTCAGTACTTTTCCTAGAGTGTGGAAAACAAGATACTGAAATGTGGAAGAAATGGTTATTTTTGACAGACCCATAAGTTTGATGTTTCATTCAATTTCTCTAGTCTGGTCACGGCCATTTTCCTAACTTTTTGGTTGTATCACTTGGTTGGCATTAAAGAGAGCACGGCTGTGACCTGAGTCTCCTCTGCTACCAAGCTTGTGGGTAAATAGAGCCTGAGAGACCAGACAGGAGAAAAAGAAGAATTCAATTTATCCAGAAAAGTACTAGAAACCCACTCACATTCCACAGTGTAGAAACACAGTAGGAGAGATGGGTAGATAAAGAAATAATGGAGTAGAACTGAACATCTGATGGAAGGATTTCTGTTGTTGGGTAGAGAGAGTAAACCTGCATCGTCTTTTTGTGTATCTCCTCCTCTTTTTAGACCATCAGGTTTAAGTCCTACCTGCTGAGCATGGCTAAATCAAAAGTTGTTTTCTGCAGTTGGTTTTGGAAATCTGATGGCTTCTTAGCTAAACCGAATTCTTTATGATAAAGTAGATCTATTACTATATAACTATTCATAGAAATAAACTGATATTTGTCAAAATTTCATCAGTTTTTATCATAGGGAAGAAAACACAGTGCTTCATTGCTTTAAAACATCTCATTTTTTTAGACAGATTCCAACAAACTTTCATTTCTCATTTCAGGCCTTTGAAGACCTCAGCAAGCTAATGGTCAAGGTATATGTCATTTACATCTATTAAACTGATACCAATTATGATACACTTTTGAAAATATATTTTATTAGCAGACATTTCGGGGATATGATTTCTCTGTGCTCTTTTACTGTTCTCTTGACAGGCTAAGGAGATGGTGGAGTTATCAAAATCCATTGCAAATAAGATTAAAGACAAGCAAGGTGACATCACAGAAGACGAGGTAAACAGGCTGCTTCTTCAAGGCATTCCAAACTAGATTATACAGATAACACGAGGACGTTTTAGAGGTTTACCAGCTTGCTTTTTCTTAATATAGTATTTGATTTCTTTTAGGACTTGAGGATATATGAAAGTGCTGAAGAAAAAGCCAGAAAAACTGTGTTAACTCTAGCAGGACGTTAAAGGATATTTCAGTACTTTTCCTAGAGTGTGGAAAACAAGATACTGAAATGTGGAAGAAATGGTTATTTTTGACAGACCCATAAGTTTGATGTTTCATTCAATTTCTCTAGTCTGGTCACGGCCATTTTCCTAACTTTTTGGTTGTATCACTTGGTTGGCATTAAAGAGAGCACGGCTGTGACCTGAGTCTCCTCTGCTACCAAGCTTGTGGGTAAATAGAGCCTGAGAGACCAGACAGGAGAAAAAGAAGAATTCAATTTATCCAGAAAAGTACTAGAAACCCACTCACATTCCACAGTGTAGAAACACAGTAGGAGAGATGGGTAGATAAAGAAATAATGGAGTAGAACTGAACATCTGATGGAAGGATTTCTGTTGTTGGGTAGAGAGAGTAAACCTGCATCGTCTTTTTGTGTATCTCCTCCTCTTTTTAGACCATCAGGTTTAAGTCCTACCTGCTGAGCATGGGGATCGCTAACCCGGTTACCAGGGAGACCTGTGGCTCGGGCACACAGTACCACATGCAGCTGGCCAGGCAGCTGGCTGGAATCCTGCAGGCGCCTTTGGAGGTAAAAACCAAACCTAAATGGTCTCTCTGAGTTGTGTTCAGTGATTTTTGTGTCATCAGAAGTCTTAAGAGCTGAACTCCTTTCGTGATGTGGTTACTTTTCAAGCAACTAGTTAACTTTCCCTGTGGTAATAATTAAACTAGCTCAGTGATTCTCTTTCAGTAACCTTCTAAACTGTTGTTAATTTCCATTTCAAATATCTAAATCTATTTGAAAGAAAGTTTTTATCTCATATTTTCAAAAGGAAATATATAATCTGTGTATATTTAGACCCATTTCCATATACTGTGCCCTGTTAATAACTTCATAATACAGTTTCATCTGCTAGTCTAACATTATTCAAACTCAAAACTTTATTACAGCACTTGTAGTAAGAGATATTTCAAACATATAACAAAGTCGAATAGTGTGATGTATCCCTATGTGCCTGTCATCCAGCTCCACTCAAAATCAGTTGTGTGTGTGTTAGTCTCTCAGTCGTGTTCAGCTTTTTGCAGCCCTCTAGACTGTAGCACACCAGACTCCTCCGTCCAAGGGATTTTCCAGGCAAGAATACTAGAGTGGGTTGCCGTTTTTACTCAAAATTATTTAAAAGCAAATCTCAGACATCACATCCCTTTACTTGTAAACATCTCAGTATGTAATTATAGTGATACATATGCCTGTAAATGTCAAGATGATCCAATTTTACACCTAAAAATTAAAAAAAAAAAAATTAAGTGTTATCAGATACCTAGTTAGTGTTCATGTTTTCTCTTGCATTGATTTGTTCAAACTAAGATACATTGCAAATGTTCAATTTCTTTCTCAAGGTTTTTTCTTTTTTTTTGATTTATGGTTTTTTCCTTCTCCCATCTCTTTTTTTCTACCATACAATTGATTTACTGAAGAAACTAGTAGTTTATCTTATAGATTTTTCACAGCTGGATTCTTCTAACTTGTAGGTTACCACGCTTGGCTGTCCACTGTGTTCCCTGTGAATCAGTAGTTCTATCTAGAAGTTCCTCTTTTGTTTTCCTAACAAGACTGATACTCATTATCTGTATCTGTTATTTCATTAGGGGCTGCAAAATGGTGATATTTTTATTTAATTCTATCCTTTATTCAGTTATTGACTGGAATAGCTTGAAACATTTAAATACACTTTTCAAACCATAGTCCACAAGCCCTCTTTTTATTCAAGTAAATGATAAAATAGTAATTATGACATCAAAGTCCACATAGGGAATTTGAAGTGCCTCCTGGGATCTGAACAGGTTCCCTGTGTGTAAATATAGTTTTCAAAAGCTTCTTAAGGAATTTTACAATTTTGGATTTCACTCTAATAAGAAGTGCTAAGTAGGGCTAATGACAATGTTTCTTTTTATTTATTTCATATTTTAACAGGAACGAGGGGGAATAATGTCACTTACGGAGGTGTACTGTCTAGTAAACCGAGCTCGAGGAATGGAGGTAAGAATAGAATATTTAGACATCCTTTTAGCTAAATACAGACTTTCCTGATAGAATACAAATTCTCCGACAATACAATCTGAGGAAGGGTAGTGAATATCAAAAAGGATTCATATTTTGAGAAGCAGTGGGACCTGGAAGGTAGATTTTATTCCTGGTTTTGCTGAGTGACTTGATTTTTACCTTTAAGACAGGGTTTAGACTGAATGACACCTTAAGGCTCCAGTAGTCTGTGTTTGTATCGTGATGAGCAAGGCCGTGCATGGTGCCCTTACTCTGATTGACAGCTGCTTTGGGGGAACCTGGCTGGACTCAGATTGCCTGTAGATAACACAGCGGGAGCGCTGCCCTGTTCTGTGGCTTAGACTCAGCAGCGGCTACACTTCAGCTCTCCCTTCCCTTTCTCACCCACATGTCCTTGGCCTCCAAGGGTCTGTCTGTGCATTGTCTGCGCCCTTGAAGTAGGACACAGTTTTGGGGGGGGGGTGGTAAGCAGTTCCTCTATGCAGATAGCTCATACACAATGTCACCAGTGCTCACCTGGGTCCCCCAAATCAAGACTGCTCTGGGTTTTTTTGTTGTTTTTTTATGTTTTGTCTGTGCCATGCAACATGCAGAATCTTAGTTCCCTGACCAGGAATCAAACCCAGGTCCCTGCATTGGAAGCACAGAGTCTTAACCATTGGACCACCAGGGGAGTCCCTTCACTCTGGGTTTTCATTTGAACAGTCATTGTGATCGCCCCCCCGTGGGTGCTTCCTGTCCACAGGGCACTGTGCACATGTTACCCATTTATCCTCCCCGTCACTCAGTGTGGTACCGACTTTCACTCTCCCTGTCTGGGGGATCTTTGGACGGTGAGGACACTGGGAAAGATGAAATAACTTGATCATGGCTGTATCTGGAGACAGCGTTTTGACAGAGATTGGGGACCCAGGCTGGACTGGCTCCGGAGCCATACTGTGTGACCCACAGCTGCTGGCCAACACCATACTGGGCTGATCCTTCAGGGCCACGTGACGCAGAAGGGTCGCCACTAGTTAACTCCAGGTGATGCTTATGAACTTGAAATGCAGGTAGTCCACATTGAAATGTGCTATAAGTGTATATGACACGCCAGATTTAGAGGACTTAGAATCAAAAGGTGTTAACTATCTCACTAATGATTTATTTTTTTTTAGTTTTTGCATCTTTTTATTGATTTTTTATTTATTTATTTTTCATCCATCTTTATTCTTCGGCCTCCCATTGCAGTGGCCTCTCTCGTTGTAGAGCACTAGCTCCGGGTGCATGCACTCCAGAACACTGGCTCCTAATTGTACACTCAGTCTGGCTGCTCCGTGGCACATGGGATCTTCCTAGCCCAGGGATCAAACTGGTGCCCCTTGCACTGCAAGGTGGACTCTTTACCCACTGGACCACCAGGGAAGCCCTCATTAATGATATTTTTAAATTTAAATTTTATTTATTTATTTTTGGATATTCTGGGGTTTCACTGCTGCCACAGGCTCTTCTCTAGTTGCAGGGAGTGGGGGCTGCTCTCTAGTTGAAGTGAACAGGCTCCTTGTTGCGGTGACTTCTTTTGTGGTGGAATTTGGCTTCTAGGGCACATGGGCTCAATAGTTGTGACTCCGAGGCTCTAGAGCACAGGCTCCATAGCTGTGGCTCGCAGACTTAGTTGCTTTGCAGCATGTGGGATCTTCCCAGATCAGGGATCAAACCCATGTCTCCTGCATTGGCAGGCGAACTCTTCATCACTGACCTACCAAGGAAGCCCCCATTAATGATTGTTTAATATCAATTATATGGAGAATTTTTGTATCTATTAGATTGAATACAGTATATGTATTACAATGAATTTCATCTGTGTACTTTTTAATGCAGCTACTAGAAGATTTTAAATTACATATTTGACTTGTATTATATTTCTGTGGATAGCACTGCTCTAATGAACAGAAGTCTGCTTCTTTGTTAATCTTTTTTGCCTTGTAGTGAGTGAATAAGGCACTTAAAATTCTTTTTTTTCTCACCTAAAATTCTTAATGCATGATCATTTTACACTTTCCTCTTCTGTTTGAGTTGGTCATTATAATTGTACAGCATCACACTATTAAATTTGCAGTGTCAACTGATACACTTGGGTTCCTTTTTTTGTTTTGTCTTTTTCCCTGGCTAGTTGCTTTCACCAGAAGATTTAGTGAATGCATGCAAGATGCTGGAGGCGCTGAAATTACCTCTCAGGTAAAAGAACCTCTGGGAGGAGTTTGCCCTCTGTAGCCACAATTCCACCCTGAGTAGACAGGACAGCCCTGCAGGTCTCCCGTCCTGTGTGGTGAGCCAGTGTATACGTCAGCCTTCTGGAAGTCTCTCTTGCATGTGAGCAGAATTCACCTGGCATCGGGGGCATGTGTCATCCCAGCTTCCATCCTTCTCAGGGCTGTGTGGGACTGCAGGGGATGGTGGTCAGACCCCTGCCACAGGGGCAGAGAGGGGGGAATGTTGGGCTCCTCCCATGAGGTCACAGTGACCGGTCCCTCTGTCCTTGCTCATCTTGTTGTAGTCTCTGGAGACCTGGAAGTACAAACGTTCAGCCATGAATTTTATTTTCCTTATCCTCAGGTTTTTTAAAAGTAGCCAGGTGTATTTTACTGCGTGA
Organism: Tragulus kanchil; assembly: GCA_022376925.1. Lineage (NCBI taxonomy): Eukaryota > Metazoa > Chordata > Mammalia > Artiodactyla > Tragulidae > Tragulus > Tragulus kanchil. The sequence goes on along the minus strand of JAIOJX010000003.1, from coordinate 71,382,434 downwards.
TGACAGTTCCAAATTTCATTAACTTGTGGTGGAATTTGGCTTCTAGGGCACATGGGCTCAATAGTTGTGACTCCGAGGCTCTAGAGCACAGGCTCCATAGCTGTGGCTCGCAGACTTAGTTGCTTTGCAGCATGTGGGATCTTCCCAGATCAGGGATCAAACCCATGTCTCCTGCATTGGCAGGCGAACTCTTCATCACTGACCTACCAAGGAAGCCCCCATTAATGATTGTTTAATATCAATTATATGGAGAATTTTTGTATCTATTAGATTGAATACAGTATATGTATTACAATGAATTTCATCTGTGTACTTTTTAATGCAGCTACTAGAAGATTTTAAATTACATATTTGACTTGTATTATATTTCTGTGGATAGCACTGCTCTAATGAACAGAAGTCTGCTTCTTTGTTAATCTTTTTTGCCTTGTAGTGAGTGAATAAGGCACTTAAAATTCTTTTTTTTCTCACCTAAAATTCTTAATGCATGATCATTTTACACTTTCCTCTTCTGTTTGAGTTGGTCATTATAATTGTACAGCATCACACTATTAAATTTGCAGTGTCAACTGATACACTTGGGTTCCTTTTTTTGTTTTGTCTTTTTCCCTGGCTAGTTGCTTTCACCAGAAGATTTAGTGAATGCATGCAAGATGCTGGAGGCGCTGAAATTACCTCTCAGGTAAAAGAACCTCTGGGAGGAGTTTGCCCTCTGTAGCCACAATTCCACCCTGAGTAGACAGGACAGCCCTGCAGGTCTCCCGTCCTGTGTGGTGAGCCAGTGTATACGTCAGCCTTCTGGAAGTCTCTCTTGCATGTGAGCAGAATTCACCTGGCATCGGGGGCATGTGTCATCCCAGCTTCCATCCTTCTCAGGGCTGTGTGGGACTGCAGGGGATGGTGGTCAGACCCCTGCCACAGGGGCAGAGAGGGGGGAATGTTGGGCTCCTCCCATGAGGTCACAGTGACCAGTCCCTCTGTCCTTGCTCATCTTGTTGTAGTCTCTGGAGACCTGGAAGTACAAACGTTCAGCCATGAATTTTATTTTCCTTATCCTCAGGTTTTTTTTTAAAAGTAGCCAGGTGTATTTTATCTAGCGTGTGGATGACAGTTCCAAATTTCATTAACTTGTTTGTTCATGAGCTTTTTCAGCCATGCCTTAGTGACCCATGTTTGTTATACTTAAAATGTAGTTTTGTGTCAATATTGCCCTTGGACCTGGGCATAAATGAAAGCACAAAACATTTTAGCTTCCCCACGGGCCCAAGACCCCAGATGTTCACAGCTTTGTTCTCCCTTCTGCAATTTTTAGGCTCCGTGTGTTTGACAGCGGCGTCATGGTCATTGAACTTCAGTCCCACAAGGAGGAGGAAATGGTGGCCTCAGCCTTGGAGACGGTACAGCGACCTGGTTTCCTCTCTCCCTCACTAGAGTTTGTCCCCCAAAGACCCCAGGGCGTAGCAACTTGAGAAACAGGATTTCCTTTAGAATTTAACTTTACTAAAAAAGTAACATTCCCAGACCCAACTGAAAATGGTTGATCATTAACAATGAATGACTGTGCATCGCTTCTACACTTTGAAAGCTCTTTGAAACTTGCTGACACTCATAACAGTCTTATAAGTCAGGGGCACTAGAATGAGGGAGGCGCTTGCTCTGTTTCTGTTTGAAACTCAGCCTTGAGAGTAACTTTTTAACTTGTTCAGAGTGTTACGCATGATTGAACTTTTTCTTTCAGTCATACCCACATAAGCTGCATCGTAAAAATCACAAACTGTCTTTTGTAGAATAATTACTTCAAAAAATATGGAAAGCAGCTGTAGTTAAAGGTGGATTTTGGGGGGCTTCCCTGGTGGTCCAGTGGGTAAGGACACCGCCTTGCAGTGCAAGGGGCGCCGGTTCGAGCCCTGGCCTGGGAAGATCCCACGTGCTGCAGAGCGACTGGACTGATGTGTCCAATTATCGAGCCGGAGCTCTGGAGCACATGCGCCCAGAGCTGGTGCTTTGCGACTACAGAGGCCACCGCGATGGGAGGCCCACAGGGGCAGAGAGGGGGGAATGTTGGGCTCCTCCCATGAGGTCACAGTGACCGGTCCCTCTGTCCTTGCTCATCTTGTTGTAGTCTCTGGAGACCTGGAAGTACAAACGTTCAGCCATGAATTTTATTTTCCTTATCCTCAGGTTTTTTTTTAAAAGTAGCCAGGTGTATTTTATCTAGCGTGTGGATGACAGTTCCAAATTTCATTAACTTGTTTGTTCATGAGCTTTTTCAGCCATGCCTTAGTGACCCATGTTTGTTATACTTAAAATGTAGTTTTGTGTCAATATTGCCCTTGGACCTGGGCATAAATGAAAGCACAAAAACATTTTAGCTTCCCCACGGGCCCAAGACCCCAGATGTTCACAGCTTTGTTCTCCCTTCTGCAATTTTTAGGCTCCGTGTGTTTGACAGCGGCGTCATGGTCATTGAACTTCAGTCCCACAAGGAGGAGGAAATGGTGGCCTCAGCCTTGGAGACGGTACAGCGACCTGGTTTCCTCTCTCCCTCACTAGAGTTTGTCCCCCAAAGACCCCAGGGCGTAGCAACTTGAGAAACAGGATTTCCTTTAGAATTTAACTTTACTAAAAAAGTAACATTCCCAGACCCAACTGAAAATGGTTGATCATTAACAATGAATGACTGTGCATCGCTTCTACACTTTGAAAGCTCTTTGAAACTTGCTGACACTCATAACAGTCTTATAAGTCAGGGGCACTAGAATGAGGGAGGCGCTTGCTCTGTTTCTGTTTGAAACTCAGCCTTGAGAGTAACTTTTTAACTTGTTCAGAGTGTTACGCATGATTGAACTTTTTCTTTCAGTCATACCCACATAAGCTGCATCGTAAAAATCACAAACTGTCTTTTGTAGAATAATTACTTCAAAAAATATGGAAAGCAGCTGTAGTTAAAGGTGGATTTTGGGGGGCTTCCCTGGTGGTCCAGTGGGTAAGGACACCGCCTTGCAGTGCAAGGGGCGCCGGTTCGAGCCCTGGCCTGGGAAGATCCCACGTGCTGCAGAGCGACTGGACTGATGTGTCCAATTATCGAGCCGGAGCTCTGGAGCACATGCGCCCAGAGCTGGTGCTTTGCGACTACAGAGGCCACCGCGATGGGAGGCCCACACGGGCCAAAGAACAAAGATAGATGAAAATAGACAAATGAAAGACAATAGAAGTGGCCCGCCTGCTCCCCTCCCTCCCCACCCCCCCCCCTCACCTAAATAAATAAATCTTTAAAAAAAAAAAAAGGTGGATTTTACTGGCCATACTGATTCTCATTAGGATCCTTGGAGTATTCCTGCCCCTTAACTTCTGCAATGAACCTGTATAATTTGAATAACACACCTTTATCATACCTCTTATTTTAAACGTGATGAAAGTTTCAAGGCTATACCACGTACTTTAAAACCAATCCTATGTATAAGGATCCTTTACTATGTACTATTCACTCAGAATTTGTTGTTCCTTTTTACACTATAAAGTACATTGCCGGGCTTCCCCTGGTGGTCCAGTGGGTAAGGACACCTTACCCTTGCAGTGCAAGGGGCGCCGGTTCGATCCCTGGCCTGGGAAGATCCCACATGCCGCGGAGCGGCTGGACCCATGTGTCCAATTACCGAGCCGGAGCTCTGGAGGGCATGCGCCCAGAGCCGGCGCTCTGCAATGACAGAGGCCACCACGATGGGAGGCCTACAGGAGCCAAAGAACAAAAACAGATGAAAATAGAGAAATGGAAGACCAATAGAAGTGGCCCACCCATCCCCCTCCCTCCCCACCCCACTCCCCAAAAAAGCTAAATCAATAAAAAAATAAAAATAAAGTACATTGGGCTTCCCTGGTGGTCCAGTGGGTAGGGACACCGCCTGGCAGTGCAAGGGGCGCCGGTTCGATCCCTGGCCTGGGAAGATCCCACGTGCCGCGGAGCGGCTGGACCCATGTGTCCAATTACCGAGCCGGAGCTCTGGAGGGCATGCGCCCAGAGCCGGCGCTCTGCAATGACAGAGGCCACCACGATGGGAGGCCTACAGGAGCCAAAGAACAAAAACAGATGAAAATAGAGAAATGGAAGACCAATAGAAGTGGCCCACCCATCCCCCTCCCTCCCCACCCCACTCCCCAAAAAAGCTAAATCAATAAAAAAATAAAAATAAAGTACATTGGGCTTCCCTGGTGGTCCAGTGGGTAGGGACACCGCCTGGCAGTGCAAGGGGCGCCGGTTCGATCCCTGGCCTGGGAGGATCCCACGTGCTGCGGAGCGGCTGGACTGATGTGTCCAATTACCGAGCCCGAGCCCTGGAGCGCATGCGCCCAGAGCCGGTGCTCTGCGACAACAGAGGCCACAGCAATGGGAGGCCCACATGGGCCAAAGAACAAGGATGGATGAAAACAGATAAATGAAAGACCAGTAGAAGTGGCCCACCCATCCCCCTCACTCCCCAACCTGCCCCCCACCGCCAAAAAAAAAAAAAGAGAAGAAATTAAAAAAATAAATAAATAAAGTACATTGCCTTTATTGGGCTTCCCAAGTGTGCTAGTGGTAAAGAACCCGCCTGCCAGTGCAGGAGACATAAGAGACATGGGTTCGATCCCTGGGTGGGGAAGATCCCTTGGAGGAGGACTTGCCTACCCACTCCAGTATTCTTGCCTGGAAAATTCCATGGACAGAGGAACCTGGCAGGCTACCATCCATAGGGTTGCAAAGAGTCGGACACGACTCAAGTGACTTAGCACACGCTCAGACTTTGCCTTACTACACAGTATTTTAGTCGGCTGTGCCCTGGGTCCTTCCACCTTTGTCGACATAAGCAGTCGTTGTTAGTTCTAGAGTAATTTTAGTAGAAAATTCAGTCAATTATTTCCTGAATGTACATGTAGATACTCTCCCAGGTTCGTACCTGGGTAGCCTGAATGATCATGTTGCTTCCTGCTGTGTGTTTCTGTTAGGTTTCAGAGAAAGGATCCCTAACATCAGAAGAGTTTGCTAAGCTCGTGGGAATGTCTGTCCTCCTGGCTAAAGAAAGGTAGGTGAGATCTCTGCTGCTCACTTTCATCTACCGTTTGTTTTCTGGATGGATGGATGGATGATGGCAGTTTTTTTTTTTCGCCTTGACTCCTAGGTTGCTTCTTGCTGAGAAGATGGGCCATCTTTGCCGAGACGATTCAGTGGAAGGCTTGCGGTTTTACCCCAATTTATTTATGACAGAGCTAAGAATTTTGTATCTGCAAGAACCTGTTATCCATATATTGCATCATGTGGAGGTTTTATGCCGTTGGGCTAAGGGTAAACCCTGATAAACAGAGAATTTACTGGATTTCACAGTATCATATAAAACTCTTTTAATTTCTCCCAAAATAATATTATGATTCCCGAGCCTGGGCGGGCATGCGCGCCTGGACTGATGTGTCCAATCGAGCCCGAGCCCTGGCGCATGCGCCCAGAGCCGTGCTCGACAACAGAGGCCACAGCAATGGGAGGCCCACATGGGCCAAAGAACAAGGATGGATGAAAACAGATAAATGAAAGACCAGTAGAAGTGGCCCACCCATCCCCCTCACTCCCCAACCTGCCCCCCACCGCCAAAAAAAAAAAAAGAGAAGAAATTAAAAAAATAAATAAATAAAGTACATTGCCTTTATTGGGCTTCCCAAGTGTGCTAGTGGTAAAGAACCCGCCTGCCAGTGCAGGAGACATAAGAGACATGGGTTCGATCCCTGGGTGGGGAAGATCCCTTGGAGGAGGACTTGCCTACCCACTCCAGTATTCTTGCCTGGAAAATTCCATGGACAGAGGAACCTGGCAGGCTACCATCCATAGGGTTGCAAAGAGTCGGACACGACTCAAGTGACTTAGCACACGCTCAGACTTTGCCTTACTACACAGTATTTTAGTCGGCTGTGCCCTGGGTCCTTCCACCTTTGTCGACATAAGCAGTCGTTGTTAGTTCTAGAGTAATTTTAGTAGAAAATTCAGTCAATTATTTCCTGAATGTACATGTAGATACTCTCCCCAGGTTCGTACCTGGGTAGCCTGAATGATCATGTTGCTTCCTGCTGTGTGTTTCTGTTAGGTTTCAGAGAAAGGATCCCTAACATCAGAAGAGTTTGCTAAGCTCGTGGGAATGTCTGTCCTCCTGGCTAAAGAAAGGTAGGTGAGATCTCTGCTGCTCACTTTCATCTACCGTTTGTTTTCTGGATGGATGGATGGATGATGGCAGTTTTTTTTTTTCGCCTTGACTCCTAGGTTGCTTCTTGCTGAGAAGATGGGCCATCTTTGCCGAGACGATTCAGTGGAAGGCTTGCGGTTTTACCCCAATTTATTTATGACGCAGAGCTAAGAATTTTGTATCTGCAAGAACCTGTTATCCATATATTGCATCATGTGGAGGTTTTATGCCGTTGGGCTAAGGGTAAACCCTGATAAACAGAGAATTTACTGGATTTCACAGTATCATATAAAACTCTTTTAATTTCTCCCAAAATAATATTATGATTGAGGAAGCTCCTTTAGGATACATGTAGGAAAGCACAGAAAGGTGAATACCGATATGAATTCAAAATCATGCTGCTGTTGTATACACACCCTCAGAGTTTACCCTGAAATTTGGTGGATTTTAACTTGATCTTCAAATCTGACTGTTTTTTAAAGAAGAGCATTTAGTTCATGGGGGAAGAAAAAGAAGTTGCATGCTTGGATAGGTTAGGTTATTATTTTGGTGTGACGAAAATTCACTGAAATATAGGAAAAGTTTTCCATTGCATTTTCAGTCTGTACCTTTCGGGGAGTTTTCATGAAGCAGTTTAGACTCACAGTGTAGTTTAAGAACCTGAACCATCGGATCAAAAAATCCAACTGCAGGGTGTCACATGAGGCTCTTCCCAAGGGCTTTTAGAAGCAACCATAGGCAAGCCTTCAGCAGACTAAATAAAGCCCCTTAAGAAAAGAGAGAGAAAATTCTGCTTGACTTACGTATATATAGTCTGACTAGTTTCTTTTTTTAAGTGATGATTTCATGGCTGGCATTTAAAGAATGCACGTAGGTCATTTTGTTTTAAACTTGGCTGTGGATTTTGCTAGTGAATTAAAGAGCTGTGTGGACATGCCCAGAGATACGGTTACAGATTTGGGAAGGAGATGGGTCAGGATTTCCATAGGATTTTGGGGTGGGTGCAGGGGCCTGGGAGAACCTTTAGCTAGCTTTACAGGACCCTTGGTGCTCATTTACCTCAAAGCCAAGACTGGAAACATAGAGTGGAAAGGTCATAGTATGTCTCCTGTTCCTTTAGAGTGAGTGTCGCTGCTGAACTCCAAAAATATCTATTATATTCTAGCAATATTTTTTTCCTTTGCTCTACACATTATAAGTTGTGTGGAGAAACTCTCACTAGAAAGTATTACTGAGATAACGAAAGCTGGCTAATACTGAACCTAGATTGCTTGAGTTTTCCAGTGGACCGCCAAACTTTGTCACTGTTATCTGGCGTATGGTACGTTGACATTACCTCAACCTCAGGGACCCCACAGGGACAGAAGAAGGGCCCCTTTCTAAGGCTGGGTTGGCAGTGGAAGATCGTGATGGGTTCTGGCCAAGCCTCCAGAAGGGATGGTATCCGTATGGAGAACCTCTGAGAGCGGGAGGTGGGGGTGCCCAGGCTCGGACCCTGAGATCCCTGAGCCGCTGGCGGGGCCACTGCAGATGCCCTGTGGGGAGGGTCCAGGGGTCCTCAGCTGCAGACCCAGGGATCCCTCCACGTGCAGCCAGAGTCAGTCCCTGATCCCCGCCTGATCCAGTCGCTGCTTTGCATCCTCCAGTGTCACGGGAACCTTGTAGCCGAGGCATCCTGCCTTAGTTCCAGACCTGTCACTGAGTCCACGTTGTGATGACGCGTCCCGTAGTTCCCCTCTCATCTGTCCTAGAGGAAATTCCGTGCCTGGCTGCCCACGTCTTTGGAGCCACTGTGTACGGGTGTTTGTCTGGGATGCACTCTCTCTCACACTGCTCTGGCAGACTTGTGTGTGTACATGCATGCATACACACACACACACACACACACACACACACACACACACACTCATCTCATTTGCACATCACATCGCGTCTGTCTAAGGTTTTTTAAAAGTTACACAGATAAATCATCTGTCTCACCAGCTGGAACGAGTGTCGTCTGAGACTGTTAGAGCTACCGGCTCCAGCTCTCAGTGTGGACCCGTTATCGCAGACTCCCATGGGCCAGCATGTTTGTTCACCCTCGCATGGCAGCACATGGGCCAAAGTGGAGCAGTCTGAATAGTATGATGTGGACTAAAGAGGAAGACAAGTGACATGAATCTAGTGTGTAAATGTCACATTAATTTAAAAACAGGTATGATTGATTTGATTGTTTTCAAGTGGGCATTCTTCACCGGTCCCAGACCTCTAGATGTATATTTTTGTTCATTTTGTTTTGTTTTTGCCTAATGTGTCATTTTGGTCCTTTGTTGGTAGAGGTTATGTTTAAATACAACCAATTGGGCCCTAAGTGCAAAAGAGTTCTGTCTCGGTGCTTATCACTGTTAAAAGATTATTTTTGCTTTTCTAACTTTGCTCTTCAGAGCACAAATCTCTGTGTAGCTTTATGGTAATGGACTATTCCTAGTCACATACTGTCAAACTTTTTTACATTGTACAAGTAAAGAATGTTTTCAGGGTTACATGATTGGTGTTAATGTATATAGAGTAAAGTTATTGCAAAAATGATGTTTCTTAACTTGATGTTCTTTTTAAATACTCTTTGAAAAATATGTGAAAATGATAAAGGCTTTAGTTGGAATAAGCCGGTATGTTAACAGTTTTTTTCTTTTAGATTTTATAATCAAGAGTTGATTTTAAATATTTATGACCTCAAGGTCTGACTCGTTTAGTTGTTTTAAAAGAATGGGAACTGGCTAATGAACTGTTCTTTTTCTTTTTAATTCTTGATGTGAATTCCACTGTTGATTGCCCATGTGTATTTATGTAAAGATCCTATCTCTGGTTCCCTGTTACCAGACTAAACCAATCAGACATGGATTTATCATGTCATCTTTCTCATGTGCAAATACTTAAAATGGTTCTTCCTTGCCCAACCATCTCCGAGTTTCCAGCTGGTACAGTAGAGTCCTAACTTATAAGATGGGTAGGTTTTAAGGACTGTGCTTAAGGATGGAATCAATCATGCTCAAAATGATCCTTGAAACCTCCGAAATTGCCAATAAAGTTCTTCATGTTATCTTCAAAATAGAATGGCTGTAACGTGATAAGTGGGTATGACTATTTTATGACGATAGCAAGTAAAATATATAATAAAACACTACATATCAACAGTAGACTTTTGTAGTACCGATAGTTAAACTATTTAAATATGTCCTTTTTTCTTTCCTCCCCCCCCCCCCACTTTTTTTTTCCACTGTGCTGATAGGAATGGTTGACTTTATGTACATGTATTGTTGATCCCATCCCTTATAGATCTGGAGGGTAAGCTCCATGGAGGCAGAGATTTTTTTTTTTTTAAAGATTTATTTATTTTGGCGGGGGTAGCGGGGGAGGGAGGGGAGCAGGCGGGCCACTTCTATTGGGCTTTCATTTCTCTATTTTCATCTGTCTTTGTTCTTTGGCTCCTGTGGGCCTCCCATCGCGGTGGCGTCTGTCCTTGCAGAGCACTGGCTCTGGGCGCATGCGCTCCAGAGCTCCGGCTCGGTAATTGGACACATCAGTCCAGCCACTCCGCGGCACGTGGGATCTTCCCAGGCCAGAGATCAAACTGGCGCCCCTTGCACTGCGAGGCGGTGTCCTTACCCACTGGACCACCAAGGGAAGCCCGGGGCAGAGATTTTTATAGGCTTTGTTCACAGATGTGTTTTCAGAGCACAGAGTGAGGCCTGGCACACAGTAAGCATCCAATAAATGACTCTCGAATGGATGACCTCCGATGTGCGTGCCTGCTTATAATTGGGCTTCATTTCACTCTGCTTTCATCTCTCATTGAATTCAATAAAGAGACTCATTTTTGAAAACCTGTTGACTTTGCGGATACAGAAATGAATAAGGTGCAGCCCCTGTTTTTAAGAGGGTGGCCTCACTGGGAAATGGACATGTGAGCAACCTTAACTGAAGGCGGGACAAAGGAAGGAGGCTTCGGTTCTGACGGAGGGGTCTGGGAACACCTCATGGGAGAAGAGGACTGGTTCAGAAGGCTCAGAAGAACCAAGAGATGGTCAGGGGAAGGCGTTGGGTCAGGGAGCAACAGGAGGTCTTGGCCCTTCAATTCCTCGGCCACACCATCCTTGCTCAGATGAACCTTTGTTATTTCTCCCCTTCTGCTCACCCCGACCCCAATAATCAAAACCGTACTTTGGTCATGTCCACCTGCTCTTGAAAAATCTATTTCCAGGATACAACTCTACTATTTCTAAACCCAATTAGGTATGTTATCGTCTTGCTCATATATTGTGTTGGCCAAAAAGTTCATTTGGCTTTTTCCATTGGCTCTTACAAGCTTTTTGGCCAACCCCACACTGGACTTTTGTCTTATTCTCTGTTATCTCGATGCCATAAGAAAATAGAGAAATTGGGCTTAAGTTATAAGGCATATCATAGAGTATGTCTTTGGAATTCCCAATGACCTAGGTCACTGGCTGTACATGGTAGATCCCTAGTTAAGTGTTCACCACATTGAGTGGCCTTTGAATTATCGTGTGTCATGAGCTGCGTCTGAAACCTTACTCTGTTCCGCTACCCTCTTATCCAGACTTATCTGCGCTCAGCCTGTCTGAGATATGCGTCTCTTTCAAATTCCATGACAGCACTCCAAGAAAGTCAGGTTAACACACATGTAAGATCCTGTTTCCACCAATGTGAAAACTGGGTCAGTTGTGTTCTTCCTTGTGTTCTGATCATCACAAGTCAGTTAAAGCTTGTCTTTCAGAGTGTTATCTAAAAGGGGGTAAAAAACCGTCCCTATTTATATAGAGGGTGTTACTGAGAAAGTGAATACATTTTACACAATTTGCAAAAGATCCGTTGAGAGTCACTCAGAGAACGCCAGATAGCATTGCCAGCCAGCTTGTTTTAGTTCAGTACAGCTAAGACCATACCACAGTTATCTTGAAAGCTTTAGTCCTTCAAATCTATGTTGACTTCTTTTTAGAAAGGATTAAACTACCTTAACTGTCCAGTGAACAGTAATACAGTTTGGCAAGAATTCAAATTAAAGCAAAAATAACCAAACATCTCAGTGGTGCTCTTATTTAAAAATTGACTAAGCACATTGATCCAGGCACTTGCACCTTGATTTAGGCAGAGTGGGTTTCTAGGAAGAGTGTGTGACTGAAAGATCCACATAGAGCAGGTTGCTTTCTTTACGTTCCACTCAGTCACCACAAAACTTAAATCTAACTATATTGGGTGAATAAGTGATAGTCGCTTAGTTGTGTCCGACTCTGTGACCCCCATGGCCTGTAGCCTGCCAGGCTGCTTTGTCCATGGGACAGGTAAGAATACTGGAGTGGGTTGCCCTTCCCTTCTCCAATAGCTGTATTAGATGTCTTTTACAGTGAAGGAAAGGAGGAATTAAGTATTTACCCAAGCTTTTGGCCAACCCCACACTGGACTTTTGTCTTATTCTCTGTTATGGTAAGAAAATAGAGAAATTGGGCTTAAGTTATAAGGCATATCATAGAGTATGTCTTTGGAATTCCCAATGACCTAGGTCACTGGCTGTACATGGTAGATCCCTAGTTAAGTGTTCACCACATTGAGTGGCCTTTGAATTATCGTGTGTCATGAGCTGCGTCTGAAACCTTACTCTGTTCCGCTACCCTCTTATCCAGACTTATCTGCGCTCAGCCTGTCTGAGATATGCGTCTCTTTCAAATTCCATGACAGCACTCCAAGAAAGTCAGGTTAACACACATGTAAGATCCTGTTTCCACCAATGTGAAAACTGGGTCAGTTGTGTTCTTCCTTGTGTTCTGATCATCACAAGTCAGTTAAAGCTTGTCTTTCAGAGTGTTATCTAAAAGGGGGTAAAAAACCGTCCCTATTTATATAGAGGGTGTTACTGAGAAAGTGAATACATTTTACACAATTTGCAAAAGATCCGTTGAGTCTCACTCAGAGAACGCCAGATAGCATTGCCAGCCAGCTTGTTTTAGTTCAGTACAGCTAAGACCATACCACAGTTATCTTGAAAGCTTTAGTCCTTCAAATCTATGTTGACTTCTTTTTAGAAAGGATTAAACTACCTTAACTGTCCAGTGAACAGTAATACAGTTTGGCAAGAATTCAAATTAAAGCAAAAATAACCAAACATCTCAGTGGTGCTCTTATTTAAAAATTGACTAAGCACATTGATCCAGGCACTTGCACCTTGATTTAGGCAGAGTGGGTTTCTAGGAAGAGTGTGTGACTGAAAGATCCACATAGAGCAGGTTGCTTTCTTTACGTTCCACTCAGTCACCACAAAACTTAAATCTAACTATATTGGGTGAATAAGTGATAGTCGCTTAGTTGTGTCCGACTCTGTGACCCCCATGGCCTGTAGCCTGCCAGGCTGCTTTGTCCATGGGACAGGTAAGAATACTGGAGTGGGTTGCCCTTCCCTTCTCCAATAGCTGTATTAGATGTCTTTTACAGTGAAGGAAAGGAGGAATTAAGTATTTACCCAAGGTTACAGAGGCAAGGCTGGACTTTATCTTGGCTGCTTCTAACTCCCACTCTTAAAATATGCTCTAGCTTTCAAAACCAAAAGGGGCATGGCCTGTGGCATGTATTTGAAAGGAGCTCTCACTCGGTTGATGAATAGATGTTCGACTAGATAATTCTGACAATGAAATTGGATAGTGACCTTTGCCAACTAAGAATTGTCAGTTGCCACCTGCCTTGGCAAAGATTTGGTCACTTGTCCTTGTAGTCACTGACCTTAACACACCCTTAAAGGGTGGTCAGGGCAGAGATCAGGAATGATGCTCTGTGTGCCTTAGGAGGCTTCCCTGGGGCACAGTGGGGCCTGCCAATCCAGGAGATGCAGAAGATAGGGGTTTTGATCCCTGGGTTGGGAAGATCCCCTGGAGAAGGGCATGGCAACCCACTTCAGTATTCCTGCCTGGAGAATCTCATGGACAGAGGAGCCTGGCAGGCTACAGTCCATGGAGTCACCTAGTCAGACACGAGGGAGCATGCAGGCATGCATGTGCCCTGGAAAACAATGGCAAAACAGTCCTTCAGATAATTATTTTCAGGAGAAGATCTTAATGAGCTCAGTTTCTTACATCTTATACCTAGAAAAGCACTAAAATTATTCACAAAGACCTCTGTGCCTGGTGATCAGCACAAACCACATACATACACAGCAGGACCTCCCACCGCACCTCTTCTGAGCATTTTCTCAGAGCTCTCTGAGAGGGGTAACCTGGGCCTTAGCCCTCCTTTTGCTCCATCTAAAATGTAACAACTCTCATGTGGTATATTTTTTTCATTTCACACCTTAAAGCCTTTTTGGAAACTCTGGATTTAATCAATACTGCCAGCATTCATTATTTGACAGGAAAGGTGCTTTGCAAAATTTGGTACCTCTAATAATTCTGATAACTGAACAACTGTTCTGCCTTATAAAAGTTTAAGTGATAGATTCAAGGACCAGCAAATGGTACATTTCTAAGAGTTAAAAATGGAGGTAAAATTTACAGTGAAATGCACTGATCTTAGGCTGAATGTTTTGACAAGTGCACATAGTAAATTCGTAAGAATACTGGGGCCCCCAATAGCTGTATTAGATGTCTTTTGCAGTGAAGGAAAGGAGGAATTAAGTATTTACCCAAGGTTACAGAGGCAAGGCTGGACTTTATCTTGGCTGCTTCTAACTCCCACTCTTAAAATATGCTCTAGCTTTCAAAACCAAAAGGGGCATGGCCTGTGGCATGTATTTGAAAGGAGCTCTCACTCGGTTGATGAATAGATGTTCGACTAGATAATTCTGACAATGAAATTGGATAGTGACCTTTGCCAACTAAGAATTGTCAGTTGCCACCTGCCTTGGCAAAGATTTGGTCACTTGTCCTTGTAGTCACTGACCTTAACACACCCTTAAAGGGTGGTCAGGGCAGAGATCAGGAATGATGCTCTGTGTGCCTTAGGAGGCTTCCCTGGGGCACAGTGGGGCCTGCCAATCCAGGAGATGCAGAAGATAGGGGTTTTGATCCCTGGGTTGGGAAGATCCCCTGGAGAAGGGCATGGCAACCCACTTCAGTATTCCTGCCTGGAGAATCTCATGGACAGAGGAGCCTGGCAGGCTACAGTCCATGGAGTCACCTAGTCAGACACGAGGGAGCATGCAGGCATGCATGTGCCCTGGAAAACAATGGCAAAACAGTCCTTCAGATAATTATTTTCAGGAGAAGATCTTAATGAGCTCAGTTTCTTACATCTTATACCTAGAAAAGCACTAAAATTATTCACAAAGACCTCTGTGCCTGGTGATCAGCACAAACCACATACATACACAGCAGGACCTCCCACCGTACCTCTTCTGAGCATTTTCTCAGAGCTCTCTGAGAGGGGTAACCTGGGCCTTAGCCCTCCTTTTGCTCCATCTAAAATGTAACAACTCTCATGTGGTATATTTTTTTCATTTCACACCTTAAAGCCTTTTTGGAAACTCTGGATTTAATCAATACTGCCAGCATTCATTATTTGACAGGAAAGGTGCTTTGCAAAATTTGGTACCTCTAATAATTCTGATAACTGAACAACTGTTCTGCCTTATAAAAGTTTAAGTGATAGATTCAAGGACCAGCAAATGGTACATTTCTAAGAGTTAAAAATGGAGGTAAAATTTACAGTGAAATGCACTGATCTTAGGCTGAATGTTTTGACAAGTGCACATAGTAAATTCGTGCAATTCACACCCCAACCTATAGAATGTATCTATCATCTCCCCCGCAAAGTTTCCTGGGGCCTCGTTCCAGTCACCTGCTCCCTAGGGACCACCAAATCTGGCCTCCGATTTCCGTTACCACGCATTGGTATGCTAATTGTAAACTGCAAGCACGTTACACCCTATTCAAAAACATGCCGGGCTGTTAAGGTGGAACTCTATCCTCCCCTATTGTTTTAGAAACACAACTTTAACACTTCCTGATTATAGTTTTTACACTGTTATTTTCAATTAAATAGCCACTTCTGGCTCCTGAGAAAAACGAAAAGGCACCTTCGTAAACCGTTCAAAAGAGCTCTGGAAGAGCTCTTCAAAGACGTTTGGGAAACCAAGTTTGCAGCCAATTTCAATGACAGACTCGTGGTCCCCCAAAAGATAGTGACAAGGGGGCGGAAGGGGAGAAGAGACTGGATCGGAAGGGCGCGGAGACGGCCGGCTCGCCCTTAAGCCCGGCTCCGGCCCTCGAGCCGTGGGTGCCCGCGGCTGGGGTCCGCGCCCCTCCCCGCAGGCCCTGGACGGCCGCGCGCTTCCTGCCGGGTTTCCAGGCCAGCAGCGGGCCGGCGGGGAGCGGGCAGGAAAGGATGCGCCGCCCGGAGCGGGCGGGGCGGCCCTCGCGGCTCCCGCAGCCCCGCCCGCCGGGCGCCGCCCTCCCCGCGCCGTCGGGGGCGGGCCCGGGCGGGGCTGCGGGAGCCGCGCGCGGCGGCTCGGGGCGCAGTCCCGGGACGCGGGATGCTCCACGCGCTGCCTGGCCGCCCCTGAAGCCGCTCGCCCTCCGCCCGCCCGTCCCAGAGGTAAGAGGAACCTTCCGGAAGCGACCGGGCCGGCGCTCCCGTCGCGGGGTCTCCGTCGGCTCCCAGACCCCAAGCCCCACCCTCCCCGCCGCCGGAAAGCGCAGGTGGACGGTGCGGCCCCCTCCACGCGCCCAGCCCTCCTCCCGGCTTCCTGGGGACTGAGCCCCTAGGGGCGCGCGTTAAAAAGTGTTGTCTCCGCATCCGAGTCCCGACTTCAACCTGAACCTGGCGCAGGTGTGGCCGACGGACCGAGGCTGACGGTAGCTAGATGGGCATTGAGTCCGAAGGGTTGGGACCCTTGCAAAACAGCATCTGGGATGCTCCGCGTTTCAGAGCAGGTTTGCTTCTTCCATAAAGACATCCTCTCTGGAATACAAGCTGTATGAGATGTGTGCCTTTCAAAACGGTCCCCATTTTAGGAAGACTGTTGCTCAGGACGCCGGCAGCCTTAGATTTCCAAGCGTCAACTTGCCCTGCGAATCTGGGAAAAGCGGAATAGACGTGGGGACGCTGCTCCCTGGTCATGAGAGCGGGCACCACAGACTCGGCCGACGGTATAAATCCCGCCTGTTTACACGAGCTGCTGTGAAATTAGGGATTTCCTCCTAATAAATGTTACTGGACATACACAGGAGAGTGTGCACGCTTGTCAAGGAGGGACTAGCTCAGTTTTCCTTTTATTCTTTCGTAAGTCATTGGTCTCCTGGACTTGACGTTAGTTCAGTTTCTTTTTCTGAGTTCTGAACATGCTTTAGGAGGGTAGATACGCGTTTATCTTTGCTGATTTCAGGGAAAATAAGGGATCTGAGTTCGGCGTCACGCTATTACCCACTGAGAATGTTCACAACTAGCTGATACGTTTAGAATGTGTCTATAAACGTTTTGGGGTGTGAATGCGCTAGATAAGTTTTTTAAAATGTGTATAAAGTATACTCAAGCTCTTACTTTCTCAAAGCGATTATCAAACCAAACACTGTAAGTAACCAGTCGTGGTATTGGGAACACCTGTTGAAAGAAAATAAGCAAGGTTAAAAACAAATTAAAGCAGCATGCAATTTTCTTTAAAAGAAAAAAAGAACGCTTTTTAAAAAAAATGTAGCATTCCATTTTATCCTAGGGTGCTCTGTTAACATCTTCAAATTAGTGGTTGAGCTAGTAAAAAAATCATTTATTTTCAAAAGCTTGCGAGTACTAAAAAATCCATATTACGCAGACCATATTATGTCTTATAAAACAGCCTAGTTTTAGGTTAGCTGGGATTATTTTATAATTCCATTTCCATGCAGCTCTAAATATAAAGTATTACACTATTCTGTTTACTGGTCTTTTTCATAAGAAAGAAAATGTGTTATGATCACAAAATCAGGTGTGATTAAGAACTTCTTTAAAATGTTTGCCATGGCATAGCAAAGTGTTAAGTTACTCAGTGGTGTCTGACTCTTTGCAACCCTATGGGCTGTAGTCTGACAAACTCCTCTGTCCACGGGATTCTCCAGGCAAGAATACTGGAGTGGGTAGACATTTCCTTCTCCAGGGGATCTTCCCAACCCAGGGCTTGAACCAAGTCTCCTGCCTTGCAGGCGGATTCTTCACCATCTGAGCCACCAGGGAAGCCTGTTCCTCATGGGGAAAACAAGCAATTTGGGAGCAGCCAGTTCACCTTTTGGGGGCCAGGGATTGCTTGTTTCTCCTGACTGGTTACTGAGTAGCTGGACTTAAAGGAAGTATTTTAATTGCTCTAAGCGCCCACGCTAGCCCCAGAGGTATGATGATGCTCAGCTGCTGATCTTTGGCCAAGTTTCCCAGTTCATGTTAAAGGAAAGGATTGGGCCAGATATGTGCCTAATTCCAACAAAACTGAATTTTCTTTGTTTTGATGGTTGTTGGGGAGGGTGGGGGCCCCAATTATCTGTGTAATTACACTTCATATCTCTGCTTCTCTCTGAGGAAGTACAGCATTTCCTTTTGGTCAACCAACTCCTACAGAGAGAAAGCTAGTAGAGACAGGCCAGTTTCCTTTGCACTGAATTTCTGATTATTTCAATCAGTCCTCTTAATTCCCTTTATTCCTGCCTTATCTGAAGGGATGTGGCATACATATATCTGGGGTATAATATACTTACTGAAAAATAGGTTAACTGTGCCGAATGGGGGGAATGCAGATATTAGAAAGGATCCATTTGGTTGTGTTTAGTATCCCATAGTTTCCTAGACTCAAGTATGAAAAAAACTGGCTCTCAAATGCCCTGCATCTCATTCTATTGTCTGATCACCTGTTTATATCAAAGCCAGTGCCTCTTCTCACGAATTATTCTGAACCACAGGCCATCAGGGTCTTCCCCGACCTCCTAGGTGGTCTGGGAAAATCGTTGCATGAAATCATCTATCTCCTGATGCATGTCAGTCAGCAGCAGCAGGTCATGGAGGGCTGCCAAAGATGAGAGCTGTTATTTATCTGTTTTGTCTTCAGAATGCTCTCACCACGGGAAGTCAGGGCCACATGGAGTTCCCGTTTAATCACAGTAATCTGGGTATCCTTTTTGTTTTTCGGCATTTTGTTTATTTATTTATTTTTTGACTATTCTGGGTTTTCGCTGCTGCTGCAGGCTCTTCTCTAGTTGCGGGGAGTGGGGGCTACTCTCTAGTTGAGGTGAGCATGCTTCTTGTTGAGGTGACTTCTCTGTTATGGAGCACGGGCTCTAGGGCACACAGCCTTCAGTAGTTGCGGCACATGGGCTCAATAGTTGTGGCTCTGAGACTCAAAAGCACAGGCTCCATGGTTGTGGCTCATGGGCTTAGTTGCTCCGCAGCATGTGGGGTCTTCGCGGATCAGGGATTGAACTCATCTCCTGTATTGGCAGGCGAACTCTTTACCACTGAGCTACCAGGGAAGCCCTATCCTTTTTTTCTAATTAAGACTTGATGGTTTTGATATAGCTCTTAGGCATCAAGAAATGAAGCAATCTGGGTAACACACCAGTAGTGTAAGAAAGACAGTGTTTAATAAACCCATTGTGGAAGCAAGGCAGGTCTACACAGCAGATGCAAAATGAGTTTGGCAAAATGGTCATCCATTGATTAACCTGTATATAAATATATGAAGGTTATATTTATATACCTTGCATATAAATATGTGAAGATATATTATCAAGGTTGGCTATGAGCTGTGATGAGTTAAGCAAAGAACAACTAACTCTCCATTTAAGGGTCTGCAATAAATGTGAAAGACTTGGTGTTTGGCAGAGGTAGTCTTGGTGTTGGGCAGACCTGGATGTTCTTAGCAGGTGAGCTCTAATGAAAGGGAAGGAATGTGTGTAATTACAGATCATCACCCTGGGATAGCAGTAATGTCCTTGCTGTTTTCTCTTCAGTATTAACTAGGAAGCTTGACTTCTTAGAATAGTTTGTCATCTCAGGGTTGTTACTGTTAGTTGAATCTCACTGAACAGAAACAATATTTTTTTCAAGTTTTAATTGCAGATGTTTTTGAAAACAGCTTCTCAGTTTGAATGTGAGAAAGGACATGAGGAGACCAAAGACCTGGGCTTTTGCTGATCAGAATGAAACAGACGGTGAAAGACTTTTCCAATCTCCTGCTGGTGGTGCTCTGTGACTACGGTGAGTGCCGTGAATGCGCATAGGCTGCGGGTCCGGGAATAGAAACGGGAGGTTTAGGGGTGCTGATGCCCTTCTGCGAAGGAGGCAGGGCGGGGATTGCAGTGCAGTGCCTTTTATACCATTGTTAAGGGTTAGGAGGGAAAGGGGCAGGGCACAATTTTTGAAAAGAATGACAGCCCAAAGACACAGCATAAACCCATTAGAATCAAATGGGTCCAAGATGGCAGACCAGACCTTGATCCTCAGTCAGCAAGGTAAATGACACTAGCAGAGGTGCCATGACAGTTCCACCCTTTCCCTAAAAGAGCTGGAATTATCCTCCCACTCATTAGCATATGGAATTACCCAGCCTATAAAAGCTAAGAACGCTGTGTTTTCGTGGCCACTGGATTTGCTCTGCGATGGCCCACACTGTCTGTGGAGTGTGCTTTCTCTGAATCTGAATAAATCCGTTTCTTACCTATCACTTTGTCTTTTGCTGAATTCTTCTCTGCAAAGAGACATGAAGAACTTGAACCTCAGTGGGTCTGGACATTGGGTGAATGATTTTAATTACCAGGGTTTTGGCTGGGTTCGAGTCCTGGCCTCATGGGTTCAAGTCCCGAACAGGTTTGATTAAGTCTAGGCCCTGGGTTTAAGTCTCAAATTGAGGTTGAACACTTTCACCATGATTCTTTCAACCCTGGGTTCTTTTTTTTTAATTTTTAAGGTCAAAGTGAAAGACTTGGTGTTTGGCAGAGGTAGTCTTGGTGTTGGGCAGACCTGGATGTTCTTAGCAGGTGAGCTCTAATGAAAGGGAAGGAATGTGTGTAATTACAGATCATCACCCTGGGATAGCAGTAATGTCCTTGCTGTTTTCTCTTCAGTATTAACTAGGAAGCTTGACTTCTTAGAATAGTTTGTCATCTCAGGGTTGTTACTGTTAGTTGAATCTCACTGAACAGAAACAATATTTTTTTCAAGTTTTAATTGCAGATGTTTTTGAAAACAGCTTCTCAGTTTGAATGTGAGAAAGGACATGAGGAGACCAAAGACCTGGGCTTTTGCTGATCAGAATGAAACAGACGGTGAAAGACTTTTCCAATCTCCTGCTGGTGGTGCTCTGTGACTACGGTGAGTGCCGTGAATGCGCATAGGCTGCGGGTCCGGGAATAGAAACGGGAGGTTTAGGGGTGCTGATGCCCTTCTGCGAAGGAGGCAGGGCGGGGATTGCAGTGCAGTGCCTTTTATACCATTGTTAAGGGTTAGGAGGGAAAGGGGCAGGGCACAATTTTTGAAAAGAATGACAGCCCAAAGACACAGCATAAACCCATTAGAATCAAATGGGTCCAAGATGGCAGACCAGACCTTGATCCTCAGTCAGCAAGGTAAATGACACTAGCAGAGGTGCCATGACAGTTCCACCCTTTCCCTAAAAGAGCTGGAATTATCCTCCCACTCATTAGCATATGGAATTACCCAGCCTATAAAAGCTAAGAACGCTGTGTTTTCGTGGCCACTGGATTTGCTCTGCGATGGCCCACACTGTCTGTGGAGTGTGCTTTCTCTGAATCTGAATAAATCCGTTTCTTACCTATCACTTTGTCTTTTGCTGAATTCTTCTCTGCAAAGAGACATGAAGAACTTGAACCTCAGTGGGTCTGGACATTGGGTGAATGATTTTAATTACCAGGGTTTTGGCTGGGTTCGAGTCCTGGCCTCATGGGTTCAAGTCCCGAACAGGTTTGATTAAGTCTAGGCCCTGGGTTTAAGTCTCAAATTGAGGTTGAACACTTTCACCATGATTCTTTCAACCCTGGGTTCTCTTAAGGTTCTGTGTTATTAATCTAAATTTAATTTAAAATAAATTTTTAAGTCTTTTTATTATTTTCTTAACACCTCACTTTTTTTTCACAAATTAGAAATAAGTATGTTGCCATCAGTTCTCTTTGATTGATTTCAGTATTATACATTTCTACTGTTTTTTGTTGTTGTTTTGGTTTGGTTAATTGCTTTGTTTTGACTGCGCCTCACACCATGTGGGATCTTAGTTCCCCAACCAAGGATTGAATTCACACTCCCTCCAGTGGAAACACTGAATCTTAACCATTGAACCAGGAAGTCCCTGGGATGCATTTTCTTTAAAGTCCTTTACGTGCATGCTTGTGCGTGCTGAGTTGCTTCAGTTGTGTCCAACCCTTGGCAACCCCATGGACTGTAGCCCGCCAGGCTCCTCTGTCCATGGGATTCTCCAGACAAGGATACTGGAGTGGGTGGCCATTTCCTTCTCTAGGAGATCCTCCCAGCCCAGGGACGGAACCTGCCTCTCCTGTGTCTCTGGCATTGCGGGTAGATTCTTTACCACTTAGCCCCTGGGGAAAACAAATTGTTCTGTATCTAGCACCCGCGTACAAAAAACTATAAAAGGGTACTTCGTTTCATAAAGACGTCGAGAATTTCCATTTAAATAGTCTGCAAGGGGCTTCCCTGGTGGTCCAGTGGGTAAGGACACCACCTTGCAGTGCAAAGGGCGCCAGTTCGATCCCTGGCCTGGGAAGATCCCACATGCCAAAGATCGGCTGGACCAATGTGTCCAATTACTGAGCTGGAGCTCTGGAGCGCATGCGCCCAGAGCTGGTGCTCTGCGACAACAGAGGCCACCACGATGGGAGCCCCGCACAGGCCAAAGAACAAAGATGGATGAAAATGGACAAAGGAAAGACCGATAGAAGTGGCCTGCCTGCTCACCTCCCTCCCTACCCCACCCTCCCCAAAATAAATAAATAAATAGATCTTTAAAAAATAAATAGTCTGCAAGAGCACTTATTATTGTTGAGAAAATAGTTCAGTTCAGTTGCTCAGTAATGTCCAGTTCTTTGCAACCCCATGAACTGCAGCACGCCAGGCTTCCTGGTCATTCACCATTTCCTGGAGTTTGGTCAGACTCATGTCCACTGACTCAGTGATGCCATCCAACCATTTCATCCTCTGTCGTCTCCTTCTGCCTTCTATTTTTCCCAACATGAGGGTCTTTTCCAGTGAGTCGTCTCTTCACATCAGGTAGCCAAAGTATTGGAGCTTCAGCGTCAGTCCTTCCAGTGAATATTCAGGATTGATTTCCTTTAGGATTGACTTGTTTGATCTTACTGGCATATAAAAAAAGTTGATTTAGCATTAAATAGAACATAAAAGTTGAGTGCAAAGGCTACTACTAAAAAAGAAGATATTTGCATAGATCTGGGTTTTTATCCCCTTCTCTATTTGATATTGATCAAAATATACCTTTACCATTGAAAGCAACCTGCTTATATGGAGACAGTAATTCATTTAAGTAAAGGAATGGGAGAGAGGAAATGAATGAATGGAGAAAACTGTACCCTAGTAGTCAGAAGGTGGTATGAGCCCATTGTAGTTTTCTGAATGAGAATGCATTCTTGCCTGTAAAAACTAGAGGTCAGGAGTAAAGCCGCCAAGTTGCCTCTTCAATACACAGCTTCTGTCTGCTGCCGTTGGGATTCACCCGCTATCTCTTTTTCCTCTATTTCCAAAGGGCTAATGTGTCTCTTCCACTGACTGGCTGCCCATCAAGGCAGAAGCTGACCTGCCTCCTTGGTAACCCTGTCCTTGACAATATGTTTCTGTTAATTAACTAAGTGTGGTGTGCTTCTCAGTCTTAAAATGCATCACAGAACCACTCTGCCCCGTCAAATTCAAGTGAGTAAGCTTTGTTTCCCGTCCTTACTCCTTCCTTGGGCTGCAGTGAGCGCCGGAGGCTCCTCAGCCGCCTGTTCCCCAAAAGGTGAGCTCTGAACCGGCTCGGAAGCTGCAACTGCCTCTCTTGACTTAAGAGTCATCTCCCTCCAAAAGGAAATCTTCCTCAGTTTCTACATCGATGGCAGAAAACCCCCCAGCCTATTATGGTTTTCAAGCAAGTGATGCTTAAGTGTTCAGGTCTATACATTTTATATTTTATTTCACCTCGTCTTCAATAAGAAATGGGCAAAGTGCTGAACTGATCAAAACAAACCTTTTGGTGCCAATATTTCATGTGCTGATTCTAATAACCATGTTTTATATCTTTGAATAGTCTCCTTTGTTTTTTCCTGGCTAAAAAAATTGTATTGGAGTATAGTTGACTTACAGTGTTGTGTTGGTTTCTGCTGTACAGCAGAGTGAATCATCTGACAGTCACTGAGTATATTTTAATTTTTTAAATTCAAGTATAGTTGATTTACAGTGGTGTGTCGATCTCTGCTTGTTTTAAGACTACCATCCCAAATAACACATTGAGGTCCTTTGGACATATATGATAGTTATACACTGTTATTATTATATTAATATAATATTATGTTATGTCATCATATATGTATAAGAAGACTCACAGATTCCTACTTGACACATGTTGTTTTTCAGACCAAAGGGCATTGCAGTTCCTTAAATCTAGAATGTTTCTTACCCTAGCCACAGGCCAGCTGATTGTTCTGTTGCCAAATTCTGTCTCCTTTGGTATGTATTTGGATAGGATTCAAAACAGAAACAAGGGTTCTTGTGTCTGTGTTCTTTCCACTTTTTACTTCAGCTGCTCTAATGGTCTCTTTTTTAAAAAAGATTTGATTGATCCTAACTAAGTGATACTTGTGAGCCAGTAGTCATCTATCCTGTCTAGGCCTGTTACTTCAATGTCATTAAAATCACCAAGGATATGCTTAGCTATTCTGTAAATGTTCACCCTGAACCTTGGATAACCCATGTAGGATAATGTCAACATTTCTTATTCATCTAAAAATTTCTGCCTCTTACAAACAAAAGGCACTGGTTTTTTAACTGGTGAAAATGCTCAAGCACTTGTCTTGACTATCAGAAAACAATAACTTACAGGTACAGTCGATCATTGGATAACATGGGATTTAAGGATTCTCATCCTCTGCACAGTTATAAACCCTGGCATAATTTATAGTTGGCCCTCCATATCTGCTGTTTGTATCTGCAGATTCAGCCAACCACAGATCATCTAGTTACTGTTGACTATTGGAACAAATCTGCATATAATTGAACTCAAGCAGTTCCAACCCATGTTGTTCAAGGGTCAACTGTATAGAGTCTTGTACCCGGTAGCTCAGGTGGTAAAGAATCCGCCTGCAATGCAGGAGATCCCAGTTCGATTCCTGGGTTGGGAAGTTCCCGTGGAGAAGAGAATGGCTGCCTATTCCAGTATTCTTGCCTGGAAAATTCCATAGATCATCCATGGCTTGCAAAGATTCAGACAGGACTGAGCAACTTTCACTTTCACATATAAAGTTATCTAGAGGATTTCATTGTATATCATTTAAATCAGGCTTTCACTTCACTGTGAACGTACTTTCCACATATATGTAAATACTATCATAGGACTAACATGAGAAAAGTGAGGAGTTGGATCTTATCATGAGGATAGGCAGTTGTTACTCTTGCCTTATTAAGTTTTCATCATGCATAGATCACACTGTTACCTCTCGAGAATTCAGGGAGTATCATTCATTCGTTATTTTGAAAACAACCATGAAAGATGGAGATGAAGGAGCTGAGCCACTTTAGAGTGGAAGCGGCTCAGGGCCCAGCTCCCAGGATCAGCACGTAACATCATCTTATGTTGTCCTTGGCTCAGTTCAAACTTCTCCCATGTCTAAAATGCTGTCTTCATTGATGTCATTAGTACTGCTGCTCCGGTGTCCCTTTTTGAAACTCACTCTGACCATTTCCTTTCAGTTCTTGGAGAGGCGGAGTATCTCGTCCTGGGGGAGCCGGGCCATGTAGCGCTCAGCAACAACACAGTGGCTGTGGATTTCCAGTTTTCCCATGGTGGCAACGGGACACTGAGGAATGTCTCCGTGCTGCTGGTGGAGGCCAACACCAATCAGACTCTCACCACCAAATACCTCCTGACCAACCAGTCCCAGGGGACCCTCGAGTTTGAGTGCTTCCACTTCAAGGAGGCTGGTGACTACTGGTTTGTGATGACCCCAGAAGCAACAAACAGCAGTCCCCCAGTCCCCCAGAGGGAGAGGAGCGCCCTTCTCAAGGTGGAATGGCCCATCTTCCACATTGACCTCAACAGGACTCCCCAGGCTGCTGAAGGCACCTTCCAGGTGGGCATTTTCACAAGTCAGCCACTGTGCCCGTTCCCTGGAGACAAGCCCAGCATCTTGGTGGACGTCGTGTTCACCAACAGCCTCCCAGAAGCAAGAGGGAGTCAGGGCCAGCCGCTGGAGATTCGGGCCAGCAAGAGCGTGGAGCTCACTCAGGGCCAGTGGGTGGAGTTCAGCTGCGCCTCAGTGGGGCCCGAAGCCTATGTCACGGTGGTACTGAAGCTGCCTGGCCTCGACTCAGTCATTATGTCCACAGGCCCCATTGACCTGACTCAGAAATTTGGATACAAACTGGTGATGGCGCCGGAGCTCACCTGCGAGGCCGGGGTGGAGGTGACAGTGCTGCCCCCACCGTGCGTCTTCGTCCAAGGGGTGATCGCGGTCTTCAAGGAAGCCCCCCGACGCCCCGGGGAGAAGACCATTCGGCTGGCTGAAAACAGCCTGGCCTTGGGAGAGAGGAGAGCAGTATTCAACTGCACTTTGTTTGACATGGGGAGGAATAAATACTGCTTTGACTTCAGTGTTTCAAGCAGAAGCCAGTTTTCTGCAAAGGAGAAGGAGTGCATGCTAATTCGGAGAAATATAGGTTGGTATTGTGATTTTAAAACAATTTTTTTTCATCAAATTGATGCCTTCATGCAATCAAAACTATTCTTTGAATTTAAGGCTTCCCTGGTGGTCCAGTGGGTAAGGACACTGCCTTGCAGTGCAAGGGGCGTCGGTTCAATCCCTGGTCTGGGAAGATCCCCTGTGCCGCGGAGCGGCTGGGCCGATGTATCCAACTACCAGGCCAGTGCTCTGGAGCGCATGCGCCTTGAACCGGTGCTCTGCTGCGACAGAGCCTACTGCGATGGGAGGCCCACACAGGCCAAAGAACAAAGATGGAAATAAATGGACTGATAGAAGTGGCCAAAAAAAAAAAAGTATTCTTTGGATTTAGATGAACTTGGTTTGTCCCAAATGACCTTAACATCCTTATCTGAACAGTGACAAATACTGTAAGCATGCCAAGCTCATTGCTAACTCATGGCTGCAGGTCTCAGTTTACCCATCAGTAATGTGGGGATAATTTAGACTATCTGCCTCAAGGTTGTGAGAATTAAGTAACATCAGTGCATACATTTCTTAGCAAGTGCCTCTCATATAGGAAGCCCTGATAAACTTCAGCTATTATTATGTTGTACTTTATTTTTTATGTATGCTTTTTCATTTTTTTGTATTGGAGTACAACTGATTTACAATATTGTGTTAGTTTCAGGTATACAGCAAAGTGAATCAGTTTTGTGTCTGTGTGTGTATATATATATATCCATTCTTTTTCAGATTCTTTTCCCATATAGATTATTTTAAAAATACTACGTTCACTGTGCTATACAGTAGGTCCTTGTTGATTATCTGCTTTGAATATAGTCGGCTGTATATGTTAATCCTAAACTCCTAATTTATCCATGACCCCTCTTGACCCCTTTTGGTAAACGGAAGTTTGTTTTTGAAGTTACTGAGTCTGCTTCTGTTTGGTAAATAAGTTCATTTGTATCATTGTTTTAGCTTCCACATATAAGTGATATACTTTCTTTGTCTGATTTTCTTCACTTTAGGGTGATAATCTCTAGATCCATCCATGTTGCTGCGAATGGCGTTATTTCTTTTTGTTGACTGAGTAGTAGTCCATCGTATAGATGCACCGCGTCTTCTTTATCCACGCCTCTGTCGATGGAGGTTGCTTCCGTGTCCTGGCTCTTGTGAACAGTGCTGCGGTGAACACTGGGGTGCATGTATCTTTTGGAGTTACGGTTTTCTCCAGATGTATGCCCAGAAGTGTGACTACTGGGCCACATGGTAGTTCTGCTTTTAGTTTTTTAAGGAATCTCCATACTGTTCTCCCCAGTGGTTGTACCAATTTACATTCTCACCAACAGCATAGGAGGCTTTTCTTTTCTCCACGTCCCCTCCAGCATTTATTATTTGTAGATTTTTTTGATGATAAACATTCTGACTGGTGTGAGGTGATACTTCATTCTAGTTTTTTTTTTTCATTGTAGTTTTGATTTGCATTTCTCTGATAATTAGTGATATGGAGCGTCTTTTCATGTGTTTATTGGCCATCTGTGTGTCTTCTTTGGAGAAATGTCTATTTAGGTTGTCTGCCTGTTTTTTGATTGGGTTGTATTTTTTGATACTGAGCTGCATGAACTGTTTGTATATTTTTGGAATCAGCTGCTTCACTGTCAAATATTTTTTCCCATTCTGTGGGTTGTTTTTCATTTTGTTTCTGGTGTCCTTTCTTGTACAAAAGCTTTTAGCTTTTCATTCGTCCCATTTGTTTATTTTTGTTAACATTTTCATGACTCTAGGAGGTGGATCCAAAAAGATAGTGCTGAAATTTATATCAAAGAGTGTTCTGCCTGTGTTTCCTCTAGGCGTTTTATGGCAGCCTTAGTTCCCAGTGTGTGTGTGCTAAGTGCCCCACTCTGCATGGGACAACCCACGGCTGTAGCCCGCCCGGCTCCTCTGTCCATGGGATTCTCCAGGGGATCTTTCCCACCCAGGGATCAAACCCATATCTCTTAGGTCTCCTTCATTGGCGGCGGGGGGGGGGGGGGTTCTTTACCACTAGAGCCATCTGGGAAGCCCCCGCCTGGACTCTTTTAACGGATCCCTAATTGGTTCTTCTCATCCCCTTCATTCTCTCAAGGCAGCCAGAGAGGGATTGTTGAAAATTCAGGTCAGCTGAGGGTTCTTCTTGGGCTTAAGACTTGTCAGTCACCTCACTTGACACCTTACTGCCTCTGCAGCCAGCTGCCCCCCACCCATACAGCCACCACTGAAGGGCTGGAGACCTCCCTCCACCTCCACTTGGCTGTATTAACCCATCCCCCGGGTCTCCTCCTGGGGTCTCTTCCTCAGCCTCAGCCCAGGTACCCTCGCTGCCCGTAAGCTGCTCCCGCAACCTTAGCTCCTCCTTTATGGCATTTATCCTTCTCTCGTTGCTTGTTCAGAGTCTGTTTTTGCCAGATTGGAGAAGCTCCTTTGACATTCTCACCAACAGCATAGGAGGTTTTTTGTCCCTCCAGCATTTATTATTTGTAGATTTTTTTGATGATAAACATTCTGACTGGTGTGAGGTGATACTTCATTCTAGTTTTTTTTTTTCATTGTAGTTTTGATTTGCATTTCTCTGATAATTAGTGATATGGAGCGTCTTTTCATGTGTTTATTGGCCATCTGTGTGTCTTCTTTGGAGAAATGTCTATTTAGGTTGTCTGCCTGTTTTTTGATTGGGTTGTATTTTTTGATACTGAGCTGCATGAACTGTTTGTATATTTTTGGAATCAGCTGCTTCACTGTCAAATTTTTTTTCCCATTCTGTGGGTTGTTTTCATTTTGTTTCTGGTGTCCTTTCTTGTACAAAAGCTTTTAGCTTTTCATTCGTCCCATTTGTTTATTTTTGTTAACATTTTCATGACTCTAGGAGGTGGATCCAAAAAGATAGTGCTGAAATTTATATCAAAGAGTGTTCTGCCTGTGTTTCCTCTAGGCGTTTTATGGCAGCCTTAGTTCCCAGTGTGTGTGTGCTAAGTGCCCCACTCTGCATGGGACAACCCACGGCTGTAGCCCGCCCGGCTCCTCTGTCCATGGGATTCTCCAGGGGATCTTTCCCACCCAGGGATCAAACCCATATCTCTTAGGTCTCCTTCATGGGCGGCGGGGGGGGGGGGGGGTCTTTACCACTAGAGCCATCTGGGAAGCCCCCGCCTGGACTCTTTTAACGGATCCCTAATTGGTTCTTCTCATCCCCTTCATTCTCTCAAGGCAGCCAGAGAGGGATTGTTGAAAATTCAGGTCAGCTGAGGGTTCTTCTTGGGCTTAAGACTTGTCAGTCACCTCACTTGACACCTTACTGCCTCTGCAGCCAGCTGCCCCCCACCCATACAGCCACCACTGAAGGGCTGGAGACCTCCCTCCACCTCCACTTGGCTGTATTAACCCATCCCCCGGGTCTCCTCCTGGGGGCTCTTCCTCAGCCTCAGGCTAGGTAACCTCGCTGCCTGTAAGCTGGTCCAGCATCCTTAGCTCCTCCTTTATGGCATTTATCCTTCTCTCGTTGCTTGTTCAGAGTCTGTCTTCCCACATTTCCACACCTCCCTGACCTCCAGATTGGAGAAGCTCCTTTGGTGGCAAAAGCCATCGTGTGCTGCCATGAAGCTCGTTATGATCTCTGTTTGGCCCACTTCATACACCTGGCACATGAGCAGAAGCTCCACACGTGTGCAGTAAAGCAGAGACCTCTGATGTGACACGTCTCTGCTAGGTGTCAGTGGAAAACCAATCCCATTAACTTTAATTTAATCATCCCGGGAGCTTCCCAGGTGGTGCTATTGGCAAAGAACCCGCCTGCCAACGCAGGGGACGTAGAGACGCAGGTTTGATCCCTGGGCTGGGACGATCCCCTGGAGAAGGGCATGGCAGCTCGCTCCAGTATTCTTGCCTGGAGAACCCCATGGACAGAGGAGCCTGGCGGGTTACAATCCACAGTGTCGCAAAGACTGAGTAACTGAGCACGCACACACAATGGAAACAAACCAAGGGGGATAAAAGAATTCCGGCCTCTGGATGAAACACCCTGGGAGCAGGAGGACTCTGTGTGGGTTCCTTCTCCCAGCGATGGGGCTTCCTGCTGACTCCCCCACTGGTGTCTGGACTGAGTCCCTCTGCACCACAGGGAAGACCCTGGGGAGGGGCAGAGCAGGGGGCGGAGCTCTGTGTCCAGGCTGAGGGGGCTCAGGACGCCCTGTGGGGCTGCAGTCACTGGACAGAGCTGTCCGTAGGGCTGGAAGGAGAACATCAGGGGCTGACCTCTCCTGGAAACCCCAGGTTCTCTGTGTGAGCATACAGAGCCCAACAGCATCTCTGCTTGACTGACCAACGAAAAGGGATGCTAGTGTTGGGAAACTCGGTGCCTTTGTGTTTCTAGTATAAAGCGTGTATGACCACATCAGGGTGTTTGCATTTTCCATTTCCATTGACAACTCTGACCAGTAAAGACTGTTCTTGTGGCTAAATGACATCGTTCAGGGACCCTCAGGGACCCACCCTGAGTGTGACCTATGGACTCACAGTGAATTTATCATTAGCTCCTTTAAAGGGAAATGGTTTGGCTAGGTACCTCGCTGCCTGTAAGCTGGTCCAGCATCCTTAGCTCCTCCTTTATGGCATTTATCCTTCTCTCGTTGCTTGTTCAGAGTCTGTCTTCTCACATTTCCACACCTCCCTGACCTCCAGATTGGAGAAGCTCCTTTGGTGGCAAAAGCCATCGTGTGCTGCCATGAAGCTCGTTATGATCTCTGTTTGGCCCACTTCATACACCTGGCACATGAGCAGAAGCTCCACACGTGTGCAGTAAAGCAGAGACCTCTGATGTGACACGTCTCTGCTAGGTGTCAGTGGAAAACCAATCCCATTAACTTTAATTTAATCATCCCGGGAGCTTCCCAGGTGGTGCTATTGGCAAAGAACCCGCCTGCCAACGCAGGGGACGTAGAGACGCAGGTTTGATCCCTGGGCTGGGACGATCCCCTGGAGAAGGGCATGGCAGCTCGCTCCAGTATTCTTGCCTGGAGAACCCCATGGACAGAGGAGCCTGGCGGGTTACAATCCACAGTGTCGCAAAGACTGAGTAACTGAGCACGCACACACAATGGAAACAAACCAAGGGGGATAAAAGAATTCCGGCCTCTGGATGAAACACCCTGGGAGCAGGAGGACTCTGTGTGGGTTCCTTCTCCCAGCGATGGGGCTTCCTGCTGACTCCCCCACTGGTGTCTGGACTGAGTCCCTCTGCACCACAGGGAAGACCCTGGGGAGGGGCAGAGCAGGGGGCGGAGCTCTGTGTCCAGGCTGAGGGGGCTCAGGACGCCCTGTGGGGCTGCAGTCACTGGACAGAGCTGTCCGTAGGGCTGGAAGGAGAACATCAGGGGCTGACCTCTCCTGGAAACCCCAGGTTCTCTGTGTGAGCATACAGAGCCCAACAGCATCTCTGCTTGACTGACCAACGAAAGGTATGCTAGTGTTGGGAAACTCGGTGCCTTTGTGTTTCTAGTATAAACGTGTATGACCACATCAGGGTGTTTGCATTTTCCATTTCCATTGACAACTCTGACCAGTAAAGACTGTTCTTGTGGCTAAATGACATCGTTCAGGGACCCTCAGGGGACCCACCCTGAGGTGTGACCTATGGACTCACAGTGAATTTATCATTAGCTCCTTTTGAAAAGGGAAAATGAGTTTGATATGTTTGTCTCCTTTTTTTCCCCCAAATGTGCCTTAGGGCCTTAAAAATGTAGATACTAATTTACAGCAACAAGATAATGTCAAAAATGATTATTTGCAATTCTTCATTTATCCTACTTAGTGTGAATGTTCATGTGTTTCTCTGAAGGTATGTTGGGGTATGTGGTTAGGAGACCTGCAGAGGAAGGGTTATTAGTAATATCTGGCACAGGTGCTGCAATAAAATGCAAAAATCTAAATTGAGAAATTCTAAATTCTGACCTCATCTGCCTCCAGGGTATCAGATAAGGGATAATGGGTATTGTATCTGTAGGCAAAATACATGCTTAGGGCCAAGTTATTGATAGAGGGTATAAATTCGTAGTCACATAATTTATTTTTTACTTAGTTTTTTTGACAATTAAAAATTATAAACATTTAACACATACTTTTCTTAATAATTTAAATCTGTTGGCTGCCTTCTTGTTTCTCTGATTAGATGGTCTTGTTTTTCCTTCCCAGTGACTGAGCAAGAGCTTGTTACCAGGGCTTCCCTGGTGGTCCAGTGGTTAAGGCTCTGGCTCCCAGTGCAAGAGGCCTGGGTTCAATCCCTGGTCAGGGAACTAGGTCCCACATGCTGCAACTAACAGCTCGCATGCTGCAACTATGACCCAGTTCAGCCAAACACATAAGTAAAATAAAAGATATATTTTTTAAAAAAGACGTGTTACCAAGAGCAGGAGTACTGTTATCCTGTTATATCTTCTTATTTGCAAGTGCTTAATTATTGTATCATCTTGAATTCTTTGCCAGGATCTTTTTAAGCCACTTGTCCACTTAGTTTACCTAAAAGTGGAAAACATAATTTAATATAAGCAGGCCCTTAGATGCTGTAACACTCCTCAGTTCTCTGATAGTGAAGGAACCAGTGAACTCTTCCACCTGGTGGAACTCCTGTTCTTCCTCTGGGTTTGTTTGTTTGTTTGTTTTTTTACAGAGTTTTGTTGTTCAGAGACATGTATGTCCCCAGATCAGTCATATGCATATCCCTGGCCCCAATCCCCCACATCCCACCCCTCCAGGCTGTCACACCACACCCCTGCAGGATCCCCTATTCGCACAACGCAGTGACAATAGCTATCTTTTTCACATATGACAGTATAGGTTTCCATGTTACTCCCTCTGCCTCTGGGATTTTTTAAGAATGGCTGACATACTCCGTGTGACGTTTTAACATCCTCACGTTTATATAGTGGTGACTTTGCACTAGGAACTATTCTAAGCGCTTTATGAATATGAACCCATATAATCTGTATGATAACTGTGTAAGTTAAATTTATTTTATTGTAGTTTTATAGGGAAAGAAAGGGAGGCACAGAAAGGTTAACTTTTCCAGGGTTGGTGGCTTAACCACTACTGGTGGTTAGACTGGCTTGAACATTTGATATATATAGATATTTTTTGGCTGTGTTGGGTGTTCATTGTTGTGTGTGGGTTTTCTCTGGTTGTGGCAAGAGGAGGCTTCTCTCTAGTTGCAGTGCGGTGGCTTCTCATTGCAGTGGTTTCCCTTGTTGCAGAGCCCAGGCTCCAGGGTGCGGGCTCAGTAGTTGTGGCACACGAACTTAGTTGCCCTGAGGCATCTTCCTGGACCGAGGATTGAACTCGTGTCCCCTGTATTGGCAGGTGGATTCTTAACCACGGGACCACCAGGAAAGTCCAGCCTTTGCTATATTACCACTGTTTCATGTTCCCTCCCATACAACCATCTATCAATCTAGATATTAAGCAATATGAAACTTTTAGATTGAAAAAATGTTCCAGGCTTTTCCTCCTCGTCTCGTGGGTGCATCTGGTGCTGCCCACCCCTCTTGAAAGACACATGACCCACTTTGGAGCCCGCTGGCCCGGGCACAGGCGAGAGTGGTCCCGTGTGAATGAGCCTGTGCTGAACACAAATCGGAGCTGCTGATCCAAGTGGCTTTGCTTCCACTGCTCCTTTTAGCTGCTCACTCACATCTCTTGAATTTTCTTATAAGCATGTTTTGTTTAGTCACTTTAGTCTCTTGAGTAAAATATCCTGCAGATGTGAATATTTCATACTCTGTATTCCTTCACATATTCTTGGGGAAACAGATCTCCCTTTTCCAATTCCAGACACATTTTGTTCATTCAGATTTAATGCTCTCTAGAGTGGCCTGTAAGGCATTTATCCTGGCCAAACTGGCTAGCTCTGTAGTAGGAATGCATGTGTGGCCATCTAAACAGGACAAAACAAAACAGCCTTTCATTCATGAGGAAAGACTAGTTAGAATATTGGTCATCTTTTAATTTCTACCATGTTTACTATAGCTAGCCAATGAGTTCCCCTTTGCTAAGTATGTTCTTCAGTGTCCTTAACAAAAATCTTCAGGGGAAAAGATAGATTTATTTAAGGCATTGAAAAATTTTGCCTGGTTAAATTTGTTCATTGCTGTAAGTGGTTTCCATTGTTTTCTGTTTGATTAATTTGGTTTAAAAGTGAAAGAACCTAAAACTTAGTTTATTTTTTCAGTGGTTGATGATCCTACTAGCCATGATTTCACTTTCAAAAGAAGAAAAACACATTTCAAAATGAAATTTTTGACATTAAGATTCATGTTTGTTCTTACTCATGGAATTTTTGTTTTTAATTTGACAAATGAATGTGTATTTAAATAATATCTATGTAAAGTAAAGGGTAGGCTTCCCTGGTGGTCAGTGTTAAAGTATCTGCCCGGAAATGCAAGAGACTTGGGTTCAATCCCTGGTTTGGGAAGGCGCCCCCCCCCCACCTCCCCGAGAAGGAAATGGTCACTTACTCCAGTCTTCTTGCCTGGGAAATCCATGGACAGAGGAGCCTGGTGGGCTACGGTCTTTGGGGTTGCAAAAGAGTTGAATGAGACTTAGAGACTAAAATCAACAACAATACATGTAAAGTAGAAGAGTTAAGAAAGAATAGCAAAAGGATTCTTTACTTTTGTAATCTACCTTTTGTAGTCTTAAATACGAGCACATGAGAAAGACAAACTATGTTTATTTTAAATTTAGATTTCACAGTTATGGAATTCCCAGTAGATTTTTCAGATATAAATCACAATACTTTCCCGGCAAATTCCTAGCTCACTTACGTTTCTAAGCATTT
This sequence comes from Tragulus kanchil, assembly GCA_022376925.1. Taxonomy (NCBI): domain Eukaryota; kingdom Metazoa; phylum Chordata; class Mammalia; order Artiodactyla; family Tragulidae; genus Tragulus; species Tragulus kanchil. Next base: position 71,347,503 of record JAIOJX010000003.1, on the reverse strand, counting down.
TGTTTAGTCACTTTAGTCTCTTGAGTAAAATATCCTGCAGATGTGAATATTTCATACTCTGTATTCCTTCACATATTCTTGGGGAAACAGATCTCCCTTTTCCAATTCCAGACACATTTTGTTCATTCAGATTTAATGCTCTCTAGAGTGGCCTGTAAGGCATTTATCCTGGCCAAACTGGCTAGCTCTGTAGTAGGAATGCATGTGTGGCCATCTAAACAGGACAAAACAAAACAGCCTTTCATTCATGAGGAAAGACTAGTTAGAATATTGGTCATCTTTTAATTTCTACCATGTTTACTATAGCTAGCCAATGAGTTCCCCTTTGCTAAGTATGTTCTTCAGTGTCCTTAACAAAAATCTTCAGGGAACAGATAGAGTTATTTAAGGCATTGAAAAATTTTGCCTGGTTAAATTTGTTCATTGCTGTAAGTGGTTTCCATTGTTTTCTGTTTGATTAATTTGGTTTAAAAGTGAAAGAACCTAAAACTTAGTTTATTTTTTCAGTGGTTGATGATCCTACTAGCCATGATTTCACTTTCAAAAGAAGAAAAACACATTTCAAAATGAAATTTTTGACATTAAGATTCATGTTTGTTCTTACTCATGGAATTTTTGTTTTTAATTTGACAAATGAATGTGTATTTAAATAATATCTATGTAAAGTAAAGGGTAGGCTTCCCTGGTGGTCAGTGTTAAAGTATCTGCCCGGAAATGCAAGAGACTTGGGTTCAATCCCTGGTTTGGGAAGGCGCCCCCCCCCCACCTCCCCGAGAAGGAAATGGTCACTTACTCCAGTCTTCTTGCCTGGGAAATCCATGGACAGAGGAGCCTGGTGGGCTACGGTCTTTGGGGTTGCAAAAGAGTTGAATGAGACTTAGAGACTAAAATCAACAACAATACATGTAAAGTAGAAGAGTTAAGAAAGAATAGCAAAAGGATTCTTTACTTTTGTAATCTACCTTTTGTAGTCTTAAATACGAGCACATGAGAAAGACAAACTATGTTTATTTTAAATTTAGATTTCACAGTTATGGAATTCCCAGTAGATTTTTCAGATATAAATCACAATACTTTCGCCTGAGAGACTTAATAGGAGCTTTCCAAGCACTGGGAGCTTAGTGTCTGAATAGTGCTGAAGCTTGAGGACAAAGCTGGTTTGTTTCAGCCCTTTAAGGAGCTGCAGTGTGATCTGGGAGGCACAGAACCAATATTGTGTTCAGTTGGACCTCTGGATGGAACATCATTACCACACCTCGCTTGACGCTGGTCCAGGATACTGGTTCGTAATGCTCCCCATCTTGTGAAAATCCGAGACTTAATTGCCGTGAAGCAGTCCTGTTCCATGACTCACTCCAGGGATTGCACCACTCGACTGACCTGCCTCGAATGTTCTCCTTATATTTTTGTAGTGCTCTGTATATACCCTTGATTGCATTAGGAGTTTTCATCCATAGGGATGAAGAGAGACTTCTATGCAGAGGATGTTTCAGTGCCTCGTGTGGGCATGACCTGATAGGTCTTGGAATTGGATGGGTGCTGATAGAGAAGGGACTCAGGATAATTATTGGTAGGGCTTATTCAGTTATTGTATCTGGCAGTGACTGCATACATGCTTGGAAGAGAAGTTTGCATTTGCCAAGTACTAGTGACTGCTCTGGGGGTGTTCTGTGTGTGTGTGTGGTTTTTTTTTTTTTGGCTACTTCTATTGGTCTTTCATTTATCTGTTTTCATCCATCTTTGTTCTTTGGCCTGTGTGGGCCTCCCATCGCAGTGGCCTGTGTTGTCGCAGAGCACTGGCTCTGGGCGCATGCGCTCCAGAGCTCTGGCTCAGTAATTGGACACATCAGTCCAGCGGCTCCGCGGCACGTGGGATCTTCCCAGGCCAGGGATCGAACCGGCACCCCTTGCACTGCAAGGCGGTGTTCTTACCCACTGGACCACCAGGGAAGCCCCTGAATGTGTTTTGAAGCTGGTGTTAGTGCGTGCGCAGTCACTAGGTGTCCAGCTCTTTGCACCCCCTCTGGTGGTAGGCTCATCACTGTTTAGGGTTGTTAAGTCTCCTTGCTGAATTGACCTTTTATCATTATGTAACATCCCTCTTTATCCCTGTAATACTCCTTGTTCTGCAGTCTGCTTGGTCTGATATTAATATAGCCACTTAAATTTCTTTTAAGTGTTCTTTTAAGTGTTAAGTGAATTAATGTTCACAAGGTATAACCTCTTCCATCCTTTCCCTTTTAAACTGTTTATTTATACTTAAAGTGAGTTTCTTTTAAACAGCACATAGTTGTGTCATGCTTTTTTTTTTTGGCCACACTGAGCAGCAGGCAGGGTCTTAGTTCCCTGACCAGGGATTGAACAGATGCCCCCTGCAGTGAAAACATGGAGTCTTAATCACTGGACTGCCAGGAAAGTCCCTGGGCTATGCTTTTTTGTCTTTCTCTTTTAATTTATCTATGTTTAATGTGATCATTATAAAGTTAGATTAAGGTCTACAATCTTGACAGTTTTGTAATTTTTTTAAAAAAATTACTGCTTTATTTATCTTAATTTGGCTGCACTGGGTCTTAGTTGTGGCATGATGTGGGATCTTCCTGGACCAGGGGTCAAACCCATGTCCCCTGCTTTGGCAGGCAGACTCTTAACTACTAGACTACCAGGGAAGCCCCAGTTTTGTATTTTTTCCATCTTTCTTTTTTGTCTCTCTTTCCTTCTTTTCTGCCTTCTTTTGGATTAATTGAACTTTTTATGATGTACTTTGACCATACCATGGGTTTATTGCTTCCACCTGAAAACATTTTGTAGTCATTGTCCTAGATCCTACGATTTGCATCTTTAATTACTCTCAATCTACCTTTAGATAATATCTTTATTCACATATAAAGACCTCATAACAGTGGCGTGTGCTCCATCCTGTGCACTTTTTGTGACCTTATGGACTGTGGCTCACCAGGCTCCTCTGTCTCTGGAATTCTTCAGGCAAGAATACAGAAGCGGGTTGCCCTTTCCTCCTCCAGAAGATCTTCCTGACTCAGGGATCAAACCTGCATCTCTTGCGTCTCTGGCATTAGCATGCCCATTCTTTATACCACTGCACCATCTGGGAAGTTTGAAGCTGGTGTAGTGAGGCCAGCTCTTTGCACCCCTCTGGTGGTAGGCTCATCACTGTTTAGGGTTGTTAAGTCTCCTTGCTGAATTGACCTTTTATCATTACGTAACATCCCTCTTTATCCCTGTAATACTCCTTGTTCTGCAGTCTGCTTGGTCTGATATTAATATAGCCACTTAAATTTCTTTTAAGTGTTCTTTTAAGTGTTAAGTGAATTAATGTTCACAAGGTATAACCTCTTCCATCCTTTCCCTTTTAAACTGTTTATTTATACTTAAAGTGAGTTTCTTTTAAACAGCACATAGTTGTGTCATGCTTTTTTTTTTTGGCCACACTGAGCAGCAGGCAGGGTCTTAGTTCCCTGACCAGGGATTGAACCCGTGCCCCCTGCAGTGAAAACATGGAGTCTTAATCACTGGACTGCCAGGAAAGTCCCTGGGCTATGCTTTTTTGTCTTTCTCTTTTAATTTATCTATGTTTAATGTGATCATTATAAAGTTAGATTAAGGTCTACAATCTTGACAGTTTTGTAATTTTTTAAAAAAAATTACTGCTTTATTTATCTTAATTTGGCTGCACTGGGTCTTAGTTGTGGCATGATGTGGGATCTTCCTGGACCAGGGGTCAAACCCATGTCCCCTGCTTTGGCAGGCAGACTCTTAACTACTAGACTACCAGGGAAGCCCCAGTTTTGTATTTTTTCCATCTTTCTTTTTTGTCTCTCTTTCCTTCTTTTCTGCCTTCTTTTGGATTAATTGAACTTTTTATGATGTACTTTGACCATACCATGGGTTTATTGCTTCCACCTGAAAACATTTTGTAGTCATTGTCCTAGATCCTACGATTTGCATCTTTAATTACTCTCAATCTACCTTTAGATAATATCTTTATTCACATATAAAGACCTCATAACAGTGGCGTGTGCTCCATCCTGTGCACTTTTTGTGACCTTATGGACTGTGGCTCACCAGGCTCCTCTGTCTCTGGAATTCTTCAGGCAAGAATACAGAAGCGGGTTGCCCTTTCCTCCTCCAGAAGATCTTCCTGACTCAGGGATCAAACCTGCATCTCTTGCGTCTCTGGCATTAGCATGCCCATTCTTTATACCACTGCACCATCTGGGAAGTTTGAAAGATCTTTGTACGTTTTATTTTATGTTAGTTTTGCTTTTTTGCTTTTACAGTTTTGTTGTTTACAGATTTGTGTAATTCCAGATTAGTCATATGTATATCCCATCCCCCCCATCCCACCCCCAAGGCGTTGCATAGCCCCCCCGTAGGATCCCTTCATCCCACAGCACATTGACAATAGTTATCTCTTTTACATAAGATAGTATAGAGTTCCATGGTGCTCTTTCCATACCTCTCACCCACTATACATTTTCTTTTGTATATGCTGTAAACATATCATATGTGGGTACTGTTTTGCTTTAGATCATTGATTATATTTTAGAGCATTTAAAAATAAGAAGTCAATTTTATCTTTACCTCTATAAATGCTATTTCTAGCACACTTCATTTCTTTATATAAATGCAAGCTTTTGTCTAATAATATTCCTTCTTTTCTTTCGCTTAATTACCATATTCCTTCTGCCTAAAAGATTTTAACATTTCTTTCTTTATTTTTTTTAAATTTTGGCCTCTTTTTTATTGGTTTTTTCATTCACTTATTTTCATCCGTCTTTATTTTTCTCCCTGTGTGGGCCTCCCATTACAGTGGCCTCTCTCCTTGCAGAACACTGGCTCTGGGTGCACGTGCTCCAGAGTCCTGGCTCCTAATTGGACACACTGGTCCAGCTGCTCCGTGGCACGTGGGATCTTTCCAGGCCAGGGATCGAAGTGCCCCCACCCCGAACTGCAAGGTGGACTCTTTACCCACTGGACCACCAGGGAAGCCCTCTTAACATTTCTTACAGTAAAGGTCTGTTGCTAATTAATTCTATTAATTTTTATTTGTCTGAAAGTCTTTATTTTTTAATTTTTGAAAGATATTTTCACTGGATGTAGAATTTGGGGTTGGTAATTTTTTTCTTCCGTACTCTAGAACTGTCACTCCATTGTTTCTGCCTGGCATGATGAGAAGTGTGCTGTGATTCTCATTTTCTTTTTTTTTAAAAGATTTATTTATTTATTTATTTATTTATTTATTTATTTTGGGCGGGGATCGGGCTGGGGAGGGAGGGGAGCGGGTGGGCCACTTCTATTGGTCTTTCATTTCTCTATTTTCATCCGTCGTTGTTCTTTGGCTCTTGTGGGCCTCCCATCGCGGTGGCGTCTGTCGTTGCAGAGCGCCAGCTCCGGGCACATGCGCTCCAGAGCTCTGGCTCGGTAATTGGACACATGGGTCCAGCCGCTCCGCGGCACGTGGGATCTTCCCAGGCCAGGGATCGAACCGGCACCCCTTGCACTGCAAGGCGGTGTCCTTACCCACTGGACCACCAGGGAAGCCCTGTGATTCTCATCTTTAACCTTCTTATGGGCTGTATTCCTACCTTACCCTCCTCTCCCACCACAGCCTTCAAAGCTTTCTGCTTAAGTTTTTAGTAGTTTGAGGGTCATAAGCTTAACTTATTTGTTTCTCTTTTAGTATGTATGCTGTGTCATGTTTTCTGAGCATCTTGGATACTGTTTGGTATCTCTCATTAATTTTGGAAAATTCTTGTACATTATTCTCTTTTTTCTTCTGGGATTCCTGTTAGAAGGGTGAGGGACTATTTGATGTTGGCCCACAGGCCTTAGGTATTCTCTTCTGTTTCATTCACTCTTTTTTCCCCTCTCTCTGTGTGTCTCAGCGTGAGTGACTTCTGTGGCCCTGCGCTCAGAGTCACTGTTTCTTTCCTTGGCTGTGCGGAGGGTACTGATGACCTCTGACGGGCATTCTCCATCTCTGTCGCCATGCTGTTCATTTCCAGCATTCCCTTCAATTTTTTTAACTTATAATTCTCTGATGAAATTTTCTATCTGTTCATGCATCTTATTTACTTTTTTCATTAAAATATTTGACCTATTATAATTAACATCTCTCTCTGATAGTTCTCGTATCTGCATATTTGGGTCACCTCTGAGTTTGATTATCTTAATTACTTTGATATTTTATTGTTTTCTTCTTTTTTAAAATTGAAGTGTAGTTGATACTATGTTGTGTTAGTTTCAGGTATATAGCAAAGTGATTCAGGTATACATCTGTATATTTTCTTCATTTTCATTATAGGTTATTCTGAGATACTGAATGTTGTTCCCTGTGCTAGACTGTGGGTCTTTGTTTCTTATTTGTGGGTCTCATACTTTTTGGTTGAATGTTGGACCTTTGATTTACAACTGTAGGCCCTGATGAGTAATATTTATGCCTGGAAATGGGCATACTGTGGAGTTTAATAAGTAATTGAGCAGTGTTTGAGTTGTTGCTCTTGCTAGGAGTACCTCACTGCATGACCACGCTCAGAGCTCTGGCTCGGTAATTGGACACATGGGTCCAGCCGCTCCGCGGCACGTGGGATCTTCCCAGGCCAGGGATCGAACCGGCACCCCTTGCACTGCAAGGCGGTGTCCTTACCCACTGGACCACCAGGGAAGCCCTGTGATTCTCATCTTTAACCTTCTTATGGGCTGTATTCCTACCTTACCCTCCTCTCCCACCACAGCCTTCAAAGCTTTCTGCTTAAGTTTTTAGTAGTTTGAGGGTCATAAGCTTAACTTATTTGTTTCTCTTTTAGTATGTATGCTGTGTCATGTTTTCTGAGCATCTTGGATACTGTTTGGTATCTCTCATTAATTTTGGAAAATTCTTGTACATTATTCTCTTTTTTCTTCTGGGATTCCTGTTAGAAGGGTGAGGGACTATTTGATGTTGGCCCACAGGCCTTAGGTATTCTCTTCTGTTTCATTCACTCTTTTTTCCCCTCTCTCTGTGTGTCTCAGCGTGAGTGACTTCTGTGGCCCTGCGCTCAGAGTCACTGTTTCTTTCCTTGGCTGTGCGGAGGGTACTGATGACCTCTGACGGGCATTCTCCATCTCTGTCGCCATGCTGTTCATTTCCAGCATTCCCTTCAATTTTTTTAACTTATAATTCTCTGATGAAATTTTCTATCTGTTCATGCATCTTATTTACTTTTTTCATTAAAATATTTGACCTATTATAATTAACATCTCTCTCTGATAGTTCTCGTATCTGCATATTTGGGTCACCTCTGAGTTTGATTATCTTAATTACTTTGATATTTTATTGTTTTCTTCTTTTTTAAAATTGAAGTGTAGTTGATACTATGTTGTGTTAGTTTCAGGTATATAGCAAAGTGATTCAGGTATACATCTGTATATTTTTCTTCATTTTCATTATAGGTTATTCTGAGATACTGAATGTTGTTCCCTGTGCTAGACTGTGGGTCTTTGTTTCTTATTTGTGGGTCTCATACTTTTTGGTTGAATGTTGGACCTTTGATTTACAACTGTAGGCCCTGATGAGTAATATTTATGCCTGGAAATGGGCATACTGTGGAGTTTAATAAGTAATTGAGCAGTGTTTGAGTTGTTGCTCTTGCTAGGAGTACCTCACTGCATGACCACGTTCAGACTTTTCTGCTGTGACTTTGGGTTCAGGGTAGGGGTTGGGTTGCCAGAGAGTTTTGTCTGTTCTTCTGTGGCACCCTCATCTTAAGGCTGGAGCCTGCACATCTGAGAGACTTTCCTTGTCACCCTGGCCTTTCCCCCAGCAGTAGACCGTGTATTTGATAGTTAGTAATTGCCGGCCTGGCGCAGGACGCTGGGTAATGGGCCTTCCCCTGAGGCAGACGTTCTGCCTCCGCATCTCAGAGGTGGGGCCATTGTGGTGATCTGGCCTCCTTGCCCACGGTAGAAGCTCTCTATTAGCCCAGGGTCTCTTCTCCTCCTCCCCTAAGGGTGAGGCATTCCCTTCTTTTTCCATCCTTGGCAGCACTAGGTCTCAGCTTATGCTCTGCAAGTGACAGGGTTTCCTGCCTTGTCCCTGGTGGTTGCGGCTTTTGTTGATTGACAGGGAGGAGGATCTGGACAAGGTCTGTGTGTTTCCCACTGCTCCTCCCCTCCTTGGCCTCCACCACTGGGGAAGCTCTCTGCGGTCTTGTGCCGGCCCTCAGTCCTCCTCGTGAACATCTGGAAAGCTCCGTGGAGAAGAGCCTGCAAGTGGGTACACATTGCTCTTGGGTAGTGGGGCTCCCAGGGGTCCTGTGTTCTCATTCCAGCCCATACCAGGCTTCTGACAATTCATTACAGTTTAATTTTGTATTTAATTAATTTATTTGTGTTGGGTCTTCGTTGCTGCATGTGGACCTACTCCAGTCGTGGTCAGCTGTGCTCGGGCTTCTCATTGCAGTGGTTTTTCTTATTGTGGAGCGCAGGCTGTGGCACATGTGGTCTTCAGGAGTAGTGGCACACGGGCCTAGTGTGGAATCTTCCCGAACCGGGGACTGAACCTATGTCCCCTGCATTGGCAGGCGGATGCTATACCAGTGCGCCACCAGGGAAGCCCCTCCTTTGTTGTAAGGGTAGCAGCAGTATTCCAGCATTGCACATCTTTGGGACTGTTCCCCTGTACTGACTTTGAGTTTTTCCGCTTCTTTTGGGTGCACTGAAATTCTGACTCTCCAGTGAGCTAGCATTAAAAGCTTGGCCGATGTCCTTGCAGAAACCTGGGGGCAGTGGCAGCCATGGAGCCCATGTAGCACCTCGTGCGGGGACGGTGTCAGAGAGCGTCGCCGCCTGTGCCTGACCGCCTCCCCCTCCCGACCTGCCTGCCCCGGAGTGTCCTCGGAGGCCTCCCTGTGCTCCCTGGAGGACTGTGCCGGTAGGTATCCCTCCTCCTGTGCGAGCCTCTTCCCCGAGGGACCGCTGTACCCACGCCTGCCTGACCCTCGCCAGCCTGCGTTCAGCAGTGGACTCGCGCATCGCTGCTGCTGTGGGCTGTGTGGACTCCGAGCCCCTCCATGTGTCTACAGCGGGGGCTGGCTGGCCAGCAGGATGACAGGGGACTGAACACTGTCAAAGATGGGAAATGACAAGGACCTGCCTAAGTGAAAGGTTCAAACATACAGAATCATTTTTAAAAATGCAAGCAATGGGAGGGATGACCATTTCTTCCCAAGATTTCTTGTTGTCATTTCTCTGTCCTTTACTTCCCCTCACCCAGACTGTGCGAAAACATTAAGAAATTGTTTTTTTCCCCTCCGAGAGGTCCCAGGGAACCGCAAAGACCATTCATTGTCCAAAATGGAGCAAGATACCCTGTCATATACCCTGACGGGCCCTATGTTTATTCTTTACTCCCCGACCCAGGACAAGAAAGTGGGCGGTTTCCTCTTACTGGGGACTGGCCCTTCCTGCATCCTCTGAATATCTCACAGGCCCACACCAGCAGGTGCTCAGGGTGTGTTTGATGTGGGTGGTCTGTGGGGTGATGCTCAGCTGGGCTTGCTGCCGCTTATGGAGCTGAATCCCATCATTTCCGGCAGGGTCACCATAAAGAGGCGTCCTTGCTCCTCCCACCCACCGTGCCCTCGCTGAGGCACAGCCAGCTCCCCATTTAGTTGGCCAGCCTCTGCTCTGGTCCTGACCCTTAGGGGAAGTCCCTCTGTCTGGTCCCGACTTCTTCCATTGTCCAGTTCCAGGTTGAAAACCATCCCTGGTTCCTGTCCCTTTGGGACCTGAGTAGTTGGATGTTTTTCTGTTTGACCTCAGAGCACCCTGTCAAGCAAACCGTCAGCATCTGACAATACCTTGATGAGTGTCCTCACCTGCAACCTTCCAGAATCCTGCTGTCTCCTCTTGGCAGCCAGTGCTGTAGGCCTTGTTCCCTGTATTCCAGCATCCTGAGTACGTTCTTACTTTTGTGCTTTTCCCTACTACAGCTTCAGACCCGGGCTCTCCTCCCAACCCCCAGCTCGCCCCTCCTCTTTGATCAACCCTGGGCCCCACCCCCGGGCCCCACCGCCAATCTGTTTCTCCAGTTGTGTCTCATATTGTCTGCTAAGGCTCTCTTCTCCATCTGCTGCTGCTTAGTTTCTTCCATTGTGTCCGACTCTGTGTGACCCCACAGGCTGTAGCCCGCCAGGCTCTGCTGTCCATGGGATTCTCCAGGCAAGAACACTGGAGTGGGTTACCATGCCCTTCTAGAGGGGATCCTCTCAACCCAAGAATGGAACCTGGGTCTCCTGTATTGCAGGCAGATTCCTCACTAGGGAAGCCCCATGTATGTATGTATGTATGTACACACATATATATGTTTGAGACTCCACAGACTATAACTCACCAGGCTTCTCCATCCATGGAATTTTCCAGGCAAGAATACTGGAGTGGGTTGCCATTTCCTTCTCCACTTCTCCGTCTACCCTCTTCTTTATAAGTTCCCTTACTCTCCACGGCTCCTTTACTGTGTGTAACTTCTTCCTCTCCATTCCGGGAGGGCTTGCTGTGTTAAACTGTGCCATTTGAGTGTTTCCATGGCACTCAAATCAATTAAAAATCAGCTGCCCCTGCTGACTGCTACTGCACCTTTAGCAATGACAGGAACATCAACTGTTTGTTACATTGTCTCACTCAAAGCTCATAATAATTCTGCAAGGCAAGAGTTCTTATGCCAGGCTCAGATCTTGAGAGCTTGCTTCCCACCAGGCGTTTTTGCTAAGTGCCTTGCATGTATGAAGTCAGTACATCATTCTCATCCCATTCAGGTGAGAATTTGCAGCAGAGAGAGGCAGAGTCACCTACCCAAGACCACAGAGCTGGAGAGCAGGGGACTAGATCTGATCGCACACTAAGCTGCCTACCTTGACTACCTTGCATCTATAACTATAGGCCAGTCCAGCTTTCTGAAAGCTTCCTGGAATTAGCAGTCAGTTTTTGTGGCTGTTTAGATTGCATCACGTTCTGGTATCTTCATCTCCTTAATCCTGGGTCAGGAACTGGAAATTTCTGCATTATAAATGACCAGAAAGGGTAAATGTTACAGACACCCTGCTTCTACTGTAAGTGGTCCTCTGACAAATGCTTACGTGGGAAAAGAGTGATCATTTCTTCCAGCTGTTCTCTGCTTCTGGTTGAGCTTGTTTTCCATTCCTGGGAAGCATGAAGATCTGTTTGCAGGCTGCTTAGCATCAGGAAGTCTCCTTTACTTCAAGGAAGGAGGAGATGGGGCAGAGAAGGCTGAGGTCAGCAACCCTGGGGCTTGTCTCTGGCCATGGTTTTGAAGGATTCCAGCCCGTGTCCCAGGTGGCAGCTGAGAGGCCTGACGTGCACAGAGCAGCCGCTGTAGACGTGGACGTGATCCGCCAGGAACCAAGTCTTCCATCATTCAACTGTGTTCACTTGGTAGGGAGTCTGTGGGGTTTTGTTTGGCTTTGCACAGATGTTTTTATGCCAGGGTTTGAGTGAAGGTTAATTTGGCCCTTGTTCACTGCAGCAGTGGGTCCAGGTGCCACGTACCCATACTCCGTCTAATGGGATGTGGATCATTGTGTTAGTGCCATTTGAGTGTTTCCATGGCACTCAAATCAATTAAAAATCAGCTGCCCCTGCTGACTGCTACTGCACCTTTAGCAATGACAGGAACATCAACTGTTTGTTACATTGTCTCACTCAAAGCTCATAATAATTCTGCAAGGCAAGAGTTCTTATGCCAGGCTCAGATCTTGAGAGCTTGCTTCCCACCAGGCGTTTTTGCTAAGTGCCTTGCATGTATGAAGTCAGTACATCATTCTCATCCCATTCAGGTGAGAATTTGCAGCAGAGAGAGGCAGAGTCACCTACCCAAGACCACAGAGCTGGAGAGCAGGGGACTAGATCTGATCGCACACTAAGCTGCCTACCTTGACTACCTTGCATCTATAACTATAGGCCAGTCCAGCTTTTTGAAAGCTTCCTGGAATTAGCAGTCAGTTTTTGTGGCTGTTTAGATTGCATCACGTTCTGGTATCTTCATCTCCTTAATCCTGGGTCAGGAACTGGAAATTTGTGCATTATAAATGACCAGAAAGGGTAAATGTTACAGACACCCCTGCTTCTACTGTAAGTGGTCCTCTGACAAATGCTTACGTGGGAAAAGAGTGATCATTTCTTCCAGCTGTTCTCTGCTTCTGGTTGAGCTTGTTTTCCATTCCTGGGAAGCATGAAGATCTGTTTGCAGGCTGCTTAGCATCAGGAAGTCTCCTTTACTTCAAGGAAGGAGGAGATGGGGCAGAGAAGGCTGAGGTCAGCAACCCTGGGGCTTGTCTCTGGCCATGGTTTTGAAGGATTCCAGCCCGTGTCCCAGGTGGCAGCTGAGAGGCCTGACGTGCACAGAGCAGCCGCTGTAGACGTGGACGTGATCCGCCAGGAACCAAGTCTTCCATCATTCAACTGTGTTCACTTGGTAGGGAGTCTGTGGGGTTTTGTTTGGCTTTGCACAGATGTTTTTATGCCAGGGTTTGAGTGAAGGTTAATTTGGCCCTTGTTCACTGCAGCAGTGGGTCCAGGTGCCACGTACCCATACTCCGTCTAATGGGATGTGGATCATTGTGTTAGTGCCTTTTGAATAATGACTCAGTTACTGAATCTACCACTGATGGAGTACCAGGTCTCTACCAGCGATTGGCTAGGGTTGGGAGTAGATAGATATGCTATGTCTTTCTCTGGAAGGGGCATTATGATACAGCTCAGCAGTAGCTTATCTTACTGGATGCTCCAGAAGCAGGTGTAGCCCTCCGGTTTGACAGAAGATATCTACAGCTTGCTTTGGAAGCTTGTGACACTCCAAGCTGGGAACACCTCTGTTTTGGGAAGAGATGATCTATGAGCAGAAGTTTGAGAGCTGAATAGGTGTTACCTGGTGAACTAAGTGAGAAAGCGGACTTCAGCAAAGGGAGCAGTGGGTGAAAGTTCAGAAGCTGATGGCACATTAAGAAACCCAGAGAACCGACAACAGTTGGATGTGGCTGGAGCAGAGCATGTCGGGAAAGGGGGATACAAATGAGGCTGCCCAGCAGGGGAATTCCCTCGTGGTCCAGTGGCTAGGATGCTGTGTTTTCATTGCTGAGGGCCTAGGTTCAATCCCTGGTCAGGGAGCTAAGATTCTGCAAGCCGTGCAGCACCGCCAAAAAAATAAATAGATAAGTAAATAAAGGGCGCAAAATGAAGCTGGACGAGCCAGATCCTGGGGGCCATCGAAAGTCTGGACCTGTGTTGTAGAGGGATCTCTCTGCTGCAGGGCAGAGTACAAATCAGAAGGGACAGGAATGGCCACACGGAGGCCTGTTAAGGATTTTCCAGTGACCCGGGGCAGTGGGTGCAGAGGAGGGAAGGTCTCAGCTAGTCTGGATGTAGCAAATTTGGAGAAGGGAGCATTCTGGGTGAAACCTAGGCTTCTGTGGGTGACAGCTGCATGGACAGGGTGCCATTCCCTCGAAATGAGGCATCAGAGGAGGCCCGGGCTCTGGGTGTGCAGAGGAGGATACGTTGGTGGGACATCAATGGGGAGGGCAAAGCTCGTGGAGCAGAAAGTCGCAGGAGGGGTCAGACGGGAGCCAACACTGCAAAACTCAAGAAATATCAAGATGGAGCTCCTTGGCTATTAGATCTGTGTGTGTGTGTGTGTGTGTGCAGTAAAACGCTTATTAAAGAAAAAAGGGATAGAGGAAGCTTCTAGCTAAAGAACTGGAAGGGGGATAGAAGAGTACCCTCTGGCTATTGGATCTTCATGCGTGCTGGTAGGAGGTGCTTCACTGGAAGCCTGGAGACAGGTGTCAGGAGCCAGAGGGGACAAAGCGGAAGCCATTCAGGCAGCACATGGAGACCTCTCTTTCTGTAGGTTCAGCTGGGAAGACGAGGAGAGAGATATGGCTGTCGTACTTCTAGAAAGTTCTAGAAAGGTCTTTGGAAAGTGAGAAGAGCTTAAGCATGTTTCTGTGGAGCTGCCTGGAGAAGCTGCCGATCATTGGTGCCAAGGGACGGTCTGCCTGGAGAAGGGCGGCCCAGAGCACACTGGGCAGACTCGTATTTATGGGAAGATACTGCTCCTTCTAATTCCTTAGAGGAGAGTAAACAGCGGCGTGGCTGCTGCTCAGTGTATGGGAGAGGAGGATGGCAGAAGCAACTGGGGGTGCACTTGCTAGCTTCTCATGCGTGCGCTCCAACCAACAGCTGAGGAAGAGGAGTGGTGAAACTCGGAAGCCGTGTGGTAGGGGAGGGAAGAGAGCTTGGGTGAGCAGCCGCATTCAGGGGCTGTCCATACCTGGAGGCACTGGCCTGTGTGGTGGGTTCTTTTCTCCACCAGGGCTCAGGGCCTGGGAGCAGCAGCTGATAATCCACACGTCTGGATTTATCTAGGAATGGAGTTTTGCTGCAGAGCAAGGGAAGGGGTATAGCTTGGTATTAGAGATGACAGAGTTGAGGTTATTGGCCGGGGAAGGGTTTAAGTGATGGATCCTGGGTGTAGGGAGAGAAGTGAGAGAGCAGGAAATGACTGCGGATGAAGAGAGACTGGAGGGGCTGGCGAATCAGATTTTGCAGGGAGGTTGAATACCCAGGGTAGGCTTGAGTGAATGAGAGGGAGGACACAGCCGGAAGTGGGCTGTGGCGTTGAAGATTTTGGAAGTCGATGGGAAGGTAGGACAGCTTGGAAGGACACCGAATGGTGCCAGCTCTGGGATGCTGAGGAAGCGGGGCCCCAGGTGCTAGTGACGGAGGACTGCCCTGAGCGGGGAGTCAAGGCAGGGCGGCCTGGGTGGGTGGCGTGGGCGTCAGAAGAGCACAGCGTTTCCACAGGGGCGAGCGTGCTGGGCCGGATGGCCCCCAGGAACGAGGGGCCGAGGACCACGCCCTGCCGCTGGCTCTGCTCGGAAGGAAGCTTCCGGCCTACAGGGGTGGCGGAGGCTGTGCCCTGAAGGGCGCCGTCCTCAGGCCAGGCGAGCAGAGGAACAGTGCTGGGTGAAAGCCTCCGCATCGCACAGGTGCCTCACGGGGCGCAGTGGGATGGGGCGGCGCGCAGCGGGGAGGATGGGTCCAGCCAGCCACACACGGCGCTCGGGACACGACTGTGGGAAACAGATACAGGCAAAACCAACACAGCACTGTGAAGCAGTTATCCTCCAATTAAAAACAGATTTAGAAAACTGTCCAGTAGGATCATCCTCACGTAAGTTCCTCCTTTTGGAAGGCAGAATAGAACATGGTGATTGGAACTCACATGACTCGTGATGAAAGACTCTCTGTAGTCAGGGCTTGGAACACCCTGATTGCTCCTGATAAAAAAATAATAATAATTAATTAATTATAAAAAAAGAGATACAGGACAGGTGACTGGAAGGGCTCGAATGATGGATGGTGACCAAAGGGGAAAGACAGGTGACACCGGGTGGCAGTGGGCGGTCTCCGCTTCCTGGGTGCTTCGGTGGCAGGACAGGCTGAGGCCCCCCGTGGCGTCTGAGTCTTGCTGAAACGTACTGATGATTGTGGGACACCAGTTTGAGAGAGCAAGGAAGCAGGAGAAAAATCAGTGCCACATGGAAGGCAGGAACACGATAGAGAGCTGAGAAAGCAATAGGGGGAAAACAGACTCCAGCGTGTGGGAACGGCAGCTCCTGGACGTGGGGGAGAAAAACTGAGTTGTCGCATATTGCCCAAAGACCTGTTTTCACTTGTTCATTTCTCTTGAGATGTGCACATTTAACTACAACCTGCCTAAATGTTCTTGCATTTCAAGTGTGACTTACTTAGTCAGGCCCCTCTGTCCATGGGATTTTTCAGGCAAGAACACTGGAGTGGGTGGCCACTTCCTCCTCCAGGGGATCTTCCCGACCCAGAGATCAAACCCCAGCTCCTGGCGTCTGCTGCATCGCACACAGATTCTTACCGCTGAGCCACTGGGGAAGCCCATGTTTACCTTAAGTGAAAAACCTTGATTTTTACCTTGAAACACTCCTCCTGAGACTTTTGTGTAGAAAATCTGGGTCAGTGTCAGCAGATGCCCAAGTGTCCCCAGGCATCACCTTGATTGTGGCTGATCGGGTCATCACATTTTGGGGGGTCTCTGTTTTTTAGTTTGATAGGTTGCCTGCAGAAATGTGTGTGTAAGGCCAGGAGGCCTTGTTTATTTCACTTCTTTCTTGAACTGCTAGATACTTAGAGCAAGCCCCCCAGAGACCTTAGAGCCACTAAGAAAACCAGGTACTAAGGAATCCATTTGTTCTTCCTTTTTTTGTTTTTGTTTTTTGGTTTTTGTGTGTGTGTGTGTGTCTTATTTCATTCTTGTTCTTCCTTTTGTGGTAGCTTTCCAGCCATCCAGTCCGTCTCCCCTGCAGCCCCAGGCTCCAGGGAAGTCCAGCAACATCGTGACGGTCACGGGGATCTCTCTCTGCTTGTTCATTATCGTGGCCACCGTGCTCATCACTCTGTGGCGCAAGCTGGGCCGGGCCCCCAAGTGCAGCACCCCCGCCCGCCACAACTCGCTGCACGGGCCCGGCTGCCGGAAGAACTCGGACGAGGAGAACATCTGCGAGCTGAGCGAGCCGCGGGGCAGCTTCTCGGATGCGGGGGACGGGCCGGCGGGGAGCCCCGGGGACCCGGGCATCCCGCTGACCTACCGGCGGAGCGCGCCGGCGCCCCCCGACGATGAGACCTCGGGGAGCGAGAGCTTCCAGGCCAACGCCCAGAAGATCATCCCGCCCCTGTTCAGCTACCGCCTGGCCCAGCAGCAGCTGAAGGAGATGAAGAAGAAAGGCCTGACCGAGACGACCAAGGTGTACCACGTGTCGCAGAGCCCCCTGACGGACACCGCCATCGACGCCGCCGCTGTCGCCGCTGCAACAGCCGCCACTCCCGGAGGCTCCGAGAGCCCCGAGGAAGCCACGGCCGGCAAGTTCCGGATCAAATCCCCGTTCCTGGAGCATCCCCCCGCGGTGGGCGCCGGGGACAGGCCCCCGTCCCGGCTGGACCGCCCACTCTCGCCGGCCACCTGCGCGGTCAGCCCCAGCCAGAGCCTCCTCCGCAAGGCGCAGGTGAGGAGCCACCCCCGGGGGTCCCACTTCCGCAGGACGGCGAGTTTCCACGAGGCCAGGCAGGCCCGGCCCTTCCGGGAGCGGAGCCTGTCCACCCTGACCCCCCGGCAGGCCCCTGCCTACAGCTCCAGGGCCCGGACGTGGGACCAGGTGGGAGAGCGAGGCCGGCCTCCCAGCCGAGCTGCTGCCCTGTTGCCGGAGAAACGGGACCATGGCCCAGGGGCAGGTGGAACCAGTGGTCCCTTAAGCCCTCTCCCCAAGCCCCACTCCCTGGGGCCACCCCCGAGGAAACCTGATCTGGGGGACCGCCCAGCAGGATTTGTGGCGGCAGGTGAGAGAACGGAGCCTCACCGAGCTCGGAGGGGACCGTCCCCCAGTCACAGGAGTGTCTCAAGAAAACAGCCTTCCCCCCCGGCCCCCAAGGATGGCTACCAGAGGGTCAGCCCTCTGAGCCCTTCTCAGGGCAGAAAAGACAGGTGTCAGAGCTTCCCTGCCCACCAGGAGTTGGCCTTCTATGACAATACGTCCTTCGGGCTCACTGAGGCGGAGCAGAGGATGCTGGACCTTCCGGGGTATTTTGGGTCAAATGAAGAGGACGAAACCACAAGTACTCTGAGTGTGGAGAAGCTGGTCATCTAGACAGATGGCAGCCGGAGACTTCACACAGCGGGGGTGCTCTGTCCAGCTCCCGGGATCCGCTGCTCACGTGGCTCTGTGGACTGTTTAGCAGGACAGGGTGTGGGGAGGTGGTCACTCGCAAGTAGCCGCGTGTTTTAGTTCATAAGGAAGAAGTTATTTATCCTCAACTTTTGCCTTCGTTATCCTATTTCTGTTGGCCGATTCCTGCTAACTCTGGTAATAAAATTTAAACGAGTGAAATAGGGCTTGGTCTCGCATGAGTACAAAAAAGGACAAGATGCAGCTTGTAAGTGTGCAGTGCTGTGGATGTTTCATTGGCAGCTTCCGACTGGAAACACATCTGAGTGTTTCAGCTGTTAAGAAGGGCTGGAGGGGCTTCCTTCCCCTGGTGGTCCAGTGGATAAGGACACCGCCTTGCAGCGCAAGGGGCGCCGGTTCGATCCCTGGCCTGGGAAGATCCCACGTGCCGTGGAGCAGCTGGACCAAAGTGTCCAATCACCGAGCCGGAGCTCTGGAGCGCATGCGCCCAGAGCCGACGCTCTGAAATGACAGATGCCACCGCAATGGGAGGCCCACAGGAGCCAAAGAACAAAGACGGATGAAAATAGAGAAATGAAAGACCAATAGAAGTGGCCCGCTCACTCCCCTCCCTCCCCAACCCAACCCCCGCCCCCCAAAAAAAAAAATGAATAAATAAAAAAAAAAAAAAAAAGAAGGGCTGGAGCAGAGTGAGCTTGCTCGCACAACCCTGAGTCGTAATTAATGAAGTTATAAATACTTTGGAATTTGACTTCTGCACAGGCGATATGGAGTAGGTTTCATGTCTGGCTGCTGAAGTCATTTATGGCTGTTCTTGCTGCTGCTGCTGCTTAGTCACCTAAGTCGTGTTCGTCGCTGTGTGACCCCATGAACTACAGCCTGTCAGGCTCCTCTGTCCGTGGAATTTTCCAGGCAAGAATACTGGAGTGGGCTGCCATGTCCTTCTCCAGGAGAATCTTCCCCACCCAGGGATGGAACCTGCGTCTCCTGCATGGCAGGTGGCTTCCTCACCACGGAGCCATCAGGGAAGCCCCGTACATATATATTTGAGACCCCATGGACGGTAGCCCACCAGGCTTCTCCGTCTGTGGAATTTTCCAGGCAAGAATATTAGAATGGGTTTCCATTTCCTTCTCCATGGTTATTCTTAGGCTACCTAGAAATGATAATACCACTAGATACTCCAGAGACAACTTTCAGGCCAGAGTTCGGTGATGTCTTAGTGTTTTTTATGCAAGAAAGTGCCCTGGGGACACGACACAGGCTTGGTGTGCGTTACTTCTGCTTTGAAGAAAGAACTTAAGATGCTGATTGCTCAGGTAGTGAGTCAGATGAAGACCTATCCACCTGTCCATCGTTGTTCTAAGCAGAAAGTAAACACTTTGTAAGGAAGGTCCTGTCTCCTGGGAGAGCGTCCACAGGAGCCTGGGCGGCAGGTGCTCAGCAGGTGCTGGGTGTGGATGCTGACTGTGCCCCTGGACCAAGCTGGCGGCCACGTCCGCAGGAGTGTCGTTCTGAAACTGGTGTGTATATATATATTTTTCTTTTCAGTAGCGGATGTTTACTATGTGTTTGCTGGTCAAACAGAACCGGTGGGGCGTACATAGGGACAGGGGTGCCTTGTGAAGGGGGGTGTATGTGGGAGTGTCTTGGGAAATAGTCCAAGGAGTCTTCTCAGCAAAGGGGCCTGGCCTGGGGAGCCATCAGCATCCAGCACTCCCAGTCCTTGGCCTTATGTTGGGGTCTACCCCATAAGGCGTCTCTGGAGAGTCTCACTTTCTCTTCCAGCTCCTTTGTGGAATCCATGCTCCAAGAGTGATGGAGGGCTTGGTCCTGGAGAGGGGTTGGGAGAGCCCCCAGGAAGCACCCCAGGTTGGGAAAAGGGCTCCGATGCCCATTGCCCAAAGGGTTGAGACCCCCTCGGGGTGCTCAAGGCTGCCCACCTCCTCCTCTCTGGCCTCCTTCCTTACCCCACTGGGCAAGAGGGGAGAGGATCAGGCCCCCAGGCTCCACTGCGTCCCAGGGCCCTCAGGGTAGGATGGAGGAAGGGTGGAGAGGGAGGATCTTGGCCACCACAGGTACTGTAAACTTTGGTTTGAAACAGTACCGTACGTGGAGGCCGGGCTTCCATCCTGGGGCTGGAAGTGTCCTGCTATTTAGAAAGTGTGTGAATTAATCTCAAGTATATGGAAAGCAGATCGGATGGATCATGATTTTATAGTTTAAGCTTTCATAATTGGAAAAAAGAGGGAAATAGAGGAAAGAGGTCTTAGAAACTTAGAATCATTTATATTCTGTGGTTCAATCGGCCTACCACATTTTACAGATAAAGAAACTGAGACCCGGGGAAGGGCATAACCCCTAAGGGTTGGATGGACATGGGCTCGTTCTTTTTTTTTTTTCACAGTTTTGTTGTTTACAGATATGTATAATTCCAGATTAGTCATATGTATATCCCTGGCCCCCTCCCACCTCCACCCCTCTCCCATTCCCTCTCACCCCACCCCTCCAGGCCGTTGCACCCCGCCCCTGCAGGATCCCCTATTCCCACGGCACAATGACCACAGCTATCTTTTTCACATATGATAGTATAGGTTTCCATGTTACTCCCTCTACGCCTCCCACCCACTGTTCATTCCCCACAATGTCCATACACCTGTTCTCCATGTCTGTTTTTTCCATCACTTCACTGCGTGGGTTATCATTACCATCTTACTAGATTCCATATATATGTGTTAGTATACTGTACTTGTCTTTCTCTTTTTGACTTACTTCACTTTTTATAATAGGTTCTAGCTCCATTCACCCCATTAGGGCTGATTCTTCTGCGTTTCTTTTTACAGCTGAGAAGTACTCCATTGTGTATATGTACCAGAGCTTTTGTATCCATTCATTTGTTGATGGACATCTAGGTTGCTTCGATGTTCTAGCTATTGTATACAGTGCTGCAATGAACATTGGGGATGGACTCATTTTTATTCTAATTGCCATCCTCTTCCCTCTGCCCTCACAGCCTTTGTGAGTCTTCTCGAGCAGCAGGAACTTTCGGAGAAAGCTGTGCCTTTTTTGCAGTGAAGGGCATAGCAATATACCTTTACTAACTTTTTCCAAAGGAAAGGAGCTTTCTGCTACTTCATGTGAGGACTCCTTTTGTAGGTTGCTTTATTTTGAAGTGAGAGCTACACACAAGTGAAACCGTGTAACTCAGATTGGGACTTGAACCTACAGTCTTTTAACTGAAATCACACCTGGTCTCAAGACTTGGTGTAGCTTGGGTTCTTGATGTCTCAGTACATAAAGAATTCAGTGAGAAGCAAAGGGATAGGTAAGAAGTGGATTTATTTAGAGAGGAGCATCCTCCACAGAATGTGGGCCTTGTCAGAAGGAGAGAGTGGCTTCGGGGCATGGAGTTGTCAGCTTTTATGTGTGTGTGTGAAGGGCTTCCCTGATGGCTCAGACAGTAAGGAATCTGCCTGTAATACAGGGAACCTGGGTTTGATCCCTGGGTCAGGAAGATCTCCTAGAGAGATCTCCCACTCTAGTGTTCCTGCTTGGAGAATCCCATGAACAGAAGAGCCTGGCAGGCTGCAGTCCACGGGGTTGCAAAGAGTCAGGCATGACTGAGCAGCTAAGCACACGTGTTCAGTGACTCAGCATGCGACTCTGCATCCCCATGGACGCTAGCCTGCCAGGCTCCTCTGTCCATGGAATTTTTCAGACAAGAAGATCAGAGTGGGTTGCTTTTTTCTCACCCAAGGGTTCTTCCCAACCCAGGGATTGAACCCTCATCTCTTCCATCTCCTGCACTGGCAGGTGGATTCTTTACCACTTGCACCACCTGGGAAGCCAGTCAGCTTTTATAAGGGTGAGTAATTTCATAAGCTAATGAGTAGAGGAGGATTCCAGCCATTTTGGAGAAGGGGTGGGGATTTCCAGGAACTGGGCCACAGCCCACTTTTTGATCTTTATGGTCGGCCGTGGAGCTGTCATGGCATCTGTATAGGTGTGTCATTTAGCCTGCTGATGTGTTACAGTGAGCATATGCTAAGGCTCTAAGGCTAGTGGAAGTTGACTCATCTGCCATCTTGGACCTATTTTGTTCTAATCAGTTTATGTTGTTTCCTCAGAGTATGTCATTTTTTAAAATGTTGTGCCCTTCCCTCCTGTTTGAAAGAACCTAGAGATTGGGCTTCGTCATTAGAAGTCTGTCATCAGGTACCATGTGGTCACTGCAGTTGGGTGTACTTCCTTTCAGACCTTGAACTTGACGCCTTATCTGCATACACTTGAGTAGCCGCACTCTCTTCTTTGTTCACCATGACCTTTCTTAGTGCCACACCCACAGTGTTAGACACTGTTTTCCTCCTTTTTTGAGCTTATCAGAATGTCAGCCTGCTGGCGAGGTTTCAGGAATCACTGGAGAGAGTGGAGTTAGATGGGGAAAAGGAAAAAATCACAAATGCAAAAACTATACTTTAGAAAGTTTGTGTGTTGAATTACCACTTCATTTGTTCCATTATTCCTAAACACTAAAATATATTTCCTTTTGGAATTGTTTTAATAATAGCTATCTACTTTTTATGAACAGGAGAACTTGATTATGCGATGTTGTCTGACAATTGATGGAAAGAGGAGGAAATCAGACCTTTTAATCTCCCTTTTATTTGTCCTACTGGAAAGCCCTCTTCTCTTTCCAAGTTCACAGGCTTGTGTGCAAACCTCTAACATGGGTGAGCTTGCTTGTTCTGAATTTCCAAAATATTGTTTTCATCACACTGAGACAAAAACAGCAACAGGGTGTCAACCAGAAAAAGATGAACAGCTTGAGAGTTGTGGGTTAAGTTTTGTTTGGGGCACAATTAGGATTGCAGCCTGGGAGGCAGCACCTCAGGTAGCTCTGAGAGACTGCTCCAAAGAGGTACTGGGGGAAAAGGTCAGTATTACATGGTTTTGATAAAGGGGGAGTTCAGTACCAATAAACAGTCATTTTATACAAGGTTTTCTGTTAGTCACAAGGATCTGATGTCACCCTGAAGGGTTTTCGTGTTTTTCTAGAAATGAGGAGATGCAAGAACTGAGATAATAAAATCTGTTCCTAAAAGTATCCACCTATCTAAAGACCTGCCCCACCAGATTCCCTGGAGCACAGCTCTGTGCTCACTTCACCC
Organism: Tragulus kanchil; assembly: GCA_022376925.1. Classification (NCBI taxonomy): domain Eukaryota; kingdom Metazoa; phylum Chordata; class Mammalia; order Artiodactyla; family Tragulidae; genus Tragulus; species Tragulus kanchil. The sequence goes on along the minus strand of JAIOJX010000003.1, from coordinate 71,324,549 downwards.
TGAACTCCCTCAAGGGGTGTTGAAAGTCTGCAGCTGGCAACAGCGCAGGGTTCAATCACTGCAAAAGCAGATGCCCTTGTTGTTCAGTGATTGGCGGTGTCATTGGTAAATGCCTATTGAACAGGGAAAAGTAAAAATTATAGAAAAACACTGTGAACAGAAAGATCCTCTGTTAACTTAGGTCCTTCCCCTGTATATCATGGATCTGAATTAACACCAACATATAATATGTTCACTATCTACCTAGCCCAATTTTCTGTGGGTGAGTCTACATTTCAGAGTTAAGCTCACTTGGCTTCTGTCTCTGAGAAAGAGAAAAGTGGATGTTTCAGCATTGTCTTTGATGGATAAGTGGTCAACTTCCTTAGAAATACTCTCTTATTCCTCACCGTCATGTCTCTTAGGTCCTGGCCCCAGAGGCAGCTGTTAAGTGGGAGCCCCATAAAGATTTGTTAAATAAATGACCAGCTATTCAAAAGCCCTCAAACTATATTTGTGGTTGAATTAGAACAATTCTTATGATGCATTAAATCTTAAACCATTATGAATGGGATGTGTTCCTGTGAAATACTGTGAGATTTTCAATTTCTAGAAGCATCCCAAAATGAAGAAATCCTCGCCTTTGGGAGATAATGCCTTGGCTGAAGATGCAGTCCTCTCTAAAGTCCGTTGCAGTATGTGTGCAAGGTACTTAACACGTATTAAGTGTATATGAAAAGATGGCTTCCACGTTTGAAAGGGTGCGGTGTTTTCCTAGGAAGTCTTCTGTTTATGCCACTGCCTGGAGTCTGCATCACCTCGTCGCGTCAGTTGCTCCCCAGATGGGACCTTGTCAGTGGGTTTCCTTCGTAGAGCCGAGAGCAGCCCGTGTGCCAAACCTTTGCCACACTTGCCCCAGTGGTGGCCATGCGTCCTCCAGTTTACTCTCTCCAAGCTCTGTTCCACTCCACCCTATCCACAGAGTATAAAGTTGCTGTTGTATGACTTGGATGATTTTCATTTTATTCTAGATATGCAACTTGCAAAATGGCATTGCATGGTTTTTAGTCTGGGCAGTTTCTGAGTCATTTTTATACACCAACGACAGCATATTTTTAAACGTATCGTATTATGTAAGGGCTTGTTTCTCCAGGTCATACCAGGTGAGTCACGGTTTGAACAAAAAGAAGCATTTGGCATAATTAAAGCATACAGGCTTAATTCTGGCCCTTCCCTTTCTAACTGTGTGATCTTAGATAAGTCATTTAATTACATGAGCCTCTTCTTTTCCAACGTAATACGGGAATAATCATTCCACTTCTTACTATTGAAGATTTGAGATGGGTGCTATGAGTATATGTATTTATTTCCTTGCCCTCCTAGGATTTGAATATAAAAAATACAATACCAGGCTTCCCCGGTGGTCCAGTGGGTAAGGACACCGTCTTGCAGTGCAAGGGGCGCCAGTTCAAGCCCTGGCCTGGAAAGATCCCATGTGCCGCGGAGCGACTGGACCGATATGTCCAACTACTGAGCCAGAGCTCTGGAGCACATGCGCCCAGAGCCAGTGCTCTGCGACAACAGAGGCCACTGCAACGGGAGGCCCACATGGGCCAAGAGAACAAAAAGATGGATGAAAATAGATAAATGAAGACCAAAAGAAGTGACCCGCCTGCCCCTCTCCCTCCCCAACCCACCCCCCCCACCAAAAAAAAATACAATACCAAAAGCAGTTTAGAGAACAAGAGGCCAAGTGATTTCAATGGATTTCTAGAGGACAAAGTACATGGAAGAAGACTGAATGGAAGAAGCTGTAGCCCAGGATGTGCCTGGAGGGTCTTCAGAAGATGGAGGACCCTACCTCTGTGCTACAACCTCACTGAGGCTGGGGACTCAGTCATTGGAGGGGAAGGAAGATGGAAGACAGTGAGGGTCTCTATACCACATGGTCGTCCTCCTCCCTGCTCTCCAACGCTGGTGCCAACAACCCAGTTCCTGGATGTACAACCACAGACTAAACCAAGCAACCAACCAGTGACCAGAGGGGACTTTTATAAAGACAGTGAAGGCTCTTTCTTTCTTTTTTAAAAAAATTTTTTTTCTAATTTTTAACTTTTTGGCTATTCTGGGTTCTCACTGCTGCCACAGGCTCTTCTCTAGTTGCAGACAGTAGGGGCTACTCTCTCATTGAGGTGAGTTCCTTCTTGTTGCAGTGACTTCTCTTGTGGAACTCGGGCTCTAGGGCTCTTGGGCTGAGTAGTTGCGGCACATGGGCTCCATAATTGTGTCTCCGAGGCTCTAGGGCACAGGCTCAGTTGCTCTGCAGCATGTGGGATCTTCCCGGTTTGGAAGTTGAACCCATGTCTCCTGCATTAGCAGGTGAACTCTTCACCACTGAGCTACCAGAGAAGCTCCTCTTTTTTTATTTTTATTTTTTACAGAATTTTGTTGTTTATTCCCACACATCTGCCATAGGTATACATATGTGCCCCCCTCCCTGCTCCTGAGCCTCCCTGCCATCCTTCTCCCCCATCCCACCCCCGCAGGTCGCCACAGAGCCCCTGCTTGAGATCCCCTAGTCTCACAGCATATTCCCCTCCCTCACCCCAGTGTCCATAAGACTGTTCTCCATGTCCCCCTCTCCACTGCTGCTCTGCATATTCATTTATCAGCACCATCTTTCTAGATTCCGTATATTTGTGTCCAAATACAGTATTTATCTTTCTCTCTCTGACATACCTCACTCTGTGTAATAGGTTCAAGATTCATTCACCTCATTAGAACTGATTCAAATGCATTTCTTTTTATGACTGAGTAGTATTCCATTGTATGTATGTACCACAGCTTCTTTATCCATTCACCTGTCGATGGACATCTAGGTTGCAGGGAAGGCTCTTTCTGAGGAAACTAGAACAGCTGTAGTTGTCGTTGGTCCCCTGGCACAAAACCATCTACATTCTGGCATTTGAGAAGTCTCAGCCCAGCAGTCAGATCTTGGACTATCCACCCTAAATTGAAGTCTGCCACTCAGCAAGTTCCACACGTGTGCTCAGAGTTCTGGTCAGCCTTTCTCCCATCTCGTTCTGAAGAATAGCCTGACAACTGGATTCATGAAGCATTTGAACAAAGTATGATGAAGAAAGGCAAAAAGAGGAAAACTGAGCCCAAAAGAAACGTATCATTCAGGGAATATGAAAAGTCGAATAAAAACCTTACAAAATGAATTGCTCATCACTGAAGAGATGTTTCCCAGGTGGTGCTAGTGGTGAAGAACCTGCCTGCCAATGCAGGTAAGAGACATGGGTTCAGTCCCTGGGTCGAGAAGATCCCCTGGAAGGGGCAATGGCAGCCCACTCCCGGGTTCTTACCTTGAGAATCCCATGGACAGAGGAACCTGTTGGTCTACAATCTGTGGGTCACAAAGAGTCGGACATGACTGAAGCAACTTAGCATGCACACAAAGAGATGTGAAATATCACATCTGCTAAACAGAAACATGATGCTGCAAAAAGAGTCAGAAAACGAGAAGGAACTCTTGGAAATAGAATACTCGAGAGAAAAATCAATAGATGAATGAAACAAATGTAGTGAATGTTAACAGTTGTTGAAGTCTCACGGTGGATATATGTGTTACTGTACTGTTTTTCCAGCTTTCCTGAAAAAATTGAAGCTTTCATGAATAAAATTTTGGACAAAAGAAAAAAGGTAACAGTTTGACGTACAAAGGCACTGAAGAAGTGAATCTTGGCTTTGCCACTTCCCTGGTGGTAAATCATCTGCCTGCCAGTGCAGGGTTCCATCCCTGGGTTGGGAAGATCCCCTTGAGAAGGGTGTGGCAGCCCACTCCAGTACTCTTGCCTGGAGAATCCCACGGACAGAAGAACCTGGCAGGCTGCCGTGCATGGGGTTGTGAAGAGTCGGATGGGACTGAGCACACACACTCAAACACACACAGCTCTCTGACAGCAACGCGCCAGGTGAGGGTTCTTGGGGAGGGAAGGGGAACTGGGAGAGGCTTGATTCTATCCAGATCCTCCGTGGAGCCCCCATAATGCTGGCCCAGAAGCAGGAGAGCAGTGTGTTTTGGTACAAGCCTCCTAAACATTGGATTTGGGCTCCTAAGGCCCACCCACCAAAAGCTGCGTGACCTGGGTGAAGCACTTAGTTTATCCATGGACCTAGTGTTGAGTAGATCTGAGGAGTGAAGAGGAGTTTAGGATGACTTCCAGACTCCTGGCCGGAGTGACCTCTCAGGAAGAGGAGGCGTGAGAGTCCATAGGAGGAAGTATTTCAGGACAAAGGACTCAAAGGGAATGAATGACCTTCTCTGTAAAAGTGGTATGGGGACTCAGAGTCATCTCGTTTTAGTGAAATGGGATTTCTGCTCATATCCCAAACTGATGAAGAGGACTGAAGCAGTTCTGTCTACTTTTCAGATGTTCAATAGTGAGCCTATATTGCTGTGTTCGTAAAGAGAGACACTTTTAAAGCAATCCTAGATGATCAGAAACAGAAGACTGCTATATGGTGGTGTATATTATGAGCTTTTTTTTTTAAAAAACAGGTCAGAAACAGAAAAATGATGCTGCAAAAAGAGTCAGAAAACGAGAAGGAACTCTTGGAAATAGAATACTCGAGAGAAAAATCAATAGATGAATGAAACAAATGTAGTGAATGTTAACAGTTGTTGAAGTCTCACGGTGGATATATGTGTTACTGTACTGTTTTTCCAGCTTTCCTGAAAAAATTGAAGCTTTCATGAATAAAATTTTGGACAAAAGAAAAAAGGTAACAGTTTGACGTACAAAGGCACTGAAGAAGTGAATCTTGGCTTTGCCACTTCCCTGGTGGTAAATCATCTGCCTGCCAGTGCAGGGTTCCATCCCTGGGTTGGGAAGATCCCCTTGAGAAGGGTGTGGCAGCCCACTCCAGTACTCTTGCCTGGAGAATCCCACGGACAGAAGAACCTGGCAGGCTGCCGTGCATGGGGTTGTGAAGAGTCGGATGGGACTGAGCACACACACTCAAACACACACAGCTCTCTGACAGCAACGCGCCAGGTGAGGGTTCTTGGGGAGGGAAGGGGAACTGGGAGAGGCTTGATTCTATCCAGATCCTCCGTGGAGCCCCCATAATGCTGGCCCAGAAGCAGGAGAGCAGTGTGTTTTGGTACAAGCCTCCTAAACATTGGATTTGGGCTCCTAAGGCCCACCCACCAAAAGCTGCGTGACCTGGGTGAAGCACTTGGTTTATCCATGGACCTAGTGTTGAGTAGATCTGAGGAGTGAAGAGGAGTTTAGGATGACTTCCAGACTCCTGGCCGGAGTGACCTCTCAGGAAGAGGAGGCGTGAGAGTCCATAGGAGGTTGGGAAGTATTTCAGGACAAAGGACTCAAAGGGAATGAATGACCTTCTCTGTAAAAGTGGTATGGGGACTCAGAGTCATCTCGTTTTAGTGAAATGGGATTTCTGCTCATATCCCAAACTGATGAAGAGGACTGAAGCAGTTCTGTCTACTTTTCAGATGTTCAATAGTGAGCCTATATTGCTGTGTTCGTAAAGAGAGACACTTTTAAAGCAATCCTAGATGATCAGAAACAGAGAAGACTGCTATATGGTGGTGTATATTATGAGCTGTATATTTTTAATTGGGTATTTGTATGACAGTGTGAAGGAGGAAAACCCATTCCAGTATTTTTGCCAAGAAGATCCCATAGACAGAGGAGCCTGGAGGGCTACAGTCCGTGGGGTGGCAGAGTCAGACATGACTTAGCAACTAGACAAGATGATTGTGTGCTCAAGTTATTTTTATTTAGTTAGTTACTTTTAATTGAAGGCTAACTGCTTTACAGAATTGTGTTGGTTTCTGCCAAACATCACCATGAATCAGCCACAGGTATACATATGTCCCCTCCCTCTTGAACCTCCCTCCCACCCCCCCCCCCACCCTACCCCTCGAAGTTGTTTTCAGAGCCCCAGGTTGAATTCCCTGAGTTACACAGCATGAAGTTACGTTTGTAAGGGCGTGCCTTTAAACTGATAAGATACATTTGTATCCGTTGATGTATAATAATAAGACACAGCTTGATGGGTTCTGGCAGCAGCTGAGGGAGAGAGTGACAAGAGCCGTAAGCACAGGATGGGGCGCCCGCCCTGGCAGCGAAGGTGGCATCCAGAGTAGAGGTGAGCAACGAGGGACCGTTCTCGTAGCTGAAGTTCTCGCAGCTGCTGAAGCTGTAGGCGGACAGGGCAGCTCGGAGTGGGAGTCATCCAGGATCCTAGGGGAAAATCTAGGCTGGGGGAGGTTGTAGGTCCGGTAATAACACTAGGAGCAAATCCCACTCGGAACAGTTGCAGTATGGCTTCCTGATTAAATTTCCAGGCTTTTGTCATAGATGATCCCTGATCATCATCATGACCCTGTAAGGTATGATTGTTATGTTTGGGATTGGAGAAGGAAATGCAACCCACTCCAGTATTCTTGCCTGGAAAATTCCATGGACAAAGAAGCCTGAGAAGCCTGGCGACCTACAGTCCATGGGGTCGCAAATACATATATACACACATATATACAAACACATACATACATACATATATAGGGCTTTCCTGGTGGCTCAGTGGTGAGGAATCTGCCTGCAGTGCAGGAGACCTGGATTCCATCCCTGGGTTGGGAAGATCCCCTGGAGGAGGGCATGGCAGCCCACTCCAGTATTCCTGCCTGGAGAATCCCATAGACAGAGGAGCCTGGCGGGCTACAGTCCATGGGGTCGCACAGAGTTGGACACGACTGAAGGACTAAGCAGGAGGCACAGCTGTCCCCTCATTAGCCGTGCGCGGCTTAAACACTTGATTGGAAATACTGATGGTCACCTTCCTCTCCATAAACTCATTGAGTTTATTAAAAATGCAATATTTTATCATCAATTATTCCTTTCCTATGCTTCCTCCCGGCCAACCGTAAATATACAGCCTCCTGGGAGAATTTACAAGCCTGTGTTCCCACAGTACTTTGCTCATAAACCCGCTTTGCATTCATCTCACTGCTTTATAGTTGTTCCTATGCTATTGTTCCCAGCAACGTGTGAGAGCCCGGAGCAGCGATCGGACCCGCGGCTCCTCCATGTCTCAGGCAGCGCCTGCAGGGGGAGGTTCGCTGTCTCTGGAATCTTGGCCTGCTGTCCTCCAGCTGCATGAACTTGTGTGTGGACTTTACCACTCCGGACTTTAGTTTTCTTATCCGAGAAGGAAAAATCATCTCTTCTTTCTGGACTGTTGATGATACTGAGTGAGATGATGTAAGTGAAGGGCCTGGTGTGCGGTCCCGCCTCTGCGCTCTCAGTATCCCTTGGCCACCATTTGGCTTGTCCCGAGGTTCCACTCCCAGCTCCACTGCTTACATCAGCTCTTTTGAGAGAGTTTACATATTTGAAAGTGTGGTATTAGTCGCTCAGTTCTGTCCAACTCTTTGTGACACCATAGACCCACCAGGCTCCTCTGTCCATGAGTTTTTCCCGGCAAGAATACTGGAGCAGGTTAGCATTCCCTTCTCCAGGGGATCTTCTGACCCAAGAATTGCAATCCGGGTCTCCTGCATTGGCAGGCAGATTCTTTACCGTATGAGTCACCAGGGAAGCACAAAGATCATGTTTATTTCTTTATTATTTTGTCCCAACCAGGCAAAACCCATCACGGTATCCCTGTGCTCTCTCGGTTGGAAATAGCTGTTCTTGCTTCTTAATTCAGAGCAAAAATGCAGTTGCTGGAGAGAGTGAGATGGAAACCCCGTTTCTAAGTTCCAGGGCACACATGCCCGTTGTCTGCACAATGAACCGCGTTCTCTGGGGCTGTACGACCCTGCTGCTTGGTCTTCAACTACAAAGACCCTTCTCAGTCCACTTTTTTGCTGTCCCTTCTGCCTGTGCTAAGGATTGCATCCCTTTTCCGATTGCATCAGGCTTATTGGAGTGACTTACTCCATTTCCTTCTCTTTTATCATCTCTTTTCTTCTCTCTCTGCCCACTTCCTCTTAAGTTCATTGTAGTCTGGCTTTTACCTACACTAGGTTGGAACTGACTCCACTAAGAATTACTCTTCATTTCAAGGTCTTTGCTCTGGCTTATTGGAACTTTATAATCATTCTGTTTTACATTGCATCCCAACAAGTCTACTTGTGACAGCCTGTGTAAGTTTTAAAATCTCCTCTGTATTTCATCTTTTTTTTTTTTTTAAGATTTATTTATTTATTTATTATTGGTCGGGGGTGGGATGGGGAGGGAGGGGAGCAGGCGGGCCATTTCTATTGGTTTTTCGTTTATCTATTTTCATCCATCTTTTTTCTTTGGCTCCTGTGGGCCTCCCATCGCGGTGGCCTCTGTTGTCGCAGAGCACTGGCTTTGGGCGCATGCGCTCCAGAGCTCCAGCTCGGTAATTGGACCCATCAGTCCAGCCGCTCCGCGGCACGTGGGATCTTCCCAGGCCAGGGCCCGAACCGGCACCCCTTGCACTGCAAGGCGGTGTCCTTACCCAGTGGACCACCGGGGAACCCTTCATCTGCTTTTGTAGGACAATTACAACTCCATGTATCCGTTTGTGTCCACTAGAGTCACAGGGGTCATGTTAGGTCGCAAACTCATACAAGGGCATAAAGCCTTGTATTCCTCCGCATGTGTTTGAGCAGAGTGTCTGGTGCATCATTTATACCGGCTGGGGTGACTTAGTGGAGTTCAGAACAGCTTCTCAGCAAGCTACAAGATTCGGGACTTTCTGGTAGTGCAGTGGGTCGACTCTGCTCTCAAGTGGCAGTGTCTCCCGGTCTGTTCTTGCTTCTTAATTCAGAGCAAAAATGCAGTTGCTGGAGAGTGAGATGGAAACCCCGTTTCTAAGTTCCAGGGCACACATGCCCGTTGTCTGCACAATGAACCGCGTTCTCTGGGGCTGTACGACCCTGCTGCTTGGTCTTCAACTACAAAGACCCTTCTCAGTCCACTTTTTTGCTGTCCCTTCTGCCTGTGCTAAGGATTGCATCCCTTTTCCGATTGCATCAGGCTTATTGGAGTGACTTACTCCATTTCCTTCTCTTTTATCATCTCTTTTCTTCTCTCTCTGCCCACTTCCTCTTAAGTTCATTGTAGTCTGGCTTTTACCTACACTAGGTTGGAACTGACTCCACTAAGAATTACTCTTCATTTCAAGGTCTTTGCTCTGGCTTATTGGAACTTTATAATCATTCTGTTTTACATTGCATCCCAACAAGTCTACTTGTGACAGCCTGTGTAAGTTTTAAAATCTCCTCTGTATTTCATCTTTTTTTTTTTTTTTAAGATTTATTTATTTATTTATTATTGGTCGGGGGTGGGATGGGGAGGGAGGGGAGCAGGCGGGCCATTTCTATTGGTTTTTCGTTTATCTATTTTCATCCATCTTTTTTCTTTGGCTCCTGTGGGCCTCCCATCGCGGTGGCCTCTGTTGTCGCAGAGCACTGGCTTTGGGCGCATGCGCTCCAGAGCTCCAGCTCGGTAATTGGACCCATCAGTCCAGCCGCTCCGCGGCACGTGGAATCTTCCCAGGCCAGGGCCCGAACCGGCACCCCTTGCACTGCAAGGCGGTGTCCTTACCCAGTGGACCACCGGGGAACCCTTCATCTGCTTTTGTAGGACAATTACAACTCCATGTATCCGTTTTGTGTCCACTAGAGTCACAGGGGGTCATGTTAGGTCGCAAACTCATACAAGGGCATAAAGCCTTGTATTCCTCCGCATGTGTTTGAGCAGAGTGTCTGGTGCGTCATTTATACCGGCTGGGGTGACTTAGTGGAGTTCAGAACAGCTTCTCAGCAAGCTCCAAAAGGGCAAGATTCGGGACTTTCTGGTAGTGCAGTGGGTACGACTCTGCTCTCAATGCAGGAGCTCAGGGTTCAGTCCCTGGTCAGGGAGATAGATCCACATCCCCCAACTAAGAGTTTATATGCTAAGGTTCACTTGTGGCAACTGAGACCTGGTGCATCCAGATACATAAATATAAATATTTTAAAAACAAAAGAAATGAAAAGATTAGAAGCAGATTTGCTGTAGTTTTACTTATAAATAACAACAAAATATTTGGCTTCCGGTCAATGGAAGGTGCCTGTTTGTCTTAAGTGGTAAAGACTAAAATAGGAGTTGGAGGTAGGAAACCTGCCTAGATGCCTATGTGGTGTGCAGTTCCGCTCAGGGGAGGTGCTCCACAAATTCCCATTGACTGGGTCCAGTGGATGCGGCTTGAATGGGCTCCCAGGAGCAGCTGGCCACGTCCTTTAATAATTTCTTCCTGCTGGCAGCTGCAGGACGTGCGTGGTGTTAGTATCCTTGCTAGACAATGGAGGAGGAGAAAGGCCAAACCTGAGTAAGCATCTAGGAATGTAGTACTCAAAGTTTAGCAAAGAACTGGTTACGGCTGCAATTAAGACTGCGTGTCCCGGAGCGGCTGGACTGATGTGTCCAACTACCCAGCCAGAGCTCTGGAGCGTATGTGCCCAGAGCCGGTGCTCTGCGACGAGAGAGGCCATCGTGATGGGAGGCCCACACAGGCCAAAAGAACCAAAGATAAGTAAATAAATAAAAGATAAATAGAAGCGGACAAAAAAAAAAAAAGACTGCGTGTCCGTTAGTGCCCTCTTCATTCTGTTAGGTATACCAGTTGAAAAACAAAAGCAGGGCTTCTTTGGTGGGCCAGTGGTTAAGAATACACCTGCCAGGGCAGTGGACACACGTTCAGTCCCTGGTCCGAGAACATCCCACGTGTCACAAGGCAACTGAGTCTGTGCCACAGCTACGGAGCCCACGCACTCCAGAGCTCTGCAACAGGAGAAGCCACCGCAGGGAGAAACAGATCTCCACTATGGGAGGTCCTGCTCACCACAGCCGGAGGAAGCCCGAGTGCATAACACAGGCCCGGCGAAGCCATGAATAAACAAAGACATAATTTTAAAAGCAGATGTCTGCTTGTCTAAGATTCGGCTTTAACCTACAGGTGAGTGTGGGATGAAATGTTTGAAATAGAATCTTTTGGGGATGGGGCCAATACGGTCCAGTTTTCCACCATTCCTGACATTCCCTGAGATCTGGCTTCACTCATTCACAGAATGCATGAGATTCCTGAAGGCAGAAACCCAGTCTTATAGGAAGCAGAAACCAGAGAGAGACCTTTGGGCATCAAACTGGCCAAACATTAGAATTTAGTCTTCCAAATTTGTGTATCTGAGCTTTCAGAACTTACAGACATTGTGTCTTTATCTGATTTCTCTTAGGAGCTTTGTTGACTGCTTCAGCTTGTGGAAATACTTTACAAAGAAGGGCTTATTATGAGGAATTTCCCAGAGGATCTTATTGATATGCATTTTTTTTTCTTTTTTTACAATAACGAAGAAGCGCTTATTGTGTGCGTTGTATTAATACGTAGCAGCCTAGGCACTTAGGGTATGATGTCACTTTGAATCCATGTGGCTGTGGAAGGCTCGGAGAATAAGAACTCGCTCAGGAGTACACAACCATCACCCATGCCAGCAACAATCTCCTGAACCAAATACCATGTCCTTTCCATAGGTCCCTGAGGTAGCACATGACTTCCCATCGTTTGAGGGACACTGAAAAGTAGAATAGTAGTTTTAGAATCTATAAGTGATCAGCCTGAAGGAAGGTCTGCTGCAAGATTAGAATAAAATAAAATAGCTAATATTTATTGAGTACCTACTGTATGCTGGTATTATTTTATGTGCTTAACTAATTCATTTACTACATCACCTCTATAAGGTATTATCCTATTTCACAGAGGAATACAGTGAGGTTCAAAGAAAATAAATGTCTTGTTTTCGCATGGGTGCAGTTAGTGAACTGCCAAGTCAGCCGTTCAGCTCCAGAGTTCATACGTATATAGCATGGGGGCTCAGTCACTCTGGTCATGTCCAACTCTTTGCAACCCTGTGAACTGCAGCCTGCCAGGCTCCTCTGTCCGTGGTATTTTCCCGGCAAGAATACTGGAGTGGTTTGCCATGTCCTCCTTCAGGGGGTCTTCCTGACCCAGGGATCAAATCTGTGTCTCCTACCAGTAAGTCACTGGGAAGCCATATATAAGTATATATATATATATATACTTATATACTTGAATAAACTATGTTGTGTTGTAGCTATTTCTCTTTTATTAAAGGGCAGGGGTTAGGATATTGGGAGACAACAAATTAAGCACTAGTCTATATTCAAAGTCCAACGAAATATTTCTTTCTTTTTTTTTTTTAAGATTTATTTGTTTATTTATTTTGGGCGGGGGTTGGGTTGGGGAGGGAGGGGAGCCGGCGGGCCACTTCTATTGGTCTTTCATTTCTCTATTTTCATCCGTCTTTGTTCTTTGGCTCCTGTGGGCCTCCCATCGCGGTGGCGTCTGTTGTTGCAGAGTGCCGGCTCTGGATGCATGCGCTCCAGAGCTCCGGCTCAGTGATTGGACACATCAGTCCAGCCTCTCCGAGGCACGTGGGATCTTCCCAGGCCAGGGATCGAACCGGCGCCCCTTGCACTGCAAGGCGGTGTCCTTACCCACTGGGCCACCAGGGGAAGCTCCCAATGAAAAATTTCTAGTATAAAGTCAACAATGTGGGGATTCCCTGGCAGTCCAGTGGTTAAGATTCCACATTTCCCCTGCAGGGGATGTGTGTTCAGTCTCTAGTTGGGAAACTAAGATCCCACAAGCCACACCGTGACCAAAAGAAACAAACAAAAATGTCACAAAGCGATATGATCTTTATTGATATTTTGATTGACATTCAGTGTTTTGTTATATGGCATCCTGTGATACAAACATACAGTTCCTTTGGGGAATTCTAGTACTATAAAATATCATCGGGAACTAATTAGATGGATCCAGCTAAACGAGTTTCTTGTTTTCCCAGTTGTTTGTCATTATTAGGAAAATAGGGCTTCCTAGGTGGCGCTAGTGGTAAAGAACTCCCCTCCAATGTCTGAAACCCAAGGGACAGCTTAGATCCCTGGATTGGGACGGTCCCCTGGAGGAAGGCATGGCAACCCACTCCACTGTTCTTGCCTGGAGAATCCCATGGACAAAGGAGCCTGGTGGGCTACAGTCCTTAAGGTCACAAAGAGTGAGACATGACTGAAGCGACCTAACATACTTGCAGGGTTAGGAAAATAAGGGGGAGAACCTGGACAGAGCAGCTCCCAGCGGCAAAAGGGCTCCGGTTCTCACCCGGAGATCACCAGCTGTTTCTGTCCAACCATCGCTGAGTCCAGATGCTCCAAACCTCCAAGCACAAGCCCCACAGTGGATATTTTCCAGTTGGAACTTCTCTGTTCAAGAAAATCTAGGCAGGGCGGTATTTTGTGGAGGCTGGACTTCCATTGTTTCGAGCCACATGTTATTAAAACACAGTTCTTCTGAGGTCTTTGTGCTGCAGCCTTAATCAGTCATGTGACCCCTCATTCATTGTATTAAACTTGGTTTTAGCATGACAGAAAATTATTTTCTTTATTTATTAAAGATTTTTTTTTTGATGTGGGCCATTTTAAAAGTCTTTATTGAACTTGTTACAATATTGTTCCTTTTTTCTGTTTTGATTTTTTGACTGAGTGGCGTGTGGGATCTTAGCTTCCTATCCAGGGATGGAACTGGCACCTTCTGCATTGCAACGCAAAGACCCAAAGCCTGGACTTCCGGGGAAGTCCCAGAAAAAAAAATTAATTTCAAACCTGAAATACTACAGGAAATATTTCTTCTAAAATATGAGAGGTAGTAGGAACTTGCTGTAGTTTCCTTGCTCACTGTTGTGAAAAATAAAAATAACATTATGGCAAGGATGTTTGCTTGATCTACCTTTTGAAAAAAACCAATGAATTCTGATATTTAAAGAGGTAATATTCATGAATAATGAATGTTTGAAAGTTACATGGGTCAAAAGAGGAAAGTCATTATGAGTAATTTTAACTTAATTTCCATATATTTAAAATCTGGTGTAGATACAAGGAAGCTTATATATGTGTGTGTGTGTGTGTGTGTGTGTGTGTTGAAGGATAACACCTTTACAGAGTTTTCTTGTTTACTGCCAAAAATCAATGTGAATCAGCCATAGGTATATGTATGTCCCCGCCCTCTTGAATTTCTCCCTCATCTCCCTCCCCATCCCACCTGCTGCAGGTTGCTACAGAGCCCTTATTTGAGTTCCCTTAGTCTTACAGCAATTCCCATGGGTTATCTATTTTACATATGGTCATATAGGTTTCCATGTTCAAGGAAGATTTTGAAGAAGAGAAAAGATGTCCCAGGTGTCTACTACTGCTTTTGGTTTTGAGTATTCCTTTCCAGCCCCTGACACCGGGGCGTGATGAGTGGACAGAACACAGGGTATGTTTATGGTGTTAGGGTGACCTATCCAAAGCTCTGTTATTAGTTTAAGTTTTATGACCCATCCCATAAGACACAACTTAAGTGAAAGATGAGACTTTTTCTCCTTCATTTAAAAACAATGTTAAAGTACAGAATTTATTTTCACAGAATTTGACTATTTTCAGGGACTTCCCTGGTGGTCCAGAGGCTAAGACTCCAAGAATTTGACTATTTTCTAGAGTTCAAGAGGGTGTGGTGAGTATAAAAATAACTGTTTGCTGACTTTAGGTACAAGTTAAACAGGCTTGGCAAAGCAGAAAATCTGAGAGTATTTTTCAAACAGCGAAGCCTGTGGTTATGTATCGATGTGAGAGCTGGACCATAAAAAAGGACCTAAGAAATGATGCTTTTGAACTGTGGCTGAAAGAGACTCTTGAGAGTCCCTTGGACAGCAGGAGATCAAACCAATCAATTCTAAAGGAAGTCAACCCTGAATATTCATTGGAAGGATTGGTGCTGAAGCTCCAATACTAATGTGAAGAGCCGATTCATTGGGAAAAAATCTGATGCTGGGAAAGAAATTGTGTTTTCTGTTGTACCACATTTACAGTTTTTGAGAGCAGCCTTTTTAGACATGCTAGACGGGGAAAAGCGACTGAATGTTTACTCCTCAATATTCCCCCTCAATTATCAGACACGCTCTTCTCTAGTATTACTGTGAAACAGCTTGGAGTCATCCAGACATAAATACATCACCCCAAAGCAGAAGGAATTTGGACCAGGAAGGAATGGTGGATGTTATTGTTTTGCAGAAGCTGGATTAACTAGAGAAATGCTTCTCAGAATATCTGGGAATCATCATCTCCTGGCGAACTAGCTTAAAATGCAAATTCAAATCTCTGGCCTCCTGGAAATTGAGGTTCAGTAACTCTAGGGTGGAACGCAGACTCCACCTTTAAAACAGTCACACACAAATTTTTTTTTTTTAATTTGAGGTTTTTTCTGGTTTATTTTTGTTTTCTATTGGTCTTTCGTTTATTTTTTTTTCCCATCCATCTTTGTTCTTTGGCCTGTGTGGGCCTCCCGTCGCAGTGGCCTCTGTCACTGCAGAGCACCGGCTCTGGGCACATGCGCCCCAGAGCTCCGGCTCGGTAATTGGACACATGGGTCCAGCCGCTCCGCGGCACGTGGCATCTTCCCAGGCCAGGGATCGAACCGGTACCCCTTGCACTGCAAGGCGGTGTCCTTACCCACTGGACCACCAGGGAAGCCCCTCAAATGTTTTTTAATACAGGTGAACAGTTGATCTAGATTTGAAAAATGTGGAACCCGCAGAAGGTTAGGGACAGCATATTAATATGGAGAGAGATGTATAGAAATTCCGTGCATGCAGGTTGGGAGATGTTTGTTCTCTGAGAGGCAAGAGCGTGGACTTTGTCACCAGACGAACTGATGTGAATATGGCTCTGTACTAATTACTAATACCTATCCAGCCTTGAGTAGGTTGTAAACATGTTTGTACCTTGGTTTTCTTATGTTAGGTAAAGCCAATGATACCGTTCACATAGGTAGGTGTGAGAATCGAATGTGGCTGCAGCGAAAGTACAGCCCTAACCACTGGACCTCCAGGGAATTCCCGAGACTAGTGTGCTTAGTACAACCTCCTAAGCCCTGTATAGGCTGACTGCCACCATCCCCACCAGCTTCATCTTCTACTACCATCACCTTCAAACATTACCTGCTCTAGCCACACAGCTTTCACCCCGCTCCTCAAATACATCAAATAAGTCCCTCCTCGGGACCTTTGCATATGCTGTTCCTTCTTATTATTCTCTTTTCTCTGCTGTTTTCTCTCTCCTGTAACTCTAGTGACATTATGCATTTGTTTATAGATTAACTCTAAAAATTAAAAGCCAATCAATAACATTTAAAAATGATTTTATATATATATATATATATGTCATTATAAATATAAGTGATAAGATTGGATCTATTTTAAAAATTCCACTCTTAGGTATTTGCCCAATAGAAGTATAAACATGTGTCCACAAGTGACCTATACTGAAATATGTATAGAGCCCTATTCATAATAGCACCAAGCTAGAAACAAACCAAATTCCATCTGCAGAAGAATGGATAAATAGATGGAGTTGTATTTGTATAATGCACCACTGTGTGTGCTCAGTCGCTCAGCTGTGTCTGACTCTTTGCAACCCCGGGGACTGTATCCCGCCAGGCGCTTCTGTCCACGTGATTTGCCAAGAATACTTGGAGAATACTGGAGTGGGTTGTCATTTCCTTCTTGGGGATCTTCTCAACCCAGGGATTGAACTCACATCTACTGCATTGTAGGCAGACTCTTTACCACTGTGCCACCCAGGAAGCCCCCTAATGCACTAGGCCTCAATAACAAAAAGAATAAGTCACTAATACATGCAGCAGTTTGGAGGACTCCATAACAAGATTATCGAAGTAGGAACAATGGATGTTTGTTCTCTGAGAGGCAAGAGCGTGGACTTTGTCACCAGACGAACTGATGTGAATATGGCTCTGTACTAATTACTAATACCTATCCAGCCTTGAGTAGGTTGTAAACATGTTTGTACCTTGGTTTTCTTATGTTAGGTAAAGCCAATGATACCGTTCACATAGGTAGGTGTGAGAATCGAATGTGGCTGCAGCGAAAGTACAGCCCTAACCACTGGACCTCCAGGGAATTCCCGAGACTAGTGTGCTTAGTACAACCTCCTAAGCCCTGTATAGGCTGACTGCCACCATCCCCACCAGCTTCATCTTCTACTACCATCACCTTCAAACATTACCTGCTCTAGCCACACAGCTTTCACCCCGCTCCTCAAATACATCAAATAAGTCCCTCCTCGGGACCTTTGCATATGCTGTTCCTTCTTATTATTCTCTTTTCTCTGCTGTTTTCTCTCTCCTGTAACTCTAGTGACATTATGCATTTGTTTATAGATTAACTCTAAAAATTAAAAGCCAATCAATAACATTTAAAAATGATTTTATATATATATATATATATGTCATTATAAATATAAGTGATAAGATTGGATCTATTTTAAAAATTCCACTCTTAGGTATTTGCCCAATAGAAGTATAAACATGTGTCCACAAGTGACCTATACTGAAATATGTATAGAGCCCTATTCATAATAGCACCAAGCTAGAAACAAACCAAATTCCATCTGCAGAAGAATGGATAAATAGATGGAGTTGTATTTGTATAATGCACCACTGTGTGTGCTCAGTCGCTCAGCTGTGTCTGACTCTTTGCAACCCCGGGGACTGTATCCCGCCAGGCGCTTCTGTCCACGTGATTTGCCAAGAATACTTGGAGAATACTGGAGTGGGTTGTCATTTCCTTCTTCGGGGGATCTTCTCAACCCAGGGATTGAACTCACATCTACTGCATTGTAGGCAGACTCTTTACCACTGTGCCACCCAGGAAGCCCCCTAATGCACTAGGACTCAATAACAAAAAAGAATAAGTCACTAATACATGCAGCAGTTTGAACCTCCATAACATTATATATATTAAACAAAAGAAATCAGACATAGAAGAGACTATATTGCATGATTCCATTTATGTAAAGTCCAAGGACAGGCAAATAGATACTATAGCAACAGAAATGGGAATAACCGTTATCTCTGGGGGTGTGTGGTGGGAAGGAGACGGGTACTGGCTTGAAAGGGCACAAAGGCACTTCCGGCCTGATGGAAGTGCTCTGAATCTCGCTTTGAGTAATGGCAACACATAGGTATACACATTTGTCAAAACATTATATCCTGAAGATGAGTGTGTTGTATTGTGTAAGAAATACAGCTTAATTAAAAACAGTGCAGTCTTACATTTTGGTAATTTAGCTGCTCAAAGAGATTTTTCAGTGATCAAGTGCAATGCATCATTTTATTTTCTTTCTAGCTTCCTTCACTTCTTCTGAAGCATACTCAAATCTCACATACATTAATAATGTGAGAGGTTCTCAGGCCTCTCTTTTGGGTCTGTAGACTTATGGTATTAACACACGTGGTGTTATGATTACAGACATCTCATCCCCTCCCATAGAGGATCAGAAGTAGCTGAAATGTACGCTGGAAGGCACACTTTGATAGTAAAGGAGAGAAAACTAAATGAATGACCTAAGAATCACAAAAAAGTGTGAACCGGAAATAACTAAAACAAAATCAGACAATGTTATACCTTTCCTTAGCTCCGGGGCATCACGTTCTATAATAGGGTTCATCCAGAGATGTTAAATTGTATGTGATGTAGTATATTTTAAAAGCAGAAGAAGGGTACATACATGAACATTTCATAAAGTTAAAAATTTGTCACCACTGTGTGTGCTCAGTCGCTCAGCTGTGTCTGACTCTTTGCAACCCCGGGGACTGTATCCCGCCAGGCGCTTCTGTCCACGTGATTTGCCAAGAATACTTGGAGAATACTGGAGTGGGTTGTCATTTCCTTCTTCGGGGGATCTTCTCAACCCAGGGATTGAACTCACATCTACTGCATTGTAGGCAGACTCTTTACCACTGTGCCACCCAGGAAGCCCCCTAATGCACTAGGACTCAATAACAAAAAAGAATAAGTCACTAATACATGCAGCAGTTTGAACCTCCATAACATTATATATATTAAACAAAAGAAATCAGACATAGAAGAGACTATATTGCATGATTCCATTTATGTAAAGTCCAAGGACAGGCAAATAGATACTATAGCAACAGAAATGGGAATAACCGTTATCTCTGGGGGTGTGTGGTGGGAAGGAGACGGGTACTGGCTTGAAAGGGCACAAAGGCACTTCCGGCCTGATGGAAGTGCTCTGAATCTCGCTTTGAGTAATGGCAACACATAGGTATACACATTTGTCAAAACATTATATCCTGAAGATGAGTGTGTTGTATTGTGTAAGAAATACAGCTTAATTAAAAACAGTGCAGTCTTACATTTTGGTAATTTAGCTGCTCAAAGAGATTTTTCAGTGATCAAGTGCAATGCATCATTTTATTTTCTTTCTAGCTTCCTTCACTTCTTCTGAAGCATACTCAAATCTCACATACATTAATAATGTGAGAGGTTCTCAGGCCTCTCTTTGGATCTGTAGACTTATGGTATTAACACACGTGGTGTTATGATTACAGACATCTCATCCCCTCCCATAGAGGATCAGAAGTAGCTGAAATGTACGCTGGAAGGCACACTTTGATAGTAAAGGAGAGAAAACTAAATGAATGACCTAAGAATCACAAAAAAGTGTGAACCGGAAATAACTAAAACAAAATCAGACAATGTTATACCTTTCCTTAGCTCCGGGGCATCACGTTCTATAATAGGGTTCATCCAGAGATGTTAAATTGTATGTGATGTAGTATATTTTAAAAGCAGAAGAAGGGGTACATACATGAACATTTCATAAAGAATAATTTAAATCATGTTTTTGCTTCAGTGCATGAAGGGATAAATCTTCAAACAGTCACATTAATCCAGTCTGGGATGAAAGCCAGTCCCTGGGAGAACCAGGACTAGGAGCAAAGGGACTGCGTTTGGGTAGATAGCTACTATGACACAACCGGCGGAGCCCCAGGCAACCGAAAGGGGTCATGTAATCCCCACCAGCTCTGATTTAACACCTTTACCACCAATATGGAGCTTCCTAACCCTGTGAGGATGCTGAGTAATGCTGTAAATAGGCACTTTCTGTGGGCCACATGGTTACGGTAGGGTAACACCCATGAGAAGGGCTTGCTAGCTTTTCTGAAAGTAAAGAATTCTCAGTGGGCTCTTAGAAAGTTTTCTGGGTCATTTCTAATTTAGAAAGGAGATTTGATTGCAGAAAATTTCCAGTAAACTTATACAAAACAGAACTCAACTTCCTATAATGCTTACAAAGCATTAACAACTGGCTTCATTCATTTGAGTGAGACCCTTGATGAGTAGGACTTTGAAATGTTGACAGAAAAAGGGAGATAAATAAAAAGGATGGAAATTTCTGATCACCATTGACTCAAGAAAACCTTGCTGAACTTGGAAACCTATAATAAAAGAGGGATCTTGCCTAGTTTGAGGGGTGTATTCTTGGCCTTTGCTGGTGGCTTGATGGTAAAGAATTCACCTGGCAATGCAGGAGATGTGAGTTTCATCCCTGGGGTCAGAAGGTGCCCTGGAGAAGGACTGTTCTTGCCTGGGAAATCCCATGGCAGAGGAGCCTGGTAGGCTATAGTCCATGGGGTCACAAATGAGTTGGACACAATTTAGCAACTAAACAAGGACTTCCTGGGTTTAGATTTATGCTTGAGTTGAATGCCATGTATCCTCGAGGATGATGGGCCCACAGGAAAATGAGAAGATGGAGGTGGATATTGTTGAAAGGAGAGAGTTCGGAATGTCCTAGTGGTCAAGAGAAATGCATGTGTGGGTGTGTGGGAGGCTGTCAGGGGAAATGAACGCTGCCAAGTTGACTCGTATTTTAACTGCCAGCACATTCCTGGGGCATTCTCCCTAGATCCTGGGATTAGAGGGGCAGCAAGTTTCAGCAATATGTTTCTGCATTACAAGTACAAGGGTTAAGAACATTTTGGGGTCAGATGTATCTTTAATTCTCAAAAGACAATGGTGACATTAAGGAAACCTTGAAACAAAATGACTTCTCCTAATTCCTTTTTATTCAAAAAAGACAATGGTGACATGTAATCCCCACCAGCTCTGATTTAACACCTTTACCACCAATATGGAGCTTCCTAACCCTGTGAGGATGCTGAGTAATGCTGTAAATAGGCACTTTCTGTGGGCCACATGGTTACGGTAGGGTAACACCCATGAGAAGGGCTTGCTAGCTTTTCTGAAAGTAAAGAATTCTCAGTGGGCTCTTAGAAAGTTTTCTGGGTCATTTCTAATTTAGAAAGGAGATTTGATTGCAGAAAATTTCCAGTAAACTTATACAAAACAGAACTCAACTTCCTATAATGCTTACAAAGCATTAACAACTGGCTTCATTCATTTGAGTGAGACCCTTGATGAGTAGGACTTTGAAATGTTGACAGAAAAAGGGAGATAAAAAAAAAGGATGGAAATTTCTGATCACCATTGACTCAAGAAAACCTTGCTGAACTTGGAAACCTATAATAAAAGAGGGATCTTGCCTAGTTTGAGGGGTGTATTCTTGGCCTTTGCTGGTGGCTTGATGGTAAAGAATTCACCTGGCAATGCAGGAGATGTGAGTTTCATCCCTGGGGTCAGAAGGTGCCCTGGAGAAGGACTGTTCTTGCCTGGGAAATCCCATGGCAGAGGAGCCTGGTAGGCTATAGTCCATGGGGTCACAAATGAGTTGGACACAATTTAGCAACTAAACAAGGACTTCCTGGGTTTAGATTTATGCTTGAGTTGAATGCCATATATCCTCGAGGATGATGGGCCCACAGGAAAATGAGAAGATGGAGGTGGATATTGTTGAAAGGAGAGAGTTCGGAATGTCCTAGTGGTCAAGAGAAATGCATGTGTGGGTGTGTGGGAGGCTGTCAGGGGAAATGAACGCTGCCAAGTTGACTCGTATTTTAACTGCCAGCACATTCCTGGGGCATTCTCCCTAGATCCTGGGATTAGAGGGGCAGCAAGTTTCAGCAATATGTTTCTGCATTACAAGTACAAGGGTTAAGAACATTTTGGGGTCAGATGTATCTTTAATTCTCAAAAGACAATGGTGACATTAAGGAAACCTTGAAACAAAATGACTTCTCCTAATTCCTATTATTATTCTTAATAATAATTCCTGCATTATTGTTCTGTAGCTGTATAGGAATATTCTAGTTTTTTTCTAGACTAAAACCCTTTTCTTAGCAATACTCTTGGGCACGTAAGTCTCCTCTTGGCATGATCGCCACTGAAGCAGCTCCTTCAACTTGACTCCTGTGTTCTTTGCTTATGTCTCGTCCTTGTGGGGTTATGTTTCCTGTGGGGTTATGTTGCTGTTTTGCGTGCTTCGGTATTCTCTTCCTTTCTTTTTTTAAAGAACATATTTTTTAAATTTTAATTTATCTTTTGGCTGTGCCAGGTCTTACTAGCAGCATGTGGGATCTAGATCCCTGACCTAACACAAGATTTTCCAAGATTCTGCTTACCTGAGCCCTAGAATCAGCCACTTCTCTGCAGAACCCTCCGAGCCACAACTTTTGTTATAAATCTCTCATGCTCCTTCCATCAGCTCATGTTATGTGTTAAGCATGTTTGAGTTGACCTTTTGGTACGCTTTTCTCAGCAATATACTATACAGGTAGGTGGAGTCTGTGATAGTTGAACTTGCTCTAGTCAATCAGCATCGCCCTGTGGTCACTCCCGATGCTCCTGTCCGCTTTAATTGTCTACAGGGATGATCTGAGCATGAGGCAACCGGGTGGAAGATAGAGAAGCAGATCAGAGGGCAGGTGAGCGGATGATGTGGATATAGATGAAGATGTGGAGTGGGAGACTGGGACACTCTGGGTGGGACTCAAAGATACACAGCTGGATTCTTTCTGCTACACAACCAGGCAAATCTGAAAACCTGCAAACATTTCAAAAGAAAGAATTTCTGAAGTTGTAAGGTTTTATTTTTTTCTGGTCCAAGGTGTTTGATTGTTTAAATTGAAGCATAGTTGATGTACTTTCCTCGGTTTTCAACGTGTTCTTGACTCCATGGCTGGAATTAACAAACTTGATCATGCCATTCTATTGGTTTGGTTTTGGGGGGTGGGGTGGAGTGGGGAGGGCCATGCTGCATGGCCAGGGATCTAATCCATGCCCCTGCAGTAGACTCATGGAATCCCAACCTCTGGACCATCACGGAAGTCCTTAGTTTTTCTGGGAAGGTGCTCTTTGTGACTTTGGCTTCCCTTTCTCTCACACATTGCCTCCAGCTGCTGTCAAGACTTGATTATGGGGTCATAGAAAGTTGGCTTCTGGCTAAGTCTCGCATGCTTATTGACTATGTGCTATTATTGAGTATGTGCTATCCCTGTGTTGGGAATGGATGCAGTTACACACAGCAATGTTAAATGAAAACAGAGCTATGTTCACAGTGGAAATTAAGAGGAAGACTGGAAACAGAACCTTGAGAATTCTTGATTTCTACTCTTTTGCATAAAATAATACAACTTAGAAAACAATTTAGAACACTATTCCAAATAGGTGAATATGTATCATGATGTGAATGCCTGTACTAAAGCCCAACTTCCAATTCAGGAATCAAGAAGACTTAAGGGTAACACACGCAATGGTTCTGGGGTTTAGTATGAATGTGGGATTGTCTGCTGCTAGAGGAATAGTTCTGCTCTATCTTGTTATTTGTAACTTTCTACAAATGACACTGCACTTTTTTCTACATACTTACCTCTGTATGTGCATGTGCGAGAAAGAGAGAGAGATTAAAACAAAGAGGGAGAAAAGTGGAGAGAGAGATGACACACTAGTTCTTACTTTTACAAGAAATTTAATACATGTCAGCACAAATCTGAGACTGACTCATTTGGCAGAAAGAACAAATTCACACGCCAGAGTAAACAGAGAATGGGTGAGATCTCAAGAATAGGGGAAGGGTGGGGAGGCCGTCTACAATTTAAGATATGAGTAAAGGCGCTTTCTTAATATTATTTTTAATTCCTTATAGTCATGTTGAATTTTTATCCTGACGCCCACAGACCTGGGCTCAAGGGCCTTAGGGAATTTCTTCCTCTCCTCTGATCCCCACAATCATTTAGTCATTGAGTTCGACATCACCTCTTTCCTCCTCATCTTCTTTCTGTCTCCATGGGTACTCACTTAGTTTAGGTGTTCACCAAGTTTTATCATGCCATTCTATTGGTTTGGTTTTGGGGGGTGGGGTGGAGTGGGGAGGGCCATGCTGCATGGCCAGGGATCTAATCCATGCCCCTGCAGTAGACTCATGGAATCCCAACCTCTGGACCATCACGGAAGTCCTTAGTTTTTCTGGGAAGGTGCTCTTTGTGACTTTGGCTTCCCTTTCTCTCACACATTGCCTCCAGCTGCTGTCAAGACTTGATTATGGGGTCATAGAAAGTTGGCTTCTGGCTAAGTCTCGCATGCTTATTGACTATGTGCTATTATTGAGTATGTGCTATCCCTGTGTTGGGAATGGATGCAGTTACACACAGCAATGTTAAATGAAAACAGAGCTATGTTCACAGTGGAAATTAAGAGGAAGACTGGAAACAGAACCTTGAGAATTCTTGATTTCTACTCTTTTGCATAAAATAATACAACTTAGAAAACAATTTAGAACACTATTCCAAATAGGTGAATATGTATCATGATGTGAATGCCTGTACTAAAGCCCAACTTCCAATTCAGGAATCAAGAAGACTTAAGGGTAACACACGCAATGGTTCTGGGGTTTAGTATGAATGTGGGATTGTCTGCTGCTAGAGGAATAGTTCTGCTCTATCTTGTTATTTGTAACTTTCTACAAATGACACTGCACTTTTTTCTACATACTTACCTCTGTATGTGCATGTGCGAGAAAGAGAGAGAGATTAAAACAAAGAGGGAGAAAAAGTGGGAGAGAGAGATGACACACTAGTTCTTACTTTTACAAGAAATTTAATACATGTCAGCACAAATCTGAGACTGACTCATTTGGCAGAAAGAACAAATTCACACGCCAGAGTAAACAGAGAATGGGTGAGATCTCAAGAATAGGGGAAGGGTGGGGAGGCCGTCTACAATTTAAGATATGAGTAAAGGCGCTTTCTTAATATTATTTTTAATTCCTTATAGTCATGTTGAATTTTTATCCTGACGCCCACAGACCTGGGCTCAAGGGCCTTAGGGAATTTCTTCCTCTCCTCTGATCCCCACAATCATTTAGTCATTGAGTTCGACATCACCTCTTTCCTCCTCATCTTCTTTCTGTCTCCATGGGTACTCACTTAGTTTAGGTGTTCACCAAGTTTTATCTGGACTATTGCTCTAGCTTTCTTCCCATCTTTGACTGTCTCTGAATTATTCATCCCTTAAATCTCATTCTTTACTGTCTGAGCCTTGCCTGGAGAATGCCATAGACAGACCACGGGGTCGCACAGAGTTGGACACAACTGAGCAACTAACACTTTCACTTCCACATTGAAACTCATTCTAGGCATGTCTTCCTACTCGGTCAGAGCTAGCCATTTCTTTCTTGATGCCACCACTGAATCTTGTGTTAACTCATTCTATCGTTCGGTCCCAGATGTACTGTAACTGATGGTTTATATACTCATCTCCCCTGTGTGACCAAGGCTGTGAGGGCCTTGAAGACCGGGATTGTGTCTACATTCTCAGTGGAATTTATTTCTATATCCCCAGTGCCTAGCAATGTTGGATACACTCGGTGCTTGATAAATGCTTAGTCAATGAATGAAAAAATAGATGAATGACCAGGTGAGTAAATGAAGGAGTTCAGTTCACTGATGAACTGTTATTAACTAGCAAACTCCTCATTGTCAACCCCAAGCAGATATTTCTCCCTGGAGCAGACAATTCATGACAAATCATGTGACAAAAGACTGTATTTCTTAAAACCATATCTATAAATGATTGTTTCTCTATAAGTAAGTATCTTCTGAGGGTACAGAGTTATTTTTTTTTTTTTTTGCAATTTATAGTCTTTATTGAGAAATTTGAGACACTTTAAAGCATGCTAGAATTTCTTGTGCCTCATTTTTTTTTTTTATCTTTTATTTATTTATTTATTTTACAGAGTTATTTTTACTTTCGGAAGGCATTTGTGATTATTGTGCCTCATAGCTCCATCTAGTGAAGCCAACTGGTAAGACAGCAATTAAGATCACCATGAATATGACAAACAGTGAAAAATCATTTATAGAAAATGATCCTTCCTTCTCTAGATTCAGAAACCTTCATTTGTGTTTACTTTGTACTTTCCAGAATTCACCAGTCTTTTTCTGGCCAAATTGACTTATTTCTAAATATATTTAAAAATACATTTAGTGTCATGTCACTGGAAAATAATGTGGACATATGGAAAACTTTTACAATTAGCTTGTATTTTACCACCTTTAAATCAACGAGTCACAGATATTTATTAACACAGAATGTTCTTTAGATATTTTGTAGAATAACATTTTTGGAAACGATGCAAACAACCCCAGCAATTTTTTAAAAATTATTTTAAGAATGTGGATTATTTTAATGTGGACCATTTTAAATGTATTGCATTTGTTATAATATTGTTTCTGTATTATGCTTTGGTTTTTGGCCATGAGGCATGTAGGATCTTAGCTCCCCGACCAGCTGTAGTACCTGCACCCGCTTTCATTCTATCGCTCGTCCCAGATGTACTGTAACTGATGGTTTATATACTCATCTCCCCTGTGTGACCAAGGCTGTGAGGGCCTTGAAGACCGGGATTGTGTCTACATTCTCAGTGGAATTTATTTCTATATCCCCAGTGCCTAGCAATGTTGGATACACTCGGTGCTTGATAAATGCTTAGTCAATGAATGAAAAAATAGATGAATGACCAGGTGAGTAAATGAAGGAGTTCAGTTCACTGATGAACTGTTATTAACTAGCAAACTCCTCATTGTCAACCCCAAGCAGATATTTCTCCCTGGAGCAGACAATTCATGACAAATCATGTGACAAAAGACTGTATTTCTTAAAACCATATCTATAAATGATTGTTTCTCTATAAGTAAGTATCTTCTGAGGGTACAGAGTTATTTTTTTTTTTTTGCAATTTATAGTCTTTATTGAGAAATTTGAGACACTTTAAAGCATGCTAGAATTTCTTGTGCCTCATTTTTTTTTTTTATCTTTTATTTATTTATTTATTTTACAGAGTTATTTTTACTTTCGGAAGGCATTTGTGATTATTGTGCCTCATAGCTCCATCTAGTGAAGCCAACTGGTAAGACAGCAATTAAGATCACCATGAATATGACAAACAGTGAAAAATCATTTATAGAAAATGATCCTTCCTTCTCTAGATTCAGAAACCTTCATTTGTGTTTACTTTGTACTTTCCAGAATTCACCAGTCTTTTTCTGGCCAAATTGACTTATTTCTAAATATATTTAAAAATACATTTAGTGTCATGTCACTGGAAAATAATGTGGACATATGGAAAACTTTTACAATTAGCTTGTATTTTACCACCTTTAAATCAACGAGTCACAGATATTTATTAACACAGAATGTTCTTTAGATATTTTGTAGAATAACATTTTTGGAAACGATGCAAACAACCCCAGCAATTTAAGTTTTTAAGAATTATTTTTAATGTGGATTATTTTTAATGTGGACCATTTTTAAATGTATTGCATTTGTTATAATATTGTTTCTGTATTATGCTTTGGTTTTTTGGCCATGAGGCATGTAGGATCTTAGCTCCCCGACCAGCTGTAGTACCTGCACCCGCTTTCATTGGAAGGCAAAGTCTGAACCACTGAACAGCCAGGGAAGTCCCCAATTTAATTAATACTTATCAAGTAGTTTTCAGTGATCAAAATGTGCTTCAAGGTAAATGTCAGTATATCGTGATACACATTTTTGTAAAACTTAAAAACTAAATACTATAGCAAAGTGGGGTATTGTTTTAAGTCTTTTAACTGTCTAGTTAGACTATAATGAAAAGCAAGGGTGTCATGAGCATAAAACTTCAGTAGAGGGCTTCCCCTGGTGGTCCAGTGGGTAAGGACACC
Source organism: Tragulus kanchil (assembly GCA_022376925.1). NCBI lineage: Eukaryota > Metazoa > Chordata > Mammalia > Artiodactyla > Tragulidae > Tragulus > Tragulus kanchil. Next base: position 71,296,487 of record JAIOJX010000003.1, on the reverse strand, counting down.
GCCTTGCAGTGCAAGGGGCGCCGGTTCGATCCCTGGCCTGGGAAGATCCCACGTGCTGCGGAGTGGCTGGACTGATGGGTCCAACTGCCGAGCCGGAGCTCTGGAGCGCATGCGCCCAGAGCCGGCGCTCTGCGACTACGGACGCCACCGCGATGGGCGGCCCACAGGAGCCAAAGAACAAAGACGGACGAAAATAGAGAAATGAAGGACCAATGGAAGTGGCCCGCCCGCTCCCCTCTCTCCCCAACCTGACCCCCGCCCAAAATAAATAAATAAATCTTTAAAAAAAAAAAAAAACAAAACTTCAGTAGAGGGACTTAGCTGGTGGTCCAGCGGTCAGAACTGCATGCTTCCACTGCAGGGGGCTTGGGTTCAATCCCTGGTTGGGAAACTACGATCCTACGTGGCACGCAGCATGGCCAGAAAATTAAAAACAAACAACCAAGAAGCCAAACGCGGGCCTCCTATGCAGAGAAGAGAGGAATGGATCTGGCCAAATTGACTTATTTCTAAATATATTTAAAATCATTTAGTGTCATGTCACTGGAAAATAATGTGGACATATGGAAAACTTTTACAATTAGCTTGTATTTTACCACCTTTAAATCAACGAGTCACAGATATTTATTAACACAGAATGTTCTTTAGATATTTTGTAGAATAACATTTTTGGAAACGATGCAAACAACCCCAGCAATTTAAGTTTTTAAGAATTATTTTTAATGTGGATTATTTTAATGTGGACCATTTTTAAATGTATTGCATTTGTTATAATATTGTTTCTGTATTATGCTTTGGTTTTTTGGCCATGAGGCATGTAGGATCTTAGCTCCCCGACCAGCTGTAGTACCTGCACCCGCTTTCATTGGAAGGCAAAGTCTGAACCACTGAACAGCCAGGGAAGTCCCCAATTTAATTAATACTTATCAAGTAGTTTTCAGTGATCAAAATGTGCTTCAAGGTAAATGTCAGTATATCGTGATACACATTTTTGTAAAACTTAAAAACTAAATACTATAGCAAAGTGGGGTATTGTTTTAAGTCTTTTAACTGTCTAGTTAGACTATAATGAAAAGCAAGGGTGTCATGAGCATAAAACTTCAGTAGAGGGCTTCCCCTGGTGGTCCAGTGGGTAAGGACACCGCCTTGCAGTGCAAGGGGCGCCGGTTCGATCCCTGGCCTGGGAAGATCCCACGTGCTGCGGAGTGGCTGGACTGATGGGTCCAATTGCCGAGCCGGAGCTCTGGAGCGCATGCGCCCAGAGCCGGCGCTCTGCGACTACGGACGCCACCGCGATGGGCGGCCCACAGGAGCCAAAGAACAAAGACGGACGAAAATAGAGAAATGAAGGACCAATGGAAGTGGCCCGCCCGCTCCCCTCCCTCCCCAACCCGACCCCCGCCCAAAATAAATAAATAAATCTTTAAAAAAAAAAAAAAACAAAACTTCAGTAGAGGGACTTAGCTGGTGGTCCAGCGGTCAGAACTGCATGCTTCCACTGCAGGGGGCTTGGGTTCAATCCCTGGTTGGGAAACTACGATCCTACGTGGCACGCAGCATGGCCAGAAAATTAAAAACAAACAACCAAGAAGCCAAACCGTCAGAAGAATAGTCCCTCCTATGCAGAGAAGAGAGGAATGGATCTGAGTAAAACCTCCAGTAACTTCCACAGCATTAGAAATGTTGTTGTTCTGTGTGAGGTCATAGGTTCATGAATTTTTATTTTATTGTTATGCTTCAAAACATCAGTGCATATATTTTTTGGTCGAGTAATCCCATTTTTGAGAATTCTTCTTACAGAAACAAAGGACCAATATATAAGGATATGCATGAAAAAAGAAGAAAGAAAGAAAAATTAAAGAAATAAATAGTTAACTACGTAAGTTCCATATGTATTCTACTTTGGGACTCACCTAAGTGTCTAAGATACATATTGATTTTACATAAAGGAAAAATTTGATGATAAATATGAACATTGCCAAATGCTATGTTTCAATAAAAACTCTGTTTTATAGACATAGAGAACAGACTTAGGGACATTGAGGGGAGGGAAGAATGGATGAGAGGTATGGAAAGAGCAACACGGAACCCTGTACTCTCTTATATAAAAGAGATAACTATTGTCAATGTGCTGTGGGACTAAGGGATCGTACATGGGGCTATGTGACAGCCTGGAGAGGTGGAATCGGGGGGAATGGGATATACATATGACTAATCTGGGATTATACATATCTGTAAACAACAAAACTCTGTAAAAGCAGAAAGCAAAATAAAAACAATTAAGTAATAAAAAAAAAACCCTCTGTTTTAAAAGTTAAAAAAACTTTAAGTGATATTTTAACAAACATTGTTTAGTATAAACAGATATATAAACATAATTATAATAAGGTATGTTATGCTAAAAAGATAACATTGAATATGACAAAGTGGAGAAAGTCTAGTAGGATAAAAAAAGAGGCAAATAAATGCTTTCATATAGAGATTTAAGACTGTTAAGAACACAGTGTTCTATAGTATTTTCTTCGGCCCCAAAGTTTAATACATTTTGGTAGATGTTCTGTCAATATAATTTTGTTTATCTTGTTTAATTTTAAATGCATTTAAGGTTTTTATATATCTTTATTTTATTTTATTTTAAAGATTTATTTATTTATTTTAGGGGAGTGGTGGGGAGGGAGGGGAGCAGTTGGGCTACTCTGGGCGCATGTGCTCCAGAACTCCAGCTCGGCAATTGGACACATCGGTCCAGCCTCTCCGCAGCACGTGGGATCTTCCCAGGCCAGGGATCGAACCGGCGCCCCTTGTACTGCAAGATGGTGTCCTTACCCACTGGACCACCAGGGAAGCCCGATATATCTTTACTTTATTTTCAGTGATGTATAGTTGATTTACAATATTATATGAGTTTCAAGTGTACAACATAGTGATTCATTGTTTAAATTTATATACTCCATTCAAAGCTATTACAAAATATTGGCTGTATTCCATGTGAACAGTGAAGTGAAAATGTTAGTTGCTCTTTCATGTCCGGTTCTTTGCGACCCCATGGACTGTATGTAGCCCGCCAGGCTCCTCTGCCCATGGGATTCTCCAGGCAAGAATACCAGGGTGGGTTGCCATGCCCTCCTCCAGGGGATCTTCCCAACCCGGGGATCAAACCCAGGTTTCCTGCACTGCAGGCAGATTCTTTACCATCTGAGCCACCAGAGATGCCCCCCAAAGTCGCCCAAACACCACACTAAAGAAGACATGCAGCGGCAAATTTTCTTAATAAATTGTTTTCTCTATTCCCAAAGATCCCTTCAGAAGGAAAAGAAGCACCTCTTAGCAGAGGATGGTTTCGATCCATCGACCTCTGGGTTATGGGCCCAGCACGCTCCCACTGCGCCACTCTGCTGCTGTGTTGTACAGTCTATTCTTTTAACCTACTCATTCTGTACATAGTAGTTTGTAACTCTTAATCTCACTCCATTTTGCCATTTTGCCCCCCACCTCCCTGTTTCTCTCTGAATCGCACTAGGAACCACTATGTGAGCTTCCCTGGTGGCTCAGATGGTAAAGAATTTGCCTGCAGTGCAGGAGACTCAGGTTTGATCCCTGGGTCAGGAAGACTTGTTTTACTGAGCATACTATCCTCCAAGTCCATCTGTGTTGTTGCAAATGGCAAAATTCCATTTTTTTCTTTTATGACTGAGTAATATCCAATTGTGTATGTATATACAGCACATCTTCTTTATCCATTCATCTGCTGATGGACACTTAGGCTGCTCCCATGTCTTGGCTATTGTAAATAACGCTGCTGTGAATGTTGGGATGCATGTATCTTTTTTAATTAGTGACTTTTTTCTTCTTCGAATAGATACCCAGGAGTGGAATTTCTGGATCACATGATAGTTCTATTTTTGACTGTGGAGTACACTCAAATCCCAGCGTGAGAGTAAAACTAACTACAAAACTGTTTGAACTGCCCTAATACTCCAGGGCATGGGCTGTCTTACAGCAGGAGGGTAGTACACCACGAATGTGGCTCTGATGTCAGTTAGGATTGGAGTAAACTCAGCTGCAATCTGGAGAAATGTGTCTCTAACCCACTTGGAGAGAGGACTAGGAAGCGCCTGTGTGGCTACTTGGGGCTCCATCACTGAAAACTGAACGCTTGCTGGAAAGGCTATTTGCCTGAAGAGCTTAAATTTATAATAGTCTCTTTTCCAATGGCCTGGCTCTCTGCAATACTAGTAGAAAGTAGTATAGTCTTGCTTTTTGCTGGAGTTGAAGATTAAGAATTTTGGTGGTCTTCCATTGAGGTGATTTCACTAGTGCTCAAGAGAGCTGGTTTGCCAGATTAACTAAATTTGGAGTGGCCATAGCTCCTATTTCATCCCGGGCCTTCTTACTAGAAGGAAAAGTTCTGGTTTAGCCTGTAAATAAATAGAGTTAAAGGCTATCTGGGTGGAATAAACATCTGAAGGAAGCTCAGAATTTTCATTTAAAACAATTCTCTACATAGTAGTTTGTAACTCTTAATCTCACTCCATTTTGCCATTTTGCCCCCCACCTCCCTGTTTCTCTCTGAATCGCACTAGGAACCACTATGTGAGCTTCCCTGGTGGCTCAGATGGTAAAGAATTTGCCTGCAGTGCAGGAGACTCAGGTTTGATCCCTGGGTCAGGAAGACTTGTTTTACTGAGCATACTATCCTCCAAGTCCATCTGTGTTGTTGCAAATGGCAAAATTCCATTTTTTTCTTTTATGACTGAGTAATATCCAATTGTGTATGTATATACAGCACATCTTCTTTATCCATTCATCTGCTGATGGACACTTAGGCTGCTCCCATGTCTTGGCTATTGTAAATAACGCTGCTGTGAACGTTGGGATGCATGTATCTTTTTTAATTAGTGACTTTTTTCTTCTTCGAATAGATACCCAGGAGTGGAATTTCTGGATCACATGATAGTTCTATTTTTGACTGTGGAGTACACTCAAATCCCAGCGTGAGAGTAAAACTAACTACAAAACTGTTTGAACTGCCCTAATACTCCAGGGCATGGGCTGTCTTACAGCAGGAGGGTAGTACACCACGAATGTGGCTCTGATGTCAGTTAGGATTGGAGTAAACTCAGCTGCAATCTGGAGAAATGTGTCTCTAACCCACTTGGAGAGAGGACTAGGAAGCGCCTGTGTGGCTACTTGGGGCTCCATCACTGAAAACTGAACGCTTGCTGGAAAGGCTATTTGCCTGAAGAGCTTAAATTTATAATAGTCTCTTTTCCAATGGCCTGGCTCTCTGCAATACTAGTAGAAAGTAGTATAGTCTTGCTTTTTGCTGGAGTTGAAGATTAAGAATTTTGGTGGTCTTCCATTGAGGTGATTTCACTAGTGCTCAAGAGAGCTGGTTTGCCAGATTAACTAAATTTGGAGTGGCCATAGCTCCCTATTTCATCCCCGGGGCCTTCTTACTAGAAGGGAAAAGTTCTGGTTTAGCCTGTAAATAAATAGAGTTAAAGGCTATCTGGGTGGAATAAACATCTGAAGGAAGCTCAGAATTTTCATTTAAAACAATCTGAAGTTGACTGTAGTAGTCATGAACAGGCTCATTAGATTTTTGTCTGCAATCCTGAATTTTGTCCTAGTCCACAGGCTTTGAAAAAATTCTAGGAACTGCCCTATGAATCCACGTAGTGATTGTTGAGCCTGATTGTATGCATTAGCAGACTGGTTTCCAAACTAAAGGTAATCATCAGATCTGTTACACCTGTAACCTGCTTCCACCGATCAAGCTCTTTGTTTTTACAAAAACATGCAGATCCTACGAGAGTCATGTAGCCTAAACAATAAGAGGTTTGCCTGAGTTGTTTGCCAGGAACTTGAAGTCAGCTGTGCCCAATTTGAGCTCTTAACTGGTTAAGACCACAGGCCCTTCAACTGGGCATGCTCCATGACCTTTGATGTCAGAGGGGGGAAAACTCTATTGGCAGAGCTTGTTCTGAGCATGCGCACTGTGAAGAAGCCTTTAGCTTAGTTGTGTCTAGGCAGAATGAATTCCACCTTACTTTTTCCTGTCTCCAGTTAGCTTTCCCCTCACTGCTCATGCCTGGTTTATCCCACAGACTACCTCCAGCCCTTGTCTTTGAGGAGGTGGATTGAGGCTCCTGACTTCTCACTTGGCTGGCTTGTAAGTAAACCCTTTCTCTGATGCAAACTCCAGCATTTGGCTTGCTGCATGATGGGCAAACAAACTTGGTTCAAATAGCACTTTCCCGGTTGTGTTCAAGGTACCTTTCAGGACTTGGGGCTCCATCACTGAAAACTGAACGCTTGGTGGAAAGGCTATTTGCCTGAAGAGCTGAAATTTATAATAGTCTCTTTTCCAATGGCCTGGCTCTCTGCAATACTAGTAGAAAGTAGTATAGTCTTGCTTTTTGCTGGAGTTGAAGATTAAGAATTTTGGTGGTCTTCCATTGAGGTGATTTCACTAGTGCTCAAGAGAGCTGGTTTGCCAGATTAACTAAATTTGGAGTGGCCATAGCTCCCTATTTCATCCCCGGGGCCTTCTTACTAGAAGGGAAAAGTTCTGGTTTAGCCTGTAAATAAATAGAGTTAAAGGCTATCTGGGTGGAATAAACATCTGAAGGAAGCTCAGAATTTTCATTTAAAACAATCTGAAGTTGACTGTAGTAGTCATGAACAGGCTCATTAGATTTTTGTCTGCAATCCTGAATTTTGTCCTAGTCCACAGGCTTTGAAAAAATTCTAGGAACTGCCCTATGAATCCACGTAGTGATTGTTGAGCCTGATTGTATGCATTAGCAGACTGGTTTCCAAACTAAAGGTAATCATCAGATCTGTTACACCTGTAACCTGCTTCCACCGATCAAGCTCTTTGTTTTTACAAAAACATGCAGATCCTACGAGAGTCATGTAGCCTAAACAATAAGAGGTTTGCCTGAGTTGTTTGCCAGGAACTTGAAGTCAGCTGTGCCCAATTTGAGCTCTTAACTGGTTAAGACCACAGGCCCTTCAACTGGGCATGCTCCATGACCTTTTGATGTCAGAGGGCGGAAAACTCTATTGGCAGAGCTTGTTCTGAGCATGCGCACTGTGAAGAAGCCTTTAGCTTAGTTGTGTCTAGGCAGAATGAATTCCACCTTACTTTTTCCTGTCTCCAGTTAGCTTTCCCCTCACTGCTCATGCCTGGTTTATCCCACAGACTACCTCCAGCCCTTGTCTTTGAGGAGGTGGATTGAGGCTCCTGACTTCTCACTTGGCTGGCTTGTAAGTAAACCCTTTCTCTGATGCAAACTCCAGCATTTGGCTTGCTGCATGATGGGCAAACAAACTTGGTTCAAATAGCACTTTCCCGGTTGTGTTCAAGGTACCTTTCAGGATTTTCCTAATTAACAGCCTTTATTTAATTCAATGCTGGGCCTCACCTTGACTGAGAAGCCTATGAACTAGCTGATAAAATGTCAGAGATACCAGGTTGATAAATTTGCATAACAATAAAATTCCTCTGCAAGTCTGTGAAATTCTTTGGGTTACTCTGGGAGGAAGAAACTTGATGACTGTGACTCCAAGTTCAGTTTTAGTTCAGAGAGTAGAAGAAATTAAGGGTTTGTTCTCTGGACATTCAGTAGGCTTAATTTTAAAGGGATGGGTTCTGAAAAGTTCAGAGGAAAAGGGGAGGGGGAGAGTTTAAGAGAAAAAGCAAAGTTAGGCAGAAGTTGGTCTGTGGAAGGGAGGGTAGAGAGGAGGGGTAGGCAGCAGAGAGGAGAGAAGACCGCTCCAGAGGCCTAAGCAGGAGAAGCCAAGGAAGAGAGACAAGATGGCGCCCCGAGCTGTTTTCTCTTTCTCAAATGGTAACCACTGAGAGACCGCCTGGTTCTGGGTACCTGGGGGAATCTCTAAATACTAGCTGACCATTATGCTAACCAACCCGACTTCAGTGGTCATACTGTACAAAGAATAGAGAGTTCAGAAAAGTCACTTAATAAAAAAAACAACAGCTGTAAACCCTGGACAAAGAGAGAGATGATTTCTAGTTGTTACATTATTTTAAAAATCTTGTTTTCAACAATAAGGTTAAAATGTGTCAAGAAGGAAGGCCTGTGATCTTCTGAAGGGTTTCTTGGGTTTTTTTTCCCTTTCTTTCAGGTGAGACAGAAAAGCTGGAAGGGGCTGGGGTTGTCTTACTGCCTTTCCCCAAGGTCGGGATGAGGCTCCGGTGAAGCAGTTTTTTTGGGGGCAGGTCTTTCTCACAGGAAGTAGGGTGCTCTAGGCATATTTTAAAATGGTTTGCGACTTTACTCTCCCCCCATTTGACTACCTCCAGCCCTTGTCTTTGAGGAGGTGGATTGAGGCTCCTGACTTCTCACTTGGCTGGCTTGTAAGTAAACCCTTTCTCTGATGCAAACTCCAGCATTTGGCTTGCTGCATGATGGGCAAACAAACTTGGTTCAAATAGCACTTTCCCGGTTGTGTTCAAGGTACCTTTCAGGATTTTCCTAATTAACAGCCTTTATTTAATTCAATGCTGGGCCTCACCTTGACTGAGAAGCCTATGAACTAGCTGATAAAATGTCAGAGATACCAGGTTGATAAATTTGCATAACAATAAAATTCCTCTGCAAGTCTGTGAAATTCTTTGGGTTACTCTGGGAGGAAGAAACTTGATGACTGTGACTCCAAGTTCAGTTTTAGTTCAGAGAGTAGAAGAAATTAAGGGTTTGTTCTCTGGACATTCAGTAGGCTTAATTTTAAAGGGATGGGTTCTGAAAAGTTCAGAGGAAAAGGGGAGGGGGAGAGTTTAAGAGAAAAAGCAAAGTTAGGCAGAAGTTGGTCTGTGGAAGGGAGGGTAGAGAGGAGGGGTAGGCAGCAGAGAGGAGAGAAGACCGCTCCAGAGGCCTAAGCAGGAGAAGCCAAGGAAGAGAGACAAGATGGCGCCCCGAGCTGTTTTCTCTTTCTCAAATGGTAACCACTGAGAGACCGCCTGGTTCTGGGTACCTGGGGGAATCTCTAAATACTAGCTGACCATTATGCTAACCAACCCGACTTCAGTGGTCATACTGTACAAAGAATAGAGAGTTCAGAAAAGTCACTTAATAAAAAAAACAACAGCTGTAAACCCTGGACAAAGAGAGAGATGATTTCTAGTTGTTACATTATTTTAAAAATCTTGTTTTCAACAATAAGGTTAAAATGTGTCAAGAAGGAAGGCCTGTGATCTTCTGAAGGGTTTCTTGGGTTTTTTTTCCCTTTCTTTCAGGTGAGACAGAAAAGCTGGAAGGGGCTGGGGTTGTCTTACTGCCTTTCCCCAAGGTCGGGATGAGGCTCCGGTGAAGCAGTTTTTTTGGGGGCAGGTCTTTCTCACAGGAAGTAGGGTGCTCTAGGCATATTTTAAAATGGTTTGATCTTAAGGTTGTTAGTCTGACACTGAAGTCAGTGACCATGTTTTATGCATTTTTGTAACTTGCAGTCCTTCTCCAGAGGATTCTCCTGACCCAGGGACTGAACCTAGGTCTCTTGCATTGCAGGCAGATCCTTTACCGTCCGAGCTACCAAGGAAGCCATAGGCATAGTACTAAATTAATATGGCTTTACTCTCTTATCTCTCTACTGACCATTTATAGCTTCATAACATGTACCAGCAGACTGTCAAACTGATCTTTATAGGTCTTTTAGGGGTAATTTATAGATTGTAATTTCCATATTAAAGGTCTGATGTTTCACCTGTGTTTTAAAAAGCTTTTTCAGGAATTTGCTGGCAGTCCACGGGTCAAGACTTGGTGCTTTCTCTTCCAAGGCCTGGGTTCAGACCCTAGTGAGGGAACGAGGACCCCACAAGCTGCATGGCCAAAAAAAAAAAAGTTGAAATGTAAAAACTTTTTTTTCATATTTGTTTTCATTTGTTTGATATTTGTTTACACCTTTTAGATTTACTGTGCCAGAAAAATGGGCGTATTTTAAATTTATAACTAACATTTGACTGTTTCTTCTGAGTCTTATGAATTGATAGCTTGAGTAAAGTGAATTTTTGTCCTCCGGTATCAGCCTTGTCTTTTTCTTAAGTTACCTTTGCCAAAAGCCCTCTGACTATTCTTTGCAACTTCCGACCGCCTGGTTCTGGGTACCTGGGGGAATCTCTAAATACTAGCTGACCATTATGCTAACCAACCCGACTTCAGTGGTCATACTGTACAAAGAATAGAGAGTTCAGAAAAGTCACTTAATAAAAAAAACAACAGCTGTAAACCCTGGACAAAGAGAGAGATGATTTCTAGTTGTTACATTATTTTAAAAATCTTGTTTTCAACAATAAGGTTAAAATGTGTCAAGAAGGAAGGCCTGTGATCTTCTGAAGGGTTTCTTGGGTTTTTTTTCCCTTTCTTTCAGGTGAGACAGAAAAGCTGGAAGGGGCTGGGGTTGTCTTACTGCCTTTCCCCAAGGTCGGGATGAGGCTCCGGTGAAGCAGTTTTTTGGGGGGCAGGTCTTTCTCACAGGAAGTAGGGTGCTCTAGGCATATTTTAAAATGGTTTGATCTTAAGGTTGTTAGTCTGACACTGAAGTCAGTGACCATGTTTTATGCATTTTTGTAACTTGCAGTCCTTCTCCAGAGGATTCTCCTGACCCAGGGACTGAACCTAGGTCTCTTGCATTGCAGGCAGATCCTTTACCGTCCGAGCTACCAAGGAAGCCATAGGCATAGTACTAAATTAATATGGCTTTACTCTCTTATCTCTCTACTGACCATTTATAGCTTCATAACATGTACCAGCAGACTGTCAAACTGATCTTTATAGGTCTTTTAGGGGTAATTTATAGATTGTAATTTCCATATTAAAGGTCTGATGTTTCACCTGTGTTTTAAAAAGCTTTTTCAGGAATTTGCTGGCAGTCCACGGGTCAAGACTTGGTGCTTTCTCTTCCAAGGCCTGGGTTCAGACCCTAGTGAGGGAACGAGGACCCCACAAGCTGCATGGCCAAAAAAAAAAAAGTTGAAATGTAAAAACTTTTTTTTCATATTTGTTTTCATTTGTTTGATATTTGTTTACACCTTTTAGATTTACTGTGCCAGAAAAATGGGCGTATTTTAAATTTATAACTAACATTTGACTGTTTCTTCTGAGTCTTATGAATTGATAGCTTGAGTAAAGTGAATTTTTGTCCTCCGGTATCAGCCTTGTCTATTTTACTTAAAGTTACTCCTAGCCAAAAAATATTCAGCCCTCTGACTATTCTTTGCAACTTCCAGGAGAAACCAAAACCTCAATGTAACCTTCAGAATCAGAATATGTAAGAAACGGGCCCCTCCATTAGATGCAAAAGAAAAAAATAACAGGAGAGAGGTCTGGTCTGAGATGACTATCCTGAGATCTTTGATCTTTGTACCCCCTACCCCCATCTTTAAGGAAATATGTCTTAAGTCCCTGCAGTCTGGAACCAGGTTCACTGTTATGGCCCAATCTACTTCATCTCAGAACCACCTGGAATCTGTTGTTTAGGGTTGCCATGGACACGGAGTTCTGATTCTAGTACTGGCTTGTTAGCAGCACCAGGTGAAGACCTAGGGTGGTGGCTTCTGGCCTGGGACATATCTGTCTTCTCCTCTTTAGGTTAGCTCTTTGTGTTGTTAATATTGCCCTTTTACCCTCTCAGAGGAAGAAGCTAGAACGTTTTATGGGAACAGATGGTGAGGGAGGAGGAAGGGTGGGGAGAAGGGGCGGGAGGGCTGTCTTTGGACCGAGTCAGGAAGGCTTGCCTCGTGCTCAGTTGTGGGGAGCACTCATTAACGTTCCTCTCCCCTCCCAGGGGATTTGGAGCCCCTCACCCTCAGGATCATGGGGGTGGCGGGGGTGGGGACTCTAGGCTTCTGGAGGACCAACTAGCAGTACTTTTGTGACTGGCCAGGACTTGGTCTGAGATTTGACTTACTGCACTTGATTAGGGGGAATAAAAACAAAAAAAGGCATTATCCTGAAAGGCAGCAGGAGAGAAAACTGCTACCAGGGATCTTGAGTGAAGTTTGCTCCCACTTAGGAAAAGTACCCAAGTCACAAAATGCACCCCACCGCCCCGCAGCTCCAGCCGCTTCCGAGACGCAGAACCTCGGCGGAAGCAGTCACACCGGCAGGTAGCCACCACTGAATTCAGTTCCTTTGACGGACACCAGCTCGTGAGCAGTGGGAATAGGAAAGCCAAAGCTCGGACGCTGTGGCCTGTTTCAGAGATACGGTAGGCCCAAGCCCAGGAGGCAGAGCCAGCCGGGTCCCCAGTGGGACCCCCACACCCTGGTGGCACGGATCCTCTTGGGCCCCAAGCCTCAAAATCAACATTTACGCACAAATCGGTGTGGCTGGGGAGGACATTTGTTCTATTTATCTTTCTCCCATTGCCCAGAATTGACGGTCTTGTGCACATTTCTGGCCACCTCATGTGGATGTTGTGAGGTGCGCTCAGTGAAGCACCCAACGCAGCTCGTGGTAGATGGAAAAGAGGTTTATTAGGCTGGCGCCTGCGACCACCAGCGAGGAACAAGGTTTCCCGTGAGGGCCCCGACTGGAGGTGAAGGGCGATTTTTAAGGGCTGGTAGAATCAATGGTGCGAGACCCTCCCCTTTGATTGGAATTGGTACTCGCACACCTGTACATTTCATTGTCTCAAGCAAAGATTAGTCATACTGAAAAGGCCAGTCTTATGACCAGAAAACAGTGATCAAGAAAAACATACGATCACCATAACAACCTAGGGGTACCATGATATCCCAGGGGCTTTCTATAACAGTTATGCATTACTGCTCAGCATGATCGTCCAGGGGCTTTTTCGTGAGTCACAGACAGTTTCAGTATAATCAATAAAGATTAACAGAAAACGGTCAATACTATCAGAAAGCAATTTAGTCTATCAGGTGAGTCACAGGTATCCCAGGTAGCAAGGGATGAATCATTAAGCAGATCTAGTAAATCATTTTGCGTTCCCTTTTACAGTGGACATAATGTTGCTGCTTGTTAACTTGTTTATGTGTGAATACTTGGCAATGTCTTCTCTTCTCCAGTGACTTACAGTTTTTGTGTATGAAATCTGTCCTGGGAAATGCTGAGGATCCCATTTCTTTGCCTTCTCAATCTTGTCATTTATTCTATAGAGAATATTCTAGAATGGAAATATAAGTCACTTTGATGTAAAATTGGTAGGAAATGCTTTCTTTTCACTTTCTGGGTCCCAGGTAGCAAGCCGGTAGTCTTTAAGAGTCCTGTGCTTGAGATAACCTTAACCTTTATAGAACACAGAAGCCCACATGCACAATATGTTTCCCTCTATTTCCTTTCTTTTTAATTGTATTTATTTATCTATTTTTGGCTATTCTGGATTTTCACTGCTGCTGCAGGCTCTTCTCTAGATGCCGGGAGTTGGGGCTCCTCTCAAGCTGAGGTGAGCAGGCTTCTTGCTGCAGTGACTTCTCCTGTTGTGGAACTCGGGCTCTAGGGCACACAGCCTCCATAGTTGTGACTCCGAGGCTCTAGAGCACAGGCTGCATAGCTGTGGCTCACAGGCTTAGATGTTCCTCAGCACGTGGGATTTTCCCAGATCAGGGATCAAACCCGTGTCTCCTGCATTGGCAGGTGAACTCTTCACCACTGAGCCACCGGGGAAACCCCTCCCTCTGTTTATTGAGCTAAAGTTTTAAGGGCAAATACACCATCCACATTCCTCAGGATTGATAAAATTGTACAATATTGCAGATTTTGTATTAATGGATTCAAGACTTCAGAAATGTTGATCCTTACCTAGTAAGTCCTGTGTGTGACTGTCTTCCCAATTGGCGGCCTGTCATACATGTTTTAAACATATGGAATATGTAATACATGTGTGCTTTTGCTTTTCTTAGATTGACTATAGACTCAAATCAACCACAAAACAAACCAGGCAGAGGTTAAAGAAGAATTCTATATTTTCCCGGGTCATGCCTCATAATAAGTAAGTGATAAGATTCAAATTTGCTGAATTTTAAGCATAATTTTCAGCCCTTAATAGAATAGGGAATATACCTGTACTTTCTTTCATAATAAATATAAATTGTATGCAAATGAAATTGGCAAATTCAAATTTTAAAGACCTTGCTGTATGCCTGTACTTTCCTTAAAAAGACTACAGCTTAGACAGTGTGCCAGTCATGGTCCCTGTAAACTTCTCCTCTGGGGGTGGCTGGTTGCCCTAATGGAGGGAGTTCTGTCCATGGTGGTGACCATTTCCAGGGATGGCCACTACAAGGGCTTCAGTTGTTCCATCTCTATTAACACCTGAAATATTGCTAATGACTACAGGGGAGGTCACAAATGCATTAAAAATTTTTTTGACCTCTTTTATTGGTTATTTATTTATTTATTTTCATCTATCTTTATTCTTTGGCCTGTGTGGGCCTCCCATTGCCGTGGCCTCTCTCATTGCTCCAGAGCAGTGGCTTGTAACTGGACACACCAGTCCAGCCACTCCATGGCACGTGGGACCTTCCCAGGCCAGGGATTGAACCTGTGTCCCTTGCACTGCAAGGCGGACTCTACCCACTGGACCACAAGGGAAGTCCCACAAATGCATTTTTATTAGATTTATAAATCAGCTTGATGGACATTAGAAATACACACATTTTTGAGATCCATGAATTGATGAAAATAAATAATAGTAACTATCTCAAGGGACGTATTGAGGACCAATTGAAGTAGTGTTTTGGGAAGCATCCACATAATGCCTGGCACTTAGTAAATACCATTGAAGTGCCTGTAAAGTGAACATTGAGATTACAATTCAGCAATTACAAGGAGTAGACTACCTCCGTGTTATATCATAGGTAGACCGCAAAAACATTTTGTGAAGTGAAATGAAGTCAGATCCAAGAGACCATATATTGTGTGAATCCGTTTATATGAAAAGACAAAACTGTGGAGACAAAGTAGATTCACAGTTGCCTAGAGCTAGGGGTGGGAACAGGGATTAACTATAAATGAACAGGAGGGATCTCACTGTGAGGATGAAAATGGTCTACAAATGATTAAATCACTGGGTTGTGCATTTGAAAAAGATGTAAGGTGAAAGATAATTTTGTGGTATTTTTTTAATTTGGGGAAATTTATTTTTTCTCAGATTTTTCTTTTCCGTGTTTTCTCATTCTGAGATATGTATAATCCAGATGCTACACATGGAGGATAAGAACATATCAATTGGTTTTGCTTTTGTACATTCCGTTTATTCTTTTCTACTCTTTTCTGGGAGAGTTTCTCAACCTCATCTTCCAACCCTATTTTGCTTTTCATATGTACCCAATGACTCTTTATCCCATGAATGGATTCTTTATATCAATTAAACTTTATAACAATTAAACTTTTACACTTTTACTTTACTTTTAACTTTTACAGAGTTTTGTTGTTTACAGATATGTATGTTCCTAGATTAGTCATATGTATATCCCCCCCTTCCCACCCCTCCCAACCATCACACAGCACCCCTGCAGGATCCCCTTTTCTCACAGAGCAATGACTAGAGCTATTTTCTTCACTTATGATAGTACAGGCCTTCCTGTTACTTCCTTTATAACTCTCACCCACTGTTCCTTCCCCACAATGTCCATATGTCCACTGTCCATGTCTGTCTCTCCATCGCTTCACTGCATGTGCCATCATCACCATCCTACTAGATTCCATATATATGTATTAGTATATTGTAGTTATCCTTCTTTTTTTGACTGACTTCACTTTTTATGATAGGTTCTAGATCCAGCCACCTCATTAGG
This sequence comes from Tragulus kanchil, assembly GCA_022376925.1. Lineage (NCBI taxonomy): Eukaryota > Metazoa > Chordata > Mammalia > Artiodactyla > Tragulidae > Tragulus > Tragulus kanchil. The sequence goes on along the minus strand of JAIOJX010000003.1, from coordinate 71,280,706 downwards.
GCTGATTCTTCTGCATTTCTTTTTACAGCTGTGTAGTATTCCATTATATGTATGTACCAGAGCTTTTGTATCCGTTCGTTCGTTGATGGGCATCTAGGTTGCTTCCATGTTCTAGCTATTGTATAGAGAGCTGCAATGAACATTGGGGTACAGGTGCTTCTTTCAGATTTAATTTCATCAGTCATCAGGTTTTTTCTTTGTGTTCTTTTTTTATTTAATAGTGTTATTTATTTTTGACTGGGTCTTTGTTGTTGCTCAGGCTTTTCTCTAGTTGCTACAGGTAGGGGCTCCTCTCTAGTTGTGATGCATGGGCTTCTCATTGTGGTGGCTTCTCTTGTTTTGGGGCACAGGCTCAGGAGTTTTGGCACATGGACTTAGTTGCTCCTCGGCATGTGGGATCTTCCTGGATCACGGATGGAACTGTGTCTCCTGCACTGAGTCACCAGGGAGCTCCCCCTGTCCTGCCTCTCATGTTTTCTTACTCTCATTTCACGTTACTAACATCTTCCCTGGCATCTCCAAGTGTGTCTCATGACTGTTTAAAAATCTTAATCACTATGTTCCAATCTTTCTGCTTCAAATGGTGTTCTCTTTGTGTGTTTTTTTTTTTTTTCCAGGGTTTGTACTCCTTAAGTATCTACTTTGACTTGTGACTTCACATTCCTTGTGCCCAATAGCACCTCTGTCTGGTAACTTGTATTTGGGAAGGGCTAAAGGTTTGTTGGGGACAATGTTAGTCTGTGACTGTCTTGGCATAATTATTGATAGCATATTCTTGTTGCTTTCAAGTGTTTTGCCTTGGGTGAGGTCTTATAATGTCACTCTTGTTGAAAGCTAGGATCCAAGGTGTGTGTTTCTCAGTAAGTTTAACATGACAGGAGGTGATGAGCCTGGACACAGAGAGTCTCAGGAACCATGAGACAGTGTGACTAGGCAAATCCTCCAAGGTGATGCCTAGTTCCTTCCTTCACTTATGATAGTACAGGCCTTCCTGTTACTTCCTTTATAACTCTCACCCACTGTTCCTTCCCCACAATGTCCATATGTCCACTGTCCATGTCTGTCTCTCCATCGCTTCACTGCATGTGCCATCATCACCATCCTACTAGATTCCATATATATGTATTAGTATATTGTAGTTATCCTTCTTTTTTTGACTGACTTCACTTTTTATGATAGGTTCTAGATCCAGCCACCTCATTAGGGCTGATTCTTCTGCATTTCTTTTTACAGCTGTGTAGTATTCCATTATATGTATGTACCAGAGCTTTTGTATCCGTTCGTTCGTTGATGGGCATCTAGGTTGCTTCCATGTTCTAGCTATTGTATAGAGAGCTGCAATGAACATTGGGGTACAGGTGCTTCTTTCAGATTTAATTTCATCAGTCATCAGGTTTTTTCTTTGTGTTCTTTTTTTATTTAATAGTGTTATTTATTTTTGACTGGGTCTTTGTTGTTGCTCAGGCTTTTCTCTAGTTGCTACAGGTAGGGGCTCCTCTCTAGTTGTGATGCATGGGCTTCTCATTGTGGTGGCTTCTCTTGTTTTGGGGCACAGGCTCAGGAGTTTTGGCACATGGACTTAGTTGCTCCTCGGCATGTGGGATCTTCCTGGATCACGGATGGAACTGTGTCTCCTGCACTGAGTCACCAGGGAGCTCCCCCTGTCCTGCCTCTCATGTTTTCTTACTCTCATTTCACGTTACTAACATCTTCCCTGGCATCTCCAAGTGTGTCTCATGACTGTTTAAAAATCTTAATCACTATGTTCCAATCTTTCTGCTTCAAATGGTGTTCTCTTTGTGTGTTTTTTTTTTTTTTTCAGGGTTTGTACTCCTTAAGTATCTACTTTGACTTGTGACTTCACATTCCTTGTGCCCAATAGCACCTCTGTCTGGTAACTTGTATTTGGGAAGGGCTAAAGGTTTGTTGGGGACAATGTTAGTCTGTGACTGTCTTGGCATAATTATTGATAGCATATTCTTGTTGCTTTCAAGTGTTTTGCCTTGGGTGAGGTCTTATAATGTCACTCTTGTTGAAAGCTAGGATCCAAGGTGTGTGTTTCTCAGTAAGTTTAACATGACAGGAGGTGATGAGCCTGGACACAGAGAGTCTCAGGAACCATGAGACAGTGTGACTAGGCAAATCCTCCAAGGTGATGGTTGTTTAGTAGCTAAGTCGTGTCCAACTCTCTGCAAGTCCATGGACTGCAATATGCCATGATCTGTCCTTCACTATCTCCCAGAGTTTGCTCAAATTCATCTCCATCGAGTCATTGATGGAACCACCTCATTGGTTGATAAGTTGGTCTGTCATCCAACCATCTCATCCTCTGTTGCCCCCTTCTCCTCCTGCCCTCAGTCTTTCCCAGCATCAGGCTCTTTTTCCACTGAGTTGGCTCTTTGAATCAGGTGGCCTAAGTATGTGAGCTTCAGCATCAGTCCTTCCAATGAATATTCAGGGTTGATTTCCTTTAGGATTGACTGGTTTGATCTCCTTGCAGTACAAGGAACTCTCAGGAGTCTTCTCCAGAACCATAGTTCAAAAGCATCAGTTCTTACTGATCAGAGTGTGTCACCTTTAAGCTCTGGGAAAGGCAGCTCTAGATGAGGTAGTCACCCTAGGTTGTCAGTTGGGGCTTTGGAGATGAGGTGCAAAGTAGGAAGAGAAGATGAAGGATTGCTCTTCAGCCTTCCCGTTTAGCTAACCTAATGCTATGCTCCTTTTAAAAAAACACTTCTGCCTTTTTATTTATGGTTGTGCTGGGTCTTCATTGCTGGACTCCAGCTTTCTTGAGTTGATGTTAGCAGGGAGCTGTTCTCTACTTGTGGTGTGTGGGCTTCTCACTGCAGTGGCTTCTTTTGTTGTGCAGTGTGGACTCTAGTTGTGGCACCTAGGCTTAGTTGCCCCGAGGGATGTGGGATCTTCCAGACCAGGCATTGAACCTGTGTCCCCTGTTTTGGCAGGTGGATTCTTAACCACTGGACTGCTAGGGATGCCTACTACCCTCATATTAACAATGTCTGGGTAATTGCTACCTTTTTCTATTGAGAAGGCATTTATTATCTCCAAGCAACTCAAGGGAAAGGCAAGAATAGAATTTAAAATTTTGCCTCCCTCTTGGATTCTCCAAACTGCCCCTGTCTGTCCACTAGTTGAGAGTGGACTCCTTAGTCTCCCAGGGTTTGTGTTATTTCTTGGAATCCATACTTCCATTTGACTTTAATATCAGTAGCTGGGGGCTATTTCTCATCTTAGATAGAAACCCAAGATTTCCCAGGGAATTATGGAAGTGATATTACTTTAGAATCCTGAGGTGTTTTTGAAATTTAAAATATCAGTTAAAGTATCAGTTCATATTTTCAAATACCAAGCTTTGGGGCATGACATGAAGAAGGTAGGCTGACTAAAAACCAATAATATTTGTGAAATGGTGACTATGCAGCAGGATTTTCTGAAGTTGACGGATACAAAGTGCATTTTCATGTGTCTTATTTTACACGTGAGGAAATTGAGTTGTAGAGATTAAATGATCTAAGCCAGTGATTTGGTGGTGGGAAGTCTTGATTTTTGGATAATATAACCAGATTTTTTTTCTGAAAAAAATTCAGAGAAAAATATAAATAAGTCATTCTAAACATGCCTTGCTTCCAGTGCAGAAAAACCTTTTAAATATTATATGAGCCATCCTTGACCTACTTACCAGTTTCTCCTCTACCAAAGGATAGCCCTTGGCATTGGAATATTCATTGTCTTGGCATTTTCTTTTCTTGTATCCCTTTATTAGCTATGAACTGGATCTTTCTCCCTGTTTCTACACTCTCAGATCTTTCATGTTGCCCACATTGATTTCCAAGTGTGTGAATGGTTGACAAAATGCAAAAGAAGGGAGATTTAATAAGGCTACCTTTCCCTTGCTTGTTTCCTTCTTTTTCCGGTATATTCACAAGCATACATGGCCAAGAGGCTATCTCAGGGATACCCGTCCTGTACCTTGGAACTGTTTCTTCAGTTTTTTCCATGTTTATGATTTTACTTTTTGTATCCTGAGGTTCTGTTGGGAATAAGAAACTAAATGCCTTCCAAACTATCTGACTTTATTTATTATTTGTTTTTGTTCTTTAGCAGAGTTATGGATGCCTCTTTAGCCTTCTCTGAGGACGTTGAAAGCAAGGGTGAGTTGACTTGAGCGATGTGGGTACTGAAAGGCAAGAATAGAATTTAAAATTTTGCCTCCTCTTGGATTCTCCAAACTGCCCCTGTCTGTCCACTAGTTGAGAGTGGACTCCTTAGTCTCCCAGGGTTTGTGTTATTTCTTGGAATCCATACTTCCATTTGACTTTAATATCAGTAGCTGGGGCTATTTCTCATCTTAGATAGAAACCCAAGATTTCCCAGGGAATTATGGAAGTGATATTACTTTAGAATCCTGAGGTGTTTTTGAAATTTAAAATATCAGTTAAAGTATCAGTTCATATTTTCAAATACCAAGCTTTGGGGCATGACATGAAGAAGGTAGGCTGACTAAAAACCAATAATATTTGTGAAATGGTGACTATGCAGCAGGATTTTCTGAAGTTGACGGATACAAAGTGCATTTTCATGTGTCTTATTTTACACGTGAGGAAATTGAGTTGTAGAGATTAAATGATCTAAGCCAGTGATTTGGTGGTGGGAAGTCTTGATTTTTGGATAATATAACCAGATTTTTTTTCTGAAAAAAATTCAGAGAAAAATATAAATAAGTCATTCTAAACATGCCTTGCTTCCAGTGCAGAAAAACCTTTTAAATATTATATGAGCCATCCTTGACCTACTTACCAGTTTCTCCTCTACCAAAGGATAGCCCTTGGCATTGGAATATTCATTGTCTTGGCATTTTCTTTTCTTGTATCCCTTTATTAGCTATGAACTGGATCTTTCTCCCTGTTTCTACACTCTCAGATCTTTCATGTTGCCCACATTGATTTCCAAGTGTGTGAATGGTTGACAAAATGCAAAAGAAGGGAGATTTAATAAGGCTACCTTTCCCTTGCTTGTTTCCTTCTTTTTCCGGTATATTCACAAGCATACATGGCCAAGAGGCTATCTCAGGGATACCCGTCCTGTACCTTGGAACTGTTTCTTCAGTTTTTTCCATGTTTATGATTTTACTTTTTGTATCCTGAGGTTCTGTTGGGAATAAGAAACTAAATGCCTTCCAAACTATCTGACTTTATTTATTATTTGTTTTTGTTCTTTAGCAGAGTTATGGATGCCTCTTTAGCCTTCTCTGAGGACGTTGAAAGCAAGGGGTGAGTTGACTTGAGCGATGTGGGTACTGAAAGGTATTAGGAATGTTGGCCACAAAGGCATGTGTTTTTTCATAAAAGACTGGAAGCTTCTAAAAGGGGTCTAGATGAACAAAAGAGATCATTAAGTAGGAGAATCCTTATTCATAGTCTGTCTGTGACTCTGAGTGACTAGTAGCCGAGATTCTTAGGAAACTATCAAAATGTATAGGAGACTCCATTAGGGAGGCCCAGGAGAGGAGGGAGGACGAGGCAGAAGGGAGGAACCCTCATAGATCTCGGCTCTGGCTCTCATTCTCCAGAACTGTGCTCCCATCTAGAGCTGGTATCCCAACTGTAAACCCACCATCCGGTGGGAGATTCCCTGCCTCAGGCTTGGATTTCTTTGAACCAAACTGAGGGAGAAAAGGAGTACAGGATACAAGAAAAGTAAGGATGCTGGGGAGGGACTTTGCAATCAGGAAATTAGAAGGGGCTGGAAGATGGTAGGCCTGCACACTGAAGTTGAGTTTTAAAGTAAATGCAACTTTAGTACAGGTATGCATATTTAGGTTTAGAAGTAAAGAACTGTCATTGTCTTGATTTGTCAGTCTGCTCTGCAACTGTAATAAAGCCCTGTTGGTAGGGAAAATTGAAATACTCATTGCCAACTCATTTTTTTTTACTTTAAAATATGTCTATTTTTTATTATATTTTTTACATAGCTCAGGAAAGAATATAATTACAATGATTCAAATGCATAAATGATTCATATTCATAATGCAATCTCTGGATTTGATAAATGTTTTATAATTATACCCAATCAATATTATAAATGTATGTAAACACTAAGTCAGGTAACAAGTAAAATAACCGTATTAACTATAAATCTCACGAATGGGGAACATGCATGATCAGTTAAGTCACTTTGCCACAGGTTTTGTAGAAAACTTAGTTTTAACCACATACATTCATTGCAAGTGTTAAATTTTTCAGTTTTTCCATGTTTATGATTTTATTTTGTATCCTGAGGTTCTGTTGGGAATAAGAAACTAAATGCCTTCCAAACTATCTGACTTTATTTATTATTTGTTTTTGTTCTTTAGCAGAGTTATGGATGCCTCTTTAGCCTTCTCTGAGGACGTTGAAAGCAAGGGGTGAGTTGACTTGAGCGATGTGGGTACTGAAAGGTATTAGGAATGTTGGCCACAAAGGCATGTGTCTTTTCATAAAAGACTGGAAGCTTCTAAAAGGGGTCTAGATGAACAAAAGAGATCATTAAGTAGGAGAATCCTTATTCATAGTCTGTCTGTGACTCTGAGTGACTAGTAGCCGAGATTCTTAGGAAACTATCAAAATGTATAGGAGACTCCATTAGGGAGGCCCAGGAGAGGAGGGAGGATGAGGCAGAAGGGAGGAACCCTCATAGATCTCGGCTCTGGCTCTCATTCTCCAGAACTGTGCTCCCATCTAGAGCTGGTATCCCAACTGTAAACCCACCATCCGGTGGGAGATTCCCTGCCTCAGGCTTGGATTTCTTTGAACCAAACTGAGGGAGAAAAGGAGTACAGGATACAAGAAAAGTAAGGATGCTGGGGAGGGACTTTGCAATCAGGAAATTAGAAGGGGCTGGAAGATGGTAGGCCTGCACACTGAAGTTGAGTTTTAAAGTAAATGCAACTTTAGTACAGGTATGCATATTTAGGTTTAGAAGTAAAGAACTGTCATTGTCTTGATTTGTCAGTCTGCTCTGCAACTGTAATAAAGCCCTGTTGGTAGGGAAAATTGAAATACTCATTGCCAACTCATTTTTTTTTACTTTAAAATATGTCTATTTTTTATTATATTTTTTACATAGCTCAGGAAAGAATATAATTACAATGATTCAAATGCATAAATGATTCATATTCATAATGCAATCTCTGGATTTGATAAATGTTTTATAATTATACCCAATCAATATTATAAATGTATGTAAACACTAAGTCAGGTAACAAGTAAAATAACCGTATTAACTATAAATCTCACGAATGGGGAACATGCATGATCAGTTAAGTCACTTTGCCACAGGTTTTTTAGAAAACATGATTCACAGTTCCTTCAACCACATACATTCATTGCAAGTGTTAAATCAGACCACTGATACTAACTTAAAACTATGATCTTAAAAGAAAAATCAGTTTAATACAAAGAAATTCAAGAAGAAAATTTCAGAACCCTTGATCAGAAGCTTTTGATACCTGTTGTACTACTCTGGTGTACACAAAGTCTCAAGTAAGGCTAAGAAAACAAAGGCTTGTTTTCTTTTCCCATTGAAGAAATGATCCAAGAAAACAGGTGAACTACATCTTCTGTAGAAACTAGCCATCCATCCATCCATCCCTTGTTTTGGACTCCTTATATTAGTAACTGATCATGTTTTAAAAGTCTTGGCCAATATTACAAAAGCAAAACATTTAGAGTAATACCACTTACGAATACAAGCATCATTGCTTTTTTGCCTTCTGTAAATAATAATCTTTGAAAAGCTAAAAGTGAGTTCCAGCTGTGGCTCTTTTCTGGCATGGGAACCTGCAGGTGCACATGGGATGGTCTACTGGTTCACCTTCTCAAAGTATTCTCTGGATGCAGTTGGATGGGGCATAATTGTAGGAGACTCTGGTGTCCAGTTGGCCGGGCAGACTTCTCCATGGGTTTCTACAAACTGGAATGCCTTCACCAAGCGGAGGATCTCTTCCACGCTTCGGCCCACTGGGAGGTCATTGACGCTCAAATGCTGGATGACTCCGTTGGGGTCAATAATGACGAGACCGCGCAGTGTGAGGCCAGGACCTTCTAACAGCGCACTGTAGTCTTGGGAAATCTGTTTGGTCAAATCTGACAAGAGTGCGATGTTCATGTGGCCCAAACTGCCAGTCTTCCTCGGCATGTTTATCCAAGCCAGGTGGCTAAAGTGGGAGTCCATGGACACCGCGACACGTCACTGTTCACATCATGAAATTCATTGGCTTTGTCACTGAAGGCAATAATTTCCATAGGACACGCAAAGGTGAAATCCAAAGGATAGAAGAGCACCAAGCATTTCCCCTTAAAGTCATCAAGGCTAATTTCTTTGAACTCTCCGTTGACAACAGCCGTACCCTTAAAACAGGGTGCATGCTGGGTTACAGCGGGAGTATGGTAGGAGGAACTAGTGCTAAAGGCGAATTTTGCTTGACCAGAACCAGACCACAATGCATTTGCCAGCACATTCTTTGAGAAGCAGCAGGCCTAAGGGCTGCAGGGGCAGAAATGCCCCAAGGTACAGCTATCACCTGGCCGAAGAGCAAAGCCTGGAACAACCTTCCTGCTGCGGTGGCCATCTTCAGTGTGCGCCCAGTCGCGTTTGAACAGATCTTTGGAGTTTAAAGCCAGTTTACAAATTGAAGACTACTTGTAACTAGTTAACTCTATGAAGTCATTTGGAGTTTCATCCTATACTTCTAATTCGTTAGAGATAACTCATGTGAATTGATATCAGGAACCCAAGATGGAGCCCTCTACAAAAGATGAGGTGTTTATTGAGGGATTGGGGTGGGGTAAGGGCAAGGGGAATGAGGTAGAGAAATTCAGTCTCAGGATTATCCATTGCAATGAAGAATTTTCTGGCCAATGATCTAGAATTCTTTCTGAAAAGATAGGAATCGCAGCGAGTTGTTATGTTTGTATATATTTTAGATTCTAGTAATCTTTGTTGTTCATCGAATATCACTAATGAGATATTTATGCATCTACTGGTATTTGAAGTAAAATAGAACTATTCTTCTCGGTGGTGGTAATGAAGATGTTAACTTTGGTAATTCCTAGGAATAAGTCAGTGGGAAGGTTGAAGGGTGGAAACTCATCACTGCATCACTGGATCATCGCTGGGAAGATAGGGTTTATGCTGAGGCAAGAAGAAAGGGGAGAGTTATGGAGAATAAAGATAGTGGCAGTGAGCAGCACCTCAGTCAACCGCATGCAACTGGCATTTATAGAATAGCTCATTTAACAAGAGCTGACCAGGTTGAGTTGATCAAAAAGTTCATTTAGGTTTTTCTGTAACCACCTATGGAAAAAGTCAAACAATTTTTGGCCAACCCAATATATCCTCAAGCTCACATGAAGCATTCACCAATGTAGATCACATCCTGGGACATAAATCCCCACACTTAGCAAATTTAAAAGAATAGGAACCAAAAAAAAAAAAGAATAGGAATCACACAAAATTTGTCCAATCACAATGGAGTTAAAGTAAAAGTCCATAACAGAAAGACTGCCATAGCAGAAAGATAGCTTAAAAGCCACCAAATACTTGGAGGTTAAAGAGAGTACGTCTCAATAAAACATGGGTCAAAGTAGCACTCTCATGAGAAATTTTTAAATATTTTGAACTAAGTGAAAATAGGAACTATCCAAATTTGTAAAATGCAGCAAAACCAGTGCTTAGAATGCATATATAAGAGTAAGATAAGTTCCAGACTAAGTGAGATTTATCTCAGATGGATAGGCTGGTTCTTAAAAAAAGAAGATTGAAAATCAGTAAGCTTAAGAAACAAAGAAGACCAGTATAACCTTAAAAAGCAGAAGGAGATAATAAATTAGAGCAGAAGTCAATGAAATTAAGAAAATCAACAGGGTCTTCCCTGGTGGGTCCAGTGGGTAAGGACACCACCTTATAGTGCAAGGGGCACAGGTTCGATCCCTGGCCTGGGAAGATCCCATGTGCTGAAGCACCTGGACCGATGTGTCAACTACTGAACCAGAGCTCTGGACTGCATGCGCCCAGAGACAGTGCTCTGCAACAACAGAAGCCATGCTGGAATCGCGAGTTGTTATGTTTTTTAGATTCTAGTAATCTTTGTTGTTCATCGAATATCACTAATGAGATATTTATGCATCTACTGGTATTTGAAGTAAAATAGAACTATTCTTCTCGGTGGTGGTAATGAAGATGTTAACTTTGGTAATTCCTAGGAATAAGTCAGTGGGAAGGTTGAAGGGTGGAAACTCATCACTGCATCACTGGATCATCGCTGGGAAGATAGGGTTTATGCTGAGGCAAGAAGAAAGGGGAGAGTTATGGAGAATAAAGATAGTGGCAGTGAGCAGCACCTCAGTCAACCGCATGCAACTGGCATTTATAGAATAGCTCATTTAACAAGAGCTGACCAGGTTGAGTTGATCAAAAAGTTCATTTAGGTTTTTCTGTAACCACCTATGGAAAAAGTCAAACAATTTTTGGCCAACCCAATATATCCTCAAGCTCACATGAAGCATTCACCAGTGTAGATCACATCCTGGGACATAAATCCCCACACTTAGCAAATTTAAAAGAATAGGAACCAAAAAAAAAAAGAATAGGAATCACACAAAATTTGTCCAATCACAATGGAGTTAAAGTAAAAGTCCATAACAGAAAGACTGCCATAGCAGAAAGATAGCTTAAAAGCCACCAAATACTTGGAGGTTAAAGAGAGTACGTCTCAATAAAACATGGGTCAAAGTAGCACTCTCATGAGAAATTTTTAAATATTTTGAACTAAGTGAAAATAGGAACTATCCAAATTTGTAAAATGCAGCAAAACCAGTGCTTAGAATGCATATATAAGAGTAAGATAAGTTCCAGACTAAGTGAGATTTATCTCAGATGGATAGGCTGGTTCTTAAAAAAAGAAGATTGAAAATCAGTAAGCTTAAGAAACAAAGAAGACCAGTATAACCTTAAAAAGCAGAAGGAGATAATAAATTAGAGCAGAAGTCAATGAAATTAAGAAAATCAACAGGGTCTTCCCTGGTGGGTCCAGTGGGTAAGGACACCACCTTATAGTGCAAGGGGCACAGGTTCGATCCCTGGCCTGGGAAGATCCCATGTGCTGCGAAGCACCTGGACCGATGTGTCAACTACTGAACCAGAGCTCTGGACTGCATGCGCCCAGAGACAGTGCTCTGCAACAACAGAAGCCACTGCAATGGGAGGCCCACACAGGCCAAAGAACAAGGCTGGATGGAAATGAGTAGATGAAAGATCAATGGAAGTGGCCCAAAAAAAAAAAAAAAAAAGTCAACAAAGCCAAAAGCTGGTTCCTTGAAAAGCAATAAAATTGGTATCTCTTTGGCCAGACTAACAGGGACAAGAGACAGAAGACACAAATTGATAATGTCAAAAATGAAATGGGCATCATCATGATTGATCATAGGACATTGAAAAGAATAACGTGAACAACTCCAAGCCCACAAAGTTGATAAATTCCATGAAATGGAGTAATGCTTTAAAAGACACTACCAAAACTCATACAAAGAGGAGCAGATCATCTGAATAGGCCTCTCTTTTAAAGAAATTAATGATTAAACCCTTCAAAAGAGACACTAGGGCTGTGTGGTTTCACTGGTCAATTCTACTGAACATGTAAGGAAGAAATGGTGTTCGTTTTCTAAACTGTTCCAGAAAGTAGAAGCCCAGAGAAAACTTAATTCATTCTCTTGAGGTCAGCGTTACAAAACCCAGATAAAAACATTACAAAATAGTAAAAGCATAGACCGTGAGAGGCAAAAGTCCTAAACAAAATATTAGCAAATTGAATCCTACAGTGTAAGTAAACTATGTCCCAGACGAAGTGGGACTTATCTCAGATGGACAAGGCCAGCTCAGCTTTCAAAACTCAATGTAATTCATCACAGCAACAGGCTGAAAAGAAAAATTGATTGATTCAGAAAAAGCATTTGGAAAATCGAATACTCATGATAAAAAAAACCAAACCAAAACAAAAAAACCTCTCAGAAAACTAGGAATAGAGGGGAATATTCTCAACTTGATAAAGAAAACAGCCATAAACCCCCTACAGCTGGCACTGTGCATGATGGCAAGAAACTTGAAACTTTTCTGGAAAGACACATACAAGGCAAGGATGCCCCCTCACACATCACTCCTTTCTGACATCATACTCAAAATCCTAAAGGTTACAATAATGAGCAATGAGAAGGAAATAAAGGATGCACATTGAAATGGAAGCAAATGACTTTGTTCACAGATGACATGATTATTTATGAAGAAAATCCAAAAGAATCCATTAGAAAAATAGCGGCAGAATAGGCTTGTGCCCTGTACCCTTATCTAATCTGCAATATATTGATACGGAAGCTGGTTACCTTCCCATTACCAGTAATAAACAAGTGGAACCTGAAATTAAAAGCACAGAACCATTTAAATTTGGACCCCTCAAAGACGATTTATGCCTAAGTATTTACCCAACAAAATGTATAAGATGTGTATGAGGAGAACTAAATCCTTATGAATAAAATTAAAGAAATAAATGGCAGAGGCTTGATCTTCGTGGGCAGGAAACGTGTGTATTGTAAAGCTGTTGAATCTTTCAAGTTGTACATTCAATGCAGTCTGAATCAAAATCCCAGAAAGTTATATTTGAGATATGGGCAAACTGATTCTAGAAGCCTACCCGTTGAAGTCAAGTAAGATCTGAATAGGCCTCTCTTTTAAAGAAATTAATGATTAAACCCTTCAAAAGAGACACTAGGGCTGTGTGGTTTCACTGGTCAATTCTACTGAACATGTAAGGAAGAAATGGTGTTCGTTTTCTAAACTGTTCCAGAAAGTAGAAGCCCAGAGAAAACTTAATTCATTCTCTTGAGGTCAGCGTTACAAAACCCAGATAAAAACATTACAAAATAGTAAAAGCATAGACCGTGAGAGGCAAAAGTCCTAAACAAAATATTAGCAAATTGAATCCTACAGTGTAAGTAAACTATGTCCCAGACGAAGTGGGACTTATCTCAGATGGACAAGGCCAGCTCAGCTTTCAAAACTCAATGTAATTCATCACAGCAACAGGCTGAAAAGAAAAATTGATTGATTCAGAAAAAGCATTTGGAAAATCGAATACTCATGATAAAAAAAACCAAACCAAAACAAAAAAACCTCTCAGAAAACTAGGAATAGAGGGGAATATTCTCAACTTGATAAAGAAAACAGCCATAAACCCCCTACAGCTGGCACTGTGCATGATGGCAAGAAACTTGAAACTTTTCTGGAAAGACACATACAAGGCAAGGATGCCCCCTCACACATCACTCCTTTCTGACATCATACTCAAAATCCTAAAGGTTACAATAATGAGCAATGAGAAGGAAATAAAGGATGCACATTGAAATGGAAGCAAATGACTTTGTTCACAGATGACATGATTATTTATGAAGAAAATCCAAAAGAATCCATTAGAAAAATAGCGGCAGAATAGGCTTGTGCCCTGTACCCTTATCTAATCTGCAATATATTGATACGGAAGCTGGTTACCTTCCCATTACCAGTAATAAACAAGTGGAACCTGAAATTAAAAGCACAGAACCATTTAAATTTGGACCCCTCAAAGACGATTTATGCCTAAGTATTTACCCAACAAAATGTATAAGATGTGTATGAGGAGAACTAAATCCTTATGAATAAAATTAAAGAAATAAATGGCAGAGGCTTGATCTTCGTGGGCAGGAAACGTGTGTATTGTAAAGCTGTTGAATCTTTCAAGTTGTACATTCAATGCAGTCTGAATCAAAATCCCAGAAAGTTATATTTGAGATATGGGCAAACTGATTCTAAAGTTTATATGAAAAGGCAAAAGATCCAGACTAGCCCCTACCCTGTTGAAGAGTCAAGTCTGAGGACAAGAAAACACCAACTTAAGTCTTCGGACTAAACTGTGCTTATCAAGATAGTGTGGTGATGGTTAAAATAAGTCTAGAAGTGTATGTGGTGTGTGAACCATGCATCTTTTTTTTTAGTCTTTTAAAATTTAATTGCTAATCATTGCTTTTTAGTTTTATGTTGGTTTGTGCCATACATCAGCATCAATCAGTCATAGGTATACACATGGCCCTCCCTCCGGGGCCTCCCTCCCACTTCATCCTGCCCCTCCAGGTGGTCACAGAGAACCGTGTTGGAGCCCCCTGAGTCACACAGCAAATTCCCACTGGCTAGCTGTCCTGCCTGTGGTAGTGTGTATGTTTCCACGCTGCTCTCTCCGTTCGTCCCGCCTGCTCCTTCCCCACCCTGTCCACAAGCCTTTTCTCTATGTCAGCGTCTCCATGGCTGCCCTGCGAATAGTGTGAAGCATGTATCTTTTTAATCCTTTAGCCCTGCCCTGAATGAACTGACATAAGAAACCAATGAGGCTGCCACCAATGAAACATGAAATAGAAATGAATATTAAAGATAAATATGTTTTGTATGTACATGTATACATATATTTGTATACAACTATCAATACATACACACAAACACACATATAAAGATAAATACTTTGGAAGAAAGAGGTGAAATGTTCAGATTTATTTTAAGAGTATCTATGATAACACTGTCTTTGATGTTGAGATTTAATATCTCACTGTAACAGCTGTTGGTGGCTTTCTATCTTTCTTGGATCCAGTTGGATGAAAAAGGAGCCAGGTCATGGGAATCCTTCCTCCTTCTAGTAACTACCAGCCAATTCTTGAGTCACTAACTTCTTGGCAGGTCAGAAATATTTATTAAAAATATATATAGAATCGTGTCTAGGAAAAATGAGATCAGACTCCAAATAGCTGATTTACATGTGGATTTTCTAGGAGTTATCCAGTTTATAAGTTCAAGAGTAATTATAGCCAACCTGGACTAAAACTGTAGAAGTCGAGGAGTCCTGTGGTATCTTACTTTGTCTGTTTTTAATCTTTCAGCATTGCCCCGAGTGAGGGTCCAACAGCATCCCCTGAGGCTCTCTACAGTACAAAGTGAGCTATGATGAATAAATATGTATATAACAAGTACACACACACATACGTGCATAGTAAACACATACAGAGAGGTTGGGATTTGGATGTTCACCTTTAGGAGCACCCGTGGGAATACAGAGTTCCCTTGATACTGGTTCTAAAGTTCTCTCCTGGTAAGATTCTACATGTAACAGTCCTTGTCTTTTTTTCTTTTTTTAAAAAACTTTATTTATAATCAGAGGATAATTACAATATTTGTATGGTTTCTTCCATACAGCAACGTGAATCAGTCATAGGTATACATACGTTCCTTCCCTATTAAACCTCCCTCCCATCTGTCTTTTAATTGAGGTAGAAAAAAGGGGCTTTTTTTTTTTTTTTTTTAAAAGCTTTTATTTTTGGCTACGTTCCATCTTTGTTGCTGTGTAAGGGTTTTTCTAGTTGTGGCGGCAGGGGCTGC
The DNA here is from genome assembly GCA_022376925.1 of Tragulus kanchil. Classification (NCBI taxonomy): domain Eukaryota; kingdom Metazoa; phylum Chordata; class Mammalia; order Artiodactyla; family Tragulidae; genus Tragulus; species Tragulus kanchil. The sequence continues at coordinate 71,265,202 of JAIOJX010000003.1, read as the reverse complement.
TCTTCACTGTGGTGCACAGGCTTCTCGTGACAGTGGCTTCTCTTGATGTGGAGCACAGGCTCTCGGGTGCGTGGCCTCAGTAGTTGCAGCGCACGGGGTTAGTTGCCCGTCAGGATATGGGATCATCCCAGATCAGAGGCTGAACCCAGGTCCCCTGCATTGGCAGGTGGGTTCTTAACCCCTGGACCACCAGGGAAGTCCTAAAGGGATTTTTTTTTCTGTTTTGAAATCCTAGTATTTGTCACCTTTGATTACTGTCAGTGACATTCAGCTAGACTGGGTAAGGGAAGAGAGAAACTTATTGGAGCAAGGGGACTTAGCTGTCGACAGGGAGCAGAGGAGACTGACGCCAAAGAATGGAGCCGATAGGACTCGGCTTGTCCACGACCCTCCTCCAGGGCTTTTCACCGTGTGAGGCTGCTGCTCCAAACCCAAACCCGCATCGCATGGAAGGGGACCCAACACGGGCCTGCAGTTACTCCACAGTGTCTGAGGGCCAGGAACGACAGCCATGCCGGTGGGAGTCAGAGGCTGATTGATGAAGGCACTTGAGATGCAGTAACCCCTGTGGATGATGCAGACGAGGGATGTTAGTTGCAGATTGAAGTTGAAATAAGGGCCACCCCCCAAAGGCTGCTGTTTGTTGGGTCAGATTCAGTAGTAAAAGACTGTGCTTATTCTTGGCTGATTAACTGTTTTGAGAGGTGACAAATATTTCTTACAAACTATATAGAATCATTTCCAGGGAGATAGCAGGTCCCAAAGAACTGATTTACATGTAAATTTCCTAAGAGCCAACCCATTTATCAGTTCAAGAGTAATTGCAGGGCTTCCCTGGTGGTCCAGTGGGTAAGGACACTGCCTTGCAGTGCAAGGGGCGCCGGTTCGAGCCCTGGCCTGGGAAGATCCCACGTGCCGCAGAGCGGCTGGACCCATGTGTCCAATTACCGAGCCAGACCTCTGGAGCGCATGAGCCCAGAGCCGGTGCTCTGCGACAACAGAGGACACTGCAATGGGAGGCCCACATGGTCCAGAGAACAAAGATGGATGAAAATAGATAAATGAAAAGACCAATAGAAGTGGCCCGCCACCCTCCTCCCTCCCCAAACCCGACCCCCCCCCCAAAAAAAAGAGTAATTGTAGCACATTTGAGCTCAAAAAGTCAAAGTCTGGAAGTCATATGGTATCTTACTATCTCTGTTTTTAATCCTTTAGCATTGCCCTGAATGAATTGATGGCAGCATCGTCTGCAGGATCCCCCACGGCAAAGTGAGATATCATAAATATAATACACGTATAATATGTACACACACACATATATATAAATGCACACTGTACCTATACAGAGAGGTTGAGATGTGGGATGTTCACCCTTAGGAGTGCCCTTGGGGGTGCGGAGTTCCCCTGTTTCTCGTGTGCTCTCATGGTGAGAGTCTATATGAAATATTCTGTCTTTTGAAGTAGAAAAAGAAACACAAGACATAGAGGGGGTCTTCTTACTCTCAGTCTGAACTCTCCATTACTAGCAGCCAGATTCTTGGGAAAATATCAGATTGCCCATGTATGAGACTGCACTAGAGTGGGTCTAGGGAAGAGAAAAACCTATCTGGAGCAAGAAGAATAAGAGTAAATTGATAGGAATGGTAAGTAATGGTACAGTAGTGTGAATAGGGAGCAGAGGTGGCCCCAACAGAAAGGACTAGAACAAATAGACCCAAATCTGTCCGACAGCCTCCAGATTCAGTCACCATGTGAGGCTGATGATGCTGCAAATCCAAACCCCTGATCACCTTGCATGGAGACTGGCTCAGGCTGGTGGTTACTTGACTGTATCTTGGGCAGGGAAATCCAGCATGTTTCCTACAGAGCACAGACATGGTCAGCAGGTTAGATTGGTCAAAAGAGAAGGGATCGTACAATGTGTGTGTGTGTGCTAAGTTGCTTTAGTTGTATCCCACTCTTTGCAACCCTATGGACCCAGGCTCCTCTGTTGATGAGATTCTGCAGGCCGAAATACTGGAGTCGGTAGCCGTTCCCATCTTCAGGGGATCTTCCAAACCCAGAGATAGAACCCACATTGGCAAGCGGGTTCTTTACCTCTAGTACCACCTGAAATTGAGTTTGAAATAAACTCCACCCCCAAAGACTGTTGCATATTGGGTCAGGTTCAGTCGTAAGAACTGTACTTAAGTCTTGAGTCATTCCCTTTTTGAGAGGTGTAAGATATTCATTGTTGTTTAGTCTCTGAGTCTGACTCTTTGTGATTCCATGGACTTAACCTGCCAGGCTCTTCTGTCCATGGAATTTTCCAGGCAAGAATACTGGTTTGGGTTGCCATTTCCTTCTAGGGATTTTCCAAGGATTGAAACCCAATTTTTCCACTGAGTCAGTAAGAAAGTGAGATATCATAAATATAATACACGATAATATGTACACACACACATATATATAAANGCACACTGTACCTATACAGAGAGGTTGAGATGTGGNATGNTCNCCCNTANGNGTGCNCTTNGNGGTGCNGAGTTCCCCTGTTTCTCGTGTGCTCTCATGGTGAGAGTCTATATGAAATATTCTGTCTTTTGAAGTAGAAAAAGAAACACAAGACATAGAGGGGGTCTTCTTACTCTCAGTCTGAACTCTCCATTACTAGCAGCCAGATTCTTGGGAAAATATCAGATTGCCCATGTATGAGACTGCACTAGAGTGGGTCTAGGGAAGAGAAAAACCTATCTGGAGCAAGAAGAATAAGAGTAAATTGATAGGAATGGTAAGTAATGGTACAGTAGTGTGAATAGGGAGCAGAGGTGGCCCCAACAGAAAGGACTAGAACAAATAGACCCAAATCTGTCCGACAGCCTCCAGATTCAGTCACCATGTGAGGCTGATGATGCTGCAAATCCAAACCCCTGATCACCTTGCATGGAGACTGGCTCAGGCTGGTGGTTACTTGACTGTATCTTGGGCAGGGAAATCCAGCATGTTTCCTACAGAGCACAGACATGGTCAGCAGGTTAGATTGGTCAAAAGAGAAGGGATCGTACAATGTGTGTGTGTGTGCTAAGTTGCTTTAGTTGTATCCCACTCTTTGCAACCCTATGGACCCAGGCTCCTCTGTTGATGAGATTCTGCAGGCCGAAATACTGGAGTCGGTAGCCGTTCCCATCTTCAGGGGATCTTCCAAACCCAGAGATAGAACCCACATTGGCAAGCGGGTTCTTTACCTCTAGTACCACCTGAAATTGAGTTTGAAATAAACTCCACCCCCAAAGACTGTTGCATATTGGGTCAGGTTCAGTCGTAAGAACTGTACTTAAGTCTTGAGTCATTCCCTTTTTGAGAGGTGTAAGATATTCATTGTTGTTTAGTCTCTGAGTCTGACTCTTTTGTGATTCCATGGACTTAACCTGCCAGGCTCTTCTGTCCATGGAATTTTCCAGGCAAGAATACTGGTTTGGGTTGCCATTTCCTTCTCTAGGGGATCTTCCCAAGGATTGAACCATCAACTCCTGCATTTCATATGGATTCTTTACCACTGAGTCAGTAAGAAAGTCCTCTTAAATAGATACAACTTTTCATAAAGTCTCATTTCTAGGGAAAATGACAGATCTGGTCTCAAATAGTACGTTTACATACTGGTTTTTAAAGGGTCAGCTAGTGTATAAGTTAAAGTGTAATTTACTTTGAACCAAAAAGTTTAGAAAATTATATGGTGTCTTGACTATGAACCTTTTTAATCCTTTAGCACTGCCTTGATCGAAGTGTCAACAGGAAACCCTGATGGACCTACCACTAAAATGTGAGATAGAAACAAAGATATTGTAAACAGAACTGTGTATGTGTATATATAGTAGGTATATATGTGCTATGCTTAGTAGCTCAGTCATGTCTGACTCCTAGCGATTCCATGGACTGTAGCCCACCACGCTGTCAGCCTGAGGATTCTGCAGGCAAGAATACTGGAGTGAGTTGCCATTCTCTTGGAGAAGGGATCCTCCCGACCCAGAAATTGAGTCCAGGTCTCCCATATTGCATCTGAGCCCTATATATATACTTATATAAATGCAGAGAATGTGTGTGGGAAAGAGTGAGAATCAGTGGAAAAGAGAGAGAGGTTGCTATTTGATAGGTTCATTTTTAGGTATATTCATGATGTAACAGAGTGTGTTTGACATTATTTCCATATCTTTTGACTGTAGCATATGTAAGTTTCTTATCTTTTAAAAAAACTAGTTGGGTAAAAGAGAAACAGGTCATAAGAGAGATGCTTCTTAATCATCTTTCTCTCTCTCACTGTTTAGTTGATAAGTTGTGTCTGACTCTTTTGTGACCGCATGAACAGTAGCCTACCAGGCTCCTCTGTCCATGGAATTATCCAGGCAAGAATACCAGAGTGGGTTGCCATTTTCTTTCCCAGGGGATCTTCCCAACCCAGGGATGGGACCCAAGTCTCCTACATTGGGAGATGGATTCTCTACCACTGAGCCACCAGGGAAGCCCTTTCTCTCTCTTAGTGGCAGCCAGACCCCCTAGGAAACTCTCCAAATTCCTGTGTGAGGCTCTACCAAAGTGGGCCAAGAAATGAGAGAAAATTATTTTGAAAGAAGGAGAAGGTTGTACTCCTGAAGGGGCTCAGGAGTCAAGAAATATCCATGAACTTGATCCATGACTCCCATCCCCAACCCACAAAGGACTAAGATTTTCATTACAATCATATAAAGTCTCGTTTACAGGTTTCACGTGATTGATTAGAATGTAGGATAACTAGGCTATAGATTGTAGAGTGTGTGTGTGTGTTCAGTTGTGTCTGACTCTTTGTGATCCTTTGGGTCTTCTTGACCCAAAGATCAAACCTGCATCTCCTGTGCTGAAGGCAGATTCTTTACCTCTGAACCACCTGGAAACCCAAATTGTAGAGTAATTGTATCTAATTTGCAAGTCCCTGGGTCAGGAAGATCCCCTGGAGAAGATAGTATTCTTGCCTGGAGAATGCCATGGACAGAGAAGCCTGGTGGCTACAGTCCATGCGGTTGGTGCAGAGAGTTAGACACAACTGAGTGACTAAGTCTTCTATTCTTTCTGTAGCTAATTTGCATTTTAAAATAACTCTAGGGAGGACTTCCCTGGTGGTCCAGTGGGTGAAGAGTCTGCCTTGCAGTGCCAGTGCCAGGGGAACTGGTTCAATCCCTGACCCGGAGAGATCCTGCCTGCCGCGGAGCGGCTGGACTGGTGTGTCCATCTGCTCGCCAGTGCTCTGGGCCGCGTACACCCAGAGCCGGTGCTCTGTGGCGAGAAAGGCCACTGCAATGGGAGGCCCACACAGGCCAAAGAATAAAGCTGGATGAAAACAAATAATAAAAAACCAATAAAAGAGGCCAAAATTAAAAAAACAAAAAAACTCTAGGGAGACATGTAAAGGCTGACTGTGTGCACTTATAATCCTTTAGCTGTGACCAGAGCAAGGTAGAATAAGTAACTTATACTGAACCCTCTAATGAAAGGTGAGATATATACAGGTAAGAGTAAGGGGGGATATTGAGGTTTGTGAACTTTATTCTGGGAAGCAGCTACGCAATATAAAGTTTCTGCAACACTTTTTTTTTTTTTTTAAAGATTTATTTATTTATTTATTATTTTGGGGGGTGGGGTGGGGAGGGAGGGGAGAAGGCGGGCTACTTCTATTGGTCTTTCATTTGTCTATTTTCATCCATCTTTGTTCTTTAGCCCGTGTGGGCCTCCCATCACAGTGGCCTCTGTTGTCGCAGAACACTGGCTCTGGGCGCATGCGCTCCAGAGCTCCGGCTCGGTAATTGGACACATCGGTCCAGCCGCTCTGCGGCACGTGGGATCTTCCCAGTCCAGGGATCGAACTGGCGCCCCTTGCACTGCAAGGCGGTGTCCTTATCCACTGGACCACCAGGGAAGCCCACTGCAACATTTTATCTAAAGTTTTTGTTTGTTTTGCCAGCCTCAGTAAGTCACTGTTTTGGATCTATTGGGGGAAAATTAGGTCATAAAAGGAGTCTTCTTACTCCTAGTCTGTTTATTACCCTTAGATAGGAGTAGACATATCCCTTAGGAAAGAATCAGATTGCTCATGTTTGGGCCAGGAGAGGCCAGGATCTTATTTGGAGTTAGGAGAAGATCTTTATGGACAAAGAGCAGAGGGGAGCCGTCAGCAGAGAAGAAGTTTGTCTGATAAAACTTGAATGTGCCCGTCTCCTTCCAAAGCTCTGCCGCCATGGGAGGTGGTGCCCAGGCCTGCAATTACACTGGAGGGAGCCCCTGCCTTGTCTTGAGCCTATGGGAAGGGCGGGAAAAACATCTAGGATTCATGGAGGGTTACTGGACTTCAGAAGGCAGAAAATTATAGGACAAGTGAGATGAGTACCTACAAACTGAGGGTGAATGTTGAAGCAAATTTCAGTACAAAATGGTGTTACACATGGGGAGTAGGTTTGGGAGTAAAGAAATGTACCTACATCGGATTTATTAAATTTTCTCTCAGGACTAGGATTTTCATTATATAAAGTTCATTTCTACAGAATGAATAAGGTTTCATCTCTACAGAATGAAATGAATAAGTGAAAGTTCTACAAAATGAATCAATAGGGCTTCCCTGGTGGTCCAGTGGGTAAGGACACCGCCTTGCAGTGCAAGGGGCGCCGGTTCGCTCCCTGGCCTGGGAAGATCCCACGTGCCGCGGAGCAGCTGGACCGATGTGTCCAATCACCGAGCTGGAGCTCTGGCGCGCATGCGCCCAGAGCCGGTGCTCTGCGACGGCAGAGGCCACCGCGATGGGAGGCCCACACGGGCCAAAGAACAAAGATGGATGAAAATACACAAATGGAAGACCAATAGAAGTAGCCTGCCTGCTCCCCTCCTTCCCCACCTCACCCCACCCCACCCCTCCCCACCAAAATAAATAAATAAATAAATCTTAAAAAAAAAAAGAATGAATCAATAACATTTCATTTCTATGGAATGAAATGAATAAAGTGTATTTCATTATGTAAAGCTTATGTCTACAGAAAAATATCAGGTTTTAAGCAACTGATTAAAATGTTATTTGGAGGGGCAACTAGATTATCAGTCAGAGTAATTATAGGTAACTTGCATTTAAAAATAAATCTATAAAACATGTGGAGTCTTAACGTGTACGTTTTCATCCTTAAGACCTGACTCGCGTTAAATGAGAAGCGCTGATTAAAGGGGAGGCACAAATGGCGGGGTGGGGAGGGGGTGTGTTGAAATTCATGAAATCCAATTATAGAATTCCCAGCTCAGGCAGTACTTTGAAACCAATTCTAGGAGAAAAGAAGATATTCATATGTGAAAAGTAGGTAGTGCAGGGACCCAGGTTCCAAAGAACTAGTTATTATGTATCTTTTAAGAATTCAGTGAGTTTATAAGTTCTAGAGCAAGTGTATCCAATTTCAGCCTAAAAAAAAGTTAAATCATTTGGTGCTATGTTTTTAATCCTTTATACTGACATGGGTAAATTGATATTAAAAGTCTTTGATTACTTCGGTAGAGCTTCCTTTTGAATGATGATGCCATTCAAGGCTGCTCGTATCATTTACTTGAGTCATTTACTTCTATATGTTTTTTTTTTTAAATTATTGCTTTATTTACCTTTATTTGGCTGCACCGAGTCTTAGTTGTGGCATGTGGGATCTAGTTCCCTGACCAGGGATCGAACCCAGGCCCCCTGCATTAGAAGCACAGAGTCCTACCCACTGGACCACCAGGGAAGTCCCTCTATATGTTATTAATCTCTCTCTGTCCATATAGCGAGAGTGAGAAAGACAGGGATATAGACACAGAGAGACAGAGGGCGAAACAGATTGGCAAAATCTGTCTTGGAAGGATTCACAGGAATACAGAGTTTTCTCGACAATGATTCTAAATTTCTTTCTGTAAGATTAGGTCTTCCAGTGAGCTAAGTCATGTTTACTACCCCTTAAGATTTAAGGAATTGCTTTTGTTCAGATAAATTTTTCTCATCACTTTTCCACACGGTAAGTTTCTAATGATGTATTTTTGCATTTGTTGGCAGTTATGGGATCACAGACCGGCTGTCAAAGCTCAGTGATTATGATGAAGACCTTGACGTCCTCAACCCACAATAGTGAGTGAGTTTGGAAGGAGGGAGCTGTTGATGGATTTCTTATTTTTTGGAAGATGGAGCTCATGCTGAGGTGAAAAGGAAAGCTTTGGAAAGATAGCAGAATGTTTGGGAGGAAAGGAATACAGTATTTGAATTTGCGTAAAGGACCATGCTTAAAAAACATTTCTATGTATTCATAGTGGAATGTTCTTCTAGTTTGAAAATGTGCACATATTCTTAGCAGATACTAATTTTATTACAAAAGTAGTTAAACCCTCTGTTAAAATTCTTAAGACAGTTGTAGAATGCTGCTTACTCTTCAGTTGTGTTCCTTTCTCATTTTTCTTGGATATGTTCTGATTCCTAGTTTTGTTGATTTTTGTCTATGAGCAAATGGCACTGATAGCAAAAGCAAACGTGCTTTGCTGATTAAAGGCTTCTTAACATCCATTGGGATTTTATGAATTTTGACTTACTTCCAAGTCATCTCATGAGAATATTTCCTGTTGCACTCCTCTGAAGGCATTTTTATTTGTCCTCAACCTCAAGGACACAATACATTTCTTAAATCGCATGTGTCTGACTCAGCCTTTCCGCAGACTACTATGTATAAACTAAGCAATGAGGACATATTGTACAGCAGAGGGAAATATAGCCATTATTTTGTAGTGACTTGAAATAGCATATAACCTGTAAAATTATTAATCACTATGCACTACACCTGCAAATGTTGCAAATCAATTATACTTAAATTTGAAAATCCTCTATGCCTGGATTGCAGAGTTATTCATGAGATGTTTCTTCTGCTTCTCTCTTGACCAGTTATTTAACCCTTCACCAACTTGAATTAATGGTGGAAAGTAAATAGTGCTAAAAAAGAAATTAACTGGTTACTGGTGCAATCTGTTGGAATCTAGACAAAGATGAAATGAAACATAAAGAGGCAACTAATGAGTGCAAATGGTTCTTCAGTTTACCCATGAATTTTCATTTTCTGTCTTTTCCTCCTGGGCTATCAATGACAAGTTCTCCCTGATACTTAATTAAATGATTTGTCTGCATATTAACTATATATTTTCTGCAATACATCTGTCTAGGACTGGGGCAAAATTTGAGTAGATTGAGCAAGGCAAGCCTTTCCTTCTTCTTAGAAACAGCAAGTGTTAGTTCTGATTTTTAAATGACAGATGATTCTTTTTTTTTAAATTTTTTAAGCTTTGGCCTCTTTTTATTGATTTATTTATTGATTTTCATCCATCTTTATTCTTCGACCTGTGTGGACCTCCCACTGCAGTGGCCTCTCGCTGCTGAGCACCGGCCCTGGGTGCACACGCTCCAGAGCACCAGCTCGCAATAGAGCACACAGCTGCTGCACCGCACGTGGGATCTTCCCAGGCCAGGGATCCAGCTGGTGCCCCCTGCACTGCAAGGCGGACTCTCTACCCACTGGACCACCAGGGAAGCCCAATAGATGATTCCTGTATAGATCTGAGTGACATTTGCCACAGTCCCTGTGTGAGAGACACTGATGTTTCAGACTAGGGGAATGATAGTATTGGAATCAGTGCTTGGCTTTGGCAACTAAGTGGGCTTTGCTGGTGACTCAAATGGTAAAGAATTTTATGAATTTTGACTTACTTCCAAGTCATCTCATGAGAATATTTCCTGTTGCACTCCTCTGAAGGCATTTTTATTTGTCCTCAACCTCAAGGACACAATACATTTCTTAAATCGCATGTGTCTGACTCAGCCTTTCCGCAGACTACTATGTATAAACTAAGCAATGAGGACATATTGTACAGCAGAGGGAAATATAGCCATTATTTTGTAGTGACTTGAAATAGCATATAACCTGTAAAATTATTAATCACTATGCACTACACCTGCAAATGTTGCAAATCAATTATACTTAAATTTGAAAATCCTCTATGCCTGGATTGCAGAGTTATTCATGAGATGTTTCTTCTGCTTCTCTCTTGACCAGTTATTTAACCCTTCACCAACTTGAATTAATGGTGGAAAGTAAATAGTGCTAAAAAAGAAATTAACTGGTTACTGGTGCAATCTGTTGGAATCTAGACAAAGATGAAATGAAACATAAAGAGGCAACTAATGAGTGCAAATGGTTCTTCAGTTTACCCATGAATTTTCATTTTCTGTCTTTTCCTCCTGGGCTATCAATGACAAGTTCTCCCTGATACTTAATTAAATGATTTGTCTGCATATTAACTATATATTTTCTGCAATACATCTGTCTAGGACTGGGGCAAAATTTGAGTAGATTGAGCAAGGCAAACCTTTCCTTCTTCTTAGAAACAGCAAGTGTTAGTTCTGATTTTTAAATGACAGATGATTCTTTTTTTTTAAATTTTTTAAGCTTTGGCCTCTTTTTATTGATTTATTTATTGATTTTCATCCATCTTTATTCTTCGACCTGTGTGGACCTCCCACTGCAGTGGCCTCTCGCTGCTGAGCACCGGCCCTGGGTGCACACGCTCCAGAGCACCAGCTCGCAATAGAGCACACAGCTGCTGCACCGCACGTGGGATCTTCCCAGGCCAGGGATCCAGCTGGTGCCCCCTGCACTGCAAGGCGGACTCTCTACCCACTGGACCACCAGGGAAGCCCAATAGATGATTCCTGTATAGATCTGAGTGACATTTGCCACAGTCCCTGTGTGAGAGACACTGATGTTTCAGACTAGGGGAATGATAGTATTGGAATCAGTGCTTGGCTTTGGCAACTAAGTGGGCTTTGCTGGTGACTCAAATGGTAAAGAATCTGTCTGTAACACAGGAGACCCAGGTTCAATTCCTGGGTTGGGTAGATCGCCTGAAGAAAGCAACAGGCAACCCAGTATTCTTGCCTGGACAATCACATGGATAGAGGAGCCTGGTGGGTTACAGTTCATGGGGTCACAAAGAGTCAGATATGACTGAGTGACTAACACACACACACACCCACACCCACACACACACACTTTTGAATCTAATGTTCACTGGACAGTTGGTAAAATCCTAAACTACTTTAAATTTTAGATCATTTTTCTGTAAAGTGGTAATAATGCTATCTACAGTATCTATCTACTGGATGTTAGATAATAAAACTAAAATTAAAAGTAAAGTAATATGTGTGTAAGCGCTTTTAAAACTCTAAAGCACCATAAACAAACTTTATACTAAAACCCCAAAATAGAGCAACAAAAGGTAATTTTTAGGAATATCAGAAAATAAGAAGAAGCAATAAATCCTCCCATAAATAGGCATTCTTATTTTTTTAATAGAGCTCTTCTGGGTTCTTTTTTTTTTTTTAAGATTTATTTATTTATTTATTTTGGGCGGGGGTCAGGATGGGGAGGGAGGGAAACAGGCGGGCCACTTCTATTGGTCTTCCATTTCTCTATTTTTCATCCGTCTTTGTTCTTTGGCTCCTGTGGGCCTCCCATCGCGGTGGCGTCTGTTGTCGCAGAGCGCCGGCTCTGGGCGCATGCGCTCCAGAGCTCCGGCTCGGTAATTGGACACATCAGTCCAGCCGCTCCGCGGCACGTGGGATCTTCCCAGGCCAGGGCTCAAATCGGCGCCCCTTGCACTGCAAGGCGGTGTCCTTACCCACTGGACCACCAGGAGAAGCCCTCTTCTGGGTTCTTTAGGCTTACAAATTTTAAAAAATAACCTTACCAAAGAAAAAAAAGCAAAATAACTTTATTTAGTGATATATTATGAGTATACTGCCTTGCTTTGGCCCCATTATATATTTATTGATATTTAAATTCGCAACAGTCCTTTTGACAGTTGTAGAATAATTTATGGTATACACCTTTAAATTGTCAGGTACTTCTGGACATTTAAGCTGTTTACAACTTTTCCTATTCTCAAAACTGAAGAATAATTTTGAGACCGAATCTCTGTATCTTTTCTTTCTTTAAAAGTTCTCCGAAGTGGAAATTCAGTGTCAAGGGAAACATTTGTGATGCGATTGATCCCAGTGTGCCTTCCAGGTCAAGATACACTGTGTGCTTTCTCCCTTCCCACCCTAGCTCAGTTATCTTTTCAGGGTCAGGAAATTGGTTTGTGTAGTGCAAGTGTATTTGATATTATTTTTGTATATACTTCCTTTCATAGATCTTGTATTTCATTGTTTGCAATCTACTTTTGCCATTTAAAACTGGGGTGTTTATCACTGCCATTGGATAGAAAAGTTAAATATATCCTTTTTATACCACAGATAGGGCAAGTAAATTTTCCCAGTTTGCCTAGCTTGTTTCACTCTATAGAAGTCTATAATCCTCACAGTCGAATAGATCTATATTTTTCTTTGATTGATGCCTTTAGTGTCTGAAATTTTCTCTTTGATTCTAATATGTTCACCAAAATTTTGTCTGTGTTTTGAATTTATTTTCTACATTTTAGGAAAACATCTGCCCAGAATTTCTTTTGTATTAAGGTATAAAATGTAGGAATGGACTTTTCTCCCAGGCGACAACTTAGTTTTCTCATTATCAAAACTGCATCTCCCTCCCTCGTCCTTGTCTTGATTTAATGATCCTTATTGCATTTATTACCTTATAACTTATGGTCTTATTTATTATATTATGGTCTGTGTGAGACAGAATGCAAACATCACAATGGAAGAATATTTTGTCTATTTTGTTAACTGCTGTCTTCAGTACCTCCAACAGGACTGCAGCACGTAGGAGTCACTCAGTGAATCTGGTTGAATGAGTGACTGCATTATTAAATTTATATCTTGTTCAATGATTTTTAAATCCATGCCTATTATGTTATAAATCTTTACATGCCGGGTCTTTCTAGAATCTATTTTATTTGATCATTTTTCTAGTCTTCTGATTTCAGCCCACTTCCCACATTGATGTAACTTACAGTGAACCAAAATGTTGTTTAAAACCCTAAGTCCCATCCTTTTCCTCTTCCCCATTTCTTGATTTTGTTGTCTCAAAGTACATCAGCCTTCACTATTTCCACCTGGGTAGAGGTGAGCGTGTGGATAGAGAGGAGAAATTTGAGGGGTGAGGAGATCTTACCGCCTTGCTGATTTTTGAATAATTTTGAGACCGAATCTCTGTATCTTTTCTTTCTTTAAAAGTTCTCCGAAGTGGAAATTCAGTGTCAAGGGAAACATTTGTGATGCGATTGATCCCAGTGTGCCTTCCAGGTCAAGATACACTGTGTGCTTTCTCCCTTCCCACCCTAGCTCAGTTATCTTTTCAGGGTCAGGAAATTGGTTTGTGTAGTGCAAGTGTATTTGATATTATTTTTGTATATACTTCCTTTCATAGATCTTGTATTTCATTGTTTGCAATCTACTTTTGCCATTTAAAACTGGGGTGTTTATCACTGCCATTGGATAGAAAAGTTAAATATACCCTTTTTATACCACAGATAGGGCAAGTAAATTTTCCCAGTTTGCCTAGCTTGTTTCACTCTATAGAAGTCTATAATCCTCACAGTCGAATAGATCTATATTTTTCTTTGATTGATGCCTTTAGTGTCTGAAATTTTCTCTTGATTCTAATATGTTCACCAAAATTTTGTCTGTGTTTTGAATTTATTTTCTACATTTTAGGAAAACATCTGCCCAGAATTTCTTTTGTATTAAGGTATAAAATGTAGGAATGGACTTTTCTCCCAGGCGACAACTTAGTTTTCTCATTATCAAAACTGCATCTCCCTCCCTCGTCCTTGTCTTGATTTAATGATCCTTATTGCATTTATTACCTTATAACTTATGGTCTTATTTATTATATTATGGTCTGTGTGAGACAGAATGCAAACATCACAATGGAAGAATATTTTGTCTATTTTGTTAACTGCTGTCTTCAGTACCTCCAACAGGACTGCAGCACGTAGGAGTCACTCAGTGAATCTGGTTGAATGAGTGACTGCATTATTAAATTTATATCTTGTTCAATGATTTTTAAATCCATGCCTATTATGTTATAAATCTTTACATGCCGGGTCTTTCTAGAATCTATTTTATTTGATCATTTTTCTAGTCTTCTGATTTCAGCCCACTTCCCACATTGATGTAACTTACAGTGAACCAAAATGTTGTTTAAAACCCTAAGTCCCATCCTTTTCCTCTTCCCCATTTCTTGATTTTGTTGTCTCAAAGTACATCAGCCTTCACTATTTCCACCTGGGTAGAGGTGACGCGTGTGGATAGAGAGGAGAAATTTGAGGGGGTGAGGAGATCTTACCGCTCCACTTAGTCTAACAGCATCCATCTGAGGCCCATTTTGGGAACACCCCATTTCTGTTCAACCTCTGTGCTCTCCGTTCTCTGGTCTTGGACTCAGACTCTGAGCATTTCTTGGGGTCAGATCCCACCTGGGGTGGAATTTGGATTTTCCCCGATGGCTCCCTTGTCTCCAGCCATAGGATGAAATGAAGTAGAATTGCTGGTCCTCCTCCTCCTCCTCCTCATGAAAGGAGCCCAGCCTCTAGGGTGTTTCTCCTTGTCACCTGCCTCAGAGTGCACCTGCCGTCCGCAGTGTGAGCTCATTAATGTTTAACTATCGTATGCATGGGTTTCAAGAAATGAGTATTACAAGAGAAGAGCATCCTTGAAGTCCTTTGTTCTGGTGATACAGAACAGGTCTGGCCATGGTTGGCTGACTTACCCAGTGTCCCACGGATCACACATGGGAGATTGAACTTTTACTATTCCCTTCTGTTTCCACTTTATGTTGTATTAGATGATGACCCCAAGCTTAACTTTACCAAAAAGTTGGGGTTCGGACTTTACAGTTGAGAGAAGAGTTACTAGGCATTCAAAGTTAGTGTTTTATTCACATTGTCTTCTGTGTAGGAAAGTAAAAAAAAAAAATCAGAGAAGTGAAGATTCTGTGTGCTTGTGCTCAGTCAGTAAATTGTGTCTGATTCTTTGTGAACCCATGAACTGTAGCCCACCAGGTTCCTCTGTCCATGGGATTTCCCAGGCAAGAATACTGGAGTGGGTTGCCATTTCCTTCCCCAGGGGATCTTCCTGACCCAGGGATGGAACCTGAGTCCTAGGTGTTTTCTTTACCACTGAGCCAGCAGGGAAGGCCACTGTTATTAGTAAAAAGCGTCTTGTACAGTGGTTTCTGGAGACTTTAAAAATTATATTTATTAATATAAAGGCCATTGTTATTAAATTCATATATATGTTTGGAGACATCTAATACACTCAGAAGCTCTGAAATTTTATTTTTACTTCTGTTTCCAGCAGCAGGATGAAGAGAGTTGCGTACTTAATTATATCATCCTTCATTTTCAGGTATGTGAGACTCTAAATGAGTAGATAATTAAGTATATATTACACTTAAAAGCAACATTTGTTTATGGCAAAAAGCTGGGATGGGGAAAAAGCACTTCCACTGTCAATGTGTTGCTAAATAACCTTTGTGCCCCATTTTATACAATCTTATTTATCTTGGAATTTTAATCGAAGCAGAACATTATGAATCACAAAGACATGGCCTTTACCCAAGTCTAATAGTAATGTGTTGACATGTCTTTTTCTACCTGTAGAAGTAAAAATAATGAAACATGCATTTCAAAATTCTATAGTTATAATGAAAGTGTTTTAGTAAATATATTATTTGCCTAGAACCACTCCTTAATTCTGGAAACGTTTTACTTAGATCTTCCTTCTCTACATAATGGTAAGATTTCATACTGTGATTCAGGTTCACACAGTATACTCACTTCCTTTTAACTGATAATATTTTTATATGCATTGAAATTGTGAAAAAGTGCTTCAGAGATTAATTTGTCTTCACAGATTGCACAAATATGCATAATTAATTTATGGAGAATGTGTTTAGCATATATAACAGAAAGGCTTAGGAGACACTTTAGAATTCAATGGGTGCCAGAGCCACCCATTCACGTGTGATCCCCAGGCTCCTCTCTCCAGGCAAGAAGACTGGAGTGGGTGGCTATTCCCTTCTCTAGGAGATCTTCCTGACCTAGGGATCCAGTGGGGATCTCCTGCATTGCAGATGGATTCTTTACTGTCCGAGCCACCAACCATATTTGCTCATACTCTCACTAGGTAGAAGCCTTACTGGTCAAAGTGGTTTTTTAAGGGCTTATGTTAGTTGTGCTTTCACTTGGTTTTTTATTACTAACTTCTTTAAAAATATCGAGATTAATGAAGCTTCATTTCTTATGAGAAATTGGTATAGGAGACTCTTCTGAAATTCTCAAATTTGAAGTTTGTAAGTGGAGACTTTTTTTTTTTTAATTGTTGGCCACTGTTATTGGTCTTTCATCTATTTATTTTCATCCATGTTTGTTCTTGGGCTTGTGTGGGCCTCCCATCGCAGTGGCTTCTCCTGTAGCAGAGCACCAGCTCCGGGCACATGTGCTCCAGAGTGCTGGCTTGTACTTGGACACACTGGTCCAGTCGCTCCGCGGCATGTGGGATCTTCCTGTGTCAGGGGTTGAACTGGCACCCCTTTCAGTGCAAGGTGGGCTCTTTACCCACTGGTCCACCAGGGAAGCCCGGAGACGTGTAATGTTCATGCAGCTTGCGTCTTCTGTCTTGGAGTTGTCCGTCTGAGGTGTCTATTATAAAAGGGCGTGACACCATGACGTAGTTTAGTGGGAAACTTCTGTAATGACTGCTTCTATTGAGTGAAAGAAGAGCCATTTATTTATTTTTTGAAAATAGAAAAAAAAAATTTTTTTAACTTTTTATTTTGTATTGGGATACAGCCGATTTACAAGGTTGTGATAGAGTCCGGTGAACAGTGAAGCAACTCAGCCATACATATACTTGTATCCCTTCTCCCTTAAGCTCCCCTCCCTCCCAGGCTGCCACACAACACTGAGCAGAGTTTTCTGTGCTATACAGTAGGACCTTGTTAGTTAACCTTTTTTAAGAAAAAATATTTTATTTATATTTATTTGGCTGCATTGGGTCTCAGTTGTAGCATGTGGGCTCTAGTTCCCTGACCAGGGATCGAACCTGGGCCCCCTGCATTGGGAGCACAGAGTCTTAGCCACTGGAACACCAGGGAATTCCCCTAGTTAACCATTTTAAATACAGCAGTGTGTAGGTTGTATCTGTCCCCAACTTCCTAACCATACCTTTCCCTCATCCTTTACCCTAGGCAACCATAAGTTCATTCAGAGTAATCTGAGGCTCTAAGGCAGAGCAGTTCTCCCTGATGTTGAACAGTTTAATCCAAAATAATGACATTTTGATATCAGATCATTGAGGTGAAGTTAGTCTGTTGGGCGTGCAAAGCACTTTATCCTTATTCAGTTTATTTGTTTGTTATAGAATCTTTGCAATCCTGCTCATCTTTGTGAACATGGCTCTCATCGTTGCAGAAGCAATTGTCCCTAATGTCGTGATATATATTGTTTGGGATTGTTCAATTTCTTTAGCTATTGCTTTATTTTTTTTAATGGATGTTTCTCTTCAAGTGTTTATAGAAGGGTAAGTTTGATTTATTTTTTTTTAAAAAAAACATAGAGCTATTTCATACCATAAGAAGCACCCCCAAATAATTACCATGTCAACTCAACCAAATATGCCCCTCTTTATCAAAATAATTCTCCTCAAAGGCATGGAGAAACAAGAGGAACGAGAGTGTAAATCTCAATTTCTACCAGATTGGGCGTTAATATTATGACTGTAGTTGCACTGTAGTCTCCAGACCACGTATTCTAGATGTTCTTTCAACAGATGAAGCTGTAAAGAGTCTGAAGAATGGCTCCAGGTAGCTAATATGTCTATGTGCACATTATTAGGATGAATATAGTGTAAAGTATAAATATTGGTAGTTTCATGAAGAGTTGAATGTACATGAAAGCTGTTGTTTAGTAGCATTTGAGTCTTTGTGACCCCACGGCCTGCAGCACACCAGGCTTGTCCTTCTCCCTTAAGCTCCCCTCCCTCCCAGGCTGCCACACAACACTGAGCAGAGTTTTCTGTGCTATACAGTAGGACCTTGTTAGTTAACCTTTTTTAAGAAAAAATATTTTATTTATATTTATTTGGCTGCATTGGGTCTCAGTTGTAGCATGTGGGCTCTAGTTCCCTGACCAGGGATCGAACCTGGGCCCCCTGCATTGGGAGCACAGAGTCTTAGCCACTGGAACACCAGGGAATTCCCCTAGTTAACCATTTTAAATACAGCAGTGTGTAGGTTGTATCTGTCCCCAACTTCCTAACCATACCTTTCCCTCATCCTTTACCCTAGGCAACCATAAGTTCATTCAGAGTAATCTGAGGCTCTAAGGCAGAGCAGTTCTCCCTGATGTTGAACAGTTTAATCCAAAATAATGACATTTTGATATCAGATCATTGAGGTGAAGTTAGTCTGTTGGGCGTGCAAAGCACTTTATCCTTATTCAGTTTATTTGTTTGTTATAGAATCTTTGCAATCCTGCTCATCTTTGTGAACATGGCTCTCATCGTTGCAGAAGCAATTGTCCCTAATGTCGTGATATATATTGTTTGGGATTGTTCAATTTCTTTAGCTATTGCTTTATTTTTTTTAATGGATGTTTCTCTTCAAGTGTTTATAGAAGGGTAAGTTTGATTTATTTTTTTTTAAAAAAAACATAGAGCTATTTCATACCATAAGAAGCACCCCCAAATAATTACCATGTCAACTCAACCAAATATGCCCCTCTTTATCAAAATAATTCTCCTCAAAGGCATGGAGAAACAAGAGGAACGAGAGTGTAAATCTCAATTTCTACCAGATTGGGCGTTAATATTATGACTGTAGTTGCACTGTAGTCTCCAGACCACGTATTCTAGATGTTCTTTCAACAGATGAAGCTGTAAAGAGTCTGAAGAATGGCTCCAGGTAGCTAATATGTCTATGTGCACATTATTAGGATGAATATATGTGTAAAGTATAAATATTGGTAGTTTCATGAAGAGTTGAATGTACATGAAAGCTGTTGTTTAGTAGCATTTGAGTCTTTGTGACCCCACGGCCTGCAGCACACCAGGCTTCGCTGTCCTTCACCATCTCCATGAGTTGGCTCAAACTCATGTCCATTGAGTCAGTGACGCCATCCAACCGTCTCATCCTCTGTTGTCCTCTTCTCCTTGTGCCTCCAATCTTTCTCAGCATCAGTTGACAATGTATTAAATACTAGATAGGGCTTCCCCTGGTGGTCCAGTGGGTAAGGACACTGCCTTGCAGTGCAAGGGGCGCCGGTTCCATCCCTGGCCTAGGAAGATCCCACCTGCCATGGAGCGGCTGGACTGATGTGTCCAATTACCCAGCCGGAGCTCTGGAGCGCATGCGCCCAGAGCCGGTGCTCTGCAATGACAGAGGCCACTGCGATGGGAGGCCCACACGGGCCAAAGAATGAAGACGGATGAAAATAGAGAAATGAAAGACCAATAGAAGTGGCCCGCCCGCTCCCCTCCGTCCCCAACCCGACCCCCGCCCAAAATAAATAAATAAATAAATCTTAAAAAAAATAAATAAATAAATAAATAAATACTAGATAATAGACCACAAAGAAGCCCCTACCACAGTTCAAATAAAAATGTGTGTTAAGGTCCACGGAGGAGCTGAGGGACGTGCATCCAGGCAGGGAGCTCAGCAGTGAGGCCGCAGCTAATTTTCTTGGCCGCTGGCTTCCTGAGAAGGTGGGTAGAGGGAACGCAACTGTGGAGCTGCATTGCCGTAAGTCAGGGACTCAGTTCCCCAGCCTCACTTTATCCAGACCCTTCAGAACACACTTGTGTCCTGTCCAGTTGAACCTCTGTCCTCATGTCTCTGGACCAGGGACAGTTGCCCACTCCCAGGTTATTCCCAGCTTAAAAGAAGCTACCCCATGATTGGAAGAGGCTTTCTCTGGAGCCCCATTGCCCATGGCTGAAGGAGCCAGTGTTGGGGAGGAGATGCAGGCCCAGAGAAGGCCATGCTAGCCCACTGGGATCCCACTGTGGGTGCAAAGCAAGGGATGAGTTTGCTGGCCAAAACAGTGCTTGCAGCTCTCTCTCACAGGCTTTTCTTGCGCCCTAATCACAGCCCGTTTCTCTGGGGCCGTGACATGTTCGGTTTCCATTGCCTGATAGCTCAGCTCACCAACTCATCGTTCTCTCCCGCCTGTGTGAAGACGGGGCTTGCCTCTTGTTCTGTGGTTTGGTTATACCTCTTACTATACTTACACTGCAATATTGATGCTTTTGTCATAGGTAAGTCTAAAACAATGAGGGTGGCTATTTTTTTCTCTCAATTCAGTAAATGTATTTTTAATCATTCATTAAAGCAGAATTCTTAAAGGGGTTGAGTCAAATTTATGCTCTTAAAATATCCCTATTTATTTGGGGAAGCATACACTTGTATTTTTTGTTTGTTTGTTTTTATTACAGGGTACAACCATATTTTTCTGATATATTTAACTCCTTAGATGCTGCCATTATTATTGTGACTCTACTGTTAGATATCATTTATGTTTTTTATAACTTGAAGGTTTTTACAGCTTCCCGCAGGTAAGAAACATATACTTCACCTCTCAGAGTTTGTCTTTTTAAAAAAATTATTAGCTGTGGCTTTCATTTTATGTAATCTTTTTTAAACTCTGAATCTGCTGATTCTGTTCTAAAGAAGCTGCTGGAAAATGAAATGTTTAGATAAAATTTCACATACCTGTAAACAAAAGGATGGTGATGTTGGCTGTATACACTGAGTACCTTCTGTTGAATAAGGAGGAGCTCAGCAGTGAGGCCGCAGCTAATTTTCTTGGCCGCTGGCTTCCTGAGAAGGTGGGTAGAGGGAACGCAACTGTGGAGCTGCATTGCCGTAAGTCAGGGACTCAGTTCCCCAGCCTCACTTTATCCAGACCCTTCAGAACACACTTGTGTCCTGTCCAGTTGAACCTCTGTCCTCATGTCTCTGGACCAGGGACAGTTGCCCACTCCCAGGTTATTCCCAGCTTAAAAGAAGCTACCCCATGATTGGAAGAGGCTTTCTCTGGAGCCCCATTGCCCATGGCTGAAGGAGCCAGTGTTGGGGAGGAGATGCAGGCCCAGAGAAGGCCATGCTAGCCCACTGGGATCCCACTGTGGGTGCAAAGCAAGGGATGAGTTTGCTGGCCAAAACAGTGCTTGCAGCTCTCTCTCACAGGCTTTTCTTGCGCCCTAATCACAGCCCGTTTCTCTGGGGCCGTGACATGTTCGGTTTCCATTGCCTGATAGCTCAGCTCACCAACTCATCGTTCTCTCCCGCCTGTGTGAAGACGGGGCTTGCCTCTTGTTCTGTGGTTTGGTTATACCTCTTACTATACTTACACTGCAATATTGATGCTTTTGTCATAGGTAAGTCTAAAACAATGAGGGTGGCTATTTTTTTCTCTCAATTCAGTAAATGTATTTTTAATCATTCATTAAAGCAGAATTCTTAAAGGGGTTGAGTCAAATTTATGCTCTTAAAATATCCCTATTTATTTGGGGAAGCATACACTTGTATTTTTTGTTTGTTTGTTTTTATTACAGGGTACAACCATATTTTTCTGATATATTTAACTCCTTAGATGCTGCCATTATTATTGTGACTCTACTGTTAGATATCATTTATGTTTTTTATAACTTGAAGGTTTTTACAGCTTCCCGCAGGTAAGAAACATATACTTCACCTCTCAGAGTTTGTCTTTTTAAAAAAATTATTAGCTGTGGCTTTCATTTTATGTAATCTTTTTTTTTAAACTCTGAATCTGCTGATTCTGTTCTAAAGAAGCTGCTGGAAAATGAAATGTTTAGATAAAATTTCACATACCTGTAAACAAAAGGATGGTGATGTTTAGGGAGCAGTGAAGGGGGTGTATACACTGAGTACCTTCTGTTGAATAAGGAGGATGATGCCCCCAAAGAAGAAATTGGGGACTGGCCTCTTGTCCTAACTTGAACTTCTCTACATTTTGAAATTCTCACTACATTTCCCCTTGTGCATCAGCCACACATGTCTTACCTGTGAAAATCCTGGATTTTTCCTATAACCAAGAGAGCACTGGTTTGAGTCAATGCAAAATTCGAGTGACTCCAAATGATGATTCTCTAACAAGGAACAAATGGAACAGAAAATTGGGTGACATGGGTAGCATACAGAGTTAGAATTTTTGTGGTATAGTGGGTGTGATGTGAACTGAGTCAAAGTTAGAACTGTTAGGGACCAAACAAAAATATGTATGAGAGACAAGTGTTTTTTTTTCTTCTTCTTCCTCCTCCTCTTTCTACTGTGGCAGAGAGGAAAAGAAGAACAAAAGTCTTCTGGTCTGTAGTGGCTAGGTGACTCACTAGGCTTATTCCTGAGTCAAATAGCATGCTGCTTTCCATACTCTGGCTTCATTCAGGCCCCAATAAAACTTGATATGATAAGCTTCTGGCATTTTTGAAAATAACCAAGGCCAGTATGGTCTTCAGACAGGCAAGCTCAGGATCAACAAAGAGCTTGTCAGATAAACAAGAAGAAAAGCACTAGCCCAAACTGTCCCTTCTCTGCCACTGTGTTTCCTTCCGATGGTAGGAGACAACACTTGGGAAGTAACTCCGTTTGCTGCCTGTGTGATGTATGTGCACAGCTCTAGTGAACCTCTGTTTCTCACGGGAGTGACCAAGGTGAAAAAGAATCCTCTTTTGAGGGGAATAAAGATTGAAGAATGTTTGTCTTAAACCACTCAAGTTAAATCCACAAGTTGAGAATCTATCATACGACTCTTTCTTTCAATCAGAGTTTCTTCAACCGAGCAGTATTGATATTTTGATTTAAAAAAATTATCATTTTGTATTTTTTGACTGTGTGGCATGTGGGATTTTAGTTTCCTAACCAGGAATCAAATCCAAGCTCCCTACAGTGAAAGCACAGAGTCTTAACCCCTGGACTGTCAGGGAAGTCCCAGTATTTTGGACCAGATAGATCTTAGTAAAAGGGCTGTCCTGTGCATTGGTACTGAATAGCACCCTTGGCCTCTACCCACTAGATGCAGGTAACAAACCCTCGCAGGCAGTTGTGGCAACTAAAAATGTCTCCAAACGTTGCTGAATATGCCTTGGATGGGTGGATGAGAGACACGGGGGCGAGGAAGGTGTATGCAGAACTGCCCTGGGTTAAGAATAGGTGCTCTAGATTTAGTCTATATTGACAAAATCCTCTATGCCTAAATCAAAAAATGAACCTTTTAAATGTATTGTTAGGTTGAGAATTATTTTATCACCTCCACGACTTATCATTCTGCTAAGAGCTTTTCATCTGGCTCATCAAAAAAAGCACCTTGAAATACTGACAAGAAGGATGGTAAGTGGGTGAAATATGTTTATGGTTCAGAAAAAATAATCTGTATTTCGGGAGATACTGAGAAGGGTTGTAGGTATTTACGTTTTCCTTTTTTTTTTTTTGCATTGGTTTATGTATTATAAGTGAATGATTGTTTTAAACTCTCAGGTTTCAGGAAACAAACGGCGGTACAAGAAGGATGGATTTGACCTAGACCTCACATATGTTACTGGTTAGTGAACTTAATCTGTTGATTTGCCTCTATTAACATCATATTTTTCTTGTGTGTAATTATATGCTTATTTTGTTTTTGCCCTGTCTAAACCATGTTCTTGCAAAGCATTCTTTACCCATGAAGACTTATGCCACGATGGTAGTGTGACATATTTGTAGTTTAATGCTGACAATGGCACAATTTGAGTTTTCATCTCAGACCGGAGCTACTTGGTTATAGTATAGGAATTTGCATGGGTTTTCAGCTGAAGTCATTTGTTTGGTTTAGAGTTGATTGAGTTCTAGTAGTTCGCCTTGGTCCCAAGGGTTTTGGAGGGACCCGTTATCATCCTGGAGCCCTAGAGATGAGGCCTTTGCTCTTTAGGGCTGAGGTTTCTGACTCATGGGAGCCCTGGAAAACATCCCAGGAGTTCTCAACGTTGCTGGAGCCCAGATATCTCCATTTTTCTTGGTGTTTAAGAAACCAGTTCCTTCCACAGAGAGCACCGCAGACTAAGGTCAACACAGATCTGTTGCCTAAGTCTTGAACCATTTGAGTCTTGGGAACACTGAGTGTAATGGTCAAAATAGTGAATGCTTTAATGTTTTGTTGATTATCCTGAGGGTTAGTTAGCTTTTTTCCTGGTCATTCTCAATCCTGAAGACTCTTTTCTATGAAAAAGGAGTCTGACTGTATCTGAGTTTTCCTGTGTGTTGCACGTCTATAACATTTGTGATCAGACTGTTTTGACTTCCAGAGCGCATTATCGCCATGTCGTTCCCATCTTCTGGAAAGCAGTCTTTCTACAGGAATCCCATCAAGGTAAAGGTTCCCATCCCACAGATGATCACATTTCTCGGTAAACATAGACTGTGGAATCATAAAATAACATTGGTCCAGAGATGGCAGTACTCTCCTAAAACTCTACTCTTTTAAATAAAAAAGTATCATGGGTTCTTATCAGTTAGCTTTTACTGACTGTAGTGATGAATTGCCCCCAAGCTTAAATGACTTCTAGCAGCAACCATCTGTGATAATGGGATTTGTGAATTTGAGCTGGGCTTTACTGGCTGGTTCTGCCCATCAGTCTCTCGTCTCGTCACTAATCTTGGCAGAATGAACTCGTGCATCTGAGGGCAGCAATTGGCATCTGAGGATTGGCTAATCTAAGATGGCATGGCCAGAGGCTCCATGTGGTTCTCATTTTCCAGCAGGCGAGCTCAGGCTTGTTCACAGAAGGCAGTGTCAAGGACCTCATTAGCATGAAAGCAAAGAATACAGAGCCTCCAGAGGCCTGGGCTCCATACTCCTATTATGTCCCTTCTACCTCACTCTATTAGACAGGCCAACAGCAAACCCATTCCAGATTCAGACAGACAACAAATGTCCTCCCTGGAAGTCAGGAACTGGGGGAACTGTGGCCATTTTTCATGATCTGTCATAGAGGAAAAGACAGAGAACTTCTTTAACTAAAATATGTGTTCTTAGGTTGAGATTCCAAGTTATAGTGGCTACATACTCCTTCAGGTTGTATAGATTAAATAAAGTAAGTTCAGACAGCACATGATATGTACTCTGAAACTGTGGTTAAAAGTCATTGTTTAAGAAGTTTAATATGTGTGTGCTTGTGTATCCGTGCATGTGTGCTCAGTCGCCTGTGTTGTGTCTGAGTCTTTGCAACCCCGTGGACCAAAGCCCATCCGGCTCCTCTGTCCCTGGGATTCTCCAGGCAAGAACATGGGAGTGGGTTGCCATGCCCTCCTCCAGGCGGATCTGCCCAACCCAGGGATCGAACCTGCATTCTCCTGCATTCTTGACAGAATTTTTATTCTCTGATCCACCTTGGAAGCCCTGTGGGTGTGTGTACATTAGTGCAGTTCATTTGTTATATCTCAGTAAGGTGTAATTATGTATGTACATATGTGTGTATATAAAAGTGTACATACATATACATGTGTATGTAATTATACACTGAGGCATACCAAATATTGTAAATCACACTAACCTTAAGTATATATCTTGATTAAAATTATATATAGGTTTCCCTGGTGGTCCAGTGGGTGGAGACTCTGCCTTGCAGTGCAAGGGGCACCAGTTCGATGCCTGGCCCAGGAAGATCCCACATGCGGTAGAGCGGTTGGACCAGTGTGTCCAATTACGATCCAGTGCTCTGGAGCGCATGTGCACAGAACCTGTGCTCAGCAGTGAGGCAGGCCACTGCAATGGGAGGCCCACACAGGCCAAAGAATAAAGATGGATGGAAATAAATGATGACTTAGAGGCAAACCAGCCCCATATATATAGGTATATATGCATGTAACCAACATCTGTCAAAATGCGGAATTTTCATGAAAATTAGCTTGATATCAGACAGACCTCAACAAAAAATGGCCCTGGGCTCCATACTCCTATTATGTCCCTTCTACCTCACTCTATTAGACAGGCCAACAGCAAACCCATTCCAGATTCAGACAGACAACAAATGTCCTCCCTGGAAGTCAGGAACTGGGGGAACTGTGGCCATTTTTCATGATCTGTCATAGAGGAAAAGACAGAGAACTTCTTTAACTAAAATATGTGTTCTTAGGTTGAGATTCCAAGTTATAGTGGCTACATACTCCTTCAGGTTGTATAGATTAAATAAAGTAAGTTCAGACAGCACATGATATGTACTCTGAAACTGTGGTTAAAAGTCATTGTTTAAGAAGTTTAATATGTGTGTGCTTGTGTATCCGTGCATGTGTGCTCAGTCGCCTGTGTTGTGTCTGAGTCTTTGAAACCCCCGTGGACCAAAGCCCATCCGGCTCCTCTGTCCCTGGGATTCTCCAGGCAAGAACATGGGAGTGGGTTGCCATGCCCTCCTCCAGGCGGATCTGCCCAACCCAGGGATCGAACCTGCATTCTCCTGCATTCTTGACAGAATTTTTATTCTCTGATCCACCTTGGAAGCCCTGTGGGTGTGTGTACATTAGTGCAGTTCATTTGTTATATCTCAGTAAGGTGTAATTATGTATGTACATATGTGTGTATATAAAAGTGTACATACATATACATGTGTATGTAATTATACACTGAGGCATACCAAATATTGTAAATCACACTAACCTTAAGTATATATCTTGATTAAAATTATATATAGGTTTCCCTGGTGGTCCAGTGGGTGGAGACTCTGCCTTGCAGTGCAAGGGGCACCGGTTCGATCCCTGGCCTTGGATGATCCCACGTGCCGCAGAGCGGTTGGACCAGTGTGTCCAATTAGGAACCAGTGCTCTAGAGCGCATGCGCCCAGAGCCAGTGCTCTGCAGCGAGAGAGGCCACTGCCATGGGAGGCCCACACAAGCCAAAGAATAAAGATGGATGAAAATAAATGATGACTTAGAGGCAAACCAGCCCCCCCCCCCATATATATAGGTATATATGCATGTAACCAACATCTGTCAAAATGCGGAGCATTCTTGCTCTTTTTCAGTCAAGACCCTCACATACTGGGGGTAATCACTGTTCTTTTTTCTGTCACAACAGATTAGTTCTACTTTTTCTTGAATTTCACCTAAATGGAATCATATACTATAGCTTCTTATGCTTAAAATGAATTCTATGAAATTTGTCCAATATTGTGTATACAGTAATATAATAGTTATATATATAATTATACAAAGTACGGTTCTTTCTAAATAACATAACATTAACATCTCTTGTTTCTAGAATTCTGATTGAAAGCCCAAGCGCTCAGTTTAGTTACAGAAATTATACAATTACACACTGCTTCATGAAGGCAGCCCACACATTGCATCTAACAAATCTACTCTACAGAGAATTAAAAACTATATATCCAAAGGTGCATCTGAAAAAACAGATATAAATTTGGCAGCCAGTAATTTTGACACAGAAGGTAAACAGCTCTCATGACTTCAAATCTGTAAATATGACATTTAGTCATTTAGCTCAAGCCTATCATGCATTTATTAATTTTTCCTGTACAGTTGTGTTTCATACCATCAACATTTGCATACTGTACAATATGTTAGAAAGAAATCTGTAAAATTCACAAATATTCAGAAAAGCAAGCAAACATTCTGTGAACCCGCCCAGTTCTGAGACAATCTCAGGTCAGCCTCATAAGCATATTCATTCTACAAAATAGTAAGCTAATGTTTGATCACGGTTTCCAAGATAAAACACATTTTATCACACATAATGAAGTCTTTTTCTCACCACGAAAGTGAGCAAAAGAATTTTAGTGTGAACAGATCTCTCAGAATGTGTTTAACTTGAGAATTTCAACAGACTTAAGGTTTCCAATGTTTAACAAGTATCAGATTTTTAATTACTTGGAGGAGACAGAATATGTCTTGAAAGGTGTGGACTCCATCATTACCAACAGAAAAAGTATCCAATTCATATCTTATATAAACAGAAACTATAACATTTCCCCCTCAGAATGTATATATAATTATGTAGTATACATTATATATACTATGCTGTGTATCATAAATCAGATATATACAGTTGTATATATAGTGATATAATAATGTATTAGAATAATATATTTCTCTCCTAAAGTAGTATGCATTTAAATAAAATGTATATTATAGTATATATTTAATATGTAGTCAATATATTAAATATATATTATATAGTATATAATTGTGTATCAGATATAATGACATAAATTTTATGTGGTATGTATATTGTTCATTTATATAAGTATATGCTATATATAGAGTATACTCATCTCTTATAAAGACAGAAAAATATAAGAGAATATATTTATATGTAATTATGGTATATAAATTATATAACTATATTACATATATAATTGTAGAAGCATATATTCAGAATATATTAATACCATATATATGTAATAGTGTTAGTATTTATATATATAACATATACATTTATAGTTTGCATATTGTTAATTACTCAGTCGTGTCCATCTCATGGTGACCCAACAGATTATGGCCTGCCAGGCTCCTCTGTCCATGGAATTCTCCAGGCAAGAATCCTGGAGTGTTGCCATTCATTTGTCCAAGGGCTGCTTTTCCCATGTAGGAATCAAACTCAGGTCCCCTACATTTCAGGCAGTTTTTTCAACCAGAGAAGTCCAATTATATAATAAATGATTATTTCTATGTTATGTTCTATATGTTATATATACCATATTATATATAACTTTAAAAAAATTTTTGGCTATGGGCTTCCCCTGGTGGTCCAGTGGATAAGGACACTGCCTTGCGTGCAAGGGGCACCAGTTCGATCCCTGGCCTGGGAAGATCCCACGTGCCACGGAGCGGCTGCACCGATGTGTCCAATTGCCGAGCCGGAGCTCTGGCGCGCATGCGCCCAGAGCCGGTGCTCTGCGACAACAGAGGCCACTGCGATGGGAGGCCCACAGGAGCGGAAGAACAAAGACGGATGAAAATAGAGAAATGAAAGACCAATTAAAGTGGCCCGCCTCCCTCCCTCGTTTAACAAGTATCAGATTTAAATACGAAAAATATGTCTTGAAAGGTGTGGACTCCATCATTACCAACAGAAAAAGTATCCAATTCATATCTTATATAAACAGAAACTATAACATTTCCCCCTCAGAATGTATATATAATTATGTAGTATACATTATATATACTATGCTGTGTATCATAAATCAGATATATACAGTTGTATATATAGTGATATAATAATGTATTAGAATAATATATTTCTCTCCTAAAGTAGTATGCATTTAAATAAAATGTATATTATAGTATATATTTAATATGTAGTCAATATATTAAATATATATTATATAGTATATAATTGTGTATCAGATATAATGACATAAATTTTATGTGGTATGTATATTGTTCATTTATATAAGTATATGCTATATATAGAGTATACTCATCTCTTATAAAGACAGAAAAATATAAGAGAATATATTTATATGTAATTATGGTATATAAATTATATAACTATATTACATATATAATTGTAGAAGCATATATTCAGAATATATTAATACCATATATATGTAATAGTGTTAGTATTTATATATATAACATATACATTTATAGTTTGCATATTGTTAATTACTCAGTCGTGTCCATCTCATGGTGACCCAACAGATTATGGCCTGCCAGGCTCCTCTGTCCATGGAATTCTCCAGGCAAGAATCCTGGAGTGTTGCCATTCATTTGTCCAAGGGCTGCTTTTCCCATGTAGGAATCAAACTCAGGTCCCCTACATTTCAGGCAGTTTTTTCAACCAGAGAAGTCCAATTATATAATAAATGATTATTTCTATGTTATGTTCTATATGTTATATATACCATATTATATATAACTTTAAAAAAATTTTTGGCTATGGGCTTCCCCTGGTGGTCCAGTGGATAAGGACACTGCCTTGCGTGCAAGGGGCACCAGTTCGATCCCTGGCCTGGGAAGATCCCACGTGCCACGGAGCGGCTGCACCGATGTGTCCAATTGCCGAGCCGGAGCTCTGGCGCGCATGCGCCCAGAGCCGGTGCTCTGCGACAACAGAGGCCACTGCGATGGGAGGCCCACAGGAGCGGAAGAACAAAGACGGATGAAAATAGAGAAATGAAAGACCAATTAAAGTGGCCCGCCCGCTCCCCTCCCTCCCCATCCTGACCCCCGCCCAAAATAAATATAAATAAATAAATCTTTAAAAAAAATTGGGGGGGGGCTTCTTTTTATTTTATTTATTTATTTGTTTATTTTCATCTTTTGGCCTGTGTGAGCCTCTCATTGCAGTGGCCTCTCTCGTCACACAGCACCAGCTCTGGGTGCATGCACTCCAGAGCGCTGTCTCGTAATTGGACACACCGGTCCAGCCGCTCCGCGGCACGTGGGATCTTCCCGGGCCAGGGATCAAACTGGTGCCCCTTGCACTGCAAAGCAGACTCTTTGCCCACTGGACCACCAGGGAAGCACTGTATATCACTTTATTTTTATATAATATGCATTATTTTTTATATGTTACATCATATATATAGCATATATGTTACACATAAATGTACGTATATTCTGAGAGAAAAATTTTTTCTGTTTCTGTTAACATGTAATTTATATTTATATATATAAATCATATATAACTACCATAAAGCACTTTAATTCATGTGGCAAGTGTTGAAACTATGACCAAAATATTAAAATTGCCAAAGCTGTCAGAAGAAGACTAGAAACTTTTTGTATATGTATGATCTAAACATAATACTCTACAAAAGAATTAGGAATTGTGATTTTTACTTTCTAAAAACCTTTGTTCTAAATTTAAAAAAAAATCTATACACACATGACTGGTTTAACCAAATCCTCCCCCATCTCCCCAAAAAGTATTTAGTAAGCAGGTTCTAGAAGAACTGATATATTAGTTTCTACATGAACAACTCTTCTAGGACTTATCGCATGAAGTACTTTATTTTATGACCTTCTTTTTCTATAAAACTAAAAGTTCATTTCATGACATAAAAATTTCAGAGTGTAAAACTAGAACTGAGTGTGAAATGCTGCATGTAACTATTTCTAAGTAGTCTTGTTCCATCAGTTTTGATGACTACAACTTTGCATTAATAGTTTAAAATCAGGGAGCAGTGTAAAAATCAGGGAGCATGATAACTCTAGCTTTGTTCTTCTTTCCGAAGATGGGCTTTTTAGGATCTTTTGTGGTTCCATACTAAGTTTAGAAAAAATTACAATTCCTTAAAGCTCATTAACCATCTAATTTCCTTATTTGGTAGCTTTAAGCCATATGTATCTATAGTAAAGGCTAATTACTAGAGTAGCCAAGCACAACTCTGTGGACTGTTTGAAAACCATCAGCCATATATGACTTGGAAGGTGTGTACCTTTTTATTTCCCAAACCTCCCCTAAAAGGTGGTAAATGAGGGACAAGTGAATAAAAGGTAATAATCATTCTAGGTTAATCGTAGGGAAAGGTTTATGTTGGTGCACCTTGGACATACGTAAGGTGTGTTTCCATCTCTTTTAGGAAGTTGTGCGGTTCCTGGATACCAAGCATCCAAACCACTATCAAGTCTACAATCTCTGCAGTATGTACATGACTCAATGTTTTGCTCCTGTAAATAGAAAATAGGTGTCTCGGGCTTCCCCTGGTGGTCCAGTGGATAAGGACACCGCCTTGCAGTGCAAGGGGCGCCGGTTCGATCCCTGGCCTGGGAAGATCCCACGTGCCGCGGAGTGGCTGGACCGATGTGTCCAACTGCCGAGCCAGAGCTCTGGAGCGCATGCGCCCAGAGCCAGCGCTCTTCGTCGACAGATGCCACCGCGATGGGAGGCCCACAGGAGCCAAAGAACAAAAGACGGATGAAAATAGAGAAATGAAGGACCAGTAGAAGTGGCCCGCCCGCCCCCCTCCCTCCCCAACCCGACCCCCGCCCAAAATAAATAAATAAATCTTAAAAAAAAAAAAAGAAAGAAAATAGGTGTCTCCATGAAAGAGATGATTCCACTTTTACATTTCATTTAATCATAAGTATTTGGTGGTGGGAAGTGAATTTTTAGAAATACCTATCTTGTGCTGGCCCTATTTGGTGGGAAAAGAAAGCAGCGCAGTGTACCCTGTGAGGGAGGCAGGAGACTGGAGGTAGAGATGTTTTAGGAGTCAGATCTCATGGTGGTAGATTCTGGAAAGATTTTCCGTTCTTCCTGACAGCTTATGTTTTGAAGACAAGTCAATTCAACAGATGCATGCATGCTCTAACCCACTAGGAATGAGGTGTGAGGAGACAGGACCCTGCATGGAAAAAAGAACTACCAAACCCTGTAGAGAACAGATTATATCCCAGCTTACCCTCTTCCTATATATTAAATGGATATTTTTCAGGAGGCAAGTATTTATTCTGATGGCCGGATTTGCTTCTGGCTCTGTGTAACCCTACGATAAAGGAATGAGTGGCCTGCTAGAAAATTACAAATATGAAG
This sequence comes from Tragulus kanchil, assembly GCA_022376925.1. Taxonomy (NCBI): domain Eukaryota; kingdom Metazoa; phylum Chordata; class Mammalia; order Artiodactyla; family Tragulidae; genus Tragulus; species Tragulus kanchil. The sequence continues at coordinate 71,232,673 of JAIOJX010000003.1, read as the reverse complement.
GAGCTGCTGCAGAGCACATGCAACTAACTCTGTTCAATGCTATGCGGCAGCCTGGGTGGGGCGGGGTCTGGGGGAGAATGGATACATGTATATGTATGGCCGAGTCCCTTCCCTGTCCACGTGGAACAGTCGTAACATTGTTAATCGGCTATACCCCAATACAAAATAAAAAGTTTAAAAAAGAAAGAAAAGAAAGTTACAAGTAAGGCCAATGAAACAGATCAAAATAATTTGGGCTTACCTTACTCAAGATGGAGAACCCACCACTATCCTTTCTGAGACCCTTACATTTCTTTTAGAACGACAGAAGTCAGAAAGCTCTTTTTCAAGGTAGATAAGGACTCTGAAAAGTATAACTTATTCACACCTTAATCATTTTGTATCTTAGAGATATGACCTATGGATTGTTTCTTCCAGGTGAAAGATCTTATGATCCTAAGTACTTCCATCATAGGGTCCATCGATACATGATTGATGATCACAATGTCCCTTCTCTGAGGTACGTTGGATGCCAAGTTGACTATCAGAAGAGGGTTAAATATATGGGGGCTGGTTTTCTGGAAGTATTTTAATTCAACTAAAAAATCTTTCATTAAATTTCAGTGAGATGGTAGCGTTCTGCCAGCAAGTGACAGAGTGGATGGCTCAAGATGAGGAAAACATCATAGTGGTTCACTGTAAGGGAGGGAAAGGTAAAAACATTCTTCTTTCTTATTTCTCTTTTTCTAAAGAAAGTTGAAAAATATAATAAGGTACATCAACAAGATACATGTACCCTGTGAGGGAGGCAGGAGACTGGAGGTAGAGATGTTTTAGGAGTCAGATCTCATGGTGGTAGATTCTGGAAAGATTTTCCGTCTTCCTGACAGCTTATGTTTTGAAGACAAGTCAATTCAACAGATGCATGCATGCTCTAACCCACTAGGAATGAGGTGTGAGGAGACAGGACCCTGCATGGAAAAAAGAACTACCAAACCCTGTAGAGAACAGATTATATCCCAGCTTACCCTCTTCCTATATATTAAATGGATATTTTTCAGGAGGCAAGTATTTATTCTGATGGCCGGATTTGCTTCTGGCTCTGTGTAACCCTACGATAAAGGAATGAGTGGCCTGCTAGAAAATTACAAATATGAAGGAGCTGCTGCAGAGCACATGCAACTAACTCTGTTCAATGCTATGCGGCAGCCTGGGTGGGGCGGGTCTGGGGGAGAATGGATACATGTATATGTATGGCCGAGTCCCTTCCCTGTCCACGTGGAACAGTCGTAACATTGTTAATCGGCTATACCCCAATACAAAATAAAAAGTTTAAAAAAGAAAGAAAAGAAAGTTACAAGTAAGGCCAATGAAACAGATCAAAATAATTTGGGCTTACCTTACTCAAGATGGAGAACCCACCACTATCCTTTCTGAGACCCTTACATTTCTTTTAGAACGACAGAAGTCAGAAAGCTCTTTTTCAAGGTAGATAAGGACTCTGAAAAGTATAACTTATTCACACCTTAATCATTTTGTATCTTAGAGATATGACCTATGGATTGTTTCTTCCAGGTGAAAGATCTTATGATCCTAAGTACTTCCATCATAGGGTCCATCGATACATGATTGATGATCACAATGTCCCTTCTCTGAGGTACGTTGGATGCCAAGTTGACTATCAGAAGAGGGTTAAATATATGGGGGCTGGTTTTCTGGAAGTATTTTAATTCAACTAAAAAATCTTTCATTAAATTTCAGTGAGATGGTAGCGTTCTGCCAGCAAGTGACAGAGTGGATGGCTCAAGATGAGGAAAACATCATAGTGGTTCACTGTAAGGGAGGGAAAGGTAAAAACATTCTTCTTTCTTATTTCTCTTTTTCTAAAGAAAGTTGAAAAATATAATAAGGTACATCAACAAGATACATTCTGCTATTAATCAGTATTAATCCTTGTTGACATTTTAAGATTCTAGCTCAAGAGCAAAGGAAGAATGTATAATGAAGGCTTATTTGTGTTGGACAACGGAAACCAACAACATTGTAAAGCAGTCTTTTTCCAGTTAAAAAAAAACAAATTAAGGGCTTCCCTGGTGGTCCAGTGGGTAAGGACACTGCCTTGCAGTGCAAGGGGCGCAGGTTCGATCACTGGCCTGGGAAGAGCCAGTGCTTTGCTGCGACAGAGGCCACTGTGATGGGAGGCCCACACAGGCCGAAGAACAAAGATGGATGCAAATAGATAAATGAAAGACCAATTGAAGTGGCCAAAATAAATAAATAAATAATAAAATAAAAAGACTGCAAGAAGAGAAGGAAAGGGGGAGGAAATGAAGGAAAGGAAGAGAGAGTAAAGAAGAGAAGACAGCAGCACTAGGAGAAAGAAGGAAGGGTGTTTTCCCTTGTCTATTGACTTTGAATTTCTTCATTTTTGATTTGCCAAAATGGCTGTCAAAATACAACACTTTAGAAACAGTCAGCACTTTTCATTTTATTTAAGGCTGTTCTTAAACTCTGCGAGGACTTTTAAAGTTAAGAGTGTCTGCAGCAATGCTATTTCAAAAGGTAACGATTATGCTGGAATTTTTATAGTATAATCTATAGATGTTGATTTTGGTGGCGGTAAAATGGTATTCACACCTTAATCATTTTGGAGATATGACCTATGGATTGTTTCTTCCAGGTGAAAGATCTTATGATCCTAAGTACTTCCATCATAGGGTCCATCGATACATGATTGATGATCACAATGTCCCTTCTCTGAGGTACGTTGGATGCCAAGTTGACTATCAGAAGAGGGTTAAATATATGGGGGCTGGTTTTCTGGAAGTATTTTAATTCAACTAAAAAATCTTTCATTAAATTTCAGTGAGATGGTAGCGTTCTGCCAGCAAGTGACAGAGTGGATGGCTCAAGATGAGGAAAACATCATAGTGGTTCACTGTAAGGGAGGGAAAGGTAAAAACATTCTTCTTTCTTATTTCTCTTTTTCTAAAGAAAGTTGAAAAATATAATAAGGTACATCAACAAGATACATTCTGCTATTAATCAGTATTAATCCTTGTTGACATTTTAAGATTCTAGCTCAAGAGCAAAGGAAGAATGTATAATGAAGGCTTATTTGTGTTGGACAACGGAAACCAACAACATTGTAAAGCAGTCTTTTTCCAGTTAAAAAAAAACAAATTAAGGGCTTCCCTGGTGGTCCAGTGGGTAAGGACACTGCCTTGCAGTGCAAGGGGCGCAGGTTCGATCACTGGCCTGGGAAGAGCCAGTGCTTTGCTGCGACAGAGGCCACTGTGATGGGAGGCCCACACAGGCCGAAGAACAAAGATGGATGCAAATAGATAAATGAAAGACCAATTGAAGTGGCCAAAATAAATAAATAAATAATAAAATAAAAAGACTGCAAGAAGAGAAGGAAAGGGGGAGGAAATGAAGGAAAGGAAGAGAGAGTAAAGAAGAGAAGACAGCAGCACTAGGAGAAAGAAGGAAGGGTGTTTTCCCTTGTCTATTGACTTTGAATTTCTTCATTTTTGATTTGCCAAAATGGCTGTCAAAATACAACACTTTAGAAACAGTCAGCACTTTTCATTTTATTTAAGGCTGTTCTTAAACTCTGCGAGGACTTTTAAAGTTAAGAGTGTCTGCAGCAATGCTATTTCAAAAGGTAACGATTATGCTGGAATTTTTATAGTATAATCTATAGATGTTGATTTTGGTGGCGGTAAAATGGGGGGGAAAGCCATTTGTAAATACAACCAATTTAACTTGAGTCAGATTTTCTTTCATTCAGATTTAATCTTCTAATAATCATCATATTTCACAATTTTTAAAAGAATTTTTAAATGAAATTTAAAATTTTTTGGCTCTTCTGGGTTTTCACTGCTGCCACAGGTTCTTCTCTAGTTGCAGGGAGTGGGAGCTACTCTCTAGTTGAGGTGGGCAGGCTTCTTGTTGCGGTGACTTCTCTTGTTGTAGAACTTGGGCTCTAGGGCTCTTGGGTTTTAGGAGTTGTGGCCCATGGGCTCAACAGTTGTGGCTCCAAGGCTCTAGAGCACAGGCTCCATAGTTGTGGCTCATGGGCTTAGTTGCCGCGCAGCATGTGGGATCTTCCTGGATCAGGGAGCAAACCTTTGTCACTTGCATTGGCAGGCAGATTCTGTACCACTGAACTATGGGGGAAACCCTTCACAGTTTTTGACAAATAAGATATTATGGTTTTGTTGGGCTGTGAAACAGAGGGTTATATTAAATTTCAGGAAAATGCAACACTTTAAAACTACCCTCTGTAATTTAGTATAATAAAGTTTTGATTCTCTTTGAAAAGTAGTTTCAAGGTCATTAGTTAGTAGGCAAGGTTTCTTCTTAGTACCAGGGCTGAAATATTCTTTATGTATGGCAGTTTACAATTTTGTGCCATACACAGGGGTTGGACTCTTTGAAATTGCCTTTTTTGGGTTGTCTTTCTTTTAAAAATGGTCATTTAATATGGTTCAACCAAAATATTAGTTTTCTTTTAATCAGGTTAATTCCTTGCTTGAAGGAAAGCCTTCATGTCAAATTGAATTTTTTTTTTTTTTCTTTTCTGAGACAGGACTTTATTCTGTGTTCATGTGTCATTTGTTGATTTTCCTCTGGATTATTTGGAAGTCTGGGATTTAGTTGGTATACACCAGAGCAATTCCTTTTTTCTTGTTTTCATTCGTGTTGGTCTTGCTCTCTTCTTGTTGGTTGATGCTTGCACATTACCCGTAATATCACAATAGCCCAAATATTTTTTTATTGATTTATAAGACCTTTGAAAATAATATGGATGCTCATTTTTTTTAGCAGTTTATATTGCAAATATTGTCTTCCACTGTGTTGTCTTTTAAATCTAATAGTGATTTATTTTGTCAAATAGAATTGAATTTTGTAGTGAAGTTAATCAGTCTTTTGTGGTGTGTGAGTGGTTCATGGATTTTTGTCACATTTAGGAAATCCATTCATATACTTAGGTGGTGAAGGTATTCTACTTAGAAAATAGTGAAGTTTCACCTTTTACATTTAGGTCTTTAAATTGGAATTGCAGCAGGAGGATTTTTATTTTCCATATGGCTAGACAGTCATACTAACAGCATCTGCATGCTCATGTATTCCCCATCAACTGGTAATCCCTTCTCAGACTTGTGCCAAGCTTCCTTACATATTTGGAATGGTCTTTGAGTTTTCTGTACCATACTGTTGTAGTTTTTATATCTTTATAATATATCTTGGTAAAGACTGAAATCTCTTGACTCATATTTAATTTTAGAATTATTTTGTCAAGTTCTATAAAAATATACTTGGGCTTTTTATTAGAACTGCCTTGAATTCTTAGAAGAAATATTATGGTTTTGTTGGGCTGTGAAACAGAGGGTTATATTAAATTTCAGGAAAATGCAACACTTTAAAACTACCCTCTGTAATTTAGTATAATAAAGTTTTGATTCTCTTTGAAAAGTAGTTTCAAGGTCATTAGTTAGTAGGCAAGGTTTCTTCTTAGTACCAGGGCTGAAATATTCTTTATGTATGGCAGTTTACAATTTTGTGCCATACACAGGGGTTGGACTCTTTGAAATTGCCTTTTTTGGATTGTCTTTCTTTTAAAAATGGTCATTTAATATGGTTCAACCAAAATATTAGTTTTCTTTTAATCAGGTTAATTCCTTGCTTGAAGGAAAGCCTTCATGTCAAATTGAATTTTTTTTTTTTTTCTTTTCTGAGACAGGACTTTATTCTGTGTTCATGTGTCATTTGTTGATTTTCCTCTGGATTATTTGGAAGTCTGGGATTTAGTTGGTATACACCAGAGCAATTCCTTTTTTCTTGTTTTCATTCGTGTTGGTCTTGCTCTCTTCTTGTTGGTTGATGCTTGCACATTACCCGTAATATCACAATAGCCCAAATATTTTTTTATTGATTTATAAGACCTTTGAAAATAATATGGATGCTCATTTTTTTTAGCAGTTTATATTGCAAATATTGTCTTCCACTGTGTTGTCTTTTAAATCTAATAGTGATTTATTTTGTCAAATAGAATTGAATTTTGTAGTGAAGTTAATCAGTCTTTTGTGGTGTGTGAGTGGTTCATGGATTTTTGTCACATTTAGGAAATCCATTCATATACTTAGGTGGTGAAGGTATTCTACTTAGAAAATAGTGAAGTTTCACCTTTTACATTTAGGTCTTTAAATTGGAATTGCAGCAGGAGGATTTTTATTTTCCATATGGCTAGACAGTCATACTAACAGCATCTGCATGCTCATGTATTCCCCATCAACTGGTAATCCCTTCTCAGACTTGTGCCAAGCTTCCTTACATATTTGGAATGGTCTTTGAGTTTTCTGTACCATACTGTTGTAGTTTTTATATCTTTATAATATATCTTGGTAAAGACTGAAATCTCTTGACTCATATTTAATTTTAGAATTATTTTGTCAAGTTCTATAAAAAAATATACTTGGGCTTTTTATTAGAACTGCCTTGAATCTGTCAATTTAGAAGAAATGACAATTTTGTAATATTGAGTTGTACATAGATATCTATTTAAGAAGATGAATCATCTTTCAATAGTTTATACTTTTCTTCATGATGGTCTTGCATATCTCCTATAAAATTCATCCCAAGATATATTGCTGTGACAAATGGAAGCTTTTTTTTATTATTACATTTGGATTGTTTCCAATTTAATTTCCTCACCTATTTTTCTCCTGGATTTTTCTTTTCCAATTGACTTGTAGCAATTCATTGTGTATTCTCAATTTCAGCTCTATTATTTGTTCTGTGTATTGAAAGAAATTTTTTTGGCTATGATTTGCCATTTCTCTCTGAGTATCTTTTGGTTAACAGAACTTCTGAGTTCTTATGTAATCAGTGTACATTGTTCTTTCTCTTTATAAGATTAGTGTCTGTTTAAGAAATCTTTTCCTGAGTTTAAAAAGATGTCTTATCTTATGTAAGGTTTATTTTATTTGGAATGGATTTTTGTGTGTGGTGTGAGAAAAGGGTCAGTTTCATCATTTTCTGTACGCCTAATTGTTTCAGCACGCTGATGGGCAAGCCTTCCTTTACTGTTCTGGGGGACCTGGTTCTGTTTCTGAACTTCCTGTTCTGTTGTTGCTCTTTGCTCTGTCTGAGGGCCGGTAGCACAACTGTCGTACTTGTCTTAGTTTTCTACTAAGTCCTGATCTCCATTCCAGGGAGTGCAATCATCTTGGCCTTCACAGTGGTTTGCGTTTTTTAGGCCATCTACAATTCAAAAGGAATTTCGGAATCCATTTAGTCAAGTTACACACACAGCACACAGCTCTGATGGCACTTTGGAACTTCACTGAGTCTGTAGTTTGAGAGGAGTGGAACTCAGTCCTCCAGTTCATGAATGGAGAGACCCACTTGTTAAGTCTTCTTCTTTTTTTTTTTTTTTATTTTAGTTTTATTTTTGTGTGTGTTCTGGGTCTTTGTGGCTGCACTTAGGCTTTCTCTAGTTCCCATAAGTTGGGTCAGTGCACGGGCTTCTCACTGTGGTGGGTTCTTTTGTTGCCAAACACAGGCTCTAAGCACATGGGCTTCAGTAGTTATGGCACACGGGTTTAGCTGCCCCGAGGCATGTGGGATCTTCCTGGGGCAGGAATTGAACCTGTGTTGCCTATACTGGCAGGCAGATTCCTATCCACTGGACCATCAGGGAAGCCATTGAAGTCTTCCTTAACCTCTCTTTATAATGCCTTTTTATTTTCTGCATAGAAAGCAGAAATTAGATGTATTCCTAGATTTATGACATTTTTGATTGGTTATAAACTATATCCCACAAGTTTTTATGTCCTAAATTCTGTAGGTCTAAATGCAGTTAATTTTATTCACCTAGAAATCAGCAAACTTCACTAAAATCTTTTGTTAATTCTATTAATTTATCTGTAAATTCTTTTGGATTTTATTGTACATGATTATATTGTATGAAAATAAGGAACTGTTTTCTTTCCTTTTTAGTCCTTTTTTTTTTTTTACTCTAGCACTGGCTAAAAGCTCTATACAATGTTGGGTTAGAAGTGATGATTACAGGCATCCTTGTTGGTGTTCTCAAAGAGAAACCTTTCAACATCTCACCTGTTACTTTAGTGTGTGTGTGTGTGTGGGGGGGGGTGTTTTAAATACTCTTTATCAGATTAAAACATTTTTTCACTTTGATAAGAGTTTTTGTAATGAATGAATATTGGATTTTATCAGAAGCTTTTTTTGTGTCTTTAAAATGATATGAGTTTTTAGCTTTATTCTGTTAATCTGGTTGATTACATTGATGGATAGTAAGCTAACCTTTTCCGACTTTGGCTTCATAAATTAAAACTAAGTTGTATGTGGGGCGATGGCCCGGAGGGGTGGGGGTGGGGGACTGGGTTGGGGGTGGGGTCCAGGGATATGCATATGAATGATCAGGGAACATACAGGTCAGTGAACAACAAAACTCTATAAAATCTTTAAAATAAAGAATTAAAATAAAAATAAAATAAAATAAAATATAGGACATCTTTCTCTAGGATGCTTTAGAAAATTCTATACTATACTATGCCCTAAGACAACATAATAAAACTTCTCATGCTTCTAAAAACAAAAAAACAAACCAACAAAAAACTAAGCTGTATGATTTTTAAGTCTTTGGATGAGTTTGTATAAGTTGACTTTTTCTCCCCTTAAATGTAAGGTAGTAAGGTAGTTCAGTATTGAACTGCATTGGCTTCAGTGGGGGAACTAGCTTTAGTTTCTCTGTGGGGAAGATTTTAAAGTATGGTTCAACTTCCTTATTAGATATGAGATTATATTTTATTTCTTCTGCTCATTTTGGGTATTCTTCCAAGCATTTGTTCATTTTATCTAAAATTTCAAATGTCTTGGCATCAAATTGTCTAAAATGTCATTTAATTCGAATGTCTACAGTATGTTTTCCTTTTCATTCCTTACATTGCTTTCTTGGTTTCTCTTGTCTTTTTTCTCTTGGTTAGTCTCACCAAGGAATTCTTAATCTTATTAGTCCTTTTTTTTTTTTTTAAAGATTTATTTATTTATTTATTTTGGGTGGGGGTCGGGTTGGGGAGGGAGAGGAGCAGGCGGGCCACTTCTTTTTTTTTTTTTTTTAACATTTATTTATTTATTTATTTTGGCGGAGGTGGGGAGGGAGGGGTGGGCGGGCCACTTCCACCGGTCTTGCATTTGTGTATTTTCATCCATCTTTGTTCTTGGCCCGTGTGGGCCTCCCATCGCGTGGCCTCTGTTGTCGCAGAGCACCGGCTCTGGGCGCATGTGCTCCAGAGCTCCGGCTCGGTGATTGGACACATCGGTCCAGCCGCTCCGGCACGTGGGATCTCCAGAGTCTTTATTCTGTTGATCTGGTTGATTACATTGATGGATAGTAAGCTAACCTTTTCCGACTTTGGCTTCATAAATTAAAACTAAGTTGTATGTGGGGCGATGGCCCGGAGGGGTGGGGGTGGGGGACTGGGTTGGGGGTGGGGTCCAGGGATATGCATATGAATGATCAGGGAACATACAGGTCAGTGAACAACAAAACTCTATAAAATCTTTAAAATAAAGAATTAAAATAAAAATAAAATAAAATAAAATATAGGACATCTTTCTCTAGGATGCTTTAGAAAATTCTATACTATACTATGCCCTAAGACAACATAATAAAACTTCTCATGCTTCTAAAAACAAAAAAACAAACCAACAAAAAACTAAGCTGTATGATTTTTAAGTCTTTGGATGAGTTTGTATAAGTTGACTTTTTCTCCCCTTAAATGTAAGGTAGTAAGGTAGTTCAGTATTGAACTGCATTGGCTTCAGTGGGGGAACTAGCTTTAGTTTCTCTGTGGGGAAGATTTTAAAGTATGGTTCAACTTCCTTATTAGATATGAGATTATATTTTATTTCTTCTGCTCATTTTGGGTATTCTTCCAAGCATTTGTTCATTTTATCTAAAATTTCAAATGTCTTGGCATCAAATTGTCTAAAATGTCATTTAATTCGAATGTCTACAGTATGTTTTCCTTTTCATTCCTTACATTGCTTTCTTGGTTTCTCTTGTCTTTTTTCTCTTGGTTAGTCTCACCAAGGAATTCTTAATCTTATTAGTCCTTTTTTTTTTTTTTAAAGATTTATTTATTTATTTATTTTGGGTGGGGGTCGGGTTGGGGAGGGAGAGGAGCAGGCGGGCCACTTCTTTTTTTTTTTTTTAACATTTATTTATTTATTTATTTTGGCGGAGGTGGGGAGGGAGGGGGTGGGCGGGCCACTTCCACCGGTCTTGCATTTGTGTATTTTCATCCATCTTTGTTCTTTGGCCCGTGTGGGCCTCCCATCGCGGTGGCCTCTGTTGTCGCAGAGCACCGGCTCTGGGCGCATGTGCTCCAGAGCTCCGGCTCGGTGATTGGACACATCGGTCCAGCCGCTCCGCGGCACGTGGGATCTTCCCCAGGCCAGGGATCGAACCGGCACCCCTTGCACTGCAAAGCGATGTCCTTACCCACTGGACCACCAGGGAAGCCCCCCAGGCGGGCCACTTCTATTGGTCTTTCATTTCTCTAGTTTAATCCATCTTTGTTCTTTGGCCCGCGTGGGCCTCCCATCGCGGTGGCCTCTGTTGTCGCAGAGCACCGGCTCTGGGCGCATGTGCTCCAGAGCTCCGGCTCGGTGATTGGACACATCGGTCCAGCCGCTCCGCGGCACGTGGGATCTTCCCCAGGCCAGGGATCGAACCGGCACCCCTTGCACTGCAAAGCGATGTCCTTACCCACTGGACCACCAGGGAAGCCCCCCAGGCGGGCCACTTCTATTGGTCTTTCATTTCTCTAGTTTAATCCATCTTTGTTCTTTGGCCCGCGTGGGCCTCCCATCGCGGTGGCCTCTGTTGTCGCAGAGCACCGGCTCTGGGCGCATGTGCTCCAGAGCTCCGGCTCGGTGATTGGACACATCGGACCAGCAGCTCCGCAGCACGTGGGATCTTCCCAGGCCAGGGATCAAACCGGCGCCCCTTGCACTGCAAGGCAGTGTCCTTACCCACTGGACCACCAGGGGAAGCCCTTATTAGTCCTTTTAAAGTACCAAGTATCTTGACCTTACTGCTCTTCCTTGTTATTTGCTTTTTATTTCATCAATATTATCTTTAGTGGCTTCCTTCATCTCTGGCTTTAGTAATCATGTTGCTCCTCTCGCTTTCATCCTCTGAAACCGAAGCCAGCTATACTTTCTCCCTGTTTCTTCCTGTAGCTAGGTTATTGCAACTCTGCCACCATGTTCAAGGCATGCCTGGTCCAGGGCTCCATCTTAAAAAAAAAAAAAAAAAAATTATCTTTAGTGCTTCCTTTCTTCTACTTTTCTTTGGTTTAATGTTATTTTCCTAACTTCTTGAAATGGATGCTTAACTCCTAGGTTTTTTAGCCTTTCTCTTTTCTGTTTCGCATTTAAGATTATAAATTTCCCTTTAGGAATAGATTTAGCTTCATCATACAAGTTTCTATATGTATTCCTTATTATTTAGTTCAGAATATTTTCTAATTTCTGCTGTGTTTTTTTTTCTTAGCCTCATGGGTTATATACTCTCTTATTTTCAAACATGAGGATTTTGTACCTATCTTCTAGTTATTGACTTCTGGTTGTATTTCATTGTGGGCAGAAAACATATTATGTCTTTTTTTGTTCTTTGAAATTTGTTTAGACTTGCTTCATGGCCCAGTATTTGGCCAATTTTATCAAATGTTTTCTCTGCACTTGAAAAGAAAGTGTATTATGCATTGTTCTGAAGAGTCTTCTATATGTGCCCATTAGGTTGTTCGGTAATTATTTTATTCAAATATTCTATATCTTTACTGATTTTTTTTTTAATTTGACTGAGGTTTTTCTTCTTTCCATCCCCACTGTTTGCTTGGAAGTCATATATTCTTTTTATATTCCTTAGTAATTACTCTAAAGATCTCAGCCTACATCCTTTATTTACCTATCAGTTTGTGGGGCTTTTTTGAGGGGTTGACCACATATCTTTCTGAAATCTGTCTTTAGTTTTAGGAGTTAGCCTATAGATTCCCTTGGGTTTGTCAGGCCTGCAAACAGAGTTTGTTTCTTCTGTTTTTATTTCTATACATTTTGGTTCTCTTTCTAACCTTATAATCCTGGCTAAGCCATGTAGTACAGTGTTGAATAGCAGCAGCCAGTAGTGGACATTCTGTTTGGTTCTTGGCTTTAAAAGGCAACTTACCATCATTTCTTCATTAACATAATGTACCTGGTATGTATCCTGGTAGATTCCTTTCATCATACTTAAAAAGTGAAAACCCTTGTCCAGTGGCAAAAGTTTAGTGAGTAAATACACATTTATGTTTTAAGTTAAAATACTGAAAAATAAGTGTAAAACATCTTAATGCTTTCCTGCATACCTGGCCTGACTGGATGAGAGGCTGTCTCCTCTCTCTTTGCTTGTGCCTGTCCACAGCCACCGGCACGTGGATCTGCAAAAGTTGTTTCATTTTTCAAATAGGAGGATATAAGGGCTGTGGAGACTCAGAGATGTGGTCCAGAGTTAAACTGTTAATCACACACAGCTGAGAACTGGCTTCTTAATGGTCAGTAGCCTCCTTTAGCAAGAAGCTTTTACTTATCAAGACAGAGGGCGGGACTTCCCTGGTGGTCCAGTGGGTAAGGACACTGCCTTGCAGTGCAAGGGGCGCCGGTTCGTTTCCTGGCCTGGGAAGATCCCATGTGCCGTTGAGCAGCTGGACCGATGTGTCCAACTACCGAGCCAGAGCTCTGGAGTGAGTGTGCCCAGAGCCAGTGCTCTGAAGCAACAGAGGCCACTGCGATGGGAGGTCCACACGGGCCAAAGAACAAAGATGGAAATAAATGAAAGACCAATGGAAGTGGCCAAAAAAAAAAAAAAAAAAAACCAACAAGACACGGGGTGGTACAGAGTTCACTTTGCAAGTCCTTAGCTTAGAATAGTGAATTTCAAGCTACAGGCTGCAAAATAAATCCAGTGGTTCATGTTTTTTAAAGGACAGAATAGAAAACAGAGTGCATCTCAAGGTAAAAGGAAATGTTCGGAATGATATCAAATAAGTTCAACATACACTAGCTAAGACAAAAGCCACAGATCAATGTAAAAGTAATAGAAATAACACACTTTTTCACTCATGCTTTGTGTGCCTGGACAAAAGTAGAAATTGGAAAAAAAGCATGAAACTTCGAGGACGAAATGACATGAAATCTAGTTGGCGTTAAATGCTATGGGGAGGGGGTGAACACATCCATGTGGAACCTGGAAATGGTACAGATGAAGCTATTTGCAAAACAAAATTAGAGACACAGAGGTAGAGAACAAATGTGTGGATACCAAGGGGGAAAGGGTGGCAGGAGGAATTGGGAGTTAGGGGTGGCGTATACACACTCTTGACCCCATATGTGAAATAGATGACTGAGGGCAGCCTACTGCAGAGCACAAGAACTCGATCGCATGCTCTGGGGTGACCTGGACGGGGGACAGCCAGAGCGAAGGGGAGAGATGGATGTGTCCAGCTGACTGACCTTGCTGTGCATTGGAAGCCAACACTACATTGTAAAGCAACTATCCACCAATAACAATTAAGTCATAATAAAATGCTACAGCAGAGGGTATAGAAAGAGGGAGGGACAGAAGGATGAGGGAAGAAAAGAAACACATATAACTGAATAGTTATGGAGTCTGGGGAGCAGGTGTATGGGGGCTCATTATGCTCTTCTTTCTACTGTAATGTATATTTTACGGCACAATAACTAGCTGAAATGGAAGGAATAATAGGTATAGCAAATGCTAGGTAGTGGTTTGGGTTCTGTCCATGTTTTATCTTTTACGGTTTTCTCTTATTTACATTAGTAGAGAAACAGGGTGTATAATTTGCTTTTCATGAGTGTGCATCTCCTTAGCTTTAGAGCCCTAGAGCAGAACCCGTTACTGCAGTGCCCAGGGGTCATGACCAGGAACCACATGCCCATGCACATTCATGCATATAAGTAACATCGAACTGCAGGCAGAACCTCAGAGCAAGCAGCGTGAGGGCTTTGGCTATCTCTGAATTGGAATGTTTTGAACCTGCGCTTTCAGAGTGAAAATCAATCCACCATGAACTCTTGAAATACTTCAGAGAGTAGTTTTATACCGAGTGCTCCCAGGAACAATGGTTCACGGTCTGACTTCTTTTCTAGGAAGAACTGGAACTATGATCTGTGCCTACCTTATTGCCAGTGAGAAATTTGCCACCGCAGAGGTATGAAAGAGGCTCCCGTGAACACTGGTCTTAGGCTGCTTGAGTCTGCTAGCTTTGAACCCTCACTGGTAGGATGTTAAGATGATTCCTTGAGTCATGGTGTGTGTGTGTGTTCAGTGCTAAGTCGTGTCCAACTCTTTGCCACACCATGGACTGCAGCACCCCAGGCTTCTCTGTCCTTCAGTACGTCCCAGAGTTTGTTCAAATTCAAATCCATGGAGTCCTGTTACTTAATGAAATTGTAACTGGAGAGGTGGTTATTAAAACGCCTGGCTTGGATAACTGGCACTTGCTTGATTGGCAGTGGTTGGTAACCGATCTCAGTGCCTCTTCCTCTGGACTGAGATCAGAATGAAGTCTCTGAGATGCTCACCTTGGGCACAAAATTTAAGGGAATGCCCAAAAATCTCAGTAATTGAGATCAATAACCTTCTAATGCAATATTTTTAAAAATTCAAAATTAATACCACATTCATCGTAAGAAGTATCAAAAAAATCCGGGTTTATCTATAGCTCTTCTTTCTACTGTAATGTATATTTTACGGCACAATAACTAGCTGAAATGGAAGGAATAATAGGTATAGCAAATGCTAGGTAGTGGTTTGGGTTCTGTCCATGTTTTATCTTTTACGGTTTTCGCTTATTTACATTAGTAGAGAAACAGGGTGTATAATTTGCTTTTCATGAGTGTGCATCTCCTTAGCTTTAGAGCCCTAGAGCAGAACCCGTTACTGCAGTGCCCAGGGGTCATGACCAGGAACCACATGCCCATGCACATTCATGCATATAAGTAACATCGAACTGCAGGCAGAACCTCAGAGCAAGCAGCGTGAGGGCTTTGGCTATCTCTGAATTGGAATGTTTTGAACCTGCGCTTTCAGAGTGAAAATCAATCCACCATGAACTCTTGAAATACTTCAGAGAGTAGTTTTATACCGAGTGCTCCCAGGAACAATGGTTCACGGTCTGACTTCTTTTCTAGGAAGAACTGGAACTATGATCTGTGCCTACCTTATTGCCAGTGAGAAATTTGCCACCGCAGAGGTATGAAAGAGGCTCCCGTGAACACTGGTCTTAGGCTGCTTGAGTCTGCTAGCTTTGAACCCTCACTGGTAGGATGTTAAGATGATTCCTTGAGTCATGGTGTGTGTGTGTGTTCAGTGCTAAGTCGTGTCCAACTCTTTGCCACACCATGGACTGCAGCACCCCAGGCTTCTCTGTCCTTCAGTACGTCCCAGAGTTTGTTCAAATTCAAATCCATGGAGTCCTGTTACTTAATGAAATTGTAACTGGAGAGGTGGTTATTAAAACGCCTGGCTTGGATAACTGGCACTTGCTTGATTGGCAGTGGTTGGTAACCGATCTCAGTGCCTCTTCCTCTGGACTGAGATCAGAATGAAGTCTCTGAGATGCTCACCTTGGGCACAAAATTTAAGGGAATGCCCAAAAATCTCAGTAATTGAGATCAATAACCTTCTAATGCAATATTTTTAAAAATTCAAAATTAATACCCCACATTCATCGTAAGTACAGTATCAATATTTTGAATAGAGAAGGATCCAATAGAAGCAGGGTTAGTTTGAAGTGAGTAAGGCTGAGTTATGTAAGTGTGGCCTTTCCTGGTAGCTCAGCTGGTAAAGAATTCACCTGTAGTGCAGGAGACTCCAGTTTGATTCCTGGGTCAGAAAGATCTCCTGGAGAAGGGAAGGGCTACCCAACTCCAGTATTCTTGCCTGGAGAATCCCCATGGACAGAGCAGCCTGGCGGGCTGCAGTTCATGGCGTCGCGAAGAGTCAGACATGACTGAACAACTAAGCACAGCACATGCAAGTGCAAACAAACTTCAGCAATCCAGAAACGTGACTTCCTCCCCCAGCCCTTGTTTTGCTATAATCCTGGCTTTCCTCCTTCCTCACGGGAATAATCAGCCGATGTGGTTACCAAAAATTTCAAAAAGACCTTGAACATCCTTGAAAGTGCTCGGTAGGTAAAAGGCATCATTTTCCAATCCAGAACAAAGTCTCCCTTGGACATTATTATTTTTGCACAGTCAGTAGCTGTGAAGTCTGTGCTCTCTGGGAGTTTCTCAAAAGACAGGATGGGCTGTGGCTATGTCTTAAAGCAGGGTTCTCACTCTTTTTTTCCTGCTGTGATCTTGCTGAGAAGGCCAGGCTCCCAGCAACTCCACTCCTCTCTCAGCTTGCTGCCCTGATAAGAGAAGCTGAGGGTTAGGCCCTGGGTCCAGCACTCTGATTCCACCCTCCTCTTTGTTTCTAATTTAAGACACACGGGTTAGGACAGTGGATGCTCTAGGACAGTGTTTTTTTAACACTGTGGATCACAGTTTATCAGGGAGTTGTGAAGTCAACTTATTGGGTTGTGACTTGTACTTTTAAAACAAGATGGGAAAGATTAGGAAAAGGTGAGTATTGTTTTGTGAAACTTTTGTTTCAGTTGTGTGTTCGTGAGAGTGTGCGTGTATGTCCCAGGTTTATGGATTTAAAAATGAAAAGTTGGAGGGCTTTCCTAGTGGTCCAGTGGTTAAGATGCTGCACTTCCAACTCAGGGGCACAGGTTCAATCCCTGGCCAGGGAACTGTGATCCCACATTGGTATGCGGCCAAAACAAAGAGAACATTTGTAAGCTATTGGTTTGAAACCCTGGATAGAGCCAGAGGCCAGTGCTTAGGCCTGTGCTGCCTCTGACCAGCTACATGTATACCCATGGCAGGCCACTTGGTTTTCTTTTGGTCCTAATCTTCTCCATTTAAAAAATAGAAAGATAAGAAAGAGGACCAGATTGTCTTTAAAATCTTCCAGCTCTAAAATTATCTATGAATCTATGAATGAGAGTAGGCCTTGATGTGCCTGTTAGTTCTGTTACTTTGGATAGCCTCTGCCCAGAGACCGCTGACTTAAGTCATATGCCTTTAGAAACTTTAGAATGCCATCTACAGGAAAGGAAAGTCCAGACAGCCCGTGACTGGACTGTCCCCATTTTTATAGGACAGTCTGTACTATTTTGGAGAACGGCGAACAGATAAATCCATCAGCAGTAAATTTCAGGGAGTAGAGACGCCTTCTCAGGTAAGTGTACTTTCTTTAAAGGGGTCACTCTGGGTGATTAGGTTAAGATTGGCACCTATTACCTGGTTTTGGTTTCTTTTAAAAAAGTGTTTATTTATTTTTGGCTGTGCTGAGTCATAGCTGTCTGCAGGTTTTCTCTAGTTGTGATGTATGGGCTTTTGTGATGGCTTCTCTTGTTGTGGAGCACAGACTCTAGGCACTTGGGTTTCAGTAGTTGTGGCCTTCAGGCTCTAGAGCACAGGCTCAGTAGTTGTGGCACATAGGCTTAGTTTCCTGTGGCAGGTGAGATCTTCCTGGACGAGGGATTGAACCTGTGTCCCCTGCATCGGCAGGCAGATTCTTTGCCACTGGACCACCAGGAAAGTCCTGGATGCATTTGCCACTCTTTTCCTTGGGGAATTCCTTGGGTGCCTCGTGACAAGCCCTGATCCCTTCCAGAGGCCAGGAGCCCAGCCTTCGGTGGTGCTTAGCTTTGCAAGCACTGTGTTCTCGAAATGTTGGCTATTGTTCACAGAGTTCAGGAGTGAAGGTCCAGTTTCTAAGGTTCTAGATCATCCTTGAAGATGATCTGAAGTCACCTGCTTTTCATTCCCTGTAGAGATGAACTGAGTTTTTCACAAACCCCGACTTGGGCAGTTCATCCCTTGCATGATACCACTCGTGTGTGTGTCCGTGCACACACACACACACATGTGCGTGTACATGGGGGAGAGACAGCAACAGAAGGAGATCAACAGAGATGGTAGTGTGGGCTGTATTTCAAAAGAGAAACGAAAGGGAAAAGTGACATTACCTACTACACACTATTGTACATTTAGATGTATTACCTCATTTAATCTTCAGACAACGTATGTGAAATATACGTTGTTATTTTCCTTTTAAAATGTTCTACCATGGGTTTTTTCAAACACGAAAGGTCAAGATGGTCATGCCATAAATCTCTTATAGCCATCACACTGCTTCAGCACTCATTTCATCCTGTGGCCAGCCATGGTTCATTCATTCCCTCCCCACTGTGCACTCCCCCCCCCCGACCCTCCCCCCACACACACACTCGACTTCACACTAAACTTGGATTCTTTAGAAGGAAATCCCAGACATCAGATCCTCTCATCCCTCAAGCATATTGGTACAATATCTAGCATAAAGACTCTAAAAATCCCTTAAAACCATTGACACAAATAAAAATACTATACCTTAAGAATATCGAATGTCTAGCCCATGTTTCAATTTCCATAACTATCTTAAAATTTTTTGAAAACTTTGTTTCAGTCAGGCTTCAAGCAAGGGCACACAGTTCATTTTGTTGCTGTGTCTCTTTAAGCCTCTCTTAGTTTATAGGTTTATAGGTTTCCACCTCTTTTTTTTTCTTTGTAAATTTTTTATTGTAAAAACCAGAATGTTAAAAAAAAAAATAAAACAAAAAACCCAGAATGTTTATCCTCTATAGAGTTTACAACATTCTAGACTTTGTTGAATCCTGCTAAGGGGTTTTGCATTCATTCATTATCTCATTTGATATTCTCAACAAGTCAATGACGAGGCACCATTATGATTCCCATTATATAGACTGGGAAATTGAGGTTCAGAGACATTAACTTTGAGCGAAGACCTCAAATTCAGATCTTTCAGATTCTGAGACTCATTATTTCCCATCCTGTGCATAGCTTCTCATTTGGCTTGCCCTTCAAACCCAAGTGAGAGTTGGCTGGAAATTCTTCAGTAAATGTGCACGTGGGTTCTTTGAAGTGATGGGAGCCAAAAAGATACCCTTGGTTTCGTTAGCAGAACACTGTGACTACTGGCTTCGTACATTCCATTTGGCATCAAAAAAACTCAGCCTTATCCACTAAGACTTTTTAGCCAAGCTCAGATAACACAAGGAGAAAAAAATAGCTGTAGGCTAAAAGTAATATAGCAGTTTATTGAAGTCCAGCTTGAATCATGCCACTTCACGCTCAAAATTCATAATGGCTTCTGACTGCCAGTGGCCACAAACATCTGTTAACCTGGCACTCCAGACCCTCTGTGATTTGATTTTTCCAACTACTACTTCCTCTGCGTGCATTCATACATCCTCCGCTCTCTCACACCTGGAGCGTTTGCTGCTTCCTCCGCCCCAGTTTATATCCACATGCTCACAGGGGCCCGGAGTCCTGGAGTCCAGCCCTCCCCAACCTGAAGTAGTCTCCTGCTTTTTCAGTTCTCATGGCCCTTTGTGTTCCTTTCAGGGACTAAGTCACTTTCCATCATTCTCCAGCTATTTGAAGTGGTGTCTTCTCTACCCTTTTTGCAAATCCATGTCCTGCCCATCTTTCTATCCTGGCAGCTTGAAATGCCTCATATACCATCTCCTTTTTTTGTACTGAGCATTTACTAAGTATATGATGATTTTATGAACTTCCTTTTATGAACTCCTTTTGCTTTGGGCTGTAGGAGAAGGAAGAGTGAGAGAATAAACAGAGAAAAAGCAGCTCCAGGGCTCTGGTGGGTTACAAGCCTTTAGTGGAAGGTCAGGAACTGGTGGCAGGGACTTCTTGGTGGTCCAGTGGTTAACACCCTCTTGCTTCCATTGCAAGGGGTGCGGGTCAGTCCCTGTTGGAGAACAAGTCAATGACGAGGCACCATTATGATCCCCATTATATAGACTGGGAAATTGAGGTTCAGAGACATTAACTGTGAGCGAAGACCTCAAATTCAGATCTTTCAGATTCTGAGACTCATTATTTCCCATCCTGTGCATAGCTTCTCATTTGGCTTGCCCTTCAAACCCAAGTGAGAGTTGGCTGGAAATTCTTCAGTAAATGTGCACGTGGGTTCTTTGAAGTGATGGGAGCCAAAAAGATACCCTTGGTTTCGTTAGCAGAACACTGTGACTACTGGCTTCGACATTCCATTTGGCATCAAAAACTCAGCCTTATCCACTAAGACTTTTTAGCCAAGCTCAGATAACACAAGGAGAAAAAAATAGCTGTAGGCTAAAAGTAATATAGCAGTTTATTGAAGTCCAGCTTGAATCATGCCACTTCACGCTCAAAATTCATAATGGCTTCTGACTGCCAGTGGCCACAAACATCTGTTAACCTGGCACTCCAGACCCTCTGTGATTTGATTTTTCCAACTACTACTTCCTCTGCGTGCATTCATACATCCTCCGCTCTCTCACACCTGGAGCGTTTGCTGCTTCCTCCGCCCCAGTTTATATCCACATGCTCACAGGGGCCCGGAGTCCTGGAGTCCAGCCCTCCCCAACCTGAAGTAGTCTCCTGCTTTTTCAGTTCTCATGGCCCTTTGTGTTCCTTTCAGGGACTAAGTCACTTTCCATCATTCTCCAGCTATTTGAAGTGGTGTCTTCTCTACCCTTTTTGCAAATCCATGTCCTGCCCATCTTTCTATCCTGGCAGCTTGAAATGCCTCATATACCATCTCCTTTTTTTGTACTGAGCATTTACTAAGTATATGATGATTTTATGAACTTCCTTTTATGAACTCCTTTTGCTTTGGGCTGTAGGAGAAGGAAGAGTGAGAGAATAAACAGAGAAAAAGCAGCTCCAGGGCTCTGGTGGGTTACAAGCCTTTAGTGGAAGGTCAGGAACTGGTGGCAGGGACTTCTTGGTGGTCCAGTGGTTAACACCCTCTTGCTTCCATTGCAAGGGGTGCGGGTTCAGTCCCTGTTTGGAGGAAATGAGATCCCACATGCCACACCGCCAAAAAAGTCAAATAAATAAATAAAACAAATTGGACCAAGATTTTTTTTTTTAATTCTAAAAAGAAAAAAGAATCATCTAGGGGCAGGAACGAAGGGAATGTTAGCTATAGCTCCTTCAAGCACTCCTCCATCCTTGTTTCCTCCACAGTCACAGGGGGTGTGTCTAATTTTGGTCCAAAACAACACCAGCCTGGGCTGATTCATTGGGCTAACAACGCAGCAACCCGGCCTCGGGCTTGAGGGCTGTGCTTGTGAGGCCCCAGGGCTGGGGTCCCTGTGCGTGTGGTGGTGATTCTCAGACCCCATCCCTTCCTGGCCCTGCTCTGTGGCTCCCTCCACGCACTACCTACATTTCATCCACCTCTGACTTAAGAGCTTGGCTGGCCCTTTCCAACGGGGAGGACAGTGGAATTTAATTTTACTCACATTTACTGAGGAGCGGGGAAGAGCCTGTGAACTTTTCAGTCCAGCTGATCCCTCATCAGAACTCTTTGACTTCTAGAAGAAGAGTCTGGGAGAGCCCTTGTGAGCAGCTTCCTGTAGAAGGACTAGGCTGAGAGAATGCCTAGGGCTTCTCTGGAAAAATGGGATTGGGGAAATGGACCGTGGAGAACCCAGCGCTGACTGGGACTGGAGAAGAATGTGTATGTGTGGCTGGCCTCAGGGGCCAGGGTGGGGGTCTCCCCCCAAATTTCTACATTTTCCCTTCTCTCACCCAAGAAGGCTGCTCCCTCTCCCCACAAAGCACAAATCTTCCTTAGGCTCAGCCACCGCAAAGCTTCTACCCCCGACTGGCCTCTGTATCTGCAAGGGTCAACTGCATCTTGCTGTAAAGCTGTCATTAACTGTTTTGCTGGTTCTGGCTAGTTGCTCTCTCAGTCCTGGCAGCCTCTCAGAACACCGATCCCCTTTCCTGTTCCTTTCCCATTGCTTTTAGTTCAGTATTTTTTCCCCTCAGGTCGACTCTCAGCCATAAGACAACAATGGCTTGTTATGTAACAGCCTCCAGGCAATGTTTCCTTCATCCATTATTTTCCTCAAGAAAATTAGGGTGTAGAGCTTCCCTGGTGGTCCAGTGGGTGTGGAGTCCTCCTAGCAGTGCAGGGGGCACTGGATCGATCCCTAGCCCAGGAAGATCCCATGTGCCGCGGAGCGGCTGGACCGGTGTGTCCAATGGTGAGCCAGCGCTCTGGGCCGTGTGCACCCAGAGCCAGGGCTCTGTGGCGAGAGAGGCCACTGTGATGGGAGGCCCAGGCTGATTCATTGGGCTAACAACGCAGCAACCCGGCCTCGGGCTTGAGGGCTGTGCTTGTGAGGCCCCAGGGCTGGGGTCCCTGTGCGTGTGGTGGTGATTCTCAGACCCCATCCCTTCCTGGCCCTGCTCTGTGGCTCCCTCCACGCACTACCTACATTTCATCCACCTCTGACTTAAGAGCTTGGCTGGCCCTTTCCAACGGGGAGGACAGTGGAATTTAATTTTACTCACATTTACTGAGGAGCGGGGAAGAGCCTGTGAACTTTTCAGTCCAGCTGATCCCTCATCAGAACTCTTTGACTTCTAGAAGAAGAGTCTGGGAGAGCCCTTGTGAGCAGCTTCCTGTAGAAGGACTAGGCTGAGAGAATGCCTAGGGCTTCTCTGGAAAAATGAGATTGGGGAAATGGACCGTGGAGAACCCAGCGCTGACTGGGACTGGAGAAGAATGTGTATGTGTGGCTGGCCTCAGGGGCCAGGGTGGGGGTCTCCCCCCAAATTTCTACATTTTCCCTTCTCTCACCCAAGAAGGCTGCTCCCTCTCCCCACAAAGCACAAATCTTCCTTAGGCTCAGCCACCGCAAAGCTTCTACCCCCGACTGGCCTCTGTATCTGCAAGGGTCAACTGCATCTTGCTGTAAAGCTGTCATTAACTGTTTTGCTGGTTCTGGCTAGTTGCTCTCTCAGTCCTGGCAGCCTCTCAGAACACCGATCCCCTTTCCTGTTCCTTTCCCATTGCTTTTAGTTCAGTATTTTTTCCCCTCAGGTCGACTCTCAGCCATAAGACAACAATGGCTTGTTATGTAACAGCCTCCAGGCAATGTTTCCTTCATCCATTATTTTCCTCAAGAAAATTAGGGTGTAGAGCTTCCCTGGTGGTCCAGTGGGTGTGGAGTCCTCCTAGCAGTGCAGGGGGCACTGGATCGATCCCTAGCCCAGGAAGATCCCATGTGCCGCGGAGCGGCTGGACCGGTGTGTCCAATGGTGAGCCAGCGCTCTGGGCCGTGTGCACCCAGAGCCAGGGCTCTGTGGCGAGAGAGGCCACTGTGATGGGAGGCCCACACGGGCCAAGGAGTGAATATGGATAGGAATAAATGGATGGAAAATCAATAGAAGAGACCAAAAAAAAAAAAAATTAGAACGTTGACTTTAGACTTTTCACCTCCACAGAAATCAAAACCTCTTTTATGAGGGGGATGTGCATATGACTAATCTGGAATCATACATATCTGTAAACAACAAAACTCTAAAAGTAAAAAGTAAAATAAAAATTAAAAAATCAAAACAGAAACCTCTGTTATTTTGCAGAATAGATTCGTTGGATATTTTGCAGTGGTGAAAAATACCTACAACTTGACACTTCCTCCACAAAAAATGCTCATGATCAAAAAAATTGTGATTTATTCAATTCATGGTAAGTGCTTTATGTATAATTGGAGAATTGGGCAGGAGGGCCAGCGTTCTTACTCTTTGGGAGGATTTTCTCATGGTAATATACACAGACAGTCCCACCTGATAGCTGACTTTAATGGAGCCTCACATGTAAGCGCCTCCCCCTGGAATTGTCCATCAGCCCAGCACCGCGATGGCCACATTCTCATTGCTGTTTGGTAACTACGTCCTGTCTGACTCCTTGTGACCCCATGGACTGCAGCACTAGAGGCCCGCCTCCCTGTCCTTTCCAGTTTGCTCAAATTCATGCCCACTGAATCAATGATGCTACCTAACCATCTCATTCTCTGCCACGCCCTTCTTTTGCCTTCAACTTTTTTCTTTTTTTGCCTCTAGGTTATCATTGTTTTCAGCCATCTCTATTCTTTGGCCTATGTGGACCTTTTATTGTAGTGTCCTCTCTCAGCACTGGCTCTGGGCGCATGTGCTCCAGAGCGCTGGTTCGTAATTGGACACACTGGCCCAGCCGCTCCATGGCACATGGGATCTTCCCGGGCCAGGGTTCGAACCGGTGCCCCTTGCACTGCAAGGTGGACTCTACCCACTGGACCACCAGGGAAGCCCTTGCCTTCAATATTTCTCAGCACTGGGGCTTCACTGGTTGCTCACGTGGCAAAGAATCTTCCTGAAATGCAGGAGACCCGGCTTTGATCCCTGGGTGGGGAAGATCCCCTGAAGGAAGGGCATGGCAACCTACTCCAGTATTCTTGCCTGGGATAATCCCACAGACAGAGGAGCCTGGGGGCTACAGTTCATGGGGTCACAAAGAGCCAGACACAACTAAGCAAGTAACACTTCACAGAAATACTCTCTAGACATGTATTTTTTAATGCTTAATCCAATTCTTCAGAAATAAGAGACTCCTTCAAAACATATGTAAAAATTGCATAATAAAAAAATTACATTTGTTCACTTAAATAGAAAGGGTTTTTTTCAAATTACATGTTTCTCCCTCGCTCCCCCAACCTCCACACCACCACGGCCACCTCCCGATGGCAGTGAGTTGTGAGGAGGACCACGGGCAGGAGGGCCATGGGTTTCTGGCTTCTGTAAACAAACATCAGTCTAGCAGCAAGGGTTCTGTGGGAAATTTTGGTCTAGATTTCCAAACAAGCAATGCGCAGGCAGACCCTGGGAACCCAGCCTGTTTGAGCAGAAGGCTGCCTGTGTGTATAAAGGAGGCACTGTTTGTGAGGAAGTTCTGCAGGCTGCTGAGTTCTCTCCGAGGCCCCTTCTGTCTCCTGTGTGTGTGATGTCTGAGGGACAGGGTGGGAGTGGCGTCTCGCTCGGAACGCCAGCTGCCCTTAGACCTCCAGTTGGGGAAGCGGGGCTTGTCCAGCAGCTGGCGGGCAGGAGGGGACAACGGTGGCTCGCTCCCCATTCTTCCCTGCACAGAGCCTGACTGCTTTATTCTGCAGTGTGAGAGGCAGTGCAGGTGGCTAGGGGAGCAATTTCTTTCTCTTGGAAGTTTAAATCCTGCTATAAAACCAAGCTGGTGGCATGAGAGCCTGTTTGGTACCTGCCTGTATCTTCTCCCTGAGGGTCCTCTTGGTTAATGATGGGAGTCCGGGCAGACCTTATTTTATTGTGCTTTCCTTTGTCACACATCACAGATGTTGCTTTTGTGTTTTTTTTTTTAAACAAATGAAAGCATTGTGATGATTCTGAGTTGTCAGATGATGGTTAGCATTTTTTTTTTAGCCATTTGGCAATCTAGTATTTTTTTTTGATGAAGGCATGTATAGTGTTTTTTTAGACACAAACAGACTACAGTACAGTGTAAATATAAATTTTTATATGCACTGGGGCACCAAAAAAATGTGACTCGCTTTATTGAGCTATTTGCTTTACTGCAGTGGTCTAGAACAAAACCCACAGTATCCCTGAGGTATGCCTGTAAAATCTCTATACAGAGTATGAAGCTGCTCCAAAGAGGCAAATAGGTATTTTGTCTGATGGAGTTTTGATACATGGCTCCAACATGAACCATGAGAAGAGGAATCATTTCTCAAAATACTAAGCCTAATTTTGATAAGTTCTAGCACTTCACAGGTTGTCTCAGCCTGATATCATATCCTAGGACTGGGGACGTCTCTTAGTATTTGGGTATTTGGGGTTTTCCTTAACATCTGTGGAGACGTTGTTTAGTTAAAACTGTAAAGAGCAGATCTGGAGAACAGAGGAACTAATGTAACTTTATTTTTTAATTTTATAAATTTTGGGCGGGGGTCGAGCTGGGGAGGGAGGGGAGTGGGCGGGCCACTTCTATTGGTCTTTCATTTCTCTGTTTTCATCCGTCTTTGTTCTTTGGCTCCTGTGGGCCTCCCATCACGGTGGCGTCTGTTGTCGCAGAGCGCCGGCTCTGGGCGCATGCGCTCCAGAGCTCCGGCTCAGTAATTGGACACATCGGTCCAGCCGCTCCGGGTCCAGCCGCTCCGCGGCACGTGGGATCTTCCCAGGCCAGGGATCGAACCGGCGCCCCTTGCACTGCAAGGCGGTGTCCTTACCCACTGGACCACCAGGGGAAGCCCCTACTGTAACTTTATAACCACTTCAGGGTAGAAACTGGTGGAGAGTTTTACGGGTTTAATTGTCTCGTCACAGGCAAACATAAAGGAGAGGATTTTAAACGTCTAATTTGAGATCCTTCATAGAGGCTTCCAGACAGAAAGCAGTGTCCTCATGGTGTGGGACTTTGCTGGCTGAGCCCACTTAAGAAACACACACAGTGAAGCGATGGAAAAACAGACATGGACGGTAGACATATGGACATTGTGGGGAATGAACAGTGGGTGGGGGGCGTAAAGGACGTATCATGAAAACATACTATCATATGCGAAAAAAATAGCTATTGTCATTGGGCTGTGAGAAAAAGGGATCCTGCAGGGTGCTGTGCGACGGCCTGGAGGGGTGGGATGGGGGTATATACATATGACTAATCTGGGATCATACATATTTGTGAACAACAGAACTCTGTAAAAGTAAAAAGTAAAATAAAAATTAAAAAAAGAAAAAAAACGAAGGCATGCCTGGTGTGCTAAACTTCTTGCTGCACCCACGTAATGAGCAGGCCAAACCCAGTGACACCAGCTTCTTTTGGAATAAGAATTATCTCCTTTGAGGGAGATCAAGGTGGTTGAGTTAGGAGGATGTTGAGCTCACCTGCCCCCAGGAATACATCAAAAATATGGCTACTCAGAGCAGCTCCCTCACTGCGATCTATTGAAAGTTAGCCCTCGACACAAGGGTTTAAAAACAACAGAAGAAAAAAGAAAAAAAAATAATTTTTTTTATTAAAAAAAAAAAAATCAAAAAAAAAAAAATATAGCTACTCATGAAGCGACCTGAAGGCTGATAGATAAGCTCTTCTATAGCCAAGCCGGTAAAGGAAAAACATTCTGGAGTCTGGTAGCAAGGGAGGAGACCTGCTAATTATGCAAATAGTCTTTGTGCATAAAAATGCAAATTAGTTGTGTCGAGTGGAACACATTTGATTATTGACCTATTTCATATCTATTTGGAATTTCATCATTCCTTGTCTGCCTGTGAATGTGCAGTACTTTTTTTTAATTAATAAGTTAAATAAAATTGTGATTAAAAGGTACAAGTATAGGACAGTGCTATGCTATGCAACAATTTTTGTAAAACAACAGATACATTTATGTTTATGTGTAGGGTGCTTAGTCACTCAGATGCGTCCAACTCTGTGTGACCCTTTGGACTGCAGCCCATCAGGTTCCTCTGTCCATGGGGTTTTTCAGGCAAGAATCC
Organism: Tragulus kanchil; assembly: GCA_022376925.1. Classification (NCBI taxonomy): domain Eukaryota; kingdom Metazoa; phylum Chordata; class Mammalia; order Artiodactyla; family Tragulidae; genus Tragulus; species Tragulus kanchil. The sequence goes on along the minus strand of JAIOJX010000003.1, from coordinate 71,205,121 downwards.
TGGAGCAGGCTTCCATTTTTCCCTCCTCCAGGGATCTTCGAAAAACAGTGATGGGACTTTGCTGGCTGAGCCCACTTAAGAAACACACACAGTGAAGCGATGGAAAAACAGACATGGACGGTAGACATATGGACATTGTGGGGAATGAACAGTGGGTGGGGGGCGTAAAGGACGTATCATGAAAACATACTATCATATGCGAAAAAAATAGCTATTGTCATTGGGCTGTGAGAAAAAGGGATCCTGCAGGGTGCTGTGCGACGGCCTGGAGGGGTGGGATGGGGGTATATACATATGACTAATCTGGGATCATACATATTTGTGAACAACAGAACTCTGTAAAAGTAAAAAGTAAAATAAAAATTAAAAAAAGAAAAAAAACGAAGGCATGCCTGGTGTGCTAAACTTCTTGCTGCACCCACGTAATGAGCAGGCCAAACCCAGTGACACCAGCTTCTTTTGGAATAAGAATTATCTCCTTTGAGGGAGATCAAGGTGGTTGAGTTAGGAGGATGTTGAGCTCACCTGCCCCCAGGAATACATCAAAAATATGGCTACTCAGAGCAGCTCCCTCACTGCGATCTATTGAAAGTTAGCCCTCGACACAAGGGTTTAAAAACAACAAAAGAGAAAAGAAAAAATAATAATTTTTTTTATTTAAGAAAAAAAAATCAAAAAAAAAAAAATATAGCTACTCATGAAGCGACCTGAAGGCTGATAGATAAGCTCTTCTATAGCCAAGCCGGTAAAGGAAAAACATTCTGGAGTCTGGTAGCAAGGGAGGAGACCTGCTAATTATGCAAATAGTCTTTGTGCATAAAAATGCAAATTAGTTGTGTCGAGTGGAACACATTTGATTATTGACCTATTTCATATCTATTTGGAATTTCATCATTCCTTGTCTGCCTGTGAATGTGCAGTACTTTTTTTTAATTAATAAGTTAAATAAAATTGTGATTAAAAGGTACAAGTATAGGACAGTGCTATGCTATGCAACAATTTTTGTAAAACAACAGATACATTTATGTTTATGTGTAGGGTGCTTAGTCACTCAGATGCGTCCAACTCTGTGTGACCCTTTGGACTGCAGCCCATCAGGTTCCTCTGTCCATGGGGTTTTTCAGGCAAGAATCCTGGAGCAGGCTTCCATTTTCCTCCTCCAGGGGATCTTCCCGACCCAAGGATTGAACCCCTGTCTCCTGGGTATTGCAGGTGGATTCTTACCCACTGAGCCATCAGAGAAGCCCTGTTTGTGTTTATGTACACATATAAAGCCTCTGGGGGAATAGTCACATTTGGTTACACCTGCATAAAAATAGAAACTAGTAATAGGGGTTATCTGGGCTGGAGAACTAAACAGGTGGGGGGTGAAATAGAGACTTTCCACTTTCTCTCTTACCTTTTATTTTTTCATTTCAGTTATTTATTTGGCTGTCTTGGGTCTTAGGTGCAATATGCAGGATCTCCATTGTGGCTAGCCAGCTTCTCTCTAGTTGTGCTGCGTGGGGTCTAGATCAGGCGGGCTCAGTAGTTGCGTGGCATGGGTTTAGCTGCCCAGTGGCATGTGGGATGGTAGTTTCTGGACCAGGGATTGAACCCACATCTTGTGCATTGGAAGGCAAATTCTTAACCACTGGACCACCAGGGAAGTCCCTATCTTTATTTATTTATTTATTTTTTTGCCTCTAAGTCATCATTTTGTTTTCATCCATCTTTATTCTTTTGGCCGGTGTGGGCCTCCCATTGCAGTGGCCTCTCTTGTTGCAGAGCACCAGCTCTGGGCACATGTGCTCCCGAGCACTGGCTCATAATTAAACACACCACCCCGCCTCTCTGTGGCATGTGGGATCTTCCCGGCACGTGGGCCAGGGATCGAACCGGTGCTCCTTTCACTGCAAGGCAGACTCTTTACCCACTGGACCACCAGGGAAGCCCCCTACCTTTTATTTTTAAATCATGGAAGTATACTTACATTCTTTAAAAACTTTCTGATATGTGGAAATTTAAACCCGTAAAACAATGGCCCTTTTCCTCTTACTTGATAAATATTTCAGTTTAGCTCTGCATTTCTCTGACTTCTGGTTAATATCAATAGAAAGAAGCTCTGCAACTGGACAGGAGGGGATGGAGGCAAAGCCATGATGCCTAATGACAAAGTAATAATGCGATGTTAGAACAATATTAAATGAACACAAAGCAAACAGCATATAACAATCAAGAATGATGATATAGGACTTTGTTAGAATATTTGTTTTAGTTTTGTACCTTTGGTGTTGTGTATATTTAAGTGAATATGCAGGACTGACATGAAAGCAACAAGAACTAATGGAAGCTTGAGAAACCAGCCCTTCGAGGAAATGTTAAAATAACTGGATTAAAAAATGAGGGGGGGGGCGAACTATTTGTCTGTAGATATATACCAAACACAGCAGGAATGTTTGGATACAGCAATCCTATGTTTTGCATAAACTGGACTTAAGGCAAGAGGAATTTAGATTCTTTATTATTAAGAAATATCATGATTGGAAGTCTGAAGAAAGCACCACATCAACAAGAAAGGTTCCAAGTCCCCTCCCCTAATTGTTTTTTCTAGAAAGGTGAAGCCATGAGATTCTAAGTCTTGGAAGCTGAACTATGTCCTTTTTGTTTTTGTTTTCTCTAGCCTTATAAATTCTGCTTTAGAGAACAGAATTAGAGTGAACCCTTATCTTTCAAAGACAAAATCCAGGCAAGATCCAAATGATTCAGTATAGACTCATTGTTAGCTGGGATCACTTTTTCTCTTTAAACGATATTGTTGATTGGTGAGACATTCTGAACTTTGCTCTAACCAGTCTAACTTTTGAATTTCATTCAGGTGTTGGAAAAGGCAACAGATATGATCTAAATGTACAAATAATAATGCAACGAAAGACTGTCTTTTTCTGTTCTGCTCCCGAAAACTGTAGGGTAAGAGAAAGCGTGTGAACTAAAATGTCTGGTGTCTGTTGTAAATCTCCGTGTCCAATCAGCAGGTGTACCACCCCATCTCTCACCACAGGGAGAAGCCATGGTGCTTTCTGGCTACCATTCAACTTGGTGTCCCTGGGTCTGGATTTGAGTCAAGAGTTTAGTAGTGTTTTCAGGGTGTTTTCCAGAACATTTTCTCAGTTCAGAGTGGACCTTTGCCTTTCACTTTTCCGCAGATGCTAAGCATGTTCCCAGGAACGTATCAGAGTTTTAAATTCATGTATCTGGTCACTCTTGGCCATGTCATTTTATTCCATGGCACTGACTTTGAAATTTTATTCTGCTTGAAAATCACCTTGAGACTTGTGAAGGTGTAAAGATTCTTAGGTTATACCCCAAAAGTATGATTCAGGAGCCCAGGAATCTCTAGAGTTAGCATGTCTCAAGGGATTCTAACTCACGTGTTCCATGGGGATGTCCTAAGAAACGATGCAGGGGTGAGGACCGGGGGAAAGAGGTCTCCTTTATGCAAAGCAGTGGGACTGGATAATCTGTTTTCTTAAATGCTGAAGAAATGGCCAAGACCCCAGACATTGCCTACAGCAAGAGAAAAGCTTCCTTCATGGGTGTAAGAAGTAAAACTTTTAAGATGCTTTCTGAGACTTTGGTCTCTGGCTCTCCTATTCTCTTTTTTCTCCCCCACCTCCACCAGGAGTACTCCCACTAGGTCTGATTCCTGGCTCTTCTCATACTCATCTCCACACATCTCTCTTCTCGGTTCTGTTCTCCATTCCCCTGCTTTTGACTATAATAGTTTCATTCACTCAGTACATTTTTTTAAATTTTATTTATTTATTTTTGGCTGTGCTGGATCTTCATTGCTGGGTGAGAGCTTTCTCTAGTTGTGGCGAGCAGGGCCCACTCTCTAGCTCAGGTACAAGAGCTCCTCATTGCAGGGGCTTCTGTCATTGCTGAGCGTAGGCTCTAGGGCACTCTGGCTTCAGCAGTTGTGACACAAGGGCCCAGGAGCCCTGGGGCATGTGGAATCTTCTCAGACCAGGGATCGAACCCTAGTCCCCTGCATTGGCAGGTGAATTCTTAACCACTGGTCCACCAGGGAAGTCCCACTTATCACACATGGATGAGCACCAACCACATGCAGGTGCAGGAGCTGCAATGCGGATGTTCTTTGCCCTAACAGTTCAAACACAGGGGTCAGTCCCATTTTATCAAATGAACTTTTCATTGGCCTCTGTCAATGACACCAGCTTCATCTTACTTAGGCTTTCAAATGTGGTGTGGAGTTGAAACTAGTATAACATTGCATGTCAATTATTCTTCAATTGGAAAAAAAAGAAAAAAAAGGAAGGGTGCCAGCAGGGCTTGGGGGAGGGCAAAGACCAGCAAAAACATGAAGCAGAAGTTAGGGTGTCAGAAAATGTTCTTTTACATGTAGCTGTTCTTCAGCCTTTGTTTTCAAGTCTGTTTTGTCTAAGTATTGCTACCTTTCAGGGACTGCATTTAGCTCTGATAGGTTCTTTTGAATCTTCCTCTTTGTGGAAGTTCTCGCTGTGTTCCTTCTTCCACATTTGAGTATCTTTATGGGCATCCCCGTGAATACTTTATCCAGTTGATCACTTATGTCCATGCGGCGGGTTCTTGTTCTGAGGTTTTGTTTGGTTCTCTTTTGGAACATATTCCCGCCGCCTCATTCTCCTGCCTCCGAGTTTGTTTCTCTGTATTAGGTAGATCAGCAACATCTTCTGGTTTTGAAGTCGTGGCCTCAGGGAGGTTTCCTGTGGGGTCCTGAAGCGCAGTGCTGGTGAGTCCCCAGAGCCAGGGAGGTTTTCAGCATGGGCTGCCTGTGCCCGCCTGTTGCGTGGTGCACCTGTGGCTGCAGGCACACTAGTGGATGGGGCTGGTTCCTAGGCCAGCTGCCCGTGAGGCCTGGCCACAGCAGCTGGCCTCCGTGCGGCCGGCTTGGTGGCCAGCCACGACACACATGCAGAGGCGCTGGTGATGCCGCTGGGCGCCCAGGGTGTGGACTGCTTTGGACAGGTGCCAGCTGGGGTGTGCGCGTTGTCTGCAGGGGAACCCTGGGGCGGGGTGTGCGATGCCCGCAAGGTGGATGTCAGATGTTTGTCATGGCAGGCTGGGCCAGCGAGGCAGAGGGAGAGTTTTTTCCCATGATGCTTGCCAGCACTTTGCTCCCCAGCAAAGCTTCTGCCCCTTGGCACTCACCCTAAAATGAATGAATGTGCTCCACGTATGACCCGAGTCCTTTTCCAAGTGCTGCCTCTGCTCTGGGACTCCCCATGGGCTTGTGCACGTGCTCTCTAAGAGTGGTGTCTCGGTTTCCCTCCATCCTCCTGCTCTCCCGGATACAAGCCCCGCCGGTTTTTTGAAACCAGATGTGACGGGGATCGTCTGGGGCAGGTCCCCGGGGCTGGAGTGCCTGATGAGGGGCTGAGACCCCACCTCTCCATGGGGAGAACCTCCATGTCTGTGAGCCCTGCTCCCGTTGTGGGTAGTCATGCTGGGCATAGCAGTTTGCTAAGACCACACATCCCTGCCCTCTTGTCTCCATGTGGCTTTCTCTGCCTATCTGCTGGCCTTCAGCTCATGCTCAGGGCTGTTCTGTATGTGGTTGTAGAGGTGGCGTGTCCGAGGGAGCCTGTGAGCTGATCCCTTGTTCCTCCACCACCTCGATCCTACCTTGGTGTTCCTCTTCACTGACCCAGAGCCTCCCCTGCCCAGCTCAGTGCCTGCGTGCTCATTCTTCCCCTCCTGTTCACCTGCCCAGTGCACACAATGGGACCCTTAGTCTTCACTACCAAGCCTGACACGTAATCACATGCCATTCTGCTACCGTCCCTTGTGTGCTTAGCTCTCTGAGGCATCATCACGGTCTACAGCTTCTTCTGTACTTTTTCACAGGACCTGGCATAGACCTTTCTCACTGTGGGTGCCAGCATCACCCAAGGGTCTATCAGTACCTAAGAAATCATATAGCATCCAAATCGCTCATTCCAGAAACTGGGCCTGTCTTTGGGTCACTCCGTCCGGCAGTCTGCTATGGACAAGGCCTATGATCCTATTAGCAAATACATCTTTTACAAAACGTGACCCATTAGGCATTGCCTTTTTTTTTTTTGGGCGGGGGTCGGGTTGGAGAGGGAGGGGAGCGGGCGGGCCACTTCTATTGGTCTTTCATTTCTCCGTTTTCATCCGTGTTTGTTCTTTGGCTCCTGCGGGCCTCCCATCGCGGTGGCATCTGTTGTCGCAGAGCACCGGCTCTGGGCGCATGTGCTCCAGAGCTCCAGCTCGGTGATTGGACACATCAGTCCAGCCGCTCTGCGGCACGTGGGATCTTCCCAGGCCAGGGCTCGAACCGGCGCCCCTTGCACTGCAAGGCGGTGTCCTTATCCACTGGACCACCAGGGGAAGCCCTAGGCATTGCCTTTTGAATGTACGTACTAGCTTTAAAACTGAACTTCTTATATGTATTCCCAACACAGGAAGATCAGATGATACACAATTCAAAGGTCATGTTTACTTGGTTAAAGTCTAATGGAAAACTGGATACTTCACTTTTCAATAGTGCTGCACCATAACTCTCAACCACGCTGGCCCATTAAAAATGTAAAAAGCAGTGTCACAAGTTTATAAAGATTAATATTTATACACGTGGTCATTGGGCTATGAGACCAAGAGTACTTGATTAAATATTAGAAGCCTCAATGAGCATGAACTTTGTCACTGAGGAGAAGTCTGACCTGCATGTGCTCATCCACAGGTATTTCATGATGCAGAAACAGACAGGATGATACTCCATCTCTCCAACTGTCCACCTCTGAATAATGAGGTGAAAGTGAAATTTCTCTCTTCCTCGGTGAGTAACTAAGAATCAGCCTTCGCTGTTCATTTTGTCCAATCTTGTGAGTGATGCTGGTTGGGGATTTGCTTCGCTACAATTCCCAACAAGGGAGAGGATAGGGGATGTCAACCCAAGTCAGAGAGGGGAAGAGAAAAAGTCAGATTTCTATAAAGAATTTAAAAATATATATGTAATTAAACCTTTTTTCTCATTTGTTTTCTAAATTCTATACAATTTGCATGTGTGGATTTTCAAATAAGAAATACAAAAACCAGGATGTTTAAAAGAAATGGTATGTCTTACAATATAGCAGTGATCATATCTTACTTTGTATCTTTAAAACACATTACTCCCCATAACTTATAAACTATTTGGAGAGGAAACATATGTATATGTATGGCTGATTCATGTTGATGTTTGGCAGTAAACAACAAAACTCTGTAACAAATACTGTAAAGGGAGGGAGATTTTGTGTTCCTCTCAATCGGAGTATAATTCATTTGCAAGAGTATATTTAATCCAATATTTATGAAAAATAATGTCTGCCATTGTCATTATGCTATCATGAGGGTGTAATTATGTTGATCAGTCAAATGTCTGATTATTCTGTATAGGGCAATATTCTATGTACAGCAAATTTATAAGCCTCAATAGTTCACCTTCCTATTACAACCTCAATCAGAAATGCCAACTAATAACTGTGGCTCAATTTAAAGCTTATTTCCCCTGCCCTCCTCCATCCCCGCTTGCTCCCTGTTGGGGGGAGAACTTACTAAGTTTTGAAGGGGTACGTGTGCTGAAGCAAGTGATCTGGCGAGCTCCCCTTGAGTGATGGAGCCAGCCTGAAGCATCTTAATCAGTGGACCCTAAGCAGAGGGGCTGGTGTGGGGGAGGTGGTGCTATCTGGCCTTTGTAATTTTCAGGGCCACAGATGAAAGCCCTTTCAGAAGCTTTAGGTATTTCTATCATTATCAACAGTGGTTAATTATCTAATGTAGCTGCTCCTTATAAAAGTGGATGATACACTGGGACAGAAGCAGGCATAGTCCTTAGACTCTATTTAGCACTATCCAAACCACAGTAGCAGAGCAATGTCTAAATTTATAAATATCATTGGGAAAATATATTTCCTTGAACATTTTGCTGGAAACGACAAGAGAAAGAAACAGAAGTCTCTTAAAGTCTCATCCTCAGTGTCTTGAGTCTAATGCTGCTACATATTTAATAGCTACAACTGTTTGATGAACACACAGATGAATACAGGAAGGAATTTTATTTCCTTCTGAATGACTGTCACAGTAACATGGATACCAAGAACTAATCTTTTTTTTAAACCATGTCTTTTTAGGCTCTTCCTAAGTTCTATACAATTTGCATGTGTGGATTTTCAAATAAGAAATACAAAAACCAGGATGTTTAAAAGAAATGGTATGTCTTACAATATAGCAGTGATCATATCTTACTTTGTATCTTTAAAACACATTACTCCCCATAACTTATAAACTATTTGGAGGGGAAACATATGTATATGTATGGCTGATTCATGTTGATGTTTGGCAGTAAACAACAAAACTCTGTAACAAATACTGTAAAGGGAGGGAGATTTTGTGTTCCTCTCAATCGGAGTATAATTCATTTGCAAGAGTATATTTAATCCAATATTTATGAAAAATAATGTCTGCCATTGTCATTATGCTATCATGAGGGTGTAATTATGTTGATCAGTCAAATGTCTGATTATTCTGTATAGGGCAATATTCTATGTACAGCAAATTTATAAGCCTCAATAGTTCACCTTCCTATTACAACCTCAATCAGAAATGCCAACTAATAACTGTGGCTCAATTTAAAGCTTATTTCCCCTGCCCTCCTCCATCCCCGCTTGCTCCCTGTTGGGGGGAGAACTTACTAAGTTTTGAAGGGGTACGTGTGCTGAAGAAAGTGATCTGGCGAGCTCCCTTGAGTGATGGAGCCAGCCTGAAGCATCTTAATCAGTGGACCCTAAGCAGGGGGGCTGGTGTGGGGGAGGTGGTGCTATCTGGCCTTTGTAATTTTCAGGGCCACAGATGAAAGCCCTTTCAGAAGCTTTAGGTATTTCTATCATTATCAACAGTGGTTAATTATCTAATGTAGCTGCTCCTTATAAAAGTGGATGATACACTGGGACAGAAGCAGGCATAGTCCTTAGACTCTATTTAGCACTATCCAAACCACAGTAGCAGAGCAATGTCTAAATTTATAAATATCATTGGGAAAATATATTTCCTTGAACATTTTGCTGGAAACGACAAGAGAAAGAAACAGAAGTCTCTTAAAGTCTCATCCTCAGTGTCTTGAGTCTAATGCTGCTACATATTTAATAGCTACAACTGTTTGATGAACACACAGATGAATACAGGAAGGAATTTTATTTCCTTCTGAATGACTGTCACAGTAACATGGATACCAAGAACTAATCTTTTTTTTAAACCATGTCTTTTTAGGCTCTTCCTAAGTTCTATGACAACTGTGCATTCTTCTTCTGGTTCCACACATCTTTTATACAAAATAACAGGTATGGCTGTGGTATCATCCAATAGCAACAGCTTAGTCTCCAATGACTTTGGAAGGGATCACAATAAGCCTTTATTTTATTTATATTTATTTGGCTGCATTGGGTCTCAGTTGTAGCATGTGGGCTCTAGTTCCCTGACCAGGGATCGAACCCAGGCCCCCTGCATTGGAAGCACAGAGTCTATCCACTGGACCACCAGGGAATTCCCAAGTGTCTTTTTTTAATGTTATTTTATTTGGCCGCCTTGTGGCACACAGGCTTAGTTGCCACATGCGAGATGGCTCTGAGGCACGTGGGATCTTAGTTTCTTGACCAGAGATCGAACCCACATCACCTGCATTTTAAGGCAGATTCTTAACCACGGGGCCACCAGGGCAGTCCCTGACAAATCTTGCTAATTGCCATAAGCCCAATTTACAGATATTCAAAAATCTGTGAGTCACTGTTTTCACTGCCTTAGGTATTGTGATCTGGTTATTTTAAAAATATGGCTTTTCTTGAGGCTCACTGTTGCATTACCGTCAAGATCCCTGCCATAGAACTATTATAAAACATACTCCAATCCTATCTTGAGTGGTAACAAATCCTTTCCGTGCAAGTTCAGTCTGAGTCTGCTTAGTTCCCCAGACAGGGCAGGGCCTCAGTATGTGTTATTACTGATGACTGACCAGTAGCAAATTCTACACTCACCGTAAGTGTCATCCAGGCAGGCTTCAGCTATTTAAAAGCTGATGGACACCCTGATATCTAGGTCAGAGGTGATGAGCCACAGTAGGTATTGATGAAGACAGCTTAAAAACCCATGAGTAGGGGCTTCCCTCGTGGCTCAGTGGGTAAAGAGTTCACCTTGCAATGCAAGCGGCGCTGGTTCGATCCCTGGCCTGGGAAAATCCCACATGCCTCTGGACTGGTGTGTCCAATTATGAGCCAGCACTCTGAAGCGCATGCACCCAAAGCCAGTGCTCTGCAAGAGGGAGGCCACTGAAACGGAAGGCCCACACAGGCCCAAGAACAAAGATGGATGAAAATAAATAAATAAAAGACCAATAAAAAAGGCCAAAATTTAAGAAAGAAAGGAGGAGAAAAAAAAAAAAAAAAAGAGTAGTCTCTCACTAAAAACATCATGTTCAGGGCTTCCCTGGTGGCCCAGTGGGTAAAGAGCCTGCCTTGCAATGCAAGGGGCGTCGGTTCAACCCCTGGCATGGGAAGATCCCACGTGCCGCGAAGTGGCTGGACCCATGTGTGCAACTACCGAGCCCGGGCTCTGGGGCACATGCGTGAAGAGCCGGTGCTCTGCAGCGAGAGAGGCCACTGCGATGGGAGGCCCACACAGGCCAAAGAACAAAAAAGATAAGTGAATGAAAAATCAACAGAAGTGCCCCCTTCCCCCTGCAAAAAAAAAACCCATGATGTTCTAATAACTAAATTAGGGATCATCTACTTTTAAAAAGGAATTGATTTGAAGATTATGCTGGAGAACCTCTATCTCTGAACCTCCTTCCTAAGTCTAGGAGCTCTCCACTTTTGTCGGGTTGGGGCTGAACATTTGAGATCAGTGTCTCCATACCATCCACTACAAGGAAAACAATATTCTAGAAACTGTTTTGAAGTGGCTGTGATTCCATGGGCCTGAATTGACAGTTCTTCTGACATGGAGTTCTAGCCTATCTTGAGTGGTAACAAATCCTTTCCGTGCAAGTTCAGTCTGAGTCTGCTTAGTTCCCCAGACAGGGCAGGGCCTCAGTATGTGTTATTACTGATGACTGACCAGTAGCAAATTCTACACTCACCGTAAGTGTCATCCAGGCAGGCTTCAGCTATTTAAAAGCTGATGGACACCCTGATATCTAGGTCAGAGGTGATGAGCCACAGTAGGTATTGATGAAGACAGCTTAAAAACCCATGAGTAGGGGCTTCCCTCGTGGCTCAGTGGGTAAAGAGTTCACCTTGCAATGCAAGCGGCGCTGGTTCGATCCCTGGCCTGGGAAAATCCCACATGCCTCTGGACTGGTGTGTCCAATTATGAGCCAGCACTCTGAAGCGCATGCACCCAAAGCCAGTGCTCTGCAAGAGGGAGGCCACTGAAACGGAAGGCCCACACAGGCCCAAGAACAAAGATGGATGAAAATAAATAAATAAAAGACCAATAAAAAAGGCCAAAATTTAAGAAAGAAAGGAGGAGAAAAAAAAAAAAAAAAAAAGAGTAGTCTCTCACTAAAAACATCATGTTCAGGGCTTCCCTGGTGGCCCAGTGGGTAAAGAGCCTGCCTTGCAATGCAAGGGGCGTCGGTTCAACCCCTGGCATGGGAAGATCCCACGTGCCGCGAAGTGGCTGGACCCATGTGTGCAACTACCGAGCCCGGGCTCTGGGGCACATGCGTGAAGAGCCGGTGCTCTGCAGCGAGAGAGGCCACTGCGATGGGAGGCCCACACAGGCCAAAGAACAAAAAAGATAAGTGAATGAAAAATCAACAGAAGTGCCCCCTTCCCCCTGCAAAAAAAAAACCCATGATGTTCTAATAACTAAATTAGGGATCATCTACTTTTAAAAAGGAATTGATTTGAAGATTATGCTGGAGAACCTCTATCTCTGAACCTCCTTCCTAAGTCTAGGAGCTCTCCACTTTTGTCGGGTTGGGGCTGAACATTTGAGATCAGTGTCTCCATACCATCCACTACAAGGAAAACAATATTCTAGAAACTGTTTTGAAGTGGCTGTGATTCCATGGGCCTGAATTGACAGTTCTTCTGACATGGAGTTCTAGCCTTTTCTTCAAATGTGGGTGGCCTCTCATCCCATCCCAGCTCCAAAAGGCAACAGTACACCGGCCGGGCACACCCGTCTAGCAGACTTTGACAGAAGGAACTTTGGATGTGACAGAGATTTACCAGCTTTTTGCCTTGGCTGTGCCTGTGCTCCGTCGTGTCCAGCTCTCTGCGACCCATGGCCTGTCGTCAGGCTGCTCTGTCCACGGGATTTCTCAGGCAGGAACACTGGAGGGGTTGCCATGTCCTGCTCCAGGGGACCTTCCCGACCCAGGGATGGAACCCACCATCGCCTGCCGTTAGCAGGCGGATTCTCTACCCCTGAGCCCCCGGGGAAGCCCCTTGGATGTTTACAGACAGAAAACTGACTCATGACATAAGCTTAGTCCCTCAAATTGACATCCGGGTGGAACTCCACTTGGTGCTATTTCTCTGAAGTGTTCTCACTAAAGGACAGTTTCTTCCTCTTAAAACACCCATGATTATGAGAGAGCCAACATGCTCAACCACTGGTCTTTTTCCAGTTAATAGGGAATCTTTTTTCCTAAAGATTGAACATTCAGAGTTCCATACTACTAGTAAAAGCTGTTTTTATTACGAGACAATATCAGAAATGCCAACTCCATTTAAAAGACACTTGTTTATACTGGGTTTTAATACTCTCTCACCTGAGTAGTCACCTCTAGAAATTTATTTTATTAAACCCAGATGTTCTTTCCAAAGACAACAGTAAAAGAATCGGTGACACCTTGTTACTGAATGTTATATTTTGTGTCTTTATAATAGAGTTGAGCTCAGAAAGCTAACTACATGCAAAGGAGGAGTGGAGACTGGTGGCCAGCAAGGCGTTAAAACTAACAAGGGGGGGCTTCCCTGGTGGTCCAGTAGGTAAACAGTCCACCTTTCAGTGCAAGGGGCACCGTTCGATCCCTGGCCCGGGAAGATCCCGTGTGCTGTGGAGTGGCTGGACCGGTATGTCCAATTGCAAGCCAGTGCTCTGAAGCACGTGCACCCAGAGCTGGTGCTCTGCAATGAGAGAGGCCACTGCCATGGGAGGCCCACACAGGCTGAAGAACACAGATGGATGAAAATTAAAAAAAAAAAAAAAAAAAACTAACAAGGGGACTTCCTTGGTAGCTCAGTGGTGAAGAGTTGAACCCCTGATCCAGGAAGATTCCACATGCTGCAGAGCAACTAAGCCCGTGAGCTGCAACTATTGAGCCCACGTGCTGCAACTACTGAAGCCCATGTGCCCTAGAGCCCGAGTTCCACAACAAGAGAAGTCACCGCAACAAGAAGCCTGCTCACCTCAACTAGAGAGTAGCCCCACTCCCTGTCACCAGAGCAAAGCCTGTGGCAGCAGTGAAAACCCAGAATAGCCAAAGATAAATTAAAAAAAAAAAACTAACAAGGGTTAGTTTTAGTCCTACAAGCATGGTTTTGAACTAAAAATATAAAAATATATTAGCCCTAAAATAAGATATAAAAAAATTTTTCTTTTTTTTTCTATTCTAGGCTTTACCTTTCAAGAAATGAATTGGACAATCCGCATAAACAGAAAGCATGGAAAACTTACAGTCCCGCATTTGCAGTCGAAGTATTTTTTGATGACACTAAGCTGTAGCTGGTAGCTGATTCAGTTGCCCTTCTCGGCTAGAATCGCGTTCTTCCCAATCCTTGCTACATATTTGTATCTTTTAAACCTATTTCCTTGCTGATATGCTCATATTCACATACATGCACATATGTTCTTGAGAAATCTATTAAATATATCACAAGGGAGAATGTCAACAGCAGCATTTCTTTCTTTGGAAGGACTATACATCACGCAGTTTTTGTCTGTATTAAGGTCAGTTTGAAGCAGGACACAGAACATCAGTATCTCTAAAGAACTTAGAGATAAAGGTTTCCTATCAAAATAACATTTAAAAATTGCAATTTCCCCTAATATTGTGCATCTGTTTCATTTACGTATATATTTTTGGACAAGTATTTTTTTTCCCTACTGTGTTAACATTTGTGACTTCAGATTGTTAGGTTATCTCTTTCCTCTAGTTGACTTACAGACTGTGATCAAGCATCACAAGGGCAGCAAAGACGACGTTAAGACCCAGAGAAACGTTCACACTGGCAGCCTCCCCCCTCCAACATGTGCTTTTCTCTTTGGCTCCAAGCCCTGCACAGAGCTGGACAGGCTTCCTTTAATTCCACACACAGCCTCAGGGAGCGTAGAAGACTCCCCAGTGCCCTCGGCTTTCATCCATCATCACTTAAGTCAAGGGAAATATTTGCCTAGAGCAATCTAGATGTTAAAATGCACCACCTCCCGCTCACTGCCAGCTTCAGCCAGGCCTGGGGAACTCAGAAGGAAGGTCAGGTTTTCATTACAGACACTGGTTTTTAGCCCTGTGTCCACAGGGAATCACCGTTTTCTCTTTGATACCAGGTGCTATTTTAGTCTAAGTTCCTTCACTGCCGCTGTTTAAGACCGTAATTGTCCCTGACGTCAGTTCTACATTGGCTTTATTATTTGAGCAACTTTCCTTTTATTGACGTGTTGAGAGTGTTAGGCGCTCAGTCATGTCTGACTCTCTGCAACCCCATGGTCTGCCATGGAATTCTCTAGTCAAGAACACTGGAGAGGGTAGTCATACCCTTCTCCAGAGCATCTTCCTGACCCAGGGATCGAACTGCAGTCTCCTGCATTGCAGGCAGGCTCTTGAGCTACCAGGGAGGCCTTTATTGGCAAGGCTTCAACAATCTAGCCCAGGCTGAATTTATCGGGAGATGAAAGGTAGCTCTCCTGAGTGCCTCTGCTAAAACACAGAATATTCATTCCTAAAAACAAATAGGACCGGGGCGGGGGGCGCTGGGGCAGACCACCCAACGAAGCAGTGTTGGAACAGCACCCTGACCCCAGCCCCTAAAGCTTTTTAATACATCACGCAGTTTTGTCTGTATTAAGGTCAGTTTGAAGCAGGACACAGAACATCAGTATCTCTAAAGAACTTAGAGATAAAGGTTTCCTATCAAAATAACATTTAAAAATTGCAATTTCCCCTAATATTGTGCATCTGTTTCATTTACGTATATATTTTTGGACAAGTATTTTTTTTCCCTACTGTGTTAACATTTGTGACTTCAGATTGTTAGGTTATCTCTTTCCTCTAGTTGACTTACAGACTGTGATCAAGCATCACAAGGGCAGCAAAGACGACGTTAAGACCCAGAGAAACGTTCACACTGGCAGCCTCCCACCTCCAACATGTGCTTTTCTCTTTGGCTCCAAGCCCTGCACAGAGCTGGACAGGCTTCCTTTAATTCCACACACAGCCTCAGGGAGCGTAGAAGACTCCCCAGTGCCCTCGGCTTTCATCCATCATCACTTAAGTCAAGGGAAATATTTGCCTAGAGCAATCTAGATGTTAAAATGCACCACCTCCCGCTCACTGCCAGCTTCAGCCAGGCCTGGGGAACTCAGAAGGAAGGTCAGGTTTTCATTACAGACACTGGTTTTTAGCCCTGTGTCCACAGGGAATCACCGTTTTCTCTTTGATACCAGGTGCTATTTTAGTCTAAGTTCCTTCACTGCCGCTGTTTAAGACCGTAATTGTCCCTGACGTCAGTTCTACATTGGCTTTATTATTTGAGCAACTTTCCTTTTATTGACGTGTTGAGAGTGTTAGGCGCTCAGTCATGTCTGACTCTCTGCAACCCCATGGTCTGCCATGGAATTCTCTAGTCAAGAACACTGGAGAGGGTAGTCATACCCTTCTCCAGAGCATCTTCCTGACCCAGGGATCGAACTGCAGTCTCCTGCATTGCAGGCAGGCTCTTGAGCTACCAGGGAGGCCTTTATTGGCAAGGCTTCAACAATCTAGCCCAGGCTGAATTTATCGGGAGATGAAAGGTAGCTCTCCTGAGTGCCTCTGCTAAAACACAGAATATTCATTCCTAAAAACAAATAGGACCGGGGGCGGCGGGGGCGCTGGGGCAGACCACCCAACGAAGCAGTGTTGGAACAGCACCCTGACCCCAGCCCCTCAGACTGGCAGCCCCAGCCAGTATTTAAGGGAGGCTAGAGCGTCCATTGATATGCAGGGCTGGTGGGTGTGGACTGAGCAGAATTGGGAGTTGCCAGGTGGGGATGTGGGGGCCCTGGAGGCGCTTCTTCCCCCTCAGCACAGCCCTGGTGGGTCCCCACTGCCAGGGCAGCAGCCCAGCCACAAGAATGATCATTCTCCTCCCCCTAATCTGGCTGCCCTTGGAGGAAAAGATCTTGAAGGAACAGGCTTTCAAATTCCTTCCATGGTATGTATGACTCCACAATTCCCTGTAGTCTGGGTTACAGAAATGTGCACGGACAGGTTATTGTTTCTGAAATTCCTGCAGCCATCCTCCGTGGAGGGCAGACCAGTTGGCAGGCTCAGGGGAATGGGGCAAAACGTGAAGATTAAGATCTAGCTTTAATGGGACAAAAGTTGGCAAACGCCAATTTTCAGAATCTTGGTGTTTTTTTTTTGAAATAAAGGAGATTACAGTGGAAGGTGTGGGGCCGGTGTTTCTTCTTTACCCCTACCAGGTGCATACACATTTCTGGCAGTGATGAGCACAATTCCACTTCTGCTCATAAAGCAGACTTGCTCAGGGCCTTCAGCAGGCCTGCTCTCCTAGAACCCTGTGCAAACAGTTCATTAAACAACTTGAGAAATCTACACAACATTGATATAATAACTAGTTTTTTTTTTTTTTTTTTTGCAGTAGAGTTTACTGGCCTGGAGGGACTTCCCTGGTGGTCCAGTGGTTTAGACTCCAGGCTTTCAACACAGGGGGTTCAGGTTCAATCCCTTGTCAGGGAACTAAAAGCCCACATGTGTGGCCAAAAAGAATTTACTGATCTGAAGTAGAACTATCCAAAACTTGGTATCCAGAAGTTTATTTTTAAAAATAGCATTGCCTCCTGCCAAATCAGCTATACCCCATCCACAGGAATTCTTGCCTTAAAAATGACTTGGTGGTGGTGACAGTCATTCTAGTGGGCCACATGTCATAACTGCAGTGTATGAAGAACCTAAGAGATTTTCATCAGTAGTTATTTTACATCAGGGGTCGTGCTGACAAAGAACAACGCTTGTTGCAATAAAGCCACCACCTCGAAATATCACCATATGTAACTCTAACATTCCCGACTGCTGGGTCTTACCCTGTATGTCCTTAAATCATACAGTCAACTATTAGGCAAATTATTTAATGATAGAATACAAGACTTTCTTTAAACACAGTATTTCAAGGTACTATATTTTTGTCTGGAGTACAACTTTGAAACGGTACAAATTGTACCCAAATGCTGAACTGTGAGTTAAGCGAAAAGAATGAAACAACAAAAAAACCACTGACTTAAGTTCCCATTCCCTACTCCCACTCACTCTTACTTGCCTCAGAGGGTTTCTGTTGAAGGCACGCAGTTACATCTTTGCAGGGCAACACGTGAGAAGATGTACAACCAAGAGGGCTTAGATACCAGGGGTCTGGCAGGCTCTGGAGCAAGTGTTTTCTTGGGGAAGCCATGCCGTTTGCTATTTTTGCAAGTTGGCAAACGCCAATTTTCAGAATCTTGGTGTTTTTTTGAAATAAAGGAGATTACAGTGGAAGGTGTGGGGCGGTGTTTCTTCTTTACCCTACCAGGTGCATACACATTTCTGGCAGTGATGAGCACAATTCCACTTCTGCTCATAAAGCAGACTTGCTCAGGGCCTTCAGCAGGCCTGCTCTCCTAGAACCCTGTGCAAACAGTTCATTAAACAACTTGAGAAATCTACACAACATTGATATAATAACTAGTTTTTTTTTTTTTTTTTTTGCAGTAGAGTTTACTGGCCTGGGGGGACTTCCCTGGTGGTCCAGTGGTTTAGACTCCAGGCTTTCAACACAGGGGGTTCAGGTTCAATCCCTTGTCAGGGAACTAAAAGCCCACATGTGTGGCCAAAAAGAATTTACTGATCTGAAGTAGAACTATCCAAAACTTGGTATCCAGAAGTTTATTTTTAAAAATAGCATTGCCTCCTGCCAAATCAGCTATACCCCATCCACAGGAATTCTTGCCTTAAAAATGACTTGGTGGTGGTGACAGTCATTCTAGTGGGCCACATGTCATAACTGCAGTGTATGAAGAACCTAAGAGATTTTCATCAGTAGTTATTTTACATCAGGGATCGTGCTGACAAAGAACAACGCTTGTTGCAATAAAGCCACCACCTCGAAATATCACCATATGTAACTCTAACATTCCCGACTGCTGGGTCTTACCCTGTATGTCCTTAAATCATACAGTCAACTATTAGGCAAATTATTTAATGATAGAATACAAGACTTTCTTTAAACACAGTATTTCAAGGTACTATATTTTTGTCTGGAGTACAACTTTGAAACGGTACAAATTGTACCCAAATGCTGAACTGTGAGTTAAGCGAAAAGAATGAAACAACAAAAAAACCACTGACTTAAGTTCCCATTCCCTACTCCCACTCACTCTTACTTGCCTCAGAGGGTTTCTGTTGAAGGCACGCAGTTACATCTTTGCAGGGCAACACGTGAGAAGATGTACAACCAAGAGGGCTTAGATACCAGGGGTCTGGCAGGCTCTGGAGCAAGTGTTTTCTTGGGGAAGCCATGCCGTTTGCTATTTTTTGCTTCCATCCAGGCCTGTCCAGAAGAAGCACGATTCAGTAGCTACTGACCATTTAAACATGGAGGAAAGGCAGGTACAAAAATGCTTTTCAAGAAAAGGCAGGAGACCAGGCATGACTTGGGCCCCCTGGGCACAATTCTGAGCATCGCCCCCATGGATGTTCAGTCAGCAGCCTGCCTTCCGGACCCTCTGGCTTCTGGCATGTGGCGCAAGCCATGTCTGAGGCTTCAAGCAGAACAGGATGAAGAGGCCCCTCACACCAGATGACAGAGCACAGCTGCCCCTCCCAAGTCAGGGACCCCCTGATGAACTGGGGTTTGTTATTAGGTGCAGACGTACGGCACGGTTTAATAAAATTAGTTCCATTGACTTCCAAAGTCATACCCTAGAGACCACCTCACTGAAATTCATGACAGCCAGAAGCCCACATCAAAGGCTCTAAGTGCCGGAAAAGCCCAACCAGGAGTAAGGGATCCCGAGACAAAAATTCTGCCCAGCTCAGCCCTGATACGGCTCATGAGGTAGGGGGGTACGAGTCCTCCAAATGTCAGGAGAAGGGCGCTGTGCCCGGGACTATCCCATCCCCAGACGGGGAGGCAGGGTGCCTCTCAGCTCCCTGGAGAGGCTTCTGATTGATGGAGGCAAGGAGGACATGGTCCATAGAGGATCAGCTGCCCACAGATGGGTCCACTAGAATTCCCTGGAATCCCACTCAGGCCAGGAGCCAGAGACAGAAGCTCAGGGCAGTGGGGAGTGCCCGCCTTCACAGCGCACAGCACCACGGCCCCCTCCCGTCAGCCTCTTCCTCTAGCTCAAGCCCAGCAGAGGGGAGCTCCTTGGGAGCGGAGGAAGACAAGAGAAGCTGGCCCGGGCGAGGGCCACACCCAGCAGTATGTGATCCTGCCTGGAAGGTGGTTGGCACTGTTTCCCCAGAGGAGCATCCTGGGAAAATCCACGATGCTTACTCTGAGAGGTAAACGGAGAACGTGGAGGCCACACCAGTGGGCGGGTATATTCTCCTTTTTAAGATCTAGAAGGACATCTGAGTTTCCAAGCACCAAAAGGAGAACTTTTTAAAAACTTCACCCACTTAGCGTAACCTACGTGCTACGCAGATCTTCTTAAAAGGGACCCTACCTCTAGAATGGACAATGTGTTTATAACCATCCTCAGGAAATATGATGACGTCAAGTTTTTTCCTGATGAGATATGTAAGATTAAACATGGACCTAAGCCATGCCTCACTCACCACACACGACCTGCTAGACCGCAGGCACACGCACAGGCTTACACAAAAGCCCTGGACCCCGCTCGGCTGAGCCTTCCAGAAGCGGCACCGCGGAGCAGCAGCCCAGCCTGCAGGCTCTTCCATGGGCAAGAGCAGCAGCTTTCCTGTTTCAATCCAATTATGAGCGGACAATACACACTATAAAATAGAGGCGCTTCTATGAAGTTCAAGGTAGAAGAATGGAAAACAAAAATTCTCATGAAATCAAAATAACTCCTCGTTGGTCTTGCACTCCTTGAAGCCCTGAGAGGCACTGCAGCCCTCGGGTGCCTGCCCTCGGGGCGAGGCTCGGCGCCACGCCTCAGTGTGCCTCGAACTGGCTCATCATCAACTTCCTGCTGTATTCATAGGCCAGGAAGAGCGCCCCGTTGGCAGGGAAGGCGCGAATCATGGTAGGTTTCAATCCAGAATATAAGGCCGTAATTCCTAGAAGACAAAAGTGTGATCCACGTCTGAGACCACCCCCCTCACCCTGAAGATAACCCACGAACCCACACAGCGCAGATGTTTCTCCACTTACAAATCCAGACGACAGAGCTAAAACCCAACAGGTATGGAGTTTTGTCTGGACAGAAGGAAACAAGGGCAAGGGGTGGTCTGCCAGCAGAGCCGGGGAACATTCTCGGATCCCATGCTGGCTAACTGCTGGCAGGTGGACGAGGCAGAACAGGGGGCCTCACGTGGGCCAACAGAAGGCAACCACAGAGTCACGGATGGCAGCCACTTGCAGCTTCACCCAGAGGCGAGGACCAGGAGGCCCTGGGCCAGAAGAGAGAGCACAGACACTGAAGTCGGAAATCTGACCAGTATCAACACTGACCAAGGCAGTCCTGAAGATCCAAATAGGGGAGGTGTATATACTTTGTAAAACCACAAAGTAAAAGTGTTAAGTCGCTCAGTCATATCCAACTCTGAGATCCATGGAGGAGCCATCGAATTCTTCAGGTGAGAATCCTGGAGTGGATAGCCTTTCCCTCTTCCAGGGGATCTTCCCCACCCAGGGATCGAACCCAGGTCTCTCACATTGCAGGTGGATTCTTTACCCATCTGAGCCACCAGGGAAGCACCAAGAACACTGGAGTGGGAAGCCTATCCCTTCGCCACAGGAACTTCTGGACCTAGGAATTGAACCAGGGTCTCCTGCATCCCAGGTGTCTTCTGTACCAGCAGAGCTCCAAGGGAATACTACAAAGTGTAACGCAAATAGACCAGGGGCCACTGGGGGCTTCCCTGGTGGTCCAGTGGGTAAGGACACCGCCTTGCAGTGCAAGGCGCGGTTCGATCCGTGGCCTGGGAAGTCCCATGCGCGGGCGGCTGGACCGATGTGTCCAATTGCAGCAAAATAACTCCTCGTTGGTCTTGCACTCCTTGAAGCCCTGAGAGGCACTGCAGCCCTCGGGTGCCTGCCCTCGGGGCGAGGCTCGGCGCCACGCCTCAGTGTGCCTCGAACTGGCTCATCATCAACTTCCTGCTGTATTCATAGGCCAGGAAGAGCGCCCCGTTGGCAGGAAGGCGCGAATCATGGTAGGTTTCAATCCAGAATATAAGGCCGTAATTCCTAGAAGACAAAAGTGTGATCCACGTCTGAGACCACCCCCCTCACCCTGAAGATAACCCACGAACCCACACAGCGCAGATGTTTCTCCACTTACAAATCCAGACGACAGAGCTAAAACCCAACAGGTATGGAGTTTTGTCTGGACAGAAGGAAACAAGGGCAAGGGGTGGTCTGCCAGCAGAGCCGGGGAACATTCTCGGATCCCATGCTGGCTAACTGCTGGCAGGTGGACGAGGCAGAACAGGGGGCCTCACGTGGGCCAACAGAAGGCAACCACAGAGTCACGGATGGCAGCCACTTGCAGCTTCACCCAGAGGCGAGGACCAGGAGGCCCTGGGCCAGAAGAGAGAGCACAGACACTGAAGTCGGAAATCTGACCAGTATCAACACTGACCAAGGCAGTCCTGAAGATCCAAATAGGGGAGGTGTATATACTTTGTAAAACCACAAAGTAAAAGTGTTAAGTCGCTCAGTCATATCCAACTCTGAGATCCATGGAGGAGCCATCGAATTCTTCAGGTGAGAATCCTGGAGTGGATAGCCTTTCCCTCTTCCAGGGGATCTTCCCCACCCAGGGATCGAACCCAGGTCTCTCACATTGCAGGTGGATTCTTTACCCATCTGAGCCACCAGGGAAGCACCAAGAACACTGGAGTGGGAAGCCTATCCCTTCGCCACAGGAACTTCTGGACCTAGGAATTGAACCAGGGTCTCCTGCATCGCAGGTGGATTCTTTACCAGCTGAGCTACAAGGGAATACTACAAAGTGTAATGCAAATTGAAAAGGGGTCACTGGGGGCTTCCCCTGGTGGTCCAGTGGGTAAGGACACCGCCTTGCAGTGCAAGGGGCGCCGGTTCGATCCGTGGCCTGGGAAGATCCCACGTGCCGCGGAGCGGCTGGACCGATGTGTCCAATTACCGAGCCGGAGCTCTGGAGCGCATGCGCCCAGAGCCGGTGCTCTGCGACGACAGAGGCCACCGTGATGGGAGGCCCACATGGGCCAAAGAATGAAGACGGATGAAAATAGACAAATGAAAGACCAATAGAAGTGGCCCGCCCGCTCCTCTCCCTCCCCAACCTGTCTCCTGCCCAAAATAAATAAATAAATAAATCCTTTTTTAAAAAAAAGAAAAAGAAAAGGGGTTACTGGGGACTTCCCTGGTGGTCTAGTGGCTAAGACACCCCAACGCGGGGAGGGGGAGAGCAGGCAGGTTTGATCCCTGATCAGGGAACTAGAGCCCATGTGCCAAAACTAAAGATCCTGCATGCTGCAACGAAGCCTGAAGATCCCACGTGCTGCAACTGAGAACTGGCACGGTCCAATAAAAGATTAAAAGGGGTTACTATTAGTAACAGATGGCATGTCTGTGCTCTATGGGGTTAAACCAGTTTCTGCATATTTACGGTGCTCACTCGCACTCAAAAGCCCAAATAGATACGTGTATGTCCCAAGTTTTAAGATGGATAGTAAATGCTAGAAGGACAAGTCTTTACTCACTAGTGGCATAAAACTGGCTTTGTATAACCACTCCTTTAAAATGTCTTTCTCCTCCTGTATAACCGAAACCTGAGAGCAAACCACCTTCAGAAACTGCTTAGTGCCATTCTCATCCCAGAAGTCCAAGCATGAAGGATGTACATTGTTGTAAATGTCTTAGTGATTCTGTTAGAGCTCATCTCCTGATGATAGTACCGTTTAAAGCAAATGGTGCTAACTTCGAAACAGTCTGTCCTCTTAGACAAATATATACACTTTTAAAATTCCCTCCAGGCTATTTAGAAAATAAAAGCCCTGGCCCAGAGGCTAGGCGTCAGGAGCTTCCAACATTCTTAAGAATACCGAAGTAAGCTCCAGAGAGGGGTTTGGAAACAAATCCGCAAGTGTGGGTTATATACACTGTTAGAAACAGAGTCGAGGGCGGCAGGAGAGCAGAGCCATCGCCCAGGCGATCAGCCTCGCCAAGACCAGCAATGAGACGACCGCTTTGTACCCGCCTCTGGTTTGTCCGTTGGCAGACTCACCTTCATTTCTCATGATGCTTACAAAGGTTCCGAGAAACCCCGCTTGTTTTCCAGACATGGAAAGGACTTGAATTCTGGATTTGATACAATCCACTGGGTAGACAGCCAGCCACAGGCAGATGCCACCAAACCCGCCACTTAACATCAAAGGGACAGGGCCTAGAGAAAACGAGCCGACAGTATCTTTGTCTCAAGCGTAGCTGACGTGTGACGTTTCCAGAGGCCAGTGCAGTAGTGGCCGCTGGTGGACGGAAATGCAGACACTGAAGCTGTGAAATGCAGTTCTCTGGGGCAAGTGTCTAGGCGCGCAGGTTCCGGGAGGTAGCCTGGAACATCCCTCGTGACGCTAGGACGCAGGGGCAGCCCCAGGGAGGGTCAGATTCAGGCTGGTCACTGCCGCCTCCCTGCCCAGTCATCCAGAGCCCCGCCCCTGCCCCAGACCCGCAGGCCCCCGCAGCATGGCACCCCCCGGCCACGAGAAATAAGAACCAAGGTCACGGAAACACAGGCTGCATCTTTTCTCAACTCTGTCTTAAGTATTTTCAGGCATTGATACCCCACAGCCCCGATGCTTCCTTGATGGTGAAAAACCAGGTATTTTATTCAACACGACAGTTAAGCCTGGGAGCATGACAGTCCTCAGAATAGATAGAAAACACAGAATGGAGGTATTTAAGAAAAAAGTGATCACCCACGAGCCAAGCATTGATACAGCTGTGTCAAGCAGCTAATTCGGATAAACTACTCTCATCCCAGAAGTCAAGATAGTTACTTTAACGTTTTAAAGGCAAAATGGTGCTAACTTGAAACAGTCTGTCCTCTTAGACAAATATATACACTTTTAAAATTCCTCCAGGCTATTTAGAAAATAAAAGCCCTGGCCCAGAGGCTAGGCGTCAGGAGCTTCCAACATTCTTAAGAATACCGAAGTAAGCTCCAGAGAGGGGTTTGGAAACAAATCCGCAAGTGTGGGTTATATACACTGTTAGAAACAGAGTCGAGGGCGGCAGGAGAGCAGAGCCATCGCCCAGGCGATCAGCCTCGCCAAGACCAGCAATGAGACGACCGCTTTGTACCCGCCTCTGGTTTGTCCGTTGGCAGACTCACCTTCATTTCTCATGATGCTTACAAAGGTTCCGAGAAACCCCGCTTGTTTTCCAGACATGGAAAGGACTTGAATTCTGGATTTGATACAATCCACTGGGTAGACAGCCAGCCACAGGCAGATGCCACCAAACCCGCCACTTAACATCAAAGGGACAGGGCCTAGAGAAAACGAGCCGACAGTATCTTTGTCTCAAGCGTAGCTGACGTGTGACGTTTCCAGAGGCCAGTGCAGTAGTGGCCGCTGGTGGACGGAAATGCAGACACTGAAGCTGTGAAATGCAGTTCTCTGGGGCAAGTGTCTAGGCGCGCAGGTTCCGGGAGGTAGCCTGGAACATCCCTCGTGACGCTAGGACGCAGGGGCAGCCCCAGGGAGGGTCAGATTCAGGCTGGTCACTGCCGCCTCCCTGCCCAGTCATCCAGAGCCCCGCCCCTGCCCCAGACCCGCAGGCCCCCGCAGCATGGCACCCCCCGGCCACGAGAAATAAGAACCAAGGTCACGGAAACACAGGCTGCATCTTTTCTCAACTCTGTCTTAAGTATTTTCAGGCATTGATACCCCACAGCCCCGATGCTTCCTTGATGGTGAAAAACCAGGTATTTTATTCAACACGACAGTTAAGCCTGGGAGCATGACAGTCCTCAGAATAGATAGAAAACACAGAATGGAGGTATTTAAGAAAAAAGTGATCACCCACGAGCCAAGCATTGATACAGCTGTGTCAAGCAGCTAATTAGGATAAACTAAGAAGGAAGTGCACTTCTCATCACTCTCAAAACATCATCAAGGGGGCTTCTCTGGTGGTCCAGTGGGTAAAGAGTCCGCCTTGCACTGCAAGGGGTGATGGTTTGACCCCTGGCCCGGGAAGATCCCACATGCCGCGGAGCGGCTGGACCGGTGTGTCCAATTACGAGACAGCGCTGTGGAGCGCGTGCACCCAGAGCCGGTGCTCTGCTACAGGAGAGGCCACCGCGATGGGAGGCCCACACAGGCCAAAGAACAAAGATGGATGAAAATAAATGGATGAAAGACCAATAAAAGTGGCCAAAAATTTAAAAAAACAACACATCATCAAGGGGACGTCCCTGGGGTCCAGTGGTTAAGACTTCACTTTCCAGTGCAGGAAGTGTGGGTTCCATCCCTGGTCAGGGAGCAAAGATCCCACATGCCAGTGCAGCCAAAAAAAGGGTAAAAAAAAAAAAAAAAAAAAAAAAATTATATATATATATATATATATATATATATAACAAGCAATACTGTAAAAAATTCAATAAAGACTTAAAAAAAAAAGGTCCACATCAAAAAAATCTTAGAAAAAAAACTACTATCAAGATTTACTCTTAAGTTTAAACTTATTAAGAAATGCTTTGTAGGTGACTTCCCCCAGGAAAAATGATGTTTATAATCTCCCCTAAAATGGACCCAGGGAAAATGCACAACTGTACTCCAGGAAAAAAAAAGTTTGGGAGGAGTTGCTCCAGCCCCTGCCCTGGAAAATGGAATTTACCAGGAGGGTCAGATTCAGGCTGGTCACTGCCGCCTCCTGCCCAGTCATCCAGAGCCCGCCTGCCCCAGACCCGCAGCCCCAGCATGGCACCCCCCGGCCACGAGAAATAAGAACCAAGGTCACGGAAACACAGGCTGCATCTTTTCTCAACTCTGTCTTAAGTATTTTCAGGCATTGATACCCCACAGCCCCGATGCTTCCTTGATGGTGAAAAACCAGGTATTTTATTCAACACGACAGTTAAGCCTGGGAGCATGACAGTCCTCAGAATAGATAGAAAACACAGAATGGAGGTATTTAAGAAAAAAGTGATCACCCACGAGCCAAGCATTGATACAGCTGTGTCAAGCAGCTAATTAGGATAAACTAAGAAGGAAGTGCACTTCTCATCACTCTCAAAACATCATCAAGGGGGCTTCTCTGGTGGTCCAGTGGGTAAAGAGTCCGCCTTGCACTGCAAGGGGTGATGGTTTGACCCCTGGCCCGGGAAGATCCCACATGCCGCGGAGGGGCTGGACCGTGTGTCCAATTACGAGACAGCGCTGTGGAGCGCGTGCACCCAGAGCCGGTGCTCTGCTACAGGAGAGGCCACCGCGATGGGAGGCCCACACAGGCCAAAGAACAAAGATGGATGAAAATAAATGGATGAAAGACCAATAAAAGTGGCCAAAAATTTAAAAAAACAACACATCATCAAGGGGACGTCCCTGGGGTCCAGTGGTTAAGACTTCACTTTCCAGTGCAGGAAGTGTGGGTTCCATCCCTGGTCAGGGAGCAAAGATCCCACATGCCAGTGCAGCCAAAAAAAGGGTAAAAAAAAAAAAAAAATATATATATATATATATATATATATATATAACAAGCAATACTGTAAAAAATTCAATAAAGACTTAAAAAAAAAAGGTCCACATCAAAAAAATCTTAGAAAAAAAACTACTATCAAGATTTACTCTTAAGTTTAAACTTATTAAGAAATGCTTTGTAGGTGACTTCCCCCAGGAAAAATGATGTTTATAATCTCCCCTAAAATGGACCCAGGGAAAATGCACAACTGTACTCCAGGAAAAAAAAAGTTTGGGAGGAGTTGCTCCAGCCCCTGCCCTGAGGAAACAGCCCAGGTGGGAGGAAGCTGCTCCCAGGTTCCTCCCAGCATCCAGGGGCTCCCAGTGCCAGGCGGACCCACCACAAGGGGGCGCCATGCACAGACTCCACAGCAACCACACCCCTGGGAACCCAGCCCTTCAAACCCACCTGCTGTCCCTGCCAATAGGCTTACCTAGTTCGTCTTTTGATCTCCCTGATGCAAAAAACGACCTGCTCAGTTCATAGCCTCCGAAGAAGAAGAAGTAGCCTGGAACTTCTCGAAGTAAAGTGCTAGAGAGTCCATGGTAGAAGCCCAAGGGGCCGTCCTTCCTAAGGATACTCTTCACGACAGACCAGACCGTGCTGGGCGGAGACACGGGTGACAGACAGTTAAGGACAACCTTCGCACCCAACCAGTGGACCTGACAGAGCTCTAACAAGGGGGCAGCTCACTTATAAACAGAGGAATCAGAATTCCAGCCCTAAAAGGCTTCTATGGGAAGGAACCTCTCAGACAGACAGACATTAATACAATTCTTTTATAACAGGTTTTATCACTTGAACTAGTCTACGTAAAGATATTTTATTAGAATGGACGTATACCTTTCTAGAAATCATTATCAAGGATCTAAAAGAGTCAATACCCATTTTTTCAGTAGTAAGTGATATTACAATGAGATTGTCCACACTCAGCGAGAATAAAATGGCATTGTATGTGCCCAGTCCCCTTACTGCCCTCGATTCCTATCTCCTCAACTTTTCTTTTGAGCTGGTGTGCTTTGAGTGAATTGGTTTAAGTTGTTAGGGATTTGTTTTGCTTCTGTCCAGGGAGGTGAGCAAGGAGCCTTACATGTTACTTAAAGGCAAGACAAAAGAAATTCCAAGAGCTAAGCTACGTAAGGCTAGACACACCCAGTATTTAGTTTTTACAGAGGCAGGTGTGTCAGAATTTTCACTTGAAGCAGATCAGAGCCTGCGGCAGCCAGAAGGGCACTTATTAAGAAATGCTTTGTAGGTGACTTCCCCAGGAAAATGATGTTTATAATCCCCTAAAATGGACCCAGGAAAATGCACAACTGTACTCCAGGAAAAAAGGTTGGGAGGAGTTGCTCCAGCCCCTGCCCTGAGGAAACAGCCCAGGTGGGAGGAAGCTGCTCCCAGGTTCCTCCCAGCATCCAGGGGCTCCCAGTGCCAGGCGGACCCACCACAAGGGGGCGCCATGCACAGACTCCACAGCAACCACACCCCTGGGAACCCAGCCCTTCAAACCCACCTGCTGTCCCTGCCAATAGGCTTACCTAGTTCGTCTTTTGATCTCCCTGATGCAAAAAACGACCTGCTCAGTTCATAGCCTCCGAAGAAGAAGAAGTAGCCTGGAACTTCTCGAAGTAAAGTGCTAGAGAGTCCATGGTAGAAGCCCAAGGGGCCGTCCTTCCTAAGGATACTCTTCACGACAGACCAGACCGTGCTGGGCGGAGACACGGGTGACAGACAGTTAAGGACAACCTTCGCACCCAACCAGTGGACCTGACAGAGCTCTAACAAGGGAGCAGCTCACTTATAAACAGAGGAATCAGAATTCCAGCCCTAAAAGGCTTCTATGGGAAGGAACCTCTCAGACAGACAGACATTAATACAATTCTTTTATAACAGGTTTTATCACTTGAACTAGTCTACGTAAAGATATTTTATTAGAATGGACGTATACCTTTCTAGAAATCATTATCAAGGATCTAAAAGAGTCAATACCCATTTTTTCAGTAGTAAGTGATATTACAATGAGATTGTCCACACTCAGCGAGAATAAAATGGCATTGTATGTGCCCAGTCCCCTTACTGCCCTCGATTCCTATCTCCTCAACTTTTCTTTTGAGCTGGTGTGCTTTGAGTGAATTGGTTTAAGTTGTTAGGGATTTGTTTTGCTTCTGTCCAGGGAGGTGAGCAAGGAGCCTTACATGTTACTTAAAGGCAAGACAAAAGAAATTCCAAGAGCTAAGCTACGTAAGGCTAGACACACCCAGTATTTAGTTTTTACAGAGGCAGGTGTGTCAGAATTTTCACTTGAAGCAGATCAGAGCCTGCGGCAGCCAGAACACGGGACTTTTTGTGTAGGCTTCTCTTCCTGATGGTGCGGACCAGGCCTGTTAGGTGACCTGGCTTGGACGAGGGAAGGATCAGGCCCCCAGGTAACACAGGCCACCTACTTTTATTGATGATCTGCCTTCCCAGGCATTACCCACCTAACCAGGCCCTGCCTGCTGTGCCCTCTCCTACAATGAAGAAGTAATCTAGGGTTCCCTGATGGCTCAGCAGGTAAGAACCTGCTTGCCAATGCAGGAGCCAAAGGAGACACGGGTTCGATCCCTGGGTCGGGAAGATCCCTGGAGGAGGGCACAGCAACCCACACCAGTATTCCTGCCTGGAGAATCCCGTGGACTACGTCCATACAGTTGCGAAAGGTTAGATGTGACTAAGCAACTGGATGCACATATGTCCAAAGTAATCCAAGTCGACACAGTAAGCCTGCTTCCAATCCAGGTGTCAATCAAGCTACCATTTTTCCAGCTAGGGCACTGCTATACCGCAAACATTTTTTCTTTTGTACAGGATGTCCACCTACCTAAGTCCTTTCGGTCTAACAATTACTTTCTTTAAGAAAACTTTACTTTCCAGGTACATGAGGGCAACTCTGTGGGTGCTGTTAATGGTCTGTGTATCGGGGCACCTGCTGACACAGGTGGGTTCATTCTGTGGCTGCAGAACCACACACATGGGATTTCCTATGATTTCTGGGTGTGTTGCTGTTATGGTGTATACACTGCATTTCAACAGAAAAGCATTCAAGACTTTGGAACTTAAAGGCTATGAATAACACATTCACATTGGTTGTAATGAATGTCTCAGAGGCAGGAAATTGGGTGCTGTTATGAACCCCGTTTCCAGACGAAGGAAACTGCCGACTCTGAAAATGGCCAGTTTATCTATTGGTTTTTACCAGCGGACTTACTGGCTTTTGTGTTAACCTGAGCAACATCCATGACCAGATCTTTAGTCAGTTGAGATGAATAAGCAAATTTTGAGATTAACAAGGATAATACATTGCTTTTAATTTAACTAGTTAAAATAGATGGTGTGTCAGAATTCTCACTTGAAGCAGATCAGAGCCTGCGGCAGCCAGAACACGGGACTTTTTGTGTAGGCTTCTCTTCCTGATGGTGCGGACCAGGCCTGTTAGGTGACCTGGCTTGGACGAGGGAAGGATCAGGCCCCCAGGTAACACAGGCCACCTACTTTTATTGATGATCTGCCTTCCCAGGCATTACCCACCTAACCAGGCCCTGCCTGCTGTGCCCTCTCCTACAATGAAGAAGTAATCTAGGGTTCCCTGATGGCTCAGCAGGTAAGAACCTGCTTGCCAATGCAGGAGCCAAAGGAGACACGGGTTCGATCCCTGGGTCGGGAAGATCCCTGGAGGAGGGCACAGCAACCCACACCAGTATTCCTGCCTGGAGAATCCCGTGGACTACGTCCATACAGTTGCGAAAGGTTAGATGTGACTAAGCAACTGGATGCACATATGTCCAAAGTAATCCAAGTCGACACAGTAAGCCTGCTTCCAATCCAGGTGTCAATCAAGCTACCATTTTTCCAGCTAGGGCACTGCTATACCGCAAACATTTTTTCTTTTGTACAGGATGTCCACCTACCTAAGTCCTTTCGGTCTAACAATTACTTTCTTTAATAAAACTTTACTTTCCAGGTACATGAGGGCAACTCTGTGGGTGCTGTTAATGGTCTGTGATCGGGCACCTGCTGACACAGGTGGGTTCATTCTGTGGCTGCAGAACCACACACATGGGATTTCCTATGATTTCTGGGTGTGTTGCTGTTATGGTGTATACACTGCATTTCAACAGAAAAGCATTCAAGACTTTGGAACTTAAAGGCTATGAATAACACATTCACATTGGTTGTAATGAATGTCTCAGAGGCAGGAAATTGGGTGCTGTTATGAACCCCGTTTCCAGACGAAGGAAACTGCCGACTCTGAAAATGGCCAGTTTATCTATTGGTTTTTACCAGCGGACTTACTGGCTTTTGTGTTAACCTGAGCAACATCCATGACCAGATCTTTAGTCAGTTGAGATGAATAAGCAAATTTTGAGATTAACAAGGATAATACATTGCTTTTTAATTTAACTAGTAAATAATAATGTATATGATATATTCATGGCATAACTTGATCACTGAAGACTTGCTACGCTTAAGAGGGCTTGATGAATGTTTTCAAAATGCGGGCCCTTGGTAGGTAAACTTAAAGGATTTGTTGTTGTTGTTTAGTTCCTAAGTTGTGTCTGACACTTTGCGACCCCATGGATTGTAGCCCACCAGGCTCCTCTGTCCATGGGATTCTCCAAGCAAGAATCCTGGCGTGGGTTTCCAGGCCCTCCTCTAGGGGCACTTGAAGGATTAGGGAAGGGGGTAAAGGAAGTTACCACCAGGATCTGGGGTGATCAGCATGAGCAGTCATGTGAAACTGGGGAATGAGTAAATATTCATCAGAGTTCAAACTGGCACTTGGGAAAGCTCAGTCCTCTGTTCAGAAGGACCCTGTGCCTCCGTGTACAGACAGGGGCCATGCCTTAGGCTCTGCACAGGTCAAATGGGCTATAAGCCCTGCTTCTCTACTTGTAGGATATTAAATATTTGCCCACAGGGACTTCCCTGGTGGTTCAGTGGTTAAGACTCCACGCTTCCAACGTAGGGAGCCGCCGGTTCAATCCCCGGTCGGGGAACTAAGATCCCACATGCCTTGCGGCACAGCCCTCCCTGCCAAAATGTTTTTCTTAAAAAAAAATCAGGAAAAATAAATCACGGTTGTTAAAAAGGGGCTTCCCTGGGATTTCCCTGGTAGTCCAGTGGTGAAGAATCCACCTTCCAATGCAAGGGATGTGGGTTTGATCCCTGGCCGGAGAACTAAGATCCCACATGCTGTGGGGCAACCAAGTCCCTGCACCACAAAGAAATTCCACATATCACAACTAAGAGCCAATGCAACCAAATAAATCAACAGTTAAAAGAAAAAGGGAAAAAAAAGGGCTTCCCTGGTGGCTGAGCGGTAAAGACGCTGCCTGCGAGGCAGGAGACCCGGGTTCCGTCCCTGGGTAGGGAGGTTCCCCTGGATGACGGCGTGTCGACCCGCTCCAGCAGCCCTGCCTGGAGAACCCTGTGGACAGAGGAGCTCTCTGCCTGCACTTGGGAGTGCGTGGAAGTCGGGGTGCTGCGGTCACCTTCACAGGGCGGTGGGCTCCTCAGAGACACCAGGTGCCTGGTGGGTGCTGAAGGGGTACGCCCCTGCCCGCCTGCTCACTCTGCATTACCATCTGTGTCAGAGCGAGCCCAGTGCCGAGTGAACCGTTACCCGGCCTCCGGTGCTCGACATCCATCACAGACAGTCCTTTCGGGAAGTTATCCTCTGATTGGTAGTGGAGAAGTGTTTGGAGTAGATAAACCATTTGCCTCCTAATTATAGCATAAAGTAAAATGTAAACATACTCGATACACCAAAACAGAGCGCCGACATTTGTACCCAGGCAGCACTTACTTCTGGCTTTTGGCGACCTTTCCCGACGTCTCCATCTCATACATGGTCTGCAGGCGGCACTTGACCAGCTCGGTGGGGCAGAGGACCAGGGCCGCAAAGGCAGAGGCGAAGGAGCCGGCAGCCGCGTTCTGGAGATCACTGGCAGGAGGCAAGCGCGGAAGGCCCGTTACTCCTTCACTCGGCCCAGGGCACGCTCCAGCACAGACGGCAAAGCCGGCGAGCAAGGGACACCCGCCAGGCTCCTGCCGCGTCCTGAGGAGCCCACCACCCTATGAGGGTAACAGCAGCACCCCAACTTCCACACGGGGAAAATGATGCCCAGAGACGATGCAGAGGAGCTCAGAGTCACACGGCCGCTAAGCGGCAATGCTGGGCTTCACGCCCAGGTCTGGCTGACTGCAAACCCATGCTCTTTTTAGTAGTCACAGAGCTGGGACCTGGACAGGTATGCCCCTACCCCCAGATTCCTACATTGAAACATTAACCCTCCACGCGACAGTCTCTGGAGGCAGGTCTTTGGGAGGTCATAAGGATTAAAGGACGTCTCCCCGTAAGAAGAGCTTGGAGAGTTGGCCAGTGCTCTCTCCACCATGTGAGAAGACAGGCAGGCCTCCCTCTGCAAACCAGGAGAGGGCCCTCACCAGACACCAAGTCAGCCAGCAGCTCATTCGTGGACTTGCTAGCCTCCAGAACTGTGAAAAACAAATATTTGTTGTTTAAACCACCCAGTCCAAAACAAAAGAACCCCACCCAGTCCAGCATATTTTGTTTTAGTAGCCAGAACTAGGACAAAAAGGTGACACAGAAAAGCCAAATATGCAAAAAAGACTTCCCTGTAATTCCACCACCCCAAAACACACTCCATTAATACTTCAGGGTATTTGCCGCTGTGCTTTATATAAAACTAATTTTCAAGGCTGTCTCTATATGCCCCAAAGCTAGCCCAGGGCAACCACAAGTGTCGTGTAACTGCTACAGATGAAAACCGAGGATAAATTTTTAACCAAAAAGTTGCTCATCACAAAAAGACTTCCCAGGTCAGCTGATGACCTCCTGGACCTCAGCCACAGGGGCACGAGTGTGGTGCATCATGCCACGGGACATGGGCAGCCAGTGGGAGTCAGCAAACTCGACGGCTATAGGGCAAATGGCAAAGCTGGAAATCTAAATGGAGGAATGAATGCACATACACTCAAAAAGGAAACAGCCCACTGCACCTCACACGGCTTCAGTGCCACCAACCCGAGCCACCAGCAGGCCTGTGAAGCTGGAGCCCACCAAGAGTTCAAGAATATGAGGGAAACTACAAGAAACAAATTGCCTGGAAGATGCCGCGAGTTCATGGAGGTCAACAGAGAGGGTCCTCTCCAAACGGGGGGCCGGGGTTCCATCACGAGAGCACCAGTGGCACACGTGAGGACGATCTCTGGTGGGGCTGGAAGGACTGAGCTGCTCACAGCAACTCCTGGCCATGACACTCACCTGTTAAAGGCAGCATCCAGCTGTCGCTGACAACCAGAACAACTCACAGACCTCCAGGAAACCCCAAGGTTAACCCCCCCGGGCAGCCTGCCCAGGTCCAGAGGTCCCCTCAAGATTTCATCCCAACTGTGAGCAAAAGTCTAGCAGATCGACCACACTCAATTGCCCTAAAGTTACAATAACCTACCCCACTTACATCAATGGACTGTCATCTGGACAGGAAATCAGTTTCACAGGTCTTAAATGACATATAAGACCAAATAAACTTAACTGATATTTATAGAATATTCCCTGAGAATAGTAGACATGCTTCTCAAGAGCACATGGAATGTTCTCCAGAACAGATCACATTCTGGGCCACAAATCAAGTCTTTGTGATTTTAAGAAACTTGAAATCATATCAAGCATCTTTTCCAACCACAATGCTTTGAGATTAGAAATCACTTGCAAAAAGTAAATGTAAAAAAAAAAAAAAAAACCCACGGAGACTAAACAATATGGTACCAAGCAACCAATGGATCAGTGAAGAAATCAAAGAGAAAATAGAAAAATTACCTCAATGTAAATCAACTATAATTCAATTTTAAAAATTAAAAAAAATTCCTAGAGATAAATGACAATGAAAACAACAATCCAAAACCTAAGGGATTCAGCAAAAGCCGTTGTAAGAGGAAATTTTATAGTAATACAATCTTACATAAGGAAACAAGAAAAATCTAAAAACAAAAAAACAACTTGCACCTAAAGGAACTCAAGAAAGACCAGATAAAACTTAAAGTTAGTAGATGGAAAGAAATAAGGATCAGAGCAGAAATAAATAAAACATGAAGAAAATAGAGAAGATCACTGAAACTAAAAGTTTAGCCAGTGTTATCAAGAAAAATATGGGAGAGGGCTCAAGTCAAAAATGTTAGAAATAAAAAAGGAGAGGTTACAACCAACACCACAGAAACACAAAGGATCAAAGAGCCTGCTACAGGCAACCATATGCCCATCAAATGGACAACCTAGAAGAAATGGACGAATTCTTAGAAAGATACAACCCCTCCAAGACTGAACCAGGAAGGACCAGAAAATATGAACAGACCAGTCACAGGACTGAAATGGAAACTTCCTGAAAGACTTTCAACATGGGACTTCCCTGTTGGTACAGTGGGCAAGGACCCTCCTTGCAGATGCAAAGGACTTGGGTTTGGTCCCTGGTCAGGGAACTAAGATCCCACATGCCTCAGGGCAACCGAGCCCTGGAGCTGCAGCTGCAGAACCCTGTGGTCCAGAGCCTACACGTTGCAGCAAAGATCCCACATGATGCAACTAAGACCCAATACAAATATATATATATATATATATATATGTATACACACACACACACACACACATATACACATACATACATATATGTACACACACACACATATATATATACATAAAGACCTCCAACAAACGAAAGTCCAGGCCCAGATGGCTTCATAGTGAATTCTACCCAACACTTCAAGAGTTAACACCTATCCTTCTGAAATTCTTCCAAAAAATGGCAGAAGGAACATTCCCAAACTTATTCTATAAGGTCACCATCACCCTGCTACCAAAACCAGACAGATACCATATAAAAAAGCAAATTATTAAAAAAATGAAAAAGAAAATTACAGGCCAATTATCATTGATGAACAGAGCTGCAAAAATGTTCAACAAAATACTAGCCAACTGAGTTTAATAATACACTGAAAGGACCATATATGATGATCGAGTAGGATTTATCCCAGGAATGTGAAAATTCAATATTTGCAAATCAGTTTGATACACCACATTGACAAGCTAAAGAATAAAAATCATGACAACCTCAATAGATGCAGAAAAGGCTTTTGACAACATTGAACACCCATTTATGGTAAAAAGAAAAAAAAAGAAGTCTCCAGAAAATGGGCACAGAGGAACCTTACCTCAGCATAATAAAGGTCATATAATATGACTAACCCACAACTAACATCACTTTTAATTTGTATAGAAACACAAAAGACTCCAAATAGCCAAAGCAATCCTGGGGAAGAATAATGGAGCTGGAGAAATCAGGCTCTCTGACTTCAGATAAGCTACAAAGCTACAGTAATCAAAACAATGTGATACTGGCAAAAAAACAGAAATATGAATCAACGAAATAGAAAGTCCAGAGATAAACCCTTGTACTTGTGGTCATTAATCTACAACAAAGGAGGCAAAAACATACGGTGGAGAAAAGAGTCTCTTCAATAAGTGGTGCTGGAAAAAATGGACAGTTACAGGTAAAAAAAAAATTTGAAATTGGAACATTCTCTTAACACCATATACAAAAATAAACTCAAAATGGATTAAAAATCTAAACGTAAGGCCAGATACTCTAAAACTCAGAGGAAAACATACATAGAACACTGACAAACTGCACCAGTATCTTTTTGGATCTGCCTTCTAGAGTAATGAAAATAAAAACAAGAATAAACAAATGGGGGCTTCCCTGGTGGTTCAGTGGGTAAAGAGTCCACTTTGCAGTGCAAGGGGCACCGGTTTGATCCCTGGCCCTGGAAGATCCCACATGCCACGGAGCAGCTGGACCAGTGTCCAATTACGAGCCAGTGCTCTGGAGTGCATGTGCCCAGAGTCAGTGTTCTGCAACAAAAGAGGCCACTGCAATGGGAGGCCCACACATGCCAAAGAATAATAAAAATAAGATGAATGAAAAACAAATGATGACTTAGAGGCAAAAAAAAAGAAAAAGAATAAACAAATGGGACCTAATTATACTCAAAAGCATTTACACAGCAAAGGAGACCATAAGAAAACAAAAAGACAATTCACAGAATAGGAGAAACTATTTGCAAACAAAGTCTTTATCAACAAAGCATTTACCAACAAGGGATGTATCTCCAAAAATAAACAAACAGCTAACCAACTCTAATCAAAGAAACAACCCAATCAAAAAATGGGCAGAAGACCTAGACACTTCTCCAAGGAAGATACACAGATGGCCAAAAAGCACATGAAAGATGTTCAACATCACTAATTATTAGAGAAATGCAAATCAAAACCACAATGAGGTATCATCTCACACCAGTCAGAACAACCATCATCTAAAAGCCTACAAACAAGAAATGCGGGAGAGGGTATGGAGAAAAGGGAATTTTGGTGGGAATGTAAATTTGTACAATCACTGTGGAGGTTCCTTAAAACACTAAAAATAGAACTAAAAATAGAAAATGATCCAACAATCCCCACTTCTGGACACATATGCAGAGAAAACCATAATTTGAAAAGCTACATGCCCCTCCATGTTCAGTGAGGCACTGTTTACAACAGTCAAGACATGGAAGCACTCGAACTGTCCCCCCTGACAGAGGGAGGGGTAAGGAAGGTGTGGTGCACATATACAATGGAATATTACTCAGCCACAAGAAACAATGAAATGATGCCTTTTTCAGCAACATGGATGGACCAAGAGATTATCATACTGAGCGAAATAAGTCAGACTCACATGATATTTGTCTGAATATAATATGATGTCACTTATATGTGGAATCTAAAATAATGAAACGAATGAACTTATTTGTAAAAACAAACAGACTCACAGACTTGGAAAACAAACTTATGGTTACCAAAGTGTAAACATGGCATGGGAGGGATAAATTAGAAGTTCGGGATTAGCATATACATACTACTATATATAAAATAATCAACGAGGACCTACTGCATAGCACAGGGAACTCGACTCAATATTCTGTATTAACCTACATGGGAAAACAATCTTAAAAAGAGTGGATATACACATATATATGTATATAATAAAAATAAAGTTTTGAAATGAAAAACAAATGATGACTTAGAGGCAAAAAAAAAGAAAAAGAATAAACAAATGGGACCTAATTATACTCAAAAGCATTTACACAGCAAAGGAGACCATAAGAAAACAAAAAGACAATTCACAGAATAGGAGAAACTATTTGCAAACAAAGTCTTTATCAACAAAGCATTTACCAACAAGGGATGTATCTCCAAAAATAAACAAACAGCTAACCAACTCTAATCAAAGAAACAACCCAATCAAAAAATGGGCAGAAGACCTAGACACTTCTCCAAGGAAGATACACAGATGGCCAAAAAGCACATGAAAGATGTTCAACATCACTAATTATTAGAGAAATGCAAATCAAAACCACAATGAGGTATCATCTCACACCAGTCAGAACAACCATCATCTAAAAGCCTACAAACAAGAAATGCGGGAGAGGGTATGGAGAAAAGGGAATTTTGGTGGGAATGTAAATTTGTACAATCACTGTGGAGGTTCCTTAAAACACTAAAAATAGAACTAAAAATAGAAAATGATCCAACAATCCCCACTTCTGGACACATATGCAGAGAAAACCATAATTTGAAAAGCTACATGCCCCTCCATGTTCAGTGAGGCACTGTTTACAACAGTCAAGACATGGAAGCACTCGAACTGTCCCCCCTGACAGAGGGAGGGGTAAGGAAGGTGTGGTGCACATATACAATGGAATATTACTCAGCCACAAGAAACAATGAAATGATGCCTTTTTCAGCAACATGGATGGACCAAGAGATTATCATACTGAGCGAAATAAGTCAGACTCACATGATATTTGTCTGAATATAATATGATGTCACTTATATGTGGAATCTAAAATAATGAAACGAATGAACTTATTTGTAAAAACAAACAGACTCACAGACTTGGAAAACAAACTTATGGTTACCAAAGTGTAAACATGGCATGGGAGGGATAAATTAGAAGTTCGGGATTAGCATATACATACTACTATATATAAAATAATCAACGAGGACCTACTGCATAGCACAGGGAACTCGACTCAATATTCTGTATTAACCTACATGGGAAAACAATCTTAAAAAGAGTGGATATACACATATATACATGTATATACATATATAACTGCATCACTTAGCTGTATTCCTGAAACTATTAACATTGTAAATAAAATATACACCAATAAAAATTAAGTTTAAAAAACAGTGTTTAGGACACTATTAAAAAAAGAAACTAGTGGTTATAGAAACTGAGGTCAAACGTTACTTCAGGCAAAGTTCATTTTTCTGTGTTTTGCTTTATTGTACTTTGAAGATACTGCGTTTTTTTAAACTGAAGGATTATGACATCCCCAAGTTGTCAGATGATGGCTAGTATTTTGTTTTTTTAGCAATAAAGAATTATAAAATTGGGCTTCCTCGGTGGCTCAGTGTTAAGAATCCACCTGCTATGCAGGAGACTCGGGTTCAATCCCTGGGTCAGGAAGATCCCCTGGAGAAGGAAACGGCACCCAGTATTCTTGCCTGGGAAATCCCATGGACAGAGGAGCCTGGCGGGCTACAGTTCATGGGTCCACAAGAGTTGGACATGACTTAGTGACTAAACCACCGTTTTAAAATTAAGGTAGGTACACTGCTCTTTAGACATAATGCTATTGTACACTTAACAGACTGCAGTGTAGTATAAACATAGCTTCATACGCACAGGGGAACCAAAAAATTCACAAGATGTTCTGGAACCAAACCCAGAATATTTGACCTGTGCCTGCATAAAGCCAAGGGCCGCCTGCCCGCTGCACTTAGATTTCCCAACCCTGTGGCCTGGCGTGGGAGCCTCAGGTGAATGTGAAGTGGGTGCCCAGAGCCGAGCCAGCCTGTGCACACCCAGGCCTCAGAAGAGCTGGCTTGGAGCAGGATTTCCTTCAGGAGGAAGACACTGCCTGCGGTGTGGCCTTCCTTCTGATCGTAGAGAATGACATGTCACACTACCCGGAGAGCCAGCTCCACAACTGCACTGGCACACAGCTCTCTAAGGGTGGAAACTGCCTGACACCGTCCCCTCCAGCCTTCTCACTTCACTCCTACTTGGCTTGTTTATCCAAACCGAAGCTTAAATGGCTTGTTTCTTGGCAGATCTGCACTTGGCCTCCCTCCGGGGCTCTTCTGTCAACCTGCTGACAGGCCGTAGTCAACCAGGGTCATTGACCAGGGTTGGCCGAGCATGCCGGAACAAAGGTGGCATTGATAAAGAACGATGGCTATTCCACCTAAGAGGCAGGAACGCCTGAACGCACCCCAAGCATGCTGATGCAGGGCAGCACGAGGCCAAGTCCGATCTGATGTGGACTTTGGCTTTCTGATAAATACTTTTTCACGAGGGGAGGGATGTGGGTCCCAGGCTGTGCCTGCCATATAAACGTGTAGACCTGGAGCTCAAGCGGCAATCAGCGTGGGATAGGATTGTAAGAATCCACTGGCTTGTCATCCACTCGACAAACAGATACTTGTATATTCCTGCTGGGTCAGACCCTGTCCAGCTAGGAAAGGAAAGACACCACCACTTGGGGGGGCGTGTTCAAACCAAGAATAGACAAATATTGACAGCATCCCTGTGGAAATTCACAACAGGTGCCCACAAGCAGGTCTTCCCTTTTGCATCTGTTAATCTCTTCTCTAGATCTGACCCCTGCAAAGGATTTCAGAGCCTGCCTGGGGTCTGATGGGAGGGATGCTGGTGGCTGGGCACAGAGGCATGGCGAGGGTCCTAGCTGCATCATGTATGAGCCCAGGGATCTTCAGCACGTGTGTCTGGACCAGAATTTCCCCATCTATAAAACAGATAACCACCGCCTGCCTGGATGCCTGCAGGACCGCACACGGGAGCTAGGGAGGCATGGCATGCGTGTCCGAGCTGTCCAGGCTCTCAGGCAGCATGTGCTCAATGGTAATGAGCAACATGGGATGACAAAAGCAGCAGGTACCCATGCCTCAAGTTCAAAAAAAGGCAAAGGCAGGGGGGCTTCCCTGGGTGGCTCAGTGGTGGAGAATCTGCCTGCCCATGCAGGAGATGTAGGTCTGGTCCTAGGTCCAAGAGGACCCTACATGCCGAGGAGCAACTAAGCACATGTGCCACAACCACTGAGCCCATACTCTAGAGCCCGGGAGCCACAACTTCTAAGCCCAAGGGCGGCAGCTCCAAAAGCCCGCATACCCGAGAGCCCATGCTCCGCCACAAAGGAAGCCACCACAACGAGAAACCCGTGCTCCGCAACTAGACAGGAGCCCTTACTCATCACAACAAGAGAGAATCCTGCACAGCAAAGCTTGTCTACTTGCTTTCTCTCTTTCTGGCATGGGGGCTGATCAGGCCAAAACAGGGAGGTTTCGTCACCATAGGAC
Organism: Tragulus kanchil; assembly: GCA_022376925.1. Taxonomy (NCBI): domain Eukaryota; kingdom Metazoa; phylum Chordata; class Mammalia; order Artiodactyla; family Tragulidae; genus Tragulus; species Tragulus kanchil. The sequence continues at coordinate 71,163,421 of JAIOJX010000003.1, read as the reverse complement.
CTACTCGAAATCTCCGGTGGCTACTTTGTGCCAGGATGCTGAAAAGTGTTAGTCGCTCAGTTGTGTCCCACTCTTTGCAACCCCACGGACTGTACAGACCACTCGGCTGCTCTGTCCATAGGGCTCTCCAAGGATGCTGAAGACCAGGTTTCCAGGCCTCCTCAGCCAAGAAGTCTCTCCCTTGAGCAGAAGGAGCGCCAGTCAGGGCCGTGGCGTTCTTGTCTGTCTGCACCACGGAACGCCACGCTCTCCCGGCTTGTCTTCGGCTTGTGTCTCCTCGCCCTCTGCTTCCTGACCCCTCCCTGCTGGACGGTCCTCGCATCCGTGCTCGGTCCCATAAATCCTCTCTCCCTGGGTGATTTCATCCAGTCCTGAGCCTTTAAAAATGAAGTTTCATCCATCAGGATAGGCTAGCTGCCTACAAACAGGCACAGACCACCGCAGAGAAGACGTTCATGCCAAAGGAACCGAGTTACTCTGGTCACATGGGACCTATGGTTGCCACAGCGTCTCAAATTCTCACCAAAAATACCCAGCAAGACTGCCCTATGCAATCGTGAAGCTGAGACTAATCATTTTAAATGATACAAAATCAATCAGGGTTTCCCTGGTGGTCCAGTGGTCAAGAGTCTGCCTTGCAGTGCCTGGGACATTGGTTAGATTCTTGATCAGGAAAGATCCCACATGCCACTGGAGCAACTAAGCACATGTGCCACAACCACTGAGCCCATACTCTAGAGCCCGGGAGCCACAACTTCTAAGCCCAAGGCGGCAGCTCCAAAGCCCGATACCCGAGGCCCATGCTCCGCCACAAAGGAAGCCACCACAACGAGAAACCCGTGCTCCGCAACTAGACAGGAGCCCTTACTCATCACAACAAGAGAGAATCCTGCACAGCAAAGCTTGTCTACTTGCTTTCTCTCTTTCTGGCATGGGGGCTGATCAGGCCAAAACAGGGAGGTTTCGTCACCATAGGACCTACTCGAAATCTCCGGTGGCTACTTTGTGCCAGGATGCTGAAAAGTGTTAGTCGCTCAGTTGTGTCCCACTCTTTGCAACCCCACGGACTGTACAGACCACTCGGCTGCTCTGTCCATAGGGCTCCCCAAGGATGCTGAAGACCAGGTTTCCAGGCCTCCTCAGCCAAGAAGTCTCTCCCTTGAGCAGAAGGAGCGCCAGTCAGGGCCGTGGCGTTCTTGTCTGTCTGCACCACGGAACGCCACGCTCTCCCGGCTTGTCTTCGGCTTGTGTCTCCTCGCCCTCTGCTTCCTGACCCCTCCCTGCTGGACGGTCCTCGCATCCGTGCTCGGTCCCATAAATCCTCTCTCCCTGGGTGATTTCATCCAGTCCTGAGCCTTTAAAAATGAAGTTTCATCCATCAGGATAGGCTAGCTGCCTACAAACAGGCACAGACCACCGCAGAGAAGACGTTCATGCCAAAGGAACCGAGTTACTCTGGTCACATGGGACCTATGGTTGCCACAGCGTCTCAAATTCTCACCAAAAATACCCAGCAAGACTGCCCTATGCAATCGTGAAGCTGAGACTAATCATTTTAAATGATACAAAATCAATCAGGGTTTCCCTGGTGGTCCAGTGGTCAAGAGTCTGCCTTGCAGTGCCTGGGACATTGGTTAGATTCTTGATCAGGAAAGATCCCACATGCCACTGGGGCAACTAAGCCCGTGGGCCACCGAGCCTGCGGTTTGGAGTCCTCGAGCTGCAGCTACTGAGGCCCGCGCACCCTAGAGCCTGGGCTCTGCAATGAGAGCAGCCACCACCGTGAGAAGCCCACACACAGCAACAAGAAGCAGCCCTCACTCGTCACAACTTGAGAAAGCAGTGAAGACCCAGCCCAGCCCCAAATACATATTTTAAAGATAAAAAATAAATCTATGTTCAAAAGAACCCAAGGCAGACATCTGAGTAGTTTTCCAAATTCCTCTGATCTATGTATAACAAATATCCAAGAGATGACCAAGTACATGCCAAAAAGCCTCATCTCAGATGCTCTGCCCCTTGTTAAAATTCCAAGTGCCTCCTCAAACCTATGGGACTGCATTTTGCTGATGATGTGGAACTCAAAATTCAGATCAGAAGTTGGATTGGTGGTTTGAGTTCTGCACGTCTGCTCAGAGAAGTGGCACGATCAGTGGCATCTGAAAAGCACGTTCCCCAAATGTCACATGATGTCACTTACGGGTGGAATCTGATCTTTAAGAAGGGCACAAATGAACTTATTCACAAAACAGAAAACAGATTCACAGACTGTGAAATGAAACGTGTGATTACTGAAGGGGAAACAGTGCGGGAGGGGTAGATCAGGAGGCTGGGTGAGCCCTGTGTACCCTACATCCTACACTCACTGCTGTACATACAGTAGAGAGCCAACCAGATCCTACTAACACAGCATGAGGAACTGCACTCAGTATTCTGTAATAACCTATGTGGGAAAACAATCTGAAAATGGAGATAAATACATGTAACTGATTCACTTTGCTGTACCCCTGAAACTGACACAGCACTGGAAATGAACTGTACTCCAACGAGAAACAAAAACTGGACTTCCTTGGCAGTACGATGGATGGGAATCCACGTGCCCGTGCAAGGGACACTGGTCAGATCCTGGTCCAGGAAGATGCCACATGCCACAGAGCGACTAAGCCCAGGTGCCACAACTACTGAGCCCACAGGCCCTGTGTCCCAATATAGGAGAAGCCCCCACCATGAGAAGCCTGCGCAAAGCAACGGAAGAGGAGCCCCTGCTATTCTCTGGGACAAGAGAAAGCTCGTGAGCAGTAACAAAGACCAAGCTCAACCAAAAAAAAAAGAAAAACAGTTTTTAAAGAAGAAAGAGAACATCTTCTTTAGAATGGAGGAATGGGAGGGAAGCTGGGTCTCCGCAGTGGATTGTGAGCAACCCTCCTTTTACGTAACACCTGTGTCTGTGCCACAGCCGAGTTTTCCAAGACGGCAGTGGATGATTTCAGAATCCGAAAGTGGGTCCTGTAAGACAGGAAATCTTCCCCACAAGGTCTCCTAAAACTCCTGACTACTCAAGGCTGGTTTTCCGACAAAGAGCGTCCGCAACCTCCACTCACCTCAGCTTCGCGTGCCTGTCCAGTCCCACCGCTTTCCGCACCACCTGCTGGCAGAAGCCGTAGCACATGAAGAGGACGGAGTTCTCGGCGATGTTGGCGATGAGCGCCGGGCTGGTCCCCTTGTAGAAGCCCCGGAAGCCCACCTGGGAGTAGGTCTTGAGGCAGCAGTCGGCGAGGCCCCGGTACAGGGCGGGGAACGTCTGCATTTTCACTTTCATGGTGTCGAAGGGCTGCCCGGTCAGGACACACGCTGTGCCCCCTGTGGCCAGGACAGAGCCCTCGTCCAGCCCGAGTCCACAGCCATGCGGCCAGGGGCGGCGCTGGGCACCCGCGACGGGAGGGACGGGCAGCCCAGGGCTCACCGCCCCCAAGACCTCCCAGCCCAGGCCAATATAGCTTCTAGGGGTCCCCCAGTGCACCGGGTACCCCGCTCCAGCCCTGCAGGAGCTCAGTCAGAGGCGGGGTCACCAGTCAGAGCCACGGGATGTGGAGGTGTGAGGTGTTCAGGAGCCTCGGCTAGGCAGTCTGGGTTTGAAGCCTGACTTGCCATGACATCCAGGACAAAGCGATGTGACTTTATTTTTTTTTTTTTGCGATGTGACTTCTGAGGCTCAATTCCCTACTGGGTTAGCATGAGGATTAGGATAAGGCTCTAACATAGGGTTGCTACACAAGGGGTTAATGTATAGTGGTTAACTCGTGTGTGTGTGTGTGTGTGTGTGTGTGTGTGTGTGTGTGTGTGTGTCTACATAAAAGGAAGGGGAGAGGAATGATCTGGAAAGAGGTCATCACTGCTTTGTCTGTTGCCCAGTGGTCCTGACAACTATCAGGAAAATAAGAGGACTAGGCCACACAGAAAGAAAACACAGAGTCTAATTAGTCCCCGAAGAGCTCAATGTTTGACCCTGTGGGAAAACCTCTTATCTGGACTCTGCCAATTAATGATTTGTATTCAGACAGGAAATGGATTGAAACTTAGCTTTGCTTAGCACCAATCATAAATTTATATACTTTTGTACAGTAAGAGTGTTAAATATAGCAAATCTAAATTGCATTCGATTACAACTCTGAATGTGAGACAAAGAATAAACCCTGAGACTCACTGGAAAAGACCCCTGATGCTGGGAAAGACTGAAGGCAGGAGGAGGAGGGGGTGACAGAGGATGAGATGGTTGGATGGCATCATTGACTCAATGGACATGAGTTTGAGCAGACTCTAGGAGACGGTGAAGGACGGGGGAGCCTGGTGTGCTGCAGTCCATGTGGTCACAAAGAGTGAGGCACGACTTAGTGACTGAACTACAACATAAACCCTGCCATATCCTCAGACCCTGGACAGGGTCAGCATTTGAAGAATTGTCCCTGGTGAATGTCTCCACCTCCCCTTGGGCCAGGAGGTTCCCTGCTTGTATCAGGACACCCAGCCATTGGATGAGGTTATTAAAGCCTCAACAAAGTGGAAGAGAAGGCAAGCAACTAGGTGTCTATAGATAGATGAATGGATAAAGAAGATGTGGTATGTACATACAATGGAGTATTACTAAGCCATAAAAAGGAACGAAAGTGAGTCATTTGTAGTGATGTGGATGAACCTAGAGTCTGTCACACAGGATGAAGTCAGAGAAACAAATATTATGTATTAACGCATATTATGGACCCTTAGAAAAATGGCATCGATAAGGCTATTTGCAGGGCAGGAATAGAGACAGAGACTTAGAGAACAGACTTGTGGACACAGAAGGGTGAAACAAATTGAGAGAGAGAGCACTGATGTATGAATGCTATCATGGGTAAAAAAGTCAGTTAATGGGAAGCCGCTGTCTAGCACAGGGAGCGGAGCCCGCTGCTCCGTGATGACCTAGAGAGGTGGGTGGGAGGCTCGGGAGGGAGGGGATATATGTATACGTATGGCTGATTCACAGTATTATACAGCAGAAACTAACAACACTGTGAAGCAGTTATCCTCTAATTAAAAAAAAATGACAAAAATCCCCCCAAACCTGGGAGAAGGCTGACCTGAAATACTTCACAGATGTAATTTCGTAACTTTGACCTAATGCTCAAATTGTGGAAAGTAGAGATGGAGGGAGGGCTGGTAGGAATAGCTCCCAAATGCTGGTAGATGGACATTTCCAGACAGTCGGAAGATTGAACCCTTAGCCAAGCACAGCTGTGACCTCCGTGACCTCTCACCTCTGTTCTTCTCTTCTAGGAGAGCAACATCCCATTTCTGCTTTGTCCTGCCACTCTATGCCCAGTCCTGAATTAGTGGAATAAAACTGAGTAAGATTTGCCATAATTATTCTCTCCCAGGTGCGGATGGGCTAGAATAAAATAAGATTCTAGGTATGTCAAAAATACTCGTTCCAGAAGTGGTGAATGCCAGAAGTTCCAAAGTGGGTTCATAATCTCGACATCCTAGATGGAGCTACACAGAATAAAGCGTTGAATTCAGAGCGTTGACATCTTAACCAGGAGTTTTCCTGTTTTCCCCAACCACCCTGCACTGCCCAACATCTGGGCTTGTCTGCTGCTTATCTGTAACACTTCCACCTTCCAGACCGGGAAAGGGCAGATTTAGGCCAAGCCAACTCTTGTATCAGGACACCCAGCCATTGGATGAGGTTATTAAAGCCTCAACAAAGTGGAAGAGAAGGCAAGCAACTAGGTGTCTATAGATAGATGAATGGATAAAGAAGATGTGGTATGTACATACAATGGAGTATTACTAAGCCATAAAAGGAACGAAGTGAGTCATTTGTAGTGATGTGGATGAACCTAGAGTCTGTCACACAGGATGAAGTCAGAGAAACAAATATTATGTATTAACGCATATTATGGACCCTTAGAAAAATGGCATCGATAAGGCTATTTGCAGGGCAGGAATAGAGACAGAGACTTAGAGAACAGACTTGTGGACACAGAAGGGTGAAACAAATTGAGAGAGAGAGCACTGATGTATGAATGCTATCATGGGTAAAAAAGTCAGTTAATGGGAAGCCGCTGTCTAGCACAGGGAGCGGAGCCCGCTGCTCCGTGATGACCTAGAGAGGTGGGTGGGAGGCTCGGGAGGGAGGGGATATATGTATACGTATGGCTGATTCACAGTATTATACAGCAGAAACTAACAACACTGTGAAGCAGTTATCCTCTAATTAAAAAAAAATGACAAAAATCCCCCCAAACCTGGGAGAAGGCTGACCTGAAATACTTCACAGATGTAATTTCGTAACTTTGACCTAATGCTCAAATTGTGGAAAGTAGAGATGGAGGGAGGGCTGGTAGGAATAGCTCCCAAATGCTGGTAGATGGACATTTCCAGACAGTCGGAAGATTGAACCCTTAGCCAAGCACAGCTGTGACCTCCGTGACCTCTCACCTCTGTTCTTCTCTTCTAGGAGAGCAACATCCCATTTCTGCTTTGTCCTGCCACTCTATGCCCAGTCCTGAATTAGTGGAATAAAACTGAGTAAGATTTGCCATAATTATTCTCTCCCAGGTGCGGATGGGCTAGAATAAAATAAGATTCTAGGTATGTCAAAAATACTCGTTCCAGAAGTGGTGAATGCCAGAAGTTCCAAAGTGGGTTCATAATCTCGACATCCTAGATGGAGCTACACAGAATAAAGCGTTGAATTCAGAGCGTTGACATCTTAACCAGGAGTTTTCCCTGTTTTCCCCCAACCACCCTGCACTGCACCAACATCTGGGCTTGTCTGCTGCTTATCTGTAACACTTCCACCTCCCACAGGGAGAAGGCGGAAGCTAATGAACTCCCCATGCTACCTACAGTTCTCTCCCTTCGTACACGGATGCAAGCTAACCTCCTATATAGTTTGTTTAGTTGCTCAGTCGTGTTCAACTCTTTAGCCCACCAGGCTCCTCTGCCCACGGTGTTTTCCAGGCAAGAGTACTGGAGTGGGTTGCCATTTCCTCCTCCGGGGGATCTTCCCAACCCAGGGCTTGAACTCTCATCTCTGTGTCTCCTGCACAGCAGGTGGCTTCTTCACCATGAGTCCCTGGGGAAGCCCAGACAAATGTTACAGCCAGGGCACTCACCATGCCCCGCTCAAGGGGGTGGTAACTATTCCGAACATCAGCACCTACCCCTGAGAGCAAGCAGGTCCTCGTACCCGTCGAGCCTATGAAGCCATGAATAATTTATAGGAACTGTCCATTTCCACACTTGCCTAGAGCTCAGACCTCTGCTTATCTCTCTCTCCATAAGAAACAATAAGGGGTTCTTCTAATTAAAAAATAAATTAATAATTTAAAAAGCTCATCAAAAAAAGAAACAAAAGGGAGACTTCCCTGGCGGTCCAGTGGTTAAGACTCCAAGGCACAAGTTTGATCCTTGCTTGGGCAGTTAAGCCTGCACGTCACACAAGAGAAGCCTGTGTGCTGCAACAAAGACCCAGCATGGCCGAGAGACAGGACAGGGGCACACAGCCCCTGCCTTCTGTGCGGGTGTCACTGCTGCATCCTGCACCTTCCCAAGGGTGGGGCTGTGGCTTTCGGTCCTGACACAGTAGAGCCAGCAGGTGACCAAGCACTGAGGAAACCTACCGGGGCCTGGACAGGGATGGCGGTCAGGGGCAGCGCTCGGGGAGGGAGGAGGTAGACATGGAGAAGCAGACCTTCACTCAAAGGGACCTAACCACCCTGCCTGCCCACGCAGAGTGCCTTAACCCCCCAGAGACAACCAGTGTTCCACATTGCAAAAAATTTTAAAGTAAACGTTATTGCGCCCCTGTTTTCCCCAACCACCCTGCACTGCGCCAACATCTGGGCTTGTCTGCTGCTTATCTGTAACACTTCCACCTCCCACAGGGAGAAGGCGGAAGCTAATGAACTCCCCATGCTACCTACAGTTCTCTCCCTTCGTACACGGATGCAAGCTAACCTCCTATATAGTTTGTTTAGTTGCTCAGTCGTGTTCAACTCTTTAGCCCACCAGGCTCCTCTGCCCACGGTGTTTTCCAGGCAAGAGTACTGGAGTGGGTTGCCATTTCCTCCTCCGGGGGATCTTCCCAACCCAGGGCTTGAACTCTCATCTCTGTGTCTCCTGCACAGCAGGTGGCTTCTTCACCATGAGTCCCTGGGGAAGCCCAGACAAATGTTACAGCCAGGGCACTCACCATGCCCCGCTCAAGGGGGTGGTAACTATTCCGAACATCAGCACCTACCCCTGAGAGCAAGCAGGTCCTCGTACCCGTCGAGCCTATGAAGCCATGAATAATTTATAGGAACTGTCCATTTCCACACTTGCCTAGAGCTCAGACCTCCGCTTATCTCTCTCTCCATAAGAAACAATAAGGGGTTCTTCTAATTAAAAAATAAATTAATAATTTAAAAAGCTCATCAAAAAAAGAAACAAAAGGGAGACTTCCCTGGCGGTCCAGTGGTTAAGACTCCAAGGCACAAGTTTGATCCTTGCTTGGGCAGTTAAGCCTGCACGTCACACAAGAGAAGCCTGTGTGCTGCAACAAAGACCCAGCATAGCCGAGAGACAGGACAGGGGCACACAGCCCCTGCCTTCTGTGCGGGTGTCACTGCTGCATCCTGCACCTTCCCAAGGGTGGGGCTGTGGCTTTCGGTCCTGACACAGTAGAGCCAGCAGGTGACCAAGCACTGAGGAAACCTACCGGGGCCTGGACAGGGATGGCGGTCAGGGGCAGCGCTCGGGGAGGGAGGAGGTAGACATGGAGAAGCAGACCTTCACTCAAAGGGACCTAACCACCCTGCCTGCCCACGCAGAGTGCCTTAACCCCCCAGAGACAACCAGTGTTCCACTTTGCAGTGCCAAACGGCATGTCATTTTCAAAATATTCTACCCCCAAAAGCTTTTGGTTTGTTGTTAATTTTGGCATTTGAAAGGCTCAGTGATCCAAAATGTCCCATTTTGGGGACTTTCCTGGCAGTCCAGTTTTTAGGACTCCTAGCTCAGATGGTAAAGAATCTGCCTGCAATCCAGGAGACCTGGGTTCAACCCCTGGGTTGGGAAGATCCCTGGAGAAAGGAATGGCAACCCCCTCCAGTATTCTTGCCTGGAGAATTCCATGGAGAGAGGATTCTGGCAGGGTACAATCCATGAGGCTGCAAAGAGTCAGGCATGACTGAGTGACTTTCACCATTCATAACATGGTGTGCAGGTTCCATCCCTGGTTGGGCAAGTAGGATCCCACATACCACAGGGCACAGCCAAAAAATAAAATAGAATTCCACGTTTCCTGGCTATTTAAACATAGCACAGTACAACAGAGCAGTCCAGGGAGAGAGTGCATCATTTTATATCAATAGTTGTTAAACTCCTAAGCTTTAACGTGCCCCCAAGGTTTCCCATTAAGGGGATTTAACTTCTGAGATCCAAGCTGTGTTACTTCAATAATTATCCAGTTATCTAACCATCGCCTTCAAGTCTTCCCCAGTCAGCTCCCTGGGCCTCTCGATCCTTTCCTGGCAGGGCTCCTACTGCAGCTTCAGACCCAGAGCTGCACCTTTGGGTGGACGGGCTGAGCCGAAACACTGCTTGGTGGCAGAGGTCTGCCTAAAAGACTCACGAGAGAAGAACACAAGGCTGCGACACCCGTATCCCCTGCACCCCGGCTGCCGCTGCCCTCGCACACATCGCTCCCAAGGGTGGGGCTGTGGCTTTCGGTCCTGACAGGGATGAAAGCACGGTACCGGGCCTGGACAGGGATGGCGGTCAGGGGCAGCTGGGAGGAGGAGGTAGACATGGAGAAGCAGACCTTCACTCAAAGGGACCTAACCACCCTGCCTGCCCACGCAGAGTGCCTTAACCCCCCAGAGACAACCAGTGTTCCACTTTGCAGTGCCAAACGGCATGTCATTTTCAAAATATTCTACCCCCAAAAGCTTTTGGTTTGTTGTTAATTTTGGCATTTGAAAGGCTCAGTGATCCAAAATGTCCCATTTTGGGGACTTTCCTGGCAGTCCAGTTTTTAGGACTCCTAGCTCAGATGGTAAAGAATCTGCCTGCAATCCAGGAGACCTGGGTTCAACCCCTGGGTTGGGAAGATCCCTGGAGAAAGGAATGGCAACCCCCTCCAGTATTCTTGCCTGGAGAATTCCATGGAGAGAGGATTCTGGCAGGGTACAATCCATGAGGCTGCAAAGAGTCAGGCATGACTGAGTGACTTTCACCATTCATAACATGGTGTGCAGGTTCCATCCCTGGTTGGGCAAGTAGGATCCCACATACCACAGGGCACAGCCAAAAAATAAAATAGAATTCCACGTTTCCTGGCTATTTAAACATAGCACAGTACAACAGAGCAGTCCAGGGAGAGAGTGCATCATTTTATATCAATAGTTGTTAAACTCCTAAGCTTTAACGTGCCCCCAAGGTTTCCCATTAAGGGGATTTAACTTCTGAGATCCAAGCTGTGTTACTTCAATAATTATCCAGTTATCTAACCATCGCCTTCAAGTCTTCCCCAGTCAGCTCCCTGGGCCTCTCGATCCTTTCCTGGCAGGGCTCCTACTGCAGCTTCAGACCCAGAGCTGCACCTTTGGGTGGACGGGCTGAGCCGAAACACTGCTTGGTGGCAGAGGTCTGCCTAAAAGACTCACGCAGAGAAGAACACAAGGCTGCGACACCCGTATCCCCTGCACCCCGGGCTGCCGCTGCCCTCGCACACATCGCTCCCACGGGCGGGCTGTGTCCACAAAGCACGAGGGGTCCTCTGCTCCTGGCAAGGGCTACAGAAAAATCCGAAAGCCCACCAGCTTCCCCATCCAGAGTGCTGGGGCAGTGAAGCCTCCAACCGAGCCCCCGTCCCAGCCCTGGGATGCTGCTGCCCATGAGGTCGCAGCAAAACAAACAGCACAGAATAGGGCGAGGATCCAGGCAACCAAGGCCCTTGCCCTGGCTTTACATCACCTACAAAGTGCAGTGCAGCCCTGGACAAACCCACTGTCCCTCTCTGGGCCTCTTTTCTACACATCCAGAAGCAGAGTCAAGGGTCTTTAAAAGACCTTCTAGCGCCATCACTCGAAGGCTGAACCCTCCCCAGGATGGGACCGCTGCTTCCTACTCATCAAGGCAGATATCCTCTGCCCGGCCTCTCACCAGCGTAGCACCCAGAGGGCCTGCGAGGGAGCCTGCCGACCTCGGATGTCAGACAACCAGGATGGCGTTACATCCGCGAGGGGCGACCCTGGGCTAGCAGTGCAGGAAGGAACGCCAGCCCACCAGTTTCTAGAAAAAACTCAACGCTAGTACGTATAGAGGCCTGATACACACTATGTGCGCTGGCCAAGGCCTGACACAGCCAGACTCCTGACAACACTGTTGCCATTTCCACCTAATGAAAGTTAGGAAGGCAGCACCCACGTGCTTGTCCTTTCTTGGAAAAAGGAGAGCATTTTAATTCTATCACAACAGAGCCTGCATCTTTGGTCGACTAACTGAAGGACACAGAATTTCCAAAAGCTGAGCGTCCTCCCATGGGGTGAAGACCCCCCACCCTGGCTGCAGACACACACACTGAGCCCCGGCATTCATGAGAGGGTAAGAGAAGGCCAGGGGCAGGCAAGTGGGTCCACTGCTGCCAGAGGTGGCGTCCTGGGCTGTGGGGGGCTGGAGGAAGGGACAGTGCATAGGGCCTGGGGGCTCCCAGCAGAGACCCCGCTCCCGGTGGTCTCTGCTGGGAGCACCCCTGCCTGCCCTCTCATCAGCCTCTGCAGTGCACTGTCTCCAGACCTCCGCCTGAGCCCGCTTGGGCCACTTTCTGGTTCACGGAAAAATCCTTTGAGCTTCCCTGAACTCCTGATTTCTTTTTCACAATCAGGATGACGACAGGCTGAGAGGAGGTGGCCCTAGGACTGCCCTTGGTCGGTTCACCCAGGAGGTCCCCCTAGACGGGAGGACAATGGGCGACCCACTCCCCTGGCCTCTCCACCCCAGGGAGCAGTGACCCATTGCAAGAGTCGGTGAGGGAGGAGAGGGTCAGTCAGGCTTTCCCTGGGGGAATGATGGCCATTCCAGGGTTTCCCTGGCCCTAAGATCTCCAGGAATCTGAAGAATCCAGTCAGCGCTCAGGCCCTTCCAGCGGTGTCACCTGCCTCACGCTGAGTAAAGGCGACCTTCCTGGGAAGCGGCCCGCGTGGCAGGCACTGCCCAGAACGTGCCTGTGCCTGGGAGGGGAGCCGCGGGCAGGGAGGACAGAGTCGGCCCCCGCTAGCACCCAGAGGGCCTGCGAGGGAGCCTGCCGACCTCGGATGTCAGACAACCAGGATGGCGTTACATCCGCGAGGCGACCCTGGGCTAGCAGTGCAGGAAGGAATGCCAGCCCACCAGTTTCTAGAAAAACTCAACGCTAGCTATAGAGGCCTGATACACACTATGTGCGCTGGCCAAGGCCTGACACAGCCAGACTCCTGACAACACTGTTGCCATTTCCACCTAATGAAAGTTAGGAAGGCAGCACCCACGTGCTTGTCCTTTCTTGGAAAAAGGAGAGCATTTTAATTCTATCACAACAGAGCCTGCATCTTTGGTCGACTAACTGAAGGACACAGAATTTCCAAAAGCTGAGCGTCCTCCCATGGGGTGAAGACCCCCCACCCTGGCTGCAGACACACACACTGAGCCCCGGCATTCATGAGAGGGTAAGAGAAGGCCAGGGGCAGGCAAGTGGGTCCACTGCTGCCAGAGGTGGCGTCCTGGGCTGTGGGGGGCTGGAGGAAGGGACAGTGCATAGGGCCTGGGGGCTCCCAGCAGAGACCCCGCTCCCGGTGGTCTCTGCTGGGAGCACCCGGGTCTGCCTGCCCTCTCATCAGTCTCTGCAGTGCACTGTCTCCAGACCTCCGCCTGAGCCCGCTTGGGCCACTTTCTGGTTCACGGAAAAATCCTTTGAGCTTCCCTGAACTCCTGATTTCTTTTTCACAATCAGGATGACGACAGGCTGAGAGGAGGTGGCCCTAGGACTGCCCTTGGTCGGTTCACCCAGGAGGTCCCCCTAGACGGGAGGACAATGGGCGACCCACTCCCCTGGCCTCTCCACCCCAGGGAGCAGTGACCCATTGCAAGAGTCGGTGAGGGAGGAGAGGGTCAGTCAGGCTTTCCCTGGGGGAATGATGGCCATTCCAGGGTTTCCCTGGCCCTAAGATCTCCAGGAATCTGAAGAATCCAGTCAGCGCTCAGGCCCTTCCAGCGGTGTCACCTGCCTCACGCTGAGTAAAGGCAACCTTCCTGGGAAGCGGCCCGCGTGGCAGGCACTGCCCAGAACGTGCCTGTGCCTGGGAGGGGAGCCGCGGGCAGGGAGGACAGAGTCGGCCCGGCACTGGCCCGGCCCACCACTCCCAGTCAATCCTGGGGCCTCTCCTTTCCTTTCAGGACTTTAAGACACAGTCTACAGTCAGCCTCATTGACCAAAGACATTTCTAAGGGCTTCCTTTCTCCTCAGCTATAGTAAGGACAGTCCCTGGGGTTTCCGTAGAGACGACACACTGCTGCTCCTGCACACAAGGGCCCCAAAGACTGCCAGGCTAGGAGTGGAATCCTGCACCTCCCAGCCACGTGGCAGTGGACACATGGCTTCAGCTCAGAGCTGTGATCTCACAGCTGTGAACCAGAGCCATTCCCACCCGTTACCCTGACTTCTAGGGGCTTTCCTGTCTCTTTATTTTTGTCAAATTTTAAACATTTATTTTTAATTGGAGGATAATTGCCTTACAATATTGTGTTGGTTTCTGCCAAACAACACCATGAACCAGCCACAGGTATACACATGTCCCCTCCCTCCTGAACTTCCCTCCCTCCTCCCACCCAATCCAGCCCCATCGCACCCCTGAGGTTGTCCGAGAGCGTGCTGGGCTGAGCTCCCTGCATCACCCTGCAAATTCCACCGATCATCTATTTTACATATGGTAATTATGTGTCCAGGCTACTCTCTCAAGTTTGCCCCACCCTCTCCTTCCTCCACTGGGTCCACAGGTCTGTTCCCTGTCTCCTGCCAATAGGTGCATCAGGACCATCTTTCTAGACTCCATATATAGGTGTTAATATACAACACTTGTTTTTTCTTTCTGACTTCACTCTGTATAACAGGCTCTAGGTTTATCCACCTCATTAGGACTGACTCAAATGCGTTCTTTTTTATGGCTGTGTAAGAGTCCCCAGTGTATATGTGTATTTCCTACCTTCTGCTCTACTTGCAACAGTATTACTCCCTCATTAAGTGGATTCATCGAGGTGAAAGCAAGTTGCTTCTGGAGTGACAGAGGTCAAGCGTTCGTTCGCTGGACCTCACTTAGAGAAGATACTCGAGGATCAGAGGACGGGGTTTTCTCTGGCATTACCTGCGGCCCCTGCCGTGAGGTCAATGGCAGCCTGGATGGCAGGACTGGATTTCATGGTCCCCTGCTCCTCTGCTGGGCTCTGTGGAGGGTGAGTCTCTGGAACTTATGACGGGCGCCTCATATACCTGGAGGAAGCCAGAGTTCACCTTTAGTCGGGCCTCTGCAGCCCCCCTTCCTCCTGGCCTGCTGCCCAGCTACGGGACTTGCACCTCAGGGAACCAGGAAATTGGCTTTCCATGCCTCCAGAGCAGGGAGCGCAGAGCGTCAGCGCAGTTTCGCGATCAGCCTCCTCTCCGCCCCACGAGGAGCACACAGACCAACAGCCTTGCCTGCTCCAGCTACAGGTGGGGGCACTTCCGCCTACCTTTCTGAAACTCTCAGAAACAAAAGCCCAATCAGCAAGACAAGCAGACCTCCCAAGCCCCATCAAACCAGTTTTCAGAGGCCTGAGTTGAACTCTCAGTCAATTAGGCTCTATTCCAAACTCAGACAGCAGCCCAAGACCATAAAAAAATGTCACAAAACAGTTGGCCTGAGAAGTAATGAGTTAGGAGCTCTGCCAAGCGACCTCCACCTGGGTCTGAAGGCCTGCTCTGCCACCAGCAGGGGGGGTCCTAAAGCTGGCGGTCCCTGGCTATACAAGGTGAATAATAAAAGTACTATCATGATATGAGAGCAGAGATAGCCACACTGGACAGATCAATGATGAACTGTGAATATGCACCACGTGTTCTTAACTACAAAACAAAGCACCAAACCTGACTACCATCACACTTCCCTCCAGAGCATCTCAACGTAAACATGCACGCAGATCACCCAGGGATCTTGTTATAAGGCTGATGCTAATATGATTGGCTTCAAGTGGGACCAGATACGCGGCCTGCCGGGCAGGCAAGTGAAGTTGATAATGCCCTGTATGAACCATATTTTGAAAAGCAACACCTGGGTTGGGTCCATTGGCCCCAAATGTGCTGGATAAGAATCACCTAGAACGCTTGTTAAAGATTCAAATAATGAGGCTGCTTTCCTGGAAATTTTAATTCAATAGATTTGAGTAGGAAGTCTGGTAAAAACCAGAGTCTACTTCTCTGCCTTTAGACAAAA
Source organism: Tragulus kanchil (assembly GCA_022376925.1). Classification (NCBI taxonomy): domain Eukaryota; kingdom Metazoa; phylum Chordata; class Mammalia; order Artiodactyla; family Tragulidae; genus Tragulus; species Tragulus kanchil. The sequence continues at coordinate 71,147,891 of JAIOJX010000003.1, read as the reverse complement.
AAAAAAAGAAAAGAAAACAACTGTTGCCATGGCATATTTGTGGTTTTTGGAGGGAGGGGGTGGGTTGGAGAGGGAGGGGGGCAGGTGGGCCACTTCTATTGGTCTTTCATTTATCTATTTTCATCCATCTTTGTTCTTTGGCCCGTGTGGGCCTCCCATCACGATGGCATCTGTCGTTGCAGAGTGCCAGCTCTGGGTAATTGGACACATCAGTCCAGCCGCTCCACGGCACGTGGAATCTTCCCAGGCCAGGGATCGAACCGGCGCCCCTTGCACTGCAAGGCGGTGTCCTTACCCACTGGACCACCAGGGAAGCCCCGCATATTTGCTTTTTTAAAGTTGTCTCCACAGGATCCTACCAACCCAGAACCAAACTGGGATCTTCTGCATTACAGACAGCTTCTTTACCAACTGAACAAATATTGACTAGAAAACAAGAGGTGGCTCTTTCACAGAATATTCTTATGTGTGAATAAAAAGGGATGCTTTTTAACCCTCACACCAAAGACCTGTGTGACCCCAGTCAGGCCACCTCTCAGAGGAGGGGATGGGCAAGCTGGAGGACCAGTGAATACCAACATCATCCTAATCAGCAGCAGAACATAATTTTAGCCACCGAAAAGCTTCCCAACCACTTGAAGCATGTGACCCATGACCAGACACCAAGCATCTCCCTTTACAAAACGCTTTAAAACCAGCAATAACAAAAGCACTCAAAAAAAGCAACTCGCTTAGATGTATCAATTGCCAACTTTATGTTACCAATAACTCCGGGGAGGCTGCCCCTGTTACTAAGGCTGAGAAAACGGTGACCATCCAGGATCTGGAGACGATCAGGATCCTAATCCAATTCCAGATGGAAAATGGAGGGCGGATGAAGGCAAGGGCTTGTCCAAGGTCATCCAAGTCTGGGGCAGAAAAAGGACTCAACTTGCATCTTGCCTTGTGAGTCTAGGCCTATCAATCAATATTTAATACCAGAGTATTCCCACCTGGCCAAAGAGAAGCCACAACACCCAACCCTGCACTTTAGAGGGAAATCAGAGGCAAGTGGGGAAAGGAGGCACATCCAATACGGTTCAGTTTTCCAGGGTTGGACGTTTCTCTCTTAGAAAGAGGCATAGCAGATGGTACTAGGTCATCAATGCGAATTCAACCCTTTCAGGCAAGTCAACCTGACTAAACACACCAACTCCTCACATAACTACTTGTAGAATTATCTAAGCAGGTGGGCCACTTCTATTGGTCTTTCATTTATCTATTTTCATCCATCTTTGTTCTTTGGCCCGTGTGGGCCTCCCATCACGATGGCATCTGTCGTTGCAGAGTGCCAGCTCTGGGTAATTGGACACATCAGTCCAGCCACTCCGCGGCACGTGGAATCTTCCCAGGCCAGGGATCGAACCGGCGCCCCTTGCACTGCAAGGCGGTGTCCTTACCCACTGGACCACCAGGGAAGCCCCACATATTTGCTTTTTTAAAGTTGTCTCCACAGGATCCTACCAACCCAGAACCAAACTGGGATCTTCTGCATTACAGACAGCTTCTTTACCAACTGAACAAATATTGACTAGAAAACAAGAGGTGGCTCTTTCACAGAATATTCTTATGTGTGAATAAAAAGGGATGCTTTTTAACCCTCACACCAAAGACCTGTGTAACCCCAGTCAGGCCACCTCTCAGAGGAGGGGATGGGCAAGCTGGAGGACCAGTGAATACCAACATCATCCTAATCAGCAGTAGAACATAATTTTAGCCACCGAAAAGCTTCCCAACCACTTGAAGCATGTGACCCATGACCAGACACCAAGCATCTCCCTTTACAAAACGCTTTAAAACCAGCAATAACAAAAGCACTCAAAAAAAGCAACTCGCTTAGATGTATCAACTGCCAACTTTATGTTACCATTAACTCCGGGGAGGCTGCCCCTGTTACTAAGGCTGAGAAAACGGTGACCATCCAGGATCTGGAGACGATCAGGATCCTAATCCAATTCCAGATGGAAAATGGAGGGCGGATGAAGGCAAGGGCTTGTCCAAGGTCATCCAAGTCTGGGGCAGAAAAAGGACTCAACTTGCATCTTGCCTTGTGAGTCTAGGCCTATCAATCAATATTTAATACCAGAGTATTCCCACCTGGCCAAAGAGAAGCCACAACACCCAACCCTGCACTTTAGAGGGAAATCAGAGGCAAGTGGGGAAAGGAGGCACATCCAATACGGTTCAGTTTTCCAGGGTTGGACGTTTCTCTCTTAGAAAGAGGCATAGCAGATGGTACTAGGTCATCAATGCGAATTCAACCCTTTCAGGCAAGTCAACCTGACTAAACACACCAACTCCTCACATAACTACTTGTAGAATTATTAGGCTCTAAGAGGGATGGGAACTGACAGATTAACTCAGAAAAGGTGGGCAACTTTTTCAAACTTTGGCTTGAGGAAAACCTGTGGCTGGGGGTAGGGGGGAGACTGATCAGCATAAGTTAAAGTGATTCACGAACCTCTGATACCAACTGAAACAGAAAAGCTGAATTCTTGCGGCGTCCCTTTACCCTCCTTTCTAACTACACCGGAGTCCGACTCCACAAGACCATGTATCTTTCCCATTTCTTGGTGAAATTAACTTCTGGTGCTAGAGAAACCGAGGAACTGGCGTCTCCCACCAGATCACAGAAACTGCTTAGGGAAGATTCCAGCTTCAGGCCGAAGCTGGGGTGGTGCAAGGCCGAGCGCCCAGAGCGCGGGCCCACGGGCGCAGGGATGCAAGCCCGTCTCCCCGCTCTGCAGCCGGGACAGAAGCTCCTGCTGGCGAGGGGCTCGGGATCCCCGCTCTGCACAAACGGCAGTTTGGGAGACGACTTCCAACTTTATCTTCCCGGCTCAGAGTCCACCGACTCTGCCCCCAGCAACCCGCCAGAGTCTCCATTCATCCGCGCCTTCGCCTGCCCAGCCCGGTGCTCCGGCGGCGCGGAGCCAGGAGCCTGGGTGACACGACGAGGGCGCAAGGGAGGACAGCCTTCCCCGGGCGGTGACCCGGCGCGCAGGAGGCCGCGAGGTCCGGGAGGCCGGGGCGAGCCGCGGGCAGAGCGCGGGAAAGGGGCGCCCGCGGCTCCCCGGGCACGTGGGCGGCGGGCCCGGGACTCCGGATCCCGGGCGCCCGGGGAAGGTCGCGCCGCCCGGGCGCCGAGGCCCGCCCGCTCCCCGCTCCCTCCTCCCGGCCGGCTCCCTGCAGCCCGCGAGCGCCCGGCCAGGTTGCGCTCACCGCCGCGCCGCGCCGCCTGGCCGCGTCCTGCTAGCGCTCCGCCGCCCGCTCTCGGCTCCGGCTCGGCGGCGGGAGCGGCCGCTTAACACCCACGTCGGCCGCGGCCCGGCCCCCCGCCCCGCCTCCCGCGCGCGACGGCCCCCGGTGGGCGGCCCCGCGCTCAGGAGCGCCCCTGCGGCCGGGGCGGGCTGCGCGGGGCCGGGCCGGACCGCCTCCTGCCCACCGGCCGGGGAAGCGGAAGTCGGCGCGGCGCGGCGGCGCGCTGGGGCTCGGGGACGGGGTGGCCGGCCTGGCAGGGCCGGGGGGAGGCCCGGGCGCCGGGGCCTCCACGTCGCTATCCTGCCGCTCGGTTCCCGGAGCTCGATCTCTAGCTCGAGGTGGAGGTGGGGGGGCGGGGGTACCCAGAGTTAGACGGGTGACTAATGTCTTCAGGCTGTTAGCCTGGCTGGGATCAGGGCCTTCGTTGTATAATAGAGTACTGGAAAGGTCGTGATGAAAATACTTTCCCTTATTACCGGTGAAAACAAACCCCAGATACCCGGGTCTCCCGCCTCTAGAGCAGCCAGGCCAGCGGGGCGGCGCCAGAGCGCGGGCCCACGGGCGCAGGGATGCAAGCCCGTCTCCCCGCTCTGCAGCCGGGACAGAAGCTCCTGCTGGCGAGGGGCTCGGGATCCCCGCTCTGCACAAAGGGCAGTTTGGGAGACGACTTCCAACTTTGTCTTCCCGGCTCAGAGTCCACCGACTCTGCCCCCAGCAACCCGCCAGAGTCTCCATTCATACGCGCCTTCGCCTGCCCAGCCCGGTGCTCCGGCGGCGCGGAGCCAGGAGCCTGGGTGACACGACGAGGGCGCAAGGGAGGACAGCCTTCCCCGGGCGGTGACCCGGCGCGCAGGAGGCCGCGAGGTCCGGGAGGCCGGGGCGAGCCGCGGGCAGAGCGCGGGAAAGGGGCGCCCGCGGCTCCCCGGGCACGTGGGCGGCGGGCCCGGGACTCCGGATCCCGGGCGCCCGGGGAAGGTCGCGCCGCCCGGGCGCCGAGGCCCGCCCGCTCCCCGCTCCCCGCTCCCTCCTCCCGGCCGGCTCCCTGCAGCCCGCGAGCGCTCGGCCAGGTTGCGCTCACCGCCGCGCCGCGCCGCCTGGCCGCGTCCTGCTAGCGCTCCGCCGCCCGCTCTCGGCTCCGGCTCGGCGGCGGGAGCGGCCGCTTAACACCCACGTCGGCCGCGGCCCGGCCCCCCGCCCCGCCTCCCGCGCGCGACGGCCCCCGGTGGGCGGCCCCGCGCTCAGGAGCGCCCCTGCGGCCGGGGCGGGCTGCGCGGGGCCCGGGCCGGACCGCCTCCTGCCCACCGGCCGGGGAAGCGGAAGTCGGCGCGGCGCGGCGGCGCGCTGGGGCTCGGGGACGGGGTGGCCGGCCTGGCAGGGCCGGGGGGAGGCCCGGGCGCCGGGGCCTCCACGTCGCTATCCTGCCGCTCGGTTCCCGGAGCTCGATCTCTAGCTCGAGGTGGAGGTGGGGGGGCGGGGGTACCCAGAGTTAGACGGGTGACTAATGTCTTCAGGCTGTTAGCCTGGCTGGGATCAGGGCCTTCGTTGTATAATAGAGTACTGGAAAGGTCGTGATGAAAATACTTTCCCTTATTACCGGTGAAAACAAACCCCAGATATTTCCCATTCCGCCTTCCGCGAGGAAATCTACAGCGATGACATTTGCGAAAGCACACCCACCAATGAAAACTGCAACTCTCTCCTTTTCCCAATAGTTTCCAATGAATCACATCTAGTTCTGTAGCTTTCTGGCATTTTATGAAAAAGCACAGCTCAAGGCTTCTGTTGTCTATGGGAAGTGAAGGAAATTTTCTCTAGTGTCCCCAGCAAAGACCCACTCAGTTGGAAGGGTGTTGATCTATTAGACACAGCTGCTCCATGTACCAGTCATGGCCTTGAGCTTTGGTTCAGACGTCGTGAATTTTCCTTCCTTTTCTCCACCGTGTTTTCTTCTTTAAGCTGTGCTGTTATTTTCTTTCGCAGCTTTCTGCCCTGTTTGGATGTGGTGATTGACTACTACTGCTAGTGCAGCGTAAGTGATTTTTGATGAGTGCGGCTTAAGCGCTAAGACGCTTCAGTTGTGTGGGACTCTTTGCGACCCTACAGATTCGCCAGGCTCCCTGCGCATAGGTTCTCCAGGCAAGAATACTGGAGTGGGTTGCCATACCCTCCTCCAGGGGGTCTTCCCCACCCAGGGATCGCCCCCACGTCTCCTGTGTCTCCTGCATTGGCAGGTGGGTTCTTTACCCGCTGAGCCATCAGGGAAATCCTGGATTACTTTGCTTCTTCATTGTAGAAGGAGAGGACACTGCAGACAGGGCCTGGCTAGTAACTAACGCGTAGGAGGGCAGAGCATCAGTAAAAGCAGGTTCTTCACCATTAGTGCTATCTGGGAAGACTGATTTTTTTTTTTTTTTTCCTATTTTGGTAAGGGCCAGTGACAATTATTTGAGGTGACTTGTGTTAGTGCTTCAACATGAAGGCTCAGCTGAGTAGACCTGAGGAGGGGGAAGGTAAGGAGGTGCTGTGAGGTCGAGGGTGTCAAAGAGCTCCGGATTGCGGGGGGAGCTCCTCAAGGCAACACAAAACCCTCATCTTCTCACAGCTTTGTCAGCACTTCAGAATTGAAGCTTCCGGAGCATAATTTAATTACAGAAACGAACCCGGACATTTGAGTGACTTGTCCAGTGACACGTAGCATAACCAGTAAGAAGCGGGTGAGGAGCACAACCTGCACTATAGTGTCCCAGAGGACTAGGGCTTTCTGTGTCACCTGGCCTGGTGACTTTTGCAGACCAGAAAAATGAGGTTCAAAGGAGCGAATGAGGGGCAGGCTTGGACCTCCTGTTACAGATTAAAGAGAGCCCTGGACTGGAGCAAGGCCACTTGTGTTAAAAGCTCCGTGACCTTTAGGGAGTCACTTAACCTTTCTAGACCTCAGCCATCCTGTGACAGCATCGTGGCCTCCTTGGCCCCCTCTGCTGGGATGCCTGTAGTAGCGGTCCAGCATGGTGGGGGTTAGGAGGGGAGGGGCTGCTATTCCAGATCAGGGTGTCCTGGTACTTTGTCCTCTCTTGCTTTAGCGCCTTCACTCATCACTCTCCCCAAGGCTTTTCCTTTTCTTCTCACTTTCACAGCCGTCAGCCTCAATTCTGTAAACTAAGAAGCAATCAGGAAACTTCAGTGCACATTTTTAACCCCTAATCCTTCTGGCACAAGCTCTCACCTCATTTCTTCTCCACTTGCTGTCTTGTTTACTGTACCCCCCTGGGCGGCAAACAGAGGCGTAGAGGGTCAAGTGACTTGCCCAGTATTATACATTGACTAAGAGGAGATCTGGAACTCAACAAAGTTCATATATATTGTTAACTGCTACGCAGTACAGTAATACCTCCCAGAAGATTTCCTCTGAAGAGCAGGAGGGTGGCAGGAACCTTGTCTCTCAGAAAGAACTCTATAATACCTCCCTTCATAATATTTTATAAAAATTACCTCGGCTGCTTAAAACCCCTCACTGTGCTGGCCCTGTCTGCTCCAGTGACAATTATTTGAGGTGACTTGTGTTAGTGCTTCAACATGAAGGCTCAGCTGAGTAGACCTGGGGAGGGGGAAGGTAAGGAGGTGGTGTGAGGTCGAGGGTGTCAAAGAGCTCCGGATTGCGGGGGGAGCTCCTCAAGGCAACACAAAACCCTCATCTTCTCACAGCTTTGTCAGCACTTCAGAATTGAAGCTTCCGGAGCATAATTTAATTACAGAAACGAACCCGGACATTTGAGTGACTTGTCCAGTGACACGTAGCATAACCAGTAAGAAGCGGGTGAGGAGCACAACCTGCACTATAGTGTCCCAGAGGACTAGGGCTTTCTGTGTCACCTGGCCTGGTGACTTTTGCAGACCAGAAAAATGAGGTTCAAAGGAGCGAATGAGGGGCAGGCTTGGACCTCCTGTTACAGATTAAAGAGAGCCCTGGACTGGAGCAAGGCCACTTGTGTTAAAAGCTCCGTGACCTTTAGGGAGTCACTTAACCTTTCTAGACCTCAGCCATCCTGTGACAGCATCGTGGCCTCCTTGGCCCCCTCTGCTGGGATGCCTGTAGTAGCGGTCCAGCATGGTGGGGGTGAGGAGGGGAGGGGCTGCTATTCCAGATCAGGGTGTCCTGGTACTTTGTCCTCTCTTGCTTTAGCGCCTTCACTCATCACTCTCCCCAAGGCTTTTCCTTTTCTTCTCACTTTCACAGCCGTCAGCCTCAATTCTGTAAACTAAGAAGCAATCAGGAAACTTCAGTGCACATTTTTAACCCCTAATCCTTCTGGCACAAGCTCTCACCTCATTTCTTCTCCACTTGCTGTCTTGTTTACTGTACCCCCATGGGCGGCAAACAGAGGCGTAGAGGGGTCAAGTGACTTGCCCAGTATTATACATTGACTAAGAGGAGATCTGGAACTCAACAAAGTTCATATATATTGTTAACTGCTACGCAGTACAGTAATACCTCCCAGAAGATTTCCTCTGAAGGGCAGGAGGGTGGCAGGAACCTTGTCTCTCAGAAAGAACTCTATAATACCTCCCTTCATAATATTTTATAAAAATTACCTCGGCTGCTTAAAACCCCTCACTGTGCTGGCCCTGTCTGCTCTCTTTGCTTGATGAGTAGAGACATATGTAGATGTGGAAAAGCTCAACAGCTTGTAGGAGCTCCGAGAACGGATTGGAAAACTGCCTGGCTGGCATTCAATCCTGAAAGTGTCCTTGCAGTCTTTGTCCTAAGGAGATCCCCAAAGACCCGATGGCCTCTGTCTAGAAGGGAGGTTTGGAGTCATGCATCGTTGCTCTCTGTAGAGGTGAGGCAACCCAGTGGTATTCCAGATCCATGCTCAGGACAGCAAATAGTCAATTCACGGACCTCTTTGCTCCGGGCCTCTGTTCGCAGCACTCGGATTGCACCATCCAGGACTTTAGCGTAGCTAGCTCTGGGAGGAGGGCAGGTATGACGCAGGTCAGAGGTGAGGGCACAGACAAAGGGGCTACATGGAAAAAGCAGCCTTTGCTCTTTCAACAGAATTTCACAATGTGCTGGTTAATGATCCTAAAAGAAGAAATAATCTAACCACTGAAGCCTTTGGGCCCTAACGTCATATGGGTATATTTTAACAATGTTAATTGAAGTGGCAAGCAATTCAAAAACATAAATTATCTCACCTGAAACTATCACAAAATTGTTAACTGGCTATGCCCCAATAAAAAAATGGTTTTGGTGTAAAGAAAAAAATTATATATAAATTACCTCTAATTCTGTAAACTAAGAAGCAATCAGGAAACTTCAGTGCACATTTTTAACCCCTAATCCTTCTGGCACAAGCTCTCACCTCATTTCTTCTCCACTTGCTGTCTTGTTTACTGTACCCCCATGGGCGGCAAACAGAGGCGTAGAGGGGTCAAGTGACTTGCCCAGTATTATACATTGACTAAGAGGAGATCTGGAACTCAACAAAGTTCATATATATTGTTAACTGCTACGCAGTACAGTAATACCTCCCAGAAGATTTCCTCTGAAGAGCAGGAGGGTGGCAGGAACCTTGTCTCTCAGAAAGAACTCTATAATACCTCCCTTCATAATATTTTATAAAAATTACCTCGGCTGCTTAAAACCCCTCACTGTGCTGGCCCTGTCTGCTCTCTTTGCTTGATGAGTAGAGACATATGTAGATGTGGAAAAGCTCAACAGCTTGCAGGAGCTCCGAGAACGGATTGGAAAACTGCCTGGCTGGCATTCAATCCTGAAAGTGTCCTTGCAGTCTTTGTCCTAAGGGAGATCCCCAAAGACCCGATGGCCTCTGTCTAGAAGAGAGTTTTAGAGTCATGCATCATTGCTCTCTGTAGAGGTGAGTCAACCCAGTGGTATTCCAGATCCATGCTCAGGACAGCAAATAGTCAATTCACGGACCTCTTTGCTCCGGGCCTCTGTTCGCAGCACTCGGATTGCACCATCCAGGACTTTAGCGTAGCTAGCTCTGGGAGGAGGGCAGGTATGACGCAGGTCAGAGGTGAGGGCACAGACAAAGGGGCTACATGGAAAAAGCAGCCTTTGCTCTTTCAACAGAATTTCACAATGTGCTGGTTAATGATCCTAAAAGAAGAAATAATCTAACCACTGAAGCCTTTGGGCCTTAACGTCATATGGGTATATTTTAACAGTGTTAATTGAAGTGGCAAGCAATTCAAAAACATAAATTACCTCACCTGAAACTATCACAAAATTGTTAACTGGCTATGCCCCAATAAAAAAATGGTTTTGGTGTAAAGAAAAAAATTATATATAAATTACCTCTAATTCAGGGGTAACTCATTAATGAGAAAGAAGAAAATGCTTTGATCACAGAATTTTAAATCCTATTGGATATTTTTGGCTACTGATGTAACTTTTATTGAAAATGCTCTCAAATTTTTTTAGAATCAGATGGAGTCTGTATGAGTTTGGGTTTCTGGCAATGTGGAATAAGGGGTAATTTGTGTCCCATGAGTTGTTAGGATGATGTTTTAAAGGGGGACAATGTTTTATTTGTCTTTTCCTTGGAAGTTTTTGAATGGTGCAACCAAAAATAAGAAAAAGAAAATCAGCCGAGGTACATGTTTTATGAGCCTTAGGTTTGAATTGATAAAATATATGCTAAAATATATATATATATATGCAAAAAAAAAATTATGATCAAAAAATACATGTTAAAAAATAAAAGATAATTTATGATAGCCATAAATGGTTGAATTTTAATGGGTTATCAATAAGAGAAAACACTATGCCATAATTTAAAAAATCATATTCTCATATATATTTTAGTACATATTTGGCTGCAAGCAACAGAATGTCCAACTATCAGTACATTTAGTTTGAACATAAAAATATTTCTAGAAGTAGGGAGTTCCAGGGTTGATTAATTTAACAGCTGAAAAGCATCTGGATCCACTTGTATGGGATTGTCTTTGCTTTTCCTCATGATCACAAAATGGCTGTCACAGCTCTGCCTATCGTATTTTCACACACAACACTCAAAGGCAGGAAGAATTCTCCCATACTAGCTTTTTATTTTTTTATTTTTATTTTTTTGGGGGTGGGTTGGGAAGGGAGGGGCGGGCGAGTCACTTCTATTGGTCTTTCATTTATCCATTTTCATCCATCTTTGTTCTTTGGCCTGTGTGGGCCTCCCATCACAGTGGCCTCTGTTGTCGCAGAGCACTGGCTCTGGGCATATGCATTCCAAAGGTCTGGCTCGGTGATTGGACACATCAGTCCAGCCACTCCACGGCACGTGGGATCTTCCCAGGCCAGGGATTGAACCGGCGCCCCTTGCACTGCAAGGCGGTGTCCTTACCCACTGGACCACCAGGGAAGTCCCCCATACTAGCTTTTTATGAGAGAGAAAAAAAACCTTTTCCTAGAAGCCCTCTGTCCAACTTCTTACATTTCATTGGCTCGAAGCTAGGTCTTATGCTCCCCCAAACATAAACATTGGGAAGAGAATGGAATTACCGTGACTGGTCTAGAACAGGGGTCGGTGAACGTTTTCTGAAAAGGACCAACTAATAAATATCGGGTTGGCTGAAGAGTATTTAAAAAGATCTGTATGAGTTTGGGTTTCTGGCAATGTGGAATAAGGGGTAATTTGTCCCATGAGATGATGTTTTAAAGGGGGACAATGTTTTATTTGTCTTTTCCTTGGAAGTTTTTGAATGGTACAACCAAAAATAAGAAAAAGAAAATCAGCCGAGGTACATGTTTTATGAGCCTTAGGTTTGAATTGATAAAATATATGCTAAAATATATATATATATATGCAAAAAAAATTTATGATCAAAAAATACATGTTAAAAAATAAAAGATAATTTATGATAGCCATAAATGGTTGAATTTTAATGGGTTATCAATAAGAGAAAACACTATGCCATAATTTAAAAAATCATATTCTCATATATATTTTAGTACATATTTGGCTGCAAGCAACAGAATGTCCAACTATCAGTACATTTAGTTTGAACATAAAAATATTTCTAGAAGTACGGAGTTCCAGGGTTGATTAATTTAACAGCTGAAAAGCATCTGGGTCCACTTGTATGGGATTGTCTTTGCTTTTCCTCATGATCACAAAATGGCTGTCACAGCTCTGCCTATCGTATTTTCACACACAACACTCAAAGGCAGGAAGAATTCTCCCATACTAGCTTGTTATTTTTTTATTTTTATTTTTTTGGGGGGGTGTGGGTTGGGAAGGGACGGGGGCGGGCGAGTCACTTCTATTGGTCTTTCATTTATCCATTTTCATCCATCTTTGTTCTTTGGCCTGTGTGGGCCTCCCATCACAGTGGCCTCTGTTGTCGCAGAGCACTGGCTCTGGGCATATGCATTCCAAAGGTCTGGCTCGGTGATTGGACACATCAGTCCAGCCACTCCACGGCACGTGGGATCTTCCCAGGCCAGGGATTGAACCGGCGCCCCTTGCACTGCAAGGCGGTGTCCTTACCCACTGGACCACCAGGGAAGTCCCCCATACTAGCTTTTTATGAGAGAGAAAAAAAACCTTTTCCTAGAAGCCCTCTGTCCAACTTCTTACATTTCATTGGCTCGGAGCTAGGTCTTATGCTCCCCCAAACATAAACATTGGGAAGAGAATGGAATTACCGTGACTGGTCTAGAACAGGGGTCGGTGAACGTTTTCTGAAAAGGACCAACTAATAAATATCGGGTTGGCTGAAGAGTATTTAAAAAAGAAAGATATTTTAAAAAGAAAGACAGAGACCCTGGTAAGCCTCAGAGAGACCTCAGCCCAAGCAGAAGAAGAAGAAAACATGCTTATGTAGCAAAGGGTGTGAGTGGTGTGGCATCTCAGAGAAGGGCATGAATAAAAGATGGAAACGGGACTTCTCTGGTGTTCCAGGGACTTCTCTGGTGGTCCAGTGGCTAAGACTTCAGGCTCCCAATGCAGGGGGCCTGGGTTCAATCCCTAGTCAGGGAGCTAGATCCCATATACTGCAACTAAGACCCAGCAAAGCCAAATAAATATATTTTTTTTAATGTCCAGAAAAAGAAGATAGAAAGGAGAGTTTCAGGTGAGGCCTCTAGAAGACCCCCTATTATGGTGCATTTTGAAAGGCAAAGAGGCCCTTATTTTTAAATATATTTTTTCTATTTTTTTTTTTTTAATTTTGGCCTCTTTCATTGGCTTTTTAAAAATTTATTTATTTTCATCCATCCTTATTGTTTGGCCTGTGTGGACCTCCCGTTGCAGTGGCCTTTCTTGGGCAGAGCACCGGCTCTGAGTGCATGAGCTCCAGAGTGCCAGCTTGCAAGTGGACACATCGGTCCAGTCGCTCCACGGCACGTGGGACCTTCCCTGGCTAGGGATCGAGCTGGTGTCCCTTGCACTGCAAGGCGGACTCCTTACCCACTGAACCACCAGGGAAGCCCACAGAGGTCCTTTTTTTAAGAGGACAAAAGTCTGCTGATGTACTACTCCAGGGTCTTAGGTACAGTCAGCAGAAGCTAATGCTGGTTGATGGAGCACAATAGCAGCCAGTTACAAGGCCACTGGGGGACTCTCCTGGCTGCTGAATGGGGAGATGATACTCCCAGAGGACTTGAAACAGGTCCTCAAACCCAGCAAAGTGGGTCAGCCACGGAAACCATGCTGAGGCTTCTTCAGAGCTCTCGGTGGCATAGTTTGTCCCCACTGTCCCATCTGAGGTTATAGTTTGTCCCCTGACCAATAAACTTTTGGGAAGAGAATGGAATTACCGTGACTGGTCTAGAACAGGGGTCGGTGAACGTTTTCTGAAAAGGACCAACTAATAAATATCGGGTTGGCTGAAGAGTATTTAAAAAAGAAAGATATTTTAAAAAGAAAGACGGAGACCCTGGTAAGCCTCAGAGAGACCTCAGCCCAAGCAGAAGAAGAAGAAAACATGCTTATGTAGCAAAGGGTGTGAGTGGTGTGCCATCTCAGAGAAGGGCATGAATAAAAGATGGAAACGGGACTTCTCTGGTGTTCCAGGGACTTCTCTGGTGGTCCAGTGGCTAAGACTTCAGGCTCCCAATGCAGGGGGCCTGGGTTCAATCCCTAGTCAGGGAGCTAGATCCCATATACTGCAACTAAGACCCAGCAAAGCCAAATAAATATATTTTTTTTAATGTCCAGAAAAAGAAGATAGAAAGGAGAGTTTCAGGTGAGGCCTCTAGAAGACCCCCTATTATGGTGCATTTTGAAAGGCAAAGAGGCCCTTATTTTTAAATATATTTTTTCTATTTTTTTTTTTTAATTTTGGCCTCTTTCATTGGCTTTTTAAAAATTTATTTATTTTCATCCATCCTTATTGCTTGGCCTGTGTGGACCTCCCGTTGCAGTGGCCTTTCTTGGGCAGAGCACCGGCTCTGAGTGCATGAGCTCCAGAGTGCCGGCTTGCAAGTGGACACATCGGTCCAGTCGCTCCACGGCACGTGGGACCTTCCCTGGCTAGGGATCGAGCTGGTGTCCCTTGCACTGCAAGGCGGACTCCTTACCCACTGAACCACCAGGGAAGCCCACAGAGGTCCTTTTTTTAAGAGGACAAAAGTCTGCTGATGTACTACTCCAGGGTCTTAGGTACAGTCAGCAGAAGCTAATGCTGGTTGATGGAGCACAATAGCAGCCAGTTACAAGGCCACTGGGGGACTCTCCTGGCTGCTGAATGGGGAGATGATACTCCCAGAGGACTTGAAACAGGTCCTCAAACCCAGCAAAGTGGGTCAGCCACGGAAACCATGCTGACGCTTCTTCAGAGCTCTCGGTGGCATAGTTTATCCCCACTGTCCCATCTGAGGTTATAGTTTGTCCCCCTGACCCATCTGTGCCAGGGCCTCGGCCTTGAGGCTGCTGCTCTTCTATAATGGACACCTCCGTCCCCAGCTTCGCCTAGTGAGCCACTGCCGCGCCATGTCCGTGGCTCGTGTTTCTCATTTCCAAGTGGATTTCTCCTTTGGGTGCAGCAGATGGTTGGAGCTTGGGCCGCGTGCCTGAACCCTGATCTGGAAAAAGGGACTGGGACTGTGGGGTTTTGGGCTTCTGTCTTAGAGAGGAAAGACCCACTTGTTCAGAAATTCTTTGAATGTTGGCAGGGTTTTCAAATGATTTTAAGCAACCAGAAAACATGACTCATGCCCACTCCAGATTGGCCGAGCATTCCAGTGGCAGGGGATGAGGGGAAAGGGCAGGTCTGAAGGCACAGAGGTATGAAGCAGGACAGCATTTTTTAGGGAACTGTAGCAGTTTGGCTCTGCGGGAGTATAAAGCAGGGAATGCTGGGAGATGGGGCTGGGAGGTGGGAGGAGCCACCTGCTAAATTCTCAAGGATCTGGTCTCTAATCTACACAGTGAGCTTCAACTGTCAAAGTTGTGACTTAAGCCTTATCTGGCCCAGGTCCTGGCCCATGGTGGGTTTTTGTCATTATTTGTGGAATCATTGTAATAAATCTGTTGGATTGCATCATTGTTGCAGAATTTACCAACAAGAAAGTTGCTGGTGTCCACGGTTCTCTCTCTCATATGTGTGTGTGTGCTTATGTACACATCTGTTTTTTCCCACAACTGGGCCCATCGCCAGTAGATACTTTTGATTTATTGTTTTGTTTTTTGGTTTTTTGTTTTTTTGGTCACTTCTATTGGGCCTTCATTTATTCATTAATTTCCATCTTTGTTCTTTGGCCTGTGTGGGCCCCCCATTGCAGTGGCCTCTCTCGTTGCTGAGCACCAGCTCTGGGCACATGCGCTCCAGAGTTCCAGCTCTGTAGTTGGACCCATCAGTCCAGCCGCTATGGGAGATGCTGATAACAAACCCAGCAAAGTGGGTCAGCCACGGAAACCATGCTGAGGCTTCTTCAGAGCTCTCGGTGGCATAGTTTGTCCCCACTGTCCCATCTGAGGTTATAGTTTGTCCCCCTGACCCATCTGTGCCAGGGCCTCGGCCTTGAGGCTGCTGCTCTTCCATAATGGACACCTCCGTCCCCAGCTTCGCCTAGTGAGCCACTGCCGCGCCATGTCCGTGGCTCGTGTTTCTCATTTCCAAGTGGATTTCTCCTTTGGGTGCAGCAGATGGTTGGAGCTTGGGCCACGTGCCTGGACCCTGATCTGGAAAAAGGGACTGGGACTGTGGGGTTTTGGGCTTCTGTCTTAGAGAGGAAAGACCCACTTGTTCAGAAATTCTTTGAATGTTGGCAGGGTTTTCAAATGATTTTAAGCAACCAGAAAACATGACTCATGCCCACTCCAGATTGGCCGAGCATTCCAGTGGCAGGGGATGAGGGGAAAGGGCAGGTCTGAAGGCACAGAGGTATGAAGCAGGACAGCATTTTTTAGGGAACTGTAGCAGTTTGGCTCTGCGGGAGTATAAAGCAGGGAATGCTGGGAGATGGGGCTGGGAGGTGGGAGGAGCCACCTGCTAAATTCTCAAGGATCTGGTCTCTAATCTACACAGTGAGCTTCAACTGTCAAAGTTGTGACTTAAGCCTTATCTGGCCCAGGTCCTGGCCCATGGTGGGTTTTTGTCATTATTTGTGGAAAGGAATCATTGTAATAAATCTGTTGGATTGCATCATTGTTGCAGAATTTACCAACAAGAAAGTTGCTGGTGTCCACGGTTCTCTCTCTCATGTGTGTGTGTGTGCTTATGTATACATCTATTTTTTCCCACAACTGGGCCCATCGCCAGTAGATACTTTTGATTTATTGTTTTGTTTTCTGGTTTTTTGTTTTTTTGGTCACTTCTATTGGGCCTTCATTTATAATTTCCATCTTTGTTCTTTGGCCTGTGTGGGCCCCCCATTGCAGTGGCCTCTCTCGTTGCTGAGCACCAGCTCTGGGCACATGCGCTCCAGAGCTCCAGCTCTGTAGTTGGACCCATCAGTCCAGCCGCTCTGCGGCACATGGGATCTTCCCAGGCCAGGGATCGAACCGGCGCCCCTTGCCCTGCAAGGCAGTGTCCTTACCCACTGGACCACCAGGGAAGCCCAAGTAGATACTTGTCTAAAGATTATTTTGCCTTTTTTTTTTTTTTAAGATTTTTTCTTAAAAAGTTTTTTTTTACTATTTTTAAAAAGATTTTTTGATGTGGGCCATTTTTAAAGTTCTTATTGAGTTTATTACAGTATTGCCTCTGTTTTATGTTTTGTTTTTTTGGCCATGAGGCATATGGGATCATGACTCCTGGACCAGGGATTGAATCTGCAACTCCTGCATTGGAAGACAAAGTCTTAACCACTGGAACACCAGGGAAGTCCTAGTGAGTTTGTTTTAAGTATAAGAAGTATTATTACTAACTCTTCGAGCCACATACATACTCTTTGATGATACTTTCATTTAGATGTAAGAAAAAATAGCCATAAAATATCACTTGAGAAATAGAATGCACAATAATCCATCTCATAGCCCCTCCTTACCTGTGACTAGTTAACTTTTACTTAATTACAAAAAATTTAAAACTCAGTGCTTCAGTTGAACTAACCACATGGAGATGCTGGCTAGTAGCTAACATATTAGGTTTCTTTCTTTTTTTTTTTTTTAAGTGAAGGTTCACAATTTCTAATCACAGTCAATTTTTTTTCTTTTTTAAAAGATTTATTTATTTATTTTTGGGCGGGGGTTGGGTTGGGGAGGGAGGGGAGCGGGCGGGCCACTTCTATTGGTCTTTCCTTTCTCTATGTTCATCCATCTTTGTTCTTTGGCTCCTGTGGGCCTCCCATCGCGGTGGCATCTGTCGTTACAGAGCACCGGCTCTGGGCGGATGCGCTCCAGAGCTCCGGCTCAGTAATTGGACACATCAGTCCAGCTGCTCCGCGGCACGTGGGATCTTCCCAGGCCATGGATCGAACCGGCGCCCCTTGCAATGCAAGGTGGTGTCCTTACCCACTGGACCACCAGGGGAAGCCCTCTTTCTTTTTTTTTTTTAAGATTTATTTATTTATTTATTTTGGGCAGGGGTTGGGTTGGGGAGAGAGGGGAGCAGGCGGGCCACTTCTATTGGTCTTTCGTTTCTCTGTTCATCCGTCTTTGTTCTTTGGCTCCTGTGGGCCTCCCATCGCGGTGGCATCTGTCGTTGCGGAGCACCGGCTCTGGGCGCATGCGCTCCAGAGCCCCCGCTCGGTAATTGGACACATCCGTCCAGCCGCTCCGCGGCACGTGGAATCTTCCCAGGCCAGGGATCGAACCGGCGCCCCTTGAAATGCAAGGCGGTGTCCTTACCCACTGGACCACCAGGGGAAGCCCCATATCAGGTTTACTGTTTGCCTCATTTTTATAGTAAATGAATTCACTTGATCACAGTGATAGAAATTTAAAATGTTGTTCTGGATACCCTAATAAAAAAATAGGAACGTTTGCTTATTCATTCAACAGATATTGATTGGCCATCAATGGTGAAAAAGCAGTGAACAGGCTGACCAGGGTCTCTGTTCCCATATCCTAGTCAGAGAAGCTGACATAAATATGGAAAATACAGGATGCAGGAGTTCTGTGAGCTCCAGGGGAGCCAGGACCGCCTCTGTTCCTACCCTGAGTTAACTCGATGCATGAGATAGTGCCCCTGCAGGTGTTGAGTGAATGAAAAATCATTTCAGGTGGTGATGGAGTGGGCAGGTGGGCTTCACAAGGAGGGAAAGTGACTGACAAGGTGACTGTTTTTTAAATTATTATTATTCTTTATTTTAAAGGTTTTACAGAGTTTTGTTGTTCACAGACATGTATGTTCCCAGATCAGTCATATGCATATCCCTGGTCCCCACCCAAGGTGACTGTTGAGCTAAATTAGGAAGATGCCAAGGAGCCAATCAGGTGATGATCTTGAGAAGGATGTTCCAGGCTCAAGAATATTTCATGCCAAAGCTAATGGTCCTGAAGCAAGGCTGTAGAGAGAACAGGAAGAAAGCCTAGGTACTGGGATGCAGTGAGCAAGGGGTGCAGAGAGACAGGGAAGGTGGTCAGCGCAGTAGGCAAGCGCTGGTCACTGAGCACATTGATGCCTGTTTCCTAGTCCTGCACAGCCCCAGCTGGTAAAGATTTTCTCTTTCTTACGTCACAGTGTCTGTGGAATACATTGCTTCTTATGTCAGCTGCTCTCTTGTATAATAGAAATATCTTTCATTGGTACTTTATCTGCTCAGTGTTTATGGCCATGTTGAGTTTATTTTGTGAGATTTGATACAGTGATAAAGTGACATCTTGCCCTTTAGGGGAAAAATTTCTAAGTGCAAGGGGGACACTTCAGGATTATAAATTGGCAGGGAAAAAAAATGGCCTAAATTAGGTTACTGAGGATCACCTTGGTGGTTGAGTAGAGAAGTCATTGTGGGTGAGTGGGAATGACGGCAGGGGACGGGACAGCTAACTGCTGAAGCAGTCAAGGCCTGAGCCAACAGGGCCTGGACTTGGGGTCTCAATGGTGGGAAGAGGGACGACAGAACCCCCAGTGGCCTTTTAGTGGAAGTGCAGGCACGTGTGTGAGCGTTCTCTCTCACCCCCCGCCCCAACCATAGACACTATACCACACACCTTACGTACACCCCACACCAGAGACCATACCCCCCAACACTGCACTCACCACACCTCACACTCTCCTCACACACACACACACACATACACACACACACACGGTGGACATGTTTTATATTATCGTTGTTGTTCAGTTTTGTCTGACTCTTTGCAGCCCCATGAACTGCAGCATGCCAGGCTTCCCTGCCCTTCACTATCACCCGGAACTTGCTCAAACTCATGTCCGTTGAGTCAATGATGCCATCCAACTGTCTCATCCTCTGTCTCCCTCTTCTCCTCCTGCCTTCAGTCTTTCCCAGCATCAGGGTCTTTTCCAATGAGTCAGCTCTTTGCATTCAGTGGGCAAAGTATTGGAGCTTCAGCTTCAGGATCAGTCCTGTCAATGTATATTCAGGGTTCCTGAGGTTGACTGGTTTGATTTCAGAGCCAATCAGGTGATGATCTTGAGAAGGATGTTCCTCAAGAATATTTCATGCCAAAGCTAATGGTCCTGAAGCAAGGCTGTAGAGAGAACAGGAAGAAAGCCTAGGTACTGGGATGCAGTGAGCAAGGGGTGCAGAGAGACAGGGAAGGCGGTCAGCGCAGTAGGCAAGCGCTGGTCACTGAGCACATTGATGCCTGTTTCCTAGTCCTGCACAGCCCCAGCTGGTAAAGATTTTCTCTTTCTTACGTCACAGTGTCTGTGGAATACATTGCTTCTTATGTCAGCTGCTCTCTTGTATAATAGAAATATCTTTCATTGGTACTTTATCTGCTCAGTGTTTATGGCCATGTTGAGTTTATTTTGTGAGATTTGATACAGTGATAAAGTGACATCTTGCCCTTTAGGGGAAAAATTTCTAAGTGCAAGGGGGACACTTCAGGATTATAAATTGGCAGGGAAAAAAAATGGCCTAAATTAGGTTACTGAGGATCACCTTGGTGGTTGAGTAGAGAAGTCATTGTGGGTGAGTGGGAATGACGGCAGGGGACGGGACAGCTAACTGCTGAAGCAGTCAAGGCCTGAGCCAACAGGGCCTGGACTTGGGGTCTCAATGGTGGGAAGAGGGACGACAGAACCCCCAGTAGCCTTTTAGTGGAAGTGCAGGCACGTGTGTGAGCGTTCTCTCTCACCCCCCGCCCCAACCATAGACACTATACCACACACCCTACGTACACCCCACACCAGAGACCATACCCCCCAACACTGCACTCACCACACCTCACACTCTCCTCACACACACACGCACACATACACACACACACACGGTGGACATGTTTTATATTATTGTTGTTGTTCAGTTTTGTCTGACTCTTTGCAGCCCCATGAACTGCAGCATGCCAGGCTTCCCTGCCCTTCACTATCACCCGGAACTTGCTCAAACTCATGTCCGTTGAGTCAATGATGCCATCCAACTGTCTCATCCTCTGTCTCCCTCTTCTCCTCCTGTCTTCAGTCTTTCCCAGCATCAGGGTCTTTTCCAATGAGTCAGCTCTTTGCATTCAGTGGGCAAAGTATTGGAGCTTCAGCTTCAGGATCAGTCCCGTCAATGCATATTCAGGGTTGATTTCCTTGAGGATTGACTGGTTTGATCTCCTTGCAGTCCAAGGGACTCTCAAGAGTCTTCTCCCACAGCATCAATTCTTCAGCGCTCAGCCTCCTTTATGGTCCAACTCTCACATCTGTACATGACCTCTGGGAAAACTATAGGTCTGACTATACGGACCTCTATCAGCAAAATGTCTCTGCTTTGTAATAGGCTGTCTAGGTTTGTCGTTGCTTTTTTTCTTGCCTCCAGAGGGCACTTGAACATTACAAATGCTAAGGGAAATGCTCAGGCAAAGAAGCCATTTCCCGGAAGACTTACTTTGAGGGACCTGGGAAGCAGAGAAAACCACCTTAGCTGAAGCTGCAGCTTTTGTTTATTAGAACTTAAAGACTGTTCTGTTGAAAAATAATTTTCTCGTGAAAGCTCACATAATAAGCCAGTGATTTGGGCTTTGAGACATGACTGTTAGTGAAATGATACAGCCATCCTGGAGGTGAAGGAACAGGAGAGAGGGAGTCTGAGAGGCAGAAGGAGGGAGGGGAAGGCTCCCCCGCAGAGAAGGCTTGACCAGGTGGCCATGCCCAGAGAGGCTGGAGGGAGCAGTTGGAGAAGAAGCCTGAGGGCTGCAGAGAGGCAGGTGCCTGGAGAGAATGAGTAGGAGCCGGCGTGGGGGTGGGGAGCGGGGTGGGTTGGGGTGAGGCAGGGTACTTTCAGACTCTTCGGAACATGGCCCAGGACGGTTCTGCCTGGAAGCACCTCTGTCACCTCCAGAAATCACTTGTTAAGTGCTGTTTCTACATCATTCTATGTCTTCTGCTGGATAACACACATTAGAACAACCCGATGCTGGTCTTTGAGAAACTGAAAGTCCAAAGCAATTTTACATATACGTACAACAGAGAATGAGTCGTTTTACACAGAGAGGGAAAAGGCATGCATCTAGACGGTCTCATGTGAAGGGCACAAACCACTTCCTCTTTCGTCTCATCTTGTGTACAGGGTGCCACTGCAGGTCTCAGAGTCCCCCGCCCCTACCCCTGTCCTTGGCTCTGGGCACTGAAGATCTTGTGCAAAGACTCCTGTCATTTTGGGGGGGCTCCTCCACCTGGGTGCCCACAAGAACTTGTGCATGTGTCCCTTGGCACTACTGCCTTTGTGGCTTGTCACGGTACCTCCTAGCCTACTTGGGAGGCCGCCCAGCTCTTCAACCTCTTGAAGCAGGAATGAAGTGTTACTCATTTTTGTGTTCCAAGAGGACTAAAGCCTTATTTTTACATAATAAATGTTACATGTTTATATTGACCCCATACATCTCTTACTTGTTTTATATAAATGTTTATATATTCATCTGTTGTGGGGTGTATTTGTACTTTAGTTTGTCCTGGTCTATAAACTAGATTAGCTGAAAATATACATATGTACAGGGAAAAAAGATAAACATTTCCCACTGTGGAAGATGTGGAAACAAAACTGCTCTTTTTCTACCTAAGAAGAAAGAAGACATAAATATTACATCTCTGCCCCACCCAGACTAAGAAACCTCAGGACAAGGTCTGCTTCAGGTGAGCGGTCCTGCCTCATCCTCTTCTTCCTCTTGTGCCTCTAGCTTGTATAATGCCTTTGCAAGATGCCCATAATGGGCTAGTGGACTTACAAGTAAACTGAAAAGGTTAGTTGTTTTTTTTTTTCCCCCTTAAACATTTATTTTATTTATTTACCTTTTGTGGGATGGAGTGGGGAAGGAGGGGGACGGGTGGGCCACTTTAATTGGTCTTTCATTTATCTGTTTTCATCCATCTTTGCTCTTTGGCCCATGTGGGCCTCCCATCGCTGTGGCCTCTGTTGTCGCAGAGCACCTGGTCTGGGCGCATGCGCGCCAGAGCTCCGGCTTGGTAATTGGACACATCGGTCCAGTCGCTCCGCGGCACGTGGGATCTTCCCAGGCCAGGGCTCGAACCAGCGCCCCTTGTACTGCAAGGCAGTGTCTTTACCCACTGGACCACCAGGGATGCCCTGAAAGGGTTAGTTAAAACTGCTGGTTAAGTAAGTTTATTCTTCAGGCTTATCTCACAAAGAACAAATGTCAGTGCATTCGTGCCTCTGATGACTTGGCTCAGTTGAATTTCCAAATATTGACTGTCCTTGGACTTCTTGTTACGTGGTGTCGTCATCTGCTGTGACACACCATTATCCCACAGTGGATCCTCTTGATGTCATTCGGAGAATGCAGAGTCCTGTAGGGCTCCCCTTTGGCACTACTGCCTTTGTGGCTTGTCAAGCCTACTTGGGAGGCCCAGCTCTTCAACCTCTTGAAGCAGGAATGAAGTGTTACTCATTTTGTGTTCCAAGAGGACTAAAGCCTTATTTTTACATAATAAATGTTACATGTTTATATTGACCCCATACATCTCTTACTTGTTTTATATAAATGTTTATATATTCATCTGTTGTGGGGTGTATTTGTACTTTAGTTTGTCCTGGTCTATAAACTAGATTAGCTGAAAATATACATATGTACAGGGAAAAAAGATAAACATTTCCCACTGTGGAAGATGTGGAAACAAAACTGCTCTTTTTCTACCTAAGAAGAAAGAAGACATAAATATTACATCTCTGCCCCACCCAGACTAAGAAACCTCAGGACAAGGTCTGCTTCAGGTGAGCGGTCCTGCCTCATCCTCTTCTTCCTCTTGTGCCTCTAGCTTGTATAATGCCTTTGCAAGATGCCCATAATGGGCTAGTGGACTTACAAGTAAACTGAAAAGGTTAGTTGTTTTTTTTTTTCCCCCTTAAACATTTATTTTATTTATTTACCTTTTGTGGGATGGAGTGGGGAGGGAGGGGAGCGGGCGGGCCACTTCTATTGGTCTTTCATTTATCTGTTTTCATCCATCTTTGCTCTTTGGCCCATGTGGGCCTCCCATCGCTGTGGCCTCTGTTGTCGCAGAGCACCTGTTCTGGGCGCATGCGCGCCAGAGCTCCAGCTTGGTAATTGGACACATCGGTCCAGTCGCTCCGTGGCACGTGGGATCTTCCCAGGCCAGGGCTCGAACCAGCGCCCCTTGTACTGCAAGGCAGTGTCCTTACCCACTGGACCACCAGGGATGCCCTGAAAGGGTTAGTTAAAACTGCTGGTTAAGTAAGTTTATTCTTCAGGCTTATCTCACAAAGAACAAATGTCAGTGCATTCGTGCCTCTGATGACTTGGCTCAGTTGAATTTCC
Source organism: Tragulus kanchil (assembly GCA_022376925.1). Lineage (NCBI taxonomy): Eukaryota > Metazoa > Chordata > Mammalia > Artiodactyla > Tragulidae > Tragulus > Tragulus kanchil. The sequence continues at coordinate 71,124,279 of JAIOJX010000003.1, read as the reverse complement.
AAATATTGACTGTCCTTGGACTTCTTGTTACGTGGTGTCGTCATCTGCTGTGACACACCATTATCCCACAGTGGATCCTCTTGATGTCATTCGGAGAATGCAGAGACATAGAAAACCACGACTTCCCAGGTGGCTCAGATGTTAAAGAATCTGCCAGGCGTGCAAGAGACGTGGGTTTGATCCCTGAGTCAGGAAGATCCCCTGGAGAAGGAAACAGCAACTCACTCCAGAATTCTTGCCTGGAGAACTCCACGGACAGAGGAGCCTGAGGCCTGGTGGCTACAGTCCATGGGGTCGCAAAGAATCGGACACAGCTGAACAACTAACACACGTGTAGAGAACAGACGTGATTTTCAAGGGCGGAGGTGTGGGAGAAGGATGGAATGGGAGTTTGGAATGAGCAGATGCAAAGAAAGTATTATATATAGGTTGGTTACACAACAAAATTCTACTGTATAACACAGGGAATTATATTCAATATCCTGTGATAAACTACAATGGAAAATAATACAAAAAAGAATATATATATGTATATATAATGGAATCCCTTTGTGGCAGAAATTAACAGAACACTGTAAGTCAACTATACTTCCATAAAATAAATCTTTTAAAAAAGAAAATTCAGTGAGATAACAGATATAATTTGCTTAGTGCTCAATATGGCAGCTACTGTCATTATTATCACTACCTAACTGGAGATATATGGCACCTCCCAACTTAGTTGGAAAAGTTTTATTGTTCTGTATTTTTTTACACAGAAGCATCAAAAGTTGGTTTAGAGTTGATCTTAGGAAAAAGGATTATTTTGTACATCGAACTAAGTATACTGACTCTATGGGAAATATGAAATCATAAATTCTGGGTATTCAACACAGTCATGCGCGCCAGAGCTCCAGCTTGTAATTGGACACATCGGTCCAGTCGCTCCGGCACGTGGGATCTTCCCAGGCCAGGGCTCGAACCAGCGCCCCTTGTACTGCAAGGCAGTGTCCTTACCCACTGGACCACCAGGGATGCCCTGAAAGGGTTAGTTAAAACTGCTGGTTAAGTAAGTTTATTCTTCAGGCTTATCTCACAAAGAACAAATGTCAGTGCATTCGTGCCTCTGATGACTTGGCTCAGTTGAATTTCCAAATATTGACTGTCCTTGGACTTCTTGTTACGTGGTGTCGTCATCTGCTGTGACACACCATTATCCCACAGTGGATCCTCTTGATGTCATTCGGAGAATGCAGAGACATAGAAAACCACGACTTCCCAGGTGGCTCAGATGTTAAAGAATCTGCCAGGCGTGCAAGAGATGTGGGTTTGATCCCTGAGTCAGGAAGATCCCCTGGAGAAGGAAACAGCAACTCACTCCAGAATTCTTGCCTGGAGAACTCCACGGACAGAGGAGCCTGAGGCCTGGTGGCTACAGTCCATGGGGTCGCAAAGAATCGGACACAGCTGAACAACTAACACACGTGTAGAGAACAGGCGTGATTTTCAAGGGCGGAGGTGTGGGAGAAGGATGGAATGGGAGTTTGGAATGAGCAGATGCAAAGAAAGTATTATATATAGGTTGGTTACACAACAAAATTCTACTGTATAACACAGGGAATTATATTCAATATCCTGTGATAAACTACAATGGAAAATAATACAAAAAAGAATATATATATGTATATATAATGGAATCCCTTTGTGGCAGAAATTAACAGAACACTGTAAGTCAACTATACTTCCATAAAATAAATCTTTTAAAAAAGAAAATTCAGTGAGATAACAGATATAATTTGCTTAGTGCTCAATATGGCAGCTACTGTCATTATTATCACTACCTAACTGGAGATATATGGCACCTCCCAACTTAGTTGGAAAAGTTTTATTGTTCTGTATTTTTTTACACAGAAGCATCAAAAGTTGGTTTAGAGTTGATCTTAGGAAAAAGGATTATTTTGTACATCGAACTAAGTATACTGACTCTATGGGAAATATGAAATCATAAATTCTGGGTATTCAACACAGTCATCCTATATATATAATAAACAACAAAGTCCTACTTTATTCATTTATTTATTTATTTTTGACCATAATACACAGCTTACAGGATCTTAGTTCCCTGACCGGAGATCGAACCCAAGGCCCCAACATTAAGAGAGCCAAGTACTGACCACTGGACCACCGGGGAATTCCCAACAAAGTCCTAATTTATAGCATAAGAAGCTATATTCAGTATTTTAGGATAAACCATAATTTATTAGACTGTGTTGCCATGCCCTCCTCCAGGGGATCTTCCTGACCCAGGGATGAAACCCATGTCTCCTGCATTACAGGCAGATTATCACTGAGCCACCGGGGAAACCTAGGAAAGTCCCTAGCATAGTAATTAAATAAAGTAGGAAATGAATCTGGGGTAGATAAGATATTATGGGAAGGAAGTTCATGATGATGAAATGAAATTGCATGTGCCATTAAGCTAAGCTGCTATTTTAATGTTCTTGTTGCTCTTTTCTAACACTGTAATTTATCCTGCTTCAATATTTCTATAGAGTTATTAATAATATGCATTAGAGTTTTGCAGCTTAGTGAATCACCAGTTATTGAATCCCATTTCTAACTCATTAGCTAACGAATTTCAAATGATAATTTGTTCATGGAGGGCCTTGGAATTAGAGTAGGATACATAATCTGGGTGGAGTGTGTGGGGGTGTTACCTGGTAATAAATATAACTATCATACTGGACTCTAGGTGGTTATCAGCATAGGCTTCAAATATGGGGTTCTGGCAGCTGGCCCCGGCCTTCCTTCTGTATCCGGTGACACTCCAGGGCAGGTCTAATTCTCAAAGCTGGTCCTTCCTGTCTGCCCAGCCTGCTAGAGAGAGCGAGAATGCCTATCTGTGTGTCAGGATATGACCCTCCTAAGCTCTCAGGCTGACCTCACCCAAGGATGTGCTCTAATCGGGATATTTGAAAAACTCTTCTCAACATCAGATGCTAAGTATACATATGGCTTTGTACCACAATGGAATGCAATTTCAATTCCTTTTACTTAGATTTCTGCCTTTGAATCATAGATACCGGAGGTCTGTAGCACCACGAATTGACTGGAATCAATATTCTCCTGATTTAAAAAAATTCTTTCATTTTCTTTTTAGCACTTGCATGTAGAAATATATTAGTTCTTTTTTGTTGTGTGTGTGTTTTTTTTAATTTTGGCCTGTTTTTATTGACTTTTAAAATTTATTTATTTTTTATCCATCTTTATTCTTCAGCCTGTGTGGGCCTCCCATCACAGCAGCCTCTCTTGTTGCAGAGCACTGGCTCTGGGTGCATGCGCTCTGGAGCGCTGCTTGTCACTGGACACACCAGTTCAGCCGCTCTGCGGCACGTGGGATCTTCCTGGGCCAGGGATCGAACTGGCGCCCCGTGGGCTTTCCTGGTGGTCCAGAAGGTAAAGAGTTTGTCTTGCAGTGCAAGGGGCACCAGTGCAAGCAGATCCCTTAGAGGAGGGCATGGCAACCCATTCCAGTATTCTGGCCTAGAGAATCCCACAGACAGAAGAGCCTGGTGGGCTAGAGCCTGGCGGGCTACAGTCCATAGGATCACAAAGATCTGGACACGACTTAAGCAGCTTAACATGCATGCATGTAGTTCCCTCCCTTAGAATATGGGCTGGTCCTGTAACTCATTATTTTACTGATAGAATGTCATAGAAGTGATGCTATGTGGCTTCCAAGGCTAGGTCATAAAAATCTCTGCAACTTTAACCTGCATCTCTGAGACCCTCACTGCAAGACAAGCCAGCTTCCATGTAAGAAATTCAAACACCCTAAGGTCTATGTTGTGAGGACCCCCAAGTAGAGAGGTGTAGGGAAGGAAAAGGATCTCTTCTCCATCTACCCATCGTAGGTTCGTCAGTTGAGACTCTGTAAATCAGACTGATAAAAGGCAGGTTAACAAGAGAAAAATAGAAGTTTATCAATGCATGCATCATGCAAATATATGGGAGCACTCAGAGATGTGTAACTCAAATGAGTGGTTATAATTCAAGGTTTAGAGAGCATTATCACAGAAAGCAATACATTTTCAGAGATGGGACAAAACCAAAACAAACGATCTGAATTTATAGGGCAGCAGACTGTGAGAAGGCAAACATACATGGAAACTGATGAAAGATAGAGGTTAGTGATTAAAGTTATGTGGATTCCTTTAGTGCCATCTCTGGGCCAACAAGTGTCTATAGCTGTCTTCAGTGATTAATTTTTGTTCTTCCTGGTAGAGGAGGGAGGGGGCGTCTCTGCAAATGTATGTCCTGTTTCTAAGCAAACGTAGGGAGGGCAGAGAGGCTGGTTGTGTGTGTTTGCTTCTTAAATGCTTACAGCTCAAAATAATCTTTATACCAAAGAGGCATAATTTAGGCTGGCATGTCTGCTGTCTCTCAGAGGCCATGTGGACAGAGAGTAGGGGAGGAGAATTGCCCAGCCAACCCATATCTTGCAACCTTTCCAGCTAAGCCACAAATATGTAAATGAAAAAAACCTCCTTGGACATACAGTCCAGACTGGCTGCTGTCTGACTGCGACCACAGGAGAGACCCAGGCAGCCACCACCCGCTAGATCCAGTCAACCACAGAGCCAGGAGATAATAAATTGTTATTTTAAGCCATTAGGTGTTTCGGTGTTTAAGTCATTAGTGTCTTATGTAGCAATTGATAACTGAAATATAGAATGAGGTTTTTTTTTTTTCTGGTTTTATGGCAGACCGGTTGAGTCAGTTAATATAGAATTTCATGAAACATTTAGGACAAACTCACTGATGTATATCAGAATCTATTTCAGTTGATTTGCTACCTCTTGCCAAAGGCACTTTGGTCTAGAAAGTGTATTTCAAGGCGGTGGGGAAGAAAATGACCGGTGAATCACTCTCAGAAGAAAAGGAGGAGGAAACATTTTCTTCTAGGCCATGTTTTTGTTGCTTCATAAATGATTGCTCTGGACAGTTGCACAGTTATGGTTTTTCGAAGGACAGATCTGTTTTTGTTTTTCTTAGAGTGTATTGAAGTTCTCTTGTGGTTTAATGTGTGGCCAGTTAGAACTACTCCATTAATTATCTTTATTGTGGTCATCATTTCATAACGTAAGTCAAGTCATTAAGCAACATGCCTTACATTTACACAGTGCTGGGTGTAATTATATCTCAAAAAAACTGGAAGAAAAATAAACAACCTCCCTGTCAAAAAAATAAAATAGAATGTATTTCTTGTAGGCAAAAGGGAAAAATAAAAGGAAAACATCCCTGAGTGTATTTAGCACTGTCATAAAGGTTCCGCTAGGGCTAGTAGATTTTAGCAGTATCTGGTCAATGTTTTCTAGCATCACAAAAAAATCCCTAGCAATCTTGATTCTTTTTAAAAGAAGCAGGAAATATGTTGATGTGAATATTCAAACGTTGGGGCTTCCCAGGTGGTGCTCGTGTTTAAGAACCCACTGCCAGTGCAGGAGACGTAAGAAACCTCGGTTCCATCCCTGGGTGGGGAAGATCTCCTGGAGGAGGGCATGGCAACCCACTCCAGTATTCCTGCCTGGAGAATCCCACGGATCAAAGAGCCTGGCGGGGTGCAGTCCATAAGGTCACAGAGAGATGGACAGGACTGAAGCGACTTAGCATGCATACACAATATTCAACCAACACTATGGAATTTTCCAGGCTAGAGGTTGCCATGTGACCTACAAATCCGCATTTTTTCACGACTCATGGCCTTCCAGATTGTGGAACCGCTCATCTCTTCTGAGCCACTATCCACTGCCTGCGTAAGGGGCAGAAAAACCCACGTCTCTCTCTTTTATCTTTTTTTTTTTTTAAATCTCTCAGGCCATTTTGGATAAATGAAAACATATACGTCTCCTGTTTCGGCTCTCCATCAAAAACAGAGATTGAAAAGAAACGCTAATTTATCGGAGAGCATGCTCACGGTAATTCTGCTTTTTAATCTCCTTGGTGGCCATGGATCTTTTTGAGAATACTGTGATGAACGCTGTGGGTCTTCTCCCCCAAACGCCTCACTCTGGGGTGTCACCAGTTCTGCGCCTCAGCAGCCGGTTCTGCACAGCAGATCGCTTCCTCACGTCTCAGATCACAGATCAGGGTCCCGCCCTTTGCGCCACACCCTCGGTGACCTCGGTTGACTTCGCCTCTGAGACCGGTCTCCAGGGGGAGGAGTGGCCTGAAGTCAGCGGGTTGGGCCCTGGGCCAGACCGGAACACAACAACTCGGCCCTAGTTGTCCGCCGGAACACTGAGAGGAGCGCGCCGGACCGGGGACCGGAAGCGGGAGCGGGGGGCGTGTTTGTCAGAGGACGCGCCATCTGCCGTGTTCCTCTTTTGTAGGTTTCTCCGAGATGTTTTCGAGGGTCTCGGCGGTCCTCCCTTTTCACCCCCTTTCCCGCTTCTCCCTGTGCTCCGGAGGCCCGGAGGCATCGGCGGTCGCCGCTGTACCACTCGCTTCTCCGCACGGAACAGTCAGGTACGCCGTTTCCACGCTCTTGGCCTCGCAGGTCTGCCGGCACCCCTGCCCCGGCTCCTGCATATTCAGCTATCTTTCTCCGGCATTCTGAGGTCCATGTTATGACCCGCGAGACATCAGAAACTGTCACTTTAACTCTGAGCAAGGAGAAACCTCAGAAAGATAAAATGACTGGCCCAAGGTCATAGCGTGCGTGGAGGAACAGCTCCGGTGATCGGCTGCCCTGTGCCCTCTCTGCTAGGTACCGCCCCTCATTCCTCATGCCGCTTCTCCCTTCGTTTTTTCCAGATTCCAGAAAGCGAAGTTGTTTTGTTTTACGTACTTTTTTGTTGTTGTTGTTGTTTTTTTGATGTCCCAAGACTGTGATCGTCTTGTCCCTGCCTTCATTATTTAAAGCGCTGACCGTGTGCTGGCACGGGGGTAAGCCCGGAGTAACACAGTCTGGCGGCCATCGGTTAGCTTAGAGTTCCACCCGGCAGGCAGGTCAAGTATAGTGGAGACTTCTCTGAGATGGTGTGGGTAGTGCAGAATACGGCGGGATTCCCCAAGCAGGTAATTGCTGGGTGAGCCGACAGAGATGCCTGACCATTGGAGAAGTTCGGAGTGCCCTTTCTGGAGAGAAGTCTGATAAAATCTGAAGGGGGCCCAAACAATTTGGGTTAGCCAGACAAGATTTGCAGCATGCTTGGTGTTGATAGATATTCTCTCAGGACTCTCGTGATTGTGAAGGCGTAATTCTACTGCATGTATATTTCACACCGGTAGATGAAGAACTCGTTTGGTTTAAGTACAGCTCAGAGCAGGTTAGGAGCACTAGAGATGGGAAGAAGTGGCTGGATAGAGAAGAATTGGACCGATGAAATTGCTAAGATGTGACATATGATGAGACAGGGGTAGGGTAGTTAGAAAAAAGATTTCAGCCGGCTGCCTTGGAGGATGCTGCTGCTGCTTAGTTGCTTCATTCGTGTCTGACTCTGCAGCCCTATGGACTGCAGCCCGCCAGGCTCCCCTGTCCATGGGACTCTCCAGGCAGCAGTGCTGGAGTGGGTGGCCGTGCCCTCCTCCAGGGGCTCTTCCCAGCCCAGGGGTTGGCCTGGGTCTTCCACATTACAGGCAGACCACTGAACCACCAGGGAAGGCCCTTGGAGGATGAGGGTACTATTAATGTTTACAGAAGAATGAGGAGCAGCTTTGAGAAAGCTTTGAAAATATGCCATAATGTTTAGAAATGTATGGTTAAGAGGCCGCTTCAGTACAGAAGAGTGAAAAATGGAAAGTCAGTTTGAGAGTTGAGCTCTTGAACGTGGTTTTGAGTGTGCGGCATTTGAATGACCTGCTTTCAGAGGTAACAAGCTCAGGTGGAAGGTTAGGTAGGGCTAGAGTTTTATTAGTTTAGTGTAATGAAGTTGCTGACTACACATGCTCTTCCTGGACTAATACAGATTACTTTCGGTAGTGCTAGAGCAGTCTTGGAAGAAAACACTCAAGCACAGGTTACATGCGAGATTCTTTCTCCTGATTGCCACCTTTCTGTTATGATACCTTTGGTATTAATTTAACTTTTCACATGTGAAATCATAATAGAGCATTTCCCTAAATTCAGTGGTACTGCATGTCAAATATTGAGGCTCCTGTGTACTGATTATAAGCAGACGGATTATACAGTTGGTCTTCATTCTGATTTTTAATTGTCTAGGGTGTTAGCCTCTGACATATTTATAAGCAGATCAAAGAGTTTGCTTCAACATTTTTGGAAATAGCCATTATCTCTTTCATAAAGGGTCCCTGAGCGTCTCCAGTGGTTCAGCATAAAGAATTCGCCTGCAGTGGCGAAGCTGCGGGAGACTCTGGTTGATCCTGGGTCGGGAGGACCCCCTGGAGGAGGGCATGGCGACCCACTCCAGGATTCTTGCCTGGAAAGGCCCGCAGACAGAGGCGCCTGGCCGGCTACAGCCCACGGGGTCCCACAGCGTCGGACACGACCAAAGCGACTGAGCACAGTGTCCTCAGTGCCTAGTACAGCACCTAGCACAGGGTAGATATGCACTATTTAATGGGTGATTTTCATATATTATACCCTCTCACTGAAACTAACACATTTATTATTAAAGTTCTTCCATAGTAACTATGAAAAGTTTCTTAATGCCACAAAATGATATTAGATAATTGGATTCCTTAGAATTTGGAAAAAAATTTTCTGTATGAATTTGAAATAGATGCGATCATTTGTGTTGTTCTTTTTTGTAATTGAATCTATAAAGAAGAAAGCAGAACAGCAACTTTAGCCACCGAATTTCTTTTTTTTTTTCCTGTTTCATTTTAGCTTTGTGTGCAAGTAGTGCTTTGTTAAGTGATATTGGTAGCTCAAATGAGAAAGTTGAAAAGATTAGAATCACACCCAGGAATTTTTTTTTTTTTTTTTTGAAGAAAGTAACCTTTGTTATTGATAGAAATTTCTTTATTTCATATTGTTTAATTGTGAGATAGTATATCATGTTAAGAGCAAGGACTTGGCAGTCTGTTAGTTACTGGTTTGAGAATAATACGTTGACATTTGTTAACCATGTCTGTGTTTTGCAATGTTTTTAATGTCATCGATCATGTAAACAGTGTTACTTGTATTAATAGCAAACCTAACCCTGAGGTAAGTGGAGGCCACAGATAGGCACTCCAGAAGCCCTGGGCCTTGCCCAGCCACCCCAGGGACCAAGTGGTCAGCATCTCAGCGCACCTGTAACTTACTTGGGCTCACCAGGGTGTTTTAGGCCTTAGTGAGTGCTGAACTACATGGCCTTGGGTAAATTACATATCTGGTTTCCAGTTTCCTTATCTGCAAAATGGGTACAATACCTGCCTTATGGAGTTGGTGTGAGAAAATGTACAGAAAATGTTGCACAAGATTAGGCACATGGGGCTTCCCTGGTGGTCCAATGGGTAAGGACACCGCCTTAGTGGCGTAAGCTGCGGGCGAGCTGGAGACTCTGGTTGATCCTGGGTCGGGAGGACCCCTGGAGGAGGGCATGGCGACCCACTCCAGGATTCTTGCCTGGAAAGGCCCGCAGACAGAGGCGCCTGGCCGGCTACAGCCCACGGGGTCCCACAGCATCGGACACGACCAAAGCGACTGAGCACAGTGTCCTCAGTGCCTAGTATAGCACCTAGCACAGGGTAGATATGCACTATTTAATGGGTGATTTTCATATATTATACCCTCTCACTGAAACTAACACATTTATTATTAAAGTTCTTCCATAGTAACTATGAAAAGTTTCTTAATGCCACAAAATGATATTAGATAATTGGATTCCTTAGAATTTGGAAAAAAATTTTCTGTATGAATTTGAAATAGATGCGATCATTTGTGTTGTTCTTTTTTGTAATTGAATCTATAAAGAAGAAAGCAGAACAGCAACTTTAGCCACCGAATTTCTTTTTTTTTTTCCTGTTTCATTTTAGCTTTGTGTGCAAGTAGTGCTTTGTTAAGTGATATTGGTAGCTCAAATGAGAAAGTTGAAAAGATTAGAATCACACCCAGGAATTTTTTTTTTTTTTTTTGAAGAAAGTAACCTTTGTTATTGATAGAAATTTCTTTATTTCATATTGTTTAATTGTGAGATAGTATATCATGTTAAGAGCAAGGACTTGGCAGTCTGTTAGTTACTGGTTTGAGAATAATACGTTGACATTTGTTAACCATGTCTGTGTTTTGCAATGTTTTTAATGTCATCGATCATGTAAACAGTGTTACTTGTATTAATAGCAAACCTAACCCTGAGGTAAGTGGAGGCCACAGATAGGCACTCCAGAAGCCCTGGGCCTTGCCCAGCCACCCCAGGGACCAAGTGGTCAGCATCTCAGCGCACCTGTAACTTACTTGGGCTCACCAGGGTGTTTTAGGCCTTAGTGAGTGCTGAACTACATGGCCTTGGGTAAATTACATATCTGGTTTCCAGTTTCCTTATCTGCAAAATGGGTACAATACCTGCCTTATGGAGTTGGTGTGAGAAAATGTACAGAAAATGTTGCACAAGATTAGGCACATGGGGCTTCCCCTGGTGGTCCAGTGGGTAAGGACACCGCCTTGCAGAGCAGGGGGCTCCGGTTCGATCCCTGGCCTGGGAAGATCCCACGTGCCGTGGACTGGCTGGACTGATGTGTCCAGTTGCCAAGCCAGAGCTCTGGGGCGCATGCGCCCAGAGCCGGTGCTCTGAGACGTCGGAGGCCACCACGATGGGAGGCCCACAGGAGCCAAAGAACAAAGAGGGATGAAAATAGACAAATGGAAGACCGATAGAAGTGGCCCGCCCGTCTCCCCCCCCCCCCCCCCCCCCCCCCCCAAAGGATAAATTAAAAAAAAAAAAAAGATTAGGCACATAATATATGTTCAGGAAATGTTAAATTGCTGTCCTTACAGTTACTGACAGCAAGAATAAGCAAAAGGGTGGGCTTCCCTGGTGGTCCAGTGGGTAAGGACACCGCCTTGCAGAGCAGGGGGCTCCGGTTCGATCCCTGGCCTGGGAAGATCCCACGTGCCGTGGACTGGCTGGACTGATGTGTCCAGTTGCCAAGCCAGAGCTCTGGGGCGCATGCGCCCAGAGCCGGTGCTCTGAGACGTCGGAGGCCACCGCGATGGGAGGCCCACAGGAGCCAAAGAACAAAGAGGGATGAAAATAGACAAATGGAAGACCGATAGAAGTGGCCCGCCCGTCCCCCTCCCTCCCCACCCCACCCCCCAAAAGATAAATTAAAAAAAAAAAAATTAGACACATAATATATGTTCAGGAAATGTTAAATTGCTGTCCTTACAGTTACTGACAGCAAGAATAAGCAAAAGGGTGGGCTTCCCTGGTGGTCCAGTGGGTAAGGACACCGCCTTGCAGTGCAAGGGGCGCCGGTTCAATCCCTGGCCTGGGAAGATCCCACGTGCCGCGGAGCGGCTGGACTGATGTGTCCAATTACCGAACCGGAGCTCTGGAGTGCATGTGCCCAGAGCTGGCGCTCTGCAACAACAGAGGCCACCGCGATGGGAGGCCCACAAGAGCCAAAAAACAAAGACGGATGAAAATAGAGAGAAATGAAAGATCAAGAGAAGTGGCCCACCCGTCCCCCTCCCTCCCCCCACCCCCCCAAAAAAGAATAAGCGAAAGGGAAGGGTTTAAATTGAAAAAAATTTAAATCCGTTGGAACAGTGTTTTGAGCCCAGACTGTGTTCTTTTGCACTATACTTTCATTTTTTTTTCTTTAATCTTTTTAGAACAAAGAGTAATATCCAAAGATACTTTGGCACTAACAGCGTGATCTATAGCAAGAAAGATGATGAACGGTCTGTTCCAACCTGTGAGATTTCCAAGGAGACAGAGAGCCAACAGAGTATAAAGGAAAATAAGAAAAAAGATTTGGTAAATATTATTAAGGGCATGAAAATTGAATTAAGCACAGTAAATGTACAAACAACAAAGCCACCCAACAGAGGACAGCTTCAAAGTTTGGGGGCTGCGATTGGCAGACTTCAGAAATCTCCAGAAGATGCCCCCCAAAAGAGGTAAAGTGAATTGTAGTTTGAATGTTTGTTTTAAAGTAATTTTGGAAACTTCAGTAAGCTTTTACTTTCAGAAAAAAAAACTTTTCTTTTTCCATATTAGACTACACTGGAGATGCAAAATTAATGAAGATAAATATTAGTTTGTAAACACGGATAGTAATAATCACATGAGCTGTTATTGTTCAGTATTTAAATAAGTGGATATCTGAATAGTCTAGAGAGAGGAAAAGAGTTATGATCTTAGAATTCCACATTCTCTTACATGTGCGCCTAGTCGCTCAGTCATGTAAGACTCTTTGCGATCCCGGGGACTGCAGCCCACCAGGCTCCTCTGTCCATGGGATTCTCCAGGCAAGAACACTGGAGTGGGCTGCCATTTCCTTTTCCATTTAGTTACCTACAGGTATATAAGTAATGATTACATCAGGTCCAGTGGGTAAGGACACCGCCTTGCAGTGCAAGGGGCGCCGGTTCAATCCCTGGCCTGGGAAGATCCCACATGCCGCCGAGCGGCTGGACTGATGTGTCCAATTACCGAACCGGAGCTCTGGAGCACATGCGCCCAGAGCCGGTGCTCTGCAACAACAGACGCCACCGCGATGGGAGGCCCACAAGAGCCAAAAAACAAAGACGGATGAAAATAGAGAGAAATGAAAGATCAAGAGAAGTGGCCCACCCGTCCCCCTCCCTCCCCCCACCCCCCCAAAAAAGAATAAGCGAAAGGGAAGGGTTTAAATTGAAAAAAATTTAAATCCGTTGGAACAGTGTTTTGAGCCCAGACTGTGTTCTTTTGCACTATACTTTCATTTTTTTTTCTTTAATCTTTTTAGAACAAAGAGTAATATCCAAAGATACTTTGGCACTAACAGCGTGATCTATAGCAAGAAAGATGATGAACGGTCTGTTCCAACCTGTGAGATTTCCAAGGAGACAGAGAGCCAACAGAGTATAAAGGAAAATAAGAAAAAAGATTTGGTAAATATTATTAAGGGCATGAAAATTGAATTAAGCACAGTAAATGTACAAACAACAAAGCCACCCAACAGAGGACAGCTTCAAAGTTTGGGGGCTGCGATTGGCAGACTTCAGAAATCTCCAGAAGATGCCCCCCAAAAGAGGTAAAGTGAATTGTAGTTTGAATGTTTGTTTTAAAGTAATTTTGGAAACTTCAGTAAGCTTTTACTTTCAGAAAAAACTTTTCTTTTTCCATATTAGACTACACTGGAGATGCAAAATTAATGAAGATAAATATTAGTTTGTAAACACGGATAGTAATAATCACATGAGCTGTTATTGTTCAGTATTTAAATAAGTGGATATCTGAATAGTCTAGAGAGAGGAAAAGAGTTATGATCTTAGAATTCCACATTCTCTTACATGTGCGCCTAGTCGCTCAGTCATGTAAGACTCTTTGCGATCCCGGGGACTGCAGCCCACCAGGCTCCTCTGTCCATGGGATTCTCCAGGCAAGAACACTGGAGTGGGCTGCCATTTCCTTGTCCATTTAGTTACCTACAGGTATATAAGTAATGATTACATCAGTGACATCATTAGATAAAAAGAAAAGTGGCTATGAGATCCCCATCTCACTTCCCTTAACAGAATAAACAGATGATGTAGATTTCTAGCCTCAGAGTAACAACATTTTTTAAATTATTTTTTATTATAGTGGGTTTTCAGTGTTCTGTTAGTTTCTCCCATACAGCAGAATAAATCAACCATACACAGAGGTCCCCTCCCCTTTTGGATTTCCTTCCCATTCAAGTCACTGTGACTTAACATTTTAATAGAATTGTTTGATTTCTATATTGTATCAAAACTACCACTGAAAAGCATAGAGAGTAATGTAATTAAAACAGAAAATGCCCTTAATAAGTACCTTCTCCTCCTCTATAGAAACAATTAAAAGAAATTTTAAAAATACATATATAACTAGATAATATTCAAACACACATTTTAAAATATTTATGAAGAATGAGTTTTTTTCCCTCAGCTTCCAGATTATGATCATTTTGCTTTTTGGTATAATTTAATTAACTATTAATGAAACAATCAAAATGAATTGACTGCTTTGTAAATATTCAGTAGAGGTAATTTCAAAATTGCTTTCCAATTAGGTATGAATGAGACAAGCATAATGGTGTAGGAAAATTCCGTGCTCTGACTGCTTTGTGTTTTAAGGGATCCCAGATGCATAGAATTAGGTTAATCATTTTTTTACTCATGATGTACTATCATCATTGCTCTGTGCATGACCTGCTCTTTGTTCATTTATTATGTATTGAAGCCCCTTGCCCATTTATAGAGATACCATGGATGCCTAACTATTGCCTCCAAAGTTAGAAGCATAAGACAGCTATTTTTTAGGCTCATGGATTCTGTGGGTCAGCAGTGTGGACAGAGCACAGTGAGGAAAGTTCAGCTGCCCGCCACTGTGTCTGGGGCCTCACCTGGAAGACTGGGAAGTGCAGGGGCCGGACGCCTCTTGGGGTTTGCTCACTCGGGTCTGGCAGTCGATACTGGCTGTTGGCCGAGACCTTAGTCAGGACTGTTAGAGGAGCACCTGTGCGTGGCCTGGGCCTCCTCACTGCATGGTGGCTGGGATCCCAGGGAGAGTGTCCCAAGAGAAAACAAGCCTTTAGAAATTTGTGTTGGTTTTTGGACCTGGCCTTGGAGTCAGATTGGACGCAGCCACTGTCGTTCCTGTTCCATGTTGGTTTCTGAAGGGTTCGTGCTTTTTCTCCCAGCCGCTGCTGGAGAACGTCTTCGCACAAATGCAGAGACACTGAAGGGAAGCAGTAGTCCCATGCCGAAGCCGTGAACCTCCCTGACATAGTAGTTCACAGTCACGGACAGACACGGCTCGTATTTCCCTCTGATAGTCGGGGTGCCTTAGGGCACAGTTTGGGAACCAAGGTCCAGGTCTATATTGAGCTCCCTGTGAGAGATTCTGGGACCACAGCTTTAAGTTTCTTAGAATTCCTGATGTCTGAAAGATGCCCCAAGGTACCGTCTTAAATCTTTCTAAGGTCTTAAAGGGTTTTACATTCATCCCCATGGCTTTGAATCTGAATGTATTGTGAAACCTGACAGGACCCCTGGCGGGCACAGTGATAACCAAAATTTGTAACTCCTATTTTAACATCCTCTTAACCAAGCAAGTTCAGCTACCTATTCATTACGGTCCCCTCTCTTCCAGCTTCTAGTAACCTTGATTTACCTACAAGGCTCACTCAACTCCCTTGAGGATTTCCAGGCTCTCGGAATCTCTCTGAGGCCCAGCTTCAGGGACTTGGGAACCTCAGTTTGCATGTTTCACATCATTTCCTGGATAGAAAGCCAGGTACAGCAAAACAGTCATTTGGGTCCCACTCATTGAGATGGTATTGTGCTTCATTAAGGATCCATTAACTTGAACTTTCAACATTGTAGCACTTACTATAAAACCGATACCTCGTATTTAAGATTTTTTTTTTAAGTTTATTGAAGTATAGTTGATTTACAGTGTTGTGTCAAGAATCTTTGATTTTGTCAGAAATTGAATGATACTTTTTGAATAACAGAAAGCCTTTTGCCAGGAGATCAAATTTGACTGTACACTGAAGTCAAGCCTCTTTTCTCTCCTGTGTTTTCTGTGTTCTCTTTCTGAAGCGAGTCCCTGAGCCCGGAGTTGGTGGCGGCTGCATCTGCGGTTGCGGACTCTCTCCCGTTTGACAAGCAGACGACCAAGTCAGAGCTGCTCAGGCAGCTCCGGCAGCATGAGGAAGACTCGAGGGCACAGAAGAACGGAGAGAAACCCAAAATTAGGTTAGTGAATCAGAGAGCCATGCCTGGGATGCTGGTACCTTGGATAGGCTGGCTTCACCTGAGTGCTGAGTAATGTACACACTATATCCCTTCATATATAAAATAGGCCTGGTAGACATTAGATACTAGATTAAAACAGTGAGTCCTAAAGGAAATCAGCCCTGAATATTCATTGGAAGGACTGATGGTGAAGCTAAAGCTCCAATACTTTGGCCATCTGATGCGAAGAGCCAACTCATTGGAAAAAACCCTGATGCTGGAAAAGATTGAGGGCAAGAGAAGTGGTCGACAGAGGATGAGATGGTTGGATGGCATCACCAACTCAATGGACACGAGTTTGAGCACACTCTGGGAGACGGTGAAGGACGGGAAAGCCTAGCGTGCTTGGTTCATTGAATCACCAAGAGGCAGGCACGACTGAGTGACTGAACTGAACTGAACTGCAGTATTAGCAGTTTGATATCTATTATAAGTCACGGGTTAATAAGTATGATCACAGTTTTAAAAGACCAACCTAACGGTTGAATTTCTTTTGAGAAGTCACGTAATTTCTTGTCCCTGAAAAAGAAGTGGTGCATTCAGTAATATTAAAAATAAATAAATGAATAACAGAATAAGAATTTCTTTGAGTTTTTTATTTTAGTTAAATAATATGCTGGTTTTATGTACTATATGATCACTTACCTGTATTTGAGGAAATGCAAGGCAACACGTAAATATGGCTGTATTTCCATTTTAGTGTTTTAATCTCGGTGATAGGAATATAGATACTGATTTTATTGCCACTCCTCTGGGTGTTTGACAGTTTTTCATGAGTGACCCCTTTCATTATGTTTTGGATGAACATTTCAGAAGAACACCTTTAAATGGCAGAGAGCAGCAGCCATCTTCGTGGGTCTGTGGAATTAATATGCAACAAACAATCTTCTATTTAGGCATGACCTTTTGTTCGTTTTTAGTACATAGAAGTGAAATAAAGATTGATATGAATCTCATGTTTCAGATAGTTTATTACTCTCCTGTAGCTAACGTTGCTGACACACTTGACCTTTTTCTCATCTCAGTTTCAGCCTAATCAGGTCCACCACAGCGAGTCAGCACGCCTGTGCATCAGATCCAGTTTGATGAAGGGATGCTGGTACCTTGGATAGGCTGGCTTCACCTGAGTGCTGAGTAATGTACACACTATATCCCTTCATATATAAAATAGGCCTGTAGCATTAGATACTAGATTAAAACAGTGAGTCCTAAAGGAAATCAGCCCTGAATATTCATTGGAAGGACTGATGGTGAAGCTAAAGCTCCAATACTTTGGCCATCTGATGCGAAGAGCCAACTCATTGGAAAAGACCCTGATGCTGGAAAAGATTGAGGGCAAGAGAAGTGGTCGACAGAGGATGAGATGGTTGGATGGCATCACCAACTCAATGGACACGAGTTTGAGCACACTCTGGGAGACGGTGAAGGACGGGAAAGCCTAGCGTGCTTCGGTTCATTGAATCACCAAGAGGCAGGCACGACTGAGTGACTGAACTGAACTGAACTGCAGTATTAGCAGTTTGATATCTATTATAAGTCACGGGTTAATAAGTATGATCACAGTTTTAAAAGACCAACCTAACGGTTGAATTTCTTTTGAGAAGTCACGTAATTTCTTGTCCCTGAAAAAGAAGTGGTGCATTCAGTAATATTAAAAATAAATAAATGAATAACAGAATAAGAATTTCTTTGAGTTTTTTATTTTAGTTAAATAATATGCTGGTTTTATGTACTATATGATCACTTACCTGTATTTGAGGAAATGCAAGGCAACACGTAAATATGGCTGTATTTCCATTTTAGTGTTTTAATCTCGGTGATAGGAATATAGATACTGATTTTATTGCCACTTCTCTGGGTGTTTGACAGTTTTTCATGAGTGACCCCTTTCATTATGTTTTGGATGAACATTTCAGAAGAACACCTTTAAATGGCAGCGAGCAGCAGCCATCTTCGTGGGTCTGTGGAATTAATATGCAACAAACAATCTTCTATTTAGGCATGACCTTTTGTTCGTTTTTAGTACATAGAAGTGAAATAAAGATTGATATGAATCTCATGTTTCAGATAGTTTATTACTCTCCTGTAGCTAACGTTGCTGACACACTTGACCTTTTTCTCATCTCAGTTTCAGTAACATCATATCAGATATGAAGGTTGCCAGGTCCACCACAGCGAGAGTCAGCACACGCCCTGTGCATCAGATCCAGTTTGATGAAGGGACAGACGATTTCGTTGGCCAAGAGAAGACAACTGATCTGAGAAGGAGGTACTCAGGCTCTGCAGTCTTTTGGTTTCATTTGTTGAACTGGAGATTTCCTCCGTTGCCATGTGTGTTGTTGCTGTTGGGAATCAGCATCACAGATACATTGATACCTCTCTCCTGACTCTCCACTTACCATTTCCTCGAAAGGATAAGATGTACTGGGTTTGGCAGCCCTACATTTTTCTAGATCGTAAATCAAAATGGGCCCCGCCTCACATTTACCCACCATGAATAAAGATTTAGAGTTCAATGATTTAGAGTTCAGTGGAGCTGGGCTTCCCTGATGGTACCGTGGATAGGAATCCGCCTGCCAATGCAGGGGACACAGGTTTCATCCCTGGTCCTGGGAAGATCTCACGTGCTGTGGAGCAGCTAAGCCTGTGTGCCACAGCCCCTGAGCCCGTAGGCCTCAGCTCCTGAAGCTCACGTGCCTTAGAGCCTGTGCTCCTCCTCAAGAGAAGCCACCACAGGGACAAGCCCTTGTACCACAGCAAAGAATCACCCCACTTGCCAACAGAGAAAGTCCGTATGCAGCAACGAAGACCTAGCACAACCCCCCACAATAATAGACTATGTGGAACTGACCAAATTCTGAACAGAGGAATGTTTTGCAAGAAGCATTATTTTTCATTACATTAATTTTCTTTCTCTTCAAGCCTATAAAGTGGTTGTTGGAGAGGAGGGACCAAATACTTAGCACGGTCTGATAAATACTCACTGACCTGTCCAGCAGGAGGTGCTCGCGGTCGTGTGTTCTCTGTGTGTTGTGTCGTGCATGCACTTTGTTCCGTGCGTAATCTCAGGAACCAGAGTTAGCTCCTTCTGCGTGTTAAATTATCCATTTGTGGGCTTCCCTAGTAGCTCAGTGGTAAAGAGTTCTCCTGCCAGTGTCAGAGACATGGGTTCAATCCCTGCATCGGGAAGATCCTGCATGTTGTGGAGCAGTGAAACCCGTGAGCCACAGCTATGGAGCCTGTGCTCTAGAGCCTCAGAGCCGCAATTATGGAGCCCATGTGCCCTAGAACCCGGGTTCCACAACAAGAGAAATCATTGCAACAAGAAGCCTGCTCACCTCAACTAGAGAGTAGCCCCCACTTCCTGCAACTAGAGAAGAGCCTGTGGCAGCAGTGAAAACCCAGAAGAGCCAAAAATAAATAAATGCATAAATAAATGTGTTTTTTAAAAAAAGAAAAACTATCCATTTGTACTAGAAAAGACGGCCAGCAGTCAGCACGAGTTCTGGGTTACAACAACTTTGGAATATTACTTGAATTACTATTTAAAGTGCTTATTATATATATGACATTGAATGAAGTAGGATGTGTCCTTGGAGTTTAAGATTCCCCTGGAAATGACCTATATGGGAATAGGATCTAAAAAAGAGTGGATATATGGGTATGTAAAACCGAGTCACTTTGTTATACAGCAGAAACTTAACACAGCACTGTAAACCAACCATCACAGTGTGAAAGGGTTAATCACTCAGTTGTGTCTGACTCTTTGCCACCCCGCGGACTGTAGCCTGCTAGGCTCCTTTGTCCATGGAGTTCTCCAGGCAAGAGTACTGAAATGTGCCACCTTCTCCAAGGGGATCTTCCTGACCCAGGGATTAACTACTCCAAAACAAAAAAGAAAAAAATCCACAAGAAAACCCTTGAAAACTGAACAAAAATTCAAAAAAAGATTCTCCCCAAATATTTTTTTTAGTCTCTGAAATGATTCCATGCAACTATACCCGAATGCTATATTATAGGTTGATTTTTAATGATTTGCGCTGTCATCAAAAATTAGAAGGCAGCAAGGAAGAAACTAAGAAAAGAGGGAAGGAGTTTATGCGCATATAATGACTGCATACGACTGTATTGAAGAGCTGCTTGCACGACTCTAGAACCGAAGCGGTGGTGAGATGCCAAGTTGTTCATCTCTGACATGGGCCTGCCTGAGACAGCTGAGGCCTCAGTTAGATCCCTTTTGTCAGAGATGGAGAAGTGTGAGTCACGAACCCTGGCTTTGGAGCCACGCTGGCCTGCGCTGTGTATCTGATTCAGGACCCAGCACCTTTCACAGCCCATCCGTCTGCTTCCCTGTCTGTGAAATGCTAAATATGAAGCCTGCTTCCCGGCTTCTTTGAGGCTCAGAAATGTCTAAACAGTATGTAGTCCATGCACAGCAAGTGTCCTTTCCCTTCCCTTCTCTGTAGTACCTTTGTCTTTTAAACTTCCATGCTGTAGCGAATCATTCCTGCTTGACTATGAATTACTTTAATCCTTCATCCAGTTTACTTGGCACAAAGCTGAGGGAATGCCAGGCAGGGAGAAGAGTGCAAGGCGCTAAATGAGGGAAGTTCTGTAGCCTTCATTTACAAGAACTCGGACCTGTTAGAGGAAAATTGTGATTTGAAATCACGTTATCTAATTTTTAGCATGATATTTTCGTTTTTCTCAGTTTCATTTAGTAGAAAAAAGTAATTTGATCCAGAAAAGAATTCAGAATTATTTTAGAAACTAACCTTCCAGTTTATAATCTCGTCTTTAATCTGCCAGTAAATTTATTCAAATAAGAATGTGACTTGATGCATAAAGCAGTTGATTGAAACATATAAGGAAAAGTTACCTGTTAGCTCTCTGACATTAATTTTGAGTTAATTATGTAAAGAAAGTTAATCATTATTTTCAAATTAAAGAACGATTGCTTTGCAAGTGGGAATGTTTTGATTTTCCTGTATAATCTTTTATAATTATAATTTGTAATTAAGCATGCAGTGTTTTCTACTCTTAAACTAAGACAAATGTTGACTTCTAACTTAGCATATTTTGATATCTTTCCACAATGTCATATGCAACAGATCAAATAAAAATTGTAGCAAATTAAGCTGATCTTTTCAATTAGGTATTTTAGAAGTTAAATTGTTATAACTGCTTTGTGGTATTATCATGCAAAACTTCAAGTGAATTTGTTCCTGTGTTTAGTTGTCAGTCCTAAAGACATGCAGTTTAATTCAGATGTCTGGTATGGGGCAGTAGAATTTTTATTTTGTTTATTTATTTTTAAATGATTTATTTATTTGGTTTCACCGGGTCCTAGTTACAGCACCTGCCATCTTGAATCTTTCTAGCATTATGTGAACTCTTAGTTGCAGCATGGGGGACCTAGTTCCCTGACCAGGGACTGAAACCCAGACCCCTTGCATTGGGAGCATGATGTCTTAGCCACTGAACTACAGGAAAGTCCCTGTTTTTAATTTTTATGTTGAATGTTTTGTATAAAATTTTCTCATAAGCAATTTTGTTGACTATTCATAAAAATATTCATTAAATTAATTTTGTTATTTTTTCAGTCTTAGGAAAAATATCTTCAAGGGGAAGAGGCTTAATATTTTTGAGCTTAAGTCTGTTACTGAAGAAGCACCTGAAACAGGTTTGTTAAGAAAATATCACTATTCTGCATTGCAAATGATCGTGGGCTGCTTGGGCCCTGGTTGATACTGTAGGGAGAGGGGTCACTGAAAGACCTTTCCCCATGTTTGACGAGCCCAGATGTCCCTTCCAAACCCTGGAGCTCTGGGGTTTTTTTGGCTGTGCTGTGCACCAGCAGGATCATAGTTCCCCAACATGGGAGTGAACCCAGGCCACAGCAGTGAATCCTAACCACTGGACGGCCAGAGAATACCAAAGTGGCAACTCTTAAGCTTGCTTAGGAAGGCAGTTTGTTGACCGGGTAGCTATTCTTGTCTGCCTAATGAACAGCCGGAAGAGGCACATGGATTCTTAAAGGAGCCAGCTTACTTTCTTAAGTCAGAAGTCTTATTCCTAAAACTAAAACTCACTGGCACAGAGGTACTGAAGTTTTATGTATTTTATAAAATCATATAAAATGATTGTGCTCTGAGAAGAAAAATAATGCACATATTTATGTAAATTTACTCCATTGAAGCTATTTTAATAAGCTCAACTTGCATGAATCTGAAAAATGTCCTCTGTTTCCAATTAAA
Organism: Tragulus kanchil; assembly: GCA_022376925.1. Classification (NCBI taxonomy): domain Eukaryota; kingdom Metazoa; phylum Chordata; class Mammalia; order Artiodactyla; family Tragulidae; genus Tragulus; species Tragulus kanchil. Next base: position 71,102,127 of record JAIOJX010000003.1, on the reverse strand, counting down.
TGCAAGCATAGCAATAATATGCAGACTCAGATGTGTTTTTCACCCTTGTTTCCCTACTGTGTATTGACAAAAATAATGCCTGACATGGTGTTGGGATTCATACTAACTGAATGAATGAGTTCTTCCATCTCATGGTTCCCAGATTTTGGTCCTTACTGTGTTCTCACTACTACTGCAGAGGGGAGTGTCTTAGACCCAGCTGCTAACCTTGGAGCTGAGAGGCAGCTTAGCCTCATGGAAAGGGTTTTGGTGTTACAGAGATCTTGATTATTCAAATTCAAATTCCGCCTTACTAACTTCTCTGAGTCTCCCTTTTCTCTGCCCTTGAAATGTGACTAATGTATCCATCTCAAGGATTAGATGAGGTAATGTAATTAAAGTGTCAAGTACAGTGTCTGGTTGGGCTGCCCAGGTAGCTCAGTGGTAAAGAATCCACCCCCAGTGCAGGAGACACGGGTTCCATCCTGGGTCAGGAAGATCCCCTGGAGAAGGGAATGCAACCCAGTCCAGTGTTCTTGCCTGGAGAATCCCATGGACTGAGGAGCCGGCGGGCCACAGTCCAGGGGGTTGTGAAGAGTGGGACACAACTGAGTGGCTGAAACAACAACATTGACGGTGCCTGGAACACAGTGGGCTTTCTCTAACTACCTGTGACCCTTAATGGTGATGATGAAAGGTGATCAGTGTCCACTGAATAAAATTTGTGAAAATGGTAATGAAGTTATTTTCTGTTATGATTCCTCTAATTGTGCCTAATTAGTCTAACTGCTGGGGTCTTTTCTCTATATCAGATATACAGGACCAACATACTTCATATGCGGCAGTCAGTGTGTGGTCCAGCATGGTCATGTGTGAACTCCCATGTTCAGATCTGTGTATGGATCCTTTGATAGATAGGGGCATAACGGTGGTGTGATAGGTGTGGTAAATGTATTCTAAACTTCTTAAGAAACTGCCAAACTCTTTTACAAAGCGGTTGTAACATTTCACATTTCCACCAGCAACATTGGTGGTAATATGACTCATTCTTCAAAGATGTCTTGAATTTCCAAAGCAAATAAATGATTGAAAAATCAAAAGAAAAAGTGATTGAAACATGTGATGTGCTTGTGGTTATAAGCTAACCTTGCTCATTGAGCTGGTTGTGAGGATTAAATGGACTAATGTATAAAAGCATTTAGTGCAGAGTAAATGCCCAGGATGCATTAACAGTATGATCATTGAAGTTAATTGAACTAATTTGGTCTTTCTTAGTAGTACAGTAGTAACTTACCTTGACAGACAAAAAATAAACAGTCTGGACTTTCAAGATCAAAATCACATGTTGTATAAAAAGTATTCACATTCATCAAAAGGATCCTTGAACAAAATAGACATTTCTTTTCTCCTTTCCATTAGAGGGGTTGATTACCTAGCACTGGAGTAAAAACAAACTTGAGGCTTGCAATTATTGTGTTGTAGTCTTTAGTTTCTATTTCAGTTTTAGCTATCAAAAAGTGGCCTTTCATTATATACTGTTTAATTGTAAGCTTCAAGATCTGAAAATGTATTACCCATTCAGAACCAATGATCGCATTTTCATCAAGAAAGATAATTACATGGAACTGTGCCTATTTTGGATGTCTTTATTCTACAGAGGCAGAACCTTCTCTTTGGGATATAGAGTTTGCTAAGCAGTTAGCAGCAGTCACTGAACAGCCCTTTCAGAATGGTTTTGAAGAGATGATCCAGTGGACAAAAGAGGGGAAATTGTGGGAGTTCCCAATTAACAATGAAGCAGGTGAGTCTTATCATCAAAAAAGGATTGAGGTCAAGTCTGTTTCTCTAATGGTGATGATGAAAGGTGATCAGTGTCCACTGAATAAAATTTGTGAAAATGGTAATGAAGTTATTTTCTGTTATGATTCCTCTAATTGTGCCTAATTAGTCTAACTGCTGGGGTCTTTTCTGTATATCAGATATACAGGACCAATATACTTCATATGCGGCAGTCAGTGTGTGGTCCAGCATGGTCATGTGTGAACTCCCATGTTCAGATCTGTGTATGGATCCTTTGATAGATAGGGGCATAACGGTGGTGTGATAGGTGTGGTAAATGTATTCTAAACTTCTTAAGAAACTGCCAAACTCTTTTACAAAGCGGTTGTAACATTTCACATTTCCACCAGCAACATTGGTGGTAATATGACTCATTCTTCAAAGATGTCTTGAATTTCCAAAGCAAATAAATGATTGAAAAATCAAAAGAAAAAGTGATTGAAACATGTGATGTGCTTGTGGTTATAAGCTAACCTTGCTCATTGAGCTGGTTGTGAGGATTAAATGGACTAATGTATAAAAGCATTTAGTGCAGAGTAAATGCCCAGGATGCATTAACAGTATGATCATTGAAGTTAATTGAACTAATTTGGTCTTTCTTAGTAGTACAGTAGTAACTTACCTTGACAGACAAAAAATAAACAGTCTGGACTTTCAAGATCAAAATCACATGTTGTATAAAAAGTATTCACATTCATCAAAAGGATCCTTGAACAAAATAGACATTTCTTTTCTCCTTTCCATTAGAGGGGTTGATTACCTAGCACTGGAGTAAAAACAAACTTGAGGCTTGCAATTATTGTGTTGTAGTCTTTAGTTTCTATTTCAGTTTTAGCTATCAAAAAGTGGCCTTTCATTATATACTGTTTAATTGTAAGCTTCAAGATCTGAAAATGTATTACCCATTCAGAACCAATGATCGCATTTTCATCAAGAAAGATAATTACATGGAACTGTGCCTATTTTGGATGTCTTTATTCTACAGAGGCAGAACCTTCTCTTTGGGATATAGAGTTTGCTAAGCAGTTAGCAGCAGTCACTGAACAGCCCTTTCAGAATGGTTTTGAAGAGATGATCCAGTGGACAAAAGAGGGGAAATTGTGGGAGTTCCCAATTAACAATGAAGCAGGTGAGTCTTATCATCAAAGGTTTATAAAACTCAGTGATTGAGGTCAACCCAGTCGATGTTCACGTGGAGATCTTGGATATTTACCTGAGTTTCAGAACTTTGTGTAAACATCTCTGTGATGTCCTAAAAGAAATCTGATGGTGTTCTTCAAAAAAAAAGTGAAGATTGCACTTAGTTCAGATTGCTCAATAATGTGGCAGAAATGCATCATGAATGTCTATGACATCTAGGTGTTGAGAGAACTGCAAAGGATGACAGTTTTCTGCTTCCTAAGCAGTAGATAACCTGGTAAATCTCCTAATACATTAAATACTGGATATGAAATCAACCTTCAGTTTGGGGGAACACTACAACTCTTTAAGTCTTATGCCGGGATCTTTTATTTAAAACCACTGCATTAATGAAGCCCAAATTTTTTGTATTCAAAACCTCTCAGAGCAAAAATGTTAGGAGACTTTGGAATTCTTTGGAACTCTGTCTGCATACCTACCTATTTTGAGCTGATGATAAAATATTATCTACTTTCCTGGAGATCCTTCCTGAATCAGAAGGAAAGCAGTGCCAACTACGCTAGTTATTTTATATGGCACCTGTGATGTCATCAGCTAAACATGTCTTTGAATCTTTATAGTTGTATTTTCAGTTAGAAGAGATTCATTTACTTTTATGGGAAGTTTAGTTAGACATCGCAGACACCTCAGGAAGTCTTAGGAACAGTTTGAAAAATTCAAATTTTGCATTAGAGGGGTTGATTACCTAGCACTGGAGTAAAAACAAACTTGAGGCTTGCAATTATTGTGTTGTAGTCTTTAGTTTCTATTTCAGTTTTAGCTATCAAAAAGTGGCCTTTCATTATATACTGTTTAATTGTAAGCTTCAAGATCTGAAAATGTATTACCCATTCAGAACCAATGATCGCATTTTCATCAAGAAAGATAATTACATGGAACTGTGCCTATTTTGGATGTCTTTATTCTACAGAGGCAGAACCTTCTCTTTGGGATATAGAGTTTGCTAAGCAGTTAGCAGCAGTCACTGAACAGCCCTTTCAGAATGGTTTTGAAGAGATGATCCAGTGGACAAAAGAGGGGAAATTGTGGGAGTTCCCAATTAACAATGAAGCAGGTGAGTCTTATCATCAAAGGTTTATAAAACTCAGTGATTGAGGTCAACCCAGTCGATGTTCAGGTGGAGATCGTGGATATTTACCTGAATTTCAGAACTTTGTGTAAACATCTCTGTGATGTCCTAAAAGAAATCTGATGGTGTTCTTCAAAAAAAAAGTGAAGATTGCACTTAATTCAGATTGCTCAATAATGTGGCAGAAATGCATCATGAATGTCTATGACATCTAGGTGCTGAGAACTGCAAAGGATGACAGTTTTCTGCTTCCTAAGCAGTAGATAACCTGGTAAATCTCCTAATACATTAAATACTGGATATGAAATCAACCTTCAGTTTGGGGGAACACTACAACTCTTTAAGTCTTATGCCGGGATCTTTTATTTAAAACCACTGCATTAATGAAGCCCAAATTTTTTGTATTCAAAACCTCTCAGAGCAAAAATGTTAGGAGACTTTGGAATTCTTTGGAACTCTGTCTGCATACCTACATATTTTGAGCTGATGATAAAATATTATCTACTTTCCTGGAGATCCTTCCTGAATCAGAAGGAAAGCAGTGCCAACTAAGCTAGTTATTTTATATGGCACCTGTGATGTCATCAGCTAAACATGTCTTTGAATCTTTATAGTTGTATTTTCAGTTAGAAGAGATTCATTTACTTTTATGGGAAGTTTAGTTAGACATCGCAGACACCTCAGGAAGTCTTAGGAACATGTAGTCCATATTTTAGCCTTTGTAATATTTTGCCATACTGTAATGTTTCAATTTTTGATAAACCTTTGATTTGTTTGGGTAAGTGGAGTGGAAGTTTAAATAGTCTTGTATTTACACATGGTAGTATTTTATATGAAAAACTGTAGTGACTTACAAATCCTTTAGCAAATTCTTAATGTTTTGTTTATTCGTAGGATGTATTCAGTAATGTAGAAATCTGTGTTTCATCTATTACATAGTATGCATTCTGGACGGTATCAGGATAAGGTTTAAAAAAAAACCAAAGACTTCTATTTGTGTAAACCTGAATACAGATTCCAGCTCTGTCAGTTATTAGCCACTTGCCTCTGAAGTAATTATTTAACGTCCTGAGTTTTAGTTTCCTCATCTGTAATTTAAAGAAACCTCATTGGAAGAATGTAAGAATTAAATCAGATAAGTTCCTGAGTTGCTCAGCACAGTTCTTGGCATGTAATACATAGGAGTAAATGTTAGTCCTTTTCCCTTCTTGTATAATCATAGAATTTTAAAGTAGGGGAAAAGAAAATAAGGAAATACAATCTACAATGTTGAGGGAAGACTTTGTTCCATGTTTGTTGAAACTTGGGTGTTCCAGGTCCTCGTAGTTAGACAAGCTGTGACACCCTTTGTTCAGGGCTTCCCTGGTAGCTCAGTGGTGAAGAGTTCGCCTGCCAACTCAGGAGACACGGGTTCAATCCCTGATTCAGGAAGATCCCATATGCTGCGGAACAGGTAGGCCTGTGAGCCACAACTATTGAGTCTGCGCTCCAGAGCCTCGAAGCCGCAACTGTTGAGCCCATGTGCTGCAACAACTGAAGCCTGTGTGCCCTAGAGCCCAAGTTCCACAACAAGAGAAGTCACCACAACAAGAAGCCTGCTCACCTCGACTAGAGAGTAGCCCCCACTCCCTGAAAGTAAAGAGCCTGCAGCAGCAGCGAAAACCCAGAATAGCCAGAAAAAAAAAAAAAACCAACCAAAAAAAAGCAGTGTTCAGCTAGCGTATGTGACTAGACTTAGAAAGAGTGAGCTGTAGGTGGTTAGAGTTCAATACCTGAGTGAGGCTTCCTCTCTCCCAGCCTCCCTCACTCCATCTTATAAATGATGGGAACAATGGCAGGAACTGTTTTGTGGGATTCTTCTATAAAACAAGCGAGATCACACAAGTCACCATCTTCTCCTGTTTCTACAACGATATTGTGAGCAGATTTGCTGTTATAACTGTTTTCTCTTCTGTAACATTTTTACATCTTAAAATATTCACAAGGATATTGCGTATTTTCTAGGAACCACCAAATAGGATAGTAGGAAGGCATGAATTAGTGGTACATTGTCATCAGCAGTGAAACATTTCATTTCATCAAAATCTTGAATGTTCAGACTCCAAAGAATTTATCTTAGGTTTGACCTGGTTTTTGAGAAAGTGTGATTTCTAAAAAATGAAAAATGTTTTCTGGTCAGGTTGGGGAGATCACTGTGAGAAGTGTCCGTATACACTGGACACATTATTGATGCTTCGGGGTGGGAAAGGGAGGTATCTAACATCCAGTTCCTGAAGGCAGGTGTATCTGAATGAGAAACAGGACGGGAACTGTGGAGGCTTTCTCACCTCGTTCACTGCGCTCCGTGCACACTGAGGATCCTCTGAATACTTCAGTCGGAGGCCCAGCCTTAGCACCTGGAGCCTCAGCCTTCAGGAACAATCTTCTGTATTTCTTATACTTCAGTTTTAAAGTTAATGAAATGTCAAGATCTCTCTCCTGATAGTTAGCTTTATGAAGATTTCTTTTGATGCTTTGGGAAGAGATGTTTTGTTTTGTACTTAGGGGCTTACCCTGTCAGTTTGGGAACACTGCTGAAACGATAAATTGGCATGTCCTGTGTTTACAGTTTACTTCCCAGAGTGTGTTTTTCTGTTAAAAAAAAAAATTATATATGTGTATATATATATATATATATATAGTAGTTGTTTGTTTTGCCACTTAAAATGTGAAAATTGTTTTTCCAATCTGAAGTAGTTTTTTTGTCAGTTTTTAAGACCTGGTTTGTTCCTTCTGATGTGCTTTGCCAACCCAGAGATTTGTAAGAGCTGCTAGGTGGAATGACTCCCAGTTAGATTTCGTAATAAGATCACTTTTACTTTAGCTCTGACTTTATCTAACTTTAACCCCTTTTTTACCACTGCCCAGTTAACAGAGTCTTGCACTGGAATATCCATGAGCCATGTCTATGCCGCCAAATTGCAGGTGTCTCGAAATGCCCTCCAAGGGTAATTTTCAGTTTGGAGATTTCTGTGGGCAGCAGAAAAGCTCAGTCGTGGGTGTCAGTCATGCTTTTATTTTTCAGCTAGTTTAAATTTGTTCACTTACAGCATGCCATCCTTTGCTAGGGTGTCTGGAATGAGTGCTGTAAAAGGAGCTAGCAAGAACAGTTAGAAAAGCTCAGAATTACCATAAACTCTAAAGAGGACTCCGTGGTTGTTACGTGGGAGGGTATAGTGTGGGGAAAATTGGGGCAAACAGAAAGATGATTAGGCTTGTGTTATCTGAGACAATCTGCTGGTTGTTTGACATGGCTGCCCATGACCAAGAGCCTCAGAGTTCTGCCAGGAAAAGAAATAATAGTTTTGACAAAATAGAAGTGGAAACAAGTCAGAGTGAAAGTGAATTAACTTCAGTGGTATCATACGAACTTGTCAGATTGGTCATTGCTCTTAGGTGGGTTTTACCTTTTATTTGCTATACCATATTTTCAGCTGTAGTCAGTCATATTAACACTTTAGTGACTGGGAGGCTTTTGCAGAAACTAACACCTGTGGCGTAAATTTGTCTCCTGTCAATAATGTGTAATTGCATTCGGTAATCTTTAAAGCAGAATTAGACACAGATTTAATGTGTGTTACTTTAGTTCACTGTACACTGTTGGGATTTCCTTCTTGCTTTTCTTTTTTCACTCTTATTTTCTCCTTCCTGTATTTTGTTTCTTTTATTAAAAAATATTTTCCGTTAATAGAAATAAATATATGAAAGTTTACTCACAAGGAAGTTAAGTGGTCCAGAAGAACAGAGAATATACTTGACTCCTCAGTTCTCTTCCCTCTTCCTGAAACAGCCATTGCTGGTAGTTTGAAGTATGTCCCCACAGTCCACCTTAAATCCACCTTAAATGGTAGCTGCACATTCATCTGTTGCTTTGGTCTCAGTGGGGCCATGCGATACACATAGTGTCCTGCAGCTTTTCAATTTATTTATTTTTACTTAGCAGTATGTCTTAAGCATTTCCTTGTCAATACATAGAGATCAGCTTTGTTTTAGTGGTACTATAAAATGGCACTGTTGTGTATTCTATACCATGCCATTGTATGAATGCTCTGTAGTTTATTTCACCATCTTCCTGCTGATGAGTAGAGCCATAGTGAATCCTTTTATACGTGTCCTTCTGTCAATGTCTGGGTATGTTCATTCCTGAAAAGGTCAAACAATAGGTGTATTTTATTTATTTATTTATTTTTGGCTATTCTGGGTTTTCACTGCCACTGCAGGCTCTTCTGTAGTGGCAGGGAGTGGGGGCTACTCTGTAGTTGAGGTGAGCAGGCTTCTTGTTGTGGTGACTTCTCTTGTTGTGGAACTCTGGCTCTGGGTACACAGGCTTCAGTAGTTGCGGCACATGGGCTCAGTAGTTGCGGCTCCAAGGCTCTAGAGCACAGGCTCAATAGTTGTGGCTCATGGGCTTAGTTGCTCCGCAGCATGTGGGATCTTCCCGGATCAGGGATCGTGTCTCCTGCATTGGCAGGCGAATTCTTCACCACTGAGCTACCAGGGAAGCCCTAGGCATATTTTAAATTGCAATAAATATGGATATATTCTCTTCTAGAAAGTGGATCCTCCAGATGGCGGAGAAGATCCTGCCCTTGGCGGGAGTGGGGAGGAGTGACCCACCAGTCAGCACCCAGACTTTCCCTTAGTTTCCCTGCTATCAATTAGAAGGTCCATTCCTCTTCCATTTGAGTTTCTCCAGACAATACAGCCATCCATCTTCTTTGGGAATTGGATGGTATAGTCACCTAGAGGTACAGGTAGAAGATAGATCATAGGGGAGCTAGGTATTCCCTAACCCAGCTTTAATTGGTCTTCTGTTTTGTCCCTCATCCTCATTCCTAGTTTCAGTGGTATATGGTCCCGTTAATTCCTGAAGCCTGACAAGTCGGCTTGCTTTTTAATTTGATTTTAGCATCTTCAACTCAGCTGAATCAGTTCCTACTTATCTGTCAACTTTCCTTCAAACATTTTGCTGATATCTCCTGTTATTGCTTCTTTTTCTGTTTCCTTTATCTTTGTGCTTTTATCCTTTTTATTCCTTTTACTGCCCTTCAATAGGTATTACAAGGAAGCAGAGATTTAAAAAGCATGTGTTCTGTCTGCTACATTTTAACTAGAAGTCCTTGTTGCTTATCTTTTATCTGTTTAGAGGGTCTTTAGCCAACAGAGATTTTAATTGGGACATAGATCCATTGGCCTTTTCCTGTTTAGTTTATTGGGAACTTTTGTATATGGTATCTCTTCTTTTTCTCTTTCTTATTCTTTGTCTTATACATTGCAGTACTACTTGGTTTTCATTCACTCATTGACTCATTCAGGAAGGATCTGTTCATTATACCCTCCTGGAGCATTCTAAGTTAAAAAGTTGATTGATTTCCCATCTAGACCAAGAGTAATAAGAAAATAAGATCAACTATGCCCTTAGACACTTTTCCCCTTAAGACAGCATAGTCAGGGCTTCCCTGGTGGTCCAGTGGGTAAGGACACCGCCTTGCAGTGCAAGGGACGCCGGTTCGATTCCTGGCCTGGGAAGATCCCACGTGCCGCGGAGTGACTGGACCAATGTGTCTAACTACTGAGCCGGAACTCTGGAGCGCATGTGCCCAGAGCCAGTGCTCTGTGACAAACAGAGGCCACTGCAATGGGAGGCCCACACGGGCCAAAGAACAAAGATGGATGAAAATAGACAAATGAAAGACCAATAGAAGTGGCCTGCCCGCCCCATGCCCTCCCCAACCCGCACCCCCCCCCCAAAAAAAAGACAGCATAGTTATAATTCCTGTACTTGTCTAACTTATTATAACTATGTCAGAGATAGTTGGTCTGATAATGATTTAATAAATTAATTATTGAGTTTGTGTTACCATAGCTATTTTTTTTTCTTAAACTGATTTGTTTTTTTATTTTTTAACTTAAAAATGTTATTCAGGGTCTTCCCTGGTAGTTCAGTGGGTAGGGGAGTCGGTTCAGTCCCTGGCCTGGGAAGATCCCATGTGCTGCGGAGTGGCTGGACCGATGGGTCCAATAACCAAGCTGGAGCTCTGGAGCACATGTGTCCAGAGCTGGTGCTCTGCAGTGAGAGAGGCCACTGCGATGGGAGGCCCACATGGGCCAAAGAACAAAGATGGATGAAAATAGATAAATGAAAGACCAATAGAAGTGGCCTGCCCACTCCACACCCTCCCCAACCCGCAACCCCCCCCCCAAAAAAGACAGCATAGTTATAATTCCTGTACTTGTCTAACTTATTATAACTATGTCAGAGATAGTTGGTCTGATAATGATTTAATAAATTAATTATTGAGTTTGTGTTACCATAGCTATTTTTTTTTCTTAAACTGATTTGTTTTTTTATTTTTTAACTTAAAAATGTTATTCAGGGTCTTCCCTGGTGGTTCAGTGGGTAGGGGAGTCGGTTCAGTCCCTGGCCTGGGAAGATCCCATGTGCTGCGGAGTGGCTGGACCGATGTGTCCAATAACCAAGCTGGAGCTCTGGAGCACATGTGTCCAGAGCTGGTGCTCTGCAGTGAGAGAGGCCACTGCGATGGGAGGCCCACACAGGCCAGAGAACAAAGACGGATGAAAATGAAAGACCAGTAGAAGTGACCAAAAAAAAAAAAAACCTCTAAAAAAAAAAATGTTATTCAGTATTTATTAAGCAAGCAGCAGTTTTATTATCTTCAGGATAATCTATTAAAAAAAAAAAAAAAGCTTTTAACTTTTACAGAGTTTTGTTGTTTACAGATATGTATGTTCCCAGATTAGTCATATGTATATCCCCCCCATCCCACCCCTCCCGACCATCACACAGCACCCCTGTAGGATCCCCTTTTCTCACAGAGCAATGCCTATAGCTATTTTCTTCTGTACATATGATAGTACAGGCCTTCATGCTACTTCCTTTATGCCTCCCACCCTCTGTTCCTTCCCCACAATGTCCATATGTCCGCTGTGCATGTCTGTTTCTCCATCACTTCACTGCATGTGTCATCATCACGATCCTACTAGATTCCATATATGTGTGTTAGTATATTGTACTTGTCCTTCTCTTTCTGACTGACTTCACTTTTTATGATAGGTTCTAGATCCAGCCACCTCATTAGGGCTGATTCTTCTGTGTTTCTTTTTACAGCTGTGTAGTATTCCACTGTATACATGTACCAGACCTTTTATATCCATTCATTCATCGTTGGGCATCTAGGTTGCTTCCATGTTCTAGCTGTTGTATAGAGAGCGACAATGAACATTGGGGTACATTTTTTTTTTAATTTGTCTTTTTGGGGGTGGGGTGCGGAGGGAGGGGACGGGTGGGCCACTTCTGTTGGTCTTTCATTTCTCTATTTTCATCTGTCTTTGTTCTTTGGCTCTTGTGGGCCTCCCATCACGGTGGCGTCTGTCATCGCAGAGCGCCGGCTCTGGGCGCATGCGCCCCAGAGCTCCCGCTCAGTAATTGGGCACATCAGTCCAGCCGCTCTGCGGCACGTGGGATCTTCCCAGGCCAGGGATCGAACCGGTGCCCCTTGCACTGCAAGGCAGTGTCCTTACCCACTGGACCACCAGGGGAAGCCCCTGGGGTACATTTTTAAAAATGGTTTCTCTCGCAGTTTTCTGTCTTATATCTTTTCTGTCTTATATCTTTGGTACATCTAAGGATAGTAATAATTAACAACAACAAAAATTCAATCCATGAGTCACCCTTGGGTTTTTGAGAGTAATTATCACCTTGATTTATTATGTTTCTAATGCTACAGGCCTTATTTTTTCACTCTTACATACTCTGTTGTTGTTGTTAATATTTATTTGTTTGACGGTTCTGGGTCTTAGCTGCAGCATGTGGGATTTAGTTCCCTGCTCAGGGATCGAACCCAGTTCTCCAGCATTGGGAGCTCAGAGTCTTAGCCACTGGACCACCAGAGAGGTCCCTCACTCTTACATACTCTTTTCCAAATATTATTGAACATTAAGACCTGCCTTGTTTTTCGTATTACATTAGCCATATTGATTTTTTCTTCTTTTAAAGAATAATTGTCATGTGAAACCATAAGCAGTATTAGACGACATAGGAAAGATCTTTAGCAAAGTGAGACTTTTTCTCATTCTTTACCTCTCTATATTCCATTTCCCCCATTCCTGTCCCCAGGTCCATATGCCTTAAAAACAAGAAAAAAAAGTAAAGGGGTAACTACATGCTTGCTTGGGGTATAAACTATTGATAACAGTAGAGAATTCTGAATGGGATTCAAAGAAAGATCTTTCTAAACAATTTGTCTTGTTGAAAAAATACATAAGAATTTAGGAAAAGGGCTTAGAAGAACACACACCTTAGAAGTGAGTAGTCTTGGAAATAGCCTTGAAAAATGTGAGGGGAAACGGAGGGTTATGGGATAGAAAACAATTTCCTGTGCATCTCTTTTCCTGTGTTTCATTGAATTCGACATACTTTTATTTTTCAAAGTTTTAAAAATATATCTGAAACCGTGATGTATCTTGCGATGCTAGTTGGACATCAGTGAAGAGGCAGTTGTCATTGCCTCTTATGGATTTGCATCTAGACACATCCATTGTAAGAATGGATTTTTAGAAGGTTGTCCATTTGTTTCAAGTTGTTGAATTTGTACATGTAGGGTTGTTCGCAGTATTCCTTCATTTTCCCTTTAGTGTTTTCAGGATTTATAATGATAACTCCCTTTTCATTCCTAATATTGTTGCTATGTGCCTTCTCTTTTCTTTATGAAACTTGCTAGAGATGTATCGATGTTTCAAGGGGTGTGTGTGTGTGTGTGTGTGTGTGTAGATTCAGGTATTGGTTTCATTGATTTTTCTCTGTTTTTTTGTTTGCAGTTTTATAGACTTCTGGTGTTATCTTTCTTTTTGGAGGGGAGGGTGGTGGGGGCGGGTTGGGGAGGGAGCGGGGCGGGTGGGCCACTTCTGTTGGTCTTTCATTTATCCATTTTTCATCCATCTTTGTTCTTTGGCCCGTGTGGGCCTCCCATCGCAGTGGCCTCTGTTGTCGCAGAGCACCAGCTCTGGGCGCATGCGCTCCAGAGCTCCGACTCGGTAATTGGACACATCAGTCCAGCTGCTCCGCAGCACGTGGGATCTTCCCAGGCCAGGGATCGAACTGGCGCCCCTTGCACTGCAAGGCAGTGTCCTTACCCACTGGACCACCAGGGAAGCCTGTGTTATCTTTCTTATGTCCTTCCTTTTATTTGCTCTAGGTTTATTTTGCTCTTTTATTAGGCTCTTAAAATGAGGCCTTCAATTATTGATGGGAGATTTTTTTCCTCTTCTTCTTATATAGCATTTAGTGCTAATTTATGGGATTAGCTGTGTCCCATAAATTTTGATTTGTCATATTTTCATTTAATTTTATGTGTTCTTTTTATTTCTTTTGAGATTTCCTTTATGACCATGAATCATTGTTACTAATTTACAACTATTTCAAGAATTTCCTGAATCCTGTTTTGATTCCTTTATTATCAGGAAACATACTGTGTATTATTTCAGTTATTTTAAATGTGTTGAAGTTTGTATTGTGACTCAGGATATGGTTAAACCAGGTGAAGGTTCCATGGATGCCTGAGATTTGTATTCTGCTGTAGTTTGTTGTGTAGATGCAGTGTGATCCTGTTGGTTGATGTTGTTCAGTTTAGTGTCTTTGCTAATTTTCTACTTGGTAGTTTTCTCTAATGCTGACATTGGAATATTGAAACCTCCCGCTGTAACTGTGGATGTTTCTGTTTCTCCTTTATTTTGCTCTGCTTTTCTTCATGTGTTTAGAAACTCTTGTTTGGTGCATGCATAATTCAGATTGCTATGTCTCCTTAGTGGGTTGAGCCTTTTATTATGTGATGTTCCTTCTTCTCTCTAGTAATTTTCTTCCCTCTGAAGTCTACTTTGTCTGATATTCATATAACCACCCATGCATTTTTTAAAATTAATATTAGCAAGGTATATCCTCCATCCTTTTACTTTCAGCCCACTTGTGTCGTAGGTATTTGAAGTGATTTTCTTGTATATAGCGTGTAGTTAGATCATGTTGTTCTTTTGATTGGTATAGGCCATTTACATTTAACTAATTATTGATTTGTTTGGATTTAGGACTCATTTTGTTATTTTTCTGTTTCTCTGTCTTTTCTTGGCTTTCTGTGAGTTGACTATCTCTTAGCTTCCTGAATATATCTTAGGATTCCATTTTATTTTGTTTATGTATTTTTTAGTGTAGTCTGTATAGATTTTTTAGTTGTTTCTTTAGACATTAAAATACCCATTAGTGATTGCTGCTACATCTTGAATATTTGTAGTATGCTAAGCATTGTAAAAGAGCTTTACAAGCTTTCTGTCTATTTAATCTTTACAAAAACCCCCTGAAGAAGGTGCCGTTTTAATACTCATTGTATGCCTGAGGAAAGTGATGCTCAGAGAAGTTAATTTGCCCAGTTCACGTGGTGGTTAAATTGGTGAGCAAGCCTCTGACTGACTCTGAAGTTGACACCTTTAGCTGTAGTACTACCTCATCAGCATTAATTTTATAGTGTAGTGTAGTGTATAGTGTAGGTTTTACATTCAAAATTGTAATATATTTTGTCTCATTTCCTAGGTTTTGATGATGATGGTTCTGAATTTCATGAACATATATTTCTGGATAAATATCTGGAGGGTTTTCCAAAACAAGGACCAATTCGCCACTTCATGGAGCTGGTAACCTGTGGCCTTTCCAAAAATCCATATCTGAGTGTTAGACAGAAGATTGAACATATAGAGTGGTTTAGAAATTACTTTAATGAAAAACAGGACATTCTGAAAGAAAGTGGCATACAGTTCAGGTGAAGACCATGGGCATTTTCCTTTCAAACTGTTGGAGATTCATATTATAATTAAATAAAATTATCTTACTGGAAGTTTTCCTCTACTGTGTTCATTATTGCAGTTGGTTTGAGTGGTATAAATGTTAAATTATTTAAAAGTATGTATGGTGATCATTGAAAAATATCCTGCATGGAAAAAGTCGCCAGCTTTTATGGATTCAGCTAGTTAATTCTAAGCAAACGGAGTATCTTAGAATTAGTTATAAGTTTAAGATAACTTCCTCTAACCTTTTTTCTTTTCATGCAATGCTCATACTTCTTTGAAATATAATTAGCTATATATCTGATGTCGTCAGAGGGCTATAACAGGTGAGAGGATTTACAAACAAATTTATATACATAGACTATATATATATATATATATATATATATATAGTTTCTGTATTTGCATATGTGTGCTTAATTGGGTCCAGCTCTTTGCAGCTCATAAACTGTAGCCCTCCAGGCTCCTCTATCCATAGAATTTTTTAGGGTTACCATTTCCTACTCCAGGGGATCTTCCTAACCCAGGGATTGAACCTGCGTCTCTTGCATTGTGAGGCAAATTTGTTACCACTGATCCATAGAGGAAGCCCAGTTTTTTTTTTTTTTTTTTATAACGTAGAATACTCATTGTATGCCTGAGGAAAGTGATGCTCAGAGAAGTTAATTTGCCCAGTTCACGTGGTGGTTAAATTGGTGAGCAAGCCTCTGACTGACTCTGAAGTTGACACCTTTAGCTGTAGTACTACCTCATCAGCATTAATTTTATAGTGTAGTGTAGTGTATAGTGTAGGTTTTACATTCAAAATTGTAATATATTTTGTCTCATTTCCTAGGTTTTGATGATGATGGTTCTGAATTTCATGAACATATATTTCTGGATAAATATCTGGAGGGTTTTCCAAAACAAGGACCAATTCGCCACTTCATGGAGCTGGTAACCTGTGGCCTTTCCAAAAATCCATATCTGAGTGTTAGACAGAAGATTGAACATATAGAGTGGTTTAGAAATTACTTTAATGAAAAACAGGACATTCTGAAAGAAAGTGGCATACAGTTCAGGTGAAGACCATGGGCATTTTCCTTTCAAACTGTTGGAGATTCATATTATAATTAAATAAAATTATCTTACTGGAAGTTTTCCTCTACTGTGTTCATTATTGCAGTCGGTTTGAGTGGTATAAATGTTAAATTATTTAAAAGTATGTATGGTGATCATTGAAAAATATCCTGCATGGAAAAAGTCGCCAGCTTTTATGGATTCAGCTAGTTAATTCTAAGCAAACGGAGTATCTTAGAATTAGTTATAAGTTTAAGATAACTTCCTCTAACCTTTTTTCTTTTCATGCAATGCTCATACTTCTTTGAAATATAATTAGCTATATATCTGATGTCGTCAGAGGGCTATAACAGGTGAGAGGATTTACAAACAAATTTATATACATAGACTATATATATATATATATATATATATATATAGTTTCTGTATTTGCATATGTGTGCTTAATTGGGTCCAGCTCTTTGCAGCTCATAAACTGTAGCCCTCCAGGCTCCTCTATCCATAGAATTTTTTAGGGTTACCATTTCCTACTCCAGGGGATCTTCCTAACCCAGGGATTGAACCTGCGTCTCTTGCATTGTGAGGCAAATTTGTTACCACTGAGCCATAGAGGAAGCCCAGTATTTACATATATATACATTTTTATCTTTCCCACACTAAATTTATTACCTTTACCTAAGTCTGTGTCGGTATAGTGAAGTAACCTTGTAGAAATAAAGGGCTTATGCTGACCCCTCTAGTATTTCAGGTCATCATGCCAAAATTAGAACTAATTTCTACTATGATGCAGAGCAGTGTGATTTAAGTTCATACCAACAGGATAGAGGATTCTTTAAAAAAAATAAATAAAAGGGGACTTCCCTGGTGGTCCAGTGGTAAGGCTCTGCGTTCCCACTGCTGGGGACCTGGGTTCAATCCCTGGTCAGGGAACTGGATCCCACATACCATAACTAAGACCCAGCACAACCAAATAAATACATTAAAAAAAAAAAAAAGCCTCAAGAATTTAGATTACAGTGGAGTGGTCTTAGACTAGTAGTGTTTCAGCCCTGGCACAAGCACAGAAATTGAGTGTGAAGGAACTCACCATAGACCCAGTCTTCAAATAACAAAACATTTAAGAAAGCACCATGAATGTATACCAGCAGAAAGCAACAGACTCAGACTCATAAAACCTTTCAGTACTGGGCTTATCATATTCAGAATCTACTAAAATATGTGTCACTTAGAATGAAGTGTAGAACAGGAAACTATAAAAGTGACCAAAGAGATTTGAAAATTCAGTGATGGGGTTTAACAATAGACACTGGGAAATAGATACAGAGAAATTCTCTGCATCCTGCAGAGAGAGAAAAATATGAAAGAGGTAAAGATGAGTGATGGAATCAAGAGATCCCAAAGAGCTGAGTCAATCCCATCATCCCATGCCGGCCACAACTTCCTGGAGTCTCCGCCCCACAAAGCTCTCCGCCCACAAGATCACGTGGCACCACCCTCTCCCCTCCTTCAGCTGCCACTCCTTACCCGCCCCCTCGTCCAGCTGCTTAAAGCACCCTTCTCCCGGCGCTATGTTCTCTTTGGACTCTTGATCATCTCTCTTCACACAACTCAAATAAACTCATCCTGCCTGTCTGAGGTCGGTGTTTCTCTTTTATCAACGCTTTTCTTACAATGAGTATAAGTAATATTTGTACAATCAGATGTCAAGAGGGAGAGAAAGAAGAAATGGGCCAGAGAATGATAATTTAAAAACTATTAAAGAAATAGGGTCTCTATTTTTAAAATCTTTCCAGAAAGAAAACAATATGCTCGGACCATTTCTCAGAAGACTCAAAAATTCTCAAAAGGCAAATAGCCCATACCTTATATATACAAATTATTCGAAGGGAAAAAGAAGAAAGGAATTCCAACTCGATTCCAAGAGATTAGAATAACAGACACTAATCCCCATCATGAAGACACATTTGAAAAATCCTAAACTGGCAAAATCCAGTAATGACTAGGAGAGAAAAGTTGACAATCTAGTTCATTCGAGAAAGAGTGGTTTGACAATGGAGGGGGAAAAAATGCATATCAAATGATGTAGAACAAATAGTTTGATAAAATTCAACAGTCATAATTATAGAAAACTTCAAGTAGAACGTCTTTACCTTTTAAACGGCATTTACAAAAAACCTACAGCAGCTATCGTTATGGTGAATCATTAAACCACTTTCTTTAAGATGATGAGACCACAATTTATTGTAAGCATTATACTAGAAGCCTAGACCTTGTAGTGTAGCAAGAAAAAGAAATATAGAACAACTAGGACTAGAAATTCTAAATTTTTCCCCTTGTTACCAAGAAAAAACAGGAAACTATAAAAGTGACCAAAGAGATTTGAAAATTCAGTGATGGGGTTTAACAATAGACACTGGGAAATAGATACAGAGAAATTCTCTGCATCCTGCAGAGAGAAAAATATGAAAGAGGTAAAGATGAGTGATGGAATCAAGAGATCCCAAAGAGCTGAGACAATCCCATCATCCCATGCCGCCACAACTTCCTGGAGTCTCCGCCCACAAAGCTCTCCGCCCACAAGATCACGTGGCACCACCCTCTCCCCTCCTTCAGCTGCCACTCCTTACCCGCCCCCTCGTCCAGCTGCTTAAAGCACCCTTCTCCCGGCGCTATGTTCTCTTTGGACTCTTGATCATCTCTCTTCACACAACTCAAATAAACTCATCCTGCCTGTCTGAGGTCGGTGTTTCTCTTTTATCAACGCTTTTCTTACAATGAGTATAAGTAATATTTGTACAATCAGATGTCAAGAGGGAGAGAAAGAAGAAATGGGCCAGAGAATGATAATTTAAAAACTATTAAAGAAATAGGGTCTCTATTTTTAAAATCTTTCCAGAAAGAAAACAATATGCTCGGACCATTTCTCAGAAGACTCAAAAATTCTCAAAAGGCAAATAGCCCATACCTTATATATACAAATTATTCGAAGGGAAAAAGAAGAAAGGAATTCCAACTCGATTCCAAGAGATTAGAATAACAGACACTAATCCCCATCATGAAGACACATTTGAAAAATCCTAAACTGGCAAAATCCAGTAATGACTAGGAGAGAAAAGTTGACAATCTAGTTCATTCGAGAAAGAGTGGTTTGACAATGGAGGGGGAAAAAATGCATATCAAATGATGTAGAACAAATAGTTTGATAAAATTCAACAGTCATAATTATAGAAAACTTCAAGTAGAACGTCTTTACCTTTTAAACGGCATTTACAAAAAACCTACAGCAGCTATCGTTATGGTGAATCATTAAACCACTTTCTTTAAGATGATGAGACCACAATTTATTGTAAGCATTATACTAGAAGCCTAGACCTTGTAGTGTAGCAAGAAAAAGAAATATAGAACAACTAGGACTAGAAATTCTAATTACCTTGTTACCCAAAGATAATCTCCAATGAATCACATCCTTTAAGGGTAGACAGAACCTAAGACTTGGTTCTAGCAAATGGAATACGGCAAAGATGATGGGTATAGTCACTCCCTTGACTGGGTTAGAGGCTGGTGCCTGCGTGCTTAGTCATGACTGCCTATCAACTGTAGCCTGCCAGGCTCCTCTGCCCATGGGATTTCCTAGGCATGAATCCTGGAGTAGGTTGCCACTTCCTTCTCCAGGAGATCTTGACCCAGGGATCCATCAGATCAGCGCTTCCTGCAGCTGGCTCCTGCATTGGCAGACACATTCTTTAGCAATGAGCCACCCGGGAAGCCAGTGATAGAATTAGTTACTCTTAATGATTGTTATGTACAATTCTTAAGTGACTGGACGAGTGCTCTACTGGCTTTGAAGAAGGAAACCGCCCCATAAGAAGGCCTATGAACACACCTTGTGGCAAGGAGGGCGTCACTAGGAACTGAGAGCAGCCCCCAGCTGACAGCACGAAATGGGGACCTCAGTTCTACAGCCTCAAATAACTGAATTCTTTCAGCAATCAGGTAATCTTGGAAGAGGGTTTTAAGCTCTAAAAAAGGACCACTGCTTGACTGACATTAATTGTAGCCTTGTGAGACGCTGAGCAGGGAACCCACAAAAACATGGAGATGCTAAGTGTATGTTCTTTTATGTCACTAAATTGGGTGTAATTTGTTATGCTCAGTCGTTCAGTCGTGGCTGACTCTGCAACTCCACGGACTGTAGCCCTCCAGGTTCCTCTGTCCATGGGATTTCCCAGGCAAGACTCCTGGAGTGGGTTGCCATTTCCTTCTCCAAGAGAGACCAAAATCTTTGACAGTACTCTATTACGTGTGCTCAGGCTTTAAATAAGATACACCTAATTTCCCCCGTTTCAACTGGAACACGTAGCTTGTAATAACAAAATACAATTCTAGTACTGACCTCCTAAATTTTAACGTAGCCAAATTAACAATAATCAATACATTTGGCTATGTTAAAATTTAGAACTGCACCAATAGGTACTATAAAAAAGAAACCAGCATTATTAAGAGACTGTGATTATATAGAAAACAAACAAAACATCTATAAAAGAAGTAATAGTCTAGTTTAGCAAGTTTATTGCTGCATGTGTATATACCAGGAACAGAAAAATACAGTTTATAAGATACCATCGACAATACCATAAAAATTATAAACTAATAGAGCATTTATGAAGAAAATGTTTTAAAGCTTTAATGAAACATAGTAAGCAATAAAATTTTTAAAATAAGTAAGCAGATGGATAAAAAGTTCATGAGTATGATAAAAATATTCTTTCCAAATCTATCTATAGTTTTAATGCAATTTCATTCAAAAAGTTATAGAACTCATAAATTTGTTAGAATTATAGAGAAGAAAATGTGTCAAAATGAGCAGGGCCCCTAAGGGCTGACTGGACGAGTGCTCTACTGGCTTTGAAGAAGGAAACCGCCCCATAAGAAGGCCTATGAACACACCTTGTGGCAAGGAGGGCGTCACTAGGAACTGAGAGCAGCCCCCAGCTGACAGCACGAAATGGGGACCTCAGTTCTACAGCCTCAAATAACTGAATTCTTTCAGCAATCAGGTAATCTTGGAAGAGGGTTTTAAGCTCTAAAAAGGACCACTGCTTGACTGACATTAATTGTAGCCTTGTGAGACGCTGAGCAGGGAACCCACAAAAACATGGAGATGCTAAGTGTATGTTCTTTTATGTCACTAAATTGGGTGTAATTTGTTATGCTCAGTCGTTCAGTCGTGGCTGACTCTGCAACTCCACGGACTGTAGCCCTCCAGGTTCCTCTGTCCATGGGATTTCCCAGGCAAGACTCCTGGAGTGGGTTGCCATTTCCTTCTCCAAGAGAGACCAAAATCTTTGACAGTACTCTATTACGTGTGCTCAGGCTTTAAATAAGATACACCTAATTTCCCCCGTTTCAACTGGAACACGTAGCTTGTAATAACAAAATACAATTCTAGTACTGACCTCCTAAATTTTAACGTAGCCAAATTAACAATAATCAATACATTTGGCTATGTTAAAATTTAGAACTGCACCAATAGGTACTATAAAAAAGAAACCAGCATTATTAAGAGACTGTGATTATATAGAAAACAAACAAAACATCTATAAAAGAAGTAATAGTCTAGTTTAGCAAGTTTATTGCTGCATGTGTATATACCAGGAACAGAAAAATACAGTTTATAAGATACCATCGACAATACCATAAAAATTATAAACTAATAGAGCATTTATGAAGAAAATGTTTTAAAGCTTTAATGAAACATAGTAAGCAATAAAATTTTTAAAATAAGTAAGCAGATGGATAAAAAGTTCATGAGTATGATAAAAATATTCTTTCCAAATCTATCTATAGTTTTAATGCAATTTCATTCAAAGTTCCGACAAGGTTTTGCATAGAACTTCATAAATTTGTTAGAATTATAGAGAAAAGCAAAAAATGAAGTGTCAAAATGATAGGGACAGAGTAGAATATGTAGGTGGTTGTAGAGTCCTGGTAGGGGATGATAGGGAGACACCTGAGGAAGGTTGGGAGGCCAGTGAGTTGACGATAACTCAGGAGAGCTGCTCCTTGTTCAGTGAAGCAGGCTCGACTGGGTAAAAACAGCTGATGAAGGAGGAGCTGGCGAAGAAGGTACTAATGATATATGCCTTGCATCTGTGTCTATTTGAGGGGGTAATGGGGAGGTCTTCTACCATCCTATATATATGGTTGCCCACTCAATTGAAGGAGAGCAGAGCAGAGCTTTCCTGCCTGCCTGCTTGTGTCTCTTACAAATACCCTATGCTAATAAATCCTCTTCTTGCCTACCACTCTGCTTCTCGCTGAATTCCTTCTGCATTGAGGCATGAAGAACCTGAGCCTCCGTGGGTCCAGACATTGGGTGAGTGCTGGATTAAGTCCCGGCCGCGTGGGTTCGAGTCCCAGACAGGGTTTTGGCTGGGATTGAGTCCTGACCACGTGGATTCAAGTCCCAAGCAGGGTTTTGGCTGGGGTTAAGCCTTAGGCATGTGGGTTTGAGTCCCAAACCAGGTTTTGGCTGGAATTCAAGCTCCAGCCACGTGGGTTCAAGTCCCAAACAGGGTTCGATCAGGTCTGGGCCCTGGGTTTAAGTCCCAAATTGAGGTAAGACCCTTTCAAAAATACTCTTGAAAAATAAGACAACGTGAAATAAGGACTTTGCCTTAATTTTTAAGTTATAACCTTAACTTTTAAGCTATCAAGACTTATTATAAAGCTATGATAATTAGACTGCAGGATATTACACACAGAGATAGTTAAACAAACTGATGGAACAGCATAGAGAAAGCAGAAATAGGCCCATTAGTATATGGAAACTTGATACAAAATAAAATTATCATTGCAAATTAGTGAGAAGAGTGCATACTCAATGAATGGTGTTAGGACAATTGGTTATCCACTTGAAGGAAAAAGAAGTAGATTCTCAAATTCACAATATACAAAAAAGTTCAATTCAGTTAAATTTGAAACTTAAATGAGAAAGATAAAATTACAAACATTTAAAGCACATATTAAAAATCTTTATAGCTTCAGAGAAGGCAAGGATTTAAGATACCAAAAGTACACGTTCTAAAAGAAACAATACATTTGGCTATGTTAAAATTTAGAATTTTAAATGAAAAAAGACACCACCAAAAAAGAAAAGGCAGGTGTCCAAATGGAGAAGATAAATGCTTCACATATAATGACCAAATGGGTAGTAGGTAGAGTATACCAAATCAAGTAGGAGAAAACAACGGCTGAAAAGAATATGGTGAAAACATATAAAAAGGCATTTCACAGAAGAAAAAAATATAAATGGCCAATATATGAAAGAATGTGAGGGAAATGCAAATGAAAACCCTGCTAGGAAAATACTAATTTGGAAAGATAGATGCACCCCAGTGCTTCATAGCCGCTTTATTATAATAGCCAAGGCATAGAAGCGACCTAAGTGTCCATCAACAGATGAATAGATCAAGGTGTATCCTACACAAGGGAATTCTACTCAGCCGTTAAAAAGAGAATAATTTTTTGCCATTTGCAGCAAAATGGATGGACTTAGCAGGTATTATGCTAAGTGAAATAAGTCAAAAAAAGACAAATACTATAGGGTATCACTTATATTTGGACTCTAAAAAATACAACAAACTAGTGGATTAAACAAAAAAGAAGTAGACTTATAGGTACAGGAACAAACTAGTGGTCACCAGTGGGGAAAGGGAAAATGGGAAGGGCAATATAGGGGTAGGCAGGGCAGGAAGTCTATTACGGGGTTACATAAAGTCAATCAGTGTGAAACTTCTAAAAATCTGAAAGCATTTTAGAATTTAAAGAATCTTTCAATGAAAAAAGATTATTTTAAAACCATATTGAGGGCTTCCCTGGTGGTCCAGCGGGTGAGGACACCGCCTTGCAGTGCAAGGGGCACCAGTTCGATCCCTGACCTGGGAAGATCCCATGTGCTGGGGAGCGGCTGGACCTATGTGTCCAACTACCCAGCTGGAGTTCTGGAGCACATGGGCCCAGAGCTGGTGCTCTGCAGCGACAGCGGCCACTACAATGCGAGGCCCAAACAGGGCAAAGAACAAAGATGGATGAAAATAGATAAATAAAAGACCAATGGAAGTGGCCCCCCCAAAAAACCCAAAAAACCCCATATTGAGATAACATTTGTGTGCTGTTTAAATGGGTGAAAAATTAGAAGTTGCATGTTGATGTTGGTGGGAGTATAAGTTGGCAAACACTCTTGGAATTACATAATTATATATCTTAATATTTATATACAGATATAATGTATAAATGTATAATGATTATACATGAAACATTTAATTATCTTTTAATATTTATATATAATTCTATAATACAAGCATCTATCATCGTATGTATATATATTTATATACCCTTATGAGCAATCATTTCACAGAAGAAAAAAATATAAATGGCCAATATATGAAAGAATGTGAGGGAAATGCAAATGAAAACCCTGCTAGGAAAATACTAATTTGGAAAGATAGATGCACCCCAGTGCTTCATAGCCGCTTTATTATAATAGCCAAGGCATAGAAGCGACCTAAGTGTCCATCAACAGATGAATAGATCAAGGTGTATCCTACACAAGGGAATTCTACTCAGCCGTTAAAAAGAGAATAATTTTTTGCCATTTGCAGCAAAATGGATGGACTTAGCAGGTATTATGCTAAGTGAAATAAGTCAAAAAAAGACAAATACTATAGGGTATCACTTATATTTGGACTCTAAAAAATACAACAAACTAGTGGATTAAACAAAAAAGAAGTAGACTTATAGGTACAGGAACAAACTAGTGGTCACCAGTGGGGAAAGGGAAAATGGGAAGGGCAATATAGGGGTAGGCAGGGCAGGAAGTCTATTACGGGGTTACATAAAGTCAATCAGTGTGAAAGTTCTAAAAATCTGAAAGCATTTTAGAATTTAAAGAATCTTTCAATGAAAAAAGATTATTTTAAAACCATATTGAGGGCTTCCCTGGTGGTCCAGCGGGTGAGGACACCGCCTTGCAGTGCAAGGGGCACCAGTTCGATCCCTGACCTGGGAAGATCCCATGTGCTGGGGAGCGGCTGGACCTATGTGTCCAACTACCCAGCTGGAGTTCTGGAGCACATGGGCCCAGAGCTGGTGCTCTGCAGCGACAGCGGCCACTACAATGCGAGGCCCAAACAGGGCAAAGAACAAAGATGGATGAAAATAGATAAATAAAAGACCAATGGAAGTGGCCCCCCCAAAAAACCCAAAAAACCCCATATTGAGATAACATTTGTGTGCTGTTTAAATGGGTGAAAAATTAGAAGTTGCATGTTGATGTTGGTGGGAGTATAAGTTGGCAAACACTCTTGGAATTACATAATTATATATCTTAATATTTATATACAGATATAATGTATAAATGTATAATGATTATACATGAAACATTTAATTATCTTTTAATATTTATATATAATTCTATAATACAAGCATCTATCATCGTATGTATATATATTTATATACCCTTATGAGCAATCATTTCTACTCTTGATGTGCATACCTAAAGAAACCCTTGCAGATATGTGCCCAGAGGCACGTACAAAAGTGTTCAAAGTAGGGTTTCCCTGATGGCTCAGTGGTAAATCATCTACCTGACAACGCGGGAGACAGTGTTGGATCTCTGAACCGGGATGATCCCACATGCTGCAGAGTGACTAAACTCAGACATCACAACTACTAAGCCTGTGCTGTAGGGCTTGGGAGCCGCAACTATTGAGCCCACGTGCCGCGACCACTGAAGCCTACCTGATCCAGAGTCTCTGCTTTGCAACAAGGGAAGCCACAGCCATGAGAAGCCCACGCACGACAACCAAGGAGTAGCTCCCACCCTTCACAACTCGAGAAAAAGCCTGTACAGCAACGAAACCCCAGCAGAACCAAACATAAATAAATAATTTTTAAAAATTAAAATACCAATAATAGTCTAAAAGAAAAGATTGTCACCTATAAAAAAAAAAGTGTTCAAAGTAGTGAAAATCAGGGGAGAAAGCGCCTGTTGCCTGGAGAAATAAGAACTAATAAGTAAATTGTGGTTTATTCATGCCATGGGACTCTACACAGAAGCAAAAATGATTAAAATAGAGCTAGACACATTAATACAGATGAATTTTGACATTGAGTGAAAATTAAGTTGGGAAAGAATACATGTGATATCCTCCCCTTTACAATTCTGAATATATTGCAAAGCAATAAATATGATTATAACAAAGATCACAAGAATGATAACCACAACCCTATTAACTCACAGAAGGCAGAGGAGATGGGCTGTGGCATTGAGGAGGGCCGTCCAGGGTGCCTAAACAGTACTAACGTTCTATGTCATTCTGTTATCATGCTTTAAAAGTCACAGTACAGATATGCCTTAATATGCAATAACATTTAGTGATATTTTAAGGAATGAATGGAAATGGATATCTAACTGGAAGATATGCATAGTTTGGCCATTGTTTCAAAGAATGATGATACCCTCACAGCTGAGACCATGACAGTAATGATTTAAAAAGAAAAAATATACATATATATATATATAAAAAATATACATATATATATTTACTTATTTGACTGCATCGGGTCTTCTGCAGCATGCGAACTCTTAGTTGCAGCATGTGGGATCTAGTTCCTTGACCAGGAATCAAACTCGGGTCCCCCGTGTTGAGAGCTCAGAGTCTTAGTCACTAGACCACCAGGGAAAGCTCAAGAGACCATGACATTAAAAACATCCTTTCTTTGTCCATTTTCACGGTTGATTCTAAACAATGTACTATGTTGAGACTCTTGGTCCCAAAGAGTGTATTATATACTTCGATTCTTACCTTGTTACTATTCTTAAAATTGCTCTGAAACTTGTTTGAGTAATCAGCTTTAAATTATGCAAATAAAGACGACAAAATCCTCTTAATCCTAAAGTTGCTTTAAAAAAAAAAAATCCATGCATTTATACATGTATGCAAATTGCTGTTAAATTAGGAAACTTTCATTCTAAGTAACCAGGTCTTAAGGGGCTGGAGCAAACCTTTCTAAAATGTGTTAATTCAAGGACAGCTATTTCTGAAAATGATTTGATTTACAGGGTGTCTTAATATCTCCTTGAACTAGAATGTTAGTGATGGTCAGTGGCGTGGGTGTGTAAGTAGCTCATACCAGGGGAAGCAAACAGCTGCTGGAATATGCTTGTGATTTAGAGCCTTTTTTTTTCTTCCTTTTCCATGGGACTCTCCACAGAAGCAAAAATGATTAAAATAGAGCTAGACACATTGATACAGATGAATTTTGACATTGAGTGAAAATTAAGTTGGGAAAGAATACATGTGATATCCTCCCCTTTACAATTCTGAATATATTGCAAAGCAATAAATATGATTATAACAAAGATCACAAGAATGATAACCACAACCCTATTAACTCACAGAAGGCAGAGGAGATGGGCTGTGGCATTGAGGAGGGCCGTCCAGGGTGCCTAAACAGTACTAACGTTCTATGTCATTCTGTTATCATGCTTTAAAAGTCACAGTACAGATATGCCTTAATATGCAATAACATTTAGTGATATTTTAAGGAATGAATGGAAATGGATATCTAACTGGAAGATATGCATAGTTTGGCCATTGTTTCAAAGAATGATGATACCCTCACAGCTGAGACCATGACAGTAATGATTTAAAAAGAAAAAATATACATATATATATATATATAAAATATACATATACATATTTACTTATTTGACTGCATTGGGTCTTCTGCAGCATGCGAACTCTTAGTTGCAGCATGTGGGATCTAGTTCCTTGACCAGGAATCAAACTCGGGTCCCCTGTGTTGAGAGCTCAGAGTCTTAGTCACTAGACCACCAGGGAAAGCTCAAGAGACCATGACATTAAAAACATCCTTTCTTTGTCCATTTTCACGGTTGATTCTAAACAATGTACTATGTTGAGACTCTTGGTCCCAAAGAGTGTATTATATACTTCGATTCTTACCTTGTTACTATTCTTAAAATTGCTCTGAAACTTGTTTGAGTAATCAGCTTTAAATTATGCAAATAAAGACGACAAAATCCTCTTAATCCTAAAGTTGCTTTAAAAAAAAAAAATCCATGCATTTATACATGTATGCAAATTGCTGTTAAATTAGGAAACTTTCATTCTAAGTAACCAGGTCTTAAGGGGCTGGAGCAAACCTTTCTAAAATGTGTTAATTCAAGGACAGCTATTTCTGAAAATGATTTGATTTACAGGGTGTCTTAATATCTCCTTGAACTAGAATGTTAGTGATGGTCAGGGGCGTGGGTGTGTAAGTAGCTCATACCAGGGGAAGCAAACAGCTGCTGGAATATGCTTGTGATTTAGAGCCTTTTTTTTTCTTCCTTTTAAATCATGTTATCTACACAAGAAAGGAAGGACTACTGTTGTCCAAAATTTCAGTAGCGTTTTTAGGAAGAGTGAATGTAGTACAGACTATTAGAAAACACTATGGTTTCTGGCATAAACGTACCCACCCCTGTGAGTGTGTGCTTAGCTGCTCAGTGGTGTCCGCCTTTTTGCGATCTCAACTGTAGCCCACCAGGCTCCTCTATCCATGGGATTCTCCAGGCAAGAATACTAGACTGGGTTGTCATTCCCTTCCTCCAGGGACTGAACCTGATCTCCTGCGTTGCTGGTGGATTCGTCACAGTTTGAGTCACCAGGGAAGCCTGTGTCCACCCCTAAGAGGGAGCATTTTGTGTATCTGATAGTGGGTTACCTTTAACAAGTTTTTTTTCCCCTTTTTTTTTGTTTTTTCTTCCTTTAAATTGATTGTGACAAAGGTAAAGTCTCTGAGCAAAAGCTGATCTGAAACAGTTATCTTTGCACGTGCTCCTATTAACTGAATAGTTCAGAGGGCAAGGAAGCAAACGGAAGGGCTCTGATTTTTTGCGTTCTGGCTCCTGGATTTATGACAAATCCACAGTGCCCCTTCCGTACTTTTCCGTCCTTTCTTCTGGTTTCTTCTCTACTTTGGAGTTAGAGACTTCAGCGGAAACCCAAGGCTGTAAGAACATGACTCCATCTCTCATTTAAAACATCCTTTCTTTGTCCATTTTCACGGTTGATTCTAAACAATGTACTATGTTGAGACTCTTGAAGTAATCGACCGCTTTAAATTAATGGAACAAAATAAAAAGACGACAAAATCCTCTTAATCCTAAAGTTGCTTTAAAAAAAAAAAAATCCATGCATTTATACATGTATGCAAATTGCTGTTAAATTAGGAAACTTTCATTCTAAGTAACCAGGTCTTAAGGGGCTGGAGCAAACCTTTCTAAAATGTGTTAATTCAAGGACAGCTATTTCTGAAAATGATTTGATTTACAGGGTGTCTTAATATCTCCTTGAACTAGAATGTTAGTGATGGTCAGGGGCGTGGGTGTGTAAGTAGCTCATACCAGGGGAAGCAAACAGCTGCTGGAATATGCTTGTGATTTAGAGCCTTTTTTTTTCTTCCTTTTAAATCATGTTATCTACACAAGAAAGGAAGGACTACTGTTGTCCAAAATTTCAGTAGCGTTTTTAGGAAGAGTGAATGTAGTACAGACTATTAGAAAACACTATGGTTTCTGGCATAAACGTACCCACCCCTGTGAGTGTGTGCTTAGCTGCTCAGTGGTGTCCGCCTTTTTGTGATCTCAACTGTAGCCCACCAGGCTCCTCTATCCATGGGATTCTCCAGGCAAGAATACTAGACTGGGTTGTCATTCCCTTCCTCCAGGGACTGAACCTGATCTCCTGCGTTGCTGGTGGATTCGTCACAGTTTGAGTCACCAGGGAAGCCTGTGTCCACCCCTAAGAGGGAGCATTTTGTGTATCTGATAGTGGGTTACCTTTAACAAGTTTTTTTTCCCCTTTTTTTTTTTTTTTGTTTTTTCTTCCTTTAAATTGATTGTGACAAAGGTAAAGTCTCTGAGCAAAAGCTGATCTGAAACAGTTATCTTTGCACGTGCTCCTATTAACTGAATAGTTCAGAGGGCAAGGAAGCAAACGGAAGGGCTCTGATTTTTTGCGTTCTGGCTCCTGGATTTATGACAAATCCACAGTGCCCCTTCCGTACTTTTCCGTCCTTTCTTCTGGTTTCTTCTCTACTTTGGAGTTAGAGACTTCAGCGGAAACCCCTGCTAATAGGAGCTGCGACTGTAAGAACATGACTCCATCTCTCAGCTTCTGTTTCCTCCTTCCCAGACAATGGTTTTAGTTCCCATCTCGGGATTTGTAGGTGTTAGGATTGAATGAGACAGTGTTCGAAACAGTGCCTAGTACATAATAAGTACTTGAATATAGTGTTGCTTTTCTTTCTCTGTGCTCCTCTCTGGCCTCCTAGTGTCAGGAAGGACACACAATGGGTCTGTTTTTCACTGCCCAACATTTGGGACTGCTGGCACCTTGCTCCTTTCTACCATCACCTCCCATTGGTAAAACTGAATCCTTATTTTATATGATGTATTTTTCTCACCTTCAAATATCCACAGCATTCATTTTACCATTATTTTCATCACTATTTAGTGGACTCTTGCTTTCCCAGGCAGGGATGGGGATGGATAGGCATTAGGATGGGAGAGTTGGTCCTCTGATCACAGGGTGCTCAGTCCTATAGCCAAGACCTTCAGGTTCACGCCTATGGAAAAGGGAACCAGGTCTGTGAAAGGGCACAGATGCCCTTAATGAATGTTTTTCTCTGTGATCTCCTTTGGTAACTCTCTGGGTGTCCCAGTGAATATTTCTCTGTGTGTGTGTGTGTGTGTGTGTATATGTGTGTGTGTTTAGCCATTTGATATGGCATGCAGAATCTTAATTCTCTAACCAGGGGTCGAACCAGTGCCTCCCTGCGTTGGCAGTGCTGAGTCTTAACCACTGGACCACCAGGCAAATCCCTCAGTGGTCTGATAAAGCAGAATAAAAGCAGGTCTTCTCATATCAACAAAATAATGGCTAAGACTTGTGCATTATTTTTTTAAAATTTTTATTGGAGTATAGTTGCTTTACCATGTTGTGTTAGTTTCTACTGTAAAAAAAAAGTGAGTCAACTATATAGGCACATATATCCCCTCTTTTTTGGATTTTCTTCCCATCTAGGTCACCCCAGAGCACTGAGCAGTGTTCCCTGAGCTCTAGGGTAGGTTCTCATAGCTATCTGGTTTACCCATAGTATCATTAGTGTATATATGTCAATCCCCATCTCCTAATTCATCCCACCACCCCCTTTCCCCATTGGTATCCATATGTTTGTTCTCTACATCTGTGATTCTATTACTTTCATAGCTTGTGAAGTGTTTTTTACACGTATCACGTGTTATTAATTTGCTAAGCGTTACCTGGGTTCTGGGCCTCTCCTGGACACCAGAGAATAAAGGCACTGGGAGCGCACTCCCTGGTTGCCCCTCTGTCACTTCCCCCCAAATGCTACTTTCCGAGAAAGCCTCCTCTCGCTGCTTTGTTAAGTTCCTCCCTTCTCATTGTCTAACACAGCACCCTGTTTCCTTCACAATATTTCCCCTCCTGATCTTCTTCAGGGTTGGGGTTATGTCAACTTTTGTCACCTGTGGGAGGTCCTGTGCTCAAGACCTAGCCTACTGCTAGGGCCCAAGAGGAACATGGGGCTTCCAGGTGGCTCGGTGGCAAGAAAGCTGCTCGCAATTTGGGAGAGACAGGTTCAAGCCCTGGGTCGGGAGGATCCGCTGGAGAAGGAAATGGAAACCCACTCCAGTACTCTTGCTTGGGAAATCCCATGGACAGAGGAGCCTGGCGAGCTACAGTTCATGAGGTCACAAAGAGTTGGACCCAACTGAGCCACTGAACACTGCCATAAAGAGGAACTTCACAGACGTCCCCAAGCTGAGAAAGACAAATATCTTTTACTGATTCTCCATTCATCAGATTCAAATGGATGGAATATCACCACATAAAAATAGCTCACTGTTACTGTGCAAAATGGAGAAATTTAAATAAGATTAATACCTTCATTACTCTCTTAAGTCATCCCACCCTCTCCTTTTGAAATACTAAGAATCTAATTACTTCTGCCACATAAATTAACATGGGTTCATTCATGCCTTGACACATTGAGCTACAAACAGGCATTTACAGTTTTTGATGACTTCTATACCAAAACTTTGAGCCTAACTTGGAGATGGAGGTCAGGCTAACAGGAGTTAAGAATTATGAATATGAAGCACAAAATTTCCATAATGAGAAAGACAAATGATCTTTTCCTGGTTCTCTATCACCCACCACCCCTTTTCCCCATAAAAGGTTTTGTCAATCCCCATCTCCTAATTCATCCCACCACCCCCTTTCCCCATTGGTATCCATATGTTTGTTCTCTACATCTGTGATTCTATTACTTTCATAGCTTGTGAAGTGTTTTTTACACGTATCACGTGTTATTAATTTGCTAAGCGTTACCTGGGTTCTGGGCCTCTCCTGGACACCAGAGAATAAAGGCACTGGGAGCGCACTCCCTGGTTGCCCCTCTGTCACTTCCCCCCAAATGCTACTTTCCGAGAAAGCCTCCTCTCGCTGCTTTGTTAAGTTCCTCCCTTCTCATTGTCTAACACAGCACCCTGTTTCCTTCACAATATTTCCCGTCCTGATCTTCTTCAGGGTTGGGGTTATGTCAACTTTTGTCACCTGTGGGAGGTCCTGTGCTCAAGACCTAGCCTACTGCTAGGGCCCAAGAGGAACATGGGGCTTCCAGGTGGCTCGGTGGCAAGAAAGCTGCTCGCAATTTGGGAGAGACAGGTTCAAGCCCTGGGTCGGGAGGATCCGCTGGAGAAGGAAATGGAAACCCACTCCAGTACTCTTGCTTGGGAAATCCCATGGACAGAGGAGCCTGGCGAGCTACAGTTCATGAGGTCACAAAGAGTTGGACCCAACTGAGCCACTGAACACTGCCATAAAGAGGAACTTCACAGACGTCCCCAAGCTGAGAAAGACAAATATCTTTTACTGATTCTCCATTCATCAGATTCAAATGGATGGAATATCACCACATAAAAATAGCTCACTGTTACTGTGCAAAATGGAGAAATTTAAATAAGATTAATACCTTCATTACTCTCTTAAGTCATCCCACCCTCTCCTTTTGAAATACTAAGAATCTAATTACTTCTGCCACATAAATTAACATGGGTTCATTCATGCCTTGACACATTGAGCTACAAACAGGCATTTACAGTTTTTGATGACTTCTATACCAAAACTTTGAGCCTAACTTGGAGATGGAGGTCAGGCTAACAGGAGTTAAGAATTATGAATATGAAGCACAAAATTTCCATAATGAGAAAGACAAATGATCTTTTCCTGGTTCTCTGATTTCATGGGTGTGAAAAATGGAGGCCCAGAGGGAGTCACTTGCCAGGGAGTTCATAGTTTATTTACTTTTTATTGGCCACACCGCAAGGCTTGCAGGATCTTAGTTCCCCATTCAGGGATCGAGCCCAGTGAAGGCAGGCAATCCTAACCACTGGCCTGCCAGGGACATCTCTCACAGTTCATTTACCACTGAGCTGAGGCAAAACCCCCAGATTCCGATCAGGACACTTTCCCTGTGTCCTACCTCTCTCTTTGACATTAATCAATAACTCAAGCCAGTAAGAATTATTTTCTGAATGAACTACAGTGAATTCCACTAACTCAAAGATGAAAGAGAAAAAGAATACAAATTGTTTTTACAACATTTCAGCATCCTGTGAAAGCGCATGATTTTGATGAAGTCCAGTCCAGTATTAGGGGAAATTCTGAACAATACTCAAATTCTCAGTATAGCCATAACCAGAAGGATGTGGGTTTTTTTTTTTTGTAAAGATTTATTTATTTATTAACTTTGGGCGGGGGTCGGGTTGTGGAGGGAGGGGAGTGGGCGGGCCACTTCTATTGGTCTTTCATTTCTTTATTTTCATTCGTCTTCATTCTTTGGCTCCTGTGGCCTCCCATCGCCGTGGCGTCTGTCGTTGCAGAGCGCCGGCTCTGGGAGCATGCGCTCCAGAGCTCCGGCTCGGTGATTGGACACATCTGTCCAGCCGCTCCGCGGCACGTGGGATCTTCCCAGGCCAGGGATGGAACCGGCGCCCCTTGCACTGCAAGGCGGTGTCCTTACCCACTGGACCACCAGGGGAAGCCCCAGGATGTGGTTTTTAATGTGTACAGAAAACCATGCTTCAAATGAAGCTTATTTTATTTTTAATCAATATTTAATAATGTTTTATTTTTGAAATAATTTTAGACTTACAGAAACGTAAAAATAGTGGAGCTTGTATATACCCTTCACCCACCTAGCACCCTCTAATGTTAACAGGTTACACAACCGTAGTTCATGATCAATATCCAAAAACAGAAGAACTTCCTTAAGTTGTAGAGAGGTTATGATTGCACGCTTCCAGTGCAGGGAACACAGGTTTGATTCCTGGTTTGGGAAGATCGAAAATGCCTCCAGACAACTAAGCCTGTGCGCCACAACTACTGAGCCGTGTGCCTGTAGAGCCCATGTTCCCCAACAAGAGAAGCCACCGCCGTGAGAAGTTTACAAGCACCACAACTAGAGAGTAGCCCCCATCCGCCTCAACGAGAGAAATCCTACATGTAGCAACAAAGACCCAGTATAGCCAATAAATAAATAATGCTTTTTAAAAATCCAAAAATTGGCACTGATACAATCCTATCAATTAAATTATAGACTGTATTCGAATTTCATCATATCCCACCTAGCGTTCCTTTTGCGTCCCAGGCTATGACTCAAAAGCCCACATTGCGTTCGGTTTCAGTGTCTTCTTAGTATTTTCCACTCTACCAGGACCGTAGTCTTTCCTTGTCTCTCGTGGACTCTCTTGTTTCCTATGATTGGAGTGTAATTCCTTTACAACCATGGGTTAGTTTCTGCTGCACAGCAAGGTGCATGAGCCATATGTGTACACGTATCCCCCCCTCTGGGACCTCCCTCGCACCTCACTCTCCTTCCCGCCTCTCTAGGTCATCACGGAGCCCCAGGCTGGGCACCCTGTGCGATACAGCAGCTTCCCACTGGTGATCTTTTCCCCATATGGTAGTGGGTACACGTCAGTGCTTCTCTCCATTCGTCCCGCCCTCTCTTCCCCCACTCGGGGTCCACAAGTCCGTCCTCTACGTCTGCATGTCTATTCCTGCCCTGCAGATAGGTTCTTCATCCCACGGCCTCTTGAGGAGTCCTGGTCAGCTGTTTGGGTTTTTCCAATTTTTTTTTTTTTTTCCACGATTAGATTGAGGTTGCCAGTTTGGGAGATGAGTGCCACAGAAGTGAAGCTGTCTTCTCATGATTTCAGCTCAGGGATACAGGATGTCGCCTTGACTCAAACAAGTGAAGCTTGATCCCTTGGCTAAGGTGGTGTCTGCAGGGTTTCTCAGCTGCGAAGTCCCTACTTTCCCCTTTGCGATGATCAGTGTCTTGCAGAGATGCTTTGAGACTGTGTGAACATCTGAATTCCTCTTCAAACTTTCGCCCCACTGATAGTAGCATCCGTCAGTGGACCTGGCCTCTAGCAATGATTACTATGGCTTTCTATTGGATAATTTATATTTTCCTTCTTCCTGCTACATATTTTAAAAGATTTTAAATTGGGGAGTAATCACTTTGCAATGCTGTGTTAGTTTCTGTTGTATAATAAAGTGAGTCAGATTTATGTATACATATATCCCTCCTCCTTGGGGTTCCCTCCCACCCCACCCCTCCCCACCCCTCTAGGTCAGCACAGAGCCCGGAGCTGTGCTCCCTGTGCCACACAGCAGCTTCTCACCCCCGACTGCATTTATTAATTGGAAATCTGAAAAAGAGCTGCCCCTTCTCCTCCACAGTTTTCAGTTATTTATTCATATCAGTATGGACTTCTGGATATTAATCTTGTTCTATAGGTTGAGATCTAGGACTATCATTATTGGTTTTGTTGCTCAAGTTATTTGCAGCCTTAACCTTTAGGAGCCTTTTCAGGTTGGCTCTTGTGTCTTTTGGACATGCCCATCTTTTTTTTTTTTTTTTTTTTAATTTTGCCCTCATATTTTTTAAAATTTATTTTCATCCATCTTTATTCTTCAGCCTGTGTGGGCTTCCCATTGCAGTGTCCTCTCCCGTTGCAGAGCACCGACTCTGGAGACATAGGCTCCAGAGCGCTGGCTCGTAATTGGACACACTGGCCCGGTCACTCTGTGGCACGTGGGATCTTCCTGGGCCAGAGATCGAACCGGCGCCCCTTGCACTGCAAGGCGGACACTTCACCCACTGGACCACCAGGGAAGCCCAACACACCCATCTTTTTAGAGAATGTTCTTGTGGTCTGCTATCCCAAGATGCTACAGGATTATCCTGTCCCTGCCCTAGCCCTGGACCCAATCACTTCTTTAAAGTTTCTCTTAAGGAAAAATAACATTTAGAAACCAAGATGTGCATACAAAGGGGAAACATTCCTTGACGATGATACAGTTTTTGTACCAGGAAATTTACCAGTATAAGATCATGCAGCATCTCCAGTAATAATTCGGAAGCATAGCCGTCAAATACATATAGATTCGCTTTTTTATATTATTATTTATTTATTTGGCTGCATAGACCTTTTTTAAAATTTTTGGGTGGAGATGCTGGGGATAGGCTGCATAGGTCCTAACAGTGGTATGTGAGACCTAGTGCTTTGACCACGGATTGAACCCTGGGCCCCCTGCACTGGAAATACAGAGTCTCAGTCACTGGACGACCAGGGAAAGTCACTATAGATTAGCTTTCTGCATGGGTGCTCAGTCGTGTCCAAGTCTTTGTGACCCCATGGACTGTAGCCCGTCAGGCTCCTCTGTCCTTGGAATTATCCTGGCAAGAATACTGGAGTGGGTTGCCATTTCCTTCTCCAGGGTATTGTTGTCACCCAGGGATTGAATCCACGTCTCCTGCATCTCCTGCATTGGCAGGCGGGTTCTTTACCATTTCTTCATGTCTAACACAGACTGATGTGCAATAAATAGGTGCTGATTTAGCAAAATAATTCAACTGACTGCCCCTGGAACAGGGTCTTAACCTGGGGTCTAGGGTCTCACTAGAGGAGGAGATGTGTCTATGGATAGGGTTCAGGGTGAGAGAATGTCTTTGAATTTAGGAGAAAAAATTACTTCCTGTTTCCACTTGCCTCTAACCGGAAATTAGTGTTTCCTTCAATTATGAAAGTACACAGCAAAACACAGTAGTACTGGCAGTATTAAACTCTGTCACCCATAGAAGCCACAGCTATTTTCACATCAGCATTCGAGTGATTGTAGCTATCTCAAAATATAATTTAGGCTCATTACCACTTCAAAATTACAGTAATTGTTAGACCTGCCACTGGATCTTGTTGTTTAACATGTTGAAAAAGAAGAACTCATTGTTTTGTCACATTAAAAATATTTTGATGAGTAGATTTCAACAGAACTGGCTTCCTTTACCATCCTTTATATTTTATTGTTATGCATTTACAAACATTATTCTGAGGGGAAGACTACAGAGTTCACATTTAGAGACTTGCCCAGTAATCTAGCGGTTAAGACTTTACCTTCCAACGCAGGGGGTGCTGGTTCGATCTCTGGTCAGGGGACTAAGATCCCACAGGCCTAGTGACCCAAAAAATAAATAAATAAATAAAATAGGAGCAAGACTGTGACAAAAAATTCAATAAAGACTTTTAAGAAAATGGCCTACATAACAAGAAAATTTTTAAAAGAGTTCACAAACAGATGGTGAAGAGTATAGCAGGTATAAAATGTAGTCTCTGTGGTGAGGTTCTGTATTTTTTTTTCAAGATATATATTTTTAAATTTTTGGCCTCTTTTACTGTTTTGATTGATTTATTTATTTTCATCCATCTTTATTTCTTGGCCTATGTGGGCCTCCGCGCAGCGGCCCCTCTCCTGCAGAGCACCGGCTCTGGGCGCATGCGCTTCAGAGCGCTGGCTTGTAACTGGACACACCGGTCCTGCCACTCCGCGGCTCATGGGATGCTCCCAGGCCAGGGATCAAACTGGTGACCCCTGCACTGCAAGGTGGACTCTCCACCCACTGGACCACCAGGGAAGCCCAAGGTTCCATATTATAAATTCCTAGTGTCATGACCCAGCTCCCACTCTATCCAGCAGGTGCCGCCCTTCCCTCTCCCATCCCCACTGCAGGCCTTCTGGTCTCTTCCAGCCCTGTCGTTGGAACAAACCACTTTTGTTCACGTTCTCAATTCTTATTTCCATAGGAGTGACTATTAAATACGAATACCTAGCCGGACACCTCTCTGAGCCCCAGTCACATGTTAAGATCACCTCTCTTCTTGTGTGTCCAACATGATCTCATGTTCTCCATCTTGCTCCACAAATAGCCTCTGTTTCTGGGACTTAGAAATGTCTGTTTCTGGGTGATCCAGTGGGACTCTGCGCTCCCAATGAAGGGTTTGATCCGTGGTCAGGGACCTAGATCCCACAGGCCACAACTCAGAAAACCCCATAGGCCACAACTAAGACTGGTGTGGCCAAATAAATTAAACAAATAAATTTTAAAAAAAACCCAAAACGTCTATTTCCTAATATCTCCCTCTGGTCAAGTAATAAAATCCATGAATTTTAGACCTTTGAGTTTGAGTGTTACGTTGTCTATAGGGTGACTTATTTTAAATTATTTTAGTAATAGCAGTGTGATATAGTACACCTGAAACGAATGCAACTTTGTAAATCAACTGTACTCCAATAAAATTTTTTAAAAAGTGACAGAGAGCAGTGTAATGTATGTGTGCATAAATTAACTTTAATCCACATACTAGAGACTGTTCAGCATTTGAAGGACATTAATTAAGAATCCACACTGTGTGTGTCAGCTATTTGGTCCTGTCCGACTCTTTGCTCCCCGAGGACTGTAGTCCGTCAGGCTCCTCCGTCCATGGGATTCTCCAGGCAAGAGCACTAGACACTGTTCACATTTGAAGCACACGCTCTAGAGGGGATTCGTTGACATTTGAAGTACACTCATCAGAAATTTGTTCTCGGGCTTCCCCTGGTGGTACAGTGGGTAAAGACACCGCCTTGCAGTGCAAGGGGCGCCGGTTCGATCCGTGGCCTGGGAAGATCCCACATGCCGCGGAGCAGCTGGACCGATGTGTCCAATTACTGAGCCGGAGCTCTGGAGCGCATGCGCCCAGAGCCGGCGCTCTGCGACAACAGTGGCCACCGCGATGGGAGGCCCACAGGAGCCAAAGAACAAAGACGGATGAAAATAGACAAATGAAAGACCAATAGAAGTGGCCCGCCCATCCCCCTCCCTCCCCACCCCACCCTCCTAAAGATAAATAAATAAAATTAAAAAAAAAAAAAGAAATTTATTCTCTAGAGGCAGTTACTCAAGCACTTAGCAGCCATTATTGATTTACAAATGAAATGATACGATGTCAGGGATTCGCTTCAAAACAGTCCAAGAGGAGGAGCAAATAGGCAGGGATATGGATGAAACAATGTTGACCACAGATTGATAATTGCTGAAACAGAATGGTAAATAATATAGTGGTTAATTAACATTCTCTGTATTTCATCTCCAACATGGCCCAGCAGTTAGGATGTCTGATTTTCACTGAGGCAGTCAGAGTTCAACTTCCAGTGACGGAGCACCAACCTTTGGGGCTTCCCAAGTGGTGCTAGTGGGCCTATTAATGCAGGAGATGTAATAGACACAGGTTTGATCCTTGGGTTGGAAGGATCCTCTGGAGGAGGGCATGGTAACCCACTCCAGGATTCCTGTCTGGAGAATCCCACGGACAGAGGAGGCTGGTGAGCCGTAATCTACAGGGTCTCACAGAGTTAGACATGACTTAGCACTTATTTTGCAAATATTTGAAGTTTTCCATAATAAAAAGTTATGAAATATGTCATAATTGTAATCTATACCAGAGTTTCTGTCTACAGATAACAGATTGAACACTTGCCTTCCCAAAGCCTCACTAAAATGACAGTAAAGGTATTTTTTAAAAGGCATAAACTCATAAAGTTATAAAGAATGTGAGAAAAGATGAAAAAAATTTTGAAGGCTGGATAGACAGTGGATGAGTGATAAGGGATTAGTAGACCAAGACAATGTGAACAACTTGTTTTACAATATAGAATCACACACCCCATCCCCAGCGAGATCAGTAATTGATTACATCAGATTCCTCTGGAAGTAATGGCAGAAGGTGATAGGTAAAATAAGATCGATTGAAAATTTATTTAGAGAGCATGTAGGTACCAAGTATGTAATAGTTAAGCAACAAAAATACATTATACAGCCCAGGAACATATAGCCATTGTTTCCTAATAACTTCAAATGGAGTGCAAGCAAAAATATTGAATCACTGTGTTACACACACCCTTAAAACAAATATAATATTGTTAATCAACCTCAATTTTTAAAAATTCAGAGAAAAAAAGAAAAAAAATTCAGGGCAGTGGAAAGGAGGCTTCAGAGGGATGTTCATGAGGGAGGGGACACATGTATACTTAGAGCTGATTCACATTGTTGTACAGCAGAAACAGACACACCATTGCTAAGCAGTTCTATTCCAATAATACAATTTAAAAAGGAAGATGCGGTCGTGTGCCTCTTGTCACTTACTGCTGCTCTGGCAAAAGACTGGAGATTTATTCCACAGAAAGTAAAGCAGAAATTTTGAACTGAAAGATAAGATGTGCTAATGGGAGGTGCTGTACTTCCAACAGAAGGATTGAATGGAAACCTTCTACCCGTCTAAACCTCTCCTCTCAAGATACTGAGATGCCTCGGTGCCATCAATTTCACCTTCTGGAAGCAGTCTTCAGTTCAGTTGCTGTCATGTCCAGTGTAATCCCATGGACCGCAGTACACCAGACTTCCCTGTCCTTTATTTTTTGAAGCAGTCTTACCGGCAGCTGCTCACCTGCTCTGGACAGGTTGCCCTCTGCACAGAGTGAACAGCTAGCATCCTGGGGCCTCTCATTACACCTTCCTAAGGTTACCTCTCTCCTAGGCTGACTTGTAGCCCAAGTCTTCCTCCTTCTTCATTTACTCATCTTTTGGTGAAACACATCCTCCAACAGCATCTGCTCTTAAAAGCTGCATAGCAACCAACCACAAAACCTTATGTGAGCATCTAGTCTTCAGCCTGAGGACTAGATTCAGAGGGCCTTTTTTTAATTAGTAATCCTGATCAGTTATAAGAATCACTCAGGATGCTTATTAAAACACAGACCCGGGACCCATCTCAGGCTCTTTTTCTTTTTTTGGCTGTGCAGCATGTGAGATTTTAAGTCCCCAGCTAGAGATCAAACCTGCATCCCTGCTTTGGAAGGGTGAATTCTTAACCACCCCGGGCCTCCAGGGAATTCATGTACGTACCAAGTATGTAATAGTTAAGCAACAAAAATACATTATACAGCCCAGGAACATATAGCCATTGTTTCCTAATAACTTCAAATGGAGTGCAAGCAAAAATATTGAATCACTGTGTTACACACACCCTTAAAACAAATATAATATTGTTAATCAACCTCAATTTTTAAAAATTCAGAGAAAAAAAGAAAAAAAATTCAGGGCAGTGGAAAGGAGGCTTCAGAGGGATGTTCATGAGGGAGGGGACACATGTATACTTAGAGCTGATTCACATTGTTGTACAGCAGAAACAGACACACCATTGCTAAGCAGTTCTATTCCAATAATACAATTTAAAAAGGAAGATGCGGTCGTGTGCCTCTTGTCACTTACTGCTGCTCTGGCAAAAGACTGGAGATTTATTCCACAGAAAGTAAAGCAGAAATTTTGAACTGAAAGATAAGATGTGCTAATGGGAGGTGCTGTACTTCCAACAGAAGGATTGAATGGAAACCTTCTACCCGTCTAAACCTCTCCTCTCAAGATACTGAGATGCCTCGGTGCCATCAATTTCACCTTCTGGAAGCAGTCTTCAGTTCAGTTGCTGTCATGTCCAGTGTAATCCCATGGACCGCAGTACACCAGACTTCCCTGTCCTTTATTTTTTGAAGCAGTCTTACCGGCAGCTGCTCACCTGCTCTGGACAGGTTGCCCTCTGCACAGAGTGAACAGCTAGCATCCTGGGGCCTCTCATTACACCTTCCTAAGGTTACCTCTCTCCTAGGCTGACTTGTAGCCCAAGTCTTCCTCCTTCTTCATTTACTCATCTTTTGGTGAAACACATCCTCCAACAGCATCTGCTCTTAAAAGCTGCATAGCAACCAACCACAAAACCTTATGTGAGCATCTAGTCTTCAGCCTGAGGACTAGATTCAGAGGGCCTTTTTTTAATTAGTAATCCTGATCAGTTATAAGAATCACTCAGGATGCTTATTAAAAACACAGACCCGGGGACCCATCTCAGGCTCTTTTTCTTTTTTTTTGGCTGTGCAGCATGTGAGATTTTAAGTCCCCAGCTAGAGATCAAACCTGCATCCCTGCTTTGGAAGGGTGAATTCTTAACCACTGGGCCTCCAGGGAATTCCCCATCCCATTCTTTCTGATCAGAGTCTCGAAGACATGGGCCTGGACATTTGTGTAACAATTCTGTCATCTGGTAAGTGTGAGAAACACCGCTGTAGATAAATCCAGTTCTTCAACATTGGCCCCCGGCTGGAGCCAGATGAGGAGACTGATAAAAATACAAATGCTACTAATTCAGTCCTAGAGATCTTGATTTCAGAGACTCTGAGATGAGCCTTGGAAATCTGTAGTTTTAACAGCCTTCCCTCCCCAAGGTGGTTCAGAAATACAGCCAGGAGCCAGGGGACCAACCTTTAGTAAACAGTGCTTCCAGTTACACCGTTCATCATTTTCCACTGATTTTGACCTTTACTGTGTTCAAGGTTCTCCCGGTTATTTATAAAACCACAGAGGGAGGGCAATGGAAATGAGTTATGATCCCTAACTTCAGCAGTGCCAGTGTGCAGTGAGAGTGCTCCATTGCTCACTTGCGTCTGATTCTTCACAACCATACAGACGGTAGCCCACCAGGCTCCTCTGTCCACAGGGTTTTCCAGGCAAGAATACTGGAGTAATTTGCCCTTTCCTGGCGTACAAACAACTAGCTATAGGACAGTGCTCATCAGGAATCAGTGTGTTTGAACCCA
This sequence comes from Tragulus kanchil, assembly GCA_022376925.1. Classification (NCBI taxonomy): domain Eukaryota; kingdom Metazoa; phylum Chordata; class Mammalia; order Artiodactyla; family Tragulidae; genus Tragulus; species Tragulus kanchil. The sequence goes on along the minus strand of JAIOJX010000003.1, from coordinate 71,058,909 downwards.
GTCAGGTTAGGTATCCCTCCGATGGTTCCCCTCATGTTTCCTGAGTGCCTATTGTGCACTAGGTATTAGGTAGATCGAGCACTTGATACTCCTCCAAATCCATACGTGAAGTTTGTGAACATGGACTGATTTTCTGGTGGTTTAATTCCAAAACAATCTGAATCTGATCATTTCTGGTTTTGATATTGTGTCCTTTCCTTTTGGAAAACCACTTTACCATCTGTCATTCCTCTGTCTCTCTTACTTGTTGGTGATATAAGAAAGTAAGGAAAACCTCAAGACATTTATTTATAATCCTATATAAACTCACTGCCCCACTCAGAGGACACCTGGAAACATGCATCAGGAAGATAATTTTGTAAAAACATTGATTCTTATTGGAGTGTAGTTGATTTACAATGTTGTGTTAGTTTCAGGTATACAGCAAAGTGAATCTGTAACACACACACACACACACACACACACACACACACACGCACGCACACCAACTCTTTTTTAGATTTCATTCCCATATAGGTCATGACAGAGTATTGAGTGAAGTTCTCTGTGATATACAGTAGGTGCTTACTAGTTGTCTATTTTATATACAGTTGTGTGTATATGTCAACTCCAGTCTCCCCGTTTATCCCCCTGACTCCCACTTTCCCCCTGGTAACCATAGGCTTGTTTTCTCCATCTGTGACTCTATTTCTGTTTTGTACATAGGTTCATCTGTACCACTGTTTTTTAGATTCCATATTAAGTGATATGTGAGTTTTGTCCTTCTCTGGCTGACTTACTTCACTCAGTATGACAATCTCTAGATCCATTCATGTTGCTGCCAATGGAATTATTTTGTTTTCTGATGGGTGAGTAATATTCCATAATACACAGGGAAGATAGGTTTTGAGTTTTGGTTGTCACCATGACTCTTAGGGGAATGCTACTGGTGTTTGGTGACTTGAGGCCAGAATGCTCACACCTTGCATAGAATGCTCAACACAGGGCAATCCTGCCCCAAATGTCAATGTCGCCCTACTGAGAACCACTGGGAGTATATTTCTGACAGTAAGCATTGGGTTGAACTGTGTGAAATTGTTATTTACAGAGATTAAAAATAGTCAAATAGGAATCCATACCCTAAGCTCCTGGCCATCCAGCAGTTAAACCGCTGGACTTTCACAGTAAGGGCACAAGTTTGATCCCTGGTCAGGTCAGGGAAGTAGGCTCCCTCACGTCATATGGAATGGTTAAAAAAAAATCAAATAGTGATAGTGTTATATAGCTTAGCCTAGTACTTGTCCAGCTGTTCAGAGCAGTGGTGTAATCTGGTTCCCCTTCTTTTCAATCCCCTTCTTTTGGGCGAAGAAGGAAAACCTCAAGACATTTATTTATAATCCTATATAAACTCACTGCCCCACTCAGAGGACACCTGGAAACATGCATCAGGAAGATAATTTTGTAAAAACATTGATTCTTATTGGAGTGTAGTTGATTTACAATGTTGTGTTAGTTTCAGGTATACAGCAAAGTGAATCTGTAACACACACACACACACACACACACACACACACACACGCATGCACCCAACTCTTTTTTAGATTTCATTCCCATATAGGTCATGACAGAGTATTGAGTGAAGTTCTCTGTGATATACAGTAGGTGCTTACTAGTTGTCTATTTTATATACAGTTGTGTGTATATGTCAACTCCAGTCTCCCCGTTTATCCCCCTGACTCCCACTTTCCCCCTGGTAACCATAGGCTTGTTTTCTCCATCTGTGACTCTATTTCTGTTTTGTACATAGGTTCATCTGTACCACTGTTTTTTAGATTCCATATTAAGTGATATGTGAGTTTTGTCCTTCTCTGGCTGACTTACTTCACTCAGTATGACAATCTCTAGATCCATTCATGTTGCTGCCAATGGAATTATTTTGTTTTCTGATGGGTGAGTAATATTCCATAATACACAGGGAAGATAGGTTTTGAGTTTTGGTTGTCACCATGACTCTTAGGGGAATGCTACTGGTGTTTGGTGACTTGAGGCCAGAATGCTCACACCTTGCATAGAATGCTCAACACAGGGCAATCCTGCCCCAAATGTCAATGTCGCCCTACTGAGAACCACTGGGAGTATATTTCTGACAGTAAGCATTGGGTTGAACTGTGTGAAATTGTTATTTACAGAGATTAAAAATAGTCAAATAGGAATCCATACCCTAAGCTCCCTGGCCATCCAGCAGTTAAACCGCTGGACTTTCACAGTAAGGGGCACAAGTTTGATCCCTGGTCAGGTCAGGGAAGTAGGCTCCCTCACGTCATATGGAATGGTTAAAAAAAAATCAAATAGTGATAGTGTTATATAGCTTAGCCTAGTACTTGTCCAGCTGTTCAGAGCAGGGGTTTAATCTGGTTCCCCTTCTTTTCAATCCCCTTCTTTTGGGCGAAGAAGGCCAAGAGACTGATTTGGTTACAGGACCAACTATGGAACTGACATTCCCCAAACTGAGGATCTGTCAAAACTTGATGCCTGAAATGGTCCTCCCGAGACCTGCCATGGAGATGGGAGTGAGTGTGGGGGTTCCATTTAGTCGAATCCTAGACCTGTAAAGGCTGGGCCAGCACCTGCGGGTCTCTGCCCTTTCAACTGACTTTCCATCAGTGCCTTGTCTTCTTTCTCTCTTTGCTGACTCACAGCCCTGGAATGGCGGTGGCGGAGAGGGGTAAATTCTGCTAGCTTTCTTTATCATTTGTAAATGAGATCAACAGCATTTTTTTTTGGAAGACAATGAGGCAAGTTCTCAAGAGCATTTTGTGGAATAACCAGCATATAGTAAACACCTGTGGTAGGAAAAACACAGATATTATTTTGCATTTTGTTCTCTGTGTGATTTTCTCCCTTCACTGCCCTGTGCTCCCATGCCGGGAGGATGAGTGGATGTGTACCTCCTACACTTTAAAGTCTAGGATCTTAAAGTGGATTGCTTGAAGAAATTGCTTTCCAGGACTTCCCTGATGGTTAAGTGGTTAAGAACCTGCCTGCCAGTGCCGGGTTCAATCCCAGGTCCAGGAAGATTCCATGTGCTGCAGGGCAACAGAGCCCATGCTTCGCACCTACTGAGGTTGCTCACCTAGAGCCTGTGCTCTGCAACAAGAAAGGCCACTGCAATGAGAAGCCCGTGCACCCCAACTAGAGGAAGCCCGTGTGCAGCAACGAAGGCCCAGTGCAGCCAAAAATAAAGAATTAGATAAAGAAAATGTATGAAAAAAAGAGAAAGAAATGGCTTTCCAAAGATGAGAGATGGGTAGTTTTTGAAAGATGTCCACATGTAAGTGAGACCAATGAGACCCGTCTATGAGACTTGTGGGCTAGGTGACTTGACAACTGCAGATTGAGCAAAAGTTCTTTAAACAAGAGCTATCTGGAAGATGGTGACTCACACTTTGGAGGACTGGCAGGGAAAAGAATCACAGCACGCTAAAGTCCTTTCATAAAAATGTATTCGCTCTAAAAAACAAAGGAGTGAGCTGAACACTGAGCCTGTACAGGACAGGCACTCAACGAAGGACTTCAATTAACAGTCACAAACAAATGAAAATTCAGAAAACAATGCCAAGTGTTTATAAATATTTAATCATATTAATGCTCCAAACTGGGTTCAACTATGATTATGAAGTCTGAATTTCCTGTTGATCAAAAAGCTTATAAGGAGTCAGTGTGGTATTTGAGCCTACCATGCTTTCTAGATGTACCATTTATAGAGGACCCTTAATGGTAAAGTTTAAGGACACGTTGTACCATTTGGGATAAGAGCGGTGCGAGAGGTAAATTCTGCTAGCTTTCTTTATCATTTGTAAATGAGATCAACAGCATTTTTTTTTGGAAGACAATGAGGCAAGTTCTCAAGAGCATTTTGTGGAATAACCAGCATATAGTAAACACCTGTGGTAGGAAAAACACAGATATTATTTTGCATTTTGTTCTCTGTGTGATTTTCTCCCTTCACTGCCCTGTGCTCCCATGCCGGGAGGATGAGTGGATGTGTACCTCCTACACTTTAAAGTCTAGGATCTTAAAGTGGATTGCTTGAAGAAATTGCTTTCCAGGACTTCCCTGATGGTTAAGTGGTTAAGAACCTGCCTGCCAGTGCCGGGTTCAATCCCAGGTCCAGGAAGATTCCATGTGCTGCAGGGCAACAGAGCCCATGCTTCGCACCTACTGAGGTTGCTCACCTAGAGCCTGTGCTCTGCAACAAGAAAGGCCACTGCAATGAGAAGCCCGTGCACCCCAACTAGAGGAAGCCCGTGTGCAGCAACGAAGGCCCAGTGCAGCCAAAAATAAAGAATTAGATAAAGAAAATGTATGAAAAAAAGAGAAAGAAATGGCTTTCCAAAGATGAGAGATGGGTAGTTTTTGAAAGATGTCCACATGTAAGTGAGACCAATGAGACCCGTCTATGAGACTTGTGGGCTAGGTGACTTGACAACTGCAGATTGAGCAAAAGTTCTTTAAACAAGAGCTATCTGGAAGATGGTGACTCACACTTTGGAGGACTGGCAGGGAAAAGAATCACAGCACGCTAAAGTCCTTTCATAAAAATGTATTCGCTCTAAAAAACAAAGGAGTGAGCTGAACACTGAGCCTGTACAGGACAGGCACTCAACGAAGGACTTCAATTAACAGTCACAAACAAATGAAAATTCAGAAAACAATGCCAAGTGTTTATAAATATTTAATCATATTAATGCTCCAAACTGGGTTCAACTATGATTATGAAGTCTGAATTTCCTGTTGATCAAAAAGCTTATAAGGAGTACAGTGTGGTATTTGAGCCTACCATGCTTTCTAGATGTACCATTTATAGAGGACCCCTTAATGGTAAAGTTTAAGGAACACGTTGTCAGCCATTTGGGAGTATAAAGTGAAGAGAAAATGCCTGAGGAAGATGACAATGGACAGAATCGAAGGGGGCTCTCCTTCCAGGCTTTCCCTCCAGAGTTGGTCCCGGGTCCTCCTTGCTCCCACAGACCAGTGTGGCCCTGTGCCTGTGCGGCACATGACACAGGCCAGGGACACCGGCAGCCTGGCTTCCGACGATCTGTGCCACTGCCCATCAGTTATTGACGACCTGTCTGCCTCATTTGATAGGCATCTTAACCTTGGTTCCCAGCCAATAGGGTTGTTGTGCTATGCTGTGTAAAATAGTGCTTAAAACAGTGCCTGGCACCTAATCAGCAGGAAGTAAGTATTAATTCCTTTTCGTAAACATTGTGTAAGGAAGCATCAATGAGTTTCTTGTTGAACAACTGTGCAATCCTAGGTTTTCTCGAAGTTAGTGGTAGGACTCAGCATTAAGGAAATCAGGGCAACTGTTTGGTTTTTTTAAATGATAACTATTTTAAATTTTAATTTATTTGTCCTGGCAAAATCTTAATTGCAGCATGGCAAACCCAGTTCCCCAACCGGGACTGAACCTGAGCTTCCTGCATTGAGAGCATGGTCTTAGCCACTGGACCACCAGGAAAGCCCCAGGGCAAACTGCTTTTTATTTCAGGGTTTCCTGCTTTACCCCTCTTTTGTTGTTGTTTAGTTGTTTAGCCATGTCAGACTCTTTTGTGACCCCATGGACTGTAACCCTGCCAGGCTCCCTTGTCCATGGGATTTCCCAGGCAAGAATACTGGAGTGGGATGCCATTGCCTTCTCCAGGGGATCTTCTGGACCCAGGCATTGAACTCCTGAGTTGGCAGGAGGCCTCTCTACCACCCAGCCACCTGGGAAGCCCTTACCTAACCTGGAGGGGTTGTGATTTCAAAACAAGAGGCTCCCCCTTTCCATTCAAGACTATATAAGCCATAAAGTGTTTGTAGGTAACGGTCTATCTTTATTTATTTATTTATTTTTTTTGAGGTAGATACTTTGGTCAAACTGTGGAATACAGATGAACATGAACTTTTATAATAAAGATCTGCATTTTAATAGGCATGGTTGTTATTATTATGTTTTTTATGTTCCTTCCCTTCCTCTGAGCTAAGATATACAGTTGACTCAAATTTATAATGTGCTTCTGACCTTATGAGAAACAGGCCCTGGGGACAGGTTCCCAACTGTCTACTTCCTGTGAAATTCTGATGGGTAGGTTTGGATGGAGAAGAACTGTTGGTTAAGGTAGCTTTTTTCCCCCCTACAGTATGACTAATAGTGGCAGTTATTAAAATTGAAGCTAAAATGCCTAGAATTAAGATTTTGGCAGAACAGACGGAGACATTCCATGGTTTTAGACATTTTAAGTATATGCCTTGATGAAACATTCTCTTCTCACTTAGCAGATTTTAAAAGCGAGAGGTGGAAATAAATGGCAGAAATAAAAGTTACGTGACAAACATATTTCAAATGTGCCTCCAATGAATTTGAAAATTAAAAGGAGGAGAAGAAAAGAAAAAAAAAGTCTGAGTAGACAATCAAGTCCAAAGGATTGAGAACAGCTTTGAAAATCCTTGAGGAGAGTATTTCGGGCTGTTTAAATTTCTTGGGAAGCTTTGCTCTTTGTAAGGATATAATACTTTCAGGGCGGTTTTCACAGTCAGGGCTGAGTTTCTAAACCTTCACAAGACTGTCAGTGAAAAGGTTTCATCTGGCCCATTTCTTTTTTTTTTTTTTATTTTGGGGGCTGCGGTGGGGAGGGAGGGGAGCGGGCGGGCCACTTCTATTGGTCATTCATTTGTCTATTTTCATCCATCTTTGTTCTTTGACTCGCGTGGGCCTCCCATCGCAGTGGCCTCTGTTGTCACAGAGCACCGGCTCTTGGCGCATGCGCTCCAGAGCTCCGGCTCGGTAATTGGACACATCGGCCCAGCCGCTCCGCGGCACGTGGGATCTTCCCAGGCCAGGGATCGAACCGGCGCCCCTTGCACTGCAAGGCAGTGTCCTTACCCACTGGACCACCAGGGAAGCCCTGGCCCATTTCTTGACATGAAGTTATCTCGTTTCCCTCCGGCTTTGCAAAAAGCAGGCCCGCCCTACACTGGCAGAAGTGGAAACCCCACGTCACTGTTTATCTTCCTTCTTGGGCCCCTGGGTGCTCTCTGTACAGATCAGGCTCTAGTTGGCTGTGGACCCTGCTTCCATGTGCTCCCCTTTGGCAAAGAGCAGACAGAGAGCTTGAAGCCACATGGGCTCCCTTTGCCCTAGTTGGCTACACATTCTACCCAAATAAAGGGAAGGGAAGAAAATCATTTCCATGTCCAAATCGTTGTTCCCTAATTATTTCACTATCTGAAACAGGGCTTGCTTTACCAGGGACAAGAATCTTTCTCCACATTTGATCAATCATCCCTCTGGTTCCAACTCTTATTCACCCCTGCCACCTCTCTGCCTTACTTCCTGTCCCCTCTAGTGGGTCTTCTGCCCACCCATCTCTGTAGCCTGGAGCGTGTCTAATTCTCCTCACAGAGATTTTGGATTTTATCATAATGGCTCTTCGGCCATCTGTCTTCATAGCTATTATACTTGTTCATGAAAATCCAAAGCATCCATTTCCTGATCCTGCGTGCGCACCTAAGACTCGGTGCAGCCGAATAAATATTTTTTGAATAATAAAGCTTATGGGGCTTCCCTAGTGGTCCAGTGAGTAAAGAGTCCACCTTGCAGTGCAAGAGGCACCGGTTTGATCCATGGCCTAGGAAGATCCCATGTGCTGTGGAGTGGCTGGACCGGAGTGTCCATTTGCAAGCCAGCGGTCTAGAGCGCATGCGCCCAAAGACGGTTCTCTGTAGTGAGAGAGGCCACAGCAATGGGAGACCCACACAGACCAAAGAATAAAGATGGATGAAGATAAATAAATAAAAAATCAATAAAAAGAGCCCCTCCCCCAAAGCTTATGTCTCAAAGCCTACTTCCTCCCTTTCTCTGAAATGAAACAAAAGTTCTATTTAAGATTAATAAGCAGCATCAGAGAGTTTGATCCTTGGTTAGAGAATCAGATCCCACATGCCACAGCTAAGACCCAGCGCAGTCAAGTAAATAAATAATTTTTAAAAAGTTTGCCTGTATAATGAACAATAATAAAAAAATGATGTAGTATTAATACTGCTCTTAACTAGCAATATAAAAATTAAACAAATATTAAAGGCTCACAAAAGACTCTTTTTTCCTTTTCGGTGAGTTTATTATTTTAAAAAGATAAGTGAACTTTTTTTGCAAATGGACTACCAGTATCATATACCAGTAGAGGGCACTAAAACATTGCTGGTAGACATTATTTAAAAAAGGCATTCATCAGAGTGAAAACAGGTTTTTAGGCAACTTTTCTTTTGCCCCATTCTAAACAGCCACATGGGCTCCCTTTGCCCTAGTCGGCTACACATTCTACCCAAATAAAGGGAGGGGAAGAAAATCATTTCCATGTCCAAATCGTTGTTCCCTAATTATTTCACTATCTGAAACAGGGCTTGCTTTACCAGGGACAAGAATCTTTCTCCACATTTGATCAATCATCCCTCTGGTTCCAACTCTTATTCACCCCTGCCACCTCTCTGCCTTACTTCCTGTCCCCTCTAGTGGGTCTTCTGCCCACCCATCTCTGTAGCCTGGAGCGTGTCTAATTCTCCTCACAGAGATTTTGGATTTTATCATAATGGCTCTTCGGCCATCTGTCTTCATAGCTATTATACTTGTTCATGAAAATCCAAAGCATCCATTTCCTGATCCTGCGTGCGCACCTAAGACTCGGTGCAGCCGAATAAATATTTTTTGAATAATAAAGCTTATGGGGCTTCCCTAGTGGTCCAGTGAGTAAAGAGTCCACCTTGCAGTGCAAGAGGCACCGGTTTGATCCATGGCCTAGGAAGATCCCATGTGCTGTGGAGTGGCTGGACCGGAGTGTCCATTTGCAAGCCAGCGGTCTAGAGCGCATGCGCCCAAAGACGGTTCTCTGTAGTGAGAGAGGCCACAGCAATGGGAGACCCACACAGACCAAAGAATAAAGATGGATGAAGATAAATAAATAAAAAATCAATAAAAAGAGCCCCTCCCCCAAAGCTTATGTCTCAAAGCCTACTTCCTCCCTTTCTCTGAAATGAAACAAAAGTTCTATTTAAGATTAATAAGCAGCATCAGAGAGTTTGATCCTTGGTTAGAGAATCAGATCCCACATGCCACAGCTAAGACCCAGCGCAGTCAAGTAAATAAATAATTTTTAAAAAGTTTGCCTGTATAATGAACAATAATAAAAAAATGATGTAGTATTAATACTGCTCTTAACTAGCAATATAAAAATTAAACAAATATTAAAGGCTCACAAAAGACTCTTTTTTCCTTTTCGGTGAGTTTATTATTTTAAAAAGATAAGTGAACTTTTTTTGCAAATGGACTACCAGTATCATATACCAGTAGAGGGCACTAAAACATTGCTGGTAGACATTATTTAAAAAAGGCATTCATCAGAGTGAAAACAGGTTTTTAGGCAACTTTTCTTTTGCCCCATCAGGTTCATCAGAAAATGATGGAGGCCAATGGCAAGGAAGAGGAACACAGTTCAGTTGGAAGATCAAAGTTAACATTATCTTGGCGGAATTTGCAGAGAGAATTGCTTTCTGTATAAAAGCTCATGTGACAGCTGTGATGAATAAGTTTGGAATCAGTGAACTTGTGGACACAACACTTCATGCTGGCTCCCTGACACCCCATAATGACTGTGGACGTCAGTAGGCGTTTCCTCAAACAGAAAGAAATGGCAAAACTCAAATGTGCATGGTCTATTACACCTTGCGATGGACTTGTTCCCAGTTGCTTGGTCTGACTCTGCGACCCCATGGACTGCAGCACACCAGACTTCCCTGTCCTTCGCTGTCTCCTGGAGTTTGCTCAGACTCATGTCCATGAGTTGGTGATGCCATCCAATCATCTCAATCTCTGTCACCCGCTTCCCCTCTTTGCCCTCAACCTTTCCCAGCATCCAGGCCTTTTCCAATGAGTTAGCTCTTTGTATCAGGTGGCCAAAGGTTTGGAACTTCAGCTTCAGTATCAGTCCTTCCAATGAATATTCAGTCTAGAATATGTAACTTTAGAGTCCTAGATTGCGACTTCCCTGGTTGCTTGGTGGTTAAGACTTGGCCTTCCAACACAGGGGAGGTGGGTTCGATCTCTTGTCGGGGAGCTGGGATCCCACAGTCCAAAAATACCAAAACATAAAACAGAATCAATATTGTCCCACATTCAATAGTCTTAAAAAAGTGATCTACAACAACAAAAAATCTAGAAGGCATATAAATATTGAAAAAATCCTCAGTTGCAATAGCTTTCAGGTGCACGCTCGTTTGGACTTGGGCTCCTTGGCAGTCCACTTGAGCTACGGCGAGAGTATACGGTGGGTGGGGAATGGCCCCATGCCATTCTTGTGCGTCGGGTACCACACTGACCTGGTCAGGCTGGACCTCGGGGCACCCTGCTCTTTACTGTCAGGAGCAAGCAATGCCATGAGGCGGACAAACATCTGGTTCTAAAAATATCTGAGTGATCTGCTTCTTGGAGTATTTATTTCCATGAAACGAAAAGCAAGCCTGTGCATGTCCCTTCGGCCACGCAGTACAGCTGGAGAATGTGGCCTGAATTTAGCCTGGCCTGTGGTATTCAAGTCGCTTGTTTCACGAATTTTAGTAGTATGGAAAGACACCAGGAGCACGGGGTGGGGGAGGGGGGCGGTGGAAGAAATTTCTATGGCACTGAATATGTTAGAATTGTTATCAAATACAGGGCCAGACCCAGTCAGTCTCCTGGGGGAGATGGGGGAGGCTTGGGTTCTGTCCCTGCTGAGATGTTGAAAGCTCCCCAGGCAACATAATTCAGCTTGCTGGGCCAGACACGAGAGGAGAGTTTAGATCCAGACCCTGGAGCAGCTGCAGTAATGTGAGCCGAGGGGAATGCCAGTGTGTGTGGGGCGTGTGGATTTCAAAAGCAGGTTCTCCAAAGACTGTTTCTCGCCCCATGGAGAGGCCAGGGCTAACATGAGGTCTAGGAAGAGAATCGTTGACGTATTGTCTTCAGCCCAAACAGGTGACGGCAGAGGCCTGGCAACATGGATGACACCAAGTCTCAGAGACGGGGGTGACTGAGTGACAACTCAACTTATCAGTTGTTATTTCAAGAGGCTCAGGCTGCAGGCCACAGAGGTTATCTGGATGGGCAGTGTTTACAATCCGGGTGGACCGGATCCAATAGGGACATGGGAGGCTGGCTCCAGGGAGGGCTGGTCTGGCAGGAGGCTGCCTTCAGTCACATGGACCTAGAGGGGGTTGGGGCGGTGGGAGCTCGAGTGCACTTTCAAAACATAAAACAGTCCCACATTCAATAGTCTTAAAAAAGTGATCTACAACAACAAAAAATCTAGAAGGCATATAAATATTGAAAAAATCCTCAGTTGCAATAGCTTTCAGGTGCACGCTCGTTTGGACTTGGGCTCCTTGGCAGTCCACTTGAGCTACGGCGAGAGTATACGGTGGGTGGGGAATGGCCCCATGCCATTCTTGTGCGTCGGGTACCACACTGACCTGGTCAGGCTGGACCTCGGGGCACCCTGCTCTTTACTGTCAGGAGCAAGCAATGCCATGAGGCGGACAAACATCTGGTTCTAAAAATATCTGAGTGATCTGCTTCTTGGAGTATTTATTTCCATGAAACGAAAAGCAAGCCTGTGCATGTCCCTTCGGCCACGCAGTACAGCTGGAGAATGTGGCCTGAATTTAGCCTGGCCTGTGGTATTCAAGTCGCTTGTTTCACGAATTTTAGTAGTATGGAAAGACACCAGGAGCACGGGGTGGGGGAGGGGGGCGGTGGAAGAAATTTCTATGGCACTGAATATGTTAGAATTGTTATCAAATACAGGGCCAGACCCAGTCAGTCTCCTGGGGGAGATGGGGGAGGCTTGGGTTCTGTCCCTGCTGAGATGTTGAAAGCTCCCCAGGCAACATAATTCAGCTTGCTGGGCCAGACACGAGAGGAGAGTTTAGATCCAGACCCTGGAGCAGCTGCAGTAATGTGAGCCGAGGGGAATGCCAGTGTGTGTGGGGCGTGTGGATTTCAAAAGCAGGTTCTCCAAAGACTGTTTCTCGCCCCATGGAGAGGCCAGGGCTAACATGAGGTCTAGGAAGAGAATCGTTGACGTATTGTCTTCAGCCCAAACAGGTGACGGCAGAGGCCTGGCAACATGGATGACACCAAGTCTCAGAGACGGGGGTGACTGAGTGACAACTCAACTTATCAGTTGTTATTTCAAGAGGCTCAGGCTGCAGGCCACAGAGGTTATCTGGATGGGCAGTGTTTACAATCCGGGTGGACCGGATCCAATAGGGACATGGGAGGCTGGCTCCAGGGAGGGCTGGTCTGGCAGGAGGCTGCCTTCAGTCACATGGACCTAGAGGGGGTTGGGGCGGTGGGAGCTCGAGTGCACTTTAGCTGGCGGGAGAGAGGAACTGCTTGCGGGTTCTGTGGGCTGCCGTAGGGTCTGGTCTTTGTGTGTGCTCAGTCTCTTGTGTCCGACTCTTTGCCACCCTGTGGACTGTAGCCCACCAGTCTCCTTTGTCCATGGGATTTCCCCCAGGCTTCCCAGGGAGCTCAGTGGTAAAGACTCTTTCTGCCAATGCAGAGGATGTGGGTTCAGTCCTTGAGTTGGGAAGATCTCCCGGAGAAGGGAGTGACTACCTACTCCAGTATTCTTGCCTGGAGAATTCCCTGGACAGAGAAGCCTGGCGGGCTATAGTCCGTGGGGTCACAAAAAGTCAGACGTGGACACAACAGAACGACTGCACACTGCACACAGGGCCTGGCCTATCCTTGCCTTAGGCAAAATACTTCCCTTTCTTTCCAGTGAGTCCCCCATGCAAATGCTTTTCAATAAGGCTGTTTTCCCTAAAGGTGATATTTCAAAAGGGCCTCCAGAATCCTAGTGAAGGAGGAAGAGAAGACCTCCCAGGGCTAGGGAAGGGCCAGTGAGGAGCTCTTTTTCCCTGCCCCTCTTGCCCACTGGTTGGTTTACTGAGAGCAGTTGAGCTCTTCTGCACAACAGATTCGAGAGTAACTGGAAAGAGAAGTAAGCCTCTGATGGAATGAAAACCACCATGATGGATGATGGATTTTTCCCTCAGCGGAGAGCCCCACTGGATATCTTTAAAAGGGTTTCTCAGATCTTATAAATGCATCTGCGATGCCTGGGGCTCATCCCACCTGCAGGTACTTTTACATAATTATCTCAGTGGAGCCCCAAAGCAGTAGGTGTTATCATTTCCATTATTCAGATAAAGAAACTGCCTGGAGGAGTAAGGAGTGGTTGCTGTGGTTCAGTGGCTAAAGTCCTGTCTAACTCTTTGCAACCCCGTGGACTGCAGCAGGCCGGACTCTCTTGGTCCTTCACTATCTCTGGGAGCTTGCTCAAACTAGGGACATGGGAGGCTGGCTCCAGGGAGGGCTGGTCTGGCAGGAGGCTGCCTTCAGTCACATGGACCTAGAGGGGGTTGGGGCGGTGGGAGCTCGAGTGCACTTTAGCTGGCGGGAGAGAGGAACTGCTTGCGGGTTCTGTGGGCTGCCGTAGGGTCTGGTCTTTGTGTGTGCTCAGTCTCTTGTGTCCGACTCTTTGCCACCCTGTGGACTGTAGCCCACCAGTCTCCTTTGTCCATGGGATTTCCCCCAGGCTTCCCAGGGAGCTCAGTGGTAAAGACTCTTTCTGCCAATGCAGAGGATGTGGGTTCAGTCCTTGAGTTGGGAAGATCTCCCGGAGAAGGGAGTGACTACCTACTCCAGTATTCTTGCCTGGAGAATTCCCTGGACAGAGAAGCCTGGCGGGCTATAGTCCGTGGGGTCACAAAAAGTCAGACGTGGACACAACAGAACGACTGCACACTGCACACAGGGCCTGGCCTATCCTTGCCTTAGGCAAAATACTTCCCTTTCTTTCCAGTGAGTCCCCCATGCAAATGCTTTTCAATAAGGCTGTTTTCCCTAAAGGTGATATTTCAAAAGGGCCTCCAGAATCCTAGTGAAGGAGGAAGAGAAGACCTCCCAGGGCTAGGGAAGGGCCAGTGAGGAGCTCTTTTTCCCTGCCCCTCTTGCCCACTGGTTGGTTTACTGAGAGCAGTTGAGCTCTTCTGCACAACAGATTCGAGAGTAACTGGAAAGAGAAGTAAGCCTCTGATGGAATGAAAACCACCATGATGGATGATGGATTTTTCCCTCAGCGGAGAGCCCCACTGGATATCTTTAAAAAGGTTTCTCAGATCTTATAAATGCATCTGCGATGCCTGGGGCTCATCCCACCTGCAGGTACTTTTACATAATTATCTCAGTGGAGCCCCAAAGCAGTAGGTGTTATCATTTCCATTATTCAGATAAAGAAACTGCCTGGAGGAGTAAGGAGTGGTTGCTGTGGTTCAGTGGCTAAAGTCCTGTCTAACTCTTTGCAACCCCGTGGACTGCAGCAGGCCGGACTCTCTTGGTCCTTCACTATCTCTGGGAGCTTGCTCAAACTCAGGTCCATTGAGTCAGTGATGCCATCCAACCTCATCCTCTGCTGCCCTCTTCTCCTCCTGCCGTCAGTCTTTCCCAGCATCAGGGTTTTTTTCCCAGCAACTTGGCTCTTTGCATCAAGTGGCCAAAGTACTGGGGTTTCAGTTTCAGCATCATTACTTCCAGCGAATATTCAGGGTTGCTTTCCTTTAGGATCGACTGACTTGATCTCCTCACAGTCCGAGGGACTCTCAAGAGTCTTCTCCAACACCACAGTTCAAAGGCATCAATTCTTTGGAGTAGCGTTTGAACTGGAACGTAGGTCCTTTAACCGTCCACTACTTTTCCCGGCCCTGTGGTGGACTGGTGACAGAGGGGTAATAGGCTCACTAAAGAACCGCATGGATTATTGGTTGAGAGCAAAGATTCTGGAGCTGACTGCTCTGGTAGGTGTTCTTGTTGGTGAGGGGACTTTGTACAAGTGGCTCAACCTCCCTGGCCCCAGCTCTCCTTTCTGTCAAAGGGCCTCCCCCATAGGGTTTGTGGAGAGGAAATGAGTTTATACGGTTCAGTGCTGGAATGTAGTAAGTTCTAGATGTGTGTTTTCCTCTAATGTTGACCGCGCTACTTGTTCATAAACCATGCATTACCAGCATGGATTTGGTTGAGACTTCGCTCTCAAGTTAGCGCTTTATTTGTTTAACTGCATTTTTGGGTTAAGGCCCTTTTGTCCCTCAGTGGAATGTTAAAGGTCTATACTAACCTTTGGAAAAAACAACCTTTAGTCAGTGGATCACTTTCCTAGGGGGGATGTGTGTGTGTGTGTGTGTGTGCACAGTCATTCAGTCATGTCTGACTCTTTATAACCCCATGGACTGTAGCCCACCAGGCTCCTCTGTCTATGGGATTCTCCAGGCACAGAGACTGGAGTGGGTTGCCATTTCTTTCTCCAGGGGATCTTTCCCATCCAGGGATCAAACCCATGTCTCTTGTGTCTCCTGCATTGGCAAGCAGATTCCTTACCATTGTGCCACATGGGAAGCCCCACGTTATCCACTATGACCACCTTAATCATTTTTTCATTACAACCCATTTAAGAGGAACTTTTCTATTATGACCAGTTCAAGAATTTATCAGCAAAGTTTGCTAATAAAAAACATTTACACCTCTGAGTGTCGGGGGTAATGTTTACATTACAAATCCTCACCTTGGCTGTGTAATTTTAGCAGCTTCTTTTGTTTCTTAATTTCAGGCAGGTCCTCCTGATTTCTAATTTAAGAGGTTTCCATGGTTCTCATCAATTTTTGTTTATTAGTGACTAAATTTGTTGCATGTTTTAATTGGGCTGTGAAAATAAGGTGCCATTTACAATCTTTTAATAGAATTCTGGTGTATATACACAGGAATCTGAACGTGTGCACCTGTGGGTGGATGGGCACACGCAAGCACATACACACACACACACACACACGGATGCTGAGACAGTTTTATGGTACCATTGCCAAGAATAACTAATTTAGGAATAAATGCAGAATCTGATAATACAAGTAGTGTTTCTTAGGTAGTGTTAGAAATAATTTGTCTACATAAACATATGTGAATTCTTTTTAATTTTAAAATTGAGCATTAAAATTAAGCCACTGCCCTTTCCCTAAATAAGTATTTTAACAGTCTTTAAAAAAATCAGGTCTAGAAAAACAGAAAAGAGCCAGAACTCAAAAAGGCATTATATTACAATTTCCTTTAAGTAGAATACTTCTTTTCTTATTGTTCTGTATGTTTTTCTTTTTTTGAGACAGAGCTTATGTTTTAGGACTATTGTGTTTCCATGAGAAAGTCACTCATCTCCAGTTTTTATGTTTCTTAGAGACAACATCTAAAACTCTTACAAAATATGTTGTGGTGTTTGAGTGGGTTTTGTTTTTAAGAATTTTACTCCCCCAAAGAACTGCAGAAAACCAAAGAATATATTGTATCAGTTCTCTCTCACAACTGTTTTAGACAAATCTGTTCTATTGTTGAAGTTGTGCTGTTTTCTGTGATAACATTATCTGATAAATGAAGCTGTCAGTACCATCAGTGGCTAAACTACTTGTGCCCAAAAATTCCTTACCATTGTGCCACATGGGAAGCCCCACGTTATCCACTATGACCACCTTAATCATTTTTTCATTACAACCCATTTAAGAGGAACTTTTCTATTATGACCAGTTCAAGAATTTATCAGCAAAGTTTGCTAATAAAAAACATTTACACCTCTGAGTGTCGGGGGTAATGTTTACATTACAAATCCTCACCTTGGCTGTGTAATTTTAGCAGCTTCTTTTGTTTCTTAATTTCAGGCAGGTCCTCCTGATTTCTAATTTAAGAGGTTTCCATGGTTCTCATCAATTTTTGTTTATTAGTGACTAAATTTGTTGCATGTTTTAATTGGGCTGTGAAAATAAGGTGCCATTTACAATCTTTTAATAGAATTCTGGTGTATATACACAGGAATCTGAACGTGTGCACCTGTGGGTGGATGGGCACACGCAAGCACATACACACACACACACACACACGGATGCTGAGACAGTTTTATGGTACCATTGCCAAGAATAACTAATTTAGGAATAAATGCAGAATCTGATAATACAAGTAGTGTTTCTTAGGTAGTGTTAGAAATAATTTGTCTACATAAACATATGTGAATTCTTTTTAATTTTAAAATTGAGCATTAAAATTAAGCCACTGCCCTTTCCCTAAATAAGTATTTTAACAGTCTTTAAAAAAATCAGGTCTAGAAAAACAGAAAAGAGCCAGAACTCAAAAAGGCATTATATTACAATTTCCTTTAAGTAGAATACTTCTTTTCTTATTGTTCTGTATGTTTTTCTTTTTTTGAGACAGAGCTTATGTTTTAGGACTATTGTGTTTCCATGAGAAAGTCACTCATCTCCAGTTTTTATGTTTCTTAGAGACAACATCTAAAACTCTTACAAAATATGTTGTGGTGTTTGAGTGGGTTTTGTTTTTAAGAATTTTACTCCCCCAAAGAACTGCAGAAAACCAAAGAATATATTGTATCAGTTCTCTCTCACAACTGTTTTAGACAAATCTGTTCTATTGTTGAAGTTGTGCTGTTTTCTGTGATAACATTATCTGATAAATGAAGCTGTCAGTACCATCAGTGGCTAAACTACCAAAAAGGAGTCATCTAACTTTGTTTTTAACTACTTTTTAATTGCCTGCTGAGACTATCAAGAATAATATAAGAAAAATTTTAAAGCCTTTATAGCAAAGTTTTGGTATATCAAGCCATATAAAAAGGTGCATCAAAGGTTCAGAATTCTCAAGTCATTTCCATGAATTTCTCCTTTTAATATTCAGCTGCAGGGGATGGATAAGTAATGAAAACCCTTGGGATTTGAGGCTTTCTCTAAATTCCTGCTTTGACATTCCATGGATGTTATACATACTATCTCTGAATTTACAAAGAATCAGATGGATGTGGGAAACCAATGTGCACAAAACTTGAAACATGAAGGAGCCAGAGCAGGATTTAGAACAAATATCAGTGATTGAGAAATCATGTGTTTACCTAAGCCGAAGTCATTTGTCTAGCGACAAAGGCCTACCCACGAGGTTGTACCGATGTCAACGAACAAACATTTCATCCCTATTTCAAAGCACTTTAAGATGTTATTTTAATCCTTACAATACCACTTTGAGGTATGTAGGTGGCAAGTAATACCAAGATAAAAATGCAAACTGCAAAATAAATTGAATACAATTTAGGGAGTAAAAGAACTTTAGTTAATGGTTGCTTTGTTGCTTTTCTGCTTTTCTTGGAGGATCCATTGATGATTTCATTTGATCATATTTTGCAGGGCAGGACCAACAACACAGCATACTTGCTAAAACAGCCACTATAGACTATAGGAAAAGCCACTGGATTTCCACAGCTTTCTTTTTAGTTTATTTTTTACATTTTAACAATTAAAAAAAAATCTTAAACCTTTTATTTTGTTTGGGGGTAGAGTTGGACACGACTGGGTGTTTGAACAACAACAGTGGATTAACAATATTGTGGGCCACTGGATTTGCTCTGCCATGGCCCACACTCTGTCTGTGGAGTGTGCTTTCTCTGAATCTGAATAAATCCGTTTCTTACCTATCAAAAAAACACAAAAAAACCAAAAAAACTATGTTGTGATAGTTTCAGGTGGACAACAAAGGGACTCAGCCGTACACAGACATGTATCCATTCTCTCCCACACTCCCCTTCTGTCCAGGCTGCCACATGGTTCCCTGTGCTACACAGTAGGTCCGTTTTAAAAACAGCAGTGTTTACACTGGATTTTATCTAAAAGCCATGTAACTACTTCTTCCCCTTTTTCCTCCCTGGGGGTGATTGTAAGTTTGTGAGTCTGTTCTGTTTTGTAAATAAGTACATTTGTATCATTTCTTCTTGGGCTCTGCATATTTTGCTGCTGTTGTTGTTCAGTCACTAACTTGTGTCCAACTCTTTTGAACTCCATGGACTCTATGTAGCCCGCCGGGCTCCTCCATCCTTAGGATTTCTCAGGCAACTCTGGAGTGGGTTGCTGTTTGTTCTGTTTCTGTTCTGTTAATAAGTTTGTATCAGTTCTTTTTAGATTCTGCATATAAGGGATGACATATGACATTTCTCCTCTATCCACAGCTTTCTACTCATGCTAGCCTTGTCTGGAGATGAGCAAGGGACACACATGATTAGCTCTCCTATCCAGGCATTCTGGTCCTTCTTCCCCAGGCCTTGAGGGTCTGTGTCTACCATGAAAAGTAAAAGATCAAATATAGAGCTCTTAAAGAAAAGAGATAATACATTTGGATAATTATACTGCTTTTACTAGATGATATAAAAGTGGCATTAATCTTCAACATCTGCTGACTCTCACCACTGGATGCATTGGCTAATTAAAACTAGGATGTCTCCTGGAGATGGGAAAGCACAGAGGGGTGATTTTCCTTTTGTGATTCATTGGTAATTTAAATTGGCTGAAGGGAAGGCAGCCTCAGATAAGCTCCTCTGACTAATACCACCGGCCTGTAGTCTGTGGGTTGTAGAGGCGGCAGATGTGATGGGAGGTTGAAGACAGGAGAATGCAGCCTCAACTATTAGTGAAGGGGGGTTTGCTCATGCTTTTTTATGAAAACTAGGGGCGTTAAGATAGCATCCCATCTCGTTGTTTCCAAAGTAAGTTTTTTTCCTAAAGGTGCTTTACTGATACTTTCTGCACACTTGATGGCAGAGAGGACAGGGCACTTTTAATTCTGAGGTTGAGAGGAACACAAGGGTTTTGTTTTGCTCTTAATTTTGTTTACTGTCGCATGCAAGTGAACCTTATGGCTCTGATCAGTCCCCAGTGCGTTCAGCAACAGAGCCAGATTAATAGTATTGGAATAAGGTCCCCCATGGGAACGGAAAAATATACCATTCTAAGCTAAATTCAAATCTCTGAAACCATTTTGACCTTAGGTGGTCTCAGCCTGCAAAGGCTTAGAGCCAGGCTTGGGTTTCCAGCCAGAGATTGGGCTGGGGCGCTGAGGTGAAAGGACCAGACCCAAGCCACTAGACCATTGGTCAGCAACTATGCCTCAGCCCTTCGGCTTTGTAGACAAGCAGCTCCATGGACTCTATGTAGCCCGCCGGGCTCCTCCATCCTTAGGATTTCTCAGGCAACTCTGGAGTGGGTTGCTGTTTGTTCTGTTTCTGTTCTGTTAATAAGTTTGTATCAGTTCTTTTTAGATTCTGCATATAAGGGATGACATATGACATTTCTCCTCTATCCACAGCTTTCTACTCATGCTAGCCTTGTCTGGAGATGAGCAAGGGACACACATGATTAGCTCTCCTATCCAGGCATTCTGGTCCTTCTTCCCCAGGCCTTGAGGGTCTGTGTCTACCATGAAAAGTAAAAGATCAAATATAGAGCTCTTAAAGAAAAGAGATAATACATTTGGATAATTATACTGCTTTTACTAGATGATATAAAAGTGGCATTAATCTTCAACATCTGCTGACTCTCACCACTGGATGCATTGGCTAATTAAAACTAGGATGTCTCCTGGAGATGGGAAAGCACAGAGGGGTGATTTTCCTTTTGTGATTCATTGGTAATTTAAATTGGCTGAAGGGAAGGCAGCCTCAGATAAGCTCCTCTGACTAATACCACCGGCCTGTAGTCTGTGGGTTGTAGAGGCGGCAGATGTGATGGGAGGTTGAAGACAGGAGAATGCAGCCTCAACTATTAGTGAAGGGGGGTTTGCTCATGCTTTTTTATGAAAACTAGGGGCGTTAAGATAGCATCCCATCCCGTTGTTTCCAAAGTAAGTTTTTTTCCTAAAGGTGCTTTACTGATACTTTCTGCACACTTGATGGCAGAGAGGACAGGGCACTTTTAATTCTGAGGTTGAGAGGAACACAAGGGTTTTGTTTTGCTCTTAATTTTGTTTACTGTCGCATGCAAGTGAACCTTATGGCTCTGATCAGTCCCCAGTGCGTTCAGCAACAGAGCCAGATTAATAGTATTGGAATAAGGTCCCCCATGGGAACGGAAAAATATACCATTCTAAGCTAAATTCAAATCTCTGAAACCATTTTGACCTTAGGTGGTCTCAGCCTGCAAAGGCTTAGAGCCAGGCTTGGGTTTCCAGCCAGAGATTGGGCTGGGGCGCTGAGGTGAAAGGACCAGACCCAAGCCACTAGACCATTGGTCAGCAACAATGCCTCAGCCCTTCGGCTTTGTAGACAAGAATTTCCACAGAGACAGAAAGTAATGAAACAAGTTTTATTAACAGGAAAAAAGAGTACAGTACGTGTGCATAGATGTATGGGTAGACTCAGGGAGAGAGAGAGTTGCTGAGTTGCACCCCCGTGGCAGGCTGAATTACTTTTATGGGATATTTCTTCCAGGTTTCCTTTGGCCAGTCATTTTGACTTACCTGATTCACAGTCCATATCTGGTATTCCAGGATCCTCCCATGTGGGAGCACACATCTCTTAGTCAAGATGGATTTTACCCAAGAGGCCTGTGGGTAGCCTGGCATTAGTTAGCATAACTCCCCTTTAGCCTCCAAGGAGTCTTTCTGCCCATGTGTGGCTGGGAAGGTCTCCCGACCTCATGAATAAGAAATATGTGGTCTGGGCAGGGCCCAGCCTCCTCCCTTAATTGTCCTGCTAGACAATTAAGGAGTCTTGAGCCACAGAAAAGGAATCTGCAATTGCTTTACCATGTAAAGGGATCAGCTACCTCCTGCCTCAGTATGAGAAACGGCTTTTAGATAGAAATCCAGTGCCAGGGCTTCCCCTGGTGGTCCAGTGGGTAAGGACACCGCCTTGCAGTGCAAGGGGCGCCGGTTTGATCCCTGGCCTGGGAAGATCCCACGTGCCGCGGAGCGGCTGGACCAATGTGTCCAATTACTGAGCCGGAGCTCTGGAGCGCATGCGCCCAGAGCCGGTGCTCTGCGATTACACGGGCCAAAGAACAAAGATTGATGAAAATAGAGAAATGAAAGACCAGTAGAAGTGGTCCGCCCGCACCCCTCTCTCCCCACAAATAAATAAATAAATAAATCTTTTTAAAAAAAATCCAGTGCCAACCTTTCTTTAGTGGGGAGAGAGAGCTCAAGAGAGCTGTTGAACTTGGTTTGATGTCCTTTATTCAGGATAAGGAGAGCTTTGGAAAGAGTTCCAGACGGGTCAACCACCCGAAGGCTGCTCTTATTGAAGATGGTCTGAGGCTGTCTGTTCAGCTAAGCAAGTGCTAATGACTTCGAATCCCCTGCATCACCTGTGTTATACAAATGCAAACAACAGCATTATTATTCTTTATTTATATTCTATCACCAGGCTTCTGTCATTAACATACACGAAACTGCTTTCAGCAGAATTGGTAGCTGACAAAGATTCCTCCACCCCTAACATGTTCAAATGTCAATTTTCTGGTGGAAAAGAAAAAAAAAAAAAAAACTAAATAATTGAGTGAACCTCTGGTTAATTTCTAGGCCTCCAGAAAATCCCAATGTTTTACAAAGACAGAAAGTG
This sequence comes from Tragulus kanchil, assembly GCA_022376925.1. Classification (NCBI taxonomy): domain Eukaryota; kingdom Metazoa; phylum Chordata; class Mammalia; order Artiodactyla; family Tragulidae; genus Tragulus; species Tragulus kanchil. The sequence goes on along the minus strand of JAIOJX010000003.1, from coordinate 71,036,368 downwards.
TGTTCCCTGGGAGATGAGCTCTGGAGCTTGATAGTAATTGGTTAAAGTCTGACTTCAATTAGGTAAGCTTCTAAATGAGTAATACTTACCTTCAGTAAGTTTCTTAGCCCTCTGAACCTCAGTTTCAATTTCTTTAAAATATGAAGTAATTCTTAGCGGACTGGTTGGTTTGAGGACTGATTCAGATAATAGCTATATAACACTTCATCCATAATTACTGTTAAAAAACAGTCGTTTTTATTAACCCTGGGGCATAAAGAAAATATGTATACACTGATTCTGGGTCAAAAATGATTTATGGCTTACAAAGGAAAACATTTTGAAATGAGAAGTATATCTTCATCAATAGCCATAGTATCTTATTTCAGATGATATCTGAAAACCAGGAGGGCGGGGTGTCACAGAGCCTAGCCTTGGGTTGTGCAAAGAGATTTTCCAGGTTGGAATCTTCTGGAGCGCAGGCACACCACGGAGCTGTCAAATGTTCTGTTTTCAGTTTGTTGTTCAAACACAAAACTATGTAAAGTGCATACAGCAGCACATGAGACAAATCCGGTTTTTCTTCCAGCCTGGTATCGGTGATCAGCTAATTGGAAGTTCTATTTTTAAATGTTAAACCTTAGAATAGACAGCATTTCTGTGTGTCTTCTAGGCTGTATTTACCACAAGATAAAAAGCTGATATTCCAGAGAAATCCTCTTCATCTCTGTTTACTTGCTGGCATGGCCGACTTTGCATATGGGCGGGCCGTGTGAGTCAGCCAAATCTTAAATTTGATAAACTCTTAGCTCCTGTTTTTACACCATAACTGACACAGACGGTGACTATACATACCATGTTAAAAACACATGTATGTGGACTACACACTCATTATCTTTTGTTATTGATTTTTATCAACAAATGACAAGCAACAGGCTTAGTTACTGTACCATGCTAACTGTTTCTAGCATGGACTTGCTTTTTTAGGGGTTTATAGTCAAGTTTGATTCCTTTTCCCTACTGTTATATTATGGAAATAGGGTAATCTGATTGAAAAAAAAAACGGATTATTGTAAAACAGTAATTAATTCTTACTGCTTAACGTGAACATTCATACATATTAGTTTTCCAAGTAAATAAGTAGAACGCCTTGTTAAACTTCCTTTCTGCCAAAAATGAACTACCATCTGTGATCTACATGGCAGCTTTTTCTTTTTTAATACATATGTCCCCCCTTTTTGGGGAAGCATGCTAAGAGCTTTAATATGACATGAAACAGAAATAAAATAGTAAAAACACATTGTGTTTCAAGCATGAATGCAAAATTCAGATGGGTGACATTCAAGGAACTAGGGATTTCATGTGCCACCCATTAGTTTTTGTGGAAACTCTCAGTCCTTAATGTTAGAAAAAAATTGTCACGTGCAGGCAATTGGAAGTTAGGGAGAATAATTTTATTGTTTCGAAGATAGTTAAAGGTCTAGTGTTTAAAATAGACTGAATTTTATTAGTGATCTGAAAATCTCCAGTTAGAAAGATAAGCTGAAAAGGAAGGCAATACCAAGAAAGACTTTTGAATTGAATGCAAAGAGGTCTGAATTTTGGTCCCAGTGTCTTGGGCTCTACCACTTCACTTCCAAGGTCTATTGTCTTACCTGTGAAACAAGGGATTTGTGTGGACCAGTAACGATCACCTATAAATCCATCGCCCATATACAATCACTGCTGACACTTTTAGCTGGCCGTGACACCTCCACTCTTTTAAATCTCTTATCACCACGATTGTCACAATGCCCTTACAAATGCTTGGGCCACTTTATTTGAAATGACTATATATGATTCTACCTAACAGATATGCCTTTCTTTCTTTAATTATTCTCTTTTGTTGGGCATTTAGATGATCTCCAAATACAGTTTTAGAATTTCTGTAGGGACCCACAACTAGCCTCTCATTAACAATTAAAACAAGGGAATAGAGTTTATTGAAGCTGACCAACATTTTCACAACAGACATGAACATGCTGGATCTCTGGTTGATGACTTCCCAAGTGCTTCTCTCCACTTACAGATTAGTGAGCATCATCTGTATCTGTGATAGACAGACTATCCAATGAAGCCTATATCTTTTGTCCATCTGAAGCAAGAACATCCCAATGCCAAGGCGTGGTGCTCAGAGCTCATATTCTCAACACCTGTGGATGTGCATTTATTCTACTTTTCTACCTCATCTTATTATTTTTCTTCAAAACAGTAACTATGATAATACTTCTTTTCTGCCTTAGTGTTCCTTGTGTCTATCAAATACTTTTTTTGTCTGTAATTCCTTCAAATAAATATTGTCAAGATGTGTGGCTGATTCTTTATAGTTTCAATTCTGATATCAAATACCATATAAAGGAAAATAACATAAACCATTTATGATCTGGGCTTCCCTGGTGGCTCAGATGATAAAGAATCTGCCTGCAAAGCTGGAAACCTGGGGTTTGATCCCTGGGTCAGGAAGATCCTCTGGAGGAGGAAATGGCAACCCACTCCAGTGTTCTTGCCTGGAGAATTCCATGGACAGAGCAGCCTGGCTACAGTCCATAGGGTCACAAAGAGTCAGGCATGACTGAGTGACTTTCACTTACTTATTCATCTTCGACCACAAGGAATTTGCCATGTAAACAGTGTGCTCTGAGATGCCCAGCACCTAGCCTGTTCATAGTAGCTGCTCTATAAGTATTTCATTGAATGAATAAGAAAATGCAAAGAGAATGATCCTTTAAGAAAAATGAATGGCTACTTCTGATATTTGCTATAGCTACTGCTGAATAGGTCAGGTTTCAGGACAGGAGTTTCAGAAGCCAAAGCTGTGTAGTGTCAGATGGTTATTCTCCATGGGCAAATTGAAGAAAGCATGCGTGTAGTTGATAGCAGTACCTCCAAATGATTTAGACAAAATATTGAAAATGAGCAATTCTGGGGAAGGGATGGGGGAGTATGATGTTAAGTGCCATGACTGAAGAGAGGCATCCAAGTTTTTTACTCATTAAATTGGACTTTAATTACCTATTTTGACAAGTAAGAATTTAAGTCAGCAATCAGTGTGTTGGTGGCGAGGGGTAAATACAGAAATTTCTGCTTGGGAATTGATCAAAGGAAACCATCCCTCATCCTTCCTGTCAAGGATGATGTAATAATTACTCTGAAAAAGAGACAAGAGGAAAGAATACCACCTTGGTTTGTGGGATGGGTTTTGTGAGCAGAAATTTCCTTTTGATTGTCCTTACCTGCATGAAGTGGTTTTCTTCCCAGTTTGACCACATACATCAATGATGATTCCCACTTACTTATTAAGAAGTGAGAAGCATTAGAAAACGCCTTCAAAGCAAACAGCTACCAAAACAAACAAAAATACTGAAGGAGAAAAGAAACAAACCTTTTCTCTTAAGTACTAATCTAAATCCTTCACCGTCTTCCAAAGAAAATATTTTTTGACTAAAAAAAACAAACCTCTTTTGTAATTTTTTTATTATCTTACTATTTTTTTGGTGTGTGTGTGTGTGTGCTTTTAAAAAAATCTTTTAAATGAAAACTTCCAACTCAGGTTTCCCTGGTAGCTCAGTGGTAAAGACTTAACCTGTCAATGCAAGAGACACGGGTTCGATCCCTGATCCAGGAAGATCCCACATGCTGTGGAGCAACTAAGCCCGTGAGCTGCAACTATTGAGCCCATGTGCTGCAACTACTGAAGCCCGCCCATGTGCCCTAGAGTTTCACAAGTCACCGTAACAAGAAGCCTGCTCACCTCCACTAGAGAGCAGCCCCCACTCCCTGCAACTAGAGAAGAGCCTATGGAAGCAGTGAAAACCCAGAATAGCTGGAAAAAAAAAACGAAAAAAACTTATAGCTCAGTGGGGTTCATCTAAGTAAAATTATTAAAATCTATGAGATCAACTGGAGAGAAATACACCACAAAATTTTGTGATTATCGCTACATTGGGACTACAACGTATCTATCATTTTCTGTATATTGAGATTATTGATGGGAAAACAGTAAATTGAAGCTCTAAGCCCTGACTGCACCACTGGTATTTGTGTGAACTTGGGCAAACCACTTAACTTCGCTGTGCCTCAGTTTCCCTATCTGTAAGTGAAAGGGACCACCGGGGTGACCTCCAGATTTTCTTTCAGTTTGAATATTCTCTACCTAGCTGAAAAGAAAGTTCAGTTTGATACAGTCATTATGGAGGGCAATTTGCCGGTGTCTCAGAACTACAAATGCATCTGACTATTGACCCAGTACAGTCCCGTGGATTATGGAAGGGCTAAAAAGTTCAATAATTATTGAAGGGGTTGGGGATGGGTTGTGAGCAGAAATTTCCTTTTGATTGTCCTTACCTGCATGAAGTGGTTTTCTTCCCAGTTTGACCACATACATCAATGATGATTCCCACTTACTTATTAAGAAGTGAGAAGCATTAGAAAACGCCTTCAAAGCAAACAGCTACCAAAACAAACAAAAATACTGAAGGAGAAAAGAAACAAACCTTTTTCTCTTAAGTACTAATCTAAATCCTTCACCGTCTTCCAAAGAAAATATTTTTTGACTAAAAAAAACAAACCTCTTTTGTAATTTTTTTATTATCTTACTATTTTTTTGGTGTGTGTGTGTGTGTGCTTTTAAAAAAATCTTTTAAATGAAAACTTCCAACTCAGGTTTCCCTGGTAGCTCAGTGGTAAAGACTTAACCTGTCAATGCAAGAGACACGGGTTCGATCCCTGATCCAGGAAGATCCCACATGCTGTGGAGCAACTAAGCCCGTGAGCTGCAACTATTGAGCCCATGTGCTGCAACTACTGAAGCCCGCCCATGTGCCCTAGAGTTTCACAAGTCACCGTAACAAGAAGCCTGCTCACCTCCACTAGAGAGCAGCCCCCACTCCCTGCAACTAGAGAAGAGCCTATGGAAGCAGTGAAAACCCAGAATAGCTGGAAAAAAACGAAAAAAACTTATAGCTCAGTGGGGTTCATCTAAGTAAAATTATTAAAATCTATGAGATCAACTGGAGAGAAATACACCACAAAATTTTGTGATTATCGCTACATTGGGACTACAACGTATCTATCATTTTCTGTATATTGAGATTATTGATGGGAAAACAGTAAATTGAAGCTCTAAGCCCTGACTGCACCACTGGTATTTGTGTGAACTTGGGCAAACCACTTAACTTCGCTGTGCCTCAGTTTCCCTATCTGTAAGTGAAAGGGACCACCGGGGTGACCTCCAGATTTTCTTTCAGTTTGAATATTCTCTACCTAGCTGAAAAGAAAGTTCAGTTTGATACAGTCATTATGGAGGGCAATTTGCCGGTGTCTCAGAACTACAAATGCATCTGACTATTGACCCAGTAATCTTTCTAGAAATCCCTCCTGTGGATATACTTGCACATATGTAAAATTTGTTATATGAGATTATTCATTACCGAACAGTCTGTGGTTGCTAAAGAGTAGACACAAGCCACACATCCACCAGCCTGTGTGAGTAAACTGATACATACAATTTTACGGTAGACAGTTATAAATATATACTTTTAATTTTTTGAAACCATGTGTTAGGGATACTGGTACCGTAGGTACTCTGGAAAGACCAAAGAAAAGCAAATATGTCATTAAAAGAAACAATTAGGCAGGACAGTTCAGAAGATTTGAAGGATCTGGAGAGAAAGTCTGCTGAGAAAACTCCCTGAACCAAATACTTTCCTCCAATTGAGGTCCTGAAAAACCGGAATTGAAATGAAGGCAAGGCCAAATTTGAAGCTGGCTTCTTTTGCCAAGAATGATCCACCTGGGCACCGCCTCTGAGCAGGGTGCGGCCCTCTGAATGGAGGCTGCCTCTGCAAAGCAGTCTGGAAGGTCGAGGGTGGCCGCGGCGGTACCCTACCGCCTTCCTTTCCGCTCATCAACTGGGTTACTGAGGGCCTCTAGCGGCTGGCCGAAGAAGCCCGAACAGTCCCAGTTTGATAGAAAACGCAGAGACCGCAAGACGAGGGTGGGAACATCAGGATGGATTGAACATCAGGCGCACGACCCCCAGCCACCCCCAGTATCCGTGGGAAGCTCTTGCGATAAGCAAGATGATGGAAGACTTAGGAGTTCTCGGACGAATGAGAATGTCAAGAAGGAACAAATCTAAGTCTTCTCAAACTTTTCTAAACGAGGCCTCCTTTTCTTTAGATGTCACTTTTCCAGTGGAAGAACTGTCAAAAAAGATTTTGTGTGTGTGTGTGTGGGGGGAGAGGGTAGACGGAATTGGAAAATGTCATTTTGCACAAGATATTTAAAACCCTACCGTCAATCTCAAGTGATCCCATCCCTCCAAAAGGAAATACCTTCCATATTCCTTCTCAAAAAAGCAAAACCGAACTTGACAACTCTTTTTTCTGCTCCCTGAGACACAAGGGCCATTGTCTTCCTACCTTTGGCCCCACTGATCTCGGCAGGACATCCTGAACCTAGAGCCCGGACGGGGAAAGGCGGGGTGGGATGGAGGCTGGCGGCGGTGCCGGCCTTGCCGGCAACCTCAAGGAACACCTGACAGTGGGGCAGAGCTGCGCCCCAAGCCTTTGGTCCCGTCCCTTCTTAGCTCTTCCATGGTAAATAGCAAAGACCAGCAAACAGTTAAACTTAGTCTTAAGTTAGTGATAAAATGACCAGACTCACGAAATGCTCTCCCCTGACCCCTTCTCTGTCGCCCTGGACTGACTCAGTGGACAGTGTGAGGTTCTCGCCCAGGGGAAGAGGTTCCCACGGAGAGCATGCGGGTGAGGACGCCTTTGGGTCTGCGGGTGCGTGTGAATTAGGACCATCTTCCGTCCGCGCCGAGCCTCCTTCACTCCTTTCTAGTCTTAGGTCCAGAATAGAGTGAACCCGGCTGGAGGTTGCTGGGCTGGACAATTGGCCTCCGTCTACACCAACCGCAGAGGCTCAGCCTGCGGGTGCGGACAGGTGGGTTCCCGGCGCGGAGGCAGCGGCGACTGCGTCCTCTGCGCCGACTTGGCCGTCAGAGCCGCGGCCCCGGGGTTGGGGATGGGGATGTGCAGCGTGCGCAGGAGCCGGAGGACTCGACACATCGCAGGGAAAGAGAAACAAAACAAAACAAAACAAAAACAAAACCCACCGACTTCCCCACGTTTCTCTGCAAAGAAATCGTGGGCAGAGTCGAGAGGGGGCGACTGAGCAAAACTCCGCGAGGCCGTCTCTGCCCGCCCACCCAGCGCCCCCGGAGCGCGGCGCGTCCCCGGCCCCCGCCCGGCCCCGCTTCGGGCTCCGAGCGGAGGTCGAGGCGAAGCCAGCGGACTCGTTTCACTCGGGCTTCCCGAGTACTCTGCTGGGCTTCTCTGTAGTAAACAAAGTGTCGCCGCCGCCTCCACGTTGGTTTGCCTCCTAGCAATCAAAACACTGAGAGGGCGAGAGACTCACAGAAACACTCGAGAATTACCAGAAAATAATAACAGCCAAAAAAAAAAAAAGAGAGAGAGAGAGAGGGAGACTGCGTGCATGTGAAACAGAAAAACACCCCACTACCCCCCACCAACCCACTGCCGCCGCCCCGTGGAAAACCGGGCCCCGCCCAGACCCGCGTCCACTGGCTGCCTGGGCGGCGCCGCTGCGCGCTCATTGGTCGTGCAGGTTGTCACTTGGGGGCGGGCCGGCGCGCGCGCCGCCGCTGGCAGGGGGCGGCAGCAGATCCCGTAAGTCGGGCGGCCGCGTAGTCGCTGCAGCAGCCGCTGCCGCCGCCACATTCAACAGGCAGCTGCGCCGCGGTCGCGCCGCCCGGGAGAGCGAGCGGCCCGCGGCGTCCGTCCGTCCTTCCTTCCGCGGGCCGCGTCCGCAGGAGCGCGACGCCGGCGCTGTCGAGGCCCGGCGACTCTGGCCTGCCGTCCCGTCAGTGCAGCGGACCCGGAGGAGCCTAGATGTTGATGGACCCGTGAAGTTAAGTTCTGGGCTCGCGCTTCCACTCCGCCGCCGCGCCTTCCTCCCGGTTTCCGTCCGCTCGCGGCACCGACCTCACCCCTCCCGCCACTCTCGGACCGGGCTCTTCGCGCCCTCTCCCCTCGGCCCCCAGTGCTGCGCTCTCTCACTTCTTGGCAGTCCCCCGGCTGGGGGAGGGGCGGGGGTCACCATGGCCGAAGCGCCCCAGGTGGTGGAGATCGACCCGGACTTCGAGCCGCTGCCCCGGCCGCGCTCGTGCACCTGGCCGCTGCCCCGGCCGGAGTTTAGCCAGTCCAACTCGGCCACCTCCAGCCCGGCGCCGCCGGGCGGCGCGGCGGCGAACCCCGACGCCGCCGCGGGCCTGCCCTCGGCCTCGGCGGCCGCTGTCAACGCCGACTTCATGAGCAACCTGAGCCTGCTGGAGGAGAGCGGGGACTTCCAGCAGGCGCCCGGCTCCGTGGCGGCGGCCGCGGCGGCGGCTGCGGTGGCGGCGGCGGCGGCCGCCGCTGCTGCCACCGGGGGCCTGTGCGGGGACTTCCAGGGCGCGGAGGCGGGCTGCCTGCACCCAGCGCCGCCGCAGCCCCCGCCGCCCGGGCCGCTGTCGCAGCACCCGCCCGTGCCCCCTGCCGCCGGACCGCTCCCTGGGCAGCCGCGCAAGAGCAGCTCGTCCCGCCGCAACGCATGGGGCAACCTGTCCTACGCCGACCTCATCACCAATGCCATCGAGAGCTCGGCAGGGGCTCACCCCCCGAGTGGATGGTAAAAGAAAACACCCCACTACCCCCCACCAACCCACTGCCGCCGCCCCGTGGAAAACCGGGCCCCGCCCAGCCCCCCGCCCACCGGCTGCCCGGGCGCCCCCGCTGCGCGCTCATTGGGCGTGCCGGCTGTCACTTGGGGGCGGGCCGGCGCGCGCGCCGCCGCTGGCAGGGGGCGGCAGCAGAGCCCGTAAGCCGCGCGGCCGCCTAGGCGCTGCCGCAGCCGCCCCGCCACATTCAACAGGCAGCTGCGCCGCGGTCGCGCCGCCCGGGAGAGCGAGCGGCCCGCGGCGTCCGTCCGTCCTTCCTTCCGCGGGCCGCGTCCGCAGGAGCGCGACGCCGGCGCTGTCGAGGCCCGGCGACTCTGGCCTGCCGTCCCGTCAGTGCAGCGGACCCGGAGGAGCCTAGATGTTGATGGACCCGTGAAGTTAAGTTCTGGGCTCGCGCTTCCACTCCGCCGCCGCGCCTTCCTCCCGGTTTCCGTCCGCTCGCGGCACCGACCTCACCCCTCCCGCCACTCTCGGACCGGGCTCTTCGCGCCCTCTCCCCTCGGCCCCCAGTGCTGCGCTCTCTCACTTCTTGGCAGTCCCCCGGCTGGGGGAGGGGCGGGGGTCACCATGGCCGAAGCGCCCCAGGTGGTGGAGATCGACCCGGACTTCGAGCCGCTGCCCCGGCCGCGCTCGTGCACCTGGCCGCTGCCCCGGCCGGAGTTTAGCCAGTCCAACTCGGCCACCTCCAGCCCGGCGCCGCCGGGCGGCGCGGCGGCGAACCCCGACGCCGCCGCGGGCCTGCCCTCGGCCTCGGCGGCCGCTGTCAACGCCGACTTCATGAGCAACCTGAGCCTGCTGGAGGAGAGCGGGGACTTCCAGCAGGCGCCCGGCTCCGTGGCGGCGGCCGCGGCGGCGGCTGCGGTGGCGGCGGCGGCGGCCGCCGCTGCTGCCACCGGGGGCCTGTGCGGGGACTTCCAGGGCGCGGAGGCGGGCTGCCTGCACCCAGCGCCGCCGCAGCCCCCGCCGCCCGGGCCGCTGTCGCAGCACCCGCCCGTGCCCCCTGCCGCCGGACCGCTCCCTGGGCAGCCGCGCAAGAGCAGCTCGTCCCGCCGCAACGCATGGGGCAACCTGTCCTACGCCGACCTCATCACCAATGCCATCGAGAGCTCGGCGGAGAAGAGGCTCACGCTGTCGCAGATCTACGAGTGGATGGTCAAGACCGTGCCCTACTTCAAGGATAAGGGCGACAGCAACAGCTCGGCGGGCTGGAAGGTGAGTGGCCTCGGGGCGCACGGCCCGAGCGGGAAGGGGGTGGTGGGGGAGCCTGCCTCCGCCCGAGGTCGCGGCAGGGCAGCGGAGGGGGTGGCTGCAACTTCGCCTGGCCTGAAAGTGCAGGGCACGCGGGCAGCGCGTGCAGGGAGCGGGCGAGAGTGGCAGAGGTGGTCGTGGGCTTGCCCGGGCCCCTTCGGGGGACAGGAATAAGTGTGGGCGCGCGCTCTAGTGAGCGTTGGAGCGCGACCTGGAAGGGGCTTGCTGGGACCGGAGAGAGTGAAAAAAGTACGCCAAGAAGTGGACATCCGAGCGGGCAAAAAAGTTCGCCCGTGGAAGGGGAGGGGGTTCAGAGGGAGTTGCTCCCCCTCGATCGCGCGGACTCTATCCGCAGCTCCTTTCCCCAGCAGGACGTCTGGGGTGAGGGCGGCTGCCCTCTCTCCCCGCGGCGCGCGTCCCCAGCAGCCCCGGGACGACCCGCGGAGCCGTTTCCGCCGCCCTGTCTGGGGGAGGGCGCGGCCGTGGGCCTCGGAGCCCCGCCGCCCCGGGACCAGGCTGCAGGTGGAGGGGACCGGCAGGGTGCGAGCCGGGAGGCCCGTGGTGGGGGTGGGGGGCGGCCGCGCATTTCTGAGAGGCCGGCGTGCATTTTGTTTTGTTTTGATTTCCTTCAAAGTGGCCTCGAGTGCAGGGGGCCGGGCGTGCCCAGCCCGAAGTAGCGCCTCCGACACGTGCGAAGGGGCGGCCACCGTCTGCCGAGCGCCGGCGCCCGGCCTCGCGGGGCAAGCTAAAGTTCAAGTGTGACCCTCGGCGGGGGCGGGAGCTGGCGACGGCGAGGGAGGGGCCGCGGGTGCAGGAAGCGAGCGCCTTTAAAGGGCCAGCGCGTCCTGGCTGTGCGCGCCTCCGGGCCGGGCCGCGGGGCAGCGAACCAGAGCTCGTCTGCGCCAGGAAGTGCCCCCAAACTTAGCCTCGCCCAAGGTTCAAGGCCTTTAATTAGGCTCCGATAGGCTCCCCTGGGTGAGCAGGGGAACGTGTGTACTCTGTTGCTTTTCCATCTCTGTGCTGTCAAGACCGTGCCCTACTTCAAGGATAAGGGCGACAGCAACAGCTCGGCGGGCTGGAAGGTGAGTGGCCTCGGGCGCACGGCCCGAGCGGGAAGGGGTGGTGGGGAGCCTGCCTCCGGAGGTCGCGGCAGGGCAGCGGAGGGGGTGGCTGCAACTTCGCCTGGCCTGAAAGTGCAGGGCACGCGGGCAGCGCGTGCAGGGAGCGGGCGAGAGTGGCAGAGGTGGTCGTGGGCTTGCCCGGGCCCCTTCGGGGGACAGGAATAAGTGTGGGCGCGCGCTCTAGTGAGCGTTGGAGCGCGACCTGGAAGGGGCTTGCTGGGACCGGAGAGAGTGAAAAAAGTACGCCAAGAAGTGGACATCCGAGCGGGCAAAAAAGTTCGCCCGTGGAAGGGGAGGGGGTTCAGAGGGAGTTGCTCCCCCTCGATCGCGCGGACTCTATCCGCAGCTCCTTTCCCCAGCAGGACGTCTGGGGTGAGGGCGGCTGCCCTCTCTCCCCGCGGCGCGCGTCCCCAGCAGCCCCGGGACGACCCGCGGAGCCGTTTCCGCCGCCCTGTCTGGGGGAGGGCGCGGCCGTGGGCCTCGGAGCCCCGCCGCCCCGGGACCAGGCTGCAGGTGGAGGGGACCGGCAGGGTGCGAGCCGGGAGGCCCGTGGTGGGGGTGGGGGGCGGCCGCGCATTTCTGAGAGGCCGGCGTGCATTTTGTTTTGTTTTGATTTCCTTCAAAGTGGCCTCGAGTGCAGGGGGCCGGGCGTGCCCAGCCCGAAGTAGCGCCTCCGACACGTGCGAAGGGGCGGCCACCGTCTGCCGAGCGCCGGCGCCCGGCCTCGCGGGGCAAGCTAAAGTTCAAGTGTGACCCTCGGCGGGGGCGGGAGCTGGCGACGGCGAGGGAGGGGCCGCGGGTGCAGGAAGCGAGCGCCTTTAAAGGGCCAGCGCGTCCTGGCTGTGCGCGCCTCCGGGCCGGGCCGCGGGGCAGCGAACCAGAGCTCGTCTGCGCCAGGAAGTGCCCCCAAACTTAGCCTCGCCCAAGGTTCAAGGCCTTTAATTAGGCTCCGATAGGCTCCCCTGGGTGAGCAGGGGAACGTGTGTACTCTGTTGCTTTTCCATCTCTGTGCTGTCGAGCACGGAGGTACAGATCTCAGGGGAAGGGCAGAGGGCTTTGAGACCTGTGGTTTGGGGAAGTCGGAGTGGAGGTTCCAGTCTAGGGAACTCTTGCCTCGACGGAGACCTGTAGATGAAGTGCCTCACGCCCTTTTTGCCTTTCTAAGAGAGAAAGACACACACACACACCAGGAGAGACCCAGAGAGGGCAGGCACACCCCTGCCCCGAGGCCCTGGGGCGCTCTGGAGGACCAGCTCCAGGGAGGTTTACCGGCCTCCCTGCCGCTTCCAGAAACTGACAGTTCCTCGCTGTCGCTGGTGGAAGGATCGATGTGAAGGTTTTTTAGTTGAGCCAGACTCCTTCCTCACGCCTCATTTGGACTGAATTTTTTCTTCGCTGCGCGGCTGTTACACCAAGGTTTTACATACACTGTCATCCCTGTGGTTAATGTGTGTCAGAAAGGTTAAGTTAATCACATCGTAATGAAGTTCCTGGAGAAGCAGCCAGGATCTTATTTTTTTCAGAGTGTTTTTTTAGAGTAAAAGCATCACATAAAATCTCATTTATTACTAGGCATTACATGCAATTTTACCAAGAGCTTCAAAAAGGTAGAGTGCCTCCGAACTCCAAGCGCGGTGTATATTCTTTTAAGGCAGAACACCGGGGTTGTCTGCCCGATTCCATTTTACTTTAGGATTTGAATTTAAGTACTTGACTGACTTGTTCATTTATCAATTCTACTTCAGCCATTTAAAGCATTTGCCATTAAATAACTTTCGGATTCAGAGTACAGTATGTACTTACACCATTTTTGCATGTCCTTGGGAATGGATACAGCCTACTTCAGCTTGTTGGAGTGCCTTTCTTTAAAGATAGGGGAAGACAAGGTTTGGGGATTATTTTTAGTTTAGTCTTTCCTATGGCCTTAAATCAAGGTATTCTTCAAGTTGGAATACATCTTAAATATTTAAGGTTTTTTTAGTGCTTAAAAAAAAAATAGATTCTAAGGCCAGAAACACCGCTCAGCCGTTTTTATTAGGTTCTTACTTGTTTTAATTTTTTTCCCCAAACGTAATTGTAATTAAAAAAAAAAATTCAGTGCTCAGAGCTGGAAGGACTGTTAAATGTTAGTAAGAATTATTGGTCCTGAATTAGAGGCCCGGTTTCAGCTCCCAGTGAAAACCTAGTGGAGCTTTCAGAGGGAGCAGGAATAGGCTGCCATTCTCAAGTGAGAAAATATTTCAGGTGTAATCAGTCAGTTGATGTAAGTCAGATTACAGCAAGTGCATTTTCACTTTGAGTAAAAGGGTATTTTAAGAAGAAAAGAAACAACCTGAAGTGTTTCTAACTCATAACTAGTCTTCTGGTTGGAGTTTTCATAAAAATGAGTTACTTGTTAAAACCAAGTTTCACTCTCAGATCTGAAAGACCTGCCTGTTTTAAAGATTCATAAAAAGGAAAAATTTTTACTATGACTTTTACCTTAAAAAAATTCATCTCTAGAATGCAAATCAACCCAAACTTAACTGTTTTAGGACTGAGGAGAGGCTGCTTTGGAACTAAACTGTTTCCTGTGATTTACTACAGGGAATTAGACTGACCCTTTAATTAAATATAGTTTCTTGAGCTTGACTTCCAAGGGTCTGCCTGAGAATTTGAAAGTCATTTGCATAGGACAGATCTTTGGAAAGCATCGAAAAGTTCTAAAATTTTACTTCCTTAAACATTGGTTGTATTCGTGGGGTATGCATTTTTATTTGTAGGAGTGGTATGCCAAATCTGCTCTCTACTTGTTTAAATATTGCTTAGAATTGTCATAAGGCTACACACAAAGTGGAAGCTGAGACTTTTGGAAAACCCGGGATCTTTTAAACCATGCACAGTATTTATAAATAGTGAAACTTCATTTCCATGACCTTTTTTTTTTCTCTCCCCGTATAGAAGCTTTCTAGAGCTTGGGAAGTAAAGCTTTAGTTCTGTGTTTCTTTTGAAATTATTTGAAATGCTTAATACAGGTGAATATACTTCAACAGTAAGACTTAAGCTGCTAAAATTGTCTAATTATGAGCTACCTGAGATATTCTTTATTTTGGAATGAAGTTTCTTTCATTTGGGTTATGAACTGTTTTATTAGGTTCTTACTTGTTTTAATTTTTTTCCCCAAACGTAATTGTAATTAAAAAAAAAAATTCAGTGCTCAGAGCTGGAAGGACTGTTAAATGTTAGTAAGAATTATTGGTCCTGAATTAGAGGCCCAGTTTCAGCTCCCAGTGAAAACCTAGTGGAGCTTTCAGAGGGAGCAGGAATAGGCTGCCATTCTCAAGTGAGAAAATATTTCAGGTGTAATCAGTCAGTTGATGTAAGTCAGATTACAGCAAGTGCATTTTCACTTTGAGTAAAAGGGTATTTTAAGAAGAAAAGAAACAACCTGAAGTGTTTCTAACTCATAACTAGTCTTCTGGTTGGAGTTTTCATAAAAATGAGTTACTTGTTAAAACCAAGTTTCACTCTCAGATCTGAAAGACCTGCCTGTTTTAAAGATTCATAAAAAGGAAAAATTTTTACTATGACTTTTACCTTAAAAAAATTCATCTCTAGAATGCAAATCAACCCAAACTTAACTGTTTTAGGACTGAGGAGAGGCTGCTTTGGAACTAAACTGTTTCCTGTGATTTACTACAGGGAATTAGACTGACCCTTTAATTAAATATAGTTTCTTGAGCTTGACTTCCAAGGGTCTGCCTGAGAATTTGAAAGTCATTTGCATAGGACAGATCTTTGGAAAGCATCGAAAAGTTCTAAAATTTTACTTCCTTAAACATTGGTTGTATTCGTGGGGTATGCATTTTTATTTGTAGGAGTGGTATGCCAAATCTGCTCTCTACTTGTTTAAATATTGCTTAGAATTGTCATAAGGCTACACACAAAGTGGAAGCTGAGACTTTTGGAAAACCCGGGATCTTTTAAACCATGCACAGTATTTATAAATAGTGAAACTTCATTTCCATGACCTTTTTTTTTTCTCTCCCCGTATAGAAGCTTTCTAGAGCTTGGGAAGTAAAGCTTTAGTTCTGTGTTTCTTTTGAAATTATTTGAAATGCTTAATACAGGTGAATATACTTCAACAGTAAGACTTAAGCTGCTAAAATTGTCTAATTATGAGCTACCTGAGATATTCTTTATTTTGGAATGAAGTTTCTTTCATTTGGGTTATGAACTGATAGTGCATTTCGTTGTACTATTTAAATATTCTGATCTGTTCTGTTCTAAGGGCTTGCAGTCTGCAGGTGAGTAATTTAGCTACAGAGATTCCATGGAGGGATGATGGCTGCTTTCTTGCTGCAGTTATATTTGACAGGATCCTGGTGAGGATTACTGAAATTACCTTAAAGAAAACCTTTATTTCCAGTTGGGTGAACATCTCAATATCTGTATCCAGAGAAAGGAGCATGAGGAAAGAAAGTTGAGAACAAGGTAATACAGCTAAGTGTGATGTTTTATTTGCTGTAGACTGAAAGTTACGTGGGCCTGATGTGACCATGTCTGTGGCCGAGATGTTTTGTCCTGAAATTCCCAAATAGATGTCAAAAAAGGAATACCTAATTGCTCCTCATAAGAACTTCATTTTCTTTTTTTTTACTTTTAGCCATGTGGTAAATCCTTGGGGAGATGTAGCGGGAGGGGTGGCTTCTATTTTTGAATGATAGCTTTTTTTTAACTGGCAAAACATTTAAATACTGGAAAGAAGGCATTTTGAATTCTCACGTCTCATGTAGACTTTAAAAAAGGGTTAAAGTTTGTTGAGACACCCCTTCCCCCGTTACTGAGAGGCTGTGGAATTGGCAGTGGACACAAGTATTCCCAGCTATCATATACTGCACGGAGATCTCAAATGGGCGTATGGGAGGTGCTTCCCAGGTGGCCCAGTGGTAAAGAATCTGCCTGCCAACGCAGGAAGTGCAAGAGAGACAGGTTTAATCCCTGGGTCAAGAAGATCCCCTGGAGTAAGAAATGGCAACCCACTTCAGTATTCTTGCCTGAAAAATTTCATGGACAGAGAAGACTGGCAGACTGTAGTACAAGAGGTTGCAAAAGAGGCCCAGGGACCGAGAGCACACACAGACACACAGACACACACACACACACACACACACACACACACACACATTTGAAATTGGGAGGGAGGAGCGAATGCTTAATGATTACTTTGCATCCTTAATGGGGCCCCAGCTTTTTGCTGGCCATTGTGCTCTAATCTCTTGACCCAGCTTCCTCACCTGCAGTTCTGGTGACTTTCCAAGAGAATGGCTGTTACTATTAGCCTGAAATTTCTTTGGGAATCCTGAACTATTTGCATCTTTCTGGAAACTCTGCTCTTGGAAACCGCTTAGTACCCTGGCTGGCATCACGTGAATTGACTCTGCTAGTTTGGTCTTTGCCATAACTTTGGGCCTTCTTGGAATGCTCTTAGAAAGGCTGTGTAGGGATGATGGGAGAGAGCAAAGGAGTTTGCAGTAGAGCTTTGCATTGAATGAGTAGATTCAGCTCTGCTTCTGTTGTTCAGGATGTGCCTTCGTAGTAACAGTGTGCAGAGACTTGCCCAATCCCACTGGGACTTTCATGCGCGCGTGCATGTGTGTGTGTGTACGCGCACACACACAAAATTCTGAAGTTGTGAATCAGAAGGGAACAGATGAACTTGGAAGTGTTTATTTTGGTGTGTGAGGCGTAAAAGCTTGTGTTCAGTGGATACGCTGTGTACAGATGCACTCCAGTGTTGAAGTAGTCTCTCTCTTTGTTCATTACCCATGCCAAACAACATTCAAGTGAGTGGCAGAGAAATTCTTCGCAGAGACTTACTAATTCTTTTTTCTTTTTGTAGTCTTATATAGAACACAAGAAACATGAAAATGCTTATTGGTACATTTATGGTTTCATATGGGTCAACCTTTAAAAAACAAAACCTTTTTTCCCACTGGCAACCGAGTTCACGCCTACTCAGTCTATTTACGGTTTATGGACTTGTGGGTTAAGCACCGAAAGGACTGAGTCTTGGGTTGAGTTATTCTTTTTTTTTTTTTTTTTTACTTTTATTTATTTATTTTTGACTGTGCTGGGTCTTTGTTGATGTGTGGGTTTAGCTGCTCTGCGGTATGTGGGATCTTCCTGGATCAGGGCTTGAACCTGTGTCTCCTGCACTGGCAGATGGGTTCTTATCCACTGAGCCACAAGGGAAGCCCCTTGAGATATTCTTACCACTTGGAAGGCATTTGGGTCACTTTCCGCCAACCGTTTATTCATCCTCGTGTACCTTTGATATAACCAAAAGAAAAGCAAAGCTAATCAGTTTGGGTATTAGGTCCCATAAAATTGGAAAGCTAAATCTGCAACTTTTTTCCTTTTCCAGGTTATGTAATGAATATTCACCTTAATGTATTACTTAAATAAGGATGTAAATTCAACTTGTGTGTTTTTCAGACCATATTCATTACAGAAAAAAAAAAGGATGACAAAACTGGGTAAAGAGGGACTTCTGTAGGCCCCATGTCTGGGTTTCTGATGATGGCTGAAGCGGCTCTCTCTGCTGTCTGCGTTCTTCCTCTCTCAGTGTTGCCTTCACCTATGTAGACATCCTTTCTTTTCTTGGGCTCAGTTACATTTTCCTATCCTGATCCTTCTGCCCCTTCTGGCTTCTCCAGTGAGATGGTTCCTTTTCCTTCTGTGCTGAATTGTAAGGATGTCTCAGGACTAAGTGTAGACTTAATAACTTAACCCGTTTATTGTCCAAGTCTCCTGTTAATCAAAGGTCTTCTTAGTTGTCCCCCTTTCACCTCCAACAGCTATTCTAAACCCAGTGTACTGTATTTCCTCTTACTCTCAAGTTCCCTGGTTTGGTTAATGATCTGTAGCACTTTCCCTCATTTTCACACTTGGATGTCCTCATCAGCACTCTCTTCTCAGTGTCTCCAAGTCCCTCAGCTCTTCTTTATCGCAGTCTCTTGAGACTTTGGCATCCCGGCTTCTCACCGCTCGCTCCTCGACTCTTGTATCAGGCCCAGTCCATTCAGCCTCCTGACGCAGAGCCTCCTGTGGATCTCCTGGAGATCCCCAAGGTTTGCTCAAGTCAGTTCCATCCACTTCCAGCCTTGGCTAGCGTCAGAAGGAAGGCATGTTTGATTCTGCGACTGAATGAATGCTTGGGAATCTCCTCCTACATGCTGCTGCGCATTTTCACTTAACTTTGTGTGTTTTGGCATCTCAGTTATGTTGTAAATATACAGTTGGAAAAAAGATTTTCTTGAAGCATGGATCTTTTTATGTTTCAGCTTCCTGTGTGTTCGAGATGACTACATTCTGACATAGGGAATATAGCCAATATTTTATAATAACTGTAAACAAACTATAACCTTAAAAACTGGGAATCACTTTATTGCACATCTGTAGCTTATAATATTGTGTATCAACTAAATAAAAGTCACATTCTGTAATACATTTCCGCCATTATTCATTACAATAAAAAAGGATGGACCAAAAAAAGCTAAATCTGCAACTTTTTTCCTTTTCCAGGTTATGTAATGAATATTCACCTTAATGTATTACTTAAATAAGGATGTAAATTCAACTTGTGTGTTTTTCAGACCATATTCATTACAGAAAAAAAAAAGGATGACAAAACTGGGTAAAGAGGGACTTCTGTAGGCCCCATGTCTGGGTTTCTGATGATGGCTGAAGCGGCTCTCTCTGCTGTCTGCGTTCTTCCTCTCTCAGTGTTGCCTTCACCTATGTAGACATCCTTTCTTTTCTTGGGCTCAGTTACATTTTCCTATCCTGATCCTTCTGCCCCTTCTGGCTTCTCCAGTGAGATGGTTCCTTTTCCTTCTGTGCTGAATTGTAAGGATGTCTCAGGACTAAGTGTAGACTTAATAACTTAACCCGTTTATTGTCCAAGTCTCCTGTTAATCAAAGGTCTTCTTAGTTGTCCCCCTTTCACCTCCAACAGCTATTCTAAACCCAGTGTACTGTATTTCCTCTTACTCTCAAGTTCCCTGGTTTGGTTAATGATCTGTAGCACTTTCCCTCATTTTCACACTTGGATGTCCTCATCAGCACTCTCTTCTCAGTGTCTCCAAGTCCCTCAGCTCTTCTTTATCGCAGTCTCTTGAGACTTTGGCATCCCGGCTTCTCACCGCTCGCTCCTCGACTCTTGTATCAGGCCCAGTCCATTCAGCCTCCTGACGCAGAGCCTCCTGTGGATCTCCTGGAGATCCCCAAGGTTTGCTCAAGTCAGTTCCATCCACTTCCAGCCTTGGCTAGCGTCAGAAGGAAGGCATGTTTGATTCTGCGACTGAATGAATGCTTGGGAATCTCCTCCTACATGCTGCTGCGCATTTTCACTTAACTTTGTGTGTTTTTGGCATCTCAGTTATGTTGTAAATATACAGTTGGAAAAAAGATTTTCTTGAAGCATGGATCTTTTTATGTTTCAGCTTCCTGTGTGTTCGAGATGACTACATTCTGACATAGGGAATATAGCCAATATTTTATAATAACTGTAAACAAACTATAACCTTAAAAACTGGGAATCACTTTATTGCACATCTGTAGCTTATAATATTGTGTATCAACTAAATAAAAAGTCACATTCTGTAATACATGAGGATACTTTTATTAGTATCACTAAAGAACTGTGATTATTTTCAGTCTGTTGTCCCAAGTATTTTCTTCCCATTTGTTGAATGATTATTGTGTGTGAGTTGTTAGATGCATTGGATTGATAGGAAATGATTCACGTGTGGACCCTGTAGGGAGATTAGATGTGACATGTAATACCTACAGTATATGGTAGCATGGTTAAGTGCCTCTGAGGAGAATGGAGTTCTGGGTTGGCCGTTGAGGTGGACCTTGAAAATGGGAGGTTATTCTCCCAAGATTTCATTATGAGATATTCTCTTCTGAACACTTGTACACCTACTGCCTAGTTCTGCATCTGTTGTCTTATTGCACTTGCTTTATCGTACATTTATTCACTGGCACATGCATCTTCCCATCAGTCCATGTTAGTTTTTTAAATTTATTTTTGGAATGATGGGTCAGCCTTTATAAAGACGTGAAAACAGGGGGACCATGGTTTCTCTGAGTGATAGGTACATGCATCCCATAGGGAAGGTTTGAAACCACAGGAAGCAGAGTCTATGGTGAGACAGAACTTGGACTTTATATACATTATCAAAACAGTACCACGAAAGATTTATTATGAACAATTATATACCAAAAAAATTGGACCATCTAGAAAAGTACGTAAATTTCTAAAAAATATAAATGCTAAGACTAAATCATTTTGGAAAAAGAAAAAAAAAACTCCTGGAGATCCCCAAGGTTTGCTCAAGTCAGTTCCATCCACTTCCAGCCTTGGCTAGCGTCAGAAGGAAGGCATGTTTGATTCTGCGACTGAATGAATGCTTGGGAATCTCCTCCTACATGCTGCTGCGCATTTTCACTTAACTTTGTGTGTTTTTGGCATCTCAGTTATGTTGTAAATATACAGTTGGAAAAAAGATTTTCTTGAAGCATGGATCTTTTTATGTTTCAGCTTCCTGTGTGTTCGAGATGACTACATTCTGACATAGGGAATATAGCCAATATTTTATAATAACTGTAAACAAACTATAACCTTAAAAACTGGGAATCACTTTATTGCACATCTGTAGCTTATAATATTGTGTATCAACTAAATAAAAAGTCACATTCTGTAATACATGAGGATACTTTTATTAGTATCACTAAAGAACTGTGATTATTTTCAGTCTGTTGTCCCAAGTATTTTCTTCCCATTTGTTGAATGATTATTGTGTGTGAGTTGTTAGATGCATTGGATTGATAGGAAATGATTCACGTGTGGACCCTGTAGGGAGATTAGATGTGACATGTAATACCTACAGTATATGGTAGCATGGTTAAGTGCCTCTGAGGAGAATGGAGTTCTGGGTTGGCCGTTGAGGTGGACCTTGAAAATGGGAGGTTATTCTCCCAAGATTTCATTATGAGATATTCTCTTCTGAACACTTGTACACCTACTGCCTAGTTCTGCATCTGTTGTCTTATTGCACTTGCTTTATCGTACATTTATTCACTGGCACATGCATCTTCCCATCAGTCCATGTTAGTTTTTTAAATTTATTTTTGGAATGATGGGTCAGCCTTTATAAAGACGTGAAAACAGGGGGACCATGGTTTCTCTGAGTGATAGGTACATGCATCCCATAGGGAAGGTTTGAAACCACAGGAAGCAGAGTCTATGGTGAGACAGAACTTGGACTTTATATACATTATCAAAACAGTACCACGAAAGATTTATTATGAACAATTATATACCAAAAAAATTGGACCATCTAGAAAAGTACGTAAATTTCTAAAAAATATAAATGCTAAGACTAAATCATTTTGAAAGAGAAAATGTGAAGAGACCAATTATTAAGGAGACTGAATCAATGACACATAACCTCCCAATAACCAAGTGCCTAGGATGAGATGATTAAGTGCACTTGTTCTAAGCATGCAACAATGGTTCAATGTGCCTTTGAAATTTAGCCATTAAAAATGAATAAAATGATATTATCTGTAAGAGCAAAAAAAAAAAACAGTACCACGTTACAGACTGGATTTTTCTATGAGATTGTATCCTTGTTTTATAATATAAGAAGTTGTGAAAATAGTCTTGCATTTTTAGTTTTCTAAATACAATTTCTTTTTTTTTTTTTAACATTTATTTATTTATTTATTTTGGGGGGGCGGGTTGGGGTGGGAGGGGTTGGGCGGGCCACTTCTATTGGTCTTTCATTTGTCTATTTTCATCCGTCTTTGTTCTTTGGCTCTTGTGGGCCTCCCATCGCGGTGGCCTCGCTCGCGCTGCCTCTGGGCGCATGCGCTCCAGAGCTCCGGCTCGGTAACTGGACACATCGGTCCAGCTGCTCCGCGGCACGTGGGATCTTCCCAGGCCAGGGATCGAACCGGCGCCCCTTGCATTGCAAGGCGGTGTCCTTACCCACTGGACCACCAGGGAAGCCCCTAAATACAATTTCTGAGAAGTGTGCTCTTGTATAACTCCGGAGGCCTATGAGATGCAGTTCAAAGACACTGCTACGAGAGGGAGGTTCAGGAGGGAGGGAACATAGGTGTACCTGTGGCAGATTCAGGCTGATGTGGGGCAGCAAACAACGACTCTGTAAAAAATAAAACATAAATGAAAAAAAATAAAGACTGCTGCATCTGCTTTAAAACCAGCATGCAGGATTTGGTAGTGCATGAAACAGAATTGACTCACTGTGACTAGTAGAGGTGTGTAAGTCAAATGTTTAGCTTTTTACTTGGTCTGCTCTTTAAAATCGGCTTTCATGCCTAGTGTCCTGAGGTCATAGTGATTCAAAGAAAGAGAGATTACCACTGATGGTAATTCTTACTATTTTTTTTTTAATTAGAAGTGTTGAAGTTAGCAGTCTTTAAATATATACCTAGGGCACTTACGAGTGAAAGTTATGTTACTTTACAGTTTCAATGTCAGTTCTGATATTAGCTAAATATCAGACATATTAGACAGCATTCTCATTGTATTACAGCTTTATTCACTAACCCAGGTATGGGATGAAGAAGGTTGTAAGGAGGTGTTCCAGTAGCTCCAGAAGAGATTGTGTTTAGATGGATTAAACCACAAATTGATGTCAGGCAGAGAGACGTAACTGCGTGAGTTCAGAATACTTGGAGTGAGTCTGACTAGCTTTTTGTGAACTAAGATGTTTATACAATAAAAAAACTCAATGGCGCATCAGAATGGCAGAGATATGTATTAAAGCTTATTAGCTATTTTATAAATGACAGGTGTTGAAGAAATCTAGGAAGCTGTTTTACTCCGGGTTTTATACTTATAGGAGCAGACAGCACTTTATTCAAAAGATGCCCTGCAGTGGGGAGGGGTCAGAGATGCAGAAACAGACCGCGTGGCTCACCACTGTGAGGTTTTGTTAAATGAGTAAGTTAACCTTCCACTTGGATGAAATCGCTTTCCCAGCACACCAGGGCATGACTCTTGTGTGATTGCTAATGATGTCAGTCAGGGTCATCGAGTCAAAAACAACTAGGAAACGATATGGAGTCAGTCAGTCAGTCTAATTTTTTCCCACTTTCAACTTCTGTAGAGTGAGGGTGAACATGGCAGGCCACGTCTTTGGTCTTTCCTTCCTTAAGCAGAGAGAGAGGTAACACATCATCTTCTGGGTGGAGAGTTCAGTCAGTGCCCAGGGCTGTGGGTTGACAGATCATTTCTTCCAAGGTGGCCCGTTGCTGCTGACACCAAGTAATATGAGTTCTTCAGTTCTTAGTGATCGTGGGTGGCATGCTGTCGTTTGAGAAGAGACTGCCCCCTCTCACGCATGTGGCCCTGGGTGTGTGCCTGTGACCTGCATGTGCTCTTGCCTCTGATGGGCCCTGCTCTTGTCCAGCCCCCGGCGTGGAGATGTCCACCTGACCACCTTTTTGACTGACTTGCTTCTGCAGTCTCTGTCTGCATTGATCTTTGGCCTAAAAAGAAAGGCCTTTTGCCTGGATTAATTTTCTCCCTTAGATGATACTTGTCTTAATTACGGCATTGTTCTGGGTGTGACTTAAATGACAGGACTGATCCTAATACTAAACCCTGTGGCTTTATTCACTAACCCAGGTATGGGATGAAGAAGGTTGTAAGGAGGTGTTCCAGTAGCTCCAGAAGAGATTGTGTTTAGATGGATTAAACCACAAATTGATGTCAGGCAGAGAGACGTAACTGCGTGAGTTCAGAATACTTGGAGTGAGTCTGACTAGCTTTTTGTGAACTAAGATGTTTATACAATAAAAAAACTCAATGGCGCATCAGAATGGCAGAGATATGTATTAAAGCTTATTAGCTATTTTATAAATGACAGGTGTTGAAGAAATCTAGGAAGCTGTTTTACTCCGGGTTTTATACTTATAGGAGCAGACAGCACTTTATTCAAAAGATGCCCTGCAGTGGGGAGGGGTCAGAGATGCAGAAACAGACCGCGTGGCTCACCACTGTGAGGTTTTGTTAAATGAGTAAGTTAACCTTCCACTTGGATGAAATCGCTTTCCCAGCACACCAGGGCATGACTCTTGTGTGATTGCTAATGATGTCAGTCAGGGTCATCGAGTCAAAAACAACTAGGAAACGATATGGAGTCAGTCAGTCAGTCTAATTTTTTCCCACTTTCAACTTCTGTAGAGTGAGGGTGAACATGGCAGGCCACGTCTTTGGTCTTTCCTTCCTTAAGCAGAGAGAGAGGTAACACATCATCTTCTGGGTGGAGAGTTCAGTCAGTGCCCAGGGCTGTGGGTTGACAGATCATTTCTTCCAAGGTGGCCCGTTGCTGCTGACACCAAGTAATATGAGTTCTTCAGTTCTTAGTGATCGTGGGTGGCATGCTGTCGTTTGAGAAGAGACTGCCCCCTCTCACGCATGTGGCCCTGGGTGTGTGCCTGTGACCTGCATGTGCTCTTGCCTCTGATGGGCCCTGCTCTTGTCCAGCCCCCGGCGTGGAGATGTCCACCTGACCACCTTTTTGACTGACTTGCTTCTGCAGTCTCTGTCTGCATTGATCTTTGGCCTAAAAAGAAAGGCCTTTTGCCTGGATTAATTTTCTCCCTTAGATGATACTTGTCTTAATTACGGCATTGTTCTGGGTGTGACTTAAATGACAGGACTGATCCTAATACTAAACCCTGTGGCTTTAGCAGCTCTGGATATGTTCCCCAGCTCACCTGATTAAAAATGAAGCTGTCCTGAGACAGATGGTGGGACGAGCTGGTGGCCTGTGTCCGTTTGCCTTACCCTCGTTGGATGAAGCTAAACAGCTATTTCTCAGTTGTCTTTCCTCCCAAATCTAGAAAATGGGTCATGATTTTGTGAGTCTCTCCTTTTATTAAATTAGAACTTTGTTAAGAACCAGGACCAGGCGGGGCAGTTGTGAAGACTCTGCCTGCCAGTGCAGGAGATCCAGGTTCAATCTCTGGGTTGGGAAGATCCTCTGGAGAAAGAAATGGCAATCCACTCCAGTGTTCTTGCCTGGAGTACCTCATGGACAGAGGAGCCTGGCGGGCTACAGTCTGCGGGGTCGCATACGGGTGAACAGGACTGAACAGACGTGCACAGTCAGAACTGAGAAAGAAACGTTTTTCTGTTTGCAACCTTGACCCTGAAGTTGTTACACAGCTGTCTTTGCTCTGCGAGTCAGGGGCTTCCATTACTGGTTTGCTGAGTTAAAAATTTGAATGTAGCTAAAGGAACCTGACTTCAGGAAGGGGGAGGAGACCTCAGTGGTTGTGTTGTGGACCTGCAGTAAAAAAAAAAAGAAAAAAAATTCAAAGAGCATGATTAACCCCCCCTCAGTCTAATTTGGACTCAAGCCAAAAGAGAGGCCTAGTGAGTGAAGGAATTAAGTGGAGAAGGAGGCACTTAGCTTTGCCAAATCTTTGCACTGCTCACTCCCGTATCAGTTTCCTGTTTTAATTAGAAAGTTGGTGCTTTTCCTCTGCCAGTAGCATGCCTCGGAAGCCTGCCATGCAGGTGGCTTCAAGGGAGACCCTGTCTGAGTGAGGAGTGCCTGTTCACAGCATGAAGCACAGCATCTTTGCAGTGGCGCTGAGGACTAGAGTGAAGAGGGTCTGCCTGCAAAGAAATGCGTTTGAATTTCAAGTCCAGTTTGGAGAGAGAAATTATAATTGAGTTACGTAATTCCCAGACTTGTTAATATTGTGTGTCCTTCAAAGCTTTAAAAACAAAATAACCACATACATATCTGGAGATGGTCTATGAAAGTGAATATATCATACTTCAGACAGTTTGGTTGTTTGGAAGCGAGGGCAAAGGAAATGGTTTGCATATGGTTCAGCCAGAGGCTCTTCTTTTGGCAGATTCTTGAGGTAGTTGATTTTTTTCCCGGTGCTCCCTATTTTGACATGAATTTTTGCTGTTACTCCATTAAGTGTAGGATTGCATCCAGATAGGTGTATTAGAGATGTTCTTTACTCTGTAATGTTTAATTTGCAGAATCACCAGTTTGTCACACCAGTGAGGGTTCCTTGTCAGCTTTCAGTCCGCCATACTGTGATTTGAATACTGGAGAAACCCAGCCACCTTAAAGGCAGGCTTTGCATCACCTGTCAGCCCTGGGGGGCCTGCCTTGAAGGGGCCAGGCAGGAGGTAGCCAAGGGGAACGTGCTGAACTTGTAAATATCAGCTGAAGTTGTTTGTGTACCGGGGACCTAGCTGGTTGCATCTCTCCAAACTTGAATGTAATCCTCCCTCCCATCCATGGATAAGATATGCATGCCATCATGAAATTTACATGCAGTGAATATGAAAGAATCCTGTAGACCGTAAGGAGAGAGTTTTCTGTAATCCTTGTGACTGTATTGGTCTCCCTTCCTCAGCCTTTTGGAATTTAATTTTCTCTTTAGTGGCCCATTATGACATTTGCATACACTGAATGTGAAAGATTCCTATGCACTCAATCTTCTGTTACTCAGAGTGACTTCCTGAACTGTTTTAGAATTTATGAAATAGAATTACTTACCTAGGGCTTGGATTTATAATTATTGTATGCATTTGCATTAATGTGCAGGCTTTCAGATTGTGATGGAACACTGATATTAGGCACAGTATTTGGGGACTTTCCTGCAGTGCGTTTGAATTTCAAGTCCAGTGAAGCACAGCATCTTTGCAGTGGCGCTGAGGACTCGAGTGAAGAGGGTCTGCCTGCAGAGAAATGCGTTTGAATTTAAAGTCCAGTTTGGAGAGAATTATAATTGAGTTACGTAATTCCCAGACTTGTTAATATTGTGTGTCCTTCAAAGCTTTAAAAACAAAATAACCACATACATATCTGGAGATGGTCTATGAAAGTGAATATATCATACTTCAGACAGTTTGGTTGTTTGGAAGCGAGGGCAAAGGAAATGGTTTGCATATGGTTCAGCCAGAGGCTCTTCTTTTGGCAGATTCTTGAGGTAGTTGATTTTTTTCCCGGTGCTCCCTATTTTGACATGAATTTTTGCTGTTACTCCATTAAGTGTAGGATTGCATCCAGATAGGTGTATTAGAGATGTTCTTTACTCTGTAATGTTTAATTTGCAGAATCACCAGTTTGTCACACCAGTGAGGGTTCCTTGTCAGCTTTCAGTCCGCCATACTGTGATTTGAATACTGGAGAAACCCAGCCACCTTAAAGGCAGGCTTTGCATCACCTGTCAGCCCTGGGGGGCCTGCCTTGAAGGGGCCAGGCAGGAGGTAGCCAAGGGGAACGTGCTGAACTTGTAAATATCAGCTGAAGTTGTTTGTGTACCGGGGACCTAGCTG
Source organism: Tragulus kanchil (assembly GCA_022376925.1). Taxonomy (NCBI): domain Eukaryota; kingdom Metazoa; phylum Chordata; class Mammalia; order Artiodactyla; family Tragulidae; genus Tragulus; species Tragulus kanchil. The sequence goes on along the minus strand of JAIOJX010000003.1, from coordinate 71,008,836 downwards.
GTTGCATCTCTCCAAACTTGAATGTAATCCTCCCTCCCATCCATGGATAAGATATGCATGCCATCATGAAATTTACATGCAGTGAATATGAAAGAATCCTGTAGACCGTAAGGAGAGAGTTTTCTGTAATCCTTGTGACTGTATTGGTCTCCCTTCCTCAGCCTTTTGGAATTTAATTTTCTCTTTAGTGGCCCATTATGACATTTGCATACACTGAATGTGAAAGATTCCTATGCACTCAATCTTCTGTTACTCAGAGTGACTTCCTGAACTGTTTTAGAATTTATGAAATAGAATTACTTACCTAGGGCTTGGATTTATAATTATTGTATGCATTTGCATTAATGTGCAGGCTTTCAGATTGTGATGGAACACTGATATTAGGCACAGTATTTGGGGACTTTCCATTTTAGAAGAGGTCACTATAATGGTTTTTATTGGTGCTTTTAGAATCCTCTGAAATACGTGAGATAATCCAAAAATTAATGTCAGTTTTAAGAGTTAAAAGTTCCTGTCATTAGGCACATTTTGATAGGTTCCATCCTCTTTGTTTCTGGAATGGATACTTCCCCAGGTGTGACCCCACTGCTCTGTAGTAGCCCTGTAACATTGTAATCCAGCATTCCTGAAGTGTTACCTTAAGGTACGTTATATTTCTTTTTTGTTTTTTTAAAGATTTATTTATTTATTTATTTTTGAGGCGGGGAGGGGGTGCGGGTTGGGGAGGGAGGGGGGCGGGTGGGCCACTTCTACTGGTCTTTCTTTCATCCATTTTCATCCATCTTTGTTCTTAGGCCCGTGTGGGCCTCCCATCGCAGTGGCCTTTGTTGTCACAGAGCACCAGCTCTGGGCGCACGCGCTCCAGAGCTCCGGCTCGGTAGTTGGACACATGGGTCCAGCCGCTCCGCGGCACGTGGGATCTTCCCAGGCCAGGGATCGAACCGGCGCCCCTTGCACTGCAAGGTGGTGTCCTTACCCACTGGACCACCAGGGAAGCCCATTATATTTCTTGAGATGCCACTTTGATACCCTTGTTAATTATACTGAGAACATTCAAAAAAAAGCCGAAGTCCATTTATTAAAATAAAGTTTTAGAAGCATGGTTGTCAGAAGCTTCCAGAATTACTCTGCCCACACTTCAGTGTCTAAGGGGGTCCTTGTGCCGGAGGGTTGGTCCCCCTGTCGGTCACCATCCTTTGAGAGGCTGCCCTTCTTCTTGGTCTTTTCAGCCTGAATTTCTCTCAGTGGTGTCAAACTCAGAAGTCAGTATTCTTAAAGTAATCTGTTCAGCCTAGTTGAGTTACAAGCCAGTTAGGGAGTAGCTTAAATATTAAGAAGTTGTGCCCTGTATTCCTTAGTGCGATTGCTTTATTTTGAGCTGAGAGATGGGGGATAGAGAATACGATGGAGGGAATACTGATACTAATACAGCTGCAGCTTATATTTCTGCCGAGTGTTTTTTCTCCACCAGCAGCAGGAGGGTGTATATTTGAAGTCAATCAGGTTCCAAAACTTGTTACTTTCTGATTGCGTGCCTTGTAAATTCTAAGACAAGTTAAAAATACTGATTCCTGTGCCCTGTGCTCGCGCTGAATAATGTAAACCATCTCGAGTTATATGAAATCCTGAATGTATTCCTAGGCGGAATTCCGGCTTAATTTCTTTTGTGATGGAATTATGGAGATGTTTTAATCAAAGGCAGGATGTTGATGGCTGTGTTCTTTGACTAGCCATTGCCTCTGCCAGTATTTATGTGTAAAAGCCCAGCAGAGAAAAGGGAAGACACTGTCAGTCCTGGAAGTCTTGAGCTGAGATCGAAGCCTCTGCAGTTGACAACTCAGGGCCTCCAGTTAAGCCTCTTTTACACTCCCCACCTCCATTTGTGTTTCAAATAACTCTTAAAAGAAGACTGAAAGGAAGAGGTAACGAAGGGTAACACGAAAACTCAAACCATTTCCCGAGAAAGTCCTTTCGTGACTTAAGTGTTTGTGATCCTTAACTGTGTGAATCCACTCCTGGGATTGGAAAGGGAGACGCCTCCCCCACCCTGGCCCCCCTTAATCACGTGCCCCATTACGCTTGCTTCTGGGTGACTTGCTGAGGCCGTTTCAGGGACTCACAGAGGAAAATGACGTTGAATTTAATCAGCAGGCTTTCCGAGTCCTCCACCTGCTGTTTTGCAGAAGAGCTCACCTCTACTGATGAGCTGTCCCTGCTCCCTGAGCCGCTGGCTGGTTACTCAGGCTCGAAACAAGCCCGGGACACCTTTCTGCAGACCTGCCCGGGGCACCCCCCCTGCTCACAGCCCACCGAGAAGAGCGTAATGACTTGTCAGACCACATTTCTTGTGCAAATGAACTTGAGTGTCACTAGAGCTGCTTCCCCCTGTAGGCTTAGAGACTTCTGAATTTAATATCCCTTCTGCCTTTTATCAAGTTCTAACTTTGGGATTTTGGTTATAAATATATTTAGTAGTATTTTTGTGTGGTCAAATACGAGGAGCGACCTTTGACATCCTGCTTGGCTTTGCTTGGGAACTTGACATCCTTCACTCCAGCAGCAGGAGGGTGTATATTTGAAGTCAATCAGGTTCCAAAACTTGTTACTTTCTGATTGCGTGCCTTGTAAATTCTAAGACAAGTTAAAAATACTGATTCCTGTGCCCTGTGCTCGCGCTGAATAATGTAAACCATCTCGAGTTATATGAAATCCTGAATGTATTCCTAGGCGGAATTCCGGCTTAATTTCTTTTGTGATGGAATTATGGAGATGTTTTAATCAAAGGCAGGATGTTGATGGCTGTGTTCTTTGACTAGCCATTGCCTCTGCCAGTATTTATGTGTAAAAGCCCAGCAGAGAAAAGGGAAGACACTGTCAGTCCTGGAAGTCTTGAGCTGAGATCGAAGCCTCTGCAGTTGACAACTCAGGGCCTCCAGTTAAGCCTCTTTTACACTCCCCACCTCCATTTGTGTTTCAAATAACTCTTAAAAGAAGACTGAAAGGAAGAGGTAACGAAGGGTAACACGAAAACTCAAACCATTTCCCGAGAAAGTCCTTTCGTGACTTAAGTGTTTGTGATCCTTAACTGTGTGAATCCACTCCTGGGATTGGAAAGGGAGACGCCTCCCCCACCCTGGCCCCCCTTAATCACGTGCCCCATTACGCTTGCTTCTGGGTGACTTGCTGAGGCCGTTTCAGGGACTCACAGAGGAAAATGACGTTGAATTTAATCAGCAGGCTTTCCGAGTCCTCCACCTGCTGTTTTGCAGAAGAGCTCACCTCTACTGATGAGCTGTCCCTGCTCCCTGAGCCGCTGGCTGGTTACTCAGGCTCGAAACAAGCCCGGGACACCTTTCTGCAGACCTGCCCGGGGCACCCCCCCTGCTCACAGCCCACCGAGAAGAGCGTAATGACTTGTCAGACCACATTTCTTGTGCAAATGAACTTGAGTGTCACTAGAGCTGCTTCCCCCTGTAGGCTTAGAGACTTCTGAATTTAATATCCCTTCTGCCTTTTATCAAGTTCTAACTTTGGGATTTTGGTTATAAATATATTTAGTAGTATTTTTGTGTGGTCAAATACGAGGAGCGACCTTTGACATCCTGCTTGGCTTTGCTTGGGAACTTGACATCCTTCACTCCAGATGGAATTCCCTGCTTTGTTTCCTGTGATAGTGTGGGGAGTATGCATTCTGGCTCTTTCAACTCGAGGTGGAGGAAGACAGGAAAAAAGTCAAACTGGACCGCACAAAGAGGGTATCCGTTTTTTTTCTGCTGGGTGTGGTGCTGTTGGCATGCTTTTTATTAGGAGTCCGGGCCTAAGAAAGAGGTGCCAAACATAGAAAAATGCTGTCCTTGTGTTTAGTTCTGTTTTCTCTGATCTGGATTTAAATTTTTGACTAACTTGACCCTTTAGGGTCTTTGAATGTTTTCATCTGTGTACACATGGCACAGAGAACTACAGTGCTGGTCTCCTTGGGATCTCTTCCCAGTCCCAAGTGCGCCATCAGCAGCAGAAGGGAACGGGTTTGCAACTCTCCCCGAGGAGGGGCGTGCTGGCGGCTACTGACTGAAAGTTCACACATGTGTGATTCTGTTTCCTGAATGTAGTTAAAGCTGCCATCAAAAATTATCCCCTTTGAATTGTCATGAAATTTTAGCATCTGAAACTTGATGAAGTGGAGAGAAACACTGAAGTCAAGAATTTTACAGTATTTTCTTTTCAAAAGGCACCTTTTGCTCTAAGCTCTTTTAAAGAGAAAACCTCTGTGTTCCCCCCTCCCAGTAACCCATCAGTAGGCTTGACTTTTTGTTAATTTTTTCATTCCCCATCTGAGGTCAGTATCCAGAGTAGGTTAGTTACCAGTGTACCAACAGGTAGTTAACGATATAGGGAGTCTATTTGGTTCTCAATTACCCCTTAAATGAGGAATCCCTTGTGCAGCTGTCTGAGCTTTTGAGGGCGTACCTCCAAATGCTTGTGTTTAATGTAACGCTTCTTTTTCATCATCTCCTACCCCTCCCGCCCCTTTCTTTGCTTTCCTTCTCATTTTCAGCCCCCTCGCTTGTTTGTTTGAATATATTTCTCCAACTTACTAATGCAAATTAGGTGAGACCTTTCCTTGAAGGTGTTTGCTGGCTACCGCAACCTGATTGTATTTACGACTGCCATTGGAAGTGGTCACTAAATCGTTAATAGATCTGATTCCATTCAGAACCTATTTAAAAGGAGATTTCTGTCTATAACAAGATGACAAGGAGGGTCAGTTCAGAGGTTACCTTAAAGAGTTGACATTCCTGTTTATCTCCTCGTTCTGGGGTTTTGCCTGGAGGCATATAAAGTTTATTGAGTTTGTGTTAAGAGCTGGTGTGAGGAATCATGAAGTTTTTAGTTGAACAAATTTAAAAACTGCTACTTGGGGGGCTTCTCTGGTGATCCAGTGGCTAAGGCTCCAGGCTGCCAATGCAGGCGGCCTGGGTTCAATCCCTGGTCAGGGAGCTAGATCTCACATACTGCAACTAAGACCCAGCACAGCCAAATAAATAAATTTAAAACAAAACCAAACAAACACAAAAACCTGCTACTTGGTGCCTGAGACTCTGGCTGACCGCTTGGAGACTTTGAGAATCACTACCTGCCACACTGCTAAAAAGTTGACTTCTGTACTGAGCCTCTGTGTTGATGTGTAATTCCCCTCCTCCTTGACCCCCTGCTTCCTCCTGGGTCTGGATGTGGGAGCTCCATCGACTCAGCAGATTCTATTTCCCGTTCATGGACCTGAATAATTCCCATAATTATTCCTTCGCAGTTAACCAGCCCTAACTCCTTAATAAACACTTCCAAGGACTTAAAGATTTCTACACGTTGTCAAAACATAGAACCCCAGACCCAGTTGTTTGTGAACGGGGAATGCCCAGGGTAGTACACAGCGGGGCTCGCAGCGCCCTGTTCAAGGACACCGTGCGTCTGGTTGGGTGGCTTGAGAGCTCCCATGCTAACTTTTGGGTGCTGTGTCACCTGTTAATATAGAAGAGATACGAGGCTTGTGGGATTCTCACCAGGGTTTGGAGGATGGGGGTCCCATGCTTCACGTGAACAAGCTATGAGTCCCACAGTAAGCCAGGCCTGTGAAGAGATACACGAGGAGGAGAGTAACTCAGGGGAATAAACTTAATGGGTGCAACTCAGTGTATTTGAGCCTTTTATTTGTCTGTCTGTCTTTTTTTTTTTTTAAACTTGAATTTGTACTGGTTCGTCATCAGGGGAAGGGAAGGAAAGAGCTTTTTGGATGTGGGATCGTCTGTATGTATAGATGTAAATAGGAAAGAGCTTTTCGTATGTGGGAAATCACCCGAATGTGTAGAGGTAAATTTCCACTGAATGCGTGGCCATATCCATCCCACTCCGTGGTCTGTAGTTAGTCTGTATTTGACTTCTGGGAAAAGAGAACCACACCAAGGTGCAAGATGGGCAATCCTGGCCATGTCAGTGCTAAGCTAGGTGTGTATTGTCATCAGCTATTTTTCATTGAGCATGTGTATGTGTCATGCTTTTCATTGATGAATCTTGAACTTTGTCAGTAGCTATAGTCTGGCTTAGCAAATTCTGCAGCCTTCCTGCTTCATCTGCGTTAAATGTGGAAATTATTGATTTTGAGATGGGTCGTGTTGGATGGTTTCACCTTCTAAAGTTTTAATGTTAACTTCTGGACTTGAGAATGTGAGACTGGAACCAGGAGAAGTCTCTACATTAGTTAAAGCAGTTAAAATCTCAGGGTTGCATGTTTTTTTGTGCTTTAATGAAGAGAGAGAATGCTGACTCTGTGTCCTGGGTGAATAAACCCATAGATAGACATTTTATTTATTAATCACAGACTCAGGCAAACCAGACTTTATGGAGTTGAGATCTCTGTTGCTAAGGACGCAAAGCCCCTGTCAGCCACTAAGGAAGCCCTGAGCCAGTGTCCCTGTGTGTGCAGGCAGAGCTGTTCACATCACGCTGCTTCTCTGGGTCCTTTGGATTTGATCCTCACCCTTATCACTGCCTTCTCTTCGATCCTCCCAGTACTTTTGCTATCTGTTCAGGGCAGGAGAGTCCCCACTCCTTGTCTGTCCACATGGAGGCTTGGCCTACCTGGCTGCACTCAGGATGAGCCGAGCTGGGAGAGGAGCGCTCGTTCTGCTTTAATCACAGATGGTTGGGAATAATTGGCTGGCCCGTGCCAGCGTCTGCCGAGCAAGCTGCGGCATCTCTTCTTCCACCCCTGCGAGGATGCCTGTAGATCTCCAGGGTGTTCGAGAATCGCTGTTGGGTTCACTTCAGAGTCATTAGAATTCCCTCTGGTTTGTAACGCCCTCACGAGCCTTGCCCTGGTCTGTGATTTTGTTTCAGTGAATATTAAGAGTCCTGGGTTTTGTTTCTTGACTGGTAACCAGATACGTCATTTTTAGACAGGTCGCATCCCTGCCATACGAGCTCCTTTATCTGTGAAGTGGGGTTAAGGATACACCACTGGGAGTGCTTGTAGGGCAGGTTGAGGTGCTCAGAGCAGGGGGCTAGGTACGTAGGCCACATTACACATATTGGCGTCAGCTGGAGTACTTGGCCTTAAAATTCAGAGTAGCTGAGAGACTGAGACTCCTGTTTTGTTTGTAGACTTCTTGATTATATAAAATACGTTTAGATAAAAAAGCAGAGTAGAACCAAAGAAAGCTGAAATGGCTAACTAGACCTTTCTTTCCAAACTTTCCTAGTAATTCTGTAGCAGATTTAATAAGGGTGCGCTGGAGACTTTGTTTTGTGTTTTGGAAGAACTTCTGACAGTGCAGAAAAATAGCCGCAACCTGAAAAAGCAGGGTGTACGATTGTATGTAGACGTGTCCAGTTGTATGAAATATCTTTCAATTTCAGTTTCCAGTCGTGTGAAATGTTTGGGAGGAAATACCCCTAAGACGAGTGGTGGGTTGTATTTGTGTTGTATAAATGTGGGTAATTTATTTTTCTTTATATTTTTCCTTTTTTAAACTTTTAAGCAACACAGACTTTTATTAGAAGCATTAAGGTTTTTGAAATGAAAATGAAGTTTGAGATTTTCTATCCCTCTTCCTCCTCGAGAGAATATTGGATTCAAGCAAGTGGTCACAAAAACATATAAGGTAGATACCATTACTAACCCCATTTATTTTTAAGGATTGATACATTTTATTATGGAAAAGTGAAGTCTTTGTATTAAAAGGCACAATGGATTATTATCCAGAATATTAAAAATAGTCCCTCAAATCAATAAGAAAATATCAAACAAAATAGACACTGGGTAGGCAGATGATAGGCAAGAGAAAACCAGATGACCAGTCACTACATTAAAAGATGATTAAGTTTGTCTGGGCTTCCCCTGGTGGTCCAGTGGGTAAGGACACCGCCTTGCAGTGCAAGGGGCGCTGGTTTGATCCTTGGCCTGGGAAGATCCCACGTGCCGCGGAGCAGCTGGACTGATGTGTCCAATTACCCAGCCGGAGCTCTGGCGCGCGTGGGCCCAGAGCCGGCGCTCTGCGACAACAGAGGCCACCACGATGGGAGGCCCACATGGGCCAAAGAATAAAGATGGATGAAAATGGAGAAATGAAAGACCAATAGAAGTGGCCCGTCCATCCCCCTCCCTCCCCACCCCACCCCCCAAAAAAGATAAACTTAATCATCTTTTTTTTTTTAAATTTTATTTATTTATCAGTAACCAGAAAACTACTAATTGGAACTACAATGTGATACTATTTAAAATCCTACAAATAGGTAAACATTATAAAATAAATGTTATCAAATGTTGAAAAAAAGATAATTTACAAAATGGACAAAAACTTACTGTTCCCATTTTTTCTTTTGTATTTTTAAAAATTTTATACATTGTTTATTTTTTCACCAAAAAAATTTTTATTGGAGTATAGCCTGTCAGCAGTTTTGTGGCAGTTTCAGGTGGACAGTGAGGTTAGATGAGGAAACTGAGTCACACAGTGATGGAAGCAGGATGCTGGGGGGCTTTTACTGTGAGCTCTCAGGCTCTTAACCACTTCATTTTGGTACATCAGAGACAGCATGGTGATGTTTGGAATCTTGGAGGCAACACTAGGAGTTAAATAAGTTGGAGAGAAGAAGATAAGGTTAGTGGATAGATATCAATTAGTGGATTTTCAAAATCGAAACAGTTAATACACACACTGGCAATCCTGAGACAGAAATGTTGCTGGCTTGTCCCTTTAGTTGACTAGACTTTTACTGATGAAGAAGTACTTTGGTAGAGTGAACTTTCTTGTCCTCTGAGGAGAGGAAGGCATGCATTTGTGGTGATGATTAATGAGAGTTTGGGAGAAGTGACCCAGTGACCCAGTCATGGTTCACAGTGGGGCAGAAAGGAGCTTTTTGCCCCATATTTTCCTCACCAGACAGAGTGGGCACTGGAGTGTTCGTGGGCTCTCTTACTGCCTCTGCACCCTGATTAGGAGGAAGATTATGTCCTGCGTGGGGAGATGGACTTGATGCTCTGGAGTTACTAACAAATGTAATAAATGCTGACCCACTTGGACAGAAAAGACTGGTGTTTGGGGTGAGCTCACGCTTTAGGAAGGCTACTGAGCCCTCATTAAGGGAGAAAGATGAGGCGAAATTCTTAGCTAGATTGTCACCCAAACTTTGAGGTTCTAGTCTTTCTCTACCAGGCCCTGTTTCCATTCCACAGATGAGACCTTAAGAGACCATCAGCTGATCTGGTAACCCCAGGATTCCCCGCATGGAGAGAAAGTCCTTTGAGAGCTGCTTGGTGGGAGCCCTGTGGTTTGGAGGAAATGGTACAGAGATAGACACAGCCTTGAAACATGGTGTCAGACAACAGCAATTGTTTCTTGCGCCTGCTTTTGTGTGTTACTTGTGTGAAGTGGTAGCATGTTAGATTTTTCCTGAACAAGTAGTTCTTAATGGATGGACCAGGATTTGTGCCATTTAGTGTGGGGTTTTGTAGAGGGTTATTACTTACTATTTTATTTGGGTAATGGTATTTCTGTTTATTGGAGTATAGCCTGTCAGCAGTTTTGTGGCAGTTTCAGGTGGACAGTGAGGTTAGATGAGGAAACTGAGTCACACAGTGATGGAAGCAGGATGCTGGGGGGCTTTTACTGTGAGCTCTCAGGCTCTTAACCACTTCATTTTGGTACATCAGAGACAGCATGGTGATGTTTGGAATCTTGGAGGCAACACTAGGAGTTAAATAAGTTGGAGAGAAGAAGATAAGGTTAGTGGATAGATATCAATTAGTGGATTTTCAAAATCGAAACAGTTAATACACACACTGGCAATCCTGAGACAGAAATGTTGCTGGCTTGTCCCTTTAGTTGACTAGACTTTTACTGATGAAGAAGTACTTTGGTAGAGTGAACTTTCTTGTCCTCTGAGGAGAGGAAGGCATGCATTTGTGGTGATGATTAATGAGAGTTTGGGAGAAGTGACCCAGTGACCCAGTCATGGTTCACAGTGGGGCAGAAAGGAGCTTTTTGCCCCATATTTTCCTCACCAGACAGAGTGGGCACTGGAGTGTTCGTGGGCTCTCTTACTGCCTCTGCACCCTGATTAGGAGGAAGATTATGTCCTGCGTGGGGAGATGGACTTGATGCTCTGGAGTTACTAACAAATGTAATAAATGCTGACCCACTTGGACAGAAAAGACTGGTGTTTGGGGTGAGCTCACGCTTTAGGAAGGCTACTGAGCCCTCATTAAGGGAGAAAGATGAGGCGAAATTCTTAGCTAGATTGTCACCCAAACTTTGAGGTTCTAGTCTTTCTCTACCAGGCCCTGTTTCCATTCCACAGATGAGACCTTAAGAGACCATCAGCTGATCTGGTAACCCCAGGATTCCCCGCATGGAGAGAAAGTCCTTTGAGAGCTGCTTGGTGGGAGCCCTGTGGTTTGGAGGAAATGGTACAGAGATAGACACAGCCTTGAAACATGGTGTCAGACAACAGCAATTGTTTCTTGCGCCTGCTTTTGTGTGTTACTTGTGTGAAGTGGTAGCATGTTAGATTTTTCCTGAACAAGTAGTTCTTAATGGATGGACCAGGATTTGTGCCATTTAGTGTGGGGTTTTGTAGAGGGTTATTACTTACTATTTTATTTGGGTAATGGTATTTCTGTTTACCTAAGTAAACGGGCTCCTTGGAGCAGTAGCATTTAGGACCTGGAGTGTTGTCACCAGATCCGTGGAAGCTTGTTGAACTTGGCAGAACTTGGACAAATTAACATTAAATGTAGGTTTCTTCACCTGTCAAATGAGACTGCCGCATCCTGGGATTGTTGTATGGGCTAAGAGCTTGGGTTACATAAGGAGACAAAGGTTACTGTCTCCCTTGTTCTCGATCCATTTTATCTGCAGATAGTTTCAGATAGAGGAGAGAAAGAAAAAAATTCTAAGTACGCTTACCCCATTTTTGGGGGTGGTCTTTTATTTTATTCTTTTTTTAAAATTTATTTTCATCCATCTTTATACTTTTGGCTTGTGTGGGCCTTCCACTGCTGTGGCCTCTCTTGTTGCAGAGCACTGGCTCTGGGCGCACGCGCTCCAGAGCGCTGACTCGTCATTGGACACACCGGTCCAGCCCCTCCGTGGCATGTGGAATCTTCCTGGGCCAGGAATCGATTGGCGCCCCTTGCACTGCAAGGCAGGCTCTGTACCCACTGGACCACCAGGGAAGCCCTGCTTACCAAGCCATTTTATAGCACTTTGTTTTATTGCATTTTTTCAGATACTGCTCTTTTTTTTTTAATAACAAATTGGAAGTCTGTGGCAACCACGCATCTAGGAAGTCCATTGATGCCATTTTTCCAACAGCATTTGCTCGCTTTGTGTCTCTGTCACATGTTGGTGATTATCGCACTACCTCGGATGTGTTCAAATTTATATGACCACTGTTGGTTCCAAGGTCAAACATATTTATGAGACCTTAAGAGACCATCAGCTGATCTGGTAACCCCAGGATTCCCCGCATGGAGAGAAAGTCCTTTGAGAGCTGCTTGGTGGGAGCCCTGTGGTTTGGAGGAAATGGTACAGAGATAGACACAGCCTTGAAACATGGTGTCAGACAACAGCAATTGTTTCTTGCGCCTGCTTTTGTGTGTTACTTGTGTGAAGTGGTAGCATGTTAGATTTTTCCTGAACAAGTAGTTCTTAATGGATGGACCAGGATTTGTGCCATTTAGTGTGGGGTTTTGTAGAGGGTTATTACTTACTATTTTATTTGGGTAATGGTATTTCTGTTTACCTAAGTAAACGGGCTCCTTGGAGCAGTAGCATTTAGGACCTGGAGTGTTGTCACCAGATCCGTGGAAGCTTGTTGAACTTGGCAGAACTTGGACAAATTAACATTAAATGTAGGTTTCTTCACCTGTCAAATGAGACTGCCGCATCCTGGGATTGTTGTATGGGCTAAGAGCTTGGGTTACATAAGGAGACAAAGGTTACTGTCTCCCTTGTTCTCGATCCATTTTATCTGCAGATAGTTTCAGATAGAGGAGAGAAAGAAAAAAATTCTAAGTACGCTTACCCCATTTTTGGGGGTGGTCTTTTATTTTATTCTTTTTTTAAAATTTATTTTCATCCATCTTTATACTTTTGGCTTGTGTGGGCCTTCCACTGCTGTGGCCTCTCTTGTTGCAGAGCACTGGCTCTGGGCGCACGCGCTCCAGAGCGCTGACTCGTCATTGGACACACCGGTCCAGCCCCTCCGTGGCATGTGGAATCTTCCTGGGCCAGGAATCGATTGGCGCCCCTTGCACTGCAAGGCAGGCTCTGTACCCACTGGACCACCAGGGAAGCCCTGCTTACCAAGCCATTTTATAGCACTTTGTTTTATTGCATTTTTTCAGATACTGCTCTTTTTTTTTTAATAACAAATTGGAAGTCTGTGGCAACCACGCATCTAGGAAGTCCATTGATGCCATTTTTCCAACAGCATTTGCTCGCTTTGTGTCTCTGTCACATGTTGGTGATTATCGCACTACCTCGGATGTGTTCATTATTGTGTTGGTTATGGTGATCAGTGATCTCTGATGTTACTGTTGCAGAAAAATAACAGCTCACAGAAGGCTCAGATGATGGGTAGCATTTTAAAATGAAGATATGTATATATTTTTTGAGACCGAATGCTACTGCACACTTCAGCGATGACAGCACTGTGTAGACAGAGGATGTTGTGGATTGCATCACCAGCTCAATGGACGGGAGTTTGGGCAAGCCCCATAGTGGACAGAGGAGCCTGGCGTGCTGCAGTCCATGGCATTGCAAAGAGTTGGACACCATTGAGCGAGTGCACAGCAGCAACAGGAGTATGAACGGGACTAATGTGCACCTGGAAACCCAGAGATGCGTGTGACTCACTGTATTGCGTCTGTGCCCTATCACGGTAGTCTGGAAGGGAACCTGCAGTGTCTCTGAAGCATGCCTGTGTTTCTACATTCCTGACAAAATATGAGTCCAGAACTTCTCAACTGGGAGGGATTTTCCCCCCCCCATCCCTCCCCCGGGCCTTTGGGCAATTTGGGAAAAATTTTTGGTTGTCAAAATTGGGGGGGGGGTGGCTGTTTGCACCCAGAGGGAAAAGACCAGGATTGCTGTGGAACATCCAGCAGCGCCCCGACAGCCCTCCAGCAGAGCGTCATCCAGCCGCAAGCCTCAGTAATGCTGAGGTTGCGAAGCCTCGTTCCCATGCAAAATTTCCCTTTTTTTGTTTTCCTGCCGACAAAAGTCCATATGGTCAAAGCTATGGTTTTCCCAGTAGTCATGTATGGATGTGAGAGTTGGACCATAAAAGACGGCTGAGTGCCGAAGAATTGATGCCTTTGAACTGTGGTGTTGGAGAGAAGACTCTTGGGAGTCCCTTGGACTGCAAGCAGATCAAACCAGTCAACCCTAAAGGAAGTCAACCCTGAATATTGAAAACATTACCAAGCCATTTTATAGCACTTTGTTTTATTGCATTTTTTCAGATACTGCTCTTTTTTTTTTAATAACAAATTGGAAGTCTGTGGCAACCACGCATCTAGGAAGTCCATTGATGCCATTTTTCCAACAGCATTTGCTCGCTTTGTGTCTCTGTCACATGTTGGTGATTATCGCACTACCTCGGATGTGTTCATTATTGTGTTGGTTATGGTGATCAGTGATCTCTGATGTTACTGTTGCAGAAAAATAACAGCTCACAGAAGGCTCAGATGATGGGTAGCATTTTAAAATGAAGATATGTATATATTTTTTGAGACCGAATGCTACTGCACACTTCAGCGATGACAGCACTGTGTAGACAGAGGATGTTGTGGATTGCATCACCAGCTCAATGGACGGGAGTTTGGGCAAGCCCCATAGTGGACAGAGGAGCCTGGCGTGCTGCAGTCCATGGCATTGCAAAGAGTTGGACACCATTGAGCGAGTGCACAGCAGCAACAGGAGTATGAACGGGACTAATGTGCACCTGGAAACCCAGAGATGCGTGTGACTCACTGTATTGCGTCTGTGCCCTATCACGGTAGTCTGGAAGGGAACCTGCAGTGTCTCTGAAGCATGCCTGTGTTTCTACATTCCTGACAAAATATGAGACCAGAACTTCTCAACTGGGAGGGATTTTACCTCCCCCATTCCTACCCCGGGACATTTGGCAATTTGGGAAAAATTTTTGGTTGTCAAAATTGGGGGGGGTGGTGGCTGTTTGCACCCAGAGGGAAAAGACCAGGATTGCTGTGGAACATCCAGCAGCGCCCCGACAGCCCTCCAGCAGAGCGTCATCCAGCCGCAAGCCTCAGTAATGCTGAGGTTGCGAAGCCTCGTTCCCATGCAAAATTTCCCTTTTTTTGTTTTCCTGCCGACAAAAGTCCATATGGTCAAAGCTATGGTTTTCCCAGTAGTCATGTATGGATGTGAGAGTTGGACCATAAAAGACGGCTGAGTGCCGAAGAATTGATGCCTTTGAACTGTGGTGTTGGAGAGAAGACTCTTGGGAGTCCCTTGGACTGCAAGCAGATCAAACCAGTCAACCCTAAAGGAAGTCAACCCTGAATATTCATTGGAAAGACTGATGCTGAAGCTGAAGCTCCAGTACTTTGGCCACCTGATGCAAAGAGCCGACTCTTTGGAAACGTCCCTGATGTTGGGAAAACTAGAAGGCAAAAGGAGAAGGGGACGACAGAAGACGAGATGGTTGGATGGCATCGCTGAGTCAATAGACAGGAGTTTGAGTAGGCTCTGGGAGATGGTGAAGGACAGGGAAGCCTGGCGTGCCTCAGTCAATGGGGTCGCAAAACTCGGACATGGCTGAGCTACTGCACTGAGCTGAAAAACCTTTTTATGTGTTGTTTATTGTTGTGTTGTTGTATGTGTGTGCTTAGTTGTGTTTGATTCCATGCAATCCCATGTACTGTAGCCCGCCAGATTCTTCTGTCCATATAATTTTTCAGTTAAGAATACCAGAGTGAGTTGCCATTTCCTCCTCCAGGGAATCTTTCCAACCCAAGGATCAAACCTGCCTCTCCTGAGTCTCACGTATTGGCAGATTCTTTACCACTGTGCCACCTGGGAAGCTCCATATATTGTTTTATTAAGTAACTTCAGAATTTCTTTGTCCTTCTGCATGGCATGAATATAAACTATGCTTCAATTCTTTTCATTACTGTCCTGAGAGGGAATGAGTTTTCTTAGGACAGTTGCTGCCTTCTAAAATCCTAGGTTCCCCAGGGTTTGTGGTGATGAAGTGCACAGCCCAGGCGTGGTCCTCGCACACTGAGGTGACGGGCATTGGCCATGTCCCCTCCTCCTGCAGTGTCTCTGAAGGCCCCGTCCTTGGCCCGCACTGCCCCTTTTGCTCACCCTTAAGAAGCCTTTCCCGGTTCCCTCCCAGCTGAATGGGATCTCTTTCCCCTAATTCCTTGTAACAGGTGCGCCTTGTCATGAATTTGTCCCTTGTTTCCTGTCTTTCCGTGAAATGGGAGCTCATTACAGCAGAATTCTTCCCTTTTCTTTCCCGGTCTCTGGAAACACCTGATATAGGTCCTCCCACATAAATGGATAGGAAACAGACATTTAGAAAACAGTACATTTTTCTTGCTGAGGACAGAAAGACAGTTTTTATTCTTTCATATTACGTTTTCATATGTCCTTTTGATACTCTTCTGTGAGTTAGATGATGATGGTGTCAGAGACTCTTATATTGCTTGATGTGTTTTTCTAGAGCATCCTTTTAAATTACCAACTGGGTCCTTACATTATCTGGTTCACTATTTTTTTGGTGGGGGCAGTGGGGAGGGAGGGGGGGCGAGCGGGCCACTTCTATTGGTCTTTCATTTATCTATTTTCATCCATCTTTGTTCTTTGGCCCATGTGGGTCTCCCATCGCAGTGGCCTCTGTTGTCGCAGAGCGCCGGCTCTGGGCGCATGTGCTCCAGAGCTCCGGCTCGGTATTTGGACACATCGGTCCAGCCGTTCTGCGCCATGTGGGATCTTCCAAGGCCAGGGATCGAACTGGTGCCCCCCGCACTGCAAGGCGGTGTCCTTACCCACTGGACCACCAGGGAAACCCTCTGGTTCACTATTACTGTACTCACCTAACCTGAAACAGTCCATACTGTTGCTAGGTTTAGGAAGAAAGAGAATCCTCCATAGTATTGCAGTTGTCTCTGCTGCTGAACTATACTGGCAGGAAAAGACATTGCAAGAATTAAAAAATAAATAGACACAAAGTGGGCAGACATATCCCTATTAACTAAGTGACTGTTGGTAAAAAAATGTGTATTGCAGCTGGAAGTGATCCTGAAATGTGATGATTCAAACATTTAGTTCTCACCTGTAGTTAACTTACAGATAAACATGCACCTTTTCCTGAAATTCTTAAAATCCTAGGTTCCCCAGGGTTTGTGGTGATGAAGTGCACACCCCAGGCGTGGTCCTCGCACACTGAGGTGACGGGCATTGGCCATGTCCCCTCCTCCTGCAGTGTCTCTGAAGGCCCCGTCCTTGCCCCGCACTGCCCCCTTTGCTCACCCTTAAGAAGCCTTTCCCGGTTCCCTCCCAGCTGAATGGGATCTCTTTCCCCTAATTCCTTGTAACAGGTGCGCCTTGTCATGAATTTGTCCCTTGTTTCCTGTCTTTCCGTGAAATGGGAGCTCATTACAGCAGAATTCTTCCCTTTTCTTTCCCGGTCTCTGGAAACACCTGATATAGGTCCTCCCACATAAATGGATAGGAAACAGACATTTAGAAAACAGTACATTTTTCTTGCTGAGGACAGAAAGACAGTTTTTATTCTTTCATATTACGTTTTCATATGTCCTTTTGATACTCTTCTGTGAGTTAGATGATGATGGTGTCAGAGACTCTTATATTGCTTGATGTGTTTTTCTAGAGCATCCTTTTAAATTACCAACTGGGTCCTTACATTATCTGGTTCACTATTTATTTTGGTGGGGGCAGTGGGAGGGAGGGGGGGAGCGGGCCACTTCTATTGGTCTTTCATTTATCTATTTTCATCCATCTTTGTTCTTTGGCCCATGTGGGTCTCCCATCGCAGTGGCCTCTGTTGTCGCAGAGCGCCGGCTCTGGGCGCATGTGCTCCAGAGCTCCGGCTCGGTATTTGGACACATCGGTCCAGCCGTTCTGCGCCATGTGGGATCTTCCAAGGCCAGGGATCGAACTGGTGCCCCCCGCACTGCAAGGCGGTGTCCTTACCCACTGGACCACCAGGGAAACCCTCTGGTTCACTATTACTGTACTCACCTAACCTGAAACAGTCCATACTGTTGCTAGGTTTAGGAAGAAAGAGAATCCTCCATAGTATTGCAGTTGTCTCTGCTGCTGAACTATACTGGCAGGAAAAGACATTGCAAGAATTAAAAAATAAATAGACACAAAGTGGGCAGACATATCCCTATTAACTAAGTGACTGTTGGTAAAAAAATGTGTATTGCAGCTGGAAGTGATCCTGAAATGTGATGATTCAAACATTTAGTTCTCACCTGTAGTTAACTTACAGATAAACATGCACCTTTTCCTGAAATTCTGTAGTGTTGGTTCTCTGACCCAGAGATGTGACAGTTATTCCCATAAAGTAATTGTTGCTGAAGAAGGCATATTCTAGAGTGGTAAGAACCCAGGTTTGCTAGTCACATGTGCCAGCTGACTCCTGCCTTTAGCACTCAGTGACTTTGCCACTTGAGCTTCACTTTATACGGTGATTTTCTCTTCTGAAAAATGTAAAGAGTACCTCTCCTAGACGTTGTCATGAGAATACAGTAAAATCTGAAATACTCCAGTGCAGCTTTGAGCATGTATGAAGTGTATTTTTTTTCTTTTTTTTTTTAAATTTTGGCCTATTTTTTATTTGTCCTTTATTTATTTATTTTCATCCATCTTTATTCTTTGGCCTGTGTGGGCCTCCCATTGCAGTGGCTTCCCATTGCAGAGCACAGGCTCTGGGTGCATGCACTCCAGGGCGCTGGCTCGTAATTGGACACACCGTCCAGCCGCTCTGCTGCACGTGGGATCTTCCCAGGCCAGGGATCAAACTGGCACCCCTTGCAGTGCAAGGCGGACTCTTTACCCACTGGACCACCAGGGAAGCCCGGAAGTGTCTTTTATAAATGGCAGCGATTGTTACTTTAGCCTGGAACAGAGCATACAGAGAAGGCAGGTACAATAAGGCTCACTTTTTGGAGTTGTTAAGTTTGGATAGATAGGAACAGCTGGGCCAAGGGTGAAATTCTCCTGTGGACCTCTTGGAAGCATCTTTTATTTATTTATTTATTTATTACAAGATTTATTAAAAAATATTTATTTTAATTTTGGCTGTGTTGGGTCTTTGTTGCTGCAGGTAGGCTTTTTGTCTAGTTGTGGCAAGCAGGGGCTCCTCTTTTGCGATGCGCAGGCTAGTCACTGCAGTGGCTTCTCTTGTTGCGGAGCTCAGGGTCTAGGCGCATGGGTTTAGTTGCTCCTCAGGCTGTGAACTCTTCCTGGACCAGCAATCTTGCCTTGGCAGGTGGGTTCTTAGCCACTGGAGCGCCAGGGAGGTCCCTGTTGTATGCTTTTATACTAGGATCCACAGCCATTGCATCTGCCATCATTACTAGATGGGCTGATACCTGCTGAATGGGGACTATTCCTGTCTGATACTCACATTACCTGACTGGTGAGTGAAGTTCATAACCTCTTTACCTAAGTTTTCTCATCTCTAAGTCAAAATAATCGTGATGAGAGTTGTTTTGAGAACTGTATAGGTTAATATGTGTAAAGTGCTTTTAAAAAACAGTACCTGTCACAATCTCTATTCAAGAAAGGTTACAGTTAACAGTCACTGTCATGTATTCAGCCTGTACCTGGTGGCAGGAACCGTGCTAGGCTGTTGTGAGATGTGACTTGGTTCTCTCAGCAACCTTGCAAGGTGAGTATTCTCATCAGGAGACCTGGAGAGTTAGAAGAGTTAGCCCAGAATTGTATTAATCTGTTGTGGCAGAGGTATAACTGACCCCACAGCTCTTTCCTGCAGACATGAGCTACGTGGGCCTGTGTATTGTGCTGCATGGGCCTGTGTATCGCACCCCCAGGGAAGAGGCAGGTGTCACAGGGTAGTGCACCCCGTAGGCCAGGACTATCTCAGGCTGCCTCGACCAGGCAGGGTGGGCCCCCAGTGGAGGATGAAGCACTCACCCTCATCAGGGCGTGGCTGGTGATGGCCAGAGGCCCTGCCTGCGCAAGGGACCAGCCCTGTCCACTTGTAGAGGGCAGTGGTTAGAGGTGAGAAATCTAGTTCTAGGAATTACCCGGGCATGACATCTTCTTTAAGTTTTTTATACACAAATTCTCTGCCAGGATTGTGTTTCATTATAACGTTAACAAGGTATTTGTTTAAGGATTATAAACCCGATTACAAAAATCTCACTAGTATCTGACAAGCAGATTATGAAGCTGAGTGAAAACAAAACTGACCGTGGTAATTTTTCTTTTTAAACAACCTTGGCAATGTATGAAGTGCCTCCTCCTCATTCCAGTGTGTTGCAATATTAAACTGTAAATTAAGTCTTTAAAGGCTGTACTTCTGTGTTAAAAGGCTTTTTTATTAGAAATAATTTAAAAAAATTTAATATTGAAGCAGGTGGGTTCTTAGCCACTGGAGCGCCAGGGAGGTCCCTGTTGTATGCTTTTATACTAGGATCCACAGCCATTGCATCTGCCATCATTACTAGATGGGCTGATACCTGCTGAATGGGGACTTTTCCTGTCTGATACTCACATTACCTGACTGGTGAGTGAAGTTCATAACCTCTTTACCTAAGTTTTCTCATCTCTAAGTCAAAATAATCGTGATGAGAGTTGTTTTGAGAACTGTATAGGTTAATATGTGTAAAGTGCTTTTAAAAAACAGTACCTGTCACAATCTCTATTCAAGAAAGGTTACAGTTAACAGTCACTGTCATGTATTCAGCCTGTACCTGGTGGCAGGAACCGTGCTAGGCTGTTGTGAGATGTGACTTGGTTCTCTCAGCAACCTTGCAAGGTGAGTATTCTCATCAGGAGACCTGGAGAGTTAGAAGAGTTAGCCCAGAATTGTATTAATCTGTTGTGGCAGAGGTATAACTGACCCCACAGCTCTTTCCTGCAGACATGAGCTACGTGGGCCTGTGTATTGTGCTGCATGGGCCTGTGTATCGCACCCCCAGGGAAGAGGCAGGTGTCACAGGGTAGTGCACCCCGTAGGCCAGGACTATCTCAGGCTGCCTCGACCAGGCAGGGTGGGCCCCCAGTGGAGGATGAAGCACTCACCCTCATCAGGGCGTGGCTGGTGATGGCCAGAGGCCCTGCCTGCGCAAGGGACCAGCCCTGTCCACTTGTAGAGGGCAGTGGTTAGAGGTGAGAAATCTAGTTCTAGGAATTACCCGGGCATGACATCTTCTTTAAGTTTTTTATACACAAATTCTCTGCCAGGATTGTGTTTCATTATAACGTTAACAAGGTATTTGTTTAAGGATTATAAACCCGATTACAAAAATCTCACTAGTATCTGACAAGCAGATTATGAAGCTGAGTGAAAACAAAACTGACCGTGGTAATTTTTCTTTTTAAACAACCTTGGCAATGTATGAAGTGCCTCCTCCTCATTCCAGTGTGTTGCAATATTAAACTGTAAATTAAGTCTTTAAAGGCTGTACTTCTGTGTTAAAAGGCTTTTTTATTAGAAATAATTTAAAAAAATTTAATATTAAGAGAAACTTGCAATGTAGTGGTTCTGTAAAGTTATACATAGCCTACAGAAAAATACTGTCTTGAATTCACTGCTTGTCATCTTAGGAAAAATGAATGGGAACGAATATTTTTCTAAACTCTTTTTAGTTGGTTAATGTGGAAGTAGGCCTTAAGATTTCTTGATTGAAAGACTCTTCTATAATTATTTCTGATGTCTGATATTTCATTTCAAGCATGTAGAAGAATGCCAGATGCCCTATAAGGCTGTTTATGACTCATACATGTTGTGATTTATGTTTAGAGGTGTAGATTTTAGTGAATGATGCTAAAATGACGTTGAAATTATACTTTTTTTTTTTTAAAGAAATTGAGACCAAAGCTACTTTTCTTAGTAATAATATTCAGAATGACTTACAAATTTTATTTTTCTACTGCAGCTTCTTAGGTTTATACTCATTTTTATTGAACATGGGACTTCTTGCTCATGTCTAAGTGAGATTTGCTCCTGCTTATATATAATAAGATAACTAAATTGTACTCATGGAGACATGAACCTGTTAAACTGTTGAGTCTTCTGAAGATTTCCCCGACACATAGCAAGACTTCGTGGTGTCATTGGGAAAACTCAGAGGTGACTTTATCACGGGCAGTCTTATTTCATCTGCTGCTGTAAAGTCATCTCTATGGAATAACCAGCCTTGGTATATATAGGCATGAGCAGATCTCACTTAGACATTAGCAAAGAAGTCCCATGTTCAATAAAATAAATATAAACCTAAGAAGCTGCAGTGGAAAAATGTAATTCATAAGTCACTCTGAATATTTACATTTTGATGAAGGCCAATTTATTTAGTTTATCTTCTGTTGCTTGTGCTTTTGTTATTACATCTTAAGAATTCATTACCTGGGACTTCCCTGGTGGTTCAGTGGTAAAGCACCTACCTTGCAGTGTAGCGAACTTGAGTTTGATCCCTGGTCGGGGAACTAAGATTCTACTTGCCACAGAGCAACTAAACTAAGCCTCCTGACTGCAGCTCCTGAGCCTGTGTGCTCCAGAGCACGTGTGCCCCAACTCGAAGATCTGTGCATCGCAGTGAAGATAGCGCATGACTCAGTCATACTCAGTGTAGCCAAATAAATAAATAAATACTAAAAAACAGAACCCACTGCCTTGTCCAAGGTTACAAAGAGTTCCATTTTCTTCTAGTTTAGTAGCGTTAGCTCTTATGTTTAGGTCTTTGAGCCTTTGGAGTTCATGTTGGTATATAGTGTGAGACCACATTCGTATCTTATGGAACGGTGGCGCTACACTTGCCATCCCGCCCTCCCGGCGTGAGGTCTCCTTGGGTTACCGTGTGAGGCTGGAGCTGGAGGTGTTGGCGGGGAGCCCTTCTCGGCCACAGCGCCGCCACGCCCGCCTCCAGGAGGACCCTTGGCCTCAGCCCTGCAGGATGGAGAGCTCTGGAGCAGAGACTTAGGCGGTAATTATTTCTGTATCCTCTTCATTTTTCTCTGTTCATCATAATGGATTCATTCTTTCTCGCTATCCACCCTCACAGGATCGTTTATGTCAGGCAGAAAATCCCCCCACACTTCAGCAAGCAGCTTCCGGCGTCGGCAGTCACACCTGTGTGGAGGCCCCGCCTCTTCTGTTCTTCTCCTTCTGAACCCATTCCAGCAGAGTGGGGCCGGTGGGGAATCGTGGGGTTAGACCCCAAGGCAGCTTCCCCCTCTCTAGTAAGAGCAGTAGACTTGAACCAAGCAAAGGAGAGTGGTGTTGCCAAGGCGTAGCCTTCAGCACTTCAAGGGGACGAATAGACTGTTGGTCTCTTTTCTTGGTTACCAGACCAGCCGTTAAAGGACATGCCTTTCCTGGTTTTTCCAGTGTTGACAGATAATTTTTGTTCTTCAGTAAGAACAAAGATAAAAACGGGCCCAGGCTGTTTTGGAGGATTCCCCTGGCATGCGTGTGTTTAAGCTCTATGCAGATTTTCTGTATGATCAGATTCTCAGGGTTTCGCTTCCTCTTTGCTGTTGAAATGAACAGTAATTGGATTCCTAGAACAAAATGCCTAACATTTTGGCAATCCAGGGTTCCCGGTTTAGCTAATTACATTTTAAACCTTCTTCCCTTACCTTTTGGAGGTAGAAAGGTGGAAGATACAATCAGCGTTGTTAAAGTAGTGTGCATTACTCAGTTAAAAGTCCTAAGTGTGACAGAGAAGTTCTGGTTACTCCGTGTGTGCTGAGCTTGAGAGAGGCCTGAACCCGGCTAGCCTTCTTTCAGAGGCTTCCTGACCACTGGTTCCCATCTGCCTTTGAGGTCCCCTGGTTTCAGAATGATGTGTGCTCACTCCATCGCGCATATTTATCACCAAGTCCCCTAATTTATAGCTTCCTTGTACAGAACTCAGTGCCCCAGCAGGGCTGGTGGAACCAAATGGCCACAGGGAAACTGGATCTGTGGTCTCTCCCCAGGTTTTAGCCAAGACTCACAACTCGTATGGCAACAGAGAGCCATAGTGGATGGGCCCCACATCCAGCCACCGCATATGCCCTCAGGGTGTGATGGAAGGCGTAGGCAGTTCAGAACTTAGTCGTCTTGACTCTTCATTGCCATTTGTTGGGTGGTCCCTTTCAGTGATTCCATTACTGAATTGTTCGATCTGTCACTGAATTCAGGCAATGAGCTCTTCCGATGTGCAAGGAAGACACATCAAATGAGGCGGTTACACTTGGGAAACAGACATAGGTGGGGCTTATTCACTGGGGACGTCTGTGATGAACCTGGCCGACCAGGAGTGGCCTCACAGAGTCTCTTTTGTGGTACCGAGTGAATTCAGGGCGGAGGTGAGTCTGTTTCAGAGAAGGCACCTGGGAGAAGACACGGCAGAGCGGGGAAGATGGAGCCTGCAGGCTTTAGCCGTGCGGAGGGGGTGACCCTCAGCACTGCTGTGTAGCCTGGTTTACAGGGTTCTCCCGTCTTCCCCTTCCCTCAGCGGGAGCCTCAGCCACTGGTTCTGGGGGTGGACCCGTCGGTGGTCCTCATCCCCGTTTCTCAGCGAGGAGCTGGGCTGCCATCTGGGGGTGTGACTGGATACAGCTGAGAGCTGAGTCCAGGCCGTGTAAGTTCAGATTCCACTCCCTCTTTTCCAGGAAGTAGTGGCAGAATGAACAGGAAGAGGAAAGCAGGCGAGCTGCCAGCGCGGCAGGTTCTTGGGGACCATGGGAAGGAAGGGGGAACAGTGCAGAGCTGGGCGAGAGGGCCGCACGGTGCATGGCGTGCTGAGATGGCTTTCTCAGAGAGCCCACGAAGACTGAAACCCTCAGAAGGCTGCAAATATATGTTTTTAAGAAACTGCCTCATTGAGGCATAACTGACATTCACCAGTTGCACGGATTTACTGTGCTGTTTGATGAGTTTTTTTTTAATTTATTTTTATAATTCAAGGATAACAGCTTTACAGAGTTGTGTTGTTTCTGGCCAAACATCAGCGTGAATCAGCCACAGGTGTACACGTGTCCCCTCCCCGGATGAGCTTTTGATGCACGCATGCACTTGTGAGGCTTCACCACAGTCAGGAGAATGAACACACCTGTCACCGTGAAGTTTCCTTGTGTCCCCTCCAAGGATAAGTTTAAACAGTAACATAAAAAACTGCTGCACACCCTTTAATCCAGATTTCTCAATTTTTAACATTTGTCACATTGGCTTGCATTCTGATATATATATATGTTGTTGCTGCTCAGTTGCCAAGTTGTGTCTGACTCTTTGCAACCCCATAGACGTCAGCACACCGGGCTTCCCTGTCCTTCAGCATCTCCTGGAGTCTGCTCAAACTCATGTCCCTTGAGTCGGTGATGCTGTCTAACTCTCTCATCCTCTGCCACCCTTGCCTCCTTTTCCCTTCAGTCTTTCCCAGCATCAGGGTCTTTTCCAGTGAGTCATATTTTCGCATCAGGTGGCCAAAGTATTGAAGCTACAGCATCAGTCCTTCCAGTGAATATTCAGGATTGATTCCCTTTAGGATTGACGGGTTTGATCTCTTCACAGTCCAAGGGACTCTCAAGAGTTTTCAGCACCACAGTTAATTTTCTTTTAGGCCACATTTGGATTTTGATCCTCCATCCTAAGCGTTAATGGAGGGGAAATTGTGGATACTTAGCTGAGGAGTAGTAAGAGTTTGCTGCTATTTGTTGGAAAAGTGATCCATTAAAACTGGGGCTACAGGCCGTATAGATTGCTGTTACCATGTTTATTTTATTTTGTTTGAGTTGGAAGGAGACCCCTTTGGTGAGAGTTTCCGGCTGACACCCTGTACTTAATCATAAGTGCAGTTGTGCCACGTCAGGTGAGTTCTGGGGCGTCCTCAGTGTCTCAGCACACCACACTGAGGTAGTCATGGCCGTGCCTTTATCCCCCCTCCCACTTTTGTTTGCTTGGATCCAGATTAATTTACTGTATTTTGTGTTTCTTTCAGTTGACTGTGATAATTCGGTTGCATTAAAGCTTTAATCAGTTACCAATTTTGTCTTCACTAACTACTTTATCACAATAAATACTTTCATGAATTCTGACTTAAATTTATCAATCAAAACTTTGTTACTAGACTTTTTGTTATTTTTCAAATAGCATTTAAAACCATGTTTTTCAATTGATTGGCAGGGGACTTTAGAATATAGACACAAATCTGCTGAAACTGGTATTATTAAAATTTCTACCTAATGAAATGTCAGGAATGTTCTTTGTTATATATGTGAAAAACTGTTATGCATACTCAGTGAGTTATTTCCACCTCTGACACAGTCTCACTGAAAGTTGTAGTCACGTGTTCCTTTTCATGTTTACAAAAAGATTTGGGAGAATGGGTGATTCCATACACTTTAAAATTTTCCAAAAAAATAATTTAGAGTGGTGTTGATAAGCTTTAAGAAGTATTGACCTCACGCACGTGTCCTCCTGGCATTTGCCCTGTCAGCCCCTCTTACCGTCACGAGGAGATGGTTGCTCCGTGGTCCCCCACTGTCTCCTTGGTCAGGGTACGTCCTCGTAGCACCGTGTGCAGTCATATTTTCGTCCTATCCAGTGATATTCAGGATTGATTCCCTTTAGGATTGACGGTTTGATCTCTTCACAGTCCAAGGGACTCTCAAGAGTTTTCAGCACCACAGTTAATTTTCTTTAGGCCACATTTGATTTTGATCCTCCATCCTAAGCGTTAATGGAGGAAATTGTGGATACTTAGCTGAGGAGTAGTAAGAGTTTGCTGCTATTTGTTGGAAAAGTGATCCATTAAAACTGGGGCTACAGGCCGTATAGATTGCTGTTACCATGTTTATTTTATTTTGTTTGAGTTGGAAGGAGACCCCTTTGGTGAGAGTTTCCGGCTGACACCCTGTACTTAATCATAAGTGCAGTTGTGCCACGTCAGGTGAGTTCTGGGGCGTCCTCAGTGTCTCAGCACACCACACTGAGGTAGTCATGGCCGTGCCTTTATCCCCCCTCCCACTTTTGTTTGCTTGGATCCAGATTAATTTACTGTATTTTGTGTTTCTTTCAGTTGACTGTGATAATTCGGTTGCATTAAAGCTTTAATCAGTTACCAATTTTGTCTTCACTAACTACTTTATCACAATAAATACTTTCATGAATTCTGACTTAAATTTATCAATCAAAACTTTGTTACTAGACTTTTTGTTATTTTTCAAATAGCATTTAAAACCATTTTTTTCAATTGATTGGCAGGGGAGTTTAGAATATAGACACAAATCTGCTGAAACTGGTATTATTAAAATTTCTACCTAATGAAATGTCAGGAATGTTCTTTGTTATATATGTGAAAAACTGTTATGCATACTCAGTGAGTTATTTCCACCTCTGACACAGTCTCACTGAAAGTTGTAGTCACGTGTTCCTTTTCATGTTTACAAAAAGATTTGGGAGAATGGGTGATTCCATACACTTTAAAATTTTCCAAAAAAATAATTTAGAGTGGTGTTGATAAGCTTTAAGAAGTATTGACCTCACGCACCGTGTCCTCCTGGCATTTGCCCTGTCAGCCCCTCTTACCGTACGAGGAGATGGTTGCTCCCGTGGTCCCCCCACTGTCTCCTTGGTCAGGGTACCGTCCTCGTAGCACCGTGTGCGTCAGTGCCCCAGGTGTGTAAGCGGTCGGGTCGGGTGGGCGGAACGCAGTACGGGGTGCTTGGCCATTGTTCTTCAGGACAGGTTTGAGGCGTCGCAGAGCACAGCGTTGCTGTGGGTTCTGGTCTGCGTTGGGAAGCTGCTGCGGCTCATCCTTGCTCTGTGGTCTCCTCTTGCCGCAGTATCAGCTGCTGATGGCTGTGATGCCGTTCCTGATCTGTTTCTTCCTGATGGTGCGGCCAGGCTGTGATAGGGCTGCAGATCCCAGGTGTAGGGGTTCAGAGCTGAGACCAGGTTGCCTCCCCTCTCAGCACCCCCTGTCCAGGGTCACCTCAGCCCTGTTGATTGCCAGAGGGAAGCACTTTGACCTACGTTGGCAGAACTGGCCTCCGTTCTCTTTCTGACCCGTGCTCTGGTGTGCATCCTAAAGCGATACCAAAGAGCTGTCCTGCCCCCTCGCTGTGCCATGGCTCTCCTGAGCCCACGGGGCTCTCCTGTGGTCTGGAAGCTGTGCCGTGGTCTGCAGCTGTCTCTCAGCAGCTTGTTCAGGCCTGGCGTCCCTTAGGCGATTCGTCTGAAGCCTGCAGTTGCCACACATCTCCCTGCGTACCTACACACACAGCCCCAGTTTCTCACATCTTTTTTAGTTTTATTGGAGTATAGTTGATTACACTGTTGTGTTAGTTTCTGGTGTAAAGCAAAGTGAATCAGTTATACATATACATATAGTCAGTCTTTTGTACGTTCTTTTCCCATATAGGTCATTACAGATTACTGAGTAGAATTCCCTGTGCTATACACAGGTTCATAGTAATTACTTATTTTATATTCGGTAGTCTGTAATATGTCAGTCTCAATCTCCCAGTTTATCCCTCCCCCCCCCATAACTTTTATAAGTTTGTTTTTTACTCAATTGAAAATCTTTATTTTTTATTTTATTTTTTGGATGTACCACATGGCTTGTGGGCTCTTATTCTCTGACCATGGATTGGCAGTGAATGTGTGGGTCTCAACCACTGGACTGTCAGGATTTTATTTTTTTTAATTTTGTTTTGTAAATAAGCTCATTTGTACCATTTTTTCTTTTCAGATTCCATATATAAGGGATATCATATCTCATGTCTTTTTTCCCTTACAAATCTGTTGAGCTTCCAATTTTATCTTGGTTTCTAGCCCAGCATTCTAAGTTGCCTGTGTAAATGAATGCTATTGTTGATTTTTTGCTTATCTCATTTTGGTGCTTGTCATTGTTTGCTGCTCTGCCTTTGGGATTATCACGTGATACATAGATATACATACAAGTAGGAAAAGCTTTAGTAGTAAGTCAGCACCACTGAGAACTAAGGTCCCACGTGATACCTAGTGCCACTTAAAAAGCCTGTGTTCGTAGAGTGGCCTTTCAGTGGGTTCATGTTTTATGGTTAGATTTTTGATAGTTTGAGAAATGTATTTCAATATGAAGGTTGTGTTGTTTTTCAGAAGCCAGTTTCCATCGTTCCTCTTCCCCTTTACCGATTAGCTTATTGTTTTTTTAACTCTCTCATTGGAGAATTAGAGGAAAGATAAATCAGTGCAGATTAGCTTGTTTTGTTTTGATTGAGTGGTGCTCTTGATAAAAGGTATTTTTTGAGCTGAGAATTTTACGATATAAATGTGTTAACGATCGGTCCGCTAGAGCTGTAAGAGATGGTTGGCATACAGGCTTAGTTCTGTGACTCTAACCCTCCACGCGGATAATGCCACGAGGAGTCTCCTGTCTGGACAGGTAGCCCCCTTCCTGCTCCATGCTCCCTTGCAGTAGGAGTTAGTGGGGAATGGGCAACCACCGGAGTCATATTAGTAACAACAGCAAATACCTAGCTTTTGGTTTTTCATCACTCTGTATGCCAGGCATACAACTTAATTTACCATTTTGAATCATCCCAACAGTCCTGAATTAACTGAGTGTCACTTAACCATGTTCACAGTTGAGGAAATAGGCTAGGGAACAGTGGAATTAATGTGGAATTGGCAAAAGGTTTAGCTATCTTCTGTTAACATATCTTTGACTTGGGAAAGGCAGATTTGCCTTCTGCCAGAAAAGAAGGAAACTCCATGGATTGGCAGTGAATGTGTGGGTCTCAACCACTGGACTGTCAGGATTTTATTTTTTTTAATTTTGTTTTGTAAATAAGCTCATTTGTACCATTTTTTCTTTTCAGATTCCATATATAAGGGATATCATATCTCATGTCTTTTTTCCCTTACAAATCTGTTGAGCTTCCAATTTTATCTTGGTTTCTAGCCCAGCATTCTAAGTTGCCTGTGTAAATGAATGCTATTGTTGATTTTTTGCTTATCTCATTTTGGTGCTTGTCATTGTTTGCTGCTCTGCCTTTGGGATTATCACGTGATACATAGATATACATACAAGTAGGAAAAGCTTTAGTAGTAAGTCAGCACCACTGAGAACTAAGGTCCCACGTGATACCTAGTGCCACTTAAAAAGCCTGTGTTCGTAGAGTGGCCTTTCAGTGGGTTCATGTTTTATGGTTAGATTTTTGATAGTTTGAGAAATGTATTTCAATATGAAGGTTGTGTTGTTTTTCAGAAGCCAGTTTCCATCGTTCCTCTTCCCCTTTACCGATTAGCTTATTGTTTTTTTAACTCTCTCATTGGAGAATTAGAGGAAAGATAAATCAGTGCAGATTAGCTTGTTTTGTTTTGATTGAGTGGTGCTCTTGATAAAAGGTATTTTTTGAGCTGAGAATTTTACGATATAAATGTGTTAACGATCGGTCCGCTAGAGCTGTAAGAGATGGTTGGCATACAGGCTTAGTTCTGTGACTCTAACCCTCCACGCGGATAATGCCACGAGGAGTCTCCTGTCTGGACAGGTAGCCCCCTTCCTGCTCCATGCTCCCTTGCAGTAGGAGTTAGTGGGGAATGGGCAACCACCGGAGTCATATTAGTAACAACAGCAAATACCTAGCTTTTGGTTTTTCATCACTCTGTATGCCAGGCATACAACTTAATTTACCATTTTGAATCATCCCAACAGTCCTGAATTAACTGAGTGTCACTTAACCATGTTCACAGTTGAGGAAATAGGCTAGGGAACAGTGGAATTAATGTGGAATTGGCAAAAGGTTTAGCTATCTTCTGTTAACATATCTTTGACTTGGGAAAGGCAGATTTGCCTTCTGCCAGAAAAGAAGGAAACTCCATGGATGACCAGGCACCAAAGGAGTGTTATCTTAGGGTGTCATATTGAGACTCAGTCAATTCAATCACAGGTTTTGTTTTGGATCAACACCTCATCTGTAAGTCTAGCTCTTTCCACAATTGTGATGTTTAACATTTTAAAATGAAGGATAAATCTTTTCTGGAATATGGGCCATTGCATAAGAGAAATGTCATGCTCATGAATTAGGAGAAATTCCGCAAGTCACGTGTAATACTGTATACCAATAACTAGGTAATGCTGAATAGTAATATTAATCCACCATATCTCTTTTGAGAAGCCTCATATGTATGTAGATAACCATCAATCTTCTTTCAAGATTTTAAGGAGTGAGGATGACTCCTTTTTCAAACTGCTTTCTACTGCAGGAGTGGCAGTAGAAATGAAAATCAAGCTGAAGTTGGAGACAAGCTAATGATCTAGCTGCCTTTTGCTGAGTATGACTTATTCTGAGTGCAATTCTGATTGTTATTCCATCCATATAAGGTAGACGATGTTGCTGTTCCTCTTCTTCCAAGTGGAAATCAAGGCTCAGCTATTTTAGGTTGATGGCACAGTTAATGAAAAGGACAACCTGAAATCAAATCCAGGTCTATCTGTCGCCAAGGCTCTGAGTTTTAGAACTCCTGCTCAGTTCTTCCACTCTGCTCTATGGTGAAATGGCAGTCCCTCTTCTCCCTGCCTCATCACCCAGTTTCGGAAAATCACCCACAAAACCTAATCCTGTAACAGGGAGCACCACTCTCGGGAGTGAGGAAGCGTGAAGAGGGTTTGTAAGGAATTGGTATTTGCACATGTACTTCTGCGGTTCTTAAGTCTTGAATGACTCTGGAAGGAATATCTAGAAATGCGGATAATGTCCTTGGACAGGCATGGCACCTTTTGGTTTCTCTTCTGGCAAAAAGACTGAAACTGCGGTGGTGGTGGTTTGTTGGCCTCCAGTGTGTGTGAGGACTGGGTCGCATTTCTTGTTCGTGGTGATCTTCACTACCCTCTGGAGCCTTTCCTTCTCTCCAGGGAGTTTCCCGTGGAATGCTTCGCATTTGTTGTGTCCATGTATGCCACAGAACTGTTGTCTAGTTGCTCAGTCGTGTCTGGCTCTGTGACACCATGGACTGTAGCCCACCAGGCTCCTCCGTCCATGGAATCTCCCGGGCAAGAATTCTTGGCCATTTCTTTCTCCAGGATAAGCATACCCATGCTTTAATTGCTTAGGAAAGTCTGAAATTAAAAAACTAATTACTGCTTACGCTCTTGCTTTCTTCTTATTCTCCAGCAGTGTTACTTGACGCCCCTATTTGAATGATTCTGATTCCCCCACCACCCCCAGCACCTCATTCGATGGTGTTTCTTCTTGCTTCTTCATGCAAACCTAAGTTAGGACCACAGGGGCACTGGCCTGCTGAGGCTGGTGTGCTGTGGCTCCATTGCCTGGAGCTGAATTCCCACCTAGTGCCTCCCGTCGCCAGGTGCCCTTTCTGCTGCCCCACCCTGTGCTTTACTGATGGACTGACTTCCAATCCTTACCCACAGACGTTTTGCCCTTTGCAGCGTCTTCTTTTGAACTTGTTTTCCCAGCCTCCTTATTAGACCCACATCATCTCACCCCCAAGATTCATCGCCTCCGAAGAACTTTCTAGAAGTACCTGTTCTAGAAGTACCTGTTTGGTTCTCCCATCTCCCTCCTTCAAGCCTTAGCCCCTCTGTTGCGCTCTGTGACTTTGTATCATGTGTACAGTTTTCTTGTCTCCGTTCTGCTGAAGGTATTTGTGTTCCAGTTAAGTAAATATTTCTTTGAAGTGCTTTAAAGCACTTTTGAATTCAGAAGACTTGTTTCCTTTCCCACCCCACCCCATCCCACATTCAGTTCATCTGCGGATTGCATGATTGCATTGCATTGATGTGATCATCTCTACCTTCAGAATGCATCCAGATTTCCTTCCACCTGTCATCTCCTCTGATGCGACAGTCTTGGTCCAAGTTGTGTGATTTCTCCCCTGGAGGCATGCTGTGTCTCTAACTGGTTTCCTGCTCTGCCTCCCTTCCCAGCGGCCCCAGAGTGAGCCTCTACTCACAGCCTTCCCCCTGCCGCCTGGCTCCCTCAGTGCACACGCCGCGGCTCCTCCAGGCCTCTCCCTGCCTGTCCCCCAGTCATTTCTCTGAACTCATTTCCTCCTTTATGTCCCTGTGGTCATCCTGACCTCCCTGCCCGCCAGGCGTCCCCCTCCCTCAGGGCCTTGGCACCCGCCTTCAGCTCTGTTTGGAACGCTTTTCTGCAGGTGTCTGAATGGTTGACTTCCTTGCTTGCTTTACTCAAATGTCACCTTTTCCCTGTGACCTTCAGCACCTCATTCATGGTGTTTCTTACTTGCTTCTTCTTTTGCAGTGTTACTTGACGCCCTATTTGAATGATTCTGATTCCCCCACCACCCCCAGCACCTCATTCGATGGTGTTTCTTCTTGCTTCTTCATGCAAACCTAAGTTAGGACCACAGGGGCACTGGCCTGCTGAGGCTGGTGTGCTGTGGCTCCATTGCCTGGAGCTGAATTCCCACCTAGTGCCTCCCGTCGCCAGGTGCCCTTTCTGCTGCCCCACCCTGTGCTTTACTGATGGACTGACTTCCAATCCTTACCCACAGACGTTTTGCCCTTTGCAGCGTCTTCTTTTGAACTTGTTTTCCCAGCCTCCTTATTAGACCCACATCATCTCACCCCCAAGATTCATCGCCTCCGAAGAACTTTCTAGAAGTACCTGTTCTAGAAGTACCTGTTTGGTTCTCCCATCTCCCTCCTTCAGATATTCCTTCAAGCCTTAGCCCCTCTGTTGCGCTCTGTGACTTTGTATCATGTGTACAGTTTTCTTGTCTCCGTTCTGCTGAAGGTATTTGTGTTCCAGTTAAGTAAATATTTCTTTGAAGTGCTTTAAAGCACTTTTGAATTCAGAAGACTTGTTTCCTTTCCCACCCCACCCCATCCCACATTCAGTTCATCTGCGGATTGCATGATTGCATTGCATTGATGTGATCATCTCTACCTTCAGAATGCATCCAGATTTCCTTCCACCTGTCATCTCCTCTGATGCGACAGTCTTGGTCCAAGTTGTGTGATTTCTCCCCTGGAGGCATGCTGTGTCTCTAACTGGTTTCCTGCTCTGCCTCCCTTCCCAGCGGCCCCAGAGTGAGCCTCTACTCACAGCCTTCCCCCTGCCGCCTGGCTCCCTCAGTGCACACGCCGCGGCTCCTCCAGGCCTCTCCCTGCCTGTCCCCCAGTCATTTCTCTGAACTCATTTCCTCCTTTATGTCCCTGTGGTCATCCTGACCTCCCTGCCCGCCAGGCGTCCCCCTCCCTCAGGGCCTTGGCACCCGCCTTCAGCTCTGTTTGGAACGCTTTTCTGCAGGTGTCTGAATGGTTGACTTCCTTGCTTGCTTTACTCAAATGTCACCTTTTCCCTGTGACCTTCGCTGACCCCTCTGTTGGTAATTATAACCGCCTCCATCCCAGGCCCTCCTCTCTGCTTTATTTTCCCTTGCCGCATTTATTTCCGCCTGACCTGCTGCGTGTACTCTGTCCGTCTCCCCGGTGGAGCGTGGGCTCCATGAGGACAAGCGTTTTCTGTGTGTTGGTGTGTGACCCTTTGAACCCAGGATGTGTACATGCCCAGCCACCATGTGCAGCAGGAGTGCGCTTTCCCTGTTCCTCTCGTCCTGACAGCGTGGCTACAGTGGTCCCTGGGAGCCCCCCTTCTCCACTTCCCGCCTGTCAGAGTGTCTTCTAGGGCAACTGAAGCGCCTCTTCTCAGCTGTGTGTTGACTGGTCTCCCAGCTACTAAAAAAATGGTCTTCTAGCTAGGAAGACATCAGGTCCTCAGGAGAATCTGTGTCACTGTGTGTGTTAAATAACTGACTTCACGTTATCCCAAAGTTACTGAGATCCAGCAGGTGCTGGATGAGGGTCTCAGAGGGCCTCTGTGCTCTCTGGGTTAGTTCTCTGCTCTTTCGTCATTTTCCTTCTGCCCCGATTTGCTGGTTCACATTTGTTCCAGGAGTAGAGATGCTTTCTGAATGGTTGAGGCTGTTGGAACGCTGACCACCAGATAAGGGTAGCACTGCATCATTCTCCATAATGAAACCCTCTGTGAGAAGATTTGTCCCCTCTGTTCTTTAGTTTTCTGTTTGCGAGATGAGGCGGACTGATGGGCTGGTCTTTTACAATTCCAGTGACCTGGGTGAACTCATTTTCAGATGAATCAAGTGTGGAGCCGTGTGCTTTGAAACAGGGGTCGTGTTCCCACCAGCGTTCTTGTCTTCCTCCAGTGGACTTAGCTCGTGTCGTATCCTGGTAATTAAATGAATCTGGCCTCAAAATCTCCAGCCACAGAAGGAGAGGCCAGTGGGGACCGAGCCTAGGCCACACAAGCTTTGGGAAGCATCCTGGCATGGCCAGGTGAACTTGCCCATAACTGCTGGGCCAGGTCAGTCCCTTGGGACTTTCCCATCATTCGCCTCTACATTGACTTTTGTCCTTATCCCTGAAACAGTGGCTACTGAAATCAGGAAGTAGAGCCACTGGAAAATACCTTTGGAAACCACTATGTTGCTTGGTACAGGAAAGGTAACCACTAGTAGCTCAGAGGCTGGGTCACATGCTAGTTTTTTTTCTCCTTCTTCTTTTTTTTTTTTTTTTCTTTTTAAAGAGGGGCTCGATTTACTTTCCCTTCTCTCTGTTAAGGCTTTCCTTAGGCTCTTAAGAAAAGTGAGTCAGGACTTGCCTGGTAACTCAGTGGTGAAGAATTTGCCTGCCAATGCAGGAGACATAGGTTCGATCCCTGATCCCGGAAGATCCCACATGCTGTGGAGCAGCTAAGTCCGTGAGCCACAACTGTTGAGCCTGTGCTCTAGCGCCTCAGAGCCACAACTATGGAGCCCATGTGCCCTAGAGCCTGAGTTCCACAAGAGAAGTCACCGCAACAAGAAGCCTGCTCACCTCAACCAGAGAGTAGCCCCCACTCTCTGCAACTAGAGAAGAGCCTGTAGCAGCAGTGAAAACCCAGAATAGCCAAAAAAATAAATAAATTAAAAAAAAAAAGACTGATCTATGAATAGTTAAGTATGAAAAAAAGAAAAGTGAGTCGTGTAATGGTACCAGCCGCGAGGGTCCGAGTGTAAGTCCTGCCTGAGCTGTCCCGCGGGACCAGGATGGAAGAGGGAAGGGGCGGGGCTGCCAGACAGGCAGGCAGATGGTTCTGGTATGGCTCACGCTCAAGTGACCTGAATGTGCTTCCTCTTCGGGGACCTGTTTTAAATGTAGATGCTAACGCCCCATAATCTCCCGCTTACGCTCAGCCAAGTGAGAGTCAGGAAATGCAGATTCACCATGTGTGTGACTTGGCCCCGCTGCCCTGCCCAACACACACCCCAGGGTCTCCAGTCAGAGAAGCTGGCACGGCCAGTAACGCTCGCAGCGCGAGGGGAGCCTCACTGCTGTGGCTGTGGGAGCTGCATCTTTGAAGCTCTAGACTTTGATGTGATTAAAGTCTCAGACTTAAAGTCCCTCTGTGTGTGGAAACTTAAAAAAACAACAAAAACTGAAAATAAAAATCGATTTAGATTGGGGATGGGGTGGAGAAGCAGATCGTAAAGGGAGGAGGCCCCTTGCTAACCACGTGTCATCATGTCACATCCTTACGTGCCTCAGGAGGAGCGAGGTGACAGGCCGCTGACCTTTTCACTCTCTCTGCTCACAGCCGTTCCCCACACAGACCCTGCCCCCAGCACACCTGCCACCCCCAGAAGAGGACTCACACACGTGGCCGTGTTTCACCGACCTAGGGATAATCCTGATGGGGAAGTAAGAGTTTATGTACCTTGGGCATTCTTGTTAGCAAAGACCCTGAGGCTCAAATGCCTGGGATCCTGTAGTAGGTTTCTGAAATCAGGACTGGTGGAAGTTCAGTTCTTTGCCTTCATGTTGCTGATGAAAGGAATAAGCAGGAAGGGAAAGCACTTTTCTTTTTAAAAAGTGGCCGTTGAACTTCTAGACTGGTTGACATATGGAATTCTAGACTGGTTGACTGGTAAGTCATGGAACTGACTTAAAACAGTAAGAAATTCTGTGCCTGGGAGTTTAATATTTCTTGGCCATAGAAATTGTACGGTCAGCCTTCCTGAAAGAAACTCTGTTAGGTATGCTTGGACTTGGGTGTATGTGCGTATGTGTGTGTAACACAGCAAACACATGTGTCAGGAATCCCTTCTGGGGACTTCCCTGGTGGCCCAGCAGTTAGGACTCTGAGCTTTCACTGCTGAGGGCCCATGTGCAGTCTCTGGTTGGGGAATTAAGATCCTACAAGCCACATGGTGCAGCCAGGGGGGAAAAAAAGAATGCCTTCTCTTGTTTTTTTCTTAAGGTTGAAAACCTGCGATGTATCATCCTGATACTTAATTTTACAGATAGCTGGAGCCCCTGTAACATTTCCTTCCCTTCATAAGTGGCATGATTGCTTAATATTGGAGTGTCTGTGACGTGTGGCGTGGCTGCCACGCTCTGTCCCACTTGACCCTGTGGGAGGGGTGCTGAAGCCAAATTTTTCTGGTCTCCACAGTGAGACAGCTAATAAATAGAAGAGGGAGAGCTGGAGTGCCTGAGTGCAGGGCCTTTTCTGCCAAGCCTGTACAGATCCTCAGGACCCTGTCCTTGGTAATTCCTGCAGAAGGAAGGGCAAACGCTAGATCCCTAGTTCTTGAGATTTTTTTTTTTTAAATTGTTGCTAACACTCCAGCGGTGATAGGAGGGGAGAGACAGCAGAGCTCTTGACAGACTGTATGTAGAGTTTTTGCCTTTTGTTAATAAAACTCTTACTTGAAAATGGGAACGATAGCACACAGGGATGCTGCTTCTGCTGTTTGCCTTTGTGCCTTCTTACCCCGTTTCTCCATCCGTGTTCAGGGACACAGGTGAGAAGGGAACGGGCAGATAAGTCAGTGGGCACTCCTAGCAGGTTGTTCTAACTCTCAGCATCATTTCAAGGAGATGGAATGGAACGGATGGCTTACCCCTCCACATGTAGCAAGTCAGCAGAGCTGTGAATGCATTTTGTCTTCAAATGTGCTTTCCATGTAATTCTCAGTCTTGGTCAGATCTTGGAATAATGCACTGTTTGTACCTTATATTGGCTGCAGCGATGTCTTTTTTTTTTTTTTTTGCTCAAAATGTACTGAACCTACTCTTGCACAGTTTTGTGTAACAAACAAGATTACATTCTGAAGTGCTGGCATCTATGCTCTCTGGAACCCCATAAGGTCACACGGAATGTGTGGAAACGGCAGGACAGAATAAGCTCATTGTTCATAGACTGTATTGCTCACTCCCTGTGGTTATTTTATCCACAGACACGATGGGTTTTGCAGTCTGTGTCCAGCGTAGATGTCATTGGATAAGCATTCAGCTTTGGTGAAGAGATCCCCTTTCCATCAGTTTCTAGCTGAGTGAGTGAAATAGCTAAGACTTGGGTTCTAGAATGTATGTCTATATTAGTGTGTAAATAAGTGTTGTTTTAGAAAACCTGGCAGCGTTAGCAAACAGTGGTGAACTGTTGGACTGTCATTTAATAGCATTTTCACGTGGTTGACTGTTTAAATAAGCCGCACTTTATCTTCTTGAAGTGAATGCCTTTAATTAGTTGTCTTGGCGCATTAGGGCATTTGCTAGTCAAAAACTTAATTTTCTTTCTGAATGTTTATGTTATTTTTCCTTCTAGATGTTTATGAGGTATTGTTTTTTTGCCCCTTATATTGAAAACATGCCCTTTTCTTTTTAAATTAGTGGATGTAGTAAAGAACTTTGTTAATTAAAAAAAAAGGTTTAAATTGTCACTCCAGCGGTGATAGGAGAGAGACAGCAGAGCTCTTGACAGACTGTATGTAGAGTTTTTGCCTTTTGTTAATAAAACTCTTACTTGAAAATGGGAACGATAGCACACAGGGATGCTGCTTCTGCTGTTTGCCTTTGTGCCTTCTTACCCCGTTTCTCCATCCGTGTTCAGGGACACAGGTGAGAAGGGAACGGGCAGATAAGTCAGTGGGCACTCCTAGCAGGTTGTTCTAACTCTCAGCATCATTTCAAGGAGATGGAATGGAACGGATGGCTTACCCCTCCACATGTAGCAAGTCAGCAGAGCTGTGAATGCATTTTGTCTTCAAATGTGCTTTCCATGTAATTCTCAGTCTTGGTCAGATCTTGGAATAATGCACTGTTTGTACCTTATATTGGCTGCAGCGATGTCTTTTTTTTTTTTTTTTGCTCAAAATGTACTGAACCTACTCTTGCACAGTTTTGTGTAACAAACAAGATTACATTCTGAAGTGCTGGCATCTATGCTCTCTGGAACCCCATAAGGTCACACGGAATGTGTGGAAACGGCAGGACAGAATAAGCTCATTGTTCATAGACTGTATTGCTCACTCCCTGTGGTTATTTTATCCACAGACACGATGGGTTTTGCAGTCTGTGTCCAGCGTAGATGTCATTGGATAAGCATTCAGCTTTGGTGAAGAGATCCCCTTTCCATCAGTTTCTAGCTGAGTGAGTGAAATAGCTAAGACTTGGGTTCTAGAATGTATGTCTATATTAGTGTGTAAATAAGTGTTGTTTTAGAAAACCTGGCAGCGTTAGCAAACAGTGGTGAACTGTTGGACTGTCATTTAATAGCATTTTCACGTGGTTGACTGTTTAAATAAGCCGCACTTTATCTTCTTGAAGTGAATGCCTTTAATTAGTTGTCTTGGCGCATTAGGGCATTTGCTAGTCAAAAACTTAATTTTCTTTCTGAATGTTTATGTTATTTTTCCTTCTAGATGTTTATGAGGTATTGTTTTTTT
Organism: Tragulus kanchil; assembly: GCA_022376925.1. Classification (NCBI taxonomy): domain Eukaryota; kingdom Metazoa; phylum Chordata; class Mammalia; order Artiodactyla; family Tragulidae; genus Tragulus; species Tragulus kanchil. Next base: position 70,969,842 of record JAIOJX010000003.1, on the reverse strand, counting down.
GCCCCTTATATTGAAAACATGCCCTTTTCTTTTTAAATTAGTGGATGTAGTAAAGAACTTTGTTAATTAAAAAAAAAGGTTAAAAATGGTCAGGCAGAATGACTTAGTTATTTTTATATTTTCCTGTAAAAACAGCCTCAGTTAAGTGAGCCACAATGAGCTGTGATGTATTTCCTCCATCAGGATGGAAAATAAGCCATTTATTATTTCAGGTCTGACTCACAGTGAACCTGCTGACACTGGGCTGTTTTAAAATCATAATCATAATGGAACAGGTTAGGACAGAGACTTGGACGCTGGGCCGAGGATCACCTGCTTATTACTGTGCTTTACGACTTGGACGCTTCAGGTTTTCTGGCACAATGTCCTAAACCTCACACACTAAACACCCCCTTGTTGTACAATTACTGCTTGCCGGTTTTAGATGGTGCCAAACAGACAGATGCCTCATCATAATTACCACTTTTTAAATTTCACTGCTATAGACACACATATAGGTTGTTATCTCTCCTCTCCTCCCCGAATGCTCGTCCTCCTCGGGCCTGGGCTCCCTTGCTCGCCTGGGCTGGGCTGCGGGCTGTGGTAGGTGGCGCGGAGCCTGTGACGGCGGAGGAGGGCAGTGGAGCCAGCACGCGCGTCCAGATTGCCGCTTGTTAGGACGTGCGCGTCGTTATCAGGACCTTAAAATAACAGGATTTAGTGGCAGGACACCATCATTTTTAGGTAATTACTCATCGCAAGTAAAAAAAAAATCTTTTGAATTTCTGACAGATCTATTTCGTTGGGGTCAGAGGCACAGGTGCTGCTAGTCCTGTGTTGCTCTGCCATTTTCTCCATTGAAAGAAATGCCAGACTTCAGTTGATTGGTTAGTAAATATCAAAGTGTATGTTTTTCCCCCCCGCCTAATTTTCTGAAATCCCTTCCTTTCAATCCATAGGCTCCAAGTTAAGAAGGCTTGTTCTTGAGCAATAGCTTTTTTTCCCTCCCGAAGGCTATTCTTAGGCATCAGTTTGAGCTGTAGAAATCCAGTCTTCCTCGAAGCGGAGTCCTCTTCTGCTGGTGCTGGTTCCAGAACAAGGAGGAAATGCTTGATTCTGTCTTCCCGGTCAAATTCTGGTGAGCTTTCTGCAATCCAAAATGGAGTCCAAATTAGCCTTCTTTTCCCTAAGGTCATCAAGGGCCTTGACGTCAAAAGATAGATGTTCTCAAGTCTGTGGTGTCCCTTCAGTGGACTCACGTGTATGATGTTCACATACAGTTCTGCATGTGCTCCATGCATATGATCCTGTGCACGGGCATAAGTATATCACATATATACACATACATATACACACAGACGTATATATGTGTGTATATGCGTGTGTGTATGGAAAGTGGAAATTATGCCCTTTCAAGAGGAAATAGATCCTTTTCATTTTGTGAGACAGAAAAAGGAATAAAGGAAACAAATTAACCTTGTCATGGGGGAAAGAGGGAAACATAAGCAGTAGTTGGTAGAGGGTAGAATCCCCCAGTGTGGTGTTCTACCCTCCAGATGACTGTGTTGCATAATGGGTTTTGTCATCCAAATGTAATTCTATTTCAAGTCTACTGAACTTCGAAAATTAAAAATGGTAATGATAATTAATTAAATTGGAGTAGTTTTAACAACATCAGGGGCTGTGCTGGAATAAGAAAATGGCTAAATTAAAGGACATTTACATTGAATGTCATTGTTTAATGGTACCCTGATTGGGAAGGCCTTTAAAAAAATTTTTTTTAAATCAGTATTTTTAACATTTATTCTAGCCGAGGGCTTTAAAGCAGCGTTAACATTTTTTTTTGTTTTTTAGTACCTGCTACTGAAAGTTTCCCACCTATCTGTAGGAGTTATCATATGAGCTGAGCATTGTCTTTATTCAGTTAATGGTGATTGTGACAAATCTTGCTGCTTTGGAGGGAGACTAGGCCTTTCGTGAGATTATACTGAAAGGACATATTTTTCTCCCACTGACATAATAACCACCACAAGAACCAGTGAAGCTCTTGAAGATGACACTTTCATTTGGAGGCAGGTTCTTTACTGAAGATCGTTCAAACATTAAGAAATCAGCAAAACGGAAGTAAAAGAGAATAAGTCAGTTTCTACTTTGACAGCATGCGACTGCCCTGAGGGGTGCAGCGGTGACGGATCACTACAAGTAAGTGTCTTTGGCTTGAGGAGAATTAGGACATTATATCTGCCAGCTTTTATTTCATAACAAACCACCTGGACTTCTTGGTGCCGCACATCTGTACACTCACGTGTATAAAGTGGTCTTGCAGCTCACTCTGTTTCTCACCCTGAGACCCAGGCTGGAAGGTGAATGACTGTCTGGGGTACATTCTTCTCAGGATGACGTCACATGCACAAGAGGGGCAGCCTGACTGCGCACGTTCATTTCCAGCCCCTGTTGACCAAAATAAACCATATGGCCAAGCCTGAAATTAGAGAGGAGGGAAGTGCTTCAGCAAGGGACCACGGAAGTAACTGCATCATAATTGGGATCAATGATTCTATTTACCAACAATTGGAGAAATGCTGGCAGCAGAAGGGAGCCTTTGGTTATGAGATCATATGGTGCTACTTGGTTGCCTGGGGCTTTTTGTCCTTTCCTCTGCCCCAAGAAACACCAGTTCAGTGGTTCCTGTGACTGTGGCCTGAATCCAGCACATCACAGGGGGCACGTTACTGGCAGAGGAGGGGCAGGCCAGTGGGACACAGGACGGAGCTGAGACAGGAGGCCCTGATTTTCAGTCAGGTTTAGCTGTACCTGTTGGAAGACCCCAGACAGTTGATGTCATTTGTCGCTGTTCGGGCTGCTTGTCTGTACAATGAAGATTTTGCAGTGGTCTTTGTAGTTTCCACCGGACCCTGGAGTTGAGACTTCATTCGCAGTCCGTAACTGCAGGTTTCATTCCTTGGCACCTGCAGTCCACCTTTATGTTGCCCTGTGTCATAAGGGTGTAAAACTTGGGAAACAGCCAAGCGTTAAGAGGGTGACTTTAGTAGGGAAAAGAGGTTAAATACTTGATGAGAATAAAGGCAGTGAATATGGAGATGCCTATTATCTATGTGTCCTGTACTGAAAATGTGGAATAACTACTGAATCCTGCGTTGAGGGTTATCGAATCCCCAGTAGGCCTTCAGTTTACTGAGAGTGGAGACAGTGCCTTATCTGTCTGTCTTTTTTTTAATTCATCCATTCATTCATTTGTACTATATCGTAGTAGAGCACATTTGAAGCATATGGATGGAGTAAAGAAGCCTCAAATGGGAAATGAGTGAGCTACTACTTAGTCACTTCTGTCGTGTCTGACTCTGTGTGACCCCGTGGACTGCAGCCCTCCAGGCTCCTCCGTCCATGGAATTCTCCAGGCAAGAATACTGGAGTGGGTTGCCATGCCTTCCTCCAGGGGGATCTTTCTAACCCAGGGATGGGACCCAGGTGTTTCTGCATTGCAGGCAGATTCCTCACCACTGAGTCATGAGGGAAGTCCCGGTTATATATATTTGAGACCCCTTGGACTGTAGCTCGCCAGGCTTCTCTGTCCATGAACTTTTCCAGGCAAGAATACCGGAATGGGTTACCATTTCCTTCTCTGAAATTATTGGGGGTGTAGCCTAGAAGCATCTTCAAGAACAGCATGACTTTCTGGCGCTCTTATGTATGACTTGGATGAGCGATTGTCCACCTTGGGCGTTTGGAGTGATGCCTGTCCAAGGGTCCCACCACAGCTCGGCTGTCACGTGCTCTTGGACTCCTTGCTCTGTCTCCTCTCGTGGTGCACTCAGGCTGCAGGGGCACGTTGGCAGAGGAGGAGGGGCAGGCCAGTGGGACACAGGACGGAGCTGAGACAGGAGGCCCTGATTTTCAGTCAGGTTTAGCTGTACCTGTTGGAAGACCCCAGACAGTTGATGTCATTTGTCGCTGTTCGGGCTGCTTGTCTGTACAATGAAGATTTTGCAGTGGTCTTTGTAGTTTCCACCGGACCCTGGAGTTGAGACTTCATTCGCAGTCCGTAACTGCAGGTTTCATTCCTTGGCACCTGCAGTCCACCTTTATGTTGCCCTGTGTCATAAGGGTGTAAAACTTGGGAAACAGCCAAGCGTTAAGAGGGTGACTTTAGTAGGGAAAAGAGGTTAAATACTTGATGAGAATAAAGGCAGTGAATATGGAGATGCCTATTATCTATGTGTCCTGTACTGAAAATGTGGAATAACTACTGAATCCTGCGTTGAGGGTTATCGAATCCCCAGTAGGCCTTCAGTTTACTGAGAGTGGAGACAGTGCCTTATCTGTCTGTCTTTTTTTTAATTCATCCATTCATTCATTTGTACTACGTACGTAGTAGAGCACATTTGAAGCATATGGATGGAGTAAAGAAGCCTCAAATGGGAAATGAGTGAGCTACTACTTAGTCACTTCTGTCGTGTCTGACTCTGTGTGACCCCGTGGACTGCAGCCCTCCAGGCTCCTCCGTCCATGGAATTCTCCAGGCAAGAATACTGGAGTGGGTTGCCATGCCTTCCTCCAGGGGGATCTTTCTAACCCAGGGATGGGACCCAGGTGTTTCTGCATTGCAGGCAGATTCCTCACCACTGAGTCATGAGGGAAGTCCCGGTTATATATATTTGAGACCCCTTGGACTGTAGCTCGCCAGGCTTCTCTGTCCATGAACTTTTCCAGGCAAGAATACCGGAATGGGTTACCATTTCCTTCTCTGAAATTATTGGGGGTGTAGCCTAGAAGCATCTTCAAGAACAGCATGACTTTCTGGCGCTCTTATGTATGACTTGGATGAGCGATTGTCCACCTTGGGGCGTTTGGAGTGATGCCGTCGTCCAAGGGTCCCACCACAGCTCGGCTGTCACGTGCTCTTGGACTCCTTGCTCTGTCTCCCTCTCGTGGTGCACTCAGGCTGCAGGACGAGAGAACATGGTCACTGTCCTCTGTTTTTTCCAGAGTTGCAGGACCACATGCCTCCTCCTGTCCTGGAAGCCTGGACATGGCACAAGGGCAGCAGTGTCCTCTGGAGGACAGGGGAGCTCTCATGCAGGAGAAACTTGAGGGCTCCCTAGAGAGCCTCCAGGAAGCGTGAGACGGTGCAGTACATTTTGGGAGCCCAAGTACCAAGTCGGAAGGGAGAGGCAGGTGAAGAGGCAGGCAGGGTCAGATCTGAGAGTCTGACTTGAACTTGATTTTTATCTGATGGAAAAAGGAAGCCAGAGGGTTTGAAGCAGGGTCAGGGATGTGAGCAGATGGGCTTTTTTAGAAAGCAGGGCCTGGGAGTGACTGAGAGGAGCTGCATGGGTGGAGAGGCAGGACCCTGGACGCAAGTGTGGCTTGGGGGTGTTGGAGGGGCAGGGGCCACCTGATAGTGGAGTCTCGGGGGGCTCTGCCTCCCCCATGTTGGCAACCCGCCTCTCCCCACCATCCTTCCAAAAAATAGAGACCGTGATGTGTAGTCCTGGAAAGCCCTTTTCTTTGCTGATAGAAGCTGATGTGCTGCTTTTGAAGTGTGGCTCAGCCTTGAAATCAGCTGTTGCAGGCTAGAGAAGAGCTTCAGGTGACAGGATGGGTGTGGGGTAGTTTCAGTGTTGAAGGATGACGCGGCCTCAGTTTGGTAAAAACGTCTCTTGGGGGTGTTTGAAAACACCTTGGTCACTATAGTAATGGCTGTTATTTTGATTTTCAGTTTTTACATCTGTTTCATCTGCCTATCTCAGATTTGGGGGAAAAAAGTTGTTCTTACGTTGTTTTTGGTTAAGTAGAACATGCCTTTCAGTGAGTTCCACCCCATGCTGTGTCAGAGTGTCTTTTATGTTGTCTCAGATTTGTTGATGTTTCAGTTGCTCAGTCCATGTACATCTCCTAGATGATTCGTAAGTATCTTACTCGCCTTAAACCCTCGTCAGCTGATAGGAAGAAGCATCTCTTAGTGGTCAGTGTTGCCGGCACCATTGGTGTAATTCGTGGCATCCTTCCACACACTAGTTGGTTGTTTGGGCCAGCCTGCGTGTCCATGGATCACCAGTGGTAATGTTCCCTTGCTCTGTGTGGCCGACGATGGTGCAGCTTCTTCCTTAAGAGGCTCACAACGAGTCAGGGCTCAGATGACCACAGACACGCAGGTGTTAGGGCGAGTGATGGGAGAGAGCTGGAACCGGGGAACTGGGCTTCAGGGGCTGCAGAGATCACGTCGGGTTGGAAGCACCAGAAGTAAGGTCCTAAGATGAGTGCAGAGGTGTGGGTGGAATTCCAGCAGGCTGACCCTGCTTCGGGCCGTGCTGGGGGAGCTGGAGAGTGGGGAGTGACCTGGACACGGGTCTGGTGGGAGACCCAGGGCCTGCATGTCCAGTGTAGCTGGAGATGGATTACTGGAGATCTTGCTGAAGTGGGGGTCTTGTCCCCACCGTTTGTCATTAAGAGCTGGGAGCTGCCGAGAAGGGAGTATTTCATCCTTGACGCTGACGCTAATGCTGTGTATTAATTTCTAAGTGCCAGTTATGATTGCTTGGATCTGTGACTGAGCATCTGCAAACAGACTTGAATTATCCTGGAAATATCCACTTATTCCTTGATCAGAGAATAACATGATATGCTCATGCAGTGAATGTTACGAGTTTTATTTTTCTGCTGAGTTGTTCCTAGTCCATTTGCTCCTGTGGTCATGTACTAGCAACTGACTTTCAGAACTGAGTTTTTCTTGACAATGTGTAGTTTTGCTTACTAAGAATGAGGACTGGATTACAGTCTATCAAAAAATATGTAATTGTGTTAGGAATTTTAACTACTTAAAGTCTGTGAAAAGGACTTTGACATAACTGAGCAGCTTTATTTTTGGGCGGTGGGGATACCAGTTCCTTTACTATTACAAACTCAGCATGTACATTTTGGAGTTTTTTTTTTAATGCTAAATCTCTAAAATGAGATTTTAAATGAGATTCTTAGAAGAATCACACTTTTTTTGACTAAGTGACAAAGAACATTACTACCTAGTTTTATTTATTTATATTTTGAATAAATCAAGAAATATGTACCAGATTTTAAATTTTGGAAACAGAGACTTCAGGTTTCTATGGTGTTTAATAAATGCGATTATTCATAGCAAAAACTGTATTCCTGAAGCAGTTTAAGAACCAGGAGAAAGCGTTCGTGTCAAATAGGAACCATCTGGATTTTAGAAAGGAGGAGTGTAACATACACCTGTTTTGCTCTCTGTTATGTTAAGTAAATACACTTAGGGTTTCTGCCCGGAAAAAGATAATGTCTTAGCCTAGTAGTAAGCACGTGACTTTCTGTTCTGCACAGGACTGTTTTTAGGGATGGTGGTCATATTTACACGTATGTGAGCAAGCACAGAGCTGTTGGTGGAGAGCCAGGTCTTTCTGAAGAAGAAAGTTTCCAGCAGAGGAACTCTGGTGGTGGTCACGGGGTATCCCCTTCAGCGAGTGCCGTGTGAACGTGCGTGTCTATTGTCTTCTGCGCTGGCGCTTGGTGTCTTGCTTAGCTGGTCAGGTGGGCTCGAGAAGGGAGTATTTCACCTTGACGCTGACTATGCTGTGTATTAATTTCTAAGTGCCAGTTATGATTGCTTGGATCTGTGACTGAGCATCTGCAAACAGACTTGAATTATCCTGGAAATATCCACTTATTCCTTGATCAGAGAATAACATGATATGCTCATGCAGTGAATGTTACGAGTTTTATTTTTCTGCTGAGTTGTTCCTAGTCCATTTGCTCCTGTGGTCATGTACTAGCAACTGACTTTCAGAACTGAGTTTTTCTTGACAATGTGTAGTTTTGCTTACTAAGAATGAGGACTGGATTACAGTCTATCAAAAAATATGTAATTGTGTTAGGAATTTTAACTACTTAAAGTCTGTGAAAAGGACTTTGACATAACTGAGCAGCTTTATTTTTGGGCGGTGGGGATACCAGTTCCTTTACTATTACAAACTCAGCATGTACATTTTGGAGTTTTTTTTTTAATGCTAAATCTCTAAAATGAGATTTTAAATGAGATTCTTAGAAGAATCACACTTTTTGACTAAGTGACAAAGAACATTACTACCTAGTTTTATTTATTTATATTTTGAATAAATCAAGAAATATGTACCAGATTTTAAATTTTGGAAACAGAGACTTCAGGTTTCTATGGTGTTTAATAAATGCGATTATTCATAGCAAAAACTGTATTCCTGAAGCAGTTTAAGAACCAGGAGAAAGCGTTCGTGTCAAATAGGAACCATCTGGATTTTAGAAAGGAGGAGTGTAACATACACCTGTTTTGCTCTCTGTTATGTTAAGTAAATACACTTAGGGTTTCTGCCCGGAAAAAGATAATGTCTTAGCCTAGTAGTAAGCACGTGACTTTCTGTTCTGCACAGGACTGTTTTTAGGGATGGTGGTCATATTTACACGTATGTGAGCAAGCACAGAGCTGTTGGTGGAGAGCCAGGTCTTTCTGAAGAAGAAAGTTTCCAGCAGAGGAACTCTGGTGGTGGTCACGGGGTATCCCCTTCAGCGAGTGCCGTGTGAACGTGCGTGTCTATTGTCTTCTCTGCGCTGGCGTCTTGGTGTCTTGCTTAGTACCTGGGTGGCAGTGGGCTCAGGGCCGCTGACTCAGTTCTAGTACAGAAAGCACGGAGGAAGAGAGCCGTGCTAAGCGGGCTCCATGAAGAGAGTTCCATGTATTCCAAAGCCTAAGAGAGTTAAAAAAGTTACCTGGCACCAAGCTATTTATTATGAGATAATTGAGTTACACGCGGTCATGTGTGGACATTAATTAGCACGTACGTACACGCACATACATACATAGTATCACTATTCAGATTTTCCAGTGGACTTGTAGGAACAAGTAACATTCAATTCTTACACATTTAATGTATTACTATTAGTGCTTCTTGGGTGGCAAGCCTTTTTTTTTTTAATGGAATTAAAACATTTCTGATTAATTCAAGTCACAGTCAACATAAATTGAGCGTTTTAAAAAAATCCCATTGTCTTCCTCTACCCTATCTGGCAGATACATGTTTGGGGTACACGTTGGTGGTAGTGGGCTTCCCGGGTGGCTCCGTGGTAAAGAACATTCCTGCTAATGCAGGAGGCAGGTTCCATTTGTAGGCTGTGAAGATCGCTTGGAGAAGGAAATGGCAACTCACTCCAGTAACTTTGGCTGAAAAATCTCAGGAACAGAGGAGCTTGGAGGGCTGCAGTCCGCAGGGCCTGCAAGGAGTCAAATGACTGAGCACACACAGCAAAATTTGTGCAGCTTGGTGGTAGCCCCCACATCTGCAGGGGGAGCCCTTGTGGTCGCTTGTGCTTCAGCAACGCACATGTGAACTCACGCTCCGTTCCTGCGTGAAGTAGCTTTTCTCTAGTTGCTCAGGCTGCCCTCTAGTTTAGCAGCTTGGTCGCATTTTTCTTGGAACTCATTGGTGTTTTTTTTTCAGACATATTTATGCAGTTATACCACTTTCCCAGTTAATAAAAAAGTGATATTAAATGAATCCATTAACTATGTGTTGAAATAATTATCTTTAGTAAATGGAAAGAAATTGCTGATGTATTGTGTTGAGGGGGAAAGGATGGAGAATTGTGTAGTCAAATTCCTCTGCTGTGCTCTGTTTAAAAGAAGTCAGTGTTGTGAATTTCGGTGGTAGTGCATTAAGAAAAGACTTGTCTCAAAGGAAAGATGTTATCTTACCTCAGCACATTTACATGCATTTAAAGTTCATGTTTAAGGCCTATATATCAGTTTTGACAAATTTTGCACCTTAACTTTCCCTTTTTAAAGTTAATTGGCCAACTAGGTTTTGATCTGGTTGGGATTGTATTGGGGGTCAGATGTGTTTCCACCTGTGGCATTAAGAATCTTTGACCACCAAAAGCCACATTTATTTGGGATATGTCTAGTTTCTCTTCATTACCTTGTGTTGGAATATAGATTATTTTAAGAATGCGCTGGCAGAGGTCTGAAATGCAAATAAAAGGCATAGACAAGTAAGAAGGTCAAAGAGATTGGAAGGATTATTGCCAGTGTCTTTAATGAAAACTGGGGAAATGGCCCTAACAGCGGGGTCGCTGCCGGTGAGTGAGTGGGTGAGGGTGTGTTGCACACCGCTGGGTGGACTGCTCACATTCCTCCCTTACTCCTCCTGCACAGAACTGCCTTCACCCTGGGACCTGGAGCTCCACCTGTTGCATAGCTGTGCGAGGAAGGTGCAGGTTTAACTTGTCAAGCAGATGAGCCTGGTAGTGTGGTCTTCTGGTTTTGCTTTACATTTGGGACCAACTTTATGTGTGTCAACGAAAAAGGATAGGTGGTTAATCTACTCCTGAGTCTCTGGCACAAAGTCTGAAAAAGCCTTAAAATGAAGGCCAGTTAGTAGCCAAAGGTGGTGTGTTGGGAGCTGTGTAAAGCATGCCTCCTAGATGGATTGTAGTATTAGGATGAAATTAAAAGAACAGTCTCCCATCCCCCAATTCAAATGATTTTGTGTAGAAAAACAAGAGCATTACAAAAGCTCTACTAGCAATTGAAGATAAGTATCTCTCTGTTGGCGTATTGCTTGTGTGGACTTCATTCTCTTTTACAGTTAACATTGGCACATTGGTTGCACATTGTCCCTCCATCCTCCACATTTAATCCCTAAGGGATCTGTATTAATGAATTTAACGCTTTGAACTTAAACATTGTTTTTTGTCCTCGAGTGAGCCTGGGGAGAGAGAGAAGGAGGCTTTTCAGATTTCCTTTGAAAGCTTTTATTTCTCTCACACATTTACATGCATTTAAAGTTCATGTTTAAGGCCTATATATCAGTTTTGACAAATTTTGCACCTTAACTTTCCCTTTTTAAAGTTAATTGGCCAACTAGGTTTTGATCTGGTTGGGATTGTATTGGGGGTCAGATGTGTTTCCACCTGTGGCATTAAGAATCTTTGACCACCAAAAGCCACATTTATTTGGGATATGTCTAGTTTCTCTTCATTACCTTGTGTTGGAATATAGATTATTTTAAGAATGCGCTGGCAGAGGTCTGAAATGCAAATAAAAGGCATAGACAAGTAAGAAGGTCAAAGAGATTGGAAGGATTATTGCCAGTGTCTTTAATGAAAACTGGGGAAATGGCCCTAACAGCGGGGTCGCTGCCGGTGAGTGAGTGGGTGAGGGTGTGTTGCACACCGCTGGGTGGACTGCTCACATTCCTCCCTTACTCCTCCTGCACAGAACTGCCTTCACCCTGGGACCTGGAGCTCCACCTGTTGCATAGCTGTGCGAGGAAGGTGCAGGTTTAACTTGTCAAGCAGATGAGCCTGGTAGTGTGGTCTTCTGGTTTTGCTTTACATTTGGGACCAACTTTATGTGTGTCAACGAAAAAGGATAGGTGGTTAATCTACTCCTGAGTCTCTGGCACAAAGTCTGAAAAAGCCTTAAAATGAAGGCCAGTTAGTAGCCAAAGGTGGTGTGTTGGGAGCTGTGTAAAGCATGCCTCCTAGATGGATTGTAGTATTAGGATGAAATTAAAAGAACAGTCTCCCATCCCCCAATTCAAATGATTTTGTGTAGAAAAACAAGAGCATTACAAAAGCTCTACTAGCAATTGAAGATAAGTATCTCTCTGTTGGCGTATTGCTTGTGTGGACTTCATTCTCTTTTACAGTTAACATTGGCACATTGGTTGCACATTGTCCCTCCATCCTCCACATTTAATCCCTAAGGGATCTGTATTAATGAATTTAACGCTTTGAACTTAAACATTGTTTTTTGTCCTCGAGTGAGCCTGGGGAGAGAGAGAAGGAGGCTTTTCAGATTTCCTTTGAAAGCTTTTATTTCTCTCACACAATTATTCCTTTGGAAAATTTCTCTGTACAGCAGGCTTAAGGTTTTGCAGATGGTGATGCCCGCGAGTACGCACAGATTCTCTGTCCCTTGACTGTGGGTGTCCCTGTTCCTTTGCTCAGATTCATCTTCAGAAAGCTAGGGAGAGGAAGTGTAACCTGCCTACACCTGGCTGGTCATTTAATTTGCACTTTGTTAAAAAAATACAAGTTTGAAAAACTTTATTTAGTTTGTTCCTGCCATGATGGAACTAAACTATTTTTGCTCAGGTCTGTATGGTTTTTGCTTCTCTGTGTGCTCTGGAAGCTGTATAATGAAATTATATATGTTTTATGTATGTTATATTTTATGTTACATTATACATGTAATTTCACTATATATAATATGTATGTATATAATATACATACATGTATAATATATAATGAAATTACATATACATAATAATGAAATATATATACATATGAAGTTACATATTACATTTTTAACAATAATATATATAGCTCTATAGGGTTCCAATCAGTTTGCTTTTAAAAATTTCTAATATTTGAAAACGTAGATAGATTTTCTCCTGTTCAGATACCATAACTGACCTGAATTAAGAATCTTTGGTGATACTTCTGTTTCAGAGTATTTTTAAAATGAAGATATTAATGATAAAACTGTGCCTGTATAAAGATATGCCTAGTTATTGCTCTGTATAGCAAAGCAAGTATAACATCTTTGAAAACATATGCCAGAAAGTGACAGTCTGACAAAAAAGCCATTCAATCACTGTGAATTTTAATGGGAATTTCAAAAACCATACTTCAGTGAAGTGTCAGTGTGTAGTCTATTTGGGCAGTTCAGGAGATTGATTTGTTCAGATTTGCGTGGAGACTTGATGTGAACTAATTAGACTTTGTATTTAAAATTAAAAAATATCATCATAAAAGAAAAATATGAAAATTAGGAAAAGAGCCGTATTTCTTTAACGAAGAAAGGATCTGTATTAATGAATTTAACGCTTTGAACTTAAACATTGTTTTTTGTCCTCGAGTGAGCCTGGGGAGAGAGAGAAGGAGGCTTTTCAGATTTCCTTTGAAAGCTTTTATTTCTCTCACACAATTATTCCTTTGGAAAATTTCTCTGTACAGCAGGCTTAAGGTTTTGCAGATGGTGATGCCCGCGAGTACGCACAGATTCTCTGTCCCTTGACTGTGGGTGTCCCTGTTCCTTTGCTCAGATTCATCTTCAGAAAGCTAGGGAGAGGAAGTGTAACCTGCCTACACCTGGCTGGTCATTTAATTTGCACTTTGTTAAAAAAATACAAGTTTGAAAAACTTTATTTAGTTTGTTCCTGCCATGATGGAACTAAACTATTTTTGCTCAGGTCTGTAGGGTTTTTTGCTTCTCTGTGTGCTCTGGAAGCTGTATAATGAAATTATATATGTTTTATGTATGTTATATTTTATGTTACATTATACATGTAATTTCACTATATATAATATGTATGTATATAATATACATACATGTATAATATATAATGAAATTACATATACATAATAATGAAATATATATACATATGAAGTTACATATTACATTTTTAACAATAATATATATAGCTCTATAGGGTTCCAATCAGTTTGCTTTTAAAAATTTCTAATATTTGAAAACGTAGATAGATTTTCTCCTGTTCAGATACCATAACTGGCCTGAATTAAGAATCTTTGGTGATACTTCTGTTTCAGAGTATTTTTAAAATGAAGATATTAATGATAAAACTGTGCCTGTATAAAGATATGCCTAGTTATTGCTCTGTATAGCAAAGCAAGTATAACATCTTTGAAAACATATGCCAGAAAGTGACAGTCTGACAAAAAAGCCATTCAATCACTGTGAATTTTAATGGGAATTTCAAAAACCATACTTCAGTGAAGTGTCAGTGTGTAGTCTATTTGGGCAGTTCAGGAGATTGATTTGTTCAGATTTGCGTGGAGACTTGATGTGAACTAATTAGACTTTGTATTTAAAATTAAAAAATATCATCATAAAAGAAAAATATGAAAAATTAGGGAAAAGAGCCGTATTTCTTTAACGAAAGAAAACACTCTTTTAGTAACGATCCCCTTTTCTTTTCTCTGCAGTGTCTTTTAAAAATCACTGCATAATGCTATGTATAAACTTGCCAACCAGCTTTTGATTAATAAAATAAGTTCGGTCATAAAATATGGTCATTGGCAATTATAGCATAACTGGAAGTGACTTGAGCTGATAAAAATTAGCTTTAAGCCCAAAGCGAAATTCCTCTTTTTATGTTATTGTCATCATTTAGAGAAAAGAAACGCCAGATCTTAGGAATTTTCACTTAGTATCTCCTAGAGACGGGGCTTTTTTAGCAGTTGCCAGCTGGTGAAGGGGAACAGTGAGTGCAGAGAGGGAAGGCAGGCTTCGAGCCTTGACCCTTGCCTTTGGGGGATTTTATACCCAGACCAGACCTAGCTCAGGCTCTAGCTTCCGCACACCATCACCTTGCAGACACTGATCTCAACTTTTTTCTCTCTCTCTTCAGCTTTTATTTGTAGTGGATATCTTGATGAAAGACCACTGTTGGTTGGTTGTTAATCATATGAACATTGTTACGGTGACTAGAAAGTCTAAATAAAAATCTGTTAGCTTCAATTTGGACCAAAAGGCAAATGGCCAGTGTTTTAGTGGATTTAACGTAAATCGAGTTAGAGCTCTGGGTATGAGGAGCACCTCAGGAGTTTTAATTAGATACCATAACTGACCTGAATTAAGAATCTTTGGTGATACTTCTGTTTCAGAGTATTTTTAAAATGAAGATATTAATGATAAAACTGTGCCTGTATAAAGATATGCCTAGTTATTGCTCTGTATAGCAAAGCAAGTATAACATCTTTGAAAACATATGCCAGAAAGTGACAGTCTGACAAAAAAGCCATTCAATCACTGTGAATTTTAATGGGAATTTCAAAAACCATACTTCAGTGAAGTGTCAGTGTGTAGTCTATTTGGGCAGTTCAGGAGATTGATTTGTTCAGATTTGCGTGGAGACTTGATGTGAACTAATTAGACTTTGTATTTAAAATTAAAAAATATCATCATAAAAGAAAAATATGAAAAATTAGGGAAAAGAGCCGTATTTCTTTAACGAAAGAAAACACTCTTTTAGTAACGATCCCCTTTTCTTTTCTCTGCAGTGTCTTTTAAAAATCACTGCATAATGCTATGTATAAACTTGCCAACCAGCTTTTGATTAATAAAATAAGTTCGGTCATAAAATATGGTCATTGGCAATTATAGCATAACTGGAAGTGACTTGAGCTGATAAAAATTAGCTTTAAGCCCAAAGCGAAATTCCTCTTTTTATGTTATTGTCATCATTTAGAGAAAAGAAACGCGCCAGATCTTAGGAATTTTCACTTAGTATCTCCTAGAGACGGGGCTTTTTTAGCAGTTGCCAGCTGGTGAAGGGGAACAGTGAGTGCAGAGAGGGAAGGCAGGCTTCGAGCCTTGACCCTTGCCTTTGGGGGATTTTATACCCAGACCAGACCTAGCTCAGGCTCTAGCTTCCGCACACCATCACCTTGCAGACACTGATCTCAACTTTTTTCTCTCTCTCTTCAGCTTTTATTTGTAGTGGATATCTTGATGAAAGACCACTGTTGGTTGGTTGTTAATCATATGAACATTGTTACGGTGACTAGAAAGTCTAAATAAAAATCTGTTAGCTTCAATTTGGACCAAAAGGCAAATGGCCAGTGTTTTAGTGGATTTAACGTAAATCGAGTTAGAGCTCTGGGTATGAGGAGCACCTCAGGAGTAAATTAGATATTTGAAAGCCCCATTAACTCTTTCAGAGCGCTAGGCTACTATTTAGTTCATCCAAACAATAATTTACTAAGTTTAGCATACCCAAATGGTAATTTGCAAAGTAATACCTTGACGATGCTAGAAAGAGTTAATGAAGCTTCTGTAGTCTCCTGTGTCTTCTCAGAGAACCTAGTTTCAGCATTTACTGTGGTTAGACCTGAGAGAAAGAGGCTTTACATGTAGCGCTGTTGTGGGCATTGCTGCTAAATACATTCTGCCGTCTTTAGGTTTTTATCCTGCTCCTGCCCTCCTGCCCTCCTGGTTTGGAATTCTCTTTTCCTCTTTCCTGTGAGCCTTCCCCAGGGCACAGCCCTGTATGTACCCCATGCTGCTTCGTGGTGGTCCTCTCTTCTCACGGGCTTCAGCGGCCTTGATTCAAACACGTGATTTCTGGACATCATTTAGTTCTTGCTCTCTTGCTCTTCACCTCCCATGTGACATCTTGGCATCTTTCCTGAGCTTTAGTCTCTCATTTGTCATCCAGCTAGGTGACTGAATGGTGTTTTACTCCCTAAAACTGGTTTCCTCCCCTGATTTCTCCATTTTTTTAAACTTGTATTTTATTTTGAAGGGGCTCCTTTTTGAGGGGGGGACTATTCTGGGTCTTCACTACTGCTGGCAGGCTCTTTAGTTGCAGGGAGTGGGGGCTACTCCCTGGTTGAGGTGAGCAGGCTTCTTGTTGCAGTGACTTCTCTTGCTGTGGAACTCGGGCTCCAGGGCACACGGGCTTCCGTAGTTGCGGCACGTGGGCTCCATAGTTGCAGCTCTGGGGCTCTGGAGCACAGGCTCCATAGCTGTGGCTCACGGGCTTAGTTGCTCCAGCATGAGGGACCTTCCCGGATCAGGGATGGAACCCGTGTCTCCTGCATTGGACGGATTCTTTACCACTAAGCCTTCGGGACTTCTCTATTTTTGAGTAGCATCTACCAGCTCATAAAAATCTGTTAGCTTCAATTTGGACCAAAAGGCAAATGGCCAGTGTTTTAGTGGATTTAACGTAAATCGAGTTAGAGCTCTGGGTATGAGGAGCACCTCAGGAGTAAATTAGATATTTGAAAGCCCCATTAACTCTTTCAGAGCGCTAGGCTACTATTTAGTTCATCCAAACAATAATTTACTAAGTTTAGCATACCCAAATGGTAATTTGCAAAGTAATACCTTGACGATGCTAGAAAGAGTTAATGAAGCTTCTGTAGTCTCCTGTGTCTTCTCAGAGAACCTAGTTTCAGCATTTACTGTGGTTAGACCTGAGAGAAAGAGGCTTTACATGTAGCGCTCTTGTGGGCATTGCTGCTAAATACATTCTGCCGTCTTTAGGTTTTTATCCTGCTCCTGCCCTCCTGCCCTCCTGGTTTGGAATTCTCTTTTCCTCTTTCCTGTGAGCCTTCCCCAGGGCACAGCCCTGTATGTACCCCATGCTGCTTCGTGGTGGTCCTCTCTTCTCACGGGCTTCAGCGGCCTTGATTCAAACACGTGATTTCTGGACATCATTTAGTTCTTGCTCTCTTGCTCTTCACCTCCCATGTGACATCTTGGCATCTTTCCTGAGCTTTAGTCTCTCATTTGTCATCCAGCTAGGTGACTGAATGGTGTTTTACTCCCTAAAACTGGTTTCCTCCCCTGATTTCTCCATTTTTTTAAACTTGTATTTTATTTTGAAGGGGCTCCTTTTTGAGGGGGGGACTATTCTGGGTCTTCACTACTGCTGGCAGGCTCTTTAGTTGCAGGGAGTGGGGGCTACTCCCTGGTTGAGGTGAGCAGGCTTCTTGTTGCAGTGACTTCTCTTGCTGTGGAACTCGGGCTCCAGGGCACACGGGCTTCCGTAGTTGCGGCACGTGGGCTCCATAGTTGCAGCTCTGGGGCTCTGGAGCACAGGCTCCATAGCTGTGGCTCACGGGCTTAGTTGCTCCGCAGCATGTGGGACCTTCCCGGATCAGGGATGGAACCCGTGTCTCCTGCATTGACAGACGGATTCTTTACCACTAAGCCTTCAGGGAAGCCCTTGACTTCTCTATTTTTTGAGTAGCATCTACTATGCTTCTTTTCAGTCATCTCATCCTGGAGTCATGGAGAAAACTCCCATCAACTCCAGCCTGCACAATGGAGGCTCCCTTGGAGGGGCTCCCTCCTTTCCCCTGTGGTCATTACCTGGGTCACCACACTGGGCTTGCTGCCTCCAGTTTCCTCCTTCACTCTCCTCCAGGCAGGCCTTGCATCAGATTCCTTGACCTGTCGCTCAGTTACATCATTCGCCCCTTCAGACACCTACACGCTCTCTATTGGCGGTCAAGGCCGCCCTCACCCCAAAGGCCCATCTTCCCACCTTCCCTTCCTACTGAGTCCTCTACCCCCACAGCCCCCCTGCCCCGTGCTCTGGGACTTTCTCCTCACTCCTAGTTATTTCGCTCATCCTGGTCCCCCAGCAGGGCATTCCCTTTTCCTATCCACACTGGGTAGATCCTTCTAGAACTGTTCAAGGAAAGTAGCCAGGCTTGAAAGGTGAATTCTGCACAGTTCTAGTTACATGACTTCCAGGAAACAGGACCCTCGTGTATCTGGCAGAAGACAGAATAGTGGGGAAGGGGCTGCTGACTGGTGGGGCCGGAAGCCTGATGCTGGGAATGCTGGGGCGGTGGTGACACGGGGGTGTACAAATGTCCGGATTCACTGAGCTGCACACAGCAGACTCCGTGCTTGTCTCTGTGTAAGTTAAACATCAATAAAACGTAGGCTGAAATGGTACGGCTTCAACTCGGTGGTGTTGACTGACAGTGGTGAGGGCAGAGCCTGGCGTGGGGGAGAACTCCATTTCTGTCCCTCAGACAAAAGTTGTCTTTCTTACTCTGGATTGTATAGCAAGTAGTCCCCAGCAAGACAGAATGTGCAAGTAAGTTTGTCTTGGAGACGTTTGGGGTACCTTGTTCACTTGAACTACTGTGTTTATTGCTCAGTTGATATTGTTTATTTAATGTCGATACCGGCTTTTATTCTTGTTTATTGTGTACATTTTTGGTGATTAGTAGGAGCAGTGACAGTGTGGTATGTCGTAGATAACTTATAATGAAAATTTTTTTTTAAATTGTGCCCTTGACTTCTTTACCACTAAGCCTTCAGGGAAGCCCTTGACTTCTCTATTTTTTGAGTAGCATCTACTATGCTTCTTTTCAGTCATCTCATCCTGGAGTCATGGAGAAAACTCCCATCAACTCCAGCCTGCACAATGGAGGCTCCCTTGGAGGCTCCTCCTTTCCCCTGTGGTCATTACCTGGGTCACCACACTGGGCTTGCTGCCTCCAGTTTCCTCCTTCACTCTCCTCCAGGCAGGCCTTGCATCAGATTCCTTGACCTGTCGCTCAGTTACATCATTCGCCCCTTCAGACACCTACACGCTCTCTATTGGCGGTCAAGGCCGCCCTCACCCCAAAGGCCCATCTTCCCACCTTCCCTTCCTACTGAGTCCTCTACCCCCACAGCCCCCCTGCCCCGTGCTCTGGGACTTTCTCCTCACTCCTAGTTATTTCGCTCATCCTGGTCCCCCAGCAGGGCATTCCCTTTTCCTATCCACACTGGGTAGATCCTTCTAGAACTGTTCAAGGAAAGTAGCCAGGCTTGAAAGGTGAATTCTGCACAGTTCTAGTTACATGACTTCCAGGAAACAGGACCCTCGTGTATCTGGCAGAAGACAGAATAGTGGGGAAGGGGCTGCTGACTGGTGGGGCCGGAAGCCTGATGCTGGGAATGCTGGGGCGGTGGTGACACGGGGGTGTACAAATGTCCGGATTCACTGAGCTGCACACAGCAGACTCCGTGCTTGTCTCTGTGTAAGTTAAACATCAATAAAACGTAGGCTGAAATGGTACGGCTTCAACTCGGTGGTGTTGACTGACAGTGGTGAGGGCAGAGCCTGGCGTGGGGGAGAACTCCATTTCTGTCCCTCAGACAAAAGTTGTCTTTCTTACTCTGGATTGTATAGCAAGTAGTCCCCAGCAAGACAGAATGTGCAAGTAAGTTTGTCTTGGAGACGTTTGGGGTACCTTGTTCACTTGAACTACTGTGTTTATTGCTCAGTTGATATTGTTTATTTAATGTCGATACCGGCTTTTATTCTTGTTTATTGTGTACATTTTTGGTGATTAGTAGGAGCAGTGACAGTGTGGTATGTCGTAGATAACTTATAATGAATTTATAAATTTTTCTTCCCTCCAACATTGCACACAGTGGGGAAGAAAGGACTCTTTTAAAAGTGTTTCACATAACAGAAAAGGAGATCCTTCAGGGGTGCTGTGTGAAGGTCTGGAGGGGTGGAATGGCGGGGATATACATATGACTAATCTGGGAACATATCTGTAAACAACAAAACTCTGTAAATGTTAAAAGTAAAATAAAAGTTTTTTTTTAAAGTGTTTCACATAACAGGCTTAAGATTGGAAGCATCTATAAAGGGACATACAGGAAAGCATACTACAACCCAATGTGAGGGAGACTTTCTTAGCAGAGCTGTTAAAATGGATTCAAATGCTTTTTAAGTAATAATGGATCTTTTGAGATAATGGTTAACAAACTTCAATGTGTAGATGAATCAATGGGATCTTGTTCAAGCATAGTCTGACTCGGTCTGGGTCCTGCGTTTGTAACCAGTGCCTGGATGAAACTACTCTGTCTCCAAACCACGCAATAGCACAGAGGCAGGGGTATATTCAGGTTTAGGGATGTGACATTATAAAGGGCAAAACAAGAACAGCTTACATAAAAACCACTCCTCAAAACCTGGGTGGATAGTGACCACGTTGAGCCATGTTTGTGTCCATATTCCTAAAAGAATTCATTCAAGAAAAGTGTTTGACTCATCTTTTAAAGTTCTGCTGTTGCATGATTTTTTTTTTTCCTATTCTAATGAGCAAGACTGGTCGATTTCATTAGCTTATTTGTACCCTCTTGCAAATAATGGTATCAGTGGAAATGGTTGTGAATTCAACCAGAATTTTTAGGAGGAAGAAAGTGAAAAATAACTTGAACTCATTTGTGAATGTTCTTCCTTTAAAAAAAAAAAATTTAAAAAATGTCACCAGTGGGACACAGCCCTTCCCCGTTTGTGACTGTGCTGCGAATAATACTTGGCAGAATCACCGCCGCTGTGCCCTGTGTCCTTTGAAGAGCCAGCTTCACTGCTCGGTGCCCTGCCTCTCGCGGGGTGGATTTCCATCCCCTTCTCCCAACAGGGCCTTTTATCCCGTTGTTTCGTTTTACTTGTAGTCTTCTTGACTTGCTACACGATGATTTTATACCCCATCTGCCTGTGACCTCTGGCAGCCTGTGATTTGAAACTGAGGAAGAAAAAAATCCCAGTTACAAATTGAAGACACGACCTGAGCCTTTGATGCTGGGCACGCGGGGCTGTCTGCAGGCCTGTCCCCAGGGCTGCCAGCTCTGCAGGGTGACAGAAAGAATGTGGCTCCGCCCGCTGCCTCCCGGGCACATTCCTTTCCTCCGGTGGGGACTCAAGCACCAGACGCTCATTATTAAATTACTTAACAGAGATGTAGCACCTCTGATGCCTCTGAAAAGGCCCTTTCAGCCCGGGGAAGGTTGTGCAGCAGAGGGAGGGGAGCAGCGCTCACTGGCCCGGAGCTGGGCCCTCTGCCTGTGCGGCTGGTGGTGGCTTCTCTGCTCTGAATCCCGAGCCCAGGGGAAGGTTCTTCATGGGGCAGGGCCCTTCCTGTACCGAGGGAAAACGTAGGGTCTCAGCTTCACCCTCGACTCAGCGCTGCCATTTACATTGCAGTGCAGGAGACCTTATTCAGGCTGCTGTTAGGGGCCTGCAGAGGGTGGGCTGGGGTTTACGGAGCCTGATAACCTGGAGCGGGCGCAGCTCAGGCTGATCAGATGGGCTCCGGCGGTCTTGGCCAGAAAGACTTGGCCAGCTGAATGACCTAAATGGTTCAGGAATGTCCTCACCACCATCGTTGTCTCAGAGAAGGAGAGAAGGTGCAAAGGGTCAGTGGCCGTGAACTTGTCTCACGTTATCAGTCTCCGAAGGCCTTTATCTGAAATGATGGTAATAAATAAGAACAGTCCTAAATACTTCACAGGGTTTTGTTGGGATCGAGTGAGATAATACATGGGAAGGCTGTGGACTTGAAAGCACAAATCACACACACTTATTTGTAATCCACGGTCTTCCAGGGCTTGGCTTTCTTAAGCAGCCTTCCGTGTGGTCCGTGCTGAGCTGGCCAGACAAGGCAGTCCTTCCTTCACACACTTTCCTGGAGTGGGAGACTGGGTGCTCTTGGCTCAGGGAGGACGCACGTGGGGAGGTGGGGTGAGGGGCCGGGCTCACTTCCTCCTCTTTGGGGTTCTCTGCTGTCTCCCGAGAGAATGAGGATGAGGGGGTGTGGTGGGAAGCTGGGAGGAGTCGTGACGAGATGACCCTGGGCATGATAAGTGCTACAGTCTCTCTCCTCACCGTACCGCAGTGCTTAGGTGAGGCCAGAGATGTTGGCAGTCCTCAGTGATGCTGAAAACGTGGGTGGGGACTTGTACATGTTGCTGGCCTGGGACACAAGCTCGCTGAGACGAGAGCCCACAGGGACACGTGTATTCAGGACGGTGCAGATTGGGGTCACCTGGCTCAGCTGGAGAAGGTGGGCCTGGTGGTACTGGTGATGCTCCTGCCAGGAGCCTCCCCGCACCAGGCTGGCTACTGAGTACCCGAGCTCAGTGGAACCCCACGAGGTGGCTGTCACCCTCATTTTATAGTCGAGGAAACAAAGTTAGAGTAATTTATCCAACGTCCTGTAGCTCCTGGTGGTCAGGGTCAGGGTTAGGGTCAGATCTCAGATCTCCAGAACCACATTGCCTCGGTCTTAGTCCAGGCTTTACCGGGGGATGTCCCAACAGAAGCCTTGGGACTCCTGGAAAGGATCACAGGGCCCATTCTGGGTGCAGCTGGAGGAGATTAGCTCTCATGCACATGAACACGTGGTCCGTTTGGCCACCCAAGAGGACCTAAACCAGGTTCTGTGACCTGAGCCTTTGCTCTCCCTTTCGTGTATGACAAACACACAGACTATGATTCCCTCCTGCCCCCACCCCCAACCAGTCCTCTTGTATTAAATAACCACAGAGCCATGTGCTGATTGCTTGTGTGTATACTCGATGGACTTGAGCCCCACCCCACCCCCAGAGAAGTTCTGTTGACATTTCTGCCGAGCCTGCCACTCATCAGAAATCAGGCTCACATGTCACTGTTTTGTAGCCAGCGGTCCTGAGTTGTGAGATAAACATTTCCCAAGATGTGGTTTTGTACCTCGTTGTTCTGTGGCCCAGAGAATTTGGGCCCCAGCTGGCAGCAAGGCAGTCCTTCCTTCACACACTTTCCTGGAGTGGGAGACTGGGTGCTCTTGGCTCAGGGAGGACGACGTGGGGAGGTGGGGTGAGGGGCGGGCTCACTTCCTCCTCTTTGGGGTTCTCTGCTGTCTCCCGAGAGAATGAGGATGAGGGGGTGTGGTGGGAAGCTGGGAGGAGTCGTGACGAGATGACCCTGGGCATGATAAGTGCTACAGTCTCTCTCCTCACCGTACCGCAGTGCTTAGGTGAGGCCAGAGATGTTGGCAGTCCTCAGTGATGCTGAAAACGTGGGTGGGGACTTGTACATGTTGCTGGCCTGGGACACAAGCTCGCTGAGACGAGAGCCCACAGGGACACGTGTATTCAGGACGGTGCAGATTGGGGTCACCTGGCTCAGCTGGAGAAGGTGGGCCTGGTGGTACTGGTGATGCTCCTGCCAGGAGCCTCCCCGCACCAGGCTGGCTACTGAGTACCCGAGCTCAGTGGAACCCCACGAGGTGGCTGTCACCCTCATTTTATAGTCGAGGAAACAAAGTTAGAGTAATTTATCCAACGTCCTGTAGCTCCTGGTGGTCAGGGTCAGGGTTAGGGTCAGATCTCAGATCTCCAGAACCACATTGCCTCGGTCTTAGTCCAGGCTTTACCGGGGGATGTCCCAACAGAAGCCTTGGGACTCCTGGAAAGGATCACAGGGCCCATTCTGGGTGCAGCTGGAGGAGATTAGCTCTCATGCACATGAACACGTGGTCCGTTTGGCCACCCAAGAGGACCTAAACCAGGTTCTGTGACCTGAGCCTTTGCTCTCCCTTTCGTGTATGACAAACACACAGACTATGATTCCCTCCTGCCCCCACCCCCAACCAGTCCTCTTGTATTAAATAACCACAGAGCCATGTGCTGATTGCTTGTGTGTATACTCGATGGACTTGAGCCCCACCCCACCCCCAGAGAAGTTCTGTTGACATTTCTGCCGAGCCTGCCACTCATCAGAAATCAGGCTCACATGTCACTGTTTTGTAGCCAGCGGTCCTGAGTTGTGAGATAAACATTTCCCAAGATGTGGTTTTGTACCTCGTGTTGTTCTGTGGCCTTGCTGCTGGAGGTATGGTTTACAGGCGCAGCTGGTTAGGGCCTCAGGCCTGACCCCAGGCCTACAGAGTCAGAATCTGCATTTTCATAAGGTCCCTGGTGATCTCTCTGCACCGTTAATATGAGACCCACTGGATTCTGCAGCCCCGCTGAAAGCCAGTGAAACATCTGATTGATGAGCAAAGAAGGATCCAGAGTCCTGACGTTTTGCTATATTGATGTCGATTTACTGGAAGCTGGAGGATTCTTTAATTGCTGTTTGAAAACATGGCAAGCAACAGAAAATTAAATTTTCACTTTTCTTTGCCTGCGGTATAAGTTAGTACCAGCTTATAGGTTGGGATGGTTAGTTGTTTGTATTATTTATGACTGAAGTTCAAATTTGAATTTGGAATGTTTTTAAAGTGCCTTGGTGGCTCAGCTGGTAAAAAATCAACCTGCGGTGCAGGAAACCCTGGTTTGATTCTTTGGTGGGCAAGATCCCCTGGGGAACGGATAGGCTACCTACTCCAGTATTTTTGGGATTTCCTAGTGGCTCAGAGAGTAAAAAATCCACCTGCAGGGCTTCCCTTGTGGCTCAGTGGATAAGAACCTGTCTGCCAATGCAGGAGACCCAGGTTCGATCCCTGATCCGGGAAGATCCCACGTACCGCAGAGCAGCTAAACCCACACATCAACAAAGACACAGCACCGCCAAAAATAAATAAATAAAAAGTTAAAAAAAAAAAAATCCACCTGCAATGTAGGAGACCCAGGTTTGATCCCTGGGTTGGGAAGATCCCCTGGAGGAGAGCATGGCAACCCACTCCAGAATCCTGTGGACAGAGGAGCCTGGCGGGCTGTAGTCCACGGGGTCCCAAAGACTCAGATACAGATGAGCAGCTCAGCGCAGCACAGCACGTCCAGTGGTAATAATAGTTTTTCTTTGCAGTATATATAGTTACCTTCCTTAGCTTTTTCATGTCACCTAGGTAGAAAACAGTAGCACCCTGAAATGACGAACCCTGGAGCTTGAGGCCCTGGAAGGAAGCTGCTTTCTAATGACTGTGTTGTGTGTGACCTAAGGGTCAGTACCTCTCCTCCTTGAGTTGTAGATTTTCAGTGATCTTATTCAAAATGCCTCCTATTCTTGAGGCATGGTAGGTATTTTATCACTGTTGAGTTTTGTCAACGTAACTGTTAATGTAGGCTGTGAAATGATCATGTTATTATTATATGTCGGTGATCTCTCTGCACCGTTAATATGAGACCCACTGGATTCTGCAGCCCCGCTGAAAGCCAGTGAAACATCTGATTGATGAGCAAAGAAGGATCCAGAGTCCTGACGTTTTGCTATATTGATGTCGATTTACTGGAAGCTGGAGGATTCTTTAATTGCTGTTTGAAAACATGGCAAGCAACAGAAAATTAAATTTTCACTTTTCTTTGCCTGCGGTATAAGTTAGTACCAGCTTATAGGTTGGGATGGTTAGTTGTTTGTATTATTTATGACTGAAGTTCAAATTTGAATTTGGAATGTTTTTAAAGTGCCTTGGTGGCTCAGCTGGTAAAAAATCAACCTGCGGTGCAGGAAACCCTGGTTTGATTCTTTGGTGGGCAAGATCCCCTGGGGAACGGATAGGCTACCTACTCCAGTATTTTTGGGATTTCCTAGTGGCTCAGAGAGTAAAAAATCCACCTGCAGGGCTTCCCTTGTGGCTCAGTGGATAAGAACCTGTCTGCCAATGCAGGAGACCCAGGTTCGATCCCTGATCCGGGAAGATCCCACGTACCGCAGAGCAGCTAAACCCACACATCAACAAAGACACAGCACCGCCAAAAATAAATAAATAAAAAGTTAAAAAAAAAAAAATCCACCTGCAATGTAGGAGACCCAGGTTTGATCCCTGGGTTGGGAAGATCCCCTGGAGGAGAGCATGGCAACCCACTCCAGAATCCTGTGGACAGAGGAGCCTGGCGGGCTGTAGTCCACGGGGTCCCAAAGACTCAGATACAGATGAGCAGCTCAGCGCAGCACAGCACGTCCAGTGGTAATAATAGTTTTTCTTTGCAGTATATATAGTTACCTTCCTTAGCTTTTTCATGTCACCTAGGTAGAAAACAGTAGCACCCTGAAATGACGAACCCTGGAGCTTGAGGCCCTGGAAGGAAGCTGCTTTCTAATGACTGTGTTGTGTGTGACCTAAGGGTCAGTACCTCTCCTCCTTGAGTTGTAGATTTTCAGTGATCTTATTCAAAATGCCTCCTATTCTT
Source organism: Tragulus kanchil (assembly GCA_022376925.1). Lineage (NCBI taxonomy): Eukaryota > Metazoa > Chordata > Mammalia > Artiodactyla > Tragulidae > Tragulus > Tragulus kanchil. The sequence continues at coordinate 70,943,411 of JAIOJX010000003.1, read as the reverse complement.
GAGGCATGGTAGGTATTTTATCACTGTTGAGTTTTGTCAACGTAACTGTTAATGTAGGCTGTGAAATGATCATGTTATTATTATATGGCAATATCATAAGCCACACACCTTTTCATTATGTTTAGTAATGTGAGACCCAGAAATGCCCCTGATACTTAATACTTCATGGCAAGACAGTAGGGGCCTTCCATCCCTGTTAAGGAGTACAGTAATATAAAGAACCGGAAAATAGAAATTGGGATTATTGAAATTGGAAAGACGGGAGTCACTTAGGTGCTCCTCAGTTATTAGAAGTCTGGTCGCCCAACCGTGCTAAGCACTGCAGAAAGACAGAGTCAGACTGAGCTTTAGTCCCACCAGAGCTTGCCTCCGGGGTAAGCACGGCAGGGCTCACTTGGTGCTGCACCTGCCGTCCTGGAACTGGAGCACTTCAGAAGCTGTTCCTGTGGAATGTAGGAATCAGGGCATGCTTCTGCTTCAGTCTGGCTGCTTCTCTGCTTTCACAGCTATTCAAAAAGAGACTGTTCTTTGTTCTCGATTTTTGAAATACACATTGATCTGCTGCTTTGAAAAATTTAAGATAATGCCCTAGAAGACACGGTAGGCTTAGTTCACCAAACAAACTGTGTGATGGGCAGCAAGCAGCTGGCTCTGTGTCCTGAGTTGTGAAATGTTTTTTCAAAGGGATGGCAGGTTCACAGGTCCTCAGATAAGTTTATCTGCAGTTTAGTAACCTGAGAGCTATTGGAGGAGGAGATGAGAGTGGCATGATGAAGATTGAGACGGGAATCGCACATACCCAGCTGGGAAGAGTGGCGCGTGCATGGACACGGAATGTTGATGCGTGAAGATGCCAGTGTGTGAGAATTTGGCCTCGTGATTCATTAATCTACTTGCAGAGCCCTAACTTATTTACTGAGCTATAGCAAGTGGAAGCAGTGACAGACATCGCTGTGGACAGTGACTGCAGCCATGAATAAAAAACATTTACTCTTGGAGGGAAAGGTATGGCAAACCTAGACAGCTTGAGGCCCTGGAAGGAAGCTGCTTTCTAATGACTGTGTTGTGTGTGACCTAAGGGTCAGTACCTCTCCTCCTTGAGTTGTAGATTTTCAGTGATCTTATTCAAAATGCCTCCTATTCTTGAGGCATGGTAGGTATTTTATCACTGTTGAGTTTTGTCAACGTAACTGTTAATGTAGGCTGTGAAATGATCATGTTATTATTATATGGCAATATCATAAGCCACACACCTTTTCATTATGTTTAGTAATGTGAGACCCAGAAATGCCCCTGATACTTAATACTTCATGGCAAGACAGTAGGGGCCTTCCATCCCTGTTAAGGAGTACAGTAATATAAAGAACCGGAAAATAGAAATTGGGATTATTGAAATTGGAAAGACGGGAGTCACTTAGGTGCTCCTCAGTTATTAGAAGTCTGGTCGCCCAACCGTGCTAAGCACTGCAGAAAGACAGAGTCAGACTGAGCTTTAGTCCCACCAGAGCTTGCCTCCGGGGTAAGCACGGCAGGGCTCACTTGGTGCTGCACCTGCCGTCCTGGAACTGGAGCACTTCAGAAGCTGTTCCTGTGGAATGTAGGAATCAGGGCATGCTTCTGCTTCAGTCTGGCTGCTTCTCTGCTTTCACAGCTATTCAAAAAGAGACTGTTCTTTGTTCTCGATTTTTGAAATACACATTGATCTGCTGCTTTGAAAAATTTAAGATAATGCCCTAGAAGACACGGTAGGCTTAGTTCACCAAACAAACTGTGTGATGGGCAGCAAGCAGCTGGCTCTGTGTCCTGAGTTGTGAAATGTTTTTTCAAAGGGATGGCAGGTTCACAGGTCCTCAGATAAGTTTATCTGCAGTTTAGTAACCTGAGAGCTATTGGAGGAGGAGATGAGAGTGGCATGATGAAGATTGAGACGGGAATCGCACATACCCAGCTGGGAAGAGTGGCGCGTGCATGGACACGGAATGTTGATGCGTGAAGATGCCAGTGTGTGAGAATTTGGCCTCGTGATTCATTAATCTACTTGCAGAGCCCTAACTTATTTACTGAGCTATAGCAAGTGGAAGCAGTGACAGACATCGCTGTGGACAGTGACTGCAGCCATGAATAAAAAACATTTACTCCTTGGAGGGAAAGGTATGGCAAACCTAGACAGCATATTAAAAAAGAAATATTGGGTCTTCCCTGGTAGCTCAGTGGTAAAGAGTTCGCCTGCCAATGCAGGGGACGCAGGTTCAATCCCTGACCCAGGAAGATCCCACATGCTGCGGAGCGACTAAGTCCATGAGCCACAACTGCTGAGCCCGTGCTCTAGAGCCTCGGAGCTGCAACTATGGAGCCCATGTGCTGCAATTACTGAGCTCATGTGCCCTAGAGCCCGAGTTCCCACAACAGGAGAAGTCACCGCAGTAAGAAGTCTGCTCACCTCAACTAGAGAGTAGGTCCCACTCCCTGCAACTAAAGAAGAGCCTGCAGCAGCAGTGAAAACCCAGAATAGCCAAAAATAAAATAAATCAATAAAAATTTTAAAAAAAGGAGAAATATCACTTTGCCAACAAAGGTTCATATAGTCAAAGCTATGGTTTTTCCAGTAGTCATGTAGGATGTGAGAATTGCACCGTAAAGAAGGCTGAGCCCTGAAGACTTGTTACTTTTGAATTGAGGTGCTGGAGAAGACTCTTGAGAGTCCCTTGGACAGCAAGGAGATCAAACCAGTCAATCCTAAAGGAAATCAACCCAGAGTATTCATTGGAAGGACTAATGTTGAAGCCGAAGCTCCCAGTACTTTGGCACCTGATGCAAAGAGACAACTTATCGAAGAAGACCTTGATGCTGGGAAAGATGATGGGCAAAAGGCAAAAGGAGAAGGAAGCAACAGAGGGTGAGATGGTTAGATAGCATCCCTGACTCAATGGAATTGAACGTGAGCAAACTCCAGGAGATAGTGGAGGACAGAAGAGCCTGGCATGCTATAGTTCATGGGGTTGCAAAGAGTTGGACGCGACCTAGCGGTTGAACAGCACCAATACCAACAGCACAGCAGGCAGAGGTTTCAGATAGTCATTGCCATGGTGCTGTCCCCAGTCCTCACCTCCTCCTCAGCCCCTCTACTGGGGCTTTGGCTGCTCCCAGTTTTCTCCCCTTGTTTTAAGGTCTTCCCAGCGTGGCTGGAGCTCAGGGTCCATGATGGTTTCTTCTTTTGAGATGCTTACCTGCTCTGTATGTGCCTCTGTCCGAGGGACCATGTCTGGACCTAGTCCTGGCGCTCTGTGTCCAGACGGTGGGAGCTGCGAGGGGTCTGTCTACCTCACTGCCGTCCCTCAGCAGCAAGGGGCCAACCTACCCTCTTCCAGAGCCTGTGTTCCCTCTTGGACTTTGTAATGCTCCTCTGCCTCCTCCATACTTGTTGGCAGAAGGGCCCCTGATTCTCAGTGGATTTGCAGAGCAGAATTTGCAGACCTCTGATGACCCCCCCTGAGTGGTCCCCCTCTCCAGTTGGGGCTCTGTTCTTCATCTTGTCTCCCCATCAGTCATGTTCCAGCCCTATAGAGCTCTGGAAGCTACCTGTGGTGGTTTCAGCGATACCTAACTCTTTAAAAAAACGGGCTTCCCTGGTGGCACAGATGGTAAGCCAGATGCCTGCAATGTGGGAGACCTGGGTTCCCTCTCTAGGTTGGGAACACCTCCTGGTGAAGGACATGGCAACCCACTCTAGTATTCTTGCCTGGCTTGTTCCATGGGCAGAGGAGCCAGGTGGGCTACAGGTCATGGGGGTCACAGAGAGTCAGACACGACTGAGCAACTAACACACATTCACACTCATGACACCTTGGAAACCAGAAGCTTGGGCAAAGGGTTTTGCTGGGCAACTTATCGAAGAAGACCTTGATGCTGGGAAAGATGATGGGCAAAAGGCAAAAGGAGAAGGAAGCAACAGAGGGTGAGATGGTTAGATAGCATCCCTGACTCAATGGAATTGAACGTGAGCAAACTCCAGGAGATAGTGGAGGACAGAAGAGCCTGGCATGCTATAGTTCATGGGGTTGCAAAGAGTTGGACGCGACCTAGCGGTTGAACAGCACCAATACCAACAGCACAGCAGGCAGAGGTTTCAGATAGTCATTGCCATGGTGCTGTCCCCAGTCCTCACCTCCTCCTCAGCCCCTCTACTGGGGCTTTGGCTGCTCCCAGTTTTCTCCCCTTGTTTTAAGGTCTTCCCAGCGTGGCTGGAGCTCAGGGTCCATGATGGTTTCTTCTTTTGAGATGCTTACCTGCTCTGTATGTGCCTCTGTCCGAGGGACCATGTCTGGACCTAGTCCTGGCGCTCTGTGTCCAGACGGTGGGAGCTGCGAGGGGTCTGTCTACCTCACTGCCGTCCCTCAGCAGCAAGGGGCCAACCTACCCTCTTCCAGAGCCTGTGTTCCCTCTTGGACTTTGTAATGCTCCTCTGCCTCCTCCATACTTGTTGGCAGAAGGGCCCCTGATTCTCAGTGGATTTGCAGAGCAGAATTTGCAGACCTCTGATGACCCCCCCTGAGTGGTCCCTCTCCAGTTGGGGCTCTGTTCTTCCTCTTGGCTCCCCATCAGTCATGTTCCAGCCCTATAGAGCTCTGGAAGCTACCTGTGGTGGTTTCAGCGATACCTAACTCTTTAAAAAAACGGGCTTCCCTGGTGGCACAGATGGTAAGCCAGATGCCTGCAATGTGGGAGACCTGGGTTCCCTCTCTAGGTTGGGAACACCTCCTGGTGAAGGACATGGCAACCCACTCTAGTATTCTTGCCTGGCTTGTTCCATGGGCAGAGGAGCCAGGTGGGCTACAGGTCATGGGGGTCACAGAGAGTCAGACACGACTGAGCAACTAACACACATTCACACTCATGACACCTTGGAAACCAGAAGCGAATACAAAGAAGAGGTGAGTAGATGTTAAGTCAAAGAGGGTTTTGCTGGGCAACTTATAAATTGGAACGTTGAATGAAAAATTTTCATGTGCCAGCAAAATGTTTAGTTACATTAAGTCTGCTGTTCTCCCCAAAGAAATTTGATTTTCTTAAAAAAAAAAAAAATGTCTGCACAGAAGGCATTAGTACAGTTCTCGGTGTGTTATTTAAACTGGCTTGGCATTTCCGTGTGTCTCTCCATCCTCAGCACACTTCCATTCACAGCCAGTCTGAGCCAACGTAGCAAATCTAGACTTTGAGACTGCAGGGATTAACCTGTGCTGTGGAGACAGAAGACTCCTAGCTTTATCTGTTAAATTTTCGGGTTTGTGCTATTTTGGCTTCGTCTGTAGAGTTCCCTAGTTCCGGCTTGGAGTCTCTCTCTTCGCTCTGGCTAGATCCCCACTGGGGACACAGGCGTACCTTGTTGTGCTGCGCCTTGCAGATAGCGCATGTTCACAAGTGAAAAGCCTGTGACAACCCTCTGTTAAGCAAGTCTCTTGGCACCGTTTTCCCAACAGCATTATTTTTAAGTGAAGGTCCATGCATTTGGTTTCTTTTTTAAACATAATGCTATGGCACACTTTAAATAGACGACAGGATAATGTAAGCATAACTTCCATATGGACTGGGAAACCAAAACATTTGCACACCCCACTTTATTGCCACATTCCCTTTATCGCAGTGGCCTGGTATCTCCAAGCTCGGCCTGTAGTTAGTGCCCATCCTGTGGGGTTTTCTTAGGCACCTCTATTTCCCCAGAGTTGGTTGGATTACCAAAAGGGGGCCCGGTTTTCTTAGGCCCACAGACGTCTGCAGGAGCTGAAGGATCCTTGGGGGCCTCCAGTTTCCTAGAGGAGTCAGAGGTTAGGGCTGGGTCTGAGTTGCCAGGCCAGTGGGTGATGCTGGGCAGAGCAGGACTTTTTGACCGTCAGCTCAGTGGCCTCCCCCTGGATGCATGGTACCGTTCCCCAGAGGCCTGGCCAGCAGCGCCCACGGAAGGTGGTCTCTCTCCCATGCTGCACCCCTCACAGGTGAACACATCTCTCAAGCTTGAGTGACTTGAGTTCTGGGAAAGGTGAGCCTTTGGATGACGGTCGTTTGGGAAAGAAAGCTTATTTTAGGGGTGGTAACTGCCAGGACTTATTATGTAAGAAGAGATCCAGCATCCCAACAAGAAAAAGACGTCCCCGTCTGGCATCCAGGCCAGGGTGTGAATTCCTCTTCTAGTGTGTTGTGTGCATCCTTTGACTTAGGTGTTATTAGCCATTCCAAGTCAAATCCAATCCCTTGTTTTGTGAAAGTAGGTTTTTTGTTTATCCGAGAGAGAGAACCTGTTCTCTGTCCTTCTGGGACAGACGACGGCTTTGAAATCTGTTATGTTTGCAGACTGGCTGGAGGGGTTCGTTAAATAACACCATAGCTACCGGGAGGAGTGGGGCCATAAGCAGTAGGCAGAGAGAGGCTGCCAGGGACAGAATTGCAGGCTTCTGCTAACACTTCTTGATGGCAGAAGAGTGAGGCCTCTGTCACTCCTGACTTACTGGTGTTTGTGTCTTCACCTGTTGTTTCTACACCCCTCAGACACCTGCTGCTTCTGCTCTTAGCCTAGTCATGCCCCGGCGACCAGCCCCAGGAGTCTGGTGCTCTTCCTGCCCTCTGCCCCCAGAATGGGAGTCCTCCTGAACACCTCTGCTCCTGCACCCAGAGGCACATGCCTTCTTTCCAGGCACATGCCTTCTTTCTAGGTGGAGCCACCATGGACTCTGAAACCAAATGAACTCAGAGGGTTCTGTTCATCTTTTCTGATCTATTTAGGAGGCAGCAGCATTCATTATTTGACTTCTGTTACTGGTTAATTAACCAGACTAGAACATGTTTCCTCTTCACAAATTGAATGCTGAGAGAGTAACAAAGGCCAAATATTTTACAACACGGGATCCTTGAGTTTGACTCTGAAATATACCATGCTTTATTTTGCGGCAACTTCTGGTTTTAGTGACACTGAAATACGTTCTATTATTGGCAAGTTTTGAATTTTAAGTACATTGAAATGGAAATGAAAGTCGTTTCTAAAAATAATACCAACAGCGCTTATGTAATTTTTTTTTTCTTTTAAATTCCATGTTGTGGGTGAGGAAGGCCTTGATTGGGAAGAACATGTAGATTTCATGCCAGTCTCCTTTTGCTCACAGTGACTGAGAATTGGATGGAACTGTTTGTGAGAGTCGCTGGGGATGGGATGTTGGAGGGTTCTTTTAGTGCTGGGTACTCTTGCGGTCTTTTCTTGATGATCTGTCCCCGGCTGACTGTCCCCTGGGCTGTTGGCCTCAGCGGCACTTCTGAATCCCAGTCTCTCTGACTTTTGTTGTTTGCTTTGTCTGTCTGGTTGAATGAAGGACCTGCCTTTTACTTTACCAAGGGAGGCGCCTTCGCTGTAGACTCTGAATGCTCCAGGCAGGTTTGGTGGAGGGCTGCTCTGAGAACGCTCCCGCCTCCACCAGGGTGCCTGAGGAGGTTCGATGGGTCAGTAGATGGAAATGACCATACTGCATTCCAGCTCCTTTCTAGCCAGAGTCGTCTTTGGGTGACTTTCTGGCTTGGAGTAAATTCCCCTCCAAGATGAAAGTGTTAGTTGCTCAGTCGTGTCTGACTCTTTGTGACCCCGTGGACCGTAGCCCACCAGGCTCCTCTGTCTATGGGATTCTCCAGGCAAAAAAACCTGGAGAATTGCCGTTCCCTTTTTCAGGGGATCTTCCTGACCCAGGGATTGAACCCAGATCTCCCACATTGCAGGCAGATTCTTTACCATCCGAGCCACAGGGAAATCCGTAAAAGGATGAAGGTATATTCCCAAGCATAAACGTGTTTTTTTCCCCTGGACTTTGGGATTCTGTGAGCAGTGTTCCTGCAGTGGCACTTGTGGAGGGTTTAACACCCTCGATTTCACTAGGATGTTAGATAACTCTGGAAAACACAAAGGTAGGGAACTTTGTTTCACTCGTGACGTCACTTGGCTCATCCAGCTCCAGCTGGGTCAAGACTTGATAATGAAAGTAGAGGTCCCTTCTCCAAATATACCTGACCATTCCGAAAAGTATAAGGTAGGGCACTATCGCAGATCCTGTCCTAGGGGGAGGAAGGGTGGGAGATTTAGCATCCCCTTACGCCTCAACTCTTGGTTTCTTCAGGATTAAATTAACACCTATTTAAATGGAGGCTTCTGTTTGCCCGAAGCTCTCACCTTTGTTAATTGAGTTTTACCTTGTGAGATATGTGAGGTATGGAACATGAAGCTGTATTCTGCCCTCTGCGTTATGTAACTTGAAGAGAGCACTGTCCTAACCTGAACAAGTCTGCCTGTTTGTTCTCTTTCTGTACTGAAGCCCCCGTGGTTTGTTTGGAGGTCAGCCTACAGAGCACCAGGGGCAGAGAGCCCTTTCCACTGCCAAGCCCCAGGGCTGTTGTCAAAGACAGGGAGAGGATATGGTGAATGCCAGAGACAGCGCTATAATTGGATGGGTTTCATAATTAATGTCTCCTTAAGTGAAGACTTCTGTTTCATTTGCCTTTCCAGACCATTTGGTAGAAATTGCAGAGGAGCAGAGGGAGAGAAGAGCGCGCTGTAGCTGGCAGGCAAAGAGCAGACGCGGCAGTGCCAGCTCTTTTGTGTAAAGGTGGCTGTTTTCTTCAAGTGTTCGAAGGAGGGTTGAGCCTTGTCTGCTGAGCTGCATTATAGGTGCATCAGGGACTGCCTTTGGGACCAGCCTTGTAATTCTCCTGGTTCCTCCCTCTTTTCTTGAGTCTTTGAACAAGAATGGCATTATCTGACCAAGGTACCCAGCCTTGGAGAGGAGATGAAACTTGGATAAATATTTCTAAACTTGTATTTGAAGGGGAAGATGAAAACTGTTCATGGAAACAACTGTTTGGCTTGTCTGAACTTTCCCGTTATTTTTGTGATCCTGCCTCTTGTGGATAATTTACCACCTGTTGATGCCTGGGGACCTTCTCACTCAGATCTGCTCCTGTGCACTCTCTTTTTTGTTCTGAGCCCTCCTTCCCAGGCAGAGGAGGTGAGGCAGGTACACGTGCGTTTGGGAAGGAGGTAGTAGAGAAACTATGGAATAATGAGCCCTTCTGACTTTGGATTCAGCAGTTTAGCATTGGTGCAGTAGGCGGAGTTATTCTCGGAGCCCCATTTTGAAGATTGCTGTGCAGAAATCCATCTGTGCCGCTGGTTGCCAACATTTCTGGTACAAATATTGTCATTTGCTCTTGAGGCAATCTGCTATTTCAGTCCTAGACGCAGTTTTGTAATATGCTGGGCAAAATAGTAGAGGAAAAAAAATATCTTAAGTGGTGGTATAATCTTCAGTTTAAAAACACTTTAGCAATGTTTCCAGTAGAGGGTTTGTTCAACGCCGTCTTCTTTTCTCCTACCCTTGGCTTGTAAACATAATCTCAATTCATTTTTCTCACTTGCCCTAGCCATGGTTTCCTTGTGCTGACTCTGTACCTGCCCTACCCCGCCGAAGGAAAGATGGAAGCTTAAGTAGTATTTCTTTAAAATTGCACCCTGTGAAGGTTTAGTACTCATTTTGTTCTTTTGATGTGAAAGTAGCTCGGCCAGAAGTTACCTGATCAAAAAAAAAAAAAGAGAGAGAGAGTCAAGCATGATAGCACACAACCTTTTCCCCGCCTGTGTTCTTCCCTGTCCCAGATGGTGTCACTGCTCTCTCACAGGACACTGGGGACAAGGCCCTTCTGCTGCCTACACTGAGTGGCTGCTCCCTGAAGGTTTTGAGGGTATTCTGTCCGGAAACCCTAGGGATGGAACAGTGTTCTTTTTCTCTGGACTCTGACATTAGGCCTTTCCTAGAGGGAAAGAGTGTCCTTTAGGAAGGAGTGTACCTTACCTGTCATTCTGTTTCTGTGGCTTTCTGTCTTTTTTCTTTTCCCAGCCTGATGCATAGTAAGAAATCCATTTTCCTGTATGACTCAGTGTAAATGTGCACACACGTGACACAAGAGTTTTGTAAATAGAAAAGCTTTCCATTTTATTAATTAAAAAAAAAATGGCTCGCCTCCACCTTCTAGATGAATTTCACTACTTAATGGATTGTGATCCACAGTTTTCAGCCTCAGGGCATTCACACATTTATTCTTAAAAGATCGGATGCCTCCATCTATGGGAGATGTGGCGCTAAGTCATGGGCTGGAAGGAGGGGGCCCACAGTGAAGGAGGTGTAGCTCCTTTCTGAACTGGTTTTTCTCTCAAGCATGAACTTGTTTAAATTATGTTCTGCGTTACATGTTTAATGCCAGACAAGCCGTCGTGACATCCCAGCCAGGATAAGTTTGCACTTTTCTGGACATCTTGCTCTTCTAGATCCTGCTTTGAACCCATCAAAACTGGTGGCCGCTTGCGTCCACTTTGCTGGATGGGGTTTCAGCTCCTTTCTTTCAGCATTCACCTGACCTGGGGGTCAGCTGTGTGCAGAGCCTTTGCCGCCATGAAGGTACATTCCACTGTTAATTTCCAGAGCAGATGTGATGTCTGCCCCAACCCTGGAGTCAGATGGCTTGTCAGAAATGTGAAGGGATTTTAGGTGATAGCAGTGTGTGATAAGAAATGACTGATTCATGTTGATGTTTGACAGAAAACAACAAAATTCTGTAAAGTAATTATCCTTCCTTTTAAAAAAGAAAAAACTAACTAACTAAGAAAAAAAAAAAAAAGGTTATCCTTTCTTGGCCAGAGCAGGGGCCATGTAAGTGGGGGCATTTGGGCTGCAGTAGGGTCCCTCCCACTGAGCCCCTGGCTGGCCTGTTGGTATCTTGTAAAGACTCCATTGTGAAGTTGGCTGTGCGTGTGTGTCCAAAGGAAATACTATATATTAAAAAGGAAAGCGGGGGAGGAAAATTCCAGGAAATTGAAAGGTGAGGTTGACACGTCCTCATTCACTTAATGATGCTTCTGTTTTTCTTTCTGGAAAAGAAAAAACAAAACAAAACAATGATGATTTAAAATTCGATCTCAGAACACATTGGCTTTTGTCCATAACGGTATAATTATATTTTTCAACATTCTTCCTTAAGTACTTATTAAATAACATCATGCTAATAAGTTGCCTTAGATGGTGTTAGTGACTGCAAAGTACCACTAACACAGTATTTCTCAGACTTGACTGTTGGATGAGATGCTTGTTAAAAGAATATTCTGGGACTTCACTCTCCTCCTGGTGAATCAGAATCTCTGCACAATCCCATAGTTGAGTTGTTTTCTTAGAATATTAGAACTGAAAGGAGGAATGTTGGCGTGAAGCTAGGTCAGGGGTTCCCAAACTTGATGAGCCTCGTTATTATGATTTGTTTTCACGCTTTTTTTTTTTTTGATGTGGACTATTTTAAATATCTGTATTGGATTTGTTACAATATTGCTTCTTTTTTTATGGGTTCTTTTTTTGGTGGAGGGCCATGAGGCATGAGGCTCCCCAAATAGGGATCGAACCCACAGCCCCTGCGTAAGAAGGCAAAAAGTCTTAACCATTGGACTGCTAGGGGAGTCCCAGTGCTATGACTTTAAAGTACAGAGCCCTGGTCCCCACTCCATACCTACTCAGCCCCACCCTTGGAGCCATGGACTTTAGGGATTCAGTTTTCAAACATGCTTCCTAGAATTTGCAGATCATTAGCCTGGAGTGTAAGTAACCATGCATCTCTTCAGCCTCCTTCAGGAAAGGGATATTGACTTGATGTGCTTTGTTATTGGGCCTGGAAACAGAAGCACAGACATCCTCCTGTGATGCCTGTCTTTTTTTTTTTGGCCACTTCTGTTGGTCTTTTTCATCCATCTTTGTTCCTTGGCCTGTGTGGGCTTCCCATCACAGTGGCCTCTCTCACTGCTGAGCAGTGGTTCAGGGCACATGCGCTCCAGAGCTCCAGCTCAGTAGTTGGACATATCAGTCTTGCCGCTCCGCGGCACGTGGGATCTTCCCAGGCCAGGGATCAATCCAGCGCCCCTTGTACTGCAAGGCGGTGTCTTTACCCCCTGGACCACCAGGGGAGCCCTGTGATGCCTGTGGATTGACTCAGATAGTACTCATGTGCCAGGTCCTGACTAGGTGAGTGAGCAGGGTCCTTGCCCTGGGGACATGTGGACTGTTACTCATCCTTTCCAAAGGATGGGTCTGCGCCGGTGGCGAGAGGATCTGGGGGAGCTTTTTCAAGCTGTGTCCAGTGCTACCCCAGCTCTCAGGTGGGGTCAGAAGGCAAAGGGCACCAATTCACCTTCTCTTGTGGGCCACCGCCCTGCCCTTTGTCTTCTACTTACACCTGTGTGAAACAGCTCCCCCATCGAGAAGCACACAGAGACGAACACGGTTGGTGTTCTTGCCTGGAGAATTCCATGGACAGAGGAGCCTGGTGGGCTCCAGTCCCTGAGGTCCGACATGACTGAGCAGCTGAACAGCAGCGACAGTGCACGTGCCCCCACGTGGTTTTAACACGCGTCACCTGCCTTGCTCGATGCCTTCCTGTCTCCCCAGAGGCCATGCCTGATTCAGTGCTGGGGGATCTGCTTCCTTAGAGAAGGAAGCCTAACCCCTGGTTAGGCTGATACATGTGGGCACACAGATCCTATATGGCCCCCTCTCCCCGCTTTTACATTTATATAAATGTAGTCAATGTAGGTATCATTCTGCAGCTTTTTTTTTTAAAGTCAGCATTGTGTTTTTGAGATGGAGCCATTGTTACTACATGACCTCACATGGCCCCATACTTAACAGTAAAATCAGGAAATTGAAGCCAGACAGCTTGAAAACCTTAATGGAAACAATGCAAGAAGATGTGGGTGGGAGAGAGTTTCTGTTGAATTTTTGGTATAGAACGTTGTCATTTATGGGAAAATAGTTGACTTCAATCAGGCACTATTTTGAATAGCCCAATATCAACTTAACGAGAACTAATTGCACATTGTATGGAAAGTTTAGTGTTTTTATTTACTATGGGCGTACTTAACTGCAGTTTGGTTGCAGACAGGTGAAAGTTAAGATTTGTGGCATAAAACAGGAAGCAGATGGGGTCTAATTAAAGTTCTGTTGATGATAAAAAGGATGACTGATCAGGGAGCAGCTGGCTTCCCAATTTAAACACAATTTGTACGATTGTATGAGGACAGCCCTCCGCGAGTTCTCCTGACTGTCTTTCCAAGGTGAAGGCATGTGTTTCGGCAACAAGTGTGACGGCTGTTGCACTCTATTTTTGTTCCCCCTGCTTTTTTATGCCTTCACGCAGTGTCTCTTCAGGGTTTATCCATGGTGAAGGAAGGGGTCACAACACCCAGCTGAGACTTTCCATGTTCCTCTGCCCACTGCAGACACCTTTTATACTCTGGGAAAGCCCAGATGCCCTCCTGTGTTCTCTGAGGACATGCCCGGGCATTTTGGTTTGTTTTCTTATTTCTTCCAGCGCCCTCTCCTGCTGGGTTTCAGAGGGTCGGTGTCCGTGTCTCCCTAATAACTGCACCACCCTTGTGTGTCGGTGTGTGAAAGTGTGAACCGCTCAGTCGTGCCTATCCCTGTGTGACCCCGTGGACTGCAGCCCCCCAGGCTCCTCTGTCCACGGCAGTCTCTAGGCCAGAGCACCGGAGTGGGCCGCCACGCCCTCCTCCAGGGGACCTTCCCGACCTGGGGATCAGACCTGGGTCTCCTGCTCTGCAGGCGGATTCTCTACCATCTGAGCCGCTGCATCTGTGTAGACGAGGGCTGAGGAGTACTTTGGAGGTTTGAACGGCAGTGTCTGAGCTTCTGGCTGAGGTCACGTTGCTTGGTCATGCCCTGGATGACTTTCACCTTCAAGTGACAGCATCTTTTGTTGCTACTGCTAATAATGGTTGCATAAACATCAAGACCCAAGTGCCCAGGGATGTGTTTTGCCTGAAAAACGTACCAGTACTCAGTTCTCTTGAAGTGTGCGCAGGGCGGCGACTTAAGGTTCATCTTGCCTGTGTTCAGAGGCTCGACGTTTGCTTGATGCTTTGTATTTGTAAGTGCTCTGTGTGATTATCTCATTTTTATCCTTAGAAAACTCTTTAAAGTGGCAGCTGTTGTCCCCATTTTACAGATGAGGTGATTAAAGAAGTATGGAGAGTTGAGGTGACTCATCCAAGGTCACGTGTTCACTGGACACCAGGACAGGGTTAGAATCTAGGCTTATCTGACAGCAGGCTCTGGTTCTTTGCCACCATGCTTGACTGCTTTTGTATAGAGCTGTTGTTGTTTTCTACTTCCTGCTTAAGGAAAGAGCTATTGTTTCCTGAAAAAATAGAAAATCTTGGGATATAGTTTGTAAACTTCATTTTATTTGATTATGAAATATTTATGTGTGTATGTGTGTCATATGATACAGGCCTTGGCATTTGGTAGGAAATCAGTTTTTTTGAATGAACAAATGAAAGAGGAACAGGCAGGGTTTTTTTTTTTTTGCTTTTTTTTTTTTTTTGCCTTTCGGTCTCCCCTGCCCTAAGGAAGTAACTTTATTCTGATTATAAGAGTTATATATGTGCTCTTTCTTTTAACAACAGCAAGAAAGACAACATGCAGCTAGAAAAGAAAAATCCCCATTGCCTTCACCACTGACCGACATCATCATTATACTCATTGAGGTTGTCTGGTAGAAGAAATAGTTGACCATACGGACACCATGTAACTGGCCATAAAGGCCACCATGTATACTAGGTACAAGTGGCATGAGCAGGAGGCTTCGGGCACATGATAACCGACATTCACTGTCAAATGCCGTGTGTAGATTAACTCTCCGACCCTCGCTGCTGTTTTTGCCTAGTCTGGTTCTCCAGTAGTTTTGCTGCACATTGTGCTCATGAGGAGAGCCCGTGTGCAGGTTTCTGTCCTCCAGGCTGTTTCCGTGACCCTGGAAACCCGCTCCCTGCTCACATCGCAGTTCTTGAAATCCGTGGTGTCTCAGCCGGAGCTGGGCTGTCTTCCTGACATAGGAGACTTCTTAGGAATCTGTCATTTTTTCCGTTGCCCTGTCTTCTGAGCACATCAGCCTATCACGCTCTCCTCCCAGCATCTCTTCCCCCTTCCTCCTCCTGTGCCTTGATTGCCTGCCTTCCTCTCACAGAAGCATGAAGGCGGGACGGGAGGGACTTGGAAAGGAGATTAGAGGGGCCCCTTCTGGCCTCCCTCCCTGGTAACTCTGCCTGTTTCATTTTGAAGATACTGATGTTGGCTTTTAGGCTGAGATTGTGGCTTAGGGGGCTGTGGGACCAGCTGTGTCCTGGGTAACCTGCCCCCCTCAGAGAGTCTGGTTCTTTGCCACCATGCTTGACTGCTTTTGTATAGAGCTGTTGTTGTTTTCTACTTCCTGCTTAAGGAAAGAGCTATTGTTTCCTGAAAAAATAGAAAATCTTGGGATATAGTTTGTAAACTTCATTTTATTTGATTATGAAATATTTATGTGTGTATGTGTGTCATATGATACAGGCCTTGGCATTTGGTAGGAAATCAGTTTTTTTGAATGAACAAATGAAAGAGGAACAGGCAGGGTTTTTTTTTTTTTGCTTTTTTTTTTTTTTTCCTTTCGGTCTCCCCTGCCCTAAGGAAGTAACTTTATTCTGATTATAAGAGTTATATATGTGCTCTTTCTTTTAACAACAGCAAGAAAGACAACATGCAGCTAGAAAAGAAAAATCCCCATTGCCTTCACCACTGACCGACATCATCATTATACTCATTGAGGTTGTCTGGTAGAAGAAATAGTTGACCATACGGACACCATGTAACTGGCCATAAAGGCCACCATGTATACTAGGTACAAGTGGCATGAGCAGGAGGCTTCGGGCACATGATAACCGACATTCACTGTCAAATGCCGTGTGTAGATTAACTCTCCGACCCTCGCTGCTGTTTTTGCCTAGTCTGGTTCTCCAGTAGTTTTGCTGCACATTGTGCTCATGAGGAGAGCCCGTGTGCAGGTTTCTGTCCTCCAGGCTGTTTCCGTGACCCTGGAAACCCGCTCCCTGCTCACATCGCAGTTCTTGAAATCCGTGGTGTCTCAGCCGGAGCTGGGCTGTCTTCCTGACATAGGAGACTTCTTAGGAATCTGTCATTTTTTCCGTTGCCCTGTCTTCTGAGCACATCAGCCTATCACGCTCTCCTCCCAGCATCTCTTCCCCCTTCCTCCTCCTGTGCCTTGATTGCCTGCCTTCCTCTCACAGAAGCATGAAGGCGGGACGGGAGGGACTTGGAAAAGAGATTAGAGGGGCCCCTTCTGGCCTCCCTCCCTGGTAACTCTGCCTGTTTCATTTTGAAGATACTGATGTTGGCTTTTAGGCTGAGATTGTGGCTTAGGGGGCTGTGGGACCAGCTGTGTCCTGGGTAACCTGCCCCCCTCAGAGAGTCTGTGTCTCCTTTGTCCTTCAGAAGGTGAGAGTTCACAGCTCACTGAGCACCGGGCTTTCTAGGGTACCTGGGACAGGCATGTTGCTCAGTAGGTGACATGGGTGGCCCTGTGGCTCTCAGGTGGCCTGCGCGTCCTCCCTGGCCTGATCCTGGAACCCTCGCAGGTGCCTAACGCTCTCCGTATGCTTTCTGAAGAGGTCGCACCCATCTCAGCTTCTCTGTGGAGTTAGGGCAAGTTGTACCTTTTCCGTTTTACAGGTAAGAAAGCAGAGAGACACAGGAGATAAAATCTGTCCGAAGTCATACCTACAGAGCCAGAGCCAGACCTTGGTCTTCCCTCCCTTGACCGCCGTCTTGCCAGTAGACCAGCATTTCCCAGAGTGTGTGCGGCTGAGCGCTCACTTTGCAGTATGGTCTGCCAGGAAGTGTCAGAGACGTGGGGTACACGTGATCACGCCCACAGAACACACAAAAGGTCTACGTTAGTGTTTTGTGCTGCTTGGCTTTTGTGTGTTGACATGAAGCTGGTGTTCAAGGCTCTAAAAGTCCTGCAGTTGGGAATGCAAGTGCGTGGCTGTGAGTTGCTCAGAGAGGCCCTCACCCTCTCAGGAGCCGCTGCTCCTTGGGGGCCGTCGGAGGTGCTCCAGGAGACCTCTGTGGCTCCGGGGGCGTCTCCCCTTCAGAGACCGGGAGGGCCAGTCTGCCTGGGCAGGGGCTGGAGATGCTTAGAAACAGAGGCGCCCCTGCGGGCGGGCCGTGGGAAGCCCTGTCACCCATGCCGCGGTGAATGGTTCAGCGGGAGCTGAACGTTCCCCAGGGCACAGAGAGGCTGTCGGTCACCAGCGTCCACATGCGAGGACTGTTGTCAGGGTCGTTGGGTGAAGATGCATGAACGGCAGCCGGGCGGCAGCTGCCCTGCTCGGCGGGGCAGACTTCAGACATCTGGACCCAGAGCAGCGTGCTGCTGCCTCTTGGCAGGTGTTTGGCCAGGCCCGTCCCCGAGTGAGGCCGTGGGTGTCGTGCCCCGCCCCCAGCTCCTCTTTAGTGTTTCATATTCAGCTGGGCTGCTTTTTGTCGCGCTCATTCGATCGCTTGATTGTGAGGCTGGGATGGGGGCCGTGGTGAAGGTGCAAGTGGCAGATTCCACACCCTTCTCGTGGGTCAGCCCCCTGCCCTGGCAGAAACAGAGCTTCTTAACAAACTCGTCTGAGAGACTTGTTCCAGCCAGGCAGAAATGATTTATTGTTTTGCATTGAAATCTCAAACTAAGGAAGCAAGCCCAACTCTTGAGACCAGGTCTTGAACTTCACACTTGATATTCTTTCTTCCCCCTCCCTTTCTTTCTTCTTTTCTTTCTCTCTGTCTCTCTTTGTCTCTTTTTTAGTATCTACCTGCTTACATCCTCACCTAAGCTAAGCTGTTCCAGGAATTCAGTGTAGATGAAAAGCTCACACAAAGTATTTTAAGATTGAGAAGGTAGAAACTCTGAATCAGTGGAAGCACTTAGTTTGGGTTTGTTTGTTCCAGTAGGGAGAATAAAATGATCCCACTAGGAGCCATGGCTGGGTGAAAGCGCAGTGAAATAGACGGGAAGTTAATAACATAAGGTGTGGTGTTTCTCTCAGCAGATGTCCTGAGCGGCAGAAAGGAAAGGAATCTGGCAGAGGGCAGGGCCCTGGGCTGTGGAAGGAGAACAGCCGGTAGAATCTCCTGAGGGTGGGATTTAAACCCACGATTCTATGCTTGTATAATCAAATTCTGACCAGCCAGCCAGACATTAAACATTAAATTGCGAAGATTTAAACCTCGTTGTGTGTGTGTGTTTTCCATCATGATAGTGGAGGTGTGTGTGATGTGTGGGGGGAGAGTGGGGTTTGACTCGGGGGAAATGCCTCCCGCCACCGCCGGCCAGCCACAGGTCCGCCTGGGCCCTGGCTCTCACAGGCACCCACCAGGGTTCTGAAGAGTTGAGCAAGCTGTGGCAACTTTACTTTATCCCTGTTTATGTCGAACAGTCCATGGTTACATTGTAGGGCATTATTTCCTTTAATTTCCCTTTAGCCTTTCAAAACAGCCTGCAAGATGTTATGGTTGAGCCTAGACAATGACCTCAAGAAACAAAAATAAACCTTTCAAAGAGTAAGAACTGCATGCGTGTGCCAAATTTTGTGAACGAGGGATAAAAATATGAAAGCACAGCAGACTTCACGAAATTTAGCGTTTGTTTTCAAAGCAAATGGTCCCCAACCCCAGGATCCTGGCCTTCTCTTGACTATGAAAAAAATCAGAGATTATGCCACGAGTCTCAGAACAGCCAGGTAGCATTTGAATCATGAGGCAAAAGCCCAGCAGCAGCTTTAATATTAAACCCCATTGCTTTCAGAGAGAGACGCAGGGAGTCCTCAAGATGGTGCTTGTCGTCACACTCCGTGCACAAGCTTCCGCAGCCCCCGACTGGGGGGACCCTGAACCAGGGGCACCTTTTGGAGTGGGGAGAGCCATCTGCCTACCTGACTGCACCACCCTGAGATGCTTTTGCTTATCAACAAACATTTATATGTGCATAAAATAGAGATGCCTGCATATACTTAAATTTCTAGATAGTCAAAAATATTAATATCTGCTTTTCAAGCAGGAACACAGCCCCTCTTTCTCTCCTGTGTGCTTGTGGGAAGACAGGTTGGCCCGTTCCTCTAGGTTTCATGTCATAGCTTTATTTTGATTTTTCACGTGCTCTCCTGAGCGTTGTGTGCAGGCAGAATACAAGCTCCAAGCTCTTCTTATTAATAAAAGTCCCCTCCCACCATGTTTCTTCCTCTTTCCGTGTCTGAACTCAAATATGGCTGCTCTCCCCATTCTTTCTTTTCCAGACACATCTTTTTCGAGCTTCTAACAAATTCTTCTTCCGTATGCTGATTTGTTGATCACTTTGTACACACTGAGCATTTTAGTACTGTGGTTCAGTAAGAGAAATATTGTTGGACTGTAAGTCACTTACCTAGGATTGTTCAGGTTTGAATTTGAATCCGGGTCTCTCTCTTGGGTTTTAGAACTTGTCATATAATGTGGTGGTGGTGATTTAGTTGCTCAGTTGTGTCCAACTGTTTGTGACCCCATGAACTGTAGCCCCCAGGCTCCTCTGTCCCTGGAATTCTCCAGGCAGGAATACTGGAGTGGGTTGCCATGCCCTCCTTCATGGCATCTTCCTGACCCAGGGATCAAACCCACATCTCCTGCACTGACAGGTGGATTCTTTACCACTTAGCTACCAGGGAAGCCGTTATATAGGATACCTGTTGCCTTTTACTTGTGTTCTGCACTCACGTCGAGAATTCTCTTCTGTTTTCTCCAGAGGTCTGACTCTTGCCTGTCCTCATGCCCATCTCCAGGTTAGGATTGTCCCGTCGTCTTGTTCTGAGCATGTGCCACCTGTCCCTTGGTGTGGTCAGCCGTCTGCACCTGACCCTGGGAGGCATCTGTTACTTGACTGTTTCCACAGTACCTACTATACAGTGGGGGCCCAATAAGTGCTTTTTGAATGAAAATAGCATTTAAAGATTTATTTATTTATTTATTTTGGGCAGGGGTCGGGTTGGGGAGGGAGGGGAGCCGGCGGGCCACTTCTATTGGTCTTTCATTTCTCTGTGTTCATCCGTCTTTGTTCTTTGGCTCCTGTGGGCCTCCCATCGCGGTGGCGTCTGTCGTTGCAGAGCGCCGGCTCTGGGCACATGCGCTTCAGAGCTCCAGCTCGTTGATTGAACACATCGGTCCAGCCGTTCCACGGCACGTGGGATCGTCCCAGGCCAGGGATCGAACCGGCGCCCCTTGCACTGCAAGGCGGTGTCCTTACCCACTGGACCACCAGGGGAAGCCCCGAAAATAGCATTTTAAAAGACCCTGATTTGTGTTTTTGAAATATAAATGGAAATAAATTAATTTCTGAGGTTTTGCCTGGATTTAAATAGTTGGTGGTAGACCCACTTAAATTAAGCTTTGCTTGATTTATTAATTTTGGGTGGATTTTTTTAAATGATTAAAAATGAAGGTAAGAGCTTATATTCTGTTTGTATTTCCAATAAAAATGACTGATTTGGGTCCTCTGAGATCTGTGGTAGCCCAGCAAGATTCTAACCACAGTGGTTGCTGTTCACGGTTCTGTTTGGACAAAATTAAAGTGATACACCTGAAAGCAATGAGCACTGACGTTCCAAAGTGGAGTGTGGTGTGTACCACCACAGACTCGGGCTTGGGCGAGTTCTCATCCTCCATTGGTTTGACTCACCCTAAGAAATGGTTCCTGTCGTCCTTCGCTCACTCTTCCTTTGTCCACTTCCCTCTAGTATTTAAGACAGAGCTTAACTGTACAAAATTCTCTCCTTGGTTTCTCAGCCCAAAACAATGGATATGTATAGCCAGTGCATTTAAAAAGATCAACACTTCTTAAAAATGATACTCATAATTACCAAAAGTAGCTGTGAGGTTCTGTCTTGGGAGATTTGTAAGCATAGTCTCAGGCTTTTAATTCTTGATTGTGTCCTTTGTGCCTCTAAAGAGGTTATGAGTTCCAACTGCAGTGTTAGATTAAAAATTTTAATACAAGGAGAACTTACCAGATGGGCAAGGTTTGCCATTGCCCAACTGGGGATCCTTTTTGTCCTACTTGACTTTCTTTCTCTCTTCTCTCTGAACTGTGGACCTGCCTAAGCCTGGGGCCAAGCTCAAACATAAGGGTAGTCTATAGGAGCCTTAGCGTCTAGTCCATTCCCTTGTAGTTTAGCTGGTAAAGAATCTGCCTGTAATCAGGAGACCCCAGTTTGATTCCTGGGTCGGGAAGTTCCCCTGAAGAATAGATAGGCTACCCACTCCAGTGTTCTTGGACTTTCCCTGGTGGTTCAGATGGTAAAGAATCTATCTGCAGTGTGGGAGACCTGAGTTCCATCCCTGGGTTGGGAAGATCCCCTGGAGAAGGGAAAGGCTGCCCACTCCAGTATTCTCGCCAGGAGAATTCCATAGCTTTTCCATTGGTCACAAAGAGTCGGTGACGAACAAGTGTGGCATCATGTTGTCGCGAGAGCCCCATGGACAAATGCTGCTTGAGAAGTTGAACGCAGGCCTTGTGTCTGGGACGGGGTGGGCTGTGCTTGCTGGGGGAGAGGCATGGCTTTAAGGTGGGCCCATGAGAGGCCTTGAAGGACCTGCACATGTAGGCTTGTACATCTACAAATGAAGCTGCATGTCTGGAACGTTTTGAGGGGTTCTTTTGGAGTCTCTGAACTGGTGGGGGTCCTACTGGTGCTGACGGAGCCTTTGTTGTTTGGGAGGAAGGTGCCGGAGTAGGGCTGTGCTCTGTTCACTGAGGTGGGTCCTGCCTGTGGGGTGACGGCGGGGTGTTGGGGGGAAACAGCTCTGGCTGACCCAGCCCCTGGTGGAGCGGGGAGTTGTGCTCTGTCATAAAGTAAATGGGCTAAGCCTTTTTTTTTTTTTTTTGGAAATTTTGGCCTCTTTTATTGGTCTTTCATTTATTAGTTTTCACCCATCTTTATTCTTTGGCCTGTGTGGGCCTCCCATTGCAGTGGCCTCTCCCGTTGGAGAGCACTGGCTCTGGGCGCATGCGCTCCAGAGCGCTGGCTCGTGATTGAGCACACTGGTTCAGCCACTGCATGGCATGTGGGATCTTCCTGGGCAAGGGATCAAACTGGTGCCCCTTGCATTGCAAGGCAGACTCTTTACCACCAGAAAAGCCCCTAGGGTCCAGTGTTTTTGCTAATATTGGGTCAGTCAGTGAGCATTTGTAACTGTCTGACTTGGGACAAGCTCTGAAGAGTTTGGGAGTGGGTAGCCCCAAAACAATGCGTAACTTAAATCATTGTTGCTTTAGGTTTCTTAGCCAGAATGATGGCAAGAAAACTGGTTTCAAGATTCTGTATAACCGGGAAAATGCTCTATTGCAAATAATGTGTAATTCAGAGTGGCATATTTTACTGCAGCTTACTGTTCATTTTGCCATCTAGAATTATCATATTTGAGTTCCACAACAGAAAAAAAAAATCCACATAAACCTGGACTTTGTACTGTTTACTGTGTGTCCCAGTTCTTGGTAAGTAGATGATGCATTCAGTGGATTCATCTTCCCCTAGCTTTTGCAGACCATGAACATACTTAGGATAAAAAGCAATTACAGACAGTTCATCCTATTGATGGGATATTATCCTGCAGATTCTCATTTGTCCAAGTTTCAGCCTTTTTGCCTTTACATTCATAAAGCTTTTTATTGGTTCTTGTAAGTGGTTTAGGTGCACACCTTGAATAAACATTTACTGAACATGAACAGGTTTAATGGACTCATCCCTAACTCTGACCAGAATACTTTGAAATTCACTTAGTTCTCTTTAGAAAGCTTTTAAGATGGGTCAAACTTGTGATATATGCTAAGTTTCACTTTATGCCTACTTGAAGTTCTTCCCCAGAAGAGGGTAAATCCTAATGTGTTCTTTGTTTTTTTTGCTTTTATTTTGTTTTGCCTCATTCTGTGCAGCCAGATATGTGAGGCAGGTAATTGCGTTGTGAAGCAGTGTGTTTATAGAGCCATCACAGATTCGAAGAATGGAATGGCCTATAAAATAGGCAAAGACTTTCATTAGGCAAGTGGCAGAATCACTTCAACAAATGAGTTTCCCCTTAATATTCTGGTGGGGCCTTAGGTGTTTGAAGCAGTCATTAAAAAAGAGCAGCCAAAAAAAAATAGTCCATATTCTAGGCAGTTAACTAAAAAGTTTTCAAAAGGGTGGGGTCTTTGAGGTCAGTCGACGGGCATAGTGGGGAGTGGTGGTTCCCCGCCACGGGCTTGGCAGTGCCCTCCGGCCTCTGTGTCCCTCTGGGGGAGGAGCGAGTGGGGTAAAGGGTGGCCGGGGCTGCCCGCTTGCCGCACTGGAACTTAAATCGCAGGAGAAACCAGCTCTACTTTGAAATCTTCAGTAGCCGACACGTCTCACCTTTCTGCCCCTCCTCCTTTTTGAGGTATTTAAAAGAATTTTAGATAAATGAATTTTTCTGTCTGTATATCTACCCCGGGGACCTTGTTAGCCAGGGGTGATGACATTCACCTGAGGGTTGGCCTTGCTGCTGCCATGGCGACCTCAGGCCCCCAGTGTGTGACCGTGGGCGGTAGTCCCTGCTGTCCAGGCTTTACTTAAACAGGGCTCCACATCAGCAGCTTCGTTAGAGACAGTAAAATGCCTCATGACAGAAGGGAGGGTGGTTGCCTCTGAGGTTCCAACTTCACCTGGATTGTTTCGGGTTTTGTCTTTTGGAGTTCTGGTTTCTGCGCTTGTGGAGAATACAGGGCATGAAATGGTACTGGTTTTCGCATCCTCAGCATCAAGGTCCTTGCCCTTCCTTTCATGAACAGAACTTTCTCTGATGGTGGTTTTCCTATGGGACACACCACAGGGAAACACGGTGCTTCTTTGTAACTACAGCCTTCTGGGAAGCCAAAGCTTGGAATAGTTTTAATATCATTAGGTCAAACTTCTGTGCCATCCCTGTGGCTGAAAATTTACCCTGAAACACTGAGGCTTTTGGCGAATGCGAGAGCTTATTAAAGATCAGGCCAACCTGGTTCCCAACTGCAGGGCTTCCTCCTCGGCTGGTGTGGGATGAGAGAAGAACGTTGTCCTCTGGTAATTGCTGTCTCAGGCACAAGCTGTCCACGATGGGTGCACGCTCCTCTCCTTGAACAACCTGGTGGAGAGTGCAAGTTCTGACAGCGGTCACCCCCAGAGCTGACCCAGCACGCTGGTTAAACGACAGATTTTCACCTTTTAAATCCTCTTAAGGGGCAAGAACAATTTCTCTCGCAAAGAAGGGTCGCAGCTCATGGTGAGAACGTGGCAGCAGCCTCAGGAAGGCTGGCTGCCTGTTGAGCAGGAAGTTTGTAATGAATGGTTTTTAATCAAGTTGTAGCCATTCATGAGGGCCCCAAAATTCCTGTTTACCCATCCCGTTACTTCCTATCACAAAATAGCCAACCTTCATTTCCTCGCCTTGTGCCCGGTGACGCGCTGAGCGCTTTTCATGGAGAGGATGCCATTCGGTCCCTGACCCCGTGTCATGGCCGGTGTGGTGGCGCGGGTGTCAGGACTGGGGCGTGGGGAGACCAGGTGACCCAGTCGGACCTTGGCGTCCGCCTCCCTGCTGCTCCCTGAAAACACAGAGCTTCTTCTGAGACCCTACATTTGTCTTTCTGGTTCTGTTTTACATGAGAGCGTAGTCTCTCGTAGGCGTTTTTCTTTTCTTTTTTTTTTTTTTATAGTAGAAGCAGATTTAATGTAGTCATGGTTTCCTTTGGAATGATTTGAGGCAGAGATAAAGCTGCTTTTGGAGCTAAGTGTGCATCCATAGCCCCTGGAGAATGTAGAGCTGAAACTCGGTTTGATCTGGGGGAGGGTCATTGCGTGTCCTTGACTTCTGGACCTAGTTTTACAGTTTTTCTAGGACTGCAACACCACGTGATCCTGCCTTTTGTAAATGAGCTTTCTGTCTACATTTTAATCTTTCTGAACTCTTTATTTTTCCAACACAAAATAAGGCTGTGAGGACAGGTGACCTTCCCAGGGCTTTCCAGCTCATACGTTTAATGAGGCTGCGAGTGCTCTGTCCACAGAGGTTTCCGGGAAGCCCGGGTCCTCCTGCAGACTGGGGGCCACCGACAGAGGCGAGGAGGACTGGTGGTACCCTGAACAAGCGCATGCGAGCTTATTAAAGATCAGGCCAACCTGGTTCCCAACTGCAGGGCTTCCTCCTCGGCTGGTGTGGGATGAGAGAAGAACGTTGTCCTCTGGTAATTGCTGTCTCAGGCACAAGCTGTCCACGATGGGTGCACGCTCCTCTCCTTGAACAACCTGGTGGAGAGTGCAAGTTCTGACAGCGGTCACCCCCAGAGCTGACCCAGCACGCTGGTTAAACGACAGATTTTCACCTTTTAAATCCTCTTAAGGGGCAAGAACAATTTCTCTCGCAAAGAAGGGTCGCAGCTCATGGTGAGAACGTGGCAGCAGCCTCAGGAAGGCTGGCTGCCTGTTGAGCAGGAAGTTTGTAATGAATGGTTTTTAATCAAGTTGTAGCCATTCATGAGGGCCCCAAAATTCCTGTTTACCCATCCCGTTACTTCCTATCACAAAATAGCCAACCTTCATTTCCTCGCCTTGTGCCCGGTGACGCGCTGAGCGCTTTTCATGGAGAGGATGCCATTCGGTCCCTGACCCCGTGTCATGGCCGGTGTGGTGGCGCGGGTGTCAGGACTGGGGCGTGGGGAGACCAGGTGACCCAGTCGGACCTTGGCGTCCGCCTCCCTGCTGCTCCCTGAAAACACAGAGCTTCTTCTGAGACCCTACATTTGTCTTTCTGGTTCTGTTTTACATGAGAGCGTAGTCTCTCGTAGGCGTTTTTCTTTTCTTTTTTTTTTTTTTATAGTAGAAGCAGATTTAATGTAGTCATGGTTTCCTTTGGAATGATTTGAGGCAGAGATAAAGCTGCTTT
Organism: Tragulus kanchil; assembly: GCA_022376925.1. Lineage (NCBI taxonomy): Eukaryota > Metazoa > Chordata > Mammalia > Artiodactyla > Tragulidae > Tragulus > Tragulus kanchil. Next base: position 70,917,492 of record JAIOJX010000003.1, on the reverse strand, counting down.
TGGAGCTAAGTGTGCATCCATAGCCCCTGGAGAATGTAGAGCTGAAACTCGGTTTGATCTGGGGGAGGGTCATTGCGTGTCCTTGACTTCTGGACCTAGTTTTACAGTTTTTCTAGGACTGCAACACCACGTGATCCTGCCTTTTGTAAATGAGCTTTCTGTCTACATTTTAATCTTTCTGAACTCTTTATTTTTCCAACACAAAATAAGGCTGTGAGGACAGGTGACCTTCCCAGGGCTTTCCAGCTCATACGTTTAATGAGGCTGCGAGTGCTCTGTCCACAGAGGTTTCCGGAGAAGCCCGGGTCCTCCTGCAGACTGGGGGCCACCGACAGAGGCGAGGAGGACTGGTTTCGGGCAGATGAAGCCAGCTTTCCAGAAGAAGGGCTGGGTGCCGGAGCCTGACGTGGAAGCATGTCGCGGATCAAGCTCTCCACAGCAGATCTGCCCTGACGCCTCTTTCTAAAGTTGAGTGTATATGCTGTTCATTGGTAACACGTGTCTCTCGGCATCATCTATAAAAAAGGACGGGCAGAAAGGTCCCACGTTTTCCTTCTGTTTGCAGGCAGAATGCATTCCTTTACAGAGCCGGTGTTCTGTCAGAACTTCTGACGGGAACTCTGCTGAACAGAGATTATTCTTACTTTCTCCTTAGTTTGTTTTCACTCTTGGAAGTGCAGGAAGGGATGTGTAAAAAGAGAGGAAGCAGGAGGGGGGCCGTGTCCACGCCATGAGCCTAGGAAGCCGTCACACACACTGACAAAATTCACAGGAATCAGATAAATTGCTTTGGGAAAAAAATCTAGTTTGTTCATTTTCAAAGAATTTCTAGAATTTCTGGATCAACAAGTTGATTTGGTCGTGTGTTCCAGCGTCTTTTTGAAGTTCTCTTTGTCTGGCTTGCTGGCTGCTGCTCACCACCACCCTCTTGTAGGTCGACGGGCAGTTCTGTGCCGTGGGGCCTCCGAGGACCCTTTCCTTTCTCGTGGGTCCCCACAGGCTTTCTACGCATGCTTTCCCGGGCTGATGTTCACATCTGAAATTCACACTTCAGCTGTTCTGGTTTCCTGCCACAGAGAGTAACCAATCAGAATTAAAAGCAAATTATATTTTATAAATTTATTAGCTGTTAAAGCAGAATTTCTACTTCCTCCAGGATGCACATAGGTGACCTACCTCAGTCCTTAGTAAATATGTTTCTGTGATTTCTTTAATGATGGCGAAGCCAAAAAATGGTTTTTCCTGCTGGCAGTGGTGTTGGATACAGAGTCATTTTGCATGAGATTCATTTTCTGAGCCTCAATTTTCCCCTTGTCAATGTGAGGCCAATGATCACCTGCCTTTTAGGGCTCTTCCAAGGATGAAGTGAGGCACAGTGTATTGAAAGCGGTGTGTAAACACTTAAAGTAAAATCCAGGTATGAAAACCAGGGGATCCTGAGCAGGATGTATTTAGCTTAAGCAGCTGGTTTTGTTTTATTTTTGGTTAAACACATAGATGAGAGTCGTTTCAGAATGCCCAGCAGAAAGTGGGGTGCAGCAGTGACGGGTAGAGTGGTGACTGAGAGATCTCATTCTGATTATAAAGGAATAATGTAATTATAACAATAATCTAATTATAAAGGAAGCGTGAGAATGAGGCTGGTGTTTGTAACATGGATGTGTCTCTGAAACCACAACGTGTTCTCTTACACCTGCCATTATCCTCGTCGTGACAACGGCTGAAAGCGGTTGAGGTAAGAGCATCTGCTGCTCTTAATTTTCACAGCAACCTGCCCATGTCGGACCTGTGAATCCATTCACCAGATACTTGAGTGCCTGCTTGGTGCCGGAGCTGTGCGGGTACCGCGGACAAGAAGATGGCCCAGGTCCCCAGGCACCTCCCCGGGCCGTGGGGAGCCAGGCAGAACAGACTCCTGGTTGTGGGGAGCAAACCAGAACCTGTGTTAGCTGCAGGGTGGGATGAGGTTCTCAGGAAACGCTTTCACAAGAAAGGAACACGAGTTGTGCGGTGGCCTAGGAGTGGTCACCTTTGGCAGGAACAAGTCATGGCTTCTGGACAGACCTTTGTATGTTTTCGGTCCTGAGAGCCCATTTAGGTGGACTGGTTCCTCCCCCAGGTAGATCACAAAACACCCAGAGGGCAGACTGTTAGTGGCTAATTCCTTCTGCCGTCCTTCACTGTGCCCAGCATAGATCAGTCCCGGTATTAATAAAAGCTAGTTGGCATGAGCTGGCACATGGGTGAATGGAGACAAGCCGGGGTGGCCTGGCACCTTCCCTGTGACGTTCTGAGGATGTCAGTCAACAGCTGTTCACTCAGCAATGTGTCTTGTGTATGCAGTGTCTGCCTCGGAGATGAGGAGGTAAAGCGCCCACTCGCCCCTTGCCCTTAAAGAAGCGTGGAATCTGGTCGGTAGAGTGCGCGACATGAGCCTGTGAACCTGAGACAGGCAGCAGATCAGGCTGAGCAAGCCAGGGCCCAGCGGGCCAGAGGGCCTCTTCCCCGTGGACTTGACCCCTTGCTCAGGGTGGCCAGGCTTGCAGATGGTGAGGGCGGGCGGGGCGGGCGGCCCAGGGCGTGAGCCGCGGAGATGACCGCTGGTGGAGGGGAAAGCGGGCGACCCCTTCTTTTCTCTAGTGGTCTCGGGCAAAACCTGGGGATTTGGATAAGTGGTTTGCAGCGCATGGATCTTCTCTCCTGACACTCTGCCTCGCTCCTCACGTGGTATTTACTCCAGGCCAAAGAACTGAACCATTCAGAGCCCTGCTGGCTGCACGCGGCCCTCTGCGCAGGTCACGGGGCACCGCACTCCCCCACCCCGCCATGCCCACTGTGCCCGGCACGCGGACGTCACAGCATGAGCTGCTGTGACTCGGGCTCAGTCCTGCCTGACTCCTGCGACCCCGCGGATGGCAGCTCGCCAGGCTTCCCTGTCCTTCGCTGTCTCCCGGAGTTTGCTCAGACTTGTGCATGGATTTGGTGATGCCATCCAACCACCTCTTCCTCTGTCGCCCTCTGTCTTCCTGACCCAGGGTTCGAACCCGGGTCTGTCGTACACTGCAGGCAGATTCTGGACTGTCTGGGCCACCAGGGAAGCCCAGCGTCATGAATAGCGACATGTATTTTACAAGCTTTACCTATTCACCACCCCCCACTCCAGTTCCCCCCATTGGATCATCATCGCTTCTTTACTGGCCTGCAGGCTGTGTGAAAAACAGGAATTTATGTAACAAGCCCTGCACAGCAAACCTTTTCCTGTTTGGAAAAAAAAAGACTTTTCTTTTTTTTTAATTGTTGGTAACGTTAGGAGACAGCCCTGTTGCTCAGACAGCGACCTTAAATGTCCTCTTAGGAAAATATGTAGCATAATGTTTTGATAAGTAAGGGCTTGCTTAGCCCTGCGGAGTCCTCCCCGCCCCCCATTTTTGGTAAGTCTGAGTAGTAAGTCAGAGTATGTTCCACCCGGCTTAGTGAATACTTCCTGAACTTTCTGGCTTCCTGAACTTTTGAAAGATTTCATCGTTACAGCTTCTGCAGTCTTGTTAGAAGTGTCCCCCAACTGCAGTTGCAAATGATCTGATCTAATTATATGTGTCATAGAGCCGCGCCTCTCCCACCCCCGCCAGGCTGTGCAGACAGCCAGGAAGCCACTATCTAGGAAGATCTTCCCCCTTCATCGTTAACCGAATGTGACAGGGACAGGAGTCAAGCTTCCTTTCCCTCCAGAGATCCATCGTAGCTTATCTGTGTTTCTATTGTGTTCAAAGAACAAGATAGTCCTGGTGGAATATTGTGCAGATGCCCAGACTTCCAGCCTGTACGGGCTCCATTCCAGGTCGGCCTGGGGCAGGCCTGCGTTGCAGAGGAGGAATGCAGAGGGTGGTGGGCCCGCCAGGGAGCACACAGTGAGCGCTGTGTGTCAGTGGAACCTTCCCATGGGGTGTGGGCAGTCTTACCGGGGGTGAAATGGGATGTTAGGGAAATGCAGCACCCAGCCTCTTTTAGAGGTGCCTGTTTGGACTCACAGTCCTCAAAGCCACTCTGGATCTGGCAAGAGATCCGTAGGTGGGCAGGAAGAGGAGGGTCCTGGCAAGAGGAGAAACCCCTCCCCACCACCCACTCACACGCCTGCCCAGCATCCAGCCTGGAAGGCCCCTCTTGGCCGTGGCCCCGTCCAAGGGGCCTTTCTAATGGCACTGTTAAACCCATTGAATAGCGACATGTATTTTACAAGCTTTACCTATTCACCACCCCCACTCCAGTTCCCCCATTGGATCATCATCGCTTCTTTACTGGCCTGCAGGCTGTGTGAAAACAGGAATTTATGTAACAAGCCCTGCACAGCAAACCTTTTCCTGTTTGGAAAAAAAAAGACTTTTCTTTTTTTTTAATTGTTGGTAACGTCAGGAGACAGCCCTGTTGCTCAGACAGCGACCTTAAATGTCCTCTTAGGAAAATATGTAGCATAATGTTTTGATAAGTAAGGGCTTGCTTAGCCCTGCGGAGTCCTCCCCGCCCCCCATTTTTGGTAAGTCTGAGTAGTAAGTCAGAGTATGTTCCACCCGGCTTAGTGAATACTTCCTGAACTTTCTGGCTTCCTGAACTTTTGAAAGATTTCATCGTTACAGCTTCTGCAGTCTTGTTAGAAGTGTCCCCCAACTGCAGTTGCAAATGATCTGATCTAATTATATGTGTCATAGAGCCGCGCTCTCTCCCCACCCCCGCCAGGCTGTGCAGACAGCCAGGAAGCCACTATCTAGGAAGATCTTCCCCCTTCATCGTTAACCGAATGTGACAGGGACAGGAGTCAAGCTTCCTTTCCCTCCAGAGATCCATCGTAGCTTATCTGTGTTTCTATTGTGTTCAAAGAACAAGATAGTCCTGGTGGAATATTGTGCAGATGCCCAGACTTCCAGCCTGTACGGGCTCCATTCCAGGTCGGCTCCGGGGCAGGCCTGCGTTGCAGAGGAGGAATGCAGAGGGTGGTGGGCCCGCCAGGGAGCACACAGTGAGCGCTGTGTGTCAGTGGAACCTTCCCATGGGGTGTGGGCAGTCTTACCGGGGGTGAAATGGGATGTTAGGGAAATGCAGCACCCAGCCTCTTTTAGAGGTGCCTGTTTGGACTCACAGTCCTCAAAGCCACTCTGGATCTGGCAAGAGATCCGTAGGTGGGCAGGAAGAGGAGGGTCCTGGCAAGAGGAGAAACCCCTCCCCACCACCCACTCACACGCCTGCCCAGCATCCAGCCTGGAAGGCCCCTCTTGGCCGTGGCCGACCCCACTCGCCTGGACCTGGCAGAATGGCCGTCCCGGGCCTGCTGTGTTGCAATCCTCGTGCGGAATGTAGGACAGAGGGTCGGAGGGTGTTTCGAAATGTGGCTTTCTCAGCCTTGACTGTCCAGCCTTGTTCTGACTTCTGCGTCTCCTGTTAGAAAGTGGGATATGCGTTTTTCTGTGTTTGTTTTCTACCTCCTCTTGACGAGAAAGATCGCAAGCTCATGGTTTGCGTGGAGCCCTGGCTGGTCCTCCCGTGCAGGGAGGCTTTGGTTTGGCGCAGCGACTGGCAGTCTAGCATCTGTGCGCCACGGTGATGGCATGAGGATGTGGGCATTGTGGCTGCCCCTCTGGGTGACCACAGATCCAGCCAGAGCCGCTGCGTGGTCGGGGAGAGGGGCCCAGGGGGCTCCGTTGGCTGAACCGGGCATCCCTTTGGCCGAGGAAGTCAGAGAAGTGTGGGGGCCATGCGCACAGCCCTGCTGCCAGACTTGGGCTCCAGCCCTGAGGATGGAGAGTGCTCGACACACCGAGAGCGAAAGGCTGCTGGCCTCCTGTCCTGCGCTGGGGCAGAGCGCTTCCAGAGACTCGCCCTGCTGCTCGGGAGCACCCTTTGCTTGTCCACAGCCAGAGGCCCTCCAGAGGCAGTCAGTCTCCCTGTGCCTCCGGGAGAGGAGTCGAGGCCAGCCTTCCTCATTTACAGTCCGGCCTCACTGTTTCTGCTGGAGCTCGTGACTGTCTGTGGCTCCCGTCAGCGCCCCAGGGACTGGGAGACGGGGAGTGGGCTCAGAAAGTGCCCTGTGCCCTCCTGGCAAAGGGGGATCTGTTATGTTGTTCTCGGTGATCACTTACCGTATTGGACACATCACCGAGCACCTGACACGCCTTGTCTCGCGGAACTTGTGGAACCAGTCAGAAAGGGGCTGTAAGGCACGTGGGGGCCGGCCAGTTTCCCAAGTTTGTAGCCCGTGAGTAGCAGAGCTACTTATGTACTTAAAAAAAGTTGGTTTTCTGTCCTAACTGTCCTGGGTGTGTGTGTGTGTACCTTGATTTACTCACAGGTCAAAGCCGCCGGCTCTGCCTGCCCAGCATCCAGCCTGGAAGGCCCCTCTTGGCCGTGGCCGACCCCACTCGCCTGGACCTGGCAGAATGGCCGTCCCGGGCCTGCTGTGTTGCAATCCTCGTGCGGAATGTAGGACAGAGGGTCGGAGGGTGTTTCGAAATGTGGCTTTCTCAGCCTTGACTGTCCAGCCTTGTTCTGACTTCTGCGTCTCCTGTTAGAAAGTGGGATATGCGTTTTTCTGTGTTTGTTTTCTACCTCCTCTTGACGAGAAAGATCGCAAGCTCATGGTTTGCGTGGAGCCCTGGCTGGTCCTCCCGTGCAGGGAGGCTTTGGTTTGGCGCAGCGACTGGCAGTCTAGCATCTGTGCGCCACGGTGATGGCATGAGGATGTGGGCATTGTGGCTGCCCCTCTGGGTGACCACAGATCCAGCCAGAGCCGCTGCGTGGTCGGGGAGAGGGGCCCAGGGGGCTCCGTTGGCTGAACCGGGCATCCCTTTGGCCGAGGAAGTCAGAGAAGTGTGGGGGCCATGCGCACAGCCCTGCTGCCAGACTTGGGCTCCAGCCCTGAGGATGGAGAGTGCTCGACACACCGAGAGCGAAAGGCTGCTGGCCTCCTGTCCTGCGCTGGGGCAGAGCGCTTCCAGAGACTCGCCCTGCTGCTCGGGAGCACCCTTTGCTTGTCCACAGCCAGAGGCCCTCCAGAGGCAGTCAGTCTCCCTGTGCCTCCGGGAGAGGAGTCGAGGCCAGCCTTCCTCATTTACAGTCCGGCCTCACTGTTTCTGCTGGAGCTCGTGACTGTCTGTGGCTCCCGTCAGCGCCCCAGGGACTGGGAGACGGGGAGTGGGCTCAGAAAGTGCCCTGTGCCCTCCTGGCAAAGGGGGATCTGTTATGTTGTTCTCGGTGATCACTTACCGTATTGGACACATCACCGAGCACCTGACACGCCTTGTCTCGCGGAACTTGTGGAACCAGTCAGAAAGGGGCTGTAAGGCACGTGGGGGCCGGCCAGTTTCCCAAGTTTGTAGCCCGTGAGTAGCAGAGCTACTTATGTACTTAAAAAAAGTTGGTTTTCTGTCCTAACTGTCCTGGGTGTGTGTGTGTGTACCTTGATTTACTCACAGGTCAAAGCCGCCGGCTCTGCCTTCCCACTGCTGCTTCCCTCCCGGGGCGGCTTTTGGCTCCTGTGTCAGAGGCTGCGTTTGTTGGTGCAGGCTACTAGTCGTAACAAGCTGAGAAGACAGGGTTGCGAACAACACTCAAATTATACTTTTTGTTTATACTGCAGTTCCTACAAAACTGAATAAAATAAGTATCTGTAAAAAATAATTCTTTTTCTTTTTTCTTAGCAGTTGAACTTTCTCAAATTAAAACAACCACTACCACCACTTGCCCTGGTGTCCTTATATTCACCTGTACCTGCCTAATGAACTTGAACGATGCAAATGGATGTAGGTCTTCCTGGTTTTCAGGCTTTTAACTGAGAATAGATCCTGCTTCCTTTGCCCTCTTTTCAGTGATCATGTCGGGGACCACGATATAAAACTTCTCACTTTGTGTCAATGGCGCGCGTGCTGTCCAAAGAGAGCTTGCCGTCCCTTAGGGTTGATGGGTTGGTAGAGGTTTTGATAGCACTCTGTTATGGAGCAGCATTTTCATCGCGAATCTAAGTTGTTTAAAAACCAAGTCTTAATTTCCCTGCAAAATAGCGCTGTAGAAAAGAAAGTTTATAATAATGCTTGTGTAGTTTTGTCCCCTCATTAAGTAAGATACAGATACTGTTTGCAAGCTACGAAACATTTTCCCCTTACTGATTGGAGCTCTCTTGTAGTGACTGTCCGGGTGGAACTCTGTACTCTAAACTTTCAGAGCTCATCTTCCCCATGAGGCGTGTCTATGATGCAGAGTGGGCCTTCCAGTCGGAGGAGAGTTATATTTCTGACATGGTGTTTTGCTTTTCAGAATTCAATCCGTCACAATCTGTCCCTGCATAGCAAGTTCATTCGCGTGCAGAATGAAGGCACTGGGAAAAGCTCCTGGTGGATGCTCAATCCCGAGGGAGGCAAGAGTGGGAAATCCCCCAGGAGAAGGGCCGCGTCCATGGACAACAACAGTAAATTCGCTAAGAGCCGAGGCCGCGCAGCCAAGAAAAAAGCGTCCCTGCAGTCTGGCCAGGAGGGTGCCGGGGACAGCCCGGGGTCTCAGTTTTCTAAGTGGCCCGCCAGCCCTGGCTCGCACAGCAACGACGACTTCGATAACTGGAGTACCTTTCGCCCCCGAACCAGCTCCAACGCCAGTACTGTCAGTGGGAGGCTCTCCCCCATCATGACCGAGCAGGACGACCTCGGGGACGGGGACGTGCACTCGATGGTGTACCCGCCCTCCGCTGCGAAGATGGCCTCCACTCTGCCCAGTCTGTCTGAGATCAGCAGTCCCGAGAACATGGAGAACCTTCTGGATAACCTCAACCTTCTCTCCTCGCCGACCTCCCTGACTGTCTCGACCCAGTCTTCGCCGGGTGGCCTGATGCAGCCGCCGCCCTGCTACTCCTTCGCGCCGCCCAACACCAGCCTGAGCTCCCCCAGCCCCAACTACCCGAAGTACACGTACGGCCAGTCCAGCGTGAGCCCGCTGCCCCAGATGCCCATGCAGACACTGCCGGACAGCAAGGCGGGCTACGGGGGCATGAGTCAGTACAACTGCACGCCGGGGCTTCTGAAGGAGCTGCTGACCTCCGACTCGCCCCCACACAACGACATCATGACGCCGGTCGATCCGGGGGTGGCTCAAGCCAACAGCCGAGTCCTTGGCCAGAATGTGTTGATGGGCCCTAATTCGGTCATGCCAGCTTATAGTGGCCAGGGGTCCCACAACAAAATGATGACCTCCAGCTCCCACAGCCACCCTGGACATGCTCCGTCGGCATCCGCGGTCAATGGGCGGGCCCTGCCCCACGCAGTGAACACCCTGCCCCACACCTCGGGAATGAACCGCTTAGCCCCGGTGAAGTCAGCTTTACAAGTGCCTCTGGCCCACCCCATGCAGATGAGTGCCCTGGGGGGCTACTCCTCCGTGAGCAGCTGCAACGGCTATGGCCGGATGGGCGTGCTCCACCAGGAGAAGCTCCCCAGTGACTTGGACGGCATGTTCATCGAGCGCTTGGACTGCGACATGGAGTCCATCATTCGCAATGACCTCATGGACGGAGACACGTTGGATTTCAACTTTGACAATGTGTTGCCCAACCAAAGCTTCCCACACAGCGTCAAGACGACAACACACAGCTGGGTGTCAGGCTGAGAGCCGGTGGGCCAGCAGGTAAGAGCGCCCCGGTACCAAAGGGGAGGGAAGGGGAGGTTGCTCAGTCGTGTCCCTCTCTCTGGGACCCAGGGGTGAGCCGTGGAATTCTCCAGGCAAGAAGACTGGAGTGGGTAGCCTTTCCCTTTTCCAGGGCATCTTCCCAACCCAGGGATTGAACGTAGGTCTCCTGCATTGCAGGCAGATTCTTTACCATCCGAGCCACCAGGGAAAGTTCAAGAATCCTGGAGTGGGTGGCCTGTCCCTTCTCCAGGGGCTCTTCTCAAGTCAGAGATCGAACTGGGGTCTCCTGCATTACAGGTGGATTTTTTACCAGCTGAGCTACAAGGAGAAACACCCCAATATCAAAAGGCCTTCTGAAAATAGGACTTAAAGAGAGGAACCCAGTAACTTACCTTGTATCTTCCAGGGTCGGGACTCTTGTCTATTTTTTTTATGTCACCGGCTGCCCTTTGCTGAGAATCATCTTTTATCATTCATTCTCTGCCTTTTTTTGCAATATAAATTTTTCTTTGAACTGAAACCTAAGGAAGCTTCCTCTTAGGGCTTTAAAGAGTTTCTTTTGACAGTTCGATGGCTGCCTCTTTTTAGTAACGCTTCCATAAGTGAATATGTTGGATACAAATCAATCACTAACGAGATTTTTAAAGCAGAATTTTTTTTCCCATTGAAGGATTTCAGAGCCCAGCCCTCCTCCCTAGTATGTCTGTCACCCTGATATGTTAAGTTGAATTGATTTTGATTTTACTTTGGCTATATTTTCATGCTTGTGTGTGTGTGTGTTTTTTCCTAGGCTACACTTAAAAGTACTTCAGATTGTCTGACAGCAGGAACTGAGAGAAGCAGTCCAAAGATGTCCTTCACCCTACCTTTTGGTTTTCTTGATTAAAAAGAAAAAAAAGCGTGTTTCTTTTTTTCCTTTCGTCAGACTTGGCAGCGAGGACACTTTTCCTGTACAGGATGTTTGCCCAATGTTTGCAGGTTACGTGCTGCTGTAGATAAGGACTGTGCCATTGGAAATTTCATTACAATGAAGTGCCAAATTCACTACACCGTATAATTGCAGAAAAGACTTCTGGATCCTGGTGTGCTTTCAAGTTTTGTACATAAGCCATGGCTACAGAATGGTATTTGTGTGCGTTTTTTTTTTTTTTAAATATTCATTTGGTCCAAGGAAAGTTTATACTCTTTTTGTAATACTGTGATGGTCTCATGTCCTTGGTAAGTTAAACTCTGGTTTGTACTACCTGTGTTCTGCTGAACTGATGGATCACAGAGAACCAGGCTCTCCGTTCTGCAGACTCCATTGAGTAGCTCTGCCTCTGCTCACAGCGCCCCATCATCCACAGGAGAACCAGGAGCCTCTTGTCCATCTGCTGAATTAATGGACTTAGCAAAACTTTTGGGGAAGAAAAAAAAAAAAAAACAGATTAAACTCCAGCCTTGTACAGGTCTTTTCTATTTTTTTTTTCTTTTTGGTTTGTTTATTTTGTTATTTGCAAATTTGTACACATACTTTCAATGGTTCTAATTTCCAGATAAATGATTTTTTGATGTTACTGTTGGGACTTGAGATCATTTTTGGAATAGATAACTGAACTGTAATGTTTTCTTAAACCTCAAGTCTCCTTTGTTACCTAACCTGCTTGTACGTTTGTGGAATCCCAGACATTTGAAGCAGCATCCGTCATTTTCGTTTTGTATTTCTAACTGGATTCGTACTAATTTTCTACGTGCTTCACTGGTTTGTACACTTGGGGATACTTCTTAGTGATGTTTCTGACTAATCTTAAAAATCATGGTGACGAGCCGTTGCACACTCCCCGTGTCTGGCCCTGTCTCAGCAGGGGAGGGATGCGCAGTCACAGACGCTGTGCTTCTTGCTGAGGACTTGGCAGCGTGTGTGTGTGTGTGAGTTTTAAAGACGTCCTTTCTGCTTCTGCTGTCCTGTGAACTAAGCCTGCCCACCCAGCATCGATTCTTCTGGTCACACGTGGGCCCGCTTTGTTTCAATACTTCCGGGGGAGGTCGCGTAGTGGTTGTAGCTCAGAAGGGGGAGATCCATCTCGGAAACAGTGCTCCTTTTCTCAAGCTGGGGGTTTGATCAAGCCTTCACCTTTTTGCGTTGAACTTCCACAAAGGTTTTCCCTCGTGATCCTGCGCTCTTTTCTTCCTGGTCTAGGGAGAGCTTGACTTTGTAGCTCTGCCTTGAAGAATTAATGTCCATACTTCCTCTTCACTGCTTTCTTCCCTGTCTGTCCTGCAGATTACTTGGCACACTGTGGAAAGTGAGGTCCAAGGGGACATTTTTTTTTCAAAGTGATGGTCTCATGTCCTTGGTAAGTTAAACTCTGGTTTGTACTACCTGTGTTCTGCTGAACTGATGGATCACAGAGAACCAGGCTCTCCGTTCTGCAGACTCCATTGAGTAGCTCTGCCTCTGCTCACAGCGCCCCATCATCCACAGGAGAACCAGGAGCCTCTTGTCCATCTGCTGAATTAATGGACTTAGCAAAACTTTTGGGGAAGAAAAAAAAAAAAAAACAGATTAAACTCCAGCCTTGTACAGGTCTTTTCTATTTTTTTTTTCTTTTTGGTTTGTTTATTTTGTTATTTGCAAATTTGTACACATACTTTCAATGGTTCTAATTTCCAGATAAATGATTTTTTGATGTTACTGTTGGGACTTGAGATCATTTTTGGAATAGATAACTGAACTGTAATGTTTTCTTAAACCTCAAGTCTCCTTTGTTACCTAACCTGCTTGTACGTTTGTGGAATCCCAGACATTTGAAGCAGCATCCGTCATTTTCGTTTTGTATTTCTAACTGGATTCGTACTAATTTTCTACGTGCTTCACTGGTTTGTACACTTGGGGATACTTCTTAGTGATGTTTCTGACTAATCTTAAAAATCATGGTGACGAGCCGTTGCACACTCCCCGTGTCTGGCCCTGTCTCAGCAGGGGAGGGATGCGCAGTCACAGACGCTGTGCTTCTTGCTGAGGACTTGGCAGCGTGTGTGTGTGTGAGTTTTAAAGACGTCCTTTCTGCTTCTGCTGTCCTGTGAACTAAGCCTGCCCACCCAGCATCGATTCTTCTGGTCACACGTGGGCCCGCTTTGTTTCAATACTTCCGGGGGAGGTCGCGTAGTGGTTGTAGCTCAGAGGGGGGAGATCCATCTCGGAAACAGTGCTCCTTTTCTCAAGCTGGGGGTTTGATCAAGCCTTCACCTTTTTGCGTTGAACTTCCACAAAGGTTTTCCCTCGTGATCCTGCGCTCTTTTCTTCCTGGTCTAGGGAGAGCTTGACTTTGTAGCTCTGCCTTGAAGAATTAATGTCCATACTTCCTCTTCACTGCTTTCTTCCCTGTCTGTCCTGCAGATTACTTGGCACACTGTGGAAAGTGAGGTCCAAGGGGGACATTTTTAAAGGGGACTTGAGTGATGCTTAGAGTGCTTGGTGTTCACGAGTGCAGATGACTACCAAACAGAACAGCACTTGTTTAAAAATGAAGGCAGTGAATTTGAAAACCGACACACCAGCCGTAAGTTGCACCTTTGAACCTGTATGAAAAGCCATTGCGTAAGTTAAGAATTGGAGAGCTCCCTTTGCCTTTAGCCACCCAAACTATAATCCTGTTCATCATGTTGACATGTTTTCCAATCACCTGTAACTGATTAGACCGAAGTCATTGGCCTTGTGTCCCATTTAATCCATCAGTGTTTCCACATCGTGCGGAAGGCCCAGAGTCACCACGATAAAAGGAACAGGTGCACAAGAGTGTTCCTTCTCACAAAGGTCTTCGTGAGAAGGCTCCAGCTTCTGTGAACCTGGCTCACGTCACACTTGCTTTGTCTTGCCTGAGAATTCCATCTCTGTTAGCTTCTTTTTTCCCTCTATGTTTTAACAAGAACCTGAGCTTTCTTGATGGGATTCTTTCCAGGAGGCAGGCTCTATTGTACGCTTTCCACAGTGACTTCGAGGCTTTGAGCATTTATTCACCTGCCACCTCTCTAGCCATCTTCACAGTTGGCCACTCCACAAGTAAGTCTGGTTTTGGAAACGCTGGAACCTCTGCCCCCTGCCCCCATGCACGTCTGCTGGAGCTCTTACTCTGTGACCACCAACCACCCCGCCCCCTGCCCCCCGCCCAGGCCAGTGCGCATTGAGCCTCTTCAGGCCACCTCATTCATCAAAGAGGCAACCATAGCTAAAAAATCACTGTTAAAATCTTACGGCTTCATAAAGTGGCTTTCAAAAAGATGTTGCTTCCTCTTGAGTCTGTGTAAATATCTTCCCCCGCCCCACTTTCAAATTTTTCTTTGTATTGAAATTATAACAGAAATCCTAGGTATACAAGTGAAGTTCAGTGAAAGGCACCTTGTCTGTTTTGAAAACAAACATTATGTGACCTCTGATTCTTTTTCTGTACGAATACTGACTTTCTGGAATAATGAGTATATCAGTTATTGTACATGATTGCTTTGTGAAATGTGCAAATGATATCACCTATGCAGCCTTGTTTGATTTATTTCCTTTGGTTTGTACTGTTATTAAAAGCATATTGTATTATAGAGCTATTCAGATATTTTAAATATAAAGTATTGTTTCCGTAATATAGATCTATGGAGTATATTTAGGTTATAGCTGTGTTACTTGGAAGGTCTGCTTTGACAAACTGACAGAGTCTAAATTAATATCCCGGTGAGCAGTAAGTCAGTGGAACATCCCAAGAAGAGGAGAAAGACACTTAAAATGGAAACAGTTCTCCTCTCCTCCCCACCCCACCCCACCAAAGTACATGATTTGGACTTACTTAGCTGCTGGACCTGTGTTACCAGTCCCCCAAAACCCCATTCTTCAACTGAATGATTAGTGAGTTCAGTAGAGGATGCAGTGTGATTTATGCAAACAAAACAACACAAGTTAGCATTACTTTTGGCCTCCTGCCTGAGGGGAGTGGCGTTCTGGCCAGATGTGGCCACGTCCATCCCGTCAGGACCCAGACAGGCCCACCCACACCTGGCTACTCGAGTTTATTCCCCGTTCAGGACGTGCAGAATCCCCGTTCCCACTCCAACACTGAGAAGTGCCTGATAATGCTGATGTACTTACAGACACAAGAACAATCTTTGCTATTACTGTATAAAGCCATAAATGTACATAAATTATGTTTAAATGCTTTGGTGTCGTTCTTTTTGAGTTGTGCAGAATAAGCTCTTAATTATTAGGCCCCCCCGACCCTTCACGTTTAGCTGTCACAAGAGTTAAAACCTTGGAAGCCACCGTGCTGTGGTTTATTCAGAGCTGGTATTTCCTTGGGGTGGGGATTTGGAAACACTCTCTCTGGGACCAGACTGTAGTTCCTGAGGGTTGAAACTAAGCACCCTGGAACACTTCATCTGTGGATTGTCCGACGCTGCATCTGGCACAGAAGTGCCTAGGCCTATGAGAGCTCGCGTGGAGGAGGTGGAACTGAAGGTGAAAAACCTGAAGGTCAGGTGAGGAGGGCCCGGGCGAGGAGGCTGCCGGGCAGGGTTGGCTGGTGGGGGAGCATTGGCTTCCCACAGCCACGTGAAGGGTGGGGGATTGTCTTCCATTCAGTGGCCACAGATGGGAGGTGTCTGTGTTTGTATTTCTTCAGAAAGTGCTAGAGGAATGACCTGGGATTGATTGTGTGAGTCATGTCCGACTCTTTGTGACCCCCATGGACTGCAGCCCACCAGGTTTCTCCATCCATGGGCTTTGTCCTGCCCTCCTGCAGGGGATCTTTCCGACCAAGGGGTTGAACCTGCGTCTCCTGCATTGCAGGTGGGTGCTTTACTGCTGAGCCACCAGGGAAGCCCTAGGTTTAGATGAATAATGGTTAAAATGCCATCTTAAAGCCAGAATTACGTCCTGGCTTTCTGTGCTTCTGACTCTTAACCAGGCAAGGGACTGTCTGTATGAGTTGGGGTAGGAAAAAAGGATAAGAGGTCATTCTAATGTTTATCTGTGTGGATGCTAGAAGATCAGTCCAGCTTTTGGGGTTTTTGTTTTTGTTTTGTTTTTTCATTCTTCTTGCTTGTTCCCTCCCAGCATTGTAACTCTTTCTTTAGAATAGTCCTAAACCCAGAGTGCAGAACAGATATCCCCATCTGCTCCCAGACCTGGGACTCGTGCACCCCTCATTTTGAAAACCACTCATCTAGTCCAAATGCAGAAAAACACCGTGCCTGCCCTGCCAGAGCTCTAACCAGCAGGCTCCTTTCAAACCCTCTATGCTTGTACATGAATCACGCCCTTAAATGTCATGTATGAAGGCTAGTTCCCACAGTGTCACGTCAGATGATAAGGGGAAGCCACGCCGCAGGAAGGGACGGATGCCGAGGTTGGAGCTGGATGGTTAATGTAGAGGGAGAGACTTCCTTCCTCGGACAGCGTCTCGGCGCCTGCTGTGACCAGAGGCCGACTGTTGTTTCTTGACCTATGAACCTGCAGCACTGCGGAACTGATCTGCCTGGGCTATTGTTCCTCCGTGTGTTGATGCCGACCTGGCAACGGTGGTGCTGGTTAAACTCACACCGGTTGGTGTGGTTAGGTAGGCGGAAGGCTCTTCTAAGAGAGGTGTTGCACGAAGGGGCAGCTTTGGCAGCAGTCAGGCAGACCTCGAGCCTTGTGTCCCCTGTGGAACCTTGTGGGCTAGGAGCCAGCAGCCGGGCTGGGCCGTGACCTGTGAAGTGAGAGAGTGTGCGTGCTAAACTTCCTTATTCTCATTGACTATGTTGTTTTGCTGTAGAAAATCGCCTCGATGATCACATAGATACCATGGTCCCTAGGATGTTGTCCAGTTTAATTAACTGGAAGACGGGGGATGTTAGTGTGAAATGGAAAGGGCAGGCTGCGTTGGCGTGAAAGAATGAGGAAGTTAGGGAATCCAGGGTGGGGGCGGGAAATCTGGATCTGAGATGGTGACAGTGAGGTGTGAGCTGCTGAAGGCCAGGGGAAGGCCCTTGGAGTCTTTGACCAGAGGAGGTACAAAGGGGTGTGGGCCTCTGAATGGTCCCGAGAGGACCCGCAGCTTTGCAGCTGGCTGGGGAGAGGAGCTTCTCTCTGGGCAGCCCCCTGTCTTGCTAGCATGGCTGTGAGAGGAGGAAGCTCCATGCTGGGAAGGCCTTCAGCTGTGAAGGAGAAAAATAAAAGGGAGACTGAGGCCAACTTTCTTAAGCCAACTTTTCTCAGCTTGGCTAGAATGAGAACTTGACATTAGTACTTTTATCGCATGTTCATGTCTTTGAAAAGGGAGCCTTGTCTGCACTGAAAGTCATGGGGGAAAGTAGAGGTTTATATCCTCTGAGAAGAAGGAGGGCAGCTTGGTGAGAGCTTGCTAGATAGACATAGTCATTCTTTACCTCTTCTTCCTTCCATGGGCTCTAGTCCACTTCAGCTTGTCTAGGATGGTTACCCACTTCCTGGGAGTTTCAGCAAATACCCCTGGGGCTGTAATGGTGCTATTCATACAATCGCTGCTCCCAGGAGACAATGTTAGGTGAACCCCCTTTGAATCAGGTTTCTTGACCTATGAACCTGCAGCACTGCGGAACTGATCTGCCTGGGCTATTGTTCCTCCGTGTGTTGATGCCGACCTGGCAACGGTGGTGCTGGTTAAACTCACACCGGTTGGTGTGGTTAGGTAGGCGGAAGGCTCTTCTAAGAGAGGTGTTGCACGAAGGGGCAGCTTTGGCAGCAGTCAGGCAGACCTCGAGCCTTGTGTCCCCTGTGGAACCTTGTGGGCTAGGAGCCAGCAGCCGGGCTGGGCCGTGACCTGTTAAGTGAGAGAGTGTGCGTGCTAAACTTCCTTATTCTCATTGACTATGTTGTTTTGCTGTAGAAAATCGCCTCGATGATCACATAGATACCATGGTCCCTAGGATGTTGTCCAGTTTAATTAACTGGAAGACGGGGGATGTTAGTGTGAAATGGAAAGGGCAGGCTGCGTTGGCGTGAAAGAATGAGGAAGTTAGGGAATCCAGGGTGGGGGCGGGAAATCTGGATCTGAGATGGTGACAGTGAGGTGTGAGCTGCTGAAGGCCAGGGGAAGGCCCTTGGAGTCTTTGACCAGAGGAGGTACAAAGGGGTGTGGGCCTCTGAATGGTCCCGAGAGGACCCGCAGCTTTGCAGCTGGCTGGGGAGAGGAGCTTCTCTCTGGGCAGCCCCCTGTCTTGCTAGCATGGCTGTGAGAGGAGGAAGCTCCATGCTGGGAAGGCCTTCAGCTGTGAAGGAGAAAAATAAAAGGGAGACTGAGGCCAACTTTCTTAAGCCAACTTTTCTCAGCTTGGCTAGAATGAGAACTTGACATTAGTACTTTTATCGCATGTTCATGTCTTTGAAAAGGGAGCCTTGTCTGCACTGAAAGTCATGGGGGAAAGTAGAGGTTTATATCCTCTGAGAAGAAGGAGGGCAGCTTGGTGAGAGCTTGCTAGATAGACATAGTCATTCTTTACCTCTTCTTCCTTCCATGGGCTCTAGTCCACTTCAGCTTGTCTAGGATGGTTACCCACTTCCTGGGAGTTTCAGCAAATACCCCTGGGGCTGTAATGGTGCTATTCATACAATCGCTGCTCCCAGGAGACAATGTTAGGTGCTTACAAGGGCGCTCGGGGCCGTTTGAATCAGGTTTCTCTGGGGAATTGGGATAGAGGGCAGGCTCCTTGGCACTTTGGCTTCAAAATGGTTCCAGAACAGAGACGCCCACTTGCTTAGCCTGTGCTGGGGGCAGGGATGCCTAAGAGTGTTTGCAGAGCACTGAGTTTGCCAACATCTGATGCTTGAGCAGCGATTGCCCCACAGAGGAGCTAAGTGAGGATACTGCTCCGCATGCCACAGGTTTGATGTGAGGTTGGGAGGATGAGGTCATGTCTGCAGACGGCGTCCACTCTCAGGAGAATAGCCTCTACCTAGGAGCTCGAGTCAGCGTTGGTGATGGAGGCCCTGGAGCTCTGTGTCCTCAGGGGGCCTCTGCTCAGTCATTGTTTGCTGCAGGCCCAGCAGAAGGACCCCTTGGTTCGTCTCCCATCGTGTTTCTGCCTTCCCATCTGTGGGCCTCCGTCCTAACGCAGGGCGGTGGACACGTTAACAGACCCAAGCTCCAGGAGAGTCTGTAGCCTCTCCTTGGTGACTCTGGAAATACTTAGTACACAGGAAGCTGTAAACCTACTATGTGCCCAGCACAAACTAGTTGAGATACTGTTTCCCAAGAGATTTTCTGTGGACCCATATTCAGAAAATCAAGAGACATTTTTAGACTCTTTGACCTTGACCTCCCCCCAGCCATGTTCACCCGACACTGTGGAGGGCGCCAACTCCATGTGCCATTACAGGCCGACCCCAAGATAGGAACAGAAGAGAGGGCCGGGCTGGGGTTGAGGGGGCCTCGTGGCATGCTTGAGCCTGATGGCCAGTTCATAGGAGGCGATGCTTCAGTTTTGTAGGAACTTTGTGAGCCAATTTCAGATACCACTGTTGTTTGCAATTGATGTAGAGAAACTTACTACTAAATACATTACATTGAAAACCTAAGGTAGTGGGACTTCCCTGGTGGTCCAGTGGTTGAGACTGTGCTTCCAGTGCAGCGGGTGCAATTTCTGCCCCTGGCTCGGGAACTAAGCTCACGTGTGGCCAAAAAATTAAAAAGCAAAAACGAAGGTAGGAGATACTCAAAACTCACCATGTCCTTGTCTCTTGTCTACTCTGGAGGTGTTTGCGCTGGTTGGATCTAAGGTGGGGTTGCTGCCATGGCTGGTGCTGATCAGAGTTTCCGTTTAATAAATACAGCTGAATAAGGGTGGGAACTGGCTTAACAAGTCATGTCAGTTAAGCTTTTTCTCTTTTGGCCATGCTGCGTGGCTTGTGGGATCTTAGTTCCCTGGCCAGGGATCGAGCCCCAGTTCTCGGCAGTGAAAATGCAGAGTCTTCGCCACTGGACCACCAGAGAATTCCCATGTCAGTTAAATTTACTGAAGAAACAAATTTATTGAGAAGAGAGTGGATTGGAATGCAGGTCCATTTGTTGAATCCCAGCTGAATTGTGGTGATCTCCGTATGCTAGCAATAGAGAATAGGAGTTTGGCAAAAATTGATTCAGTCTACAATCAAGGCTGTTGTATGTTTTATTATTTATAGATGGTGTGCTACGTATTCTGTCAATACATTCATAATAATCTGATGTGCATACACGCCGGCGTACGTTGCTGCCCCGCAGAACATGTTAAACATGGACCAGTGAACCATGGGCAGGTGTAATGAGGGCATTGAAGGGCTGGCAGTCCGGATGGCGTAGGGGGACAAGTGGGTTGACGGTGAGGGAGGGAGAGAGTGGGAAGTTGTGTCAGGGCTAGGGTGTGGTCACGCCAGTCAGTGATTGGCAGGCAGTATGGGGCCCTGGAGTGGTAGACATGGGGGAAGAGGAAACCTGAGGATGGCATGGGGTGGGCAAGATAGACTTCAGGGCCAACAGAAGGCATGGAGGACTGGGGTGGCGAGGAACCTCAAGTTCAAGTTCCCAAAGCCTTTAATTTGGGGGAGAAACCAACCAAGGGGAAGGTAGGGTGCCTGCCTAGGAAGAGTACCCAGGGAAATGGCTGAATGCCCTCAGCATCAACGGAGGCATTTTAAATTTTTTCTAATTTTTAATTAGTATTTTTGGCCGCAGTGCATAGCTTGTGGGACCTAGTTCCCAGGCCAGGGATCAAACTCGGGTTCTTGGCAGTGAAAGGGTGAAGTCCTAACCACTGGACCACCAGAGAATAATTCCCTACCTAATTTATAACAAATATAAAAGAGGGCAGAGTGAGTGCCGAAGAATGGATGCTTTTGAATTATGGTGCTGGAGAAGACCCTTGAGAGCCCCTTGGACAGCAAGGAGGTCAAACCAGTCAATCCTAAAGGAAATACCCTGAATATTCATTGGAAGGACTGATGCTGAAACTGAAGCTCTAATGGCCACCTGACGTGAAGAGCCAACACATGGACAAAGACCCTGATGCTGGGAAAGATTGAGGGCTGGTGGAGAAGTGGGCAACAGAGGATTGGATGCTTGGGTGGCCTCACTGACTCAATGGACACAAGTTTGAGCAAGCTGTGGGAGCTGGAGTGCTGCCATCCACGGGGTTGCAAAGAGTCAGACTCAACTTAGTGAATGAACAACAATTTAACATAATCATATATTCTACATTATAGTATATAGTATAATTACATTTAATATTAACTTTTATATAAAACAAGAATCCTGGGCTTCCTTGGTGGTCCAGTGGGTAAGGACACTGCCTTGCAGTGCAAGGGGCGCTGGTTCGATCCCTGGTCTGGGAAGATTCCACGCGCTGCGGAGCGGCTGGACGGATGTGTCCGATTAAGGAGCCGGAGCTCTGGAGCGCATGCGCCGGGAGCCGGTGCTCTGAGACAACAGAGGCCTTGATGGGAGGCCACACGGGCCAAAGAACAAAGATGGATGAAAATAGATAAATGAAAGACCAATAGAAGTGGCCCGCCCGCCCCCTCCCTCCCCAACCCAACCCCCGCCCCCTCTCCCCAAAAAACAAGAATCCTTGCATTAATACTGATATGTATAAGAAGCTAAAGTAAATTTGTGAGGAGGGACAACTATTTTTTTTTTTTTGGCCACACTTACAGGACCTTAGTTCCCTGACCAGGAGGTTGAACCCGGATTCTTGGCAGTGAAATTGAGGAATCCTGACAACTCAGAGAATTCCCCAGCTGATGTTTTTGCAACAAGAGGGCGGAAGGGAAGATTCTGAATTTGGGAAATGAATGTTACCAAAGAATGTCAGTTTTGCTTTGGACAATCATCGTGGTTCCTCCAATGGAGATAATCGCACCTCCGGAGCTTGAGTTTCTGAGGACGCCAGATGACTGGAGTGAAGACCCTGCCGTGGCGTCTGGCACACAGAAAGGACTTGGGAAGTTGTGGTGACCAGACATTCTGGTTTGGCCAAGACAGGCTTGTGCTGCTTATGCCCAGCACCGTTGTTATTAGCTGCTCTTGTCAAGCGTGGGGTCGGTTAATGATGCGTCCATCCTATCAGCAAATGACTGTTTCTCCAGTGCATTACTTCCTGGAGCCCTCGCTGCATGGCGCATGTGTCAAAAGCCCTCATGAAAGAAGCCAGGGTTTTGCTTCTAAAGGAACGTTAGCCTGGTGTCTGAGGAGCGTTGGTTACCCTAAGACCTACGCAGTCTTTTCTGCCTTCCTTGGCATTCTCATGTTCCTTCCGTCCTGTTGTACCTGTCACACCCAACAGCCATTCTCTTTTGTGCTTCCAGTGGTTTCACAGGGCAGAAGGCTTTGTCTGGAATGGCTGTGCTCCTCTTTTCCTTCTCAACCAGGTACGGCTCAACCTCCTACCCTTCAGAACCCTTGTATTAGAGTCGTTCCTGGTACAGGCGGGCTAGATGGCTCTCAGGACTCCACCCCAAGTGTGGGCATAGGGGTGGCTGTGGTGAGCTCTGGTTCCCTCATAGTCATCCTCAGGAGGCCTCTCCAGGCAGCCCTCTCGGTATCCCACCAAGAAGTTCAGAACCAGGTCTGGCTGACACGGGTTCTCACCAAGCTCCCAGTGAGCCTAAAGCAACTGCCCAGTGCTTACCACTGGACACAGCCAAAGGCATTCCTCTGGGGTGAGCCAGCCTGCATCTGCCAACATTCCAACAAATTAAAAGCAGACCAAGGAGCCCAAGGTATGTGGACAAGTCTGGAGCTGCTATTCACTTTCTTCAACCAAGGAAAGTTCAAAGGGAAGTGAGAGGATTGGACCAAGGATGAAATGCCTTAAAGCGACCATGGGCTTTCTTTGCAGCCAGTCATCCCCACAGGTTGCTAAATTCTCTCTCCTCATAGCTCTTCTCAGGGCTCAGGGGCCGGGTCCAAGCCCCTTTTGTTCAGTTTCTACCTTGAAAATTGCCAATCACGAGACTAAATTGTCAGTTTCTCTGCTTACCTTGAGCCCTCGCTTTCCCAGGGGACATACCAAGAGTCCTCCTGGAAGAAGCCACCTCTGGCTGGAGAGTCTTTCTTTTAAAGGAATGTTAGCCTTGTGTCTGAAAAGCATAGGTTAATCTAAGATGTACACAGTCTTTTCCTAACTTTCGTGGCATTCCTGCCTTTTCCGCCCTGTGCCTATGTATCAGTCACCCTGGAGTTGCACGTCTATAGAAGCAGCTAAATTGTGTCAATCTGCGGACAGTCCCAGCTTCTCCATTAAAAAAAAAGACAGAGCTGGCCACCTCGAGGTAGTTGCTGATTTGTTTCCCCACTCATCCAAGAAAGACACTTGTAACTTTTGCCTTAGTGTCCTGTCTCTGGGATGTGGATACTTCTCCACTTTTTGTGTCTTCCTGAGTGGTTTCACAGGGCAGAAGGCTTTGTCTGGAATGGCTGTGCTCCTCTTTCCTTCTCAACCAGGTACGGCTCAACCTCCTACCCTTCAGAACCCTTGTATTAGAGTCGTTCCTGGTACAGGCGGGCTAGATGGCTCTCAGGACTCCACCCCAAGTGTGGGCATAGGGGTGGCTGTGGTGAGCTCTGGTTCCCTCATAGTCATCCTCAGGAGGCCTCTCCAGGCAGCCCTCTCGGTATCCCACCAAGAAGTTCAGAACCAGGTCTGGCTGACACGGGTTCTCACCAAGCTCCCAGTGAGCCTAAAGCAACTGCCCAGTGCTTACCACTGGACACAGCCAAAGGCATTCCTCTGGGGTGAGCCAGCCTGCATCTGCCAACATTCCAACAAATTAAAAGCAGACCAAGGAGCCCAAGGTATGTGGACAAGTCTGGAGCTGCTATTCACTTTCTTCAACCAAGGAAAGTTCAAAGGGAAGTGAGAGGATTGGACCAAGGATGAAATGCCTTAAAGCGACCATGGGCTTTCTTTGCAGCCAGTCATCCCCACAGGTTGCTAAATTCTCTCTCCTCATAGCTCTTCTCAGGGCTCAGGGGCCGGGTCCAAGCCCCTTTTGTTCAGTTTCTACCTTGAAAATTGCCAATCACGAGACTAAATTGTCAGTTTCTCTGCTTACCTTGAGCCCTCGCTTTCCCAGGGGACATACCAAGAGTCCTCCTGGAAGAAGCCACCTCTGGCTGGAGAGTCTTTCTTTTAAAGGAATGTTAGCCTTGTGTCTGAAAAGCATAGGTTAATCTAAGATGTACACAGTCTTTTCCTAACTTTCGTGGCATTCCTGCCTTTTCCGCCCTGTGCCTATGTATCAGTCACCCTGGAGTTGCACGTCTATAGAAGCAGCTAAATTGTGTCAATCTGCGGACAGTCCCAGCTTCTCCATTAAAAAAAAAGACAGAGCTGGCCACCTCGAGGTAGTTGCTGATTTGTTTCCCCACTCATCCAAGAAAGACACTTGTAACTTTTGCCTTAGTGTCCTGTCTCTGGGATGTGGATACTTCTCCCCTACTGAATAGAATTGGATAAAATAAGTGGGTTTTATTATTACTTTTTTTTTTGCATTCAGACTTATAAAATAATATTTTTTAAGTTAATTTGAAATATTATTTTGAAAGGAAGGTAGTGATTGTCCTTGACAACAGCTTTTTCTACCTCACTTCACCACACCTGCCACAACAATGGCTTGGTAAAAGAGGTGTTTCCTGAAGTCAGGCAATTCTGTTTAGAAATCCATGCGAAGTTGTGAGGGAGTACACCCTGAAGAGAAAACTTCATTTATTCTTAGGAATTTATCTTATGAGACCTCAACCTTTCTTAGAGCCCTGTAGGCTGTGTTTTAAATTATATTATCTTTTAAGGTTCCAGATCCCTTTTGATTCTTTTTTTTCTATCTTAAAAGCATGAATAATTTTCAAAACCCTAGAATGGACTGTCTGGAGGCATTTAACAGCTGTATGGAATCTCATGGAGACATCATGTGCCTTTTTTTTTTGGAAACAACAATTGTCCTTGTCTTTTGTAAGAAAATCACATGATGAAGAAAATAGACGACCAGCAATAATTCTGTTGTCACTTGGTTGCTGGCAGGAGCAGCAATAGGGAGGAAGACATCAGAAAAATGCATTCTTGGATCCCTCAGCCACACCAATCTGCAAACCTCCCTGAAGTAAATAATTTTCCTTTGAAAATTGCCAATCACGAGACTAAATTGTCAGTTTCTCTGCTTACCTTGAGCCCTCGCTTTCCCAGGGGACATACCAAGAGTCCTCCTGGAAGAAGCCACCTCTGGCTGGAGAGTCTTTCTTTTAAAGGAATGTTAGCCTTGTGTCTGAAAAGCATAGGTTAATCTAAGATGTACACAGTCTTTTCCTAACTTTCGTGGCATTCCTGCCTTTTCCGCCCTGTGCCTATGTATCAGTCACCCTGGAGTTGCACGTCTATAGAAGCAGCTAAATTGTGTCAATCTGCGGACAGTCCCAGCTTCTCCATTAAAAAAAAAGACAGAGCTGGCCACCTCGAGGTAGTTGCTGATTTGTTTCCACTCACCCAAGAAAGACACTTGTAACTTTTGCCTTAGTGTCCTGTCTCTGGGATGTGGATACTTCTCCCCTACTGAATAGAATTGGATAAAATAAGTGGGTTTTATTATTACTTTTTTTTTTGCATTCAGACTTATAAAATAATATTTTTTAAGTTAATTTGAAATATTATTTTGAAAGGAAGGTAGTGATTGTCCTTGACAACAGCTTTTTCTACCTCACTTCACCACACCTGCCACAACAATGGCTTGGTAAAAGAGGTGTTTCCTGAAGTCAGGCAATTCTGTTTAGAAATCCATGCGAAGTTGTGAGGGAGTACACCCTGAAGAGAAAACTTCATTTATTCTTAGGAATTTATCTTATGAGACCTCAACCTTTCTTAGAGCCCTGTAGGCTGTGTTTTAAATTATATTATCTTTTAAGGTTCCAGATCCCTTTTGATTCTTTTTTTTCTATCTTAAAAGCATGAATAATTTTCAAAACCCTAGAATGGACTGTCTGGAGGCATTTAACAGCTGTATGGAATCTCATGGAGACATCATGTGCCTTTTTTTTTTGGAAACAACAATTGTCCTTGTCTTTTGTAAGAAAATCACATGATGAAGAAAATAGACGACCAGCAATAATTCTGTTGTCACTTGGTTGCTGGCAGGAGCAGCAATAGGGAGGAAGACATCAGAAAAATGCATTCTTGGATCCCTCAGCCACACCAATCTGCAAACCTCCCTGAAGTAAATAATTTCCTTTGTCATTTCTGAGTAACTTGAAAAAAAGGCTTCGGAATGTTTCCAGGCTTGGGCATTTGGTTGTGTAATGCTTTTGGAGCCTGAGTTACCTTAGTTTGCTCCAAAAGTTGGCTCAGAACAGTTTGCTCCAAAAGTTGGCTCAGAACCCAGGCATTATTCCCCCCGGTGGATCTGGGTGTCGGAGAGACCCATATCAATTCAGTGAATGAAAATTCAGTCTTCATTATGGACAATAATACTCCCTCTGGGATTACACTTTCTTAATATTCTTGACAGCAAAGAGGCGTCTGAGTCAGCTTTGGATCCCAAAGATGCTGTCTTGGGATGAAGCCTGACCCCATCTTCCCTGTCCCCACCTGCAGGCTTTCTGCTGATGTGGGCGGGGTTGAAAGCCTCCTGTCACCTTCCAGATTCCAGAGAGTGAACGTTCCACATGACGAATGTTTGAAATGGTAGGGCTGGTCACTGACCAGCACAAGGAACGTGTTGAAATAGTGTGTTTCTTTGAGAAATGAGCCAATGTTATTTTTCAGGGCAGTTCTAAGGCTTGTGAGGGAAAAACTATAATTAAGAAAAGTGAGTGGATTATTGGGAAAAGTTTTTTTCTTCAAAAGGTTTTGTGATCTGAGCAGCGTTTTTATGTGTCATACTTTCCGTGAAAGGTTACGTACCTAGCATCTGCCGAAGTTCCTCAGCCTCCCTTTGAATGAAAATGAGCAGAGCACACCCACTCCGTTTGGACCGCGGGCCTGGGGAAGATGTTTCCTGGGTGGATGAATTTTAGAGCCCCCCAGGGAGATGTGCTGGAGCAAGACACAGTGTTTCTCAAAGTATAAACCACCAGCTGTGGGCAGCAGAATAATTTGGATGGGAACTTCCTTGGGGATCTGGTGGTTGAAGAATCTGCCTTGCAATGCAGGGGACGCGGGTTTAGTCCCTGGTCAGGAACCCCAAGAAAATAGACGACCAGCAATAATTCTGTTGTCACTTGGTTGCTGGCAGGAGCAGCAATAGGGAGGAAGACATCAGAAAAATGCATTCTTGGATCCCTCAGCCACACCAATCTGCAAACCTCCCTGAAGTAAATAATTTCCTTTGTCATTTCTGAGTAACTTGAAAAAGGCTTCGGAATGTTTCCAGGCTTGGGCATTTGGTTGTGTAATGCTTTTGGAGCCTGAGTTACCTTAGTTTGCTCCAAAAGTTGGCTCAGAACAGTTTGCTCCAAAAGTTGGCTCAGAACCCAGGCATTATTCCCCCCGGTGGATCTGGGTGTCGGAGAGACCCATATCAATTCAGTGAATGAAAATTCAGTCTTCATTATGGACAATAATACTCCCTCTGGGATTACACTTTCTTAATATTCTTGACAGCAAAGAGGCGTCTGAGTCAGCTTTGGATCCCAAAGATGCTGTCTTGGGATGAAGCCTGACCCCATCTTCCCTGTCCCCACCTGCAGGCTTTCTGCTGATGTGGGCGGGGGGTTGAAAGCCTCCTGTCACCTTCCAGATTCCAGAGAGTGAACGTTCCACATGACGAATGTTTGAAATGGTAGGGCTGGTCACTGACCAGCACAAGGAACGTGTTGAAATAGTGTGTTTCTTTGAGAAATGAGCCAATGTTATTTTTCAGGGCAGTTCTAAGGCTTGTGAGGGAAAAACTATAATTAAGAAAAGTGAGTGGATTATTGGGAAAAGTTTTTTTCTTCAAAAGGTTTTGTGATCTGAGCAGCGTTTTTATGTGTCATACTTTCCGTGAAAGGTTACGTACCTAGCATCTGCCGAAGTTCCTCAGCCTCCCTTTGAATGAAAATGAGCAGAGCACACCCACTCCGTTTGGACCGCGGGCCTGGGGAAGATGTTTCCTGGGTGGATGAATTTTAGAGCCCCCCAGGGAGATGTGCTGGAGCAAGACACAGTGTTTCTCAAAGTATAAACCACCAGCTGTGGGCAGCAGAATAATTTGGATGGGAACTTCCTTGGGGATCTGGTGGTTGAAGAATCTGCCTTGCAATGCAGGGGACGCGGGTTTAGTCCCTGGTCAGGGAACTAAGACCTCACCTGCCGTGGAGCAGCTGAACCCGTTGCTCCCTGCTGTCAGAGCCACGCATCACAGCTAGAGAATCCGTGCCCTACAGCAGAAGACACCACGTGCCACAACGAAGACCTGACACCACCAAGTTGACTAGCTAATTAATTTTTTAAAAAAGAATAATTGGGGAAGATTTGTGAAAATGAAAATTCCTGGACTTAGACCTGCAGTTTCAAGAATCTGGGATGAGGGGTCGGGTGTGATGGCTGAGATCTGCATGGCAGCAATTCCAGGTGATTGTTGAGAACACTGAAATTTGAGAACTGCCTCCAGTCCATGGAGATGCCAGTATACTGATATTCATTCATTCAGCGACTGTATACCTCCTGAGCACCTGCCGTGTAGCCGGTCCCCTGCAGAGTACTGGGGTGCCCTGAGTGGTGCAGCAGACAGACCTGTCATCCACCTTTATGAGGTTTACAGTCTCCTAGCCCTTGAGATACATAGTGAGGTTTACCAGACAGACCTCATGAAGTCATGCTAGATATCATGAAGATGTTATGAAGCCTATTTTAAAATAGGCTACTTGGGGTTTCCCTGGTGACTCAGTGGTAAAGAATCCGCCTGCCAATGCAGGAGACATAGGTTCAGTCCCTGATCTGGGAAGACCCCACATGTCACGGAGCAGCTCAGCCTGGGCGCCACAACTATTGAACCTGTGCTCTAGAGCTGCAAGGACTGAGCCCATGTGCCGCAACTATTGAGGCTTGAATATCCTAGAGTCTGTGTTCTGCAACATGAGAAGCCACTGCAATGAGAAGCCTGTCACAGCAACTAGAGAGAAGCCACTGCTCGCTGCAACTAGAGAAAAGACCCAATAATGCAACAATGAAGACCCAGCACAGGCAAAAAGGAATAAATAAAAAATTAATGTTAAAAGAAATAGGCTATTTGGATCAGATAAAATACGGGGCTGATAACTGGTCCCGAAACTCTAAAATTTCCATCGTGCGTCTAAGGCATCCACCTGCTGACCCTGCTGGGCATGCTGAGTGAACTAGTTGAATAGACTGGCCTTCTGTCCTGGAGGTGCTGACAGATCCGGCCTGGTCTGGCCTCTTGCTGGCACCAGGCCCCATCCCCGAGGAATGCTGTGGAGTGGTGTTAAACCAGCTTCAGCCAAGAGGCAGACCTGGAAACACATTCAATGGGATCCCTACTGACCAAACAGCAGAGCTAAGCATATCCATGTCGAAGGAAAATAACCCAGTCTGTGTAGGGTCTGTTTTCCACTGGAATGAAGCTTTTTCTTTTTAGTTTAAAAAAATTTATTTTTTAATAGCTTCATGAGAGAAACAGCTCATCTTGCAAGAGTTTTGAAGGAACGTAAGCTGGGCCCAGTTGTCCCAGCTGAGATGAGCTTACCATACTGAGCGCTGTGGTCCAGGCTGGGCCGACACTGCCTTGCCTCTGGGCCAAGCCTGTGCAGCTCCTGGGCACCCTCTCCAGGGTGGAGAGCCTCTCTTCCAAGCCCCAGTGAGGAGCACCAGCCTTGGCCCTGGAGCACGGTCAGTTGCCCGTGATGATAGCACCTTGACACCTCATTTGGGTGGTGTCCTCAGGCTGAGAGCTCTGCCCCAGACAAGGGAATGTTCCAAACCATTGGAAGTCTCCACCTCAGTGACTGCCTGGATTTTTTTCTGTTTTGTTTGTAAAATATCCCCCAAAGAAGGATATAAATCTCTCTTGCAAAAAAAAAAAAAATCATATCCAGTTCAGTTTGACCTTTTCAAGGTCATTGCAGGCATATTTATGATTAAGCCACGCTGATGTCCAGAGGTGTCCTTGATGCCGAAAACTTAGACTCTGTGCACTGGTGCCAGATGGAATCTTGGAGACAGAGTTTTGGGTGAAATAGATGAGAATAGTTTTATTTCTTTGCCAAGCAAAGGGAGACACAATGGGCTCATGCTCTCACAACTGTGTCCTAACCTGGGAAGATTTGATAAGGAATTTTATAGCAATGGTTCAAGGGTGGGGTTGCTGATAAGGATGAGAGTTGTGTGCAGGGCCTGCAGGCCTTTAATCTGGCCTCAGGGTCTCTTGATGTATTTCTGTGGTTTCTTTAATCTGGCCTTCGGTGGTGCCCTGATGAGTTTCTTGAGGTTGTCGAATTGATCTTTGGAAAGAAGAATGCTAGCACCTTGCATTTGTTGGGGGCTGGTCTCTGGTGCTGGAGTGGGTTCTGGTTCTGCAGAAGAGCTTGATGATCCCATGTTTATCCCTTGAGGCAGAACCAGGACCCTGCCCCAAGACTGTGCTATTGTTTCTTAGATGTTCCTCCTTTGTCTCTGAATCCTCTCTGCTACCTGATTAGCAACTGCTTGAATCTGTCCTTTGAAACCCAGGAAGGGACATGAAGCTGGAGTCTATTTCCTACCAACAAGAAATGGGGAACAGAAGGGCTTGGTTCCACAGAGTCCTTCGGTTCCATCCAGAAAAACACTCGCAAGAGTTTTGAAGGAGCGTAAGCTGGGCCCAGTTGTCCCAGCTGAGATGAGCTTACCATACTGAGCGCTGTGGTCCAGGCTGGGCCGACACTGCCTTGCCTCTGGGCCAAGCCTGTGCAGCTCCTGGGCACCCTCTCCAGGGTGGAGAGCCTCTCAAGCCCCAGTGAGGAGCACCAGCCTTGGCCCTGGAGCACGGTCAGTTGCCCGTGATGATAGCACCTTGACACCTCATTTGGGTGGTGTCCTCAGGCTGAGAGCTCTGCCCCAGACAAGGGAATGTTCCAAACCATTGGAAGTCTCCACCTCAGTGACTGCCTGGATTTTTTTCTGTTTTGTTTGTAAAATATCCCCCACAGAAGGATATAAATCTCTCTTGCAAAAAAAAAAAAACTCATATCCAGTTCAGTTTGACCTTTTCAAGGTCATTGCAGGCATATTTATGATTAAGCCACGCTGATGTCCAGAGGTGTCCTTGATGCCGAAAACTTAGACTCTGTGCACTGGTGCCAGATGGAATCTTGGAGACAGAGTTTTGGGTGAAATAGATGAGAATAGTTTTATTTCTTTGCCAAGCAAAGGGAGACACAATGGGCTCATGCTCTCACAACTGTGTCCTAACCTGGGAAGATTTGATAAGGAATTTTATAGCAATGGTTCAAGGGTGGGGTTGCTGATAAGGATGAGAGTTGTGTGCAGGGCCTGCAGGCCTTTAATCTGGCCTCAGGGTCTCTTGATGTATTTCTGTGGTTTCTTTAATCTGGCCTTCGGTGGTGCCCTGATGAGTTTCTTGAGGTTGTCGAATTGATCTTCTTTGGAAAGAAGAATGCTAGCACCTTGCATTTGTTGGGGGCTGGTCTCTGGTGCTGGAGTGGGTTCTGGTTCTGCAGAAGAGCTTGATGATCCCATGTTTATCCCTTGAGGCAGAACCAGGACCCTGCCCCAAGACTGTGCTATTGTTTCTTAGATGTTCCTCCTTTGTCTCTGAATCCTCTCTGCTACCTGATTAGCAACTGCTTGAATCTGTCCTTTGAAACCCAGGAAGGGACATGAAGCTGGAGTCTATTTCCTACCAACAAGAAATGGGGAACAGAAGGGCTTCGGTTCCACAGAGTCCTTCGGTTCCATCCTCAGTGCCATGAAGTGGATCTCGTGGTTGGACCCATCCTTCCCTTCCTCCCTCCATCTCTCTCTCCGTCATTCCCTCACCCTGTTCTTTCTCTTTCTCTCACTCTCTCTTTATCATGGAATATTCTAAGCACAAAAAAGGTAGGGAAAAGAAGAAGTATCACGAACCTCCACATACTCGTTACCCAAGTTGAATACTTATCAACTCATGGCCAGACTTGTTTCATGTATCCTCACCCTTGACCCTGGATTATTTTGAAGAAAACATTGTACGTTGTATAATTTCATATATATTAAAAGTATGTATATAATTATGTAGATAAGAATCATTTTAAATTTTAAAATATTTTTATTGCCGCATCGTTTACATATATTCAGATCCTCAGAACACGTGTAATTAGCCAGTTGGACAGCTGCAAATCAAGCAGTAACATTTTTTTTTGAAAGTTTTGGTCTCTCTTTTTTTTTTTACTTATCCATTTTCATCCATCTTTATTCTTTGGTCTGTGTGGGCCTCCCATTGCAGCAGCCTGTCTCCTTGAAGAGCACTGGCTCTGGGCACATGCACTCCAGAGCACCGGCTCCTAATTGGACACACCGGTCCAGCTGCTCCACAGCATGTGGGATCTCCCCAGGCCAGGGCTCGAACTGGTGCCCCTTGCACTGCAAAGTGGATTCTTTACCCACTGGACCACCAAGGAAGTCAAGAATAACAAGTTTTTATCATCCCAGCTCTTTTCACCCCTTCCCAGTCAGTTTCCTGCATGGAGAAGCAGCCATTGATCTAATTTCTGTTGCTACTAGTTATTTCTTGCCTATTGTAGAATTTCATGTAAATGGGTTCATATACTGTACTTTACTGCTCCTGACTTCTTTCATTCAGTGTGTTGCTTTGAGAGTCATGTGGTTGTTCCTTACCTCGTGGCTTGAACTCTTCTATTTTTGAGGAGTGTCCCGTTCTATAGTTACGCTGGTTGGTTGATCGATTTTCTGTTAAAGGACATTTAGGCTGTTTCCAGTTTTTGACCAGCACGAACAAAGTGGCTATAAACCTTCCTATAGAAGGTATCTTTGGTGGACATATATTTTCATTTCAATTAATATCTGGGAATGAAATTACAAGGTCTTAGGTATATTTTCCTCTGTTTTTTTTTTCTTTTTTAATTTCAGTATAATTAATGCACGGTAGTGAGCTAGCAAAGTGAATATATATATATATATATATATATATATATTATCTCTCAGACCTGTATTTTCATTTTTAAGAAAATGCCAAATGGTTTTCAGAGTGACTATCACCGTTTTAGACGCCCACCAGCAATAGATGAAGAGTTCTGATTGTTTCACCTTCTCTCCAGAATTGAGTACTATTTGTCTTTTTAATCTTAGCTGTTCTAGGGTGTTTGGTGGTATCTCATGATGATTTTAATTTGCTTTGCCCTGATGATTTATGATGGTGAAACCTTTTTGATGTGCTTATTGGCCATTTGTATGTCTTCTTTTGCAAAGTGTCTATTCAGGTATTTTACCCATTTTTGGATTAGATTGTTTGTCTTTTTCTTACTGAGTTGTAGGAGGTCTTTATATATTGTGGATACAAGATATAGGTGTTTCAATGGATCAGTACATAACCTTGT
Source organism: Tragulus kanchil (assembly GCA_022376925.1). Classification (NCBI taxonomy): domain Eukaryota; kingdom Metazoa; phylum Chordata; class Mammalia; order Artiodactyla; family Tragulidae; genus Tragulus; species Tragulus kanchil. The sequence continues at coordinate 70,884,307 of JAIOJX010000003.1, read as the reverse complement.
TACGTGTGTGTCTGTTTAAAGAAAACTGCCACACATCAACATGGACCAGCCTTGTTTCCCTCTTACCCCTCCCTCCCTCCTCCCATCCCATCCCACCCCACCCCTCTAGATTGTTAGAGAGCCTGGTTTGAGTTCCTTGAGTCATACAGCAAAGTCCCATTGGCTATCTATTTTACATATGGTAATGTATATATAAAACAACTCCTGGGATGTCCCGTGGACATTATCTTGAGTAGTTCTGGGAATGCCAATATTTCTAACCTGCTCACCTCATTAGATTTAAGTTTCCCCACAGCATTAGGCTGAAGTCGTTGCTTATTAAATAGTTACAACTGCAGCAGTAATAATCACTCTATGCTGAGCACTTTGGGGGCAGATTCAAACTTAAGCACTCCATGTGTTTCCCTCATCAGATATTGAGTTGGAAATGATTACTCATAGATGCTCATGGCTTCTAGCATAAGATAATAGGTTTGTCTCATGACCTCTGAGCTTCTCTGTGGGTTTCTTCAAGGCCACCATCTCTGTTATGGATATGTGGAAGACTTTCTTGCTTGTTTAACTTTATAGGTTTGAAAGATTTATATCCTTAAATGCCTTGCCCTGTGTGAAGAAAAATATGAACTTGGGACAAACAGTCACATAATAAGATGTTGACTATTCCCATTAAAGTTGAAAGAGAAGGGCCGTGGCTACAGCATGAGTAATCCCAGCTCTGGCTGCTTACTGATTCAAGCCAGAAATTTAAACACATCATTTGCCCCTTTACAAAGGCTCCATTTCCTTCTTGGTAGAATGGGAAAAAATAATACTGCATCATGACTTATTGCTAAAGAGGTGTTTCCTACTAGAGACCAACTGGAGACAGCTTGGGTAGATGGTGAGGTCTGTAATTACTCGCAAATAAATACAGAAAAACACTCCCAAAGAACACACTTTTCCTGGTGAGAACCTCTACTTTCCCTGCTTTACAGCTTTGTGTCTTTTAAGAGGAAATGATCTAAGTGACTAGATGTTTGAAGGAAATTATTAAACAGAATACTTAAAACTGGATTTGACTTGAAAGAAGAAAATGTTTAAGGTTGGAAAGACTAATGAGCTTATGCTACATGGCAGTCTTGGGATGACCACTCAGCTGTTCCTAACCAGAGAGGTTTGCAGTGTCTTCTGAATTCATGGAGCTGTGTTCGACTGCTTGTGCCTCCTTGTGTCCTCGCCTTTGAGTCCCTTCAACCACAATATCTACCACTGGGCTTTCCTGGTGGTCCAGAGTCTGCCTTACAGTGCAAGGGGTACCAGTTTGATCCCTGGCCCAGGAAGATCCCACATGCCGAGGAGTGGCTGAACCGGTGTGTCCACACGAGCCAGCGCTCTGGAGTGCGTGTGCCCAGAGCCGGTGCTCTGCAGTGAGAGAGGCCACTGCAGTGGGAGGCCCACATAGGCCAAGGAATAAAGATGGATGAAAATAAATAAACAATTTTAAAAAAAGAGGCCAGAATTAAAAAAATTTTTTTTCCACCTACCGAACAGTCTCTATCCCTTTGCCCATTTAACTCCATTATGAGACAACCTGTTTTCCATGCAAACTTCACTGAGGATTGCTGTTGGCTTTCCAGAAGATGCTGCTGTGTTTAGTAAAGGTTTACCAGTTGCCATTGCTTTAAGGGACTGTTTTACATACACTGAGGAAAAATATGAACTTGGGACAAACAGTCACATAATAAGATGTTGACTATTCCCATTAAAGTTGAAAGAGAAGGGCCGTGGCTACAGCATGAGTAATCCCAGCTCTGGCTGCTTACTGATTCAAGCCAGAAATTTAAACACATCATTTGCCCCTTTACAAAGGCTCCATTTCCTTCTTGGTAGAATGGGAAAAAATAATACTGCATCATGACTTATTGCTAAAGAGGTGTTTCCTACTAGAGACCAACTGGAGACAGCTTGGGTAGATGGTGAGGTCTGTAATTACTCGCAAATAAATACAGAAAAACACTCCCAAAGAACACACTTTTCCTGGTGAGAACCTCTACTTTCCCTGCTTTACAGCTTTGTGTCTTTTAAGAGGAAATGATCTAAGTGACTAGATGTTTGAAGGAAATTATTAAACAGAATACTTAAAACTGGATTTGACTTGAAAGAAGAAAATGTTTAAGGTTGGAAAGACTAATGAGCTTATGCTACATGGCAGTCTTGGGATGACCACTCAGCTGTTCCTAACCAGAGAGGTTTGCAGTGTCTTCTGAATTCATGGAGCTGTGTTCGACTGCTTGTGCCTCCTTGTGTCCTCGCCTTTGAGTCCCTTCAACCACAATATCTACCACTGGGCTTTCCTGGTGGTCCAGTGGGTAAAGAGTCCGCCTTACAGTGCAAGGGGTACCAGTTTGATCCCTGGCCCAGGAAGATCCCACATGCCGAGGAGTGGCTGAACCGGTGTGTCCAATTACGAGCCAGCGCTCTGGAGTGCGTGTGCCCAGAGCCGGTGCTCTGCAGTGAGAGAGGCCACTGCAGTGGGAGGCCCACATAGGCCAAGGAATAAAGATGGATGAAAATAAATAAACAATTTTAAAAAAAGAGGCCAGAATTAAAAAAATTTTTTTTCCACCTACCGAACAGTCTCTATCCCTTTGCCCATTTAACTCCATTATGAGACAACCTGTTTTCCATGCAAACTTCACTGAGGATTGCTGTTGGCTTTCCAGAAGATGCTGCTGTGTTTAGTAAAGGTTTACCAGTTGCCATTGCTTTAAGGGACTGTTTTACATACACTGAGGATATATCCCAGGGCCTCCAGGGTAGCCTCAACGTATGCTTGTCACACTGTTGTCATTAATAGCTTCCTCTTTCTCTTTCGAAAATGTCTTGGTTAAAAAAAAAATGTCTTGGTTTAGATGGACATCCTGCGTGCACCCTACATGGACTCAGTAGTCACCCATTACTTGGTTCCTAAGACAAGTCTCAATAAATTTCAAAGGATCGAAATAATAATACAAAATAGTGTTTCTGACTATGATAATGTTAACTAGAAATTAATAGCAATAATATATCAAAAATATCAGGAGCTATTAGGAAATGAAAGTACTTAAATGGTCCATCATTAAGGTGAATAATTGGATCAAATGGCCCATCATTAAGATGCAGAACTGGTTCAGTCTGGCAAATTTTCAGATGCCATCAGGAAACAAGATTGTGGGTATATAGCAATAACTTTGAAAGCTTTAAAAGTATATAGCTTTAAGAGCCCAAGGAAATGATGAGTCCTTCTCATGTGAAGCAGAAATATTCTTACATGTTTCGTAATCACTGATAGTTAATTCCTACTTTTTGGACTCGTGATCACCTGTGATTCATTTCAGTTGGAATGGAATGGTGAAAGTGAATCCAGAGGGAAAGGTGATTAGACTCCGCAGGTTGACCCAAAGGCCTCCTGGCTCTTCCTGAGTAAAAGAATCACCGGTGTTTCATGGCTTTCCCTCTGACACAGTCTGTGAGACTGAGAATGCCACCTTGCTCTTGTTTAGACTTGTTGCTTTTGCTAACTAGGAAACACAAGTTTTCATCTGAAGCCACTTCAACTCAACCATGCTGCAGCCTATTCCAAGCCAACACAGCAAGAAGACAGCAACTGGCAACATAGTCCTTCCACGTGGATCTGAGCTGCCATCCTGCAAAATGAGGCCAGATGTCGATGGCTGGATGTAGTACTCCAGACACTTTGGCCCAACGATCGAGAACCATGTTAAGAGTGAGTGGTGGCTGAGCATGCTGCTCACCTTGGACAGCTACCTCAGGGGTTTGCCTGAGGACCGCAGGAGACCAACAGCATCCGGACGAGCAGAGGGATGGGGGAAATTCAGCTCTTTTTGAAACACAGACATGCCAGCAAAAACAACCTAAGATCTACTCAAAAGAGCCCTGTCCAGGACTTCCCCTGGTGGTCCAGTGGATAAGGACACCGCCTTGCAGTGCAAGGGATGCCGGTTCGATCCCTGGCCTGGGAAGATCCCACGTGCCGTGGAGCGGCTGGACTGATGTGTCCAATCACCGAGCCGGAGCTCTGGAGCGCATGGGCCCGGAGCCAGCGCTCTGCAATAACAGACGCCACCGCGATGGGAGGCCCGCAGGAGCCAGAGAACAAAGACGGATGAAAACAGAGAAATGAGAGACCAATAGAAGTGGCCCGCCTGCTCCCTTCCCTCCCTAACCCAACCCCCGCCCAAAGTAAATAAATAAATTAAAAAAAAAAAAAGAGCCCTGTCCAGAATCGGTGTGAATCAGAAGTGGACACAGCTGGACACAGCTAAAATAGTCAAGTATTTTGCCTAAGAGCAGCTCCAGGATCAAATAAGGAAAGACAGAGAACAGTTGAGTTCCTGGGGCTTGCCAGGTGGTCCAGTGGGTAGGGACACCGCCTTGCAGTGCAGGGGGCGCCGGTTAGATTCCTGGCCTGGGAAGATCCCATGTGGTGTGGAGTGGCTGGGCCGATGTTTCCAACTACCAAGCCGGAGCTCTGGAGTGCATGTGCCCAGAGCCGGTGCTCTGCGACGAGAGAGGCCACTGCGATGGGAGGCCCACACAGGCCAAAGAACAAAGACAGATGAAAATGAATAAATGAAAGATCAATGGAAGTGGCCAAAAAAACCCCAAAAAACAGTTGTGTTCCTAAGTGAGTTCCATTTAGGTAACTTTTTTGGATATACACAAAAATCATTCATGAATTACATTGGTCCTTATTCATGTATACATTCTTCTAACAATGTCAGAAGCAAGATAATTGATCTGAAAATACTTAGAAACCTAAAATGTATATAAATAGTATTATTATTGAGAACCAACTATATTCATGATATTGTGTATGGGGTTGTGGGAACAAAAAGAGAAGTAAGATATGATTCTTACCTTCAAAAAACTTATTAGCTAGTAAAGAGAATCATAGCAGCCCAAATGAGTTTCTCATGGCTAAAGCTAGAAGAATCTGAGCAACAGAATAAATCATGATAGTATTTATATTTAATCTGTATAATTTAATGTAATTTATAGGTAATATGTTATACATAGTTAATTTTTTATGAAAAAAAATTTTTTTGCCACACCATGTGGCTTGTGGATGTTTAAGTTCCCCAACCAGGTATGGAACTCATGCTCTTGGCAGTGATAGTGGAAAATCCTAACCACTGGGCCACCAGGGAATTCCCTACATGATTTATAATGAATATAATTTAAGAAAAGCCTATATTCTATAATGTAATATAGTATAATTATATTTAATATTAACTTCTATATAAAATAATTATCCTTGAGTTAGTACTGATACGTTCACATGACTAAAACAAATAAATATGTAAGGAAGAGGGCCAGCTACTCTTTTTTGTTTTTTGGCCATGCTTGTGGGGTCTTAGTTTCCTGACCTGGGATTGAACACGCATTATTGTCAGTGAAAGTGGCCAGTCCTGCCCCTGGCCTGCCAGGGAATGCCCAGGGACAGCTCTTCTTTCCAGAAAAGTCCTCATGAATAAATGTAGAAAGAACAAGGGAATTAAATCTTGGTAATAATTACTGTAGGAAGGTCCACCGATGAATGGTAAATAAGGAGAAACAGTGTATCCCCCCTGAGGTGGAGGGATGGAATCGCCTGCCCCCAGGCGGGAGGCATGGACCTGGCTGGAGGACGTGGACGGGGAAATCGGGGTGCTTTCTTGGGCTGGGAGCGTTTGGCTGGGCCTTTAAGACTAGGGGAATTCTGACACGCAGGTTTGGGCTGGGCAGGTGAAGTTTTTAAGATGAATGGGCTTTTAAAGGTCTGAGCCAAAGCACAGGGCAGGACGGGAGTGAGTGGGTAGCTCCGACTGGAGGCCAGGCCCCCGTGGCGGCCGCTGGGTGGGGCACCAGAAGTCAGACTGAGGTCACTGAAAACACTCCTTGGCCCAGCACGGGGACTTCACCCATGAAGAGTCCGGGACAGTCTGAACTTGTCCCCATGGCCTCAAGAATCACGGAAGGTGTGCGGGAACAGATGGTGGAGTGGAAAGCCTCAGTGGAGGGTGAGGCCTCAGTGGGGGAACGACGGGAACCCCAGGGTGTGCGGAGAGGCGGGTGGAGGTTCCCACTGGGTGTCCTTCGCGCACTGGGTCGCTTGGGAAGCAGGTCTGAACATAGTTAATTTTTATAAAAAAAATTTTTGCCACACCATGTGGCTTGTGGATGTTTAAGTTCCCCAACCAGGTATGGAACTCATGCTCTTGGCAGTGATAGTGGAAAATCCTAACCACTGGGCCACCAGGAATTCCTACATGATTTATAATGAATATAATTTAAGAAAAGCCTATATTCTATAATGTAATATAGTATAATTATATTTAATATTAACTTCTATATAAAATAATTATCCTTGAGTTAGTACTGATACGTTCACATGACTAAAACAAATAAATATGTAAGGAAGAGGGCCAGCTACTCTTTTTTGTTTTTTGGCCATGCTTGTGGGGTCTTAGTTTCCTGACCTGGGATTGAACACGCATTATTGTCAGTGAAAGTGGCCAGTCCTGCCCCTGGCCTGCCAGGGAATGCCCAGGGACAGCTCTTCTTTCCAGAAAAGTCCTCATGAATAAATGTAGAAAGAACAAGGGAATTAAATCTTGGTAATAATTACTGTAGGAAGGTCCACCGATGAATGGTAAATAAGGAGAAACAGTGTATCCCCCCTGAGGTGGAGGGATGGAATCGCCTGCCCCCAGGCGGGAGGCATGGACCTGGCTGGAGGACGTGGACGGGGAAATCGGGGTGCTTTCTTGGGCTGGGAGCGTTTGGCTGGGCCTTTAAGACTAGGGGAATTCTGACACGCAGGTTTGGGCTGGGCAGGTGAAGTTTTTAAGATGAATGGGCTTTTAAAGGTCTGAGCCAAAGCACAGGGCAGGACGGGAGTGAGTGGGTAGCTCCGACTGGAGGCCAGGCCCCCGTGGCGGCCGCTGGGTGGGGCACCAGAAGTCAGACTGAGGTCACTGAAAACACTCCTTGGCCCAGCACGGGGACTTCACCCATGAAGAGTCCGGGACAGTCTGAACTTGTCCCCATGGCCTCAAGAATCACGGAAGGTGTGCGGGAACAGATGGTGGAGTGGAAAGCCTCAGTGGAGGGTGAGGCCTCAGTGGGGGAACGACGGGAACCCCAGGGTGTGCGGAGAGGCGGGTGGAGGTTCCCACCCTCGGGGTGTCCTTCCCGTGCGCACTGGGTCGCTTGGGAAGCAGGTCTGGCCTCAGGTGTCTGTCCTGTGACTCTCTCTTGGGGTCGGGAGGGTCGCTGTTGTGACAAGGATTTTTCTGCTCACAGAAAGGGTCATCTCCTCGTCGGGCTCTTTCATGGTCTGGGAACCAGCTCGCTGGCCTGACTGAGTCCCGGGGTCCCTGGTGTCAAGGAAGTTGTGTGGGTAGGTAGACTATCTGGAGTGTTCCCTGGGGATATGTGGGGCTTGGCCCCATTCTCCCCCCGTCCCTCCAAAGCCTGCTGGATCTGGGTATGAATGCTCAGAAGCAATGGGCTGGGCTCTTGTGTCACAGCTAGACAGCCCCCGCTGGACCCGTTGGCTGTCCTTTGCCCTCCGCTGCTGACTGGTGTCAGGAGATCTGGGGAGCTCGTGACTCACCACAGCCAGTGACTGTGCCATTCTGCTGAGAAGCTCTGTCCCAGGGGAGGAGGCGGGGGTCACCCAGGTAGGTGAGGGCGGTCCCTCAGCTCCCTGGGTTGACAAGCTCAAGTGGGACTTTATGGCCGGGCGTGATGGAAACCATAACACAGGCCTCTCGGGAGGCGGGTGGCTGGCCGGGGGATGTTTGGCTCTGTCTGCGTTTGAGCAGTCTGACAACAGCTACAAAGCTTAGCAGCTGGGAGGTGGGTCAGGGACTTTTGGACTTCAGTTGGGACCTTGGGACTTTTGGACTTAAGTTGACCCTGAGGTCTTGAGAGGTTGAGCTTTGAAGAATGCAAGCAAAGACACAGCACCTTGGAAAGTAAACTGGTAAGTTCTCTGCATATTCAGTCCTGGAGACGGCTGACAGCAGCCCTTCCACGAATTAATATTTTGAGATGAACTGACTTGTGTCTCCCTCCAGGAGTTGACCTCTAGATACTAAAGAAGCACCTCTTGGATCTTCAGGGAGCCTGGGGTTTTGACTTGGGTTCAGGGTAGACATTAGAACAAACCCCTTTGTGAAGAGTTGGGAGCAAAACTTGGGAGGGAGATCAGCCAGGCCTCTGCTGCCCTCTCCTCCATGTCGCTGTGATAAGGATTCATTAAATTACGAGGGTGAGCATAGACCTAAAACAGTGTGTCCCGGCCTGAGTGTCCAGGGTGGGGAGCTGAGTGGGACGAGCAGGGAGGAGCGGTTGGAGGGCTGGGATCTGTTCTCAGGCTCAGTGTCAAAGCCTGGCGCCTCCACACTGCGGTTATGTAACCCTGGGCCTGTGCCTTCTCCCAGCCGGGCCTTTCTCTCCTCCCTGATGAAATGAGATAATGGTGCATTCTTTTCCGGGTTGTTGTGAGGCTTCAGTAAGGAATAGTGACCTTGAACTCCCTGTACGGAGCCCAGTCCCCATCAGCGCGAGCACCTACCCTTCCTGCTGCAGGGGTTTCTTTTAAGCTTCTTAACATGGTAGATGTTCACATCTTCGTTTTCAAGGGAGAAGGCCGAGGTGAACAGCCTGGCCAAGGATGCAGACGCCCCAGTCTTGGCTCTTTCCATCACACCAGGCCCCCCTCTGGAGGTCAACAGGCTGTGTGGGCTCCGAGAGACCACGGCCGACCTTTGAAGCGCTTTTAAACGTCTTTGCCATTTCAGAATCATCCCTGGAAAAATCTGTTCATCAGACGTGCGCCCTGCCAGGTCATCCGGCAGCCCAAGTGCTTTATTTTTTCATTTTTCATTTTTGGCCAGTGAAACAGGCTGCAAGGTCCATCTCCAGTTCCACCTTCCACCAGTCTCGACATGAGGGACAATCGCAGCAACAGTTGTTGGGTAAAGTGTCATTTGTGCCAAGCATGGCGCTAAAAAAATCCCCCTTATTATCTCAATGTATCCCCCACCCCTCCATCAACCCTGAGAGGAAGATGTTTTCATTCCTGTTTCCCTGATGAGAAGTCTGAGGATTAGAGAAGGTAAGAATGAACTCCATCCTGTTGAAAGAGAGCCCATCTGTCTAATGGTGAAGGCCACGCTCTTGACCACCTAACTCAGAAATATCTGATGGACTTCCCAGGTGGTACAGTGGTGAAAAATCTACCTACCATGCAGGAGATGCAGGAGACATGGGTTCAATCTCTGGGTCAGGAAGATACTCTGGAGGAGCAAATGGCAACCCACTCCTGTATTCTTGCTTGGAAAATTCCATGGACAGGAGGGCCTTGTGGGCTGAAGTCTTTTGGGTCACAAACAGTTGGGTATGATTGAGCACACACGCAGATAAATACAGAAGAAATGGTAGACCTTTTTTTGTAGCTGAGTGCCAGGGCAAGTGATGCTTATGTTTGTGGAAAAACATGTTACATGCCTGAAAGGTGTACCCAACACAAGCCATACCTCATGTGGCCCCTGGGAGGTTTATCATACTGACCTTGTCACGGGTTGAATGATATCCCCCAAACTCACTCCTGGTACTTATAATTCTGGAACAAATAATCCATGATTCAAGGCAAAATAGCAACAACAACAACAACAACAACAACAACAACAAAAACCCAAAAAACAGAAGGGGGAAATTGAAATAAACTACATAAACCAATCAACAACCATCATGCAAAGCTGTGCCTTTACTGTCCGCAGGGCTATTTTACCAAATTTTGTAGGGAAAGCTTGCTTCTACTAAAATCTTCCTGCTGTAATGTTACTCATGAAGGTGTGAGATCTGACTTTCATGAAACAATGTGAAGTATTTTACAGGAGGTCGCCTACAAATGAATGAGTTCCATTCAAAGAGCATGTTCCTACATCCAATTTGTTTGTAAGTCAAAGTTAGCTTAGGTAACCCAGCTAACACCATTGGCTGTATGATACTGTATTGTAGTAGGTTTGTAATACTTTTTACACAATACATAAAAAATGAACAAAGAAAAAAGAAAGCATTCCATTTTATAGAACAGTACTTTAAAAGTACAGTGGAGCAGTATGAGAGCTGGCACACAGGGGCACATTTCGCATCTTTTGAGTTCACAACTTGAAGATTCTTAAGAGTAAGTAAGGAGGGATCAGTAAGGAGGGAGCTTACTGTACTTAAAAGCTGTTCAATGGGTCTGGGGATCTTACCCCAGCCACCTGAATGTAGTAAATCACATAAGTCTGTGAGGTACTGGGGTGCCTGTAAGCCATAACTGAAACATACTCAGCTCATTGCCCATCATGTGTGGGGCCTAGTCTACGCCTTGGTTGTTGATTTCCAGTTTTTTTGCAACATCCGTGGGGTTGGAGGTGGTGGTGGTAGTTCCAGACATTCTGCGGTTATGAAGATGTGGGACCTGGTTTACCATCTTATTATTTATGTACCATCCTTCCCACAAGGCTTTAGCATCACTATCAATGGTGGAGAGATAAGAACTAAATAATTAAGAACTGATTTATTAACGGATTTTCTCTTCTTCATAGTTTCTTTGTTTCTTTTTTGTCTCTCCAATCACCTTTTATACCTCACTCTTTTTATCTTAGACTACGTCCAACAGGCGCATGTGTAGAATAGTAGCAGTATTCAGATTTGACATCTTATAGCCTCGTTCATCACACACCAGAGAGTTTTGTATTCAAATGCCTTGAATTATCTGTACCTGCAAATACATCAGCATTAATCTTTAAAAGGTAACTTAAAAAAAACCACACACAATATCATTATCATACCTTAAGAAATCAGCGGTAATTCTTTATTATCCATTTGTGTTTGTGTTTCCCTTATAGTTTGACACACACTTTTTTCAGTTTTATTGAGGTATAATTTGCAAACTATAAACTTCACTCATTGTAAATGTACAGCTTGAGTTCTAGTAAATTTGTACAGTTGTGCAAACATCACCACAATCCAGTCCTAAAATGCTTAAACATTTTTAAAGGTTTGTTTGCATCATGATTTTATTAGGGCCAATACATTGCGATTAAGTGATGTCTTCTTTGTTTTGTTTTGATTTTTATTTAGGTGATGTCTTGGAAGTCTCTTTTAATACATAGGTTTTTTTTTTTTTTTTTTTTTTAAGTGAAGAAATGGACCTTTGCCTGGATTTTGTCAAGGGCATCATTGAGATAGTATTTAACATATTTCTTCCCCTCTGCATTTTCTATAAGTTGGGTGTAAGGGCTCATTCAGGTTCAGGTTGAGTTCTTTTCTTTAGTATGATTACTTCATGAATGGTGCAGTATGCGTCCAACAGGGTGTCAAGTGTGTGATTTATCTCTTTTCTTGACGGCAGCAGCCTTCAGTAATTATTGCCCAAGTCCATTACTTCATTAGGATTGCAAAATGGTGGTTTTCTAATTTCATTTTCCTCCTGCCTTTATTACTTCTGTAAGATAAACTTGTCCTCTTAAACCATTTGTTCGTACCAGAAATGTGGGACCTGGTTTACCATCTTATTATTTATGTACCATCCTTCCCACAAGGCTTTAGCATCACTATCAATGGTGGAGAGATAAGAACTAAATAATTAAGAACTGATTTATTAACGGATTTTCTCTTCATAGTTTCTTTGTTTCTTTTTTGTCTCTCCAATCACCTTTTATACCTCACTCTTTTTATCTTAGACTACGTCCAACAGGCGCATGTGTAGAATAGTAGCAGTATTCAGATTTGACATCTTATAGCCTCGTTCATCACACACCAGAGAGTTTTGTATTCAAATGCCTTGAATTATCTGTACCTGCAAATACATCAGCATTAATCTTTAAAAGGTAACTTAAAAAAAACCACACACAATATCATTATCATACCTTAAGAAATCAGCGGTAATTCTTTATTATCCATTTGTGTTTGTGTTTCCCTTATAGTTTGACACACACTTTTTTCAGTTTTATTGAGGTATAATTTGCAAACTATAAACTTCACTCATTGTAAATGTACAGCTTGAGTTCTAGTAAATTTGTACAGTTGTGCAAACATCACCACAATCCAGTCCTAAAATGCTTAAACATTTTTAATGGTTTGTTTGCATCATGATTTTATTAGGGCCAATACATTGCGATTAAGTGATGTCTTCTTTGTTTTGTTTTGATTTTTATTTAGGTGATGTCTTGGAAGTCTCTTTTAATACATAGGTTTTTTTTTTTTTTTTTTTTTTAAGTGAAGAAATGGACCTTTGCCTGGATTTTGTCAAGGGCATCATTGAGATAGTATTTAACATATTTCTTCCCCTCTGCATTTTCTATAAGTTGGGTGTAAGGGCTCATTCAGGTTCAGGTTGAGTTCTTTTCTTTAGTATGATTACTTCATGAATGGTGCAGTATGCGTCCAACAGGGTGTCAAGTGTGTGATTTATCTCTTTTCTTGACGGCAGCAGCCTTCAGTAATTATTGCCCAAGTCCATTACTTCATTAGGATTGCAAAATGGTGGTTTTCTAATTTCATTTTCCTCCTGCCTTTATTACTTCTGTAAGATAAACTTGTCCTCTTAAACCATTTGGTCTCCTAAGGAATGAATTTGCATATGAAAAGCAAGATAGATGCTTAATTCTTTTGCTTTATTATTTTTCAAAATAGTGAGCTGATTCTCCCGCATCCTTCAAAGACAGTCACTGAGTTTGGTTTTGGTTTTGGTTTTTATTGTCATTATAAAGCCAGAGATACAGACTTACTGGAAGTATTTCAGTTTACTGTGGTAATTGTCTTCTTTGATGCTCAGTTGTTCCATTTTGTGCCCATTGGAATCTGGTCAACTCGGCACCTCTTTCCTTTTGGATGTGACTCTTGTAGGTTTTGGTAGCTTCTGTTTTCTCGGGTAGTATGACAAAAATTTCCGGGCTCATTTGGTGCATTTTATGCCACATATCTAGAGTCAATCATTTCTTCAAGGATCACTTATTCTTTTGGGTGGAAAATTGTATTCAGAGACCATACTCTGGGCACTAGGAAGCTCATTCGTTCTGGATAGCTTATTTTTCATTTGACTTCCCAGGTGACTCGGTGGTAAACAGCTTGCCTGCAAAATGCAGGAGACACAGGAGATGCAGGTTTCATCCCTGGGTCAGGAAGATTCTCTGGAGTAGAAAATGGCAATCTGCTGCAGTATCCTGGCCTAGAAAGTTCTATGGACAGGGGAGCCTGGTGGGCTACAGTCCATAGGGTCACGAAGAGTCAGAGACAACTGAACAACAATAACAACCTTGTTTCTCAGTAGGGTTTTTAGTAGACAAAGCTAGAAAAAAGTGGTTTAAGATAAAATACATCTTAATGCATAGTGCTACTTCTAATTCAAACTCAAGAGGATAACGTTTTTTATTAAATCTAATCGATTGTACAATTGTACTTTTGGCTTCAGGTTGAGTTCTTTTCTTTAGTATGATTACTTCATGAATGGTGCAGTATGCGTCCAACAGGGTGTCAAGTGTGTGATTTATCTCTTTTCTTGACGGCAGCAGCCTTCAGTAATTATTGCCCAAGTCCATTACTTCATTAGGATTGCAAAATGGTGGTTTTCTAATTTCATTTTCCTCCTGCCTTTATTACTTCTGTAAGATAAACTTGTCCTCTTAAACCATTTGGTCTCCTAAGGAATGAATTTGCATATGAAAAGCAAGATAGATGCTTAATTCTTTTGCTTTATTATTTTTCAAAATAGTGAGCTGATTCTCCCGCATCCTTCAAAGACAGTCACTGAGTTTGGTTTTGGTTTTGGTTTTTATTGTCATTATAAAGCCAGAGATACAGACTTACTGGAAGTATTTCAGTTTACTGTGGTAATTGTCTTCTTTGATGCTCAGTTGTTCCATTTTGTGCCCATTGGAATCTGGTCAACTCGGCACCTCTTTCCTTTTGGATGTGACTCTTGTAGGTTTTGGTAGCTTCTGTTTTCTCGGGTAGTATGACAAAAATTTCCGGGCTCATTTGGTGCATTTTATGCCACATATCTAGAGTCAATCATTTCTTCAAGGATCACTTATTCTTTTGGGTGGAAAATTGTATTCAGAGACCATACTCTGGGCACTAGGAAGCTCATTCGTTCTGGATAGCTTATTTTTCATTTGACTTCCCAGGTGACTCGGTGGTAAACAGCTTGCCTGCAAAATGCAGGAGACACAGGAGATGCAGGTTTCATCCCTGGGTCAGGAAGATTCTCTGGAGTAGAAAATGGCAATCTGCTGCAGTATCCTGGCCTAGAAAGTTCTATGGACGGGGGAGCCTGGTGGGCTACAGTCCATAGGGTCACGAAGAGTCAGAGACAACTGAACAACAATAACAACCTTGTTTCTCAGTAGGGTTTTTAGTAGACAAAGCTAGAAAAAAGTGGTTTAAGATAAAATACATCTTAATGCATAGTGCTACTTCTAATTCAAACTCAAGAGGATAACGTTTTTTATTAAATCTAATCGATTGTACAATTGTACTTTTGGCTTCTTGATCAGTCCTTTGTTCATTTTAATTGCTGATCAGTATTTCATTGTACAGTATAATACACTTTGTGTATCCATTTGCCAGCTGATAGACCTTTGGGTTGTTTTCTGTAATTTTGGCAATTATGAACAAGGCTGCTATGGAAAATCTCATCCAAGTCTTCATACAGACACATGCTTTATTTTCTCTTAGGCAGATACCTAGGTGTGGAAACCATTTTCCAAAATGGTTACACCATTTCACACTCCCACCATGGTTGCAAGTTCCAGTTTCTCCACTTTCTAGGCAACACTTGCTCGGTGCTGTTCCCAGCCTATCTTTCTGATTATAACCATTTTAGTGGGCGTAAAGTGCTTTCTCATTTTGGTTTTAATTTGCATTTCTCTCATGTTGAGCATCTTTTCAAGTTTAAGTTGGCCATTTGCATATTTTCTTTGGTGAAATGTCTATTTAAATCATTTGCCTAATTTTAGAAATTGATTTTGTCTTCTTATTGAGTTGCATAAGCTCTTTATATATTCTGGATGCAAATCCTTTGTCAGATGTAGGATTAGCAAGTATTTTCTCCCAGACTGAGGCTTGGTTTTTTTGTTTTCTTAAAGGTGTCTTATGAAGTACAAAAGGTTTTAATTTTGATGAAGTCAAATATAATAATTCTTTTATGGACCATACTTGTGGTGTGATTTTTAAGTCTTTGGATTCCCTTGTAACTCAGCTGGGAGAGAATCCACTTGCAATGTAGGAAACCCTGGTTTGATTCCTGGGTCAGGAAGATTCTCCTGAAGAAGGGATAGGCTACTCACTCCAGTATTCTTGAGCTTCCCTGGTGGCTTAAATGGAAAAGAAAAAGTCTGCAATGTGGGAGACCTGGGTTGAGAAGATCCCCTGGAGAAGGGAAAGGCTATCCACTCCAGTATTCTTGCCTGGAAAATTCCATGGCTCCTCTCTGGATCGCAAAGAATTGAATACGATGGAACGACTTCACTTTCTTTTTCTAAATCTTTGCCCACCCCAGGGACATGTAGGTTTTCTTTTATATTTTTTTCCAGGGGGTTTACAGTTTTAGCTTTTATAGTTAGGTCTTAGATCCATTATGGGCTTATTTTTTTGTGTAAGGGTCTAGATTAACTTTTGTATGTCAATATCCAATTGTTCCAGCGCCAATTATTGAGAAGACCATCCTTTCTCCATTGAATGGCCTGGGAATTTTCTTTTTTTTTTAACTTGAAACTTTTTATTTTGTATTGGAATATAGCCAGTTAGCAACTCTGTGGTAGTTTCAGGTCAGCAGTGAAGGGACTCAGCCATATATAAACGTGCATCTAGTCTCCTGCAGCCTCTTGTACTCTCTTAGTGATAGGGAAGACTGGAATGACAGCCCCTGTGGAAAGCACTATAGAGGCTGCTCAAGAAACTAGAAATGGAAGTACCATATGATTGAGCAATCCCATTTTTGGGTATATATCCAAAGAAAATGAAGTCATTATCATGAAGAGCTGTCTGTATTCCCATGCTCATTGCACCGTTCACAATAGCCAGTGTATGGAAACAATTTACGTGTCAATTGATGAGCAGATAAAGAAAAAATGATGTAGATATATCCACACATTGGAGGGCTATTCAGCCTTAAAAAAGAAGGGAATTCTGCCATTTGTGATCATGCAGATGAGACTGGAGGTCATCATACTGAGTGAAATAAGCTAGACATAGAAAAACAAAAAGTGCACAGTACCACTTAGATGTGAAACAGTCAGGTTCACAGAAACAGGGTAGAAAAGTGGTTGCCGGGCTTCTTCTGGTGGTCCAGTGGGTAAGGACACTGCCTTGCAGTGCAAGGGGTGCCGGTTTGATCCCTGGCCTGGGAAGATCCCACGTGCCGCGGAGCGGCTGGACTGATGTGTCCAATCACCGAGCTTGAGCTCTGGGGCGCATGCGCCCAGAACCAGCGCTCTGTGACAGAGGCCACCACGATGGGAGGCCCACAGGAGCCAAAGAACAAAGACGGATGAAAATAGAGAGAAATGAAAGACCAATAGAAATGACCCGCCCATCCCCCTCCTTTCCCACCCCCCCCAAAGAAAGATAAATAAATTAAAAAAAAAAAAAAAGATTGCCAGGAGCTGTGGATGGGGATATAGGAAGAGACTGGTCAAAGGGTATAGATTTTCAGTTCAGAAGCCCGACTTGATTTGGTAATTCTTTTTATACATTGTTGGATTTGATTTGCCAATATTTTGCTGTGTCTTTTTGTGATTATGTTCATGAGAGATATTGGCCTGTAGTATTCTTTTCTTATAATATCTTTACCTGGTTTTTGTATTAGGGTAATCCTGGCCTCATAGAATGAGTTAGGAGGTATTCCTTCTGCTTCTATTTTCTGGAAGAGATGTGGGAAATTGATATAATTTATTTCATAAATGTTTGGTAGTACTCCTCAGTGAATAATTTTGACCTGCTGCTTTCTGATTAGGAAAGTTACTAATTATTCAGTTTATTTTCTAGATATGGGTCTATCAGATTATCTATTTCTCCTTGTGTGAATTTTGTTAGTTTGTGTGTTCCAAGGAGTTGGTTCTTTTCATTTATCAGATCCGTGGCCATAGAATTTTGTATAATATCCCTCTATTTCTTTTAAAGTCTGTGGGGTCATTAGTGTTGATTTTCACCATTTTTAACTAAACCTCTAAATTTCATCAGTAGTAGTTATGAATAATGTAACTTGAATTCAAATGCCCTTGGCTGACTCTGACACTGTTTGAATGATATAACAGTGAGTATTAATTCTGTTACTATTTTTTATTTTTATAGATGTAAGTGCTAAGAACTTTTGTCTGCATACATAAGTAGATGGGAGTGGAAAGATTCTGTTAGAGCATTGCCACTCAATTCTCTGAATACTTTCTGAGTTAAATGCCAAAATCACTTGGGGGAATCTTTCATCAAAAAATATTTTTAGATGAATATAGTGGATAAATCTATCAGGAGCTCCTTTCATTTTGTTAAAAGCAATGAGTTAGAAACAAGTTGGACTGCAAGAAGATTTTTTATTTACTCATTAGTGTTTGCACTTTCTCAGACCTCAACATTCCAAATAAAACTTTGCCTGGCACCTGGAGGTATTGCATGGACAAAGCATCATTATTATAGATCTGGGATGAGGAAGAGGTAAATGTTTCTTTCGTTAAAAGGGAAAAGGAATTTTGAAAGAGGAAGGAAGACGAGGGAATTTGTAGCATACTCAACCTTCAAGTCGAACAGGTTAGGAGAGAATCAAGGCAAAGCTTGAGGCTTTGAAAATTATTTCCCCTAAAACTGTGTAAGTGCCTTGGTGTTCATTGGAAATTTTTGTGTATTTGGGGGCAGGTACCCTATTTCGAAGACCCTCCTGTGGAAAAGGTAGGAAGGCATCCTTAATAATGTAGCACTTGATAAGAGCCCCAAAGGAAGTGAGGGTGGAACCATCAAGTTACATGTTCAGACGGAGCCACAAAGGCAAAGGCTTTGGGGTAGGAGTGATCTTGGAACATTCTGAAAATAGCAAGAAGGCTAATATTCATTGTTGCAGCAGACATAAGGAAAAGAGGCCATGGACATGAGGCCAGAGAGGGAATCAGCCTCATGTGAGACCTTAGAGTCCAAGGTAGGAATGTGGGATTATGTTTGGGGTGAGATTGGAAGAATGGCTCTCCTTTGGAGGGTTTTGATCTTGGGGTGACATGACCTGATTTTTTCTTATTTTTGACTATTCTGGGTTTTCACTGCTGCTGCAGGCTCTTTTCTAATTGCACGCAGTGGGGGCTACTCTCTAGTTGAGATGAGCAGGCTTCTTGTTGAGGTGACTTCTCTTGTTGTGGAACTCGGGCTCTAGGCCACATGGGCTTCAGTAGTTGCAGCACCTAGGCTCAGTAGTTGCGGCTCCGAGGCTCTAGAGCACAGGCTCCATAGTTGTGGCTCACAGGCTTCATTGCTCCACAGCATGTGGGATCTTCCCGAATCAGGGATGGAACTTGTGTCTTGTGCATTGGCAGGCGAGCTCTTTACCACTGAGCTACCAGGGAAGCCCCTGATTTTCTTTTTTAAAGAAAGACTTATTTGTTTATTTATTGGGTTGCTCTGGTTCTTTGTGGCTCGTGGGCTCTTCGATCTTTGTTGCAGCAGGCAGGATCTTTCGTTGCAGCATGTGAACTCTTAGTTGGGGCATGTGGGATCAGGACTCAAACCCGGGCTGCCAGCAGTGGAAGCTCAGAGTCCTCATCACTGGACTGCCAGGAATTCCCTCAATGGATAGTTTGCAACGATCGTTAGTCCCACGTTTTGATATTTATTGATTTTTTTAAGAAACAGTTCTTTTACTTAGGGACAGCCACATGGATTACTCAGGCGATCACCAGGTTCATGTCTCAGCTCTTCCAACTCACAAAATGTTTCCCTCTTCAGTCCACACACTGTTCGTTACAATGAAAATCCACTCTGTGTCCAAAGCCATGACAGGAATTGATTCATAACACTGAAATAATTTCAACCAGTGTGAAGAACACTGCTCAGAGAATGTTCGGCTTGTGTTCTTTCTGAGTTCATTGGGAAAGAAATGTCTTTGAGCACCCAGCATAAAGTTTCCTTGTCTGTGAAATATTTTTCCCAAAAAAGAAACTGGATAGGACTGAAACAAGCAGATTTGGTAAGGTGTGGACTGAATTCAGTAAGTCAACTGTAAGAAGACATTTTAGAGACATTTGGGGAAAATAGAATATATTTAGAAATAATACTGGTCTTCCCTGGTGGTCCAGTGATTGACTCTGTGCTTCCACTGCAGGGGCCACAGGTTCGATTCCTAGTTGGGGAACTAAGATTCCACATGGTGGTTGGCACCAGTGAAAAGGAAAGAAAGAATATTAAGTCATTATTTCTTAAGAATGATAATGGACTGTGAGAAAAGCAGATCCTGCAGGGGTGCTGTGTGACCGTCTGGAGGGGTGGGATGGGGGATATACATATGACTAATCTGGGAACATACATATCTGTAAACAACAAAACTCTGTAAAAGTTAAAAGTAAAATAAAAGTTAAAAAAAAAAGAATGATAACGGATCTGTTGTCATGTTAAATTTGAATCTCTATGAATGAAGATCAATACTGAAATTTACAGGTAATATCGTATGAGGCCTGGGATTGTCTTACAATATCCCAGAAAATACGAGGAATAGATGAAGTAAGAATGGTGAAATGTTGATAGAAGTTGGAACCAGGTCATGGTACAAGGGGTTAATTTTTACCACTTTCTTGATTTTTGTGTGTGTTTGAAATTTTCCATAATAACACATTGAAAAAAAATTTTTTTTCATGTCTGGATTTTAACTTTTCATTTTATTGGAGAGAAGTTAAAATAAGGGGTTGTCTAGTTCAATACCAGATTTCTGGCAGTATGTGTCCTAGTTTAGAGAGGAGGCATAGCCCAGACCACAAAAATGCCCGACTGTTATCCCATCTGCCTGTGCTCATCCTCCAAGGCAGGCAGTGCCACCCACTGTGGGTTTCACTGGGAACTACCTCAGTGGGGCTGAAGGAAGGGTGAGCCTACTGAGCAGGCAGGCCTCAGTTCAAACCCTCGGCCACCTCCTATTGTATGATGATCTTTCCTAAGTATAATAAACATACCTATATTGAGCTTCTATGTCCTTTGTGCCCTCTCAAACTCATAGAAAAACTGAGGCTTGAGACCTGCTTGGCAGTCCAGTAGTTGAGAGTCTGCCTGCTGGTACCAGGGACAGGGTTCAATCCCTGATCTGGAAACTAAGAACCCACATGCTGTGGAGCAATAAGCCTGCGTGCCACAATGACTGAGTCAATGCTCTGGAGTCCTTGTTCTGAAACAAGAGAAACTGATAGGGACAGAGTAGAATAGGTAGGTGGTTGTTTAGTCCTAGTAGGGGATGATAGGTAGAAGGGAGACACCTGAGAAAGGTTGGGAGGCCAGTGAGTTGACGATAACTCAGGAGAGCTGTTCCTTGTTAAGTGAAGCAGGCTCGACTGGGTATAAACAGCTGATGAAGGAGGAGCTGGCGAAGAAGCAACCAATGATGTATGTCCTGCATCTGCGTCTACTTGAGTGGGGTGGTCTTCTACCATCCTATATATATGGCTGCCCACTCAATTGAGGGGATTGCAGAGCAGAGTTTTCTTGCCTGCCTGCTTACACCGCTTACAAGTACCCTATCCTAATAAATCCTTTTGTTGTCTATCACTCTGCTTCTCGCTGAATTCTTTCTGCATTGAGGCAAAAAGAACCTGAGCCTCAGTGGGTCCAGACATTGAGTGAGTGCTGGATTAACCAGGTCATGGTACAGGGGTTAATTTTACCACTTTCTTGATTTTTGTGTGTGTTTGAAATTTTCCATAATAACACATTGAAAAAATTTTTTCATGTCTGGATTTTAACTTTTCATTTTATTGGAGAGAAGTTAAAATAAGGGGTTGTCTAGTTCAATACCAGATTTCTGGCAGTATGTGTCCTAGTTTAGAGAGGAGGCATAGCCCAGACCACAAAAATGCCCGACTGTTATCCCATCTGCCTGTGCTCATCCTCCAAGGCAGGCAGTGCCACCCACTGTGGGTTTCACTGGGAACTACCTCAGTGGGGCTGAAGGAAGGGTGAGCCTACTGAGCAGGCAGGCCTCAGTTCAAACCCTGGGCCACCTCCTATTGTATGATGATCTTTCCTAAGTATAATAAACATACCTATATTGAGCTTCTATGTCCTTTGTGCCCTCTCAAACTCATAGAAAAACTGAGGCTTGAGACCTGCTTGGCAGTCCAGTAGTTGAGAGTCTGCCTGCTGGTACCAGGGACAGGGTTCAATCCCTGATCTGGAAACTAAGAACCCACATGCTGTGGAGCAATAAGCCTGCGTGCCACAATGACTGAGTCAATGCTCTGGAGTCCTTGTTCTGAAACAAGAGAAACTGATAGGGACAGAGTAGAATAGGTAGGTGGTTGTTTAGTCCTAGTAGGGGATGATAGGTAGAAGGGAGACACCTGAGAAAGGTTGGGAGGCCAGTGAGTTGACGATAACTCAGGAGAGCTGTTCCTTGTTAAGTGAAGCAGGCTCGACTGGGTATAAACAGCTGATGAAGGAGGAGCTGGCGAAGAAGCAACCAATGATGTATGTCCTGCATCTGCGTCTACTTGAGTGGGGTGGTCTTCTACCATCCTATATATATGGCTGCCCACTCAATTGAGGGGATTGCAGAGCAGAGCTTTCTTGCCTGCCTGCTTACACCGCTTACAAGTACCCTATCCTAATAAATCCTTTTGTTGTCTATCACTCTGCTTCTCGCTGAATTCTTTCTGCATTGAGGCAAAAAGAACCTGAGCCTCAGTGGGTCCAGACGTTGGGTGAGTGCTGGATTAAGTCCCGGCCGCGTGGGTTTGAGTCCCGGACAGGGTTTTGGCCGGGATTGAGTCCTGACTATGTGGATTCAAGTCCCAAGCAGGGTTTTGGCTGGGGTTAAACCTTAGCCACGTGGGTTCGAGTCCCAAACCAGGTTTTGGCTAGGCTCAAACCCCAGTCATGTGGGTTCAAGTCCCAAGCAGGATTCGATCAGGTCTGGGTGCTGGGTTGAAGTCTCAAATCGAGGTAAAACCCTTTCAAAACCACCCCAATGAGAAACCTTCTTACTGCTACAAAGACCCAGCATAGCCACACACACGTAAAATCTAAAGCTGAAATTTGTAAAAATAATAATAACCTGAAGGGTTAGAAATAATGCACAGAAAATATCTAATGCATGGTTAAGGTCTGATAAAAAGAAAATTGTTAATGAAAAGCTTGTTTGTCTTCCCATCCTGGGGAATAGTCCTTTGTCTGGTGTTACAGAAATAACTCAACCAAGAAACCCAGCTCTGTGTTGAGAGAGTTTTCCCTGCGTGTTTATCTTTGGGAGGAAAGAGTCCTTATCTTGAGATCTCCTTCATGGGCGCCCCCACCTACCCACCCATCGCCCTCAACTGCTACCCTGTAGTGCTTTTATGCAAATTTATTTACAAGTCTGTCTTTAGGACTTGGGTTAAGAATTTGAAATAGGGGCTTCCCTGGTGGTCTAGTGGGTAAGGACACTGCCTTGCAGTGCAAGGGGTGCCGGTTCGATCCCTGGCCTGGGAAGATCCCATGTGCTGTGGACTGGCTGAACCGATGTGTCTAACTACCGATCCAGCTCTCTGGAGCACATGTGCCCAGAGCTGGTGCTCTGTGATGAGAGAGGCCGCTGTGATGGGAGGCCCACACAGGCCAAGGAACAAAGATGGATAAAAATAAGTGGATGAAAGACCAAAAGAAGTGGCCTATATATATATATAATTAAAAAAAAAGAATTTGAAATACATGTTTATTTAAAACATGATGATTTGAGAGGAAGCTTAAAATGTGTCTAAGACATTTGAAAAAATATTTATTTATTTGGCTGTGCTTAGTCTTAGCTGTGGCACTTGGGATCTAGTTCCCTGACCAAACATTGAAACTGAGGCCCGTGCATTGGGAAATGGGTTCTTAGCTACTAGACCATCAGGGAAATCCCTCTAAGACATTCTTCAGTTGTTGAGTTGCCTTCATAATTTATTTATTTTTGCTCCTTTGGGTGGCTAATAAAATAAAAATTACTTCGGATCCTAATTCCTTTGCTAATTCCTTGGCTCCCCTGAAATGAGAAAACCTCTTCCTTGTTGCAAAGTGGAGGCTAATAAGAATAACAACATTCATGATACCATGCATACAGTTTATCAATAGTTTTTTTCTTACAATGTCTTTTTGCTTATAAAGGTAACATGGCATGAAAATCCACCTGATTCTCTTATATTTCATTAGTCTATATCATAAGTACTTTTCCAGTTTTCAAAAAATATTATGTTTGCCATTTTGTTTTATTTATGCTTACGACATTTTTGTGGGCTAGAGAGGTGGGAAATAGTATTTGCTGATAGAGTGGGTCAAGGTGAAGGTCTTCCTTCTACAGATCACAATTCTACCTCAGCATTCTAGCCATTTATTAGATCCAGATTAGAATCCACCCATTGATCTGGAAGTCATGCCTGGTTAATTTTCCAGCTGACAACTGCTCCCTCCCCCTGCGCCCAGTCCCCTCCCTCGGGGAATTTCCCAAGGAAACAGACCTGCAGTGACTCAGCCAGCCCACACTTCACAGCCTCCAGCAGCCCCCACATCACTCACCTTGATCATACTTGAAGGAAATCAAAAGTAACACTTAGTTGGGAAAGGGCCAGCCCTCCTACCCTGGGTGACACAGCCTCCCACTCTGCTGTAGGTTTCTTCTTCCTTTGGACTCGCAGATCGGGCTGAGATTCAAGAGCTGCTGCTGTGTGGACCAGAACTGTGGCAGAGCTCGGTTCCTGGTGGACCATGGGGGTGGTAGACACTGAGTCTCTGATTGGAGATGGCAGCAGAGGATACCATCCTTGCTCCTCTTCTGTGGAGTCCACTTACTTTCTCAGTGTGTTTCTGGGGTCAAAAGTCTCAGCAGATAGCCTTTTGCTGACTAGCAAGGAGGCCCTGCATTTATCAGTATGTGCTGGATATAAATAAGAACTATCATTTATCTAGCTTATAGCATGCAGCATGCACCAGGCACCGAGCTGAGCAAAACATCCCGTCAGCAATTATAGAGCCCCTGGGAATATGGTTGTGAATAAAGCTCTCCAGAAGCTTATAATCCACTGGGGGTGACCGCCACTCTACAACAGCTGTTTGAATGATTGTTGGTCAGTTGTCAAGCCATGTGTGACTCTTTTTGACCTCCTGGACTGCCACATACCAGGCCTCCCTCTCCCTCACCATCTCCCAGACGTTGCCCAAGTTCATGTCCATTGAATCGTTGATGCCGTCCCCACCATCTCATCCTCTGTCGCCTTTTCTCGCTCTGCCTTCAGTGACTCCAAGAGAGAAAGCTCTATGCAGGCGGAAGGCCAGGGCATACTGGGAGTCTATAAGTAACTTCTAATTCCATTTTATTCTCACAGAGCTGTGGGAGGTAGGCATTTCTATCCCTCCTTTTTCAGACAAGACAGCTGATGTTGAGAGAGTTTAAATAAATTTATTAGTGAAAGGGAGGGGGTTAAATAACCAAAAGCATTCAGCCAATCCACCATTGATCTGGAAGTCATGCCTGGTTAATTTTCCAGCTGACAACTGCTCCCTCCCCATGCGCCCAGTCCCCTCACTCAGAGAATTTCCCACGTAAACAGACCTGCACTGACGCAGCCAGCCCACACTTCACAGCCTCCAGCAGCCCCCACATCACTCACCTTGATCATACTTGAAGGAAATCAAAAGTAACACTTAGTTGGGAAAGGGCCAGCCCTCCTACCCTGGGTGACACAGCCTCCCACTCTGCTGTAGGTTTCTTCTTCCTTTGGACTCGCAGATCGGGCTGAGATTCAAGAGCTGCTGCTGTGTGGACCAGAACTGTGGCAGAGCTCGGTTCCTGGTGGACCATGGGGGTGGTAGACACTGAGTCTCTGATTGGAGATGGCAGCAGAGGATACCATCCTTGCTCCTCTTCTGTGGAGTCCACTTACTTTCTCAGTGTGTTTCTGGGGTCAAAAGTCTCAGCAGATAGCCTTTTGCTGACTAGCAAGGAGGCCCTGCATTTATCAGTATGTGCTGGATATAAATAAGAACTATCATTTATCTAGCTTATAGCATGCAGCATGCACCAGGCACCGAGCTGAGCAAAACATCCCGTCAGCAATTATAGAGCCCCTGGGAATATGGTTGTGAATAAAGCTCTCCAGAAGCTTATAATCCACTGGGGGTGACCGCCACTCTACAACAGCTGTTTGAATGATTGTTGGTCAGTTGTCAAGCCATGTGTGACTCTTTTTGACCTCCTGGACTGCCACATACCAGGCCTCCCTCTCCCTCACCATCTCCCAGACGTTGCCCAAGTTCATGTCCATTGAATCGTTGATGCCGTCCCACCATCTCATCCTCTGTCGCCCTTTTCTCGCTCTGCCTTCAGTGACTCCAAGAGAGAAAGCTCTATGCAGGCGGAAGGCCAGGGCATACTGGGAGTCTATAAGTAACTTCTAATTCCATTTTATTCTCACAGAGCTGTGGGAGGTAGGCATTTCTATCCCTCCTTTTTCAGACAAGACAGCTGATGTTGAGAGAGTTTAAATAAATTTATTAGTGAAAGGGAGTGCCGGGATTTGACTCAAGATCTATCTGATGCCAAGGACTTGGTGTTCTCCTCCCCTGTGCTTAGTACTCATATACAGAAATAAAGCTACAAACCACTGTGGGAAATGTACAAGGTAAGTTTCGATTGAACCACATCACTTGCTGTTGAATTAGATGATCAGAGCTTCAGGGGACCTGTAAAACTTCTGAAACTCAATGCAGCTTTGAGGGGATATGTGCACGTATTTCTTGGGAGAAGGTCCCTAGATCATACTATGTTCTCTAAGCGATCAATGACACTAAGGGTTTCCTAGCCACTGTATCAGTCCGTGTATTCATAACCCTTATCCTGACTTCCCTCAGTCTCTGCCCACTGAAGGGGCGGCTGAACAAAGTCTGCCCAAAAAGACGTGGGCAGTCATCAGTCCCCACAGTTTTTCAAGGTGCCAGTAGTGATGATGGAGACCAAACCAGTCAGTCTTAAGGGAAATCAACCCTGAATACTCGTTGCAAGGACTGAAGCTGAAGCTCCAGTATTTTGGTCATCTGATGCAAATAGCCAATTGATCGAAAAAGTCCCTGATGCTGGGAAAGATAGAGGGCAGGAGGAAAGGGGATTGGAGGATGAAATGGTTGGATGGCATCACCAACTCAGTGCACATGAACTTGGGCAAACTTTGGGGGATGATGAGGGACAGGGAGGCTTGACGTGCTGTAACCCATGAGGTTGCAAAGAGTTGGACCCACGTGGGTGACTGAACACACACACACAGTGATGACGGCAAGGTAACCTGACGAGTCTTGCTCCTCCCCCTTGCCTGCCAAGCCGTGTGGTTGGAGCAGGTAGAACAGGTGGGGTAGGTCTCTCCTAAGGTACTGAAGATCTTCTCCCACTGTTCAGTGGTGCTCAAGAATCCAGAATTTCCGGTTGTTTTCCAGGCTGCTGTAGCTAAGTAGCTGCACACCCCTGGTAACGTTAAGACAACAGAAATGTCTTCTCTCCCACCTCTGGAGTCTAGAAGTGACGCCATCCAACCATCTCATCCTCTTTCGTCCCCTTCTCCTCCTGCCCTCAATCTTTCCCAGCATCAGAGGCTTTTCCAATGAGTCGGTTCTTTGCATCAGACGGCCAAAGTATTGGAGCTTTATCTTCAGCCTCAGTCCTCCCAGTGAATATTCAGGGTGGATTTCCTCTCAGATTGAAACATTCGTCAGTTGGTGGGCATGAATTTTCACTTTTTTATGATTTTGTATTTTGTTTGTTTTTATTTTGAATTCGAGGATAATTGCTGTACAATATTGTGTTGGTTTGTGCCATGCATCAGCATGAGTCAGTCATAGGTGTGTACTTGACCGTTTCTCCCACCTCCCACTCCCACAGAGCCCTGGGTTTGAGCTCCTTCCTCTACTTTCTGACTATTACAGACAATGCTGCTTTGAGTGTAGGTGTACAGATTTTTGTGTGGATATATTTTTATTTGTCTTGGGCACATAGAGTTGCTGGATGGTATGCTAGCACTTGGAGAAATGGTCAGGCTGTTTTCCAAAGTGTCCACAGGCCTGTACACTCCCACAGCAGTGTTTCGATTTCTCTACATCCTTACCAACACTTACTGTTTCTTCCTTTTTTATTATATGCATTCAACTGGGTGTGAAATGATATCTCATTGTGGTTTTGATGAGCATTTCCTTGATGTCTGATGACTTTGAGAGTCTTTTCATGTGCTCACTGACCATTTATTTATCTCTCTTCTTTGGGAAAATGTCTGTTTAGATCTTTCATTCATGTATTAACCGGGCTCTTTATCTTTTTATTATCAAATTATAAACGTTTTCTGTGTATTCTGGATATAAGTTTCTAATTAGGTATCTGAATAACGGTTATTTTCTTCTATTTGTGTTTATTCACCTTCTTGATAGTGTCAGGGCCTTTTTTTTTGAGACGCAGGTGGCCATTTCAGGTAGAACAGGTGGGGTAGGTCTCTCCTAAGGTACTGAAGATCTTCTCCCACTGTTCAGTGGTGCTCAAGAATCCAGAATTTCCGGTTGTTTTCCAGGCTGCTGTAGCTAAGTAGCTGCACACCCCTGGTAACGTTAAGACAACAGAAATGTCTTCTCTCCCACCTCTGGAGTCTAGAAGTGACGCCATCCAACCATCTCATCCTCTTTCGTCCCCTTCTCCTCCTGCCCTCAATCTTTCCCAGCATCAGAGGCTTTTCCAATGAGTCGGTTCTTTGCATCAGACGGCCAAAGTATTGGAGCTTTATCTTCAGCCTCAGTCCTCCCAGTGAATATTCAGGGTGGATTTCCTCTCAGATTGAAACATTCGTCAGTTGGTGGGCATGAATTTTCACTTTTTTATGATTTTGTATTTTGTTTGTTTTTATTTTGAATTCGAGGATAATTGCTGTACAATATTGTGTTGGTTTGTGCCATGCATCAGCATGAGTCAGTCATAGGTGTGTACTTGACCGTTTCTCCCACCTCCCACTCCCACAGAGCCCTGGGTTTGAGCTCCTTCCTCTACTTTCTGACTATTACAGACAATGCTGCTTTGAGTGTAGGTGTACAGATTTTTGTGTGGATATATTTTTATTTGTCTTGGGCACATAGAGTTGCTGGATGGTATGCTAGCACTTGGAGAAATGGTCAGGCTGTTTTCCAAAGTGTCCACAGGCCTGTACACTCCCACAGCAGTGTTTCGATTTCTCTACATCCTTACCAACACTTACTGTTTCTTCCTTTTTTATTATATGCATTCAACTGGGTGTGAAATGATATCTCATTGTGGTTTTGATGAGCATTTCCTTGATGTCTGATGACTTTGAGAGTCTTTTCATGTGCTCACTGACCATTTATTTATCTCTCTTCTTTGGGAAAATGTCTGTTTAGATCTTTCATTCATGTATTAACCGGGCTCTTTATCTTTTTATTATCAAATTATAAACGTTTTCTGTGTATTCTGGATATAAGTTTCTAATTAGGTATCTGAATAACGGTTATTTTCTTCTATTTTGTGGACTGTTTATTCACCTTCTTGATAGTGTCAGTTCTGGTGCCAAAGCTGTTGATTGTGATGATGTCTGTTTTGCCCATTTAAAAAAATTACCTCTTGCTTGTGCTTTTGGTGCTGTAGCTAAGAAACCATTGCTTAATCCAAATCCACAAAGATTTATGCCTGTGAGTTTTTTTTTTTTTTTTTTAGGGTTTAATAGTTGAATGCTTCTCATTTATTTATGTACGTATTTTTAGTTGTTCCATGCAGCCCTCGAGATTTTAGTTCCAGGCCAGGGATCAAACCTGTGCCCCCTGCCTTGGGAGTGTGGAGTCTCAACCACTGGACTGACACCGAGTCCCTAACACTTCTATTTTGGTCTCTGGTCTGTTTTGGGGTTGTTCTTTTTTAAACTTTTTTTTTGGGGGGCCACTTCTATTGGTCTCTCATTTATTTATTTTCATCCATCTTTGTTCTCTGGCCCGTGTGGGCCTCCCATCGCAGTGGCCTCTGTTGTCGCAGAGCACCGGCTCTGGGCGCATATGCTCCAGAGCTCTGGCTCGGTAATTGGACACA
Source organism: Tragulus kanchil (assembly GCA_022376925.1). Taxonomy (NCBI): domain Eukaryota; kingdom Metazoa; phylum Chordata; class Mammalia; order Artiodactyla; family Tragulidae; genus Tragulus; species Tragulus kanchil. The sequence continues at coordinate 70,854,978 of JAIOJX010000003.1, read as the reverse complement.
TCTGTCCAGCCGCTCCGAGGCACGTGGGATCTTCCCAGGCCAGGGATCGAACCGGCGCCCCTTGCACTGCAAGGCGGTGTCCTTACCCACTGAACCACCAGGGAAGCCCTTTGGTCTGTTTGGAGTTAATCCCTGTATATGATGTAAGGAAGGGGGGTGCAAATTCATTTTTTTTTCAGCATCATTTGTTGAAAGACTATTCTTTCCTCATTGAAATGTCTTGACATGAAGTGTGGTTTCCTATGGCATGGAAACAGTAACAGTGGGAAGTTAAAGAAATGGCAGAGAAATTTCTTGATGAATCCTGGATAGTAATACTTCACAGTAGCTACGCTGTGCTGTGCCTGTCACAAGCAGGATCTCATTTAATCCTCGCAGAACCTCCAGGAGGTACATTATGATTATTCTCATTTTACACATGAAGAAGCTAAGGCTTAGCGAGGTTAAGAAGCTTGCCCTAAAGGGCCCTTGGTAAGAATCAGTGTTGCTGGTCTTGGAATCCAGGTTCGTCCGGCTCCAGCCCTGCTAGGAACAGTCACTGCCTCATGCCAGAAACAACAGCAGCAGCTAACTATGTGTCAGCCACTATTCTAAACACATTACCAACTCACTTTATTTCTACAATAACCATAAAAGGGGTGTGTATTCCTTTACACCCACATATGGAGGGGATCCACTGAGATGCAGAGAGTTTAAAAAACAGCTCAACCAGTCTAAGTGGAAGAGCTTGGATTTTTTTTTTTTTTTTTAATTTCATTGATTTATTTACTGGCTGCACTTGGTCTTAGCTGTGGCGCATGGGATCTTTGAGCTTCGTTGTGGAATTCAATGCGGAATCTTTTAGTTGAAGCATGGGAGCTCTTTATTGCGGCATGTGGGATCGGGTCCCTGACCAGGGATGGAACCCAGGTCCCTTGCATTGGGAGCAAGGAGTCTCAGGCACTGAACCACCAGGCAAGTCCCCAGGGGCTGCTGTTTTAACTGCACGCTTTACTCTTCAAAGCTTGGTTGCTGGAGTTTTTAATTTTCGACTGCAGCGTCTTCATTTGGAGAACTTTATGGTCTATTCATTTGTGATTTCCACAAACAAGTTGCTTTAATTTCACCAGCGCTCCTTGTCACTGGTATTGCTCATTAGAACAGTCTTGAAGAAATTTCCAGGAGGTGTTTTGGTCTTAATGAGATGAGCAGTTTTCATAATGCTGAGCATCTGCTTTTCTAAATGAAGAGAGTTTCTTGTAATAACAGACATCAATAGCCTATATGAAAGCAACCAGTCCCCACTGTGGGTTTCACTCAAGGTGAGATGATGACCTTCACCCTTCAGGCCCGTCTCCTTATTTTTGGCCAACAGAGATAGATAAATGCTGCCATTCCACAAGATGGTGGGTACTGGGCTCTCCACCGTTACTGTTCCTTTTGAATCATGACATGTCACAGTTCATTAATTCCACTTGTTTTTTGGCACATGAGAAAAGAAGAAAACTGAGTCCCCCAAAGGTTATGCGTCTTCGCCCAGGACTTCTGATTTCGGTTCACTGTGTTCCTGACCTCCAGGCTACCTCTTGCTGATGTCAGTACATTTGTTCTTGCTTTCTTGGGAGTGAACCATCCCAAGGTGTCTGCTGCAAATGTATTAATGGTGGAATGCAGAATGATATAATGCTTCTCAGCCATTTTATTGTGAATTTACTCCAGATAGTTTTTGTTTAATCAGAACAATATTTCCTAGGTTGCCAGGCAACATAGTGATGGAGTTTTGGGCTTTGCCGCCGGCCAGCGAAATAGAAAAGGCTCTTTCACTTCCAGCATGGACTTTTTTCTTTCTCTTTCTAGATTCCTGTTCACTTTGTGTTGATCTCAAAGAATCAAATAGGTATAAAGGAAAAAAAAGTTGAAAAGCTCATTTAAGAGGAAGTGAGCTTTTTTTTTTGGATCTTGTACCTGAATAAGTGGATAGGTAGACATTCAATCGGTGTGTGCTAGTCTGAGAAAGTTGGCACCTTGGAGAGTTACATTGACTCAACAGGTTGAAGCAACTGGGGAAGGAGACCCCGTTAATTTAGATGAAATGAAAGGTTATGACCACAGAGTAACTTAAATATGTGCCCATCTTAGGAAGGGTATTGTGAACTTTGGGGTTGAAGGGGAGAAGAGATCAGGTTCAAGTAAACTACACATTCCAAATGGAGTAAATTAGATCGTACCATTCCCTCACTGCTTGTGGGCATGCTTTTCTAACCCTTTCAGCAATTTTGTCACGTTTAGGAATCCTGAGTGGAAATGGGAGGATGGCCATCGTGGAGAACACTGAAGAAAATGAACGAATGATTTGTGATGAGAGGAGAGACTAAAATAAAAACGATTGTGTTAATTAATTAGGCAGAGCCAGAATGCGTCTCACGACCTATCAGTACCTTTTCAAGCATCTAATCCCGCTGTTGGTATTTGTAGGCGTTGCATGTTGCTTTCTGTCCCATCTCTGATGACCTCAGTTTCTCCCTCTAGGAGAAGGTTAAAGAGTCTCTCTTTCACCAGGACGCCATTCACTTGTGCTGGTGGTGCCCGGATAACGTTCTCCTACTGTTCCTTTTGAATCATGACATGTCACAGTTCATTAATTCCACTTGTTTTTGGCACATGAGAAAAGAAGAAAACTGAGTCCCCAAAGGTTATGCGTCTCGCCCAGGACTTCTGATCTCGGTTCACTGTGTTCCTGACCTCCAGGCTACCTCTTGCTGATGTCAGTACATTTGTTCTTGCTTTCTTGGGAGTGAACCATCCCAAGGTGTCTGCTGCAAATGTATTAATGGTGGAATGCAGAATGATATAATGCTTCTCAGCCATTTTATTGTGAATTTACTCCAGATAGTTTTTGTTTAATCAGAACAATATTTCCTAGGTTGCCAGGCAACATAGTGATGGAGTTTTGGGCTTTGCCGCCGGCCAGCGAAATAGAAAAGGCTCTTTCACTTCCAGCATGGACTTTTTTCTTTCTCTTTCTAGATTCCTGTTCACTTTGTGTTGATCTCAAAGAATCAAATAGGTATAAAGGAAAAAAAAGTTGAAAAGCTCATTTAAGAGGAAGTGAGCTTTTTTTTTTGGATCTTGTACCTGAATAAGTGGATAGGTAGACATTCAATCGGTGTGTGCTAGTCTGAGAAAGTTGGCACCTTGGAGAGTTACATTGACTCAACAGGTTGAAGCAACTGGGGAAGGAGACCCCGTTAATTTAGATGAAATGAAAGGTTATGACCACAGAGTAACTTAAATATGTGCCCATCTTAGGAAGGGTATTGTGAACTTTGGGGTTGAAGGGGAGAAGAGATCAGGTTCAAGTAAACTACACATTCCAAATGGAGTAAATTAGATCGTACCATTCCCTCACTGCTTGTGGGCATGCTTTTCTAACCCTTTCAGCAATTTTGTCACGTTTAGGAATCCTGAGTGGAAATGGGAGGATGGCCATCGTGGAGAACACTGAAGAAAATGAACGAATGATTTGTGATGAGAGGAGAGACTAAAATAAAAACGATTGTGTTAATTAATTAGGCAGAGCCAGAATGCGTCTCACGACCTATCAGTACCTTTTCAAGCATCTAATCCCGCTGTTGGTATTTGTAGGCGTTGCATGTTGCTTTCTGTCCCATCTCTGATGACCTCAGTTTCTCCCTCTAGGAGAAGGTTAAAGAGTCTCTCTTTCACCAGGACGCTCATTCACTTGTGCTGGTGGTGTGGCCCTTGGGATAAACGTTCTCCTACCAGGGGCCAAGAGGCATGTGAAAGCTCCAGGATGCCACATCACACACACCCATTAAGTCACTGGTTTCACGAAGGCCCTGTCACTCTCATGTCGACACCTCCATGCCCTGCCTCCTGCCTCCCCACTCGCTCCTCCACTTTGGGTCCTAGCCCTTCTTTTTGGATACCTGCTTTTATGGAATGAAACCCAGATGCCTGGCCCTGTTTCCAGCTGCAGTCCCCTCCCCCTCGCTCCCTACATCCTGCAGCGTGCATGCACAATGAGTTTCCTTAATAAACAACACTCTTCCGGAATTTCTCTGATCTGATTTCCTCTGCTTCACCTCTGCCAGAATCACACTTGGCCAAGGTTTGCAATGACTCCTGACCGCCAACAAACAAGGACCGTTTCCTATGCTCGATCATTCATCCACTCACCCAGTCATAAAGCTGATTGTACCATGCTGGGCCCACGAGATGAAGGATGCTGCCCTGGCCCTCAATGATCTTACATTCTAGTAGAGGGGAAAACAATAAATGGACACGTTGGGCCACTGATCCAGTCTGAGGGCTGGCAATAACTTGGAAGATGCTTCTAGGCTTCCCTATAAGGGGGGCGATGCTTTTCCCCGTCTTTTTTTTAAGCCGCTTTAATCAGTCTTACTTCTTGTAAATGAGAAGAGATCAGGTTCAAGTAAACTACACATTCCAAATGGAGTAAATTAGATCGTACCATTCCCTCACTGCTTGTGGGCATGCTTTTCTAACCCTTTCAGCAATTTTGTCACGTTTAGGAATCCTGAGTGAAATGGGAGGATGGCCATCGTGGAGAACACTGAAGAAAATGAACGAATGATTTGTGATGAGAGGAGAGACTAAAATAAAAACGATTGTGTTAATTAATTAGGCAGAGCCAGAATGCGTCTCACGACCTATCAGTACCTTTTCAAGCATCTAATCCCGCTGTTGGTATTTGTAGGCGTTGCATGTTGCTTTCTGTCCCATCTCTGATGACCTCAGTTTCTCCCTCTAGGAGAAGGTTAAAGAGTCTCTCTTTCACCAGGACGCTCATTCACTTGTGCTGGTGGTGTGGCCCTTGGGATAAACGTTCTCCTACCAGGGGCCAAGAGGCATGTGAAAGCTCCAGGATGCCACATCACACACACCCATTAAGTCACTGGTTTCACGAAGGCCCTGTCACTCTCATGTCGACACCTCCATGCCCTGCCTCCTGCCTCCCCACTCGCTCCTCCACTTTGGGTCCTAGCCCTTCTTTTTGGATACCTGCTTTTATGGAATGAAACCCAGATGCCTGGCCCTGTTTCCAGCTACAGTCCCCTCCCCCTCGCTCCCTACATCCTGCAGCGTGCATGCACAATGAGTTTCCTTAATAAACAACACTCTTCCGGAATTTCTCTGATCTGATTTCCTCTGCTTCACCTCTGCCAGAATCACACTTGGCCAAGGTTTGCAATGACTCCTGACCGCCAACAAACAAGGACCGTTTCCTATGCTCGATCATTCATCCACTCACCCAGTCATAAAGCTGATTGTACCATGCTGGGCCCACGAGATGAAGGATGCTGCCCTGGCCCTCAATGATCTTACATTCTAGTAGAGGGGAAAACAATAAATGGACACGTTGGGCCACTGATCCAGTCTGAGGGCTGGCAATAACTTGGAAGATGCTTCTAGGCTTCCCTATAAGTCGGCTGGTTGGGTCATCAGTTTATTGCTTTGTAGCCTTCTTTACCTGATCAGTGTGTTTTGCCTTTTCATTCAAGCTACTCTTCTAGCTCTTCTTTGTTTTGGAGACCTTTTTTTTTTTTTTTTTTTTTTTTGTGATCCTGCCTTTATAAGGCCTACCTAATAGACTTTAAAATGTCTAAATTACCCCAATCAAATTGCAACATCATAAAAAAAAAAGAGAGAGAACTTAAGAATACAGAAAATGAGAAAGTTTAAAGGAAGGCAAGAATGAACTGTCTAATAAAAGCAAAGAAGGCAAAACAGAACTTTGAATGAGTTAGAATGTGGATCAGGTCTTTATGGACATTCATCATGCGTGGATATTTATGAATGTCACTAGTCAGAATTCAGGGATGTTCATTCTGTCCATGTGGGCCAGATGATGGAGCTGGCTATTTACACCCAGCGTCTGTTCTGATTGGTTGGTGCCAGAGTGGATTTACATGAAGGTAGTCAAGCCTTAGCTTCAGAACGCTTTATTTTGACAGCTGCCTGAAGATTCTAGGGAAGTGTCCATCCCCACGGTCATGTGTTTTTGTGAAACTTGTACACTTAAGATAGATTAATTCTAGCTGGTTAAGACCACTTCCACCTTCCATACGACTTCCTCTCTGTATGCTTATTGAGTTGGTGACTGCAGGCACTTTGGGGACCATGCTAAAGCTAGTGGGTGAACATTTAGTTTGGGTTAGAGGCATATGTTGATGAGACTCCCAGTCACTCTTGTGTAGAGTTAAATACCGCTGGCCGCTCTGATTTAGGAGTGGTTTCCAGAAATACTCCCAGTGCCCATTGTACTGGCCACACCAGCACTGTGAGCTGATATTTCATGAGAACAGGCACAAAGGCACCTGGTGCTAAAAATACATGGGGGATGGAAGATAATCAGGGTTGGATATGGAAGGAGCCAGAAGCCATGCTATGGTAAATGATTTCTTTATTAGTTTAAGCGGAAGATTCAGTTCTTATCCATGCCTCGTCAAAATTGAAGTTCTCCCTTATCCAGCCCTTACTTGATAATGCAGCATCTGCTGTTATTAATGCACCACAGAAAAATAATTTTTTATGCATTTGCATGGGGAGTTCATAGAAATATTTTGGCATTGAACAAGTGAATTGTAACAGAACACTTCAAATTACAATAAAAGCAGTAGTATGTTAAGAAGATAATATGTTTAAAAAAAAGAGTTGGATACATGCTTGGATTGTTATTTTTCTTTTTTTAAAATTTTGACCTCTTTTATTGGTTTTTTATTTATTTTCATCTATCTTTATTCTTTGACTTGTGTGGGCCTCCCATTGCAGTGGCCTTTCTCCTTGCAGAGCACCAGCTCTGGGCTCATGCGCTCCAGAGCGCTGGCTCCTAATTGGACACACTGGTCCAGCCACTCCCCACGTGGGATCTTCCCAGGGCAGGGAACAAACTGGTGCCCCTTGCACTGCAAGGCGGACTCTTTACCCACTGGACCACCAGGGAAGCCCTGTTTTTTTCCTTTATATATATATATATATATATTTAATATATATATTTTATTGAAGTATCATTGACTTACAAGGTGTCAAGAGCACAACAAGGTGATTTAGTTATACAGATACACATATATTATTTTTCAGGTTATTTTCCATTATAAGTTCTTATAAGACATCGACAATAGTTCCATGTATTACACAGTAAACCTCTGTGGCTTGTCACAAATCTAGTTTTTTTTTTTTTTTAAATTGGAAATCTACATGCTTGGATTCTTGTTTTTTTTTTTTTTTTTTTTTTTAATTTTGGCCTCTTTTATTGGTTTTTTATTTATTTATTATTTTCATCCATCTTTATTCTGGCCTCCCATTGCAGTGGCCTTTCTCCTTGCAGAGCACCAGCTCTGGGCTCATGCGCTCCAGAGCGCTGGCTCCTAATTGGACACACTGGTCCAGCCACTCCCCACGTGGGATCTTCCCAGGGCAGGGAACAAACTGGTGCCCCTTGCACTGCAAGGCGGACTCTTTACCCACTGGACCACCAGGGAAGCCCTGTTTTTTTCTTAATATATATATATATATATATATATATATATTAATATATATATTTTATTGAAGTATCATTGACTTACAAGGTGTCAAGAGCACAACAAGGTGATTTAGTTATACAGATACACATATATTATTTTTCAGGTTATTTTCCATTATAAGTTCTTATAAGACATCGACAATAGTTCCATGTATTACACAGTAAACCTCTGTGGCTTGTCACAAATCTAGTTTTTTTTTTTTTTTAAATTGGAAATCTACATGCTTGGATTCTTGTTTTTTTTTTTTTTTTTTTTTTAATTTTGGCCTCTTTTATTGGTTTTTTATTTATTTATTATTTTCATCCATCTTTATTCTGGCCTCCCATCGCAGTGGCCTCTCTCATTGCAGAGCACCGGCTCTGGACGCATGCACTCCAGAGTGCTGGCTCCTAATTGGACACACCAGTCCGCTCTGCTGCACGTGAGATCTTCCTGGGCCAGGGAGTGAACTGGTGCCCCTTGCACTGCAAGGCAGACTCTTTACTCACATGCCCCTTGCACTGCAAGGTGGACTCTTTACCCACTGGACCACCAGCTGAGCCCCCATGCTTGGATTCTTTACACTCTAATTAATGATGAGGAATGAATCTGGTGTCACCTCTAGACCCCAGCAGGATGGACTTCTCTTCTGGGCACCTGCGCTCCAGGGCCCAGCTCTAGCTATAGTCCCACATTGCTCACTCCAAGGGGAGCAGGATACGAGGAGTCAAAGGACACTTGTCTCTTAGTAGTATGAACAAGTGGGACAGTTTTGGTGAGAAATCTGCACCTGCTGACCCACACTGGAGACCAGTATTTAGAAAGCACAGTCTTTTTTTTCTTTAAGAAAAAAGACTTTTTTAAAAAAGAAAATTATTTTAAAATATATTAATATCTGGTTGCTCTGGGTCTTTGTTGTGGTGCACAGGCTCTTTGTGGATGTGTGTGGGCTTTCTCTTGTTGCAGAGCATAGGCTCTAGGTCCATGGGCTTCAGTAGTTGCAGCACATGAGCTTAGTAGCCTCATGGTATGTGAGATCTTCCCAGAGCAGGGCTCAGACCCATGTCACCTGAATTGGCAGATGGATTCTTAACCACTGGACCACCAGGGAAGTCCCCTCCAAATTATTGTTTTCTACTGAAGTATAGTTGATTTACAGTGTTGTGTTTCTGGTGTGTAACAAACTAATTCAGTTATATATATGTATATGTATATATACATAACTGAATACATATATTCTATATATATTATATATATTCTATATATAGAATATATTTATATATAAAAAATATATAAAAGAATATATATAATATATATGTAATACATATATATTACATATAATTGTATATATTATATATATATCCTTTTTCATTATGTTATTATAACATATAGAATATAGTTTCCTGTATTATACAGCTGGACATTGTTGTTTACCTACTTTTTTTTTTTAAATTTTTTTTTTTTGCGGGGGGAAGGGGCGGGTTGGGGAGTGAAGGGGGCAGGCGGGCCACTTCTATTGGTCTTTCATTTATCTATTTTCATCCATCTTTGTTCTTTGGCCCGTGTGGGTCTCCCATCGCGGTGGCGTCTGTTGTCACAGAGCACCAGCTCTGGGCGCATGCGCTCCAGAGCTCCAGCTCGGTAATTGGACACATCAGTCCAGCTGCTCCGTGGCACGTGGGATCTTCCCAGGCCAGGATCGAACCGGTGCCCCTTGCACTGCAAGGCGGTGTCCTTACCCACTGGACCACCAGGGAAGCCCTGTTGTTTACCTACTTTATATATAGTAGATTGTATCAGCTGATTTCCTGTCTCCTTTGGTAACCATGTTTGATTTCTATGTCTGTGAATCTGTTTCAGTTTTATAAATAAGTTCATTTCTATAATTTTTTTAGATTCTGCATATGATATCATCTGATGTTTGTTTTCCTCTATCTGACTTAGTAAGGTAATCTCTAGGTCTATCTATGTTGCTGCAAATGGTATGATTTTGTTCTTTTTTATGATGGAGTAGTATTTCATTCTGTATATGTACACATCTTTATCCATTCATCTGTCAATAGACATTTAGGCTGCGTCTATGTCTTAAATACTGTAACCAGAGCTGCTGTGAACATTGAGGGGGCCTGTATTTTTTCCTATAAGAGTTTTCTCCAGCTGTGTGCTCAGGAATGGAATTGCTGGATCATATGGTAACTGTTTTTAAGTTTTTATGGAACTTCCATGCAGTTTTTCATAGACTTCACAGGAAAGACAATCTTAAAGAACCACGGAGAGAAAGTCACCTGGCAAACCAGGTGATATAGCTAGTGTGTGAGAGAAGCCAGACGACAGAAAATGAAACAACTTTGTGACATGTGGAAGACAGTGGCCAACTTCGGCCATGCCATGGGAACAAGAGTGAGCCAAGTCCCTCCAGATGACAGAGTTCAGAGGAAGCTGGCTGCTGAGCGAGGCAGATGTCATCGCGATGGGTGGACATAGGCCAGCACAGCCCTGACCACCAGAGTTCCGTGCCTCACCTCCCAGAGCCGGGAGGGATGGGCGGTGACCTCGCTGCCTGCCTGCCTGCCTGGCGGAGGCTGAAGCCAGACCTTGAAACTGACATGATAATATCCTTCTCAGGGTATTTTGGGTTCACGATCCAGTTGGCTAGTGGGCGGAAAAGGATATTATCTGATGACAGATAGTGGTGGCCAGTGTCTGCCGATTACTCACAGAATCAACATATGCTGGGAATTCCAGGGAGGTGCGTTCCAGAAAGCCTGCCTCTCAGTGCTTGACTGCTGGTCTCGGGAAACAATGGGGCCTGGTGGGGCTGAGGGTGGAGTGTTTGTGGAGCCGAACATTCATCGCTCGTCATGGCGTGGTTGATGCTGTGAAGGTCAGGCCGCTGTTCCTCAAAAGCTTGGGGGATTCCTCAGAAAACCTGACCCTGGAGGCGGAGCTTACCCTTCATTCAGCTCCTGTTCCGGACGCCTGTGGCGAGCTGGCCGGCCACAGGGGAACAGAAGCATGGAAATGTAAAGACACAGGAGAGAGCGCCTCTCTCCTTAGGCTTTGCCCACTGGATAGGAGGGTTATAGAGTTCTGCTCTGACAGAGAAGGACCTAGAAGGAACTGGCAGCTCCTTGTTAATTCATTGGAAGCTGGTGTTGGCTGAATTGTATGAATGACTGGGAACAAGGATGGGTGTTTGGCCTAAATTAATTTTAGGCTCCAAGACCTTCTGTCTCATAAGAAATCTATTTTCCCTTCACTCTGCTTTTCAGCACATAGAGGTCGGCAGTCTTGTGGAAAAAGGGAGAAGTGCTTTGAGAATCCGGGAAGGGCACGAGTCTCTGTTACTATATCTCGTAACAATCTATCAAGTGCAGAGCCCTGCAGTGGCTCCTTCCTGATTGGTCCATGTGACAGGGACAGAGTAGAATAGGTAAGTCCTAGTAGGGGATGGTAGGTAGCAGGGAGACACCTGAGAAAGGTTGGGAGGCCAGTGAGTTGACGATAACTCAGGAGAGCTGCTCCTTGTTCAGTGAAGCAGGCTCGACTGGGTATAAACAGCTGATGAAGGAGGAGCTGGCGAAGAAGGTACTAATGATGTATGCCTTGCATCTGTGTCTATTTGAGGGGGTAATGGGGAGGTCTTCTACCATCCTATATATATGGCTGCCCACTCAATTGAAGGAGAGCAGAGCAGAGCTTTTCTGCCTGCCTGCCCGCCCCTCTTACAAATACCTTATGCTAATAAATCCTCTTCTTGCCTATCACTCTGCCTCTCGCTGAATTCCTTCTGCGTTGAGGCAAGAAGAACCTGAGCCTCCGTGGGTCCAGACATTGGGTGAGTGCTGGATTAAGTCCCGGCCGCGTGGGTTTGAGTCCCAGACAGGGTTTTGGCCAGGACTGAGTCCTGACTATGTGCGTTCAAGTCCCAAGCAGGGTTTTGGCTGGGGTTAAGCCTTAGCCATGTGGGTTTGAGTCCCAAACCAGGTTTTGGCTAGGTTCAAGGCCCAGTCACATGGGTTCAAGTCCCAGACAGGGTTTTGGCTAGAATTCAAGCTCCAGCCACGTGGGTTCAAGTCCCAAGCAGGGTTTGATCAGGTCTGGGCACTGGGTTGAAGTCTCAAATTGAGGTAAAACCCTTTCACACTGGTGCTTGGATGATGAGGAGAGCTGACAGTATTGGCCCTTAGCCTGGGGCCCATAGCACCAGCTGCTGGGAACTGCGCCAGTGTGCACCTCAGTTAACCCTGAGGAGCCACGCAGTGGTTCAGCTAGGAGTGTCTATTCCTCCCTCAAGAAAGCCAGTTGGGCCAAAAACAGTGGAATGTTTTTAGGGGCTGTAATGTGACTAAATGCTGAGACAAATGGCCATGAGGTCAGTACTTTATCTTCTTCAAAAGCTGGAAACACGAATGCTATCCTGTGCTTTAAAGTTTAATGGCTTATAGCAGCAGGGCGGAACATTCTTACGTTAGGAGGTATGGGTTATGCTGTGTGGTGGTCAGTAAGCCTAGCCGACATGACTCCATGTTTGTGGAAGAGTGAATGTCCTAAAATAAAGGACCAGAGACGTGAATGAAAGTTCCATCAGAAATGATAGCTGGGGCTTCCCTGGTGGTTCAGTGGGTAAAGAGTCCGCCTTGCGGTGCAAGAGGCACCAGTTCGATCCCTGGCCTGGGAAGATCCCGCGTGCTGCAGAGTGGCTGGACCAGTGTCCAACTACTGAGCCAATGCTCTGGAGCGCATGGTCCCACAGCCGGTGCTCTGTAATGAGAGAGGCCACTGCGGTGGGAGGCCCACACAGGATAAAGAATAGAGATGGATGAAAAGAAATAAATAAAAACCAATAAAAAGAGGCCAAAATTAAAAAAAAAAATAAGTCATAGCTGAGGGCACGAGGACCACCATTTAGCTATCCTATCACCTCTATGAACTTGAAACTAAAGGAACAGACACGAGATTACTGTAGCTCTAAGCCTCTCATTCAAAGGGATTGTGGTCAAATCCTCAGAAAGAATTCACCTCAGTGCTGGAGCACCCAGCTAGCAAATATCCAGGCAAATGGGCTCTTCTTTGCTCTTATCTGCTTTTTTAAAAAAGTATTCCCCCACTTCTCAATTAAAAAAAAATGTTCTAGCCATTTTGGAGAACCCCCTGGAAGTCCAGTGGTTGAGACGTGGCTCTTTTGCTGCTGTGGCCCAGGTTCAATCCCTGGCCGGGGAGCTAAGATCCCAAAAGCCAGGTGGCACAGCCCCCCAAAAACATGGTAACCATTTTAGATGTAAGTCTTTAAAAAATGTCTTCCACAGTCCTAAGGCTTCTTAAATATAGAATAGTGAAGATAGTAAAATAATCTCAGTTGTTCCTGGAAAGAGGATGCCTTCAGCTGCAAATCATAGAGACCTCCACGGGAAAGAGCTTCGGCTGTCGTTCAGTGGTGAAGTCGTGTCCAGCTCTGTGACCTCATGGACTACACCCTGTCACGCTCCTCTGTCCTTCACTATCTCCCGGAGTTTGTTGAGGTTTATTGAAACAGCTTAAATACTAAGAAAAAGCCAGTGGCCTAAGAGGACGTTGAGGTGGAGGGCGGGAGTTTAGGGCTGTTGGGGTGTGACAGCGTAAGGCTGAGCTGCCGTGCTTTGTAAGGTTTCTGATGGCTTTGAGGGCTCTTCTGTCTCTTACAGTGCTAAGCTCGTAGTGAGAGTTTCTTGATGCTGTCAGCGTGCAGCAGAATTTTCTTTTTTTCTCATTTATTGTTGATTGGAAAGTGGGTAACAAAACCTATGAGTGTGTGTACATGAGTGTGCATGAGTGTGTTAATAAACAGGTGTTGACAGGACTCTGAGGCACTGAATGTTCACTTGGTGTGCCTTATTTGTAAGATCCATTTGACCAGTGAGGACTTTGAGTCTCAAAGGCCTCATTGGTTCCCAACAGTAAAGACTTCCGAGATACTGCATTCTGAAAAGGTAAAATGAAATACCACCATGGAAACTGCATGTTGCTTTGCTCCTTTCAGGCTGGCCAGCAGGACACTTTGAGGCAGCCTAAGCACATGGCCAGCCAAAAAAAATAAGTCATAGCTGAGGGCACGAGGACCACCATTTAGCTATCCTATCACCTCTATGAACTTGAAACTAAAGGAACAGACACGAGATTACTGTAGCTCTAAGCCTCTCATTCAAAGGGATTGTGGTCAAATCCTCAGAAAGAATTCACCTCAGTGCTGGAGCACCCAGCTAGCAAATATCCAGGCAAATGGGCTCTTCTTTGCTCTTATCTGCTTTTTTAAAAAAGTATTCCCCCTCTTCTCAACTAACAAAAAATGTTCTAGCCATTTTGGAGAACCCCCTGGAAGTCCAGTGGTTGAGACGTGGCTCTTTTGCTGCTGTGGCCCAGGTTCAATCCCTGGCCGGGGAGCTAAGATCCCAAAAGCCAGGTGGCACAGCCCCCCAAAAACATGGTAACCATTTTAGATGTAAGTCTTTAAAAAATGTCTTCCACAGTCCTAAGGCTTCTTAAATATAGAATAGTGAAGATAGTAAAATAATCTCAGTTGTTCCTGGAAAGAGGATGCCTTCAGCTGCAAATCATAGAGACCTCCACGGAAAGAGCTTGGCTGTCGTTCAGTGGTGAAGTCGTGTCCAGCTCTGTGACCTCATGGACTACACCCTGTCACGCTCCTCTGTCCTTCACTATCTCCCGGAGTTTGTTGAGGTTTATTGAAACAGCTTAAATACTAAGAAAAAGCCAGTGGCCTAAGAGGACGTTGAGGTGGAGGGCGGGAGTTTAGGGCTGTTGGGGTGTGACAGCGTAAGGCTGAGCTGCCGTGCTTTGTAAGGTTTCTGATGGCTTTGAGGGCTCTTCTGTCTCTTACAGTGCTAAGCTCGTAGTGAGAGTTTCTTGATGCTGTCAGCGTGCAGCAGAATTTTCTTTTTTTCTCATTTATTGTTGATTGGAAAGTGGGTAACAAAACCTATGAGTGTGTGTACATGAGTGTGCATGAGTGTGTTAATAAACAGGTGTTGACAGGACTCTGAGGCACTGAATGTTCACTTGGTGTGCCTTATTTGTAAGATCCATTTGACCAGTGAGGACTTTGAGTCTCAAAGGCCTCATTGGTTCCCAACAGTAAAGACTTCCGAGATACTGCATTCTGAAAAGGTAAAATGAAATACCACCATGGAAACTGCATGTTGCTTTGCTCCTTTCAGGCTGGCCAGCAGGACACTTCTGAGGGGCAGCCTAAGCACATGGACGCGGCAGCCAGACTGGTTCAAATCCTGACTTGAACACGTATTAGCTGTTTGACATTGGGCAAGGTATATAACCTCTCTGTACCTCAGTTTCAGTACCTGTAAAATGGGGATCCTATTTTATAGGATCGTTAGGAGGATTAAATGAGTTGATTGAGTAAAGCACCTAAACGTGAACCAGGCATATAGTAAGTGCCATATCAGTTCATATATGTTAAGCAACAGTTGTTGTTTAGTTGCTAAGTGGTGTCCATCCCTTTTGCAGCCCTATGGACTGTAGCCTGCCAGGCTCCTTTGTCCATGGGATTCTTCAAGCAAGCAGGAGTGGATTTTCATTTCCTTCTCCAGGGCATTTTCTGACCCAGGGATCAAACCCACATTTCCTGCATTGCACCAGAGACGTCTGAGCCACCAGAGAAGTCCGCAATGGATGAGAAATCAGAGCAAAAACTTGTTTAGGAGGTAGCTGCTCACTAGCGGGGTGACCTTAGAGAAGCCGTTTAATCTGCCTGACTCTCAGTCTCATCTCTAAGATGCGGGTATTAATAATACCTGTAATACCTAGTTGGGGGCTTCCCTGGTGGTCCAGTGGATAAGGACACCGCCTTGCAGTGCAAGGGGCGCCAGTTCGATCCCTGGCCTGGGAAGATCCCACGTGCCGTGGAGCGGCTGGACTGATGTGTCCAATCAGCGAGCCGGAGCTCTGGAGCGCATGCGCCCAGAGCCGACTCTCTGCGACAACAGACACCACCGCGATGGGAGGCCGAGGAGCCAAAGAACAAAGACGGATGAAAACAGAAATGAAAGACCAGTAGAAGTGGCCCGCCCGCTCCCCTTCCTCCCCCACCCCACCCCCCCCCAAATAAATAAATCTTTAAAAATTAAAAAAAAAAAACCTAGTTGGTAGTTTCCAGTGAAGAATGAAAATATGGGGCCAAAATTAAGACTATTAAGACACTGACAGCAGAATGTGAAACTGAATGTGGGCTTCTTTCAAGTGTGGGGTCCTTTGTGGTTGCAACATCAGCCCCCCAAGGAGCTTATCCTGCCTATGATTGTAATAATGACCTAAAACAAAATCTTATAAGATGATATCATATGCTTTTATTTACCCGTTTTTTGTTGTTTTAATCTTAAAATGTTCTTTAAAAGGACTTGATTTGTGCTTCTGTGAATTCCGCCACTGAGAGAGCTGATCTTCAGGTGATGTGCCCAGGGGCAGGCTGGCCCCAGTTCAGTGGCTGCAAGCATGGGGGCTGAGGTTGGGGTTTCCAGTCTCACCCCAGCGCGCAGCCATCAGGGAGGAAGGCTGGGGCTTCTCCCGTCTTCTCCCGTCCTCTGGGCTTGGCCTCCCTTGGGGGGAAGTCTGCATGAGGGGCTCCTGCAGGGAGCTCAGGGGTGCCGCTGGGGTAGCCCAACTGCACAGTCCCACCTCCTTCCACAGCCACCACCTACGAGCCTCGGCAAGGGGCTCCAGAGGAACACCAGAAAAGGGACTGACTCTCCTGCCGAAGGGACAGGGTTGGGGGTGGTAGTTGTGGGGGCTTCCCAGGTGTGCTAGTGGTAAAGAACCTGCCTGCCAGTGCAGGAGATGTAAGAGACATGGGTTTGACCCCTGGGTCAGGAAGATCCCCTGGAGAAGAGCATGGCAACCCACTCCAGTCTTCTTGCCCAGAGAATCCCATGTCCAGAGGAGCCTGGCGGGCTGCAGTCCATGGGGTCGCAAAGAGTCAGATATGACTGAAGCAACTTAGCATGCAGCACGCACGTAAAAGGGACGGAGACCTCTCCATCTCTACCATCAAATGAACGGTCTGTGCTTTTAGTATCTGCTACATGTCCTCTCTAGAGAGACAATCCCAAATGCATGTTTTTCTTCTTCTTCTTTTTCTTAATTTGTTTTTTTTTTTGGCCACTTCTATTGATCTTTCATTTATTTACTTTTGTTCTTTGGCCTGTGTGGGCCTCCCATTGTAGTGGCCTCTATTGTCACAGAGCACCAGCTCTGGGCTCATGTGCTTCAGGGCTTTGGCTTGGTAGTTGGACACATCGGTCCAGCCGCTCCGCGGCACGTGGGATCTTCCCAGGCCAGGGATCGAACCGGCACCCCCTGCACTGCAAGGCGTTGTCCTTACCCACTGGAGCACCAGGGAAGCCCTTTTCTTCTTCTTAATATTTATTTGTTTATTATTTGACAGTGCCTGGTCTTAGCTGTGACATGTAGGATCTTAGTTCCCTGACCAGGGATCAAACCCTGGTCACCCTGCATTGAGAGTGGGCGGAGTTTTAGCCCCTGGACAACCAGGGAACTCCCCCAAGGTCACTCGCAAGCAGTCTTGCTGGGCACTCACCTGGCCCACCTCTGGACTAAGCCACGGTCCAGTTCAGCCTCCTGCCTCCGCGCCGTCTGGCTCCCCAGGGACTGCTGGTCACATTCTTGATCGGAAGGGGCTCCTTGCTTCTGAGTCTTCCATCTCCTTGTGGCTCCTTCCTGAGCCCCTGATGGGGAGCTTGACCCAGGTTGCCCTGAACCCTGACCTTGCTCTTTTTCCTGCCCCTCCACTGCCACACTGAGCCCCAGTCTGGACCATGGCGCCAGCCATCACCCCCTCCCCAGGGCTCCCACTTGCGGGTAAAGCTTACCCTTGACTTCCTTCTGGGGACATCTGTGTGGCCCAGTGATGGGTTATCAGCTAATAAAATGGCCAGAAGGAAGGAAAAGAGGAAAAAGAAGGGAGCAGGAGAAAAGGAACTCCCATCTGTCCAGAGGAAACTCAAGATAACTGCATTCCTCACCTCTGAAATAATGGGAGAAAAGGGTCTAATATTTCAGGGCCGTTTCCGTCTTAGGAAAGGCTTGCATTCCAGATGCCAAGAGAGCCCCTCAGAAATCAGAACTGATTCTCTTAAGAAGCCCTATGGTGTATGGCCAGTCTCAGCACAGACCCCAGGAGCGCTTCAGCCACGGAACCTGCGGTATCCCACCAAGAGAGCAGGTCATCAAGACCAGTCCCCATCTGTCTGAAGTTCTGTGACGCATTAGTGACATCTCTGGTACATGTTGGAGGGTGGTGACGGCTGCCAGAGGGGGCACAGTCCTCTGGGGGTCTAGCACGTTGCATAACTAAAGACACTTTTGTCTTCTGTAAGGAGCTTCCCAGGGGGCCCGGAGGTAAAAAACCAACCTGCCAATGTAGGAGACATGGGTGTGATCCCTAGGTCAGGAAGATCCCCTGGAGGAGGGCATGGCAACCCCTGTATTCTTGCCTGGAGAATCCCATGGACAGAGGAGCCTGGTGGGATACAGTCCATGGGGTTGCAAAGAGTCAGACACAACTGAGTGACTGAACACACACACATACACAGACACACACACGTAGACAGACAGACAGACACACACACATACACACACATACCCCTTCTGTAAGGCTCCTGCCCAGACAGGAATGATCTTATGAAGGAGGCACTTTAAGGAGGTAGTTAAATACACTATTTGCCGAAATTTGTCCAGTGGAGGTGAAGGTTGGCCTCCAAACCTAGACTCCCCAGTTTCCCATTGCTCACAAGAAGTGTGAGAGCGTGTGTGTGTGTGCGTGTTTCACGGATCGCCTGTTTTGTATGCATTCCTTGCAGCGGCAGACCTCAAGGACTCGACTGTTTTTGTAATGATGATGAATAACAGCAAAGTCTTTGAAGAGAAAAGAGTTCATTTTGATTTTTCAAGACAAGTCAGAAGCCACCCCAGAGACTTCCCCATCCTTCTCGCCCCCTGCTCCCTGCTCCCTGCTCCGAGCTTCACATTCACGCGCTGTTCTCTGTAACTGAAAAAACACCTCGGCCTCTAGAAAGCTAAGTGGATGCAAATGGATTTGGAATTGTCAGCTCGGAGCTGTCTCCAGGGGCCGGGAGCCCCGACACAGCTTTGATGGTCCTGACAGAGCCTCCCGTGTCCCTCTTCGGCAGGGTGGCTGCCCCCGCGTGCTTCCTGCCATCTGTAGCTATCTGGGACCTCCTTTCTGTTTATGAGGCTGCAGGAGATGAAAGCAAGAACCACGTTAATTATTGCAAAGTGCTTTTTACTCTTAAAGTGCCTCCCTGGCGTTAATTAGTTATCCTCCTTTTAGCACTCTGGTGAGGTAGGTCAGTATTAGTACGCCCCTCCTTGTTTTCTACCTTGGAGGAAATGAAGACACAGAAATTTAATGACTCCCCAGGGGACCTCGGGGAAGCTGGTCTCCCTAGACAGAGGTGGGTTTGCAGTGTGATGTGTCTGGCTTCCTCTGGGGGTCTTGCAGCTCGGCCATTCCTGGCTGCTGCGCTCACGCCCCCAGTGTGTCTCGGGCAGGGACGACTTCTGTCTCCTGTTGTCAAAGGAAATTGGATTTGCCAGAGGCTCAGGCAGTTGGAAAGAAAGAGGAGATGTCGCTGCTCCCTTTCCCGTTCATTTCAGACAAGGACGCTCTGAAGGAGGTGAGGTTTGGGTGGAGAGTCGCCCTGGCCAGATGTCCAGTGGGGGTGATGGAGGAGGGAGGGCCTGGGGCTGAGGTCTGTTTCTCGTCCCTGGGGTGCACTTTCCAGGTTGTTTGTCCAGTGGAGGTGAAGGTTGGCCTCCAAACCTAGACTCCCAGTTTCCCATTGCTCACAAGAAGTGTGAGAGCATGTGTGTGCGTGTTTCACGGATCGCCTGTTTTGTATGCATTCCTTGCAGCGGCAGACCTCAAGGACTCGACTGTTTTTGTAATGATGATGAATAACAGCAAAGTCTTTGAAGAGAAAAGAGTTCATTTTGATTTTTCAAGACAAGTCAGAAGCCACCCCAGAGACTTCCCCATCCTTCTCGCCCCCTGCTCCCTGCTCCCTGCTCCGAGCTTCACATTCACGCGCTGTTCTCTGTAACTGAAAAAACACCTCGGCCTCTAGAAAGCTAAGTGGATGCAAATGGATTTGGAATTGTCAGCTCGGAGCTGTCTCCAGGGGCCGGGAGCCCCGACACAGCTTTGATGGTCCTGACAGAGCCTCCCGTGTCCCTCTTCGGCAGGGTGGCTGCCCCCGCGTGCTTCCTGCCATCTGTAGCTATCTGGGACCTCCTTTCTGTTTATGAGGCTGCAGGAGATGAAAGCAAGAACCACGTTAATTATTGCAAAGTGCTTTTTACTCTTAAAGTGCCTCCCTGGCGTTAATTAGTTATCCTCCTTTTAGCACTCTGGTGAGGTAGGTCAGTATTAGTACGCCCCTCCTTGTTTTCTACCTTGGAGGAAATGAAGACACAGAAATTTAATGACTCCCCAGGGGACCTCGGGGAAGCTGGTCTCCCTAGACAGAGGTGGGTTTGCAGTGTGATGTGTCTGGCTTCCTCTGGGGGTCTTGCAGCTCGGCCATTCCTGGCTGCTGCGCTCACGCCCCCAGTGTGTCTCGGGCAGGGACGACTTCTGTCTCCTGTTGTCAAAGGAAATTGGATTTGCCAGAGGCTCAGGCAGTTGGAAAGAAAGAGGAGATGTCGCTGCTCCCTTTCCCGTTCATTTCAGACAAGGACGCTCTGAAGGAGGTGAGGTTTGGGTGGAGAGTCGCCCCTGGCCAGATGTCCAGTGGGGGTGATGGAGGAGGGAGGGCCTGGGGCTGAGGTCTGTTTCTCGTCCCTGGGGTGCACTTTCCAGGTTGTTTCTCACCTGTGCAGATCTGGTGGCAGGGAGGCTGATGCAGCTGCCTCCGCATTTGGGGGCAGAAAGTGCTTAATGACTGGGAAGGGACAAGGCAAGGGCGGCCAGGGAACCAGACAGCAGCTGCTTCACGTGCTTTCTGGCCATTCCAGGCCAGGGCTCTTAGTGGCTGTTCCTCGTCTGTTGTTCAGTCATGGTGTCCCAACTTTGTGACCCCATGGACAGCAGCACCCCAGGCTCCCCTGTCCTTCACCATCTCCTGGAGTTTGCTCAAACTCATGTTCATGGAGTCACCAATGCCATCCAACCATCTCATCCTCTGTTGTCCCCTTCTCCTGCTCTCAGTCTTTCCCAGCCTCAGGGTCTTTTCCAGTGAGTTGGCTCTTTGCATCAGGTGGCCAGAGCATTGGAGCTTCAGCTTCAGCATCCGTCCTTCCAATGCGTGTTCAGGGTAGATGTCCTTTAGGATTGACTGGTTTGACCTCCTTGCTGTCCAAGGGGCTCTCAAGAGTCTTCTCCAGCACCACAGCTTGAAAGCATCCATTCTTTGGCGGTTAGCCTTCTTTATGGTCCTGCTCGCTACAGGTTTGAAGCATCCGGCATAGACTGCTGACGGTTGTCCCTGCTTCACTGTTTCATCTGCTTTTTTTCCTTCCCCGCTTCCAGGCTGGTCTTCTCCCCTCAGACCCTTCACTTTCCAACTAAAGTCTCCTTGGGTTTGAGTAGGTCTCCTTGTCACCTGCAAAATGATCAGATCGACCTCGGGTCAGCGGAACTCCATCTGTGTGGAGGGACCTCCTTCATTTCTCCATGGAATCTGGGGTGGGAAGGCAGGGCTGACTGCTGGGGGAGGAGCAGTCACAGGACTGAGGACAGAGGTGGAGGTGGAGGACCCGTGTCCCTGGCGGGAGGGAAGGAGCAGGCCTGGGGGCAGCTCAGGGCGCCCACCCCCAGCAGCATCCCTCGCTGGAGCTCAGAGCTTGTGATCGCTGGTACTCCTGGGGCTCCATATTCTCTCACCTCCATGTGCAGAGGTTCCTCAGAAGCACCTGTGCTTTGGGGCAGCTTCCCCTCTCCAGGCTGCTGTGCCCCCTCTCTCTGGGAGAGACATGGTTGTCAGTCCCCCACAAGCCAGACTGTCTTCTGTGGGGGCAGGTGAGAGGGACCTCAGGTGTTTCTGTGCCCACCTGGGACCCCTTTCCTCTGACCCATCCATTCCTGAGAGACCTCATGTGACTGCCTGACTCCCCTCGGGGGGCCCGTTCTTGTGCTGGGACCCTCCCCTGGGTCAGCAGAGGAAGTGCTAGGCCTTTTCTGGCAGGTGCCTGTGCTGGGCTGTCCACTGTCCACTCCTGGTCAGGTGACCTTGGATAAGGTCCTTCTGGGCTCGGGGTCTTGTTTCCTCCTTCATAAAGTGGAAGAATATTTAGTAATATTGACCTTCTTCTGGAGAGTTCGATGCATTAAGACAGAGCACATCAAGCACAGCTGTCAGCTATTAGTTATCAATACTAATCATTAATTGGGCTTCCTTGGTGGCTCAGATGGTAAAGAATCCACCTGCCATGTGGGAGACCTGGGTTTGATCCCTGGGTTGGATTATGAATTAACACTCATTATTAATAATTATCAATCCTCCAGTGCACACTAGAGAGTGAGGACACCCTGCTTGGTTATGACAGAGCATGGAGAGAGGTGGTTCAGATCAGGTCAAGCGTCGATGCCTCCAGGAAGCCCTCCCTCCCTGCCCCGCTCTCCCTTCCTGTGTGCCCCGGCCCTTCCTGTGGGCAGCTGTGGGCTCTAGGCCCACCCCAGAAGATGTGAGCCCTGCTGTCTTCCTCCTCGGATCCCCGGGCATGGCACAGGCTCTGCCCAAGAGCACAGGACCACAAGTCCCACAGAAAGAAAGGCGAGTCGCAGAAATGAGGCATGTTGTTCTGCCCAGCTGGCTGCGGAGTCCAGCTTTCCCAGAGCAGCTCCTGTCAGCTCCCCGGGCTGTTCGAGGCTTGGGGCAGGAGGACTAATAAGGCTGTTCGGGAGGGCTTGGGGGAGACTGAGCTGATAGTCTTACCTCTGGGAAAACTGTGTAGTTTCACTGCAGGTTTTACTGTGGGTTGCCCCGCTGGTACTCCTGGGGCTCCATATTCTCTCACCTCCATGTGCAGAGGTTCCTCAGAAGCACCTGTGCTTTGGGGCAGCTTCCCTCCAGGCTGCTGTGCCCTCTGGGAGAGACATGATTGTCAGTCCCCACAAGCCAGACTGTCTTCTGTGGGGGCAGGTGAGAGGACCTCAGGTGTTTCTGTGCCCACCTGGGACCCCTTTCCTCTGACCCATCCATTCCTGAGAGACCTCATGTGGCTGCCTGACTCCTCGGGGGCCCGTTCTTGTGCTGGGACCCTCCCTGGGTCAGCAGAGGAAGTGCTAGGCCTTTTCTGGCAGGTGCCTGTGCTGGGCTGTCCACTGTCCACTCCTGGTCAGGTGACCTTGGATAAGGTCCTTCTGGGCTCGGGGTCTTGTTTCCTCCTTCATAAAGTGGAAGAATATTTAGTAATATTGACCTTCTTCTGGAGAGTTCGATGCATTAAGACAGAGCACATCAAGCACAGCTGTCAGCTATTAGTTATCAATACTAATCATTAATTGGGCTTCCTTGGTGGCTCAGATGGTAAAGAATCCACCTGCCATGTGGGAGACCTGGGTTTGATCCCTGGGTTGGATTATGAATTAACACTCATTATTAATAATTATCAATCCTCCAGTGCACACTAGAGAGTGAGGACACCCTGCTTGGTTATGACAGAGCATGGAGAGAGGTGGTTCAGATCAGGTCAAGCGTCGATGCCTCCAGGAAGCCCTCCCTCCCTGCCCCGCTCTCCCTTCCTGTGTGCCCCGGCCCTTCCTGTGGGCAGCTGTGGGCTCTAGGCCCACCCCAGAAGATGTGAGCCCTGCTGTCTTCCTCCTCGGATCCCCGGGCATGGCACAGGCTCTGCCCAAGAGCACAGGACCACAAGTCCCACAGAAAGAAAGGCGAGTCGCAGAAATGAGGCATGTTGTTCTGCCCAGCTGGCTGCGGAGTCCAGCTTTCCCAGAGCAGCTCCTGTCAGCTCCCCGGGCTGTTCGAGGCTTGGGGCAGGAGGACTAATAAGGCTGTTCGGGAGGGCTTGGGGGAGACTGAGCTGATAGTCTTACCTCTGGGAAAACTGTGTAGTTTCACTGCAGGTTTTACTGTGGGTCTCGCCCTATTGGCCCTGAGGGCAGTTCCCTTCTGTATCTGGACACCAGCAAATTGGGTGCTAGAACATTCCTTGAAGATTCCTTTGCCCAACTCTGCACTTCTACCCATCTGGGTACAGCAGAGAGGTTCAGTGACTTGCTCAAGGACCCTAGAACTAAGGGACAGTGCTTGGGATGGGAACCAGTGGCGCTTGCTTTTTGCTTTTTTTTTTTTTTGGCCACTTCTATTGATCTTTCATTTATTTATTTTCATCCATCTTTTGTTCTTTGGCCTGTGTGGGCCTCCCATCGCAGTGGCCTCTCTCGCTACAGAGCACCGGCGCATGCGCTCCAGCGCTCCAGCTCGGTAATTGGACACATCAGTCCAGCCGCTCCGCAGCACATGGGATCTTTCCAGGCCAGGGATCAAACCAGCACCCCCTGCACTGCAAGGCGGTGTCCTTACCCACTGGGCCAACAGGGAAGCCCGATGCTTGCTTTCTGGACGGGCACATTTCTCTGCCCTCAAGGGCTTTTGCTGAGAGGAGCGAGGGGGTTGTAGCCAGTTTTGAAGTCCGCGGGGCATCGTCTGGGCTGGCGGAGCTGAGGACCAGACAGCAGCCCAACCTGAGACGCCTCCAGGCGGCTCGGGGTCTGTAAGCTGCTGCAGGGACAGGAAGTAATACTTTGAGAGTTTTAGCCCCAAAACCTCAGAAGCTTTTTGACAATGCATTAAATGTCAAGTATATTGTTGAGAGAAGGGAAAAAAAAAAAAAAAAACAACAAAAAAACCAACAACGAGGTATCAGCCTTGTTCCTGAGATGACAGGACCTCGTAAGAATACAGGAAGTCATACTGTCAAAATACAGTGAGGCTCGCTCTGCGGGACCACACCTCAGAATCAACTGCACTCAGTACAAAAGAACTTTCACAGTGGGGAGGAGGCCTTTGGAGGGAGGAGCAGAGCACAGAATTTAACTGAAAAAACTGCTTTGTCTGGGAGGGACTGCCCAGGCTTCAGGCAATTATTATTGAAGATTTAGGGAAAACTGAGGTTAGGAAAATGTCTAAGTGAAGGAGAAGGAGTTTTCCGTCTAGTTTGTACCTTCCTGGTTTGCCTCCCGGTTCAGTGATCGCCAGATAGCTGCAGCATCGGGGGACTGGAGGGGACTCCTGGGGACCCTCCTGTTCCACAGAGGGGGCCTGGAAGTCCGCAGATGGAGGTGGCCCTGGTCCTCGGCCAGGTAATGGCTCAACAAGCCCGTTTCCCTGGGGCAGCCTGGCCCCGTGTCTTCCTCATGCTGGGGCCACACCCATCCGTTCACCCATCTCCTTTCCCAGCGAGCTGGCTCCCCTGGGGCAAGTGTTCTGTTCCCCAGGGCAAGCCTCTGGCACGGCGGCACACAGGTTTGCTGAGTGAATAAGTGAAAGCCAGGTAGGACAGCTGCCTTCCTCCACACACACCTGTGTATAGATGGTAGAGCTGTTTGAAACACCAAGGGACTTGGGTACAAAGGGTAGAGTTGCCCGGGTGGGAGTGAGGCAGGCTTGTTCCTATGCTGCTCGTGGGTCTCTCTCCTGTGGGTCTCTCTCTCCTGACCCTGGATGGTTCTCTCCTTATGTACATCTCCAGCCCGGACCCTCCACCGGGCCCACCTCTCTAGCGACCTGGCCTGGCATCCCCACTGAAATATCCGGCAGGCATCTGAAGCTCCACAGGCGCAAACCACTCCTCCGCTCCTCTATGTCTCTCACCTCTGTTCTCCCAGAATCTAAGGAGTCGCTCCTCATTCTTCTGTGTCCCCTCCAACCCCAAGAACGTCCTCCTGGCTTCACAGATTCCAAGTCAGACCCCCCTTCGCCCTCCACCTCTCCCTCCCCAGGTCAAACCGTCACCTTACCCCCTTGTGTTCTCCTGCCGTTCCTTCTTTTCCATGGCGTGTGTGCACTGCAGGGACTTGCACCTGTTGTTCCCTCTTTCATGGACTCTCTTGTCTGCATCTTTGCAAGACGGACTCCTCCCCACAGGGTCTGGGCTCTTCTGGGACCTTATCCCTTATAGATGTCCCCCCTCCACTAGTTATCAACCCGTTTGGAGGACACTTCCCTCTTTTAGTTATTTGTTTGCTAGTTTATGGTCCATCTTCCCACCCCTGAAGTGTAGCCAACAAGGGGGCAGGGGCTTGTGTAGCCCGCCTCCCCGCACCTAGACCCCTGTCTGCCACATAGTAGAATACTTGTTCATGAACTCAGCGCTGGCCTCTCACGGGGTCTCTGCCGGCCCTCTCTGCACCCTGCACCTGTAAGGGCCACGCCGCGCTGAAGAAGACACAAAGCAGTTCAAGGACACTCAAAAAACCTTTGAAAAACAAAAGGGGCTCATTTCAGCTTCTTTACAGTCGTGGCGGGGGCAGGGGCTGCGGCTTTTCTTGCTTGAGTCACCCCTCGGAGGAGGCGGGCGTGCTGCCTCCGCCAGACCTGTGTGCCCCTTTCTCACTCGCTCATGAGAAGGCCCTGAGCTCCGCCGGGGCTCAGACGGAGGGCTGTGGGCAAGATGGGGGCCTGTGCTCTGGTTGTCGGTGCTGCTGAGCGTTCGCGGGGGGCACGGTGACTCACCGTCGCGAGGACTTAGAGACACTTGCAGTGGCCTGGCCCCCGGCGAGGTCAGGAGCCAGGATGGCCCCAGTACGCGGCCTTCTTACTCCACCATCGTGCACCTGCGGCTCCAAGCGCCCTCAGACATCTCCATCCGCCGGGCTGGGCAAGGGCCGTGCAGGAAGGTGCTGCACCTCTGCGCAACGTAGGTGTCTTGTTTGGCTCCCCGGGTAGAGCCGCTTGCCATGCTGGCTGTAATGAGGATAGGTTCCCATTTCACACAGCCCGCCCTGGACCTCCTGGGTGGCACAGACAGTGTGCTCTCTACTTCTTTACGTTTAAATCCTTGCGAACAGCCCTACGAAGGAAGCTTTTTGAGCCTCATTTTTTTTGCAGGTTGGTGGGGGACTGAAGCTTAGAGAAGTGCCTTGACTTGTGCTGGGACTCCCATGTGGGAAGGGGTTAGTCCAGCAGTGCATGCCACTGGGAGTCCCTTATCCCCCCCACTGCATCTTCACTGTTCCATTCCTGTGCCTCCCAGGGCCTCGATCCGGGGTGACCAGTCTACTGAGAGGGTTTCTAGGACATGGGACCTGTCGCTGCCCAAGCCAGGAGGTCTCAGCCACGAGGGACCTTGTCAGCTCCCTGTGCAGGGAGGAACGATGGAGCCAGGGCAGCCGAGTGCCACCTGGCCCAGGTTTCTGAGAAAAGGGAAATATATCCTCTACCCTTTCTGGCTCTCAAACTGGGATTCTCTTGTAGCTCAGCTGGTAAAGAATCTGCCTGCAATGCAGGAGACCCTGCTTCAATTCCTGGGTGGGGAAGTTCCCTTGGAGAAGGGATAGGCTACCCGCCTCCAGGTTTCTTGGGCTTCCCTGGTGGCTCAGATGGTAAAGAATCCACCTGCAATGCAGGACACCTGGATTTGATCCCTGGGTTGGGAAGGTCCCCTGGACAAGCGAGTAGCTTCCCTGTCCAGTATTCTTTCCCAGAGAGTCCCACGGCTCATCCGTGGGTCACAAAGAGTCAGACACAACTGAACGACTTCACGTCGTCAGGTTTTCAGCCGGGAGCTCATGAGAAGGCCCTGAGCTCCGCCGGGGCTCAGACGGAGGGCTGTGGGCAAGATGGGGGCCTGTGCTCTGGTTGTCGGTGCTGCTGAGCGTTCGCGGGGGGCACGGTGACTCACCGTCGCGAGGACTTAGAGACACTTGCAGTGGCCTGGCCCCCGGCGAGGTCAGGAGCCAGGATGGCCCCAGTACGCGGCCTTCTTACTCCACCATCGTGCACCTGCGGCTCCAAGCGCCCTCAGACATCTCCATCCGCCGGGCTGGGCAAGGGCCGTGCAGGAAGGTGCTGCACCTCTGCGCAACGTAGGTGTCTTGTTTGGCTCCCCGGGTAGAGCCGCTTGCCATGCTGGCTGTAATGAGGATAGGTTCCCATTTCACACAGCCCGCCCTGGACCTCCTGGGTGGCACAGACAGTGTGCTCTCTACTTCTTTACGTTTAAATCCTTGCGAACAGCCCTCGAAGGAAGCTTTTGAGCCTCATTTTTTTTGCAGGTTGGTGGGGGACTGAAGCTTAGAGAAGTGCCTTGACTTGTGCTGGGACTCCCATGTGGGAAGGGGTTAGTCCAGCAGTGCATGCCACTGGGAGTCCCTTATCCCCCCCACTGCATCTTCACTGTTCCATTCCTGTGCCTCCCAGGGCCTCGATCCGGGGTGACCAGTCTACTGAGAGGGTTTCTAGGACATGGGACCTGTCGCTGCCCAAGCCAGGAGGTCTCAGCCACGAGGGACCTTGTCAGCTCCCTGTGCAGGGAGGAACGATGGAGCCAGGGCAGCCGAGTGCCACCTGGCCCAGGTTTCTGAGAAAAGGGAAATATATCCTCTACCCTTTCTGGCTCTCAAACTGGGATTCTCTTGTAGCTCAGCTGGTAAAGAATCTGCCTGCAATGCAGGAGACCCTGCTTCAATTCCTGGGTGGGGAAGTTCCCTTGGAGAAGGGATAGGCTACCCGCCTCCAGGTTTCTTGGGCTTCCCTGGTGGCTCAGATGGTAAAGAATCCACCTGCAATGCAGGACACCTGGATTTGATCCCTGGGTTGGGAAGGTCCCCTGGACAAGCGAGTAGCTTCCCTGTCCAGTATTCTTTCCCAGAGAGTCCCACGGCTCATCCGTGGGTCACAAAGAGTCAGACACAACTGAACGACTTCACTGTCGTTCAGTGGCTCTTAGCTCATCAGCTTTTACGATGCACGTATTTTCTTTCTGCCATTTGTTTCTAAATGATGCTATGCTCTCAGTGCCAGGACTGAAGCTTGGTGGAACCTGCGTTTCCATGCCAAGCTTGTGGGGGTTGGAATGTCACTTTTTGGTGACAGGATCGCAAGACGGACTCTGCATTTTCTAGCTCCTGGTTTCCACTCTTGCCTTTGTTGCCTCTGGTGCATGCCATTATTTAGCAAGTCTTGGTCAGTGTTGCAATGATTCTGATGGGGCTTGCAGGCCACGGGGTCAGACGTTAATGGCAGCAAAGCCTTTGGTAGCCCTGAGACGGCCTGGCACTGGAGCACACATACCCTGCTGGTGCCTTATCTGAGGGTGGACCTAGTTGGGTTGGCGGGGTCCCCCGAGGAATAAGGACAGAATCTAGGGCCCCTGAGTTCCACTCTGGCTCCTTTCAACATTTTCCAGTGACCACCCATGGCTGCTGAGTCCTTTCCGCATGAGCTCAGACCACCCCTTCTCCTTGGCTGCGTCCTTCCAGCATCCCTTGTCTTTTTGTTTCTCTGTCTCCTCTTGCCTTGGATGGAACAGCCTTTGCAATCTTAGATGGTTTCCCCTGAGACTCATTTCGCTGACCTTTCTGCTGGTCAGTGGGAACTGCTGTTGTTCACTCACGAAGTTGTTTTTCAGACACGACTTAGTGACCCCATGAACTACGGCACCCCGGGCTTCCCTGTCCTTCACCATCTCCCAGAGCTTGCTCAAACGCATCTCCATCGCGTCGGTGATGCCATCCCACCATCTTGTCCTCTGTCGTCCCCTTGTCCTTCATCTTTCCCAGCATCAGGGTCTTTTCCAGTGAGTCGGCTCTTCGCATCAGGTGGCCAGGGTATTGGAGCTTCAGGTTCAGCATCAGGCCTTCTAATGAGTATATAGGATTGATTTCCTTTAGGGTTGACTGGAATTAACTTCAGTTAATCAGTTAATGAGATTATTTAGCTACAAGGTAAAGAGGAAGATATTCTAGTTAATTAATGAGAAAGAGATTAAAAGTTTAAAGGGATCTCCTTGACTTCATTGTGTGTGTGTGTGTGTGTGTGACCGGAATCGGCGTCCCTTCTTAGACAGTGACAGTGAACTATCCCAGGTCGGGTTGTGGGGAGCGACCCCTGAACTGACACTGCTCCCCGCAACCCCCACTGCTTCTTGTTGTACCCTGCCATCTGGGACCCCCGTCCTGACCCAGTCGCCCAGTGCAGCCGTCCGTCCAGGAGCAAGGCCAGTACTGCCTGCAGCTCCCTAGCTGCATACTAGCAACCTTTGTATTTCAGCTTTAAAACTAGCCCATGGGTTCGTTAATTGCTAGACGTTTCTACCAGCCTGAGTTGTTAACAGCTCAGACGGGGCCTCTGCTTGACTGAATTCACCAATTTCCTTCCAAACCTGCTCTCTGGCTCCTGTGGGTGCTGTTTCAGGCATGTGACCTTACTTTCTGCCATATCCCCTAGCCCCTGACCCATCCAGTCAAGAGACCTCCGAGCCACCGGCTCCCTGCGCCCTTCCTGCTTCCTCCTTCCCACCCCACGGACCGGGCCGTCCTGCCTGGGTGGCCTTCCTGGGTCACTGCACGCCTTCTAGATGGTGTGACCCCTTTCGTCTCTGCAGGCTGGCTTCCCACAGTTGTCTGGGTCACTCTAGGACAGGTGCAGTCCCCACACCCGCCCTCCACCCGCCCTGACCTCCACCTTGGCAACTGTTCAAGGCTCTTGAGTTGACCTCCATCCCCACTCACTTCGTCCACCCTGGGCTCTGGCCGCCTCACCGGCTCTACTGACTGCTAGTTTTGCCTTTGCTCTGTCTTCAACCTGGCTTCTCTAGTCCTGGATCTCCCAGCCAGCCTCAGAAGCCACCTCCTCTGTGAAGCCTTCTTTGGTTTTATCTAACCTGAATGAGTCTCTCTGGGGCCTGCCCGCCTTTTCTCAACACCTCTTGCCTTGCCCCTGCCGTCTGTTCCTCTTGGTCTCTCCACCCCACTGGATTGCAAACTCCCGGCAACTGTGGGTGGTGCTGACTCACCTGTGAATCTGGGTGTTGCCCGACCTCGTCCACCTAAGCCTGCAAGGAGCTCCAGCCGCTTAGCTGCACCAAGCTGGAGTCTTTGATCTCCCCCTTAAAGGGCGTTGGGGGTTTCCCTAGAAACTGCTCCTTCAAAGCCATTCAAGAAAAAAAATAGAGCTAAATTAGGCAACATTGTTTACTACTTAATACGGTGCTTTGGGGCTCTTCCGGCACCTGTGAGAAGCCTCTGGTTCGATCTTGATGTTGTCTCTGCAGCGGCAGAGCTGTAACAAGCGGCCCAGAGCGAATGCAGGGAGCCCAGGGCGGTGGGCAGAAGGGGCCGGGGCGCCTCTCCCCCACCCCCAGCCCGGGAGCAAAGGGTGCTGGTTCCCCACTGGCTTGGCCACCACTCTCCTCACCTGTCTGCCCAGGGGCGTGTTTGCCAGCTCACCCATGGAGGCTGTGCCTTCTCATTCACAGAAAGGGTAGGGCTCCTGCCTCTGTCTGGATACCGACCACACTTTTGCTCTGAAAATCTCAGCAAGGGAAGCCCCAGACTGCCGGCTGCGTGAGTGTCCCGCCCTGATCCTCGCCTCCGGGCGCCCGCTTGTCCACAAGGGCCCTTTGTGCTCCCCGGCCCTCCCTCCTGCAAGTGACCTTGAATAGCACTGTCCTCCACGCCACGCTGGCCGCAGGAGGAGGCCCGACCGCAGCGAGGCCAGGGCTGCAAGCCATTTTCGACTCAGGCAGGAAAAACACACAGATGGGTGAGGTGGCCGTCCTTGACGTCTTGCTGTCACGACTCCCCCCTGGCCGTGGTCAGCAGACAGAGCATTTAGGACTCGGACTCGCAGCGTGTCAACGGACAGAACAACAGGGCGTATTGAGCCCCTCTCGTGGGCCCACATCTCATAGGCCTGTTTGACCGAGGGAAAACAGAGTGACAACCAAGAAACTGTATTCGATGGGTCAGCAGACCCCCCGAAAACATCTTGTAGGAGTTTTCTCAACACCTCTTGCCTTGCCCCTGCCGTCTGTTCCTCTTGGTCTCTCCACCCCACTGGATTGCAAACTCCCGGCAACTGTGGGTGGTGCTGACTCACCTGTGAATCTGGGTGTTGCCCGACCTCGTCCACCTAAGCCTGCAAGGAGCTCCAGCCGCTTAGCTGCACCAAGCTGGAGCCTTTGATCTCCCCTTAAAGGGCGTTGGGGTTTCTAGAAACTGCTCCTTCAAAGCCATTCAAGAAAAAAAATAGAGCTAAATTAGGCAACATTGTTTACTACTTAATACGGTGCTTTGGGGCTCTTCCGGCACCTGTGAGAAGCCTCTGGTTCGATCTTGATGTTGTCTCTGCAGCGGCAGAGCTGTAACAAGCGGCCCAGAGCGAATGCAGGGAGCCCAGGGCGGTGGGCAGAAGGGGCCGGGGCGCCTCTCCCCCACCCCCAGCCCGGGAGCAAAGGGTGCTGGTTCCCCACTGGCTTGGCCACCACTCTCCTCACCTGTCTGCCCAGGGGCGTGTTTGCCAGCTCACCCATGGAGGCTGTGCCTTCTCATTCACAGAAAGGGTAGGGCTCCTGCCTCTGTCTGGATACCGACCACACTTTTGCTCTGAAAATCTCAGCAAGGGAAGCCCCAGACTGCCGGCTGCGTGAGTGTCCCGCCCTGATCCTCGCCTCCGGGCGCCCGCTTGTCCACAAGGGCCCTTTGTGCTCCCCGGCCCTCCCTCCTGCAAGTGACCTTGAATAGCACTGTCCTCCACGCCACGCTGGCCGCAGGAGGAGGCCCGACCGCAGCGAGGCCAGGGGCTGCAAGCCATTTTCGACTCAGGCAGGAAAAACACACAGATGGGTGAGGTGGCCGTCCTTGACGTCTTGCTGTCACGACTCCCCCCTGGCCGTGGTCAGCAGACAGAGCATTTAGGACTCGGACTCGCAGCGTGTCAACGGACAGAACAACAGGGCGTATTGAGCCCCTCTCGTGGGCCCACATCTCATAGGCCTGTTTGACCGAGGGAAAAACAGAGTGACAACCAAGAAACTGTATTCGATCCAGGAGCAGACATGACCTGGGTACTTTTTGTGCTGAAGCACGGGGCCTGCTTGCCGCCCCAGAGCAAAGAACAGCCTCCTGTGGTCAGCGGGAGTTTTCTGCTGTCTCTTAGGACTGATGGCTCCTACTTCTCATCCACTTAGGACTTATTTCTGATCTCTTAGGACTGATGCCTTCCAGTGGTCCACCTCTGCCCACCCTGCAAACTCGGGACATTGGGCCAGGCAGGCCCCCGGGGGAGAGCCCCCAAGGACAGAGCAGCGGCCTTGAGGGCCTTTCTGGTTGACGGCAGAGCTGTTGTCCTTTTCTCAGCCCCCGTTTAGCAGTCAGGAGGCGTGTGGGGAGGAGCCCTGACAACCAGCTCCTTCTCGGGTGTCACATGGGGCCCCATGAATAGAGCAGGGCATGCCTGCCGGGGAGGCCCGGCCAGGGGCTTTCTTTCCCCGCGCTGTTCTCCAGACCTGCCAAGTCCCAAACTGGAGGAGCGTTTTCAAAGCGAGGCCTTTGCCCCCCTTGGCAGGCTCCTCAAAGCCAGTCTCGCTCTCCCGGCGCCTGGGAGCGCCTAGAAAAGGCTCTTGTTGTTCATGCCGCCCAAGGGGGACATCCTTGCAGGGTTGTGAGCTGGAGGACGCTGGAGACAGGGCCACTGGGGTGGGGGGCAGCAGGGAGCAGGCAGGCAGGCGGCTGGGCTGCAGAACTGGGGAGGGGGCCAGGGCGGGACGTGGCCTGGGCAATGTGGACACCGGTTCTGAGAACAGAGAGAAGTCAGAAAGAGAAAAACACGTAGTGTATACTAACACACACACACACACACCCACACACACAGAATTTAGAAAAATGGTCCAGATGAACATATTTGGAGGAAGGGAATGGAGGCGCAGACCTAGAATGGACTTGTGGACACAGCAGGAGAAGGAGAGTGGGGGCCGGACTGCGAGAGTGGCGCTGACAGCTGTTCACGACTGTGTGTCCAATAGAGAGCTGGTGGGGAGCTGCTGCATAGCACAGGGAGCCCAGCCCGGGGCTCCGTGCTGACCTGGAGGGGTGGGACAGGAGGGAGAAGAAGGAGGGCTCAAGATGGAGGGGATACATGTGTATGTATGTATGGAAACATATATGTCTATGTAGTCATGATTGATTGGCATTGTTGTGTGGCAGAAACCAATACAACGCCGTAAAGGAACCCACCAAGGGAAAAAGAATCCAGGGCTTCCCTGGTGGTCCAGTGGGTAAAGAGTCCACCTTGCAGTGCAAGGGGCGCCGATTTAATCCCTGACCTGGGAGTGTCCCGTGTGCTGCAGAGCAGCCGGACCGGTGTGTCCAACTGCGAGCCAGCGCTCTGGGGCGCATGTGCCCGAGCCAGTGCTCTGTGAGGAGAGAGGCCACTGCGATGGGAGGCCCACACAGGCCAAAGAATAAAAGATGGATGAAAAAATAAATAAATTTAAAAAGATCAAAAAGAGGCCAAAATTAAAAAAAAATAGAATCCAGCCACAAGGCCTAATAGATCCTGTTGGAGGCTGGAGACAAGGAGCACTAATGTTCTCTTTGTTTGTCTACCAAACAGCAGTGTTTGGTAGACCCTCCTTTCTTGTGGTGCATCATTTGGAACGGACAGAAACAGACAGAAAGGGACTTCAGGACATGAATTCTTTATTTTTAATGATTTATTTTAATTTTTTTTTTTTTTTGCCACACTGTGTGGCATATGGGATCGTAGTTCCCTGACAGGGATCAAACCCACACCCCCTGCATGGAAAGCATGGAGTCTTAAGCCCTAGACTGCCAGGGAAGTTGGAAGACATGAATTCTCTAGGGAAAAAAATAACGCTTTTATTTCCAGACCACAACAGACCATTTTTCATAGAAAGGTGGGTTTGTCATCTGTTTTGAAATGAAGGCCATCTGAGACGTGTGACTGGAGTCCAGCTTAGAAATCGTGGGTGACAGGCTGGAAAACGTTGTCAGGCACAAACACTACGTCTGCATACAGCAGCACGGAATTCTGGGCCCAGGCAGGCATCTCGGAGGTCTGTTCCAGCCTTTGTTTCTGGCCAACCTTTGTTTTTTTTCTTTTATTGGTTATTTATTTATCTATTTTCATCCATCTTTGTTCTTTGGCTCCTGTGAGCCTCCCATCGCAGTGGCCTCTCTCGTCGCAGAGCGCCGGCTCTGGGCGCACGCGCTCCAGAGCTCCGGCTCGGTAATTGGACACATCGGTCCAGCGGCTCAGAGGCACGTGGGATCTTCCCAGGCCAGGGATCGAACCGGCGCCCCTTGCAGTGCAAGGCGGTGTCCTTACCCACTGGACCACCAGGGAAGCCTGTTGGCTTCTATTTATTTCTAAAAACTGATCGTAAAGTATCACTGAACCAGCGGAAGATTTGTACGTTTTCTCTAAAACATAAAACATAGATGTGATCCATGAAAGGTGAACTGACCAAGTATTCCCTAAGTATGGCAAGAAGGGTGAAGGAGTAAATGACTGATTTTTCTCTCGAACAATTCTGGCGTGACTGCGTGCTTAGTCACTCTGTCGTGTCTGACTTTTTGCGACCCTTTGGACTGTAGCCCTATAGGCTCCTCTGTCCTCATTTTTGTAATTTTCTTTTATGGCTGTGTTGGGTCTTTGTTGCTTCACATGGGCTTTATCCTGTTGCAGGGAGCGGGAGCTGCTTTTCATGGTGGTGCATGGGCTTCCCATGGCAGCAGCTTCTCTTGTTGTGGAGCGTGGGCCCCAGGCGCTTAGGATGCAGGAGCTGTGACACACCGGCTTTGCTGCTCCTAGGCATGCTAGATTGTCCAGGACCAGGGATTGAACTGATGTCCCTGGCATTTCAAGGCAGATTCCTCACCACTGGACCACCAGGAATTTTTCAGGCAAGACGGCTGGAGTGGGTTGCCATGTCCTCTTTGAGGAGATCTTCTTTCAGGAGATCCTCTTTTGGGAGACCCGGGAATCCAGGCTGAGTCTCCTGTGCGTCCTGCATTGCAGGCAGATTCTTGACCCGGTAAGCCACGGGGGAAGCCTGAGCGATTCTTAGTAAACCAAAAAAGAGAATAAAATCATCAACAAACCAAATGTAGTGAATCCAGTTGGTGCAAAGTCGGTACCTGGTTTTACAACCTAACGTTTCCCCCATTGTTTCAGTGGATTTGGACATGATCTTTCACGACCTGTCATTTCCAAGAAGGCCTGAAGGTTTGCTTTTCATCCATCTTTGTTCTTTGGCTCCTGTGAGCCTCCCATCGCAGTGGCCTCTCTCGCAGAGCGCCGGCTCTGGGCGCACGCGCTCAGAGCTCTGGCTCGGTAATTGGGACACATCGGTCCAGCGGCTCAGCGGCACGTGGGATCTTCCCAGGCCAGGGATCGAACCGGCGCCTTGCAGTGCAAGGCGTGTCCTTACCCACTGGACCACCAGGAAGCCTGTTGGCTTCTATTTATTTCTAAAACTGATCGTAAAGTATCACTGAACCAGCGGAAGATTTGTCGTTTTCTCTAAAACATAAAACATAGATGTGATCCATGAAAGGTGAACTGACCAAGTATTCCCTAAGTATGGCAAGAAGGGTGAAGGAGAAAATGACTGATTTTTCTCTCGAACAATTCTGGCGTGACTGCGTGCTTAGTCACTCTGTCGTGTCTGACTTTTTGCGACCCTTTGGACTGTAGCCCTATAGGCTCCTCTGTCCTCATTTTTGTAATTTTCTTTTATGGCTGTGTTGGGTCTTTGTTGCTTCACATGGGCTTTATCCTGTTGCAGGGAGCGGGAGCTGCTTTTCATGGTGGTGCATGGGCTTCCCATGGCAGCAGCTTCTCTTGTTGTGGAGCGTGGGCCCCAGGCGCTTAGGATGCAGGAGCTGTGACACACCGGCTTTGCTGCTCCTAGGCATGCTAGATTGTCCAGGACCAGGGATTGAACTGATGTCCCTGGCATTTCAAGGCAGATTCCTCACCACTGGACCACCAGGAATTTTTCAGGCAAGACGGCTGGAGTGGGTTGCCATGTCCTCTTTGAGGAGATCTTCTTTCAGGAGATCCTCTTTCGGGAGACCCGGGAATCCAGGCTGAGTCTCCTGTGCGTCCTGCATTGCAGGCAGATTCTTGACCCGGTAAGCCACGGGGGAAGCCTGAGCGATTCTTAGTAAACCAAAAAAGAGAATAAAATCATCAACAAACCAAATGTAGTGAATCCAGTTGGTGCAAAGTCGGTACCTGGTTTTACAACCTAACGTTTCCCCCATTGTTTCAGTGGATTTGGACATGATCTTTCACGACCTGTCATTTCCAAGAAGGCCTGAATTGGTTTGCTTTTGCCACGCACTTGCACAGCGGGCGATCAAGCGAGTTCCCAAGCGAAACAGAGGCCCTGGAAAGACGATATGCCTTCCTTCCTGACTCAGATATTTCAGGATTGGGGAAGCAGGGTTTCCTGCGTTCTCACAGGGCTGAGATAAGGAAACCCAGGGCCGTCCCCGAAGGAATGGAGCCTGGAGCGAGCAGGAGGCAGCTGTTTTGCGTGCCTTCTGTGAGAGGTGGCCCGTGTGGACAGGACAGGACGTAGGGTGGGGCTTGTAGCTGGGAGGGTTCTCTCAAAGCCTGTGATGTCAGCTCCCTGGGCTGGTCAGCCTTGCCCTTCTTCCTCCCCGTGACCCTCATGGTGCCAGCCTTGGTTGACAAGCACAGCGGTGTCTTCCCTTCGTCTCGTTCACGCGGCAGAGCACCAGCCATGAGGCACCCTCTGGGAATGTCTATTCAGTCTATACTGTGAGATCCTCTTGTCTCTATATTCAGCAAAACAGAGAAGTCGGTAAAATTTGCCTTCCCTGCATTTCCCCTCCTTTGTCCAGTGTCCCCTTTGTGTTTCCCTGCTCCCTTCCTCTTGGCTTCCTGCAGCCCAGGAGCCCCAACTGCCTGAATGAAAGTAATTTAAACATTTAATTCATCCTCAGATACTGGGGTCTGGTAACTGAGACCTCTTCCAGATGTTTACTGCATTTAAAAGAAGTCTGTGAGACATGGACAGTGGACATATGGACATTGTGGGGAAGGAACAGTGGGTGAGAGGTGTAAAGGAAGTAGCATGAAGGCCTGTACTATCATATGTGAAGAAAATAGCTATAGTCATTGCTCTGTGAGAAAAGCAGACCCTTCATGGATGCTGTATGACCGTCTGGAGAGGTGGAATGGGAGGGATATACATATGACTAACCTGAGAACATACATATCTGTAAACAACAGAACTCTGTAAAAGTTAAAAGTAAAATAAAAGTTTTTTTTCTTTTTAAAAAGAAGTCTGTGAAAGAAAAAAATCAGCAACTACCAAATGTAAACTAATAATGATAATAGTGTAGCCCCATGGAAGGGAAATCCAATAGCATAATGAGGAAACATTTATATTTATTGGGAGGGCAGGAGTAGGTGGAGAGGAAATAGAAGGAATTATAAGCTCATTAATTTTCTCACTTTTCTTAGTTGAAAGATAATGGGTACTATTTGATTTCTGAAGCTGAGAAGTAGAAATTTAAGCATCTTATTTAAAATGGAAAAGGTAACTGCTCTATGCTCCTTGCAAGAAAAGCTATGACAAACCTAGACAGCGTATTCAAAAGCAGAGACATTGCTTGACAAAATCCATCTAGTCAAAGCTATGGTTTTCCCAGTCGTCATGTATGGATGTGAGAGTTAGACCATAAAGAAGGCCGAGTGTCGAAGAATTGATGCCTTTGAACTGTGGTGTTGGAGATGACTCTTGAGAGTCCCTTGAACTGGAAGGAGATCAAACCAGTCAATCCTAAAGGAAATTAACCCTGAATATTCATTGGAAGGCTGAAGCTGAAGCTCCAATGCTTTGGTCACCTGATGGCGAAGAGATGGCTTATTGGAAAAGACCCTGATGTTGGGAAAAATGGAAGGGAAAAGGAGAGGAGGATGACAGAGGCTGAGATGGCTGGATGGCATCACGGAGTCAATGGACAAGAGTGTGAGCAGGCTCCGGGAGATGAAGGACGGGGATGCCTGGCCTTGGGGTCTCAAAGAGTCAGACATGACTGAGCTACTGAACTGAACTGAACCACCCTAGGAACTGAAATCCAAATGGTACAGTAAAGAAAACATAGACAATATAAATGAAGCACTAAAAGTGAACTGGGTATTCAAGATGACAGTAGTATGACAAACAAATGTATTAGAATACTAAATCAATGAGATCAGCCAATTTATTAAAAGAGGCATAGAATGGGCACAAAAATAACCTGAACACAACTATATGTTGTTTTTAAAATATATATACCTAAAACAAAGTGACTCAGAAGCAAAGAGAGTGCTTGAGCTCCCAGAAATATCTCTCTAATGGTGGAATTCCAGGCTGTGTGGCATTTGGGAGGGGTAGATATTTTTGGACTAAGCTCTCCCAGCCTCTAAAATCAGACCATGTGGTTGCCAGCTCATGAGACCAGCCCTGGGTGCATCCGTGTTTGTTCTAGATTGCTGGGCTTCCAAAGGGCAGGGGCTGTGCCTGCTTTGTTTAATTCCAGACCTTTCAGAGAAGGACCGTGTGAGGACCTAGTTTTTGATGTTGAAGGTGCTCAGAAGTGGAGGGTGGGAGACGCTTGCTCCCACCAGTCCATAGCATAGAGTGCTTCTGGGCAAGTCTTTCATGAAGTTATGGTAACTATTTTGGGCTTCAAGTGTGCTATTTGATATCTCCAAGCATTTGTATTTAACAGGTCAGGGCTTGATTTATCAGGGTTCCCCTGTGTGTCGTGTTTTCTGAGAAGTGGAGTGAGACAGACCCGGGGTTACCTATCAATTCTTTCCCCTCCCCACTGTAAGAACTTGGGAAAAGTACTTAAAATTTCTGACCCTCATCTGTACCATATGTACACTCACCTCATTTTAATAATTATTTATTGAAAACGTACTCTAGGGCAGTGCTTATCCTGGATAGTGTGAATATAAAATCTCTGTGTTCATGCAACTTATATTCTAATGGACTAGGGTAGAAAATAATAACAATCAGCAAATAAATGCATAATATATCAGGTGGGATAAGCAATTAAAAAAAAGACCATGTGGGATGGTGGGCTTCCCAGGTGGTGCTAGTGGTAAAGAACCCACCTGCCAGTGCAGGAGATTCAGGAGAAACGGGTGTGATCCATGCATCAGGAAGATCCCCCAGAGAAGGGAATGGAACCCACTCCAGTATTCTTGCTTGGAGAATCGTACGGACGGGGGAGCCTGGCGGGCTACAGTCCACAGGGTCGCAAAGAATCAGACGTGACTGAAGCAACTTAGCATGCACGCGGAGTGATGGAGGAGTGATGGTGATGTGAGTGTGTGTGTATGAATGGGTGCCCACCGTGGGCAGGAGAAGTTGGCCTGGGAGGAGCCTTCGATACCAGAATGAACTGAGAGCTTGGGACAGGGTTCGAACCTGGGTCTCCTGCATTGCAGGCGTATGCTTTACCGCCTGAGCCACCGGGGGATCTGTAGCGTAGGACAAACATGGCTCAAGTGGAGTGAGCAAGGACAACAGAGGGGACAGAGAATATTCTAGACTGCTGGAGGGACTGCGGATGTTTCAGGAACCCACTCAGAAACCACTGTGGGGATCTGAACTGAGGATCTATAGAACCTGAGTTTTTTAAAAAAGGATTACTCTGGCTTCTGAGTTAAGAATAGACGGAGTCATCAGAAGTGGCAGCAGGGAGCCACATTAGGAGAGATGCTGGATTCTAGGAGCAGAATTCAGCCATGGAGATGGTGGGAAGTGGGTGATTCTGGATCCGTTTCACACACAGGCGGAGTTAGCAAGATCTCTAGTGCGTTGGACGTGGGATGAGAAAGATAGAAGTCCAGGATGACTTCAGATTTTTTTGGTCGGAGATACTGCAAGAATGGAGCTTCTGCCTCCCGAGATGAGGAGAAGCAGATGGGGGACCAGGAGGTGTGTTTTAGCCATCTGAAAGCGTTGTTCCATATATACATGGAGATGTTAAGCTGGAAGTCAGGAAGCAGAGCCTGGGGCTCTGGGGGTGTAGGTGGGGAGCAGATATACAGTCTTAGGAAATGAAGGCTTGAGATCGGAAGACGTCATGTATGGGGTGATGTAGCCAAAGAACCAGAGAAGAGACCTGTGCCAGGCCTGGGTCGCTTGGCATTTAGGGTTCAGTGGGAAGAGGAGGAATTAACACAGGAGCAGCCCCCAAGAAGCCAAGTGAAGAAAGAGTTTCAGGATAGTGGAATTTCAGCTCTGCCGAAGGCTGCTGGTGGTCAAGTGAAGTAAAGCCTGGAAATGGCAATATCACGAGGATTACTTGAGGTGATGCTTACACAGTGCCTAGCACGTGGAGCAAACACTCAAGGGTGGCCGTAACCAAGTTTGACTAGTACCTGGCTTTCATGGGGCTTCCCTGGGGCTCAAAGTCATGAGGAGCATTACATGGATTGATTTATGTAAAACACTCAGACAAGCACCTGCCACATAGAAAGTGCCATACCAGTTCAGATATATTAAGCAACCATTGTTTCGTTGCTCAGTCGGGTCTGACCTTTTTGCAATCCCATGGGCTGTATCCTGCCAGACTCCTCTGTCCGTGGGATTTTCCAGGCAAGAATACTGGAGCGTGTTGCCATTTCCTTCTCCAGGGGATCCTTCTGACCAAGGGATTGAACCCAAGTCTCCTGCATGGCAGGCAGATTCTTTACCACTGAGCCACCTGGGAAGCCCCATATCTATTCTTTTTCAAATTCTTTCCCCATTCAGATTATGACAGACTATTGAGCAGAGTCCCTGTGCTATCCAGTAGGTCCTATTTGTTATCTGTTTTAAATATAGCAGTGTTCAATCCCAAACTCCCAATCAATGCTTTTGAATGGTGCGCCAGCCTGGCCCCCTCCTCAGAAACCCAGACCTGGCTACTGACCCTTCCATGAGGAAGGGTAACCACAGGCATAAAACAGCTCAGGGGTCTTGGCCCTGACCGGCTAGTCACCCCGCTTTGCAGCCAGTAGTTCTTCCTCCACCCACTTGCTCAGGCCCCAGCCCCAGATGTCTTCTTTGTTCCTCACCCCATCCCCGCTTGTTCCATATATACATGGAGATGTTAAGCTGAAGTCAGGAAGCAGAGCCTGGGGCTCTGGGGTGTAGGTGGGGAGCAGATATACAGTCTTAGGAAATGAAGGCTTGAGATCGGAAGACGTCATGTATGGGGTGATGTAGCCAAAGAACCAGAGAAGAGACCTGTGCCAGGCCTGGGTCGCTTGGCATTTAGGGTTCAGTGGGAAGAGGAGGAATTAACACAGGAGCAGCCCCCAAGAAGCCAAGTGAAGAAAGAGTTTCAGGATAGTGGAATTTCAGCTCTGCCGAAGGCTGCTGGTGGTCAAGTGAAGTAAAGCCTGGAAATGGCAATATCACGAGGATTACTTGAGGTGATGCTTACACAGTGCCTAGCACGTGGAGCAAACACTCAAGGGTGGCCGTAACCAAGTTTGACTAGTACCTGGCTTTCATGGGGCTTCCCTGGGGCTCAAAGTCATGAGGAGCATTACATGGATTGATTTATGTAAAACACTCAGACAAGCACCTGCCACATAGAAAGTGCCATACCAGTTCAGATATATTAAGCAACCATTGTTTCGTTGCTCAGTCGGGTCTGACCTTTTTGCAATCCCATGGGCTGTATCCTGCCAGACTCCTCTGTCCGTGGGATTTTCCAGGCAAGAATACTGGAGCGTGTTGCCATTTCCTTCTCCAGGGGATCCTTCTGACCAAGGGATTGAACCCAAGTCTCCTGCATGGCAGGCAGATTCTTTACCACTGAGCCACCTGGGAAGCCCCATATCTATTCTTTTTCAAATTCTTTCCCCATTCAGATTATGACAGACTATTGAGCAGAGTCCCTGTGCTATCCAGTAGGTCCTATTTGTTATCTGTTTTAAATATAGCAGTGTTCAATCCCAAACTCCCAATCAATGCTTTTGAATGGTGCGCCAGCCTGGCCCCCTCCTCAGAAACCCAGACCTGGCTACTGACCCTTCCATGAGGAAGGGTAACCACAGGCATAAAACAGCTCAGGGGTCTTGGCCCTGACCGGCTAGTCACCCCGCTTTGCAGCCAGTAGTTCTTCCTCCACCCACTTGCTCAGGCCCCAGCCCCAGATGTCTTCTTTGTTCCTCACCCCATCCCCGCTTATCCACCCCTTTAGCATGTTTTAGTGGCTCTCCTTTCTTTTTAAGTTGTTATTTTATTTAGAAATTCCTAGTTTTATTGAGATATAATTGTATATATAACTAATACAAAGTTATATTATAGCACAACCCTGTACTAGTTTAAGGTGTAAGACATGGCGATTTGACGTAGGTGGATGCTACGAAGTTAATATCCATCAGCTCACTCGGTTACAGAATTTTTGTGTATGTGAT
Organism: Tragulus kanchil; assembly: GCA_022376925.1. Taxonomy (NCBI): domain Eukaryota; kingdom Metazoa; phylum Chordata; class Mammalia; order Artiodactyla; family Tragulidae; genus Tragulus; species Tragulus kanchil. The sequence goes on along the minus strand of JAIOJX010000003.1, from coordinate 70,811,969 downwards.
GAGAATGTTTAAGATCTACTCTCTGCCGGTTCGATCCCTGGCCTGGGAAGATCCCACGTGCCGCGGAGCGGCTGGACCGATGTGTCCAATTACCGAGCCGGAGCTCTGGAGCGCATGCACCCAGAGCCGGTGCTCTGCGACAACAGAGGCCACCGCGATGGGAGGCCCATGCGGGCCAAAGAACAAAGATGGATGAAAATAGAGAAATGAAAGACCAATGGAAGTGGCCCACCCGCCCCCCTCCCTCCCCACCCCATCCGCCTCCGAAAAAAACAAACAAACAAAAAAAGCATCTACTCTCTTAGCCTGGGCTTCCCAGATGGCTCAGATGGTAAAGAATCCACCTGCAGGGCTTCCCCTGGTGGTCCAGTGGGTAAGGACACCGCCTTGCAGTGCAAGGGGCGCCGGTTCGAGCCCTGGCCTGGGAAAATCCCAGGTGCCACGGAGTGGCTGGACTGATGTGTCCAATCACCGAGCCGGAGCTCTGGGGCGCGTGCGCCCAGAGCCGGCGCTCTGCAACAAGACGCCACCGCGATGGGAGGCCCACGGGAGCCGAAGAACAAAGACGGATGAACATAGAGAAACGAAAGACCAATGGAAGTGGCCCGCCCGCTCCCCTCCCTCCCCAACCCGACCCCCGCCCAAAAATAAATAAAAAAAAAAAAAAAAAAAAGAATCCACCTGCAAGGTAGGAGACCTGGATTTGATCCCTGGGTTGGGACGGTCCCTTGGAGAAGGAGATGGCAACCTGGCTCAGTCTCCTTGTCTGGAAAATCCCATGGACAGAGGAGTCCGGTGGGTCATGGTCCATAGCGTCAGAGTCAAGCATGAACAAGCTCACACAGAATGACCACACTCCAACCCCAGTCATCTTTGTCTCTTGCCTGGCTTAGTTTAGGGTTTCTTACTTGGTCACCCTGGTCCCCAAGAAAGCCTTCTAAAAAATATTTGTTTGTGCCAGGTCTTAATTGCTACCTGCAAAAGCTAATTCCCTGACTAGTGATCAAATCCAGGCCCCCTGCATCAGGAGCTCAGAGTCTCAGCCACTGGATTACCAGGGAACTCCCACGAATGAGCTTTTATACGTGTCAGATCATGTTAGCCCTGTTCACTTACAACACACACACACCCACACACTCCTGGATCCCTTGCCTGAGCCTCAGCGGGCCTCCCCGCCACTTGAACCTTGCTGCCGTACCTCAGCCCCTCCCGTGCCCCTCGTGCGCTCCTTGACTCCACACTCACCCTGACTCTTTCTCTCCCTCTGTCAGCCTCCGGGTCCTGACACAGCTGGCTTCTGGAAGACTTGGGTAGACACCACCGTGAGCCCTTTGGGGTGGCCTCCGACCACCCGTGCCTTCCCTCTCATCTCTCAGCACCTCGGGTCTTGGAAGAGAAACCCAAGGGAGGGCTCATTCAGTCTGCCCCTTCATCCTAACAGTTTCGTTTGCCTCCTCCTGAGACTCAGGGATTTTTATTTTTGGCCTGGTTCCAGATTGACTTGAGAGAATCAGCCTATCTCACAAAGACTTCCAAAGATAATTTTGGGGGGGGGGAAAGACTGAGAGTTCTTTTCAGGGAAGCCACATTTAGGCTTTGCGCTCTTGGTGCTGTGGATGACGGCATTGGCGGGGTTTTTCCGAGCTGCACACGGCCTTGTGATCAGCCTTCCCTCCATCCGAGATGAGAAGGGTGTATGCCTGTGAGCAGGCTACTGCTGCAGGTCCACTGGGGAACTGATGGAAGATCTGCATGGGGAAGGCAAGACTGGCCTCTGGCTCAGATTCCGCACAATCTCTTCTCTTGGATTCAGAGAGACAGGGACTCATTCCTGAGCCCTGGAAGGGACCCTTGAAGACATCTAGCCGAGTGCTGAAAATGCCTTCTATAAATATGTAAGAAAAAAAAAGAAGCCTTTGACTTTATGGGTCTGAGGCCCACTGAGGTGGGTCGATCTACCGGAGGCTACGCTTTCCTTGGGCTGTGGTCGGTCCTGTAGCATCCTCACCTACTATTAGAACTCAGCTCTCTGGAGGGACGAGGGTCTGGATCCCCCAGGGGACAGAGGAAGAAAGGGTGGGAGAGGACCAGAGCAGGGAGAGGGGGAGAAGATGCCAGCAGGAAGGGCTTGGAGGTAGAGGTGTGGGAGGGAGTCGGGGAGAGGGGGCAGGAATGTGAGAGTCCCATCTGCAGGCACAATCTGCCTTTGAATGGCAAACACTTTGGCAGGAGCCTGGCTGCTACAGATCTAAGATACTAGCTGCCTGCCTCTTAGTATTCTAGACTAAGCTCCTCCACTCTCTTATCGTCTTCGTTTCACAGCAAACAATGGGCGATTGACTAAGCTTTCAGAGTTGTGGGTGTTCTCTCCGAGGGAGGCCGGCCAGAACACCATCCGCATCTCCGGCTTTTGCTCCAACTCCCAAATCAGGCTCCTTCTCGCAGAAATACAAAACCCAGGAGTCTTCCTCCTCCTTACTTCTCAGTCTTAAGGCAACACGGGCAGCCGGGGAGGGGCACCTTGGGCCCAGGGTGTGTGCCTTCATGTGTGTGTGCACGTGCGTGTCCATCGGCCTAAGTGCGTGCATGGGTGTGTGTGTCTCTGTGTTTGTTTGCGGTGAGGGTGTGTAAGGGGAGGACATCTCCCAGGCCAGTGCTGTTAGCGCTTCTCACTCAGCTTTCCCAGGACAGGTGAAGCCCCGTGGGCTGGAAAATGAGAAGGCTTATCAACAAGTCTCCTGGTAGGCGAGAAAAAGCTCCAGGGTCCTTTTCTTCTTGTGTCAAGTGAGCCAAGATACGGGCTTCAAAAGCTTTCCTGCCCTGATGCCCTTGGACCCTTGGCAAGGACACTAGCATCCTGGGATGTTGCCCTCCGAGTCCCCATAGGAGTTAGCGTTGGTGTAACAGACAGCTGGCTTCAGAGAAGGAGTGTGAACCTTAGCTGGACAGCTCCGCTTTGGCTCCTGATGGGTTCAGGATACCTCCCCCTATATGGCACTTGGGCACGTAGACTGCTTCTAGTTGAAGGAACGTGAGAAGTAGCGTGTGCAGGAAGACCTGCCCCTGAAACGGGTCATCCCACCCTCCTGTGACAGGTGCCTTGAGGAAGGGCGCAGTGTTATCTCTCAAGAAGACCAAGGGGACACAGAGGAACTGGAGAAAATGGGTCTTGCTCGGTTTCCCTCTTGTTTTGCTATTTTCTTTCCAGGATTATCCGCTCTTCGGCAAACTAGGCACAAAATCACTCAGGTTTCAACATCCCTCTGGGTCTTCATTTTCTTAGGAAAGCTCCTGTATCATGTAAAACTTATACTGAATACACTTGTATGCGTTTCTCTCATGATCTGTCTTTGTCACAGGGCTCCCAGATAAGAACTTAAAAGGGTAGAGGAGGGCCTCCCCAGCTCCAGATTCCCTCCCGGGTGAGCTCCTCTCCTTAGAGATAAGGTTATTGGCAATCATCACGACTTGCAATAGAAATAGAGTCACCAAAGATCCAACAGCTTAATGATCAAGCCTCTTTGCCCCTGTCCCCTGACACCGGCTGCTCTGAGGTGAGATACAGGAGTCCACTAATGGCTTGTGCTCCTGCGTGCTTATGGCATGGAAGAGGTGTTTGTTTTTTCTGGGTTTTCTTTTTTTGAACTGGCCTGTATTCTTTCTTTCTTTCTTTTTTTTTGGCCACACCGCATGGCATGCAGGATCTTAATTCCCTGACAGGGGATTGAAACCATACCCTCTGCATTGAAAGGCCAAGTCTCAACCACTGAGAAGTCCTGGGTTTTCATTTAGAAACCAGAAGGCAAGTGAGGTCACTGGGTCACTGACATCCGGATCCTGGTGATGGAAACCAGTTAGGTATGTTTAGGATGTTAGTGGCCTTCCCATCAAGGCCATAAAGCAGGATCTGCCTCTGCACTTCTCTCCTAGAAGCATGCATTGGCAAGGGTGGGGCCACAGGACAGCTATCCACTTTCCACCACGATGGGGAAAGAGAACCTGGGTTTATTCCCTCATCTAGAACTGCCAGAAGTATGAAACTGGGCGATAGGCAATGAAAACCAGCAGTTTGTGGGAGATGAGAAACAAAGGAGGTGGTTTGTTTCCGGTGGTTGTCCCAACTAGCTGCTTCGAGAGGATTCCAGGGGCAGGAAAGGACAATCTGGGCTGGACTCTTGGAGGGTGGACTGGAGCTGAGTATCCGGAGAGCACAGGAGCTGGTGATCTTGACACAGGGAACAAGAGGAGAAAGCTGTGGAGAGAGAGCTTTGGGGATCTGCCAAGGCTCCCTTCATGTACTTAGCTGAGTAAGGGTCTACAGAAGGCCAAGGCAAGAACCTCATGAGAGGTGGGAACCTCATGAGAGAAAAACTTCGTGAGAGAAGAACCTCATGAGGGAAAAACCTCATGAGAGAAAAACCTCGTGAGAGAAAAACCACATGAGAGAAGAACCTCATGAGGGAAAAATCTCATGAGAGAAGAACCTCGTGAGAGGACTTGTATGAAGAGCGGGGGCACGCACACAGGGCTGGAGTCCTGCTTGCTTCTACCAGGCAGACTGGAAAATCTCATGGTACCTGGGCCACTGGTACTTGGAAAGGTCTGACCCTGACTTCACCAAAATCAGTAGCTTCTTCTTCTCAAAAGACACCATTTAGAAAAGGAAAAGACCAGCCACGACATGGGAAAGAATATTTGTAAAGCATATGTTTATTTAATAAAGGACTTGTATCTAGAGCATATAAAGAACCTTCGAACTCAACATTTAAAAAGAATTCAGAAAAGAAACATTAACGAACTTCCAAAGAGGGCACTCACTTTCATTAGTCGCAGGCAATGCAAAGAAAGCCATTCTGGGAATTGAGCGGCTATCAGAAACCACCTGAGAAGGTCCCTGGGTTTTCATTTAGAAACCAGAAGGCAAGTGAGGTCACTGGGTCACTGACATCCGGATCCTGGTGATGGAAACCAGTTAGGTATGTTTAGGATGTTAGTGGCCTTCCCATCAAGGCCATAAAGCAGGATCTGCCTCTGCACTTCTCTCCTAGAAGCATGCATTGGCAAGGGTGGGGCCACAGGACAGCTATCCACTTTCCACCACGATGGGGAAAGAGAACCTGGGTTTATTCCCTCATCTAGAACTGCCAGAAGTATGAAACTGGGCGATAGGCAATGAAAACCAGCAGTTTGTGGGAGATGAGAAACAAAGGAGGTGGTTTGTTTCCGGTGGTTGTCCCAACTAGCTGCTTCGAGAGGATTCCAGGGGCAGGAAAGGACAATCTGGGCTGGACTCTTGGAGGGTGGACTGGAGCTGAGTATCCGGAGAGCACAGGAGCTGGTGATCTTGACACAGGGAACAAGAGGAGAAAGCTGTGGAGAGAGAGCTTTGGGGATCTGCCAAGGCTCCCTTCATGTACTTAGCTGAGTAAGGGTCTACAGAAGGCCAAGGCAAGAACCTCATGAGAGGTGGGAACCTCATGAGAGAAAAACTTCGTGAGAGAAGAACCTCATGAGGGAAAAACCTCATGAGAGAAAAACCTCGTGAGAGAAAAACCACGTGAGAGAAGAACCTCATGAGGGAAAAATCTCATGAGAGAAGAACCTCGTGAGAGGACTTGTATGAAGAGCGGGGGCACGCACACAGGGCTGGAGTCCTGCTTGCTTCTACCAGGCAGACTGGAAAATCTCATGGTACCTGGGCCACTGGTACTTGGAAAGGTCTGACCCTGACTTCACCAAAATCAGTAGCTTCTTCTTCTCAAAAGACACCATTTAGAAAAGGAAAAGACCAGCCACGACATGGGAAAGAATATTTGTAAAGCATATGTTTATTTAATAAAGGACTTGTATCTAGAGCATATAAAGAACCTTCGAACTCAACATTTACAAAAATGAATGACCCCATTCAGAAAAGAAAAAGGCAAACGATTTTAACAGAGACTTCCCCAAAGAGGGCACTCACTTTCATTAGTCACGCAGGCAATGCAAAGAAAGCCATTCTGGGTACCACTCTATTCCCGTGAGAGCGGCTACAATGATAAAGATTGTTTATACCAAGGGTTGACAAAGATGTGGACACGTGGAAACTCTCCTGCCTGGCTGGTGGGAATGTGGAAAGACACAGCTGCTGAAGACAACAGTCGGCAGTTTATTAAACAGTTAAGGATGCATTTACCATATGATCTAGCTTTTCCACTCCTAGGTGTTTACTCAAGAGAAATTAAAGCATATGTCCATCTGTACTAGTTTCCTAGGACCGCTGTAACAAAGAAATACAAACTGGGTGCCTTAAAGACAACAGAAATATCACGTATTTCTGGAGGCTAGAATCTGAGACCTGGGTGTTGGCAGGGCCAGCTTCCCTCTGAAGACTGGACGGGAAGCCTTCTTCGCCCACCTTTTCTTAGCTTCCTGTGATGCTGCACCTCTCAGGTGTTCCTGGGGTTGCAGCTGCATAGCCCCAGTCTTGGCTTTCATGGTCACACGGGATTCTCCATGGACCTCTGTCTTCACATGGCCATCTTTGTGTAAGGACACGGGTCACATTGGATTAGGGGCCTGCCTACTTTTAGGGGCCCTCATCTTTAATTATATCTGCAAATGACTCTTCTAGATAAAGTCATTCTGGAGATTAGCTCTGGGGATTAGGACCTCAGCATGCCCTTCTACTGTGCCTGATAACATCTTCACAGGTTCTGCGGATCTGGACGTGAACATTATTCACAGACACATTTGTCCAAGCTTCTCAATTGTACACTTTCATATGTGTAGCTTATTGCATGTCAATTATATATCAATAAAGATGTTCAAAAACAAAACGAAAACTAGGGGCTTCCCTGATGGTCCAGTGGTTAAAGAGTCTGCCTTGCAGTGCAAGGGTGCCAGTTCGATCCCTGGCCTAGGAAAATCCCACGTGCCGTGGAGCAGCTGGACCGGTGTGTCCAATTATGAGCCAGTGCTCTGGAGCTCATGTGCCCAGAGCCAGTGCTCTGCAACGAGAGAGGGGGCCGCAATGGGAGGCCCACACAGGCCAAAGAATAAAAGATGGATGAAAAATAAATATAAATAAAAAAGAGGCATGATGGGGGAAAATATTAAAAAAAAAAAAAAAAAAAGACAACTAACCAAAACCGTTACTTTGATTTTAAAAAAAGAAACATGACAGGGCTCTGCCTGCCACGTTCCATCAGCGTGCTAGGCTCTTGGGTCTCCTCCCAGTGATTGCTGAGATGAGCAATGATTGTTCCAGAAGATCAAGCCTCCTCCAGGGAAACCTGCCGTAGCTTCTGGCAGATGACTCTTCAAGCCTGGCATAGTTGGCATCATGAGGCACATGGGGGTGGGGGTGCAGCTGGGGGCAGGCCCTGCAGAGCACCTCCTGTATGTTTATGTCTGTGAATCAAGGCAAAGAGAGAGAGAATAATCAGAGAAGAGCCACCAGTGCGGTGTGGTCTGTGCGCAGCGAATTGGTCCCTTCATATTTGCTCCAGTTGACTTTGTCAGTCTTACTTCCTGTTTCGCTACAAGGCGCTGAATTCAGAGGGGTTGAAGGAATGGCTCCTGATGCGTAGTTAGGAGGACAAAGCAAGGACTCCGTCCCTCAGTCCGTGTCTCCAGACCCTGTGATCCTGTCACAGCCACACGCACGGAGAGGGTGTTAGGTGAGGAGGATGTGGTGCAGAGCCTGGAGTCTTCTGCTGTGCTTACAGTCAGACGCCGTACTTTTAGGGCCCTCATCTTTAATTATATCTGCAAATGACTCTTCTAGATAAAGTCATTCTGGAGATTAGCTCTGGGGATTAGGACCTCAGCATGCCCTTCTACTGTGCCTGATAACATCTTCACAGGTTCTGCGGATCTGGACGTGAACATTATTCACAGACACATTTGTCCAAGCTTCTCAATTGTACACTTTCATATGTGTAGCTTATTGCATGTCAATTATATATCAATAAAGATGTTCAAAAACAAAACGAAAACTAGGGGCTTCCCTGATGGTCCAGTGGTTAAAGAGTCTGCCTTGCAGTGCAAGGGTGCCAGTTCGATCCCTGGCCTAGGAAAATCCCACGTGCCGTGGAGCAGCTGGACCGGTGTGTCCAATTATGAGCCAGTGCTCTGGAGCTCATGTGCCCAGAGCCAGTGCTCTGCAACGAGAGAGGGGGCCGCAATGGGAGGCCCACACAGGCCAAAGAATAAAAGATGGATGAAAAATAAATATAAATAAAAAAGAGGCATGATGGGGGAAAATATTAAAAAAAAAAAAAAAAAAAGACAACTAACCAAAACCGTTACTTTGATTTTAAAAAAAGAAACATGACAGGGCTCTGCCTGCCACGTTCCATCAGCGTGCTAGGCTCTTGGGTCTCCTCCCAGTGATTGCTGAGATGAGCAATGATTGTTCCAGAAGATCAAGCCTCCTCCAGGGAAACCTGCCGTAGCTTCTGGCAGATGACTCTTCAAGCCTGGCATAGTTGGCATCATGAGGCACATGGGGGTGGGGGTGCAGCTGGGGGCAGGCCCTGCAGAGCACCTCCTGTATGTTTATGTCTGTGAATCAAGGCAAAGAGAGAGAGAATAATCAGAGAAGAGCCACCAGTGCGGTGTGGTCTGTGCGCAGCGAATTGGTCCCTTCATATTTGCTCCAGTTGACTTTGTCAGTCTTACTTCCTGTTTCGCTACAAGGCGCTGAATTCAGAGGGGTTGAAGGAATGGCTCCTGATGCGTAGTTAGGAGGACAAAGCAAGGACTCCGTCCCTCAGTCCGTGTCTCCAGACCCTGTGATCCTGTCACAGCCACACGCACGGAGAGGGTGTTAGGTGAGGAGGATGTGGTGCAGAGCCTGGAGTCTTCTGCTGTGCTTACAGTCAGACGCCGTCTCCTTCTCCAGTGGGGCAACTCTCAGCCTGGACCTCAGAGACACCTCTGCCTGTCCCTGTCCGTACGGCCAACTTTATTCCCAGACGAGAGAATGAGCCTTCTACTGGAGTGCTGAAATCCACATGGGGCAGGGACTTAAAAATTGCTCGTAGATTACTAGCTCAGTTTCTCTTTCTTTCTTCCCTTCCTCTCTCCCTCACTTCCTCTTTTCATTGGGATGTACTTGACATATAACATGGTATCAGTTTCAGGTGTACAACATGATGATTTGATGTTTGTATTTATTACAACATGATACCACAATAAGTTTAGTGGACATCCATCGCCTCTCATACAGAATTTTTTTTCCCTTGTGATAAGAGCTTTACTAGAAGTTCATACCTTTAGATCCCCTTCACCCACTTGCCCCTTTGGGGCAGGGTGGGCCTGTGTGCTAAATCGCTTCAGTCCTGTCTGACTCTTTGCAGGCCCGTGGATTGTAGCCCACCAGGCTCTTCTGTCTGTGGGGTTCTCCAGGCAAGAATACTGGAGTGGGGCTTCCCTGGTGGTCCAGTGGGTAAGGACACCGTCTTGCAGTACAAGGAGTGCCAGTTCAATCCCTGGCCTGGGAAGATCCCACGTGCCGCAGAGTGGCTGGACAGATGTGTCCAACTACCAAACTGGAGCTCTGGAGCGCATGCGCCCAGAGTCAGTGCTCTGCGACAACAGAGGCCACTGCGATGGGAGGCCCACACAGGCCAAGGAACAAAGATGGATGGAAATAGATAAATGAAGGATCAATAGAAGTGGCCAAAAAAAAGGAAACAAATGAAAAAAAAAAAGAGTACGGAGTGGGTAGCCATTCCTTTCTCCAGGCGATCTTCCTGATCCAGGGATGGAACCTGGGTCTCCTGCATTGCAAGCAGATTCTTTTATCTGAACCAGCAGGGAATCCCTGGGGGCAGGGCAGGGCATTCCTTTCCTGGTAGAGGGAGAGCTGCCTCTCTTTAGGACCATGTTGGCTACACATTCGTGCTTTAAGTCTGTTCTCAGCTGCCCTATAACTGGGAATAGCTTTGTTGTTCCCTGCCAGGCACACAAAAGAGTGGGGTGTGTGTGGTGTGTGTTTAGGCGTGAAAGCTAACAGTGAGGAGTAGAATGACAAGATCTCCAAAGGCAAGGGTCCACAGTGCTTACCCCCACCTCTGACCTGCCACGGGTGGTAGACCCAGGGAGGCACGAGGCGACTGGCTGTGTATGTCCTGTGGCCCCTCAGCTGAAGTCCCAGTGAAGAGGAAAGTCCTTCTCCGCACCTTTCTAGACAGAGAAACCCTGTAGTGGGTTATGCATGAGGTATATACACTATATACATGTCTGTGTGTGGAAGGAAGGAATTTTGGCTTGAAAACATTCTTTTCGTGGTTGGCAAAGATAGCATTTCTCCTAAAGGAGATGGCAGAATTTGCCAAACTAAGCTTCAGAAGAAAATATAACAGAGAGTGTGAAAGAAAGCCATGTTCAAAGCAAGTGTGAAACATTCAAGAATTCTTGTGTGAACATTCATATTGCCTGTGCTAAATCGCCCAGTCATGTCTGACTCTTTGCAGGCCCGTGGATTGTAGCCCACCAGGCTCTTCTGTCTGTGGGGTTCTCCAGGCAAGAATACTGGAGTGGGGCTTCCCTGGTGGTCCAGTGGGTAAGGACACCGTCTTGCAGTACAAGGAGTGCCAGTTCAATCCCTGGCCTGGGAAGATCCCACGTGCCGCAGAGTGGCTGGACAGATGTGTCCAACTACCAAACTGGAGCTCTGGAGCGCATGCGCCCAGAGTCAGTGCTCTGCGACAACAGAGGCCACTGCGATGGGAGGCCCACACAGGCCAAGGAACAAAGATGGATGGAAATAGATAAATGAAGGATCAATAGAAGTGGCCAAAAAAAAGGAAACAAATGAAAAAAAAAAAGAGTACGGAGTGGGTAGCCATTCCTTTCTCCAGGCGATCTTCCTGATCCAGGGATGGAACCTGGGTCTCCTGCATTACAAGCAGATTCTTTTATCTGAACCAGCAGGGAATCCCTGGGGGCAGGGCAGGGCATTCCTTTCCTGGTAGAGGGAGAGCTGCCTCTCTTTAGGACCATGTTGGCTACACATTCGTGCTTTAAGTCTGTTCTCAGCTGCCCTATAACTGGGAATAGCTTTGTTGTTCCCTGCCAGGCACACAAAAGAGTGGGGTGTGTGTGGTGTGTGTTTAGGCGTGAAAGCTAACAGTGAGGAGTAGAATGACAAGATCTCCAAAGGCAAGGGTCCACAGTGCTTACCCCCACCTCTGACCTGCCACGGGTGGTAGACCCAGGGAGGCACGAGGCGACTGGCTGTGTATGTCCTGTGGCCCCTCAGCTGAAGTCCCAGTGAAGAGGAAAGTCCCTTCTCCGTACCCCGTTGGGGACAGAGAAACCCTGTAGTGGGTTATGCATGAGGTATATACACTATATACATGTCTGTGTGTGGAAGGAAGGAATTTTGGCTTGAAAACATTCTTTTCGTGGTTGGCAAAGATAGCATTTCTCCTAAAGGAGATGGCAGAATTTGCCAAACTAAGCTTCCAGAAGAAAATATAACAGAGAGTGTGAAAGAAAGCCATGTTCAAACATTGGCAAGTGTGAAACATTCAAGAATTCTTGTGTGAACATCATATTGTCAGAGCAAAATTAAATTAAGCTGGTCTCTGGCAAGTGTTCAGAATGAACACGGAATTGGAACAAGCTGATGGAGACTGTACTGACATTTCCACAAGAAGCCGGATAGAGCGTAATCGGGTGAAAACCAGGCGACTTGAGGGTTAGGTTCTTCAGTGAATTAATGCCCAAGAACTTAACTGTGTTGTGGCCCAGGAGTCCCCAGGGGCTGCCAAAAGAAGGACTGGAATGTTCTTCCCTGCTGCCACTCAATCACAAGCAGCGTAGGAATGAGGTTCCTTTCAAAATATTTATTGAGCCTCCCTATGGTATATGTCAAGCAAACCTGTTCAAGGCATTGCTGGAGATGGTCCCACCTCCTCCATACAGTCTACAGTCTACAGGTGTGAATGCAGCTTACTAGAATCAAAGGCAACGTGAAGCAAATGCCCCATTGGAGATGGAAGCTCAGTGCCAGGGAATGTGGGGTTCAGAGTGATAAGTTCTGATAAGGTCACCGTTGAGGGGTCAGGATGGAGGTGGAGAATACTTCAGAAAAGAAGCAGGCAGTTGAGTGAAGTCTTGAAACATGCAGAATTTGTAGTGGGGAGGACAGACTTTAAAAAATTAATTAGTTATTTAACTAATCTCTTTGGTTGTGGATCTTTGTTGCCAGGGGTCTTTTAAGAAGCATGGCAGTTGGTGAGAACTTGATCAACAGAAAACCCTTTTACCCCACCTCTGACCTGCCACGGGTGGTAGACCCAGGGAGGCACGAGGCGACTGGCTGTGTATGTCCTGTGGCCCCTCAGCTGAAGTCCCAGTGAAGAGGAAAGTCCCTTCTCCGTACCCCGTTGGGGACAGAGAAACCCTGTAGTGGGTTATGCATGAGGTATATACACTATATACATGTCTGTGTGTGGAAGGAAGGAATTTTGGCTTGAAAACATTCTTTTCGTGGTTGGCAAAGATAGCATTTCTCCTAAAGGAGATGGCAGAATTTGCCAAACTAAGCTTCCAGAAGAAAATATAACAGAGAGTGTGAAAGAAAGCCATGTTCAAACATTGGCAAGTGTGAAACATTCAAGAATTCTTGTGTGAACATCATATTGTCAGAGCAAAATTAAATTAAGCTGGTCTCTGGCAAGTGTTCAGAATGAACACGGAATTGGAACAAGCTGATGGAGACTGTACTGACATTTCCACAAGAAGCCGGATAGAGCGTAATCGGGTGAAAACCAGGCGACTTGAGGGTTAGGTTCTTCAGTGAATTAATGCCCAAGAACTTAACTGTGTTGTGGCCCAGGAGTCCCCAGGGGCTGCCAAAAGAAGGACTGGAATGTTCTTCCCTGCTGCCACTCAATCACAAGCAGCGTAGGAATGAGGTTCCTTTCAAAATATTTATTGAGCCTCCCTATGGTATATGTCAAGCAAACCTGTTCAAGGCATTGCTGGAGATGGTCCCACCTCCTCCATACAGTCTACAGTCTACAGGTGTGAATGCAGCTTACTAGAATCAAAGGCAACGTGAAGCAAATGCCCCATTGGAGATGGAAGCTCAGTGCCAGGGAATGTGGGGTTCAGAGTGATAAGTTCTGATAAGGTCACCGTTGAGGGGTCAGGATGGAGGTGGAGAATACTTCAGAAAAGAAGCAGGCAGTTGAGTGAAGTCTTGAAACATGCAGAATTTGTAGTGGGGAGGACAGACTTTAAAAAATTAATTAGTTATTTAACTAATCTCTTTGGTTGTGGATCTTTGTTGCGTCATGTGGGATCTTTTGTGGCTGTGCACAGACGCCCTAGTCTTCATTGCCCTGCAGCAGGTGGGATTTTAGTTTCTCAACCAGGGGTTGAACCTGCAAGGCGGAGTTCTTAATCACTTGGATCAACAGGGAACTCACCCGGGAGGGATTTTTTTTTTTAGATTTTGGTCTCTCTTCTTGTTTTATATTTATTTATTTTCATCCATCTTTATTCATTGGCCTGTGTGGGCCTCCCATCGTGGTGGCCTCTGTTGTCGCAGAGCACTGGCTCTGGGCGCATGCGCTCCAGAGCTCTGGCTCATAATGGGACACACCGGTCCCATCACTCTGCGGCACATGGTATCTTCCCAGGCCAGGGATCAAACTGGTGTCCCTTACACTGCAAGTTTACCCACTGGACCACGAGAGAAGCCCAGGGAAGGATGGTTTTATAGCCAAAGTTGACCACAATGGCCATGGGAATCCAGAGTTCAAGGAGTGGAGCAGGGACAGCATACGCCACTTTTCCCTTCTTGCATCCTCCTCTGTGGCTGGGTTTGGGGGAGAGTGTGGTCTTTGCAGATTTGCCGGAAATGCCTGAACACTGCAGGGAGGGCTACAGCCCAGTGCCTGTCTCCACGGGTCCCCTACCTGCCTTGCAGACGACCTGGCCATCTCTGCTCCCCCTCAGGCCTTGGCAGTTCTGTTGGCCTTGTGGATCCTGGGGTTGTGCAGGGCGGCTTTGTATTCTCTCTGGGACTTATCAACCCATGGTTGTCGTGTACAGTGGGGCTGGGAGCAGATGGAAGGCCAGTTCCTCTATCCCTCTTCCTTCTTGGAAGGCACAGGAGGTCAGCAACATGGGCACTTAGTCAAATGTGAGAAGCAAGACTGAACTCCAGTTCTCTCTAACCTGTCCCGCACCTTGCATCTTGGATGGTCAACACTGCCTCTCAGCTCCTCTCTCCTGGAATTTTGTCAGCAGTATCCCCCAGCTTAGGGCTCTCTTCTCTCCACCACTGCATGTCCACAGGGAGCTCCGCCCCCAGGAACCTTCAGGCTGCGGCTCTTCAGCTCATGGTTTCCTTTCCTGTGGGGGCGGCTCCCCCTGGGCTGTGAAGTCAAGGGCCAGCTGAGGACAACATGCTCAGAGCAGTCACAGCTGCCTACAATTGCTCCCTACTGGCGTCAGCTCTTCTCATTACTGGTGGCACACCTGAGCACCTGCCGGCGGCTCTGGGTCCCGGCCGCATGCTCCACGAGCCTGCACACTTGTTCTAGTTGCCAGAGGCGGTAATTGTTGTTTGTCCAAAGTGAGGAGCTCAGTAAAGGATGTCGGTCGAGGCTGCAGTTCTGGGCCTTTGCCTGAGTAGCTCCCAGTGGATCATCTTCCTTGGCATCTTGAATTGTCTGAAGCAGTTTGAGAATGGAAAATTGCTTGCTGGATGCTCAGATTTTTGCTTGGAAATTCTTTGAATCTGTGGATCTCTTTGGAAAGAACTCACATCGTTATAACATTTATGTGCTTATTTGTTTTCTTTTTATGTCCTTCTAGAAATCACTCCATTTTTCATAGGACTATGCTTACATATTTTGTGCATTGCTGTTATTATGAATTAGAGAATTTTTCTGTTATGTTCTCCAATTCTGTTTGTATGTATATATGATAATATAAAAACATGAAAGCTGTTGAATTTTTATGTATTTTGATTTTCTATTTTGTTCATGTATGTGTGCATGTATGCCTTGTTTTATTTTTATATAGAAAGTTATATGTTGGGAAGAAATTTTATTTCTTTTTACATCTAGTTTGTTTCTGCTTGTACTGGGTTGTGCAGGGCGGCTTTGTATTCTCTCTGGGACTTATCAACCCATGGTTGTCGTGTACAGTGGGGCTGGGAGCAGATGGAAGGCCAGTTCCTCTATCCCTCTTCCTTCTTGGAAGGCACAGGAGGTCAGCAACATGGGCACTTAGTCAAATGTGAGAAGCAAGACTGAACTCCAGTTCTCTCTAACCTGTCCCGCACCTTGCATCTTGGATGGTCAACACTGCCTCTCAGCTCCTCTCTCCTGGAATTTTGTCAGCAGTATCCCCCAGCTTAGGGCTCTCTTCTCTCCACCACTGCGTGTCCACAGGGAGCTCCGCCCCCAGGAACCTTCAGGCTGCGGCTCTTCAGCTCATGGTTTCCTTTCCTGTGGGGGCGGCTCCCCCTGGGCTGTGAAGTCAAGGGCCAGCTGAGGACAACATGCTCAGAGCAGTCACAGCTGCCTACAATTGCTCCCTACTGGCGTCAGCTCTTCTCATTACTGGTGGCACACCTGAGCACCTGCCGGCGGCTCTGGGTCCCGGCCGCATGCTCCACGAGCCTGCACACTTGTTCTAGTTGCCAGAGGCGGTAATTGTTGTTTGTCCAAAGTGAGGAGCTCAGTAAAGGATGTCGGTCGAGGCTGCAGTTCTGGGCCTTTGCCTGAGTAGCTCCCAGTGGATCATCTTCCTTGGCATCTTGAATTGTCTGAAGCAGTTTGAGAATGGAAAATTGCTTGCTGGATGCTCAGATTTTTGCTTGGAAATTCTTTGAATCTGTGGATCTCTTTGGAAAGAACTCACATCGTTATAACATTTATGTGCTTATTTGTTTTCTTTTTATGTCCTTCTAGAAATCACTCCATTTTTCATAGGACTATGCTTACATATTTTGTGCATTGCTGTTATTATGAATTAGAGAATTTTTCTGTTATGTTCTCCAATTCTGTTTGTATGTATATATGATAATATAAAAACATGAAAGCTGTTGAATTTTTATGTATTTTGATTTTCTATTTTGTTCATGTATGTGTGCATGTATGGCTTGTTTTATTTTTATATAGAAAGTTATATGTTGGGAAGAAATTTTATTTCTTTTTACTTACTGCACATCTAGTTTGTTTCCTGTCTTGTACTGGGCACAAAATATAAATATACACACATATATGTATACACACAGATATATATGGGTTTTAAATATAGAGATAAGAGTTGCCTGTATATATCTGTTATTTATTTTTTGCTTTGTTTAAAAGTTGTTTTTGATATGGGCCATTTTTAAAGTCTTTACTGAGTTTTTCATAAAAATGAGACTTGGCAACTTACCCCATGAACTTCATTGAAAAATAGTCTTAAAAAAAGTATTTAAATAATGGCGGAGACACTTCGCAAGGCAAGACATTCTCCTTTTCCTTTCACTGATTAGTTTTAGGATACATAATGGTAACTCATTTGAATGATTAAGAAATCAGACATGAGAGCAGGACTCAAATGTTATTCCTGTCTTTAAAAATTGAACATCCTTATTGAATAAGTCTGGTGTTTCTGACAAAATGCCAATTCTTTACATGGTATCTTTAAAAAACAGTTATTTGCTTATTTTTGGCTATGCTGAGTCTTCACTGCTGCGGGCGGGCTTTTCTCTAGTTGTGGCGAGAGGGGCTGCTCTCCAGTTGTGCTGAGGAGTCTTCTCATTGCAGGGACTCTTCTTGTTGCACAGCACAGGCCTTAAGGCACGCAGGATTCCATCGTTGTGGCTCCTGGGCTCTTAGAGCACAGGCTCAGTAGTTGTGACGCTTGGGCTTAGTAGCTCCGAGGCATGTGGGCTCCTTCTAGATCAGGGATGGAAACTGTGTCTCCTGCATTGGGGTGGACCTGTTACTCCCGAGTCACGAGGGAAGCCCTACATTACACCTTTTAAGAGACTTAAAGCCTGTCAAGTGACCAAGTTTTCAACCAGGCCATTGACTCCTTAACCACAGAATTACTGACCAATTTCTTAGGAAATTCTTGATCTCTAGTTTGCTTCTTTTATGAGCAAAACAAGAGAATCAAACATTAGAAATCTTAGCTGTCTATTTCACCTGCCGTTTTTCTTAGAGGGAGATGCCAGGCATGGTATTCTATCATATGATCAAGGGAAAACTGTGTAGCTAGGTCTCTGCTTTCATTTTTTTTTTCTTTTGTATGTGTGCATGTATGCTTTTTATTTATGTTGGGAAGAAATTTTATTTCTTTTACACTGCACATCTAGTTTGTTTCCTGTCTTGTACTGGGCACAAAATATAAATATACACACATATATGTATACACACAGATATATATGGGTTTTAAATATAGAGATAAGAGTTGCCTGTATATATCTGTTATTTATTTTTTGCTTTGTTTAAAAGTTGTTTTTGATATGGGCCATTTTTAAAGTCTTTACTGAGTTTTTCATAAAAATGAGACTTGGCAACTTACCCCATGAACTTCATTGAAAAATAGTCTTAAAAAAAGTATTTAAATAATGGCGGAGACACTTCGCAAGGCAAGACATTCTCCTTTTCCTTTCACTGATTAGTTTTAGGATACATAATGGTAACTCATTTGAATGATTAAGAAATCAGACATGAGAGCAGGACTCAAATGTTATTCCTGTCTTTAAAAATTGAACATCCTTATTGAATAAGTCTGGTGTTTCTGACAAAATGCCAATTCTTTACATGGTATCTTTAAAAAACAGTTATTTGCTTATTTTTGGCTATGCTGAGTCTTCACTGCTGCGGGCGGGCTTTTCTCTAGTTGTGGCGAGAGGGGCTGCTCTCCAGTTGTGCTGAGGAGTCTTCTCATTGCAGGGACTCTTCTTGTTGCACAGCACAGGCCTTAAGGCACGCAGGATTCCATCGTTGTGGCTCCTGGGCTCTTAGAGCACAGGCTCAGTAGTTGTGACGCTTGGGCTTAGTAGCTCCGAGGCATGTGGGCTCCTTCTAGATCAGGGATGGAAACTGTGTCTCCTGCATTGGGGTGGACCTGTTACTCCCGAGTCACGAGGGAAGCCCTACATTACACCTTTTAAGAGACTTAAAGCCTGTCAAGTGACCAAGTTTTCAACCAGGCCATTGACTCTTTAACCACAGAATTACTGACCAATTTCTTAGGAAATTCTTGATCTCTAGTTTGCTTCTTTTATGAGCAAAACAAGAGAATCAAACATTAGAAATCTTAGCTGTCTATTTCACCTGCCGTTTTTCTTAGAGGGAGATGCCAGGCATGGTATTCTATCATATGATCAAGGGAAAACTGTGTAGCTAGGTCTCTGCTTTCAGTGAAAAGTGTCCAGAAAAAACAGCATATTTTCTTTCTATCTTTGTGACAAAGATTATGGGGTTGTTGGGACTTCCCTGGTGGTCCAGTGGTTAAGAATCTGCCTCAGGATTTGATCAAACTCAGGTGTGATCCCTGGTCAGGGAACTGAGATCCCACATGCCGTGAAGCAACTAAGTCCCCACGCACCACAACTAGAGGGTCCCGTGTGCCGCAACCAAAGATCCAGCATGCTACAACTGAAGACTCAACACATCCAAATAAATAAATATTAAGAAAAACTACCATTGTAAAGTTTTGGTATAATAATAAAGAACAGCCATAATTTTCTGAGAAAGACATTAAAATACTGCCTGCTCCATCTCCCCCCATACCCAGACAAAAGATGACGTGGTTGTTATTTTTCACAACTTTCTGGATGTTGAATATGGTATTGCTAGAGCTGGCACCGAAAGAGTTAAGCCGCACACAGGTTCACTTGCTGCATCCGTCTGGCTGAGGGAGTTCTCTCCCTAGTTCCACACTGTCGTGAGGGGGTGACTGAGGGGTAAGGAATATGTCATCCTTTGCCAGAATAATTGGGTGTTTAAAATGTCTTCCAAGACGCTTTCTGTTCTGTTTTATATGCCTGGTTAAGAACTCGCCTCCAAGAGAAACAAGTTTGAAGATGATCCATGAAGTGAAACTCTACCCCATGCCTCATTTCCTGCTTTAATGAGGAACATTATTCTGTGTTCAGAAGATACCCAAACATTTCATATGGATAGGTCTTTGCCCTCACTGACCACGACGGGGAGAGAGCTCTCTAAGCCAGTGGTTTTCAACCAGGCCATTGACTCCTTAACCACAGAATTACTGACCAATTTCTTAGGAAATTCTTGATCTCTAGTTTGCTTCTTTTATGAGCAAAACAAGAGAATCAAACATTAGAAATCTTAGCTGTCTATTTCACCTGCCGTTTTTCTTAGAGGGAGATGCCAGGCATGGTATTCTATCATATGATCAAGGGAAAACTGTGTAGCTAGGTCTCTGCTTTCAGTGAAAAGTGTCCAGAAAAAACAGCATATTTTCTTTCTATCTTTGTGACAAAGATTATGGGGTTGTTGGGACTTCCCTGGTGGTCCAGTGGTTAAGAATCTGCCTCAGGATTTGATCAAACTCAGGTGTGATCCCTGGTCAGGGAACTGAGATCCCACATGCCGTGAAGCAACTAAGTCCCCACGCACCACAACTAGAGGGTCCCGTGTGCCGCAACCAAAGATCCAGCATGCTACAACTGAAGACTCAACACATCCAAATAAATAAATATTAAGAAAAACTACCATTGTAAAGTTTTGGTATAATAATAAAGAACAGCCATAATTTTCTGAGAAAGACATTAAAATACTGCCTGCTCCATCTCCCCCCATACCCAGACAAAAGATGACGTGGTTGTTATTTTTCACAACTTTCTGGATGTTGAATATGGTATTGCTAGAGCTGGCACCGAAAGAGTTAAGCCGCACACAGGTTCACTTGCTGCATCCGTCTGGCTGAGGGAGTTCTCTCCCTAGTTCCACACTGTCGTGAGGGGGTGACTGAGGGGTAAGGAATATGTCATCCTTTGCCAGAATAATTGGGTGTTTAAAATGTCTTCCAAGACGCTTTCTGTTCTGTTTTATATGCCTGGTTAAGAACTCGCCTCCAAGAGAAACAAGTTTGAAGATGATCCATGAAGTGAAACTCTACCCCATGCCTCATTTCCTGCTTTAATGAGGAACATTATTCTGTGTTCAGAAGATACCCAAACATTTCATATGGATAGGTCTTTGCCCTCACTGACCACGACGGGGAGAGAGCTCTCTAAGCCAGTGGTTCTCAAACTGGAGGCTGCTTCAGAATCAAAGAAGACCTTTGTTAAAACACGGTTGAGTTCCACCCTCAGACTTTCTGATTTAGTAGGTCTGGGGTGAAGCCTGAGAATGTACGTTTCTAGCAAGTTCCCAGGAGATGCGGATGATCCTGGTGTCCTTTGAGGACCTCTGTTAGAAGCAGAGCTGTGAGTGAACTGAAAATGCTTATAGAGTTTCTTCCGGATCTGCATTTTCTCGTACCACGGTGTCATAGGTATGTGAAAATTGGATCTGAAGTATGTGGTTGGAAAAGGAAGCCCAGAATATCATAGGCTGATGGAGCAATTATGGAGACGTTCCAAACAAAACAGGATGATCAACTTCACAGAACACACACCTGAATGAGTCTATTGAAGGCAGGGTTTGAGGCCCCTCAGCTGTGAGGGAAGGTGTGTCATAATGGAGACCTCGTGTGACCTAGTGGGACGTCTCGCTGTCCACCTTGGGGCACCTCTGGGAGAGAACAGAGTCTTAGCTCTGGGGACTTAGGCGAGGGAACAAGCACCTTCCTCAGGCTGAACCACCTCTAGCATTGGCTGTAGAGCCTGTCTGACAGGAACCGAAAGCTGTCCCTCAAGCCACCAAATCACAGACACACACACACTTTTCAAATGGACTGTTTTCTGTGATTTGCCTCTCTATGTCACCTCTTGTGGGACTGGACAAGATGGCTCTGCCTCTAGCTGTGACCTATGCCCTGTATTAAATCATGTTTCTTGAATGAATGGCAAGGCATAAGTAGTTTTAGAAATATACTATTTACATTTTGAAGATTTTTTTTAATGTTAAAAATATATATTAGCATTCACTATTTTTAGGTCCATTGGAAGTCAGAAGTGGGGCTCTCCAGGTGGCTTAGTAGGCATAGGCATCGCCAGTGAATGCAGGAGATGTGGGTTCTATGCCTGGGTCAGAAAGATCCCTTGCAGAAGGAAATGGCAACTCACGCCAGTATTCTTGCTTGGGAAATCCCATGGACAGAGGAACCTGGTGGACTGTCGTTCATGGGATCGCAAAAGAGTTGGACATGACTGAGCTACTAAACACCAACAACGAGCTCTCCAGAGTCATCACAGATAGAACTCATGATCTTTGCCAGGGGTTAAGCCTCACGTGAGAGAAGTGTGCACAGCACGGTCCCCGGGCTGTGCCCAGGAAGACTTCTTGGCTTCAGCCACACCAAGCTGGGAATCCAGTGGATTCACGGTGGAGCCCAAAGTCACCCGCAGAATTTCAGCTAGGCTCTCTCTTCACTTGGATGGTCAGATCACAGGAAGTGGTGCTCAACTTCCTCCTCCAAATCTCGTCCTGAACACCAGGGCCGGCCAGCCTCAGGACCCACGTGGGGAGGAAATGAAAACTTGTGCAGAATCAGGTGGTTGCCTGATTCCTCCCGCGGCCCAGAAACGGCTGAGGTCAGTCCCCAGCAGCTGCCCCCAGCGACCAAGAACTGCTGCCTCCCCATCTGAATCCTGGAACCCAAGTCAAGCTGGTTTGCCTTTGACAGAGTGGCCTTTGAATTCTTAAAATATATTCTGACTGGTGTCTAGCCAGTGGGAGAGTGATTACAGTAATTGATGGGCCTGTGATAGAGACGGCTTTCTGAAAATGCAATGTTGGGTTTTTTGAAAGTGATTCCATGAGCACTTACGTTAGACATGGCTCTGGTTTTCTGTATGTGAAAGGCTTGTGGATAATGTGTCAAACGAGGACAACCAAACCACCAAGGTCTTCTCCCTGGAAGATCACGGTAGAAGAATCTACAACAGAGAAAATGCAAGCACTTAGAATAATACTATCATTGTTATAAGATTACATTTTCTTAAAAGATTTTTAATGTTAAAATATATATTAGCATTCACTATTTTTAGGTCCATTGGAAGTCAGAAGTGGGGCTCTCCAGGTGGCTTAGTAGGCATAGGCATCGCCAGTGAATGCAGGAGATGTGGGTTCTATGCCTGGGTCAGAAAGATCCCTTGCAGAAGGAAATGGCAACTCACGCCAGTATTCTTGCTTGGGAAATCCCATGGACAGAGGAACCTGGTGGACTGTCGTTCATGGGATCGCAAAAGAGTTGGACATGACTGAGCTACTAAACACCAACAACGAGCTCTCCAGAGTCATCACAGATAGAACTCATGATCTTTGCCAGGGGTTAAGCCTCACGTGAGAGAAGTGTGCACAGCACGGTCCCCGGGCTGTGCCCAGGAAGACTTCTTGGCTTCAGCCACACCAAGCTGGGAATCCAGTGGATTCACGGTGGAGCCCAAAGTCACCCGCAGAATTTCAGCTAGGCTCTCTCTTCACTTGGATGGTCAGATCACAGGAAGTGGTGCTCAACTTCCTCCTCCAAATCTCGTCCTGAACACCAGGGCCGGCCAGCCTCAGGACCCACGTGGGGAGGAAATGAAAACTTGTGCAGAATCAGGTGGTTGCCTGATTCCTCCCGCGGCCCAGAAACGGCTGAGGTCAGTCCCCAGCAGCTGCCCCCAGCGACCAAGAACTGCTGCCTCCCCATCTGAATCCTGGAACCCAAGTCAAGCTGGTTTGCCTTTGACAGAGTGGCCTTTGAATTCTTAAAATATATTCTGACTGGTGTCTAGCCAGTGGGAGAGTGATTACAGTAATTGATGGGCCTGTGATAGAGACGGCTTTCTGAAAATGCAATGTTGGGTTTTTTGAAAGTGATTCCATGAGCACTTACGTTAGACATGGCTCTGGTTTTCTGTATGTGAAAGGCTTGTGGATAATGTGTCAAACGAGGACAACCAAACCACCAAGGTCTTCTCCCTGGAAGATCACGGTAGAAGAATCTACAACAGAGAAAATGCAAGCACTTAGAATAATACTATCATTGTTATAAGATTACATTTTCTTAAAAAAATTTTTTTTGAGAATCGAGGGACATAAAAGTAAGATTAACGTTTATACTGCATTCAGAATCTGTTCCTTGTCTTGATTTTCTGGAACATCTAATTTTATTAACAGGTTAAAGCTGAGTGTTTTATTTATTTATTTATTAAAATTTTATTTATTTATTTATTTTTGGCTGTTCTGGGTCTTTGTGGCCGTGCAGGCTTTCTCTAGTTGTAGTGAGCAGGCTTCTTACTGCCATGGCTTCTCTCATTGTGGACCACAGGCTCTAAGGCATGGGGGCTCAGTAGTTGTGGTGTATGGGTTTCGTTGCTCCCTGGCATATGGGGTCTTCCTAGACCAGGGATCGAGCCTGTGTCCCCTGCATTGGCGGGTGGATTCCTAACCACTGGGCCACCAGGGAAGTCCAGGTGGAAAGTTTTAGAGTGGAATATCTATCTTAGCACCCTGAGAAATGGTGACTTAAAAATGTATGAAAGTACAGCAAATACAGAAATAACGTCAGGTACAAACTACACCTAGGACTTCGTTAAAATAACAATCTTTAGTCAAGGCTTTTTGATATAATTGTTTCTTCCATTTCATTATTTAGAGATTGTTCTTGTGTCCTTGATATAATGGGTTTATTGTCTAAGTTTCTATTATTTTAATTCCTGTCATAGGCTCAGGAAGGAATAGTAAACAAACCCAAGGCAACATAGATGATGTTTTCAACTGTTCAGTGTTATCTGTAATCTGCCTTCAGTGGTGATAAGGTAGTTTATTTCAGCCGTGTGGGTCCTAAAATGCTTGAATGCACCCCCTTATTTTTCGGTTGTGATGAACAATATGGTGTTAAACCTATGGAGAAAATCAACCCCCAAATGAAAGTCTCTTTCAATATGGAGTGTCAGTGTTTACTTGTAAAGTTAGTTTTATTTCCGTATTTCAGCTGTTGGCACCGTGGTAAATGTAGAAGCCACAGGAGATGCAGGTTCGAGCCGTTAGTCAGGAAGATCCCCTGGGAGAAGGGCATGGCAACTGATTCCGCTATTCTTGCCTGGAGAATCCCATGGAGAGAGGAGCCTGGAAGGCTACCGCCTATAGGGCCACAAAGAACGGGACATGACTGAAGCGACTGAGCACGCATGCACTGGGAATGAATTAGCTATTTTCATCTGACCTATTTGTCCGTTTAATGAGTGTGTGGTGGCAGTGACGATGACAGAGTGCTAGAGCATGAGAATGCTGCCATCGGCTTCTCCAGCTGTTCCGAAGGAGGTTGGAAGAGATCTTTATCCTGTTTAGAAATGAGAAACCAATACAGGATACCTGGCCATTTAGCACGTGAGAAGTCCAACTCAAACCAGGCCTGACTTCTCATGCCTCTTACCGTCCTGAGCAAAACCATGAGGACCACCAAGACACTCAGAAGAGGCACTTGGTCTTCCCAGGATGTTCCCGTGTTGGAGCCCATAAATGTAGGCCATTTGCTTCACACGCTTTTACTATCAACTGGTTGGGGACATGGCTCCTACATGGCCTGCATGGGTGCCCGTTGCAAGTGGGCAAGTTGAGTCAGAGACGCAGCAGTGATTACGTCACAACAGGCAAGCTCTGCTTTGCAGCTCTGTCGTCAGGTTGGTGTGGGCCCCACTGGCAGCTTGCCATCCGGCCTCTCCACCCAGTGATGGTTCCTCATCACTGCAACAGCTGGAGGTGACACCACAGAAGGACAGTTGTGACATCCTCCGGAAGTAGGCTGTATGACCTTTTCATATAAGAAAATCCTCATAAATGCTTTAGGATCTCATTTTCGTGGATAGATAGATAGATAGGTATAGATATACACACATATGTGCATGTGTGTGTTCATGGGGTTGCATCTGTAACTTCCAGGCTCCTCTGTCCATGGGATTCTCCAGGAAAGAATACTGGAGTGGGTTGCCATGCCCTCCTCCAGGGGATCTTCCCCACCCAGGGATCAAACCCACAACTCCTGCAGTTCCTGCATTGCAAGTGAATTCTTCACTGAGCCACCTGGGTAGTCATATACATATATATGTGTGTGTATATATATACACACACATAGGGCTGGTTAAAATTTGCGTTTTTCCGTAAGATGTTACAGAAAAACCTGAAAGAACTTTTTGGCCACCCAGCCTGTATTTTACTTTATTTTTTGAAAGCCAAAATACCTATTTATAACATTTAACAGTATCACAAATGCAAATTGAAAAATTAGAGTAAAAGCTAAAAAATATGAAATTATAACCTAAAAGCTACTAGATATAAAAAGAAAATGCCTATCCAAAGGAGAATGGAAACACAAATTGCAGTATTTTCATCTAGGGGAGCACTATGCAGCAATACAGGGACTAACCTCCTGGTGCATGCAGCAGCATGGAGGAATCTAGTAAATGTTGAATAAGAAAAGCCTCCTATGAAAGTATATGCACAGACTCTATACATATAAGCTTCAATAACAGGCAATATTAATAAATCATAATAGGAAAGTACCACCAAGAGGAAGGAGAGTTGTTAAAGGTTGGAAGGGTTGTGAAAGAAGCTTAAGGGGTGGTGGATATATTATCTTAAGTATCTTTTCAATTGGAGGATAATGGCTTTACAATGTGGTGTTGATTTCTTTTTTTCTTTTTTTTTATATTTATTTATTTTGGGGAGGCGGTTCTGGTTGGGAGGGAGGGGGGCGGGTGGGCCACTTCTATTGGTCTTTCATTTATCTATTTGCATCCATCTTTGTTCTTTGGCCCGTGTGGGCCTCCCATCACAGTGGCCTCTGTTGTCACAGAGCACCTGCTCTGGGCGCATGCACTCCAGAGCTCCGGCTTGGTAGTTGGACACATCGGTCCAGCCGCTCCGCGGCACGTGGGATCTTCCCAGGCCAGGGATTGAACCCGCACCCCTAGCACTGCAAGGCAGTGTCCTTACCCACTGAACCACCAGGGAAGCCCAGTGTTGATTTCTTACATTTTAAATTTACGCCTAAGTGGGGAAGAATGACCTAGCTGACTGCATCGCAGTGTCAGAGCCTTCTACCTAACAACATCCCACCCAACAGGCCATTTCACTGAGAAACCATTGTACTGCCGTGTGAAGAGCCCAGGCTCACAAACTCCATATGAATGGGATGTTTGTGGGTAGGCTGGCAGAGATCATGCCAGCCATGCGGGGATTGGTGGAGCCCTCAGGTGCGAAGGCCCTCATGAGGTAGAGCTGGGAGGACTCAGGACCGAATGTACTCCTGTCATTCATATTTGTTTGCCGAGGCTGCCGTCACCAGGTGCCACAGACTGGGTGGCTTGAGCAACAGAGATTTATCATCTCCATCCTGGAGGCCAGGAGTCTGAGATCAAGGTGTCAGGAGGGTTGCTTGCTCTGGAGGGTGGGGAGGACATTCTGTTCCAGGCCTCTCTTCCAGCTCCTGGTGTTTCCTGGCAGACTTTGGTGTTTCTTGGCTTGAGGTTCTCTGCCTTCATCTTTGCACGATGTTCTCCCTGTGTGCCTGCCTGTCTCCAAATTCCCCCTTTTTATAAGAACACCAGTCATAGTGAATTGGGGCTTACCCAAATGACTTCGTATCACCTTGATTACCTCTGTAAAGACCTGATCTCTGATTAGGGGCCCATCCTGGGACTTGAGACCCAATATTTTTCTTTTCTTTTTTTTTTTGGAGACACAATTCACTCCATAACATTATGACTCATGAATGAGATGACTTGTCTCTGTTGCATGGGCTCACCTAAGTTCGTTTGGCACGTCTCCTCTCCTGGATTAGGTAGCACACTCTGTAAGGCGTCCACGTTACCCGCTGCTCCTTTTCCATTTTTCCTAGCCCCGATGTGTGTATGTGAGCTAAGTCACTTCAGTTGTGTCTGACTCTTTGCCACGCAATGGATTGTAGCCCGCCATAGGATTCTCCAGGCAAGAATAGTAGAGTGGGCTGCCATCCCCTCCTCCAGGGGAGCTTCCCAACCCAGGGATCGAACCCTTGTCTTAGGCATCTCCTGCATTGCCAGATTGGTTCTGTATACCAGCAGCATCACCTAGAAAGCTCCCAGTCTCCTCCCCGCCCCTCCCCCGCAGAGGGTTAGTTCTCGGCTAATGGAGGAGCTTGTGAAAAGCAGCCCACAGTAGATCACTGCTTAGGGAGATTACCTTCACTGCAGGAAAGTGTTCATCAAGCCAGTCTCCAGTGGGTTTTAGGAATAGACCTAGTGAATTCCAAGTATTTGAGAAGGGGCTGGCCAAGTGGACTTGCCTTTTTCTTTTTTAAGTAATAAATATAGACTTTGTTTCCTCTTTGGAACACTCTGATCAAAACAAACGGATTAAGCCAAGCACATGGTCACAATAACAGGTGGTCGGAGGTCCCCTGTGGAGTGTAGCCTGCAGAGCCTGGCCTCCTTCAGGCCGGGGAGGGAGGCGGCCCTGGAGCCGGGGCCCTGGAGGAGGGGGGGGAGCCGGCAGGGCATGTCTGCAGCTGCCCGGCCAGCTCTCCATTTGAGTGAGGAAGGGGGAAGTGCAGACAACGCGGGGAACAATGTAGCACTGACAGCTGTTAATGAAAGGAAGCGAGAGGTTTGTCCGGCCCTTTCCTCCGGGCTGCTGCCCTCGGTGTGCTTTGGGAAGCACACCTCCAGGTCTTTCCAGATGGCTCAGGTGGTAACGAATCCTCCTGCCAAAACAGGTGACGCGGGTTCAATCCCTGGGTGGGGAAGATCTCCTGGGGGTGGGAATGGCCATCCACGCCAATATTCTTGCCTGGGAAAACCCATGGACAGAGGAGCCTGGAGGATGACAGTCCATGGGGTCACAAAAGATTCCGACATCACTAAGCACAGAGCATGCACACACGCCGCCGCCTCCAGGCCTGAATGGAACCCCGCACTCAGTCACCAGCAGTGATAAGAGCCTGCGGGTCTCCTAAAGAGCCTCTCCGCTGTAGAGAGCACACGTGATGGGGCACCGGTGACCCGGGTTCAGGTCCCAGGGCCACACGCAGTGTAGCTCAGTGACCCTGGGCAGGTCGTCCCAGCGTGGGGAGTCACCGGCTTTCTGTCGGCTCAGCCCCGCTTCCTCCCAGCGGTTAGGAACCCAAACCAAACCACGCAGAGGGAAGTGACCCTCGGAGGAGAAGGTGATCGGTACACCGTTGCTGATGTCACTGCTCTGATTTCCAGATGTGTGTTTTATCAAAGCGAGTGAAATACAAGGAAACCATTGCGTGAGAAAACAGATGCGAAGAGCGGCGGCAGGGACTTGGCGGGGG
Organism: Tragulus kanchil; assembly: GCA_022376925.1. NCBI lineage: Eukaryota > Metazoa > Chordata > Mammalia > Artiodactyla > Tragulidae > Tragulus > Tragulus kanchil. Next base: position 70,783,550 of record JAIOJX010000003.1, on the reverse strand, counting down.
GTGGGAGGTAGACCTGTCCTCGGCAGGGCCTCGGCTTGCGTTTCCTCTGAGCATGCTCAGAGATGGCCCCACGAGGGCAGTGGCCTCGGTGTGTTCTTGAGGCTGAGAGAGGGTTTTGAACCGTGGTTTCTGGAGCTCAGCTGGGAGTTTGGGCACGTCATCCGGAAGCAGCTTTCTGACAGAGCTCTGGGAGAGCAGGTTGGCTCTAGGCTGGATGGAGCCCACTGGGCCTGCTCCCCGTGTCTGGAATTCTGCCGGCTTTGCTCCCGGTGCGTAGCCACCATCCTCAGGGGTCAGAGGTACCATGTCCTCCTCCATTTACACCATCCCACTGACCTCCAGCCGCGTCAGAGGAGGAAACGTCTTCTCCAAGCCCACCAGCCAGCTCTCATGCGCCTTTTTGTTCCTGATGGCAACCCACTGCAGTATTCTTGCCTGGAGAATCCCCACGAGCCTGATGGGCTGCAGTCCATGGGGTCACACGGAGTTAGACATGACTGACGTGACTAAGCAGCAGCAGTTGTTGTTAGTCACTAGTCATGTCCGACTCTTTTGCCACCCCACACCCGTAGCCCACCAGGCTCCTCTGTCGGTGTAATTCTCCAGGCAGGAGTACTGGAGGGGGCTGCCATTTCCTCCTCCAGGGGATCTTCCCGACCCAGGGATGGAACCCGCATCTCCTGCATTGGCAGGTGGGTTCTTTACTGCCAAGCCACCAGGGGAGCGTTTCTAATTTAGTTACCTGTGATTCCAAGGGCAAGGGGACAGGATAACCTTCAGGAACTTGGGGCCGAGGGCACAGGAGCTGAACGAGACCTGCATTCTATGAAGTTGGAGGAAGGGGGCTGAGGCCAGGTGGGGACCGACTATGAGCGCCCTGTAGCAACAAGGGGACTGGGATTGCCCAGGCCCCTTTACCTGGGTCGGGATTGATGTGGATTTTTTGGTCTCTTTTCTATACAGACCGAGCTTCTGCATGTTGACCTCTGAGACAGATACTATCGTTTTGGTAACACAAGATACAAATTACTGAATAATTACATTTGGGTAACACATAGATAGCACAATTCCCGTTGTTTCTGATTTCCAGTGGGCAAACTAACAAGGAAACCTGTGAGAAAACAGATGCAAGAGCGGCAGGGACTTGGCGGGGTGGAGGTAGACCTGTCTCGGCAGGGCCTCGGCTATGCTTCCTCTGAGCATGCTCAGAGATGGCCCCACGAGGGCAGTGGCCTCGGTGTGTTCTTGAGGCTGAGAGAGGTTTTGAACCGTGGTTTCTGGAGCTCAGCTGGGAGTTTGGGCACGTCATCCGGAAGCAGCTTTCTGACAGAGCTCTGGGAGAGCAGGTTGGCTCTAGGCTGGATGGAGCCCACTGGGCCTGCTCCCCGTGTCTGGAATTCTGCCGGCTTTGCTCCCGGTGCGTAGCCACCATCCTCAGGGGTCAGAGGTACCATGTCCTCCTCCATTTACACCATCCCACTGACCTCCAGCCGCGTCAGAGGAGGAAACGTCTTCTCCAAGCCCACCAGCCAGCTCTCATGCGCCTTTTTGTTCCTGATGGCAACCCACTGCAGTATTCTTGCCTGGAGAATCCCCACGAGCCTGATGGGCTGCAGTCCATGGGGTCACACGGAGTTAGACATGACTGACGTGACTAAGCAGCAGCAGTTGTTGTTAGTCACTAGTCATGTCCGACTCTTTTGCCACCCCACACCCGTAGCCCACCAGGCTCCTCTGTCGTGTAATTCTCCAGGCAGGAGTACTGGAGGGGCTGCCATTTCCTCCTCCAGGGGATCTTCCCGACCCAGGGATGGAACCCGCATCTCCTGCATTGGCAGGTGGGTTCTTTACTGCCAAGCCACCAGGGGAGCGTTTCTAATTTAGTTACCTGTGATTCCAAGGGCAAGGGGACAGGATAACCTTCAGGAACTTGGGGCCGAGGGCACAGGAGCTGAACGAGACCTGCATTCTATGAAGTTGGAGGAAGGGGGCTGAGGCCAGGTGGGGACCGACTATGAGCGCCCTGTAGCAACAAGGGGACTGGGATTGCCCAGGCCCCTTTACCTGGGTCGGGATTGATGTGGATTTTTTGGTCTCTTTTCTATACAGACCGAGCTTCTGCATGTTGACCTCTGAGACAGATACTATCGTTTTGGTAACACAAGATACAAATTACTGAATAATTACATAAACTCTGGGCAGCCGCATTTCCTAACACATGTGAGCCTTGTCTCAGGGGGCTGGGACGGTACTTTCAGTGCAACAATTCCAAGAAGTTTGATACAAATAACATTGTCTTTGAAGAATTTCTCCTGTTTAGTGGGAGCTCAGAGATATCATTAAGTCGAACACTTGATATGGAATCAGACATTAGAGATTTTAGAAACTGAGGGATTTGAAATATCAAACCATCGCCTAGGATTTAGACGCGGACAAGAAATAGCTCCAAAATAAAACAACACAAAAATTATTAAATTACTATCATCCAAATTTAGAAACACGCGATGAATATTCATTTTTCTTTTTTCTAATCTGGAGGCTGAGCAATCCCAGACAGGAATTTTTCCTTGAATTTGAGAGAATAGAAAAACAAGTGTCAGGGAATGGGGGCTCCGTGTGACCTTTTTCGCAGGTCCCCCTTGTGATGTTTGGGTGACTTGGATTGAATCAAGGAGAGGCATTTACCTTGAGGACAGCAGGAGAATGAAGCACAAAATTTTGGAGGGAAAAGAGGAGAGAAAAAAAATATCCCTTTTACTGTCAGATTCAGTCTTTAGAGAATTGCTATGCCTTTTTATACCCCAAACTTTAAACTTTTTATTTCAAATTGGGGTATACCCAATGAACAATGCTGTGTTGATTTCAGGTGAACATACAAGGGACTTGGTCATACATATACCTTCTCCCCCAGCCCCCTCCCGTCTAGGCTGGTGTATAGCATTGGGCAGAGTTCCACGTGCTGTACAGTAGGTCTTTATTGTTTATCCATTTTAAATATAGCAATGTGTACATGACTTTCCCCAAGTCCCTCACTATCCCTTTTCCCTGGCAACCTTAATTTTCTAAGCCTGTGAGTCTCCTTCTGTCGAGGCCAGGTGGGGACCGACTATGAGCGCCCTGTAGCAACAAGGGGACTGGGATTGCCCAGGCCCCTTTACCTGGGTCGGGATTGATGTGGATTTTTTGGTCTCTTTTCTATACAGACCGAGCTTCTGCATGTTGACCTCTGAGACAGATACTATCGTTTTGGTAACACAAGATACAAATTACTGAATAATTACATAAACTCTGGGCAGCCGCATTTCCTAACACATGTGAGCCTTGTCTCAGGGGGCTGGGACGGTACTTTCAGTGCAACAATTCCAAGAAGTTTGATACAAATAACATTGTCTTTGAAGAATTTCTCCTGTTTAGTGGGAGCTCAGAGATATCATTAAGTCGAACACTTGATATGGAATCAGACATTAGAGATTTTAGAAACTGAGGGATTTGAAATATCAAACCATCGCCTAGGATTTAGACGCGGACAAGAAATAGCTCCAAAATAAAACAACACAAAAATTATTAAATTACTATCATCCAAATTTAGAAACACGCGATGAATATTCATTTTTCTTTTTTCTAATCTGGAGGCTGAGCAATCCCAGACAGGAATTTTTCCTTGAATTTGAGAGAATAAAAAAACAAGTGTCAGGGAATGGGGGCTCCGTGTGACCTTTTTCGCAGGTCCCCCTTGTGATGTTTGGGTGACTTGGATTGAATCAAGGAGAGGCATTTACCTTGAGGACAGCAGGAGAATGAAGCACAAAATTTTGGAGGGAAAAGAGGAGAGAAAAAAAATATCCCTTTTACTGTCAGATTCAGTCTTTAGAGAATTGCTATGCCTTTTTATACCCCAAACTTTAAACTTTTTATTTCAAATTGGGGTATACCCAATGAACAATGCTGTGTTGATTTCAGGTGAACATACAAGGGACTTGGTCATACATATACCTTCTCCCCCAGCCCCCTCCCGTCTAGGCTGGTGTATAGCATTGGGCAGAGTTCCACGTGCTGTACAGTAGGTCTTTATTGTTTATCCATTTTAAATATAGCAATGTGTACATGACTTTCCCCAAGTCCCTCACTATCCCTTTTCCCTGGCAACCTTAATTTTCTAAGCCTGTGAGTCTCCTTCTGTCTTGTACATAAGTTCATTTGTATAATTTCTCTTTAGATTCCACATATAAGGGATGTTGTATGATATTTATCCTTCTGACTTACTTAATTCAGTATGACACTCTCTAACTTCCATGTTACTGCAAACAACATTGTTTCATTCTTTTTAATGACTGAGTGATATTCCATTGTGTATATGTACCACCCCTGCTATTCCTCTTTGAAGTGTTAAAGAGTTGTACATGCTAAGTCATTTCACTTGTGTCTGACTCTTTGCAGCCCTATGGACTGTAGCCTGCCCAGCTCCTCTGTCCATGGGATTCTTCAGGCAAGAATACTAAGTGGGTCACTGGCTAGCAAATTAGAATTAATAAGCAAAAGACACTTTTTTTTTCAGATGACAACTTTCACATCTCAAGATAATGTCCTAAAATACACATAGGGCTGGGTCTGGGAAGTTTGGAGCCAGTATTCAGATTTCATGAGTTTTTTTCTTTTTCTTTTTTTTTAAATTCTAGCCACTTGTTATTGGTCTTCCATTTATTTATTTTCATCCATCTTTGTTTTTTGGCCTGTGTAGGCCTCCCATTGGAGGGGCCCCCTTGCTGCAAAGCACTGGCTCTGGGCACATGCGCTCCAGAGCACTGAGTCACAATTGGACACACTGGTCTAGCCACTCCGTGGCATGTGGGTTCCTCCCAGGCCAGGCCAGGGATCGAACCAGCGCCTTTTGCACTTCAAGGCGGACTCTTCACCCACTGGACCACCAGGGAAGCCCCGTGACCAGATGTTTTAATCTGCTTTTCTCACAGTGGTTCTAGACCTCAACTGAAGAAGAGTTGACTCTTGCTGTAAGACTAAGGGAACTTACACAGGGGCTATGCAACAACCTGGAGGCGCGGGATGGGGAGAAGGTTGGGAAGAAAGTTCAAGCGAGAGGGGTCAAGGGTATACCTAGGACTGATTCCAGTTTGTGTATAGCAGCAAACAACAAAATTCTGTAAAAGTAAAATAAAAATAGATGAAAACAAAACAAAACAAAATGAAGCGTCCACTCCTAGTGCTCTCCTTAGGGATGCTGAAGGCAAACCTTTCAGGAGGTTCCATAGCCCTTCTAGAACCTGAGCGCTGTTCTACAAAAGAGACTGTTGGAAGTCCCTCTTTTCTAAGCAATGCCATTCACACAGCTCAGCGTGTGGTCCATTCTCATCTGCCCCTGTGGAAATGGCGAGCCTTGCTGCGCTGAATGTCTTCCTCAATCAACAAGGGATGTGCCACCTTCCATAAAACATCCCATTGCTCACCAAGCACCTGCAGGAAGTATTTTGAAAGTCACGGTGTCTGATAAGCAAAAGTCCATCTGAGGACCAGATGTTCACCCTGACCCACAGTGCAAGGCCCCTTGCCTGGCTTAATCATTCAGTCAGGAAGAGGAGAACCTTTTTTGCGCTTATGTTTTTTTACCTTCATGACATTGATCTTGAAATTATGGACTGTGAACCCCTTGGGATTGAACTTCATGGTTCTCAGTAGGGATGACAGTGATCCTGAGCTCTGTTCACAGGAACCAGTGCCGTGACGGGTGCTGTAAACTTGGTTTACCCTCTGAGAATCAGGAATGTCGCCGTCCAGTTCAAGTGTCTTTGTCTTATTTGGCTGTTCCAGGTCTTGTGGCATCTTTGATCTTCGGTGCAGCATGGAAACTCTTGGTTGCGGCATGTGGGATCTAGTTCCCTGATCAGGGATGAAACCTGGGGCCCCAGCATTGGAAGCATGAAGTCTTAATGACTAGACCAGTTCAACGGTCTTTTTAATGACAAGATTCATTCTTGTGCATTCTACAAAATGCAAAGTACTTTAAGGTCAACAGAGTTTCTGAGATGTTAACGTCTGGAGCTCTAGAAATGTAAGAAAGGAGCTAGTTGGGGATGGAATGACTTTTTAAGAGCTTACTCAAGCATGTGTGCATACATTAAATTAAACCTAAAATGAATACTGGTATATATCTAGGGTATGGGTCAGGTGTCAAGCTTAGGACTCCTTGTCAGGATATTGGTGACCCCAAAATCTATTTTTTTGGACATAGTAGGACATGAGCATACACACACACTACTCCCAGACATACATATTAGTAGAACATGTCCCCCATTGACTTATGAGATGTACCTTTAGCCCTCTCTGTCCCCCAGTGACCCACGGTTGAAAAGCAGTGTTCACTGTTAGTCCCTCTCAGCTGTGTCTGACTCTTGTGACCCCATGGACTGTGGCCTGCCAAGCTCCTCTGTCTGTGGAATTTTCCAGGCAAGAATACCGGAGTGGGATTCTACGGCCCTCCTCCAGGGGATCTTCCCAACTCAGGGATCAGTCCCACATCTCCTGCTTCTGTCTTCTGGACTCAGGTATTGAACCTGCGTCTTTTATGTCTCTTGCATTGGCAGGCTGGTTCTTAATCACCTGGGCCACCTGGGAAGCCCAGGTTAATCCTGCTCTGCTGCCTATTAGCAAGTGGCCAGACCTGATCCCGTGACTCTTAGGAAGAGGCCGTGCTGAGTGATCAGACACCTGGCAGGTCCCACTGACCTGTCTTGTCCAGTGACCTGGTTCAGGACACATTTTTAGCCTGGCCAGTTGCTCCAGGGTGAGGACATTTCAGAAACAGTGCTTGTTCACAAATTCTTTAAATCAACTGAAGTAAATTCCAGACTCCTGCCGGAAGTGAAGGTATGTGATGTCTCCTGCATTGGCAGGTGGGTTCTTTCCCACTAGGGGCACCTGGGATGCCCTGTGATTCTCCGTAGCCGGTTTCTGTTACTTATCATTCAGTCTGAATCTGACAACATCTGTATGAGACTCATGGAATGGTCAGTCATTTCAAAAGACACCTGCATGTTACCAGTTGATGATTTTTTTTTTTTTCCTGTTGTAAACTCCTTAGTACAACACCATGCTCATTTTTTTGTTTTGCTTTGTTTTGAGTAGAGAAAGGTATATTGCAAGGCCATGCAAGGAGACAAGGTGACTCCTGCCCTGAAAAGTCTTGAGCTCCTCCAGGCTAATTTTGAAAAAGCATTTAGTTTGGGTTAAAGCCATTAGCACAGTGGCGAGAACATGGTGAAGTGGATTCAACCGATAGGACTCTTCCTCAGTGAAGGACACTTATCTAGGCCCGGGACTCAGGAAACTCAAAAGGAGAAGCTCCGATTCCCACACTGAATTGCTTGCCAACCCTTTGGTAAGTCTTGGCAGGCTTCCACCTCTGTCATGCCCCGGTCTGACCCCGGGAGCCTGTGAGCACTGGCACCCTCGGAGTGCTAGATGGCAGGCATGGCCAGGGGCCAGAGCCATCTGAGACTTCAATCAAGTCGATACCAAAGGTTAATCTCTTTCACTTAAAGCCGTGTTATTTGTAGTTGGTACAAGTACTTTTTATCAGAAACCCTTTCCCCTATAATACCCGTTGGTTCATATTTCTAGAATCCTTCAGGCAAGAATACTGGAGTAGGTTGCCATTTCCTCCTCTGCTGGGGGTGGCAGTGGGGGTGGGGGCATGTCTTCCCAATCCAGGGATAGAACCTGCATCTCTTCTGTCACCTGCATTGGCAGGCAGGTTCTTTACCACTAGCGCCACCTGGGAAGTCCCAGGCATGGCTCACAGATCTTTTTTCATTTCTGAACTCTCCTTTTTGGATGGTACTTTGTCTTATTTATTTATTTATTTTTAAAGAGATCTTGTCAATCCTCCACTGTGGACAGATTATGTTCATGGAGTTCTCTAGTGTGAGATGTGAATATATTCCATGTTTCTTCATTAAAAAAATTGTTTTACAAAAGCAATGCAGAAGATTCAGTCCTAATGGGACGGGTGAATTTAGAACCTATTATACACAGTGAAGTAAGTCAAAAAGAGAAGGACAGATACAGTATACTAACACATATATATGGACTCTAGTAAGTTCATACTGATAAATACACGCACAGAACATGATGGAAAAACAGTCATAGAGCACAGACTTATGAACATTGGGGAGAGGGAAAAGTGGGTGAGAGATATGGAAAGAGCAACACGGAACCCTGTACTATCTTATATAAAAGAGGTAACTATTGTCAATGTGCTGGGGGACTAAGGGACCGACATGGGGCTATGCGATGGCTTAGAGGGTGGGATGGGGAGATGGAACATACATATGACTAATCGGTGGAAATCCCTGAAAAGTCTTGAGCGCCTCCAGGCTAATTTTGAAAAAGCATTTAGTTTGGGTTAAAGCCATTAGCACAGTGGCGAGAACATGGTGAAGTGGATTCAACCGATAGGACTCTTCCTCAGTGAAGGACACTTATCTAGGCCCGGGACTCAGGAAACTCAAAAGGAGAAGCTCCGATTCCCACACTGAATTGCTTGCCAACCCTTTGGTAAGTCTTGGCAGGCTTCCACCTCTGTCATGCCCCGGTCTGACCCCGGGAGCCTGTGAGCACTGGCACCCTCGGAGTGCTAGATGGCAGGCATGGCCAGGGGCCAGAGCCATCTGAGACTTCAATCAAGTCGATACCAAAGGTTAATCTCTTTCACTTAAAGCCGTGTTATTTGTAGTTGGTACAAGTACTTTTTATCAGAAACCCTTTCCCCTATAATACCCGTTGGTTCATATTTCTAGAATCCTTCAGGCAAGAATACTGGAGTAGGTTGCCATTTCCTCCTCTGCTGGGGGTGGCAGTGGGGGTGGGGGCATGTCTTCCCAATCCAGGGATAGAACCTGCGTCTCTTCTGTCACCTGCATTGGCAGGCAGGTTCTTTACCACTAGCGCCACCTGGGAAGTCCCAGGCATGGCTCACAGATCTTTTTTCATTTCTGAACTCTCCTTTTTGGATGGTACTTTGTCTTATTTATTTATTTATTTTTAAAGAGATCTTGTCAATCCTCCACTGTGGACAGATTATGTTCATGGAGTTCTCTAGTGTGAGATGTGAATATATTCCATGTTTCTTCATTAAAAAAATTGTTTTACAAAAGCAATGCAGAAGATTCAGTCCTAATGGGACGGGTGAATTTAGAACCTATTATACACAGTGAAGTAAGTCAAAAAGAGAAGGACAGATACAGTATACTAACACATATATATGGACTCTAGTAAGTTCATACTGATAAATACACGCACAGAACATGATGGAAAAACAGTCATAGAGCACAGACTTATGAACATTGGGGAGAGGGAAAAGTGGGTGAGAGATATGGAAAGAGCAACACGGAACCCTGTACTATCTTATATAAAAGAGGTAACTATTGTCAATGTGCTGTGGGACTAAGGGACCGTACATGGGGCTATGCGATGGCTTAGAGGGGTGGGATGGGGGAGATGGAACATACATATGACTAATCTGGAATTATACATATCTGTAAACAACAAAACTCTGTGAAATCAGAAAAGCAAAATAAAAGCTTGTGATTGTGAAAAAACAAACAAAAATTGTTTTAATGTTTATACCATTTAAAGTTTACTTTCCACTCACAGTTATTACACATGTAGGCTGTCTCCCCCATGCTGTGCACGCCTAGCCCACACCTGCTAGTCCGTGCCTCCCACCCTCCCGCTGCTATTTGCTCCTCTCATCCCCATTGCTAACCACGAGTTTGTTCTCTTTCTATATGAGCCTGCTTCTTTCTTGTTATATTCATTAGTCTGTTGTATTTTTAAGAGTATTTTATTTTTTCTTGTATGTTGCATGCAGTTTGGAAATGTTTACATGACACAGGAGTGGTTTTTAGACTTTAATTCCCTCTGAGCAAAGGAAATAACATAGAATCCTATGAATGTCTTGTGATTTTCCCTCACTCCCTCAGGAGGAGGCCACTGGGGTTTTATATCTTGCTCCAACCCGTCCAAGATGATCAAAATGCCTGTTTAGACATACATATCTGTAAACAACAAAACTCTGTAAAAAAAGGTAAAATGAAAATTAAAAAAAAAAAGAAAAGAAAAGAAAAGCAGAAGGGGCTTCCCCTGTGTCAGGGGCTAAGACTCTGAGCTTCCAATTCCTGGGGCCAAGGTTTGATCCCCGGTCAGTGAACTAGATCTCACCTGCCGCAAATAAGAGTATGCTGCAACTAAAGATGTTGTGTACTGCAAGAAAAGACTTGGTGCAGCCAAATAGATAAATAAATAAATACATAAATAAGAAAAGCAGAAGGTCTGCTTGGGCAATTCCTCACTTCAATAAAAGAAGCACCGTTTCTTCTCTTACTTCCTTTCTCTGTTTACAGCCCCCTCCTTCCCTTGGAGTTTGGGTCTGCTCTGTGTCTGATGTTCTTGTGGCTTTTAGGTCATTTTAGGAGCTACTGTGAGAGGGAAAATTGGTAGCAGATAGTGATGGGTAACTGTCTTCTTTACATTTCTCCACGGAATATTGGAGACTCCCATCAGAAGGAGCTAGCAGGGTGAGTGACTTTTATGTGCAACGTCACCTCCCTATGACCATTTCCCTGCCCTGCCTGTAGGAGCGTGGAGTACATAGGTCTTTTACACAATGTGCTAGAAAGATGCCCCTCCACATCTGTGTCACCAGAGCAAGACCCTGAGCCTCTTTGAGCTTGAACGTGTAGTGTCTTTGTAATGTGAATGGTGATTCTCTTCCTAGAGGTGGCTGTGAAGATTCAGTGGAATCAAGGGATATAGTACTGAGCACAGGGAAGACCCTAGGACATGCGAAGTACTTAATCATGTGTAGCTCTCTGCTCCATGCTGTATGATTGTCTGGCTTCCTTTCTGAACATGCAAGTGGTTTTCTAAGCCTGATTTGCAAAATATTGGGCCCAGGAATATGGGTTTTGTCTATTAGCTATCAGTTATGAATAGTGGGAACTGTTGTCAACTGGTCAAAGACAGCTTTGGGGCTTAGATAATTCCAGTCCAATCAAGGCTTAATAGAATGACAAGTGAATAATTAAAATATGGATTTAATTGCAATCATATTTTAAAATTGTAACTCTATCCCAGGATAGTCATCTCTTAACACTTTTCATAAAATTGCTCAACTGTAAGTCCTGGAAAAATAGACTGTACAGGAATGTCTTAGGTTATCCATTCATAGAAATAAGTGCACTTCAGATGGGATTCCTTTTAGAAGATCATTCATGTTAATGTTCACAAATTAAATGTGGATTTCAACAAATGAATGTTAAGAAAATAAATTTTAAGTAGCTTCCATAAAGTCAAAGAAAATCTGTGGAGTCTATTTGCCTAAGGAGCCAAGGGAGTTCTGAACAACTGGATTTATTTCTAAGGAGAAAATATATAGAAGGACACAGAAAGTGCTTTCTTTGGATCCCATGAAACTGAGACAGGAAGAAGGAAACAAGCTCATGGTAGAAAGATGAAATGCAAATGTGAATACAGCAAAGAAAGGAAACTGGGTCAGATCCTCAAGCAACATCATTGCGGTGACAAAGCCTTGGAAGATTAAGGTCAGACTAGCCAAAGCCATTCACGAGACACCTTCTCATACAAGACATAATGGAGCAAGAAAGGGCCAAAGAAAATGTCCCCTCTTTTTTATTCGACTGGGATGAAGAACTAGTAACCAGCCAGCTAAAGAACAGAGATATTTGATGCGCCTTAAAAAAACCCCCATACTTAAAAAAGAAGAAGAACAGGAAATAGGAATAGAAAGCGTAAACTTGGAGGGTGGAGGACAGAGGTGTGGTGGATGATGTTTTAAATGGGTTGAGGGTATTAGAGTCAGAATGCTTCGTGCACTTGTGTTTCAGGGCATGAAAATGAAGTCGCCAGAGTCATTTCAGGAGTGAATTTGGGCAATCAGGGAGGGACTCCCAAACTGTAAAGAGCTGGCACACCTATACACGCCCGTACACACTGGAGTGCACACACTCACACACACACGGACACACGAAGATTTAGGCAGTGACTCCTAAGGAAGAGACTCCAAGCAAATCAGCAAGCATATTGAATGAAATACTGTAAAATCTTTCATACTTAGAATAAGTATCTCCATCTGGCCAGGCCGTTTCTTGCATTGCAGAGGGACTGGCTTAGTCTTCAAGAGGACTTACTGGTTACAGTATCTTTGGCTTCAGAGAGAAGCAAGCTGACCAGCCCAGCCACCGTCTGTTCCAGTTCCGGGCTGAGTCATTTTCATGCATTCTGGACTCTGTGTCTCTTTCCCACTTTTTCTCAGTATAATTTTATAGAAGAATGTATCTGGAGAGAGATTAGACAACAGTTTATCTCTATTAATAAAAGTATTGGAATCTTTGGTGAGATTGGAAATGAATTTTGATTTGACAGTATTTTTATCAACTCTCAGTAGTGTCCTGAAAGCTAGCCCACAGTTTTCATAGGCTTGCAATACACTAGTGTTTTTTATAACTCAGTTTTGTTTTTAGGTGTTCATTCTTTAAAAGGATGAATAGGACCAAACATTTAAGAATATTTAAGAACATATCCCGAGTTTTGTTTTTAATGCTTTTGTTTTAAGCATTTCATCAAATTTCTTATGGTGAAATTCTGCTATTAAGTAATATTCTCTCCCATGCATATCAGTGGAAATTGCATGCTCTTTCCCCTTTGTGGAAGGATCAGGGAGCACCAAAATTGATATAATCTTCATTTTTAGAAAAGGCTGTGAGGGTGGGGCTTTCCCACCAGTGGTCCAGTGATTAAAAATCTGCCTGCCAATACAGGGGACGTGGGTTTGATCTTGCTCTAGGAATATCCCACGTGCTAAGCCCATGCGTTGCAACTACTGAGCCTGTGCTCTAGAGCTCGGGACATGCCACTGCTGAGGACTGTGCACTCTAGAGTCTGTGCTCTGCAACAAGAGAAGCCACTGCAATGAGAAGCCCAGGCACCACCCCTGGAGACTAGCCCCCTTTTGTTGCCATTAGAGAAAACCTGCCTGGGTGGCAGCAGAGACCCAATGCAGCCAAACTCAAATAAACAAACAAATAAATACATCTTTACTAAAAAAGGGTTTGGGGGCCCCAAAATGACTACAGGATCTATCATGCATTCAGTTAGGCGTCAAATAATTTCTGCTTACTGCAGGAGAGTATCACCCTTTTTGTTTCTCAGAAAGAGTGGGAACTTACTTACCACGGAGCCATATTGTCATGCTAATACTGTGTCTTGTGGCCTGAATATCATGGTGCTTAGTACGTGCTGGGGGACTTGAAATGAACACTTAGTGTTTGCTTGACTCTCTGTTAAGCTCTGGTTCCCACCCTTCCGATTTTCTGCAGAAGACCAAGAAGGAAGCTCGCATGAGAGAGGGGACAGAGGAAGAGCTGCTAACAGAGAAGAGACATTGACTCGAACCACATCTAACAAACCAGAAAAATAAAGGCAGTGTTTTCCTGCCTGAAGCACCTCACTTTTATCTGCCCCAGGTTGATTTGAGAACATAGACATTTGGCTCATTGTTCAGGCTGCTTGGCTCTTCAGTTTCCAGATGCTGCCGTATACACCTGGACATTCAGAAAAGGCAAGGAACGGGCCTGAAGGGGATGCGGGGTCATCTTCCTTGGTCACTGCCCAGTTCGTGCGTGAGAAAAGTGCTTAGGGCATTGTCACTGGCATTATTAAACCTTCTTCATCTCTTTGCTGCTGAAAATGGCCTGTGAGGAGAAGTCCTCAGTCTCTGTGTGGTTGCAAAAGCTGTGTCCAGCTCTTGAGCAACCACAGGCTCCTGTGTGCATGGGATTTCCCAGGCAAGAATACTGGAGTGGGTTGCCATTTCCATCTCCAGGGGATCTTCCCAACCCAGGGATTGAACCCACATCTCCTGCTTTGGCAAGCAGATTTTTTTTTTTTTACCACTGAGCCACCTGGGAAGCCCCAACCATCTGTTAGGGTACTGTGAATGTGTTCTTTCAAATTATTTGTATGCTGCAACAGAGCAGCCACTGCAACTGAGAGTCTGTGCTCTGCAACAAGAGAAGCCACTGCAATGAGAAGCCCAGGCACCACCCCTGGAGACTAGCCCCCTTTTGTTGCCATTAGAGAAAACCTGCCTGGGTGGCAGCAGAGACCCAATGCAGCCAAACTCAAATAAACAAACAAATAAATACATCTTTACTAAAAAGGTTGGGGCCCAATATGACTACAGGATCTATCATGCATTCAGTTAGGCGTCAAATAATTTCTGCTTACTGCAGGAGAGTATCACCCTTTTTGTTTCTCAGAAAGAGTGGGAACTTACTTACCACGGAGCCATATTGTCATGCTAATACTGTGTCTTGTGGCCTGAATATCATGGTGCTTAGTACGTGCTGGGGGACTTGAAATGAACACTTAGTGTTTGCTTGACTCTCTGTTAAGCTCTGGTTCCCACCCTTCCGATTTTCTGCAGAAGACCAAGAAGGAAGCTCGCATGAGAGAGGGGACAGAGGAAGAGCTGCTAACAGAGAAGAGACATTGACTCGAACCACATCTAACAAACCAGAAAAATAAAGGCAGTGTTTTCCTGCCTGAAGCACCTCACTTTTATCTGCCCCAGGTTGATTTGAGAACATAGACATTTGGCTCATTGTTCAGGCTGCTTGGCTCTTCAGTTTCCAGATGCTGCCGTATACACCTGGACATTCAGAAAAGGCAAGGAACGGGCCTGAAGGGGATGCGGGGTCATCTTCCTTGGTCACTGCCCAGTTCGTGCGTGAGAAAAGTGCTTAGGGCATTGTCACTGGCATTATTAAACCTTCTTCATCTCTTTGCTGCTGAAAATGGCCTGTGAGGAGAAGTCCTCAGTCTCTGTGTGGTTGCAAAAGCTGTGTCCAGCTCTTGAGCAACCACAGGCTCCTGTGTGCATGGGATTTCCCAGGCAAGAATACTGGAGTGGGTTGCCATTTCCATCTCCAGGGGATCTTCCCAACCCAGGGATTGAACCCACATCTCCTGCTTTGGCAAGCAGATTTTTTTTTTTTTTACCACTGAGCCACCTGGGAAGCCCCAACCATCTGTTAGGGTACTGTGAATGTGTTCTTTCATTATTTGGTATAGGCTGTCTGGAATTTTCCAAGAACTCAGATTATCTAGGTCAATGGTCAAATTGTAGAGCTTGGTAGAATGTTATTGGGTAAGGTTCTGTCTCATATCTTTTGTGTGTACATGAATTGCTTACTCAAGAAAGGGGTTGTGGTCAACTCTGCTTTTCCCCTCAGGCTTTCTTGGGTCCTCAGACTGAGGGGCAGAACTGACTTCAGAATCGTAAGACTAAGAGAAATAAGGGATGTGGGGTTTCTGACCAATAAGGCACACGTTCAACACCCAAAGGCCCACAGGTATGTGGACATCATTGCCATGGTGTGCTAATGATGTCGTTTGTCACACAGCGGAATGTCAGCCTGCTGAGTGCTCACAAGGTCTGCCTTAAGTGGACGAGAATGGGTGTGATAGGGACAGAGTAGAACAGGTAGGTGGTTGTAGAATCCTAGGAGGGGATGGTAGGTAAAAGGGAGACACCTGAGAAAAGTTGGGAGGCCAGTGAGTTGACGATAACTCAGGAGAGCTGCTCCTTGTTCAGTGAAGCAGGCTCGACTGGGTATAAACAGCTGATGAAGGAGGAGCTGGCGAAGAAGGTACTAATGATGTATGCCTTGCATCTGTGTCTATTTGAGGGGGTAGTGGGGCGGTCTTCTACCATCCTATATATATGGCTGCCCACTCAGTTGAAGGAGAGCAGAGCAGAGCAGAGCTTTCCTGCCTTCCCACTTGCACCGCTTACAAGTACCCTATCCTAATAAATCCTCTTCTTGCCTATCACTCTGCCTCTCGCTGAATTCTTTCTGCATTGAGGCAAGAAGAACCTGAGCCTCAGTGGGTCCAGACGTTGGGTGAGTGCTGGATTAAGTCCCAGGCACGTGGGTTCGAGTCCCAGACAGGATTTTGGCCAGGATTGAGTCCTGACTAAGTGGATTCAAGTCCCAAGCAGGGTTTTGGCTGGGGTTAAGCCTTAGCCACGTGGGTTCGAGTCCCAAACCAGGTTTTGGCTAGGCTCAAACCCCAGTCACATGGGTTCAAGTCCCAGACATGGTTTTGGCTGGAATTCAAGCTCCAGCTACGTGGGTTCAAGTCCCAAGCAGGGTTTGATCAGGTCTGGGTGCTGGGTTGAAGTCTCAAATTGAGGTAAAACCCTTTCAGGTGAAAGTGGCCAGGAATTCTCTCGGTCAACTCACTTCCATCCTTGGCTTCCTTGCTCTCCCAGAAACCAGAAGAAATGACAGAACCTGGGAGTCTTTTTCTCACCCAGTTTCTGTGTGAGTGTGTGTACATTCACACATGTGCATATATGTCACAGTGTGATGGCCAGTCTTGGGTGTTTAGAGAGTGGTCTGAATGTCACATTCACGTTCAGTGGTCTGAGGCTTGATCACTTCAGCTGCCTTGCCGTCTTTAGCTGGGTCAGCGTCAGGTCTGTGCCTGTTCCCATCTCTGCCCCTCTGTCTTACACACGGGTGCACACGTACCTGGAGAAACACAGCAGCTTGCCCTGGAGGAAGTGAAGCAGGTTACGATCTGATGTCACACACACACAGCCATTGGACTCTAACTCTACATTTTCACTGGGGACAGCACAGGGCCATTTCCACAGACCTCAGAATTCTGTCATAAAGCACAGGCTTTCATCTCTGAGTGCCCGCGTGGCTCCGCAGAGCTCTGGCTCGGCTTCCTGGGCAGGTATTCCTGCTGCTCGGACAGCCTGACCCCCACCCCCAGCAGCTCTAAGACGGGCCTGGATAGGCACCCTGCCGCGTCCTCGCTCCTTCTCCTGTCTGCACAGGCTGAAGAACAGAGAAGGATCTCTGTCCCTCTGGTTTCCTTCAGAGTTCATGTTTTCCTTCCTTTCCGAGGGCTCATGGGCAAGGTCCTTTCCAAGCTTGTGTAACCACGCACAGAAACCCCCAGGGAGCCTCTGAATGCAGACTTCTGCCGCATGGGCAGGGCACCTGCCATACCACGAATTCCTCATTTGCAGCCAACTTGCCATTTCCCACCACGATCAGTATGTTCTGCAGCCTCACGCCACACCTCATTTGTGTTGTATTTACAATACTCTTGAAAGTGTCCATATAATGAGGAAAACACTGTGTGTCAAGCAGAGTCTTGTCTCCATGTGCAATGCTTCCGCTGGTAGAAGTCACATGGATGGTAATGAAGTCACTGGTATTAAGGAAATCACTTCAGAAGTCACGATGCTCAAATTGAGGTAAAACCCTTTCAGGTGAAAGTGGCCAGGAATTCTCTCGGTCAACTCACTTCCATCCTTGGCTTCCTTGCTCTCCCAGAAACCAGAAGAAATGACAGAACCTGGGAGTCTTTTTCTCACCCAATTTCTGTGTGAGTGTGTGTACATTCACACATGTGCATATATGTCACAGTGTGATGGCCAGTCTTGGGTGTTTAGAGAGTGGTCTGAATGTCACATTCACGTTCAGTGGTCTGAGGCTTGATCACTTCAGCTGCCTTGCCGTCTTTAGCTGGGTCAGCGTCAGGTCTGTGCCTGTTCCCATCTCTGCCCCTCTGTCTTACACACGGGTGCACACGTACCTGGAGAAACACAGCAGCTTGCCCTGGAGGAAGTGAAGCAGGTTACGATCTGATGTCACACACACACAGCCATTGGACTCTAACTCTACATTTTCACTGGGGACAGCACAGGGCCATTTCCACAGACCTCAGAATTCTGTCATAAAGCACAGGCTTTCATCTCTGAGTGCCCGCGTGGCTCCGCAGAGCTCTGGCTCGGCTTCCTGGGCAGGTATTCCTGCTGCTCGGACAGCCTGGCCCCACCCCCAGCAGCTCTAAGACGGGCCTGGATAGGCACCCTGCCGCGTCCTCGCTCCTTCTCCTGTCTGCACAGGCTGAAGAACAGAGAAGGATCTCTGTCCCTCTGGTTTCCTTCAGAGTTCATGTTTTCCTTCCTTTCCGAGGGCTCATGGGCAAGGTCCTTTCCAAGCTTGTGTAACCACGCACAGAAACCCCCAGGGAGCCTCTGAATGCAGACTTCTGCCGCATGGGCAGGGCACCTGCCATACCACGAATTCCTCATTTGCAGCCAACTTGCCATTTCCCACCACGATCAGTATGTTCTGCAGCCTCACGCCACACCTCATTTGTGTTGTATTTACAATACTCTTGAAAGTGTCCATATAATGAGGGGAAAACACTGTGTGTCGAAGCAGAGTCTTGTCTCCATGTGCAATGCTTCCGCTGGTAGAAGTCACATGGATGGTAATGAAGTCACTGGTATTAAGGAAATCACTTCAGAAGTCACGATGCTAATGAAATCTAAGTGCTGACATCCTGCAGTAGGGGATGGTCTCCTCTGTGCTGAGACAGGCTTGCTTCTTGTAAACTCTGCCATATTTATAAATATTAATAGGAATAATGAGAATTGGGGAGGTTGGCTTCTGGCGGAATCTGGGATTAAAGGGGCGGATGCTGGGGAAGGGGAATGGTTGAGGGGTTAAGATTCACTGGGACAGTGAATGGGACCCCCTCGAGAAGCATTTTGTTCTAAATGAGGTATTTGGTGCAAGGCTTCTGCCCTCAGCTGGGTGTGTGTGTGTGTGTGTGTGTGTGTGTAGTTAGGCACTTAGATCTGTGGTTGCAAGGATCCATTGTTGCATGCATATCCACAAGCATTTCATACTTTGAAAGTCTTCATGACTGTCTCCCCCACCATATGAGATGTTTTAAAGGGAAAGACAGTGAAGGGAAGTGGGGGGAGAGTCAGGGGAACGTTCATCACAGCAGAGAAATTTTCATGCCGAGGGAAAGTCAATCAAAAGTGGTAGATGATGTGTCTCCTACTGATTTCATTCCCCTTGGAAGTTTCTCTAATTTCTGCTGCTTATTCAAGCATTGAATGTCACTGTGTCAAATGCCCCTCCTGTTCCCAGGGCTGTTTGTTACTCGGAGAGGGGTTGAGACGCCTGTCCCAGGCAGGTGACCTCAAGGGCAGTATGGGGCGGGGCAACCAGGGAGCCTGTTCCCAAAGCTTGGGAATTGCCAGCTTTCTGTTTACCCAGGCAGTTGGATGCCGGCGGGCAGGATGGGGGCAGCGCTACGGCTGGGAGCAGGAGAGACTCAGATGTGGACCAGGCAGCTGGAGGCCGTGTTGCTGGTGTTGATACCGAGAGGATGTCTAACTGGCACTTGGGCTTCCCAGGCGGCTCAGCAGTAAAGAATTTGCCTGTCAGTGCAGACTTGCATTTGATTCCTGGGTGGGAAAGATGTCCTGGAGAAAATAGTGGCAACCCACTCCAGTATTCTTTTTTTTTTTGAGGAAAACACTGTGTGTCAAGCAGAGTCTTGTCTCCATGTGCAATGCTTCCGCTGGTAGAAGTCTTGTAATGAAGTCACTGGTATTAAGGAAATCACTTCAGAAGTCACGATGCTAATGAAATCTAAGTGCTGACATCCTGCAGTAGGGGATGGTCTCCTCTGTGCTGAGACAGGCTTGCTTCTTGTAAACTCTGCCATATTTATAAATATTAATAGGAATAATGAGAATTGGGGAGGTTGGCTTCTGGCGGAATCTGGGATTAAAGGGGCGGATGCTGGGGAAGGGGAATGGTTGAGGGGTTAAGATTCACTGGGACAGTGAATGGGACCCCCTCGAGAAGCATTTTGTTCTAAATGAGGTATTTGGTGCAAGGCTTCTGCCCTCAGCTGGGTGTGTGTGTGTGTGTGTGTGTGTGTGTAGTTAGGCACTTAGATCTGTGGTTGCAAGGATCCATTGTTGCATGCATATCCACAAGCATTTCATACTTTGAAAGTCTTCATGACTGTCTCCCCCACCATATGAGATGTTTTAAAGGGAAAGACAGTGAAGGGAAGTGGGGGCAGAGTCAGGGGAACGTTCATCACAGCAGAGAAATTTTCATGCCGAGGGAAAGTCAATCAAAAGTGGTAGATGATGTGTCTCCTACTGATTTCATTCCCCTTGGAAGTTTCTCTAATTTCTGCTGCTTATTCAAGCATTGAATGTCACTGTGTCAAATGCCCCTCCTGTTCCCAGGGCTGTTTGTTACTCGGAGAGGGGTTGAGACGCCTGTCCCAGGCAGGTGACCTCAAGGGCAGTATGGGGCGGGGCAACCAGGGAGCCTGTTCCCAAAGCTTGGGAATTGCCAGCTTTCTGTTTACCCAGGCAGTTGGATGCCGGCGGGCAGGATGGGGGCAGCGCTACGGCTGGGAGCAGGAGAGACTCAGATGTGGACCAGGCAGCTGGAGGCCGTGTTGCTGGTGTTGATACCGAGAGGATGTCTAACTGGCACTTGGGCTTCCCAGGCGGCTCAGCAGTAAAGAATTTGCCTGTCAGTGCAGACTTGCATTTGATTCCTGGGTGGGAAAGATGTCCTGGAGAAAATAGTGGCAACCCACTCCAGTATTCTTTTTTTTTTTTTTAATTTTGGTCTTTTTTACTGTCTATTTGTTTATTTATTTTCATCCATCTTTATTCTTTGGCCTGTGTTGGCTTCCCACTGCAATGGCCTCTCTCGCTGTAGAGCACCGGCTCTGGGTGCATGGGCTCCAGAGCGTTGTTGGCTCGTAGTTGAACACACCTGTCCAGCCACTCCGGGACATGTGGGATCTTTCTGGGCCAGGGATCGAACCGGTGCCCCTTACACTGCAAGGCGGACTCTTTACCCACTGGACCACCAGGGAAGCCCCACTGCAGTATTCTTGCCTGAGAAATCCTATGGACAGAGGAGCCTGATGGCTACAGTCCACGGGTCACAAAGAGTCAGACAGGATTGAAGGGACTGAGCGGCGGCAGCAGCAGCAGCAAAGGGACTTTAGATTGTTGTTACTGGGGGTTTGTTGTTGTTCAGTTGCAAAGAAGTGTCTGCCTCTTTGCGACCCCATGGACCGCAGCATGCCAAGCCTCCCTCTCCCTCATCATATGGGGATGAGTCGTACCAAATTCTGCAATGTTGACATGGCTCTCATGACGCTGTGGAAACTTTAAGGCAGTGTTGCAGTGAATTGTTGCCATGCACATTGGGATAAGCCTTCTAGAGAGAATCAACCATTTTTGGCAACAGAGCATCATAACAAGTGGTTTTAATCCTGCTATTAAATTTTCTTCTATTTTGAAAGTGTTAGTTGCTCAATTGTGTCCAACTCTTTATGGCCCCATGGACTGTAATCCACCAGGCTCCTCTGTCCATGGGATTCTCCAGGCTAGAATACTGGAGTGGGTTGCCATTTCTCTGTCCAGGGGACCTTCCTGACCCAGGTATTAAACCCGGGTCTCCTCCCTGGCAGGCAGATTCTTTACCATCTGAGCCACTAGGGAAGCCTTTCTATTTTAAACTGAGTGTGAAATAGATGCCTTGGGTCTCTTCCGCCCCCCTCCCCTCATCCCAGCCTCCTCCTCACTCACAGCTCTTCCCTGACCCAGGCCCCATTACTGATAGATCTGTGGGGCCCCTACCCTTCATCATTTGTCCCTTTGGATTTGCCTGAAGATGAGGACATAGTGATATTGACAGCCAGTGACAGGCCTCTGGGGTGGGGCTGGTGTTAGAGTTGAACACACTGAAAGGAGTCACCTCTTTATTTGTATTTTGGAATGATTTTTTTTTTTCACTGTTACCCAAAAGCCTCAATGATAATTTTATATGCTACATGTCAAGATGTCCACATGTCAAAATGGCCTGATCAGAATGTTGTTCTTACAACTTAGCTGGACACACACGACTCAAGTATATTACACAGGGAGCTCAAGCATCCTAGGGCTGGTTGAACATGGTTATTTGAAAGATATTTGTCATTTTAAAATTATGTGTTCTAACTCGAGAGTACCCTGCTGTGCTGGTCTAAGATGAAGTTTTCACCATTTGTGTGAAAAAAATAAAAACAATGGATTTCATTTTGTCTAAGGCTAATGTTATTCAGTTTTAAGAACTTTATTCTAAGATAAGGATCTTTATTTTCTTTTTGTTATTGTTGTTCTTCATCTTTTGTCTTTAGATAATGGCAATAGGAGGTATATTTAAAAATGTCAGTGGACAAGATAAATAGCCTGTCTCACCATTGCATTTGTTTTCTTTTACTGATATGTAAAATCTCAAAGTCTGAACTCTGATTTAACTCACCTAGTCTTCGGAATCTTATTTATTCCATTGTGAAGTGGGCATAAACGCCTGGGTTCCTATCCGCATTGTTGCAAAGGCTCATGGTGGCTGCTGTTCTTCTCAGACACAAGAGTCATATGCTTTGTATGATATTTAGTCAAAAATTTTCTTCGAACAGACTATTGGCCAACCCAGTATAGATGCTCTTAAGGATTGTCTTACCACATGCAAAGTGTAATGTGGCCTGAAAAGAAGGAAGTTACAGGGTTAAGTTTCCCCATAGGGAATGAGGCAGTTTATGCAGCTGTTTAAAGCACACAGTACGACCTGTCACTGTTACAGCTATCTGGCTTCTGGACACCTCTACAGGTAGCCCAGTGAAAGCTGAGGGGTCACAGCAGGGCCACCATAAAGGTGATCTTCAGGGAAGGAGAGGAATGGAACTGGAGGGAAGTCCAGAGAGGATGTTTCCACAGCGTTTGGTGCCTTTGCAAAAAATAACTGAAGCACATGTGAAAATGATGACAAGAATTCCAGGTTCCCAGTACATGGATATTCATACATTCTTTGCTCTTTATTGAAGTTATATATTTTTTGTTTTAAAAAAATTTTTAAATATTTTTTTGAAGTGGATCATTTAAAAAGTTTATTGTATTTGTTACAATATTGTTTCTGTGTTAGGATTTTTGGCTTCTTTTCTCACCGCCTGGCAGGTGGGATTTTAGTCCCTGACCAGGGATTAAACCTGCACTCCCTGCATTGGAAGGTGAAATCTTAATCATGAGACTGACAGAAAAGTCCCAGAAGTTTTATATATATATGTATGTATGTATGTATGTATGTATATATAAAATTCAACAACAAAATGACTAGAAAAAAATTATCCTGTGGATGAAGATGCCCTTGGCTTAGGTCTTGGTCTTCCAGTTTCTGTGCGTGTAACCTTTCGCTGTGAAATCTTCAGGGGCCCACCTGCGGAATGAGGGTGCCACAGCACCCGGGCCGTGGTGAGCACACCGTACAGCTTGGCTGCTGGTGTCAGCATCCTTCAGCTGACGTGATAGGGACTGATTCTTCCTAGTCAGCCTTTGGAACCAGCTCAGGTGTCGTTTCCTTTGGAAAGGGTTTCCCACCCACCCCAGCCAGGTGCTCCCACCCTGCTTTGTTCCACCTGCGTGCTACCCTGCAAGTCTCGTCTTCTGATGATGATGATTCATATTTACGGAGTATGCGCTACGTGCCAGGCACTGTCCTAAGCATCTTGCCTGCTTGCCAGTTACCTCACTTAATTCTCACATCTCGAGTTCCGTATCATCGTTAATTCCCATTTTACATTCTAGTTTTGTTTTCATTGTAGTAGAGTTGATTTAGACCATTGTGTTTGTTTCTGGTGTATAGCAAAGTGAATCAGTTATACATATACATCTATCCACTCCTTTTTTTATTTTATTTTTTAAAGAAATTTCATTTAACAAACCCACACAAATAATGTACCAGGATTTCTTTTTAAATGATTAATTCGAAGGTAGTTTGGACCAGAATAAAACACACATTTAAGTCATATATATTGATTATGAACTATGCAACTTTGTACACTGAATTGGGACAGTCTAAAAAGACCCTAAATTTGAAGTTTTTGGTGAATGTGAAGCCTCAGTTAGAAAGCTGGGAAAATTTAGACCAAGACTAAATTAAGAAACATAGCATAGGGCTTCCCTGGTGGCCCAGTGGGTAGAGAGTCTGCCTTGCAGTGCAAGGGGCACCAGTTTGATCCCTGACCCGGGAAGATCCCACGAGCTGTGGAGGGGCTCAACCAGTGTGTCCAGTTCTGAGCCAGTGCGCTCTGGAGTGCGTGCGCCCAGAGCCGGTGCTCTGCAACAGAAAGAGGTCACTGCAATGGGAGGCCCACATAGGCAAAAGAATAAAGACGGGTGAAAATAAATACATTTTAAAAAATTAAAAAAAAAATAAACGTAGCATAAAACCTGTTCAAAGGTCTGGAGTTTGGGAATTCTCCCTCAAAGTCAGGTTGTGAACGCTCGACAAGACACTGAGTTGTCATCACCACTGGCCAGAAGTGGGCCAAGTATGCAATATGTGCTCAATAAGTGTGACGTGATAGGGACTGATTCCTAGTCAGCCTTTGGAACCAGCTCAGGTGTCGTTTCCTTTGGAAAGGGTTTCCCACCCACCCCAGCCAGGTGCTCCCACCCTGCTTTGTTCCACCTGCGTGCTACCCTGCAAGTCTCGTCTTCTGATGATGATGATTCATATTTACGGAGTATGCGCTACGTGCCAGGCACTGTCCTAAGCATCTTGCCTGCTTGCCAGTTACCTCACTTAATTCTCACATCTCGAGTTCCGTATCATCGTTAATTCCCATTTTACATTCTAGTTTTGTTTTCATTGTAGTAGAGTTGATTTAGACCATTGTGTTTGTTTCTGGTGTATAGCAAAGTGAATCAGTTATACATATACATCTATCCACTCCTTTTTTTATTTTATTTTTTAAAGAAATTTCATTTAACAAACCCACACAAATAATGTACCAGGATTTCTTTTTAAATGATTAATTCGAAGGTAGTTTGGACCAGAATAAAACACACATTTAAGTCATATATATTGATTATGAACTATGCAACTTTGTACACTGAATTGGGACAGTCTAAAAAGACCCTAAATTTGAAGTTTTTGGTGAATGTGAAGCCTCAGTTAGAAAGCTGGGAAAATTTAGACCAAGACTAAATTAAGAAACATAGCATAGGGCTTCCCTGGTGGCCCAGTGGGTAGAGAGTCTGCCTTGCAGTGCAAGGGGCACCAGTTTGATCCCTGACCCGGGAAGATCCCACGAGCTGTGGAGGGGCTCAACCAGTGTGTCCAGTTCTGAGCCAGTGCGCTCTGGAGTGCGTGCGCCCAGAGCCGGTGCTCTGCAACAGAAAGAGGTCACTGCAATGGGAGGCCCACATAGGCAAAAGAATAAAGACGGGTGAAAATAAATACATTTTAAAAAATTAAAAAAAAAATAAACGTAGCATAAAACCTGTTCAAAGGTCTGGAGTTTGGGAATTCTCCCTCAAAGTCAGGTTGTGAACGCTCGACAAGACACTGAGTTGTCATCACCACTGGCCAGAAGTGGGCCAAGTATGCAATATGTGCTCAATAAGTGTGAAGTGAAGGTAAAAAGGACCAGGTGTTCCCTTTTTAAAGGTGATTTAAGAATGCTGGAGCCAGGCTGCCCAGGTTAAATTCCCACCTCTGCCTCTGATTTTCTGCAAAACTTAGAGCAACTATGCCTCAGTTTTTCCATCTCAGGAATATGGCTGCCTCCTGATAACTCTCGCAATAACATAGGCTGGTTAAAGTGAGCCGCTCCTTCCCCTATCCACTGTTTTTTTAAAAAAGGTATGTATTTATTTTTGGCTATTCTAGGTTTTCACTGCTGCCACAGGCTCCTCTCTAGTTGGAGGGAGTCAGGACTACTCTCTAATTGAGGTGAGGAGGCTTCTTATTGTGGTGACTTCTCTTGTTGTGGAACTCGGGCTCTAAGGCTCTTGGGCTTGAGGCGTTGCAGCTCCGAGGCTCTAGAGCACAGGCTCAAGAGTCGTGGCTCACGGGCTTAGTTGCTCTACAGCATGTGGGATCTTCCCGGATCAGGGTTTGAACCCACATCTCCTGCATTGGCAGGCGAACTCTCCACCACTGAACCATCAGGGAAGCCCTAGGCACTTTTCTTTTAGATTATTTTCCCATATGACCATGACATAGGACTGGGTAGAGTTTCCTGTGCTATAGAGTAGGTCATTATTAGTTATCCATTTTGTATATAGTAGCAGGTATATGTCAATCTCAAGCTCCCAATTTATTCCCCTCCCTTGCCCTCTGGTAACCATAAGTGTGTTTTCTACATCTGTAAGTCTGTTTCTGTTTTGTAAATAAGTTCATTTATAGCCCTTTTTTAAAATTCCACATGTAAGCGATAGCATGTATGTATCTTTCTCTGTCTGACCTACTTCACTCAGTAACGACAATCTCTAAGTTCATCCATGTTGCTGCAAATGGCCTTATTTTATTCTTTTTTTATGACTGAGTAGTGTTCTATCATATATACATGCCACACTTTGTTTATCCACACCTCTGTTGATGGACATGTCCTGGCTATTGTAAATACTGCTGCAATGAATGTTGGGATGCGTGTATCTTTTCAAATTATGGTTTCTCTGGGTACATGCCCAGGAGTGGGATTACAGGGTCATATCCTAGCTCTAGTTTCAGTTTTTTAGAGACTCTCCTTCCTGTTCTCCATATACACTCTAGAATGACTGGTTAGTGTGTTTCTCTTACTAGGTGGTAGGTTTCCAGAACCTAGGGGTTGTGATCAACGAAGATTTGTGCCCTCCATGTTTGGCACAGTGACGGAGAAAAAGAGGTCAAATTCAGGAAATTGTTGAGTGAATAATGAATGTGTCCAGTTAGGCCAAGCAAACCCAGCCCTTGGTCCCTGCGTGGTGAACATGTGAGATGGCTTGAGGATCCTTCATGGGCTCCTTGTCTCTGCTTTGCTGTCCTGAGCACCACGTTTCCAGGGGCCACAGCAGAGAAGTGGGGCACAAAGCTGACTGACTGTTTTATAGGTGGAAGTGTGAGACGTGGGCCCCTTCCCCGAGCTCTTGCCCAGCTCACTCCTGCTGCTTAGACGTCCACTTACGCTCTTCTTCCCCAGGATGGCGTCTCTGACCTCTGGGGCCAGAGCAAGCCCCACCACGACCTTCACCAGCTCCGTGTGCTTCCTGGCCCATGTTAACAACGACTGCTTTCTGCCCTGGAACAGCTCCGTGCTCCTGCCCCCCGAGGGTGCTTTCTTTTAGTTATTTAGTAAGGACTGGGTAGAGTCCATATGTCATTATGTTATCCATTTTGTATATAGTAGCAGGTATATGTCAATCTCAAGCTCCCAATTTATTCCCCTCCCTTGCCCTCTGGTAACCATAAGTGTG
Organism: Tragulus kanchil; assembly: GCA_022376925.1. Lineage (NCBI taxonomy): Eukaryota > Metazoa > Chordata > Mammalia > Artiodactyla > Tragulidae > Tragulus > Tragulus kanchil. Next base: position 70,756,306 of record JAIOJX010000003.1, on the reverse strand, counting down.
TTTTCTACATCTGTAAGTCTGTTTCTGTTTTGTAAATAAGTTCATTTATAGCCCTTTTTTAAAATTCCACATGTAAGCGATAGCATGTATGTATCTTTCTCTGTCTGACCTACTTCACTCAGTAACGACAATCTCTAAGTTCATCCATGTTGCTGCAAATGGCCTTATTTTATTCTTTTTTTATGACTGAGTAGTGTTCTATCATATATACATGCCACACTTTGTTTATCCACACCTCTGTTGATGGACATGTCCTGGCTATTGTAAATACTGCTGCAATGAATGTTGGGATGCGTGTATCTTTTCAAATTATGGTTTTCTCTGGGTACATGCCCAGGAGTGGGATTACAGGGTCATATCCTAGCTCTAGTTTCAGTTTTTTAGAGACTCTCCTTCCTGTTCTCCATATACACTCTAGAATGACTGGTTAGTGTGTTTCTCTTACTAGGTGGTAGGTTTCCAGAACCTAGGGGTTGTGATCAACGAAGATTTGTGCCCTCCATGTTTGGCACAGTGACGGAGAAAAAGAGGTCAAATTCAGGAAATTGTTGAGTGAATAATGAATGTGTCCAGTTAGGCCAAGCAAACCCAGCCCTTGGTCCCTGCGTGGTGAACATGTGAGATGGCTTGAGGATCCTTCATGGGCTCCTTGTCTCTGCTTTGCTGTCCTGAGCACCACGTTTCCAGGGGCCACAGCAGAGAAGTGGGGCACAAAGCTGACTGACTGTTTTATAGGTGGAAGTGTGAGACGTGGGCCCCTTCCCCGAGCTCTTGCCCAGCTCACTCCTGCTGCTTAGACGTCCACTTACGCTCTTCTTCCCCAGGATGGCGTCTCTGACCTCTGGGGCCAGAGCAAGCCCCACCACGTACCTTCACCAGCTCCGTGTGCTTCCTGGCCCATGTTAACAACGACTGCTTTCTGCCCCTGGAACAGCACCTGCCAGGAGGGAAGGACTGTGCCCCCCATGTCTCTGCTGTGTCCTGAGGCCTCTGCTGGATGGGGGTGGCATTCATTACCTCCTTGATGAATGAATGGAATCAGGAGAGGCTGAGAGTGGGAGGAGTGGGTTATTGAAATCCAACTCAGTATTCAGATTCACAGCTGCTACTGATAAAGACCTTGACTAATGTCTTCAGGCCAATACTCTGGGGGCTTGTGAGCCTCTCTGTACCTTGGCGCTTCACAAGGCTGATAAGTGACTCTTCTAGAAGGAAATCTTGCTCCATGGGCAGAATTTTCTGTGACTAGCTTCTCTCTAGACCCTCTTCCCTGGTAGAGTGGTTCACAACTTATGCTCTTTCTCAAACATCTTCCTCCACACTCAGGGGGCAAGCTGCTTGCTCACACATCACTTGGTTCTATCGTGGCTCAGTGGTAAAGAATCAGCCCGCACTGTGGGAGACCTAAATTTGATCGCTGAGTTGGGAAGACCCCCTGGAGAAGGGAATGGCTCCCCAGTCTAATAGTCTGGCCTGGAGAATTCCATGGACAGAGGAGTCTGGCGGGCCACAGTCCATGGGTTCCCAAAGATTTGGAAACTTTAAAGCAACTAAGAGGCTCACTTTTTAAGAGCACTGGGAGTCATGTTCTTTTATTTATGAAAGACTTATGAGGTCTGAGAGGGTCGATGATGTGCAAGATGGGAACAGACAACAGGCCTCAAGACCCAGTGTCCTGGCCTGTGTGCCGCGGCCCCTCTCCACCTCCACCCCTGCCCTCTTCCCTCCAGGTGCCGGGCGGCACCTGCCAGGTGGCTGCTCTGGCTCTGTGGCATTTTCTTTGGCCTCTGGCGGCTCTTGATAGATATCCCCGTCCTGCTCTTGAGGCAGAAGCCAAGTTGAAGATGAATTAAACCTGAGTGGAGGTGTTTGGAAGGACAGTGGGGTTTGAGATGTTTGTTAAGGTCTGTAAGGGAGGTTTGGAGCTGAGCCTCTTATCCTCTCTTAGTCTGTAAACCTCGTTTTTATTCTGTTTGATGTCCCCAGATTGCCATGTATTAGCTGCTTCATGAACACACACGTCTTTGCTGAGGGCTTGCTGCATGCTGGGCGCTGCTGTGGGGCTGAGGGCGAGGCAGTGTGGATGGCACAGGGTGGGAGCTGCGGGGACCGTGGAAGGTCAAGGGGGCACGTGTGGCACTCTGGAGACTGGAAGGAGGCTGGGGCTCAGGTGGGAGGGCGGGGCGGGAAGCAGTGGTCGGATTCGGCACTTGTTCTGGAAGCTGAGCCAAATGCCTTTGCTGATGTGTTGTGTGTGGGTGGAGAGAGATGAGTTGTTCTCATGGGTAACAGCGTGTCTAGATGCGCATACCCGGGAAAATTCTGGGGCCTTTGGCACTTGGGAGATCCAGATTCACACGGCACCTGATGGGAGATGGGCCATTTGAATAAGGACCTTCACCGGAGTCGCTGAAGCAGTTTCCAGGCTGGTCTCCAGTCCCATTCCTGTGTTGCCTTTCTAAAGGAGGGTTGGCTCCTGCCCTTTCCCCTAGATTGGCAGGATGTCCCAGCGGCCTTTAGACTAAAGTCCAGGCCAGCCCAAGGGCAGTCACCGCTCCTGCTACCTTCCCACCCCCGCCTTCAGCCTTTTCCTAACTGCATTTACTGACATTCCCCACACATCAAACTGGTCCCTCTGCTCCCCTGCCCATGACGTCACAGTCATACCCCCTGCCTTACCTTATCTCCACAGGCCTCTGCCTTCCAGAAGCCTTTACTGACTTCCCGGGAACAGACAACAGGCCTCAAGACCCAGTGTCCTGGCCTGTGTGCCGCGGCCCCTCTCCACCTCCTCCCTCCCCGGTGGTTAGGGTGGTAGCACCCTCACCCCTGCCCTCTTCCCTCCAGGTGCCGGGCGGCACCTGCCAGGTGGCTGCTCTGGCTCTGTGGCATTTTCTTTGGCCTCTGGCGGCTCTTGATAGATATCCCCGTCCTGCTCTTGAGGCAGAAGCCAAGTTGAAGATGAATTAAACCTGAGTGGAGGTGTTTGGAAGGACAGTGGGGTTTGAGATGTTTGTTAAGGTCTGTAAGGGAGGTTTGGAGCTGAGCCTCTTATCCTCTCTTAGTCTGTAAACCTCGTTTTTATTCTGTTTGATGTCCCCAGATTGCCATGTATTAGCTGCTTCATGAACACACACGTCTTTGCTGAGGGCTTGCTGCATGCTGGGCGCTGCTGTGGGGCTGAGGGCGAGGCAGTGTGGATGGCACAGGGTGGGAGCTGCGGGGACCGTGGAAGGTCAAGGGGGCACGTGTGGCACTCTGGAGACTGGAAGGAGGCTGGGGCTCAGGTGGGAGGCGGGCGGAAGCAGTGGTCGGATTCGCACTTGTTCTGGAAGCTGAGCCAAATGCCTTTGCTGATGTGTTGTGTGTGGGCGGTGAGGGATGAGTTGTTCTCATGGGCAAAAGCGTGACTAGAGGCGAATACCTAGGAAAATTCTGGGGCCTTTGGCACTTGGGAGATCCAGATTCACACGGCACCTGATGGGAGATGGGCCATTTGAATAAGGACCTTCACCGGAGTCGCTGAAGCAGTTTCCAGGCTGGTCTCCAGTCCCATTCCTGTGTTGCCTTTCTAAAGGAGGGTTGGCTCCTGCCCTTTCCCCTAGATTGGCAGGATGTCCCAGCGGCCTTTAGACTAAAGTCCAGGCCAGCCCAAGGGCAGTCACCGCTCCTGCTACCTTCCCACCCCCGCCTTCAGCCTTTTCCTAACTGCATTTACTGACATTCCCCACACATCAAACTGGTCCCTCTGCTCCCCTGCCCATGACGTCACAGTCATACCCCCTGCCTTACCTTATTCTCTCCACAGGCCTCTGCCTTCCAGAAGCCTTTGGAAGCCTAGTCAGAATTACGTCTTCCCCAAATTCACATCTCATGTTCTTCACAATGGAATTATTTCTCTAATAAAACTTGATTTTTACCTTTAGTCTAGTCACCATTTAATTTTCCTGTATTACAATTGTATATCTTTAAAAAGATTTTTTTAAAAATTAGTTAATTTATTTTTGGCTCTTCTGGGTTTTCACTGCTGCCACAGGGAACTCTTCTCTAGTTGCAGGGAGTGGGGGCTACTCTGTTGTTGAGGTGAGCAGGCTTCTTGGTGTGTTGGCTTTTTCTTGTTGTGGAACTCAGACTCCAGGGCATATGGGCTCCATAGTTGCGGCTCCGAGGCTCTAGAGCACAGGCTCCATAGTTGTGGCTCACGGTTAGTAGCTCTGCAGCATGTAGGGTCTTCCTGGATCAGGGATCGAACCCATGTCTCCTGCACTGGCAGCTCTTTACCACTGAGCTACTAGGGAAGCCACAGTTATATATCTTTAAATGTATGTTATATATAATTATATTGTATTTTTGTATGTATTATATATTTTGTGTTACAGTCATATGGTTTGTGCTCACCTCTTCAGTTATGCCTGACTCCGTGTGAGCCTGTGGACTGTAGCGCACCAGGCTCCTCTGTCCAGGGAAGAATACTGGCGTAGGTTGCCATGCCTTCCTCCAGGGGATTTTTCCAACTCAGGGATTAAACCTGAGTCTCCTGTGTCTCCTGCATTGCAAGTGGATTCTTTACCCACTGAGCCACCTGGGAGCCCATGGGTGCAGTATAGCTTCCAGACAGTACTGAACTTGCCATTCGTTTGTTTGACCTGCGTGTGGTAGCACATATCCTAGCCGATTTAATCAGCAGATCATTTTCATTGCCAACTAATTCTTTAGCAAACCAGTTACGTGTATCGGCCTCTGTAAGGCAGTAAGTTCATTCAAGAGAGATGGAAATCAGACTCAGTTTGTTGAATCTGTTGAAATTAGACCCAGTTTGCCGGCAAGCCACCTTGTGAGGAATCAAACTGGTCCCTCTGCTCCTGCCCATGACGTCACAGTCATACCCCTGCCTTACCTTATTCTCCACAGGCCTCTGCCTTCCAGAAGCCTTTGGAAGCCTAGTCAGAATTACGTCTTCCCCAAATTCACATCTCATGTTCTTCACAATGGAATTATTTCTCTAATAAAACTTGATTTTTACCTTTAGTCTAGTCACCATTTAATTTTCCTGTATTACAATTGTATATCTTTAAAAAGATTTTTTTAAAAATTAGTTAATTTATTTTTGGCTCTTCTGGGTTTTCACTGCTGCCACAGGGAACTCTTCTCTAGTTGCAGGGAGTGGGGGCTACTCTGTTGTTGAGGTGAGCAGGCTTCTTGGTGTGTTGGCTTTTTCTTGTTGTGGAACTCAGACTCCAGGGCATATGGGCTCCATAGTTGCGGCTCCGAGGCTCTAGAGCACAGGCTCCATAGTTGTGGCTCACGGTTAGTAGCTCTGCAGCATGTAGGGTCTTCCTGGATCAGGGATCGAACCCATGTCTCCTGCACTGGCAGCTCTTTACCACTGAGCTACTAGGGAAGCCACAGTTATATATCTTTAAATGTATGTTATATATAATTATATTGTATTTTTGTATGTATTATATATTTTGTGTTACAGTCATATGGTTTGTGCTCACCTCTTCAGTTATGCCTGACTCCGTGTGAGCCTGTGGACTGTAGCGCACCAGGCTCCTCTGTCCAGGGAAGAATACTGGTGTAGGTTGCCATGCCTTCCTCCAGGGGATTTTTCCAACTCAGGGATTAAACCTGAGTCTCCTGTGTCTCCTGCATTGCAAGTGGATTCTTTACCCACTGAGCCACCTGGGAGCCCATGGGTGCAGTATAGCTTCCAGACAGTACTGAACTTGCCATTCGTTTGTTTGACCTGCGTGTGGTAGCACATATCCTAGCCGATTTAATCAGCAGATCATTTTCATTGCCAACTAATTCTTTAGCAAACCAGTTACGTGTATCGGCCTCTGTAAGGCAGTAAGTTCATTCAAGAGAGATGGAAATCAGACTCAGTTTGTTGAATCTGTTGAAATTAGACCCAGTTTGCCGGCAAGCCACCTTGTGAGGTCTTTAGCCAGCCAGGTGGGCAACCAGCTCTCAGACCCTTACTAGGTTCTACCACTCAGCTTCGCCGGGTTGTACATGGTACAGCACACGTCCTTAACATGTAAACTTTAGGAACTTCCCTGGCGATCTAGTGGTTAGCAATACGTCTTCCAATGCAGGGGACGTGGGTTTGATCCCTGGTAAGATCCCACATACCTCGGGGCCACCTGTGTGCCACAACTACCAAGCCCAGGTGCTCTGAGCCCAAGCGCCCGTATCAAAGAGCCACGTAAATAAATGAATTAAAAAAGAAAAAAAACATGTAACCTGCAGATGCTCCCAGAAATGGAGCTGATTAGGAAACACAGGTAGCTGTGTCTGTATGATCTGATGAGTCTTTACATTGAGACTTGAGGCCCCAAAACACCCCCTTAGAGAATCTCCTTGAACATACGTCGGATTGTTGCCTTGAAAATGTATAGACCCAACCATACACAGAACTGATTCTTGTTCGCTTAAAGGAATTTCAGGGAGAGGAGTCACACACACATGCTCCAACTCTGCCATTTCCCCAGAAACCTCAAAGACAATTTTGGATCATCAAAAGTATGTATATCTGTAGCTGTGTACTTGAAAGCTACCAGCAAATCCATACTCAAGTAAATAGTTATTTCTCATACAAACATCATGTTTTAAAGATTTTTGCTTCCCTCGTTCTCCCTTCTGGTTCCAGACTTGAAATAGTGACTATGTTCTTATACTCCAAACACCAAGCCTCAACCAAAAAATAGAACCTAAAGCTTTGTTAAAATTTAAAAATTTATTTATTTATTTATTTTTCTTTTTTTTTGGAGGGAGGGCACTTCTATTGGTCTTTCATTTATTTATTTTCATCTATCTTTGTTCTTTGGCCCATGTGGGCCTCCCATTGCAGTGGCCTCTTATGCTGCAGAGCACCGGCTCTGGGTGCATGCACTCCAGAACTCCGGCTCGGTAGTTGGACAAATTGGTCCAGTTGCTCCATGGCACGTGGGATCTTCCCAGGCCAGGGATTGAACCAGGGCCACTTGCATTGTAAGGCGATGTCCCTACCCACTGGACTACCAGGGAAGCCCTTAAGTTTATTTTTCATTTCATTTATTTATTTATTGGCTGTGCTACACAGCATGTGGGATCTTAGTTCCCTGACGAGGGATTGAACCTGAGTCTTCTTCATTGGAAGCATGGCATTTTAACCACTGGATTGCCAGGGAAGTCCTTGTTAATTTAAAGAAAAATTTTTCTTTATTTATTTGTTTATTTTTGGCTGTGCTGAGTCTTCACTATGTCAGGCTTTCTCTAGCTGTGGGGAGCAGGGCCCATCCTTGTTTGTGGGCTTCTCTTGTTGCAGAGCAGGGCTGCAGGTCGTATGGACCCAGAGCAGTAGCTGTGGCCCAGGCTGTAGTGCACAGGCTCTGTGGTTCTGGTGTCCAAGTTTAGTTGCTCTGCAGCATGTAGGATCCTGCATCAGCAGGCAGATTCTTTACCATGGAGCCATGAGGGAAGTCCTCTGTTAATTTTTTTGATGGTAAAAATATTCCTATAAATAAGAATTTCTAAGTGTAAAAATAATAAAAAATAGAAAGTAGGACCCTTCCTAGTTCCATCCCCCAGAAAAAGCCACTGTGAATAATTGGGTGAATATCATTCCAGATCTTCTCCCTGCACATATACAACCATATGTTTTATTATTTACAAAAATGGGATAATTTTATGCATGCTGTCTTACAATATGCTTTTTTTCTCTCGGCAACAAATCTTGGGCATATTTTTCATGTCAATGCACATTTGTATTTTTCAGTGGCTAAGGAATACTCCATTTTGTGTGTGTACTATTATTTAGCCAATTCCCATTGTATTGCTCTCAGTTTTTTCAGGTTTATAAACAACTTGAAATGAATGTTTTTATCTACAGATGTTTGAGTACTATATGGCCTTCCTATAGTAAAGTTTCTAGATGAGAAAATATTAGGTCAAAAGACTTCTGTATTTTAAATTTTCATAGCTTTTGCCCCAAGGTCTGTATAGTTTACTTATTTACCACCACCATGTTGACCTCTTGGTTGGATTTGCATTTTGATAGTCTTAGGTAAGTGGAGAAGGAAATGAAAATCTACTTCAGTATTCTTGCCTGGAACGTTCCATGGATGGAGAAGCCTGGCAAGCTATATTCCATGGGGTCTCAAATATATACATATGGGTTTCCCTGATGGCTCAGTGCTGAGAAATCTTCCTGCCATGCAGAAAACCCGGGTTCCGTCCCTGGGTTGAGAAGATCCCCTTGGAGGATGGCATGGCAGCCCACTCCAGTATTTGTTCCTGGAGAATCCCATAGACAGAGGAGCCTGACGGCTGCAGTGTGTATGGGAAGGTTTTTTGTGCTGAGTCTTCACTATGTCAGGCTTTCTCTAGCTGTGGGGAGCAGGGCCCATCCTTGTTTGTGGGCTTCTCTTGTTGCAGAGCAGGGCTGCAGGTCGTATGGACCCAGAGCAGTAGCTGTGGCCCAGGCTGTAGTGCACAGGCTCTGTGGTTCTGGTGTCCAAGTTTAGTTGCTCTGCAGCATGTAGGATCCTGCATCAGCAGGCAGATTCTTTACCATGGAGCCATGAGGGAAGTCCTCTGTTAATTTTTTTGATGGTAAAAATATTCCTATAAATAAGAATTTCTAAGTGTAAAAATAATAAAAAATAGAAAGTAGGACCCTTCCTAGTTCCATCCCCCAGAAAAAGCCACTGTGAATAATTGGGTGAATATCATTCCAGATCTTCTCCCTGCACATATACAACCATATGTTTTATTATTTACAAAAATGGGATAATTTTATGCATGCTGTCTTACAATATGCTTTTTTTCTCTCGGCAACAAATCTTGGGCATATTTTTCATGTCAATGCACATTTGTATTTTTCAGTGGCTAAGGAATACTCCATTTTGTGTGTGTACTATTATTTAGCCAATTCCCATTGTATTGCTCTCAGTTTTTTCAGGTTTATAAACAACTTGAAATGAATGTTTTTATCTACAGATGTTTGAGTACTATATGGCCTTCCTATAGTAAAGTTTCTAGATGAGAAAATATTAGGTCAAAAGACTTCTGTATTTTAAATTTTCATAGCTTTTGCCCCAAGGTCTGTATAGTTTACTTATTTACCACCACCATGTTGACCTCTTGGTTGGATTTGCATTTTGATAGTCTTAGGTAAGTGGAGAAGGAAATGAAAATCTACTTCAGTATTCTTGCCTGGAACGTTCCATGGATGGAGAAGCCTGGCAAGCTATATTCCATGGGGTCTCAAATATATACATATGGGTTTCCCTGATGGCTCAGTGCTGAGAAATCTTCCTGCCATGCAGAAAACCCGGGTTCCGTCCCTGGGTTGAGAAGATCCCCTTGGAGGATGGCATGGCAGCCCACTCCAGTATTTGTTCCTGGAGAATCCCATAGACAGAGGAGCCTGACGGGCTGCAGTTTATGAGGTGGCACAGTCGGACATGAATGACGTGACTAAGCAGCAAAAGCAGCAATCTTAGGTAATAGAAATCTCAGGGCTACAGTCTACTATGCAAGGTAGAGGTGTAATTGTTTGAATTACTAAAAGGCAAGAATTACCCCCCACAGTGCCATTTTGGTCATAGTTTTAGGAGCACAAAATGGTAACCATGACTCATGAGTGAAAGCAGAAGTGGAGCCTGTTCTGACGTTCTTGGTCAAGTTCCCACCTCGGGGCCCTCCCACCCCCACAGTGACAGCTGTACACGTGTGAGGAGCTGTGTGGGGCTGGCTGGAGTACGCAGTGGTTGCCTGAAGTCCACCTTTTTCAGAGAAATCAGCGGGCTGAGATGGAAAGGTCCTGAACTCCCACACTTGTTGGCTGTGCACCCTTGGTGCGTTACTAATTCTTGAACTGATTTCTTTATTCGACTAATGGCATTTTGTGAGAACTGAGAAAGTACACAAAAGTCCCTAACCCAATGCTTGACATGTAGTATTTGCACGTTTTCTCCATCAGCTGAGCATCCTTCCTCTGCGAAGAATAGAGCTTCTGTTCAAGGATCAAGCTTCACCATGACAAACGACTCCATTTCCAAGAGAAGGGTGAGTATGACTTGTTGGGAAACTTGATTCTTTTTGATTTATTTGCAATATTGGACATTTAGGTCTGTTGTTGAACGCAATGCTTTTTGGTTTGTTTTGTTCAGAGCACGCTAATGGTGTTGACATATCCATTTGGTTTTTCATAGCTTTTGCCCCAAGGTCTGTATAGTTTACTTATTTACCACCACCATGTTGACCTCTTGGTTGGATTTGCATTTTGATAGTCTTAGGTAAGTGGAGAAGGAAATGAAAATCTACTTCAGTATTCTTGCCTGGAACGTTCCATGGATGGAGAAGCCTGGCAAGCTATATTCCATGGGGTCTCAAATATATACATATGGGTTTCCCTGATGGCTCAGTGCTGAGAAATCTTCCTGCCATGCAGAAAACCCGGGTTCCGTCCCTGGGTTGAGAAGATCCCCTTGGAGGATGGCATGGCAGCCCACTCCAGTATTTGTTCCTGGAGAATCCCATAGACAGAGGAGCCTGACGGGCTGCAGTTTATGAGGTGGCACAGTCGGACATGAATGACGTGACTAAGCAGCAAAAGCAGCAATCTTAGGTAATAGAAATCTCAGGGCTACAGTCTACTATGCAAGGTAGAGGTGTAATTGTTTGAATTACTAAAAGGCAAGAATTACCCCCCACAGTGCCATTTTGGTCATAGTTTTAGGAGCACAAAATGGTAACCATGACTCATGAGTGAAAGCAGAAGTGGAGCCTGTTCTGACGTTCTTGGTCAAGTTCCCACCTCGGGGCCCTCCCACCCCCACAGTGACAGCTGTACACGTGTGAGGAGCTTTGTTGGGCTGGCTGGAGTAGGCAGTGCTTGCCTGAAATCCACCTTTTACAGAGAAATCAGCGGGCTGAGATGGAAAGGTCCTGAACTCCCACACTTGTTGGCTGTGCACCCTTGGTGCGTTACTAATTCTTGAACTGATTTCTTTATTCGACTAATGGCATTTTGTGAGAACTGAGAAAGTACACAAAAGTCCCTAACCCAATGCTTGACATGTAGTATTTGCACGTTTTCTCCATCAGCTGAGCATCCTTCCTCTGCGAAGAATAGAGCTTCTGTTCAAGGATCAAGCTTCACCATGACAAACGACTCCATTTCCAAGAGAAGGGTGAGTATGACTTGTTGGGAAACTTGATTCTTTTTGATTTATTTGCAATATTGGACATTTAGGTCTGTTGTTGAACGCAATGCTTTTTGGTTTGTTTTGTTCAGAGCAGCTTTCGCTAATGGTGTTGACATATCCATTTGGTTTTGCCAAGGGCTGTATGAAATGTGTCGTATTACTGTTTGGGCCACATTCTGCAGATACAGCTCATTCCGTTTAAATCTGCCAGTGGTTTTCAAAGGGGGCTCTGGTGACAGTGGCTCCAGTGGGAGTGATCTGAACTCAATGAAACCCACGGGATTTATGAGGGTTTTCACTCTGTGCACATGGGACCTTGTTTCTTGGGTGAGCTGATCTACCTGAGATGGGCAGAATCTGTCACTCATGGTAATTTCCTTTTAGCTGGTGGCTTAGCCAAACCTTGCTATCCTTCTGGCCGTTCAGACTGTTCCAGGGTGTTCTCAATTGCATGGCTGCCCACCTGGAATATCCACAAGGGTCCTGGTGGATATGTGGGAAGCACCTGCAGAGAGAGACCATTCCTGGAGGAATGAGACAAGCCCATAGAGATGGTGGAACTAGCCCCGAACAGGAGGACGGCAGCACAGCCAAACTCATTATCTTGCTTTCATTTAACCACCTTCAAAGGTGGGATGGGTAGGGAATAGTGGCCTTAATTGTCAGATGAAGAAATGAGAATTCACAGGTTTCATAACTATGTTTAATGAGATTTGGAAAGTTCTGGATTGAACTCAAGACGTGTGGTCCAGCTCTGCCTGTATTGAGGAAGCCTGGGATGGTAGTAGCACCCCAAACTGTCCCTGGGCTGCAGAAGTCGAAGGCTCAGATTCAGCATTCACAGCCGAGGGTCAGGTTTCAGCCAGGGAAACTCAGATCTAATGAAAAACTAGAGGGAAACTGAGGCAGATCCCCGATTCTACAGAGTGTTGCAGAGACCCAAGGACCAAGGATGTCTGGGTGTTCAGGACTCACTCAGAGATAACTTGTCCCTTTCAGGATCCACCTGGCAGGGGCTGGAGGCTGTTAACGTATCCTAGTTCATCAAATTTCATTGGGTGTGAAGCCTGGCAGAGCTCAGGGGAAATGAGGCTTCATGATTTCTAGTCAGAGGGCTGTAAACAGCAGAGACGGTATGTAGGGTTCACAGTAGAGCCCGTAAAATTGCCCTGTTCCAGGTGCTTCTTCTGCCTTCCTTGCTTCACCTCTGCATTATTGACTGAATGCAGCAAGCGATGCCAACGATGCCAGACTGCGCTGGACTCCAGGAACGTGTTCTGAGCCCTATTGACTGGGTTCTCTCTGTGTCTGTTGGACTCAATCAGCTTGTCATTGGCATGTGTGCTGTTCATGCGGCAGATTTCTGTTCTGATAAAGCTGAGTGAAGTTTAGGCTGCTGTGTGACCTTGGTTTCCTTCAAATGTATACCCGTTCAGAGCGCTCTTTAATCTGCATCATCACTTGCAGATAATAATACCTTTTTTCTGTTGTGTTCTCCAACAATCCAGTTACACTAAACCTCCTGACAGAGGTCCGTGATCTCAGGTCATGCTCGTGACTGATCGATTGGGAGATTTTCTGCTCTTCTCTCTTCCCCGCTCCTAACCCTCTAGCCACAAATTAATATCTGACATCTTTCTTGAAGGCTGATAACAAAGTATCTTTGTAAAAAGCAAAGGCTTTTTTTTTTAAAGCTGACTTTTGGTTAACCAAGTTTATTTTCTGCTGGGGCAGAGGATAACTCTAGAAGACCCAGGCCTGGCTGTTCCAATGATTTCTCTGGAAATGAATGTTTTATCGCTTTGCATTGGGAGATGCTGAGGATGATGAAGTGGGAGGGTCCAAGCAAGACCTGCTGTTGAACTAAGATGTGCAGTTCTTGCAGTGATTTGTAGAAAAGCAAAGAAAGTGACATGTTGAAGGGTGTGACATGTCTTTACACTTGATTATGCGCCATTTTCAGTCCTGTTTATTTCCTTATCCTTGGTTTGATTTTTAAGGAGTTAAAGGTAAAGAACTTATATTGAAATACCTAAGAATAAATATTGTGTGGGGGTGTTTCTAGACACTTTTTTTCCTCCGAAACTTCTGAATACTTTTGGGCAAGAAAATCAAATGCGTTTCCTTTGTTATATAAACTTGAAGGAATTGAAAGCCATGGGAGACAATATAACCAGTCAAGTTTCAGCTTAATCAAGCTTCCAGACTCAGCGACCAATTTATAGTAAAAGACATTTATAGGGAAACAAGAAACAGGGGCATGCTAAGAGATGCCATTAGCAAAACTCAGATATAGGAAATTCTAAGAGCCTCTTGAGGGTGAAAGAGGAGAGTGAAAAGTTGGCTTAAAACTCAACATTCGGGCTTCCCTGGTGGTCCAGTGGCCGGCGAGCCCCCCTTGCAGTGCGGCGGGACTGGTTTGATCCCTGGCCTGGGAGGACCCGCTTGCCATAAGGGGTTGATTGCATGTGCGCAGATTTCTGTTCTGATAAAGCTGAGTGAAGTTTAGGCTGCTGTGTGACCTTGGTTTCCTTCAAATGTATACCCGTTCAGAGCTCTTTAATCTGCATCATCACTTGCAGATAATAATACCTTTTTTCTGTTGTGTTCTCCAACAATCCAGTTACACTAAACCTCCTGACAGAGGTCCGTGATCTCAGGTCATGCTCGTGACTGATCGATTGGGAGATTTTCTGCTCTTCTCTCTTCCCCGCTCCTAACCCTCTAGCCACAAATTAATATCTGACATCTTTCTTGAAGGCTGATAACAAAGTATCTTTGTAAAAAGCAAAGGCTTTTTTTTTTAAAGCTGACTTTTGGTTAACCAAGTTTATTTTCTGCTGGGGCAGAGGATAACTCTAGAAGACCCAGGCCTGGCTGTTCCAATGATTTCTCTGGAAATGAATGTTTTATCGCTTTGCATTGGGAGATGCTGAGGATGATGAAGTGGGAGGGTCCAAGCAAGACCTGCTGTTGAACTAAGATGTGCAGTTCTTGCAGTGATTTGTAGAAAAGCAAAGAAAGTGACATGTTGAAGGGTGTGACATGTCTTTACACTTGATTATGCGCCATTTTCAGTCCTGTTTATTTCCTTATCCTTGGTTTGATTTTTAAGGAGTTAAAGGTAAAGAACTTATATTGAAATACCTAAGAATAAATATTGTGTGGGGGTGTTTCTAGACACTTTTTTTCCTCCGAAACTTCTGAATACTTTTGGGCAAGAAAATCAAATGCGTTTCCTTTGTTATATAAACTTGAAGGAATTGAAAGCCATGGGAGACAATATAACCAGTCAAGTTTCAGCTTAATCAAGCTTCCAGACTCAGCGACCAATTTATAGTAAAAGACATTTATAGGGAAACAAGAAACAGGGGCATGCTAAGAGATGCCATTAGCAAAACTCAGATATAGGAAATTCTAAGAGCCTCTTGAGGGTGAAAGAGGAGAGTGAAAAAGTTGGCTTAAAACTCAACATTCGGGCTTCCCTGGTGGTCCAGTGGTTGGAGAGTCTGCCTTGCAGTGCAGGGGCACTGGTTTGATCCCTGGCCTGGGAGGACCCCGCTTGCCATGGAGTGGCTGGACTGATGTGTCCAGTTGTGGGCCAGCGCCCTGGAGCGCATGCACTCGGAGCCAGTGCTCTGTGGCGAGAGGCCACTGCAATGGGAGGCCCACACAGGCCAAAGGATAAAGATGGATGAAAATAAATCAATAAAAAAACAATAAAAGAGGCCAAAATTTATAAAACAAAACAAAACAAAAAACACATAAAAACTCAGCATTTGAAAAACTATGACGATGGCATCCAGTCCCATCACTTAGTGGAAAATAGATGGGGAAAAAGTGGGAACAGTAACAGATTTTTTTCCTCGGCTCCAAAATCACTGTGAGCTGTGTGACTGCAGCCACAACATTAAAAGACCCTTGCTCCTTGGAAGGAAAGCTGTGACAAATTTAAACAATATATTGCAAAGCAAAGACATCACTTTGCCAACAAAGTTAAATCTTTGGTTTTTCCAGTAGTCATGTATGGATGTGAGAGATGGACTAGAAAGAAAGCTCAGTGCCAAAGAATTGATGCTTTTGAACTGTGCTGAGAAAGACTCTTGAGAGTCCCTTGGACAGCAAGGAGATCAAACCAGTCAATCCTAAAGGAAATCAATTCTGAATATTCACTGGAAAGATTGATGCTGAAATTGAAGCTCCAATACTTTGGCCACCTGATGTGAAGAGCTGACTCACTGGAAAAGAGAAAGACTTTTCCTGATGCTGATGCTGAGAAAGACTGAGGGCAGGAGGAGAAGGGGGTGACAGAGGATGAGATGGTTGGGTGGCATCACTGACTCAGTGGACATGAACTTGAGTAAACTCCGGAGATAGTGGAGGATAGTGGAACCTGGCGTGCCGCAGGCCATGGGGTTGCAAAGAGTCGGACACAACCAAGCGACTGAACAACAGCTGCTGGTGATAGCAACCTTCCTGCCTTTTGGTTAGTTAGTAGGAGACAACCAAGGAAGAAGACTTGGGAAAAAGTTACCAGATGTAAGTAAACGATGGAGACAATGGGCAGTAGAGATGAGCTGGTGGTGTTGGCGCTGTGGGTGGCAGAGAGGGGCGTCCTGGCACCTTTGTGATGCTCGCTGGGACAGTGGCAGTTCTGGTGAGCCTCATGGTGGTGGTTTGCCTGCTGCTAGTGCTCAGAAGTAAGGGAGCAGGTGGAAAGGTGCTAAAGATTTGTTGTGATACTTTGCCTGTGCTGGTTATTTCTGCTCACTCCTTTCATTTGGCGATGAATGCTTCTTTCTGACCCAACAAACCCCACACAGCTCAGCCAGGCTGCAAGGTGTGGTTGAGACCTGGACCCCTGTCTTTTCCGTGTGTTCCCTGGTGGCTCAGATAGTCAAGAATCCATAGGCAATGCAGGAGACCCAGGTTCAATCCTTGGGTCAGGAAGATCCCCTGGAGAAGGAAATGGCAACCTACTCCAGTGTTCTCGCTTAGAGAATCTCATGTACAGAAGAGCTTGGTGGGCTATAGTCCATGGGGTCACAAAGAGTTGGACACAACTGAGCGACTAACACATACACAGCTCACCCTTCAGCCATAGACTTGGGCCTCCTGTGTTGTGTTCTCTTAACTCTCCTGGCTCCAAAGAACCCACATGTGACCCTGTGGGTCCTGTGCCCCACCTCCCACCCTCAATGGGCCTGGGAATTAAAATAATGCGGCTCAGGAGGCCAGTTCTGCAACTTTCTGTCTGTGATTTTGTCTCAGTTCCTTAACCTCTATGAGCCTGTTTCCTCATCTCTAAAATAGGGGGAAATAGCATCCCTCCCCAAGGTTAGAATGTGGATAATAAAGTGAGTTCATTACCTGCTCAGGTGCTTACACTTTTCCTGATGAAAGATTGAAGGCAAAAGGAGAAGGAGCGACAGAGGATGAGATGGTTGGGTGGCATCACTGACTCAGTGGACATGAACTAGTGGAGGATAGTGGAACCTGGCGTGCCGCAGGCCATGGGGTTGCAAAGAGTCGGACACAACCAAGCGACTGAACAACAGCTGCTGGTGATAGCAACCTTCCTGCCTTTTGGTTAGTTAGTAGGAGACAACCAAGGAAGAAGACTTGGGAAAAAGTTACCAGATGTAAGTAAACGATGGAGACAATGGGCAGTAGAGATGAGCTGGTGGTGTTGGCGCTGTGGGTGGCAGAGAGGGGCGTCCTGGCACCTTTGTGATGCTCGCTGGGACAGTGGCAGTTCTGGTGAGCCTCATGGTGGTGGTTTGCCTGCTGCTAGTGCTCAGAAGTAAGGGAGCAGGTGGAAAGGTGCTAAAGATTTGTTGTGATACTTTGCCTGTGCTGGTTATTTCTGCTCACTCCTTTCATTTGGCGATGAATGCTTCTTTCTGACCCAACAAACCCCACACAGCTCAGCCAGGCTGCAAGGTGTGGTTGAGGCCTGGACCCCTGTCTTTTCCGTGTGTTCCCTGGTGGCTCAGATAGTCAAGAATCCATAGGCAATGCAGGAGACCCAGGTTCAATCCTTGGGTCAGGAAGATCCCCTGGAGAAGGAAATGGCAACCTACTCCAGTGTTCTCGCTTAGAGAATCTCATGTACAGAAGAGCTTGGTGGGCTATAGTCCATGGGGTCACAAAGAGTTGGACACAACTGAGCGACTAACACATACACAGCTCACCCTTCAGCCATAGACTTGGGCCTCCTGTGTTGTGTTCTCTTAACTCTCCTGGCTCCAAAGAACCCACATGTGACCCTGTGGGTCCTGTGCCCCACCTCCCACCCTCAATGGGCCTGGGAATTAAAATAATGCGGCTCAGGAGGCCAGTTCTGCAACTTTCTGTCTGTGATTTTGTCTCAGTTCCTTAACCTCTATGAGCCTGTTTCCTCATCTCTAAAATAGGGGGAAATAGCATCCCTCCCCAAGGTTAGAATGTGGATAATAAAGTGAGTTCATTACCTAGCACATGGCAGGTGCTTGTACACAGTGTCCACTGTATTAGTTACACTCCCTCTGAGTGGAGTCAATGCTTCCTTCCACTTGGGGAAACTGATGAGAAAACAGGTTAGTATCAAAGTGTATTTATTCCCTGTTCAGAATGGACTTTCCATTAAGAAATTGCCTCTGAAACACATGCAGAACTGTCCATTTCCTCTCAAATTAAGTGTTGGGTTTATTTTGATTTTATTTTTTTTGACTTGGCAAGAGCATGGTGTGCTCTCAGCCACTTACTGTCTTGTGTCAATAACAAAACAAACCAACAGCAAACAAGTGGTGTTTGGCCTTGGTTACTCTGATCTCAGGTATCTGCCCACAACCTGATCAAGTTCTAGAGGCACGCTTTCATGTAATCCTTAGGTAAATATGGTAGTATTTCCTCTTAAGAGGAAGCCATCAACCTAATGAATCATATTAAAATTATTTCTGATTGTACACTTGCTGAGTGTTAAATGCTTGTAAACTGTATTCTGAACCACTCAGGTGCCATTAGACTTAGAGATGTTAATAGTAATTTTATCATCTTTCCTTTTTCATAAGTGTTTGTCTTTATTTAAAAATAATTCACACAGGGATTTCTCTGGTGATCCAGTGGTTAAGACTCCCTGCTTCCACTGCAAGGGGCACAGGTTCAATCCCTGTTTGGGGAACAAAGATCCCGTATGCTGCATGGCACAGCCAGAAAGTTTTTTAGAAAAGGAAAAAAAATAATGTACACATAGCTGAAAGGGAGAAAGATAATAATCAATGTGTATCTCTCCATTTCTATTTATAAACCATCTCAGAAAATATCTAGATCTGAAACTCTACAAGGTTCATAATGTGCAAAAACCTATGCTACTGGAAGCTGCAACAAACATATTTCAGTGAGATGTTTTATAAAGTGTTGGCACAGTTCTTGACTCAGAGTCAGCAATGATAAATATCAGTTCCTGTTGAATATTTACTACTGCCTTAGATAGAAGATTCTCACTCATACTATGTCCAGAATTTTTTTCCCCTGCAACCCACTGGATATTGAGACTATATCATGATGTGACTTAAACATGATGTAACCTGGTTTGGGAAGGATTTACATGGCATTAAAGAAGGTCAGTTTGAAAGGAATATTCCTAGTTCCTAAAGGAAACGGGATATCACCCTTTATTGGTTTAAAAGTTATGTTTCAAATGTTTTCTTTGAGATTAGGAGTTAGGTCATCCCTTTGCTGTACACTTAATAATTTGTTAAGTCACTCCTCAAGCTTCTAAGCAGTATTTAGAGAACTAGAGAACCCCATTTGTCTTCAATCCCCACTTATAAAGTGACTTGAGTGCCTACCCTACAGGTGTGTCATGAATGTCAGGGTACTTGCCGGGGACTTATTTTAGCAAGAAATACACACAATCGTCAGACATGGCCCCTGCCTTCGTGGACTTAACTATCGAGCCTTTGAGACAAAGGGAAAGAAAACACTGAGTTTTTGTTGTTATTCCTGGAGATTGGATACTGATACAGTGCCATGCAGCCGCTACTTTTGTGAGAACACAGAGTGCACATGCTCAGTTTTTTTAAAAGTGGTAGATTCCTCTTACATGACACTTCAATCCCTGTTTGGGGAATTTTTCATCTTTCCTTTTCATAAGTGTTTGTCTTTATTTAAAATAATTCACACAGGGATTTCTCTGGTGATCCAGTGGTTAAGACTCCCTGCTTCCACTGCAAGGGGCACAGGTTCAATCCCTGTTTGGGGAACAAAGATCCCGATGCTGCATGGCACAGCCAGAAAGTTTTTAGAAAAGGAAAAAAAATAATGTACACATAGCTGAAAGGGAGAAAGATAATAATCAATGTGTATCTCTCCATTTCTATTTATAAACCATCTCAGAAAATATCTAGATCTGAAACTCTACAAGGTTCATAATGTGCAAAAACCTATGCTACTGGAAGCTGCAACAAACATATTTCAGTGAGATGTTTTATAAAGTGTTGGCACAGTTCTTGACTCAGAGTCAGCAATGATAAATATCAGTTCCTGTTGAATATTTACTACTGCCTTAGATAGAAGATTCTCACTCATACTATGTCCAGAATTTTTTTCCCCTGCAACCCACTGGATATTGAGACTATATCATGATGTGACTTAAACATGATGTAACCTGGTTTGGGAAGGATTTACATGGCATTAAAGAAGGTCAGTTTGAAAGGAATATTCCTAGTTCCTAAAGGAAACGGGATATCACCCTTTATTGGTTTAAAAGTTATGTTTCAAATGTTTTCTTTGAGATTAGGAGTTAGGTCATCCCTTTGCTGTACACTTAATAATTTGTTAAGTCACTCCTCAAGCTTCTAAGCAGTATTTAGAGAACTAGAGAACCCCATTTGTCTTCAATCCCCACTTATAAAGTGACTTGAGTGCCTACCCTACAGGTGTGTCATGAATGTCAGGGTACTTGCCGGGGACTTATTTTAGCAAGAAATACACACAATCGTCAGACATGGCCCCTGCCTTCGTGGACTTAACTATCGAGCCTTTGAGACAAAGGGAAAGAAAACACTGAGTTTTTTTGTTGTTATTCCCTGGAGATTGGATACTGATACAGTGCCATGCAGCCGCTACTTTTGTGAGAACACAGAGTGCACATCCAGCTCCTTGTATGCTCTAGCCTTTCTTTTTCTCGGCTCAAACCTTTCAGAGTGGTGCCATTTTGAAAGAGAAGGGTTGGGTTTGAGAAGACAACCTTTCTAGATAAAGCAAGATTATCCCTTGTAATCAGTATACACACGGCTGGCCTCCCAAACCAGAAGTTTTTTTTTTTTTAAAACATTTATTTATTTATTTATTTTTTGGGGGGTGGGTTGGGGAGGGAGGGGGTGGGCAGGCCACTTCTATTGGTCTTTCATTTGTCTATTTTCATCCGTCTTTGTTTTTTGGCCCATGTGGGCCTCCCATCGCGGTGGCCTCTGTTGCTGCAGAGCACCGGCTCTGGGCGCATGCGCTCCAGAGCTCCGGCTCGGTAATTGGACACATCAGTCCAGCTGCTCCACGGCCCGTGGGATCTTCCCAGGCCAGGGATCAAACCGGCGCCCCTTGCACTGCAAGGCGGTGTCTTTACCCACTGGACCACCAGAGAAGCCCAAGAAGTTTTGAATAAGCACTCAAGGTCTTTTCAAGGTAGAAGAATGAAAAGTGTGAGTGGGTCACATGCTGAGGGTTGAGCTTTGGGTCTTGCATTGTGTTTAGTGATTAGTTTCTGAAAAGCTGTAGCACACTTGGGTTTTCTCCAGGTCCCATCAGGGTTATGGTCTCCAATGAGGAAACTCAGCTTCTGATAAGGTAGTCCATGGCAGGGGGGTGGTCAGGAAGCAGGAATGGAGGATGTCCCCTTGACCTATGAGATAAGAAAACAAACAAACCCACAGGAGGCAGGAATGACATTTGTTCCGATGTCTGATTTTAGAAGCAGCTTGTGAGGGGATGCTCTGGAACACACACGAGCAGCTCTAATAAAGAGATGGAACGTCCTTCTCTTACTCTGGATACTGGGCTGCGGGACACACCTGCACAGGGTTTTGCAAACAGGTAATTGCTGGTAGATCATAGTTTTCTACTGGAGGGTCTGAGATCGTCTAGCTGGATCTCTGTGAATAAGGACACCGACTTGGTAGGAACTGATGGATGAAAAGTAACTTTCCTGCATTAACCATGTAGAAGAAACCAGGAGGAGGTAGAGCCCCTGGTTTTTGGGATTCCTGGAGATTGGATACTGATACAGTGCCATGCAGCCGCTACTTTTGTGAGAACACAGAGTGCACATCCAGCTCCTTGTATGCTCTAGCCTTTCTTTTTCTCGGCTCAAACCTTTCAGAGTGGTGCCATTTTGAAAGAGAAGGGTTGGGTTTGAGAAGACAACCTTTCTAGATAAAGCAAGATTATCCCTTGTAATCAGTATACACACGGCTGGCCTCCCAAACCAGAAGTTTTTTTTTTTTTAAAACATTTATTTATTTATTTATTTTTTGGGGGGTGGGTTGGGGAGGGAGGGGGTGGGCAGGCCACTTCTATTGGTCTTTCATTTGTCTATTTTCATCCGTCTTTGTTTTTTGGCCCATGTGGGCCTCCCATCGCGGTGGCCTCTGTTGCTGCAGAGCACCGGCTCTGGGCGCATGCGCTCCAGAGCTCCGGCTCGGTAATTGGACACATCAGTCCAGCTGCTCCACGGCCCGTGGGATCTTCCCAGGCCAGGGATCAAACCGGCGCCCCTTGCACTGCAAGGCGGTGTCTTTACCCACTGGACCACCAGAGAAGCCCAAGAAGTTTTGAATAAGCACTCAAGGTCTTTTCAAGGTAGAAGAATGAAAAGTGTGAGTGGGTCACATGCTGAGGGTTGAGCTTTGGGTCTTGCATTGTGTTTAGTGATTAGTTTCTGAAAAGCTGTAGCACACTTGGGTTTTCTCCAGGTCCCATCAGGGTTATGGTCTCCAATGAGGAAACTCAGCTTCTGATAAGGTAGTCCATGGCAGGGGGGTGGTCAGGAAGCAGGAATGGAGGATGTCCCCTTGACCTATGAGATAAGAAAACAAACAAACCCACAGGAGGCAGGAATGACATTTGTTCCGATGTCTGATTTTAGAAGCAGCTTGTGAGGGGATGCTCTGGAACACACACGAGCAGCTCTAATAAAGAGATGGAACGTCCTTCTCTTACTCTGGATACTGGGCTGCGGGACACACCTGCACAGGGTTTTGCAAACAGGTAATTGCTGGTAGATCATAGTTTTCTACTGGAGGGTCTGAGATCGTCTAGCTGGATCTCTGTGAATAAGGACACCGACTTGGTAGGAACTGATGGATGAAAAGTAACTTTCCTGCATTAACCATGTAGAAGAAACCAGGAGGGGGAGGTAGAGCCCCCCTGGATTGGACCTTCATGGTTCTCTGTAATTAGGGAGCCTGAAGGGGTATCGGAACATTCAAAGGAAACTCAAGACTGTCTACATGAGAGTCTTCTTTCGCATGGCATAGCAGATGTCATTGGTGAATTGTGGTACTTTTTTCGTGCTAAGATTTTCAGTTCTTTTATGCTGAGATGTACAAAATTAGGAAGACCACCTCGCCCTTGTAAGTTCTCAGTTCATACTTTTGCTTGTGAGACATTAGAAGCCACAAGACATCAAGAAACTGATAGAAGACAAAAGGTTTCACTTCCTCTTTATTCCAATTTATGGTGGTGGTCATGAAGTCTCTTAAAGTGAAGTTGATGTTGGTGATTTATTCTGGTTGAGGGACTGGCCTGAGTTTTTGTTTTTTCACAGTGAGATTAAGGTTAATTTTCAGAGATAGATTCATATTAACCAAGCTTTCAGAAACTACGTGCCTGCTCAGTCACTCAGTTGTGTCTGACTCTTTGCTACTCCATGGACTGTAGCCCACCAGGTTCCTCTGTCCATGGGATTCTCTGGGCAAGAGTTCTGGAGTGGATTGACATTTCCTTAACCAAGGGATCTTCCTGACCCAGGGATTGAATCCATGTCTCCTGCACTGGCAGGTGGATTCTTTACCGCTGAGCCACCTGGGAGGCCCACTTAGGAAACTAATGCTGTGGTATAAGAAGAAATATACTTGGTCCCTGCTCCCAGTTCTTGGCACCATCTGAGTTTATGCTAGTGCAGAGACTCTAGGCAAATCCCCTGGATAGTCTGGGACAGGGCAGGCCATTAGAAAGACCAAGTGATGATCAGGTTGGGACTTTCAGCCCCCTAACCATAGCCTTTCGGAAGGAGAGTGGGAGGGAGGCTGGAGATTCAATCTCTACAAAAACTCTTGAACAGGGAGATTTGAGGAGCTTCCGGGCTGGTGAGCACATGGAGGTGCTGGGAGGCTGGTGCACCTGCAGAGAGCCTGGACACTCCACGCTTCCTCCCCCGTACCTTGTTCCAAAGGATCGCTCCTAGCTGGGCTCTTCCTGAGTTGTATTCTTCTAGAATAAATCAGTAAACATGAGTAAATGTTCTCCTAAGTTCTGTTAGTCATTCTAGCAAATTATTGAACCAGAGAAGGCGGTCAGAGGAACCTGATTTATAGCTGGTTGGTCAGAAACCAGGTGACAACTTGACTTGCAAATGGCCTCTGAAGTGGATATGTGGGGGAGGGAGAACGGGGTGGTGGCGGTGTTCTGAGACTGAGCCCTTGACCTGCGGCATCTGCCACAGTCTCCAGGTGAATAGATAGTGTCAGAATGAATTTTCAGGGCACCAGTTTGTGTCTGCTGAGACCGCAGAGTTGCTTGAAGTAGGAAAAGCACCGCCACCCCTACGCCCAAATCTGGTATAAGGCGAGTAAAGGGGAGAAATAGTTTTCTTTATGGATATATAAACAGAAATAACATTCTATTTAAGCTTGGTGAGTACTATCTTTGTATTAGCTTGACCTGGGCCTTCTGTTCCTGAGAAATAGCATCATAATGAGAAAGTTTCTTGAGAATTATGGAACTGGAATGAAAAGAATCAGTTGCCTGAGTTCCTCGATTCATTTATTGTTTTGACCATTCAGCACTGACCAGAGTGTCTGCTCCCTCAGGGCCCCCTACCCAGCGAGGAAGGTGGCAGATGATCGACAAGGATACAATGAATAAACATGGTCCTTTCGAACAATATTAAGTGCTATGAAGAGTGTCAGACAGGATGTTGTGGTAGTGAATCAAGGGTTTAATTGATTTAGGCTTTTCTAGTGGAGGGGCCCCTTTTTACAGCTAGTAAGGGTCTAATACCAGAAGCTGAATGACTAAAGCCTTGGGCAGGGCCTGCCTTCTCCTTGGACAGCACCAGAACAGGGACTGCCTCAGGCGTCCACCACTCACAGCCCCTTGAGACGGGTCAGCAGCTCTTGACGCTGGGGAGCAGCACCAGAGGCGGGTTAAGGGGAAGGAGGCTGGAGATTCAATCTCTACAAAAACTCTTGAACAGGGAGATTTGAGGAGCTTCCGGGCTGGTGAGCACATGGAGGTGCTGGGAGGCTGGTGCACCTGCAGAGAGCCTGGACACTCCACGCTTCCTCCCCCGTACCTTGTTCCAAAGGATCGCTCCTAGCTGGGCTCTTCCTGAGTTGTATTCTTCTAGAATAAATCAGTAAACATGAGTAAATGTTCTCCTAAGTTCTGTTAGTCATTCTAGCAAATTATTGAACCAGAGAAGGCGGTCAGAGGAACCTGATTTATAGCTGGTTGGTCAGAAACCAGGTGACAACTTGACTTGCAAATGGCCTCTGAAGTGGATATGTGGGGGAGGGAGAACGGGGTGGTGGCGGTGTTCTGAGACTGAGCCCTTGACCTGCGGCATCTGCCACAGTCTCCAGGTGAATAGATAGTGTCAGAATGAATTTTCAGGGCACCAGTTTGTGTCTGCTGAGACCGCAGAGTTGCTTGAAGTAGGAAAAGCACCGCCACCCCTACGCCCAAATCTGGTATAAGGCGAGTAAAGGGGAGAAATAGTTTTCTTTATGGATATATAAACAGAAATAACATTCTATTTAAGCTTGGTGAGTACTATCTTTGTATTAGCTTGACCTGGGCCTTCTGTTCCTGAGAAATAGCATCATAATGAGAAAGTTTCTTGAGAATTATGGAACTGGAATGAAAAGAATCAGTTGCCTGAGTTCCTCGATTCATTTATTGTTTTGACCATTCAGCACTGACCAGAGTGTCTGCTCCCTCAGGGCCCCCTACCCAGCGAGGAAGGTGGCAGATGATCGACAAGGATACAATGAATAAACATGGTCCTTTCGAACAATATTAAGTGCTATGAAGAGTGTCAGACAGGATGTTGTGGTAGTGAATCAAGGGTTTAATTGATTTAGGCTTTTCTAGTGGAGGGCCCTTTCTACAGCTAGTAAGGGTCTAATACCAGAAGCTGAATGACTAAAGCCTTGGGCAGGGCCTGCCTTCTCCCTTGGACAGCACCAGAACAGGGACTGCCTCAGGGCGTCCACCACTCACAGCCCCTTGAGACGGGTCAGCAGCTCTTGACGCTGGGGAGCAGCACCAGAGGCGGGTTAAGGGCAGGAGCCCTGCGGTTGGAACAGCCCTGGGGACATACCCCAATTGTGCCACTTGAAGTCATTTGGCAAATGTCCACTGAGTGCAGGCTATGTGCCAGGTGCTGCACTGGCGCTAAAGACAGACCGTGAACAAATATATGTGAAATACGATCTCTCTGAGCACCCATGTTCACAGCATAACAGTCAAAAAGTGGAAGCATTGCAAATGTCTACTGATGAATGAATGGATACACCAAGGGTGCTGTAAACACACAATGGAATACTATTCAGCCTCCAAAAGGAGGGATTCTGCTGTGGGCTCCAGTATGGACGTGGCTTGAGGACACCATGCTAAGTGAAACAAGCTGGTCCTAGAAGAACCAAGACGGTGTGATTTCACTGATATGAGGCACCCAGAGTTCCTCATGTCAGGCTCACATAAGATTGTAGAGACAGAAAGTATAAGGGTGCTTGGTGGAATCGGGGGGAGAGATGGGGAGCTGGTGTTTAATGGGCCAGAGTTTTTATTTTATTTTATTTTATTTATGTATTTATTTGTTTATGGCTCTGGGTTTTCACTGCTGCCGCAGGCTCTTCTCTAGTTGCAGGGAGCAGGGGCTACTCTCTACCTGAGGTGAGCAGGCTTCTTGTTGCGGTGACTTCTCTTGTTGTGGAACTCGGGCTCTGGAGCACACGGGCTTCAGTAGTTGTGGCCCATGGGCTCCATAGTTGCGGCTCCGAGGCTCTAGAGCACAGGCTCCATAGTTGTGGCTCACGGGCTTAGTTGCTCCTCAGCATGTGGGATCTCCCTGGATCAGGGATCAAACCCGTGTCTCCTGCATTGGTAGGCGAATTCCTTACCTCTGAGCCACCAGGGAAGCCTGGGCCAGAGTTTTAGTTTTGCAAGATGGAAGGAATTGTGTGGGTGGATGGCGGCGTGACACTGTGAATGTGCTGAATGTCGCTGAACTATACACTTGAAGATGGTTAAGAGGGTAGTTTTTCAACTGTGTATTTTACTACTGCGACTACCCTAAAAACAACATAAACCCCCAAGGGCTGATGAACACTAAGAAGAAGAAAACAGGCACGGTGGATAGAGAGGGGTCTGCAGTGGTTGCTCTTTGGGGAAGGGTGGTTTACATACGGCCTTTCTCAGGATGCGACTGAAGAGACCCAAAGGAAATGAGGGAACAGGCTGTGGGAATGTTTGAGAGAACATCCCAGGCGGAGGAAACAGCAGGTGCAGAGAGCCCGAGCTGGGCGCATTCTTGGTATGTTCGAGAATCAGCCAGGAGGTCCCAGATGGCAGGGGAGTGGGCGGGGTGAGCAGACAGGAAATAGGGTTTGAGAGGGAGACCGAGGCCAGGGCTGGTTGCATCCTGTCACCGTGGTAAGACCTCAGGTTGTTTTCCTAGTCGACTAGGAAGTCCCTGGCGGGTTTTTTCTTTTTTTAAAATATTTTTTAAAATTTATGTATTTAATTTGTTTTTTAGTTTTGGCTGCCCTGGGTCTATGTGGCTGTACGCGGGCTTTCTCTAGAGGCAGTGCTCTGGCTTCTTATTGTGGTGGTCTCTCTTGCAGTGGAGCACAGGCTTTAGGGCGCATGGGCTCGGTAGCTGTGCCACAACAGGCTTCATTGCACTGTGGCATGTGGAGTCTTCCCGGACCAGGGATTGAACCCGTGTCCCCTGCATTGGCAGGCGTATTCTTTTTTTTTTTTTAACTTTTATTTTACTTTTAACTTTTACAGTTTTGTTGTTTACAGATATGCATGTTCCCAGATTAGTCATATGTATATCCCCCCCTTCCCACCTCTCCCGACCATCACACAGCACTCCTGAAGGATCTCCTTTTCTCACAGAGCAATGACTATAGCTATTTTCTTCACTTATGATAGTACAGGCCTTCATGCTACTTCCTTTATGCCTCCCACCCTCTGTTCCTTCCCCACAGTGTCCATATGTCCACTGTCCAGGTCTGTCTTTCCATCGCTTCACTGAGTGTGGCAGGCGTATTCTTAACTAGTAGACCACTAGCGGAGCCCACTGGAGGGGTGACATGGTCTCAGTGATAACGGTAAGGAATCACCCCAGTTCCCTGGCAGACACAGACTTCGGGGGACCAAGAGTGGTGGCAGGGTGACCAGTAAGGAAGGCGATGCAGCTGGGAAGCCAGTGGCTTGGACTGGGGGGGTGGTGGTGGAGGCAGCGGGAGGTGACTTGACTTTGCCTTTTCTATACCGAAGGTTGCTCCGCAGTGGAATTGTAATAATAAGCTGGACTTTCGGCATCATGCTGATGGTCATCTCTTCTGGCCGGACAGTCTCCCCACTGTGACCTCTCACTGCCAGTAAGGTCTGTGCCCACCCAGCTTGCCCTCTGTCCCGGGCCCAGCTGAATCAGCCAGGAGGTCCCAGATGGCAGGGGAGTGGGCGGGGTGAGCAGACAGGAAATAGGGTTTGAGAGGGAGACCGAGGCCAGGGCTGGTTGCATCCTGTCACCGTGGTAAGACCTCAGGTTGTTTTCCTAGTCGACTAGGAAGTCCCTGGCGGGTTTTTTCTTTTTTTTAAATATTTTTTAAAATTTATGTATTTAATTTGTTTTTTAGTTTTGGCTGCCCTGGGTCTATGTGGCTGTACGCGGGCTTTCTCTAGAGGCAGTGCTCTGGCTTCTTATTGTGGTGGTCTCTCTTGCAGTGGAGCACAGGCTTTAGGGCGCATGGGCTCGGTAGCTGTGCCACAACAGGCTTCATTGCACTGTGGCATGTGGAGTCTTCCCGGACCAGGGATTGAACCCGTGTCCCCTGCATTGGCAGGCGTATTCTTTTTTTTTTTTTAACTTTTATTTTACTTTTAACTTTTACAGTTTTGTTGTTTACAGATATGCATGTTCCCAGATTAGTCATATGTATATCCCCCCCTTCCCACCTCTCCCGACCATCACACAGCACTCCTGAAGGATCTCCTTTTCTCACAGAGCAATGACTATAGCTATTTTCTTCACTTATGATAGTACAGGCCTTCATGCTACTTCCTTTATGCCTCCCACCCTCTGTTCCTTCCCCACAGTGTCCATATGTCCACTGTCCAGGTCTGTCTTTCCATCGCTTCACTGAGTGTGGCAGGCGTATTCTTAACTAGTAGACCACTAGCGGAGCCCACTGGAGGGGTGACATGGTCTCAGTGATAACGGTAAAGGAATCACCCCAGTTCCCTGGCAGACACAGACTTCGGGGGACCAAGAGTGGTGGCAGGGTGACCAGTAAGGAAGGCGATGCAGCTGGGAAGCCAGTGGCTTGGACTGGGGGGGTGGTGGTGGAGGCAGCGGGAGGTGACTTGACTTTGCCTTTTCTATACCGAAGGTTGCTCCGCAGTGGAATTGTAATAATAAGCTGGACTTTCGGCATCATGCTGATGGTCATCTCTTCTGGCCGGACAGTCTCCCCACTGTGACCTCTCACTGCCAGTAAGGTCTGTGCCCACCCAGCTGCCTCTTGCCACCTCTCCTTCTCGTCACCCGGGGGCCCAGGGCACTTTGCCTCCCCAATATGCGGTACACCCGCCCTGGAGACCCAGGGTGCCCCTCCACTCTGCCTCAACGCTACTGTTCCTCCCATTCCAGGGGGCAAAGGTCCATGCTGCGAAGGTCCCTAGAAGGTCCCGCCCACATCTAACCTGATACATCTCAAGCCCCACCCCTCCGAGCGATCCCGGCCTTTGGGGTGTGGGATTTGAAGCCTCTGACCCTGGATTTCTGTCTCTTCTTTATCGTCTCTGGTTCATTGGCTGAGAAGCATGTTCTTCATTTTCCTTCTCTCCTTCCTGGAGGTGGGCCCTCCCTCAGGGGGGTGTCCTTGAGTGCGTTTGCCAGCCTTGCTGCTTAAAATGTTAAAGAAAGGGAGATAAAGGGATTTTAAAAATCCTTTTCTCTCCAGACAAAGCCTTTGCATGGGTTTGATAATCTTATTAAGGATGTTAAAGGCTGAACCTGAATCTTCCTTTGCCTTGGCATCCTTACTCGAACTTCCTGATGCTTTTCTCTACGACTTCCCCTCTCAGCGAGGACACAGGTCATTTTCAGAGAAAGGTCCCAAAGAAAAGCAGAGGGGTCCAGTTGAAGATACTACGCCTCTCACGTCATTGAACTTTAATAACTTGAACAGTTTCCATAAGTTTCCTGGGGCAAAGTGGCCTGTGCCCATGAACGGCCTCTGGGGGGGACTGATCTCCTCTGCCCAGTGCTGGGTGGGCACCAGGCCCAGCCTCTTCCCTGACTGTTTGGTTCAAGAGATTTTTTGGAAGCTCTCCAGAGAAAATTGTTAAGACCGATCTAAACCAGGTTGTCCCTGGCAGGGAGCAAAGTGGAAGGTGTGGAAACTGGTGGCCGTGCAGTCAGACAGAGGTTTCTGGAAGTTCAAGGGAGCCCTGTTACAAAATACAGCGCGTAAGGGCAGGCCCTTGGGGGCAGTGCAGGGACACTGGGTGGGAAGAGAAGGACCCCAGACCTCTGTTGGAACCAGGTCCGTCCCCCTTTCTCAAGGCTGGACAGGCCTCTGGTCCAGCAGGCTGGACGTGAGCTCAGAGGGTGGTGAGGTGCAGGAGCTGTGTGCTGGGGTCCAGGCCCTGCCCCTCTTGAATTGTGTGGTTAAAGTCTGAGAGTCAATGTCTTTCTTTTTTAAACTTAGAAGAATTATTTTTGGCTGCCCTGAGTCACCATTGCTGCCCTCAGGCTTTCTCCAGCTGCAGTGAGTAGGAGCGACTCTTGGTTGTGGGGTGTGGGCTTCTCATTGTGGGGGCGTCTCGTTGCCGAGTGCAGGCTCTAGGTGCATGGGCTTAATTGCCCTGTGGCATGTGAAATCTTCCTGGACAGGCATGTCCCCTGCATTGGCAGGCAGATTCTTAGCCACTGGACCACCAGTAAAGTCTAAGACTCACTGTCTTTTTCAGTAAAATAGAAACAGTCCTGTAATCACCTCTGTCCAGTCTGTTTCACAGACCTCCTGGCCATGGAGGTTGGGACAAAGGAAGGGCAGGAGGTAAAAATTATCTTGAAGACACAGATGTCATAACTCAGTTCCCGACACCTGTGCCTGGGCCAGTCGCCAGGGTCTGAGGGCTCGGTGGGTTGTTCATCCCTTGCCAGGAGCAGGGGCCTCTGGTGGAAGCTGAAAGCTCTGGGTGGTCGTCACTGGTGGGGTCATCTGGGGTTGCTGACTGCTTTTACTTAGCAAGAGGCATTTCTAATGCACAACGCATGATTGTAGCCCCTAGGATTACAGCATTTTTGAACAAATGAGTTCAAGAGGCCAACTGTAAAACATTGCCGTGTTCATACTAGTGCTCAGGACATGTGAAGAGGAGCAAATATATTATGACTGGACTATTTCTATATTGAGGAGAACCTTGCCATCCCCCTACAGAACCTTCTGGAAGAGATTAGGATCATTTTTAAGAGGCCTGTGTGAACACAGTGGGGGCATTCATGCTTTTTATTTTATTCCATGCACATTTACAATTGGAAAAACTTTATTATTCTGGAATTATTAAGTAGTTTGGGAGAAGGATTATTTATTTTTAAATTTATTTTTGAGAGTGCCTTTCCTTATTTCTTTTCATGTTAAAAAACATATTCTTTTAGAAGCCAAATTTTTTTTTTTTTTGGATGGCGTGTGTGTGTGTGTGTGTGTGTGTGTGTTTAAAAAACCTTGGCCTGAGCATGGGAGGCTGACCTTTAACTTCAGAGGAGGAGGAAGTGCGGTTCGGGGCAGCTGGGGAGGGTGAGAGGAAGGGTAGAGTGAGTCAGAGGCTTTGCAATGCCCTCCCCCACTGACCCTCCCAGACAGGAGCCGAGCCTGCCCTTGCAATGCTCAGTCGGAAAAAGGAATCCCGTAGAAGTGACCGCTGTGGTGACGAGAGCGTAAGTGGTTCCGCTTTTGAAGTCGCAGCGCTCCCGGCGCCGTGGGAGCGAGAGTCAGCATCCGCCGCCCTTCCTTCACCACCAACCCAGCAGCGAGGAACTGGGCATTTCTCCCCAGGATGGAGGAGGAGGCCCCTGACGGGAGGACAGGAGGGCGAGCAGTGGCGAGCATTTCGGGGTGGGCTCTGGATTCACAGTGACCTTGAATGTCAATCTCAGTTGTTGGCAGCAGCCTCTCCAGAGGAAGGCAGGCACTGCATTCTTACCTGAGAGCCGTGCTGTCCTGTCCGAGTGGACCAGCCCCTCCCTGGGGCAGCCCGTGTGCTGGGCTCCCTTTACCAGGGGATGGGACCCTTGCCCACCTGCCTCTTCCTCCCTGAAATCTTTCCCACCCAGCTGAAACCGAGATGGTTGCCCCCTGCTCCCACATTTCTGAAATCTCAGGTCACATGCTCACCATCTTTCATTTTTGAATCCCTAACAGTGATTTGGGAGGATGGTTTCATTGTCCTCAGAAATGGCCAGTCAGCACATGAGGAGTGACTGTGTCTAAGCCTGGGCCTGGGCACAACGGATGGAGAGAGGGAGATGGAGAGAGACATCTTCCTCTAGGGTCTCTCAAAATACTTGGAGTCTTTCCCCAAAATGCCACTAAACCTATTCTCCCCTGGGTCATCCATGACTTCTTAACCATCAGTTCCAGCAGGCATTGCTCACCGCCTTCACAGACCTGGGGGAATCAACCTCCTGGTTTGACGTCTTCTCTTGAGCTGCTGGGACCACACTCTGCCTTGGCTCTACTGTTTCCTCTCACACTACGTCATGAGGTCACCTGTTCTCTCCCTCTGTCCCATGAATGTTACTGCTGTTTCTCAGAGTTCCACTTTTGGTCTTCTTCTCACCCCTCCATTTTTTTTTCTCAGCAATGTTATCTTATTCCAGAGCATGTCATTCTATATTGTAACAGGCTTTGCAGGTGCACTGTTTCCCAAGCAGTTTTGAGAATCTCTGGACTTAATCCCTCTGGTTCGTAGTGTCCCCATCTATAACGTGGGGACCGTCATGGCACCAGCCTCATCAGACTGTTGTCAGGGTGACACGGGTTCATGTGTGTGTACCATGGAAGCAGTGCTGTGCTCATAGTCAGATTTACCTACATGTCGGTCATTGTTAATTTCAGGACCAAAAATAAATGGGCCAAAAACAAAACCCTCAGGAATATGTCCTTTTAGGACTCAGAGGAGAAAATGAAACCAATGGAAACAGAAAAAACAATCGAAGAGATAGTAAAGAAGTACAGAGAAGCTCTGTACCATGGAAAGGAGGAGGAGAGAGAATGACCAGGAGCCACAGAGGAGCTGAAACAAACGTGGTCTCAGAAAAGCTGTGGAATTTGAGGATTAAGAAGCCATCGGCTCCCTTTACCAGGGGATGGGACCCTTGCCCACCTGCCTCTTCCTCCCTGAAATCTTTCCCACCCAGCTGAAACCGAGATGGTTGCCCCCTGCTCCCACATTTCTGAAATCTCAGGTCACATGCTCACCATCTTTCATTTTTGAATCCCTAACAGTGATTTGGGAGGATGGTTTCATTGTCCTCAGAAATGGCCAGTCAGCACATGAGGAGTGACTGTGTCTAAGCCTGGGCCTGGGCACAACGGATGGAGAGAGGGAGATGGAGAGAGACATCTTCCTCTAGGGTCTCTCAAAATACTTGGAGTCTTTCCCCAAAATGCCACTAAACCTATTCTCCCCTGGGTCATCCATGACTTCTTAACCATCAGTTCCAGCAGGCATTGCTCACCGCCTTCACAGACCTGGGGGAATCAACCTCCTGGTTTGACGTCTTCTCTTGAGCTGCTGGGACCACACTCTGCCTTGGCTCTACTGTTTCCTCTCACACTACGTCATGAGGTCACCTGTTCTCTCCCTCTGTCCCATGAATGTTACTGCTGTTTCTCAGAGTTCCACTTTTGGTCTTCTTCTCACCCCTCCATTTTTTTTTCTCAGCAATGTTATCTTATTCCAGAGCATGTCATTCTATATTGTAACAGGCTTTGCAGGTGCACTGTTTCCCAAGCAGTTTTGAGAATCTCTGGACTTAATCCCTCTGGTTCGTAGTGTCCCCATCTATAACGTGGGGACCGTCATGGCACCAGCCTCATCAGACTGTTGTCAGGGTGACACGGGTTCATGTGTGTGTACCATGGAAGCAGTGCTGTGCTCATAGTCAGATTTACCTACATGTCGGTCATTGTTAATTTCAGGACCAAAAATAAATGGGCCAAAAACAAAACCCTCAGGAATATGTCCTTTTAGGACTCAGAGGAGAAAATGAAACCAATGGAAACAGAAAAAACAATCGAAGAGATAGTAAAGAAGTACAGAGAAGCTCTGTACCATGGAAAGGAGGAGGAGAGAGAATGACCAGGAGCCACAGAGGAGCTGAAACAAACGTGGTCTCAGAAAAAGCTGTGGAATTTGAGGATTAAGAAGCCATCGGAGGGCAATGTTTATAGAAGACAGTTGTAGGAGCCAGATTTCTTCTTCAAAGCTTGGGCCCAGGAATATATGAAGCTCATTTGTACCTATCCAGCAAAACTGCTGCTGCGTTAAGGCTATAAATAAATGCACTTTGATACATTTTATAAATGCAAAGTGCTTTGGGGATTACTTGACAATGTCTAAAGAAATTGGGTCAGTTACTGATCTTCACAACTGCGTGGAGGCTGGGGCTACTTCATCCACGAGGGGAAGACTGATCTTGGAGTGGCAGAGCCTGGATGTGGGACGTGCATCCTGACCCACGTGATTGAGCTGTTATCCACCGATGAAGGAGTTAAGCCTCTCTCGACTGAGCAGCTGTGTGTGTGCCTCAAGTTGCCCTTTGATTTGCAGGTGATGCTGTTAGTCTGCTGTCGTTTGCTCCAGTCAGCTCAGTCCCAGCCAGCGCTTCCCTGCAACAATCATTTAGTCTTTGGCATTCTGTGTTGGTCTCTCTGTGCCACAATGGGGGTGATGCTTTTCTGCAGTTGAAAGTCCCTCAAAAGATTTCCCCATTTCATAGTACCTTGCCTCTTTTGGGAAAGTGGAGGGATGGGAGACTGGAGGGAGAAGGAGTAATCAACTTTAATGAATGCCCATTATTTCATTTTTTAAGAAAAAAATGAAAAATAGAAAAAGTTTTCTTGGCTGTACTGCCAGGCATGTGGGATCATAGTGTCCCCATCTATAACGTGGGGACCGTCATGGCACCAGCCTCATCAGACTGTTGTCAGGGTGACACGGGTTCATGTGTGTGTACCATGGAAGCAGTGCTGTGCTCATAGTCAGATTTACCTACATGTCGGTCATTGTTAATTTCAGGACCAAAAATAAATGGGCCAAAAACAAAACCCTCAGGAATATGTCCTTTTAGGACTCAGAGGAGAAAATGAAACCAATGGAAACAGAAAAAACAATCGAAGAGATAGTAAAGAAGTACAGAGAAGCTCTGTACCATGGAAAGGAGGAGGAGAGAGAATGACCAGGAGCCACAGAGGAGCTGAAACAAACGTGGTCTCAGAAAAAGCTGTGGAATTTGAGGATTAAGAAGCCATCGGAGGGCAATGTTTATAGAAGACAGTTGTAGGAGCCAGATTTCTTCTTCAAAGCTTGGGCCCAGGAATATATGAAGCTCATTTGTACCTATCCAGCAAAACTGCTGCTGCGTTAAGGCTATAAATAAATGCACTTTGATACATTTTATAAATGCAAAGTGCTTTGGGGATTACTTGACAATGTCTAAAGAAATTGGGTCAGTTACTGATCTTCACAACTGCGTGGAGGCTGGGGCTACTTCATCCACGAGGGGAAGACTGATCTTGGAGTGGCAGAGCCTGGATGTGGGACGTGCATCCTGACCCACGTGATTGAGCTGTTATCCACCGATGAAGGAGTTAAGCCTCTCTCGACTGAGCAGCTGTGTGTGTGCCTCAAGTTGCCCTTTGATTTGCAGGTGATGCTGTTAGTCTGCTGTCGTTTGCTCCAGTCAGCTCAGTCCCAGCCAGCGCTTCCCTGCAACAATCATTTAGTCTTTGGCATTCTGTGTTGGTCTCTCTGTGCCACAATGGGGGTGATGCTTTTCTGCAGTTGAAAGTCCCTCAAAAGATTTCCCCATTTCATAGTACCTTGCCTCTTTTGGGAAAGTGGAGGGATGGGAGACTGGAGGGAGAAGGAGTAATCAACTTTAATGAATGCCCATTATTTCATTTTTTAAGAAAAAAATGAAAAATAGAAAAAGTTTTCTTGGCTGTACTGCCAGGCATGTGGGATCATAGTTGCTGGGCCAGGTGACTGCTGGACTGCCAGGGAAATCCCCAAAGCCTACTATTTAAAAAATTCACTTAGCAACTGTTTATTGGATATATCTAGTTGCCAGGCCCGGTTTCCCTGATACCTCAGATGGTAACGCATCTGTCTGCCATGCAGGAGATCTGGGTTCAATCCCTGGGGCTGGAAGATGCCCTGCAGAAGGAAATGGCAACCCACTCCAGTATTCTTGCCAGAATTCCATGGATAGAGGAGCCAGGCAAGCTATAGTCCAGGGAGTCACGAAGAGTCAAGATACGACTGGGCAACTAACACGTTCACTTTCATGTCTCGTATTGTTCTTCCAAGAACTTTTCTGGGAGGTTATCATCCTGTGCGTTTTACAGATGAACTCTCCTTTGTTCACTTATTTCCCCTGCAGGTAGTGGAAGGCAGGTTGATTTCTAGAACTTCATGATGGGTAGGGCTTTCTTTTTCTTTCTTAGCATCACATGTGTTTGATTCAGAGTTGACCTATAAATAATAAAAGTCTCCAAGACTCTGGATGTAATATCCTCAGCGAGTCCTGAAGTTATGACTATGTGTGGGATTTGGACACCTTATAGAGACCAAGCTGAAATCATACCGTCTCCTTGTGAATTCAGCTTCCGGTCACAGGGCCTAGTTGTGTCTGTTCCTGGGTTCTTGATATAACAATACAGGACTTGGAAGATTGGCTCAAACTGCCACTCATTTTGAATTCATTCATTCAACAAAAATGGGATAAGTTCTTATTCTGCTGAACACCCAGATTGCAGAATTAAATAACCTTTTGTCCTTATCCTTGAGAAGTTCGTACTTTATATAGCAAGCCCAAGATCAGAATGTAGGTCACTCTTAGCCAAGTCAAAATCAATGATCAAATACCAAGCACCACTTTGTTGTGTAAGCTGTGGTTTATGTGCAATTATGTTCTGTGGTTCTCCTTACACTATTTCCTCCATTTATTTCGTATGACATCACCTCCCATGAGGAGTAAGGGCCCTGAACGCTGGGACTTTGTCTCCTATGACTTTGCATCTGCACCAACTGGCACAGTGTCTGGCATATAATCTGTGTTCATTGGATGCTCAGCGAATTGACTGATGAGGCAGAAGGACTTTTTGTTAATGAACAGTAGTATTCTTGTATATCAAACATGAAGCTCAAAGACTGACTTAGAACATGCTAGAATTCATATTTTCTGATCTCTAAATGTTTTATAAAATAATTTACTTATTTAATTTTTGACCTTTGGTTTACAGAGTTGAATTCAATACATTTCTTGCCTTATGAGTTGCTAAAATCAGCTTTTTGCAGGGCCTCAGTTAGTTATGTCTGATTTATTCCCTCTTTCTTTTTCATTTTTAGTTAGTTTTTTTTGCCTCTAAGTTATCACTTCAAGAGTGTCATTCGTGTTGTTAAATTCAGGACAGTGCGTTTACAGATGAACTCTCCTTTGTTCACTTATTTCCTGCAGGTAGTGGAAGGCAGGTTGATTTCTAGAACTTCATGATGGGTAGGGCTTTCTTTTTCTTTCTTAGCATCACATGTGTTTGATTCAGAGTTGACCTATAAATAATAAAAGTCTCCAAGACTCTGGATGTAATATCCTCAGCGAGTCCTGAAGTTATGACTATGTGTGGGATTTGGACACCTTATAGAGACCAAGCTGAAATCATACCGTCTCCTTGTGAATTCAGCTTCCGGTCACAGGGCCTAGTTGTGTCTGTTCCTGGGTTCTTGATATAACAATACAGGACTTGGAAGATTGGCTCAAACTGCCACTCATTTTGAATTCATTCATTCAACAAAAATGGGATAAGTTCTTATTCTGCTGAACACCCAGATTGCAGAATTAAATAACCTTTTGTCCTTATCCT
Source organism: Tragulus kanchil (assembly GCA_022376925.1). Classification (NCBI taxonomy): domain Eukaryota; kingdom Metazoa; phylum Chordata; class Mammalia; order Artiodactyla; family Tragulidae; genus Tragulus; species Tragulus kanchil. The sequence continues at coordinate 70,718,454 of JAIOJX010000003.1, read as the reverse complement.
TGAGAAGTTCGTACTTTATATAGCAAGCCCAAGATCAGAATGTAGGTCACTCTTAGCCAAGTCAAAATCAATGATCAAATACCAAGCACCACTTTGTTGTGTAAGCTGTGGTTTATGTGCAATTATGTTCTGTGGTTCTCCTTACACTATTTCCTCCATTTATTTCATATGACATCACCTCCCATGAGGAGTAAGGGCCCTGAACGCTGGGACTTTGTCTCCTATGACTTTGCATCTGCACCAACTGGCACAGTGTCTGGCATATAATCTGTGTTCATTGGATGCTCAGCGAATTGACTGATGAGGCAGAAGGACTTTTTGTTAATGAACAGTAGTATTCTTGTATATCAAACATGAAGCTCAAAGACTGACTTAGAACATGCTAGAATTCATATTTTCTGATCTCTAAATGTTTTATAAAATAATTTACTTATTTAATTTTTGACCTTTGGTTTACAGAGTTGAATTCAATACATTTCTTGCCTTATGAGTTGCTAAAATCAGCTTTTTGTGCAGGGCCCCTCAGTTAGTTATGTCTGATTTATTCCCTCTTTCTTTTTTCTTTTTTTTTAGTTAGTTTTTTTTTTTTTTTGCCTCTAAGTTATCACTTATTTTTCATCCATCTTTTATTCTTTTTAGCATGTGTGGGCCTCCCATCGCAGTGGCCTTTCCCGTTGCAAAGCACCAGCTCTGGGCGCATGTGCTCCAGAGCGCTGGCTCACAATTGGACACACTGGTCCAGCCGCTCCTCAGCATGTGGGATCTTCCCGGGCCAGGGATCAAACCAGTGCCCCTTGCAGTGCAAGGCGGACTGTCCACCTGCTGGACCACCAGGGAAGCCCTCCCTCTTACTTTTCTCATTTCCTCCTGCCTGCCCCGTGATACCCACTCTAGTCTGCTATCTGAGTCCTTGGATATGCCTGTATTAGTATTTCTGAAGAATAAATAGTGTTTGAATTGTATATGTGTACTTAATTCCTAAGCATTTAGAGATTTTCTGTTATTTCTATTATTGATTAAAGAACTTGCACTGTAAGAAGTCAGTCCTTTCAGGTTTACAGAGGCTTGCTTTTTGGACTCGTATGTCATCTATTTTGGTAAATTTCCCATATATATTTCAAAAGAGCACCTATTCTGCAGCTGTTGGGTGCAGTGTTTAATATTTCTCAATTAGGTCAAGTTTATTAATTGTGTGGTTCATATTTTTAATATTTTTCTTTAAAAAATTTTTCATTTCATTTTATTTTTTTGATTGAAGGATGATAGCTTTACAGAGTTGTGTTTTTTGTTTGTTTTTTTTTTTAAAGATTTATTTATTTTTACATTTTTGGGCGAGGGTCGGGTTGGGGAGGGAGGGGAGCAGGTAGGCCACTACTTCTATTGGTTCTTCATTTCTCTATTTCCATCCGTCTTTGTTCTTTGGCTCCTATGGGCCTCCCATGCGGTGGCGTCTGTTGTTGCAAAGCGCCGACTCTGGGCGCATGCGCTCCAGAGTTCCGGCTCGGAAATTGGACGCATCGGTCCAGCCGCTCCGCGGCATGTGGGATCTTCCCAGGCCAGGGATGGAACCGGCGCCCCTTGCCCTGCAAGGCGGTGTCCTTACCCACTGGACTACCAGGGGAAGCCCCCAGAGTTGTGTTGTTTACTGCCAAACATCAACATGAATTAGCCACAGGTACACATATGTTCCATTTTTCTTGATTTTGTCTGCTTGGAGAAATGTGTTACAATCTTCTACAATGATTATGCGTTTCTTTTCTTTCTTTTTTTTTAAGTTGTTTCCTTTTGCTTTATATATTTTGAGACTATGATGTTAAGTGCCGAAAAATTTAGAACTACTATATCTTCTTAGGAGGTACAAGCTTTTAAAATCATGACATGGCTCTAGTTCTCTAAGTGCTTCTTGCCTTAAAGTCTGTATTTTCTAATATTAATGTAGCTGCATTAATTTTCTTGAGGTTAATGTTTGCATAGTATATCGTTTAGATCATTTCATTCTTAACACTTCTATTTCTATATATTTAAAGTGAGTCCTTTGTAGGCAACCTATAATTGGGCTTTGTTTTGATTTCTTAGTATTTCAGTTGTTCAGTCATTTGGCATTTGATATAATTACAATATACTTGAGATATGAAATACCATCTTCCTATTTATTTTCAGTGTGTTTTACCTTTTCTGGTTTTCTTTACTCTGCTTGTTTGCCTTCACTTTCACAGAAGTTCTTTTTTGGAAAACATTCCTTTCTTTCCCTCTATTAGCTCATACATTCTTTTACTATTATTATTGTTTACTCTAGAGATAACAGTATACCTTCTTGACAATGTAAAAATCTAACCTAAATCCACACTGTTACCATTCCCTAAACACAATAAACATTGTAACATTTTAATTCCCATTAACCTCACTTTCAACTGATTTACTATTATTTGTCATGTATTTTAATTGTATATGCATTTTAACCCCTGATAGACCCTTATGCGATGTTTTCAGTGTTTATTTAGTTATGTTTGTTATGATTTATGTAAATCGTGTGTACAGATTTACCATTTGTACTACTTTGTATTCTTCCCTGCATTTCTGAACTTTCATATAAGGTCATTTTCCTTTGGTCTAAAGAGTTCGGCTCGGAAATTGGACGCATCGGTCCAGCCGCTCCGCGGCATGTGGGATCTTCCCAGGCCAGGGATGGAACCGGCGCCCCTTGCCCTGCAAGGCGGTGTCCTTACCCACTGGACTACCAGGGGAAGCCCCCAGAGTTGTGTTGTTTACTGCCAAACATCAACATGAATTAGCCACAGGTACACATATGTTCCATTTTTCTTGATTTTGTCTGCTTGGAGAAATGTGTTACAATCTTCTACAATGATTATGCGTTTCTTTTCTTTCTTTTTTTTTAAGTTGTTTCCTTTTGCTTTATATATTTTGAGACTATGATGTTAAGTGCCGAAAAATTTAGAACTACTATATCTTCTTAGGAGGTACAAGCTTTTAAAATCATGACATGGCTCTAGTTCTCTAAGTGCTTCTTGCCTTAAAGTCTGTATTTTCTAATATTAATGTAGCTGCATTAATTTTCTTGAGGTTAATGTTTGCATAGTATATCGTTTAGATCATTTCATTCTTAACACTTCTATTTCTATATATTTAAAGTGAGTCCTTTGTAGGCAACCTATAATTGGGCTTTGTTTTGATTTCTTAGTATTTCAGTTGTTCAGTCATTTGGCATTTGATATAATTACAATATACTTGAGATATGAAATACCATCTTCCTATTTATTTTCAGTGTGTTTTACCTTTTCTGGTTTTCTTTACTCTGCTTGTTTGCCTTCACTTTCACAGAAGTTCTTTTTTGGAAAACATTCCTTTCTTTCCCTCTATTAGCTCATACATTCTTTTACTATTATTATTGTTTACTCTAGAGATAACAGTATACCTTCTTGACAATGTAAAAATCTAACCTAAATCCACACTGTTACCATTCCCTAAACACAATAAACATTGTAACATTTTAATTCCCATTAACCTCACTTTCAACTGATTTACTATTATTTGTCATGTATTTTAATTGTATATGCATTTTAACCCCTGATAGACCCTTATGCGATGTTTTCAGTGTTTATTTAGTTATGTTTGTTATGATTTATGTAAATCGTGTGTACAGATTTACCATTTGTACTACTTTGTATTCTTCCCTGCATTTCTGAACTTTCATATAAGGTCATTTTCCTTTGGTCTAAAGAGAAGTTTTTAGTATTCTCGTTAGGTGTGATGTGCTGCTCACATTCTCAGTTTCTGTTTGAAACTATGTTTACTTAAGCTTTATTTTTGATGAATTTTTTTCCTGAATATAGAATCCTAGATTGGGAGTTGCTCTCTTTCAATACTTAAAGATATTATTTGAAAGTCTGGATTCCATTGTCTTCTTCCGTTGTTTCTACTGAGAAGTATGTTATCAGCAATCTGTTCTTTTCCTCAGACTGCTTTTAAGATTGGTCTTTGGTTATTAAGTAATTCACTAGGTGCAAAGATAGAATTTTCTTTGGTATTTGTTCCTGGTATTCTCAGTAGTATTTCCTGAGAGGGGTGGCTTAATGTCTCTTGTCACTGTGGGGAAATTCTCAGCTCTTCCTATTTTTCCTGGGATTCTAGCTACATACATGTAGGTCATTTTCTTGTACATGTTTCCTACACATCTATACTTTACATTCTTCTCTATTTTCTTTTTTTTAATTAAATTAAATTTATTTATTTTTGGCTATTCTGGGTTTTCACTTCTGCCATAGGCTTTTCTCTAGTTGCAGAGAGGGGGGGCTACTCTGTCAAGGTGAGCAGGCTTCTTGTTGCAGTGACTTCTCTTATGGAACTTGAGCTCTAGGGCACATGGGCTTCAGTAGTTGAGGCACATGGGCTCCATAGTTGTGGCTCTGAGGCTCTAGAGCACAGGCTCCATAGTTGTGGCTCATGGGCTTAGTTGCTCCACAGCATGTGGGATCTTCCCGGATCAGGGACTGAACCTGCGTCTCCTGCATTGGCAGGCGAACTCTTTACCACTGAGCTACCAGGGAAGCCCGTCTTCTCTAATTTCTTCCTTGTGCCTTTCCTTACTTCGGTGGGGATTTTTTTCTTCGACTATCATCTAGTCCACAAGCTCTCTCCTGAGATCATTTCAGTTATTGAAATTTCATTTCATTTGATTCTTTTAAAAATATGCCATCCAGGTTTTCAGCTCAACTCTTGGCCCACAGTCTCTCTTTCTCTTTTAACTTCTGAAAACATACTGAGCATAGTTATTCTTAAGTCAGTGCTTGATAGCTCCATTATCTGGATTTCCTCTTGGCCAGTTGCTATTTTTTAGGTTAGTTCATTGGCAAGTCCTTGATGTAGGCAGTGCTGGCTTGAGAGAGGCTGTTTCTGTGTGGCTGAGAATTCTGTGTTCTTCATTTGCTCTTAATGGCCTGGTGCAGGTGCAGACAGGGAGCTGGTGAGCGGCCCAGAGGAACCCCGGCTCTGTCAGATTTCACAGTGCTTAAGAAGCACTAGGAGCAGGAATTTAAGAATTCTAATGAAATATTAGGTGATATTGTCGGTGACCAAAGCTGCAAGTTATACGTAGAATCAAGAGAGAAATGATTTTTAAAAAGTTTTTATACCTGCTCTTCATTGTCAAGAATGGGATTCTCTCCAGAGTAAGCATTAACAATAGTAAAAGAATGTATAAGCTGAGAAAGAAAAGAAAGGACTGTTTTCTGAAAAAAAAAAAAAAGAACTACTGTGAAAGAAAAGGCAACCAAGGAGAGAAAAGCAACACAGAAAAGGTAAAACACCCTGAGAGTAAATGGGGAGATGTCTTTCTTATCTGTGTTTGTTCCAGAGAGTGTGCTAAGTGTTTGTCTGGATTATCTCTTCAAGGCACACAGAAATCCTGAGCTAGTCATAGTTATTAATCTCATTATACAGATGCACATCCAAGAATTAGTCCAAGCTGACTTGTTCTGGGGTCGCACACAGAAGCAAGTGGCCAAGTTGGTCTGGCTAACTCGAGACTCCTGGGCTGAACAACTACCCATATTGCTACTCAGGGCATAGGCCCTTCGGTCGGAAGAGTGAACTTTTAGTATTCTCTGTGAGAAGACTTGGGCTTGAACCTTTTCTGAGTTGCTCGTTTAAGAGGCCTTTATTAGCAGAAACATCTGGTTCTGGAGAGATTTAGTGTTAAAAAAGCAGCAGAGGTAATGGAGAGGGGAGAGACATTTAACAGGCGTCCTTTCTTCTGCTGCCACGACTGGCATTTTGCTCCTGGGCTGTTTCATTTTCCCTTGGCAAGGAGCTCGAATACATCAGCAAGGACGGACACCGCCAAAGTGCAGCTACTCCGGGTCAGTGGGTAAAATGGCCAGACCTTGGCAGCCATGGGGGACAATTGGAGCCACAGGTGACCTTCAGAAACTCAGCTGCGTGTCTGACTTCTCTGAGCACCGCGCAGTGGGAGCAAAAATGCACATTTCCTTTAGGTTTTCTTTTGCCCTTTTTGGTGTTCTGGTATTTTCCTCACCCGGATCTGATGATCCTGGGCTGGTGTTTTCGCTGTGCTTTACTGATTCACGCCGTTTCTTTCTGAAGTGAACAGGAGGCAGTGTTACCAGGCAGGTGCTTTTCCTGTCTCTCTTAAGCCAGGTATGTTTATAGGGAGGTGGAATCCATTGCTTCTTGATTCCTACCTATTAGATTTACTCTTGAGGGGACTCCCTGGCTGTCTCGAGGAAGCCGGCAGAACCAGTCCACTCATTTTGTCTTTGAACCAAGAAGTTGTATTTAGTCCAAATGAGATGGAACACTTGCTAGGGGGGCCAGAGTGGCGCCGAAGGAGTGAGTAAGGGTATTGTGAGGTTTATTCTGTAAAGCTGATCCTAAGCCCAAAGCAACCCCTCCTGACCCCTGGCGCTTACTTGGCAACGTTTGAAGGACGCTCTTTTCAGGGCCTGAACCCAGGCATGAGAAACAGAGAAACAGAGAAAATAAACCTAACTTTATCCCCTAAGACCCGGAACTCAGAAAAACTTTGACTCTAATTTGGGATGAAGTTAGCATGGATTCTTTTTCTCGTATCTGCACAATCTTCTCCTTTCAAAGAAGAGAGAGGAAAACGTTCATTTGTACCATGTTTTTTTAGATTCTGCATAAAAGCTCTATCATATGATATCTGTCTTTCTCTGTCTGACTTCTTCACTTAGTTTGAAAATCTCCAGTCCATGCATGGTGCTGCAAATGGTGGTGGTGGGGGGTGGGGGTTTCAGGGGGAGGGATAGATCGGGAGTCTAGGATATACAGGTATACACTGGTATATTTAAAATAACAAACCAGGACCTACCGTAGAGCACAGGTGATTTTATTCAATATCCTGTACAACCTACACGGAAAAGAATAGATCCATGTATACATGTAACTGAACTGCTTTGTTGTTAGTTGCTAAATGGTGTTGGTCTCTTTGCAGCCCCACGGGCTGTAGCCCACCAGGCTCCTCTGTCCATGGGATTCTCCAGGCAAGAGCACTGAAGTCGGTTACCATTTCTTTTTCCAGGGGATCTTTCTGACTCAGGGACTGAACCCGCATCTCCTGCTTGGCAGGCAGATTCTTTACCTCTGGGCCACCTGGGAAGCCCAATGCTCTAATATAAAAATTTTTTAAAAAATACAAAAAGTGAAGATAAGGGGAAAGAAGAGCCTCAGTGAGGTGATGCCACCTTGAGTCCCTTTGCAACTGAAAACCTCCGTCATTTTTCATGAACCAGGTGCCAACCTATCAAAACCCTGGAAACAGCACAGTGACATCTCCTCTCAGTTACGGGTGTGAAGTTAGGGGAAGACATCTGTTCATAACATTTCTCCTGATAGGTTTTCACATCATGCACACCACTTGGGGTAATAAAGATAATGCTTGAGGTCGACCAGGCAGTTTTCTGCAAGTAGTTGGCTTTCAGGTTGTGCCGAACCTTGCCTGAAGGCCAAGGCTGGCTGCAGGTCTTGCCGGCTCACAGAAGAGAGCGAGTGTCTAGGGAGAGAGGAGGACGACCATCGCTCCCCCCGGGGCTGTGCGTGCAGGGGACACGAATAGAAGTCGGCGTCTGCAGAATCCTGATGATTGAGCTTTTTTGCTTTTATTCTTTGGTTTCCATGGTTTCCGTGGTCTTTCAGAAGACCAGGACAGCAGTGTCTTTACAGGCCCAGGAGAGGAGTGTGAACGAGGTATCTGCGGAGGCTTGAGAGCTGACAAAGCAAGCTCGTGGATGGTGCCTCCCGGGATCCTCACTGCGAGGAAGCAGAGGGTTGTGATTCCCGTTTTGCAGAAGAAGCAGCTGAGGCCCAAGGAGGGTAAATGGCTTGCTCCTGGGAGCCCAGCGAGAATGCAGCTGCATGAGGGGTTGTCAGGCTTCCCCAGGGTGCTCTCGTTCCCCAGGGTCAAGGCCATCACGTCAGGATCCACAGCAGCCCTCACCGGGCAGACCTAATTGTGCAACTGCGATTAGATGAATTCTCCGGCAGGACTGGTACCTGCAGAGGTCATCTGAGAATATGTGGGAGCTTTTTAGTTTCCGTCACTCGGGGTGGAGGGAGCCCACCAGGCTCCTCTGTCCATGGGATTCTCCAGGCAAGAGCACTGAAGTCGGTTACCATTTCTTTTTCCAGGGGATCTTTCTGACTCAGGGACTGAACCCGCATCTCCTGCTTGGCAGGCAGATTCTTTACCTCTGGGCCACCTGGGAAGCCCAATGCTCTAATATAAAAATTTTTTAAAAAATACAAAAAGTGAAGATAAGGGGAAAGAAGAGCCTCAGTGAGGTGATGCCACCTTGAGTCCCTTTGCAACTGAAAACCTCCGTCATTTTTCATGAACCAGGTGCCAACCTATCAAAACCCTGGAAACAGCACAGTGACATCTCCTCTCAGTTACGGGTGTGAAGTTAGGGGAAGACATCTGTTCATAACATTTCTCCTGATAGGTTTTCACATCATGCACACCACTTGGGGTAATAAAGATAATGCTTGAGGTCGACCAGGCAGTTTTCTGCAAGTAGTTGGCTTTCAGGTTGTGCCGAACCTTGCCTGAAGGCCAAGGCTGGCTGCAGGTCTTGCCGGCTCACAGAAGAGAGCGAGTGTCTAGGGAGAGAGGAGGACGACCATCGCTCCCCCCGGGGCTGTGCGTGCAGGGGACACGAATAGAAGTCGGCGTCTGCAGAATCCTGATGATTGAGCTTTTTTGCTTTTATTCTTTGGTTTCCATGGTTTCCGTGGTCTTTCAGAAGACCAGGACAGCAGTGTCTTTACAGGCCCAGGAGAGGAGTGTGAACGAGGTATCTGCGGAGGCTTGAGAGCTGACAAAGCAAGCTCGTGGATGGTGCCTCCCGGGATCCTCACTGCGAGGAAGCAGAGGGTTGTGATTCCCGTTTTGCAGAAGAAGCAGCTGAGGCCCAAGGAGGGTAAATGGCTTGCTCCTGGGAGCCCAGCGAGAATGCAGCTGCATGAGGGGTTGTCAGGCTTCCCCAGGGTGCTCTGCGTTCCCCAGGGTCAAGGCCATCACGTCAGGATCCACAGCAGCCCTCACCGGGCAGACCTAATTGTGCAACTGCGATTAGATGAATTCTCCGGCAGGACTGGTACCTGCAGAGGTCATCTGAGAATATGTGGGAGCTTTTTAGTTTCCGTCACTCGGGGTGGAGGGAGCCCTTGATAGGTAGGCACAGGAGCCAGGGATGTGAAGTGTCCTACCAATGCAGGACCATCCCCCCGCACATGAAGACTTCTGCCCCGGTTGGAATAGCATCCCTGTCAAGAAACACAGGAGAGCATCTTTTTCTTCTTAAAAAGATACTTAGAAGTTTCAGCCATTAAAAAGAGTGACATAATGCCGTCTGCAGCGACGTGGATGGACCTAGAGATTGTCACAGTGAGTGAAGTCAGAGAGAGACGTCGTGTCACATCCATTATACACATGGACACGAGAAAAGAAATGATACTAATGAACTTATTTACAAAACAGAAAGTGACTCACGGCTTAGAGAACGAATGTTATGCTTATCAAGGGGGAAGAGCGGGGTGGGGGAAGATAGTTGGGGAGTTTGGGATGGACCTGTACCCATGGCTGTATTTAAAATGGGTAACTAACAAAGACCTACCATATAGCACAGGGAGCTCTGCTCCATGTTATGTGGCAGCCTGGCGGGGAGGGGAGTTTGGGGGAGAAGGGACACTTGTGTACGTACGGCTCAGTCCCTTAGCAGCTCACCTGAAACGATCACAGCATCGTTGAATGGCTATAACGCAATACTAAATAAAAATTTGAAAAATACTTATGGAGTTTATAGATGTGATTCTATCTGAGAGGAAGAGGTTTCTCCTGCTGGAAGGAACCTTTGAAAATGACCGGCACGCTGGCCTCCGGGGCACCTCTGACTCAAATTGCCCACCACTCTCGGTATCCTTGTTTCTGGAAGTCCTCAGAATACCACGGAGGAGGCGCTGGCCTGCTCGTGCTGGTCTAAAATCCCCAGGTGGAACCATTTCCACTTTTCCAGCCGAATACCACAAAATGTGTGGGTGGCTTGGGCCCCGTGCAAAGGGACAGGCGCTCGGCGATCTGAGCCTCTCAGGTCGGGACCCTCAGGCCCTCCCCACCCACCAGAAGGCATCTAGCTGTCAGTTGTGAGTGGCACGCAGCCGACTGCCCGGGCAGAGGCGAGGGTGCCAGGGCGCCGCGCTGCCCTGCTGAGAGGACCTGGAGCCCAGCGTCCTCCATCGACTTGGGAGCTGCTGCTCCGTGCAGCATCAGACTGCTCCCACTGAAGGTGTTGAAGTTGGGGGCGGCAGGGAAGAGAGTGTCGCAGGCACCCGTCTGTCACAGCCACGAGCTGGTGAGAGCTGAGCTGTGACAGGTTTTTCCACAAACCCCGAGAGCGCTGCTGGCAGCGTTTCAACCCTTCCCTGAGCGTCCTGGCCGCAGGGTTTCCTTACATCTGCTGCTGTCTGCCTCCCCACAGGAACCGGGGGCCGCTGGAGAAGCCTGGCATTCTCTGATCAACTCCTGTACCCACTCAGTGACAGAAAGAGGCCCCCATGGGGATGAGAATAGAGAGAGAGAGCTCTTCGGGGCGCCGTCAGAATCCTAAGGGATGTCACAAGCCTTACAGGCTCCTCATGAGAACCCTGAGGGTGGGCGTGGCTCTACCCACTTGACAGATGGGGAAACTGAGACTCCAAATGAGGATGTAAACCATCAAGACCACATGGCTTCTGGGCAGTGCAGCTGGGTGACTCACTGAGGTCTTCGCTTGGATTTCTTGTTTTTTCCTTGCTATCTTCCTGTCCACCCCACTGCCCCAGGAGGCCAGGTGTTGTCGTCTATCATGATCAGACGTGTGATTAGATGCTTGATAAATATTTGACCAAGTCATATGAAGGAATGTATGTAGATGATGAACGGGTCTCACTGTTGAGGGTTCTAAACGCCATGATGAGCAGTTTTAATCTAAGACGCCATAGTCTCCGTCAGTAGCCCCTTCTTCTGGAAAAAGAAATAATCACCTAGCTCTGATGTATACGTGCAAACACTGTGCTGGGTACGTTCTATAGATACATTTATCTCTATGGATCCTCCCTGATTCCTGCAAAAAAATGTGTGGGTGGCTTGGGCCCCGTGCAAAGGGACAGGCGCTCGGCGATCTGAGCCTCTCAGGTCGGGACCCTCAGGCCCTCCCCACCCACCAGAAGGCATCTAGCTGTCAGTTGTGAGTGGCACGCAGCCGACTGCCCGGGCAGAGGCGAGGGTGCCAGGGCGCCGCGCTGCCCTGCTGAGAGGACCTGGAGCCCAGCGTCCTCCATCGACTTGGGAGCTGCTGCTCCGTGCAGCATCAGACTGCTCCCACTGAAGGTGTTGACGTTGGGGGGCGGCAGGGAAGAGAGTGTCGCAGGCACCCGTCTGTCACAGCCACGAGCTGGTGAGAGCTGAGCTGTGACAGGTTTTTCCACAAACCCCGAGAGCGCTGCTGGCAGCGTTTCAACCCTTCCCTGAGCGTCCTGGCCGCAGGGTTTCCTTACATCTGCTGCTGTCTGCCTCCCCACAGGAACCGGGGGCCGCTGGAGAAGCCTGGCATTCTCTGATCAACTCCTGTACCCACTCAGTGACAGAAAGAGGCCCCCATGGGGATGAGAATAGAGAGAGAGAGCTCTTCGGGGCGCCGTCAGAATCCTAAGGGATGTCACAAGCCTTACAGGCTCCTCATGAGAACCCTGAGGGTGGGCGTGGCTCTACCCACTTGACAGATGGGGAAACTGAGACTCCAAATGAGGATGTAAACCATCAAGACCACATGGCTTCTGGGCAGTGCAGCTGGGTGACTCACTGAGGTCTTCGCTTGTGGATTTCTTGTTTTTTCCTTGCTATCTTCCTGTCCACCCCACTGCCCCAGGAGGCCAGGTGTTGTCGTCTATCATGATCAGACGTGTGATTAGATGCTTGATAAATATTTGACCAAGTCATATGAAGGAATGTATGTAGATGATGAACGGGTCTCACTGTTGAGGGTTCTAAACGCCATGATGAGCAGTTTTAATCTAAGACGCCATAGTCTCCGTCAGTAGCCCCTTCTTCTGGAAAAAGAAATAATCACCTAGCTCTGATGTATACGTGCAAACACTGTGCTGGGTACGTTCTATAGATACATTTATCTCTATGGATCCTCCCTACGACCCTTGTCCCATGTTTTGAGAATTGAAGGACGTGAGACGAGAAGCCGTTAAGGATCGTGTCTGAGTGCAAGAGCCTTGGACTGACGCGTATATCCGTCTGAGCTGCAGCGAGGACACTTCCTGTCTGCAGGATGTGTTGGCTAGGACGATAGAGACGGGGATTGGTGGGAAAGTGGAGACGGATGTGTGAGGCGAAAGCGGTGAGACGTGACGCCGTGGAACAGTCTCACGTCCCCCGCCGTCGTCCAGCCGCTGTGTCGCCACGCCTCCTGCGCCTGAGACGCCGGTCCGGGGAGAGGCACGGGGGCCTCCTGCCAGGAGTGGAAGGGAGGCTGGAACCAGTCTAGGAGTGGCTGGAGGACAAGTCATCCACTCAACTAGACTGAACTCTGTTAGGAAAAAAAAAACACATCCACGATTTATTTTCAAATGAGATTTTAACTGGATTAGCAGCAGCATCTTTTGTAGCCACAGACAGACCTGTGCTTGTTGATGGCTCCAGCCTATTCGCGAGGTCCTTGCCGGCAGCCCTCAGATCCGAGGGACCGTCTGGCCAACCTTCGGGAGCTCTTTGAGGGACAGAGCATTGTTGATTAGAAAGAGAAAACTATTATGAACCCAGGAAAACCCGGGCTGATGTCCTGGTTCTGACTTCACCCTTCTGAACCCACGTCTTGAGGGCTATGGTGAGAATAACCCCTTTCTGGCAGGGTGTTGTAAGGGGTAAAGGAGATGATTTAGATGAAGCACCTAGTGTCTTACCTGGCACCAGGAAGCTTTTCCATGGATGTTTTGGTCCTCGACTTTTTGTCTTTTTATTTTTCTTGAGTTCTTTGTGGACTGTTCAGCAGGATGGTAGGAACAGGTGGAGGACAAGAGCTCAAAGCAGATGGACATCTGGGAAACAGAGAGAGGGCTGTATATGACCCTCAGGAGTGCCGCTTTGTTACACAAACACACACTTAAAAGTGACATATGATTGTAGAACAGTTTCTAGAATGCTATTTCTTTAAGTAGTTCAAAGCAGTTTACATGATCTCATCCATCCGGGCAGAATCCCTTGGCAGGTGCTGTCGTGTCCATTTTCAAAGGGGACAGAGACTCTGGAAGGACCACCGACACGTCTGGTCCCCAGATTTTCTCAGCTCTGCACTCAGCCCTGTCTTGTGAGCCAACCAGCCAGCAAGGGCTGGCAAGGAAGTGAGTGACGCCTTCCGAGTGCCCTCGAGTCCCCGAGTCCTTGTATTCTTCAATGCCTTAAGAAAGTCATGCTTGCTTATGAGGAAAGTAGAGCCTTCCAGGAAAGTTTTCTACTGATTACTGGAACAGCATCTTCATCTTATAAGCCTGCTCCGATAAAGCCTTGGAGGAGATTTGCTTCATTCCAGAGACTGAGAGGGCAGGTTGAGACATGACTGGTCAGTGAGAACGGTTTCTGACTCATCTGTGGGATCAAAATGATCCTGAGCCATTGCTTTTCTCTTCCATTTTCTGGGGCAGGGGGCAGACTGTTGATCCAGGACCACTGAAAAAGGAGAACTCTTGGGAGGGAGTTTGATTAGGAAGAGGCACAAAGTTCAAAGCACAGACTGTCCCCAAACTGCAATGTTAGGTAGACTTCCTATGCTAAGGGATGAACATAGCTATTGATTTGTCTTCACATTGACCCTAATTATAGACAGAAACCATCAGGCCACCTCAGTATATGTTTTACTGTCTGTTGGGTGAGCATAGGTGGCTGTTGTTCAGGAGGATCAGGGCTGTGTGCCGAGGTGTGTTTAGTTTGACCGCATCAGCCTGAGTCTTAAAAACCAGAGACAACAGCTGTAAGGAGGTGTATATTGATATCTGATCTCCATGGCCTTGGACCCAGCTACCTTTCCTGCAGCTGCTGAAGTCCTTCACCTTGAACTGAAATGTTCAGCAAGCAGTTAAATAATAAATCATATTGTAGAGACTTACATTCATTCACTCAAAAAGCTTTCCAGTACCAGGCACTGTAGGTTTCCCAGGTGACTCTGTGGTAAAGAAAACGCCTGTCAATGCAGGAGACACAGGTTTGAGCTCTGGGTTGGGAAGATCCCCTGGAGGAGGGCATGCAACCCACTCCAGTCTTCTTGCCTGGAGAATCCCATGGACAGAGGGGCCTGGAGGGCTACAGTCCATAAGGCCACAAGAGAGTCGGAGGTGACTTAGTGACTAAGCAACAACAGTTCAGGCCAGAGCAGCAGTGGAGCCGCAGTGTTCCCTGCTGAGGAGCAGCTTTGGTTTCTCTGAGTCCTAATGAAATGCGGGAATGACGGGCCGTGGGCGTGGCTGACTGATAGGTGGTGAGGTTGGGCCAAACCCCTTCCCAGCTCGGGCCACCTGGAGACACGCTGCCCAGCGAAGACCTGACGGCTGGATCCTCTGATGTGCCTGCTAGGTGCCACCTGTCTTCATCCTCCCCCAGAGCCACATGGGACCGGGCGGGGGGCGGGGGTTGGAGCTGGCCCTGAGAGCTGGTGCTGAGCCCGTGGAGCAGCCCCCTTCCTGTCTCCATGCTGAGGCTGGTATAGGGCTGGGCCAGTGCAGCCTTTGTCTGGGCCCAAGGGGATTGTTGATTCCATGGACAAAGATGGGGCAGCAGCAGAGAAAGTTCCCTTTCCTCACTTGATGGGGCAAGAGCTGGCAGAACACACTGTGCCTGGGGAGGGAGTGGAGGATCTGGGGCAGAGGTGGATGGAGGTGCCAACTGAGTGGGAGGGAAGCGGGAGCCCACAGGCCAGGGGAGAGGGCGCGAGGCAGGAGCCACTCCGGCCTTGGCCACCGATTACCAAGATGGCGATGGCCTTCAAGTGGCCTTTTCCAGCCTTTTTTCTGTGACGAACAGGGCAGCGTGTCACACAGGGCACAGCACAGGGGTGATGTCACCAGAAAAGTTCTGCAGGTGTGGTTTCCAGCATGGAGGCAGTCTCGGTTTTGAAGAAGAGGTTTAAGACTCTCTCATGAACTTGAAGCTCCTGGCTGAACTCTTTTTATGAACTCATCCTTTGTCTATTTCCATGTATTTAAAACATATAGAGATGGACAGATGTAGATAATGATAGCAATAAGTAGATATTTGGATTTTTCTTCTGATTATAAAAATACATATTGTAGAAAACGTGAAGTGGATATATAGTCAAAGTCACAGAGAAGAAAATCACTCATAAATTCAGAGATAATAATTTTAAAGAGTATTGGCATTTAGTTGTCTAGTATTATCCTTTTGCATTTATCTAAGTACAAATAGATGCCTAAATTTATACATACATATAAATAAATATGTATTGATATAAATATATAAGGTATCTATACAATTGTTTTTACAAAAGGGTTCGTTCAGTATATCCTTTTGATATATTTTTGAACAGTGCTGACAAGTTTCTATGTTGTGATCTTCAAATAGTCCATTCAATGGATTTACCATAATTTCTTTATTCTCTATTGGCGGTCTCTTCCTGCATTACAGGCTGGGAAATATAGTTCTGTAGCTGCCAAGATGTTTTCCTTCCAACAATATAAAGTTCTCTTTCTAAGGAAGCAGGAGTGTTGATTAGGCAGCCCTGCACAGAAAAACAAAACCTCTGATGGCTCCAGTGGAGACGGTTCAATCTTCTCATACTTTAGTGTGAATCACGTCCCAAATCAAGTCAACAACATTTTGAAGGAAGATAATTCTTCTCCACTATTATAGTTCCTCTCTCTCTCTCTCTCTCTCTCTCTCTCTCTCTCTGTGTGAGATGTAAGGAGGAGCGGGCTTATGCAGCTGGGATGTTGGATCTCCAGAGGAAAAAAAAGGAACATCATTGTAATAGTTTCTATTTGTCAGTGAAAAACATGAGACCTCCCTCTGCCTAGACCAACTGCCTGAGAAAACCCCTCCTACAGATTTTAGAAACAAAAACAAATAACAAAAACAAACCTCCCCCCTAAAGCTGGTAGGAGTGGAAATTAGTTGGCATTGGCAGTACTGAGCAAAACAAAAAATCCACACACCATTTGACCCTGCAAATCCAGTTCCTGGGATCTCATCTAAGAAATATTCACCTGCCTTTGAGAAGATGACTGCACAGAGATGCTGAAAGTGGTTCAGCCTCCAGCGGGGAAGGTTAGAAACCTCATGCACATCTGTAAATAGGGGATTTGTTAGACTGAATTAGGGTGTATCTATTTTGAAGTGCCGAAGAATGGATGCTTTCAAACTGTGGTGCTGGAGAAGACTCTTGAGAGTCCCTTGGACAGCAAGGAGAGCAAATGAACCAGTCCTCAAGGAATTCCACCCTGAATAGTCATTGGAAGGACTGATGCTGAAGCTGAAGCTCCAATACTTTGGCCACCTGATGCGAAGAGATGACTCATTGGAAAAGACCCTGATGCTGGGAAAATAGAAGGCAGAGGGGGAAAGGGAAGACAGAGGACAAGATGGTTGGATGGCATCATAGACCCAATGGACATGAGTTTGAGCAAGCTCCAGGAGATGGTGAAGGAGGGGGAAGCCTGCTGTGCTGCAGTCCATGGGCTCGCAAAGAACCAGACATGACTGAGCGACTAAACAACAACAAATTCTGAAGGATTAGAAAAAAGAAGTAAACATATTGTATTATCATAGAGAAATCTCTATAATATGTTTGGAGAGGAAGAAGCAAATGGCATAACCATTTGAATGCAAATCTGATATGATAATACTTCTGGAGAAAAACATTGTATACACCTCTGTCTGTGCAAAAGGGAACTGGGGGAGGGGCTGTATAGTGGACAGCGGGGGGGTAGTGAGCGTTGAGGGACAGTTACGTTTTGCTTTATCTCCAGGCAAACCTCAGAGATGCTTTGGGTTGACCACTCAGACCACCACAAAACTAATAAGTATATCACAGTAGAGATAAAGCGAGTCACACAAATATTTTTATTTCCTTGTGTGTATAAAAGTTATTATCACGCTATGAATTAGTTGCTCAGTGGTGTCTGTGTCTTTGAGACCCCATGGACTGAAGCTTTCCAGGCTTCCCTGTCCATGGAATTCTCCAGGCGAGAATACTGGAGCGGGGAGCCATTCCTTTGTCCAGGGGATCTTCCCAACCCAGGGATCGAACTCAGGTCTCCCGCATTGCGGGCAGATTCTTTACCGTCTGAGCCATCAGGGAAGCCTCTCATCACACTATACTGTTATCTGTTAGGTGTGCAATAGCATTATGTCTCAAAAAACAATGGACATACCTTAATGAGAGGTGTACTTTGTTGCTGAAAAAAGGCTAACCATCATCTGAGCCTCGAGGGAGTTGTATTCTTTTTGTAATAGGAACATCAAAAATCACTGATCCCAGATCCCCGTAGCAAGTATGAGTGAAAACGTTTGAAATATTGCAAGAAATACGAAGATGTGACACAGAGACATAAAACGAGCAAATGCTGTTGGAAAAATGGTGCTGACAGATCCAGTGCAGCTGAAACTGAATCCCAGAGAGAGCCGGCTCTCTGCTTCCCTAACCTGCAGGTAGCCAGAGAGAAAGGCACAGTGACCCAGGAAGAAGGGGGCCGGCGGGAGCTCTGCGGCAGAGCCTCTGCTCCCACCGCTGCAGCCACCCTGGCCCCGGGCCTTTTTCTAAAGCCTCAGGCGCTGGCTTTGGCTTGCTGTTTCCCCTGACTGATCATCTTTTTCCTTAGCTCTTGACTCTCTGGTTCCAGGGAGGCCTTTGGTGTCACCCTCTAAAACCATACCAGTCCCCGTGGCCCTTAGCATTTGCCACTGGTCAGCTTAGGGAATGCTTTGCCTCTTCCTCTGCGCTCTGGAGCACTGAGACTCAAGCACTCGGTGATGCAATGGCCCATAAGCGTTAGGGACAAGGCAGCTCACATTCACTGCTCTGTCCCAGGCACCATGTGAGTCTGCCCCACGGAGTCGCCTGGTTGATGGACTGAGAGAGAGGCAGGTGGGAAGGGTGATCTGGGAGGGGAGGAGAGCCGGGTGGAGAGCCTTGTGGTGGGGACAGTCAGAGCAGGACTGAAGGGTGGGGAGGAACCCGCCACACACACGTTCTGAGTAGGTTTGTATGGCAGCCCTGTGGCCCCTGGGCCTCCACGTCTGGCCCTGCCCTGCTGGGTGGAGAGTGGGTGGCCCGGGTTCCGTCTCTGTGTGGGAAAGGGCCGGATGGCCAGGGAGAGCCCCAGAGCCCAGAGTGGAGAGCAGGCGCTGGGCCAGCTCCCCAAGGCCTGGCTTTGGGGCCCAGAGAAGGCTGGGCATAGTGAGCTCTCTGATTCTTGGCATGTGGGCTTCGGGCTGTCCCCTCTGGCCTCTGGAGGGAGAGGGTAATTGGCATTTCCTGCTCTCTTGCAGCCTCAGGCTCTCTGGGGTCCTGCTCTGGTCTCTGACCCTTAGACAGGAATGTCCTTTCCCATCGGAGCTCCAGAGACCCTCTAGGTTTGGGTCACCACATGCTCCCTTGTCTTCTTTAACTCCTGATGGGCTCCCCTTCCTGGCCTCAGGGCGTCCGGTCCCTTAAACAATCACCAAGAGCTGCCCTTCGTCTGTCACTCAGCCAGGCCCTGTGGGCATTGCCTCCCCCAACCTCAGACTACCCTGTGTGGCTGGTGCTGTATTTCTCCATTTGACTGATTGATAAGAGTGGTTTTCATCTTTTCTGGAGACATTTTCATTGCTGGGTGACATCCCAGACACTTCATCTTTGGGATGAATTCTGTTCTTGTCTACGTGCTTGCTGCCCCTTCTCGGGGAGGGACAGTCCTGCGTCCCATCCTGAGAATGCCTTGCAGGCTCGGTTCAGGCCAACAAGACAGGACTGGAAGCAGACTTTAGCGTCAAAACCCTGAGAGCCATTGTAGGCAGGTTCTGCCTCTCTTCTCGCCGCGCCTGCTCTGCTGGGCCCAGAAAGGGGTGGATCCGGGTCGTGTCTGCTTCCCAGAATAAAGACATGCGGCCAAACCACAGAGAACATGTAACGGGAGCAAGACATCAACCTTTGTTGTTGTAAGCCGCTGGGATCTGGGGTTGTTTGCAGCATAAGCTAGTGAAAGCTGGTGGCTACAGCGTGCATTACCACATTAAATCCTCCGACGAGCCCTGGGGGGTCGGTATTCATATACCCATTTTCATCATGAATGCTCTAAGCCCGCTAAATCCCAGAAAAGGAGTCTGCATGGCTCTGACTCCACAGAGTCAACAACGCAGGACCAGAGCCAAACTCATTAAAAGGGAATTTTACTCTTGTGTCTTTAGGAAAAAGCTGGAAAGGGGGTCCACGTGGAGCTCTTAATTGAATTTCTTACTCCCTCCTTCCCCAGCCTGTCACGGGTTCCTCAGGTCCTCTCCCGTCCTGAGCTCCCCACCTTTCTTCACCTCTGCACGCCTCCCTCCCCACCAAAGCAGACGCATTTTTTCCCCACTAAAAATAGATCTGGGAACCTCCTTGTTGGGGGAATGCTCGATCTTCCCTGTTTCAAGATGGGCCCTCTTCGCACACCCTGGAGATGACTGATCAAGGAGCCTTCCTGCCACACCCATGGGCTCAGCTCCGTCATCCAGGAGAGACTGGGTGACTTGTTGAGCTTCATCCTCAGAGAATGAGCATCTGTTTCTTGCAAAAAGGAGAAAGAAAGTGAAAAAGTAGCAGAAGTCTCTTCCATGGGCAGGAAGAGGGGCAAAAGCTGTGGCCATATGAAGTTAATAACATTTGTTAATAATAATAATACATTCTAGCAATAATAATGTAACAATAGCATTTCATACTTATTGAGTTTAGTGCATCCCAAGCCCCGTGCTAAACATTTTCTATACACTCATCTCATTCATTCCTTATTGCAACCGTGTAAGGTGACAGAACCCTCATTTTATGGAAGAGAACTGAAGCCAGGAGCAGTTGTAAAACTTGCCCAAGGACTTAAGCTCAAAAGTGATAGAATGGAGGGTCAGAACCAGTTCTGAACCCATAGCCGTTTTTGGAACCCCATGCCATGCTAGACTGATGAGGCTGGCTCTCTGCTTACCAACTCTGGGGCTGCCAGGCCCTTGGACACGTGCCCAGCCCCGAGCATGCCCAGGGGGTCCTGTGTCCCCATCCCCACCTCCTTCACCGGCTTCGTCTTCATCTTCGTCTTCCCTGTCTTGGCCCTTATTGCGTCTCTCCAGTTTCTCTGAGTCCCTGGGGCACAGCCCAGGCCCAAGAAGGAGTGTGTGCTCAGTAAATATTTGTTTAATGAATGGCTGATTGGTGTTTATTTATTCAGTTTACATGAAGCGGGTGGTTTGGTTGCTCTTACTGTTTGGTGAAGGCTCCAGGCCACATCTGGATTTGATATCTGTCGTCCATGGCCTGAAAGCCCCTCGATGAGCAACATCTTCCTTCCTCGACTTTCATAGTAGCCGCATGCTTAATTGATTTCTTACTCCTCCTTCCCCAGCCTGTCACGGGTTCCTCAGGTCCTCTCCGTCCTGAGCTCCCCACCTTTCTTCACCTCTGCACGTCCCTCCACTCCAAAGCAGACGCATTTTTTCCCCACTAAAAATAGATCTGGGAACCTCCTTGTTGGGGGAATGCTCGATCTTCCCTGTTTCAAGATGGGCCCTCTTCGCACACCCTGGAGATGACTGATCAAGGAGCCTTCCTGCCACACCCATGGGCTCAGCTCCGTCATCCAGGAGAGACTGGGTGACTTGTTGAGCTTCATCCTCAGAGAATGAGCATCTGTTTCTTGCAAAAAGGAGAAAGAAAGTGAAAAAGTAGCAGAAGTCTCTTCCATGGGCAGGAAGAGGGGCAAAAGCTGTGGCCATATGAAGTTAATAACATTTGTTAATAATAATAATACATTCTAGCAATAATAATGTAACAATAGCATTTCATACTTATTGAGTTTAGTGCATCCCAAGCCCCGTGCTAAACATTTTCTATACACTCATCTCATTCATTCCTTATTGCAACCGTGTAAGGTGACAGAACCCTCATTTTATGGAAGAGAACTGAAGCCAGGAGCAGTTGTAAAACTTGCCCAAGGACTTAAGCTCAAAAGTGATAGAATGGAGGGTCAGAACCAGTTCTGAACCCATAGCCGTTTTTGGAACCCCATGCCATGCTAGACTGATGAGGCTGGCTCTCTGCTTACCAACTCTGGGGCTGCCAGGCCCTTGGACACGTGCCCAGCCCCGAGCATGCCCAGGGGGTCCTGTGTCCCCATCCCCACCTCCTTCACCGGCTTCGTCTTCATCTTCGTCTTCCCTGTCTTGGCCCTTATTGCGTCTCTCCAGTTTCTCTGAGTCCCTGGGGCACAGCCCAGGCCCAAGAAGGAGTGTGTGCTCAGTAAATATTTGTTTAATGAATGGCTGATTGGTGTTTATTTATTCAGTTTACATGAAGCGGGTGGTTTGGTTGCTCTTACTGTTTGGTGAAGGCTCCAGGCCACATCTGGATTTGATATCTGTCGTCCATGGCCTGAAAGCCCCTCGATGAGCAACATCTTCCTTCCTGTCTGGGACTCGACTTTTTCATAGTAGCCGCATGACATGTTTCACCTTTGCCACTTCCAGAGCAGACTAACTTAAAAAATTTTTTCCATTTAAAAAAAATCTTGACGATTCCTTGTCTGGAGGACTCAGTCAGTTTTTGTTTGTTCTCAGGATGGAGTTGGTCCTCGGACTCTGAGAGGGCTTGTCAAGGAGCTTTCTGCTCACAGCCCGTGACCTGGGGTCCAGTCCCTGTCTTCTCACATGACCAATGGAAGAGTCCACGGGCCAGGGAATGGCTGACTGGCACCGAGGTTTGTCATGTAACATTTTCCCAAACCTCAGACATCCACGGCAGCAAGAGGGAGAGCGTTCTTAATAAAAGAAAATTCTTTCATAATTGGCAGCCAAGGGAAACAAGCCAACTTATTGACACACACACACACCAATGGTGCATTGGAGGCCTCATCTGATGGCCTTTCAGGCTTCCAATGCAAAGAAGCAAAAAGCAGACAGACATAAATTAAGTCGCCAACACGTGAACAAATTCCATTCCAAGAGTGCGTTGGTAAGTCCGATCTGTTCTTAAGTCCGACAAAGTTAGCCCAGGTCCCCAACTCACAGGCTTCCCAGGTGGCGCTAGTGGTAAAGAACCTGCCTGCTAATGCAGGAGACATAAGAAATGCGGATTTGATCCCTGGGTTGGGGAGATCCCCTGGAGGAGGGCACAGCAACCTGCTCCAGTGGTCTTGCCTGGGGAATCCCCACGGGCAGAGGAGCCTGGTGGGCCTCCAGTCCCTGGGGGCGCACAGAGTCGCAGAGACGCAACTGAAGCATTTAGCAGCCAGCTAACACAAGAGGCTATACAGTACTGTGTTGGAGTAGGTGTATGATAGTTTCCACAGAAATAACCCATACTTAAAAATACAGATAGTAGAGAAAACATTTTTAGTCTTGCAGTACAGTACCTCGGAAGGCACAGGGGTATAGTACAGTTGTACAAAACAGGGAGGCTGGCATGCTGAAGTCCATGGAGTTACCGAGTCAGACATGACTTATCAACACAACAGCAACAGCAGCCGCTGGCATTCAGGCGCAGGCTCGCATATCTGCAGCCTTGAAAGTTCGAAGCTTGAAGGTTTCTGCGTAGGGGACTTACTGTATTGCTTCCCACGGAATCTTGGAATATTCTTGTCTGCTGCATGAGAGGGGCAGGAGGTATTACTCACATCCTGTGCCTCTCCAGAGCCAGGAGAACCCCTCACCCTCAGCACAGAGAGTGATTAGTTGGGAGTGGGGGGAGCGGCAGGGTTTGGATCGCTGCTCCTTCAGATCACATTCATTCAGCCCCATAGACATTCCTCATAATCCAGAAGCCCGGGCCTCAGCTCCTCGGTACCCAGTGCACTCTGGCAAGGGGGCGCGCACAGTTCTACTCCTGAGAGGGGAGATTCTGCCCGGGCACGAGCCATGTGCTTGGTTGATGTATTAGGGTCCAAATCAAAAATCCTTCAGAAATTCAGAATTTCTGGGTGCTTCCCAGGTGGTGCTACTGGTAAAGAACCTGCTAGCCAGTGCAGGAGAAGTAAGAGATGTGGGTTCGATCCCTGGGTCAGTAAATTAACGAGTGCCAAGCACTCCTTGCACTGCAAGGCGGTGTCCTTACCCACTGGACCACCAGAGGAAGCCCCTGCCAAGCACTCCTGACTCTCCCTCCAGTTGTTGGCCAGCTCAGGATTTTCAGCCTGCAGTGGCTCAAGCCTGAGTTTCAATAACAGTTCTCTGAGGTGTCTCCTCCCCAGTATTCTTCCTTCCTTGACAGCGATGGTCATTAGAAGCCATTTTCTGACTTGTGTGTGCCCCTCGTTGTCTGCGTGACCGTTCTGTTGAGAGTGGTCTCTAAAGAGCGCGCGAGTTCATCTTCAGCATGGAGCAAGTGAGCGGGTGGGAGTGCTTCATACAGCAGGCGCCGGGGACAGGGAGGGGTGATTTCTCCAAGTCTTACAGTCGGTGGAAGATGAATGATCCGAATTCAAGTGACTTGACTGAGAATCACGGACTTTCAGACCATAAAAGCCAGGGAAAACCTTTCACAGATAAGAGCACAGAGGTCCAGAGAGAAATTGGTTTGCCTGGTGGCCCCCCCAGTACAGTACCTCGGAAGGCACAGGGGTATAGTACAGTTGTACAAAACAGGGAGGCTGGCATGCTGAAGTCCATGGAGTTACCGAGTCAGACATGACTTATCAACACAACAGCAACAGCAGCCGCTGGCATTCAGGCGCAGGCTCGCATATCTGCAGCCTTGAAAGTTCGAAGCTTGAAGGTTTCTGCGTAGGGGACTTACTGTATTGCTTCCCACGGAATCTTGGAATATTCTTGTCTGCTGCATGAGAGGGGCAGGAGGTATTACTCACATCCTGTGCCTCTCCAGAGCCAGGAGAACCCCTCACCCTCAGCACAGAGAGTGATTAGTTGGGAGTGGGGAGCGGCAGGGTTTGGATCGCTGCTCCTTCAGATCACATTCATTCAGCCCCATAGACATTCCTCATAATCCAGAAGCCCGGGCCTCAGCTCCTCGGTACCCAGTGCACTCTGGCAAGGGGGCGCGCACAGTTCTACTCCTGAGAGGGGAGATTCTGCCCGGGCACGAGCCATGTGCTTGGTTGATGTATTAGGGTCCAAATCAAAAATCCTTCAGAAATTCAGAATTTCTGGGTGCTTCCCAGGTGGTGCTACTGGTAAAGAACCTGCTAGCCAGTGCAGGAGAAGTAAGAGATGTGGGTTCGACCCCTGGGTCAGTAAATTAACGAGTGCCAAGCACTCCTTGCACTGCAAGGCGGTGTCCTTACCCACTGGACCACCAGAGGAAGCCCCTGCCAAGCACTCCTGACTCTCCCTCCAGTTGTTGGCCAGCTCAGGATTTTCAGCCTGCAGTGGCTCAAGCCTGAGTTTCAATAACAGTTCTCTGAGGTGTCTCCTCCCCAGTATTCTTCCTTCCTTGACAGCGATGGTCATTAGAAGCCATTTTCTGACTTGTGTGTGCCCCTCGTTGTCTGCGTGACCGTTCTGTTGAGAGTGGTCTCTAAAGAGCGCGCGAGTTCATCTTCAGCATGGAGCAAGTGAGCGGGTGGGAGTGCTTCATACAGCAGGCGCCCGGGGACAGGGAGGGGGGTGATTTCTCCAAGTCTTACAGTCGGTGGAAGATGAATGATCCGAATTCAAGTGACTTGACTGAGAATCACGGACTTTCAGACCATAAAAAGCCAGGGGAAAACCTTTCGCTTACAGATAAGAGCACAGAGGTCCAGAGAGAGAAATTGGTTTGCCTGGTGCCACAGAGCCCATGGGCGACCAGGGCTGGGGGTGTAAGCCAACTTTTCTCATCCAGGTTTGTGGTTCTTCCTGCTGCCTCCCTATCTACTTTTCCTTTGGTCCCTGGGGTCTTTTAATTTCCAGGGGAATAATTTCATAACTATGGTGGCCTACCAATTTGGGAGGAATGGAAAACACACCAGCATGAACATCAGTGAGAAGGGTTTTCCAAAAAGTATGAAGCCTAATGAAATGTCCTGAGATAGTCTTGATTTTTCACTCCCCATCTCTCTGCTAGCAAAGCTTATTAAAGATGTAAACATTTTGACAGGTCTTCTTAACTTTTTAACATGGAATGTATTTGGCAGTTCCCAAATGTGATTGGTTTTAAAGAGTATCATACATCAAAGGAAAAGCATTTTACCTGTTCTCAATGAAGGGGAATGAAAAAGAATGAAAGAAAATGTGTGTCGGGAGTTGGTTATCCTGAACTAGGGAGCAGGAATTTCAGGGCCAGTGTTTCTTCATTGTGAAAGAGCAAGTTTGAACCTTGAGCCCAGATTAGGGAATGAACCTTGGCCCCTGATCTTAATGACTAATTTCTCCTAAGTTAACTTTTCCTCCATTTAGTCCTTTAGTACTAGCCGAGTACTTTTCAACCTACCAATTATGCAAGGATTTCTCTAGGTGGATAGGGACATTCTAACTCAGCGTTCAGAGAAAAGCTCAGGTTTAATTTCATCCCCGGGATCAGTCTGGTTTCATTCATTTCCCATATTGCGCTCACAATTTTATTAATTCACCTGACTAGTGATCAGTTTACTTCTGATCATTGTTTCTTTTCCTAACATAAAACTTACTAAGGATGTTAGATGAAAACCGTATGTTTTGTAGATAGGGTTATCAAATAATGCATGGGATATATTTATACTTAAAAATGATTACTTGTTCACTTGAAATTCAAACTTAATTGAGTATCCTGCATTTTTAACATTTTATTTATTTATTTATTTATTTATCTTTTGGGGGGTGGGGTGGAGAGGGAGGGGGACGGGCGGACCATTTCTATTGGTCTTTCATTTGTCTATTTTCATCTGTCTTTGTTCGTTGGCTCCTGTGGGCCTCCCATCGTGGTGGCCTCTGTCGTCGCAGAGCACCGGCTCTGAGCGCATGCGCTCCAGAGCTCCGGCTCGGTAATTGGACACATGGGTCCAGCTGCTCCGTGACACATGGGATCTTCCCAGGCCAGGGATCAAACCGGCGCCCCTTGCACTGCAAGGCGGTGTCCTTACCCACTGGACCACCAGGGGAAGCCCAGTATCCTGCATTTTAATGTGCTAAATCAAGTGATCCTGTTTGAACTGTGTAATAAATACCCTCCTGAAATTTTGCATTTGAATTAAGTTCTTTTCCGCTAAATAAAATCAGACATTTAAGTGTTTTAGGGATCTGAATGTTTATCTTTTGATAAAGACATGTGAGTTCATCTTCATAACAGGTCTGGGTTTTTATATATCTGGCTTGCTTTCAGTATGATATACCCGTATGTGTTATATAAGTTCAGTTTTAAAAATATTCATTTTGTGTATCATCCACCGCTCACCCTCCCTCCCCCAGGCACACACTATTTCATCATTTGCAGACTCCAAGGCACAGTTTAGAAGTAGATCAATTTCCTCTCATTTACGTGCTTCTATTTCATGGCTTTTGAGATCTGTTTCAGGAAAAAGACTCACCCATTGTGAAGTTTGTGAGTTTTGTTTTTTTTTTTTCTTTTTATCTTTGAGCCATGAACCCAAAAGAGTTCTACAGAGGATTTGATATCCACAGTAACAACATTTATTGAATACTTATTGTATGCCAGGCCATGTATGTGCTTTCTATATGTACTGCTTCATTCAATTCGAATGAGCCTGCGAATCTAGGGACTGTTAGTATTAATATCTCCATTTTACAGATGAGGAAACAAAAGTCCCAGTAATTTGCCTCTGGTTTCATGACCAGTAAGCTAACGTGCCA
This sequence comes from Tragulus kanchil, assembly GCA_022376925.1. Classification (NCBI taxonomy): domain Eukaryota; kingdom Metazoa; phylum Chordata; class Mammalia; order Artiodactyla; family Tragulidae; genus Tragulus; species Tragulus kanchil. Next base: position 70,691,408 of record JAIOJX010000003.1, on the reverse strand, counting down.
GGATTCAGGCCCAGATCTCATACTTCTAATTCACACCCCAAACAGAAGGTCTCCCATTGGAAGACTAGCTGCCTTGTGAAATATGGAAAGTGCAGACACTCATTGAGAAAAGGGGGATCTAGGAAAGTTTGTTGCAATCAACTGGCTAAGGCCAGCTCCAGAGCAGCCAACGGAGAGTGGAGAAGGTTGTCTCTGCTCTCTTCAGAGGCGGGCTGGCAGTCGAAAGCCTATAAGGAAAATCCCGAAGTATTTACACATACTTTGAAATTAGGGCGTCTATTGCTTTCAAGTGTAATAGAACCAGCGGGAGAATGTGTATAAAGACTCTTGGAGATTTTGGTGAAGTTCTAATAGGGCGTTTCTGTATAGAGTCTGAAAAGTCAGCTTGCTGCCGGATACTTTGCAGCCATGTCTTAGGAACTGGGTGTTCCAGGTGGGTGCCTGTGGGAACGCACTTTGAGAAGCCCTGCTTAAGCCACTGAGTTCCTGGAGGGCAGGAATTGTTTCACCCGTCTCTGCAGCCTCATACCTAGAACAGAGCCGGATATGTATCCCCTGTTGGTTGAGATAGTATCACAGGGAATGCTGAACAGGAGCGGTTTCCGTTGACATTTCAGGCTGCTGAAAATAACCAATTAGAATTCTAATCATAAGGAGAGAGGGTTTTTTTTTTTTTTTCCCAGCTTTTATAAGTGCAAAGTGTTGACTTTGATCTCCAGGGTCTACATTTCTAAGGGGCTGGTGGCGGGTGGGGTGCAGATGGTGGATGAGCATGTATTTCTGCACAGCGAGATCCTGACGATGCTTTATCAGTGCGGCCAGAGCACACGCTGTTACTTTTTCTTCCACTTATTGAATGCAGGAAAAAGACTCACCCATTGTGAAGTTGTGAGTTTTGTTTTTTCTTTTATCTTTGAGCCATGAACCCAAAAGAGTTCTACAGAGGATTTGATATCCACAGTAACAACATTTATTGAATACTTATTGTATGCCAGGCCATGTATGTGCTTTCTATATGTACTGCTTCATTCAATTCGAATGAGCCTGCGAATCTAGGGACTGTTAGTATTAATATCTCCATTTTACAGATGAGGAAACAAAAGTCCCAGTAATTTGCCTCTGGTTTCATGACCAGTAAGCTAACGTGCCAGGATTCAGGCCCAGATCTCATACTTCTAATTCACACCCCAAACAGAAGGTCTCCCATTGGAAGACTAGCTGCCTTGTGAAATATGGAAAGTGCAGACACTCATTGAGAAAAGGGGGATCTAGGAAAGTTTGTTGCAATCAACTGGCTAAGGCCAGCTCCAGAGCAGCCAACGGAGAGTGGAGAAGGTTGTCTCTGCTCTCTTCAGAGGCGGGCTGGCAGTCGAAAGCCTATAAGGAAAATCCCGAAGTATTTACACATACTTTGAAATTAGGGCGTCTATTGCTTTCAAGTGTAATAGAACCAGCGGGAGAATGTGTATAAAGACTCTTGGAGATTTTGGTGAAGTTCTAATAGGGCGTTTCTGTATAGAGTCTGAAAAGTCAGCTTGCTGCCGGATACTTTGCAGCCATGTCTTAGGAACTGGGTGTTCCAGGTGGGTGCCTGTGGGAACGCACTTTGAGAAGCCCTGCTTAAGCCACTGAGTTCCTGGAGGGCAGGAATTGTTTCACCCGTCTCTGCAGCCTCATACCTAGAACAGAGCCGGATATGTATCCCCTGTTGGTTGAGATAGTATCACAGGGAATGCTGAACAGGAGCGGTTTCCGTTGACATTTCAGGCTGCTGAAAATAACCAATTAGAATTCTAATCATAAGGAGAGAGGTTTTTTTTTTTTTTTTCCCAGCTTTTATAAGTGCAAAGTGTTGACTTTGATCTCCAGGGTCTACATTTCTAAGGGGCTGGTGGCGGGTGGGGTGCAGATGGTGGATGAGCATGTATTTCTGCACAGCGAGATCCTGACGATGCTTTATCAGTGCGGCCAGAGCACACGCTTCTTTGTGAAGATACATCCGTGTCTTCCTCCCTTCCCTAGCTGACACTGGAGATTAGGCTCAAGCTTTAAGCTCATACAAAGCCTTTGAGGGAAACCCTTAATGAGGAACTGATCCTTTTTAAATGCAAGTCTAATTACTTCTACAGCAGCGTTTCTATTTTGGATGCTTCCCATGAATAAAGGCTCTTTCATGCCACTGATGCCAGGCTCGCCCCTCAGTTTCAGCAGAAAGAACACCCAGCACGTGGCCTGACCGATAGACCCCAATGAGAAAGCCAGTGACCCTTTTCTGCTAAGCAGCTGGCTGGATTTCAAAGGCCACAGGGAGAGAGAAACTTGGATCCCACGTTTACAAGCCCTTGAAAATGTGTCTATCTTTTCTCTGCTGGTGAACTATTTGCTCCCTCTTTTCATAGTGGATGACGGGCATCCTGAGGCCGTGAGCCTTTCAGCATGATCTCCCAGAGGACCCAAGAAAATTGGAGAGGTTACTGTGGTCATTTTAGCCACATGGATACTTGCTTTTTTAGTATCCAGCATTCGATGGAAGCCATACAGGGGCTTCCCTGGTGGCTCACGGGTAAAGAATCTGCCTTCAATGCAGGAGATGCGGGTTCGATCCCTGGTTTGGGAAGATCCCCTGGAGGAGAAAATGGCTACATACTCCAGCATTTCTTGCTGAGAAACTCCCATGGGCAGAGAAGCCTAGAAGGCTACAGTCTACGGGGTCACAAAGAGTCAGACACGACTGAGCGACTAAACAACAGCTTATGGGATTCGTAACTCTGGTGTCAGAATTGCCCAAACATTGATACTATCATTTACTTACTGAGTGACCCTGAGCATGTCACACAGCCTCTTTAAGATGTACTCATTCATAAAATAGACATAATGATGTTTATAGAGTGTGGAAGATGCTCACAGAGTGATTTGTACAAATTAACACATATGTGCAAAGCGCTTAGCACAGTGCTTGAAATATAGCTATCCTTTGATAAATGTGAGCGTCTATGAGAAAAGTGTAAAAAAAGAGATAAAAACCTAAAAGGATTTCAAAGACTATCTTTTTTTTTTTTTAAATGTTGGCCTCTTTTTTATTGATTTTTTATTTATTTATTTTTCATCTATCTTTATTCTTCGGCCTGTGTGGGCCTCCCTCGCTCCAGAGCACTGGCTCATAACTGGACACACTGGTCCAGCTGCTCCGGAGCACGTGGGACCTTCCCGGTTCAGAGATCAAACCAGTGCCCCTTGGCCTGCAAGGTGGACTCTTTACCCACTGAATCACCAGGGAAGCCCTCAAGGACTATCTTTAAGCATATGATACAGCACATAGAGAATGATAGAAAAATAAGACAAAATCATGGCAAGAAAGTCTTTGATTATTATTACTTTTTAAAAGATTTATTTATTTATTTATTTTGGGCAGGGGTCGGGTTGGGGAGGGAGGGGGCGGGCCACTTCTATTGGTCTTTCATTTGCTCCCTCTTTTCATAGTGGATGACGGGCATCCTGAGGCCGTGAGCCTTTCAGCATGATCTCCCAGAGGACCCAAGAAAATTGGAGAGGTTACTGTGGTCATTTTAGCCACATGGATACTTGCTTTTAGTATCCAGCATTCGATGGAAGCCATACAGGGGCTTCCCTGGTGGCTCACGGGTAAAGAATCTGCCTTCAATGCAGGAGATGCGGGTTCGATCCCTGGTTTGGGAAGATCCCCTGGAGGAGAAAATGGCTACATACTCCAGCATTTCTTGCTGAGAAACTCCCATGGGCAGAGAAGCCTAGAAGGCTACAGTCTCGGGGTCACAAAGAGTCAGACACGACTGAGCGACTAAACAACAGCTTATGGGATTCGTAACTCTGGTGTCAGAATTGCCCAAACATTGATACTATCATTTACTTACTGAGTGACCCTGAGCATGTCACACAGCCTCTTTAAGATGTACTCATTCATAAAATAGACATAATGATGTTTATAGAGTGTGGAAGATGCTCACAGAGTGATTTGTACAAATTAACACATATGTGCAAAGCGCTTAGCACAGTGCTTGAAATATAGCTATCCTTTGATAAATGTGAGCGTCTATGAGAAAAGTGTAAAAAAAGAGATAAAAACCTAAAAGGATTTCAAAGACTATCTTTTTTTTTTTTTAAATGTTGGCCTCTTTTTTATTGATTTTTTATTTATTTATTTTTCATCTATCTTTATTCTTCGGCCTGTGTGGGCCTCCCTCGCTCCAGAGCACTGGCTCATAACTGGACACACTGGTCCAGCTGCTCCGGAGCACGTGGGACCTTCCCGGTTCAGAGATCAAACCAGTGCCCCTTGGCCTGCAAGGTGGACTCTTTACCCACTGAATCACCAGGGAAGCCCTCAAGGACTATCTTTAAGCATATGATACAGCACATAGAGAATGATAGAAAAATAAGACAAAATCATGGCAAGAAAGTCTTTGATTATTATTACTTTTTAAAAGATTTATTTATTTATTTATTTTGGGCAGGGGTCGGGTTGGGGAGGGAGGGGAGCGGGCGGGCCACTTCTATTGGTCTTTCATTTCTCTATTTTCATCCATCTTTGTTCTTTGGCTCCTGTGGGCCTCCCATCGCAGTGGCCTCTGTTGTCACAGAGCACCGGCTCTGGGCGCATGCGCTCCAGAGCTCCGGCTCGGTAGTTGGACACATGGGTCCAGCTGCTCCGTGGCACATGGGATCTTCCCAGGCCAGGGATCGAACCGGCGCCCCTTGCACTGCAAGGCGGTGTCTTTACCCACTGGACCACCAGGGGAAGCCCGTCTTTGATTATTATTAAGAATAATATGATGCTGTGCTGTGCTTAGTCATTCAATTATGTCCAACTCTGGGCAGCCCGCCAAGCTCCTCTGTCCATGGGATTCTCCAGGCAAGAATACTGGAGTGGGTTGCCGTGCCTTCCTCCAGGGGATCTTCTCCACCCAGGAAGTGAACCGAGGTTTCCGGCACTGCGGGTGGATTCTTTACCAGCTGGGCTACCAGTTCAGTTCAGTTCAGTTGCCCAGTTGTGTCTGACTCTTTGTGACCCCATGAGCCACCAGGGAAGCCCCAATATGATGCTTAGGGTGATTAAACACTTGGATGAAATTTTTCTATCTTTCCTTTAATGTTTTTAAAAACTGTTCACTGTGTATTGGGGTATAGCTGATGAACAACGCTGCGATAGTTTCCGGTGGACAGTGAAGGGACTCAGCCGTCCAGGTACATGTACCACTCTGCCCCAGACTCCCCTCCCAACACTTGGGTGGAATCTTATCCTTCTTAGCGTTCTCCTGATTCTTAGCTCTCCTGGAGCTGCATATTAATAGAATAGCAACCAAAACAAAGGGTTTAAAAATATAGTTAGAGACATTTGCTCCAAATACAACTCTTAGCAAATAAAATTATACTCTCACACTTGGCCGCAGTGGACCTCCCCTGAATGGACTCTTACCCCGAATCAAGGACCTAATCTTTAAGCATATGATACAGCACATAGAGAATGATAGAAAAATAAGACAAAATCATGGCAAGAAAGTCTTTGATTATTATTACTTTTTAAAAGATTTATTTATTTATTCATTTTTGGGCAGGGGTCGGGTTGGGGAGGGAGGGGAAAGAGCGGGCCACTTCTATTGGTCTTTCATTTCTCTATTTTCATCCGTCTTTGTTCTTTGGCTCCTGTGGGCCTCCCATCGCGGTGGCATCTGTTGTTGCAGAGCACCGGCTCTGGGCGCATGCGCTCCAGAGCTCCGGCTCGGTAGTTGGACACATGGGTCCAGCTGCTCCGTGGCACATGGGATCTTCCCAGGCCAGGGATCGAACCGGCGCCCCTTGCACTGCAAGGCGGTGTCTTTACCCACTGGACCACCAGGGGAAGCCCGTCTTTGATTATTATTAAGAATAATATGATGCTGTGCTGTGCTTAGTCATTCAATTATGTCCAACTCTGGGCAGCCCGCCAAGCTCCTCTGTCCATGGGATTCTCCAGGCAAGAATACTGGAGTGGGTTGCCGTGCCTTCCTCCAGGGGATCTTCTCCACCCAGGAAGTGAACCGAGGTTTCCGGCACTGCGGGTGGATTCTTTACCAGCTGGGCTACCAGTTCAGTTCAGTTCAGTTGCCCAGTTGTGTCTGACTCTTTGTGACCCCATGAGCCACCAGGGAAGCCCCAATATGATGCTTAGGGTGATTAAACACTTGGATGAAATTTTTCTATCTTTCCTTTAATGTTTTTAAAAACTGTTCACTGTGTATTGGGGTATAGCTGATGAACAACGCTGCGATAGTTTCCGGTGGACAGTGAAGGGACTCAGCCGTCCAGGTACATGTACCACTCTGCCCCAGACTCCCCTCCCAACACTTGGGTGGAATCTTATCCTTCTTAGCGTTCTCTCCTGATTCTTAGCTCTCCTGGAGCTGCATATTAATAGAATAGCAACCAAAACAAAGGGTTTAAAAATATAGTTAGAGACATTTGCTCCAAATACAACTCTTAGCAAATAAAATTATACTCAATAATACTGTAATCATAGAATTTAAAAGTGCTCCTGCAGCTCAAAGCAGCTTCTAAAGATTTCACAGGGAATGGCTGGATTGAGCATCAGGATTTAGCTTCAGCAGTTGATATTAAAACCCACCTGCTATGTGTGTGAGGTATAAGCCAAGAACAACAGTCAAACTAGGTAGGGGATGTCAAGCAGGCAGGAGAGATGGGAATACTGGTTGTGTATCTAGTGATTTGTGGAGAGTGTACTGGGATCCTTATATTGGTGGTTCTTTTGTTTTTCTTAGTAAATATTTTAATTCCTGGGAAACTGGAGCTCAGAGACTAAGTAAAATAACTTACCCCAGTTATAGAATTAAGCAGGGATGGAGGGAGGGTTCACATTTAGGTCCTTCTGATGTCCTGGGTTTTCCTGACGCCATGGGGCATGCACCTGTGGAGTGTGTATGTCTTGCTGCAAGGGCTTCCCAGGTTGCTCAGTGGCAAAGAATCCTCCGGCCAATGCAGGAGACGCAGGTCCCACCCCTGATTCGAGAAGAGCCCACACGCCTCAGAGCAACTCAGCCCTTGCACTCCACACTGAGTCTGTGCTCTGAAGCCCGGGAGTTTCAACTGCTGAAGCCCCACGCCACACCCTAGAGCCTGTGCTCCTCAAGAAGAAAAACTACTGCAACGAGAAGCCTGAGCACAGCAGCTCCAGAGTAGCTTCCACACGCGGCAACAAAGAACCTCACAGCCAAAAATACATACATAAATAAATACAAGCCAGAATAAAGAGAGACAAACCACTTCGGGTCACAAGATCATCTCAGCAGTTCTCTTGGGCTGTCATAGGCCAGACTTGTAACTCTTTCTCCAGTCAAATCTGCTGTCCCCTGAGTGAGTTCCTGGTTAATTTTAAACGTGGACTGTGAGGGACTTCCCTGGCAATCCAGCGCGCAAGGCTCTGTGCTGCCAGTGGGGGAGGGGTCAGTTATGCTATCTGGGGATCCTTCTTAGCGTTCTCTCCTGATTCTTAGCTCTCCTGGAGCTGCATATTAATAGAATAGCAACCAAAACAAAGGGTTTAAAAATATAGTTAGAGACATTTGCTCCAAATACAACTCTTAGCAAATAAAATTATACTCAATAATACTGTAATCATAGAATTTAAAAGTGCTCCTGCAGCTCAAAGCAGCTTCTAAAGATTTCACAGGGAATGGCTGGATTGAGCATCAGGATTTAGCTTCAGCAGTTGATATTAAAACCCACCTGCTATGTGTGTGAGGTATAAGCCAAGAACAACAGTCAAACTAGGTAGGGGATGTCAAGCAGGCAGGAGAGATGGGAATACTGGTTGTGTATCTAGTGATTTGTGGAGAGTGTACTGGGATCCTTATATTGGTGGTTCTTTTGTTTTTCTTAGTAAATATTTTAATTCCTGGGAAACTGGAGCTCAGAGACTAAGTAAAATAACTTACCCCAGTTATAGAATTAAGCAGGGATGGAGGGAGGGTTCACATTTAGGTCCTTCTGATGTCCTGGGTTTTCCTGACGCCATGGGGCATGCACCTGTGGAGTGTGTATGTCTTGCTGCAAGGGCTTCCCAGGTTGCTCAGTGGCAAAGAATCCTCCGGCCAATGCAGGAGACGCAGGTCCCACCCCTGATTCGAGAAGAGCCCACACGCCTCAGAGCAACTCAGCCCTTGCACTCCACACTGAGTCTGTGCTCTGAAGCCCGGGAGTTTCAACTGCTGAAGCCCCACGCCACACCCTAGAGCCTGTGCTCCTCAAGAAGAAAAACTACTGCAACGAGAAGCCTGAGCACAGCAGCTCCAGAGTAGCTTCCACACGCGGCAACAAAGAACCTCACAGCCAAAAATACATACATAAATAAATACAAGCCAGAATAAAGAGAGACAAACCACTTCGGGTCACAAGATCATCTCAGCAGTTCTCTTGGGCTGTCATAGGCCAGACTTGTAACTCTTTCTCCAGTCAAATCTGCTGTCCCCTGAGTGAGTTCCTGGTTAATTTTAAACGTGGACTGTGAGGGACTTCCCTGGCAATCCAGCGCGCAAGGCTCTGTGCTGCCAGTGCAGGGGGTCAGGTTCAAATCCCTGGTCGGGGAGTTATGATCTCAGGTGCTGGGGGGCATGGCCCAAACCACCATCATCCCCAGCAATAACAGCCACAAAGACATGGACTGTGAGTTTCTCCTGGCTGGTGTAGAATGTGAAGCAGTAGGCGGTGAGGCTGAGGGCAGAGGCGTCAGTGAGAAGTGAGAAGCGAGAGGAAGAGGAGGGCCTAGGAACTGAGGCCAGAAGACAAGCGGGGCCATAGACACCTGAGTCCAGCAGATTGGGGGTGAAGAGGTCCTCCTCCATCCATGAGGAGCATTTTCTGTGGACGGATGAGGGTGCTGAGGAGGCATTCTCTGGGTTACTGATTACAACCCGAGTCCTGAGCTTTTGACCTCTCTCCTGTTTCTTGCTGATTGAGGAGAACGGGAACATGGCTACCTGGTCAACCGGGCTCCTGGGGGCTGTGAGGACACGGTTTCTGCTGGGAGAGTGGGTGATCTGCGTGGTGACGGACGATACCTTTGATTTATCTGTTCCACTTGGTGCTGAATGAAAACAAGCCAGGTGCAAGTGGGAGGTGCTTCCCTAGCCTCAGGATGATCGGTGTGGTGTGTGGGGGAAGCAGATAACAACCCTTGCGTTTGAGCAAGAGGAAGATCCCCTGGGTTGGGCTTGCAGAACTTGCGTGCAGGTGTGCCGGCATCTTCTAGGCCGGAGCAGCAGGGAGAGGTGCCAGCGAGGCCGGGGGTGGGGTGTGGAGGATGCCCCTAGGTGAGGAGGTATGGCGCCCCCTTCCACAATGGGTGGCCATGCACATGGGGGCAGCTGGCAGTGTGGGTCTAGATGTTCTAGCCTTTGACCTGCTGCCATATTAACTGCAACTGCCTCCATGGATTCTGTTAGGAGAAAATTACCGTGTTAATAGCTCAACCAGGGGCTTCCCTGGTGGCTCCGACGGTCAAGAGTCTGACTGTGATGCGGGACACCTGGGTTTGATCCCTGGGATGGAAAGACCCCCTGGAGGAGGACATGGCAACCCACTCCAGTATTCTTGTCTGGAGAATTCCATGGTCAGAGGAGCCTGGCGGGCTACCATTCAAAGGGTCGCAAAGCATTAGACATAACTTTACAGCTATAACACACTCAGTGGTTCTCAAACTTGAGCCTGCAGCAGCGTCGCCCGGAGGGCTTATGCAGACGCAGATTCCTGGGTCCCACACCCCCAGACTTTCTGATTTAGCGGCTCTAGGACAGCGCCTGGGGATTTGTATGTCCAGCAAGGTCCCATGAGGCGTTGCTGCTGCTGATCCACGGACTACATTTTGAGGATGGCTGTTCTAGACCTGGTTTCCTCAGGTGTCCAGGGAGCCTGCTGGGGTGGTCTTGGGTCAAGAAGAGATGGAAACTGGCGGGAGAGCTGAAAGACAAATCCTATTAAGGGTCCAAAGTAAGCTCACTGAGGGAGTGCCAGGGAAATTCTGCAACGTGCCTGGGGCCGAATATATAACATTTATATAACTAAACATGAGTTTAGTTTGTCTTATTCAAGCTGCCTTCCCTCTTGTATGTGGTGGCGCAGTGATTTCTTGGCTGTGTGTGGTTTAGCGAGATTTCCTCTGATTTCTGGGAGAGACCTCACACTGAGAAAAGAACATATGACGGCAAAGAAATCTGTCCCTTTCGCACCCACCTACTACACTGAGACAATAAAGTATTTTTAGAAAAGGAGGGGTATTTGTAGGACATTCACTAGAAGCTGGGCCCTGGGGTATCAATACTTTACATACATTACCGCCTGCGCTTTAAAGAAATCTGCAAGGTCTGTATGATTTTTCACTTTATAAACAAAGAGACTGAGGCTCAGTAGCACTAAGAGACGCAGCCCGAATCATGAAGCTAGTAATGGGCAGAACAGGACTTAAAATTATGTATCATTCTTATTCCAACTCTGAGTTCTTTTGATTTATTATTGGACATTCAGAGTTCTTTATAAAAGGTGCAGTTTTCATTTGTTTTGTTTTTAAATTAATTTTTACTGGAGTCCAGTTGCTTTACCCTCATCTGTGAGTTTCTACTGTACAGCAAAGTGAACCAGCTCTGTGTAGGCATATATCCCCCCTCCCCACTTTCTTGGTTTCCTTTCCATTTTGGTCACCACAGAGTAATGAGTGAGGTGCCCTGAGTTGTTATACAGTAGGTCTCACTCTCTCTCTATTCTATATATAGCATCAACGTGGATGTGTAGTCACCCCTCCCAGCTCATCTCACCTCGCCCCTTGCCCGGTTTCCCTTCTGGTGTCCATAAAGGGACACTTTGGTATCCGAAGTCTGTGTCTCTATTTTTGTTTTGCAGTAATGATCATCTTTAAGTCCAGTTTTTAAAATGAAACATTACTTTTTAGTTTAAAAAACAAGATTATATATTCAACAGGACGAAGAGTCAGACTTGAAGGCTTACAGATACATAGATAAAGAACATAAAACACAAGGCACCAGGACATCTAGAGATATTTACATTGATCCATTTGGTTATTTTAAAGCTTCTCCCCTCTGCTCACCTCCATGACGCTCCTCAGGTGGGTAAGTGTTCAGGAAAGCTGAAGGAGGATGCAGTTGGCAGATCTGGTGAATCCTCTATGCCAAGTGTTTAGAGCAGCGCCTGGCGCATCGGAAATGCTCAAAACAATGCTAACGCCCCTCCTCCTCCTCCTCATCTTCACCTGCCTCATCATCACCTGCTCGCAGGTGTGCGGACGTGCAGGTGTGCCCGCTGCAGGGAGGGTGAGTGTGAGAATTAGGTGGGCACTGCAGCAGTGGGTGGAATCAAAGAGGAGGAGATGTATCACAGAGAGCAGATCGCTTCAGGTATGGATGCCTCCTGAAGATTCTGGGCTCCGATTTCCAAGGCAGATATGATTCTGCCGAAGAATGCGAAAGGAAGGAATCTGGGTGAGGGGAGGGGGGAGGGGGGAGGCGAGGCGAGGATGTCTGTAAGAGAGAAGAGTGGGTCCGTCTGTGAGAAACACAGCCAGGAAGGGGGTTTGAGATGTGGGTTCATCTTGTTGGGATATAAACTCCCTGATGAGGAGACTTGCCCTCGATCCAACAGAGACCCTGGGTGGTGTGCGCGTGTTGGGGACTTAGGCAGTTCTTGGGAAGGCAGGCTTGGCGGAAAAGCTAGATGAAGAGAAAGCTGCTGGGTGAGCAAGAAGCCAGGCGCGGCACGTGGGTGTAAACTGGGGAGATGAACACACCTGTGGGTTTTTCAAAGATGAGTTTAGAAGGTTTTTAAAGGATGGGTTCAGAAGGTAAAGGAGACCACAGAGGCACGCATGCTCAGTCGCTGTTGTGTCTGACTCTTTGCAACCCCGTGGTCTGTAGCTTACCAGGCTCTTCTGTCCATGGGATATTTCTCCAGGAAAGAATACTGGAGTGGGCTCCCATTTCTTCCTCCAGGGAATCTTTCTGACCCAGGGATTGAACCTGCGTCTCCGGTGTTGGCAGATGGATACTTTACTGCTGAGTTACCTGGGAAGCTCAAAGGAGACCCCAGGACCTTTGTATAAAAAAAGGGAGCCAGGAGGGGCCCCTGAGAGATCAAGGCATGCAAGAGGCGGGACGCTGGGGAGATGGAAAGAGTCCAGGTAGAAACAGGTGTGGCTACACATGTGGGTCACCCAAGAGGGGAGCAGAGGGGGCCGAGGACAGAGAACTGCCCCTCAGGAAGCAGCCGGCGAGGTAAACAACTGGCCAGATGTTCTAGAGACAACCTGTGTGGCAGCCGGAACACACGCCGGTTATCAAGACCGATGAGTCAGCTGGAGCCGGCGGGGGCACAGCGCTGCTGCTTATGCACTCCTGGGCCCTCCGCATGCTGGGTGCTCACACGTGGGATGCGAGATATGCCAGGGAGGCAAGGGAAAGGGAGGCTGGTTTCTGTAGAGCTAATTAGGAGCCTGGTGACAGAGACAGGAGCCTGGCGAGAGGTGAGAGGGGGAGGCTGCAGGCGCCAGTCGGAGCCCGGAGCTCGATGCTCCCGAGCTCCGTGCTGTGACGGCTGAATCGTGGCACAGGGGCGGAGCCAGCCGAGAACCTCCTGTTCTCGAGAGCGGGAGGCATTCACAGCCTGGATAGATGTGGCCTTGGTTTAACTCTTTTGTAAGACTGGCCTTTGCCGCTGGTTTCAGCCTTCTGTGACGGCGGGGAGCACAGTTCTGGACACTGTTCAGGGATGTCCTCGCCCTTGACAGCCTCTCCTGTCTTCCACCCCGAGGGAGTTCTCCACAGCAGATTTCTGGCTCTGAGATCTGCCCGTCTCTGAGGACAGAAGCCAGCTGCTGCCTGGAGCCAGGCTGGGGATTAAGTACCTTCTGTCCAGGAGCGGCAGGTTTGAGGCCCCCCTCGGCCATCCCTACGGCTATTGCCGACCTCCGCTGAAGACATTGCCTTTCCCTTGCCCCCAAGGGTGAGCTCAGTAACTGTTTCAATGTAAATAAACATGGGAGGGAAGGAAAGAAAGTGCCCAGCAAGTTTACAGACAAAAATCCAGCTAATGAGACTCTGTATCAGCAGACACTGGGGTGATGTGAGATGCCCCGGGTTGCTGGCCTGTATAGTCATCACGGACCGTGTTTCCAGAACAGGCATTGGTAATGGGAGAAGAGGGAATGGGAGAGGGTAAAGCAAAAGCCGGCAGAGGGGAGGGCTGCTGAGGTGGAGAGGGAGAAACTGGAGGTGCGATCCGATGGCAGGAGGCCAGGACGAGATGGCCCTCTGACCCCAGCGAGTGCAGGCACTGCCCGGTGACAAAGGAGCCCGCTGTCCCAGGGCTGCGCTGGGCGAGCCCGGCAGGCCGAGTGGAAGCTGGCTGCGGGTGAGGATGCAGGGCGCTGTGCAGAAGCGGATGATTAGCCAGCACCCAGAGCATTTGCTGGGGAGCTGGGGGAGAGATGTTGGGAACTGGGAAAGGGTCGGGGACCAGAGGGCTCGGCACAGCCACGGGGATGTGTAAGAAGGCTGTGGGGCACTTGTTGGAATCAAACTCCCAGGTCCCCATCTAAACGTTCTTGCAGAATGATTAGAAAATCTGCCACAGGCGGCCTCTGCCTTCAGAGAAACCACCTTGGCAAAGTCTCTCTGTGTTTTTTCCTCTTCCTTTTGTTTTCTCACCTGAGAAACTGCTCTGCCAGCCAGTCTGGTGCCATCCGAGTCCTTCAGCCCCGTAGAAAGTTCCCTTTTCAGTGACTGTCAGCATCCTGTGAACAAGCTCCGTGGCTGGGAGTCATGGGTGTCCCGCGGCCCTGCCCCCACCCCACCCCAGTGTGCTCAGCCACGAGCCCTCTTGTCTTTCTTGGGTGCATCTCCCGAATCCTAGGGTAGCACTGGGACTGCGGAACATTGGTAATGATGTTGGATCAATGTTTATCAGTTTTCGGTCAAGGTTTTGGGTCACTCATCTTGAGGGGAGGGAGACAAGGCAAAGGGTAAAGACTCATAGACTCATTGGATGAATTCCTTTCATGTTCCTTTTGTTTTCTCCCCAACGACCTGCTTGTCCTACGGACATGCTCTGAGCATCTGTTCTGGGCTCTCAGGGCTGCTGCGGGGAAAGCAGCCTCGAAGCTTCGATCTTCTCTCTCTCCGGAGCAGGGCTTCCAGGAAGCGTTTGGGGAGCTTAGCATCTTGTTCTGGTCAATAAGGCATTTTCCTGAATAATCAGAGTATAAAAGAGAAGGTGACACGCACACTGAGAGGTGTCTAGATTTAAATGCCTGGCGAGTTCAAAGGAGGAGAGATTTACTACGCACGTTGGGATTGTATTTAAGCACAAGTTGTCCCGGGAGAAGATAAATAACCTGTTCACATCATAGTAATATAATAAATAAAAGATTATTGACAGCGCTGGCAAGACAGTTAATACCTTTGGGGCATGGTGACAGAGTCTGATGAATAGCCATGGGTTCGTAGAACCGTAGCACCTAGACCGTGAGTAGCCCAGCAGGCGAGCTTGGAAGACGTCCAGTTCAACCTCCTCATTTTGCAGATTTACAAACAGATGTCTAGATAGGTCAAGTCAGCTGGCCAAGATCACGGAGATGGTTTGTGGGTGGGGCAGGGGCTGCTCACTCCCTATTCACACCGGAGTGGTGACAGCAGCCGTTGCCCTGCCTCCGTTCCGCAGCTGGGGGTTTCTATTCTCACCCCCGCCTCCTCACCTGAACACCACTGTGGCTGTGTGTCTCGGGTTTCAGGGCAGTTTCTGGGGCCCGGGATAGCACAGAACAAGGAAAAGAAAGTCCGAGTCCTTCAGCCCCGTAGAAAGTTCCCTTTTCAGTGACTGTCAGCATCCTGTGAACAAGCTCCGTGGCTGGGAGTCATGGGTGTCCGTGCCCTGCCCCCACCCCACCCCAGTGTGCTCAGCCACGAGCCCTCTTGTCTTTCTTGGGTGCATCTCCCGAATCCTAGGGTAGCACTGGGACTGCGGAACATTGGTAATGATGTTGGATCAATGTTTATCAGTTTTCGGTCAAGGTTTTGGGTCACTCATCTTGAGGGGAGGGAGACAAGGCAAAGGGTAAAGACTCATAGACTCATTGGATGAATTCCTTTCATGTTCCTTTTGTTTTCTCCCCAACGACCTGCTTGTCCTACGGACATGCTCTGAGCATCTGTTCTGGGCTCTCAGGGCTGCTGCGGGGAAAGCAGCCTCGAAGCTTCGATCTTCTCTCTCTCGGAGCAGGGCTTCCAGGAAGCGTTTGGGGAGCTTAGCATCTTGTTCTGGTCAATAAGGCATTTTCCTGAATAATCAGAGTATAAAAGAGAAGGTGACACGCACACTGAGAGGTGTCTAGATTTAAATGCCTGGCGAGTTCAAAGGAGGAGAGATTTACTACGCACGTTGGGATTGTATTTAAGCACAAGTTGTCCCGGGAGAAGATAAATAACCTGTTCACATCATAGTAATATAATAAATAAAAGATTATTGACAGCGCTGGCAAGACAGTTAATACCTTTGGGGCATGGTGACAGAGTCTGATGAATAGCCATGGGTTCGTAGAACCGTAGCACCTAGACCGTGAGTAGCCCAGCAGGCGAGCTTGGAAGACGTCCAGTTCAACCTCCTCATTTTGCAGATTTACAAACAGATGTCTAGATAGGTCAAGTCAGCTGGCCAAGATCACGGAGATGGTTTGTGGGTGGGGCAGGGGCTGCTCACTCCCTATTCACACCGGAGTGGTGACAGCAGCCGTTGCCCTGCCTCCGTTCCGCAGCTGGGGGTTTCTATTCTCACCCCCGCCTCCTCACCTGAACACCACTGTGGCTGTGTGTCTCGTTAGAGTGTGACATGTGGGTGACAGTTTTTTATGGAGGACTCAGGCGGCCTGGGATAGCACAGAACAAGGAAAAGAAAGTCTGGAGAGTGTGTTGATTTTATTTGTTTTTACTTTCTTTGTATTTTCTTGGCAGCGGCATGCAACATGAAGGATCCTGGTTCCTCAGCTAGGGATCGAACCAATGCCCATTGCGTTGGAAGTGCAGAGTCTTCACCCCCTGGCTTCGCTCAGTGGTGGTGTTCGTCGCTCAATCGTGTCTGACTCTTTGCGATCTCATAGAGTGTCGCCCGCTGGGGTCCTCTGCCCTTGGAATTCTCCAGGCAAGAATACTGGAGTGGATTGCCATTCTCTTCTCTGAGGGATCTTCTTGATCCAGAGATCGAAACAGGTCTCCTGAAAGTAGGCAGATTCTTTACCATCTGAGCCGCCAGAGAAGCCCTGCACTACCAGGGAAGTCCCTAATCGTATAATCACATAAAATAAAATGTTGAGCGGTTTGAAGGAAAGATCTGGCTACCCCTTGGCGCCCTCTCCAGGGGTCCGGTTTCCTCTCTGCAGTGCGCCTGGCCCATATCCCACCTTCTCGGGGATCTGCTCCCCAGTCAGTAACCATGTGTCCACCACAGCCCGTAGCCCAAGAAGGGAAAGTCAGCCAATAGACATGTTCATTCTCTGTCAGTCCTATGTCTCTGGTGGCCTGTCAGTCCACTGGTCCCTCTCCAGCTGCAGGTCAGTGTCTCCTTCCATCTGTCCTCCTATCTATCCTTCTCTTTTACTCTTTTAAAAATTATTTATTGATTTGCCACAGTTTTTAGAACGTGGGATCTTACTTCCTTGACCACGGGTTGAACCTTTGACTCCCTGCAGTGGAAGCTTGGAGTCTTAACCACTAAACTACCAGGAAAGTCCTCCCTTCTCTCTCACTCTTAATGACTGCAGAATTTATTTCCCATTACCTCCTTCCTTCTCTCTTAATTTCCAGTGTTAGCTCTCTGCTAACGGAAGTCAGCCATGGCTCCAGCTGGGGTTTCTATTCTCACCCCCGCCTCCTCACCTGAACACCACTGTGGCTGTGTGTCTCGTTAGAGTGTGACATGTGGGTGACAGTTTTTTATGGAGGACTCAGGCGGCCTGGGATAGCACAGAACAAGGAAAAGAAAGTCTGGAGAGTGTGTTGATTTTATTTGTTTTTACTTTCTTTGTATTTTCTTGGCAGCGGCATGCAACATGAAGGATCCTGGTTCCTCAGCTAGGGATCGAACCAATGCCCATTGCGTTGGAAGTGCAGAGTCTTCACCCCCTGGCTTCGCTCAGTGGTGGTGTTCGTCGCTCAATCGTGTCTGACTCTTTGCGATCTCATAGAGTGTCGCCCGCTGGGGTCCTCTGCCCTTGGAATTCTCCAGGCAAGAATACTGGAGTGGATTGCCATTCTCTTCTCTGAGGGATCTTCTTGATCCAGAGATCGAAACAGGTCTCCTGAAAGTAGGCAGATTCTTTACCATCTGAGCCGCCAGAGAAGCCCTGCACTACCAGGGAAGTCCCTAATCGTATAATCACATAAAATAAAATGTTGAGCGGTTTGAAGGAAAGATCTGGCTACCCCTTGGCGCCCTCTCCAGGGGTCCGGTTTCCTCTCTGCAGTGCGCCTGGCCCATATCCCACCTTCTCGGGGATCTGCTCCCCAGTCAGTAACCATGTGTCCACCACAGCCCGTAGCCCAAGAAGGGAAAGTCAGCCAATAGACATGTTCATTCTCTGTCAGTCCTATGTCTCTGGTGGCCTGTCAGTCCACTGGTCCCTCTCCAGCTGCAGGTCAGTGTCTCCTTCCATCTGTCCTCCTATCTATCCTTCTCTTTTACTCTTTTAAAAATTATTTATTGATTTGCCACAGTTTTTAGAACGTGGGATCTTACTTCCTTGACCACGGGTTGAACCTTTGACTCCCTGCAGTGGAAGCTTGGAGTCTTAACCACTAAACTACCAGGAAAGTCCTCCCTTCTCTCTCACTCTTAATGACTGCAGAATTTATTTCCCATTACCTCCTTCCTTCTCTCTTAATTTCCAGTGTTAGCTCTCTGCTAACGGAAGTCAGCCATGGCTCCAACCCTGCATCCTGACTTCTTTTCAGTCTGTCTCCAAGTTTCTGGCACCGTCTGGCTTCAGACCTGCATCCCCTCCCACCCCCCACCCCCGCCCTGCACTGTATCCGGTCCTTCTCTCTGATGCCGGACAGTGGGTTGTTCCCTGTCTGTTCACATCCTCCGGACCGATGGTCAGTGGACATCTTTAGTTGTTCTCGAATCTAAGCTATGAGGGCTGAGCATGACTCGCTGTCCCTGACATCCACTCTGTCCCTGAATCAGAAGCCTGTCTAGTAAATTGCTCCCTCTTCCCTGAGGGTGAGGGATGACCCCACAAGGCCATCGGGTGGGAGTATTCCCATGGCACTTCTGCAACTCTGCCTTGAGCTGCAGAGAGGCCTCTACCCCCCTCCCCTGGCACTACAATAGAAGCTCCATCAGGCGAGAGCCTCTAGCAGGGGCATTTGCCCAGGGACAGCTCAGAACAAGAGAGAAGTCCCCAAACTGCTTCCATGGACTCATCTGACACACTTGCAGGGCTGCTTTGGAAGGAAAACCCTACCGGGTGCAAGAGGGCAAGGATACATTAAAAAAACATCTCCATGAAGTTATGTTGTAGGCAAGTGACACCATGGGCTTCCCTGGTAGCTCAGACGGTAAAGAATCCATCTGCCATGCAGGAGACCAGAATTCAATCGCTGGGTCTGAAAGATGCCCTGGAGAAGTTAATGGCAACCCCCTCCAGGATTCTTGGCTGGAGAATCCCATGGACAGGGGAGCCTGGCGGGCTACAGTCCATGGGGTCGCAAAGAGTCGGACACGACTGAGCCCCAGGCGCACATGCACTGAAGTGACACCATGGAGTTTCAAAACAGCGGGACACACGCTGGGACTAAACAATAGCAACAACCAAGTGACACCACTTACAGGGCATTTACAGGACTTTTCCACCAGGCATGCTCCCAAAGTACTTGGTGTACTTGGCCTCGTGTATCCTCACAACAGCTAGACAACCGTGCGTCGATTGTCTCCTTTTGACAGAGAAGGCAACTGAACCCCAACGAGTTTGAGAAACTCACCCAGGTTTACAGAACTAGAAAGTGACAGAGCTTTCCATGGCTCCAACCCTGCATCCTGACTTCTTTTCAGTCTCTCAAGTTTCTGGCACCGTCTGGCTTCAGACCTGCATCCTCCCACCCCACCCCGCCCTGCACTGTATCCGGTCCTTCTCTCTGATGCCGGACAGTGGGTTGTTCCCTGTCTGTTCACATCCTCCGGACCGATGGTCAGTGGACATCTTTAGTTGTTCTCGAATCTAAGCTATGAGGGCTGAGCATGACTCGCTGTCCCTGACATCCACTCTGTCCCTGAATCAGAAGCCTGTCTAGTAAATTGCTCCCTCTTCCCCTGAGGGTGAGGGATGACCCCCACAAGGCCATCGGGTGGGGAGTATTCCCATGGCACTTCTGCAACTCTGCCTTGAGCTGCAGAGAGGCCTCTACCCCCCTCCCCTGGCACTACAATAGAAGCTCCATCAGGCGAGAGCCTCTAGCAGGGGCATTTGCCCAGGGACAGCTCAGAACAAGAGAGAAGTCCCCAAACTGCTTCCATGGACTCATCTGACACACTTGCAGGGCTGCTTTGGAAGGAAAACCCTACCGGGTGCAAGAGGGCAAGGATACATTAAAAAAACATCTCCATGAAGTTATGTTGTAGGCAAGTGACACCATGGGCTTCCCTGGTAGCTCAGACGGTAAAGAATCCATCTGCCATGCAGGAGACCAGAATTCAATCGCTGGGTCTGAAAGATGCCCTGGAGAAGTTAATGGCAACCCCCTCCAGGATTCTTGGCTGGAGAATCCCATGGACAGGGGAGCCTGGCGGGCTACAGTCCATGGGGTCGCAAAGAGTCGGACACGACTGAGCCCCAGGCGCACATGCACTGAAGTGACACCATGGAGTTTCAAAACAGCGGGACACGACGCTGGGACTAAACAATAGCAACAACCAAGTGACACCACTTACAGGGCATTTACAGGACTTTTCCACCAGGCATGCTCCCAAAGTACTTGGTGTACTTGGCCTCGTGTATCCTCAACAACAGCTAGACAACCGTGCGTACGATTGTCTCCTTTTGACAGAGAAGGCAACTGAACCCCAACGAGTTTGAGAAACTCACCCAGGTTTACAGAACTAGAAAGTGACAGAGCTTTCCAGCTCAAGCCTGTCTCCTGCCAAATCTAGTATAAAAAATTGTGGCACACCTTGGCAGAAGGATGGACTGAGCTCCCTAAGGTCTTATTCAGTCCCCATGGGAGAGCTCAAGATTTCTCTTGCAGCCATCTTGTTTCTATATATATATATGCCCCCGTCCCTCCCCTGGTCCACTCAGTGTATCCACAGCTGGTAGTACTCATTTTTTTCTTCTTCTTCCAGACTTGCCTTCCAAAAGAAATTATTAATTGCCCTGCTTCTAAAGCTTATGTCATATTCCTTAATTCCTGGCATCTAAATTGTCATTAAAATGTCTCTTGGAATTGTTCCCCATGACATTACAGACTGGGTTCCTGCGGCATAGTTCCACTGGCTGAATTTTTTCCCCCTTGCATCGCACTCAGATGATGAATAGCCCCTGACGCTCTTAGCATCTGCCTTCCTGTCCTTGGAGACCCACGCAGTGGGTCCTCTCTGCCCCTCTAATGGCCCTGGTTGCCTTTCGGAACGGTCCTGGCTCACAGGTGCTTGCATGCAATGCCCCTCTGGACGTTCCAGTCTGCCTGCATCGCCTTCTCTTTCTTCGTGTTCTTTTTCTCCACGCTGGCGCCTCCGGTCTTCACTCTGGCTTTTTCTGTGCTCTCTCCAAGCTCCGCCAGTGCAGAAGTGTCCCCATCCTTCAGCTTATCCCAGGGACTGCTGTCACGGCGCTCAGTCTCGCTACATTTCTTTTGAGGCTGCCTCCAAAATTTCTATTTCTCGACCCCTTCTCCTCGCGTCTTCTTCACCTCTTGTCATGGGGCAGGGCCTTGCTCATGTCTGTCTCGCAGCCTTCTATGAACGCTGTCCTGCCCGTCACGCTTTCCTCCAGTGTGCAGTGTGTAGCTTGTCTCTGCCATGCAGTGTGGTTGCAGAGATAGATAACATGGTCTTAGGAATCTTAAAAATTTAAAGAAATTTTTAAAGAGCAATTTTAGGCTTACTGAAAAACTGAGTGCAACATACACAGATTCCCAGTACCTCCCCTATTCCCAGATACGGACAACCTCCGCCAGTGACTACACCCCAGCAGAGTGGTACCTTTGTCCCAACTGCTGAACCTGTGTGGACACACCTTGGCAGAAGGATGGACTGAGCTCCCTAAGGTCTTATTCAGTCCCCATGGGAGAGCTCAAGATTTCTCTTGCAGCCATCTTGTTTCTATATATATATATGCCCCCGTCCCTCCCCTGGTCCACTCAGTGTATCCACAGCTGGTAGTACTCATTTTTTTCTTCTTCTTCCAGACTTGCCTTCCAAAAGAAATTATTAATTGCCCTGCTTCTAAAGCTTATGTCATATTCCTTAATTCCTGGCATCTAAATTGTCATTAAAATGTCTCTTGGAATTGTTCCCCATGACATTACAGACTGGGTTCCTGCGGCATAGTTCCACTGGCTGAATTTTTTCCCCCTTGCATCGCACTCAGATGATGAATAGCCCCTGACGCTCTTAGCATCTGCCTTCCTGTCCTTGGAGACCCACGCAGTGGGTCCTCTCTGCCCCTCTAATGGCCCTGGTTGCCTTTCGGAACGGTCCTGGCTCACAGGTGCTTGCATGCAATGCCCCTCTGGACGTTCCAGTCTGCCTGCATCGCCTTCTCTTTCTTCGTGTTCTTTTTCTCCACGCTGGCGCCTCCGGTCTTCACTCTGGCTTTTTCTGTGCTCTCTCCAAGCTCCGCCAGTGCAGAAGTGTCCCCATCCTTCAGCTTATCCCAGGGACTGCTGTCACGGCGCTCAGTCTCGCTACATTTCTTTTGAGGCTGCCTCCAAAATTTCTATTTCTCGACCCCTTCTCCTCGCGTCTTCTTCACCTCTTGTCATGGGGCAGGGCCTTGCTCATGTCTGTCTCGCAGCCTTCTATGAACGCTGTCCTGCCCGTCACGCTTTCCTCCAGTGTGCAGTGTGTAGCTTGTCTCTGCCATGCAGTGTGGTTGCAGAGATAGATAACATGGTCTTAGGAATCTTAAAAATTTAAAGAAATTTTTAAAGAGCAATTTTAGGCTTACTGAAAAACTGAGTGCAACATACACAGATTCCCAGTACCTCCCCTATTCCCAGATACGGACAACCTCCGCCAGTGACTACACCCCCAGCAGAGTGGTACCTTTGTCCCAACTGCTGAACCTGTGTGGACACACCCTTACACGGTCCAGGGCTGACATTCAGGCTCACTCTTGGCGTTGTTTGTGCTATGGGTTTGGGCTAATGTAGATGACAGGTGGGCTTCCCAGGTGGTGCTAGTGGTAAAAAAAAAACCTGCCTGCCAGTGCAAGAGAATTAAGAGATGTGGGTTTGATCACTGGGTTGGGAAGACTGCCTGCCAGTGTAGGAGAATTAAGAGATGTGGGTTTGATCATTGGGTTGGGAAGACCCCTGGAGGAGGGCACGGCAACCCACTCCAGTATTCCTGCCTGGAGAATCCCATGGACAGAGGAGCCTGGTGGGCTATAGTCCATGGCATTGAAAAAGAGTTAAGACATGATTTGCTCACTAAAACAACAACAAATATTCCTATACACACACACACACACACACACACATTCTTTTTTCTGCTTGTAATAGAAATTTTAGTCTCAGGTACTGAACTAGGAACTTTGAAACAACAGACATTGAAGTAAAATGTATTTTGTTTTCTATGGAATTGCTTAAAGACACATCTTTAACAATATTATTAGAGTGTGAAACTGGATTTCAGGATTGGACTGATTACCAAAAAAAGGAGTAAAACGCTTATGAGTATCCAGGTCCTGAAATCTGACTTTTCGGCGCTGCCTGAGCACAGATTTTCGGAATGGGAGCCCAGGCACCCCTTTGGGGGAGCGCAGGATGGCCCGGGGTGAGCCTTGCTGGGGGTCGGGGTGCTCTCCTCTCCGCTTGGCCTCTGATGAGGGTTGTGTCTTACTTCCTTGTGTCCTGACAGCCCTGTCTGGTTCCCGTGGCTTTGAGAAATTGTCTCTGCTCTTCCCCCCAGTATTTTAGCCTGAGAAGCCCCGGACAGTGGAGCCACGCTTTCCTCCAGTGTGCAGTGTGTAGCTTGTCTCTGCCATGCAGTGTGGTTGCAGAGATAGATAACATGGTCTTAGGAATCTTAAAAATTTAAAGAAATTTTTAAAGAGCAATTTTAGGCTTACTGAAAAACTGAGTGCAACATACACAGATTCCCAGTACCTCCCCTATTCCCAGATACGGACAACCTCCGCCAGTGACTACACCCCCAGCAGAGTGGTACCTTTGTCCCAACTGCTGAACCTGTGTGGACACACCCTTACACGGTCCAGGGCTGACATTCAGGCTCACTCTTGGCGTTGTTTGTGCTATGGGTTTGGGCTAATGTAGATGACAGGTGGGCTTCCCAGGTGGTGCTAGTGGTAAAAAAAAAACCTGCCTGCCAGTGCAAGAGAATTAAGAGATGTGGGTTTGATCACTGGGTTGGGAAGACTGCCTGCCAGTGTAGGAGAATTAAGAGATGTGGGTTTGATCATTGGGTTGGGAAGACCCCTGGAGGAGGGCACGGCAACCCACTCCAGTATTCCTGCCTGGAGAATCCCATGGACAGAGGAGCCTGGTGGGCTATAGTCCATGGCATTGAAAAGAGTTAAGACATGATTTGCTCACTAAAACAACAACAAATATTCCTATACACACACACACACACACACACATTCTTTTTTCTGCTTGTAATAGAAATTTTAGTCTCAGGTACTGAACTAGGAACTTTGAAACAACAGACATTGAAGTAAAATGTATTTTGTTTTCTATGGAATTGCTTAAAGACACATCTTTAACAATATTATTAGAGTGTGAAACTGGATTTCAGGATTGGACTGATTACCAAAAAAAGGAGTAAAACGCTTATGAGTATCCAGGTCCTGAAATCTGACTTTTCGGCGCTGCCTGAGCACAGATTTTCGGAATGGGAGCCCAGGCACCCCTTTGGGGGAGCGCAGGATGGCCCGGGGTGAGCCTTGCTGGGGGTCGGGGTGCTCTCCTCTCCGCTTGGCCTCTGATGAGGGTTGTGTCTTACTTCCTTGTGTCCTGACAGCCCTGTCTGGTTCCCGTGGCTTTGAGAAATTGTCTCTGCCTCTGATATGAGGCCACTCCAGTATTTTAGCCTGGAGAAGCCCCCGGACAGTGGAGCCGGGTGGGCTACAGTCCAGGGGGTCACCAAGAGTTGGACACGACTGAGTGACTGACATTGCTACTACTGCTTACATGAGGAGCTCTGGGCCGTTCATGAGCAGGACTAGTTATCTGAAATCCCCAGCCAGATTAGCCCCGGGTTTACAAAGATAACGCTCTCCCTTCCTCTCTTTTTCTGAAAGAGGATCCTGAGAGTTAATTGAGGTTCTGAGGCCCCTGCTCGCAGGGAGCTCTGGGTAAATCCTGGGTTAGGAGTCCCTGCTCTAATTTCCAGTTTTTTATTGAATCCCCTGGACAGCCCAGCCCTTCCTCATTTTTAAATAGAAAGCTTTGAGTGCTCGAGTAAGCGGGACTACTCTTTTTGACTTTGTGACCTCTCGGCTCAGATTATTGGAGAACAAATTTGTTGATCTGGCCGTGGCTCCCTCAGTACCCCT
The DNA here is from genome assembly GCA_022376925.1 of Tragulus kanchil. Taxonomy (NCBI): domain Eukaryota; kingdom Metazoa; phylum Chordata; class Mammalia; order Artiodactyla; family Tragulidae; genus Tragulus; species Tragulus kanchil. The sequence goes on along the minus strand of JAIOJX010000003.1, from coordinate 70,666,594 downwards.
GCAACCCGTTAGTGCCTGTCAGGGGGGAGTGAGACCCCACGTTAAGTGGGCATCATGGAGCTGTGAAAGGACCAGCTGCCTTGGCCCCGAGTTACACACAGAGCTTGTAAATGAAGTGTAGGAGCAACCGGGAAGGCTGTGGCCTCAGGGAGCCCTTGCCATCTGAGCCCGGGGCTGACATGCTGGGGCCGGTCACCCTGGCCAGACTTAAAGCTTTCTGGAGGCTCCAGGCTTTGGAGAAATGATGCACCACGTTGCCCAGTGCCACCGGGGCAACAAAAGCCCAGGCCCAGCTGGGTCAGGGCTGTGGAATTGTCGCCTCTCTGTTAAAGCTAGCCATGGCTGGACCCTCCCAGGAGCTGTGACCCTCCCATACTTCTCTTCCTGCTGCCACCGCTTTCTGGTTCTTAGGCTGACATTAAATAAAAGCAACCTGGTGCTTTATATGCGTGTGTGTGTGTGTGTGTGTGTGTGTGTGTTAGTCACTCAGTCGTGTCTGACTCTTTGTGACCCCATGGACCGTAGCCTGCCAGGCTCCTCTGTCCATGGGGATTCTCCAGACCAGAATACTGGAGTGAGTTGCCATTTCCTTCTCCATGGGATCTTCCCCTAGAGATTGAACCCGGACCTTCTGCATTGCAGGCTGATTCTTTACTGTCTGAGGGAAGCGTTTCTATATTTTATCTCAAATCCTGACCGGCTGGGTAGCTGACTCCCACCCTCATTTTACATACAGTCCAGGGGTCACCAAGAGTTGGACACGACTGAGTGACTGACATTGCTACTACTGCTTACATGAGGAGCTCTGGGCCGTTCATGAGCAGGACTAGTTATCTGAAATCCCCAGCCAGATTAGCCCCGGGTTTACAAAGATAACGCTCTCCCTTCCTCTCTTTTTCTGAAAGAGGATCCTGAGAGTTAATTGAGGTTCTGAGGCCCCTGCTCGCAGGGAGCTCTGGGTAAATCCTGGGTTAGGAGTCCCTGCTCTAATTTCCAGTTTTTTATTGAATCCCCTGGACAGCCCAGCCCTTCCTCATTTTTAAATAGAAAGCTTTGAGTGCTCGAGTAAGCGGGACTACTCTTTTTGACTTTGTGACCTCTCGGCTCAGATTATTGGAGAACAAATTTGTTGATCTGGCCGTGGCTCCCTCAGTACCCCTGCAACCCGTTAGTGCCTGTCAGGGGGGAGTGAGACCCCACGTTAAGTGGGCATCATGGAGCTGTGAAAGGACCAGCTGCCTTGGCCCCGAGTTACACACAGAGCTTGTAAATGAAGTGTAGGAGCAACCGGGAAGGCTGTGGCCTCAGGGAGCCCTTGCCATCTGAGCCCGGGGCTGACATGCTGGGGCCGGTCACCCTGGCCAGACTTAAAGCTTTCTGGAGGCTCCAGGCTTTGGAGAAATGATGCACCACGTTGCCCAGTGCCACCGGGGCAACAAAAGCCCAGGCCCAGCTGGGTCAGGGCTGTGGAATTGTCGCCTCTCTGTTAAAGCTAGCCATGGCTGGACCCTCCCAGGAGCTGTGACCCTCCCATACTTCTCTTCCTGCTGCCACCGCTTTCTGGTTCTTAGGCTGACATTAAATAAAAGCAACCTGGTGCTTTATATGCGTGTGTGTGTGTGTGTGTGTGTGTGTGTGTTAGTCACTCAGTCGTGTCTGACTCTTTGTGACCCCATGGACCGTAGCCTGCCAGGCTCCTCTGTCCATGGGGATTCTCCAGACCAGAATACTGGAGTGAGTTGCCATTTCCTTCTCCATGGGATCTTCCCCTAGAGATTGAACCCGGACCTTCTGCATTGCAGGCTGATTCTTTACTGTCTGAGGGAAGCGTTTCTATATTTTATCTCAAATCCTGACCGGCTGGGTAGCTGACTCCCACCCTCATTTTACATACAAAAGCTAAACGATTGCCAGGGCAACGGTGCAGCCGAAGTTCGCCCTCAGGCTGGCACGAATCCCGCCCTGCTGATCCTTCACCCCAGCTCCCCCGTGGTGTTGCCTCCCCTGGAATGAGAGTCAGGTCATTACCCCCAGTGACGAGGAGGTTGCTTAGTAACCAAAACCAATCAAAAAGCATGAACTGCGACCTGACTCGGGATAAATCCGTCCCAGTCCTGGCCGTGTGCAGTTCTGGACATTCCCAGAACTCAGGGAATTACTTGGAAAGGAGGCGGTGAGAGGGAGTTAGAGCCAGCAGAGAGAGAAAGTGCTGGAGCTATATGTTTGTCTGTTTAAATGGGTCGGTTTTAAATTACACTTGCCTCGTGATGGCCACGGGGCTGCGGCTGTGGCCTGAGGTTTCAGCTCCAGCGGCGGCTTCCCCAGCTGTTCAGGAGGAGCAGACATCCGCGCTGCCCTCCAGGGACCAGTGCACCTGGGGCTCAGACGCGCTTGTCTTCTACGACCCGCCTGCTGGATTTATAGTCACCATTTTTATGATTAGAGGTTAAGTGGTTTGGGTTCGTATTTTGACGGGCAACTTTCCGTGAGATTCCAGAACACCAGGGTGCCCTCCTCCTCAGGTTTCAAGTACATATTCCACATCATCCACATGCGGGAGGAATGAAGCAGTGGAAACTGATTAGATCTACAGTCTCCAAGCCTGGAGTGCAGCAGGATCCCTGGGAAAGCACGCAACAGACAAAACCAGACAGCCCCCCAACCGGCAATCAACAGAGTCCCAAGCCCGGAGATGAATTTGGTAGGGAAATCGTATTTGGCAAACCTCACCCAGGTAATCATGCTGGCTCATAGCCAAGTTTGCCAAGTCTTGAATGAACTGTCTTGGGCCAACAAAGAACATCGAGCTTTTGATTTGCCACCTTTTAGTGAGTTTCCCAGTTTTGACCTAGCTGTCTAGCACAGGGATTCTGCTCAATGCTCTGTTGCAGTCTGGATGGGAGAGGAGTTTAGGGGAGAATGGATACATGTGTGTGTACGGCTGAGTGCCTTCACTGTCCAGCTGGAATTATCACAATATTGTTAATCGGTTATACCCCAATAGAAAATAAAACGTTCAAAAAAACCTGTTAGTGCATGTAAACAAAACCTCCCCAGTTTTGAAATGAAAAGGTTGTCTTAACCAATTTCCTAGGGTCAAGGTAATGTGGCAAAACAGCGTCATATTCTGGTTGGAACCTTGGAGAGAACTTTGCATAAGTAATCCTGATATCTGGTCGATGGGAAGTAAGAATTCTTAGTGATGATCATAAATAGCCTGTGGTGAGACATCCCTGGTGGTCCAGTGGTTGAGAATTCACCTTCAAGCGCAGGGGATGTGGGTTCGACCCCTGGCTGGGAATCTGAGATCCCCCACGCTGTAGGGCAGCTGAACCCCTACACCACACTCCTGAGCCTGCACTCCACGGCAGGAGAGGCGCACAAGCCACGAAGGAGACACAGCACAGCCAAATAAATGAACAACTAGCCCACGGCAATGTGGGTGGATGACTTCGCTTTGGGGTACCCCACTTGCTCTAGCTACAGTATGAAGGGCTTTTTCTGTGAGATTTCTGAGTGTCACCATTTTTATGATTAGAGGTTAAGTGGTTTGGGTTCGTATTTTGACGGGCAACTTTCCGTGAGATTCCAGAACACCAGGGTGCCCTCCTCCTCAGGTTTCAAGTACATATTCCACATCATCCACATGCGGGAGGAATGAAGCAGTGGAAACTGATTAGATCTACAGTCTCCAAGCCTGGAGTGCAGCAGGATCCCTGGGAAAGCACGCAACAGACAAAACCAGACAGCCCCCCAACCGGCAATCAACAGAGTCCCAAGCCCGGAGATGAATTTGGTAGGGAAATCGTATTTGGCAAACCTCACCCAGGTAATCATGCTGGCTCATAGCCAAGTTTGCCAAGTCTTGAATGAACTGTCTTGGGCCAACAAAGAACATCGAGCTTTTGATTTGCCACCTTTTAGTGAGTTTCCCAGTTTTGACCTAGCTGTCTAGCACAGGGATTCTGCTCAATGCTCTGTTGCAGTCTGGATGGGAGAGGAGTTTAGGGGAGAATGGATACATGTGTGTGTACGGCTGAGTGCCTTCACTGTCCAGCTGGAATTATCACAATATTGTTAATCGGTTATACCCCAATAGAAAATAAAACGTTCAAAAAAACCTGTTAGTGCATGTAAACAAAACCTCCCCAGTTTTGAAATGAAAAGGTTGTCTTAACCAATTTCCTAGGGTCAAGGTAATGTGGCAAAACAGCGTCATATTCTGGTTGGAACCTTGGAGAGAACTTTGCATAAGTAATCCTGATATCTGGTCGATGGGAAGTAAGAATTCTTAGTGATGATCATAAATAGCCTGTGGTGAGACATCCCTGGTGGTCCAGTGGTTGAGAATTCACCTTCAAGCGCAGGGGATGTGGGTTCGACCCCTGGCTGGGAATCTGAGATCCCCCACGCTGTAGGGCAGCTGAACCCCTACACCACACTCCTGAGCCTGCACTCCACGGCAGGAGAGGCGCACAAGCCACGAAGGAGACACAGCACAGCCAAATAAATGAACAACTAGCCCACGGCAATGTGGGTGGATGACTTCGCTTTGGGGTACCCCACTTGCTCTAGCTACAGTATGAAGGGCTTTTTCTGTGAGATTTCTGAGTGTTCTGACGGGCCTAAATTTCATGGATGAGAATCGCCACTTTCTGCAATATCCTTCCATGGCCAGCGATTATTTAAATTGTAGTATCAGATCTTTATTAAAACCTTGCTATGTGTCCGGGAAATGATATTCTTTGAAAACTTGGTTCTGAGGTTAAAAAACTGGCAGGAGGGGACAGACGCTTGTGAAAAGAGAAAGAACTCAGTGATGAAGAAGTTCTGAGCCCTCACAGCGCCCCTGCTTTCTTGTTTTGAGCCATTTTGTGTGGTTATAGCACAGGTCATAGTGAGACCATTGACTGAGAGCCGCAAACAAATAGAACCTGCTAGATGGGAGCTGTGCTCCTCAGCCCTTTGGATGACAGATATTGCCAGGCGATAAAAAGCCCTAATGCATCTGGTGCTAAAATGCTGCTTCAGGAAAAATGTATTCCCAGAAAGGAAATGCTGGAGATTTGACTGACGGCGACAGCTGGAGGCCCCTCTATTCATCCAGATAGGAAGCAGGAAAACATGAAGAAAAAACTTTAAAAAGGAGTCGTATGGAAGAAACTGGTGTGGGCCAGGTCTCTCGGATGTTCTCGTTGCCTACAGTTTGGGAAGGTGTGGATGACGTTACCTCCCGGTGGCCTGCGGGGCTCAGGGGCGAGGCGCTCATGATGCTGAAGGCCTTGGTCCACCCGGGGGCCCCCAGAGTCTTTCCTTCTGTGGAGGAGGCAGCGGTCCAGGGTGGGGCTTTCAGGGTTTCACGATGTGTGTGCTGAAGGTGCAGGAGGCGAGAGGGAGAAAGAAGGACTGGGGTGTCACCCGCAGCCTCTCCTTATATCAGAGCCGTGCTGCTCTCACCTGTGGTATATTTGGGGCTCCCCCTGGGATGTTGGGACTGTTAGCCAGGCGGCAGCCTCACCAGCTGCTTCAGGAACATTTGGCACAGCCAGAGGGGGCGCAGACTGAGTGCTCAGTCTGTCCAGTTTGGTTGGGACAAATAACTAGCAAGCGTTTGGGATGAGTTCTCAGGGTAATGTGACCAAATTTCCTGGAACAGAGAACTGGGTGGATGGAAAGTTTGCTCCTGCACACCTTCTCTTCCCCTGGAAGTGCGGGGGGAGAGGAAGGAAGGAGCGTAGCGGGTGCAAAGGGTAAACATTTAATTTTCACCACCGCTCCCTGGGTCAGCTCCTATCATTACATCTTTTAGAGGAGGAAATGGAGGCTCCCAAAGTTCTAGGGTCTTGTCCGAGGCCAAGGAGCCAAAGGAAAATGCTGGGGTGATGTTCGGGGTGCGTGCCTAAGTGTGTCCTGGAGCAGACTCCAAGCACAGCCCCAAGTAGCCCAGTCTTGGAAGCAACCAGAACCTCCTCTGGAGACCATGGAAACCAGGAGTCTGGGGCCCGAACTGGCCAGGGCCTCTCAGAAGGAGGCAGGGGTGGGAGCTGGCCTTGGGTCTCAGGAGGACTGTGATATATAATCCACAATTCTTTATTCGTTTCAGCTCACAAGCATTAGGGCGCTGGGAATCAAGGTCAGAATGGGCTCTGTTCAAGTTCAGATCCATGCTCCTCCCTGCTCGTAAAAACTAGGAAGCAGGAAAACATGAAGAAAAAACTTTAAAAAGGAGTCGTATGGAAGAAACTGGTGTGGGCCAGGTCTCTCGGATGTTCTCGTTGCCTACAGTTTGGGAAGGTGTGGATGACGTTACCTCCCGGTGGCCTGCGGGGCTCAGGGGCGAGGCGCTCATGATGCTGAAGGCCTTGGTCCACCCGGGGGCCCCCAGAGTCTTTCCTTCTGTGGAGGAGGCAGCGGTCCAGGGTGGGGCTTTCAGGGTTTCACGATGTGTGTGCTGAAGGTGCAGGAGGCGAGAGGGAGAAAGAAGGACTGGGGTGTCACCCGCAGCCTCTCCTTATATCAGAGCCGTGCTGCTCTCACCTGTGGTATATTTGGGGCTCCCCCTGGGATGTTGGGACTGTTAGCCAGGCGGCAGCCTCACCAGCTGCTTCAGGAACATTTGGCACAGCCAGAGGGGGCGCAGACTGAGTGCTCAGTCTGTCCAGTTTGGTTGGGACAAATAACTAGCAAGCGTTTGGGATGAGTTCTCAGGGTAATGTGACCAAATTTCCTGGAACAGAGAACTGGGTGGATGGAAAGTTTGCTCCTGCACACCTTCTCTTCCCCTGGAAGTGCGGGGGGAGAGGAAGGAAGGAGCGTAGCGGGTGCAAAGGGTAAACATTTAATTTTCACCACCGCTCCCTGGGTCAGCTCCTATCATTACATCTTTTAGAGGAGGAAATGGAGGCTCCCAAAGTTCTAGGGTCTTGTCCGAGGCCAAGGAGCCAAAGGAAAATGCTGGGGTGATGTTCGGGGTGCGTGCCTAAGTGTGTCCTGGAGCAGACTCCAAGCACAGCCCCAAGTAGCCCAGTCTTGGAAGCAACCAGAACCTCCTCTGGAGACCATGGAAACCAGGAGTCTGGGGCCCGAACTGGCCAGGGCCTCTCAGAAGGAGGCAGGGGTGGGAGCTGGCCTTGGGTCTCAGGAGGACTGTGATATATAATCCACAATTCTTTATTCGTTTCAGCTCACAAGCATTAGGGCGCTGGGAATCAAGGTCAGAATGGGCTCTGTTTAAGTTCAGATCAGCTGCATGCTCCTCCCTGCTGAACCGGTGTCCGTAATGCTGAGCAGTACCCTAGGCAGTGGGGCTTTCCAGTGGGCACGAGTGGTGAAGAGCTTGCCTGCCAGAGCAGGCGAGGCAAGAGATGAAGGTTCCATCCCTGGGTCTGGGCGATCCCCTGGAGGAGGAAGTGACCATATCCCACGATTCTCGCCTGGCAAGTTCCATGGACAGAGGAGCCTGCAGGGCTGCAGTCCATGGGTCTGAAAAGAGTCAGACGTGACTGACTGAGCACAAGCACTCCACAGGCAATGTGAAGTAGTCAATAACTCAACTTTCCCCCAGTCTATAAAGGGTGCTGGAAATAACTGATTATTGTCCCTTAATATATGTTGATTCAAGACCCTTAAAATTTAAGGACCACAGTGTTACTCTCCAAGGTGAAGAAAGTCTATGATGTGGCACAGGCACTTCGTGAACACCCCTGGAATGAATACATAGAAGAAGGGAAAGGACAGAGTTATCGGAAGCATTCGTTCTGTCCTGCGACAGATGTAGGAGCCTCTTCCTTGGTGGCTCAGGTGGTAAAGAACCTGCCTGCAATGCAGGGGACCCAAGTTCAGTCCCTGGGTGGGGAAGATCCCCGGCAGAGGAAATGGCCACCCGCTCCAGCCTTCTTGCCTGGAGACTCCCACGGACAGAGGAGCCTGGGGGGCTACAGTCCATGGGGTCCCACAGAGTCAGACACGACTGAGGGACTAACCACCCACTACCTCTCAGGAGCCTTACTATGAACTCAAGACATGCTCTTCACTTCTGTAGAGCTGCTCACCACTTGAGGTGGTTTCTTATGCTCCATATTATTCATATGTTACTTGTCTAAGGTCTTATAAAATCCACAGACTACAAAAAACTTCCTCCGTTCCTTGGGAACGGAGACCGATCCACTGGAAACCAGGAGTCTGGGGCCCGAACTGGCCAGGGCCTCTCAGAAGGAGGCAGGGGTGGGAGCTGGCCTTGGGTCTCAGGAGGACTGTGATATATAATCCACAATTCTTTATTCGTTTCAGCTCACAAGCATTAGGGCGCTGGGAATCAAGGTCAGAATGGGCTCTGTTTAAGTTCAGATCAGCTGCATGCTCCTCCCTGCTGAACCGGTGTCCGTAATGCTGAGCAGTACCCTAGGCAGTGGGGCTTTCCAGTGGGCACGAGTGGTGAAGAGCTTGCCTGCCAGAGCAGGCGAGGCAAGAGATGAAGGTTCCATCCCTGGGTCTGGGCGATCCCCTGGAGGAGGAAGTGACCATATCCCACGATTCTCGCCTGGCAAGTTCCATGGACAGAGGAGCCTGCAGGGCTGCAGTCCATGGGTCTGAAAAGAGTCAGACGTGACTGACTGAGCACAAGCACTCCACAGGCAATGTGAAGTAGTCAATAACTCAACTTTCCCCCAGTCTATAAAGGGTGCTGGAAATAACTGATTATTGTCCCTTAATATATGTTGATTCAAGACCCTTAAAATTTAAGGACCACAGTGTTACTCTCCAAGGTGAAGAAAGTCTATGATGTGGCACAGGCACTTCGTGAACACCCCTGGAATGAATACATAGAAGAAGGGAAAGGACAGAGTTATCGGAAGCATTCGTTCTGTCCTGCGACAGATGTAGGAGCCTCTTCCTTGGTGGCTCAGGTGGTAAAGAACCTGCCTGCAATGCAGGGGACCCAAGTTCAGTCCCTGGGTGGGGAAGATCCCCGGCAGAGGAAATGGCCACCCGCTCCAGCCTTCTTGCCTGGAGACTCCCACGGACAGAGGAGCCTGGGGGGCTACAGTCCATGGGGTCCCACAGAGTCAGACACGACTGAGGGACTAACCACCCACTACCTCTCAGGAGCCTTACTATGAACTCAAGACATGCTCTTCACTTCTGTAGAGCTGCTCACCACTTGAGGTGGTTTTCTTATGCTCCATATTATTCATATGTTACTTGTCTAAGGTCTTATAAAATCCACAGACTACATTCCTGGAAGAAGAGTAAGATCTTCCTCCGTCTCCCTTGTTTTTGTGGCAGAATCTCAGGTGGCGTCTCCCTCTGGTCTCTCCTGGGACGTAGCCCCAGGTAAGACGTGTGGCCGGGCACACCCACAGCCTCCCCACAGACGCGTGCTCAGAATTCGTCAGTCCACTGGGAGTCAGGCCGAGAATGCCTCGGGCAAGAAAGGCAGACACGGGGCACTTTTGACCTCATTCTGGGTGTTAGGGGAGCATTAGATGGGGAAGGATATGTGGAGACGGCAGCCAGCAGCTGTAACTGACTCAGGAGAGAGCCGTCCCGGGGGACAGTGGCTGCAGAGCCAGGGAGGCAGAAGGTCTGCTTAGGGCTGTTTCCTAGGCCAGCTGTCTAGGCCTACCTGTGGGCCTGGTGTCGTCATCAGAGGGGTGGCTGTGCCTTCCTCCAGGTAGAGAGATGCATGAGGGTTGGGTTTTCCTGCCCAGAGCTGGCATGCAGCCTGTGTGACATGGGGGAGGTGACCTGGGCGCCTCTGTGCCTGGCGCCCCTGCTGGCTGGCGGATAAAGACGTTGCCCATCACCTCTCATCGTGTCCTCGGTGATACGGATTTGTGGAGGATCTCTAGATGCTATAGATTCCACAGACCTCCATCTTTGTTCCTGTCCTCATGGCCAGGATGGTGAACAGTCTGAGGTCTGGACTGTAGAAACAGTAAATGAAAGTGCTAGATAGTTAGCCTGGAAAATGGAAGATTTAAGAGAAGTGTACTGATTGCATTTGAAAGACTTCTGTATAGAAAAGGAATTTGATTTTTATTGGACATCAGTGGCCAGATTTAGGACGAAGGATTGAACGTTTCCAAAGGCGTGGTTTGGTGAAACATATGCCAAAAAACCCCCAAACAACAACAACAACAACAACTATCCATCGAGTAGGTTTTTCAAAGGTAAAAGAAACTTTTGTAAGTTTTGTTCATTTGCCATATAATTTTCATTAAGGAAGGGAGGGAGTTCTGTTTTGCTAAGGATTATATCCATCGTACTTGTATAGGGTCTGGCCCACCCACTTGATCAGCGAGTATTTAATAAGTGAGTAAATGAACAAAGCCTCATTGAATGAGCCATAAACTCTTTTTCATCCTTGATATTAAAATGAATATCTCCACCCTAGCTCTTCATACAACCCTCACCACGTTAGATTCGAATTTGTTCTTTCAGTATGTCCTTTTCTAGCTAGGCTGTGAGCTTGACAAGGCCGGGGACTATACTTAGTGTGTTTTCAGTGTTCAGGCCAAATCCTGGCATATAGCAGGTGCTCACAGAGAAGGGAGTCATATAACTTCTTACGCAAACCAGGACTCTTGGAGAGGAAGTGGGTACTGACCTGACGGAAGCTGTTACCACAGCACCCACCTGGCTCTGGGCTGGGCAAACCAGGATGTAAGGCTCCCCCGAGGCCATCAATGCTTATTGAATGGTTACAAAGTGAATGAATTCCTGGAGTCAGCAGAGGCAGGCGCCATGCTGGCCTTCCTTCTTTGGGGATTAAAAACTGCTCCCTGGGAATTCCACCCGCTGGGCTCAGTTCTGTTTGATTAGATACACCAAATGCATCTAGGCTTTCGTGTGGCATTTCCATGTTTGAATTCATCTCTTGCTTCCCTTGGGCTGAATTTTCTCTTTTTCAGCCCCAACAGTCTCCATTTCTTTAACCATTCCCTGTGCTGCCTGGACGCGAGCCCTGCGGCGCTCGGGAGGTCTCTGGTTCTGGAAGGCCTTCCATTTGACAAGGTTGGCTTCAGCGTCATAGGCTGTGGACCCTCAGCAACCCCACGTCTCCATCCTCCTGTGTGTGTCCCCTTGCATGTATCTTCTTGTCTGTTTTCCTTTCACAGCTCAAGTCCCCAGACCCTTACCTGTTCCCTGCCTGAGCAGCCTTGGCAGGATCTCAGGAATCAGTTTTTTTTTTAAAGACATTTATTTGTTTGTTTTTGCCTCTGTTGGGTCTTCATTGCTGTGTGCGGGCTTTCTCTAGTTGTGGCAAGTGGGGGTTAGTCTTCCCTGTGGCGTGCAGGCTTCTCATTGTCGTGGCTTCCCTTGTTGCACGGGTTTCAGGCACACAGGCTCAGGAGTTGCAGCTCCCAGGCTCTAGAGCACAGGCTCAGTAGCTGTGGCACACAGGCTTAGTTCCCCCACGGCATATGGGCTCTTCCCAGATCATGTATCAAGCCCATGTCCCCTGCATCAGCAGGCGCATTCTTAAGCACCAGACCACCAGGGAAGTCCAGGGACTGGTTTTGACCGTGAAGAAAGGGATTTGGGAAGTTCTGAGTCAGTGTTCTCATGTCATCCTCACCTAAGCCTGGCCCCTGGCCAGCCCCGAGTTGGTGATTCGATTCCCATCGTGCACTCTGGCTTCCCTCTAAGATGCAAGGCCCTGGGGCCCCCAGTTCTGGTGACGGGGCTTCTGTCCCAGCTCCTTGGCCTGAGTGCTTGTTCGTCACCTCCAGAGGGCTCATCTCGTTCTTCCTCGTCTGTCTCTCTCTCGGCCCAGGGGTGAGGTCTCAGCCCACGAGGTCCAGCCAGGTAGATGTCCAGTCCCTGGGGTGTTTGTTGCATCAGGCCCTGGCTCCCACTGCCTGCCTGCGGGGCTGGGGCTTGACTCCTCAGCATTGGGTCTGCGTTGGTGGTTCGGCCTGTGAACTGGGAGAACCTCCTTGTCCATATCTATAAATAACCCTGCTCTACTAGAATATTCCCTGGAGGGAGCACTGTTGTCTCCCCCCACTCTTGATCACCTTCTTTCATCTTCTCTTTCCCTCTCCTTTGTTTTCCTATTTACCCCCTCTTTACTTTCCTTTTTTCTCTAGATTTAATTAATTGTCTCAAAGAATGCAGATAGCTCTGATTTTCTGTGGCTGCTAGTTTTTATGGAGAAAAAAAAGGGAAGAACATTCTCAAAGATTCTAAACCCTTTGCAGTGAGGAGCTGGGCTGAGTCTTCTTTCTTATTGCATCTTACTTACCACGTAGCCTCCTGTGCTGGGAACTAGGGAATCTAGCCATCAGCTGACCTGTTACTTCAAAAAATAACTGAGATACTAACTCCTGATGCTCCTACCCTGCTAGTGGATAAGGCTCCATATGAATGTACAGTGTTATTACAAAATTGTTCAAAAGCCCTGAAGAGGGAACTGACCTTTTTCAAGTTAAGTCACATTATACCCTGGAGCTACATGTTCCATAAATTCTGGAATAAAAGTCAGGCCTCTGAAAGGTTAATCATTTGAACTGGAGAGGGAATTCTTTTCAGGAAGAGATGATGATCTTTCTTATCTGTTTCTAACACCAGGTTATAGGTCTAGCTGCACTTTTTCTTCTTAGGGGAGAAAAAACCAGGAATGGAGTAAATAAAACAGCGTATCGCTTTTAGCTCCTTGCTTTTCCTTCTAGCCATGGGATCTTGGAAAAGTCATTTCACCCCTCTGGGTCCTGTGTCCTCACTTCTAAAATGAAGGATGGAGGCCAAACATCTTCAGAAGGCCCCTACAGCCCTAACATTTTCTGATTTAACACAGACATTGAGAAGTAGCTGCTGTGTTGGGCTTGGAGTGGAAGCAGATGAGAGCGTTCTCTGGGACTGTGTGTGATTTGCTCTGAAACGGAATGGAAAACTCCACCCTAAAGAGGGTCAGGGTTCCACTGGGATTCCATGGAGTTCTGAGTGTTCATGGAACCTCGTTGGCTGGAGAAGGAACCAAGGTGCTGCCATGGTTCAGAGCTCCAGGGACCAAGGCAGAGATCTGGGTGTGGCTACTTCCTCGAAGGGTGACGCCGGACATGTTACTTAGCCAATCTTAAAGCCTCATGTATCAGCTCCCCACTCTTGATCACCTTCTTTCATCTTCTCTTTCCCTCTCCTTTGTTTTCCTATTTACCCCCTCTTTACTTTCCTTTTTTCTCTAGATTTAATTAATTGTCTCAAAGAATGCAGATAGCTCTGATTTTCTGTGGCTGCTAGTTTTTATGGAGAAAAAAAAGGGAAGAACATTCTCAAAGATTCTAAACCCTTTGCAGTGAGGAGCTGGGCTGAGTCTTCTTTCTTATTGCATCTTACTTACCACGTAGCCTCCTGTGCTGGGAACTAGGGAATCTAGCCATCAGCTGACCTGTTACTTCAAAAAATAACTGAGATACTAACTCCTGATGCTCCTACCCTGCTAGTGGATAAGGCTCCATATGAATGTACAGTGTTATTACAAAATTGTTCAAAAGCCCTGAAGAGGGAACTGACCTTTTTCAAGTTAAGTCACATTATACCCTGGAGCTACATGTTCCATAAATTCTGGAATAAAAGTCAGGCCTCTGAAAGGTTAATCATTTGAACTGGAGAGGGAATTCTTTTCAGGAAGAGATGATGATCTTTCTTATCTGTTTCTAACACCAGGTTATAGGTCTAGCTGCACTTTTTCTTCTTAGGGGAGAAAAAACCAGGAATGGAGTAAATAAAACAGCGTATCGCTTTTAGCTCCTTGCTTTTCCTTCTAGCCATGGGATCTTGGAAAAGTCATTTCACCCCTCTGGGTCCTGTGTCCTCACTTCTAAAATGAAGGATGGAGGCCAAACATCTTCAGAAGGCCCCTACAGCCCTAACATTTTCTGATTTAACACAGACATTGAGAAGTAGCTGCTGTGTTGGGCTTGGAGTGGAAGCAGATGAGAGCGTTCTCTGGGACTGTGTGTGATTTGCTCTGAAACGGAATGGAAAACTCCACCCTAAAGAGGGTCAGGGTTCCACTGGGATTCCATGGAGTTCTGAGTGTTCATGGAACCTCGTTGGCTGGAGAAGGAACCAAGGTGCTGCCATGGTTCAGAGCTCCAGGGACCAAGGCAGAGATCTGGGTGTGGCTACTTCCTCGAAGGGTGACGCCGGACATGTTACTTAGCCAATCTTAAAGCCTCATGTATCAGTTGTGGGTCATAAAGTACCAACTCTGATGGCCATTAGGGGATTAAGGAGACACTCGAATGGTTCTTGGGAGATGGTCTGAGGTCGATAAATGACGTTATCATAGCTCTTCATTTGTGATGGATGATCCTGTAGAGGGTGGCACAGATCATCTCATGAAGGTGATGATCCATCCAGCCCCCACGGCTGTGACTTTTATGGCTTCGTGGAGAGTGTACGGGCAGGTGATCGCCAGGATGTTTGGTTGACTGGAGTTTGGGGCCAATGTTCACAAGAGCTCTCAGCCTTTATGATAACGGGCACATGCTATTTTTAGGCTTGCTGACATAAGGGAGCCTTTTTTATTCACCCTGTCTCTTGCAGGCATTCTCATTCTGTGGTCGCACTTCTGTCTTTCCGGGTGCTGGGGAAAGGCAAGGGTAAATATTTTTTAACACCCACTGCTCCAGGCCAGAACAGATGGAGCTACTGACTTCTCAGAAACGTAAAGCCCGAGAAAAATATAGTTCCCTCAGTGAATCTCAGATGATCACAAAGGAAAACAGGTTGGACGTAGGCACGGATGGGAGGAAGGGCTGGCTCGCAGCTATGTCTGGCCTGGTTCACTGCCCGTTCTGGGTCCAAAGTCCACAAGCCTGAGGCTCTTTGCTGGATCGCTGGTGGAAGACAGTCTTGGACTTGTGTGCACACTTGCTTTTCTGAGTGCCCCAGCCTGGACTCCGACCGCCCTGGGACGTCACCGGAGACCTTTGTGGCTTTCTCCCCTGTCGGTGATGTGCCTCTGACTGTGACTTGGCCTCACATGGCAGGGCTGGGGCAGGACGGTGAACGGGAGCCTGAGCGTGTGGATGGCATGACGGGGCTTGGGTGGCCTCCTAGCAGAAGCAATAAATGAGTTTGATGACGCATTCTGAAACTCAGCACACAGTAACTGTCTATCAAGGGGCTCTTTGCATTGCCACGGGATCGTTGGCAGTCTGTTGAATCCAAAGTCTGACTTGTAGGAGAAAATCAAAACTGAAAATTAAAAATTAAAACATTAAAAAAAAAATCAATGTAAGTCATAGTGATTTGTCGAGAGAAGGTGAAGTCGCTCAGTTGTGTCTGACTCTTTGCAACCCATGGATGTGCCATGAAATTCTCCAGGCAAGAGGACTGGAGTGGGTAGCCGTTCCCTTCTCCAGGGGATCTTCCCAACCCAGGGATGGAACCCAGGTCTCCTGCATTGCAGGTGGATTCTTTACCGTCTGAGTCACCAGGGAAGCTTGAGAGAAAAGGTGCATTCAAACGTTGTTTGTATTTAATAATAAATAAGAGGATCTGTAAATCCAATTGAATGACCTGTTATCTGCACATAAAAGGAAATGGAAGCCAATGCAAAATGTAAAATAAGCCCTGTGTGGGTATGCTTAATTCAGGACACTGCATTTTCAAAATCCCCCCACCACATCCTGCTGGTCCCTTGTATTTCTGTCTGGACAGGCAATGCACGCCTTCTTGTAGAATAAGGCAAAGAGCGGCTTCGTTTGTTGGTGTAGGGCCTTCTGTTGACTCTGGACTTCTCACTGTATCTGTAACCTCATCAGACACGGGTTGAGATGCTGATTAGTCATATCAGTGATATGATTAAAGGCATGTAGATGAGTAATTCTAAAAAAAATCAGTTATTCATTTTGAGACCGTTTAATCAAGGTACGATTAAAACACAAGTTGAGAACTAAAATTAAAGATGCCAAAATGAATCACATTTGACCCATCACTCCTACCAGCGACTTTTTATGTCTCTGTCTCTAATTGCAACTGAATGTCACCTCTCTGGGGTGGCCTGCTTAGATTGACCCTACACCCTCCAATTCCTGCCCCACCTGGGCCCTGGAGTGTGTTCCGTGTCAAGTCGGGCAGCTTGCTGCTTGTCTCTGCCACCTCCGGGGTCCCAGGGCTTGTGCCTGGCTCTCTGATTCTGTTCTGGTCGTGGTGCTTGCCGCAGCTCTGTAGTATGGCTCCAGAACTCCTTTCTCTGTCACAGCTACCCGCCACAGGCAGCACTGAGTGTTATCTGCTGCATGAATGACCTGCCTGAGTTGAACCCAACTCTTTTAATGCAATTATAGTACATACACTTTAAAAAAAAAAAAAAGCAAAATCAGGCACAAGCTGTATCCATGTTTTATTACCTTCTCTTTTCACTCAGTGCGTTATAATTACCCATTGGGCCAACTGGGCTCTCTTCTAGTTAGATGACATTTCCCAGCCTGCCTTGCAGCCGGGTGTGTGTGTAATTGATTGATACCACTTCCAGACCTTGCCTATACAAACCTGCCCCATCCACTCTTCCCTTGATCTCTTCCTCTGTCTGCAAACTGGCCTGTAAATATCAGGCCAACTCCCCAATGAAAATCAAATATGGAAGATGGCAGAGCCTTTGTTTGTCTTGTCCCTGAAAGATGGAGTGGCACAGAGCCTCTACTCCATGATTTTGAACTTTTCATGTTAGAAGAAATTATTATTGGGTCAAGCCACTCACAGTCTGGGATATATCCCTTAGGGTAGCTTAGTGTGACCATAACAAATCTATCTGCCCTTCAAGCTGGAGTCAAATCCTCTCCTTTCTAGCTTCCTTTATTGGTCTGGGCCAAAGGAATGCTGCTTTCCTTTTAGTTATTATAGTATAGAGATCTTAACTTTATTCTGTCTTCATAGTGCCCGTTCCAAGCTACCTCAGCTTCCCACCCACCAGCCTCCAACTACTCATGCCTGTTGTCTTCCAGGCTCTTCCAGTGAGACTGAAGGAAAGGCAGGGCTTCTCCTCACATCTTAGGCCTGTCCTCTCTCCCGAGAGCCTGTTTCTCTCTTGCTGCCTCGGGGATCTTCTTACTCAGTCTATCTGGCCTCTGGCCTGTGGTTTCAGATTTTCCCTGAACTGGCTCTGTAGCATTGACAATGTGCATTGCTGGTTATTTGTGGCACTCTGACCTTTGGCTTCCATGGCTGCAGCAGTTACAGTGGGTCCCATCACACGGCAGGAATCCAGCTGTCACTGAGCCCCATCTCTCAGTGGTTCCCTGGGGCTCTGTGTCCATCAGGGGCTGGCTGCACTTCTGCTCATGTCTGAGACCTGGGTTGGTGAAGGGAGCTCTGGGAACTTGGCAGAAGAGGGAAATAAAGGGATCATGGAGAAACACGGGCTCTTAGAGCATCTGGAAGTGACACGGGTCACCTTTGCTCATATGTCACTGTCCAGAGTGTGTGGCATGACTCAGCACCTCCTCCTCCCAGAAGCCTTCCTTGACTGCTCTTTACCTCACCGGACTTGCCTAGGTGTCCTGTTTGATGCTTTAGAATCACCCTATACTTTATCGCAGTCCTTTATATGCATGTTCAGTTGCTCAGTTGCCTATACAAACCTGCCCCATCCACTCTTCCCTTGATCTCTTCCTCTGTCTGCAAACTGGCCTGTAAATATCAGGCCAACTCCCCAATGAAAATCAAATATGGAAGATGGCAGAGCCTTTGTTTGTCTTGTCCCTGAAAGATGGAGTGGCACAGAGCCTCTACTCCATGATTTTGAACTTTTCATGTTAGAAGAAATTATTATTGGGTCAAGCCACTCACAGTCTGGGATATATCCCTTAGGGTAGCTTAGTGTGACCATAACAAATCTATCTGCCCTTCAAGCTGGAGTCAAATCCTCTCCTTTCTAGCTTCCTTTATTGGTCTGGGCCAAAGGAATGCTGCTTTCCTTTTAGTTATTATAGTATAGAGATCTTAACTTTATTCTGTCTTCATAGTGCCCGTTCCAAGCTACCTCAGCTTCCCACCCACCAGCCTCCAACTACTCATGCCTGTTGTCTTCCAGGCTCTTCCAGTGAGACTGAAGGAAAGGCAGGGCTTCTCCTCACATCTTAGGCCTGTCCTCTCTCCCGAGAGCCTGTTTCTCTCTTGCTGCCTCGGGGATCTTCTTACTCAGTCTATCTGGCCTCTGGCCTGTGGTTTCAGATTTTCCCTGAACTGGCTCTGTAGCATTGACAATGTGCATTGCTGGTTATTTGTGGCACTCTGACCTTTGGCTTCCATGGCTGCAGCAGTTACAGTGGGTCCCATCACACGGCAGGAATCCAGCTGTCACTGAGCCCCATCTCTCAGTGGTTCCCTGGGGCTCTGTGTCCATCAGGGGCTGGCTGCACTTCTGCTCATGTCTGAGACCTGGGTTGGTGAAGGGAGCTCTGGGAACTTGGCAGAAGAGGGAAATAAAGGGATCATGGAGAAACACGGGCTCTTAGAGCATCTGGAAGTGACACGGGTCACCTTTGCTCATATGTCACTGTCCAGAGTGTGTGGCATGACTCAGCACCTCCTCCTCCCAGAAGCCTTCCTTGACTGCTCTTTACCTCACCGGACTTGCCTAGGTGTCCTGTTTGATGCTTTAGAATCACCCTATACTTTATCGCAGTCCTTTATATGCATGTTCAGTTGCTCAGTTGTGTCCCAGTCTTTGTGACGCCGTGGGCTGTAGCCCACCAGGCTCCTGTCTTTGGAATTCTCTAGGCAAGAATATTGGAGTGGGTATCCATTTCCTCCTCCAGGGGATCTTCCCCACACAGGCATTGAACCAGGGTCTCTTGAGTTTCTTGTGTTACAGGCAGATTTTTCTTTTTTTCTTTTTTTACCATTGAGCTACTGGGCACGGGCACACACATGTGCAGGAGGAGGCTGCCCACGTGGACCTCAGATTACTGCACACTGGCACTTCTGGGGTGAAGGATTCCTGGGGACTAAGACTGCCAGGCAAGTCGCCTGCTGAACCCATGGTGCTTGGGGCGTGGAGCAAGTCCATGCCGGTGTATCGAAATGGCCACCCACTCCAGTCTTCTTGCCTGGAGAATCCCAGGGAGAGGACCCTGGCTGGCTACAGTCCATGGGGTTGCAAAGAGTCAGACACAACTGAGTGACTGAACGACAACAAGCAGTGACAACTGGTCACCAGCAGTAGCCGCAGCCTGAGGATGGAGTCAGAGACTGTGCTCAGAGAAAGCGGGAGATTAGGAGCTGGCCTGTGGTGGACGTCCTGGTGGTCAAGGTGGCTGGTGTTGGTGGGACTCCAAAGACAAGGTTAAGTGTCACTCTTAGGACAGATGTTGCCTGCAGTGAGCACAAAGGACTCCTTGGGAAACGGGGCTTATGGATCACAGCCGGCGCGTCTCACTGTGAGGCCCTGGGCCCCTCAGACCTGGGCGGGTCCTGAGAGCAGATGGAGGGGTGCCATCATGCCTGCTCATCCATCCCCTCAGCCTTCATTCACTTGCCAGTGCCTATCGATGCCTATGATGCACAGGGCAACCACTACCCGAGTTAGTAGGTGCTAAACATCTGTAGCCTGCCAGGCTCCTCTGTCCACGGGATTCTCCAGGCAAGAGGACTGGGATGGGTTGTCATTTCCTTCTCCAGGGCATCTTCCTGACCCAAAAAAGGAACCCATGTCTCCTGCACCGCAGGTGGGTTCTTTACCTTCTGAGCCATCAGGGAAGCCCAGATGCTGTCCTGTTTGATGCTTTAGAATCACCCTATACTTTATCGCAGTCCTTTATATGCATGTTCAGTTGCTCAGTTGTGTCCCAGTCTTTGTGACGCGTGGGCTGTAGCCCACCAGGCTCCTGTCTTTGGAATTCTCTAGGCAAGAATATTGGAGTGGGTATCCATTTCCTCCTCCAGGGGATCTTCCCCACACAGGCATTGAACCAGGGTCTCTTGAGTTTCTTGTGTTACAGGCAGATTTTACTGTTTTTTTTTACCATTGAGCTACTGGGCACGGGCACACACATGTGCAGGAGGAGGCTGCCCACGTGGACCTCAGATTACTGCACACTGGCACTTCTGGGGTGAAGGATTCCTGGGGACTAAGACTGCCAGGCAAGTCGCCTGCTGAACCCATGGTGCTTGGGGCGTGGAGCAAGTCCATGCCGGTGTATCGAAATGGCCACCCACTCCAGTCTTCTTGCCTGGAGAATCCCAGGGAGAGGACCCTGGCTGGCTACAGTCCATGGGGTTGCAAAGAGTCAGACACAACTGAGTGACTGAACGACAACAAGCAGTGACAACTGGTCACCAGCAGTAGCCGCAGCCTGAGGATGGAGTCAGAGACTGTGCTCAGAGAAAGCGGGAGATTAGGAGCTGGCCTGTGGTGGACGTCCTGGTGGTCAAGGTGGCTGGTGTTGGTGGGACTCCAAAGACAAGGTTAAGTGTCACTCTTAGGACAGATGTTGCCTGCAGTGAGCACAAAGGACTCCTTGGGAAACGGGGCTTATGGATCACAGCCGGCGCGTCTCACTGTGAGGCCCTGGGCCCCTCAGACCTGGGCGGGTCCTGAGAGCAGATGGAGGGGTGCCATCATGCCTGCTCATCCATCCCCTCAGCCTTCATTCACTTGCCAGTGCCTATCGATGCCTATGATGCACAGGGCAACCACTACCCGAGTTAGTAGGTGCTAAACATCTGTAGCCTGCCAGGCTCCTCTGTCCACGGGATTCTCCAGGCAAGAGGACTGGGATGGGTTGTCATTTCCTTCTCCAGGGCATCTTCCTGACCCAAAAAAGGAACCCATGTCTCCTGCACCGCAGGTGGGTTCTTTACCTTCTGAGCCATCAGGGAAGCCCAGATGATAAACAGCTTGTCTAGGGGAGGATGTAGAGAAAAGAAACAGGCCATGGTAATACCACTGAAGTTCTGGTGGGGAGGCGTGCTGGGCAGTGTGAGCTCTTCTGGGCCTGCTGCCTCCCCACTTCCTGGAGGAAGTGATTTCCGCATTAAGATCTGAAGGCTGAGTGGAGCTGAGTCAGGAGAAGGGAGGGCTGAGGAGTTTACCGGAAGAGGGGACAATGGCAGTGCTGAGGATCAGAAGAGGAGGAGCCAGTGGTTCAGAGAGGCTGGATTATTTGGTGGGAGAAACCAGGCAGGAGAAGTCAGTATAACCAGATCCTGGAGAGACTTGGTTCCTCCTGGTGGTAAGGCGGGACCACTGGGGCTGGATATATGGGCTCAAGTGCAGAACACACAGCAGGGTGGGAGGTGAAGATCTGGGAATCCCTGGCATATGGATATCTATCTAAAGCCTGAGAGAGAAACCCTGCCCAGAGAGTGTCCAGGATGAGAGGGAGAGCCCAGGACAGAATCTTGAGAAATCTTAACATTTAAGGGGTGGGCACGGCTATAGGGGCACTTTAGGTAGCCAGTCCATATAGTCACAGCTATGGTTTTTCCAATAGTCATATACAGAGGTAAGAGTTGGACCATAAAGAAGGCTGGGTGCTGAAGAATTGATGTTTTTCAACTGTGGTGCTGGAGAAGACTCTTGAGAGTCCCTTGGACTGCAAGGAGATCAAACCAGTCCATCCTAAAGGAAATCAACCCTGAATATTAGAAGGACTGATGCTGAAGCAGAGGCTTCAATACTTTGGCCACCTGATACAGAGAGTTGACTCATTGGAAAAGACCCTGATGCTGGGAAAGACTGAAGGCAGGAGGAGAGGAGAGAGACAAAGGATGAGATGGTTGGATGCCATCACTGACTCAATGGAGATGAGTTTGACCAAACTCCGGGAGATGGTGAAGGACAGGGAAGCCTGGTGTGCTGTAGTCCATGGGGTTGCAAATAGTTGATGACTGAGTGACTGAACAATAATATAGGCAGCCAGAGAGCTGGGAGGAAAACCAGGAGACCTGGAAGTGGGGTTCCCAAAGGCAGAGTAGGTTAGAAGAACAAGGTCATGGTTAACAGTGTGAAAGGGGCTGACAAATCAAGTCAAAGAGTAACTGAAAAAAAAAAATGCCTACTTAGCAACCTGGGGAACGTTAATGAGCTCAGCGAGATCAGATGTGGGCAGCGAGTAGGAGGTGAGAAAAGACTGTTGCATGCTTTTCATAGAACCCTGGCCATGATGGCAAGAGAGTGTGGGCTCACCTTGGAGGAATTTGGTGGGAAGGACTTTTAAAGGTGGAAGAGCCAAGGGGACATTTGAACTGAGTGCCTTGGGGAGCTGAACCCTGTGGTGTGGGTGGGGCGGGGTCCAGGGTGGAAGGGGTGGAAGGTGGGCCCACCGTCAGGGCAAGGCCAGGACTTGTTTGGATGAGAGGTATCGGGAACTGGAACTCTGGGCCAGGTCACGTGGATTTAGTCCTGCCTCTTGCATATCCAGGGGCTTCTCTGGTACCTCTAATGATAAAGAATCTGCCTGCAATGTGAGAGACCTGGGTTCGATCCCTGGTTTGGGAAGATGCCCTAGAGAAGGGCATGGCAACCCACTCCAGTATTCTTGCCTGGCGAATTCCACAGACAGAGGATCTTGGTGGGCTCCAGTCCATGGAATTGCAAAGAGTCGGACATGACTGAGTGACAAATATTTCTAACTTCTAACTTCTTCTTGTGTATCCTGTTGGTGTGACCTTCGGGAAGTCACGCAGGCTAAGTGTCAATTTCTTCATCTACAACAAGAAGACCTACCTCCTAAGGCTGTTTGAAGACTGAACTCAATGATGTCCATAAGGGGGTTATTAGCACAGTGCCTGCCATGTCCATTTCACCATCTGAGACTGTCAGCGTGGCTGCCTTGGAAGGATGGGTGCTTGTGAGGAACTTGTCCATCCAGGGGGTGGGGCTTCCTCCAGTGCCCACCTCTACCTTGGATGGGGTGAGGGTGGTGCACTCTTGCTGAGCTCTTTCTTGGCGCCAGAAGCCACACACAGCTCGCATGGCTCTCTGTGGTCTCTGGATCTCACTTAACTGCGTGCGAGTCTCCGGCGGGGGAACAGCGCCCCAGGGACACCCCCCCACACACAGGAAGCTGCATTGCTGGTTGAGTGACACCTCCCGGGAAACCACAGCTTTGCGCCTCTGTGCTGGGAAGCCCAGTGGCCTTTTTTTCTGCAGGCAGGAAAGTTGTTAAAGGGAATGAGTTCCTGGAACACTGTAAGGTACTTCTGATATGGCAGCTTTGTTTTCTGAACATCCGCACCAGGTACAAAGCCTGCAGCAAGAAGCGAGTGCCCGAGGGAGGCAGCTTCTACCCACACTCTGCTTGTTGTTTGCTCCCTGCCCCTGATTTCCTCCCAGGGGAGACAGTATCAGCTTTTTCCTCTTCCATTAGGAGACTGATAGGTTTATTCCCACTGGAATCAGCTGGGGACCCATGGATGGAGTCGGGGACCAGTGCCACAGAGGAAAATGAGGCTCAGGGCCACACAGTGAGGGACCGTGGGGTCAGGACAGGTCTTCCAAGCTGAGGACTCTCGGTCCAAGGCTTGTGCTCATAGATGGTGAGGATTTCAGTAATCCATTGTCTCCCTTCAGCCTCTTTGACTGTTGCTGATTTATTCATCGAGCACACATCACACACTTTCTTTATAGGACTTCAAAGAACTCATGTGCCATCCTTTTTAGACCCTGGGAACATATTGGCAAAACAGAACCAATCCCTGGTCTTGTAGGGCTCATGGTCCAGCGAGGGGAGACAGATAATAAGTAAGATATCAGGTCCACCTTGGAGATGTTGTGGGTTTGGTTCCAGACCACAGCAATAAAGCAAGAATCACAGGAAAGCGAGTCACACGAATGTTTTGTTTTCCCAGTGGATATAAAAGTTGTGCTTATACTATACTGTAATCTATTAAGGGCACAATAGCATTATGTCTAAAAGAAAAAACAGTGTACGTACATTGTTGAAAAAGAGTGCCGATTCCCATCTGCTTCTAGTGGGAGTAAACCTTTCAGTCCCCTAATGGAACAGGAAACGTGGGCAAAGAGTTGCTCAACACAGGGTTGCCACTCACCTTTAATTTATGAGGGAATAAAAGCAATATCTGCAAAGCACAATAGAAGCCACACACAGCTCGCATGGCTCTCTGTGGTCTCTGGATCTCACTTAACTGCGTGCGAGTCTCCGGCGGGGAACAGCGCCCAGGGACACCCCACACACAGGAAGCTGCATTGCTGGTTGAGTGACACCTCCCGGAAACCACAGCTTTGCGCCTCTGTGCTGGGAAGCCCAGTGGCCTTTTTTTCTGCAGGCAGGAAAGTTGTTAAAGGGAATGAGTTCCTGGAACACTGTAAGGTACTTCTGATATGGCAGCTTTGTTTTCTGAACATCCGCACCAGGTACAAAGCCTGCAGCAAGAAGCGAGTGCCCGAGGGAGGCAGCTTCTACCCACACTCTGCTTGTTGTTTGCTCCCTGCCCCTGATTTCCTCCCAGGGGAGACAGTATCAGCTTTTTCCTCTTCCATTAGGAGACTGATAGGTTTATTCCCACTGGAATCAGCTGGGGACCCATGGATGGAGTCGGGGACCAGTGCCACAGAGGAAAATGAGGCTCAGGGCCACACAGTGAGGGACCGTGGGGTCAGGACAGGTCTTCCAAGCTGAGGACTCTCGGTCCAAGGCTTGTGCTCATAGATGGTGAGGATTTCAGTAATCCATTGTCTCCCTTCAGCCTCTTTGACTGTTGCTGATTTATTCATCGAGCACACATCACACACTTTCTTTATAGGACTTCAAAGAACTCATGTGCCATCCTTTTTAGACCCTGGGAACATATTGGCAAAACAGAACCAATCCCTGGTCTTGTAGGGCTCATGGTCCAGCGAGGGGAGACAGATAATAAGTAAGATATCAGGTCCACCTTGGAGATGTTGTGGGTTTGGTTCCAGACCACAGCAATAAAGCAAGAATCACAGGAAAGCGAGTCACACGAATGTTTTGTTTTCCCAGTGGATATAAAAGTTGTGCTTATACTATACTGTAATCTATTAAGGGCACAATAGCATTATGTCTAAAAAGAAAAAAACAGTGTACGTACATTGTTGAAAAAGAGTGCCGATTCCCATCTGCTTCTAGTGGGAGTAAACCTTTCAGTCCCCTAATGGAACAGGAAACGTGGGCAAAGAGTTGCTCAACACAGGGTTGCCACTCACCTTTAATTTATGAGGGAATAAAAAGCAATATCTGCAAAGCACAATAGAATGAGGTATGCCAATAAACAAACAAGTGTAGATACATCCTCTACAATGTCTTTCCCTCTTTTCTCAGTAGAATATCTTTTGAATTATTAAAATCCAACTTTGTCGAATGTATCTCTCAGTACAATGTTTTTAGGTCAATGTCTGCATGGAACGTGTGTCTCTTTATGACCCCCACACTCCATACAACCCTGAAAGAAAACAATTACCAGGAAGAGTCTGGCATTGCCGTCTAAATACATTTCATAGAATGGTTAAAGGAGCATTGAATGTCCATTTGGAGTGTGCGTCTTGGTAGTTATGGCTGAGAGAAACCACAGGACATCAAATCAAGCAACTCTTGTGACCAACCTATTAATTTTTTGGTGGTCAGGAATCAATGCTTGAAGCATTTTACATTCTAACATGATGACTTAGGCATGCATATTTATATGTTTTCTACTATGGTAGATGCATTTTAGGAAATCGGTTAGAGTTTTTTTTTCTTTTTTTTTTTTTTTTACTTTTTTTATATG
The DNA here is from genome assembly GCA_022376925.1 of Tragulus kanchil. Taxonomy (NCBI): domain Eukaryota; kingdom Metazoa; phylum Chordata; class Mammalia; order Artiodactyla; family Tragulidae; genus Tragulus; species Tragulus kanchil. The sequence continues at coordinate 70,640,884 of JAIOJX010000003.1, read as the reverse complement.
GATGATTTTTAAAAGTCTTTATTGAGTTTTTTATAATATTGCTTCTGTTTTATGTTGTGGTTTTTTTGTTGCAAGACATGTGGGATCTCAGTTCCATAACCTGGGATCGAACCTGTACTCTCTGCATTGGAAGCTGAAGTCTTAACCACAGGATTGTAGGGAAGTCTCTTGGGTGGTGTTTGGGGTTGATGTTTAGTATTGTTGGGTGGAAGGCTGATTTTCAGGAGTCTCTTGCTGATCTATAGCATGTGGCGAGAGTCTCTTGCTGATATATAGCATGTTGTTACACCAGGCCCACATTGGTGTGCATTCTCCTAGCAGTTGGTGTCTGGTTGGGACTCTGGTTGAAGTCTCAGCACCCCCAGAGGTGACCAATCCCTTCCATGGGGGAGCCAGAGCAGAGAATGGTCCTTGAATCAAAACAGTGTACGTACATTGTTGAAAAGATGCCGATTCCCATCTGCTTCTAGTGGGAGTAAACCTTTCAGTCCCCTAATGGAACAGGAAACGTGGGCAAAGAGTTGCTCAACACAGGGTTGCCACTCACCTTTAATTTATGAGGGAATAAAAGCAATATCTGCAAAGCACAATAGAATGAGGTATGCCAATAAACAAACAAGTGTAGATACATCCTCTACAATGTCTTTCCCTCTTTTCTCAGTAGAATATCTTTTGAATTATTAAAATCCAACTTTGTCGAATGTATCTCTCAGTACAATGTTTTTAGGTCAATGTCTGCATGGAACGTGTGTCTCTTTATGACCCCCACACTCCATACAACCCTGAAAGAAAACAATTACCAGGAAGAGTCTGGCATTGCCGTCTAAATACATTTCATAGAATGGTTAAAGGAGCATTGAATGTCCATTTGGAGTGTGCGTCTTGGTAGTTATGGCTGAGAGAAACCACAGGACATCAAATCAAGCAACTCTTGTGACCAACCTATTAATTTTTTGGTGGTCAGGAATCAATGCTTGAAGCATTTTACATTCTAACATGATGACTTAGGCATGCATATTTATATGTTTTCTACTATGGTAGATGCATTTTAGGAAATCGGTTAGAGTTTTTTTTTCTTTTTTTTTTTTTTTTACTTTTTTTATATGGATGATTTTTAAAAGTCTTTATTGAGTTTTTTATAATATTGCTTCTGTTTTATGTTGTGGTTTTTTTGTTGCAAGACATGTGGGATCTCAGTTCCATAACCTGGGATCGAACCTGTACTCTCTGCATTGGAAGCTGAAGTCTTAACCACAGGATTGTAGGGAAGTCTCTTGGGTGGTGTTTGGGGTTGATGTTTAGTATTGTTGGGTGGAAGGCTGATTTTCAGGAGTCTCTTGCTGATCTATAGCATGTGGCGAGAGTCTCTTGCTGATATATAGCATGTTGTTACACCAGGCCCACATTGGTGTGCATTCTCCTAGCAGTTGGTGTCTGGTTGGGACTCTGGTTGAAGTCTCAGCACCCCCAGAGGTGACCAATCCCTTCCATGGGGGAGCCAGAGCAGAGAATGGTCCTTGAATCAAAAGTATTACAGTGGGTATCCTGGCTACGAACATGCCCTCCAGTAGGAAGTTTGACTCAGTGAGGATGGCCCTGGCTACTTGCAAAATAACTTCGACAGGAAGAACAGAATGACCCCCTTGTCAAGTTCTGTGCTGGCCTCTAGCCAGGAGAGGTGGCCCAATTTCATGAGTGTTTTTTATTTATTTATTTTTTTAATTTTCTTTGAATGGTAGCTCTGGAATGGTAGGAAGTCTCCCACAAAGGATTTCCTTTGGTCATTGTTGTTTTTCCCTTAGGGAAAAATGCCATAGCGTAGGGCCCAACGTCTCTCTCCCTTTGTGACTTCTGTGATTCAGAGTTTAAAAGGCCAGTGACAGGATCTGGGTCGTGGACTTGGTTTCCGTCTTGTGGGAGGCCTGGGGTTTCACAGGTCTGTCTCTTTAAGCACGGGGGGGGGGGGTAGAGCTCAGATTCTGCCCTATTTTTGTATTGGGTCATGTGAGTGAAGGGTGTTTTCTTGGAGGTCGGAATCTGTACTAAGAGAAGTACCAAGAATTGGAATAACCAGACCTTAAATTTTAGCTTTGTAAAGAATGGAAAGGTCCCTTAGTTCCCCTGCCTAAAAGCAGAACCCACCCCACCTATAATGCCTCCCTCCCGGTGACAGCTGGTTGAGATTGTGTGTGCTCTGAGCACATCTGATTGTGGGTGGGCGTGCTTGGCTTCCCCAGAGGAATAGAGCCAACATGTGCATACATGTGAGAGGAGGTTCACCTTTAGGAACTGCCTCTTGCGATGAATCTGTTGTTGTTCACGCACTAACTTGTGGCCGACTCTCTGCAACCCCATGGACCGCGGCACGCCAGGCTTCCTTGTCCTTCACCGTCTCCCGGAGCTCACTCAAACTCATGTCCATTGAGTCGATGATGCTACCCAACCATCTCATCCTCTGTCTCCCCCTTCTTCTCCTGCCTTTACTCTTTCCCAGCATCAGGGTCTTTTCCAGTGAGTCATCTCTTCAGATCAGGTGGCTAAAGTCTTGTAGTGGTGGAGGCTGACAAGTTCCCCCGTCGGCAGGGTGGGCCAGCAGATTGAAGATCCAGTGCTCTGGCCTGAATGTTTGTGTCCCCTGCAATTCACATGTTGAAATCCTGATGTCCACTGGGGTGGTGCTGGAGATGGACCCTTCCAGAGTCATTAGGCTTTGAAGGCAGAGACCTCAGGGATGAATTGCACACCCTTAGGAAGAGGCTCTCAGTCCCTCCTTCACCCCTCTGGCTATGGGGGTACAATGAGAAGTGTGTACCCCCAAAGAGGGCCTGCACCTGGCCTTGCTAGCACTCTGATTTTGGACTTCCAGCTCCAGAACTGTGAGAAAGAAATTTCTCTTGTGTACCCATTTGTACGTTTGCGGTGTTTTGTTATGGCAGCCTGAATGACTAAGAGACCCAGGATGAGCTGAGGTCGCAGTTCAAGTCTGCTGGCAGAATTCCCTTTCACTCAGGGGAGGAAATGGCAACCCGCTCCAGTGTTCTTGCCTGGGAGACCCGTGGACAGAGGAGCCTGGCAGGCTGCAGTGCATGGGGGTGCAGGGAGTCAGACATGACTTAGTGACCCAACAACAGAAGAAGTCAGTCTTATGGCCTGTTCAAGCCTTCAACTGATGAGGCCCACCCAAATTATGGGGGACTTTGCCTATAGATCAGCAACTTCAATGTACATCTCATCTGCAAAACACCTTCACAGGAGCATCCCGATGAACGTTTGATTAAGTATCTGGACACCAGCCCAGCCAGATCGACCCATAAAATTAACCATGGCAGTGGGTGCGGTATCTGGTATATTGTATGTGCTTGTGAATGGGCAGCGATTAAATACACACACACACACATGCACATACACACAGATGAATTGGCCTCTTCCCATGAGGAAGGAAGGGAAATTGCCTAGGAAACGGGGGGGCGGAGGATGTGACACCTGGTCTCCAGTGACTGATTAAGAGTGACCTTGACTTCAGAGCTTTTAAAACTTGACGTCAGGCAGTGGTGGAACTTCAGGCATGCCTGCATTTGCATAGGAGCAGAAAAAGGCCATTGGCAGACCGGTGGGCACGAGAAGCGGATGCACATACACATGTGTGAGGCGGTGTCGCACAAAGGTTAGGGAACTGTGGGGTCCCACTGCAGAGTTAGAATCCCAGCTCTACCCCTGATGTGCTGTGTAACTGTAGGCAAGCTACTTAACCTCTCTAGGCTTGGTTCTCTCATCTGCAGAACAGGGGAATAACAGAACCCATACTTCACAGGTCGTGAGGATTAAATGCGGTAATGACTGTGACGTGCTTATAAGACTGCCTGGCGCATATGCACAGAAGTCCAAGAAATGCTCTGTCTCTCTCTGTCTGTCTGTCATCATCGTGAAGTATTCATTACGTGTCACTCGTTCATGGATCAAACATGGTTTGTAACAGGCAGCCTACATTACAGGAAAATAAGTGCAAACCTGATTCCAAACTCTCCTATCACAGAGCCCATGCTGGACACAGCCTCCTTAGAGGATGTATGTTTTTGGTATTTCATTAATGACATTCCACTGGATAGGATCCAGGTTGTGTCTGCTTTAAATGAATTTTTTTTTTTTAATTTAGTAAACAGTGTAACAGCAAGATGCTGGCATGATGATGGAGTCAATTAGGCATTTCAGGTTTGCAAGGATCACCTGCAGCAATGTGGCCCTTCTGCAGTGGGGGGCAGAGGGGAGCTGCCAGTGGTCTCTGCCCTGCTCCCTGCACACGCTTAGCGAACACGTGGGCCACCTGAGGCTCAGGTGTGCCCGAGGCTGCAGGGAGGCGTGAGCGGCGAATGACAGCCGGTGGGCTGCAGCGCGCTCCGGCTCCTTCTCCCTGACAAATGGCTTCACGGATGATGCCAGCTTCATGCTCAATTAATCTCAGTTGAATTGATCATCCAGTTATAAAGAAAACCATTAGCACTAAAGCAAAACTTCCCAAAGAGCTTCGATGGGGAGGAGGAGAGGAAGTGAATTGGTTTTTTAAAGAAATTAAGATGATGAACTGTGTTTGAAAAGAACACAGCGCCAGCCTTCTCTCTACCCAGCTGACTCAGCCCTAAGGGGGTGGGATAATAACGTGCTTTTTTTTCACCTCTTCATCTCAGAAATCGTTAAAAGGAAATTTTTTTTTTTAAATCAGCGAGTGCATATTAAAGCTTAGCACATGACAGAGTTAATTGGAAGCTGAGAAACTTTATACATCATGTATTAATTCTTTGAGTTCTTCAACCACACAGTGGGATAGGAAGGATGGTTTTTTACCCATTTCCTAGATAAGAAAACGCAAAAAGGAGATGAAATATTGCCAAAAAATAAAAAAGTAAGTTTGGGTTTCCAACCTGAACAAACGTTTTGGCTAACTAACCCAATAGTCTGGCCACCATCGCAAGTGTGTGCTCTGAGCACATCTGATTGTGGGTGGGTGTGCTTGGCTTCCCCAGAGGAATAGAGCCAACATGTGCACACATGTGAGAGGAGGTTCGCTTTTAGGAACTGGCTCATGTGATGAATCTGTTGTTGTGTTCAGTCTCTCAGTCGCGGCCGACTCTCTGCGACCCCGTGGACTGTGGCACGCCAGGCTTCCCTGTCCTTCACCGTCTCCCGGAGCCTGCTCAAACGCATCTCCATTGAGTCGCTGATGCTGCCCAACCATCTCACCCTCTGTCTCCCCCTTCTTCTCCTGCCTTTCCTCTCTCCCCGCATCAGGGTCTCTTCCAATGAGTCACCTCTTCGCTTCAGGTAGCCAAAGTCTTGTGGTGATGGAGTCTCGTGGTGAGCAGGGATCCCAAACCTGACGCGTGGGCCTTTGCTACCCGTGTGCTATTCCTGTGTTCCTGTTAGAACCCCGATGCCCCTGGGCCAGTCCCCGGCCTCACCTCTCCTCCTAGGGCTCCTTGTCTTATGCTTGAAAGCTTACTTTCCTGTTTATAATACCACGTGCCCATTTCCAGACCAGTAACTCTTTTATTACACAGGTGATACACACTGATTTTAGCAACAAAGCAACAGTTAAAAATGCCAAGGCGCAAACAAAAAGAAATGAACACACTTCATACTCCTCCACTTACTATAAATAACCCTTGTTACTGTATTGGTATATATCTCTCTAGATTTTTTTTCTAGGCCTGTCCTTTTGTTTTCAAGCAAGAGTGAACTCATATACTACATGTTCTTTTTGTAATTTGATTTCTTTTCACCTAACAACAGAAAGTTCCTACATTTAAATAAATACATTTCCATGACCTTGTTTTTTTAAATTCTTAAATAGTATTTCATCATGGATTCAGGATAACTTACTCAGCTAATTCTTTTTGGACAATTCAATTGTATCCAAATTTTTAGTCATAAGGCCACTACGAACATCCTTATAGCTTAATGTATAAAGCACCTTAAGACAGTGTTAATTAAATTACTGATATTAATTAGTATTTGTATTATTATTAATGATTATAAATTCCTGTTCGTTCAGAAGTTTTATTTACAAACTACCACCATTTTTCATTTCAAGATACCTATTAAGGGAGGTGATCACAGGAATTAGTAGCAAATTCTATACTTTTCATTAACACGGATCTTGATTTCATTAAAATTGTATGAATTCCGCATTAAAACCGTTGTGAATTGTGTTTTAATTTTTCAGAGGATGACTGATGACCTATGAATAAAACATAGAGAGAGCAATATATTCTGCAACAAGCTCTCAGGAGGCCTTCCTCTAACTCCTGATTCCTCAGAGCCTGCGGGGAGCAGGCGCCAGCACTTAGGGGCCGGGGTCTCTTCTGTGCACACTGCTCTTGCCTCCCACCCCTGGGGTTCAGGTCCTCACTAGGCTCCCCACTAGGCTCACTGAGGTCTTCTCCACGCCACCCCACCCACCGCTTCCTACCTGGTTTCCTACCTCCTGGAAACTTCCCTACTCCAAAACCATTTGCACACGTGTTAGCAAATTTAGCTCACACACTAGTCTGATATGACTCTCCAAAAATCTTCAGAATGACTTCTCATTAAAGATTAAGAGGAAGACTTCCCTGGTGGTCCAGTGGCTAAGAATCTGCCTTCCCATGCAGGGGACTTGGATTTCATCCCTGACCCGGGAACTAAGATCCCACATGCCATGGGGCAACTGAGCCCATGCATCACAAGGAGGGAGAAGCCCACACACCACAAAGAGAGATCCTGTGTGCTGCGGCTAAGACCCAATACAGCCAAATGTGTAAATAAAATAATAATCTTAGGAGGAAAAGATAAAAGCACAACAGAAAGTCTAGCCTGAGCATCAAGGGGATTCTCTCCCACAGCTTCGAACCACCCAGTGTCCAGGAGCAAGCCGGCACCCTGCCCCTCTGCTGTGATGATCAGTGGACTTAAAAAACCTGCTGGATAGTTCCAGGGGGCTTCCTCCTCCCCGTTCCCCTCTCCAGAAGATCTGGTCTGGATCCCCAGGCAACCCAGGGGCCCCTGAATGTGGGTAGCTTTTTTTTTTTTTTAACCTGACCATGAAGTGTCCATGCCCCCACCTGCTGCCCACCTACCCTGAGGCATCTGCTCGTCTGGGCCAAGAGCTGAGAGCCTCCTCATTAAGAGTATTTTTCATCCATCCTCCTGTCTCTCCCCGATCAGGGTTGAAGAGTCTGAGCCCAGATGTGTATTTTCCATGGGTCTGTTAGCACTGCACTCTTCCTCTGAAAGTGTCTTTAATTGGGGACGCAGAAACGGCAGGAATTTACAGCCCGATCAGGGGACAGCGTGACACTTGTTTTCTCACAGAAAAGGTGCTTGTGAGGAATTTTCCCCTTATTAATGGGATGCCAATGGAACTGAGCTGGAAAACAGATTAATTGAGCTCGTAGGGTATCTCTGGTTGAGCTCTTGGGAGCGCGAGTGGCTTATCATAACTTTGCATATCTTAAGTGGCTTTCATACACAAAAGTGATTATCCTCTTTCCTTCCCTCCTAAGGTCACATCTGCCTGTGAACCCAGAAGTTACAGACAGCATCCCATGCTCCCATGGTCCCAGGCACCGCAACTACTATGCAGGAGCAATTAAAGGGAGAGATGGAGACACTTGTTAAGCACCAAGAGTCTCATTCAGTGTGACCAAAATGAGGAATGGCACTTGTGCTGTGGAGAGAGAGGCTCAATGACCTGGTGCTTTGTTTTTCCCTGAAAGAGAAATTTTAAAATATATTGGATATCACAAAGAAGTGTTTCCAAATTGACTCAGAAATGAGAAATACTGACAGAAACAGTGGTAATTTGTTAAACAGGTACAAATCTATCTGAAAATTATGACCACACATACAGTTACAAATTATATACATGGATATGAATAAAAGATAAGGCATATTAGTTATAACTGTTAGAAACTGTAAAATGAAGTATTGTTTATATACATGACATGTCCATGGGCTTTCCAGGTGGTGCTAGTTGTAAAGAACCCACCTGCCAGTGCAGGAGATGTAAGAGATGCGGGTTTGATCCCTGGGTGGGGAAGACCCCTTGAAGGAGGGCATGACAATCCAGTATTCTAGGCTGGAGAATCCCATGGACAGAGGAGCCTTGTGGTCTACAGCCCATAAGATCGCATAGAGTCCAACATGACTGAAGTGACTTGGCACGTATCCGTAAAACCTAAAACAATGCACTGAAATACTATTTCTGTCAATAACAATTATTTAAAAATTTGTGACTGCGCCAGGCAGCTTGCGGGATCTTAGTTCCTGGACTGGGATTCAGCCTTTGACCCCGGGAGTCGAAGCACATTCTCAACCAATGAACCACCAGGAGAGTCCCATGACCTGGTTCTTTAATTGGCATTTCTTTATCGATATCTGTTTTGCCTAGTGCTTAAATATAGAGAAAACTGTTGTTTCTGTAACCTTTCTTACTCAGTGAAGTAGATTCAGAGAGGTAACCTGGCTCAAAACCACATTCTTTAAAGTGATCAGGGTCAGACCCCGTGACTTTGAATTGAGGTCCTGCTGCTCAGATGCAGCTGTCTTTTGGCAAGCAATGTTTCTGTGCTGTATTTTCATTGCCTTTACGTATGGGCGGTGGCACTGTATGACATGGCTCACTAAAAGCAGATGAAGTCTCCGGTGTGAGCCCCCAGACTCCACCTCCCTGAGTGCCGGTATTCACAAGGAGGAGGGGCTTATCAGCTTGGGCCCTTTGGGTGCTGAAAAGCTGCTGAGGCAAGGAATTGCGTCCCCCTATCAGACAGGAAGCCACCAGGTGTTTAGACTCATTTGTCCTTTTACACAGAGGTTTCCACCTCTGCTCTGTGTCATACCTTCTTACTGTCTTTTCTTCCCTTGGCCTGAGGCAAGGACTTAAGTTTGACGTTAATGAGAGTGGAGTGATACAATTCCCTTCCTGCACTTACCCTTTGGAGAAGAAACAAGCTCGATATGCCTTGCTAAAAATGTGTCTTGTGTTCAATGGATATAAATTTGAACCGTAAATCTACCTGACTACGAGCTGAAATCAGTCTTCTCCCTTTCCACTCTATGAATCTGTAAAAAGCTTCCAAAGTGTCGCCTTTTAACATGTGCTAATGCAGACCAACGTCAAAGTGCCCTTTAGGTCAGGTGTGTCCAATTTTGTGTGACCCCATGGACTGCAGCCCTCCAGACGCCTCTGTCCATGGGATATACTAGAGTGGGTTGCTATGCCCTCTTCCAGGGGGCTCTTCCTGACCTGTGGATCAAACCTCGGTCTCCTGCATTGGAGGCAGATTCTTTACCATCTGAGCTACCAGGGAAGCCCTGTGCAGACCAGTGGGGGTTGCTAATAGAACCACGTTTGAAAGCCTGGGCTATGGGCCTGGTGACTAGAACAGAGCTCCTGGATGGGCCGCTGGGCTCTGAGTATCTCCAGCTTGCTCTTTGCTCTTTGATGAGGAAGAGGGGAGTGAGACCCTAAATGAGAGCAAACATAGGGGATCATAAGGAAGGATGTGGTCCAGAAATGGGGGATGGGAGGTTATCTTTAAACCGATGCTGCTTTTGAAACCACAAAAGCGCACCTCCCCCCAATTTAAGAATATAGTTGTCTTTTGGGTGTTGATTGTACTTACTCATTTTTGATAAATAGATAATTGTGTTGCCGTTCAGTTGCTACTTTGTGGCTGACTCTTTGCATCTCCATGGACTGCAGCGCGCCAGGCTCCCCTGTCCTTCACCATCTCCCAGAGCTTGCTCAGATTCATGCCATTGAGTTGGTGATGCTGTCTAACCATCTCATCCTCTGCAGCCCCCTTCCCCTTTCACTTTCTCAGCATCAGGATCTTTTCCAATGAGTCAGCTCTTCACATCAGCTGGCTGAAGTATTGGAGCTTCAGCTTCAGCCTTCCAATGAGTATCCAGGGTTGATTTCCTTTAGGATTGACTGATTTGATCTCCTTGGAGTCCAAGGGACTCTCAAGAGTCTTCTCCAGCACCGCAGTTCAGCATTTATCAAGTACCTGACAAGGGCCAGATGCTGTATAGGGCACTAAAATCAACTCTTGAATTTTCTCTGGTGTTGGGGGTAACAGGGAGGAACACATCTGTTCATTTTCCGCCTCTGTTAGATTGCTAGCAGAGTGCGTTGCTGCTAACTAACCAAATGAACTCATTTGGAATCTGTGACTGGTGAACGCGTACTGGCCAGGGCTCGGGAGGTTCTGGGGTATGGACGTCTGGAGCAGTGACCAGTAACCATGTATCTTTAGAGCCAGACTCTTCAGTACCTTGAGCAGCCAGTTAGGAGATTCTGTCACACTTAAAATTCAAATTAATCACACCTTGGTTCCTTGTTTTAAAAATTAAAGAAGCTTGCAGAAGAGGACATTACAATAAGGTTGAATGAAATAGAAATGGATAATTAGAACCAAAGGAAATGAATCTATGGATATGCTAATTGTCAGTAATTTGCCTTGATTGAAACTTAAATTTGGCTCTGGGTTCCATGGAAGCCCAGACAAAAAGGAAATAAGACACATTGCCTGTTCTTCACAGGTCCTTGGAGGAGACAAATCTGATCAAGCCCCAAATCCCAGTAAAAAATTTTTAAGAGACTGTTATGTGTAGATTTTTGCATTCTGAGGCTCACCTGAATTCCTCCCTAAAGGAATGACCCATGGCAATTTACTAACCCTTTGTGGTAAAGTCCGGTTTCTACCTCATTTTTAAATGCGGTCTATATAGTAACTGGGCTTCCCTAGTGGTTCAGACAGTAAAGAATCTGCCTGCAATGCAGGAGACCCAGGCTCAGTCCCTGAGTCTGAAAGACTCACTCTGAAAAATAGTCACCGATTCATGTAGTAACTCAGCTAGTAAAGAATCCACCTGCAGTGCAGGAGACCCTGGTTCGATCCCTGGGTCAGGAAGATTCGCTGGAGAAGGGCTAGGCTACCCACTCCAGTCTTCTTGGGTTTACCTGGTGGCTCAGACGGTAAAAAATCTACCTTCAGTGTGGGAGACTTGGGTTCGATCCCTGGGTCTGGGAGATCCCCCAGAGAAGGGAAAGGCTGCCTGCTCCAGTGTTCTTACCTGGAGAATTCCATGGCTTGTCCATGGGGTCAGATACAATGGAGTGACTTTCATTTACACAAATGACTGTGACCCCAAGCTCCTTGCTTGAGCTGGCTTGCTTGAACTGGCTCTTATATTCCCTTTTTCTTCCCCTAGAACTGTAGATGTTGTAATGTTATAAAGTGAGGATAGTAATGGTGCATATTGCATAAAATTATTGGGAGGATTAAGTGTTCATAGATAGAAGTCCTCACAACAGAGCTCAACACAAAAAGACTGTCAGTACGTATTCATTATGATGACTGTTTAACATCTTCCATGTGCCAGGTTCTAGGCTAAGTCCTCTCCGTGTGTTAGCTCAGTGTATCACCGGGAAAGTGTATTCCTTGACACTAATGTCTCAGTGACCGTGGGTATTTTCCTTTGTAACTGTTTTTATTTTTCATCTTATATTCTTGTACTTTGTGAACTGATACCAACACTGCAGCAACCACGTGGACTGTAGTTCTGATTCCTCTTAACCTCTTCTCTATCTGTCCACCCACTCCCCATCGGATTGGGTGGATTTAAATTCTCTCCTGTACTTCTTATCCATTTTTTTGTCTCCCTGCTCTTTTCTGGTCCGTGAGATACTGTCACAGCTTCCTAATGGGTTCCTTTCTCGTCCACTTTATGTACCGTTCCCCAAAGTATCCCCCTCTAGCGTAGTTCTCAGTGAAGGGCCAACTGCTCTGTCAAGGACTGAAGATCCTTTACTTTCTGGTTTTAATCTACCCCCCAGCCCCTTCTGGAATGTTATGCCTGCTATTCTACTGCTAAACTGTGCCCTATACTATCCTGCTTTAACTTCACGCTGCCCTGGCTCCTGGGTAGGTTCTTCTTGTAAATCATGCGAATCCATTTTCCTTGTCAAATATGGAAGTATTATATAGAACTCCTCTTTAACCAGCCCTCTGCCCATTCCCAAACCCTTCTTTCCTCTTCTCAGAGGCCACAGTCGTTCTCAGGCCAAGGGCCCCTTAGCCTATTTGCTATGCGTGGACATTCATCTGTATGCACTTACAGAGACTGGAGCGGGAGGCTTGTTGTTTTGTGTGGGGGTGTGTCTATGACATCCATGGCATCCAACTGTGCTTATCCTTCTGCAACGTGCTTCACTCCTCCAACCATATGTCCTGGCAATTTGTCCATCAGGATGTATCTTAAATGCCACCAAGAATCCCCCAGACTTCACAAGATTCCATCATCCTGGAAGCACTTTCTCTGCTGCCACTCCTTGGAATCTCTTAAGAAAATCTCTACTTTAGATGTGTGTGTAGCAGGATGAGAAGTGATTTTTATATGTCTCCCTTTTTATAATTTCAAACATGTCAACTATTCCCTCAATAGTATATTTAATCAAACAGGTGTTGGGTTAGACACACACACGTACAAACACCATCACACACATTTTGTTTCTCTCTCATTTTTCGTGTGTGTAGTTTTATGTTACCAAGATTCCTGTTAATTGGTCCTCCCAGTGACCTTGACGCTAGGACTGCAGGTGCCTTGGAGGTGGAGGTGAACAGACAGGGGACCAGGCCCATGCGCCACTGGCTCAGATTCTCCAGTCATGCCCAGTTCTTAGGCAGCGACCTCACTATTGGAACACAAGGAGTCTCAGGTGAAATTCTGCCTAAGGGTGCTGTGCTCAGGCTCACTGGAGCCGGTGCAGAAATAATGAGAATGTTCCCACATTCCTTCATCAGAAGCTCCTATTCATATGATTCCTATTACATGATATAATCACATAGGACCTACACTCTACCTTAGATAAACATATAGCCAATTTAATTATGTAATGAAAGACTTTCTGGTTTTAATCTACCCCCCAGCCCCTTCTGGAATGTTATGCCTGCTATTCTACTGCTAAACTGTGCCCTATACTATCCTGCTTTAACTTCACGCTGCCCTGGCTCCTGGGTAGGTTCTTCTTGTAAATCATGCGAATCCATTTTCCTTGTCAAATATGGAAGTATTATATAGAACTCCTCTTTAACCAGCCCTCTGCCCATTCCCAAACCCTTCTTTCCTCTTCTCAGAGGCCACAGTCGTTCTCAGGCCAAGGGCCCCTTAGCCTATTTGCTATGCGTGGACATTCATCTGTATGCACTTACAGAGACTGGAGCGGGAGGCTTGTTGTTTTGTGTGGGGGTGTGTCTATGACATCCATGGCATCCAACTGTGCTTATCCTTCTGCAACGTGCTTCACTCCTCCAACCATATGTCCTGGCAATTTGTCCATCAGGATGTATCTTAAATGCCACCAAGAATCCCCCAGACTTCACAAGATTCCATCATCCTGGAAGCACTTTCTCTGCTGCCACTCCTTGGAATCTCTTAAGAAAATCTCTACTTTAGATGTGTGTGTAGCAGGATGAGAAGTGATTTTTATATGTCTCCCTTTTTATAATTTCAAACATGTCAACTATTCCCTCAATAGTATATTTAATCAAACAGGTGTTGGGTTAGACACACACACGTACAAACACCATCACACACATTTTGTTTCTCTCTCATTTTTCGTGTGTGTAGTTTTATGTTACCAAGATTCCTGTTAATTGGTCCTCCCAGTGACCTTGACGCTAGGACTGCAGGTGCCTTGGAGGTGGAGGTGAACAGACAGGGGACCAGGCCCATGCGCCACTGGCTCAGATTCTCCAGTCATGCCCAGTTCTTAGGCAGCGACCTCACTATTGGAACACAAGGAGTCTCAGGTGAAATTCTGCCTAAGGGTGCTGTGCTCAGGCTCACTGGAGCCGGTGCAGAAATAATGAGAATGTTCCCACATTCCTTCATCAGAAGCTCCTATTCATATGATTCCTATTACATGATATAATCACATAGGACCTACACTCTACCTTAGATAAACATATAGCCAATTTAATTATGTAATGAATGACTAATTATAAAATATTGCATATATAAGCATATTACATTTTCTTTAACACTTTTGACATTTTTTAAAAAAATTTTGGCCACTTCTATTGGTCTTTCATTCATTTATTTTCATCCATCTTTGTTCTTTGGTCTGTGTGGGCCTCGCATCTCAGTGGCCTCTCTTGTTGCAGAGCACCAGCTCTGGGCGCATGCGCTCCAGAGCGCCGGCTCAGTGGTTGGACACATCGGTTCAGCCGCTCTGCAGCATGTGGGATCTTCCCAGGCCAGGGATTGAACTGGCGCCCCTTGCACTGCAAGGCGGTGTCCTTACCCACTGGACCACCAGGGAAGCCCAGCATATTATATTTTATATCATTATATTAGATTATAGATATTAAAATAAAAGTTAACAAAAACTCTCCAATTGAAAAATAATGACTATGTATCCCACCCACCCAATTTGCCCTGTCTTTATGCGAACTACATCCATTCCCATGAACTCAGTCAGCAAGAGAGGCCCTGGGTATGGTCCCAGGATGTATGTTATTGTGTGTCTGACTCTGTGACCCCGTGGAATGTAGCCCACCAGGCTCCTCTGTCCATGGGATTCTCCACCCAGAAAACTGGAGTGGGTTACCATTTCCTCCTCAAGGGGATCTTCCCAACCCAGGAATCGAACTTGTATCTCCTGCATCTCCTGCTTTGGCAGGCAGATTCTTTACCACTGAGCCACCTGGGCAGCCTCCCAGGACATAAGCTGGTTGGAAACAACTGTTAACATACCATATCCATGTTAACAATGCACATTAATGCTCAACTGCAAAACAAATATCAACAGCCTATTTCCATCAGCTGGCCAAAGTACAGGGACTTCAGCTTCAGCATCAGTCTTTCCAAAGGATATCAGTCCTTTCAATGGATTTCTTCTAGGACTGACTGGTTTGATCTTGTCGCTGTCCAAGGGCTTTTACAGGCGCTGTAATGGAACTGTCCTTCCCTCCCCTTGCCCTCATCCCCTGACTCAGGCGCTGGATGACGTGAGGTCTGTTTCCAGATCTAGCTCGATGACCACAGACAGACCACAGAGTCTCAGAGCAACATCTTCCTACCCACCTTACAAAATTGTCAGGCCCAGACACAATGACGTGTGTGGAAGAACTCATTTATTTACTTACAAAATCGTATTCACTACAAAAATGTGAGATGCCACCATCAAACCCAGCAGTATTTATTTTCATCCATCTTTGTTCTTTGGTCTGTGTGGGCCTCGCATCTCAGTGGCCTCTCTTGTTGCAGAGCACCAGCTCTGGGCGCATGCGCTCCAGAGCGCCGGCTCAGTGGTTGGACACATCGGTTCAGCCGCTCTGCAGCATGTGGGATCTTCCCAGGCCAGGGATTGAACTGGCGCCCCTTGCACTGCAAGGCGGTGTCCTTACCCACTGGACCACCAGGGAAGCCCAGCATATTATATTTTATATCATTATATTAGATTATAGATATTAAAATAAAAGTTAACAAAAACTCTCCAATTGAAAAATAATGACTATGTATCCCACCCACCCAATTTGCCCTGTCTTTATGCGAACTACATCCATTCCCATGAACTCAGTCAGCAAGAGAGGCCCTGGGTATGGTCCCAGGATGTATGTTATTGTGTGTCTGACTCTGTGACCCCGTGGAATGTAGCCCACCAGGCTCCTCTGTCCATGGGATTCTCCACCCAGAAAACTGGAGTGGGTTACCATTTCCTCCTCAAGGGGATCTTCCCAACCCAGGAATCGAACTTGTATCTCCTGCATCTCCTGCTTTGGCAGGCAGATTCTTTACCACTGAGCCACCTGGGCAGCCTCCCAGGACATAAGCTGGTTGGAAACAACTGTTAACATACCATATCCATGTTAACAATGCACATTAATGCTCAACTGCAAAACAAATATCAACAGCCTATTTCCATCAGCTGGCCAAAGTACAGGGACTTCAGCTTCAGCATCAGTCTTTCCAAAGGATATCAGTCCTTTCAATGGATTTCTTCTAGGACTGACTGGTTTGATCTTGTCGCTGTCCAAGGGCTTTTACAGGCGCTGTAATGGAACTGTCCTTCCCTCCCCTTGCCCTCATCCCCTGACTCAGGCGCTGGATGACGTGAGGTCTGTTTCCAGATCTAGCTCGATGACCACAGACAGACCACAGAGTCTCAGAGCAACATCTTCCTACCCACCTTACAAAATTGTCAGGCCCAGACACAATGACGTGTGTGGAAGAACTCATTTATTTACTTACAAAATCGTATTCACTACAAAAATGTGAGATGCCACCATCAAACCCAGCAGTATTTAGAAATTCTAGTATCTAAATAGAATAGAAGTTAATGAGAGGACTTTCATGGTGGTCTTGTGGTTAAGACTGCACTTCTAATGCACGGGATGCTGTTTTGCATCCTTGGTGGGAGAACTAAGACCCTACCTGCTGAGCGAGGAGGCCAACAAATAAGTAAATTCGCTTTAAAAAAGTAAAAGTTAATGAATAAATGGTTAAACAGGAGAAATATTTAAGATAGCATTGTATTTTCCCTAAGTTATCTATTTTGGCCATGTAGGAAGCCAGTGCAGGCATAAATTTCCTTTTTTTCTTTTTTTATTTAAACAGCTTTTAAGAGGTAAGAAAACATTTACTGAAACATATGCATCTGGTGACAATTTTCCCCACACATTTTATTATGAAAACTTCCATACAGAAATACTGAAAGAATTTCGTAAGAATAGCCATAAACCTGCCACCTAGATGCTACCATTAACAGTCTACTCTACTTACTTTACTGTGAATCTCCCTGTCTAGCCGGCCTCCCATCCATTCCCGCATCCATCTTATTTCAGAGATATAGTTTATGGTAGCTTGTAAACCTCAGTAAACTTTCCTCTAACAGGCACACATATCGCCATTTCGTGCTGAGCATCTACCTTTAGGATTTTTTTCTCTCGATGTAAATGGGGTCTAATTTAATGTCATAAAAGTCAGGACATGAAGTGAAACAAATCATTCATGTGAGTCTGACTCTTTGCGACCCACGAACGAGCCATGGAATTCTCCAGGCAAGAATATTGGAGTGTGCAACCATTCCCTTCTCCAGGGGATCTCTGCAACCCAGGAATTGAACCCAGGTTTCCTGCACTGCAGGCAGATTCTTTGCCTTCTGAACCACAAGGGGGTCTAATTTAATGTCATGAAAATGAGGACATAGTGTGATTTTTTTTTCGATTTGCTTGCTTCTTTGGTGTGAGGCAGTGCAACCCTCTTTTCAAGCTAAATCTCACATGGAAGCTAATATGTGAAATGGATACTTGCAGAGATTCTCTGGACATAGCGGGAATGGGAACCTGAGCCCCCTTGCTCCCCACAGTGCCCTTGAAGCCCCTCAGAATGCCCCCAGGTGCTGTGGATTATGGAACATTTGAGTTCTTTTTTTTTTTTTTTAACTTTATTTATTTATTTATTTTGGGCAGGGGTCAGGTTGGGGAGGGAGGGGCGCGGGCGGGCCACTTCTATTGGTCTTTCATTTCTCTGTTTTCATCTGTCTTCGTTCTTTGGCTCCTGTAGGCCTCCCATCGCAGTGGCGTCTGTTGTTGCAGAGCGCCGGCTCTGGATGCATGTGATCCAGAGCTCCGGCTCAGTAATTGGACACATCAGTTCAGCTGCTCCATGGCACGTGGGATCTTCCCAGGCCAGGGATCGAACTGGCACCCCTTGCACTGCAAGGCGGTGTCCTTACCCACTGGACCACCAGGGGAAGCCCAACATTTGAGTTCTTGAACCCTACGAACCTCAACTGGATCGTCTACAAAACAGGGCTTTGGAAATAGCTTTTTCTCAGATTCTTTTCAAACTTCTCTCTCCTGTCATTCAGTGATGCTAAAGCATCAAAAACCTCGAAGACATTCCCCTTTCCAAACCTTCCGTAGAAAGCTTTCTCTTGTTTTCATTAGCACCGTGCAAGAAGCCTCATTTAAGCTGGTGGGTCTGGACATCTGAAGCACAAACTGCAGTTGGAGACGTAATGGAAGAAAACTGGAAAAACAAGAACCTGATCCAGGTGGATGCCCAAATACAGTAGCCCGCACACGTGGGGCGAGCGTGTGGACAAGGCATGCCGGCCACACTGTCCATCTCCTGTGGCCTCTGCCAAGTCACCTCTCAAGAATCCCAGCATCGGGCTATGAGCAAAGTTGGCCTAGTGGACTTACCTTCTCCTCCTGAGACACAGCGCTCTTGTGTGCAGGGAGGAGCAGTCTGGGCGCATGGGGGCAGGGGTGGGAGAGCTGAGATTCCGGCAGGTTGGACCAGAATCCCATCAGCCAGAGTGCAACCATTCCTCCAGGGGATCTCTGCAACCCAGGAATTGAACCCAGGTTTCCTGCACTGCAGGCAGATTCTTTGCCTTCTGAACCACAAGGGGGTCTAATTTAATGTCATGAAAATGAGGACATAGTGTGATTTTTTTTTCGATTTGCTTGCTTCTTTGGTGTGAGGCAGTGCAACCCTCTTTTCAAGCTAAATCTCACATGGAAGCTAATATGTGAAATGGATACTTGCAGAGATTCTCTGGACATAGCGGGAATGGGAACCTGAGCCCCCTTGCTCCCCACAGTGCCCTTGAAGCCCCTCAGAATGCCCCCAGGTGCTGTGGATTATGGAACATTTGAGTTCTTTTTTTTTTTTTTTAACTTTATTTATTTATTTATTTTGGGCAGGGGTCAGGTTGGGGAGGGAGGGGAGTGGGCGGGCCACTTCTATTGGTCTTTCATTTCTCTGTTTTCATCTGTCTTCGTTCTTTGGCTCCTGTAGGCCTCCCATCGCAGTGGCGTCTGTTGTTGCAGAGCGCCGGCTCTGGATGCATGTGATCCAGAGCTCCGGCTCAGTAATTGGACACATCAGTTCAGCTGCTCCATGGCACGTGGGATCTTCCCAGGCCAGGGATCGAACTGGCACCCCTTGCACTGCAAGGCGGTGTCCTTACCCACTGGACCACCAGGGGAAGCCCAACATTTGAGTTCTTGAACCCTACGAACCTCAACTGGATCGTCTACAAAACAGGGCTTTGGAAATAGCTTTTTTTCTCAGATTCTTTTCAAACTTCTCTCTCCTGTCATTCAGTGATGCTAAAGCATCAAAAACCTCGAAGACATTCCCCTTTCCAAACCTTCCGTAGAAAGCTTTCTCTTGTTTTCATTAGCACCGTGCAAGAAGCCTCATTTAAGCTGGTGGGTCTGGACATCTGAAGCACAAACTGCAGTTGGAGACGTAATGGAAGAAAACTGGAAAAACAAGAACCTGATCCAGGTGGATGCCCAAATACAGTAGCCCGCACACGTGGGGCGAGCGTGTGGACAAGGCATGCCGGCCACACTGTCCATCTCCTGTGGCCTCTGCCAAGTCACCTCTCAAGAATCCCAGCATCGGGCTATGAGCAAAGTTGGCCTAGTGGACTTACCTTCTCCTCCTGAGACACAGCGCTCTTGTGTGCAGGGAGGAGCAGTCTGGGCGCATGGGGGCAGGGGTGGGGAGAGCTGAGATTCCGGCAGGTTGGACCAGAATCCCATCAGCCAGAGAATAAGTGTATCCAAGGATGAGAACAGGCATTATATCCATGGAAAGATCATACAGATTCTCCAGACCTGGGGGAAGAGGGTGGGTCTGAGAAGGAGAGATGACAGGATTTGGCTAGGGACCGAGCTGCAAAGTGAGAGAGAGCAGGTCCAGGTCTATGTCCTGAGAGGTCTTGGCTGCCCAGAGGTCATTCTTACTCTTTATTAAACTCTGTTCTGTAAGTGCTGTTAGGATGGAACGCTGTCTACATGGATGCTATGCCAGGCTCCAGAAAACTGAATGGTAGGTAGGAGATAAATACTCAGTCAGTTTTTTTATAAAGGATTTTAAAATTAAGTAGTTCATTTTTTACTATGCTGGGTCTTAGTTGCAGCTCACAGACTTTCTCTAGTTGCGATGAGCAGGGTCTACTCTTCATTGTGGTATGCATAAAGATTTTTGGATGTGGACCATTTTTGAAGTCTTCATTAGTTACAATATTGCTTCT
Organism: Tragulus kanchil; assembly: GCA_022376925.1. Taxonomy (NCBI): domain Eukaryota; kingdom Metazoa; phylum Chordata; class Mammalia; order Artiodactyla; family Tragulidae; genus Tragulus; species Tragulus kanchil. Next base: position 70,620,783 of record JAIOJX010000003.1, on the reverse strand, counting down.
GTGGTTGATGTTTTGCAGGTGAGGGGGAGGGTTGGTTGCAAGGCATGGGGGATTTTAGCTCTCCCATTAAGGATCAAACCCATACCATGTGCACTAGAAGGTGAAGTCGTACCCACTGGACCACCAGGGAAGGCCCCAAGTAAATGTTTATTGAAGGAAAAAAAAAAAAAGAAAAAGGAAGAGAGGGAGGAAGGGACAGAGGAAGGAAAGAGAGAAGATGGGATGGAGGGTTTCCCAGAGTTGTAGGCGGGTTGGGACAGGCATCCACACCATGGACAGCAGCACTGCTAGATCATTAGAGAGAATTTAGATCCAGCCTCACTGACAATGACCAATGTTTTACACAACATTTTGACTGTGAAAAGCACAAAACAGAATATTACCATAAAACCCAATACACTTTAATTGGTGACCCAGTACATGTGCGCGCGTGCACACACACACACACACACACACACACACACACACAGTCTCTTAAAATGTGATGCATTCTAATAATTCCCATCTCACCCCATCCCATTCCATCCCCAAGATATTGATTCGTAACCTATGGACGGAACAACGTTCGTTCTAAGCCCTTGGATCTCTTCTAGGACATTGTACTTGCAATGATAACTTTCCTTCCAGATTCATTTTCTGTCTCCTCAGATGGGAGTTAACCCTCTCTTCCTGCAGACTTATCAAGTTTATTCTGTTTTATAAAAAGCAGAAACAGTTCTTTGCTTGACTTTGCTCCCTTGCTCGTGACAGCTCCTATTTAAAGGCGTTCCTTCAAATGATCTCTCTCCATGGCTTCTTTCCTTGTCAGGCTTACCTTCCTTGTGTGGATTACCCTCCACAAGCCATTGTCCTCCATCACTTCCTCTCAAAGGATCCCAAGGACCGTCAGCTCTGCAGATTCACAGCTCTTTTCCTCTCCGGCCTCATTCTTTTCCTTCTCTTTTTCTGCTCAGTTTCCACTCTTCTTGACTCTCTGCAACCCTGTGGACTGTAGCCCACTAGGCTCCTCTGTCCGTGGGACTATCCCGGCAAGAATACATGTGTGGGTTGCCATTTCCCAACCCAAGGATCGAGCCTACATTTCTTATGTCCCCTGCATTGGCAGTCAGGTTCTTTATGGCTAGTGCCAGCTGGGAAGCTCAATAACTCATGCAGCATTTCTCAAATAAATGTGACCCCCAGGCTGCTTCTGCCTCTTATCCTATGAGACACACTTTGGGAAGCTTGTAAATAAGATGGTGGAAGGGATAACATGGTGGAAACAAACTTAGGAATGACTGTATGAAGTATTTAAGTTGAGGATAGGAGAAACGCTCTCCCTGGAGCTGTTCATGGTCGAGCATGCAAGGAAAGATGGCATTTCCGGAAACAGGGAGAAATCCTAGCTCAAGGATGCCAGAAGGGCTGCCCAGGGAGGAATATCAGCCTAAGGAGGATCCCAGTGTGGAGCTGGGCAAAGCCAGCTCAAACACCCAGTGCCTCTCGTCTGTCCACCTGCTGAGGGGACGCCTGGTTCACCTGCTGTAGTGAAGGGGCTCCAGCACCCAGAAGAGCCAAGTGAGGGACTCCCAAGGTATTTATAGAGGAGAGGGGGCCCATGTGACCACAGCATGGCGTGCTCATCTGTGGCATGGCTTAGAGAATTCTTCCTCCTTCTGGGCAAGCGGTGGTGCAGGCTCTTCACCAGCTCTCCTGTGCAACACATACGTGCTTGGAGTCTGTCGTGTGACTTGAGCATTCCTCACCGGACAGGAGATAGATGAGGAGATACAGCTGAGATGCAGTGCACTGAGGCCCACGGCACAGGAAGTTCAGGGAGCCAGGGGATGCAGAGCAAGGCTACTGGATTCAGAGCCCAGTCCAGGGTAGACTCAAGAGGGACAGGGTTGTTCAGGCTGAAAGCCAGAAGATGAGCTCTCCAGGTAAGGGGGAGATGGTGTAAATCCCAGGCACAGAAAACTAGTGTTGTTGAAGGTCTTCCTGCTAATCTGTTGGAGGAAGTGAAAGACACCTGAGACTTCCCTGAAGGTCCAGTGGTTAAGAATCCATGGTGGGGCGGCGGTGGTGGTGTGTGGGTTCGATCCATGGCCAGGAAATTTAAGATGCTGCTCAGCACAGCCAAAAAATAAAAATGAAAACAAAGACATCCAGGACGACTGGAGTAGAGAGGTCTGGGTGATGGGTCTAGAGGGAGATGAAGGAGAGAGAAGGAGAGAGAGACAGAGACAGAGACAGAGAAAGCTCACAGGAGGCACTGCCCGGAGCCTCTGAGCCAGAGGGCCTGGTTCATCTACAGAGCCGAATCGCCACAGTTAGGATTTCGCTCTCAGAGACTCAGACTTTCCTGGTTCTTTTTCTCTGTGGATTGTATTTTGTACCTTTGTTATCAATACTTTTCTCTAGCGCTCCTTCACTTTCCCACCTGTCAAATCTCTCCTTTGAGAATATGACCCACTCTGTTGGGACAGAGAGTTAGGTGGTTTGTGCCAGGAATGAGTGGGACCTGGAAATACGACCTGCCCCCTGGGACTGGTCAGACCTAGGGAGGACAGCTGGCCAGGCAAGTGGCCACGGCACCCAGTGTGGAGCTGGGCAAAGCCAGCTCAAACACCCAGTGCCTCTCGTCTGTCCACCTGCTGAGGGGCGCCTGGTTCACCTGCTGTAGTGAAGGGGCTCCAGCACCCAGAAGAGCCAAGTGAGGGACTCCCAAGGTATTTATAGAGGAGAGGGGGCCCATGTGACCACAGCATGGCGTGCTCATCTGTGGCATGGCTTAGAGAATTCTTCCTCCTTCTGGGCAAGCGGTGGTGCAGGCTCTTCACCAGCTCTCCTGTGCAACACATACGTGCTTGGAGTCTGTCGTGTGACTTGAGCATTCCTCACCGGACAGGAGATAGATGAGGAGATACAGCTGAGATGCAGTGCACTGAGGCCCACGGCACAGGAAGTTCAGGGAGCCAGGGGATGCAGAGCAAGGCTACTGGATTCAGAGCCCAGTCCAGGGTAGACTCAAGAGGGACAGGGTTGTTCAGGCTGAAAGCCAGAAGATGAGCTCTCCAGGTAAGGGGGAGATGGTGTAAATCCCAGGCACAGAAAACTAGTGTTGTTGAAGGTCTTCCTGCTAATCTGTTGGAGGAAGTGAAAGACACCTGAGACTTCCCTGAAGGTCCAGTGGTTAAGAATCCATGGTGGGGCGGCGGTGGTGGTGTGTGGGTTCGATCCATGGCCAGGAAATTTAAGATGCTGCTCAGCACAGCCAAAAAATAAAAATGAAAACAAAGACATCCAGGACGACTGGAGTAGAGAGGTCTGGGTGATGGGTCTAGAGGGAGATGAAGGAGAGAGAAGAGAGAGACAGAGACAGAGACAGAGAAAGCTCACAGGAGGCACTGCCCGGAGCCTCTGAGCCAGAGGGCCTGGTTCATCTACAGAGCCGAATCGCCACAGTTAGGATTTCGCTCTCAGAGACTCAGACTTTCCTGGTTCTTTTTCTCTGTGGATTGTATTTTGTACCTTTGTTATCAATACTTTTCTCTAGCGCTCCTTCACTTTCCCACCTGTCAAATCTCTCCTTTGAGAATATGACCCACTCTGTTGGGACAGAGAGTTAGGTGGTTTGTGCCAGGAATGAGTGGGACCTGGAAATACGACCTGCCCCCTGGGACTGGTCAGACCTAGGGAGGACAGCTGGCCAGGCAAGTGGCCACGGCACAGAGATGGTGGTGATGGTGACGGATGTTTCCTGAGTCAGGTGGCCTCCTCAGGAGGGCTCTCCAGCTTGGGGATTGAGAAGAGGTCAGAGAAGCACCTGGCAGCAGGGGAGCGGAGAGCAGGTGACAGGGGACGCCCAGGCAGGCAGCCCAGCAGCCCTAGGTTCAGTGTAGGACCTGCCACCACATCTGGGATCTACATATGGACACCATCACAGCTACGTGACTCGCACTGGGTGGATAGGCACAGGGGCAGGTGTGACCAGGTGTTGAGTCACCTGAACCCAGGACGCCTGGAACCTGGCGGCTTGGCCAGGGCGAGAGGCCCCCATCAAGTCTGGAGGCGGGGATGGGAGAAAGGAGGAGAAGGAGTCTCCTAGGTCGGGGAGTCTGGAAGGGCATTCCTTTGCTCTCACCTCTTCCTGGCTGCCACCCACCTTGCCCTCGCACTCGTACTTGGTCTTCTCCACGCCTGGTTGACTCTTACTCTTTGCCTTCAGCCTCAGTGTCCCTTCCTTATGGAAGGCATTCCTGGCCCCTAACTGGGCCAGGCACCCTGGTCACAGGTTCTCATGCCTCTGAGGGGTTAGCCCTCAGCACATCTGTAGGATGATTCGGGCCATTACTTACCTTCTCGCCTCTCTGCCAGGGGTGGAGCTCAGCAAGGGCAGGGCTCTGTGCTCTGATAAAGAACCTACCTGCCAGAGCAGGAAACGGAAGAGATGTGGGTTCCATCCCTGGCGGGGAGAAGATTCCCTGGAGGAGGGCACGGCAACCCACTCCACTATTCTTGCCTGGAAAAATCCCAAGGACAGAGGAGCCTGGCGGGCTACGGCTCATGGGGTCACCAAGAGCTGGAGATGCCTGAGTGACTGAGCACGCACACTCGCCCGCCTGGTACAGAACCAGCACCTGGCAGGAGCCCAGCAGCATCTGCTGAGAGAGTGAATACATGGATATTTCCAGATGCCTGCAGAACTTGTGTCACAGACCTCTACCCGCCATTCCCAGGCTCCAAACAACTGGCCACCTTTCTCATTCTGAGTGGGCATTTTCTACCCAGACTCTTGGTCTCCACTGAAACAAAAGAGGTTGAGGAGATCAAGCAGGCTCTGCATGAACGCTTCAAACCCAGGTCCGCGTTCCCCCTTTTACCTGGGTGAGGTCGCACAGCAGACCTGAAGTGCACGTTGGAAAACCACCAGCTGGGAAGGAAGGGGCCATCTACCCTGCTCTCTGCAAACCACACATGCTGCCTGTTGCCTGGAATTCTGACCGTGCCCCTGGTGCCCAGGTGGAGGTGACACTGAGGATCCCGGAGCCCCGTGCGGTTCCACTGGTGAAAAGCGACCTCCTTCATGGGGCAGCAAAGCGTGTCCAGATGAATGCAGCATTCAGGCCAGCGCACGGAGCTGTTGATAGCACTCTGTGAAAGCTCTTTGTTTTCTCCTTGGCATGTGGATGCACAGGCTTTGATGTTAGAATTTTGGCTCATTAATAACTAATTTACATTTCCCAGACAGCAAATTGTGATCCGACACAAATTTATAAAAGAGCTCCAAATGGTGAAACTCTCTTATACAATGAGTCCTTTGTGGGTCTTTTTTTTTTTTTTTCTCTCTCTCTTCCTAACTTAAGGAGTTTGTGATTAAAATTTTAATGCAATCGTTGAAATCTCATGGGCTACTTAAAAATAAAACACCATCTTATTTCCTTCCTGTCAGGGATCATGACAGCGGGTTGCTCCTCTGGGGGTGTTTTAAGTTGCTACAATTGCTTTTTCATCTGCTCTGAGCCTCAGAGTGTGGGATGTCTGTAGCGAACTGAAAGGCACGGGGCGGGGTCTGGAAGAGGTGGTGGCAGAAGGCAGCGGTGCCCCGCTCCTCCGCTTCCTGTGGGCCCCGGGCTGGGTACTGGGAGGCAGATTGTCACAGGATGGCCTCACTGGTCTCCAAGGAGCTCACAGAGGGGATTCTCACAGCGTCAGGTGCCTCCAAGCCTGCATAGGCCATTTTGGGAAACACAGATGAGCTGATCAGAGCTCTCAAGATAAGACATTTATATTCAAAACAAATACATGCTTGTTTTCTTTTGTCGACATCATCCTGGGGGACCAGATGCCTCATGGAAAACACGGTGGTTTGGGGATGTTTTCCTCCATGTTTCAGGTTGAGGAGATCAAGCAGGCTCTGCATGAACGCTTCAAACCCAGGTCCGCGTTCCCCCTTTTACCTGGGTGAGGTCGCACAGCAGACCTGAAGTGCACGTTGGAAAACCACCAGCTGGGAAGGAAGGGGCCATCTACCCTGCTCTCTGCAAACCACACATGCTGCCTGTTGCCTGGAATTCTGACCGTGCCCCTGGTGCCCAGGTGGAGGTGACACTGAGGATCCCGGAGCCCCGTGCGGTTCCACTGGTGAAAAGCGACCTCCTTCATGGGGCAGCAAAGCGTGTCCAGATGAATGCAGCATTCAGGCCAGCGCACGGAGCTGTTGATAGCACTCTGTGAAAGCTCTTTGTTTTCTCCTTGGCATGTGGATGCACAGGCTTTGATGTTAGAATTTTGGCTCATTAATAACTAATTTACATTTCCCAGACAGCAAATTGTGATCCGACACAAATTTATAAAAGAGCTCCAAATGGTGAAACTCTCTTATACAATGAGTCCTTTGTGGGTCTTTTTTTTTTTTTTTTCTTTCTTCTCTCTCTCTCCCTCTCTTCCTAACTTAAGGAGTTTGTGATTAAAATTTTAATGCAATCGTTGAAATCTCATGGGCTACTTAAAAATAAAACACCATCTTATTTCCTTCCTGTCAGGGATCATGACAGCGGGTTGCTCCTCTGGGGGTGTTTTAAGTTGCTACAATTGCTTTTTCATCTGCTCTGAGCCTCAGAGTGTGGGATGTCTGTAGCGAACTGAAAGGCACGGGGCGGGGTCTGGAAGAGGTGGTGGCAGAAGGCAGCGGTGCCCCGCTCCTCCGCTTCCTGTGGGCCCCGGGCTGGGTACTGGGAGGCAGATTGTCACAGGATGGCCTCACTGGTCTCCAAGGAGCTCACAGAGGGGATTCTCACAGCGTCAGGTGCCTCCAAGCCTGCATAGGCCATTTTGGGAAACACAGATGAGCTGATCAGAGCTCTCAAGATAAGACATTTATATTCAAAACAAATACATGCTTGTTTTCTTTTGTCGACATCATCCTGGGGGACCAGATGCCTCATGGAAAACACGGTGGTTTGGGGATGTTTTCCTCCATGTTTCTTTGGGGGAACATGGCGCTCAAGGGAAGCTGGAAAAAAGCTGTTGGGAGGCAAGTCTGGGTGCACTGTGGCCCCTCCCCCGCCATCTTTGCTAAACCCTTTGTCATCCTGTGTGTTGATGACTCACGGGCTAGTGGGGGAGACAGACAGAGTTTCTCTTCCGTGTTGGCAGGCGAAATTGCCATGTGCATCCAGCCACCTGGAAACACCTTCTCTGGATCACAGAGGGAGGCCTGCGCCGGGGGAGGTGGAGATAGACCCTGGGAGTGGACCACAGAGCCGGCCGGCGTCAGGGCAGCCGGGTGGGGCCAGGGGAACAGGACACCGAGGAGCTTGGCTGATTGCATCACTCCTGGCCAGAGGCTGGGTCTACTGAGTGACTCTTTGCTGGGAGAAAAAAGTCTAGGGAACAGCCGTGGGCTTGTTGTGGGGAATGGAAACATATCCAGCATGAAAAGATTTGGACCCTGGCAACTCCTGAGGTCAGATTTTAAACGGTCGCCCAGCAGGAGCCAAATTGACTCCACGCAGTGAAGCAACAGGCCACCCCGGTTCCCTATATTATTTTAATAACAGAAGAATGTATTAGGAATTCCAGGCAAGACCTCCCCACCTGGACCCAGTCCCGGATTCTAACTCCTCTGTTCAGGCCTTTTCAAATGAGCCTTTGACAAAGAGGCTCTTTTTTTCTGCAGGCTCTTCTCCACCAGGAAAGGAATCTGAGATGCTTTCCTCCCAGCTTTGGTTGATGGAAGCAAGAAACCTGAGAACCATGCGCTGCTGAGCAGGGTGGCCCTGTGGAAAGTTGCTAAGAGAACTGCGGGCTGATCGGGGTGGCCTTTTGTTCACATAGCAAGGCCTCTCTTAGGCAAGGCCCCCAAACCGGCTTGAAACCTGGGGGGAATGCCAGTCGCGTCTCCAGGTCACAGAGGGGATTCTCACAGCGTCAGGTGCCTCCAAGCCTGCATAGGCCATTTTGGGAAACACAGATGAGCTGATCAGAGCTCTCAAGATAAGACATTTATATTCAAAACAAATACATGCTTGTTTTCTTTTGTCGACATCATCCTGGGGGACCAGATGCCTCATGGAAAACACGGTGGTTTGGGGATGTTTTCCTCCATGTTTCTTTGGGGGAACATGGCGCTCAAGGGAAGCTGGAAAAAAGCTGTTGGGAGGCAAGTCTGGGTGCACTGTGGCCCCTCCCCCGCCATCTTTGCTAAACCCTTTGTCATCCTGTGTGTTGATGACTCACGGGCTAGTGGGGGAGACAGACAGAGTTTCTCTTCCGTGTTGGCAGGCGAAATTGCCATGTGCATCCAGCCACCTGGAAACACCTTCTCTGGATCACAGAGGGAGGCCTGCGCCGGGGGAGGTGGAGATAGACCCTGGGAGTGGACCACAGAGCCGGCCGGCGTCAGGGCAGCCGGGTGGGGCCAGGGGAACAGGACACCGAGGAGCTTGGCTGATTGCATCACTCCTGGCCAGAGGCTGGGTCTACTGAGTGACTCTTTGCTGGGAGAAAAAAGTCTAGGGAACAGCCGTGGGCTTGTTGTGGGGAATGGAAACATATCCAGCATGAAAAGATTTGGACCCTGGCAACTCCTGAGGTCAGATTTTAAACGGTCGCCCAGCAGGAGCCAAATTGACTCCACGCAGTGAAGCAACAGGCCACCCCGGTTCCCTATATTATTTTAATAACAGAAGAATGTATTAGGAATTCCAGGCAAGACCTCCCCACCTGGACCCAGTCCCGGATTCTAACTCCTCTGTTCAGGCCTTTTCAAATGAGCCTTTGACAAAGAGGCTCTTTTTTTCTGCAGGCTCTTCTCCACCAGGAAAGGAATCTGAGATGCTTTCCTCCCAGCTTTGGTTGATGGAAGCAAGAAACCTGAGAACCATGCGCTGCTGAGCAGGGTGGCCCTGTGGAAAGTTGCTAAGAGAACTGCGGGGCTGATCGGGGTGGCCTTTTGTTCACATAGCAAGGCCTCTCTTAGGAGGCAGCCCGAGGTCCACCAGCCTTTCTCTGGCTTGAACATCAGGGCGTGTGGCACAGAGAGGGGACGGACGCTGGTGGTTGTTCCCGTCAGGGTCTCTGAGCAACAGCCGTCTGGGAGCATCGTGAGGTGTGGACATCCACCTGCATCTCTGAAGCAGCAGGAGGATTCTCAGGGACCATTCTGAGATGCATGGAGGGAAGAGGGAACGCTTGTGTGTGTCTTCACAGTACTCAGGGTCTTTCTCGGCCCCTGGAACACTGCAGACACGTAAAGGGGAGTGCCGCCACCAGGCTGGCTAATTTTACCCTCTCGGATGCCAGAGAAGTCATATGACACTTGGCTATTTGTCTATGTCCCAGAGACGAGGTTGGATTGTCTAAGAAAGGAGTCAATTCTGTTCCCAGCCGTGTGTGTGTGTGCGCTCAGTTTCGGTTAGTTGTGTTCATTTCTGCTCTACAACGAAGTCAGTCTGCTGTGTGTATACACATACCCACTCATTCGGGATTTCCTTCCCATTTAGGTCCCCACAGAGCCGTGAATAGAGTTCCCCGTGCTCTGTAGTAGGCTCTCATTAGTTCTCTATTTTATGTGTGCAAGCTCAGTGGTGTCCAACTCTGCCACCCCAGGGACTGGAGCCCGCCAGACTCCTCTGTCCGTGGCATTCTCCAGTCAAGAATACTGGTGTGGGGTGCCATTTAGAGAGCAAACAAATAAAAAAACTCCTCATTGTTGTAAAGAGATGGCTTCTCCTGGCCGGGCTGAACTCACGTAGCTTCTCGAGCCTGTGGGACAGGTTAGGGTTGAACCCTGGTTCTACCACGTGCCACTGGTGAGCTTGGATTTGTTATATAATCCTCCTGAACTGTGCTTGCCTTCTCTGTGCAAAGCAGATGAGCATAGTGGTTAGGCAGCTTCAAGAAAAGACTTTAGCTCTTGGCCTGGCACATAGGAAGCACTGGAAAGGAATGTTACTCTGTTCCAGGAGGCTTGGGGTGGCCTCCCGTGGCTTCCAGGCAGATGTCACTGGTCCTAAGGCATCCAGATTTCTGAGCAATTTTGGATCCTTTTTGGGCTCAGATGGACTCCCCAGGTGGCACAGTGGTAAAGAATCCACCTATTAATGCAGGAGACACACGTGGTTCAGGTTGGAATCCTGGCTCAGGAAGATCCCCCGGAGGAGGAAATGATAACCCATGCCAGTATTCTTGCCTGGAGAGCCAGTGGTCAACACTCAATAATAGTAACCATGTGTTGTATTTGGTAATCCATATTCATGTCTTTGGTTTCCTTTGTTTTTTAAAGGTTTCTTTTGATGTGGGCTATTTTCAAAGTCTTGATTGAATCTGTTACAGTCCTGCTTCTGTTTTATGTTGTGGTATTTTGCCCACAAGGCACGTGGGGTCTTAGCTCTGCTGACCGGGGACTGAACCCACACCTGCTGGATTGGTGAAGGTGCACTCTCAACACCTGGACCCGCAGGGAAGTTCCTCTGCTTTCCTCTGACCCACATGTCATTCACAAGAGGGTAGCAGGACCGGAGGGGTGTTGAGTACTGTCCTGTTGAGGAACTCGTGTTTAAGTTTACCGTCTCTAGGAACAGGGGGATTCGGGGTTCAGCTGGAACAGCATACAGATTCCCCCCAGGGCAGAGCTCTTTGCCAGCCTTCCGCCCAGTCGTATTTCTAGGATTTGGACCTTATCCCTCAGTCATGTCCGGGGCTACGCCTCTGCTTTCTAGATGGGAGTGGGGCCCGGTGGGATGGGGAAAGAATCTTGGGGAGGGGGGAGGTGGTGTTAATAAAAACTGTTAAACCATCCATGCATATACTTGACTTTCACATAAGCATCTCTCACCTTCTAGAAGAACTTGGACCAGGGGAACAGGTTTTGGAAGGGTGTCTGTCGATAGCCAAAGCAGCAGCCGGGCCTCGTCCAGTCTGTCTGCACAGCCAGATCCAAAGACTCTGGGAACACAATGATGGCAGGGGCCCCAGGTGGTGACGGCAGCCATCACATTCCTTGACTTTCATCAAGTGACTAGCCTGTCCAGACAGAGAGATGACTCCATGTCTTGGCCATTTCCTTGGTTCTGGAAGGGCTTGGCTGTCTGAGCCTCGGCACAAGATTGTGGGTGATGGCTTCTTCCAGCAGCTCTGGCAGGTGTCACGGGTCAGCTGAGAGTTCAGCATGCAAGTCTCGTGGCTTCCAAGATGCCCATGGTCGGTTTCAGCCTGGATCGGAGGGAGCTGGGTGGGGACTTTCTGCACGAGCTCTTCGTGAACAGAGCGAGGGTGGACTGGGGTGAGAGGGGGCAAGCCAAGATTTTACCTCACTGTTCAGACTGCTGTCTCACGGTGACAGGAAGGTGTTTTAAATCACGTGTGGATATGGCCACTTTGGCACATGATAGGCATTTGGATCTCCTGTTGCCATCAATCTTCTGCCACCCTTGGGATGAGGGCTGTGCAAGGGCCAGCCTGAGTCTCTGCCCAGCACCTGGGTAAGGGGAGCAGAGGCCAGCGGGCCGCTGGCTTCCACGTTCTCGTCAGGCCCGTCGGTGACTTCGCCCAGGCTCCCTCACAGGTGCCCGTCTGTTCTCGTCCTCCTTTGTTTCCCTGATGTGAAATTCAGATGACGAATGGTTACGTCACTCTATACTATCTTTGAAACAAATCTACTCAGCTATGAAATACATGTAGCTGTTCATTATCTGAAGTCGATTTGACCCATTAGATGAGTGTTTTGTTTGTGTTTTTGATAACGAGGTTACTTAAGGATTTCCCCGGTGGTACAGTGGATCAGAAGCTACCTGCCAATGCAGGGGACACAGGTTTGATCCCTGGTCTGGGAGGATTTCACAGACCACGGGTAACTAACGGCCGGGCACCACAACTAGTGAGCCCAGGAGCCGCAACTACTGAAGCCCGTGTATCCTAGAACCTGTGCTCCACCAACAAGAGAAGCCACCACAATAAGCCGGAGCGCCGCAACAGAGACCCTGTGCAACCAAAATGCAAGCAAATAAATAATAAATAAAAATAAGGAGGGTATTTGCCTAAATCCTGGAGGGCTTCAATGAAGGCTCTGGGATCCTCTTTGTCACTTTCTGTCTAGAGCTGTGGCTTAGGCGTATAGACTAAGAGGGGATGGTGACAGGGCTCCTGTGTGGCCTCGGCACAAGACTGTGGGTGATGGCTTCTTCCAGCAGCTCTGGCAGGTGTCACGGGTCAGCTGAGAGTTCAGCATGCAAGTCTCGTGGCTTCCAAGATGCCCATGGTCGGTTTCAGCCTGGATCGGAGGGAGCTGGGTGGGGACTTTCTGCACGAGCTCTTCGTGAACAGAGCGAGGGTGGACTGGGGTGAGAGGGGGCAAGCCAAGATTTTACCTCACTGTTCAGACTGCTGTCTCACGGTGACAGGAAGGTGTTTTAAATCACGTGTGGATATGGCCACTTTGGCACATGATAGGCATTTGGATCTCCTGTTGCCATCAATCTTCTGCCACCCTTGGGATGAGGGCTGTGCAAGGGCCAGCCTGAGTCTCTGCCCAGCACCTGGGTAAGGGGAGCAGAGGCCAGCGGGCCGCTGGCTTCCACGTTCTCGTCAGGCCCGTCGGTGACTTCGCCCAGGCTCCCTCACAGGTGCCCGTCTGTTCTCGTCCTCCTTTGTTTCCCTGATGTGAAATTCAGATGACGAATGGTTACGTCACTCTATACTATCTTTGAAACAAATCTACTCAGCTATGAAATACATGTAGCTGTTCATTATCTGAAGTCGATTTGACCCATTAGATGAGTGTTTTGTTTGTGTTTTTGATAACGAGGTTACTTAAGGATTTCCCCGGTGGTACAGTGGATCAGAAGCTACCTGCCAATGCAGGGGACACAGGTTTGATCCCTGGTCTGGGAGGATTTCACAGACCACGGGTAACTAACGGCCGGGCACCACAACTAGTGAGCCCAGGAGCCGCAACTACTGAAGCCCGTGTATCCTAGAACCTGTGCTCCACCAACAAGAGAAGCCACCACAATAAGCCGGAGCGCCGCAACAGAGACCCTGTGCAACCAAAATGCAAGCAAATAAATAATAAATAAAAATAAGGAGGGTATTTGCCTAAATCCTGGAGGGCTTCAATGAAGGCTCTGGGATCCTCTTTGTCACTTTCTGTCTAGAGCTGTGGCTTAGGCGTATAGACTAAGAGGGGATGGTGACAGGGGCTCCTGTGTGGCCTCGGGAAAGCTGTTCTCCTGGTGTCCTTTTACTGCACATATCAAGGCAGCTGTAAACTTGTTTCTGAAACCAGTTTCTTGGGACATTTGGAATTTGCTCATGGTGATTTCTGGAAAGATAGACTTCTCCATGCAGTCGTTCTGATCTTATTGAACATCTTATGTACAGAGAAGAACAGGTTGGAATAATGGAAAAATGCCTAGCTTGGAGCCGTGGACCTCTTCCGTTGGAGGATAACATGCTGTAGAAGAGAAAACCTGGGTTTTGGAGTCAGACATACCAAGGGGCACATCTCAGCTCTCCAACTATGTGACTGGGCAAACTGGTTTTCTTGTCTATCAAATGAGCCTGTCCATTGCTGCTTCCTGAGGTGACTTTGGGGTTAAATGAGGTAATGTCTATGGTGATGTTTCCCTGCCAGGATTTGCCAGTGTCTCTAGTCCAGACTTGTCTCTCCTTGTCACACTCCTTGTCCCACCCAGATGCTCAGCAGGACTGTGGACTTGGCACATCCTGGTTGTGTTCATCCTCTCTCCTTCACCTTCCAGACCAAATAAGCCACTTTCTTCTGCATTTTCATTTCAGTGAAGAGTCTCGTCCTCCTCCATCGTCCACGCCAGACATCTGGAGTCACCCTCAAGTCTTCTCTCCGCCTTCATCGTAAAATTCCTTCCATCACCAAACTTGATCATTCTGCTTCTTTTATTGCATGGTATAGTCTTTTCAAGGCCACTCTTAATCAGCGCCTCATCTGTTCTCACTTGGGTTCTTGCAGTACTGACCACCAGAGTGCACGGCCTGCTGTCACGCACCTGCTTAACAGCCTCCTCATTTCTTCGTGCAGTTCAAGGGCAAGTTCAATTGTCCTGCCCTCTGAGCTGCATGCCTCATTCTCTGGCTCCAGCACTCACTGCTTCGCTGTCCTCACCTTAAGTGGACACCGAGCTGAAGTGCTTCACGCCTGCAGGAGCACCAAGCTCCTGTTGACTCTCGGGACCTGTTCTCTCTGCCTGAAATGCTTCTGCACATATCAAGGCAGCTGTAAACTTGTTTCTGAAACCAGTTTCTTGGGACATTTGGAATTTGCTCATGGTGATTTCTGGAAAGATAGACTTCTCCATGCAGTCGTTCTGATCTTATTGAACATCTTATGTACAGAGAAGAACAGGTTGGAATAATGGAAAAATGCCTAGCTTGGAGCCGTGGACCTCTTCCGTTGGAGGATAACATGCTGTAGAAGAGAAACCTGGGTTTTGGAGTCAGACATACCAAGGGGCACATCTCAGCTCTCCAACTATGTGACTGGGCAAACTGGTTTTCTTGTCTATCAAATGAGCCTGTCCATTGCTGCTTCCTGAGGTGACTTTGGGGTTAAATGAGGTAATGTCTATGGTGATGTTTCCCTGCCAGGATTTGCCAGTGTCTCTAGTCCAGACTTGTCTCTCCTTGTCACACTCCTTGTCCCACCCAGATGCTCAGCAGGACTGTGGACTTGGCACATCCTGGTTGTGTTCATCCTCTCTCCTTCACCTTCCAGACCAAATAAGCCACTTTCTTCTGCATTTTCATTTCAGTGAAGAGTCTCGTCCTCCTCCATCGTCCACGCCAGACATCTGGAGTCACCCTCAAGTCTTCTCTCCGCCTTCATCGTAAAATTCCTTCCATCACCAAACTTGATCATTCTGCTTCTTTTATTGCATGGTATAGTCTTTTCAAGGCCACTCTTAATCAGCGCCTCATCTGTTCTCACTTGGGTTCTTGCAGTACTGACCACCAGAGTGCACGGCCTGCTGTCACGCACCTGCTTAACAGCCTCCTCATTTCTTCGTGCAGTTCAAGGGCAAGTTCAATTGTCCTGCCCTCTGAGCTGCATGCCTCATTCTCTGGCTCCAGCACTCACTGCTTCGCTGTCCTCACCTTAAGTGGACACCGAGCTGAAGTGCTTCACGTCCTGCAGGAGCACCAAGCTCCTGTTGACTCTCCTCCAGGTGGACCTGTTCTCTCTGCCTGAAATGCTTCTGCACTTGCTATCAGGAGGATCCTTAAGCATTCAAGGGTCCGTTCAAGCGTCGCCTCCTCTTGGACCAGGAGAAGCTATAGATTCCTCCTTTCTGTACCATAACCAGTTCATCTATTTATGGATGTATGGTCCATGGTTTTTTCCGTCTGACTTCCCTTGAGAGCTGGGGCTCTTTCGGCACCATCAGCTCCTGTACATGGCTCAGCATTGGTGGGCTTTAAGTGCTTGCATATGAATTGAAGGATATTGAAAGTGATTTGGGCAGAACCTGGGAGGAACACAGAAAAAAGATCTTCTTTCTGATTTTGCCACTAAAGAGCTGGTTGACTTGGGTGAGGTCTGTTACCTCTCTAGGCCTTGAGTTTTTCATGAGAAAAAATTCATAGATAATTTTATATATGCATAAAATCTATACAGACAGACCTTGGAGACATTGTGAGTTCAGTTTCAGACCACTGCCATGAAGTGAATATCGAAATAAAGTGTCACATAAATTTTAGTTTCCCAGTGCATATAAAAGTTCTGCTTATACAATGTTGTAATCTATTAAATGTGTGATAGCATTATGTCTAAACACAATGTACATACTGTCACTACATGCTAATTGTCATTTGAGCCTTCAGTGAGTTGTTACTTGTAACCTCTTTACAAATAACATCAGAGATCACTGATCACAAATCACCATAATAATCATAATGACAACATTTGCTATTGTGAGAAGTACCAAAATGTCATCCAGAGACATGAAGTGAGCAAATGATATTGGCAAAATAGCACCAATAGACTTGCTCAATGTAAGGTTACCACAGACCTTCACTTTGTAAAATACACGCACACACTATCTGCCAAGTGCAATAAAATGAGGTTTGCCTATAATAGTAAGAAATAAATGGAAAGCAATTTATAACACAGTTTCTCATATTCCATATGACTAAACTAAAGAACATAATGAAGGAGTCAGATGCTTGTACTTGCTTATAAAGAATAAATCTGGTTTTTAGAATTGTGGACTTCCCTGGTGGTCCAGTGGGTAAAGGGTCCGCCTTGCAGTGCAAAGGGGCACTGGCTTGATCCCTGGCCTGGGAAGATCCCACATGCTGCGGAGTGGCTGGACCCATGTGTTCAATTGCAAGCCAGCGCTCTGCAGCACATGCGCCCAGCGCCTGTGCTCTGCAACGAGAGAGGCCACTGCAATAGGAGGTCCACACAGGCCAAAGAATAAAGATAGATGAAAATAAATAAATAAAAAGCCAGCGAAAGAGGCTGCTTCCATTTTTTCTTTGAATGTCTTATTTTGGGATAAAAGCTAAATAAAAAGTATTTCGAAGTTAAAGTGGAATATCTTCAAGGGGCTAGCTGAAAATGTGGACTGATCAAGACATTTCTGCGTTGGAGACAGACTCACACAATACCTGACACAGCAAGAGGCAAAGGTCTTGATGCCATAAGTTTCTAAATGAACCTCCAGCATGGTAGATGGCTCTTGGCAAAGTTCTAAGCAAACATCAGAATGGTCTTTTGAGTTTTGAATGTGCTTACATTCTTGGAAACTTCAGTGTGGGCCAAAAACTGTGTTTGTATATAAAATGGAGTGAGACATTGGGCTCAGTGTCTTATAAATAGGCATTTCACCTACAGGAGTGTCAAATGGAGAGTGAGAAAGGCAGGCAGGAGATAGTACAGTTCTCTGTGGTGTGGGATGCTCTCCTCACTGCAGGGTGTTCAGCATTTCTGACCCTCACATGTTATGGGGGGTGAAGTATTCCCTGTATCCACAAGACATGAAGAAACATGGGACACAGGGAGTCCTATGTGGGCCTTTCTGACACCATCGTTTATTTTCTTTCCCCTCCACCATCACAGTCATTATCGTAATAATTCTGATGCTGGTGCATAAAAAACCAAATAGAATGTCATGTTCCTGGTGAGGCAGGCTGATGCAGCCACTTGGTATTTATGGTCTTACTCTTTTAGCTGAATTTCTGCTGTCGACTTTGTTAATTATGATACTTCTTTTCTAGTCATTAGAGCCTGCTTGTGAGTTATGCTTTTAGGTCATCAAGTATATCTAAACTAAAGAACATAATGAAGGAGTCAGATGCTTGTACTTGCTTATAAAGAATAAATCTGGTTTTAGAATTGTGGACTTCCTGGTGGTCCAGTGGGTAAAGGGTCCGCCTTGCAGTGCAAAGGGGCACTGGCTTGATCCCTGGCCTGGGAAGATCCCACATGCTGCGGAGTGGCTGGACCCATGTGTTCAATTGCAAGCCAGCGCTCTGCAGCACATGCGCCCAGCGCCTGTGCTCTGCAACGAGAGAGGCCACTGCAATAGGAGGTCCACACAGGCCAAAGAATAAAGATAGATGAAAATAAATAAATAAAAAGCCAGCGAAAGAGGCTGCTTCCATTTTTTCTTTGAATGTCTTATTTTGGGATAAAAGCTAAATAAAAAGTATTTCGAAGTTAAAGTGGAATATCTTCAAGGGGCTAGCTGAAAATGTGGACTGATCAAGACATTTCTGCGTTGGAGACAGACTCACACAATACCTGACACAGCAAGAGGCAAAGGTCTTGATGCCATAAGTTTCTAAATGAACCTCCAGCATGGTAGATGGCTCTTGGCAAAGTTCTAAGCAAACATCAGAATGGTCTTTTGAGTTTTGAATGTGCTTACATTCTTGGAAACTTCAGTGTGGGCCAAAAACTGTGTTTGTATATAAAATGGAGTGAGACATTGGGCTCAGTGTCTTATAAATAGGCATTTCACCTACAGGAGTGTCAAATGGAGAGTGAGAAAGGCAGGCAGGAGATAGTACAGTTCTCTGTGGTGTGGGATGCTCTCCTCACTGCAGGGTGTTCAGCATTTCTGACCCTCACATGTTATGGGGGGTGAAGTATTCCCTGTATCCACAAGACATGAAGAAACATGGGACACAGGGAGTCCTATGTGGGCCTTTCTGACACCATCGTTTATTTTCTTTCCCCTCCACCATCACAGTCATTATCGTAATAATTCTGATGCTGGTGCATAAAAAACCAAATAGAATGTCATGTTCCTGGTGAGGCAGGCTGATGCAGCCACTTGGTATTTATGGTCTTACTCTTTTAGCTGAATTTCTGCTGTCGACTTTGTTAATTATGATACTTCTTTTCTAGTCATTAGAGCCTGCTTGTGAGTTATGCTTTTAGGTCATCAAGTATATCTAAATCACAGAGATGGACCTTTGGAAAGAATGCCCCTAGACGTACAAATATTTTTACAAAGTAGTAATTGTAATACAATTTTGGTTGCACTTAAAACTAATGGGAAATTTAAATGGGAGTGAACATAATAATTTTTCTCATTTTCCCTATGTAGTGTTTGTCCCTTGTAGCTCAGATGGTAAAGAACCTACCTGCAAAGCAGGAGACCTGGGTTCAATCTTCCCTGGGTGGGGAAGATCCCCTGGAGAAGGGATAGGCTACCCATCCCAGTATTCTTTTTTTTTTTTTTAAAGATTTATTTATTTATTTATTTTGGTGGAGGTGGGTGTGGGGAGGGAGGAGAGCACGCAGGCCACTTCTATTGGTCTTTCATTTGTCTGTTTTCATCCATCTTTGTTCTTTGGCCCGTGTGGGCCTCCCATCGCAGTGGCCTCTGTTGTCATAGAGCACTGGCTCTGGGCGCATGCTCTCCAGAGCTCTGGTTCGGTAGTTGGACATATGGGTCCAGTCGCTCTGTGGCACGTGGGATCTTCCCAGGCCAGGGATCGAACCGGCGCCCTTTGCACTGCAAGGCGATGTCCTTATCCACTGGACCACCAGGGAAGCCCCATCCCAGTATTCTTGCCTGAAGAATTCCATGGCTCATTCATGGGCTGCAGAGAGTCGGACGTGACTGAGCGACTTCACTTTCACTTCTCAGTGTTTGTCTCGGTTGTGGTAAGCCAGTGTGAACCTCACAGGGTTTTGAAAAACGGGTCAACTCTCTGTTTTTATAGCCATCCTCAGGGTAAAGATATGGTTATGAGATGTTAAAGAAGATTCTACAATCCAAAATTCCTTTATACCTGGATTGTATTACTAAGCCTAGAAGGAAGGAAGGAGAAGAACATATTTATCTTAGGATGTTTAAGCTTGAGTTTCCCAAGACTGGATAACTGTACCTGCCATTTTTTCCAAAATTCCTTGAATGGCCACTTGAGAGCCCTATTTATGGTCTTACTCTTTTAGCTGAATTTCTGCTGTCGAGAATTATGATACTTCTTTTCTAGTCATTAGAGCCTGCTTGTAGTTATGCTTTTAGGTCATCAAGTATATCTAAATCACAGAGATGGACCTTTGGAAAGAATGCCCTAGACGACAAATATTTTTACAAAGTAGTAATTGTAATACAATTTTGGTTGCACTTAAAACTAATGGGAAATTTAAATGGGAGTGAACATAATAATTTTTCTCATTTTCCCTATGTAGTGTTTGTCCCTTGTAGCTCAGATGGTAAAGAACCTACCTGCAAAGCAGGAGACCTGGGTTCAATCTTCCCTGGGTGGGGAAGATCCCCTGGAGAAGGGATAGGCTACCCATCCCAGTATTCTTTTTTTTTTTTTTAAAGATTTATTTATTTATTTATTTTGGTGGAGGTGGGTGTGGGGAGGGAGGAGAGCACGCAGGCCACTTCTATTGGTCTTTCATTTGTCTGTTTTCATCCATCTTTGTTCTTTGGCCCGTGTGGGCCTCCCATCGCAGTGGCCTCTGTTGTCATAGAGCACTGGCTCTGGGCGCATGCTCTCCAGAGCTCTGGTTCGGTAGTTGGACATATGGGTCCAGTCGCTCTGTGGCACGTGGGATCTTCCCAGGCCAGGGATCGAACCGGCGCCCTTTGCACTGCAAGGCGATGTCCTTATCCACTGGACCACCAGGGAAGCCCCATCCCAGTATTCTTGCCTGAAGAATTCCATGGCTCATTCATGGGCTGCAGAGAGTCGGACGTGACTGAGCGACTTCACTTTCACTTCTCAGTGTTTGTCTCGGTTGTGGTAAGCCAGTGTGAACCTCACAGGGTTTTGAAAAACGGGTCAACTCTCTGTTTTTATAGCCATCCTCAGGGTAAAGATATGGTTATGAGATGTTAAAGAAGATTCTACAATCCAAAATTCCTTTATACCTGGATTGTATTACTAAGCCTAGAAGGAAGGAAGGGAGAAGAGAACATATTTATCTTAGGATGTTTAAGCTTGAGTTTCCCAAGACTGGATAACTGTACCTGCCATTTGTTCTGTCTTCTTGCCAAACCATGGTGTACGTCCAGATTCTTTCTTCCTTTCTATCTTGCTTTTTTGCTTCCTTTTTTTGGGTTCCTTTTTTTCTCCCTCCTCCACTCCCTCTCTTTATCTGTTTATGTATCTCTATGTCTGATCATCCATCCATCTGTTTATCTAGATATCAATCAGGCCTCCAGGTTTATAAAAAATATTTAATTATTTGGCTATGTAGTGGCATGCAGGATCTTGTGTTACAGCGCATGGACTCCCTGGTTGTGGAGTGTGAGCTTAGTAGCTCTGTGGCATGTGGGATCTTAGTTCCTGACTAAGGATAAGCCTGTGTTCCCTGCGTTGCCAGGCAGATTGTTAACCAATGGACCACCAGGAAATAGGCTGGGTTGTCCCATGGTGCCACCAAGTCTGTCTTGCCTGTGCTGTGTTTTTCTCACTAATCTTCAGCCTCTACCTGCCTCCCTCAATAGTCATGGTTATGGTCCTAGACAACTGAACAAAAGTGCGCAGAGGTCTTATCTTTCATAGTTGTGTCCATTGTTTGCTTATTTCAGCATTCTCCTTCCAAAGATTCTGAACTGTGAGACAGAAGTGCCCAGGAGGCAAGGGAAATGAATCCCATTGCCCTTGATGCCTTTTGTACTGATTTTCCAAAAGACTGCATTAAAAATCAACAATGACAAGGAATAAAAAACACACCCCAACCACCAGCCAGAGAAGTTTGTAAACCCCAAAGAGCACCATCTTCTGCTAAGGCTGAATACAAACTATCGTATCGCACTCTGAACACATGAAAACCAGGACCTGCTGGGAGATGCTTCAGTTTTGGACCAAAAGGCTTCAAAGGCTTCCCTGGTCTCTAACTGAGGCTTTGAAGTAGGGGTGGGGGAAGAGTGTGGGGATGGGAGCAAGCTCACCCCTCTGCAAGGCCACTCTGTTATTTCAGGCTTTTGATTTCCAGCTGCAAAGCAAACAAGATCCCCCGGTGCTCTGACTTACCCGGGTTATCTTTATGGACAGAAAGGGCTAAATTTCCCCCAAAAACTGCAAAGCAAACAAGATCCCGTGCTTGAGTTTCCCAAGACTGGATAACTGTACCTGCCATTTGTTCTGTCTTCTTGCCAAACCATGGTGTACGTCCAGATTCTTTCTTCCTTTCTATCTTGCTTTTTTGCTTCCTTTTTTTGGGTTCCTTTTTTTCTCCCTCCTCCACTCCCTCTCTTTATCTGTTTATGTATCTCTATGTCTGATCATCCATCCATCTGTTTATCTAGATATCAATCAGGCCTCCAGGTTTATAAAAAATATTTAATTATTTGGCTATGTAGTGGCATGCAGGATCTTGTGTTACAGCGCATGGACTCCCTGGTTGTGGAGTGTGAGCTTAGTAGCTCTGTGGCATGTGGGATCTTAGTTCCTGACTAAGGATAAGCCTGTGTTCCCTGCGTTGCCAGGCAGATTGTTAACCAATGGAC
This sequence comes from Tragulus kanchil, assembly GCA_022376925.1. Classification (NCBI taxonomy): domain Eukaryota; kingdom Metazoa; phylum Chordata; class Mammalia; order Artiodactyla; family Tragulidae; genus Tragulus; species Tragulus kanchil. Next base: position 70,598,839 of record JAIOJX010000003.1, on the reverse strand, counting down.
CACCAGGAAATAGGCTGGGTTGTCCCATGGTGCCACCAAGTCTGTCTTGCCTGTGCTGTGTTTTTCTCACTAATCTTCAGCCTCTACCTGCCTCCCTCAATAGTCATGGTTATGGTCCTAGACAACTGAACAAAAGTGCGCAGAGGTCTTATCTTTCATAGTTGTGTCCATTGTTTGCTTATTTCAGCATTCTCCTTCCAAAGATTCTGAACTGTGAGACAGAAGTGCCCAGGAGGCAAGGGAAATGAATCCCATTGCCCTTGATGCCTTTTGTACTGATTTTCCAAAAGACTGCATTAAAAATCAACAATGACAAGGAATAAAAAACACACCCCAACCACCAGCCAGAGAAGTTTGTAAACCCCAAAGAGCACCATCTTCTGCTAAGGCTGAATACAAACTATCGTATCGCACTCTGAACACATGAAAACCAGGACCTGCTGGGAGATGCTTCAGTTTTGGACCAAAAGGCTTCAAAGGCTTCCCTGGTCTCTAACTGAGGCTTTGAAGTAGGGGTGGGGGAAGAGTGTGGGGATGGGAGCAAGCTCACCCCTCTGCAAGGCCACTCTGTTATTTCAGGCTTTTGATTTCCAGCTGCAAAGCAAACAAGATCCCCCGGTGCTCTGACTTACCCCGGGTTATCTTTATGGACAGAAAGGGCTAAATTTCCAACCAAGCCAAAGATAGAGCTCATCAGTCCAGTTTATTTATGTATCCAGACATCTGCACATTTGTCCCGTATTTTGATTTTGTTATCGTCACTACACCCTTTGACATTGTGTCTGGCGTTTTGAACATGAAAGCCGAATGGAGGGAGTTGGTTTGAGTGGATGCTGTGGTGGAAGCCAATGCCAGGCAAAACACTGACTGGCTTTGCCAGTCAGTGTCAGTCTCCTTTCTCCTGTCTGCCTCCCAATAGAGAGGGAGCCTCACATTCCCTTTCCCAACTGCACTTGCAGCCGGGATGGCGATGTTAACCCCGTTCTAGCCAATGAGATATTCATCCTCCTGATTTTGTGGAAAAGCTTTCTACCTTCCATGATAAAGGAGTCCTTTGGGTTGGTGCCAGTTTTCCCCTCTTTTTTCCCCTTTATCACATGCAAATAGGCTGCCTTCTGCAACTCTGACCAGTGATCATGATGGAAATGAAAAGTCCACATGCTAAGTATGCTAGAGTTGGTGGGAAGGAAAGACTGAATGAGAGTAGGTCCTTGATGGTTTACTTGAACAGCCAAACTGATATTAGTTGTAACCAGTATTTGGACTCCTGTGCTCTGTGAGAAAATTGAATCCCTAATTGTTTCGTCCACAGTCCACTGTTAGTTGGGTACTCTGTTCTTTGAGGCTGAAGGCATTCTTTTTTTTTTTTTTTTAAAGATTTATTTTATTTTATTTTTTTGGGCGGGGGTCTGGTTGGGGAAGGAGAGGAGTGGGCGGGCCACTTCTATTGGTCTTTCATTTCTCTATTTTCATCCGTCTTTGTTCCTTGGCTTCTGTGGGCCTCCCATCGTGGTGGTGTCTGTCGTCACAGAGCGCCGGCTCTGGGTGCATGCGCTCCAGAGCTCCGGCTTGGTAATTGGACACATCAGTCCAGCCGCTCCACAGCACGTGGGATCTTCCCAGGCCAGGGATCGAACCAGCGCCCCTTGCACTGCAAGGGGGTGTCCTTACCCACTGGACCACCAGGGGAAGCCCGACTGAAGGCATTCTTAACTGATACAGATACAATACAATAGTCAAGCAATGGTAACGCCTGGAGGGTAACTTCTGACTTCTGCTTTTAGCTGTGAGATCCACCTTTGGCTGCACACCACCAGTCTTCTCTTAATCAACAAAGTTATCTATGCAAGAATGAGCCTGGCTTCCCAAATCTGACTTGGAGCTTCTTGTGGGGTGGTTAGTGCCGTACCCAGTAATTAAGGATGCCACCAAGATACATACAACACTGCATTTTCTCTGAATACCTTTTCACTCATTTCCTCAGGATAGTTTATTTAATAAAACATGGGTTTTTTTTCCCTCAGGGCTCCCAAGAATACCTTTACTGTTGGAAAACTGCTATGGTATAAAACCCCTAATTTATAAGAACTTTTAATTGGAAATACACTGGGTATTAATAACACATATAGACAACAAGAAATTCTGGGTGATTAAAGTCCATAAACTGGCATACTTGATCCTTTGCCAATAATATTTTTTTGTTGTTTCTGAATCAGACATGTGATTTCCGAGGTACAGTGCTTTTTTGTGCTCAGCCTTCATAGTTTCCTGAGAATCTAGAGGAAATGCCAAGCTTAGAGGAAGCAAGAAATCCTCTTCTCTTCCATGTTTTCTTGGTCCGGGCAATAGTCTCTGCTTGTCTCTCTCCCTTTAAGGAAAATAAGTCACCAAAGCCATTTTCTGTTTTGCCAGAGGGAGGAGAACTTTATTCCTTTTGTTTGGTTTTCCCAGGAGAGTCATTAAATGTGATCAACAAGGCAAACTTAGGAATTAGTTTAGGGCTAAGATGAGCTACTACTTATGTTTTGAAGAACCGCAGAGCTAATTTACAGGTAAAAGTAATTCCTCTTAATAAGAATGAAATACAGTAAGAATGAAATATGCACATGGAGAGCAAAGTGCTGCTTGGATGTCATCCTAAAAATGAGACTGGGTGGCTGCAATTCAGGAAGGGTTTCCCTGGTATCATCATTTAGTTTCCAGGAGGTGCCTCCCTCCATGATCCAGAATCTATTAACACATTCATTCTAAAATTCGAGTCAGTTCTGATGAGGCGGATGACCCTAGAGCCTGCTACAAAAAAAAGAGCAAAGATCATAAGTCTAGAAAAGCCACCAGGGAAGCCCGACTGAAGGCATTCTTAACTGATACAGATACAATACAATAGTCAAGCAATGGTAACGCCTGGAGGGTAACTTCTGACTTCTGCTTTTAGCTGTGAGATCCACCTTTGGCTGCACACCACCAGTCTTCTCTTAATCAACAAAGTTATCTATGCAAGAATGAGCCTGGCTTCCCAAATCTGACTTGGAGCTTCTTGTGGGGTGGTTAGTGCCGTACCCAGTAATTAAGGATGCCACCAAGATACATACAACACTGCATTTTCTCTGAATACCTTTTCACTCATTTCCTCAGGATAGTTTATTTAATAAAACATGGGTTTTTTTTCCCTCAGGGCTCCCAAGAATACCTTTACTGTTGGAAAACTGCTATGGTATAAAACCCCTAATTTATAAGAACTTTTAATTGGAAATACACTGGGTATTAATAACACATATAGACAACAAGAAATTCTGGGTGATTAAAGTCCATAAACTGGCATACTTGATCCTTTGCCAATAATATTTTTTTGTTGTTTCTGAATCAGACATGTGATTTCCGAGGTACAGTGCTTTTTTGTGCTCAGCCTTCATAGTTTCCTGAGAATCTAGAGGAAATGCCAAGCTTAGAGGAAGCAAGAAATCCTCTTCTCTTCCATGTTTTCTTGGTCCGGGCAATAGTCTCTGCTTGTCTCTCTCCCTTTAAGGAAAATAAGTCACCAAAGCCATTTTCTGTTTTGCCAGAGGGAGGAGAACTTTATTCCTTTTGTTTGGTTTTCCCAGGAGAGTCATTAAATGTGATCAACAAGGCAAACTTAGGAATTAGTTTAGGGCTAAGATGAGCTACTACTTATGTTTTGAAGAACCGCAGAGCTAATTTACAGGTAAAAGTAATTCCTCTTAATAAGAATGAAATACAGTAAGAATGAAATATGCACATGGAGAGCAAAGTGCTGCTTGGATGTCATCCTAAAAATGAGACTGGGTGGCTGCAATTCAGGAAGGGTTTCCCTGGTATCATCATTTAGTTTCCAGGAGGTGCCTCCCTCCATGATCCAGAATCTATTAACACATTCATTCTAAAATTCGAGTCAGTTCTGATGAGGCGGATGACCCTAGAGCCTGCTACACAGAGTGACGTAAGTCAGAAAGAAAAAACCAAGTATCGTCTATTAATGCATGCATATATGGAATCTAGAAAATGGCACTGATGAACCCATTTGCAGGGCCGAGATAGAGACACAGGCATAGAGAACAGACTTGTGGACACAGCAGGGGAGGGAGAGAGTGGGAGGAACGGAGAGTGGCCCTGACATACATACACCACCATGTGTGGACTGGATAGCTGGCGGGGCGCAGCTGTGTGGCACAGGGAGCTCAGCCGGGCATGCTGTGATGACCTAGAGGGTAGGTTGAGAGAGGGGAGGGGGGAGGGCAGAAGATTCAAGAGGAGGGAACATACATACTTGTGGCTGATTCATGTTATTATACGGCAGAAATCGTCAGAACACTGTAAAGCAACTCTCCTTCCATAAAATTAAGGACAAAACATCCATTCAAGAACTTTTCACTGCACTAGGGATGTTTCTGCATGCGCCTGCCTCCCCTTCTCGACTGTGAATTCCTCGAGGGCATTGGCAGGGTTTGGTTTACCTTTGTGTTCCCCCACATTTCCTAGTGTCAGATTTCATCCTCATATGACAGCTGATAAATGGTTGTCGAATGGGATCTTATCTTTGTGGTTGTAGCCATGCAATCTCTCGATCACTGAGGTGGCTGGCCTCTGAGTCACACGCCCAGATGATTCTTGGTGAAGCTCCTGAGACGGTCTTAAAGATCAGTTTGGTAGTATCATCAAGCTCTGATTTCTTGGTGTTATATAATTATGTTGCAATTAAACTAAAAATAAGCAACATATTTAAATACTTCAAACAGAATTAAGTCGAGTGGGTGATTCACACAAATGTCCTCTTTCCTCTTTTCATGCTGGAGAGAATTCAGTGGATCATCACACAGGTTGAATCTTTCCAAGACTGGCTTCACTTAAGGCAAGCACACTTCCAGGAAACTTTTAATTGAATTGAGCGTGCTCTATGTCATCCTAAAATGAGACTGGGTGGCTGCAATTCAGGAAGGGTTTCCCTGGTATCATCATTTAGTTTCCAGGAGGTGCCTCCCTCCATGATCCAGAATCTATTAACACATTCATTCTAAAATTCGAGTCAGTTCTGATGAGGCGGATGACCCTAGAGCCTGCTACACAGAGTGACGTAAGTCAGAAAGAAAAAACCAAGTATCGTCTATTAATGCATGCATATATGGAATCTAGAAAATGGCACTGATGAACCCATTTGCAGGGCCGAGATAGAGACACAGGCATAGAGAACAGACTTGTGGACACAGCAGGGGAGGGAGAGAGTGGGAGGAACGGAGAGTGGCCCTGACATACATACACCACCATGTGTGGACTGGATAGCTGGCGGGGCGCAGCTGTGTGGCACAGGGAGCTCAGCCGGGCATGCTGTGATGACCTAGAGGGTAGGTTGAGAGAGGGGAGGGGGGAGGGCAGAAGATTCAAGAGGGAGGGAACATACATACTTGTGGCTGATTCATGTTATTATACGGCAGAAATCGTCAGAACACTGTAAAGCAACTCTCCTTCCATAAAATTAAGGACAAAACATCCATTCAAGAACTTTTCACTGCACTAGGGATGTTTCTGCATGCGCCTGCCTCCCCTTCTCGACTGTGAATTCCTCGAGGGCATTGGCAGGGTTTGGTTTACCTTTGTGTTCCCCCACATTTCCTAGTGTCAGATTTCATCCTCATATGACAGCTGATAAATGGTTGTCGAATGGGATCTTATCTTTGTGGTTGTAGCCATGCAATCTCTCGATCACTGAGGTGGCTGGCCTCTGAGTCACACGCCCAGATGATTCTTGGTGAAGCTCCTGAGACGGTCTTAAAGATCAGTTTGGTAGTATCATCAAGCTCTGATTTCTTGGTGTTATATAATTATGTTGCAATTAAACTAAAAATAAGCAACATATTTAAATACTTCAAACAGAATTAAGTCGAGTGGGTGATTCACACAAATGTCCTCTTTCCTCTTTTCATGCTGGAGAGAATTCAGTGGATCATCACACAGGTTGAATCTTTCCAAGACTGGCTTCACTTAAGGCAAGCACACTTCCAGGAAACTTTGATGTGAAAGTAAAATTAGGACATATTTTTTTTCCCTTTTCAATTTTTCTATAATAGCAGTCTTTTAAATAATAAATTTAAGGTCTAACTATTTTAATTTTATTCATTTAATAAAAAAATTAAAGAAAGTTGTTTGGCCATACCACATGGCACTGGGACTTAGTTCAGACTGGTAATGGAACCTGCACCCCCTGCAGTGGAAGCATGGTGTCTTAACCACTGGACCAACAGGGAAGTCCCCTGACTCGATTTATTTATTTATTTATTTATTTATTTTGGCGGGGGTGGGGAGGGAAGGAGGGTGGGCGGACCACTTCCACTGGTCTTTCACTTCTCTAGTTTCATCCATCTTTGTTCTTTGGCCCGTGTAGGCCTCCCGTCACGGTTGCGTCTGTTGTCGCAGAGCACCGGCTCTGGGCGCATGCGCTCCAGAGCTCCGGCTTGGTGATTGGATGCATCGGTCCAGCCGCTCCGCGCACGTGGGATCTTCCCAGGCCAGGATCGAACCGGCACCCTTGCACTGCAAGGGGTGTCCTACCACTGGACCACCAGGGAAGCCCTCAATTTTTGAATCAGTTTAAAAAGGAAAAAATAAGAAACGTCCCAAGGTGCCCTCTTCTGGGGAGGAGAAATGGCAGTTTAGGAGCTAGAGAGAGGAGGAAGACATTCTCGTTGAAGCGCCTTTGTGAACATACATGATCTATTGAAAGTTAAAGACAAACAAATTTAAATACAACCAAAATGGAAAGACTCATACAGCCTAATTTTAAGATTTACTTAGATGACCTCATCTTAACTTGATTACATCTGTGAAGACCCTGTTGTTAAATACAGTCACGTTCACAGGAATTGGGGATTCAGACTTTGACATCTCATACTGGGGGACACAATTCAACCCACCACAATTGTTCCTAGCAGCTTTGCTGGAAACAGCTCTTTATGAAAATGCCCCAGATGCTCACCAACTGATGAACAGATAACAAATTGTGGTATATCCAAATAATAGATGACTCACTCAGCAGTAAAACAGGTTGAATTATTAATGTATATAGCACAGATGAATTTCAAAATTGTTTTGCGAGTGGAAGCAGCAGACAGGAAAGAATGCATCCTGTATGATTTCATATACATCGAATTTTTGAAATGACAATTTAATCTATAGCAACAAAAACAGAAATCAGGGATACTCTTCTACCCCCTAAGTAAAATTAGGACATATTTTTTTCCCTTTTCAATTTTTCTATAATAGCAGTCTTTTAAATAATAAATTTAAGGTCTAACTATTTTAATTTTATTCATTTAATAAAAAAATTAAAGAAAGTTGTTTGGCCATACCACATGGCACTGGGACTTAGTTCAGACTGGTAATGGAACCTGCACCCCCTGCAGTGGAAGCATGGTGTCTTAACCACTGGACCAACAGGGAAGTCCCCTGACTCGATTTATTTATTTATTTATTTATTTATTTTGGCGGGGGTGGGGAGGGAAGGAGGGTGGGCGGACCACTTCCACTGGTCTTTCACTTCTCTAGTTTCATCCATCTTTGTTCTTTGGCCCGTGTAGGCCTCCCGTCACGGTTGCGTCTGTTGTCGCAGAGCACCGGCTCTGGGCGCATGCGCTCCAGAGCTCCGGCTTGGTGATTGGATGCATCGGTCCAGCCGCTCCGCGGCACGTGGGATCTTCCCAGGCCAGGGATCGAACCGGCACCCCTTGCACTGCAAGGGGGTGTCCTTACCCACTGGACCACCAGGGAAGCCCTCAATTTTTGAATCAGTTTAAAAAGGAAAAAATAAGAAACGTCCCAAGGTGCCCTCTTCTGGGGAGGAGAAATGGCAGTTTAGGAGCTAGAGAGAGGAGGAAGACATTCTCGTTGAAGCGCCTTTGTGAACATACATGATCTATTGAAAGTTAAAGACAAACAAATTTAAATACAACCAAAATGGAAAGACTCATACAGCCTAATTTTAAGATTTACTTAGATGACCTCATCTTAACTTGATTACATCTGTGAAGACCCTGTTGTTAAATACAGTCACGTTCACAGGAATTGGGGATTCAGACTTTGACATCTCATACTGGGGGACACAATTCAACCCACCACAATTGTTCCTAGCAGCTTTGCTGGAAACAGCTCTTTATGAAAATGCCCCAGATGCTCACCAACTGATGAACAGATAACAAATTGTGGTATATCCAAATAATAGATGACTCACTCAGCAGTAAAACAGGTTGAATTATTAATGTATATAGCACAGATGAATTTCAAAATTGTTTTGCCGAGTGGAAGCAGCAGACAGGAAAGAATGCATCCTGTATGATTTCATATACATCGAATTTTTGAAATGACAATTTAATCTATAGCAACAAAAACAGAAATCAGGGGATACTCTTCTACCCCCCTTCCAGTGTCTATGCTGGAAGCTTTTCCCTGTCCTTTCTTATTTTAATAATCTTTTCACTGCACGAAGCTCTGAGTGACCATCACCGAGTCTTTTGATCCCAATGTGAATTCTTCTCCATTGGAGATGAAAGAACCTGACACCCGTCATAGTAACCTACAGTCATCTGTCACCTATCATCTGGACGCTCATCCGGGATCCTCAAGACAAGGTAAGGAACCTCAGAGCTTCATCTCTTCTGTTCTTTCAGCACATGTCTTCCGCTTTGCTTCACTAACCCCCAGCATGCCAGTGTGTGAGTACAATTTGCTTACTAGAAGATACAGATTTTCATGCTTCAACTGGCAAAGGGAGGATACTCTTCTACTCCCCTTCCAGTGCCTTTGCTGGAAGCTTTTCCCTATTTTTTCTTACTTTAATAAACTTTTCACTGCACAAAAAAAAAAAAAAAAAAAACCCACAGAAATCAATGTTTGCCGGGGGTGAGGAATGTGGGATTGTTGACACCAGCAGTACCCACTAGACAACTTTTTATAGAGATGGGAGGATTCTGTACCTCGGCTTTGGTAGGGGTCACAAAGGTGTGTACGAGTGTCAAAACTCACGGAACACTACCAAACCAAACACATTTTATTTTATATAGGGTACATCTCAGTGAAGGTTATTGAACAGTTCAGTTGCAAGCAACTATGAGGCAACCTGGGCTTCCCTGCTGGCTCAGTGATAAAGAATCTGTCTGCAGGAGAGCTGGGTTCCATCCCTGGGTGGGGAAGATCCCCTGGAGGAGGGCATGGCAACCCACTCTAGTATTCTTGCCTGGAGAATCCTATGGACAGAGGAGCCTGGTGGGCTACAGTCCAGAGGGTCAAACATGAACAACAGCTCTTTATGAAAATGCCCCAGATGCTCACCAACTGATGAACAGATAACAAATTGTGGTATATCCAAATAATAGATGACTCACTCAGCAGTAAAACAGGTTGAATTATTAATGTATATAGCACAGATGAATTTCAAAATTGTTTTGCAGTGGAAGCAGCATACAGGAAAGAATGCATCCTGTATGATTTCATATACATCGAATTTTTGAAATGACAATTTAATCTATAGCAACAAAAACAGAAATCAGGGGATACTCTTCTACCCCCCTTCCAGTGTCTATGCTGGAAGCTTTTCCCTGTCCTTTCTTATTTTAATAATCTTTTCACTGCACGAAGCTCTGAGTGACCATCACCGAGTCTTTTGATCCCAATGTGAATTCTTCTCCATTGGAGATGAAAGAACCTGACACCCGTCATAGTAACCTACAGTCATCTGTCACCTATCATCTGGACGCTCATCCGGGATCCTCAAGACAAGGTAAGGAACCTCAGAGCTTCATCTCTTCTGTTCTTTCAGCACATGTCTTCCGCTTTGCTTCACTAACCCCCAGCATGCCAGTGTGTGAGTACAATTTGCTTACTAGAAGATACAGATTTTCATGCTTCAACTGGCAAAGGGAGGATACTCTTCTACTCCCCTTCCAGTGCCTTTGCTGGAAGCTTTTCCCTATTTTTTCTTACTTTAATAAACTTTTCACTGCACAAAAAAAAAAAAAAAAAAAAAAAACCCACAGAAATCAATGTTTGCCGGGGGTGAGGAATGTGGGATTGTTGACACCAGCAGTACCCACTAGACAACTTTTTATAGAGATGGGAGGATTCTGTACCTCGGCTTTGGTAGGGGTCACAAAGGTGTGTACGAGTGTCAAAACTCACGGAACACTACCAAACCAAACACATTTTATTTTATATAGGGTACATCTCAGTGAAGGTTATTGAACAGTTCAGTTGCAAGCAACTATGAGGCAACCTGGGCTTCCCTGCTGGCTCAGTGATAAAGAATCTGTCTGCAGGAGAGCTGGGTTCCATCCCTGGGTGGGGAAGATCCCCTGGAGGAGGGCATGGCAACCCACTCTAGTATTCTTGCCTGGAGAATCCTATGGACAGAGGAGCCTGGTGGGCTACAGTCCAGAGGGTCAAACAGAGTTGGACAGGACTGAAGTGACTAAGCAGCAGCAGCATTAAGCAATCTATGGCATGAAGCAAGATCTGTCTTTGTGAATATGTTCACGTTCTTGTATTTATTTAATATAAAGGATGACAGGAACGTCTGTGGAAGGTCGAAGGATTTACCCATCAGCCACTCAGTGGTAAGGGGATGTCTACGTTTTTGTCTGTCCAGCATCCCTTTACTCTCCTCCTGAAAATAATGTCCATTCTTTTCTCTCTTCTTAGTGATATGCTCCTTCTTCATTCTAGTCATATAATATTAGGGGCTAAATAATATTACCTCCACTTGTAATGGACTTCTTGACTATTGCTACCTGCTTGCCTGTTGCTTCTTCACTCCCTCCATCTCTTCTCTCTCACTCTGCCAATGGGAACACTTCTGTCTTCTATGCGGTAGAAGGTAATAATGCTGAGCGGGAGCAAGGCTGTGGTGAAAGGAGGAAGAGAGAGAGGACACTCATAAGCATGCCGTCTCAGGCTTTGCAAATCTACCAATTATTCCCCACTCTATTATTTCTAGTTTCTTGAGCCAATAAAACAATACAATTTTCCTTTATTTATTTTTTAAAGTTAAGCTTCTTTCAACTCCATCCAAAAGAATCTTTAAAAGTTATATTAGAATTAAAAAAAATTCTATTAGTTCTCATCAGGTTGTCTCATGCATATATAGGACTGTCTTTTTATTTTTTCAACTTTAATTGGTGGTGGTGGTGATTTAGTCACTAAGCTATGTAAAACTGTTTTTCGACTGCATGAACTATAGCCTGCCAGATTGCTCTGTCCATGGAATTGTCCAGGCAAGAATGCTGGAGTGGCTTCATATTTTCTTCTCCAGGGGATCTTCCCAATCCAGGGACTGAACTTGGGTCTTCTGCATTGACAGGCATATATATTTTTTTTTTTACCACTGAGCCACCAGGCAGTCCCTTCAACTTTAATTAAATAGCATAAAACAAGGTGAGACATTTTCGTGACTCATTTAGTTGTTGCTGTACTTTGAGCAGGAGGACAATGTGTTAAAACTAAGCCTAGATTTTAAAATGTAAATAAAAATTAATGATCATAAAAGAAAAAAGTTTAAAAAAATGTAAATGGTTATCAAGCCAGGTTTTCTTCATCTAATACTTTTGTAAGTAGTCATTTCTCATAAATTCCAAATGAGATTTTACATTTATGGCTGTTAACTTTAATTCTGATTTGTTTTCTCTTCCTTGTAGTTTCGAATCCTGCTGAATCCTTGTTCTGTCATTTTAATACTCTTCTCAGTTTTGTTTTATCCATTAGTTTAAAGCAATAAAATTTGGGTGGAAATGACGTTTTGATGAGTGCCTGCATTTGTTTTGGTATGTTCCTATGGGTCAGCAAGGTTTGTTCAATAATCGGTGTGGGAATTTCCCTGGAAGTCAACAGGAAGCTTATGGATCGGCAGCTTTCGTCGGTGAGCAACCAATTCTCCCTTATGACCATCAGGAAACAGTTTTCTATCTTTAGCCTTTTGGCATTTCCTGTTATGCGGTAGAAGGTAATAATGCTGAGCGGGAGCAAGGCTGTGGTGAAAGGAGGAAGAGAGAGGACACTCATAAGCATGCCGTCTCAGGCTTTGCAAATCTACCAATTATTCCCCACTCTATTATTTCTAGTTTCTTGAGCCAATAAAACAATACAATTTTCCTTTATTTATTTTTTAAAGTTAAGCTTCTTTCAACTCCATCCAAAAGAATCTTTAAAAGTTATATTAGAATTAAAAAAAATTCTATTAGTTCTCATCAGGTTGTCTCATGCATATATAGGACTGTCTTTTTATTTTTTCAACTTTAATTGGTGGTGGTGGTGATTTAGTCACTAAGCTATGTAAAACTGTTTTTCGACTGCATGAACTATAGCCTGCCAGATTGCTCTGTCCATGGAATTGTCCAGGCAAGAATGCTGGAGTGGCTTCATATTTTCTTCTCCAGGGGATCTTCCCAATCCAGGGACTGAACTTGGGTCTTCTGCATTGACAGGCATATATATTTTTTTTTTACCACTGAGCCACCAGGCAGTCCCTTCAACTTTAATTAAATAGCATAAAACAAGGTGAGACATTTTCGTGACTCATTTAGTTGTTGCTGTACTTTGAGCAGGAGGACAATGTGTTAAAACTAAGCCTAGATTTTAAAATGTAAATAAAAATTAATGATCATAAAAGAAAAAAGTTTAAAAAAATGTAAATGGTTATCAAGCCAGGTTTTCTTCATCTAATACTTTTGTAAGTAGTCATTTCTCATAAATTCCAAATGAGATTTTACATTTATGGCTGTTAACTTTAATTCTGATTTGTTTTCTCTTCCTTGTAGTTTCGAATCCTGCTGAATCCTTGTTCTGTCATTTTAATACTCTTCTCAGTTTTGTTTTATCCATTAGTTTAAAGCAATAAAATTTGGGTGGAAATGACGTTTTGATGAGTGCCTGCATTTGTTTTGGTATGTTCCTATGGGTCAGCAAGGTTTGTTCAATAATCGGTGTGGGAATTTCCCTGGAAGTCAACAGGAAGCTTATGGATCGGCAGCTTTCTACGTCGCGGTGAGCAACCAATTCTCCCTTTTATGACCATCAGGAAACAGTTTTCTATCTTTAGCCTTTTGGCATTTCCCCTGTTCTCCAGGGTATTGTGATGACCATTACTGTAGCTCCCTGATCACTTCTGTTGATTTTGGTAGAAATTTGGGAGGCCAAAGGCCTGTACTCATTTCAAGTGACTGGGTATTCTCTAAATATACCCTCATTTCTCTGGGTTTTTGGTCTCTTCCAGTTTTTTTTTTTTTTTTTTAAAGATTTATTTATTTATTTATTTTGGTGGGGGAGAGGGTGGGGGTGAGGGTCGGGGTGGGGAGGGAGGGGAGCAGGCGGGCCACTTCTATTGGTCTTTCATTTGTCCATTTTCATCCATCTTCTTTTTTCTTTGGCCCGTGTGGGCCTCCCATCGCAGCGGCCTCTGTTGTCGCAGAGCACCGGCTCTGGGCGCATGCGCTCCAGAGCTCCCGTTCGGTAGTTGGACACATCAGTCCAGCCGCTCTGCGGCACGTGGGATCTTCCCAGGCCAGGGATCGAACTGGCGCCCCTTGCACTGCAAGGTGGTGTCCTTACCCACTGGACCACCAGGGAAGCCCGGTCTCTTCCAGTTTTAATCTCATGTTCCTTCATGCAGAAGAGGCACAAATGAAACAAAACGAAAATGTAGTTAGTTAACTCCCTGTATTACCAACATCCCTGAACCTCTCTGAGCATTATTTTCTCTTGTGGTGTTATCATGGGGATAAAAAGGACAGTGCAGAGCAGAGAGCCAGGTGCGAGGGTAACTAGTAGCGAAGAGCTGGACGTGCAGCCCCAGATCTCCTGCTCAGGGCAGGTGACCCTTGGGGGTGGACACCACTGACAGAGGAGGTTCTGCCAGGAAGGAAGGGAGCATCACAGCTGTTCTTTTGGCAAATGGGGTCTCTGCACAGGTTCTTATTGCCAGGGGTGGTGTTGTTTCCTGGTGAATGGCCAAAGACAAGGCTCCAGTTCCTGAGACAAACTAGCCTCTATAGACTACATGGAAAGAATTCAGACATTCACACCTAACGACCAAAGGGCAAGGGAGCTGAGATGCAGGGAGCCCAGCGGTCAGCAGTGCAACTTTGCATCCTCAGTCAGACAGACATGGGAGGGGATTGATGGGCACTGGGATGGCTGAGGAGGAGAACGGAAACTCACAGTACAAACAGCTTTGTCTAACCTCCACATTGAGTCACCTGGCTAAACTCTAACATGGCTTGTAGTAGCTTAAAACCTTGTTCCTGGGGTAATGACCCAGCTCCCTTGAAATACCTGCCTCAGAAAGCTCCATGCTAGGGAATTCTATGGTGGCCCAGTGGTTAAGACCCTGAATTCCCAATGCAGGGGGCCTGGGTCCATCCCTGGTCAGGGAAGAGCCCGTATGCTGAAACAAAGGACCTGCATGCCGTAGTGAAGACCGAGCACAGCCAAATAAATAAATATATTGAAAAGAAATCTCAGTGATAAAGGGATTTACTCTTGGTTCTAGCCAAGTCTGACTACAGACTCCTTACTTTCCTTTTCTTAGAGCATTAAGTTTAATAGATGTATAACTGAAAATCTGTTCTCTGTGCACCTGTGATCTATTTCCTATAACCCAGAAATGTCTTTCTTATGGACCTGAGAGTCATTCTTCTCACCAAGAAGGGGTAGCCCTTGTCCCCAGAAGACCCTGCCTCTCGTGAGTACCCGTTGACATAGACACCTAATCACATTGACTGACCTCTCCCCTTGACATTCTTCAGGACGTTTCTTTGAGCCCACACCAGAATCTGACAAAGCTTCTCACCTTTTGTTACAAAAGAGTTGAGCTTGGTGTATACCGGGGTCTCTCTCCCTTTCTGCAATAGTCTGAGTAAAATCTGTTTTGTTGTTTTAAAGGAGTATCCAGTGAATCATTCCTCTTCGAGAAAGAATTTGGCTCATGGTTGGTATGATACAGTGGGGTGCAGCCAAACTTTCAAGATGAGAGGTCTCTGGATTCAGTCTGTGGCTGGAAGGAGGAGGAAGAGAAGGAGGTGGCCTTTGGTGGCAATCTTCCTTGAGGATAAGATGAACAGTTGTTGGCGTAGTGACAACAATATCGGAGTATCAAAGGGGCGATGGCAAAGATAGTTCATAAGTTGTGAACCCAACCGGAACCTTCTCATGGGTACTACGGGACTCTATCTTTAGCTCTGTTACCCTTTATATCAGTTGTTTAGTGAAATGTTTGAAAGGGCCATGAATACCATTTGTGACGGTGTGATTATGATTCTAAATAATCTCAACAGTTTGACTAAAGAGCTTAAATGGCCAGGACGAAAGGTGACAGGAGGAGGTGCAGGGACACTGATCCTCAAGGCAGGGCAGGCTATGGAGTTCACGTGGCCTGGTGCAAAGTGGAAATGCAGGGTCTCAGCCCAGGGTGGGAGGTCAGTTTCCCTCACCCCGGCCCACTGCCTCATGCGCATCATCTACCTCGGGATGCGCCCTTATCTGGATCGAGGGTGGGTTGGAGGATGACTGTACTATGGTACCTCTTTTCTGGGCCTCAAGATGCTGTGGGGTGCATGCCCGACCCTCACTTTTCCTGCGTTTCTGTCCAGGCCCTCCCTGTGGGTGAGGGTAAATAACAGTGACTGGAGTGAGAATGCAGAGAAGGTGGTGAGAAAGACCATCTTTCTGCCTACCGGGGAGGCAGCAGGAGGTGGGGTATTTGGGAACTGAGGCTCCAGGCTCTGGTATGTGCTCCACTGTTCCATGGACGTAGCACAAGTTAAAGGGCAAAATTATTAAGCATCTCAAGATATCAGCCACAGAGAAACAAGTGTGGGCCTTTCTGAAGGTGGACCCGGGTGAAGGTCCACAAAGCTGACATTGATTTTGAGCCAGAAAACAGTGTTGAAAGTGGAAAGGATATCTTTCCTGGGACAGAGAGGTGGACCTGTATGGGAGGATGAGAAAAGCTAAAGCCAGGTAGAATACTAAATGTTGAGAACTTTAAAAGGCAGACTGAGGTTTCAGACATTGGCCTGGGGGAGGGGAGGGAGGGAAGGTCGAGAGCGGGGAGCGACAAGGTGAACGGGGTATTTTACAGCATCGATTTCCAGGGAGATGTCTTTTAGAAGCTTGCGCCTTTCAACTATTCTTTCTTGTTGTTGTTTTCATACATAAAAACTGAAGAAATGCTCTTTTTGAATCAAAGAAGGGCAGTTGCCTGGAAGGCCTCTTGTGCTTATTTCTTCCTCCTTTTCCATACACAAAATCGACTGGAACTTCTGACTTTTGCTCTTCTGGATGTTAATGCCAGCAAATTAGTGTGTAAGATGTCGGCAGAAAACGACTTTCACAGGACAGATTGACCTTGCGTTTGGGGTCAGCAGAAGAGCAAAGCAGCAGAAACAGTGACTGCTGAATTACAATGAACCCTTCTACCAGCCTTTGAGTCTCTCAAGCGAATGAAAACAAAACAAAAGGAGAGCAGTGGCATCAGGCACCCAGCTTTGCGTGCAGACAACAGGTAGAGATAAAAGAAAACCCTCAACTTTCCTCAAAGTATCGAAAAAAATGTGACTTCTTTTCCCCAGGGACCCGTAAAAAATTTCATCTATGTTCTTCTCATCTTAGTACAAACTTATGAGAAATAGGCATTTCCATGGCACACACACACACACACACACACACACACACACACACGCATGACCCACAGGCATACCCTGTTATCTTTTACTCCATATATACATAGATGGAAGCAACTAGGACCCAATAATACCATTTAAACAGTAGGTGTTGAGAATGTTAATGTTGTAAGAAAAGCCTCTACTAGGGTGGTGTGCAGCCAAGAATTTAAAGTGCTCTGGGCTTAAGGCTTTTAAGCATCTCAAGATATCAGCCACAGAGAAACAAGTGTGGGCCTTTCTGAAGGTGGACCCGGGTGAAGGTCCACAAAGCTGACATTGATTTTGAGCCAGAAAACAGTGTTGAAAGTGGAAAGGATATCTTTCCTGGGACAGAGAGGTGGACCTGTATGGGAGGATGAGAAAAGCTAAAGCCAGGTAGAATACTAAATGTTGAGAACTTTAAAAGGCAGACTGAGGTTTCAGACATTGGCCTGGGGGAGGGGAGGGAGGGAAGGTCGAGAGCGGGGAGCGACAAGGTGAACGGGGTATTTTACAGCATCGATTTCCAGGGAGATGTCTTTTAGAAGCTTGCGCCTTTCAACTATTCTTTCTTGTTGTTGTTTTCATACATAAAAACTGAAGAAATGCTCTTTTTGAATCAAAGAAGGGCAGTTGCCTGGAAGGCCTCTTGTGCTTATTTCTTCCTCCTTTTCCATACACAAAATCGACTGGAACTTCTGACTTTTTGCTCTTCTGGATGTTAATGCCAGCAAATTAGTGTGTAAGATGTCGGCAGAAAACGACTTTCACAGGACAGATTGACCTTGCGTTTGGGGTCAGCAGAAGAGCAAAGCAGCAGAAACAGTGACTGCTGAATTACAATGAACCCTTCTACCAGCCTTTGAGTCTCTCAAGCGAATGAAAACAAAACAAAAGGAGAGCAGTGGCATCAGGCACCCAGCTTTGCGTGCAGACAACAGGTAGAGATAAAAGAAAACCCTCAACTTTCCTCAAAGTATCGAAAAAAATGTGACTTCTTTTCCCCAGGGACCCGTAAAAAATTTCATCTATGTTCTTCTCATCTTAGTACAAACTTATGAGAAATAGGCATTTCCATGGCACACACACACACACACACACACACACACACACACACACGCATGACCCACAGGCATACCCTGTTATCTTTTACTCCATATATACATAGATGGAAGCAACTAGGACCCAATAATACCATTTAAACAGTAGGTGTTGAGAATGTTAATGTTGTAAGAAAAAGCCTCTACTAGGGTGGTGTGCAGCCAGAATAAAGGCTTTTATAATGCTGAAAGCTTTTGGCAGAAAAAGTGCTCTGGGCTTCACCAGGGACTGAAAAATGGATATGAACTCCCAGCAGAGGATTTTTCTTTTCTCTCTTTCATCCTCTCACTTGCATCCCTGGCCTGGGCAGTCAACCTATTTCCTTGTCTGATTAAGAGTCTGAGAGGGGGGCTTCCCCTGGTGGTCCAGTGGGTAAGGACACTGCCTTGCAGTGCAAGGGGTGCCGGTTCGATCCCTGGCCTGGGAAGATCCCACGTGCCGCGGAGCGGCTGGACCGATGTGTCCAATTACTGAGCCGGAGCTCTGGGGCGCATGCACCTAGAGCCGGTGCTCTGCAACGACAGACGCCACTGCGATGGGAGGCCCACAGGAGCCAAAGAACAAAGACGGATGAAAACAGAGAAATGAAAGACCAATGGAAGTGACCCTCCCCAACCCGACCCCCGCCCAAAATAAATAAATAAATCTTTAAAAAAAAAAAAAAAGAGTCTGAGAGGTCTTCTCCCAGTTGATCTGAGCATTTGGAACTAGGTTCGGTGAATGTGGAGCTCGCTTTATCCACCAGGCTATGTGCCTTCCCTTCCATGGTTCTGTGCTCTCTCTCCATTCTTTTGAACAGGTCTTAGAAACATGTCAGCCCCAAAAGTCCCCTGTGTCTACACGCTCATTTCTTCAGTGATGGCCACTGGATGGTCATCATGGGGGCTTTTCTGTTGCATAGACAGAATGGGCTTCCTGAGAAAGTGTGGTAGAAAGAGGGTCAGGGTAGGAGTCTGTCCAGAGTTGGGACTCTGGCCCTACTCTTTCAGTTCTGTGGCTTCTCACGGGTGACATGGCGTCTCTCCCTCCTCTGAAAATATGGGTGCTGATGACCACCCCATAGGTGTGCTGTGAGCATAAAACAAGTCCCAGGCATCAAGCATAGGCACATAGTTGGTCCCTGGGGACTTCTACTTCCTCTATTCACCTCCCTTCTCAATTACCTATAGCGTCTCAGTGGAAAGCCTGTGCCTACCTATGACCAGACTTGCCTTCCTGCATGTGAGAGATTCTAAGACGGCTTGCTTGCTTCTCAAGATGTCAGCACCTTCAGCTCACCCATGAAGGCCTCTTAGTTTGACTCAATTAGGTTTGTTTCTTCTTTATTGGCTCTGAGATAAAACTGTCGTCAGGGCAAGTTCGGAACTTGTCTGATGATCTGTTTTTAAGAGAATGCCTCTTTTGGCAGATGCCCAAACCCTCCACCACTGCCGTGTATCTCCCTGGGGCCATTTGGTGATGCCCATCAGGAAAGGCTGTGTTCCCTGGAACACAGTTCCACAATCTTTATTTCTGTCCATCAAGGTAGACATTGGGCAACTGGCCCGGCCATCTAATGATTTCCCCAAAGAATGGCTATATATTGACTATTTAAAAACTAGTTATTATTTTTTACAAGATATTTCTCAATGGCTTATGTTGAATAACAACCTTATACCAAAAAAACTCCCCCCAAAACATGTCATTCAGCTACCTTGACATAATATTGGCAACTCATTTTTAATGTAAGTTTTACCAGGAAGTTGTATCTTTCAAAGTGAATTGGGAGCTTATTATTTTATAGCCAGAGTGGGTATTTTTATAACCTGTGCTTAGAACATTTAAAATTATTTGATCTGTGCGCTAAGCTGTCTGGCTTCAACTGTCCGTTTATTTTCATGGAAGGACAGATCTCCAGTGAAGGAAATTAAGATCTTTCTCACTCCAGCCACATGTGGAAGTTAGGTCTTCATAGTTGGAGGGCTCCCCAGTTTTCCAAAGAGGTCGTCTGTTAAGACAGGGGTTGTGCCCCTGACTTTCAACAGAGAAGAACTCCATTGCAGGGATTTGTTTTTAAATATAACCTTAAGCTCACAGTCAGTACTTACGAAAATGAGAGAGACCGTATTTATGAAGGATTGTTTAGATGATGGGCAAGGTATTCCGTTCGATACACTATAATCTCTTCTTGGTTTAAATGAAGAATTTAAAGAGCAGCATGCAGGATCTAGTTCCTAGACCAGGGCCACTTGCATTGGGAGCATGAAGTCCTAGCCACTGGAACACCAGGGAAGGCCCCCTCATTGCCCATCAGAGTGGAAAGCCTGTGCCTACCTAGCATTGTTGAGAGATTCTAAGACGGCTTGCTTGCTTCTCAAGATGTCAGCACCTTCAGCTCACCCATGAAGGCCTCTTAGTTTGACTCAATTAGGTTTGTTTCTTCTTTATTGGCTCTGAGATAAAACTGTCGTCAGGGCAAGTTCGGAACTTGTCTGATGATCTGTTTTTAAGAGAATGCCTCTTTTGGCAGATGCCCAAACCCTCCACCACTGCCGTGTATCTCCCTGGGGCCATTTGGTGATGCCCATCAGGAAAGGCTGTGTTCCCTGGAACACAGTTCCACAATCTTTATTTCTGTCCATCAAGGTAGACATTGGGCAACTGGCCCGGCCATCTAATGATTTCCCCAAAGAATGGCTATATATTGACTATTTAAAAACTAGTTATTATTTTTTACAAGATATTTCTCAATGGCTTATGTTGAATAACAACCTTATACCAAAAAAACTCCCCCCAAAACATGTCATTCAGCTACCTTGACATAATATTGGCAACTCATTTTTAATGTAAGTTTTACCAGGAAGTTGTATCTTTCAAAGTGAATTGGGAGCTTATTATTTTATAGCCAGAGTGGGTATTTTTATAACCTGTGCTTAGAACATTTAAAATTATTTGATCTGTGCGCTAAGCTGTCTGGCTTCAACTGTCCGTTTATTTTCATGGAAGGACAGATCTCCAGTGAAGGAAATTAAGATCTTTCTCACTCCAGCCACATGTGGAAGTTAGGTCTTCATAGTTGGAGGGCTCCCCAGTTTTCCAAAGAGGTCGTCTGTTAAGACAGGGGTTGTGCCCCTGACTTTCAACAGAGAAGAACTCCATTGCAGGGATTTGTTTTTAAATATAACCTTAAGCTCACAGTCAGTACTTACGAAAATGAGAGAGACCGTATTTATGAAGGATTGTTTAGATGATGGGCAAGGTATTCCGTTCGATACACTATAATCTCTTCTTGGTTTAAATGAAGAATTTAAAGAGCAGCATGCAGGATCTAGTTCCTAGACCAGGGCCACTTGCATTGGGAGCATGAAGTCCTAGCCACTGGAACACCAGGGAAGGCCCTCTATTTCTCCTTGGTGTGCAATGAGACTCTACTTCTTCCTCCAACAGAGTGATTTCTTACGGATTGCATCAGCAACTGAATTTTCACCAGAGCTCCAGCCAACCAAGTTATGGGGGCACAAGTGGAGTTGTATTTATCATTTGGTTTCCTCAATTATGACTCAGAAACACACACGAACATCAGAGACCGTCAGTATTGTTTCTGACTCCCTGGCTGTTTGTTATTTTGAGTGAATTATTGGTTACGTCCCGTCCCGTGTTCTTCTTTTCGCTGGAGGCTGACGCCCTCCACCGAGGCCAGCCTGCACGCCCTCCACTCCTGTCTTCCACATCTGCTTCAGATTTTCCCGGCTCTTCTGTTAAGAGCATTCTGCTGACATTTTGAAATCCTTTACCTTCGAAGCTGGAGGGGAAAAAAATATCAGAGGTTGAAGCATGGCATCATTAGAAGATTTTATGGATGGGATAAATCAGTTTGTATTTTTATAGATGTGACAGCCCAACTTTGAAAGGCACAACTGTAAAACATCATAGATTGGAAATGTCTTGGCAGAGCCCGTAACCTCTTCAGTCAGTGACCCCACCTACTAATTATTTTCCCCAGCACCTGAGGATTTGAAAGTGCCTGACAAAGGTGTTAAGAACTGACTCAGGACAGTTTGCATTTACACACAGTTTAAATGCGCACTCAGAGGCTTTCCACCTTTTAAATGTGTCGGTTATTATTCTGGAGTGTGTAACCCCGTGGCAAGAATGACACGGTTAAGGCAATAATATGATCTTCCATCACTTTTATGAGACGTTTGCCTCCTTCCATGCGACACCTAATTGACAGTTGCCCCTCCAGTCCTCTCCGATGGCACCGCCGATTATATGGGATTTATGGCCAGTGCTTTCGAAGTTAGTTCAATGACATAAAATGAAAATCTCTTTTAGATGGCATTTGGTGAAATCTTTCCTCTGACTGGAAAAGCTGCGTTTTGAAAAATCTTTACTTGTTGTGTCCTTGAGCAAGTCACAGCACCTGTGCGTGGCATGTGTGCGTCACACAGGGCCACTTGCATTGGGAGCATGAAGTCCTAGCCACTGGAACACCAGGGAAGGCCCTCTATTTCTCCTTGGTGTGCAATGAGACTCTACTTCTTCCTCCAACAGAGTGATTTCTTACGGATTGCATCAGCAACTGAATTTTCACCAGAGCTCCAGCCAACCAAGTTATGGGGGCACAAGTGGAGTTGTATTTATCATTTGGTTTCCTCAATTATGACTCAGAAACACACACGAACATCAGAGACCGTCAGTATTGTTTCTGACTCCCTGGCTGTTTGTTATTTTGAGTGAATTATTGGTTACGTCCCGTCCCGTGTTCTTCTTTTCGCTGGAGGCTGACGCCCTCCACCGAGGCCAGCCTGCACGCCCTCCACTCCTGTCTTCCACATCTGCTTCAGATTTTCCCGGCTCTTCTGTTAAGAGCATTCTGCTGACATTTTGAAATCCTTTACCTTCGAAGCTGGAGGAAAAAAATATCAGAGGTTGAAGCATGGCATCATTAGAAGATTTTATGGATGGGATAAATCAGTTTGTATTTTTATAGATGTGACAGCCCAACTTTGAAAGGCACAACTGTAAAACATCATAGATTGGAAATGTCTTGGCAGAGCCCGTAACCTCTTCAGTCAGTGACCCCACCTACTAATTATTTTCCCCAGCACCTGAGGATTTGAAAGTGCCTGACAAAGGTGTTAAGAACTGACTCAGGACAGTTTGCATTTACACACAGTTTAAATGCGCACTCAGAGGCTTTCCACCTTTTAAATGTGTCGGTTATTATTCTGGAGTGTGTAACCGCGTGGCAAGAATGACACGGTTAAGGCAATAATATGATCTTCCATCACTTTTATGAGACGTTTGCCTCCTTCCATGCGACACCTAATTGACAGTTGCCCCTCCAGTCCTCTCCGATGGCACCGCCGATTATATGGGATTTATGGCCAGTGCTTTCGAAGTTAGTTCAATGACATAAAATGAAAATCTCTTTTAGATGGCATTTGGTGAAATCTTTCCTCTGACTGGAAAAGCTGCGTTTTGAAAAATCTTTACTTGTTGTGTCCTTGAGCAAGTCACAGCACCTGTGCGTGGCATGTGTGCGTCACACAGGGTTGACCCACCTGCTGTGGTTTGGAAGCACAAGTCCCAGCCCTGGTTGTGACCTTTCTGGCGTATGTCGGGGCACTGCCCGCCAAGTGGCTGTTTTTGGGGAGGACATACCCTCTTAACCCTACTAGTCCAGATCTTCTTGTCCTGTGTGTGTTTTTCTCTCTGTGAAAAGTGAAAGTGTTAAGTTGCTCAGTTGAGTCTGATGCTTTGTGACCATGTGCACAGTAGCCCGCAAGGCTCCTCTGTTCTCGGAATTCTCTAGGGAAGAATACCAGAGTGGATAACCATTTCTTTCTCCATGGGATCTTCCAGACCCAGGGATCGAAGCTGGGTCTCATGCATTGCAGGCAGATTCTTTACCCTCTGAGGCATCAGGGAAGCCCTCTTCCTTATTGACATTGTCTAGCTGACACCGCTAGAGCATCAGCTCCAAGAGGACAGAAATTCTGTTTTGTTCAAGAATGTGGCCTCTTGGAACTTCCCTCGTGGTCCAGCGGTTAAGACTTCACCTTCCAATACAGTGCTCTGTGGGTAGGCATTGGTGTTCAGCAAACATTGTTGAATGAGTGAAGTCATTTGTTCTTGTTTCTGGTTGATGCTATTTTAGGAGCAGGTTTTTAGAGCCTGAAGTTTACCTACTTCATGTATGTGTTAGGGGGAGGGTGTCATCTTTAATGTAAAAGAATACAAAATGACAAATTAGGTATGAATATACTTATTTATTTGGAATGAGTAAAGAAATTGTAGCAAATTACTGGAGGCTTAGAGGTTCAGATCTCTTCTTGCCAAGTTCTTTTCAGCCGGTTTGCCAAAAGTACTTTCTTAGAAATGTTTCCCTTTTCTCAACTGTCTTTCTTTCTCCATTTGTTTATTTTTAAAAAATAGTTATTTATTTGTGACCACGTGGGGTCTTAGTTGTGGCATGCAAGATCTTTGGTTGTAGTATGTGGGCTTCTCCCTAGTTGTGGGCCTGGGGGCCTAGTTGTCCTGAGGCATGCAAGATCTTCGTTCCCCTACTGAAGATTGAACTCAGAGTCCCCTGCATTGGAAGCACAATCTTAACCACTGGACCACCAGGGAAGTTCCTCTTTCTCCATTTAGAACTCCCTAAAAGTCCTAGCAACTTGCATGTAAATGACCCTAAACCTTAATCTTCATTGGCTTCATAATAATCCTACATCTTCTTAGTGATTATCTCACTGTGGTCTTGAGAAGGTCCTAGAAAGAAGAAGGGTGAGAAGGGAGAAGAAAGATAAAGTTCTTGACTAAGCTAGGCCATTGGCTCTCTGAGAAAATTCTAGACACAATCTGGGGCCTCAACTTGACTGTAGCCCAGAAATGTTGTAATACCAGGACATTCTGCATTGTCTTCTTTTGGACCCCTGCCATGATTCCTGACTTGCCTAGTCTCTTGTGACCAGGGCTTGGCAGCCACCGACATCCTGCCTTTGGGCTGCTACTGGATCAAGCCTTGGGTATATGTAGAGTTGAATAAATTCCCAGGCTCTAGCTCTACTTGTTGGCAATCAGTGGGGGAAAGGTCAGGTCAATTATTCTTTCTTTCTTTCTCTTTCTCCTTCATCTTATTTTCTATCTTCTCAGAGCGGGGAGCCATGTATGAGTAGCTAAGTCCTCTGTTCCTCTTCTGAAACCCAAGAATATGTTCTCATCTATAGGAGCACGTGACAATCATCTTTTCTTTTGTGTCCTTGAGCCTTTTTGATTTCTTTGTAGGTATTTAAGACCACATTTGCTTCGTACATCGGACAGTGAGTCTTTTCCATAGCATTTGTAAGATAAAAGATCTTTAAATGCAGTCAAGTGAATGTGCCAGCTGCTCAGTTGTGTCTGACTCTTTGCGACCCCATGGACTATAGCCCACCAGGCTCCTCTGTCTGTGGGATTCTCCAGGCAAGAATACTTGAGTAGGTAACCCTTCCCTTCTCCAGGGGATCTTCCCAACCCAGGGATTGAACCGGGGTCTCCCACATTGCAGGAAGATTCCTTACTGTCTGAGCCACCAGGGAAGCCACCATGGCCCTATGAAAACGGTATGACAAAGAGTTGAGATAGACAAGAACTTTCCAGAGCATATATGCTATTTCAGAGGCAGATGGAGAATGAAGGATGTGCCTTGTAGCTGTAACAAAGATCAGGATTATGATGATGTCACATAAAGAAGGTAAAATGGGGGGTGGGGTGAGTGGGAAGGGCTTGAATCAGAATCCAGGATGGGCTAAGAGCAGGTTGAGTTATATATTCATGGTGGGGGGTGGTGAATTTCATGGAACTTTAAAGAGAGGCCGGATTTCAGCAGGTGTGGACGGGCTGGAGAGCTGGGGACAGGGAAGCACCCTGTGAGCACAGCAGGGAGTCTGGAGAGTGTGGTGAACGTTCAGGAAAAACTGCGCATGTAGCTTTGCTCCAGTGTAAGGGAATATGTTGGAAAATATATATATGTTTAAATTTTGGCCTCTTTCACTGTTTTATTTATTTGTTTTTATCCATCCTTATTCTTTGGCCTGTGTGGGCCTTTCATTGCAGTGGCCTCTCTCATTGCAGAGCAGCAGCTCTGGGTGCATGCACTCCAGAGCTCTGGCTCATGATTGGACACACTGGTCTAGCCGCTGCTTGGTACATGGGATCTTCCCGGGCCAGGGATGGAACCAGTGTCCCCTGCATCGCAAGGTAGACTTTTTACCCACTGGGCCACCAGGGAAGCCCAGAAAACATTTTTTGAAAGATGTGAAAGGATAAATTAGGTACACATTTATGGATATTGGTTTTTTTTTTTTTTTGTACTTTGATTTTTACTTTGGTTGTGCTGAGCCTTCACTGCTGTGCATAGGGTTTCTCTAGTTGCAGTGACTGGGGGCTACTCCTGATGGTGGTGTGGGGGCTTCTCATTGTGGGGCAGTCAAGTGAATGTGCCAGCTGCTCAGTTGTGTCTGACTCTTTGCGACCCCATGGACTATAGCCCACCAGGCTCCTCTGTCTGTGGGATTCTCCAGGCAAGAATACTTGAGTAGGTAACCCTTCCCTTCTCCAGGGGATCTTCCCAACCCAGGGATTGAACCGGGGTCTCCCACATTGCAGGAAGATTCCTTACTGTCTGAGCCACCAGGGAAGCCACCATGGCCCTATGAAAACGGTATGACAAAGAGTTGAGATAGACAAGAACTTTCCAGAGCATATATGCTATTTCAGAGGCAGATGGAGAATGAAGGATGTGCCTTGTAGCTGTAACAAAGATCAGGATTATGATGATGTCACATAAAGAAGGTAAAATGGGGGGTGGGGTGAGTGGGAAGGGCTTGAATCAGAATCCAGGATGGGCTAAGAGCAGGTTGAGTTATATATTCATGGTGGGGGGTGGTGAATTTCATGGAACTTTAAAGAGAGGCCGGATTTCAGCAGGTGTGGACGGGCTGGAGAGCTGGGGACAGGGAAGCACCCTGTGAGCACAGCAGGGAGTCTGGAGAGTGTGGTGAACGTTCAGGAAAAACTGCGCATGTAGCTTTGCTCCAGTGTAAGGGAATATGTTGGAAAATATATATATGTTTAAATTTTGGCCTCTTTCACTGTTTTATTTATTTGTTTTTATCCATCCTTATTCTTTGGCCTGTGTGGGCCTTTCATTGCAGTGGCCTCTCTCATTGCAGAGCAGCAGCTCTGGGTGCATGCACTCCAGAGCTCTGGCTCATGATTGGACACACTGGTCTAGCCGCTGCTTGGTACATGGGATCTTCCCGGGCCAGGGATGGAACCAGTGTCCCCTGCATCGCAAGGTAGACTTTTTACCCACTGGGCCACCAGGGAAGCCCAGAAAACATTTTTTGAAAGATGTGAAAGGATAAATTAGGTACACATTTATGGATATTGGTTTTTTTTTTTTTTTGTACTTTGATTTTTACTTTGGTTGTGCTGAGCCTTCACTGCTGTGCATAGGGTTTCTCTAGTTGCAGTGACTGGGGGCTACTCCTGATGGTGGTGTGGGGGCTTCTCATTGTGGGGGCTTCTCTTGTTGTGGAGCAGGGCCTTTAGGCTTCCGGGCTTCAGTAGTTGCTGCAGTGGCCTCTTGGGCTCCAGGGCTTTAATAGTTGCAGTGGGCTCCATAGTGGTGGCACTGGGGCTTCGTTGACACATGGCGTGTGGAATTCTCCAGGACTAGGGATCGAATCTGTATCCCCTGCATTGTCAGATGGATTGCCATCTGCTGTACCACCAGAGAAGTCCCTATGGGCCTCCTTGAATCTTGGGTTTAATAGTTGGTGTAAAAGACAGTGTGATATATTGGGGACGTCACAGATCTTGGAGTCGGAAGAGATGAGTTAAATTGTGACACTGTTATTTGTCAGATGACTGACTCAGTAAATCATTAAACAGTTGGAGGCTCCCCAGTAGAATAATGGATTGATGCCTGAACTAGTGATCCTTCGATTATGATGAAGTTCAGAATAAAGGAATGGTGTTTTGTCATTCATTCTTGCAAGAAACACTTATCCAATACGTAGGTCTTAGGGATACTGAAGGAGCCAGGCATTCAGGGCTGTGTTCATAAAGAGCTGACATGTTGGTGTAGACACTCAGATAAGACAGGCATGGACTAGCCCAGAGGAAATAGCATAATTTCAGATAGTGATGATTACTGCAAGGGGAAGAGAACAGACAACTGGGTGAAGAATAATGAGATAAGGGGGGAGAGCTATAGTTTTCATACTTCAGATGTGGTGGTTAGGGGCGTCTTCCTGGAATAGTGCACAACTGATGAAAATGAGCCAGAAATGTGAAGACCTGGGCTCTGGAGTTCTAAGCAGTGGCAGTAGTCAAACCATACATGGGGATCAGAAGGAAGGCCAGTGTGGATGGAGGATGGGGGCGTTGTGGGGGATGGATTATGGAAGAGACCAATTTCTGTATTGTCAGCACAGATTATATAAGGCTGTGTGGTTGGAGGAAGTGTGTGGTTTTGATCCCAAGGGCAGTGGGAAACACTGACTAGCGTAAAGCAGGGGTGGGGCCGGGGCCTCATCTACTCTGTGAGAAAGGGATTGTAGAGGGACAAGAATAGAAAGGGGAGAGCAGCCCAGGGGCCGTTGTGGTGGTGTTGGCAAAGAGTGGTGGCGGCTAGGCAGGGCGGCTGTCGGGAGACAGGAACACATGGTTGGATCTGGGCTCTTTGGAGCATTATCATGAAACTGCTGATGGATTACATGTGACCATTGATAAAATGTGAAGTGATAGTGCTTTGTAACCTGAGAGCCCTGTATACACATGAAGGAGTAATAGAGCCTGAAGTCCCCTGGAAAAGGTGAAGGTTTTGAGCTTGGGAGTAACTCAAAGCAGCACTTCAGCCAGGTCATCAGGCGCTCGTAGCTCAGAGTCCAGGAAGGAGGGTGCCAGGCAGCCCGGCGCTGCTCAGCTTCCACAGGCACCCAGCTCACCTGGAAAGTAAGCGTTCATTGATCAGTCATGTCTGACTCTTTGCGACCCCATGGACTATAGCCTGCCAGGCTCCATGGGATTCTCCAGGCAGGAATTCTGGCTTGGGTAGCCATTCCCTTCTCCAGGGGATCTTCCCGACCCAGACATCGAGCCTGGGCCTTCTGCATTGTAGGCAGATGCTTTCCCATCTGAGCCACCAGGGCAGCCCACCTGAGGATCTTGTTAAAAACACAGATTTGGCTCCATGAGATCCAGGGTAAGACCTGAGACTCTGCATTTGGAACAAGCTTCTGTGATGCCCAAACCTAAGGTCACACTTGCAGCAGCAAAAGTTCAGGAGAGTATTTCAGGCGAAATTAATGAGAGCCGGAGGGTGGCAGGTGGGAGGTATGGATATAGAGAAGGGAGCTGGTTTATAGTCCAGACTGAAGAACAAAAGTGGGTCAGGAAGAAATGAAGTTTTGAGTCACAGGGACCAAGAACTAACATTGTCAATAATATTCACCCTCAAAGCAGGAGGCCATTTATGGGAAGGAAGGAGAATGGATTTTTCAGTCCCCACTGCTTTTCCTGTGCTGTGGTGTGGGGTCTGACTTGCGTGCTGGGGTGAGAAACCCTCATGACCTATCTGGCCTTGTCTGGAAACAGGAAGAGTCGGAGGCTTCATCCTCTACGACTATGTCTTCTGAGTAGGAACACACAGAGGCTGCGTGTATTTAAAGAGCCCCAAAGGGACGGAGGAGCAGCAGCCTCATTCCAAGTAATGCGGTTGGAATTTGAACCCATAAACCATCTTGGAAGTCAAGAGAGGCTGCATTTCCTTGGCCCATAGTGCCTTGGTCTCTGCCTGTTTACTGCAGAGCATCCGTGAGGCCAACCTCCACCCCGTCTCCTGCACATGACATGCTGCTGACTTCAGATATTAATATCATAGAGCCTGAGGGCTAGTGCTAGTACATCTGTGTGATATTAATATTATGAGCAACAATTCACATTATTGGACACAGTATGTGTCAAGAACTCTGCTAAATGTTTTAAGTTATTTCATTAAACTCTCACAATTGCAAGAGGAAAATCTTATTACTATTACCTCTCCTCACCGCAGATATCACCCACACCCGTTCTTAGCCAAGGGATGTGAGGTTTTGCAAGGCTTAGTGGTTTGCCAAGGTGGCAGAACTAGAAATCAGATGAATTAATTAATTCATCCAACCATCAGGCCCAGGGAGTCTGTCCTAAACAGCTTCATCCTAAGCCATGAGGTCAGACAGCTGCCCTGACAGCACCTCTAAAATATCAGCCTTGTTGTTGTTGTTCAGTCACTAGATTGTGTCTGACTCTACAACCCGATGAACTACAGCACGCTAGGCCTCCCTGTCCTCTAGGTCCCTGACTTTGCCCAAGTTCATATCCATTGAGTCGGTGATGCCTTGCAACCATCTCATCCTCTCTGCCCTCTTCTCCTTCTGCCCTTAATCTTTCCCAGTCTTTCCCAATGAGTCAGCTCTTCGCATCAGGTGGTCAAAGTATTCGAGCTTCAGCTTCAGTATCAATCCTTCCAATGACGATTCAGGGTTGATTTCCTTTAGGATTGACTGGTTTGATTTCCTTGCTTCTCAAGGGGCTCTAAAGAGTCTTTTCTAGCACCACAGTTTGAAAGCGTCAGTTTTTCAGCGCTCAGCCTTCTTTACGGTCTAACTCTCACATCCGTACATGACTACTAGAAAGACCAGAGCTTTGACTGTATGGATCTTTGTTGACAAAGTGATGTCTACGTGAGGTTAAAATGGGGTACCTGACTTGGCAGTTGGTTTAGCTCATCTCTGGTCCTGGCTCTGCGCCCAGTGATTTGTGTGACTTTAGGCAAAGCACTTGAGTTCTCTGGGCTAAAATATTTTCTCCCCATCTCCCCACAAAAGGGATTTGATTTCTCAGACCAAACTATTAGAATCAAAGAAGAAGGGCCTTAGTTCCTTGGTGGTTCAGTGGTTGAGACTTGGCCCACCAAGGTTTGATTTCAATTCCTGGTCAGGGAGCTGGGATCCCACGTGCCTTTGTGGCAAAAAAATCCAAAACATAAAACAGAAGCAATATTATAGTGAATTCAATAAAAACTTTAAAATGACCCACATCAAAAAATAAGAAAAAGAATCAGCAGAGAATGGTTTAAAAAAAGTACAGCGTGCCATGTGCAGGCGATGGGGTGGAGGCTGACCTCAGGGCTGCTCTGAAGGAAACAGGCAGAATGGTTTCAATACCTTTCTGTTTCTTCTTTGTTCCCACTGAATTTTCCACTGGGATGCAGGGACATGTATACTGGGCCCCCTCCAGGGATGGCAGTTTACTTAGTTTGGCAGAAGACTCAGGTATTGGGACTTACATAAAGTTTCAAGGGGCTTCCAGTGGACAGCTGGGGTTGGGGCTCCCTGAAGGTGGTGAAGAAAATTCCATCTCTCTCATTGTCTTCCTAAGACTATGCAATGCAACTCTCTAGCAGAACTCATTTCTCAGTGGTTTTTTTTTTTTTTTTTTTTACCATTTCTAAATATAGTGTTTTTATTTCTCTTTCATACATCTTCTATGTGTTTTAAAATTTATTTATTTTTAATGGGAGGATATTTGCTTTACGATATTGTTTTGGTTTCTGCCATATCAGGGTGGCTTTTATTCTGAGCACAAAACCTCAGTGAGTGAGGCTGTGTGAGCTGAAAGATGAGGGAGGGCTTATGTGGTCATAAAAACAGGCTGGGTTCTACAGGTGAAAAATAGGAATGTAGGCAAGATGATTTTTTGTGTTTATTCTTAATAAAACAAGATGCTTCTCCAGAATGGCCTTGTGAGGCGCCTGGGAGGGCCAGGGTACTCTGTGCTGAGCTAGAACCTGAAGCTGAAAAATGTGTTCCAGACCAGTAGGACCCGCCTGGATTTGGCTGGGTAAGGGTAGTCACCAGATGCCTGAGAGATTACACAGTGACAGGCAGGGCCGGAGCTCTACATAGAAATTATTTCATCCCTGCGCAGGGTATCACATACACTCCGGGACCTCTGGGGACCTGAGCTTCCAGGCGGCATGTGTGGCAGCACCTGGGGCCATGGAGCCCCACTGCACGGAGGTGACCTCATGTCCAGTGACCTTTGCCCCCAGGACTTTTCAGCCCAGCGGGTCCCTCTGCACAGACTGTCCCATACATTTCTATTTTAAGATCCCTCGGTTGTTTGAGAATGGGTGTATTTCTCCCCAAGCG
Organism: Tragulus kanchil; assembly: GCA_022376925.1. Classification (NCBI taxonomy): domain Eukaryota; kingdom Metazoa; phylum Chordata; class Mammalia; order Artiodactyla; family Tragulidae; genus Tragulus; species Tragulus kanchil. The sequence continues at coordinate 70,566,822 of JAIOJX010000003.1, read as the reverse complement.
CTCCCCTCGGAGCCAAGCCCAGGCCGACTCGCTTTGATCCCTGTCCTCCTCTCCCTTCTGGTCCTGAACTGCTGAACCCAGAGGTGTCCTCCGCCTCCTGGGGCAGGATGACGTCAGCGAGGAGGCAGTTCCTCGGCCGAGGCAGCCAAGTCCTCCGACACGATCTCGGAAGTAGGACAAGTACATTTTGTTTCTGCGATTCAACCCAGAGAACTTCTTGGTCCCCGAAGCCTGTGCCAAATGTGTTTGCGCAACCTCAGTTTAGCCGCTCCCAGAATGCGGGTTAAGGGCTTGCCAGGGTTTCATTTCGTTGGGGGAGTGCTCGATCATGCGGACCATGCCTGGTGGGGGCCGGACCTCAGAAAGGGCGAGGGTCCTGGAGATTGTGACCCTGGCCCAGCTCCAGTCTCCACACGAGACAAGGCTGCGCCGCTCACACCCCCGCCCCGCTGCGGGGAATACGTGGCCGCGGAACACTGAGTCCAAGTTGGCCCCGCTATGGTTCCATTTTGTTTTGGCTAACGGTGTGTTAATGCCGTGGAACGGAGCAGGAAAAGCTACCAATTTGGCGGCCGATTCTGAACATTTGCTCTGCATTCCTGAATCCTCCTGGTTAAAGAGAACTGCCTTGCAAGTCTTTCCCCCAAGGCAATGGACAAGAGCACACTCTACACACACCCAGAATGAAAACCTTGAGGAAATAAAAATCCTTTATTGCACGCGTGTCCACATTCACAGGCTCCTACTAGGAGACATAAAGAACTATAAAAATGGGCATGCACAGAAAAATGCCGTTTCAGGGCTAAGACTGGCATTTATCCAAGGTCAGTCTTATAATAATGAACTCATACTTTGTACTGGCTAGAGTTTATGGAACAATTTCACACGTCTCAGGTGATCAGCCCAACCGCTTTGTGAAGTAAGGATTAGTTTCCTCTCTATTTTAAGGAAATGAAAGATCAGAGAAGGTAAGTGACTCGTTCAAGATTACACAGAAATTAATTTCTAGACTCAGGATAAAAAACACAGGTCAGTCCCATTCATCTTGACCCTCAAAAGACCAAAGACTGATTAGCATGTGATTCATCTTTTTTTAAAAAAAAAAAAAAATTATCTATGTATTTTGGGCTGTTCTGGGTCTTCTTTGCTGTGCGGGCTGATCTCTGGCTGCCGCAACGGGGAGAGGGTGCCTCTCTAGTTGTGGTGCAAAGGCTTCTTATTGCGATGCTTTTCTTGTAGAGCAAAGGCTCTAGAACACAGACTCAGTAGTTGTAGCACTTGAGCTTAGTTGCTTTGGGCATGTGGAATCTTCGCGGATCAGGGATCAAACCCATGTCTCCTGCATTGGTGAGCGAATTCTCTACCACTGAGCCACAGGGGAAGCCCTCATTCATCTATTTATATGGCTAGATGCTAGGCCTGGTGTCTTAGAGGGTCTTTGAGGACCAGTCTCTCCTGGGAGCCTTTGAGACCTGCAGACCCTCTCCAGACATTCAGGATTCCCTGTGTGATTCCCGGGCATGGTCGAGCTTGGGGTGTCCTGGAGGAGGGGGCTGAGGTTTCCATCTCAGCTCTCCCACAGAGAGGAGTCCTCGAATACCAGAACTGCACGACCTGGGGAGCCACACCAGGATCCCATCCCTCAATGTCTGCCTCTGTTATAGCTTAGTTGCTCAGCTGTATCTCTTTGTCACCCTATGGGCTATAGCCTGCCAGACTTCTCTGTCCATGGAATTCTCCAGGCAAGAATACTAGCATGGGTAGCCATTCTCTTCTCCCGGGGATCTTCCCCACCCAGGCATGGAACCCAAGTCTCCTGCACTGCAGGCAGATTCTTTACTGTCTGAGCCTCCGGGGAAGCCCATTTTCACTTTCTGCCTCTGGGATGAGACCAAGGTAGAGATCTGCTCTGAAAAATGCCTCTGCTGGTTCTAATGTGATGCAGTTTGGAGAGCCATTGGAATTGATCATTTCTGAAGTTCCCTCCCAGCTTGGATGAGTCTGAGAGCCTTGTGTACAGGGAACAGGCCTATATGTGCTTTACCCCCACTATGGCTTTATTTAGATTGAGTTGGCCAAAAGATTTGTTCAGATTTTTGCACAACATCTGATGGACAGACTCGAACAAACTTATTGACCAACCCAATCGTGCAGGATTCATACAGCATTTTGCATTTTACCTGACATTTTTTCTCCTGCCCAGAGACTCTGTATCCTCAAATCCTCCTTTAATAAGCACTTATGAGGGCACTGACCCCTCTATGTGGTTGGTAACTAGACCAACCTGGTGGTATATTAATATTTTATTCACTTCCTTTGCCTGGAAAAAGGAGTTAAACATGTTCTTTTAACTTTAAAGAGGCCTCCGGGCCCACAGCCTCCTGTTGTGCTAAAAGGCCCTGGGACGAGAAGAGTTGGTCTGCATATAGAAGTTCTCCACTGTCCCATAGGACTTGCCCCAAAGTCAGCAGATGCCAACACCACTGAGAGGGCCAAGGAGAAAGTTCCAGAAAAGATCTGGATCCCAGGAGAAGTCTGAATGGTGCTGGTAAGGCGGGGAGAGTTCCCAAGACATGACTGTGTTGAAAAAAAAAAAAGGAGCAAATACCAAAACAAACCCCACGGTTCCCTGTGCGTACAGCATCACGCGGGAGGATGCGGGAATGTGTTCAGCCTCCCGTGGAGCATCTGCTCGGGCCATCAGGAGGGAGCAGTCATTAGGGAGAGATTGCACTCGGGTCATCGGAGGACAGCTGTTCAGCTGGGGCCATGGAGCTCGCCCCTGTGCCAGGGAGCCCATAACTGGAGATGTCCCGTTTTTCACTGCTTCTTAGATATGCAGAGAGGATGCCAGACAGCAGGACCCGTGGTGATTTACTGGGTTTTGCAAAGGCAATCTAGAAATAGATGGAACTTTCTGGTGGCGCTCTGGACTGCCGGCGGGGACAGGCGTGTTTTCATCTGCCATCTGCACCGGTCAAGTGTCACTCTGGCCGCAAGAGGCCACGTGCTTCAGCTGGGCGCCGCACACAGAAAATTCACAGCTGTCGCCACCCCTGGCTGCCGGACCTGTGCCTGTCATGTCCCCCTGTGCTCTCTGCCTGTCCCCTCTTTAGCTCTCAGTTTTATGGCTTAGCAGCTGCACGGCTAATTATTTGATTTTCCTCCCCCTCAACTTCTTGGATTCCTCTCATCACCTCCTTCCTGTCTCTTCCTGAGGCACAACCCAATTCCCATAGCTGAGCCTCCCACTTACTCTCCCAAGCTCAGGATTCCAAGGAATCTGGAAATACTAGTGTAGACGTCTCTCAGATCTTGGGAGAGAGGCAGAGAGGCAAGAAAGCTTCTGGGCTTTTGGTACCCGGCGTCTTTGACGCTCACCTTCTGCACGTGCACTGGCCATTCTGTGACCACTACGGGACAGGGTAGTATGGGACCAGCCGTCAGTCAACACAGAGGCCGTGCAAAAAACATCCTGTTCTCCCTGTAGGTCTAAGACCAGCAGGATGTAGGCACTGTGGTCAAGTGGGCCCCCCAATTACAAAAGTCAATGGGTGTCAATCCTGTTACATCTTAAAATCCTCTGGGAAGTTTCAAGACAGTTCTCAAGACATACCAATTCCTGGGCCCCACTTTGGAATTCTGGCTTGACTCGGTTGGGGTGATGCCCAGGTTAGGTATGGTTTTTTGATTTTTAAAAAATATTTTTGGAAGTTTTTTATTTATTTTTAGCTGTGCTGAGTCTTTGTTACCATGCGAGGGCTTTTCTCTAGTTGTGGAGAGTGAGGGGTACTCTCTGCTTGTGGTGTTTGGGCTTCTCGTTGTGGTTGCTTCTCTTGCAAGGGCTCTAGGGCACTTGGACTTCAGTAGTTGCAGCACATGGGCTCAGTTGTTGTGGCTCCTGGCTGCCAGAGTAGTTCTGGTGCATGGGCTTCGTTGTTCCAAGGCATGTGGGATCCTCCTGGATTAGGGAATGAACCCACACCTCCTGCATGGGCAGGCTATTCTTTACCACTGAGCCACTAGGGAAGTGCCCTGTTTACTTTCTGTTTGTTTGTCGTTAAACAAGCTGCTGGCTGGGTTGAGAGCCACTGCCTTTCCACTTTTCTTAGGTCGGGTCTGAAATAATGTCAAGTCACCAGATCCCTACTCTCAAGATGGCAGGTGGGATATTCCCCAAATATGAATTCTAGAATCTGTGTAAAAGCAAAGAGGGATATATCATGTTGGTTGATCTGTAAGGAGAGGCCAATGCAAATGTTAGTGTCAGAAAGAAAATGCAATTGTGCTGGTGCCTGACACATGCAGTGGCTTATTAACTGCTAACTAAGTGTTCCCTGATAGTCCTCCAGAGGGGCGGGCTGGAATGAATAAGATGGAGGCATCTGACTCGTTACTAACTACACATTAATGCTGCTAAGTGCAGCTCATGGTTACTCCTTTTCTTAAGGCCTCTCTGCTAGCGGGCAGACTTTCCATTGCTTATTCAGTTATGCGGTGTCCATAGCCTAATGGTTTGTAGATTTGCCCTCATTTCTTTTGCAGTGGCAAAGAGGGCTTCCCAGGTGGCTCAGTGGTATAGAATGTGCCTGCCAGTGTGGGAACTGCCAGAGAGGTGGGTTCAGTCCCTGGGTGGGGAGATCCCCTGGAGGAGGGAATGGCAACCCACTCCAGTGTCCTTCTCAAGACATACCAATTCCTGGGCCCCACTTTGGAATTCTGGCTTGACTCGGTTGGGGTGATGCCCAGGTTAGGTATGGTTTTTTGATTTTTAAAAAATATTTTTGGAAGTTTTTTATTTATTTTTAGCTGTGCTGAGTCTTTGTTACCATGCGAGGGCTTTTCTCTAGTTGTGGAGAGTGAGGGGTACTCTCTGCTTGTGGTGTTTGGGCTTCTCGTTGTGGTTGCTTCTCTTGCAAGGGCTCTAGGGCACTTGGACTTCAGTAGTTGCAGCACATGGGCTCAGTTGTTGTGGCTCCTGGCTGCCAGAGTAGTTCTGGTGCATGGGCTTCGTTGTTCCAAGGCATGTGGGATCCTCCTGGATTAGGGAATGAACCCACACCTCCTGCATGGGCAGGCTATTCTTTACCACTGAGCCACTAGGGAAGTGCCCTGTTTACTTTCTGTTTGTTTGTCGTTAAACAAGCTGCTGGCTGGGTTGAGAGCCACTGCCTTTCCACTTTTCTTAGGTCGGGTCTGAAATAATGTCAAGTCACCAGATCCCTACTCTCAAGATGGCAGGTGGGATATTCCCCAAATATGAATTCTAGAATCTGTGTAAAAGCAAAGAGGGATATATCATGTTGGTTGATCTGTAAGGAGAGGCCAATGCAAATGTTAGTGTCAGAAAGAAAATGCAATTGTGCTGGTGCCTGACACATGCAGTGGCTTATTAACTGCTAACTAAGTGTTCCCTGATAGTCCTCCAGAGGGGCGGGCTGGAATGAATAAGATGGAGGCATCTGACTCGTTACTAACTACACATTAATGCTGCTAAGTGCAGCTCATGGTTACTCCTTTTCTTAAGGCCTCTCTGCTAGCGGGCAGACTTTCCATTGCTTATTCAGTTATGCGGTGTCCATAGCCTAATGGTTTGTAGATTTGCCCTCATTTCTTTTGCAGTGGCAAAGAGGGCTTCCCAGGTGGCTCAGTGGTATAGAATGTGCCTGCCAGTGTGGGAACTGCCAGAGAGGTGGGTTCAGTCCCTGGGTGGGGAGATCCCCTGGAGGAGGGAATGGCAACCCACTCCAGTGTCCTTGCCTGGAGAATCCCATGAACGGAGGAGCCTAGCAGGCTACAGTTCATGGGATCGCAAAGAGTCAGACACTACTGAGCACGCACATACCTCTGGAATGGGTCTCACTTGCACATATCTGTCTTAATTACCCATTCCTGAGGTAGACAATGGGAACTGCTACCTGAAGAAAATGGAATGCAGCTGGGTTGACTGGGGCTATGAGGATGAGATGGCTGGACAGCATCACCGCTACAATGGACGTGAACTTGGGCAAATTCTGGGAGATGGTGAGGGACAGAGAGGCCTGGCGTGCTGCAGTCCATGGTGCTGCAAAGAGTCAGACACAACTGAACAATGACAACAAGGGGAAGAGAATGAACCTTAGGAAAAAGCACATATCCCCTGCTTCTTGCTGCTCCCACCAACCAGGACCCCCAACAAATCCACACCCCTGTCCCTCCCTGCTTGCTCTCAGTGTACGCCACGTGTGCTCCTCATTCAAAAATGTGCTTTTAGGGACTTCCCTGGTGGTCCAGTGGTTAATTCTCCATATTTCCAATGCTGGGGCATGGGTTCCATCCCTGGGCCAGGAACTAAGATCCCACAGGCTGCATGGCACAGCCACATACACAAAAAGTGCCTTTAGATATTGTCTGCATCCATGGCAACATATTGTGAAGGAAAGGGTCTTTAAAAGGGACAGGTGTGCAATAACTCCAATCCTTGCCGGTGAGAAGAAGTTGGAAAATCATGACTGCGGTGAATCCAGAATGTTATTCAGCCTGTACTCACACATTCAAGTGTCTACATAAGCGCTGTTGGATGGAGCTTCCTATGATGATGGAAATGTCCTTGAACTGCAATGTCCAGCTCAATGACCACATGTGCTATTGAACACTCAGAATTGGATAGAAACTGAATTTTAAAGCTTATTTAATTTTAATTAGTTTAAACTTATATTGAAGTAGCCCACGTGACCAGGGGCCATTGGATCAGAGAGCTCAGGTATACTGAGTCAGGCAAGAGGAGAAACCTGGGTTCAGATAAGACCCTAAGATGTGGAGGGAACACACGCCTTGTCTGAAGAAGGCTTATTCGACTCCAAGAAACTGTTGCCATGTGGCAGTGTTACAGGCTGCATGGTGAGATGTTCTATTTTTTTCAAGAGAAGACAACAATCCAGGTTTTTATTTGAAATCTCCTAAGTTGTGAACGTTGCAAAGTAGGCCAAAATTTTAAAGAGCTTGTAACTTTCTTTCTAGGACAATTTCTTCACTTTCTACTTGAGGAAGGAGACTCGGGAAACTGACGTGACCCCCGCAAGGCTACAGAGCAGGTGGGTGATGCACCTTCCTTGGTCTGCATTCTAGGTTTACGTCTCATCTCTTCATTGGTGTCTATTGCTTATTCTGTATATCTTCATTCTAGATGGTATCCATTTTGTCCTCCAGATGTTTTCATTTTGCCAAACTGCCCTCTGGGTTTGTTCCTCCCTCTCATTCTTCCAGCCAGAGAGAATTTTCTCCAAGCATCTGAAATGCTCTCGTGGCAAAGGAAAGAGAATTTTTGCCTCCCAGATTTAAGGGACTAGAAACAATCTGTCTAGAGGTCTGAAATTCCTTTGAAGTCTCATATTTTATCTTTAAAAAAAATTCATGCAAACTTGGCAGTCTACTCCTTAATATATTTGTGCTTATTTAATATTAAAACAAAATCCTGCTTTATATGTTCAAGTAAAACTGAAGTTCCAAAGAGAAGCACGATTTAATCTTACGGTTTCAAGAATTAACTGGCCCGGAGTTTGCGCCACTGGGTTACCTCATACTTCAGTCTGGAAAGTGCTGATGCATGCCAGACGATTTTGATGGTCAGTTGAAATTTCTCTGCCTTCCCAGTGTATCATCCTTTAATAGGGAGAGAGGAGACTTCTTGTTTAAGGATGTCAAGATTTCTAGTCTTTTCCAGGAAGATATAAACAGTCTGAGATATGAACTTGGATTCCATTTCATTATCCTTGAATTTCACATATTTCAAAGGCATAAATACAGAAATAGGGTAAAGCAGGAAATGTAATCAGGAGCAAAGATCAATCCAGTGTCACTGGCTATTTGAATGACCGTCTTTCAAAAGGACATTGTCTTTCAAAATGGCATTGTCATTTAAAAATGAAAAATCTTGGAAATGCTAAGGAAGGAAACCTTGTTGTGAGGGAAACAGTGAAAGACTCTTATTTCAGCCTCCCATTGCATGCTCTTGAGGTGAGTGTGCAGGTATTCCAGCTCATAGATACATTCAGTATATACACCTTGAAAGAAGATACAGATAAGAGAAGGTAACTTTCATAAAGAGAAGCCATGTGCTTTCAGTCCTGGTTTGATTTTGTCGCTCTGTGGCTTCTTGATGCATTAACTTATCTTCTGTGTTTTTGTCTTATCCTTCTTATTCAAAAGGCTTCCAATCAGTTAAGTGAATTTAAGACTCCTGACACTGGGCTATTGCTTATTCTGTATATCTTCATTCTAGATGGTATCCATTTTGTCCTCCAGACGTTTTCATTTTGCCAAACTGCCCTCTGGGTTTGTTCCTCCCTCTCATTCTTCCAGCCAGAGAGAATTTTCTCCAAGCATCTGAAATGCTCTCGTGGCAAAGGAAAGAGAATTTTTGCCTCCCAGATTTAAGGGACTAGAAACAATCTGTCTAGAGGTCTGAAATTCCTTTGAAGTCTCATATTTTATCTTTAAAAAAAATTCATGCAAACTTGGCAGTCTACTCCTTAATATATTTGTGCTTATTTAATATTAAAACAAAATCCTGCTTTATATGTTCAAGTAAAACTGAAGTTCCAAAGAGAAGCACGATTTAATCTTACGGTTTCAAGAATTAACTGGCCCGGAGTTTGCGCCACTGGGTTACCTCATACTTCAGTCTGGAAAGTGCTGATGCATGCCAGACGATTTTGATGGTCAGTTGAAATTTCTCTGCCTTCCCAGTGTATCATCCTTTAATAGGGAGAGAGGAGACTTCTTGTTTAAGGATGTCAAGATTTCTAGTCTTTTCCAGGAAGATATAAACAGTCTGAGATATGAACTTGGATTCCATTTCATTATCCTTGAATTTCACATATTTCAAAGGCATAAATACAGAAATAGGGTAAAGCAGGAAATGTAATCAGGAGCAAAGATCAATCCAGTGTCACTGGCTATTTGAATGACCGTCTTTCAAAAGGACATTGTCTTTCAAAATGGCATTGTCATTTAAAAATGAAAAATCTTGGAAATGCTAAGGAAGGAAACCTTGTTGTGAGGGAAACAGTGAAAGACTCTTATTTCAGCCTCCCATTGCATGCTCTTGAGGTGAGTGTGCAGGTATTCCAGCTCATAGATACATTCAGTATATACACCTTGAAAGAAGATACAGATAAGAGAAGGTAACTTTCATAAAGAGAAGCCATGTGCTTTCAGTCCTGGTTTGATTTTGTCGCTCTGTGGCTTCTTGATGCATTAACTTATCTTCTGTGTTTTTGTCTTATCCCCTTCTTATTCAAAAGGCTTCCAATCAGTTAAGTGATGTAAAGGAAAGTTTAAGACTCCTGACACTGGGCGGGCAGGAGGTTCTAAAGGGAAGGGGCTTATGCATACATATAGCTAATTCACTTTGTTGCACAGTAGAAGAGAATACAACATTATAAATTAGTTGTACTCGAATGAAAAAGATGAAAATAAAATAAAATTTAAATTCTTTAAGCAAAAAGAATCTAAGTTTGTGGGTAATCATGGCTTACTAAAATTAGCAGCAGAAAATTACCCTGAGCATTTTTTTACTCTGATAAAAGAAAATTAAGAAATTGTGGACCCTTTTATGAATTTGCTGTCATTTGCTGTCTGCTTTTAAATGCAGAATGTGGTGCATCATGAACTCTTGTCAATGCTATTGGTTTTATAGTGAGCTTTGGCTGATCTGGGCAAATCCTAAGGTCTCCTTGATCTCCTACCCACATTCTGTTTCTGTTTTGTTTTCATCTCGAGTTTTCCAGAAGACGTCCAGGATTTTAACTGTCAACTCTCTTCCAAATTTTTGCTTCCCAAAGCATCAACCCCGTATTTTGAGTTGCCTACCCAACTCAAAGTGGATACATCATCCATAATGAGAAAACCATAGCATATCAAACTTAAAATTTACTAAAGAAAATGTATCATTCCCCCCCCCCGCCCCAGAGCTGCTCTATATTCTATACTTTCTCAGATAGTAGTGATATGGCTCACTTAGTTTGTCAAGTTAGATAAACTTCTATCATCTTTAATTTTTTTCCCCTGCCTTTCCACAGTCAAGTAGTTGCCTATCTTGCCAGATTTCTCCTAATATATCTGGCAGCATTCCCAGGGCTATGACATTGCTTCGTATCATCATGTCTTATTTAGACTGTTGCTGTGGTCTCTGAATGATTTTTTTCCTGACTTTTGGTCCCTCTTACCTCTGGAGTAACTTTAACATTGTCATCCTGACTGAAATGATTCTTTTAGAAAAATGGGTATGGCCATCTTCTGCTTTAAATACCCAGTAGATTCTTATTGTTCCAGGACAAGGTTTAAATCTGTTGTAAAGGTTGTATGATTTGTCCCAAACAGATGCCAGTTTAATTCTTCAACCTGAGCCTTTTCCAGTGTAGTGCAACAGTCAAGCCACAGAGGACCCCATGCCTCTAAAAGGGATCTGACCCACCCATTCATGACCTTGGGCTGTTGCCGCCTCATCCCCTCTGTCTGGGATGCTCTTTGCTTTCTTCTTATTTCTCATTTATCTTTCAAGATCAGTTTCAAATGCTGACTCCCTTAAAAATTGTCTGCCATTCCCCCAGGTATCTAGTCTGACTCTTGCATTCCCTAAGGCCATGGCCACGGCGCTTTTATGGACGTGACGCTGTGTCCTCCACAGGTTTCTTGTTTCTCTGTATTGTTCACTAGGTAGTAAGATCCTGAAGACATGTATCTTGTTTGTCTCTGTGTCCCCAGGATCTGACACAAGTGGATGCCCAGGAAGTCTTTATTTAAACACTAATCTTATTAACCACAGTGGCCCAGTGTGAACTCCTAAAAGGGAAGGATCATGTTTTACATATCCTTTCATTGTCAATGCCCTTGATGAGTGCTCTGTGTAAGTGTTTATGGTTACAATAAACTAGAAATTCCCAGAAATCAAATATGGTGATCAAGATTTCTCTTGTCAGTTTTATGCCCTTGAAAAGTTGCATCCCACAGTGCGGAAGGAACCAACCGTCTGAAGACCAACAGTCTATCATGACAGCCATACATTTTGCATTCATTTTCTTTCAATCTAGAAATGATACTAAGAATATTAATAGCTACGTTTTACTCAGGGACTCCGGTGTGTCAAGTTTCACATTAAAAATGACCTCATTCAATTAGCATTTCTTTAAAAGTAGCTGTGATTGAACTAACGGCTATCATCAGAAGAAAAAACCCTGGAGTTTATTTAAAATTACCTTGGGCCCATCTGAAAGACTCAAATTATTGTTTAAGCCCTTCAGACATTACGCCACTAATCCTTCTCTAATGATCTCATCTGTAAGACATACCACCGGCAGGAGGACTGTTGAGCCTCCCCCATAACAACATAATGAGCAGATTTGGGTATTTACATAATAACTCAGGATGATTTCAGGGCATTTTAGACAAAATATATGGCCACTTAGATGGCCGTCACTGCAGTTATCTCATCTCTCTCAGAAATTAAATGGAGATGGAAATGGAGAAAAAGCAAAACCCTGGGAGATTTTGGATTCGGCATACTTGGTTTAGCTATTTCAGTGCTCTGGGTCTGAAACAAAAAGCCACCATTGTCTGGGATGCTCTTTGCTTTCTTCTTATTTCTCATTTATCTTTCAAGATCAGTTTCAAATGCTGACTCCCTTAAAAATTGTCTGCCATTCCCCCAGGTATCTAGTCTGACTCTTGCATTCCCTAAGGCCATGGCCACGGCGCTTTTATGGACGTGACGCTGTGTCCTCCACAGGTTTCTTGTTTCTCTGTATTGTTCACTAGGTAGTAAGATCCTGAAGACATGTATCTTGTTTGTCTCTGTGTCCCCAGGATCTGACACAAGTGGATGCCCAGGAAGTCTTTATTTAAACACTAATCTTATTAACCACAGTGGCCCAGTGTGAACTCCTAAAAGGGAAGGATCATGTTTTACATATCCTTTCATTGTCAATGCCCTTGATGAGTGCTCTGTGTAAGTGTTTATGGTTACAATAAACTAGAAATTCCCAGAAATCAAATATGGTGATCAAGATTTCTCTTGTCAGTTTTATGCCCTTGAAAAGTTGCATCCCACAGTGCGGAAGGAACCAACCGTCTGAAGACCAACAGTCTATCATGACAGCCATACATTTTGCATTCATTTTCTTTCAATCTAGAAATGATACTAAGAATATTAATAGCTACGTTTTACTCAGGGACTCCGGTGTGTCAAGTTTCACATTAAAAATGACCTCATTCAATTAGCATTTCTTTAAAAGTAGCTGTGATTGAACTAACGGCTATCATCAGAAGAAAAAACCCTGGAGTTTATTTAAAATTACCTTGGGCCCATCTGAAAGACTCAAATTATTGTTTAAGCCCTTCAGACATTACGCCACTAATCCTTCTCTAATGATCTCATCTGTAAGACATACCACCGGCAGGAGGACTGTTGAGCCTCCCCCATAACAACATAATGAGCAGATTTGGGTATTTACATAATAACTCAGGATGATTTCAGGGCATTTTAGACAAAATATATGGCCACTTAGATGGCCGTCACTGCAGTTATCTCATCTCTCTCAGAAATTAAATGGAGATGGAAATGGAGAAAAAGCAAAACCCTGGGAGATTTTGGATTCGGCATACTTGGTTTAGCTATTTCAGTGCTCTGGGTCTGAAACAAAAAGCCACCATTAGGAGATTTGGTTCACAGAAAGTGCAACCATTAAAGTTTTGAGCAAGACATCAAAAATTGATCTGAAGTAGAAGCAATTAGATTTCAGAAATCCTTTTGAAAATGGCTAAGGTTTGACAATCGTGATAAGGAAACTAATGATCCTAGGAGTGAGATAACTTACCAAATGCCCCATTCCTGACTTGTATACCATTTTTATTTAATATTTGACTTCTAGTTCCATTTCTTTAACTTCATAAAGGGGGCAGACCCTATATTTATTATTTTGTACTTTATTTTCCCCTATGTTCACCATTTTCTTTACTCTTTTCTTCTTGCGAATCATTTTTATTTCCTTGAAAGATAGTTTTGCTGGATTGTCAATGATTTTTGTTCACAGTTGTTGCTGTTTGTCCACCAGCTGCTGGGTTAAATCTCTTTGTAGGTTAACTGTCTTCTTCTCTGGGTGTTCCTTCTTTGTCTTCAGCAGTTCTGACCTGTCTGGGTGGAGCTTTCTTTGGAAATGCTGGTGGTCAGTGGGCTTCTGGAATCAGGGGATCCTTGTGGTTAATCGCCTGGAAAGGTCTTATCCATTATCTCATATTATCTTCCCTTCCACACCCCCTTCATTATCCCCTTGAAGATTGATATTAGAACTTTGTTCTTGACCTCTCTGTCCTTTGACCTCTTTTTCATGTCTTTTGCCACAGTATGCTGCATTTTTGGTTAATTTTTCAGCTTGATATTTAACTTCATTAATTTTCTCTTCAGTTCTGACTAGTTATTTCAGCTTTTGGTTTCTCAAATTCCTAAATGAACATTGTTTTTTTTTTTTTTTTTTTTCTTTTGTTAAAGTCAAACTCTGTCTTCGTATATCAAGTTTAGTACCTCTCTATCTCTCTCTGTCTCTTTTTCTCTTTGTAAATAGTTGTTTCTTGGTACTCCAGTGCAGGAATTCCCTGAAACCTGGATTGAAGTCTCTTTAATGTCCATTTGTGACTTCTGCTTTTAGAACAAATCCCAGCCCCAAACCATTTAAAGTGTGGGTTTATAGTTAGATTTTCTCAGCAGAGAATTCACCTACCCCATCACTTCTTTTGCTTCCATCAAGAACCAAGGACAAGGCAGACAAAGCTATTTCTTTCTCTTTTGGAGTCTTTTTTTAGATTCACTCACTGAGAATATTTCCTTTTTGAGGTTCCTTTTTTAGTCCTGGATTTTTTTTTTTTTTTTTTTTGCCATGATTTCCTTTGACTCCTCATCCACTCTGTCCTGCAGTCTTGGAACTTGTTAAAACCTAGGTGTGAGGTCCCCCATGGTCGGCAGATGACGCTGAACGGGTCAGCGCCAGCATCAGCTTGTCTCCCTGAATTCACGCTGACTTACTCTTTTGAGCCTCCGAGAATTTGCCTTACTTTGTTACAGCTCTACCATCCATTTCAAAACATATTTTAAAAATTGTTCTGTATTTCAGGTATCTCTAGATTGTATTTCTAGAAGCAGACATCTCCAGGGTAAATTAATGCTCCAGTGTCTGAGCAGTACATTAGCGTATAAGAGGATGTGCATAGTTTATATTCAAATACCTCACCATTTTACAATAAGGGACTTGAGCATCCAAGGATTTTGGTATTGGGGGCAGGGGAGTGAGGTCCTGGAACTAGTCCCCTGTGGACGCAGGGGGACAGCTGAATGAAAGCAGGTGTGTTGGTGTATTGGGCAGTGGGAAGATAAGGACCTCCTGTCTACTAATGTGGTGTTCTCTAAGAAGTATGCAGCAGTGTCATCGAATGCCTATTCAACATCTTTATAACATGAGGTGGGCCTTTCCAGGTGGCTCAGTGGTAAAGAATCTGGCTGCCAGTGCAGGAGACCTGGGTTTGATCCCTGGGTTGGAAAGATCCCCTGGAGAAGGAAATGGCAACCCACTCCAGTATTCTTGCCTGGGAAATCCCATGGAGAGAGGAGCCTGGAGGACTATAGTCCGTGGGGTTGCAGAGTCAGGCACAACTGAGCACGCATGCACATAAGTAGAAAGACTGCTGTGTTGTCAGCTAAGACAATAATGAAGATACCAGCGTGGTTGTCTGGTGTAGACACGGTTGATTTATCAAGAAAGTCACTTACCCTGCTGGTAAATGTGTTTCTAAACTTCCAAACTGGACTGACAACTCTTGTATTGATCAAATGTTGGAGAATTTGTGAGGAAAAAGGCACAAACCTTGGGGCAATCAATATCAGAGGCCTGGGGGAGCAAATCCTTTTCAAACTCTAGATTGCTTTTCTCAGAAGAGGAAGAAGAGTGTGTGTGTGTGCGTGTGTGTGTGTGTGTGTGTGTGGAGGGAGAGATGCTGACCTGGAATGGGTGAGGAGCACTGGCTATAGCTTCACTGCAGGGAAGGACAGGAGAAGTTATCTCTTTCACTGACAGAAGCTTATGCGGTGTCATGTTTGGTAGGAAAGGTCCAGTTTGGTTCTGATGTAAAATGAGGTCTGGAAAGTGCAGCTGATAATTAATCACAGGTCTTCTTCAGCCCCTGGCTTCTCGGATGAACTCCTGCAGGGGTCTCCATCAGGCCTGGGCTTCTTTGAATTCTGGCTAATGATCCGGAGGAGGGTGTATCCAGTAGACTAATGACTCTGAATCACGTTCATTTCGAGGGCTTAAATCATCGGCGTGGACTGAAAAGAATGTGCATTGTATTAACTTCCTATTGCTCTGTAACAAATTACCACCAGTTCATGATTTAAAACAGTATGAATTTATTGCCTTAGGGTCTTGTGGGCCAGAAGTCTGACAAGGGTCTCAGAGACTGAAGTCAGGGTGTGGGCAGGGCTGCATTCCTTGTGAAGCTCTGGCAGGATATTTCCCGGCTCTTTCCAGCTTAGATGGGTCTCTTCCATTGCTGCCTCCCTCTGGTTCTCAGCAGTCAGAAAAGGGTCTTCCCTCTGAAGGGCCCTTGTGATCTCACTGGGCCATCTTGATAATCCAGAATACTCTTCCCAGCTCAAGGTTGTTGACCTCGGTGACATCTGCAAAGTCCCTTGCCGTGCATGGTGACATATTTATAGATTCTGGGGATAAGGTTGTGGACTTCCTTGGAGGGTGGGGGTATTGCCCTGCCCATCACACATGTAAAGGTTATAGAAATTGGAGCCGTGTAAAATCAGTCTCAAAAATGGAAATGAATGGAAGAGTGAACATGGCTAATTTCAGTGGTCCTGATCCAGCAGGGATCAGAGACATCCCCTTCTCCCTTGCCCTGTGGGCCCAGAGAACCCACTTGAGAGACACGTGCAGGGTGGGCCACTGGATATTCAGAGTCTATGGATAGTCAAATGAGTGTTGCTGTTTAGTTCAAAGTCAAATATCAGACTGGGTACGTGTGTGAGTCACTCGGTCATATCTGTCTCTTCGTGATTCCGTGGACTGTAGCCTGCCAGGCTCCTCTGTCTATAGCATTCTCCAGGCGAGAATACTGGAGTGGGTGGCCATTTCCTTCTCCAGGGAATCTTCCCGACCCAGGGATCAAACTCACGTCTCCTGCATCTCCTGCACTGGCAGGCAGATTCTTTACCACTGAGCCACCGGGGGCACCTCTGCTTTCTGTAATGCAGTCCAGTGCTACAGGGATGTGCCCTCCAAGTCTGGCTGGGAGGCTGAACGACTGAGTAAATGAACACAGACACTATGGCACAATCATCTCAGGACACCTCAAAACCATGTCAGTGCTTTGTTATTTAAATTCTTCTCTTGCATAAGCTTCCTTTGATCAGGAGCCTAGAACACCAAGAGGACACGCAGACACACACATGCAAATTAACAACTGTGAGTTCTAACGGACAGGATAAGGCTTCCCCTTCTCAGGACTGTTCAGTTAAGCCTGGGTTGGAGGAAACTCAGTGCTCTCCGGTTGGGGGCCCAGCAGGACTGTGGCAGGGTGATCTTAGCATCTCTAATGTACCAACCCAGACTGTGAACTGTTCTTAATCAGACTCTTAGTTCAGGGTAATTAAGCTTCTTCTGGCTGTACTGAATGTCCTGGTTTGCAACAGCAGTTGGGTAAACGTTAATACTGTCCACCTTGGCCATGGGAGCTTCCTTGAGTTCCTCTGTTTCTCTGGACAGGATTCAGACCCTTATGAGGAGAATACAATCAACCAGGAGCTCTCATGGGGTCTCTGAGCTTGCAGCCATCAGAGGGATTATTGCAAAGGCAGGAGATGGGCTAGCACAGCCAACAAACCTCCCCTGAGCCTAAGGGCCTTTCCTCTTCTCCAGGGAGCTGCTTCCTTACTCAAGTTCTCAGGTGGGTTTTGAAGGGAAGCCGGCATGTCTGAAAAGGACATTGATGGGAAAGGTCAAGGGGAGAGTGGTCCATGAGGGAAACTGTTCTTACAGATAAGCCTGTGTCTCCAGAATTAGGATGGAAAACAGCTGATAAGACTTTAAAGTCTATCTTATTAGATGCTCTCAACCATGAACTAGGCTTCATGATGGGCCCATGGCTTGTGCGCTGTGGTGTTATCTTTGGGTTTCCCTTGCGGCTCACTGGTCAAGAGCCTACCTGCAATGCAGGCGAGCCAGGTTCAATCCCTGGGTGGGGACTATCCTCTGGAGTAGGAAATGGCAGCCCACTCCAGAATTCTTGGCTGGGAAATCCCATGGACAGAGAAACCTGGTGAGCTATGGTCCATGGGGTCACAAAAGTTGGACACTACTTTGTGACTAAACCTACCATAAAATGACTAACTAATCTTCTCTAGGGTTAAATGAAAAGGAACTCCTGGAATCTGAATGTGTGTGACTGTATATACCCCACTGTTTACCGTCAGCAGAGCTGATAGCCCCTAGTTTTGTGATGCTATTTGAAGTTTTCTCAATGTGAGACGGTTTCACCTCCATCTGAGGCAGGAAAGAAAAATAAAAAGCGCTTTCATTTTGAGCAGGTTACTTAGCTTGTCTAAGCCTCAGTGTCTTCATCTATAAAATGGGGACGATAATACCAGACTCAAGTGTGTGGTTTTCTTGTGGGGTTAAATGAGAGAGTGCGTGTGAAGCTCAGTGGAAAGTGTCAGCCACAGGATGAGCTCGCTGCAGAATTAGCTCTTCTTCCTGGTGACAGGTGCCCAAGTAGGACGTGGTGTTGGCAACAAGGCCAAGAGTAGGGGTGCAAAGATAGCTAATGTCGAGTCCTGCCTGAGAAATTGTTTGCAGTTGCTTGAGGGGAGATATGTGAATATATGGGGCTTCCCAGGTGTCTCAGGGTAAAGGATCAACCTGCCAGTGCAGGAGACATGAGTTCAATCCCTGAATAGGGAAGATTCCCTGGAGAAGAAATGGCAACCCACTCCAAATATTCTTGCCCGAGAAAGCCAATGGACAGAGGAGCCTGACAGGCTACTACAGTCCACGGGATCGCAAAAGAACTGGACACGACTTAGTGACTAAATGGCAACAGCAACAATCTGGATATATAAGAATAAATGAACAACCATGGGTCCCCTTAAAATTATGACTAGGGGCAGCACAAATGGCCCATTGTACCTGGGATGGGATTGGAGATTGTGAGGAAGGACTTCTAGAGCCAGATGGTCTTGAATTAAGTCTGGACCCATAAGTAGGTGTTCATGAGGTAGATGGGTGGAAAAGAGGTCCCTCTTGCTTGACAGAGTACCCATCATATAGGGTCCTGGCAGCACAGACCCAGGGCACTGCCTGTCTGTACCCTGACTATGGTCTGTTGAGGGCAGAGGAGTATTCCCATGTGCAGGTAAAGTCGAGAGGGAAGGACTCATCCTAAGGGGTTCAACTTCTGCAGTCAGATGGCCTTCGAGGCAGGCACAGGAAACCTACATCCTGGCTCAGATTCTTTGTAGGTTCCTGGCACTGGAGATTTCCCTATTGTCCCAAAAGTGGGAGGATTTACCGTCAGCAGAGCTGATAGCCCCTAGTTTTGTGATGCTATTTGAAGTTTTCTCAATGTGAGACGGTTTCACCTCCATCTGAGGCAGGAAAGAAAAATAAAAAGCGCTTTCATTTTGAGCAGGTTACTTAGCTTGTCTAAGCCTCAGTGTCTTCATCTATAAAATGGGGACGATAATACCAGACTCAAGTGTGTGGTTTTCTTGTGGGGTTAAATGAGAGAGTGCGTGTGAAGCTCAGTGGAAAGTGTCAGCCACAGGATGAGCTCGCTGCAGAATTAGCTCTTCTTCCTGGTGACAGGTGCCCAAGTAGGACGTGGTGTTGGCAACAAGGCCAAGAGTAGGGGTGCAAAGATAGCTAATGTCGAGTCCTGCCTGAGAAATTGTTTGCAGTTGCTTGAGGGGAGATATGTGAATATATGGGGCTTCCCAGGTGTCTCAGGGTAAAGGATCAACCTGCCAGTGCAGGAGACATGAGTTCAATCCCTGAATAGGGAAGATTCCCTGGAGAAGAAATGGCAACCCACTCCAAATATTCTTGCCCGAGAAAGCCAATGGACAGAGGAGCCTGACAGGCTACTACAGTCCACGGGATCGCAAAAGAACTGGACACGACTTAGTGACTAAATGGCAACAGCAACAATCTGGATATATAAGAATAAATGAACAACCATGGGTCCCCTTAAAATTATGACTAGGGGCAGCACAAATGGCCCATTGTACCTGGGATGGGATTGGAGATTGTGAGGAAGGACTTCTAGAGCCAGATGGTCTTGAATTAAGTCTGGACCCATAAGTAGGTGTTCATGAGGTAGATGGGTGGAAAAGAGGTCCCTCTTGCTTGACAGAGTACCCATCATATAGGGTCCTGGCAGCACAGACCCAGGGCACTGCCTGTCTGTACCCTGACTATGGTCTGTTGAGGGCAGAGGAGTATTCCCATGTGCAGGTAAAGTCGAGAGGGAAGGACTCATCCTAAGGGGTTCAACTTCTGCAGTCAGATGGCCTTCGAGGCAGGCACAGGAAACCTACATCCTGGCTCAGATTCTTTGTAGGTTCCTGGCACTGGAGGATTTCCCTTTGCAAAGTGGGAGGATTCCTTCTGCATCCTGTCCCTTCTGGTAGTGATCGAGAGAGGTGCCCTGAAGAGGTCACCCTGGGAAAGTGCCAACAGAGGAGGAAGATTCATCTCGTCAAGCAGAGATGAACTCTTCCCTCTTCTCTGACCTGCCCTTTCCTTCTTTCAGCAAGTGCCACCAATTCCTGCCAACTCTGAGTGACATGTGGGTCATCAACAGTGTCTTCATTCTCTCCTCCCAGGGGTAGAAGGACCTAACTCAGTTTTGTACATAGTATGTACTTGTATAATCAAAGCTATGATTTTTCTAGTAGTCATGTACAGATGTGAGAGTTGGACCTTAAGGAAGGCTGAGTGCCAAAGAATTGATTCTTTCAAACTGTGGTGCCAGAGAAGACTCTTGAGATTCCCTTGGACAGCAAAGAGATCAAACCAGTCAATCCTAAAGGAAATCAACCCTGAATAGTCATTGGAAGGATGATGCTGAAGCTCCAATACTTTGGCCACCTGATGCGAAGAGCCAACTCATTGGAAAAGATCCTGATGCTGGGAAAGACTGAGGGCAGGAGGAGAAGGGAGCAACTGAGGATGAGATGATTGGATGGCATTATCTACTCGATGGACATGAGTCTGAGAAGACTCCAGGAGATAGTGGAGACAGGGAAGCCTGGTGTGCTGCAGTCTATGGGGTCACAGAGTCAGACAATGACTTAGTAGTTAAACAACAACAAATATACTCCGCAATTGCTAGTTGGAAGAAATAGCAATTTCTTCTATCAATGGAGGCTCTTCTCAGCGTATATTTGGGCAGCAAGTTCTATGTATTTCGAAGGCAGGCCCACACCTGGCCTGCTCAACAGTCTGCCTGGGGCCAGTGGAAGGCTTGACATTTTGTCACTTCTCAACAGATGTTGAGTGTATTTTTTTCTGGTCATTAATGCAAAGTTTCAGGATCACCTCTAACCACTTCCCTCTGCTCTTAATGAGTTACTAGGCCTTGTCAACTGGTGTGTATAAATATTCTCACATTTTTGTTCTTTATATTCCTTGAATTCAGGCCGTGGCTATTTAAACTTTTAAGAAAATCTTTTATCCAGTCACCTGGTCTTTCTGTTTTCAGTGTTATCTCACCCTTTGTTTAAACCTTCCTACTCTACCTTTTAAAAGTATGGACTGATCACTCGTCATCAATCAACTGTGTGTGTGTCTGTTCATTCTTTAGCATGGAAATAACCTATAAATCACAATATAGTCTGGACCTAACTCTCAAGATGTGATTTCCTTCTTCCAGTTGCTGTAAAAACATGTGCAAACATGTCATACCATTTCTATTTTGTGTCTTCTGTCTTCATGAATGTGCTTATGTCATTCTCTTTTCCTAGAATGCCATATCTGTTACTTAAGACTCAGTCTGAATGCTACCTTGCCTTATTCAGAGGCAGAGGGTTTGAAATTTAGAGTTTAAATGGCCCTTGAAATCTTACATTTCTACCTCCTCACTGTATGTGTGGGGAAAGAAAACCTAGAGAGGAGGCAGGGACCCCAGTCAATCCTAAAGGAAATCAATCCTAAAGGAAATCAATCCTGAATATCCCCTGGAAGAACTGATGTTGAAGGTGAAGCTGCAACACTTTGGCCACCTGAGGCAAAGAGCTGACTCATTGGAAAAGACCCTGATTCTGGGAAAGACTGAGGGCAGGAGGAGAAGGGAGTGACTGAGGATGAGATGATTGGATGGCATTATCTACTCGATGGACATGAGTCTGAGAAGACTCCAGGAGATAGTGGAGACAGGGAAGCCTGGTGTGCTGCAGTCTATGGGGTCACAGAGTCAGACAATGACTTAGTAGTTAAACAACAACAAATATACTCCGCAATTGCTAGTTGGAAGAAATAGCAATTTCTTCTATCAATGGAGGCTCTTCTCAGCGTATATTTGGGCAGCAAGTTCTATGTATTTCGAAGGCAGGCCCACACCTGGCCTGCTCAACAGTCTGCCTGGGGCCAGTGGAAGGCTTGACATTTTGTCACTTCTCAACAGATGTTGAGTGTATTTTTTTCTGGTCATTAATGCAAAGTTTCAGGATCACCTCTAACCACTTCCCTCTGCTCTTAATGAGTTACTAGGCCTTGTCAACTGGTGTGTATAAATATTCTCACATTTTTGTTCTTTATATTCCTTGAATTCAGGCCGTGGCTATTTAAACTTTTAAGAAAATCTTTTATCCAGTCACCTGGTCTTTCTGTTTTCAGTGTTATCTCACCCTTTGTTTAAACCTTCCTACTCTACCTTTTAAAAGTATGGACTGATCACTCGTCATCAATCAACTGTGTGTGTGTCTGTTCATTCTTTAGCATGGAAATAACCTATAAATCACAATATAGTCTGGACCTAACTCTCAAGATGTGATTTCCTTCTTCCAGTTGCTGTAAAAACATGTGCAAACATGTCATACCATTTCTATTTTGTGTCTTCTGTCTTCATGAATGTGCTTATGTCATTCTCTTTTCCTAGAATGCCATATCTGTTACTTAAGACTCAGTCTGAATGCTACCTTGCCTTATTCAGAGGCAGAGGGTTTGAAATTTAGAGTTTAAATGGCCCTTGAAATCTTACATTTCTACCTCCTCACTGTATGTGTGGGGAAAGAAAACCTAGAGAGGAGGCAGGGCTTATGTTAGATCAGCATTAAAGCCAGGACTAAAGAGGATCCCCTGGCTCTCAATTCACTACTCTTTGTATGTAGCCAATGCCTTTCATTTCCCTTCAATAATGTCTCTTATGACACTTTTTTACATCCCATTTTGCTTTGCATTTTTTTTGTAGTTGTCTGTATTTATAGCTCTGAAGGTAGAGACATCTTAGTCATCTTAGTATATTCCCTGGCAATGAGCACAGGACTTACATATGTTAGATGGCTTTCTCTGTGCACTACACATAAATGGGTGAATGGTTGAGGGATGGGTGCTTGGAAAAGTGGGTGAACGGATGGATCGGTAGGCGGAGGGATGGATGGATAGATGCATGGATGTGGTGATGGCTGGACAGGTGGATGGATGGTTGAAGGCATGCACATATGAATGGACATATGGATGGATGTTTGGATGGACAGATGGATGGACAGATGGTTAGATGAATAAATGAGCAAATGGATGAATGCATGCATACACACATGAATGAATAATTGGATAATTATTGATGTAGCAATTCTCTAGGAATGTGCTCAGGTATCCATATAGCCCCATGGCAGACTTTATCTGCCAGTATGTGTATTGTGTAGCACAGCTGCAGGTGTGGCTTACTCATTTTCTGAAGTGATGAGGAAAGAATTATGGGAAGGGGGACTGGGGAAGGCGTATGCCCTTCCAAGTGTACATAATAATAATATAATTCTTCATTTATTACAGAGCCAGTATTAAGTACTCTATGCACATTATCATATTTAATCCTCACAGCAACTTCATGAAACAAGTTTCTTATTATCCACAATTTGCAGGCATTTAATGAGGTTGAATACCTTGTCAAGGAATTTGGAGAGCCCGTGTTTTAGCCATTTGGAAACCCAGGGCCTCACCTACTATGCAGAGCCAGGAAATATTGGGGTAGCCATTGGGTGGGAGGCCTTGGACATGGGAGCTGTCATGTTTGAACCCAGCCAGGCCACTCATTTCCTGATCAGGCAAATCACTTAATTCAGCTTCTCAGTTTGCTCTATAGTTTCATGGAAGTAATAGAATCTTCTTAACAGGATTGCTGTGAAAATTAATGACTGCATATAAAGTGGTTTAAGATAAAGATCCTCAGATAAAAGGAGCTGGAGGGAGAGAGTTTGAAGGGCTATTAGGAAAGAGTGAGGAACTGCAGCTTATTCTGTTTCCATGGGCTGGGCTGCACGTAGGCAATGCATTTGTTAAAAATGCAGTTTCAAATTGATTTTCATGGATGAAGCATTCTGGGGAAGAACTAGAACCTGGTAAGTAATTGCTAGGTTCCATTTTTTTTTATACATCTATAAAATATGATTTTAAATAGTCTATTGTTTCAGAAGGAGAACTCCTGTTATGAATTAATTACAGTGGTAATTGGGAATTTTCTGGCAGTCCAGTGATTAGGATTCTGCACTGCCAATGCAGGGGATGTGGGTTCAATCCCTGGTTGGGAAACTAAGGTCCCACATGCAGTATAGCCAAAGAATCAAAACATTAAAACAGAAACAGTATTTGTAACAAATTCCATAAAGACGTTAAAAATGGTCCACATCAAAAAAAAAAAAGAAATCCTAAAAAAAAAAAAAGATGACAGTGGTTATTACCACAAGGGGACCAGGGGTAAAAAGTGCCACATAGCCTTGATCTCAGGGTCAGCCCGGCTTCTCTAGTGGCAAGCTCAGAGTGCCATGTTCTTTCCCTTGTCTGCTTGTGCTTGGCCACAGATATGGGCAGGAGATGGAAAAAGAGAAGCTCTTTATGTTAGTGCATCCCCTCCTCCCCTCCCCCCCCAAGATGGGAGTGTCTTAGCATAGGTTGATTTTGTCACCCTTCATTATCTTGTACTCGACCACCCCACATGAACTGGTGCTGAATGGATGAGCAAATGCCCCCTGGCCTCTTCTACCTCAGCCAGGTATTACACTATATTTACATACACTTTCTCATCCATTCATGTGCTCATCAAATATTTATGGAACATCAGCTCTGTGCCAGACACTGTTCTAATGCTGGGGATCCAACAGATGCGATCTCTACCCTGTAGAGAGATTCATTGCCAAATCATCAAACAGCTGACATAATTAAAGAGATGACAAGAGCGATGAGGAAAAGTAAAGGGAAGTGAGGAAGCCTGTGAAAAAAGAGTGTGACTCTGTGGGCTGAAGTCAAGGAAGGGTCCAGGAGGAGGCGATTTTACCTGGGGCTGAAAGATGAGCAGGAGCTACTAGGGTTTACAGTGCCCAGTTCCTGTACAGGTGTGCAGGATACAGAGATGAATAGGACCTAGGAGATACATGTCACAGCCTTGACATCAGGTGCTTTCGCTGTGGTCTAGGAGATGGACCAACACACCAGCAGTGACAGACAGATCGGCAAGTCCTCTAGACAGACCTGCCTGAGGAGGAGGGGTGGAGCTCTTACCTGGAGAATTTTTGTCTGAATTTTGGTCCTGTCTGAGGATTCTGCACTGCCAATGCAGGATGTGGGTTCAATCCCTGGTTGGGAAACTAAGGTCCCACATGCAGTATAGCCAAAGAATCAAAACATTAAAACAGAAACAGTATTTGTAACAAATTCCATAAAGACGTTAAAAATGGTCCACATCAAAAAAAAAAAAGAAATCCTAAAAAAAAAAAAAGATGACAGTGGTTATTACCACAAGGGGACCAGGGGTAAAAAGTGCCACATAGCCTTGATCTCAGGGTCAGCCCGGCTTCTCTAGTGGCAAGCTCAGAGTGCCATGTTCTTTCCCTTGTCTGCTTGTGCTTGGCCACAGATATGGGCAGGAGATGGAAAAAGAGAAGCTCTTTATGTTAGTGCATCCCCTCCTCCCCTCCCCCCCCAAGATGGGAGTGTCTTAGCATAGGTTGATTTTGTCACCCTTCATTATCTTGTACTCGACCACCCCACATGAACTGGTGCTGAATGGATGAGCAAATGCCCCCTGGCCTCTTCTACCTCAGCCAGGTATTACACTATATTTACATACACTTTCTCATCCATTCATGTGCTCATCAAATATTTATGGAACATCAGCTCTGTGCCAGACACTGTTCTAATGCTGGGGATCCAACAGATGCGATCTCTACCCTGTAGAGAGATTCATTGCCAAATCATCAAACAGCTGACATAATTAAAGAGATGACAAGAGCGATGAGGAAAAGTAAAGGGAAGTGAGGAAGCCTGTGAAAAAAGAGTGTGACTCTGTGGGCTGAAGTCAAGGAAGGGTCCAGGAGGAGGCGATTTTACCTGGGGCTGAAAGATGAGCAGGAGCTACTAGGGTTTACAGTGCCCAGTTCCTGTACAGGTGTGCAGGATACAGAGATGAATAGGACCTAGGAGATACATGTCACAGCCTTGACATCAGGTGCTTTCGCTGTGGTCTA
The DNA here is from genome assembly GCA_022376925.1 of Tragulus kanchil. Classification (NCBI taxonomy): domain Eukaryota; kingdom Metazoa; phylum Chordata; class Mammalia; order Artiodactyla; family Tragulidae; genus Tragulus; species Tragulus kanchil. Next base: position 70,541,054 of record JAIOJX010000003.1, on the reverse strand, counting down.
GGAGATGGACCAACACACCAGCAGTGACAGACAGATCGGCAAGTCCTCTAGACAGACCTGCCTGAGGAGGAGGGGTGGAGCTCTTACCTGGAGAATTTTTGTCTGAATTTTGGTCCTGTCTGAGGAGTCTGCATTGCTCTGAAGCATGGTGGGATTGCGTGCTTAGCCACTCAGTCATGTCCGACTCTTTTCAACCCCATGGACTGTAACCCACCGGAGTCCTCTGTCCATGGAGTTCTTCAGGCAAGAATACTAGAGTGGGTTTTCATGCCCTCCTCCAGGGGATCTTCCCAACCTGGGGATCAAACCTGGGTCTCCTGCATTGAGGGCAGATTCTTTACTGTCTGAATACTGGAGTTGGTAGCTTAGCCCTTCTCCAGGGGATCTTCCCAACCCAGGAATTGACCTGGGATCTCTTGCATTGCAGGCAGATTCTTTACCAGCTGAGCTACCAGGGATTAGTAGTAGATGATTGGTGAGGGAGGGGGTCAAGGGCATTTCGGGGATTGGGAACACCTTGTGGGAAAGCTCAGACTGCTAAAGTATCCTTTGGTGAAAGCACAAGTAGCTTTTCAAACCTGGAGCTTTGAGATATCCTGGTGAGACACGCTGGGAGAAAGAGGAGGAAGTCAGGTAAGGAAGGGTCTTGTCAGTTATGATGCTGAGGAACTGGGACTTGATTCTCTTTCCTATGGGAACTGTTGAGGGTTTTTGACCTGGAGAGTGAGGGATCCGATTGGCCCTAGGGCATCCTCACTTCAGCGGTCACCAGGAGAGTTGGGGAATGACCATTTGAGACTGGGTGGCTGGATGTGATTGGGAGGGTACAAGATGGCAGTCAAGAGAATGGCTCTTTACTATGTTCTCCAGGACATGACTCTGCAGAGTTCTTTAAACAGCATTTCCTTGATCAACTGCTCATCTTCTCCCTCCTCTTAGAGTCCACCACCAAGCGTCATTGTGAGGAACCAGGTGGCAAAGATCCTTGATGGACTGGTATAGGTTTTCCAAGTCCCTTTGATCTTGGGACTGTTTCTTTCTTTATGAAACAGATACTAACATCCAGAGTGATCTTCCTAAAAGTAAATGCCGAGCACATCAATCTTCGCTTGACATCATTCAGTGTTTTTTGGACAGAGTTTGGATTACTTGCCTTGGATCTCAAAGCACTTTTGGAACTAGTGTTTGGGAGACCATGTTGGGAGAAATGTTTCCATCTGTAGATCTTCTTTTTAGAGAAATGTCTTTTCAACTCTTGTCTATTTTATTTGGTTCGTTTTCTTTTCATTACTGGGTTGCAGAAGGTCTTTAGATGTTTTGAATATAAATCTCTTGTTGAATATCTGTTGAAAAAATTTCTTTCAGTGTGGGTTTTGAGATCACAGTGTTATGTATAGATTCAGAAGGGAAAGAAGATGAATGGAGCTTAGGGCAGGTTGCATTTAGAAGACCTGAGGTATATTCAGTCTATGGCTTTGTCAGAACCGGTCTTGAGGTGTTCTGGGGTAGGGCGTGGGCTTTCCTGCCTCTATTATCCTATCTATCAAATGCGAGAACAGTATCAGCTTGTCTTTTTCAAGGATTATCATAAAGTTAAAATGAAATATATGAAAGCAGCTTGAAAGAGTGAAAAACCATATATGGTTGGTTGTGCCACACTGCAATTACATATATTTCAGACCACTCTCTGAAGGCAAAGACTTGAAGTCACTTTCTGTCTTACCTCTTCTCCTCCTGGAGGAGGAAATGGCAACCCACTCTAGGATTCTTGCCTGGAGAATCCCATGGACAGAGGAGCCTGGCGGGCTATAGTCCATGGGGTCACACAGAGTCAGATGTGACTGAAGTGACTTAGCACGCACACACACCTATTTGCATAACTTCTTCTCTTGCCTTTTGCACCTGTCCGTGACAAACAAAATTCTTCTCCACTTACCTCCTCTGAATGTGTGCAACTGGGTGTAATGTGTTTGAATTCCAAACCTGACCAGAATACAAGAAACAAGTATCGTGGTCCTCTATTTGCTTATGTATTGTTCTTTATCTCCATCCCATCCCTCATCCACCACATAGTGATTGCTTTTTAACTATATATTCCAGACACACGCTAGTGACAAAACAGGACAGACACAGTCCTTTGTCTCTTGGCCTCAAGACTTTAGTGAGAGTCAGACGATTAGGTCATCATCCTCATGAAACGGGGTTACAGGAACATCAGAAAACAAAAGTTGGGACTGTTTCTTTCTTTATGAAACAGATACTAACATCCAGAGTGATCTTCCTAAAAGTAAATGCCGAGCACATTTGTTACTTGGGCCTTGGATCTCAAAGCACTTTTGGAACTAGTGTTTGGGAGACCATGTTGGGAGAAATGTTTCCATCTGTAGATCTTCTTTTTAGAGAAATGTCTTTTCAACTCTTGTCTATTTTATTTGGTTCGTTTTCTTTTCATTACTGGGTTGCAGAAGGTCTTTAGATGTTTTGAATATAAATCTCTTGTTGAATATCTGTTGAAAAAATTTCTTTCAGTGTGGGTTTTGAGATCACAGTGTTATGTATAGATTCAGAAGGGAAAGAAGATGAATGGAGCTTAGGGCAGGTTGCATTTAGAAGACCTGAGGTATATTCAGTCTATGGCTTTGTCAGAACCGGTCTTGAGGTGTTCTGGGGTAGGCGTGGGCTTTCCTGCCTCTATTATCCTATCTATCAAATGCGAGAACAGTATCAGCTTGTCTTTTTCAAGGATTATCATAAAGTTAAAATGAAATATATGAAAGCAGCTTGAAAGAGTGAAAAACCATATATGGTTGGTTGTGCCACACTGCAATTACATATATTTCAGACCACTCTCTGAAGGCAAAGACTTGAAGTCACTTTCTGTCTTACCTCTTCTCCTCCTGGAGGAGGAAATGGCAACCCACTCTAGGATTCTTGCCTGGAGAATCCCATGGACAGAGGAGCCTGGCGGGTTATAGTCCATGGGGTCACACAGAGTCAGATGTGACTGAAGTGACTTAGCACGCACACACACCTATTTGCATAACTTCTTCTCTTGCCTTTTGCACCTGTCCGTGACAAACAAAATTCTTCTCCACTTACCTCCTCTGAATGTGTGCAACTGGGTGTAATGTGTTTGAATTCCAAACCTGACCAGAATACAAGAAACAAGTATCGTGGTCCTCTATTTGCTTATGTATTGTTCTTTATCTCCATCCCATCCCTCATCCACCACATAGTGATTGCTTTTTAACTATATATTCCAGACACACGCTAGTGACAAAACAGGACAGACACAGTCCTTTGTCTCTTGGCCTCAAGACTTTAGTGAGAGTCAGACGATTAGGTCATCATTATCACACAGGTCATGAAACGGGGTTACAGGAACATCAGAAAACAAAAGACAGAATCTGGGGAGAAGCCTAAGAAGCAAAGGAGAGCAGAGGAGAAGCTGGAGCTGTGAGGCCAGGAAGGTTCTAAAGGAGACACTTAGGTTCTAAAGGAGGGCCTGCCACATCCAGGAGAGGAAGTGTGGATTCATGAAACTCACATCTTGATCTTTCCCATTCACATTTTTAATTTTATGGACTATTTTTTGTTCTTCTCTGCATAGATTTTTTTTTATATAAAAAATTATGTATTTATTTGACTGTGTGGAGTCTTAGTTGGAACATGCAGGATCTTTTTTTAGTTGCGGCATGCAAGATCTAATTCCCTGACCAGGGGTCGAACCCTGGACCCCTTGCATTGGGAGCTCTGACTCTTAGCCACTGGACCACCAGGGAAGTCCCACACCTTTTTTCAGAGTTAGTTGGTTGAGTTTTGATCAGATTCCTATTCTTGCTTCTTCTAACCCTTTGCTGAAGATGATAACGACCGTACATTGTTCAAAAAAGAGCTGATGGGAAGGAATAGAAGAGGAGAGCCGGGGTAATTCCCTAACTCCAGTGTCAAACCTTGGAGAATTAACAAAACTGCTCTTCTCTATGGGCACTTTCTATCCTTGTCCAGACCCAGTATTCCAGAATCAGCTGGATCTTTCTAGATAGCCACTTGTTTCATGTCACCGTCTGCTCGCTCTTGGAGAAGAGGCAGAACTCAAACCTTCTGGCTGTGAGATACCCCATCAGTAGGGTGCTCAGTGCCTGGGACCAGAAGTGTCCCCAGGAAAGGCAGTGTTGAGCGGGGCTCTGGCTATGCCATAGGCACAGGGTGCCTCGGGCCTGGCATCTCTGCTCTGGGCCAAACCTGACCAGAATACAAGAAACAAGTATCGTGGTCCTCTATTTGCTTATGTATTGTTCTTTATCTCCATCCCATCCCTCATCCACCACATAGTGATTGCTTTTTAACTATATATTCCAGACACACGCTAGTGACAAAACAGGACAGACACAGTCCTTTGTCTCTTGGCCTCAAGACTTTAGTGAGAGTCAGACGATTAGGTCATCATTATCACACAGGTCATGAAACGGGGTTACAGGAACATCAGAAAACAAAAGACAGAATCTGGGGAGAAGCCTAAGAAGCAAAGGAGAGCAGAGGAGAAGCTGGAGCTGTGAGGCCAGGAAGGTTCTAAAGGAGACACTTAGGTTCTAAAGGAGGGCCTGCCACATCCAGGAGAGGAAGTGTGGATTCATGAAACTCACATCTTGATCTTTCCCATTCACATTTTTAATTTTATGGACTATTTTTTGTTCTTCTCTGCATAGATTTTTTTTTATATAAAAAATTATGTATTTATTTGACTGTGTGGAGTCTTAGTTGGAACATGCAGGATCTTTTTAGTTGCGGCATGCAAGATCAAATTTCCCCTGACCAGGGGTCGAACCCTGGACCCCTTGCATTGGGAGCTCTGACTCTTAGCCACTGGACCACCAGGGAAGTCCCACACCTTTTTTCAGAGTTAGTTGGTTGAGTTTTGATCAGATTCCTATTCTTGCTTCTTCTAACCCTTTGCTGAAGATGATAACGACCGTACATTGTTCAAAAAAGAGCTGATGGGAAGGAATAGAAGAGGAGAGCCGGGGTAATTCCCTAACTCCAGTGTCAAACCTTGGAGAATTAACAAAACTGCTCTTCTCTATGGGCACTTTCTATCCTTGTCCAGACCCAGTATTCCAGAATCAGCTGGATCTTTCTAGATAGCCACTTGTTTCATGTCACCGTCTGCTCGCTCTTGGAGAAGAGGCAGAACTCAAACCTTCTGGCTGTGAGATACCCCATCAGTAGGGTGCTCAGTGCCTGGGACCAGAAGTGTCCCCAGGAAAGGCAGTGTTGAGCGGGGCTCTGGCTATGCCATAGGCACAGGGTGCCTCGGGCCTGGCATCTCTGCTCTGGGCTGGGCTCTTTAGGCACAAAGTACAGGACCACCTGCGGTCAGAGTCCAAGTTCAGATGAAAGGCTTTTTGTCTGTGGCCTAAAAGCATCTCCCAGATCTGAGGGACCTGTAAGAACTTAATGAGCACCTTGGCCATTCCCATGGTCCATTCTCCGAGCATCTCTGCTCACAGTTGCTGTAGTGACTCATCTGTGAAGAGCAGGAAGCTTCGGTAGCTTTAATAATGCATTTTACATGAACACGGCCCCAGTTGACAGGTGTACTATTTAATGGAAACATTAGCTGTAATGCAGCTATTGGCTGATAAGTTTTCCTTTTAACTTCCTGTGCTCTTCGGAAAAAAGTTCCACCCTGAGGGAATATGGAGTTAGTACATGAGAGCTAAGTGGCTTTAGTCAGGTGTGACTCTTTGCAGCCCTATGAGCCATAACCCACCAGGTTCCTCTGTCTGTAGAATTTTCCAGGCAAAACTACTGGAGTGGGTTGCCATTTCCTACTCCAGGGGATCTTCCTGACCCAGGGATAGAACCTGTGTCTTCTGCATTGCAGGCGGATTCTTTCCCACTGGGAAGAGCCACCTGGGAAGCCGATATGGAATTTGTTGTGCTATTCTTAGTTGTTCAGTCGTGTCTGACTCTTTGTGACCCTGTGGACTGCCGCCTACCAGGCACCTCTGTCCATGGGGATTCTCCAGGCAAGATTGCTGGAGTAATCTGGCTAAATTCAACTGAAGGTCACTCTTGTATCTCGGGTGTGCTTCCCAGCACAGAGTCTGTCACGCAGGAGGGCATGGCAAGTGGGTCCCTCCTCCTCCTCCTGGAGCCTCTGGTCTGGCTCCTGGAGGATCAGGGGTTTGTTAGAACCCATAGCATTTGGGAAGGAAGTGCAGCGTCCTCATGTGGACATTGCCAACCACGTGATCCTCTCGCTCCACCACAGACCATCTGGTGAGATCAGGTGGTGTCACCCTTTGTCTCGTAGGTGTGAGAAATCACTGATTTCTGCTTACAGAAGTTGGAAAGGAAACTTCTGTTTCAGAGACTGCCTGAGGCCTGCTGACCCTGTTTGCTGCATGTTTCCCTGATCTTCATGGGATTCAGAAGTGCCTGGGGTTTCTGTTAAACTACAGATTCCAGGGCACCATCCTTATGGGCCTGATTTGGAATGTCTGGGGCAGAATATGCTTTGAGAAATTCCTGGTTCATAAGCCTGAAACTAAGAACAACAATGAGAATTGCCATTCTCCGAGCATCTCTGCTCACAGTTGCTGTAGTGACTCATCTGTGAAGAGCAGGAAGCTTCGGTAGCTTTAATAATGCATTTTACATGAACACGGCCCCAGTTGACAGGTGTACTATTTAATGGAAACATTAGCTGTAATGCAGCTATTGGCTGATAAGTTTTCCTTTTAACTTCCTGTGCTCTTCGGAAAAAAGTTCCACCCTGAGGGAATATGGAGTTAGTACATGAGAGCTAAGTGGCTTTAGTCAGGTGTGACTCTTTGCAGCCCTATGAGCCATAACCCACCAGGTTCCTCTGTCTGTAGAATTTTCCAGGCAAAACTACTGGAGTGGGTTGCCATTTCCTACTCCAGGGGATCTTCCTGACCCAGGGATAGAACCTGTGTCTTCTGCATTGCAGGCGGATTCTTTCCCACTGGGAAGAGCCACCTGGGAAGCCGATATGGAATTTGTTGTGCTATTCTTAGTTGTTCAGTCGTGTCTGACTCTTTGTGACCCTGTGGACTGCCGCCTACCAGGCACCTCTGTCCATGGGGATTCTCCAGGCAAGATTGCTGGAGTAATCTGGCTAAATTCAACTGAAGGTCACTCTTGTATCTCGGGTGTGCTTCCCAGCACAGAGTCTGTCACGCAGGAGGGCATGGCAAGTGGGTCCCTCCTCCTCCTCCTGGAGCCTCTGGTCTGGCTCCTGGAGGATCAGGGGTTTGTTAGAACCCATAGCATTTGGGAAGGAAGTGCAGCGTCCTCATGTGGACATTGCCAACCACGTGATCCTCTCTCTCCACCACAGACCATCTGGTGAGATCAGGTGGTGTCACCCTTTGTCTCGTAGGTGTGAGAAATCACTGATTTCTGCTTACAGAAGTTGGAAAGGAAACTTCTGTTTCAGAGACTGCCTGAGGCCTGCTGACCCTGTTTGCTGCATGTTTCCCTGATCTTCATGGGATTCAGAAGTGCCTGGGGTTTCTGTTAAACTACAGATTCCAGGGCACCATCCTTATGGGCCTGATTTGGAATGTCTGGGGCAGAATATGCTTTGAGAAATTCCTGGTTCATAAGCCTGAAACTAAGAACAACAATGAGACTTCCTGGGTGGTCCAAAGGTTAAGAATCTGCCTGCCAGTGTGGGGGACACAGGTCCGATCTCTGGTTTAGGAGGATCCCACATGCCATGAGGCAACTAAACCCATGTACTTCAATTACTAAGCCTGTGCTCCAGAGCCCAGGAGCCACAACTATTGAAGCCTGTGTGCCTAGAGCCTGTGCTTCTCAACCAGAGAAGTCACTGCAATGAGAAGTAGCCCCCATTTGCTGCAACTAGAAAAAGTCCTTGTGCAGCAATGAAGACCCAGCACAGTCAAAAATAAATAAATAAACAAATCAAATTTTTTAAAAAAGGAAAAGAAAAAGAATGGCCCAGAGCTGTGACCCAAAAGAGTTGGAGACAGGCAATGATGAAAAGCCTGCTTCTTGCCACCACCATGCATCAGTTACAGGTGTGTGGCCCTGGGGGACAAGCAGGCTAAGCGACATTCATTTCCTTCAGTGCTTCTTGGTGCCAAGCCCTGTGCTACGTGCTGGGAGTACAGAAAAGAGGAAGCCATAGCTCTTGCCCCATGAAATTCACAGGCCAAGGTGAGCGGTGTTAGTCCCTCAGTTGTGTCTGACTCTTTGTGACCCCAGGGACTATGGCCCACCAGGCTCCTCTGTCCATGGAACTCTTCAGGAAAGAAGACTGGAGAGGGTTGTCATTACTCTCTAGCAAATTCAAAGTAACTACAAAATATCAAGATCGATGGTGTGTTAACATAGCACAAATCCAGTCTGAAGAGTCACAGAATAAAAATAGTCGCTGCTGTTGATTGAGCACTTACTGTGGGCTAGGCTTTGTCTTACATACATAAGATAAATTCATGGCAACAACCACTTACTTAGGGCAGGTGAGGAGAGATGTCTAGGCTGCTAAGGCTTTGCATGAGGCCACCCAGTTACTAAACAGCAGAGCCAGACTGTCCTTGCAAGTGCCATGTTCTTAAGAGCTGACCTCAGTCTTTCTGGAGAGAGGGCCTATTATTTGCTGAGCACCAACCATGTGCGGGGCAGAATATGCTTTCTGTTAGAAATTTCCTGGTTCAATAAGCCTGAAACCAAAAAGAACAACAATGAGACTTCCTGGGTGGTCCAAAGGTTAAGAATCTGCCTGCCAGTGTGGGGGACACAGGTCCGATCTCTGGTTTAGGAGGATCCCACATGCCATGAGGCAACTAAACCCATGTACTTCAATTACTAAGCCTGTGCTCCAGAGCCCAGGAGCCACAACTATTGAAGCCTGTGTGCCTAGAGCCTGTGCTTCTCAACCAGAGAAGTCACTGCAATGAGAAGTAGCCCCCATTTGCTGCAACTAGAAAAAGTCCTTGTGCAGCAATGAAGACCCAGCACAGTCAAAATAAATAAATAAACAAATCAAATTTTTTAAAAAAGGAAAAGAAAAAGAATGGCCCAGAGCTGTGACCCAAAAGAGTTGGAGACAGGCAATGATGAAAAGCCTGCTTCTTGCCACCACCATGCATCAGTTACAGGTGTGTGGCCCTGGGGGACAAGCAGGCTAAGCGACATTCATTTCCTTCAGTGCTTCTTGGTGCCAAGCCCTGTGCTACGTGCTGGGAGTACAGAAAAGAGGAAGCCATAGCTCTTGCCCCATGAAATTCACAGGCCAAGGTGAGCGGTGTTAGTCCCTCAGTTGTGTCTGACTCTTTGTGACCCCAGGGACTATGGCCCACCAGGCTCCTCTGTCCATGGAACTCTCCAGGAAAGAAGACTGGAGAGGGTTGTCATTACTCTCTAGCAAATTCAAAGTAACTACAAAATATCAAGATCGATGGTGTGTTAACATAGCACAAATCCAGTCTGAAGAGTCACAGAATAAAAATAGTCGCTGCTGTTGATTGAGCACTTACTGTGGGCTAGGCTTTGTCTTACATACATAAGATAAATTCATGGCAACAACCACTTACTTAGGGCAGGTGAGGAGAGATGTCTAGGCTGCTAAGGCTTTGCATGAGGCCACCCAGTTACTAAACAGCAGAGCCAGACTGTCCTTGCAAGTGCCATGTTCTTAAGAGCTGACCTCAGTCTTTCTGGAGAGAGGGGGCCTATTATTTGCTGAGCACCAACCATGTGCGGGGCTCACTTAACTGAATATTGTTGACATTTCTGAGGGTAGCCAGAGCTCTGCCAGCAGTCAGAGCCCAGGCGTACTTTCGGATGCATTATTGTATCTCTTAGCCCAAGCCTGAAAGGAGAGAGGGATGCTAGAAGGTTGATGCCCTTAGGCTTCCTAGCGGCCAGACAGGGCCTCATCACCTCTAGCTAGACAGCTAGGACATGGCTTCCTAGTCTATGTCGCCCAGTGAGCTCACCACGCAGGGCAAAGACAGCCCCCATCTCTACTTCCTCGCTGCCGTAAGAAAGACGGCAGCGGTTTCAGCCTAAGGCAACTGGGGATTGCATTTCCATCCTCTGGTCACTTAAAAGCATGCCCCCTGCCCAGTCCTTTGCATCCAGTCAGTCAGGTTGGTAGGTTGGTGCTGGGAGAAACCCCTGCCTGCTGGAACGGCTGTTAGAAGACCTGAGTCCCTCACAGTTCATTTGGCATCCCCCGACCTTACTCTGCACACATGCTGTCCATTAGGGTTTCGGTTGAAGACGCCCTTCTTCACTTCCTCTCCTAAAAACAGCCATGTCTTGTGTCTCCTGCAGCATGGCTGCTCCAGCCTTGGCCACATGTCGTGCATGGTCCCTGGGCCTTCAGTGTGTAGATGGGGCAGGGACAGGTCCTTAATCAATCAGCCCATTTCCATTTGCTTTTTAAGAAGTTACTATTGGGGTGCAATAATATATTTTTTAAAAAACCCACTTCTTTTACATGGGTCATCCAAAACAGGAAGTCAAAAGGTATGAATGCTCTTCCTGTGAATTAGCAGAAAGACCTTTCTCATCTGTGCCCGTGACTTCGCCTCTTGGGGCCACCGGATGTTCTTCTGGGAGAGAGGAAGGTTACAAACGGGACCCTGGGGTAGTCAGCCAGGAGGAATGAAGCAGATGGGATAGCTGTGGCTGTTGACCTTGGGAGGTGGCCTGAGAGGCACCGTGTAGAGAGACAGGCGGGTGCTGTGAGTGGGCATGGGGGTGGGCAGAGCCCGGGCAGGGGCTTTGTCTTACATACATAAGATAGGATAGGGCCAGGCCGCTCGCTCCAGGGATGTTGTATGTAAGGCAATGGGCCAGTGCTGGCCGACGAGCAGATGATGCTTGGGTGGCAGTCAAACTGGAATAATGATCCTGAGCCTTCTGGGAGCTGCTGAGAAGAGGGGCTTTGTTGGAGGAAGTGGGAGGCCAGAGGGGAGTGAGCATAGGAGAAAGAGCTCATTTCAACACCTTGCGTGTGTCGGTTGCTCTTTGGGACTCCATGGACTGTAGCCCACCAGGCTTCTCTGTCCATGGGATTCTCCAGGTAGGAATATTGGAGTGGGTCTCCAGGCCCTCCTCCAAGGGATCTTCCTGACCCAGGGATCAAACCTGTGTCTCTTTTGTCTCCTGCGTTGGCGGGTGAGTTCTTTACTGCTAGTACCCCTTGGAAGCCCCAGATACAGGGGACCAAATGCTGTGTGTGGTGAGAGGTGGAATATCATTCCCTAGGGGACATCAGGTGAGCAGCTTGTTTCGTGTGCCGCCAGATCTAATGGTAACTGAGCCTGAACTCCCTTCTGTAACTTTGAGTCTTTTATCCAGGTTCCTCCCTCTGGAACCACAAAGAGCAAATTACCCTCCTCTCCCATAGTGATGAAACTTTGGCTATGTAAGCTTCTCTTCCAAGGCTAATAGTCTTATGACATGGAGTCTAGACTTGTCCCTGTTTTAATTGCTATCTTCTGGGTATATTCTAGTTTCTCAGTGTCTTTATTGAAGTGGTAATAAAGCCAGAACCCAATACAATATTATGGGTTTGGCTGGAGAGAAAAGTCAGAAAGACAAATAAATGAGAAATACTTTAAAAAATAACACAGTAAAAAAGAGCCTGGCAGTGTGTCTGTGTCTGTTTAACATATGGAATAGAGAGAGAAAGAATATATTTTTATCTTTAATTTACCATAATGCAAAGTCAGTTCAAAGACTTTCTAGCATACCATAATTGATTTTGACTTAGATCAAAACTTACATTTTTCATTTTCTGGCCTGTTTATGTGAATGTCAAGTTATGAAAGCTTGCCGGAAGCACATGACCTGGGCCGGTACTATGGCTACCAGCTCCTCAAGTCAGTCTGTACCTCTGTTTAACCTTTGTCCATTTGCCAGGGCTGCAGTCGTCCTGGGAGGTCCTCCACTTGCAGGTAATTTCCTAACCTGGCCACACTTGTGCCTTTCTCTCTGTCAAAGCCATAACGGAACCCTGCTCTCCTCTGGACAGTTGTGGAAAAGGCTGGGCAACTCCAGCGACGACCATTTCACTTACAGTCTCTGTGAATCATCCGCAGCCCGGGGAGTCCCTCCTTCCCTATTTTGAGGGGTACAACCTGTGTGACCACACACGGCACTTGGACCCAGAATGCCTGTGACATCAGCCTTTAAAGCACAACCCAAGAAGCCTGTTTCTGATCTGTTTTAGGAGACTGTCAGTGCCTAATTCCCCTGTCATAGATAGATTGGTGCTTGGCCTCTATTCCAGCTCTGTATCTTCCAAAATCCCTTGAAGCAAGGGTTATGAATGCAAAGAGCATTCCCCAGTGAGAAGTACTCATGGGAGATTTGAAATGGGGAACTTGGTGAGATGGTCAGATTTCTGCATCTTTGGCCAATGGTGCTGGCAAACAAGGTCTTAAAGATGCTGCACTTTTCTGGAGCATAATTCTCTTGCATAATCAGCAGCTCAGATGAGTAGAGAGGCAATCTAGCAGCATGCTAATGGTTTCCAGAGTCCCACAGGGGCTCTGCTCTGAAACGCAGCCATTCCTGGGGCCGCCTCTCCACCTTCTGTTTGGGGAGGAGAAAGCAGTTGTTCTTGTGGATTGGGTCGGCAATCCAGTGACAGGAGTCATTCCTGGAGAACCAACCTGCACCCTAATCCTTGTAGCCCCTCCAATGATTTTGTGAGCCCTGAATTCCCTGTATCGAACCCCTTTCCACTTAAAATCTCTCCAGTACTTTCTGTTTCCTGAAACGGAGCCCTGACAAGGAACGCTGTTCCAAGGTTGTGTCTGAAAGGTGGTACACTCTCTTTTACCTTCTAAACAGTCTTGTGATCGCTGTTACAGAGCACTGCACTGCACCTTGAGGTTTAGTCCCGTGCCTGTTGCTTGTCACCCATGTCCATGACCTTGAACGAGTCCCTCAGCTCTCAAGTCCTTTTCCTGATCTATCAAATTAAGCAAATGACACCTACTTTGCATATGTGAGCATCCGTGGAGAGAACGAATGTGAAAATGGGCTTCGCGCAGTGAAATGTGACTGCTGTGTTTGCTCCTCTGTCTAACACGGCTCTGGTGAAACTCTGCCTCTGCCTTTCACAAGGTCTCAATTAGAAAATGTGGTCTGTTCATCAGGAAGAGAGAAACAGTATCAAATGTCCTGCCTTATATTTTGTTTAGGATTCCCTATGGCTATTTGCAAATGCTCTGACACTCTGGAGTGTTGATATTTATGCCATCATCTCTAAATGAATAAGTGGGAGGTTAGTGAAATCAAGGGACCTTTGAAAGCCAGGCCGCTGTCATGATAGACGTTAGCATTGTCTGGCCTGTGAGCTCAGGATCGTACAGTAAAGCCTATGGAACAAGAAGACAGGTTTTTTTGAAGTCACATCATGCCAGGCTCATGGGAGATTTGAAATGGGGAACTTGGTGAGATGGTCAGATTTCTGCATCTTTGGCCAATGGTGCTGGCAAACAAGGTCTTAAAGATGCTGCACTTTTCTGGAGCATAATTCTCTTGCATAATCAGCAGCTCAGATGAGTAGAGAGGCAATCTAGCAGCATGCTAATGGTTTCCAGAGTCCCACAGGGGCTCTGCTCTGAAACGCAGCCATTCCTGGGGCCGCCTCTCCACCTTCTGTTTGGGGAGGAGAAAGCAGTTGTTCTTGTGGATTGGGTCGGCAATCCAGTGACAGGAGTCATTCCTGGAGAACCAACCTGCACCCTAATCCTTGTAGCCCCTCCAATGATTTTGTGAGCCCTGAATTCCCTGTATCGAACCCCTTTCCACTTAAAATCTCTCCAGTACTTTCTGTTTCCTGAAACGGAGCCCTGACAAGGAACGCTGTTCCAAGGTTGTGTCTGAAAGGTGGTACACTCTCTTTTACCTTCTAAACAGTCTTGTGATCGCTGTTACAGAGCACTGCACTGCACCTTGAGGTTTAGTCCCGTGCCTGTTGCTTGTCACCCATGTCCATGACCTTGAACGAGTCCCTCAGCTCTCAAGTCCTTTTCCTGATCTATCAAATTAAGCAAATGACACCTACTTTGCATATGTGAGCATCCGTGGAGAGAACGAATGTGAAAATGGGCTTCGCGCAGTGAAATGTGACTGCTGTGTTTGCTCCTCTGTCTAACACGGCTCTGGTGAAACTCTGCCTCTGCCTTTCACAAGGTCTCAATTAGAAAATGTGGTCTGTTCATCAGGAAGAGAGAAACAGTATCAAATGTCCTGCCTTATATTTTGTTTAGGATTCCCTATGGCTATTTGCAAATGCTCTGACACTCTGGAGTGTTGATATTTATGCCATCATCTCTAAATGAATAAGTGGGAGGTTAGTGAAATCAAGGGACCTTTGAAAGCCAGGCCGCTGTCATGATAGACGTTAGCATTGTCTGGCCTGTGAGCTCAGGATCGTACAGTAAAGCCTATGGAACAAGAAGACAGTTTCTGAAGTCACATCATGCCAGGCTGGTGATGGGCCATTCATCCTTTTCTGATAGCTGTTGAAGGCCTACCATGCATAAGGCTCTCTGTTGGTTAGGGTTAGGGTTGGGCGTTGCGCCCTTAGCGAGATGTGAAAATAAGTCCACTTGGGAACATGTTACTGTCTGTAAATTATATATCAGCGAGCCTGGCTAAATTAAAAGAAAGACACAGAACTAAATATAATGGTTACTCGTGTTTCATTCTGAACAAAGCTTGTTTGCCATGTATAACAGAACACGCTGTAATTCCTTCCTCTGTACAGATGATTGCCCTTTGCCACACCCATGCCTGCTTTTGTGCCGCTGTTCCTTCTCGTGGGAATCCCTGCCCGTCATGCCGACCCAGTTCTCAACTCCTTTAGGGCCCTCGTCAAAGGCTGCCTGTTCTGAGAAGGTTCTCTTAATTCTCGAAATCTAAATGAATCCTTCTCTGCCACTGTAGTCATTCCTCTACATTCACTCTAGTATGCATCCTTTTTATGGCTCATATTAACTTCTGTTTATTTTGTTAGGTTGGGGTTATTTCAATCGATAAGTATCACATCTTTGTATATTTCAGCTAGCTATTTCAGTTGTGGAACCTAGAGCAAAGGTTTCTGAGAGTGAGCAAAGTCTGCTGAATTCCATTTTGGATGGACCCTACATGGCTTTTGCTGTAGTGAATAGTTGAAAAGAGACATTGAATCGATATTGATGAGGCCTCAGTGAGTCTTTCCTATTATTTCCTGTTTTCTCCTTGGCTGCTGCCTGCCTCTTGCCCATCATGAGCACGTGCCCACCCATCTTGTTAGAAAATGTGGTCTGTTCATCAGGAAGAGAGAAACAGTATCAAATGTCCTGCCTTATATTTTGTTTAGGATTCCCTATGGCTATTTGCAAATGCTCTGACACTCTGGAGTGTTGATATTTATGCCATCATCTCTAAATGAATAAGTGGGAGGTTAGTGAAATCAAGGGACCTTTGAAAGCCAGGCCGCTGTCATGATAGACGTTAGCATTGTCTGGCCTGTGAGCTCAGGATCGTACAGTAAAGCCTATGGAACAAGAAGACAGTTTCTGAAGTCACATCATGCCAGGCTGGTGATGGGCCATTCATCCTTTTCTGATAGCTGTTGAAGGCCTACCATGCATAAGGCTCTCTGTTGGTTAGGGTTAGGGTTGGGCGTTGCGCCCTTAGCGAGATGTGAAAATAAGTCCACTTGGGAACATGTTACTGTCTGTAAATTATATATCAGCGAGCCTGGCTAAATTAAAAGAAAGACACAGAACTAAATATAATGGTTACTCGTGTTTCATTCTGAACAAAGCTTGTTTGCCATGTATAACAGAACACGCTGTAATTCCTTCCTCTGTACAGATGATTGCCCTTTGCCACACCCATGCCTGCTTTTGTGCCGCTGTTCCTTCTCGTGGGAATCCCTGCCCGTCATGCCGACCCAGTTCTCAACTCCTTTAGGGCCCTCGTCAAAGGCTGCCTGTTCTGAGAAGGTTCTCTTAATTCTCGAAATCTAAATGAATCCTTCTCTGCCACTGTAGTCATTCCTCTACATTCACTCTAGTATGCATCCTTTTTATGGCTCATATTAACTTCTGTTTATTTTGTTAGGTTGGGGTTATTTCAATCGATAAGTATCACATCTTTGTATATTTCAGCTAGCTATTTCAGTTGTGGAACCTAGAGCAAAGGTTTCTGAGAGTGAGCAAAGTCTGCTGAATTCCATTTTGGATGGACCCTACATGGCTTTTGCTGTAGTGAATAGTTGAAAAGAGACATTGAATCGATATTGATGAGGCCTCAGTGAGTCTTTCCTATTATTTCCTGTTTTCTCCTTGGCTGCTGCCTGCCTCTTGCCCATCATGAGCACGTGCCCACCCATCTTGTTAGAAGCAGATAACGTATGACAGCAGGCCAGGCGTATTAGAATAATAGAAGGCAATGCCACCTTTGTGGCTTTCATTATATTCCATGTAGGGCCAAATCCATGAAATTTCAGGGAGGATGAAGGTGTAGAATTTATTCAAATCTTAATTAAGCCAAATAAATCTAATTCATGAAGTGGTTCTGTAAGCACTTACCCTGTATATATATATATTTAATATTTTTTATCTTTTTCATTTTTTATTGGAGGATAATTGCTTTATGATGTCGTGTTGGTTTCTGCCATACAACAGAGTGAATCAACCAGGAGTATGCATACATCCCCTCCCTCTCGACCCTCCCTCCTGCCCTCCCCGCCATCCCACCCCCCCCGGCCGATAATAACTATATTTTAAGGGATGTACATTTCCCCTCAAATTCAGAAAGAGGGTGAGAATAAGAACAGACAAATAGGAAAAAGAAACACTGGAAAAAGTGAGAGGGCACGGCCACTTGCTGGAAGAAGGGAAATCTGAGGAGTCATTGAAAATATGGTAATTCCATTAATGAAAATGCTATGCATGCATTAGTATAGAATTGTAACATGTTAATTTTTTTAACATGTATTGTCTCATTAGACCCTCACAATGACCCTTTGGGGTAGAGAGGACAAAGTTTCATGTGAGGAAATGAATTTAGTCCAACAATAAGCCCTCTTGGGGTCAAAGGCTGCCTGTTCTGAGAAGGTTCTCTTAATTCTCGAAATCTAAATGAATCCTTCTCTGCCACTGTAGTCATTCCTCTACATTCACTCTAGTATGCATCCTTTTTATGGCTCATATTAACTTCTGTTTATTTTGTTAGGTTGGGGTTATTTCAATCGATAAGTATCACATCTTTGTATATTTCAGCTAGCTATTTCAGTTGTGGAACCTAGAGCAAAGGTTTCTGAGAGTGAGCAAAGTCTGCTGAATTCCATTTTGGATGGACCCTACATGGCTTTTGCTGTAGTGAATAGTTGAAAAGAGACATTGAATCGATATTGATGAGGCCTCAGTGAGTCTTTCCTATTATTTCCTGTTTTCTCCTTGGCTGCTGCCTGCCTCTTGCCCATCATGAGCACGTGCCCACCCATCTTGTTAGAAGCAGATAACGTATGACAGCAGGCCAGGCGTATTAGAATAATAGAAGGCAATGCCACCTTTGTGGCTTTCATTATATTCCATGTAGGGCCAAATCCATGAAATTTCAGGGAGGATGAAGGTGTAGAATTTATTCAAATCTTAATTAAGCCAAATAAATCTAATTCATGAAGTGGTTCTGTAAGCACTTACCCTGTATATATATATATTTAATATTTTTTATCTTTTTCATTTTTTATTGGAGGATAATTGCTTTATGATGTCGTGTTGGTTTCTGCCATACAACAGAGTGAATCAACCAGGAGTATGCATACATCCCCTCCCTCTCGACCCTCCCTCCTGCCCTCCCCGCCATCCCACCCCTCCAGGCTGATAATAACTATATTTTAAGGGATGTACATTTCCCCTCAAATTCAGAAAGAGGGTGAGAATAAGAACAGACAAATAGGAAAAAGAAACACTGGAAAAAGTGAGAGGGCACGGCCACTTGCTGGAAGAAGGGAAATCTGAGGAGTCATTGAAAATATGGTAATTCCATTAATGAAAATGCTATGCATGCATTAGTATAGAATTGTAACATGTTAATTTTTTTAACATGTATTGTCTCATTAGACCCTCACAATGACCCTTTGGGGTAGAGAGGACAAAGTTTCATGTGAGGAAATGAATTTAGTCCAACAATAAGTCTTTTTCACCTCTGGGAACATAGCAAATGTTGTTGTAAACAATTGAAGGTAATATGCCTATCTTAAAAGTATATTAGCTGTCATGTTGTTTTAAGATGTCAGACTGTACCACTAGCAAGCTAAATACCGGTTAGTGGTCTACCAGTTAGGCTCAGAATCAGCTAGTACTACCCTGGAGCAGACAGAAAAACAAAATGAGTTTCTGTGAACTGGGGGTTTTGCTCTATGGGTTACAGTGTAGGCGTGGTCATGCTCCTGAAGTGTTCCTTAAGATCAAAGTCTGGTCAAGGCAAAAGGCGGTAAGTGTTAGATTCTAAACATCTGTCTTTCTCTCTCCCTTGCAGGATAGCTCCAGAGGAAACAGAGACAGAGCTGGAAGATGAGGAGCGGATCCGAAAGGCTCTGGATGGGCTGCAGGTTAGTGAGGGTCAAACCCTATCTGCTTTCACGTCTCTGTCCAGCTGGTGTGATGTCGCCTACAAATCAGCTGGAACATGCAACCTGAGGAAAAAGATGAAACAACTAACTCTCTTTGGTTTTGAACAACTTGCCTCATTTATTCTGCTCTGGATTCCTTCTAAAGTATTGATATCTTTCAGTTCCATTATTGCATTCTTCACCTCTGTTTGGGCTTTCTTTATATGTTCTAACGTGTGGCTAAAAACCTCTTGCAATTTCTCACTCTGTGCATCTATTCTTTACCTGAGTTCTTGGATCATGTTTGCCATTATTACTTTGAACTATTTCTGCAATGAGTCGGTTGTCTATCTCCGTGTCACTTAGTTTGTTGTTCTTCTGGGTCTTTGTTTTGAATAGAGACGTGAAAAAAAGAAAAGTATTTAAAATAGAGCTGACTTTTCAAGTTAGATATTCATTTGCTTAGCTAAGAAAATATCAGTGTGCTGTAGAAATAGGACACACAGAGAGCATGGTTCTCATACTTGAGGAACCCGCAAGCTGACGCGAAGAAACAATTCAGTAAGCTTGTCTGTAAGAGTGTGGTAGCAAAATGAATGACCCGTTTAGAGGGATGAGGAAGACTTCTTGCTAGAGGGTACAGAAACCAGTTTCAGTCAGTGAAGAGGGAAAATTATTCCAGGCAGAGGGAGTAGTGTGTAAGCAAAAGCACAGAAACATGAAGAGTAGGAACGATTTGCTAACATGGTCAGTGATTCATAAAATATGTGTCACACAACAGACGGGCCAAAGAACGAAGATGGATGAAAATGGACAAATGAAGGACCAATAGAAGTGGCCTGCCCACCCCCCCTCCCCACCCCAGCCCCCCAATAAATAAATAAATAAATGTTTAAAAAAAAATTCCTTTAAAAAAAAATATGTGTCACAGTGCACATTAAGATGGAGGAGATTACACATACAAATAATGACTGGAAGGTGTTTCCCTGCTCAAAAGGCCACCCCTCTGGAGAGCAAGGCTCGAGAGCTTTTTGTCTCAAACTTTACTGTGTGTAGCATTTGAGCTGGAACCTCACTGAAATGCGGGTTCTGATTCAGGGGGTCTGAGGAGGGGCCAGAGGTCCTGTTTGCTAGCCTGCTCCCAGTGAGGCTGATGGGGTTGGTTTGGAGACCATTCTGAGAATATGAATGGCACATGGGAGGAGCATGGGTGATTGACCCAGCAGCCCATGGGAGGCTCTGGGGGTGTGTGTGCAGGCATGTTCATGTGTGCCCAGGCATGCACACCATGGGCTAGATTTGACGCTGGTAGGCAGTGGACAGCAACACATTTAAAAAAATTTTTTTTTGACTTTGTGGGGGTATAGCCGATTAATAGCATTGTGATAACTTCAAGTGGACAGCAAAGGGACTCGGCCACACATATACCTGTATCCATCCTCCCGAACTCCTCTCCAGTTCAAGCTGCCACGTATCATGGAGCAGAGTTCCCTGTGCCATACAGTAGGTCCAGGTTCTTTAAATACAGGGCTTTGTATTGAATAGAGACTGACTTTTCAAGTTAGATATTCATTTGCTTAGCTAAGAAAATATCAGTGTGCTGTAGAAATAGGACACACAGAGAGCATGGTTCTCATACTTGAGGAACGCGCAAGCTGACGAGAAGAAACAATTCAGTAAGCTTGTCTGTAAGAGTGTGGTAGCAAAATGAATGACCCGTTTAGAGGGATGAGGAAGACTTCTTGCTAGAGGGTACAGAAACCAGTTTCAGTCAGTGAAGAGGGAAAATTATTCCAGGCAGAGGGAGTAGTGTGTAAGCAAAAGCACAGAAACATGAAGAGTAGGAACGATTTGCTAACATGGTCAGTGATTCATAAAATATGTGTCACACAACAGACGGGCCAAAGAACGAAGATGGATGAAAATGGACAAATGAAGGACCAATAGAAGTGGCCAAATAAATAAATAAATGTTTAAAAAAAAATTCCTTTAAAAAAAAATATGTGTCACAGTGCACATTAAGATGGAGGAGATTACACATACAAATAATGACTGGAAGGTGTTTCCCTGCTCAAAAGGCCACCCCTCTGGAGAGCAAGGCTCGAGAGCTTTTTGTCTCAAACTTTACTGTGTGTAGCATTTGAGCTGGAACCTCACTGAAATGCGGGTTCTGATTCAGGGGGTCTGAGGAGGGGCCAGAGGTCCTGTTTTGCTAGCCTGCTCCCAGTGAGGCTGATGGGGTTGGTTTGGAGACCATTCTGAGAATATGAATGGCACATGGGAGGAGCATGGGTGATTGACCCAGCAGCCCATGGGAGGCTCTGGGGGTGTGTGTGCAGGCATGTTCATGTGTGCCCAGGCATGCACACCATGGGCTAGATTTGACGCTGGTAGGCAGTGGACAGCAACACATTTAAAAAAATTTTTTTTTGACTTTGTGGGGGTATAGCCGATTAATAGCATTGTGATAACTTCAAGTGGACAGCAAAGGGACTCGGCCACACATATACCTGTATCCATCCTCCCCCGAACTCCTCTCCAGTTCAAGCTGCCACGTATCATGGAGCAGAGTTCCCTGTGCCATACAGTAGGTCCATGTTGGTTGTCCACTTTAAATACAGCCGTGTGGACCTGTCCATCCCAACTCCCTCCCTGTTTCTTCCCCCCATTCTTCTCCCGTGGCTACCATAGTCTGTGCTCTAAGTCTGTGAAACGGTTTCTGTTTTGTAAATAAGGTATTTGTATCATGTCTTTCTAGATTTCACACATAAGGCATGTTATATAATATTTCTCCTCTGTCTGACTTACTTCACTCAGCATGAAACTCTCTAGGTCTGTCCATGTTGCTGCGAATGGCCTTATTGTATTCTTTTTAACAGCTGAATCGTATTCCATTCCACATCTTTTTTATCCATTCCTCTGTCAGTGGACTTGAAGGAGGAACCAATGTTTTTAAACAGAGTGGTGACAGGGTCTGAACGTGCGGCCCTGCTGGGGGCAGGTGGGACAGGACACAAAGCTGGGAGGCTGCCGGATGAACTGAAGGATGGCTGTTGGGAGCTTGACCAGGACAGTGGCAGCAGGAAGAGAGAGGATGGGGCAGACGCAAAAGATACCCAGGAGGGGAGGCAGACAGGGCCTGATGACTGACTGGAAACGGGCAGAAGGAGGAGCAGAGAATGGCTCCGAAGGATCCATCACGGAAGACAGAGGTTTGGGGCTGCCAGAATGACGTGTGCAACACAGGAAGAGGAAATGGTCAAGTCTGGGTGAAGAGGAGCCTCCGGTTCACTCAAGCATTGCTGCTCAGAAAGCACTTGTGATTCAGAGCTAAGGTCTAGGAGAGCTGGATTCAGTCCTGAGACGTGTAGGGGAAGCCCTGGCATTCAGAGGAGGCAGAGAAGCGGATGAAGGATTCCATACGGGGTGGCCCCAGGGGTCAGAGAAGAGCAGACAGCATCATAGCAAGTGGAAGCTGAGGGTTCAAGAAACAGGTCATGTCAGTGTCAAACACTGCACAATGGCTGTGTAAGGATGAAGTCGATTTAGCGTTTAAGTGCTTAAAGTGACTTTAGGGAGGAAGTTCTCAAAACACTGTGGACGCAGGGTCATAGATGAATAGATAAGGAAAGTATGGTAGGCAGAGTAATGGTTCCCCAAAGTCGCACCTACCTTGATCCCTAGATCCTGTCAATATCATGTGTCCTATGGCTAAGAGATTTTGCGGTTGTGGCCTAAAGTATGGACCTTGAGTTGAGGAGATGATCCTGATGAATGGATGATTAGCCAGATAAAGACTCTAATCATGCGCATCCTTATGAGTGAAAGAAGAGGCAGGAAGTGTGGATCCGAGGGATGGGGTGTGACTGCTGGCCAAAGGGGGTGGTAGAGAGGACCACAGTGACTTTGACTGGGCCCATATAATATTTCTCCTCTGTCTGACTTACTTCACTCAGCATGAAACTCTCTAGGTCTGTCCATGTTGCTGCGAATGGCCTTATTGTATTCTTTTTAACAGCTGAATCGTATTCCATTCCACATCTTTTTTATCCATTCCTCTGTCAGTGGACTTGAAGGAGGAACCAATGTTTTTAAACAGAGTGGTGACAGGGTCTGAACGTGCGGCCCTGCTGGGGGCAGGTGGGACAGGACACAAAGCTGGGAGGCTGCCGGATGAACTGAAGGATGGCTGTTGGGAGCTTGACCAGGACAGTGGCAGCAGGAAGAGAGAGGATGGGGCAGACGCAAAAGATACCCAGGAGGGGAGGCAGACAGGGCCTGATGACTGACTGGAAACGGGCAGAAGGAGGAGCAGAGAATGGCTCCGAAGGATCCATCACGGAAGACAGAGGTTTGGGGCTGCCAGAATGACGTGTGCAACACAGGAAGAGGAAATGGTCAAGTCTGGGTGAAGAGGAGCCTCCGGTTCACTCAAGCATTGCTGCTCAGAAAGCACTTGTGATTCAGAGCTAAGGTCTAGGAGAGCTGGATTCAGTCCTGAGACGTGTAGGGGAAGCCCTGGCATTCAGAGGAGGCAGAGAAGCGGATGAAGGATTCCATACGGGGTGGCCCCAGGGGTCAGAGAAGAGCAGACAGCATCATAGCAAGTGGAAGCTGAGGGTTCAAGAAACAGGTCATGTCAGTGTCAAACACTGCACAATGGCTGTGTAAGGATGAAGTCGATTTAGCGTTTAAGTGCTTAAAGTGACTTTAGGGAGGAAGTTCTCAAAACACTGTGGACGCAGGGTCATAGATGAATAGATAAGGAAAGTATGGTAGGCAGAGTAATGGTTCCCCAAAGTCGCACCTACCTTGATCCCTAGATCCTGTCAATATCATGTGTCCTATGGCTAAGAGATTTTGCGGTTGTGGCCTAAAGTATGGACCTTGAGTTGAGGAGATGATCCTGATGAATGGATGATTAGCCAGATAAAGACTCTAATCATGCGCATCCTTATGAGTGAAAGAAGAGGCAGGAAGTGTGGATCCGAGGGATGGGGTGTGACTGCTGGCCATGAAGAGGGAGGATGGGTTCATGAGCCAAGGACCACAGTGACTTCTGAAGCTGGACACGGTTTCCCAGTTACAGCTGGGAAGAAAGTGGAGCTCCTGGTCTTATAGTTGGAAGGAACTGTGCCAACAGCCTGAATGAGGAGGATACTGATTCTCTCCCAGAGCACCCAGAGTGGAATCCAGCCCAGTGACACCTTGCCTTTGATCTGCTGAAATCTGTCCCCAACTTCTGACCTATGAAACTGCCAGATGACACATTCGGGGTGTTTTAACTGCTGCTTGTTGTTAATTTGTCACAGAAGGGATAGGAAACAAGATCCACAGCTAGAGGCATGGCAATAATGAAAAAGTCAGCGACTTGTTCAAGGTGTTTGAAGGTTAAAAGACAAGATAATGGAGCTTGGGAATATGTTCATAGGACAAATTTTAGAGTCCGTCTTTCTTTGGAGTAGGAGGTGGGTTGGTTGGAGTCAGAGTCACCTGGAGAACTTTGACACTGGATCCCTTGAGCTTGTCACTGGATGAAGTTGACTGATACGTAAGATCCCTCTGTTTGCCGCAGGGGCTGTAATGCTTCCTGTTCATGCATGTGTGCATGCTAAGTCACTTCAGTCGTGTCTGACTCTGCAGCCCCGTGGACTGTAGCCCATCAGCCTTCTCTGTCCATGGGATTCTCCAGGCAGAAACACTGGAGCGGGTCGCCATGCCCTCCTCCAGCGGATCTTCCTGACACAGAGATCGAACCCATGCCTCTTACGTCTCCTGCCTGGTCTGGCAAGTTCTTTCCCACGAGAGCCACCTGGGAAGCCCTTGTTTATTTATACCTGATCTTAGGTTTTAGAGCAGTTTCAGGTTCATGGCCACAGCGAGTAGAAGGCACAGACTCCCCGCTGTCTCCCTGCCCTCAGCTCAGCACCGCCTCTCTCGTAATCACCCTCCTGCTCCAGACTGCCTCAGTCGTTACAATTGAGGATCCTCTCTTGATGCGTTTTCATCACTTGAAGTCTTGTTTACATCAGGGTTCGCTCGTGGTCAGCTCTGTCTTTTAACTTAAAAATAGAGAGCTCTCACCAGCAACCTTTTGGTAAATAGCTTTCCTACGGTCGTCGTTTTATGTCCTGACAGAGCCCACCCCGTGGCTTGATAGCAGTGGGCATGCGCAGCCCAGGGTACCTTTAATCTTCCTGACTCTGTCCCCTTCCACGTCTCCTGCTTAGCAACCCGGCGATTACAGAAGAGTTTAATGTGTGCCCTGGCATTATGGTGGTATCACTTAGACAACTGCATGCTGGGCTGACACAAGTCAGAGGCGGCTAGTGCATTAAGGGCTCCTCATGATCAGCTTGCTGGGGTGGTGGTCGATGGAACGGTGGTCAACCTCAGACGGTCCACTGAGACGCGAGCCTGGGTGCCCTCCCTTCTCATCCTGCCGTGTTCCCTTCAGCTCTGTCCCATAGAAATGCTGTCTCTCTCTGTTGTTTGAAGCCCAGGGGGGAGTTGGATGGCTTTTTCAGCCTTGCCCAACTCCTTGGGACACAGAAATAAATATCAGCTGGTGAAGACACTGTTATTACTCATTTAAATGAGAATGTCTGAGGTGCTGTAGTCATGGCCAGCGCGTTTTAAAATACCACTTTTATAATTCTATACGTCTCAACATATGTTTTGATTTCTGTGTGTATTGCAGTTGTTTCAGTTGTACTCATCTGATTTTGAAAGAAAGTTTCCAGAAGCAAAGTCTAGACTTATTCCATGCTTATTTAGTATGCTCTAAATACAGCGTCCAATGCCACACCATCAATTTCTCATTAACCCTGGTAAAGACTTACAAATCTAAACAAGTCCCTCTTTTACTTTTTCCACATCTGCCTACGCATGTCTTTCCCAGGCATACGAAGCACTTCTTAGTGCTCATCATTCAATCTGATTGCTAGTCACACCGCAGAGGGTACAGAGTGATACTAATGCCAAGAGCAGTGCTTCTCGTAACGCTCATCAGTTCAGTTCCCCCTCCTAGGTGCTCTGGGGCCAGGCAGATCTCCATTGACACGTACATGTTCTTCTTCTCCTCCAGAAAGATCCAGACTCGGCCCTGGAAGAATTCCCTTTTTTTCCATGCATGCATGCTAAGTTGCTTCACTCGTGCCCAACGTTTTGTGATCTTATAGACGGTAGCCCACCAGGTTTTTCTGCCTGTGGGATTTCCCAGGTAAGAATGCTGGAATAGGTGGTCATTGCCACATATGGAAGATCTCCCTGACCCAGGGATCAAACCCAGGTCTGGATTCTTTACCACTGGTGCCACCTGGGAAGTCTTTCCTCCCACCTTTATTCCAGAGAGGTCTGCTTATGAGATGAAGGGTGCGAGGGAAAGACTGCATTCTGGGAGCTACTTAACTATCAAATTACTCTCGTATTGGTGTGTATCCTTCCTATTTTTGCTGTCCTGGGTCTCCTTATCCTAGGCACTGGCTGGGTCATGTTTTCTTCTGGTTTATGTGTTTGGCTATTTTGGCCGTGAGGCAGGTGGAATCTTAGCTCCCCGTCTAGGGATCGGGCTCACACCTCTTGTACTGAAAGACAAAGTCTTAGCCACTGGACCACCAGAGAAGTCCCCGATTTACCTTCTTTCAATTCCACTTCACTGTAGACAGAGTAATGGTGGCTGATGATTGCTCAACTTGTGTCCCTAAAGTACCTCGGGAAATGGGCCACTGTCTTCCACCAGTGGATCTCCTGGGCCAGCCATGGCCAGCGAGCAGCCTGCGGCCTCTGAGCAGCCACTTCTGAGGTCACATCCTCCCACGTCCTGTGGACACAGCGCGCTTCAGCCAGGAGGAGATCGTGATGGTGCCCTCCTGACTCAGAGGCCTTCTGGGCTCCGACAGCTTCCTGGGTTTGCTGACCTCAGTCTCGTGTGGAGGAGGACTAGCCCGGCCGCTGAGAACATCCGTAGAAATGAATGAAGTCCATGAAGACAAAGGAAAAGAAAAGCAGGTCATCCAGACACACCCTTGATGGCCATTGTTCTGCCCTCAGAATCTGTGAGCCTGAGAGGAAGGGGTGACCGGG
The DNA here is from genome assembly GCA_022376925.1 of Tragulus kanchil. Classification (NCBI taxonomy): domain Eukaryota; kingdom Metazoa; phylum Chordata; class Mammalia; order Artiodactyla; family Tragulidae; genus Tragulus; species Tragulus kanchil. The sequence goes on along the minus strand of JAIOJX010000003.1, from coordinate 70,514,332 downwards.
GGAGGCGTTTCCTAAACACAGATGCAAAAGAGGCTGGTGTGGCCGGAATGGGTCAGGAGGACACAAAAGGCCATGCTCTCCTGCCAAATAGGGTGATTCTGTGGAACGGATGCAATGACAGGAGCCTAACAACTAGGGATTTCACGACAAAACAGAAGGCTGTTATTACCTCCTCCCCAGCTGGGGGGCCCCTGGAATCCAGGGCTCCGCCGCTCACCGCATGGCCCCGGGCAGACACGTGCACTCTTCCACAGTGTCCTAACGTCCTCCCGGTGACAGATTCCAGGGACTCGCGTTCCTCTGTCTGGAAAATTTTCCTCACATCTCATGCCCATCCCTCCTGCCGCTGCTGGACTCCATCCCCTTGTCCTCAGTTCCAGGGATGAGGGGTGGAAAAGGACCTGTCACCATTTCCTCCTGAAGAATTCTTCAGATGCTGCCCGAGGGCTTCAAACCACTGCTGACCTTAACGCGGCCCTTTAGAACTCGTCTTTGAATGGGTCTGTGCTGGAGAATCCTGATCAGATCTTTCTGCTCATGGCAGGGACGCGCTTTCATTTCCCAGCAAAGGAAAAAGGGCAGAAACGGGTGACCCTGTTCTGGTTCATCAAGGGAAACCCTTGGCCCTGGACTCTGGTGTTCTGCACTGAATGCATCTTGCTGAGTGAAGACCAGTTTTGTTTCTCTTTTCTTGAATCCATTGTATGTAGCGCCAAAGACCCTGAGTGGCTCGCACAGCTGCAGTCTTAGTAAACTTCCCAGGCGGCTCTGGCGGAACTCTCCAAAGGAGCAAATCTGTCCCAGGGAGGGGTGTGTCCCATGTGTGTGTGTGTCTGTGTGTGTGTGTCTGTGGGTGGGGGAGGGAGGGGGCCCTGGGGGCTGGCCCACCGTGTCGTCTTACCAGCTTGAAGGCCTCACTTCCTCTTCCAGGCTGAGGAAGCTGTCCCCACCGCGATACTCACAGGCCAAGGAGCCACATAATCCTTGGCAAGGCCGAGGGGCCAGTCAGCCAGACGGGGCGGAGACAGCATTCCATTATTATAACACAATGCCATAAGAGGATGCAAACATTCTTTTCATATTGAAGGGGTGACCGGGGGAGGCGTTTCCTAAACACAGATGCAAAAGAGGCTGGTGTGGCCGGAATGGGTCAGGAGGACACAAAAGGCCATGCTCTCCTGCCAAATAGGGTGATTCTGTGGAACGGATGCAATGACAGGAGCCTAACAACTAGGGATTTCACGACAAAACAGAAGGCTGTTATTACCTCCTCCCCAGCTGGGGGGCCCCTGGAATCCAGGGCTCCGCCGCTCACCGCATGGCCCCGGGCAGACACGTGCACTCTTCCACAGTGTCCTAACGTCCTCCCGGTGACAGATTCCAGGGACTCGCGTTCCTCTGTCTGGAAAATTTTCCTCACATCTCATGCCCATCCCTCCTGCCGCTGCTGGACTCCATCCCCTTGTCCTCAGTTCCAGGGATGAGGGGTGGAAAAGGACCTGTCACCATTTCCTCCTGAAGAATTCTTCAGATGCTGCCCGAGGGCTTCAAACCACTGCTGACCTTAACGCGGCCCTTTAGAACTCGTCTTTGAATGGGTCTGTGCTGGAGAATCCTGATCAGATCTTTCTGCTCATGGCAGGGACGCGCTTTCATTTCCCAGCAAAGGAAAAAGGGCAGAAACGGGTGACCCTGTTCTGGTTCATCAAGGGAAACCCTTGGCCCTGGACTCTGGTGTTCTGCACTGAATGCATCTTGCTGAGTGAAGACCAGTTTTGTTTCTCTTTTCTTGAATCCATTGTATGTAGCGCCAAAGACCCTGAGTGGCTCGCACAGCTGCAGTCTTAGTAAACTTCCCAGGCGGCTCTGGCGGAACTCTCCAAAGGAGCAAATCTGTCCCAGGGAGGGGTGTGTCCCATGTGTGTGTGTGTCTGTGTGTGTGTGTCTGTGGGTGGGGGAGGGAGGGGGCCCTGGGGGCTGGCCCACCGTGTCGTCTTACCAGCTTGAAGGCCTCACTTCCTCTTCCAGGCTGAGGAAGCTGTCCCCACCGCGATACTCACAGGCCAAGGAGCCACATAATCCTTGGCAAGGCCGAGGGGCCAGTCAGCCAGACGGGGCGGAGACAGCATTCCATTATTATAACACAATGCCATAAGAGGATGCAAACATTCTTTTCATATTCCTTCTTATACAATAAGAATCTGAAAACTCGACTTTTCCACCAAAAAGAGAGGTGACACCAGCCTTGGGCTGTGTTCTCCAGCTGCCAAAGTTCTCTTATTCTTTTGGGGGTTTCTGTGTGAGCCTGGCTCACACGGGGCTGGCTCCGAGCCTCCTCCTACGAGCCCGCCCCATGGGCTCTGAACCTGGCGGCTGACTCTGCTCTCAGAATCTGGCCCGAGTCGGAAGGCCAAGGTCATTTCTTGCCCCAGGACCACAGGGCCTGGGAGAGTGAAGCCGAAGCAAGCCCAGGGCTCCTAGGAAGACTCGAGCTTGCAGTGGCTGCAAAGCTGATGTACATACTCTGGTCTCTTGAGCGAAGTGACACCTCCTCACCTCACCCACCCCTGAAGCCTTGGTGGGATGCTCACCCAAGGCCTGGCAGGGACAGGGTGTCCTCTGTCCGGGGCCACTCCTCCTGGGCCCAGCAGGGCCTGGTGCACGCCTTGTCAGGGCTGTCGACAGGCTGACTCACAGATCCGGCACAGACACTAGAGCCCAGTAACCTGGATGCTATGTCTAGCCGGGCTGTGGCTCCTGGCCATGCCTTCCCCCGATGGAACCAGGCAGAGAAGTCATCTGGCCAGCGCTGGGCTAGGCGGTCAGTGTGGGGTGGACCACAGGAGACGAGGGACTTTTTCTTCATGAAAGGGTAGGAAATGAGTTTAAAAGTCCCGATGACTCCGTACCTCCCTACTGGAATCTCTGACTTTGGCTATGGTCTGAAATGAAATAGATTCAAGAGATCTCTATGAACTTCTATAGAGTTTCAATCTGCCTTCGAGAGTAAAGTGTGTCCCCCTCCCCCGCCGTTAATTCATTGTTGAACTTATTTGTTGAGTACACTTTTATTCAGAATATTTAATGAGAGCCCTTCTTAAAAATCTTTACAAGCCTTAAGTGCAAGTAAGCAGCCTTCCCCAAGTCTTGAAACTCCCCATGAGACCAGTGCCTTTACAAGCCTCATAGAAGGTCAGGATTGCCTGGACAGTATTTCAAACTCTCTTTTTTTTAAATTTTGACCTCTTTTTAAAAAAATTGTTTTTATTTATTTATTTGTCATCTATCTTTATTATTCGGCCCGTGTGGGCCTCCCATTGCTGTGGCCTCTCTCGTTGCAGAGCACCGGCACTGGGCGCATGCGTTCCAGAGCACTGGCTCATAATTGGACACACCGGCTCAGCCACTCTGCGGCACATGGGATCGGCCCAGCTCAGGGATCGAACCAGTGCCCCTTGTGCTGAAAGGCGGACTCTTTACCCACTGGACCACCAGGGAAGCCCTCAGACTCTTTTAATAAAACCTTATGGGGAAGTTATGACACATCTTCTTACTTTCTGTCAGGGTTATACTTGTTTTTTGGATGAAAGGAACTCCATGTGTAAATGCAATTATTATGCTCTGAATTTCTTCTATTCAATTGGAGTGCCAGAGTGTCCTGGGCTGTTGGAACAGGATTCAGGCCTGGATTTTAACAGTGCATATCAGTGAAGAAAAGCCATAAAATCCATGAAACATTAACATTGCTAAAGAGAACCCGGGGGGTTACGACGCTAAGGGTCACCAGTAAGTGGTCATGATTTAACGAAGTGCTCCCTCTGATTAGTGAGAAATGGGGCCTGGCATCTTCCACAGCACAAATCCCCTGTTTCTAAGCCTGCCAAGCAAGCGCTTTCAGAAGCTGAATTTTCTTGCCACTCCAGGGAGCTGGCAGTGGACAGCAGAGGACATTCCACTGAAATCAGGCCATTGGGAGCCAAAGACAAAGGCAGCTGATTCAAGTGCACCCAATTGGAGTTTCTCTAATCAAATATATTAAATTCACCATCATTCTTGATTGTTTTAATGAGAAGGAAGGGCAGCTGTGCCCTTCGTTTTCTAAGCGTATTATTTAGTGCTGTATGGGGTTGGGGGCGGGTGGAGAGTGAGGGGAAGGAAAGCAGGATGGGAAGAGAAGAGAGGTGGAGATGGCCAAGAAAACGACGGGAAGCTAATATCTTTTGTCTTAAAAGTAAAATGATTTTGCATGCTGTTCAGATCCACACTGAGAGTTCCCAGAGCTGTCACTCACGGTGAAACCCCCCAGATAACCAGTTTATAAAGTTTATAGGAGTGGAAGCATAGCCAGCACACAGACTGGGGTGTGGGGGCAGGCAGAGGGCTTGGAATATTCCAGCAAAGAGAGACACGGGCTACGAGCGTTAGACAGATTTGCTCCACTGGCGTCATGAAAGCCTGCTCAGTTGAGCACTGCTTACCCTCTGCATACTTGTGCTTCGTGCAACAGGATTTAAATTTCAAGACCCTTGGGGGCTATATTTAAAATGGACAACCAACAAGGACCTCCTGTACAGCAGAGGGGACTCTGCTCAATGTTATGTGGCAGCCTGGTTGGGAAGGGAGTTTCGGGGTGAATGGATACATGGATCGTTGATGCTGTTAGTCGCTAAGTCATGTACAACTCTTTTACAACCCTGTGGACTGTAACCCATCGGGCTCCTCCATCCATGGGATTTCTCAGGCAAGACTACTGGAGTGGGTTGCCATTTCCTTCTCCAAGGGATCTTCCTGACCCAAGGATCGAACCCACATCTCCTGCTTTGGCAGGTGGATTCTTTACCATGGAGCCACCAGGAAGTCCGGATACTCACACCTCTACAGCTGAATCCCTTTGCTGTCCACCTGAAACCATCACAACATTGTTAATCAACTATACTCTAACACAGAATAAAAAGTTAAAAAAAAAAGACACTCGGGGAAACAGATCTCCTCTGTCACCTTGCTGGCTAGAAGCAGAATTCACAGAAGGCCCTTTTTTCACCATTCCAGCGACAGAATTCAAAATTCTGGTTCAGAATCTGATGGCCTGACCTATTGTTTTCTAAGACAGCGTAACAGAAAGTCCAAGAGTAACGCTTCCTGCCCGGAGTGCTGCACCACCAACTCAGGCTTGCTCTGCTGCTCAGCTTCAAAGGACAGCTTGGGTGCGTGATGTCACTTCCTCCGTCTGCTGAGTTGATAACAGGATGAACCTGAATGTGATATGAGCCAGACATTCCACTGTGTGATTCTGTCTTTCACCCCATGGGAAGCCAAGGTTTCTTAAGCAGACATTGTTTCTGTACCCAGAGCGAAGCACCCACGGATGGGCTTCGTCAAGGAAACGAAAGTCCAGGAATCACAGGCTGGGCTCACAGGCTCGCACAGGCTAACGTGAGTCATCCAGCGCTTTGAAAGCTGGTGCCTGTTACCGCCTGAAGCCAGCCTGTTTCTGAGCTGGAATGTGAGAGGCAGCTGGCTGTGTCAAAGGGGCAGAGAATAAAGCCGCAGTGTAAGAGGAAGACAGGATTCAGCAGAGACGATGCTGGTGAAATGGAGTCTGTTGCTCAGGCAGCCACTTTTGGAGGGCCCCCTTTTGGCAACAAATGATTCTATTCCTCTTCTTAGAGAACAACCACAACAAAAGGAGTTGGGGGTTCCTTTCAGAAAAATGTTATCAGACTGTGCAAATGTTCCCATTTGAAGGGAATGAAAGGGCAAGCGATAAGGCGGCGTCTGTGTACTCCGGGGCTTGGGTCAGGTGACACAGGGAGGCTGAAGGAAGCTCTTTATCCCTCGGAGGAAATCTCATAGCGCCATCAGTCCGCTCGGCTCTCCTATTCTACACGGTGGGCGGCCAGCCCCTTTATGGGGGTGCTTTCCTTGACCAGGAGGCAGCTGGGCGAGGCCTGCTCGACAGAGAGAGAGAAATGGCCAGCGCGCTCCTCCCCAGGCTCCCTCCCCCTCTCTCACACAAGGCCCTTCAGTCCCTGTGGTCCCTCATCCCTCGGGCACGGCTTGAGCGGGGCGGAGGCCTGTGGCATCTTCCTTGCTGTGTGAGGTGAGACTCCTGGGCCAGCTTGCTAGAAGCAGAATTCACAGAAGGCCCTTTTTCCCCATTCCAGCGACAGAATTCAAAATTCTGGTTCAGAATCTGATGGCCTGACCTATTGTTTTCTAAGACAGCGTAACAGAAAGTCCAAGAGTAACGCTTCCTGCCCGGAGTGCTGCACCACCAACTCAGGCTTGCTCTGCTGCTCAGCTTCAAAGGACAGCTTGGGTGCGTGATGTCACTTCCTCCGTCTGCTGAGTTGATAACAGGATGAACCTGAATGTGATATGAGCCAGACATTCCACTGTGTGATTCTGTCTTTCACCCCATGGGAAGCCAAGGTTTCTTAAGCAGACATTGTTTCTGTACCCAGAGCGAAGCACCCACGGATGGGCTTCGTCAAGGAAACGAAAGTCCAGGAATCACAGGCTGGGCTCACAGGCTCGCACAGGCTAACGTGAGTCATCCAGCGCTTTGAAAGCTGGTGCCTGTTACCGCCTGAAGCCAGCCTGTTTCTGAGCTGGAATGTGAGAGGCAGCTGGCTGTGTCAAAGGGGCAGAGAATAAAGCCGCAGTGTAAGAGGAAGACAGGATTCAGCAGAGACGATGCTGGTGAAATGGAGTCTGTTGCTCAGGCAGCCACTTTTGGAGGGCCCCCTTTTGGCAACAAATGATTCTATTCCTCTTCTTAGAGAACAACCACAACAAAAGGAGTTGGGGGTTCCTTTCAGAAAAATGTTATCAGACTGTGCAAATGTTCCCATTTGAAGGGAATGAAAGGGCAAGCGATAAGGCGGCGTCTGTGTACTCCGGGGCTTGGGTCAGGTGACACAGGGAGGCTGAAGGAAGCTCTTTATCCCTCGGAGGAAATCTCATAGCGCCATCAGTCCGCTCGGCTCTCCTATTCTACACGGTGGGCGGCCAGCCCCTTTATGGGGGTGCTTTCCTTGACCAGGAGGCAGCTGGGCGAGGCCTGCTCGACAGAGAGAGAGAAATGGCCAGCGCGCTCCTCCCCAGGCTCCCTCCCCCTCTCTCACACAAGGCCCTTCAGTCCCTGTGGTCCCTCATCCCTCGGGCACGGCTTGAGCGGGGCGGAGGCCGTTGCCAGGGAGCCTCTCAGCTCCAGCATCTTCCTGCTGTGTGGCTGTGTGAGGTGAGACTCCTGGGCCAGCTTGGAGTCACATCCAGAGCTGCCAGGCTCTGGGGCGGCACCAGGGCTTCTCAGGTGGCGTGTGGGTGGTGCCATAAGGGGCTGTCTCTTCCTCCCCGAGGGCAGGACCTGGGCGCCGGAGAAGGGTGTAGCAAGGGTGCTCGTGAAGGCACGGGGGTTGCAGTGAGAGCTCAGGGCCAGGTCCACCTGAACAAGCTTGGTCTTTTCTGTGGAATTAGAAGCTGCTAGAGGTTTCTTTCAGGTTTGATGTCTCGTGGGTATGTGCTTAGTTGCATCTGATGCTTTGCGACCCCATGGACTGTAGACCTCCAGGCTCCTCTGTCCATGGGAATTTTTCAGGCAAGAATACTGCAGTGGGTTGCCATTTCCTTTTCCAGGGGATCTTCCTGCCCTAGGTCTTGAACACTGGTCTCCTGCACTGGCAGGTGGATTCTTTCCCACTAAACCACCTGGGAAGCCCCCTGTGGCATGTATCTCTCCATAGTAGTTGAGGACGTGGGTAGGAAACATGGCCTTCTGAGTAGATGGGCTGCGATTTGAATCCTGACTTCATCCCTTTGTGGTTTTGTTCAAGTTATAAAGGTTCTGTTTCTCTTTTGGGGAAACAAAGTTGAGTGAAATCACATCTACCATGCCAAGATATTGTGTAATGACTGGAATTACAAGGAAATATCTGGTACGATTCAGGCCCAGGGTGGGTCCTTCTAAATGCCAGCTTTCCTTGCCCCTTTCTGATGTGGACTGTCAAAAGAAAAAGTTGATGAAAATCAGCTGTAATCCAAGAGGTTTGAAATTTACAAAGAACTTACGTTTCATTTTCTTGTCTTAGGTTAGCAATTCCTAGGCATTTCATTTTCAGAGACAAGTGAACTTGGGGAAAAGTAATAATTAGGATTTGGCTGCAAGGTAGAATTGTCCAGGTTTACATTTTGACCAATTAAGTTGGTTAAACACCAGCTCTCATTTACTCTGACCATCCTTTCAAAAAATAAAGGCCATGCTGAGCAGTCGGAGGCCGTTGCCAGGAGCCTCTCAGCTCCAGCATCTTCCTGCTGTGTGGCTGTGTGAGGTGAGACTCCTGGGCCAGCTTGGAGTCACATCCAGAGCTGCCAGGCTCTGGGGCGGCACCAGGGCTTCTCAGGTGGCGTGTGGGTGGTGCCATAAGGGGCTGTCTCTTCCTCCCCGAGGGCAGGACCTGGGCGCCGGAGAAGGGTGTAGCAAGGGTGCTCGTGAAGGCACGGGGGTTGCAGTGAGAGCTCAGGGCCAGGTCCACCTGAACAAGCTTGGTCTTTTCTGTGGAATTAGAAGCTGCTAGAGGTTTCTTTCAGGTTTGATGTCTCGTGGGTATGTGCTTAGTTGCATCTGATGCTTTGCGACCCCATGGACTGTAGACCTCCAGGCTCCTCTGTCCATGGGAATTTTTCAGGCAAGAATACTGCAGTGGGTTGCCATTTCCTTTTCCAGGGGATCTTCCTGCCCTAGGTCTTGAACACTGGTCTCCTGCACTGGCAGGTGGATTCTTTCCCACTAAACCACCTGGGAAGCCCCCTGTGGCATGTATCTCTCCATAGTAGTTGAGGACGTGGGTAGGAAACATGGCCTTCTGAGTAGATGGGCTGCGATTTGAATCCTGACTTCATCCCTTTGTGGTTTTGTTCAAGTTATAAAGGTTCTGTTTCTCTTTTGGGGAAACAAAGTTGAGTGAAATCACATCTACCATGCCAAGATATTGTGTAATGACTGGAATTACAAGGAAATATCTGGTACGATTCAGGCCCAGGGTGGGTCCTTCTAAATGCCAGCTTTCCTTGCCCCTTTCTGATGTGGACTGTCAAAAGAAAAAGTTGATGAAAATCAGCTGTAATCCAAGAGGTTTGAAATTTACAAAGAACTTACGTTTCATTTTCTTGTCTTAGGTTAGCAATTCCTAGGCATTTCATTTTCAGAGACAAGTGAACTTGGGGAAAAGTAATAATTAGGATTTGGCTGCAAGGTAGAATTGTCCAGGTTTACATTTTGACCAATTAAGTTGGTTAAACACCAGCTCTCATTTACTCTGACCATCCTTTCAAAAAATAAAGGCCATGCTGAGCAGTCATTTTTGGGAAAGGACACTTGTCTTTGTTAAACTAACATATATAAGGTGCATGTGTATGTTTATTATCCATGAAATGTATATATGATGCACATATTTTCCTTCTATTTAGAATGTACTGTGGGTGAATGAGAATTTGTCCCATGTGGCCCTCACTGTGGGACTGGTCTGGGGAACACTGTCTTAGGGAATCAGTTTAGCTTATATGTGTACTCTCACATGTTTATGTAAACCAATCTGTGTTACTCTGTTTTCCTCTTTTACTTTTCATTCTGATCTCCCTACCTACACAAACACATATATTTCATTTATGTTGCTTTAGCCCACCCAATTCACCCTGAAATTTCCCAACGTGGGCACAACGCTTGCCAAGGGGAAGATATTTCAGTTCTGTCTGTACGCTCCCTCCTTCTCACCTGAAGCGACCACCCTGAGTGCTAGCCCACTGAGCTCACAGATGGGGGCAGAGCCCACTGCAGGCGAGAGGGACTCTGCTTCATTGTCCTCTGCAGCATTTCCAGGCTGCCCACTTGCGTCGCCTGCTCTGGGCTGTGCACAGTCTACGCAAAAAGCCATGCCAGCCCGGCTTCTCCGCCTCCATTGGACCCACTGAGCATGGGGCGTCTTGGGGGCTTCTGAACCTCTCTGGTCTGGCCACGACTCTTCCTCTGTACTGGCTCAGCTCCCAGGAGAGAAGGGCCTTTGAGCTCCCCTCTTGAAAGAAGGTGGGGAGACTGATTCCCCTCGAAGCAGGCGCCTGGGCTGCTTTTCCTCAGCTGGGAGTCTGGGCCGCCGCCCCCAGCGTGGTGTCCCCAGCGGGTCGCTGACGGAGCCGGAGCTGGGTGGAAAACTGGATGTCTCTCTGCCTTCTGCTGATTCGGGTTCTCCCAGTGTGGCCTCATGTGTTGTGACTTACAGAAATAACCAAACACATTCACAGTGAAACATAAGCACCGGAATGTTCTCGAATGCCGAGTGGAAGTGACTGGAGCGCGCTCTCAGTGCACGCTGGTGGTGCACTGCTTGCTGCCATTCACACCAGCGCCAGGGAGCCCCCGCCCTGGGCTGCTCTCCTCGGGGCGAGGCGTGCTTTTTCTCTGGGACTTTGTTTTAACTCTCTGGGTCCAGGAGCTGCAGTTGTGCTGGATCACATGTTGCCTGTAAGGGGCGTGACCCTTTTGGTAGACATATTTGGGCTTCCTGGGAGGTCCCTCCACAGTCAGAAAGGAGCACCCAGAAAATCCATCCGGCACATCTCACGTCTCTTTCTGGAGTTACCGATGTCAGCGTCGCTTGCTGAGGTCTGAGTCAGACACCTGTAGCATGCTGGAGCTGAGAGTGGTGGAGTCCAGTGGTCCAGCTGTCTGGTCGCAAGATCATCAAACGCCTCAAGGACACTTCCACCGGGGTCACCTTCTGGGTCCAGGTCCTGCAGTCCGCAGGTGGCCGTGGCTCACGGAGAGAGGCCAGGGTCTCTCCCCTCCAGCTCCTGCGTCCTCCTGCCCTGGCCCTCCCCACCCTGCTCGGTGGGGCCTGGTCCTGCCGGGGGCTGGGAGACGCTAGCAAGGAAGTGGGTGGGCACACATCTAAGCCGAGCTTTATCTTTTTGGGGCTCCTGAGTCTCTTTTGAAGTGATTTAGCCCATAGAGAACAATGGTGCTTGTTTTTCATTTCGGAGGGTTCAGTTCCACCAAGAAGCCTCTTAAGGGCTGAGAGGCTCCCTGAGGTGGGTGCTCTCCCCCTTCATGTGGTTCGCCGTTCTCATGTTTAGCTTATTTTTGATGTGGTGGCCGTAGCCAATGAAAGCTGGTCCCCTCCTCCCCTCCCCCAGCCCCAGCTCAGAGTCATACACCAAAGAGTTTTTGGTTTCTGTCTCAACATTTCCTCTCGTCGATGTCTCCGTAGGACCCCAAATGTCATTTTCTCAGTCACTCCCAGGAGCTTCAGCTTCGTTATGTCCTTTGTTCATTAAGGGGGCCAGGGAGACGTGTGGGAAAGACTGGGGTCCAGGGCATGGGGCCACCTCCTGAGTACAGCCCAGGTGCGGGCACCTTGCTAGAAACTGAGGATGCAGAGATAGCCCCCAGCAGAGACCCCTCGTGAAGACAGAAGGAGGACACCCACCACGCTCTCATGAAGGCCACCGACACCTTGTAAGCGACCAGATCCAATCGCGCTCTTCTTTCCCTCCCTCCAGTTCTGGCCCTGTGGCTCACACCTCCTTTTCTCACTGTTTCATTCAGTAGACACTCAGGAAGGGGTTGATTCCTATGCCATGGGGAGTGGTACAGCGTGAGGATTAAAAGCCGGTTCTGGGGTGTGACATGTGAATTCACTCCAGTCCTGACTTGTCTTAGTTATGTGGCCCAAGTAAGTTATGCAGCCTCATAGGGACTCAGTTTTCTCACCTATTTAATGGGATTAAAAATATTGGGCTGACCAAAAAATTCATTTGATTTTTTTCTGTAACATCTTATGGAAAAACTCGAATGAACTTTTTGACCAACCCTGTATTACATACCCAACAAGGCTTTGTGAAGGTCAGATGAGATAATACGAGGGGTGTACATAGAATAAGCCCCTGGCACATTGGATGCCCAATAAATATTGACTACTGTTATAATAATAATAATAATAATAATTAGACACAGTGCTAAGCACTAGGAATACAGCTTGGAACCCAGAAACCATGCTCTCTTCCCTCAAGAGGCTTACAGGCCAGTGAAACAGAAAAAAATAGTCACAGGAGTGAATAAGAATTGGAAAATTAAAATATGGATACAACTATACCACATTGGGTGCAACTAGAAGACTTAGGTCTTACGTCAGTCTGATAGTAATTCACTTATTAACTTTGGCAAGCCATTCAAACTCCGGACTGCAACTTATTCATCAAATAATCAATGATTGGATTTTATTAAGCTTATAATTTTTTCAAAATCACAAGATTTTTTATTTTGCTTTTTGATTTTACAGTGTTTTGTTGTTTATAGATATGTATAATTCCTGATTAGTCATATGTATATCCCAGTCCATCCCCATATGCCCCATATTGCCCAGTAATGTCCTTTGTTCATGGGGCCGGGAGGGGAAAGACTGGGGTCCAGGGCATGGGGCCACCTCCTGAGTACAGCCCAGGTGCGGGCACCTTGCTAGAAACTGAGGATGCAGAGATAGCCCCCAGCAGAGACCCCTCGTGAAGACAGAAGTAGGACACCCACCACGCCTCATGAAGGCCACCGACACCTTGTAAGCGACCAGATCCAATCGCGCTCTTCTTTCCCTCCCTCCAGTTCTGGCCCTGTGGCTCACACCTCCTTTTCTCACTGTTTCATTCAGTAGACACTCAGGAAGGGGTTGATTCCTATGCCATGGGGAGTGGTACAGCGTGAGGATTAAAAGCCGGTTCTGGGGTGTGACATGTGAATTCACTCCAGTCCTGACTTGTCTTAGTTATGTGGCCCAAGTAAGTTATGCAGCCTCATAGGGACTCAGTTTTCTCACCTATTTAATGGGATTAAAAATATTGGGCTGACCAAAAAATTCATTTGATTTTTTTCTGTAACATCTTATGGAAAAACTCGAATGAACTTTTTGACCAACCCTGTATTACATACCCAACAAGGCTTTGTGAAGGTCAGATGAGATAATACGAGGGTGTACATAGAATAAGCCCCTGGCACATTGGATGCCCAATAAATATTGACTACTGTTATAATAATAATAATAATAATAATTAGACACAGTGCTAAGCACTAGGAATACAGCTTGGAACCCAGAAACCATGCTCTCTTCCCTCAAGAGGCTTACAGGCCAGTGAAACAGAAAAAAATAGTCACAGGAGTGAATAAGAATTGGAAAATTAAAATATGGATACAACTATACCACATTGGGTGCAACTAGAAGACTTAGGTCTTACGTCAGTCTGATAGTAATTCACTTATTAACTTTGGCAAGCCATTCAAACTCCGGACTGCAACTTATTCATCAAATAATCAATGATTGGATTTTATTAAGCTTATAATTTTTTTTCAAAATCACAAGATTTTTTTATTTTGCTTTTTTGATTTTACAGTGTTTTGTTGTTTATAGATATGTATAATTCCTGATTAGTCATATGTATATCCCAGTCCCCCCCATCCCACCCCTCCAGGCTGTCACATAGCCCCATGTACGATCCCTTAGACCCACAGCACATTGACAATAGTTATCTCTTTTACACAGGAGAGTATAGGGGACATTGTGGGGAATGAACAGTGCGTGGGAGGTGTAAAGGAAGTAGCATGAAAACCTGTACTATCATATGTGAAAAAAATAGCTATTGTCATTGCGCTGTGGGAAAAGGGGATCCTGCAGGGGCGCTGTGTGACGGCCTGGAGGGGTGGGGGGGTGGATATACATATGACTACTCTGGGATCATACATATCAGTAAACAACAAAACTCTATAAAAGTAAAAAGTAAAAATTAAAAAAAAGATAGTGTAGGGTTCTGTGTTGCTCTTTCCATATCTCTCACCCACTTTTCCCTCTCCTCAGTGTCCATAAGTCTGTTCTCTATGACTGTTTTTCCATCGATGCTCTGCGTGTGTATTTATCCGTACAAACTTACTAGATTCCATATATATATATATGTTAGTATACTGTATCTGTCCTTTATAAGATATGTTTCTGAAAGATGTGACTATTTGTATGACCAATGAGGTGGACTTGTTTTAATAAAGCAGGTATTGTGTGGATGTCATTCAGTCCTATATCAACCAAAACCTAGAAATCCATCACCAAAAGTAGACTTCTAGTAAATGTTCATAAGGCAATTTAAAAGAGATAAGGGCCAATGTGGGAGATAGGCATTCAACCGTTTAGGCCATTCAGGGATGCTGAGGTGTTAAAATTGAAACAGCAGGTACAGAGGAAAGGCATTCTTAACACTGTTTGAAAATAGATCACGGTGAATAAGAATTGGAAAATTAAAATATGGATACAACTATACCACATTGGGTGCAACTAGAAGACTTAGGTCTTACGTCAGTCTGATAGTAATTCACTTATTAACTTTGGCAAGCCATTCAAACTCCGGACTGCAACTTATTCATCAAATAATCAATGTTTGGATTTTATTAAGCTTATAATTTTTTTTCAAAATCACAAGATTTTTTTATTTTGCTTTTTTGATTTTACAGTGTTTTGTTGTTTATAGATATGTATAATTCCTGATTAGTCATATGTATATCCCAGTCCCCCCCATCCCACCCCTCCAGGCTGTCACATAGCCCCATGTACGATCCCTTAGACCCACAGCACATTGACAATAGTTATCTCTTTTACACAGGAGAGTATAGGGGACATTGTGGGGAATGAACAGTGCGTGGGAGGTGTAAAGGAAGTAGCATGAAAACCTGTACTATCATATGTGAAAAAAATAGCTATTGTCATTGCGCTGGGGGAGAGGGGGATCCTGCAGGGGCGCTGTGTGACGGCCTGGAGGGGTGGGGGGGTGGATATACATATGACTACTCTGGGATCATACATATCAGTAAACAACAAAACTCTATAAAAGTAAAAAGTAAAAATTAAAAAAAAGATAGTGTAGGGTTCTGTGTTGCTCTTTCCATATCTCTCACCCACTTTTCCCTCTCCTCAGTGTCCATAAGTCTGTTCTCTATGACTGTTTTTCCATCGATGCTCTGCGTGTGTATTTATCCGTACAAACTTACTAGATTCCATATATATATATATGTTAGTATACTGTATCTGTCCTTTATAAGATATGTTTCTGAAAGATGTGACTATTTGTATGACCAATGAGGTGGACTTGTTTTAATAAAGCAGGTATTGTGTGGATGTCATTCAGTCCTATATCAACCAAAACCTAGAAATCCATCACCAAAAGTAGACTTCTAGTAAATGTTCATAAGGCAATTTAAAAAGAGATAAGGGCCAATGTGGGAGATAGGCATTCAACCGTTTAGGCCATTCAGGGGATGCTGAGGTGTTAAAATTGAAACAGCAGGTACAGAGCTGTGCCTCCCACAACCCAGGCTACCGAACTCTTCTGTTTCCCAGATTTTCCAAACTGTATTTCTCCGCTCCATCTCTGACTTGTTTTTCTTTCTCCTTTCACAAAACAGTGACTCCGCCCGACTCTGGCGATTTCCTCTCCACACTGTGCCCCCACCTCCCCCCCAGCTCTCCAGGAGAAGAGGCTGGGAAGCCTCCG
Organism: Tragulus kanchil; assembly: GCA_022376925.1. Taxonomy (NCBI): domain Eukaryota; kingdom Metazoa; phylum Chordata; class Mammalia; order Artiodactyla; family Tragulidae; genus Tragulus; species Tragulus kanchil. Next base: position 70,498,759 of record JAIOJX010000003.1, on the reverse strand, counting down.
AAGGAGAAGGAGCGGAAGGCTTCGCATCAGCCAGGAGTCATCCTGGGGCGGGGCGGGGGCGGGACCAGTGGCAGGAAGCGCCTCTGTGTGGGTGCAGGCTTCCTTCTTGGAGGGAGATGCCTTCAGATGGCCTCCTCTGCTCAGCGGTCAAGTCTCCCACAAGTCCCCCGCCCTCGCTGTGACTCACTTTAGCCATCCCCAAGAAGGAGATGATGATACTCCTTACATGGGGCTAGTGAGCCATACAGATATATTATCAACTATATATATGCACAAGTAAACACGTGTAACATTCATATACACTTACACATACATACACACAGATGTCTATATATGTTTTTATATGTGTGTGCTTGTGTGCTAAGTTGCTTCACTTGTGTCCAACTCTTTGAGACCCCATGGGCTGTAGCCTGCCAACCTCCTCTGTCCATAGGATTCTCCAGTCAAAAGTACTGGAGTGGGTTGCCATGCCTTTCTCTAGGGGATCTTCCTGACCCAGGGATTGAACCTGCATCTCTTATGCCTTCTGCATTGTCAGGTAGGTTCCTTACTACTAGCACCACCTGGGAGGCTCCATTTGTGTACATACACATATATAAACATGTATTTGTGAAAAAAAGCTCAACTCAGTGCCTCGTCCACAGTCAGCTCAGAGAGTAGTTGTTAGTGGTAGCTCAAGCCGTAGCTGTTACTAGGAGCTGGAGCATCCCTGTGGGTTGTGTTTTTTTTTTTTTTTTAATTGGTCTTTCATTTATTTATTTTCATTCATCTTTGTTCTTTGACCTGTGTGGGTCTCCCATTGCAGTGGCCTCTCCTGTAGCAGAGAACCAGCTCTGGGCACATGTGCTCCAGAGCTCTGGCTCATAATTGGATGCACCAGTCCTGCCACTCCGTGGCATGTGGGATCTTCCCAGGCCAGGTATCGAACTGGTGCCCCTTGCACTGCAAGGCAGACTCTTTACTCACTGGACCACCAGGGAAGCCTGTGGTTGTGGTTCTTGAAGCCCATTGCCTGGAAAGCAGAAATTCCTGTACCTGGCCATTCAGTCTTGTATAGTTACCAAGCTAGGCAGATGGGAGGCAGAGTTGACAGAGTTGGTTTGTATCCTTGAAGGGAGTAGTTTTCAGTGCAGATCTGTGCCCAGGGGACTCCAACGGAAGCCAAACTCTAGAAGACAGTTGAACTGAGGTACATGTCCAGATGCTCAGAGAGGCAGCCGTTCTGCCCAGGCAGTTAGCTGCTTGAGCATAGAAAATCAGAAAGATGAGGTGATGGAGAGATGAGGCTGGAGGAAAAGCTTTCTTACTGGAAGGCAGAGAGAAGTGTATGAGCAGGTACCCAGACTTAGACAGCCTCGTGGCAACTGTGGGCTCTGACTGTGGCGCCTGGAGCGTGGTGGTCACACAGGGGCTCATCTGAAAGATGAGCTGCGGTGGTGAAGGATTTATGGTGGTGGTGAAGGGTTTTTAGGCTGTTAAGGGCTTTGTAGCTTATTACGTATGTGAGCTAAAAATGATTTGGCCTCTAAGGACTTGAAGACTCCATCAGGAAGACCCCAGCTTATAAGGAGAAGGCAAATTGAAAAGGAAGAGGAGCTGTGAAATAAGGAGCTAAAGCCCAGTTGACTCATGGGAGCAGCATCACCTTCTTTGTTTCTGTTGGCAAGGGGCTGTATCATTAAGTCACAGCACCATGGCGCCCGCCATCAGATTAAAATTGTCAACAGATTTCCATGTGTAATAGAAACTTCAAACTTTTTCTTTTACTTTAAAAGAAATTAGAAACATGGTGCCAAAGCCACATGGATTATTAAGTTTTGGTATTTGAGCCTGGCTACGTGAGGAAGTACTCTAAACATCCCCCTCCCCCATCTGACCCCCCATCTGTCCACATGTGAACCTCTCCATGGCTCCACATCACCCACTGAGTAAATTCGAAGACCTCAGTCTGGTTTACTCCACTTTATCTGTCAACCTGCTTCCCATGCCCCACTCTCTGCTCATATTTAACACCTTGTGGCTGCTTGAGCCATAGTTTGCACCCACTGTCCTCTGTGCCTTCCCTTTCTACCTTCTTGAGCTGGTTAATCTCTTCACATCCAAAGTCCTGCTCTGCTGTCACCTGCTCGTGGGGCTTCCGGGGCTCCTGTCTTTGAAGGGTCCCTCCTCTGTTCTTACAAAGCAACCTGTGCCTATCTTTGTCATCTTAACTCTATTGCCATATTATAGTCACTCATTTAATAAAACACCTCCTCCACTTGCCTGCCAGATCCCGAGGCATCTCTGCTTCTCTTAGCCTGATTTCTTGAGTGCCTGGCATGTCCTATAGATCTGAATTGCAAATGAGCAATCCTAAGATGTGGTGGTTAGATAGTATCACCAACTCGATGGACATGAATTTGAGCAGACCCCGGGAGATAGTGAAGGACAAGGAAACCTGGGATGCTGCTGTCCATGGGGTCGCAAAGAGTCGGACATGACTCAGTGACTGAACAACAACAATCCTAGGAATCTAAGATATTGCACTGTTTGTCTCAGAAAGGCCTTAAGATATTTCAGGGGTCTGGAGACAGCATCTAATCTTGAGTATGCATGTGTGCTAAGTCGCTTCAGTCATGTCTGACTCTCAGCAGGCAACCTGTAACCCACCAGGCTTCTGAGGACTGTTGCCCACCAGGCTCCTCTGTCCACGGGATTCTCCAGGCAAGAATACTGGAGTGGGTTGCCATGCCCTTCTCCAGGGGATCTTCCTGACCCAATTATCAAACTTGTGTCTCTTATGTCTCTTGCATTGGCAGATGGGTTCTTTACCACTAGCGCCACCTGGGAAACCCTTAATCTTGAATACATAATATGAAAGAATCCATAGTGTGAATGCTGAAAAAAAACAGGGTCCTCCAGAGGATTTTCAAAGTGTTCATTTTGACCGTACAAATGTGGTCTTAGACTTTCTGCTTCAGAGTCAACTAGACTACCAGCTAAACAGTCAGATTTCTGAGTGCCTGCTTTATATCTTCTAAATTGAATTCCTGAAGAACACGCCAGGGGATGGGCATTTTTAGCATGTTCCCCAGGTGATTCTGATCTCCCCTCAAGCCTGCAAGCCCCTGATGGAGACAAAATCTCCAAGGATGAAATATTGGTAGGCGTAGGATGGATGGGGACATGGAAAAGGATTAATGTACACTGATGCCATTTTTATGGTTCAGGAATTCTCAGCAAGACTCAAACCCCTTGAGTAAACCATGTATGATATAGGCTGTCATAGGACAGCATCTTGCCTTGAAAAATCAAAGGTCTCTTCTGCTTCCTTCTTTTGATGATTTTAAAACATTTGTCAGATAAGGAACAGGACCAAGGTTTTCTGGATGTCGCATCGTCTTGCTTGGATGTTGGAACATAGGCCATAGATATGAGAGATGAGAACAGTTTAACAGGTGAAGGGATGTACTTAGAAACAGCCCTGTCATGGAGCGAGTCAATTTGATCTGTGTGCCTCGATGTGCAAACAGAAATAAACAGAATGCTCTGTAGGGCCCTCTAGGTAACAGGTCTCCCAGCATTTTGTCACTTTCTGGCTCCAAAGAGTAGATTGTAAATTCACAGAAATGGGCTCTCAACCTCCTATCCAGAGTGCCTCTGTCACACTCTGGGCTCCTTCAGTCTGGAGAAGATGGGGAGGCACTTGAGATGTGGAGACTCTGATGACACGGGTGTGGGAGACCGGAGCTTTCCGTGGAGAAAGGGGAAAAGGGGGACCAAGGCCATCCAACTGGGTTTTCCCAGCCATCTCTCCTTGTCTGAGATGGCTGACCTCTTTCCAGCCTGCAAGTTCCTGCCTGGGATGAACTGTGGTTTGAGTATCACGGAGAAGGAAGGCTCTGGACCACGTGGTGGCTAAGATCAGAGGGAGGTAGAGGGCTCCCTCCCGTAGAGGTGCTCTGTGGGTGGGTGATTTCGGTACCTGACATAGCCACCTTGGGGTAGGAAGTCATAGTGGCGAAACCCTGTCCAAAATAAGACTGTAGCCACGAGACAAGAAAACATCCACAAATAAGAGAAGCATTCCCCCATACCTTTGAAATGAAAGACAGAAGGAAAACCTGGCCGTGTGTTGCCAGGTGACTGAAGAGGCGAGGAAGTGATGCATCTCTGATCACCCAGGAGCTGTGATCCATTTCTTCATTGAATTTACTTTTTGTATTTTGAAATTGATAATGAGATTGAAAAACCTTTAACCTTGAGATTAAATTGACCCAGAAACAAAGAAATTATTTCAAGTGTTTTCCTAGTCACATCCTCCCACACTAAAAGAAAAGGAGGAAAATTCTTTTTGTTTTTTTTTTCATATATATGCATGGGTATTTTGCTTTACATAATATGTATGTGTGTGTGTGTGTGTGTGTGTGTGTGTGTGTTGCTTTAAATTTTGTCCTTGAACATAGAACGGCTTTAGCAAATACAGGACTCTAATCACATTGTAAGACTATCTTCATGAAATTATAGCCTTTGACAATGACAGATCTGTAAGACATGGCAAGATGCAGTGATTCATATTTACTGTGCAGGTACTTTAAGCTTATTTGGCCTGAAGACACTGAGAGAACATTCTGTATGACAGAAGGATACTTTATCTCTCACTCACCTCGTAACCTCTTTACGTGCACACGTGCTAAGTTGCTTTAGTCATGTCTAACTCTGTGTGACACCATGGACTGCAGCCCGCCAGGCTCCTCTGTCCATGGGATTCTCCAGGCAAGAATACTGGAGTAGGTTGCTATGTCCTCCTCCAGAGGATCTTCCCGACCTGGAGATCCAACCTGTGTCTCTTAGATCTACCTGCATTGGCAGGTGGTTTCTTTACCACCAGCACCATTGGGGAGGCCCTTGTAACATCTTTAAGTTCTGTCTAATAGAAATATTAGTCCAAAATAGAAGAAGCAAGAGTCTCTACTAGAAAATAGAAACCCTGGCATCAGAAAATTTTGTGCCTCCAAAATTGTAACAATAATGGAAAAATCCCAGAAAGCAAAAATGAGGGTGATTATTTGTATTTAAATAGATTTTTTCAGATTTGCTACAGGGATGTTTTAATCAGTTATTCACTGTGATTTACTGTTCCATTTCTTTTTTTTTTTCTACTCTCAATTTTTAGAGATAGATCTAACACATAAAAGTGTTAGTTGTTCAGTCATGTTCAACTCTTTGTGACCTCATGGACTGTAGCTCGCTAGGCTTCTCTGTCCATGGGATTCTTCAGGCAGGAATACTGGAGTGGGTTGCCACTTCCTTCTCCAGGGCATCTTCCTGACCCAGGGATCGAACTGTGATCTCCCGAGTTACAGGCAGATTCTTTTTTGGGGGGGTTGGGTGGTGCGGGTTGGGGAGGGAGAGGGGGTGGGCGGGCCAATTATATTGGTCTTTATTTATCTATTTTCATCCATCTTTGTTCTTTGGACCGTGTGGGCCTCCCATCGCAGTGGCCTCTGTTGTTGCAGAGCACCGGCTCTGGGCGCATGCACTCCAGAGCTCTGGCTTGGTGATTGGACACATCGGTTGAGCCGCTCCGTGGCACGTGGGATCATCCCAGGCCAGGGATCAAACCAGCACCCCTTGCACTGCAAGGCTGTGTCCTTACCCACTGGACCACCAGGGAAGCCCACAGGCAAATTCTTTAATGGCTGAGCCATCAAGTAAGCCCAATTTAACACAGTAAACAAGCTAAGCATATCTTTTTACCCACATATTGAATCAGCACATTTTCTGTATCTCTGTTCTTTGAATAAATAGATGTTACATTTTAGCTGTGGTTTTTTAAAAAATGGATGTTGACACTGGGCAGGTCTTCATGACCCTGAAAGACGGAAAGCCAAGGATTGTTGTTATTTACGTATCTCCAATAAGGTCGGCTCGTCTGCGTGGCATGCCATGTCTGGGTGATTCTGGAGCACAATCTCTGACTCATGAAACATCTCATGTGCCCACAGTCACTCAGACTGACTATCACCCCACACAAGAGTTTCCTACCTTGGTCTCCCTTCCACTAACATCAGAAACAGGCTTCTGAGATTCTCATGAGAATGGCATCTCGGTGCCTGATGTGTTTCTAGTTGGAGATCCTGGGTCACCAACTAGACCTGGAGCCTGGTAAGACAGGTCGCTGAGAGGTTGGTGTCTTCTGACTGAATAGATCCTGTCCTTTTCTACTCCATCCTCAAAATTATTATTCCCTCTGCCTCATCTACAGTTTCACCTTCACTGACATAGAGGCAACAGTGATTCTGATATTCACGGGGATCTTTGCTCACTATGGGCCAAATACTGTGCTTAATGTACATAAACACGTGTTGTATAGGTCAGACACTGGACTAAATTAATTTAAGATGTTGATCCTCATAACAGCTATGGTGCACTGCCATTCTGTCCTGTTAGACTCTTTGTGACCCCTTGGACTGTAGACTCCCAGCTTCCTTGTCTATGTAATTTTCCAGTTAGGAATTCTGGAGTGGGGTTCCCATTTCCTCCTCCAACAGATCTTCCTGCCTCAGGGATGGAACCTGAGTTTCTTGCATTGCCTCCATTGGCAGGTGGATTCTTTGCCACTGACACCACCTGGGAGGCCCATAGCAACTACAAAAGGTTACTATTATCCCATTTTACATCTCAGCTAACTGACATAAACCAAAAGATTGGTTAGTTTGCGAAGGCTTTATGGTCAACAAGTGGTAAAGCTCAGATCGAAACCCGGGTCGGTCTGTTTTCAGAATCCACACTCTTAACCACTTGGCTGTGTTGACTAGGAAAAATTTGAAATGCTATTATGGTCTGACAAGGTAGATGCATTAGTGCCTGCATTTTGCTGATAGGGAAACTGAAGCACAGATGGCCATATCATTTTCCTAGCACCATCCATTCAAACCCAAGCTATCCAAGTTGAGAGGCTTCTGACACTGTCTCCTACGTGGGCTTCCTAGAGGTGATAGTGTGGGGGCCTGAGTGTCTTCTGCAGGTTTTTTTTAAAAAGAAGAACCTCTATGTAAGGGGCTAAGATGGTTAACTACTAGTGAAGGGTGGGATATGTGCTTGAGAGTAGCTGAAGTGGATTATGATGCTTTCCAGGCTGCAGATGCCATATCCACACCCCACTAAGTCTCATAGACCTTACTGGGCTGGGGGAATCTTGGCTTTGGGGCAGTGAGGGAATTCAAGTTTCTGGGCTCTGGAGCTCAGATTCCATGCCTTGAGGAGTCCAAGCTTTCATCTGGAACTGAAACAACTTCTGTGGTTCAGTCTGCAGTACACCTGCAGATTTCCCATTAAACTGCCTGCCGAATCAGGAATAATGATCCTCAGGGGAAAGAGATATTATTTGCATTTGAATTAATGTGGAGTTCAGAGTCACAGATTCTTCATCAAGAAGGATTTAGAGCAATTGCTGGTATCCTGGGGAATCTGTGACCAGCTCATTATTTTCATCTCACAGGGTAATACCAGAATTTAAAATTTTTTTCCAAGTCTTCTTTTGAAAGTTTGGCCCTCTCTATCCCCATGATCATAATTATAATAATTTTGAAACATCAGTCTGCTCAGATATCAAGGTGTTGTACGGGTAATTTCACTTTAATGAATTTGTCTCATATGGGCTGATTTTCCACATCTGTCCTAAGCTGAATAGCTAACTTGTTAATATGAGAACTGTTCCGTTTCATTAGCTTCTCCCCGTTGATCTCCTTGAGGTGGAACTGATGCATTGCCAGTTTTGAGCCCTGTCAGCTCTTTCTTTTGAGGCAAAGCATGATGCCTGATTCTATTCTAAGGCACTGATGGAGACTAGGCACTAGGGAGACTCAAAAATGAAGTTATTTGATCATCCAGATAAACCATAGGATTCCATATATAGGTGGCTTCATTGTCATGGACGTCATAAACACTTGGACTCGAGGCCATCTTGGCAAAATGCACATGAATGATCACAGAGCCCCTGTGGGAATGGAAAGGGAAGGGGGTTTGGCTAATGGAGGCAGGAAGGGATAGGAGAAAGAAAAAGAATGGGCAGCAGGGTGAAGGGAGACAGGAGGCTTTGTGGAGGGTCTTGATTTCTAACCTTTGTGGAAAAATATCTCTTGATTGCCATGGTGAGTAAGGAAGATGTTTTGAGGAGTATTTCAGGTGAAAGAAGATGCCAGTGGATTACTGAGCCTCCTGGTGCATCCTTCATAGATCCCTGCTGAGCGCAGTTCTGCTGAGATGGAGAAACAATCTGTTACGATGCTCTGGGCTTGAAGAGAAAGCCCAGTGCAAACAATCAGGAGATGTGTTGTCTCTCACAGCAAGAAGGCAGAGTGCACTTCAGGATTGATTGATGCAATGGCTCCGTGTCATCAAGGATCCAGTTATGCATGTCATTCTGCCTAATGCTAACCTTGATTTCATTCTTAAGCTTGCTCTCCTTAAGGTTGTATGAGGACTCCTAGAGAAAAAATGAGGGCTGTTTTGTGCTTCCCTGCTCATCTCCCTGGGGTTGAGGGAGGAAGAGACTCTTCATTTGTGGAAGAAAAATCCTTCATTTCAGTCTGGACGGGCCAATTTAGATCTTATCCTGTCCCAACATCAATAACTATTACCACGAGAATAATATCATGAACTGCTGGTTGAAACGTAAGCGCCAGGATCCATCGCTGTCAAGAAGTAAGAGGTTACCTCGATTATTCTAGACTAATCAGTGCCCACTCTTGGGATTGGGGATAGAATCAGATTTCTATGAGACACACGAGCTTTTTGGAGAAAGGATGGAGACTACAGGAATGAAGAAGAAAAGAACAGAGCAACAATACTCAGTCTGAAAAACAGAGCTGTCAACACTACCGTGAAGAAGGTAAGACTCAGCTATAGCCTACTGGCCCTGGAGGTGGATCAAGGCTAGCTCACCTTCCCCTGAGGATCTGAGACTGCATGTTTCTGCTCCGATGTTTATGAGTCCTGAAAACAAGGAGAAAATGGAAATGAAACCAGAAAGCAGCACTGAGAATTCAGCTATTAAAGGGAGTAGGCATGTGTGTGGGAGGCTCTGGGCGCTGGGTGTGCTGGGTGGTGGCCTCCACCATGTCCTGTGAGGTTCTGAGGAGACTTTACTGGAGCATGCACTCCAATCCCAGGACCATCAGGGTCCAGTCAGCAGAGCAAGTCCCAGGACCCGTCGTCCACAGAAAAGGCCCTCTTGCTTGAGGAAGCTGCCCAAACCAACTTTCCAGCAGTCACAGACTCCTTTGTGCACTTTGTTAATGTTTATGTATGTCATCTCAAGTGTACTTTTATTTCTACCAATTATACAGAAACATTTCATGATCATGCTATGTATTCTTCAGTTTACCCTTTGGGAATAATCAATTGGTGTCATCTTTTTTTGCTAAAGGTGAGACTCACGTGAGGAATGTGCAGCTTCCTCCCAGATTATCCAATGTTTGTATCACTAGCGTGGTATATATTTACCAAAACTTTTTTTGGTTGGACTATAATTGCTTTACAAAGCGGATGCATGTATACATATAGCTGTTTGACTTCATTGTGCAGCAGAAACGAATCCATACCATTTTAATCTAGAGCAGGATTTCTCAGCTTCAGTCCTATGAACATTTGAGGCCGGGGGGCAGGGGGAGGGATGGCTTCCTTGATATTCCAGTGTTTAAAAATAAACCTTGTGTGAGAGAGGTCAAAGATATACCTATGATGGATTTGGGATTATATACAGCTATATACAACAAAACTGTAAAAGCAAAAAAAAAAATCCACCTTGCAATGCATGAGACACAGGTTCGATCTCTGGTCTGGGAAGATCCCACATCTTGAAGAGTAACTAAGTCCGGGAACCACAGCTACTGAAGCCCATGTGCCCTAGAGTCTGTGTTCCACAATAAGATAAAAGCCCACGCACCACAGCTAGAGAGTAGCCCCCACTTTCTGCAATGAGAAAAAGCCTGCATGCAGCAATGAAGACCCAGCACTGCCGAAAACAAACAAATAAGTAAGTACAATTAAAAAAAAACTTTAATGTGCAAAGAGGCACCTGCATGCGTGCCAAGTCACTTCAGTCGTGTCGAACTCTTTGTGACCCTATGAACCATAACTCACCAGGCACCTCTGTTCATTGGATTCTCTGGAGAAGAATACTGGAGTGGGTCTTCCATACCCTCCTCCAGGGGATCTTCCTGACCCAGGGATCAAACCTCAGTCTCTCTGCATTGGCAGGTGGGTTCTTTACTGTGAGCACCACCTGAGAAGCCCTAAAGAGGAACCTGTTCTTATTAAAATACAGATTCTCATTCGAAACATGGAGCTGGGAGACCAGAATGCTGCATTTCTAACAAGCCTCAAAGTGATGCCACTCTTGCTGTTCCAGATAACCCATTGAGTAGTGGGGGTCTAGCACCATCAGAGATGGAAACCATACTCTTCTTATGTTTCTTCGTGACACAAGTCAATTAAGAAAGGAACTGGCCATAAAGAAGCTATGGAACACAAGGGAGTCAAAGAAGCCATGCTCAGATGATGAGCGGAGGTTCAGGGAAGAAAGGACAAACAAGACCTTCCCCATCTGATAAAGACATTATCCGAGAGAGACACGGAGTAGCTTGAAGCTTTAAAGAATGAGAGTTTCAGAGCAGTTTGTAAAATGACAGCTTCATATAGCAGGTAAGTGAACGTATGGAACTCATTATCCCTCAGCTTTAGTGAAGATGAAAATACAGTTACAACAATGCAATAAATAAAATAGTAAATTACATACTTGCAGTAGGTTACTGAGGGAAGGACGGGGATTTTGGAACACCTCCCTAACTCTTGAGGTTGACACACATATAAGCTCTGTGCTCAGAGTTTCTAAATCAAAAATAGACATTTATGATTCACAAAGGATTCCTTTATCCCCACTCTGTCTCTGGGTTTAAGACATACTGGAAGATGCAGTGCGGATGCCAGAACATGAGCACTTGCAGGACTTCTTGATAGTTTCTGAGAGCAACGTGCTGAACATTTGAAGTATTATACTGAAAAATTTAGGGTGTATGGACTTGCTTTCAGATACTACATTGGACCAAGTTCACCAGTCCTCCTGCTAGTAGTGTGGTGTGAGGATCGAAGACTTGATGAGTTTGCGCTCTGTACCTCAAGGCTATATTGTCCAGGCCTCACCTGCCACATGCCAGCACCTGTTTATTCCTTGGCCTGAGCCCCGCTCTGCTGGTTTCCTAAGGTGGATCATAGGACGTGTCTCTAAGTATTCTAGGCACAGCATTGACTGAATTCACTCTCATATTCCATGATGATGTGTAAACGATGACATGCCCAACACTCAGTCACTAAAAAGGAACAAAACTCTGTCTCGCTTCTCTTGTGAAGCTTACAGTCAAGTGGGGAAGAAATAGCAGCCAAATTTGCCATCTTTTAGTTATCTTTTCTGTAATTATTAAAGAATAGTTTGCATTTGAACGTTCACAGAGGGTTTCTCTAAGGAAATAACTTTCCTGTTGAAATACTGAGGAGGGGTGGAGTTAGCTCAACAAAGGAGAAGAAATTGCTGGGGTCTATGTGAAGATGCTAATGCAGGAAACAGCTTGCAGGCTAGTAGGGTGGGGGATGTCCTGTTGGAGGTTAGACTCCTGGCTGCGGACACTGGAAAGACCTTTCTTAGAGAGCGCTCTGTTGTTGCTGTTTAGTTGCTAAGTTGTGTCCGACCCTTTTGCCACCGCCATGGACCATAGCCTGCCAGGCTCCTCTCTTCATCTAGGCTGCAGTAAATTCAGGTCTCCTTCAATAGACTCTGGAAATCTAAGGTTTGTCCGGGACTAAAATGACAGTAAATTACATACTTTGCAGTAGGAAAATACAGTTACAACAATGCAATAAATAAAATAGTAAATTACATACTTGCAGTAGGTTACTGAGGGAAGGACGGGGATTTTGGAACACCTCCCTAACTCTTGAGGTTGACACACATATAAGCTCTGTGCTCAGAGTTTCTAAATCAAAATAGACATTTATGATTCACAAAGGATTCCTTTATCCCCACTCTGTCTCTGGGTTTAAGACATACTGGAAGATGCAGTGAGGATGCCAGAACATGAGCACTTGCAGGACTTCTTGATAGTTTCTGAGAGCAACGTGCTGAACATTTGAAGTATTATACTGAAAAATTTAGGGTGTATGGACTTGCTTTCAGATACTACATTGGACCAAGTTCACCAGTCCTCCTGCTAGTAGTGTGGTGTGAGGATCGAAGACTTGATGAGTTTGCGCTCTGTACCTCAAGGCTATATTGTCCAGGCCTCACCTGCCACATGCCAGCACCTGTTTATTCCTTGGCCTGAGCCCCGCTCTGCTGGTTTCCTAAGGTGGATCATAGGACGTGTCTCTAAGTATTCTAGGCACAGCATTGACTGAATTCACTCTCATATTCCATGATGATGTGTAAACGATGACATGCCCAACACTCAGTCACTAAAAAGGAACAAAACTCTGTCTCGCTTCTCTTGTGAAGCTTACAGTCAAGTGGGGAAGAAATAGCAGCCAAATTTGCCATCTTTTAGTTATCTTTTCTGTAATTATTAAAGAATAGTTTGCATTTGAACGTTCACAGAGGGTTTCTCTAAGGAAATAACTTTCCTGTTGAAATACTGAGGAGGGGTGGAGTTAGCTCAACAAAGGAGAAGAAATTGCTGGGGTCTATGTGAAGATGCTAATGCAGGAAACAGCTTGCAGGCTAGTAGGGTGGGGGATGTCCTGTTGGAGGTTAGACTCCTGGCTGCGGACACTGGAAAGACCTTTCTTAGAGAGCGCTCTGTTGTTGCTGTTTAGTTGCTAAGTTGTGTCCGACCCTTTTGCCACCGCCATGGACCATAGCCTGCCAGGCTCCTCTCTTCATCTAGGCTGCAGTAAATTCAGGTCTCCTTCAATAGACTCTGGAAATCTGTCGAAAGGTTTTGAGCAGAGGTAGGTCCTCGCTGTAGAGATCAGGGTATCCAACCTTCAACCTCGAGACTTGAGACGGAGGTTGATCTGACAACTCAGCTGACCAGTGGGCAGAGGACGATGGCAGGGGTGCCTCCGTCAGCCACCCCACGGACACTGAAGACTCTGTGTCCCTGCCCACCCTGTACGGCACAGGCTGGTGCTGTGGCAGAGAACAAGGGTGGCTGGAACACAGGCAGCACATGAAAGAAAAGAGCCACACGCCTCCATCCGTCATCCTCTGGTGTGGAGCAGGGGGACGCTCACGCAGGACACGCAGGGCCTTGGCATCAGTTTTGTCCTGTGCTGACAAAGTCTGCTTCCAAGAATAACAACCAGGCCTCTGTCAAGAGCTCAGAAAATAATATTGTATTCCAGATTCTGTCATGGGCAGGTAGTTCCCTCAGGTGTAGGGGATAATTTAGATGATTATCTGCTAAGAGGATCAGCCTCTTAGTGGTAACTGGTAGACAAAGCCTGAAAAAAAATTTTTTTAACGGCTTACCATGATGGATTAGAACACTTGCTTTGTCTTTTAAAAAAAATCATCTATGATCAATTTAGTTTGAAGGAACTGAATTTACATTATTCTCATTTGCCTTAGTCTCCTTACTTTGATTTACTTATAATTGATCTGTTAGTCTATAGAACAGGCAGGGTTTTATTTTAGCTCATTATATACTGCCTTATGAATCAGGCATCCCTAAGCAATGAAGGGGCTTCCCTGGTGACTCAGTGGTAAAGAATCTGCCCATACTGCAGAAGATGAAGTTTCGCTCCCTGGGTGGGGAAAATCCCCTGGAGGAGGAAATGGCAACTGACTCCAGTTTTTTCACCTCTGTCCTTTGTGCTCATAGACAGAGGAACCTGGTGGGCTACAGTCCATGGGGTCAGAAAGAGTCGGACCTGACTTAGCAAACTGAGCACATGTACAAGCAACAAAGAGATTCAGTCTCAAACCGGCAAAGGGAAGTCTTGTTTTTGCTTGTAGATCCCTAGATAAATTTTCTGGTGATCTACTTGCAGTCTGGGAAATAGGGCAGGATGGGTCTGAAAAGTCTCCTGTACTGTTTTTAGCCAAACAGTTCACTTTTCTTGCATCAATTTAAACTTTGTTGTGTTTTTTTTTTTTTTTTCTTTCCATTTTTTAACTTTTAATTTTTGGTTGTACCGTGTTAACTTGTGAAAACTTGGTTCCTGACCAGGGATTGAACCCGGGCCACAGCAGTGAAAACCCGGGATCATAACCACCAGGCCACCAGAAAACTCCTTCATGCATCAATTTTAGCATAAAAAGTTTTCAAGAAGAAATTCTTATCTTATTATGGTATCCCCTCCACCTACCCACTTCCCCTCAAATGTCTCAAAGCTGGAAACCAGCAGAGAAAAATGAACTTCAGTATTTGCTGCCACAGGAGAGCATGTATCTGATTGGAGACACTGAATTCTATGAATGTTCAGATTCTGAAGTTGGCTTAAACTGAGGACTTTGTTTTTTTGGGGGGGGGGGGGGCGGGGTGGGGAGGGAGGGGGGTTGACGGGCCACTTCTCTTGGTCTTTCATTTATCCATTTTCATCTGTCTTTGTTCTTTGACCCGTGTGGGTCTTCCATCGCGGTGGCCTCTGTTGTCACAGAGCACTAGCTCTGGGCGCATGCGCTCCAGAGCTCCGGCTCGGTGATTGGACACATTGGTCCAGCCACTCCGTGGCACGTGGGATCTTCCCAGGCCAGGGATCGAACCGGCGCCCCTTGCACTGCAAGGCGGTGTCCTTACCCACTGGACCACCAGGGAAGCCCAGGACTTTGTTTTAATTCTACCCAAGTGTCTCTTACATTTACTTGTTTTCTGAGTATCTCAAAGCAAGTCAGGAATAAGTTGGGACACAGGCTCATTCTACCTATTTTTAGAAATAATTTTATTTATCTGTATGAGTTGTCTTCATTGCTGCGTAGCCTTTTCTCTAGTTGCAGCGAGCGGAGGATACTCTCTAGCTGTGGTGCACAGGCTTCTTTCTCATTGGGGTGGCCTCTCTTGTAGAACACGGCTTCTAGGGTGCGGGCGCGGTGGTTGTGGTGCATGGGCTTAGTTGGTCCACAGCATGGGGAATCTTCCCAGACCAAGAATCTAAACCACGTCTTCTGCAATGACAGGTGGATCCTTCAGCACCGAGCCACCAGGGAAGCCCGCATTCTACCTACTGTGATATGAGATTTCCTCATCAATCATGACCGATAAGAAGTGTGTCCAAATTCTGTCTGCCATTTGAGATGGAGGAGAAAGTAAATCTTTAGAAGATTTGCACGAAACATGCTTAGGGGACCAGAGCATGGGTGCCCTTCTGTGTCTGGAGCTCTAAGACCTCCATCTCCTTGTGAGACCTCAGCTCAGGAATGGAAACATAATAAATAAATAGACACTGGAAAGCTCACAAGTGTCTGTGGGACACCGTAACAATGTTAGGGAATGATCTTTTGCTTCGTTATCAACGACAACAGTAATTAAAGGGTTTGGGAACCTCAGTGGTCACCACAGCACTGTTTAATAGTAATTATTGGGTAATTACATATTATTACACAAGAGAGATATAATTATGTAATTGTTATTATTAAGTATGATGTTGACCAGTATGGTTCCAAGCCCTTCTTCATTTGCGGGGCCTGCTTGGGGATGGTAATTGAGATAATGAGGAATGAAATAAAGAGAGAAAGTAACTGGGTGAGGGCACGCATGCCTGGCTCAACTGGGATGAACGATGGGCAGACAGACGTCAGGGATCATCGATAGCTATACTAGCGTGGTCTGCCTGGCATCTCTGCCCGACCTGGGAGATAATTATTCTCAGGGAATGTCTGGCACAGAGTGTTCTGGCTTTATTTTTCTCCAGTGCCTTTGCAGAGTGTCTAACGGTGGCATTGTAGGAGAACACAGAACATGAATGTGTGATGGCCGGCGTTGGTCCTCACGCTGTCAGGGCTCCTGAGGACAGCCTCAGGAGCAGAGAAGTGAATCACCAAGGTGGGCTCTGACCCAGAGGCCAGTGTGCTGAACACGTGGCCCTGTATTGTTTGACCGATTCTCTCAATAGGCCCTCAGAGAGGCAGCCATGTGTTCTCATGGCTTTGGAGCCTGGAAGACCAGGTCAAAGCCAAGTGTCAGCTCTTGTGTGCTGTGAGCCTTTGGGTGTTGATAATGCCCTGTGTCTGTGTCCTTATGTGTCAAATGGGAATAGCACTGTCCCCTCTGCGAGGTGGCTGAGAGGATGGAGATCGTGTGAGCAGCTACAGGCCTAGGACGAATGTGTCATAAGCTGTTGGTGGAGATGGAAGTTGGCCTCATCTGCCTGTGCTCGTAGGAACTTCCCCAATGGCTCAGCAGGTAAAGAATCTGCCTGCCAATGCAAGAGATGCAGGAGATGTGAGTTCAACAATCCCTGGGTTGGGTCGGGAAGATCCCCTGGGAGGAGGAAATGGCAGCCCACTCCAGTATTCTTACCTGGAGAATTCAGTGGATAGAGGAGCCTGGTGGGCTACAGTCATAGGGTCACAGAGAGTCAGACACGACTGGGCACACGCCACCATGCACGAAGAGTTGGAGGACTGGGTTCTGACCTTGACCTGTGGTTAGGGAGATACTTTATCATTCAAGCCAGGACACTTTTTTTTAAACATTTATTTATTTATTTTATTTATCTTTTTGAGGGGTCGGGTAGGGAGGGAGGGGGACGGGCAGGCCACTTCTATTGGTCTTTCATTTCTCTATTTTCATCCGTCTTTGTTCCTTTGGCTCTTGTGGGCCTCCCATCGCGGTGGCCTCTGTTGTCGCAGAACGTCGGCTCTGGGCGCATGCGCTCCAGAGCTCCGGCTCGGTGATTGGACACATCAGTCCAGCCGCTCCACGGCACATGGGATCTTCCCAGGCCAGGGATGGAACTGGCGCCCCTTGCACTGCAAGGCGGTGTCCTTACCCACTGGACCACCAGGGAAGCCCCGCCAGGACACTTTTGATTGTTTAAGGAGGTCCTGTACTAGTGGCTATGGAACAACTTTTGGAAATAGGGCTGTCCTGGGCAAAGTAGTATATACAGCTCCCCACATTGGTCTTGGGTCTTCTTTAAACCTCAGTTTTATCAATTTTAAAGTATTGAAAAAATATCCAGTCTAGGTTTTGGGATGTGAGGCTCAAATGAGATCATAAATGTAGAAAGTGTTTTAAAAATAAAGAATTGCTTTATAAATGTACGGGTTACTTCCCAGATAGAACAGGCCCAAAAGTAGTTGAAACAGATAAAAGGGGGTCAAAAGGTATAAACTTCCAGTTCCAAACTCAGTCCTGGCAGTGTTACCTATGACCTGGCGTCTGTAGTTATTGGTGCTGTATTATCTATTTGAAATTTGCTAAGAGGGTAGAACTTTAAAATTCTCATCACAAGAAACATGATGATGTCGTGAGTGATGGTTGTTGACTCAACTTACTTTGCTCACTTGACAATATACACAAATATCAAATCATTATGTTCTACTCTTTAAAACAAATCCAAGGTTCCATGTCTCTTCTATCTTGATAAAGCTGAAAAACTTAAAAACGTAAAACCTATGAGAGAAGTGTGCTAATAGTATTATCAATGATCTGAACGGTATCTTTTATTTTTTACAAATTAAACGAATTATAATATTCAGAGGCTTAGCAACATCTTAGCAGTGCTAAAGTCTGCAAACAGGCCCCACTAGTGCCAATATGTGATGACAAATGAGTGGCTTCTTTGTCGCTTTCCTGACCCTGTGCACCTGTGAAACCAGTTTCATAACTGGATCTATCTCTTGGTGGAAAGAAGAGCGATGCGTCCCAGTGGTACACGTGACTTGGCCTCTCTGTTGTCTTCTCTTGGGCAGATAAGGAAGAGGGTTTTTCCAGTGTTTTTATTTATTGAATTATTTTATTGACGTATAATTGTTTCACAATATTGGGTTCGTTTCTGCTGTACAACAATGTAGACTAGCTATATGTATATATATATAT
The DNA here is from genome assembly GCA_022376925.1 of Tragulus kanchil. Taxonomy (NCBI): domain Eukaryota; kingdom Metazoa; phylum Chordata; class Mammalia; order Artiodactyla; family Tragulidae; genus Tragulus; species Tragulus kanchil. Next base: position 70,480,739 of record JAIOJX010000003.1, on the reverse strand, counting down.
ATGTATATATATATATATATATATATATATCCTTTCCCTCTCGAGTCTCCCTCCTACCCCACTCCCCAACCCCGCCCCTGCCCCCCGCCCCAAGTCATCACAGAGCACCAAGCTAAGCTCCCTGTACTCTACAGCAGGTTCCCACTGGCTATTTGATACATGGTCATGTATAGATGTCATTGCTACCCTATCAATTCATCCCACCCTCTCCTTCCACCCCTGGGTCCATGTGTCCCTACTTTACGTCTACATCTCTATTCTAGATAATATATATATATATATATATATATATATATATATATAAATAAATATACATTATTTGTTTTTCCTGTCTTACTTCACTCCCTATGACAGACTGTAGCTTCATCCACTTCACTACAAATGGCTCAGTTTCATTCCCTTTAAGTCTCAAGTGTTTTAAGACTCTCCTAACCATGGTCACAAGAATTAGCATCAGAAAGCCAGGGAAGGGCATCCAGTTTGAGGTTTCTAAAATGGTTAGGAAAATGACTCCATAAGCTTGTTTGCCTCTGCCTATGACTGTTTCGGTGGTCTCTAAGTGGCAATAAACTTATGTTCTACTCTTTAAAACAAATCCAAGGTTCCATGTCTCTTCTATCTTGATAAAGCTGAAAAACTTAAAAACGTAAAACCTATGAGAGAAGTGTGCTAATAGTATTATCAATGATCTGAACGGTATCTTTTATTTTTTACAAATTAAACGAATTATAATATTCAGAGGCTTAGCAACATCTTAGCAGTGCTAAAGTCTGCAAACAGGCCCCACTAGTGCCAATATGTGATGACAAATGAGTGGCTTCTTTGTCGCTTTCCTGACCCTGTGCACCTGTGAAACCAGTTTCATAACTGGATCTATCTCTTGGTGGAAAGAAGAGCGATGCGTCCCAGTGGTACACGTGACTTGGCCTCTCTGTTGTCTTCTCTTGGGCAGATAAGGAAGAGGGTTTTTCCAGTGTTTTTATTTATTGAATTATTTTATTGACGTATAATTGTTTCACAATATTGGGTTCGTTTCTGCTGTACAACAATGTAGACTAGCTATATGTATATATATATATGTATATATATATATATATATATATCCTTTCCCTCTCGAGTCTCCCTCCTACCCCACTCCCCAACCCCGCCCCTGCCCCCGCCCTAAGTCATCACAGAGCACCAAGCTAAGCTCCCTGTACTCTACAGCAGGTTCCCACTGGCTATTTGATACATGGTCATGTATAGATGTCATTGCTACCCTATCAATTCATCCCACCCTCTCCTTCCACCCCTGGGTCCATGTGTCCCTACTTTACGTCTACATCTCTATTCTAGATTATATATATATATATATATATATATATATATATATAAATAAATATACATTATTTGTTTTTCCTGTCTTACTTCACTCCCTATGACAGACTGTAGCTTCATCCACTTCACTACAAATGGCTCAGTTTCATTCCCTTAAAGTCTCAAGTGTTTTAAGACTCTCCTAACCATGGTCACAAGAATTAGCATCAGAAAGCCAGGGAAGGGCATCCAGTTTGAGGTTTCTAAAATGGTTAGGAAAATGACTCCATAAGCTTGTTTGCCTCTGCCTATGACTGTTTCGGTGGTCTCTAAGTGGCAATAAGTGAAATATGATTGCTTTAGTGCCACATGATTTCCCCATAACACAAAGGCTAAATATATTACCCTTGGCTCCATCATCAGAATCTTGCTGTGAGCATGGGCTACGCGTCCTCTGCATTGGTTGGGGGTGGGGGTGCTCTTTAAGCATCCCTGGGCCCCAGAGCCTGATTAACTTACTGTTACCAATGCTGATCTTGACTCAGAGATAGAAGCTGGGAATTTAAGGTCAAACTTAAAAAAAAAAAATTAGGAAACGTGTTATAATTACATGGTGGAAGACTAGTGTGCTTGAAGCTAAATGTTGATTAATGTTAATTTTAGGGTAAACAGAGGGAGAGAAAGACAAGAAAAGTCAGTGGACTCCAGAGCTAAAAATATGTCCAAGTTGAGACTCAGCATCTCTGGGGATACAACCTGATAATTACTTTTGAAGAGCAATTACCTGTGCTTAGATAATTAACCTTGAAGTTCCTCTGGATGCTGGGGCTTCTCTCTTGGGAGGTACCAGTCACCGTGATTCATGGGCCACTGAACTAAATTCAGAAGGGCCCGCATGCTAAGGAACTCCATGAGACTCATTCAGAACACGTGTCTTCTCTTTTCTTTGTGAAATACAGGAGGTGCGTTGTTCATTGAAGGGTAGATCTGTTGGGAAGTTAATAAGACTTCAGGCAGCATTGTAGATGTTTGCCTCGCAGAGAGTAGCATGATCTGGAAAGGAGAAACTTGCAGCTTATTTTAATTACAGTCCCTTGAAGAGCCTTCCATCCTGGCAACCTTCTCTGTTTCACTTGGGAAAGCCTAGAAAATGAGAAGCAGGCATTCAGCATTCTGGCACCGATGTGCACAAACTGTATCCAAAATAAAGAGGAAGGGAGAGACTCAGGGAGGCAGAAGGATCTTGAAGTCTGCAAATGCAGAATGAAATGGAATCCTTTAAACTAAAACTGGGTTGAAATGAAAAGGGAGTAGCGGGTGGTGGGGACAGGGAAGCCTGGTGTGCGGCCGTCCATGGGGTTGCAAAGAATCGGGCATGACTTAGTGATGGAACAACAGCAGCAAGGGATGGGGATGAGAGGAGAGCACTGTGCTCACTTCTCTTGTAAAGAGAAGACTGAGACACCTCTTGTAAAGAGAAGTAAAAAGAAGACTGTCTCGTAAAGAGAAGACTCAGACTGTCTCTGAGACTCGAAGGCACTAGAATCCACCATAGTGAATTGATTTCATCCATTTTCTAGAGCAGATACTGTTGGTGGCTCACCAATAGCTTTTCTCCCTTTTATCCTCGTTGACAGAACCTTGGTTTTATTTGGATGGTCAGCTCACCTTCCCAATGCCTTGTGTCCCAGGAAGACAGTCATGGTCATCCTGTGTCAGTTCCAGACATTGGTGTAGGCAAGCGCTTGTGGTACCGTCTTACCCAGTGAGATATGAAGGAGTGTTTGCTGGGGGTTGGGGGAATCTGGCAAAGATTTTTTTTTTGCTTATAAAGCGAGACCACCAGGAAGAAGCAGTCACCTTCATCTTCGTCTAGATGCCGGTGTTTGCATGTGGGGCCAGAGCCCACCAGCTTGCTTCTGTAGATGAATGAGCCTGGATACCAATCAACCCACTGGGGAAGGCAGTGGGAAAGATGGGAGAAACTTTGCCCACGAATGACCTTAAGGAGCCCATGAATTATCTAACCTGGGAGCCACTCTTCCACTTCTTACCACGCAAATATCCCCCTGGTTGTCTGTGGCAGTTGACTCGGGTTTTTTTTTTTTTTTTTCACAAGCAGTTGAAAACACCCTAATTGATCCAGTACTGTCTTTGAAAAATTATGTGGTTTATAACAAATCCATTTCTTTGATGGTATAGGAGCCTCAGATCCTTAGGAGGGAATCTTCTGACCCCACCCCTACCCCGGACAATACTCAAGGTTAGCAATAACTATAATGAGAAGTTTGACTTGTTTAGGATGTGCGTTGTTGATCCTTACCTGCAAGGCAGCTAAAATGAATATTATTATTCCTGTTTTCACCCCGAGAAAATAAATACAAGGAGGCAGGATGACTTACCTGACAGGTCTGGCGACATGTTGATGACAGAGCTAGGATTAAAACCCTGAGTCTGGCAAAGAGAAATGTTTTGACAGAGAGAAAGTAAATGTAGAAAAGGATTCGAAAGCATGGCCTTTGGAAGCTGCCAGAACTGGGTTTAAATTTCCACTCTACTGCTCGTTAGACAAGTGACTTAAACCTCTCTGATCTTTAGCTTCCTTGTCTATAGTAAGAGAACGATAAAACCCATGTCAGCAGGGCATTTCAAGAAGTGAAGGAGAAGAGATCTTTAAAACATCTTTAAAGTAACTTGAATCCAGTGCTTGGTACATTATGGATTTCCCTCTGCTTAAAACCATCCATAAACTCTTATTGAAAGAAATTGTTGTCACTCCATCCTTGCTCCTTTTGGAATGTGAAATAGGCAACCATGGGTCCCAACTAAGGGAAAGACTAGATAGAACTAATTATTTCTAGAAATCTTTCACAATGTAAAGAGCCTATGTTACGAATAAAGGAAACACATGAAACAAAGAATTAAAATAGAAAGTATTTCTGGCCTGTCGGTGAAAAGGAATGATATAAAACAGAATGCCACATAATGGAGACAGGACTGGGGAGTTTATGTGGGAATGAAAATAAGACCATGAAAACAGGCCAGGAGGGAGCTGGCAATGTACAACTATGGAAGAAAAAGAGCCGGGGGCCATAGTGGTACACCAGCTAAACCTTCAGGCGGTTGTGTTTTGCTCTTATTAAGAAAAAGTCATTCACAGCCTTGGAATTCACAAGCAAGTGCCCAGCAGGAGGGAATGTGAGCTGATCCTCCCACCCAGACAAGCCTTCCTCAGGCCTCAGGCCTCTCTTAGAATTCTTTCTGGTCTCCCTCTTAAGTCAGATAAAGAGATGAAGAGCCCTTTGAAGAATATCCAGAGAAGGCAAATAAAAATGATTAAATGGCTGGAAGGCAGGATTGAAGGAGCGGCAGAGGTTTCTCTTGTAGAAATGAGGGCAGGCAGGGAACCCAGTGATTTCAGTGCCTGAACCGATGTGTGTAGAGATCAGGGTCAGACCCTTCCGGACTTCTGTATCTTCCACACCCGGCCAGGGGTCTGTATACATTAGATGTTTAGAAAATCCTATCTCAATATTGGTGATCTAAGTTTTTAAATGCCCTCTGGAACTGTAGGTGGAAATAAATTGTTCTACCTACCTATATTTCATGGCACTAAATATTATAGAATCTGGAATATAAATATTTTCTTAGGAACTTTTTAGTGACTATTATAGAAAAACTGTAAAGTTAATTTCCTTGCATTGAAGCCTTCAGAGAAATGAGGCCAAATAAGAGGAAATTTGTATTAGCACACAGGCAGTTGATTGGGCCCTGGGTTTATGTCCCTGCTTTGCCATTTACTGACTGTAAATTTGGGCCGGTTCATTAGGCTCTTTGAACCTCAGTTTCCTTATCTGTAAATTGGGTGTGATAAAGCAATCACTGGCTTAAAGTGTTGAATGCAGTAAGGTCTCTTAGTACTTAGTGTTTCAAACATGGGCATGGATATTGGTGCTCAGGAATGAGTCAGACTGCATTAACTATTATCTTTTAGTAAGGAGACAGGTTCAGCGTGCTCACATGAAGCAGTGTCGTAGGAATCCCTTAGTTTTGAATGCTTGTGCTCATGGATTCAAGTCTCTGCATTGCATTCAAGTTAGTCTCCCGCCCTGCCATGCCCAGACTCCCCTCCCAGCTTAACTTGGACCCCCTCCCACCTGAAGCCCCATCTGAAGGGGGAGGCAGGGTGGCTGCTGATATACCACATGCCTAACTCTGTCCTGATCACCTGACCCTTGAGGTGACCTGAACTGACTCTCCCCTCCCCTTACTCTCACTTTGGGAATTTCAGCTAACAGATTCGGGTGACCAGGACTCACTTCGTGGTGGTCTCCATAGCTGGAAGGTCATCCAGATTGGTGGCTTAGCCCTCTATTTCAGGTTGGGCCCTGTAGGCCCTGGTGAGTGGTCAATGGGCACGGAGACTGCTCATGAGATGGGCCCAGCAATGGGAGACAAGAGACAACGTGGCCTCTGAGAAGCTGAGATTTTCTTGCATGACTGCCTCCCAGTTCGTCAATATCCTGGCTGCACCACAGGGTGATTTAAGCTGCTGACTTCCTTGAAACCAAATGACCCTGCCCTGGACACCGGCCCAGTGTTTCCTCTGCCCGGTATGAAAAGCCAGTCGGTAAATGTGGACGTGGAGATCAGGGTCAGACCCTTCCGGACTTCTGTATCTTCCACACCCGGCCAGGGGTCTGTATACATTAGATGTTTAGAAAATCCTATCTCAATATTGGTGATCTAAGTTTTTAAATGCCCTCTGGAACTGTAGGTGGAAATAAATTGTTCTACCTACCTATATTTCATGGCACTAAATATTATAGAATCTGGAATATAAATATTTTCTTAGGAACTTTTTAGTGACTATTATAGAAAAACTGTAAAGTTAATTTCCTTGCATTGAAGCCTTCAGAGAAATGAGGCCAAATAAGAGGAAATTTGTATTAGCACACAGGCAGTTGATTGGGCCCTGGGTTTATGTCCCTGCTTTGCCATTTACTGACTGTAAATTTGGGCGTTCATTAGGCTCTTTGAACCTCAGTTTCCTTATCTGTAAATTGGGTGTGATAAAGCAATCACTGGCTTAAAGTGTTGAATGCAGTAAGGTCTCTTAGTACTTAGTGTTTCAAACATGGGCATGGATATTGGTGCTCAGGAATGAGTCAGACTGCATTAACTATTATCTTTTAGTAAGGAGACAGGTTCAGCGTGCTCACATGAAGCAGTGTCGTAGGAATCCCTTAGTTTTGAATGCTTGTGCTCATGGATTCAAGTCTCTGCATTGCATTCAAGTTAGTCTCCCGCCCTGCCATGCCCAGACTCCCCTCCCAGCTTAACTTGGACCCCCTCCCACCTGAAGCCCCATCTGAAGGGGGAGGCAGGGTGGCTGCTGATATACCACATGCCTAACTCTGTCCTGATCACCTGACCCTTGAGGTGACCTGAACTGACTCTCCCCTCCCCTTACTCTCACTTTGGGAATTTCAGCTAACAGATTCGGGTGACCAGGACTCACTTCGTGGTGGTCTCCATAGCTGGAAGGTCATCCAGATTGGTGGCTTAGCCCTCTATTTCAGGTTGGGCCCTGTAGGCCCTGGTGAGTGGTCAATGGGCACGGAGACTGCTCATGAGATGGGCCCAGCAATGGGAGACAAGAGACAACGTGGCCTCTGAGAAGCTGAGATTTTCTTGCATGACTGCCTCCCAGTTCGTCAATATCCTGGCTGCACCACAGGGTGATTTAAGCTGCTGACTTCCTTGAAACCAAATGACCCTGCCCTGGACACCGGCCCAGTGTTTCCTCTGCCCGGTATGAAAAGCCAGTCGGTAAATGTGGATGATCATGACGATGATGGTGAGGACAACAAGGAGGCCAAGGGGGCTGCACGGGTGATCTGTTTAAGCACCTGAAAATTCTCTGATGTGGCTGTGTTCCCTGCACTGTGGACCACTGCCCTGTCCTAGCCCTTGACCAAGAACAGACACACACAGGAAGTCCCTTGTTTCCTTGGGCGACCGGTACAAATTCAGCTCCGGTTTCAGGCCTTCTGTCCTTTTCTTGTTTGTTTAATATCTAAAACTCAGACCCGTTGGTACCTGGCATCCATTACTGAGCTGAACCCCTGGGTCCTTCAGTTGAATCATTTCTGAGTCAAGCATTCTACCAATTAGCATCATTAAACTCCCATTTCTATTTAGAAGTGTGGACTTGCATGTTTATGGAAGATTCGGTTCTAAAGTCAGCCTGTGAGGCAAAGACGGAGTACGCTCACAATTACTATGGGGGGACTTCCCTGGCAGTCCAGTGGTTAGGGCTCCATACCTCCACGGCAGGTGGCATGAGTTCAATCCCTGGTCAGGGAACTAAGACCCTGCATGCTGCCCAGTGCAGAGGGGCACGGGAAGGGAAGGAAGGAAGGAAATAAAGAAAGAATATAGCTCATGGAAAGTGCTTTGAAAATGAAAGTATTAGTTGCTCAGTTGTATCTGACTCTTTGCAACCCCATGGACTGTAGCCCGCCAGGCTCCTTTGTTCATGGGATACTCCAGGCAAGAATATTGGAGTGGGCTGCCATTCCCACCTCCAAGGAATCTTACTGACCTGGGAATTGAACCCGGGTCTCCTGCATTGCAGGCAGATTCTTTACGGATTGGTGGCTTAGCCCTCTATTTCAGGTTGGGCCCTGTAGGCCCTGGTGAGTGGTCAATGGGCACGGAGACTGCTCATGAGATGGGCCCAGCAATGGGAGACAAGAGACAACGTGGCCTCTGAGAAGCTGAGATTTTCTTGCATGACTGCCTCCCAGTTCGTCAATATCCTGGCTGCACCACAGGGTGATTTAAGCTGCTGACTTCCTTGAAACCAAATGACCCTGCCCTGGACACCGGCCCAGTGTTTCCTCTGCCCGGTATGAAAAGCCAGTCGGTAAATGTGGATGATCATGACGATGATGGTGAGGACAACAAGGAGGCCAAGGGGGCTGCACGGGTGATCTGTTTAAGCACCTGAAAATTCTCTGATGTGGCTGTGTTCCCTGCACTGTGGACCACTGCCCTGTCCTAGCCCTTGACCAAGAACAGACACACACAGGAAGTCCCTTGTTTCCTTGGGCGACCGGTACAAATTCAGCTCCGGTTTCAGGCCTTCTGTCCTTTTCTTGTTTGTTTAATATCTAAAACTCAGACCCGTTGGTACCTGGCATCCATTACTGAGCTGAACCCTGGGTCCTTCAGTTGAATCATTTCTGAGTCAAGCATTCTACCAATTAGCATCATTAAACTCCCATTTCTATTTAGAAGTGTGGACTTGCATGTTTATGGAAGATTCGGTTCTAAAGTCAGCCTGTGAGGCAAAGACGGAGTACGCTCACAATTACTATGGGGGGACTTCCCTGGCAGTCCAGTGGTTAGGGCTCCATACCTCCACGGCAGGTGGCATGAGTTCAATCCCTGGTCAGGGAACTAAGACCCTGCATGCTGCCCAGTGCAGAGGGGCACGGGAAGGGAAGGAAGGAAGGAAATAAAGAAAGAATATAGCTCATGGAAAGTGCTTTGAAAATGAAAGTATTAGTTGCTCAGTTGTATCTGACTCTTTGCAACCCCATGGACTGTAGCCCGCCAGGCTCCTTTGTTCATGGGATACTCCAGGCAAGAATATTGGAGTGGGCTGCCATTCCCACCTCCAAGGAATCTTACTGACCTGGGAATTGAACCCGGGTCTCCTGCATTGCAGGCAGATTCTTTACCATCTGAGCCCCCAGGGAAGCCCGTGGAAAGCACTTGATGTCATCCTAAAGTAGCTGGTGGCATAGAGGTGTGCTGTAAAGTAATAGCCAGATACACTGGGTATTGTACCCCTTTCAACAGGTAGACTGCATGAGGACGGATTTTTACAAAATCAGTTTCCTGCCTCGCCCCCTTCCCCCCACCCCACCCCCCCCCCTGCCCTGTCTCTCTCTGCTGAGCAGAGGCAGCTTGATGCACATGTATTAGATGCGCTCTGAGGCACCTGCTGTCCTGAACTTGCTGCCTTTCCTGCCTCAGGGCCTCCAGCAGGGGAGAAGACGCTGTCATCTCCAGGCTGTGCAGGGAAGGTCCCGTTGGAGCCCTCCTGCTTCCCGGACTTCTGCAGACATTTCTGCAGCCCCGCAGGCAAATAGATTCATCTGAGACCTAATCAGGAGACTCAAAGGAAAAATGAGGAGCTAGGAAATTGTCAATTACCCGCCTGGGAGGCCTACTCTTGGCTTCTCTGGTAAAGACAGATTATGATAAGGAGGAGAGGAGAGAAAGAGGAAGGGCGCTCTGGGAATTTCATCCCTGGGTTCACTCTACCTGCAGCCCTGAGCTCTGAAGGTTGGGTGTTAAACAGGCACCTGGAGCCTTGGGTTTCTCCACGCTCTGCTGAGTTTTGTATTAGAAACAGGCAATCTTTCTGAAAACCTCAGCTCCTCTTCCAGTGTCAGTCATGACATCCCCTGGAGGGAGGATGCTCTTGTTCCCGGGGAGAGCTGGATGGCTGACAGTTAGAGTGCCTGTGAGTTTTGCATTGGGCACTGATAACTTTTAAATAAAAATCACCTAGCATGACTTCCCTGATGGCTCAGCCAGTAAAGAATGGGCCTGACATGCAGGAGACACAGGAGAAGCAGGTTCAATCCCTGGGTCAGGAAGATCCTCTGAAGGAGAAAAATCTCAAATGACTCGATGATTCTTGCCCAAAAAATCTCATGACAGAGAAGCCTGACCAACCATAGTCCATGGGATCGCAAGGAGTTGGACACAAGTGACAAAACACACAGTGTGATTTCCCCTACATCTGATGAAATACTGTAAGAATGAAATGCCATGCCCTCTTAAACAAATACATAGACTGTCACATCTCAGAGTTGTTTATTTCTGTTTATTCTCAGCCTGCCCAGTGCCACCCGTCCGGAGGCACAGGTGAAAATGGCAAGTAGTTTCTCAAGTATCTGAACATTTAAATTTTATTTGGAGCAGACAGGGTGTTTTAGATTATAAAGTAATAAAATGTATCTTATAATTTTATAAAACATACAGTCTGAGTATATTTTATTCATATATAGTAAATGTATTTTAATATCATTCAGTATAATACAACTGGATCACAAAATGACAGTAAAAACATAAAAAGCTTCAGGAGAAAGGGGGCCTCCTGCTGGAGGAGGGTATGGCACTCACTCTGGAGTTGTCCCCCAGTGGGAGGGGCTTCAGGGACTGGGGGTGCGGGCCCACAGGGACTCTCAGGAAGCCCTCCAGAGGGGATGATGCTTAGGAGAGAGCCTCTTTCCTCAGATCCAGTGAGACACGCCTCACCTATCCCTCTCTGACAGGACCATGGGTCTATTTTGTCATGTCTTGACTTTTCGTCTAGCTTTGGTTTTGGCGGGAAAGGCCCGTTGACCTTTCCCGGGCTCCTGCCTTTCTCTTGTTCACCCCTGCTCCGCGGCCTCATCATCTTTCTCTCACCCTTGAAGGGCTGGACCTGTGCGCACACCAGGACACCCAGTTGATGTCTGCATTCGGAGCAGGAAATGGAGGGTTGAGGAGGCCAACTGGACAAGTCGAGGCACATGTGCCTGTCAGCTGACGGTTACAGGTACGTGAAATGATGCTTGTTCCCGGGAGCACTAGTAGAAGTTTTGCATTGGGCACTGATAACTTTTAAATAAAAATCACCTAGCATGACTTCCCTGATGGCTCAGCCAGTAAAGAATGGGCCTGACATGCAGGAGACACAGGAGAAGCAGGTTCAATCCCTGGGTCAGGAAGATCCTCTGAAGGAGAAAAATCTCAAATGACTCGATGATTCTTGCCCAAAAAATCTCATGACAGAGAAGCCTGACCAACCATAGTCCATGGGATCGCAAGGAGTTGGACACAAGTGACAAAACACACAGTGTGATTTCCCCTACATCTGATGAAATACTGTAAGAATGAAATGCCATGCCCTCTTAAACAAATACATAGACTGTCACATCTCAGAGTTGTTTATTTCTGTTTATTCTCAGCCTGCCCAGTGCCACCCGTCCGGAGGCACAGGTGAAAATGGCAAGTAGTTTCTCAAGTATCTGAACATTTAAATTTTATTTGGAGCAGACAGGGTGTTTTAGATTATAAAGTAATAAAATGTATCTTATAATTTTATAAAACATACAGTCTGAGTATATTTTATTCATATATAGTAAATGTATTTTAATATCATTCAGTATAATACAACTGGATCACAAAATGACAGTAAAAACATAAAAAGCTTCAGGAGAAAGGGGGCCTCCTGCTGGAGGAGGGTATGGCACTCACTCTGGAGTTGTCCCCCAGTGGGAGGGGCTTCAGGGACTGGGGGTGCGGGCCCACAGGGACTCTCAGGAAGCCCTCCAGAGGGGATGATGCTTAGGAGAGAGCCTCTTTCCTCAGATCCAGTGAGACACGCCTCACCTATCCCTCTCTGACAGGACCATGGGTCTATTTTGTCATGTCTTGACTTTTCGTCTAGCTTTGGTTTTGGCGGGAAAGGCCCGTTGACCTTTCCCGGGCTCCTGCCTTTCTCTTGTTCACCCCTGCTCCGCGGCCTCATCATCTTTCTCTCACCCTTGAAGGGCTGGACCTGTGCGCACACCAGGACACCCAGTTGATGTCTGCATTCGGAGCAGGAAATGGAGGGTTGAGGAGGCCAACTGGACAAGTCGAGGCACATGTGCCTGTCAGCTGACGGTTACAGGTACGTGAAATGATGTCTTCCCATTCATCATCGGCACAATTCCATGTTTCAACACTCCCACGTATGCTGGGTGTCCAGAAATGGCACTCCTCTGAGGATGGCATGTAATATTTTGATGCATCAGAATGGTCTGGTCAAAGCACAAACATCGTTTTTTAAAAGCGATGTGTGTCCCACTTTTCCCCCTCTGGGACTTCCTCCACCCCTTGGAGTGGTGATTGTGGTCTGAATTTCAACGGTGGGATATAGGATGGTGTAGCTTTGGGAAAGGGGGAGGTTATCTGCTTTCTTATTCATTTAAAGAAAATAATAGCTGAATTGTTTTAACAAGACAAAATAGTCTCTCATCAAAATAATTGCATCAAAGTGGCAATGTCAAATACTATGCCCCCTACTTTGTAGGTTCTCTGTCTCTGCTTGTTATTATAGTTGTTAATTTAACCTGAGACTTAAATTTAGTAAGACTTCCAAAGAGAAGGTAACCAAATGGCAAATATCTCTGGCATTGTGGATATGCATATATGTGGGCTTCCTCCCCCCCTCCCTCCTTTCCTTCCTTCTTCCCTGTCTCTTACCTCCTCCCTTCAGTGACAAATGTCACAAATGTTGAATGTCACCTGGGATTGGCCTCTTAGCCATTTATAGAAATGTATTATGCTTATCCTAATGAACCAGATACACTTTTGTGTCCACTTAAAATAATGATGGTTTAGCAATGAGGATCTAAGGTTTTGCTTGGTCAGACTTGTACAAAGATCTTCTTCCAGCTGTCTCTAGGCTTTGGCCAATCTATGGCATAGAGAGAAAGAACACGTTCCAAAATGTTACGAGGCCTTTGCATATCCCTCTCTGACAGGACCATGGGTCTATTTTGTCATGTCTTGACTTTTCGTCTAGCTTTGGTTTTGGCGGAAAGGCCCGTTGACCTTTCCCGGGCTCCTGCCTTTCTCTTGTTCACCCCTGCTCCGCGGCCTCATCATCTTTCTCTCACCCTTGAAGGGCTGGACCTGTGCGCACACCAGGACACCCAGTTGATGTCTGCATTCGGAGCAGGAAATGGAGGGTTGAGGAGGCCAACTGGACAAGTCGAGGCACATGTGCCTGTCAGCTGACGGTTACAGGTACGTGAAATGATGTCTTCCCATTCATCATCGGCACAATTCCATGTTTCAACACTCCCACGTATGCTGGGTGTCCAGAAATGGCACTCCTCTGAGGATGGCATGTAATATTTTGATGCATCAGAATGGTCTGGTCAAAGCACAAACATCGTTTTTTAAAAGCGATGTGTGTCCCACTTTTCCCCCTCTGGGACTTCCTCCACCCCTTGGAGTGGTGATTGTGGTCTGAATTTCAACGGTGGGATATAGGATGGTGTAGCTTTGGGAAAGGGGGAGGTTATCTGCTTTCTTATTCATTTAAAGAAAATAATAGCTGAATTGTTTTAACAAGACAAAATAGTCTCTCATCAAAATAATTGCATCAAAGTGGCAATGTCAAATACTATGCCCCCTACTTTGTAGGTTCTCTGTCTCTGCTTGTTATTATAGTTGTTAATTTAACCTGAGACTTAAATTTAGTAAGACTTCCAAAGAGAAGGTAACCAAATGGCAAATATCTCTGGCATTGTGGATATGCATATATGTGGGCTTCCTCCCTCCCTCCCTCCTTTCCTTCCTTCTTCCCTGTCTCTTACCTCCTCCCTTCAGTGACAAATGTCACAAATGTTGAATGTCACCTGGGATTGGCCTCTTAGCCATTTATAGAAATGTATTATGCTTATCCTAATGAACCAGATACACTTTTGTGTCCACTTAAAATAATGATGGTTTAGCAATGAGGATCTAAGGTTTTGCTTGGTCAGACTTCGTACAAAGATCTTCTTCCAGCTGTCTCTAGGCTTTGGCCAATCTATGGCATAGAGAGAAAGAACACGTCAGGACACGTCACAACATTAGAGTTCCCCTTTGTGGAATATGTTTTGACTGAAGCTGAATTCACCTTTTAAAGAAATTCAAAATAGATTCCTTACCTATAACATTGATTTGGCAACACTTTGAGTTTTAATGTAAACCTGAGCAACAGAGACACAACTAAATCTGTCAGCATATTAATGTCACCAATCACATGTTTTATTTATAGAATTTACCCTCCCCTCAGCTCTCAGTGAGAAGCCCATAGACAGTAATTAAGCCATTATAAGAACACAATAGGATATAACATAATAGAACCATCCTGCTGTCAAGGCACACAGAGCAAGCGAGTACGGGTAACACAAAGGAACACAATGCATCCAATTTAGACCTGCCGCGGTAATGTCACAAACCAGTGCCATCCAAAGGATAAGGAGGGGAAAAGTGATTTCCACACACAACTGGGGATTGACTCTTAATTTTCAGAAAATAGCAAACCAACCAGCAGACGAATCAATCCATCAAAAAGTTAACCAATCAAGGAAAGGGCAGTTGTCCACAGCAGAGTGAAGTGTGGAAGGTGCCATCTTTGTACTCAAGGAGCTCATAATCCTTTGAGGAGGTAAGAGTTAAAATAAAAATACCGTCTGACAGTGATTTAAGACAATATCACAAGAAAAAAGAGATTAAGCAAATAATATAGAAAACACATTATATAAATCTAAAGGACGGCCAGGTGACTCTGCCTAAGAAACACTGGGAAGCCTTTACTTGAGGGAGAAGGGCTTGAACTGGGCCTAAAATGATATGGAAAGTTTGGGCAGTAAGAGAGGAGAAAGGAAATTATATGAAAAAAGAAAAATATGGGAAAGTCAGACCCTCAAGAAAACATTTACTCCAAATATGGCGTGCCGTCGTTCACAAAACAAAGTATCTGACAAGGAAGGTGTGGATATATTGTCTTCCTTTTAAAATGGAACAATGACAAAATGATAATGTGTAGTTAAAAAATATAGATACATTATACAGGGGATCCAGTCTGTAGAAGAAATTCATATGTAGCAGAGAAAAAAAAGACTGGAAGGAAAGACATCAAATATCAATATTAGTTCTTTTAAAAAATGGGAGATAAAAATATGGGTGATTTTTAAATTTTTCCTTTGAACTTTATGTTTTCCAAATCCTAATCTAAGCAATAAAATCTCTACAGTAAAATAAAAGAAGACACAATATATATACCTATACATATTATATACCTATAATTATATATATATATATATTTATATATATATAATTTTAAGAAACTTTTTAATTTCTTCTTTCTTTTTGGTTGCCCTGGGTCTTCATTGCACAGCAAGGGACTTTCTCCAGTGACCGCAAGTGGGGGCTGCTCTTCATTGCAGTGCGTGGGCTTCTCATTGCGGCGGCTTCTCTTGCTGTGAGGCAGGGGCTCTACGCCCAAAGACTTCAGTTGTTGTGGTAGACAGACTTTAGTTGCTTCAAGGCATGTGGGATCTTCCCAAACCAGGAATCAAACCGGTGTCACTTGCATTGCAAGGCAGGTTCTCATCCACAGTTCTACCAGGGAAGTCCAAAAATATGTATAGTTTTGATGGCCTCGATATACAGATTTTACTGTCTTTCATTTGTCCATCCATAGGCCACCGGGAAGATTGTGTTAGAAGGATTATATGTATGGACTAAACTGCGTTTTCCCCCAAATTCATATGCTGATGCACTAACCCCCAATATGACCGTATTTAGATATGACACTTTTAAAGAGGTAATTAAGGTTAACTGAGGTTATAAAGACAGGATCCTAAATCCAATACCACGTGTGTCCTATAAGAAGAAAAAGAGATGTCAGCAGTGCGTGTGCACAGAGAAGAGCCAAGTGAGGGCACAGTGAGAAGGTGGACATCTGCAAGCCAAGGAGAGAGACCTCTAGAGACCCCTGCCAACACCTCGGTCTTGGACTTCCAGCCTGCAGATCTGTGAGAATAAATTTCTGTTGTTTCTACCACCCCATCTGTGGCATTTTGTATGGCAGCCCTGGCAGACTAATGTACCATCTTTACTTAATTTATATTACATGGATAGTATAGTTTGTCCACCTCTGTTTTTGCTATGGGCTTCCCTGGTGGCTTAGTGGTAAAGAATCCGCCTGCCAATGCAGGAGATGTAGGTTCAATCCCTGGATCAGGGAGATCCCCTGGAGGAGGAAATGGCAGCCCACTCTAGTATTCTTGTCTGGAGAGTCCCATGGACAGAGGAGTCTGGCAGGCTGCAGCCCTTGGGGTCCCAAGATAGTTGGACATGACTTAGCAACTAAACAGCACTTTTGCTTTAACCTTAACATAAAATACCTCATGACATTTATCCATCGGAATGAACTCTCCATGCCATCTATGTGTCCCACTCTTGGTATTCTATTTTGCTGGACATGTGGGAAAACTGGCCCTGGATCAACACCTGCAGAAGCTACACTCTATGAGACACAGAGGACAGGACCCTGCAGGGCCTCCCCCATGAGGAGGGGGCTCAAGTGATGTCCATACAAAACTGTGGATTGACTCTTCATTTTCAGAAGTGGTAAGCAAATGGAATGTCCCACCTGGATTGTCTAGCTGGGTTGCTTTTTATAGTAATTCAGGTAGACAGTCCAGGTGGGACATTCCATTTGCTTCCCAGTGGCTCCACCCAGCTCTTCCTTCAGGACTGAAGGGGCTATTTCCCCTAGCTTCTGCTGCTCCTCCTCTGCCTTCTCTGGGAGCTTCAGGCCAGCAGCCTCTTCCCCCAGGATGGTCCCCTTCTTGGTGGCAGCCTCCCTCTGATGACTGGTCAGTGAAGGATCATAAAGATCTGACCCCCTTGTCTCAACTGGGGACATCTCTGAAAAGCCAGCCCAGCTCCTGGTCTCCCCATGCAATCACCTTGGCTGGGCCATTTTACCCTCCGGTCGATCCTGATTCCTTCCCTTCCCCCTCAGGTATGAACATGGCCTAATAATTTCCTGTTTGCCCAGGGCTTTTAGGACCTGCAACATTTCCCAATTTATCTGTTCCATCTCTTCCTGCCCCAAACTCAGAAGGCTTATCCATGTCATCTCAAGACAATTACCTGCACATCACGGATTACAGTTGTTGACCTTTTGTGTAACATTCAGGTAGCATTTTGTGATTTCTGGTGAGCAGGGGGATTTATTTGATCTCTGGTTGGAATTCCTATCGAAGCTGCTCTTGAGCCCTGGGGTTAAGCCTTGAAGGTTACTCTTGCTCTCTGCCTGTCTCACCAGGTGGTTTTGTCCTTATCCAGGCTGAGGGTTTGGAATGGGGGAGTCTAGGTCTCTTTTGGTCCTAAGTAGTTATTCTAGATTAGAATATTAAATGTTAAAGCTGAAAAGTGTCTAGGCAGTCTGAATGCTGGCTGGAAAAGTATTTCCAGACAGATCATTTCAGAGGGAATGAATTTATTAAGAACAAAGAGCAGAGATAAAGGGGGCACTGTGAGCACAGCGGGCCAACCTCCTGACAGACCAGGGAAAGCCGACAGTTTTCATGGGTTAAGAGCCAATATTTATAGCCTCAAGACAAAGAAAATTCCTTGCTGGAGCTTTGGCGTTAGGTGATTGATTGAGATGCTGAAGGGTGTTTCCTGGAGTAGGCATTTTTGTCTAATTTAAATGTTAGGTGGGCTTCCCTGGTGGCTCAGATGGTAAAGAATCTGCCTACAATGCAGGAGACTCAGGTTCAATCCTTGGTGGAAGCTCCTCTGGAGGAGGAAATGGTAACCCACTCGAGTCTTTGTGCCTGGAGAGCTACATTGTCAGAAGAGCCTGGTGGGCTACAGTCCATGGGTTGCAAATGTCAGACATGGCTGAGCAACTACTATTTACTAGAGTGGGCATCTTTGCCTAATGAGGAGTCAGGGCAATTGTTAGTGACTATCAGGGGGCTTTTGGCAAGGGTACAGAGGGGCTCATTCAGCTTCAGAGATGTCCTTGGGTCTGTGCTCCACCTCTCTGTCCTCGCACCTGTGACCTTGGGGGCAGGACTCGACAGAAAGCACATTAGAGATAATCTGACTCTAGGGAGTTCCCTGGTGGTCCAGTGATTAAGAAAGAATCTGTCTTGAAACACAGGGGATGTGGGTTCGATTTTTTGCTGGGAACTAAGGTCCCACATGCCTGGGGCAACTAATCGCAGCCCGTGGGCCTCAAATGAGAGCCATGAAGATCCCTTGTGCCACAAAAAAGACCTGATGCAGCCAAATACATATATGTATATATTTTGAATCTTTTGAAAAATAAAGTCTCTGACTCTAGGATGACCAAGGGGTTTTCCTGCATGTTGCAACTTGCACCAGTTTGTAGTGGCTGCTGGAGGGCTGCCTTAAGGCTTCAGAGGATGGCTGGGGTTCAGTGGGCGGTTGATTAGGGGGTGGAGTGGGGGTGTGGGCTGCTGCTTCATCCGTGTCCTTGTTAACCTGCTCTCGTCTTCCACTGGAGATGAAACCCGTCCAAGGTCAAGTCTACCCAAGCTTGTGTGGCAAGCATTTGAACCACAGCCAGTTATGTCCTAACGGACAGTCCAGACTCCCCCATCCCACAATACTGCTGCTTGCCTCTCTGGCTACCCTCCTCTGTTCCCGCTCTACTTGAGCACAGGAGCCTTGAGCCAGATCCCAGTCTTTCCTCCTTCTTGGCTGTCTCCTGTGGCCATATGTGAGCCTGAATCTGCGGCCAAATTCCTACGAGTCGTTTCTGTTTCCTCTGTTTCTCATAGCTGAGTCCAACCAAGTTCTAGCGCTTTGAGGTGGGTAAACTCGGTAACAGATGAAGTCTCTGCCTCCGATCTGCCTTTCCTCTCATTCATTCATTTAGCCATTAAAAAATCTTTCGGGCACTTGACATACAGAATATTAAAATTTGTACTGGAAAAGCCCATCTACACCTTTGAGCAGTGGGTTAAATGGGTAATAAGGCTCATCCTGCCTTGTAATGGACAGTTTTCTCCCCCAACCCCCACCTCTGCTAACAATGGCATCTTGTCCTTCATGAGGGAACTTTTTCATCCTTCATGTTCCACATGACGCCATAGAGCTATCAATGATACCACCAGCCCATGCCCTGGCTACACAGGTAGATATGTGCCCTATACCTGGCTGTGAGAGTCCAGTGGGTGGTAATGCCCTACCCTCAGAACGTATGAATGTGTTTTACACATCTGTTGCCACCTACATGAGAGTATGTTGTTCATTGCTGTTACATGGCCAAAGGATCTTTGCAGATGGAATTGGGGTTGTAAACTTTAGGATAGGGGGATTATCCTGGATTATCTAGGTGGAGCCAACGTAATCCTAAAGACTCTTAAAAGTAGAGGAAGAAAACAGAAGAGTTGGAGAATGTGATAACAGAAAGAGAAAAAAAAAAAAAAAACGGGAGAGATTTGAAACTTGAGAAAGATTGGACCCACCATTACTGGTTTGGAGATAGAAAAAAGAGCCATGGTCAACGTATATGGGTGGCCTCTAGAAGCTGGGAATAACTCACAGATGGAGAAGCAACGAGGACCTCAGCCTTAGAAATACAAAGAATGAACTCCACCAGCAAACTGAGTGAGCAAGGAAGTGGATTTTCCACCCCCCACCCCGAGCCTATAGAAAGGAACTTATCTTTCTTATAGAAAGGAATTTTAAAAATTCCAACTCATATTTTTTTTTTGATTGCAACAGCTTTTTTTTTAAGTATCAAGGATTATAATTGTACAATATTGAGAAGTATAGAACAAAAGACAGTTATTGGAGGACAAGTGCTGTGCAGTATTGTGTTGGCCTCTGCCACACATTGACAGAATCAGTCACAGGTGTACGTATGTCCCCTCCCTCCCATCTCCCACCCATCCCTCCCCTCTAGGATGTAACCTCCTCTGACTTCTGACCTCCAGAACTGTAAGATAATAAATGGGGTTTGTTTTAAGCCACTCAGGGGAGCAATAGAAAATGAAAACAAGAGCCAAATCTCTAGCCACAGTGACTGGCTCAGAGGTGGGCGTGTGGTTCAAGCTGAGGCAATCAGAGTCCTTCTGCTGAGGCTCTAAGAAGGAGAAGCCTTTTCTCCTAGTGGAACCTATAAGGGTGAACAGCCCCAGACCTGTCAGGGGCCTTGCCCTGCCAAGTGGAGAAGCCGATAAGAACTGGGCCAACACATAGGCCAGAGCTGGGATGGGAGCCAGTGCAGGTCCTGACAAGTTTTCTCTCCATGCGTGCTCGAGGCCAACTCCACGCCTGCCCTGCCCTGTCACGTCATCCAATTAACTCCTTCTTTTGTTCAGATTCATTTCAGCTGGCTTTCCACTCCTTACCACTGAAGGACTTATGATGAATTCATGCCCGCCTCAAAATACCCATCCCTGGTCTTCCATACTTAAAGATCAGTTTTTGTGCTCACATAGCTTTTCCGGAAGGAAACTGACAAGTGTATGTATTCCCTTGGAGACTTAGCACATTAGCAGAAGTTATTTTATCAGAGAACTCAACTTCCACTGAGTGATGATGAAGCCCAAAGGAGATGGACTCTCTATATATATGTATTGAGAAAGATTGGACCCACCATTACTGGTTTGGAGATAGAAAAAAGAGCCATGGTCAACGTATATGGGTGGCCTCTAGAAGCTGGGAATAACTCACAGATGGAGAAGCAACGAGGACCTCAGCCTTAGAAATACAAAGAATGAACTCCACCAGCAAACTGAGTGAGCAAGGAAGTGGATTTTCCACCCCCCACCCCGAGCCTATAGAAAGGAACTTATCTTTCTTATAGAAAGGAATTTTAAAAATTCCAACTCATATTTTTTTTTTGATTGCAACAGCTTTTTTTTTAAGTATCAAGGATTATAATTGTACAATATTGAGAAGTATAGAACAAAAGACAGTTATTGGAGGACAAGTGCTGTGCAGTATTGTGTTGGCCTCTGCCACACATTGACAGAATCAGTCACAGGTGTACGTATGTCCCCTCCCTCCCATCTCCCACCCATCCCTCCCCTCTAGGATGTAACCTCCTCTGACTTCTGACCTCCAGAACTGTAAGATAATAAATGGGGTTTGTTTTAAGCCACTCAGGGGAGCAATAGAAAATGAAAACAAGAGCCAAATCTCTAGCCACAGTGACTGGCTCAGAGGTGGGCGTGTGGTTCAAGCTGAGGCAATCAGAGTCCTTCTGCTGAGGCTCTAAGAAGGAGAAGCCTTTTCTCCTAGTGGAACCTATAAGGGTGAACAGCCCCAGACCTGTCAGGGGCCTTGCCCTGCCAAGTGGAGAAGCCGATAAGAACTGGGCCAACACATAGGCCAGAGCTGGGATGGGAGCCAGTGCAGGTCCTGACAAGTTTTCTCTCCATGCGTGCTCGAGGCCAACTCCACGCCTGCCCTGCCCTGTCACGTCATCCAATTAACTCCTTCTTTTGTTCAGATTCATTTCAGCTGGCTTTCCACTCCTTACCACTGAAGGACTTATGATGAATTCATGCCCGCCTCAAAATACCCATCCCTGGTCTTCCATACTTAAAGATCAGTTTTTGTGCTCACATAGCTTTTCCGGAAGGAAACTGACAAGTGTATGTATTCCCTTGGAGACTTAGCACATTAGCAGAAGTTATTTTATCAGAGAACTCAACTTCCACTGAGTGATGATGAAGCCCAAAGGAGATGGACTCTCTATATATATGTATGCATATACATATTTACATCTGTTTTATGTATTAAGTTTTGAGTGTGCTAGATCTTTGTTGCTACACACGGGCTTTCTCTAGCTGTGTTGAGCCAAGGGCAACTCTTCACTGGGGTGGCTTCTCTTGTTGCAGCATGTGGGCCCCAGCGGGTGCAGGCTCAGTAGTTGTGGTGTGTGGGCTTAGTTGCCTCGAAGGATGTGGGATCTCCCAGGACCAGAGATTGAACTGGTGTTCCCTGCATTGCAAGGCAGATTCTTAACCCCTGGACCACCAGGGAAGTTCAGCTAGGGGGAGCTGATGGAAGCTGGAGACCCTCAAAGGTCTGGATTGTGGGAAACACAGATCAGGGGGATGTGGAAGGAAGCGGTAATGTAGAGTGAATGAATGAATGCAGCTAGGAACAAATCACATCAATCCTAGACGCTGGGTTAATGGGGAGAAGGGCAACAGCCTTTCTCAAATCTTAGTGCCTCTCCATCCACCCAAGCTGTTTTCAGTCATCCTTGACTCTCAGGACAGTCTTTTTATTTTTGGCCACTTCTGTTGGTCTTTCATTTATGTATTTTCATCCATCTTTGTTCTTTGGTCCGTGTGGGCCTCCCATCGCAGTGGCCTCTGTTGTCGCAGAGCACCGGCTCTGGGCACATGCGCTCCAAGAGCTCTGGCTCGGTAGTCGGACACATAGGCGACTGGGGGAGCCAGTGCAGGTCCTGACAAGTTTTCTCTCCATGCGTGCTCGAGGCCAACTCCACGCCTGCCCTGCCCTGTCACGTCATCCAATTAACTCCTTCTTTTGTTCAGATTCATTTCAGCTGGCTTTCCACTCCTTACCACTGAAGGACTTATGATGAATTCATGCCCGCCTCAAAATACCCATCCCTGGTCTTCCATACTTAAAGATCAGTTTTTGTGCTCACATAGCTTTTCCGGAAGGAAACTGACAAGTGTATGTATTCCCTTGGAGACTTAGCACATTAGCAGAAGTTATTTTATCAGAGAACTCAACTTCCACTGAGTGATGATGAAGCCCAAAGGAGATGGACTCTCTATATATATGTATGCATATACATATTTACATCTGTTTTATGTATTAAGTTTTGAGTGTGCTAGATCTTTGTTGCTACACACGGGCTTTCTCTAGCTGTGTTGAGCCAAGGGCAACTCTTCACTGGGGTGGCTTCTCTTGTTGCAGCATGTGGGCCCCAGCGGGTGCAGGCTCAGTAGTTGTGGTGTGTGGGCTTAGTTGCCTCGAAGGATGTGGGATCTCCCAGGACCAGAGATTGAACTGGTGTTCCCTGCATTGCAAGGCAGATTCTTAACCCCTGGACCACCAGGGAAGTTCAGCTAGGGGGAGCTGATGGAAGCTGGAGACCCTCAAAGGTCTGGATTGTGGGAAACACAGATCAGGGGGATGTGGAAGGAAGCGGTAATGTAGAGTGAATGAATGAATGCAGCTAGGAACAAATCACATCAATCCTAGACGCTGGGTTAATGGGGAGAAGGGCAACAGCCTTTCTCAAATCTTAGTGCCTCTCCATCCACCCAAGCTGTTTTCAGTCATCCTTGACTCTCAGGACAGTCTTTTTATTTTTGGCCACTTCTGTTGGTCTTTCATTTATGTATTTTCATCCATCTTTGTTCTTTGGTCCGTGTGGGCCTCCCATCGCAGTGGCCTCTGTTGTCGCAGAGCACCGGCTCTGGGCACATGCGCTCCAAGAGCTCTGGCTCGGTAGTCGGACACATCAGTCCAGCCGCTCCGCAGCACGTGGGATCTTCCTGGGCCAGGGATCAAACTGGTGCCCTTTGCACTGCAAGGTGGTGTCCTTACAGTGGACCACCAGGGAAGCCCTAGGACGGTCTTGATTCCATGTCCCAACCACAGTTAACCCACACATGGTGGGTTAGCCATGGACTCGTGCTTAAGAGGCAACTGTTTGTGTCCCTGCTCTGTGGGCTGCCAGGGCTCTCCCCACCACCAGGACTACTGTACCTCTTGGGATACACTCGCCTGAACAGGCATGGGGGCCACCATGGTGGCCAGTGAAGTCCCGAGAGTGGGCAGGGAGAAAGTGCCCACAGCTTTCCGGACTGTCACACGGTAGAAGAAGCAGCACAGTAGAGAGAAGGCACATGAAATAAGCTCCTGGTGCAGTTGGTTTATTGTGTGAGCTCGAAATCCTGCCAAGTGTTCATACTTCTTAGTTGTCAGCAGTTTAGTTGGAGACAATAGTGAAAACAGCCCTGTTGGCCTCTACCTAAACTTCAGCAGAGAGAGAGAGAGAGAAACACAACAGTTTCAGATGTTAAACTGGAATGGTCTCCTTACCTTATTTGCCCCGACCCCAAGTTGCACTGTGCTAGCCAGGAATCTAGAACATGGGGCATGAAAGGCGGTGTTTACGAGACAAGCCTGGGGCTTACACATTTCTCTGAGTCAGAGACTTTAGAGTTGGTGCTGATTTAGTGGGGATGTGGGAGGGAAGCGCTTGCCAACTCGAAAGCCCCCTTCTTCAGCTGAGCATCATAAGCAGGCTTAAAGACTCCACGATCTTTCAGCGTTGAGAGTTTACTTTCTCTTGGAAAAATGTCTGGATCTTTTTTCTTGGTAAGAAGGGAAATAAAAGGCAAAGAGTAAAGATGACAGGTTTACTTGGGCATGAAATCACTGTTGGATGACTCCTTTTTTTTCTGAGTTAAGTGTCAAAAAATCTGCAATTTGCAGATTGAGTTTCCCTGAAATTACACATGGGCGGATAATTGAGAGCAAACTGCCTGGACTGTTCATGGGGTGGGGGAGGTCAGCACTGCCGTTTCTGGGAATCTGGGTCTCTCCCAGCATCGGGTTCCTGTGGCAACTTGTTTATTTCCAACAAGAGGGGCTGAGCCGCACCTGCTCAAGCCCCCAGCTCTTGGCTTCCCCCAAGTGCCTCATTTCTGAGCGGTCATGAGGCCAGTTTCCAGTCTGTTTGTGAGCTCTGCAAGCATTTATTTTTTATAGTGTCACTTGGTCATTTTTTATGTGAATCTTGGGAAAACTTGTAAAGAATTTTACAGTCTCTACATAGGAGTTTTCCATTCCTGTTTCTCTGTGGGTTCTGACTCCTGGCTCTCTCTCATATGCCTATCTTCTGGCTGGTTCGGCAAAGCCCCAGACTACTGTCCTATCAGGAAGCCCAGAACAGACCCTGCAATGTCAGGTCAGAGTAGAAAATGGCTTCTGAAATTTCAAAAAGTCTTTACCTAGCATGGCTTTCTTAACTAATGTACTGTAGATGGAGTTTTCTTAACCTTTATTTGTTCTGTGGCTTTTTTGTGGGTGCAGGTGTCAGGACTTTGCACCGTCATTAATTGGCACTCATAATGTTACTTGACAGGTTGCACCAAATCCACCACCTGAAAACCTGAGGGTGAATTATAACTAGTTACATAAGGAAAGGAGAGAGGCTGGAAGGAGGTAGCTGCTCAGGGGACAAGACCTCCCTGGAGACGTTGGCATAAGCTTTGGGGGTTTCAGCCTCTTGGTACCAGTGTCCCAAACCAGGACACGGCCCCAGGCCTCTCTGCATGGCCCAGAGATGCAGGCCAGATTCACCGTTCAGATGCCGCACGATGCCTTGCTATAGGAAGCAAGAATTGGGTTCCCTCTGGACCCCTGGGAAGGGCTTCCTACGTGGCACTTGGGGTAAAGAACCTGCCTACCAATGCAGGAGATTTAAGAGATGTGGGTTCGATCCCTGGGTTGGAAAGATTAACGAGAAGAGGGCATGGCAACCCCTTCCAGTCTTCTTGCCTGGAGAATCCCATGGACAGAGGAGCCTGCCGGGCTACCATCCGTAGTGTTGCTAAGAGTCGGACACGACTAAAGTGACTTGGTATACACAGGGCCCCTGGGAAGGGCTAGTCTTGTGCTCGTGGTGCTCCTGTGTTCTCGAATGCAGACCAGAGGAAGTTTCTTTCCTCCAATATCAGACAGTCTGCCAAGAGGCAAAAGCTCCCCAGCGAACAGCCTTTCTCCCAGCCTCTCCTGACTGAAGTGTAAATGACTTCTGAGAGCTGAATAAGCCAGTCGATGAATTCTGTCTTTGAACTTCTCTGACTGGGAAGTGGTTCTGAGACTTTGAAAATCTTCAAAGATCTCTGTCTGTGAAATCAATAGTTCATTTCAAGTTGCTAGAGTTAAGGCAGGAAAACTTGTAAAGAATTTTACAGTCTCTACATAGGAGTTTTCCATTCCTGTTTCTCTGTGGGTTCTGACTCCTGGCTCTCTCTCATATGCCTATCTTCTGGCTGGTTCGGCAAAGCCCCAGACTACTGTCCTATCAGGAAGCCCAGAACAGACCCTGCAATGTCAGGTCAGAGTAGAAAATGGCTTCTGAAATTTCAAAAAGTCTTTACCTAGCATGGCTTTCTTAACTAATGTACTGTAGATGGAGTTTTCTTAACCTTTATTTGTTCTGTGGCTTTTTTGTGGGTGCAGGTGTCAGGACTTTGCACCGTCATTAATTGGCACTCATAATGTTACTTGACAGGTTGCACCAAATCCACCACCTGAAAACCTGAGGGTGAATTATAACTAGTTACATAAGGAAAGGAGAGAGGCTGGAAGGAGGTAGCTGCTCAGGGGACAAGACCTCCCTGGAGACGTTGGCATAAGCTTTGGGGGTTTCAGCCTCTTGGTACCAGTGTCCCAAACCAGGACACGGCCCCAGGCCTCTCTGCATGGCCCAGAGATGCAGGCCAGATTCACCGTTCAGATGCCGCACGATGCCTTGCTATAGGAAGCAAGAATTGGGTTCCCTCTGGACCCCTGGGAAGGGCTTCCTACGTGGCACTTGGGGTAAAGAACCTGCCTACCAATGCAGGAGATTTAAGAGATGTGGGTTCGATCCCTGGGTTGGAAAGATTAACGAGAAGAGGGCATGGCAACCCCTTCCAGTCTTCTTGCCTGGAGAATCCCATGGACAGAGGAGCCTGCCGGGCTACCATCCGTAGTGTTGCTAAGAGTCGGACACGACTAAAGTGACTTGGTATACACAGGGCCCCTGGGAAGGGCTAGTCTTGTGCTCGTGGTGCTCCTGTGTTCTCGAATGCAGACCAGAGGAAGTTTCTTTCCTCCAATATCAGACAGTCTGCCAAGAGGCAAAAGCTCCCCAGCGAACAGCCTTTCTCCCAGCCTCTCCTGACTGAAGTGTAAATGACTTCTGAGAGCTGAATAAGCCAGTCGATGAATTCTGTCTTTGAACTTCTCTGACTGGGAAGTGGTTCTGAGACTTTGAAAATCTTCAAAGATCTCTGTCTGTGAAATCAATAGTTCATTTTTCAAGTTGCTAGAGTTAAGGCAGGAATTCTGCTCAGCCAACTCTGTGTTAAGGACTTTGTGTGAGGGAAACAGTCTCCCAGACACTGAAAAGGCCATGAGCTCAGAGAAGCACAGGTCACGCCCTTGAGGGACTGTTTAGGGAAGAGTCAGGGACCAGAAGGGGCGTGTTAGAGAGCACTACAAAAACCAAAAGCCACCAACATGGTCTGAAATCTGTCCCATCCTGGTGCATTTCTTGACTGAAAAGTTTTTTGTCTGTTTTTATTTTATTTCTAATTTATTTTTTAGTGAAGTGTAGTTAATTTATTGGAGAAGGAAATGGGAACCCACTCTAGTATTCTTGGGTGGGAAATCCCACGGACAGAGGAGCCTGGCAGGCTACGGTCCATGGGATCACAAAAGGTTCAGACATGACTGAGTGACTTAACAATAGTAACAGCTGATTTATAAGGTGTTTGTTTCTGCTCTATAGTGAAGTGATTCAGTTATACATATAGATACATTCTTTTTCATATTCTCTTCCATGATGGTTTATCACAGGGTACTGAATTTAGTTCCCTATGCTATATAGGAGGACCTTGTTGTGATCCATCTTATATATAATGGGTTTTGCGTCTGCTAATCCCAAACACTTGGTCTGTCTTTCCCCCATTTCCCCTTTCTCTTGGCAATTGCAAGTCTATTTTCCATGTCTGTGAATCTCTTTCTATTTCATAGAAAGTTCACTTGTTTGATAATTTTGAAACATATGCTGAAGACATGTATTTACTAAGCAATTACTAAGTGTCAGGTGTCATGCTGTGAGTTTACATGAATTATCATGCAATACCTTATTTAGTCTTCATCATAGACTCTGTGAAATTTGTACAGTTCTCCAACATTTTTTTCAGTTGAGGAGACAGAAGTTTGGAGAGGTCAAGTGACTTGCCTAGGACCCCTCAGCTGCTTAGGGCAAGAGCTGGGCTATAAATCCAGGTCTATCCATTTGTTATCACTCCAATGCCTTCTCCAGTCCTCATCATCTTTTAAAACTGGGTTTGCATGTTAGTTGTTGAAACTTGAAGAAGCATCTTTTGGCCCTGGATTGCCCAGCAGAACTCAGGAAGGTTTCCAGTAACTGAGGCCTGAGCTTTACTGCAGGAGCCCAAGGGTCAGCTTCTCTGGCAAGGATCACGGATGCCCACCGTCTCCTGCATTGTGCCTGGCACATCGCAGGCTCTACAAAAACAGTTTGGTTTGCTGCCAATGACAGCCTGCCTCCTTGACTCTGAAACTGTAAACAGGACACAAAACTGCCAAAAAAAAAAAAAAAAGGAAAAGGTGCTTCAAAAAAAGGGAAAAGGGAAGCATCTTCCTTTAGGCTGCAGGGCTACAGGAAAAGGAGTGATGACTAAGAGATTTAGGGAAGGCTGCTACCTGGTGATGAGCAGCTACGAGAGCCAGCTCAGAACAGGTTGTACTCTGCGTGCCTGAGAAGAGCTGATGCCAAGGCCCCTCTCGGCGGAGGGCATAGCGTGAGCTGTCAGCTTCCAGCAGGAGGCCAACCGAGCCCGCAGCACCCCCAGGGCAGGCAATTGAATAAAACACACAGCTGATGAGAATGTTCGGCTTCCAGATGTCTCTAAGCTCAGCTGAAGCCGTGGTTGCTAAGAGCGAGTGAATCCCCGCCTGCAGCCCTGGACCCGCAAAACCGATGTGCTCTCTCGCTCGTCTCACCTG
Source organism: Tragulus kanchil (assembly GCA_022376925.1). Taxonomy (NCBI): domain Eukaryota; kingdom Metazoa; phylum Chordata; class Mammalia; order Artiodactyla; family Tragulidae; genus Tragulus; species Tragulus kanchil. The sequence continues at coordinate 70,452,020 of JAIOJX010000003.1, read as the reverse complement.
AGGGTGAGAAGGGATACAGGATACGCCGCTTCTTGGCCACTCGTTCCAGGAATGTCATTTTACATTTGAAACTGCTAGAGGATCACAGATGAGGCGGTCCCCTGCTTTGAGTAGGCAAGACATTTTCCAGTCTGTGAATCTCTTTCTATTTCATAGAAAGTTCACTTGTTTGATAATTTTGAAACATATGCTGAAGACATGTATTTACTAAGCAATTACTAAGTGTCAGGTGTCATGCTGTGAGTTTACATGAATTATCATGCAATACCTTATTTAGTCTTCATCATAGACTCTGTGAAATTTGTACAGTTCTCCAACATTTTTTTCAGTTGAGGAGACAGAAGTTTGGAGAGGTCAAGTGACTTGCCTAGGACCCCTCAGCTGCTTAGGGCAAGAGCTGGGCTATAAATCCAGGTCTATCCATTTGTTATCACTCCAATGCCTTCTCCAGTCCTCATCATCTTTTAAAACTGGGTTTGCATGTTAGTTGTTGAAACTTGAAGAAGCATCTTTTGGCCCTGGATTGCCCAGCAGAACTCAGGAAGGTTTCCAGTAACTGAGGCCTGAGCTTTACTGCAGGAGCCCAAGGGTCAGCTTCTCTGGCAAGGATCACGGATGCCCACCGTCTCCTGCATTGTGCCTGGCACATCGCAGGCTCTACAAAAACAGTTTGGTTTGCTGCCAATGACAGCCTGCCTCCTTGACTCTGAAACTGTAAACAGGACACAAAACTGCCAAAAAAAAAAAAAAAAGGAAAAGGTGCTTCAAAAAAAGGGAAAAGGGAAGCATCTTCCTTTAGGCTGCAGGGCTACAGGAAAAGGAGTGATGACTAAGAGATTTAGGGAAGGCTGCTACCTGGTGATGAGCAGCTACGAGAGCCAGCTCAGAACAGGTTGTACTCTGCGTGCCTGAGAAGAGCTGATGCCAAGGCCCCTCTCGGCGGAGGGCATAGCGTGAGCTGTCAGCTTCCAGCAGGAGGCCAACCGAGCCCGCAGCACCCCCAGGGCAGGCAATTGAATAAAACACACAGCTGATGAGAATGTTCGGCTTCCAGATGTCTCTAAGCTCAGCTGAAGCCGTGGTTGCTAAGAGCGAGTGAATCCCCGCCTGCAGCCCTGGACCCGCAAAACCGATGTGCTCTCTCTCGCTCGTCTCACCTGAGGGTGAGAAGGGATACAGGATACGCCGCTTCTTGGCCACTCGTTCCAGGAATGTCATTTTACATTTTGAAACTGCTAGAGGATCACAGATGAGGCGGTCCCCTGCTTTGAGTAGGCAGATAGTAAACCCAGAGATGAGGGGGTGGAGAAGCCAGAGGCCACAGTGGGTCAGGCCTCTGGCATGAACTCCCTGTGGCTCAGGGAAAGGTCAGTGTGGCCCAGGATGGGAATAGTGCATTTCCTTCTGGCTTCAGAGGTCATTGTTCTTTTCCCTTGTCCACCGAGGTGGCACGTGATCTCTCAGACTCTGGGCACCTGCTCTTTCCCAGAAGAAACGCTGATCGAAAACAGCAACAGGCTTTGCAAACAGCACTCATGGGATGTTCTGCTGGTTTGAGTCTGGACAGCATTGCCACGCACATGTGTATCTGAACAATGCGTTTTCAGGAATCACCACTGGAGAAAATATTTGTTCCTATACTTAGGAAATTGAGAAAAAAATATAGCCATACACCCACCCTCCTAATTGGCCAATTATTATCCCATGTGCACATGAACCCCTTGTCTTCTTACTTAAGCATTTTCTTTACGCCTGTGGTTCAAGTCTGTGACCATTTGCTGGACCCCTGACACGTACTGATTACAGAGGCTGCCGGATGAGCCCTGAGAAGTTTTGGGAATGATAATTCAACCAAATGGTAAGTCATTTAAAAGATTTTTTTAAATGAAAACAAGCGCAGTTATACTATGTAGTAGAATGAAAAAAAATATGCAGGCATCAGAATGTAAGACAAGCTAGGACTTCGAGGATGGACTACGCAACTTCTGTATGAAAAACAGATGAAATGGATTAGCGGCAAGAATGGAGGATGAGCCCTCAGCAGGTGGTGGATGAAGAGCCTGTGAGAGATGAAGAAAACCCAGTGGAGAGAGAGGTGCGTTTTTCCCCCTATGTTTTGGTCATGCTGTGCACTATGTGGAATCTTAGTTTCCCAACCAGAGGATCAGGCCTGTGCCCCCTGCCGCGAAAGTGTGGTGACCCAACCACTGGATGCCTGGGAAGTTCAAGAGGTACTTTTTAACGTGCAGTGGAGAGCTCCTGGTAACTGATGCTTATAGGGTGAGACGCCGTGGAAGGGGTTGCTATTTCTGATTACTTTCCTTGGATTGTTTCCAGAAATCAGATTTGTATGTAGCAGTGCTCCATCTCCAGCAATTGCCAATTAATAATGCAGATAGCAGTCATATTTAGTGTTAGCCGACACTGATCAACTTCTCTCTCTGTGCCAGGCATGGGGCTGACCCTGTCCTATGCCTTATCTCTCTTCATTTTTACACCCCCCGACACCGTGAGGTCTGCATCTGATCCTGTCGAGTCTCCGCCACATCATGGGGGCATCTCAGTCTGTTTCTGAGTGTGGAGCTGGGATTCGAGCCCGCGTCTGTCTGATTTCCATCCTGTTTCCTAGGAAATGAACCTAGGAAAGGAGGCTGCCCTGATCTTTCATCTCACAAATCACAATAGTTTTAGTCTGCATTGCTTCCGCCTTCTGACTGGTTTTCGCTTGAGCGGCATGAAGTTCAAGGGCTGTTGCTCAGGAGACCTGCATGATAGTTTTAGGGAGCCCAGGTTCTAGAAACAGAGAGGGCTGAGGCCAGGCCCTTCCTATCCACCCACTGGCCAGTACCGTCATAGAAATGATGATGTTCATGATGGTGGTAATAAGAACACCAGGGACAGCTGACACTGTCTAGGGTCTTATTCCAGGCAGGGGCTTCATGTGGGCTCTTGTCACCCCCACGTTGACCCTCTGTGGTAGCGGCCACAATGGTCACCTCTCATGGGTGGAGGAAGCCAAGGCACGGGGTAGTTCGGCAACTTGCCTGAGGTCACGTTTCTAGGAAGTGGTGTTACTGCAGTCCCAGCCCTGGTGATCTGCATTTCATACCTGGGATGTTGCCTGCCCTGTTTCTTACCAGGCCCGCCCTCCCCCTTGCCTTCTCCTTTCCCTACCCCTTTGCCCACTCTCTCTCCTCCAGTCCCTGCTGGCCTCTGCCTCTAGAAGCCCGGCCTTTTGACTGCAGGTAAACCAGCTTTAGTTGATGATGACGGCTTGTCCCTTGGTGTATGGGCACCCCTCCAGGCAGCCCTGTCCTTCCCGAGCACGCAGCCTGCGGCGGGGTGCCCCTTGCCACCAATGACACCCATGTATCATAATTGTACTTTTTTTTTGCATGAAAGCCACAAGATGAAGCTAATAGAGTTCATGCTGGGAGCAGATGTCCTTATTTCTGGCCAGATGCTGTCCATGGCAAGGCTTCTCAGGCTCTTTCATACACCCATTTGGGAGTGTTCCTGGTTGAAGGGTTCTTGGGATGGGCCGGAAAATCACGCTGTCCTTCCAGCAAGGAACTGGGCACGGGTCTTGAGGGGGTGTGAAGTAGCCATCCTTGGTATTTTATAATCCATCTGCTTCCTGAGGACAGAATCCTGTTCCTCTTTGAAAACTGCCTTTGCTCACGTTTTATAATTAAACGTTCCGATTTTTCGCTTTTCTGGTTGCTTCAGTCTCGAGGTAATGTGGCTGTTGACAGTTCTTCTATTTTCTGCTTTATTTGCTCTTCTCTTTCTACTTGGAATTCGTGGAAAACTTTCTCCCCATCCCTCAGTTAAGAATCTTAAAAAACTGATAATATCATTCATTCCTTTAATATTTATTGACTATGTGCAAGGCACTGGGATATAAAACAGGTGAGGTTTCCAGTTTCATGGGGCTGATGTTGTGGTCAAGGAAGACAGACAATAAACCAAGAAATAAATACACAAGTTCAGATTGGAGGGATAAGACCAGAGGGTAGGATAGAGAGAGAGCCTGGGAAGTGAAGGCTATTTAAGATGGTCAGGGACCATCTTCCTGAGAAGGTGACAGTTAAGCTGAGGTGAAGAAAATATATTCCAGAAAGAGGGATTGACAAGTGCAAAGGTCCCAAAGCAGGGGAGAGTGGGGGAGTTCGAGGTACAGGACAAAGGCCAGGGTGGTTGAGTGCCCTGACCAAGGAGAGGTGAGGCAGGATCCAGTCAGAATGCACCTCATATAACCTTCAGGGTTCTTCCCCACCTGACCCCACCCCCAAATACTTTTTTAAAGTCAGTCAGCAAAGAGGACGGAACTCCTTCCTAGCATTTGAGGGTGAGTTCTGCTCTCCTCTCTGGACCAGTGGACACGTGGTTTAGTCAGAAGCCCGGCCTTTTGACTGCAGGTAAACCAGCTTTAGTTGATGATGACGGCTTGTCCCTTGGTGTATGGGCACCCCTCCAGGCAGCCCTGTCCTTCCCGAGCACGCAGCCTGCGGCGGGGTGCCCCTTGCCACCAATGACACCCATGTATCATAATTGTACTTTTTTTTTGCATGAAAGCCACAAGATGAAGCTAATAGAGTTCATGCTGGGAGCAGATGTCCTTATTTCTGGCCAGATGCTGTCCATGGCAAGGCTTCTCAGGCTCTTTCATACACCCATTTGGGAGTGTTCCTGGTTGAAGGGTTCTTGGGATGGGCCGGAAAATCACGCTGTCCTTCCAGCAAGGAACTGGGCACGGGTCTTGAGGGGGTGTGAAGTAGCCATCCTTGGTATTTTATAATCCATCTGCTTCCTGAGGACAGAATCCTGTTCCTCTTTGAAAACTGCCTTTGCTCACGTTTTATAATTAAACGTTCCGATTTTTCGCTTTTCTGGTTGCTTCAGTCTCGAGGTAATGTGGCTGTTGACAGTTCTTCTATTTTCTGCTTTATTTGCTCTTCTCTTTCTACTTGGAATTCGTGGAAAACTTTCTCCCCATCCCTCAGTTAAGAATCTTAAAAAACTGATAATATCATTCATTCCTTTAATATTTATTGACTATGTGCAAGGCACTGGGATATAAAACAGGTGAGGTTTCCAGTTTCATGGGGCTGATGTTGTGGTCAAGGAAGACAGACAATAAACCAAGAAATAAATACACAAGTTCAGATTGGAGGGATAAGACCAGAGGGTAGGATAGAGAGAGAGCCTGGGAAGTGAAGGCTATTTAAGATGGTCAGGGACCATCTTCCTGAGAAGGTGACAGTTAAGCTGAGGTGAAGAAAATATATTCCAGAAAGAGGGATTGACAAGTGCAAAGGTCCCAAAGCAGGGGAGAGTGGGGGAGTTCGAGGTACAGGACAAAGGCCAGGGTGGTTGAGTGCCCTGACCAAGGAGAGGTGAGGCAGGATCCAGTCAGAATGCACCTCATATAACCTTCAGGGTTCTTCCCCACCTGACCCCACCCCCAAATACTTTTTTAAAGTCAGTCAGCAAAAGAGGACGGAACTCCTTCCCTAGCATTTGAGGGTGAGTTCTGCTCTCCTCTCTGGACCAGTGGACACGTGGTTTACGTCAGTTTCCCCTTCCCCTCAGGCCTTGGTAAAACTCTCTCACTGGGTGCTGGACCCTGGGGCCCATGGTGCGGATGGAGGACAACCGTGACTCACCCACATAAGCCTCAGGTAGATTTCCTTGGGACAGGCCTCTACACTGAGCGGAACGTGACTGCCCCCCACAGCTGGCATTTCAGAGTCATGCAAAGGCATCCAGATTGTTCCAGGTAACAATACATTCTGTTTCTTTTTATGGCTGATTAATAGTCTACTGTATGAACGTTACTCAGCCATAAAAAGAGATGGGGTTGGGTCATTTGCAGAGGCGTGGATGGACCTAGAATCTGTCATATGGAGGGAAGTCACAAAGAGAAACACAAGTATCTTGTATTAACCAATATACGTGAAATCTAGAAAAATGGTAGAGATGAACCTATGTGCAGGACAGGAATAGTGATGAAGATGTAGAGAACGGACATGTGGACATGGGGGAATGAACTGGGAGATTGGAACGGACATATATACATTACTGTGTGTGACCTAGCTAGCTGGTAGGAGCCTGCCGGAGAGTCCAGGGAGCTCAGCTCGGTGTTCTGTGATGACCTGGAGGGCTGGGATGGGGGAGTGGGAGGGAGTTCAAGAGGGAGGAGACATGTATACACGTGACTGATTACCTTTGGTGTGCAACAGAAACTAGTACAACATTGTAAAGCAACTATACCCCCAATAAATAAAACCAAACAAAACCTAGGGCATTCTGTTGAGATGGAGACCAAATCCTGCAGCTGTGCCGACACTGAAGCTCATTTGCACATGCAGAGGAGTCTGTGTCCTAAGGAGCTGTTGGAGCTGGGGTGGGGGGTGTGTGGTCACGTGGGGTGGCTCTAGACAGCTCCCCCCGCTCCTGCAAGCTGTTCCCCATGCGTCCTTCTTAGACCAGGCACAGCCTAGACTTTGGCCTTTTAATTTGGCAGCCCGTTGGAGCTGGGGTGGGGGAGTGTGGGTTTTACGTTGTGACCTCTTGGGTTCTTCCCACCTGACCCCACCCCAAATACTTTTTAAAGTCAGTCAGCAAAGAGGACGGAACTCCTTCCTAGCATTTGAGGGTGAGTTCTGCACTCCTCTCTGGACCAGTGGACACGTGGTTTACGTCAGTTTCCCCTTCCCCTCAGGCCTTGGTAAAACTCTCTCACTGGGTGCTGGACCCTGGGGCCCATGGTGCGGATGGAGGACAACCGTGACTCACCCACATAAGCCTCAGGTAGATTTCCTTGGGACAGGCCTCTACACTGAGCGGAACGTGACTGCCCCCCACAGCTGGCATTTCAGAGTCATGCAAAGGCATCCAGATTGTTCCAGGTAACAATACATTCTGTTTCTTTTTATGGCTGATTAATAGTCTACTGTATGAACGTTACTCAGCCATAAAAAGAGATGGGGTTGGGTCATTTGCAGAGGCGTGGATGGACCTAGAATCTGTCATATGGAGGGAAGTCACAAAGAGAAACACAAGTATCTTGTATTAACCAATATACGTGAAATCTAGAAAAATGGTAGAGATGAACCTATGTGCAGGACAGGAATAGTGATGAAGATGTAGAGAACGGACATGTGGACATGGGGGAATGAACTGGGAGATTGGAACGGACATATATACATTACTGTGTGTGACCTAGCTAGCTGGTAGGAGCCTGCCGGAGAGTCCAGGGAGCTCAGCTCGGTGTTCTGTGATGACCTGGAGGGCTGGGATGGGGGAGTGGGAGGGAGTTCAAGAGGGAGGAGACATGTATACACGTGACTGATTACCTTTGGTGTGCAACAGAAACTAGTACAACATTGTAAAGCAACTATACCCCCAATAAATAAAACCAAACAAAACCTAGGGCATTCTGTTGAGATGGAGACCAAATCCTGCAGCTGTGCCGACACTGAAGCTCATTTGCACATGCAGAGGAGTCTGTGTCCTAAGGAGCTGTTGGAGCTGGGGTGGGGGGTGTGTGGTCACGTGGGGTGGCTCTAGACAGCTCCCCCCGCTCCTGCAAGCTGTTCCCCATGCGTCCTTCTTAGACCAGGCACAGCCTAGACTTTGGCCATGGAGTGGTTCAAGGCTGCCTGTGGCTGTGTGGCCAGCCCTGTGCTGGAGGCCCTTAGGCCCTCTTCCTTGGGTGGTCTCAGGTCAGAAGTCCAGGCTGGGGTCTTCTCACAGAATTGTGACCTCTTTTGGGGACATACCTGGCTTTCCCAGATGCTGCTCAGATGCGGTCTAACTGCCACGCCCGGGTTCAGCCAATCTCCAAAGATGAGAGAGAAGGTCAGTGTGGGCATCTGTACTGTTTTGTTCAGGAGGAAACTAAGCAAACTAGACCTATCTGCAATCTAGAGACATACGCTGGAGGGACATTTAGATACGAACATGTGCTGATGATCTCGGCTTCCCCAGCCATCGGCACCGATGTCACTGAAGTCGGTGGATTCATTGTCACTGGTCCCGTGTGTGGGCTGGAGCCCCACAGAGCTAGGATCCCCACATCCTACCTCCTCTGGCCAGCTCCATGACACCTAGCACTGTGTCACCCCATAATAAGCGTTGATGGAAGGCCTGGCTGGCTGAGAGACACCACACGTCTGGCCCCCAGGACGGGAGAGCGTTGTTCTAGTGATGGGACCCCAGAGGCAGGAAAGAGGAGCAACAAACAAGAACCCTGGCAGCTCCCACCTCTCTGCAGACCCTCTGTGGGAACCCAGGGTGGAAAAGTTGGGGGTCTGGCCCGGACCCACATTGGGCAGTGAGTACTGTCCATTCCGGCCAACTAAGCTCAGTGACAGAGGCATCAGCGTGTCAGGGACCTGCCTGCTCTGGCTTCTCATTGTGCCCACCTGGGCAAGATGCTTCCGCTGCCTTTGCTCATGAGGACTCATTTCAGGCACAGGTACCATGATTGTCCAGAACAGAACAGGACATTCAAGGCCTGGGGGCCAGACCCAGATGTTGTGGAGGAGGACTAGATTTTAGGCATCCATGGGAAGCAGAGCCCTGTGGGCCCACAGCAGCAAGCATTGGTCACATGAAAAGTGTGCACCAGGTCGCCTAAGTTATGTCCAGCTCTGTTGCAACCCCATGGTCTGTAGCCCACCAGGCCCCTCTGTCCATGAGATTCTCCAGGCAAGAATACTGGAGTGGGTTGCCTAGACTTTGGCCATGGAGTGGTTCAAGGCTGCCTGTGGCCAGCCCTGTGCTGGAGGCCCTTAGGCCCTCTTCCTTGGGTGGTCTCAGGTCAGAAGTCCAGGCTGGGGTCTTCTCACAGAATTGTGACCTCTTTTGGGGACATACCTGGCTTTCCCAGATGCTGCTCAGATGCGGTCTAACTGCCACGCCCGGGTTCAGCCAATCTCCAAAGATGAGAGAGAAGGTCAGTGTGGGCATCTGTACTGTTTTGTTCAGGAGGAAACTAAGCAAACTAGACCTATCTGCAATCTAGAGACATACGCTGGAGGGACATTTAGATACGAACATGTGCTGATGATCTCGGCTTCCCCAGCCATCGGCACCGATGTCACTGAAGTCGGTGGATTCATTGTCACTGGTCCCGTGTGTGGGCTGGAGCCCCACAGAGCTAGGATCCCCACATCCTACCTCCTCTGGCCAGCTCCATGACACCTAGCACTGTGTCACCCCATAATAAGCGTTGATGGAAGGCCTGGCTGGCTGAGAGACACCACACGTCTGGCCCCCAGGACGGGAGAGCGTTGTTCTAGTGATGGGACCCCAGAGGCAGGAAAGAGGAGCAACAAACAAGAACCCTGGCAGCTCCCACCTCTCTGCAGACCCTCTGTGGGAACCCAGGGTGGAAAAGTTGGGGGGTCTGGCCCGGACCCACATTGGGCAGTGAGTACTGTCCATTCCGGCCAACTAAGCTCAGTGACAGAGGCATCAGCGTGTCAGGGACCTGCCTGCTCTGGCTTCTCATTGTGCCCACCTGGGCAAGATGCTTCCGCTGCCTTTGCTCATGAGGACTCATTTCAGGCACAGGTACCATGATTGTCCAGAACAGAACAGGACATTCAAGGCCTGGGGGCCAGACCCAGATGTTGTGGAGGAGGACTAGATTTTAGGCATCCATGGGAAGCAGAGCCCTGTGGGCCCACAGCAGCAAGCATTGGTCACATGAAAAGTGTGCACCAGGTCGCCTAAGTTATGTCCAGCTCTGTTGCAACCCCATGGTCTGTAGCCCACCAGGCCCCTCTGTCCATGAGATTCTCCAGGCAAGAATACTGGAGTGGGTTGCCATTTCCTTCTCCACAGATTAAAAAGTAGGAGGTCTTCCAAGGAAACAGAAACAGCCTTCTTCCTTTTATTCATTGACTTCTGAATTTTTATATACTGGTGCTCCAATGAAGAGCCATTAATGTATCAATAGAAAGAAAGTAACCCCAGATGAAAGGTGAGAAGTCAGGGGTAAAGAGGTCACAGGAAGACTGTGTCATATGAGACAGCCTCCTGTGGTCTTAAAGCATCAGTACCTGTATGCCTGACTTGAAAATTGTCACAGTGTTAGCTATTACCTATACATATCCATAAGCACAGATATGAGCTTTCCTGGTGGCTCAGACAGTAAAGAATCCAACTGCAATGTGAGAGACATGGGTTTGATCCCTGGGTTGGGAAGATCTTCTGGAGGAAGAAATGGATACCTACTACAGTATTCTTCTGTAGACACAGAAGCCCGGTGGGCTGCAGTCCATGGTGTTGCAAAGAGTTGGACATGCCTGAGCAATTAAGCAGAGCCCAGACACATACACACATACATATATGTATATATACACATACTATATAAATACATATGTATACATGTGTGTTTAACTCTTCACTACAAAAGTAATACAGGAACATTCAGTCAGACGACAGACAATGAAGTCTCTACAAGGCACCAGACACTATTTTAGGTAGGAGGAATACAGAAGCGAATAAAACCGACATAACGTTCCTATGCTCTGAAAACCAAAAAAAAAAATGTGATTCGCTTTATTGCAGTATTCACTTTAGTACAGTGGTAAACCATTATATTGCCAAGATGTGCCTATGCTTACTCAATGTCTTACCTCATAGATTGATTGCTCTTTGTTGTTGCTCAGCTTACTGTACTTCACATCATTCAACATCATTCTGAGCACGGTCCACTGGCTATAATAGTTCCGTGGATTTGTTGGATGCATGTACTGAATCTGCTTAGCTATCCTCCTGGTTTTGGACCTTTTCAATAATTTTTCAGAATTATTAAAAATGTGGCCCTAGACAGTCCTGAGCTGCTCTGTATGCATAGGAGTATGTATCTGCAGGATAGACTCTTCATCCAAAATGTTCACAGAAGGTTAAAGCTTTGAAATGAGTTTCATTATGAATTATGTGCTTTGATTAATGCTGGTTTGCCAAATGCAGAAAATCATTTTAATCAAAGGTTAGGGGAAAAACTCCTCTAGGATTCTTTTCCGATTTCCCTGCTTTTTTACCATATGCCAAAGAGAAATTTTTTTTAATGATTTTCTTGCCAAAGCAGAGCTGAACATCACAGTGGGGGCGGAAAGGAGCATTTTGCTGTGTCATATGAGACAGCCTCCTGTGGTCTTAAAGCATCAGTACCTGTATGCCTGACTTGAAAATTGTCACAGTGTTAGCTATTACCTATACATATCCATAAGCACAGATATGAGCTTTCCTGGTGGCTCAGACAGTAAAGAATCCAACTGCAATGTGAGAGACATGGGTTTGATCCCTGGGTTGGGAAGATCTTCTGGAGGAAGAAATGGATACCTACTACAGTATTCTTCTGTAGACACAGAAGCCCGGTGGGCTGCAGTCCATGGTGTTGCAAAGAGTTGGACATGCCTGAGCAATTAAGCAGAGCCCAGACACATACACACATACATATATGTATATATACACATACTATATAAATACATATGTATACATGTGTGTTTAACTCTTCACTACAAAAGTAATACAGGAACATTCAGTCAGACGACAGACAATGAAGTCTCTACAAGGCACCAGACACTATTTTAGGTAGGAGGAATACAGAAGCGAATAAAACCGACATAACGTTCCTATGCTCTGAAAACCAAAAAAAAAAATGTGATTCGCTTTATTGCAGTATTCACTTTAGTACAGTGGTAAACCATTATATTGCCAAGATGTGCCTATGCTTACTCAATGTCTTACCTCATAGATTGATTGCTCTTTGTTGTTGCTCAGCTTACTGTACTTCACATCATTCAACATCATTCTGAGCACGGTCCACTGGCTATAATAGTTCCGTGGATTTGTTGGATGCATGTACTGAATCTGCTTAGCTATCCTCCTGGTTTTGGACCTTTTCAATAATTTTTCAGAATTATTAAAAATGTGGCCCTAGACAGTCCTGAGCTGCTCTGTATGCATAGGAGTATGTATCTGCAGGATAGACTCTTCATCCAAAATGTTCACAGAAGGTTAAAGCTTTGAAATGAGTTTCATTATGAATTATGTGCTTTGATTAATGCTGGTTTGCCAAATGCAGAAAATCATTTTAATCAAAGGTTAGGGGAAAAACTCCTCTAGGATTCTTTTCCGATTTCCCTGCTTTTTTACCATATGCCAAAGAGAAATTTTTTTTAATGATTTTCTTGCCAGTAACTGCTTTTTGGCTTAGCCAGGAGCTGAACATCACAGTGGGGGCGGAAAGGAGCATTTTGCTCCAAATTGCATAATTTGGCAACCTTCCCTACTACGGTAGTCATGTTTTTGCAAGATTCAGTGAACTTTGTAGAGGCTGTCTCTCCATCAGTAATTTGCTGCAGGAAACTCTGACAGCCTGCCTGCTTGTGTCCCCCTTGACTTCATCCTCTCATCCCTGAAGGTCATTTGTTCTGGGATCCCAAGGTCAGGCCCTTGGGAAGTTCTCTCAGCCAAGGTTGTAGACCTTGCTCCTTCTTTGTTCCCCTCTTGTATCACAACCCTTCCGCTTATAACAGTGTACTTCAGATATGATCATAGAAGGTCAATGGGGATCTCAGCTCCGAAACTACACTGGTGTGTGTATATGTGTGTGCAAAGGCCCCTGAATGTGGGCTTCCTGGAAGACTGAGGAAATGCCATCCTACCTTTGTCTAAGCTGGTGATCGTAATCATTTGTAGTGAATATTCTTCAGCATTTACTTTGTGCTAGGCACCATTCTAGGGCTTCCCCGGTGGCGCTAGTGGTAAAGAATCCACCTGCCGATGCAAGAGACACAAGAGACGTGGGTTCGATCCCTGGGTTGGAAAGATCCCCTGGAGAAGGGAAGGGCAACCCATTCCAGTCTCGCTTGAAAAACCCCATGCACAGAGGAGCCTGGCAGGTTACAGTCTGTGGGGTCACAGAGTTGGACATGACTAATTGAGTACAGCACACATATATTTATATATAGTTAATATATATTTATATATTAGACATAGTAGGTATATAGCATATAAAATGTAGAAATAATATACTAAACTATATACTGAATGCATTCCTTTAAAAAAAACCCATATGTTGCTTCTTAGCTAAGGCATTTAGAGGAAAGACTCAAAACCTAGGTGTAAAGTTGAAAAAGCAAAGGAAACCTAAAGGCAAAACAAACCCTGAGAAGTAATAAGCGAGACGGAAAAATGTAGAAAGCTGGGAAAGAGATGGACCTCTGATTCTGCACTTGGCCTGACTCATGCTCAGCAGGGCATGCGTTCGGAGCTGTTTGTTACAGGGCGCCGGAGCTGCTGTGAGTCACCCCCCTTCTACTGTGGGGGAATCCATGTGACAAAATGGCCTCCGTGAGCGAGCAGCATGGCCTTGCCCTTGCCCCACTGGCCACATAGATGTGCCTGTGGCAAGGAGCCGAGGTGAGGCGGGGACTACTGGGTGCTTGTGGAGTCAAGCCATGGTGTCCAAATCCAGTTAATCAACCTGTCCAGATCCAGCTCCCTGACTTTAGTCCCCAGCAGGTGTAACACCTGCCAAAATATAAGAAGATGCAATTTAACTCGGTCATAAATGTCTTGTCTCTAAAAAGAGAAAATATCTATAAAAGTGTCTGGCTCAGGTTTGGACCTTAATGGATGTTTGTGGAAAGTATTGTTGTTGGAATGAACCCAGCCGTAAAAGATCTTGTCTCCCTTCCTGACACATAGGTAGGTAGTCAATTCACCAGGAAAAAAAAAAAAAAAAGAGCTGAGCTACGTTTTAGACATAATAATGATTTCTATTTTTGCTGGTGTTTTCCAGTTTATAGAGTGTTCCTACATCAATAGCTCTTTTTATTTATTTATTTTTAACAGCCCAGTGTAGGCAGAGAATGGTAGAGAGAGGTCTCAGAGATGGCCGGTGCTTTTCAAGGTCACACAGTCAAGGCAGGGAATGAGATCCAAGTTCAGGCTTCTTCTCAAGACACATGAGCTGAAATTCCTTGGCCTAGTTGGTCAATTTCAATCTTCAGTGTTTCAAGGGATTATCGTGATGCTCTAATTTAATCCAAAGGAGATTGTAGGTTAAAAACATCACATATGGGGGTTGGTCAACCAAGCCATTCTGATCTCTAGATCAGAATGAAGGAGTGACCTAAGCCTAAGATCAGGGAACCTTGGGCTTGAGGAAAAAGGTGGTGAGGGCTACAGTTTGGAGCCACATCCTGGCTTCAGGCATTTCATCACCCCAACACTGGAGGTGGTGTTACTATTATAGGTCGTAGCAAGGACTGAGCACTGCTGCGTGCTCAGCGTCTAGCTGAGTAGGTGCTTATTAAAAGTGATTGTCTATTGCTTATTTCCTATTCATTTTTATTTCATCTTCTTGGCATTGTCTCTTCATTCTCATCTGCTCAGGCAAGGGCAGAGGTCCTCAAGAATGGAGGACTTAGACCACCTGTGGGATCCAAACAGAGGCTCCAGGATTCAGAAGGAAGATCCTGAGAACCAGCTGGGGACCCTGCTGACTCCAGCGCGGAGGGGAGAGGCAGCATTTTCCGCCTCCCTTCCCCTTACCAAACTGGACGAAAAAGGCAACAGTGGAGACACCCAAGAAAGCTCTGTGTGTGTGTGTGTGCGTGTGTGTATGTGTGTGTGTGTATGTGTGTGTTCATTCAAGTCCAACTCTTTTCAACCACATGGTCTGCCAGGCTCCTCTGTCCATGTGATTCTCCGGGCAAGAATACTGGATTGGGTTGCCATTTCCTTCTCCCAGAAAGCTTTTTTTTAAGAGTCGTATAAGGTTTTAAGTATTGTTGTTGGAATGAACCCAGCCGTAAAAGATCTTGTCTCCCTTCCTGACACATAGGTAGGTAGTCAATTCACCAGGAAAAAAAAAAAAGAGCTGAGCTACGTTTTAGACATAATAATGATTTCTATTTTTGCTGGTGTTTTCCAGTTTATAGAGTGTTCCTACATCAATAGCTCTTTTTATTTATTTATTTTTAACAGCCCAGTGTAGGCAGAGAATGGTAGAGAGAGGTCTCAGAGATGGCCGGTGCTTTTCAAGGTCACACAGTCAAGGCAGGGAATGAGATCCAAGTTCAGGCTTCTTCTCAAGACACATGAGCTGAAATTCCTTGGCCTAGTTGGTCAATTTCAATCTTCAGTGTTTCAAGGGATTATCGTGATGCTCTAATTTAATCCAAAGGAGATTGTAGGTTAAAAACATCACATATGGGGGTTGGTCAACCAAGCCATTCTGATCTCTAGATCAGAATGAAGGAGTGACCTAAGCCTAAGATCAGGGAACCTTGGGCTTGAGGAAAAAGGTGGTGAGGGCTACAGTTTGGAGCCACATCCTGGCTTCAGGCATTTCATCACCCCAACACTGGAGGTGGTGTTACTATTATAGGTCGTAGCAAGGACTGAGCACTGCTGCGTGCTCAGCGTCTAGCTGAGTAGGTGCTTATTAAAAGTGATTGTCTATTGCTTATTTCCTATTCATTTTTATTTCATCTTCTTGGCATTGTCTCTTCATTCTCATCTGCTCAGGCAAGGGCAGAGGTCCTCAAGAATGGAGGACTTAGACCACCTGTGGGATCCAAACAGAGGCTCCAGGATTCAGAAGGAAGATCCTGAGAACCAGCTGGGGACCCTGCTGACTCCAGCGCGGAGGGGAGAGGCAGCATTTTCCGCCTCCCTTCCCCTTACCAAACTGGACGAAAAAGGCAACAGTGGAGACACCCAAGAAAGCTCTGTGTGTGTGTGTGTGCGTGTGTGTATGTGTGTGTGTGTGCATGTGTGTGTGTTCATTCAAGTCCAACTCTTTTCAACCACATGGTCTGCCAGGCTCCTCTGTCCATGTGATTCTCCGGGCAAGAATACTGGATTGGGTTGCCATTTCCTTCTCCCAGAAAGCTCTAAGTAGGAGTTAAAATAATTAAGTTGTGTTCTTCAAACTTGAGCCTGTATCAGAGCCATCTGGAGGGCATCTTAAAACACAGCTTGCTGGCCACTGCCCCCCCACCCCCCACCCTACACAGTGTTTCTGGTTCAGTGGTCTGGGCAGAGTCCTCGCCCTGAGCATTTGCATGTCTCTTGGGTTCCCAGGTGCGGTTCCTCTGCCGGCTGGGGTGTGCGCTAGCTGATCCAGCATGCGGTGGCAGTTGTTATGAATTTGTGACCCATGAAAGAGAAGGGGAGGGAAGGAAGTGTGTCAGGGGTGCCCTGGCTTCCTCTTCACCGTAGCAGGTGTTCCAACCTGCTTGCCCTGTGGGCTCAGACCCATGCAGGGGTGGACACGGGACTTGGAGCCCTGACATGGGGAGGGGGTGGTCAGCTGCTGTCTCCTCTGTCTCTTGATAACCAACTGCAGGTGTGGACAGACCCTTTGTGCAGCACCCAGTCCCCACTCCTATTTACCACCAAGAATTAGGGTTGGAACTCAGGACGGATCGGAACTGTCTCTTAGGAACACCAACAGCCATATGTGCAAATGGGAAGACATGTGCTGATCATGTTAAATCTCTTCCTTGGTGCTTTTTCCAGGCTTCCCGTGGTTGTGATCACCAGGTTATATCTCTTCACTCTCTATGATTCTTCTGAACTAGGTGTGCACCTTCAGCTGGGAGGCGTTGGGGTGGCCAGCTTACTGTCCATCCCGGATGAACTCCTTTGGAGTCTCAGTGATGTGATCACTAAAGCAGGAAGGTCCTTCCTCCTGCTGCCTGCCTTTCTTCCTCCCCTCCCTTGATAAACCACATGGAAGCTCTCTACTCTTCATTCACTGTTTTCTAAATGCTCTGGTGGTGGGGAGAGAGATTAAGTTGACTATAAGAAGTAAATTGTTACTCAAGCGAAGAAGGGGCAGTAAGGGTGGGCCTGGCTGGGGAGGCGAAGTTTCTCTCATCTAGTGCTTCCTCACTCTGGCCCCATTTTAGAGTTGTGCCCTGGCTTGTATAAACATTTATGTTTAGGATGTGAGGTTCTGATTTAAATTCAATCTTGGATGGGTCCCTTGGCGTTGGAAAGTTTCAGTTTCTTCAGGCAATTGTAATGTGTAGTCAAGCCTAAGGTTTGCTGTTCTAAGCCAGTGACCCTAATAACATCTGAGTGCTGAGCACAACTACATTATCGTGTGACTTCCTTTGATCAACCACAAGCCACGGTGAAGTGGCCTGGAGCCTGCCACCTATGGGCTGGGCTAGAAGTCAGTGCCACAACCCAAGTGAAGAAAGATAAGAGTAGGTATCCTGAGGCCAGGTGGACAAGATCAAAAAGGAAAGTTCAGAGAGCAACCGAACATCCCCAGGCTGAGAATGACAGAGGCTGGGATGTGAGCTACAGGTTCAGAGCCAAGAGGGGACACTAGCAGGAGCAGGCTATCCCCGGCCCAGGGAGCCAGCACGGGAAGAGAGCTCGATTCCCACCCAAGTCAGAGACTCCCGAAGTCCCACGTCCTGGGCTGGAACGGAGTGAGTGGAACAGAACTCACCTGGGGTGTTCACGGCCAGGGCAGGCAATCGGAAAGCCAGGAAGCTTTTAAAGGAGGGAGATGAAAAGTGAAGTGTGCAGAGTGTCTGGCCTCCATCAGGCTCAACCCTGATTCTGTTATTGTTTTCATCAAACTACTGTTTCCTTTTTTTAAATATTTATTTGTGGGGCTGCGTCAGGTCTTAGTTACAGCTTGTGGGGTCTCTGTTGGGATGCCAGGCTTAGTTGCCCCTCAGCTTGTGGGATCTTAGTTCTCTGACCAGGGGACACATCCACATCCCCTGCACTGCAAGGCAGATTCCTAACCCCTAGACCACTAGAGAAGTCTCTGGCCAAGTATTTTTCTAAGTAATTAATTTTTCTGGCTGCCCTGGGTCTTCGTTGCTACACATGGGTTTTTTTTCTAGTCTAAGGGAGCGGGGTCTTCTCTCTATTGTGGTTCTGGGGCTTCTCATTGCAGTGGCTTCTCTTATTGTAGAGTACAGGCTCCAAGGCTCATGGGCTTCAGTAGTTGCAGCACATGAATTTAGTTGCCTTTGGCACGTGGAATCTCCCCAGATCAGGGATTGAACCTATATCTCCTGCATTGCAAGACGAATTCTTAACCACTATACTACCAGTGAAGCCCAACCAAGCATTCCTGATGCATAAATATAGCCTGAGATGACACGACCCAAACATAATACTGCATTCCTCCCTCAGTATCCTCTAGGACTCCATTCCAGGACCCCTGGAATACCAAAATCCACGAATGCAAAAACTCCTTTTTTTTTCTGTTTTTTTTTTCCTTGTCTTTTATTTTTTAATTTAGGGTTAATCTACCATGCTATATTAGTTTCAGGTACACCTCATAGTGATTCCTTTAAAGATTATACTGTATTTAAAGTTATTGTAAGATGATGGTTATTTTCCCTGTTCCTCAAGTCCTTTATGTTTGCAAATAGCATATGCACATTCCCCTCGTATACTTTAAATGATCTCCGGATTGCTTATAATACCTAACACAACGTAAATGCTATGTAAATAGCTGCTGGAACATGGCAAATTTTTGTGTGTGTTTCTTGGAATTTTCTGGAATTTCCTTTTCCAAATATTTACCATCTGCCATTGGTTGAATTCACAAATGCAGAACCTGCAGATACGGACAGCTGGAAAATTTTAAAGGAGGGAGATGAAAAGTGAAGTGTGCAGAGTGTCTGGCCTCCATCAGGCTCAACCCTGATTCTGTTATGCCAAACTACTGTTTCCTTTTTTTAAATATTTATTTGTGGGGCTGCGTCAGGTCTTAGTTACAGCTTGTGGGGTCTCTGTTGGGATGCCAGGCTTAGTTGCCCCTCAGCTTGTGGGATCTTAGTTCTCTGACCAGGGGACACATCCACATCCCCTGCACTGCAAGGCAGATTCCTAACCCCTAGACCACTAGAAAAGTCTCTGGCCAAGTATTTTTCTAAGTAATTAATTTTTCTGGCTGCCCTGGGTCTTCGTTGCTACACATGGGTTTTTTTTCTAGTCTAAGGGAGCGGGGTCTTCTCTCTATTGTGGTTCTGGGGCTTCTCATTGCAGTGGCTTCTCTTATTGTAGAGTACAGGCTCCAAGGCTCATGGGCTTCAGTAGTTGCAGCACATGAATTTAGTTGCCTTTGGCACGTGGAATCTCCCCAGATCAGGGATTGAACCTATATCTCCTGCATTGCAAGACGAATTCTTAACCACTATACTACCAGTGAAGCCCAACCAAGCATTCCTGATGCATAAATATAGCCTGAGATGACACGACCCAAACATAATACTGCATTCCTCCCTCAGTATCCTCTAGGACTCCATTCCAGGACCCCTGGAATACCAAAATCCACGAATGCAAAAACTCCTTTTTTTTTCTGTTTTTTTTTTCCTTGTCTTTTATTTTTTAATTTAGGGTTAATCTACCATGCTATATTAGTTTCAGGTACACCTCATAGTGATTCCTTTAAAGATTATACTGTATTTAAAGTTATTGTAAGATGATGGTTATTTTCCCTGTTCCTCAAGTCCTTTATGTTTGCAAATAGCATATGCACATTCCCCTCGTATACTTTAAATGATCTCCGGATTGCTTATAATACCTAACACAACGTAAATGCTATGTAAATAGCTGCTGGAACATGGCAAATTTTTGTGTGTGTTTCTTGGAATTTTCTGGAATTTCCTTTTCCAAATATTTACCATCTGCCATTGGTTGAATTCACAAATGCAGAACCTGCAGATACGGACAGCTGATGTTATTCCTTAAATTTTAATAGCACAAATGAATTCTATGGGGAATCTTTTTAAGATGGTGCGTCTAATTCAGTAGGTCTGGGGTGGGGTGGGGGTTGCCGAGACTCTGCATTGCTAACAGTCTGCAAGTGACGCTGATCTAGGACGACTCCTGAGCAACCTGAACCCAGAGGACAGGGATGATATTGACTCAAATGCATTCAAGAGCACCCAGCGGTGACCTGTTTGGTCAGCCAAGCTGTGGAGGCTGGCAGGATCTTTCCCATTCCTCAGATCACTTGAGAGAGTCTGTGGTTTTCCCAGGATCCACTTTCTATGTGGAAAGTGACTTTCTGCTGATGTAAATACAAGGAGAGTTCCCTGGTGGCGCAAGCAGTGAAGAATCCCCCTGCCATGTGGCAGACCTGGGTTCGATCCCTGGGTTGGGAAGATCCCCTGGAGAAGGGAATGGATACCCACTCCAGTATTCTTGCCTGGAGAATCCCTGGGCTCGCCCGTGGGTCACAAAGAGTTGGACATGACTGAGTGACTTTCACTAACTGAAGTCCAAGGAGAATATCATGCCATAAACAAGAAAGGGAAGGCATCACGCCATAAACAAAGTCTGCTTTACATCCCTCCCCACCCATGTCCGTCACAGCCGACGAATAGTCTACAGCGTGAGGCGGGCTTGCTAGGACCCAGGGGAGCACGGACCATCAATAAATAACCTGTTACCTGGGGACAGGGCAGCGATTCTTTCATAAATGAATGTCAATGAAGTATAATTTTCTGCTGCGGCAGAATTTGTCTACCTGACAATATTATTAATATACTTTAATTAAGAGGTTAATCTGTTGTAGAAATTGCTTTTCTCTGAAGCCACCTGAAATCAATTTAAACTCAATTACAAGTGGTTAGCTATTGTTTAGGTGGTTAAAGATTAGAGAATACATTTTTGCCTGTCAGGAGTCATCCGAACAAATTTTGAATGTCATGATCAGAAGAGAGGCTGAATAGCTGGAGTGCCCTTTAATGGGCATGGAGAAACCATTAGAAACTGTAATCAGTCATATTTGATGACTTGACCTTGGGACTCTGCTTGAAAAGGGTCTAATCATATGTGTCCCCCAAGTGCCACCAGGATGGCTGTGCTGAAATTAATTGATCATTACGTGCTTTGTGAGAGCCTAATCTGCCCTGTTTGATGGAATATAAATTGCAAAAATAATCTGTAAATTATATAACAAGCTTCAGAATACATTTGCCCTCTGTCTTTTTAGCACAGATTAAATCTGACAGCTAGTTTCAAAGTGATCAAAATCGCTTAACTCCTCCAATAAGTTTGGAATGCTTAAGTTTTAAAAGAAAAAAAAAAACATCTATCTGCGTGGCCTGGGCCCAGTCTATAAATGTGAATTACAGTCCATTTTTCCATCAAAAATAGATAAAACCCAGATCCACTTTCTATGTGGAAAGTGACTTTCTGCTGATGTAAATACAAGGAGAGTTCCTGGTGGCGCAAGCAGTGAAGAATCCCCTGCCATGTGGCAGACCTGGGTTCGATCCTGGGTTGGGAAGATCCCTGGAGAAGGGAATGGATACCCACTCCAGTATTCTTGCCTGGAGAATCCCTGGGCTCGCCGTGGGTCACAAAGAGTTGGACATGACTGAGTGACTTTCACTAACTGAAGTCCAAGGAGAATATCATGCCATAAACAAGAAAGGGAAGGCATCACGCCATAAACAAAGTCTGCTTTACATCCCTCCCCACCCATGTCCGTCACAGCCGACGAATAGTCTACAGCGTGAGGCGGGCTTGCTAGGACCCAGGGGAGCACGGACCATCAATAAATAACCTGTTACCTGGGGACAGGGCAGCGATTCTTTCATAAATGAATGTCAATGAAGTATAATTTTCTGCTGCGGCAGAATTTGTCTACCTGACAATATTATTAATATACTTTAATTAAGAGGTTAATCTGTTGTAGAAATTGCTTTTCTCTGAAGCCACCTGAAATCAATTTAAACTCAATTACAAGTGGTTAGCTATTGTTTAGGTGGTTAAAGATTAGAGAATACATTTTTGCCTGTCAGGAGTCATCCGAACAAATTTTGAATGTCATGATCAGAAGAGAGGCTGAATAGCTGGAGTGCCCTTTAATGGGCATGGAGAAACCATTAGAAACTGTAATCAGTCATATTTGATGACTTGACCTTGGGACTCTGCTTGAAAAGGGTCTAATCATATGTGTCCCCCAAGTGCCACCAGGATGGCTGTGCTGAAATTAATTGATCATTACGTGCTTTGTGAGAGCCTAATCTGCCCTGTTTGATGGAATATAAATTGCAAAAATAATCTGTAAATTATATAACAAGCTTCAGAATACATTTGCCCTCTGTCTTTTTAGCACAGATTAAATCTGACAGCTAGTTTCAAAGTGATCAAAATCGCTTAACTCCTCCAATAAGTTTGGAATGCTTAAGTTTTAAAAGAAAAAAAAAAAACATCTATCTGCGTGGCCTGGGCCCAGTCTATAAATGTGAATTACAGTCCATTTTTCCATCAATAAAATGTAGAGATAAAAAGGTCTGAAATGGTTTTCCGGGGCTTGAATGCATTATTTTATTCAAATGCTTAGTAAGGTACTTAGCTGCTGCTAAAAATTTGGATGCATGTCAGAGACAAGGAAACTGTTTGGAATCATCTTCATTTCCAAGCTAAGTATATAAAAGAATTGCATGCCTCTAATTGGCCAGGCAGCTTGCTAATGGTGTCCCCCATAGTTTGGCTGAGCGATCCACAATGACAGCGCCCTCCACCGATCATTGGTGGGTTAAAAGTTTCTTGTCATCCTTTCAGGTGTCAAAATGATGACTCCAATTACCGTCTCTTGTTTATGTGTATTCTTCTGGGATTGAGACGTTTTGCTATTATCATGTACACGATCCATGACATTTCGGTTAAAATTGCAAGAAGATTTCCTCCAGCACTCTTCCCCCACTCCAGAGAATTATTAAAAGAATGTTCCTTTGAGCCGACACTTTTTATATTTGAAGCAAACCTTTCAGGATTTTTTCCATATGCAGTGAATGGTTAACTCTTAACCAGAAATCCATTGTTTTGGTGTAATTTGCATCATGCAGGAAGATCACATTTTGGGAGACTGCAAAAAAATGAGATCAGCTGGGCACAAAATAGTGTTTCCTCTAAGAGACTGAGACAGCTGCCCAAAGGCCAGGATGGTGGAAGGTTTTCTGAGAATTGGACCTTTGAAAGCTCGCATCTCTTGGGAGTTGAGTCAGGGGTGAAGCTCAGCTATAAGGGCCATATTTATTACGTTAGGACTCTGGGTCAGATCCTAGCTCCATCCTTTACTAGTTGTGGGTCTTTGGACAGACTTCTTTATTACCTGAAGCCTTGGTGCTCCCAGCTGTAACGTGGAGATGAAGGTGAACAGCAGTAGGGTGGGTAGAATGCCTGAGGACTGTCTCCCACGTGCACTTAGCAGGCTCTTCATCATAATTAAGGAAGGCATATGGTTGCCTTCTCTTTTCTGAGTTCTAAATAGGGGCGCAGGATTTGAGAGAGATGGTTTTTCCTGGCTGGTGAAATTTTTGATAGGAAAAGTCTCACCAAGTTATTGAATGGAAGCAGTCTGGGTTTTCATTTCACAAATATCCCTTATAATGACTCCAGAATGAGGATGGGGGGTGCAGGAGAGGAAACAAGACAAGCTCTGTTCTGAGAGCAAGGGTGTGAGCTGTTGTCTTGGTTTAGCCATGAACCAGCTATGTGAGGTTGAGAACTAGGGGTCCCGCCTCTGGGTTCCGTTTATTTGTGGAAAGTGACAAGGTCGACCAGAAGTCTGTGAAGGTTGCTTGGCATGCTGAGATTCCATGATTTTGTATTGTTGGCTGTCTCTGTAAGATCATTTCCTGCTCCCCACCCAGGACACGGTCAGAGGGTAGGCCCAAACAGGGCAGCCTGGGCCATGCAGTGACCCCTAGGCATTCAACCTTATGCCAATTGACCCTCTCTTGTCACAGCACACAGGGTCCCACGTGGGTGGCCACATGTGGGTGGCCATTCACTAAGGAAGCATCACACAGCCTTTAGAAATCATTTCTCCTTTTGAGAAACCCCACTTTCTCAGTTCCAACAGGCCTTGTTCACTTTATGGATTTGGGGTGATGCCTACTCTGTTCCCCCCATCTCACCCTCCTCCCAGTGAAAAGAGGTCACAAAGGAGCAATCTGAGGGTCATATTCAGTTCATGGATGGCATGATTCCACCTCCTTCTCTTGAAATTCCACCACTGGAGTTAACTGCCAGAATTTAAAAATTGTGAGAGCTCACGTAAAACTCAGATTTCCAGCTTCCTTTGAACAAGTAACAAGGAACTATCACAAGAATGTCCCCCAGAAGGGTGGCCTGGTTCTTACATCAGTGGGTAAAGAATCTGGACGAGACACAAGAAGGGCAACACCCTGACTCTGTCCTCTTGAACTTCTCTGAACTGGCACAAGATCATCATGTTGACCAGTCATCCCAAGACCCTTGTTGCAAAGGAACCTGTGAGGGAATTTCACTCCTGCCCCCTGGAGGGCTTCCTTCAAGCTGCTGCCAGACCTTCCTGAACTTGTCTGTGGCCCCTCCCATGGGTTCATACATGAAGACTAACCTCTCAGAGTTCTAGTTCCTTAAGAGTCAATCCTATCAGGACTTCCCTGGTGGCTCAGTGGCAAAGAATCCATCTGCCATTATAGGAGACACGGGTTTGATCCCTGGTTCAGGAAGATCCCACATGGGTGCTGAGCAACTAAGTCCATGCACCGCAACTATTGAGGCCTGTGCACTCAGGAGCCTGTGCTCTGCAACAAGAGAGGGGTCCAACTCTTTGGGACCCATGGACGAGCCATGGAATTCTCCAGGCAAGAATACTGGCGTGGGCAGCCTTTCCCTTCTCCAGGGGATCTTTCAAACCCAGGGACTGAACGCAGGTCTCCCACATTGCAGGCAGATTCTTTACCATTTGAGCCACCAGGGAAGCCATTTAATTGTCTCTACCTCAATGCAAAATAAAAAGTTTTTTTTCTTCTTCTTAAAAAAAAGCACACTGACTCTGGACATGATTTTCCTCAGATGCTAAGTCGCCTTCCAGCTCTGAGTTTTTATGATTCTGTTTCCTTTGGTGTCCCATAAAAACTGTGCCTTTTGGCCATGTATGAGGGAGGACTCATCCTTACTGTTAGCCTACATATGACTTCCCCGATCGATCTTGGTTTGCCATTCAGACCACAGGTTAGTCCAGTTGAAAACAATCCTGCAAAAGTCTGATCCAAGAGCAGGTTTGTATTAGAACCACAGCATCCCAAAATCCGAGCTAGTGAGGACAGTTCCCCCAGAGGCTCATGTCAACCTGAGGCACTGAGTGCGATGTGTGGGTCAATGGCTGACCTCAGATGGAGTCAAAAGCCATGCAGTCCATATGTACAGAGTAACCTCCATTCAATATTCAGCATTATCTTGAATCAAGTCATTCACTTGAGAACTCATCGACTGCACCGAATGCAGGAGCAGATGCTCGCCGGGTACACGCGCAGACAGAAGGAAATTCCCACGGAGGAGATAATCTCCATTGATTTAGGCACACCGTGAAGGGTTTCACTTCCATGCAAAGTGCTCGAACAGACGAAAGTGCTTCTCTGCTTTGTACTCCAGAATCCAACTCCCTTTCCCTCGAAATAGCAAGCGGACTGTGTCGCATTCAGTACCTTCTGTCAGCCTGAGATTGGGGAAACATTTTCAAGGAAAAATCCATCTGCCATTATAGGAGACACGGGTTTGATCCCTGGTTCAGGAAGATCCCACATGGGTGCTGAGCAACTAAGTCCATGCACCGCAACTATTGAGGCCTGTGCACTCAGGAGCCTGTGCTCTGCAACAAGAGAGGGGTCCAACTCTTTGGGACCCATGGACGAGCCATGGAATTCTCCAGGCAAGAATACTGGCGTGGGCAGCCTTTCCCTTCTCCAGGGGATCTTTCAAACCCAGGGACTGAACGCAGGTCTCCCACATTGCAGGCAGATTCTTTACCATTTGAGCCACCAGGGAAGCCATTTAATTGTCTCTACCTCAATGCAAAATAAAAAGTTTTTTTTCTTCTTCTTAAAAAAAAGCACACTGACTCTGGACATGATTTTCCTCAGATGCTAAGTCGCCTTCCAGCTCTGAGTTTTTATGATTCTGTTTCCTTTGGTGTCCCATAAAAACTGTGCCTTTTGGCCATGTATGAGGGAGGACTCATCCTTACTGTTAGCCTACATATGACTTCCCCGATCGATCTTGGTTTGCCATTCAGACCACAGGTTAGTCCAGTTGAAAACAATCCTGAAAAAGTCTGATCCAAGAGCAGGTTTGTATTAGAACCACAGCATCCCAAAATCCGAGCTAGTGAGGACAGTTCCCCCAGAGGCTCATGTCAACCTGAGGCACTGAGTGCGATGTGTGGGTCAATGGCTGACCTCAGATGGAGTCAAAAGCCATGCAGTCCATATGTACAGAGTAACCTCCATTCAATATTCAGCATTATCTTGAATCAAGTCATTCACTTGAGAACTCATCGACTGCACCGAATGCAGGAGCAGATGCTCCCCGGGGTACACGCGCAGACAGAAGGAAATTCCCACGGAGGAGATAATCTCCATTGATTTAGGCACACCGTGAAGGGTTTCACTTCCATGCAAAGTGCTCGAACAGACGAAAGTGCTTCTCTGCTTTGTACTCCAGAATCCAACTCCCTTTCCCTAGAAATAGCAAGCGGACTGTGTCGCATTCAGTACCTTCTGTCAGCTGAATTGTCTGGCATGGAATTCGGGGGCTGAATCATTTTGTCTAAAAAGGAGAAAAAAATAGGTCATTTGCTTTTTCCCTCCCTAATTCTTTTGTTCATTCACTGAGTACTTCAGCCAAATTCTATTGAAGGAATGAAATGTGGCTTACACAGCATGCAGATGTGATGTGAGGTTGGTGTTCTTCAGTAAAACTGTCAGAATATATTTTTAAAAAATAGATAAAAATACAAATTCTGCTACCCTTCTGCAACAATCGTATCTGTATAGGGTCCTCTGACCTTTGGTGTGTGTATTTCCCAGATGACGCTGTGGTAAAGAATCTGTCTGCCAATGAAGGAGATGCAGGTTCGATCCCTGGGTCGGGAAAATCCCCTGGGGAAGGAAATGGCAACCCACTCGAGTATTTTTGCCTGGGAAATCCCATGGACAAAGGAACCTGGTGGGCTACAGTCCATAGGGCTTATGAAAGAGCCAGACACGACTTACTGACTAAACAATAGCAATAAAAGTGAATATGTGATTTTTCATTTATCTTTTTAACTATGCATTTGCTACTTAGACTTCATTTTTCATGAATAGAGAGGAATCCATCAGATGAATATATGCCATTGTGGCAGATTGTAAGACTGTCTCTAATTCTTTTTGGAGGGTGGAAAGGGAGTCAGTCACAGGCTGGGTGGCATGTGAGATCATAGTTCTCTGCCCAGGGATTGAACCCATGACCCCTGCATTGGAAGCATGGAGTCTTAACTACTGGACCACCAGGGAAGTCCAGTCTATATCTTTGTCCCTCTCTGTCTCTGCATTTTGCAGTGCGACTTTGTAGCCCTTCCCGTCAGGGGATGCAGTTGATTTTCTAACCCCTGAAATATGGGCTGGCCTTGTGACTGGCTCCGGTTACCCAAATGTGGCAGTAGCAAGTGGTGGTGTGAAGATGTCAAGCCTATGCCTCAAGAGTGCTAGAGGACCAGAGAGCTTAAGTACTTCTGCTTGCTTTCTTGGAGCCCAAATGTAGACTACTATCCTGAGAAAATTCTCCAGCTAGCCTTCTAGAGACTAGGAAACTGTGTGGTGTGGGGACCGGTCACTCCAACCATCACAGCGGCCCCTACCTGGACCAACCAGCTCCTCGTTTATATGTCATTTAAAATCATGGACGGGCAACATGAGTAATAATAAAAGTATGGAGGATGATTGTTTGCAAGCATTTATGGAAATCTTGTTATAGGTGATCAGTTAATCTGCTTCTTTCCTTCTTTTTAGACTTAAGGATCCCTTTATTTACTAATTCCCATAACAAATATTTACCGAATGTCCTTAGGTGTTTGATTAGATTCATTCATTCACTGATACACCTGTGAACTGGACAGTGATCCATATTTGAGGCTACCACAGTGAATATAAAAAGACTCTGTTCTTAGGGACTTCCCTGCAGGGGGCCTGGGTTTGATCTCTGGTCAGGGAACTAAGATTCCCACAAGCTGTGTAGTGCAGTCCAAAAAAGAAAAAGTCCCTACTCTTTAAACAGTTTACGGTCTAGTGGCATAGGGACAAACAACAGACAAATCTATGGCCTGTCACTTGGTAATAAGTATCATAAGAAAATAAAAAGCAGGAAAGAGTGGTAGTGACAAAGCAGAGTGGGAAGAGTAAAGAATGTTTTGTGAAGATGATCAGACAGAGAATAAATATAAATTTTTGTTTGGCAGTCTTCAAATTGTTAGAGCTTTTGCTTTGTCTTTAGAAAAATTCAGATAATCTGAGCCTCTTTAGGGCAATAGTCACAACCCGCTGAAAGGCCCTCTGGCATGCTATTGTGCACCTTTAGAGATGGTCCCTGGAAAAGGAAAATTGTCTAAACCAGCAGGAGAGTCTGTCTGACCCTGGAGGTCAGCTTGGTCTTAACTTGTCAAACACCGTTTGCAGCCGGTCTGACGTCAATCAGCAAGGGTTGACATATGATTCATCTGAGCTTGTACAATTGTTGGTTCCTGTTATTGTTTTCCCCCTCGCATTGTAGTTAATCATTTGTTTGAGTTCGGTTAAACACTCATGTGGTTTATTCGACCTTTTCCTACAGTATCATCTGGGTCAAACCCTCAGTGAACATGTACACGTGAGATCAATGATCTAAGGCCCCCTTCTGTTCCTGGAGGGCCAGCTTCTGGGCTTAGAGGCCAGAGGAAGAGAATCTGGCTTGTAAACCAAAATCACAGATATCCATAGACTGGAGAACAGAATGTGTTTTTCTTCCTACAAGCCAACTTTAGAGAATCTCAAAGTTTCTCTTTTTCTTCTGAAGTTACTGTCAAATTTTAAAGTAATTCAGTCCTGAGCTGTTGACCTGAATCCACGACAAATAACCAGAGAAGGCAATGAGGATTTAAGGATAAACACAGGAAGGACAGACATCTGACTCCACCAGGATTCCCAAAACCCAGATCAACTTAAGTATGCTCAAACCTAAAGTTTTGCCGAGTTGACAAATCACCTCCTAAGATATGCAGACACAAAGAGAAGAGCTTAGTAAAGCTCTCTTCCTAGCCAGGGGACACACAGTCAAACAGCAGGAGGCTTTTAGCAAGTTTTTCTTTCCTTCTTTCTTTCTTCTCCTCCCATCCTCCTCTCCCCTCCTTTCCCCTCCCTTCCTTCTTTCCTCTCCCTCCCTCCCTCTTTTCTTTCTTTCCTTCCTTCCTTCTTTCTTTTCATTTTTTCCCCCTAAAATGTCCTCCTTCTTAGCTTGATGCCAAACAGGACAGCCCCATTTGGCCCTGACTCGAACTTTCTGGATTGGGAAGCCTTCTTCTTCTTACCCATTTGTCAGAAGGGTCTTTGCCCCCAGACCCAGAAAGAGGTAGGTTTCATTACCATCCACAGTCTATTTCTGATCAGGCTCCAAGTGAAACTTTAGACCAGCTTGGAGTCTTTCAAAGCCAGGCCGCACCACTAAGGCTGGACCCTGCTTGCAGAAATGACTCATGGCTTGCTGGTAATCTCCCAAGTTCAAGGAGCTTGCAAACTCTTGAAACAGGACTTGGGAAATGGAAAAGAAGTTTCCCCCTCTTAGTTAATCTCCTCACTGTCTGGCTAAATTTGATCATCCTTATTGCACTATGATTAATGTTTTTTTATGTCATAGATTCCTGCTAATTAATTGTGATGACCGAGAACAGGAAATTTTAGCGAGCCCAGATCATGCTTACCCAAAATGGCAAAATTGGAGAATGGGTCTTTAAGAGATGTTCCTTACAGTTGTTGAATTTCAAAAGCTGAGTGGAGTCTCTGAAATCAACCAGTTGAAACAGTTCACTAACAGATGAGGCAACCTGTGAGAGTTAGCTCAGCTCAGTAGTAGTAGGTGTGTTGATGCATGCATGCTCAGTCCTATCTGATTCTGCAACCCCATGGGCTGTAGCCCTCCAGGCTTCTCTGTGCATGGGGTTATGTAAGCACGAATACTGGAGTGGGTTGTCATTTCCTCCTCCAGGGGATCTTTGTGACCCAGATGTGTCTCCTGCATCTGCAGGCAGATTCTTTACCACTGAGCCATCTGGAAAGCCCCATTGGTAGTAGAGCAAGGTTGAAAATACTAATATCCACATCTCTGGTCCAGGGAGGCTGGTACCAGACTCCACTGCCTTGAGAACTCGTTCAAACCAGAAGCAGCCTCTCCTCTTCGTTTGAGTGGAACCATTAGCTCCAGTATGGAATTTGGTCAACTGTCTCATTGCGTCATCACATCACTTTGAAATTCCAAGTTCTCTGAATGTGGAGTTCTTGTCTATGAGATGTGAACCAGTAAATTCTCTGGAAAAAAAATCAGTCCAAACACTTGGCTGGTGTCTTGGAGGGAAAAAAATGGGTGGTTACATTTTAGAAACTGAATTTAAAAATCAGCTATGTTTGCATCCTGTGGACACTCCTACAGGGTCTAGACCAAGTTGTCCAAAGCTGGGATTGGGTTGTAGAATTGTGTGGAAATTTTGCGGTAGCTCTTTCATGGCAGAAAATGACCTGTCATTCCTTGGTTGGTGTCCAGGGTGACGAGGAAGCTCCAGGTTTTATTCTAGTGGTGATTAACTGTCAGGCTACATTTCACTTCTGAATTGCAGAAATTTTCTTTTTCAAATAAAATAGTTTCGTGTAATCGCTACACATAGAATAGTGAAGGGTGGCATTTTAAATGATAAATTTCCCTCCTCTAAAAATGATAAATGAGAAGAGTAAAGTTGTCTGATGGAACTAGCATTTGAACTTGTGAGTTAGAAGAGTCAGTTATAGGCTTCGAGCATCATCAACATGTAATTCTTCTCTGCATGTGGGTTAACTGGCATTGTAACTTATTCTCCTGGTATATCAGCTACTCAGCACAAGGTTTGGCTCATGGGAAAGATGAATACATCAACAGCTCTTAGCATGTGTGCTTCCGAAAGGCAGGAGCTACATCTTAATTTGCCGTTCAACCAGCCTTCCCTGAAATGACTGTGACTTCCACAAATGTTGGAAACGGACAGATGTTGGTTGGATCAGGAGGAGTTTGTATTTGGTGAGGTTGAGTAAGACTGGTCCACCGGAGAGCTCCACGCAGCAGACGGCTGTGGCCAAATTGGTGAGTTCAATGAGATGCTCTACCTGGAATGTCATGGACGAGTTAGAACCAATGTGTCAGCCTGTTTTGGCCTCCCAGGTGGCTCAATGTAAAGAATCTGCCTGTCAATGCAGGAGACCTGGGTTTGATCTCTGGGTTGGGAAGATCCCCTGGAGAAGACAATGGTAACCCATTCCAGTGTTCTTGCCTGGAAAATCCCATGGACAGAGGAGCCTGGTGGGGTCACAAAAGAGTCAGATACGGCTGAGCACACAAGTACATGTGTGTCAGCCTGCTTCCTCCTCATGGCATAGTTAATTTATGGCCTTCTCTGGTGCTTCTCTGGTCTTTAGGGCAGGGGCATTTTTCAGCTCCTCCTCCAGTCTTAGAACTCTGATCTCCTCTGTGGCCCCTTTGGGCTCTTCAGATCAGCACCCTGATTTGGATCTTCATCATCTTTCGCCTGCACTATGGTGATAAAACTCCAGTGAATACGAGTATACTTGTATGCAAGAATCTACCTTTGCCAGCTCCTGCTGTGCTTTGTTAGAAAGTTTGTTTTCTAAAACCCAGATCTAGTCAAAGAACTCACCTGCTGAGAAGCCTTCAGGGGCTCCCTAGAGTCCTGTAGGTTAAATTTCAAGCTCCTTTGCAAGGAGACTTCAACATTATGCGTTTCCTCTACTGCCGCTGCCTTACCTTATGTGACCCTTAATTTACTTCCACCGTGTTCTCTGGGACTGCTGCTCCTTTGCTTGTGTTATTTTCATCTGAAATGCCCTGTCCTGGGATGCTGCTGAGCTTAGCATCCATGTCTCCCAAAGTCTGGTCCCTCCCTACTCCACAGCAGAGATTCTGGCATTTAGACATGTGAGAAGCACCCTGAAATGTGTTAAAATGTATGTTTCTGGACCTTACAGAGCTCTTTGTGTCCCTCGCCTTATTCTCCTGGTATATCAGCTACTCAGCACAAGGTTTGGCTCATGGGAAAGATGAATACATCAACAGCTCTTAGCATGTGTGCTTCCGAAAGGCAGGAGCTACATCTTAATTTGCCGTCAACCAGCCTTCCTGAAATGACTGTGACTTCCACAAATGTTGGAAACGGACAGATGTTGGTTGGATCAGGAGGAGTTTGTATTTGGTGAGGTTGAGTAAGACTGGTCCACCGGAGAGCTCCACGCAGCAGACGGCTGTGGCCAAATTGGTGAGTTCAATGAGATGCTCTACCTGGAATGTCATGGACGAGTTAGAACCAATGTGTCAGCCTGTTTTGGCCTCCCAGGTGGCTCAATGTAAAGAATCTGCCTGTCAATGCAGGAGACCTGGGTTTGATCTCTGGGTTGGGAAGATCCCCTGGAGAAGACAATGGTAACCCATTCCAGTGTTCTTGCCTGGAAAATCCCATGGACAGAGGAGCCTGGTGGGGTCACAAAAGAGTCAGATACGGCTGAGCACACAAGTACATGTGTGTCAGCCTGCTTCCTCCTCATGGCATAGTTAATTTATGGCCTTCTCTGGTGCTTCTCTGGTCTTTAGGGCAGGGGCATTTTTCAGCTCCTCCTCCAGTCTTAGAACTCTGATCTCCTCTGTGGCCCCTTTGGGCTCTTCAGATCAGCACCCTGATTTGGATCTTCATCATCTTTCGCCTGCACTATGGTGATAAAACTCCAGTGAATACGAGTATACTTGTATGCAAGAATCTACCTTTGCCAGCTCCTGCTGTGCTTTGTTAGAAAGTTTGTTTTCTAAAACCCAGATCTAGTCAAAGAACTCACCTGCTGAGAAGCCTTCAGGGGCTCCCTAGAGTCCTGTAGGTTAAATTTCAAGCTCCTTTGCAAGGAGACTTCAACATTATGCGTTTCCTCTACTGCCGCTGCCTTACCTTATGTGACCCTTAATTTACTTCCACCGTGTTCTCTGGGACTGCTGCTCCTTTGCTTGTGTTATTTTCATCTGAAATGCCCTGTCCTGGGATGCTGCTGAGCTTAGCATCCATGTCTCCCAAAGTCTGGTCCCTCCCTACTCCACAGCAGAGATTCTGGCATTTAGACATGTGAGAAGCACCCTGAAATGTGTTAAAATGTATGTTTCTGGACCTTACCTTAGAGAACTCTGTGTGTTAGATCAGTGTTTCAGCTGATTTCAATACAGCACGTTCACTGCCTACACCTTGAGAAACATCTTCAATGTGTTCGTCAAGAATTCTGCACCTATTCACTCATTCATGTGTTCAGTCACAGACACTATTTCTTCTCTAGCAGAGCTTTTAAAAAATTATTTTATTCATGTATAGTTGATTTACAATGTTGTATTAATTTCTGCTATACAGCAAAGTGATTCAGTGATATATATATATATATATATATATATATATACACACACACACACTTTTATAAAAAAATTTGGGGGGCCTCTTTCAGTGGTCTTTCATTTATTCATTTTCATCCATCCCTGTTCTCTGGCCTGTGTGGGCCTCCCATTGTAGTGGCCTGTCTCATTGCAGAGCACCGGCTACAGGCATATGAGCTCCAGAGCTCTGGCTTGGTAGTTGGACACATCGGTCCAGCTACTCCGTGGCATGTGGGATCTTCCCAGGTCAGGGATCAAACTGGCGCCCCTTGCACTGCAAGGCAGACTCTTCACCCACTGGACCACCAGGGAAGCCCCTAATATTTTTTAAAATTTAGTTATTTTTGGCTGTGCTGGCTCTTCACTGCTGCATGGGCTTTTCTCTAGTTGCAAGGAAGTGGGGGCTGCTCTCTAGTTGGGGTGCCTGGGCGCCTCACTACAGTGGCGTCTCTTGTTGTGTTTCCCAGCCTCTAGACCACAGGGTCAGTAGTTGTGGTGGACGGGCCTAGTGGCTCTGACATATGCGGGATCTTCCCAGACTAGAGATTGAACCCATGTCTCCTGGATTGGCAGGTGAATTCTCTACCACTGAGCCACCAGGGAAGCCCTATATACGTACATTCTTTTTCATGCTCTTTTCCATTTGGTTTATTACAGAATATTGAGTATAGTTTCCTCTGCTATACAGTAGGAGTTTGCTCTTTATTTATTCTATATATAATAGTTTGCATCTGCTGATTCCAAACTTCCAATCCATCTTTCCCCACACCTCTCCTCCTTGGCAACCACAAATCTGTTCTCTATGTTACAGCAGAGCTTTTATATCAAGGACTGCATATGATGGGATCAATTAATTAGGAAGAATGAGTTATATCTACTGTTACTGGTTATAAACAATTGTCTTCTAAAACCACCTAGGATTCATATATCCTCAAAGGGAAAAAAAATGCTCAAGTCTGCCTCACACAGCTACATGGAGAAACTGTGCGATATACGTGCACCTCTGTGAATGATAAGAAAGTGTGAGAAATCTGCCCTTACATGATAAGGGGGAAAGAAATGCCTCACTCAAGCTAGACTGATGGATTTATTCAATCATGTTTAATCTTTTAAGCTAGATTCTTATACATATATTTTAAATTCCAAAAAGAAAAATATCGT
Source organism: Tragulus kanchil (assembly GCA_022376925.1). NCBI lineage: Eukaryota > Metazoa > Chordata > Mammalia > Artiodactyla > Tragulidae > Tragulus > Tragulus kanchil. Next base: position 70,417,322 of record JAIOJX010000003.1, on the reverse strand, counting down.
TTTGGAATTGCATGTCTGAAAACTTAGCCTATGCTTTTTGATAAGTAAATGTTCATTAGGAACACAATGCTCAAAGTACAGAGAACAAGTTGTGTTGGCTCTTTGAGCCTACCGTGTTACAAATGGTAGAGACACAATGATAGCATTATTTACAGATTTTCAGCACTTACTTTCCTACCCTCAAGAGATTTATCAGGGTTTATTAGTGATAACCTCTGATATGATAGTCACATCTTCCTATATAAAATCATATGCATGCATGCTAAGTTGCTTCATTCATGTCTGAACATTGTGACCCTATGGACTGTAGTCTGCCAGGCTCTTCTGTCCATGGAATTCTCTAGGCAAAAATACTGGAAGGGGTTCCCATACCCTCCTCCAGTGGATCTTCCTCACCCAGGGTTCAAACCTGTATCTCCTGCGACTTGGGCCTTGCAGGTTGATTCTTTACTGCTGAGCCACCAGGGAAGCCCATAAAATCACATATGGTCTTTCAAATCTGAAAGTGAGATTATGCAGAATCCGTGGATACATGTTCCTCTTTGCACCTGAATTCATAACTTCTTCCAGACTGATCTGCTCACAGTCCCTAACTTCCTGCTGCCTCTCTTCAGCTCATGCAGTTTCCCATTCTTAGAATACTCTCCTGGCTATTGTTCTAACCACATAAGCCTAGCCTTTATCCAAAATCTAGTTAATGTTCTATTTTGTGAAGTCAACCTAAACCATCTCAGACTACAATGAACTTCAGAATACCTCTAGCCCTCATTGTTTAGCCACTAACCTGGCATTTAACAGCTGCCAAGGCAGCATTACAAACCTTCTTACATACAGATGCCATTTCCCCAATTATACCATTGCATAGCCCACTGGAGGCAGTGACTGTGCCCTGTGAGTTCCTGCATCCACTAGACTGATAAGAGGATCAGACCAGTGGTGGGAACTCCTTTAAGTTAAGATGTGAATGAGAATGTGGATGTTGTCTTAATTATTTTTGTATGTGTGTGTCAAATGCTCTCTGTAGTTGACCCATTCTATTGTGCAGACTCTGAACTCCACTTACATTCTGTGACATCTAAAATTTCAGTGATGCGTCTTGTTGAGTTCAAAACTATCTCCTGGGTAAGGTCCATTTAAAACCAAGAGCCTTGGGCTTCCCTGGTGGTCCAGTGGGTAAGGACACCGCCTTGCAGTGCAAGGGGTGCCGGTTTGATCCCTGGCCTGGGAAGATCCCACGTGCTGTGGAGCGGTTGGACCAATGTTCCAACTACCGAGCCAGCACTCTGGAGTGCGTGCACCTGGAGCCGGTGCTCTGCGATGAGAGAGGCCGCTGCGATGGGAGGCCCACACAGGCCAAAGAACAGAGATGGATGAAAATAAGTAAATGAAAGACCAATAAAAGTGGCCCTCCTCAAAAAGAAAAAAAACAATTAAAAAAGAAAACCAAGAGCTTTGTGCTCACTTCAGCAGAGCATATACTAAAATTGGAATGGTGCAGAGAAGATTAGCATGGCCCCTGCACATGGATGACACACAAATTCTTGAAGCATTCCATATTTTTAAAAGAGATAACCACTGTGAATATGCTGTAAGACTAAGGGAATTTACATGGGGGCTGTGTAACAACCTGGATGGGTGGGACAGTGGGAGGTGATAGGGGAGGGGGGCTCAGGTGAGAGGGGACAGGGATTTACCTATGACTGATTTGGGATTATTCATGTATGTATGTAAACAACAAAACTCTTTAAAAGCCATATAACAATAACTTTGCTGTACACCTGAATCTAATGCAGCATTGTAAATAAGGTATCTAGACCACATGTAGCCTTTATCCAAAATCTAGTTAATGTTCTATTTTGTGAAGTCAACCTAAACCATCTCAGACTACAATGAACTTCAGAATACCTCTAGCCCTCATTGTTTAGCCACTAACCTGGCATTTAACAGCTGCCAAGGCAGCATTACAAACCTTCTTACATACAGATGCCATTTCCCCAATTATACCATTGCATAGCCCACTGGAGGCAGTGACTGTGCCCTGTGAGTTCCTGCATCCACTAGACTGATAAGAGGATCAGACCAGTGGTGGGAACTCCTTTAAGTTAAGATGTGAATGAGAATGTGGATGTTGTCTTAATTATTTTTGTATGTGTGTGTCAAATGCTCTCTGTAGTTGACCCATTCTATTGTGCAGACTCTGAACTCCACTTACATTCTGTGACATCTAAAATTTCAGTGATGCGTCTTGTTGAGTTCAAAACTATCTCCTGGGTAAGGTCCATTTAAAACCAAGAGCCTTGGGCTTCCCTGGTGGTCCAGTGGGTAAGGACACCGCCTTGCAGTGCAAGGGGTGCCGGTTTGATCCCTGGCCTGGGAAGATCCCACGTGCTGTGGAGCGGTTGGACCAATGTTCCAACTACCGAGCCAGCACTCTGGAGTGCGTGCACCTGGAGCCGGTGCTCTGCGATGAGAGAGGCCGCTGCGATGGGAGGCCCACACAGGCCAAAGAACAGAGATGGATGAAAATAAGTAAATGAAAGACCAATAAAAGTGGCCCTCCTCAAAAAGAAAAAAAACAATTAAAAAAGAAAACCAAGAGCTTTGTGCTCACTTCAGCAGAGCATATACTAAAATTGGAATGGTGCAGAGAAGATTAGCATGGCCCCTGCACATGGATGACACACAAATTCTTGAAGCATTCCATATTTTTAAAAGAGATAACCACTGTGAATATGCTGTAAGACTAAGGGAATTTACATGGGGGCTGTGTAACAACCTGGATGGGTGGGACAGTGGGAGGTGATAGGGGAGGGGGGCTCAGGTGAGAGGGGACAGGGATTTACCTATGACTGATTTGGGATTATTCATGTATGTATGTAAACAACAAAACTCTTTAAAAGCCATATAACAATAACTTTGCTGTACACCTGAATCTAATGCAGCATTGTAAATAAGGTATACCCCAATAAATAATTTTTTTTTTTAAAATGAGCTAAGGTGAAAAAAAAAAAAAACAAAAACCAAGAGCGTCAAAGGTATGACAGATTTTATTTTCTTGAGCTCCAAAATCACTGTAGATGATGACTCCAGCCACGAAATTAAAACATGTTTGCTCCTTGGAAGGAAAGCTATAACACGCTTAGACAGTATTAAAAAGAAGAGACATCACTGTGTAGACAAAGATCTTTATAGTTAAAGCTACTGTTTTTCCAGTCGTCATGTATGAATGTGTGGTTGGACCATAAAGAAGTCTGTGCTGAAGAATCGATGCTTTTGTATTAGAGTGCTGGAGAAGACTTTTGAGAATCCCTTGGGCAGCGAGGAAATCAAACAAGGCAATCCTAAAGATTATAGACCCTTAATATTCATTGGAAGGACTGATACCGAATCTGAAGCTCCAAAACTTTGGCCACTGAATGCAAAGAGCTGACTCATTGGAAAAGACCCTGATGCTGGGAAACATTGAGGACAGGAAGAGAAGGGGATGACAGAGGATGAGATGGCTGGATGGCACACCAACTCAATGGACATGAGTCTGAGTAAATTCCGGGAGACAGTGAAGGGCAGGGAGGCCTGGCATTCTGCTGTCCACAGGGTCAGACACGACTTAGTGACTGAACAACAACAAACGTATATGTTCTCCAGGACCAGGCATGTCATCTCATAAGACTGTGCCCACCCAGCTCCATACTCTTGCCACAAGGGAATACAAGGTAAGCCCAACCTGTCTGTCAGAGCTGAGCATGTTCATGCCCCGAGGATCTCCACTGGAGCTCTAACTCCATCAGCAATCCATGTCTTTGAACTCATTGCTAGGGCAATTTGTTCTTTTATTAAGTGCCTCTTGCCACCCTGAGCCAAATGCAAATACCTGTCTGGACCCAAATGCAAGGATTCATCTCGCAGTCTACTCTAACCTCAGTTGACCTCTTTGCGCAGAGTCCCATTGATTCTCTGTTATCAATAATTCTCTTTGGGCAAGGCTTTTTGTTGATTTCTACTTCCATTGCGAGTTTGGTGGCCAAGGTGCTCATCAAGTTCTGACTCTCTGCTGGCCTCAATAGACCTTTGACCTCATTGCCTTTGCCATTTAACCTGGTTAACTCTTCACCTTCCAGATGAGATAAAGAAGGTCTTACAGTTTGAGATGGATCATGTATTTTGTGTCAAGTGCTTTTATGCGTTCCGTCATTACTTTTTGTCCTCGTTATGCACGGAGAGGTGCCTTCTTCTTGATTTACTTGCAGTTATGATAGATACATTCTATTTTTTTTCCTATACCTACCATCTTTTGTTTGTTGGTTGGTTTGTTTTTTTCATTTAAAAAAGCAATGCTATGAAGTAGAAATCCAGATGGCGCTCGTGAAAAGACACCCTCTCCCCCCACACATGCCAAGGCAGGAGACATAAGACACTGGTTCAATCCCTGATTCAAGAAGATCCCCTAGAGGATGGCATAACAACCTACTCCAGTGTTCTTACCTGCAGAGCCCCATGGACAGAGGAGCCTGGAAGGCTACGGCACAAAAGTCAGTTATCTTGGTAAAGACACTATGGTTTAACTGAAAGCATGTGACATTTGGAGTAAGGCATATCTGTGTTTTAATCCAGACTCTACCAATAACTGGCTCTATGAACTTGGGCAATATTTTTCTGTTTTGTTCCTCTCTGAAAAGGGCATTATGTAATCATATGCAAGCAAAACTGACTCATAGAGGGTGCTTAATACTGGGTTTTTTCCCCCTTCTTCCTGAGGTATTTTCACTTTGAGTATGGTAGCCCGTCGTCAGCTTTCTTGCTATAGAAATTAGCCGTCATTGTGTGGGAGACGTTTGCGATCTACTTTTCCCCTCCCTCCCCCCTCCTTTGTTGTCTTCAGTCTGTGGTCTCTCAGATTCAGGGGAGAGAACACGTATCAGACAGACGTTTAGTCAGCAAGCCCAGCACTTTCTCCCGCTGACTGAAGGATCTTGCCTGACCTGTGTGCTCAGGAACCATTCTTTGACTGTTAGCCACAACCCTCATGAAATGTTGTTCCTTGTTGTTTAGTTGCTAAGTCATGTCCAACACTTCTGCGACCTCATGAACTATAGCCAGCCAGGCTCCTCTGTCCATGAGATTTTCCAGGCAAGAATACTGTAATGGGTTGCCATGCCCTCCTCCAGGGGATCTTCCTGACTCAGAGATCAAACCCATGTCTCCTTCCTTGGTAGGCAAACTCTTTACAGCTGAGCCATCAGGGAAACCCCATGAAATGTCAGTCATATGAAAACGAGGCATACTGCTCTGAGCTGTTCAACAAAACTGGGTCTAGAAGGACTCATTGGAAAGCTAGGTTTCTAAGCATAATAGCCAAATGTGATTCAGCTAGACCTCATCTCCATGACCAGTGGTAGTCAGAGAGTTTACCTATTATATCTTTGACTCATCAGAAGAGACTTACAGGTTTAGCTCTCATTCCCATTTTACAGATGAGGCAACTGAGGCTCTGAGAAGTGGAAGTAACTTTCTCAAGGTTATATAACTAGTAAAGGTCAAAACTGGAATTTCAACTGAAGTCATAACAACTACTGTGACCTGCAGAGCCCCATGGACAGAGGAGCCTGGAAGGCTACGGCACAAAAGTCAGTTATCTTGGTAAAGACACTATGGTTTAACTGAAAGCATGTGACATTTGGAGTAAGGCATATCTGTGTTTTAATCCAGACTCTACCAATAACTGGCTCTATGAACTTGGGCAATATTTTTCTGTTTTGTTCCTCTCTGAAAAGGGCATTATGTAATCATATGCAAGCAAAACTGACTCATAGAGGGTGCTTAATACTGGGTTTTTTCCCCCTTCTTCCTGAGGTATTTTCACTTTGAGTATGGTAGCCCGTCGTCAGCTTTCTTGCTATAGAAATTAGCCGTCATTGTGTGGGAGACGTTTGCGATCTACTTTTCCCCTCCCTCCCCCCTCCTTTGTTGTCTTCAGTCTGTGGTCTCTCAGATTCAGGGGAGAGAACACGTATCAGACAGACGTTTAGTCAGCAAGCCCAGCACTTTCTCCCGCTGACTGAAGGATCTTGCCTGACCTGTGTGCTCAGGAACCATTCTTTGACTGTTAGCCACAACCCTCATGAAATGTTGTTCCTTGTTGTTTAGTTGCTAAGTCATGTCCAACACTTCTGCGACCTCATGAACTATAGCCAGCCAGGCTCCTCTGTCCATGAGATTTTCCAGGCAAGAATACTGTAATGGGTTGCCATGCCCTCCTCCAGGGGATCTTCCTGACTCAGAGATCAAACCCATGTCTCCTTCCTTGGTAGGCAAACTCTTTACAGCTGAGCCATCAGGGAAACCCCATGAAATGTCAGTCATATGAAAACGAGGCATACTGCTCTGAGCTGTTCAACAAAACTGGGTCTAGAAGGACTCATTGGAAAGCTAGGTTTCTAAGCATAATAGCCAAATGTGATTCAGCTAGACCTCATCTCCATGACCAGTGGTAGTCAGAGAGTTTACCTATTATATCTTTGACTCATCAGAAGAGACTTACAGGTTTAGCTCTCATTCCCATTTTACAGATGAGGCAACTGAGGCTCTGAGAAGTGGAAGTAACTTTCTCAAGGTTATATAACTAGTAAAGGTCAAAACTGGAATTTCAACTGAAGTCTTACTGGACACAGGGTGTTGTGTTCTGCTACACTAAGTCCCCTATGTATGAAACTTCATGTTGTGAAATTTCAAAGATGTGAATGTACCCCTTATGCCAGCTATGGTTCCATTGTTGTTGCTTAGTTGCTCAGTTGTGTCCGACTCTTTTGCAAGCCCGTGGACTGTAGCTTGCTAAGCTTCTCTGTCCATGGGATTCTCCAGGCAAGAATACTGGGGTGCGTTGCCCTTTCCTTCTCTTGTGGATCTTTCCTGACCCAGAGATTCAACTCACATCTCTGGGACTGGCAGGCAAATTCTTTACCACCGAACCACTGCGGAAGCCCCTTTGTACTGCACTACTGTACTTTTCAAGGTACTGTACTATAAACTTAAAAATATTTACTTTTATGTTTGTTTTAATGTATTATTTGTGTGAAAAATGTAATCAACCTAATGCAGTACAATATCATGTAGCTGATTGTGTTCATTGGATACATAGGCTAACTTTGCTGAACTTACAAACAAATTGGACTTAGAGATGAACTCTCAGAACAAAACTTGTTTGTATGTAGGAACTTACTGAACCTCTAAAACAAGAGACTCTGAGAGTCAGAGGGCAGGTGGCAGGGACAGTCTTCACTTGGCTCCACAGGGAAAGACAGGTTTTAGCACCTCATGGCTCTGTGGGGACTCTTCAAGGCTAGGTTGAAGGCTAGTGCTGACTGCGATACTGTACAATAATAATGTCAGATCATAGTCTTCTGTTGATTGCTGATCCAGTGTGGATGGATGGGTTACATTTTTAAAGATTGTATCAGTAATTCATGCTTTATTACTCTTGAATTAGTGCAACACTTCAAATCATCTTGTTGTACTTCAGCATCATAATCTATAATTAAAAATAAAGTCCTGTAAGGTAAAAATATTAATTCCTACCCAAATCTCTTTATTTATTTCAGTTGTCCCCATCAACCATTACCCAGCTCTTACTCACCAGCTCTGAACACTTACTATGAACACAACTGACTTTGGTCTGTCCAGTGAGTTTGCACTTCCTATATCACTGTATATTCTTCTCTGTTTGGGGTCAGCATTTCTTCTAGCGTTTTCTGTTTCTTGTTGTTCAGTTGCTAAGTCACATCTGACTTTTTGTGACCCCATGGACTGCAGCATGCCGGGCTACTCTGTCCTCCACTATCTCCCGGAGTTTGCTCACATTTTGTGCTAGTAAATGTTCTTTCTTTTAAGAAAAGAGGTTCGCTTTTGAGCCCGTGGACTGTAGCTTTAGTTTTGTCCATGGGATTCTCCAGGCAAGAATACTGGGGTGCGTTCCCTTTCCTTCTCTTGTGGATCTTTCCTGACCCAGAGATTCAACTCACATCTCTGGGACTGGCAGGCAAATTCTTTACCACCGAACCACTGCGGAAGCCCCTTTGTACTGCACTACTGTACTTTTCAAGGTACTGTACTATAAACTTAAAAATATTTACTTTTATGTTTGTTTTAATGTATTATTTGTGTGAAAAATGTAATCAACCTAATGCAGTACAATATCATGTAGCTGATTGTGTTCATTGGATACATAGGCTAACTTTGCTGAACTTACAAACAAATTGGACTTAGAGATGAACTCTCAGAACAAAACTTGTTTGTATGTAGGAACTTACTGAACCTCTAAAACAAGAGACTCTGAGAGTCAGAGGGCAGGTGGCAGGGACAGTCTTCACTTGGCTCCACAGGGAAAGACAGGTTTTAGCACCTCATGGCTCTGTGGGGACTCTTCAAGGCTAGGTTGAAGGCTAGTGCTGACTGCGATACTGTACAATAATAATGTCAGATCATAGTCTTCTGTTGATTGCTGATCCAGTGTGGATGGATGGGTTACATTTTTAAAGATTGTATCAGTAATTCATGCTTTATTACTCTTGAATTAGTGCAACACTTCAAATCATCTTGTTGTACTTCAGCATCATAATCTATAATTAAAAATAAAGTCCTGTAAGGTAAAAATATTAATTCCTACCCAAATCTCTTTATTTATTTCAGTTGTCCCCATCAACCATTACCCAGCTCTTACTCACCAGCTCTGAACACTTACTATGAACACAACTGACTTTGGTCTGTCCAGTGAGTTTGCACTTCCTATATCACTGTATATTCTTCTCTGTTTGGGGTCAGCATTTCTTCTAGCGTTTTCTGTTTCTTGTTGTTCAGTTGCTAAGTCACATCTGACTTTTTGTGACCCCATGGACTGCAGCATGCCGGGCTACTCTGTCCTCCACTATCTCCCGGAGTTTGCTCACATTTTGTGCTAGTAAATGTTCTTTCTTTTAAGAAAAGATTTTTTTTTTTTTTATGTGGACCATTCTTAAAGTCTTCGTTTAATTTGTTGTAATATTGCTTTTGCTTCATGTTTGTTTTCTTTTTTTTATGACTTTTTGACCATGAGGTTTGTGGGATCTCAGCTCTCAGACCAGGGATGAATCCTACACCCTCTGCATTGCAAGGGGGAAGTTCTAGCCCCTGGACTGCCAGGGAAGTCCCAGTAAATATTCTTAAAGTTAATGGCTTTTGTTTGCTTGTGGTTTGATTCACTTGGAGATTCTAAGGAAAGCTATGAAAGTCGGAGTTAGAAATGGACACAGGCACCGATGCATAGATCATGCATGAAATTTCAGGAGAATCAAGGATCTCCCTAGGACCTTCTTAAGTGGTGTCACTAGCATGGCTGAGAACTTGTTGAAGAGGCAAATCCTTTGACCCTACTGATTAGCAACTCTGGGGTTGCAGACCAGTAACCTGGGTTTTAACAAGCTTTCAGATGATTTTGATGACCAAACCTTTCAGAACCACAGCATGAGGAGGAGTTAAGAGCCTTGCCCTGGGAGAACACCATTTACATCCTCCATAAAATACCAGCTCTCTGAGAACAGAAAGGGTAGTGGATCCTTGCAGAGCTCTGATCTGGTTACCTTCCCTGGGTGTGAGCAACTGCTTCGTGTTTCAATCTGAGGATGCATTTGCTCACTGGCAGCAAGCAAGGTGCTGGTGGCCCCATCACTGAGCCTGCCAGGGCACCTGCATTGGGAGGTGGGCTCTTTACCACTGAGCCACCAGCGAAGCCCTGAGTGTGATTAGGAGAAGACAATCTGATGCTTGGATTTTTAAGAAGTCAACTTTCAGAGTCAACCTCTTTACACTTGGCTGAACACTTACTATGAACACAACTGACTTTGGTCTGTCCAGTGAGTTTGCACTTCCTATATCACTGTATATTCTTCTCTGTTTGGGGTCAGCATTTCTTCTAGCGTTTTCTGTTTCTTGTTGTTCAGTTGCTAAGTCACATCTGACTTTTTGTGACCCCATGGACTGCAGCATGCCGGGCTACTCTGTCCTCCACTATCTCCCGGAGTTTGCTCACATTTTGTGCTAGTAAATGTTCTTTCTTTTAAGAAAAGATTTTTTTTTTTTTTATGTGGACCATTCTTAAAGTCTTCGTTTAATTTGTTGTAATATTGCTTTTGCTTCATGTTTGTTTTCTTTTTTTTATGACTTTTTGACCATGAGGTTTGTGGGATCTCAGCTCTCAGACCAGGGATGAATCCTACACCCTCTGCATTGCAAGGGGGAAGTTCTAGCCCCTGGACTGCCAGGGAAGTCCCAGTAAATATTCTTAAAGTTAATGGCTTTTGTTTGCTTGTGGTTTGATTCACTTGGAGATTCTAAGGAAAGCTATGAAAGTCGGAGTTAGAAATGGACACAGGCACCGATGCATAGATCATGCATGAAATTTCAGGAGAATCAAGGATCTCCCTAGGACCTTCTTAAGTGGTGTCACTAGCATGGCTGAGAACTTGTTGAAGAGGCAAATCCTTTGACCCTACTGATTAGCAACTCTGGGGTTGCAGACCAGTAACCTGGGTTTTAACAAGCTTTCAGATGATTTTGATGACCAAACCTTTCAGAACCACAGCATGAGGAGGAGTTAAGAGCCTTGCCCTGGGAGAACACCATTTACATCCTCCATAAAATACCAGCTCTCTGAGAACAGAAAGGGTAGTGGATCCTTGCAGAGCTCTGATCTGGTTACCTTCCCTGGGTGTGAGCAACTGCTTCGTGTTTCAATCTGAGGATGCATTTGCTCACTGGCAGCAAGCAAGGTGCTGGTGGCCCCATCACTGAGCCTGCCAGGGCACCTGCATTGGGAGGTGGGCTCTTTACCACTGAGCCACCAGCGAAGCCCTGAGTGTGATTAGGGAGAAGACAATCTGATGCTTGGATTTTTAAGAAGTCAACTTTCAGAGTCAACCTCTAAGTTGTTCCATGCAGGAAATTTTGTCTCTCATCTAGGTAACTTAGATTGTGTATACTTAGTCGTGCGACCCCAGAGATTGCAGTCAGCCAGGCTCCTCTGTCCGTGGGATTTTTGCCGGCAAGACTACTGGAGACACAGTACATTTCCTCCTCCAGGGGATCTTTCCTGACTTAGGGATTGAACCTGTGTCTCCCACACTGGCAGGTGGGTTCCTCACCACTGAACCAGCAGGACAGCCCAATGGGCAGCTTACCAGATGCAGCCAAAGCCTAGAATGGCTTCTCTTAGCCCACTTGTGACCATGAAACCAAGATCCTAAGAGTCTGCTCCCTTCCTACATTGTAGGAGAGCTTACTCTCTGAAAAAACAAAGGAAAACAAAACTAAACAAGAAAAGAGGTTGTTTAACTTAATATTTGAATGGGTCCCCAAATGGCTAAGCATTTACAGGAATCTGAAGATATTAATACAAGTCCCCTGACTTGGCTTCTCTCTCCAGCTGACACCCCGCTTCTCTTCTCTGCTGAAGAGCTGCTTCTGCTTCTGCAGCCCCATCGGACCGTTGAAACAGTTGCAGCCACGATGACCTTTGGTAGCTCTGGCTCTCTTTCTAGGAGTTTGATTCTCTGCTTAGCTGACTTCTTAGTGATCCTCAATGCTGTGGATCACTCCCCGCCTTTTGAAGCTCTTCCCTTCTCTGATCAAAACACCTCTTTTTGTAACTATTTAGAAACATGTGGTTTCTTAGAGGCTGGCCTGCCAAGTCCTTGTTAGCTGCTATGCTTCCTTCTTGTGAATTTCCCCAATGGTTTTAAGAGGAGAAAGGGGGGCGTTATTCTGTACCTGCATAGCCAGCACAGTCCCACTGTTCATGACTCCACCCACGCTCTTTCCTTGTAGTTACTTTTCCAGGTGCCCTTCTCCTGTCCTCCCCCCCCACCACCCCCTGGGTGGAGACAGCCCCCTTCTCCTCCTACAGGGCTGTCTTCTCATCTTTCTCTCCAGATCTCAGCACACACCTCTCTCCTCCTGGGAGCCTTTTCTAACCATACGATCCATTCCATGCTGCCGAGTGAGTTGGTTTTATTGCTGTTCTCCCAGGATCAAGTGCTGTTTCTTCATAGCCTTTAATGCAAGTTTCTGAATGGATACCTGTTTCTGGTGATAGGAGGAATCCTTACCTCCCCATAGATGGTAAGCTCCAGGAGGGCAGGGTCCTGGTCTGCTCCAAAAACTCTTGGCCAAATAAATCATTTGGTTATCTCATTGAACTTGTAAAACAATGCAAAGAGCTTTGTCATGACAGTCCCTCAGGGGCCCCACGCCCACCCCTCTTCTTCTGCATTCCTACCTTAACAATGAAGTAAAAACATCTGTCTTTTTGTTTCACTCTTCAAAAATGGGCCTGAATTTATCTGGCAAGATGGAGGAAAGCAACTCTGTTACATAGACTACCAGGTCCTGGGCCTTGCCCTAGCCTGCTAGTCAGCAAGTTTGTTGAGCTGGGTGGTCATAGGTGAGTCCAGTTGACTTAGATAATAAGGAGGGTAGATCTGCCTATTTCCAAGGTGAAGCCCATTTGTCGACTGCCTGAGCCACTTCTCCGGGCGAGCTTTATCAGTAAATCTGACATTTTGACTTCCATCTCTCTGACCTTTCAGTCTTCTTGATGAGTTAGTTGCGTTGGATGAAGTTAAGTGTTCCTTTGGTCCTCTAACAAAAAATGGCATCTTTCTCAGATTTTTCCCTTTCCCTGCCATTCCCTTATTCCCTGAGCTGACTAGGTCTGAACACTTTTTTCTCTTTTCTTCAAATCATGGTGTAAATCGTAATAAGTTTCCTTTTTTCTTCAGAAACTCCTCTCCTATTGAAGTACTTAGTTGTACTGAAAGTGTCAATAACTCTTTTTTTTTTCACTTTGTTATTTTTTAATTGGAGTGTAATTGCCTTACAATGTCGTGTTAGTTTCTGCTGAAGGAGGAGGCACATCAGCTGTATGTACACATATATCCCCTCCCTCTGGAACCCTTTCCACCATCCCGCCCTTCCAGGTCCTCACAGAGCACTGGGCTGAGCTCCCTGGGCTCAACAACTGCTTCCCACTAGCTGTCTAGTTTACACATGGTCGTGTAGAGATGTCAGTCCTAATCTCCCAACTCATCCTACCCTCTTCCCATTCTGTGCCCACACATCCGTTCTCTATGTCTACATCTCTATTCCTGCCCTGGAACTAGGTTCCTCTGGAATGCCATCTCAGTCACTGTTGGAATGAGTGTCTCACGTATCAGCCGCCTGTTCACCCTGACTTCTTGGAGGGCTGTGCTTGGCAAATCAGACTCCGAATTTACCAACAGTTTCCCCCACTCATGAAACTGAGATGACCTGCTCCTCTGTGAAGTACCCAGATCATAGTATTTGATGGACATTTCTTGAGTTGTTTTGCAGATGTAAAACACACACCCCCATTACAAATGGAAAAATATTAAGTCCTTGATGACCAAGAACACAGAGCCCCAGGTCTCCTGGAGCCTATTGTTGTTCAGTTGTGTCTGAATATCTAAGACACACGGCTAAAATGTGTCTGACTCGCTGTGACTCCATAGACCGCGGGACGCTAGGCTTCCCTGTCCTCAGGAGTTTGCTCAGACTCGTGTCCATTGAGTTGGTGATGCTGTCTAACCATCTCATCCTCTGCCTAAGGACTGGTGTTAAGCCCAGTGACACCACCCTGTTACTTCACCATCAGCCCAGTATTATGCATGAGTTGATCACATAACCTGTGGCCCACTCTCATATGTGCTATAGCAATTAAATGCTACTTGGTTCATCTGCGTATAATCACTGAGAGTAATGACTCCTTCAGCTGAGACCATTCATTCACAGGCATCTTTCTCAGATTTTTCCCTTTCCTGCCATTCCCTTATTCCCTGAGCTGACTAGGTCTGAACACTTTTTTCTCTTTTCTTCAAATCATGGTGTAAATCGTAATAAGTTTCCTTTTTTCTTCAGAAACTCCTCTCCTATTGAAGTACTTAGTTGTACTGAAAGTGTCAATAACTCTTTTTTTTTTCACTTTGTTATTTTTTAATTGGAGTGTAATTGCCTTACAATGTCGTGTTAGTTTCTGCTGAAGGAGGAGGCACATCAGCTGTATGTACACATATATCCCCTCCCTCTGGAACCCTTTCCACCATCCCGCCCTTCCAGGTCCTCACAGAGCACTGGGCTGAGCTCCCTGGGCTCAACAACTGCTTCCCACTAGCTGTCTAGTTTACACATGGTCGTGTAGAGATGTCAGTCCTAATCTCCCAACTCATCCTACCCTCTTCCCATTCTGTGCCCACACATCCGTTCTCTATGTCTACATCTCTATTCCTGCCCTGGAACTAGGTTCCTCTGGAATGCCATCTCAGTCACTGTTGGAATGAGTGTCTCACGTATCAGCCGCCTGTTCACCCTGACTTCTTGGAGGGCTGTGCTTGGCAAATCAGACTCCGAATTTACCAACAGTTTCCCCCACTCATGAAACTGAGATGACCTGCTCCTCTGTGAAGTACCCAGATCATAGTATTTGATGGACATTTCTTGAGTTGTTTTGCAGATGTAAAACACACACCCCCATTACAAATGGAAAAATATTAAGTCCTTGATGACCAAGAACACAGAGCCCCAGGTCTCCTGGAGCCTATTGTTGTTCAGTTGTGTCTGAATATCTAAGACACACGGCTAAAATGTGTCTGACTCGCTGTGACTCCATAGACCGCGGGACGCTAGGCTTCCCTGTCCTCAGGAGTTTGCTCAGACTCGTGTCCATTGAGTTGGTGATGCTGTCTAACCATCTCATCCTCTGCCTAAGGACTGGTGTTAAGCCCAGTGACACCACCCTGTTACTTCACCATCAGCCCAGTATTATGCATGAGTTGATCACATAACCTGTGGCCCACTCTCATATGTGCTATAGCAATTAAATGCTACTTGGTTCATCTGCGTATAATCACTGAGAGTAATGACTCCTTCAGCTGAGACCATTCATTCACAGCCTCAAAATGGACTTGGTTCATATTCTGCTTCCTTACCTTCCTGGGAGTCTTGCTAATGCACCCACTTCTGTCTGTCTTAAACTCCCAGACTAGGAATACCTGTTCTTTTTTTTTTTTTTTTTTAAAGATTTATTTATTTATTTATTTTGGGCGGGGGTTGGGTTGGGGAGGGAGGGGAGCAGGTGGCCACTTCTATTGGTCTTTCATTTCTCTATTTTCATTCGTCTTTGTTCTTTGGCCCGTGTGGGCCTCCCATCACAGTGGCTTCCGTCATCGCAGAGTGCTGGCTCTGGGCGCATGCGCTCCAGAGCTCTGGCTCAGTAATTGGACACATCAGTCCAGCCGCTCTGCGGCACGTGGGATCTTCCCAGGCCAGGGATCGAACTGGTGCCCCTTGCACTGCAAGGCAGTGTCCTTATCCACTGGACCACCAGGGGAAGCCCGGAATACCTGTTCTTGATCAAATAATTATTTACTAGAGCTAAGCTTCCCTGGTGTCTCAAATGGTAAAGAATCTGACTGCGATGTGGGAGACCTGGGTACAGTCCTTGGGTTGGGAAGATCCCCTGGAGGAAGGAATGGCTACCCACTCCAGTATTCTTGCCTGGAGAATTCCATGGACAGAGGAGCTTCGTGGGCTGTAGTTATTGGGGTCAAAAAGAGTTGGACATGACTGAGCGACTAAGCACGGCTAAAATGTGTCTGACTGCTGTGACTCCATAGACCGCGGGACGCTAGGCTTCCCTGTCCTCAGGAGTTTGCTCAGACTCGTGTCCATTGAGTTGGTGATGCTGTCTAACCATCTCATCCTCTGCCTAAGGACTGGTGTTAAGCCCAGTGACACCACCCTGTTACTTCACCATCAGCCCAGTATTATGCATGAGTTGATCACATAACCTGTGGCCCACTCTCATATGTGCTATAGCAATTAAATGCTACTTGGTTCATCTGCGTATAATCACTGAGAGTAATGACTCCTTCAGCTGAGACCATTCATTCACAGCCTCAAAATGGACTTGGTTCATATTCTGCTTCCTTACCTTCCTGGGAGTCTTGCTAATGCACCCACTTCTGTCTGTCTTAAACTCCCAGACTAGGAATACCTGTTCTTTTTTTTTTTTTTTTTTAAAGATTTATTTATTTATTTATTTTGGGCGGGGGTTGGGTTGGGGAGGGAGGGGAGCAGGTGGCCACTTCTATTGGTCTTTCATTTCTCTATTTTCATTCGTCTTTGTTCTTTGGCCCGTGTGGGCCTCCCATCACAGTGGCTTCCGTCATCGCAGAGTGCTGGCTCTGGGCGCATGCGCTCCAGAGCTCTGGCTCAGTAATTGGACACATCAGTCCAGCCGCTCTGCGGCACGTGGGATCTTCCCAGGCCAGGGATCGAACTGGTGCCCCTTGCACTGCAAGGCAGTGTCCTTATCCACTGGACCACCAGGGGAAGCCCGGAATACCTGTTCTTGATCAAATAATTATTTACTAGAGCTAAGCTTCCCTGGTGTCTCAAATGGTAAAGAATCTGACTGCGATGTGGGAGACCTGGGTACAGTCCTTGGGTTGGGAAGATCCCCTGGAGGAAGGAATGGCTACCCACTCCAGTATTCTTGCCTGGAGAATTCCATGGACAGAGGAGCTTCGTGGGCTGTAGTTATTGGGGTCAAAAAGAGTTGGACATGACTGAGCGACTAAGCACGTAAGTGACTAAGACCTTCTCACGTAGCCATGACCAGCTCTAAAGGACGCTAAGAAAATTCTCTCAGATTCACTCATGGGATATAGCTCTTCTTCTTTTGCCTGTGACATCCGGCTTCTTGCTTCTTTGTTGAAAGTTATTAAGTACTTTTTTCTTCTCTGGCTTGATGTCTACTTGAACTACCAGAATGCCTCAGTTCCCTTCTGGTTCAGCTGAGGAAGAAGACCTGGCTCCTTTTATCGGTGGCCGTCATCTTGTTTCTACTCCCAACCCTCATGTTTTCCTAGCTCTTTCTTGCTGGTCAGTTCCTCCTCCAGCACTGACTCCCTGCCCTGTGGCAATTCCCACAGTGGACGACTGGGAGTCTCTCTGTTTATAGTTTGCTACAAGGTTCATTATAGTTATTTGATGGGGAAGGTTTCAGTTACAGCTCGGGCTGGTTCACTCTAATTTATACTCCCACGATGTGCTCTCTGCACCTGTACTTCCTATACTTCTGACTGTTAGTCACCTATGTGGAAGGAAGACAGCAAAAGTACCCTTCTGGGTTTACTTCATTATGTGGTTTTTTCCAGATGGCAACTATTTCTCTGAAAGGAAAATTAAAATCTGGGGAGAGTGGGCATTTATAACAGCCACATCACTGATGGTCTTTGGAGCTGGAAAGATCTAGAAAGAATTTAATGTAAACTCTTTATTTTCTAGATGTGGTTTGAAGAAGAGATATGATTTATTTAGGATCATTTTGTTCGTTAATGTCAGATAGCTTATCTTCCCAGACAAGACCCTTTCCATCCCAGAGTATTTATTGACAACATGGTTATTCCTGTGTAGTCATACCTATATATAAACTAGTTGTGTGTGTGTGTGTGTGTGTGTATGTCCACCTGAAGAATGTTTCCCAATCCTGTCAGAATCAACTGAGATGTCTTTTCTTGTCTTTATTTATTTACTTATTTTTATCCATCTTTTATTCTTTGGCCTGTGTGGGCCTCCCATTGCAGTGGCCTCTCTTGTTGCAGAGCACCAGCTCTGGGCACATGCGCTCCAGAGCGCTGGCTCGTAATTGGACACACCGGTCCAGCCATTCTGCAGCACATGGGATCTTCCCTGGCCAGGGATTGAACCGGTGCCCCTTGCTCTGCAAGGCAGACTCTTTACCCACTGGACCACCAGGGAAGCCCAGAGTCAGCTGAGATGTCCTTTAAAAAGGACAGTAATGGGGCTTCCCCTGGTGGTCCAGTGGGTAAGGACACCGCCTTGCAGTGCAAGGGGTGCCGGTTCGATCCCTGGCCTGGGAAGATCCCACGTGCCGCGGAGCGGCTGGACCGACGTGTCCAATTACCAAGCTGGAGCTCTGGAGCGCATGCGCCCAGAGCCGGTGCTCCGCGACAATAGATGCCACCGCGATGGGAGGCCCATGCGGGCCAAAGAACAAAGATGGATGAAACTAGACAAATGAAAGTCCAGTGTAAGTGGCCCGCCGCCCCCTCCCCCCCGCCGCCAAAATAAATAATAAATGTTTTTTTTAAAAAAAAAAAAAAGACAGTAATGGAGGCCCCTTTCAGACACCCTGAAACAGAACCTCTGAGGCTGGGCTCAGAAACCCAAGGTCTTTTCTGAAGGATGCTATTTTGTATAATTACCTCACCTCCCCTCTCTCTCTTTTTCTCCCATCAGACACTGTGTTTTTGAAGACTGGCTGTTACCAGCATGAAAGCGACCCCAGGTAAGCTCACCATGCTATGTTGTCAGGGTAGAAACTGGAAATTCAGGGCAGAGAGAGGTACTCATGTAGCAGTTTGTGTGTGGCCCTGAGCACAAGGCCCTGTATATTTAAGCAGAGCTCGGCAAGCGGCAAGCCTGGAGACTGGCTTTGCTTGCTTGTCCCTGTGGAGGCGGCTAGCAGCCTGTGAACAGTACCTGGGGCCGTGGGTGTTCTCTGGGGAAGCGGCCTTATGAGTCAGGCCTGCAGAGGGTTGTGGGGCAAAGTTCTCAACATGTTTGACTGTGATTCAGGGGCCCAGCTGAGACGTCAACAGTAACAGAGACTGTCCAAGTAACCCACTCTCCCTGGCGGGAATTGGCCCTGTCTCAATGGTAGGGAGTGGTCCTGACTTGGATAACCACATCATCACCAGCAGTGGTTAAAAAGATGCACACGAGACCATTCTCCCGGCATTTGCCATGGCTTGTGGGCACAGGGAAAGTCGGGGAATCATGGGTTTCAATGGTCTAGGAAGATCAGCCATCTGTGAACAAGCATATTTCACTAAAGCATCAGCATTAGAGAGACCACACATTCGCTGGGTGTATCCACAGGGGTGACTCATCAGCATGATACACAGGGGTGGGAGGACATGTAAATCCTTTCTTGTGCTTAGAGATTGAACATCCCCTCTGTGGTCAAGGACTTGGGGCGGTCCTATGTGAAAGTGATGAGAGTGACCCTGTGGCCTTGGGGCTGCCTCCCAGCCACTCCCTGGACCACAGACACATCAACTGTGGTTCAGCAAACCTCTTTATTCTTGCATAAACAAAGATGGATGAAACTAGACAAATGAAAGTCCAGTGTAAGTGGCCCGCCGCCCCCCCGCCGCCAAAATAAATAATAAATGTTTTTTTTAAAAAAAAAAAAAAGACAGTAATGGAGGCCCCTTTCAGACACCCTGAAACAGAACCTCTGAGGCTGGGCTCAGAAACCCAAGGTCTTTTCTGAAGGATGCTATTTTGTATAATTACCTCACCTCCCCTCTCTCTCTTTTTCTCCCATCAGACACTGTGTTTTTGAAGACTGGCTGTTACCAGCATGAAAGCGACCCCAGGTAAGCTCACCATGCTATGTTGTCAGGGTAGAAACTGGAAATTCAGGGCAGAGAGAGGTACTCATGTAGCAGTTTGTGTGTGGCCCTGAGCACAAGGCCCTGTATATTTAAGCAGAGCTCGGCAAGCGGCAAGCCTGGAGACTGGCTTTGCTTGCTTGTCCCTGTGGAGGCGGCTAGCAGCCTGTGAACAGTACCTGGGGCCGTGGGTGTTCTCTGGGGAAGCGGCCTTATGAGTCAGGCCTGCAGAGGGTTGTGGGGCAAAGTTCTCAACATGTTTGACTGTGATTCAGGGGCCCAGCTGAGACGTCAACAGTAACAGAGACTGTCCAAGTAACCCACTCTCCCTGGCGGGAATTGGCCCTGTCTCAATGGTAGGGAGTGGTCCTGACTTGGATAACCACATCATCACCAGCAGTGGTTAAAAAGATGCACACGAGACCATTCTCCCGGCATTTGCCATGGCTTGTGGGCACAGGGAAAGTCGGGGAATCATGGGTTTCAATGGTCTAGGAAGATCAGCCATCTGTGAACAAGCATATTTCACTAAAGCATCAGCATTAGAGAGACCACACATTCGCTGGGTGTATCCACAGGGGTGACTCATCAGCATGATACACAGGGGTGGGAGGACATGTAAATCCTTTCTTGTGCTTAGAGATTGAACATCCCCTCTGTGGTCAAGGACTTGGGGCGGTCCTATGTGAAAGTGATGAGAGTGACCCTGTGGCCTTGGGGCTGCCTCCCAGCCACTCCCTGGACCACAGACACATCAACTGTGGTTCAGCACCTCTTTATTCTTGATCCTCAGGAGATGAAATATTGGCCCTTTTCTCTCTGCAGAGTCTCAAGGTGGAGCAGGGCTTGTGACTATTCATCCTGTTCTCATCTCATGGCTTTGATGCCCCCCAAAGACTTGTTGACTTGCAGGCCAACCAGAGGCTGAGGCATAATGGAAGGAGCCCTTTAGATCATTCTGGTATCACTTTCCCTCAGAGCTGGGAGAGGACCTGGGCCCCCGGCCACCCTTGAACCACAGATAAAGTGGGAGTCAGAGGGGTGAGGATGGATTTCATGTGGGACAGAAAGGTCCCCATGAGCAGATGCCACCAAAACCATGACATCTTTCTAAGGAGATGAGGAAATTCAGGGCATGTGATCTATAAGTTTTTATTTGTGTGTTTACCTGAAATCTTCCATACATTCTTGCTGGAGAGCCAGACCAGGGAGAACAGCTTCCTAAGTGGCTGGCCCATGTTGGAGGGGCATGGTAAGCATTTTGGCATAACTGCAGTAGCCAGTAAGTGACATGACCCCTTGGCAATGCCCGCTGTCTGTTTCTCTAGCACCCAGCCCAGGTGGGTGCCATGGATGTGTAACCGTGTGTTGTGAGGAACCATGACGCATGAGAGCCTGATCCGTGGACAGGGGCTGGGGGTACTGCAGGAAATGAGAAGTGATGTGGGAGAAGTTGTCTGCTAAGAAACCACAGAGGGGTTGTCCACCCAGAGATCAGAGCTGGAGGCAGGACAGCTCTCTGGACATTGGCACTTGGAGGTGGTGGATCTGGTGCTCTGCCACTGCAGTGACTTGGCCAGCTCTTGGGTTTCTGTTGCTCTCTATATGTACACTTTAGCTTTTCCTCCCCCTACCTTCAACCTAATATAACCCCATCCACACTAATATGTTCAGGGCTTCCCTGGTGGCTTAGTGGTAAAGAATCCACATGCCGGGCAGGAGACATGAATTCAATCCCTGAGTTGGGAAGATCCCTTGGAGAAGGAAAGGACAACCCACTCCAGTATTCTTGCCTGGGAAATCCCATGGACAGAGGAGCCTGGTGGACTATATTTCATGGGATCACAAAGTCAGACACGACCTAGAGACTACACAACAACATTATATTTTCTGTTCAATTATGTTTCTACTTCCTTACACTTTGGGCTTGCTCTTGACCTCAGCTGGCTCGAGGCTATTCATGGTCTTACCCACTGCATCTCAGCCCCCATGACCAACAGCTTGAGACTCAATTTCCCAATTAAGTGACCTCTAAGTGAGAATCTAATGGGCCAACAGATCCCTGTGTGAATTCAGTTTTTTTGGTTTTTTTTTTTTTTGAAAGTGAAACATTACTTTTTTTGATATAGATCATTTTAAAAATCTTTATTGAATTTGTTACAATATTGCTTCTGTTTTATGTTTTATTTTTTTGGCTTCGATTCTTGTGGGATCTTAGCTCTCCCGACCTGGGATAAAACCTGCAGCCCCTGTGTTGGAAGGCAAAACTTAACCACTGAACCACCAGGAAAGTCCCTTTATTCCTCTTTCATTCTTTTTTAAAAATCAGAACCTAGCTGCTTTACAGTGTTTTAGTTTCTGTTGTGCCAGAAAAGTGGGGAGAAACACACACACACATACACACACACACACACACAAACACACACACACACACACACACAATTTGTTGTTGCTCTTGTTCAGTTTCTAAGTCATATCTGACTCTTTGCAACCTCATGGACATGCTGGGCTCCTCTGCCCTTCACTATCTCTTGGGGTTTGCTCAGATTCACGTCCATGGAATCGGTGATGCTATCTAACCATCTCATCCTCTGCTGTCCCCTTCTCCTTTTTGGCTTTAATCTTTCCCAGCATCAGGGTCTTTTGCATCAGGTGCCCAAAGTACTGGAGCTTCAGCTTCAGTCCTTCCAGTAAGTATATATATTGGGACATATCTATACCTATAACTATATATCTGTGTCCATCTAGTTGGAGGAAGACAGAGGGAACAGAGCCACAGTGAGAGCTACCATTGCAGCCTGTGTGGTGGGCAAGACTGTGTCTCTTAACAAAGGCTATGGACGTGATCTAACCTTGTTTTTCAACAAGCAGCCAAAGGTTTACAGAAATGACAGTTAAATAGGAAAATACTAGATCTAATCTCAGGCAAATGCTGTATATTTGGGTATTGTTTCTAGGCCTTTAAAACACAGACAAAGGTTTTAAGTGGCCTTGATAAACTATACAAGGTGAAAATAGAATGCCACTGGAATCAATGCCAAGTACTAAATTTGGGGGTGAAGCAAATTATACACAGATGCAAAAACTGGTAGGGAAGGAAAAGGGGAGCCTTAGAAATCTAAGCAGGCATGACATACAAAGAGCCAGGGTTATGGTGAAACACAAGCACTGCTGAACATGTCCAGTAACATTGAGTTAGAAGATGATGTATAGGATTCAATAGAATGTTTTCTAGTGTTCTCTGCATTGGCTAAGTCTCTATTTCATCTGTTTCTATATTTTTTAATGAAAGAAGAAAGGAAAGGCAAAAGATGCTGGAGGAGATTTCTTTTTTTATGTTTTATTTTTTTGGCTTCGATTCTTGTGGGATCTTAGCTCTCCCGACCTGGGATAAAACCTGCAGCCCCTGTGTTGGAAGGCAAAACTTAACCACTGAACCACCAGGAAAGTCCCTTTATTCCTCTTTCATTCTTTTTTAAAAATCAGAACCTAGCTGCTTTACAGTGTTTTAGTTTCTGTTGTGCCAGAAAAGTGGGGAGAAACACACACACACATACACACACACACACACACAAACACACACACACACACACACACAATTTGTTGTTGCTCTTGTTCAGTTTCTAAGTCATATCTGACTCTTTGCAACCTCATGGACATGCTGGGCTCCTCTGCCCTTCACTATCTCTTGGGGTTTGCTCAGATTCACGTCCATGGAATCGGTGATGCTATCTAACCATCTCATCCTCTGCTGTCCCCTTCTCCTTTTTGGCTTTAATCTTTCCCAGCATCAGGGTCTTTTGCATCAGGTGCCCAAAGTACTGGAGCTTCAGCTTCAGTCCTTCCAGTAAGTATATATATTGGGACATATCTATACCTATAACTATATATCTGTGTCCATCTAGTTGGAGGAAGACAGAGGGAACAGAGCCACAGTGAGAGCTACCATTGCAGCCTGTGTGGTGGGCAAGACTGTGTCTCTTAACAAAGGCTATGGACGTGATCTAACCTTGTTTTTCAACAAGCAGCCAAAGGTTTACAGAAATGACAGTTAAATAGGAAAATACTAGATCTAATCTCAGGCAAATGCTGTATATTTGGGTATTGTTTCTAGGCCTTTAAAACACAGACAAAGGTTTTAAGTGGCCTTGATAAACTATACAAGGTGAAAATAGAATGCCACTGGAATCAATGCCAAGTACTAAATTTGGGGGTGAAGCAAATTATACACAGATGCAAAAACTGGTAGGGAAGGAAAAGGGGAGCCTTAGAAATCTAAGCAGGCATGACATACAAAGAGCCAGGGTTATGGTGAAACACAAGCACTGCTGAACATGTCCAGTAACATTGAGTTAGAAGATGATGTATAGGATTCAATAGAATGTTTTCTAGTGTTCTCTGCATTGGCTAAGTCTCTATTTCATCTGTTTCTATATTTTTTAATGAAAGAAGAAAGGAAAGGCAAAAGATGCTGGAGGAGATTGGAGTATGCAAGGTGAAAAAAAAAAAAAAAGAACAGAAGGGACGTAAAATAATGATTGAATTCTTTAGTTTGGGAGTCAAAACAAAACACCCATGCTAAGGATTGACTTTTTCAATTCAGCCTCAAAATCCAAGGCAACAGATGCGTGGACTCTCCTTTTATTCCAATGCCACAATTAAAATCAGAAAGAAAAGTGGGGAGGCAAAAATTATTGGCAGGTTGATTGCCAAGCAAATGATTGAATTGCAAAGGGCAAGCCAATTCCCTCTGCTTAACAACAAAATAATTGGACTGTGTCTGAACTATGTGAAATTATCTCCCTTTTAAAGATATTAAATGAATTTGATTATTCAATAATCAATGCACTGCTCTGCACTCGCATGTTATAGCAGCCGAAAGAGCTGATTTGACTCCATGAATGTCAATTCGGAGCCTCCCTGAAGACACACTCTTAGGCTTTGTGGGAGAACAGGCTCCCAGAAACAGACCTTGGGTCACCACTTCATCCAGAGAGACGGCGGAGGTGAAAGCCCCCCAGCTTCCTCCTGGAGAAGACAGGATAGAGCCTGCTCTTAGCCCCCTCCTTGGACTGTAGGAGATTCATTCGGTCATGCAAAAGAATGCTGCAGTGTAGTTCTGACAGCAGCCACTCAGGGTGAGCACTGACTCCACGGGGAAAGGGCACTGTCCTCCTAAGACTCCTTACCCTTTCAACACTAGCCCCGTGTTCCAGGGTCCTGAGATCACCCATGATTCTGAACAACTGGCTACAAATCTGGGAATTCCCAATGGCCCTCTCAGGTTTGGTAATTCATAAGAACAACTCACAGACCTCAGGAAAGCTCTCTGTTTATAGATTTACTGTTAAGGATGCAGATCTGGGCCAGCCATAAGAGGGCACCCCGAGGGTGAGGCCTGGGAGGATCCCAAATACAGAGCTCTGTGTCTTCTCCACGTCCTCTCTGTGTAGAATCAAAATGTCTCCTGGCACGCTGTTAACATTTCCCAGTCAGAAAGCCCACCTGAGCCTCGCAGTCCAGATTTCTTTTATTGGGGTTTCATTAGCAGCCATGATTGATGGAATCATCTGCCACTTGTCTGAATTCAATCTTTGGCCTCCCTGAAGAAGTGAGGGTTTAAAGAGATGTCCCTTATTTATTGGGCCCTGTGGGAAAATAAGGAGTTTTGGAAAAAAAAATGTTTGTGTTCATAACCAAAGGCAACAGATGCGTGGACTCTCCTTTTATTCCAATGCCACAATTAAAATCAGAAAGAAAAGTGGGAGGCAAAATTATTGGCAGGTTGATTGCCAAGCAAATGATTGAATTGCAAAGGGCAAGCCAATTCCCTCTGCTTAACAACAAAATAATTGGACTGTGTCTGAACTATGTGAAATTATCTCCCTTTTAAAGATATTAAATGAATTTGATTATTCAATAATCAATGCACTGCTCTGCACTCGCATGTTATAGCAGCCGAAAGAGCTGATTTGACTCCATGAATGTCAATTCGGAGCCTCCCTGAAGACACACTCTTAGGCTTTGTGGGAGAACAGGCTCCCAGAAACAGACCTTGGGTCACCACTTCATCCAGAGAGACGGCGGAGGTGAAAGCCCCCCAGCTTCCTCCTGGAGAAGACAGGATAGAGCCTGCTCTTAGCCCCCTCCTTGGACTGTAGGAGATTCATTCGGTCATGCAAAAGAATGCTGCAGTGTAGTTCTGACAGCAGCCACTCAGGGTGAGCACTGACTCCACGGGGAAAGGGCACTGTCCTCCTAAGACTCCTTACCCTTTCAACACTAGCCCCGTGTTCCAGGGTCCTGAGATCACCCATGATTCTGAACAACTGGCTACAAATCTGGGAATTCCCAATGGCCCTCTCAGGTTTGGTAATTCATAAGAACAACTCACAGACCTCAGGAAAGCTCTCTGTTTATAGATTTACTGTTAAGGATGCAGATCTGGGCCAGCCATAAGAGGGCACCCGAGGGTGAGGCCTGGGAGGATCCCAAATACAGAGCTCTGTGTCTTCTCCACGTCCTCTCTGTGTAGAATCAAAATGTCTCCTGGCACGCTGTTAACATTTCCCAGTCAGAAAGCCCACCTGAGCCTCGCAGTCCAGATTTCTTTTATTGGGGTTTCATTAGCAGCCATGATTGATGGAATCATCTGCCACTTGTCTGAATTCAATCTTTGGCCTCCCTGAAGAAGTGAGGGTTTAAAGAGATGTCCCTTATTTATTGGGCCCTGTGGGAGATAAGAGTCGAATATGTTTTTGTGTTTCAAGAACCTACATTTTCCTGAGAAAAAAAAGACACAAATATACAAAAACCTGAACTGGCTTAGAGATCATTCTGGGCCAGGAAGAAGGATGTGTCATGACAGAGTAGCACTGTCTTTGATGCATCATCACTTTCCAAATGGTTGATATAGAGAGTAACTATTGGAAGGTCACCTATGGTTGGGGGGAGACCGAGAAGGCTGTCGATAGAAAGTGCCATCCAAGCTGCTGAGGAAGCAGTGGCTGGAGTTGCAAAGGGGCAGAGGGGAGGCAGGATGGTGCCTGCAAGACTGTAAGGCTGGGAGGTGAGGGGAAGGGCAAGTGTTGGAAGGTTGAGTACTAAGGGGTGAGTAGCTGGAAGTGAACCTAGAAAGGCAGATCCCTGTGAAGGGCCTGGGAACAGGCTGAAGGGTTCATTGTCGTCTAGAAGTACGAACTTTATGTTAGAACATGCATGCCTCCCACTGACCACATAACTTTCCCCCACTGCTTTGACTCAGTCCTTCCACACTTACCAGCAAGGCAGGAGTTTTAGGTTGGTCAGGGATGATGCACTTCTGGTGCAGGCCCATGAATGGGTTAAGCACACCAGTGCTTTTAGCTGCAGAGAAGAATCCTTCCTCCCTCAGCTCTCTCAGATGGATTGACCCTCATTTTCCTACCACGGGAATGAAAACTGAAAGTGAAGCCGTTCAGTTGTGTCAGACTCTTTGCAACCCATGGAATTCTCCAGTCAAGAATACTGGAGTGGGGCTTCCCTTGGTGGTCCAGTGGGTAAGGACACTTCCTTGCAGTGCAAGAATACTGGAGTGGGTAGCCTTTCCCTTCTCCAAGGGATCTTCCCAACCCAGGACTCCTGCATTGCAGGTGGATTCTTTACCATCTGTGCCACCAGGGAAGCCCAAGAATCCTGGAGTGGGTAGCCTAGCCCTTCTCCAGGGAATCTTCCTGACCCAGGGATCGAACCAGAGTCTCCTGCACTGCAGGTGGATTCTTTACTAGCTGAGCTACCACATGAATAGGTGACTTTATTTTTCAGAGTGAGGAAGAGATTGCTGATGGCCACGCTTTCACCATGTATACCTTTAATAGGTACTGAACAACTTGCACATGCCAAGCCCTGTGCTGGGCATTGGGGATGTTAAGAAGAATAAGACACAGTCTGATGGGGAAAACATGCATTTAAGAGATAATTACAGGGAACTTCTCTGGTGGTTCCAGTGGTTAAGACTTTAGCTTCCAATGCAGGTGCTGTGGGTTTGATCCCTGGTCAGGGAGCTAAGATCCTACATGCCTCCCGGCCAAGAAAACAGAACATAAGCAATAGAAGCAATATTGTAACAAATTCAATAAAATTTTAAAAATGACCCATCTTTTTAAAAAATCTCTTTTTGAAAAAGAGATAATTAAGAGAAATGTGTAAGTAAAGAGGTTTCTAAATGCATGAAGGTCGTGTATGGAGGGACAAACAGCGCCTGATCCAGCGCCGGGAACTGGACGAGCTTACCTAGAGCTGTTGTTGTCTAAACCAAGTCTGTAAGGAAAGCAGAAGATACCAAGTCAGGGAGCAGAAGAGAGGGAGAGAACATTCTAGGTCAAAGACAGAACATAAGCAAAACTCAGAATGTGTAATGGAATTAAGAGAGTGAATTCTGAAATCCAATCACATGGGTTGAAATTTCATGTCTGCCACTTACTAGATATGTAAGTTTGGGCAACTTTTTGACTCAGTCTCCTTGTGTATAAATGAGAATAACGGTTAGTACCTGGAATGGCTACCTACTCCAGTATTCTTGCATGAAGAATTGCCTAGACAGAGAAGCCTGGTGTGCTACAGTCCATAGGGTCACAGAGCCGGATATGACTGAGTGACTAACCCTTCCAGATAGGGTTATTGTGGGGACTACGTGATATAAAGGCATACAAAGGGACTAGCATAGTGCCCAGGACATGTTAAACATTTACTGAATGTTTCCAATGATGATAACGAGATTGATGACCACCAGTGGTTCAAGGTTACTAGAAAAGCAGTGGAAGTCAAGACCTGGTGAGCAATGAGGCCAGAGACATTGGTGATGATAAACAACCTTCCCATTGATTGTTAGTCTACAGGCCCAGGAGAATTTTTTAAAGGGCTTCAAGCACGGAAATAAGATGACCTGACGTGATTTAGACAGATTGGTTCTTCAGGACTCTGTATAGTGAGCAGATTGGGGCAGAATAAGACTAGAAGCAGGGTATTCTATTCGTGGTCTGACAAGGGTCCTGGTAAGAGATGATCAGGGTCTACATGAGCCAGGGAAATAGCAGCAGGCTTGAAAAGGAAGGCATATGAGACTTTTCTGGTGGTCCAGTGGTTGAGAATCCACCTTGCCATGCAGGGGTTATGGGGTTGATTCCTGGTCAGGGAATTGAGATCCCACATGCTACAGGGCAACTAAGCCCTTGTGCTGCAACCACTAAGCTCATGGGCCACAGCTAGAGAGTTGGTGCGCCACAACAAAAGATCTCACAGGACATAACAAAGATCCCACAGCTTCCTCTAAGACCCAATGCAGCCAAATTTTAAAGAATGTATTTAGAAAAAAGAAAAGAAAGGTACACATTTGAGAGCTTTAGGTGATAAATGTGCCAGAATTCGGTGAAGGAGAAAGACCTGAGGACATTCCCAGGGTTTCTCATCTGGGAGGTGAGTTCTAGCAAACACATGGGTGTAATGGAATTAAGAGAGTGAATTCTGAAATCCAATCACAGGGTTGAAATTTCATGTCTGCCACTTACTAGATATGTAAGTTTGGGCAACTTTTTGACTCAGTCTCCTTGTGTATAAATGAGAATAACGGTTAGTACCTGGAATGGCTACCTACTCCAGTATTCTTGCATGAAGAATTGCCTAGACAGAGAAGCCTGGTGTGCTACAGTCCATAGGGTCACAGAGCCGGATATGACTGAGTGACTAACCCTTCCAGATAGGGTTATTGTGGGGACTACGTGATATAAAGGCATACAAAGGGACTAGCATAGTGCCCAGGACATGTTAAACATTTACTGAATGTTTCCAATGATGATAACGAGATTGATGACCACCAGTGGTTC
Source organism: Tragulus kanchil (assembly GCA_022376925.1). NCBI lineage: Eukaryota > Metazoa > Chordata > Mammalia > Artiodactyla > Tragulidae > Tragulus > Tragulus kanchil. The sequence goes on along the minus strand of JAIOJX010000003.1, from coordinate 70,387,939 downwards.
AAGGTTACTAGAAAAGCAGTGGAAGTCAAGACCTGGTGAGCAATGAGGCCAGAGACATTGGTGATGATAAACAACCTTCCCATTGATTGTTAGTCTACAGGCCCAGGAGAATTTTTTAAAGGGCTTCAAGCACGGAAATAAGATGACCTGACGTGATTTAGACAGATTGGTTCTTCAGGACTCTGTATAGTGAGCAGATTGGGGCAGAATAAGACTAGAAGCAGGGTATTCTATTCGTGGTCTGACAAGGGTCCTGGTAAGAGATGATCAGGGTCTACATGAGCCAGGGAAATAGCAGCAGGCTTGAAAAGGAAGGCATATGAGACTTTTCTGGTGGTCCAGTGGTTGAGAATCCACCTTGCCATGCAGGGGTTATGGGGTTGATTCCTGGTCAGGGAATTGAGATCCCACATGCTACAGGGCAACTAAGCCCTTGTGCTGCAACCACTAAGCTCATGGGCCACAGCTAGAGAGTTGGTGCGCCACAACAAAAGATCTCACAGGACATAACAAAGATCCCACAGCTTCCTCTAAGACCCAATGCAGCCAAATTTTAAAGAATGTATTTAGAAAAAAGAAAAGAAAGGTACACATTTGAGAGCTTTAGGTGATAAATGTGCCAGAATTCGGTGAAGGAGAAAGACCTGAGGACATTCCCAGGGTTTCTCATCTGGGAGGTGAGATGAACAGCAGTTCACCTTCTGAGAAGGTGGACATGGCAATGAAGCTTGTGTAAGAAAGGCACGTGTGAGGGACCCAGGGCCGCCAGGTGGAGAGGTCCAGCAGACCATTGTTTATATAGCATGAAATGTATCAGAAGGCGCCAGCTAGAAACACAGCTTGCATGCTACCAGCCTCGTGGTGACAGTGAAACCATGCGAATCAGTGAGATTGCCCAGGGAAAGAGTGTAGGGTGAGAAATGAAGAGGCCCAAGGACAGAATTCTGGGAGTCACCACGATTTAAGGAGCAGGAGAGGAAAAACAACCTTCACAGCCAAGAAGGATAGGTGAAAGAGGCTGAAGGAGAAACAAAAGGCAATGATGTGATAGAGACTAAGAGAGTGGAGTGCGTGCGTAAAAAGAGAGATCAGCCATCTTACTGCCATGCGGAGGCCAACCAGGGAAGAAGAAGAAGGGACCGCCTGGCTGGGCAAGCAGGTAGGCAAGGAAGGGAGGAAGGGATGTGACATGAGGAAACAGAGACAGAAGGATTTGACTCTGAGAACTAAAGAAAGAGAAGTAGCTGAAGGAAGGGATGCAGAGAGCTACAGGATGGTTCCTTGCTTTTTCCTTCTAGTGGGAAACATGAAGAAAGTTCATATTTGATAGAAAGGATCTACAGAGAGGAAGAAGCCATAAAGGCAAGAGAAAAAGAAGACACTGATGAATCCAAGCCCCAAAGGACATGTGGCCAGGATGCTGAGAGCTCAAGGGGAAAGAGGTTGGTCTAAAGTGAAATAGGAGTAAAACAAGGAGAAACCGTCTTTTCCATCTCTCGTGAGACTTCAGGGGAGAAGATAAGTGGATGAAAATCTCTGGAGGCGGGGACAAGCTGAAGTTTGCACGTAACAGTCTCAGGTTTTAAAAAGATGTAGAAGTAAAGGCATAAGCTATAAGCAAGGGGTCCAGGAGACTGTTGCATCTTTCCAGAGAATGTGAAGAAGCAGAGATTCAATAAAATGGTGCTGAGCAAGTGCAAGAGAGAGACTGAACACAGATTGGTGGCAGCGTGCATCTGAACGGTGGGGCAATAGTTTTCCTCCCTGGTAGAAGCTGAGAACGGGGAGAGCAAGGCAGGTTGCAGTCTCAGTCAGGACTGGAGCTTTGCCACGTGGACCAAGTCAAAGTCCAGAAGCACAAGGCAACTGCGGAGGCTGGTGAGATGATAGCTTCAAGGAATGAGCCTGAAACCAGGCTCGGGTCGCTAACAATACTCCTTCTGTCTCCTTGTTTATCCCAAGGAAGCTCAAGGGAAAGAAATTACCTCAGAAGAAATTATGCCTGTCTTATAATCATTATTATTTAACAGATGAGAGCCCATTTTCATTTCTGCTCCATGTCACAATTATGAAAAACAAGATATTTAACTCCAAATGTTGCCTGGTCCTTGCTATGGAGTTATGCATCAGCTTAAAGTTTGGGGAACTCCAGAATCTTTTGATGACTACCCTGCCCCCACCACAGCCCTCAAGCATTCCCTGAGCAACCTGGTGTGGGGGGTGGCAACAGGGTCTTTTATTAAAGGGAGGAGGGGACATTTACCCAGATCTGCTGAGGAGGTCACCCCACTCTGCATAGGGATGACAGAGGAAAGGCCAGGAAGTCACTTACCAAGCAAGCATTGTGACTCGTGGTAGAGAATGAAAGCCCCTTCCCCCACATAATTAAGAGTAGGCAAGAGAGGAAGAGTGTTTTCTGGCCACATCCCTTCATAATCAAACCCATACCTCCTGCACTGGGAGCACAGAGTCTTAACGTTGCACCTCCAGGGAAGTCCTTGAGAGATTATTTTTAAAAAGAAGTAGGTTGGGCTGTGGTCTAGAAGAAGTCAGTTGATTGGATGGAACATTAAGAACATAACTACTGAGGCTGTGGTGCTACAACCTCACAGACTAGAACCTTGGCTGAACCTTCCCTGAGTTGGAAAGATCCTCTTTTCCAGCTGACTGGTGAGGGTGAGGTGGCCACACAAGGGCAGTGATTGTTTTCTCTCCCTGGTTTGGGACACCCCGTCCATGTGACTGATACAAGAACTCCACGCTAGAGGGAACACTGCTATTTTCCAGGAAGCCAAGATGCTCCCCTTTGTCTTCTGAGTCCCCTTGCAAATGTTCTAGGAAGGCCTCTCAGATTTGCCCTCTACAGGGCAGAAGTTCCTTGAGATTGTTTGTCCATCTATCAGCCACAGAGACATACACAGAGCTCTACCATTACCCTAACCTTGAACAGAAATGAATTAGAGCTCATATAAATGTATTGTGAAAAATATAAACGGAGGCTGGTGAGATGATAGCTTCAAGGAATGAGCCTGAAACCAGGCTCGGGTCGCTAACAATACTCCTTCTGTCTCCTTGTTTATCCCAAGGAAGCTCAAGGGAAAGAAATTACCTCAGAAGAAATTATGCCTGTCTTATAATCATTATTATTTAACAGATGAGAGCCCATTTTCATTTCTGCTCCATGTCACAATTATGAAAAACAAGATATTTAACTCCAAATGTTGCCTGGTCCTTGCTATGGAGTTATGCATCAGCTTAAAGTTTGGGGAACTCCAGAATCTTTTGATGACTACCCTGCCCCCACCACAGCCCTCAAGCATTCCCTGAGCAACCTGGTGGGGGGTGGCAACAGGGTCTTTTATTAAAGGGAGGAGGGGACATTTACCCAGATCTGCTGAGGAGGTCACCCCACTCTGCATAGGGATGACAGAGGAAAGGCCAGGAAGTCACTTACCAAGCAAGCATTGTGACTCGTGGTAGAGAATGAAAGCCCCTTCCCCCACATAATTAAGAGTAGGCAAGAGAGGAAGAGTGTTTTCTGGCCACATCCCTTCATAATCAAACCCATACCTCCTGCACTGGGAGCACAGAGTCTTAACGTTGCACCTCCAGGGAAGTCCTTGAGAGATTATTTTTAAAAAGAAGTAGGTTGGGCTGTGGTCTAGAAGAAGTCAGTTGATTGGATGGAACATTAAGAACATAACTACTGAGGCTGTGGTGCTACAACCTCACAGACTAGAACCTTGGCTGAACCTTCCCTGAGTTGGAAAGATCCTCTTTTCCAGCTGACTGGTGAGGGTGAGGTGGCCACACAAGGGCAGTGATTGTTTTCTCTCCCTGGTTTGGGACACCCCGTCCATGTGACTGATACAAGAACTCCACGCTAGAGGGAACACTGCTATTTTCCAGGAAGCCAAGATGCTCCCCTTTGTCTTCTGAGTCCCCTTGCAAATGTTCTAGGAAGGCCTCTCAGATTTGCCCTCTACAGGGCAGAAGTTCCTTGAGATTGTTTGTCCATCTATCAGCCACAGAGACATACACAGAGCTCTACCATTACCCTAACCTTGAACAGAAATGAATTAGAGCTCATATAAATGTATTGTGAAAAATATAAATGGTGTTTGTACAGTATATTATGGCTCACAAAGCAATTTCTCTCGTTACTGTATTTGATCTCAAAAATTCTTGGAAATCATTTGTTATTCTGAGTTAAAAAAACAAACAAGCCCTTAGCTGGATAGGCTACTTAGCTTGAAAATATATATTGTTTTATCATATTATGTGCTAAGTCACTTCAATTGTTCTGACTGTTTGCGACCCTATGGACTATAGCCCGCCAGCCTCCTCTGTCCATGGGATTCTCCAGGTAAGAATCCTGGAGTGGGTTGCCATTTCCTACTCCAGGAGATCTTCCTAATCCAGGCATCAAAACTGTATCTGCTGAGCTGCAGGCAGACTCTTTACTGCAGAGCCACCCATTAATTTGACTGAATCTCTCTATTGCTTTCCTGAGTATCTCTAGGTCGTTTTTATTCCCTTGCCTCCTCCTAAGACCTCCAATAGATTTCTAAAGTTAAATAAAATCCCTCATTCAGTGCCCTCTGCGCTTAGACTCCACACATTCTTCCAACAGTATCTCTTCCTCATGTTTGGAAGCATATTTCTTTGTTCTCTCTCTTCTTCCTCCTCCAGTCCCATCGTTGCCTTCCTTTTCTTATGGTTTTTCTGCTTTTAATAAGGCTTGATTCTAAACTCTGATCACTTCTTAAAATCTTTGCTTACGTATCACTTCATTAATAAAATCATTCTTGCCAACACGTTTGCATTTGAATGTGTTCCCCCTCCATTTCAAGAGTCCCAACACAAGTGAAATCTTTGTTTCAACCTCTATCTATGTCAGAAAAAAACTCAACAACCTATGTCAGAACGGTGCTGAAGATATTTAGTGAAGTATCTCAGTTGGTTAAAATGTCTTGAAAGCTTTTTAGTTTAAAACCTAGATCAAGCATTATTTCCACTGCAAAATCTTTCTCTTCAGGGAATTTCATCATTCCTTTCTCTCTACCACCTACTTTTAAAAATATTAGTAGCATCCTATGGAAAAACTCCAGGAACTTTTTGGCCAGTCTGATACTTTAAGCAGCTGTGCTTATCACATTGTACAGAAATGGTTGCTTTTGATGCTCATCTTCCCTACTGGGTTGTAAGCAAAAGAGCACAGCATAGTGCTTAAGGGGCCTGAAGGCCTGGGTCTAAATCCCAGATCTGCTGTTAACCAGCAGTGTGATTCTGGGCAAGTTACCTGACCTCTCTGTACTTTGGTTTTCTTATCTCTAAAATAAAGATCACAACAATACCTACCTCACAAGAGTTGCGATAGTTACATAAATTAACCCAGTTAAATGCTGATCAGGAGAGAGTAAGCAAATTACTGTATTTTATTGTTCTCCTTACTTTTATTGACCAGGACAATGCTTAAAATAAATAGGTGCACAGCATGTGTTTGTTGAATAAACAGGTGACTAAATAAGAAAAATGTGTATAAGATGGCTTTTTCTTACAGATTCAAAAGTCGTAGATATACTGCCCCACAGCAATTAATACGAGGCTTGTTAACAGGTGATCAATAAATACTCAATGATCATGTTTTATAATATTAATACAGTGAATGGCAGATTGAGAAAGAGAAAGAAACTAAATTACACAATGTATTAGGCTCATATCAAGTTTATGGTCACACAGGATTTTATATTAAGGTTGTGAGATATATTGCCCTTTTGTTTTAAAGCTCCCAGTTGGGAAGATTATTTAACGTGCATGGTTAGTGTTAACCAGCCTTGGGCTTCCCTGGTGGCTCAGTGGTAAAGAATCTGCCTGCCGACGCATAAGATCTAGATTTGATCCCTGGGTTGGGAAGATCCCCTGGAGAAGGAAGTAACTACCCACTCCAGTATTCTTACCTGAGAAATCCCATAGACAGAGGAGCCTGGTGGGCTACAGTCCATGGGGTCGCAAAAACCCAAATTAAACAGCAAATGTTTTCTAATAACCTGGGGAAATTCACAAGGTAGATGTCAGCCTGGATCGTGGGCAGCCATGGCCATGCAAACAAAACAAATGTTTTCCCTGGGGAAATTCATCATTCCTTTCTCTCTACCACCTACTTTTAAAAATATTAGTAGCATCCTATGGAAAAACTCCAGGAACTTTTTGGCCAGTCTGATACTTTAAGCAGCTGTGCTTATCACATTGTACAGAAATGGTTGCTTTTGATGCTCATCTTCCCTACTGGGTTGTAAGCAAAAGAGCACAGCATAGTGCTTAAGGGGCCTGAAGGCCTGGGTCTAAATCCCAGATCTGCTGTTAACCAGCAGTGTGATTCTGGGCAAGTTACCTGACCTCTCTGTACTTTGGTTTTCTTATCTCTAAAATAAAGATCACAACAATACCTACCTCACAAGAGTTGCGATAGTTACATAAATTAACCCAGTTAAATGCTGATCAGGAGAGAGTAAGCAAATTACTGTATTTTATTGTTCTCCTTACTTTTATTGACCAGGACAATGCTTAAAATAAATAGGTGCACAGCATGTGTTTGTTGAATAAACAGGTGACTAAATAAGAAAAATGTGTATAAGATGGCTTTTTCTTACAGATTCAAAAGTCGTAGATATACTGCCCCACAGCAATTAATACGAGGCTTGTTAACAGGTGATCAATAAATACTCAATGATCATGTTTTATAATATTAATACAGTGAATGGCAGATTGAGAAAGAGAAAGAAACTAAATTACACAATGTATTAGGCTCATATCAAGTTTATGGTCACACAGGATTTTATATTAAGGTTGTGAGATATATTGCCCTTTTGTTTTAAAGCTCCCAGTTGGGAAGATTATTTAACGTGCATGGTTAGTGTTAACCAGCCTTGGGCTTCCCTGGTGGCTCAGTGGTAAAGAATCTGCCTGCCGACGCATAAGATCTAGATTTGATCCCTGGGTTGGGAAGATCCCCTGGAGAAGGAAGTAACTACCCACTCCAGTATTCTTACCTGAGAAATCCCATAGACAGAGGAGCCTGGTGGGCTACAGTCCATGGGGTCGCAAAACAGTTGGACCCAATTTAGTGACTAAACAGCAAATGTTTTCTAATAACCTGGGGAAATTCACAAGGTAGATGTCAGCCTGGATCGTGGGGGCAGCCATGGCCATGCAACGGGAGCTGAAGGTAGACACAGAGATTCTGCGGGTCCCCGCGGAGCGGATGCAGCTCCGAGAGTCGCCAGTGGGGACAAGTGTAGGAAACCTTATAACTAGCTCATCTGTTCTATCTGTTCTCTGTGACCTGGAGGAAGTATTCCTGCCACGTGGAGGATTTGGATAGAAAGAATGAATCAATGAATCCTTTTTTTGAGGATTTCAAAAAAGCAGATTCAAAAAAAAAAATAGCCCCTTTGGCAGATTAATCAGGCAGGTTTGGGGCTACTTCACAGGCCAGCAAACATGCACGTGCATGTCAGCGACCACACTGCAAAAAAGCAAGGGGACCTGTTTGTTCAGCTAGAAATGCTTACACGGGTTGCTTCCTCTCCCTCCTGGCTTTGTCACTCAACTTTCCTAATTCTGTGCTAGAGAGGTTTTTTTTTTTTTCCCTCCTCTCGGCTTTTTAAAGTAACATCGGTGGAGCAGCTAATGAGGCGGTGGAAACCAAGCTGGTCCATTCTAGGTTGCTAATGACTTCATTCCCGGGAGCCTAATCAAAGATTTGTACATTTAATTGCTGTCAAGTCAGCTCCAACCACCTGCCATTTCTGTGGCACCTGAGCTCGTGGCTCAGGAGCCCCTGATTCTAAATGAATCCATTACCATTTCTAGAGACCAGAAAACCAGGCTGCTGGGCAACCCTGAGTGAGGCTTATCTGCGAGGGCAGAGACCACAGATACTCCGCAGCATGGTTGCGGACCTAACTGGGTCAGCACTGGAGGAAACACTGGAATCAGTTTCTCCTGCTTCTAGCAGTGGGGGAAAGGGTGGGTGAGGTGAGGATGGGGGTGCCGAAATGCTTTTGTCCTTAAGGATGACGTGACTTCCATTGCCAGCATGTGGTTGTGCCATGGATGGATATTCGTTCGAGATGCTCTTCATTGAAAAGAACAATTGTTTTGCTCTTTTTCCCTAATCACATTGTCATTGCACTCTGGGTTTTTGTGGAGATTTGAGGAAATAGAAAGCAGTTCCACTGCACCAGGGTTTAACCTAACGATTGTTCGTTAGGCTACCTAATGATTGTTCGTTAGGCTACCTAACAATTAGACAGGCTACCTCACGGGGATGGAAGTTAATGAGAAAAGAAAGTTATGTTTAGCTGTTGTTCGAATGGCAATAGGAACTCTTGAAATCTCATGTCCTACGTACACTCCAACTTTCACCAAGAACTTGATCGGTGGTGCCTACCTACTAGTGACTGGGTTGGCCCTGAAAAGGGGGCACTGACCCTGAGAACTTAGATATGGAAAGAAGGATTTGTTTCTTTTGTTTACCTTCCCATCACAGGTCCACATTTCACGTGTGAATAAAAGAAACATAACAGGCCAACCAAACGTGGACAGGTACAGTGTTTTGACCTATACACACATAGTCCCTCCCCTCTGAGAAGCCGCTCAGTTGGAATATGGCTAATTGTATTTGGGATTCAGTCTCACTTAGGGTGATCAACCATTTTACCCTGTTCATGGCTAAGCACTTTCCCAGTGTGAAAGCTTAGAATTCTGCACAAACCAGGACATGGTTTACCCCCTCTCCCTTTAATAGAAACTACTTCAAGAGAGGCATATTTTTCATCAGATTTACAAATGAAATGAAGGTAAATACTGTCAGTCTGTGAGTAATTTTTCCATATTCTTGTCAAAAAACAAAAGAGGGAACTAAGGCATTTAGGTCGGTAAATATTCACTCACAAGCCCCAGCTTGCCCTTGACAAATACTTGCTCTAGGCAACTTTGGAACTGGACCCATTTCTCATTATTGACTAGCAGTGAGGAGGTTTTCTTTCTTTGGGAAAGACATTTGCTAAACTTGACTGATTTTTTAAAAAAATCAATTAGGAGAGCCAAATATCTCCACCATTTCAGTGCTACTGTTAGCTTCTCCTTGACCTTGACTTGGACTTCTAGCTTAGCCTCTGGTGGTCCGCCATGGGGGTGGTGGAGGTAGTGTGGTGACTGGCCATGTCTTCAGGCTCTCTGTTAACTGTTATTTTCCCGTGTTTATTTGTTTTCCTCCACTGTACGCTGTTGTCACCACATTCCAGACAAACGCACACTTGTTTTGATTTCCTCCTTACTGCTTAGTCTATTTATATCAGGGGACCCTGGAAAGTGTGCCAGATAACCTGACCAGAAAGCTAAATTCATTATAAGAGCAGATACCATATGATCTGCCAATCAGATGGGAAAATATTGTTCCTTGTTATTCACTTACCACCTCAAATCTTTCCTCAGAGTGCTTGAGAGGAGATACATTTGCTCTTGATTCCTTTGAAACTTGAAGATAGAACTACAAAATAATTGCTATCCATCTGACAGGATCAAGGAGGGCAAATATGTGTGTATGCATATATATATATTTTCATGGAAAAATTGAATTGGCAGCCTTCTTAATGGAAAATTCAGTGCCTTTTGCATTGAGAATCCTGTAGGAGCAAACATGCCCTGAACAGGGGACTTCTGGTTGGTTCTGTCACCTTCTGCTCATCTTGCAAGGCTGCACTGAAGCTCCCTTCTCTACGAATATCTTTCCTTCCCCAGTGGCTCAGGCAGCAAAGAATTTGCCTGCAAGGCGGGAGACCCAGGTGCGATCTCTAGGTCTGGAAGGTCCCCTGGAGAAGGAAATGGCAACCCACTCCAGTATTCTTGCCTGGAGAATTCCATGGTTAGAGGAGCCTAGTGGGCTCTAGTCTGTGGGGTCACAAAGGTTCAGACACGACGGAGCGACTAGCACATTCCTTGCCCAGAGCCTCTCCCTCCATGGGCTGCTCTGATCACTCCTCCCTCCATGGGGCAGTTATTTTGCGTCCCAGGTTTAGCTCTTGCTACGTAGACTTGAGGTCATTTGTGTATCTATTTGTCTCCAAAGTTGGCTGCAAGCCTGCTGAGGTCAGGAACCAGGAGATATTCCTAGTGGGTGCCTTGGGGTGGATCTTGTGAGTGGGTTGTGCCATCCAGTGGGCGTTCCATAAATGTTGTTCATCAAATGCCTAACGGTTCTACTTGAAACAGCTCGGGGGATGTTAAACACATCTCCTGGCTGATCATTTCTGCAGACTTTAACACTGTAAACAGGATTGAGGCCAAGTTAAGTGATTCTTAACGTTCTGCCCTTTAAACATCATTGACGCTGTTGTCACCACATTCCAGACAAACGCACACTTGTTTTGATTTCCTCCTTACTGCTTAGTCTATTTATATCAGGGGACCCTGGAAAGTGTGCCAGATAACCTGACCAGAAAGCTAAATTCATTATAAGAGCAGATACCATATGATCTGCCAATCAGATGGGAAAATATTGTTCCTTGTTATTCACTTACCACCTCAAATCTTTCCTCAGAGTGCTTGAGAGGAGATACATTTGCTCTTGATTCCTTTGAAACTTGAAGATAGAACTACAAAATAATTGCTATCCATCTGACAGGATCAAGGAGGGCAAATATGTGTGTATGCATATATATATATTTTCATGGAAAAATTGAATTGGCAGCCTTCTTAATGGAAAATTCAGTGCCTTTTGCATTGAGAATCCTGTAGGAGCAAACATGCCCTGAACAGGGGACTTCTGGTTGGTTCTGTCACCTTCTGCTCATCTTGCAAGGCTGCACTGAAGCTCCCTTCTCTCGAATATCTTTCCTTCCCCAGTGGCTCAGGCAGCAAAGAATTTGCCTGCAAGGCGGGAGACCCAGGTGCGATCTCTAGGTCTGGAAGGTCCCCTGGAGAAGGAAATGGCAACCCACTCCAGTATTCTTGCCTGGAGAATTCCATGGTTAGAGGAGCCTAGTGGGCTCTAGTCTGTGGGGTCACAAAGGTTCAGACACGACGGAGCGACTAGCACATTCCTTGCCCAGAGCCTCTCCCTCCATGGGCTGCTCTGATCACTCCTCCCTCCATGGGGCAGTTATTTTGCGTCCCAGGTTTAGCTCTTGCTACGTAGACTTGAGGTCATTTGTGTATCTATTTGTCTCCAAAGTTGGCTGCAAGCCTGCTGAGGTCAGGAACCAGGAGATATTCCTAGTGGGTGCCTTGGGGTGGATCTTGTGAGTGGGTTGTGCCATCCAGTGGGCGTTCCATAAATGTTGTTCATCAAATGCCTAACGGTTCTACTTGAAACAGCTCGGGGGATGTTAAACACATCTCCTGGCTGATCATTTCTGCAGACTTTAACACTGTAAACAGGATTGAGGCCAAGTTAAGTGATTCTTAACGTTCTGCCCTTACAACATACAATCTGAGCAGAGGCATCCTTCAAGGTTAAATTGGCCACGACTTGAGAGATGAGATTAAAACCTAAGGTTGAAAAGGCAAGTGATTTGCTTTATTTCTCTCATAGTTTGTGCCTTTGCTTTTCATTCTCACTGATCCCGTGAAACACAGAGCTATGTGAGATAAAATGATCAGGAAGCTCCCATTCCTGCCGCTTTCTTTCTCCCTCCCCCTTTCCCATACAAGTGGGAAAGCTGCCTTCTGCTTTGCTAAGAGAGAGACAGACTGATTCTGTCCTGGAGAAGCATTTATTATCACCCTGCAAAACCTGCCAGGAATAATAATCAAGATGATGCCCTGTGTCCTGGGACAGAGAGGTCTCTGTTCAGCTCAGCCTAGCTCTCAGGTTCATCGCTTCTGCATTCATCTCACCTGAGTATTATGGTAAATGCTGGAAGCAATGGAGAATATTTTTCCCTGGAAACCTTGATCATATTGCAGGCATATCTCACTTTACCCAAGAGATATGGTCCCAAAGAGCTATACTGAAAATCACTTTTTAAAGAAATCCATTCATGTAAAAAATGCACAGGAGGGGGTTTCCCTGGTGGTCCAGTGAGTAAGGACACCGCCTTGCAGTGCAAGGGACGCTGGTTCAATCCCTGGCCTGGGAAGATCCCATGTGCTACGGAGCGGCTGGACTGATGTGTCCAACTACCGAGCCTGAGCTCTGGAGTGTGTGCACCCAGAGCCCGTGCTCTGCAGCGACAAGAGGCCACTGTAATGGGAGGCCCACACAGAACAAAGAACAAAGATGGATGAAAATAGATAAATGAAAGACCAATAGAAGTGGCCAAAAATAAAAAATAAAAATAAAAGTGCACAGGAGGGCTTCCCTGGTGGTCCAGTGAGTAAGGACACCGCCTTGCAGTGCAAGGGACGCTGGTTCAATCCCTGGCCTGGGAAGATCCCATGTGCTACGGAGCGGCTGGACTGATGTGTCCAACTACCGAGCCTGAGCTCTGGAGTGTGTGCACCCAGAGCCCGTGCTCTGCAGCGACAAGAGGCCACTGTAATGGGAGGCCCACACAGAACAAAGAACAAAGATGGATGAAAATAGATAAATGAAAGACCAATAGAAGTGGCCAAAAATAAAAAATAAAAATAAAAGTGCACAGGAGGGCTTCCCTGGTGGTCCAGTGGGTAAAGACACCATCTTTCAGTGCAAGGTGCACCAGTTTGATCTGTGGCCCGGAAATATCCCACGTACCACAGAGCGGCTGGACTGGTATGTGCAATTACGAGCCAGTGCTCTGGAGAACATGTGCCCAGAGCCGGTGCTCTGCTACGAGAGAGATCTCTGCAATGGGAGGCCCACACATGCCAAAGAATAAAAGATGAATGAGAATAAATATAAAAATAAAAGAGGCATAATGGGGAAAAAATGCATTGGAAAAAGCTGGCATTTAGTGGAGGTGTTTATGAATACGTCCAAAGATACATCTCTACTAATGGAATATCAATCCATAATTTCTCTTCTGTGAAAATCCACGTTTTTCACAAAATGGATTTGCTCTAAGTGAGATGTGTAGGAACGGTTAAGGGTTGGTTGCAGGTAGCCTGGAGATGTGTGATTATTAGCAATGATCAATAGGTCAGCTTCCTCCAAAACTCTTGGGCTTTTAGGCCCAGGTTTCTCCTTGACTCTGCTGCCTTGCCAGAGTCCGCTCCTGTGGCTCACCTGGATGAACTAGGGAAAACACAAAAGGAAGAGAGGAGAGTTCTTTCTCCATTTTCTTCTGAAAGTGTGGGCTTGTAGGCAGAGAGTAAGGGAGACAGTTGAGAGAGAAAAGGGAGAAAAGGGAAAAAAATAATCCCCAGAATGTAGGGGAACACTGGGGAGGAAATGAGCCCCCCTGAACTTTTTCCTCTTCCTGGCCTGACTGAGGAGGGGACTCAGTGTGACCTGGAACAACCCTTGCCCCATCCCACTCCTAGGTTCCCACCACATTGCTGACCCTGCAGGCAATGTTTCTGGGCCTCCGTTTTCCACATGGGCACCGCATGGAACCCTGGAAGGGCTCTTCAGTCAGGGGTGCAGAGTGAGGGCGCTGTCTGTTTGGTGTGATGGTTACCGAACCTCACGGGATGTAGTTGTTCACTTAGGCGATACGCCAGAAAGAGAGGAGAGAGTCTAGACAGGAGATTTAGCTTATCAGCTGCCACTGGTAGAATTTTCCCTGCTCCAGACCTTCCTAACATTCCAATCCTTCTGGTTTGCAGTTCCAAATCTGTTCCTAGGCCAACCCAAACCATGACCTGGTTTATATCTCTCATGCAGTATAGATAGCAGGCTGATCTGTGTTACCGGCAGAGTGTATGGAAGCTGTGATTATTTCCCCTTCTTTCTCGTGGGTGAGTCTAGTGTTTCCAGATATAGAAACAGAACTTCTGAGACACAGGTTCCCCTCTGGGTACCCAAATTCCCTGTGCCTCCTCTGGGTCCCCCTTGGGAGGTTTTTATTAATAAATCTCCCAACCATCCTTGGGAGGCTTGTAAAGACTACCGGACACATGGCTGACAAAGTAAAGGTCAGAAAGTTCATCTTGAAACTCCAAATATCCAAGTGTTTTCCATTGTGTAGTCAAAATATACATGTAAACCTCCATCACCATCACTGCCAACCAACCAACACAACACACACACATGAAGTCAGAAGCCTATGGCCCAGCTCCACCACTCACTATTGTGCTGGGACCTGGCTCAGTCTCATCCCCCCAGCCCCAGCTTATTTGTCTGTACAGTGGTGATGATAGTCTCTGGCTCAGAAACTTCTTAGAAAATCCAGTGAGATGCTGGATTGGGAGCTCTTGGAAATTGTATATATATCATCCTGTGTTTCTGCCCATTGGTTGTCCAAGCATCTGCCCTTTTAGGTCCTACAAGGGGACAAAGGCACCTGCAGGTACCAAGCTTGGCTCTTACCCTGACCACCCCTCTGCCATCTCACGCTGCACTATCTCCACAGTCCTGGGATCAACAAGTTTGAAATGCTGTTCCCACAAGCACCCTCTGTGGTCTCTCAGAACAGCAACCAGTTTGCCCTGATGGGTCCGTGCTGCCTAATCCTGACCCCATTTAGACATCACTATAATCATTGAACACATCTACCTGAATGCTGGGGTTAAGAAGAGAATTGTCTCACCTAGCCACTTTTTTATTTTTATAAAAACTTTCATTTAAAATGATCTTGGGTCAGGTTTATTGAGCATAATTTACATATACTAAAACTCTTCATGTAGATGTCTGTGGGTTTGGGCAGACACACTTCTTGTGTGACCACCACCATGATCAACACAGAAAACACTTCCATCACCTCCCAAATGCCTTATTCACCCTTTGGCTGTCAACGTCTTCCCCCTTTCCAGCCCCCAAAACACCTGATTGGTTTTTTGTTCCTATAGTTTTGCCTTTTTCAGAGTGTCATGTCAACACAATCATTAACTATGTAATCTGGGGGACCTGGCCTTTTTCACTGAGCATGACACATTTGAGATTCATCTTGTTGGTACGTGTATCAGTAGTTTGTGCCTCTTCAAGGCTTCATAGTAAGCAGTCCAGGACACGATGTACTAGAATTTCTGTGTCCATTCACCAGTTGAAGGACACTGAAATATTTCCAGTTCTTGGTGATTATAAATAAAGCTACAAACACTTGTGAGGTATTTTGTATGTACCATTTGGCTTTGAGAGATGTATTTGAGCTGAGTTCCAAATGAACACTTGGGGACTGAAAGACCTGGGGGCCCCTGGGGAGAAGGTAGATTATATCCCCTCCATCAGTCAGTCAGGCTCAGACCTGTCAGCTAAACAGAGGTTAGCTGGAGCTAGAGGCTGTTATTGTTTTCGTTGAGGACATTTATCAAATAGAGATTAAAATTAACTCTGTTTTCCTGAGCCCCTGGGGATAAGTATAAGTATATGGTGACAACTATGAGTTTCATGTGCCTAAGGTTATGTAGGAGGTAAAAGAATATGTCCACGGGTCGGCAATTCCCAGGATAGGTCATCTGTGTGTACTGGATGGATTCTTTTTCAAATCATAACTAACACCTCTTTAATAAATAAGGAAGAATCAAGAGCCTGAGGGTAGGCTGTTTATTAACAAACTCCTTACGGTCGTTCAGGTTGAATGAGCTTTCTTTGGAGAACTTAGAGGACTTGTATGTTCCATAGTGATACTTAGATGTTGGCAGAGGTCATCCTGGCTTCCTACAGTTTGAGAGGGCTTCCGCATAGAACTTAGGGAGTGAAATCTTGCTTCCATTTGGATGGTGAGCCATATAGGGTAAAATTAGAGACAGTGATCTGTTTCTAGTTATTGCAATAATTCAAGAAAGAAGTGATAAAATCTGGGGGACAGAGAGAAGGTACCAGATGTAGGAGACTCTTTGATCAGTACAGACTTATCTGGGTTTGGTAACCAATTGAATGGGAAATGGAGAGAGGTGTGGGGCCTGGTTTCTAAGTGGCTGATGAGTGGTTCTATAGGGAGACATAAAAGAAGGAGCTAGTTTGAAGGGGAAGAAAAACAAGTCTGGCTTTAGATCTGCTGTGGAGATGACGAAGAACCTACTTTGACTTCATATAAGGAAGACCTTCCTAACATTTCAACCTGTACATAAATGAGTTCCCCATCACTAGGAGTATTCAAGCAGAGGCCTTCATACCCCTCTGTCAAGGTTGTAGGGGGAAAAAAGGTGATCCCTGTATTGGGTTGGAAGCCAGAGTAAACAGCCTTTCAAAGCTCTTATAGCTTTAAGATTCTATTGATTTCAGACAATGCTGATGTCTCCTAGCAGATCTGAAATCTGACTGTGACATATACCATGCAGTAAAAACAAACAGAAAATGAGCAATTAATTAGGTGCACATTTTGCATGTGTGTCTGGATAGCTGTACATTTACTTTAGGTGCATTTTTACATCCAGAACTTTTGTTACTGCTTAACAAAGCAATGTTCTGCTTTTGACATACTTGTCAGAGTTGGTGGCTGTGACAGAGCTGGGTCTACATGCATATGTGTAAATACGAGGTGGTGTGTGTGTAAATAAAGAGAAAGGACTGTGCTTTGTAACTCAATGATTAGTAGTTTCCTTTTAGTGCAACATGTATTCTATTCCCACAAAGCAGTCATTTATAAATCTTTTGCAAGGCACTGATGCTAAGGAGAGTTAAATATCAATCTAAGTATAACGTCAGTATGTAAACAGAGTGATAAATCGCTAGATTGCTAGGATATAAACCATATGGAACTGCACGAACTGCTCGGAGGAGCCGAGAATAATTTTAGCATTTCATAAAACCTGAGGAGGAGAGCAGTTGATTAAACTTCCCATGCTATTCTGGTTTCACTCTCAAGGCTACATGGAACAACGAGCATCTTGAACAGTAAAACAGAACTTGCTAGATGGTTTCCTTCTAAGGTGGATGAATACAGAAGTGATAAAATCTGGGGGACAGAGAGAAGGTACCAGATGTAGGAGACTCTTTGATCAGTACAGACTTATCTGGGTTTGGTAACCAATTGAATGGGAAATGGAGAGAGGTGTGGGGCCTGGTTTCTAAGTGGCTGATGAGTGGTTCTATAGGGAGACATAAAAGAAGGAGCTAGTTTGAAGGGGAAGAAAAACAAGTCTGGCTTTAGATCTGCTGTGGAGATGACGAAGAACCTACTTTGACTTCATATAAGGAAGACCTTCCTAACATTTCAACCTGTACATAAATGAGTTCCCCATCACTAGGAGTATTCAAGCAGAGGCCTTCATACCCCTCTGTCAAGGTTGTAGGGGGAAAAAAGGTGATCCCTGTATTGGGTTGGAAGCCAGAGTAAACAGCCTTTCAAAGCTCTTATAGCTTTAAGATTCTATTGATTTCAGACAATGCTGATGTCTCCTAGCAGATCTGAAATCTGACTGTGACATATACCATGCAGTAAAAACAAACAGAAAATGAGCAATTAATTAGGTGCACATTTTGCATGTGTGTCTGGATAGCTGTACATTTACTTTAGGTGCATTTTTACATCCAGAACTTTTGTTACTGCTTAACAAAGCAATGTTCTGCTTTTGACATACTTGTCAGAGTTGGTGGCTGTGACAGAGCTGGGTCTACATGCATATGTGTAAATACGAGGTGGTGTGTGTGTAAATAAAGAGAAAGGACTGTGCTTTGTAACTCAATGATTAGTAGTTTCCTTTTAGTGCAACATGTATTCTATTCCCACAAAGCAGTCATTTATAAATCTTTTGCAAGGCACTGATGCTAAGGAGAGTTAAATATCAATCTAAGTATAACGTCAGTATGTAAACAGAGTGATAAATCGCTAGATTGCTAGGATATAAACCATATGGAACTGCACGAACTGCTCGGAGGAGCCGAGAATAATTTTAGCATTTCATAAAACCTGAGGAGGAGAGCAGTTGATTAAACTTCCCCATGCTATTCTGGTTTCACTCTCAAGGCTACATGGAACAACGAGCATCTTGAACAGTAAAACAGAACTTGCTAGATGGTTTCCCTTCTAAGGTGGGATGAATGGACCCAGTGGGTGCTGGTGCTGGAACGCACTGTAGGGATGGACTGGGGAAGGAGTCATCACCCTGCCTCTGTTATCTGGCCTCTTAAATGGTGTGCATGTATGATTAAGGTTCCAAAGACTTTTGCAGGTTTTGCCTGCAAAAAAGAAGCATGAAGATGCCATTGCTTTTAATGTGGTGGGAATGAGGCTAGAACCTGGGTTCTCTCTCCATGCTGAGCTCTTTTCGGGCAGTTACACCAGCTTCACCTCCTCCACCCAACAACTGGTGTTGTGTATTTCATACTTTGCTGTGATCAGAAAAGATTGTCTCTGTTTCCTGGTTTTATCCTTTCCGGTTGTGGGTGTAGCCTGGCGAGGCATGCTGGGGCAGATAGAATTAAGTTGAGAGGTCCTGCAGAGGCTTTGAGGATTTAAGGAATTTCAGCCTAGATCCATGCAGTCTGAGAAGAGCTGAGAATTAAGCAAGTAGGGACTGAATTGTGGAGAAGAAAATGGCAACCCACTTCACTATTCTTGCCTGGAAAATTCCAAGGACAGAGAAGCCTGGTGAGCTACAGTCCATAGCGTCTTGTATGTGTGTGTGTGTGTGTGTGTGTGTGTGTGTGTATAGCTTCCCTGATAGCTCAGTGATGAGGAATCTAGCTGCCATGTAGGACACTCAGGTCCCATCCCTGGATTGGGAAGATCCCCTGGAGGAGGGCATGGCAACCCACTCCAGTATTCTTGCCTGGAGAATCCCATGGACAGAGGGACCTGATGGGCTGCAGTCCATGGGGTCACACAGAGTCGGACACAACTGAAGTGACTAAGCCACAGTGTCAGGGACTTGGACTTAAGCCCAAGAGGCAGCCAAGGTGGAATACAACCTGAACCTTCACTGAAGTGAGGTTTGGCAAATCTGCCCAGAGTTACCCAAGAAGAGAAAATTTTCTGTGGCGTGGCCAGAGGTGAGCCACAGAGGAGATAAAAATCAGTTGATTAAACTTCCCATGCTACGGATGCATGAAAAATTGAACAGTAAAACAGAACTTGCTAGATGGTTTCCTTCTAAGGTGGGATGAATGGACCCAGTGGGTGCTGGTGCTGGAGCACTGTAGGGATGGACTGGGAAGGAGTCATCACCCTGCCTCTGTTATCTGGCCTCTTAAATGGTGTGCATGTATGATTAAGGTTCCAAAGACTTTTGCAGGTTTTGCCTGCAAAAAAAGCATGAAGATGCCATTGCTTTTAATGTGGTGGGAATGAGGCTAGAACCTGGGTTCTCTCTCCATGCTGAGCTCTTTTCGGGCAGTTACACCAGCTTCACCTCCTCCACCCAACAACTGGTGTTGTGTATTTCATACTTTGCTGTGATCAGAAAAGATTGTCTCTGTTTCCTGGTTTTATCCTTTCCGGTTGTGGGTGTAGCCTGGCGAGGCATGCTGGGGCAGATAGAATTAAGTTGAGAGGTCCTGCAGAGGCTTTGAGGATTTAAGGAATTTCAGCCTAGATCCATGCAGTCTGAGAAGAGCTGAGAATTAAGCAAGTAGGGACTGAATTGTGGAGAAGAAAATGGCAACCCACTTCACTATTCTTGCCTGGAAAATTCCAAGGACAGAGAAGCCTGGTGAGCTACAGTCCATAGCGTCTTGTATGTGTGTGTGTGTGTGTGTGTGTGTGTGTGTGTGTATAGCTTCCCTGATAGCTCAGTGATGAGGAATCTAGCTGCCATGTAGGACACTCAGGTCCCATCCCTGGATTGGGAAGATCCCCTGGAGGAGGGCATGGCAACCCACTCCAGTATTCTTGCCTGGAGAATCCCATGGACAGAGGGACCTGATGGGCTGCAGTCCATGGGGTCACACAGAGTCGGACACAACTGAAGTGACTAAGCCACAGTGTCAGGGACTTGGACTTAAGCCCAAGAGGCAGCCAAGGTGGAATACAACCTGAACCTTCACTGAAGTGAGGTTTGGCAAATCTGCCCAGAGTTACCCAAGAAGAGAAAATTTTCTGTGGCGTGGCCAGAGGTGAGCCACAGAGGAGATAAGAGAAGAAGGCTCTCAGTTCAGGCTCTGAGAATCACAGCCACTGAGCCAAGGAGGCTGGGGGCAAAGATGGTAAGGCTGGCTGCCAGGCTTTCCCAGCACCTGCCCCCTGGCACTTAGGGCAAGTGGTCTCCAAGCACAGAGGTGATTGGGCTAAGCTGTAGCTCCAACTCTGCACCTTCGCTTCCAGGGACTGGCTGGCAGAACGGCAGAGTGAAGAGCATCTGGATGAGGAGGGAGGCCCTCCTTTCCGGAAGGAGGACAGGACAGCCCTGGGGAAGGCTGGCCCTGCCACTCTCTGGGGGCAGGAGAGGGGTCCCTGGCTGGCCTCAAGAGAAACTGGGCTTGCAGCAGCCCCTGCACGTCTGACTCCAAACCGGCCTTCTTTCTCCCAAGAGAGTCTGGAGGAGGAAGCCTGGAACATGACCCAAGCCAGAGTCGTCATTTTCCTGCCTTTCTAGTCCATTCTGCAGGAACGTGCCTTCGTTCCATGATGTTTAGGAAAAAAATGAATAAATGAGCATGCTCTAATTTAAAGTGCTGTTAGAGTTTTCCCTTTGGGACGATAATACATGTCTCTTGCATCAGATGTGGCCATTTATTCCAGCTTCATGGAGTAGTGGTTCCATACAATCTTTCCAGAAGTCTCTGGAAAGTTCCCTCACCACTCTTCCAACATGTTTAAGTACCTGGAGCTCAGGGAGGGGTTCTCCTCATAACATCTTGAACAGGACCCAAAGGAACTATCATATCTAAGAATGAGTATATCAAACAGGAGTAGAAAAATGTATGCCCATTACCTTGAGTGGTACCTGGTAGGGCTCTGTGTGAGAATGATCGTCTGAGATTTTAGTGAAATAAACAATTATGAATATATAGGACAGAGATGTTTTGAGTTCAGTGAATTAAATTCAGTGGTTTCCTGTTATCTAAATGGATGGGTAAGGGAGGAGGAGAGACAGGAGAAGAAAAAAGGAGGAGATGGGGAAGGGAGAGAAAAAGGATAAGAAATTGCTATGCTAAACCCTGAGGCCTAAAACCCACTGCACTTCTAAGAGAAGAAGGCTCTCAGTTCAGGCTCTGAGAATCACAGCCACTGAGCCAAGGAGGCTGGGGCAAAGATGGTAAGGCTGGCTGCCAGGCTTTCCCAGCACCTGCCCCCTGGCACTTAGGGCAAGTGGTCTCCAAGCACAGAGGTGATTGGGCTAAGCTGTAGCTCCAACTCTGCACCTTCGCTTCCAGGGACTGGCTGGCAGAACGGCAGAGTGAAGAGCATCTGGATGAGGAGGGAGGCCCTCCTTTCCGGAAGGAGGACAGGACAGCCCTGGGGAAGGCTGGCCCTGCCACTCTCTGGGGGCAGGAGAGGGGTCCCTGGCTGGCCTCAAGAGAAACTGGGCTTGCAGCAGCCCCTGCACGTCTGACTCCAAACCGGCCTTCTTTCTCCCAAGAGAGTCTGGAGGAGGAAGCCTGGAACATGACCCAAGCCAGAGTCGTCATTTTCCTGCCTTTCTAGTCCATTCTGCAGGAACGTGCCTTCGTTCCATGATGTTTAGGAAAAAAATGAATAAATGAGCATGCTCTAATTTAAAGTGCTGTTAGAGTTTTCCCTTTGGGACGATAATACATGTCTCTTGCATCAGATGTGGCCATTTATTCCAGCTTCATGGAGTAGTGGTTCCATACAATCTTTCCAGAAGTCTCTGGAAAGTTCCCTCACCACTCTTCCAACATGTTTAAGTACCTGGAGCTCAGGGAGGGGTTCTCCTCATAACATCTTGAACAGGACCCAAAGGAACTATCATATCTAAGAATGAGTATATCAAACAGGAGTAGAAAAATGTATGCCCATTACCTTGAGTGGTACCTGGTAGGGCTCTGTGTGAGAATGATCGTCTGAGATTTTAGTGAAATAAACAATTATGAATATATAGGACAGAGATGTTTTGAGTTCAGTGAATTAAATTCAGTGGTTTCCTGTTATCTAAATGGATGGGTAAGGGAGGAGGAGAGACAGGAGAAGAAAAAAGGAGGAGATGGGGAAGGGAGAGAAAAAGGATAAGAAATTGCTATGCTAAACCCTGAGGCCTAAAACCCACTGCACTTCTCAGAGGAAGTCTGTCCATTTCACTGACTGCCAGGAGATGGGTAAATGCACATACCATAGTTAGAAGGCATCCTCATTCTGTCCACTGCCCCGCTAGTGGCCTGACCTTTGGCAGACACAGAATGTATTTGCTCCCGCTTGACTCCTGGTGGCAAATCCACTTAGATAAAACACTCCTCTCAAGGCCACCTCTTGGCTGGTGACTTCTGGGGTGCCCACACTCCACTTTCCTGCTTCGAGATCTTCCTTGTCGAGTCCCCCCTTATCACTGGGAAAACTTGACCTCCAGCACACAAAGCGTGCCCCGCATGCACAGGGGGCAGGTGGGGGAATGGAACTTTCTGACTTTAAAGTCAACCTGGCTTTGCTTCTCTTTGAACAGGGCGGTTGTATTTTGAAACTATTTATGAAAAGTTCTCTGAGCTCTGACCTGCAAACACAGACAGCAAGAAACTGGGGCCGGAGTGTCCACATGGCGGAGGTGAGGACAACTGAGTTGAAGAATAATAGAATCTGTCACTGATTGCTTAGGGTTTCGAATTCTCTGAAGGCAGTTCTTTCTGGTCTTGGGCCTTTGGTCTGGGATGGGGGGTTGGGAAACAGGCTTCTGAAATAAAGTCTATTAGAGTCTTTGCCTGGCTGTTCACCAACGGTGAAAACTTGGGTGTTGTGCTTTGCTCAGGAAGCTCTTTTATCAAGAACAACATCTACTTCACAGGATCGTTGAGAGGATTAAATGAAGAATTAAAACTTTATAAGAGCTTCCCAAATATTTTATGTCTTCCCCATTTTACAGATAAAGATATTGAGGCCCAGAAAGGGTAAATAACTTGCCCGAGCTGCAAAGATTTGCATTCAAGAATTTGGGCCAGAGTAGGTGATCAAGAAAGGCCAGATAAAATCAAATTTGACATCGTATTACTATGATTCTATCTATGGGGCTGGTTTATGTATCATAGGTTCAAGGTGGCTGGTATATTATGGGTTCTTAGTGAACAATAAATAATAGCCATCAGCAATTTGCCTTTGGGGCTAAAAGAACCACAGTGCTTTTTAATTTTTTCACAAATTGTATTAGGGTCGATTTTCTTCTATGAGGCATTCTTGGAGACAAAAGGGACAATGAACCCCTGTTGCATTTGTTCTGTGATTCTCGTAATATCAAAGGTATAACCCCCAGCGATAGATACAAAGTGAGGAAAGGATGAACAAATACAGTCCTTCATGTAGAGTTTTGCAAATAGTACATGTCCAATAAATATACATCGATTGGGTGTTTAGAAAGATTAGTTCTCTGATATTCTGGGAGAAGGCCAACAAGTCCTGGAAAAGAAAACAGACATTTCATGTTGTTGTGCGTGTCCCTCCCTGGAGAAAGATAAACAAGCCGTTGTGTCCACAGGGCTGGGGTCAATGTGACACTATGAACTACGAAAATGGAATCAGTTATTTTGGCAACCAGAGTCCTAAACACTCACCACGGCACCAGATGATATTTATTCCAAGGAGAAGATTATTCTAATGTATCTCTTGGATTAAGTTTTTACTGTGACAAGGGCTCTGTGTCAGAGTCAGCTAAAATAAACTAACGGTGCCTTACCAGTGGAGTTGCTTTTTCACTTTCAAAATTCCACCTGCATCCTTACAGATGGTGTTTGTGACTCGACCCCCAGAACAACCATGGGGACTACATAGAGCAAGTGTTTTGATTTGTGATCTTTCCTGGGGGCGGCTGGGGAGCTTGTGTATCATGAATTCATCTGGCAAGGTGGCAGGTCCTGCTTACCTCGTGGCAGACTCCCCTCTGAGCTCTTCAGGTGCATCTTTAGGGGGAGTCAGGCGTCCTTGTGGTGAGCATGTGCAACTTCGTGGAGTGAGTGACCTTGGGCAAGTGACTGAAGCACTTCCTTTTGTTGCCTGGAAGGTGGGAGTACTAACTGGGCTGACCTCATAAGGTTATTGGAAAGATCACCTGAGTTGACGCCGCCGAAGCCTTCGGAGCAGAACTGGTGTATCTGAATGCTCAGTAAATACTGACTAGTATTTG
The DNA here is from genome assembly GCA_022376925.1 of Tragulus kanchil. Taxonomy (NCBI): domain Eukaryota; kingdom Metazoa; phylum Chordata; class Mammalia; order Artiodactyla; family Tragulidae; genus Tragulus; species Tragulus kanchil. The sequence continues at coordinate 70,363,687 of JAIOJX010000003.1, read as the reverse complement.
TCCTTCTCCCAAAGTCACCTCTCCAGCCATTGGTGGAACCAGGATTGGAACCCAGGTGGCCTGGCTCAAGAACCTGGGTGTCTAATTGCTATTTATTCTGAATGAGTAACCAGAGAAGTGAAGAAATAGCCTACAGTCATACGGCAAGACAGTGGCCCGAAGCCACTGTCTTCCTGTCCCTCGGGCCACAGTTCTGGCACTAGGTGGGGGCAGGGCTGCGGAGAGTGTGCAGGTGCTCCGCCCTGGAGGAGGCGGGGAGGTCCAGACACCTGCTTTGTCCTTGGATGACTGCTCCCTCCAGGCTGCAGAGGTGCCTGCACACACAGGCGGAAGGACGCTTGGGACCACGGACATCAGTCCTCTACCCTTTGGTGGAAAACGACTGGATGCTGTCGCTCATTGGAGGGAAGGGAGGGACGGGGAAAAGAAGGGAGTGAGCTCAGTCATGTTCGTAAGTGGTAACTGAATAGCGCTCTCCAGTTTACAAAGCACTTTCACATCCATTGTCTCTCACCCGGGTCCTTGGGCCAACCGTGTGACGTAGATTATTTTCTCCATTTTTGAAGCAACCCAAGCGCAGCCACTTTGTGTGAGCTTGTGCGAGTGTTGAGGTTGGCAAACCTCAGAGCCCAGCCTTCCTCCCAGGGTCTTCTGACTCTAGATCTTATGTTCCTATCTGGACAAAATATTCCACCCATTACACTGAAGAACCTTGGTCCTTGGCCTCGTAAAAAAAAAAAAAAAAAAAAGACTTCTTGATCTTTGCATAGCATTGGTTTTGATCTTCTTCGGGAAGTTCCAACTGGAACCTTCTGGAAGACGGAGAGTAGGGGACAAATGAATTCCCAGATCACATCCACAGTCATGGATTCTGTGATTCTTTTCCAGAATTTTATGAAACAAATAAAATCATTTACTTGGAATGCCGGGTATAGGAACTGTCACAGAAGGGGTAAAGAACCATTTGTTTGGGATCATCTAATCATGTGCTATACCTAAAAAAATAAAATGTATGGGAGAAGGAAAGGGACCATGAGGAAGAATATTTCATTAACTTTTTTAAAAAGTCTATTTGTTTATTTTTCTATTCTGGGTTTTACTGCTGGTGCCGAAGCCTTGAGCAGAACTGGTGTATCTGAATGCTCAGTAAATACTGACTAGTATTTGTCCTTCTCCCAAAGTCACCTCTCCAGCCATTGGTGGAACCAGGATTGGAACCCAGGTGGCCTGGCTCAAGAACCTGGGTGTCTAATTGCTATTTATTCTGAATGAGTAACCAGAGAAGTGAAGAAATAGCCTACAGTCATACGGCAAGACAGTGGCCCGAAGCCACTGTCTTCCTGTCCCTCGGGCCACAGTTCTGGCACTAGGTGGGGGCAGGGCTGCGGAGAGTGTGCAGGTGCTCCGCCCTGGAGGAGGCGGGGAGGTCCAGACACCTGCTTTGTCCTTGGATGACTGCTCCCTCCAGGCTGCAGAGGTGCCTGCACACACAGGCGGAAGGACGCTTGGGACCACGGACATCAGTCCTCTACCCTTTGGTGGAAAACGACTGGATGCTGTCGCTCATTGGAGGGAAGGGAGGGACGGGGAAAAGAAGGGAGTGAGCTCAGTCATGTTCGTAAGTGGTAACTGAATAGCGCTCTCCAGTTTACAAAGCACTTTCACATCCATTGTCTCTCACCGGATCCTTGGGCCAACCGTGTGACGTAGATTATTTTCTCCATTTTTGAAGCAACCCAAGCGCAGCCACTTTGTGTGAGCTTGTGCGAGTGTTGAGGTTGGCAAACCTCAGAGCCCAGCCTTCCTCCCAGGGTCTTCTGACTCTAGATCTTATGTTCCTATCTGGACAAAATATTCCACCCATTACACTGAAGAACCTTGGTCCTTGGCCTCGTAAAAAAAAAAAAAAAAAAAGACTTCTTGATCTTTGCATAGCATTGGTTTTGATCTTCTTCGGGAAGTTCCAACTGGAACCTTCTGGAAGACGGAGAGTAGGGGACAAATGAATTCCCAGATCACATCCACAGTCATGGATTCTGTGATTCTTTTCCAGAATTTTATGAAACAAATAAAATCATTTACTTGGAATGCCGGGTATAGGAACTGTCACAGAAGGGGTAAAGAACCATTTGTTTGGGATCATCTAATCATGTGCTATACCTAAAAAAATAAAATGTATGGGAGAAGGAAAGGGACCATGAGGAAGAATATTTCATTAACTTTTTTAAAAAGTCTATTTGTTTATTTTTTCTATTCTGGGTTTTTACTGCTGCTGCAGGCTCTTCTCTAGTTGCAGGGAATGGGGGCTACTCCCCTTGAGGAGAGCAGGCTTCTTATTGCGGTGACTTCTCTCATTGTGGAACTCGGGCTCTAGGGCACGTGGGCTTCAGTAGTTGCACCACATGGGCTCAACAGTTGCAGCTCCAAGGCTCCAGAGCACAGGCTCAACAGCTGTGGTTCACGGGCTTCATTGCTCCTCAGCATGTGGGATCTTCCCAGATCAGGGATTGAACCCGTGTCTCCTGCCTTGGAGACTTTATAACTTGGAACTCTTTACAGCTGAGATACCAGGGAAGCCCAAATTTCATTAACTTTTTATGTTACTGTCTCATTCTGATTTGTCTTTTGTTTCAAAACTTTAGTCCACAGCAGTCTTCCACAGAAAACAGGGCTCTCTGGATTTTCTCCGATTCATCACACTTCTTTCCCTCACGTATCCAGAGGCTGTTTTTCATTTTGAAGCCAATTACTGCTTCTTTGATTCTGTGGAAAATCGCCCTTGTCACCGTGTTGTATAATTACTTCCATGGCAATGGGCTGAAGTTAGAGATGGGCCATTATGTGAGGCCGCAGGCTGAGCCGAGAGACCAGAGCTAAGAGTTCCTTTTAAAATGGCCATCCTTAATAATAGCAGGACAGAGGTAGGAAATTACTGGCATGATAAATTGCTCTTTCAATAAAGGCTCTGTTCCTATCTTTTAAAAAAAAAAAAAAAAAGCTGTACCACACTGAGAAAATGTCACCACATTTTTAATTGTGGATCATTTTGTGTAAGAAAAACCACCCAGTGAAAATGGTCTAATGAAATGTGCTGAGTTCCGCTTTGGTCAAGCTCCACGCTGTCCTAAAGGAGCAAAGACACACAAACAGTATTTGCTTTAAAAGTGTAAATGATCATTTGCATCAAAAGCAATGCAGAAGATGGAGGCGTGGAGCTTGGCCCCTAAGCAGAGTGACTCCTTTTATACACACTTACAGAAAAGGGTAGCTGGTAAAGGAAGTGGGGTGTACTGCCACCAAGCGGTAAGCCAAATACGACAGGTGACTACCGGGGTCCCTCATTTATCCAGAACACAGCCTCGTCTATCCGGAAGACAGGCACCAATTAGGAAAAATGCGAAGCCACCCTCAAGTGCCACCAAGGTTAGGAAAAACCACGTTCTACACCTAGTGTGCTTTACTCAAAGGCTGCATGCAATCTTAGCACCTGGTAGCCTTGTCTGTGCTTATCTTAGGCATGATTCTAACAAGCTTGCTTTCAATCCTCATAGCCAGTTAGAATCAAGAGACAAGAGTGGGAAGAAGATGGGGCTTCCCTGGTAGTCCAGTGGGTGGAGAGTCCACCTTGCAGTGCAAGGGGCACCAGTTCGATCCCTGGCCCAGGAAGATCCCACGTGCCATGGAGCGGCTGGACCGGTGTGTCCAGTTAGGAGCCAGTGCTCTGAAGCACATGCCAAAGAATAAAGAGGGATAAAAATAAATCACAAAAAACCAACAAAAGAGGCCAAAATTAAAAAATAAAAGAGTAGGAAGAAGAAAGGAAAGTGACTAGACTGGGTATTTCAGACCTATTTTCAGTCTAACAGATACATTTTATTCTAATGGTAACCAATCTCAACCGGTGTCCACTGGTGTGATGGACTCATTTTAAAGATGATAAAACCAGTTCAGTGAAGGTCAGACAGCCAGTAAAGGGCAGACTTGTACTACCATTAGGATGCTGTGACCCCAGACCTCATGTCCTTCCTCTTCTGCCCCTAGCCTTTCCAAAGACAAGCCCTCTGAGAAGCCCTGATGATCAGGGCAATGGCTGGAGGCAAAATGGAATCGTACTTAAAACTGAGCATACTTTGGGACTGTTCAAGTGCAGAGGGAAAGTGTCTCGCCCATCCCCAAATGCATCTTAGAGGATAGTTGTCTTGACTTTGCATCTTCAAGAAGATGTTCAGCTACTTACAGCCATCTCCATGTAATCAGTAGACAGCGCCCTGAGCAGGATGTTAGGGCAGGATATTTTCAAGGCGATAGAGCTTGGGGTCCGAGTGTAGCCTTGCCTTTCACTAACGGTGGGATCTTGGTCATATTACCTGACCTCCTTGTGCTCCGTGTCCTCATCAGAAAAGTTAGCATGATGATTATATCTCCTACTTCGTGGAGGTGGTTTGGAGAATTCAGTGAGGGGAAATTTACATAAGTAGTTAAACCAGGACCTGCTACTTGGTATGCCTCACATATCCAGCATGGACATTGCAGCATTTTGAAAGCTCACATTTTTTAAGGACTAAATGTGGGTTCTTATTTAAACTTATGTGCATTTTTGGCATGATTCTAACAAGCTTGCTTTCAATCCTCATAGCCAGTTAGAATCAAGAGACAAGAGTGGGAAGAAGATGGGGCTTCCTGGTAGTCCAGTGGGTGGAGAGTCCACCTTGCAGTGCAAGGGGCACCAGTTCGATCCCTGGCCCAGGAAGATCCCACGTGCCATGGAGCGGCTGGACCGGTGTGTCCAGTTAGGAGCCAGTGCTCTGAAGCACATGCCAAAGAATAAAGAGGGATAAAAATAAATCACAAAAAACCAACAAAAGAGGCCAAAATTAAAAAATAAAAGAGTAGGAAGAAGAAAGGAAAGTGACTAGACTGGGTATTTCAGACCTATTTTCAGTCTAACAGATACATTTTATTCTAATGGTAACCAATCTCAACCGGTGTCCACTGGTGTGATGGACTCATTTTAAAGATGATAAAACCAGTTCAGTGAAGGTCAGACAGCCAGTAAAGGGCAGACTTGTACTACCATTAGGATGCTGTGACCCCAGACCTCATGTCCTTCCTCTTCTGCCCCTAGCCTTTCCAAAGACAAGCCCTCTGAGAAGCCCTGATGATCAGGGCAATGGCTGGAGGCAAAATGGAATCGTACTTAAAACTGAGCATACTTTGGGACTGTTCAAGTGCAGAGGGAAAGTGTCTCGCCCATCCCCAAATGCATCTTAGAGGATAGTTGTCTTGACTTTGCATCTTCAAGAAGATGTTCAGCTACTTACAGCCATCTCCATGTAATCAGTAGACAGCGCCCTGAGCAGGATGTTAGGGCAGGATATTTTCAAGGCGATAGAGCTTGGGGTCCGAGTGTAGCCTTGCCTTTCACTAACGGTGGGATCTTGGTCATATTACCTGACCTCCTTGTGCTCCGTGTCCTCATCAGAAAAGTTAGCATGATGATTATATCTCCTACTTCGTGGAGGTGGTTTGGAGAATTCAGTGAGGGAATTGACATAAGTAGTTAAACCAGGACCTGCTACTTGGTATGCCTCACATATCCAGCATGGACATTGCAGCATTTTGAAAGCTCACATTTTTTAAGGACTAAATGTGGGTTCTTATTTAAATTGCTTATCTGTTCATTCATTCAATCCTGATTTACTAACTATTGATACATACTATAACAGGCTTCCCAGGTACTGGGAAAGAACCAGGTTGGTAAAGAACCCACCTGCCAGTGCAGGAGACACAAGAGACTCAGGTTCAGTTCCTGAGTCAGGAAGATCCCCTGGAGGAGGAAATGGCAACCCACTCCAGGATTCTTGCCTGGAAAATCCCATGGACAGAGGAGCCTGGTGGGCTGTAATCCACAGGACTGCAAAGAGTTAGACATGACTGAGCTTGCCACCTGTAAGCCAACAGTGGGAGACCTCTAAGGAAACAAATATAAATAAGCTATAGGTCTTCCCAACAAGAGCCCAGACCTTTCAACAGAAACTTCAGCAATGCGGGTGAAGCATTTCTGTGGGAACACAGATATGGGAACACATATCCTGTCTCCACTCAGGGTAGCCTCCGGGAGGTGACAGTCCGTGGAAGGGGAGGAGGAAAGGAGATTCCAGGGAAGAACACAGCTTGTACAAGTAAAGACTCGGATGGAGGAAGAGCAGGTGGCTTTGCATATTGGGGTGCCGAGTGTGGGTGAGGGCGTAGAAGCTGGTGAGGCTGAGGAGGGTAGTAGGACACCCTGGGGGGGCCTTGAGTGGTGGGCTAGATCTTAAGGTGTATTCTATAGTTTGCAAACTTCTTGGCACTCGGTAGTTTTTCCCAAACAAAATCTCCTGGAAAGCACCTGTATATTGAAGCAGATGATAAAAGCAACATTTTACTAGGGAATGTTTTCCCTGGCAGGCCAGTGGTTAGGACTTGGTGCTTTCACTGTGGGGGTCTGGGTTCCATCCTTAGTCAGGGAACGAAGATTCTATGTGTATGTATGCTCAGGTGCTGCAGTCGTGTCTGGCTGTTTGCAGCCCTATGGACGGTAGCCCGCCAGGCTCCTCTGTCCGTGGAATTCTCCAGGCAAGAATCCTGGAGTGGGGTGCCATTTTCTCCTCCAGGGGATCTTCCTGATTCAGGGTCTGAACCTGTGTCTCTTATGTCTCCTGCGTTGGGAGAGGGGTTCTTTGCCATTAGTGCCACCTGGGAAGCCCCTAAGATTCCTGAAAAGGTGGAAGTGAAGTCATTCACTTGTGTCCGACTCTTTGCGACCCATGGATGAGCCATGAGTACTGGAGTGAGTGGCCTTTCCTTTTTCTAGGGGTTCTTCCCAACCCAGGGATGGAACCTAGGTCTCCTGCATTGCAGGCAGGTTTTTTTTTTTTTTTTTTTTAACTTCTGAGTCACCAGGGAAGCCCAAGATTCCAAAAGCCTGCAAAAATAAGAAAATGAGTGAATGAATAAATAAATGAATAAAAATATTAGGGAATGGTTAGTTTGTAAGTCAAATGTATAACAGTTACCAAATCAACCAATAAGAATAAGAAGATATTAATATAAAAATGTAGGGTGCTTTGATATGTTCTTCTTGTCCTGCTGCTCGTTTAGGTTTTGATCTTAAACTTGAGGCTGGTTGTGTACAGTGCAGCCAGACTGACTCCCTTTGCTGTAACGATACTGTAAGGGTGACGCATGGTATCTCCGGGGAGGACCTCTCCCCAGGCAGCTGGGAGCTGGCTGCCGAGGATTAGTAGGCTGGAAACCAAGTTGGCACCTATTGAAGGCTCTGGGCTCGCTCCCGGGGCTGAATCATATGTCCTGATGGAAACTTTCCCCATCCTGGGAACCATTAATGTGTCATAAGCCATCACTTAAAAATGATGGGCTGTTGGGGGACTTCCTTTCTTGCTGGGCCCACAGGTCCTTATCCTCACTCACAGACTGAAGCGTCTGAACATATAGGAGGGGAAATCCTTGAATCCCCTCCTCCTGGATCTGTCCTATGAGACCAGACATGGAAACCATTTACTCTGGGTTTCTTGGGAGGACAGTCTTTGTCACCCTCCTAAGTCCTTGAGACTGACCTCTGCTTTTTTTGTTGTTGTTGTTGTTGTTTTTTAATTTTGACCTCTTTTATTGTTTTTTATTTATTTATTTTCATCCGTCTTTGTTCTTTGGCCTGTGTGGGCCTCCCATTGCTGTGGCCTCTCCTGTTGTAGAGCACTGGTGCTGGGCACATGCACTCCAGAGCGCTGGCTCGTCATTGGACACACTGGCCCAGCCGCTCAGCAGCACGTGGGATCTTCCTAGACCAGGGATCGAACCAGCGCCCCTTGCACGGCAAGGCAGACTCTTTACCCACTGGACCACCAGGGAAACCCACTTTTTTTTTTTAAAATTAGTTAATTATTTTATTTTACTTTAACTGAGTTTTGTTGTTTACTGCATGAATCAGCCATAGGTATACACATGTCCCCTTCCGCCCAACCTTCCCTCCGATCTCTCTCCCCATCCCACGCCTTTAAGTTGTTACAAAGCCCCTGTGTAGGTTCTCAGAGTCTTACAGCCGAGTCACATTTGACTGCTGCTTTTTATTCACAGAATCCTAGCTCTGGTTTCCTCCCTGGCAGGCTCCGGGTGACCAGTCAAAAGGAAGGGCTCCTGTCAGCCTGGCACCTTGATTATGGGGTTCACCAAGGAACAGCCAACAAGCAGAATGGTCACAGTGACAGAGGTCCTCCTCTGAGGATGGACATCAGCGTTGCCAGTGTTTGAGTAGCAGGGCTGAACTTCGAAGCGACCTCAGCGTTCGGAGCATCTTCTGGTTTCCCTGTTCACCGTATGCAACTATGATGTAGAGGGTGAGTGCGATGGGACCAAGCGTTTGCTAACACGTTACATCTGAACAGTGCCCAGTGATGCCAGGACCAAATGGACAGGGCGAGGGAAAGGATGGCAGAGAAAGAGGCTTTTCAAGACCTACCCCGGAGTCTTCCTTTTGTCTCCGCCCCCGGCTGTCCCCGCTTCATCCTGCTGATAAATCTAGGCGGTGATGTCTCTACTGAATTGTATCTGCAGAAAGAAGGGAAAACAGAGCTCTTGTGACATCAAAGACCGTCATCCGGGTTTCTTATTGACTTTTAGATAAGTGGCACGCCCACATCCTTCACTCTGGACGAAGACTCCCAAGCCTGCTAGTTCACCAGAGACGCGTGACTTTTAGACTGCAGAAAGTTTGAGATATTACCCAAGTAACTCTCTTCATTCCTACGTGTGGAACTCCCTTCAACACACACACATACACGCGCACACACGCACAGTAATTTTTACGCCCATTTTTGTAGATGTCACCCTATACACCCTTCGCCTGTGCTTCCCATTCATTGCTCTTGCAACATCTGCATTTCCCTATGTTGTGACATCAGTCTTGTTGGCTCCTGCCAGCTCTGCCATGTTGCCCACATGCTGGGAGGCTCTCCTGGTTCACCCCAAGCCCACAGAACCCCCAGAGGCTTCCCCCTGGAGGAGGAGGGTCCTGGGGGTGTGGAAAGAAATAAGAACAGGGCGGCACAGTCCACGGGCTGAGGACATCTGTCTGACTGCTCGGTTCCCCCCTGCCCGCGACCTCCCGGAGGCCTCCACTGGATCAAGCAATTAACATGATCAGGACCAAGTGCCGCCCAATTTAATTCAATTAGTCTTCACCGCAAGAGAAAATATGGTTATTAGAGTGACAGGCCCTGGGTGAGGGATATAGGCTTGGGGCCAGCAGTCTGCCCACATGTCGCCAGGCTGCGCGGAGGGCACAGAGGAGGATCTGTGAGGAGACAGGGTGGAGTGGGATCTGCCATGGATTAGATGTCTGGACCTGACTACCGGGAAGCAGCTGTGCTGACACTGTGGGCATAGCTGTTACCAAGGAGAAGCCAGGCTTAGCTGTTCCATGATAACTGTGACTCATTCACCAAATCCCAGGGAGGAAGGGGAGACGTCGAATGAATGACAGCAGCCAGCAGAGAGAAAGGAACCGTTTCCTAAAGCTGGGCTTCCCAGGTGGCTCAGTAGTAAAGAATCAGCCTGCCAATGCAGGAGACACAAGAGACGTGGGTCTGATCTCTGAGTTGGGAAGATCCCTGGAAGAGGGCATGGCAACCGACTCTGGTATTCTGGCCTGGGAATTCCACGGACAGAAGAGCCTGGAGGACTGTCGTCCTTGGGGTCCCAAAGAGTTGGACGTGACTGAGCACAAACAAAACTTCTTCCTAAAGCTACTGTTTTAAAGGAAATTCCTTATTTATAGGTCATAAGTCTCTATGACAAATTTGATCCCTAAGAAGACGGTGTAGAGCTAAGAAAGCTTTATCTTGGGGGCTTCTTAGGTGCTCCAGTGGTTAGGCCTTTGTTTTCCAAAGCACGAAGTGCAAGTTCGATCCCTGCTCCAGGAGCTAAGATCCCTCATGCCTTTTGGCCGAAAAAAAGCCCCAAACACAAGCAACTCAAACCACAGAAGCAATTTTGTAGCGAAGCCAGTAAACACTTTGAAAATGGTCCACATCAAAACAAAAATCTTAAAAAAAAGAAAAAAAAAACCTTTATCTTTCTCTGATGTGCCATTGCGGCTGTGGTATTTAATAATAATTCACATCTCCGTATATGTCACATGAATGGTTAGCTTGCCACTGTTCAGTGCTGTTCGTGGGAGCAGCCATATTTAACCTCCAAGAGATAAAGCCCTGTGAGATAAATCCCTTCTTACCCCCATGTTACAGATGGAAAAAATGAGACTTAGAGTGGTTGAGTCACTCCCAAGGTCGCCTGGCTGGTGAGGGATCTGGCCAGCAGTCTGCCCACATGTCGCCAGGCTGCGAGGGCACAGAGGAGGATCTGTGAGGAGACAGGGTGGAGTGGGATCTGCCATGGATTAGATGTCTGGACCTGACTACCGGGAAGCAGCTGTGCTGACACTGTGGGCATAGCTGTTACCAAGGAGAAGCCAGGCTTAGCTGTTCCATGATAACTGTGACTCATTCACCAAATCCCAGGGAGGAAGGGGAGACGTCGAATGAATGACAGCAGCCAGCAGAGAGAAAGGAACCGTTTCCTAAAGCTGGGCTTCCCAGGTGGCTCAGTAGTAAAGAATCAGCCTGCCAATGCAGGAGACACAAGAGACGTGGGTCTGATCTCTGAGTTGGGAAGATCCCTGGAAGAGGGCATGGCAACCGACTCTGGTATTCTGGCCTGGGAATTCCACGGACAGAAGAGCCTGGAGGACTGTCGTCCTTGGGGGTCCCAAAGAGTTGGACGTGACTGAGCACAAACAAAACTTCTTCCTAAAGCTACTGTTTTAAAGGAAATTCCTTATTTATAGGTCATAAGTCTCTATGACAAATTTGATCCCTAAGAAGACGGTGTAGAGCTAAGAAAGCTTTATCTTGGGGGCTTCTTAGGTGCTCCAGTGGTTAGGCCTTTGTTTTCCAAAGCACGAAGTGCAAGTTCGATCCCTGCTCCAGGAGCTAAGATCCCTCATGCCTTTTGGCCGAAAAAAAGCCCCAAACACAAGCAACTCAAACCACAGAAGCAATTTTGTAGCGAAGCCAGTAAACACTTTGAAAATGGTCCACATCAAAACAAAAATCTTAAAAAAAAGAAAAAAAAAAACCTTTATCTTTCTCTGATGTGCCATTGCGGCTGTGGTATTTAATAATAATTCACATCTCCGTATATGTCACATGAATGGTTAGCTTGCCACTGTTCAGTGCTGTTCGTGGGAGCAGCCATATTTAACCTCCAAGAGATAAAGCCCTGTGAGATAAATCCCTTCTTACCCCCATGTTACAGATGGAAAAAATGAGACTTAGAGTGGTTGAGTCACTCCCCAAGGTCGCCTGGCTGGTGAGGGAGGAAGTCGACTCCAGTCACACTTGTGCATCACAAAGCCCTCATTCTTGACCATCATTCCAGATTTCCCCTTGGTTTGAATCTCCTTGGTGTGAAATCACATGTTCTTTATTTAAAAAAAATTTTTTTTTAATGTGGACCATTTTTAAAGTCTTCATTGAATTTGTTGCAATATTGTTTCTGTTTTAGGTTTTGGTATTTTGGTCTCCAAGGCCTGTGGGATCTTAGCTCCCCTACTAGGGATTGAACATGCACCCCGTGCCTGGAAGGCAAAATCTTAGCCACCTTGGAAGCCTCTGACACTCCCACATCTTCTTTACCTCTTTTGAATGTATGAATGGCATGTATGAATGTCTCTTAAGAGAAAGAGGTCTCTCCAAACACTTAGGGGTGCATGGGATACCCAAGACCTGTGTCCGTATAGAACCGTATTGCCATTCCTTAACCAACATCGTGGGTTCAAATCCCATCTCTGCCTAGCTGTGTGACTGGGAAGTCTCAGTGTGTGGGTTTCCCCACATGTAAATGAGAAACAAGATTTCCTCCTAAGATTGTGAGAGAAGCTAACAGAGTCAACGCACTGCAAATGGTGCTTGGAAAAGGTGTGCAGAAATTGCCAGCTAATATTATCACTTCCCTTGTGAAAGCAACTTGTGTCAAAATTGGAAGCAAAGGAGGTTTTCCTTGGTGTGCATGGATTTGCAATACATTCCGGAGTCGGACTTCAGCTGGCACTATGGTCATGAATGGTCCTAATGGCCAAGGAGTACCATCCTGTCAGAGTAGGGGTCAACCACAGAAGCATTTTTAAGCCAGTAAACACTTTGAAAATGGTCCACATCAAAACAAATCTTAAAAAAGATTTTTGTGCCATTGCGGCTGTGGTATTTAATAATAATTCACATCTCCGTATATGTCACATGAATGGTTAGCTTGCCACTGTTCAGTGCTGTTCGTGGGAGCAGCCATATTTAACCTCCAAGAGATAAAGCCCTGTGAGATAAATCCCTTCTTACCCCCATGTTACAGATGGAAAAAATGAGACTTAGAGTGGTTGAGTCACTCCCCAAGGTCGCCTGGCTGGTGAGGGAGGAAGTCGACTCCAGTCACACTTGTGCATCACAAAGCCCTCATTCTTGACCATCATTCCAGATTTCCCCTTGGTTTGAATCTCCTTGGTGTGAAATCACATGTTCTTTATTTAAAAAAAATTTTTTTTTAATGTGGACCATTTTTAAAGTCTTCATTGAATTTGTTGCAATATTGTTTCTGTTTTAGGTTTTGGTATTTTGGTCTCCAAGGCCTGTGGGATCTTAGCTCCCCTACTAGGGATTGAACATGCACCCCGTGCCTGGAAGGCAAAATCTTAGCCACCTTGGAAGCCTCTGACACTCCCACATCTTCTTTACCTCTTTTGAATGTATGAATGGCATGTATGAATGTCTCTTAAGAGAAAGAGGTCTCCCCAAACACTTAGGGGTGCATGGGATACCCAAGACCTGTGTCCGTATAGAACCGTATTGCCATTCCTTAACCAACATCGTGGGTTCAAATCCCATCTCTGCCTAGCTGTGTGACTGGGAAGTCTCAGTGTGTGGGTTTCCCCACATGTAAATGAGAAACAAGATTTCCTCCTAAGATTGTGAGAGAAGCTAACAGAGTCAACGCACTGCAAATGGTGCTTGGAAAAGGTGTGCAGAAATTGCCAGCTAATATTATCACTTCCCTTGTGAAAGCAACTTGTGTCAAAATTGGAAGCAAAGGAGGTTTTCCTTGGTGTGCATGGATTTGCAATACATTCCGAGTCGGACTTCAGCTGGCACTATGGTCATGAATGGTCCTAATGGCCAAGGAGTACCATCCTGTCAGAGTAGGGGTCAGGGTAGAGGCTGTACTGATCCCCAGAGACTCCTAAGCACACTCATTCTGGGGTCAAGTGAGCTCTTCTTTCGACTTGATCTCCTATCTTAAGTACTAATGGTTTTGACTCAGAAACAGAGCACGTGGGGGAGATCAGAGGACACATCCAAGGGAAGAGGGCACGGACCTCCCTCTCCACTCGCCTACCCCATCTCCAGACCACACCAGGTAACAGGCACGGGGTCTGCCTTTCACACTCCCTCTGGGAGGAGGAGGACTGCCTGGGGCTGATCCATGGCAGTAACTACCCTTCCCACATTATCTCTGAGCTTACCAACATGCTTCCTTTAAATGAAACATCATCCAGAGGCTTTGCAGGGAGTGTTGAAAACTCAAGAAACTCACAGGAATTTCCCCAAGGTCTCAGTACCCTCGCCCCGGTCATCACGGAGAAGGAGACATCTCCCTGAAGCCAGGGTGCAGGCGTCTCCAGCCGGAAGAGATGGAGGGTGAGTACTTTGAGTCATCCTTGAGTTGTTAATGACGGTGCTTAATCACTACTTGGATTTCTTTCAGAGCCAGGGTCACTTTGGGTAGATGCCGTAAATCTCAGCTAATATGCCTATCAGTGGGTATCAGATAACGTAAGCCCTGGAATCAGGCTCTGGAGTGATTCTGGCAGGAGGGATGGCAGATCTCCACGGAGCTGGGCAATGAGTTACTTCTCCCGCTGGAGCCTGTGGCGCATGGCCCCGCATCACACTTTTTTCAAATCCCATCTCTGCCTAGCTGTGTGACTGGGAAGTCTCAGTGTGTGGTTTCCCCACATGTAAATGAGAAACAAGATTTCCTCCTAAGATTGTGAGAGAAGCTAACAGAGTCAACGCACTGCAAATGGTGCTTGGAAAAGGTGTGCAGAAATTGCCAGCTAATATTATCACTTCCCTTGTGAAAGCAACTTGTGTCAAAATTGGAAGCAAAGGAGGTTTTCCTTGGTGTGCATGGATTTGCAATACATTCCGGAGTCGGACTTCAGCTGGCACTATGGTCATGAATGGTCCTAATGGCCAAGGAGTACCATCCTGTCAGAGTAGGGGTCAGGGTAGAGAGGCTGTACTGATCCCCAGAGACTCCTAAGCACACTCATTCTGGGGTCAAGTGAGCTCTTCTTTCGACTTGATCTCCTATCTTAAGTACTAATGGTTTTGACTCAGAAACAGAGCACGTGGGGGAGATCAGAGGACACATCCAAGGGAAGAGGGCACGGACCTCCCTCTCCACTCGCCTACCCCATCTCCAGACCACACCAGGTAACAGGCACGGGGTCTGCCTTTCACACTCCCTCTGGGAGGAGGAGGACTGCCTGGGGCTGATCCATGGCAGTAACTACCCTTCCCACATTATCTCTGAGCTTACCAACATGCTTCCTTTAAATGAAACATCATCCAGAGGCTTTGCAGGGAGTGTTGAAAACTCAAGAAACTCACAGGAATTTCCCCAAGGTCTCAGTACCCTCGCCCCGGTCATCACGGAGAAGGAGACATCTCCCTGAAGCCAGGGTGCAGGCGTCTCCAGCCGGAAGAGATGGAGGGTGAGTACTTTGAGTCATCCTTGAGTTGTTAATGACGGTGCTTAATCACTACTTGGATTTCTTTCAGAGCCAGGGTCACTTTGGGTAGATGCCGTAAATCTCAGCTAATATGCCTATCAGTGGGTATCAGATAACGTAAGCCCTGGAATCAGGCTCTGGAGTGATTCTGGCAGGAGGGATGGCAGATCTCCACGGAGCTGGGCAATACGAGTTACTTCTCCCCGCTGGAGCCTGTGGCGCATGGCCCCGCATCACACTGAGGAATGGATGATGATCCACTGTGTTCAGTGTATATTGTGGTCATTTCCCATGTCCTAGACCAGCCCTCCTCTGCTTTCAGATGCCTCATGGAGGGCCCAGAGCGCACCACCAGAAGCCACATTGTTTGGGTGTGTTTTGCCTGAACATTTTGAAGGTATGATTCTAAGATGAATGTTTTCATAAAGGGAAGAAGACTTTAGTGTCCTGATTAGAAACAGCATCTTCTCGTTTGGGATGGCAGTTCAAACAAATAGAGTGGAAAGGAACAGAAAAGTGGGAGCCTGGCTTCTCCTTCTTCTTTTAGATATCTATTTATTTTGCTGCATTTCGGTCTTGGTTGTGGCATGCAGGACCTTTCCTTGCAGGGTATGGATTCTCTAGTTGTGGCACGCAGGCTCAATAGTTGCAGCATGTGGACCTAGTTCCTTCGAGGAATGTGGGATCCTAGTTTGCTGACCAGGTATTGAACTCATGTCCCCTGTATTACAAAGTGGATTCTTTTTTTGGAGGAGGGAGAGCTACTTCTATTGGTCTTTCATTTATGTATTTTCATCCATCTTTGTTCTTTGGCCCGTGTGGGCCTCCCATCACAGTGGCCTCTGTCATCGCCGAGCACCGGCTCTGGGCGCATGCGCTCCAGAGCTCCGGCTCGGTAATTGGACACATTGGTCCAGCCGCTCCGCGGCACGTGGGATCTTCCCAGGCCAGGGATGGAACCGGTGCCCCTTGCACTGCAAGGCGGTGTCCTTACCCACTGGACCACCAGGGAAGCCCACAAGGTGGATTCTTAACGCCTTGACCACCAGGGACATCCCCTGGCTTCTTTTTCTCTGTTTCACGTTTTCAAGCAAGTCCTAAGTCCTCTCTGCCTCAGTTTCCCCAGTGCCATGGGAACGGAAATCGACCATTCCTACAGTCCACCCTTGTCTCTGGCCGACAGGCTGGATTTGTCTTCAGTGCCCTGAGCCCTTCACTGGTCTGCACTGTACATTTAAGTTATAATTGCGGGTATCGTGCAGACCGGAAAAAGAATCATTTCCTGTTCCAGATGCGCAGACTGATCGCTGTGACTGGAAACGAGAGGAGCGAGGCTGGCAGCCCACGGGCCCGCCCAGCTCTTGGGGCCTCCAGAAGGCACCTGAGGCAGAGAGGGCGACCCCCGTCAGGTAGCCGTCTCCGCGGAACAGGAAGCCGTGTTACCTAGGTTTCCACACCAGCTGAGCCCAGGGATGATTACCCTCGAAGCAACACGGAGCATAAAACTGATCCACTTAGCATCTGCGGAGTTGATTGCACCCGGGCCTGCCCACGCTGGCCTTTCTCGTTGCAGGGTGTGGGAGAGCGGGCCGTGCGGGTCCCCGGGGCTGCTGTTGCTCAGCCTCGGGAGACGAGCCAGTTCTCAGGTCTGCTAATGAGCGCTGTGGTGTCTGGCAGGGTCCCGGCCTGCCAGTGAGTGTGACTAATCATGAGCCTGTTCAATAATGCTGACGGTTCGTTCTCTCTCTCTCTTATTTTTTGTATCCCTTCCCTGTTCTCTGAGCTGGAGCCGGTTGAAATAGGAGCAAATTAGCCTCATTCTGGAAAAGACAGGGCCTGATAAAAGACCCCTAAAAGGTTTCCCGTGCCCCGTGCCTGGATGTTTTGCAGTCAGGGTAATTATCGAACTGGGGTGGGCCGGTGGGGTATTTTTCCGTGGTTGCTCCCTCCACTCAGTAGCAGGCAGCCCCTAAAGACGGTGCCCTGGCATCCCTCCACGGGTGGCTTGACCCATGGAGGTCTGACACAGACGAGGCCAGTGTCCTTGCTGTTATCCTCCATGTGCTCCAGCCCAAACTGGTGACCCTCCCACTTCCTATTCAAAGGCTACATTGCATCAAGTCCTGTTTGCGTCTCACATAGAAATGGGCAAGACCTTAAACGCCCTGCACTCCTTAATTGGGGGCGAGAGCCAAAGATGGGGTGACCTTTTTTCAGACTCCTGTCTCTTCCTGTCACCCACTTTGTTGCTTGATAAGTTCACTGTGCTTCTAACACCAGAGCTGATCCGTGTGTTCACTCATGGGGAAGGTGTGTACAGCTAGTGTGTGTGTGTATCTGTGTGTATCTCAGAGGCATGGGCAATGCTGTCTGTTGGTTAGTGGGTTGGAAGGATTTCAAACTGGAAGGCAGGTTTTGCTGATGTTGAACTGAAACTTTGACAAAGGGGTAGTGATTGTTTAATTCATGTGGTGCCCTCATCACAAGCTAGACCTCTGAGAATGGCTTAAACGCAATTTCTCAATAATAGAGGCAAAGCATTTAATGTCGAGAGACGAGAGCGAGTGAAAGAAGAGAAAGGGCTGGTAGGCAATGACAATGAGGTGGTTTTTTAACATGTCTTACTCCTCACAATAAACCTGTTGGCTAACTCAGCTTTCTTTCTACCTTTCTAATTTAAGCCAGTTCATTCTCTCAGCCTTGCCGGACTGCTGCTCGCTGGCCAGGAGGTCCCAGATGCTAATGAGAGTTATCAAAGCTTTCAAGTTAAAGCTTGAGACATGTGTCCCAACAGGAGTCAGAATATTTGCAGGAATGATAAGTGAGAGTGTTTAACACGGGGCTTTTTGTATCCCTTCCCTGTTCTCTGAGCTGGAGCCGGTTGAAATAGGAGCAAATTAGCCTCATTCTGGAAAAGACAGGGCCTGATAAAAGACCCCTAAAAGGTTTCCCGTGCCCCGTGCCTGGATGTTTTGCAGTCAGGGTAATTATCGAACTGGGGTGGGCCGGTGGGGTATTTTTCCGTGGTTGCTCCCTCCACTCAGTAGCAGGCAGCCCCTAAAGACGGTGCCCTGGCATCCCTCCACGGGTGGCTTGACCCATGGAGGTCTGACACAGACGAGGCCAGTGTCCTTGCTGTTATCCTCCATGTGCTCCAGCCCAAACTGGTGACCCTCCCACTTCCTATTCAAAGGCTACATTGCATCAAGTCCTGTTTGCGTCTCACATAGAAATGGGCAAGACCTTAAACGCCCTGCACTCCTTAATTGGGGGCGAGAGCCAAAGATGGGGTGACCTTTTTTCAGACTCCTGTCTCTTCCTGTCACCCACTTTGTTGCTTGATAAGTTCACTGTGCTTCTAACACCAGAGCTGATCCGTGTGTTCACTCATGGGGAAGGTGTGTACAGCTAGTGTGTGTGTGTATCTGTGTGTATCTCAGAGGCATGGGCAATGCTGTCTGTTGGTTAGTGGGTTGGAAGGATTTCAAACTGGAAGGCAGGTTTTGCTGATGTTGAACTGAAACTTTGACAAAGGGGTAGTGATTGTTTAATTCATGTGGTGCCCTCATCACAAGCTAGACCTCTGAGAATGGCTTAAACGCAATTTCTCAATAATAGAGGCAAAGCATTTAATGTCGAGAGACGAGAGCGAGTGAAAGAAGAGAAAGGGCTGGTAGGCAATGACAATGAGGTGGTTTTTTAACATGTCTTACTCCTCACAATAAACCTGTTGGCTAACTCAGCTTTCTTTCTACCTTTCTAATTTAAGCCAGTTCATTCTCTCAGCCTTGCCGGACTGCTGCTCGCTGGCCAGGAGGTCCCAGATGCTAATGAGAGTTATCAAAGCTTTCAAGTTAAAGCTTGAGACATGTGTCCCAACAGGAGTCAGAATATTTGCAGGAATGATAAGTGAGAGTGTTTAACACGGGCGAGTTCCTGGAGCATTCCGAGCACTGGGCACCTGTAAGTCTCTCAGGGCCTCATGTGTGTAGGGTGTCATGGGTTCTGGTGTCACGTAGCTGTTGTGACTGGTCATGGGAGACCGGATCTTGTGTTGTAGACCAGGAGAGCCACAGGTGCTGCGACGCTGATGGACAAGAACCCAGAAAGGTGGATCAGGGAACATCACCCTTGCTTTATGTCCGAGGAAACTCCCCCAGAGAGGCATAGACTATTGGACATGAACAAGACTCAAGAGGTCTTTTGTGATGAATATAGTAACCTCCTCTGTAGACAACACAATCCTTTTCTAATTGTCTTCTGTATTGTGGTGGCTTCGTTTCTCAGTCGTGTCTGATTCTGTGCGACCCCTTGAACTGTTGCCCGCCAGGCTCCTCTGTCCATGCACGGGATTCTCCAGGCCAGAACGCTGGAGTGGGTTGACATTTCCTTCTCCAGGGGATCTTCCTGACCCAAGGATTAAACCCAGGTCTCTTACATCTCCTGTATGACAGGTGGATTCTTTACCTGCTGAGCCATGAGGGAAGCCTATAGCACCGTGCTAATGAATTTTTTAAATTATTCATTTTTAATTGGAGGAGAATTGCTTTACCATATTGTTTTGGTTTCTGCCATAGTCAGTTTGAGTCAGTTATATGTATATGCATGTCCTCTCCCACTTGAACCTCCCTCCCACATCCCACCCCATCCCACGCCTCGAGGTTAGCACCAAGCACTGAGCTGAGCTCCCACTACCGCAAATTTCCGCTGGTCACAAAAACAAGCATTTAATGTCGAGCGAGCGAGTGAAAGAAGAGAAAGGGCTGGTAGGCAATGACAATGAGGTGGTTTTTTAACATGTCTTACTCCTCACAATAAACCTGTTGGCTAACTCAGCTTTCTTTCTACCTTTCTAATTTAAGCCAGTTCATTCTCTCAGCCTTGCCGGACTGCTGCTCGCTGGCCAGGAGGTCCCAGATGCTAATGAGAGTTATCAAAGCTTTCAAGTTAAAGCTTGAGACATGTGTCCCAACAGGAGTCAGAATATTTGCAGGAATGATAAGTGAGAGTGTTTAACACGGGCGAGTTCCTGGAGCATTCCGAGCACTGGGCACCTGTAAGTCTCTCAGGGCCTCATGTGTGTAGGGTGTCATGGGTTCTGGTGTCACGTAGCTGTTGTGACTGGTCATGGGAGACCGGATCTTGTGTTGTAGACCAGGAGAGCCACAGGTGCTGCGACGCTGATGGACAAGAACCCAGAAAGGTGGATCAGGGAACATCACCCTTGCTTTATGTCCGAGGAAACTCCCCCAGAGAGGCATAGACTATTGGACATGAACAAGACTCAAGAGGTCTTTTGTGATGAATATAGTAACCTCCTCTGTAGACAACACAATCCTTTTCTAATTGTCTTCTGTATTGTGGTGGCTTCGTTTCTCAGTCGTGTCTGATTCTGTGCGACCCCTTGAACTGTTGCCCGCCAGGCTCCTCTGTCCATGCACGGGATTCTCCAGGCCAGAACGCTGGAGTGGGTTGACATTTCCTTCTCCAGGGGATCTTCCTGACCCAAGGATTAAACCCAGGTCTCTTACATCTCCTGTATGACAGGTGGATTCTTTACCTGCTGAGCCATGAGGGAAGCCTATAGCACCGTGCTAATGAATTTTTTAAATTATTCATTTTTAATTGGAGGAGAATTGCTTTACCATATTGTTTTGGTTTCTGCCATAGTCAGTTTGAGTCAGTTATATGTATATGCATGTCCTCTCCCACTTGAACCTCCCTCCCACATCCCACCCCATCCCACGCCTCGAGGTTAGCACCAAGCACTGAGCTGAGCTCCCTGCATCCTACCGCAAATTTCCGCTGGCTATCTAGTTTACATAGGCTAATGTGTATGTGTTAGTGCTTCTCCCAATTCATCCCACCCTCTCCCCGCCCCCTGTCCACAAGTCTGTTCTCTCTGTCTGCGTCTCTGTTACTGCCCTGAAGATAGATTCATTAGTACCATCTTTCTAGATTCCATATATGTGCACTGATATACGATATCTGCCTTTCTCTTTCTGACTTATTTCACTCTGTATAATAAGCTCTAGGTTCATCCACCTCATTAGAATGGACTCAAATCACATTGTTGTCTCACTACCCTGTGACAGAGGTGTCATTACCATTCCCATATCTTAGAAGAGGCAGCGGAAAAACAGAGAGGTTAAGCGCTCTTCCCAAAGTTTCACAGCAGGTAGAGGTTGGAGCAGGATCCACACAGTATATTCACAGCATTTCCCTAGTTGTAAAACAACAGAAGGGTGAGGTCTCTGAGTCTTGATATCAGATCCACAGAATCCGCAGCCAGCTTGGTTTCAGTCCCCAGCCACAGTTCCTAGGTGCCAGTTGTGGCCACTGTCCCGGAAGTACATAGAAGCACACTCAAGCTCACACCCAGAGCATGTACACGTGCGCTCACTCACACACTTGAGAATGGACTTGTCCTGTTCAGACTCCTGCACTTGCGCATACTCAGGAATGTGACCAAATAGGCAATAAAATGTGATGCTGTTTCTCAGGCAAGGTTCCTAGTCATAAAATGGAACTCGAGCATTGCCATGACCTAAATTCCAGGGATATTATATAAAGGAGCCAGCTACCCTTGTGTACTGTGATTGATTCTCCTTGCAAGAATGGAGATGGGTAATTAAGCATTGGCCTAGCCTCAGGGAACATCAGGTAAATTTAAAAAAAAAGAAACTTGCACAGCAGATCCCTTGAGGCCCTTTGTCAATTACCACCTGATTTTGAACACAATAGGCTTTGCTTTCCCAGGTGATCTTAGGGCTCCTTGTGCAGGAAGCCCCTGGCTCTGCCCTTTGCAGAAAGACTCCAGAAGCCCCTCTGGTGAAGAGGCTGCCCTCTGGACCTCAGCAGAACACTGACATTCAGAGCCTGGAGCGTGATTCAGGTGGTCCAGGGTGGAGAAGAGAAGTGTAAGCACGGAAGGAGAGAGATGCCCTCAGGGGACTCTGTCCTTCACCTCTTCTCCCTTCCCCTTCCTGCATTCCTGAAGTCAGCCCTCGGCGGCAGTGTCTGTAAGAAGAAAACCAAGGCTCCCTCTCAAATGGATTGACAACTGATTCAAAAAGAGACATTATAGGGACAACGTCAAAGAGAAAACATGAAGAAGAGAGAAACTGAGGGTGGTCTTGTCAATTTGTTGTTTAGTTGCTAAGGTGAGTCCAATGATTTTGCAACCCCTTGGACTGTGGCCCGCCAGGCTCCTCTGTCCATGAGATTTTCCCAGGCAAGAATACTGGAGTGGGTAGTCATTTCCTTCTCCAGGAGTAAGAAAGGATGGGAGAATGACTGTAGGTGGCAATTAAGTCCTTAGTCAAGCCAACTTACACTTTGGGGGCCATTCTTGGGAATGGAATCCTAGGACTAAGTAAAATTAGTTATAGATAGCACGGCTAAACTAGGTTTTCTCCTAGTCAGAGTTGTATTAACTCAGATGAAAATTTCAACCCTGCTACGAGTTTTGATTTCCATGAAGGCTCCGTGCTGATGTGGTGAAGGTGGCCAATGGGAAAACACGCTATCAGCAATCAGAGAGAAGAAGCGTAGGGCCCAGTGAAGATGGAACAAGGGAACAGGACAATCTTATACTGCAGCATGGTCAAGGGGTGACGATAGGGCAGGAGACAGGTCTACGCCAGCACCTAGGGTTCACAGGCACTGCTATATGCTGCAGCACTTGGAACAGCACTGGGAAAAGACACATGAGGGTTCAGAACCCCTTGAGATGACAGAAAATCCACCTTGACCCCACTCTGCTAGAGGAGGTTCCTGTGCGTAACTGGGGAAAAGGAGGAGTGAGGTGGAGTCAAACTCAATCCTGGGGCCATGGGGTCTAGAAGATGCTTTGAACTATCCTTAGGATGTGATCAAAGCACCTAGATATATTAGGCTCATGCCTTAACACAGCCTACCTCAGGGAAGACTTGGTATCTCTCCTCCCTTACCCCTTTTGCCCAGCTGCAGGGAGTAACTGAATTCATTGCCTGAGAGAATTAGGTCAGACCAGAGTTGAATATCAAGCTGACAGAGGGGAGTTCGGTGCCAATGTTGATTAAATGAGAAGGGAAAAGAGAGTCTCACCCTGAATCCAAATATGGGAATTTAGAAGGGAGAAGGCTAATATTAGACTGCTTAAAAATCAAGACGGGCAGATCCGCTTATTATCAGAGGAGGAGAGATTTTCCATCTGTGTCAGTACTTTGCTGTAAAGAAGCCACACTTTTATGTTCGTAGGTATTTAAACTACTCAACTTTAGTCATTAGGCTAGCAATGATTCATTTGCTCTCTGGAAATTCTTGAAAAACTGTACCTGTTACAACTCTTCAAATACGGATCATGACACACCTTATTCCTGCCGGCCTATTTCTTAAGTTTCCTAGCTCCTGTCTTTCCACCCCAGGACTAAAAGAGCAACTCGCTGTCATCCAGAGGGCAGCCTCTGACCCTCTCCATCCCACGCAGAAATGGAAATTGCAATAATGATGTGAAGTATCTGTTGTAAATGTATCCTCACCACTCCCCATCAACTGCTTCTGTGAAGAAATAATGACCAATTAGTTTTAGCAAATGTATTATAAAAAGGTGGCTAATTTTAACCATCTCCCTCCTCCTTGTTTTAGGAAAAAAAAAAGAAAAGAATTGAGTGATTCAGAGAAAGCAGTCTGTTACCTGGAGGAATGTAGAGTCTCCAAATGATCTTTGATCAAGATTTTTAAGAATCTCCTGAGAATGGTGGTTCAGGGAACAACAAGAAGTGAGTTGAAGTGGCCAATTTTTCTCTTTCGCCTTGAATCTACCTAACTGACTTCACCGTTTCTAATTTATCTCTAGGATTCTTTACAGGATGTTGTCTATTGAACTCTCTGTCAATAGGTACCAATCCCTTTAGTTCTTTGTCTCTCTTCCTTCTTCCCAGGACACCTGCTTTTCAGTCTCATACAGATGTCTGGTCCCTGTACCTCTCCTCTTGTTCTCTTTATTTATTTTAAAAATATTATTTATTTACTTAACTTGGCTACACCAGGTCTTAGTAGCAGCATGTGGGACTTTCCGTCTTTGCTGCAGCATGCAGCCCCTTAGTTGGAGCGTGTGGGGTCTTGTTCCCTGACCAGGGATCAAATCCAGGCCCCCTGCGTTGGCAGTGAAGAGTCGTAGCCACTGGACCACCAAGAGAGCGAATCCCCCGTTGTTCTCTTTAGGTCCTCACTCTTTCTGACTTTGCAGCCTCCCTCTTGAGCCCAGACCCCAAGGTGGAAGCCATCCCCCACCCCCGCAGACCCTAGTCTCCCTGGTCCATCTTGTCTTCTACCATTTTCCAGCAAAATGTAAACCCAGAGTAGATCAACCATCCATTTTCTCTACTTTTAAGCAGGATAGCCAGATACTGCTGGAGAAAATGACACATTCTTGTATGTTGATTCGACTACAAATGGAGGGTTTCTAATGTCAGTTGTTTCCTGGAAATTCTATCTTAATTTGGATCATGACACACCTTATTCCTGCCGGCCTATTTCTTAAGTTTCCTAGCTCCTGTCTTTCCACCCCAGGACTAAAGAGCAACTGCTGTCATCCAGAGGGCAGCCTCTGACCCTCTCCATCCCACGCAGAAATGGAAATTGCAATAATGATGTGAAGTATCTGTTGTAAATGTATCCTCACCACTCCCCATCAACTGCTTCTGTGAAGAAATAATGACCAATTAGTTTTAGCAAATGTATTATAAAAAGGTGGCTAATTTTAACCATCTCCCTCCTCCTTGTTTTAGGAAAAAAAGAAAAGAATTGAGTGATTCAGAGAAAGCAGTCTGTTACCTGGAGGAATGTAGAGTCTCCAAATGATCTTTGATCAAGATTTTTAAGAATCTCCTGAGAATGGTGGTTCAGGGAACAACAAGAAGTGAGTTGAAGTGGCCAATTTTTCTCTTTCGCCTTGAATCTACCTAACTGACTTCACCGTTTCTAATTTATCTCTAGGATTCTTTACAGGATGTTGTCTATTGAACTCTCTGTCAATAGGTACCAATCCCTTTAGTTCTTTGTCTCTCTTCCTTCTTCCCAGGACACCTGCTTTTCAGTCTCATACAGATGTCTGGTCCCTGTACCTCTCCTCTTGTTCTCTTTATTTATTTTAAAAATATTATTTATTTACTTAACTTGGCTACACCAGGTCTTAGTAGCAGCATGTGGGACTTTCCGTCTTTGCTGCAGCATGCAGCCCCTTAGTTGGAGCGTGTGGGGTCTTGTTCCCTGACCAGGGATCAAATCCAGGCCCCCTGCGTTGGCAGTGAAGAGTCGTAGCCACTGGACCACCAAGAGAGCGAATCCCCCGTTGTTCTCTTTAGGTCCTCACTCTTTCTGACTTTGCAGCCTCCCTCTTGAGCCCAGACCCCAAGGTGGAAGCCATCCCCCACCCCCGCAGACCCTAGTCTCCCTGGTCCATCTTGTCTTCTACCATTTTCCAGCAAAATGTAAACCCAGAGTAGATCAACCATCCATTTTCTCTACTTTTAAGCAGGATAGCCAGATACTGCTGGAGAAAATGACACATTCTTGTATGTTGATTCGACTACAAATGGAGGGTTTCTAATGTCAGTTGTTTCCTTATCACTGCCTAGAAATCCTATCCTCCCCAAAGAGCTTTTGCTTCTTAGTGGCAGAGTTTAACATTAGCATTCACCACGCCAGCCACAGTCTGGCTCTCACCCTGGAAGCGCAGGGACACAGCTCTTGCCAAGCTTGACAGAGCCCTCTCTTCGCTGTGTTATACTCAATGACCCCAAGGGAGGAGGCTGGGCTGGTCAATTGGGGCTCTTATCTTGACCCTGCGGTTTATCAGTTGTGTCATATTGGAATGTTTCTTCGCTCCCTGAAATCCCCATTTCTCCACTCATAAAATAGATATAAACAGAGAATTGAAATAAATGAGTGAATAAGATGAGCACAGTTTTAAAATTCTGGTCTAACAATCTTTATTTTTTACTTGGAGCCGTTGGTTTGCGTGTATGCTCAGTCACTCAGCTGGGTCCAACTCTTTTGTGACCCCAGGGACTGTAGCCCTCCAGGCTCCTCTGTCCATGGGAGTTCCCAGGCAAGAATACTGGAGTGGGGGAGTGGGTTTCCATTTCCTCCTCCAGAGGATCTTCCCAACTCAGGGAGTGAACCCAGGCCTCTCTCATTGCAGGTGGATTCTTTACCAGCTGAGCCACCAGGGAAGCCCAAGAATATTGGCGTGAGTAGCCCATCCTTTCTCCAGGAGATCTTCCCAACCCAGGAATCAAACCCTGGTCCCCTGCAGTGCAGGTGGATTCTTTACCAGTTGAGCTACAAATTAATCATTATTATTATATTCACTAAACTCTAATCACTTGAATGCTTTGCCACATATTGGTATTATTAAATATATACTAAATGGGGACCATTTCACTTTCTCTCTCTCTCTCTGCCTACACAATAAGCTGCTATGTGTTTGTGTTTTTGTGCACTTTGATTTTCAATTCTGTGAACAGGATTTCACTTACAGTCCATGAGTCTGCAATAATAATAGGAACTGGAATAACAAGAACCATATTATTATTATAACATATGGTGGCATTCGCCATCTTCTTTGTGACCACAGATGTCTCAAGTTAGTGTCATATTACTTTGAGTGGTTATTATTAACTACTAAGTTTAACGTTCGTGTAAAAAGGATATGCTCAGAAAGCAGGATCCCAACTTTGAAATACAGTGAGTCTCCTACATACAAACACGTTCCATTCCAAGAACACATTTGTAAGTACAACTTGGTTGTAAGTTCAACAAAGTTAGCCTAGCTACCCGACCTATACAATCAGCTACTTAGTACTGTACTTTAATAGGTTTATAAGACATTTCATTTAAGTAATACATAAAAAAAAAAATAAAGTATTTTTAGTCTTACAGTACATTACCTTGAAAAGTACAATAGTGCAGTTCAACAGTTGGCACACAGGGGCTAGCGTGGAGTGAGCAGGCAAGAAGAGTTACTGACCGGAGGGGAGAGTGAAGGAAGGAGATGATAGAGCTGAAGGATCGTCTGCAATAGGTGACAGAGAGCAAGCTGCGACTTCACTCATGCCTGACGTTAGTGGCGCAGGTTCCAGTTCCTTGCTAGAACACAGTGCACGTTCTCATCTTTGAAAGTTTGCAACTTGAGGGTTTGTATGTAGAGGACTGATTATAGTCCTATCTCCAAATAGGTCTGCTTGGAATCACATGATTAATTAGCATAAAATTCCTTTTCCATAAAGTCCTTTTTTATGCTCTATAAATTGCCATATTTAATTAGTATAAAATTCTCTGGCTCCTGACAGTTTTTCATGTTGAATTGATTAGAAGTTTGAACTCTATTATAACTATTAATATGTTAAAGTTATTGATGCCACTTCTATATATGTGTCAGTTATGAGAGTTCATCTAATGTTATTCAACAGTATGTGCTTTTGATTGTATCTCCTGTGTGTGTGTAAGTTGCTCAGTTGTGTCTGAAAGTATTGAACCTATGTCTTCTGCTTGGCACATGGATTCTTTACCACTGAGCCATCTGGAAAGTCTGTAGAGACTTTTTTTTATTATTTATTAAATTGGAAGGACCATGTTACAGAATAACATGTATGTTTAGATGCTTGTTTGTTAAAATGGATATTTATATTTGTAAATTATATTATTGACATAATAATGTAAACATAGATAAGGTTGTAGATAAAGATCTATCTTTAAGTCTATATATCACCCATATTTATATTCTTATGAATGTCTGTATCTGGGACACAAGATACAGTTTTCTATATACGGATTTGGAAAAGCTAAAAAAAAATAATGAAAAACATACCTCTTTATATTCATATAAATGTTAACCGTAAGAAAATTGGTATAATTATAGTTATATCACGAGTGGAGTTTGAGGAAAACAGCATTACTAGAAAAAGAAAAACATTTCATAAAGATAAAGTAGTCAATTCATCAAGAATATAATTATTCTAGATTTATATGTTTTGAATAAGGTAGCTTCAGTGAATACAAGGAAAACTAAAACAATTAAAAGGAGCTTTCCAAGCATGTCCAAGAATTTTCATGAACCATGTAAACATTATATCATTAAAGGTGAGAAGAAGCGGATCTTTCTGAATATCACTGTGTAACTGCTGGATCTCCAACTTCCGCTCTCTTTGGAGTTTTACCTCCTTTATAAGAAGGTCTGATGGAACTCAGTCCATGATCAGATAAGTTACATCAGTCCATGTTTACAAATGGTTCCAAAATGTTCACTTTCTCTCCCCTTCCCACTGAGCTGAGCTAGCCAATGACATTCTTCTTTTGACCCTGCAATCATACAAGCTTTTCCTGATCAGTCCTGAAAAGGAAAAGGCAAGGTCTTTGTGGAAAGAATACATGATATCTGAAGCTGTTCTTGGATCATTGTTTGCTGGAGAAAACATGATTTTTTTTTAAAAAAAAAGACAAAAACGTGCAGGCCCCTTTAGCAAATTTGGATCTTGCCAATATTCATGCAGGTGTTTGGAAATGTTTACAATCTGAATCTGGGCCAGGAATTTGAGAAAAAGATATGCTTCTTAAGTGTTTGTGGGAGAATATATGTGATGGGGAATTTTCCACTTCTGCTTGGCACATGGATTCTTTACCACTGAGCCATCTGGAAAGTCTGTAGAGACTTTTTTTTATTATTTATTAAATTGGAAGGACCATGTTACAGAATAACATGTATGTTTAGATGCTTGTTTGTTAAAATGGATATTTATATTTGTAAATTATATTATTGACATAATAATGTAAACATAGATAAGGTTGTAGATAAAGATCTATCTTTAAGTCTATATATCACCCATATTTATATTCTTATGAATGTCTGTATCTGGGACACAAGATACAGTTTTCTATATACGGATTTGGAAAAGCTAAAAATAAATAATGAAAAACATACCTCTTTATATTCATATAAATGTTAACCGTAAGAAAATTGGTATAATTATAGTTATATCACGAGAGTGGAGTTTGAGGAAAACAGCATTACTAGAAAAAGAAAAACATTTCATAAAGATAAAGTAGTCAATTCATCAAGAATATAATTATTCTAGATTTATATGTTTTGAATAAGGTAGCTTCAGTGAATACAAGGAAAACTAAAACAATTAAAAGGAGCTTTCCAAGCATGTCCAAGAATTTTCATGAACCATGTAAACATTATATCATTAAAGGTGAGAAGAAGCGGATCTTTCTGAATATCACTGTGTAACTGCTGGATCTCCAACTTCCGCTCTCTTTGGAGTTTTACCTCCTTTATAAGAAGGTCTGATGGAACTCAGTCCATGATCAGATAAGTTACATCAGTCCATGTTTACAAATGGTTCCAAAATGTTCACTTTCTCTCCCCTTCCCACTGAGCTGAGCTAGCCAATGACATTCTTCTTTTGACCCTGCAATCATACAAGCTTTTCCTGATCAGTCCTGAAAAGGAAAAGGCAAGGTCTTTGTGGAAAGAATACATGATATCTGAAGCTGTTCTTGGATCATTGTTTGCTGGAGAAAACATGATTTTTTTTTAAAAAAAAAGACAAAAACGTGCAGGCCCCTTTAGCAAATTTGGATCTTGCCAATATTCATGCAGGTGTTTGGAAATGTTTACAATCTGAATCTGGGCCAGGAATTTGAGAAAAAGATATGCTTCTTAAGTGTTTGTGGGAGAATATATGTGATGGGGAATTTTCCAGACAATATTTTTTTCTGGAACCGAAATTGTATGATACTGAAAAGGGGGATACATGCGTGCCAAGTCTTATCTGACTCTTTGTGACCCGATGGACTGTAGCCCACCAGGCTCTTCTGTCCCTGGGGTTCTCCAGGCAGGACTACTGGAGTAGGTTGCCATCTCCTTCTCCAGGGAATCTTCCTGACTCAGGGATCAAACCCCCATCTCTTACTTCTCTTGCATTGGCAGGCAGGTTCTTTACTACTAACACCACCTGGGAAGCCCATTGAAAAGGGGGCTATGCACTAAACATCAGAGTGCTGTTCAAATAATGTTAAGTTATCCCAAAATCTGGAATTAAGGAATTAACAAGCAGTCAGAACCCATGAACAAAATTGGAGATACTTTAAGGTTTTTGTGATGGGTTATCTTTGTGTGAAGTCTTTTTAATTGAATGAATCTGACATATAACATTGTGTAACGTTAGGGCCCAGTGTGTTACTTTGATACATTTACATGTTGTAATGATTGCCCAAATAGTGATATTTGTCACATTACATAATTATTGTACAATATTATTCTCTACTGGGCTTCTCTGGTGGCTCAGATGGTAAAGAATCTGCCTGTAATGCAGAAGACTCAGGTTCAATCCCTGGGTCAGGCTTGACCCTTGGGAGAAGGGAATAGCTACCCACTCCAGTATTCTTGCCTAGAGAGCCTGGACAGAGGAGCCTGGTGACATGGAGTGAGACATGACTGAGCACTTGAGCCAGGAAAAAAAATTGTCTATTATGTTTTTCATTATGCTGTGTATTAGATCTCTAGGGCTTGTCTCCTAGTTGTTAAAGATTTGTACTCTTAACCACCATAATCCTTATCCCTCCTACTGCATCCCCTGGTAACCGCCATTTTATTCTCTATTTTTTACATATTTAACTTATTTTTCTTATTTGTTGGCCAAGTTGCGTGACTTGTGGGGTCTTGGTTCCCTGACGGTTGGATACAGTAAATTGGAGTCCCAACTGACTCGGTATTTTTCTTTTATTTGTTTTAACAATCTGAATCTGGGCCAGGAATTTGAGAAAAAGATATGCTTCTTAAGTGTTTGTGGGAGAATATATGTGATGGGGAATTTTCCAGACAATATTTTTTTCTGGAACCGAAATTGTATGATACTGAAAAGGGGGATACATGCGTGCCAAGTCTTATCTGACTCTTTGTGACCCGATGGACTGTAGCCCACCAGGCTCTTCTGTCCCTGGGGTTCTCCAGGCAGGACTACTGGAGTAGGTTGCCATCTCCTTCTCCAGGGAATCTTCCTGACTCAGGGATCAAACCCCCATCTCTTACTTCTCTTGCATTGGCAGGCAGGTTCTTTACTACTAACACCACCTGGGAAGCCCATTGAAAAGGGGGCTATGCACTAAACATCAGAGTGCTGTTCAAATAATGTTAAGTTATCCCAAAATCTGGAATTAAGGAATTAACAAGCAGTCAGAACCCATGAACAAAATTGGAGATACTTTAAGGTTTTTGTGATGGGTTATCTTTGTGTGAAGTCTTTTTAATTGAATGAATCTGACATATAACATTGTGTAACGTTAGGGCCCAGTGTGTTACTTTGATACATTTACATGTTGTAATGATTGCCCAAATAGTGATATTTGTCACATTACATAATTATTGTACAATATTATTCTCTACTGGGCTTCTCTGGTGGCTCAGATGGTAAAGAATCTGCCTGTAATGCAGAAGACTCAGGTTCAATCCCTGGGTCAGGCTTGACCCTTGGGAGAAGGGAATAGCTACCCACTCCAGTATTCTTGCCTAGAGAGCCTGGACAGAGGAGCCTGGTGACATGGAGTGAGACATGACTGAGCACTTGAGCCAGGAAAAAAAATTGTCTATTATGTTTTTCATTATGCTGTGTATTAGATCTCTAGGGCTTGTCTCCTAGTTGTTAAAGATTTGTACTCTTAACCACCATAATCCTTATCCCTCCTACTGCATCCCCTGGTAACCGCCATTTTATTCTCTATTTTTTACATATTTAACTTATTTTTCTTATTTGTTGGCCAAGTTGCGTGACTTGTGGGGTCTTGGTTCCCTGACGCGGGATTGAACCCAGACCCTCAGCAGTAAAATCTTGGAGTCCCAACTGCTGGACTGCCAGGGAAATCCCCATATTTAGCTCTTTTAGATTCCACATAGAATCTTTATCTGGCTTTTACGTTGTCTTTGTCTGACTTAGACATTCTTTCTAATGGCTGATAAGCTGTGTCTTTGGGCAGGTTCAAATCTATTCTGAGACCTCAGCTTCCTTATTTGCAAGTCGGACTCCATAAAGCACATAGATATGGAAAGAGGATTTTTATAGAATACCTATATTTCACTTTGGCTTTCTTGCATATGACAGCTATCAAACCACAAATAGCCTAGCCAGATTTTCCTTATGTCTGAGCTCCCCACCCAGGAGTAAGTAAAACACTTTTAAAAAGTACCATTAGCTCGGCTGAATTGTTGCTTCCTTGTATTATATGGAACCCAGGTGGTTTGTAAGTGTTAACACAACTTCCTCAAAACTGCCTCCCTAGGTCCCAGGGATTAACTCAGGCGCTTGGAAGGTAAAATCTGCTCATTATTTTAACATTTTCTGTAGTTTCTCTGTGGGGTATGTTTCGTGGGGCCACCCCAGAGTTTCCATTTTATAAGGCTGCCCCCTCCCAACAAGAAAGAATATTTATGGAGCTTGTTCTGACAGCTCCAAAATGAAAGTGATAAAAAAATATTGTTTAAATTGACAATCTGAAATTAATGTTCCCCTTTCAATAAGAAAGCATGTTTTTATGAAGCTTGTTCTGACACTTGTAGTATGAAAGCACTTTTAATGCTGCCCTCATGAAATGAAGGGAAAATAGTTCACATCTCTGTGGGTGTCTAGGTACAACCTCTCTATGGGAGGTCTTAGGAGAATTTCCAGTCCTTCCATTGGCTCTGTTCTTTCTTCTTCCTTATTTTCTTCCTTACATAGAAACAGTACCCAAAATTAAGGGCTTGTGCCTTTTTCCTCTTTCTCCCCAACAATCTTTTAGATTTATACATTCATACAGAGATTTTCATAGAGTGAGAGTCTATGAAGATCACTGCAATTTCCAGTCCTGAATTGCTCCCAAATATTAAGTGAAAGCCTGTGTGTTTCACTGGCAAACTCCATCAGCCCAAAGGGAAAAGAAAAAGAAAGTGTATACAGGAGGCACAGAAGAAGAGGAGAAAAGACAAATAAAAGGGATATATTTTAAAAGTGGGGGAAAGCATGAGAGATGTATTCCTCCTGTTTCCAGAGAAACCATCAGTCACCTAGAATTCTTTTGCAAATTGCTCATCAGAGATGCACCTAAGACTCTCCAACAAAAATCAGAGGAGAAACACCCATTGCAAAATGGAGAAAAGCATTATTTTGTTCAAGCTTATAAAAGCAAATAAATAGAAAGTCTATAAAGGCTCTTGCCAACTACATCTATATAAATTATGTTCCACATTGCTGATCCACAGTGAAATCAAATATATTTTCAGAATGGTAACCTAAACAAAACTATTCCACTTGTGTGTGCATGGGGGTGGGGTGCCATTGACCACAAGTGATAAACAACAAGTAATAATTGTATGGGAGGTTAAAAACAAAGTTTACCTTTTAATATCCTAGTTGTAACTATTAAATCCCAGGCTTGGGAAAGAAAAAACAATTTGTTAAATTACACAGTCAGTGACAAAAAATATGGTGCCTGAACAACCTTGAGTAAATAAAATCTGTATGTCAAGAGGATTTGATGGTTGATGAAACACCATAAAGTTTACACCAGGGCTTTACCAGACCTCCTGGACCACGGCTGGGATCACAGCTTTGAATTGCTTAGAAATGTGCACCTGATTCCCTAGGGAAATTCCTCAGGAAGCTGGGCTTTAAGCATTTGCTACATTTATAGTGCCTTCAATTGGTATTGAATTCCAAAGTGTTCAAATCTCAAAATAGAGAAAATAATACTGTGGGCTTAAAAAGCATTCTTCTTTATGAAAACATGTACACGTATTACAGAAAATTTAAGAGAGGCACATAAGCCAAAAGAAGTAGAAATCCTCCATAATTCTAGCATTTAGAGATCAAGGCCATTGTACATTTTATTATATATTCTTTTCTCCATTGTTTATAATTGCCACATGGTATAACATTGTATGGGTATACCATCATTGATTTAACCAATCCCTCATTGCTGGAAGTTCAGGGTGGTTTTCTTCCTTTTTTTTTTTTTTTTTTGCCAAAATTCATCAAGTGGCAATGAATACCTCTGTAACATAAATCTTCATACAGATCCATTTGCTCTTCTGCAGTTAACTTTGGGCAGAAAAAGAACTTGAATGAAGAACATATTTAAAGAGTGTAACAATTTTAAAACTACCCTCCGTACACTTGAGCTTTATTGTGATGGCCAGAATTTGGTGTAAGGAGAATTTATTTTGGATGCTATTCTAAGAAGGGAGATGAATTTAAAACTACAAGTTATTGGTGGTATAAGGTGAATTTACCTGCAAATTATGTCATGGTCCAGAATCAAAGAGCTGAGTCTCAGGGTGCTCTCAAATAAAACAAGGTTTTCCTATCCCTTTGAAGAGAGCTGCATCTTCCTGTGGGCTTCCTTGGTGGCTTAGTGGTAAAAGAATCCTCCTGCCAATGCAGGAGATGTGGTTTGATCCCTCGGCTGGGAAGATCCTCTGGAGGAGGAAACTGCAGTCCACTCCAGTATTGCCTGGAGTCCCATGGACAGAGGAACCTGGCAGGCTATAGTCCATGGGGTTGCAAAAGAGATAGACACAGCAGAAGCAAATTAGCACAAGGTCATATAAAATATCAAGCTAGCTCTAGAGGAAACAAATTCTGAAACTTTGAACAGCCTGTGATTCTGAGTAATGGAGATAGAGGGACACAAACTTTTCATTTAAGGCCCGACTTTTTGGATCTTTTACAAATTACTACTATGTGCATGCCTTGCTTTTAATAAAGGAAAAGAAACTTAGCTATAATGGATCTACCTTTTAAATATAACTGACTTAGATTTCAGGTCTTCAGGCTATGAGTCAGCAAGTTTAGTCTGTTAAAGAAGCTGCCCTCCTTGTGTTGCAATAATGTTATTGTTGTTATTTCATCTTTTTGTAGCCATCCAAAAAGATCTATGAAATAAAAAATTAGATATCATTTATAGCTAATTTTGTCAAACTCTAAACATCAATGATAAATGGAGAAAACAATGTCACCTTAAACAGAGCCTTCTATCTTCCCCCCATAAATCTCCTTGTTTTCTCTATTCTCAAATAATTTAATATCAAAATAGTTTAAAATATTAATACCAAGTAATATTACTTTTAAAGCAACATCTCATAAAAATCACTGGTGTTTGAATTCTGTTTCATGGAGATAAAATTCTCTCCTTCATTCTCTAGCCCAGGGGAAACAAGAATGAATCTTAACAAAGCATTTTGTTTATGGTTCCCTATTCATCATTAGGAGACAAAGAAGACCTTTTAAAGGAAATGTAATTCAATAGAACTAGTTTGAAAATACGTGGTTAACTTTGCTTTTGAAATTAACCTATCAGGCCCAGATCTCTGTAATTAAAGAGTCCTAATTCACAATTCTCTGAATCACGGCATTTGGCAGGGAAATGCCAGTCCCATTCATTTCACAACACAGTGCCTCAGACAGTAATAAGCCAGAATGAAACACATGCAGGTTTAATCAGGTCACAAAGCATGTCAAATACTTCTCCTGCAACAAGGCAGTCTGGCACATGAAGTGTGAGCCTCCGAGAAGTCCCTTAGGGGATGTTATATGCTCTGATCTGTACCTTTCCACAGCTTCTGCTGACACCTTTAAGAGGGAAGCAGAGTCTCAACTGGAATAGGCATCAGTGTTCAAAACAAATCCCTCTCAATGGGACCTCTGGGAGCCAAAGATACATACACAGACACACACACACACACAGACACATGCATGCACACAGATGCATATGTCCACAAGTGCATGTTCACAATGCAAATAATACAGCAATGCAAATCTAGAAGCAGGTATAGTAAATGAAGGACACTTAAAGAACCGTCTTTGTTTAAGTAATTTTGGTTCATATGCCATAATAAGAAAAAATGCTATATTTACCTCTTAAGAAAGTATGTAAAAGTTTGACTTTGGTTTATAGGTCTATATCTATCTATATCTATATCTGTATCTATATCATCTACATCTATGGGCTTCCCTGGTGACTCAATGGTAGAGAATTCACCTGCCAATGTAGAAGATGGAGGTTCCGTTCCTGAAATATCTCCTGGAGATGGAAATGGCAACCCACTCCAGTATTCTTGTCTGGAGAATCCCATAAACAGGGAAGCTTAGTGAGCTGTAGTCCACGAGGTCACAAAGAGTTGGACACGACTGAGCAACTAACACTTTCAGAGTCACGACACCTACCAATGTAACATGTAACTCTGCATTCTCACCAAGGATCTAACCAGGTCAACACAAAGTACTTGAGGTCAGAAAAGTCACATCTGTGGTCAAAACATCTAGATCACTCCATCAAAACATAACTCTGAAGAGTGACAGCTTCCTCCTGAAAACATTGCACCTTCTGAGGACACCGAAGGTCACCATAGAAATGTACCGTCTTCAGTTCAGTCACTCAATCGTGTCCAACTCTTTGTGACTCTTTATATTGTCTTAGTCACTGGCTGTTATAACCAGATGCCAGGTAACAGCTATGCAGAGATGTTGTAGAGTAATTTTTGCTGCAGATAACTAGGCAGAGTAGAAATGCTTTAAAGTCCTTTCCTAGGCTGAGATTCTATTGTGAATGCCTTGCACTCCCATTTACTTTCTCACATTCCACTTCCATGAGCTGATACTGGGATCAAGGAGGCATACATGGATGACGTTCAAGTCAGACATGGAAGGTAGAGTCTTCCACCCCTCCCACCCCCATGTATTTTCCTTTACCAGTAGAAAATAAAAGTTCCAGGGAAGGATTCAATATAGTGGTACTCACTGGTGCTTTGCTTATGGTGAACCGTGCTCTGATGAAGTGTAATCCAGAGCTGAACAGACCCTCTTCCCTAAAGCTCTTCTCTAGACACAAGATATTGTTAAATTGCCATTTTGCATCCAACTGTACCACCAGGTTCTTTCCCAGTCCAGACATTGTGAAGCAGAGGACAAAAAATGGGGTCATCTTAATCACATGACTGTGAGAAGCCCAGGGCCTGCTTGGCCCCTAAGAATGAAGAAACAATACAGCTTGTTATGTAGACTCTTCCCAATAGGAAGCTCCTTAAATGGTGTGTTATGTTTTTTTCTTTTAGCAAGATTTGGAAAAAGAAAAACAGTCTTGAATATGGTCCATCAAATAGCATTTTAAAACTTGGAAGTGAAGACCAGCTTGCTTCCTCTGACCCTGACCATAGCCAACATGCTCTATCGAAGTCAACCTGGAACTGGTGGTGGCCAACAAGGCAGGGATTGGGGGAGGGATGGACTGGGAAATTAGGGTTAGCAGAGATAA
Source organism: Tragulus kanchil (assembly GCA_022376925.1). Taxonomy (NCBI): domain Eukaryota; kingdom Metazoa; phylum Chordata; class Mammalia; order Artiodactyla; family Tragulidae; genus Tragulus; species Tragulus kanchil. The sequence continues at coordinate 70,326,453 of JAIOJX010000003.1, read as the reverse complement.
GCTTTTATAGAGTGGGAATGTGTAAGCAATGAGGTCTTGTTACATAGCACAGAGAACTGTATTTGATACCCAATGATAAACCATATTGGGTAAAATATACATTAAAAAGATACATATTATAAATATTAATATGTATACATATTATATATATTAAAAGAGAGAGAGGGCTTCCCAGGTGGTGCAGTGGTAAAGAAACCACATGCCAATGCAGGAGATATAAGAAATGCGGTTTCGATCCCTGAGTCAGGAAGATCCCCTGGAGAAGGGAATGGCAACCAGCTCCAAATTCTTGCCTGGAGAATCCCATGGACGGAGGAGGCTGGAGGGCCACAGTTTGTGAGGTTGTAAAGAGTTGGCCACAACTGAAGGAACTTCACACACACATACCTGAACCACTCTGCTGTTTAGCAGTAATTAACACAACATTGTCAATCAATTATACTTCAATTAAAAAACAAACCTCGGATTACTGGGCATCGATGCATAGTTATGGAAAGAAATAACAGAAAGAAATGGGCACTTGGTAAAAGCCAGTAATAATGCAAGATGGAAAAAATGATGAGCTGTATCAAAATGGAATGTTCCATTCATAGAAAAAGAAAAAAACCCTTTGTGGACTTTTAAATTTTTCTAGATCTGCTCTCTTGGACTTTCAAAAGTGGTGAGGGCTACATGTTCTGAAGTCCTTGGACTCAGTTCAAGCAGACTGGATCATTTTATCTTTTTAAATTAAGTTGTATTGGAGTATAGTTCCTTTACAATTTTGTGTTAGTTTCTGCTGCACAGTGAAGTGAATCAGCCATATGTATACATATGTCCCCTCTTTTTTGGATTTCCTTCCCATTTAGGTCACCAGAAAACACTGACTTCCCTGTGCTATACACTAGGTTCTCACTAGTTAGCTATTTTGTGTGTGAATGTGCTCAGTTTCTCAGTCGTGTCTAAATCTTTTGCGACCACATGGACTGGAGCCCACCGGACTCCTATGTCCATGGGATTCTCTAGGAAAGAATACTAGAGTGGCTTGCCATTTCTTCCTGCAAGGGATCTTCCTGACTAAGGAATCGAACCTGAGACTCCTGTGACTTCTGCATTGGCAGGCAAATTCTTTACAATCTGGGAAGACCCTTATCTATTTTATACATAGTATCAATAGTGTGTATCTGTCATTCCTACTCTCCCAGTTCTTCCTGCTCCCTACCCCCTTTTCCCTTTGGTATCCATATATTGTGTTATTTCATCTTTTTTGAAAAAAAATTTGTATTGGGGTAGAGCCGATTAATAATGTTGTCATAGTTTCAGGTGAACAGCAAAGGGACTCAGCCATATATAATATGTGTATCCATTCTCCCCCAGACTCTGCTCCCATCCAGGCTGCCACAGAACACTGAGCAGCTATACAGTAGGTCCTTGTTTGGTTATCCATTTTAAATACAGCAGCATGTGTACATGTCCATCGTGACAGAGCTCTCCTCCAGAAAAAAGAGTTACACTGGAGAGGAATTAAATTCCTTTTTTAAATTGAATCTCAATTTATAAATATTTGTGAGAAAAATTCAAGTTGACGAAGAATTTATGTTTATTCAGACTGTTCCTTCTGCATGGTGCATTCTTATCATTGGGGGTTTAACTTTTACCATGCATCTACCAATTGCTTATAGGAGAAAAAAACTGACAATAGATAGAAAAGAAAACTATAAGTTAGGTTGTTTTTTTTTCCTTTTTTGTTTTGGCCCATTAGACTTTAGATTTCATTTTTTTATCCTTTTTTTTCGGTATTATATAACATAGTTCTATAATGGTCAATTCACTTCTTTATGTAATGACTCTTTTATGTATCTCAAATGTACCAGTTGCTAAGTATTTGAAGGCTAAGGGAAGGATGTTCCTTTATTTCAAGGGCTTCATGGTCTGCTGAAGGAGATGTACTTATAGACAGTGATGACAATGTAGAGTGATCATCGATGCAATGAAAGATGTGTCCCAGGGGGAGACGAGTGTATCTATTCTCTGAAGGGAACAGAGACATCAGAGGGTGCTGTGAAAATGTTACTTCTCTGTAAAAAAAATCACTGTGATGAACATTGTAAAAGAAATGATACAAAGGTACATCTTAAAATTAAGTATGAAGTTACAGTCTTCCATACATTTTTCTATGGGCATGGAAATAGGTAATTTTTTTCTCTCTTTTTTCTCTTTTAAATTATGAAAATATGACAACACATTTACAGGAGACTTAGAAAACATAGAACAAGGTTACATATAGTTCAACTATATATTACAATTGTTTTCAAGTAGACAAATTAAGGTTTTTAGTTGGAGTTTCAATAGCAAATTCTCAAAAATTATTAGAATGAATATACAGAGATGTAGAAGGGTACAGCATACCTGACAAGCACTAGGAACCAATTCGACATAATTAAGATTTATACTATTTTGACACAACAATTGGATACAAATTCTATTCTCAAAGACATAAGACCAGTTGCAAACATCTCATGATCTTAAGATATTGAAGTTATACAGTGTATATTCTTTTATCACTGTGGAATTATGTTAGAGATCAATATCAAAAGATATTTGAAACTCACCCACATATTTTCATGTGTAAAGGGACATTTACCAAGAGAGACCTTTGAGTTAGCCTAGATAATTTTTAAAAATTGATAACATACCCATTCATTTGCTATTATTAGGTTGAATTTATTTTCTTCCTTCTTAAAAAAAAAAAGAAGAAAGAAAATGTCCATGCTTATACAATTATCAGACATGGAGTGACTGACACACATCATTGGTGTTTATGTTACATCTGACCATCTTACACTCTTATTTTCTAAGAGCTCTTTCTCTGATTTCAAACAGTGATTTTCTTTAAAGTTTCCTGGGTCCTCCAACATGGATGCATTTTGGCCAAATGTTTTTGCATCACACAAGAAGTCCCATTCTTGATGTACTACTGAGCTCAGACTCGACTTATTAGTATTTGAAGGCTAAGGAAGGATGTTCCTTTATGGACTGCTGAAGGAGATGTACTTATAGACAGTGATGACAATGTAGAGTGATCATCGATGCAATGAAAGATGTGTCCCAGGGGGAGACGAGTGTATCTATTCTCTGAAGGGAACAGAGACATCAGAGGGTGCTGTGAAAATGTTACTTCTCTGTAAAAAAAATCACTGTGATGAACATTGTAAAAGAAATGATACAAAGGTACATCTTAAAATTAAGTATGAAGTTACAGTCTTCCATACATTTTTCTATGGGCATGGAAATAGGTAATTTTTTTCTCTCTTTTTTCTCTTTTAAATTATGAAAATATGACAACACATTTACAGGAGACTTAGAAAACATAGAACAAGGTTACATATAGTTCAACTATATATTACAATTGTTTTCAAGTAGACAAATTAAGGTTTTTAGTTGGAGTTTCAATAGCAAATTCTCAAAAATTATTAGAATGAATATACAGAGATGTAGAAGGGTACAGCATACCTGACAAGCACTAGGAACCAATTCGACATAATTAAGATTTATACTATTTTGACACAACAATTGGATACAAATTCTATTCTCAAAGACATAAGACCAGTTGCAAACATCTCATGATCTTAAGATATTGAAGTTATACAGTGTATATTCTTTTATCACTGTGGAATTATGTTAGAGATCAATATCAAAAGATATTTGAAACTCACCCACATATTTTCATGTGTAAAGGGACATTTACCAAGAGAGACCTTTGAGTTAGCCTAGATAATTTTTAAAAATTGATAACATACCCATTCATTTGCTATTATTAGGTTGAATTTATTTTCTTCCTTCTTAAAAAAAAAAAGAAGAAAGAAAATGTCCATGCTTATACAATTATCAGACATGGAGTGACTGACACACATCATTGGTGTTTATGTTACATCTGACCATCTTACACTCTTATTTTCTAAGAGCTCTTTCTCTGATTTCAAACAGTGATTTTTCTTTAAAGTTTCCTGGGTCCTCCAACATGGATGCATTTTTGGCCAAATGTTTTTGCATCACACAAGAAGTCCCATTCTTGATGTACTACTGAGCTCAGTCTCACAGGATGCAAAGGGCAGCAAGAGAGTTGGCAGCACAGAGCAAGCAAATACTATACACACCAGCTGGTAGAATCAAAGAGCCTAAAAGTTAAGGGGATGTCTCGCTCCTGGTGACATTTCTAGAGGAGGCAGAGTTCTGGCACTTTTGTACCAAGAGTGCCCTCTGCTAGCACTCCTATCTGACCTGTAAGGCAGGGGACAGAGCAGATCAAGGAGGTGAACTGCCCTCACAGTGGGTGCTCTATGGGGTGGGTATGCCCAGATATCAGAATATCCTTCCCTGGAGCTAGGGGAAAGTAGCAAGGTGAACCCCCTAAGTTGTTGTTTCACAGTGGTTAAGTCATTCAAATATTTGCAGCTCCATGGACTGTAGCACGCCAGGCTTCCCTGTCCTTCACTATCTCCCAGAGTTTTCTCAAACTTATATTCATTGAGTCAATGATACCATCCAACCATCTCATTCCCTGAAACCACCTTCTCCTCCTGCCCTCAGTCTTTCCCAGCATCAGGGTCTTTTCCAATGAGTCAGCTCTTTGCATCAGGTGGCCAAAGTATTAGAGCTTCAGCTTCAGCATCAGTCCTTACAATGAATAGTCAGGATTGATTTTCTTTGGGATGGACTTGTTTGATCTCTTTGCAGTCCGAAGGGCTCTCAAAGAGTCTTCTCCAATACCATGATTTAAAAGCATCAGTTCTTCAGTGCTCAGTCTTCCTTATGGTCCACCTCTCACGTCTGTACATGACTACCAGAAAAACCACAGCTTTGACTATACGGACCTTTGTTGGCAACGTTTACCCATAAATTCCACAGAAAAGGAGTTGAAGTATATTTTCCTTTTCCTGTTAACCCCACTTCTTTGGTGGCGAAATATGAGTAGTTTTCAACATCTGTACAGTGAGCTTCTAGATATCAATTTGGAAGCTCCCTCATCACCAGGGACTTCCCTGGTGTCTCAGTGAGTAAAGAATCTGCCTACAATATAGGAGATCCAGGTTCAGATACCTAGGTTGGGAAGATCCCCTGGAGAAGGAAACAGCAATCCATTCCAGTATTCTTGCCTGGAAAATCCCATGGACAGAGGAGCCTTGTAAGCCCCAGTCTGCGGGATCACAAAGAGTCAGACATGACTGAGCAACTAATGCACACACACACACACACACACACACACCTCCTGAGACCTTGCAGGATGAACATCCTTTTTGATAGTAATCTCTTGCTGTGATGAATCACTTGGCAGAAAGGGGCCTTTATTGTTGGGTTGGTTTGTAGCTTAAAGGCTGAGTTTTGTGAAGCCTCAGAGTGTACATTTCAGAGGAAGATTGAGCGACGCTTCGATTTTCATGGTACATGCACCCTCTTTAGGAAAGACAATCTCTGTGGAGTGGGCAATGGGGAGGGGGCCACAGGAGTTGAAAATAAACTCCTGCTCCAAAGAATTTCTACTGTATGGAAAATAGACACTCATCTTTAGACTTTGAAGGAAACTTGGAAGTGACGTCTAAAGCCTACTAAAAAATAAGACATGGCAACTATGTGATGTGATGGAGGTGATAGTTCACACTTGGTGATAATCATATTGCAATATAACCATTTCTACTCACATGGCGTTGTATGTTAATTTTACTTAATAAACCTTGGAATAAAAAGTGAGAAGATAAAGATAAGGAAATTGAGACTCAGAGAAGCCGATCATAGCTTGGGTTAGAAACGGTATTTCAGCTTTTTATCTGGTCATCTGTTGAAAACAGTGTGCTGACCCTTCTTCTGTGATGGAGAGAGAGGTTCTTTGATGATGTGATGAACCTGGGACCAGAAAGGAAAGTTCTCTACCTGCAGATCTGAGACAACTTACAAGTAAATACTCTGCTTCCCATCCTCAGCAGCTTCCCGTTGAGAACAAATCTTCATGGTTGAATAGGGTTTCACTTTCAACCTCAGGCTGACAGTCATGGTCATGATTCATGAGGCTTCTCTGTGAACAGAAACGACTTGGCTTCTCACACCTCCGGGGTCCGCTGGACGGTGGTGATGGACCAGTCGCATCCCCAGTTCTCCCATTTGGTGCCTTTAGAACATGTGTGGGACAACCATCTGTGCTGTGAATGACATGCACATTTTACCTGCTGACACGGGCCAGCCACAGATGGTGAGTGGAGCCAGAGCCACCTCTGAACAGATAGGAGTGAAAACCCAACGTGGCCGCAGAGTGCTTTCAGATGGGTGCTCCTTCAATCCGGTAATAAAACTTAAAACTCTCCCAATGGCTGAGTTCTGGGCTCTGGTTACCAAATTCTGCTCAGGTTCACGTTGAACAAAGAGACTTAAATCTGCTACTGCAGGAGATGCAAGAGACATGGATTTGATCCCTGTGTCAGGAAGATTTCCCTGGAGAAGGAATTGGCAACCCACTCCAGTATTCTTGCCTGGAGAATGTGGGTGGTGTTTTCTGAAGGGATTTTAAGAGATCTGCTTGTCTTACAAAAAGTCTTGTTGAGAATCCTTATGTGTCCATGACTCTTCTAGCTTTCCTGCCACGAACAACTCAGTTGATATGATTTCAAGCTTAGTGATTGGTTCCAAGTAACACAGATGGACTCCAGCTAGCAGGTGCTAGAAGTGACATTTGTTAGGAGGACGTGAGGTTATCACTTGGTGACCACGAGCAGAAAGAGGAGCCAGAGTGTGTAGAGTCCTGGATGGTGGTACTGGAGCCAAGGCAGTACGCAGCATCCTCTTTGGGCCCCAGCAGGGGCTCATCTCATCATCTCTGCTTTGTGGCATCTGTTTTTTCACTGAAGATGGTTTTGCTGCTGCACGGGGGCCTTGGCTCTAAGGTGCTTCCCACTCTCGAGGCTTCCAGTCAACTGCGCCAGGTTCTAGGTCCACCTTCCAAGTTTCCAAGGAGAGGCACCAGTCAGCTCAGCTTATGAGAGACCGGCTCCCTTGTCCACCCTCAGTTCTACTAACTCTGGCCGGAAGCTCGGGGCGTCCAGTGAGCTGGCAGCTGGAGCCCTGGGCTGGGTGAGAGAGGCAATTCTCAGAGGAGTGTAGTTCCCGCCCATGGCGGCCCCTAGCAGTGTAAATCATGACTTTGGCCTTCTCACACCTCCGGGGTCCGCTGGACGGTGGTGATGGACCAGTCGCATCCCCAGTTCTCCCATTTGGTGCCTTTAGAACATGTGTGGGACAACCATCTGTGCTGTGAATGACATGCACATTTTACCTGCTGACACGGGCCAGCCACAGATGGTGAGTGGAGCCAGAGCCACCTCTGAACAGATAGGAGTGAAAACCCAACGTGGCCGCAGAGTGCTTTCAGATGGGTGCTCCTTCAATCCGGTAATAAAACTTAAAACTCTCCCAATGGCTGAGTTCTGGGCTCTGGTTACCAAATTCTGCTCAGGTTCACGTTGAACAAAGAGACTTAAATCTGCTACTGCAGGAGATGCAAGAGACATGGATTTGATCCCTGTGTCAGGAAGATTTCCCTGGAGAAGGAATTGGCAACCCACTCCAGTATTCTTGCCTGGAGAATGTGGGTGGTGTTTTCTGAAGGGATTTTAAGAGATCTGCTTGTCTTACAAAAAGTCTTGTTGAGAATCCTTATGTGTCCATGACTCTTCTAGCTTTCCTGCCACGAACAACTCAGTTGATATGATTTCAAGCTTAGTGATTGGTTCCAAGTAACACAGATGGACTCCAGCTAGCAGGTGCTAAGAAGTGACATTTGTTAGGAGGACGTGAGGTTATCACTTGGTGACCACGAGCAGAAAGAGGAGCCAGAGTGTGTAGAGTCCTGGATGGTGGTACTGGAGCCAAGGCAGTACGCAGCATCCTCTTTGGGCCCCAGCAGGGGCTCATCTCATCATCTCTGCTTTGTGGCATCTGTTTTTTCACTGAAGATGGTTTTTGCTGCTGCACGGGGACCTTGGCTCTAAGGTGCTTCCCACTCTCGAGGCTTCCAGTCAACTGCGCCAGGTTCTAGGTCCACCTTCCAAGTTTCCAAGGGAGAGGCACCAGTCAGCTCAGCTTATGAGAGACCGGCTCCCCTTGTCCACCCTCAGTTCTACTAACTCTGGCCGGAAGCTCGGAGGCGCGTCCAGTGAGCTGGCAGCTGGAGCCCTGGGCTGCGGGTGAGAGAGGCAATTCTCAGAGGAGTGTAGTTTGGGGAGGCAACCAGCCTGATGGCGGCCCCTAGCAGTTGTCATTCTTGGAAGGAGCTCAGAGATGGATCCGGAGACAGTGTAGAACTCTCTCAACGTCTTAAATTTAGCGGAATAAGCAAAACTGTCTCACACATAGGAAAGTAAGGGGCTGAGGTGTCAGTAAATTATCTCAGTCAGTTTGAAACTTGAGTTGCTGGCTCCTGGCTCAGGCTCTGCCATGTGAAATATTTCCCACTTGCACTGTGAGGGCTGGCCGGCCTGGGATACTCCCTCCTTGTCTTTTAAAGAAAAGTCGTGAAGTTTGTCCAGATAACCCGCCATGAAGTCAGGCAGAAATCAAGTTGATCCATGGTGGACGCCACATCATTTCATCCACAAAATAAGTAAAACAGCCCTTCCCCAAAGGGCAGTCTGGCTCAGGAGGGAGTGTCGTGGTCCCTTGAGAAAGCATTCGTCCCAGATGGAATGGTGGTGGCTCGGTTCAGTCCGGTTGAGCCTGGCATTTTGTCATCAATAAAACTGACTTATTAGATATCATGTTGAAATATGCTTCCATCATTCTGAAAATATGCACTGTGCTTATCTGAAAAAATATAACCAACTTGCCAGTTTCTAAGTTAAGATTTGTGTGTACTGCCTAGAATAACATTGACTCAGTATTCCTTTTAACATCAGGCTTTGGTCATGCTTCCCCTCTTTGGTCATATTTTCTATATCCTTTTTATAGTTTTCCATGTATGGGAGTGTACACACACACACACACACACACACACGCACGCACGCACGCACACATATACATCCATGTACCTGCATACACATAGGTGTGCACATGCCTTTTCTCTGTGTGTGTCCCAAATGACAAGGAATTAATGAACAGAGTTTTTTGAACTAAGCAAAGTCTGGAGATGAACCCCTTATGTCAGAGGTTAATATAGTCATCTCTCTTCTAAGCGCTGCCTTTGTCCTCTGCAGAATTGGGGAACAGATTTCTGCATCGTAGTTTGTTGCAGAAAGTGTTTAGCCGCATGTTCAAGTTAGATCTTGGCCAGAAAAAAAACTGAACACCTTTCTGAGCAGAGAAGCATTCATAAATAAATGCCCTGAATCCCTAGTTGGGGCATTGTTTAGGAAGGACCCTTGAATGGGCTACTTTTTCAAACTTTTAGTCTTAATTTTTTTAAATGTTTATTTATTGGCTATTCTGGGTTTTCACTGCTGCCAGAGGCTCTTCTCTATTTGCAGGGAACTGAGGCTGCTCTCTAGTTGAGGTGAGCAGACTTTTTGTTGCAGTGACTTCTCTTGTTGTGGAACTCAGCTCTAGGGCACACAGGCTTCGGTAGCTGTGGCACATGGGATCAATAGTTGCAGCTCTGAGGCTCTAGAGCACAGGCTCCATAGTTGTGGCTCATGGGCTTAGTTGCTCCGCAGCATGTGGGATCTTCACGGATCAGGGATCGAACCCGTGTCTCCTGCATTGGCAAGTGAACTCTTTACCACTGAAGCCCGAATCTTAATTTTTAAAATATTTTCTTGGCCGTGACACGCTGGCCATGTGGGATCTTAGTTCCCAACCAAGGATCAAACCTGTACCCTTTGCACTGGAAGCTTGGATTGTTAACTGCTAGACCACCGGGGAAGTCTCAGCAATAGGGAATTCTTAAGCCAGAAACTGGGTCCTGCTCTTCATTATATTCTGATTCAAAACACCTGTGGAGTGATGAATCATTATGAGAATTATTGTCTCCTACAAAAATAAAAATGCAGGAAAAAAATACAGGATGTTTGGGTGCAGACACATTGCCTTAGCGAGAACCTTCTCTAACAGAAGATCTATTCACAGCTGTTATTTCTTTTTCTGCCCTAGTTCCTTACTGGACCCCACCCTCCACCCCATCCCCACCCTACCCCATGCCACCGAGAGGGCAAATGTATTTCCTCCTGGCCTGCCTACCTTGCATACAAATAAGAAGTGAAAGAGCAGTCACTATAATTAAGGTTTCTGAACCTTGCTTTGCAGGGCGGTCACAGCACAGGGGCCATGACAGATGTCATTGTCACTCAGCCCTGGAAGGAAGGTTTCAGTCCCAGACCAGACAGGAAATCTGCCTGACGCTTAGTCCCATACTTTCAATCATCAAACTGAATTTTTCATTCACAGCAATATTTTTAATAGTCATTTAAAGTAATCCTCCAGTGTTCTATTCCAAGGAAGCTAATGGGAGCTTTCTAAGGAGTGTGCCCGATCTTCAGCTCCAGCTTTGAACTCCAGCCCAGCAGCAGACTCAAAGAGCACCTGACCCACCTGGGCTCAGATAAACTGTCCCAAGTGGACTGTGAGCAAGAATTCAGCCTCCAATGCACAAATAATCCTAGGGTTCAGGATTGGCACAACTTCTCCCTTCTGGTGGACTATTTTTCTATTTACATTTTTTCATCCCCAGCAAAGATAGGTGTGCCTCCTTAAGGAGAGAAAATAAATCCCAGAAAATGTGAGTTACAAAGAGAGTGACTTTGAAGTGAATATTAATATTTCTTAGATTCATGGGAACAAAATAGGAGATCAGTAGCAGTGGACCACTGGAGAAGGAAATGGCAACCCACTCCAGTTTTCTTACCTGGAGAATCCCATGACAGAGGAGCCTGGCTGGCTACAGTCCATGGGGTCGCAAAGAGCTGGACACAATGGAGTGACTAACACATACACACACACACCAGAGGACCACAGAGGTTGGTCTGTGATAATAAATCATCACTTAATTTAATTTTCAACCTCATTTTGCCCAACCGATTTTATTTTAGAAGCAAGGAAACTGATGAGAGACATAAAATAACATGCCAAGACTGTTCTAATTTGTGAGGTTGGATATGGTCAAAACACACTAGGAAATGCAGCACAGCTTGATAATCAGTCTTTAAAGAAAAATTAGTTTTTGATAAAATTATAGTAAACTGCAAAATTTTATTATTTAAGACTCAAAATATTAGTAATACCACTTTCCAAGATTAATGCCTAATAGCAATCAAATGCAGTCCTTAAAAGAGACTCTGCAATAAAAAACAAGCCTTCTCTAGAAACGTGCTTCATTTAACTTGAGTTCCACAAATATTTATTGAACACCTACTCTGTGTCAGGCAGGAGGTAAGGAGCTATAACTTCAGAAATAAAGGCATAGTTCTTCTGTGTGAAGAATCTATCATCTAGTGGATGATCACCAGCTATAAAATGTAACAGGGGTGGAGACAGGTCTTTCAAAAACTTTTAGTTATTTTGCTAGTTTGTCAGAAGTTCTAAACCACCTCTTTATATGAAAGATCTCTCTCACACACACAACACCTGTCCAATGCATATTAATATGACTATCCAAATGGTGTCCGGTCTGAGATCTTACTCTACTTGCAAGCAAAGAAGACAGCTTGCTGCTGTCTCCTGGATGCTAATAGAAGGCACAAGATGCCTAAATCAAAGACACAGGGACTTTACTGCTTACAGCAGTAGCAGTAGCAAGAGTATCAGCATTTATTTGTGCTGTTTGGGCACCCAGACTCAGTGCCCCCATGGATACATGAAGATAGACAGGGGACTCCTGCACACACTCAAGTTTACATACAAGGGAGGAGTGGAACCAAGAGTTTTTATAAAGGATGGCGATCATTTCTTCCCTTTGCACCTAAGGAGGTACTACCTTAATAGTACTGACCAATAAGCACACCCTTCCTTGCTCTGGAAGGAGACACTGTCTCCATCCTCTAGTGTTATAAACAAATCTTCCCTTTGCTCTGGGAAGAGAAAAATCTCTACTTTCCAAGGCTGTTGATGTAAAAGCATCCTGAAAAAAAAATAATAAGAGCAAAGACAGCATATCTATTCCCAAGACCTGTGGAAACCCAAGAGATCCATGGAAAACCCAATGGTTTTCCAGTTATTTCGGTACCAATAGTATAGATGTTTTCGTGACTAACGTTTACATCAACTGTTAGAACATGATGTAAGGCTCTTGATATCTGTTGAATTATATAGATTCTTGTTCAAATAACCACCAGATCAACAAATTACATTCACGTTGATGCTCCTTTTCCCAAACTCAGGACTGATTTATTCTTAAAAGAGACTCTGCAATAAAAAACAAGCCTTCTCTAGAAACGTGCTTCATTTAACTTGAGTTCCACAAATATTTATTGAACACCTACTCTGTGTCAGGCAGGAGGTAAGGAGCTATAACTTCAGAAATAAAGGCATAGTTCTTCTGTGTGAAGAATCTATCATCTAGTGGATGATCACCAGCTATAAAATGTAACAGGGGTGGAGACAGGTCTTTCAAAAACTTTTAGTTATTTTGCTAGTTTGTCAGAAGTTCTAAACCACCTCTTTATATGAAAGATCTCTCTCACACACACAACACCTGTCCAATGCATATTAATATGACTATCCAAATGGTGTCCGGTCTGAGATCTTACTCTACTTGCAAGCAAAGAAGACAGCTTGCTGCTGTCTCCTGGATGCTAATAGAAGGCACAAGATGCCTAAATCAAAGACACAGGGACTTTACTGCTTACAGCAGTAGCAGTAGCAAGAGTATCAGCATTTATTTGTGCTGTTTGGGCACCCAGACTCAGTGCCCCCATGGATACATGAAGATAGACAGGGGACTCCTGCACACACTCAAGTTTACATACAAGGGAGGAGTGGAACCAAGAGTTTTTATAAAGGATGGCGATCATTTCTTCCCTTTGCACCTAAGGAGGTACTACCTTAATAGTACTGACCAATAAGCACACCCTTCCTTGCTCTGGAAGGAGACACTGTCTCCATCCTCTAGTGTTATAAACAAATCTTCCCTTTGCTCTGGGAAGAGAAAAATCTCTACTTTCCAAGGCTGTTGATGTAAAAGCATCCTGAAAAAAAAATAATAAGAGCAAAGACAGCATATCTATTCCCAAGACCTGTGGAAACCCAAGAGATCCATGGAAAACCCAATGGTTTTCCAGTTATTTCGGTACCAATAGTATAGATGTTTTCGTGACTAACGTTTACATCAACTGTTAGAACATGATGTAAGGCTCTTGATATCTGTTGAATTATATAGATTCTTGTTCAAATAACCACCAGATCAACAAATTACATTCACGTTGATGCTCCTTTTCCCAAACTCAGGACTGATTTATTCTTAAAGGGAAATGAGCGCACTAGAAATTTGAAAATGGAAAACTACTTATTATTCCCATGAAACATGCTCCAAACTAAGTTAGAGATCCTCCATGGCTCATGTAGCAGGAAGAGGTTTGTTCTAATCCCTTAGTTGTAAGGGATTAAGAGAAAGGTCGTTAGTTCTTAGATGATATTAGTTAATCTGTTAAATTCCCAAGTTTAAAATGATCTTAAGCAAACATCTGTTTAAAAGCAGAATTCATGTATATGATTCTCCTCATATAAAAGTTGATTGATTATTAATGTGATAGATAGGCTTTTTTACAAGTATCTTAAAAGAAAATCATCACAACTAAAAAGTCAAGAAAAATTTCTTTGCTTAAGAATTTGACCTTGACCGTGATGGTGACTGTGCCTTTCTTCTCTGGAGTCATTTTTAAAAATCAAAATGGATCTTCCTTGGTGGTCCAGTGGTTAAGAATCCAACTTCCAATGCAGAGGACTCTGGTTTGATCCCTGGTCAGGGAACTAAGATCCCACATGCCAAGAGGCAAGTAAGTTCCCACACCACAACTAGAGAGAAGCCTGTGTGCCATAACTAAGATGTGATGCAGCCAAATAAGTAAATAAATATATTTTTTTAATGATGGATTATTTTCCTAGGGTGGTTCCATTGTGCATCAGCTTGTTGACTTTCAGTATCCTGCCCGTCCTTGACTCTTAGGACATAACATTAGAGAAGGGCCCCATCCTTGTGGTTCAGAGAGATGTTTCCTGCTTTCACTCATGCCCTCCTTCTCAGGATGTATTATTGCCCTTCCTATAATTGAGCTACACTTGCACTGGCCTCCCAAAACACTCAAACTCATTCTTTTGCTCAGCCAAACAAATCTACTGGCTGTAACTTGCATGGATCAAGTGTTCCCTAGGGCAGGGGAAGTGGGGAACCAGTTACTCCATAGCAAAAACCATTAAGTGTAAATACCTTCAGTAGCACAGACTGACACTGGCCCTCTCATTAAACATGGTTTTATTTCATAAAGGCATCATTGTCTTATGGCCCATGAAGAGGCTGATGTCTAAATTAGATTTTTTAATTCCCCCGTTGATGCTCCTTTTCCCAAACTCAGGACTGATTTATTCTTAAAGGAAATGAGCGCACTAGAAATTTGAAAATGGAAAACTACTTATTATTCCCATGAAACATGCTCCAAACTAAGTTAGAGATCCTCCATGGCTCATGTAGCAGGAAGAGGTTTGTTCTAATCCCTTAGTTGTAAGGGATTAAGAGAAAGGTCGTTAGTTCTTAGATGATATTAGTTAATCTGTTAAATTCCCAAGTTTAAAATGATCTTAAGCAAACATCTGTTTAAAAGCAGAATTCATGTATATGATTCTCCTCATATAAAAGTTGATTGATTATTAATGTGATAGATAGGCTTTTTTACAAGTATCTTAAAAGAAAATCATCACAACTAAAAAGTCAAGAAAAATTTCTTTGCTTAAGAATTTGACCTTGACCGTGATGGTGACTGTGCCTTTCTTCTCTGGAGTCATTTTTAAAAATCAAAATGGATCTTCCTTGGTGGTCCAGTGGTTAAGAATCCAACTTCCAATGCAGAGGACTCTGGTTTGATCCCTGGTCAGGGAACTAAGATCCCACATGCCAAGAGGCAAGTAAGTTCCCACACCACAACTAGAGAGAAGCCTGTGTGCCATAACTAAGATGTGATGCAGCCAAATAAGTAAATAAATATATTTTTTTAATGATGGATTATTTTCCTAGGGTGGTTCCATTGTGCATCAGCTTGTTGACTTTCAGTATCCTGCCCGTCCTTGACTCTTAGGACATAACATTAGAGAAGGGCCCCATCCTTGTGGTTCAGAGAGATGTTTCCTGCTTTCACTCATGCCCTCCTTCTCAGGATGTATTATTGCCCTTCCTATAATTGAGCTACACTTGCACTGGCCTCCCAAAACACTCAAACTCATTCTTTTGCTCAGCCAAACAAATCTACTGGCTGTAACTTGCATGGATCAAGTGTTCCCTAGGGCAGGGGAAGTGGGGAACCAGTTACTCCATAGCAAAAACCATTAAGTGTAAATACCTTCAGTAGCACAGACTGACACTGGCCCTCTCATTAAACATGGTTTTAT
The DNA here is from genome assembly GCA_022376925.1 of Tragulus kanchil. NCBI lineage: Eukaryota > Metazoa > Chordata > Mammalia > Artiodactyla > Tragulidae > Tragulus > Tragulus kanchil. The sequence continues at coordinate 70,310,907 of JAIOJX010000003.1, read as the reverse complement.
TTCATAAAGGCATCATTGTCTTATGGCCCATGAAGAGGCTGATGTCCTTATTTTATCATACTGGGACCATGCTTGCTTATTACATAGCTACAAAGCTCAGACCACCAAGATTTTGCCCCACTTTTCAAACATGTGATAAAGAATAGGGCTTCTTTGAAGTATGGCTACTTTAACATTTTCTTTATTACATAGGTTCAGAAAAGCACTGTTGGAAAACATTGAATGCTAACTTTAAAGCCTGTAAGATGGATCGACTGACATGGGTTGGACTTGGCTTCTGAAAAGAATTCCTACTTACTCAGGAAAAGTGTACTGAATGTCTACTTCGTGTTGGAACTTTGATAGGAACCCTTTCACTGCCTTATATTAATCTCTTCCTTTAAGGTAAAGATTTTAATATTCATTTGATAGGTCCAGAGACTTAGTCATGAACAGGGTAGATAGCATACTCCAGGACCACTAGCTAGCAAGCCTCTGACCTTTTCTCTCTGCTACAACTGCTTCTTCTCCATGGATGGACCTACAAAGATGCACCGTTACATCAGCTTCTATAGAATGTTTCTCTACCAGACTGCTCCATGGATTACTCCCTCATTTTCTTGGGCTATTCAGATGCTGCCTTTTAGATGTTCTCTTCCTTTGGGCACTTAGAATGAGCTAACTGACTCAGTATTTCTCCCTGTTGTATTTTGTTTATTATCTGTTCTGCCCTTGCTAAAACGCCAGCCACACGAGGTCAGGAATTTTTGTCTGCTTACTGTTGAGTTTAAAACAGCTTCTGGCAGGTAGTAAGAGATCAAAAATATTAATCGAATGAATGGGTGAATCATAAGCCTAAGATCCACACTGCCATAAATGCATCCTGTATGGGAGGCTCTTTGGTGTGGGGCTAGCTCCTCTTCATCCCCCAAAATTGCCCTTCCTATAATTGAGCTACACTTGCACTGGCCTCCCAAAACACTCAAACCTTCCCAGCCAAACAAATCTACTGGCTGTAACTTGCATGGATCAAGTGTTCCCTAGGGCAGGGAAGTGGGAACCAGTTACTCCATAGCAAAAACCATTAAGTGTAAATACCTTCAGTAGCACAGACTGACACTGGCCCTCTCATTAAACATGGTTTTATTTCATAAAGGCATCATTGTCTTATGGCCCATGAAGAGGCTGATGTCCTTATTTTATCATACTGGGACCATGCTTGCTTATTACATAGCTACAAAGCTTAGACCACCAAGATTTTGCCCCACTTTTCAAACATGTGATAAAGAATAGGGCTTCTTTGAAGTATGGCTACTTTAACATTTTCTTTATTACATAGGTTCAGAAAAGCACTGTTGGAAAACATTGAATGCTAACTTTAAAGCCTGTAAGATGGATCGACTGACATGGGTTGGACTTGGCTTCTGAAAAGAATTCCTACTTACTCAGGAAAAGTGTACTGAATGTCTACTTCGTGTTGGAACTTTGATAGGAACCCTTTCACTGCCTTATATTAATCTCTTCCTTTAAGGTAAAGATTTTAATATTCATTTGATAGGTCCAGAGACTTAGTCATGAACAGGGTAGATAGCATACTCCAGGACCACTAGCTAGCAAGCCTCTGACCTTTTCTCTCTGCTACAACTGCTTCTTCTCCATGGATGGACCTACAAAGATGCACCGTTACATCAGCTTCTATAGAATGTTTCTCTACCAGACTGCTCCATGGATTACTCCCTCATTTTCTTGGGCTATTCAGATGCTGCCTTTTAGATGTTCTCTTCCTTTGGGCACTTAGAATGAGCTAACTGACTCAGTATTTCTCCCTGTTGTATTTTGTTTATTATCTGTTCTGCCCTTGCTAAAACGCCAGCCACACGAGGTCAGGAATTTTTGTCTGCTTACTGTTGAGTTTAAAACAGCTTCTGGCAGGTAGTAAGAGATCAAAAATATTAATCGAATGAATGGGTGAATCATAAGCCTAAGATCCACACTGCCATAAATGCATCCTGTATGGGAGGCTCTGTGTGCCTCTTGAAGGATGGTGCTGGGGGAGGGAGACTAGCCAATGAGCACAGTGTTTCCATTTCCACCAAAGCAAGCAAAGAGTACAGTTTCTGTCCTTGTGAGAGGGCAAACTAATCGAGGAGACTAAACATACAATGCATGAAAAAAGACTGGCTCCATGGCACAGGGTAGCAACAGAAGCAGTTAAATTCAGCAAGGGCTGATTTCTAGAAATGGTGTGTTGAGCAGCGCTATCAGACAGGCATCCGTCATAGAGAAATAAATTCATTCACACCCGAACCTTAAAAGGAGTTTTTGAAGATATGCTCATCTGCACCTTATAGAATAAATATTGACATTTAAAATGGCTCAATGATAAAGAATCCACCTGCCAAGCAGGAGAGGCAGGTTCAGCTCCTGAGTTGGGAAGATCCCCTGGAGAAGGAAATGGCAACCAGTATTCTTGCTCGGGAAATGCCATGGACAAAGGCTTCTGGCGGGCTACAGTCCATGGGGTTACCAAAGAGTCGGAGCTGACTTAGTGATGAAACGGTGACGTATGAGAAGGGTCTCAAGCACACAGATTGGGGATATTGAGTCTATTATGTGGGCACATGAGAAATATCTCTCAGCAAATACTTTGTCCCTCGAAAAAGCACAGTTCCATCAAGTAGTAGCATCAGCAACTCCAATAAGAGAGAAAGTTGAAACTGCTAGAACACTCTGAGCAGGCAGAGGGTAATCACCAAACTGGCATCTGACCACCACCTGATGAAAACCAATTAAATTTAGTAGAGGTGGCAAATGATAGAAGGAAATGAAGTTCCCCCAAAACCTGTGAGATTTGCTTTCAATCTTTAGGCTGTTCTATGTCTCTCTCATTTGTTCCTCTTTCTATCTAAATTTCTCTCTCATTTCTTAGATGAGTAATTATACCCTGACCTCAGGTTGAGTTCAGTTCAGTCGCTTAGTCGTGTCCGACTCTTTGCAACCCCATGGACTGCAGCGCGCCAGGCTTCCCTGTCCATCACCATCTCCCAGAGCTTGCTCACACTCATGTCCATTGACTCAGTGATGCTATCCAACCATCTCATCCTCTGTCATCTCCTTCTGCCTTCTATTTCTCCCAGCATCAGGGTCTTTTCCAATGAGTCGTCGCTTCACATCAGGTGGCCAAAGTATCGGAGGTTCAGCTTCAGCTTCAGCTTCACTTTTCCAATCGAGGAGACTAAACATACAATGCATGAAAAAAGACTGGCTCCATGGCACAGGGTAGCAACAGAAGCAGTTAAATTCAGCAAGGGCTGATTTCTAGAAATGGTGTGTTGAGCAGCGCTATCAGACAGGCATCCGTCATAGAGAAATAAATTCATTCACACCCGAACCTTAAAAGGAGTTTTTGAAGATATGCTCATCTGCACCTTATAGAATAAATATTGACATTTAAAATGGCTCAATGATAAAGAATCCACCTGCCAAGCAGGAGAGGCAGGTTCAGCTCCTGAGTTGGGAAGATCCCCTGGAGAAGGAAATGGCAACCAGTATTCTTGCTCGGGAAATGCCATGGACAAAGGCTTCTGGCGGGCTACAGTCCATGGGGTTACCAAAGAGTCGGAGCTGACTTAGTGATGAAACGGTGACGTATGAGAAGGGTCTCAAGCACACAGATTGGGGATATTGAGTCTATTATGTGGGCACATGAGAAATATCTCTCAGCAAATACTTTGTCCCTCGAAAAAGCACAGTTCCATCAAGTAGTAGCATCAGCAACTCCAATAAGAGAGAAAGTTGAAACTGCTAGAACACTCTGAGCAGGCAGAGGGTAATCACCAAACTGGCATCTGACCACCACCTGATGAAAACCAATTAAATTTAGTAGAGGTGGCAAATGATAGAAGGAAATGAAGTTCCCCCAAAACCTGTGAGATTTGCTTTCAATCTTTAGGCTGTTCTATGTCTCTCTCATTTGTTCCTCTTTCTATCTAAATTTCTCTCTCATTTCTTAGATGAGTAATTATACCCTGACCTCAGGTTGAGTTCAGTTCAGTCGCTTAGTCGTGTCCGACTCTTTGCAACCCCATGGACTGCAGCGCGCCAGGCTTCCCTGTCCATCACCATCTCCCAGAGCTTGCTCACACTCATGTCCATTGACTCAGTGATGCTATCCAACCATCTCATCCTCTGTCATCTCCTTCTGCCTTCTATTTCTCCCAGCATCAGGGTCTTTTCCAATGAGTCGTCGCTTCACATCAGGTGGCCAAAGTATCGGAGGTTCAGCTTCAGCTTCAGCTTCACTTTTTCCAACGAATATTCAGGGTTGATTTCCTTTAGGATTGACTGGTTTGATCTCCTTGAAAAATTGAAGTGACACTATTCTAAGTAGGACAGCCTGGGAACAAAAAGAACATCAACAACCCCTTTGATGATTTTATTTCAGAAGGAAGCACTGCACAGAGCAATCAATTAGGGTTTTGTGGACTCTGCATTTGGGCAGTCAGGAACAACTAGATTCCCAGTAATCCTAGTTAATTGAAACAAAGAGAATAACACATTTCTCTTCAATTAAAACACTATGTGTAAATTTTCAAGAACACACAGTTCAAATACAAACCAAGTTTAAAACAATGTTTACAAAAATATGCACCCTGAGTCCTCTAAAGCACTAGCTTTTCACTGAAATACAATCAAAATATAACTCACCAATTTTTAGAGTACCATCTGCTAAGTTTCACTAATGCATATATTGATGGAGCCCCCAGCACAATCATGATATATAATATTTCTATCACCTTAAAAAGAGTCCTCATGTTTCTTTTCAGTCTGCTCCACCACATACCAGTCCTCAGCAGCCAGTAACCTTTCTGATACGATTGTTTTGCCTTTTCTAAAATCACATGAGAATGGTGCCATGCAGTATGTGGTCTTTGCATCTGGCTTCTTTTGCTTAGCATGCATCTTTTGAGGTCCCTTCATGCTATTGTTTAACATAACCTGAGCATTGGATATAGCTTTCTCTCTGGGATTCAAGGGTAATATAACATCAACATTATTTGTAAGCTCTGCTGGGTGATACAGAATATTTTTTCTATCAGCACAGTTGACAGTGACTCTAAATCATTAGTCAACATATTTTTGGTTTTCCTCTTCATTTGCCCTGTCTTCATTCACTTGTTTTCTCTTCATAAGGTGCAAGAGCTGCAAAGGGTATGTATGAGAGCCCATCACTCAGAGCTTGCTCACTCATGTCCATTGACTCAGCTATCCAACCCTCTCATCCTCTGTCATCTCCTTCTGCCTTCTATTTCTCCCAGCATCAGGGTCTTTTCCAATGAGTCGTCGCTTCACATCAGGTGGCCAAAGTATCGGAGGTTCAGCTTCAGCTTCAGCTTCACTTTTTCCAACGAATATTCAGGGTTGATTTCCTTTAGGATTGACTGGTTTGATCTCCTTGAAAAATTGAAGTGACACTATTCTAAGTAGGACAGCCTGGGAACAAAAAGAACATCAACAACCCCTTTGATGATTTTATTTCAGAAGGAAGCACTGCACAGAGCAATCAATTAGGGTTTTGTGGACTCTGCATTTGGGCAGTCAGGAACAACTAGATTCCCAGTAATCCTAGTTAATTGAAACAAAGAGAATAACACATTTCTCTTCAATTAAAACACTATGTGTAAATTTTCAAGAACACACAGTTCAAATACAAACCAAGTTTAAAACAATGTTTACAAAAATATGCACCCTGAGTCCTCTAAAGCACTAGCTTTTCACTGAAATACAATCAAAATATAACTCACCAATTTTTAGAGTACCATCTGCTAAGTTTCACTAATGCATATATTGATGGAGCCCCCAGCACAATCATGATATATAATATTTCTATCACCTTAAAAAGAGTCCTCATGTTTCTTTTCAGTCTGCTCCACCACATACCAGTCCTCAGCAGCCAGTAACCTTTCTGATACGATTGTTTTGCCTTTTCTAAAATCACATGAGAATGGTGCCATGCAGTATGTGGTCTTTGCATCTGGCTTCTTTTGCTTAGCATGCATCTTTTGAGGTCCCTTCATGCTATTGTTTAACATAACCTGAGCATTGGATATAGCTTTCTCTCTGGGATTCAAGGGTAATATAACATCAACATTATTTGTAAGCTCTGCTGGGTGATACAGAATATTTTTTTTCTATCAGCACAGTTGACAGTGACTCTAAATCATTAGTCAACATATTTTTGGTTTTCCTCTTCATTTGCCCTGTCTTCATTCACTTGCCTTTTCTCTTCATAAGGTGCAAGAGCTGCAAAGGGTATGTATGAGAGCCCTTGACCCAGATACCAATTCTTGTCTCCTACTGGCCAGTGTTCTGCTTGCTTTGAAGTTTGGCATGACTGCATGACCTTTGTGGCTCATGAAATGTGACCAGAAGTGGTGTCTGCTCCTTCCAGTGAGAAACCTGAGGAGCTTCCATTCTCTCCCCTGCTCTTGTGATTGTAGGAGCAGGTGTAGAAGTAGACGCTGGATTCATGAGTGATGATGATCAGCAGAGACCTCTGCCAGCAGTGTTGGACATGAAGCATGAGCGGGAAATAACAAACCTTTGCCACTGAGAATTTTAGGACTTTCTATCTCTGAAGCAACTAGCATGCCAGTCAATCCTAGCTGAACGAGGAAGCAAATGACCTGGCTTATATGACTGGCACACATAAGCACTGACTGTCATCTTTCAATCAGAGGATTCTTTTTTTCTTCTTTTATTCATCAGTCCCAAAACAAATGTCTTTCTTTATGATCCATTCCACAAAATTTGCATCGGAAGATTAAATGTGTTTATGAAACATTCAAAGCAGCTTGTTCTTTTTGATCTCTGATGGCAATCGTCAAAGAGAGCATGTCTTTTCTGATGGCATTTGACTTTATTTTTTAAAACATACATTTATTTATTTATTTATTTTTCTGTGCTGTGTCTTAGTTGCTGGCACACAGGATCTCTGATCTCCGCTGTGGCATGCAGGATCTTTAGTTGTGGTGTATGGAATCTAGTTCTCTGACCAGGGCTCGAACCCAGGTCCCTCTGCCTTGGGCACACCGCATCTTAGCCACCAGACCACCAGGGAAGTCCCTGGCATTTGCCTTTAAACAGTGTGTAACAATCATAGAATAGTCTCTCCATGGAGGGACACAACAGTTAGCCCTGTTAGGCTGTAGGATGACTTTGAATGCTCAGCGATATCTATGTTGGCCTCTTCTTAATGGGCACAGCCAAAATGCAACGCTTAACAATGCTATAGCACCAAAGTTTGAAACCACCAGAAATACCTCTATCCAATTTAAACCACGGCCCATTCATCAGAGCAGCCACACCCGGATAGTTCTAAAGGCCTTGGAATCAGTGGCTATATGGTGACTTCCAAGAAACAAGACACTAAAAGTAGAATATGTCCACACACTCGTACCCCACCCTTCTTCCAATCACTCATGCTTGTGAAACTTAAGATGAATCTTCCTTCTGTAAAATTCCCAGCCAGCTCTTGAAAAATGAACCATCTCTGTTCCAAGGCTGTGAATGCCAGAGTCTTAAATACCAAAGGAAGCCTGCCAAACAGAGTGCTTCTCGAGACCAGTCTTTCTGCGGATGTATCCAAAGGGCAACCTTTGCTGGTTGGTTTTAGGAGAGACAGAAAACAGGCTCCTTGTGACTTTCATTCTTATAATCCAGTCATCCTGGGTTGCTATTCCTGGGTTTCTGTTCCTTTGTCTCTATGGTTCTGCCTTTAGGGAGGTTTGGGGGGTACATTGTCACGGGTGCCCCAGGGGACCTCTGCAGGCCATTAATCCAGCCTAGTCAGTCACAGCGCTGAGGCAGCCAGTCGCACTTCTGTGGCATCAGAACTGTGTTGAGACATGGCCGATCCATCCAGAAAACTCTTCACCAGGTTTGGACAGAGGTGGAGCTGGCTGCCTCAGAGCTGTGGAGATCGATTAGATGCCCTGGGATTGATGTCTAAGCCTATTCAAAGCGTTATATGCTGGGAGTGTGTTTACCCTGGGTTCTGATCATCATTTAATTATTCCAATACAGGTGAACTGAAAGGTAAATCCTCTTTTTAAAAGTTGAAGGTTGAAATGTAGATATCTGGCACTAAATAGCTCCCAATACTCCATTTAAATCATCAGGATTTGTGGTTGCCAAGTAGCTCATCAGCAAGAAGAACTTGCAAACTGGGCAGGCAGGTGAACCCAGACCGGGTGTATTTAGGGCACAAGTTACTGTCTGTCTTCTCTTGTTTGGAGGGTACAGAGCTGGGGTGAAATGGGGTCTCTCCAGAACACCATAGTTAGGCTGTAGGATGACTTTGAATGCTCAGCGATATCTATGTTGGCCTCTTCTTAATGGGCACAGCCAAAATGCAACGCTTAACAATGCTATAGCACCAAAGTTTGAAACCACCAGAAATACCTCTATCCAATTTAAACCACGGCCCATTCATCAGAGCAGCCACACCCGGATAGTTCTAAAGGCCTTGGAATCAGTGGCTATATGGTGACTTCCAAGAAACAAGACACTAAAAGTAGAATATGTCCACACACTCGTACCCCACCCTTCTTCCAATCACTCATGCTTGTGAAACTTAAGATGAATCTTCCTTCTGTAAAATTCCCAGCCAGCTCTTGAAAAATGAACCATCTCTGTTCCAAGGCTGTGAATGCCAGAGTCTTAAATACCAAAGGAAGCCTGCCAAACAGAGTGCTTCTCGAGACCAGTCTTTCTGCGGATGTATCCAAAGGGCAACCTTTGCTGGTTGGTTTTAGGAGAGACAGAAAACAGGCTCCTTGTGACTTTCATTCTTATAATCCAGTCATCCTGGGTTGCTATTCCTGGGTTTCTGTTCCTTTGTCTCTATGGTTCTGCCTTTAGGGAGGTTTGGGGGGTACATTGTCACGGGTGCCCCAGGGGACCTCTGCAGGCCATTAATCCAGCCTAGTCAGTCACAGCGCTGAGGCAGCCAGTCGCACTTCTGTGGCATCAGAACTGTGTTGAGACATGGCCGATCCATCCAGAAAACTCTTCACCAGGTTTGGACAGAGGTGGAGCTGGCTGCCTCAGAGCTGTGGAGATCGATTAGATGCCCTGGGATTGATGTCTAAGCCTATTCAAAGCGTTATATGCTGGGAGTGTGTTTACCCTGGGTTCTGATCATCATTTAATTATTCCAATACAGGTGAACTGAAAGGTAAATCCTCTTTTTAAAAGTTGAAGGTTGAAATGTAGATATCTGGCACTAAATAGCTCCCAATACTCCATTTAAATCATCAGGATTTGTGGTTGCCAAGTAGCTCATCAGCAAGAAGAACTTGCAAACTGGGCAGGCAGGTGAACCCAGACCGGGTGTATTTAGGGCACAAGTTACTGTCTGTCTTCTCTTGTTTGGAGGGTACAGAGCTGGGGTGAAATGGGGCAAAACCATGGGAATTGATGGCAGCAGGTTTTTGGATGAACACTCCCAGCATATAACGCTTTGAATAGACTTAGACATCAATTCCGGGGCATCTAATTGAACTCTCTACTAAATTCATATTTCAATCATTTGAAGTAAGGTATACATGTTTGATAAAAATTCATGATTTTTACAACTAACAAGTTTCTCCACACACAATAAAATCACATTCAGAAGGGTTGATCCTGGGGAAGTTCTACAAGATTCATTATCAGAGCAGCATCCTTAACTTTATAAAGTTGTTGACAATGAACTTAAAAGACGAGCCCTCATTCCCACTGTGCATTGTGGAGGTACTGCTTTCCTTTGATTTAAAGATGGGACGAGAGTGCTGTGTGCTTTATACCTGGAAGCATTTAAACTTTACATGATTATGCTAATAATATTTTGAACCAAGGGAACTCATTAATATATTTATTTCCTGTGGATCATTTAAAAAAGAAAGCCAGAAGATCAAATGTGATTTTGGGATAGGAGAGCTTCTAAAAAGCAATGCTGTTGAAAGGAGTTACTTGAAGAACCTCCATATTGTTCTTCATAGTGGTTGTATGTCCACACCTACCAGCAGCGTAGGAGGGTTTCCTTTTCTCCACATCCTCTCCAGCATGTATTGTTTGTAGATTTTTTTTTTTTTTTGATGACAGCCATTCTGACTGGTGTGAGGTGATAACCTCCTTCTATGTTTTATTTGCTTTTCTCTAACAATTAGTGATGCTGAGCACCTTTTCTTGGGCCTCTTGGCCATCTGTCTGTCTTTTTGGGAGAAATGCCTATTTAGGTCTTCCACCCACTTTAAAAAAAAATTTGAGGGCTTCCCCTGGTGGTCCAGTGGGTAAGGACACCGCCTTGCAGTGCAAGGGGCGCCGGTTCGATCCCTGACCTGGGAAGATCCCACGTGCCGCCAAGCGGCTGGACTGATGTGTCCAATTACCGAGCCGGAGCTCTGGAGCACATGCGCCCAGAGCCGGTGCTCTGCAACAACAGAGGCCACCGTGATGGGAGGCACACAGGAGCCAAAGAACAAAGACGGATGCAAATAGAGAAATGAAAGACCAATAGAAGTGACCTGCCCGGTCCCCTCCTTCCCCAAACTGACCCCCGCCCAAAATAATAAATAAATAAATCTTTTTAAAAAAATTGATGTATTTCTTTATTTTGGGTTATTCTGGGTTTTCACTGCTGCTGCAGGCTCTTCTCTAGTTGCAGGGAGTTGAGGCTACTCTCTAGTTCTGGTGAGCAGGGGCTACTCTCTAGTTGAGGTGAGCAGGCTTCTTGTTTCAGTGACTTCTCTTGTTGTGGAACTCAGGCTCCAGGGCACACGGGCTCAGTAGTTGCAGCTCCGAGTCTCTAGAGCACAGGCTTAATAGTTGTGGCTCACGGACTTAGTCTAAGCTCCACAGCATGTGGGATCTTCCCGGATCAGGGATCGAACCCATGTCTCCTGCATTGGCAGGCAAACTCTTTACCACTGAGCCACCAGGGAAGCCCCTTCTGCCCACATTTTGATTGGGTTGTTTGTTGTTTTGATATTGAGTTCCATGTGCTGTTTGTATATTTTGGAGATCAACCTTTTGTCTAAAACAGATAGCTAGTGGGAAGCTACTAGAAAGCACAGGGAGCTCAACTGGGTGCTCAGTGATGACATAGAGGGGTGAGGTAGGGGTGGGGTGGGAGGGAGGTCCAAGATGGAGACATACATGTATGTATATGGCTGATTCACATTGCTCTACTGCCAAAAGTAATGCAATGTAATATATGTGTGTGTGTGTGTGTGTGTGTGTGTGTGTGTGTGTATGGAATTATTTTATATATATAAACTTTATATATATATAAAGGAGTTACTTATTTTACACAAACAATCCTGGCTTCACAAACCCCATAACACACACACACCCTAGGAGTTACTTATTTGCAGAGGAAAATATCAATTTTTGTGGGAGATTCTGATTACTCTTCAATTAACCAAAATTGTCTAATTGATTGGAGATTTCCATTTTTATTTGAATCATTATTATTGCAGTAACTTGCTTGGTAAAAATTAAGTAAGAAATTAGAAAATAGCTTTGATTGATTCTAGTTAATGGAGATGGGATCACCCTCTCCTCAAGATTATAAAGCTATTTTGCACTGTGCTTTCCCACCTGATGTTTTGGTATCTGTTTTCACCAGCTTTCCAGATCAATTTTACTCTGAAAGCTATTAAATCTGTATATACTGTTCATCGTAGGAGGCACAGATTCAGATTTACACATAACTCAATTTTTTCAATGGCAAAAGATTTATAGTATTTTTTTTTTTTTTTTGAGACTCTCCTGTTGGAAAAATAACCATTTCTTGCTACCAGTCTCAGCTCTTTACCTCAGGGGCTGGGAGGCCACTCCTTTCCAAAGTGTAATAAACAATTTGCCAAATAACTAAGCCCAAATAAGGAGTCTTAGCTTTGGATTTTGGGCCCTCAGTAGTCAGTCACGGGCCCTTAATAGTTGTGGCTCACGGACTTAGTCTAAGCTGTGGGATCTTCCCGGATCAGGGATCGAACCCATGTCTCCTGCATTGGCAGGCAAACTCTTTACCACTGAGCCACCAGGGAAGCCCCTTCTGCCCACATTTTGATTGGGTTGTTTGTTGTTTTGATATTGAGTTCCATGTGCTGTTTGTATATTTTGGAGATCAACCTTTTGTCTAAAACAGATAGCTAGTGGGAAGCTACTAGAAAGCACAGGGAGCTCAACTGGGTGCTCAGTGATGACATAGAGGGGTGAGGTAGGGGTGGGGTGGGAGGGAGGTCCAAGATGGAGACATACATGTATGTATATGGCTGATTCACATTGCTCTACTGCCAAAAGTAATGCAATGTAATATATGTGTGTGTGTGTGTGTGTGTGTGTGTGTGTGTATGGAATTATTTTATATATATAAACTTTATATATATATAAAGGAGTTACTTATTTTACACAAACAATCCTGGCTTCACAAACCCCATAACACACACACACCCTAGGAGTTACTTATTTGCAGAGGAAAATATCAATTTTTGTGGGAGATTCTGATTACTCTTCAATTAACCAAAATTGTCTAATTGATTGGAGATTTCCATTTTTATTTGAATCATTATTATTGCAGTAACTTGCTTGGTAAAAATTAAGTAAGAAATTAGAAAATAGCTTTGATTGATTCTAGTTAATGGAGATGGGATCACCCTCTCCTCAAGATTATAAAGCTATTTTGCACTGTGCTTTCCCACCTGATGTTTTGGTATCTGTTTTCACCAGCTTTCCAGATCAATTTTACTCTGAAAGCTATTAAATCTGTATATACTGTTCATCGTAGGAGGCACAGATTCAGATTTACACATAACTCAATTTTTTCAATGGCAAAAGATTTATAGTATTTTTTTTTTTTTTTGAGACTCTCCTGTTGGAAAAATAACCATTTCTTGCTACCAGTCTCAGCTCTTTACCTCAGGGGCTGGGAGGCCACTCCTTTCCAAAGTGTAATAAACAATTTGCCAAATAACTAAGCCCAAATAAGGAGTCTTAGCTTTGGATTTTTCATTGCCAAATCAGTATTCAGTTCATCACAAAATAAAGGCTGAAAAAAGAAGAGCCAGGAAATGTCTGAGTGCTGAGTTTTTCTCTACCTTTTAAATTCCATGTTATAATTATAGAGTCTCTTGGACTTCAAAGAGGTAAACCAGTCAATCCTGAAGGAAATCAACTCTGAATGTTTATTTGAAGGACTGATGCTAAAGCTGAAGTTCCAATATTTTGATGTGAAGAGCTGACTCATTGGAAAATACTCTGATGCTGGGAAAGACTGTGGACAGGAAGAGAAAGGAGGAACGGAGGATGGGATGGTTGACTGGCATTACTGACTCAATGAACATGAACTTGAGCAAACTCTCGGAGACAGTGGAGGACAGGGAAGCCTGGTGTGCTACAGATCATGGGGTCCTAAAGAGTTGGACTCGACATAATGACTGAACAACAACAAGTAATTATCCACCAATATGAATCTGTACCAGAAGGAGCATATGTATGCTGGGATCATATCACTTTCATCTTTTATCTCCACAAATAAGCACAGAACTTGGTCCAGTTCATGGCTCAGAACTGGATATAAAGTTTATTTGTATCAGGGTAATTTAAAAGAAAAAATGATTTCCCTTTTCACAGTCTAAGACTTTCTCCCAAATCAGCCTGAAATATTTTCTACAGGGTTGTTGAGATGGAAATGCAAAGAGAAAGAAAAAGCCAGTGTTTGTTCATTTATTTTTTCCATAAACAAAAGAATAGTTTGTGACAAGTCTTGGGAGCTAGGCTTTGTCAAGAGTGAAAAGGATTTTCTAGGGAGTTTCCCTGTGCCTTGGGTGCGGTAGCTAAGGATGCTTTCCTGCAATATAGTCACTGGGTTCACAATGGTGGCCAACAGAGGGTCCCAGGGACCCTCTGCAGCCACATTTCAGGGGGATTGTCAGCAGTAAAGTTGAAACTGGCCAAGACAAAAGTGAGGATCATATATAGTGTGTCATGTAAGAAAAGAAATTCCTGTATTTCCCAAAAGTTTTACAAAAGATTCATTTATTTTTTAGTGTGTCAGAATGTTAGTAACTAAGCCCAAATAAGGAGTTTTTTTTCTCCAAATCAGTATTCAGTTCATCACAAAATAAAGGCTGAAAAAAGAAGAGCCAGGAAATGTCTGAGTGCTGAGTTTTTCTCTACCTTTTAAATTCCATGTTATAATTATAGAGTCTCTTGGACTTCAAAGAGGTAAACCAGTCAATCCTGAAGGAAATCAACTCTGAATGTTTATTTGAAGGACTGATGCTAAAGCTGAAGTTCCAATATTTTGATGTGAAGAGCTGACTCATTGGAAAATACTCTGATGCTGGGAAAGACTGTGGACAGGAAGAGAAAGGAGGAACGGAGGATGGGATGGTTGACTGGCATTACTGACTCAATGAACATGAACTTGAGCAAACTCTCGGAGACAGTGGAGGACAGGGAAGCCTGGTGTGCTACAGATCATGGGGTCCTAAAGAGTTGGACTCGACATAATGACTGAACAACAACAAGTAATTATCCACCAATATGAATCTGTACCAGAAGGAGCATATGTATGCTGGGATCATATCACTTTCATCTTTTATCTCCACAAATAAGCACAGAACTTGGTCCAGTTCATGGCTCAGAACTGGATATAAAGTTTATTTGTATCAGGGTAATTTAAAAGAAAAAATGATTTCCCTTTTCACAGTCTAAGACTTTCTCCCAAATCAGCCTGAAATATTTTCTACAGGGTTGTTGAGATGGAAATGCAAAGAGAAAGAAAAAGCCAGTGTTTGTTCATTTATTTTTTCCATAAACAAAAGAATAGTTTGTGACAAGTCTTGGGAGCTAGGCTTTGTCAAGAGTGAAAAGGATTTTCTAGGGAGTTTCCCTGTGCCTTGGGTGCGGTAGCTAAGGATGCTTTCCTGCAATATAGTCACTGGGTTCACAATGGTGGCCAACAGAGGGTCCCAGGGACCCTCTGCAGCCACATTTCAGGGGGATTGTCAGCAGTAAAGTTGAAACTGGCCAAGACAAAAGTGAGGATCATATATAGTGTGTCATGTAAGAAAAGAAATTCCTGTATCTGTACATCTCTATAGAGATGTACCATATAGGTAGTACTATATAGATATTGATGTCTAACAATTATGTTTCATTTCCTGATCTTCATCGTTACCAATTTGAATATGGTAAAAACATTGTGTGAGCAAAGTAATGGAAGCTATAAACTAAGAACATCTCTTCCTGTATTTTCACTGATGACACAAGATACAATGTGGATTGAATATGGATTTGGATGCAGCTATAGCTATAGATAGGTTTCCCAGATGGTGTTAGTGGTAAAGAAGCCACCTGCCAATGCAGGAGAACTAAGAGACAAGGTTTGATCCCTGAGTCAGGAAGATTTTCTGGAGGAGGGCATGCCAACCCAGTCCAGTACTCTTGCCTGGAGAATTCCATGGAGAGATGAGCTTGGAGCACTGCAATTCATAGAGTCACAAAGAGTTAGACACAGCTGATGCAGCTTAGCAGGCACACACGCACACACACACAGATATAGACATAGACACTATAATGAGGAACAATGTGTGGAGCCAAATGAACAGGAGATGGTCAATTCACGGTCTACTTAATATTCTCAAAATGTGTTTAATATCAAAAGCAAGACACCTGGCTTCTTAATGTCTTTATTTTCTGTAGATCAAAAACATGCAAGTAGGAATAGACTTGCTTATCTTTCTAATATGGATGTGCTCATTCATTTATTTAAAAAAAAAACATTTATGGTTATTATGTGCCAAGAGTTATGTTTGGAAGCCACTGAGAGAGTTTAAGCAGAGGAGTGACATATTATTTTTGACTTTGAACCATGAGATATGACTTTGTTTTTCTCCCAGCTCTGCTTTCAAATGTTTGTGACAAGTCTTGGGAGCTAGGCTTTGTCAAGAGTGAAAAGGATTTTCTAGGAGTTTCCTGTGCCTTGGGTGCGGTAGCTAAGGATGCTTTCCTGCAATATAGTCACTGGGTTCACAATGGTGGCCAACAGAGGGTCCCAGGGACCCTCTGCAGCCACATTTCAGGGGGATTGTCAGCAGTAAAGTTGAAACTGGCCAAGACAAAAGTGAGGATCATATATAGTGTGTCATGTAAGAAAAGAAATTCCTGTATCTGTACATCTCTATAGAGATGTACCATATAAAGTACTATATAGATATTGATGTCTAACAATTATGTTTCATTTCCTGATCTTCATCGTTACCAATTTGAATATGGTAAAAACATTGTGTGAGCAAAGTAATGGAAGCTATAAACTAAGAACATCTCTTCCTGTATTTTCACTGATGACACAAGATACAATGTGGATTGAATATGGATTTGGATGCAGCTATAGCTATAGATAGGTTTCCCAGATGGTGTTAGTGGTAAAGCCACCTGCCAATGCAGGAGAACTAAGAGACAAGGTTTGATCCCTGAGTCAGGAAGATTTTCTGGAGGAGGGCATGCCAACCCAGTCCAGTACTCTTGCCTGGAGAATTCCATGGAGAGATGAGCTTGGAGCACTGCAATTCATAGAGTCACAAAGAGTTAGACACAGCTGATGCAGCTTAGCAGGCATACACACACACACAAAAGATATAGACATAGACACTATAATGAGGAACAATGTGTGGAGCCAAATGAACAGGAGATGGTCAATTCACGGTCTACTTAATATTCTCAAAATGTGTTTAATATCAAAAGCAAGACACCTGGCTTCTTAATGTCTTTATTTTCTGTAGATCAAAAACATGCAAGTAGGAATAGACTTGCTTATCTTTCTAATATGGATGTGCTCATTCATTTATTTAAAAAAAAAACATTTATGGTTATTATGTGCCAAGAGTTATGTTTGGAAGCCACTGAGAGAGTTTAAGCAGAGGAGTGACATATTATTTTTGACTTTGAACCATGAGATATGACTTTGTTTTTCTCCCAGCTCTGCTTTCAAATGTGTTTTGCCAGATCTTTCATTCTTAACCTTTGACATTTCTAGAAAATCCTGTAGGTTTCCAGTCAGTTGTAAGAACAGTCTTCCTTTGACAATGAACTCATTTACAGATATTGAAAAGCCCTGTAGAGTCTAAATACAAATACCAACCTCACATGCAACCCACAGCTTCTTCTGTTCCGTTAGCTCAGACCTAAGGTGGGGCGTGGAGCCCACAGTTGGAGTCTGCTCTGTCATTCCTGTTTCTGGCTCCCCCAGGACAAGATTTGAAGGAAGTGAGGATTCAAGGAAAAGGAAAGAGGGTTCTTATGTGCGTTCACTTTCTGATTTGAAGGCTCTATGAGTTCTGTGCACCGTGCACTTTTCTGACATGGGTGATGTCCTCCAGAGATAGGTGTTTATCAGCAGCATGATCACTTGCCCAACACACGACCTCAGTGAGTATCTTAAGGTATCTTGTGACACCTCCCTGGCTCCTGCCACCAAAAGTGTATCTGCCAGTCCTTTTCTCCAGATGTGTCAGGGTACCTAGGGGCTTCCCAGATGGTGCTAGTAGTAAAGAACCCACCTGCCAATGCTGGAGATGTAAGAGATGCAGATTTGATTCCTGGCTTGGGAAGATCCACTGGAGCAGGGCATGGCAACCCACTCCAGTATTTTTGTCTGGAGAATCCCACAGACAGAGGAGCCTGTAGGCTACAATCCATAGGGTTGCAGAGTCAGATATAACTGAAGTGATGTAGCACACATGCATGTAGGGTACCTTAAAGATAGCAGTACTCCCGTTTTCCTCTGTGGCCTGACTTTCCCATGAAAACGTGTGTATTCTGCTGGGATCTCAGAATAATCCAGTGCTGCTACTTTCCCCCAGTTGAGTTGTCCTCAGCCTGCTCCAGGAGAAAGAACACCTGCCTCTGTCTTCACTCATATTCGCACACTCCAGAGAACACAGTCAGTTTCTCCTGAAAACCCTCTGCTCTACATCCCTGGCTCCAGGGTAATGCCCTTCAGTGAACATCAAGATGGAAAGTGAGTTTCCAGGGTTCTTCCTTGCAGGCACCTCTGCTTTTCATGAAACATTCTCTTATGTCTCATTCTTTCACTCAAGGGACAGTAAATCCCTTTCTCTCCATCAGACAGAGAAAAGAAAAGCCAAAGCATTCTTTTTCTTTAGCCCAGGAAGTGACCTGCTTCTTCCATAATAAGTTCATGAGCTCTAGTCTTCTGTAAGTGTTGAAAGTGAGACCTGCATGTCATTTGGTCACTTGTAAGTCAGCCCTGGGAGGGAGTGCCCACAGGTTCTATGGCTCTTTGCGGTGGACTATGGTTCTTGCTAATGGGGCTCCAGACAAGATCAAGACAAGAGCAAAGCCCCTTCCACACAAGTTTCATCTTGTATAAACAGCCCTGAAATAACCCTGTGAACTGACTTGAAGGAGATGAGACTGGAGATGGGCATTTCAGGAAGCAATCCATGTGGGTCATGAAAGGAGTCTGAACTCCTGGTCATGGGAATGGAGAGAAGGAGATGGGTTTGTGAAATACCCATTGAGCTTGAGTGCTGGGTGAGTGATCATGCTGTTGGCAGAGACATAGCATAGGGAGATGAGAGCAGGCTTTGGGGACATGTCTGCATGTGACTGGTGAGCTGGTCTTGACCATGTTGAGTTGGATGTCTTTGGGGGACTCAGGCAGAGAAGTCCATGCAGAGAAGTTAGAAAGTATAATATGAGGCTCAAGAGAAGGGTCTGACTTGAGGCTCTAGTTGGAGGCATTGGCTGAATTCAGGTAGTTACTGACACCATAGGAGTACTTGGGGCTCCCCAGCGCCAGTGAGTAATATGAGAATGAAATGGACCCAGTAAAACCCCAAGAAGCACCTACCTTGAAGGATTGGTTGATTTGCCTGGAAGACTGAGGAAGGACCAGAAACATGGGAGGGAGAAGTTCTCCAAAGGATACTGAGAAGAGTATGTGCCCCCAATGTAAACCGTTTAGTAGAAACATCACCCTTCACGCAACACGGCACCACTTGCTCTTCTTTCCCTGGCTCTATCCTCTTCATCTCCTCTCTAAAGCTGCTCCTTCCTTGATGAGCTATCCACAGGTCCTCAGAATCACTTGGTGAAAGCTTCAACTGCTTCCTCAAACCACAGGCTCCTTCACAAAGGCTCTTAAGAGGAGAGATAACTAACTGGACGAATGTGGTTTCCATTTCTCAGGTGAGCTGCCCGCTTCTCCCGATGACAGGCAGAGTGCCACGACTCTGCTGTGGTTCTTGCCTCTCTTCCCCTCCCAGCTTGCAGCGGCCCCTTCACAGGGGGAGCTCATGCGTCCCCTTCCTTGGCATCCCAGATACTTAGAGGCTCCCAAAGGCTGTGCTTTTAGTGCCCCTCAGGTTTGACAAGGAAATGAAACTGAGTGGACCTTGCCAATTTTTTGCACTTCTAGAAAATATCTTGATGTTATTGGCGGAAGAGGAAGACAATCATCAGATATTACAAATGACATTAATACTTTGTCATGGGGTTTATTTTGCTCTTCTTTAGAGAGGATTATTACAAGCTCCTTGTGCTGTGCTATGCTAAGTTGCTTCAGTCATGTCTGACTCTTTGTGACCCTATGGACCTTAGCCCACTCGGCTCTTCTGTCCATGGGATTCTCCAAGCAAGACTAGGGGAGTGGAATGCTGTGCCCTCCTCCAGGGGATCGTCCCAACCAGGGATCTAACCCGAATTATGCCTCCTGCATTGACTGACAGGTTCTTTACTGTAGCATACCTGGGAAACCCTACAAGGCCCTTATAACCCCCCAAATAGAAAGAGATTTCTATTTCCACCAATGGATTTCTATTTAGTTGGACAGAAGAACAGAGAGGAGAATCCTAAGCATGACAAAGAGAAAAAAACTGGGTGTTTTTTGAGACACCCCCAAAGCAAATCAAAATATTTGGGATCAGAGAATCCAATATATAAAGTCTGGTTCACTTCTCAAAGCATCAGTGAAGCAAAAAACCTACTTAAATAGTTGAATCTTCTGCTGGCTTCATCCAAAACAAGTCTTTCCTCTTCTGCCTGCTCACTTTCCCCAATTCCCTCCCAGAGCATATGTCAAAATTCACATCTGCTTTTGTTTCCCAGTTCTTTTGAAGTAGCTCACCAATTTGCAACACCCTCTTTCATGCCAGGGTAATCCATGCTATCATGTGGGCAAGCTCTTGGTTCCATGCCCTGTGTAGTTTTGCCAAAGTCATGGAGGAGGCCCGGGTGGGGGTGGGGGGAGGGTGGTGAAGGAGGCTAGGAATAGCACACATAGCTTCAGCCTTTCAGGGCCCTCCACAAGCTGCAGTCACATTGCTCCTCCTTTTTTCTACAAGTGTTCCCTGATTCTGGTAGGGAGCAAGTTTACTCTTTCAAATGAAATACATAGTCTGTCCCTTAAAATAATACCTGGTAATATCATATGATATTTGTCTTTCTCTGTCAGACTTACTTCACTCAGTATGACAATCTTTCAGTCCATCCATGTTGCTGCGAATGGCATGACTTCATTCTTTTTCATTACTGAGTAATATTCCACTATATGTATATACCATATCTTTAATCCATTCATTTGTTAATGGACCTTTAGACTGCTTCCGTGTCCTGGCGACTGATTTTTTTGGGGTTTGCTCCTTGTGCTGTGCTATGCTAAGTTGCTTCAGTCATGTCTGACTCTTTGTGACCCTATGGACCTTAGCCCTCTAGACCCTTCTGTCCATCGTATTCTCCAGGCAAGACTAGGGAGTGGAATGCTGTGCCCTCCTCCAGGGGATCGTCCCAACCAGGGATCTAACCCGAATTATGCCTCCTGCATTGACTGACAGGTTCTTTACTGTAGCATACCTGGGAAACCCTACAAGGCCCTTATAACCCCCCAAATAGAAAGAGATTTCTATTTCCACCAATGGATTTCTATTTAGTTGGACAGAAGAACAGAGAGGAGAATCCTAAGCATGACAAAGAGAAAAAAACTGGGTGTTTTTTGAGACACCCCCAAAGCAAATCAAAATATTTGGGATCAGAGAATCCAATATATAAAGTCTGGTTCACTTCTCAAAGCATCAGTGAAGCAAAAAACCTACTTAAATAGTTGAATCTTCTGCTGGCTTCATCCAAAACAAGTCTTTCCTCTTCTGCCTGCTCACTTTCCCCAATTCCCTCCCAGAGCATATGTCAAAATTCACATCTGCTTTTGTTTCCCAGTTCTTTTGAAGTAGCTCACCAATTTGCAACACCCTCTTTCATGCCAGGGTAATCCATGCTATCATGTGGGCAAGCTCTTGGTTCCATGCCCTGTGTAGTTTTGCCAAAGTCATGGAGGAGGCCCGGGTGGGGGTGGGGAGGGTGGTGAAGGAGGCTAGGAATAGCACACATAGCTTCAGCCTTTCAGGGCCCTCCACAAGCTGCAGTCACATTGCTCCTCCTTTTTTTCTACAAGTGTTCCCTGATTCTGGTAGGGAGCAAGTTTACTCTTTCAAATGAAATACATAGTCTGTCCCTTAAAATAATACCTGGTAATATCATATGATATTTGTCTTTCTCTGTCAGACTTACTTCACTCAGTATGACAATCTTTCAGTCCATCCATGTTGCTGCGAATGGCATGACTTCATTCTTTTTCATTACTGAGTAATATTCCACTATATGTATATACCATATCTTTAATCCATTCATTTGTTAATGGACCTTTAGACTGCTTCCGTGTCCTGGCGACTGAGTGTTGCTATGGACATAGGGGAGCATGTGTCTTTTTAAATTATGGTTTTCTCTGGATATATGCCCAAGAGTGGGATTGTTGGATCATATGGTAGCTCTTTTTTTTTTTTCTTTTTTTTGGGGGGTTGGGGGGGGGGGGGGGGGGGGGAGGGGGATGAGCGGGCCACTTCTATTGGTCTTCCATTTCTCTATTTTCATCCGTCTTTGTTTTTTGGCTCCTGTGGGCCTCCCATCGCGGTGGCCTCTGTCGTCACAGAGTGCCAGTTCTGGGCACATGCGCCCCAGAGCTCCGGCTCAGTAATTGGACACATCGGTCCAGCCGCTCCGTGGCACATGGGATCTTCCCAGGCCAGGGATCGAACCGACACCCCTTGCACTGCAAGGTGATATCCTTGCCCACTGGACCACCAGCGAAGCCCGAGCACCCACTCTTGATACCTAATTTATGTCAGTGTCTCTATAATAGAAAGTGATGAACATCTTATAGCCTGTTGTTTGCTTTACTGTAAAGAGACCTAATGATATTACCTACCCCAGATATTTGTTGTAAGAAAAAAATGACACAAAATGCTGTCTACGGGGGCTTCCCTGGTGGTCCAGTGGGTAAGGACACCACCTTGCAGTGCAAGGGCCGCCGGTTTGATCCCTGGCCTGGGAGGATCCCACGTGCCACGGAGCGGCTGGACCGATGTGTCCAGTTACCGAGCTGGAGCTCTGGAGCGCATGCGCCCAGAGCCGGCGCTCTACGACAACAGAGGCCGCTGCGATGGGAGGCCCACACAGGCCAAAGAACATAGATGGATGAAACTGAATAAATGAAAGACCAATAGAAGTGGCCCGCCCGCCCCCCTCCTTCCCCAACCCACCCCCACCCCAAAAAAAGGTTAAAAAAAATTGCTTTCTACGACAAAATGCTATACAAATGTGGATCATAATTATCTTCCATAATAAGAAACTGGGTTTATTTGAGTTCACTCTTTTAAGTACTAAACTGCTGTATCTATCAAATCATTATGAAATTCTATTCTTGATCATGATTTCTCAGGCTGTTACTTATGTTTCGTCCATGTTCTTCCCCCTGAGTTGGGTAGGCGCTCAAGATGGGAAACCTGCTGACCTAACACCAGTGCTGTTGGCAGGAGCTGCCTTTCTTCCCAAGTACAAAGGTTTATGATACCTACAGATCATCGCAACAGCGTCTTGATTCTACAATGATCTTGTTGTTTTCCAAACATTCCTCTGAGACTGTACCATATTCTGGACTCACATCCACATTGGCTTTGAAACTGTATCGTTGGTCAAAATATTTGGGGAATAGTTGAGAAGTAAGCATAATTTCTAAGCCAGCATGGTGTCTTGAGTTCGTGTCCTGGCCCCTGATCTGAGTCTTACACCGAAGCATGGCCTGTGAGAACTCAGTCTGCACAATTGTCTCAGTGTTATTGAACACAATGAATAAGATGACCCTGAAAATTCAACCTCTCTTCCCAGCTTTGTCTTTTTCCAACAGAAACATCTGAGATTTCTGCCTTTCTGTTTACAAAGCATGAGAATCCCCAAAGGTCACCCCCCAAGGTTTTCTTCCATTTGTTTTTACATTCTGTGAATCTTTGTAAAACGCCTTGTGAGGTCCTCTGAAACCCCCTCTTAGGGTTTTCTCTAGTTACTGGGATCCAACAGACTCAGTAAAGGAAGCCTTACAGGTGCTTCCAAGGTGAGCCTGGCTGCACATGTAGCCTAACTTCACTGGAACACTGCATGTGGCTCTAGAGAGGGTGACACTGGTGCATTACCAATAGCCTCAACATTCAGATGGAGCTCTGGCGCATGCGCCCAGAGCCGCGCTCGACAACAGAGGCCGCTGCGATGGGAGGCCCACAGGAGCCAAAGAACATAGATGGATGAAACTGAATAAATGAAAGACCAATAGAAGTGGCCCGCCGCCCCTCCTTCCCCAACCCACCCCCACCCCAAAAAAAGGTTAAAAAAAATTGCTTTCTACGACAAAATGCTATACAAATGTGGATCATAATTATCTTCCATAATAAGAAACTGGGTTTATTTGAGTTCACTCTTTTAAGTACTAAACTGCTGTATCTATCAAATCATTATGAAATTCTATTCTTGATCATGATTTCTCAGGCTGTTACTTATGTTTGTCCATGTTCTTCCCCTGAGTTGGGTAGGCGCTCAAGATGGGAAACCTGCTGACCTAACACCAGTGCTGTTGGCAGGAGCTGCCTTTCTTCCCAAGTACAAAGGTTTATGATACCTACAGATCATCGCAACAGCGTCTTGATTCTACAATGATCTTGTTGTTTTCCAAACATTCCTCTGAGACTGTACCATATTCTGGACTCACATCCACATTGGCTTTGAAACTGTATCGTTGGTCAAAATATTTGGGGAATAGTTGAGAAGTAAGCATAATTTCTAAGCCAGCATGGTGTCTTGAGTTCGTGTCCTGGCCCCTGATCTGAGTCTTACACCGAAGCATGGCCTGTGAGAACTCAGTCTGCACAATTGTCTCAGTGTTATTGAACACAATGAATAAGATGACCCTGAAAATTCAACCTCTCTTCCCAGCTTTGTCTTTTTCCAACAGAAACATCTGAGATTTCTGCCTTTCTGTTTACAAAGCATGAGAATCCCCAAAGGTCACCCCCCAAGGTTTTCTTCCATTTGTTTTTACATTCTGTGAATCTTTGTAAAACGCCTTGTGAGGTCCTCTGAAACCCCCTCTTAGGGTTTTCTCTAGTTACTGGGATCCAACAGACTCAGTAAAGGAAGCCTTACAGGTGCTTCCAAGGTGAGCCTGGCTGCACATGTAGCCTAACTTCACTGGAACACTGCATGTGGCTCTAGAGAGGGTATTGACACTGGGCTGCATTAGCCAATAAGCCTCAAGATGTCAGAACAGAAGGCCATGTCTCTGCTGAGTCATTGGCCATAGTCTATTGGTCTCCTCTGGGCAGTAGTCAGGGATCTGGCTTCTTTCCTCTTGGGATGTGGCCAGCACACCGCGTGGCCCCCAGGGTTGGTGTGGACAGGTAAGAGAAGACTGAACAAAGGTGGCACCCTGGTTCCTCAATGTTTCCTTATAGAAAGAACACAAGGCATTTATGGTCACATATCATGAGCCTGGAGTAGCCGCGAGGTCTCACTTCATTTCTGGTTGGTTGGAAATTGTAGCAGAAAGCCCAGAGAGTGAACAGAGCACTTCTGCGGTCACCATTGCTGGCTAATGCCATTGCTTCCGATTCAGTTCAAATCCCGTGGTCCACGAGTGATCCGGCTTCCATTTCACTGAGAAAAACCGAGTTAGTATGACAATCACTGCCTCCTCTCCCATCCTTCCTTTTCCTTGATACCGCAACACCGACAAGCGGAAACAGCGGCTCCATCCATTCTAAAGTTGGCTCTGTCACTGTGCTCTTTTGTTCTTTGACAATTTTGCTACCTCCGAGCCCAAACTTGATTCTGTAATTATCTAGTCTCACGCCAACATCTTCAAATACTCCCAGCAGGTGTATCTCTCAAGCTCAGGGGTGAAAGAACTAGAATTATCTTGATTTTTTTCCATAATGATTTAAATTCTTTCGGAGTCCCCATTCTGTCAGGCGCATAGAGAACTTTCTTTAGGTTCTATTTCATCAAATATTAGGCTGAAGTTGCTTCTAATATTTGGTCCACTAGGGTGGATCCATTTTCTTTTGGGAGAAATGGCTTTGTTCTGAGACACCCCTACCCTGCGTGTGTATAAGAAGGGGCTGGGGTCGGGGGCGTGTGCCACAGGTTGAGGGCAGCGACCAGATCTCCCTCACACTTCTTCCTACTGCAAGTGTGATTCTGGTCATCATTGGTGGTCTGCGTCCCATGCAGCCTCAGATACCGTTTCCTCCCAGTCCTCCCAGCCCAAGCTCTCCCCTCTGATCCCAACTTCACTGGAACACTGCATGTGGCTCTAGAGAGGGTATTGACACTGGGCTGCATTAGCCAATAAGCCTCAAGATGTCAGAACAGAAGGCCATGTCTCTGCTGAGTCATTGGCCATAGTCTATTGGTCTCCTCTGGGCAGTAGTCAGGGATCTGGCTTCTTTCCTCTTGGGATGTGGCCAGCACACCGCGTGGCCCCCAGGGTTGGTGTGGACAGGTAAGAGAAGACTGAACAAAGGTGGCACCCTGGTTCCTCAATGTTTCCTTATAGAAAGAACACAAGGCATTTATGGTCACATATCATGAGCCTGGAGTAGCCGCGAGGTCTCACTTCATTTCTGGTTGGTTGGAAATTGTAGCAGAAAGCCCAGAGAGTGAACAGAGCACTTCTGCGGTCACCATTGCTGGCTAATGCCATTGCTTCCGATTCAGTTCAAATCCCGTGGTCCACGAGTGATCCGGCTTCCATTTCACTGAGAAAAACCGAGTTAGTATGACAATCACTGCCTCCTCTCCCATCCTTCCTTTTCCTTGATACCGCAACACCGACAAGCGGAAACAGCGGCTCCATCCATTCTAAAGTTGGCTCTGTCACTGTGCTCTTTTGTTCTTTGACAATTTTGCTACCTCCGAGCCCAAACTTGATTCTGTAATTATCTAGTCTCACGCCAACATCTTCAAATACTCCCAGCAGGTGTATCTCTCAAGCTCAGGGGTGAAAGAACTAGAATTATCTTGATTTTTTTCCATAATGATTTAAATTCTTTCGGAGTCCCCATTCTGTCAGGCGCATAGAGAACTTTCTTTAGGTTCTATTTCATCAAATATTAGGCTGAAGTTGCTTCTAATATTTGGTCCACTAGGGTGGATCCATTTTCTTTTGGGAGAAATGGCTTTGTTCTGAGACACCCCTACCCTGCGTGTGTATAAGAAGGGGCTGGGGTCGGGGGCGTGTGCCACAGGTTGAGGGCAGCGACCAGATCTCCCTCACACTTCTTCCTACTGCAAGTGTGATTCTGGTCATCATTGGTGGTCTGCGTCCCATGCAGCCTCAGATACCGTTTCCTCCCAGTCCTCCCAGCCCAAGCTCTCTTCACCTACTCTGATCCCCTACAACATGCACTGTGGATCTTGATCACAGCATTTATCCCTTGATATTGCACATTGGGGATATGATGTTTATGTCTTAGTTTTCTTTCAACTTAAGCTCCTCCTTTCCAGCAAAACCCATCTCTCACTTGCCTCTATATTCACCTCCCAAAATCATTGCCTCAAAAGTAGGTGCTTCAGACTTTGAGAACAATTTTATGGTTGCCAGGGGGAAAGGTGGGGAAGAGGGATAGATTAGGAGTTTGAGATTCAAAATCTTTGTATATAAATTCAACATATTTAAAATAGATAACCAACAAGGACCTACAGTATAGTACAGGGAACTTTGATCAGTACGCTGTAAAAACCTAAATAAGAAAAGAACTTGAGAGAGGATGAAAGTGTTAATCTCTCAGTCATGCCTGGCCCTTTGTGACCCTATGGACTGTAGCCCACAGCTCCTCTGTCCAAGGAACGCCAGCATACAATAATATAAAGCACCTCTCAGGTAGCAGAGTCATTTGCTTTTTCAATACAGAGCATTTTAGGTATTCTTTTGTAAACATGTATGGAACACCTACTTATTTTTTTTTTCTAGTCTTTTTTTTGGGGGTGGGGGCATTGGATTGGGGAGAGAGGGGAGCAAGCGGGCCACTTCTATTAGTCTTTCATTTATCTATTTTCATCCATCCTTTGTTCTTTGGCCTGTGTGGGCCTCCCATCCCGGTGGCCTCTGTTGTCGCAGAGCCCATCTGGGCGAGTCCAGAGTCAAGGACACACTTCATCTGGGAGAAATGGCTTTTCTGAGACAGCCCCTACCCTTTCTTTAGGTTCTATTTCATCAAATATTAGGCTGAAGTTGCTTCTAATATTTGGTCCACTAGGTGGATCCATTTTCTTTTGGGAGAAATGGCTTTGTTCTGAGACACCCCTACCCTGCGTGTGTATAAGAAGGGCTGGGGTCGGCGTGTGCCACAGGTTGAGGGCAGCGACCAGATCTCCCTCACACTTCTTCCTACTGCAAGTGTGATTCTGGTCATCATTGGTGGTCTGCGTCCCATGCAGCCTCAGATACCGTTTCCTCCCAGTCCTCCCAGCCCAAGCTCTCTTCACCTACTCTGATCCCCTACAACATGCACTGTGGATCTTGATCACAGCATTTATCCCTTGATATTGCACATTGGGGATATGATGTTTATGTCTTAGTTTTCTTTCAACTTAAGCTCCTCCTTTCCAGCAAAACCCATCTCTCACTTGCCTCTATATTCACCTCCCAAAATCATTGCCTCAAAAGTAGGTGCTTCAGACTTTGAGAACAATTTTATGGTTGCCAAGGGAAAGGTGGGGAAGAGGGATAGATTAGGAGTTTGAGATTCAAAATCTTTGTATATAAATTCAACATATTTAAAATAGATAACCAACAAGGACCTACAGTATAGTACAGGGAACTTTGATCAGTACGCTGTAAAAACCTAAATAAGAAAAGAACTTGAGAGAGGATGAAAGTGTTAATCTCTCAGTCATGCCTGGCCCTTTGTGACCCTATGGACTGTAGCCCACAGCTCCTCTGTCCAAGGAACGCCAGCATACAATAATATAAAGCACCTCTCAGGTAGCAGAGTCATTTGCTTTTTCAATACAGAGCATTTTAGGTATTCTTTTGTAAACATGTATGGAACACCTACTTATTTTTTTTTTTTTTCTAGTCTTTTTTTTGGGGGTGGGGGCATTGGATTGGGGAGAGAGGGGAGCAAGCGGGCCACTTCTATTAGTCTTTCATTTATCTATTTTCATCCATCCTTTGTTCTTTGGCCTGTGTGGGCCTCCCATCCCGGTGGCCTCTGTTGTCGCAGAGCACCGACTCTGGGCGCATGTGCTCCAGAGCTCCAGCTCGGTAATTGGACACATGGGTCCAGCCGCTCCGCGGCATGTGGCATTTTCCCAGGCCAGGGATCCAACCGGCGCCCCTTGCTCTGCAAGGTGGTGTCCTTACCCACTGGACCACCAGGGAAGCCCCTGGAACACCTACTTTTAAAATTTTTTGTCATATATGGAAGTATGGTTGATTAATAACGTTATATTAGTTACGTGTATATGTATAACTGGATCACTTTACTGTACACTTGAAACTAATATGACATTGTTAATTAACTATGCTCCAATATAAGATGTAAAAGTGTTTAAATGGTGCTCTGTAAATGTTTACGAAAGAATGCCTAAATACATATCCCCAATGTATTGAAAAAGCAAGTGGCTGCTATCTGAGAGTTGCTTTATATTATTCTAGGGGAAAGATGAGAGGAGAGAGGGGAGCATTGAAATAAGTTTAGTGAGTCTCTACTGATGATGAAACTGGGTAATGGGCACATGCGTGCCAAGTCGCTTCAGTCATGTTTGGCTCTGTGCGACCCTATGCACTGTAGCCCACCAGGCTCCTCTGTCCATGAGATTCTCCAGGTAAGAATACTGGAGTGAGTTGCCATGCCCTCTTCCAGGGATCTTTCCTGGACACATAAGGGGGATATTATTCTGTTCTATATGACTTTTCTGTGTAACATTTAAAAAAATTTTAAAGAACTAAAAAAGTATATAGCCAAAGCCAAATGCTTCATTTCAAAAAACCTCAAATAAGATGATTGCTTTTAGAGTTAGATTTTCAGTTCCACACAGCTGAGTATAATAGATGATGCCAATAGGTTAATTTTAGGATACTGAAAGAGTAGAGTCCAAGAATATATTTTGGCTCCTAGCCCATAGCTCTTTAAAAACTGGGAATTATATACATCTTCATTCACAGAAAGCTTCTTAGCGTTATTTATAAATGATCAAGAACTTGGTGATGCTGGGTTCTGTAACATTGCTTTCTTCACTTGAAATGCTCTGCTTTGCTATGGCTAATTCTAGATAAATATGATTTGCTGACATCATTTCTCCAAATCAGCATGGAATATTAATGTTTCTATTTTGTTTTGTCACTTGAGTCATAAATGTAACCTTTTATTGTCTCACCTCCCTTGGCTTGTCAACACTTTCTTTCACTATGAAATCATTTTTTAAAATAAACCTTATATTTCAGAATAATTTTAGATCGACTTGTGAAGATACTGCAGAAAATTCTCATAAATGCTGTCCCCAGTTCCCCTGTTATTAACATCTTACCTTGTTGTTGTTAGTCGCTAAGTTGTGTCCAGCTCTTTGCAACCTCATGGATGGCGCCATGCGGGGCTTCCCTGTCCTCGGCTGTCTCCCAGAGTTTGCTCAAAGTCATGTTCATTGAGTCAGAGATGCTGTACATTAAGATGGTGCATTTGTCAAACTAATGATACATTCTTATTAACTAAAATCTATTTTTCTTAAGATTCCCTTGGTTTTACCTGCTTTTATTTCCTGTTTCAAGATCCCATCCAGGATGCTTCATTGCATTTATCTGTCATGTATGAAATCATTTTTAAAATGACACTTATGTTTCTATTATCCACAAGAACAACTCAGTGTTTTCTCAGAATGTTCATCTTGCCGGGAAAATGTATGATCTATTTGCTCCCTTTGAAAATATATTATTCATTAAAAAATTTGACTTGCTCTGAGCATTCCATTATGAATAGGTAATGATGCTTTGAAATTTCAGAATAGGGGAAAAGAAGGTGAAAAAAGGCAGAAATCCTCTCTCATCAGGCCATTTGAGTTGGTCAGTGCATCAAGCCTTGAGCTCAGAGTTTTATTTCTTTATATGTCTGTGTGTATGTATGCATTTGTTCATTTATTTATTTTTGTTGTGCTGGTCATCTTTGCTGCGTGGGCTTCTCTCGCATTGAAGCTACTCTCCGTTGCGGTGCACAGGCTTCTCATTGCTGTGGCTTCTCCTGTTGCAGGGTGCAGATTCTAGGTGCATGAGTTGAGTGGTAGCAGCTCACCAGCTCTAGAGCACAGGAATAGTTGTGTGGTGCAAGGGCTTAATTGTTCCACGGCAGGTGGAATCTTTCCAGATCCGAATCGAACCGCGTCTCCTACATTGGCAGGCAGATTCTTGACCACTGAACCACCGGGGAAGTCTGGGTTGATAAGTAGTTTCCAGCTAAGCAGGAACTCTTAGCTGGTAAATTACAGAAACTCTAGTGCATCTGAAGGCTGCTGAGACAGTCAGGACCAGGTTCTGAAAAGAGGTCAGAGGAAAGTGAGCTGAGAGTTGTCATCTACTTTATGCCTGGAAAGAATTGCTGATTCCGGGTGCGAGAAAAGAAGCTGAGCTTTCCCCAGGCAGCGGGCATCACAGAAAAAGAGAAACTAACAGAGACCATGGCAGTCATATGTGGATAAAAAAATCAAAATTAGAGACTTGGTAGATGAAGATCCTGGTGAGAAGAGTGAGTTAGAAGACTGAGCCTCGCATATGGGTAGTTCTCCCTTGAAGATAATTACCTAAATCTAGGAGTTTAAGAAGCTGAGGAAGAAGCTTCTGAAAAGCATTATTCAAGGTTACTGGAGTCATGTTAAATGCGTATTTAGTAGCCAACCTGTAGGCAGTTCTACTACCAAAGATGAGATCATTTAAGTGTTAAGGGAATAACCATAATGAGTTGAAACATATTAAATGTATCAAAATCTACGCATTCATTATACACTAGAAAATAAAAACCACAACAACGTCATTGACCACCCTTGAAGACTGTTTGGAAACCATTTCACTATTCTGTAAACTGGTGAAGTGAAAAAGGCAAATATTTTTATTGTCTTTCCTGCTTATGTTATACCTAAGAGTGATCAGATGCTAGATGTGTGTTTGTTTTACTTATAAAAAAAATTTCCCAAACCCAAAACATTAAAAAGTGATAGAATTGGACTATTTAGTATTGTGCAAAGCCTCTTGAAATAATGACTCTCACAAGCACTTACCAGTGACCGTGAAAACCATGAGATGAACTTTATAAAGAATGAGTCGAGCCAACCATGCTCCAACACAACGATCAATCTTGATGAGTTGAGTGGTAGCAGCTCACCAGCTCTAGAGCACAGGAATAGTTGTGTGGTGCAAGGGCTTAATTGTTCCACGGCAGGTGGAATCTTTCCAGATCCGAATCGAACCGCGTCTCCTACATTGGCAGGCAGATTCTTGACCACTGAACCACCGGGGAAGTCTGGGTTGATAAGTAGTTTCCAGCTAAGCAGGAACTCTTAGCTGGTAAATTACAGAAACTCTAGTGCATCTGAAGGCTGCTGAGACAGTCAGGACCAGGTTCTGAAAAGAGGTCAGAGGAAAGTGAGCTGAGAGTTGTCATCTACTTTATGCCTGGAAAGAATTGCTGATTCCGGGTGCGAGAAAAGAAGCTGAGCTTTCCCCAGGCAGCGGGCATCACAGAAAAAGAGAAACTAACAGAGACCATGGCAGTCATATGTGGATAAAAAAATCAAAATTAGAGACTTGGTAGATGAAGATCCTGGTGAGAAGAGTGAGTCAGAAGACTGAGCCTCGCATATGGGTAGTTCTCCCTTGAAGATAATTACCTAAATCTAGGAGTTTAAGAAGCTGAGGAAGAAGCTTCTGAAAAGCATTATTCAAGGTTACTGGAGTCATGTTAAATGCGTATTTAGTAGCCAACCTGTAGGCAGTTCTACTACCAAAGATGAGATCATTTAAGTGTTAAGGGAATAACCATAATGAGTTGAAACATATTAAATGTATCAAAATCTACGCATTCATTATACACTAGAAAATAAAAACCACAACAACGTCATTGACCACCCTTGAAGACTGTTTGGAAACCATTTCACTATTCTGTAAACTGGTGAAGTGAAAAAGGCAAATATTTTTATTGTCTTTCCTGCTTATGTTATACCTAAGAGTGATCAGATGCTAGATGAGTGTTGTTTTTACTTATAAAAAAAATTCCAACCAATACATTAAAAAGTGATAGAATTGGACTATTTAGTATTGTGCAAAGCCTCTTGAAATAATGACTCTCACAAGCACTTACCAGTGACCGTGAAAACCATGAGATGAACTTTATAAAGAATGAGTCGAGCCAACCATGCTCCAACACAACGATCAATCTTGATGTCACCAAAAAGAGAAGGAACAACAGAATAATGCCTCTTAAAGGGTCAGTGGAAAGCCTGCTATATCATCTCTAAATTAGTCTTAATCCAATCTGAATCTAATGAGCCTCTGGGTATAGCTCCCACTTTACAGAAAATAGACAAGATAAAAGGAAAGGTTGGAAACAAAGAGATGCAAGTAACACATGCAGAATGTGGAAAGCTGTACAGAATGAATCTCCCAATGTCTTTAATAAATATACAGCAACAGGAGAGGGAAGAATCGAGAGGGGAACCTATAGATGTGATAGGAGACATGGCAACCAAATGCAAACAGCAAGAACTCTTGAGACAAGAAACACAAGAGCTGAATTACAAAGATACTGATCATTGAGGTCGCGTCCTCTGTAAGCAACTCCTGTGTGAGGTCATTGCTCGTGGCAGGGAAGTGGAAGACCTCAGAGATGAAGGCACTCAAAGGAAGAGCATGGGGCTTCCCTTGTGGTCCAGAGGGTAAGCAGTCTGCCTTGCAATGTAGGGGGCAATGGTTTGATTCCTGGTCCAGGAAGAACCCACGTGCGGTGGAGCAGCTGGGCAGGTGTGTCTAATTATGAGCCACCACTCTGCAACAGGAGAGGCCACTGCAATGAGAGGCCCACACAAGCCATAGACTAAAGATGAATGAAAATAAATGATGATGAATGATGACTTAGAGGCAATATATATGTATATAAAGCTTTTTTTTTTTTTAAAGGAAGAACATAAGTGGAGGCCATAATGCCAAGTCTTCTCTCCTTCCACGCATGCTCAAGTTGACCTGGCTTAAGAAATGCACAGGTACAGTTTGGGCATACATGGAGTGCTACCTCAACTACAGATCACCTCTCACCCTAATGGTACCCAAGGTTAAGTTCTCATTATCATAGACTTTATACTTTGGGTCTTTTTTTCAACTCTCATTATTTATCCATGTAAATAATGGGTAAATAGGCCAGAAGCATTTTCACATACATCTCTTTACTTAATATTCACACTACCCTAACTTAGGTATTTTTTCTTCTTTACAAATAAGAAATTAGGCTCCTAGACATGAAAGAGATGTATGAGAT
Source organism: Tragulus kanchil (assembly GCA_022376925.1). Taxonomy (NCBI): domain Eukaryota; kingdom Metazoa; phylum Chordata; class Mammalia; order Artiodactyla; family Tragulidae; genus Tragulus; species Tragulus kanchil. The sequence goes on along the minus strand of JAIOJX010000003.1, from coordinate 70,276,963 downwards.
CACATCGATAATAAAGCACAGAGCCTGAATTCAGACTCCTCCTTACAAATTCTACATTCTTTTCCATAATGTGCTTATAAGTGGGCAGAAATCAGCCTATTTGGAGCTGGCCTGCCTAGTTCTTTCCTTATGAGTGATGATAAATATCACACCCACTCTACTATCCCCTAAATTATTCTCTAACCTCAGGGCAGTCCTCGAAGCCTTGACACCAAAAGCCCATCTCTCGGGGAAACTTTTCTGTTCTCCTTTCCAGATTATTTTACTTTGGAGTTGAAGGCAAAAGAGAACTTTTTTTCCTCCCCCATCATTTTGAGACATTCAGATGAAAATGACACCCTTGTCAAAATTCTTAATTCTGCTCTCAGAACTACACAAAGGCAGACAGATGATAGAGGGGGAGAAGGGTGGAGAGGAGGTGTCCCTGAATTGATGAGAGGTTGTTCGAGATGGATCCTGTGCAACGGAGTGATCTTCCTTCCCTCCATTGTTCTCCTCTCTGATGGAGCAGCATCTGACTGGCAGGTGAAGACTCTTTCGTATCTTTTTGTGTGTGCAGTTGCCAATTCTCCCCACTTGTGTCTTGTCATTTGCAAGCACGCACCTCCTCTGAGGCCATTCCACAAGACTGTAGGAATCGGGCTTTTCACAGGCGAGGACCCCCAACTTGGGATAGAAACTTGGTAAGGTAGGTGCTCAAGTTTCAAAAAAGAAATCTGGGGAAAAACTACTTGTTGCTCATCCTAATAGTGATTAACGAGGAAAGCAAGGCAGGTGTTTAATGAAGATGCATTCAACTAGGTATCAGATAGGATGGCTTGTGTCCTAGAATTCCAGCTGCATATTGCAGAAGAGTAGAGCATTGCTGGGTTGAAATGGACAAATACCCCTTTGTGCTCACTCCCTTTTCATGTTTAGACACTAACTACATTGGGGTAGGCAGTTACACTGTTATTTTATCTATCAAATTCCCCTTCTTACCTGTTCTTCCCAGAGAAGGAGTAACAGCAGAAAGCCAAGTGGCCCTGAATTCATCCAGGTTTGAGCCCTTCATTTTCACTGTGCAGTTTTCTCCTGCCACATTGCTGCTCGGGGTTCCAGAATAGATGATGAAGAGAATATTTTGTTTTCCATTGCTTGTGACCACAGTAGTTGATATATTTATAAATGAGACAAGATTTGAAATAGTATGATCAAGGAGCTAAATAACTAATGTATTCGCTTATCTATAATCAAAATTGTGTCACCACATGCACAATGCCATTCTTATTCAAATTCAAAATAACGGCTCAAAGCTCAAGAGAGCTGTTGCTTTCAGTCCTGTATGTCTTATAGGTTATTGCTTTCCTTGTCTTCCCCATGAAAGTGATAAGCCTATGAGCCTGAATACAGAAGGAATTATATGCTTTCAATAGAGAACCTGTTTATGATTAGGATGCCATTTTATCAGGAATTAGCTGAAGCTTCTTCAAGCTAGAAACACTGGTTAAGATCTATTCAATAACATGAAGGTAGTGTTTGTTCTTTGACTACCTGAGTGAACACCCTTTCATCTCTTGTCATTGATAAGTTATCTCAATTTTAGTAGGTAATCACTCCCCGTCCAGGTAACCCCTAACCATTCAGAAGTATGATGAACATGAATGAGTATGCATGGCACTCAGAATTACACTTTAAATTTCAAACTCACTGTGTGGACCAACTGACATTGGCAGCATCCTTCTGTAATATTTGGTTTAAGGAGTTTAGCTTTTATTTAAGAAACTATCATAAGTGAAGGCAATAGTTGAAAAAAGTTCTTGTAATTCATCTGCAAACTTGGTTATGCTAACTCTATTTAGACCCTGGACCAACAAGCAAGCTTACCTAGAATCGTTTGGCACAAAGGATATCCATTCTTAGATTTGGACTTAAGATCTTCCAAGTCTTGTCTTTGGCAGAATACTTAAAACTCTTGTTTGATTGAATGTGTCTACTCAAACGCTTTATGAAGAATAGTTACTTTAGAAGAAATGAGTTACCAGTTGCAGTGATCTTGGAAAGGAAAATGTGTTGAGGAAGAATAAGAGACAATTAGGAGAGGCATTTGCTCTTTATCAGGTTGTAACTAGCCAGGCCATTTTTAAACACTCCATAAATAGATCTGTCATCCAATCTCAATTAAAAATCATCTCCTAAGTGCAGGAAAACCTAAATAAGGAAGTTGATATTTTAGTAAGACACCGAACATGGGTAGAATGCTGTCTTCATATCACATTTTTCAGCACAAATCCAAGTATGTTGTAGGTGCCTGTTGACTCTTTGCTGTATTAATTAACTAACTAGTTAACATATGAACCAACTGTAGGATTTCAAGCCAGATACTCTAATCTTAAAGGTGCATCACAGAAAAGTTAATATAACAAACACCCATGTAACTTGCACACTGAATTTAAAATGTACTAACATTTTATAGTATTTACACCAGTTTTGTATGAACGTGAGATAAAACTCTGCAAAGCAAAGTTGACATTCGTTCTGTATGTTAATTGCACAGTTGTGTCTGACTCTTTACAACCCCATGGACTGTAGCCCACCAGGCTCCTCTGTCCATGAAATTCTCCAGGCAAGAATAGTAGAGTGGGTTGCTATTCCCTTCTCCAGGGCATCTTCCCAACCCAAGGACTGAATCCCTAATTATTTCTCAATGGTAGCTATTCTAATATTAGTGTGAGGTGATATCTCATTGTGGTTTGGCTTTGCATTTACCTGATGATTGGTGATGTCTTTTCATGTCCCTGTTGGCCATTTGAAAGTCTGCTTTGAAGAAATGTCTGTTTAGTTTCTCTGCTCATTTTTTAGCAGGAGAGTTTGATTTTTCATTAAGCTACAGAAGTCCTTTGTATATTTTTATATTAATCCTTTATCAGATATATTATTTGCAAATATTTTCTCTTGTTCTGCAGGTTGCTTTTTCATTGTGTTGATTGTTTCTTCATGGTACAGAGCTTTTTTTTTTTTAAAGATTTATTTATTTATTTATTTAGGGCGGGGGTCGGGTTGGGGAGGGAGGGGAGCGGGCGGGCCACTTCTATTGGTCTTTCATTTCTCTATTTTCATCCGTCTTTGTTCTTTGGCTCCTGCGGGTCCCCCATCGCGGTGGCGTCTGTTGTTGCAGAGCGCCAGCTCTGGGCGCATACGCTCCAGAGCTCCAGCTCGGTGATTGGACACATCAGTTCAGCCGCTCTGAGGCACGTGGGATCTTCTCAGGCCAGGGATTGAACCGGCACCCCCTGCACTGCAAGGTGGTGTCCCCATCCACTGGACCACCAGGGGAAGCCCGGTACAGAGCTTTTTCATTTGATTTCATCCCACTTGTTGATTTTTGCTTTTATTGCTTGTGCTTTGGGGGTCGTGTTCAAAAAATCATTGTCCAGACCAATGTCAAGGAGCCTGGTTCTCTCAAGGAGTCTTGTTCTTTTTTGAAGAGTCTGATGGAAAACTTCAAAAGGTGTGGGAACAGCTGGGTTAACGCAAATGCCATTCGCCAGGAGAAAGCAGCTATTCCTGCTTGACTTCAAAAACAAATACAAGTGTTTCTGGTACAAATGAACCTATGTACAAAACAGAAACATTCAGAGTTAGGTAATGAATTTATGCTTACCAAGAGTGAAGGGCGGGTTGGGGCAGGCATAGTTAAGGAGTTTGAGATCAACACGTACACACAGGTATACTTTAAATGGATAACTGACAAGGAGCCTGGGTCTCCTTCATTTTAGGCAAATTCTTTGCCATCTGAGCCACCAGGGAAGCCAAACAGGGAAGTCATTCAAGGCTTTTGAGCAGAAGAGCAATAACTGATGTTTATGTAAAATATGTGGGAGAATGCAAAGAGTAGAGATAAGAGTACCTCCATGGGTACTGCCCTCGTCAGACAAGATGGGATGATGAGCTGGACAAAGATGTCACTGGAGATAGACAGGAAAAGAATTGGAGGTGTACCTAGAAGAAAAAAAGTGACATATCTGCTTGGTGGGATTGATGCAGGGATGATGGGGAAGAATCAAGATGCTTCTCGAGGTCCTGTTTGAAGAACTGTGGTGACCTGATTTAATGAGGAAAGGGCTGGTCTGTGAGTGAGGAAGGCATAAGAGCTCTGCAACTTTTTTTTTTTTTTTTTTTTTGGCTACTTCTACTGGTCTTTCATTTATCTATTTTCATCCATCTTTGTTCTTTGGCCGGTGTGGGCCTCCCATCGCAGTGGCCTCTCTTGTCACAGAGCACCGGCTCTGGGCACATGCGCTGCAGAGCTCTGGCTCGATAGTTGGACACATCGATCCAGCCGCTCCGCGGCATGTGGGATCTTCCCAGGCCAAGGATTGAACCGGCGCCCCCTTGCACTGCAAGGAGGTGTCCTTACCCACTGGACCACCAGGGAAGCCCCCCTGCAATCCATTTTTGAGATAAGGAGCTTGGTTAGACTTATTCCTTCCAGGGAGAACACATTCCTGGCGCAAAAGCACAGATGCTACTGTGACCAATAAGCTCCCCAGCTGGGCTTGCAAACAGCTCGAGTTGAGCCTCCCCTCGATCCTTCCATCTTCTCAACTAAAACAACTCCTAACCTTTTCCAAGCTCAAGGAAACAGTGAGTCAGGCAGGTGATTAGAGGAGACAGAAAAGATAATTTTCCTGAAACTGTTTTTTTCCTTTTCCATCTGCCTAAGAATTCATTTCCAGAATGAAATATTACATAAAGGGAACCAGATAAAGAGGCTTAAACATTTTTCTTCTTACTTTAAGATGAGTTTCTACAGTGAGGCCCTATTATGTCAGTTGTTAATTTTGAGTATGTGGTTTGTCCCCCCCAGTGACCACCATGATATGATCATTTAATATATGGGCACCAAAGATCACATTGGGTTTCCTTAGTGGCTCAGACAGTAATGAATCTGCCTGCAATTCAGGAGACCTGGGTTTGATCCCTGGAAAAGGGAATGGTAACCCACTCCAGGATTCTTGCCTGGAGAATTCTGGACAGAGAAGCCGTTGGGCTACATTCCATGGGGTCACAAAGTTGGTGAACAACTAACGCACATAACACAAAGATCACTTTTAAAAAAATGACACTTCTAGGTTTCCATGTTAGAACAGAAAAAATGTCGACTATTGCTGAGCATATTTACTTTTTGTCTTCTGCACAGAGAGTGACTTCTATGAGATGTAATCAGATCAAGAGATTTCGCACTGTCCTATACCATACGGCACATATATGAGAACTTGAGAAAGGGAATCAAAATTGCTCTGAGGTTTTTCTGGAAGTGGTATCCAAAAATTTAGAGAAGATCAAACCTATCCCTAAGTTTTCTCATGAACCAGAAACCTCCAAGCAACAAACTGCTTAGTCTTTTGAAACCAGGGCACTTAGAATATCCTTTAAATGAAAATAAACTGCCATCATTACTTGGGTTTTGAAACCTGTTCAACATGATTCTATACAGTCCAAAAAACACATGGCTTGATCCCATAAATCCAATGAACACTTAGAACTTAATGCCTCTGATAGAGGTTTATCTCTGCCAGCTTGTCTGCATAGCCTACTTTGGATAATCCCAATTAGAACCCTAATTATGTTTCTGGTCAGGGTATTTTTAGATAGCCTTAACATTTGATCTGTTTAGTCTAGTTTTACAGGTGGCAAAAGATTAAAAACAGGTTTTAAAATAAGATATGACTATTATGTTTCTAATAATAGGTGATTGTGGTCCCAAAGCTACTTTTTATTTAGGGACACATGGAATAGTCCTTTGATGATGGTAATTGTGCCCACATACTCTATCCCGACACTGGGAAAAATAAGCCACCCTTTGTTGTCTAGGCTTCAGTTCCACCATATACACTTTAGCCCTTTCAAGGCAGGATCTTGAGTTTCTTTCATTCTTCCCCTCTAAAATAACCTACCTTTTCAATTCTACCCAAATCCTCTTATTACATATTCCCAAGGACACTTGTCCTGATATTACCTCCATGGCCTTGCTACCCTTGAATGAAAAAGTCGTATACTCCCCATGTGGCTTCTCAAACTTGACTGTATCTAAGGCTGACCAGGAGACTCAATAAAATTGCAGATCCCCAAAGCTGCACCCAGAGGGGTCACAAAGTTGGTGAACAACTAACGCACATAACACAAAGATCACTTTTAAAAAAATGACACTTCTAGGTTTCCATGTTAGAACAGAAAAAATGTCGACTATTGCTGAGCATATTTACTTTTTGTCTTCTGCACAGAGAGTGACTTCTATGAGATGTAATCAGATCAAGAGATTTCGCACTGTCCTATACCATACGGCACATATATGAGAACTTGAGAAAGGGAATCAAAATTGCTCTGAGGTTTTTCTGGAAGTGGTATCCAAAAATTTAGAGAAGATCAAACCTATCCCTAAGTTTTCTCATGAACCAGAAACCTCCAAGCAACAAACTGCTTAGTCTTTTGAAACCAGGGCACTTAGAATATCCTTTAAATGAAAATAAACTGCCATCATTACTTGGGTTTTGAAACCTGTTCAACATGATTCTATACAGTCCAAAAAACACATGGCTTGATCCCATAAATCCAATGAACACTTAGAACTTAATGCCTCTGATAGAGGTTTATCTCTGCCAGCTTGTCTGCATAGCCTACTTTGGATAATCCCAATTAGAACCCTAATTATGTTTCTGGTCAGGGTATTTTTAGATAGCCTTAACATTTGATCTGTTTAGTCTAGTTTTACAGGTGGCAAAAGATTAAAAACAGGTTTTAAAATAAGATATGACTATTATGTTTCTAATAATAGGTGATTGTGGTCCCAAAGCTACTTTTTATTTAGGGACACATGGAATAGTCCTTTGATGATGGTAATTGTGCCCACATACTCTATCCCGACACTGGGAAAAATAAGCCACCCTTTGTTGTCTAGGCTTCAGTTCCACCATATACACTTTAGCCCTTTCAAGGCAGGATCTTGAGTTTCTTTCATTCTTCCCCTCTAAAATAACCTACCTTTTCAATTCTACCCAAATCCTCTTATTACATATTCCCAAGGACACTTGTCCTGATATTACCTCCATGGCCTTGCTACCCTTGAATGAAAAAGTCGTATACTCCCCATGTGGCTTCTCAAACTTGACTGTATCTAAGGCTGACCAGGAGACTCAATAAAATTGCAGATCCCCAAAGCTGCACCCAGAGGATTTCCACCTCTATCTGCCTTTCAGGGGTCTGGAACTTGTATTTTCAACAGCAAACCATCCTGTTTTTTTTTTCCTTTGAGAGATTTTGAGAAACATTGCTTTCCTCAATGTTTTTCACTTCCAAATACACAATTTTCACATTTTCCATCATGCTTACAGTTATTTTCCACAAATGATAACATCCGACAATTATAAAACATTAGTTCAGGTCAGTTCCGTAGCTCAGTTGTGTCTGCGTCTTTGTGGCCCCGTGGACTGCAGCGTGCCAGGCTCCCCATCCTTCACCACCTCCCAGAGCTTGCCCAAGCTCATGTCCATTGACTCAATGATGCCATCCAACCATCTCAACCTCTGTCATCCCCTTCTCCTTTTGCCTTCTATTTTTCCCAACATAAGGCTCTTTTCCAGTGAGTTGTCTCTTCCCATCAGGTGGCCAAAGTAATGGAGCTTCAGCTTCAGCCTCGTTCCTTCCTATGAATATTCAGGGTTGATTTCCTTTAGGATTGACTGGTTTGATAAAACATCAGACAGGTAGAAAAATATAAGGTATTAATAAATATAAGGTGTTCTTTATTTTTCAAATTTTTCTAGAATAAATGTGGGGCTTCGCTGGTGCTCAGTGGTAAGTAATCCAGCTGCAGTACAAGAGACTCAGGTTTGATCCCTGGGTCTGGAAAATCCCCTGGAGAAGGCAGTGGCAGCCCACTCCAGTATTCTTGCCTGGAGAAAGTCATGGACAAAGAAGCCTGGTGGGCTATATAGTCCATGGGGTTGCAAGAGTCGGATATGACTTAGTGACTAAACCACCCCCAGGCTAAACTGGACTCTACTGCAAATCATCTTGATTCTTCCCTTACTTTCCAAGGTAGAAGAAAAAGATGCTTGAGGTAGACTGTAGATCCACTGTCTCTATGGCTGAACTTGAGGTAGACTGTAGATCCACCGTCTCTATGTAGGAATCAGGCTTCATCCCGCAGGAACCCCTGAGGACTTTATGATTCACTTTTTCAAATAATGAGTTTATTTATTTATTTTCTGCTGCGCTGTGTCTTCATTGTCGCATGCGGACGTCTCTCTAGTTGCAGCGAATGGGGGCTACTCTCTAGTCGCGGTGCAAGGGCTTCTCATTGTGGTGGCTTCTCTTGTTGTGGAGCATGGTCTCTAGGCAGGCGGAGTTCCATAGCTGTGGCTCACGGGCTTAGTTGCCCTGTAGCATGAGAAACATTGCTTTCCTCAATGTTTTCACTTCCAAATACACAATTTTCACATTTTCCATCATGCTTACAGTTATTTTCCACAAATGATAACATCCGACAATTATAAAACATTAGTTCAGGTCAGTTCCGTAGCTCAGTTGTGTCTGCGTCTTTGTGGCCCCGTGGACTGCAGCGTGCCAGGCTCCCCATCCTTCACCACCTCCCAGAGCTTGCCCAAGCTCATGTCCATTGACTCAATGATGCCATCCAACCATCTCAACCTCTGTCATCCCCTTCTCCTTTTGCCTTCTATTTTTCCCAACATAAGGCTCTTTTCCAGTGAGTTGTCTCTTCCCATCAGGTGGCCAAAGTAATGGAGCTTCAGCTTCAGCCTCGTTCCTTCCTATGAATATTCAGGGTTGATTTCCTTTAGGATTGACTGGTTTGATAAAACATCAGACAGGTAGAAAAATATAAGGTATTAATAAATATAAGGTGTTCTTTATTTTTCAAATTTTTCTAGAATAAATGTGGGGCTTCGCTGGTGCTCAGTGGTAAGTAATCCAGCTGCAGTACAAGAGACTCAGGTTTGATCCCTGGGTCTGGAAAATCCCCTGGAGAAGGCAGTGGCAGCCCACTCCAGTATTCTTGCCTGGAGAAAGTCATGGACAAAGAAGCCTGGTGGGCTATATAGTCCATGGGGTTGCAAGAGTCGGATATGACTTAGTGACTAAACCACCCCCAGGCTAAACTGGACTCTACTGCAAATCATCTTGATTCTTCCCTTACTTTCCAAGGTAGAAGAAAAAGATGCTTGAGGTAGACTGTAGATCCACTGTCTCTATGGCTGAACTTGAGGTAGACTGTAGATCCACCGTCTCTATGTAGGAATCAGGCTTCATCCCGCAGGAACCCCTGAGGACTTTATGATTCACTTTTTCAAATAATGAGTTTATTTATTTATTTTCTGCTGCGCTGTGTCTTCATTGTCGCATGCGGACGTCTCTCTAGTTGCAGCGAATGGGGGCTACTCTCTAGTCGCGGTGCAAGGGCTTCTCATTGTGGTGGCTTCTCTTGTTGTGGAGCATGGTCTCTAGGCAGGCGGAGTTCCATAGCTGTGGCTCACGGGCTTAGTTGCCCTGTAGCATGTGGGATCTTTCCAGCAGGGATCGAACCCATGTCCCTGCATGGGCAGATGTCCCTGCACTGGACCACCAGCGAGTCAACCGCTAGCCACACTAACAAACCAGGCACACAGAAGCCTTCATCTTGTTATTTACCTGGCAACATGTAAAGCCCCAAGACTTCCCATGACGGTTGGACTTCAGCTTGACTGCCTCATGCACTTATGCCATCCCTTGTCAAAAGTAGACAACTCTATAGGCAAGTTGGAGTTTATGTTTCTATTGCAAGGACAAAAACAACAGCCTGATGGCTGCCCAAGGTATATGCAACCTTTCTGGAAAGAATGACCTTGAGTGATACTGGTTCACAAAGTGAAAAGCTTTGGCAGCTTGAAATATGACGTTAAGCAAGGGTAGCAGGATGTTTCCGATTAGCACTAAATGGCACTCGACTTACCACTGCCTGGGTATGAGTGCATTAAGTAACCTTTAGTCATGACACCTCTTATACTCCTATTCCATGGAGGAGGAGTGTCAGCCAATCACTAATACTTATTCACAAGCTTTTATTGAATATCTACTATGTACAGGGCAACAAAGAGACAAGAGTAGTAAGAAACAATCCTGGCCCTCAAGAAACAGGAAAGCCCCAAGTCAGGAAAATACCCTACATGAGTGTGATATGTCCCATGATAGAAGGAAGCACAAGTTACTAACAAATGCAGGGAAGGAGAGATAGGAGGAGAAAGTAATCCAAGAGGGCTTCCTAGAGGAAGGGATGCTTAAGCTGAATTTTGAAGGACAAACAGAAAGCAGTCAAAAAGATTATGTGCAGATATTCCAAGAAAACACTTTGTGTTCAAAAACAAACACACACACAAAACCCAGAAGCTTAAAAGAATATTACTTAATTGGAAATGCAAATAATTTTAAAGCTCTTGATAGGAGAGGAGAAGCCACATCAACTTGACACCTCTAGATGTGGTAAATATGGATACACTGGAATATTACTCAGCCATAAAAATGAAGACAATAAGGCCATTTGCAGCATCAGAGGATGGACCTAGAGATGTTCATACTAAATGTCTTTCAGAGAAAGATAAACATCATATGATGTCACTTGTATGTGGAATCTAAAACTAATGATACAAATGCACAAAACAGAAAATATACCCACAAACATAGAAAACAAACTTAAGCCCCCTAGCCACACTAACAAACCAGGCACACAGAAGCCTTCATCTTGTTATTTACCTGGCAACATGTAAAGCCCCAAGACTTCCCATGACGGTTGGACTTCAGCTTGACTGCCTCATGCACTTATGCCATCCCTTGTCAAAAGTAGACAACTCTATAGGCAAGTTGGAGTTTATGTTTCTATTGCAAGGACAAAAACAACAGCCTGATGGCTGCCCAAGGTATATGCAACCTTTCTGGAAAGAATGACCTTGAGTGATACTGGTTCACAAAGTGAAAAGCTTTGGCAGCTTGAAATATGACGTTAAGCAAGGGTAGCAGGATGTTTCCGATTAGCACTAAATGGCACTCGACTTACCACTGCCTGGGTATGAGTGCATTAAGTAGCCTTTAGTCATGACACCTCTTATACTCCTATTCCATGGAGGAGGAGTGTCAGCCAATCACTAATACTTATTCACAAGCTTTTATTGAATATCTACTATGTACAGGGCAACAAAGAGACAAGAGTAGTAAGAAACAATCCTGGCCCTCAAGAAACAGGAAAGCCCCAAGTCAGGAAAATACCCTACATGAGTGTGATATGTCCCATGATAGAAGGAAGCACAAGTTACTAACAAATGCAGGGAAGGAGAGATAGGAGGAGAAAGTAATCCAAGAGGGCTTCCTAGAGGAAGGGATGCTTAAGCTGAATTTTGAAGGACAAACAGAAAGCAGTCAAAAAGATTATGTGCAGATATTCCAAGAAAACACTTTGTGTTCAAAAACAAACACACACACAAAACCCAGAAGCTTAAAAGAATATTACTTAATTGGAAATGCAAATAATTTTAAAGCTCTTGATAGGAGAGGAGAAGCCACATCAACTTGACACCTCTAGATGTGGTAAATATGGATACACTGGAATATTACTCAGCCATAAAAATGAAGACAATAAGGCCATTTGCAGCATCAGAGGATGGACCTAGAGATGTTCATACTAAATGTCTTTCAGAGAAAGATAAACATCATATGATGTCACTTGTATGTGGAATCTAAAACTAATGATACAAATGCACAAAACAGAAAATATACCCACAAACATAGAAAACAAACTTATGATTACCCAAGGGGTAAGACTGAGGAGGGATAAATTAAGAGTTTGGGACTAACATACGCACACTACTACATATAAAAGAGATAGTCACCAAAGACCACTATATAGTACAGAGGACGATGCTCAATATTTTGTGATAAGGGAAAAGAATCCGAAATAGAATAGTTATTTTTATATATAACCGAATCACTGTGTTGTACACCTGAAGCTAACAATGCAGTATAAGTCAACTATTAACAATATTTTAAAAACTTGACACCTCCATATCATGCAGAGTCTAGTATTTCCCTGACAGGCTATGGACTGCCTTGAAAGGACGTTAGGTAAGGGATAAATATAGTAGAATTGGGGTTCATTCATTTATTCATTTGATTCAAAGAATGTTTATGACAAACTGACTATGTGCTGGAAATTAGAGCCATGTTGAGCACCAAGAGTATAATGATGAAAAGATAAAAGCCCCTGTCCTCAGGGAGCTTAAATTCTCACGGAAAAGATACACAATAAGCAAACAATGATATAAGAAAAAATGGTCACCATTGCCATTGAATGTTGGAAAACAAATAAAGATAAATGTGAAAGAACAATGGGAAGGAGCTGGTCCTTTAGCTCAAATGATTGTAAAAACCTTCTCCTGAGACTGGATGCTTAAGTTGAAGGATGATAAGGAATGAGTTAGGAACTGGGTTCATTTATTCACTTACTTCAACTAATATTTATGACATGCCAACTTTGATTTGGGAGAAGAACTGGGGGAAACGCATTCTAGGCAGAGATAAGAGGAAATGAAGATGCTCTGAAGTAAGAAAAGAGTTGGCGTAGGGCTTCCCTGGTGGTCCAGTGGGTAAGGACACCGCCTTGCAGTTCAAGGGGCGCCAGTTCGATCCCTGGCTTGGGAAGATCCCACGTGCCACGGAGCGGCTGGACGGATGTGTCCAGCTACTGAGCTGGAGCTCTGGCGCACATGCACCCAGAGCCGGTGCTCTGCAGTGACAGGGGCCACTGCAATGAGAGGTCCACACAGGCCAAAGAACAAAGATGGATGAAAATAAATAAATGAAAGACCAATAGAAGTGGCCAAAAAAAAGAGGAAAAAAAGAGTTCACTTAAAAGTGACTGAAGACCAGGCGTGTGGTGGACAGACAGGGGACCAGCCGGTGGTGAGATGGGAAAGGTGGGTAGTGGGAGTCGTAAGTAGAGAGTGACCTGCCTTGACTCTTCTGTTCCTTCCGTGTGGGAAGGAACCAACGGGAGAAGGTGCGGATGAAGCTGGCAGACTAGCTGGGAGGCTTTGGCTGGCACAGGTGAGAGGGGAACATGACTCAGACAAGATAATGACCAAGGACTTGAGAGAAGGTTTAGTGTTTGCCCTGGACAGAGTGGGAAGGAGAGAGCCTTGCAGAAACACATTATGCTTACAACCCAGCTGGGTAATTACTGCCAGAGCCCAGGCTAGAGAGTCTTTCCACTCTGTGGCAGCAGTTTTTCCACTACGTGATGCAAACTCTGAAGACTATAAAGATTTTAAAAGTTTGGGCAAATACTTTTTTTGAAAGGCTGTCAAAAAGTGTAACACAGCAATGACATGGATATTCAAGTAAAAGGAAGGGAGAAAAAGTGAGCAAGAAATTATACCATTCTCTGTCTTCCTTTTTATCATTCATGTATTCATAAATGGGTTTTATTTGGAACATATTTACCTGGATGTTTTTGTTACAGAAGAATGTGCAATAAGTTATTAGTAAGTGGAAGTTTTCTTTTTAGTGTCTGAGAGAATGGTAGCTATATGCCAAATTAAGGATTGAATGGGCGCCCTGGAATTCTCTGCCCCAGTCTTTATAAGATGAACAGCAGGGCTTCCCCTGGTGGTCCAGTGGGTAAGGACACCGCCTTGCAGGGCAAGGGGCGCCGGTTCGATCCCTGGCCTGGGAAGATCCCACATGCCGCGGAGCGATGTGTCCAATTACCTAGCCGGAGCTCTGGGGCGCATGCGCCCAGAGCTGGTGCTCTGCGACAACAGAGGCCACCACGATGAGAGGCCCACACGGGCCAAAGAACAAAGACGGATGAAAATAGAGAAAAGACCGATAGAAGTGGCCCGCCCGTCCCCCTCCCTCCCCACTCCACCCCCCAAAAAGATATAAATAAAATAAATGTTTAAAAAAAAAAAAAAGATGAACAGCAGAAAAAGCATAGCAAGGTCCTGGGCTAATTTAGAGTGCTCCAGGAGGTTTGAAAGATGTTTTTCTTTCTTTCTTTCTTTCTGGTTTGTTCATCCTACGGATCAGGACATCCAGACCTGAGCCCTGTGGGAAAGACCCCATCCCATCTCAAGCAGTCTTGGGTGCTCTTCCTTCCTCCAAATATGCCTAGGCTTTTCTTCTAGACATCCTTTACTTTTCCAAAGAAGTACTACTCGCTTTCTCATTTTCCTTCTCTCTCTTTGTGTGAGTTCAACTGAACCCACCCGCCCAGTCTTGTCTGACTCTGTGCAGCCCTCCGAGCTCCTCCGTGGAATTTTTCAGGCAAGCATACTGGAGCAGGTTGCCATTTCCTCCTCTGACACTACATAAAGGGAGGAAAAGACAAGATAAAATATATCAGAGAGAGAAATAGAAGATGTTTGCTGTTAGAATCACCACAAGTAAGTGCCATTCATCACGTATTGTTCCTTCAAATTAGTAGCTTCATCTAGCTGAGAGACGCTGCTCTCTTGAAAGCTTCTCTATCAATGTCAGAGTCAAAGATAGAGGGTGGAGGAGAGCCTGTGTTTAGAAAGATGGTATTTTAAACGTGGATAAGCTCAAGGAAATGCCACTCTTCTTCCATCTGTCTTTGTAAGCCTTTGTTCTCAATGTCTTAGGAACGCCACTGGTGTTAGGGGCTTAAACAGGAGTCCCAAGGAGAATTCTTCTTGGAAGTTAGAGGTGGTGGTTTGGAGCACCCTGTGTGATCTGGGAGAAGCCAGACACCTGGATTCAGCATTCAAAAATAAATTACCACTCTGATAATTTGCAGTCTATCAAATTCAAGGTGAGTCCTAGATCCTGTTCTCACTGGTACAGCAAGTCAAGTCACCTATTCTGTGTCACAAGAGCTCAAGAGCATCGGTTGATCAGGCATTGGAGGGAGCGCCAATGTCATTTGACATCTATGAGCTAGCGATCATACTCCAGTTTTACAATGAGGAAATCCGGCCTCCACAAGTCAGTCTACATTTAAGACTGGCTCTCTTTCCATTGCATGTGTCATCTTCCATGATTTCCACAGTGCATATAAAATTCACCTTAAATTCTGTTGACTGTTTACACTGTAACAAACCCAAGAAATACACTCAAGTGTGTTTTATTACACAGGTTACAACACTGGAGACTTATTACTTTTTGCTGTCAAGTTTATTCAATTTATGGGGAAATGGACTAATACTTACCCTGTCTGTCTTCTCTGCTGAATTCAAAAGGATCCAGAGATGGCAAGGAGAGATGGCAAAAGTCCATGACCTTTTATAGCTGCTTGCCTGGTGTATTAGCTGTTGCTGCATAACAGGTCATCTCAATACTGAGTGGCTTAAACTAATACTGATTTACGTTGTGACTCAGACGGTAAAGAACCTGCCTGCAATGTGGGAGACCTGAGTTCGATCCCTGGGTTGGAAAGATCCCCTAGAGGAGGGCATGGCAACCCACTCCACTATTTTTGTCTGGAGAATTCCATGGACAAAGGAGGCTGGTGGGCTACTGTCCGTCCATAGGGTCACAAAGAATCAGACACGACTGAGCAACTAAGCACACAGCACAAACAAACTCACATTGGTTATCTCACTGTTTCTGTAGGTCAGGAGTTTGAGCACAGCTTAACTGGCTCTCTGAGTTTCCTTCAAAGCTATAGTCAAGGTGTTGGCCAGGGCTGTAGTCCTCTAACAGCCCCACTGGGGAAGAATCCCTCTCTGAGTTCATTCACCTGGCTGTTGGTAGGATTAAGTTCCTTGCAGGCTACTAAGTGGAGGCCTCTCTTGTTCTTTGTCACACGTGTCTCTCTGTTGTGGGAAACTCACAACATGGCATATGGCTTCACCAGAGAAAGTAAGGCAGAAGGGCCAGAGGACATGAATGCTGCAAGATGGAAGACATGATCTTTTTTATAAACTTACCTCCAAAGTGACCTCTTATTGCCTTTGCTGTATTCTAGTTCACTAGAAGTGAGTTACCACATCCAGCATATATCCAAAAGAGGAAATTACACGAAAGCATAGACACCAGGAAGCAAAGATCATTGGAGACCGTGGAAGTCAGCTTACTACACCTGGTGGACTGTTGCTTTCCAAACATTGTGAACCCAAAACAAAGTTGAGGAATGACTTGATGCCAAAAGCAAATGAGTCACTGTCGTCTCTAACATCAAATTTCAACATTTTCCAAATTTCAATCACTAGGTTAACATGGTTTTTTCATTGATTCAACTACTAATACATTTTGACTCATACCACTAAGTTCAGATTTATAAAATGTACCTTGATATTTATGTACATATTGTGCTTTCCTAGAATAATTGGTTGCATGGCAGTGAGGAGGCAAAAACGTCTCTGTTTAAAAAGTAGGACATTGTCTGGACTACATTATGCACCGGGAAAAATGAGGAAATGGACTTCTAAATTATATGGAAATTTCCTTGCAGGTCTAAAACATGTTTTATTCATCTCTAAAATGATCAAACTGATTCTTTTTGGACTACCTCACAGGTATGTTGGCAGAATTAAACAATAAGGGACGTGAATATAGTTTTTTAAATTATACAATTCTATTTTTAATATGTATTTTACATTTTTAAAAAATTATAAAATGTTATTCAATCTAGAGATTTTCAGTGCTGACCCAGTATGCAGTTGGATCAATCTGCCAGGTCCCCTGAGTTATCTTGAGGGAGGAGGGAGCGCAGTTGGGAAGAGCTTCCAGAAAGAAGCAACAGCATCCAAATGGCTGCAGTGACTGGCTGGCGTCTGTGAGTCTTGGGGCTGCAGACTGAATTGAGGACCCATTCCCTTGAAATGCTCTAAATAACCAGGATCCAAGGAGTGACCTTCAGAATGTGGCTACTAAGTGGAGGCCTCTCTTGTTCTTTGTCACACGTGTCTCTCTGTTGTGGGAAACTCACAACATGGCATATGGCTTCACCAGAGAAAGTAAGGCAGAAGGGCCAGAGGACATGAATGCTGCAAGATGGAAGACATGATCTTTTTTATAAACTTACCTCCAAAGTGACCTCTTATTGCCTTTGCTGTATTCTAGTTCACTAGAAGTGAGTTACCACATCCAGCATATATCCAAAAGAGGAAATTACACGAAAGCATAGACACCAGGAAGCAAAGATCATTGGAGACCGTGGAAGTCAGCTTACTACACCTGGTGGACTGTTGCTTTCCAAACATTGTGAACCCAAAACAAAGTTGAGGAATGACTTGATGCCAAAAGCAAATGAGTCACTGTCGTCTCTAACATCAAATTTCAACATTTTCCAAATTTCAATCACTAGGTTAACATGGTTTTTTCATTGATTCAACTACTAATACATTTTGACTCATACCACTAAGTTCAGATTTATAAAATGTACCTTGATATTTATGTACATATTGTGCTTTCCTAGAATAATTGGTTGCATGGCAGTGAGGAGGCAAAAACGTCTCTGTTTAAAAAGTAGGACATTGTCTGGACTACATTATGCACCGGGAAAAATGAGGAAATGGACTTCTAAATTATATGGAAATTTCCTTGCAGGTCTAAAACATGTTTTATTCATCTCTAAAATGATCAAACTGATTCTTTTTGGACTACCTCACAGGTATGTTGGCAGAATTAAACAATAAGGGACGTGAATATAGTTTTTTAAATTATACAATTCTATTTTTAATATGTATTTTACATTTTAAAAATTATAAAATGTTATTCAATCTAGAGATTTTCAGTGCTGACCCAGTATGCAGTTGGATCAATCTGCCAGGTCCCCTGAGTTATCTTGAGGGAGGAGGGAGCGCAGTTGGGAAGAGCTTCCAGAAAGAAGCAACAGCATCCAAATGGCTGCAGTGACTGGCTGGCGTCTGTGAGTCTTGGGGCTGCAGACTGAATTGAGGACCCATTCCCTTGAAATGCTCTAAAAATAACCAGGATCCAAGGAGTGACCTTCAGAATGTGAGTGACAGAAAGTGACTGAGAACTGGGGAGAAGGATGTTTCCCCAAGTAATTTGCTAAAAATAATTTAATCATAAGCAATTTAATTAAAACCAAAATGGCAGTGGTAAAAATCAACAACTTGTCTTAGAATGAATATTTGGATGATTTCTTTAAAATAAAAAAAAAAAGGAATTCTTCTCAAATGCTATACTTTTCCTGTGTTGATAATTTGGGTTCATCACCAGCCAGTTTTATAACTATTTATGCAAACCTCAATTATTTTGGCTTTTTTTTTGGCCACTTCTATTGGTCTTTTTTATTTATTTTCATCCATCTTTGTTCTTTGGCCTGTGTGGGCCTCCCATCACAGTGGCCTCGCTCATCGCAGAGCACCGGCTCTGGGCACATTCGCTCCAGAGCTCCCACTTGGTAGTTGGACACATCTGTCCAGCCGCTCCATGGCACGTGGGATCTTCCCAGGCCAGGGATCAAACCGGTGCCCCTTCCACTGCAAGGCAGTGTCCTTACCCACTGGACCACCAGGGAAGCCTTATTTTGCTTTTTTAAAAACAGAATTTATTAGTAGATGGATATATTACTCTTTTTTTCCCTGATTTTCTTTCTTCCAATACATTTTCTGCCAATTAAACCACTATACTCTGTGGAGTTCATGAAAATGTGGCAGCAATTTAAAGGTTGTTTCCAACTCTATAGTATTACAACTTGTACAGGCAGGAACATTTGGATGACATAATTTTGAAATTAAAAATTGTGAAAGTAGAAAAAATTCTCAAGGAACATAAATACCAATTGGGCATATTTCATTTACATCATGCTATCATTTCAACCCAATTATTGTCTTAAGTCACTTGTTTTCCTCCGAAACACATTTCAAACGTTGGCAAAAAAATTTCTTTTCAATCTAGAGATTTTCAGTGTTTTTGACCCAGTTTATGCAGTTGGGGATCAATCTGCCAGGTCCCCTGAGTTATCTTGAGGGAGGAGGGAGCGCAGTTGGGAAGAGCTTCCAGAAAGAAGCAACAGCATCCAAATGGCTGCAGTGACTGGCTGGCGTCTGTGAGTCTTGGGGCTGCAGACTGAATTGAGGACCCATTCCCTTGAAATGCTCTAAAAATAACCAGGATCCAAGGAGTGACCTTCAGAATGTGAGTGACAGAAAGTGACTGAGAACTGGGGAGAAGGATGTTTCCCCAAGTAATTTGCTAAAAATAATTTAATCATAAGCAATTTAATTAAAACCAAAATGGCAGTGGTAAAAATCAACAACTTGTCTTAGAATGAATATTTGGATGATTTCTTTAAAATAAAAAAAAAAAGGAATTCTTCTCAAATGCTATACTTTTCCTGTGTTGATAATTTGGGTTCATCACCAGCCAGTTTTATAACTATTTATGCAAACCTCAATTATTTTGGCTTTTTTTTTGGCCACTTCTATTGGTCTTTTTTATTTATTTTCATCCATCTTTGTTCTTTGGCCTGTGTGGGCCTCCCATCACAGTGGCCTCGCTCATCGCAGAGCACCGGCTCTGGGCACATTCGCTCCAGAGCTCCCACTTGGTAGTTGGACACATCTGTCCAGCCGCTCCATGGCACGTGGGATCTTCCCAGGCCAGGGATCAAACCGGTGCCCCTTCCACTGCAAGGCAGTGTCCTTACCCACTGGACCACCAGGGAAGCCTTACTTTTGCTTTTTTAAAAACAGAATTTATTAGTAGATGGATATATTACTCTTTTTTTCCCTGATTTTCTTTCTTCCAATACATTTTCTGCCAATTAAACCACTATACTCTGTGGAGTTCATGAAAATGTGGCAGCAATTTAAAGGTTGTTTCCAACTCTATAGTATTACAACTTGTACAGGCAGGAACATTTGGATGACATAATTTTGAAATTAAAAATTGTGAAAGTAGAAAAAATTCTCAAGGAACATAAATACCAATTGGGCATATTTCATTTACATCATGCTATCATTTCAACCCAATTATTGTCTTAAGTCACTTGTTTTCCTCCGAAACACATTTCAAACGTTGGCATTTTTTTTTTAAATAATAATAAGAAAACTTTTTTGGCCTCGCCATGTGGGATCTTAGTCTCCAGTCAGGGATTGAGCCCACATCCCCTGCACTGGAAGTATGGAGTCTCAACCACTGGACCCCCAGGGAAGCCCCTCAAAAGTCAGCATCTTGAGGAAGTCCCAGAATGTAGGACTCTGGGCAAAGAATCCTTCACCAAGGACAGCTATAGCCCTGGGGACAGCAGCAAAGCACTCCCTTGAGTGACAGCCTGGACAGCAGACACTGATGTGGAAGGCGTGGAGGGGAGCTTGAAAATATGATTTATAAATATGGATAAGATTCCCCTAGGAAGACTCAGAAATCATTTATTGAGACTTTAGGGGAAACTGAATGTTTTACAGTAGGCAGATAAGCTCAAGATGACTCTGAAATTTAAGTGTCACCGTTAATAATCTTTCTTGTGAGGTTTAGGGAGATTCTGATGATGCAGCTGTAAGAAGTGGTTGTTAAACTTTGGCTACAAACCTACCATTCATTGAAGACAGTGATTGTCAAGAATGGGTACAGGATTTGCCTTGTGGCTCAGTGGTAAAGAATCTGCCTGCCATTACAGGAGATGTTAGAGACCAGGGTTCAATCCCTGGTCCAGGAAGATCCCACAGACCTTGGAGCAACAAAGCCCATATGCCACAATTATGGAGCCTGTGCTCTAAAGCCTGAGAGCTGCAACTACTGAAGCCCATGCACTCTAGAGACCAGGCTTAGCAACAAAAGAAGCCCACCACAATGAGAAGACCCCTCATTGCAACTAGAAAGTAGCCCCCATTCACTGCAGCTAGAGAAAAGTCCATGCAGCAACAAAGACCCAGCATAGCCAATAAATACATACACAAATAAATAAAATTATAAACTTGATTTTAAAAGGGGGATGAATACAAAAATGATCCAATGAGCCTAAAACTGCTCTAAAAAAAATAAAGTCTATTTAAAAACGATGATCCACCGGGGCATGGGAATATATTTGAACTCCTATTTTTGTTATCATATATAAGAGAAATGAAGTGAAATGTACTAATATGATATAGGGATTAGCACTGACTTCCTCACTCAGTCCACATGTCCAGTGGTGCCAGGTCACCAATGGCAGGTGAAGGGTGAAGTCAGTTACCTACCTGAGTCCTATGAACTGTGATGTGATGTAGCTGATATGTGCCATAATTAACTGGATTATACCATTTAATTCTAACTAAACTAATATTCTCTCAGCTATACAAGAGGTTCAGAAAAGTTTCTACAAATTAAATATAGATAACATTCAGTACAATTCTAACAAAGAAAGTGTTATCAGTAGGAAGATTGAAGAGCTTCTCCTTTCAATACAAACTTTTGTAAATGCAAACTTTTCCTTCAGTGTAAAGATGACATTACAGCAATGAATTTAAAAAAAAAAAAAAACACCCACTTTTGGAAAGAAACTCTGGTTATCAAGAGCACAAACCCCATGGAAGCAAATGTCTGGAAAAGTCTCCAGTGTTTCATTATTTTAGGGCCAGAAGTGATATGTTTTGCCTTTAAAACTCATCATTTATACTTTTGGGAAACTTGCAAACTTTCTTCTATCATATTTAAAAATCTTCCCCCCCAAAGGGTTTCAGTGGTTTTTAAATCCATTTATAAAACATGTTAAAATGTAACAAGTTCTGATTAACTGAAAGAACATCTGATTGACATCAAGGAGGATGGAAAATTACTAGCCGCGTTTCAACTGAAACTTTTACATAATGATTGGAAAGGACAGATAAAAGCACCATTTAGTTAGAAGCAGCCTGAGATGCCTGGCCCCCACCTGGAACGGCTCAGGCTTTGCGGTATCTTTGCCAGCTCTGACAGGTTTAAACCAAGTATGCAAATGAACTCAATTTACATCCTATTAAAATGACTGTATCACAATGTGGTAAACCAAGGTTTTAAAAACTATAAAGCACACTTAGACATTTTATGCTCCCTAAGATAAGGACTTTTACCATAGGAAGATGCATTATTGTAAACAAATATACCAATATTGAGGAGGATGCTAAAATGTTTCATTGGTAGGAGTACAAAATGAAAAAGTTTTAGTACCATATGCTTATGACAATAGTTTTCGTTTTGCATTGACAGTGGGACTCAGCTGCTCAGTTGCGTCCGACTCTTTGCGACCGCATGGATTGTAGCCCACCCATCTGTAGTATTTCCCAGCCAAGACTACTAAAGTGGGTTGCCACTTCCTCCTCCAGGGGATCTTCCTGAACCAGGGATCGAACCTGCGTCTCTTGCATTAGAAGGGGCATTCTTTATCACGGAGCCACCTGGGAAGCCTCTTTGCTAAATGCTATTTCCCCCGTTCTGCATCTAGAACAGACCCTGTCAGATGTGACTGCCAGGGCCTCTGCCCTGTGGCTCCAGCCTCTTGTCTGGCTTCATTTCTGCTGGCTTCTCAGTAACAATGGCGTCATCAAATCAGACCAGCCATGTCAGCTGCTCCAAAGACACATAGTCCTCACGGCTTTCTTTTCAGGAGGTGGTTCCCTTGAAAAACAAACAAAACCCACCATTTCTTCTCTTCCTTTTGGACTCTTGCAACGCACCCACTTCACATTCCATTTTCCTCTGTGAATCCCTCCCCTGTCCATTGAGAACTTCATGGATGTTGTTACTTTGGACTTCTTTAAGGCATATGTGTAAGATGTGATCTAAGATTCTCTTGCGGCTATTTCCTGTATCGCCAATCACATTTTGAAAATAAGTAATCCATTTCACTATATTTTTTAAATCTCCTTAGCATCTATATAGATGACCAGCAAATACCACTGGTTCATTGATTTCTGTGGTCCAGGATAATTTCCT
Source organism: Tragulus kanchil (assembly GCA_022376925.1). Lineage (NCBI taxonomy): Eukaryota > Metazoa > Chordata > Mammalia > Artiodactyla > Tragulidae > Tragulus > Tragulus kanchil. Next base: position 70,254,049 of record JAIOJX010000003.1, on the reverse strand, counting down.
TGTTCTCTATCTCCATTTATCTTGTTGACTCACTTCCCTTATGTGACACATTCTTAAGATAATTGAAATATCCTGCTTTCAGCAAAGGTTAAAGGGCTAACTTCAGTTCCATCCAGACTTCGCTATTTCTGACAATCACTTTTTCCCAGGAAGAGAGAGCTTAGATTCTACGAATGAGACCATGTTCAAATGCTCTCTGGGAGCTTTGTTAATTCTGGAAAGAAGAAACCTAAACCATAAAAGATAACCACCCTATAAACCCTAAAGGAAACATGATTTTTTATTAAGCTAGTCTTAGAAAGAATTTTCTTCAGATGTCAAATTCTGGCATTATGGCAAAATACATATGTGTGTCTAACTATGCTAATTAACAGTTGAAACCTTTGGATCACCTTTTCATTCAAAAGCTTAGTTGGGACTCAGCTGCTCAGTTGCGTCCGACTCTTTGCGACCGCATGGATTGTAGCCCACCCATCAGCCAGCCAAGACTACTAAAGTGGGTTGCCACTTCCTCCTCCAGGGGATCTTCCTGAACCAGGGATCGAACCTGCGTCTCTTGCATTAGAAGGGGCATTCTTTATCACGGAGCCACCTGGGAAGCCTCTTTGCTAAATGCTATTTCCCCCGTTCTGCATCTAGAACAGACCCTGTCAGATGTGACTGCCAGGGCCTCTGCCCTGTGGCTCCAGCCTCTTGTCTGGCTTCATTTCTGCTGGCTTCTCAGTAACAATGGCGTCATCAAATCAGACCAGCCATGTCAGCTGCTCCAAAGACACATAGTCCTCACGGCTTTCTTTTCAGGAGGTGGTTCCCTTGAAAAACAAACAAAACCCACCATTTCTTCTCTTCCTTTTGGACTCTTGCAACGCACCCACTTCACATTCCATTTTCCTCTGTGAATCCCTCCCCTGTCCATTGAGAACTTCATGGATGTTGTTACTTTGGACTTCTTTAAGGCATATGTGTAAGATGTGATCTAAGATTCTCTTGCGGCTATTTCCTGTATCGCCAATCACATTTTGAAAATAAGTAATCCATTTCACTATATTTTTTAAATCTCCTTAGCATCTATATAGATGACCAGCAAATACCACTGGTTCATTGATTTCTGTGGTCCAGGATAATTTCCTTGTTCTCTATCTCCATTTATCTTGTTGACTCACTTCCCTTATGTGACACATTCTTAAGATAATTGAAATATCCTGCTTTCAGCAAAGGTTAAAGGGCTAACTTCAGTTCCATCCAGACTTCGCTATTTCTGACAATCACTTTTTCCCAGGAAGAGAGAGCTTAGATTCTACGAATGAGACCATGTTCAAATGCTCTCTGGGAGCTTTGTTAATTCTGGAAAGAAGAAACCTAAACCATAAAAGATAACCACCCTATAAACCCTAAAGGAAACATGATTTTTTATTAAGCTAGTCTTAGAAAGAATTTTCTTCAGATGTCAAATTCTGGCATTATGGCAAAATACATATGTGTGTCTAACTATGCTAATTAACAGTTGAAACCTTTGGATCACCTTTTCATTCAAAAGCTTAGTTAAAAAAAAATTAAGGTCTTGTGACTTTACCTAAGGTAAAGATGAATTGGCCTATCTCACTGTGAAATGCAAGGCACACGAAACTCATATGTGTGAAAGAAAGGCAGTTTCCATGACCAAGGGATGAATCAAAACAGGATCCATTTCAGTAGCTTCCTTACTCATTTTTAAGCAGAAACAAAATATCACGTATCTAGTGAATTTCCTTCCATTGGATGGGCATCAGTATTGAGTTGTTCGCTAGTTACAACATGTTTACAGCCTAAATGAGGAGAACGAGGCTCACGTCAAATCCAGGAAAACAAATTCTGCGTTTGAACACTAGCACGATTGCACTTTTTGCCTTTGCTCCTTTTCTTGACTTTTATTTTTGTTCTGTGCAGAGCAACTAGTTAATTAACATTTCAGATGAGAACGTCAAAAGCAGGGAGATGACAGACTGCTACTATTCTTGGTCTTGCTGACACCTTCCTCATGGCAGGATGACAGCCACAGCTGCCAGTCAGTGTGAGGAATCTGCTTGAAACTGGGAAGCATTAAGACTGGATCCAGAAAGCTTCCATTTTCAAGGCAGTGTCATCATTCTGAGCAGTACCCAACCGAAACCCATTCTCCAGAGTGGATTTGTGTGGGAGCCTCTTTGGAGAGTCACAGCCAGAGGGCAGTGTCCAGGATAATTTCCTTGTTCTCTATCTCCATTTATCTTGTTGACTCACTTCCTTATGTGACACATTCTTAAGATAATTGAAATATCCTGCTTTCAGCAAAGGTTAAAGGGCTAACTTCAGTTCCATCCAGACTTCGCTATTTCTGACAATCACTTTTTCCCAGGAAGAGAGAGCTTAGATTCTACGAATGAGACCATGTTCAAATGCTCTCTGGGAGCTTTGTTAATTCTGGAAAGAAGAAACCTAAACCATAAAAGATAACCACCCTATAAACCCTAAAGGAAACATGATTTTTTATTAAGCTAGTCTTAGAAAGAATTTTCTTCAGATGTCAAATTCTGGCATTATGGCAAAATACATATGTGTGTCTAACTATGCTAATTAACAGTTGAAACCTTTGGATCACCTTTTCATTCAAAAGCTTAGTTAAAAAAAAATTAAGGTCTTGTGACTTTACCTAAGGTAAAGATGAATTGGCCTATCTCACTGTGAAATGCAAGGCACACGAAACTCATATGTGTGAAAGAAAGGCAGTTTCCATGACCAAGGGATGAATCAAAACAGGATCCATTTCAGTAGCTTCCTTACTCATTTTTAAGCAGAAACAAAATATCACGTATCTAGTGAATTTCCTTCCATTGGATGGGCATCAGTATTGAGTTGTTCGCTAGTTACAACATGTTTACAGCCTAAATGAGGAGAACGAGGCTCACGTCAAATCCAGGAAAACAAATTCTGCGTTTGAACACTAGCACGATTGCACTTTTTGCCTTTGCTCCTTTTCTTGACTTTTATTTTTGTTCTGTGCAGAGCAACTAGTTAATTAACATTTCAGATGAGAACGTCAAAAGCAGGGAGATGACAGACTGCTACTATTCTTGGTCTTGCTGACACCTTCCTCATGGCAGGATGACAGCCACAGCTGCCAGTCAGTGTGAGGAATCTGCTTGAAACTGGGAAGCATTAAGACTGGATCCAGAAAGCTTCCATTTTTCAAGGCAGTGTCATCATTCTGAGCAGTACCCAACCGAAACCCATTCTCCAGAGTGGATTTGTGTGGGAGCCTCTTTGGAGAGCCACAGCCAGAGGGCAGTGTGAAGACGATGGGCCAAACTGTGCATTTCTCAACGTTTATTGAGCCTGTGTTCACAGCATTGAGAAGAATACCAAGAAGTCTAGAAAATGACTGCTGCCTACAAGTGGTTTGCAATCTTCTTGGTTTACACGAGGCAAGCCACAACTCCAGACTTTCATGAAGACTTGGCATTCTTCATGTTGTTCACACCCAGCTGCACAAAATGGCATCACCCAAGTTGTTTTATGAGGGAAAAAAGGACAATTTGGCAGTTATTTATGCCAAGTACTGAGACAATAAAATCGGCCAGCATGGTGAAGGTGGGTAAGAAGCTTAGGTGGGATAAGGGAAGACTGGTTCATTGAGAGCAAGGTTGGAGGTGTTAGTTTCCATCCCCTTCCCTTCATCTGTGTAGACGGTGATGTCAGGGCACAGTAGTCATGACCCTCGGCTTTGAGATCCTGCCTGCACCCAGGGCCCAAGCTGTGTTCCTGATTCTTGCCTGTCAACTTATAAGTCAGAGATAATGGTACATGAAGCAGGTGCTGTATGAAGAGGCAGATGGCATGGTTCATCTTAGCTCACCCTTCAAATTAAATTCTTTTTTTAAAAAAGAGCTTTTTTCTTTTGGTCACTTCTATTGGCCAAAATAAAAAATAAAAGTGGCCACTTTTTATTGGCCACTTCTTTCATTTATTTATTTTCATCCATCTTTGTTCTTTGGCCTGTGTGGGCCTCCCATCACTCATCTCAGAGCACCGGCTCTGGGCGTGCTCTGACTCGGTAGTTGGACACATTGGTCCAGCCACTCCGTGGCATGTGGGATCTTCTCAGGCCAGGGATCGAACCGGCGCCCCTTGCACTGCAAGGTTGTGTCCTTGCCCACTGGACCACCAGGGAAGCACTGGATTCTTTTCTATAGAGAAATGCACATTGGCTCTTAGTTTATTCTTCTGTCTATACCTGCATGAAATGCATGAAGTGAGAGAGATTTTCAACAGGAATCTTGTAATCTGTTTTATTTTTTTAAAATCCTTTTTAAGATTGAAGTATAGTTGGTTTACAATGTTGTGCCTGTTTTAAGTTTACAGGAAAGAAGGATCAAGCTCCCTCACTTCAGACTATACTACAAAGCTACAGTAGTCAAAGCAGCCTGCTTCTGGCATGCATGCACGCATACACACACTCACAGAAATAGATATAAATGGACAGGAAGAAAGCCCAGGAATAAACCTATGCACTTATGGTCATAGATTTAGTCTATTACAATTAACTTACAATAAAGGAGGTAAAAATATACAATGGAAAAAAGAGAGTCTCTTCAGTAAGTAGTGCTGGGAGAACTGGACAGCTACATGTAAAAGAATGAAATTAGAACATTCTCTAATACCATATACAAAAGAAAAAAGAAAAAAGAAACTAAATTTACCTGCTTTAAATACACATCCATTGGCAGCAACAGTACCTGTTGTTTTCCTCCCAATAAAGTGATCATCAGATAATTTTCTTGTCATTGGCGAAGAGATTTCCTTTTTTTTTTTTCTGTCCATAAATCTTGCCTGACTGATTATCAAGACAAAACCCAATGTGATCCTAGTGGAACTGAAAGTAATGGTTCAGCATCCCATTTTAAAAATTCCAGACTTCTTGAAATCACCCATCTCTCTCAAATTTCTTTAATGTATTTTGAGATGATTCTCTTGCTTTCTCTGAGGCCATCTTTGAGAGTGCTTATAAAAAGGGGTCTCCTGTCCAAAAGACGTCAAATCAGGCTAGCTGATACTTTGAGCAGCCCAGTGGGCACAATTCCTGACTGCCATAGTCAGAGGAAGTCTTTCAAGTGTTGAGACATATTAAGTGGAGTTGCTCAGACGTGTCTGACTCTTTGTGAACCCATGGACGAGCCATGGCATTCTCCAGAGAAGACGACTGGAGTGGATAAACTTTCCCTTCCCCAGGAGATCTTCCCAACCCAGGAATCAAACTGGAGTCTCCTGCATTGCAGGTGGATTCTTTACCAGTTGAGCTAGCTACCAGGGAAGCCCTGTGATGTATTAGATACTGGGAGGTCATTCACCAAACCCAGCACAAGTTTAAGTCTATAAAGGAGAGTTTTCGTTTCACAAAGGCCACACAACTATCCAGGAGGCCTTCTGGGGGGCAGGCAGCTTGATGTTTTAGTATTTTACAATGTTGTGTTTTAGTTACACTCACAGAAAAAAAGCTACAGTAGTCAAAGCAGCCTGCTTCTGGCATGCATGGCATACACACACTCACAGAAATAGATATAAATGGACAGGAAGAAAGCCCAGGAATAAACCTATGCACTTATGGTCATAGATTTAGTCTATTACAATTAACTTACAATAAAGGAGGTAAAAATATACAATGGAAAAAAGAGAGTCTCTTCAGTAAGTAGTGCTGGGAGAACTGGACAGCTACATGTAAAAGAATGAAATTAGAACATTCTCTAATACCATATACAAAAGAAAAAAGAAAAAAGAAACTAAATTTACCTGCTTTAAATACACATCCATTGGCAGCAACAGTACCTGTTGTTTTCCTCCCAATAAAGTGATCATCAGATAATTTTCTTGTCATTGGCGAAGAGATTTCCTTTTTTTTTTTTCTGTCCATAAATCTTGCCTGACTGATTATCAAGACAAAACCCAATGTGATCCTAGTGGAACTGAAAGTAATGGTTCAGCATCCCATTTTAAAAATTCCAGACTTCTTGAAATCACCCATCTCTCTCAAATTTCTTTAATGTATTTTGAGATGATTCTCTTGCTTTCTCTGAGGCCATCTTTGAGAGTGCTTATAAAAAGGGGTCTCCTGTCCAAAAGACGTCAAATCAGGCTAGCTGATACTTTGAGCAGCCCAGTGGGCACAATTCCTGACTGCCATAGTCAGAGGAAGTCTTTCCAAGTGTTGAGACATATTAAGTGGAGTTGCTCAGACGTGTCTGACTCTTTGTGACCCATGGACGAGCCATGGCATTCTCCAGAGAAGACGACTGGAGTGGATAAACTTTCCCTTCCCCAGGAGATCTTCCCAACCCAGGAATCAAACTGGAGTCTCCTGCATTGCAGGTGGATTCTTTACCAGTTGAGCTAGCTACCAGGGAAGCCCTGTGATGTATTAGATACTGGGAGGTCATTCACCAAACCCAGCACAAGTTTAAGTCTATAAAGGAGAGTTTTCGTTTCACAAAGGCCACACAACTATCCAGGAGCTCTGACATGGTGCACATCCTTGTGTCCTGGGGAGGGAAGAAGGTGCAGGAGAGGGTCCACTTCAGCTCAAACTGCCTCTTAATCCTTCTCCTCCACTTAACCGCCCAGGCTTTCCTCTTTCCAGAAAACAAAGAGCAGCAAAGTGAGGCTCCAAGCTAGGTAACCACCTCTTCAAACCACAAAAGCAGGTTTTGCACTTGTTGCTTATTCCAGGACTACCTCCTTTTTTTAAAATTCAGCTATTAATCCCCGTTGTCTCCACCACCACAATCCATCATCATCTCTTGGGTGGACTAAGCCTCAGTTTTCTAACTGGTTCCCAGTTTGAGAACTTCTACCTGACTCCATTCCACAAGAGAGAGAGCTTGCTAACACAGATGTGGTCATGACACTCCAATGTTTAAATCCTGGTAAGCACTTCCTATTGTCTTAGGTTAGGCAGCACGTCTCAGCACGTCTCAGTTAGGTTCTCAGCACGTCTTTCCAGGTCCTCCAGCATCTGGCTCTTACACACCTCTATAGTCTCATCATCACTAATATTCATCTTTGTTCATCCTTCCAGCCACGCCACATGTTTCCCAGACTCTCGCGAGCGTCTGTGCATTTGTTCATACTTGTCCATCACCTTGGAATATTCTCTGCTCCTCCAACTTCCCACTACCCAACCAACCAGGTTAGTGTGGTTTTGAGCATTTGGATTTCAGCTTGAACACCACATCCTTAGTTCTAGAAGGCTCAGCAATTTAGGAACCTTAATCTCTGTTCTCTTATCATCTTTCTTTCAACAATCATTGAGCAGCCCAGTGGGCACAATTCCTGACTGCCATAGTCAGAGGAAGTCTTTCCAAGTGTTGAGACATATTAAGTGGAGTTGCTCAGACGTGTCTGACTCTTTGTGACCCATGGACGAGCCATGGCATTCTCCAGAGAAGACGACTGGAGTGGATAAACTTTCCCTTCCCCAGGAGATCTTCCCAACCCAGGAATCAAACTGGAGTCTCCTGCATTGCAGGTGGATTCTTTACCAGTTGAGCTAGCTACCAGGGAAGCCCTGTGATGTATTAGATACTGGGAGGTCATTCACCAAACCCAGCACAAGTTTAAGTCTATAAAGGAGAGTTTTCGTTTCACAAAGGCCACACAACTATCCAGGAGCTCTGACATGGTGCACATCCTTGTGTCCTGGGGAGGGAAGAAGGTGCAGGAGAGGGTCCACTTCAGCTCAAACTGCCTCTTAATCCTTCTCCTCCACTTAACCGCCCAGGCTTTCCTCTTTCCAGAAAACAAAGAGCAGCAAAGTGAGGCTCCAAGCTAGGTAACCACCTCTTCAAACCACAAAAGCAGGTTTTGCACTTGTTGCTTATTCCAGGACTACCTCCTTTTTTTAAAATTCAGCTATTAATCCCCGTTGTCTCCACCACCACAATCCATCATCATCTCTTGGGTGGACTAAGCCTCAGTTTTCTAACTGGTTCCCAGTTTGAGAACTTCTACCTGACTCCATTCCACAAGAGAGAGAGCTTGCTAACACAGATGTGGTCATGACACTCCAATGTTTAAATCCTGGTAAGCACTTCCTATTGTCTTAGGTTAGGCAGCACGTCTCAGCACGTCTCAGTTAGGTTCTCAGCACGTCTTTCCAGGTCCTCCAGCATCTGGCTCTTACACACCTCTATAGTCTCATCATCACTAATATTCATCTTTGTTCATCCTTCCAGCCACGCCACATGTTTCCCAGACTCTCGCGAGCGTCTGTGCATTTGTTCATACTTGTCCATCACCTTGGAATATTCTCTGCTCCTCCAACTTCCCACTACCCAACCAACCAGGTTAGTGTGGTTTTGAGCATTTGGATTTCAGCTTGAACACCACATCCTTAGTTCTAGAAGGCTCAGCAATTTAGGAACCTTAATCTCTGTTCTCTTATCATTCTTTCCCTTTCAAAACAATCAGCACGCTCCTGTAATTACAAGCCGAGGGACTTCCCTTCCAGACCAGGGGTCAGCCAACAGTGACCCACAAGCCAAATCTGGACCTCCACCTGTTTTTGTTAATAAAGGTCCACTGGAACACAGCCATGCACATTTATCCATGTGCTGTCTATGGCTTCTTTTGTGCTACAATGGCAGAGCTGAATAGTTGCAAAAGGAATCATAAAATATTTACTACCTGTCCTGTTACAAACAATGTTTCCAACACCTGTCCTAGACCATAAGCTCCATGCTGGCAAACACTGTGTCTGTCTTGACTATTAATGGCTTCTCTGGGATTCTGGGGAGCTGGGCAGAGCCTTGTGTGTTTTCTTTTTGTGTAGGATTTTATCCTCTTCTCTGGCATCAGCCTTCCCTCTCTCCTATAGGTAGCATCTCTCTCTTCGTTTTGAGAGCCAGTTGGAGTTTGAGTTCTAGACTGGATGGCATTTGGAGGCCTGGTTCCCCTCTGCCCACCCTGGGTCCTCTTTTCCCTTTGCCTCTCTGGAGCCAGATAGCAGTGGGCTGGCTTCCCACCCCTCTGGCAGCAGAGGTTGTGGCTGTCAAGAGATTTTCCTCCTGTCTTCTCTTTTTCACACTGATGCCTCCACACTGATGGTTCATCTGATCAGGCTCTAAGTAGGGGCTTCCCATGCCGTGCCGTGGTAAAGAATCGGCTTGCACTGCAGGAGACACAGGTTTGATCCCTGGTTTGGGAAGATCCCTTGGAGAAGGAAATAGAAGCACACCCCACTATTCTTACCTAGGAAATCCCAAGGACAGAGGAGCCTGGCAGGCTACAGTCCCTGAGGTCACAAAAGAGTTGGACATGAACTGAATCATTAACAACAACAATAATGCTATTAGCAAGCAGGACAGCTGAAGAAGATTCTTACAGAGTTCCTGCGTCCTTTCCTTCCTCCCTTCAAAGACCAGAAGCTGAGGGAGAAGAGTCTTCAAAGCTCGATTCAAATTTACCCTGTCTGCTGGGGAGGGATGTGCCTCTGTGTCTGGGTACTGCCTCTCCTATCGATAGTGGCTGCTGGGGCACTCCAGGCACCTAGGTGATGGCCTTATCCCTGAACTAGTGGCTTTGTCCAGTCTTCTCCTTTGCTTCTAAGACAACTCATTACTACAGGCTACCTTACATTTTTCTTTTTTTTTTTTTTGGCTGAGCTGGATCTTCATTGCAGCGAGCGGGGGCTACTCTTCCTTATAGTGCAGAGCACAGGCTCTAGGCACACAGGCTTCAGTGGTTGCAGCACACAGGCTCAGTCATGATGGCTCATGGGTTTAGTTGCTCCAAGGGTTGTGGGATCTTCCCAGACCAAGGATCAAACCTGTGTCACCTGCATTGGCAGGTGGATTCGTATCCACTGTACCACCCGATTTTTGATGCCTAAATCACAAAGGTTTCTAGTAGGGAAGACAAATGTTCCTGGGTAAGCAAAGGCCAGGGAAGCTACCCAGGATTATGGTCTCCATGGTGAGTTCAGAAAGAAGCCCGGACAGACGATTGCCTCCACCAGATCACTCCTTGTCTCTGAGGCTGTGCACCTTCATGTTCTGGTTCTGCCCTGTGCAGAACCTCAGTCTCACCCTCTCTCTCAGTTCCTCAGGGTCATCTACCAACCAGCTATCCAGAGGGCCTCCCTGTGGCTTTTCCATCCCAAGCCCCACCGCCCTGGTCACCCCACCAGGGATGGTCAGTCTCCTCCCTGATGTTATCATCTGTAGGAAATCAAAACACCATGTGTGTGAGCATAAAACCCTGTCATGTATTTATGCTACAGACTTCAGGAAGGAAAAAGAGAAAATCTCAGCTCTCTTTTCATTAAAAAAAAAAAAAAAAACTTGGCACAACAATTAAGCATTGGTAGTCTGAAATCAGCCTGTTATTAACAGCCAGGAAATGCCTGACCCCAGAGGTCCTCACTGCTATTATAAACTGTGAAAATTGTAAAAATGGAAATAAAAAATAAAGTAATTACCTCTTCACGGGTTAAAAAGTTAAGTTGAATGGCCTGTTGCCATGGAGATGACTTCCTGTTTACTGGGCTGGTCTTCCCTCACAGTTAAAGACCAGTCACCAGCCAATGAGAAAACAGCATTTAATGTCCCATATTCCGTTAACATTTGTCATAGTAACTCAATGCAGTCTATAATTTAGCAGTCAGTGAAATTTGGTAAGTTGTATTTTCAGATGTATTTGTGGTTTTTAATTTTGATTCTTTGTATGAAATTACTACCATGGCCAAAAGCACTACTTTTTATCACTAGAGAGAGGGGCAAGTCTGTATTTAAAATATCCCAGTTCCCCCTTTTAAAAATTGATACTGTCTTAATACTTCAGCACAAGAACTTTCATGATAAGAGAGCTTTTCATCTCCCCATTGCTTTTAAGGATGGCTGTCTTGGTAGCAACAGTAATATTCCTCATAGGGTTCACTCTAACAAAGAACCAGAACTACCTCTCCTATTAACTATCAGTCTTTGGGCTTTTTTACTTCAAAGATCCCAGGATTCTAAAATGAACTACTTGGAGCACAATAACAAATAAAATTGTTCAAAAACCAAGGAATTCTTTGCTGAAATGTAACAAATAAACCCCAATACAAAGCTATCAAGTAACTAAGGAGATAGAATGGCAGATTTGAGCAACAGAGTCTTTAGAAGAAGAGAGATGTCTTGACTTGTTGAAAGCGCCCATCCCCGTGGAAATATAAAGCATGGAGATAAAAACGAAAGGCATTGTACACTTCCTGTAGAACTTTGGGCTGATAGGAAGGCAGCTTGAAGTGGTTTGCCAAGGCGCTTCAAAGTGTTCATGTTATATAGCGGGCGCCAAGCCACACCTTAGGGGACACCGCCCTCCACGTCTCCTCTTGACGGCCCCACCTATGCCTCTGACAAAACCCAGAGCTCTTCCAACATGGCCCTCCTCACCCAGCTGGTCTCGGCCCTCTCCTGACCTCTCCTTCCTCTGCCCTCTAACCTCCTCTGCCACCCACCTGGCCTTTGCAGCTGCCCCTCTGAAACACCTGTGGCTCCAAGACCCACCTCTCCCCGCAGACACCAAATAGTGGCCCCAGAATGAAACAGACACAGCTCCTGGAAGGACCTACAGTGGGCCTAAACTTTGTCTCAAATGATCGCAGTTTTTGTTTTTGGGTTTTTTTTTTTTTGCATTTCTAAAAGTCTCAGCAGTAGATATGCATTCAACTTGGTACAGATGAACCTATGTGGGGGGGCAGAAATAGAGATGCAGACATAGAGACTGGACATTGCACATGGGGCGGGAGCAGAGGGTGGAGTGAGTTGGGAGATTAGGATTGACGCAGATCCAGTGCCATGGGTAACAGAGAGAGCTAGTGAGAAGCTGCTGTGGAGTGCTGGGAGCTCAGCTCTGGGAGGACCTGGAGGGGTGGAATGGGGCTGGGGTAGGAGGAGGCTCAGGAGGGTAGAGATGTGCGTATACCCATGTCTGATTCACATTGTGTACAGCAGAAACTCATACTACATGGTAAGGTGACTCTCCTCCAATTAAAAAAGAAAAATGGGGCTTCCATAGTGGTCCAGCGGGTGGGGAGTCTGCCTTGCAGTGGAAGGGGTGCCAGTTTGATTCCTGGCACCGAAAGATCGTATATGCCGCAGAGCAGCTGGACCGGTGAGTCCAATTACGAGCCAGAACTCTGGAGCACATGCGCCCAGAGCTGGTGCTCTGCAGTGAAAGAGGCCACCGCGATAGGAGGCCCACACAGGCCAAAGAATTAAGATGGATGAAAATAAATAATTGAAGGACCAATAAAAGAGGCCAAAATTTAAAAAAAAAGAAAGAAAAATGAACCTTGTGAGGTTTTAAAGCAGCACTGCCTTGTGTCTACCCCAGGCTCTTGCACATTACAGGGGTCCTAGATTTACCTTTGTGCTTGTTTAGTTTTTCCTTCTGTGATACCAACACCTTAAAGGTAGCAATCTGCTTCATTGACACTTACATCTCCCAGGGTCTTGTACAGAGTGGAATTATTCATTATGAAAGGAATACTTAACGTCTAAACAAGGACAAGGAGCATTTTTTAATGTGCAAACCTTCCCTGCATCTTCTTGTCTCTGTAGTAAGCCTCCTTAGTTCTTCGTGTTTATCAAAATGCTTGTCCTCAGTCGCTTCAGTCGTGTCCAGCTCTGTGCAACCCTATGCACTGTAGCCCGCCAGGCTCCTCCGTCCATGGGGTTCTCCAGGCAAGAATACTGGAGTGGGTTGACATAACCTTCTCCAGGGGATCTTCCCAACCCAGGGATTGGATCCAGGACTCCCACATTGCAGGCGGATTCTTTACCAGCTAAGCCACCAGGAGTTGTATTAGTTTTGCAAGCTGAGTACAGAAGGAGATGTGCTGTCACATCACTAAGTCTGAAAAATTGTCTGAAAAATTGGGAGCTGCAGCACTGAGACTGGAGGGGTGGAATGGGGCTAGGGGAAAGGAGAGAGGGCTGCTGTGGAGTGCTGGGAGCTCAGCTCTGGGAGGACCTGGAGGGTGGAATGGGGCTGGGGTAGGAGGAGGCTCAGGAGGGTAGAGATCGTATACCCATGTCTGATTCACATTGTGTACAGCAGAAACTCATACTACATGGTAAGGTGACTCTCCTCCAATTAAAAAAGAAAAATGGGGCTTCCATAGTGGTCCAGCGGGTGGGGAGTCTGCCTTGCAGTGGAAGGGGTGCCAGTTTGATTCCTGGCACCGAAAGATCGTATATGCCGCAGAGCAGCTGGACCGGTGAGTCCAATTACGAGCCAGAACTCTGGAGCACATGCGCCCAGAGCTGGTGCTCTGCAGTGAAAGAGGCCACCGCGATAGGAGGCCCACACAGGCCAAAGAATTAAGATGGATGAAAATAAATAATTGAAGGACCAATAAAAGAGGCCAAAATTTAAAAAAAAAGAAAGAAAAATGAACCTTGTGAGGTTTTAAAGCAGCACTGCCTTGTGTCTACCCCAGGCTCTTGCACATTACAGGGGTCCTAGATTTACCTTTGTGCTTGTTTAGTTTTTCCTTCTGTGATACCAACACCTTAAAGGTAGCAATCTGCTTCATTGACACTTACATCTCCCAGGGTCTTGTACAGAGTGGAATTATTCATTATGAAAGGAATACTTAACGTCTAAACAAGGACAAGGAGCATTTTTTAATGTGCAAACCTTCCCTGCATCTTCTTGTCTCTGTAGTAAGCCTCCTTAGTTCTTCGTGTTTATCAAAATGCTTGTCCTCAGTCGCTTCAGTCGTGTCCAGCTCTGTGCAACCCTATGCACTGTAGCCCGCCAGGCTCCTCCGTCCATGGGGTTCTCCAGGCAAGAATACTGGAGTGGGTTGACATAACCTTCTCCAGGGGATCTTCCCAACCCAGGGATTGGATCCAGGACTCCCACATTGCAGGCGGATTCTTTACCAGCTAAGCCACCAGGAGTTGTATTAGTTTTGCAAGCTGAGTACAGAAGGAGATGTGCTGTCACATCACTAAGTCTGAAAAATTGTCTGAAAAATCCTAAACCAAATGCCCAATGAGCTTTGCTTTTGTTTTGAGAGGGACGAAATGGAGTTCAGGCAAAAAAAAAAAAAAAGCAATGCAATGTCGTGGAATCAGTTGCAGGAGGGGGGTGGTGGGGGGGGGGTGGGCGGGTGGCGGGGGACTTGGGGAGAGGCTGAACTTTGTCAGGTCCTTTGGGACTTGTATGTTCAAATGAGGGGTATCCTCTTCAGAGTTGTAGCTTTTGGGGACTGTGCATGTTTGCGGTATGAGGGTGGCATTTTTCACACTGTGGCTGAAAGATATCTATAGTTATATTGTATTATTTCTAGAATGAAACTCAATCCGTTGTGTAACACTTATCCTACTTCTTTTTTTTTTTTCTTTAGCCACTTCTATTGATCTTTCATTCATTTATCTTTGTTCTTTGGCCTGTGTGGGCCTCCCATCGCAGTGGCCTCTCTTGTTGCAGAGCACCGGCTCTGGGCGCATGTGCTCCAGAGTGCTGGCTTGGTAGTAAGACACACCAGCCCAGTCTCTCCATGGCACGTAGGAGTCTCCCAGGCCAGGGATCAAACCAGCGCCCCTTGCACTGCAAGACAGTGTCCTTACCCACTGGACCACCAGGGAAGCCCTAATCCTACCTTTCTTTTTTTTTTTTTTTAAAGATTTATTTATGTATTTATTTTGGTGGGGGTGGGGTGGGAAGGGAGGGGAGCAGGTGGGCCACTTCTATTGGTCTTTCATTTGTCCATTTTCATCCATCTTTGTTCTTTGGCTCCTGTGGGCCTCCCATCGCGGTGGCCTCTGTTGTTGCAGAGCGCCGGCTCTGGACGCATGCGCTCCAGAGCTCCGGCTCGGTAATTGGACACATCAGTCCAGCCGCTCCGCGGCACGTGGGATTTTCCCAGGCCAGGGATCTAACCTGCGGCCCTTGCACTGCAAGGCGGTGTCCTTACCCACTGGACCACCAGGGAAGCCCGAATTTTTTTTTTTTAAAGATTTATTTATGTATTTATTTTGGAGAGGTGGGGTGGGGATGGAGGGGAGCAGGTGGGCCACTTCTATTGGTCTTTCATTTGTCCATTTTCATCCATCTTTGTTCTTTGGCCCGTGTGGGCCTCCCATCGCGGTGGCCTCTGTTGTTGCAGAGCACCGGCTCTGGACGCATGCGCTCCAGAGTTGGGCTTGGTAATTGGACACATCGGTCCAGCCATTCCGCGGCACGTGGGCTCTTCCCAGGCCAGGGATCGAACCGGCGCCCCTTGCACTGCAAGGCAGTGTCCTTACCCACTAGACCACCAGGGAAGCCCCTACCTTTCTTAATGTGAGACAAATATTGACATTTTATCAATATTGCCAGTTATGGAGTAAAAGGAGTCCCCAACTTCGATTGCTGGGTTGGGGAAATCTTGGTTTCTCCGCTTTGGGAAGGGCGGATGGGAAAGGGCTGCAGTGCCCTAAGGGATGGCCATGGTGACAGTGAGGTCAAAAATGAGCGCTCTGCTGTGCAGGTCAGGGGCTGAGATGGTAAACAGGAAGATCAGATGGCCCGAGAAAGACCCGAGACTTACTCTGGAAACAGAAACTTGGTTCTTGATACCTTCAGCTCCTGCTACCTTGAGAGTCTTAAGGATGGCCCACGTGGATGGCCCAGAATCTATAATGAGAAGTCACCATTGTATTCATAGCTCCCCATGATTGCTTCCATAATCTGCTTCATTTGATTCTTAGCATTAGCCTTGGCCAAACTTTTTGAGAAGTCTTTTGCCTTAACAGCTTATGTGATTCATCTATCTTCAGCCAGTTACATAAAGAGTATTGAAAAGTAATGCACTTCTGCCTTCTGAGAGAGGAAGCAGCTGGAAGATTTCCATCATATGCTCTGAAAGAGGAGGTGACGCATAGCATACTTGTCTACCTGACCCATGTAGCGCGGTGATAGGTGATCTTAACAGAAAGGTCAGAGGCATCTGCCTCTGAAGAGACAGATCACGCAAACATGAAATGGTATTTCATGAAAGTTCATCTTTTCAGTCTCTAGGTGCTAAATGGTCAAGCACTGCCAAAAAAAAAAAAAAAAAAAAAATGCATGCATAAGATGTGTTTCTTTTTTTTCTGTATCGAGGTTTGACAGTAGTCATCTCTTCTGATTCACACAGAAACTCGGCAGCAACCATGGGCTGCATTTAATATGCTGGGTGTTGAGCTTAATCTGACACACAGAATGCAGGGCAAGTCGCCATTTTCATCGCTGTCTTCATCACCAGACTCTCAGGGAGTGCCTCTGACCCCAGGTCAGGGTCATGGGGGAAGGGTCTCTGTCACGTACCTCAAGCCTTGCCCAGGACTTCTCAGGGTGTCCACCCTTCCACTCCACCCACCAACTTACTTTCTCTCCTTAGCAGATGGCTCAACATGACACCACCCACCTGACAATATTGCATTTATCAAGTTATGGAGTAAAGGAGTCCCCAACCCGATTGCTGGGTTGGGGAAATCTTGGTTTCTCCGCTTTGGGAAGGGCGGATGGGAAAGGGCTGCAGTGCCCTAAGGGATGGCCATGGTGACAGTGAGGTCAAAAATGAGCTCTGCTGTGCAGGTCAGGGGCTGAGATGGTAAACAGGAAGATCAGATGGCCCGAGAAAGACCCGAGACTTACTCTGGAAACAGAAACTTGGTTCTTGATACCTTCAGCTCCTGCTACCTTGAGAGTCTTAAGGATGGCCCACGTGGATGGCCCAGAATCTATAATGAGAAGTCACCATTGTATTCATAGCTCCCCATGATTGCTTCCATAATCTGCTTCATTTGATTCTTAGCATTAGCCTTGGCCAAACTTTTTGAGAAGTCTTTTGCCTTAACAGCTTATGTGATTCATCTATCTTCAGCCAGTTACATAAAGAGTATTGAAAAGTAATGCACTTCTGCCTTCTGAGAGAGGAAGCAGCTGGAAGATTTCCATCATATGCTCTGAAAGAGGAGGTGACGCATAGCATACTTGTCTACCTGACCCATGTAGCGCGGTGATAGGTGATCTTAACAGAAAGGTCAGAGGCATCTGCCTCTGAAGAGACAGATCACGCAAACATGAAATGGTATTTCATGAAAGTTCATCTTTTCAGTCTCTAGGTGCTAAATGGTCAAGCACTGCCAAAAAAAAAAAAAAAAAAATGCATGCATAAGATGTGTTTCTTTTTTTTCTGTATCGAGGTTTGACAGTAGTCATCTCTTCTGATTCACACAGAAACTCGGCAGCAACCATGGGCTGCATTTAATATGCTGGGTGTTGAGCTTAATCTGACACACAGAATGCAGGGCAAGTCGCCATTTTCATCGCTGTCTTCATCACCAGACTCTCAGGGAGTGCCTCTGACCCCAGGTCAGGGTCATGGGGGAAGGGTCTCTGTCACGTACCTCAAGCCTTGCCCAGGACTTCTCAGGGTGTCCACCCTTCCACTCCACCCCACCAACTTACTTTCTCTCCTTAGCAGATGGCTCAACATGACACCACCCACCAAAAGTATAATGTGAGCCACAGACATAGGCAATTCTTTTCATTAATTTTTCTTGATCAAGTAGAATCTGGGAACTTTGTTCCCTGACCTGGGATTGAACCTGCAACCCCTGTATTGGAAACAAGGAGTCTTAACCGCTGGACCACCAGAAAAGTCCCCAAACACAGAAAATTCTAAATTTCATTTATAAATGTCGAATCACCATGTTATATACCTAAAACTGATACACTGTTGTAGGTCAACTATACTTCAACTAAAAAAACACACAGGCACACATGAAAAATCGTATGCGAAAATGACTACTTATACCACGTCCTAAGTCCATCCACTAAAAAATTCACAATAAAAGATATAAATTACTTTTAAAAAGCAAAAGCAAAACATGTGGTACTAATTTTAATAATGTATTTTATTTAATCCAATAGATTCAAATATTATAATGTCAACATATACTCAATATACAAAATTGAGACTTTTTGTATTTTTTTCTTTCATACTAAGCCTTCAAGATCCAATGTGTGTTTTGCATTTTGAGGACATCTCCACCTGAAGGAGCCACATTTCAAGTGCTCAGTAACCACACATGGCTTGTGGCTCCATATTGGAGCACACAGATACAACTGTTCTAAGTCCTTCTCCTGGGTGACTAATACGTGGTTTTAAAGAGCTTGGCCAGCTTATTCATTCCGCAGTTGCTACTCCAAGGTCTCCTGGGACTGCCTGCCTTCCAATCAGTTCCCAGGGTTCTGAGCCCCAGGACAGCTGAGCATCCGCTTCCTGGGCTCTACCTCTAAAGGACACGGTGCTCCGTGAGCCCTCTAGTGACTGCTGTCAGAATGCACAGGATCGTGCAAGAAAACTCTTCCTGAACTTTCTGAAAGGATCCTCCTACAGTACCATCCCAGGAACACAGCAAGCATCAAATCTCCAGACAGCTCTTTTCAGCCATTGCTGGAGCAGGAGCCAGCCCAAGGCCATGCTCCTTAGAACCAGTTGTGATTATCAACTGATTTTATTGATCTGTGGCAAGGCTGGCTCCACCCTTCCACTCCACCCACCAACTTACTTTCTCTCCTTAGCAGATGGCTCAACATGACACCACCCACCAAAAGTATAATGTGAGCCACAGACATAGGCAATTCTTTTCATTAATTTTTCTTGATCAAGTAGAATCTGGGAACTTTGTTCCCTGACCTGGGATTGAACCTGCAACCCCTGTATTGGAAACAAGGAGTCTTAACCGCTGGACCACCAGAAAAGTCCCCAAACACAGAAAATTCTAAATTTCATTTATAAATGTCGAATCACCATGTTATATACCTAAAACTGATACACTGTTGTAGGTCAACTATACTTCAACTAAAAAAACACACAGGCACACATGAAAAATCGTATGCGAAAATGACTACTTATACCACGTCCTAAGTCCATCCACTAAAAAATTCACAATAAAAGATATAAATTACTTTTAAAAAGCAAAAGCAAAACATGTGGTACTAATTTTAATAATGTATTTTATTTAATCCAATAGATTCAAATATTATAATGTCAACATATACTCAATATACAAAATTGAGACTTTTTGTATTTTTTTCTTTCATACTAAGCCTTCAAGATCCAATGTGTGTTTTGCATTTTGAGGACATCTCCACCTGAAGGAGCCACATTTCAAGTGCTCAGTAACCACACATGGCTTGTGGCTCCATATTGGAGCACACAGATACAACTGTTCTAAGTCCTTCTCCTGGGTGACTAATACGTGGTTTTAAAGAGCTTGGCCAGCTTATTCATTCCGCAGTTGCTACTCCAAGGTCTCCTGGGACTGCCTGCCTTCCAATCAGTTCCCAGGGTTCTGAGCCCCAGGACAGCTGAGCATCCGCTTCCTGGGCTCTACCTCTAAAGGACACGGTGCTCCGTGAGCCCTCTAGTGACTGCTGTCAGAATGCACAGGATCGTGCAAGAAAACTCTTCCTGAACTTTCTGAAAGGATCCTCCTACAGTACCATCCCAGGAACACAGCAAGCATCAAATCTCCAGACAGCTCTTTTCAGCCATTGCTGGAGCAGGAGCCAGCCCAAGGCCATGCTCCTTAGAACCAGTTGTGATTATCAACTGATTTTATTGATCTGTGGCAAGGCTGGCTCCATCAACTTGTCCATGCAGAGGCATTCGTTTTGAAGAATTTCCATTGTTATGAAGGTTCACTTTTCCATTTTTTGTTTGTATTCCCAAACACTGGCACATACTTGCATTAATCAAAAGAAGAAAAACCAAAACACAAGTAGATGTAAACATTTCTAACAATCAGAATGTGCAATGCCCAATAAAAATGGTTATAATGGGCTGAAGACAGGGTCCATCAACAACAATTTGACTCAATTTACTGATGAGTCACATTTTCCCACTCAGAGCTCTTGTTTGTTTGTTTGTTTTAGGAATTAGGGACAAGTCACCACCACCACCACCAAACACACATGCACACACACTGTACTGAATCACATCTCTGGTTGGTGGGCAAGTCTTAAACACCCACTGTCTACACAGTCATTGGCCCCTCTTACGCGTCACCTTAGAGAGATAGGGTGATCCACTGCACTTCCCCTCTGAACAAAATCTCAGGGGTCTTTGCAGGAAAATGGGGTGAGCTTACAGGCCGAGTAGGTTCAGAGGAGCTTGAACAATTTTATACTGTGATTCAAAGTACTTTTTATTTTCAGAGCTTGTTGAGTTTTTGAAAAGCTATGTATATATTTGCACAATTGATTATTGCTAGTACAAAAGAACTGCTCCTAATCTGCACATACTTTCCCTGAGCTGCAAATACTCACCAATAATCTAAAGTGAGCAAACGCAAAGACCCAAAGATGGGATCAAAAGGAGAGAAAAGACATCAGAGATACATTAGACAGAGCAAATCATTTCCTGCGTTGAGAGGCTTGGTAAGTTTCTCTTCAAAGATTTTTCATAAAGAGAAAAATCTTAAAATAAGAAAATAAATCTTCTTTTAAGAGCATGTTATCACATAAGACAAGAATATTTGGGACATGCTCCACTTTCCTGGAACAAGTTTAAGTTAGTGGTAAGGAATAAGCTGACCCCATGGTATCTGGAGCTAGACAAACGCTCCAGTTTTATTTTCCAATGTTTGGGTTTTTATAAACCAAAACACATTTTGCCCTAAGCTCTGGATTTTACCAAGTCATGTGTATTTGAAGGGAAATTGAATCCATATGTGTCTAAGCTATTTACACTTAAGTCATTAAAATGTTGTTTTGTAAGATTATTTAGGTGACCAGAAAACCGTTTGAGCAATGTCAGAACTCTACTCATCACACCACAGAAGTCCTCTTACTACAGAGGTCATATTTGCCCATGGGCCCTTGAATCTGACCTTATTATACATTCATAAACCAGATCCCCGAAACGATTCTAATTTAATGAGCTGATACCACATGATTTCCCAATTCCAAGAAAGGAAATAAGCTTGTATGTTTGCTACCAAAAAACAAATGACTCCAAAAGCCCTTAAATAGCCACAATGGTGTCTTGCCCAATATTGGAATAAGATAACAGGAGATGAATTAGGAATAAAGATAGACTCAACAGATACAAAATAGAAGGATAGCAGAAGGCTTGAAACTGATACAAGATAGTGCTTGGGATTAGCAGAAATACTGAAGGAGGGGAGCATAAAGAAGTCCTACCCACTAAACCACACAGTGAGTCCTGTACCTGAAGCAAAGGGCTTGTACCCACATGTTCCTGCAATGGTAGTTCTAAAAATCCCAGTTGTAGGGGGAGAGAAACCCAGGCAGGTTATTCCATCTCACTTTGTGAGGATGGTATTTTTCTGCAGGGCTGATGCAGGAATAAATAACCATCATTAATGTCGAGGTACAGTGCAGACTTGCCACTGCCTCCCGTTAGAACCTCTATTGAACATGCATAACCTGACTCCATCACTTTGACTGTGCAGAGGCCAACGAAGGGGTGAGGAGCAAGCTCGTGGTTGGCATATTTCAGTGAAACTATCACTTCAAGGAAGACTGAGTTCAAGTCCAACTCAACCCGTTATAAAAATTAAAATGAACTATAATGGTTGCAGACTTCCAATCTAGAGAATTTTATTAAAACTCTTGGTAAAATATGTCAAGTTTAATGAGAACCATCTTAAAGGGGGTTTTGTCTTCTACCAGAGGTAGCAACTGGTAGGATGGGCCAGGGTCTCTCTCTGAATGCATGCTAGAGCCAGATGAATCATATACAGAGAGAGCTTGCCTCATGGACAGACTAAGACACAGTGGCTGGGTTCTGGAGTCATCTGTAATTTTCATGCAGCTGCCCATTTCTGAGATCAGCAAGACATTTTGGTGCTAAACAGATGTTTAGAGAGACCAGTAGGTAAGGGGCCAGTGTACACCTGCTCGCTTGTAAAATGTTGTTTTGTAAGATTATTTAGGTGACCAGAAAACCGTTTGAGCAATGTCAGAACTCTACTCATCACACCACAGAAGTCCTCTTACTACAGAGGTCATATTTGCCCATGGGCCCTTGAATCTGACCTTATTATACATTCATAAACCAGATCCCCGAAACGATTCTAATTTAATGAGCTGATACCACATGATTTCCCAATTCCAAGAAAGGAAATAAGCTTGTATGTTTGCTACCAAAAAACAAATGACTCCAAAAGCCCTTAAATAGCCACAATGGTGTCTTGCCCAATATTGGAATAAGATAACAGGAGATGAATTAGGAATAAAGATAGACTCAACAGATACAAAATAGAAGGATAGCAGAAGGCTTGAAACTGATACAAGATAGTGCTTGGGATTAGCAGAAATACTGAAGGAGGGGAGCATAAAGAAGTCCTACCCACTAAACCACACAGTGAGTCCTGTACCTGAAGCAAAGGGCTTGTACCCACATGTTCCTGCAATGGTAGTTCTAAAAATCCCAGTTGTAGGGGGAGAGAAACCCAGGCAGGTTATTCCATCTCACTTTGTGAGGATGGTATTTTTCTGCAGGGCTGATGCAGGAATAAATAACCATCATTAATGTCGAGGTACAGTGCAGACTTGCCACTGCCTCCCGTTAGAACCTCTATTGAACATGCATAACCTGACTCCATCACTTTGACTGTGCAGAGGCCAACGAAGGGGTGAGGAGCAAGCTCGTGGTTGGCATATTTCAGTGAAACTATCACTTCAAGGAAGACTGAGTTCAAGTCCAACTCAACCCGTTATAAAAATTAAAATGAACTATAATGGTTGCAGACTTCCAATCTAGAGAATTTTATTAAAACTCTTGGTAAAATATGTCAAGTTTAATGAGAACCATCTTAAAGGGGGTTTTGTCTTCTACCAGAGGTAGCAACTGGTAGGATGGGCCAGGGTCTCTCTCTGAATGCATGCTAGAGCCAGATGAATCATATACAGAGAGAGCTTGCCTCATGGACAGACTAAGACACAGTGGCTGGGTTCTGGAGTCATCTGTAATTTTCATGCAGCTGCCCATTTCTGAGATCAGCAAGACATTTTGGTGCTAAACAGATGTTTAGAGAGACCAGTAGGTAAGGGGCCAGTGTACACCTGCTCGCTGTCGTATTGTGTTGTTTTCTCAGCACCTCAGAAACCATATTTTAGTTCATTGCCTCCTGGGACAAACAAGACTTTGTGTGCTAGAATTAAACCTTAGCTCTTCTTGACACAGATGAGAGGAAGAGGGTAGAGTCTATGTGATGGATAATAACCACGTGCCAGGCTTGGAGCAGCTATGCTATGGACAACTAGCTCTCAAAATAATCCTATGTGGAAGAGAAAACTAACACATGTTAAATGTCTTCTCTGTTGATGGCATTGTATGAATGAATGAAATCATCTAATCCACCCAAAAGCCCAGACCAGTGTTTGAAAGATTGCCTTTTTCACTTTCCCAAGTGTAATAAATATGTCAAACATTCTGCAACTTTTTAATGGTTAGATGACATTGCACTGAATACATGTACCATATGTTATTTAATAGTCCCTTGTGGCTGAACATTTATGAAATTTCTTATGTTTTGCTTTTGGGGGTAATGCAAAAATAATCTCCCTTTTAAATAAGTTCTGGTTGACCTCTATAATTTATCAAATTTATGACTGGAAATAAATTTGTGGGTCCAAAAGTCAGCACATTTTAAAGAATTTTGATTCAAGTATCAATTTTTTCGTAATATATGGGGTCAATTCCCTGCCCAGAATATACAGATTCTCTCATAGAATTATGATCTCTTTTGGGTTTGAGATTATAACCACTTCTTTATTACTACACATTATTACTCATTATTACCTCATTACTGCTCATTATTAAATGAATTTAATTAGTGCTTTTTCTCTTTTTAAAAATATAATTGTCAGAGATTTATCTAATTCATTTTATCTTTTCATTTTTTTTTAACTCACAAAGATTCAGCTCTCAGATGTATTGATTATAATATTTGTTATTTGTGCTTTCGTTTATATTTTACTTTTAAAAGTAAAATATACTTCTCAGTTTCGTTTATATTTTACTTTTATATTTTATCTCTAAAATTCTTATTTTCTTTCAGTTAATTTTTTTACATTTTCTAATAGGAAAATGAAATGCTTTTTTTTATTATTATTCTTATTTAATAGTGGAATGATGAGGTTGTGATTATTCCCTGAGCACTGTTAGATTTTGTTTATGTAACATTTTTATACACACTATAATCATAGTTTGATGACCTCTTTGAGTCAGTAATGAGTTAGAACAGTAATTTTAATGTCTAAGCACCCAGGAGGATTTGTTTTGTTGTTTTCAACTTTCATTACTAATTTCTGGTGTCACTTTTCTGATCATCTGAGAGTTAGGTTTACACTTTCAACTCTTAGGAATTTATTAACTTTCAGGGCAGCAATTTTCAACCTTTTGTTATTTTTTAACCAATGAACACTTAAAAATGAAACCTTCATTGAAGTGCCCAATATGTAAAAAAAAATAAAAATAAAAAGCAGAACACTTTTAGTTGAATGGAGAATTGAGAGCCCTGGACGCCTACTTTTAATTAGTGACCCTTGATTTTAACCAAGGTAACCCAAAGGATCTCTTGAAAACCTGTGGCTTTGCATAGCATAATGTGTCTTAGCACATCATCAAGCAATGTATTTCATGGATCCTTGAAAAGGAGACAAACTATCTTTTTATACAGATTTGTATATTGTTAATCCAAGGTTATTGATACTAATTCAAAATTTTATATCCCTATGTAAATGTCAGCATGCTTATATTAAATGTCAGAATGTTTTTCTATGTCCTCCATGCTTACTTTGTTTTCTATCATTATTCTTAAATCTCTTTTCATTCTCTCATAGAATTATGATCTCTTTTGGGTTTGAGATTATAACCACTTCTTTATTACTACACATTATTACTCATTATTACCTCATTACTGCTCATTATTAAATGAATTTAATTAGTGCTTTTTCTCTTTTTAAAAATATAATTGTCAGAGATTTATCTAATTCATTTTATCTTTTCATTTTTTTTTAACTCACAAAGATTCAGCTCTCAGATGTATTGATTATAATATTTGTTATTTGTGCTTTCGTTTATATTTTACTTTTAAAAGTAAAATATACTTCTCAGTTTCGTTTATATTTTACTTTTATATTTTATCTCTAAAATTCTTATTTTCTTTCAGTTAATTTTTTTACATTTTCTAATAGGAAAATGAAATGCTTTTTTTTATTATTATTCTTATTTAATAGTGGAATGATGAGGTTGTGATTATTCCCTGAGCACTGTTAGATTTTGTTTATGTAACATTTTTATACACACTATAATCATAGTTTGATGACCTCTTTGAGTCAGTAATGAGTTAGAACAGTAATTTTAATGTCTAAGCACCCAGGAGGATTTGTTTTGTTGTTTTCAACTTTCATTACTAATTTCTGGTGTCACTTTTCTGATCATCTGAGAGTTAGGTTTACACTTTCAACTCTTAGGAATTTATTAACTTTCAGGGCAGCAATTTTCAACCTTTTGTTATTTTTTAACCAATGAACACTTAAAAATGAAACCTTCATTGAAGTGCCCAATATGTAAAAAAAAATAAAAATAAAAAGCAGAACACTTTTAGTTGAATGGAGAATTGAGAGCCCTGGACGCCTACTTTTAATTAGTGACCCTTGATTTTAACCAAGGTAACCCAAAGGATCTCTTGAAAACCTGTGGCTTTGCATAGCATAATGTGTCTTAGCACATCATCAAGCAATGTATTTCATGGATCCTTGAAAAGGAGACAAACTATCTTTTTATACAGATTTGTATATTGTTAATCCAAGGTTATTGATACTAATTCAAAATTTTATATCCCTATGTAAATGTCAGCATGCTTATATTAAATGTCAGAATGTTTTTCTATGTCCTCCATGCTTACTTTGTTTTCTATCATTATTCTTAAATCTCTTTTCATTTTCTTAGAAACTTTGGGAGAACTTCTCAAGTTTATTGTCTATGTTACTCATCAGATTTTCTGTGTTGCCAATTCTGATTTTTTATTACCATTTCTAATGAAGATTTTTACTTCTATCATGGCATTTGAGTTTGATCTGTGCTAGGCACTGTCTTAACTAATAGTCCCAGCAGTTCAATGAAATAGGTACAATTTTAATCCCCACTTTTTGGATGAAGGGACCAAAACTCAGCAAGGTTGAGTGACTTGCCCAGGGTCACACAGCTAATAAGATATGGGGCTAGGTTTAGAAGGATTTGATTACTTTATGAGTTCTACTTTCTTAGACACAGTTTGTAAGTCATTCTCATATTGCTCTATTTTCTGCATTTCTTTAGGAGTTTATTCTTTAGCTGTTTTCATTGTTCCTATTTCTTAGTTATTTGATCTCATTTTTCTCTCTTACACACCCACCCACCCCTACACACATATATCTAGCAGCATAACCAGAACCAGATTTTGAACTGGCACACGAGTTCCTTCCTGCATGAGACTGGGGTGCATCCAGATGCACCAGAGCCGATAGCAGCAGCTGGTTCAGGTCCTGGTTCCTCAATTACCTTTGCTCCCTCTGTGCAGCCTGTGTAAGCAGGTTTATGCAAGTTGAAGTTCTTGGTGGCCTTTGTAAGTTTTCCCACTTCCTTTTAGAGTTAAGGTGCCCCACGTAAAGCCCCAGTTTCAGCAGGCGGCCGGCTTTGGGCTGCTGACACATATGGGGTATCTTGTGTTTCCAATATTCTAAAGGCATCAAGCCCCTAGGTGCCTCTGTCAATTCTAGTAGAAGAGCTCGAGCAGATCCCACCTGCTCTCTCATTTGCGCTCTACTTCTGGTCCATAGGGATGTGCAGCTTGCTATGTGGCAACACCTGTGTCATTTGAATTAATGTATGTGTGTGTGTGTGTGTATAGCTTTTTTATTTCTTCCTGGAATGGTAATAATATGTGTGAAACTTGAAATCATGACATCAACTTAACCAGGCATCCAGAGAATCAGTTTGTGATATTCCAAAAGACGTTCTCTGCATCTCCTCTTTGTCTCCGTAGAGTGGTTTTCCCACCTGCCCCTTGTACTACTGCAGTTTGCCCAGGTTGTTGCCCTTGGAAGCTAGTGTCCTCTCGTAGATAAGGACTGTGGCTTGCCTCACGCATTGTTCTTGTCAATTCTGATTTTTTATTACCATTTCTAATGAAGATTTTTACTTCTATCATGGCATTTGAGTTTGATCTGTGCTAGGCACTGTCTTAACTAATAGTCCCAGCAGTTCAATGAAATAGGTACAATTTTAATCCCCACTTTTTGGATGAAGGGACCAAAACTCAGCAAGGTTGAGTGACTTGCCCAGGGTCACACAGCTAATAAGATATGGGGCTAGGTTTAGAAGGATTTGATTACTTTATGAGTTCTACTTTCTTAGACACAGTTTGTAAGTCATTCTCATATTGCTCTATTTTCTGCATTTCTTTAGGAGTTTATTCTTTAGCTGTTTTCATTGTTCCTATTTCTTAGTTATTTGATCTCATTTTTCTCTCTTACACACCCACCCACCCCTACACACATATATCTAGCAGCATAACCAGAACCAGATTTTGAACTGGCACACGAGTTCCTTCCTGCATGAGACTGGGGTGCATCCAGATGCACCAGAGCCGATAGCAGCAGCTGGTTCAGGTCCTGGTTCCTCAATTACCTTTGCTCCCTCTGTGCAGCCTGTGTAAGCAGGTTTATGCAAGTTGAAGTTCTTGGTGGCCTTTGTAAGTTTTCCCACTTCCTTTTAGAGTTAAGGTGCCCCACGTAAAGCCCCAGTTTCAGCAGGCGGCCGGCTTTGGGCTGCTGACACATATGGGGTATCTTGTGTTTCCAATATTCTAAAGGCATCAAGCCCCTAGGTGCCTCTGTCAATTCTAGTAGAAGAGCTCGAGCAGATCCCACCTGCTCTCTCATTTGCGCTCTACTTCTGGTCCATAGGGATGTGCAGCTTGCTATGTGGCAACACCTGTGTCATTTGAATTAATGTATGTGTGTGTGTGTGTGTATAGCTTTTTTATTTCTTCCTGGAATGGTAATAATATGTGTGAAACTTGAAATCATGACATCAACTTAACCAGGCATCCAGAGAATCAGTTTGTGATATTCCAAAAGACGTTCTCTGCATCTCCTCTTTGTCTCCGTAGAGTGGTTTTCCCACCTGCCCCTTGTACTACTGCAGTTTGCCCAGGTTGTTGCCCTTGGAAGCTAGTGTCCTCTCGTAGATAAGGACTGTGGCTTGCCCTTGACTTCACGCATTGTTCTTGTACAATTGGAGATGATTTACAAATGGAGGGCAAGTTGAGGTGCATAATTTCTTGCCTAATTCTCAGTGACTTGCCCACGTTCGCCTAGCATTGCTGTTGTGGACTGAGGCCTTCTTTGGCACCCAATGCCTGGTTCCTCACCTTGATAAATGTCTGATCTCCTCTCTAACTCTTTATCTGTTGGGATTTAAGCACTCAGAATGCAACACGCCACTGCCAGACCTCTAGCCTTTGTCTCTTCTCATCTCGCCCCAGACACACTTCCTGCTGCATGATTTCTAAGGGGTTAAAATCGCCAAGTAAATGAGGAAGGGAAATCCCTGATGGGATCAGGTGCGTAGGGTGACCTCTGTCCTGTAAACCCAGAACTATCTATGCCACTGCATGGTGGCGCCCCCATTGGGGCTTTTATATGAACCTTGGATCGCCGACTCCATAGCTCTACCTGCCTCATCTGGTGCAGTCAGCTGCGTTCCATTTCAGCTGGCAACGCACACCTAGGGCACTGACTCTGATGTCTACCTCCACCCCAGAGAACTCATTATGGGGGACTTTCTTCCAAGATTCTGGCGCTGGGTTGGCTGTGAGTTGGGGTTTTGCACAAATGTTCATTCTTCTTGCTGTCTTTATGGTTATTTGAGTAAGAAGTTAGGAGAGGTCCTCTCAGGTTCTCTTAGCCAACTGACTTTCAACCAGAAATCTGTTGCTGATTTTATTTCTAAAGACAATTTTCTCAACAACTATTACCAATTAGAAAGATTTGATTTCTCCATGTTGGCAAGAAAACTTCTGTTATTTCCCTCAGGAGACGTTTTAAAATCCTGAT
This sequence comes from Tragulus kanchil, assembly GCA_022376925.1. Classification (NCBI taxonomy): domain Eukaryota; kingdom Metazoa; phylum Chordata; class Mammalia; order Artiodactyla; family Tragulidae; genus Tragulus; species Tragulus kanchil. Next base: position 70,224,883 of record JAIOJX010000003.1, on the reverse strand, counting down.
CAGACTACTGAGAGGCCACCTGGTGAAACTCCCTGTTTGCTTGGCACCCACAGACTTTGCTCGACCCATTTTTGGAAAACAGTCTGGGCCGACTGAAGCTAGAAGAATCAGAAACATCTTTGCGTTCATTCTCAGCTCAAATCCCTTGTTCAGAACAGCCATTAGGATACATGTCTCTTTTGCATGAATTTAGAAAAAGTAGTCACTTCCTGAAGAAACTTTATGTCCATCTATTAAATAGCTGCTATGTTAAACTTATTTTCATAGAACAAGGCACTTTACTGTCATTTGGTGTATATCTATCAAAATAAATAAATGGACATATGATGAGACTAGCTTACCTTAGAGTCGTGCACTGTACAACCTATGCAATTGTACATGACAACCCTGCTCTTGTGCTCTTGTTCCTGAGAAGACTACTTTTAAAGATCACAAGACAACTTGTGGAATAACTGCTCACTCTCCTGAAACCTCGTCAAAAGGAAAGCAAAAGAAAACAATGAAGGCGTGTATCCACAAGGTCAAAGAGCAAGAGAAAAAAATAGCAAGAAGGTTGTGAGAGTTACAAAGTCAAAGGGTGAAAGATAAGTGAAATAGCAGGAATTAAAATGAATCCTAAACTGTTGTTTAGCCACTCAGTTGTGTCTGCCTCTTTGTGACCTGCCCATGAGCTGTAGCCCACCAGGCTCCTCTGTCCATGGGATTCTCTAGGGAAGAATACTAGAGTGGGTTACCGTTTCCTTCTCCAAGGGATCTTCCTGACCTGGGGATCAAATTTGCGTCTCCTGAGTGTCTCCTGCATTGCAGGCAGATTCTTTTACCACTGAGCCACTGGGGAAGCCCCACTTGCTAGGGATAAAAGCTGAACCTGATACGCACTGTGGAACTGTTCTTAAAAGCAATGGACCTCTGTCTCAGAGAAAAAGCAGAGAGAAAGCTAAGCTTAAAGTGTGCAAGTTTCTGGACCCGAGAAGCCATTCATGGCCCCTTGACGTTAGAATACGAATTCTCTGTTTCTTACCACCAATAAGGAACTGGCAGCTTTGAGTTCGTGCGAAGGTAATTTTCAAGCTCCTGTTTGACTGGGGACAGTTTCTGATGGCTTCTGCCATCTACTCTTTAGTATGTTCTGGTCAAACAATGAGGCATTTGGCTTGAGGTCTGGAACAGTGTCCATTTGCCGAGGAAAACCATCCTGCTTCCAATGGTTGTTTCCAAAGATTGTAAGACCAGGACAATAGGCAGAAAAATTTGTTAAAAAAAAAAAAAAAAAAAAGGAGGATGTCCTTTAAATAGATGAGTGTGGCTGTCACCTCATGTACAATTTATAGCTATTTGTGACAACAAACAGGATGTCAGGTTCTGTCCCTCTTGAAGGGTATATACATCATGGGAAGTGCCATTGGCAACAAAGAGCAACCAAGACACCAGCTTCCATCACCATTTATCAAACAGGACAAGATGGTCATTACTCTTAAAGTTTAAAACAGGCTAATGCTCAGCAGGGTGGAGAAGATTCACATTCTTTATCTGGTGACCAAGCATCAGGCTCGAATTGATGTATCTCCAACAATTTGCAAACCTTCACCTTTGCACTCAGTCTCTTCTCCCATCTTTACACATCTATTGGCTTAGATCTGTGTCCAGTTTCCTTGGGCCAAAGCATTTCCTACACTTTCAGGTTCAAATTATTTGGTTCCTAAGATTATCCTTCCTTGGTTTATGATTCTCTTCTTTCTCAGATGAGTTGGGATTCTTGTAGCTCCAGGCTTGGGTCTGTGACACCCTGGAGTCTAATGTTATGGTCACTTAAAAGTGCTAAAGTGTAGAGTCTAAGGGATGAGGTGACAGACACAAATGGCTGATGTTTATGAAGAAAGCTGGGGTGCTACAAGAGCCCTGCTCTTGCCCTGATTTGCAAAAGCATATTAAAAGACAAAAAGCTTTTTTTGCATCAAGGACATCATCTGATAATAACTTTTTAAAATGATCAAATGAGTAATTAGCATTCAATGTTTGGGACTTCACACCCCAAGGGAATAGTTCCAGAAAAGGACAAGCATTGTGAGCTTTCCACTTGCTAATAAACTGTACCTTACGGCTTTTAGAAGAAAATTATTTTTTTAAAAAAATCATGTTAGATCAGTTAAACCTTAGTTGTTATCTAGCCAGAGGTAATCCATTTGAAATTTCAAGTCTCAGTCTTCTAATCACTAAGCAGTCAGTCGTTTGTTTTGTGACCTTAGGCAATCACTTAACCTCTCAGTGGTTCATATTTCCTCATCGGCAAACTGTGTCCATTAGAGTCAGCAATCATAAAAATGATCACAAAACGCTTGCAAAACGCCAAGCTCAAATAATGCCCTTCTTTTATAAGATGTGGCTTCGCATCTGAACTTTGGCATGGAGCGGACAACTCAAGACGTGTTTGCTGTCTATAATAATGAATCATGGATGCTCCAAACGTGCTTGGCCATACTTTTCATGTGGGCTGCATTCCAGCTTCTGTATACCCAATATATTATAGCTAGGCCCCAGTCTTATACCATGCTCAGCAGGGTGGAGAAGATTCACATTCTTTATCTGGTGACCAAGCATCAGGCTCGAATTGATGTATCTCCAACAATTTGCAAACCTTCACCTTTGCACTCAGTCTCTTCTCCCATCTTTACACATCTATTGGCTTAGATCTGTGTCCAGTTTCCTTGGGCCAAAGCATTTCCTACACTTTCAGGTTCAAATTATTTGGTTCCTAAGATTATCCTTCCTTGGTTTATGATTCTCTTCTTTCTCAGATGAGTTGGGATTCTTGTAGCTCCAGGCTTGGGTCTGTGACACCCTGGAGTCTAATGTTATGGTCACTTAAAAGTGCTAAAGTGTAGAGTCTAAGGGATGAGGTGACAGACACAAATGGCTGATGTTTATGAAGAAAGCTGGGGTGCTACAAGAGCCCTGCTCTTGCCCTGATTTGCAAAAGCATATTAAAAAGACAAAAAGCTTTTTCTGCATCAAGGACATCATCTGATAATAACTTTTTTAAAATGATCAAATGAGTAATTAGCATTCAATGTTTGGGACTTCACACCCCAAGGGAATAGTTCCAGAAAAGGACAAGCATTGTGAGCTTTCCACTTGCTAATAAACTGTACCTTACGGCTTTTAGAAGAAAATTATTTTTTTAAAAAAATCATGTTAGATCAGTTAAACCTTAGTTGTTATCTAGCCAGAGGTAATCCATTTGAAATTTCAAGTCTCAGTCTTCTAATCACTAAGCAGTCAGTCGTTTGTTTTGTGACCTTAGGCAATCACTTAACCTCTCAGTGGTTCATATTTCCTCATCGGCAAACTGTGTCCATTAGAGTCAGCAATCATAAAAATGATCACAAAACGCTTGCAAAACGCCAAGCTCAAATAATGCCCTTCTTTTATAAGATGTGGCTTCGCATCTGAACTTTGGCATGGAGCGGACAACTCAAGACGTGTTTGCTGTCTATAATAATGAATCATGGATGCTCCAAACGTGCTTGGCCATACTTTTCATGTGGGCTGCATTCCAGCTTCTTTATACCCAATATATTAATAGCTAGGCCCCCAGTCTTATACCATCCTCACAACTGGGTGGGCTTTGGACTGATCTGCCTGTCCTTCTCCTCTCCTTCATTTTTCCACTCTGTCTCATTCCCATGTCCTTCTTCAGGATACTTCTGCCTTTTCTCCTCCCCTACTCCCCACCCTCTGGAACCATACAATTTACAGAATCTTAATTCCTTGACCAGAGATGGAACCTGGGGCCCCAGTTGTGAAAGCATGGCGTCCTTACCACTGGACTACCAAGGAATTTCTGCCTTTTCAATCTGTGGTTCCTCAAACAAATTCCATGTACCACTCCTCTCTCAGCCCACTGCGATCCAAATGAACTTAGGGCATGTCTACAAGGACAATCCAATCAGAATGGATAGCTACTTATCCAAGGAGCCTGGGAAAAGAATACTAATGTCAAGCCCTGGGCGCTCCAGCTGACTGTGTGTACATGCTCAGTCATGTCTTAACTCTTCACAACCCCGTGGACTGTAGCCCACCAGGCTCCTCTGTCTATGGGATTTTTCAGGCAAGAATATTGGAGTGGGTTGCCATTTCCTCCTCCAGGGGATTTTCCTTACCCAGAGATGGAACCTGCGTCTCCCGTGTCTCTTGCTTGTCAAACAGATTCTTCAGCTGCTGAGCCATGGGGGAAGCCTGTTATTATTGAAAGACTACCTGTCTTTTAATAATAACCCAGTTACCAATGACTAATGAAACCATTTTAAGCAAGTAGCATTCGATCCAGGGACGACTTAGTTGCTATAAATACTTCGCCATGTTAGATCAGTTAAACCTTAGTTGTTATCTAGCCAGAGGTAATCCATTTGAAATTTCAAGTCTCAGTCTTCTAATCACTAAGCAGTCAGTCGTTTGTTTTGTGACCTTAGGCAATCACTTAACCTCTCAGTGGTTCATATTTCCTCATCGGCAAACTGTGTCCATTAGAGTCAGCAATCATAAAAATGATCACAAAACGCTTGCAAAACGCCAAGCTCAAATAATGCCCTTCTTTTATAAGATGTGGCTTCGCATCTGAACTTTGGCATGGAGCGGACAACTCAAGACGTGTTTGCTGTCTATAATAATGAATCATGGATGCTCCAAACGTGCTTGGCCATACTTTTCATGTGGGCTGCATTCCAGCTTCTTTATACCCAATATATTAATAGCTAGGCCCCCAGTCTTATACCATCCTCACAACTGGGTGGGCTTTGGACTGATCTGCCTGTCCTTCTCCTCTCCTTCATTTTTCCACTCTGTCTCATTCCCATGTCCTTCTTCAGGATACTTCTGCCTTTTCTCCTCCCCTACTCCCCACCCTCTGGAACCATACAATTTACAGAATCTTAATTCCTTGACCAGAGATGGAACCTGGGGCCCCAGTTGTGAAAGCATGGCGTCCTTACCACTGGACTACCAAGGAATTTCTGCCTTTTCAATCTGTGGTTCCTCAAACAAATTCCATGTACCACTCCTCTCTCAGCCCACTGCGATCCAAATGAACTTAGGGCATGTCTACAAGGACAATCCAATCAGAATGGATAGCTACTTATCCAAGGAGCCTGGGAAAAGAATACTAATGTCAAGCCCTGGGCGCTCCAGCTGACTGTGTGTACATGCTCAGTCATGTCTTAACTCTTCACAACCCCGTGGACTGTAGCCCGCCAGGCTCCTCTGTCTATGGGATTTTTCAGGCAAGAATATTGGAGTGGGTTGCCATTTCCTCCTCCAGGGGATTTTCCTTACCCAGAGATGGAACCTGCGTCTCCCGTGTCTCTTGCTTGTCAAACAGATTCTTCAGCTGCTGAGCCATGGGGGAAGCCTGTTATTATTGAAAGACTACCTGTCTTTTAATAATAACCCAGTTACCAATGACTAATGCAGGGAGGAAGAAAGCACATTTCTCAAGCAAGTAGCATTCATGATTCCCAGGGACGGATCTGGAATAGGTGATCACATGGATAATAGAAAAGAAAAAAAGATCTTCTGGCTCCAGGTGACCTGTAATTTGTTGCTTCGTAAAGCTTAATAACTCTCCCGGGAGTTTGGCATTTACAGTTCAAGTCAGCCTCCAGCTGTGTGTGGACACATCCTCCAAGTCTATTCAGCCTCTGGAAGGTTTCTTCAAACTTAAGAGTTTCCAAATCAATACAATAGGATTATTGTTATCTTGGAACAATGGAAACATTGCCTCTCTTTTTGTGGCTAACTGGTTAATTCTTAGATGAAAGTTCAAATAGCCACTGGGCCTCTTGCATACATTTATAGCATCTGTGTCCTATTTCAGCTTCAAATTCAAACTTGCCCACACTTGGAAGAAAGGATAAAAATAGTAGAAGAACATAGGCCTAACAGAGCTGGCTTTGTCCACTAAACAATGGGATTAAGTTTTTGGAACAGACAAGAAAGTCTATCAATGACAGAGGCCTAACCACTTCACTGTTTGGCTCCAACACAAAGTATAGGCTGAACTGTCTCCCAGTGAGTGATAGAAAGGTGGTTAGAAGAGTTCCAACGACGCAACAAGATGATCAAATTGGGGCTGCAGGGCTGGAAGGAAGCGATGATCTGTTTAATAAAACTGAGGGCTTTAGAAGTGACCAAAATCAAATGATTTTCCAATGAGTGAGGGAGCTTCCACACCAGGAAAGTAACATTTTGATGCTTGGTGTTCAGGTCAGAGGGACATAGTTTGGAAGGTCATTTAACTATCATCACCATTAACCAGACTGGATTATTTCTGTTAGTTCAAAAAGGGCGCAACTATTTCAGCACTGAGGTCATTTTTAAATGCCTCTTTCTTACTGGTTCAGTCTTAAATTCCTTCACATTTTTTAAAGACTAATTTTCAGGAATCGACTCCTTTGTCTATTGATTTTAAATAAAAAGTGTCCTGGAACCCACAAAAGAGAGCCAGAGAAGACAAACCCAGGTCTGAACTGCCTTGGCTCTAAAGGGACACACTTCATTAAGTTTATACAATGTTCTATGTCAAGAACATGTTCTATGTCAGTTGAGTAGCTTAGTTTTACTGTATTAACAGGATGATTCACATGAAATCTCAAAAAGGTTTAATAGTCTATGCATAAAAAATAAACAAATAAAGGGACACACTTGATTCTCACCCTCATTCCTTTGCAAAAACAAGTCACATGTTCTTAGCTAGCTGCCAGAGGGCTGGGAAATGAAGTTTATAATGGACAGGCACTGCCCAGATACAACTCTACAACATGGAAGTGGAAGCATTAGGAGTTCTTTTGTTTGTTTGTTTAAAATATTATTTATTTACTTTTGGCCACACCCTCATGTGGGATGGAACCTGCACCTTCTGCCTTGGAAGTGTGGAGTCTTAACTACTTTGGACCACCAGGGAAGTTCCTGGAAGCATTCGTTTTTGTTTTTTGGGTTTTTTTTTTAAGAACATCTAGCCATCTCTGCCACAACCCACACTCTCTCCTCTCCCTATCATATCACCCAGACTCCTTCATAGCTTGCATCACTATCTCAAAGATAGACAGGCTAAGTGTAAACTGAGCCCTGGGCTTCCCTGGTGGCTCAGTGGTAAAGAATCTGCCTACCAATGCAGGTGACGCAGGTTCAGTCCCTGGGTTGGGAAGATCCTCTGGAGAAGGAAATGGCAACCCACTCCAGGGTTCTTGCCTGGAGAAATCTGTGGACAGAGGAGCTTGGGATGCTCCAGTTCAGGGGGTCACAGAAGAGTCAGACACGGTTAGCAACCAAACAACAAGAACAAAACTCAGTCCTAGGCACTCATGTGTCCCAGGTGTGAAACAACTCCATCAGAATGCTGTCTCTCTCTTCCCATTTCTTGCCTCTGCTTTCATCTGAGTTGGCTTCCTTTTCAGGCAGGCTGTCACCACATGCTAGCTACAATGGCCCCGAGAAGCTTAGATCACATTGTCCCTAGAACCAGTTATCTCAGAAGAAAAAGAAAACAACAAAATCACCTCTTTTGCATGCAATTCACAGCAATCCCTGAAAATCAATCTGACAGATCTAACTTGAAACGCATGCCCACTATTGTAAAAATTGTCTTCTTCAGGAGTAAGGGGTACTCTCGTCAGTCCCTCTGAGAGCAGAAGAGGCAGGTCATGGGATTTACTGCTCACCAGGAATTTGGGAAGAAGCAGTTTCTGAAAGGAAAAGCAGTTGAACACTTGAGGAAGTACCACCGGTTATGACGTTGGGCTTGAAGAATGGAATGTAAACAGACATGGAACTTGAGAATTTGCTTATTATTATTCCTTCCTGTCATTGTTAGTTTTCTTTTTGTCTTTAATAATAAAGACTTCTCACATGTTTCTGACTTCTTTGCATATAAAAAGAAAACTGGAGTTCTTCTTTTCTTCCTTTACCCTATGGAATTTTTTAAGAATCAGGTCACTCCTTTAAACACAGCCTTAAATAAATAACACGAGATTCCATAAAAATTACATTTCAACAAATATTTTGATAAGAAGGTCCATTAAATTTTATAAAATCAAATCAGACTGTATTTATTTTCATTTTGGAGGAAGTGGTGTTATTTAGGGGGCTTATAAAGTATCTTGCCACATGTGAGTATTTTGTCTGTTAGGGGAACTGAAGATTCTTAAGATACTCAGAAGTTCAGATCTATGGAATGTTCACAGGTACCAGACCTCTAATTTTTTCCAAATCTGTACCATTTGGATAAGGCCTAGACTGAAGCATGGACTGAGTCATTCATATATTTATTCAAGAAAAGTTTTTTTTTTTTTTTAATTATTTTAATGATGATCATTTTAAAAGTCTTTATTGAATTTGTTACAATATTGCTTCTGTTTTATGTTTTGGTGTTTTTTTGGCTGCAAGGTATGGGGAATCTTAGCTCCCTGACCAGGGATCAAACCCACATCCCCTATGTTGGAAGAGAAGTCCCCAAGAAAATTTATTGTTGTTAACACTGTTAATGTTGAATATTACACCTATGATGTACTACAGGCCCTGGGCTATAAAAAGGGGATATAGGGCTTCCCCTGGTGGTCCAGTGGGTAAGGACACTGCCTTGCAGGGCAAGGGGCGCCGGTTCAAGCCCTGGCCTGGGAAAATCCCACGTGCAGCAGAGCGGCTGGACCGATGTGTCCAATCGCCCAGCCGGAGCTCTGGAGCGCACGCGCCCAGAGCCGGTGCTCTGCAACGACAGACGCCACTGCGATGGGAGGCCCACAGGAGCCAAAGAACAAAGACGGATGAAAATGGAGAAATGAAAGACCAATGGAAGTGGCCTGTCCGCTCCCCTCCCTCCCCAACCCAACCCCTGCCCAATATAAATAAATAAATAAATCTTTAAAAAAAAAAAAGGTGGGGGGGATATAGCCTTGACCTTTAACTTAGATGCACCTACAAAGAATTTTCTTCAGAACAAGACCATAGTGACAGGTACCATGGATTCCTCTGGAACATGGTCATTTTTTTTGAGGGCCACCATCCAGCCTATTACAGTGATCTAGCCTTCTGGACACTAGTCAACATTAAAGTCAAAGCATCAAGCATGAGTCAGTGTCTGGGGAGTTGGGGTTGAGGGGTATTTCAGACTGGGAACAGCATGTCCAAAGCCTAGAGGCAAGAGCATGGGGCAATCAAGGAACTGAAAGAAGTTCCTGTTTGGCCCCAGCTCAGAACATGGGGAGGAAAATCGGAGACCAGGCTGGAGCCAAGTTGACTGTAGTCCACATGAAGAAATTCTACGTTTATCTCTAGGGAGTGGGAAGCTGTAGAATGTTGTAAGAAGAGAAGAGATATAATCAAATATGCATTTTTGGAAAGCCTCTGGCTGGTATATGGGGAAAATGAATTAGGAGAAACTAGAGTAAAAGCAAAAGAACAACAAAGAAATTACAACCACAGTCCAAGAGAAAGAACGATAATTTGAGGCTAACGATGGAAAGGAAAACTGGGCCCCAAGTGTATTCAAGATAGAAAAGGCTGAACATGCTGGATTCAGCTATAGGCTGAATGCAGAGAAGGAAGGGAGGGAAGTACCAGGATTGACATCCAGATTCCTAAGTGTCGTGGGCTGAATTGTAAAGGGTGAAGATGAAAATGTTAGTTGCTCAATGGCGTCTGACTCTTAGCAACACCATGGACTGTAGCCCACTAGGCTCCTCTTGTCTGTGGAATTCTCCAGGCAGGAATACTGGAGTGGGTTGCCATTCCCTTCTCCACAGACTCTTCCTGACCTAGGGATCAAACCCAAGTCTCCTGCATTGCAGGAGGATTCTTTACCATCTGAACTACCAGGGAAACCTGGGTTGAGCCATGTCCCCACCAAATTCAGAATTTGAGTTTAGTTAGAGATAGGGTCTTTACAGAGGTTCTCTAGTTAAAATAAGTTCATTACGGTGGACACTAATCCAAAAGGACTGATGTCTCTATGAAGAAGGGAAGTTTGGACACAGATATGCATATGAGGACAATACCATGTGAAGATGAAGGCAGAGATCAAGGTGACGCTCTGTACACCAAGATTTGACAGCAAAGCACCAGAAGCTAGGAGAGAGGCGCGGTATAACTCCCACAAAGCTCTCATAGGGCACCAATACTCCCCACACCTCCATCTCAGACTTATAATCTCTAGAACAGTGAGACAATACATTTCTTCCGTGTAAATGATTCAATTTGTAGCATTTGTAAAGGCAGTCCAGGACACTAGGACCTTGAGACACTACAGCTGGGGGGCACCGAAGAAGGAACCAGTGCTGAGGAATGATGCTGTTAGCATACTGGCCAAATTACCTTTCCAGCCAGCATCCCCAAATTGTCCTTTTTTAGAGAAGGAAATAGCAACCGACTCCAGTATTCTTGCCTGAACAATTCCATGGAAAGAGGAGCCTGGTGGGCTATAGTCTATGGGGTTTCAGAGTCAGATAGCACTGAAGCAACACAGCCTGCACATGTGTAACTGAATCACTTTGGTGTATATCTGAAACTAACACAGAATTGTAAGTCAACCATATTTCAATAAAAATTAACACAAAAACCAACGTTGTCTTTTTTCATCCCAAACCAAAAAGTTAGATATAGCTATGAATAAATCAAGTGTATTCAAGATAGAAAAGGCTGAACATGCTGGATTCAGCTATAGGCTGAATGCAGAGAAGGAAGGGAGGGAAGTACCAGGATTGACATCCAGATTCCTAAGTGTCGTGGGCTGAATTGTAAAGGGTGAAGATGAAAATGTTAGTTGCTCAATGGCGCTGACTCTTAGCAACACCATGGACTCTAGCCCACCAGGCTCCTTCTGGTCCATGGAATTCTCCAGGCAGGAATACTGGAGTGGGTTGCCATTCCCTTCTCCACAGACTCTTCCTGACCTAGGGATCAAACCCAAGTCTCCTGCATTGCAGGAGGATTCTTTACCATCTGAACTACCAGGGAAACCTGGGTTGAGCCATGTCCCCACCAAATTCAGAATTTGAGTTTAGTTAGAGATAGGGTCTTTACAGAGGTTCTCTAGTTAAAATAAGTTCATTACGGTGGACACTAATCCAAAAGGACTGATGTCTCTATGAAGAAGGGAAGTTTGGACACAGATATGCATATGAGGACAATACCATGTGAAGATGAAGGCAGAGATCAAGGTGACGCTCTGTACACCAAGATTTGACAGCAAAGCACCAGAAGCTAGGAGAGAGGCGCGGTATAACTCCCACAAAGCTCTCATAGGGCACCAATACTCCCACACCTCCATCTCAGACTTATAATCTCTAGAACAGTGAGACAATACATTTCTTCCGTGTAAATGATTCAATTTGTAGCATTTGTAAAGGCAGTCCAGGACACTAGGACCTTGAGACACTACAGCTGGGGGGCACCGAAGAAGGAACCAGTGCTGAGGAATGATGCTGTTAGCATACTGGCCAAATTACCTTTCCAGCCAGCATCCCCAAATTGTCCTTTTTTAGAGAAGGAAATAGCAACCGACTCCAGTATTCTTGCCTGAACAATTCCATGGAAAGAGGAGCCTGGTGGGCTATAGTCTATGGGGTTTCAGAGTCAGATAGCACTGAAGCAACACAGCCTGCACATGTGTAACTGAATCACTTTGGTGTATATCTGAAACTAACACAGAATTGTAAGTCAACCATATTTCAATAAAAATTAACACAAAAACCAACGTTGTCTTTTTTCATCCCAAACTGAGATAATATATAATTTAAAGCAAAATCAGTTTCCAGATGATCAAGGGGCTGATTATTTGAATTAAATAAAAATAATCAATTTGTCTTACATGAATACAAACTAAAGGCAAAATTTTAAAAAGGAAAAAAAAATACTCTTCTCATGATCTTCCAGCCCTAAGCAATGACATAGTCTGGTCCCAGTTTGTTATTTGAAGAAGCAGTTTATCAAATATGCTGATATTTTACTCTTCAAATGGGAGAATGATAATTCTGAATCCCTTCAATTTGTTTGGGGATTCTCCTGGTGGCTCAGATGGTAAAGAATCTGCCCGCAATGCAGAACACCTGGGTTCGATCCCTCAATTGGAATGATTCCCTGGAGAAGAGAATGGCTACCTAGTATTCTTGCCTAGAGAACTCCATGGACAGAAGACCCTGAATTTGTTTTAACTCACATCATGATTCAGATAGGTGAGATTGTGGTTACTACAGAATATGTATTAATATAAAGCAGCATTATTAAATCTGTTTATATCCAGTAGTAGGACATCAGTGCCTAGCTTGGTGCTCAGCATAGAATAGAAGCACAATACCTATTTATTGAATGAATAAGTGGATTATATGGTCCTCAAATATGAACATTGGAAATTTGTGTTAAAGATGAGCTAGGGCTTCCCCTGGTGGTCCAGTGGGTAAGGACACCGCCTTGCAGTGCAATGGGCGCCGGTTCGATCCCTGGCCTGGGAAGATCCCATGTGCCGTGGAGCAGCTAGACTGATGTATCCAATTACCGAGCTGGAGCTCTGGGGCGCATGTGCCCAGAGCCAGTGCTCTGCAACAACAGAGGCCACTGCGATGGGAGGCCTACAGGAACCAAAGAACAAAGACAGATGAAAATAGAGAAATGGAAGACCAACAGAAGTGGCCCTCCTGTGCCCCTCCCTCCCCACCCCACTCCCCCAAAAAGATAAATAAATAAATAAAGATGATCTAGACTTGCAGGTTTCAGAGAATTTTTATTCACAGAACTTCTTGTTCAAAGATACCTTGCATGGTGTTCAGTGTATCAAACGGACGTACTAGCACGAAACTGATTGAACAAGACCAAAGATTCACCACCTTGCTACTTTCCCCCTCTCTCACCCCCCTCCCCCCGCCAGGCAGCAGGACTATAGTCGAGTCCTGGGACTCCAAGAGGGAGCATTTTGAAAAGTACTGATTGGAGTTCCAGTTAAACATAGCAGATCATATCTTACTTTGAACTTTCTTCTGAACCCCACTAACAAACAGTGAAAAAAATTTTTTATGTTATACTTCACAAGATCAAAAAAGAAAGGTAGAGCACATGAAAGATCTTAGTAAAATTTTGGAATACAGAGAACCACGAAGGACCAGTACCTGATCTAGTAGAAGGGAGGAAGCTCAAGCTAAGTATTGGCAAAAGATGTGCCAATTTGCAGGCAGAGCTCAGAAAGGCACAGGCTTGCCAGTGAAGGTAGAGATGAAGTACAGACCCGGAAGCAGGGCTTGCTGAAGTTAGTAGACAGCCACTGAGCCTCAAAGTGTGCTGCCCCACCCTCGGCCAGGTGATCACTCCTGCAGGAGACCAGAGGGTTTCCCCTGGAAAATATGAATAAGATAAGATCAGAACTCAAGGACTGCAGGTATGGCTAGGGAGAGAACAAACAGAAGAGTAAATGAAAGTCTGCAATTTGAATGATGATACCCCTAATCTCTGTCCATCTCTGGACTCAGACAGAATATCAACAGTCTGAATAGCTCAGCCTTCATGTAAAAAATGAAAAGATTCATCTCTTGAGACACTGAATGATCCAGAATAAAGAGTTCGGCTAATGCTGACATTTTGGGAGTTTCCTCAGCTAAAAGATTTAATCTCAGTCACTGAATGGTAAATTTTATTAAAAATTAGGCAAGAAAAAATTCTCTAACTGAAGCATTCAGGACTCTAGTTTTGAAAGGGCTTTTCAAATGTGTAGCCAAAAATCTTTGTTTTGAAAAGACACCTACATAAAGACTCATTAATGAGCAATTCCAACCCACTAAAGATGAGAGGGGAAAAAAAACTTCTAGAGATTTAAAAGACAGGAAAGAATTTTTACTCACAGAACTTCTTGTTCAAAGATACCTTGCATGGTGTTCAGTGTATCAAACGGACGTACTAGCACGAAACTGATTGAACAAGACCAAAGATTCACCACCTTGCTACTTTCCCCCTCTCTCACCCCCCTCCCCCCGCCAGGCAGCAGGACTATAGTCGAGTCCTGGGACTCCAAGAGGGAGCATTTTGAAAAGTACTGATTGGAGTTCCAGTTAAACATAGCAGATCATATCTTACTTTGAACTTTCTTCTGAACCCCACTAACAAACAGTGAAAAAAATTTTTTATGTTATACTTCACAAGATCAAAAGAGAAAGGTAGAGCACATGAAAGATCTTAGTAAAATTTTGGAATACAGAGAACCACGAAGGACCAGTACCTGATCTAGTAGAAGGGAGGAAGCTCAAGCTAAGTATTGGCAAAAGATGTGCCAATTTGCAGGCAGAGCTCAGAAAGGCACAGGCTTGCCAGTGAAGGTAGAGATGAAGTACAGACCCGGAAGCAGGGCTTGCTGAAGTTAGTAGACAGCCACTGAGCCTCAAAGTGTGCTGCCCCACCCTCGGCCAGGTGATCACTCCTGCAGGAGACCAGAGGGTTTCCCCTGGAAAATATGAATAAGATAAGATCAGAACTCAAGGACTGCAGGTATGGCTAGGGAGAGAACAAACAGAAGAGTAAATGAAAGTCTGCAATTTGAATGATGATACCCCTAATCTCTGTCCATCTCTGGACTCAGACAGAATATCAACAGTCTGAATAGCTCAGCCTTCATGTAAAAAATGAAAAGATTCATCTCTTGAGACACTGAATGATCCAGAATAAAGAGTTCGGCTAATGCTGACATTTTGGGAGTTTCCTCAGCTAAAAGATTTAATCTCAGTCACTGAATGGTAAATTTTATTAAAAATTAGGCAAGAAAAAATTCTCTAACTGAAGCATTCAGGACTCTAGTTTTGAAAGGGCTTTTCAAATGTGTAGCCAAAAATCTTTGTTTTGAAAAGACACCTACATAAAGACTCATTAATGAGCAATTCCAACCCACTAAAGATGAGAGGGGAAAAAAAACTTCTAGAGATTTAAAAGACAGGAAAGAATTTCCAGGGCCATCCAGTGGTTAAGACTCTGCACTTTACTGCAGGGAGTTTACGAGCAATCCCTGGTTGGGGAACTAAAATTCTGTGTGCCCCATGGCATGCTCCCCACTCAAAAAAGAGAAAAAGAAGAGAAAAGGAAATGAAAAGGGGTCAAATACAAGGATTAAAAACCAAAGGAAAAGTACCTTTAAAATAAGGAGAAAAAACCATTTTTTTAACTTCTGATGCCCAAACAATAAATCATATGTAAAGGTAGAATAGACCTCTCAAATGACTAAACTTCTTTTTAAAATGTCTGAGATTAGCCTAGAAAACAATAGCGCAATCAGATCCTGTTTCCCTCAGGCCCTGCTTTCCTCCCCAGCGAGGCCCCAGTCACATTCTTCCTAATTCCCCTTCAACAGCCCAGGCCAAATGGCTGCAAGAGACCAGGTTGCCCCAGAGGATCTGCACTGGAGGCCAAGAGCCAGCAGAACAGTATAAATTGGCAAGAAGAGAGATCATGGAAGGATACTTTTAATTAGGTAGTTCAAAACAGCTAGAGACCACTTGTGGTTTCCAGTTACGACCTTCAGAATGGAATGGTTTGACTGTATTTGGTTAGGAAATATAAACTGATGTAGCATCAGACATCCTGGGATGTGATGATGGTGAAGGTGATGGTGACGATGAGGATGGTGCTGATGAGATGCTGGTGACGTTGCTGAGGCTGGGGATGCGGTAAGGGCGGCGATGAAGATGAGTGCACAGCGACGACTTAAAGGTTTAAAAAACCAACTCACGTGAAGATGGTGAATCCCGTCTTCTAGAGCAGTTGATGAAAATACCAAGTATCTTGTGATCCGACTATGATTTATTCTTATTTTGTTTTCTTTACAACACATAGTTTTCAGTAAAATATTGAAAAAGAGGACACAACTCTCTTATCTTCACAACAAATGTGTAAATTAGGAATTTGATGCAATGATCCAAGGCATGGAGTCTCTTTCTCTTCAAACCAAAGTGGCCCCGATAGATTATACAAGTTGCACATACACACACACACAAATGTGGTAAAAATTTTGTGATTAAAATTTTATATTATTTCTACAGCACGAAATGCTGGTGAAGACGTGGGCAACAGGGACTCTCATATATTGCTGGTGGGAATTCAAACTTGTACAGCCACTTTGGAGGCCAGGTTGGTGGTTTCCTATAAAACTAAATTTACTCTTATATGATCCAGCAATTGTGGCCCTTGGTATTTGCCCAAAGAAGCTGAAAATTTATATCCACACCAAAGCTGCACATAGATGTGTATAGCAGCTTTATTCACAGTTGCTAAAACTTCAAAGCCATCAAGATGCCCTCCGGTAGGTAAAGGAATAAATAAACTATGGTACCTCCAGACAGTGGAATAATATTCAACACTCAAAAGAAATGAGTTATTAAGCCATGAAAAGACATCAAAGAACCTTGAGTGCATAGTACTAAGAAGCCAATTTGAAAAGGCTGCACGCTGTATGATTCCAACCATATGATATTCTGAGAAAGGTGAAACTATGGACACAGGAAAAAATTCAGTAATTGCCAGCAGTTGTAAAGAGTGCGGAGTGGCCAGATAGAGTGCAGAGAACTTTGGGGACTGTGAAAGTATCCCGTATGACACTATAGTGATGGAGACACGTCAATATACATTCGTCCATACCCATTGGACGTACCAGGGGCTTCCCTGATGGCTCAGTTGGTAAAGAATCTGCCTGCAATGGAGACCACCGGTCAATAAAACATTCGGGGATCCTATGGACAGAAAGAGCCCATACCTTGCTGAGGCTGGGGATGCGGTAAGGCGGCGATGAAGATGAGTGCACAGCGGCGACTTAAAGGTTTAAAAACCAACTCACGTGAAGATGGTGAATCCGTCTTCTAGAGCAGTTGATGAAAATACCAAGTATCTTGTGATCCGACTATGATTTATTCTTATTTTGTTTTCTTTACAACACATAGTTTTCAGTAAAATATTGAAAAAGAGGACACAACTCTCTTATCTTCACAACAAATGTGTAAATTAGGAATTTGATGCAATGATCCAAGGCATGGAGTCTCTTTCTCTTCAAACCAAAGTGGCCCCGATAGATTATACAAGTTGCACATACACACACACACAAATGTGGTAAAAATTTTGTGATTAAAATTTTATATTATTTCTACAGCACGAAATGCTGGTGAAGACGTGGGCAACAGGGACTCTCATATATTGCTGGTGGGAATTCAAACTTGTACAGCCACTTTGGAGGCCAGGTTGGTGGTTTCCTATAAAACTAAATTTACTCTTATATGATCCAGCAATTGTGGCCCTTGGTATTTGCCCAAAGAAGCTGAAAATTTATATCCACACCAAAGCTGCACATAGATGTGTATAGCAGCTTTATTCACAGTTGCTAAAACTTCAAAGCCATCAAGATGCCCTCCGGTAGGTAAAGGAATAAATAAACTATGGTACCTCCAGACAGTGGAATAATATTCAACACTCAAAAGAAATGAGTTATTAAGCCATGAAAAGACATCAAAGAACCTTGAGTGCATAGTACTAAGAAGCCAATTTGAAAAGGCTGCACGCTGTATGATTCCAACCATATGATATTCTGAGAAAGGTGAAACTATGGACACAGGAAAAAGTTCAGTAATTGCCAGCAGTTGTAAAGAGTGCGGAGTGGCCAGATAGAGTGCAGAGAACTTTGGGGACTGTGAAAGTATCCCGTATGACACTATAGTGATGGAGACACGTCAATATACATTCGTCCATACCCATTGGACGTACCAGGGGCTTCCCTGATGGCTCAGTTGGTAAAGAATCTGCCTGCAATTCAGGAGACCTTCAATCCTGGGTCTGAAGGATCCCCTGGAGAAGAAAATGGCAACCCATACCAGTATTCTTACCTGGGGAATCCTATGGACAGAAAGAGCCCAGCAGACTACAGTCCATGGGGTCACGAAGAGTCAGACACAATGACACTTTTCATTTTCATAGGACATACAACACCAAGAGTGAATCTTAATGTAATCTATGGACTTTGGGTGATAATGAAGTGGGTTCATTAATTGTAACCAATGTATCATTCTGGTGAAGGATGTTGATAATGAGGCAGGTCATGCACGTGTGGGCAGAGGAAGCATGTGAGAGATCTCTGTATCCTCGCCTCAGTTTTGCTGTGAACCTAAAACTGCTCTGGAAAAAAAAAAAAATAGTCTCAAAAAATTGCATTACTCTTTAATTTGGTTCTATGATCTTCTTTAAAAGCAATTACTGTAGGAAATAGGAGTGTATTAAACTGTAAGGAGTCTTTGAAAGCTTGCTAAGGAAAGGAGTTTTAGATCCTTTGGAAAAGCAGATTTTTATTGGGAAAAGGACCACAGCTCAGACACTGAGCACAATAAAGAGATCCATCAGGGACGTGGGTCTCAAGCATGGCAGCTGGACTCGATGCCATGTAAACACTGTTCACTCATTCAATGGACATTAATTACATGTCTAGAATATTCCCAGTACTGTATGGAATTCTTAGGACATAAATGAATCAAATAGATAAAGTCTCCTATTTCCACAGAGCTTACTCTTTAACAGAAAGAGCTAGAAAAGAAGCAATAAACAACATAAAGTTGCATCCGATAGTATCTTAAAAGGCTCTAAGTTGCTAAAGAAAGAAAAAGAAAAGAAAAGCAGAGCTGAGTCAGGGGTTTCAGAATGCCTAGGCAGTAGGGGTAGGTTCTAATTTTAAATATGGTGGGTGGTTTGCTTTCTCAAATAGGTAATTCAGTGAAGAGCCCAGGGAGTATATAATCAGATCCCAAGTCTTAAAACCATAAAAAATGCATCTGTGATAACTGCTAGACACTGAAAATTCACAAAACACATGAGCTTAGAGGTAGCGAGGGTGTTTATTATCCTCTGTGGATATTTATAGATGTTCAAATAACATCACAGTATCTCCTTTATTGTTTCATTAAATACAGGGGACATTCTGAGTCTCACAATCAAAAGCAAAGGAAAATATGTCTCTTTTTAAATCTCAATTTGAGTATGTTTATGAGAAGTACAGTCTGTATATAGCATAAGCTTGGATTATCGACAGCCCTTATTTGATGACTTGTGAAAACCAAGTCTGTATTATGATTTTTAAATCAGGGATTTGTTGGAAATAGTCATGTCTTATATGACATGGGTGGTAGTGATTGTCTTGGACTCTCTCTCTTAATTCAACAAGTATCTTTTATTGTAAACTATGCATGTGTATGCTCAGTCACTAAGTTGTGTTCAACTTACTGGACGCGTGGACTGTAGCCCACCATGCTTCTCTGTCTATGGGATTTTCCAGGCAAGAATACTAGAGAGGGCTACCATTTCCTTCTCCAAAACTAACTATATTTCAATTTTAAAACTGTTTTAAAACTTAAAAGGAAAATATGTTTTTGGAGCAATGACACAGCTTCACTTCCTCTTCATCCTTAGATTTCCACAGGTAACAATCAGGCTTAATTTATTGCAATGTTTCTCTCATCAAAAAAAATGTTAAAATAAATGAAGAAAATGCCATGTAACATGCTCATTCAATGGACATTAATTACATGTCTAGAATATTCCCAGTACTGTATGGAATTCTTAGGACATAAATGAATCAAATAGATAAAGTCTCCTATTTCCACAGAGCTTACTCTTTAACAGAAAGAGCTAGAAAAGAAGCAATAAACAACATAAAGTTGCATCCGATAGTATCTTAAAAGGCTCTAAGTTGCTAAAGAAAGAAAAAGAAAAGAAAAGCAGAGCTGAGTCAGGGGTTTCAGAATGCCTAGGCAGTAGGGGTAGGTTCTAATTTTAAATATGGTGGGTGGTTTGCTTTCTCAAATAGGTAATTCAGTGAAGAGCCCAGGGAGTATATAATCAGATCCCAAGTCTTAAAACCATAAAAAATGCATCTGTGATAACTGCTAGACACTGAAAATTCACAAAACACATGAGCTTAGAGGTAGCGAGGGTGTTTATTATCCTCTGTGGATATTTATAGATGTTCAAATAACATCACAGTATCTCCTTTATTGTTTCATTAAATACAGGGGACATTCTGAGTCTCACAATCAAAAGCAAAGGAAAATATGTCTCTTTTTAAATCTCAATTTGAGTATGTTTATGAGAAGTACAGTCTGTATATAGCATAAGCTTGGATTATCGACAGCCCTTATTTGATGACTTGTGAAAACCAAGTCTGTATTATGATTTTTAAATCAGGGATTTGTTGGAAATAGTCATGTCTTATATGACATGGGTGGTAGTGATTGTCTTGGACTTCTCTCTCTTAATTCAACAAGTATCTTTTATTGTAAACTATGCATGTGTATGCTCAGTCACTAAGTTGTGTTCAACTTACTGGACGCGTGGACTGTAGCCCACCATGCTTCTCTGTCTATGGGATTTTCCAGGCAAGAATACTAGAGAGGGCTACCATTTCCTTCTCCAAAACTAACTATATTTCAATTTTAAAAACTGTTTTAAAACTTAAAAAAAAGGAAAATATGTTTTTTGGAGCAATGACACAGCTTCACTTCCTCTTCATCCTTAGATTTCCACAGGTAACAATCAGGCTTAATTTATTGCAATGTTTCTCTCATCAGAAATGTTAATATGAAAATGTTAAAATACTTGAATGAAATATGCTTTCAAAAGATGATGATTACTCTAAGCGTTGAAAATGTTGTGATCTGCTCCACAGTGAAAGAATAAAAGACCAGAGGAAGCATTGACTCCATATACTCTCCTTTTCTAATAGAAGATAAGCCCTGAGTCACCAGGTTCTCCTGTCTGTCATTCATGTTCCGGGGATTGAAAAAGCATTCCTTAATAATTGAAGCTCATTGAAAATCACAAGGGGAAAACAGTCAAGAAAACCGCATAAAAGGTCAAGAATTCAAGTCAAGATTATTTTGTCCTAAATCAATAAAACTCTGCCTTGTGATTAGCTTTGTGTTGCTTTGAGTCCCTAAATCATTCCTTTATTAATGATTTTCTAACAAAACCTATGTGCCAGGGCTGGAAAAGAAAAGAAAGAAGTGATTAAAATGTAGCAATCTGACCAATGTAATTACTGAATAAGATCGAACAGATATGAAAATAAAGTCTTGCAAATCAAGATTCCCTATCCTAAGGATGTGAGGTAGATGTTTCAGGCACAAGTTGCCTGGGTAACAGACACTGCCCCACTTTAAACATCTTGCGTTTGAGGTAGCTGGGAGAAATCTAGGGTAAACATTTCTTATTGGCAGAGGGGTTTGCTGTCCCACATCCAATCCCCATTCCTGCGGGGTGGAAAACTTTGTGTTGTTGGTTGGGTCAGCTAGATCTTTTCTTTGCCTACTCCGAGGGCATAGGCAATGTGACCCAGGATCAACCAGTATGATGTGCCAAATGGAGATGGAATCCTGTGTGAGATACCAAGATGGTGACCAAGTAGAGTCAGTTCCTCTCACATGGGACACGGTCATGGTGGTGAAGGCAGCAGTGTCTGTGGTCATGGATTTAGGGTCTGAGGGGCAGGTTGTCAGCCACGCTCAACTATGCCTTTAGCAGGACTGATCTGTAATTCCAGCTACGTCAGCTCTTAGAGGTGCCCTACTCCGGTCCTCAAGACTGTCTTCCCAGCCTTAGTACCAATTCCAAAGGTGACAAATAGCCTGTAACAATGTCCTCTCTGCTCAAATTTCTTTCTCCAACCAAGAACCTTGAGTGACAACATCTATGTGAAATCAGAAAGATAAACCTTTCCATCTCACAAATGAGGAGAGATTGTGTCAGAGGTGTGACTCTCTCTGGGTTACTCAGTGAAGTGCTTATAACATCCTAGCTCAAATACTGAAAAGATTATGAAAAAGGGTAAGGCTTAAAATAAAAATTTTGAAGCTCATTGAAAATCACAAGGGGAAAACAGTCAAGAAAACCGCATAAAAGGTCAAGAATTCAAGTCAAGATTATTTTGTCCTAAATCAATAAAACTCTGCCTTGTGATTAGCTTTGTGTTGCTTTGAGTCCCTAAATCATTCCTTTATTAATGATTTTCTAACAAAACCTATGTGCCAGGGCTGGAAAAGAAAAGAAAGAAGTGATTAAAATGTAGCAATCTGACCAATGTAATTACTGAATAAGATCGAACAGATATGAAAATAAAGTCTTGCAAATCAAGATTCCCTATCCTAAGGATGTGAGGTAGATGTTTCAGGCACAAGTTGCCTGGGTAACAGACACTGCCCCACTTTAAACATCTTGCGTTTGAGGTAGCTGGGAGAAATCTAGGGTAAACATTTCTTATTGGCAGAGGGGTTTGCTGTCCCACATCCAATCCCCATTCCTGCGGGGTGGAAAACTTTGTGTTGTTGGTTGGGTCAGCTAGATCTTTTCTTTGCCTACTCCGAGGGCATAGGCAATGTGACCCAGGATCAACCAGTATGATGTGCCAAATGGAGATGGAATCCTGTGTGAGATACCAAGATGGTGACCAAGTAGAGTCAGTTCCTCTCACATGGGACACGGTCATGGTGGTGAAGGCAGCAGTGTCTGTGGTCATGGATTTAGGGTCTGAGGGGCAGGTTGTCAGCCACGCTCAACTATGCCTTTAGCAGGACTGATCTGTAATTCCAGCTACGTCAGCTCTTAGAGGTGCCCTACTCCGGTCCTCAAGACTGTCTTCCCAGCCTTAGTACCAATTCCAAAGGTGACAAATAGCCTGTAACAATGTCCTCTCTGCTCAAATTTCTTTCTCCAACCAAGAACCTTGAGTGACAACATCTATGTGAAATCAGAAAGATAAACCTTTCCATCTCACAAATGAGGAGAGATTGTGTCAGAGGTGTGACTCTCTCTGGGTTACTCAGTGAAGTGCTTATAACATCCTAGCTCAAATACTGAAAAGATTATGGTATTAAAAATTAAGCGTGGAACTAAGGAGTCAATTTAGGGATATATTTGAAGTGTTGGAAATGACTAAAGTCACCATTTGAGAGCTGTGGCACACAGTGGCACACAGGAGAGCTGAAAAGAGAAATTTAGGAATACTCACTTTAAGAATTGAGTAAAAAAGAGTTCATGTGAAAGCAAACTAAGAAGAGATTAATAAAACTGTAAGAGGAGGAACACAAGTGGAGGACCGTTGAAACCAGAGCATGAGAAAGTGGTTCCAAAGAGAACAATTGATCAGCGGTCGACAATATCATCAGTAAACTACTAAAATGTTGATTACAAACTGTGGAGGGTTTTCTACACTATCAAGCAACTCTCTGACACTTGGGTGTCCTAGATAATAAGTCCCCTACATACAATGAGCTCTGTCCCAAGAGCATGTTCATAAGTCCAATTTGTTCATTAATCCCAACAAAGTTAGCCTAGATACCCAACTAACACAAGCAGCTATATAACACTGTACTGTCATAGACTTATAATACTTTTCACACAAATAGCACATAAAAAAAAAACACAAAAAATGGTCGTGGTACCCAATGAAAACAAATAATAGTGATTGAGCCAAATACAGTTCTATGACCCACTCTAGCAAGCTAATCAAACCCAAGGGGGGTGTCATGGAAATCTCTGATTTATAGCCAGTGGGTCACACATTGAACTTGTGATTGACATCCAAAGTGGCCATGGTGGAGCTAGTAGCGGGCAGTCTTAGAGGACTGAGCCTTTTAACTTGTGGGGCAATCTGACACTATCTCCACATTAGACAGTGTCAGAATGGAATTGAATTGCCAAGTCTCCGGTCTAGACTGTCTTCTCCCAGCCTTAGTACCAATTCCAAAGGTGACAAATAGCCTGTAACAATGTCCTCTCTGCTCAAATTTCTTTCTCCAACCAAGAACCTTGAGTGACAACATCTATGTGAAATCAGAAAGATAAACCTTTCCATCTCACAAATGAGGAGAGATTGTGTCAGAGGTGTGACTCTCTCTGGGTTACTCAGTGAAGTGCTTATAACATCCTAGCTCAAATACTGAAAAGATTATGGTATTAAAAATTAAGCGTGGAACTAAGGAGTCAATTTAGGGATATATTTGAAGTGTTGGAAATGACTAAAGTCACCATTTGAGAGCTGTGGCACACAGTGGCACACAGGAGAGCTGAAAAGAGAAATTTAGGAATACTCACTTTAAGAATTGAGTAAAAAAGAGTTCATGTGAAAGCAAACTAAGAAGAGATTAATAAAACTGTAAGAGGAGGAACACAAGTGGAGGACCGTTGAAACCAGAGCATGAGAAAGTGGTTCCAAAGAGAACAATTGATCAGCGGTCGACAATATCATCAGTAAACTACTAAAATGTTGATTACAAACTGTGGAGGGTTTTCTACACTATCAAGCAACTCTCTGACACTTGGGTGTCCTAGATAATAAGTCCCCTACATACAATGAGCTCT
The DNA here is from genome assembly GCA_022376925.1 of Tragulus kanchil. NCBI lineage: Eukaryota > Metazoa > Chordata > Mammalia > Artiodactyla > Tragulidae > Tragulus > Tragulus kanchil. The sequence continues at coordinate 70,200,490 of JAIOJX010000003.1, read as the reverse complement.
GTCCCAAGAGCATGTTCATAAGTCCAATTTGTTCATTAATCCCAACAAAGTTAGCCTAGATACCCAACTAACACAAGCAGCTATATAACACTGTACTGTCATAGACTTATAATACTTTTCACACAAATAGCACATAAAAAAAACACAAAAAATGGTCGTGGTACCCAATGAAAACAAATAATAGTGATTGAGCCAAATACAGTTCTATGACCCACTCTAGCAAGCTAATCAAACCCAAGGGGGGTGTCATGGAAATCTCTGATTTATAGCCAGTGGGTCACACATTGAACTTGTGATTGACATCCAAAGTGGCCATGGTGGAGCTAGTAGCGGGCAGTCTTAGAGGACTGAGCCTTTTAACTTGTGGGGCAATCTGACACTATCTCCACATTAGACAGTGTCAGAATGGAATTGAATTGCAGTTTAAGTCTCCTATGAATGAACCTCAAATTACAAACTTTCAAAGATGTAAATGCGCATTCTATCAATGTCAGGTGTGAGTGCAATTGCTGCTTGCCCTCTGTCCCACCTTGCTCATCACCTTCAGCTCTACCATCTCGCACCTCCTTTCTCTCCTCCAATCAGTAACCCTTCTTGCCTATTCACCTGATGCCAGTTCCTGTATGCCAGCTATTATACTGACTACTGTACTTTACATAGTCCTGTTCTGTAAGATTAAAAAGTTTTCTTTATTTCTCTGTGTTTGTCTCCATGTAACATTTGAGATACTATGTCATTTTTGTATTTGTTTCTCCTACTCTAACATAAGTTTGATGAAGGTAAGATCTTTCTCTGCTTTTGTTCACTTCTGCTTCCTCAGGGCTTAGAATAGTAACTGACACCTGGTAGTCACCCCATAAATATGTGCTGATAAAGAGCCAGAATATGCAAACATAAAAAAAGGCTAAAAGACAGGAAAAAAATGCATTCAAAAAATCATTTAAAATTCCAGCCCTTCCTGGTATCTCAGTGGTGAACAGTCCTCCTGCCAACGCCAGAGACATGGGTTTGATCCCTGATCTGGAAAGATCCCACATGCTGCAGAACAACTAAGCCTGTGAGCTGCAACCCCGCTCTGAGCAGACATGGTGCTCTATGATGCCCTGAGCTATAAGTCCAATTTGTTCATTAATCCCAACAAAGTTAGCCTAGATACCCAACTAACACAAGCAGCTATATAACACTGTACTGTCATAGACTTATAATACTTTTCACACAAATAGCACATAAAAAATACACAAAAAATGGTCGTGGTACCCAATGAAAACAAATAATAGTGATTGAGCCAAATACAGTTCTATGACCCACTCTAGCAAGCTAATCAAACCCAAGGGGGGTGTCATGGAAATCTCTGATTTATAGCCAGTGGGTCACACATTGAACTTGTGATTGACATCCAAAGTGGCCATGGTGGAGCTAGTAGCGGGCAGTCTTAGAGGACTGAGCCTTTTAACTTGTGGGGCAATCTGACACTATCTCCACATTAGACAGTGTCAGAATGGAATTGAATTGCAGTTTAAGTCTCCTATGAATGAACCTCAAATTACAAACTTTCAAAGATGTAAATGCGCATTCTATCAATGTCAGGTGTGAGTGCAATTGCTGCTTGCCCTCTGTCCCACCTTGCTCATCACCTTCAGCTCTACCATCTCGCACCTCCTTTCTCTCCTCCAATCAGTAACCCTTCTTGCCTATTCACCTGATGCCAGTTCCTGTATGCCAGCTATTATACTGACTACTGTACTTTACATAGTCCTGTTCTGTAAGATTAAAAAGTTTTCTTTATTTCTCTGTGTTTGTCTCCATGTAACATTTGAGATACTATGTCATTTTTGTATTTGTTTCTCCTACTCTAACATAAGTTTGATGAAGGTAAGATCTTTCTCTGCTTTTGTTCACTTCTGCTTCCTCAGGGCTTAGAATAGTAACTGACACCTGGTAGTCACCCCATAAATATGTGCTGATAAAGAGCCAGAATATGCAAACATAAAAAAAGGCTAAAAGACAGGAAAAAAATGCATTCAAAAAATCATTTAAAATTCCAGCCCTTCCCTGGTATCTCAGTGGTGAACAGTCCTCCTGCCAACGCCAGAGACATGGGTTTGATCCCTGATCTGGAAAGATCCCACATGCTGCAGAACAACTAAGCCTGTGAGCTGCAACTGTTGAGCCTGTGCTCTAGAGCCTCTGAGCAGCAACTATTGAGCCCATGTGCTGCAACTACTGAAGCCCGTGTGCCCTGGAGCTCCAAGTTCCACAAGAGAAGTAACTGCAACAAGAAGCCTGCTCATGGGCTTCCCTGGTGGTGCAGTGGGTAAGGACACCACCTTGCAGTGCAAGGGGTGCCAGTTCAATCCCTGGCCTGGGAAGATCCCACGTCCAATGTGTTCAATTACTGAGCCGGAGCTCTGGAGCACATGCACCCAGAGCCGGTGCTCTGCAACAATAGAGGCCACCGCGATGAGAGGTCCACATGGACCAAAGAACAAAGATGGATGAAAATAGATAAGTGAAAGACCAACAGAAGTGGCCAGCCCGCCCCTCTCCCTCCCCAACTCATCTCTCCCCTCCCCCCCCAAAAGAAAAGAAACCTGCTCGCCTGATCTAGGGAGTAGCCCCCACTCCGTACAACTAGAGAAGAGCCTGCAGCAGAAGAGCCAAAAGTAAATAAAATTTTTAAAAAAGAAGGGTTGACCACAGAGACAGTCCAGGTTAAAAAAAAAAAAAAAAAAAAGATCATTTAAAATTCCAAAGTCTTTCATCAACTGGACATTTCTTAGAAAATTCCTATGAGATGAGTCATTGACTAGGAATTTAATCATTACACCGTTAATTTTTCCTGAATAATACTTGCCTCTTGTTAGTTTTGTGATCTACTATTTCAAGGAGTTTTTAATTTCCAAAATAACTCACAATCATTTATACTCAAGTTTAATGTAACAAACATTGACAGAGACCCTTCTATTCACCAGGCAACATTTATCCAATTTGATTTGGCATCATTACCATCCCAGCTCTGTAATCAACCAATAAATGTTATTGAAATACGTGTTCTTTCAAATTTGAATAGAAGCAAATTGTATCAGCTGGGAAGGTATAAAAGAGGTTCGGATTGTTTTCCTCCCATAACCCTGATTCCTTCTCTTTATGGCATCTGGACTTTAGCTACTCAAAACGAGTGGACATGACCCCATCTGGAACAGCCACAGAAGCACAAAACCACGTGCACCAGGGGGACTTCTCCAGGTGACTCAGCAGTAAGGAACCCGCTTGCAGTGCAGAAGCCTTAAGAGACAGGAGTTCAATCCCTGAGTGGGGAAGATCCCCTGGAGGAGGGCATGGCCGCCCGCTCCAGTAATCCTGCTTGGGGAGTCCCATGGGCAGAGGAGCCTGGAGGGCTACAGGCCAGACGGTTGCAAAGCGTTGGACATGACTGAAGCGTCCGAGGACACACGCACCTGCACCAGGACAATCCATCTAGTTCATCTTTGTGTTCCAAGTCAGAAGGGACTGTGCACCATCATGCTAAGAAGGGATGTGCCTTATCTTGGAGTAATTCTGCCAGGAATGTACATGCCTACCATAATTTTATAAACTATTAATTTGTATTATATCATAATTCTCATTTTATAGATGAAACCACTAAGGTAGATGATTAAGTTTCCTATGCTATCAAATCAAGTTTATTATAGAGTCTGGATTAAAATTCACTCAAAGCCCAATTTCTGAATAACTTCCTGACATTTTTTATTGGTACACAATTTCCTTTCTGTGATGGGCTTTTTTTAAAAATTTTTGGCCACTTCTATTGGTCTTTCATTTATTCATTTTCATCCATCTTTGTTCTTTGGCCTGTGTGAGCCTCCCATCACAGTGGCCTCTCTTGCTGCAGAGCACTGCCTCTGGGTGCATGTGCTCGGTAGTTGAACACATCAGTCCAGTCACTCCATGGCACATGGAATCTTCCCAGGCCAGGGATCGAACCAGGTTTAAATTTCCAACTAGGGAAGCCCGATTAGTACAGAATTTTTATACTCAAGTTTAATGTAACAAACATTGACAGAGACCCTTCTTCACCAGAAATTTTCGATTTGGCATCATTACCATCCCAGCTCTGTAATCAACCAATAAATGTTATTGAAATACGTGTTCTTTCAAATTTGAATAGAAGCAAATTGTATCAGCTGGGAAGGTATAAAAGAGGTTCGGATTGTTTTCCTCCCATAACCCTGATTCCTTCTCTTTATGGCATCTGGACTTTAGCTACTCAAAACGAGTGGACATGACCCCATCTGGAACAGCCACAGAAGCACAAAACCACGTGCACCAGGGGGACTTCTCCAGGTGACTCAGCAGTAAGGAACCCGCTTGCAGTGCAGAAGCCTTAAGAGACAGGAGTTCAATCCCTGAGTGGGGAAGATCCCCTGGAGGAGGGCATGGCCGCCCGCTCCAGTAATCCTGCTTGGGGAGTCCCATGGGCAGAGGAGCCTGGAGGGCTACAGGCCAGACGGTTGCAAAGCGTTGGACATGACTGAAGCGTCCGAGGACACACGCACCTGCACCAGGACAATCCATCTAGTTCATCTTTGTGTTCCAAGTCAGAAGGGACTGTGCACCATCATGCTAAGAAGGGATGTGCCTTATCTTGGAGTAATTCTGCCAGGAATGTACATGCCTACCATAATTTTATAAACTATTAATTTGTATTATATCATAATTCTCATTTTATAGATGAAACCACTAAGGTAGATGATTAAGTTTCCTATGCTATCAAATCAAGTTTATTATAGAGTCTGGATTAAAATTCACTCAAAGCCCAATTTCTGAATAACTTCCTGACATTTTTTATTGGTACACAATTTCCTTTCTGTGATGGGCTTTTTTTAAAAATTTTTGGCCACTTCTATTGGTCTTTCATTTATTCATTTTCATCCATCTTTGTTCTTTGGCCTGTGTGAGCCTCCCATCACAGTGGCCTCTCTTGCTGCAGAGCACTGCCTCTGGGTGCATGTGCTCGGTAGTTGAACACATCAGTCCAGTCACTCCATGGCACATGGAATCTTCCCAGGCCAGGGATCGAACCAGGTCCCCTTACACTGCAGGGCAGAGTCCTTACCAACTAGGGAAGCCCGATTAGTACAGAATTTCTTTTCTAAGGTAAATGACATTTTCCACAAACCAGTGTCTTTTGGAATAAAAATATATACATTTTGACACCATAAATGACTCCATTTTGACTCTGCTTCAAATCTGCTTTTTAATTTATAAATGTAATAGATCAATTTTCAGAGATTCAGTTAAAATCCCATTATAGCTAATTCTATGGGATGTGTTAATTACTTGTAAAGGTATTTCCGTATCGTGAATATTAAATTTAGGCATTGAATTCTTAAGCAGCAAGAAGAGAGAAAACAAGCTTGCTGTGTGACTGCTCTGAAATAAATGAACAAAATGACAAATGGCAAACTCAAAGATATTATGCTATTAATAACAGTTACCACTTTTACTGAGCATCTAAACTGTATCAGACCCTGTGCTGAGCTCTTTCTATTTATTTACTCACATCCATTCTCTCTTTCAAGGTCCTATGGGTTAGATTTACTGAAAATTCTGACTTTTAATTCATTTGGGTAAAAATTAAGGGGAGTGAACCTTTTGAAGTTTGAGGTATTGCCTTTAATTTGTGATGAGAATAATCAAGTAGGCAGGAATAAGAAAAAAAGGTCCGTTCTGGTTAATACGTACTTTCTGAAGACGGATCAAAATGTCCTGTTTTGCCACCTGGTTCCCAGATATGTCGAAAAACATTTTCATCAGCTTTGGTAACTCAAGGTCTTATTCTCATGACTACTGCTCACCATCTAACCAGATTCTAATCTGGCTGCTGAAATTCACATGGGGTTTTCTGGATTAAAATTCACTCAAAGCCCAATTTCTGAATAACTTCCTGACATTTTTATTGGTACACAATTTCCTTTCTGTGATGGGCTTTTTAAAAATTTTGGCCACTTCTATTGGTCTTTCATTTATTCATTTTCATCCATCTTTGTTCTTTGGCCTGTGTGAGCCTCCCATCACAGTGGCCTCTCTTGCTGCAGAGCACTGCCTCTGGGTGCATGTGCTCGGTAGTTGAACACATCAGTCCAGTCACTCCATGGCACATGGAATCTTCCCAGGCCAGGGATCGAACCAGGTCCCCTTACACTGCAGGGCAGAGTCCTTACCAACTAGGGAAGCCCGATTAGTACAGAATTTCTTTTCTAAGGTAAATGACATTTTCCACAAACCAGTGTCTTTTGGAATAAAAATATATACATTTTGACACCATAAATGACTCCATTTTGACTCTGCTTCAAATCTGCTTTTTAATTTATAAATGTAATAGATCAATTTTCAGAGATTCAGTTAAAATCCCATTATAGCTAATTCTATGGGATGTGTTAATTACTTGTAAAGGTATTTCCGTATCGTGAATATTAAATTTAGGCATTGAATTCTTAAGCAGCAAGAAGAGAGAAAACAAGCTTGCTGTGTGACTGCTCTGAAATAAATGAACAAAATGACAAATGGCAAACTCAAAGATATTATGCTATTAATAACAGTTACCACTTTTACTGAGCATCTAAACTGTATCAGACCCTGTGCTGAGCTCTTTCTATTTATTTACTCACATCCATTCTCTCTTTCAAGGTCCTATGGGTTAGATTTACTGAAAATTCTGACTTTTAATTCATTTGGGTAAAAATTAAGGGGAGTGAACCTTTTGAAGTTTGAGGTATTGCCTTTAATTTGTGATGAGAATAATCAAGTAGGCAGGAATAAGAAAAAAAGGTCCGTTCTGGTTAATACGTACTTTCTGAAGACGGATCAAAATGTCCTGTTTTGCCACCTGGTTCCCAGATATGTCGAAAAACATTTTCATCAGCTTTGGTAACTCAAGGTCTTATTCTCATGACTACTGCTCACCATCTAACCAGATTCTAATCTGGCTGCTGAAATTCACATGGGGCATACAATTTTTACTGTCTTCAAGCTCTCACGACCCAAAAAACAAAGGCTGAAAATCAGCTGAATGGGAGGAAAATTCTCTTATCTGGCACAGAATGATCATGAGAAACGTGATCTGTTATGCTGCCAACCCCAAGGTCACCACAAGTCAATTGTTTCACGCGGTCTTGCCAACAGTCTGTGTTTATAGTTAAATCTAGCTATGTCAAGGTTATAATATTTAGTTGAAGAGAATGTTTCCGACACCAAAGAACTAAATATTTTTAACCGCAGGATCAAAAGGAGATGTCTCTTGTTCCTTGCTGTGTACAAGTCAAGACCTGAAATGTGTGGGGCAGAAGAGCCTGACAGAGGACAAAATTCCTTTTAATGGAGGGCGCTGTTCTCTAGGCCAAGGGTAAACTGACAGGATTTCAGAATAGGAAGGGACTTTTGCTGTAGAAGAAACTAAAGTGTGGAGGTAATTAGTCACCTTCCCAAGGTCATAGTAGGACTAGAGTCCGGGTCTCCTGACATCTCACTGCCTCTTTGCTGGGAAGATGCCTTTTCCTGTGGAGAGTGGAAGGTCTCCTTCCTGCTGGGGTCCAGCGCAAGGCTCGCCTATGCCATCTCCTGTACGAATCATAAGCAGATCCTGTAGACCATCCTTGTCAATTTGGGCTGTCACCCGTGCCTGGATACGGCAATTTCTAACACACTTAAGAGACAATAAGCCTAGACAAAGCCCTGAAGAAAGCTTACAACGTTTGGTAAGCATTTGTTTTTGTGTCAATTCCCAAGTGACACAGCTACTTCTCGTCTCCCTGTTAAACTGCTTCTCTTCTTAGGATCATCCCTACTAAAGATTTGATCAGACAGCAAATATATATTGAGCCTTCCTATTTAAGCACTAACTTTTTCCTCTTATAATATATTAACTCCTTATAACTCTGAGTTTTTATAAGGATTGACAAATGTCCTTCTTAAGTCTATATTTTCATGATCATTGTTCTTATTTTTCAGTCTCCAACTCCACCACCCAATGGACTGGAGGCCTCCAGGCTCCTCTGTCCGTGACATTTCCAGGCAAGAACACTAGAGCAGGTTGCCATTTCCGTCTCCACCCAGAGATTGAACCCAAGTCTCCTGCATTCGCAGGGTGATTCTTTACCACTGAGTTACCTAGGAAGCCCATTAGGTGTGCTGTAAACAATCTCTTTAGCCAGGTGACTAGTTCCTTTTTTTGCTGGAGTTTGGTTGCCGCTCTGCAAGCATTCTGGAGATAACCTTGATAGACATTAATTTCAAGAAACCAGCTCAGGGAGTGAGTTTCTATAACAGTTCAGAGCTGATAATACCAAGGGCTCCATCATGGATTTAAAATTTAAGTTTAAAGGTCCTAAAGCCACCAATGCAGTGGAACAAAAAAGCAATAAAATGGGATGAGAAATATTCTTTAAAAAAGACCTTGTTTGTCTGTAAACGACCTGTCACTCAGCAAATGCTCTGTTCCAATCCAACGCCCAATATGAGTGACATCTTGGAGAAAATCAGGCTTAAATAGATTGATTATCATATTCCACATATTAGTTTCCTAATGCTGCCACAAAATATTATTACATAGTATTGTTTACACTGTGGTGTAAAACAGGCTTCTCTGGTGGTTCAGTGGTAAAGAATCTGCTTGCGGTGCAAGAGACTAGGGTTCAATCCCTAGGTTGGGAGGATCCCCTGGAGCAGAATGGCAACCCACTTCAGTATTCTTGCCTGGGAAATCCTATGGACAGAAGAACCTAGTGGATCCCTACATCTTCCTGTATCAAAAATCTTATGTTAATTACATCTTCAAAGTCTCTTTTGCCCTAAAAGACAAGAGTCAGAAGCCCCTGGGACTAGGGTAGAATTACTTTTTTTTTTTTAAAGAAGGAAATGGCAATCCACTTTATTTATTTATTTATGGGAGTGGGTGGGGGGGGGAATGGGCAAATTCTATTGGTCTTTCATTTCTCTATTTTCATCCATCTTTGTTCTTTGGCCCGTGTGGACCTCCCATTGCAGTGGCCTCTGTTGTTGCAGAGCACCAGCTCTGGGCGCATGCGCTGCAGAGCTCCGGCTCAGTAGTTGGACACATCAGTCCAGTTGTTCCACGGCACGTGGGATCTTCCCAGGCCAGGGATCGAACCGGCGCCCCTTGCACTGCAAGGCAGTGTCCTTCTCCACTGGACCACCAGGGAAGCCCTAGAATTACTTTTGTAGGGTTCTTATTCAGCCTATTGCACTCATCCAGAAGTCAACTCCATTGAGGGAAAATTCTGATTCATTCATTGATGTGGTTGGAAACAAGGCTGAAACGTGGACCTTCAGATGAGCTATTGCTCATCCTACGAGACTACCCTTTTCCTGGTCAACATGAGAGTTTTGTTGCTACATAGACAGACACGTAGACGCTGGTTGTTTTGCCATTCCCTACAAGGTCATCTTCCCAAATCTAATGTAGTTTGATGTGTACTCTGACTTCAGCATGGCTTTCAGCACTTGGACCCGACCAGTTTCTTCCCACATATCACAAAGGTAACTGATTTCCAGAGGTACTAACATTCAACTTGAGGGATCTCTTTCTGTTTCCTCTCCTTTTCCAACCCGCCCAATATGAGTGACATCTTGAGAAAATCAGGCTTAAATAGATTGATTATCATATTCCACATATTAGTTTCCTAATGCTGCCACAAAATATTATTACATAGTATTGTTTACACTGTGGTGTAAAACAGGCTTCTCTGGTGGTTCAGTGGTAAAGAATCTGCTTGCGGTGCAAGAGACTAGGGTTCAATCCCTAGGTTGGGAGGATCCCCTGGAGCAGAATGGCAACCCACTTCAGTATTCTTGCCTGGGAAATCCTATGGACAGAAGAACCTAGTGGATCCCTACATCTTCCTGTATCAAAAATCTTATGTTAATTACATCTTCAAAGTCTCTTTTGCCCTAAAAGACAAGAGTCAGAAGCCCCTGGGACTAGGGTAGAATTACTTTTTTTTTTTTAAAGAAGGAAATGGCAATCCACTTTATTTATTTATTTATGGGAGTGGGTGGGGGGGGGAATGGGCAAATTCTATTGGTCTTTCATTTCTCTATTTTCATCCATCTTTGTTCTTTGGCCCGTGTGGACCTCCCATTGCAGTGGCCTCTGTTGTTGCAGAGCACCAGCTCTGGGCGCATGCGCTGCAGAGCTCCGGCTCAGTAGTTGGACACATCAGTCCAGTTGTTCCACGGCACGTGGGATCTTCCCAGGCCAGGGATCGAACCGGCGCCCCTTGCACTGCAAGGCAGTGTCCTTCTCCACTGGACCACCAGGGAAGCCCTAGAATTACTTTTGTAGGGTTCTTATTCAGCCTATTGCACTCATCCAGAAGTCAACTCCATTGAGGGAAAATTCTGATTCATTCATTGATGTGGTTGGAAACAAGGCTGAAACGTGGACCTTCAGATGAGCTATTGCTCATCCTACGAGACTACCCTTTTCCTGGTCAACATGAGAGTTTTGCTGCTACATAGACAGACACGTAGACGCTGGTTGTTTTGCCATTCCCTACAAGGTCATCTTCCCAAATCTAATGTAGTTTGATGTGTACTCTGACTTCAGCATGGCTTTCAGCACTTGGACCCGACCAGTTTCTTCCCACATATCACAAAGGTAACTGATTTCCAGAGGTACTAACATTCAACTTGAGGGATCTCTTTCTGTTTCCTCTCCTTTCCCCCTTTTAAACATTCTAGGGCTTTCAGAAAATGTTAGTAACCACTGCCTATTTTAGTGTTGTAAAGAATTTCTTAGAAAATTTTAATGAAGCTGTTTAGTACGATGACATCTAATTTGATCTCCATCAGATAATTCCTATAAAATGAGTCTTCAGTTTATAGTTTATACTAATTTCAGTCAGCATAGTCTTATTTCAACTTTTTTGTGTGTGTGTGAAAAGAGAGTGAAAATCATACTCTATGTAAGATAAGGATGTGTTTGTTTGGGACCTCCCTGGCAGTCCGGTGGTTAAGACTTCGCCTTCCAAAGCAGGCGGTTCAGGTTCAATCCCTGGTTGGGGAACTAAAAATAATACCACATGCCTCTCAGCCAAAGAGCCAAATCACAAAATAGAAGCAATATTGTAACAAATTAAACAACTACATTTAAAATAGTCCACATCAAAAAACCTTAAAGAAACCCCATACATTTATACTATTACTTTCATATCACCACTTAGAGACAGCACAGAATGAACAACATAGCATTTCTGTGCCATTCATATTTATTAGTCTTCTCTCCACAACTAAATTACTAATTCTTTTTTTTTTAATTTATTTTTACAAACCCTTGTGTCAAGGGCTGACTTTCAATAGATTGCAGCAAGGGAGTTGCTTAAATTACTAATTCTTAACAGAAACAAAGTCTTTTACTTCTTGTGTCTCCTCAGGAATAACTATTATTGAATTGGTCTCACAATTAGCAATCAAATTATTTTTGCTTGATCAACTAGTCTTTTTCTTAAAAGCTACATATGGCTATATGATTTCATTCCTTTTTTCCAATTTGGATACACTGCAATTTAAAGAAATTGTATATGTGGAAATTTGGATTTGCTTTTAAAAAAGAAAATTAGAGAGTGTCAAATGAGATATAAGATTTAATTTCAAATAGGATCTAGGTTTCCTGTCAATAAGAACTGTCCACCACAAAATTTAAATGCATAAATGTAGATACCTAGAGTTGCACAGGAATATATTGATTGTGAAGTAAATGTGGTTGTACCCTAATGGATTGCTATTCCATTAAGTTTGGGCTCTAATGATTTTTGAAAATATCTGTGTGTTGCTTGACAATTTCATTACCTTATCAGCCCATCTTGGATTCAGATGTCACATCACTTTAATTTTAAGAAGTACACTTTTTAAAGCTTTCATTTTATTTTGTTTGTACATTTGATTACTGTATAAAACACCCATAAAAGTTCATGGGTCACAATGTTCAGCCCAGTGAGTTTTCATAAAGAGCATCCCCCCACCCCTGGAATCTCACACAGGTATGGAAAATAGAACAGGACCAGGATCCCTGAAGCCCATCACCGCTCCTTTCCAAGCTCATCTACTTCTAAACTTCTCATGTCATGGATTAGTTTTGCTTACTTTTGAATCCACTTGGTTTTCAAATCTGCTTGAGTAGCTGTATTTTAAGAAAAAGATTCAGATTTCTGTCTTCCCTGCTCCACCCCCACTGCACAAAAATATACCTGGGGATATATTTTCTTTCTTCTTTTTAAAAGATGAATTTAATGATGCAGTTCATGATCTCAATAATGTCATGTGCATCATTAAATCCATCTTTCTTCTGACTTCCTAATGGGACTCCGATGTTTCTTTTCTCTCCCATCCTTTTATAAAAGCCTCGAAAGTTCCTTAATCCTTCCACCCACACATTCCTTCCAGGGACAGCTGTCCTTTCCTGTCCCTGGCAATGCTTAGGCCTGCTCCAGTGTGTGTCCACCGTCTTTCATATTCTCAGAGAGAGATCATTTTTCTGTCTTTCAAGATGAAATCCTCTATCTTCCTTTGTGAGTCCATGGTACAGCTGTACTTTCTCTTTCTTAAAAAAAAAAAAATCCCATATGTATTAATTATAGAGGTTGCTTAAATTTCTAAAGATTCCCGAGGCACTCCCAAGCAGTTAATAATTCTCATTTAACTTGGCTGATTAGTTTTCTTCTTAAAATGTTAAGTCTAGGAAGGAGGGCTTATACTGCTTGGGGCTGTATGTTCACCTGTTTTTACTATGCCAAGTTCAGGTGGACATGGGTGCTTTCTTTTCTGTATCTCTTCTTCTCCTTCATCCCCTTTCCCTTTGTTCAGAGGCAGATTGAGACTTTGGCTAGGCTCTACTCTCTGCTTCTAACATTTCTTTCTCTGACTAAAGAGGCATTTGGATAATGGATAGACCATGTGCTTGTTTCCCAGAAGATGCCTAGAATAACTCTCTCCCAAAGGGAATATTTTGAGTGCTTTAAAGAATTTGAAGAATTGAAAACTCTAAGTACGTTTCACATTCTTGATACACTTGAACTCTTGGGGATGCAGGACATTATAGAGGATAAAGCTCTTGACTAAAAAGAGGCAGGACAATACTTGATTACTGTATAAAACACCCATAAAAGTTCATGGGTCACAATGTTCAGCCCAGTGAGTTTTCATAAAGAGCATCCCCCCACCCCTGGAATCTCACACAGGTATGGAAAATAGAACAGGACCAGGATCCCTGAAGCCCATCACCGCTCCTTTCCAAGCTCATCTACTTCTAAACTTCTCATGTCATGGATTAGTTTGGCTTACTTTTAAATCCACGTGGTTTGCAAATCTGCTTGAGTAGCTGTATTTTAAGAAAAAGATTCAGAGCTCTGTCTTCCCTGCCCCACCCCCACTGAACAAAAATATACCTGGGGATATATTTACTTTCTTCTTTTTAAAAGATGAATTTAATGATGCAGTTCATGATCTCAATAATGTCATGTGCATCATTAAATCCATCTTTCTTCTGACTTCCTAATGGGACTCCGATGTTTCTTTTCTCTCCCATCCTTTTATAAAAGCCTGGAAAGTTCCTTAATCCTTCCACCCACACATTCCTTCCAGGGACAGCTGTCCTTTCCTGTCCCTGGCAATGCTTAGGCCTGCTCCAGTGTGTGTCCACCGTCTTTCATATTCTCAGAGAGAGATCATTTTTCTGTCTTTCAAGATGAAATCCTCTATCTTCCTTTGTGAGTCCATGGTACAGCTGTACTTTCTCTTTCTTAAAAAAAAAAAAATCCCATATGTATTAATTATAGAGGTTGCTTAAATTTCTAAAGATTCCCGAGGCACTCCCAAGCAGTTAATAATTCTCATTTAACTTGGCTGATTAGTTTTCTTCTTAAAATGTTAAGTCTAGGAAGGAGGGCTTATACTGCTTGGGGCTGTATGTTCACCTGTTTTTACTATGCCAAGTTCAGGTGGACATGGGTGCTTTCTTTTCTGTATCTCTTCTTCTCCTTCATCCCCTTTCCCTTTGTTCAGAGGCAGATTGAGACTTTGGCTAGGCTCTACTCTCTGCTTCTAACATTTCTTTCTCTGACTAAAGAGGCATTTGGATAATGGATAGACCATGTGCTTGTTTCCCAGAAGATGCCTAGAATAACTCTCTCCAAGGAAATATTTTGAGTGCTTTAAAGAATTTGAAGAATTGAAAACTCTAAGTACGTTTCACATTCTTGATACACTTGAACTCTTGGGGATGCAGGACATTATAGAGGATAAAGCTCTTGACTAGAAGACAGGAAATACGTGTTCTTATCTTGGGCAGGCAGCTAACCAGCTCTGCCATCTCAGGCCCGTCATCTCTGGGCATTTTCTTCATTGGCAGAATTGGGCTATGGGGGCTGTCAGCAGATGTTGGGAGAGAGAGTACCTAGTTGCCCTGGGAACACCTACAAATCTATAAGGGTACATATTTTCATGATTCCAAATATAACAAGTGAAATTATTCAAAATCTTCTTGGGTTTTAGAGATGCGTAGAAGCTTCATTGAAAAAGCTCTGTGTGTGAACGTGGGTTTAAAAATGTGGGAAAGAGGAGCTTCCCTGGTGGTCTAGTAGATAAAGAGTCTGCCTTGCAGTGCAAGGGGCACCAGATCGATTTCTGGACTGGGAAGGTCTCACGTACCATGGAGCGGCTGGACTAATATGTTCAACTACCCAGCCGGCGTTCTGGTGTGCATACACCCAGAGCCGGTGAGAGAGGACACTGAGATGGGAGGTTTACACAGGCCAAAGAAAAAAGATGGAAATAAAAGAATAATAGAAGTGGTCAAAAAAAAAAAAAAATCCATAAATAAAAAAAACAATAAAAGAGACCAAAAAAAATTTTTTTAAATATGGAAAAGACTGAGCAAGAGTGTCTTTAGAATACCCAAGAATCTCAATGAATCTTCAACAAAGGAAGCAAGAACGTAAAATGGGAAAAAGACAGTCTCTTCAGCAAGTAATACTGGGCAAGTTGAACAGCTGCATGGAAATCAATGGACTTAGAACACACCCTCACACCACACATAAAAATAAGCTCAAAATAACTCAAAGACTTAATCATAAGACATGCACCTTTTAGGCTCTACTCTTTTTTTTTGTTCAGAGGCAGATTGAGACTTTGGCTAGGCTCTACTCTCTGCTTCTAACATTTCTTTCTCTGACTAAAGAGGCATTTGGATAATGGATAGACCATGTGCTTGTTTCCCAGAAGATGCCTAGAATAACTCTCTCCAAGGAAATATTTTGAGTGCTTTAAAGAATTTGAAGAATTGAAAACTCTAAGTACGTTTCACATTCTTGATACACTTGAACTCTTGGGGATGCAGGACATTATAGAGGATAAAGCTCTTGACTAGAAGACAGGAAATACGTGTTCTTATCTTGGGCAGGCAGCTAACCAGCTCTGCCATCTCAGGCCCGTCATCTCTGGGCATTTTCTTCATTGGCAGAATTGGGCTAGGGGGGCTGTCAGCAGATGTTGGAGAGAGAGTACCTAGTTGCCCTGGGAACACCTACAAATCTATAAGGGTACATATTTTCATGATTCCAAATATAACAAGTGAAATTATTCAAAATCTTCTTGGGTTTTAGAGATGCGTAGAAGCTTCATTGAAAAAGCTCTGTGTGTGAACGTGGGTTTAAAAATGTGGGAAAGAGGAGCTTCCCTGGTGGTCTAGTAGATAAAGAGTCTGCCTTGCAGTGCAAGGGGCACCAGATCGATTTCTGGACTGGGAAGGTCTCACGTACCATGGAGCGGCTGGACTAATATGTTCAACTACCCAGCCGGCGTTCTGGTGTGCATACACCCAGAGCCGGTGAGAGAGGACACTGAGATGGGAGGTTTACACAGGCCAAAGAAAAAAGATGGAAATAAAAGAATAATAGAAGTGGTCAAAAAAAAAAAAAAATCCATAAATAAAAAAAACAATAAAAGAGACCAAAAAAAATTTTTTTAAATATGGAAAAGACTGAGCAAGAGTGTCTTTAGAATACCCAAGAATCTCAATGAATCTTCAACAAAGGAAGCAAGAACGTAAAATGGGAAAAAGACAGTCTCTTCAGCAAGTAATACTGGGCAAGTTGAACAGCTGCATGGAAATCAATGGACTTAGAACACACCCTCACACCACACATAAAAATAAGCTCAAAATAACTCAAAGACTTAATCATAAGACATGATGCCATAAAACTTCTAGAGGAGAGCACAGACAAAATATTCTCCAACATAAATCACACCAGTGTTTTCTTAGGTCAAGAGAGGCAATAGAAATAAAAAAAATAAATAAACAAATGAGACCTAACTAAACTTATAAGCTTTTGCACAGAAAAGGAGGCCATTAAAAAAGAAAGAAAACGAAAAGACAATCTACAGAATGGGAGAAAATATTTGCAAATGATACTACAGAGAAGGGCTTAATCTCCAAAATATACACACAGTTCATACAACTCAACAACAACAAAAATGAACAACACAATTGGTAAGTGGGCAGAAAAGAAGACATACAGATGACCAGTAGGCATGTAAAAAGATGCTCAACACCACTAATTATTAGAAAAATTGGAAATCAAAATACAATGAGGTACCACCTCAGATTGCTTAGAATGGCCATCATTAAAAAAGTCTATGAATAATTAAATACTAGAGAGGGTATGGAGAGACAGGAACCCGCTACATGGTTGGTGGGAATGTAAGTTGGTACAGCCACTATGGAGAACAGGAGGTCCCTCAGAAAACTAAAAATTGAATAATCATATGATCCAGAAATCCCACTGCTGGGAATATACCTGGACGAAACTGTAATTCAAAAAGATACATATCCTTTGATTAAAAAAATAAATGTGGGGTAGGATGGGGAGTACCTGGAAGGGGGCACAGGAAGGAGGGGTCAGGGGTATACATATGACTAACCTGGGATTATACATATCTATAAACAACAAAACCTTGTAAAAGCAAAAAATAAAATAAAAACAATTATTAAAAAATAAATGCATTTAAAATTTTTAAAGAGATGCATGGACACTTATGTTCACAGCAGCATTATTTACAATAGCCCAAACACAGTAACAACCTAAATGTCCATCACAGATGAATGGATAAAAACAATGTGATATATATATATAATGGAATATTACTCAGCCATAAAAAGAACAAAATTATGCCATTTGCAACAACATGGATGCAATTAGAGATTATCTTACTACATGAAGTTAGCCAGAAAGAAAAAACAAATAGCATATGATGCCACTTATATGTGCAACCTAAAATAGAGCACAGATGAATCCATTTACAAAACAAACAGACTCATAGACACATAGAAGAGATCTGCGCCTGCCAAGGTGGAGGAGGGGAGGCAGACAGATGGACTGGGAGTTTGGGGTTGGTAGATGCAAACTACTACATTTAGAATGGAAAAACAAGTCCTACTCTGTATCAAGGGGAACTCTATTCAACATCCTGTGAAAAACCTAATGGAAAAGAATACAAAAAAGGAATGTGCAAAAAAGCTATTTCATATCCAAAACAGATACTTAATTAATATAGCATGATTTTAAAGCACTATGTTAGAGATAAAATTATTAGTCTAGCAAATTAATAAACTCTAAAAGATTATCTGAGAATCTGACATTTATGAAGAGCTTTATTAGATTCCTTTCATTTCTTGAACCTTCGGGCACATCACTCATTCTCTTTTCTTGTACGCCATCCTCCACGGAGTTCTCTATTTTAAGAACAGGAGGTATGAGATTGACAGGAACCCGCTACATGGTTGGTGGGAATGTAAGTTGGTACAGCCACTATGGAGAACAGGAGGTCCCTCAGAAAACTAAAATTGAATAATCATATGATCCAGAAATCCCACTGCTGGGAATATACCTGGACGAAACTGTAATTCAAAAAGATACATATCCTTTGATTAAAAAAATAAATGTGGGGTAGGATGGGGAGTACCTGGAAGGGGGCACAGGAAGGAGGGGTCAGGGGTATACATATGACTAACCTGGGATTATACATATCTATAAACAACAAAACCTTGTAAAAGCAAAAAATAAAATAAAAACAATTATTAAAAAATAAATGCATTTAAAATTTTTAAAGAGATGCATGGACACTTATGTTCACAGCAGCATTATTTACAATAGCCCAAACACAGTAACAACCTAAATGTCCATCACAGATGAATGGATAAAAACAATGTGATATATATATATAATGGAATATTACTCAGCCATAAAAAGAACAAAATTATGCCATTTGCAACAACATGGATGCAATTAGAGATTATCTTACTACATGAAGTTAGCCAGAAAGAAAAAACAAATAGCATATGATGCCACTTATATGTGCAACCTAAAATAGAGCACAGATGAATCCATTTACAAAACAAACAGACTCATAGACACATAGAAGAGATCTGCGCCTGCCAAGGTGGAGGAGGGGAGGCAGACAGATGGACTGGGAGTTTGGGGTTGGTAGATGCAAACTACTACATTTAGAATGGAAAAACAAGTCCTACTCTGTATCAAGGGGAACTCTATTCAACATCCTGTGAAAAACCTAATGGAAAAGAATACAAAAAAGGAATGTGCAAAAAAGCTATTTCATATCCAAAACAGATACTTAATTAATATAGCATGATTTTAAAGCACTATGTTAGAGATAAAATTATTAGTCTAGCAAATTAATAAACTCTAAAAAAGATTATCTGAGAATCTGACATTTATGAAGAGCTTTATTAGATTCCTTTCATTTCTTGAACCTTCGGGCACATCACTCATTCTCTTTTCTTGTACGCCATCCTCCACGGAGTTCTCTATAATTTATACATTCCCCACCCAGGATCACTGGGTCTTATACTCCTTCAGATTTCTAGTGAAAATAAATAATTCCTTCTACTCAGTGAGAAATACAATCGGAAGCCAAAGGACCAAGTCTTCTAAGCAGGAAGTTTTCCCAGCTGACCCTCTGCCAATGGTCCCTGTGACTCGGCTCTGCCAACACTGGGATACTCAAAGAAAACTGAGTCAAGACTCAGATCTAAGTCTTTTCAGTCTTGTGTTTTCCACGAACTGTGTGGATAGTGGACATGTCATTTCATCTCATTTGGCTCAGTCCCTGAACGAGAAGTTACCATTTTGTTTCCCATATTCACAGTGCCAGCCTAGATTTAGCTCAAAGGTGAGTAGTTTTAGTGCAAAGAGACCAGAGACTCTGAGGGCTCTCATTTGGCTTAAAGAAGTTTCCAGCTGAAGCAGTGTTTTTCACAGGAGAAGATCTGGGCTGGGGTGAGGGGCAGGAGCCCACGGGGAAAGTCCTCCAGTAGGAAGCTGCTGTACAGGGAGCTCAGCCCAGTGCTCTGTGCTGACCTAGAGGGATGAGATGGGGAGAAGGGTGGGAGGGAGGTTCTGGAGGAAGGGAATATATGTGTACGTATAGCTGATTCACGTTATTGTACAGCAGGAACTAGCACAACTTTGTAAAGCAGTTATCCTTTGTCCATGGGATTCTCCAGGCGAAAATACTGGACCCAGGGATTGAATCTGGGTCTTCTGCATTGCAGATTCTTTACTGTCTGAGTCACCAGGGAAGCCCAATAATAATATAATTTTTTTTTTTTTTTTTTTTTAAAGGAAGAGCAGGATCAGAAAAGCAGTCATCTGGAGACAGGGCTTTTGAACAAGGTCAACCAGCTGCACCCTCTTCCCTGTTGCCATGGCACACCTGCAGGGACACCAAGGGGGAGGATAGAATGACAGGATTTCTTACCAGTTGCTAGGGGAGGGTGCCATAGGGTGATGGGGGGTGGGCGGGAACAGGGAAGAGGGCAAAGGACCACTGGGAAGGAGGTTGAAGCTGATGATAGACAAACATCTTCGAGCACTGCTTCCACACAGTTAAATGAGCTCCTATTATTGATCCTCTGGTAGCTCAGACAGTAAAGAATGTGCCTACAATGCAGAAGACCTGAGTTCAATCCCTGGGTCGGGAAGAAAAGATCTTCTGGAGAAGGGAATGGCAACTCACTCCAGTATTCTTGCCTGGAGAATTCTGCGCACAGGAGCTCTGGTGAGCTGCAGTCCATGGGGCCACAAAGAGTCAGGCACAACCAAGTGACTAACACTTTCACTTTCGTATCATTGATCTGTCTTTGTCATTTGGCCACATGGGAAGTCGAACTAAGAATGAAAATCCAAAAGGAGTCTTAGCAGGCAGCTTTGCAGGGGAAATTAACCTCTCCTGGGGGAGAAGGAGGCAGGAGCAAGTGGTACTGTAAAAAAGCCTTCGCAGCCTCTCTTCTCTCTGTGCTCCAAGGTTCAGGAGCCCTGCTGAAGAGAGACTGTGGTAACAGAGAGGTGGAAGGAGTGGGTCAAAGGCCTTTTCCTGTTCCTAACGTTGCTCGAGTTGTCATGTCATGGAAAAAGGAAACTTACAATTACAACTGCAAAGAATTAACTTGCATGAACAGTGATTAATTGGAGTGCTGTGAGCCAAAAGAACACACACACACACACACACCAAGAGGGGAAAAAACACCAGAGAAATGGACAATGGTTTCCTGAAACCATCAGCAACCGGAGCTGATCGCAGACCCTCCCGCCTAAGGGCAGGATGAGCTCTAAGGTTCTTCCTCAGACTTGGAAGCTTGTCCATCAGAGGAATGGCAGGGCTGAGCCTGCTCTGCTCCCTCCCACAGGAAGTGGTGGGCTGAGAGCTCAGCTACAGGCTTTCCTGTGTAGTGTGCACTGGCCCAAAGCGAGCAAAACATTCTTATCTGATGAAGAGCTGGAAGCAGGACCCTGTGCTGAAATGATCTTCCCTCGGTTTCCTTTCTCTGCTGTCCTTTCTTCATCTTTGGCAATCACGCCTAGCTCTTGGTTCTTTTCTAGGGTGATGGGGGGGGGGCGGGAACAGGGAAGAGGGCAAAGGACCACTGGGAAGGAGGTTGAAGCTGATGATAGACAAACATCTTCGAGCACTGCTTCCACACAGTTAAATGAGCTCCTATTATTGATCCTCTGGTAGCTCAGACAGTAAAGAATGTGCCTACAATGCAGAAGACCTGAGTTCAATCCCTGGGTCGGGAAGAAAAGATCTTCTGGAGAAGGGAATGGCAACTCACTCCAGTATTCTTGCCTGGAGAATTCTGACAGGAGCTCTGGTGAGCTGCAGTCCATGGGGCCACAAAGAGTCAGGCACAACCAAGTGACTAACACTTTCACTTTCGTATCATTGATCTGTCTTTGTCATTTGGCCACATGGGAAGTCGAACTAAGAATGAAAATCCAAAAGGAGTCTTAGCAGGCAGCTTTGCAGGGAACTTAACCTCTCCTGGGGGAGAAGGAGGCAGGAGCAAGTGGTACTGTAAAAAAGCCTTCGCAGCCTCTCTTCTCTCTGTGCTCCAAGGTTCAGGAGCCCTGCTGAAGAGAGACTGTGGTAACAGAGAGGTGGAAGGAGTGGGTCAAAGGCCTTTTCCTGTTCCTAACGTTGCTCGAGTTGTCATGTCATGGAAAAAGGAAACTTACAATTACAACTGCAAAGAATTAACTTGCATGAACAGTGATTAATTGGAGTGCTGTGAGCCAAAAGAACACACACACACACACACACCAAGAGGGGAAAAAACACCAGAGAAATGGACAATGGTTTCCTGAAACCATCAGCAACCGGAGCTGATCGCAGACCCTCCCGCCTAAGGGCAGGATGAGCTCTAAGGTTCTTCCTCAGACTTGGAAGCTTGTCCATCAGAGGAATGGCAGGGCTGAACCTGCTCTGCTCCCTCCCACAGGAAGTGGTGGGCTGAGAGCTCAGCTACAGGCTTTCCTGTGTAGTGTGCACTGGCCCAAAGCGAGCAAAACATTCTTATCTGATGAAGAGCTGGAAGCAGGACCCTGTGCTGAAATGATCTTCCCTCGGTTTCCTTTCTCTGCTGTCCTTTCTTCATCTTTGGCAATCACGCCTAGCTCTTGGTTCTTTTCTAGCTTCTCACATGGTTTTGATTAGGAAGGACAACTATAAATGAGACGAGAGACGCTCCTTGTTTTTCTCATCTTTTTTCATATTAATGTGCTAATCTTCCTGTGTACTTGCACTGGCAATATATATCATATATATAAGCTGAAACCTGTAAGTGTCCACGTTTATTCTGCTGCTTTGTAAAAACTGTTTTGGAAAAAGAAGAAGTATTACTATGAAACAATCAAACTACACTTGGCTAAAAACAATTCAGTCTCTAGGAGCAATACACTAAAATGTATTTTCTAGAAGAAATAAATCAGGCATTTTCGTTCTCAATCCTGGCTCAGCATCTAGCTAACTGTGTGGCCTTGGAAAACTTGAAGTTTCTGGTGTTAATTTTCTCATCTCTAAACATGACCAAGTTGGATTTAGGCGTCTCCCCAGGAGTTTTTACGATTATCTTTGTTAGGTACCACTTTAATGAAGGAAGCCCAAATGAGACTCCTTAGCTGCATAGGAAAGTAATGATCAAAAAAAAAGAAAGGAAGGAAGGAAAAAGTCTTTGTATTTATGTCTCTGATGAAATAAAAATGACTGAGAGATAAAATCTATTCCAATTGTGTAGCATCATCGTATTAATGGCTCAGATGCAGCAGGAGCACAGATTGTAGAGCTGCGCGTGATGCGTAGGCTCCTAGAAAGCACACAATGAATGTTAACTGGCCCGTGTGTAATCTGGCTGTAGACGGTGTGGCATAACCTGGTGACAAGAGCACAAATGTATTAAACCCAGCCTCAATCTCTGCCCCACTACTTAAAGTTTCATGACTTGGCACTAACCACTTAAACCCTTCTGAGTCTCAGTTTACTCAACCACAAAAAAAGGAGAGTTATATAGACTTCAGATTTTAAGGGACCAACAGGACATTATGAGCAAGACAATGATACACAATGTGTAGAGTCCTTGCAAATGCTGTTGGACACAACCCCAGTTAAATTACACAGGCCTAAAACTGTGAAATATGGAAATCAGCCTCTGGGCTCTAGAACCGGTTTAGAGCATCCTTTACTCCATGACATGGCTGAGCTTCCTCCCTGAGATGTGCATAACTCCAGGCAACTTGGAGCAATCGCTACTGTGTCTAGAAGGATGGAGAGAGAGACTGGGAGGTTCAGAGGTTTCACCACAATCGTGTGGCAGCATGTCCTTGAAATATAGATCTTCCTGTGTACTTGCACTGGCAATATATATCATATATATAAGCTAAGTAAGTGTCCACGTTTATTCTGCTTTGTAAAACTGTTTTGGAAAGAAGAAGCTATGAAACAATCAAACTACACTTGGCTAAAAACAATTCAGTCTCTAGGAGCAATACACTAAAATGTATTTTCTAGAAGAAATAAATCAGGCATTTTCGTTCTCAATCCTGGCTCAGCATCTAGCTAACTGTGTGGCCTTGGAAAACTTGAAGTTTCTGGTGTTAATTTTCTCATCTCTAAACATGACCAAGTTGGATTTAGGCGTCTCCCCAGGAGTTTTTACGATTATCTTTGTTAGGTACCACTTTAATGAAGGAAGCCCAAATGAGACTCCTTAGCTGCATAGGAAAGTAATGATCAAAAAAAAAGAAAGGAAGGAAGGAAAAAGTCTTTGTATTTATGTCTCTGATGAAATAAAAATGACTGAGAGATAAAATCTATTCCAATTGTGTAGCATCATCGTATTAATGGCTCAGATGCAGCAGGAGCACAGATTGTAGAGCTGCGCGTGATGCGTAGGCTCCTAGAAAGCACACAATGAATGTTAACTGGCCCGTGTGTAATCTGGCTGTAGACGGTGTGGCATAACCTGGTGACAAGAGCACAAATGTATTAAACCCAGCCTCAATCTCTGCCCCACTACTTAAAGTTTCATGACTTGGCACTAACCACTTAAACCCTTCTGAGTCTCAGTTTACTCAACCACAAAAAAAGGAGAGTTATATAGACTTCAGATTTTAAGGGACCAACAGGACATTATGAGCAAGACAATGATACACAATGTGTAGAGTCCTTGCAAATGCTGTTGGACACAACCCCAGTTAAATTACACAGGCCTAAAACTGTGAAATATGGAAATCAGCCTCTGGGCTCTAGAACCGGTTTAGAGCATCCTTTACTCCATGACATGGCTGAGCTTCCTCCCTGAGATGTGCATAACTCCAGGCAACTTGGAGCAATCGCTACTGTGTCTAGAAGGATGGAGAGAGAGAGACTGGGAGGTTCAGAGGTTTCACCCTCGGCCTCACATTACATAATGCGGCCCCCTTCTTCAAAGACATTGATGGGCATGTCTACTCATGCTCCTTAACTGTACTAAGACATTCCACCCCAGGGCGCCACATCCTGTTACCATCAAAAGACTCTAGTTCTGAAATCCAAGACACTGGCCCTCGTATTATTATCTATACGTGCAATCTAGAAGAGAGGGGGGAAATATATTGGTAGTAAGTAGAAAAAGATGTCAGATTATGTTCTTTGCTTTTCATTGCAACTGAATGGTTCTTGCTTTTATTTTACTGGCTTTTGCAAATGAGCAAATTGTTGATAAGAGTATCCTACATATAAATGACTACTTACAGTCACCTGAGAATCTAAATTACATAATGCAAAAGTGGATTTATCATTGTGAACTGTGGAAGTATCTTTACCAGATGGATGTGGGCTTCCACCTTTGGAGGCGTGAATGTGTTCATCTTCTCTTAAAGAGAACTCTGTGCAATGTAAATGTTCCCCCACAGCAGCCTATTCAATAAAAGATGGGACTGAGGGCAAACTCAGGTTTTAGCAATAAAGAAGAAAAGGGCAGAGGAATTGATCAAGGAACCAAAACCCCATGCTAAGTTGCTTTGCGACACCATGGACTGTAGTCCACCAGGCTCCTCTGTCCATGGGGTGCTCCAGGCAAAAATTCTAGAGTGGGTTGCCATTTCCTCCTCCAGGGGATCTTTCTGACCCAAGGATCGAACCCAGGTCTGCCTGAATTGCAGGCAGATTCTTGACTGAAAGAGCCGCCAGGGAAGCCCCTGAAGTGTGGGATACTAAATTTTTAATTTTGGGATCAGTTTTTATTCATTGTTCTCCACTGTTACCCTCCAAGTGATTGCCAATATGCTTATTCATTCCTCACAAGCCTGTGTGTCACCAGGACGGTGAGGGGCATCTCTGCTATTTTTAGACATGATGATTACACAAGCCAAAGGCCACATTCCAGGACTGTGCTAATGAAATGCAGCTACACTCTGACCATACTGATACACCATTTTACTTCCAACTCCACAAAGGCTTTCTTTGACAGGGGAGTGTTGCAGTGGGTTGAGGAAGGGAAAACAGAGAATAAAGAGAAGTTATTTCCAGATTTGAACTTGAACAAAAGTTAATGTTGCCAGCAGAGTTGACTATTGGTCAGAACTCAGAAGTACAGACAAGCAGAGGGCCAAGGACCCCATCTCCAAAGCCCCTGGAGGATGGGATTGGTTTTGGACAAAACCCAGAGGGTGGAGTTGATCTTTGGGGATTTTCCAGTCTTTGATTTTAGGGTTCAGTAAATATTTTGGTGGGAAGGGGATGGTGTCATGGGCTCTAATGCCCTGGCTGGGTTTTCTCTTCCTAATTCTTGCTCATGATCAGACCTCCTTGGCCACCAGGCATCCCATACCTGCTAACTTACCTCTGAGCCTCCACCCCAGAGGTTTTCTTAAAAACCCCAACTGGAAAGGCTAGACTTCAAGGAAGCCACCAATTCCTTGGCCTGTGACCTACTTGTATCCTCTGCCTCCAGAGATGAGAGCCTGATAAGCCGCCCACATCCACTGGCATGGGATTCGCCCGTCTGTCATTTTGGCTGGGAGGTAGGCAGCTTCTGGCAAACTCAAAAAGCAGATTTTCTCAGTGATAGGAAAATTCTTGCTTAATGCCACTCCATTTCCCGTGGTTAAAGCCTTCAACCTAGAGAAGATAACAAAAGTCACCTGACCTCGTATGAAGTGGAAATTAAGGGTATTTTTCTTATTATTTTTTTTAACTTTCGTTTTCTTAAGGGAGGATGATTGGTTTTTTCCTTTAGTAGACCAGGTTCATAACAAGACAGCTTGGGTTGGAAGGATGGAACTGGCCTTGTTTCAGTCGCGAGGTCGAGCCCAGTCCTTTGAGACCCCATGGATGCAGCACACCAGGCTTCCCTGTCCTTCACTATCTCTGGCGATTTGCTCAAACTCATGTCTATTGATTCAGTGATGCCATCCAACCAGTGCATCCTCTGTCACCTCCTTATTCTGCCCTCAACCGGCATGACACACCATATTATAGCTTCACATACCTTTTTCTCCATCATGCACATCACACATAACATTTAAGTGCTTTCACTGCCTGATAAACATTAAGTGTTTTCCCTGTGATTGTCATTGGACTCATGAGACCAGTGATAGACAAGGGACCCTGTAAAAACTATCAAAGAGCAGAGGGCAATCAATGGAACCAGAACTAAATGTGGCGTTGCTTCTGTGGACAACTCCAGAGAAAGGAGTCCAGGTACCAGCAACTCCTCTTGGAAATCCCCAATCTCTAAGTCTGAGAAAAACCAGGCTTTCAGGTTTTCATCCCTTCACCTCATCCACAAAAACTGGATCCTCAAATTCTCTTCCCAATCTTCCTCATCTTCCCAGGTGGTGCTAGTAGTAAAGAGCCCACCTGCCAATGCAGGAGACATAAGAGACGCGGGTTCAATCCTTGGGTCGGAAAGATCTCTTGGAAGAGGGCGTGGCAACCCACTCCAGTATTTTGGCCTGGAGAATCCCATGGACAGAGGAGCCTGAAGGGCTACAGTCCAAGAGGTAGCACAGAGTCAGACACGACTGAAGCAACTTAGCAGGCAGGCACTGGAAACGTCCTCTATAGAGCAAGAGAACTTGACCTGACAGGTACACTGCCTCCTGAGCTATGGCGCTAAAGCAAGGTAATAGTTGGAAAGCAACTTTCAGTCGAAAAAGTGCAAATTCAGGAGTCAGCAGATGCAGAGTTTGGGGTTTCACTATAAGAAACATATAATCTTGGATGATCTCTTGTAATAGTTCAAGTAAACAAATGTCACAGGCTTTTTATTTTTATTTTTTTTTTTGCAATTTAGCAAGTCTGCATTTCATCAATTTGTCAGGAAGCTAAACAATATACCTATTAAAACTCATTTAAAAAACTGGAAGCTCGAATTCTAACTTTTATTTATAACTCATGTACAGTGAGCTGGCACCCATCCTTTAGAGAGATTTTCGGGTTCCTTTTTAAGAGAGACAGAGCATGACTCTGAGTCAAAACCAAATTGATTCCAGCTTTCTCAATTTATAAACTTCCTTTTTGTTTTCTCTGTTTCTACTGCCACTGTGGGAGCTGCTCCAGTATCGGGCTTCTGGTTCGCGTAAACTGTTCTTTCCCTGGAGAGACTGGAAAGTGAAGATATCATCCAGGAGTCCAAAGTCAGTTTGGGAGTGAGATGGGCCAGACTCCCCACCTCCGTTCCAGCAATAAAGAGACATCATCATTGTTATTTTGCCCAATGTTTTTACTGCATCGATTGAGATGATCATGCTCCTTTCTGTTAATGTGGTGTGTTATACAGGATAATTTTTGTATATTGAATTATCTTCGCATTTGAAGAATAAATCCCAGTTGGCCATGGTGTATGATCTTTTTAATATGCTGTTGAATTCAGCTGGTTTGCATTTTGTTGAGGATTTTCATATCAATATTCATAAAGAATATTGATCTGTAGTTTGCTAACAGCAGCTTTGCTGGGTTTGCTCCCAGGCTAATCCTGGCTTCATAGCATGAGCTAGGAAATGTTCTCACTTCTTCAATTTTTTGAAAATTGAGATCAAGGTTAATTTTTCTTTAAATATGTAGTTGAATTCTCCAGGAAGCCTTGTGGCCCATGACCTTTCTTTACTGGAGGTTTTGATCATCTGTTAATCAACTTAGCAGGCAGGCACTGGAAACGTCCTCTATAGAGCAAGAGAACTTGACCTGACAGGTACACTGCCTCCTGAGCTATGGCGCTAAAGCAAGGTAATAGTTGGAAAGCAACTTTCAGTCGAAAAAGTGCAAATTCAGGAGTCAGCAGATGCAGAGTTTGGGGTTTCACTATAAGAAACATATAATCTTGGATGATCTCTTGTAATAGTTCAAGTAAACAAATGTCACAGGCTTTTTATTTTTATTTTTTTTTTTGCAATTTAGCAAGTCTGCATTTCATCAATTTGTCAGGAAGCTAAACAATATACCTATTAAAACTCATTTAAAAAACTGGAAGCTCGAATTCTAACTTTTATTTATAACTCATGTACAGTGAGCTGGCACCCATCCTTTAGAGAGATTTTCGGGTTCCTTTTTAAGAGAGACAGAGCATGACTCTGAGTCAAAACCAAATTGATTCCAGCTTTCTCAATTTATAAACTTCCTTTTTGTTTTCTCTGTTTCTACTGCCACTGTGGGAGCTGCTCCAGTATCGGGCTTCTGGTTCCGCGTAAACTGTTCTTTCCCTGGAGAGACTGGAAAGTGAAGATATCATCCAGGAGTCCAAAGTCAGTTTGGGAGTGAGATGGGCCAGACTCCCCACCTCCGTTCCAGCAATAAAGAGACATCATCATTGTTATTTTGCCCAATGTTTTTACTGCATCGATTGAGATGATCATGCTCCTTTCTGTTAATGTGGTGTGTTATACAGGATAATTTTTGTATATTGAATTATCTTCGCATTTGAAGAATAAATCCCAGTTGGCCATGGTGTATGATCTTTTTAATATGCTGTTGAATTCAGCTGGTTTGCATTTTGTTGAGGATTTTCATATCAATATTCATAAAGAATATTGATCTGTAGTTTGCTAACAGCAGCTTTGCTGGGTTTGCTCCCAGGCTAATCCTGGCTTCATAGCATGAGCTAGGAAATGTTCTCACTTCTTCAATTTTTTTTGAAAATTGAGGATCAAGGTTAATTTTTCTTTAAATATGTAGTTGAATTCTCCAGGGAAGCCTTGTGGCCCATGACCTTTCTTTACTGGAGGTTTTGATCACTGATTAATCTTCATTCTAGTTAAAAATCTACTTATATTTTCTATTTATTCATGATTCAGTTTGGGTGGATGTATACTTCTAGGGATTTGTCCATTTCATTTAGGTTATTCAGTGTATCAGCATACAAATGTTGATAATATTCTCTTATAGTTTTTATTTCTGTAAAATCAGTCATAATGTCCCTCTCAATTTCTGATGTTAGTGAGTTGAATCTTCTTTCTTTTTTCTTAGTCATTCTATGTACAGATTTGTCCATCTTGCTGATCTTTTCAAAGAATCCACTTCTGGTTTCATTGATTTTTCTCCATTGTTTTTCCATTCTCTTTTTTGTTTATATCTCCTCTAATTTTTATGAGTTTTTCCATTTGCTAGTTTTAGTTTGTCTTTCTTTTTCTAGTTCCTTAAAAAGTAAGTTAGGTGATTGATCTGAGATTTTTTAATATAAGCATTTGTTGCTATAAATTTCCCTCTTTTTGGGATGTTTTTGTTTTCTGTTTGTCTCAAGATATTTTCTAGTCATTCTTTCTTGTGATGTCTGCATTGATCTGTCAGTTATTTAAGAGTATGTTGTTTAATTTGCACATATTTGTGGATTTTCCAGTTTTCTTTCTGTTGATTTCTAGCTTCATTCCAATATGATCTGAAAAGAAACTTTATAGATGATTTTCATCTTTCAAAGTTGAATAAGTTTTGCTTTGTGGTCAATTCTAAACATGTGCTCTATCCTAAAGAATGTTTTTACTGCATCGATTGAAGACTTTTTTAAGTGGTGTGTTATACAGGATAATTTTGTATATTGAATTATCTTCGCATTTGAAGAATAAATCCCAGTTGGCCATGGTGTATGATCTTTTTAATATGCTGTTGAATTCAGCTGGTTTGCATTTTGTTGAGGATTTTCATATCAATATTCATAAAGAATATTGATCTGTAGTTTGCTAACAGCAGCTTTGCTGGGTTTGCTCCCAGGCTAATCCTGGCTTCATAGCATGAGCTAGGAAATGTTCTCACTTCTTCAATTTTTTTTGAAAATTGAGGATCAAGGTTAATTTTTCTTTAAATATGTAGTTGAATTCTCCAGGGAAGCCTTGTGGCCCATGACCTTTCTTTACTGGAGGTTTTGATCACTGATTAATCTTCATTCTAGTTAAAAATCTACTTATATTTTCTATTTATTCATGATTCAGTTTGGGTGGATGTATACTTCTAGGGATTTGTCCATTTCATTTAGGTTATCCAATGCATCAGCATACAAATGTTCATAATATTCTCTTATAGTTTTTATTTCTGTAAAATCAGTCATAATGTCCCACTCAATTTCTGATGTTAGTGAGTTGAATCTTCTTTCTTTTTTCTTAGTCATTCTATGTACAGATTTGTCCATCTTGCTGATCTTTTCAAAGAATCCACTTCTGGTTTCATTGATTTTTCTCCATTGTTTTTCCATTCTCTTTTTTGTTTATATCTCCTCTAATTTTTATGAGTTTTTCCATTTGCTAGTTTTAGTTTGTCTTTCTTTTTCTAGTTCCTTAAAAAGTAAGTTAGGTGATTGATCTGAGATTTTTTAATATAAGCATTTGTTGCTATAAATTTCCCTCTTTTGGTATGTTTTTTGTTTTCTGTTTGTCTCAAGATATTTTCTAGTCATTCTTTCTTGTGATGTCTGCATTGATCTGTCAGTTATTTAAGAGTATGTTGTTTAATTTGCACATATTTGTGGATTTTCCAGTTTTCTTTCTGTTGATTTCTAGCTTCATTCCAATATGATCTGAAAAGAAACTTTATAGATGATTTTCATCTTTCAAAGTTGAATAAGTTTTGCTTTGTGGTCAATTCTAAACATGTGCTCTATCCTAAAGAATGTTGAATTGAGAAAAATTTGGTTTCTGCTGTTGTTGGGTGGAGTATCCTGTATATGTCGGGTAGCTTCAATTGATCTATGGTTTTATTCGAGTCCACTGTTACCTTACTGATCTTTGGTCTGGTTCTATTCTTTATCGATGAGTGGGGTATTGAAGTCTCTTTTATCTTAGAGCTATCTATTTCTCCTTTCAATTCTCTCAATGTGTGCTTGATAAGTTTTAGAGCTCTGGTGCTGTGTGCATATATGTTTGTAATGTTTTAGCTTCTTGATGAATTGATATTTTGTCTATATATAATATTCTTCTTATTCTCTTGTAATAACTTTTGACTAAAAGTCTATCTTACCTAATGTTACTACAGCCACCCCAATTCTCTTTTAGTTACTATTTGCATTAAATATTTTCATCTTTTCCCTTCCAAGCTAGTTCTGTCTTTAGAGATAAAGTAAAATTTGGCATTGGATATTATAACATGGTAAGTCTGGGAATCAGATTTCCCCCTTTCCCCAGAATTCACTTTTTGTTATTTGCTTGATTGTTGAAGGCTACGATAGTCCCTTTATTTTGAGACTTTTCCAGACCATTTTTGCAAAGTCTGTTTCTTGCCATGTGTACTCACTGAAGTCTCCTCTACTTTAGTTCGTGTTCAACTAATGGTATAATAGATATTTCCTTGAAACGAACAAAGGAAAAACACAGAGCGAGAAAGAATGGAAGCAATTACCACTCCCAGTCTTGGTAGATGACCTTGTACTAGGGCATTTCTTCTACTTAGGTTGATGCTGGGACTGGGGATTAATACTTGGTTTCCATTGATCTGAAAAAGTAAGTTAGGTGATTGATCTGAGATTTTTAATATAAGCATTTGTTGCTATAAATTTCCCTCTTTTGGTATGTTTTTTGTTTTCTGTTTGTCTCAAGATATTTTCTAGTCATTCTTTCTTGTGATGTCTGCATTGATCTGTCAGTTATTTAAGAGTATGTTGTTTAATTTGCACATATTTGTGGATTTTCCAGTTTTCTTTCTGTTGATTTCTAGCTTCATTCCAATATGATCTGAAAAGAAACTTTATAGATGATTTTCATCTTTCAAAGTTGAATAAGTTTTGCTTTGTGGTCAATTCTAAACATGTGCTCTATCCTAAAGAATGTTGAATTGAGAAAAATTTGGTTTCTGCTGTTGTTGGGTGGAGTATCCTGTATATGTCGGGTAGCTTCAATTGATCTATGGTTTTATTCGAGTCCACTGTTACCTTACTGATCTTTGGTCTGGTTCTATTCTTTATCGATGAGTGGGGTATTGAAGTCTCTTTTATCTTAGAGCTATCTATTTCTCCTTTCAATTCTCTCAATGTGTGCTTGATAAGTTTTAGAGCTCTGGTGCTGTGTGCATATATGTTTGTAATGTTTTAGCTTCTTGATGAATTGATATTTTGTCTATATATAATATTCTTCTTATTCTCTTGTAATAACTTTTGACTAAAAGTCTATCTTACCTAATGTTACTACAGCCACCCCAATTCTCTTTTAGTTACTATTTGCATTAAATATTTTCATCTTTTCCCTTCCAAGCTAGTTCTGTCTTTAGAGATAAAGTAAAATTTGGCATTGGATATTATAACATGGTAAGTCTGGGAATCAGATTTCCCCCTTTCCCCAGAATTCACTTTTTGTTATTTGCTTGATTGTTGAAGGCTACGATAGTCCCTTTATTTTGAGACTTTTCCAGACCATTTTTGCAAAGTCTGTTTCTTGCCATGTGTACTCACTGAAGTCTCCTCTACTTTAGTTCGTGTTCAACTAATGGTATAATAGATATTTCCTTGAAACGAACAAAGGAAAAACACAGAGCGAGAAAGAATGGAAGCAATTACCACTCCCAGTCTTGGTAGATGACCTTGTACTAGGGCATTTCTTCTACTTAGGTTGATGCTGGGACTGGGGATTAATCTTAGGTGAAAGTTTTCAGTTTTCTTAGTTTTTTCTTTTTCCTGGATATACGTCTTACTTGGTTGTGCATATAGCTTTCAAGATTCCTTTGTATAAATGGCATGCTTTTGAATCCTACTTTCCTCTCTGAGCCTTAGGTGTTTTATTGTATGTCTTCAATGAGCATCTACTTCCCCAGGTTTCTGTGGGTGTGTAAATTGCGCAATCTCCTAGTAGCTTTTTATGAGCAGAGCTTACAGCTTTACAGCATGTGTTCCATGTTACGAGAGGAAGAGTCAGAGAGTCAGACCTTCGGGTAGCCTCAGCCACGTTAAAACAGATGTACACAATAATTTGTAAATAATGTCAGCCTTCTTCCTCTAGTTTAGACAGTGGAGGTGAGAACTGAGTTACTACACTCAAGACCAGACTCTTTCCATTCAGGTAAGGATACGGTTGGACTTTTTTATTTCTTTTACTCTTTGCTGATGACTTAATGCAGGAACATGGAGCTCGGGGATTCCTAGCTCATCATTTTGCTGATGTCCTATCATGACTATTTTGGGGGGGCCACTTTTATTGGTCATTCACTTATTTATTTTCTTTGTTCTTTGGCCTGTGTGGGCCTCCCACTGCAATGGCCTCTCCTGTAGCGGAGCACCAGCTCTGGGCGCATGTGCTCCAGAGCAACAGCTCGTAATTGGACACACTGGTGCAGCCGCTCCAGAGCATGTGGGATCTTCCTCGGCCAGGGATCGAACTGGCGCCCCTTGCACTGCAAGGCAGACTCTTTACTCACTGGACCATCAGGGAAGCCCCATGACTATTTTTTTTATTGAAGTATAATTGTTTCACAATGTCATTTCTGCTCTACAGCAAAGTGAATCAGCTATAGGTAAGCATTCATGCCTCCCCCCATCCCATCCCTCTAGGTCATCACAGGGCACACAGCTGAGCTCCCTCTGCTACATGGCAGCCTCCCACTAGCGATCTGCTTTACACATGGTAGTATATATATGTCAGCGCTACTCTCCCAGGTCATCCTACCCTCCCTTCCCTCCCCACCGTGTTCACATGCCCCTTCTCTACACTCATGTTCCTATTCTTGCCTTGCAAATAGGTTCATCTGCACCATTTTTCTAGATTATACATATGTATATATATATAGAATTATTATTATATGTGAATTTATCACACACTGCAAACTACATTGAGTTGGTTCTTTTCTCTGCCTTCCAGACCTGCACTCCACCTTTTCTGTCCTAGTCTGTGCCCTGCAGGTGAATCTATACAAGACACATCGATGGATTCTCATCCTCTGAAGGATGAGAGGGTGGCTGTGCATTTCACTCTTTGCCTTCCGTGTACACAGGTTGCCACATCTTTGCATCAAATGTCATGGTTCTTCTCCCATGACCCTCTCCCTAGAGTTACCCACCCTGAGATCTGGAACTGGCATGGTTTCCTGCAGACCTGGCAGTAACAAAGAGCTCACCAATCACCCTCACCTTCTGCTGTTTTAGCCCCCACGGTCCTCCAACATCCCCTGTATGCCTCCCTAAATCTTTCCACATCCTTGTAAATCACTCTTATTAACGGTAAGGATACGGTTGGACTTTTTTATTTCTTTTACTCTTTGCTGATGACTTAATGCAGGAACATGGAGCTCGGGGATTCCTAGCTCATCATTTTGCTGATGTCCTATCATGACTATTTTGGGGGGGCCACTTTTATTGGTCATTCACTTATTTATTTTCTTTGTTCTTTGGCCTGTGTGGGCCTCCCACTGCAATGGCCTCTCCTGTAGCGGAGCACCAGCTCTGGGCGCATGTGCTCCAGAGCAACAGCTCGTAATTGGACACACTGGTGCAGCCGCTCCAGAGCATGTGGGATCTTCCTCGGCCAGGGATCGAACTGGCGCCCCTTGCACTGCAAGGCAGACTCTTTACTCACTGGACCATCAGGGAAGCCCCATGACTATTTTTTTTATTGAAGTATAATTGTTTCACAATGTCATTTCTGCTCTACAGCAAAGTGAATCAGCTATAGGTAAGCATTCATGCCTCCCCCCATCCCATCCCTCTAGGTCATCACAGGGCACACAGCTGAGCTCCCTCTGCTACATGGCAGCCTCCCACTAGCGATCTGCTTTACACATGGTAGTATATATATGTCAGCGCTACTCTCCCAGGTCATCCTACCCTCCCTTCCCTCCCCACCGTGTTCACATGCCCCTTCTCTACACTCATGTTCCTATTCTTGCCTTGCAAATAGGTTCATCTGCACCATTTTTCTAGATTATACATATGTATATATATATAGAATTATTATTATATGTGAATTTATCACACACTGCAAACTACATTGAGTTGGTTCTTTTCTCTGCCTTCCAGACCTGCACTCCACCTTTTCTGTCCTAGTCTGTGCCCTGCAGGTGAATCTATACAAGACACATCGATGGATTCTCATCCTCTGAAGGATGAGAGGGTGGCTGTGCATTTCACTCTTTGCCTTCCGTGTACACAGGTTGCCACATCTTTGCATCAAATGTCATGGTTCTTCTCCCATGACCCTCTCCCTAGAGTTACCCACCCTGAGATCTGGAACTGGCATGGTTTCCTGCAGACCTGGCAGTAACAAAGAGCTCACCAATCACCCTCACCTTCTGCTGTTTTAGCCCCCACGGTCCTCCAACATCCCCTGTATGCCTCCCTAAATCTTTCCACATCCTTGTAAATCACTCTTTTATTAACACTCCTCACTTAGTTTGTGAGTGCCATCTGTTTCCTGCTGGAACGCTAACACACAGCACGGTTGGCTGCGATTTCTCTTTCTGAGAAACGCTTCTCATTTGGGTGAAATACGCTCAGATACCAGCAGATTCTGGGGGCCTACTTTGGGTCAAAAGATAGGACTGCACTTTCCCGAGTGAATGTGGCATATATATGAGGGTGATGCAGCTCGGAGTCCAGAGACGGTCTCTTTCAAAATGAACAGCCTTGGTGATCTGAGAGGTGAACAGATGCACAGCTCCATGTCTACAGGACAAGTGAAGAAAGATCACCTTCTTTTCATGGGTGAGCGGAGAGGAGTGGCAATCCTCCATCACAGCGACGTGTCCCACAGTAACGCACCTTCCCTTAAACTGAGAAGATGAGTGCCCAGGGAGAGCGTGAGTGTCTCCTATGTCCAGAAAAGTGCTACCTGTGGAGTGAGATTAGATGTGTTAACACTCCTTCTCTAATTCATCTCCCTCACTGTGGACAGTTTTCTTGGGCAGATTCCTGATGAGACCGATTTGCCATGCCAGACACCTCCAGTGGTTTCCTCTGACCGCAAGACAAAGGATGATAAATACTCAGCACGTAGGCAACCACCCTCACTCCACCCCCCATGGCACGATTTGCCAGGAAGGTGGCTTTCCGTCATAGACCCATTTCCATCTCCAGGCAGCCAGTCCTTACATCGCTTTTCTTTTTATTATTATTTTATTTATTTATTTATTTTTTACAGAGTTTTGTTCTTTACTGTTACACATCGGCCTGAATCCACTATAGGTATACATATATCCCCCCAACTCCCGAATCTTCCCCCCATATCCCCACCATCCCACCCCTCCAGGTCACCACAGAGCCCGTTTGGGATCCCCAGTCCCACAGTATATTCCCCTCCCTCACCCCAGTGTCCATAAGACTGTTCTCCACATCCGTCTCTCCACTGATGCTCTGCATATTCATTTATCAGCGCCATCTTTCTAGAGTCCATATGTATGTGTCAGCACACAATATTTATCTTTCTCTCTCTGACATACTTCCCTCAGTATAAAAGATTCTAGATTCATTCACCTCATTAGAATTGATTCAAATGCATTTCTTCTTATGGCTGAGTAATATTCCATTGTGTATATGTACCACAGCTTCTTTATCCAAGGTAGGTAAGCATAGTTTCTAACCTTGTCCTGCAGGATAAAATATGTTCCAGATTCAAAAGCTGAGTGTTCCACAATCTGGCCCCAACCTCCCATTCTAGATCTTGGCACATTTCCTCTTCCTCCTGTTCCATGCGTTTAGCCTTTTGCATGGTTCATAGCACAGACTGGGTGTTCGAAATACTTATTAGATGAATATTGACACAATCTTAGAAAATAAAGTTCTCTTTAAAGATACACACACCCAACATTCAAATCTGAGCTAGATCTGTTTAGAATATTGCCATAGCACCAGAAATATTAGTAAATCAGCTTACAGCATTTGCCCATACATTTCTTTGACTATAATTAAAGAGTAGAAAAGGTCTGTTAGGCAAAAGGTTGGGAAATATATTCCTTCTAGAGCCAAAGCCCTATGTTCAAGCTCAGTATTTGATTGAGTTACCTACTGCACACTATGGCCCTGGTGACATTGGTCTTCTCACAATGGAGTGCCCAGTGCATTTAGATGTGAGGTCAAATTTTTCCTTCATTGTAGGTCAGAGCTCCAGACTGTAGCTGATTTTTTCCGAGACAAATCCCCAAAGCAAATAACAAATTCCTGCTGTTCTCACAAGTTGTCTCTGTCTTACCTCTTCTTGGAAAAGTATCATTTATCTGCTGACTCTTTTTAGGTGTAAGCCTCTTCATACCATTTTACTGAATTTGCATTAGAATGTCAATGTCTGTTTCTTAAGGGGAAGAGTGAAACAAAGCAG
This sequence comes from Tragulus kanchil, assembly GCA_022376925.1. Lineage (NCBI taxonomy): Eukaryota > Metazoa > Chordata > Mammalia > Artiodactyla > Tragulidae > Tragulus > Tragulus kanchil. The sequence goes on along the minus strand of JAIOJX010000003.1, from coordinate 70,162,871 downwards.
TATCTTTAAAGTCAGAGATTAAAAAACTTGCACTGTGTTTAGAAAAGAGAAATCGATTCTGAATATAGACAACCATAGACAACTCCTGATCAATGCAATGGAGACCATGGCAAGTTGATACATAGGTGAATTTCACTCCAGTCCCACAGTATATTCCCCTCCCTCACCCCAGTGTCCATAAGACTGTTCTCCACATCCGTCTCTCCACTGATGCTCTGCATATTCATTTATCAGCGCCATCTTTCTAGAGTCCATATGTATGTGTCAGCACACAATATTTATCTTTCTCTCTCTGACATACTTCCCTCAGTATAAAAGATTCTAGATTCATTCACCTCATTAGAATTGATTCAAATGCATTTCTTCTTATGGCTGAGTAATATTCCATTGTGTATATGTACCACAGCTTCTTTATCCAAGGTAGGTAAGCATAGTTTCTAACCTTGTCCTGCAGGATAAAATATGTTCCAGATTCAAAAGCTGAGTGTTCCACAATCTGGCCCCAACCTCCCATTCTAGATCTTGGCACATTTCCTCTTCCTCCTGTTCCATGCGTTTAGCCTTTTGCATGGTTCATAGCACAGACTGGGTGTTCGAAATACTTATTAGATGAATATTGACACAATCTTAGAAAATAAAGTTCTCTTTAAAGATACACACACCCAACATTCAAATCTGAGCTAGATCTGTTTAGAATATTGCCATAGCACCAGAAATATTAGTAAATCAGCTTACAGCATTTGCCCATACATTTCTTTGACTATAATTAAAGAGTAGAAAAGGTCTGTTAGGCAAAAGGTTGGGAAATATATTCCTTCTAGAGCCAAAGCCCTATGTTCAAGCTCAGTATTTGATTGAGTTACCTACTGCACACTATGGCCCTGGTGACATTGGTCTTCTCACAATGGAGTGCCCAGTGCATTTAGATGTGAGGTCAAATTTTTCCTTCATTGTAGGTCAGAGCTCCAGACTGTAGCTGATTTTTTCCGAGACAAATCCCCAAAGCAAATAACAAATTCCTGCTGTTCTCACAAGTTGTCTCTGTCTTACCTCTTCTTGGAAAAGTATCATTTATCTGCTGACTCTTTTTAGGTGTAAGCCTCTTCATACCATTTTACTGAATTTGCATTAGAATGTCAATGTCTGTTTCTTAAGGGGAAGAGTGAAACAAAGCAGTATCTTTAAAGTCAGAGATTAAAAAACTTGCACTGTGTTTAGAAAAGAGAAATCGATTCTGAATATAGACAACCATAGACAACTCCTGATCAATGCAATGGAGACCATGGCAAGTTGATACATAGGTGAATTTCACTCCATCAATAACAACTTAGAGACAGCTCAGTGCTGAGACTGGGCTGAAAGCCAGGGGAGGTTGGAGGTCAAAGGAGATGGCTGCCTCCCTGAGTACATATAGGCTTGTGGGGATAGAAAAAGAAAACGTAAGCAAATTTTGGAACCCAATTATTTATCTATATCATTTCTTTTCCTTTTCTCTTTTTTGGCTGCACAGTGCAGCCTGTGGAATCTTAGTTCCCTCACCTGGATTGAACCCATGCCTCCTACGGTGGAAGCACAGAGTCTTAACCACTGGATGACCATGGAAGTTCCTCAATTATTAAACTTCACTCTTTAGATGCTATTTTCAAACTACCTTTTATTGAGCACTTACTGTGTGATGGGAAATCCCTATTTTTTTGGGGGGGGGGGGAAATCCCTATTTTACTTGGAGTATGTCATTGAAATCCCATGGCACTTCTATAAAGTGTGTATTAACCATTCCACTTCAGAGGCGAGGAAATCAAAGCTTAGACAGTATGGCTAATGTTCTTTCAATTAGCTGATAAACTCATGCTCTTAATGAGCCAGAAATTAAGAACTGGAGTTATATTTTTAGACAAAAAAAAGCTTTGAAAACATTAAAACACAGTAACATAGCCAAGGGTGCAAATGATCCTAAAACTGAATTGCCTGTTACAAGATAAGACTTCAACATATTCCAAATAGGTGGTGGCTTGTAGGACACAACCCGAGAGCCACTTTGTGTTGAGAGTGATCTCTTTACCAAAATCTCTTTAACACAAATAAAGTCACTGGAAAATATTTTCAAAATCACTTTTAAGCCGCAAACATAAATTTAGACACAGCAAAAAGAATGAGTGTCGATTTTGATCTCAGCACAGGATTTATCTTCATAAATAACCCAGGATGGTATGTGGATGTGTGGCCAACAGTGATAAGATTCCAGGCTATCAACCAGAAACAGTCACAATACTGGAGTCTGTGAGTGCAATTTTTTAGATTCGGCATATTTGAAATAGCTTTATTGTGATTACTGTTTCAACATATTTTGAAAGGGGGAGCAGTGGGCTAGGACAGATTAACACGGTTGCTATGGGGGACTTGGGTTTCTTGGTAACTTCCAACATAGGAACAAACTATACATGCCAATGATTTCCGTTAAAAAATGCCAATTGCTGGAATTTAGAAATTACACCTGTCTTTCAATGAGACTTTTCTAGAAGTCACAGGAGGGGTGTTATTGAGCTCCTGAGAACAGCCTTCACATACTGAAGGACTATGGTTAGTCAGCTACAGTATGATCCAAAGCTAGAGTTTTACATGCAGTCTTGTTGGCACACAGGCCAGAAATAAGAAGGACAAGTTAAGAAAAGCTGTTGAATGAAACCTAAACTTCCTTTCAAGAGTTCCCTGCACAAATGCAAAAAAGCAGTTATTGTTGTTGTTGTTTAGTCAATAAGTTGTGTCCAACTCTTGTGATACTGAATGGCAGCCCTCCAGGCTCCTCTGTCCATGGAAGCAAGAATACAGGAGTGGGTTGCTATTTCCTTCTCCAGGGGATCTTCCCAGGGATCGAACCCCCATCTCCTGCATTGGCAGGTGGATTCTTTGCCATTGAGCCATCAGGGAAGTCACAAAAAAAGCAGCGTAGACTAACTGGAAAATTGCTCAGGAATTTCGCTATCAAGATTTCCCCTATCAGGGCTTCCCTGGTGGTCCAGTGGGTAAGGACACCGTCTTGCAGTGCAAGGGGCGCCGGTTCTGTCCCTGGCCTGGGAAGATCCCACGTGCCATGGAGCAACTGGACGGATGTGTCCAGCTACCGAGCCAGAGCTCTGGAGTGCATGTGCCCAGCGTCGGTACTCTGTGACGAGAGGCACTGCAATGGGAGGCCCACACAGGCCAAAGAACAAAGATAGATAAATGAAAGATTAATAGAAGTGGCCCCCTCAAAAAAATTTTTTTAAAAAAGAAAAAAACAGATTTACTCTATTAGGAATACAGTAATTAGGTTGGAAGCAGCGGGCCAGAAGGCACTGCAGCATCTTCAGGGAAAGTGAGAAAACTAAGAAACCTGAGATGTACTAATAAAGTCAGTCAAGAGGAATAGGAGTCCTTGGCCCTGGGTTCACAATACTGGAGTCTGTGAGTGCAATTTTTTAGATTCGGCATATTTGAAATAGCTTTATTGTGATTACTGTTTCAACATATTTTGAAAGGGGGAGCAGTGGGCTAGGACAGATTAACACGGTTGCTATGGGGGACTTGGGTTTCTTGGTAACTTCCAACATAGGAACAAACTATACATGCCAATGATTTCCGTTAAAAAATGCCAATTGCTGGAATTTAGAAATTACACCTGTCTTTCAATGAGACTTTTCTAGAAGTCACAGGAGGGGTGTTATTGAGCTCCTGAGAACAGCCTTCACATACTGAAGGACTATGGTTAGTCAGCTACAGTATGATCCAAAGCTAGAGTTTTACATGCAGTCTTGTTGGCACACAGGCCAGAAATAAGAAGGACAAGTTAAGAAAAGCTGTTGAATGAAACCTAAACTTCCTTTCAAGAGTTCCCTGCACAAATGCAAAAAAGCAGTTATTGTTGTTGTTGTTTAGTCAATAAGTTGTGTCCAACTCTTGTGATACTGAATGGCAGCCCTCCAGGCTCCTCTGTCCATGGAAGCAAGAATACAGGAGTGGGTTGCTATTTCCTTCTCCAGGGGATCTTCCCAGGGATCGAACCCCCATCTCCTGCATTGGCAGGTGGATTCTTTGCCATTGAGCCATCAGGGAAGTCACAAAAAAAGCAGCGTAGACTAACTGGAAAATTGCTCAGGAATTTCGCTATCAAGATTTCCCCTATCAGGGCTTCCCTGGTGGTCCAGTGGGTAAGGACACCGTCTTGCAGTGCAAGGGGCGCCGGTTCTGTCCCTGGCCTGGGAAGATCCCACGTGCCATGGAGCAACTGGACGGATGTGTCCAGCTACCGAGCCAGAGCTCTGGAGTGCATGTGCCCAGCGTCGGTACTCTGTGACGAGAGAGGCACTGCAATGGGAGGCCCACACAGGCCAAAGAACAAAGATAGATAAATGAAAGATTAATAGAAGTGGCCCCCTCAAAAAAATTTTTTTAAAAAAGAAAAAAACAGATTTACTCTATTAGGAATACAGTAATTAGGTTGGAAGCAGCGGGCCAGAAGGCACTGCAGCATCTTCAGGGAAAGTGAGAAAACTAAGAAACCTGAGATGTACTAATAAAGTCAGTCAAGAGGAATAGGAGTCCTTGGCCCTGGGTTCCAGACCTGCCAGAAAGAACAAATCCCTATGAGTATGAATGTGCCTCTGATGTAGGCTCTGGGGTGGACCCAGAAGGTAGGGACAGGTGTCCTGCCGGTTTACCAGGTGGTACCATCTAGCAGGTAAGCAAACTTGCCCCAGAGATTGGCAATAGCAGGTGCAAGCAGTGAAAATGCTTTTGAACCTGTGGAAGAAGGCAGCTGTCAGTTTTAATCTTGGAACAGGATTTATTCCACAGGATTTACTCAGTTCATGTAGGTATATGTGGTGGAAAATTCCACACACAAGAGGAGCCTGGCAGGCTACAGTCCATGGGACTACAAAGAGTCAGATACGACTTAGCAACTAACAACAGTAACACCATGTGGCCCAAAGTGCATATATCAACTAGAAACACAGATTTAACTATTCAAAGTCTACCATCTGCCAGCTGTGTGTCCTTCAGCACCATGTGTCCCTTTGGCCAGTCTCAGTTGCTTATCTGTAAAATGGAGGCACAAGAGAACAGAATTCAAAGGCTTTCTGTAAGCAGTAAGTGAGGTGAGAGTTTAACATTGCCTGGTATTTTGTTTTATTCAATATTACTATAATCATCAAAGATCTACATTACATATTTAGACAGTAAGTCTTAGTCTTAATTTGACATGATTTGCCAAGTCTTTAAAAAAAATTGCTATCTGTTTTCCCCTCCCTTTATTTTCTGACCTTGAAGAATTTACCTGGGACGTAAGTCAAGTCTCACTTCCTGGAACTGAAAAAAGTTTGTCTTTTCATGGCTTCCTCCTTGCACATTTTCAGAAGATCTTTTTCTGAAATCCCACCAGACCTTCTCCAAGGATGACCTAAACCCAGAGAGTCAGTTGCTACAACTGGTTCCAAACAGAGAAAACAAAAATGAACACCCTTTCAGGGTAGCTTCTAGAAGGCAGAGAATCTCCTTCTGTGATTGTCCCTCTTTTTAAATTTATTTTTTAATTGGAGGCTATTCATAATTGCTTTACAGTGTGCTGGTTGGTTTCTGCCATACAACAATACAAATGAGTCACAATTATATATATATATATATATATATACATATATATATAATGTTATATATACATAAAATAAATATGCTGGGAAAGATTAAAGGCAAAGGAGAAAGGGCTTGTGGGGAGGAGATGGTTGGATAACATAACTGACTCACTGGACATGAATTGGAGCAAATTCTGGAAGACAGAGGAGCCTGACATGCTACAGTCCATGGGACTGCAGAGTCAGACACCACTTTGCGACTGAACAACAATGATCATACCCGGACTCCAAAGAGTTTTCATTCCATTCAGATCTGCTTGAAGGGATTCCCCAGTCTCACTCCTGTGTTTCTCAAACAGTTTATGGAGGATCCTGAGGACCACAGAGATGATGCTGTAGGACAGGCCAGTCTCTTGCTGGACCCGCGTCTGCATCCTCAGCACCACCCTCCTGGCTCCTCCCCCCGTTCATGCTCTATCTGACCTTTCAGCACTTTTCTTCTGCTGTGCCTTGCTGTCATCTTATCTCACTCTACCAAAGGAGGGTGCTTACCTAGGCTGGACCGGGTCCTGCCTTTCAATTAGGATGTTCACCGGGTGTTTCAAAATCACCCTGGAGGAATGCGGGCTGCGGTCCAGGGTGACTCCTCCGTCCCTTCGTCCCTCCCTTCCTCCCTCTCTTCCTTTCCTCTTTCCTACCAATAGATGTATTGACTGCCTGCTCCATGAGTGATACTAAGATTTTGTTAATTATCTGGGCTTAGGCTAAGCTCTTAAATTTGGAGATGTCAGTCAATAGTGTTGAAAGCACCTGGAAAGGGAAGAAAATTTATGGGTGTGTTGAATAAACGCACTGAAGCTAATTAGAAAAATTGTGAAATGATTTGGACTCAGATAAGTTTAGACTCAAGGGAACATGGAGCAAGCACTGGGAAAGGAGGTGGAGTGAGCCTAAGAGAGCAAAAAGATGAACAAAGCAAGTCAGATATATTTCTTGAGCATGCCCCCCCAATTCATTTTACCTCCATTCATTCTTTTTTTATTATTAACCTTTTTTATTTTATATTGGAGCACAGCCAATTAACAATGTCATGACAATTTCAGGTAGACAGTAAAGGGACTCAGCTACACCTATATGTGTATCTCTCTCCATTTCCATATGCATCTATCCCAACTCCCCTCCCGTTCAGGCTGCCGCTTAACACTGAGCAGAGTTCCTTGTGGTACCTAGTAGGTCCTTGTTGGTTATTCATTTTAAACACAGCACTGTGTACATGTCCATCTACCTAACTCTCCCTTCCCCGTATCATTCTCCCCGGCAACCATAAGTTCCTTCTCTAAGTCTGTGAGTCTCTTTCTGTTTTGTAAATAAGCTCATTTGTATCGTGTCTGGGGATGTCATACAATATTCCTCCTTCTCTGTCTGAGTCACTTCGCTGAGTATGACACTCTCTGGGTCCAGTCTCACTCCTGTGTTTCTCAAACAGTTTATGGAGGATCCTGAGGACCACAGAGATGATGCTGTAGGACAGGCCAGTCTCTTGCTGGACCCGCGTCTGCATCCTCAGCACCACCCTCCTGGCTCCTCCCCCCGTTCATGCTCTATCTGACCTTTCAGCACTTTTCTTCTGCTGTGCCTTGCTGTCATCTTATCTCACTCTACCAAAGGAGGGTGCTTACCTAGGCTGGACCGGGTCCTGCCTTTCAATTAGGATGTTCACCGGGTGTTTCAAAATCACCCTGGAGGAATGCGGGCTGCGGTCCAGGGTGACTCCTCCGTCCCTTCGTCCCTCCCTTCCTCCCTCTCTTCCTTTCCTCTTTCCTACCAATAGATGTATTGACTGCCTGCTCCATGAGTGATACTAAGATTTTGTTAATTATCTGGGCTTAGGCTAAGCTCTTAAATTTGGAGATGTCAGTCAATAGTGTTGAAAGCACCTGGAAAGGGAAGAAAATTTATGGGTGTGTTGAATAAACGCACTGAAGCTAATTAGAAAAATTGTGAAATGATTTGGACTCAGATAAGTTTAGACTCAAGGGAACATGGAGCAAGCACTGGGAAAGGAGGTGGAGTGAGCCTAAGAGAGCAAAAAGATGAACAAAGCAAGTCAGATATATTTCTTGAGCATGCCCCCCCAATTCATTTTACCTCCATTCATTCTTTTTTTATTATTAACCTTTTTTATTTTATATTGGAGCACAGCCAATTAACAATGTCATGACAATTTCAGGTAGACAGTAAAGGGACTCAGCTACACCTATATGTGTATCTCTCTCCATTTCCATATGCATCTATCCCAACTCCCCTCCCGTTCAGGCTGCCGCTTAACACTGAGCAGAGTTCCTTGTGGTACCTAGTAGGTCCTTGTTGGTTATTCATTTTAAACACAGCACTGTGTACATGTCCATCTACCTAACTCTCCCTTCCCCGTATCATTCTCCCCGGCAACCATAAGTTCCTTCTCTAAGTCTGTGAGTCTCTTTCTGTTTTGTAAATAAGCTCATTTGTATCGTGTCTGGGGATGTCATACAATATTCCTCCTTCTCTGTCTGAGTCACTTCGCTGAGTATGACACTCTCTGGGTCCATCCATATTGCTATAAATGGCATTATTTCATTCTTTTTAATGGTTGAGCAATATCCTATTGTATATATATATCAGGTCTTCTTTATCCATTCAACTTTTAATGGACCCCCATTCCTTCTGACCTGTGCCAAGGACTAGGGGAGTCGAGAGAAAAGTGGAAAAGATGCTTTGGGGCTGGGGAGGGTCTTGAGGCAGATGTCACTTTGAAACTCTTGACCAAGGCACTCGGTCTGGGTTCTCCTGGATTTCCAGCCACTGCTGAGGCTTAGCAGTTTCCCAGGAAGAAGTTTCCTACACAGTGAGTCACCCAGTGTTTGGGGGCATTTTCCTGACTTCAACTTCTGAGGAGCTCACTGAGACTTCACTACTCAGTAGGGTCCTGGAGCATGACCCCTCCACAACCCACACTTTATTTACTTTGAGGGATATTTTTCGAAGGAACATTTGGACCAGAAGTGGGCCATGGCATCTGGAAATCCTGAATAATGACTGCGCATCTTACAAATATGTCTGCCGTGCTTCAAGGAAGGGTCTAGAGAACGAAAGTGATGCTTATTAATGTGAACGTAACCCTACCTACACCCCTTCTTCTAATAAATGCCTCACAGTCCAAGTAAAGGCCCTTAAACTCCTTGGATATCTAGACATACAGCTTCAAATCAATTTGCTTACGTTGGTCAAATTCTATCAACTTTGGATGCTGGAGGCACCAGGCAGAGTTGCGATGCTTTGGCAGGTATTTTCAAGTCCTCGATGTTTGACATTTTTCTATTCCCACTTTTTTTTTCCCCGATGGAGCCTAATATCTTCCAGCCCCAGGCTTGTGGGTCCATGCTCATCTCTGTGACTGACCCCATAATATTTACTTATAACATTCATAAAAATACCCTGCCTGCCAAAAGCGGCTAGCTGCAGGAAAGTGATAAAATAGAAAAATATTTAATCAGCCAGTGGGAATTCCCTTACATGTAAAATCAAAGGCTCCCTCGAGAACCCAGCGTGACCTTGGAAGGCCGGCAGATTCAAGCCACATTGAAGGGCGACAGCGGGCGGGGACACCTGCCGAGAACCCTCTGGAGTCACGGTCCCTTCAGGGGCTCCGCGAAACACAGCTTGGAGGAAGTTTCAGCTGAACTGTCGAGGGGCTCGGGGGCGGGTGTGTGGCTGCATCATGTGGCTTTTCTATGGGGTTTTTGTAGCTCGTCAGGTCTCCCCCAAGGCCTTCTCATCTACTCCGTTCCTCTTCATTTCTACCTGCAGGACTTAGCTGTTTATCTAAAAGCAGAACCAGGGAAGTTTTCTCTCTCTCTTTTTTTCATTTTCCTGTTTTGACTCCCCCTACCACCAGTTTTATTGAAATATAATTGACCTATACCATTATGTAGATTATAGGCCAATTATACCATCTTCCCTTGTAGCTCAACTGTAAAGAACCTGCCTGCAGGGGAGTATGGAGCAGCTGAGTTTCTAGCCCTTCTGCATTCCCATGTCAATCAGCTCTGCCTTATCAATATGACATACAATATTTAATTCACAAAACTGTATATTGCTATTAAAAAGAAAGGTTAAAAACCACTGGACCCAATAGAGATTCCTTCTCCATATGAACATAATTTGGGACTCAGTAATATTGTTGTTGTTCAGTTGCTCAGTCATATCCAACTCTTTGAGACTCCCAGGGCCTGCAGCACGCCAGGCTTCCCTGTCCTTCTGTATCTCCCAGAGTTTGCTCAAACTCATGTTCATGGAATGGGTGAGGCCATCCAAACATCTCTTCTGTCATCCTGTTCTCCTCCTGCCCTCAGTCTTTCTCTGCATCAGTGTCTTTCCCAGACTCCAGCTTCCCTCTCCTTGGCATTGCCCACTGATTTCGAGCTGTCAAGGCCTCAGCAACAGGAAAAGGTCCACCTGAGGAGAGAGGTTGGATGCCACCCCGCTTCTGCGGGGGATGGTGCAGTCCCACCAGGTGCAAGGTGAGTCAGTTGGCAAAACACCTTCTCTCCTTTGGAGTTACTTTCCACAAGAATGGTACCAAGTTAGTGTGCTGAGTCCTGACGGTCTACCGAAGTTGTTTTTGTTGTTTACCTGAAACAGATCCCTTTTTAAGATTTAGGAAATCCTGGAGGACTGGGGACCCATGTAAATGATAAGCTCTGTGATAAGAGAATCACTTAGCATCTCACTCTGATGCTTTGCGATGGGCTTATCCTGAGCTGCTCTTTCCCAGTTGGCTGCTGGGGACCCTATGCAAACAGATTCCTGAGAAATCTGCAAGAGGAGCTGATCCGATCCCAGTGTGAATGTCACCAGCCCAGCCACACTCATTATACCTTCCTCTTTGCTTCAAAGTCCTCATTTTAAGCCACACAGAATGGTTGCAAATCATTCCATTAACAACTCGTTTTGTCATTCACTTTCCATATGTTACGCTGGATGTCCCGCCTAAGTTTTGCCCTTGATTTGATGTCTGTCAACAAGATAATACTGACTCAAAATTCTATTACCAAGTCAAATTAAAGGTGACAGAAGCAGGGTTTGACGGGCAATGCATTAGGAACTCCGCAATCTAACTGCTTAATATTACCTATAATCCTCCCATCAAAGTACATTTTTTATTAACACATTATTGTTTGTTCATCCCTATCTTCTCCATGAATACATAATATTTTTTAAAGCAATAAGATCATACAATGTATGGTTTTAAGATCAACTGTTTTGACTTAAAGTAACATAGCCTGAACATTTGCCCTATATTAATATTTTTCAATTATATAATTTTTAATGGTTATCTACAGTATATAATTTATTTAAATCATTTCTCAATTCTAAAGTTGAAAAAATATTCAGATAGTAACTATTCAGATGTTATAATTTCTTTGATCATAAAAATCCTGAGATGAATATATTTATACCTTCATCCTCATGCTTATAGTTGGAATTCCAGTCGCAGAAGGAGTGTTTTAAGTAAATATTAAATATTTGTAACAAATATTGTCATATTTCCCTCTGGAAAGATGAATCTTGCCTTAATTTTAAGTTCTTTCTATTGTAAGAAGAGTGAACATGCTGTTAAATGTGAACTGACCATCTGTATCTCTTCTTTGAGCACTACTGACTCATGTCCTTTGCCATTTTCCTTTTGGTGCACTTACTTATTAACCATTGGTTTCTGAGAGCTCAAATTAATTAACCTTTGGTACCAAGTTAGTTCTGAGTCCTGACGGTCTACCGAAGTTGTTTTTGTTGTTTACCTGAAACAGATCCCTTTTTAAGATTTAGGAAATCCTGGAGGACTGGGGACCCATGTAAATGATAAGCTCTGTGATAAGAGAATCACTTAGCATCTCACTCTGATGCTTTGCGATGGGCTTATCCTGAGCTGCTCTTTCCCAGTTGGCTGCTGGGGACCCTATGCAAACAGATTCCTGAGAAATCTGCAAGAGGAGCTGATCCGATCCCAGTGTGAATGTCACCAGCCCAGCCACACTCATTATACCTTCCTCTTTGCTTCAAAGTCCTCATTTTAAGCCACACAGAATGGTTGCAAATCATTCCATTAACAACTCGTTTTGTCATTCACTTTCCATATGTTACGCTGGATGTCCCGCCTAAGTTTTGCCCTTGATTTGATGTCTGTCAACAAGATAATACTGACTCAAAATTCTATTACCAAGTCAAATTAAAGGTGACAGAAGCAGGGTTTGACGGGCAATGCATTAGGAACTCCGCAATCTAACTGCTTAATATTACCTATAATCCTCCCATCAAAGTACATTTTTTATTAACACATTATTGTTTGTTCATCCCTATCTTCTCCATGAATACATAATATTTTTTAAAGCAATAAGATCATACAATGTATGGTTTTAAGATCAACTGTTTTGACTTAAAGTAACATAGCCTGAACATTTGCCCTATATTAATATTTTTCAATTATATAATTTTTAATGGTTATCTACAGTATATAATTTATTTAAATCATTTCTCAATTCTAAAGTTGAAAAAATATTCAGATAGTAACTATTCAGATGTTATAATTTCTTTGATCATAAAAATCCTGAGATGAATATATTTATACCTTCATCCTCATGCTTATAGTTGGAATTCCAGTCGCAGAAGGAGTGTTTTTAAGTAAATATTAAATATTTGTAACAAATATTGTCATATTTCCCTCTGGAAAGATGAATCTTGCCTTAATTTTAAGTTCTTTCTATTGTAAGAAGAGTGAACATGCTGTTAAATGTGAACTGACCATCTGTATCTCTTCTTTGAGCACTACTGACTCATGTCCTTTGCCATTTTCCTTTTGGTGCACTTACTTATTAACCATTGGTTTCTGAGAACTCATTATATATTAAGGATCTTAACCTTCTATCTGATATGTATACAACAAATATTTTTTCCCGGTGCTCTAAGCCTAAGAATGTTGCTTAGGCTCTTCGTGTTAAAAATGATTAACAACAACAACAACAAAAAACAACTATTGACTGTTTTTTAAACTGTATTTGCTTTTGGTATGCTTTAAAAGGTGCTTTGGCACTCCTAATATCATATATTGATTTTTTTTACTTCAAACATTTGTGTTCCATTTCACACTGAAATTATTAACTAATCTAGAATTAATATTGCAGTAAAGTGTGAGACAGATTTCTGTCCTCTAAACCAAATATTCAGTCTCCTGGCAAATCTTTTCAGTGCTTCTTTCACAGTCCTGGCTGCACCTAGCTCTCTCTAGTTGCAAAAACAGGCAACCTTAGTACAGATGTTGGTCTGCCGTCTAAGACAATGTTCCACTTTAAGAGAGTCAGACTGTTCAGAAGGTCAGGGCAATGAGAAATCGTAAGTCCTCATGTGGTCTTGTAATTAAGAAACAAATATTTTCCATTTTTTCATCAATTAGAATATGCATGTGTGTATGTGTGCATGTTTAGTCACTCAGTAAGGTCCAACTGTTTACAACCTCATGGACTGTAGCCCGTCAGACTCCTTTGTCCATGGACTTCTCCAGGCAAGAATATTGGAGTGGGGCTTCCCCTGGTGGTCCAGTGGGTAAGGACATCGCCTTGCAGTGCAAGGGGCGCCAGTTCGATCCCTGGCCTGGGAAGATCCCACGTGCCGTGGAGCGGCTAGACCCATGTGTCCAATTACCAAGCTGGAGCTCTGGAGCGCATGCGCCCAGAGCCGGCGCTCTGCAACGACAGACCCACCGCGATGGGAGGCCCACAGGAGCCAAAGAACAAAGACGGATGAAAACAGAGAAATGAAAGACCAATGGAAGTGGCCTGCCCACTCCCCTCCCTCCCCAACCCGACCCCCGCCATAAATAAATAAATAAATAAATAAATCTTAAAAAAAAAAAATGAATATTGGAGTGGGTTGCCATTTCCTTCTGTAGGGGGGTCTTCCCAACCCAGTAATTAAACCTGGGTCTCCTGAATTGCAGGCAGGTTCTTTACCCTTCTGAACTACCAAGGAAGCCCCCAATTATAATATACTAGTTCACAATGTCTGAACTAAATTATAATTTACCAAATTGAAAATGTCACTATGATTGTTAGGAAACAGGGTGTCCTATTTAAGGCAATCTTCTCAGATCTATGTATTATTTCTTTCTAAGCCCTGCAGAAGCTCCAGTGTCCAGCCACTTCACAGCTACCTGTGAGCCTTCTTTCAAAGTGAACCATATGGGTCTTCCCTGGTGGTCCATTGGGTAAAGAGGCCATCTTGCAGTGCAAGGGGCACTGGTTCGATCCCTGACCTGGGAAGGTCCCACGTGCTGTGGACTGGGCTGGGCCAGTGTATCCAATTACTAGCCAGTGCTCTGGAGCACATGTGCTCAGTGCCGGTGCTCTGCAACGAGAGAGGCCACTGCAATGGGAGGCCCACACAGGCCAAAGAACAAAGATAGATGAAAATAAATAGATAGAAAACTGATTTTTAAAAAGGCCAAAATTAAAAAAAAAAAAAAAAGAATCATGTGGCTACAATAACTCCATTCCTCTCCAACTATCTCAAGCCTATAGTTCACGCTGCTGTGACAGTCCTGTTTTTTCTCCATAAATCTTTAACCAATTGTTTAGATGAGAACTCACAGGTTCTCCTGCCTTCTTGTCATTCTTCATGTACTTCTATAATGTTTACTATGCCAGCTTCATCAAACTTCAATTACCCTCCAGAGTGCATGGAACTTTGGGGCTTCCCTGTCCGTCCAGTGGTTAAGACTCCATGCTTCCACTGTCAGGGGGGCAGGTTCTATCCCTGGTTAGGAAACTAGCATACAGCAGGCCGCATGGCACAGCCAAAAAAACCAAAGTGCATGGAACCTAAAGTTTTGATTTTTTAAAAAAAATTTTTAATCCTCTTTTATTGGTTTTTTATTAATTTGTTTTCATCCATCTTTATTCTTTGGCCTGTGTGGGCCTCCCATCACAGCGGCCTCTCTCTTTGCAGAGCACCGGCACTGGGCAAATGCGCTCCAGAGTGCTGGCCTGTAATTGGACACATGGATCTTCCTGGGCCAGGGATCGAACCAGTGCCCCTTGCACTGCAAGGCAGACTCTTTACCCACTGGACCACCAGGGAAGCCCCAGTTTTGATTTTTTTTAATAGTTATTTTTAGAAGACTTTTAGGTTAACAAAAAAAACTAAGAAGATAGTCCAGAAAATTCCCATAGTAGATGAGCTTTAAATGAGAATTTCTATAAACTGTTCTTTGTCAGCATGTCATGCGCATAAGTAGACATCCGTATGACTTTCACTTGTGTGGACATTTCAGAGCAATACACTTTAAATATTTTAAAATATCAGTTCCTAGAAAACTTGGCGCCACTTTGTCAGTTTCTTTTTCTGTTCATCTATTTTTAGATACTGTGTTTTTAAAAGATCTTGCTGACACTGCCTGTTTATTATCAATTTCCATAGTGGCATAATATTTTTCTAAGTAATTCTCTCTTCTTCTTTTTTTTTTTGGCCACTTCTACTAGTCTTTCATTTATTTCCATCTTTGTCCATTGGCCTGTGTGGGCCTCCCATTGCAGTGGCCTCTCTGGCTGCAGAGCACCGGCTCTGGGCGCATGCGCTCCAGAGCTCCGGCTCGGTAATTGGACACATCGGTCCAGCCGCTCTGTGGCACATGGGATCTTCCCAGGCCAGGGATCGAACCAGCGCCCCCTGCACTGCAAGGCAGTGTCCTTACCCACTGGACCACCAGGGAAGCCCTAATTCTCTCTTCCTAACATACACTGGCATTTTATTCAAAAAACAAACAATTTATGAATTTTTTTGCACAGATATATTTATTCATTTGCCTGCTATGATGCCTAAATCTGTCCTCAGGTTTGGAAACAATTCAGAAACAATCACCATGTTTTAGTAGTCTAAATTGTTTATTCCTAGAGCCATAGGTTTGAAAACTGAGATCTATGGTATATTGAATATGCACCCAATACTGATTTTCCTTACTTTATTAGGTGTTTTCCCAGGATTTTAATTTTCTCTTCTAGGCTACATTTTAAACAAAAGTAAACAGAAGCTGTTTTACCAGTTCTCCAGCTTCATGGCTTGCTAGGTTAGGTATGAGTGTTTTTCAAAAGTGGGCAAAAATAGAAGAGCATGATATAGAAGCAACTCTTGTTTCTTTTAATGAATTTTTGTTTGATATTGTTATTGTAAAAGTGAGATTAAAACAAACAACAAAAGCTCTCCTAGCACTGTGAATGTGCACAAAACTGAGGTATTTGAGAAGAATACATCCTTCTAGAATAAGATGTGACCCAGAGAATTAAAGATCAGAGGAGGGACTGGGGATTGGGGGGAGGGGTCAGGGATATACCTATGACTGATTTGGGGTTATGTATAGCTGTAAACAACAAAACTCTATAAAAGACATATAACAATAACTTTACTGTACACCTGAAACTAATGCAAAATTGTTAATCAATAACTATACTCCAATAGAAAAAAAAAAGGTCAGGAAAGAAGGACTGATGCTGAAGATGAAGCTCCAATACATTGGCTGTCTGATGGGAAGAGACAACTCATTGGAAAAGACCCTGCTGCTGGGAAAAATAGAAGGCAAAAGGAGAAGGGGATGAGAGGATGAGATGATTGGATGACATCACCAAGTCAATGGACGTGAGTTTGAACAAGCTGTGGGAGATGGTGAAGGACAGGGAAGCCTGGCATGTTGCAGTCCATGAGGTCACAAAGAGTCGGCTGTGACTGAGTGACAGAACTAAACTAAACTGAAAGAACCCATGAGTGTAAGGGAGTGAATAACGTGGGTTACACATTTGATTCTTCACTGAAACCCAAAACTCCTTCATCAACCTTATTTTGCAAAAAAACATTTTTTTTTGAATTTTTGCACAGATATATTTATTCATTTGCCTGCTATGATGCCTAAATCTGTCCTCAGGTTTGGAAACAATTCAGAAACAATCACCATGTTTTAGTAGTCTAAATTGTTTATTCCTAGAGCCATAGGTTTGAAAACTGAGATCTATGGTATATTGAATATGCACCCAATACTGATTTTCCTTACTTTATTAGGTGTTTTCCCAGGATTTTAATTTTCTCTTCTAGGCTACATTTTAAACAAAAGTAAACAGAAGCTGTTTTACCAGTTCTCCAGCTTCATGGCTTGCTAGGTTAGGTATGAGTGTTTTTCAAAAGTGGGCAAAAATAGAAGAGCATGATATAGAAGCAACTCTTGTTTCTTTTAATGAATTTTTGTTTGATATTGTTATTGTAAAAGTGAGATTAAAACAAACAACAAAAGCTCTCCTAGCACTGTGAATGTGCACAAAACTGAGGTATTTGAGAAGAATACATCCTTCTAGAATAAGATGTGACCCAGAGAATTAAAGATCAGAGGAGGGACTGGGGATTGGGGGGAGGGGTCAGGGATATACCTATGACTGATTTGGGGTTATGTATAGCTGTAAACAACAAAACTCTATAAAAGACATATAACAATAACTTTACTGTACACCTGAAACTAATGCAAAATTGTTAATCAATAACTATACTCCAATAGAAAAAAAAAAGGTCAGGAAAGAAGGACTGATGCTGAAGATGAAGCTCCAATACATTGGCTGTCTGATGGGAAGAGACAACTCATTGGAAAAGACCCTGCTGCTGGGAAAAATAGAAGGCAAAAGGAGAAGGGGATGAGAGGATGAGATGATTGGATGACATCACCAAGTCAATGGACGTGAGTTTGAACAAGCTGTGGGAGATGGTGAAGGACAGGGAAGCCTGGCATGTTGCAGTCCATGAGGTCACAAAGAGTCGGCTGTGACTGAGTGACAGAACTAAACTAAACTGAAAGAACCCATGAGTGTAAGGGAGTGAATAACGTGGGTTACACATTTGATTCTTCACTGAAACCCAAAACTCCTTCATCAACCTTATTTTGCAAAGATATGAGAATTGGAAGAAGATTTTTGACAGAAAATAGTAAATCAGCATATCCCAAAATTCATTCACTCACTTGGAAATATGAATCTAAAATAAATTTATTGCTGGGCATTGATGGGACTGATGTAATGTGGCCAGGTTCCAGAGAACATTAGCACCTGTCTTCAAAGACATAAGGCTAGACACTGACTCAGTAATATTAATATAAACAAAAGATTTAAGCATGAGTTGCTCAATGTACGTCCCATGAGATTAGAGTTACCTGGACTCAACTATCAAATACTGCGAGACAATAGATATTTTAAGATTGTGGTAATTAATTACAGTAGACACAAGAAGCTAATATATCCTCATTACTGCAAACATGTGTGTGTCTAATATATCAATTTATCTACTAGATGTCTCTATATAAATAGCCAATGTCCAGAATACAGTCTTGGTTTGCATTCCCAGACCAGTTTATCCCTTAATGTTTCTGGGTTTTTTTGTTTTTTTTTTTTTTGATGTGGAACACTTCCAAGTCCTTATTGAATTTGTTACAATATTGATTCTATCATATGCTTTGTTTTTTCTGGTCGCAAGTCATGTAGGTCTTAGTTCCCCAACAAGGGACTAAACTCCCACCCCTGCATTGTAAGGAGAAGTCTTAATGACTGGACCACCAGGCAAATCCATCTTTCTCATCTCTGGAAATGATAGAACTATCTTCTGCTTACTTAGGTTGAAAACTGGGAATCATCACTCAAAATTATTTGCTTCATCCCAATCCTCACTTGCAGTTCCAAACAACCACCAATATCTTCTGGTTGCACCTCCAAAGTATATCCAGAATCTGACCACTTCTATATCACCATCCCCTAAGTCTAATCCGTTATTATCTCTTGCCTGAAGTACTAAAGCAGGCTCCAAATGAATCTACCATTTCCTATCTTGTCCCCTACAATCTGTTTTCCCCAGAGTAGTCAGAAGAAACTTTAAAAAACACAAACCAGTTTGAATCAGACCCTAAGGAAAGCTTCCGATGGGCCCTATGGCTCTGCTTTGTTAAGTCATATGATGTCCCGTGGTCACAAACCCCACACCATCTGCCCTGCATACTTCCGGGGCTCCTCCCTGTGTCCCAGCTCCACTAGCTTTCTTTCTACTTTTTTTTCAAATTATCTTTATTTTTGGCTATTCTGGATTTCCACTGCTACTGCAGGCTCTTCTCTAGTTGCAGGGAATAGGGGCTACTCTCTAGTTCAGGTGAGCAGGTTTCTTGTTGCAGTGACTTCTCTTGTTGTGGAACTCTGGCTCCAGGGCATACAGGCTTCAATAGTTCCGGTGCATGGGCTCAATAGATGTGGCTCCGAGGCTCTAGAGCACAGGCTCCATAGTTGTGCCTCATGGGCTTAGTTGCTCCACAGCATGTGGGATCTTCCCAGATCAGGGATCGAACCTGTGTCTCCTGCATTGACAGGCAAACTCTTCACCACTGAGCTACCAGGAAAGCCATTTTTCTACTTCTTCAACAGGTCCAGCTCATTTAGATTTAAGAACCCTTGTAGTGAACTTTCCTCTACTTGAATCAACCTTTCCTGGCTTTGAATAGCTGAGTGCTTCTCATTCTTTGTATTTAAGTTCTGAAGAACACTGATCTAACCATCCAGCTAGAGTAGTCCCTCACTCCTCCCTCACCCCATTATCCTTTATCATGTTACCTTGTCCAATTTCTTTAGAAATTACCTTGATAGGGGCTTCCCCTGGTGGTCCAGTGGGTAAGGACACCGCCTTGCAGTGCAAGGGGCGCCGGTTCGAGCCCTGGCCTGGGAAGATCCCACGTGCCGCGGAGCGGCTGGACGGATGTGTCCAATTACCGAGCCAGAGCTCTGGAGCGCATGCGCCCAGAGCCGGCACTCTGCAACGACAGACGCCACTGTGATGGGAGGCCCACAGGAGCCAAAGAACGAAGACGAATGAAAAATAGAGAAATGAAAGACCAATAGAATTGGCTCGCCCACTCCCCTCCCTCCCCAACCCACCCCCCCCCAAAATAAATAAATAAATAAATCTTTAAAAAAAAAAAATTACCTTGATAGTTCTTGAGCCCATTTGTTGGCTGTGTCTTCTCCTACTCCACCCCCTACTGGAGCGGAAGCTTCTTAAAAGGAAGGGCTCTGTCTGCCACATGAAACATTTTCACCCTCATGTCAAACAACTGCTTGCTTCTAGTAAATGCCCTATGAATATTTGTTGAATAAATGAATATAAATGACTCAAGAACACAAAATCGTCTTAAAACAAAATAGTTATTTAGATTAGCTCTAAAAAGTGAAAGGTTGATTCACTTCTTCGTCAGTCACCAGTTGAGAGCTATCCTTTTATTTGCTTAAGATTTTTTTGATCTGGACCATTTTTCAAGTCTTTATTGAATTTACATCTCAGCTGAACGGTGAGAAAGAGGCTCTTCAATGCAACAGGTAATCAAGTAAGGACATCAACGGGTAATCTAATGGTCAATTGTTTAGTGACTTCTGAAAGAGGAAGAAAAATGTTCAGGGCAAGGCCCACACAGAGTAAATGGTTATAAATTTTAACTGCTTTTATGATCGTTGACCATTTTTCAAGAACCAAAGGCAGTAGTGAAAACCTGATGTCATGCCACTCGCTAACAAATTAAGTCCTTTGTCTCTGAACAAAAGTCTCATGTCTTCTTCCAAGATCCTGAAACTGTGGCAGGCTCACTTGCTAGTTTGCAAGAAGGGTAAAAGTCTCAGACCCTTCGGAGTTTGTGATAATCCCTTTGTGATAAGTCCCTGTTCTGTGTATGTGTAGCTATACCCCCTTTATTCCTTATGGATTCATTATGCTTTGGAGCCGGCAACTTGCTTCCACTACCACTTCTCTGCAGGCATGCTTTGTCCATACCACTGGACAGAATTTTCAGTCACAAGCTTCCAACGCCTGCTCAGTATCTTCAGGCAGGACAAGTTCCAGACTAGTCCTGTCAAAGCTTCTCCATAGTATCATTGTATTAAACAAATCCATTATAACTTAATCATTAACAACATTAATAATGAGGATTACCTGGCACCAGATATCAGTGGCTTCGCAGATGGGGCTCATGGTAAAGAATCTACCTGCTAACACAGAGAATCATGAGATTCAGGTTTGAGCTCTGGGTCGGGAAGATCCCTGGAGAAGGAAATGGCAATCCACTCCAGTATTCTTGCCTGGAAAATCCCATGGACAGAGAAGCCTGGGGGGCTACAGTGCAGGGGGTCCCAAAAGAGTCAATGACAGCATGTGTATGCACACACACACATCAATATTTGGTTGACCAATGTCCACATTTGAAACTTTAGTGCCACAGGTGGTTTTGTTAAGAGAGGACAGGAAACCAAGCTCCCTCTCTGACCATAGCATTCTAATTTGTCAACCATTCATGAAATGTGCCAGAACTCAAAAATGGACGTCAAGCCAGGGCCAGCCCCTGGAGCCACCCAGATAGCATGGAAAATGCAATCCAGTAGTGGTAATTGAATCAAGAAGAGGGAATGCTGCCATCGTAATTTTGCCAGACATATTCCAGACTCTGCACAGAGTTTCCCGGGCTGCTGGAAGGGTGTCCCGCAACCATCTCTGTCTTTATTGGGTGAGTGTGTGCAAGTTGAGAGCTCAGTAGTGTCCAACTCTTTGAGGCCCCAGGGACTGTAGCCCGCCAGGCTCCTCTGTCAATGGGATTTTTCAAGCAAGAATACTGGAGTGGGTTGCAACATTCTCCTGTATGAGATCTTCCCAACTCAGGGATCAAACCTCTGTCTTCTACATTAGAAGATAGATTCTTTACCCCCGAGCCACCTGAGAAGTACTTGTGTGCAAACTGCTTGACCATTATTAACGTTGGGGCAGTGATAGCGTTTATATTTATCTTCATAAAACATATGAGACCAACTGAAATTGCCACTCTCATAGTTGGCTTCACATCTAATAGCCAACTTATCCAAAAGATAATGATTAAATCCGTTAGAATTATTAAAAAGTTCTGCTTTCTGACACCTCACCTTACAAATTACAAAGAACTTTTTTTTAAGTTTTCAATTTTTTTTTTTTTTAATTTTGGCCTCTTTTATTGGTCTTTCATTTAGTTACTTTCATCCATCTTTATTCTTTGGCCTGTGTGGGTCTCCCATTGCCATGGCCTCTCCTATAGCAGAGTACCAGCTCTGGGCGCATGCTCCAGAGCGCTGGCTTGTAATTGGACACACTGGTCTAGCCGCCCACAGCACGTGGGATTTTCCCGGGTCAGGGATCAAACCGGTGCCCCTTGCACTGAAAGGCAGACTCTTTACCCATTCGACCACTGGGGAGCCCAAGGTACAAAGAACTTTTCACATTAGCTCATACTATTTCTTTTTTTAAACAATTTTCTGTGTATGCACACACACACATCAATATTTGGTTGACCAATGTCCACATTTGAAACTTTAGTGCCACAGGTGGTTTTGTTAAGAGAGGACAGGAAACCAAGCTCCCTCTCTGACCATAGCATTCTAATTTGTCAACCATTCATGAAATGTGCCAGAACTCAAAAATGGACGTCAAGCCAGGGCCAGCCCCTGGAGCCACCCAGATAGCATGGAAAATGCAATCCAGTAGTGGTAATTGAATCAAGAAGAGGGAATGCTGCCATCGTAATTTTGCCAGACATATTCCAGACTCTGCACAGAGTTTCCCGGGCTGCTGGAAGGGTGTCCCGCAACCATCTCTGTCTTTATTGGGTGAGTGTGTGCAAGTTGAGAGCTCAGTAGTGTCCAACTCTTTGAGGCCCCAGGGACTGTAGCCCGCCAGGCTCCTCTGTCAATGGGATTTTTCAAGCAAGAATACTGGAGTGGGTTGCAACATTCTCCTGTATGAGATCTTCCCAACTCAGGGATCAAACCTCTGTCTTCTACATTAGAAGATAGATTCTTTACCCCTGAGCCACCTGAGAAGTACTTGTGTGCAAACTGCTTGACCATTATTAACGTTGGGGCAGTGATAGCGTTTATATTTATCTTCATAAAACATATGAGACCAACTGAAATTGCCACTCTCATAGTTGGCTTCACATCTAATAGCCAACTTATCCAAAAGATAATGATTAAATCCGTTAGAATTATTAAAAAGTTCTGCTTTCTGACACCTCACCTTACAAATTACAAAGAACTTTTTTTTAAGTTTTCAATTTTTTTTTTTTTTAATTTTGGCCTCTTTTATTGGTCTTTCATTTAGTTACTTTCATCCATCTTTATTCTTTGGCCTGTGTGGGTCTCCCATTGCCATGGCCTCTCCTATAGCAGAGTACCAGCTCTGGGCGCATGCTCCAGAGCGCTGGCTTGTAATTGGACACACTGGTCTAGCCGCTCCACAGCACGTGGGATTTTCCCGGGTCAGGGATCAAACCGGTGCCCCTTGCACTGAAAGGCAGACTCTTTACCCATTCGACCACTGGGGAGCCCAAGGTACAAAGAACTTTTCACATTAGCTCATACTATTCTCACAATTCTTTGAGATATGTACTCTCCACTCCATTTTATAACTTTTTAAAAAAGTGATTCATACACAAGATTTATGCATTTTAATGTATGTGCATTTTATATCAAAACAAAAGTTGTCAGCAATTATACAATCTAACTATATATGTTGAAGTATTTAGGGGGGAAGGATACTAATCTCTACCCACTCCAGTTCTTGGACTTCCCTAGTAGCTCAAATGGTAAAGAATCTGCCTGTAATGTGGGAGATCTGGCTTCAACCCCTGGGTTGAGAGGATCCCCTGGAGAAGGGAAAGGCTACCCGCTCCAGTATGCTTGCCTGGAGAATCCCATGGCTCGTGGATGGGTGGCAAAGAGTCAGACACAACGGAGCAACAGTCACTTTCATATTCATACTAATCGCTGCAACTGTACTCTGAAATCTATTTTTAAAAATGGAACAGATTAATGGATGGACGAAGGGTTGCATGCATGAATAGATACA
The DNA here is from genome assembly GCA_022376925.1 of Tragulus kanchil. NCBI lineage: Eukaryota > Metazoa > Chordata > Mammalia > Artiodactyla > Tragulidae > Tragulus > Tragulus kanchil. The sequence goes on along the minus strand of JAIOJX010000003.1, from coordinate 70,139,259 downwards.
TAATGAAGAAAGTATAGAAAAGGTTCATGGTAAAGTCTAGATGATGGGATTATGGGTGTTCACTGTAAACATTTCTCAATTTTGCCTTTCGGTTGAAATTTTTTATGATAAAATGTTTTGTGGTGGCTGACTTCAGAGTCCAGAGTGTTGTGGATACAGCAGGGGAAGGAGAGGCTGGGACTGAGAAAGTAGCATAGACGTATGTATTACTACACTTGTCATGGTGGTTTAGTCGCGAAGTCGTGTCCGACTCTTGCAACCCCATGGTCTGTAGCCTGCCAGGCTCCTCTGTCCACGGGCTTCTCCAGGCAAGGATATTCCAACCGAGCTACGAGTGCAGTCCCAATTAATACACTAACATGTGCAAAATACATAGTTAGTGGGAAGCTGCAGTATAGCACAGGGAGCTCAGCTCGGTGCTCTGTGCTGACCTAGAAGGCGAGAACGGGGTAGAGTGTGGAAGGGACGCTCAGGAGGGAGGGCATATACCTGACTATAACTGGTCCACTTGGTCATATGCCTGAAACCAACAAACATCATAAAGCAGTTGTCCTCCAGTTTATAAAAACAAACAAACCAACAAATGTTTGGGGGAGAAATGGAGACTAAAGAGATAAAACCTGCCATCAGGTTATAGTCTGAGGCTGGGCTCCAACCCAAATCAGTTCATCTGACTTTAGTTCTCATGGGCAACAGAAATACTTAAGAACATCATTATTGTTCAAAGAAGACTACAGTACTGGTAAGTAGTCCAATAAGAGCAAGCAAAACCAGGACACACCCTGCCATGACAGGGATGCCCTTCAAGTAGGGAAACTGCCTTGTTAAGCTTGCTGTTGATTCAGCTCAGGGAGCCCCGCCCACTGCCTGACAGTCCCTTTGGGGTATTTGACATTTATTGTAACGGTACTTGCCGTGCAGCACCGTCGCCCCTCTGAAGGGAGGACTTTCAGAACTGTAGATACGTCTTCACCTCTTCTCAACGATGACAACACTCGGTCCTTTTCAAGAATCCAAACATGACCTGAAGTCCAGGTAGGCAAAGGACATTTGAAATCGACGAATTATCTCTTTGTAAAGTTACCCAGTGAATACAAAGCATCAAAGGAGAGCTTTTGTTTGGCTGGTTTCATTTTCCTTTGATTAAATGAACTAGACCTCTAATGAAGGCCTGTACTATCATAAGTGAAGAAAATAGCTCTAGTCATTGCTCTGTGAAAAAAGGGGATCCTTCAGGGGTGCTGTGTGATGGTCGGGAGGGGAGGGAAGGGGAGGATATACATGTGACTAATCTGAGAACATGCATGTCTGTGAACAACAAAACTCTGTAAAAGTTAAAAGTAAAATAAAGGTTTAAAAAAAAAAAAAAAACACTACTGATCTTCTTGCATGACACTAAAGTTATTTAGGGAGTTTGGGATGGAGATGTACACACAACTGTATCTAAACCGGATAACTAACAAGGTCCCACTGTATAGCACAGGGAACTCTGCTCAATGTTATGTGGCAGCCTGGTTGGCGGGGGAGTTTGGTGAAGAATGGATACAAGTATTTGTATGGCTGAGCCCTTCTGCTGTCCACCTGAAACTATCACAAAACGGCTATGTATGCCTGAAACCAACAAACATCATAAAGCAGTTGTCCTCCAGTTTATAAAAACAAACAAACCAACAAATGTTTGGGGGAGAAATGGAGACTAAAGAGATAAAACCTGCCATCAGGTTATAGTCTGAGGCTGGGCTCCAACCCAAATCAGTTCATCTGACTTTAGTTCTCATGGGCAACAGAAATACTTAAGAACATCATTATTGTTCAAAGAAGACTACAGTACTGGTAAGTAGTCCAATAAGAGCAAGCAAAACCAGGACACACCCTGCCATGACAGGGATGCCCTTCAAGTAGGGAAACTGCCTTGTTAAGCTTGCTGTTGATTCAGCTCAGGGAGCCCCGCCCACTGCCTGACAGTCCCTTTGGGGTATTTGACATTTATTGTAACGGTACTTGCCGTGCAGCACCGTCGCCCCTCTGAAGGGAGGACTTTCAGAACTGTAGATACGTCTTCACCTCTTCTCAACGATGACAACACTCGGTCCTTTTCAAGAATCCAAACATGACCTGAAGTCCAGGTAGGCAAAGGACATTTGAAATCGACGAATTATCTCTTTGTAAAGTTACCCAGTGAATACAAAGCATCAAAGGAGAGCTTTTGTTTGGCTGGTTTCATTTTCCTTTGATTAAATGAACTAGACCTCTAATGAAGGCCTGTACTATCATAAGTGAAGAAAATAGCTCTAGTCATTGCTCTGTGAAAAAAGGGGATCCTTCAGGGGTGCTGTGTGATGGTCGGGAGGGGAGGGAAGGGGAGGATATACATGTGACTAATCTGAGAACATGCATGTCTGTGAACAACAAAACTCTGTAAAAGTTAAAAGTAAAATAAAGGTTTAAAAAAAAAAAAAAAACACTACTGATCTTCTTGCATGACACTAAAGTTATTTAGGGAGTTTGGGATGGAGATGTACACACAACTGTATCTAAACCGGATAACTAACAAGGTCCCACTGTATAGCACAGGGAACTCTGCTCAATGTTATGTGGCAGCCTGGTTGGCGGGGGAGTTTGGTGAAGAATGGATACAAGTATTTGTATGGCTGAGCCCTTCTGCTGTCCACCTGAAACTATCACAGCATAGTTAATCGGCTATGTATGCCAAGTCACTTCAGTCATGTCTGACTCTTTGTGACCCTATGACTGTTAACTGCCAGGCTCCTCTATCCATGGAGATTCTCCAGGCAAGAGCACTGGAGTGGGTCGCCATGCCTTCCTCCAGGGGATCCTCCCCACCCAGGGATCCGACCGATGTCTCCTGCGGCTCTGGCATGGCGGGTGCATTCTTTATGGCTGAGCCACCATGGAAACCCTTATTTAATTAGCTATTTTTAATTTTTTTTTAACTTTTTAAAAACAAACATTACTAGTTATCTCTGAAGCCTACACTGTGCCGGTATTTGGGGCGATGGCAGCATCCCCTCGCCCCGTGACAGAACTTGCCAACTTCATAACAACAGCCCAGCAAACATCTGGCTCCTCCAATGTCTGGAAACTTCCCAGGGATGCCGGAAGCTGTCTCATTCCCCTAACATGGGGCCTGTGGCTTTATTTACAAGACAAACTAACAGAAGAAGGAGATAATGAATGAATAAGTAAACAAATGGACTGAGAATATGAACTAAGCTGAAAGACCGTGACCTTTTGACTGTATCTGATCCAATATTTCTATTTTTGGAATTTAATTTCTTCAATATCACATCCCATGTATGTTATGCTGTGCAATTAAGATTAAAAAGTAGCAAAGCCACATAAAAAGAGAAAAGACTCTCTATGGATCTCTTTTTCTATCTTTTAATAACCATGAATAATTTTTGATTACCATCATTGAATTCTCCAACTGTGAAATTACATCTTCTCTGAACAGCATTCTTGTTTTTTTCTTTTTCTTCACTACTCATTACTAACGGTGCAGCTCACATACAAAGACAAGCACCACAGGCAGCCAGAGCCCTTGGTCAATTTTCTCACTAAATACACTGGTAACTCTGGGGCTAAGGACATAGGGTTTACTGTGTCCGCAAATAAACTTTTCATTAATATGCATTTAGTTTGATTCGTAAATGGATGCAAATGAATACTAATGGCTTCTCTCTGTCTCTTCAGCTGGTGAGGCACTGGACCACATTCTTGGCTACTGTAATGAAGTGGAACAGTGGGGATAAACATACCTACCGTCCAGGTTGTGTGGGGTTCTGGCAGCACAGGTTCCGTGGCGAAGGATCCCACCACCTTTCCCTGGATTCTGTCCTGCTCTAGACTACACATACAGCTCCTTCCGCTCATAGTCCCTGCCCCAGCTTACACGCTGCATGTGGATTTCATTTCTGGATTCAGCCCATCTGGTTCCTCATCTTCCTCCATCCCTGGCTCAGAGTGGATTTTACTCTGACTCTGGCTACTGATCTAGCCATTCTGAGCACAGCTCCTCTCCAGCTTGCATACCCACCCTTCCCTCCAGTGGGTCTCCAGAGCTCTCCTCTCAAGACCCCTCTGTGCCACTGTTTCTTGACACTAGGGGCCAGAAACAGCATCTTGTGGGACCTACCAACCAGGTACCCTTAGGACTGACTGTAAAAAAACAAACAACAACAACAACTAAAACACCACCACACACCAGAAAGTCGTAGTTACATCAACAAACTAAGGAGCTTTTAAAAAATATGGATAACTCCTCAACTGCCATTAAAGACAAGCCCCAAAGTACACAGCCTAACTGGAGATCACTTTCCAAGAACCAACCCAGACCTGAGATGTCTGAACACTTAATTCCACTTATAAATCACTGGTGGCATTTTAACAAATTTCTCCAGAGTCCTGTGTTTCATTAAAGTGTATAATGAAGACGCTTCACTAGCAAATGTAGCTCATCAATACAGTGCAGATAAGTGTTCACCTACTATTTTCAGGCAAGAGATTAGTAATCCACTGTTTCCTTTATCATCATAGCTGCTGAGACGCTTGAATGAAAGTTTGTACCACAGTGTGAAAAAAAGTCGGTCTTCATTCGCTGAGGTTTCCAATATAACCATTTTACATCCATTTTACATTGTGCAGCTCACATACAAAGACAAGCACCACAGGCAGCCAGAGCCCTTGGTCAATTTTCTCACTAAATACACTGGTAACTCTGGGGCTAAGGACATAGGGTTTACTGTGTCCGCAAATAAACTTTTCATTAATATGCATTTAGTTTGATTCGTAAATGGATGCAAATGAATACTAATGGCTTCTCTCTGTCTCTTCAGCTGGTGAGGCACTGGACCACATTCTTGGCTACTGTAATGAAGTGGAACAGTGGGGATAAACATACCTACCGTCCAGGTTGTGTGGGGTTCTGGCAGCACAGGTTCCGTGGCGAAGGATCCCACCACCTTTCCCTGGATTCTGTCCTGCTCTAGACTACACATACAGCTCCTTCCGCTCATAGTCCCTGCCCCAGCTTACACGCTGCATGTGGATTTCATTTCTGGATTCAGCCCATCTGGTTCCTCATCTTCCTCCATCCCTGGCTCAGAGTGGATTTTACTCTGACTCTGGCTACTGATCTAGCCATTCTGAGCACAGCTCCTCTCCAGCTTGCATACCCACCCTTCCCTCCAGTGGGTCTCCAGAGCTCTCCTCTCAAGACCCCTCTGTGCCACTGTTTCTTGACACTAGGGGCCAGAAACAGCATCTTGTGGGACCTACCAACCAGGTACCCTTAGGACTGACTGTAAAAAAACAAACAACAACAACAACTAAAACACCACCACACACCAGAAAGTCGTAGTTACATCAACAAACTAAGGAGCTTTTAAAAAATATGGATAACTCCTCAACTGCCATTAAAGACAAGCCCCAAAGTACACAGCCTAACTGGAGATCACTTTCCAAGAACCAACCCAGACCTGAGATGTCTGAACACTTAATTCCACTTATAAATCACTGGTGGCATTTTAACAAATTTCTCCAGAGTCCTGTGTTTCATTAAAGTGTATAATGAAGACGCTTCACTAGCAAATGTAGCTCATCAATACAGTGCAGATAAGTGTTCACCTACTATTTTCAGGCAAGAGATTAGTAATCCACTGTTTCCTTTATCATCATAGCTGCTGAGACGCTTGAATGAAAGTTTGTACCACAGTGTGAAAAAAAGTCGGTCTTCATTCGCTGAGGTTTCCAATATAACCATTTTACATCCTTTACTGTTTAGGTCTTGTTATTTTGTTTTTGTGCTGGTACATAAAAGCAGTCACTCGGAGATCCTGATTGTATTTGTACTGTAGATACAGTTTTAAAAAAGAAGAAAAAGCTGTCTGCTCAGCTTTTTTGTGATTTCTTTTGCTGTACAAAAGCTTTTCAGTTTCATTAGGTCCCACAGGTTCATTTTTCTTTTGAGTTCCTAGAAAATCATAGCAAATGAAACAGACAAAGAATTAATCTCCAAAATCTACAAGCAACTCAGACAACTCAGCACTAGAAAAAGGAACAACCCAATCAAAAAATGGGAAAAGGACCTAACAGACACCTCTCCAAAGAGGACATACAGATGGCCCAAAAGCACATGAAACGATGCTCAACTTCACTTATAATTAGAGAAATGCAAATCAAAACTACAATGAGATATCACCTCACACCCGTCAGAATGGCCATCATCCACAAATCGACAGACAATAAATGCTGGAGAGGGTGTGGAGAAAAGGGAACACTCCTGCATTGCTGGTGGGAATGTAGATTGATACAGCCTCTATGGAAGACAGTATGGAGATGCCTTAAAAAACTAAAAATAGAAGCACCATACGACCCAGCAACCCCACTCTTAGGCTTATACCCTGATGAAAACAAATCTGAAAGAAGCACCTGTACCCCAATGTTTATTGCAGCTCTCTATACAATAGCTAGAACATGGAAGGAACCTAGATGCCCACTGATGAACGAATGGACACAAAAGCTCTGGTACATATATACAATGGAATACTACACAGCTGTAAAGAGAAATGCAGAAGAATCAGCCCTAATGAGGTGGCTGGATCTAGAACGTATCATCAAAAGTGAAGTCAGTCAGAAAGAGAAGGACAAATACAGTATATTAACACATATATATGGAATCTAGTAGGATGGTGATGATGGCGCACACAGTGAAGCAATGGAAAGACAGACATGGACAGTGGACATATGGACATTGTAGGGAAGGAACAGAGGGTGGGAGGCGTAAAGGAAGTAGCATGAAGGCCTGTACTATCATAACTGAAGAAAATAGCTCTAGTCATTGCTCTGTGAGAAAAGGGGATACTTCAGGGGTGCTGTGTGATGGTCGGGAGGGGTGGGAAGGGGGGGTATACATGTGACTGATCTGGGAACAGGCATGTCTGTAAACAACAAAACTCTGTAACAGTTAAAAGTAATATAAAGGTTTTAAAAAAAGAAGAAGTAAAAGAAAACAATTACCTCTTTTTCTTTCTTTGTAGAAAACACAGCAAGGCCTTTGGGATATGAGTTCCCCAGTTGGTTCTACCTTTGGGCACTTGGCAGTTACTTCCTGTTTTAAGGACTAGAGCTCTAACTAATTCCTTTCCCCAGTCTCTGTTTGCAAATGCTTAGCACTTGGGGAGAAGGAAACAAGGAGATGAACACAAAATAGGAGAGTGACTGGGGAGTTGAGCTTTAATGAGAGGATAAGGACAAAGACTGGAGATGTCATGTTTTCAAGACCTGGGGACTGGGAGACGAGACAGAGGAACATGGGGGGTGGACCGTGTGTACACACCTGAAGACACCAGCGACCCCTCCTACACCTCAAAGACCCCAGGACCTTGGATAAAGGGGAACTGTGTGTACACCAAGGGTCTTGGTGCTAAGAATAACAGGAAGCATTTCCATAGTTGTTGCTGTTGTTTAGTCCCTAAGTTGTGTCCAACTCTGGGACCCCATGGACTGCAGCACGCCAGGCTTCCCTGTCCTTCACTCTCTCTCAGAGTTCGCTCAAACTCATGTCCATTGAGTTGGTGAGCTATTTAACCATCTCATTCTCTATCACTGGCTTCTCCTCCGGTCTTCAATCTTTCCCAGCATCAGGGTTTTTTCCCAATGAGTCAGCTCTTCACATCAGACAGCCAGAGTATTGGAGCTTTAGCTTCAGTATCAGTCCTTCCAATGAATATTCAGGGTTGATTTCCTCTAGGATTGACTGGTTTGATCCCCCGAAGTCCAAGGGACTCTCAAGAGCCTCCGCCAGCACCACAGTTTGAAAGCATGTTTGAGACTGGAATAAAAGAAGAAGCCACCATAGGGGGCGGTCTCTGAGACCCTCCTTCAACATCTGGGCAGTGCAGATCGGATCACTTCTGGAGCTAATGGTAACAGTCACCAACTCCATCAGCTAAGAACAAGCATCCTCCATGTACTACTGGGGCAACAAGCTAGTTTAACGAAAGTGGAGAAGATATACAAATTAATATTTGATTTTGTTATGTCTTAAAACATCTCGGTCAGATTTTTGTTTGTTTTGGGGGACGAGGGGAACTAAGATCCCCTTTTTTCTGGTGGCTAAATGGTTCACACATAACTGGATTTGATCTTTAATTATACCCATACTATACGGCATAAACTACCACACAATCCTTTTAGGAAATACATTCATTATAAATAATTAAAGAAGAAGTGTGTTCAAGCTCTTTCCCTTTTTTTCCCAGCTTATGAGTCTTAGTTTATAGATATAATCTATAGTCCAATCTATTGATTTGATGGAAAAATTCCACTCATCTTCAAGGCTTACTTTGTCAGCTGAGGGATAATAAAATTTTGTATTTCCATTTCTATCCTAGTCTTTTTACTCCTAATTATTTCCCAGTTACCTTTTCTTTTTTTTAGCTCACTGTTAATACCTTTAACTCTCTAGCTTAATAACCCAACTTCGGAGTTTATATCTGAGTTAACATATTTATCATTTCTTTCACTGTGTAGTAGCTCTCTCCCCAAGAAGAAAATACAGAAGAAAACTCCATCTTTTAAGATTTGTTCCTTGTTCATTCAGTTAATTGATTTGTGTAAGGGTTTTGTCTTGAGCAATATCCAAACCAGGCAAATATCTAAAATTCAGTTAATGGTGATAGAGTTCGCTCAAACTGATGTCCATTGAGTTGGTGAGCTATTTAACCATCTCATTCTCTATCACTGGCTTCTCCTCCGGTCTTCAATCTTTCCCAGCATCAGGGTTTTTTCCCAATGAGTCAGCTCTTCACATCAGACAGCCAGAGTATTGGAGCTTTAGCTTCAGTATCAGTCCTTCCAATGAATATTCAGGGTTGATTTCCTCTAGGATTGACTGGTTTGATCCCCCGAAGTCCAAGGGACTCTCAAGAGCCTCCGCCAGCACCACAGTTTGAAAGCATGTTTGAGACTGGAATAAAAGAAGAAGCCACCATAGGGGGCGGTCTCTGAGACCCTCCTTCAACATCTGGGCAGTGCAGATCGGATCACTTCTGGAGCTAATGGTAACAGTCACCAACTCCATCAGCTAAGAACAAGCATCCTCCATGTACTACTGGGGCAACAAGCTAGTTTAACGAAAGTGGAGAAGATATACAAATTAATATTTGATTTTGTTATGTCTTAAAACATCTCGGTCAGATTTTTGTTTGTTTTGGGGGACGAGGGGAACTAAGATCCCCTTTTTTCTGGTGGCTAAATGGTTCACACATAACTGGATTTGATCTTTAATTATACCCATACTATACGGCATAAACTACCACACAATCCTTTTAGGAAATACATTCATTATAAATAATTAAAGAAGAAGTGTGTTCAAGCTCTTTCCCTTTTTTTCCCAGCTTATGAGTCTTAGTTTATAGATATAATCTATAGTCCAATCTATTGATTTGATGGAAAAATTCCACTCATCTTCAAGGCTTACTTTGTCAGCTGAGGGATAATAAAATTTTGTATTTCCATTTCTATCCTAGTCTTTTTACTCCTAATTATTTCCCAGTTACCTTTTCTTTTTTTTAGCTCACTGTTAATACCTTTAACTCTCTAGCTTAATAACCCAACTTCGGAGTTTATATCTGAGTTAACATATTTATCATTTCTTTCACTGTGTAGTAGCTCTCTCCCCAAGAAGAAAATACAGAAGAAAACTCCATCTTTTTAAGATTTGTTCCTTGTTCATTCAGTTAATTGATTTGTGTAAGGGTTTTGTCTTGAGCAATATCCAAACCAGGCAAATATCTAAAATTCATGTTGGATTAGGGCTCAGGTGAGCAAGATTAAGTATAGCAGGTGCTACAATTCGAATGACTGGGATCATTATGGAGTTTACAAAAGGTAATCTTATCAGCCTTCCTGGAATGGTTTGAATTGAAAAGCAAACTTAGGGCTTCCCCTGGTGGTCCAGTGGGTAAGGACACCGCCTTGCAGTGCAAGGGGCGCCGGTTCGAGCCCTGGCCTGGGAAGATCCCACGTGCCGCGGAGCGGCTGGACTGATGTGTCCAATCACCGAGCCGAAGCTCTGGAGCGCATGCGCCCAGAGCCGGCTCTGCAACAACAGATGCCATCGCGATGGGAGGCCCACAGGAGCCAAAGAACTAAGACGAATGAAAATAGAGAAATGAAAGACCAATAGAAATGGCCCACCCGCTCCCTTCCCTCCCCAACCCGACCCCTGCCCAAAGTAAATAAATAAATAAATCTTTAAAAAAAAAAAAAAAAATGAAAAGCAAACTTAGCAAATGTTTCTCAGTGAGGTCCCCAAGGGTGCCATAACTTTAGCAATTTAAGTGAATTCATTTCTCTTTAGGGTCTGGTCCTGAGCCCTGAAGGTTTAGAAATACAATCAATAAAAAAGAACATCGGAAGTAGCTCATGCTCTCTGGAAAGACTCACATTAACTGGATCCCCAGCTACTGATGTGTAACAACCAGAATGGCAATTTAGTAGACCGCAATGAAACACAAAGCAAAGAACCAGACCAGATCTTCTTGCTTCTTGTTCATTTGCTCTCCTGTAGACAGATCTACAAGGAAAGCTACATTATTATTTGGAAGAGGAGAAACATCAAACAGAGGGAGCAGGTTGAAGGATATTAACTGATGCTGCCAGAAGCCATCCTCCACTTCTGGAGCCTGTCCCTGACCCTGGGCTGGGTCTAGCTCCCAGGTTTATGTTGGAAACTTTAGCCAGCACGCAAGTGGCGTTCTTTTCTCTGAACTCAGCTATAATCAGCATCTTTCTTTCTTTTTTAAATTCTGATTTTTTTTTTCTTTCTACAATCACAGGTTTTTAGGTTCTACAGAGTCTTGCTGTGTACATATCTGTAAATTCTGATTTTTATATACTGTTTAAACATTCTTAGATTTAGAGGGAAAATGTTACCTACATTGTGTCTTCATGGGGGGCTTCCCTGGTGACGCGGTGGTGTTCGCCTGCCAGTGTAGGAGACGCGGGTTCGATCCCTGATCTGGGAAGATCCCACATGCTGCAGAGCAGCTAAGCCTGTGAGCCACAACCATTGAGCCTGTGCTCTAGGGCCTCAGAGCCACAACTATGGAGCCCATGTGCTGCAACTACTGAAGTCCATGTGCCCTACAGCCCGAGTTCCACAACAAGAGAAGTCACCACAGCAAGAAGCTAGCTCACCTCAATTAGAGGGTAACCCCCACTCCCTGCAACTAGAGAAGAGCCTGCAGCAGTGAAGGCCCAGAAAATCCAAAAATTAAAAAAAAAATCTTCATGGGGTCACTTTCAGATTATTGACACTAGGATGCATTATTAGGCTAGACAAACTGAAGATGCTACCATAAAGAGTTAACACCCCCTTCTTTTTAAATGCAGGAATTTGGAGAGAAATGCCAATCGCCTAAAGACATCAATTTTTCTTCACCCAAACTGTAATTAGACCTTGAATAGTCATCTTCTTTGACGTATAAAATCATGTCTTTTTTAACAAAAAAGGAGTCTTGGATTGAGTTCTTTAGACTTCAGTAGAAGTAAAGAAGGATTCTAAATTAAGACTTGAAACCTTTAAAACTGACTAGGGAAGGACCCAAATTGTCTTTCTGATACCAAAATTTTTTTTTGCACTGTCTCTCCTAATAATATTATTATTATTAATAATAGTAGGTAACAATTATTGAATGGTTCGTTTATATCAATGACTGTTTTGGGTGCTTAACATACATTAGCCCATTAAACACACAAACATATGTGTGAGTTAAGAATTAGTATTATCATTTTACAAAAGAGGAAAAAAGATACGGAGATTAAATAACTTACCCAATATAGTGCTATATGTTGCTGCCTTCAGTGGGTTTTAGACCATGATAAACCGTGTTTCTTGTTTCTTGTCCAAAAGAATCACATGTAGTAATATTTTTAAAAAATTTATTACCACTTCCACATTACTGACTTCCAAATGTCTGTAGACCCAGATGAAATGATCATTGAGTCTTGTGATTTTTCTTAACACAGAAGTTTGTTCCAAATTAAAATTTGTTACCCTGAGAATTTCAGCAAAAGCTGCCTACATTTCTGAACATTTCTTTCAAGAAATATGTCCAATATGTGTTTGTTATGTTGGAGCTGTTATTGGCACAATGGGAGAAAGCAGACTTTTAAGCACCATTTCAAAGTGAAATTAATGGGAATATCTTCATTAATGTGGGAAAAATCATCTTGTTTTAAACTAATTTGGGCAATCTGTATAAATGTGTTTAACAGCGGCAGTTTCTGGACCTTTTAATCAGGCAGTATGTTATATTATAAAAGTACTAAAAAAGAATATACTGAGGATATATGTCTTTAGAAAAGCTAAACTGTGAACACATATCTCTTGAATATTTTTCTATGTTTTAACCTAATTATTGGAGTTACAATCAGTAGTCCAAAAGCACTGATATTTCTGTGTCACTGTGGAAACATAATTAACTTGCCCTTTTGACCTATTTCCAGCAAAGCATATGCCAGAGATTCAACTTGAGAGCCAGATGGTCACCAGGAGCTCCATCGCCTGGTGGTGAGATCAAAGCTGCACAATCAGACTTTATGTTTCCAGGTACTAGTTGTGACTAAGATACATTTTCTGCCAAAGATGCTTGAAACCTTTAAAACTGACTAGGGAAGGACCCAAATTGTCTTTCTGATACCAAAATTTTTTTTTGCACTGTCTCTCCTAATAATATTATTATTATTAATAATAGTAGGTAACAATTATTGAATGGTTCGTTTATATCAATGACTGTTTTGGGTGCTTAACATACATTAGCCCATTAAACACACAAACATATGTGTGAGTTAAGAATTAGTATTATCATTTTACAAAAGAGGAAAAAAGATACGGAGATTAAATAACTTACCCAATATAGTGCTATATGTTGCTGCCTTCAGTGGGTTTTAGACCATGATAAACCGTGTTTCTTGTTTCTTGTCCAAAAGAATCACATGTAGTAATATTTTTAAAAAATTTATTACCACTTCCACATTACTGACTTCCAAATGTCTGTAGACCCAGATGAAATGATCATTGAGTCTTGTGATTTTTCTTAACACAGAAGTTTGTTCCAAATTAAAATTTGTTACCCTGAGAATTTCAGCAAAAGCTGCCTACATTTCTGAACATTTCTTTCAAGAAATATGTCCAATATGTGTTTGTTATGTTGGAGCTGTTATTGGCACAATGGGAGAAAGCAGACTTTTAAGCACCATTTCAAAGTGAAATTAATGGGAATATCTTCATTAATGTGGGAAAAATCATCTTGTTTTAAACTAATTTGGGCAATCTGTATAAATGTGTTTAACAGCGGCAGTTTCTGGACCTTTTAATCAGGCAGTATGTTATATTATAAAAGTACTAAAAAAGAATATACTGAGGATATATGTCTTTAGAAAAGCTAAACTGTGAACACATATCTCTTGAATATTTTTCTATGTTTTAACCTAATTATTGGAGTTACAATCAGTAGTCCAAAAGCACTGATATTTCTGTGTCACTGTGGAAACATAATTAACTTGCCCTTTTGACCTATTTCCAGCAAAGCATATGCCAGAGATTCAACTTGAGAGCCAGATGGTCACCAGGAGCTCCATCGCCTGGTGGTGAGATCAAAGCTGCACAATCAGACTTTATGTTTCCAGGTACTAGTTGTGACTAAGATACATTTTTCTGCCAAAAGAGTTCTTGCTTCTAAAAAAAAAAAAAAAGTCAAAGGAATTAAATACTCTGGTGGCTGAGATAGTGAAGAACCCACCTACCAGTGCAGGAGAGGTAAGAGATGCAGGTTCAATCCCTGGATCGGGAAGATACCCTGGAGAAAAGAACAGCAACCTACTCCAGTGTTCTTGCCTGAAGACAATCCCATGATAGAGGAACCCGGTGGGCTACAGTCCACAGGGTCACAAAGAGTTGGACACAACTGAATAACCAAGAACACACACATTAAATACTCAGTAATATAAACATTCATTTTTAAATCCTTGTTATGTCATTAAACTAGTAAATACTAGTGACAAAGTTTGTTTTCATTCCAACATTTTAGTCACATTCTGGTGTAACTCTTAAGACACTCATGTACAAATGCATTTTTCATGACTATAGATCTAAAGGAATAATATGCTTAAAAAGAAGGCAAGTCAGAAATCAAAAACAAAACAGCCTATCTACTCAACCTGATTGATGGGCTCTCTTGGTGGTGTATTCTTTTCTGAGATGTGAAATATTTTGTGTTTTAAAATTTTAGTATAAACAACAAAAATCTGTAAAAGTAAAAAGTAAAATAAAAATTAAAAAAATTTTTTTTTTAGTAAAACAAAGGTTCTAAATTTGAGTAATGGTCACTTCTAAAGGGCAAAAACTCACAACACTCCAAAACATGTCTGCAGACCTGGTTAGGAAAACAATGAAATAGAGTACTTTCAGAAAAAAAGAAAATTAAAAATGCAGTTTGTTGTCCCTCTCTGTGTTTCAACGATTTATGCTTGCCTTTGGAGTTCAGGATACCAGAAAGCTGTCCCCGACTCTGTACCTTGGGGGCTTGATTGTTATCTTATCTACACTTATTCCATTCTTGGGTACTTCTTAGGCCTTCAGGCCTTTTGTGGGTTCCCATTAACTTGAGCTTGTTCCATATCCATTAAAAATTAGATACACTTAAGAAAAGGATATTTAGGAACAAGGTACCTTGCTTTTTGCTATTGTCAGCATTTTGATTGTGCTATTTTGGAACTTTTAATACACAGTTTAAAGAATGAGGAGAAAAAGGTACGGAAAAGGAGAAGTAGGAAGGACAGCAGCATTAGGAAGTAGAGAAGAATGAAAAGAATGAAAAAGAGTAGTAAAGCAGATAGAAAAGGAGAAAGGAAGAGGAGAGGAGAGAAAGCCAAGGAATAGAGAGTACTGCAAAAAGAAAAATCATAAAAAAAATAGTTATTTTTGGAGGCAAGATTATTTTATGGTAGAAAAAAAGAAGAGTGAGAAAACTTTCTACTCTTCTTTGTATATGTGTCACTGTACAAAGAATTATTCTATATGCAAATTGCCTACAGTCTTATAAACAAAGTTTTTAAATGTACCCATGTCCAGTGGTTAAGACTCTATGCTTCCACTGAAGGGGGCACTAGTTTGATCCCTGGTGAGGGAAGCTCTGCATGCCTTTGCAGTGAGGTGCAAAAAACCTTTTTTAAATGTACACACTCCGACATTTTCACTCCTTGGACTCTACTTTCTAGAAGTATGTAATGCATGAAATTCGAATCCATTTCATTCTTTCTCCCTTTAGATAAGTGTGTAAGGAACTATTTCCTCAATACCAGCAGGATTAGGAAATTAGCCAAAATTACTGACTGCTAAGAATACCATGCTGATAAAGTTAACATTTCAGATCTGATGAAATTAAGGCTACAAGCCCCTTCCAAAACCCTGGCAGAAGACCCGGTAATATGTTTACATGTCTTCTGTTTATGTAAAGTTTGTAAAAGAGATTTTTGTGTCCATTTTCTCTGAAAGGAACCCCGAAATCTGTCTGAGCTCCAGGCCCCACAAAATTTGGATCTGTCATGGAATAGGTTATTCAAGGAGACTGTCAAATCTGCTTTAGGAACTCTGAAGAAAATTGTGCAAAATAGTTCTGGAAGCTCTTTATATGAGGTCCTGCCTAAATACAAGGGGTGCTTAGAAACTTAGGGGACTTCTCAAAGTCTCTTCCAGACCCTAGCTGCTATTTTTACTTTATAAAAAGGGCATTTGTTATGAAACAGTTTAAAAATTAGATACACTTAAGAAAAGGATATTTAGGAACAAGGTACCTTGCTTTTTGCTATTGTCAGCATTTTGATTGTGCTATTTTGGAACTTTTAATACACAGTTTAAAGAATGAGGAGAAAAAGGTACGGAAAAGGAGAAGTAGGAAGGACAGCAGCATTAGGAAGTAGAGAAGAATGAAAAGAATGAAAAAGAGTAGTAAAGCAGATAGAAAAGGAGAAAGGAAGAGGAGAGGAGAGAAAGCCAAGGAATAGAGAGTACTGCAAAAAGAAAAATCATAAAAAAAATAGTTATTTTTGGAGGCAAGATTATTTTATGGTAGAAAAAAAGAAGAGTGAGAAAACTTTCTACTCTTCTTTGTATATGTGTCACTGTACAAAGAATTATTCTATATGCAAATTGCCTACAGTCTTATAAACAAAGTTTTTAAATGTACCCATGTCCAGTGGTTAAGACTCTATGCTTCCACTGAAGGGGGCACTAGTTTGATCCCTGGTGAGGGAAGCTCTGCATGCCTTTGCAGTGAGGTGCAAAAAACCTTTTTTTAAATGTACACACTCCGACATTTTCACTCCTTGGACTCTACTTTCTAGAAGTATGTAATGCATGAAATTCGAATCCATTTCATTCTTTCTCCCTTTAGATAAGTGTGTAAGGAACTATTTCCTCAATACCAGCAGGATTAGGAAATTAGCCAAAATTACTGACTGCTAAGAATACCATGCTGATAAAGTTAACATTTCAGATCTGATGAAATTAAGGCTACAAGCCCCTTCCAAAACCCTGGCAGAAGACCCGGTAATATGTTTACATGTCTTCTGTTTATGTAAAGTTTGTAAAAGAGATTTTTGTGTCCATTTTCTCTGAAAGGAACCCCGAAATCTGTCTGAGCTCCAGGCCCCACAAAATTTGGATCTGTCATGGAATAGGTTATTCAAGGAGACTGTCAAATCTGCTTTAGGAACTCTGAAGAAAATTGTGCAAAATAGTTCTGGAAGCTCTTTATATGAGGTCCTGCCTAAATACAAGGGGTGCTTAGAAACTTAGGGGACTTCTCAAAGTCTCTTCCAGACCCTTGAGACTAGGACTATTTTTTTTAAGCTCTTGGAATCAAAAAGGTCATTTGTTATGAAACAGTTTAAAATATAGGCTTATACTATTATCTACCTCTAGAGCTCTATTTTCCACATGTTGAAGATGGCTAGATAGAGACAGACAGACAGACACAGATCTCCAAGGCAGTTTCAAGTGCCTCCTCCTCTTCTATAATGAATTGGGCCATATTTCAGTCTTTGACATTTCACTATAAAACCCCAGCCAGCAAAAACCTGTAATCCATAAGGCTGTATCGGGTACCATGCCATTATGTAAAAGATAACATAATACAAGGACAATGATAATCCCAGATACCTATGCACAAAGAGAGGATGATGATGAATAAAGTAAAAGGTTAAATACTTTCATATACTTGAATGCTAAAAACAGTGTTCTAAGCGAGTGAACTTAATATAACCATGATAACCCTTAAGCAATGCTCTCATTTGCTTAGGCTTACAATAAACACACAACTGTTGTGCGCACAGTTTTCAAGGAAAGTAAAGCTTAAAGGAAGTTGTATTCTAGACCAAGGATGGCCAGAAAAATGGCATTAATCCAGCTATTTCTTGTTCCTATCCTGGGGCAGACATCAATAATCAATTATCAGTTTCTTTTTCTACATTCCAGGGAGGCATTGCCAATTGATCCACGTGGACACGCGAAATAAAACTTAAGTGAATAAACCAGGTTTAAACCAAGAACAGAGTGGTCAGGAGACAACAAGGAAATAGAATCACTCTCCCTTCCTGACTCCCACCCACCCAAATCTGTCACTACTGCTTCTCATTATGACACTTCTTTTCAAATGACTTCACTCTCATAAGGACTCGTCTTCAAGAAAAATAAGGCAGTTAGCCAGTTTATGAGTAAACCCCCTCTCTTTCCTGGTGACATGTTAAGGGTAACGATGACTGAGAATCTTGTCTTCATGCTTGGCTCTCCCCATGACCTCAGCCAACATATCCACTGACTCCCCCGGGGCCCGTGCTCCAGGCGTGGTCTCCTGCTTTCTCTGGCTCAGCACACGGCTGGACACCATCTGTCTAAACAAGGAGCCCCTCAGCCCACAGCCCCGCGTTGCTCATGTTCTGCCTCTTCAACCGTCTGCGGCTTAGGGCTTGGCACACGCCAGGGAAACTTCCCAGGGCTCTCCCTGTGTTCTGAAGAGAGTTTAACCATGGAAAAGGCAATGGTGACAAGCGGACCTTTCATCTTCTTGGAAGAGGCGGCCCTTTCATCACTTTCTGTTCTTGAGCAACAGGCGAAGACACGGAGAAGGACACTGATGACTTTGAAGGGGGAGCTAATTAAATACGAGCAATGGCTGTGTACGTCTGTCTTTCAGCTTAGCAAGGGCTTATGGAGAGGACCCGGCACTGCAAAATGGCGGCCGGGGAGTGGAGCTCCATCTTAAAGTATGTCTCAGCACAGGACCAAGGGGCCACTACCGTGGGTGGGCTCTCTGGGGATGCATTTGGTGACACCATTAAGCTTTCTTTTCACACCTGTCAGTTGTTCTAAGCGAGTGAACTTAATATAACCATGATAACCCTTAAGCAATGCTCTCATTTGCTTAGGCTTACAATAAACACACAACTGTTGTGCAGTTTTCAAGGAAAGTAAAGCTTAAAGGAAGTTGTATTCTAGACCAAGGATGGCCAGAAAAATGGCATTAATCCAGCTATTTCTTGTTCCTATCCTGGGGCAGACATCAATAATCAATTATCAGTTTCTTTTTCTACATTCCAGGGAGGCATTGCCAATTGATCCACGTGGACACGCGAAATAAAACTTAAGTGAATAAACCAGGTTTAAACCAAGAACAGAGTGGTCAGGAGACAACAAGGAAATAGAATCACTCTCCCTTCCTGACTCCCACCCACCCAAATCTGTCACTACTGCTTCTCATTATGACACTTCTTTTCAAATGACTTCACTCTCATAAGGACTCGTCTTCAAGAAAAATAAGGCAGTTAGCCAGTTTATGAGTAAACCCCCTCTCTTTCCTGGTGACATGTTAAGGGTAACGATGACTGAGAATCTTGTCTTCATGCTTGGCTCTCCCCATGACCTCAGCCAACATATCCACTGACTCCCCCGGGGCCCGTGCTCCAGGCGTGGTCTCCTGCTTTCTCTGGCTCAGCACACGGCTGGACACCATCTGTCTAAACAAGGAGCCCCTCAGCCCACAGCCCCGCGTTGCTCATGTTCTGCCTCTTCAACCGTCTGCGGCTTAGGGCTTGGCACACGCCAGGGAAACTTCCCAGGGCTCTCCCTGTGTTCTGAAGAGAGTTTAACCATGGAAAAGGCAATGGTGACAAGCGGACCTTTCATCTTCTTGGAAGAGGCGGCCCTTTCATCACTTTCTGTTCTTGAGCAACAGGCGAAGACACGGAGAAGGACACTGATGACTTTGAAGGGGGAGCTAATTAAATACGAGCAATGGCTGTGTACGTCTGTCTTTCAGCTTAGCAAGGGCTTATGGAGAGGACCCGGCACTGCAAATTGGCGGCCGGGGAGTGGAGCTCCATCTTAAAGTATGTCTCAGCACAGGACCAAGGGGCCACTACCGGTGGGTGGGCTCTCTGGGGATGCATTTGGTGACACCATTAAGCTTTCTTTTCACACCTGTCAGCCAGAATTTTGAGAAATACCGATGTTTCCATTTTTAGGGAAGTAGGCAAATAAACAGAATGGTGGTCTCTAACCAATTCACCTAAATGTACACCTATGGCAGATTGGGGTCGATGTGTGGCAGTAAAGAAGAAAACCCTGTAAAAATAATGATAATAAATAAAATGTGCATGGAGTAAAAGAAAAAAAAAGTAGGCAGTGATTGGCCAGAGCCCTTGCCCTCCTGTTCTCCCCCTACCTCCATGCTAACAGCACACAAACCCAGGATGCGAGTAGAATCTGGCTGAGGCTGAAGGTGAGGGAGGATGATGGAGGGCAAGGATATGAGGGTCTTCCAGACAAACTCCTTTCTCAAAAATCTCGCTGACTCTTTCATTTCATCAATTTATTTAGTTAAGGTACATTTATTGCCTCCTCTACTCAGGGCTTCCCAGGTGGCTCAGGTGGTAAAGAATCTGCTTGCTAATGCAGGAGCCCCAGGAGAAGCAGGTTCAATGCCTGGGTTGGGAGGATCCCCTGGAGGAGGGCATGGCAACCTGCTCCAGTAGCCTTGCCTGGAGAATCCCATGGACAGAAGAACCTGGTGGGCTACAGTCCCTGGGGTCACAAAGAGCCAGACATGACTAAAGTAGCTGATCACTCAGCTCAACTTACTACTCAAGGCAGGGCCAGGACTAAGCTCTGTTTACTAAAAGAAAAATCAGTCTGAAAATTAGGCGTAGGTCTTCTTGTTTCTCGATCATGTAATGTATATACCAAGTAAGCACATATATATTCCTCATTCAACTCTGTGATACAAGTATGATTCTCATCTTTTGCCAAGTGATAAAACAGAGACTCAGGGAGGTTATACAGCTCAATCTGTCTCTCAGGATTAAATGTGGCCAAAATGGATTTGAACCCAAACCTGTCCTACCATACTACCTCAATCATCACAATTGAATGAAAGAAATAAACATCTATATGCATGTGTGCCTGCTTAGTTGCTCAGTTGTGTCCAACTCTCTGCAACTCCAGGGATGCAAAGGCTCCTCTGTCCATGGGACTTCCCAGGCAAAAATACTACAGTGGGTTGTCATTCCCTTCTCCAGGGGCTCTTCCTGACCTAGGGATCAAAATCAGGTCTCCTACATTGCAGGCATATTCCTTACCATCTGAACCACTAGGGAAGCCCAAACATGTATATACAATGGCCTTCAAAGGGATTAATTGCTATCATGCAGGCGTGGGTTATCACGCTATAGGACAGTGTGGTTGAGAATCACATTCTGTTCAAGGACTTTTTTTTTTTTAATTTTTTTGGCCACTTTTATTGGTCTTTCATTTATCTATTTTCATCCATCTTTATTCGTTGGCCTGTGTGGGCCTCCCGTCGCAGTAGCCCCTCTCGTTGCAGAGCACTGGCCCCAGATGCATACACTCCAGAGCTCCAGCTCAGTAATTGGACACATCGGTCCAGCCGCTCCTTGGTACGTGGGATCCTCCCAGGCCAGGGATCGAACCAGCACTCCTTGCACTGCAAGGCGAATTCTTTACCCACTGGATTACCAAGAAAGCCCCTGTTCAAGGACTTCTGACCCCCACTTGGTCCTTATGAGGAGTAAAATGTGGACGGTCCCTAATAGAGAAATCAGGAGCACTGTTTTCTTATTTTATAACAGCACACAGTTGTCAAAGCAGCCATGCTGCCCAGGTTAATGATGTGCACTATGGTTTCAGTCTTAGACAACTTCAGCTCAAATATCACCTTGGTTAGATGACCGCTGTAAGAAACTTAAAAGGCCGATCAATCCAGGAAGCTCATCTGTACCAAAAAGCAAGTCAGTCAAACAGAAACCCAGGCTAAGTAACTTTTACTTTTACAAAGGCCATGGGAGAAGCAAAAGTATCTCCTATTGAAACTTTAGGATATAGCTGTGATACAAGTATGATTCTCATCTTTTGCCAAGTGATAAAACAGAGACTCAGGGAGGTTATACAGCTCAATCTGTCTCTCAGGATTAAATGTGGCCAAAATGGATTTGAACCCAAACCTGTCCTACCATACTACCTCAATCATCACAATTGAATGAAAGAAATAAACATCTATATGCATGTGTGCCTGCTTAGTTGCTCAGTTGTGTCCAACTCTCTGCAACTCCAGGGATGCAAAGGCTCCTCTGTCCATGGGACTTCCCAGGCAAAAATACTACAGTGGGTTGTCATTCCCTTCTCCAGGGGCTCTTCCTGACCTAGGGATCAAAATCAGGTCTCCTACATTGCAGGCATATTCCTTACCATCTGAACCACTAGGGAAGCCCAAACATGTATATACAATGGCCTTCAAAGGGATTAATTGCTATCATGCAGGCGTGGGTTATCACGCTATAGGACAGTGTGGTTGAGAATCACATTCTGTTCAAGGACTTTTTTTTTTTTAATTTTTTTGGCCACTTTTATTGGTCTTTCATTTATCTATTTTCATCCATCTTTATTCGTTGGCCTGTGTGGGCCTCCCGTCGCAGTAGCCCCTCTCGTTGCAGAGCACTGGCCCCAGATGCATACACTCCAGAGCTCCAGCTCAGTAATTGGACACATCGGTCCAGCCGCTCCTTGGTACGTGGGATCCTCCCAGGCCAGGGATCGAACCAGCACTCCTTGCACTGCAAGGCGAATTCTTTACCCACTGGATTACCAAGAAAGCCCCTGTTCAAGGACTTCTGACCCCCACTTGGTCCTTATGAGGAGTAAAATGTGGACGGTCCCTAATAGAGAAATCAGGAGCACTGTTTTCTTATTTTATAACAGCACACAGTTGTCAAAGCAGCCATGCTGCCCAGGTTAATGATGTGCACTATGGTTTCAGTCTTAGACAACTTCAGCTCAAATATCACCTTGGTTAGATGACCGCTGTAAGAAACTTAAAAGGCCGATCAATCCAGGAAGCTCATCTGTACCAAAAAGCAAGTCAGTCAAACAGAAACCCAGGCTAAGTAACCGTTGTGATATCACTTTTACAAAGGCCATGGGAGAAGCAAAAGTATCTCCTATTGAAACTTTAGGATATAGCTGATCATTATTTTATTAAGTCTGCTAAAACAAATACACAAATAATGTTTTAAAGAACTGAATTATAGGGGCTTCCCTGGTGGTCCAGTGAGTAAACAGTCCGCCTTGCAGTGCAAGGGGCACCAATTTGATCTCTGGCCCCAGAAGATCCCATGTGCCACAGAAGATCCCATGTGCTGTATCCAGTTACGAATCAGTGCTTTGGAGCACATGCACACAGAGCCGGTGCTCTGCAACGAGAGGCCACTGCAATGAGAGGCCCACACAGGCCAAAGAATAAAGATGGATGAAAAATAAATAAATAGAAAATCAATGAAAAGAGGCCAAAATTTAAAAAAAAAAAAAAAAAAAAACTGAATTATAGTAACACATTTTCTTGGCAATGTCCATTTTAAAAAATGCATCAACATAATAAGAAAAGGGACTCAGGGACTTCCCTGGGTATCCAGGGGCAAAGACTCCATACTCACAATGCAGGGAGCCTGGGGTTCAATCCCTGGTCAGGGAACTGGATCTCACACGCTGCAACTAAAGATTTAGCATGCTACATGGAAGATCAAAGATACCAAATGCCACAACAAAGACTCAACACAGCCGAAATAAATATTTTTAAAAAAGAAAAGAGACTCATATAAATAAATGGGCAACTACAACCTTTTACTATCGTGTTATCATTATAAAACTCCTCACTCTGGAAAGTCTCATCACTTTGGTTTCTTTTCAGTATGTGGAGGAAAATGATAACCAAGTATGTGTCTCTCTGGGGACTGTGGTAGGACTTGTATGTAGGCTGAGCACAGAACTAGGGAAAAAGAAAAATCAGTGCATTTCCATAAAGAGGAACACAAGAAACTCATGCCCCTGAAAAATGAAGAGTACCTGATTCCAAAACGTTTACTTTTTTATGCTGTTATCACAAGGCACTATGGTTTCAGAAAGTTAGATGACCGCTGTAAGAAACTTAAAAGGCCGATCAATCCAGGAAGCTCATCTGTACCAAAAAGCAAGTCAGTCAAACAGAAACCCAGGCTAAGTAACCGTTGTGATATCACTTTTACAAAGGCCATGGGAGAAGCAAAAGTATCTCCTATTGAAACTTTAGGATATAGCTGATCATTATTTTATTAAGTCTGCTAAAACAAATACACAAATAATGTTTTAAAGAACTGAATTATAGGGGCTTCCCTGGTGGTCCAGTGAGTAAACAGTCCGCCTTGCAGTGCAAGGGGCACCAATTTGATCTCTGGCCCCAGAAGATCCCATGTGCCACAGAAGATCCCATGTGCTGTATCCAGTTACGAATCAGTGCTTTGGAGCACATGCACACAGAGCCGGTGCTCTGCAACGAGAGGCCACTGCAATGAGAGGCCCACACAGGCCAAAGAATAAAGATGGATGAAAAATAAATAAATAGAAAATCAATGAAAAGAGGCCAAAATTTAAAAAAAAAAAAAAAAAAAAACTGAATTATAGTAACACATTTTCTTGGCAATGTCCATTTTAAAAAATGCATCAACATAATAAGAAAAGGGACTCAGGGACTTCCCTGGGTATCCAGGGGCTAAGACTCCAGGCTCCCAATGCAAGGAGCCTGGGGTTCAATCCCTGGTCAGGGAACTGGATCTCACACGCTGCAACTAAAGATTTAGCATGCTACATGGAAGATCAAAGATACCAAATGCCACAACAAAGACTCAACACAGCCGAAATAAATATTTTTAAAAAAGAAAAGAGACTCATATAAATAAATGGGCAACTACAACCTTTTACTATCGTGTTATCATTATAAAACTCCTCACTCTGGAAAGTCTCATCACTTTGGTTTCTTTTCAGTATGTGGAGGAAAATGATAACCAAGTATGTGTTTCTCTGGGGACTGTGGTAGGACTTGTATGTAGGCTGAGCACAGAACTAGGGAAAAAGAAAAATCAGTGCATTTCCATAAAAGAGGAACACAAGAAACTCATGCCCCTGAAAAATGAAGAGTACCTGATTCCAAAACGTTTGCTTTTTTATGCTGTTATCACAAGGCAAAGGTTCCTTGCTCATACTCCATTCCATATTCTCAGTTAGTACTTTCTCACTGGCAATATTTATTTTCCTTTTAGTCCTGAGGGGGGAAATAGAGGAGCTTATGTTTGTCCCCTGGGTGAATTGAATAAGGGCGTCAAAATCCAGTCGTTGTAATTGGTTGCACATCCGTCCCCGCTAGACAAGGGCGGGCCCAAGGCGGATGTTCCAGCCTGCGGCTCACTCGCTGGAGCTAATTTGGCTTCCCCCACATTTTCAGTTCGTTGACTCAGCTGCAGCTGTTTAGACACGGCCTTTCCTCGCAGCAGGCACCAGCCTGGGGCTTCTCCTAAATGGCTAGAGTGGCGGGCAGCCCCTCAGCCCCTTCCTCTAGTGGGAAATAGCCCGTGATTGCAGGGGGAAACGGAGGGCTGAATTGAAGCAGTGTTTTTTTCCCAAATGGAAAAATTGAATAACCTGTGTTTGTTTCTTGGCTATTTTAGGTACGACAGAATGCTTACTACAAAACTGATTTCACAACATTTTGGACGCGTTTATAAAAGAAGCATTTCTGTGGAGACCGTCTTTTTCTCTTAACAAAAGATTTTCCCCCTCTAAATATTGAGGACTAACATCTGGGGTTTTCCCTTATTTCCTCAGTCCAGTGTCTCATCCAGTCCCACCAGTGGGTTACACATGGGTCTTCCAAACCTTCCCTCTCAAAAATTTCCAAGCCCAAGGCTTGTCCTTGAGGGACCTTGCTCAGAACGTTCCCCAGCTGAGCCAAGCACAAGTCCACCTGCCATCTTTTGGTTCTCAGACCACCACTGGTCCCGCAGGAAACCACAGCTCAGCACACCGGCCCACCCACTGGGGATGGGGACCAGTTTGCACTCAGCTTCCTTCTCCAGTAGCTTGTCTATGTTTCCCTCATCCCCCACCTCCAACAGGCAAGCAGAGAGACCTCTGCTTCTATTGTGCAAAGGAGCCTGGGAGAATCTACTTAGAGATGGTAATGACATGTAAGCTAAGAGCTGATCCTGTGGATCATTCTTTATTGCTTATTTGTTGGCTTTCTAATTCCCTCCATAGCATGTAACAGCCACAGGACAGAGAGCACGCTTGTTTGTTCACCAACAGGTACTCCAAACCTAGCCTGTGAATTGGTATGTACTAGGTACCCAATAAATATGCTGGCTAAATGACAAAGAACAGCTTGAATTGCATGTTGTTGTTTTAGAAAGATCTGGCATTCAGAGGTAAAAATATTGTAATTCATGGTGGTAAAAAGAAAGGTGAAGATGAAAAAATGTAAGAGAAAAAGAGAAATGAGGATGTGAAATGTGTGGAGGGCTTTGGGCACAGCCCAATACCCAGAAGACAGTCCGAGTAACGTACACAGGTATGGTGTACTTTGTTGCCTGCAGTTCACCTTCTGGTCTGGAACTGAATCTCTTACATGGGTGCCATCAATGTGGACCTCATATAAGCTATAGTGACCATTCCCAGAGAGAAAATAAGGTCAATATTATTACATAGTTTGAGATATTTCATGTCCAAAGGATGATATTCTATACATTCAAGAAAAATGTTCCCGACATGCTTCACAGGGCTGTTCATAAGGGATTTTACAAAGAAGGTTTGAAAGAAACATTTTGAAAGCCCTTCAGAATGCAAGTCTCTACACTCAGGAAATTACATAAAAAATCGTGGCTCCTGGCTACAGTAGTGATATATAACCCAACCATTTACTAGAAGCATAGGGTTGGAGGCGAGAACTCGCTGGGGACTTGACGTGTCACTGAGAATCCACTTAATTCCCTACCTCTGTTGCTGGCAGGGAATTAAAACACCAGAGCAACAGAATATCCCATCTCTTAAAGGTCTCTGGGGAGGAATAAATTACGCTGTTTATGGTAAATCTGATCTTTGTCACAGGATCTCCAGCCTTATTTCAACATATTAATCCCATAGTTAAAAAAAAAAAAAGTCAGGTGGATAGGAGACAATCTCATATTTACAAGTGATTCAGATCTCAGCCTAGTTGGTACCGACTTGATTAAACATTATCTCACACCCAAGGGACTAGGTACAGATGCTGGTCAGGAAAGTGAGACTGGGGAGATGGTATTGGGTTGAGTTTCTTAGGCCACAGGAAAGTACTTGACCCAGGAAAAGAAAAGCTCACGACAAAACTGTACAGGAACAATCTTGGCCTCTATCCCTTTGGTTTGAAAAGGGCATGTATGGGAGACTAATGTTGGCTTAGTTCCTAAAATGTTCATTAAGCTCCAGAGAATGGTATTTGGAATTTTAAGCAGAGTGTTGTGTGAGTTGCTCACCTGTAGGAAATTGTAGACATCGCTAACAATACCTAAATTACTTAGCCCTTTCAACTCGCTGACTAATGGTTGACCATTCCACTCTAGTATGTTCTGACGTGGGTGTGCCAAGGATCAGAGAACAGAGTACACACCCACGATCAGGAGAGTCTAATCCAGAGAGTTATGTGAAGCAAAAAGCTGGCAGGCATTAAGGATTAGGCTTTAAGGGTTGACATGCTGGCTGGATTCTTGCAGTGAACAAGGGGCAGACAAGTGATCTGGTGTCAGTAAGTGTGTTAAGAATGTATAGGGAAGGACTTGGAAGGGCATGGGGGCAGAGAGTGAGATGGTCCTGGCCGAATAAGTTTCATCTGTTCCTGAAGTTTGGATTCAGTATCAAAGACTAGCACCCAGAGAATCATATTTTGACCCAAGAGACAATTGTTCCCCCAAATGCCTAGTTTCCAAGCCCAGTATCTGCTGGGAGAAAATTGCTTCCTCTTTAACCTCTGAGGGCCAGAAAGCAAGACAGAGACACTGCCCCAGTCATATATGAACTGCAGTAGGGTCTGCTCATAGGCTGCAATGATCACCTCCATTCGTGCATCTCCTGTTCCATTAGAGACACACAGTAGACTTGACTATTATTCCAAAGGCACGCATGCCCTCCTGGCTCCCAGTCAGACACCTCCACAAGTTTCCCCCAAATCCCAATAAACTGGCAGCAGCTCCCTTCTCAAGAACTCTGGCTCCAGCCTTTGAAAAGAAAATTTTATTAATAAAAAATCATTAACAAATATTTCATACCCTGAGGCTGGCATACTAGAGTAGATTAATGTGGGTCTGAACCCGAAAGAAAAAAAACCATTCACACCCAAGGGACTAGGTACAGATGCTGGTCAGGAAAGTGAGACTGGGGAGATGGTATTGGGTTGAGTTTCTTAGGCCACAGGAAAGTACTTGACCCAGGAAAAGAAAAGCTCACGACAAAACTGTACAGGAACAATCTTGGCCTCTATCCCTTTGGTTTGAAAAGGGCATGTATGGGAGACTAATGTTGGCTTAGTTCCTAAAATGTTCATTAAGCTCCAGAGAATGGTATTTGGAATTTTAAGCAGAGTGTTGTGTGAGTTGCTCACCTGTAGGAAATTGTAGACATCGCTAACAATACCTAAATTACTTAGCCCTTTCAACTCGCTGACTAATGGTTGACCATTCCACTCTAGTATGTTCTGACGTGGGTGTGCCAAGGATCAGAGAACAGAGTACACACCCCACGATCAGGAGAGTCTAATCCAGAGAGTTATGTGAAGCAAAAAGCTGGCAGGCATTAAGGATTAGGCTTTAAGGGTTGACATGCTGGCTGGATTCTTGCAGTGAACAAGGGGCAGACAAGTGATCTGGTGTCAGTAAGTGTGTTAAGAATGTATAGGGAAGGACTTGGAAGGGCATGGGGGCAGAGAGTGAGATGGTCCTGGCCGAATAAGTTTCATCTGTTCCTGAAGTTTGGATTCAGTATCAAAGACTAGCACCCAGAGAATCATATTTTGACCCAAGAGACAATTGTTCCCCCAAATGCCTAGTTTCCAAGCCCAGTATCTGCTGGGAGAAAATTGCTTCCTCTTTAACCTCTGAGGGCCAGAAAGCAAGACAGAGACACTGCCCCAGTCATATATGAACTGCAGTAGGGTCTGCTCATAGGCTGCAATGATCACCTCCATTCGTGCATCTCCTGTTCCATTAGAGACACACAGTAGACTTGACTATTATTCCAAAGGCACGCATGCCCTCCTGGCTCCCAGTCAGACACCTCCACAAGTTTCCCCCAAATCCCAATAAACTGGCAGCAGCTCCCTTCTCAAGAACTCTGGCTCCAGCCTTTGAAAAGAAAATTTTATTAATAAAAAATCATTAACAAATATTTCATACCCTGAGGCTGGCATACTAGAGTAGATTAATGTGGGTCTCAGAACCCATTGGAGAAGGAAATGGCAACCCATTCCAACTCTAGCCTGGAAAATTCCATGAACGGAGAAGCCTGGCAAGCTACAGTCCACGGGATACACACACACACACACACACACACACATCTGGCTTCCTTGATGGCTCAGTGGTGAGGAATCTGGGTTCCATCCCTGGGTTGAGAAGATCCCCCTGGAGGAGGGCACGGGAAGCCACTCAAGTATTCTTGCCTGGAGAATTTCATGGATGGAGGAGCCTGGCGGGCTACAGTCCATGGGGTCACACAGAGTCAGACACGACTGAAGTGACTAAGCAGCAGCAGCAGCAGACTTCTCTAGTGCTGAGAAAATGAGGCGTGAGTGGCAACCAGAAAAGTAACAGTTGGCTTGGGACTAGTTACCAGTTGATACCCAAGCTTGCTGTGTAGGAACCTAGTACACTGCTTCCTTCCTTGACACCTGATTTTAATTGCCTATATGTCTTTACCCTCACCAGGTTTTATTTAATTGTTATAAATTGCATTGTTCCCTTTCCCTTTTTCACTGAAGTCTTTTATTTGCCTTGTTTATTAATTTGGCTGTACCAGGTCTTAGTCACATGTGAGATCTAGTTCCCTGACTAGGGATCGAACCCAGACCCCCTGCTTTGGGAGTGTGGAGTCTTAACTGCTGGACCATCAGATGGAAAGTGTTCCCATCAGGTGTTTTATTCACTTTGTGGGATGTAATCCTGGCCCTGTTGTTTTAGAGAAAGTTTCCAAATTACTAATTTCTCAATTAGTTGAATTGGGTTCATCTCAGTGCATAGATTGTTGTGTTCTCACCTTTACCTGTACAACGCCTATGCATGCCAGTTAAGAACAACAGACACACGGTATCTTTCAAGAGGCATTCCTATTGGCTCCCACCCAAGGGAGACAAACCTTTAAGTTACCTTTATCCTTTGAATTGCCATCTAATCTCTTCTCTTCTCCAGTCTCTGTATCTGGCCATTTTGGCTTTCCCACCCATTTGACAACTTAACTTGAAGGTTCTCTTCATATCCTGACTCTCAGGATCACAATTAGGGCCTTCAAATGATCATGCACATAACATCAGGATTATTTCCATTTTAAAGGTAAATTGCAAGGCCAAAGCAGCACCGAGAGTATCTCCAATAAAGGTGTCTCCTTTTTATGTCACACCATCACCTCTCTCTTGCTAGGGATATTCTCCAAACAATAACTTCCTCCCATGTTGGGGGATAACCTCAAAACCACTGTCTTTCTAGTAGATTAATTCAGAGATGAAGTGTCTACCTGGTTGTTGTTAGACTCAGTACTCCAAGTTTCTCCCATTCTTACTCAAATTCCCCCTAATCTTTCTCAGAACTCTACCTCAAGAGTATACGTAGAGGGAATGTTTATTCCTCTACCATCACCTCTGGAGGATAAGCCAATGTACTTCTTGAAATTTTGTGGAAATCAAAAGGGCTACATGCAAAACCATTTGGGAAAAAAAAAGCAGGACTGCATATTTTACAATGGTTTATAAACCTTGTTGATAAGAAATCACTCAAAGTGGAAGAAAACAATAGTGGCAATGCATAATTACCTCACCAGGTTTTATTTAATTGTTATAAATTGCATTGTTCCCTTTCCCTTTTTCACTGAAGTCTTTTATTTGCCTTGTTTATTAATTTGGCTGTACCAGGTCTTAGTCACATGTGAGATCTAGTTCCCTGACTAGGGATCGAACCCAGACCCCCTGCTTTGGGAGTGTGGAGTCTTAACTGCTGGACCATCAGATGGAAAGTGTTCCCATCAGGTGTTTTATTCACTTTGTGGGATGTAATCCTGGCCCTGTTGTTTTAGAGAAAGTTTCCAAATTACTAATTTCTCAATTAGTTGAATTGGGTTCATCTCAGTGCATAGATTGTTGTGTTCTCACCTTTACCTGTACAACGCCTATGCATGCCAGTTAAGAACAACAGACACACGGTATCTTTCAAGAGGCATTCCTATTGGCTCCCACCCAAGGGAGACAAACCTTTAAGTTACCTTTATCCTTTGAATTGCCATCTAATCTCTTCTCTTCTCCAGTCTCTGTATCTGGCCATTTTGGCTTTCCCACCCATTTGACAACTTAACTTGAAGGTTCTCTTCATATCCTGACTCTCAGGATCACAATTAGGGCCTTCAAATGATCATGCACATAACATCAGGATTATTTCCATTTTAAAGGTAAATTGCAAGGCCAAAGCAGCACCGGGGTATCTCCAATAAAGGTGTCTCCTTTTTATGTCACACCATCACCTCTCTCTTGCTAGGGATATTCTCCAAACAATAACTTCCTCCCATGTTGGGGGATAACCTCAAAACCACTGTCTTTCTAGTAGATTAATTCAGAGATGAAGTGTCTACCTGGTTGTTGTTAGACTCAGTACTCCAAGTTTCTCCCATTCTTACTCAAATTCCCCCTAATCTTTCTCAGAACTCTACCTCAAGAGTATACGTAGAGGGAATGTTTATTCCTCTACCATCACCTCTGGAGGATAAGCCAATGTACTTCTTGAAATTTTGTGGAAATCAAAAGGGCTACATGCAAAACCATTTGGGAAAAAAAAAGCAGGACTGCATATTTTACAATGGTTTATAAACCTTGTTGATAAGAAATCACTTGACAAGTGTTTAAAGATGGAGATTCTTGACTTTTATCCTACAAATTTCTAATCAAGTAGGTCTGAGATGGGGGTCAAGGTGTCTGTCTTCTTACAACAATCCCCCTAAGCCAGGCTAAATAGTTCCGAGTTCCAGCTGGGTTTGGGATCCAACCTAAGGTCTTATTGCATGTCAAGAATAGTAACTATGTCTTTCTGGGAGTTGTTGTTTTTAAGCTTTTTTAAGCTTTCTATTTTGAGATAATCATAGATTGACTGCAACCGTAAGAAATACAAAGACATTCCACATACCCTCTACCTGGTTTCCTTCCATAATATCATCTTGCAAACCCAGTATCACAAGGAGGATATCTACATTGATACAATCTACCTATCTTGTTCAAATTTGCCCAGTCTTATTTATACACATTTGTGTTTGTGTGTGTGTTGTGGTCTATGCACTTTTACCTACACATAGATTGTGTCACCAATTTATGTGTAAGTAAAACTGCATAGACCTCAATCACAGTCAAGGTACAGATGGGTCAAGATCTGCACTTTATTTGCAATAGTCCCAAAGTGGAAACACCCCCAGTGTGGCCCTTTTATGGCCACATCCACCCTCTCTCTTTCCCCTAATGAGGAATCACTAATATGTTATCCAGATCTATGAGTTTTTTTAATTTAAATAATATTATATAAGTCAAATCAAGTGGTATGTGTGATAGGCTGAACAATGGTCTCCTAAGAATGTTCACATCCTAAGTGAATTTATGAATACATCAGACTACATAGCAAAATGTACTGTGCAGATGGGATTACATTAGGGCTCTTGAGAGAGGGACATTTCCCTGAAATATCTGGATGCACCCAGCATAATCACAAAATGTCTGAGAAAATGGAGGCAAGAGATCAGAGACAGATGATAGATAGATAGAGACGAGATATTCTGGAGGTAGATAGGTAGAGAGAGACGGTTGGATGGATGGATAGACAGATAGACAGGGGATGTAACGATGGAGGCCACAAGTCAACTGATGTAGACAACCCACAGAAGAGGAAAAAATCAAGGAAATGGATTTACCCTTAGAGTTTTCAGAAGGAATAAATCCTCTTGACACCTTAACTTTTTAAAGCTTTAGAAACTGATTTCTATAACCTGCAGGATGAAAACTGTGTGGTAAGTCACTAAGTTTGTGATCATTTGTTGCAGCAGCAACAACATAAAATGAACACAGTCTGTAACACCTGGGGAAAGTGACTTTTCTGCCTCAGTGTAATTCCCTTGAGATTTGTCCAAGACATTGTGTGAGTCAATGGTTTATTCCTTTTCATTGCTGGGTGGTAGTCCATGGTGCTGATGTACCACCATCTGTTCATGCATTCACCTAACAAAGAACACTTGGGTTGTTTCCACTTTGGAGCTATTACAAATAAAGCTGCCATTAACATTCATGCAGGCTTCCCAGATGGCTCAGTGGTAAAGAATCCCAACACACAGGTTGGGAAGATCCCCTGGAAAAGGAAATGGCAGGTCACTCCAGTATTCTTGCAGAGGAAATCTCATGAACAGAGGAGCCTACCAGGCTACAGTCCATAGGAGTCACTAAAAAGTCAGATGGCACTTAGTGACTAAACAACAACAAAACATTCATATATGGGTGCTAGTATAAAAAAAATTGGGTGCTTCCCTGGTGGTCCAGTGGGTAAGGACACTGCCTTGCAGTGCAAGGGGTGCCGGTTCGATCCCTAGCCTGGGAAGATCCCGTGTGCCACGAAGCAGCTGGACCAATGTGTCCAATTGCCAAGCCGGAGCTCTGGAGCGCATGCGCCCAGAGCCGGTGCTCTGTGACAACAGAGGCCACTGCGATGGGAGGCCCACATGGGCCAAAGAACAAAGATGGATGAAAATAGATAAATAAATAAACAATAAAAGAGACACACACACAAAAAGAAATTGCTTTTCTCTGGGATAAATGCTGAAGAAGGCAATTATTGGGTCACATGGTAAGAAACTGCCAAACTGTTTTCCAGAGGGGCTATGCCATTTTAAATTCCCACAAGTACTGTATTAATGATCCAGCTTCATCTCCATCATTTGGTGTTGTCACTATGCATTTTTGGTTTTGTTTTTTATTTTAGTCATTCTGAAAGGTTTGTAGTAACACCTCATTTGGGTTTTACTTTTCATTTCCCTAGTAGTGACTGATGCTAAGCATCTTTGCACACTTGTAATTGCCTATAAATCCCTTTGGAGAAATGTCTGTTGTCTTTTGCATATTTTCTAATTAAATTATTTGACTTTTTTCACCATTTATTTATTTATTTGTTTTTTTGCTTTTCCCCATCATGCCTCTTTTATCTATATTTATTTTCATCCATCTTTTTATTCTTTTGGCATATGTGGGCCTCCCATTACAGCAGCCTCCCTCACTGCAGAACACCGGCTCTGGGCACATGCGGTCCAGAGCGCTGGCTTGCAGCTGGACACACCAGTTCAGCCACTCCGTGGGATCTTTGTGGGCCAGGGATCGAACCAGTGCCCCTTGCACTGCAAGGCAGACTGTTTGCCCACTGGACCACCAGGGAAGCCCCTCGCCATTGATTTTGAAGAGCACTCCCTTGGGCCACACAGGTTGGGAAGATCCCCTGGAAAAGGAAATGGCAGGTCACTCCAGTATTCTTGCAGAGGAAATCTCATGAACAGAGGAGCCTACCAGGCTACAGTCCATAGGAGTCACTAAAAAGTCAGATGGCACTTAGTGACTAAACAACAACAAAACATTCATATATGGGTGCTAGTATAAAAAAAATTGGGTGCTTCCCTGGTGGTCCAGTGGGTAAGGACACTGCCTTGCAGTGCAAGGGGTGCCGGTTCGATCCCTAGCCTGGGAAGATCCCGTGTGCCACGAAGCAGCTGGACCAATGTGTCCAATTGCCAAGCCGGAGCTCTGGAGCGCATGCGCCCAGAGCCGGTGCTCTGTGACAACAGAGGCCACTGCGATGGGAGGCCCACATGGGCCAAAGAACAAAGATGGATGAAAATAGATAAATAAATAAACAATAAAAGAGACACACACACAAAAAGAAATTGCTTTTCTCTGGGATAAATGCTGAAGAAGGCAATTATTGGGTCACATGGTAAGAAACTGCCAAACTGTTTTCCAGAGGGGCTATGCCATTTTAAATTCCCACAAGTACTGTATTAATGATCCAGCTTCATCTCCATCATTTGGTGTTGTCACTATGCATTTTTGGTTTTGTTTTTTATTTTAGTCATTCTGAAAGGTTTGTAGTAACACCTCATTTGGGTTTTACTTTTCATTTCCCTAGTAGTGACTGATGCTAAGCATCTTTGCACACTTGTAATTGCCTATAAATCCCTTTGGAGAAATGTCTGTTGTCTTTTGCATATTTTCTAATTAAATTATTTGACTTTTTTCACCATTTATTTATTTATTTGTTTTTTTGCTTTTCCCCATCATGCCTCTTTTATCTATATTTATTTTCATCCATCTTTTTATTCTTTTGGCATATGTGGGCCTCCCATTACAGCAGCCTCCCTCACTGCAGAACACCGGCTCTGGGCACATGCGGTCCAGAGCGCTGGCTTGCAGCTGGACACACCAGTTCAGCCACTCCGTGGGATCTTTGTGGGCCAGGGATCGAACCAGTGCCCCTTGCACTGCAAGGCAGACTGTTTGCCCACTGGACCACCAGGGAAGCCCCTCGCCATTGATTTTGAAGAGCACTTATATAGTTTAGATATTAGTCCTTTGCTAACATGGTTTACTAATACTCCTTCTTAGTCTATACTTTGTATTTTCATGTTAACAGGATATTTAGCAGAATAAAACTTTTAAATTTTGATGGAAGTCTGTTTTATCTGTTTATCCTCTTAGCACCAAGTCCAAGAACTTTTTGCCTAGCTTTAGATGCTGAAGATTTTTCTAGTACTTTTTTTCTAAAAGTTCTACAATTTTACAGTGTATTTTAAAGTTAGTGATCCCATTGGAATTAAGTTTTATATAATGTATGAGGATTATGTTGAAGTTCAATTTTTTTAGTCTACTCAATCACTCCAGTAACATTTGTTGAAAAGGCTTTTTGTACTTTTCTCAAAAGAAAAAAAATCAAAGTAGCACATTTGTATGGTCTATATTGCATTCTCTATTCTGTTCCATTGACATGCTTATCTGTCCGTCAGTACCGCATTGTCTTTTTTGGGGTGGGGGGAGGCGGGTTTGGGAGGGAGACGGGCAGGCGGGTCACTTCTATTGGTCTTTCATTTATCTATTTTTCATCCATCTTTGTTCTTTGGCCCATATGGGCCTCCCATCATGGTGGCCTCTGTTGTCGCACTCTGTGGGCGCATGCGCTCCAGAGCTCTGGCTCCGTAATTGGACACATCGGTCCAGCTTCTCCACGGCACGTGGGATCTTCCCAGGCCAGGGATCGAACCGGCGCCCCTTGCACTGCAAGGTGGTGTCCTTACCCACTGGACCACCAGGGAAGCCCCAGTATTGCATTGTCTTGATTTCTATGGTTCCATTGTGAGGTTTGTTTTTGGCCACCACAGGCAGCATGTGGGATCTTAGTTCCCTGACCAGGACTTGAATCTACACCCCTTGGAGTATAAGTGCAGAGTCTTAACCATTGGACTACCTGTTCATAAGTCCCCTTGGGGCTAGGGGATTTTCCATATAGACAATCATATCATAGGTAAGAAGGAATGTGCACTGAATGTTTTGAGCTAATCAGAAAATCCTTATAGAAAACATGTAGGATTTTAGGTTAAGGAGTGCTGCCACATCATGGTTTTGAAAGACAAATGATTGTTCTATGGAAGCAGAAAGGCAGAATTTTTTTTTTTTAAAAAAAGAATGTTTGTCTTTTATTAAATACACACAAAAAAGCTGTTGGTTCCACCACAACAGATATTCTCTGTGTTGAGCTGGTAACTACATGACAAGATAAAAAGTGGGTTGACTTTGATTCCTGTAGTTGAAGCTGGCCCCATCAAGTATGACTTATATTGTCCTCTGTAGGCAGGAAGTATGGGCCACCTGGGAAACTGACCTTTCCCTCTGCCAGCGCTTGCGGATTCTCCACATTCAGTGGCCTTCTCTCACCATCCGAAGGGTCCCCGAGTATCAGAAACTGTGCTCACGTAAGTAGGAGACAGACCCAGTCTCTTGGGCTCTGGGGTGGGGGCAGGAGACAGTGACAGCGGAGAGCCTAAGACTGAGTGCATCCCCAGTGTCATGTGCAAAACAGAAACAAAACTCCTGATCTTTAGGTTGCCCGTCTAACTGCCAGCCTCCGTTTCCTCCTTTTCATTCCCACTCTGTCCTTCACATAATTACATCAGCGCTTTGCTGTGTTTATGACACATGGCGTGGATTAGAGAGTTGAGTGTAAAATGCTCTGCCCGAGAAAGCAATTACTTTGAGCAATTGTTTCACTTGGATTGAAAGGTGATCTTAAGCACATGAAATTCAGGTTCATATATTAGCTTCAGGTCTGTCTCCCAGAACTCCAGGGCAGGAGGTCACAAATCCCAGGAAGGAATTGGAGCTAGGACTTGAAAATCTGTCAGGATTCTCTCTGATCCCTATCCCTTCTCCCCAAACCTTACTGGGATCCTCCTCCCTCTTCCCCAGGCTTTCTCTTTGTTCTTTCTCTCTGGAATCCATATGATGAGAACCATGGCCCCAGAAATATCCCCATTACAGGCCTCCCCACTGGAGGAAGCTAATCTCCTCTGCCCCTGACTCCCAGGAAGGAATGCTGACTGGCTGTTTGGTTATCAGCTCAACACTGAGACCAAAAGTTGAGGCCAGGAGAGAGAACTTCCTGTACAAAAAGACTCTAAGGAATGATTAAGGAGTAAGTGGTGGAGGAAGTTAATGAAAAGGGGCCACATCATGGTTTTGAAAGACAAATGATTGTTCTATGGAAGCAGAAAGGCAGAATTTTTTTTAAAAAGAATGTTTGTC
The DNA here is from genome assembly GCA_022376925.1 of Tragulus kanchil. Classification (NCBI taxonomy): domain Eukaryota; kingdom Metazoa; phylum Chordata; class Mammalia; order Artiodactyla; family Tragulidae; genus Tragulus; species Tragulus kanchil. The sequence continues at coordinate 70,101,709 of JAIOJX010000003.1, read as the reverse complement.
TTTTATTAAATACACACAAAAAAGCTGTTGGTTCCACCACAACAGATATTCTCTGTGTTGAGCTGGTAACTACATGACAAGATAAAAAGTGGGTTGACTTTGATTCCTGTAGTTGAAGCTGGCCCCATCAAGTATGACTTATATTGTCCTCTGTAGGCAGGAAGTATGGGCCACCTGGGAAACTGACCTTTCCCTCTGCCAGCGCTTGCGGATTCTCCACATTCAGTGGCCTTCTCTCACCATCCGAAGGGTCCCCGAGTATCAGAAACTGTGCTCACGTAAGTAGGAGACAGACCCAGTCTCTTGGGCTCTGGGGTGGGGGCAGGAGACAGTGACAGCGGAGAGCCTAAGACTGAGTGCATCCCCAGTGTCATGTGCAAAACAGAAACAAAACTCCTGATCTTTAGGTTGCCCGTCTAACTGCCAGCCTCCGTTTCCTCCTTTTCATTCCCACTCTGTCCTTCACATAATTACATCAGCGCTTTGCTGTGTTTATGACACATGGCGTGGATTAGAGAGTTGAGTGTAAAATGCTCTGCCCGAGAAAGCAATTACTTTGAGCAATTGTTTCACTTGGATTGAAAGGTGATCTTAAGCACATGAAATTCAGGTTCATATATTAGCTTCAGGTCTGTCTCCCAGAACTCCAGGGCAGGGAGGTCACAAATCCCCAGGAAGGAATTGGAGCTAGGACTTGAAAATCTGTCAGGATTCTCTCTGATCCCTATCCCTTCTCCCCAAACCTTACTGGGATCCTCCTCCCTCTTCCCCAGGCTTTCTCTTTGTTCTTTCTCTCTGGAATCCATATGATGAGAACCATGGCCCCAGAAATATCCCCATTACAGGCCTCCCCACTGGAGGAAGCTAATCTCCCTCTGCCCCTGACTCCCAGGGAAGGAATGCTGACTGGCTGTTTGGTTATCAGCTCAACACTGAGACCAAAAGTTGAGGCCAGGAGAGAGAACTTCCTGTACAAAAAGACTCTAAGGAATGATTAAGGAGTAAGTGGTGGAGGAAGTTGAATTCAATCAGGTCTGCACAGAAAAAAAAAGAAAGATACTAATACTTCATTCTATCATAAACTTGGAAATGAAAATTCCCTGACTCTCCATGGTGGTTTAGTCACTAAGCTTTGTCCAACTCTCTGTAGCCTTCCAGGCTTCTCTGTCCATGGGATTCTCCAGGCAAGAATATTGGAGTGGGTTTCCATTTCCTTCTCCAGGGGGTTTTCCCAACCCAGGAATTGAACCTGGGTCTCCTGAATTGCAGGCAGAGCTTTATGGACTGAGCTACAAGGGAAGTCCCCTAAATCTGTATGTAGTTGGTTTATTTGTGAGGCGTCTCGGTTGAGTTTTACCATGCTGTCAAAATTTTTACACCTAGACTCACAATCCAGCAGACCCGTCACAGTTTTATTTCTACACTAAAACTGCAATATGTAAAAAAAAAAAAAAAAATCAGATATGAAGATCTTAAGTAACTTGGCTTAAAAAGTAAAGACAGATTTAGTGATCTGATAAAACCTTCACACCAAAGAAGAGTGAAAGGCATTGAAAATGATCATCAATCTGGGGTTTTACATCTTCTTTCCAGACTGAGTGACATAATATAAATCCTTTAAACTTTCTGCTTCTTCATTTCTTAATTTATGAAATAGAAAAAATAGCATCTATCTGGTTTGTCTTCTGATGTTTTTGTAAATATCAAATGAGTCACCACATGTTTCAAAAAAAATGCTTTATAACCAGAAGTACTCCGTCGCTTTGCAATCCCATACACTGTAGCCTTCCAGGCTTCTCTGTCCATGGGATTCTCCAGGCAAGAATATTGGAGTGGGTTTCCATTTCCTTCTCCAGGGGGTTTTCCCAACCCAGGAATTGAACCTGGGTCTCCTGAATTGCAGGCAGAGCTTTATGGACTGAGCTACAAGGGAAGTCCCCTAAATCTGTATGTAGTTGGTTTATTTGTGAGGCGTCTCGGTTGAGTTTTACCATGCTGTCAAAATTTTTACACCTAGACTCACAATCCAGCAGACCCGTCACAGTTTTATTTCTACACTAAAACTGCAATATGTAAAAAAAAAAAAAAAAATCAGATATGAAGATCTTAAGTAACTTGGCTTAAAAAGTAAAGACAGATTTAGTGATCTGATAAAACCTTCACACCAAAGAAGAGTGAAAGGCATTGAAAATGATCATCAATCTGGGGTTTTACATCTTCTTTCCAGACTGAGTGACATAATATAAATCCTTTAAACTTTCTGCTTCTTCATTTCTTAATTTATGAAATAGAAAAAATAGCATCTATCTGGTTTGTCTTCTGATGTTTTTGTAAATATCAAATGAGTCACCACATGTTTCAAAAAAAATGCTTTATAACCAGAAGTACTCCGTCGCTTTGCAATCCCATACACTGTAGCCTGCCAGGTTTCTCTGTCCATGGGATTCTCCACACGAGAACACTAGATTGGGTAGCCATTTCCTTCTCCATGGAATGTTCCCCACCCAGGGGTCATACCTGTGTGTCCTGCATTGCAGGCAGATTCTTTACCATCTGAGCCACCAGGGAAGCCCTTAGGTCACTATAAAACTAGAATACTGTAATCATGTTTGTCTTGGGATTCATGCTACCAAAAATAAAAACAGTATTCCTCTAAAGCATCTTGTGTTTATTTTAACACGAGGAGAAGTGATTTATATAAATGTTCATATTTATTTTTACAAGACCCTTTCAGGTTATTTGGGGTAGAAAATATTGTCATCACGTCATTGGAGGCAAAAATAAGGACCAAACAAAACTACTTGCCAAACGTCACATCTACAGTCATGGAACAAAACTTTTTGGCTAGAATGATATTAAAAAGAAAAACTTTCGAAACCTGGGTCCGAGTTATCATCTCATTTACATTACAGGACAAATGTGTTTCTCAGTATCAAAAATTTCCAGGAAATTACCGCTGAGCTAGCGCTTCTGGAAGACAGAAATGTGGAGTTAAATAGTTTCCCTGAATTTCATGGTTGATCTCGCTCTGTTTTCTCCCAATAAGTGGAAAGCACCCCTATTCTTGGTAGTTTACGCCCTCCCCATACTGATACCAAGATCCCTCCAGCTTTCCAGGCTCTAGGAGCCCTGCAAAAGACCACCTCTCCTAGGAAGTAATTTCATGCTCCAAAGTCACAGTGCTCCCTTGGGAGATATTCAAACTTCTCCTAGTCGGTGCAGAGATTTCTGAGATGCAAGAAACAACAAGGTACCTCCCTAATGCCTACATTTTATGGAGCAAGGAATTTTACTTCTGCAGGAAAAGTGTCCATTAGAGAAGAGAATGTTTTTGCCCTATTCTCTTAAGATGAGCAGAATCACGTCACTTTAACAAATACCCCAGCAAAAGCCCAAAGAGAAGATCAGCTGCTCAGAAGTACTTCGGCTTCTGATGTTTGTAAATATCAAATGAGTCACCACATGTTTCAAAAAAAATGCTTTATAACCAGAAGTACTCCGTCGCTTTGCAATCCCATACACTGTAGCCTGCCAGGTTTCTCTGTCCATGGGATTCTCCACACGAGAACACTAGATTGGGTAGCCATTTCCTTCTCCATGGAATGTTCCCCACCCAGGGGTCATACCTGTGTGTCCTGCATTGCAGGCAGATTCTTTACCATCTGAGCCACCAGGGAAGCCCTTAGGTCACTATAAAACTAGAATACTGTAATCATGTTTGTCTTGGGATTCATGCTACCAAAAATAAAAACAGTATTCCTCTAAAGCATCTTGTGTTTATTTTAACACGAGGAGAAGTGATTTATATAAATGTTCATATTTATTTTTACAAGACCCTTTCAGGTTATTTGGGGTAGAAAATATTGTCATCACGTCATTGGAGGCAAAAATAAGGACCAAACAAAACTACTTGCCAAACGTCACATCTACAGTCATGGAACAAAACTTTTTGGCTAGAATGATATTAAAAAGAAAAACTTTCGAAACCTGGGTCCGAGTTATCATCTCATTTACATTACAGGACAAATGTGTTTCTCAGTATCAAAAATTTCCAGGAAATTACCGCTGAGCTAGCGCTTCTGGAAGACAGAAATGTGGAGTTAAATAGTTTCCCTGAATTTCATGGTTGATCTCGCTCTGTTTTCTCCCAATAAGTGGAAAGCACCCCTATTCTTGGTAGTTTACGCCCTCCCCATACTGATACCAAGATCCCTCCAGCTTTCCAGGCTCTAGGAGCCCTGCAAAAGACCACCTCTCCTAGGAAGTAATTTCATGCTCCAAAGTCACAGTGCTCCCTTGGGAGATATTCAAACTTCTCCTAGTCGGTGCAGAGATTTCTGAGATGCAAGAAACAACAAGGTACCTCCCTAATGCCTACATTTTATGGAGCAAGGAATTTTACTTCTGCAGGAAAAGTGTCCATTAGAGAAGAGAATGTTTTTGCCCCTATTCTCTTAAAAGATGAGCAGAATCACGTCACTTTAACAAATACCCCAGCAAAGAGACCCCCAAAATATGGTATTTGAACACACTTCAGAAGTGAGTTTAGCTTCAGTATTCTGCCTCAGATAGTATGGCTGAAACTGACAAAGGATTCTCCTTCCTGTGCCCAGACAGCACCACGTTTGTCCTCCATCACAGCGAAGTGACCGCTGTTTATTTTTCTTCTCTTTAATAACTGAAATAGCTCTGAGAAGGTCTAAAACTGGAAAAACCAAAAGCCATTTCATGGCAATGGTATCATTAAAAGCATCTGTTCTTCTTTAGTAGGGTACATCCTGCAATGATAATGGCCAAAGTATCAACCTATGTTCACCTATTATTAACACACATATCCCAGATTTATTGTGCTTGGTTACGCTAATTGGAACATTATGAAGAAATATAGGTTTCCAATGAGAAGGGACTGAAAGTCTAGATAAATCACTCCAAATAACACATGTTTGTTTTTTTTTTTTTTCTATGAAGATCATGAACAATTTATGTGCCATTTGATTTCCAAGGACAGAGCGTTTTTTTGTATTACACTGAAATCTACAAAGTAAGGTACACTGACTTACAGGAAATTGTTCCTTTATACACAAATTCATCATTTACAAAGACGATTTCAGGGGCCAAATTGAAGGCAGGCTTGTATTTTTTTCCCAACTATGTCATCAACGGTCTCACTTTTGGTTTATAAACAGTTCTTCCTAATTCAGGGATCCAAGGTTCACAAAAATATTTGTCTCAAATCATTCTAAATAAGCAGCATAAAATTCAGTCTCAGGGCTCACTTCCAGAGAAAGCTGTATTATTCACTTGCATTTCATTAAAAAAATAGAAGCGTGGGTGCGGGTGGACAGAGCCTAAAGAAAGTAGCCAGTTGGGAGGTTAGGGCTGTTTTCCCAGGAAATGGTATTGGCTCAAACTAAAAACGAATGATGTGTGTCCCCGTCTCCTTTAATGTGAGAACTTTGAAAATCCCCCAGAATTTTCCATTTGCCACTCTGAGCTCACAAACCGATCTTTTATTGCCTGGTATATTTATTTGCAGATCTTAAAAATGTCCATATGGCATGGAAAACGTGAGCTCTTGATGACAGGTACTAAGACTTGTCCAAGACCTACTTTTCCAGGGCCCAGTGCCTGCAGCCCTGATGGGAGGAGAATCAACAGTGAGCATGGCCAGTGGCTTGGACAGGGCTTGCTCCTTTCAGTTTCATCTGAGATAAGATTGCAATTGAGCCAGGACATTCTCCATTTCTAATACTCTTAACCCAAAGTCATTCATTCATCTTTTGGTTGAAAAAGTTTTCCTTCGTTTTGAAAAAGGACCCGAAGAAGGAAAATGTGTTGAGGACATCAAGAATTTGCTTTGCCTATCTTTGGCAATGGTATCATTAAAAGCATCTGTTCTTCTTTAGTAGGGTACATCCTGCAATGATAATGGCCAAAGTATCAACCTATGTTCACCTATTATTAACACACATATCCCAGATTTATTGTGCTTGGTTACGCTAATTGGAACATTATGAAGAAATATAGGTTTCCAATGAGAAGGGACTGAAAGTCTAGATAAATCACTCCAAATAACACATGTTTGTTTTTTTTTTTTTTCTATGAAGATCATGAACAATTTATGTGCCATTTGATTTCCAAGGACAGAGCGTTTTTTTGTATTACACTGAAATCTACAAAGTAAGGTACACTGACTTACAGGAAATTGTTCCTTTATACACAAATTCATCATTTACAAAGACGATTTCAGGGGCCAAATTGAAGGCAGGCTTGTATTTTTTTCCCAACTATGTCATCAACGGTCTCACTTTTGGTTTATAAACAGTTCTTCCTAATTCAGGGATCCAAGGTTCACAAAAATATTTGTCTCAAATCATTCTAAATAAGCAGCATAAAATTCAGTCTCAGGGCTCACTTCCAGAGAAAGCTGTATTATTCACTTGCATTTCATTAAAAAAATAGAAGCGTGGGTGCGGGTGGACAGAGCCTAAAGAAAGTAGCCAGTTGGGAGGTTAGGGCTGTTTTCCCAGGAAATGGTATTGGCTCAAACTAAAAACGAATGATGTGTGTCCCCGTCTCCTTTAATGTGAGAACTTTGAAAATCCCCCAGAATTTTCCATTTGCCACTCTGAGCTCACAAACCGATCTTTTATTGCCTGGTATATTTATTTGCAGATCTTAAAAATGTCCATATGGCATGGAAAACGTGAGCTCTTGATGACAGGTACTAAGACTTGTCCAAGACCTACTTTTCCAGGGCCCAGTGCCTGCAGCCCTGATGGGAGGAGAATCAACAGTGAGCATGGCCAGTGGCTTGGACAGGGCTTGCTCCTTTCAGTTTCATCTGAGATAAGATTGCAATTGAGCCAGGACATTCTCCATTTCTAATACTCTTAACCCAAAGTCATTCATTCATCTTTTGGTTGAAAAAGTTTTCCTTCGTTTTGAAAAAGGACCCGAAGAAGGAAAATGTGTTGAGGACATCAAGAATTTGCTTTGCCTATCTTTGCAAGATTCGTTGACCCTCTGTGCCAACTTAGGAATGTGATGTTATCAGATAGAAAAGACACAGTGGCAGGAAGTGGGTGGTGGGGCTATGTTACTTTTCTTTGTGTCTTTCCTTTTGAGTTTCAAAGAAAAATATTCCCTATTCGAAGCATGTGTAGTCCTAACAAGCCTGATGGCTTCCTGGAAGCCAGAAATCATTCGAGTGTGACCGAGGAACACCACAGTTTTGGAATTCCTTGGAAGACGGCTGTGGTAGGGAGGGCATTTCCTGATACTTGACCAGGATGCTGGTGACTCAGATTTCATTTGCCTTGGCCTCGGCTAGTGATACGTATGCTGGGATGCAAAGAGTGAAGGCGTCAGTCATCAGCCTTGATTCTGAAAGCTGGTTTTTCACTCACATTGCCTTGAAAATAAGGTTTGATCTGGATTGGTTTCCAAATCAGAACTTTATTATATTTGCTCGCTTGTGCCCTGTCTCAGCATTTTAGAATTCAGTTTTCATCCGAGACAGAGCAAGATGGTACTGGTCCCTTTGTCTAGAATACCCAAAAGCTCCCTCTAAGCCCATCCCCCACAAGGCACTGAGGATTCTACCCCAAAGCAGGAAAGAACCAGGGAGGCAGGTGCCCTTCCCCCATCCTGCCTGCTCTCCCCAAATACAACAACCAACCTGGATGCCAATGGCTTACACAGCAGAGAGGAGACAGCTGCTCTGTTCTGCATTCCACTGCAGACAAATTGGATGGTTCAGATTCATGACTCATTGTATTTTACTTGGTCCTCCCCCCAATCTCATCCTATGTATTCTAGGACCAAGTTCAAAACTGCTCATTAGGATTGTGTTTGCAAGAAGTCATATGATAACCATTTTGGCTTAACTGTCTGTGTAATTCCAACAATCTATTTGGTTGAGGAGCAAAGAGAGGAGTGTTTTAGTTTAGTTTTCTTTTTTTTTTTTACTCTAAATTAACTAGGGTGGGTTTTTTTTTTTTGTTTTTTGTTTTTGGTGGTGGCGGTTTGGGGAGGAGGTGGAGTTTAAACTGAATTCCATATATTCCATTTCATTTACCTTTTTTGTTTCTCTTCTTTCTGATCACATCTCACTCCTTCTGTTCACAAATTAACCTAAATTTCTCTTTTGGGTCTCTTCCATTCCCACTGCCACCCACAATTATAGAAGTTTCGTGATTTTGCAAATACGGCCATTTATAAACCTACTGCCATCCCCGGAGGTTCTCAGCGCACACCTGACATTGATCTAGAGAGACATGTCACACTCCTAAGGCTTATCATGCCCCTTGCGCCCTTCTTTCACAGTTTCCAGTTTTCTTATATATTTTTTCAACCTTTCTTTTGGGGTAAGACATCGTAGGTTTGGGATTTGCATTCTTTCATTTAAAGCCTCATGTACCTTAATTCTCCACCTAACTGATGTTAACCCTAGCCCAGAATATTCTCAGGTTGTTCTATTTGTCCCATGAAAACCTGTTTTTATACATTAAGCAATGTAGACACCCCAGGAGGTAAATTAGTTTCTATTTCCTTCATTTCACAGATGGGGAGCCTGGAAGCAGAGAGAGACTGAGTCTAGAGCACAAACTAGTGGTAAACAGTAATTCCAGCTGCCAGCCCTTGCTTCTGGTTGCTTTTATCCAAGGGAGCCACTTCTCTTTGACCAACCATCCCCCAAGTTCTCCATGACTAACCTTCCCAATGACTGACCTTCCCCTTGTAGACCAGATTCTACTACCTTTCATATCAGAAGATGCATTACTCTTCTAGCCCTGAGTCACTACTTCAATGTACCATAATGCTGGGATCGTTTGGGGGTCCAGATAAAATGGTCCTTTCATTGGTTTGGGGTGGTTATTGTTTCATGAACCCTGACCTCCTTCCTCCCATCCCAGATCCCCAAGAACCAAAAGAGAACATGGTCTCTTCTGCCTGCCAATGCTTAATTTCAGTTTTCTGCCAAATCAAATGCTCACCATCGCTTTCAGGTCAGGACAGAAAATCTTAACTGTAGCGATTAGCCGCAGCTCATCAACAGCTACAAGAACCCGCTGGAATTTTTTTTTGTTTTTTGTTTTTGGTGGTGGCGGTTTGGGGAGGAGGTGGAGTTTAAACTGAATTCCATATATTCCATTTCATTTACCTTTTTTGTTTCTCTTCTTTCTGATCACATCTCACTCCTTCTGTTCACAAATTAACCTAAATTTCTCTTTTGGGTCTCTTCCATTCCCACTGCCACCCACAATTATAGAAGTTTCGTGATTTTGCAAACGGCCATTTATAAACCTACTGCCATCCCGGAGGTTCTCGGGCACACCTGACATTGATCTAGAGACATGTCACACTCCTAAGGCTTATCATGCCCCTTGCGCCCTTCTTTCACAGTTTCCAGTTTTCTTATATATTTTTTCAACCTTTCTTTTGGGGTAAGACATCGTAGGTTTGGGATTTGCATTCTTTCATTTAAAGCCTCATGTACCTTAATTCTCCACCTAACTGATGTTAACCCTAGCCCAGAATATTCTCAGGTTGTTCTATTTGTCCCATGAAAACCTGTTTTTATACATTAAGCAATGTAGACACCCCAGGAGGTAAATTAGTTTCTATTTCCTTCATTTCACAGATGGGGAGCCTGGAAGCAGAGAGAGACTGAGTCTAGAGCACAAACTAGTGGTAAACAGTAATTCCAGCTGCCAGCCCTTGCTTCTGGTTGCTTTTATCCAAGGGAGCCACTTCTCTTTGACCAACCATCCCCCAAGTTCTCCATGACTAACCTTCCCAATGACTGACCTTCCCCTTGTAGACCAGATTCTACTACCTTTCATATCAGAAGATGCATTACTCTTCTAGCCCTGAGTCACTACTTCAATGTACCATAATGCTGGGATCGTTTGGGGGTCCAGATAAAATGGTCCTTTCATTGGTTTGGGGTGGTTATTGTTTCATGAACCCTGACCTCCTTCCTCCCATCCCAGATCCCCAAGAACCAAAAGAGAACATGGTCTCTTCTGCCTGCCAATGCTTAATTTCAGTTTTCTGCCAAATCAAATGCTCACCATCGCTTTCAGGTCAGGACAGAAAATCTTAACTGTAGCGATTAGCCGCAGCTCATCAACAGCTACAAGAACCCGCTGGAATTTTTCTCAGAAATCAGTGTGCTCAGCTGTGACGTGCTGATTGAGATAATGAGCTGCAAGATGAAAATTAAGGAATAATAGAATAGATATAATTTTCTTCCTTCCCACTAAGAAGCCAAAGAAAAGCAAAGAGAAAATGAAACCAGAGAGGAAACTAGGAGCTGCCGTTTATTTTCTAAGACATTCTTCGTTAATGTTTTCCTCCCTAAATCTGATGAAGTCCACCTCTGTCCAAGGCTTTTGCAAATCTCTACCAGTTGTGGCTTTCAAGCTGAAGAATATCTTTGGAAGAATGTAACTTGAATTTGTCTTGGTCTGTGTGAGTCTTAAAAGCTACGGTGCCAACAGCTTCTCTCCAAATCCCTTTTCCTTTCACTCCTCTTCCAAAAGGATCAGCTTCAATATTGGCTTTTGTCTGACTCCGGTCCCTTGTATTAGATGTCTTAGCTTTAGCCATTGGCATTCAGTGTGCATTTGCCATTGTCCCCCCTGGAATTCCAGAGGCATTATGTCCACCTGGCCTATCTCAGGGGCCCCAGGCTCTCCACCAGGGGACTCAGTGTATGGAAGCAAATTCCCACTGAGTTGCATCCTGGCCCAGCCTCACCCTCCTATCCCCAAAGCAGGATGGAGTGGAGATGAGAGACAAAGCCTGTTTAAGTGATTTCGCTCTCTGAAGGCACACCTTGTCTCTTAGGGAGAGCAATAGAAGCAGAAATCTTCATTTTTTTTTTTTTTTTTTTTGCTTTTACTGTCAAATATGAGACTGCAGTGGAGGATCAGGGAGATGGTGTGTGGGCATGTTGAGAGCAAGCGTGTGTGCACGTGCCTGTATGGGTTGTGAATGCATGCTCAATTTCTCAGTCGTGTCTGACTGTTTGCGAACCAAAACCACCAGGTTTCTGTGTCCATGGAATTCTCCAGACAAGAATGCTGTGGTTGATTGCTATTCTCTTCTCTGGGGGATCTTCCCAACCCAAGGATCAACCTCTTCTGCATGGACAGGCAGTTCTTCACCACTGAGCCACATGGGCTTCCTTCTGTGTATGGCTTAGGTGGATGCTAGTGAAGAAGAAAGAATTTCTGGTGAATGCCTCAAAAAATTTCTTTTGCAGGTTCAGACTGCTCACATTGAAGACCCTTTACACAGAGAGATGACGACACTTTTCCTAATTTTCATGGGCCCTGTGGCTTATTTATTGTCTTTCACGTTAATGGGTAACGATGTATTTGTTGTTGTTTAGTCGCCAAGTCGTGTCCAATCCTTTGTGACCCCACGGACTGCAGCATACCAGGCTTCCCTGTGTCTCATCACCTCCTGGAGTTTGCCCAAGTTCATGTCCATTGAACTGGTGATGTCGTCCAACCACCTCTACCAGTTGTGGCTTTCAAGCTGAAGAATATCTTTGGAAGAATGTAACTTGAATTTGTCTTGGTCTGTGTGAGTCTTAAAAGCTACGGTGCCAACAGCTTCTCTCCAAATCCCTTTTCCTTTCACTCCTCTTCCAAAAGGATCAGCTTCAATATTGGCTTTTGTCTGACTCCGGTCCCTTGTATTAGATGTCTTAGCTTTAGCCATTGGCATTCAGTGTGCATTTGCCATTGTCCCCCCTGGAATTCCAGAGGCATTATGTCCACCTGGCCTATCTCAGGGGCCCCAGGCTCTCCACCAGGGGACTCAGTGTATGGAAGCAAATTCCCACTGAGTTGCATCCTGGCCCAGCCTCACCCTCCTATCCCCAAAGCAGGATGGAGTGGAGATGAGAGACAAAGCCTGTTTAAGTGATTTCGCTCTCTGAAGGCACACCTTGTCTCTTAGGGAGAGCAATAGAAGCAGAAATCTTCATTTTTTTTTTTTTTTTTTGCTTTTACTGTCAAATATGAGACTGCAGTGGAGGATCAGGGAGATGGTGTGTGGGCATGTTGAGAGCAAGCGTGTGTGCACGTGCCTGTATGGGTTGTGAATGCATGCTCAATTTCTCAGTCGTGTCTGACTGTTTGCGAACCAAAACCACCAGGTTTCTGTGTCCATGGAATTCTCCAGACAAGAATGCTGTGGTTGATTGCTATTCTCTTCTCTGGGGGATCTTCCCAACCCAAGGATCAACCTCTTCTGCATGGACAGGCAGTTCTTCACCACTGAGCCACATGGGCTTCCTTCTGTGTATGGCTTAGGTGGATGCTAGTGAAGAAGAAAGAATTTCTGGTGAATGCCTCAAAAAATTTCTTTTGCAGGTTCAGACTGCTCACATTGAAGACCCTTTACACAGAGAGATGACGACACTTTTCCTAATTTTCATGGGCCCTGTGGCTTATTTATTGTCTTTCACGTTAATGGGTAACGATGTATTTGTTGTTGTTTAGTCGCCAAGTCGTGTCCAATCCTTTGTGACCCCACGGACTGCAGCATACCAGGCTTCCCTGTGTCTCATCACCTCCTGGAGTTTGCCCAAGTTCATGTCCATTGAACTGGTGATGTCGTCCAACCACCTCCACCTCTGTCGTCCTCTTCTTCTTCTGCATTCATTATAGGTTTACATTCAACTTTTCTAGTGTTATTGCACAAATAACTACATCACTTACCCCCAAATATAAAGTACACGTGCATAGGCATGCATAAAGCAGCTTGAAATGATATATATGTATATACATGTAATCAACAGCTTGAAGCTAAATAAAAAATGAGACATCAATTGATTAAACTTCACATAAAAATATTGCTTCCTAAATGTCACTTTAAAAATATGTATATACAGTAAAATACATATGTATGTGTGTGTGGAGAGAGAGAAAAAAACACATTATTATCTGCATGCACATTTCTCATTTTCTCATCTAGTTTTCTGTCATTTTATTCTTTAGCACCGACCTTCTGTGACCGAGGGAAGACCTCACCTAGGAGACAAAGCTAAAGCTAAAGTAGGAAGGAGGGGAAAAACATCTTGATCTCAGTGGAGGAGCCTACTTCTCCTTTCCTAACAAGTCCTGTGGCCTGAGCACATCTCCTTGGCCCCTGGGCCTCACTTCCACTAGCCAAGGAGCAGCGAGGTGGTAGGGAGTTAACGGCAAATCACCCATGGCATTGCAAGCCCTCTCTGTTGAGACCCTCAATTTCACCATTCCTAAGGTCTTTAACACTTTAATGTCTCTGAATTTACGGTTCATTTTACAATGATGGTGCATCATATTGAACAGCGTCTTTTCTTTCTTAAAGTGCATCCAACAGTGGTGTTTCTTACAATGGAGGATGACTACATTTAATACAATAAATCTGGCTTATGTTGTTATTCAAAATTCACATGTTTTCTTATAAATACAAGATGAACTATGGAATTAATCTCCCTGGCCCATTTTGAGCAACTAAAGGCACTTCCTGAGTGCTCAAGCAGCCTGCTGATGGAAAGGGTGGGACTAGTCAAGTAGAAGGAAAAAGAGTCTCTCAGCCTTTTTTTGGTGTGTTATTTATTGTCCACGTTAATGGGTAACGATGTATTTGTTGTTGTTTAGTCGCCAAGTCGTGTCCAATCCTTTGTGACCCCACGGACTGCAGCATACCAGGCTTCCCTGTGTCTCATCACCTCCTGGAGTTTGCCCAAGTTCATGTCCATTGAACTGGTGATGTCGTCCAACCACCTCCACCTCTGTCGTCCTCTTCTTCTTCTGCATTCATTATAGGTTTACATTCAACTTTTCTAGTGTTATTGCACAAATAACTACATCACTTACCCCCAAATATAAAGTACACGTGCATAGGCATGCATAAAGCAGCTTGAAATGATATATATGTATATACATGTAATCAACAGCTTGAAGCTAAATAAAAAATGAGACATCAATTGATTAAACTTCACATAAAAATATTGCTTCCTAAATGTCACTTTAAAAATATGTATATACAGTAAAATACATATGTATGTGTGTGTGGAGAGAGAGAAAAAAACACATTATTATCTGCATGCACATTTCTCATTTTCTCATCTAGTTTTCTGTCATTTTATTCTTTAGCACCGACCTTCTGTGACCGAGGGAAGACCTCACCTAGGAGACAAAGCTAAAGCTAAAGTAGGAAGGGAGGGAAAAGCATCTTGATCTCAGTGGAGGAGCCTACTTCTCCTTTCCTAACAAGTCCTGTGGCCTGAGCACATCTCCTTGGCCCCTGGGCCTCACTTCCACTAGCCAAGGAGCAGCGAGGTGGTAGGGAGTTAACGGCAAATCACCCATGGCATTGCAAGCCCTCTCTGTTGAGACCCTCAATTTCACCATTCCTAAGGTCTTTAACACTTTAATGTCTCTGAATTTACGGTTCATTTTACAATGATGGTGCATCATATTGAACAGCGTCTTTTCTTTCTTAAAGTGCATCCAACAGTGGTGTTTCTTACAATGGAGGATGACTACATTTAATACAATAAATCTGGCTTATGTTGTTATTCAAAATTCACATGTTTTCTTATAAATACAAGATGAACTATGGAATTAATCTCCCTGGCCCATTTTGAGCAACTAAAGGCACTTCCTGAGTGCTCAAGCAGCCTGCTGATGGAAAGGGTGGGACTAGTCAAGTAGAAGGAAAAAAGAGTCTCTCAATGTCCTGCTTAGAAAAGGCCCTCCCTTGGTTTCGTGATCTGCTGCCACTGTCCTGAAATTCTTAATAAGTTTTGAGCATGAAGCCCTGTGTGCTCAATGGACACTGGCCTAGGAAAATTGCATAGCCTGTCCTGATGGGAAATGTATTTGGGTTAGAAAGATCGAAGGCTGTTTGATTCTTTTCACACTCACCATCTGGCTGGCAGCACGTGTTAAATGCTAAGTCATTTCAGTCATGTCCAACTCTGTGCAGCCTCATAGACTGTAGTCTGCCAGGTTCCATTGTCCATGGGATTCTCCAGGCATGAATACTGGAGTGGGTTGCTGTGTCTTCCTCCGGGGGATGTCCCCAAGCCAGGGATCGAACCCATGTCCTTTATGTGTCCTGTATGAGCAGGCAGATTCTTTACCACTAGTGCCACTTGGGAAGCCCAGGTGGCATGAGAGATTCTCAAAAAGAGTCATGACCTTTGTGAGTAATTGAGTCAGAGCACCTTCAAGCATAGGGTTCTGTTTCAGAGTTTGCATCATCTCAAACTCACTTGGAAAGCAGTGACATACAGACCTCAGTGTTTTGAAAGATAGAAAAGGAAAAAAGATATTAAAGCCTTTATCTTTTCAAATAAAAATCCTTAGAAAAGCACTCAATTATTAAATTTGAAGGCGAAATCTCCCTTAAACTTCAGGGTATCTTTTTATGTGCCCATATTATATAAGGCATTTCAGAAAGTCTCTTTAAAAAATTACTATTAAATTACTATTACTATTAAAACTAGAGGTAGAGGTTTCCTTGGTGGGCCAGTGGATAGAGAGCCTGCCTGTAGTGCAAGGGGTACCGGTTCGATCCTTGGCCCAGGAAGATCCCACATGTCTCAGAGCAAGCTGAACTGGTGTGCCCAAGCCAGCACTTTGGAGCGCATGCGCCCAGAGCTGGTGCTAGAAAAGAGAGAGGCCACTGCAATGGGAGGCCCACACAGACCAAAGAATAAAAGATGGATGAAAATAAATATAAAACTAAAAAGAGGCATGATGGGGGAAAAAAATAGAGGTAATATGGGACTTGCCTCCATATAAAGTATTTCGTAAAGTTTCTTTTTTAAAAAAGAAAAATTACTATTAAAGATAGAAGTAATATGGGACTTCCCTGGTGGTCCAGTGGCTAAAACTCCGAGCTCCCAGTGTAAGGAGCCCAGGTTTGATCCTTGGTCAGAGAACCAGATCCTGCATGCCACAGTTAAGAGTTTGCATGGACAACTAGAAATATTCTATGTGCTCACAAATAAGACACAGCATGGCCAAACAAATAAATTAACCAAACATTTTTCAAAACATCAAATAATAAAATCACAGTCTGCAGGTTCTAGTCCTTAAGTGATTTCACATTGGTGCCTTAGGTGGTTGATATTTTATTCTCTTTAGAAGTCATGGCTTGATACCCAAGACTCTTCCTTCATCTAGAGTCACATGTCTTCGGGGGATCCCTTTCCGTAACTACATCTGTCTCTAAGATTACAGAGGTTTGCTTCAGGATTACAAAGTCTGGGGCACATATCTAAGTCCTTCAGTGTATTCTTCTCCAGGACAAATATAAAGAGGACATAGTCCCCTTCTTCCAACATGTCTATTATTACATGTCACCAATCTCCTTTTTTTGAGTTAGAATTTCGTCTAGCATCATCACTCCTCGTATTGCTTTCTCTATTTTCTCTTAGATCTGTCAATCTCACCCAAACCCAGCCTCATATCTTCAATTTTACAGAGACGACAGCCACCTCCACCCTTTTTACTTTCTAAGAAGGTTCTGGAAGAACTGGGGTACAAGGACAGACAAGAGAAAAGTTGAGGGAACAAGAGTCCTGCAATATCTGCAAATAAGTCCTTCTAATTTTTTGTGTGGACCATTTTCAGATGGTGAAGGACAAGGGAAACCTGGAGCACTGCAGTTCATGGCACTGAACACAACTGATCGACTGAACAATAACATTTTTTAAGTCTTTATTAAACTTGTTACAATACTGCTTTTGTTTTGTGTCTTGGTATTTTGGCCTTGAGGCATGTGGGATCTTTGACCAGGGATCGAACCTGCACTTCCTGCTTTGGAAGGCAAAGCCTTAAGCACTGGATGCTAGGAAAGTCCCTGAGTCATCTTTATAAAGTAGTCATTACTGCTGTATACAAAAACTCAGCATTTAAAAAAAAACAGTATAATGCATATTAGGAGCCATATAATTGTCAAGCTTCAACACTTTCTTTAAGGCAAGAGAAAAACGCGTTGGGAGCCAGTAATTCAGAAAAACGGGAATAGCAGTCTGTTTCAGGGGTTCTCTGCCAGGAGAAATTGTGCTCTGCACATTCACTCCGGTGGACATTTGACAACATCTGGAGATGTTTTCGATGGTCACGACGTCTTTGATGGGCACCACTGACATCTAGTAGGTACTAGCCGGCGACACTGTTAAACTTGTTTCAGGTACAGGACAGCTCCCAGCCCTTCCCCAGCCCCCATGATAAAGAATGATCTGGTCCCAAATGTCAACAGTGCCAATACTGAGAAAGCCTACTCTATTATCTTTATAGACAAACAACAGAAAGAGGAGGAACTGACTCATGAAGAATTGCCTTCACACGCCTTAAAATGGGTTGTTTTGATTGCAGAAGGGTCCCCTGCTCAGCGAGACTTGTATGGAGATGGACTCCAGCTTTCCTGCTTCTCTCTTCTTCACTATTAATCTTCTCAATTACCCCAGTTTCTAGAGCTGCCATCTTCCCTTTTAACGGGACCAAACTCTGCCCCTTGTCTACAATTGAAGCGGCTGGAAGCTTGACTTTGCTGCATGGAAATCAGGAGTCCTGAAACTCTAGGAAGGAAAAAATCTGTGCAGATGCTTAAAAATACCTTGGCTCAGCCATCCACCCTTTTTACTTTCTAAGAAGGTTCTGGAAGAACTGGGGTACAAGGACAGACAAGACAAATAGCAATCTGATTTACAAGCGCACAATCCCTTTACTTTCTAATTTTTGATGTGGACCATTTTCAGATTGAGGCAAGGAAACCTGGAGCACTGCAGTTCATGGCACTGAACACAACTGATCGACTGAACAATAACATTTTTTAAGTCTTTATTAAACTTGTTACAATACTGCTTTTGTTTTGTGTCTTGGTATTTTGGCCTTGAGGCATGTGGGATCTTTGACCAGGGATCGAACCTGCACTTCCTGCTTTGGAAGGCAAAGCCTTAAGCACTGGATGCTAGGAAAGTCCCTGAGTCATCTTTATAAAGTAGTCATTAACGCTGTATACAAACACGCAGCATTTAAAAAAAAACCGTATAATGCATATTAGGAGCCATATAATTGTCAAGCTTCAACACTTTCTTTAAGGCAAGAGAAAAACGCGTTGGGAGCCAGTAATTCAGAAAAACGGGAATAGCAGTCTGTTTCAGGGGTTCTCTGCCAGGAGAAATTGTGCTCTGCACATTCACTCCGGTGGACATTTGACAACATCTGGAGATGTTTTCGATGGTCACGACGTCTTTGATGGGCACCACTGACATCTAGTAGGTACTAGCCGGCGACACTGTTAAACTTGTTTCAGGTACAGGACAGCTCCCAGCCCTTCCCCAGCCCCCATGATAAAGAATGATCTGGTCCCAAATGTCAACAGTGCCAATACTGAGAAAGCCTACTCTATTATCTTTATAGACAAACAACAGAAAGAGGAGGAACTGACTCATGAAGAATTGCCTTCACACGCCTTAAAATGGGTTGTTTTGATTGCAGAAGGGTCCCCTGCTCAGCGAGACTTGTATGGAGATGGACTCCAGCTTTCCTGCTTCTCTCTTCTTCACTATTAATCTTCTCAATTACCCCAGTTTCTAGAGCTGCCATCTTCCCTTTTAACGGGACCAAACTCTGCCCCTTGTCTACAATTGAAGCGGCTGGAAGCTTGACTTTGCTGCATGGAAATCAGGAGTCCTGAAACTCTAGGAAGGAAAAAAAATCTGTGCAGATGCTTAAAAATACCTTGGCTCAAAGAGTGTTGAGAAGTAGACGCTCTAATCATAAACATCAGGGAACGGATTCTAAAAACGTTCCAAGTAGAATCTGAAAATCGAACAGAAAGTCCTTTGTCAGTTTGACATTATGGGAAAATCAGAGTTTGAGGCAGCTGAGTTTATACCATTGATTTGTAAAAACTTTCAACAGGAACGCTGTCTTCCTCATGGCAATTTTTAACCACCACCCTCAGAGCGTTTGAGTTCTTTTTTTTTTTTTCTAACAATTTACTATTATCACACTTCTGCTTCTTTTTTTAATCCAAGATAATGTGGGAGAAAGACTTCCGTGGACATTCTTACTGGGAAGATTTGCATTTTGGAACATTATCCGAACCCCACCATGCTCTTCACACAATTGAAATCACAGTGCCTTGCAGAGAGCAATCAGGATAATTTCATACAGATAGAAATCACAACACTGAGCAAGAAACCATAGTAATAACACTCTAAACTAGAAAAGAGATCAGTCACAGAAAGTGCAATAAAAAGAAAGCATTTGCCTAAAATAATTTTAAAAATTAATGTAGAGTTCTATTATTCTATTGAATCCATTTGCATTTTTCTTGCATGCAAATGTGAAAAGATATATATGCATGGACTTCCCAAGTAGCTCAGCGGTATTGAATCCAATCTTGCACCAGGTACAGGACAGCTCCCACCTTATGATAAAGAATGATCTGGTCCCAAATGTCAACAGTGCCAATACTGAGAAAGCCTACTCTATTATCTTTATAGACAAACAACAGAAAGAGGAGGAACTGACTCATGAAGAATTGCCTTCACACGCCTTAAAATGGGTTGTTTTGATTGCAGAAGGGTCCCCTGCTCAGCGAGACTTGTATGGAGATGGACTCCAGCTTTCCTGCTTCTCTCTTCTTCACTATTAATCTTCTCAATTACCCCAGTTTCTAGAGCTGCCATCTTCCCTTTTAACGGGACCAAACTCTGCCCCTTGTCTACAATTGAAGCGGCTGGAAGCTTGACTTTGCTGCATGGAAATCAGGAGTCCTGAAACTCTAGGAAGGAAAAAAAATCTGTGCAGATGCTTAAAAATACCTTGGCTCAAAGAGTGTTGAGAAGTAGACGCTCTAATCATAAACATCAGGGAACGGATTCTAAAAACGTTCCAAGTAGAATCTGAAAATCGAACAGAAAGTCCTTTGTCAGTTTGACATTATGGGAAAATCAGAGTTTGAGGCAGCTGAGTTTATACCATTGATTTGTAAAAACTTTCAACAGGAACGCTGTCTTCCTCATGGCAATTTTTAACCACCACCCTCAGAGCGTTTGAGTTCTTTTTTTTTTTTTCTAACAATTTACTATTATCACACTTCTGCTTCTTTTTTTTTTAATCCAAGATAATGTGGGAGAAAGACTTCCGTGGACATTCTTACTGGGAAGATTTGCATTTTGGAACATTATCCGAACCCCACCATGCTCTTCACACAATTGAAATCACAGTGCCTTGCAGAGAGCAATCAGGATAATTTCATACAGATAGAAATCACAACACTGAGCAAGAAACCATAGTAATAACACTCTAAACTAGAAAAGAGATCAGTCACAGAAAGTGCAATAAAAAGAAAGCATTTGCCTAAAATAATTTTAAAAATTAATGTAGAGTTCTATTATTCTATTGAATCCATTTGCATTTTTCTTGCATGCAAATGTGTTTCTTTATACATATGGATATATATGCATGGACTTCCCAAGTAGCTCAGCGGTAAAGAACGCACCTGCTAAACAGGAGACACAGGTTTGATCCCTGGGTCCGGGAGATCCCCTGGAGAAGGAAATGAAAACACACCCCAGTAATCTTGCCTGGAAAATCCCATGGACAAAGGAGCCTGGTGGGCTACAGTCCATAGGGCTGCAAAAGTGTTGGACATGACTGAGCAACTAACACGCACACACACACACACATGTATCTGAAGTGGGTGGGGGAACACCACACACCCTGTCCCTTGAAAGGGCCTGCTCATAACACTATATTCACCTGGGAAAATCCAGGATGTCTGACCACTCACCCATGTATAGACATGATCCCTGGGACTTTTTTCCACTCCTCCTTTCTCCTTTGTTTACCCAGTAACCTCTCTGTACTGGTCAAAGGATAGATTAAGAAAAAAGTAACATATGGTGAGACTCCAACCAACCCACTAGTCCAACGGCTAGTGACTCAGTTAAAAAGATTTACTGAATCGTGAAGATCAAACAGTGACCATTTTAAAAGAAGTGACGTAGATATTCTTCATCCATGTTTGGTCTTTCTTTGAGGCAAAAAGCAAAGGCTGGCTTTACTCTTTTTAATACAAAGCATCTTTTCGACACAAAAGCAAAAGTAGGGTTTCAAATGACAGTTTCACCTCCCAAGATTTCTGGGAGGGAAGGGGATCTTTCCAGAACATTTAGCTTTCTTTTATTTTTTTTAATTAGAGTGTAATTGCTTTACGGTGTTTGTTTTTGCTATACAACAAATTGAACAGCATATACATAGATATATCCCCTCCCTGTTGGGGCTCCCACCCCTACCCCTCTAGGTCATCACAGAGCACTGAGCTGAGCTCCCTGAGCTACACAGCAACTTCACACAAGGGAGTGTGTACACGTCAAGGCTACTCTCTAAATTCATTGCCCCCCTCCTCTTCCTGTGTCCACCAGTCCCAGAACATTTCGTTTTTATGGACAAAACCCACTGAAGGTAAAACACATAAGGGCTTAGATACATAAAATTCGCCAGCATCGAGAGACAGGCCCATGCTCGTATTATCTGTGCTTATGTGTGGTCTTACATAATGTATTGTGCTTTTTGTAAATATGCCGGCCTTGTGAATTGTCTTCATTTCACTCTAGAGGCTGTACTGAGTCATTTGCTATCCTGGTGCAGGATTTTCTTTTCTGTTTTTGTATTTATAGATTTGTCCTCCTGGAAAATATCAAGGTCAATTTCTGCCATTTGTTGCAAAATGTAGATGATTTAACTGAAGGTAATGTTGATTATGCATGCATCCAAATATAGAGCTGGGTCTTAAATGTTTATTTAAACATTTAAAGCACTTAGATGGGAACACATACAAAGGCACAAAGTAAACAAAACAAAAACATGGAAAATGAAATCTGAAATATGTTTTCTTAACCCTCAGTGCCACACTGTCTCAAGCGGAAGGATCTAGTCTCTAAAAACATTGATTTTCGGTTAATAATAACAGTCTGAAATGAAAATTATGATGGTAGCATAATAGCTAACAAATTAAGTTTTCAAACAAATAAAGGTTTTTTATTTAGTTGCTGTTTTGTCTTTCGGCAGTGGGAGAGTGGGTGTCTACTCTAAAAATTTTTCATGGCAAATGTTTGTTTTCTGATCGTGAAGATCAAACAGTGACCATTTTAAAAGAAGTGACGAGATATTCTTCATCCATGTTTGGTCTTTCTTTGAGGCAAAAAGCAAAGGCTGGCTTTACTCTTTTTAATACAAAGCATCTTTTCGACACAAAAGCAAAAGTAGGGTTTCAAATGACAGTTTCACCTCCCAAGATTTCTGGGAGGGAAGGGGATCTTTCCAGAACATTTAGCTTTCTTTTATTTTTTTTAATTAGAGTGTAATTGCTTTACGGTGTTTGTTTTTGCTATACAACAAATTGAACAGCATATACATAGATATATCCCCTCCCTGTTGGGGCTCCCACCCCTACCCCTCTAGGTCATCACAGAGCACTGAGCTGAGCTCCCTGAGCTACACAGCAACTTCACACAAGGGAGTGTGTACACGTCAAGGCTACTCTCTAAATTCATTGCCCCCCTCCTCTTCCTGTGTCCACCAGTCCCAGAACATTTCGTTTTTATGGACAAAACCCACTGAAGGTAAAACACATAAGGGCTTAGATACATAAAATTCGCCAGCATCGAGAGACAGGCCCATGCTCGTATTATCTGTGCTTATGTGTGGTCTTACATAATGTATTGTGCTTTTTGTAAATATGCCGGCCTTGTGAATTGTCTTCATTTCACTCTAGAGGCTGTACTGAGTCATTTGCTATCCTGGTGCAGGATTTTCTTTTCTGTTTTTGTATTTATAGATTTGTCCTCCTGGAAAATATCAAGGTCAATTTCTGCCATTTGTTGCAAAATGTAGATGATTTAACTGAAGGTAATGTTGATTATGCATGCATCCAAATATAGAGCTGGGTCTTAAATGTTTATTTAAACATTTAAAGCACTTAGATGGGAACACATACAAAGGCACAAAGTAAACAAAACAAAAACATGGAAAATGAAATCTGAAATATGTTTTCTTAACCCTCAGTGCCACACTGTCTCAAGCGGAAGGATCTAGTCTCTAAAAACATTGATTTTCGGTTAATAATAACAGTCTGAAATGAAAATTATGATGGTAGCATAATAGCTAACAAATTAAGTTTTCAAACAAATAAAGGTTTTTTATTTAGTTGCTGTTTTGTCTTTCGGCAGTGGGAGAGTGGGTGTCTACTCTAAAAAAAATTTTTAAAGGCCAGAAATGGCAAATTCAACTCCAAACCTATTTGGAAATTAAGCAAAAAGTCAGTCTAAGACTATGGACAAAGCTGCTCTTTGTACAGTTGGGTTATAGCTCTGGTGCTTCAACAATTTCCTGGGCACAGCAGGGAGGAAAGGATTGAGCCCCATAGGTAAACATGGGAAGAAAACATCAGTGGATGGTATTCATCCACTGTCTTGTTCATTTTACAAAATCATGTACTGGGAGACAGACTTCAAGTTAATGATTAGATTCAGTAAAAACTGGAAGACAGTGATCGTGTATAGAGGTTGGGGCACAAGGAGAAAAGGGGTCATGGAACAACTAAGAAAGCATTGACTTGGAGGCTAGAAGTCATTGGAGAAGTAATGAGGAAAACTGAACCGTAGTTCAGCTAAGGGCAAAAATGAAGACATTCTGGAATGTACCAGGGTGCAGAAGATATAGCATCCTTTCATAGAGAAGAGTATCCACCTAAAGAAGGGAGTACATTAGCAAGCAGATGGAGGAAGCCATGGCTCCAACACTAGAACTGGTCAGGGAAATCTCTGGACGACCACTGGGTGCCTGGAGACCATCAGCACGTCCACAATAGAGAAGAGAAAGGAAGCCCCCAGGAGCAAGGTTCCTACGGAAAAAATGAAATTTGATGGGTCCTCTGACTTAATAAAGCTTTTCCGTTTAGATTTGGCTCTTTTTTTTTGTATTATTACTTTTGAGATAAAATATACATAAGATAGGGCTTCCCAAGTGGCGCTAGTGGGAAAGAACCTCCCCGCCAATACAGTTGATGGAAAAACATTTAAAGCACTAGATGGGAACACATACAAAGGCACAAAGTAAACAAAACAAAAACATGGAAAATGAAATCTGAAATATGTTTTCTTAACCCTCAGTGCCACACTGTCTCAAGCGGAAGGATCTAGTCTCTAAAAACATTGATTTTCGGTTAATAATAACAGTCTGAAATGAAAATTATGATGGTAGCATAATAGCTAACAAATTAAGTTTTCAAACAAATAAAGGTTTTTTATTTAGTTGCTGTTTTGTCTTTCGGCAGTGGGAGAGTGGGTGTCTACTCTAAAAAAAATTTTTAAAGGCCAGAAATGGCAAATTCAACTCCAAACCTATTTGGAAATTAAGCAAAAAGTCAGTCTAAGACTATGGACAAAGCTGCTCTTTGTACAGTTGGGTTATAGCTCTGGTGCTTCAACAATTTCCTGGGCACAGCAGGGAGGAAAGGATTGAGCCCCATAGGTAAACATGGGAAGAAAACATCAGTGGATGGTATTCATCCACTGTCTTGTTCATTTTACAAAATCATGTACTGGGAGACAGACTTCAAGTTAATGATTAGATTCAGTAAAAACTGGAAGACAGTGATCGTGTATAGAGGTTGGGGCACAAGGAGAAAAGGGGTCATGGAACAACTAAGAAAGCATTGACTTGGAGGCTAGAAGTCATTGGAGAAGTAATGAGGAAAACTGAACCGTAGTTCAGCTAAGGGCAAAAATGAAGACATTCTGGAATGTACCAGGGTGCAGAAGATATAGCATCCTTTCATAGAGAAGAGTATCCACCTAAAGAAGGGAGTACATTAGCAAGCAGATGGAGGAAGCCATGGCTCCAACACTAGAACTGGTCAGGGAAATCTCTGGACGACCACTGGGTGCCTGGAGACCATCAGCACGTCCACAATAGAGAAGAGAAAGGAAGCCCCCAGGAGCAAGGTTCCTACGGAAAAAATGAAATTTGATGGGTCCTCTGACTTAATAAAGCTTTTCCGTTTAGATTTGGCTCTTTTTTTTTGTATTATTACTTTTGAGATAAAATATACATAAGATAGGGCTTCCCAAGTGGCGCTAGTGGGAAAGAACCTCCCCGCCAATAGAGATGGCATAAGCATGCAGGTTCAATCCCTGAGAGGGGAGGATCCCCCGGGGGCTCCAACAGTAAAGAATCTACCTGTAGGGGCTTCCCTGGTGATCCAGTGGGTAGAGAGTCCGCCTGGCAGTGCAAGGGCACCAGTTCAATCCCTGGCACGGGAAGATCCCACGTGCCGTGGAGCAGCTGGACCGGTGTGTCCAGTTACCAGCTGGTGCCCTGGAGCACATGCACCCAGAGCCAGTGCTCTGCAACAGGACAGGTCACTGCAATGGGAGGCCCACACAGGCCAAAGAGCAAAGATGATGAAAATAAGTAAATGAAAGAACAATAAAAAAGGGCAAAGAATTAAGATGGATGAAAATAAATAAATGAAATAAATGAAGGACCAATAATAAAAAAAAAAAGAGGCCAAAATTTAAGAAAAAAAGAGTCAAAAGTGAGTCACTCAGTCGTGTCCAACCCTTTGAGATCCCATGGACTGTAGCCCACCAGGCTCCTGTGTCCAGGGGATTTCCTAGGCAAGAATACTGGAGTGGGTTGCCATTCCTTTCTCTAGGAGATCTTCCTGACCCAGGGAATCTCCTGCATTATAGGTGGATTCTCTTTTTTTTCTTTTTAATTTTGGCCTATTTTATTGTTCTTTCATTTATTTATTTTCATCATCTTTGCTCTTTGGCCTGTGTGGGCCTCCCATTGCAGTGACCTATCCTGTTGCAGAGGCTTAAGAGAGTGGTATTTTATTTCCACATGTTTGTCAGTTTTCCAGTTTTCCTTCACTGTTGACTTCTTGTTTCATTCCACTGTTATCAGAAAATGTACTGTATAATTTCAATCTTTTAAAATTTATTAATATTTGTAACCTAAAATTTTGCCTATCTTTGTTAATAATCCATGTGAAATTGAGAAAAATTTCTATCCTATCATCACTAGTGATTCTGTACATTTTCATTAGGTCCGGTCCATACCTATGTTGTTCAGGTCCTGTATTTCCTCTACAGATCTTCTGTCTGGTTGTTGTATGCATGATTGCAAGTATGGTATTGAAGAGGCCTACTGTTAGTGCAGAATTGTCTAGTTCTCTCTTCAATGCTGTCTCTTTTCCTCCATCAGTTATGGAGCTCTGATGCTTGCTATGTAAATGTAGAGAACTATTAAAATCCTCTTGGTGAACTGACCCTTTTGTCGTTATAGAATGTTCTTCTGTGTCTTAGAGAATTTTTACTTAGTGTGTTTATCTAATATTCGTATAGTCACCCCGATCTCTTTTCATTACTATTGCATAGAGTATCTTTCCCATGCTTTCACCTGAAACTTATGCATGTCCATATATCTAAGGTGTAGCTAGCATACAGTTGAATCTCATTTTTTGAATTTATCCTGCTAATCTATGCTTTTTGATTGTGAAGTTTAATTCATTTACATTTAAACTAATTACAGATAATGAAGGACTTACTTTCACCATTTCGCTATTTGTTTTCCGTACATCCTGTAGCGTCTTTCCCACATTTCCTTCATCTTCACTTTCCTTCAGTCAGAGATTTAATATCCATGAATTGCGTTGGTAATGGTTTCATCTTCAAGAGCTGTTCTGAGGATCAAATGAGGTAAGGCATGAAAAGCACAGCTCCCAGCACATGGTAAACATGCATTAAATGTTAGCATTAGTAATGGCACTGCAGAATTCCACCAGATAAGATGTGAATTAAGCCAGTCTTTCAGGGTGGAAACATTCTGTATGGACATTGCAGGGAGATAGAATTAATTTGAAGGCAATCACGACTCTCCTTATTGCCTCAACAGAAATGCGCTTTACTACAGTTCAGGGGTGTGAGTCAATAGAGTGCTTTTGTTTTTGTGTTTGTTTCTTTAATCCTTGATGGAGGAAAGGAGCCAAACTAGTAGATGTGGTTGGATGGAAAGGGGTTTGTGGCTACTGCTGATGGGTTCTGAAAGGGTTTATTGATCTCTAACACTAGAGCTTTCATGTTCTGAGAAAAGGGCTCCCCTGAGACCGTGACAAGCCAGGGAGGCTATACTGCATAAATAGTCTAGTTTACTGTTGGTAGATAAACAGTGTTTTGGCATTAGCATAGAAAATCTGAATCAGAGGGTCCTATTCATAAACAAACTATTTGGATAAGAAGTGAAGCCACCACAAAGTTAATCTGCCAGTAAAGTCAAGAAGAGACAAGAAGAATAAATAGAAAATCTGGTGGCAGCATCAGGTAACCCTTAGGATACAGGCGGTTACAGGTTAATGTAGTTAGTATGGAAAAATCCAAGAACTCCTCCAAACTGGATATCCACACTGACTGAAATAGTCAAACTCTTTTTAATTTATCCTGCTAATCTATGGCTTTTGGGATTGTCCTGAAGTTTTAATTTTCATTTATGCAGTTTTTTCAAATTGCATAGAGTATCTTTCCCATGCTTTCACCTGAAACTTATGCATGTCCATATATCTAAGGTGTAGCTAGCATACAGTTGAATCTCATTTTTTGAATTTATCCTGCTAATCTATGCTTTTTGATTGTGAAGTTTAATTCATTTACATTTAAACTAATTACAGATAATGAAGGACTTACTTTCACCATTTCGCTATTTGTTTTCCGTACATCCTGTAGCGTCTTTCCCACATTTCCTTCATCTTCACTTTCCTTCAGTCAGAGATTTAATATCCATGAATTGCGTTGGTAATGGTTTCATCTTCAAGAGCTGTTCTGAGGATCAAATGAGGTAAGGCATGAAAAGCACAGCTCCCAGCACATGGTAAACATGCATTAAATGTTAGCATTAGTAATGGCACTGCAGAATTCCACCAGATAAGATGTGAATTAAGCCAGTCTTTCAGGGTGGAAACATTCTGTATGGACATTGCAGGGAGATAGAATTAATTTGAAGGCAATCACGACTCTCCTTATTGCCTCAACAGAAATGCGCTTTACTACAGTTCAGGGGTGTGAGTCAATAGAGTGCTTTTGTTTTTGTGTTTGTTTCTTTAATCCTTGATGGAGGAAAGGAGCCAAACTAGTAGATGTGGTTGGATGGAAAGGGGTTTGTGGCTACTGCTGATGGGTTCTGAAAGGGTTTATTGATCTCTAACACTAGAGCTTTCATGTTCTGAGAAAAGGGCTCCCCTGAGACCGTGACAAGCCAGGGAGGCTATACTGCATAAATAGTCTAGTTTACTGTTGGTAGATAAACAGTGTTTTGGCATTAGCATAGAAAATCTGAATCAGAGGGTCCTATTCATAAACAAACTATTTGGATAAGAAGTGAAGCCACCACAAAGTTAATCTGCCAGTAAAGTCAAGAAGAGACAAGAAGAATAAATAGAAAATCTGGTGGCAGCATCAGGTAACCCTTAGGATACACGGCGGTTACAGGTTAATGTAGTTAGTATGGAAAAATCCAAGAACTCCTCCAAACTGGATATCCACACTGACTGAAATAGTCAAACAATGAACAGACCTCTACTCTATGTTGTGTAGATGGGTTGTTGTTGTTCAGTCGCTAAGTTGTGTCTGACTCTTTGCAACTCCATGGACGGCAGCACGCCAGGCTTCCCTGTCCTTCACTATCTCCCAGAGTTTGCTCAGACTCGTGTCCATTGAACTGATGATGCCATCCCACCATCTCGTTCTCTGCCATCCCCTTCTCCTTTTGCCTTTAATCTTTCCCAGCATCAGTCTTTTCCAATGAGTCGGCTTTCTGCATCAGGTGGTCAAAGCATTGGAGCTTCAGCTTCAGCTTCAACAATCTACAGAAATTAAAGTCATCTAGAGAACAACATACATCTATGACAAGAATATCAATAATGATAATAACTAATGTTTAGGGCTAATAGTTTGTCAGACACTATTTTCAGAGCTTTTAATCTATTACTTTGTTTAATGCTCACAGCAAGCCTACATGCTTTGTGTGTATATTATTGTCTGTCTGCGTAAATCTGAGTTTCCATTTGGTTCATTTCCATCAAATAGAATACAGCATAGACAAAGGCTGATGGCAAAGCCATCTGGCCACGTTTCTACTAGCTAGGGCACCGGACAGAGTTTTCCAAGACCTCATTGCCTCCCACATCTGGAAGGGCTCCAGAGCGCAGGGTCCTGCACAAGATGATGATGAGGGTCCCTGGGGTGGCCTGACCTTGAGCAAGAGTCAACATTCAAAGACAATGTTGCTGAGGCTGCAATTTCCTGCTTGGAATGCTCCACATTCCTGAGCAATCGTGGAGTGGGCTGATGGAAAGACTCACCCAGGACCGTGACAAGCCAGGAGGCTATACTGCATAAATAGTCTAGTTTACTGTTGGTAGATAAACAGTGTTTTGGCATTAGCATAGAAAATCTGAATCAGAGGGTCCTATTCATAAACAAACTATTTGGATAAGAAGTGAAGCCACCACAAAGTTAATCTGCCAGTAAAGTCAAGAAGAGACAAGAAGAATAAATAGAAAATCTGGTGGCAGCATCAGGTAACCCTTAGGATACACGGCGGTTACAGGTTAATGTAGTTAGTATGGAAAAATCCAAGAACTCCTCCAAACTGGATATCCACACTGACTGAAATAGTCAAACAATGAACAGACCTCTACTCTATGTTGTGTAGATGGGTTGTTGTTGTTCAGTCGCTAAGTTGTGTCTGACTCTTTGCAACTCCATGGACGGCAGCACGCCAGGCTTCCCTGTCCTTCACTATCTCCCAGAGTTTGCTCAGACTCGTGTCCATTGAACTGATGATGCCATCCCACCATCTCGTTCTCTGCCATCCCCTTCTCCTTTTGCCTTTAATCTTTCCCAGCATCAGTCTTTTCCAATGAGTCGGCTTTCTGCATCAGGTGGTCAAAGCATTGGAGCTTCAGCTTCAGCTTCAACAATCTACAGAAATTAAAGTCATCTAGAGAACAACATACATCTATGACAAGAATATCAATAATGATAATAACTAATGTTTAGGGCTAATAGTTTGTCAGACACTATTTTCAGAGCTTTTAATCTATTACTTTGTTTAATGCTCACAGCAAGCCTACATGCTTTGTGTGTATATTATTGTCTGTCTGCGTAAATCTGAGTTTCCATTTGGTTCATTTCCATCAAATAGAATACAGCATAGACAAAGGCTGATGGCAAAGCCATCTGGCCACGTTTCTACTAGCTAGGGCACCGGACAGAGTTTTCCAAGACCTCATTGCCTCCCACATCTGGAAGGGCTCCAGAAGCACAGGGTCCTGCACAAGATGATGATGAGGGTCCCTGGGGTGGCCTGACCTTGAGCAAGAGTCAACATTCAAAGACAATGTTGCTGAGGCTGCAATTTCCTGCTTGGAATGCTCCACATTCCTGAGCAATCGTGGAGTGGGCTGATGGAAAGACTCACCCAGGACCATGTACTACGTGCCTGTGGGGGTGGACCGCTAGAGATGGAGGGGGCCACTGAGCAGTTTATTGTAAGTGGCAATAGCACTCATACAGGACAAACTGTAACACTTTGAGAAAATCTCACTGTAGAGTGCCTTTTCTCCACACCTCTGTCCCAAGTGCCTGAAAATACATAAGGAAACATCACTATCTATCAGCTACACTATTTCAGAAAAATAATATTCTCTCTCTCTCTCTCTAAATATGTGTGTGTGTGTATATGTGTATATATATATAGGATACATGGCGGCGGTTACCAGGCGGTCACTATATATAATATATATATATATTATATATATATATATATACACACATACACACACACACACACACACATATATATTATATATTATATATATATTATATATATTATATACTAAGTTGCTTATATATATTATATATACTAAGTATATATATATATATTATATATTATATATACTAAGTTATATACTATATATATATATATATTATATACTAAGTTGCTTCTGTCATGTCCAGCTCTGCAACACTACAGACTGTAGCCTGCCAGGCTCCTCTGTGCACAGGATTCTCCAGGCAAGGATTCGAGAGTGGGTTGCCCCCATTTGCCCTCCTCCAGGGAATCTTTCCGACCCAGGAATTTGAAACTGTCTTTAATTGGCAAGCCTATTTCAATTTTCTATTACTTTGTTTAATGCTCACAGCAAGCCTACATGCTTTGTGTATATTATTGTCTGTCTGCGTAAATCTGAGTTTCCATTTGGTTCATTTCCATCAAATAGAATACAGCATAGACAAAGGCTGATGGCAAAGCCATCTGGCCACGTTTCTACTAGCTAGGGCACCGGACAGAGTTTTCCAAGACCTCATTGCCTCCCACATCTGGAAGGGCTCCAGAGCGCAGGGTCCTGCACAAGATGATGATGAGGGTCCCTGGGGTGGCCTGACCTTGAGCAAGAGTCAACATTCAAAGACAATGTTGCTGAGGCTGCAATTTCCTGCTTGGAATGCTCCACATTCCTGAGCAATCGTGGAGTGGGCTGATGGAAAGACTCACCCAGGACCATGTACTACGTGCCTGTGGGGGTGGACCGCTAGAGATGGAGGGGGCCACTGAGCAGTTTATTGTAAGTGGCAATAGCACTCATACAGGACAAACTGTAACACTTTGAGAAAATCTCACTGTAGAGTGCCTTTTCTCCACACCTCTGTCCCAAGTGCCTGAAAATACATAAGGAAACATCACTATCTATCAGCTACACTATTTCAGAAAAATAATATTCTCTCTCTCTCTCTCTAAATATGTGTGTGTGTGTATATGTGTATATATATATAGGATACATGGCGGCGGTTACCAGGGGGTCACGGTATATATTATATATATATATATATACACACATACACACACACACACACACATATATATTATATATTATATATATATTATATATATTATATACTAAGTTGCTTATATATATTATATATACTAAGTATATATATATATATTATATATTATATATACTAAGTTATATACTATATATATATATATATTATATACTAAGTTGCTTCTGTCATGTCCAGCTCTGCAACACTACAGACTGTAGCCTGCCAGGCTCCTCTGTGCACAGGATTCTCCAGGCAAGGATTCTAGAGTGGGTTGCCATGCCCTCCTCCAGGGAATCTTTCCGACCCAGGAATTGAAACTGTCTCTTAATTGGCAGGCAGGTTCTTTACCAGAAGGTTCTTTCCCACTGGCACCACCTAGGAAGCCCCGTGTGTGTGTGGCTAACACTGAATACAAGAGTGAATTATTTTAAAATTGCAAAAGCATAGAGGTCAGTGTCAGATATCTGTTCTAAACCTTACTATGTCTTTCAATAACTCTACGACAGCGGGTGAGTTTACTTAATCTGAGTTTTTCTCCTCAAAACAAGGCTACTAATTCTCATTTCATAGGGTTGTTGAGACAATTCAATAGAGGCACACACAACCCATCTAATACAAAATCCAGCTGAATGTTAAATGTTCCACTACCATCAGTTCCCTCCTACGCTTCCCTACCTAATTAACCCTATCTTCTTGGCACACATTACAGAAGCATTTTGCTGGAACTGAGCTCGAGCCCCTTGCCTGGAGCTGGCTCTTTGTGTAGGAGTCACCACGCCCTCTTGTTCGCGCCACTCGCCTGACCCTTGACCCATTCACTCACTACAGCTCAGAGCATGGTGAGCCAATTCTACAGTGAAAAGAGACATTTCCTACCTTTGAAAAAAAATTGGGCAGAGAACCAGCAGACTTGTGGTGCCTTTCATTTCCCATCTGTAAATTTCTCAAAATACTTTCCAGTAAGCAATATCCAGGCGCTCATAACGTAATTAATAATATTGTGTCTCAGTTGCTTTTAGTATTTCAGATGAAATAGCGGCTTAAGTAGGTAAAGTCGCTGAATTGTGAATGGGAGGCTCTGTGGTCTGGGTTCTTTCTATCCACATGTATGCCAAACTCTCAGAGGGGTGACAGGAATTGATTGGTCATTCACTAAGTAAAAGTTTGTCATGACTCTAGTCATAGTGTTGCTATGGGTCAAATCCAGTGTCACTTTCAGACCTCAACTCAGAGGGGCCAAAGAGAAAGGACATCACCGAGTGGCCCTGCTTGGGGTCACTTGAGTACACGATTCTCAGGTTTCTTTTGTCTGAAATCCTATTGCCATAAGGTTGCCTCTCGCAACAGCAAGTATGAGTACGACTTTGTCTCTGTAGAACCTTTTCACATGACTTATGGGCTGGGGGCCGTTGTTTCCTAGAGATAGGATGCCTGGATTGTCCAGGCCTCCCAACCTGCCTCCCACCGCTGCTCCCCGCCCATTGTCATCGGAGCCACCTGCCCTTTTCCGGGCTTCCACTATTCTTCACTCGGTGTCAGATGAATTCACACAGGCAGAGCCCGCGTTGCAGCCGCCCTCTTTATCTGCTTACACACGTCTTCCTCTGCCTGCTCAGGCCGCTGCAGAGGTCTGGACCAGCTTCCTGTAATCTGGAGGGGGAAACAACTCCTTTCAGCATAACTTGTGAGCCTAGGTGTTTTGGGTAACTGATTTCCTCCTCTCTTCTCCCTTGAGTTCATATAGCTTCCTTTACTCAGCCTGCTAATCCTCCTCCAATGGAGAGGAGTCTTCCCTATACCCTGGGATCTCAGCGGGCTCCTCCCTCCCCCTCTGTCAGAACACAGGATTTCCGGAGCCGGGGGTGTATACACAGAGCAGGTCCTGCTGGACTCTATCCTGAAGGAACCTCCTAGGGGCCATCCCTTTCTCTGTCATCACATCATATTTTTATCCCATGGCACTGAGGCCACTCTCAGCCTTCACGTACCTTTCCTTCAACCCCAAAAGCGGAGCAAAGTGGAAAATCCTTCATCCTCCAAGTCCACCAGCCCCCTAGTCTCTTCCCACTTTGACCTGAAGGTGTTCTTGCTGCTTCCATCCCTAAGCTGGAGGAATTAGGTAACATCGCTAGCACTAAGTCACTTCAGTCATGTCCGACTCTTTGTGGCCCTAAGGACCATAGCCTGCCAGGTTCCTCTGTCCAAGGGATTCTCCGGGCAAGAATTCTGGAGTGGGTTGTCATTTCCTCCTCCATAGGTAACATTAGGATGAACCCAGGGATTGAACCTCTGGTGTTTCCTGCATTGGCAGGTGGATTCTTCACCACTGTACCACCTAAGAAGAGCTTTCGACAATAGAGGCATGAAAAATTCCCCTTTTTAAACTTGGAAGTTGAACCTGTGTGAAATTGTATTGCTATTGTGTTTGGCTACTCCTAACTTAGGCGGACCCAGGTCAACAGATAAGCAATGTCCAGATGTTTATCTGGGATTAGACTGAACTAGACTTTGGGTCACTTGCTGGTGTAGAATCAGAATCGAGAGTGGGAACCGAGTTTCCTAATATGGGCTATCTGGTCACATAGGGTTAGTTGGAAGTGGTCTGTAGTCTAAGAAGGCCTCTGGGAAGTATTATCCTGTTTAGTCTCAGAAACCCATGAGTGACACTGCCAACTGCAGCATCACTTTAAAGCAGAAAAAATTCAATTCTAACTCTTAAGAATTTAACATAAATCAGAAGAGAGTAAAACAAATTTTAAAATAAGATGTTTTGGTCACATATAACATTAGGAATGAACAAAAAAGAAAACTAAAGGAAGTAATCCAAATAAATGAATATTAGTCATGCCTTATTGCAAAAGCCAGGCTTTGATGCTGCTGAACATTAGTAAATTTCTAAATAATCATACTCTACTAGCCCCATGGTCACCATGGTCTTGTGAGTGAGCATAGTTATTTCTGCTTGAGGAGTAAAAGTTTCCTAACGAAGAGCATAGGATTGAATGATATAGCTTTGTCTCCACCTGCAGGAACGAAAAGACTGAATCTTTGGTTGTTGTTACTTGAAAAGCTGTAAGGCCTCTAGAATCACCATTAAAAATATGAGGTAGGACCAGTGTGTGTGTGTGTGTGTGTGTGTGTGTGTGTGTGTGCGTGTGCGCGCAAGTGCACTAGGTCGTATCCCGTTCTGTGCAATCCCATGGACTGTAGCTCTCCAGGCTCCCCTGTCCATGGAACTTTCCAGGCAAGAATACTAGAGTCGGTTGCCATTTCACTCAAGTTTTACTACATAGTCTTCTATAAGAAACTAATAATTGGATCAAAACAGGGTCATTTTTTAAAAAGCACATAATGTGAATCACTCTGGTTCTTTCGATAATGTCTTAATAAACTTAGACATAGAGAAAAATCCACCTCGACTCGTGTGTACAGCTTGATGAACTGTTTCAAAGTGAGCGCACTGGCGACCATCATCCACACAAGAAACAGGACAGCAGCAACACCCCTTACAAACGGCACTGTATTTTTAAAGCCAGAATTGAAAACCTTTGTCTTTTGGTTTTCTTTTAGAACATTTTGTTTTGTTTGGGGTGTAGCTGATTAACAATGCTGTGATTGTTTCCGGGGAAGAGCAAGGGGACTCATATATATATATATATATATATATATATGTATCCATTCTCCCTCGACCCCTTCTCCCAACCAGGCTGCCGCACTACATTTAGCCGAATTCTGCTTCCCTGGTGGCTCCGACGGTAAAGAATCCGTCTGCAAGGAGGGAGATCTGGGTTCGCTCTATGGGTAGGGAAGATGCCCTGGAGAAGGAAACAGCTACCCACTCCAGTATTCTTGCCTAGACTTGTCCATGGATTGCAGGGTCGGACACGACAGCGACTTTCACTTTCATGTACTGTACAATAGGTCCTTGTTGGTTAACTATTTAACACATAGCAGTGTGTACATGTCCATCCCAAACTCCCTACCTATCCCTTCCCCATAACTCCATCCTATCCCCAGCAACCATAAATTCTTGCTTTGAGTTGGGGAGGAGGTTGGGGAGGGAGCGGGGCGGGCTGGCCACTTCTATCGGTCTTTCATTATCTATTTTCATCCATCTTTGTTCTTTGGCCCATGTGGGCCTCCCATCATGGTGGCCTCTGTTGTCGCAGAGCACCGGCTCTGGGCGCATGCGCTCTAGAGCTCCAGCTCGGCAGTTGGACACATCGGTCCAGCCGCTCTGCAGCACATGAGATCTTCCCAGGCTAGGGATTGATCTGGCGCCCCTTGCACTGCAAGGCAGTGTCCTCACTCACTGGACCACCAGAGAAGCCCCCATCAATTCTTTTTCTAAGGAAAACTTTAGTCTTTAGTCATCAGTACATCTGCTAAGAAAGAGAGGAAGCCATTAGCCACCAATATATTCTTGTTCTCTGAGCAGCCTGGTCCAGGTGCTGCCCCAGAGAGGGCCACTTGCAGCCCTGCTGTGAAGGGAGGAAGGCAGCAGCTCCAGTCTCTCACTGCAGCCCCCCAGATGATTCGCTTAGGGACTTCCCTGGGGGTCCAGCAGCTAAGACTCTGCATGCAAGGAGCCCAAGTTCAATTCTTGGTCAGGGAAGTAGATATTTCATGCCGCAACGAAGACCCAGCACAGCCAAATAAATAAATAAAAGGAAATATTAAATAAGAATGATCTATTTATAGGGAGTTTTATACTGGTTGCTATACAATGAGCAAGCTTCTCAAGTCACAGTAAGAACTCCCCCACCCCACCCAGAAAGAAACACCCATGACTAACTCATGGTCCTATGCAAGCATAGGTCTGTCCTCATCTTCATTGAGCTAAATCCTAAGGAAATGAAGCAGATGAAGGTTTGTCCTCAGAAAACCCCGCTCTTGTGAAGATTCTTGGCATGCAGCAGGTGGGGAGGGCTCCTCTCTGATGTGGACAAGAGAGGGTCTCACCGGACACTACAGGCAACTTGGCCAGTATTCTACACCCACACCAAGGCAGGAATTAATCTCCTGGGTTTATGACCCAAACTGTAACTTCTGAGTACAACACACCTCCATCTGACTTAAATTATCCTAAGCTGCCTATGGTCCAGTGTCTCAAAACTCTTAGTTCATATAGTGTTTGGGGAGTTGGGGTCATTTCAGACAGGAGGCTACACCCACTCCCTGTTACTCCATCTTGGCTGGAGGCAGAAATCTGAAAAAAGTTTCCTCTGACAGTCCTCCAGCCTCTTGAGAAGAATAGGTTTTTAGAAACACAAAGCATTTGATTATTCTTATGCTTTGCTCTATAATGGGTCCCTTTTTCCGCCCCCCTTGACCACATATGTGAGGCTGCTTGTTTTGTGACCACAAAGTCTGCAGATATTGTCCAGCTCAGATTTAAAAGCAATTAACCACCCTCCTGATTCAGCTGGGAAAGAAGGAATTCGCAGCTTAATGGTAAGAAGCTAAGGGGAAAGGAGCCAGAAGCCAGGAAAAGTGGAAGGGAAATTATAAAACTGAACAAAACATGCCAGGAACTATTTTCTTTTTAGGTTTTCATGTATTTGTTAAAATAATTTGTTCATTTCTAGTATTTGTTTAAAAACCATAGTAAAATATATAGTTGGACATCTGTCACTCAAAATGTTAAGCCAGACTCCATGAGGCTGGGGGTGGGGGGTCCTAGAGGCTGGCGACCCTGCCAGGTGCTGTCTAGTGCTACAGCAAAATAAATAAATAAAAGGAAATATTAAATAAGAATGATCTATTTATAGGGAGTTTTATACTGGTTGCTATACAATGAGCAAGCTTCTCAAATCACAGTAAGAACTCCCCCACCCCACCCAGAAAGAAACACCCATGACTAACTCATGGTCCTATGCAAGCATAGGTCTGTCCTCATCTTCATTGAGCTAAATCCTAAGGAAATGAAGCAGATGAAGGTTTGTCCTCAGAAAACCCCGCTCTTGTGAAGATTCTTGGCATGCAGCAGGTGGGGAGGGCTCCTCTCTGATGTGGACAAGAGAGGGTCTCACCGGACACTACAGGCAACTTGGCCAGTATTCTACACCCACACCAAGGCAGGAATTAATCTCCTGGGTTTATGACCCAAACTGTAACTTCTGAGTACAACACACCTCCATCTGACTTAAATTATCCTAAGCTGCCTATGGTCCAGTGTCTCAAAACTCTTAGTTCATATAGTGTTTGGGGAGTTGGGGTCATTTCAGACAGGAGGCTACACCCACTCCCTGTTACTCCATCTTGGCTGGAGGCAGAAATCTGAAAAAAGTTTCCCTCTGACAGTCCTCCAGCCTCTTGAGAAGAATAGGTTTTTAGAAACACAAAGCATTTGATTATTCTTATGCTTTGCTCTATAATGGGTCCCTTTTTCCGCCCCCCTTGACCACATATGTGAGGCTGCTTGTTTTGTGACCACAAAGTCTGCAGATATTGTCCAGCTCAGATTTAAAAGCAATTAACCACCCTCCTGATTCAGCTGGGAAAGAAGGAATTCGCAGCTTAATGGTAAGAAGCTAAGGGGAAAGGAGCCAGAAGCCAGGAAAAGTGGAAGGGAAATTATAAAACTGAACAAAACATGCCAGGAACTATTTTCTTTTTAGGTTTTCATGTATTTGTTAAAATAATTTGTTCATTTCTAGTATTTGTTTAAAAACCATAGTAAAATATATAGTTGGACATCTGTCACTCAAAATGTTAAGCCAGACTCCATGAGGCTGGGGGTGGGGGGTCCTAGAGGCTGGCGACCCTGCCAGGTGCTTTTGGTAAAAGGGAGGTAACAATGTGTCTAGTGCATACATATTGTGGGCACACTTCAGCTATTCAAACCCAGACAGAGGAAAGGAGGAATGGAGGTCAGGGGAGGGATGGGGCTTAGAAAAAGGAATAAAGAGAGAAAATGGCCCAAAACTCTCCGTTGTGGCTCTTCATGTGATGAAAGCCTGCATTGTGTGAGCTGCGAGTCAAAAGAAGAAGGTTATTCAGCTATTGCCGACTGCGTCTCAAATATGAAATAGTTCTCTACCAGCCTCTTTGCTTCCCCGACACAAAAAACTCCTTCTCGTTAGCTGCCACTTTGCTTCTGTGGAACAAAGTCATTTCACATTTTTAGGGGAAAGAATTTAATTTTTTAAAACCCTCTCTTCTCAAACCCGTCAACTGAATTCGCGTGTTCCGGTGAACGGGGCGGAAGACTTGGTCCTAATTTGATGTTTGTGGAAAGCATCCTTCAGCCCCTGTAATAGACATCTCTGGATTCTGCAGGGAGTAGCCCTCAGCGAACCTCCCCTATAACAGCTCCCTTGGCGTCCCCAGCCCCCGGGGCCCTTCACCGCCATCTATTTTCCTTGGATGAGAGCCTCACAGTGAATAGGAAACATTTTTAAGGGAGGAGAAGGAGGGGTTGTGAAAGAGATTTAGAGGCCAAATGGGGCCTTCGGAGGAAAAAGAATTCAGCATGGCCGCTCGAGCTCAATGGCATTCACTGTTGCAGAAAGTAACGGACTTTCTACTTAGTTAGCAGAGGTTCACCTCGAGACCACAAAGTCTGCAGATATTGTCCAGCTCAGATTTAAAAGCAATTAACCACCCTCCTGATTCAGCTGGGAAAGAAGGAATTCGCAGCTTAATGGTAAGAAGCTAAGGGGAAAGGAGCCAGAAGCCAGGAAAAGTGGAAGGGAAATTATAAAACTGAACAAAACATGCCAGGAACTATTTTCTTTTTAGGTTTTCATGTATTTGTTAAAATAATTTGTTCATTTCTAGTATTTGTTTAAAAACCATAGTAAAATATATAGTTGGACATCTGTCACTCAAAATGTTAAGCCAGACTCCATGAGGCTGGGGGTGGGGGGTCCTAGAGGCTGGCGACCCTGCCAGGTGCTTTTGGTAAAAGGGAGGTAACAATGTGTCTAGTGCATACATATTGTGGGCACACTTCAGCTATTCAAACCCAGACAGAGGAAAGGAGGAATGGAGGTCAGGGGAGGGATGGGGCTTAGAAAAAGGAATAAAGAGAGAAAATGGCCCAAAACTCTCCGTTGTGGCTCTTCATGTGATGAAAGCCTGCATTGTGTGAGCTGCGAGTCAAAAGAAGAAGGTTATTCAGCTATTGCCGACTGCGTCTCAAATATGAAATAGTTCTCTACCAGCCTCTTTGCTTCCCCGACACAAAAAACTCCTTCTCGTTAGCTGCCACTTTGCTTCTGTGGAACAAAGTCATTTCACATTTTTAGGGGAAAGAATTTAATTTTTTAAAACCCTCTCTTCTCAAACCCGTCAACTGAATTCGCGTGTTCCGGTGAACGGGGCGGAAGACTTGGTCCTAATTTGATGTTTGTGGAAAGCATCCTTCAGCCCCTGTAATAGACATCTCTGGATTCTGCAGGGAGTAGCCCTCAGCGAACCTCCCCTATAACAGCTCCCTTGGCGTCCCCAGCCCCCGGGGCCCTTCACCGCCATCTATTTTCCTTGGATGAGAGCCTCACAGTGAATAGGAAACATTTTTAAGGGAGGAGAAGGAGGGGTTGTGAAAGAGATTTAGAGGCCAAATGGGGCCTTCGGAGGAAAAAGAATTCAGCATGGCCGCTCGAGCTCAATGGCATTCACTGTTGCAGAAAGTAACGGACTTTCTACTTAGTTAGCAGAGGTTCACCTCGAGACCTCGCCTAATTGAAGAACGTTTTCCAAGAAGAAAAGAGGGGTCGCGGTTCACAGCCACGCATCTGTGTGTGGGGCTGAGACCTACCCGCCTTCTCCTGTGCACACTTTTGTGCCAGGAAAAGATGGCTTTTGTGTCTCGGCCTGGTTCCTTGTGTGGCGTTCTTTCATGGAAACAAACACTAGGGGAAATTAATGTCGTTTGTCATCCATTTTAAAAACATAGATTTTTTTTTTCTAGATTCTGCATACATGCGTTAATATGGGACTTTTGTTTTTCTCTCTCTGACTTACTTCACTCTGCATTGACGGTCTCCAGGTCCACAGATGATCCAATTTACAAAACAGAAATAGAGACACACGTAGAGAACAAATGTATAGACCCCAAGTGGGGAATGTGGGGTCAGGGGATAAACTGAGAGCTTGGG
Organism: Tragulus kanchil; assembly: GCA_022376925.1. Taxonomy (NCBI): domain Eukaryota; kingdom Metazoa; phylum Chordata; class Mammalia; order Artiodactyla; family Tragulidae; genus Tragulus; species Tragulus kanchil. The sequence continues at coordinate 70,060,615 of JAIOJX010000003.1, read as the reverse complement.
ATCTACATAGATACACTCATGTTTTAATTTTTTCTTTGGTGGGGGGCACTTCTATTGATCTTTCATTTATTTATCTTTGTTCTTTGGCCTGTGTGGGCCTCCCATCGCAGTGGCCTCTCTCGTTGCAGAGCACCAGCACTGGGTGCATGCACTCCAGAGCTCCGGCTCAGTAGTTGGACACATCAGTCCAGCCGCTCCGCGGCACGTGAGATCTTCCCAGGCCAGGGATTGATCCAGCGCCCCTTGCACCGCAAGGCAGTGTCCTTACCCACTGGACCACCAGGAAAGCCCTTGTTTGAATTTTTTATGGGAGAATAATTGCTTTACAATATTGTGCTGGTGTCCTCCATACATGAGCATGCATTAGTCACAGGATTCAAAGCTCAAAGTCCAAAAAAAAAAAAGGAGCATTCAATAATTGGGAGGACGATTTAATCCAAATTCCAGAACATCCTGTGTTTCTAGATCCTTCGAACCCAGTGACGGCAATGCCCAACCTCACGTGCACACAGCCACTCACTTCCTCAGATTTTGTGAATGAATCCGGATCGAGATCTGCCTTATCCTGGCTTTTCTAAGCCTCAGGCAGACATTATCTCTCTACTACTTCAGACAAGCCTGTTATAGTATAATTTATCAGACCAAAGCGTCCTTTAGTGCCATTTCTATCCTGAGAATGCACTAAGATCACCCTAACCAAGCTGGTTATGTGCCAAATGTACTGACCTCAAATATTAGCCTGCTTTTATCATCTATTACTTTTTAGGCTGTGAGGAAAATGAAAAGAACTCATCTCTTAGATAGGACCACTTCTGCAAGTGGTCATGTCCCGTGATGTGTTCATTAGGACGGCTTCTTTTTCAGAAGGCTGACCCCTGCTGCCGCCTTGCTGATACAGTGAATATTAATGTCCATAGCACTGGGCTTTGTGCAGAGGGGACACTCTGGAAGTAGTAGTTCTTGTCTCTCTCCCATCACGCCTGACAGATGCTGTAAAGAAAGCTAGTTTTCCTCAAAGATGGTGACACAATTGTCAATAAAGAACCATCAATTGGGCTTCCCTGGTGGTCCAGTGGGTAAGGACACCGCCTTGCAGTGCAAGGGGTGCCGGTTCAATCCCTGGCTTGGGAAGATCCCACGTGCTGCGGAGCGGCTGGACCGATGTGTCCAATTACCGAGCCGGAGCTCTGGAGCGCATGCGCCCAGAGCCAGTGCTCTGTGACAACAGAGGCCACCGCAATGGGAGGCCCACACAGGCCAAAGAACAAAGATGGATGAAACTAGACAAAAGAAAGACCAGTGGAAGTGGCCTGCCCACCCTCCTCCCTCCCCACTCCTGCCAAAATAAATAAATAAATAAATGTGTTTTTTTTTTTTTTTTTTAAAAAAAAAGAACCATCATTTGCTGTAACCTCACTGGCTGCAGCAACCACGGGTTTTCCATTACCCACTTTTCAAATCAAAGTATCTGGAGAATTCATTCAGGGGTTCAGAAGAAGCTTGGTAAGCAAGTTCCCAATCACCTAGAATGAAGGGAGACAGATGGCCTTAACTGTATTCCAAATAAGAACAGCTAACCTGGGCTTCCCTGGTGGTCCAGTGGGTAAGGACATCACCTTGCAGTGCAAGGGGCGCCGGTTCGATCCCTGGCCTGGGAGGATCCCACATGCCATGGAGCAGCTGGACCCATGTGTCCAAGTACTGAGCCCAGAGCTCTGGAGCGCACGTGCCCAGAGCTGGTGCTCTGCAGCGAGAGAGGCCACTGCGATGGGAGGCCCACACAGGCCAAAGAACAAAGATAAATAAGTGAAAGATCAATAGAAGTGGCCCCCCCGCAAAAAAGAACAGCTAACCTGACCTCAGAATCCCAACACTCATTGCGTCTCACCAGGGCAGATGCCACATCATAAAAGCTCTGCCTCCACTCTTGACTGTTTCCCACACAGCAGACACGACACTCCTCTATTTAAAATCTAGAACAAAGTCCACGTTTTCTACCAGGTTAATACAGAGTTTTCTACAACCTGACCCTGGTCTAACCTGCCTCCCAACAATCCTCATGATTTTCAATTTAATATCATTGAACTCTACACAATTTCTAACTCCACACACCCTAACTCTTTAAGGACTGGGTCTAGGGTTCGTCTCACTAGGGTTACCATTCTTCCACTCCACCTGACTCCTTCCCTTGCATCTTTCTCTTCACTTAGTGGAGTGGCCCCTCCTCCACGCTCCAACAATGCTCTGAAGATAGTCCTTTGCACTGCATGTGCTATGTGGACATCGCCTGCCTGAATGCTTGTCTCCTCCAGGACATGATAAGCTCTTTGTTAAAAACTGCAGGATCATATTTAACTTTGCATTCCTGGTGTCTGGCAAATAGTAGGTACTCAATAAATGAGACAGTGTATACAAAGTATTGAGGACAACACCTGACACAGTAAGTAATCAATTCATGTTGTCATTGCTGCTGTTAATTTGTTGACTGAAACCATTGGTTACTGCTCATTTAGCCATAAGCAAAAAAACAAAACCAAAAAAATTGTTTTACTTTCTTTAAGGTAAAAAGTAAAGAGAAAATGTCTAAATGAAAATAGAATGGAATGTTACTCAACCATAAGAAGGGACATTTGAATCAGTTCTAATGAGGTGGATGAACCTAGAGACAATTATAGTGAAATGAGTCAGAAAGAGAAAAACAAATACGGTATATTAACGCATATATATGGAATCCAGAAGGATGGTACTGATGAACCTATTGGCAGGGCAGCAATGGAGACCCAGACATAGAGAACAGACTTGTGGACACAGTAGGAAAGGAGAGGGAAAGACACACTGAAAGAGCAACACTGAAATATGTACATTACTGTATGTAAAATAGATAATCCGTTGGAATTTGCTGTGTGAGCAGGGAGCTCAGCCCAGTGCTGTGCGACAACCTAGGGGGTAGGAAGGGGCGGGAGGTGGGAGGGAGGTTTCAGAGGGAGGAGGCCTATGTATCCCTATGGCTGATTCGTGTTGATGAATGGCAGAAACTAACACAATACTGGCAAGTACTTATCCTCCAATTAAAAATAAATTTTAAAAAAAGAAGAGAAAGAAAAACACACACACACACACACTGAAAACGATGAAGAATCTGAAGACACTAAAGATAAGCAGTTAAATAGGCTAAAACAAATGAGATTAATGAGAAAATCAAACAAAGCAAGGGGAATTTGTCAAACTTTCCTAGCAGGTGAGATGGTCTCCACTTGGAAAGGGAAGTGGTAAATTCCCCATAACCTGAGTCACTAAAATCTAGACCAGACAAACCACTTAAAAGTATACAGCAGTAGACATCAGGGTACCAGCAAGCGTTAGTGGGCTTTTTCATCTTTAATTTCTCTGATTCATTCATAAAATATTTATGATAAAGCTGCAAAACATCTGTGACATCTTTTCCCATTGTTCGCCTTCATTTTTCCAAGGGGAAAATGCATACTATTATTATTTACTCAGCTAAGATGACCAGGCAACAGGGCTGAGCAACTCCACCATGGCTCATATTTAACCATAACACTGGAAAAGATAGACAGTCATTTTACTGGAAACTTTTTTTTGACATAACCTGATTATTTTGATTAGGTCTATATTGGGAAAAAAATCTTCGGGCAGATTGCTACTGGGTGTTTGTTGATTTATTCTTTGAATAAAATTGGTCAGAATACATTTCTTAAAATAACAACCACACATGACACACTAGTTGTACTTTATTTCTCCTTCTCCCTCACTGTTTTTTCCTTTTTTACAATGAGTCAGAAAGAGAAAAACAAATACGGTATATTAACGCATATATATGGAATCCAGAAGGATGGTACTGATGAACCTATTGGCAGGGCAGCAATGGAGACCCAGACATAGAGAACAGACTTGTGGACACAGTAGGAAAGGAGAGGGAAAGACACACTGAAAGAGCAACACTGAAATATGTACATTACTGTATGTAAAATAGATAATCCGTTGGAATTTGCTGTGTGAGCAGGGAGCTCAGCCCAGTGCTGTGCGACAACCTAGGGGGTAGGAAGGGGCGGGAGGTGGGAGGGAGGTTTCAGAGGGAGGAGGCCTATGTATCCCTATGGCTGATTCGTGTTGATGAATGGCAGAAACTAACACAATACTGGCAAGTACTTATCCTCCAAATAAAAATAAATTTTAAAAAAAGAAGAGAAAGAAAAACACACACACACACACTGAAAACGATGAAGAATCTGAAGACACTAAAGATAAGCAGTTAAATAGGCTAAAACAAATGAGATTAATGAGAAAATCAAACAAAGCAAGGGGAATTTGTCAAACTTTCCTAGCAGGTGAGATGGTCTCCACTTGGAAAGGGAAGTGGTAAATTCCCCATAACCTGAGTCACTAAAATCTAGACCAGACAAACCACTTAAAAGTATACAGCAGTAGACATCAGGGTACCAGCAAGCGTTAGTGGGCTTTTTCATCTTTAATTTCTCTGATTCATTCATAAAATATTTATGATAAAGCTGCAAAACATCTGTGACATCTTTTCCCATTGTTCGCCTTCATTTTTCCAAGGGGAAAATGCATACTATTATTATTTACTCAGCTAAGATGACCAGGCAACAGGGCTGAGCAACTCCACCATGGCTCATATTTAACCATAACACTGGAAAAGATAGACAGTCATTTTACTGGAAACTTTTTTTTGACATAACCTGATTATTTTGATTAGGTCTATATTGGGAAAAAAATCTTCGGGCAGATTGCTACTGGGTGTTTGTTGATTTATTCTTTGAATAAAATTGGTCAGAATACATTTCTTAAAATAACAACCACACATGACACACTAGTTGTACTTTATTTCTCCTTCTCCCTCACTGTCTCCTCCTCCTTCCTCTGCCCCTTTGTTTCATTTAATGATCCCTAGAAACAAAGCCAGACGCTAGAATAGAAGAGCTGATATTACCATTCTCTTGCAGTTGTTTTCTTTAGCTTTTTAAATACAACCATATTGTCCCACTCTTTGTTGATCAGAATTTTGCCTTAACAAATATCTCGGAAATATCTCTGGAAAGATGGTTTTAGAATATCTCCAGTTCTCACTTTAGCTGGCATCTGGATACTTTATTTTGTTTCAATGTATTAAGATGCAACACTACATTTTTAAAAAGTTGGTAGGGTTTTTTGACCCCCTTGAGCACTGTCTTAGATGTCAGAGGTGAAGGGTAGAGTCTCTAGTACAACTCTCTTTCTTCAGTGCTGAGGAAACCAAGTCCTTGGATGTACAATAGGGTCACAAAGCTAGAGTGAGTCAAAGCCAGGAATCCACAAGTTCTCACTCTTTGTGTAGAACTTTGTTATACAAAGGATGAAACGGGTGGAGGTCACCGAGTGGTGTGTTTCCTTCTTTCCCTTCAATCCAAATTTCAGCAATATAATTATAATGAACATAAGCACAGCTAACATCTCTTGATCAAACCTGTCAATCCTAAAGAATATGGACCCTGAATATTCATTGGAAGAACTGTTGCTGAAGCTCCCATACTTTGGCCACCTGAGGCAAAGGGTCAACCCATTGGAAAAGACCCTGATGCTGGGAAAGATTGAGAAGGGGGTGGCAGTCAGCTAGCATCATGGACTCAGTAGACATGAATTTCAGCAAACTCCAGGAGATAATGAAGAACAGGGGGTCACAATGAGTTGGACATGATGTAGCTACTGAACAGCAACATCATCCTGTGAATGCTTATTGTGTGCGCTGCATTGTTCTACACTTTCTCTGTGTTTTAGTTTGAGTCACAAAAAGCCATTATCCCTATCTCAGCAGTAGGAATATGAGGCATAAGGCAGTGTGACTTCCGCAGGGTAACCTGCCTTAGGTAACAGGTGACAGAGAGAGGATAGGACTCCCAGGCCTGGGTCCTGAGGACGGTGCCCCACCCTTAACTTGATGGCCTCTTAGTAAAAGCAGACCTTTCCCAGAGGCCTGGAAAGCAATGGAGATGCCTATTCCCCTAAGTGCTGATTATTTCTTTTCATTTTTTGATTAAAAAAATTTTTTTATTGAGTAAGTGTTGATACTTCATTGCAATTCCAATGTCATTACTGTGGCTTTGCGTTTTCATATTCCCTATTTTGGGTAATCATTACCAATCAATTTGGTACCAATCTGAGGTTTGCCTTACAGGCTGATGTGAGGGTGAGACGTAAAATATACAAACTGCCTGGCCCTAGACTGGTGAATTAAAAAAATTTAAAAAGTACTAAAAAAATTTAAAAAAATACTGCTTGGATAGGCTATGAATTGGCTCAATCACTTCAGATAATAATTTGGCACTCTCTTATAATCTGGAACATTTTCATGTGCTACAATCCAGAAATTCCACTCCAAGGGAGAGGAATTCCCCACATTTTTGCACTGTGTAGGAATGTAGGAATGTTGTGGAAGCGCGATACAGACTGCAGAACAAAACGAAAAATATCTAGAAAAGCCAGCCAGAAGTTCCTTTGATGGGAGGACGGACAAATAACTTGGGACATTATACGGCTATGAGTATAAATGAGCTACAAGTCAACACGGTTGCAAAGATGAATCTTGAACGTTACGTGGAAAAGAGGAAGTTACAGAGGGAGGCCTACAGAGTGACACCGTTTCAATGAAACTCACAGCAAAAAAAAAAAAAAAAGCAAATAACGCATGTGGATACATATATATGTGATAAAATTTAAACAGGTGAAAAGGTAGGGACCAAATTCCAGCAAATAGTTCCTTCTAAGTGCAGGCGAGGGTGGAACGAATGGCCACATCCTGTGTTCAGTCGCTTCAGTCGTGTCCGACTCTGTGCGACCCCATGGACTGCAGCCCACCAGGCTCCTCTGTCCACGGGATTCTCCAGGCAAGAAGACTGGAGTGGGCTGCCATTTCCTCCTTCAGGGGATCTTCCCGAACCAGGGATCAAAAACATCTCTGAGGCTCTGGCATTGCAGGTGGATTCTTTACTGCTGAGCCAACGGGGAAGCTTGAATGGCCACAGGTAGAGGCAAACGTGTTGGAAACATTCTAGTTATTAGGCAAGGTGGTTAAGTCCAGGGTGACCGCTTTGTTATGCCTCATGCTATCATATAAATTAGATACATTACTTTAAAGGAAGGAGATATAATGAAAACCTTCTTTTTTAAAGTTCCCCTGAGACTTTTCTGCAAAGGTAGGATGGGCACCGACCCTCCACCTTACAGGAGCCCCCACCTTCTACCCCCTCCTGCAGGTACCTGACGCCCAGATGACTCCAGGAAAAGACACCAGACCAAGGGGCATGGCTCTGATGATCCAAGTCTTGTTTTTCCGGGCCCTCCAAGCTTGAAGGCTCCCCGGGGCTCTGGGGCCTGGACAACCAGCACAGCAGAGCAGACGAGAAAGACTGAGGCCACCCGCGTGACAGTTTAGAGCTTAGCTGGGTGGGCCAGAAGCTGCAGCTGTCCCCGCCCTGTGGCCGCTTGGAGCCCCCTGTGAAGAGCAGGGGCGGGGGCGGGGGTGCAGTAGGAGGTCCACGTTCCAGGGCTCAGGGACCCCTGGCCCCCCAGCTGCCGCCGGGGCCAACAAGCCAGTGCCAGCGGGCCCTCAATGCTGGGCTCTCCAGCTGAGGCAATTGAAACGAGAGGATAATTGCACATAATAGAGTTAAGAGATAATTGCCTCATTAATGTGGGTTACTAAATCCCATTGTGCCTGGGTGTGAAAGAGACAGAGATGCGTGTGTTATACTCCAAGTACAATAAAATAGCATACATGATTGTGAACAGGAGCGATCTGAGTGTGCCTGACTGGGTCACAGGCCGCAGGAGACCCTGGTGACCGTGGGGCCCCCTGAGGGACGAGTGAAGCCCACAGCTGGCGCCTGCTTCGGGCAGTGATGGCTCAGGGCCGAGCTGACTATCAGTACCCGGGTCTCGTCTCCTGCTGGGGCATCTCTGGTCTTGCAGAGAAGACATCCTTGTCCCTCTGCTGCATCTTCAGAGCTCCTCCTGGCGTGGCTCCCCAAGCAAGCCAGACAATCGGCCTGTCTTGTGCCTTTCTGGCAAAATTCAGAGCAGGCACGGGAGCTGTCTGCAGTGTGACGGGAACACACAGAATGAATCAGAGGATGACCCTCGCAGCACAGTTCTTGCCAACCTGTAAGGAAGCTCCTGTGACTGACCTCTCCTCCTTCTGCCCCAGAAATAGGCACACAACTCTGATGAGATCTCCAAACGCTCCTGCCCTCAACACACAGAGAACTAATGCTCATCGTCCCTCACAGGTGGGCTGCCAACTGCAATGCTTCCTGCTGCTGCCCCCTCCAAACCCACGCTCCCGCCAAACTGCCAATGCCTCATTTGAGAGCTCCCCCAAGGGAGAAGTATTCTTGCCTGGAGAATCCCACGGACAGAGAAGCCCGGTGGGCTACAGTCCAGAGGGTCTCCAAGAGTCAGACATGACCAAAGCATCTTAGTGCACACATGCTACAGCACCAGGGAGAAGATCCCAGATCCTCACCTTCTTTTGGACCATTTTAAAGAAAAATACAGGTATTTCTGAAAATTACACTTATCACCCCAAGAAGTCAGGACTCACTGTGTTCTTAAGTTCCTAAAAGTGAACGTAAAGCAAAGTTGCTTAGTCATGTCCGACTCTGTGCAGCGCATAGATGAACCGTTGAAATCTCCAGATCAGAATCCTGGAGTGGGACTCTTCTCTAGGGGATCTGCCCAACCCAGAAATAAAACCAGGGTCTCCTGCATTGCAGGCAGATTCTTTGCCAGCAGAGCTACAAGGGAACCCCCTTAACTATTTAACATGCATTCAGTTTGACAATGAGCACAACTTAGTCGAAAGGAATAAGTTTTTTTCTCAGAACACTCACACATTACAATGTTGAGATGAATGAGTTATTTTCTTTTCAGTCTTAGAAAGCAGATAAACAACAGACATTTGGCTATCAGTTAAGTGTCACTATCAAGACCCAAAACCCTCTTCAGAATCCTGAAGTGCGGGGGTGTCTGGTGTAGGCACAGCCTCCATGAGGACTTTCCAAGTACCGCAGTGGTAAAGAATCCCCTTGTCAACACAGGAGATTTGAGTTGGATCCCTGGGACGGGAAGATGCCCTGGAGAAGGAAATGGCAACCTTCTCCAGTATTCTTGCTTGGAGAAGTCCATGGATCAAGGAGCCCGGTGGGCTACAATCCATGGCGTTGCAAAAAAGTCAGACAAGACTGAGCAACAGAGCACACATGCATAGCTTTAGGCGAGAGACGGGGAGATGCCCGTAGACAGGAAGGGGAGAGAGGGAGGGTTGCACATCCCAGCCCGAACTGTGCAGAGAACACTGATGGTGCCCCCTTCTCTAACCAGCCCGCATGCTCACTTCTGCTGGTAAACCCTTGACTTCAAATACAGATTTTTACTTAGACGGATAGATATATCTCCATGCCTGATTAAAGACTCTCTTGATGCCTCAGAGAAGTTCAGAAGTGAAAAAAAAAAAAAAAAAGGAGGAGGATAAGCTTTTTAATTACAAGCCAGTCAGCCTGGCAAACCAAGCACTCAACCTGTCCAAGTTGAGACGGACTTCCAAACCTCGCCAAGATCCCCATCTGCTTCTGCTGTGGGGGCTTGGGGAGGGGGTGCGGATTCAAGTTCCCACAGAAAGAATTAGAAAATCTTGGACCAAATGCTTAGCTCGAACAAATAAAGAGCCTCAGTTCTGGATAAAAGTCAAATTGTTAAGAAATTGCAGCACTCTGTTTTGGGTTCCTTTTTTGGGGGGTGGGGGTTGGGGGCTGTGGGACAGGGCAGAATGAGGCAGTGCCAGAGCCAGATTTCAGCTCATCTTGATAGAATTTTGGAGTGACAAAGGCAACTCTTGTTTGCAGTGTCCCCGGCTTTGTTGGGCACAGGCAGAGGTGCCTGTCCATAATCCCCGCTGTGGCTCTGTCTCTGCCACCCGCATGCTCAGTTTCCTTGAGGGCCAGGATACTCCAGAGCCTCAGAATGGAGCCCTTGAAATGTTATGAAACAGGAACTGGCAATCCTTTCCTTCTGAGCTGCCAAGCTGATGAAGGGGCTTGGCGGGGGGCTGGGGGGAGGCACAGGAAAGGTGAATGCAACGTGTCAGCTGGTGTCATGACTCAACGACCCGGGTGCTCCCAACTGCGAGCCCACCACTCCAGTGGCAGCCAGATGGAGGACAGATGGGCAAGAAGAGGGTAGACCGAGCCAGCATTGGAGAGAGCGTGGAGAAGCCAGCAGCAGCCTACAGGCAGCTGTAGGAGCTCAGCCGGGCTGGCACGGTGATCAGGAGGCCTGGAGCGCTCCCTACTGGTGGCTGAGCCAGGGGTTGGTTGCTAAATCCTGTCCAGAACCCTCCCTACAGGCACTTGGCATTTGAGCCTGAATGATTTTGGCAGCTGGCCTAATTACTCAGAATCTGTGCTCAGTTGAGAGTGACTCCTTCATCACACTCTATCTGCACACAGCACAGAAGCTGTGACATTTCTATTCCAACAGGTCCTTTGCCGACCATCAGAATTCCATGGAAAATTCTCAGAAGCTACTGGATATATATCAAACTGAATTTTACATTAAATTTATGCTTCAGATTATGAATGATTTCATAAATAGCAGGACGTCCAAGCAAGAAACTGGCCTCCTTATCTTGGTCAAAAAAAACCATCGACAATGAATATTCCAAAGCTCAGTGATGAAAAGGATTCCTATTTCATTCTCAAAAACTGGGAGCTCGAAAACAATGGAACTTACATGCTTACACTTGTTGCTGTGATTATGTACTGTAAATCACTTTGAGATGAGGTCATTTTGGTTAATTAAATCCAATTATCTCCAGTAGATAAGAAATCAAGATCTCTTAGAGATGAAAGCATAGGCTAGTACTCAAAATCCGGGAAGAGCCCAAAAGAATCCAAGTCAACCAACCCAGGGTTTGGGAGAGACGGAAAGAAGTGACCAATACAAATGAGAGGGTTTAGCTTAATTTATCATGGGGTCAAAATGACCAGTGGTTCAAGCAGCTCATAATCAGCTTCATGGGTGAGCCTACAGTTTGTAACTGTGGAGGAGGATACAGCCAAGGGGCCGCTAAAGGGGCATGGCAGAAGGAATCAACCTCATTATCAACTATCTTTTTTTTTCAAGTTGTTTTTTCTTTTTGATGTGGATCATTAAAAAAATCTTTATTGGATTTGTTACATTATTGTTTCTGTTTTATGTTTTGGTTTTTGGGCGGCGGGGCATGTGGGATCTTAGCTCCCCAACCAGGCATCAAACCTGCCCGTCCCCCGCACTGGAAGCAGAAGTTTGAAACACTAAATCCCCAGAGAGGTCCCACAATAATCCTTTTTTAAGAATTGAATTTCACTGCCTTGTTTCTTTGCTAAACACTTTAACAGCAAAAATGCAAATAAGGTACTTCTAAGTAACTAATGGTTCAAAGAAAAAAAAAATAATGAATAAAATTTAAATACCAAGAAGTAACTTCAAAGCATATAAGGCCTAAACTGACAAAACAAAAAAGAAGCCAATTCGCCAAATCACACTCTATCTGCACACAGCACAGAAGCTGTGACATTTCTATTCCAACAGGTCCTTTGCCGACCATCAGAATTCCATGGAAAATTCTCAGAAGCTACTGGATATATATCAAACTGAATTTTACATTAAATTTATGCTTCAGATTATGAATGATTTCATAAATAGCAGGACGTCCAAGCAAGAAACTGGCCTCCTTATCTTGGTCAAAAAAAACCATCGACAGTGAATATTCCAAAGCTCAGTGATGAAAAGGATTCCTATTTCATTCTCAAAAACTGGGAGCTCGAAAACAATGGAACTTACATGCTTACACTTGTTGCTGTGATTATGTACTGTAAATCACTTTGAGATGAGGTCATTTTGGTTAATTAAATCCAATTATCTCCAGTAGATAAGAAATCAAGATCTCTTAGAGATGAAAGCATAGGCTAGTACTCAAAATCCGGGAAGAGCCCAAAAGAATCCAAGTCAACCAACCCAGGGTTTGGGAGAGACGGAAAGAAGTGACCAATACAAATGAGAGGGTTTAGCTTAATTTATCATGGGGTCAAAATGACCAGTGGTTCAAGCAGCTCATAATCAGCTTCATGGGTGAGCCTACAGTTTGTAACTGTGGAGGAGGATACAGCCAAGGGGCCGCTAAAGGGGCATGGCAGAAGGAATCAACCTCATTATCAACTATCTTTTTTTTTCAAGTTGTTTTTTCTTTTTGATGTGGATCATTAAAAAAATCTTTATTGGATTTGTTACATTATTGTTTCTGTTTTATGTTTTGGTTTTTGGGCGGCGGGGCATGTGGGATCTTAGCTCCCCAACCAGGCATCAAACCTGCCCCGTCCCCTGCACTGGAAGCAGAAGTTTGAAACACTAAATCCCCAGAGAGGTCCCACAATAATCCTTTTTTAAGAATTGAATTTCACTGCCTTGTTTCTTTGCTAAACACTTTAACAGCAAAAATGCAAATAAGGTACTTCTAAGTAACTAATGGTTCAAAGAAAAAAAAAATAATGAATAAAATTTAAATACCAAGAAGTAACTTCAAAGCATATAAGGCCTAAACTGACAAAACAAAAAAGAAGCCAATTCGCAATCACAGTTAAAATGAAAAAAAATAAAAAACAACTCCCAGTAGCTTATACAACATTCAGATCAAAAATCAGGACTACAGATGATCGGAACAAGATTAACAATATTTATCCTCTAAATGTGTGGAACACTGTACCCAATAACTACAGAACACATCATTTTTCAGTATAAAGGAGATATCATTCACTTAAATAGGTTATATGCTGGACCCTAAAGCAAGTATGAATATAAAAGGATTGATACACAATATGTATTTTTTGGCTCCAGTAGAATTAAGCTCTAAATCAATAATAAAAAATAACCAGGAAATCTTCATATATTTGGAAATACATTTTTAATTAATCCATGAGACAAAGAAGAAATCACAGTGGAAATCAGAGAATACTTTGAGGTGAAAGATAATAAAAATATGACATAAAACTTACAGATACAGCTAAGTCTGTGTTAAAAGGAAATACAGATGAACATATTTATTAATGAAATATGAAAGAAAGTTCAAAATTTTATGATACAAGTTTCTACTTCAAGAAGGTAGGAAAAGAACAGCAAATAAAATACCATGAAAGCAGGAAGAAAGAAATAACATAGACAGAAAAATAGAACATAAAGAAAACCAACCATGTCAAAAACAGATCATTTTGACAAGACTAGCAAGGTCCGTAACTCTTAGCAAGACTACAAAAGAAAACACAGATTACTAATACCAGGTTCTGGGACATTAAAAAAGACTAGAGGAGGACAATAAATTTGATGAAATGGACACAGACCTTGAAAAACAGAACTCATCAAAACTAACACAAGAAGAAATAGACCATATGAATAGTCCTATATTTAAACTGATTCTGTAATTTAAACCTTCCCACAAAGACATCACCAGATAAGTTGGTTTCACTTGGAATTCTGATCATTTAAGGAAGAAGTAAGATCTTACACAAGCTGTTCCAGAAAACAGAAAAAGGGAGAGGATGTCCCACTAAGTTTTATGAGGTCAGCATAACTTTGTTACCAAAACTTGACAAGGTCATTGAAAAAAAGGAAAATAACAGAGCAATCTCTCTCATGAACATAAATGCCAAAATTCTAAATAGAATATGAATAAATCAAGAGATATAGAAAAGAGATTGTACATTTATGATCATTGAGTTTATTCCAGGAAGGCAACATGTGACATTTGAAATTCTCCACTTGGAACAAATAACAGGGAGAGGTACTATAAGGTTATATAAATAAATAGAGAAAAAAACTTAATATTTAATACTCATTCATGATTCAAAGTAATTGGAGCAGAAGGGAACTTTACTAATTTGATAAAGTTTATCTACAAAATTACTGAGTGAAAGCTTTTACTCCTTCCCCACATTTTTGATTTTCTAAAATCAATAATAAAGATAATCAATAATAATAAAGAGAAGGGTGGCCACTCTCACCACTTCTGTTCAACACCGTAACATCTGGTTTCTAGTTAAACATTATCCAGTATCAGAGAGCTAGAAAAAAATAAAAAGAAGAATTACCACTCCCACTAATCACAGACTATGTGATGGAACGTATAGATAAAAGTTTACAAAAGAATCTATAGAGAAAACTATAGAAGTAATTGGTAAACTTAGCAAGATCATTAGTCAATATACAAAAACAAAAATCCGGTGGTTTATCTTAAAAGAGGAAATAAAACGATCCATTTAGGATTAGCCCAGGAATGTAGGAGTAGTTTATCATCTGAAAAAATAATGTCATTTACCACAAGTAAAAGAAAAAAGTCACACACTCATCTTGATAGATTGTAAAAGTCAGTTAATAAAATTCAAGACACTCATAATTAATAACTAAGAGCATGGAAGATATAAAGAACTTCCTCTTACTAATCTGGGATCATACATATCCATAAACAACAAAACTCTGTAAAAGTAGAAAGTAAAATAAAAATTAAAAAAAAAAGAAAACAAACAACAAAAAAGAACTTCCTCTCTGATTAATCAACTTAATTGATTAATCTCTGATTAATCCTCTTAATTCTCAGTCGTGAACATTACCTTTAAAATCAGAATTAAGAAAAGTGTCCATTGTCACTGCCATTGGTTACACTGCGCTGGAGGTCCTAATCCACATATTAAGACGAGTAACAGATAAAGGGCACACAGACTGTAAAGAAATAAACACAACTGTTATCTAGTCTCAAATAATATGTGTTTATATAGAAAATCCAAAGTAAAATCATCATAAATGAGTTAATGCTTGGATCTAATATAATCAACAGACAAAAATCAACTCCATTTCTACATACAGCAACCAATAATTTAAAAATGCAACTTAAAAACAGGTACCTTAAAAGTAAAATAAAAGTTTAAAAAAAAAAAAAAAACAGGTACCATTGACACTGTAAATAAGAACAGTAACTTTCTTAGGAAAAAATACAAAATGTTTTTAGATTTATATAGAGAAATTGTAAAATTTTTCCAAGGGACACTAACACTACCCTAACTAAATAAGGAAAACTCAACATGTTCCTCACTTGGATTATTTAATATCATAAAGATATTAATTCTATCCAAATTGATACATAGATTCAAAGTAATCACAACCATATTCCCAACTGTTGTTTGAAAAATATAAATGTTGATTCTAAATCCTAGTTGAAATAGCAAAAAGTCAAGAATGCCCAAAGCACTCTAAGTGAAGAAAGATAAAATGTAACAGCCTACCAGATATCAAGACTTATTATAAAGCTTAATTCAAAAATAAGTTATTAGCACAAGAATAAACAAACCCATGAAAAAAATGCAAAAAAAAGATCCAGCATATATGGCAATATGATACATAAGACAAAATGGCACTAGCCTCACTCCATATGATGACACACAGAAAGTAGGAAGCAATACCAACTCTGCACCATGCCCTAAGACTTGTGGTTACCAAGAGCAACACCACAGTTAATGATTTACCACTTGCAAAGCGAGTCTCAGTAAATCATAAGAATGAATTTGCACATTTTTGGTTTCTGCAAATGCCATTATGGTTTATTACCGCATGATTCACTTTTAACCTATAAATACTCGTTTTCTTCTGTGTAAGACTCAGAATAAAGGCGGAGAGCCTTGATGTTTTTCTTTTTGTTGTTCTCCTTATTTTAAATTTTTAACTGGAGGTCACTGCCATTAGTTACACTGCGCTGGAGGTCCTAATCCACATATTAAGACGAGTAACAGATAAAGGGCACACAGACTGTAAAGAAATAAACACAACTGTTATCTAGTCTCAAATAATATGTGTTTATATAGAAAATCCAAAGTAAAATCATCATAAATGAGTTAATGCTTGGATCTAATATAATCAACAGACAAAAATCAACTCCATTTCTACATACAGCAACCAATAATTTAAAAATGCAACTTAAAAACAGGTACCTTAAAAGTAAAATAAAAGTTTAAAAAAAAAAAAAAAACAGGTACCATTGACACTGTAAATAAGAACAGTAACTTTCTTAGGAAAAAATACAAAATGTTTTTAGATTTATATAGAGAAAATTGTAAAATTTTTCCAAGGGACACTAACACTACCCTAACTAAATAAGGAAAACTCAACATGTTCCTCACTTGGATTATTTAATATCATAAAGATATTAATTCTATCCAAATTGATACATAGATTCAAAGTAATCACAACCATATTCCCAACTGTTGTTTGAAAAATATAAATGTTGATTCTAAATCCTAGTTGAAATAGCAAAAAGTCAAGAATGCCCAAAGCACTCTAAGTGAAGAAAGATAAAATGTAACAGCCTACCAGATATCAAGACTTATTATAAAGCTTAATTCAAAAATAAGTTATTAGCACAAGAATAAACAAACCCATGAAAAAAATGCAAAAAAAAGATCCAGCATATATGGCAATATGATACATAAGACAAAATGGCACTAGCCTCACTCCATATGATGACACACAGAAAGTAGGAAGCAATACCAACTCTGCACCATGCCCTAAGACTTGTGGTTACCAAGAGCAACACCACAGTTAATGATTTACCACTTGCAAAGCGAGTCTCAGTAAATCATAAGAATGAATTTGCACATTTTTGGTTTCTGCAAATGCCATTATGGTTTATTACCGCATGATTCACTTTTAACCTATAAATACTCGTTTTCTTCTGTGTAAGACTCAGAATAAAGGCGGAGAGCCTTGATGTTTTTCTTTTTGTTGTTCTCCTTATTTTAAATTTTTAACTGGAGGATAATTGCTTCACAATATTGTTGGTATCTGCCGTCCATCAGCATGAATCAGCCTTAGGTAATGCATGTGTCCTCTCCCTCTTGGACCCCCCTCTTACCTCCCAGCCTCATCCCACGTCTCTGAGGGTGGCATGAATTGAGAGAGTGGCAGGAAATCATGTACATTTACATATGTAGAGTAGCTGGTGGGAATTTGCTGTATGGTGCAGGGAGCTCAAATTCAGTGCTCTGTCCTTAACCTTTGTTTTTTGTTTGTTTGTTTACCTTTGTTTTTAATGACAGCCTCTTGGCTTTTGAATGCTTGCTTTACTTACATCTTTGTTTATGAAAAGGAACTAACAGTTTTTAAGCAAGAAAGGTTTCTGATCTCCCATTAAATCCATTTTGCAAGTCTGTGTAATATGAATCAAATCCTTGGTCTCCTTTTTTAAGACTTGGCCTCTAAGGCAAGGGCACTGTTTTCTACCTCAGTTCCAGGTCCATTACCATTTTATAGTCGATCTGAGGCCTGGCTAGCAACAGCGGCCAGCTCATGGCTTAATCCTGCAAACTAGGCTCATACAGATGACACCCCTTGAAAGACCGGGCTTACACACGAGACCCAACTTCTGATGATGGCTTTGCACAAGAAAAATCACCCTTGTTTCTTACCACTTTGTGGTTAGTAGGCAAAAAAACTAATGCTTGCTCCAGGGGAATTTCAGATCTTGACATTAATGGAAATAAAGAGCATACTCAAGTAAATTAATTCCGCGGTGGCCAAGCTATAAACCTCAAAAACCCTAGATTGGCTTGGACTTTCCCTGTTTAAAACACATGAGGACAAAACACTTTGTCAAAAGATGATACATCCCCTGAGAGCAAGCAAATATTTCCTATGGATATTTTTGGCTCTATCAAAATTTTCCCCCAATTTAGCTCATTATTATAAACTCAGTACCATTTTTACTTACTAAATTATCAGTGCTAGGGAAGTTTTTATTTTTAACCGTCACTGACATTAATGTAGTTGAATTTGATAGACTAGCATGCTATTAATTAATATGATTACTGTATTCATTTCATAGCCAATTTATGACTGTTTTACTTGGCTCTGTAAAAATACATAATTATATCATCTATCTCCAAAAGCACATTCTCTCTGAGGAGGAATCAATCTGTATTTTTAAGAAAGTTGTGCTTAAATACAACTTATAGCCCCAGGTCTATTTACAATTAACAGGATATTTAACTATTAAAATTAGGAAAAATAGACTCCTGCAAGTATTCAACAATATTATATGACTGTATTGACTGTATTTTACTTATACTTAAAAATCCATTATATTGCATGAAAGATGAAAACCCATTGCTTAATACAAGGCCACAACTGATAACCTATGTGTGGCTCAAATGGTAAAAAATCTGCCTGAAACGCAGGAGACCTGGGTTGGGAAGATCTGCTGGAGAAGGGATTAGCAATTCACTCCAGTATTCTTGCCTGGAGGATTCTGCCGACGGAGGAGCCTGGCAGGCTACGTTCCGTGGGATGAGAGTTGGACACGACTGAGCATCTAATGCTTTCACTTCTCTCTCCTCAGAGTTTTAGTTTTTAGCTTTCACATTTAGATCTTTGAGTTGATTTCTGGATATGAGATACAGGTTCGGTTTCACTCTATCCCATGTGGTTTGCCAGTTGTTCTAAGATCATTTGTTAAAAAGACTATTCTTTCCCCATTGAATAGTCATGGCAGTCTTGTTAAAAAAAAAAAAAATCAGCTGATGCTGGATGCATGGGTTTATTTCTGAACTCTAAATTCTGTTCCATTGAACTATATGTCTATCCCTATGAAAATATCACACTGTTTTGCCTACTGTAGCATTGTAATAAGATATGAAATTGGGAAAATTCAAGATTGTTTTGGCTATTCAGGCCCCTGGGCTAAACAATTTAACTTTTTAAAAAATTGTAAAATACATAGAAAAGAGTTCGTATTTTATTTTAGAAAACAAAAAGTGAATATGCATATACCAACAATTCAGCATCAGAACAGAGCATTAGTTAACCTCTAGAGATCCTCTGAGATAATCTTGAATTCTGCAGTTTCTTTATACTTCCTTAGATCTTTACCTCACAGGTATCCATGAATAATGTGTAAATTTGTTTTGTCTTTTATTTACAAATTTTATAAATGGACTCATACTATATTATTCTGTGACTCCTTTAACATTATGCATTTGGAAATTTTTCACTACTGTAGAGAAATTTTCCACTGAATGGATGACTTTTTCCCCTGGATGGTTGGCTCTAAGGATGTGAGCTAGTAGTAGGCAGAAAAGCATGGGCTATTCAGAGATAATTTAAAAACTCCCAAGGAGAGGGAAAAAAAAAATGAGGATTCGGTTAGAGCATGCCAACTCTTAAGAGGTCACAAAGAGGCAGAACCAGGGAAGGTACAGTGAATGAAGCGGAAGGAAAACTAGCAGAAAGTTGTGCCGTGAAAGTCGAGAAAGTTCAGTTTTTCAGACAGAAATGAGTGCTGTGTGACTGGAAGTTTAAGAAAGGAAGGAATGAGGAGAGCCCACCGGACTTGACCACGTCCAGCGTGATGGAGATCGCAGCAGGCCTGGCTGCGCTGTAGTGGCGTGCCAGTGCTGAAGTTACACGGGGCTCATTTCAGACACAGGCAGCAGAAATGGAAGACCACATGTCTAAACGAGCATTAAAAGCAGCAGAGAAACGGAGGTGTTAGGATCTGGGAGGTGAAAACTTTAAAAATATATTATCGTCACTAGAGGGCTATATGTGCTGGTGGAGGACAATCCTACAGAGAAGTCACAAGCTGCTGAAGCAACGTAAGGGATAACTCGAGAGAGAAGAGCCTCTGAGAAGAAGAGAGAATGGGACCCGGAGCCCAGAGCTGCCTGTCACAGGAGAAGGACACTGTCTCCAACACAGACGAAGATAAGTCCAATGCAGGAGGGTGGGAAAACGAGGGAGATGCATCCGACAGCTTCCTTCTCAGTGAATTAAGAAGGCCATTAACTAAGTCAGGGTGGAAAGATCATCTTGAGATGGAGAGAGGTTAGACAGAGAACTAAACAGAGCAGTACTGAGCTTCAGTGGAAATCTGTGCTCAAAAAGTTCACGGGTCAGTCTGGGTGATTTTTCTCAGGTGACATTCACCAGTTCAAGTACAAGCGCAGAGAAAGAAACGGAAACAATCAGAGAAGGCTCTGGTCAGGCAAGCACCTTCTCTCTCTAAAAGGAAGGCTGACATGCATCACCTAAGTAATTATACTTAGGCCCCCTCAAAAGAGTTCAAAATGCAAACTGTGAAGTAAATAGCAGATACAGTGTTCAGCTAAGGAACTAACACTTGTAGTCTTTTCGTTTAAGTTCTCAAGATCACATTGATTACACATTCTGCTCTTTGATCATCCACCAGTTATCTCCATTTGGAGATACACTGTACTGTACAGTACCTATACTGTACTTTCTTCCCGATCGGCATATGTATAAAAATACTTCAATGACTACTGTTCAAAAACAGTTTAATCTTTTATTTGGGAAAAAAATAGGTAAAAAGCCAAGTACACTCTTTTCCCCTAGAAAACAAAGGGATTCACTAATGGTAAGCAAGCAATCTTTTCTCACAGTAAATATAAATTATATAAAATTTAAGGTCTTGACTTGCACCATACTTTATTTTCTATCTTTTATTATCACATTCATGGAAGGAAAAAGACTAAAAATACACATTAAATATCGAAAGAGATGTATAGAACCAATCACTCTTGCTCCTCAAAATATTAATTATAAATTTCAGATAGACCATGTTATATAAATACTAATTTGTTCTATATTCTGTGTTTGCCACATAAAATATTATCTTACTACTTTTCAAATTATTTTAACCTAATTAACGTTTTCCTTATGTCTCATTTTCTCATGTATAATTTGGGGACTTACCCTCTTTTTATAGATCTACCAGAAATTAAGATATTTTGCTAATAAGAATTGTCCTCAACATCTTACCAAGAGGGTCAAGTCACACCAAATACACTTAGTTTTTTTAAAAAAAAAACTGATTGTGACTTTCACGTTTGGTCAAGTTCTAAAGTTAGAGCCCAAACAATTCTTTCCAAAAGGCCAGGACATACCGTCAATCAGCAGTTACTACTCCAGCATTTTCCCGCCGGTGTTAGGATACATCATTTTTTCATTGGTTTTAACACCAGACAAAATGTGTCGACGGCTGAATTTAGAGCCCATGTTGGATAACAAACACGAATCTTTGAACACTAGGTCCACACGCGGCGCAAGATGCCTACACACCTACATCCTACCTGAAGTGCTGGACTTCACCCTGAATTCAGTGCAGGCCAGTGCAGGCAGTAGAAGCCACCTTTAAATGACTTCTCTCTTTTCCTGTGTTGTGAACTCCCAAGAGTTCAATGCAACTTTTCAGATACAGTGTTCAGCTAAGGAACTAACACTTGTAGTCTTTTCGTTTAAGTTCTCAAGATCACATTGATTACACATTCTGCTCTTTGATCATCCACCAGTTATCTCCATTTGGAGATACACTGTACTGTACAGTACCTATACTGTACTTTCTTCCCGATCGGCATATGTATAAAAATACTTCAATGACTACTGTTTAAAAACAGTTTAATCTTTTATTTGGGAAAAAAATAGGTAAAAAGCCAAGTACACTCTTTTCCCCTAGAAAACAAAGGGATTCACTAATGGTAAGCAAGCAATCTTTTCTCACAGTAAATATAAATTATATAAAATTTAAGGTCTTGACTTGCACCATACTTTATTTTCTATCTTTTATTATCACATTCATGGAAGGAAAAAGACTAAAAATACACATTAAATATCGAAAGAGATGTATAGAACCAATCACTCTTGCTCCTCAAAATATTAATTATAAATTTCAGATAGACCATGTTATATAAATACTAATTTGTTCTATATTCTGTGTTTGCCACATAAAATATTATCTTACTACTTTTCAAATTATTTTAACCTAATTAACGTTTTCCTTATGTCTCATTTTCTCATGTATAATTTGGGGACTTACCCTCTTTTTATAGATCTACCAGAAATTAAGATATTTTGCTAATAAGAATTGTCCTCAACATCTTACCAAGAGGGTCAAGTCACACCAAATACACTTAGTTTTTTTAAAAAAAAAAAACTGATTGTGACTTTCACGTTTGGTCAAGTTCTAAAGTTAGAGCCCAAACAATTCTTTCCAAAAGGCCAGGACATACCGTCAATCAGCAGTTACTACTCCAGCATTTTCCCGCCGGTGTTAGGATACATCATTTTTTCATTGGTTTTAACACCAGACAAAATGTGTCGACGGCTGAATTTAGAGCCCATGTTGGATAACAAACACGAATCTTTGAACACTAGGTCCACACGCGGCGCAAGATGCCTACACACCTACATCCTACCTGAAGTGCTGGACTTCACCCTGAATTCAGTGCAGGCCAGTGCAGGCAGTAGAAGCCACCTTTAAATGACTTCTCTCTTTTCCTGTTTTGTGAATGTATAGTTCTGTTCCTCAGTTTAAAGCGTACCTACTCACAGTATCTAGTAAGGAAGCAAATGAACCTTTTAATAAACAGATACTTATTAATATCAGGTCATATCTTCAAACTAGTTCTTCAGTTTAGATAATTTTTTTAATGTATGCTTAATTTAGAACTAATCTGGTAAAAAAAAAAAAAAATCGCTCAAACCTCTCCTACTTCTTTTTTCCACGTATGTATATCCTAAACTTGAGGGGAAGCTGCAGAGCTGGAGAGAGGGCTGGTAGAGAACAGAGCACTCCTGTTCAGAGAGCAGATGCAGGGCAATGCCACCTCAGGTCAACACGTTACTCATTTGCTCGTCGCTGCAACCAAAGCAAAGCCAATTATCCAGATCCACATTCTCAAGACACAAAGAAAATTGTAACCAACAATTTTCAGAGTAAAGAGTAACAGACTAAAATTCAAGAAAACCTTCAGAGTTTTAGGAATGCCGTATTTTGCTAACACGTCAGGAGAGGAGCGTCTGCACTTGCTGCGGCGAACGATGTAGAATGCTCTCGGGATCTTTGTATTCATTGGCTGGGTTCATCACAGCTGCATACACTTCCCCATACGCTCTGCAGACTAGTTCTGTAGACTGTTTTATGATCTGCTCTCTATCGATAAACAAACAGATGTATGTGAACACAGAATCTGAAAATGAAATACTAATAAGCATTCTAAGAACCAGCGTATTTAATTTCCAAAATTATCACATATATATTATTAAAAGTCATTGTACAACTGCACAAGTTATCTAAGAGGGAATAAAAGGGTTTTTTTATATATATATATTATTTCTTTACGAAATCTTCTCCCTTAGTATGCAGGCATATGACTGAGCGACTCTCACTTCCAACATTATCTGGAAATCTGTGGATTTGTGGTCTAAAACAGAACAAAACTGGTTGGATGGAATGAAGATGGAAGTCCACTTATGGTCTTGGATCATCAGCACACTGTTCTGAGGGGGCTGCAAGCTCTAGATTGGAGCCATCTTATTGGAGCCACCTGACATTTTCCTAAAATGGCTAACACTTCCAAAATGAGACAGGGTAGAAGGCAGGCCCGCTGAGGATGTTTTCTGAGCAGAGTGGAGCAATGCTATTGGTTGCACTACCTGTGTGGTAGAAGGGACGGTGGTGGAAGCTAGTTTAGGAATCTACTTAACCAGGGCTTCCTGGGTGTCTCAGACAGTAAAGAAATCTACTTAACTGGATGAGGCTTTGAGATATTTTCTTGATCAACTGATCAGGAATCATTAACTGAGCTTAACAATAAATGCATCAAAATAACACAAAAATTACCTTCCATAAATGATACGGCTGAAAAAATACTACAATTAACATGTTAAAAATCTGTTAACTATGAATATATTTGATACTCATTTTGCAACAAATAATGGATTTTAGATACAGCACGTTTAGGTCTCTACTAAAAGCAGTAAGAGTTTTTGAGCTGTTCTAATATTTTATTGAAGTATAGTTGATTTACAATGTTGTGCCAATGTCTGTTGTACGGCAAAAGTGACTCAGTTTTATTCGTACTACATTCCTTTTTTTTAATATTCTTTTCCACTGTGGTTTATCGAGGAGATTGGCTATAGTTCCCTGTGCTATACGGCAGGACCTTGTTTACCAACTCCAAATGAAACAGTTTCCATCTATCAGCTCCAAATTCCCAATCCACCCCATTTCTTGCACTGATAAAAGCAGTGAGATTTCTGGAGATTTATGAAACATTACTCGCACACCTCATACTCTAAAATCAATACTCATTCTGAACACAGTGTGTACTTAAACTACATGTGAAACACACAAACAAGGCTGTTCCTTCTTACAATGTTTAAAATCAAAGTGCAATAATAAATATTAAACACATTTTTTTAAATCCAGAGTTACTAACTGCTTAATACAGAATGAATTACTGAAAATTCTGAAATCAGGAATTGAAAATTTTAATTTCAAGTCCATGCTATGAAAATTTTTAACATTATTAACACTTAACTGTAACTCAGGGCACATTTCCATTTATAAACTACAACTCACAATATAGCTGAAACAATCATTATAAATATGCAATGTAGAAAGCCAGAATAAAAGCAATACTGCTGAAACACAAATAATTAAATGAAATCCAGCCAATAAAGCCAAGTAAGAGTTTGTTAGTCGTGTTAAATGTCTGTATTTGACGGTATGGGGCTTCCTCATTTGGCTCCCCAGTTTCAGAAGCTGAACTGGACAAGACGAGAGACACAAAGGCCTGTGGACACAAAGGTCTTCCGCAGAGTGGGAAGATAATGGGGACAGAAGTGGGCCTCCTGGCCTAACAGCTGCTGAAGTCAACAGGACGGAAACTCAAGGGAAACAGATTCTCCAGGAGCAGCCGAGCCAAATCCAAACTGGACAGGGCAGGACCATGACTGACGGCGATTCCGCACCTCCGGACAAATGCTCACGGCTCGCTTCTCACTGCCGAAGCCAGGCACAGTCCATACACTCATGTTCATTCGTGCTTTCCTGGTGAGTTACACACGGCAGGGGCAAAATGGTGCAGTGAAGGACACTGCTGTCAGGAGATCTTAACCCTAGCTGACGTTCTGGTCCTTACTGCTACCTTAAACAAGTAATTTAATCTTTTCAGGCCTAAGGCCACTATCGTAAAACAAAATACTGACTTCGATAATCTCTGCTGGATACTTTCAGCTTTAAAACTGCATCATTTCATTAAAAGCATTTAAATGAACTGCTGTGATAAAACCTCTATGTGCTTACTCATACACATACCCACGTATATGCATCCACACACACTACTTTGGGGAACTAGATTCCCTGAACAACAAAACCTCTCAGTGACGTGTACATAAATAGGTAGTGTTTCTAAAGTGCTAAAGCAATCTTCTTGGCTTTTTACTATCTCCTTTTTGTTGTTAATGTTCTTTACTGTGTAAGTTCACCCTTTCTTTATGTTAAAAGGTATACGCATATATCGGTATGCGTCCGTCTGCGTGGTGTCTTGGCCCAAATTATTCACTCACATCCTCTATGAAACATGAAGGTCAGATAATGACAAATCATCATTACAGTGAAAAAGAAAATCAGTGTTCAAAGCAGAAAAATTCAAGAATTGTATAAATACAAAATGACCAGCAAAGCATCTCAGTCTAGTCATGTGCTTCTGGAAACGTGGACTGTCCTTATCCACTGATCATTTAATGTACAGGTAAAGAAAGCACTTTTTTTTCCACAATGTATGTTATTTTCCAGCACGGGCATACCTCAGACTTTACTTTCTATATTTTGATTAATCACAATCAATCACAAAGCTGAACTGGAAGGGGAAAAGCCTCAAACCCAGGGAAAAACAGAAGTGGGCCTCCTGGCCTAACAGCTGCTGAAGTCAACAGGACGGAAACTCAAGGGAAACAGATTCTCCAGGAGCAGCCGAGCCAAATCCAAACTGGACAGGGCAGGACCATGACTGACGGCGATTCCGCACCTCCGGACAAATGCTCACGGCTCGCTTCTCACTGCCGAAGCCAGGCACAGTCCATACACTCATGTTCATTCGTGCTTTCCTGGTGAGTTACACACGGCAGGGGCAAAATGGTGCAGTGAAGGACACTGCTGTCAGGAGATCTTAACCCTAGCTGACGTTCTGGTCCTTACTGCTACCTTAAACAAGTAATTTAATCTTTTCAGGCCTAAGGCCACTATCGTAAAACAAAATACTGACTTCGATAATCTCTGCTGGATACTTTCAGCTTTAAAACTGCATCATTTCATTAAAAGCATTTAAATGAACTGCTGTGATAAAACCTCTATGTGCTTACTCATACACATACCCACGTATATGCATCCACACACACTACTTTGGGGAACTAGATTCCCTGAACAACAAAACCTCTCAGTGACGTGTACATAAATAGGTAGTGTTTCTAAAGTGCTAAAGCAATCTTCTTGGCTTTTTACTATCTCCTTTTTGTTGTTAATGTTCTTTACTGTGTAAGTTCACCCTTTCTTTATGTTAAAAGGTATACGCATATATCGGTATGCGTCCGTCTGCGTGGTGTCTTGGCCCAAATTATTCACTCACATCCTCTATGAAACATGAAGGTCAGATAATGACAAATCAT
This sequence comes from Tragulus kanchil, assembly GCA_022376925.1. Classification (NCBI taxonomy): domain Eukaryota; kingdom Metazoa; phylum Chordata; class Mammalia; order Artiodactyla; family Tragulidae; genus Tragulus; species Tragulus kanchil. Next base: position 70,034,005 of record JAIOJX010000003.1, on the reverse strand, counting down.
CATTACAGTGAAAAAGAAAATCAGTGTTCAAAGCAGAAAAATTCAAGAATTGTATAAATACAAAATGACCAGCAAAGCATCTCAGTCTAGTCATGTGCTTCTGGAAACGTGGACTGTCCTTATCCACTGATCATTTAATGTACAGGTAAAGAAAGCACTTTTTTTTCCACAATGTATGTTATTTTCCAGCACGGGCATACCTCAGACTTTACTTTCTATATTTTGATTAATCACAATCAATCACAAAGCTGATGGTTGGAATACTTTTAGTGTGGTTTCTATATGTTAAAATTCTCAAGATAAGTCCTGTTTTTCACATGACCAACAGATATGCAAAAGGCCAGTTAAAAGGGAAAAGCTTTTGAATGTAAGGCAAGACTCATCTATAAAGTTAGATCATTACCTTTCTCTGTCTCTTTACTACCATGAAATTCTCACAGTAATTTTGAAAAAATTTTAAAAAATGACTCAAACAAATAAAGAACATAACAATTAGTAACTCATTGAAGAGATTACTAAAATGGTAAAGCTGATTCACAGAACATTTTGAGGAACTGGTCATTTACAGGCATTTGAAAAGAAGATTAGAATAAATAAGGTTAAATATAAAATGAGTTAACATCTCACAGAGCAAGAAAAAACATAGGGCATGAAAAGCCATGGAATCTTTAATCAACAGTAAACAGAACATCAAACTAGGGTACATTACCCTGAATAATTTTTGAAGGGTCTGTTAACAGTGTTTCAGTAGGCAGGCTGGTCTCCCAGGCCCTGCACACCTTATTTCCATGGTTTGCAAAGTCTTCTTACTTTTGCAACCTACAGTTGCTGTCTTCCCCCACCCGGCCCCCATCAGCTTGCTATACTAGCATACCAATATCAAAGATAACAATCATGTAGCTAACATGCTATGAGAAAAAATAAGAAATGAAGGAAGAGATGCGCTTGTTACACAATGTCACAGAAATGCAATACATTTTAGTTACCTAGGCATGAGAATACTACACACTAAAAGATTTTATTTGTCCAATTTATAATGTCTTGGCCCAAATTTCTAATCTAGAAACATGAAGGTCAGATAATGACAAATCATCATTACAGTGAAAAGAAAATCAGTGATCAAAGCAGAAAAATTCAAGAATTGTATAAATACAAAATGACCAGCAAAGCATCTCAGTCTAGTCATGTGCTTCTGGAAACGTGGACTGTCCTTATCCACTGATCATTTAATGTACAGGTAAAGAAAGCACTTTTTTTTCCACAATGTATGTTATTTTCCAGCACGGGCATACCTCAGACTTTACTTTCTATATTTTGATTAATCACAATCAATCACAAAGCTGATGGTTGGAATACTTTTAGTGTGGTTTCTATATGTTAAAATTCTCAAGATAAGTCCTGTTTTTCACATGACCAACAGATATGCAAAAGGCCAGTTAAAAGGGAAAAGCTTTTGAATGTAAGGCAAGACTCATCTATAAAGTTAGATCATTACCTTTCTCTGTCTCTTTACTACCATGAAATTCTCACAGTAATTTTGAAAAATTTAAAACATGACTCAAACAAATAAAGAACATAACAATTAGTAACTCATTGAAGAGATTACTAAAATGGTAAAGCTGATTCACAGAACATTTTGAGGAACTGGTCATTTACAGGCATTTGAAAAGAAGATTAGAATAAATAAGGTTAAATATAAAATGAGTTAACATCTCACAGAGCAAGAAAAAACATAGGGCATGAAAAGCCATGGAATCTTTAATCAACAGTAAACAGAACATCAAACTAGGGTACATTACCCTGAATAATTTTTGAAGGGTCTGTTAACAGTGTTTCAGTAGGCAGGCTGGTCTCCCAGGCCCTGCACACCTTATTTCCATGGTTTGCAAAGTCTTCTTACTTTTGCAACCTACAGTTGCTGTCTTCCCCCACCCGGCCCCCATCAGCTTGCTATACTAGCATACCAATATCAAAGATAACAATCATGTAGCTAACATGCTATGAGAAAAAATAAGAAATGAAGGAAGAGATGCGCTTGTTACACAATGTCACAGAAATGCAATACATTTTAGTTACCTAGGCATGAGAATACTACACACTAAAAGATTTTATTTGTCCAGTTATAAATGTCATAGTACATTAAAAATATAGCATTTCAAATTCTGAACATACTAATAGAGATTACTGTATAACTAAATGGAGATACCATTCTCATTTTAAAATTTGGTCACTGAAATTATGTGTATTTTAAATAATTATATAAAGTACTAAGCCATGATAAGAATTAAACTGCTCACTTCCAGCATGAGTGAGCTTGTCATTAATCAGTACTTTTAGGATTTTGGTTGCCATAACAACATGATACAACTTCCATCATTACAATAAATCCAGTACTTCTAAAAATGACTTAACATTCAAGTTCTGTGATCACTAAAACTGCACTTTATCACAGCACCATGGTCAGGAGAGCAATCAACACAGGGGAGAAGAAGGTATGAACAGTTTAAACTGGAAAACTAAGAAAAAATATATACTTATGAGTAATAGGCTAGTTTAAAAATGTACACTTTGATTTCTCTTTATCACAATATAAATACAAATATGTCACAGTGGGTCAGCTTTCTGTCATTCACAGTAAAATTAAAGCACATCTTAGATGAGGCCAAAAGATGTGATTCTACTGTCTTCTGGTTTGAACTGTTTCTAACAAGAGGTGAGTATTCTAACAAGAGGTCAGTAGTATACTTATCTTTTTTCCTCTATCACTGGTTTTCAATAATTTGATTAGATGAGACCAAGACATGCATCTCACACATATTTTCCTTGCACTTTACCTAAGTATTTTTAACGTATGCTCAGCACTATAAATGCTACACTGTTGACTGTATTTTGTCCTACTCAGGAGTATTAAGTTTTGTTTTAAAAGGCAGTAAATTTAGTAAAGATCCATATGATCTTTTGGAGCTCTGTTTTGTCTTTAAAGTTTATTAGCGTGAGTCTAAAGTAGCCTTTGCTGTAGGACAGATTCACCTTACTTTCACAGCTTAGACTTTCTAGACACCTCTAGAGCACAGTGAGAGTCTCGTTATTTTTCAGCTCACAGGTTTCTAGTCGTCGTTATTTTTCTAGTAGGCTCAGTTCAGTTCAGTCACTCAGTCGTGTCCAATTCTGTACGACCCCATGGATTTTATTTGTCCAGTTATAAATGTCATAGTACATTAAAAATATAGCATTTCAAATTCTGAACATACTAATAGAGATTACTGTATAACTAAATGGAGATACCATTCTCATTTTAAAATTTGGTCACTGAAATTATGTGTATTTTAAATAATTATATAAAGTACTAAGCCATGATAAGAATTAAACTGCTCACTTCCAGCATGAGTGAGTTTGTCATTAATCAGTACTTTTAGGATTTTGGTTGCCATAACAACATGATACAACTTCCATCATTACAATAAATCCAGTACTTCTAAAAATGACTTAACATTCAAGTTCTGTGATCACTAAAACTGCACTTTATCACAGCACCATGGTCAGGAGAGCAATCAACACAGGGGAGAAGAAGGTATGAACAGTTTAAACTGGAAAACTAAGAAAAAATATATACTTATGAGTAATAGGCTAGTTTAAAAATGTACACTTTGATTTCTCTTTATCACAATATAAATACAAATATGTCACAGTGGGTCAGCTTTCTGTCATTCACAGTAAAATTAAAGCACATCTTAGATGAGGCCAAAAGATGTGATTCTACTGTCTTCTGGTTTGAACTGTTTCTAACAAGAGGTGAGTATTCTAACAAGAGGTCAGTAGTATACTTATCTTTTTTCCTCTATCACTGGTTTTCAATAATTTGATTAGATGAGACCAAGACATGCATCTCACACATATTTTCCTTGCACTTTACCTAAGTATTTTTAACGTATGCTCAGCACTATAAATGCTACACTGTTGACTGTATTTTGTCCTACTCAGGAGTATTAAGTTTTGTTTTAAAAGGCAGTAAATTTAGTAAAGATCCATATGATCTTTTGGAGCTCTGTTTTGTCTTTAAAGTTTATTAGCGTGAGTCTAAAGTAGCCTTTGCTGTAGGACAGATTCACCTTACTTTCACAGCTTAGACTTTCTAGACACCTCTAGAGCACAGTGAGAGTCTCGTTATTTTTCAGCTCACAGGTTTCTAGTCGTCGTTATTTTTCTAGTAGGCTCAGTTCAGTTCAGTCACTCAGTCGTGTCCAATTCTGTACGACCCCATGGATTCCAACACGCCAGACTCACCCTGTTGCTATTACCAAAGCTGCTTTATTTTCTATTTATACTGGTATTCCTGGTAGTTAAAGATAGTAGCTTAACAAGAAGGGCTTCCCAGGTGGTGCTGGTGGTAAAGACTGCCTGCAATACAGGAGGGTTTGATCCCTGGGTTGGGAAGATCCCCCAGACAAAGGAACGGCAACCCACTCTAGTATTCTTGCCTAGAGATTTCCATGGATACTTACATTTCTTAAAAAATAATTTTTTTTCTAAGAAATGTGTGTGACTCTTTACCTACTATTAATAATTTAGACCAATAAATACTCACTTCACTGTGGCACTTAGAAGAAAGTTCAGCTGTGGCATTAACAGGTTGTCTGGAGCTGACAGATAGCGATCAAACTGAACCTAAATGAAATAGAGAAATTCAAAACATAAAGGGCATATATCTACTCACAGACATTCCAAATAATCATCCCTTTTTAAAGATTAAATCCTGGGGAAAACCCCATATTCCAAAAAAAAGAGGTTTTTGTGATCAAAATGAGTTATTTCTTACACAGTCTAACTAAAACTCACTGAAAGTGTCAACTCTTTAAGGTAGCCAGTATCAGCAATACCTACTTTTAAAATTCCAAATCCAAGCCATTCATCTTGATCTGCCTCAGGCTTCTGGGTAATAATATTAATAAGAAGCTAAGTCAACAGATTTCAAATCTACCTTACTTTCTTATATCCAGGGTATCTGTTAACCATTCACTCACCTATTCATTCCATTCCTATTTACTGAGTACCTGTGAATGGCAAGGTCCCTTATAACATCACTTAAATATAATGGCGAGCAAAAGAAGACAGTCCCTAGCTTCACAGAGCTCACGGCCTAGTGAGAGAGGCAGTAAATAAACCTAAGTCAAGGAAAAACCAAGGTATCAATACTAGCACCTATCAGGAGGACATAAACCTAATCTCTGTGTTTGGCAAAATAAGTGAAATCTTAAAGATGAACTGACATTAGGTTAAGTGTGTGTGTAGTGCGGATAGCATGGATGAAGGCTTAGGGGAGAAAGAATGGCTAACTGGAGCTCAGATCACGCAGGACTTGCACGCTCTTCTAACAGACTTAATTCTTACTGTAAAAGCATTAGAGAAACCATTAAAGAAAGGAAACGATCCAATGTGAATTTAAGGCACTAAATCTGGCTACAGCAAGAAGAATCAAGGGGAGGCTGTGAAGAGCAGAGGCAAGAGCACCAAGTGGGCAGCTTCTGCAGCCCCTCAGACACTGAGGGCAACGGGAGTGGAAAGGGGGAGAGGTCACTGAGAATACTAGAGAGCGGGGTCACCACCACTGGACGAGCGACAAATGGATGAGGGACCGACTCAGCTCTTGGGTCTGTACAGTTTAATTCACCGCATTATCACAATTCACAACTGTATTCTCTCATTTACTTACTTGTGTGGTAACAGCAGCTCTTATTGCTGGTGGTGGTTTGGTCACTAAGTGGTGACCAATTCTTGTGACCCTGCGGACCGTAGTGATGAATGGGGTTGTTAGGAGGATGGGAGAGTTAACAGATAAAACACGTGGGTCGTGCTCAATATATGTTCATGGCCAGTGTCATTACTCACTGTTGGTATCACTACTAGTACTAGAGTTAGGATTACAGAGCTTCCAATCAGAAGCATTCACAGGAGGGCTAAACAAGTATTCTCCAATGGATGACTCTGTGTGTGTGTGTGCATGTGCACACACACACACACACACACACACATATATGCAAAGCATGGACTTAGCATGTGGAAATACATCGCCAGAAGTGGTACTGATGCAGACAGGGATGTGTGAGCAAGCTCATCACTTGGAAAGAAGCTAACAGAGGAGAGGTTTGGTGAGCGTCACACTCAAAAGTAATATATTATTTTAAGATTGGGATTCATTTCAGAAGTTAAGAACTGTAATCCAAGGATCACTGACAGATGTAAGTCTATAAAGATATACAGTGTAACACCTTCATGTCGTCCTTCCTGTTTCTCTACTAGATCAGGAGTACAACTCTGAAACTTAAAAAACCTAAATAGGAATAACGAGACTATTAGGGCATGGTGAAATATTACCACCCATGTATGACTTGGTCAGACCTCCATAAAGAAATACACGTGCAATTATTATGACCGGACCCAGTTGTGAATACAGCGTATCAGCAGACAAAATCATCACCCAGGACAGAATACCACATGGGAAAGAATGTTGCACAAGGAAACACATATTAAAGTGCCTCTTTCTGTACTTACCATTGCGGCCTTCAGTGCCACCCAATCTAGGTTGGGTAAATTAGCTAAAGGGCCCTTAAGGAAGAAAAGGACAAAAAACAAGATGAAAACAGATGCTATATGTCACAGTTCACTTATGACACACAGTCCATTAGGAGATTTCCAAAATGTGAAAACTGACCTTATTTCCAAAGAGCTCAATGTCCTATCTTCAACCTCAATTAAAGAGGGATTATGATTTGTTCATTTTGTATAATTAGCACAAAGGCACTCAATAATATGCGTTAAGACAGCATCTTATTATTGGGGACCCTCGGGTGGTGGTTTGGTCACTAAGTGGTGACCAATTCTTGTGACCCTGCGGACCGTAGTGATGAATGGGGTTGTTAGGAGGATGGGAGAGTTAACAGATAAAACACGTGGGTCGTGCTCAATATATGTTCATGGCCAGTGTCATTACTCACTGTTGGTATCACTACTAGTACTAGAGTTAGGATTACAGAGCTTCCAATCAGAAGCATTCACAGGAGGGCTAAACAAGTATTCTCCAATGGATGACTCTGTGTGTGTGTGTGCATGTGCACACACACACACACACACAATACACACATATATGCAAAGCATGGACTTAGCATGTGGAAATACATCGCCAGAAGTGGTACTGATGCAGACAGGGATGTGTGAGCAAGCTCATCACTTGGAAAGAAGCTAACAGAGGAGAGGTTTGGTGAGCGTCACACTCAAAAGTAATATATTATTTTAAGATTGGGATTCATTTCAGAAGTTAAGAACTGTAATCCAAGGATCACTGACAGATGTAAGTCTATAAAGATATACAGTGTAACACCTTCATGTCGTCCTTCCTGTTTCTCTACTAGATCAGGAGTACAACTCTGAAACTTAAAAAACCTAAATAGGAATAACGAGACTATTAGGGCATGGTGAAATATTACCACCCATGTATGACTTGGTCAGACCTCCATAAAGAAATACACGTGCAATTATTATGACCGGACCCAGTTGTGAATACAGCGTATCAGCAGACAAAATCATCACCCAGGACAGAATACCACATGGGAAAGAATGTTGCACAAGGAAACACATATTAAAGTGCCTCTTTCTGTACTTACCATTGCGGCCTTCAGTGCCACCGAATCTAGGTTGGGTAAATTAGCTAAAGGGCCCTTAAGGAAGAAAAGGACAAAAAACAAGATGAAAACAGATGCTATATGTCACAGTTCACTTATGACACACAGTCCATTAGGAGATTTCCAAAATGTGAAAACTGACCTTATTTCCAAAGAGCTCAATGTCCTATCTTCAACCTCAATTAAAAGAGGGATTATGATTTGTTCATTTTTGTATAATTAGCACAAAGGCACTCAATAATATGCGTTAGAGTGACAAGTGTATACGTTTATGAACAATGAAATAGGATGCTTCATATTTAATCATAAGTAAGAAAAAAGGGCAGAGAAGCACTGAGAAACGGCAGTGAGACGTGGGGGCTTTAAGAGTCTCCCTTTGACAATTTCAGACTGTACAAAAAGCAAAAAGACAGCCAGATTAGCTCCTTCTGGTGGAAATTTGCTTATTACCTCATCAAAAGAAAAAATTTAAAACTTGTGATTTTTAAGAGCCTCATTTAAAGAGTCCCTAGGCTATAAAATATTCTTCACGTTAATGCTATTCATAGTTTTCTGCTTTTGAAAGAAAGATGCTTAACACAGCTTGCCAGGGTTCCACCACTCCATTTTCTAATTCTACTGGAGTTCTGTAACTGAACAAGATCATATGCTAGCCCCAGAAGTATCTACCTTTCCAAATAAAAGACCACGATCTGCTAAACTAAAAGGAGGAATGACTGCTATCCATATAGTAATCTATGCATTCAATTAATTGATGGTGATAAAGGATCCTGAAAACTTTAACAATGTGAATATTCTTTATACACTGCTAATTTTTATACAGTTTCATTACTTTTAACCCAAACTATCTATAGTGAAAAGGACAGTTAATATTTGGGGACATTCTACTATATATACCTCAGGTAGTCAAAAGCACTACAGAGGCATTATCTCTCTTAATCTTCAGAGCCACCCTGTGTTATAAATATTGTAGGTATTAGTACCCTCAATTAACAAATGAGAGAGAGAGATACAGTCACTCTCCCAGTGAAAAACACTATTAAGTAGCACAGCTAAGATTCTAACGAGTCTAGTTCTAGAAGACACACTCTAAATCGGAGTTCTCTGTCCAGTTAGGAACATCCACATGCTTACCTGTTGAGGTTTATGCTGCTGTACTGTGTTATAGATAAAACTCAAGCCTGCTCTGGTTAAAACATAAGAGGCTTGCTCATTTATAAGTGTGTCCAAATGTGCTTCAATCTAAAAGAGAACACAATTGGAAAAAAAAAAAATTGAAAAAAAGAGCAAGACTGATGAGAGCAGAAGCAGACGAGCCTGGAGCCTCAGTTCTTCCTTGTGTTCCTTGCGGCAGCTCTGAGGCCAGAATATGAGGCTCAGGGACAGCTTAGAATACAAAGGCTATTCCATCCCTAAAGAGGAAGTCCTCTTAAAAATGGGAAGAAACGGCCTCCCTCATGGTCCAGTGGGCAAGGAGTCCACCTTGCAGTGCAAGGGGCACCGGTTCGATCCCTGGCCCGGGACGATCCCATGTGCCGCGGAGTGGCCTGACTGGTGTGTCCAATTATGAACCAGCACTCTGGAGAGCATGCACCCAGAGCTGGTGCCCTGCGACAAGGGAGGCCACTGCAATGGGAGGCCCACACGGGCCAAAGAACAAAGATGGATGAAAATATCTAAATGAAAGACCAATAAAAAAGGCCAAAATTTTAAGAAAAAAAGGGGGGAGGGAAGACAGTCTTCTTTGAGGATTTTTGGGACTAGCCACTAGTTAAAAAATTGGACTTGCTTTTCAGCTGTTTTAAAAGTTGATATTGGGGCTTCCCTGGTGGTCCAGTGGGTAAGGACACTGCCTTGCAGTGCAAGGGGCGCCGGTTCGATCCCTGGCCTGGGAAGACCCCACATGCCGCGGAGCGGCTGGACTGATGTGTCCAATTACCGAGCCGGAGCTCTGGAGCGCATGCGCCCAGAGCCGGTGCTCTTCGACAACAGAGGTCACTGCGATGGGAGGCCCACACGGGCCAAAGAACAAAGACGGATGAAAATAGACAAATGAAAGACCAATAGAAGTGGCCCGCCCGCTCCCCTCCCTCCCCGCCCCCAACCCCCCCCAAAAAAGTTGATATTAAGCAAAAACACAAACAAACAAGAACTACTCATCGACAACAACAATGTAAAATAAAATGCATAGGAAGAATTACGGGAGGATGAGGACCTGACGTCCCTCACATCCACACCACCTCATGCTCCCAACTTACAGCACTGGCTCAACCAGGCCGATACGCCACCTAGAGAAGCCTGGAGGAAATCCCGTGGGTTATGGGGAAGGCAGATCTGGGACAACCAGGGGACAGCTGAAGACACTGAAGAAGGCTGGTCAGAGATGTCAGGTTCAGGAGCTGCCTGGAAAGACAGGCTGGCAGGTGTGCATTGCACACGCTCACCTGGTCTGCGCTGTTCTCGGGAAGCTACCTACCACTAATGCGGGCAGGAGCCACAGAGGGTGAGTGCCTGGCGGGATGAAGAATTTGCAGGTGGGAAGGAGCCTCCTTTACCTTTACCAGTGCAGGCCTGCCAGCCTGGAGCTCTTCCTGCTTTTCCTCCCTCGGTGCTACCAACCTCTTTACCACTGTCACAGTACCCTATTCACAGATGCTGTTCCCGTCTGAATGCCTGCCACTGTCCAAGCCTCTACAACAGCTGAGCGCTTCTCCCTAAAAAACTTACAACTGGTTTAAAAGAGGTGATGGCTCTAAGAGGAAACCCCCACCTTAATAATGAGAAAAGTATCTTTTCTTGAGGCAACACTGGTAGCTTACATGCAAATAATCTGCCTACCATGTGGGAGACCCAGGTTCTATCCTTGGGTTGAGAAGATCTCCTGGACAAGGGAATGGTAACCCATTCCAGTATTCTTGCCTGGAAAATCCCATGGACAGAGGAGCCTGGCCGGCTATAGTCCATGGGATTGCAGAGTCAGACACCACCGAGCAACTGACACATGTACACTGAGAGACACAGGATACTTTAATTCTTTTCAAATGAATGCCTAAGAAAATACAATTAGAACCTTAGAACCTTAATTTACTAGTCTCATGGAAAATCCAAGAAAACTATGATGGCAAATTTAAATATTTAATCAAAAGAGTTAATAGTAAGAATAAAATCTGTGTCTGAAAGAAAAATGAAAGAATAGTAATATAGAACAAATATCAAGGAAATACACTAAAGTCAAGAGAATTAAACAGAAATTAAAAGACAAATGTAGAGGATAAGGCCAACTAAGGACAGGCGTGTCAGAGTCAGAATATAAAAAGTAACAGATGGAGAAGTGATAATTAATTAAAGATAACAGAAAACGTTCTTGAGCAAAAAAAAAAAAAGGTTGAATCTTCAGACTGAAATGGCTCTGCAAAGTCCAAAATGGAAAGAACAGAAAGAGAGACATACAAAAAAATATCCTGAGGAAATAGCTGAACTCAAAGGAAAATCCTAAAGCTTCCACATGAATAAAACAGGTTTATCACAAAACCAAAAAGACGGAGACTTGCCTGGATATCTTATGCCTGAGGGCAGGAGCCACAGAGGGTGAGTGCCTGGCGGGATGAAGAATTTGCAGGTGGGAAGGAGCCTCCTTTACCTTTACCAGTGCAGGCCTGCCAGCCTGGAGCTCTTCCTGCTTTTCCTCCCTCGGTGCTACCAACCTCTTTACCACTGTCACAGTACCCTATTCACAGATGCTGTTCCCGTCTGAATGCCTGCCACTGTCCAAGCCTCTACAACAGCTGAGCGCTTCTCCCTAAAAAACTTACAACTGGTTTAAAAGAGGTGATGGCTCTAAGAGGAAACCCCCACCTTAATAATGAGAAAAGTATCTTTTCTTGAGGCAACACTGGTAGCTTACATGCAAATAATCTGCCTACCATGTGGGAGACCCAGGTTCTATCCTTGGGTTGAGAAGATCTCCTGGACAAGGGAATGGTAACCCATTCCAGTATTCTTGCCTGGAAAATCCCATGGACAGAGGAGCCTGGCCGGCTATAGTCCATGGGATTGCAGAGTCAGACACCACCGAGCAACTGACACATGTACACTGAGAGACACAGGATACTTTAATTCTTTTCAAATGAATGCCTAAGAAAATACAATTAGAACCTTAGAACCTTAATTTACTAGTCTCATGGAAAATCCAAGAAAACTATGATGGCAAATTTAAATATTTAATCAAAAGAGTTAATAGTAAGAATAAAATCTGTGTCTGAAAGAAAAATGAAAGAATAGTAATATAGAACAAATATCAAGGAAATACACTAAAGTCAAGAGAATTAAACAGAAATTAAAAGACAAATGTAGAGGATAAGGCCAACTAAGGACAGGCGTGTCAGAGTCAGAATATAAAAAGTAACAGATGGAGAAGTGATAATTAATTAAAGATAACAGAAAACGTTCTTGAGCAAAAAAAAAAAAAGGTTGAATCTTCAGACTGAAATGGCTCTGCAAAGTCCAAAATGGAAAGAACAGAAAGAGAGACATACAAAAAAATATCCTGAGGAAATAGCTGAACTCAAAGGAAAATCCTAAAGCTTCCACATGAATAAAACAGGTTTATCACAAAACCAAAAAGACGGAGACTTGCCTGGATATCTTACTTAGAACAATGGAAGCAGTGAGGGTAGAAGAAAATGAACAGACTATTGATAGAAAAGATCTGAAAATCAAGAATCTTGTACTCAACAAGGACAGGCCTTACTGTGGGGGCACAGCGTCCAGCAGCCACACCCTTGCCCAGTCCCCTCAGTCTGGGCTGGTCTGTGAGACGCACACTGGCCACTGGCCTAGCAGCAAGCGTGATGCAAGCCTAATAGACTGCATGGCAGGAATGTCCTCTTGGGGTGTAGAAAACGACTTTGGGATATTTAAAAACCAAGGATACCTGGTGATAGAAACAGCTTGTTGGACAACTGATATATATCTGTACATCCTGAGACTAGATGTGCACAAACGGCAGAGCTCGGGGTTGGGTTACTGATAAATACATTAAAAATCAACGAAAATAAAGGTTTAAAAAAAAAAAAATCAACGAAATTTTTTTTAACAAAGAGTCTTACTAATTACACATAAAACAATTATGGAAGAAAGAATATTAATCATACTTCATTATTTTTTTTAAAAAAAAGAAAGGATTAGAAAGCAGGAAATATTACAACTTTAGAGGTCTCAAAACTCACTCCTTAGAAAAAACCAAAAACACATTTTTACTACAGCCACTACCAACTGTTTATACACCTGTGATAACAAAGAAGATTTAGAGGTTTTTTTGAAAAAGAAAAAATGTTACCTACCAAAAACCACTATTTCAATCTCAGAAGGCATGTATCTGGTACATTCTATAGATGGCTTCGTTGTGACTCTGAAGTGATACCATTTGGCTTATAGGACCAGAGTGACAGGTATAACAAGCTGCAATGTTGTGCCTAACACAGATTTACACAGAGATAAAAATGTAGCTGTCCTCTCCAACACCTTCTGCACTATAGCTCCACAGCTTGAAAAACAGAGCACGTTATTCACAGTTCGGAAACTGAAATCTGCATAGAGGAGAGCGGATCAACTTAGTCAGAAGAGCTCCACTCCACCAGCATACACTGCGGCTTGAATAAAATATTCTACCCGCCCCGTATCCTGTCCTCTCCAAAGCTAAACTAAAATACTGAGTATGCACGGGGAGGGGGAGGTGCTAGCACACGACAACTAGAGATTCAAAGAAATCAGGTCACTGAAATTAGCTTAAAGCCAGTAACTAAGACCATGTACAGAAAAAAGATCTCTGGGTGGGGAAGCTCCCCTGGAGGAGGGCATGGCAACCCACTCCCACGTTCCTGCCTGGAGAACCCCCATGGACAGAGGAGCCTGGAGGGCCACAGTCCATGGGGTCACAAAGAGCTGGACACAACTGAAGCAACTTAGGATGGACAGAAAAAAGCTTTCATCACAGTGAGCAGTCACGTTATAGCAAAATGAACCTGGAATTGTAGCATCTCCAGACGTCTGTCAGTGAATTCAAACAGAGCTAATGTTGTCTTCATCATACACAGTGAATTGACCATGAAAGTGGCCATGTCCGCTGTACCCAAGTTGCTGGCTGATACAGTACACATCTGGAGGAGAGGATCCAAGACACACGATAAAACCTAGAAATGAAAAGTGAAATTAAATGTGTCCTTTATTTCCAAACCAGTGATAACAGGTCTGCATTAATGGCACTTCAGAATGAATGTCCAACTAGTGCGGAGGGACAACCTTACAGAAGCACCTATGAAAGAGAGTCAATGGTATAAAATTCCTAACAGTTTTTAAAACAAGCATCCCTGAGCATATGTTGCTTTTAAATGAATGGGAGCTGGTTTAATATTTGAAAGTAATGAGACAATGGTTGACAGGAATCATTAAGGTCCAAAAACCACTATTTCAATCTCAGAAGGCATGTATCTGGTACATTCTATAGATGGCTTCGTTGTGACTCTGAAGTGATACCATTTGGCTTATAGGACCAGAGTGACAGGTATAACAAGCTGCAATGTTGTGCCTAACACAGATTTACACAGAGATAAAAATGTAGCTGTCCTCTCCAACACCTTCTGCACTATAGCTCCACAGCTTGAAAAACAGAGCACGTTATTCACAGTTCGGAAACTGAAATCTGCATAGAGGAGAGCGGATCAACTTAGTCAGAAGAGCTCCACTCCACCAGCATACACTGCGGCTTGAATAAAATATTCTACCCGCCCCGTATCCTGTCCTCTCCAAAGCTAAACTAAAATACTGAGTATGCACGGGGAGGGGGAGGTGCTAGCACACGACAACTAGAGATTCAAAGAAATCAGGTCACTGAAATTAGCTTAAAGCCAGTAACTAAGACCATGTACAGAAAAAAGATCTCTGGGTGGGGAAGCTCCCCTGGAGGAGGGCATGGCAACCCACTCCCACGTTCCTGCCTGGAGAACCCCCATGGACAGAGGAGCCTGGAGGGCCACAGTCCATGGGGTCACAAAGAGCTGGACACAACTGAAGCAACTTAGGATGGACAGAAAAAAGCTTTCATCACAGTGAGCAGTCACGTTATAGCAAAATGAACCTGGAATTGTAGCATCTCCAGACGTCTGTCAGTGAATTCAAACAGAGCTAATGTTGTCTTCATCATACACAGTGAATTGACCATGAAAGTGGCCATGTCCGCTGTACCCAAGTTGCTGGCTGATACAGTACACATCTGGAGGAGAGGATCCAAGACACACGATAAAACCTAGAAATGAAAAGTGAAATTAAATGTGTCCTTTATTTCCAAACCAGTGATAACAGGTCTGCATTAATGGCACTTCAGAATGAATGTCCAACTAGTGCGGAGGGACAACCTTACAGAAGCACCTATGAAAGAGAGTCAATGGTATAAAATTCCTAACAGTTTTTAAAACAAGCATCCCTGAGCATATGTTGCTTTTTAAATGAATGGGAGCTGGTTTAATATTTGAAGGAAAAAGCATTGAGAAGGGTTGTCAAGACACATGGGTTACAAAAGGCCAGAATCTCCACAGAATGTACATCGGAGGAGTGACAGGAATCATTAAGAGTGAATTCACAACCCACCTGCACAAAATCGGCTTGACGGGCATCTAACGGCACAACTGAAGAATCGTGAGATGCCAGAACTTCACGCAGCAACACGAGCGTCTGATTTAAGGCAGGACTCGGTCCTAGATCAGGTGGTGGGAGTTCAACCTACAATAAAAGATGGCCTAGCCACTGCTTATATTTTTCAACTCAATTTTAGTGTCTGAATAAATGTCAGCTCACAGTAAAGTAATTCATATGAAAGACGGAAAGCACTGGCTGACACATTACAAAAGCTATCATTTATCAATTGTTCATTCTCTATCATACTAATCAAAGTCACAGAAAGTGATACGAGTTTTTGTTAGATTATCTCAGAATATATGAGAAGCATACAATTCGTACTTCTAAAATTCAAAATACTATGAGGAAACTTAGCAGTCTCTGAATTGTAGAATTATATTTTCACATGGATTTGAAATGGCCTGCTGGTTTTTTATTTTAGCCTAAGTCTTTAACAAAAACAACAAAAGTAACGCAGAGACCATCACGTCCCCAGTTATAATATAACTGAGAATCACCACCCCTCCATGCCCTAATCTCAGACACTGGCTCAATACGTACAGGTTCAGGGTCTAGACAGCTGAAACCAAGTCCCACTAAAACTGAGTTCCCTTCCTGAGTTTATGAGTAACCTCTATATCCCAAACTGGACCCTCTTTCTTGTCCTGCCCTTGTTCCCCAGGACTGATGAGTATCAAACAAGAGAGGAGACGGAAACCAAGCAGGACCCTGTACGTACAAAAGGGTTCAAAGACACGATAAAACCTAGAAATGAAAAGTGAAATTAAATGTGTCCTTTATTTCCAAACCAGTGATAACAGGTCTGCATTAATGGCACTTCAGAATGAATGTCCAACTAGTGCGGAGGGACAACCTTACAGAAGCACCTATGAAAGAGAGTCAATGGTATAAAATTCCTAACAGTTTTTAAAACAAGCATCCCTGAGCATATGTTGCTTTTTAAATGAATGGGAGCTGGTTTAATATTTGAAGGAAAAAGCATTGAGAAGGGTTGTCAAGACACATGGGTTACAAAAGGCCAGAATCTCCACAGAATGTACATCGGAGGAGTGACAGGAATCATTAAGAGTGAATTCACAACCCACCTGCACAAAATCGGCTTGACGGGCATCTAACGGCACAACTGAAGAATCGTGAGATGCCAGAACTTCACGCAGCAACACGAGCGTCTGATTTAAGGCAGGACTCGGTCCTAGATCAGGTGGTGGGAGTTCAACCTACAATAAAAGATGGCCTAGCCACTGCTTATATTTTTCAACTCAATTTTAGTGTCTGAATAAATGTCAGCTCACAGTAAAGTAATTCATATGAAAGACGGAAAGCACTGGCTGACACATTACAAAAGCTATCATTTATCAATTGTTCATTCTCTATCATACTAATCAAAGTCACAGAAAGTGATACGAGTTTTTGTTAGATTATCTCAGAATATATGAGAAGCATACAATTCGTACTTCTAAAATTCAAAATACTATGAGGAAACTTAGCAGTCTCTGAATTGTAGAATTATATTTTCACATGGATTTGAAATGGCCTGCTGGTTTTTTATTTTAGCCTAAGTCTTTAACAAAAACAACAAAAGTAACGCAGAGACCATCACGTCCCCAGTTATAATATAACTGAGAATCACCACCCCTCCATGCCCTAATCTCAGACACTGGCTCAATACGTACAGGTTCAGGGTCTAGACAGCTGAAACCAAGTCCCACTAAAACTGAGTTCCCTTCCTGAGTTTATGAGTAACCTCTATATCCCAAACTGGACCCTCTTTCTTGTCCTGCCCTTGTTCCCCTCAGGACTGATGAGTATCAAACAAGAGAGGAGACGGAAACCAAGCAGGACCCTGTAGGGCATTCCCAGGTACAAAAGTCCCTCTGTGTCCTGTTTCCTGTTTGTAGAACAAAAGGCTTTGGTCTCCTAGGCCTTCCTTCCCTGAGTTCTAAAGAGCAGAACTGAGCAGTTAATGATTAGGACCACAGAGTCACAGCACTCCCAGTTCCTCCTGAAGGGACAGAGACAACAATCCAATGCGTACTTTGAATTGTATTGAAAAAATTATTCAGGTGGAAGGTCGTGACCACATGCTGATCACCAACGGGGAGACCCCAGACTGGCTGGAACTGGCAGGTTAAGATTCTAAAACATCACCCCGTTACCTTATCATAAGGTAATCAATAACCAATAACCAGTCAGAAGGTCCACATGCTGATCACACAGCCTAGGATCCTCCCCGCTAACACTGTCTTTAAACACCCTGCCTTTGAGCCCTCAAGGAACGTCAACCTCTGGAGCACAGGCTGCTCCTTCTCCGTGCCTGGCACCCTGCAAGGAAACCCTTCACTTTGCTGCAAACACCGGCTGGCAGAGTCGGGCTGGCCAGGCGTGTGGGCACACGCGCCCCTACTTGGTAACCCATCCTTGAAACCCCCACCACGTTCCATACCAGAAACCATATCCACTTCCTCCAAAAGTATCCTTTTATCTTATTTATTTATGGAATTAAAAATTTTAAGTCAACAAAACTATTCAAGATAAATTTAAGAGACCAAATTAACATCTGTTTGAAATGTCAAAAAATTACAACTTTTTATTCCACATACTTTAATTAAAACGATACTTTTTATTTTAGCCTAAGTCTTTAACAAAAACAACAAAAGTAACGCAGAGACCATCACGTCCCCAGTTATAATATAACTGAGAATCACCACCCCTCCATGCCCTAATCTCAGACACTGGCTCAATACGTACAGGTTCAGGGTCTAGACAGCTGAAACCAAGTCCCACTAAAACTGAGTTCCCTTCCTGAGTTTATGAGTAACCTCTATATCCCAAACTGGACCCTCTTTCTTGTCCTGCCCTTGTTCCCCTCAGGACTGATGAGTATCAAACAAGAGAGGAGACGGAAACCAAGCAGGACCCTGTAGGGCATTCCCAGGTACAAAAGTCCCTCTGTGTCCTGTTTCCTGTTTGTAGAACAAAAGGCTTTGGTCTCCTAGGCCTTCCTTCCCTGAGTTCTAAAGAGCAGAACTGAGCAGTTAATGATTAGGACCACAGAGTCACAGCACTCCCAGTTCCTCCTGAAGGGACAGAGACAACAATCCAATGCGTACTTTGAATTGTATTGAAAAAATTATTCAGGTGGAAGGTCGTGACCACATGCTGATCACCAACGGGGAGACCCCAGACTGGCTGGAACTGGCAGGTTAAGATTCTAAAACATCACCCCGTTACCTTATCATAAGGTAATCAATAACCAATAACCAGTCAGAAGGTCCACATGCTGATCACACAGCCTAGGATCCTCCCCGCTAACACTGTCTTTAAACACCCTGCCTTTGAGCCCTCAAGGAACGTCAACCTCTGGAGCACAGGCTGCTCCTTCTCCGTGCCTGGCACCCTGCAAGGAAACCCTTCACTTTGCTGCAAACACCGGCTGGCAGAGTCGGGCTGGCCAGGCGTGTGGGCACACGCGCCCCTACTTGGTAACCCATCCTTGAAACCCCCACCACGTTCCATACCAGAAACCATATCCACTTCCTCCAAAAGTATCCTTTTATCTTATTTATTTATGGAATTAAAAATTTTAAGTCAACAAAACTATTCAAGATAAATTTAAGAGACCAAATTAACATCTGTTTGAAATGTCAAAAAATTACAACTTTTTATTCCACATACTTTAATTAAAAGAAACATTTTAGATGAAAACATTGCTTTTGTTTGTTTTTCCTGGCAGAATAATCTGCTAGGAATAACATAAAATTCAAAGTATTCCTCCTAAAAAGCACTTCTTAAATTCTAAGATGCATATGAATGACCAGGGAATCTGGTTAAAAGGCACACTGGGTTCAGTAGGACTGTTGGGTGGGGGGAGGGAGGGGGGGCTGAGACTTTTAATCTCAGCTAAACTAATGAATTCCTCGGTGATGCCCAAGCTGCTCATCTAAGAATTACAATTTGAACGGGAAAAAAACGATTCTAAACAGGAACAACATCTGATCATTCAAATCAAAATTTAAAGGACTATTAAGTGTTGTTTTTTTTTCCAGAGTGCTGGGCAAATCAAGTCTGCCTACTATTAATTGGACATGGGTTTCATTTATGACAAAACATACCTTTTAAATTAGCATTGTATTCTTACTATAGTGTAGTGAAATGAACTTTTTAGAAAATGTCTCTCTAGCTAAAACTGGTATGACACTCTATCATCTGTAGTATAGATACGAATTCCCTTTAGACTTGGCTACACACACAGCTATGAATGTTTCAGGAGAGCCTGGTAAGCAGGGAGTACACGTACTTGAATAGTCAAGGGCTTCAAATGCTTTGTTAGCGAAAAGGTACATCTTTCAATAAAATAATGCCCTTGAATTTTCCTTTTACATACTAGCTAGTTTGCTCCCAAATATATCTTCTTAAAAGCACAGAAGGAATCATAAAAGAGCTCGTCTCTGGCTACACTTTTATTTTAAAAGCTATTCTTCCTTTTTATATCCACTTAAAATTCTATCATCAGAAATTTCCACGCGGGGGCTTTGCTAATGAAACCCGTCCTGTAGTAAGTGTTGATCTTCTCATAAGGTTAGGATCTTCTTGGAAGAGATGAAGGGTTTACAAGAGGCAGAGTAAGATGATGGTATAGTTAATATAAAATACAGAACATTAAAATTCAGTGAAGGAAAAATAATTCCTGAGAGAAATCTGAAATGGTTGTGCATATATAAGCAACACATAAACTATACATAATGATCACATTCCAATCTCAGTGTTAAAATATCCCTAAATACTACCCAATTCATATCTAAGAAAAACATTTCAGGGCATAATTACTGATAATAACCATAAATAAGAATAATAGTCAAAACCCATTCACCATTACTATCTCACATGGGCTGCAGTATTAACTGGTACTTAATATATTCAAATTACAATTCTTTCTTTCCCTGTTTTTATCCTATTCTGTGCTAGAATTTAGCTGGAAGACACCATGCTTAAAATATGCCTTTCATTAGCCATTGTATTTTCCTACAACTTTCATTTTAACTTTACAAGAGAAACACAGTGTTTAAGAACTTAGTGGGGCTTCCCCTGGTGGTCCAGTGGGTAGGGACACCGCCTTGCAGTGCAAGGGGCGCCGGTTCGATCCCTGGCCTGGGAAGATCCCACGTGCCGCGGAGCGGCTGGACCTATGTGTCCAATTACGGAGCCGGAGCTCTGGGGCGCATGCGCCCAGAGCCGGCGCTCTGCGACAACAGACGCCACCGCGATGGGAGGCCCACAGGAGCCAAAGAACAAAGATGGATGAAAATAGAGAAATGAAAGACCAATAGAAGTGGCCCGCCTGTTCCCCTCCCTCCCCAACCCGACCCCCGCCCCAAATAAATAAATAAATCTTTAAAAAAAAAAAAAAGAACTTAGTGGGGTTTTTTAGTAAAAATCAAATAAATAGATAACCATTTGGGAAAAATAAACATGATCCTTCTTTCCCCGTAAGGACAAAAATAAACTTCTAGCATATTAAAAATTCAATCTAAAAGTAAAATTACAGAAAGACCTAAGGACATGCATTTAAACAAATTTATTAAATAATCTAACACTTTCCCACTGACAGATACTAACTTTAGCATCTAATAAATGATATATATATATTTTTTCTTGACATGGCAAAGCTTTTGAAGTACATTTTAAAGCATGTTCCCAGTGGAGAAACAATAAAGACAAAAATGTTAGATTTTACTATGTAAACATTAAAAGTGATGCTTCAGAACATACTACGGGCAAAATTAAAAGGATGACATGAGAAAAGATCTGCAATATATAGGACACTTCAGAAAATAACAAGAATAGGATATAACCTAGTAGGAAAATGGGAAAGGACACGAAAAGACAAGTCATGAGGCCATCACAGTGACGGACTTTCACCTGCTGAGCCATCCCTGCCTGAGAGGCATAAAGCCCAGTTGGTCAAGCTGTATGGTCTTTTTTAAGGACTCTTCATTTGGTTTGCTCGCTATTCCACTTCTCAAGTCCAGAATTTCCTTTCTGAGATTCTCTGACGCTTACTAGATGTTTCCGTTTTGTCCATACCCTGTTCTCTAGACTCATCTTTAGCGTGACTGTTTTCAGAAGTCTTTGTCTGGTACCTGTGCCATCAGGTCTTTCTCAGGAAGATTGTTTTTCCTTTGAATGGGCCACATTTCCCTGTTTGTATGTCTTCTGATCTTTTTGTTGTTGAAAAGAGCATTTGTTCCCTCTTCTCCAGAGGGTGCCATTTCCTGTTATTATTACTTTAATTGCTATAGGCTATCTCCGTGCCAAGGATCAGACTGAGGTTGTAAACTGAAGTTCTTCTAAGGTCTTTCTGAGTCCACTCCTTTACCTGAGCATGGGGTTACTTTCTAATTTTCCTCATAGACACTGTTGCTTCTGAAGGTCTTTAATGTCTGACCTCCATCATGGGAAAAAGAAAGAAATATTAAAGGGGTGGAAAAAAATGCACTGGCCTTTGAAACCCTCAGGAAGTCAACTTAGGCAGAGGAGGAGGTGCAACGGGAAGGTGCACGAACAGTGGCTGCCCTGCTACGCACGGCCGGGATGAGTGCCCAGACCCCACTGGTCGGGAGGGCAGCGCCCTTTACGTCCACCCTGGCTCCGCAGGCTGTGTGTGTGCGCGGGGCCCCAGGAACATGAGGACCGCTGCCCGCCACAGTACCGGGAGTGGCAGATGAGTAGCTGCAAGTGGGCTAAAAGCTGAAGGTGACCAGAACTGACTGCAGTTTACAATCCAAGTCTTCCCCCAGGACCTGCAATTCTTCAACAGGAGCCAGAGCTCCGGAATAGCTACACTAGACAAACCGTGCTAGTGCAGCTGTCTAGGTGTAAAGACAGAGTCCTGGTGCTTCCTACTTGGCCAAATTCCCTGAAAGTTATTTACCCTAGTATACTGCTCTTGTCACCAATGACATTTCTTGGGTTTCTGAAGCACAGTCAAAGCATCTACAAATAATCTAGTATTTCCTCCTTCAAAATGTTTGTATCACTCATTTCTTTATTTGGACTTGACTATTCAAAAGTGGTTCTTACCAAGCATTCTTGTCTTATTCTTTCTTGACTTGAACAGAGATATAATTCTAATGCATCTATGTTAATCATGACATTGGCTGTTAGTTTTACTTGTATTTATATGGCTAAGGAAGTACTTTTACTTTCTTATTTACTAATATTTTTCCTCAATAATTTAATCAAATATCTAGTAAGTTTTAATCCTCCTCTCCAGTTTTTATCTCTAAATCTAATATTATAATTTAAAATTTTATTTTTTCCTTGCTTAAAGAAATTGATAGAATTGTCAATAGTTGTCAATTTTGCTGATCTTTTCAACAGATAATTTTGTTTTCCTGTATTCTGATTTATCATAGAAATGTACTTCCATCTTTCCTTTTACCACTCTTCTTTATTTATTCTCTTTCAGATTTCACCATAAGAATGTCTCTTACATTTTATTTTCAGGTTTCAGTCCGTATGTTTTCCAATTAGTAAAGCTTTGGGTAATATGCTTATGTGCTTTTCCCATATTGCAATTTGGCTCTTGTCCCCACTACATGAATAAAGCTGTCCTCAGTAAGGCATAGATCGTCTACATATTGACAAAGACAACAAACCTGCTGTCTCTTTTTTTACCAGGACTCTTCCTATAGCATGTGTAATCAACCATGCTCACCTTCTTTCAACTCTAATCGCTTGGCTTTTCTGATAGAACCTTCTTCTCATTTCTCTCCTGCCTCTCCAATCATCCTTTTTCAGCATCCCACCATTGTCGGGCTTACCTTCCCTCTCTTAAATGTCAATGTTTCTCCAGACTGTGTCCTGGAAGCTTTACTCTCATTAAACATAATTCCTAGTGACCTCAGACAAACCCATGGATTCAACTGGCCTTTACACAAGAACTCCAGAAATTTACTGTTGCACAACCCAATGCTCAATGTAAAGTACTAGCTCTCATAGAACTCTTTCAGGTTTTTGTTTGTTGTTTTGTTTGCTTTTGTGGGAATTTCGTTGTTCTTTTCTCTTTTTTTTTCATATTCTTAGAAAATAACTCAAAGGAATATAAATTCCATAAGGACAAAGCTGGACCATGAGTGTAAAAAATAGAAGAAAGCTGTTCAGAAAAAAATATTTAGTAAAACTTTCAGTTTTCCAAACTGCATGTCATTTTAGCCCTGACCTACTGAATATAGTAACTCTGCTTTAAATACTAATTTTTGGTTATTGAAAAATGGTAGTGAACTAGGACTTTGAGATTCTACCTCCATCAATGTTATACTGTTCCAGGAACAGACTATTAAGTCTACATCCAATAAGCCATCTTAAAACAAATTTTGTTGTTCATAGGAAGAACTCAAGAGAACACTACGCAAAAAGGGGGCAAAAAACTGTCACTGATGTTAAAAAACAAAACAAAACAGTAAAATAACATTTTTAAATGTGAAAGACTCACACAGTATAAGAACTGCATTTTCTAAACATACCTTGTCCATTAACTTACTGGCATGAAGACTCAAACTGTTGAAGAATATTTTTTTGCTCAGCAAATGCATTTCTTCAATGGTAGTCAACAATGTAGTTGCACTATTTCCAATAATGCCACTAAAAGCAAAGAATATTTCAGGATGCAAAACAGGCCAAAACAATCTAGCTCTTTAACTGGGTTGAATTCTTTTAAAAGATCTAGACTCAAATAAAAATTTTTACATAGAATAGAACCTGAGAGTCAAAAACAACAACTTCAGTTTCCTACAAAAATGAGGGTTTTTTTTTTTCCTTTTAAGTTAGGTAATGAACAAATGAAAACAAACTACAGTGCTTTCAATATCTCATAATCTCTTAGAAAAGCAGTGGGTTAGACCAGATCCTTATAGTATGCAAACCCATGTGGCTATTTTTCCTCTATGAGAGTAAACGCATGTTTTGATTATCTAAGAAGATCTGCTTTTAATTTTAAGGAAGCCATTCCGTCATAGCTCTATGGAGAAAATAAATATTACTGATTTTTTAATTACAACTTCTGCTATATCAATAACACACCTCTAAATTATAAAGTACTTTAAGTTTTATACAGCTGCCTAAACAGCAGTATATTTAAACTAACGATAAAAAATCTGGTAACACTTTAACATAATTACTGTACGTCCTATACTTCTCAATTCTCTATTACAAGAATATTTCTTAGCCTCATCCAGTGGGGCTTCTCATTTTTAGCAGAATATAAGACAAGCATGTATATGAAATAAGTCTCAATGTTATTCTCCTATTCATGTACTGAAAGCGACTCTTCTATTCTTGATACTGACATGCTTGATAAACGGTCATTTTAAATCATTATTTAACAGGCTATCAAAAATACAGTCTGAAAAACCCTTGTTTTAACACAACTCATATATAACATGGTGTTACAGTGACATTACAATAGTGCACAAGTGAATGTATGCTACCGGAAGACATATGCATGATGAAAATGAAAGCAAATTTTGGAGTCAAAGATTATGTTTTAGATAAGAGAAGTGGTTCCTAAGCAGATAAAGTCACTTTAATTTAGAGAAGATAAGATAGCTATCAATATTACTTACAGGAGATAAAACTATGGTTCTATTTTACCACTAATGGAAAAACCATATGTTAAAGAAGACGTTGTTATTTACATCCAGAATATGACATTGTACTAATTATGCCCTATTCTGAGTATTATATATAGCTGCTTTAAGTACCATGTATCTCCAGTTCAGAGGACTCAAAAAATATTTCTATGATAGACTTACACTGCTACATAAGTTGTGGGGGCTGGGGGTGTGGGGGTCTGTATGTATAGTTCTGCCTGGAAAAGAAAGGCAAAAGGAAATGACGGGCCTCAGCATACAACCTGTATAATATGCAAACAACGATTCACATGGTGTGGAGGCTCCACTAGTCACACTTAGTCGCCAAACAGAACACGCACATGCACACACAGATCACACTGCATCCTACCCAAAACGAGGGATGACGTGGGGTTTAACAAGCACATTTAATCACTGCACTCACCTCATGGTGTGGTGGTAAAATTTGAGGAGGTTTGAAATTTTATATAATAGAACTGCCCCAGGTTCTGCAACTATATCAATAACACACCTCTAAATTATAAAGTACTTTAAGTTTTATACAGCTGCCTAAACAGCAGTATATTTAAACTAACGATAAAAAATCTGGTAACACTTTAACATAATTACTGTACGTCCTATACTTCTCAATTCTCTATTACAAGAATATTTCTTAGCCTCATCCAGTGGGGCTTCTCATTTTTAGCAGAATATAAGACAAGCATGTATATGAAATAAGTCTCAATGTTATTCTCCTATTCATGTACTGAAAGCGACTCTTCTATTCTTGATACTGACATGCTTGATAAACGGTCATTTTAAATCATTATTTAACAGGCTATCAAAAATACAGTCTGAAAAACCCTTGTTTTAACACAACTCATATATAACATGGTGTTACAGTGACATTACAATAGTGCACAAGTGAATGTATGCTACCGGAAGACATATGCATGATGAAAATGAAAGCAAATTTTGGAGTCAAAGATTATGTTTTAGATAAGAGAAGTGGTTCCTAAGCAGATAAAGTCACTTTAATTTAGAGAAGATAAGATAGCTATCAATATTACTTACAGGAGATAAAACTATGGTTCTATTTTACCACTAATGGAAAAACCATATGTTAAAGAAGACGTTGTTATTTACATCCAGAATATGACATTGTACTAATTATGCCCTATTCTGAGTATTATATATAGCTGCTTTAAGTACCATGTATCTCCAGTTCAGAGGACTCAAAAAATATTTCTATGATAGACTTACACTGCTACATAAGTTGTGGGGGCTGGGGGTGTGGGGGTCTGTATGTATAGTTCTGCCTGGAAAAGAAAGGCAAAAGGAAATGACGGGCCTCAGCATACAACCTGTATAATATGCAAACAACGATTCACATGGTGTGGAGGCTCCACTAGTCACACTTAGTCGCCAAACAGAACACGCACATGCACACACAGATCACACTGCATCCTACCCAAAACGAGGGATGACGTGGGGTTTAACAAGCACATTTAATCACTGCACTCACCTCATGGTGTGGTGGTAAAATTTGAGGAGGTTTGAAATTTTATATAATAGAACTGCCCCAGGTTCTGCAACTATTACTTGTTCAATCCGAACCTATTAAAACATGGGACAAAAAATTAAACGTGTCTTTAAGAGTATAACTTTTTGTCATTAATCACATGTGGTATGAACAGCATTAAAAAGATTAAATTTGGGCTTCCCTGGTGGTCCAGTGGGTAAAGAGACCACCTTGCAGGGCAAGGGGTACCAGTTTGATCCCTGGCCCAGGAAGATCCCACATGCCGCGGAGCAGCTGGACCAGTGTGTCCCATTATGAGCCAGAGCTCTGGAGCTCATGCGCCCAGGGCCGGTGCTCTGCTACAGGAGAGGCCACCGCAATGGGAGGCCCACACAGGCCAAAGAACAAAGATGGATGAATATGAATAAATGAAAGACCAATAAAAGCGGCCAAAAATTTTTTTTAAAAAAGATTAAATTTTATGATTACAGAAATCACAAACTTCCTACTATATAATCTCTGAATATTAAATGATAGAAGATAGTAAAACAAAACAAAAATTTTAGCACAAGTATACCCTACAGAAAAATGATCCATTGCCTACAGAATTTGGCTCAAGGCAACCGCTATTAGAAATAATCAACACAATGAGAACATCTTGAGAGTTTTTCACCAGCATTTAACGGAATTTAATTTAGTTAGCACTAAATTGCAAAGCAGCTATTACACACCTAAAATTATCAGTAAAAAGGTACTGCTCTATGAACCAAAATTAAAAAGAAAATGAAAAAGTTTCACCTTTAAACGACTAAAGTTTCTTTGAATACTAACTGGAGAATAGGAAAGTAGATAATTTTTGAGTTGGCACCAACGTATTTGTCTAATTATAATTCTACCAGGGCAGTACCTTCCATCTAGTTCAAGAGTAACTTGAAATGCTCAAGATTAACTACTAGGAATCTTTCTAATTAAAATCCATCTCTCACTAACCTTTCCCTTACTTCACATTCCCTAATTAACAAATACAATTTAAACCAACTGAATGTGCTTACTTACACATTATACTACATCCATGCTGAAGCTGCTGCTAACATCGTACCTTTTGTTTTCTAATTACATTCCAAACACAGACTCTGTATTTTCTGGTCCTTTTACATCTCTGCAGCATTTGGTAGATAGTATATATGCAGGAGACATTCAATAAACACTTCTGAAAGCATTTAGATTTTGGAGTATGTCATAATACCAATGAATGCAATTTGCTAAACTAATATTTTATATTATAAATACATGTATAAGAGTATACAGAAACCTCTTGCATAGAAAATTGGCAATGATTATTTTAAAACATGTTTTATTATCCTACATTAATGTGCTAACTTGACAAAATTACATTAATGTGTTAATCTGACAAAACTGAATTCAAGCTGCTGTTTCTTTAAACTCAGAATAAGGGAATAATTTAACCATATAATATATATAAAATACTTTATGCAACATATACAAAAGATTTTACCTTTAGAGGCCTGCACACACCCTCGGTGATATGGCCAACAACTTCTTGAATATTTTCTTCAACACCTACAATTAATTATAACATAACTGAATTTTTTTTCTATATTGTACTTTGTTTCACAGACATTCCAAAAATTAACAAACACTAATACCTATGATTAATGGCACTAATAACAAACATTTAAAATAATCATTAAAAGTAATTTAAGTTCTATATCATTTAGGACATTACTAACTATATTAATATCAGTCTAAAGCCCTATCGATTCATTTGACTGTGGATTAATGAAAAGATTGTGACATTAATTAACTGAAGGAGCTGATGAGCAGATCTATTATAGCATTCATTCCACAAACTCCTTATCCTAGGCAGAAGTACTAAGCACACAAACTGTAGATGGAAGACGGAATCACATGTTGAATTTAACGAAAAAACTGACGTTCACTAGTTACTGATTATTTATCAAGGTCTGTGTCATGTACTTGACTGCTTGTAACCACCTTGGTTTTCACAGATGGAGAAACTGAAGTTTAGAAGGATTCATGCCACTTCCACAGAAGAACCTATTTCTAACTCCAATTGTTTTCTTCCTACCTCTTAATGTGGCCTCTCATGTATACTTTACTAACATCTTGTAGGAAATACATCCTTTTAAACTGGGTTATCAGAATAACAAAACAACTTTAAACAGTGCAGTCTGTGTGCCAAACCACCGAACTATCATGGATTCTGAATCTAGTCTCAACACCAAAGAGTTAACAACGAGGAGGTTGAGTCCTGCACTCGTCTGTACACTGGCCTCCCCTGCAGACGACCTGCTGAACCAGGATGCTGTGGGGCCAAGCCACGCAAGATGGCGTGTGACAGCCCCTCACAACACGTCCCTTCCTGTCCTATCAAAACCAGAACAGGGCTTCCCTGGTGGTCCAGTGAGTAAGGACACCGTCTTGCAGTGCAAGGGGCGCTGGTTTGATCCCTGGCCTGGGAAGATCCCACGTGCGGCAGAGCAACTGGATGGATGTGTCCAATTACTGAGCCGGAGCTCTGGAGCACATGTGCCCAGAGCCAGTGCTCTGCAGCGAGAGGCCACTGCGGTGGGAGGCCCACAGGAGCCAAAGAACAAGGATGGATGAATATGAATAAATGAAAGACCAATAGAAGTGGCCGAAAAATCCCCAAAAAACCCAGAACAGCTTAATTCTCCACTAACTCCTATCACAGGCACAACGAAGGTAGTCACAACCATTCTGTAAACAGATGTTAGGAACTCAAGGATAATCACTTTTCTTCTTTGAAATCAAGACAAAAATTTTCAGTACATGCAATACACAGGTAATTATTCAAAAAATTTTAAAACAGTCACATGAGAATAAAAAAAAACGGGGCTCAGTAGTATTAGTAGAAATGAAATAAGTAGTAGCTTCATGACCTTTAGCAAGTCACTGAGCCTGTATACTCGCAGAGAAACTGGAGGCAACACCACCTTTTGCCTTTAGAGGATGGTGGCATGCAAGACCCAAGACAATGCATGCCAGACACTCCAGAGATTTCCTTGAAAGGGAAGTAGAGGGGTCCCGGCGCACTAGGGAAGGTCTCAAAGGTATGGTATAAAAATGCGATCAGTTGTGTCACAAAATGAAAGTGACGGAGAAGAATTAGCAGAAAAAGGGGGGGAACTAGAGAGAGGGAAATTAATTTGGATGCTTAGTGAATCGCCTAGTGTAAAGAGTTTATCTGCATGAAAAAAACAGCGACAAGAATGACAACAAAGATGCCCTGCGTGATATGCTGAGTCACGTGATGGGCAGGAACCACCGGAGGACCCACCTGGTGTCATCACGTGCTTTAAGAGAGCTTCAAGGTGTTCTTTCTCAGAAGCAGTAGCTTGATGGAGCCAAGCCAACATATCTCCTACGTACCTAATGAAAAGACTAAATGTCAGCGAAGATTTCCTTCAGAGGAACACTGAATACTCCAATATTGTCTGACTACTATACCTCAAAGGGTCATGGGAGTGCATTTCTATGGGTCGAGGGGTACCTCCTGGGCCCCCTCTCGTAAGAGCATCAATGAATCCACGGACCACCGTGCTTCTCCTGGCTGTTCCAAACTCGTCTAAGGTATACCTAGAAGAGACGAGGCATTACCACAGGGCTGTTTCTCTTCCTGATGGTTGTATCAAACTATCCATGCACTTTCTTTAAGATATCTAACGCTTTTTATAGGCCAAAACAAAAAAAACAATGTGGCGAAAAATCCCCAAAAAACCCAGAACAGCTTAATTCTCCACTAACTCCTATCACAGGCACAACGAAGGTAGTCACAACCATTCTGTAAACAGATGTTAGGAACTCAAGGATAATCACTTTTCTTCTTTGAAATCAAGACAAAAATTTTCAGTACATGCAATACACAGGTAATTATTCAAAAAATTTTAAAACAGTCACATGAGAATAAAAAAAAACGGGGCTCAGTAGTATTAGTAGAAATGAAATAAGTAGTAGCTTCATGACCTTTAGCAAGTCACTGAGCCTGTATACTCGCAGAGAAACTGGAGGCAACACCACCTTTTGCCTTTAGAGGATGGTGGCATGCAAGACCCAAGACAATGCATGCCAGACACTCCAGAGATTTCCTTGAAAGGGAAGTAGAGGGGTCCCGGCGCACTAGGGAAGGTCTCAAAGGTATGGTATAAAAATGCGATCAGTTGTGTCACAAAATGAAAGTGACGGAGAAGAATTAGCAGAAAAAGGGGGGGAACTAGAGAGAGGGAAATTAATTTGGATGCTTAGTGAATCGCCTAGTGTAAAGAGTTTATCTGCATGAAAAAAACAGCGACAAGAATGACAACAAAGATGCCCTGCGTGATATGCTGAGTCACGTGATGGGCAGGAACCACCGGAGGACCCACCTGGTGTCATCACGTGCTTTAAGAGAGCTTCAAGGTGTTCTTTCTCAGAAGCAGTAGCTTGATGGAGCCAAGCCAACATATCTCCTACGTACCTAATGAAAAGACTAAATGTCAGCGAAGATTTCCTTCAGAGGAACACTGAATACTCCAATATTGTCTGACTACTATACCTCAAAGGGTCATGGGAGTGCATTTCTATGGGTCGAGGGGTACCTCCTGGGCCCCCTCTCGTAAGAGCATCAATGAATCCACGGACCACCGTGCTTCTCCTGGCTGTTCCAAACTCGTCTAAGGTATACCTAGAAGAGACGAGGCATTACCACAGGGCTGTTTCTCTTCCTGATGGTTGTATCAAACTATCCATGCACTTTCTTTAAGATATCTAACGCTTTTTTATAGGATTCTCTCAAGCAATACTGCTTTAAACAACAAAAATTTTATTAAATAACTTTATCATAATGATAATATACTCTAAAGGTGCATCTTTTTATGTCTAAGAAGGAATGCAGGGATTCAGAATCAGTCACAGAGGTTGTCGCAATAGAGGATAGGGTAGAGAGGTTGGTAAAAGTAAAATTCGAGGCAAGGTGGACCCTGAACTCCGCAGGCTTGAGTGCCTGCCCACCCAGCCCTCGTCCAAAACACGCCATGCCACTGCACACAGGAGGCCTGGAGTCTGGTCCTTAGAGGCCCGCTGCAGTTGGAACTCTGCAATCCAAGACATTAAAAACACTCTGTATATTATCACAGTATACCACCAGAACCTGTCAAAAATATACTATTCACATTTAAAAGCTTATTTTGACTACAATATTAAACATATTACATGTTACTTGAATTTACTGACCAAGTATGCATACTGAGCAAATACTTTCTTTCACATATATTAACAAGTTATCAATCATGGTTGGTGGGAAAAAGACTTTCGAAAGCAAGGACACTTTTAGGGAAGAAAGGCTTGGAACTAGAAGATCAGACGATCTGGGGTCAAATTAAAAGATGGCTTAAAGTCACCAAGAGTCCCTGTTCTCCTGACTAGACTCAGCCTTTGTTTCTCATTACCACCACCTGATGCCCAATCGAAAGTTCTGTTGTAAAATGACACAGGAAAACAAAATACTTTTTCATAGTCCAATGTCAGCAGATTCTAGATTCATCAATTTTTAAATTCCCAACCGGTACTCCACTAAATGTCGAGAATAATTTCATTACTCTACATGTAAATAAAAGTTGCCAAAATTTCACAAATGTTTTCAAAGGAATTTCTTAGGCTACACTGCTTTCTTTAATATGCTACTGATTCAATGAAAAACCCATTTAACAGAAGAAAGCTGGAAAGGGGGAATATTTTTAAAGAAAAGTGTAGTAAAGCAATCAATAGCTATAAATTTTTAGGACTCTGAACCTTTGTAGGGGACTGTGCACTATAACCAGACCATGGTTTGTGGTTTTTTGGTTTTGGTTAAAAGGAAATGGTTTTGAAATTCCGTGCTGTGATGTATCAGCAATACGTCAAGATGAAAATGCAGAATCAAGCACAGCTGCTTTATTTTCACTTTGTGTTTTGGTTTTTTTTTTGTTGTTGTTAACAAACTAGAACCACGGTGCTTATTTCTATTTCTTCCCCTCATGCTCTTAAAATATAAATGTTTAGGGTACTGAAGGCCATCCTTTAAACGACCATCAGTTCCTATGAAGTGACTTGTGATCAGATGACTCCTTACTACAGCACAAAATTCACAAACTTTTTAAATACATAAAACTAAACTTCCTTGAGGACCGGAAAGGCTCCATACAAAACAGACACAATGCTATCTCCAGGACTATGCATACAGAGCAAATACTTTCACTGTGACCACAAGTAATATCAGAAACCAGTGAATCCACTGACATTTCAAATAGGGGGAGGGGCAATTTTAAAAGTCTGTCAAACACTGGAATCAAATCTTTTTACTATAAAATATAAACATCAGCATTAATGCTAATTTTCCTGCAACAGATATAATTTGAAGCAGTAAGAGCATGAGCAAATATGAACCTTCAATGTATCTGAAGACATGAAATCTCTTTTCCCAGAGATAGAAGAAAACTTCCTTGACCAAAAAGAGATTCTTTTTGAACCAAGGTCAAAAAACAGAACGGAGCTTTACAAAAGCCCATGTTAAAGTCATGTAAATATTCTAAACTACCTCTGGTAAAAATAAAAAATTAAAATCCTCAGTTTTTATGTCCAACGAGAAACTACATATTCCTACTCCTTTGATAATTCACATGCTGAAATGTAGGTTTATCAGTGGAAAGAGACAACATCGATTTGGTCATTTCTACCTGTAATAAATTTCTTTTTAAAGAAACTTCTATACTTGATGTACTAAAATTAATGCTGCGTTAGCATTCCAGCTATAAAGACCTAACAAAACCTGAGCAAGGCAATTTTCCCCAAAGACTTCAATAATTGACATTTCTTATCCCCAAGACCAAACACTTGAGACACAATGATGAACAATGAAGTGGAGACACACTCACTGAATTTAAATAGTTCATACAGTGCCATCTGGTGGTTGACACAACACATTATTTTCCCTAAATTTAAAGAAAACACCCCTTTGAAAACAGATGATTAAGATGAAAGCCAATACTCCCTTTCTAAGCATTCATCTGAAGGTACTTAACTGGCACTAAAATTCTTCCCCATTCAACGTCCAAACGCTTCTTCCAGCCATCCATACTGCATTACAGCCCCCACCCCCTGGGTGCCCTGTAGAGATAAATCTGCTTTGCCTATGTTAGTTCTGTTGTCTCTCAAGCATTTTGCCTTGCTGTCATGAATGCCTGAAATACACTTTCCTTCTGCTGAAAACTTTCCAGTTTATCTCCTTCCAAAATAAAAATAATTGCCAATACTTTGTGATGAGCAAAGGATTGTGCTCACCACCTTATGGGAACATTCTAATTTTAATCTTCCCAACAATCCAGCAAGAGAGGCACTATTTTTAATCCTCATTTTACAGCTCAAGAAAATTGAAGCTTATAAAGGTGTGTGGGTTCATCAAAAAATTTAACTCAGAAAAAAAGTCTAACTCAGAGCCTACCATTTAAATCACTATGCAATACTGCTTCTTTCTGAGTGTTGATCAAGAATCAAAATGTAGAGAAAAACACATTGATACG
The DNA here is from genome assembly GCA_022376925.1 of Tragulus kanchil. NCBI lineage: Eukaryota > Metazoa > Chordata > Mammalia > Artiodactyla > Tragulidae > Tragulus > Tragulus kanchil. Next base: position 69,999,888 of record JAIOJX010000003.1, on the reverse strand, counting down.
GTAGAAATCAGCTCACCTTTTCAGATGCCCAAAATACGTGAAGGCATTGTTTAAAAAAAAGAAGATTCATCTTGTGAACAGATATGAATCTGTGGGCACTGTTATACATGAGTAAACAAAACACCAAAAAACGAAAAGATTCTCATAATCAAACAGCAAGACTTTCAGTTTTTATGTCCAACGAGAAACTACATATTCCTACTCCTTTGATAATTCACATGCTGAAATGTAGGTTTATCAGTGGAAAGAGACAACATCGATTTGGTCATTTCTACCTGTAATAAATTTCTTTTTAAAGAAACTTCTATACTTGATGTACTAAAATTAATGCTGCGTTAGCATTCCAGCTATAAAGACCTAACAAAACCTGAGCAAGGCAATTTTCCCCAAAGACTTCAATAATTGACATTTCTTATCCCCAAGACCAAACACTTGAGACACAATGATGAACAATGAAGTGGAGACACACTCACTGAATTTAAATAGTTCATACAGTGCCATCTGGTGGTTGACACAACACATTATTTTCCATAAATTTAAAGAAAACACCCCTTTGAAAACAGATGATTAAGATGAAAGCCAATACTCCCTTTCTAAGCATTCATCTGAAGGTACTTAACTGGCACTAAAATTCTTCCCCATTCAACGTCCAAACGCTTCTTCCAGCCATCCATACTGCATTACAGCCCCCACCCCCTGGGTGCCCTGTAGAGATAAATCTGCTTTGCCTATGTTAGTTCTGTTGTCTCTCAAGCATTTTGCCTTGCTGTCATGAATGCCTGAAATACACTTTCCTTCTGCTGAAAACTTTCCAGTTTATCTCCTTCCAAAATAAAAATAATTGCCAATACTTTGTGATGAGCAAAGGATTGTGCTCACCACCTTATGGGAACATTCTAATTTTAATCTTCCCAACAATCCAGCAAGAGAGGCACTATTTTTAATCCTCATTTTACAGCTCAAGAAAATTGAAGCTTATAAAGGTGTGTGGGTTCATCAAAAAATTTAACTCAGAAAAAAAGTCTAACTCAGAGCCTACCATTTAAATCACTATGCAATACTGCTTCTTTCTGAGTGTTGATCAAGAATCAAAATGTAGAGAAAAACACATTGATACGGTAGAAATCAGCTCACCTTTTCAGATGCCCAAAATACGTGAAGGCATTGTTTAAAAAAAAAAAAAAGAAGATTCATCTTGTGAACAGATATGAATCTGTGGGCACTGTTATACATGAGTAAACAAAACACCAAATGTTTTAAATACGAAAAGATTCTCATAATCAAACGCCAATGCCTTACAGTGAAAAAAACGGGAAAGAAATTTCAAGGACGGTAAGATCTGCTGAGATGATGATGAAGAGTGAACATCAGCTTATCCCAGGCATCGGCACAACATGCAAGGGCTAGGATGAACCAGCTCCTGTGGCGAAACCAGCAGCCCGCTTCGGAAGTTTCTAAAGGGACGTGTTCCTCCTCAATCCACCCCCGGCACTTGCTGTTCCCTTAATCTGGGATGTTCTCTTCTCCCTCTCCCTCTTGGAAAACATGTACCAACCTTCAGAACTCATTTTATAACCTACCTCCAGGAGAAAACGTTTTCTTATACACACCCCTTCCCCCACCACAGCCTACTTGAGTCACAAAGCACTTGAGACTTGACTTGTAGAAAAGCAATTACTGTATATATTAAAGTCAGTTTGCTTATGTCTGGTTTTATAAAGTAAAGTGAGTTGAAGGCACTGTTTTACATCAGTTGTCTGCTGCACTTAGAAATGTGTTTAACACAGAGTACTCAGTAAGTAGCACTGCAGTGTAATGATTTTATTTGTCTGTCCCTGCATTTGTGTTCTGGAACCTTATTACAGGACAAGTAATGTTCCACTCAGAAAACAGAGAAAGAAGGCAATCTTCTAAAAATACAGAAGCATATGAACGCCAAGACTCAGAGCAGGGTTGAATGTCTATGCAAGAGTTTCTCCAGCTTTCTGTTTCCGGAGTTTTAACTCCCTACTTGATCTTGCTATTTTCCTACTACTTCGGACATTAAAATTGAAAAAGGATTTAAAGTAATGGATAAAGAAGATGTGGTACATAAATACAATGGAATATTACTCGGCCACTAAAAAAGAATGAAATAATGCCACTTGCAGTCACATGGATGGACCAAGAGAATGTCATGTTGAGTGAAGTAATTCAGAAAAGAAGAAATACTGTATGACATTCCTTACATGTAGAATCTGAAAAGAAAGGACACAAATGAACTTCCTTACAAAACAGAAAGAGACTCACAGACTTAGAAAATGAACTTAGGGTTGCTAGGCAGGGAAGGGGTAGTTAGGGACTTTGGGAAGGTCATATACTCATTGCTGTATTCAAAATGGATCACCAACAGGACCTACCGTATAGCATGTGGAACTCTACGCGATGTTATGAGCCAGCCTAGATGGGAGGGAGGTGATGGGAGGGGGTTTAGGGGAGAATGGCTACATGCATATGTACAGCTGAGTCGCTTCTCTCTTCACTGGAAACTACACCACCGTTAACTGGCTATACCCAGTTTATTTTATTCAAAATAAAAAGTTTAAAGACTGAAGACAAAAAAAAAGGATTTGAAAGTAAAAGAAAAGTAAAATACAGAATAATAAAAAATATCTAAGTTAATAATGCATGGAGTTCTTTTCCAAAGCATTATCACACAGCACATGAATGCAAAGGATCAAAAACCTGAACGCTTTCTTTTCTGTAATCCTACTAATAGACTCCTAATTTTAAATTTTCTCAGTTTATCTCTAGGTAATTATAATTTATTAGTCTATTTGACCTCCATCTCTCCAGGGCAGTGTTAACAGAGGAGTTCTAGTTACATACAATTAGTTATATACAATTAGTTACATACAATGCCAAGGCAATTAACGAGAAAGACCTTAACCTCTGCATAAATAAGAGGTAGTCCAGACACAGCGGCACCTTGGCTTTCATATCTATGTTGCCTTCTACAGCACACAATATGCAAATAGGCTCCAGGGGTACCCAGATGAGATAAAAGTATCACTGTAACTTATTATACTGCTCAAACTATTGTGTAAAAACTCGATAACACTGAAATTCCATGTAAATTACCAAAGAAAACGTAGATTTGTATTTTTAATAAGTAGGAAAAAGTCACTCACTTATATAAGACAGGTCTATCCTGCAGGGCTTCCATGGCCTGAGTCAGTACTGGAGAGATGTCGCATGATTCTTGTGTCAAGGTTCTGCATTCACCTGAAAAATGGTTACCATTATAATACTTCTTAAAATAAAATCAAGTCTTTATTATGTCCATTGTACAACAAGAATCTAAATGCCACATTAGAAAAGTGCTTGGAAAAGCCTAGAGAACATACGAATCAAAAACTAGTTCATGCTGTCAAGCTAAAAATTTAAGCTGAAATATCTATTTAACTTTCAATGACCACATCTGTGTCAACTACAAAGAATGGACAACAAAGGCATTTGCTATCTGCCTCTGCAGAGATGAAACACTGTGCCTTAGGAGCTGCTGACTTTTCAATACCCCCTGAAGGAAATCAGGGTGGGGCAAGGCACTCAGTGCTCTGGGGAATCCGGTGGAGCAGGTCTTTAGATAGGTAAATGACTTTTAGGAACAGCTTTTACTATCTCAATCCTTGCATCTCCTCACAACTAGAAAAGTGCTAAAATCCATCATGAAGATATCACATCCTCAAGTCAGGCACAATCCATTTGTAAAACAAAAGCCTTTGAAAAAAGCCTTTCTTTGATGGCATTTGAATTCCCCCCCCACACACACACTGAAATCCTTATATTGGCTTTCTTCCCCTAACTCTTTGGAGCAGTCTCTCAGAGCTATCTGGGGTGCTGCCTCCCGGGCTGCAGTCCTAATTATACCCCAAATAAAACTTAACCCACAACTCTCAAGTTGTTCATCTTTTTTAGTCGACATCTGCTGTGTGGTATACAACATATTTTATTATTACAAGAAACCAGAGTTTGGAAGAAACCAGTCAATGATCAAATATGCACGAAATAACCGCTATACCCATGGCAATGTTAAGGAGGGAAGGGAGAACTAAACATGTATCACCAGTCCCTTCCCCAGGGGACGCTCCTTAAGCAATCTGCTAGAACGTTTATATATATATATATATATATATTAACATATACTAGTAAAACTATATCTACTATTCTAACTTTATCTACAAAATTATTAAATGTATACTCTGCTCAAAAAACTTAGAACATGTTCAGGAATTCCCAACCTTTCACGATACTTTGTTTTTAACAGACAATTCTACTAATACACTATTGAAACATTAAAAAAACAAACAAACAAACAAAAAGCTAACCAAATAAACCATTTGCAGCAGGCAAAATAATTGTTGTACCAAGAATCCTAATCCCCGAAACCTGAGTGTTATTTTCTGAAGCAAAGGGGACTCTGCAGAAGAAATTGAGGGGATGAACCTTAAAACAGTGCCATTTTTCCAGATCACCTAAGGGAGTCCAAGGTAATCATCTAGGTCTTGAAAGTGGAAGAGGCTAGTGGAAGAGGGAACCAGAGATATGAGGAGGAAGAAGAAGGAGGAGAGAGTGAGAAAGTGACTCCCACTGCTGGCTTCAAGGACAGAGGAAAGGGCCACAAGCCAAAGAATGCAGGCGGCCTCTAGTAGCTGGGAAAACAAACGCTCAGTGACAGCCAGCAAGGAAATGCAGAGTTCAGTCCTTAGACTCGAAGAAATAAATTATGCCAACAAACTGAACAAGGCAACAGATTATTCCCTACAGCCTCCCGAAATGAATGCACACATTTTAATTTTAGCATAGTGCCTTCTGACTACAGACTATAAAATGATAAACTGGTGTTTCGTTTTAAGCCATTAAGATTGTGTTAAATTTGTGATAGCAGCAACAGAAAATTAATTCACCATAACAGTTATGTAAACAACAAGGGATGTCTAATCAACCTTAAGATAATCTGGGGCACAAATACAGACTTTATTATTTCATGCCCATCCTTAATCATCCTTACCCCAAAAAAAAAAGTTGTTCATCTTTTTTAGTCGACATCTGCTGTGTGGTATACAACATATTTTATTATTACAAGAAACCAGAGTTTGGAAGAAACCAGTCAATGATCAAATATGCACGAAATAACCGCTATACCCATGGCAATGTTAAGGAGGGAAGGGAGAACTAAACATGTATCACCAGTCCCTTCCCCAGGGGACGCTCCTTAAGCAATCTGCTAGAACGTTTATATATATATATATATATATTAACATATACTAGTAAAACTATATCTACTATTCTAACTTTATCTACAAAATTATTAAATGTATACTCTGCTCAAAAAACTTAGAACATGTTCAGGAATTCCCAACCTTTCACGATACTTTGTTTTTAACAGACAATTCTACTAATACACTATTGAAACATTAAAAAAACAAACAAACAAACAAAAAGCTAACCAAATAAACCATTTGCAGCAGGCAAAATAATTGTTGTACCAAGAATCCTAATCCCCGAAACCTGAGTGTTATTTTCTGAAGCAAAGGGGACTCTGCAGAAGAAATTGAGGGGATGAACCTTAAAACAGTGCCATTTTTCCAGATCACCTAAGGGAGTCCAAGGTAATCATCTAGGTCTTGAAAGTGGAAGAGGCTAGTGGAAGAGGGAACCAGAGATATGAGGAGGAAGAAGAAGGAGGAGAGAGTGAGAAAGTGACTCCCACTGCTGGCTTCAAGGACAGAGGAAAGGGCCACAAGCCAAAGAATGCAGGCGGCCTCTAGTAGCTGGGAAAACAAACGCTCAGTGACAGCCAGCAAGGAAATGCAGAGTTCAGTCCTTAGACTCGAAGAAATAAATTATGCCAACAAACTGAACAAGGCAACAGATTATTCCCTACAGCCTCCCGAAATGAATGCACACATTTTAATTTTAGCATAGTGCCTTCTGACTACAGACTATAAAATGATAAACTGGTGTTTCGTTTTAAGCCATTAAGATTGTGTTAAATTTGTGATAGCAGCAACAGAAAATTAATTCACCATAACAGTTATGTAAACAACAAGGGATGTCTAATCAACCTTAAGATAATCTGGGGCACAAATACAGACTTTATTATTTCATGCCCATCCTTAATCATCCTTACGGTGCCCGATGATAGTAGATACTTAATACAAAGACGGTATGTTCAAATTTTTTGACTACTAAGATCAAAATATGGTGTCAAATAAAGACCAGGTGAAATAAAATCAAACATTCATGAATCTAGACTGGAGCAAAGAAACCACTTACTTTGAGCCCATCGGTAAAGTCTCTCGTAAGATGTTTCTTGAAGCAAGGCCATCTGTTCCATAATTTCTAAACTAAAAAAAATTAAAGATTTATTACAGGGCTTCCCTGGTGGTCCAGTGGGTAAGGACACCGCCTTGCAGAGCAAGGGGCACCGGTTTGTGCCCTGGCCTGGGAAGATCCCACGTGCCACCGAGCGGCTGGACAGATGTGTCCAACTACCCAGCCAGGAGTCTGGAGCGCATGCACCCAGAGCCCGTGCTCTGCGACAACAGGGGCCACCACGATGGGAGGCCCACATGGGCCAAAGAACAAAGACAGATGAAAATGGACAAATGAAAGACCAATAGAAGCGGCCCACCCGCCCCCCATCCCTCCCCACCCCCAAAAAATAAATAAATAAATAAATGTTTAAAAGGAAAAAAACTGCTTTCTTCTTTAAAAAAAAAAAAAGATTTATTACAATTTATTTAAAAGTTTTAGCCAATAGCTACATCTAAGACTCTATAGTCATTTTAATTATAGAATCCATTTTGTAAAATACTTTTTTAATAATTATATAAATGTTGCCAAATTTTAATACCATCACTTAGACACTCAACTGCTGTTTTACTCAAAATATCAGGGTATAACCTCCTCTTTATCCGAAGGCAGGCTCTAGTAGCTGGGAAAACAAACGCTCAGTGACAGCCAGCAAGGAAATGCAGAGTTCAGTCCTTAGACTCGAAGAAATAAATTATGCCAACAAACTGAACAAGGCAACAGATTATTCCCTACAGCCTCCCGAAATGAATGCACACATTTTAATTTTAGCATAGTGCCTTCTGACTACAGACTATAAAATGATAAACTGGTGTTTCGTTTTAAGCCATTAAGATTGTGTTAAATTTGTGATAGCAGCAACAGAAAATTAATTCACCATAACAGTTATGTAAACAACAAGGGATGTCTAATCAACCTTAAGATAATCTGGGGCACAAATACAGACTTTATTATTTCATGCCCATCCTTAATCATCCTTACGGTGCCCGATGATAGTAGATACTTAATACAAAGACGGTATGTTCAAATTTTTTGACTACTAAGATCAAAATATGGTGTCAAATAAAGACCAGGTGAAATAAAATCAAACATTCATGAATCTAGACTGGAGCAAAGAAACCACTTACTTTGAGCCCATCGGTAAAGTCTCTCGTAAGATGTTTCTTGAAGCAAGGCCATCTGTTCCATAATTTCTAAACTAAAAAAAATTAAAGATTTATTACAGGGCTTCCCTGGTGGTCCAGTGGGTAAGGACACCGCCTTGCAGAGCAAGGGGCACCGGTTTGTGCCCTGGCCTGGGAAGATCCCACGTGCCACCGAGCGGCTGGACAGATGTGTCCAACTACCCAGCCAGGAGTCTGGAGCGCATGCACCCAGAGCCCGTGCTCTGCGACAACAGGGGCCACCACGATGGGAGGCCCACATGGGCCAAAGAACAAAGACAGATGAAAATGGACAAATGAAAGACCAATAGAAGCGGCCCACCCGCCCCCCATCCCTCCCCACCCCCAAAAAATAAATAAATAAATAAATGTTTAAAAAGGAAAAAAAAACTGCTTTCTTCTTTAAAAAAAAAAAAAGATTTATTACAATTTATTTAAAAGTTTTAGCCAATAGCTACATCTAAGACTCTATAGTCATTTTAATTATAGAATCCATTTTGTAAAATACTTTTTTAATAATTATATAAATGTTGCCAAATTTTAATACCATCACTTAGACACTCAACTGCTGTTTTACTCAAAATATCAGGGTATAACCTCCTCTTTATCCAAAGATACATAAAGAGTAAACTTCTATTTCACATGATGCCATACACTATAAGAACCTAGACAATCTTCAAAATTTTTTAAATATAAGAGGTAACACTCTCCCGAATCGAAAAGGCCACTCACCCTGCTGTTTGTTGGTTTGTTCGCAAGAGAACTTTGACGTCATTATGAATCTGCTTTACTCTTCCCAGTGCCTTGAAGAAATCCTTTAAAATTAAGAACGTAACTTTAAAGTTCCCATGTTTTCAGGTAAAATGACATTACGCTAAATTGAAATATCACTACAAACAAAAAAGATATTATTCTACTTACTTTAAGGAAGCCTTCCTATATTGATTTCAACTTTCTCTGAGCTTATATAAAAAGTGTAATAGATACTTATTCACAGTTTAAAACATATATTAATTCAATATGCTATGGTGTCCAAAGATGCAGAGATACAAAGTTTATAAAGGCAGAATCTCTGTCTTCAAGTACACAGTTTTGCGAAAGAGTAACGCAAACCAGAAGATTGTACTTTTTTTTATTTATTTTTTAAACATTTATTTTATTTATTTATCTTTTGGGGGGGTGGGGTGGGGAGGGAGTGGGATGGGCGGGCCACTTCTATTGGTCTTTCACTTCTCTATTTTCATCCGTCTTTGTTTTTTGGCCCATGTGGGCCTCCCATTGCGGTGGCATCTGTCGTCAAAGAGCGCCGGCTCTGGGCGCATGCACTCCAGAGCTCCGGCTCGGTAATTGGACACATCAGTCCAGCTGCTCCGCGGCACGTGGGATCTCCCCAGGCCAGGGATCCAACCGGCGCCCCTTGCACTGCAAGGCGGTGTCCTTACCCACTGGACCACCAGGGGAAGCCCAAACCTGAAGATTTTTGCATAAAGAAACAGATGCCATGTATTACGTATCTTATGACTTCGAAAACTCAGCATGGCTTTACCATCTGGAGACAATGGTTCATGCGTCTACCAGAGGCCCTTTCACGCCCGCTCCTCCGGGAGCCGAAGCAAGGTAGGATGCACACACTACACGAGTTGACTGAGGCTGAACTCCCAGCTTTTTTTCCCTCTGGAAAAAAAGTACTGGAGCCTCAGTTTCCGGATAGCCACAAACAGTGTTCTAGCCATCAAAGTGGTCAATGAGTTGTTTTTATTTAATGAATAAAATTAAAAAAAATTTTTTTTTAAATCCCTAATACTGCTTACTATTACTATTTCAGTCGGGGGTGGCGTGGGGCAAGGTGAGATGTCACATATTTCAAATGCACAAAGTTCCTCAAACTCTAAGGGCCATAACTACCAGTAAGTAAGGCCCCTCCCAATTCTCTCACCTACTTAATGCCCTGCACTCAAGGGACAGGTTCCACCCCAGCCCAGACAGTGAGGTAACAGTGACATGGATCAAGACTCATTCAGTAAGCCCCCCATTCCGGGCCCTCCTCAGGAACTCCTCCTGCCCTCAGACCCCAGGCACAGGCTTGCAGCTCCTCCAGTTAGGACCCCGAAAGAGTCTTCTCAGGAAAAACTGAGCATCTTCAAGGGAAAAAGAGCAATGATACTTTTCCTTGTTGTTTAGTATTTTGAGAGGTTTTATAATAGCTCTGTGTATGGAAAGAATGACGTGGGTTCAGAAATGACACAGATGAAAAGATAAGGAGTTTCTCATCTCAGGAAAGATCAAAAGTTGTGAAAGAAAGAACATGTAATCACGTAACATTACTGTGATGAAACAGATCCTGTCATCTAACCGTACTGTGTGGCCGGAAGAAAAAGGAGGAGGGAGTCGTAGAGGAAGAAGCTAAGCACTCACAGCTCACGATAGGAAATCCACAGATAATACCTAACATCAATAACCAAAGCATATTCCTTTTCACCAGAGGTCCAGAATACAGAATCTACAGAAGAATCAATTAGCAAGGTTGAAGATGGTTGCCAAAGGCCTTAGAGATGGGGAGGGATGGCACAGGTGATGTAGGCTGTCTTTCTAAGGCTTACCGTACTCTTTGACTCCTGAAAAACGAAAAAAGTACATGTACGGCGTTGAAAAATTAAGGTAGTTTAAAATCTGTACCGTAAATTAGTACATTTAAAAACATGCTTTGCTCTAGGAAAAAAGGTAGGATGCACACACTACACGAGTTGACTGAGGCTGAACTCCCAGCTTTTTCCTCTGGAAAAAGTACGGGAGCCTCAGTTTCCGGATAGCCACAAACAGTGTTCTAGCCATCAAAGTGGTCAATGAGTTGTTTTTATTTAATGAATAAAATTAAAAAAAATTTTTTTTTAAATCCCTAATACTGCTTACTATTACTATTTCAGTCGGGGGTGGCGTGGGGCAAGGTGAGATGTCACATATTTCAAATGCACAAAGTTCCTCAAACTCTAAGGGCCATAACTACCAGTAAGTAAGGCCCCTCCCAATTCTCTCACCTACTTAATGCCCTGCACTCAAGGGACAGGTTCCACCCCAGCCCAGACAGTGAGGTAACAGTGACATGGATCAAGACTCATTCAGTAAGCCCCCCATTCCGGGCCCTCCTCAGGAACTCCTCCTGCCCTCAGACCCCAGGCACAGGCTTGCAGCTCCTCCAGTTAGGACCCCGAAAGAGTCTTCTCAGGAAAAACTGAGCATCTTCAAGGGAAAAAGAGCAATGATACTTTTCCTTGTTGTTTAGTATTTTGAGAGGTTTTATAATAGCTCTGTGTATGGAAAGAATGACGTGGTTCAGAAATGACACAGATGAAAAGATAAGGAGTTTCTCATCTCAGGAAAGATCAAAAGTTGTGAAAGAAAGAACATGTAATCACGTAACATTACTGTGATGAAACAGATCCTGTCATCTAACCGTACTGTGTGGCCGGAAGAAAAAGGAGGAGGGAGTCGTAGAGGAAGAAGCTAAGCACTCACAGCTCACGATAGGAAATCCACAGATAATACCTAACATCAATAACCAAAGCATATTCCTTTTCACCAGAGGTCCAGAATACAGAATCTACAGAAGAATCAATTAGCAAGGTTGAAGATGGTTGCCAAAGGCCTTAGAGATGGGGAGGGATGGCACAGGTGATGTAGGCTGTCTTTCTAAGGCTTACCGTACTCTTTGACTCCTGAAAAACGAAAAAAGTACATGTACTGCTTTGAAAAAATTAAGGTAGTTTAAAATCTGTACCGTAAATTAGTACATTTAAAAACATTTTTAAGTCAAAAAATATGTGTAAGTGGTTAACATAAAGCCTATAAGAAAGAGTCATTTCTCTGGAACATCTGTACCTGCCCTGCTAAGTGATTTAAACAGAGAGCAAAGTACCTCAGTGACGGGTCCTTCTCTTGTGCCTCGGAGAAGACTCATTTCGTCAGACGTCAGCTGGAACTTGGATAAGAAGGCATCTGCCACTTGTGCTTTTATTTCTAATCTTTGACTGTAATATTTTTAAAAAGGCAACAGAAAATCACATAGCACACGATGCGTTTACACAGCTTTAAAAACAAGTCACATCTCTGGCCTAACTTCTAAATCAAGGCTGTGAACATGTCCCAGCAACTTCAGAAGCCTCGTTTTGGCACCAAATATTAGCAGCTCATCAAGCACACAGGTGACACAGCCAGTGGATCTCACTCTGCCTCTGCAGAGGGCACAGTAAGAGGCCACCATAAAATCATGAACTAAGCACTATGCAAATGCAGAAATGTTTCTGAATGGTGCAGGCATTACACATCCTTAGCCATTGACATGTGCTTGAATAGTTCACCTTATGATAACAAAGTTATAAGAGAGAAATATGCCAATTAATTTCTTCTCAGTCACTAAAAAGTTCTAGGCCTTTGAAGCTTGTACATGAAGTGTACAACAAATCAGAAATCAAGTCTATTATTTACTGTAGGTTAGAAACTGAAGTCAAGCACTCATCTAGTAATTCATTAATCCAAAAAAAAGTCACTCCTCCATTTATTCTTCCCCACTTTTTCAGCATACTCTCACAACAAAAAACACACACAGAAAAAGGTCTTTTCAAATTATATTATCTGAGTGCAACTAACTTAAAACTAGGTGACAATTAGGAAAAGGCACACTTGAGTTTGCAATTCAACCTGCAAGGACCTGCAGGACTGAGCCAGGTCACCATCTAAAGGCAAGTCAGGAATACAAACCACATGAGTGGAAATTCAACATCCCTGCCTTCTAGACCTCAGATTTGAAGATACACAAACTTAAAAAAAGTATTTCACTAGTATTATTCACTGGGCAGTAATAGTCTACAATTTCAAAATATTCAAATGAAACTGAACAAAGATAATCATTAACACTATCTGAACAGACAGCATAATGCATGTCACCTTTGTTTTGTTTGGACTCTTGGGTTTCCAGGTTTAAACTTACTCTGTCAGATGCTCCTGCTGAATGACAAAGAGTTGGAAAGCAAAAGTCCTCCAGGTGGCAGTAACGTGCTGTTTTTCTCAAGAATACTCTGTGAGAGATCTAGACAGCCTCTTGTTCCGCTGCAAAGTAGTGTCTGACTCTTTGCAACCCCATGGACCGCAGCCCACCAGGCGCCTCTGTCCATGGAACTTCCCAGGCAAGAATACTGGAGTGGGTTGCCATCTCCTTCTCCAGGGGATATTTCCAACCCAGGCACTGATCTCATGTCTCCTAGATTGCAGGCAGATTCTTAACGATTAAGCCACCCAGGAAGCCCTTAATCCATCTTAATAAACCTTATAAAAATAAACGCTTACCTTTCAGCTTGAAGCTTAGTGGTTTTTACTATTAAATCTTGAGTCTGTTCCTTTGCTGCCTAAAAATTATAAACATATCTAACATCAGCACAACTCAGAAAACTAAGACTGCCAGTTATTGGAGTTCAGACCATAGCAAATGAGATCACACTCCACAGTTCAAAGTTTAAAAAAAGGTCCAAGTAACTGAAATAGATGTTTCAAGGCTCATACACTACATTTAAGAAGAACTCACTCAGGCAGAAACCAATACAATATTGCAATTAGCCTCCAATTAAAAATTAATAAATTAAAAAAAAACAATTCACTCAGAATTCTCAACACACACACACAATGCTAACGCTTATAAGAAAAAACAGGCGTCCTCTCGATGGAATTTAATAATTCCTGATGCTTTTTAGTGAAACAGAAGCATTGCCAGGGCCAGTTAAGGAGGAAGACCATGACTTCAGCTACGGACGTGCTGAGCCAAGACACTGGGAAATCTCTGAATGAAGTTGTGAGTAGTCATCATACCCAATATACACACACAAAACTCCCTCATTTAGAGTTCTGGTGCAGATTAGAAATAGCCTCATCTAAAAGACAGCTGTTCCTAACTAAGTCATACGAAGCAATCCTCTCTCCTTGGAACCAGAGTTGAAGGGATTAGGAGTAAGAACTTGATGAAAAGTGTACTTCAAAAACTAGGAAAACATTCATAAAGTGAACTGAAACAAACAAGCATAGCCAATGAGAGTCTCTCTCAATGACCAGAGCTAAGGAATACTCCAAAAAAAAGGCAGGCAGTAATGAGAGGAGAAACGAGTCCGTTGTCTGGAGGGAGGCAGAGACATAAGGGCACTGAATGAGTCAGAAGTATGCAGATTAATGCTAACTCTGCAGCTAAACAGAGGTTCAACTGCTTTAATAAATAGCCCTAAACTTATAGACATTTCCCTGAGATACTTTTCAGGCTGAGCACAGATCGTAATTAAGCTGGGTCTTTATTGGGCATAGCTTTAGTTTGAAATTAATCCTAAGGTTTTTCTACTAAGGAATTTATTTCTGCTGCATTTGTGTAATATTATGGGATTCAAACATTAACCAAAATTTCACACACCTATCTCTGTTCTGGCAAGATCAAAACACCAGAGTTTCTGGAGTTAACTGCACAATACGAGTAAAGCACCACCAAAGAAACACGAAGAGAGTCACAATTTTAAAAAACAACATGACATTTACATACAGACTTCCAACAGGGCATGATGTACCAGCTATCCATACATTCTGCAGACTTATCTGGCGATTTCTCTAAAGCTAACTCTGTATCAGGATGTAGGTTGAAATCCAGCCATTCCACCGTACCTGCAGGCGATTTGTCATATCCTGACAGCAGCTGCTCATTGCCTGAACGTCTTCATGGATGCTTTCAAGCTCCTGAAAAGGAAAAAAGTTACATCAAGCATTAGCTAGAGTTAAAGAAATTTCTCTTCTCTTAGCCAAATCCTTATTTTTGTCCCCGTCCTCTCGATGGAATTTAATAATTCCTGATGCTTTTTAGTGAAACAGAAGCATTGCCAGGGCCAGTTAAGGAGGAAGACCATGACTTCAGCTACGGACGTGCTGAGCCAAGACACTGGGAAATCTCTGAATGAAGTTGTGAGTAGTCATCATACCCAATATACACACACAAAACTCCCTCATTTAGAGTTCTGGTGCAGATTAGAAATAGCCTCATCTAAAAGACAGCTGTTCCTAACTAAGTCATACGAAGCAATCCTCTCTCCTTGGAACCAGAGTTGAAGGGATTAGGAGTAAGAACTTGATGAAAAGTGTACTTCAAAAACTAGGAAAACATTCATAAAGTGAACTGAAACAAACAAGCATAGCCAATGAGAGTCTCTCTCAATGACCAGAGCTAAGGAATACTCCAAAAAAAAGGCAGGCAGTAATGAGAGGAGAAACGAGTCCGTTGTCTGGAGGGAGGCAGAGACATAAGGGCACTGAATGAGTCAGAAGTATGCAGATTAATGCTAACTCTGCAGCTAAACAGAGGTTCAACTGCTTTAATAAATAGCCCTAAACTTATAGACATTTCCCTGAGATACTTTTCAGGCTGAGCACAGATCGTAATTAAGCTGGGTCTTTATTGGGCATAGCTTTAGTTTGAAATTAATCCTAAGGTTTTTCTACTAAGGAATTTATTTCTGCTGCATTTGTGTAATATTATGGGATTCAAACATTAACCAAAATTTCACACACCTATCTCTGTTCTGGCAAGATCAAAACACCAGAGTTTCTGGAGTTAACTGCACAATACGAGTAAAGCACCACCAAAGAAACACGAAGAGAGTCACAATTTTAAAAAACAACATGACATTTACATACAGACTTCCAACAGGGCATGATGTACCAGCTATCCATACATTCTGCAGACTTATCTGGCGATTTCTCTAAAGCTAACTCTGTATCAGGATGTAGGTTGAAATCCAGCCATTCCACCGTACCTGCAGGCGATTTGTCATATCCTGACAGCAGCTGCTCATTGCCTGAACGTCTTCATGGATGCTTTCAAGCTCCTGAAAAGGAAAAAAGTAACATCAAGCATTAGCTAGAGTTAAAGAAATTTCTCTTCTCTTAGCCAAATCCTTATTTTTGTCCCACAGTATTTGTTTTGTCAAAGCATGACAAAAGATTCCATATTTAAGACTGAAAATAATTAAAAAGAATAACATCTAGTATATGAAAAAAATGTAAAAAAGAAACTAGTATATTTCTTTTGAGAGCCTGATGATAATAAAATGGCAAATGCTTTAAGAATATGAATACCTGTTTATTTACAAATTCTCATACTAAGCATTTATCCTAAGGAATTAATCAGAAATGGGTTTTAGTTGTTTAAAAAGCTAAAATTATTTCATAAAAGAATATCTCAGAACAAATGTTTCAATGTTCTCAGAAGCCGCGTGAGTGGAGGGTGCAGATTTAGGAAATCACACCAATCCAAAGAAAGCTGCTGAAGTGTTAACAGCTGTATTTTCTATTTGTGTACCATGGTACACAAAGGGCAAACATATCAACTCTGTTCATAAAACAAACTGAGCACAGAGCCAAGCACACAGTAAGTTCTCAGTAAATGCTAAATGAAAAGAGTTTACATACTTCTTTCACTTCCTTGAAAATGCTTACAAACTCTTCATTGATGGCCAAACTTCTGCGTTCAATATCTCCGCGTAAATTTCTTCGAGTTCGCAAACTATTTTCAACGAAGAAGGTAGAGAGTGCCTTGAGAGCTTCCAACATCTCCTACAGAATTGAAATAAAAGAACATCATTGGCACCAGTTTTCAAGTTTTTCTAGCCTTAAGCAAAAATTTAATGAATTCATTTTCAAACGATGTTATTTCCATTACACAATCTACCAAATACCAGATGACCTTCACATTACCAAACAGTGAACTTCTTTCTGAAACACAATAAGGCCATATTTACTTGTGCAATGTGACACATATAAGAGACTATTCACTGCAGAACTGTTTGAAATTATTTGAAAGATAAAAAAAGAATCTTAATGTTCATCTAACAAAGATTTGTAGAAGACACTATGATACAGCCATCAAAAAGAAGTGGACATTCTCTATGTACTTACATAGTGTGAGCTTCAAGATACAGTTAAGTGAAACAAAAAGGTATAGAAACATCTGTATGCCAACTGCTTAAAAAAAGAAGAAGAAGAAAAAGGACTATATACAATGCATGCATATTTACTGGTGACTGCATAAACTATCTCTGGAAGGATATATATAAAAACAAGTACTACTTGCAGCTTCTAGGCTAAGAACTGAGTAACTAGAAGCCTAACTTATACTTAAAGGAGGAAGGCCTCTCAGACGACTTCTGAACCAAAATAATTCATGCAGGATTTGATAGTGGCTTAGACTGAGACAGTCCAAGCAGATGAAAAACAGAGATGTGCGAAAAAACTGGAATTTATTTTTCAAGACTGAGCCTATAGGATGAACTGCATGTGAGATGGGAGTGAGGGGGCAGGTACCAACAGGAACAAAAAGGTACTTATACGCAACAGAGGAACACAACCAGTTTGGAGAAAGATCAAGAATTCTGGCCACGTTAAGTCTACATAATATTGACCAGGTACTCAACTGGAGGTGTCATATAGACAAATGGAGCTTGATAGAGATGTCAGGATCAGGGTTATAAATGAGAATCATGTGTGTTACTGTTTAAAAAGCTATGAAACTGCAAGAGTTCTTTTACAGTGAGAACATGGGTAGAGGACAGAGGAGCAAGCCCACTGCACCCAACAGCACCCTAAATCCTACAGACAGAAATTCCTACACCTGAACTAATACACGTTCAAACAGGCTGAACTTTCCACATTTTGGTTACATTATTGTAAAAATAAAGGACACATTGGATTGCTCACCTGAAACGAGCCCAATATGGCAAATCAACTGTACTTCAATTTTAAAAAACAGGTGGAACGACAAAAACTTTAAAGCTATTTAAATTCAACGTAACATTTAAGAAAGCAAAAACATCTTTAGCTATAAATATTTATTGTAAAAAATATAAATAAAGCTGTTTCTTTTTTGAACATGGCCTTGAAATGTTTTAGCGCCTAGCTTAAATGAGTGGTCAGTAAATGCTAAATGAACAAAATCACACAGCCTCAGGGGCAAATGACAGCTCACCAGCTACTAGGCGTATGTCTTAGTTCAGAGACACTCTCTCCATACCTTATTTTTCTCATGAGTAAGATGGGGACAGTATTAACTAACCAGAGCAGTTGTATCAAGCGATATAATCTGTGCCAATAGCAAGACACTTTAAACGCTTAATAAACTGTACAAATGAACATTTACTAAGAATTAACATTTAACAGGAAACAACTGCTGGGACACTGAGCTGAGCATTTTACCTGGATTCTCTCTTTGAGCCCTCAGACAACCCTGACAGTTACTAGTGGTATTCCCAATTTAGAAATTTAACATCAGCTTATAGAAGTTAAACTTACTCAAATTAGAATGCACCTGTTTGGTGGTTAAATTTAATAAGCAGTGGTCCCAGAGACCATTTTTCTTAGTCATCATGAATAACGTTGATCATCTTTCTTACTCATCATAGTATAATGTTATCTTTCACACACAAATTCTTACTGATAGCTTAGTCAGGTGCCTAAAAATTTACCTATAAAATTTTTTCTTCTATATTTTTTTTCTTTGTCCACTATGGCATGATCAATACAGCTAGCGACTGGGTCATACTGAAGGGATGACCAGCTACCACTGGAGGCGGTCCAACCTGAGTTACAGCAGGTACTTGGAAGAGGGTGTGCAGTATCTCTTGGAAAGAAACTCATCCACCACACACAGTACTTAGTTAACAACAAAAACCAGGAGATATTTCATTTGAGCCATGAGCAAGGGGTAGCCCTTGAATGTGACCGATGGTCACTCAGTCGTGTCGGACTCTGCGACCCCATGATCTTACATAGCCTCCCAGGCTCCTCTGTCCATGGAATTCTCCAGGCAAAAATACCGGAGTGGGTTGCCATTTCCTCCTCCAGGACTCATTTCAGGGTCACCCCAGAAATGTAAGTTGCCTTGTTTCTGGGTAGGCGTCTGTTCTTTCGCGCTGCAAATTGGTTGGTTTCTCCTGTCAATGGAACTGCTCACGGATGCTTAGCTCTGGTCCCCTGTTCTTGCATAGCCCCCTATTCGTGCTGCGTTATACTGCAAACAGTTTGTTCTTTTGCATGTTTCTTCTCCTGCCCGGGGCTCTCCTCTCCCTGTCCCAGCTCAGAACCCCAACACCTGCAGAGGAAGGGAGACCCTCCCCGCCACCACGGTTTGCCTTCCGAATCCAGAGTCTTCCAGGAACCGTTTTAATAAGCAGGGAGTAACACCCAGGAAACCTCTTCGTCTTTTCAGGGTCTCCTCGGCCTTCCCCTTCTCACCTGTCCCACGGCGGCATCTAAGCCTGGGGGTCCCGCGGACCCAGGATTATTCCCCATGGCCAGGACAAGGGACAAGCGCGAAGCCGCCAGACAAGATGACCTCCACCCCCAGCTCAGATCCGAGCCGTGCGGCCTCTCAGCCCATCCAGCCCCGCGCACCTTGTCGTTGTCCAGCCGGGTGTCCAGGATCTTACGCAGTTTTCGCGACAGCGGGTTGCTAGTCTGCGCAGAGGTCCCGCCGGCTCCATTGCTGAGGCCGTTGGCAGCCCCAGTCGCGGGCACTACGACTACTTCCCCACTGCCCTCGGCCATAGCACCTCTCCCCCCGCCCCCGGGCCAGCGTCGGCCTCCCAAGCTCACGGTAGGGACGCGCCGGCAGCCACGTAGCGCGCACGCGCGCGGCTGGCGCGTGCGCCCTCGGAAGGTTCTGCCCGCCCACTCCCGTTCAGCCGCGCCCCGAGGAAGCTAGTGGGCGGGGCAGAAGTCGAAGGAGGCGGAGCAAGGCTTCAAACTGAAAGGGAGGAGGCTAACGCGAAATTTCACAAAGTGGACTGCAATTCTCTTAAAACTCATCCACACACAGTACTTAGTTAACAACAAAACCAGGAGATATTTCATTTGAGCCATGAGCAAGGGTAGCCTTGAATGTGACCGATGGTCACTCAGTCGTGTCGGACTCTGCGACCCCATGATCTTACATAGCCTCCCAGGCTCCTCTGTCCATGGAATTCTCCAGGCAAAAATACCGGAGTGGGTTGCCATTTCCTCCTCCAGGACTCATTTCAGGGTCACCCCAGAAATGTAAGTTGCCTTGTTTCTGGGTAGGCGTCTGTTCTTTCGCGCTGCAAATTGGTTGGTTTCTCCTGTCAATGGAACTGCTCACGGATGCTTAGCTCTGGTCCCCTGTTCTTGCATAGCCCCCTATTCGTGCTGCGTTATACTGCAAACAGTTTGTTCTTTTGCATGTTTCTTCTCCTGCCCGGGGCTCTCCTCTCCCTGTCCCAGCTCAGAACCCCAACACCTGCAGAGGAAGGGAGACCCTCCCCGCCACCACGGTTTGCCTTCCGAATCCAGAGTCTTCCAGGAACCGTTTTAATAAGCAGGAGTAACACCCAGGAAACCTCTTCGTCTTTTCAGGGTCTCCTCGGCCTTCCCCTTCTCACCTGTCCCACGGCGGCATCTAAGCCTGGGGGTCCCGCGGACCCAGGATTATTCCCCATGGCCAGGACAAGGGACAAGCGCGAAGCCGCCAGACAAGATGACCTCCACCCCCAGCTCAGATCCGAGCCGTGCGGCCTCTCAGCCCATCCAGCCCCGCGCACCTTGTCGTTGTCCAGCCGGGTGTCCAGGATCTTACGCAGTTTTCGCGACAGCGGGTTGCTAGTCTGCGCAGAGGTCCCGCCGGCTCCATTGCTGAGGCCGTTGGCAGCCCCAGTCGCGGGCACTACGACTACTTCCCCACTGCCCTCGGCCATAGCACCTCTCCCCCCGCCCCCGGGCCAGCGTCGGCCTCCCAAGCTCACGGTAGGGACGCGCCGGCAGCCACGTAGCGCGCACGCGCGCGGCTGGCGCGCGTGCGCCCTCGGAAGGTTCTGCCCCGCCCACTCCCGTTCAGCCGCGCCCCGAGGAAGCTAGTGGGCGGGGCAGAGAAGTCGAAGGAGGCGGAGCAAGGCTTCAAACTGAAAGGGAGGAGGCTAACGCGAAATTTCACAAAGTGGACTGCAATTCAATCTTGTGTGGAGCTGGGGCGTTAAGGTTTATAGGATTTAAAGGGATTTCGTAGCCCTGAATTTATGAAAATGTAGACTTATATACACTGAGACCTGTGCCTGGGCAAATATGTTCAGTTAAAGCTAATTCTAGTTAATTTCACCGTGCAGCTGTTTCTGCTATGAAGGAGATTTAAATGTGGATGTGAAAAGAATTCCTAAATACGGTATGTGAAAAAAGCAAGGTGCATTGCAGGGTATATAGTGTGATCACTTCTGTATGCGTATGTGTGAAATAAGGGTACGTGTAAATTTGGGCTTTATTTTTCTTAGAATGGCATTCCTTTGGCAGAGAAACTTGTACTTTTCATTTTGTACCTTTCCAGATGGACTGAAGTTTTCTAATCTCCCTCATGTGTTCCTGAATATATTAACCGAGCACATTAAGGTAGAGTAATTATGGCCCACTCTTCGGCTATCTCAGTTTTAAATCTGACATCTTAAATTTGTAATTTCAGCCTGAAGATTGTGTGTGTGTGTGTGATTTTAATTTTAAAAGGTACAATAGTATTTGATGTTTTAACAGCATTTACAAATTTAAATAAATCCAAATCATCAGATCTTTATTAATTGGCTTTTCAGTATAATTTAAGTATTTAAGAATATTTTTTGTGTTAGATTTGTAATTCTACCTGCTTATCTGTTTGAAGTACACTAGAAAACCAGATATGTGAAATACTTAAAGTTGAAACGTTTTAGATAATTAAATTGATTACCAAAATTTAAATATTTAGGAGAATATAATTAGCATGACTTTAATATGAAATTTTTAAAATAATACACGACTAAAATTTATGAGTTGTACTTAAATGCGTGGGGAAATTAAATATTTTAAATTTAACTGTTAATTAACAACCACTAGATTTCTAAGTAGATTTAGTTAATATTTAAATTATATCTTACAATCAAAATTGTAATGTATGCACTCATTATTAGTGAAAATGAATGCAGATGCAAGAATTCCTCTCTATACACGAAAGTCATATTTATACATTTAAAAAAAAAAAAAAACGGGCTTCCCTGGTGGTCCAGTGGGTAAGGACACTGCCTTGCAGTGCAAGGGGCGCCGGTTCAATCCCTGGCCTGGGAAGATCCCATGTGCTGCGGAGCGGCTGGACTGATGTGTCCAATCACCGAGCCAGAGCTCTGGAGCGCATGCACCCAGATCCGGTGCTCTGCAACAACAGAGGCCACTGCAATGGGAGGCCCACACAGGCCAAAGAACAAAGATGGATGAAAATAGACAATGAAAGACCAATAGAAGTGGCTCGCCCGCCCCCCTCTCTCCCCAACTGCCCCCCGCTACAAAAAAATTTTTTAAAAAAACTCATTTTTCAAATGATAATTCTCCAAGAAGCTACTGATAGGCTGAAACCACTTGTATAAAGTGATCGGTGCCCTGGTCTTGAAGTCAGGAAGCCTGATCAGAAGTTCTGCCATCTCAGCTCTACCATCAGAAGACCCTGGACAATTCATATTTTGCCTCCAGTTCTTGGTCTCCTCGTCTGCAAATTGCTATTAACAGTAGCTGGGTTATTAAGTAATGTGGACTAGATGAAATAAAATGGATGTAAGAAGTACTAAGTAAACAATACATAACACATACTTGCCACATTTATCCGTGCTGTTTCTCACATCATGAGTGGAGCTGTACAGTAATCCTCCACTTGCACCAAGTCTCACACAACAATTCTACATTCTCAGATAAATAAAGCATGTATTTTTTCACACATTTCCTATCCCCTTTCAGCTTCAAGTTTCATCTGGCACACACATGCATGCATACATGTGCATGTACTCTTTGAGACCCCGTGGACTGTAGCCCACCAGGCTCCTCTGTCCGTGGGATTTCTCAGGCAAGAATACTGGAGTGGGCTGCCATGCCCTGCTCCAGGGGATCTTCTGGAACCAGGGATCAAACCCGCCTCTCCTGCACTGGCAGGTGATTTCTTTACTGCTAAGTCACCTGGGAAGCTCCACATGGTTTAAATACTGAAGTGTAAACATCTATGTATTTTCCAGAGCTTTGGCCATTCCCTCTTTTCTTATATGGATAATCTCCAGAATCAACCCTGAATATTCATTGGAAGGACTGAAGGTAAAGCTGAAGCTACAATACTTCCGCCACCTGACATGAAGAGCTGACTCACTGGAAAATACTCTGATTCTGGGAAAAATAGAAGACAGAAAAAAAGGACAACAGAGAACGAGGTGGTTGGATGGCATCACCAACTCAATAGACATGAGTTTGAACAAGCTCTGGAAGATGGTGAAGGACAGGGGAGCCTGGCATGCTGCAGTCTATGGGGTCGCAAAGAGTCCTCACAATGGAGCGACTGAACTGAACTGAAATCTCTAAAAAAAAGCTTCTTATTGTGTCTACTTGTTCATTCTTGTGGTCCCCATTTATAAAGCTGCAAGCTGTCCTCTCTTATTTAACACATACCACATTTAATTACCAGATACTAATGTCTACAATTTAAATTACCACAATTAATGTCTTCATACCCAGTTTCTATGTTGCAGCTTTAATATATAAACATTTCCCTTTTTTTGATTTGGCCTTCAACTGTCACTGTTCTGCATAGGTCTGACAGGTTTTAGCTTTTAATTGATTGCTATTGATTTTGATGAGCCCATGGCCTCTTAGCAAAACTAAGCAGTCCTCCTGTGACAGGGATTCTGATGTCTGGGAAACTGTTTTTCTGCTTCAGTTTCCCCAACTCTGTGCTTTGCCTTGGCCTTCATATCCCTCTGCCTGGAGCTCAATTTTCTTTTTTCTTTCCTTGGCTAGCACTTTCTCCTTCTTTTAGGCTCTCAGGGAGTCCTCCCTTCCAAAACCTGTTCCGAGTTAAGGCCAACTGTCCCTTCCCTGTGCTCCCACATCACTCTCCATTTGATTTTCTCGTGGCACTTGCCATGCTTTCTGTCATCATCGATACATTTTTATTATTGTCACTAACCTGTGAGCGTCCTGAATTTGGGAGCCATCTCATTCCTCTCTCGACTACTTGGTAAGTCATGTAGTTTCTGAAACGTAGTTGGAATTTGGTAAGTATTTGTTGGATAGATTAAAAATATGAATGAATGAATAGGTTGGTTTATTTGAATTAATAATGACCCACATTGTAGAAAATATATTCTGTACCAAGCCAAACGGAAAACACAGCGTTTCTGACATTGTTAATGTCCTCGCCCTTTGTTCACTGGCCCAGAGGAGTAAGTCATGATTACCTCTGCTTTGTCTCCACTACCCCGCTTATTATTGTTCCTGGTAATGAATCACATACGAAGTCCCATAGCTCCCACCTTTACTGAAAAGTTCCTGTATCTTCTGTCTCCATCTTCCCCTTCCTGGTCCCATTCCTCTCTCCCTTATTCAAGACATGAATTATCTCGACAATTTATTAACCCTCTTTTCCTTTCTTTCTCTTTTATAGTTCATTGTAAAATAGTCTTTTATAGTCCATAAAATACTCTCAGAGTACATTGGCAGCAGATTTTTTTTCTTAAATACAGCTCTTGATATGTCTTGAAGTATCCATATATCACTTCCTGGCCCCAAACCTTCAGTGCATCTTTATTCCAAAATGTAAAGCTTTTCAAAATGATCACCCCCTCTCAGCTAAAACATTTTGAGAGTGTGCAGAGTACAGATAGACACATATTTATAA
This sequence comes from Tragulus kanchil, assembly GCA_022376925.1. Lineage (NCBI taxonomy): Eukaryota > Metazoa > Chordata > Mammalia > Artiodactyla > Tragulidae > Tragulus > Tragulus kanchil. The sequence continues at coordinate 69,975,624 of JAIOJX010000003.1, read as the reverse complement.
CTATATATTTATGACTGTAATGACATTATAGACATGAACAGGCATAGGTTTCATTCTTAAACAGGCACAAAAAGGCAAAAGGTTGAGATAAAGAGAAAATTACATACTTTGAATGATTTTTATTTAATATTCAAAGAACGTTTAAAATCTCTAAATTTTTATTATTCATATATGACGCATGTTGACTTACAAAGGCATATGATTTATAGATACTGTATCTGTTTGTTTTATATATATATATATATATATATATATATACTTCATATTTTGCATGCTTCCTGGTGGCTCACACAGTAGAGAATTCACCTGCAATGTAAGAGACCTGGGTTTGATCCACTCCAGTATTCTTGCCTGGGAAATCCCACAGACAGAGGAGCCTGGTAGATGACAGTCCATGGGTTGTCAAGAGTCAGACACGACTGAGTGATAAGACTTTCACTTTTCATATACTTTTTAAAACTGTGGTTAACACTTTGTGATACAGCAACTGAAGTTGCTGCTCTCATTCAGAGTTCTTTAATACCTCATTCAAGGGCTGTCATGGAAAAAGTCAAGATGTCAAAAAGACACGATACCCTTACTGCCATTGATGAGAAGGTTCATCATAAGTAATATTGATGAGAAGGTTCATCATAAGTAATATACAGTAATATATCTGTATTTCAAATGTCACATTTTCAAATACTCTTTATCAAGTCTCATCAGATGATCCCTATTTTGGCTCTGTAAGGTGGCCAATGAATATCTTATACTTGGAGGATAAGGACTATCAGCTTGACAACTCTCAATATTTATAACTATATGATTAGTATGATCTTCAACCTGTGAGTTCTCTGAAGGCATCTCTTTAAGCTGTTTGCCGTCTTGTGATGATGTTTAGTTACGTTAAATGACATAATCTATAACTTCATCTACCTGGCCCCCACATCTGCAGACCCACTGTACGGTAGCTTTGGCCATGAGCAAAGCCCTGAAAACTAGTGAAAGTGACAAGTATGCCCTCCCAAGCCTGGCATTCTGGAGCACACATCCTTCACTCAGGAGGCTCCCTAGACTGTTTGGGACGTGACACCTATAACCTTGAAATATGGACAGTGAGAGAACCAGACTCCATCAAGAGACCAGAGCCATCCTTACATCTTACTCTAGTTGCTTCCCCGTACCTGTGCTGCAGTGCAGGCATTCAGCCCCTTGTTTCTAAACACGCCAGGGCTTTTCATCCCCAAGGTGCACAGACCCTCCCTTCCACCTTCAATGCTGCCCACTTTACCTCTGTATCCACTCCCCGCCCCCATTGCCACCTTCCAGGCTTCTCCTTCATGAAAGCTCCTTCTGTTACCAAGTCCAAGTTCACTCGGCTCTCTGCAGAAGGAATCTGAGAGAAGAATTTTTGAGACCATGAACAGGATCTTATTCAGAAAGCAGCAGACAGAGGAGCCTGGGAGATGACAGTCCATGGGTTGTCAAGAGTCAGACACGACTGAGTGATAAGACTTTCACTTTTCATATACTTTTTAAAACTGTGGTTAACACTTTGTGATACAGCAACTGAAGTTGCTGCTCTCATTCAGAGTTCTTTAATACCTCATTCAAGGGCTGTCATGGAAAAAGTCAAGATGTCAAAAAGACACGATACCCTTACTGCCATTGATGAGAAGGTTCATCATAAGTAATATTGATGAGAAGGTTCATCATAAGTAATATACAGTAATATATCTGTATTTCAAATGTCACATTTTCAAATACTCTTTATCAAGTCTCATCAGATGATCCCTATTTTGGCTCTGTAAGGTGGCCAATGAATATCTTATACTTGGAGGATAAGGACTATCAGCTTGACAACTCTCAATATTTATAACTATATGATTAGTATGATCTTCAACCTGTGAGTTCTCTGAAGGCATCTCTTTAAGCTGTTTGCCGTCTTGTGATGATGTTTAGTTACGTTAAATGACATAATCTATAACTTCATCTACCTGGCCCCCACATCTGCAGACCCACTGTACGGTAGCTTTGGCCATGAGCAAAGCCCTGAAAACTAGTGAAAGTGACAAGTATGCCCTCCCAAGCCTGGCATTCTGGAGCACACATCCTTCACTCAGGAGGCTCCCTAGACTGTTTGGGACGTGACACCTATAACCTTGAAATATGGACAGTGAGAGAACCAGACTCCATCAAGAGACCAGAGCCATCCTTACATCTTACTCTAGTTGCTTCCCCGTACCTGTGCTGCAGTGCAGGCATTCAGCCCCTTGTTTCTAAACACGCCAGGGCTTTTCATCCCCAAGGTGCACAGACCCTCCCTTCCACCTTCAATGCTGCCCACTTTACCTCTGTATCCACTCCCCGCCCCCATTGCCACCTTCCAGGCTTCTCCTTCATGAAAGCTCCTTCTGTTACCAAGTCCAAGTTCACTCGGCTCTCTGCAGAAGGAATCTGAGAGAAGAATTTTTGAGACCATGAACAGGATCTTATTCAGAAAGCAGCAGACAGAGAAGATGACAGGCAAATGCCTTCAAAGATCCATCTTATCGGGCTCTGGATGCCAGGTTCTTTTAAGGGGAGAGATTGAGGGAGGTGAGAAAGCATGAATCTATCATTTGGAGCAGAAGGAATCACCAGAAGTTGCATAATTGAAAGCCACTTCCAAGGAGAGTGCTGTTATATTCGAAAGTCATCTGCCACATCACAACTATACTGACCATATAGTTGGTCAATAGATTGGTCAACTATATTGACCAACTTACTGACTGACTTATGCATAAGGTATGCTGTTAAGAACAAGAAGTGATTTCAGGTTTTCATAAGTTTGCTTAACCTTTTACAGATGAACTAGCTTAGTAACTGATCATGTCTGAGTTTCCTCTGGAGGGCTGGCTGTCTGGCTGGATAACAAGAATTATTAAATCTATTAATTCAATGTGATATCATCCAGCCGTGTTCAGTAGGCACAGATAATGAAGGCACTTTAGGTCATGGAAGTTGCATAATTGATTGCAGGACTAGTTTTGCTATCTTCCACATCCTGTCTTGACCATTTGGCTATCAGGAGAAACTGTTGCAAGGGTGGTTTATGCCCAGAAGGACTGTTAATGTTCTACCAGCACAAAAGTATAAAATGCACACATGTGCATTCACACATACACATGCTTATGTGGTGCTTGAAGTAGGGTGAGAGTCTCTTCTGTGAGATAAGGTGGCAGTTTTTCACGGAAACCGATGCTCCTGGGTTTGGGATACATTTGTACACATTGGATAGAACAGCTGACCACCAAGGTCCTGCCGCAGAGCACCAAGAGCTCTGCTCAATGCCACTGGCAGCCTCTGTGGGAGGGGATCTTAGGGGGGAAAGGACACATGCGTATGTATGACTGAGGCCCTTCGCTGCCCACCTGAAACGATCACAACATTGTTCATCAGCTATATTCCAGTATACAATAAAAAACAAACAAACAAAGAAATGGATGCTCCTGGAAGGTGCCCCATGCCCCTCTGCTGTGCTGTCAACCTTCAGTCTGGGAAATTGCATCAAGGACAATGAGAGTGAAAAGTGATATGGGATTTCTGAAGTTGCTTAAAATATTAACAGGAAAACATTCATGATGTGGAGGAGGGAGAGGGAGGACTGATCACAGTAACTCTGGTTCACGCCTCACGACTGCCCCTCCGTAGCACCACCCTGCGCTCCTAACAACTCCCAGGCCTGGGGATACACAGCCTATCAGCAAATCAGAATGGGCCTTTTAGAATAGTCTGAGTTCTGCCACCTGTGGATGTCTGAGGATGGCCGCTGGGTGTTTGTATGGAGGGACGTTTTACTGTCTGTCAGTGAATCGAATCAAAGAGTGCAAATTCTCCCCCTTATGTAAACAATCTTTTATTTTTCTTCTGAACATTTTATTTGGTATTGGGGTATACCCAATTAACAATGTTGTGATAGTTTCAGGTGAACAGCAAAGAGACTCTGCGATACATGTATCCATTTTCCTCCAAACTCGCCTCCCATCCAAGCTGCCACACAACACCAGGCAGAGTTTCCTGTGCTATATAGGAGGTCCTTGGTGGTTAACCATTTTAAATACATCAGTGTGTACATGTCCATCCCAAACTCCCAACTATCCCTTCCCTTGAGGAACCATGACTTCATTTTCCAAGACTGTACGTCTCTTTCTGCTTCGTAAGTTCATTTGTATCATATTTTTTTAGATTCCACATGTAAGGGGTGTCATGTGAGATGTCTCTGTCTGCCTTACTTCATTCAGTGTGATGCTCTCTATTACACTGTGTTTACTTACCTTGTTCACACAGCCCTCTCCTATTTAATTTTCCTCGAAACAGTAGGAAGGAAAATTAACTCACCTGGAATTCAGCAGATGATAGTGTATTCATTATCTTTCGCGTATGTGGCAGCCTCTGTGGGAGGGGATCTTAGGGGGGAAAGGACACATGCGTATGTATGACTGAGGCCCTTCGCTGCCCACCTGAAACGATCACAACATTGTTCATCAGCTATATTCCAGTATACAATAAAAAACAAACAAACAAAGAAATGGATGCTCCTGGAAGGTGCCCCATGCCCCTCTGCTGTGCTGTCAACCTTCAGTCTGGGAAATTGCATCAAGGACAATGAGAGTGAAAAGTGATATGGGATTTCTGAAGTTGCTTAAAATATTAACAGGAAAACATTCATGATGTGGAGGAGGGAGAGGGAGGACTGATCACAGTAACTCTGGTTCACGCCTCACGACTGCCCCTCCGTAGCACCACCCTGCGCTCCTAACAACTCCCAGGCCTGGGGATACACAGCCTATCAGCAAATCAGAATGGGCCTTTTAGAATAGTCTGAGTTCTGCCACCTGTGGATGTCTGAGGATGGCCGCTGGGTGTTTGTATGGAGGGACGTTTTACTGTCTGTCAGTGAATCGAATCAAAGAGTGCAAATTCTCCCCCTTATGTAAACAATCTTTTATTTTTCTTCTGAACATTTTATTTGGTATTGGGGTATACCCAATTAACAATGTTGTGATAGTTTCAGGTGAACAGCAAAGAGACTCTGCGATACATGTATCCATTTTCCTCCAAACTCGCCTCCCATCCAAGCTGCCACACAACACCAGGCAGAGTTTCCTGTGCTATATAGGAGGTCCTTGGTGGTTAACCATTTTAAATACATCAGTGTGTACATGTCCATCCCAAACTCCCAACTATCCCTTCCCTTGAGGAACCATGACTTCATTTTCCAAGACTGTACGTCTCTTTCTGCTTCGTAAGTTCATTTGTATCATATTTTTTTAGATTCCACATGTAAGGGGTGTCATGTGAGATGTCTCTGTCTGCCTTACTTCATTCAGTGTGATGCTCTCTATTACACTGTGTTTACTTACCTTGTTCACACAGCCCTCTCTCCTATTTAATTTTCCTCGAAACAGTAGGAAGGAAAATTAACTCACCTGGAATTCAGCAGATGATAGTGTAAGCTTTTGAAGGGAACTGACTTTTGATCCAAGGCACAGATTCGGTGGATCTCTTAGGAAGGAGGAGGAGGAAGATCCATGATAAAAAGAAAAGAAAGAAGGGAAAGAGGGGGAAGGGAAGAAAGAAAAGGAAATGTTTAAAAAGGAAGACGGAAAGAAAGGAAATGTGTGGTGTTTTACTGCTCTGAGTTTTTCAGTAAAAGCATATACAAAGAGAAAGTTTTTCTCTACACTAATTCTGTTACTCTCTCTTTCTAGTTCTCACAAACCTAGAGGGGTTGTAACAAAATAAATGAACGAAAGTGGGATTTGTATTACAGTTATTGTATCCATGCCTCATTTGATTTCCTAGCTTGTGGTAAACTTGTTGTTTAGTTGCTAAGTTGTGTGTGACTCTCTTGTGACCCCATAGCCTGTAGCCCACCAGGCTCCTCTGTCCATGGGATTCTCCAGGCAAAATACTGGAGTGGGGTGCCCTTTCCTTCTCCAGGGCATCTTCCTGACCCAAGGATCAAACCCTGAAGGGAGCCACCAGGGAGTAGTAAGTATTAGGTCAAATCTCCTGCATGGGCAAGCGGATTCTCTACCACTGGGTCACGAGTGAAGCCCTATGGTAAAATACCTTGAGGTTAATACAGGTAAGCATGAACCTAATATCTACCTATGTGCCTTACAGTAAAAATTAGTATAATACCTTATACTGTCAATAAATATTTGTTAATGAACAAACAAACTGCTTTCTTATAAAAAGCAAGTTTTCTGTTTGGAATTTACAAACTCATCCAGTTAGGATGGTGGATCTTTAATTACTATTCTGTGAGCATATGATTATCTAATGTTGCAGACATGACGTATGTGTTTATAGCTAACTGGAAGTAAATTACCACAATCAAGAGAAACATTTTAAAATAAGTACGCCACTAATTTCAGGTCAACAGCATTCTTTTTCACAGACTAAAGAAAGTCAGAGCCTTACTTTGGATCTCTTCTTCTTAAAATATACTCAGTAAATCATGATTGATGCTGATAATATTAAATATAAATATCAGGGTTATTGTGCCTTCAGATACAGATTTCATTGGGAAATTTTATGTCCTTCCTGGCAACCTAAAATAAATTTATGCCAGTCAGAAATTGGAAAACATGTTAATAACTCACCTACTAGAAAAAGCACATGTTATTACTGAAATATAATAAATTTTAAAAAATGCTATGAATAACCATAAAATCAAACACGGATGGTCATGAGCAATTGCTCTCATGATTACAGACTTATGGCTCAGTTCATCAATATTTGAATTACATGTGTGTAGCTCAACGGTTGTTAAACCATTTCTCTACAAACTGCAAATTAATATTAATGAGAAACTCAATGGCGTTCAGCAGCGGCATTCTGTCACTCAGAGTCATCATTGATTTTCCTTTTAAATATTAATGCAGTGCAATTTTCTACAGCTTAAAGCAATAATTGCACAGAAACAGCGAGACCTCTGTCGGGTGACACTTTATTTTGGGAGGCTCCAAAGCCAAGCTGTCGACAGTGGCTAGTTAGTAACATTGGAATGGCTCTCCAGGAACTGGCATAGGATTATGAACGATTCCATCCCTTCTAGTGAAGAGCGGACCCCTTGTTGTGCAGTTTGGGGCCAATTTGTTTCAAGAGTCACCTTGTGTTAGAGATGGAGTTGTTCATTCCGAACAAGAAATTCAATTACGAGGCCAAGGAACAGAGCTACTAAACCAACTGGGCCTTTGTAGCAGAGGAAGGAAGAGGAGAGAGAAAAGTTTGGGAAGGTGTGACCACAGATAAATAGCAACTGTTTGTGAAGAACCAATGTCCTGGTGTTGAAGGAGGAAAGGAGCAGGCTACCCTGACTAAACTGACTCCATCTTGAGGAAGAGGACTTCATCTTGTACTTTCAGTGAACTCTGGCTTGTGTGTGGACTGTGTAGCCATGGAGATGAAAAACTAACTGTGAGCTAGGCCCGGGCTGACGAGAATCTGACTAGGGAGACCTCGTATCCAAGCCTTCCCTTGGCCAAGGAAATGAAATATCCGTCACAAGATAAATTAGCATTTGTGATCTTAGTTAATCAATTCTTGTTGTAGACAAGCTAAGCGATATGCTTAGGTGATTTTCGATCGTACCTTTGTGATGGCAACCAAATCATATTTTTTCCTTTAATGTTTCCTTGGCAACCTCAGGTGTTTGGGATGTGGGTTTGTGCACGTAGGCTTTAAACATTTATTTTATTTATTTATTTTTGGGGGGATGGAGTGGGGAGGGAGGGGGGCGGGCGGGCCGCTTCTATTGGTCTTTCATTTCTCTATTTTCATCCGTCTTTGTTCTTTGGCTCTTGTGGGCCTCCCATCATGGTGGCTTCTGTTGTTGCAGAGCACCGACTCTGGGCTCATGCACTCCAGAGCTCCAGCTCGGTAATTGGACACATCAGTCCAGCCGCTCCGCAGCACGTGGGATCTTCCCAGGCCAGGGATCAAACTGGTGCCCCTTGCACTGCAAGGCGGTGTCCTTACCCACTGGACCACCAGGGAAGCCCGCACATAGGCTTTAGATATAAATGCTAGCCACAAGTTTTACTCAGGGTCCTTGGACCCACAGGTGTAATAAATGCCCTCCACTCTTCACTTACTTCGTCGCTTGGCCTGAGTTGTTTCCTGAAGCCTGGTTATAACAGTGTGAGAGGACTGATAAAATATAGACTGTGGGTTATTCAGCCAGCCCTGCTCTTTACATGGGTAGAAGCAAAGGCAGTGTGCTCTAATAATCTCAAAGGAGAGAAAAAAAATTTTCCTTTTTTTTTTTTCCTTTTCCATATTTTCCTTAAGAAGAGTCTCTTTAATCAAGGTATGATTCCAAAGTCTAAATAGCAGAAACCGGACCCAATTTCTCTTTGGGACGTCAGATCAAAAATCGTATCAGATGAATGGCAATTTACAAGGAGAAATCCTCTCTCTCTCTTTTGCATAACTCCAAGCTGTTCTTTGAAGTTCTATTTCTAAAGCCTGTTTTCTATTTTTCAGAGTAAAGGATGGGTACTGTTGTTAATACTAAATTAATACTAATATTAATACTGTTGTTAATACTAAAAAGCTTATCAATCATCTGCCTCTGATAGGAAATTGACGTCAAAATAAAAATTACTAATATATGTTTATATACTTTCCCAGGCTTGAAGCAAATATACTGTGATGGATTTTTAATTGAAAATTTCTTTTAAACTCATTGAATTGATGTTCTTATATAAAGCAATGTAAAATTTTTGTAGACTTTTTCTTAAAGAAAAAAATGAAAATGCTATAACATACCATTGAGTTTGTTTTAATTCCACATGTTAATTAAGCTTGATTTCTGAAGCAATAAATGTCCATTTACAGGGTGATTTTCTAGAAAGATGGAAAGCAAACTTAATTATTTGTTGAAATTATGGTATCCTGCAAAAGGTAAGGGATAATTTAAATTGATTATAACAAAAGCAAATCTAGTTAACAGACTGTAACTCTTTACAAGCAATAACACTAATGACTTAATAATGAGATCTTACCCCACCAGAGACAAAAGAATAAAATGCAGATATTGGACAGAAAACTTACATGCATGTGATTGAGGCCAGTATTTTCATTTGTTTCCCATAGGTGCAAACAAAATACCCCACGAAAGCCTTAGGTTTAATTCAAAGAAAGTACCATTTGCCCAAATGCTTGATTTGTGATGGAAAGTGAAACTATCAACACACCCTTTCTCCTTTTAAAATGCTGTGTTTATAATAGCTATGCATATCTGTATAATACTTTGAATGGCCATGGAACTTTGATTATTAGGCAAAAGTGCTACATAAGATGTATTTAGGGAACAAGAGAGAGCAGAAAACATTCAATAAAATTTGTAACTATGAGAATGTTATCATGAACATATTTTATGCATTGTTTATAAATTTTAATTTTATATACATGAAAGATTAAATGCAAACATATTTGTTTACTAATGGTATTATAAGTAGGAAGAAAAATACCAGATTTGGGATACAGCAGAAGCAGTTCTAAGAGGGAAACTTATAGCAATTCAATCCTACCTCAAGAAACTAGGAAAATCTCAGACGACCTAACCGTATGCTTAAAACAAGAATAAAAACACCCCAAAGTTAGCAGAAAAAGAAAAATCATAAAGATCAGAGCAGAAATAAGTGAAAAAGAAAAGAAAGAAACAATAGTAAAGGTAAATAAAACAAAAAGCTGGTTCTTCAAAAAGGTACATAAAATCGACAAACCACTGGCCAGACTCATCAAGAAAAAAAGAGAGAAGAACCAGATCAACAAAATCAAAAATGAAAAAGGAGAGATCACAACAGATAATGCAGAAATCCAAAGAATTATAAGAGACTATTATGGGGCTTCCCTGGTGGTCCAGTGGGTAAGGACACCACCTTGCAGTGCAAGGGGCGCCAGTTCGATCCCTGGCCTGGGAAGATCCCACATGCCTCAGAGCCGCTGGACTGATGTGTCCAATTACCGAACCAGAGCTCTGGAGCGCATGAGCCCAGAGCTGGTGCTCTGAGACAACAGGGGCCATGGCGATGGGAGGCCCACACGGGCCAAAGAACAAAGATGGATGAAAAACAGAGAAATGAAAGACCAATAGAAGTGGCCCGCCTGTCCCCCTCCCTCCCCAACCCGACCCCCTCCTCCAAAAAAAAAAAAAAAAAACTTAAAAAAAAAAAAGAGACTATTATAAACAAGTATATGGCAACAAACTGGACAACCTGGAAGAAATGGACAGTTTCTTAGAGAAGATAAATCTCCCAAGACCGAACCAGGAAGAAATAGAAACTATGAACAACCCAATCACAAGCTCAGAAATCGACTTTGTGATCAAAAATCTACCCAAAAATAAAAGCCCAGGGCCAGATGGCTTCACAGCCGAATTCTACCAAACATTTAAAGAAGAGCTAATGCCTGTCTTTCTAAAATTCTTTCCAAAAATTGCACAGGAAGGAACACTTCCAAACACATTCTACAAGGCTGCCATCACCCTGATACCAAAGCCAGGCAAAGACAACACAAAAAAAGAAAATTATAAGCCAGTTTCACTGTTGAATTTAGACGCCAAAATCCTCAACAAAATCCTAGCAAACAGAATTCAACAACACATCAAAAAGCTCATACATCATGATCAAGTCGGGTTCATCCCAGGCATGCAAGGATTCTTCAATATCCGCAAATCAATCAATGTGATACACCATATCAACAAATTGAGAGACAAAAATCACATGATCATCTCAATAGATACAGAAAAGCCTTCGACAAAGTACAGCATCCATTTATGATAAAATCTCTTCAGAAAACGGGCATAGAAGGAACCTATCTGAACATAGTGAAAGCCATATATGAGAAGCCCTCAGTGAACATTATCCTCAATGGTGAAAAACTGAAAGCATTTCCAAGATCACAACAGATAATGCAGAAATCCAAAGAATTATAAGAGCCTATTATGGGGCTTCCCTGGTGGTCCAGTGGGTAAGGACACCACCTTGCAGTGCAAGGGGCGCCAGTTCGATCCCTGGCCTGGGAAGATCCCACATGCCTCAGAGCCGCTGGACTGATGTGTCCAATTACCGAACCAGAGCTCTGGAGCGCATGAGCCCAGAGCTGGTGCTCTGAGACAACAGGGGCCATGGCGATGGGAGGCCCACACGGGCCAAAGAACAAAGATGGATGAAAAACAGAGAAATGAAAGACCAATAGAAGTGGCCCGCCTGTCCCCCTCCCTCCCCAACCCCACCCCCCCCCCCCAAATAAAAAAAAAAAACTAGGAAAAAAAAGAGACTATTATAAACAAGTATATGGCAACAAACTGGACAACCTGGAAGAAATGGACAGTTTCTTAGAGAAGATAAATCTCCCAAGACCGAACCAGGAAGAAATAGAAACTATGAACAACCCAATCACAAGCTCAGAAATCGACTTTGTGATCAAAAATCTACCCAAAAATAAAAGCCCAGGGCCAGATGGCTTCACAGCCGAATTCTACCAAACATTTAAAGAAGAGCTAATGCCTGTCTTTCTAAAATTCTTTCCAAAAATTGCACAGGAAGGAACACTTCCAAACACATTCTACAAGGCTGCCATCACCCTGATACCAAAGCCAGGCAAAGACAACACAAAAAAAGAAAATTATAAGCCAGTTTCACTGTTGAATTTAGACGCCAAAATCCTCAACAAAATCCTAGCAAACAGAATTCAACAACACATCAAAAAGCTCATACATCATGATCAAGTCGGGTTCATCCCAGGCATGCAAGGATTCTTCAATATCCGCAAATCAATCAATGTGATACACCATATCAACAAATTGAGAGACAAAAATCACATGATCATCTCAATAGATACAGAAAAAGCCTTCGACAAAGTACAGCATCCATTTATGATAAAAACTCTTCAGAAAACGGGCATAGAAGGAACCTATCTGAACATAGTGAAAGCCATATATGAGAAGCCCTCAGTGAACATTATCCTCAATGGTGAAAAACTGAAAGCATTTCCTCTAAGATCAGGAACAAGACAAGGGTGTCCACTTTCACCACTCTTATTCAACATAGTCCTGGAAGTTCTAGCAACAGCAATAAGAGAAGATAAAGAAATCAAAGGAATCCAGATTGGAAAGGAAGATTGGAAGTGTCCCAAGGACACTATTACAAAACTACTAGAGCTAATCAGCGAATTCAGCAAAGTTGCAGGACACAAAATCAATATACAGAAATCACTGGCATTCCTATACACAAACAATGAAAAATCAGAAAATGAAATCAAAGATGCAATCTCCTTCACCATTGCAACCAAAAGAATCAAATATCTAGGAATAAACCTTCCCAAAGAAACAAAAGAACTGTACACGAAAAATTACAAAACACTCATGAGAGACATTAAAGAAGACTTAAACAGATGGAGAGATATTCCATGTTCCTGGGTTGGAAGAATCAATATTGTGAAAATGACCATACTACCAAATGTCATCTATAGATTCAATGCAATCCCTATCAAACTACCAATAACATTCTTCACAGAACTAGACCAAAGAATAACAGTTCATATGGAAACACAAAAGACTTCGAACTGACAAAACAATCCTGAGGAAGAAGAATGGAGCTGGAGGAGTCAGCCTCCCCAACTTCAGACTCTACTACAAAGCAACAGTCCTCAAGACAGTATGGTACTGGCACAAAAACAGAAATATCGACCAATGGAACAAGATCAAGAACCCAGAGATAAACCCACACACCTATGGGTACCTTATTTTTGACAAAGGAGGCGAACATATAAAATGGGATAAAGACAGCCTCTTCAGCAAATGGTGCTGGGAAAATTGGACAGCTAAATGCAAAAAAATGAAGTTGGAACACTCCCTGACACCATACACAAAGATCAACTCAAAATGGATTAAAGACCTAAATGGAAGACCAGAAACCATCAAACTCTTAGAGGAGAATATAGGCAATATAGGACATGAATCAAAGCAAGATCTTCTCTGACCCACCTACTAGAATAGCAGGACTAAAAAGAAAAATGAACATATATGAGAAGCCCTCAGTGAACATTATCCTCAATGGTGAAAAACTGAAAGCATTTCCTCTAAGATCAGGAACAAGACAAGGGTGTCCACTTTCACCACTCTTATTCAACATAGTCCTGGAAGTTCTAGCAACAGCAATAAGAGAAGATAAAGAAATCAAAGGAATCCAGATTGGAAAGGAAGATTGGAAGTGTCCCAAGGACACTATTACAAAACTACTAGAGCTAATCAGCGAATTCAGCAAAGTTGCAGGACACAAAATCAATATACAGAAATCACTGGCATTCCTATACACAAACAATGAAAAATCAGAAAATGAAATCAAAGATGCAATCTCCTTCACCATTGCAACCAAAAGAATCAAATATCTAGGAATAAACCTTCCCAAAGAAACAAAAGAACAGTACACGAAAAATTACAAAACACTCATGAGAGACATTAAAGAAGACTTAAACAGATGGAGAGATATTCCATGTTCCTGGGTTGGAAGAATCAATATTGTGAAAATGACCATACTACCAAATGTCATCTATAGATTCAATGCAATCCCTATCAAACTACCAATAACATTCTTCACAGAACTAGACCAAAGAATAACAGTTCATATGGAAACACAAAAGACTTCGAACTGACAAAACAATCCTGAGGAAGAAGAATGGAGCTGGAGGAGTCAGCCTCCCCAACTTCAGACTCTACTACAAAGCAACAGTCCTCAAGACAGTATGGTACTGGCACAAAAACAGAAATATCGACCAATGGAACAAGATCAAGAACCCAGAGATAAACCCACACACCTATGGGTACCTTATTTTTGACAAAGGAGGCGAACATATAAAATGGGATAAAGACAGCCTCTTCAGCAAATGGTGCTGGGAAAATTGGACAGCTAAATGCAAAAAAATGAAGTTGGAACACTCCCTGACACCATACACAAAGATCAACTCAAAATGGATTAAAGACCTAAATGGAAGACCAGAAACCATCAAACTCTTAGAGGAGAATATAGGCAATATAGGACATGAATCAAAGCAAGATCTTCTCTGACCCACCTACTAGAATAGCAGGACTAAAAAGAAAAATGAACACGTGGGACCTAATGAAACTTAAAAGCTTTTGTACAACAAAAGAAGCTACAAAAAAGCTGAACAGACAGCCCACAGAATGGGAGAAAATCATAGCAAATGAAACAAAGACACACAATTAATCTCCAAAATCTACAAGCAATTCAGACAACTCAACACTGGAAAAATGAACAACCCAATCAAAAAATGGGAAAAGGACCTAAACAGACACCTCTCCAAAGAGGACATACAGATGGCTCCAAAACACATGAAATGATGCTCAACTTCACTTATAATTAGAGAAATGCAAATCAAAACTACAAAGAGATACCACCTCACACCCGTCAGAATGGCCATCATCCACAAATCGACAGACAATAAATGCTGGAGAGGATGTGGAGAAAAGGGAACACTCCTGCATTGCTGGTGGGAATGTAAATTGATACAGCCGCTATGGAAGACAGTATGGACATTTCTTAAAAAACTAAAAATAGAAGCACCATACGACCCAGCAATCCCACTCTTAGGCTTATACCCTGATGAAAACAAATCTGAAAGAAGCACCTGTACCCCAATGTTTATTGCAGCTCTCTATACAACAGCTAGAACATGGAAGCAACCTAGATGCCCATTGATGAACGAATGGATCCAAAAGCTCTGGTACATATATACAATGGAATACTACACAGCTGTAAACAGAAATATCGACCAATGGAACAAGATCAAGAACCCAGAGATAAACCCACACACCTATGGGTACCTTATTTTTGACAAAGGAGGCGAACATATAAAATGGGATAAAGACAGCCTCTTCAGCAAATGGTGCTGGGAAAATTGGACAGCTAAATGCAAAAAAATGAAGTTGGAACACTCCCTGACACCATACACAAAGATCAACTCAAAATGGATTAAAGACCTAAATGGAAGACCAGAAACCATCAAACTCTTAGAGGAGAATATAGGCAATATAGGACATGAATCAAAGCAAGATCTTCTCTGACCCACCTACTAGAATAGCAGGACTAAAAAGAAAAATGAACACGTGGGACCTAATGAAACTTAAAAGCTTTTGTACAACAAAAGAAGCTACAAAAAAGCTGAACAGACAGCCCACAGAATGGGAGAAAATCATAGCAAATGAAACAAAGACACACAATTAATCTCCAAAATCTACAAGCAATTCAGACAACTCAACACTGGAAAAATGAACAACCCAATCAAAAAATGGGAAAAGGACCTAAACAGACACCTCTCCAAAGAGGACATACAGATGGCTCCAAAACACATGAAATGATGCTCAACTTCACTTATAATTAGAGAAATGCAAATCAAAACTACAAAGAGATACCACCTCACACCCGTCAGAATGGCCATCATCCACAAATCGACAGACAATAAATGCTGGAGAGGATGTGGAGAAAAGGGAACACTCCTGCATTGCTGGTGGGAATGTAAATTGATACAGCCGCTATGGAAGACAGTATGGACATTTCTTAAAAAACTAAAAATAGAAGCACCATACGACCCAGCAATCCCACTCTTAGGCTTATACCCTGATGAAAACAAATCTGAAAGAAGCACCTGTACCCCAATGTTTATTGCAGCTCTCTATACAACAGCTAGAACATGGAAGCAACCTAGATGCCCATTGATGAACGAATGGATCCAAAAGCTCTGGTACATATATACAATGGAATACTACACAGCTGTAAAGAGAAATTCAGAAGAATCAGCCCTAATGAGGTGACTGGATCTAGAACGTATCATAGAAAGTGAAGTCAGTGAGAAAGAGAAGGACAAATACAGTATATTAACACATATATATGGAATCTAGTAGGATGGTGATGATGGTACATGCAGTGAAGCGACAGAAAGACAGACATGGACGGTGGACATATGGACATTGTGGGGAAGGAACAGAAGGTGGGAGGTGTAAAGGAAGTAGCATGAAGGCCTGTACTATCATATGTACAGAAGAAAATAGCTCTAGTCATTGCTCTGTGAGAAAAGAGGATCCTTCAGGGGTGCTGTGTGACGGCCTGGAGGGGTGGGATGGGGGGGATATGCATATGACTAATCTGGGAACATACATATCTGTAAACAACAAAACTCTGTAAAAGTTAAAAGTAAAATAAAAGTTAAAGAGAAAAAACAAAAAACCAGATTTGTCAAGAAGTGAGAGAGGTCCTGTGTAGGAGGCAGAATGCCTCCTGAGGCCCAATGTCAGCTTTTTATCATCAATTAATATTTTTATTATAGTAGGAAACACATCCATGTTTGTTGGTTTTCTAAACGTGGGAAAATAAAAGGCAGAGAAAGTCAGTTGACTTTCCTTGTGCATGGATCTACTTCACTCATTTGTATTTCTTTTCTGGTCTCTGTAGACATTTGAGTTTATGACTCAAGGAATTTGACATTGCCATTCCTAATGAGCCATTTGACTAGAAAAAGTTCTGTTTGGGCATTAAATTTGGATAGAAAAAGAAGTTTTCATATACAGCAAAACTATGAATATATATTTCTGATATTTATCCCAAACAAACCAGCAAACAAAGCAGTGAAAAATGCTACAGAATCAGAGAGTTTGGAGAGTTTGTATGCATCAGGGAGCCTGGAAAAAAGCATATGAAAAATATTCAATTATTCTTGAGCCAAGACTTAAAGGATGAGAGGGATTTTTCTTGGCAGAGGAAACTTTATTACTTCATGATGAAGTCTGGGAGTAAATATTGGAACTTTGACGTACTCTTTCCCACTTTAATTTTTTTCCTTAGAGCATTCATTACTATTTTCCACACTTAAATCCTTCCACGGAGGGGTCAGGAGAACATGGATACATTACGTCTGGCAATCTTATGTGCCTCATTCCCCATAGAATCAGTACTATTAGAATTTAAAAGTGAGAAACTTGTAAGGTACAGAAAGAGTCCTGGAGTTGGATTCACCAGTCCTGGATTGAGTCCTGACTCTGCTTCTTAATTCTTGGGTGACTTTGAGGAGGACAAGCTTCTTCTCCTATACCCGGTTGGTAGAAATAATTCCACCTCACAGGCTGCCATGGAAGTTTAAATGGAAGTACATGAAGGCATGTTTTAATCTGTGCTGTTGCTGTTGTTCAGTCGCTAAGTTGTGTCCAACTCTTTGCGAGCCTGTGGACTGCAGCACGCCAGGCTCCACTGTCCTTCACTGTCTCCCAGAGCTCAAACTCATTGAGTTGATGATGCCATCTAACTATCTTGTCCTCTGTCACCCCCTTCTCCTCCTGCCCTCAATCTTTCCCAGCATCAGGGCCTTTTCCAATGAGTTGTCTCTTCACATCAGGTGGCCAGGGTATTGGAGCTTCGACTTCAGCATCAGTCCTTCCAATAAATATCCAGAGCTGATTTCCTCTAGGATTGACTGGTTTGATCTCCTTGACAGTCAAGGGACTCTCAAGAGTCTTTTCCACCACCAGAAAACATTGATTCTTTGGTACTTCTGAAGTGTGCTCTGGTCACCTCTTATCAGGGGTACCTGGAATCCACACATGACCAGTGACAGTCATCTATTAATAGGTCACCTGGTTAAGATGTTGTCTGTTAGGCTTCTCTGCTGGAAAGTTACTATTTTTTCCCCTGTCCATAGTTTATTCTTTTTTTTTTTTTTTTTTTTTAATTTTTGGCCTCTTCCATTGTTTTTGGACTTTTTAATTTTCTTCCATCTTTATCCTTTGACCTGTGTGGGCCTCCCATTGCAGTGGCCTCTCTTGTTGCAGAGCACTGGCTCTGGGTGCATGTGCTCCAGAGCACTGGTTCGTAATTGGACATATTTGTCCAGCCTCTCTGAGGTACGTGGGATCTTCCCGGGCCAGGGATTGAACCGGTGCCCCTTGCACTGCAAGGCGGACTCTTCACCCACTGGACCACCAGGGAAACCCCATAGTTTAGTCTTTGAGTTTAGTCATAGAGTCCAGGCAGTGGGATAGGAGATAAGTTCTACCTTTGGGGTGTGGGTGTGGGTGTCTGCATGCAATATCTAGAATCCTGTAAGGAAACTGCATTTTTTTAGACCATCAAATAACAGAAACAATACTGATTGTCAGTTTCGTTTAGCTCCTGCCTACTTAACCTCTGCTAAGAATGTTAAGATTAGTGTTTCAGCTAAAGAATGGGTATGAGAATCAAGGATCGCTGATAACCTAGAACTCCTCAAACCAGAAAATAGTTTCGTGCTGAGAGTTTTATGTTTGATTTCAGGCAGGTTGGTGGGAGGAAACAATTTCTTAAAGTGCAAACCATACACTTAGGACACCGCCAGATGGCGCTAGGGAGTAACAACGCCGTTTCTGGCTCAGGGACTGTTGCTAAATAAACTGGCTACGGAAGAAGCATCTTGCTCAGCATATTACTGCAATTTTGTCGCTAGGGAGTAACGAATCGCATCGTTAATTCTATCTCGACTTCAGCATCAGTCCTTCCAATAAATATCCAGAGCTGATTTCCTCTAGGATTGACTGGTTTGATCTCCTTGACAGTCAAGGGACTCTCAAGAGTCTTTTCCACCACCAGAAAACATTGATTCTTTGGTACTTCTGAAGTGTGCTCTGGTCACCTCTTATCAGGGGTACCTGGAATCCACACATGACCAGTGACAGTCATCTATTAATAGGTCACCTGGTTAAGATGTTGTCTGTTAGGCTTCTCTGCTGGAAAGTTACTATTTTTTCCCCTGTCCCTAGTTTATTTTTTTTTTTTTTTTTTAATTTTTGGCCTCTTCCATTGTTTTTGGACTTTTTAATTTTCTTCCATCTTTATCCTTTGACCTGTGTGGGCCTCCCATTGCAGTGGCCTCTCTTGTTGCAGAGCACTGGCTCTGGGTGCATGTGCTCCAGAGCACTGGTTCGTAATTGGACATATTTGTCCAGCCTCTCTGAGGTACGTGGGATCTTCCCGGGCCAGGGATTGAACCGGTGCCCCTTGCACTGCAAGGCGGACTCTTCACCCACTGGACCACCAGGGAAACCCCATAGTTTAGTCTTTGAGTTTAGTCATAGAGTCCAGGCAGTGGGATAGGAGATAAGTTCTACCTTTGGGGTGTGGGTGTGGGTGTCTGCATGCAATATCTAGAATCCTGTAAGGAAACTGCATTTTTTTAGACCATCAAATAACAGAAACAATACTGATTGTCAGTTTCGTTTAGCTCCTGCCTACTTAACCTCTGCTAAGAATGTTAAGATTAGTGTTTCAGCTAAAGAATGGGTATGAGAATCAAGGATCGCTGATAACCTAGAACTCCTCAAACCAGAAAATAGTTTCGTGCTGAGAGTTTTATGTTTGATTTCAGGCAGGTTGGTGGGAGGAAACAATTTCTTAAAGTGCAAACCATACACTTAGGACACCGCCAGATGGCGCTAGGGAGTAACAACGCCGTTTCTGGCTCAGGGACTGTTGCTAAATAAACTGGCTACGGAAGAAGCATCTTGCTCAGCATATTACTGCAATTTTGTCCTGAAAGAATATCTTTAACTTTTAACAATAAAAATAACATTTATTTGGTTTCTTAAAACTGATCAAGATAAAACGATGTCCAGGGGTTTCCGCATCAATTTTAAAGTCTGAAGTCTGTTTCAGTGAGAACAACTTTTTCTTGGGTTTGTACTCAGCTAGGTATCTTTATTTTCACAACGGTCAGTAAAGTGAAGAATCAGAAGATTACTGATGTTACTACAAACTAGTACGCTTGTATTTTATCCCCAAAAGCTATTCATTGTTATTAGCTAGAACTGGTATAAACCAGTGAGGACCACAGCACTTACAAGCTAACATTGGTTAGTAAGGACTCTGGGATTGTATTAATGTGTCTTCCCTACAGACCTCAGCTTTGTATAGCCCCCGTTAACTGGGTTGTCGAGACAGATTCAGGGACAGGAAGGGGAAAAAAAGAAAGAAAGAAAGGAGGAGTTATGATATAGACAGAATCAAACTTAAATAGAGAAAATAAAATAGGCCCACAGAATTTAGCTTTGGGAGCGTTCACTCTTGGATTTATTGAGCTCAGAATAAACAAAAGTTCCTATTGCTTCCTTAAAGTTCAGTATTCATTAATTTGATGTATAGAAGTGTCAAAGAATATTTCCATTGGAAAACTTTTCTTGGCTACCATTTTGTATAATATGGCATACTGAATGTTATGTCAAAACCAGGCTGTATGTTGATATATATTTTTTAATTTGTATCAGGGTATATTTTGATATTTTATTTGTATGAAAAGTTTGGTCAAAATTTGTCTTCTCTCTTTAAAAAAAATATTGTGGGAAATGCCAGATGGCATATTGAATTTTTTTTAAAAAAGGCTCCCTTTAATTGTATCATCTTAAGAGAGTAACTCAGAGCATTTTATAGGTTTGAGTGTGTGAAATTCTTTGCTGCTAAATGAATTCTAAGAGAGTAGAGGAGCAATCTTCCTCAAACAATAGCTACACTTTGTTGAGCTGTTTACTATGAGCCTGGCAGTGTGGTAGGCACATGTGTTTTCTCATTTCGTCTGTAGAATAACACCATGGGAAGATGTAGGCTCCATTTTACAGATGAGGAAACTGAGTTTCAGAGAGGCTAACTGACTGACTTATCCAAGATGAGAAAACCAGTAAGGGGCTGAGCCCAGAGTCTGCCTGCTCTAAACCGGAACAGGCTTTCTTCCCATAGGAGGTTTACTATGGTGGAATCAAATTCAGATCATTCCTGTCACGGTGACAGCAAGTCATTACGCTTCATCTTAGCCTTCTGTTCACTTTTCTTTTACATCAACACTTAATCCAAGAAACTGTGCTAAATACCAAGATCAAAAAAAGAGATTATGTTTTATTTCAGTAGCAAACAAGAAAAGTGGAACTTCCCTGGTGTCTAGCGGTTAAGAATCTGTGCTTCCTCTGCAAAGGTTACAGCTTCAATCCTTGATCGGGGAGCTAAGGTCCCACATGCTACATGGTGTGGCATGCATACATACATCAATAAATAAAACAAGAAAAGCACCTGAATTTAGATTCATTATACGGTTACGACCCCTAAAAGGGTCTTGTTCTTTGCACGTCCTTGGCAAAGTAACTGCACCCATCAATTCACTTTAGAAGGGTAGGTGAAACTCTTACTGTAGGTTTGAACATGCTGGATTTTCTTGTTGTTACTGAATGAATGCTAAGATGGCAGAAGAAAAATTCTGCAGAACCTGGCTAGGGAAAAACAAAGGATTCAATATGGATGGTCTGGATTAATTTATTCCATCGGGAAGCTTGATGTCAGGTTGTCCTGTCATTCTCCAGCACTAATTAGGGTATATTTTGATATTTTATTTGTATGAAAAGTTTGGTCAAAATTTGTCTTCTCTCTTTAAAAAAAATATTGTGGGAAATGCCAGATGGCATATTGAATTTTTTTTAAAAAAGGCTCCCTTTAATTGTATCATCTTAAGAGAGTAACTCAGAGCATTTTATAGGTTTGAGTGTGTGAAATTCTTTGCTGCTAAATGAATTCTAAGAGAGTAGAGGAGCAATCTTCCTCAAACAATAGCTACACTTTGTTGAGCTGTTTACTATGAGCCTGGCAGTGTGGTAGGCACATGTGTTTTCTCATTTCGTCTGTAGAATAACACCATGGGAAGATGTAGGCTCCATTTTACAGATGAGGAAACTGAGTTTCAGAGAGGCTAACTGACTGACTTATCCAAGATGAGAAAACCAGTAAGGGGCTGAGCCCAGAGTCTGCCTGCTCTAAACCGGAACAGGCTTTCTTCCCATAGGAGGTTTACTATGGTGGAATCAAATTCAGATCATTCCTGTCACGGTGACAGCAAGTCATTACGCTTCATCTTAGCCTTCTGTTCACTTTTCTTTTACATCAACACTTAATCCAAGAAACTGTGCTAAATACCAAGATCAAAAAAAGAGATTATGTTTTATTTCAGTAGCAAACAAGAAAAGTGGAACTTCCCTGGTGTCTAGCGGTTAAGAATCTGTGCTTCCTCTGCAAAGGTTACAGCTTCAATCCTTGATCGGGGAGCTAAGGTCCCACATGCTACATGGTGTGGCATGCATACATACATCAATAAATAAAACAAGAAAAGCACCTGAATTTAGATTCATTATACGGTTACGACCCCTAAAAGGGTCTTGTTCTTTGCACGTCCTTGGCAAAGTAACTGCACCCATCAATTCACTTTAGAAGGGTAGGTGAAACTCTTACTGTAGGTTTGAACATGCTGGATTTTCTTGTTGTTACTGAATGAATGCTAAGATGGCAGAAGAAAAATTCTGCAGAACCTGGCTAGGGAAAAACAAAGGATTCAATATGGATGGTCTGGATTAATTTATTCCATCGGGAAGCTTGATGTCAGGTTGTCCTGTCATTCTCCAGCACTAATTAGTACAAGAGACTTATTATGGCTTTCGGGTGTTCTTTTTGTCTAAAAAGTACAGGAATAAAACACTGGGAAAAAGTGGAGTGCGTGCTCAGTCACTATGTCCAACTCTTTTACAGTCCCGTGAACTGTAGCCCACCAGGCTCCTCTGTCCATGGGATTTCCGAGGCAAGAATACTGGAGTGGATAGCCATTTTCTTCTCCAGGATCTTCCAGAACGAGGGATCAAACCTGTGTCTCCTGCACTGACAAGCAGATTCTTTACTACTGAGCCATCAAGGAAGCCCTGGGAAAACATTGTTGTTGTTCAGTTCCTAAGTTGTGTCCAACTCCCCACGGACTGCAGCACACCAGGCTTCCCTGTCCTCCACAAACTCCTGGAGTTTGCTCAGTCTCCATGTTCATTGAATTGGTTATGCTATCCAACCATCTCATCCTCTGTCATCCCCTTCTCCTCCTCCTTAAAAGTTAATTCTCAGTCAAATGGTGCATCTTTCCATTCATGTTTCTGCTGGGGTTGGTGGAACCCTCAAGAAGTTGAGCTCTGGGCTTCCCTGGTGGTCCAGTGGGTAAGGACACCACCTTGCAGTGCAAGGGGAGCCGGTTGGATCCCTGGCCTGGGAAGATCCCACGTGCCGCAGAGCGACTGGACCGATGTGTCCAATTACCGAGCCGGAGCTCCGGAGTGCATGCGCTCAGAGCCGGTGCTCTGCGACGACAGACGCCACCGCGATGGGAGGCCTACAGGAGCCGAAGAACGAAGATGGATGAAAATGAATAAATGAAAGACCAATAGAAGTGGCCCGCCTGCTCCCCTCCCTCCCCAACCCGATCCCCCCGCCCAAAATAAATAAATAAATAAATCTTTAAAAAAAAAGAAGAAGAAGAAGTTGACCTCTGGTCATTTTAGCAAGCACAGTACAGCAGGGACTTGCCTGGCTGTGGCCTGATTGGCTGTTGGTGATCGTACTATCCGTCTCCTTTAAGAACCAAGCAGTTGTTCCTGGAGGAGAGAATGATCAGAATAGGTTTCTCACTGTTCACTGCTCCCTGTCCAAGGTCAAGCAACAATTTAGCAGCTAAACCCAGCTCAGAACTGGGTGTTCCTGACGTCTACCCTGTATTTAGACCTCCTTTTTGTGCTTCTGCCTCTTTACAGACAAAAACGAAGGTTAGGAAGCGTCCATCAGAAACCAGATGTTGATTCTTTGTTCTGTTTGACAGACTTGGAGGCCCTTTCGAATCAAGGAAACTCAGTCTTTCCTCCTTCATGATATCACAATTATTTGTCTTCTAAGTGGATATTCCGAGGCAAGAATACTGGAGTGGATAGCCATTTTCTTCTCCAGGATCTTCCAGAACGAGGGATCAAACCTGTGTCTCCTGCACTGACAAGCAGATTCTTTACTACTGAGCCATCAAGGAAGCCCTGGGAAAACATTGTTGTTGTTCAGTTCCTAAGTTGTGTCCAACTCCCCACGGACTGCAGCACACCAGGCTTCCCTGTCCTCCACAAACTCCTGGAGTTTGCTCAGTCTCCATGTTCATTGAATTGGTTATGCTATCCAACCATCTCATCCTCTGTCATCCCCTTCTCCTCCTCCTTAAAAGTTAATTCTCAGTCAAATGGTGCATCTTTCCATTCATGTTTCTGCTGGGGTTGGTGGAACCCTCAAGAAGTTGAGCTCTGGGCTTCCCTGGTGGTCCAGTGGGTAAGGACACCACCTTGCAGTGCAAGGGGAGCCGGTTGGATCCCTGGCCTGGGAAGATCCCACGTGCCGCAGAGCGACTGGACCGATGTGTCCAATTACCGAGCCGGAGCTCCGGAGTGCATGCGCTCAGAGCCGGTGCTCTGCGACGACAGACGCCACCGCGATGGGAGGCCTACAGGAGCCGAAGAACGAAGATGGATGAAAATAGAGAAACGAAAGACCAGTGAAAGTGGCCCGCCCGCTCCCCTCCCTCCCCAACCCGATCCCCCCGCCCAAAATAAATAAATAAATAAATCTTTAAAAAAAAAGAAGAAGAAGAAGTTGACCTCTGGTCATTTTAGCAAGCACAGTACAGCAGGGACTTGCCTGGCTGTGGCCTGATTGGCTGTTGGTGATCGTACTATCCGTCTCCTTTAAGAACCAAGCAGTTGTTCCTGGAGGAGAGAATGATCAGAATAGGTTTCTCACTGTTCACTGCTCCCTGTCCAAGGTCAAGCAACAATTTAGCAGCTAAACCCAGCTCAGAACTGGGTGTTCCTGACGTCTACCCTGTATTTAGACCTCCTTTTTGTGCTTCTGCCTCTTTACAGACAAAAACGAAGGTTAGGAAGCGTCCATCAGAAACCAGATGTTGATTCTTTGTTCTGTTTGACAGACTTGGAGGCCCTTTCGAATCAAGGAAACTCAGTCTTTCCTCCTTCATGATATCACAATTATTTGTCTTCTAAGCAGTCGCCAAGTTCAAATGAAACTTATACTACTTTTGGATCAAAAGCCAGTCATAGGGCTTCCCCTGGTGGTCCAGTGGGTAAGGACACCGCCTTGCAGTGCAAGGGGCGCGGGTTGGATCCCTGGCCTGGGAAGATCCCACGTGCCGCGGAGCGGCTGGACTGATGTGTCCAATCACCGAGCCGGAGCTCTGGAGCGCATGCGCCCAGAGCCGGCGCTCTGCGACGACAGACGCTACCGCGATGGGAGGCCCACAGGAGCCAAAGAACAAAGACGGATGAACATAGAGAAAGACCAATGGAAGTGGCCCGCCTGCTCCCCTCCCTCCCCAACCCGACCCCCGCCCAAAATAAATAAATAAATCTTTAAAAAAAAAAAAAAAAGCCAGTCATAAATAAAGCCTTAACCTTCTGCAGTAAATACATATTTCTGATTGAGTGTCATGACCATGGAAGAAATAATAGCCATTTAGGCAAAAACAAAAGCAAAAGAAGAACCAGAAAGTAACTGACAGGAAGTTTCTAGCAAGGACAGAACTTGGGTTTCTCTTGACCAATGACATTTGTAGTATAACTACCCTAATCCAAGCCCGCTCCCATGTTAATATGCTAGGAGAAGAGACACTGGATGCTAATCAGTTATTAACAGAAAAGTCAGACAGGGCCAGGCTGCAATTTCTCTTTTTTTTTTTTTCAGGCTAAAATTTTATATTCACCCTTATACCTAGAAAAAAAATTACTGAACGTCCTTTTTGCCGCATTTCTACCACTAGGAGGCTTCTGGTATAAAGAAACCAATAGTTAACATTCAAAAAACTACAAATAAAAAACCCAGATATTTTAATCCAAGCAGTACCATTAATTCAAGCTCTACCACTAACTGATATGAATAAATTAGTTGATTCATTTTATCTCAGGTAAGTGGCCAGAGTCGATGGTGACTAGCCTTATTAGGTAAAGCCACTGCCTTTTGCAAATGGGTTGTAATAGAATTGATATCTGAGACATAGTATGCTCAAGATTCAGACTCTGAATTTAAACTCAGATCTTTGACTCCCCCTATAGTGTTCCTTCTCTGCAGGAGAAAACGGCCACCCACTCCAGCATTCTTGCTTGGAGAATCCCATGGACAGAGGAGCCTGGTGGGCTACAGTCCATGGGGTCACAAAGAATTGAATGCAACTGAAGCAACTGAGCATAGTGTTCTTTCTACCACTGAACACCGTGGATTTTGATTATGGTGGTCAGAAGCTAGCTTTAACACCTTTTGGAAAACATACATTTTTTGAAGACAGTGTATTCTATTTATTCTTTCTCAAACCAGTAACAATGTGGACTTTTTCTTTTATATTTTGGCTCAAAGGGTCTCTCAAAGGCCATGGAATTTACTGTTTTTAAAGAAGTGCCTTATAATATATTTTAACTAAGTTTATTTTATATATTTTTTTTAAAAAGTAGGCTGAGGTTTGAGCTAGCGAGCTCCTGTAGAAGACACAGCTTCCAATAATAGAAATAAAGTGCTCAGTGAATGCAATGTGCTTGAGTAATGCCCAAGCCATCCTCTCCCCCGTTCCCTGACCCACCAATCGTGATCTGTGGAAAAATTGTCTTCCTCTAAACCAGTGCCTGCTGCCCATAAGGTTGGGGATTGCTGGATGCTCTAGAACTTCAGAGCGAACCTGGGTTGTTTTCTACACCATTCCTAACACAGATCTGCAGTTTGAGTGGCCACTGATGGCAGTGCAGTTCACAAGTCTTTGAAGTGCATGTTTCAGTGGGAACGGATCATCCTTCCTTACTCTGACCGGAAATTGGCTTCTTCAAATTACTGAACGTCCTTTTTGCCGCATTTCTACCACTAGGAGGCTTCTGGTATAAAGAAACCAATAGTTAACATTCAAAAAACTACAAATAAAAAACCCAGATATTTTAATCCAAGCAGTACCATTAATTCAAGCTCTACCACTAACTGATATGAATAAATTAGTTGATTCATTTTATCTCAGGTAAGTGGCCAGAGTCGATGGTGACTAGCCTTATTAGGTAAAGCCACTGCCTTTTGCAAATGGGTTGTAATAGAATTGATATCTGAGACATAGTATGCTCAAGATTCAGACTCTGAATTTAAACTCAGATCTTTGACTCCCCCTATAGTGTTCCTTCTCTGCAGGAGAAAACGGCCACCCACTCCAGCATTCTTGCTTGGAGAATCCCATGGACAGAGGAGCCTGGTGGGCTACAGTCCATGGGGTCACAAAGAATTGAATGCAACTGAAGCAACTGAGCATAGTGTTCTTTCTACCACTGAACACCGTGGATTTTGATTATGGTGGTCAGAAGCTAGCTTTAACACCTTTTGGAAAACATACATTTTTTGAAGACAGTGTATTCTATTTATTCTTTCTCAAACCAGTAACAATGTGGACTTTTTCTTTTATATTTTGGCTCAAAGGGTCTCTCAAAGGCCATGGAATTTACTGTTTTTAAAGAAGTGCCTTATAATATATTTTAACTAAGTTTATTTTATATATTTTTTTTAAAAAGTAGGCTGAGGTTTGAGCTAGCGAGCTCCTGTAGAAGACACAGCTTCCAATAATAGAAATAAAGTGCTCAGTGAATGCAATGTGCTTGAGTAATGCCCAAGACATCCTCTCCCCCGTTCCCTGACCCACCAATCGTGATCTGTGGAAAAATTGTCTTCCTCTAAACCAGTGCCTGCTGCCCATAAGGTTGGGGATTGCTGGATGCTCTAGAACTTCAGAGCGAACCTGGGTTGTTTTCTACACCATTCCTAACACAGATCTGCAGTTTGAGTGGCCACTGATGGCAGTGCAGTTCACAAGTCTTTGAAGTGCATGTTTCAGTGGGAACGGATCATCCTTCCTTACTCTGACCGGAAATTGGCTTCTTCATTGGTAGTTCTATCCAGTGAGTTAGGTTTAGTTACTCTGTTTCCAAAAGCTCTTCGATTGATAACTGGCTTCCCCCTTTTTTTTTTTTAACTTCATGCCATGAGCTTTTTCTCAGTTATTTATTATTTTCATCCATCTTTATTCTTAGGCCTGTGTGGGCCTTCCATTGCAGTGGCCTCTCTGGTTGCAGAGCACCGGCTCTGGGCGCATGCGCTCCAGAATATTAGCTCCTAACTGGACATACCGGTCCAGCCGATCCGCAGCACATGGGATCCCCTGGGGCCAGGGATTGAACCGGTGCCCCTCGCACTGCAGGGCAGACTCTCTACCCACTGGAACACCAGGGAAGCCCTTCCACTTCTAATTAAACATTTTAATTGTAGAAGTAATCCGGTTATTTGAGGAAAGATTAGAAAATACAGATAAACCAGATGAACACTATATCTCTCAGCCTTCCCATATTGCCATCTGAATAATTGATAAGTCATTGCTTATTTCAAAATACATAGTAAAATTTTTTACACACACCAATTAAGGAGTAGCTGATTTGGTTAAGAGAGTTCTAGATAGTTAAGGATTACACATTCTAAATTAAAATTTTTTGCTTTTGAAATATATTAATATATATGTATATATTAAAAAATATAGAGCACTGAGGGAAGAACTTGTCTTTGTTTTGGTTTCAGAGGGATGATGCAAATAAAGAATAAATTCCTATGGAGGGGCACCTCTTTTATTATTTATTTATTTATTTATTATCATCCATCTCTTTATTCTTTGGCCTATGTGGGCCTCCCATTGCAGTGTCCTCTCTGGTTGCAGAGCACTGGCTCTGGGCTCATGTGCTCCAGAGCGCTGGCTCGTAAATGGACACACTGGTCCAGCCACTCCATGGCAGGGGGGATCTTCCCAAGTCAGGGATCAAACTGGTGCCCCCTGCACTGCAAGGTGGACTCTTCACCCACTGGGCCACCAGGGAAGCCCCAAATTCTTTTTTTTTTTTTAATTTATTTATGACTATAGTCAACCAGGCTCCCCTGTCCATGGGATTCTCCAGCAAAAATACTAGAGTGGGTTGCCATGTCCTCCGCCAGGGAATCTTCCCTACCCAGGGATCAAGTCTAAGTCTCCTGCATTGCAGACATATTGTTTACTCTCTGAGCCACCAGGGAAGCCCTAAAAAAAGAGAGAAATATTTCATGTAGACTTTTTGGATAATGCATCAGCTTTTCCAGTGGACCTAGTGAATGTCTCTTTGACGGTCCATAAACATGGTCTCCTCGTGACACATTCACGCCCACATGGAAGCAGCTGAGTCATGGGACCCCTATTCTTGCTGTCCCTCACCAGATGTGATGGGTGTCCTACGAGTGTGCCGTCAAGGTAGAAGACACAGCACAGCTCTTTACCCTCCCGTTCTGGAAATAAAGTAAAACAGAACCAAACCCAGAAACAGAGCACCTGTCTTCTTTATTGATCTATTTCTCTGTGCATCTCCTCCCCTTCCTGCTCCCTCTCCCTCCCTCTTCCTCTCTCCTCTCCCCAACTCTGCCGTCACCACTTCTAACGTCTGCACCAGCTGACATTGCTGATGGTGTCCACAGTTCGTAATTCTATTTCTATTCTTGTATCTTCTGCTTTTCGTCACTTTGCCCATACTCTTTTGCTTTGAAGAGAGACACTGATCTTTTAGAGACATAGCTAGCAAAAAAAACATGCTCTTCTCATCTACTCTTTCACACTGAATGGCAACTCAATCCAGCACAGAATTTAAGATACAATCGTGGGCCTTTGGATGCAGTGGGAACTGCTGAGAATTCATTCCTGTCTTTTCCCCTTGGTCCCTGATGGTAAAGACCTGGTGTTGCTGGCAGGTGCATGTGTGCATGCTGAGTCCCTTCAGTCATATCTGATTCTTTGTGACCCCATGGACGGTAGCCTGCCAGACTCCTCTGTCCCTGGGATTCTTCGGGGAGGAACACTAGACTGGGTCACCATGCCCTCCTTCAGGGGATCTTTCCAACCTAGAGCTGGAACCCACGCCTCTCACATCTCCTGCACTGGCAGGTGGATTCTTTACCACTGAGCCTCTGGGGAAGCCCATTGTTCTCTTAGACCTGTATTAGTACTAGTATATTCTCTGCATTAGTATATTCAATGTATTAGTATGCAATCCATCTTATTTTGGTGAGGAGCATGGCATTTGAGATTTTTAAATACAGTAGAGCAGATCTTTGTGAATTCTCTTAGAAGTTATGACTGACTGGTACAAATATTATTATCAACATATGCACAAAATTTTTATCTTTTTCTATGAAGCTCATTATATTCCTCTCTCATACTCTGGGAACATTTTTAAAAATCCAAAAACATGGTTATAGCACTGAAAAGGCCTAAGATGATTTTTGATACTGGAAGGAAAAAGAAGCATGATTTAACAGTCACAGAAAGAACATTTTTAAACAAATAGCACTGCTTTAAGATGCCATCAAGTAAAGACACAGCACAGCTCTTTACCCTCCGTTCTGGAAATAAAGTAAAACAGAACCAAACCCAGAAACAGAGCACCTGTCTTCTTTATTGATCTATTTCTCTGTGCATCTCCTCCCCTTCCTGCTCCCTCTCCCTCCCTCTTCCTCTCTCCTCTCCCCAACTCTGCCGTCACCACTTCTAACGTCTGCACCAGCTGACATTGCTGATGGTGTCCACAGTTCGTAATTCTATTTCTATTCTTGTATCTTCTGCTTTTCGTCACTTTGCCCATACTCTTTTGCTTTGAAGAGAGACACTGATCTTTTAGAGACATAGCTAGCAAAAAAAACATGCTCTTCTCATCTACTCTTTCACACTGAATGGCAACTCAATCCAGCACAGAATTTAAGATACAATCGTGGGCCTTTGGATGCAGTGGGAACTGCTGAGAATTCATTCCTGTCTTTTCCCCTTGGTCCCTGATGGTAAAGACCTGGTGTTGCTGGCAGGTGCATGTGTGCATGCTGAGTCCCTTCAGTCATATCTGATTCTTTGTGACCCCATGGACGGTAGCCTGCCAGACTCCTCTGTCCCTGGGATTCTTCGGGGAGGAACACTAGACTGGGTCACCATGCCCTCCTTCAGGGGATCTTTCCAACCTAGAGCTGGAACCCACGCCTCTCACATCTCCTGCACTGGCAGGTGGATTCTTTACCACTGAGCCTCTGGGGAAGCCCATTGTTCTCTTAGACCTGTATTAGTACTAGTATATTCTCTGCATTAGTATATTCAATGTATTAGTATGCAATCCATCTTATTTTGGTGAGGGAGCATGGCATTTGAGATTTTTAAATACAGTAGAGCAGATCTTTGTGAATTCTCTTAGAAGTTATGACTGACTGGTACAAATATTATTATCAACATATGCACAAAATTTTTATCTTTTTCTATGAAGCTCATTATATTCCTCTCTCTACATACTCTGGGAACATTTTTTAAAAATCCAAAAACATGGTTATAGCACTGAAAAGGCCTAAGATGATTTTTTGATACTGGAAGGAAAAAGAAGCATGATTTAACAGTCACAGAAAGCATAGCACTGATTCAATATTAAACATAATTATGCACTGCTTTAAGATGCATACTGGGTCATGTAGCAAAAACGTATATATAATGGATTATGGACATTTCCCATTTTGATGGTTTAATGTGAAGTGTCTGCTATGGTAAATGTGATTTAACACCACATTTTTTTCTTCTTATGAATAAGTTATTGATTTAAAATTTGTATGCTCCTTTAATTCATAAAAGAATAATCTGGAGAAATTATACGGCACTTTATATTTCCAAAGTTATTCACAAACTTTAAATGAATAATGCAGACAGCACCCCAGGGATCAGACCACAGCCTGTAGACATCTGATTTCCATGAGGGCTCCTGGGGAATATGGTCATACAAATCGCTATGTTTAGAAATTGTACATAATGAGACATGTGCAGTTTCTACAGGGAAGAGGGGGTCTTGAGCCTATCAAACACATGAAGAAAAGTTCCTGGAGAATGAAATAGGCAACGTTATTTTAATAGGCTGCAGCACTACCTATGGTAGTGCAAACAGGAGATGGAGCATCTTAAAAGTGATCCATAATCTCATCCAGTGAAGACTTGAAACAAAGACCCGGAAGCCTGAAAGGTCACTTGTCCTGTGAGATTTTCTTATCCCTTATCAGTAAGTTGGGGAGCATAGCAACACCTGCTTAAACCTATTTTAAGAAGGCTTTCTGGGCTTCCCTGGTGGTCCAGTGGATGGGGACACCGCCTTGCAGTGCAAGGGGCGCCGGTTCGCTCCCTGGCCTGGGAAGATCCCACGTGCTGCAGAGCGGCTGGACCGATGTGTCCGATTACCGAGCCGGAGCTCTGGAGCACATGCGCCCAGAGCCGGTGCTCTGCGACAACAGAGGCCACGATGGGAGGCCCACAGGCAAAAAAAAATATTATTATCAACATATGCACAAAATTTTTATCTTTTTCTATGAAGCTCATTATATTCCTCTCTCTACATACTCTGGGAACATTTTTTAAAAATCCAAAAACATGGTTATAGCACTGAAAAGGCCTAAGATGATTTTTTGATACTGGAAGGAAAAAGAAGCATGATTTAACAGTCACAGAAAGCATAGCACTGATTCAATATTAAACATAATTATGCACTGCTTTAAGATGCATACTGGGTCATGTAGCAAAAACGTATATATAATGGATTATGGACATTTCCCATTTTGATGGTTTAATGTGAAGTGTCTGCTATGGTAAATGTGATTTAACACCACATTTTTTCTTCTTATGAATAAGTTATTGATTTAAAATTTGTATGCTCCTTTAATTCATAAAAGAATAATCTGGAGAAATTATACGGCACTTTATATTTCCAAAGTTATTCACAAACTTTAAATGAATAATGCAGACAGCACCCCAGGGATCAGACCACAGCCTGTAGACATCTGATTTCCATGAGGGCTCCTGGGGAATATGGTCATACAAATCGCTATGTTTAGAAATTGTACATAATGAGACATGTGCAGTTTCTACAGGGAAGAGGGGGTCTTGAGCCTATCAAACACATGAAGAAAAGTTCCTGGAGAATGAAATAGGCAACGTTATTTTAATAGGCTGCAGCACTACCTATGGTAGTGCAAACAGGAGATGGAGCATCTTAAAAGTGATCCATAATCTCATCCAGTGAAGACTTGAAACAAAGACCCGGAAGCCTGAAAGGTCACTTGTCCTGTGAGATTTTCTTATCCCTTATCAGTAAGTTGGGGAGCATAGCAACACCTGCTTAAACCTATTTTAAGAAGGCTTTCTGGGCTTCCCTGGTGGTCCAGTGGATGGGGACACCGCCTTGCAGTGCAAGGGGCGCCGGTTCGCTCCCTGGCCTGGGAAGATCCCACGTGCTGCAGAGCGGCTGGACCGATGTGTCCGATTACCGAGCCGGAGCTCTGGAGCGCATGCGCCCAGAGCCGGTGCTCTGTGACAACAGAGGCCGCCACGATGGGAGGCCCACAGGGGCCGAAGAACAAAGATGGACGCAAATAGATAAATGAAAGACCAATGGAAGTGGCCGCCCTCCCTCCCCCACCCTCCCTCAAAAAAAAAAAAATAAGAAGGTCTTCATGGAGGGAAGAGATGCAGATGTGGACCAGGGGCTGTGGACATGGGGCCGGGTGGGGCGGGGAGGGGAGGATGGGCTGAAGCGGGACATTAGGATTGACGTATACACACTCCCGCGTGTACAACAGAGAGCTCGAGGGAAGCTGCTGTGGAGCACAGAGAGGAAGAGAGGGAGGGGATGCATGTATACATATAGCTGATTCACTTAGGTGTACAGCAAAATGACCACAACATTGTAAAGCCATCATACTTCAATTAAAAAATAAAATGAATCACAGGTACAGCCTCCTGAAGGGAAAAATAAAAGCACTCTCCATTCAGGACTGGATATGTCTTTTTTTTTTAGGTGAACAGGCTTTTTGCTATGTCGACTTCTCTCGTTGTGGACCTTGGGCTCTAGGGTAGTAGTTCTGGCACATGGGCTCAATAGTTGTGGCTCATGGGCTTAGATGCTTCACAGAACGTGGGATCTTCCTGGATCAGGGATTGAACCTGTGTCGCCTGCACTGGCAGGCAGACTCTTCACCACTGAGCTAGCAGGGAAGCCCTGGATATATCTTTTTGAACAAAATTTCAATAAAAGGTGACTTTTATTTCCAGAAAAAACAAAGAGAGAGAAGGCATTCATGAAGGGAATGGGTAGTTCAGGAAAGAAGGAAATGGCAAAAAGGAAGAATTTACTGTGATCTCTACTAACTTCTTATCCCTTATCAGTAAGTTGGGGAGCATAGCAACACCTGCTTAAACCTATTTTAAGAAGGCTTTCTGGGCTTCCCTGGTGGTCCAGTGGATGGGGACACCGCCTTGCAGTGCAAGGGGCGCCGGTTCGCTCCCTGGCCTGGGAAGATCCCACGTGCTGCAGAGCGGCTGGACCGATGTGTCCGATTACCGAGCCGGAGCTCTGGAGCGCATGCGCCCAGAGCCGGTGCTCTGTGACAACAGAGGCCGCCACGATGGGAGGCCCACAGGGGCCGAAGAACAAAGATGGACGCAAATAGATAAATGAAAGACCAATGGAAGTGGCCCGCCCGCTCCCCTCCCCCCCCACCCTCCCCCCCCAAAAAAAAAAAAAAAGAAGGTCTTCATGGAGGGAAGAGATGCAGATGTGGACCAGGGGCTGTGGACATGGGGCCGGGTGGGGCGGGGAGGGGAGGATGGGCTGAAGCGGGACATTAGGATTGACGTATACACACTCCCGCGTGTACAACAGAGAGCTCGAGGGAAGCTGCTGTGGAGCACAGAGAGGAAGAGAGGGAGGGGATGCATGTATACATATAGCTGATTCACTTAGGTGTACAGCAAAATGACCACAACATTGTAAAGCCATCATACTTCAATTAAAAAATAAAATGAATCACAGGTACAGCCTCCTGAAGGGAAAAATAAAAGCACTCTCCATTCAGGACTGGATATGTCTTTTTTTTTTAGGTGAACAGGCTTTTTGCTATGTCGACTTCTCTCGTTGTGGACCTTGGGCTCTAGGGTAGTAGTTCTGGCACATGGGCTCAATAGTTGTGGCTCATGGGCTTAGATGCTTCACAGAACGTGGGATCTTCCTGGATCAGGGATTGAACCTGTGTCGCCTGCACTGGCAGGCAGACTCTTCACCACTGAGCTAGCAGGGAAGCCCTGGATATATCTTTTTGAACAAAATTTCAATAAAAGGTGACTTTTATTTCCAGAAAAAACAAAGAGAGAGAAGGCATTCATGAAGGGAATGGGTAGTTCAGGAAAGAAGGAAATGGCAAAAAGGAAGAATTTACTGTGATCTCTACTAACTTTCTCCAGGTGGCTCAGTAGTAAAGAACCTGCCTGCCACTGCAGGAAACGTGGGAGGTGCAGATTCAGTCTCTGGGTCAGGAGGATGCCATGGAGTAGGAAATGGCACCCCACTCCAGTATTCCTGCCTGGGAAATCCCGCGAATGGAGGAGCCTGGTAGGCCCCAGTCTGTGGGGCCGCAGGGAGTCGGAGATGATGGAGCACGTTTTGTCAACTATCTTCGTGGCTCTCTTTGCTTCTATTGCCAAGTTTTAAGGTGGGTCTGTCTCTCTAACGTATGCTCTAGATGGCGCAGGCCTGCTGCAACCACCAATTGTTGGAGAATGAATCCCCTCTCACACTGCTCTGCCCTCATGCTGCTCTGCTTACTGTCAGGCTCTACTCCACCTTACTGTGGTTTTGGCTCTTGAGTGGCAAGAGAACAGCTAGTTTGAATTGTCTAGCAGGTACATATTCATTGCTACTCTTAGATTCAAACAGCTAACAGTTGCTGGTCTCACCCAAGAGAAGACTGAGGATAATGCAGGAGCCTTATGATGCTATGGATCCAGACTTAGCATTTTATTCCATCATTCTAGCGTGCGGGCTTGTCACTTCATGCTTGTCACCTCGCAGCTGAAAGACGCCTGCTATGCAAGTGTACCACACCCATTTGATGAAGGAGGATGTGGATGCCATGGGACCAGCAACCTTCTGCTTGCCTCCTATTGGTTAGCATAGTCACATGACCCCTCCTAACGTTTCCCAAAAAAAAGGGGTGGAAACTGTGGCCAAAATACAGCGATTGCCACAAGTTCTAGTCCCTTTCCAACCTCTCCTTGAGGATCAGAACGTGGGATCTTCCTGGATCAGGGATTGAACCTGTGTCGCCTGCACTGGCAGGCAGACTCTTCACCACTGAGCTAGCAGGGAAGCCCTGGATATATCTTTTTGAACAAAATTTCAATAAAAGGTGACTTTTATTTCCAGAAAAAACAAAGAGAGAGAAGGCATTCATGAAGGGAATGGGTAGTTCAGGAAAGAAGGAAATGGCAAAAAGGAAGAATTTACTGTGATCTCTACTAACTTTCTCCAGGTGGCTCAGTAGTAAAGAACCTGCCTGCCACTGCAGGAAACGTGGGAGGTGCAGATTCAGTCTCTGGGTCAGGAGGATGCCATGGAGTAGGAAATGGCACCCCACTCCAGTATTCCTGCCTGGGAAATCCCGCGAATGGAGGAGCCTGGTAGGCCCCAGTCTGTGGTGCCGCCGGTAGTCGGAGATGATGGAGCACGTTTTGTCAACTATCTTCGTGGCTCTCTTTGCTTCTATTGCCAAGTTTTAAGGTGGGTCTGTCTCTCTAACGTATGCTCTAGATGGCGCAGGCCTGCTGCAACCACCAATTGTTGGAGAATGAATCCCCTCTCACACTGCTCTGCCCTCATGCTGCTCTGCTTACTGTCAGGCTCTACTCCACCTTACTGTGGTTTTGGCTCTTGAGTGGCAAGAGAACAGCTAGTTTGAATTGTCTAGCAGGTACATATTCATTGCTACTCTTAGATTCAAACAGCTAACAGTTGCTGGTCTCACCCAAGAGAAGACTGAGGATAATGCAGGAGCCTTATGATGCTATGGATCCAGACTTAGCATTTTATTCCATCATTCTAGCGTGCGGGCTTGTCACTTCATGCTTGTCACCTCGCAGCTGAAAGACGCCTGCTATGCAAGTGTACCACACCCATTTGATGAAGGAGGATGTGGATGCCATGGGACCAGCAACCTTCTGCTTGCCTCCTATTGGTTAGCATAGTCACATGACCCTCTAACGTCAAAAGAGGCTGGGAAATGGAGATTCTAGCTTTCACCACTTTGATTGGAGAGAAAGATATGGAGGAGAGTTGGGCATGGAAACTGTGTAAGCCAAAATACAGCGATTGCCACAAGTGTAAACCAAATAAGTCCCTTTCCAACCTCTCCTTGAGGATCAGAAGTGATGGACTCCATAGTG
This sequence comes from Tragulus kanchil, assembly GCA_022376925.1. Lineage (NCBI taxonomy): Eukaryota > Metazoa > Chordata > Mammalia > Artiodactyla > Tragulidae > Tragulus > Tragulus kanchil. Next base: position 69,938,352 of record JAIOJX010000003.1, on the reverse strand, counting down.
CTTCCTATATTTCACCAGCACACTTTCTCTGTTTAAAAGTGAAATTCCCGCTCTGTAGGTTACACTAGGAAAGAAAAATCATCACAAGAATATGGATTCGTTTATGAATTCCCTCAGTTAATGTTCAAATTACTGAGTATCTATCGTCTTATTGCCAAACACTGGGATACAATGTTGACTAATGTGTGGTTTTTAAATCTTCAAACATATGTTTTCTCTGTATGGTGCTTTATCAGTCAGAAATGGCCTCAGATACCAAAAAGCAGAACATTTAAATAATGGTAACTTAAATCTATGAACAACCTATGGTTCCTGTCTAAAAACTTCAAATGGAGGTGTGTAGCTGTATCTCTGTAATCCTCCTCATGTGTAAAAGAAGGCTGCCCTGACTTTAAACATCTTATTCTTTACTAATGTGCTCAATTAGTACAGAATGGTGACAGAAATGCTTTCTCATGCTTTCTTTCTTTTAGAATAAATTACTCTTCCACAGAGGACTCCTTAGCTGATCCACTGTCTAGAAAAGGGTCAGGTGTCCATCCAAAGTATCTAGTGAATGAGGGAGAGGGGACTAGGAATTAATATTGGGTAACCAACCAAGAGTGTCGTCACAGGTGCTTTATAACTTTCCCCATAGTTTTACTCTCATGAACTCCTCTTATGACTCAGAGCAACTACCATCCACACTCACTCGAGACTCAGACATAGAATAAGAGGTGCAGGCAGTAACTGCCATGTGAGAACTTCTGCCTGGAATGTAATTTAAAGTTCCTTTGAAGGCGCAAATGTAATACAAGGGTTTTAAAGACACTGCCTTCTGCCTATAAAGTAAGTCTACGTGATCTCAAGGAGTAATTCAGATGATTTAGTAGTTTGGGAAGATAATTAGAAAGTAGAATGAAATGAGACATCAAGATGCATGGATTCAAGACTCAGCGTTGGGTAAGACACCTGAAACATTCAGAGGCTCTGTTTTCTCATCTGTAAAATTATATCCTTGAACAGAATTCGGTGACCCTTAACTTTTTTTCATATGTAAGATTAGCTATATAATCATGAGCTTGAAGTCATGAGGGGGAATCATCTCTTTCCAACCTCTTTTTTTTTTACAAATAAGAGAACTTCGTCTCAGGTAGGTCACCATTTATCCACACTCAATCATTTCTAAGTTAGACATTTGAGTCCTAGCATATAATACGCGAGGGCTTCCCAGGTGGCACGAATGGTAAAGAACCCACCTACTAGTGCAGGAGACGTAAGAGACCTGGGTTGAAGCTCTGGGTCAGGTCAGGGAGATACCCTGGAGGAGGGTATGGCAACCCACTCCAGTATTCTTGCCTGGAGAATCCCATGGACAGAGGAGCCTGGAGGGCTGTGGTCCATAGGCTTGCAAAGAGTTGGACACGACTGAAGCACCCTAGCAAACGGATGCACATATAATACACCATATTTTCACTAGCAATCAGTGCTGCATCCTGACAGACTGAAACACAAAGCCTCCTCCTCTATAGTTTTATCTCTTCAGTAGCATTTACCCTACTTTTTTTTGTGCTCAATTAGTACAGAATGGTGACAGAAATGCTTTCTCATGCTTTCTTTCTTTTAGAATAAATTACTCTTCCACAGAGGACTCCTTAGCTGATCCACTGTCTAGAAAAGGGTCAGGTGTCCATCCAAAGTATCTAGTGAATGAGGGAGAGGGGACTAGGAATTAATATTGGGTAACCAACCAAGAGTGTCGTCACAGGTGCTTTATAACTTTCCCCATAGTTTTACTCTCATGAACTCCTCTTATGACTCAGAGCAACTACCATCCACACTCACTCGAGACTCAGACATAGAATAAGAGGTGCAGGCAGTAACTGCCATGTGAGAACTTCTGCCTGGAATGTAATTTAAAGTTCCTTTGAAGGCGCAAATGTAATACAAGGGTTTTAAAGACACTGCCTTCTGCCTATAAAGTAAGTCTACGTGATCTCAAGGAGTAATTCAGATGATTTAGTAGTTTGGGAAGATAATTAGAAAGTAGAATGAAATGAGACATCAAGATGCATGGATTCAAGACTCAGCGTTGGGTAAGACACCTGAAACATTCAGAGGCTCTGTTTTCTCATCTGTAAAATTATATCCTTGAACAGAATTCGGTGACCCTTAACTTTTTTTCATATGTAAGATTAGCTATATAATCATGAGCTTGAAGTCATGAGGGGGAATCATCTCTTTCCAACCTCTTTTTTTTTTACAAATAAGAGAACTTCGTCTCAGGTAGGTCACCATTTATCCACACTCAATCATTTCTAAGTTAGACATTTGAGTCCTAGCATATAATACGCGAGGGGCTTCCCAGGTGGCACGAATGGTAAAGAACCCACCTACTAGTGCAGGAGACGTAAGAGACCTGGGTTGAAGCTCTGGGTCAGGTCAGGGAGATACCCTGGAGGAGGGTATGGCAACCCACTCCAGTATTCTTGCCTGGAGAATCCCATGGACAGAGGAGCCTGGAGGGCTGTGGTCCATAGGCTTGCAAAGAGTTGGACACGACTGAAGCACCCTAGCAAACGGATGCACATATAATACACCATATTTTCACTAGCAATCAGTGCTGCATCCTGACAGACTGAAACACAAAGCCTCCTCCTCTATAGTTTTATCTCTTCAGTAGCATTTACTCTGCTTAATAGAATTCAGATAATAAGATTTTTTTGAGGTCTACCTTTTAGCTGTAAGATCTCAGGCATATTACTTTGACTCTCTGTAAAACAATCATTGCACCTCCTTCCTATTTTTTCCATTTTATTCTGAGGACTGGATAAAATAATCCAAAGAAGACTGAATATAGGGACTCAGACACAGCAAGGACTTACATCTCAACCACCCATCTCAGGGCTTCAAACTTCCAATCAAGAAAGTGTCCTCGACCAGTCTCCACAGGGGGTGGGTGGAGGGTGAGTCCAAATCTCACTCGCTATTTTGTCTTTATGGAATCATACCTTCTCCCTGCACATTATACCGATCTGAAGGCTCTGCGTAATAACTAGGTTACCATACAGAACTGACGGAGCAATCATTATCACACAGACACGGAGCTCATTAAGCAGCAACGTGTCCAAGACAAATACAGATAACTTAAATCAAGGCATTTCATCAGGGACTCTGATCATGCACGGACTGCAGGGAAACAGGGAACCATCTGACCTTTTATTGAATCAGGTTTTCTCAATTTCAGAGCTATTGATATTTTGGGTTAGATAGTTCTGGGGGGCTCTCCTGTATATTGTAAGGTATTTAGCAGCATCTTTGGCCTCTGCCCCCCAGATGTTAGTCGCACCTCCCTGGCCATGATGATCAAAAATACCTCCAAGACCTCAAGGAATATCCCCCAGAAGCGGTCATAATCTCCCTTCTTCTCTGGCTTGAGAACCCCTTTGTGACCCCACAGACTGTTAGCCCACCAGGCTCCTCTGTCCATGGGCTTCTCCAGGCAAGAGTACTGGAGTGGGTTGCCATTTCTTTCTCCAGGGGATCTTCCCGTCCCAGGGATCGAACTGCGGGTCTCCTACATTGCAAGCTATTCTTTACCAGCTGAGCTACCAGAGAAGCCCAAAGCTTGATAGTAAGTGCATTTTTGTCTTTTTTGGGGGAAGGTTCTCATCAGTTTCATCATATTCTTAAAAAAGTCTAAGCCGTTATAAAGGGTTGGCGCTAATAACACAAAGCCTTTCAAAATAATTACGTAAGCACGCACATCTTCATCTGCAGTTGTAAAACAAACATGTCCACCATCACGGCTAATTAAAATGGTGCAATTTGAAAATTTACTATGAAATCTATCCAGTGATTACTTTCAACTTTTGAAAAAGTACAGAAACGGTATGTGGGGAAGCAGCTATGTTCCAAACTGCGATTCCCAGAAGGCAGGGTTTGTTCATAAAATACTGCCTTCAGCGGAGACTTCCACCGTCTACTGATGTGGCTCTCAACTTCCAAAGGGATTAGCGCTAATGACAAGCAAAATAAATAAATAAGTAAAAATCTAACGTCCTGAGGGGAAATCAAAATCAGTGATGCTCAGTCAAGAAATTCAATGGTGGTATCGACTACAAGTGATTGGACGGAGGGATGGAAGGCGCGAAGGGGAAGGGAAGAGAGAGGAGAGAGGAGGTGAGACAGACAGAAGCCGAAGGAGGAGAGAAGGGACAGACAGGGAGAGAGGCTTCGCAAGAGGCTCCCAAGAGGAGGTCTCTTGGGAGAGGCTCGCTGGAATCTTCGCCTGCTTTTTTCCCCCTTGGCTTGGCTGGAAAGGCGGCTGCCAGACGGAACCCCAGAGACGGCTCCTGCCTCCCATTCCCACGCCCACGCCGGCCTTGCTCGCCCCTTTCCAAAGTGACCACCTCTCAGGAAAGCTCAACAGGGCCAACCGCACCCAGTCTCCAAGGCCCTCCTCTCCATCCCCCAAAGGCGGGTCGGAAACTCCAAAGACCAGACTCTCAAAGCGCCCGGGGAGCTGTGTCTCAAGGAATATCCCCAGAAGCGGTCATAATCTCCCTTCTTCTCTGGCTTGAGAACCCCTTTGTGACCCCACAGACTGTTAGCCCACCAGGCTCCTCTGTCCATGGGCTTCTCCAGGCAAGAGTACTGGAGTGGGTTGCCATTTCTTTCTCCAGGGGATCTTCCCGTCCCAGGGATCGAACTGCGGGTCTCCTACATTGCAAGCTATTCTTTACCAGCTGAGCTACCAGAGAAGCCCAAAGCTTGATAGTAAGTGCATTTTTGTCTTTTTTGGGGGAAGGTTCTCATCAGTTTCATCATATTCTTAAAAAAGTCTAAGCCGTTATAAAGGGTTGGCGCTAATAACACAAAGCCTTTCAAAATAATTACGTAAGCACGCACATCTTCATCTGCAGTTGTAAAACAAACATGTCCACCATCACGGCTAATTAAAATGGTGCAATTTGAAAATTTACTATGAAATCTATCCAGTGATTACTTTCAACTTTTGAAAAAGTACAGAAACGGTATGTGGGGAAGCAGCTATGTTCCAAACTGCGATTCCCAGAAGGCAGGGTTTGTTCATAAAATACTGCCTTCAGCGGAGACTTCCACCGTCTACTGATGTGGCTCTCAACTTCCAAAGGGATTAGCGCTAATGACAAGCAAAATAAATAAATAAGTAAAAATCTAACGTCCTGAGGGGAAATCAAAATCAGTGATGCTCAGTCAAGAAATTCAATGGTGGTATCGACTACAAGTGATTGGACGGAGGGATGGAAGGCGCGAAGGGGAAGGGAAGAGAGAGGAGAGAGGAGGTGAGACAGACAGAAGCCGAAGGAGGAGAGAAGGGACAGACAGGGAGAGAGGCTTCGCAAGAGGCTCCCAAGAGGAGGTCTCTTGGGAGAGGCTCGCTGGAATCTTCGCCTGCTTTTTTCCCCCTTGGCTTGGCTGGAAAGGCGGCTGCCAGACGGAACCCCAGAGACGGCTCCTGCCTCCCATTCCCACGCCCACGCCGGCCTTGCTCGCCCCTTTCCAAAGTGACCACCTCTCAGGAAAGCTCAACAGGGCCAACCGCACCCAGTCTCCAAGGCCCTCCTCTCCATCCCCCAAAGGCGGGTCGGAAACTCCAAAGACCAGACTCTCAAAGCGCCCGGGGAGCTGTGTCTCAGCTCCCAGGCCCCCGGGAAGCCCCCAGAGGACCTGCAACTTTCTCCCCCACGACTCGGTCTGTCTGCCTCCCCAACTCTCCGGTTGGGAGGAGTGGGGCGGGGGCGAGGAGGGCGGGAGGGGCCTCGAGGTCGCGAAAGCCGCCCGGGGGCCGGGTGGGGGCCGGGTAGGGGCCGGGGGAGGAGACCCCGGGCGCCCGGCGGCCCCGCCCCCGCCACGCCCCGCCCCGCGCGCACGGAGGGTCCCCGCCGGCCGCGCCGCGCCCTGGCCGCGTCCGCTCTCCGGGTCCCGGCGGGCGCGAGGGGAGGGGCCGGGCGAGAGGAGGGCCGGGCGGCGGAGGGGAGGAGGTGCCGCGTGCCGCGCCTGCCGGAGGCAGAGCCGCTCCTCCGCCCGCGAGCCCCGGCGCCCCGCGCGCCGCCGCTGGAGAGCCGGGGAGCGGGGGCTGCACGCGCGCCGCGCCGCGCGCCCTCCCGGAGCCCTCCGCCTCCTGCCGGGCCCCGGGGGCCCCGCGGCGGTCGCGGACCGCGGCGAAGAGGGAAGGACGGTCTGGCGCGCCGTGGATGCTCCGCCCGCGAGAGGCAGCAAGTTGTGAGTGCGCCCCGGTCCCGGGAGGGAGGGCGGCCGCCGCCCGCCAGCCATGTGAGTCCCGCGCGCGGCTGCCCCGGCCGCTCCCGGGCCCCGGACGTCCTGCGCTGGGCTGCCGGCCGGCGCTCCCTGCCCGCCGCGTCCGCGGCTGGCGGCTGCCTCCGGGGGGTGCTGCCGCCCCATCCTCGTCTCCTCCGTCCGCGCGGGCCCGGCTGGAAGATGCCCCTCTCCCCTTGGGGGGGGTGGGGGGCCCGGTGTGTGTCTTGGGGGGGGGGGGGGGTGCGGCCGTTGCCGGGGGCTGGCGAAGGGTTCGTCGGGTCTGGCCCCCGGGGTGCCCGGGAACCCCCGGGGTCCTGCCTCCCATTCCCACGCCCACGCCGGCCTTGCTCGCCCCTTTCCAAAGTGACCACCTCTCAGGAAAGCTCAACAGGGCCAACCGCACCCAGTCTCCAAGGCCCTCCTCTCCATCCCCCAAAGGCGGGTCGGAAACTCCAAAGACCAGACTCTCAAAGCGCCCGGGGAGCTGTGTCTCAGCTCCCAGGCCCCCGGGAAGCCCCCAGAGGACCTGCAACTTTCTCCCCCACGACTCGGTCTGTCTGCCTCCCCAACTCTCCGGTTGGGAGGAGTGGGGCGGGGCGAGGAGGGCGGGAGGGGCCTCGAGGTCTCGAAAGCCGCCCGGGGGCCGCGGGGGGGCCGGGTAGGGGTCGGGGGAGGAGACCCCGGGCGCCCGGCGGCCCCGCCCCCGCCACGCCCCGCCCCGCGCGCACGGAGGGTCCCCGCCGGCCGCGCCGCGCCCTGGCCGCGTCCGCTCTCCGGGTCCCGGCGGGCGCGAGGGGAGGGGCCGGGCGAGAGGAGGGCCGGGCGGCGGAGGGGAGGAGGTGCCGCGTGCCGCGCCTGCCGGAGGCAGAGCCGCTCCTCCGCCCGCGAGCCCCGGCGCCCCGCGCGCCGCCGCTGGAGAGCCGGGGAGCGGGGGCTGCACGCGCGCCGCGCCGCGCGCCCTCCCGGAGCCCTCCGCCTCCTGCCGGGCCCCGGGGGCCCCGCGGCGGTCGCGGACCGCGGCGAAGAGGGAAGGACGGTCTGGCGCGCCGTGGATGCTCCGCCCGCGAGAGGCAGCAAGTTGTGAGTGCGCCCCGGTCCCGGGAGGGAGGGCGGCCGCCGCCCGCCAGCCATGTGAGTCCCGCGCGCGGCTGCCCCGGCCGCTCCCGGGCCCCGGACGTCCTGCGCTGGGCTGCCGGCCGGCGCTCCCTGCCCGCCGCGTCCGCGGCTGGCGGCTGCCTCCGGGGGGTGCTGCCGCCCCATCCTCGTCTCCTCCGTCCGCGCGGGCCCGGCTGGAAGATGCCCCTCTGCCCCTTTGGGGGGTTGAGGGCTCACTGTGTGTCTTCGGGGTGGGGGTGGGTGCGGCCGTTGCCGGGGGCTGGCGAAGGGTTCGTCGGGTCTGGCCCCCGGGGTGCCCGGCCCCAACTCGAGGTGAGAGCCCGCTCCCCTCCACCCCAGCGCCAGCTCCCCAGGGCTACCCCCACCCCCACCCCACTTGACTTCCCCAGCCTCGGGGTCCAGACAGACCAACTTCAGCGGCTAATGCTGATGCTGACCGCTGTTGACAAGATTAAAAAAAAAAAAGTAGCCAGAGCTCCCCTGGAGTGAGTGAGGCAGGAGTGAAAGTGGGGCGGTGGGTGGAAAGGAAAGGGCGGGGGCGAGGGTTGGGAACGGAGTGGGGAGGATTTGAGATGGCCCCTGAAAGCTGGAGTGAAGCGTCTGGGAATGGAACCGAGGCCTCTGGGCGTCCGTGTTCTTTGTGAGAAGTGGAAAAAGTGGTTCTAGGGAACTCTGTTTGAAAGGGAGGGCGGGATGCCAAATGAATGCAAGTGGAACCCCTGAAATGACAGGGATTCCATGTCGAGTCCTGGAAGGTGTGGTTTTTTTTTCACAGGCGGCATTGACAGTCATTGGTCCCAATAATTTCATTAGAAGCAATGAATCAAAATTGCGGGTATGAAAATACGTCGTCCGGAGACTTTCGTTCCTCTAGACTAGAGAAGATAGTCAGAGGGAAGGCATTCACAAATGCTACGGAATGTGGATTGGCAGATGCCTAAGTGTTCCATCCATGCTACGCCTAAGCAGTCTATAATTGTGACAATGAGCCTAATTATTTTGCTCCGGCTCATGCAGAGAGTTAATGCACCTAAAGGGACACAGAAAAGTTGCTGAAAATTACGAGCACGAACTCGCAAGCCCACTGAACAAACCACGCTCTGGATCATTTTATTATAATATTCATAATTCTATTTGCTGCCAGTAAAACGGCTACGTTTCTTTTAACGTGAGTCTATGAAGTGGATTCACTGACTTGGCACACAGAAGTCATGCATGTTTTGAAGGAGCTGTCCGAGTTAATTAGGGAACATGAGTACGAGATAAAGACATGAACAAGCTTTGAGCCGGTCTGACAATTTGAATTCCGCAGAAGTGGGCAGAGAGAATGAATTCTCACTTTCGGAGTATGGCAGCATCTCTGAATGTTTATTCATTGAAAGTTAACAGACCAACTGAAGGGGTGTTATCGCTCCTGTAAAAGCATTTAATCTTTCATGTTTCTGATGGTTTTCCCAGGGACCAGAGTCATCCCTGCAGAAGGCGGGAAGTTGATGTCCAGGCAGCCTGAAGGTCCGTTCTGTTAGTAGACACTGCCCTGCCGCAAAACACTGTGGATCATCTGCGGGCACCCGGAGGTGTGCCAGCCTTCGCTCCTTCCTCCAGACCCAGGACAGTGACATTGAGTCCTCCTCTGCCCGTCAGGTGAAAGATGGCATCCAGTCTGACGTGCACCGGGGTTGTCTGGGCTTTGCTCTCGTTTCTGTGTGCTGCCACCTCCTGCGTGGGGTTCTTCATGCCTTACTGGCTCTGGGGCTCACAGCTGGGCAAGCCCGTGTCCTTCGGTACTTTCCGGAGGTGCTCCTACCCGGTCCACGATGAGAGTCGGCAGATGATGGTGATGGTGGAGGAGTGTGGCCGCTATGCCTCCTTCCAGGGCATTCCCAGCGCCGAGTGGAGGATCTGTACCATCGTGACCGGCCTGGGCTGTGGCCTCCTTCTCCTGGTGGCCCTCACCGCCCTCATGGGCTGCTGCGTGTCGGAGCTCATCTCACGGACGGTGGGAAGAGTGGCTGGAGGAATTCAGTTTCTGGGGGGTAAGTGACTTTGCTCCACTTCACTTGTTTACTGAAATCCCAGAGCAATGTTGAAAATTGTGTTCCAGCTGTCTACTGAGATTATGGTAATTGACACTTGGAACGCTAGGGAGACACAGACGTAGAATGGCTTTGGGCACAGATTGCCAAAGTTAGAAATTCCTTTCTGGAATTGTTCTTTATTTCTCTATATCCCCAAACACGTACATCATTGGTCTGCCTAAGTACCACCTCTGTGAGGCAGTAATGTCTAGGTTGTTTATAATGCTGTAGAGGAGACAGTTTGGATTTTATAGCTTCTGGCTCTTTACGATCAACAATCAGCAATTACAGCCTCTGTGTCTTTCTGGAATCCTCAGGTCTTTAAGAGATGAAAACTTCACAGGAAAGTAGAGAAGGTTTTTGATTCAACATTGTCATCATAAGCCTTTTATATGCTTCGATGGATGTAAAACTGAGCCTTGCCCCATCTTCAACTTTATTTGTAAATATAGTGATTATTGTTTGAAATGAAAGGTCAGTTTTACAGGAACAATTGTGAATTTCACTATGCCACAAAGAGACTTAATTATCTTGGTAGGACTGCTTTTGTTGTGGATCATCTGCGGCAGGTGTGCCAGCCTTCGCTCCTTCCTCCAGACCCAGGACAGTGACATTGAGTCCTCCTCTGCCCGTCAGGTGAAAGATGGCATCCAGTCTGACGTGCACCGGGGTTGTCTGGGCTTTGCTCTCGTTTCTGTGTGCTGCCACCTCCTGCGTGGGGTTCTTCATGCCTTACTGGCTCTGGGGCTCACAGCTGGGCAAGCCCGTGTCCTTCGGTACTTTCCGGAGGTGCTCCTACCCGGTCCACGATGAGAGTCGGCAGATGATGGTGATGGTGGAGGAGTGTGGCCGCTATGCCTCCTTCCAGGGCATTCCCAGCGCCGAGTGGAGGATCTGTACCATCGTGACCGGCCTGGGCTGTGGCCTCCTTCTCCTGGTGGCCCTCACCGCCCTCATGGGCTGCTGCGTGTCGGAGCTCATCTCACGGACGGTGGGAAGAGTGGCTGGAGGAATTCAGTTTCTGGGGGGTAAGTGACTTTGCTCCACTTCACTTGTTTACTGAAATCCCAGAGCAATGTTGAAAATTGTGTTCCAGCTGTCTACTGAGATTATGGTAATTGACACTTGGAACGCTAGGGAGACACAGACGTAGAATGGCTTTGGGCACAGATTGCCAAAGTTAGAAATTCCTTTCTGGAATTGTTCTTTATTTCTCTATATCCCCAAACACGTACATCATTGGTCTGCCTAAGTACCACCTCTGTGAGGCAGTAATGTCTAGGTTGTTTATAATGCTGTAGAGGAGACAGTTTGGATTTTATAGCTTCTGGCTCTTTACGATCAACAATCAGCAATTACAGCCTCTGTGTCTTTCTGGAATCCTCAGGTCTTTAAGAGATGAAAACTTCACAGGAAAGTAGAGAAGGTTTTTGATTCAACATTGTCATCATAAGCCTTTTATATGCTTCGATGGATGTAAAACTGAGCCTTGCCCCATCTTCAACTTTATTTGTAAATATAGTGATTATTGTTTGAAATGAAAGGTCAGTTTTACAGGAACAATTGTGAATTTCACTATGCCACAAAGAGACTTAATTATCTTGGTAGGACTGCTTTTGTTGTGAAGGGAAAACAAAAAGCAATATTTAGCAAGTGATGTGTGCTTGTTTCAGATGGGCTGGCTAGTGTCACTAACACCAGAAAAGGTTTGATGTTTACTTGGATTTCCTCCAACAAGTATTGCTTCAATATTTCTGGTCATATGGTTTTAATTATACTTTATATATTTTCCGCTGTGCCTTTCACCGCCGTTTTTCAACCTGACAGGCTGAACTTGTCTGATTTATACTCCACCTTGGTGAAATATGACAGCCTCTGCAGATCGTACAGAACACAGGGAAATAGGAAGCCAGGAAAACATATAAAATATATTATTAACTTCATTACAAAGTCAGAGTCAGCGGCCCTTTCGTTGGGTGCTCTCTTATAGTCTTTTGTGAAAAATCCACAAGAAGAAACACTACAAACGGGGAACCCTGGGATAGAGTCTACATATTGGAGAAATACCAAAAGATGATTTCAGATCATCTAATGTAAAACTTTCAAGTAGCGTTTTGAGTATGAAATGTCTTGTGCTGAAAATGCAAGGGGCCCAAAGTTTTGCCTTTCAGAGTAAGAGAGCTACAGTTGTTTGCAGTGCCTCACTTCCTTCCCAGATGTAACCTTGTTCTCCTGTTTGTCCCTGTGGTTCCGCGTCTCTGCTCTTCCCTAGGAGACAACGTGGGGGGCTTAACTGTCCTTTCTTCACTCTTCCGCGTTGAACACAAGTCTTGGTGTGTGATGTGTAGGTGCTTACAGAATGACAGTACAGGAAAACTGTTAGGAAACAGAATGAGGTTTTTGCAGAGAGTGAAAAGTAGAAATCCAGAGTGAAAACCTCCTTGATAACCTCAGATTTGAAGAACAGGACGTATGCCAGGAATATTTAAAAGTTTTTTTCTCTAAGAATTAACTTTTGACTTGCTATTTGTGTTTCACTTGGCTCAGGAAAAATACTTGGGCAGTTTCTCTTTCTCCTGGTAAAGATTACTTTTCCTTTTATGCCCTTCATTTTTGGGCAGGGACTACTCTTATTTCTGGCATAACAGGAAAGTGCTTACGAAGAGGAATCGGTTTTTATTGATTACCTTTAAATATCTACTGCGGGAAGGCAACAGGAAGTAAATCTGAGACTCATGAGGTTATGCTTCCCTCTCGAAGCTATCTATAGATTTGGAGGAATTATAAAGAGCTTAATGTTCTACTTTACAGAATACTCAAGGGGAAAGGCCATTGCAGAAGTTATGTATACTTCTAAAAGGTCTGTTTTTTCCCTCGTATATGCTTTTCATGAACTCTGGCTTGTTAAGAGTTACTGACATTGAGCTGAGGATATAGGTTCTTATTAGCATGTCTCAAATAGATTTCTCATATCCTGCAGAAAATAATTCTGAATGTGAAACCTAAGAGGACTTTTTTGATTTGAACCTTTTCTGGGCCCAAGTAAAGTAAATATATCTGCACTGTCCAAGATAGTAGTCACTTTACCATTAAACAATAACTTGAGTTACAGAAAAGATTTTGAAAAGTCTGCCATGAATTGCTGTCACTTAGTGATAAACCAGTTGACCAAAAAAAAAAAAAAAACTTCAGAAAGAATTCCTTCTGTTGTTCGTTTCATAATTGTTCGAGTTTTTATACATCAAACTTGAGTGATAAATCATTTTATGAAAGTTTTCAGAAAATAGGTCAGTTTCATAAAGACAGCAAAATACCAAATCCCTGAGTTCTATGAATTGAATGCTTCTGAGATAGAGTCAAGGTAACAGGGCGCTCTGCTATAAGGCGGATTCTCCTTCTAAAATGGATCCACCCAGAAAGGTTATGTTTAGCTAAAGTTAGGATTGCTCCAAAAACAACAGGAAGCAGGAAAATGGCCGAGTGAAGAAGCATCCTGCTTAACCCTGCCTGCTGTGTCCGGCGTGCGCACATATGGTGTAGCATCAGGCAGTATAACCCTGCCATACTTTGGAACTAGTTAAAGGACACCATGTCCGCCTTCATTCTGAATCACCGTGCTGTGGTTGCTTAGAGATTACAGTGTCGCCTGCACACGGATGGAACAGCACAGAGGGGGACTGTGGTCCATGGACGTTTACCCCTATAAAAGAAATAACTCCGAGGGATCGATAGCTTCTGCCTTTCTCGCGGTAACGCTCATAAACTTTGATGGCCACCGTCTCCATCTTATATTTTAAGTCATGTCTTTGTCATAATTTTTAAAAACCAGCTCGGGTTGAGGTTTACTCTCGACTGAATTTTTAAAAGGCATGTAGAAGGCCTTCGCGATGTATTGTGTCTCATAAAAAGGTTCACCTGTGGGAAGCGTGGTCTTGGTGTTACGAGATGTTGGAGGTGGTGATGTTTTTGTTTGTGAAACGTAAAATTATGTGCTTTCCAATACGTCATTTAGTGCTTTTATAGACTTTTTAAAGCTTAACACCAAACTTTTGAGGTATGCGTTAGAAAATACCTTATGGACAGGCTCTGTAAATGAAGCACGTAAGGACACGGTAAAGACACATGAAGGCTCTCTTATGGTCTGCCCCCTGGGGCTGGCCATTGTCAGGGACTGAATCTGCCGAATGCATCTTTGGAAATTGCTGGTGCTATAATGAAGGGGCATGGAAAAGAGCCCCAGGTTGGTATTATTCCATGTTTCGTTTGGATGGGAATCACATTTAAGTATAAAATGAGGGGAGAATGCTAATCAGTGGCAAACAACTACCGTTCCAGTTTAGATCCTGTTGGAGTCAGAGAAGCCAGGAGAGACCATCTCCTTAACTAACTGATGGTTAAGTGCCGCTCGAGGCAGGAATGATGACAGAGAGCTTCTTGAAGCATCCTCGTCCCTGTATTGAAAGCTTCGTGGCCTCTTGGGAGCCCCCTCACTATTGGGCTCCACCTGGATTTGTCTTTCATCCTTTGGGGTGAGGACCTGGAACGTCTTCCCCCCATGCTCCTCTTTAAACCTGATCTGACGTGTGACATGTCCCGCTTTCCTTTCTTTCACATCCAGGCTCTCTGTCAAGTCAAGCTGAGGATAAGATGATGAAGTGTTGGTGTGTGAATGGGCGCAGTGCTTTTTCGTGACAATGACGTAACTCTTAAGAAGTTGCTCTGACTTGTAAGAAGTCGAGGCATTTCCCTGGCCAGTTGGGGGAGCAGGCAGAGCTGTTTTTGCTCCACTTTAAAAATCACACCTTAGAGGTCATGAACTGTTTCCTTCTCCTTTTAACCTTACCGTGTAAAGTCCAGGTGAATTGCTTTGAGCTCTGAACAGTGAAAAGGCCTCTATGTCCATAATGTCCGAATTTTCATTTACTTTATGTGGAGTAGAGTCTAAGAGAATCATCTGATTTTTAACTTATTTCCCTTTGTTGCCACTGGCAAACACAACTATAGCCTGAGGCCTGGGTCTGTCTGGACTCTGGACTGGTTAGCTTTAGCTTTATTAACACACTTGGTTTTCGGTTTTGGAGGTGGTGATGTTTTTGTTTGTGAAACGTAAATTATGTGCTTTCCAATACGTCATTTAGTGCTTTTATAGACTTTTTAAAGCTTAACACCAAACTTTTGAGGTATGCGTTAGAAAATACCTTATGGACAGGCTCTGTAAATGAAGCACGTAAGGACACGGTAAAGACACATGAAGGCTCTCTTATGGTCTGCCCCCTGGGGCTGGCCATTGTCAGGGACTGAATCTGCCGAATGCATCTTTGGAAATTGCTGGTGCTATAATGAAGGGGCATGGAAAAGAGCCCCAGGTTGGTATTATTCCATGTTTCGTTTGGATGGGAATCACATTTAAGTATAAAATGAGGGGAGAATGCTAATCAGTGGCAAACAACTACCGTTCCAGTTTAGATCCTGTTGGAGTCAGAGAAGCCAGGAGAGACCATCTCCTTAACTAACTGACGGTTAAGTGCCGCTCGAGGCAGGAATGATGACAGAGAGCTTCTTGAAGCATCCTCGTCCCTGTATTGAAAGCTTCGTGGCCTCTTGGGAGCCCCCTCACTATTGGGCTCCACCTGGATTTGTCTTTCATCCTTTGGGGTGAGGACCTGGAACGTCTTCCCCCCATGCTCCTCTTTAAACCTGATCTGACGTGTGACATGTCCCGCTTTCCTTTCTTTCACATCCAGGCTCTCTGTCAAGTCAAGCTGAGGATAAGATGATGAAGTGTTGGTGTGTGAATGGGCGCAGTGCTTTTTCGTGACAATGACGTAACTCTTAAGAAGTTGCTCTGACTTGTAAGAAGTCGAGGCATTTCCTGGCCAGTTGGGGGAGCAGGCAGAGCTGTTTTTGCTCCACTTTAAAAATCACACCTTAGAGGTCATGAACTGTTTCCTTCTCCTTTTAACCTTACCGTGTAAAGTCCAGGTGAATTGCTTTGAGCTCTGAACAGTGAAAAGGCCTCTATGTCCATAATGTCCGAATTTTCATTTACTTTATGTGGAGTAGAGTCTAAGAGAATCATCTGATTTTTAACTTATTTCCCTTTGTTGCCACTGGCAAACACAACTATAGCCTGAGGCCTGGGTCTGTCTGGACTCTGGACTGGTTAGCTTTAGCTTTATTAACACACGTGTTGTTTAGTTGTTCAGGCGTATCCAGTTCTTTGTGATGCCATGGACTGCAGCGCACCAGGCTTCCCTGGCCTTCACCATCTCTTGGAATTTGCTCAGCGTCATGTCCATTGGGTCAGTGATGCCATCCAAATCTGTCTTCCCCTTCTCCTCCCTTCAATTTCCCCAGCATCAGGGTCTTTTCCAATGAGTTACCTCTTCACCTCAAATGGCCAAAGTATTGGAGTTTCAGCTTCAGCATCCGTCCTTCCAATGAATATTCAGGATTGACATTTTCCTTCTGTTCATATGGTGACTAGGATAGTAAATGTCATATATATGTATTCAGTTAATACTTAATATATTACTTTAATTATTTATTAACAACATTTTCTTATCTGTAAGGTGTGAGCTTGATTTTCTCTACCTTATGGGAATATTTCAAAGTAGAAATAAAATATCACAAATGTGAAGACGTTGAAAGCAGCGGCCCCTTCACTGATGTCACTGTGTAATGTTAGTCTTTGGAAAACATTTATGTTCTGTAGTCATATTAGATTGCTTTGATGCTATATAATTCTACATCTCTCTCTTCAAGCACACTTTGAAAGCTCTGAATGAATTGTCTTATCTGCAGTAAAGAAGCAAGCTGATCTGAATATCTGTGTCCTCCCACAAAATTCATTTGTTGAGATCCTGATGCCTGGTGGGATGGTATTAGGCGCAGTGCTTTTTCGTGACAATGACGTAACTCTTAAGAAGTTGCTCTGACTTGTAAGAAGTCGAGGCATTTCCCTGGCCAGTTGGGGGAGCAGGCAGAGCTGTTTTTGCTCCACTTTAAAAATCACACCTTAGAGGTCATGAACTGTTTCCTTCTCCTTTTAACCTTACCGTGTAAAGTCCAGGTGAATTGCTTTGAGCTCTGAACAGTGAAAAGGCCTCTATGTCCATAATGTCCGAATTTTCATTTACTTTATGTGGAGTAGAGTCTAAGAGAATCATCTGATTTTTAACTTATTTCCCTTTGTTGCCACTGGCAAACACAACTATAGCCTGAGGCCTGGGTCTGTCTGGACTCTGGACTGGTTAGCTTTAGCTTTATTAACACACGTGTTGTTTAGTTGTTCAGGCGTATCCAGTTCTTTGTGATGCCATGGACTGCAGCGCACCAGGCTTCCCTGGCCTTCACCATCTCTTGGAATTTGCTCAGCGTCATGTCCATTGGGTCAGTGATGCCATCCAAATCTGTCTTCCCCTTCTCCTCCCTTCAATTTCCCCAGCATCAGGGTCTTTTCCAATGAGTTACCTCTTCACCTCAAATGGCCAAAGTATTGGAGTTTCAGCTTCAGCATCCGTCCTTCCAATGAATATTCAGGATTGACATTTTCCTTCTGTTCATATGGTGACTAGGATAGTAAATGTCATATATATGTATTCAGTTAATACTTAATATATTACTTTAATTATTTATTAACAACATTTTCTTATCTGTAAGGTGTGAGCTTGATTTTCTCTACCTTATGGGAATATTTCAAAGTAGAAATAAAATATCACAAATGTGAAGACGTTGAAAGCAGCGGCCCCTTCACTGATGTCACTGTGTAATGTTAGTCTTTGGAAAACATTTATGTTCTGTAGTCATATTAGATTGCTTTGATGCTATATAATTCTACATCTCTCTCTTCAAGCACACTTTGAAAGCTCTGAATGAATTGTCTTATCTGCAGTAAAGAAGCAAGCTGATCTGAATATCTGTGTCCTCCCACAAAATTCATTTGTTGAGATCCTGATGCCTGGTGGGATGGTATTAGGAACTTGGGGCTTTGGAGGTGATTAGGTCATGAGGGTGGGGCCCTCACAGATGAGATTAGTGCCCTGAGAAAGAAGTTAGAGAGAGCACCTTGCCCCTTCTGCCATGTGAAAATGCGAGGCGAGGAGAGCCCCCACCCAACCATGCTGACACTGTGATCCTTAACTTCTTGGCTTCCAGAGCTGGGAGGAATGCACTTCTGTTGTTTCTAAGCCACCTAGTCCATGTTATTTTGTTATTGCAGCTCTAATGGATGAAGAGAACAAATTAACTCCCCCTCTCCCCATCCCCCGCTTAACTTTAACACTGTGTTTCACAAACTTAATTGGAAATGGCAGAGTCCTATTTTCCTGCAGTAGGCAATAGCATCTTTTTGAATTAATGGCCAGCACAACACACTTTAGGAAATGCTGAGTTAAAACATGTTATAATTCAGGGCATTGGTGTTTACAGGTGTTTGGCAGTATTTATTGAGTGCCTGCATGCTTAGCTGCTCAGTCGTGTCTGACTCTTTGTGACCCCATGGAGTATAGCCCCCCAGATTCCTCTGTCCCTGGGATTTTCTAGGCAAGAACGCTGGAGTGAGTTGCCATTTCCTCCTCCAGGGGATTTTCCTGACGCAGGGCTCTAACTCACATCTGTGTCTCCTGCATTGGCAGGCAGATTCCTTACCACTGAGCCACCTAGGAAGCCCCAGTATTACTTCACTCACTCTTAAAAAGATGTGGTTTTATATCCTGCCACTTTCTTTTACTGTAGCTGTCCTGATTGGAAGGCAAGCTCCTGGCTGTGTCTGACTCCTTCTTCAGTTCTCTGTTTGCCCTTGGATAGTACCAGCTGCTCGACAGCTACTAGGCTGGTGAACCAGGGTTATAAAGAAGTTGGTGCTATGTAGGAATGGATTTTATTCCTCTGGAGTAGGTTGCAAGAAAATTCAAGGTGGGGACAGAAATCACAGTGCATGGTGTTCACTCATATAAAGGTGCCTTGAGGAAGGAAGAGTCTAGAAATGTACTGAAAAAGCAGAGGTGTGAAGGATGAACATTTTAACTTAAAAAATTTTTTTTTCATGCATAAAGATGGCCTTTCTATTTTGATCGCCTAGTGGAAGAAAGTCAGTTGGTTCATTTATCTCATCCACCCACTGGTGGCTGTCCTGATTACAGCCTCCTGGTTGGCACCATTTGAAACTCAGTTTAGCTGTCCGTGACCTTGGTGCCCAGCAGGTTTCATGAAATTACGCAGCAACGAGCTCTTCTCTGTGTGTCACCATCTTATGTACATTTGACTTCAGAGTAATTTCAGACAGCCATGCTTTGTGTAGTGGTTTTTACCATAACCCTCTTACAGTCCACTTAGAGCAGATCTGGAAATCTGACTCTAATGAGTTTTTAAGATGGTGGAAAATATTGGAGGAGGGACATGTTTTCATTTCTCTATACTTTCCTTATTTAACTCGTGAAGCTTGTGAGTAGTGGCAGATTGTTTTCGTAGCATTACTTACAGCCTGGGATTAGAATAACAAGTTTTCCCCACATGGGATGCTTCGGAATTTTGTATGCAGTCAGATTGCAAAAGAAACTGTTTCTGTAAGATGGTAATTAAGAATTTTTTTAAAAGCCACATGGGAGTATAGCCCCAGATTCCTCTGTCCCTGGGATTTTCTAGGCAAGAACGCTGGAGTGAGTTGCCATTTCCTCCTCCAGGGGATTTTCCTGACGCAGGGCTCTAACTCACATCTGTGTCTCCTGCATTGGCAGGCAGATTCCTTACCACTGAGCCACCTAGGAAGCCCCAGTATTACTTCACTCACTCTTAAAAAGATGTGGTTTTATATCCTGCCACTTTCTTTTACTGTAGCTGTCCTGATTGGAAGGCAAGCTCCTGGCTGTGTCTGACTCCTTCTTCAGTTCTCTGTTTGCCCTTGGATAGTACCAGCTGCTCGACAGCTACTAGGCTGGTGAACCAGGGTTATAAAGAAGTTGGTGCTATGTAGGAATGGATTTTATTCCTCTGGAGTAGGTTGCAAGAAAATTCAAGGTGGGGACAGAAATCACAGTGCATGGTGTTCACTCATATAAAGGTGCCTTGAGGAAGGAAGAGTCTAGAAATGTACTGAAAAAGCAGAGGTGTGAAGGATGAACATTTTAACTTAAAAATTTTTTTCATGCATAAAGATGGCCTTTCTATTTTGATCGCCTAGTGGAAGAAAGTCAGTTGGTTCATTTATCTCATCCACCCACTGGTGGCTGTCCTGATTACAGCCTCCTGGTTGGCACCATTTGAAACTCAGTTTAGCTGTCCGTGACCTTGGTGCCCAGCAGGTTTCATGAAATTACGCAGCAACGAGCTCTTCTCTGTGTGTCACCATCTTATGTACATTTGACTTCAGAGTAATTTCAGACAGCCATGCTTTGTGTAGTGGTTTTTACCATAACCCTCTTACAGTCCACTTAGAGCAGATCTGGAAATCTGACTCTAATGAGTTTTTAAGATGGTGGAAAATATTGGAGGAGGGACATGTTTTCATTTCTCTATACTTTCCTTATTTAACTCGTGAAGCTTGTGAGTAGTGGCAGATTGTTTTCGTAGCATTACTTACAGCCTGGGATTAGAATAACAAGTTTTCCCCACATGGGATGCTTCGGAATTTTGTATGCAGTCAGATTGCAAAAGAAACTGTTTCTGTAAGATGGTAAGTAAAATGAAATGTTAGTACTTTTTCTTCTTGTAATAGCAGATCTTCAAGGGCTACCGTCTGTTCTCGTGTTTACATTATTCTGAGGTTGTGTGTTGTCCTGCAAACCGGGTTCTGGGCAGACAGAGTTGAATCCTGCTCCTCATCAGCTTCGTAGCCCGGGCAAGCAACCGACTCAGCCTGACTTCCTTCACCTTTTGTTCTCGTTATTGTTCAGTCACTCAGTCATGTCCACCTCTTTGTGAGCCCGTGGACTGCAGCACAACAGGCTTCCCTATCCTTCACCATCTCCTGGAGTTTGCTTAAACTCATGTCCATTGAGTCGGGGAGGCCATCCAACCATCTCATCCTCTGTCACCCCTTTCTCCTCCTGCCCTCCATCTTTCCTGGCATCAGGGTTTTTTTCCATTGAGTCAGCTAGTCACATCAGGTGGCCAGAGTATTGGAACTTCAGCTTCAGCATCAGTCCTTCTGGTGAATGTTCAGGGTTGAGTTCCTTTAGGATGGACTGGTTTGATCTGCTTGCTGTCCAGTGGACTTTCAAGAGTCTTCTCCAGCAGCAGAATTTGAAAATATCAATTCTTCAGCTCTCAGCCTTCTTTATGGTCCAACTCTCACATCTGTACATGACTGCTAGAAAAACCATTGCTTTGATTAGGCGGACTTTTGTTGGCCAAGTGCTGTCTCTGCTTTTTAGAAATACTAAGTCACTGGGTCTTTGTGAGGTGTACAAAGTGCTGGGCTCTGCTTTTAGAAAATACATCATGGTTTGACTTCAGAGTAATTTCAGACAGCCATGCTTTGTGTAGTGGTTTTTACCATAACCCTCTTACAGTCCACTTAGAGCAGATCTGGAAATCTGACTCTAATGAGTTTTTAAGATGGTGGAAAATATTGGAGGAGGGACATGTTTTCATTTCTCTATACTTTCCTTATTTAACTCGTGAAGCTTGTGAGTAGTGGCAGATTGTTTTCGTAGCATTACTTACAGCCTGGGATTAGAATAACAAGTTTTCCCCACATGGGATGCTTCGGAATTTTGTATGCAGTCAGATTGCAAAAGAAACTGTTTCTGTAAGATGGTAAGTAAAATGAAATGTTAGTACTTTTTCTTCTTGTAATAGCAGATCTTCAAGGGCTACCGTCTGTTCTCGTGTTTACATTATTCTGAGGTTGTGTGTTGTCCTGCAAACCGGGTTCTGGGCAGACAGAGTTGAATCCTGCTCCTCATCAGCTTCGTAGCCCGGGCAAGCAACCGACTCAGCCTGACTTCCTTCACCTTTTGTTCTCGTTATTGTTCAGTCACTCAGTCATGTCCACCTCTTTGTGAGCCCGTGGACTGCAGCACAACAGGCTTCCCTATCCTTCACCATCTCCTGGAGTTTGCTTAAACTCATGTCCATTGAGTCGGGGAGGCCATCCAACCATCTCATCCTCTGTCACCCCTTTCTCCTCCTGCCCTCCATCTTTCCTGGCATCAGGGTTTTTTTCCATTGAGTCAGCTAGTCACATCAGGTGGCCAGAGTATTGGAACTTCAGCTTCAGCATCAGTCCTTCTGGTGAATGTTCAGGGTTGAGTTCCTTTAGGATGGACTGGTTTGATCTGCTTGCTGTCCAGTGGACTTTCAAGAGTCTTCTCCAGCAGCAGAATTTGAAAATATCAATTCTTCAGCTCTCAGCCTTCTTTATGGTCCAACTCTCACATCTGTACATGACTGCTAGAAAAACCATTGCTTTGATTAGGCGGACTTTTGTTGGCCAAGTGCTGTCTCTGCTTTTTAGAAATACTAAGTCACTGGGTCTTTGTGAGGTGTACATATAGGTCATGTAATACCAGGACTGAAAAGGTAGCTTCCCCATAAATGGCAATCATTACCAATGACTTATTTGACTTAAAATTTTACAATTTAACTTAAAAAGATAATAAGCTTCATTCATTACACAAATATTTACTGAATCCGGCTCTCTGTGAGGCAGAATTCTAGCTCTAAGGATAAATAACATAAGGAATAGAAGCAGACTGAGAAATAAGCGAAAGAAAGAACTTTGATTACACAGTCATCTCTGTTTAGTTTACTGTTGCACTCTGCTGCATTTCCCAGACTAATTTTTGACCGAGTATTATTCTTATTAGAAAGTTACTTATTACTCAGGACCTAGTAAGTGCACCTGTTATTAGCTGTATTTGACCCCTGTAGATCATAATTTGAGGTGCAGTCTGAATAGATAGTCTCAACATCTGCACAGGTATGTTTTGTTTGTTTGAGCTCATACTCCCCTGTCGTGAGTTTTCTCCATCTTGGTAGTTATTTTTCAAACATTACCCTTAGGTTCCATGATGTTTCTCCATTTAAACCCCTATCTCTCCTCTGATATGTAGCTTGATTGGTGACTGTCCGTGTTTTTATCCTTTTTGAATAACCTCAGAGACCAACTGAAAGGAAAATCAGTTCTTTAGTGTTCCAAGTCAATTGTTTTAGAATTCCAAGTCATCTAATAGTAGCTACTTTTTTTAAAAAATTTTTTTTTAAATTAGAGTATAATTGCTTTACAATATTGTGCTAGTTTCTGCTGTAGAACAAAGTGAATCAGCTATGAAGAATGAAAGTGATAGTTGCTCAGTCATGTCCAACTTTTTGTGATCCCATGGGCTGTAGTCTGCCACTCTCCTCTGTCCATGGGATTCTCCAGGCAAGAATACTAGAGTGGGTAACTGTTTCCTTCTCCAGGGGATCTTTCTGACCTTGGGACTGAGCCTGGGTCTCCCACATTGCAGGCAGTTTGAAAATATCAATTCTTCAGCTCTCAGCCTTCTTTATGGTCCAACTCTCACATCTGTACATGACTGCTAGAAAAACCATTGCTTTGATTAGGCGGACTTTTGTTGGCCAAGTGCTGTCTCTGCTTTTTAGAAATACTAAGTCACTGGGTCTTTGTGAGGTGTACATATAGGTCATGTAATACCAGGACTGAAAAGGTAGCTTCCCCATAAATGGCAATCATTACCAATGACTTATTTGACTTAAAATTTTACAATTTAACTTAAAAAGATAATAAGCTTCATTCATTACACAAATATTTACTGAATCCGGCTCTCTGTGAGGCAGAATTCTAGCTCTAAGGATAAATAACATAAGGAATAGAAGCAGACTGAGAAATAAGCGAAAGAAAGAACTTTGATTACACAGTCATCTCTGTTTAGTTTACTGTTGCACTCTGCTGCATTTCCCAGACTAATTTTTGACCGAGTATTATTCTTATTAGAAAGTTACTTATTACTCAGGACCTAGTAAGTGCACCTGTTATTAGCTGTATTTGACCCCTGTAGATCATAATTTGAGGTGCAGTCTGAATAGATAGTCTCAACATCTGCACAGGTATGTTTTGTTTGTTTGAGCTCATACTCCCCTGTCGTGAGTTTTCTCCATCTTGGTAGTTATTTTTCAAACATTACCCTTAGGTTCCATGATGTTTCTCCATTTAAACCCCTATCTCTCCTCTGATATGTAGCTTGATTGGTGACTGTCCGTGTTTTTATCCTTTTTGAATAACCTCAGAGACCAACTGAAAGGAAAATCAGTTCTTTAGTGTTCCAAGTCAATTGTTTTAGAATTCCAAGTCATCTAATAGTAGCTACTTTTTTTAAAAAATTTTTTTTTAAATTAGAGTATAATTGCTTTACAATATTGTGCTAGTTTCTGCTGTAGAACAAAGTGAATCAGCTATGAAGAATGAAAGTGATAGTTGCTCAGTCATGTCCAACTTTTTGTGATCCCATGGGCTGTAGTCTGCCACTCTCCTCTGTCCATGGGATTCTCCAGGCAAGAATACTAGAGTGGGTAACTGTTTCCTTCTCCAGGGGATCTTTCTGACCTTGGGACTGAGCCTGGGTCTCCCACATTGCAGGCAGATTTTTTATGGTCTGAGCCACCAGGGAAGCCCTGAATCAGCTATATATGCATCTATTTTCCTCCCTCTTGAACATCCCTCCCTCCTCTACCCCAACAAAAAAGCTTCCATTATTTTTGACCATGCTGTGTGACGTGCAGGATCTTAGTTCCCCAGCCGGGGATTGAACCCGTGCCCCCGGCAGTGGAAGCTCGAAGTCTGAGCCACTGGGCCCTCACTGAAGTCCCTGAATTAGCTACTTTGTCTACATTGTTTTATAACATCCAAAACACTCTTGTACAGATTTCCTTATTTCATCTTAAAATCTTGCTGCAGCTTTATGCTTTGGGTGTCATGGGAAACAAAAGAAGTGAATATAATATAGGGTTGTGACCTAAAGGAGTGTCTTAATTCATGGCTTTGGCCTCTCCCTCAGAAAGATCTCATTCCACCAACAGCCAGCCTCAGTATTGTGTTCCACAACTAGACTATTTTTTTTTTATCTTCACAAAGCAATTTTTGCCAGTGATACTTGTGGTTGTATGTTGCCACAATGCTCTCTAAGATTAAAGCTCAACTCAAGGCTTTTGAAGCTTTCGTTGCTGATTCTGGGGGGGGAATTGGGTAAAATAAAAATATCTTCGATGCTTGTATATAATTCTTTAAGAACTGTAACAAGTACCTTCTAAGAGAAAGGTAAAATGTGTTTTGAAATCGAGGGTGGCGATGGAGCAGAGCGTGCCATCTATTTTGATATCAGAGGCTGAACCCTGTGAATGGGTGACACATCGCATTGCCTGGAGTGTATTACGAGCAAGTTAATGTCTATGTAGTGACTGTATGTAATTGTATGTAATTGAGACATGTGACTGCAATAGTCATGATCTCTGAGTGACCATTTAAAAAGCCATTGATTATGAAAGCGCCCTTAATGAAAGAAGCATTAAGTTGTGTCCCAAGGTGATATCATGGTGCCCTGTCACACGGATTTCAAATGGCTCAGAGGACCCGTACTCAGTGGCGGCGTCTGTCCTTTGCCCGGGCTCCCTCCCTGCTCACCTCCTCCCTCCTGTCCATCCTCATGGTGCCCGAGAGTCCTCTTCTCGGCTGGGATCACGGGCCTTCATGCTCCTGGTGGGATGAAAGATGTTTGCAGGGTGCCTCCTGTGTGAAAAGTAGAAGTGAAGTCGCTCAGTCGTGTCCAATTCTTTGCGAACTGTGGACGAGCCGTGGGGTTCTTCAGGCAGGAATACTGGGTGTGGCCTTTCCCTTCTCCAGGGGATCTTCCTCACCCAGGGATCAAACCCAGGTCTCCCGCGTAAGGCTCCATTTATCAGGTCACCATCCACTGGTATCCTTCTGGTGGGGTCTTCTCTGCCCAGACCGAATGTTACAGCTTCCTATATACTTGCCTGCTGGCCTCTCCTTCGCCGGTCCTGCCCCTCCTCCCCTTAACAGAGGCCCCTCCTCTGCTTGTCTTTTAGATGGCGCGTCTTGAAGGAATCCTGCCTTGCCTGTGCTTCCTTGGAACTTGATTAACGTTTGTGTTTTCCTCTTGGAGGCCTGTGGGGCAGCCCTGTCTCCCGTGTGTGACTGCCAGCCCTTCTGCTGCAGTCTCTCAGCCCACCCTGTCCTTAGCATGATGTTTACATTCATTTGACAGATGATTTGTTTAAAATCATTTCACCTGAGCCATTTGGAATATTCTCATTTGCGGTCCATGACCTGCTTGGCCTGCATTCTCTGTGTTACACTGTTAATTACCACCGGCCCCCCATTTTGGCTGGACCACTTCTTGTGTCCAGTACCATCCTATGTGATAGCAAAACACCAGCATGGTGGGATTTTCGGTTTTGAATGCCAAAAGACCTGTGCTTTTTAGGGCTTTCCTGGTGGCTCACTGGTACAGAATCTGTCTGCCGATGCAGGAGACATGGGTTCGATCCCTGGACTGGGAAGATCCCTTGGAGTAGGAAATGACAACCCACTCTAGTATTCTTTCCTCAGAAATCTCATGGACAGAGGAGCCTTGCCAGCTACGGTCCGTGGGGTTGACAAAAGTCGGACAGAACCTAGCGACTAAACAATAACACAAGCCCTATGCTTTTTTTACTCAGTGGCGGCGTCTGTCCTTTGCCCGGGCTCCCTCCCTGCTCACCTCCTCCCTCCTGTCCATCCTCATGGTGCCCGAGAGTCCTCTTCTCGGCTGGGATCACGGGCCTTCATGCTCCTGGTGGGATGAAAGATGTTTGCAGGGTGCCTCCTGTGTGAAAAGTAGAAGTGAAGTCGCTCAGTCGTGTCCAATTCTTTGCGAACTGTGGACGAGCCGTGGGGTTCTTCAGGCAGGAATACTGGGTGTGGCCTTTCCCTTCTCCAGGGGATCTTCCTCACCCAGGGATCAAACCCAGGTCTCCCGCGTAAGGCTCCATTTATCAGGTCACCATCCACTGGTATCCTTCTGGTGGGGTCTTCTCTGCCCAGACCGAATGTTACAGCTTCCTATATACTTGCCTGCTGGCCTCTCCTTCGCCGGTCCTGCCCCTCCTCCCCTTAACAGAGGCCCCTCCTCTGCTTGTCTTGTAGATGGCGCGTCTTGAAGGAATCCTGCCTTGCCTGTGCTTCCTTGGAACTTGATTAACGTTTGTGTTTTCCTCTTGGAGGCCTGTGGGGCAGCCCTGTCTCCCGTGTGTGACTGCCAGCCCTTCTGCTGCAGTCTCTCAGCCCACCCTGTCCTTAGCATGATGTTTACATTCATTTGACAGATGATTTGTTTAAAATCATTTCACCTGAGCCATTTGGAATATTCTCATTTGCGGTCCATGACCTGCTTGGCCTGCATTCTCTGTGTTACACTGTTAATTACCACCGGCCCCCCATTTTGGCTGGACCACTTCTTGTGTCCAGTACCATCCTATGTGATAGCAAAACACCAGCATGGTGGGATTTTCGGTTTTGAATGCCAAAAGACCTGTGCTTTTTAGGGCTTTCCTGGTGGCTCACTGGTACAGAATCTGTCTGCCGATGCAGGAGACATGGGTTCGATCCCTGGACTGGGAAGATCCCTTGGAGTAGGAAATGACAACCCACTCTAGTATTCTTTCCTCAGAAATCTCATGGACAGAGGAGCCTTGCCAGCTACGGTCCGTGGGGTTGACAAAAGTCGGACAGAACCTAGCGACTAAACAATAACACAAGCCCTATGCTTTAAAATAGAGATCTGCTTAAGAGCAAACCTTTCTAATTGAGTTCATTTCCAAAGACAATCTTCTGTACTTGATACCATTTTCGTTACGTTTGATCCAGCAGTTACTGATATAGCCAAGATCGTGAATGTAACTGTGAGACAGTTCACAGCTATTTACTGTGTGTTGATTTAGACATTTTTATCAGGGATCTTAGGATTATTCTTGTTTTAATTTTTTAAGGCATTTCCATCCTGTTCTCCGTGGTGGCTGCACCAATTTACACTCCTACCAACAGCGCATGAAGGTTCCTTTTCTCCACACCCTCTGTCGTTTACTGTTTATTGATATTTTCTTTTAGTGGGAGATAAGCAAAATTTCACTGAGGTTACTTTGTTTTGTGTATATCTAAGCTTGGAACCATGTAAATGTTCTAATATATACTTACAAAACAAAATGATATCCCAATGAGAAAAGCAATTTCAAAATATTAATATTAAATGAACTATTAAAAAGTAAATATTAAAATGAGCAAAGCCGTGTACAGTTGACCCTTGAGCAAGGTAGGGGTTAAGGGCACTGACCCTTGTGTGGCTGAAAATCTGCATACAACTTTTGTTTGTAGATCTCTCGATAATGCCATTCTATGTGTGTGAGGCAGTGCCTCTCTGTCGCTGTGACTTGTGTTTCTCTAACGGTGAGTGATGTTGAGCAGCTTTTTTGTGGGCTTGAGTAGGTGTTTTTGCTCCACCACTTCACCATGATTGATTCATCTCTTACCTTTAGATAAAAGTGGACTTGGTTGTTTCTCTCTTGAAAAGGAGAAGAGGTTGTCAGGGATAGGGGCCGAGCGGTGCTGCCGGGCTTTTTTCTTAGCCTTTAGATAAAAGTGGACCCCTTTGTTGTTTAAGTCCAAGTTTTACCGGTCCGTGGGGTGGGGGGATCCCTGGACTGGGAAGATCCCTTGAGTAGGAAATGACAACCCACTCTAGTATTCTTTCCTCAGAAATCTCATGGACAGAGGAGCCTTGCCAGCTACGGTCCGTGGGGTTGACAAAAGTCGGACAGAACCTAGCGACTAAACAATAACACAAGCCCTATGCTTTAAAATAGAGATCTGCTTAAGAGCAAACCTTTCTAATTGAGTTCATTTCCAAAGACAATCTTCTGTACTTGATACCATTTTCGTTACGTTTGATCCAGCAGTTACTGATATAGCCAAGATCGTGAATGTAACTGTGAGACAGTTCACAGCTATTTACTGTGTGTTGATTTAGACATTTTTATCAGGGATCTTAGGATTATTCTTGTTTTAATTTTTTAAGGCATTTCCATCCTGTTCTCCGTGGTGGCTGCACCAATTTACACTCCTACCAACAGCGCATGAAGGTTCCTTTTCTCCACACCCTCTGTCGTTTACTGTTTATTGATATTTTCTTTTAGTGGGAGATAAGCAAAATTTCACTGAGGTTACTTTGTTTTGTGTATATCTAAGCTTGGAACCATGTAAATGTTCTAATATATACTTACAAAACAAAATGATATCCCAATGAGAAAAGCAATTTCAAAATATTAATATTAAATGAACTATTAAAAAGTAAATATTAAAATGAGCAAAGCTTTTACAGTTGACCCTTGAGCAAGGTAGGGGTTAAGGGCACTGACCCTTGTGTGGCTGAAAATCTGCATACAACTTTTGTTTGTAGATCTCTCGATAATGCCATTCTATGTGTGTGAGGCAGTGCCTCTCTGTCGCTGTGACTTGTGTTTCTCTAACGGTGAGTGATGTTGAGCAGCTTTTTTGTGGGCTTGAGTAGGTGTTTTTGCTCCACCACTTCACCATGATTGATTCATCTCTTACCTTTAGATAAAAGTGGACTTGGTTGTTTCTCTCTTGAAAAGGAGAAGAGGTTGTCAGGGATAGGGGCCGAGCGGTGCTGCCGGGCTGTGTTTTAAAGGTGGTTGCATGGACTCAAGCCTTCTCTTCCATTCATTCTGCTGATGGAGAGCATGTCTTAACCTGGTGAGCTGCCGAGACGTCCTGGCTTCTGTGTTAGCCAACATTTTTACTTCAAGATATTGGCAAATCTGGCCATCAGGTTTGGGGCGGGTGGAGAGATAGCCATAGAGCATCAATGAATGCCACGGTTGTGATGTTCCTTTAGAGCCATTGTGCCCGCCTGCCTCTGGTAAGTAACCACAGTGGGGCACGGAGGAGCCCTGAGGGGACAGTAGCTCACAGCGGTAGGTGGCCCTCGGTCCTTTGCACACCAGTGGAGCCCTGGAATGTGTGTGCGTCGAGAGTCGTTTCCTTTAACTCGTCCTTGGAGCCACTTGTGCTCTTTTCCAAAATGCCCGCCTTTCCAGATTTGTGAAATGACTCCCTGAAAGGAAACTCATTCAGCCACCCAGGTGTCCGCTGTCTCGGTGTGGCTCCCAGGGGCGCTGCCTTGTCACTAAGTGTGTGGCCCTGGAGGAGGGAAGAGACAGGCGCTTTGTAAGACTAAAGGAAGCTGCTGAGTTGGGTGTATTTCTTCAACTTGGGGGCAAGTCTTTTTTTTTTTTTTTTTGGCCTCTTTTATTGGTCCTTCATTTATTTATTTTCCTCTGTCTTTGTTCCTTGGCCTGTGTGGGCCTCCCATCGCAGTGGCCTCTCTGGTTGCAAAGCACCGGCTCTGGGCACATGCGCTCCAGAGCGCTGACTCACAATTGGGCATACCAGTCCAGCAACTCTGCAGCACATGGGATCTTCCCGTGCCAGGGATCGAATCGGTGCCCCTTGCACTGCAAGGCAGACTCTTTACCCATTGGACCATGGGGGAAGCCTGGGACATGTCCTTATTTTAACTGCCACTTGGAATTGTCACTCAAGTTTTAAAGATCAGTTTAACACTTAGTTTTCTTATTTAAATTTCTCATTTTCACCGTTTTTTTTCCCTTTAGCCTGTTAGTTCCATGAGGTTAATGAATATTATCTGTCTTATTAGAGTCTCTCCCATCTTGAGCATATAGTAGGTCTCAACAAAAAGCCACTGAATGAATAAATGATTCAGTGATTTCTATTCTGTTAGTAAGGAAGGGAGGACAATCGATTAATAATGGTCACACCTCTCATACAGGACGGGTGACATAAAGCCAGGGCAACAGGAAGATGCAGGACCCCTTGCTCAGTAATTAGGAATCTCAAGATGGGTGCCGCAGAGCATCGAGACCAAGGGCAGTCCCATACTGTTGCACAGGTTGTGCACTGTTGAAGCGACCCTGTTCGAATGCAGAGAGGAGCCAGAGGTTTGAATTCCTATCCTTCTTGGTTTTGTTTGTGACCTTAACATAGTCTAATCTTTCATCTCTCATTAGTATTAATAGTATGAAAGCCTTGTGTCTTTGATTCCTAATGAAATATCAAGAACGAGGACTTAGTACTAGTACCTGTCACATCATAAATTTCAAGCTTAATTTACCGTCTTTGAAGTCAGCCTCGCCTATTTTCTTCACATAAAATTTAGACCCTGAGCAATTGGACTCCTCCTGTCTTTGTATGCCTTGTCACTAAGTGTGGCCCTGGAGGAGGGAAGAGACAGGCGCTTTGTAAGACTAAAGGAAGCTGCTGAGTTGGGTGTATTTCTTCAACTTGGGGCAAAGTCTTTTTTTTTTTTTGGCCTCTTTTATTGGTCCTTCATTTATTTATTTTCCTCTGTCTTTGTTCCTTGGCCTGTGTGGGCCTCCCATCGCAGTGGCCTCTCTGGTTGCAAAGCACCGGCTCTGGGCACATGCGCTCCAGAGCGCTGACTCACAATTGGGCATACCAGTCCAGCAACTCTGCAGCACATGGGATCTTCCCGTGCCAGGGATCGAATCGGTGCCCCTTGCACTGCAAGGCAGACTCTTTACCCATTGGACCATGGGGGAAGCCTGGGACATGTCCTTATTTTAACTGCCACTTGGAATTGTCACTCAAGTTTTAAAGATCAGTTTAACACTTAGTTTTCTTATTTAAATTTCTCATTTTCACCGTTTTTTTTCCCTTTAGCCTGTTAGTTCCATGAGGTTAATGAATATTATCTGTCTTATTAGAGTCTCTCCCATCTTGAGCATATAGTAGGTCTCAACAAAAAGCCACTGAATGAATAAATGATTCAGTGATTTCTATTCTGTTAGTAAGGAAGGGAGGACAATCGATTAATAATGGTCACACCTCTCATACAGGACGGGTGACATAAAGCCAGGGCAACAGGAAGATGCAGGACCCCTTGCTCAGTAATTAGGAATCTCAAGATGGGTGCCGCAGAGCATCGAGACCAAGGGCAGTCCCATACTGTTGCACAGGTTGTGCACTGTTGAAGCGACCCTGTTCGAATGCAGAGAGGAGCCAGAGGTTTGAATTCCTATCCTTCTTGGTTTTGTTTGTGACCTTAACATAGTCTAATCTTTCATCTCTCATTAGTATTAATAGTATGAAAGCCTTGTGTCTTTGATTCCTAATGAAATATCAAGAACGAGGACTTAGTACTAGTACCTGTCACATCATAAATTTGAACTAATGCTTAATTTACCGTCTTTGAAGTCAGCCTGCGCCTATTTTCTTCACATAAAATTTAAAACAGTAAACTCCAGCAACCTGAGCAATCTATTCTCTTCTGCAGCACGAGTGTGTTCCTGACTTGAACTGTGTTGCACTAGTAAATCATTTTGATCCAAATTTAGTCGGTATGAACTCTGGTTAAATGATCCGAAATTACAGCAGTGACAAATGAGCTTATTTCCTCTTCGGTTTTGGAGACGTAGGAACAAGTTCAAAATGGAACTGCCAAAGTCACTTGTCCCAGGAAGAGGTAAGAGAAACCTTTATAGTTAAGAAATCCCCAGGGGTAGGCTTAGTTTACAAGCGAAATTGAATTGTAATAAAGCCGAAGGAAGAGATAGCTTCTCTAGGGCTGTTCACACAGTACATAAACCTGAGTGGAAAGTAAACGTTGGCCCCTCTGCAGTCTCTGCAGGTTTAAAAGTAAATTGGTGATTTCTAATCAGACTTGTCAGCACAGATGAGCCTTCGGCCGCTGAAAGTAAATCTGAAGATGGAGAGGAGCCGACCGTCTCCATCCATGTTCCATGGCTGGGAGTGCGCCACCGGGAGGATCCATGCACGTGAGACCCACAAGGAAGACCCTCGCTCCCTCCAGGGCCATCCCCACGACCTCCCTGCCCCAGGACTTTGAACTTCCTGCAGGTTAAACTGCCACCAATGTCTTTTGCTGCTTCTTACCCTCTCCTTTCGTTGATACCTTCATGGTATCACTTATTACCAAAAGGTAGACCTTTTGAAGTTAAAGTGATGCTACAAAGAAAGCTTCCCTGGTAGCTCAGCTGGTAAAGAA
Source organism: Tragulus kanchil (assembly GCA_022376925.1). Taxonomy (NCBI): domain Eukaryota; kingdom Metazoa; phylum Chordata; class Mammalia; order Artiodactyla; family Tragulidae; genus Tragulus; species Tragulus kanchil. The sequence continues at coordinate 69,905,756 of JAIOJX010000003.1, read as the reverse complement.
TCTGCCTGCAATGCCGGAGACCCCAGTTTGATTCCTGAGTTGGGAAGATCCCCTGGAGAAGGGATAGGCTATGCACTCCAGTATTCTCGGGCTTCCCTGGTGACTCAAATGGTAAAGAATCCTCCTGCAGTGCAGGAGACCTGGGTTCAGTCCCTAGGTGGGGAAGATCCCCTGGAGGAGGGCAGGGAAACCCATTCTAGGATTCTTGCCTGGAGAAGGCCATGGGCAGAGGAACCTGGCAGGCTGCAGTCCATGGCATCGCAGAGTCGGACACGACTGAGCAAGCAAGCAAATAGTAAATCTGGCAACTTGTACTTCTCAGTCCTTGGATGTAAAGACACTGTAGTGAAGGGGGAAGATGTGATTAAAATGATAGGACAGTCTGTGGGTTTTCATTATAGTAGTTTTTTTTTTTTTTTAATCTTTTTGGGGGGTGAGGTGGGGATGGAGGGGGACAGGCGGACCACTTCTATTGGTCTTTCATTTATCCATTTTCATCCGTCTTTTTTGTTCTTTGGCTCCTGTGGGCCTCCCATCGCGGTGGCCTCTGTCGTCGCAAAGCACCGGCTCTGGGCGCATGCACCCCAGAGCTCCAGCTCGGTAATTGAACATATCGGTCCAGCCGCTCCGCGGTACGTGGGATCTTCCCAGGCCAGGGATCGAACCGGCGCCCCTTGCACTGCAAGATGGTGTCCTTACCCACTGGACCACCAGGGGAAGCCCTCATTATAGTAGTTTTTAATCCGTGTATTGATAGATCATGAAACGCTAGTAGCCTGGGAAAAATGTATTTTAAAAAGTCACCCCTTATGTGTTAAATGCAAGCAAATGTGTCTGCAGCTTCTGAAATGATGTCCTGTGGGCATCAGCTGGACCACACACCAGGGCTTCTCTTATCTTCCTGCCTTGTATCTCTGCCCTATGCTCTGCTGCCCTCAGAAAGGGGACCGTAGCTCTCGTCACCCATGTGTGTGGTCATGATTGTGTTTTCATTTGATGAGGCAGAGCAAGGAGGAGGAAATAGAATGGAAATGTGTCAGACCTGTTAGAACCACATCCTGCTCATTCCCCTTCTCCAGGCCTCCAGCCTGTTTTAAGAGTCTCAGCTCACAGGAGCCTCATTTGCCATCCTCCAGCTAAATCCAGATGCTGAAACCTACTCCACAGTGGAGCTGGGAGGATGAGATTAAACACACAGAAACCGGTGAGTAATCTAAGTAACAGGAATTGTGATCTATTATATCCTCACCGTCAACTGGATACTCTTATCTGTAGTCTTAACTGCATTTCTATAAGGGAGGGGTGGCTTCATTTCACAGATGAGGAAGCTGAGGTTTAGAGAGGTCTAGAGCATGGGACAAGCTAGCGGCCAGGCGGGGATTCAGACATGAATCAGGCGAGTCCCCACCTGTCCCTCTGCCCTCTGGAACATGCTCCTTCCCTTGCTGTGACACAGAGGAGTGTAATAAAGGCGTAAGTTTTCAGTCAGGGGAGCAAACCTCAGTTTTCCCTGGCTTGATCAGAGGCCATGGACCCACATGTAGATTTTAAACTAAGCCTGGAAACATCTACAGTTTGAATATTTATGGGAAAAATTTTAAGTTACCTTCCTAAGCAGGTCCCCCGTTTTTGTTCTTTGGCTCCTGTGGGCCTCCCATCGGTGGCCTCTGTCGTCATGCACCGGCTCTGGGCGCATGCACCCCAGAGCTCCAGCTCGGTAATTGAACATATCGGTCCAGCGCTCCTGACGTGGGATCTTCCCAGGCCAGGGATCGAACCGGCGCCCCTTGCACTGCAAGCTGGTGTCCTTACCCACTGGACCACCAGGGGAAGCCCTCATTATAGTAGTTTTTAATCCGTGGATTGATAGATCATGAAACGCTAGTAGCCTGGGAAAATGTATTTTAAAAGTCCCCCCTTATGTGTTAAATGCAAGCAAATGTGTCTGCAGCTTCTGAAATGATGTCCTGTGGGCATCAGCTGGACCACACACCAGGGCTTCTCTTATCTTCCTGCCTTGTATCTCTGCCCTATGCTCTGCTGCCCTCAGAAAGGGGACCGTAGCTCTCGTCACCCATGTGTGTGGTCATGATTGTGTTTTCATTTGATGAGGCAGAGCAAGGAGGAGGAAATAGAATGGAAATGTGTCAGACCTGTTAGAACCACATCCTGCTCATTCCCCTTCTCCAGGCCTCCAGCCTGTTTTAAGAGTCTCAGCTCACAGGAGCCTCATTTGCCATCCTCCAGCTAAATCCAGATGCTGAAACCTACTCCACAGTGGAGCTGGGAGGATGAGATTAAACACACAGAAACCGGTGAGTAATCTAAGTAACAGGAATTGTGATCTATTATATCCTCACCGTCAACTGGATACTCTTATCTGTAGTCTTAACTGCATTTCTATAAGGGAGGGGTGGCTTCATTTCACAGATGAGGAAGCTGAGGTTTAGAGAGGTCTAGAGCATGGGACAAGCTAGCGGCCAGGCGGGGATTCAGACATGAATCAGGCGAGTCCCCACCTGTCCCTCTGCCCTCTGGAACATGCTCCTTCCCTTGCTGTGACACAGAGGAGTGTAATAAAGGCGTAAGTTTTCAGTCAGGGGAGCAAACCTCAGTTTTCCCTGGCTTGATCAGAGCAGGGGCCATGGACCCACATGTAGATTTTAAACTAAGCCTGGAAACATCTACAGTTTGAATATTTAGGAAATAGAGGAAAAATATTTCAAGTTACCTTCCTAAATTTTTTCTAGTTAAGCATGGGCTTTTCTGGGCTTCCTAGGTGTTGCAGAAAACTTTTTCGTGGTCTGAATGGAAGATCAAACCACAACGTCCCTTTCGGCCAAAGCCTAATCAAAGCCAAAGCAAGACTAACTCTCTTCAATTCTATAAAGGCTAAGAGAGGAGAGGAAGCCGCAGGAAAAAGCTTTGAAGCTAGCAGAGGTTGGTTCCATGAGGTTTAAGTCACAAAGAAATTAAGTTTGGAAAAGCACTATGAAATGATTTTCGTAATTTGTATTTCCCCTTTCCCCTGCGTTATACCAGGGGTCAAAACCCCTTCCTTCCCACCTCAGAAGCTCGAGATCCCTATCTCCCCAACCTCTCCACCGTCCCCACCACGGCTGACCCTGTCCCGGTAAGGTAGAGGCTCTCCCAGCCTTCAGGAAAGGACGCTGGCCTTGCTGTGCAGCAGCAGAGAGGACTCTGGGTTGATTCTATCCAGTGACCTCCATTCTGGAACGAGGGAATAACAGGATTCCACAGACAGAGAGGGTGACCTTCTGTTGACCTGAGTTAGACTTTTGTATTCATAGAGGCATATATGGATAGCGCTTTGTCCAATATACATAGTTTCATGCATTTTCCTAGGCTGCATTGAAATTGATAGGTAGAAGCAGTATTTTCAGAACTGAACAGGTCACTGTCCTGGGTAACTGATCATCTGTTTTCTAAAGCACTATGCCAGCTCACCCAGGGGTTATATGCCACAAAGGGTGTTTCTTGCCTACGTTTATGTTGCAGTATTTTCCATGAGAATCGGTTTAAAAAGGGAGGGGTGGCTTAAAGGCGGGGGGACAAGCTAGCGGCCAGGCGGGGATTCAGACATGAATCAGGCGAGTCCCCACCTGTCCCTCTGCCCTCTGGAACATGCTCCTTCCCTTGCTGTGACACAGAGGAGTGTAATAAAGGCGTAAGTTTTCAGTCAGGGGAGCAAACCTCAGTTTTCCCTGGCTTGATCAGAGCAGGGGCCATGGACCCACATGTAGATTTTAAACTAAGCCTGGAAACATCTACAGTTTGAATATTTAGGAAATAGAGGAAAAATATTTCAAGTTACCTTCCTAAATTTTTTCTAGTTAAGCATGGGCTTTTCTGGGCTTCCTAGGTGTTGCAGAAAACTTTTTCGTGGTCTGAATGGAAGATCAAACCACAACGTCCCTTTCGGCCAAAGCCTAATCAAAGCCAAAGCAAGACTAACTCTCTTCAATTCTATAAAGGCTAAGAGAGGAGAGGAAGCCGCGGGAAAAAAGCTTTTAAGCTAGCAGAGGTTGGTTCCATGAGGTTTAAGTCACAAAGAAATTAAGTTTGGAAAAGCACTATGAAATGATTTTCGTAATTTGTATTTCCCCTTTCCCCTGCGTTATACCAGGGGTCAAAACCCCTTCCTTCCCACCTCAGAAGCTCGAGATCCCTCTCTCCCCAACCTCTCCACCGTCCCCACCACGGCTGACCCTGTCCCGGTAAGGTAGAGGCTCTCCCAGCCTTCAGGAAAGGACGCTGGCCTTGCTGTGCAGCAGCAGAGAGGACTCTGGGTTGATTCTATCCAGTGACCTCCATTCTGGAACGAGGGAATAACAGGATTCCACAGACAGAGAGGGGTGACCTTCTGTTGACCTGAGTTAGACTTTTGTATTCATAGAGGCATATATGGATAGCGCTTTGTCCAATATACATAGTTTCATGCATTTTCCTAGGCTGCATTGAAATTGATAGGTAGAAGCAGTATTTTCAGAACTGAACAGGTCACTGTCCTGGGTAACTGATCATCTGTTTTCTAAAGCACTATGCCAGCTCACCCAGGGTTTATATGCCACAAAAGGGTGTTTCTTTTGCCTACGTTTATGTTGTATATCCTATTCTGGATTTTCGGACTGGCTATTTCAGCTTCACATTGTTTTCTCTCGACATTTCAGCATTTCATAAGAGGCAGTATTTCCCATTCTCTGTTGTTAAAAAAACAGTGAAAATATGTGCCATCCATTTAAAGAAACACATGGATGCCTAGGGGTTTTCTCTCCCCAGTTCTGGTTTCATGTATAAATTCATTGACTTTTATGGTGTTTAACAGTAGCCAAATGAACCAAAAAAAAAAAAAACCCTCTCAATGAAGTAACAAGGCTTTTTTTTTTTTTTTTTTATAGTTCTTTATTCCATTATTAAAATTCTCCTCATCCTCAAAGGTCTGTTATATATGCTCGCTTTCAACTTTTCTTCATCCCATTCATCATCAAGAAAATACTTTTTAGCTTGACTTTTCCTAGGCTTTTGTAATGCCATGGTTGTAACTCTTACAAGGCATGTTGTGTTCGGCATATATCAGACTCAGGGGCTGCTGGCTTCTACCTGTTTTCTTAATTGTCTCATTGATTCATCGTTTTACCCATATACAGGCAAGCAAAAAACCTATGCCTTGCCATGATGTCTCCTTAAATGTGGCCATCACATATCCGACTACTTGCAAGACATTCCCAGAGTTAAATCAACAGTGTTCAAAATTGAAAGCATCTGCAAACTCAACGGGCTTCCCTGGTGGCTTTGTGGTAAAGAATCCGCCTGCAGTGCAGGAGATGTGGGTGTGATCCCTGGGTCGGGAAGATCCCCTGGAGAAAGGGAAGGCAACCCACTCCAGTATTCTTGCCTGCAAAATTCCATGCACAGAGGAGCCTGGTGGGCTACAGTCCATAGGATTGCAAAAGAGTTGGACACAGCTTAGCAACTAATCAGCAACATGTCAGTCAACACACCTTGGCCCCTTGAACTCATTTTTAAGTTAGTGACGTAACCACAGATCTACTCTAATACCAGGTCCTGATTCTTTCACTTCCTAAATAGATTCACATCCAAATCTTCTCCACTTCAACTGGCATTTTAGTTTTGACCTCTTATGCAGATGGGACATTGATTTCCTAAGTGATCATGCATGCATGCTAAATTGCTTCAGTCGTGTCTGACTCTTTGAGAACCCATGGATTGTAGCCCTCCCGGCTCCTCTGTCCATGGGATTTCCCAGGCAAGAACGCTGGAGTGGGTTGCCATTTCCTACTCCAGGGGAGTTTCTCAGCCTAGGGACTGAATCTGGGTCTCTTGCGTCTCCTGCATTGGCAGGCAGACTCTTTACCAGTGGCGCTGTCTGGGAATCCCCCGAGATGATCCTACCTCTCTGTAAGTCTACGCTGCAGAAGGTGGTCTCCCTAAAACACAAATCGCACTGTTTAAACCCTTTACTGAGTTCCTATCATATCAAGGTAAAGTCCAAGTTCTTCAAAACAGTCTGCCAGTTAAGCTTACCAGGTTCAATAGCATGGGATAAGGGTGAAAAACCTCACAATATCCTGACTCCAACGCCTTCCTGAACCCAAGCCCCCTGTTGTCCATACTGTGCTTGCCAGCTCTCTTGAGCAACGGAGCACAGGAATCCGAGTTGCATCTGGATCTACCAGCCATGGTTGTAACTCTTACAAGGCATGTTGTGTTCGGCATATATCAGACTCAGGGGCTGCTGGCTTCTACCTGTTTTCTTAATTGTCTCATTGATTCATCGTTTTACCCATATACAGGCAAGCAAAAAACCTATGCCTTGCCATGATGTCTCCTTAAATGTGGCCATCACATATCCGACTACTTGCAAGACATTCCCAGAGTTAAATCAACAGTGTTCAAAATTGAAAGCATCTGCAAACTCAACGGGCTTCCCTGGTGGCTTTGTGGTAAAGAATCCGCCTGCAGTGCAGGAGATGTGGGTGTGATCCCTGGGTCGGGAAGATCCCCTGGAGAAAGGGAAGGCAACCCACTCCAGTATTCTTGCCTGCAAAATTCCATGCACAGAGGAGCCTGGTGGGCTACAGTCCATAGGATTGCAAAAGAGTTGGACACAGCTTAGCAACTAATCAGCAACATGTCAGTCAACACACCTTGGCCCCTTGAACTCATTTTTAAGTTAGTGACGTAACCACAGATCTACTCTAATACCAGGTCCTGATTCTTTCACTTCCTAAATAGATTCACATCCAAATCTTCTCCACTTCAACTGGCATTTTAGTTTTGACCTCTTATGCAGATGGGACATTGATTTCCTAAGTGATCATGCATGCATGCTAAATTGCTTCAGTCGTGTCTGACTCTTTGAGAACCCATGGATTGTAGCCCTCCCGGCTCCTCTGTCCATGGGATTTCCCAGGCAAGAACGCTGGAGTGGGTTGCCATTTCCTACTCCAGGGGAGTTTCTCAGCCTAGGGACTGAATCTGGGTCTCTTGCGTCTCCTGCATTGGCAGGCAGACTCTTTACCAGTGGCGCTGTCTGGGAATCCCCCGAGATGATCCTACCTCTCTGTAAGTCTACGCTGCAGAAGGTGGTCTCCCTAAAACACAAATCGCACTGTTTAAACCCTTTACTGAGTTCCTATCATATCAAGGTAAAGTCCAAGTTCTTCAAAACAGTCTGCCAGTTAAGCTTACCAGGTTCAATAGCATGGGATAAGGGTGAAAAACCTCACAATATCCTGACTCCAACGCCTTCCTGAACCCAAGCCCCCTGTTGTCCATACTGTGCTTGCCAGCTCTCTTGAGCAACGGAGCACAGGAATCCGAGTTGCATCTGGATCTACCAGCCATCAACACAGGCAAATCTCTCTCCACTTTGGCTCGCCCGTTTTCTCACATGATCGTGGAAAGTGTTGGTGGCTGGAAGCAAAGGAACCACATTTCTTTACATTCCAAACCACATACTCAAAAACCTAGATAATTGAAATCTTACTTCATCTCTGAGAAGATTTATATAGTTTTAAAAGATCCAGCAGGATTCATCAAAGTCATGGCAAGACAAGAGGAGATAAAGCCGGAGCCTTAGATGATAGGATGATAATCAAAGAGCTAAGCAAGAAAATATTCAGATAATTAGCATGTGTGTACGTACAATGATGGTTTAATCATGATTAAAGCCATGGCTGATTTAAGATGGTTTCATTTTAAGGAAAATCAGTGGTCAATCTGGTAACAACTCTGTGTGTGTGTGTGTGTGTGTGTGTGTGTTGCTTTTAAGTATTTAAAGCAAAAGCCTAAAATAAATGAGGCTGTCTTTTGAAGAGGAATGTTTAAAGCAGAGAAAAGCCTATAATTTCTTTTACCCATGGTTTACATTCTTCATTTTCTTATCCAATCTGATTCAGTAAACATGACTCCTTAATCCCCATTAGGACAACCATACAACCATTCAATTGAAAATGTTAACAACAACCTAATCATTTCATATAGTGCAAATTTTAGTCAAACCTTTTTAGGGGACTTCCCTGGTAGCTCAGACAGTAAAGAACCTGCCTGCAGTGCAGAAGACACAGGTTCAGTCCCTGGATTGGAAAGATCCCCTGGAGAAGAGACTGGCTACCCACTCCAGTATTCTTGCCTGGAAATTCCTTGGACAGAGGAGCCCGGTGGCTGTAGTTCCATGAGATTGCCAAGAGTCAGACACGACTGAGTGACTAACACACGTTCTTTTTGGGAAATCTCAATAGATGGATGCCTTATTCTATAAATCAGGCTGAAGAATCAATGTTGGTGACCATGTACATAAATGGTTTTAAACGTAGTAAGTGAAAAGATAGGAAATGGGCAATGATATTTCACCACAGGACAAGGAATTCCTAAGTAGTATTTGTGTTCTACATAAGTAATAATCAGATAGCAAAATAGTAAGCTTTCACAGAAAAACCTGAAAGTCAGGTTTTAAAAGGTAATACAATCAAATATTAAATAATACATTTAAGACACAAAGCAATCTAGAGTTACTCATCTGAGCTCAGAGTTGTAGTAGTGGATTGTTTTATTTTTTAAGCTTTGTGTGTCACGGTGCCCACTGCGAGTCAGATGAAAATCTGATGCCTTTTTCCAGAAGTGGGTACAGTATGTACAAACTGCAGAGCCAGATGTAGGTCTTCTACAAATGATGAAAGGAGAAGTCCTAATTAGTGGCTCAAGTCCTATGCTCAGTAAACCATTACACATTATGTGCATTCCCTGTTAGTCAAAAACCTCTCATTAAAGAACAAAAGTTTCCAGATGGCCAACAGGCACATGAAAACATCGCGAATTATTAGAGAAATGCAAGTCAGACCCACAATGAGCTATCACCTCACACCAGTCATAATGACCATCATCAAGAAATATACAAATAACACATGCTGGAGAGGGTGTGGAAAAAAGGCAGCCCTCCTCCATGGTTAGTGGGAATGCAAATTGGTACAGCCAGTATGGAGAATAGCATGGAGGTTCCTCAGAAAGCCAAAGATAGAGTGATCCTATGACTCAGCAATCCCAAGCATATATTCAGAAAAGACAAAACCTTTAACTGGAAAAGATAGATCCACCCCAGTGTGCAGCACTGTTTCCAATAGCCAAGACATGGAAGCCACCTGAGTGTCCATCAGCAGATGAACAGATGAAGATATGGCACATATGCACATACATATATACATACAAGAAAGAGACTGTTACTCAGCCATAAAGGAGAATGAAGTAATGCCATTTGCCGCAACATGGATGGACCTACAGATTATCATACGAAGTGAAGTGAGAGAAATACAGGTATCATTGAATATCACTTATATGTGGAATCTAAAATATGATACAAATGAACTTATTTACAGAACAGAAACTGACTCACGGACACTGAAAACAGACTTATGGTTAACCAAGAGGAAAGGGAATGGGGAAGGGATAAATTAGGAGTTTGAGATGAACAGATATACCCTACACTGTGTAAAATAGATAAACAACAAGTTCCTACTGTATAGCATAGGGAACTATCTTCAGTATCTTATAATAACCTATAATAGAAAAGAGTCTGAAGAAGAATAGATATAAATATAACTGAATCACTTTGCTGTATACCAGAACTAACACCACATTAGTGTGTCAATTATACTTCAGTAAAAAAGGTCTGTGTGCAAAGTTGTTTCAGTTGTGTCCGACTCTTTGTGACCACATGGACTATAGCCTGCCAGGCTCCTCTGTCCATGGGATTCTCCAGGCAAGAATACTGGAGTGGGTTGCCATGTCCTCCTCCAGGGGATCTTTCCAACTCAGGGACTGACCTCAAATCTCCTGTGTCTTCTGGCATTGGTGCAGTCCATTTCTGCTTTCTAAAGAACAAAAGTTTCCAGATGGCCAACAGGCACATGAAAACATCGCGAATTATTAGAGAAATGCAAGTCAGACCCACAATGAGCTATCACCTCACACCAGTCATAATGACCATCATCAAGAAATATACAAATAACACATGCTGGAGAGGTGTGGAAAAAAGGCAGCCCTCCTCCATGGTTAGTGGGAATGCAAATTGGTACAGCCAGTATGGAGAATAGCATGGAGGTTCCTCAGAAAGCCAAAGATAGAGTGATCCTATGACTCAGCAATCCCAAGCATATATTCAGAAAAGACAAAACCTTTAACTGGAAAAGATAGATCCACCCCAGTGTGCAGCACTGTTTCCAATAGCCAAGACATGGAAGCCACCTGAGTGTCCATCAGCAGATGAACAGATGAAGATATGGCACATATGCACATACATATATACATACAAGAAAGAGACTGTTACTCAGCCATAAAGGAGAATGAAGTAATGCCATTTGCCGCAACATGGATGGACCTACAGATTATCATACGAAGTGAAGTGAGAGAAATACAGGTATCATTGAATATCACTTATATGTGGAATCTAAAATATGATACAAATGAACTTATTTACAGAACAGAAACTGACTCACGGACACTGAAAACAGACTTATGGTTAACCAAGAGGAAAGGGAATGGGGAAGGGATAAATTAGGAGTTTGAGATGAACAGATATACCCTACACTGTGTAAAATAGATAAACAACAAGTTCCTACTGTATAGCATAGGGAACTATCTTCAGTATCTTATAATAACCTATAATAGAAAAGAGTCTGAAGAAGAATAGATATAAATATAACTGAATCACTTTGCTGTATACCAGAACTAACACCACATTAGTGTGTCAATTATACTTCAGTAAAAAAATTATACTTCAGTAAAAAAGGTCTGTGTGCAAAGTTGTTTCAGTTGTGTCCGACTCTTTGTGACCACATGGACTATAGCCTGCCAGGCTCCTCTGTCCATGGGATTCTCCAGGCAAGAATACTGGAGTGGGTTGCCATGTCCTCCTCCAGGGGATCTTTCCAACTCAGGGACTGACCTCAAATCTCCTGTGTCTTCTGGCATTGGTGCAGTCCATTTCTGCTTTCTAAGGATGTACTGTCTCAAAATGATGCTTGAAGTATAGCAAGGAGGAAAATCAGTTGCCTTCATATAAGGGAAAGGAGGTTCCAGAATAGCAGTGGTCAAATGCTCCTTTGTTCCTCTCCCCAAGGACTTCCCTGACCATCTAGTGGTTAGGAATCTGTCTTCCAATGCAGAGGCACAGGTCCAGTCCCTGGTCAGGAGATGGAGGTCCCGCATACTGCAGAACGACTAAGCCCATGTACCACGAGTACTGAACTTGTGTGCTCTGAGCTTATGGGCACTAGGGTCCATGCTCTACATCAAGAGAAGCCCACACGCCACCATGAAAACCCAGCACAACCCCAAAATAAATAAGTAAATATATAAATAAGTACAATTTCCACCTTCCTGAAGAGGTGGTGAGCAGTTCCCATTAAAGACTTTTTCCTCCTTTTTCTTTCGAGTCTTTCCAACAGGATAAAATCAGACATTGACGGTTGAACTTGAGAGACATATTCTTGCTATAGAAGTATTTACAGTTTCTCCTGTTCCCAGAAGCCCTGGTTTCATTTAAGTGTGGGTTTCAGATATATGTTGGGGCATAATAGTTTAAAAATTGAGTTAAAGGGCTTCCCTGGTGGTCCTGTGAGTAAAGAGTCCACCTTGCAGTTCAAGGGGCACTGGTTCGATCCCTGGCCGGGAAGGATCCCAGATGCTGCAGAGCGGCTGGACCGGCATGTCCAATTACGAGCCAGCACTCTGGAGCACGTGCGCCCAGAGCCGGCGCTCTGCAACGGGAGAGGCCACTGCAATGGGAGGCCCACGCAGGCCAAAGAACAAAGATGGATGAAAGTAAATGGATAAAAAATCAATAAAATAGGCCAAAATCTAAAAACGTTGAGTTAAATATAAACAAAATGGACTTGTGGCTTCTCTATTGATTGGGCTTTTTTTTTTTTTTTTTAACTTGGTAATGAGCTTTTTTCATTCTGTTTGTTATTCTCCACCTGACACCATGGGCAGGTTTGGCACTGGAATCTCCACAGAATGGGAGGGAGCCCCAACGTAGGTGGTCGGGACAGTGCTTCCATGGGGCCTTGCACACTGCACACTGATAATTCTCACATGAAGAACAATCAGAATTTCAAAAGAAGGGCTTATCAGCCTCCTACTTTCAAATTGACCTTGCCAAGAACATACAAAGCTTTACTAGGTCACACAGACTGTTCTTTTTATAATAATCAGTTTTAATTCAGAAATTAATTAATCTAGAGTCTGGACCTTAGGAAATAAAAACAGACTCTAAAAATCTCACCATTTCCACGAAAATCCCTTGCAAACCACCATCACTCTCCTGCTGTCTTGCTTCGATCGTTTCCTCCTCCTTGTTTTCTGCCGTTTCTGCCAGCATTCCAGCTTATTTTAACAACTGCATAAATATAAAACCACGCACCGGGTTAAAAAAAAATAAATAAGTAAATATATAAGTACATTTTCCACCTTCCTGAAGAGGTGGTGAGCAGTTCCCATTAAAGACTTTTTCCTCCTTTTTCTTTCGAGTCTTTCCAACAGGATAAAATCAGACATTGACGGTTGAACTTGAGAGACATATTCTTGCTATAGAAGTATTTACAGTTTCTCCTGTTCCCAGAAGCCCTGGTTTCATTTAAGTGTGGGTTTCAGATATATGTTGGGGCATAATAGTTTAAAAATTGAGTTAAAGGGCTTCCCTGGTGGTCCTGTGAGTAAAGAGTCCACCTTGCAGTTCAAGGGGCACTGGTTCGATCCCTGGCCGGAAGGATCCCAGATGCTGCAGAGCGGCTGGACCGGCATGTCCAATTACGAGCCAGCACTCTGGAGCACGTGCGCCCAGAGCCGGCGCTCTGCAACGGGAGAGGCCACTGCAATGGGAGGCCCACGCAGGCCAAAGAACAAAGATGGATGAAAGTAAATGGATAAAAAATCAATAAAATAGGCCAAAATCTAAAAACGTTGAGTTAAATATAAACAAAATGGACTTGTGGCTTCTCTATTGATTGGGCTTTTTTTTTTTTTTTTTAACTTGGTAATGAGCTTTTTTCATTCTGTTTGTTATTCTCCACCTGACACCATGGGCAGGTTTGGCACTGGAATCTCCACAGAATGGGAGGGAGCCCCAACGTAGGTGGTCGGGACAGTGCTTCCATGGGGCCTTGCACACTGCACACTGATAATTCTCACATGAAGAACAATCAGAATTTCAAAAGAAGGGCTTATCAGCCTCCTACTTTCAAATTGACCTTGCCAAGAACATACAAAGCTTTACTAGGTCACACAGACTGTTCTTTTTATAATAATCAGTTTTAATTCAGAAATTAATTAATCTAGAGTCTGGACCTTAGGAAATAAAAACAGACTCTAAAAATCTCACCATTTCCACGAAAATCCCTTGCAAACCACCATCACTCTCCTGCTGTCTTGCTTCGATCGTTTCCTCCTCCTTGTTTTCTGCCGTTTCTGCCAGCATTCCAGCTTATTTTAACAACTGCATAAATATAAAAACCACGACACCAAAATTATAGTTGGAGTGTAATTTTGCACTATTTAAGAACTGCATTGTCATATGTAATTTGCAGTAAACTTGAACTCGAAATGAAATTAAAAAAACTTTTCTCTTTAACTGTCACATTTAGAAATGATACTCTCTGGCATAAAGTGGATTGGAATTGTGTCCTTAAAAGAATACTTTATCTCCTTGTGATGCGATGTTGTATGATTTGACTTGATTGCTCCCTTTTCTGCTTTTTCTCATTGGGTTCATTTTCCCCCTGGATATGGGGTGAGCTTGATGGCAAGCTTATTTCAGGACAGTTTGGTTTTGACTGTATAAGCAGATGGTGTCTTGAAACAGCATCGATCACTCTGGTCTTTGGAGTGTTCTTGAGACTCTAGAATGTAGAGGGATGCCTGTGCCTTGAGATTGCTAGTCATCCAGTGCGGTTCCTCTGTAAGAAAACCGTCTTTAATTGATTGTCCTTTGCTTATTACTGAGGGGTGCTAGCTTGACCATGTCAAGATATAGTAGGATATGTAGATGGGTTTACAGACCCTCGCCCCATCAGTGTTTTCCATTTTGTCACATGAGAGTTAATACTATTCCAGGTTCCAGATGAGAATTGTTCCCTGGCAGAGTATAGAAGTGATGTTCTTAACCTTCTATGCACAAAGCCTTCATATTCAAGTAAGTCAACAATCTTTCAAGAGCGTTTCTATTTCCTAAGGTCCAGGCTCAACTCATTATCCCGTGGCTAGATGCATTCGACTTGTATATTTCCCAAAGGCAACCAGTATCATATGATATCACAGTGCAGTTTTATGAGTCTCCTTTGGTGCCATGGTCATTCTTTCTGATACAGGATTCTCTAGATGGCGTAGTTACAGGTGATGTAATAGAGCAGGATGGTGGATCGTCATTTCCTGTTCTTGATTTTTTTCCTCAAGAAAGGACCATTTACTGGAGCTTATAAATAGGAAGCTACATAGATGCGTGTTGTTCTGATCCAGCCTGGATGATCCAGTCTGAATGAATGAGGGATAGACAAACAGACAGATAGATATTTAATGTTCACTTTTTCCTTTACTGTCTCCATTTGCAGGTTGTCCAAAGAGGTCCTGGCAGTAGACCTTACCATTTTGACCAAATACTCCTCCTTAAGCACTGTGTGTTTTATAATGGTGGACTGGGTCCTGTTTTCCGAGTATACTAAATAGGGTTTATCCTTGGCTATGGCAATTTATCTGAACTTGTGCTGTACTTTCTTTGAAAAACAAGCTCTCCAAAGGAAAGCAGCTCAGAATTTCCTGGGTTTAATGACTTACCATCTCAGGAAGCCTTCCAAGGCAGTGATCAGACCAGTCCGTGTGTAATGAGAGCTCACCATGGCCCCGCGTGGCATTATGAGATTTACATACATATGACACAGTTCTGGTTGCCTCTGTAAGAAAACCGTCTTTAATTGATTGTCCTTTGCTTATTACTGAGGGGTGCTAGCTTGACCATGTCAAGATATAGTAGGATATGTAGATGGGTTTACAGACCCTCGCCCCATCAGTGTTTTCCATTTTGTCACATGAGAGTTAATACTATTCCAGGTTCCAGATGAGAATTGTTCCCTGGCAGAGTATAGAAGTGATGTTCTTAACCTTCTATGCACAAAGCCTTCATATTCAAGTAAGTCAACAATCTTTCAAGAGCGTTTCTATTTCCTAAGGTCCAGGCTCAACTCATTATCCCGTGGCTAGATGCATTCGACTTGTATATTTCCCAAAGGCAACCAGTATCATATGATATCACAGTGCAGTTTTATGAGTCTCCTTTGGTGCCATGGTCATTCTTTCTGATACAGGATTCTCTAGATGGCGTAGTTACAGGTGATGTAATAGAGCAGGATGGTGGATCGTCATTTCCTGTTCTTGATTTTTTTCCTCAAGAAAGGACCATTTACTGGAGCTTATAAATAGGAAGCTACATAGATGCGTGTTGTTCTGATCCAGCCTGGATGATCCAGTCTGAATGAATGAGGGATAGACAAACAGACAGATAGATATTTAATGTTCACTTTTTCCTTTACTGTCTCCATTTGCAGGTTGTCCAAAGAGGTCCTGGCAGTAGACCTTACCATTTTGACCAAATACTCCTCCTTAAGCACTGTGTGTTTTATAATGGTGGACTGGGTCCTGTTTTCCGAGTATACTAAATAGGGTTTATCCTTGGCTATGGCAATTTATCTGAACTTGTGCTGTACTTTCTTTGAAAAACAAGCTCTCCAAAGGAAAGCAGCTCAGAATTTCCTGGGTTTAATGACTTACCATCTCAGGAAGCCTTCCAAGGCAGTGATCAGACCAGTCCGTGTGTAATGAGAGCTCACCATGGCCCCGCGTGGCATTATGAGATTTACATACATATGACACAGTTCTGGTTGCCTCCGGGGAATACACAACACGTGTCTGTTTTATCCTTGACATTCCTAGGGGAGAGTGTCTAGTAACCTCATTTTACAGGGAAAGAAGCAGGGTCTCTGATGAGCAAAGGAACAGGCCATTCTGGAGTCTTAATTTTGTCTCCAGTGCCCTGAGTTAGCTCTTACATTCTTTGTCTGAAATCATGACTATAATCTCTTACCCTGGTAGGAATAATAAAGTACAGAGACATGACAATGGATTCATCAGGATATGATGAGAAGCAGAACCCTCCAATCACCTTAAGAAATGATGCTCCCAGGAAAGCAGAGATGCTAAATCCCATCCCTCCACTTGGCCTGTCTGTTTGATTCTTATTAGCAAGAAGGCGTTAAAATATGCAACCATGCTGCTCTCCAGAATGCCTCTGGACTGCTGACTTGTATGCTTTTACCCTCGATGAGTGCTTGTGGTCCCTTGTCTCATTAGACAGCACCTACACTGAACTGCAGGAATCATTTAGCAACCCATTTATTCCAGTCACTTAGGAGCGTGTTTGCTGTTTGCTTCTGCACAAAGATATCTCTCTGTATTTTGTTTCTGTCACCAGCAAGTTTAGTGACTTCAGGAAGAAATGAACTAAACAGAAGGGGTTTTCTTACTTCATCCATCCTGCTTTTTTTTTTTTTTTGCTTTTTATATGACCTTTGTCATTTAAACCTATTGGAATCGCACCTTCTTTGTATTGTCATTTCATCCTAATTTTTATTTTTAATTTATTTAGTCTTCATTTTAAAAAGCCATTTTTATTATTGCTGCTTTGTCGGATGATTCAGAGATGCTGTGTGTGTGTGTGTGTGTTCTAGTATTGCCCTATGACCTTTATGGCTCATTTAATGAGGAATTAAAAAAATATTATTATGACCCTTCCTGCATTCATTACCAGCTAGCAGTCATCAGATTTCTGCACATGATATTTTTTCTTTGAATACCCTCTATCTCCCCTCTGTGAGGAATTTATTCTTCCCTTGGTGCGTGGGGACAAATTACATTCGTAACAGGCATTAATGGTGATGGGGAGAGTGTGTAAATCTTTGATGCATTGAAACCAGATGGCACCCTGGTGGGTCTTTTTCTCCCTCCCACCTTACCAGAGTTTGTTTGGCTGCGTGTTCTGTAGGTTGTTTAAAGTACCTGACCTTGTATTTTCCTCTTTATGCTATGTATAGGGCCTATACAGAATGTGCACATGCTCACAGGTGTGGTTTTGGAAAATTCAGAGGTAAATGAAATACGCTAAGTTCTTACCTGACGTAGTTTATTTATTATTTTTTTGGTAGAGACCCTGACTTGGCTTCTGAGTCCTGGGTCTCTCTTCCCTGTCACCCCTGCCCCCTGGACGCCCTGCGGGGCACTTCTCTTGTCTCTCTATTCCCTGTTCACGTCTTCGATTCTGAGCACAACGCATGGCATATAGTGGCTGCTCAGTAAGAGTTTATTCCGTAAACGAGTGAGAGCTTGGCCGACATAGGGGAGTTAAAAGGCCCTGAGCTCACCTCCGGCCATGTGCACGCCAAAATTACAACTATTTATAGAACAAGCATTGATGAAAAGCACCAGAGGGACTTTTCTGGTTGTCCAGTGGTTAAGACTCTGCCCTTCCAGGGCAGGGGGTGCTGGATCCCTTGTCAAGGAACTAAAATCCCACATGCTATTGTGGTGCAGACAAAACATACACACACACACACACACACACCAAAAAGACTAGAACCTACCAGGAAAGATCTTCTACGACTAAAGATGAAAGAAAGGAGTGAATGAGTGCATGAATGTGAAAGCAGGGGGTTTACTAACCCTACCTGGGTGACATTCTAATGTTAAAATAACCATCTTGTGAGTTACTCGATACATACTTTTCTTATTTGTAATACATGGGATATGAAATAGGGAAATGAAAGAAATACAGTATTAGAAGTTAGAAGATTTGGACCTCTTCCTGTTAATCAGCTATGTGTTTTAGAAGACTTTCTTGAAGGCCCTAACCTCAGATTTCTCATTCAGAACATAGAATTGTTGCTATCTTAGAAGGTTGTTCTAAAAATCAAATGAGGTCACAAATGCTTTTTCTTTCTTTCTTTTTAGTTTTTGGTTGTGCTGGGTCTTTGCTGCTACAGTCTTTCTCTAGTTGCAGCAAGTACGGGCTACTCTCTAGTAGCAGTACTTGAGCTTCTCATTGTCATGATCTCTCTTGTTGCAGAGTACAAGCTCTAGGGCAAGTGGGTTTCAGCCCCTTGGGCTCAGTAGTTGCAGCTTCTGGGCTCTAGAGCACAGGCTTAGTAGATGTGGCACACAGACTTACTTGCTCTAAGGCATGTGGGATCATCCAAGGTCTGGGACCGAACCTGTGTCTCCTGCATTGGCAGGCGGATTCCTCACCACTGAGCCATCAGGGAAGCTCCACAAATTCACTTTGACTCAACACACGTTTATAGAGTTTTCACTCAATGCTGGGCCCTGTGCTGAGTTCTGAGAGAGTCCTAACACTCCATTACTCTTATCCTGAAATTCACAGACTGTGAGAGAAGTTCTTCGGAAAGGCTAAAGTGCACCCGTGTCAATGAGATCTTGTTAGTAATACCAATTCTGGTGCTGTAGGTTTGGGGAGCACCTGAGATCCCCTAGAGATGTCAGTGCTGCAAGTCCATGGACCACAGTTTGCTTGGAAGTGAGCACCTCGCCAAAATTACAACTATTTATAGAACAAGCATTGATGAAAAGCACCAGAGGGACTTTTCTGGTTGTCCAGTGGTTAAGACTCTGCCCTTCCAGGGCAGGGGGTGCTGGATCCCTTGTCAAGGAACTAAAATCCCACATGCTATTGTGGTGCAGACAAAACATACACACACACACACACACACACCAAAAAGACTAGAACCTACCAGGAAAGATCTTCTACGACTAAAGATGAAAGAAAGGAGTGAATGAGTGCATGAATGTGAAAGCAGGGGGTTTACTAACCCTACCTGGGTGACATTCTAATGTTAAAATAACCATCTTGTGAGTTACTCGATACATACTTTTCTTATTTGTAATACATGGGATATGAAATAGGGAAATGAAAGAAATACAGTATTAGAAGTTAGAAGATTTGGACCTCTTCCTGTTAATCAGCTATGTGTTTTAGAAGACTTTCTTGAAGGCCCTAACCTCAGATTTCTCATTCAGAACATAGAATTGTTGCTATCTTAGAAGGTTGTTCTAAAAATCAAATGAGGTCACAAATGCTTTTTCTTTCTTTCTTTTTAGTTTTTGGTTGTGCTGGGTCTTTGCTGCTACAGTCTTTCTCTAGTTGCAGCAAGTACGGGCTACTCTCTAGTAGCAGTACTTGAGCTTCTCATTGTCATGATCTCTCTTGTTGCAGAGTACAAGCTCTAGGGCAAGTGGGTTTCAGCCCCTTGGGCTCAGTAGTTGCAGCTTCTGGGCTCTAGAGCACAGGCTTAGTAGATGTGGCACACAGACTTACTTGCTCTAAGGCATGTGGGATCATCCAAGGTCTGGGACCGAACCTGTGTCTCCTGCATTGGCAGGCGGATTCCTCACCACTGAGCCATCAGGGAAGCTCCACAAATTCACTTTGACTCAACACACGTTTATAGAGTTTTCACTCAATGCTGGGCCCTGTGCTGAGTTCTGAGAGAGTCCTAACACTCCATTACTCTTATCCTGAAATTCACAGACTGTGAGAGAAGTTCTTCGGAAAGGCTAAAGTGCACCCGTGTCAATGAGATCTTGTTAGTAATACCAATTCTGGTGCTGTAGGTTTGGGGAGCACCTGAGATCCCCTAGAGATGTCAGTGCTGCAAGTCCATGGACCACATCTTGATTAATTAAGGCTTTAGGGAGAGGTTGGCAAACAGCTCTTATTGCAGCGTGTTAAGGACTGCCATATGAAGTATGAGGGGAACAAAAAGAGGGAGTAGTCAGTCAGTACTGGGGAGATGGTAGGAGGCAGAGCTTCCGTGGTGAGTCATTTGGGTTCTGAACTGCTGAATGGGATAGGCCTTTGGTCAGAGGCTGTAGCAGGGATGTAGCACAGGCTGGCTCCAGCCCAGAGAGGAGGAAGGCAGAGGAAGGGGAAGGTTGTGGGAGAGAAGTATAGAACACTTATCTGGGGCTGATAGGCAGTCAAGAGGCTTAGCATGGCTGTTACATGATATGTGTAAAACTGCCCTGGAAAGAGCCAGCTGCTGTATCATTTTAGGTAATTTGTGTAACTTAGAGTAGTGCCCTGGAATATTCCCAGGTAGTAATGAAAAGGATTAAAGCTATAAGTGAGAGGTGCACTTTTTAGGTTCTATGGTCTTTGAAGACAGGCAGCAGGAATTGAATCCTTGCCCCACTAGAAAGATTTTGCTTTCTAGCTAAAATATGTTGAGAAAATCTATTTGCTTTCTGAATCTTAGTTGGTTCATCTATAAAGTGGAGTTAATAAAGACTGTCTTATGGAATAATTGTGAAGATGATTCCTTTATTTCATTCACCAGGGCACCATTTGGGAGCAAAGTATGCAGTTTGGTGCTGATAGAAGGTGTCTGAAGTGAAAGTTGTTTGGTCATGTCCAACTCTTTGCGACCCCACGGACTAGCCCACCAGGCTCCTCTGTCCATGGAATTCTCCAGGCAGGAATACTGGAGTGTGTTGCTATTTCCTTCTCTAAGGAGGTGTCTTCTAATTTCTAATTATCACTGTTATCAAGTTTGAACTCATATAAACTCCTGCCTAGGAAATAACCTAGGCAGCAGATTTGGACAGCAGCCCTCTTGATGGGTTGTCAAGTGCCATTTCTTCTTTGTGGGTGTTCCGATGC
Source organism: Tragulus kanchil (assembly GCA_022376925.1). Lineage (NCBI taxonomy): Eukaryota > Metazoa > Chordata > Mammalia > Artiodactyla > Tragulidae > Tragulus > Tragulus kanchil. Next base: position 69,884,941 of record JAIOJX010000003.1, on the reverse strand, counting down.
CTTCTGAAATCATCTTAGGAGCTCAGCTGGTCTTGGAGGTGGCAGGGATCACCAGTGGTCTGATTTGACAATGCTCTGAGAGCATTTGATGGATGTGCAGTAAACGAGTGAGAAGGATTTTCTTAAATGTTTAAAAATAAGAAAGTCAAAGAAATACTTCTAGGGAAGAGACGATATGGGATTGCTCTAGTAACTGCCCAAGGATTTACTTCAGCAAAACATATTCAGTCTATCTGAGAAGCTTTTCATGCCAGAAGCAGAGCTGGGTTAGTCGGTTTAGGCCATGTTCTGCCGCATGTAGTAACCATCTCCAGCTCAGTCCCGGTCACATTCTGCCTCCTCCACTGGACTATGGGACTTCTGAAGGCGTTCTTCTTCTTTGATCTCCCACTGCCTGGAGCAGGGATGCTTTCAGTGAATGTTTTCATCTTTCACAATTCTGTGGAATGTACTGTGCTCGTTAGAAAGGAATGACCCTGGAGGAGATGAGGTGAAGGCGCTGTGGACCTTAAGGAGCTCTGAAGACCTGCAGTATCCTCTTTAGTTCAGTTCTGGCTCTCTGCCCTAGTTTGGATATTGCTTTTGAGATCCAAGTGTCCGTCTGGAACCTTGTCTGCATCCACATCTTGTGTCCTTTCATTCAAGCCAATCACATTAGAATAAAGACCTCCTGTCCTTCAAAGCTCCCCTTCTAGGAAACCGGGACATTGTCCCTGAACCCCAGCCTAGGGGATGGAGCCAACGGGCTCCCCCTGTGTATGTTAGATGTCACTTTCCTGGGAGGGCATCTCCCCTGTTCCTGGAGAAGGGGCTCTGAATGCTCCCATGGTGGTTAACCTCATCTCTCCCTTGCCGCTAACTGTTGCTGAGACTTCCGGCATCTGCCTGTGATCATCTCTTTAGAGACTGTGTCTGGCGTGATAAAAGAGTAAAAGTATTAGTCGCTTAGTTGTGCCTGACTCTTTGCAACCCAGTGGGCTGTAGCCTGTCAGGTTCCCCTGTACCTGGAACTGTCCATGGAGTGGGTTGCCATTCCCTTCTGCAAAGGATCTTCCCGACCCAAAGATTGAACCTAGATCTCCTACTTTGCAGCCAGATTTTTTTTACCCAGTGAGCCACCAGGAAAGGCTGGTTGTTTTCTTGGTACCCAGAGCAGTGTCTCTCCAGTGGGCCACTCTGGTTACAGGTTCTGGCTCTTCCTAGTCTGTTTTTTCCAGTTAACTTTGAGTTGACCAAGACTCAGTGAATAAAGATTTTATAGAATGTTACTCATTTCCAATATAGATTTTTAAAAGGTCAGCTTTACTTTCATACATGCAAAAAAGGTGGCATATAGAGATAAGAGAACGTCATTTCAGAAAATAACAGGGCTTTCCTGGTGGTCCAGTGGGTAAAGAGTCCACCTTGCAGTGCAGAGGACACTGGTTCAATCCTTGACCCAGGAAGAGGAGTGGCTGGACTGGCGTGTCCAGTTACGAACCAGCACTCTGGAGTGCATGCACTCAGAGCCAGTGCTCTGCAACAAAAGAGGCCACTGCAATGGGAGGCCCACACAGGCCGAAGTATAGAGATGGATGAAAAATAAATAAATATAAAATCAATAAAAAAAAGAGGCCAAAATTAAAAAAAAAAAAAAGAAAATAACATGTTCTTCCCTTCCTAAAAAAAAGAGTATCTTGCCTAGTATTGGGGAGAAGATTAGATCACAGGGTTCTTTTCTCAGTAGTATTTCTACTAACCAGAGTTGTAGTTAGATAGTCCTTGACTTTATTTCATATACCAGCTTTGTTGTTGTTGTTCAGTAGCTAAGTAGGGTCCTATTTTTTGTGACTCCATGGACTGCAACACTCCAAGCTTCCCTGTCCTTCACTGTCTCCTGGAGTTTGCTGAAATTCATGCAACTTTAGCAAAACTTGTGTCAGACTTGTTTTGCTGAATAAATTTCTAGTGGCTCTTTTTATGATGTCGTTATCCCTCCATCTAATAAACAGGACATTGAAACAAGTGTTATTGGTGAGAATAAAATATTTCAATATCATGAAAGAATGTTGAATGATGGGGGAAACGAGAGTATCATACAGCTGAGAGCTAACTTCCAATCATGTGTTTTAAAGTGGTCTTAAACTTTCTTGGGGATGGTGGAAAAAGGAAAATTAACATTCACTTAGTATCTCCTACATTCTACTCACTGCATAGACAATATCTCACTCAATCTTTACAACCTTCAGTGAAGCAGGAACTACTGTCTTTGTTTTTCAGTTAGACATAGAGGTTAGGTAACTTGTATAAGGCCCCATTACATGCACGTGTGCATGCTCAATCCTGTTTGACTCTTTTGTGACCCCGTGGACTGTAGTCCACCAGGCTCCTCTGTCCATGGGGTTTCCCAGGCAGGAATACTGGAGTGGGTTGCCGTTTCCTCCTTCAGTGGTCTTCCTGACCCAGGGATTGAACCGGCATCTCCTGTGTCTCCTGCACTGTAGGCCAATTCTTCACCACGGAGCCACTGGGGAAGGTCCCCCCACCTCAACCCATAGATTTTCTACAAAGCCTATGGTCGTTATACTCTCTGTAGGACCAGTATTTCAGTATTCACAATGGTACCTTGATTATCCTGACTATGTAGGAAAGATTTGTTCTTATTGAACTGAAATTTGTAACTAATGGAAGGCCATGAAAATACTCTATTTTTCTTCACCTTGGTTAAAAGTATTTCAGAATTATATTGGTGTCTTTTGTTATCTTTGTATAATAGGTATATCCTGCATAATTTAACACTTATGATTTTGTTACTGACCTTGCATTCCCTTGCATTCTTTATTGTGAATATCAGTTTCAAAAAACTGATACTTAATAAGCTCCTTGAAGTTAAGTGTGAAGTTAGTCTCAGCAACTCATGTTATATAAGAAATAGGGACTCAGAGGAATTGAGAGGCTTTTTTCAGGGTCATTGTGTTTCCTTTTAGAGGTAAGAATGTGCGTGTGATTATGGAATTCTCTTCTGAATATAATATATGCTAGAAAGTAACTATGGCTGAAGTTCTGTTATCAACTTATTTTTTTTCTCTTCACAGCAGAGTGAAAAAAAAGTTAGGTTAAAAAAGAGCTTTGTTTTTCAAGGTATTTCTGTTTTCAGAAATTATCCTTCACTTATCTAATTCTGCTAAATATGCCAGACTGGCAAGGGTGAGAACAGAAGGGTATGATGACACCTCTGGGTCCTGACTCGAATTTGATGTGGCCGTAGTTGTCAGTTTGCTGAATAAGGGTGAAATAACGAATGCTGTTTGTGATATTTGAGTTTAAAATTTTGAAGGAGTCAAAAGCTAACTTTCTGCTGTGCTTCGCTTTTCATGTCTTACAGAGAGCAAAGGTATTTATTTGACTCACATCTGGATTTGGTTCTTGGCTAGAAAACTATGTTCTCTCTGAAGAATTCCCCTCTCCTCTGGAACCCCAGGATTCACAGCATATTACATTTAGCATGTTAAGCCCATTCATACGGGCATGTGAAGGATGCAAAGATTCATATGCCATCCTGCCACAGCATGTGCAACCTTCTAGCACTCAGCTGAGTGCAGATTAAACTGTATGAGAAACTGACCATGATAGAGGCTTATGAGAGATGTTCAGGCGAATGAACAGACTTACCCAATACACTGATCAGGAGGTGTGAGTGGAGGAAACGGGTGTATGCCTGTTGAGAAAGAGGGATCATAGAGTTGTGAGCCATTGAGTCAGTAGGTTGGGAGCTCAGTCTGTAGAGAAGAGGAGACAATAACATGTTAAATGCACAGAGGCAGGAAAAAGCATGGTCTGCTTGTGTGATCATTCCAGCTTGATGTGACCCAAGAAGTATGGAGAAGTGCTGTAGGGAATGACTAAAAGGAAAGATTGGAATCAGATGACGGAACATCTTGAATCTCATGCTTTGGAACATTCTGTAGGTAACTGGGGGCCATTCAGCTGTCTGGAAAGAGGAATGATATGCCCAGACATGCATTTTAGGTAAAATAATTAATGAATTACTTTGGCTGAGTTGGGCCTAAGTTATGGCACAAGGGAGCTTCTCTGGGTCATGTGGGACCTTTCCTTCTGACCCACAGACTCTCCAGTTGTGGCTCGAGGGCTTAATTGCTCCACGGGAAGCTGAGATCTTAGTTCCTCCACCAGGGAACTAAGACTGGTTAAGGCGAATTCTTAACCACTTGGCCAGCAGACAAGTCCCCTGTAAGATAATGATTTTGGTTTAGTAAGAAAATTTCTCTACTCTAGTGACTAAAGAATGTATGAAAGAAACTAGAGTCAGGAAGGGAAAGTTTTTAGAAGACAAATGTTTCTATCTTTAGCACATACATTTGAGACTCACTTCTGTATTGAATCTGCTAGAGACTAAGAGACTAACTATGAGAAGTATGGGAGAGGCAGAGGTCAGAGTAAACTGAATAATCAGGAGTCATAGGCTTAGTTATAGTGATATTGGTAACTGAAAACACAAGGGCAGGAAAAGAGAATGGTATAGAATGAAATCCAAGGATCAACTTGAAAAGGTGGGTGATTGTATCAGTTAGCTTGTACTGTGTAACAAATGGTCCTCAAATTTCATAGCAGAGCAACCATATGTTAGTTATTCTCATGAGTTTGTGTTGGCGAGGTGGTTCATCAGGCCTGGGATGGCTTAGGATAATCTCACCTGCTCTCACATGTCAGCAGGTTCAGATGGATTGGATTGGCTGTTGGCTGGTGGAGGGTGGTCTCAGCTGAGATTGTTCTCTCTCTCTGGTTCTCATCACCCAGCAGGTTAGCTCAGGCTTGCTTCTGTGACAGCAGGACAGGATGCGAAGGCACCACTGGCCCTTTGAGATCTAGTCTCAGTACTGCATAGTATCAGTTCCACTGTATCTTTTGGCCAAAGCAAGGCACAAGATCAGTCCAATTTCAGTGGGTCAAACTGTAAGGTTTCATTTCAAGGAGTATACTTATAAGGAGGGTTTGTTATCCAAGAATGGGGTTGTTATCTTAATCAACTTTACATATGATTCATGATTATTAAATGATTATTGAAATAATTTTAAAATCATATTTCATTCATTGTATTCATCATTTGCTTCCCAATGAAGATTGTTGTTGTTTTCGTCACTGAGTCCTGTTTGGCTCTTCTGCGGCCCTGTGACTTGTAGCCCACCAGGCTCCTCTATTCGTGGGATTTCCGGGGCAGACATACTGGAGTAGGTTGCCATTTCCTTCTCCAGGGAATCTCCCGGACCCAGGGATTGAACCCATGCCTCCTGAAAGTCTCCTGCATTGCCGGCAGATTCTTTACCACTGAGTCACCAGGGAAGCCCCAGTGAAGATTCAAATGAATGATTTTCTAATATGAGCATAACAGTATTGGTATATATTTAAATTTCTCACTTGGCTAGAGTTGTAGGAATATGATTCTTGTTTCCCTTTACTTGGTTCTTGCTGCTTTACATTTCTGCCTTTAACTCCATTCAAAAGCATTCAAATGTTTTCCTTTTTTGTTGAAAGTGACCCACAGGAAAATCATAGTCATGCATACAGCCAGGCCTGCAAGTGTGAACATCACTCAGTCACTACCTCCCCTCAAAGTCCCCGTAGATAAAAGGAAACAAGCGCTTGTGTCCTCATTGTCTCAGGGAGCCCTTCATTTTGCAGACTTCAAAAACTGCATGAGCTCTTTGGAAGATGTCACCAGTTGACAAGGTGTGCTTGGTCTCTGTCCTGCTTCTGTATCCTCCTTATTAATGTTTTGCTAGCCCCATGCAGAGCCTTTGAATAACTTTCCCAGGAAGGACCACCCACTGGGAAAATATTAAGCCTATCTAGTGGGCTTGAATGCATCCCTTAGGAAGTGGAATCTTGATGTAAAATAGACACTCAGGGAGCAATTATTATTAATTGCAGGCCCTTTCAGCACAGTTTTGATCCTTGCATGCACCAGTATGCACCGTTATTGTTCCCGTGGTGACAGTGGGCTAGCCCAGGGATGGGTTCAAAGCCACGAAGAACAAAGGGACTTTTGGCAGAATAGTCAGTTTACCAATTACTGTCACAATCATAGTCTTTAAGCACGGCTGTGTGTGTTCCTCTCAGTTCATGGATTCTGCTTATAGGAATGCGGGCCCCCGCCTCTGGGACAGGCTTCTCGGATCCTTGTTTAAGCTGGCCTCTTGACCTCGGGGTTAGATTACCCATGTGTACAACTTATTTTGATCAAAAAAAAAAAAAAAAAAACCTTGTGAATGAGATAATCGCATACTGTTTCAGATTCATGATGGGAATGCTATGTGGCTCAGAGGGTACTGATTTTCAAAATTTTATGTTCTCGTGAGTTTTTTTTCTGATGTGTGCGTGATTACCCTGCCGAATGGAAAGCCCAGGTCAACTGTCTTTAGCTTATTCACATATAATTAAGGAAGTTAGCCAAGATATTCGGAGTCATTATGTGGAAGTTTTTAGGTACAAAGGGCTATCATTATGTCAGTAACCAAAAGTTTAAAAATAGAGAAGTATGCTTTATCTAAGTCTCAAGCACATTCTTTAATATGTTAAAACTTGACTTCGGGAATGGCATGAGGGATACACAGGGATGAAAAATGCTAGAATGAGTGTCCGATTTCTTGCGGTATTATTATTATTCTTTTTTAATTTTGGCCTCTTTTATTGGTCCTTAACTTATTTATTTTCGTCCATCTTAATTCTTTGGCCCATGTGGGCCTCCCATTGCAGTGGCCTCTCTTGTTGCAGAGCACCAGCTCTGGGCGCATGCTCTCGAGGCGCCAGCTGGCAACTGGATACACCAGCCCAGCTGCTCTGTGGCATGTGGGATCTTCCCATGCCAGGGATCGAACCGGTGCCCCTTGCTTTCCACTGGACCATCAGGGGATTGAGTTTATTACTTGCATCATACCGGAAGGACCACCCACTGGGAAAATATTAAGCCTATCTAGTGGGCTTGAATGCATCCCTTAGGAAGTGGAATCTTGATGTAAAATAGACACTCAGGGAGCAATTATTATTAATTGCAGGCCCTTTCAGCACAGTTTTGATCCTTGCATGCACCAGTATGCACCGTTATTGTTCCCGTGGTGACAGTGGGCTAGCCCAGGGATGGGTTCAAAGCCACGAAGAACAAAGGGACTTTTGGCAGAATAGTCAGTTTACCAATTACTGTCACAATCATAGTCTTTAAGCACGGCTGTGTGTGTTCCTCTCAGTTCATGGATTCTGCTTATAGGAATGCGGGCCCCCGCCTCTGGGACAGGCTTCTCGGATCCTTGTTTAAGCTGGCCTCTTGACCTCGGGGTTAGATTACCCATGTGTACAACTTATTTTGATCAAAAAAAAAAAAAAAAAACCTTGTGAATGAGATAATCGCATACTGTTTCAGATTCATGATGGGAATGCTATGTGGCTCAGAGGGTACTGATTTTCAAAATTTTATGTTCTCGTGAGTTTTTTTTCTGATGTGTGCGTGATTACCCTGCCGAATGGAAAGCCCAGGTCAACTGTCTTTAGCTTATTCACATATAATTAAGGAAGTTAGCCAAGATATTCGGAGTCATTATGTGGAAGTTTTTAGGTACAAAGGGCTATCATTATGTCAGTAACCAAAAGTTTAAAAATAGAGAAGTATGCTTTATCTAAGTCTCAAGCACATTCTTTAATATGTTAAAACTTGACTTCGGGAATGGCATGAGGGATACACAGGGATGAAAAATGCTAGAATGAGTGTCCGATTTCTTGCGGTATTATTATTATTCTTTTTTAATTTTGGCCTCTTTTATTGGTCCTTAACTTATTTATTTTCGTCCATCTTAATTCTTTGGCCCATGTGGGCCTCCCATTGCAGTGGCCTCTCTCGTTGCAGAGCATCAGCTCTGGGCGCATGCACTCGAGAGCGCCAGCTGGCAACTGGATACACCAGCCCAGCTGCTCTGTGGCATGTGGGATCTTCCCATGCCAGGGATCGAACCGGTGCCCCTTGCACTGCAAGGCGGATGGATTCTTTACCCACTGGACCATCAGGGAAGACCTTGAGGTATTATTTACTTGCAGTTACATTCATCCTGCTTGCGTGAGTTTTCTTGCTGAGTAGTATACCATTGTTAGGAATGAGTTGCACCATGGTATTCTATAGGCTAGTTATAGGATGTAAGAAACTCTTGAAAAATGACTTAAGTTTGCATCAGAGGTAGAGCATTGAATACAGTTCCCCGTTTGGGGGCATTTTGGCTTCACTCAACCCATTGATTCTGACAAATGAAATTAGTAATTTATATCAGAATGACAGTTGCTTCTTAACAATCCTAGGAAACAAAGGAAGGAATACACACTGAAACAAAGAGCTTGGAAACACTCAGTATGTTCTCTGCTTCATAAAAATTTATGATTTCAAAACTGGCTGAACCACAGATTGTCCATAGATTTATTTCAGGTTTGGCAGCATCCAGCAGAGAAGTGTCATTTCTCAGTAGCTGGTAGAGGTTAAGAAGGAAGGAGTCTACAACCAGTTAAACAGAGGTTTGACATTTCTGAATTCTTGAAAGGAGTGTAATTTTATTATCTCCCATTAAAATAGACTTTTCAACTTCATTTTAGGGAAGTGTTGTCCGACGGGAGCCTGTTTTTACAGAAGGACACATCTATTTTATAATTATGATATTAATTGCTAGCCCCCCAAATTCCCACAATGGGTTGAAATAATTATGTCATGTAGATTATGTATCCCAAAGGACCTTATTTTCTATCAAAAAATCCTGTCTGTTGGGGTAAGGCAGAGATAAATTGTTGACATAAGTTTGCATAAATGTCAGGGCCCAAATTACCGTAGAAATACAACAGTATTTCTAATAATGTCTGTACTATGTCCTTAAGTGGATACAATACTTAAAGGCAGAAATTTAAAAATAAATAGCATGTTTCTACAAATAGCTTTCTAATAAAGCTTATTAACAGTAGTCATTTTTTTCTTGTGCCATTTCTGGTCAATTTAAATTAAGAATTCCCAAATAATACATAGAATTAATTTGAAGAATCTAATGTGGTAGTTTTTCACAAGTCTCCCACTTTACTGCTCAGTTTGAACCATAAAGTATATTAGCATGAAGAATGTGGTTCTATATATAGCTTTGTGTTTTATTTCAACTCCTTTTATGACCTTGAAACTTGGCAAGGGTTTCACTCCTCCACCACAACCACACTTTTCATTTCCAAAGAATTTATAGGCTATCTTATCTTAACTCTGTGGATTTTTTTCCCCCAAAATTTAAATCATGATTTAGATTTATTTTTATTAATAGAGAATCTATATAACATGACTTTTTCTCTCAGTTTTTACTCATCATTTCTATGAAACTTTTAGGTACTAAGTCTATGCAAATTTCATGACATGCCATATTCCATAAAAGTTTATGACATGTAGTTTTAATGGCGGAATACAAAACTGAATAGACTAAAGCATTCCATTATAGGTAAACTCTTACTAGGCAGTTTGAACGGATGGTGCAACTTAATTAATCCTCTAAATATTTTATCTTGACTTCTGTATGTCTAGAGTCATCTTGAAGGGCAGTCTGAGTTTGTGGGGATCGTTCTTGAAGGATTGCTCATTTTATGAGCATCCCGACGGACAGACACCTCTATTCTAAAGGAATCCATCCCTTTTGGAGGCACTGAACTCCCATTAAAATAGACTTTTCAACTTCATTTTAGGGAAGTGTTGTCCGACGGGAGCCTGTTTTTACAGAAGGACACATCTATTTTATAATTATGATATTAATTGCTAGCCCCCCAAATTCCCACAATGGGTTGAAATAATTATGTCATGTAGATTATGTATCCCAAAGGACCTTATTTTCTATCAAAAAATCCTGTCTGTTGGGGTAAGGCAGAGATAAATTGTTGACATAAGTTTGCATAAATGTCGGGGCCCCAAAATTACCGTAGAAATACAACAGTATTTCTAATAATGTCTGTACTATGTCCTTAAGTGGATACAATACTTAAAGGCAGAAATTTAAAAATAAATAGCATGTTTCTACAAATAGCTTTCTAATAAAGCTTATTAACAGTAGTCATTTTTTTCTTGTGCCATTTCTGGTCAATTTAAATTAAGAATTCCCAAATAATACATAGAATTAATTTGAAGAATCTAATGTGGTAGTTTTTCACAAGTCTCCCACTTTACTGCTCAGTTTGAACCATAAAGTATATTAGCATGAAGAATGTGGTTCTATATATAGCTTTGTGTTTTATTTCAACTCCTTTTATGACCTTGAAACTTGGCAAGGGTTTCACTCCTCCACCACAACCACACTTTTCATTTCCAAAGAATTTATAGGCTATCTTATCTTAACTCTGTGGATTTTTTTCCCCCAAAATTTAAATCATGATTTAGATTTATTTTTATTAATAGAGAATCTATATAACATGACTTTTTCTCTCAGTTTTTACTCATCATTTCTATGAAACTTTTAGGTACTAAGTCTATGCAAATTTCATGACATGCCATATTCCATAAAAGTTTATGACATGTAGTTTTAATGGCGGAATACAAAACTGAATAGACTAAAGCATTCCATTATAGGTAAACTCTTACTAGGCAGTTTGAACGGATGGTGCAACTTAATTAATCCTCTAAATATTTTATCTTGACTTCTGTATGTCTAGAGTCATCTTGAAGGGCAGTCTGAGTTTGTGGGGATCGTTCTTGAAGGATTGCTCATTTTATGAGCATCCCGACGGACAGACACCTCTATTCTAAAGGAATCCATACCCACTTGGTAGGAGGCACTGAACTCCCTGTACAGTGGGCTGGGTAAGGAGTCCAGTTTTTCCAGGGGCGTATCCACTGATGGTAGTTGTCCCAGACCTATTGGAAACCTGGGTTAACTCTTCCAGACCACGGCTCATGTGATGCCTTTTATGCAAGAAAACACTGATTTGCTAAGATGCACCAGTGTCCTCAGGACCTAAAAGAGAAAACTTGGTCCCTGTGGTGTAGTGAGGTGGAAGGTCCAAAGACTTCCGCTGATTTTCAAAAACTGGTTCCATGTTAATCAGTTCCAGAGCCAGAGAGGTCCCTGGTGCATTGGAGACAGAATTGTCTTCTCACAGTTAAATTTTCTTCTGACATTGTTATTGGCTAATGGCTTTTGTTTTGTTTTTCAATAAAGTTTCTGAGCCCTGTGTTGCAGAAAAGACTAGCTGAGTGGGAAGACAACTTGCCAGTTATCATGGATCTCAACATGAATAACAACGACATGTTTCTTCAGTTCAAAGGCCATGTTGTATACTGTGGACAACCATTTATTTGTCATGAACCCTGCACCTGGTGTTAAGTTAAGGAGTAGATCAGAGGTCAGCAAATGATGAGTCATAGATCCCTTGTTTTTGTAAATAAAGTTTTATTGAAACACAGCCATGTGCAGTCATTTTGTGCATTGTCCATGGCTGCTTTTGTGCCATGACAGCAAACCCAAGTAAATGCAACAAATCCTGATGGTCCATGAAGCCTGAAATACTTACTTTTGTGCCACTAATAACTAAATTTTTTTAAAAACTTTTAGGTACTAAGTCTATGCATTTCATGACATGCCATATTCCATAAAAGTTTATGACATGTAGTTTTAATGGCGGAATACAAAACTGAATAGACTAAAGCATTCCATTATAGGTAAACTCTTACTAGGCAGTTTGAACGGATGGTGCAACTTAATTAATCCTCTAAATATTTTATCTTGACTTCTGTATGTCTAGAGTCATCTTGAAGGGCAGTCTGAGTTTGTGGGGATCGTTCTTGAAGGATTGCTCATTTTATGAGCATCCCGACGGACAGACACCTCTATTCTAAAGGAATCCATACCCACTTGGTAGGAGGCACTGAACTCCCCTGTACAGTGGGCTGGGTAAGGGAGTCCAGTTTTTCCAGGGGCGTATCCACTGATGGTAGTTGTCCCAGACCTATTGGAAACCTGGGTTAACTCTTCCAGACCACGGCTCATGTGATGCCTTTTATGCAAGAAAACACTGATTTGCTAAGATGCACCAGTGTCCTCAGGACCTAAAAGAGAAAACTTGGTCCCTGTGGTGTAGTGAGGTGGAAGGTCCAAAGACTTCCGCTGATTTTCAAAAACTGGTTCCATGTTAATCAGTTCCAGAGCCAGAGAGGTCCCTGGTGCATTGGAGACAGAATTGTCTTCTCACAGTTAAATTTTCTTCTGACATTGTTATTGGCTAATGGCTTTTGTTTTGTTTTTCAATAAAGTTTCTGAGCCCTGTGTTGCAGAAAAGACTAGCTGAGTGGGAAGACAACTTGCCAGTTATCATGGATCTCAACATGAATAACAACGACATGTTTCTTCAGTTCAAAGGCCATGTTGTATACTGTGGACAACCATTTATTTGTCATGAACCCTGCACCTGGTGTTAAGTTAAGGAGTAGATCAGAGGTCAGCAAATGATGAGTCATAGATCCCTTGTTTTTGTAAATAAAGTTTTATTGAAACACAGCCATGTGCAGTCATTTTGTGCATTGTCCATGGCTGCTTTTGTGCCATGACAGCAAAACCAAGTAAATGCAACAGAGTCCTGATGGTCCATGAAGCCTGAAATACTTACTGTCATGCCCTTCACAGAAAAAGTTTGCCAAACACTGGGGTAGAAATATCACCCTATATATATATATATAAGTTGCTCAGTTGTGTCAGACTCTTTGCAACCCCATGTATGAGCTGTGGAATTCTCCAGGTAAGAATACTGGAGTGGGTAGCCCTTCTCTTCTCCAGGGGATCTTCCCAACCCAGGGATCAAACCCAGGTCTGCCTGTATTGCAGGCAGATTCTTTACCTTTGAGCCATCAGGGAAGTCCAATGGTAGATGAATAAATCACATTTTATGTAGAGAGATTTTAATGTAAATTATAGATACCCTTACTTCCTACATCTGATTTTTGCAATAGATATCTCAAAGGATAATATTTTCTATGTAGCCAAATTAAAATGATTATATATAACAAAACTATTAGTAACTCCTTAAGGTAATTTGATACCAGCTCATATACAAACTTTCTGAATTGTTTCCAAAGTATAATTTACAATGGATTTGTCCTTGCCAAAAGCCAGTCAGGGCTATGCCTTACATCTGATGTCTCTAAGGTCTCCTTACTCAAGATATGTCCCTTTTTTCATGACTCCTGGCTTCCTGGAAAGGCCATGCCACTTTGTCCTGTAAAATGGCCCACCTTCTGCCACGTATCTGATTGCTTTGACAGGTGTCAACTATTATGTCTCTGTCTATTCTACTATCCTGTCTCTGTCAGGATTTGCCTGAAGGAAAGGTCTCCACTGAATCCAGGTTTGAAGTCCAAACATGAGACGTGACCTCAAATCTGCTATCTAAGGATTGGTTGCAGAAAAGACTAGCTGAGTGGGAAGACAACTTGCCAGTTATCATGGATCTCAACATGAATAACAACGACATGTTTCTTCAGTTCAAAGGCCATGTTGTATACTGTGGACAACCATTTATTTGTCATGAACCCTGCACCTGGTGTTAAGTTAAGGAGTAGATCAGAGGTCAGCAAATGATGAGTCATAGATCCCTTGTTTTTGTAAATAAAGTTTTATTGAAACACAGCCATGTGCAGTCATTTTGTGCATTGTCCATGGCTGCTTTTGTGCCATGACAGCAAAACCAAGTAAATGCAACAGAGTCCTGATGGTCCATGAAGCCTGAAATACTTACTGTCATGCCCTTCACAGAAAAAGTTTGCCAAACACTGGGGTAGAAATATCACCCTATATATATATATATAAGTTGCTCAGTTGTGTCAGACTCTTTGCAACCCCATGTATGAGCTGTGGAATTCTCCAGGTAAGAATACTGGAGTGGGTAGCCCTTCTCTTCTCCAGGGGATCTTCCCAACCCAGGGATCAAACCCAGGTCTGCCTGTATTGCAGGCAGATTCTTTACCTTTGAGCCATCAGGGAAGTCCAATGGTAGATGAATAAATCACATTTTATGTAGAGAGATTTTAATGTAAATTATAGATACCCTTACTTCCTACATCTGATTTTTGCAATAGATATCTCAAAGGATAATATTTTCTATGTAGCCAAATTAAAATGATTATATATAACAAAACTATTAGTAACTCCTTAAGGTAATTTGATACCAGCTCATATACAAACTTTCTGAATTGTTTCCAAAGTATAATTTACAATGGATTTGTCCTTGCCAAAAGCCAGTCAGGGCTATGCCTTACATCTGATGTCTCTAAGGTCTCCTTACTCAAGATATGTCCCTTTTTTCATGACTCCTGGCTTCCTGGAAAGGCCATGCCACTTTGTCCTGTAAAATGGCCCACCTTCTGCCACGTATCTGATTGCTTTCGACAGGTGTCAACTATTATGTCTCTGTCTATTCTACTATCCTGTCTCTGTCAGGATTTGCCTGAAGGAAAGGTCTCCACTGAATCCAGGTTTAAGATGGTAGTCCAAAATCATGAGACGTGACCCTCAAATCTGCATCTAGTCTGAAGATTGGTGCCACCATTGGTGACACAAATGTTGATCATCAGTTTAGTCAACAAATTATTTTTAAAATGGGGAAAATGGCATAGCATCCAAGAAGTAAAATCACAGTACAAGAAATAAAGAGTTAGAAGTGGAACTTGCAACTTGATGTCGATTTTATCCTTTCTGTATGGTTCCAGCCTGCTGCTCAGCTTGGTGACTTGACCTTGACTCTCATTGCTTCTTTAAGTGGTTTTGTCTCTCCATCGTGTTCTAGCTGAAGGTTTGTAGTAATTGTAGTAGAATGGGCTCAGACCAATTTTCCTGATAACTGTGTCTTGTTTGGGTTCTGAGTTGTTGGGTTTTTTGCTTTTGTTGCATTCCTTTCTTCGTTTTTAAATAAGGTGCGAGAGAACCAACAAATTGATTAAAAATTGCAAAGACAGATAATGAGACGTGGAGGAAAGCCAAAGGCATTGTGACTCAATCTTAGAAAACCCAAGCTCTAAGTTAGCAACTGCATTTGAGTCATTACACCCATTGAAACATTTGAATGCAGTTTTATAGCAGTGAAACTTCTTTGAGTGAAAGTTGTAGAGGCTCCTTCTCTGGGATGAAATAAACTGGACTTGTAAGAGTAAGTCTCCCTGAGGCAGATGCAGGCTGGAACCTGCAAACTTAGAAGTTGGGCTTTAATTGTGTTAGTCTACATTTTCTACTTTGCCTTTTAACTCTGATTTCCTTGGTTTATTCACTTGTGTTTCCCAGCCCAAATCTATGCATCCTAGCTAAAGCCACATGGGTTTGTTTTGTGTGTGTGTTTAGGTCTGGGAATATAGAGTTGCCAGTGACCATTATTTTGAGACAGTAGTGCTTTTATGTACCTTGCAGGAGGAGAGATGGAGTGAGAGGCGGGAAGACAGTGCCAACAGAGAACAGTGAATGAGCTTGAAAAATTCCCGCAAGGCATCAAGGGCTCCCATCAGTAGGAAGCCAGTTAATCAAAATGACAGGTGCAGAGGTACTTTTGGAAGGAACGTGCTGCACAGCCTTGTAATGACCTCAGGGGAATGTCGGAGCTGCTCCTGGAGCATGGAAGCATTCGAATAGGGACAGAGAGAGAATGTCGAAAGCTCCTGAGTTGGAAAATAAAGGATCACGCTTCATGGTTTAAGGAAGAGACTACTTCCAAAGAAACTGCCCCTCACCCGCCCATGAAGCCTTAAGTCAATGAAAGATAAATCTGAGCTGAATGTATTACTGACTGATTCACTCTGATGAATCTCAGTAGAATTTTAACTGCATTCAGTGGGTCAGACATACAAGAGATCAGGGTTGGGGGGATTCACCTGTGAGTGATAAGGGGGAAGGGGGAAGTTGGAGAGGGTGAGTGGACTGGGCTGGAAGATCTGTGAAATGAAAGTTGGGAAAAGACTCAGACTTCAGCTCCATTCTGAAGGAGTCTTTGAGGGTAGGGAGAGTCTGTAGTTGACTGAGAATGGCTAGACTGAATGTTACACTCACACTGAACCATCACTGGCTGGGATGGCTTTGGGGGAGGTGTGGCCTCGGCCAAGATTCAGTGGCTGGCCTCCACTCTGCTGACGCTGCTTGCTTCTGAGCGCAGCAAGCCTGTAGCTGTCTGGACAAGACTATCCATGAAAACGACCCCCATCCCTCCTGCCTCTCGTCATTCTTGGTTTCCATGCCCCTGTAAGCACTCCGTTGGTTGTGTAATTCAAAGATAATGATTCTTTACAATGCATTTTAATAACATGTTCAAAATGGCTTTTTCCCACCCCCCACTGTTTTGATAATGCAGGTTTTACTGCTTGCAAACTTAGGTCCAGGACCTGACAAATAGGCAGATCTCTTGTTAACTTGGACGTGAAAAAGACAGTGTAAAAAGAATGGTGAGAGGACTGTGTCTCGTTTTTTCTTTTTTCTTTTTCCTACAGATTGTCAAGTAGAGGGCTGAAGTAGATAATCAGTTAATATCAATGGATGGTTTGTGAATGGTGGGGTTAGTTTATTCTGGTCTCAACTTCCTTAAGTTATTTAAAATGCTGATAGTCTCTGATTAACCCCTTATCCCTTTTTTCATATTATGTGAGCATAATTGTTTCTTACCTGTAATAGCTAAAAACAGGTGATTATGACTTTCAAAGGAAGAGGCAAAAGTCACAGCAGAAGGAAGGCATTTGTTCATAACAATTTGTGTTTCTAACAAAGTTTCAATTTAATTTCTTATTTGCTTCAATTTAACTATAAAACTTAGCAGCACACATGTCTATATGGGTCAGTTTCAACCAGCTACAGATTGCTATAAAAACAGCATGGGTTTGCTACCTCTGAGTTCATACAGCAACCTCATCAAGTGCCTGAAATTTCCTTTGAGGGGTACATAATGACCTTGTTTCTCTGTTGTGTGTTAGTCACTCAGTTGTGTCCAACTCTTTGTGGCCCCATGGACTGTAGCCTATCAGGTTCCTCTGTCCATGGGAATTTCCAGGTAAGAAGACTGGAGTGGGTTGCCATTTCCTTTTCCATTTCTGGGAATCTTCCTGACTCAGGGATCAAACCCAAGTCTCCTGTATGCAGGAAGACTGTCTATCATCTGAGCCACCAGAGAGGCCCTCTTTCCCTACTCATATAGCGTAAAAATACCTGCTGTTCTGTTCTGTTTAACTTTTATTTCAATCTCTGCCACAAAGGGATGGATACATTTTCATTTTTACAATGCCACTCACATCTTTAAAAGGCTGGTGATGTTCAGGATCACACAGGCACTCGGGTGTGTTGAACGCCCACCAGAAAGAAGCAGAGAGACGGGGTCTGTAGAATGTAGTGTATGACCGCCTGGATGATGGTAGTCTTATGAGTTGAACTGTGTCCTCCAGAAGCACGTGTTGAAATCCAAACCTCAGGTACCTGTGAGTGTGACCTTGTTTGGAAAAATAGTGTCTTTACAGATGTAATCAAGTTATTGTTGTTGTTCTGTTGCTCAGTTATGTCCAACTCTTTGCGACCCCAGGACTGTAAGTCCACCAGGCTTCTCTGTGGGGATGTTCCAGGCTAGAATACTGACTGGAGTGAGTTGCCCTTTCCTACTCCGGGGTAATATTCCTGGACCAGGGATTGAACCCATGTCTCCTGCATTAGCAGGTGGAGTCTTTACCACTGAGCCGTCTGCAAAACCATAATCAAGTTAGGATGAGGTTATACTGGACCTACATGGGCCCTAATCGAATATGACTAATGTCCTTGTGAGGAGAGGGAAACTCAGACAGAGATAAACCCAGAAAATGCCATGTGGCCATGGAGGTAGAGATCCAGAAAATGCCATGTGGCCATGGAGGTAGAGATTACAGGGGGCTTCCCCTGGTGGTCCAGTGGGTAAGGACACCGCCTTGCAGTGCAAGGGGCGCCGGTTTGATCCCTGGCCTGGGAAGATCCCACGTGCCGCGGAGTGGCTGGACCGATGTGTCTAATTACCGATCCGGAGCTCTGTAGCGCATGCGCTCAGAGCCGGTGCTCTGTGACAACAGAGGCCACCACGATGGGAGGCCCACACAGGCCAAAGAACAAAGATGGATGAAAATAGACAAATGAAGACCAATAGAAGTGGCCCACCCGCTCCCCTCCCTCCCCAACCCGATCCCCGCCCAAAATAAATAAATAAATAAAACTTAAAAAGAGATTACAGCTACGCTGCCATAAATCAAGGAATTCCTGGGCCCACTGACGCTGAATGAGGCAAAGGCAAGTCCTCCCCCTCAGGGCTTGGCAGAGAGCATGGCCCTGCTGACACCTTGATTTTGGATTTCTAGCCCTCAGAACAGCGGGAGAGAAATGTTTGTGGTTTTACGACACCCAGTTTGTGCTACTTTATGACAGCCCTAGGAAAGTAATAGAAGTAGTATGTTAAATAATAAGAGAATGAAGGCTGCCCTCATGTTCAATAATAAAATATGTCATTATTAATTTGATTTGAAGTGAGTGATGCACGGATACGATCTACAGGTATGAAGGTATAAAACTGTATATAGTAAAAGCATCTCTTGTTACATTCTCCCACACCTGCCTAGGTCTCCTCCAGAGGACATCCACTGTTAATACTTCCTTGGGTATCATTCAAAAAGTATGTGATACATGTACAAGCATGTACTTCCTACCGGTAATATTCCCCTTTGGGGGAGGAGATACTGACTGGAAGTTGCCATTTCCTACTCCAGGGGTAATATTCCTGGACCAGGGATTGAACCCATGTCTCCTGCATTAGCAGGTGGAGTCTTTACCACTGAGCCGTCTGCAAAACCATAATCAAGTTAGGATGAGGTTATACTGGACCTACATGGGCCCTAATCGAATATGACTAATGTCCTTGTGAGGAGAGGGAAACTCAGACAGAGATAAACCCAGAAAATGCCATGTGGCCATGGAGGTAGAGATCCAGAAAATGCCATGTGGCCATGGAGGTAGAGATTACAGGGGGCTTCCCCTGGTGGTCCAGTGGGTAAGGACACCGCCTTGCAGTGCAAGGGGCGCCGGTTTGATCCCTGGCCTGGGAAGATCCCACGTGCCGCGGAGTGGCTGGACCGATGTGTCTAATTACCGATCCGGAGCTCTGTAGCGCATGCGCTCAGAGCCGGTGCTCTGTGACAACAGAGGCCACCACGATGGGAGGCCCACACAGGCCAAAGAACAAAGATGGATGAAAATAGACAAATGAAGACCAATAGAAGTGGCCCACCCGCTCCCCTCCCTCCCCAACCCGATCCCCGCCCAAAATAAATAAATAAATAAAACTTAAAAAGAGATTACAGCTACGCTGCCATAAATCAAGGAATTCCTGGGCCCACTGACGCTGAATGAGGCAAAGGCAAGTCCTCCCCCTCAGGGCTTGGCAGAGAGCATGGCCCTGCTGACACCTTGATTTTGGATTTCTAGCCCTCAGAACAGCGGGAGAGAAATGTTTGTGGTTTTACGACACCCAGTTTGTGCTACTTTATGACAGCCCTAGGAAAGTAATAGAAGTAGTATGTTAAATAATAAGAGAATGAAGGCTGCCCTCATGTTCAATAATAAAATATGTCATTATTAATTTGATTTGAAGTGAGTGATGCACGGATACGATCTACAGGTATGAAGGTATAAAACTGTATATAGTAAAAGCATCTCTTGTTACATTCTCCCACACCTGCCTAGGTCTCCTCCAGAGGACATCCACTGTTAATACTTCCTTGGGTATCATTCAAAAAGTATGTGATACATGTACAAGCATGTACGAATATCTACCTTCCTTTCCCATCTCCTCTCAATAAATGACAACATGCTATTTATACATTTTGACCCCTGAGGTTTTCATTTACAGTATCTCTTTGAGATCTTTACATATTGAGACTTGTAGAGCTACTTCATAATAAGGAATATTTAAAATTGACATGGGACTTCCCAGGTGGCACAGTGATAGAAGAATCCTGCCAGTGCAGGAGATGTAAGAGACAAGAGTTCCATCTCTGGCTTGGGAAGATCCCCTGGAGAAGGGAATGGCCCCCCACTCCAGTCTTCTTGCCTGGAGAAGCCTGTGGACAGAGGAGCCTGGTAGGGTCACGAAGAGTTGGGCACAAGTGAGCACACACACAAAACTGGCATACAGAATTCTGTTTATGATACCCAGTAATTGTTTCTGCTGCTATTACTGTGTGAGTGAACCACACAACCATAGATGGAATTCTTCATACTCCCGTC
Organism: Tragulus kanchil; assembly: GCA_022376925.1. NCBI lineage: Eukaryota > Metazoa > Chordata > Mammalia > Artiodactyla > Tragulidae > Tragulus > Tragulus kanchil. The sequence continues at coordinate 69,864,650 of JAIOJX010000003.1, read as the reverse complement.
TTTGGAAAACTACCACATACTAGGCACTATGCAGAGTGGTTTAGAGATTTCATTTAACCTGTTCTTGGCTGGGAACAGAAGGATTAATAAGAAAGCTTCAATTTCCTTGGCCTAAAGAACATTCAAAAAAATGTTCACTACTGAAACAGAATCAAGTTCCATTTGTAATGCAGGCTCCTGAAGAAAAATAAAGAATAGGAATTTTTATAGGTAGTTCTGATTACTGCCAACTGCCTCAAGGTTAGTTTTATGTTTAAATCTTTATCTCTTGTCTTTTACTTGTCAAGGTTGAAAAACATTATTTCTTTGGTGCTGTAAATCTAATTTTTTTTCATATAGAATTTATTCAAAGTGAAACAGAGCCTGGTTTTTGGATTTTTCTGAATGTTCTTAAACTAGAATCAAAACAAGGATAAATATGTTTTTTATATTGAGGACAGGAGCCAATTCCACATACTGTCCAGTGGGCCCTAAAATTACTGTGACTGTCACTACCACCTGGTGTTCAAATATGGATTCTTTATTGGAATTGTGACAGCATTTTTTCCCACACCTGCCTAGGTCTCCTCCAGAGGACATCCACTGTTAATACTTCCTTGGGTATCATTCAAAAAGTATGTGATACATGTACAAGCATGTACGAATATCTACCTTCCTTTCCCATCTCCTCTCAATAAATGACAACATGCTATTTATACATTTTGACCCCTGAGGTTTTCATTTACAGTATCTCTTTGAGATCTTTACATATTGAGACTTGTAGAGCTACTTCATAATAAGGAATATTTAAAATTGACATGGGACTTCCCAGGTGGCACAGTGATAGAAGAATCCTGCCAGTGCAGGAGATGTAAGAGACAAGAGTTCCATCTCTGGCTTGGGAAGATCCCTGGAGAAGGGAATGGCCCCCCACTCCAGTCTTCTTGCCTGGAGAAGCCTGTGGACAGAGGAGCCTGGTAGGGTCACGAAGAGTTGGGCACAAGTGAGCACACACACAAAACTGGCATACAGAATTCTGTTTATGATACCCAGTAATTGTTTCTGCTGCTATTACTGTGTGAGTGAACCACACAACCATAGATGGAATTCTTCATACTCCGTCTTTGGAAAACTACCACATACTAGGCACTATGCAGAGTGGTTTAGAGATTTCATTTAACCTGTTCTTGGCTGGGAACAGAAGGATTAATAAGAAAGCTTCAATTTCCTTGGCCTAAAGAACATTCAAAAAAATGTTCACTACTGAAACAGAATCAAGTTCCATTTGTAATGCAGGCTCCTGAAGAAAAATAAAGAATAGGAATTTTTATAGGTAGTTCTGATTACTGCCAACTGCCTCAAGGTTAGTTTTATGTTTAAATCTTTATCTCTTGTCTTTTACTTGTCAAGGTTGAAAAACATTATTTCTTTGGTGCTGTAAATCTAATTTTTTTTCATATAGAATTTATTCAAAGTGAAACAGAGCCTGGTTTTTGGATTTTTCTGAATGTTCTTAAACTAGAATCAAAACAAGGATAAATATGTTTTTTATATTGAGGACAGGAGCCAATTCCACATACTGTCCAGTGGGCCCCTAAAATTACTGTGACTGTCACTACCACCTGGTGTTCAAATATGGATTCTTTATTGGAATTGTGACAGCTGGGAGTTGGAAAGATGAGGGATGTTGTCTGTGGCCACAAAAAGGTAGGTAGGTATCTGTGACATTGTTGTCCTGCTTCAGACTTGGAAGTATAGAAGTCTTCCACTCTGCTGTAGAAACAGGGTAAATAGAATGGGTTTGTTGAAAGCATGTGGTGCCTCTTATCCATGGGGGCGTGATCCAAGACCCCCAGTGGATGCCTTGAAACCATGAATAGTATTGAACCTTATATACCCTGTGTTTTGTCCCAAATGTACATACCTATGATGAAGTTTAATTTATGAATTAAGCACGGTAAGAGAACGTCCAAATTGCCAGCAGCGCTCCTTTTGTGCTTTGGGGCCATTCTTGAGTGCTCTCAGGGTTACTGGAGCACAAGCACTGTTCTCCTGGACAGGCTTCTACTGCACTATTGTTCTACTGTTCACCGGAATGTCTCCATTCTTGCCATGGACTTGAATAACCAGGACGGCTCCTAATGACTAATGCGTGAGATAAGCTGGACAAAGGGATGATTCACGCCCTGGGTGGGATGGAGCTGGAGGGCATGAAATTTCATCATGCTACTCAGAATGGCAATAATAGAATTGTTTATATCCAGAATGTTACATTTAATATCTTCTGACTGGTTGACCGTGGATTACTGAAACAGCGGATCATGAAACTTCTCATAAGAGGGGACTGCGTGCATGCATGCTCAGCTGCTTGAGTTGTGTCTGACTCTTTGTGACCCCACAGACTATAGCCTACAGAGCTCCTCTGTTCCTAGGATTCTCCTGGCAAGAATGCTGGAGGGGGTTGCCATGCCCTCCTCCAGGGGATCTTCCCTACCCAGGGGTTGAACCTGCACTGCCTCTATTTCCTATACAAAAAGATTCTTCACCACTGAGCTACCAGGGAAGCCCCACGGGGGCACTGCTATACTCTAGAATATCTCCGTTCTTGCTGTGGACTTGAATAATAGAGAGGAGGCCTTGTTTTGGTTGGTTTATATTGTATCTTTGCCAGCACTCCGTAGGGGTGGAAGTTGATAGTTTTCTATCAGCATCTCAGCTCAGCGAAACCAATCAGCCTCCTTTCTGGCTAGTAGGACAGGTAACCAAAGTCTGGTCAGTGGTATGCTGATGGAAGTGATTAGTGGTACCCGAGGCCAGGACCCTGAAAGGAGTGGATGTGCAAACCTTCCTTCTCTGTTTCCTTAACACCTGTTCATGTATCCATGTGTCGGTGGTGGGGCTGCTACTTTGAGGACTTCACCCTTACTTTCTAAGTCTGGAGACGGTCTCCACATTGGCTCCCATGAGCTATATACATAGTACAATGCAAACGTATTAGTGTTGGATTTCATAAAAAGAAAATGATGTACATTTGAAATATAAGAAATACATATATTCTAATAAGAACCTGTTTTATCTGCTTTCTATTATTTGGATTGTGTGTAAGATTTTATTAGCCCAAAATGGCAATGTTGCAACCAAAATTAGCTGAAAAACCTCTCTTGGGGTCAGTAGAGTAAGTAGCCCTAAACGGTTGCGGTTGTATGGTGGAGGGTGTGAAGTCACACTTCATTTGGTAGCAATTCGGGGGCCACTGAAGGTTTCTCTACAGGGCAGGAGGATTAGTGTTGTTCTTTAAAAGAGCCATCTGACATCAGAACAAAAACAAGGGGTTTGGTAGGAGGGCAGACACTGGAGGGAAGCCAGGCTGTCGGGCAGGCGGTGGGTCTGCTCTCCACCGCCACCATGCAGAGGAGATGGGCTCATGGATGAGGCTTCAGGTATCATTTCCAACATTTCTATGTTTCACATTCTTACACAGTGCCATATTTTGTATAGAGCTGAGGTGTGGGCTTTGAGAAACAGATCAATCATGAATGATCAAGAAGTGGAAAGCCGTGACCACACTGGGAAATATAAAAGCTCCTGTCTGTTTTCATATCTGCCTCTTGGATAGCTGCTAGTTAAAGAACCTGCAAATGTGTTTTCACGGTCTCTGCTTATGTCATGGGACCTTTGTCCTTAACTCTGCCTTCCTGAGCATACTCGTGGCAGAAGGGTTGAATTATGAAATTGTGTTCCATAAAGTGTTATTTGGTCAACTCGAGTTGTTTTCTCTTTAGTTGAATTTCCTGTGCTCTTCATGGGATGGTTGAACTTTCCTTAGGAGATTTGCAAAGCCTCGAGGCCACCCATATCCATTGTTTGGCAGTTGATGGAGCGCTGTGGTACTTGTAAGGAATGTACAGGAGATCTAGCTAGCTTTTGTCACTAAGTTCAGGGCTTATAAATCCCTAATTTAAATTTGGAAGTTCTCGTGGTACACTTTTCTTTCTATATGTACATGACTTTAAAGAATCTGTCTGCAATGCAGGAGATGTGGGTTCTACCCCTGGGTCGAGAAGATACTCTGGAGGTGGGCATGGCAACCCACTCCAGTGTTCTTGCCTGGAGAATCCTGTGGACAGAGGAGTCTGGTGGGCTACAGTGTGTGGGGTAACAGAGAGTTGGACACAACTGAGCGACTAAGCACGCTCAGTTGACAGGAGAGGTCCTCTGAGGAACCTCCTTGGTCTCTGATGTTGTGTGTTGGAAGTTAGGACTTCTCGCTACCATTTTTAGACTCTTTTCTAACTGCTCCTTCCCCTGATTTGGTCACACATCTGCAGTATCATTTGTCTACTTCCATATACCCAGTTCTAGGGGGCGCTATTCCTATAAATTGTTAGGTGGGTGGTGCTCTTTGAATTTGTGGAGTGTGAGGACACCTATCTTGGGTACCCTCGCTGTGCACGTAGTGGTGGGTGTCCTGTCATCCTCCGTGGGGTTCAGTTTAGGCTCTGAAACACAGGCAGGGACAACGCCCCATGTCCTGACGCTGGTGGAGCTCAAGCAGCCCCTTCCGATTCTCTTCCGGGGGGCTCATGGATGACTCACATTCCCTTTATGTTTCACATTCTTACACAGTGCCATATTTTGTATAGAGCTGAGGTGTGGGCTTTGAGAAACAGATCAATCATGAATGATCAAGAAGTGGAAAGCCGTGACCACACTGGGAAATATAAAAGCTCCTGTCTGTTTTCATATCTGCCTCTTGGATAGCTGCTAGTTAAAGAACCTGCAAATGTGTTTTCACGGTCTCTGCTTATGTCATGGGACCTTTGTCCTTAACTCTGCCTTCCTGAGCATACTCGTGGCAGAAGGGTTGAATTATGAAATTGTGTTCCATAAAGTGTTATTTGGTCAACTCGAGTTGTTTTCTCTTTAGTTGAATTTCCTGTGCTCTTCATGGGATGGTTGAACTTTCCTTAGGAGATTTGCAAAGCCTCGAGGCCACCCATATCCATTGTTTGGCAGTTGATGGAGCGCTGTGGTACTTGTAAGGAATGTACAGGAGATCTAGCTAGCTTTTGTCACTAAGTTCAGGGCTTATAAATCCCTAATTTAAATTTGGAAGTTCTCGTGGTACACTTTTCTTTCTATATGTACATGACTTTAAAGAATCTGTCTGCAATGCAGGAGATGTGGGTTCTACCCCTGGGTCGAGAAGATACTCTGGAGGTGGGCATGGCAACCCACTCCAGTGTTCTTGCCTGGAGAATCCTGTGGACAGAGGAGTCTGGTGGGCTAAAGTGTGGGGGGTAACAGAGAGTTGGACACAACTGAGCGACTAAGCACGCTCAGTTGACAGGAGAGGTCCTCTGAGGAACCTCCTTGGTCTCTGATGTTGTGTGTTGGAAGTTAGGACTTCTCGCTACCATTTTTAGACTCTTTTCTAACTGCTCCTTCCCCTGATTTGGTCACACATCTGCAGTATCATTTGTCTACTTCCATATACCCAGTTCTAGGGGGCGCTATTCCTATAAATTGTTAGGTGGGTGGTGCTCTTTGAATTTGTGGAGTGTGAGGACACCTATCTTGGGTACCCTCGCTGTGCACGTAGTGGTGGGTGTCCTGTCATCCTCCGTGGGGTTCAGTTTAGGCTCTGAAACACAGGCAGGGACAGCGCCCATGTCCTGACGCTGGTGGAGCTCCAAGCAGCCCCTTCCGATTCTCTTCCTCACCCTCTTCCAGCTCCCAGAAGGGAACTGGGCTTTTATAAGGTCTCCAGGCCTTACATACTCTCTTCTTTTTGTTCTTCTTCCTTTTTTTTTTTTTTGTTAAAATTTTGGTGTCTTTTATTGATTTTTATTTATTTATTTTCATCCATCTTTGTTCTTTGGCCTGTATGGGCTCCCCATTGCAGTGGCCTCTCTTGTTGCAGAGCACCAGTTCTGGGCGCATACACTCCAGAGTGCTGGCTCGTAATTGGACACACCAGTTCAGCTGCTCCACAGCACGTGGGATCTTCCCGGACCAGGGATTGAACCAGTGCCGCTTGCATTGCAAAGCGGACTCTACCCACAGGGCCACCAGGGAAACCCACATGCTGTCTTCTTTAGCAATGCTTTCTCCACTTGTTGTTCACCTAAGGAAACCCTACTCACTCATTCAGTAATTCAACAGTTATTTATTGAGCACCTTGCAATGCATTGTGTAGTATATTAAGCACCTAGCAAGTTCTCAGGGATGCACTCAGTCTGGATAAGTCAATCCTTGGAAAAACCTCAGCATATACATCTCTCTTACAACACTTTTCCCTTTTTGGCACTCTGTGCAAATCTTTTTTTTTCTCTCCCTCTGGACCGTAAGTACTTTGAGTACAAGATTGCTTTTTTTCCTGTTTCCCAACAGATAGCTCAGTAAATTGTAGAAAAGCAAAAATTACAATAGAATAGACTGAATGTCGATTCTACCTGTTACTAGCGGGCAATTAACTTCATCCTTTAGCACGCTCAGTTGACGGAAGTTCTAGGACCTCTTGGTCTCTGATGTTGTGTGTTGGAAGTTAGGACTTCGCTACCATTTTTAGACTCTTTTCTAACTGCTCCTTCCCCTGATTTGGTCACACATCTGCAGTATCATTTGTCTACTTCCATATACCCAGTTCTAGGGGGCGCTATTCCTATAAATTGTTAGGTGGGTGGTGCTCTTTGAATTTGTGGAGTGTGAGGACACCTATCTTGGGTACCCTCGCTGTGCACGTAGTGGTGGGTGTCCTGTCATCCTCCGTGGGGTTCAGTTTAGGCTCTGAAACACAGGCAGGGACAACGCCCCATGTCCTGACGCTGGTGGAGCTCCAAGCAGCCCCTTCCGATTCTCTTCCTCACCCTCTTCCAGCTCCCAGAAGGGAACTGGGCTTTTATAAGGTCTCCAGGCCTTACATACTCTCTTCTTTTTGTTCTTCTTCCTTTTTTTTTTTTTTGTTAAAATTTTGGTGTCTTTTATTGATTTTTATTTATTTATTTTCATCCATCTTTGTTCTTTGGCCTGTATGGGCTCCCCATTGCAGTGGCCTCTCTTGTTGCAGAGCACCAGTTCTGGGCGCATACACTCCAGAGTGCTGGCTCGTAATTGGACACACCAGTTCAGCTGCTCCACAGCACGTGGGATCTTCCCGGACCAGGGATTGAACCAGTGCCGCTTGCATTGCAAAGCGGACTCTACCCACAGGGCCACCAGGGAAACCCACATGCTGTCTTCTTTAGCAATGCTTTCTCCACTTGTTGTTCACCTAAGGAAACCCTACTCACTCATTCAGTAATTCAACAGTTATTTATTGAGCACCTTGCAATGCATTGTGTAGTATATTAAGCACCTAGCAAGTTCTCAGGGATGCACTCAGTCTGGATAAGTCAATCCTTGGAAAAACCTCAGCATATACATCTCTCTTACAACACTTTTCCCTTTTTGGCACTCTGTGCAAATCTTTTTTTTTTTTTTTCTCTCCCTCTGGACCGTAAGTACTTTGAGTACAAGATTGCTTTTTTTCCTGTTTCCCAACAGATAGCTCAGTAAATTGTAGAAAAGCAAAAATTACAATAGAATAGACTGAATGTCGATTCTACCTGTTACTAGCGGGGCAAATTAACTTCCCCAAATCCTCGAGTCTCCCTTTGTGCATTGGAGATAAGAACCTCAAATTAGACCAACTCACGAAGGTTTCTTTGTTTTCACTGTGTCCTTAGACTTTAAATGAGAACGTGTCCCTACAGAGCCCGTCACCTTAGTATGAAGATGCACCCATGAGTCCTCTCCATTCTCCATGCCTGTGCCTTTGAGCATAGTAGGGATTCATGAATGTCTATTGAATAAACAACAAAGCACACACGGTTTGTATCATTAAATATGTTTATATAGAAATAAGGAAATTAGCATGCATAGTATATATTATCCCTTGGCAGTGACATCTCTGCTAATCAGGTACTGAGAAATGGTGACCTTGGCCTCCAGCTGACTTCAGTAGAAGCTGACTGACACTGCCTTAAGCATCTTTCTCTCTTTTAACAAAAGAGAGTCATTATCTGGGAAATCTAGTCATATACATTTTTTTCTTCCAAAGAGTCTAAGAGACACAATAAATACATCTATTACTCATTCTGTGTTCATTCGTCTTGCCAAAGGAGAGAAATGCATTTAAAGGAAATTCCTGAAAGAATATCTGGAGACCTAAAAATAAACCTTCTAGTTTTATTTTAAGCTTGTCAACAGGGGTGACAAGTGCAAGAATTGTAGCCCAGATGTACGGGAAGCAGCTCATAAATTCTATTTCTCGCTGTGTTTTATCTTGCCTGCCAATTTCCCCTAAAATGGAAATAACTTTTAATACCAGAGAGAGAGAGAGAGATGGAAAAAGTCCACCTTTATTTGTAAAGGTGACACCGTGGTGAATGAAGAGCCCTGGGGGCACTTGTCTATGTGAGTGGCTGGCTGCTTGCAGAGAGGAATGCCCTGCAGACTGGCACTCAGGCATTTCAAGATGCTGCTGGCTTGTCACTGCTGCTCCTCTCTGGGGTCCCTGTGCTGCTGTGAAGGGCACTAGGAGGTGCCCGAGTGGCTGATTAGAAGTTCTTTCATGTCCCTTTCTGAGTCTTCCCTGATGGCTCAGGGGTAAAGAATCCACCTGCAGTGCAGGCAATGCAAGTTCGATCCCTGGGTGGGGAAGACCCCTGGAGGAGGACATGGCAGCCCACTCCAGGATTCTTGCCTGGAGAATCCCATGGACAGAGGAGCCTGGTGGGCTACAGTCCAGGGAGTCGCAAAGAGTTGGACACGACTAAGGCAACCTAGCAGCTGCAGCAGCGCTTTCTCTGAGACTGGTCAGGAGCATTTCTTTTACCTTCCTCTATCCACCGAGTCTTATGTAAATGAGAGAAAAATTTTATTATGTATTAATAACCTTGAGACTTTTTATGAGGATGTGCTTTGACTATGTGGGTGATCATAAATGCCTTTAGCATGAACCATGCCCTGGTTTCTGCCATGGTTATGAGAGTTTCCTCATGAATTAGCTTTGAAAGTATGAATGCATCTTTGAACTTCCTTGGTGGTCCAGTGGTTAAGACTTTGCGCTTACACTTCCAGGGGTGCAGGTTCATTCCCCCATTCAGTGTGACCAAAAAATAATAAAAATTTTTTTAATTAAATAAAAGTATCCAAGCTTTTTTAAAATCATTGTTGTTCTTCAGTATCCAAGCGTGTAAAGAATATGATGCAAGGTTATGTTGGCACTTGAGTCCTGTTTATCAGTCACCCTTCTTAACTAACTGCTGAGTGGGTTATCTAGAATTAGTGACTAATGTTAAACTGATTATGATGGACATGAAGGTTAAGATAGTATTCACTGAAGTGAAATTCATTGCCAAATTGGAAAATATCCTTCCAGAAATACAGTACTATGGGAAAAAAGAAAGATACTTCTATGGAAATTATTTTAGCGTCTCCTTTAATATAAGTTTTAAGTCAGAAGGAGAACTGTGTCACAAAGCTTTTCGCTTTTGAAGCCCAAGTGTTGAAAAGACTATTCTTTTTCAGGCAGTGACCCCAGAAATCAACCCTTGATGAGGATCTGTAATGAAGGAGATTTTTAACAGAGTCTGAGAGGGAGGAATGCGATTCATGTCCTTAAAAATGCAAAATAAAAACAGACACTCAAAGGGTTACATTAAGATCGAAAGGAAGGTGAAAGAGTTCCTCACTCAGTCATGCCCAACTGTAGCCCGCCAGGCTCCTCTGTCCATGGAATTCTCTAGGCGAGAATACTGGTGTAGGTTGCCATGCCCTCCTCCAGGGGATCTCCCAACATTGCAAGTGGATTCTTCACCATCTGAGCCACCAGGAAAGCTGAAGACATTTCCCTGGTCTCCTGCCTACGGACCTGACGTGGCTCTTCTCTGGCTCCCCGTACAAGAACCCAAATGCCCTAAGCGTGTACCACAGGTGGTCCACAAGTGCGTTTGTCTTTTTCTGCCAGCCGTGTTCTCTCTCATTTCTGTCTGCTGGGCTTTTTTTCCTAACCATTACTTTAGCAGCGGCATAGCCAAGTTGCCATTCCTGACAGGTAGAAGAATTATTCAAGAAGTTTTCTTTCTTTTGTTGAGTTGGTATTGTCTTCACTCCCTACACCCCAGACTTGGGCAGAATCCCCAGTGATGTGTGATTTTAATGCCCTTTCCTTTCTCTTTCTTTATAGCATTTCCAATGAAGACAGTTCATTATTTCTATGCCCAGTTGTGTTTGGTCACCCCTTTTGGTGATCTCTGGGCTCCCTGAGAGCAGGGGACCCATCTGGCTCATCTCCTACTAAATCTGCTGCTGCCTAGGAGATGTGGAGAAAGGCAGTCATGTACATAGGATAATTATTCCATTCCTTCAAGGTGCTTTTAACTAAAGAAGGCCAGAGTTTTCTCAAAGCCCTTCTCCTATGGCATTATCTACATCAAAACAGAGAACAGACTTGTGGACACAGCGAGAGAAGGAGAGGGCGGGATGAACAGAGAGTGTAGCTTTGAAACATATACACTGTCATGTGTCAAATAGATTAGTCAGTGGGACTTTTCTGTAGGACACAGGGACTCAAACCGGTGCTCTGTGACAACCTAGAGCAGTGGGATTGGGTGGAGAGGGGGAGGGAGCTTCAGGAATGAGGGCAGGCATATACACCTATTACTGAGTCATATTGATGTATGGCAGAAATCAGCACAATATTGTAAGGCAGTTGTCCTCCGATTTAAAGTAAATAAATTAAAACAAAACCAAAAACAAGTAACTAAAGAGTATTCCAGAAGGTTGAACCAAGGTCTTGTTCTTTTTATAAAATTATTTTTAATTATTATTATTAATTTTTTTAGTGAACCTTTGAGTCAGGCAATGGTACCAGCTCTGGATGTGTTCTGTTCCTGCAAATGATGTGATAGGAAATTGTGATGAATTTTGAAAGATTCCACAAGGGGGCAGTTATTTTGCAAGTGGATTCTTTTCCCCTGCATTTCCTGGTCTCCTGCCTACGGACCGTGGCTCTTCTCTGGCTCCCCGTACAAGAACCCAAATGCCCTAAGCGTGTACCACAGGTGGTCCACAAGTGCGTTTGTCTTTTTCTGCCAGCCGTGTTCTCTCTCATTTCTGTCTGCTGGGCTTTTTTTCCTAACCATTACTTTAGCAGCGCATAGCCAAGTTGCCATTCCTGACAGGTAGAAGAATTATTCAAGAAGTTTTCTTTCTTTTGTTGAGTTGGTATTGTCTTCACTCCCTACACCCCAGACTTGGGCAGAATCCCCAGTGATGTGTGATTTTAATGCCCTTTCCTTTCTCTTTCTTTATAGCATTTCCAATGAAGACAGTTCATTATTTCTATGCCCAGTTGTGTTTGGTCACCCCTTTTGGTGATCTCTGGGCTCCCTGAGAGCAGGGGACCCATCTGGCTCATCTCCTACTAAATCTGCTGCTGCCTAGGAGATGTGGAGAAAGGCAGTCATGTACATAGGATAATTATTCCATTCCTTCAAGGTGCTTTTAACTAAAGAAGGCCAGAGTTTTCTCAAAGCCCTTCTCCTATGGCATTATCTACATCAAAACAGAGAACAGACTTGTGGACACAGCGAGAGAAGGAGAGGGCGGGATGAACAGAGAGTGTAGCTTTGAAACATATACACTGTCATGTGTCAAATAGATTAGTCAGTGGGACTTTTCTGTAGGACACAGGGACTCAAACCGGTGCTCTGTGACAACCTAGAGCAGTGGGATTGGGTGGAGAGTGGGAGGGAGGTTCAGGAATGAGGGCAGGCATATACACCTATTACTGATTCATATTGATGTATGGCAGAAATCAGCACAATATTGTAAGGCAGTTGTCCTCCGATTTAAAGTAAATAAATTAAAAACAAAAACCAAAAAACAAGTAACTACAGAGTATTCCAGAAGGTTGAACCAAGGTCTTGTTCTTTTTATAAAATTATTTTTAATTATTATTATTAATTTTTTTAGTGAACCTTTGAGTCAGGCAATGGTACCAGCTCTGGATGTGTTCTGTTCCTGCAAATGATGTGATAGGAAATTGTGATGAATTTTGAAAGATGTCTTAATAAATGTAGTTTTCATGGAGCCACTTAGAATCTCTCCCAACGTTTCTGTATTTTTTTCAAAGCCTGGCTGTGAATTGCATCTTTCTGGCTACTCCTGATACCCTGCTTATTTGAATGGAAATCCAGTCAATAAAAAATCAGTATACACTAACATTTCCTCCATATATGTACCAAGAAGATATTTGTTGAACATTTAATTCTCAGGGCTACAGAGTCATTCCTGTGTCCCTTGACTTTCTTCCCTTTAAGCACCTGTTTCATATTTCATACCATCAGGACATTCTTTACATTATTAAAATATAACCTGTTTGTGTGCCAGCCGCCCTATCATCGGCCCTTGCGTTTTTACCATCCTTTATTTGGAGGTGTGCCATCTTCCGCTGTCCTCCCTAATAGGACTATTCAAAGAATCCTTTCTTTTCCATGTTAAGATAGTGTTAGCTCTCCTTTGAAGTTCACCCCCTGTATTCATGGAGCTTTTCTTTATTCTTAAAGCTCTGCCCCATTAAGCTCCACTCTGTTCCTCTTCTCTAATTGATTCTAATTCCAGCCTTAATTCTGGAACTTATACTTACTTTTTCATCTTTTGTAAAATAAATGAGCCTTACATGGATATATTCGCCTCGAGAGTGGAGCTGCTGTGGTAGAAAAGGATAAGAAAGTAAGTTCTATACCTAGGATTTCTCTCTTGGGCTTTTTACATTTTTTTGTTGTTGTTGCATCATTCCAGAATGTTGTCTAGAATCTAGGGCCATTGCCAAGTTCTCTGACCACGGATCTGGATCTTCATCTCTATTAATGCAGTCTAAGCTTGTGCTAACTCCTTAGTAATCATGTCACCTGGTTGGCTGGTATTGAGTTTCTAGAAACTTAAATCCTTCATAATAATAATGACAGTAATAGTAACAAGAAACTGTACTTTCTGTAAGGTGGGTACTTTACATGTATTAGTTCTAAATTACAAGATTTATTCATTCATTTATTGGCTTTGCTGGGTCTTTGTTGCTGTGCCAGCTTTTCTTCAGTTGCGGTATGTGGGCTTCTCACTGTGATGGCTTCTTTTGTTGCAGAGCACAGGTTCTAGGTATGTGGCTTCAGTAGTTGCAGCCCTTGGGCCCAGAAGTCGTGGCTCCCTGGCTCTGGAGCACAGGCTCAGTAGCTGTGGCACATGATCTTAGATACTCTGTGCCACGTGGGATCTTCCCAGACCAGAGATCGAACCTGTTTCTCCTGGATTGGCAGGTGGACTCTTCACCACTGAGCCATCAGGAAGCCCCTGTCAAATGTTTTTACCATACCGAAGAATATATAAAATCGTTTTTTTGTACCAAGAAGATATTTGTTGAACATTTAATTCTCAGGGCTACAGAGTCATTCCTGTGTCCCTTGACTTTCTTCCCTTTAAGCACCTGTTTCATATTTCATACCATCAGGACATTCTTTACATTATTAAAATATAACCTGTTTGTGTGCCAGCCGCCCTATCATCGGCCCTTGCTTTTACCATCCTTTATTTGGAGGTGTGCCATCTTCCGCTGTCCTCCCTAATAGGACTATTCAAAGAATCCTTTCTTTTCCATGTTAAGATAGTGTTAGCTCTCCTTTGAAGTTCACCCCCTGTATTCATGGAGCTTTTCTTTATTCTTAAAGCTCTGCCCCATTAAGCTCCACTCTGTTCCTCTTCTCTAATTGATTCTAATTCCAGCCTTAATTCTGGAACTTATACTTACTTTTTCATCTTTTGTAAAATAAATGAGCCTTACATGGATATATTCGCCTCGAGAGTGGAGCTGCTGTGGTAGAAAAGGATAAGAAAGTAAGTTCTATACCTAGGATTTCTCTCTTGGGCTTTTTACATTTTTTTGTTGTTGTTGCATCATTCCAGAATGTTGTCTAGAATCTAGGGCCATTGCCAAGTTCTCTGACCACGGATCTGGATCTTCATCTCTATTAATGCAGTCTAAGCTTGTGCTAACTCCTTAGTAATCATGTCACCTGGTTGGCTGGTATTGAGTTTCTAGAAACTTAAATCCTTCATAATAATAATGACAGTAATAGTAACAAGAAACTGTACTTTCTGTAAGGTGGGTACTTTACATGTATTAGTTCTAAATTACAAGATTTATTCATTCATTTATTGGCTTTGCTGGGTCTTTGTTGCTGTGCCAGCTTTTCTTCAGTTGCGGTATGTGGGCTTCTCACTGTGATGGCTTCTTTTGTTGCAGAGCACAGGTTCTAGGTATGTGGCTTCAGTAGTTGCAGCCCTTGGGCCCAGAAGTCGTGGCTCCCTGGCTCTGGAGCACAGGCTCAGTAGCTGTGGCACATGATCTTAGATACTCTGTGCCACGTGGGATCTTCCCAGACCAGAGATCGAACCTGTTTCTCCTGGATTGGCAGGTGGACTCTTCACCACTGAGCCATCAGGGAAGCCCCTAAAGTGTAAGATTATATAGAGGATTAAATAAAGACTCAAAATGAGCATGTACATTGTCCACGTTAGCGTGGATCAGGGCAGGTTTGGTTATTTTTCTTCTCTGTAAAGACTCCTGAGCTCATATTTCTCTCATCCTACCCTCTAATGCTGCTGGCTTCAAGTCTTTATACTTGTTCAGAGGATATTCTGATTATGCTAGTTTCAACTCTTCTTTTGGAACTGATTTTATCTGGTCATCAATTTTCTATTCCTGTTGCATTTTTGTATCCTCCAATGACCTGATAAATATTCCTTCTGTGTCTGCCTGGGAATTATTCATGGGACCAAGAACACAGGAGAGTTGCCATCACCGGAAGCTTCCTATCAGGGTGACTCTCCATTTATAAACACATTTTGGAGAGAGTTGAGTAACAACTTGTGACTCCGTTTAACCATACTGCCATTCAGCCCATATTTCTGCATTGTTCATTGACAGGCAATGCAACTGAAATCAACAAGACTGAGACAGTGCAGCAGATCCTGTGCAAATGACACACTGACCAAAGCACAGTGCTTTTGTGATTTGGGGGACGAGGGAATAGACAGATCCACAAATAATTATAAGCAAAACATGATGCTTCTCTTCTCAGATGTGGAAAGACCAGAGAGGTTTGAAATGGAAGAGCGTAAGTTTTATGGATCCGCGTGTTGACTTTGTCAAGAGAAGGCTACCTCTCGACAGTAGGGTGCCAGCTGGCTCTCTCTTTTTTTAAAAAGATTTATTTATTTATTTATTTTGGGCGGGGGTTGGGTTGGGGAGGGAGGGGAGTCGGCGGGCCACTTCCATTGGTCTTCCATTTCTCTATTTTTCATCTGTCTTTGTTCTTTGGCTCCTGTGGCCTCCCATCACAGTGGCGCTTACTTTGCAAAAAAACCAGGGGGAGCTTTTCTTAGTGTAGGCCCTTTCTTTGTTGCAGAGCACAGGTTCTAGGTATGTGGCTTCAGTAGTTGCAGCCCTTGGGCCCAGAAGTCGTGGCTCCCTGGCTCTGGAGCACAGGCTCAGTAGCTGTGGCACATGATCTTAGATACTCTGTGCCACGTGGGATCTTCCCAGACCAGAGATCGAACCTGTTTCTCCTGGATTGGCAGGTGGACTCTTCACCACTGAGCCATCAGGGAAGCCCCTAAAGTGTAAGATTATATAGAGGATTAAATAAAGACTCAAAATGAGCATGTACATTGTCCACGTTAGCGTGGATCAGGGCAGGTTTGGTTATTTTTCTTCTCTGTAAAGACTCCTGAGCTCATATTTCTCTCATCCTACCCTCTAATGCTGCTGGCTTCAAGTCTTTATACTTGTTCAGAGGATATTCTGATTATGCTAGTTTCAACTCTTCTTTTGGAACTGATTTTATCTGGTCATCAATTTTCTATTCCTGTTGCATTTTTGTATCCTCCAATGACCTGATAAATATTCCTTCTGTGTCTGCCTGGGAATTATTCATGGGACCAAGAACACAGGAGAGTTGCCATCACCGGAAGCTTCCTATCAGGGTGACTCTCCATTTATAAACACATTTTGGAGAGAGTTGAGTAACAACTTGTGACTCCGTTTAACCATACTGCCATTCAGCCCATATTTCTGCATTGTTCATTGACAGGCAATGCAACTGAAATCAACAAGACTGAGACAGTGCAGCAGATCCTGTGCAAATGACACACTGACCAAAGCACAGTGCTTTTGTGATTTGGGGGACGAGGGAATAGACAGATCCACAAATAATTATAAGCAAAACATGATGCTTCTCTTCTCAGATGTGGAAAGACCAGAGAGGTTTGAAATGGAAGAGCGTAAGTTTTATGGATCCGCGTGTTGACTTTGTCAAGAGAAGGCTACCTCTCGACAGTAGGGTGCCAGCTGGCTCTCTCTTTTTTTAAAAAGATTTATTTATTTATTTATTTTGGGCGGGGGTTGGGTTGGGGAGGGAGGGGAGTCGGGCCACTTCTATTGGTCTTTCATTTCTCTATGTTCATCTGTCTTTGTTCTTTGGCTCCTGTGGCCTCCCATCACAGTGGCGTCTGTTGTCGCAGAGCGCCGGCTCTGGGCGCATGCGCTCCAGAGCTCCGGCTTGGTTATTGGACACATCAGTCCAGCCGCTCCGCGGCACGTGGGATCTTCCCAGGCCAGGGCTCGAACCAGCGCCCCTTGCACTGCAAGGCGGTGTCCTTATCCACTGGACCACCAGGGGAAGCCCCCAGCTGACTCTTAAAGGGGACGCAGAGGTCTGTGCAAGATGAGAGGACGTTGCCTCTACCTGTGCCGGTGGACTGCGTGGGCCATATGTGTGAAACAGTTAAGCCATCTGCTTTGACTTGTGGCATGTGGGGTGCTTGAAGGCTTTGGTCGTGGGCTTCTGCCATGCTAAAGAGCTGAGACTTGGCCAGGCCAACAACAGTGTATCGATTAGGAACACTGGCTTTGGAATCAGACTTCCTGGGCGTGAATATTGTTGTGCTCCTTACTAGCTGTGTGCATGCTTAGTTCCTAAGATGTGTCCAACTCTTTGGTGACTCCATGAACTATAGCCCACCAGCCTCCTCTGTCCATGGGGTTTCCCAGGTACAAATGCTGGAGTGGGTTACATTTGCTCCTCGAAGAGATCTTCCCTGCCCAGGATCAAACCCACTTCTCCTGCATCTCCTGCATTGACAGGCAGTTTCTTTACCTGGGAAGCCCGACTAACTGTATAATTTTAGATTATTTACTAAAACTCCTGTGGTTCAGTTTTCCTATCTGCAAAAGGAAGTTAAAACATCAACCAGTTTGGTTTTTTTTGTGAGGATTAGCTGAGTTAATATTTATTAAGTCCTTACCCAACACCTGCCAAGTGAAGTGTTAAGTGACAGATCCACAAATAATTATAAGCAAAACATGATGCTTCTCTTCTCAGATGTGGAAAGACCAGAGAGGTTTGAAATGGAAGAGCGTAAGTTTTATGGATCCGCGTGTTGACTTTGTCAAGAGAAGGCTACCTCTCGACAGTAGGGTGCCAGCTGGCTCTCTCTCTTTTTAAAAAGATTTATTTATTTATTTATTTTGGGCGGGGGTTGGGTTGGGGAGGGAGGGGAGTCGGCGGGCCACTTCCATTGGTCTTCCATTTCTCTATTTTTCATCTGTCTTTGTTCTTTGGCTCCTGTGGCCTCCCATCACAGTGGCGTCTGTTGTCGCAGAGCGCCGGCTCTGGGCGCATGCGCTCCAGAGCTCCGGCTTGGTTATTGGACACATCAGTCCAGCCGCTCCGCGGCACGTGGGATCTTCCCAGGCCAGGGCTCGAACCAGCGCCCCTTGCACTGCAAGGCGGTGTCCTTATCCACTGGACCACCAGGGGAAGCCCCCAGCTGACTCTTAAAGGGGACGCAGAGGTCTGTGCAAGATGAGAGGACGTTGCCTCTACCTGTGCCGGTGGACTGCGTGGGCCATATGTGTGAAACAGTTAAGCCATCTGCTTTGACTTGTGGCATGTGGGGTGCTTGAAGGCTTTGGTCGTGGGCTTCTGCCATGCTAAAGAGCTGAGACTTGGCCAGGCCAACAACAGTGTATCGATTAGGAACACTGGCTTTGGAATCAGACTTCCTGGGCGTGAATATTGTTGTGCTCCTTACTAGCTGTGTGCATGCTTAGTTCCTAAGATGTGTCCAACTCTTTGGTGACTCCATGAACTATAGCCCACCAGCCTCCTCTGTCCATGGGGTTTCCCAGGTACAAATGCTGGAGTGGGTTACATTTGCTCCTCGAAGAGATCTTCCCTGCCCAGGGATCAAACCCACTTCTCCTGCATCTCCTGCATTGACAGGCAGTTTCTTTACCTGGGAAGCCCGACTAACTGTATAATTTTAGATTATTTACTAAAACTCCTGTGGTTCAGTTTTCCTATCTGCAAAAGGAAGTTAAAACATCAACCAGTTTGGTTTTTTTTGTGAGGATTAGCTGAGTTAATATTTATTAAGTCCTTACCCAACACCTGCCAAGTGAAGTGTTAAGTGCTTGTTAAAGAGTTTTTGTTGGTTTGGAGAATCATATGGGAAAAGTTGGCTGGCAAAATGCTTATACCGGTGGCAGGGAGAACAATGGGCTAGGTGGAGGGTGTGTATGTGTACGTGGGTCAGGGTGAGAAAAACAGTGAGAAAACCAATGGGATAGGTAAGACATAATGAGGGAGGGTCTAAAAAAGAGTGTCCAGAGGAGCACTTCATTCAGTATTCCATTCATTTACCCTTTGCTGATTAACCTGTCCTTGTTCATTGGTCAGATTTAAATCTCAGCACACGAGCTCCCTTTTATTCTCTTCCACCTTCTCAGAAAAGAAGTCATCAGCAAAGCAAGTCGGCAGTCAAGAATCTTTTTGTTGCTCTGCAGTGAGTACCAATAGACATGTTGTCAATACTCGGATAGATGATGCCTCTTGATCACGACTGCCTTTTACCTCTGTAATGCGAGGAAAGCATCTAGTTCACTGCTCTTGGTGTCAGGGTGGTTAATAAACAGCAAACACACGCAACAACCCCCAGCACATAGCATATTTTATCAGCAACCCAGTTGCTACATAAAATCCTGCATCTTTGCCTCTGACTGAATGATTGGAACCTGATAATCAAGCCAGAAGTTTCTTTTGTAGATTAGAGGAAATCTGATTCTCATTTTTTAACTTCCGACCTCTTCTTCATCACATGAAATGTACATGAAATACAGATCCAGCAAGAGATCCTGTTAGCAGTAGAACCCAGCTATATATAATAATAGGTATTTTTGGACACTCTGAAGTTCAGCTTTCTAAGATTCAATTTAAGATAAAAGGATCACAAAAATAAAAAAAGATCACATAAGTAGCAAGCAGCCATGGTTAGAGAGGCCGTTAATAGAGAATCTTTATTTCCTACTTGGAGGAAATATTGATTGAAGCTGGAGCTGGGGTCTTTGTTACTGCCTCTCATTTGTCAAAATGATCTTTCTAAAAGGCTGTAGGTACCTTATGCTAACTGAGGCCCGTGAATGTTGTTCAAAGAAAGGAACAGAGCTGAAATCTGTGTAGACACAGGTGTAGGATTATGTAGAATTCAATTATGGACCATGTGTTTTCCAGTCGTGCCTGGGTCTCAGCACACATTTGCTTATGGGTCCAGTTGCCTTTTCCTTGCAGCTAGGACTGCATACAACCCACTAGTTGTCTTTTCCCAATTGTGTGGTTGTTCTGCATCCTGACTGCACAGTGAAATTACCTTGAGCACTGAAAAATACCAGTGCCCAGCCCCTCGCCCAGAGTCTGATGAGATTAGATTGACATCAGTGATTCTCACAGGCAGTCAGGGTTGGGAATCCCTGCTCTTGAGGGTACTCACCCCTCGGTCGGGGGATCTAAAGAGTTTAAGGTGAACACTCTTCAGTTCGGCTTCCCTGCTCTGATGTCTGGTTTTGACACGAAGTCATCAGCAAAGCAAGTCGGCAGTCAAGAATCTTTTTGTTGCTCTGCAGTGAGTACCAATAGACATGTTGTCAATACTCGGATAGATGATGCCTCTTGATCACGACTGCCTTTTACCTCTGTAATGCGAGGAAAGCATCTAGTTCACTGCTCTTGGTGTCAGGGTGGTTAATAAACAGCAAACACACGCAACAACCCCCAGCACATAGCATATTTTATCAGCAACCCAGTTGCTACATAAAATCCTGCATCTTTGCCTCTGACTGAATGATTGGAACCTGATAATCAAGCCAGAAGTTTCTTTTGTAGATTAGAGGAAATCTGATTCTCATTTTTTAACTTCCGACCTCTTCTTCATCACATGAAATGTACATGAAATACAGATCCAGCAAGAGATCCTGTTAGCAGTAGAACCCAGCTATATATAATAATAGGTATTTTTGGACACTCTGAAGTTCAGCTTTCTAAGATTCAATTTAAGATAAAAGGATCACAAAAATAAAAAAAGATCACATAAGTAGCAAGCAGCCATGGTTAGAGAGGCCGTTAATAGAGAATCTTTATTTCCTACTTGGAGGAAATATTGATTGAAGCTGGAGCTGGGGTCTTTGTTACTGCCTCTCATTTGTCAAAATGATCTTTCTAAAAGGCTGTAGGTACCTTATGCTAACTGAGGCCCGTGAATGTTGTTCAAAGAAAGGAACAGAGCTGAAATCTGTGTAGACACAGGTGTAGGATTATGTAGAATTCAATTATGGACCATGTGTTTTCCAGTCGTGCCTGGGTCTCAGCACACATTTGCTTATGGGTCCAGTTGCCTTTTCCTTGCAGCTAGGACTGCATACAACCCACTAGTTGTCTTTTCCCAATTGTGTGGTTGTTCTGCATCCTGACTGCACAGTGAAATTACCTTGAGCACTGAAAAATACCAGTGCCCAGCCCCTCGCCCAGAGTCTGATGAGATTAGATTGACATCAGTGATTCTCACAGGCAGTCAGGGTTGGGAATCCCTGCTCTTGAGGGTACTCACCCCTCGGTCGGGGGATCTAAAGAGTTTAAGGTGAACACTCTTCAGTTCGGCTTCACCATGATACTGGCTGATGTCTGGTTTTGACACGACTGCACTTTTGGACGCCATTGTACTTGCTGCTGTCTGGTCTTGGCATGACTACACTTTTGGAAGCTGGTTTCTGTACAAGCCTCATAGACCCCAGTCGTCCCTTTGACCCCAGTTATGATGACTGGAGTTCAGCTTTCTTTCCCTGCCGCTGAGTTCATGATTTGTTAACTGCCTACTTCATCATAGTTTTTGGAAGCCTGGAACTCTTCATTTTTTATTTACTTTTTGCTCTTGGAATTTTGAAATTGCCCCTAGAAACTGTTGGGGCTAACTAGCTATTCAGTAGAGCACCTGTCCTGGATGCCCCTTTTCAGTCTTCTCACTCCCAGGTCATATTCTTGCTCCTGTTGGGTGTCCCTGACACGACAGTGGGTCCCAGCAATCGCCGGGCACCATGGTTTCAGATGTTTTCATGCTGGATTGATCTAACCCAGTGTACCTGAGACTGTGTCTTGTCCTGCTTTCCCGAGTTTGTTCTGGTTGAGAAACTGGATCTAATTCTTAATTCTTGCCCCTTCTAATACACTTACTCTGTCCTAACTGTAGGTTCTTGTGTGTTACCTAGTCCTTTATTTGGTGAAAGGTGCTGGTTCGGATGAACGCATTTTGAAGACCAGGCCGCTGGGCAATGTGCTCCTGGACAGAGAGGATGGATCAGAAGCTTTGGGAGAGGCTGGTGCATCTCACTTCAGTGATTTACCAAGCTCGAAAGCCTCTCTAGCTTGGACTAGTCCTCTGAGTCTCCCCAGTGGTTACTGCATGAACTGGGGGCACCCCATGTCCAGATGGTGTCTTGAATATCAGTGATTTACTTTGGGTAGATTTCACCTCATTTCAGTTTTTGCCTTTGTTGATATCAGGGGTGCTTATTTGTTACTTTACCCTCCAGAAATTGAGGTGTTAGGCTTTGTAGATGCTCAGTCTCTTGCTGATAGGAGAAAGTGTGGAGCTCGAACACATTTGTGTACGTTATTGTGAGTCTACATATGTTTACTCGACTGTGCTCTGAGTATGAGTAGACATTGTTCTTGTTCAGTTGTCCAGTCGTGTGTGACTCCTTGTGACCTCATGGACTGCAGCATGCCAGGCCTCCCTGTCCATCACCATCTCCCAGAGCTTGCCTAAGTTCATGTCCATTGCATCGGTGGTGCCGTCCAGCCATCTCATCCTCCGATGTCCTCTTTTTCTCCCGCCCTCCATCTTTCCCAGCATCAGGGACTTTTCTGATGAGTGCTCTGTTCGCATCAGGTGGCCAAAGTACTGGCGCTTCAGCTTCAGCATCAGTAGGCATAGCTTTAGGATTATGTAAATTTGACTAACTGGGATAGTATGAAGCAATATTACTATAAATAAACCCAAATTTTAAAGTATTAACATATTTTACATGGTTTCTCACATATTTGGACTCTGACTTTTCCCTGTAGCTCCTTTGCTTACCACCTGATTTATTCATTTCCTGTCACATGGAAACCACATGGGCTTCAATTCCGAGGGTCTGTTAGTTCTCTGAGTGTCCCACTGGGGACTGGATGCTACTCATCCTTGCTTATCTTCAGAGAGCATCAGCAGACACACCAGACACACCTGTTTGTTTCTTCTCTCTGGAGATTCTGAGTTATTAAAGCAGGTGGGGTGCCTGAGCATCTTTTACTTTTTTAAGTTTGTGTTTAATTGGAGGATAATTGCTTTCCAATGTGGTGTCAGTTTCTGCTGTACAACAACATGAATTAGCTGTACGTATACATATATCCCCTCCTTCTTGAGGCTCCCTCCTGTTCTCTGGGTCGTCACAGAGCACAGAGCTGAGCCATTGTACATGGTCGTGCATATACATGGTAGCCTTTATATGTCAATGCTACTCTCTCAGTTTATTGCACCCTCTCTTCCCTCACCTCCCCGCCATGAGCATCTATATTTTTGCAAAGCTCCCCAGGTGATTCTGATGGATCCCAAAGTTGAGAAATGCAATCAGGAAAGCTCTGAAATAAATATCAGACCATATGGCCTTTAGGGATTTTTCCAGTTCTGAGATTTTGTATAGGTTGGTCCAGCTTGAGGTGCTAGAAAGTTTTAGAAAAGCTATGAAAATGAAAAGTTAATAAATAGGAAAATATACATTGTAAGAGAATCTTTTATTTTTCAGAAGGATTTTCTTCAGGGCCCTTTCAAATAGAAAGCTTCTCTAGTACATTCACCCCACCCTCCCAGAGCTTGCCTAAGTTCATGTCCATTGCATCGGTGGTGCCGTCCAGCCATCTCATCCTCCGATGTCCTCTTTTTCTCCCGCCCTCCATCTTTCCCAGCATCAGGGACTTTTCTGATGAGTGCTCTGTTCGCATCAGGTGGCCAAAGTACTGGCGCTTCAGCTTCAGCATCAGTAGGCATAGCTTTAGGATTATGTAAATTTGACTAACTGGGATAGTATGAAGCAATATTACTATAAATAAACCCAAATTTTAAAGTATTAACATATTTTACATGGTTTCTCACATATTTGGACTCTGACTTTTCCCTGTAGCTCCTTTGCTTACCACCTGATTTATTCATTTCCTGTCACATGGAAACCACATGGGCTTCAATTCCGAGGGTCTGTTAGTTCTCTGAGTGTCCCACTGGGGACTGGATGCTACTCATCCTTGCTTATCTTCAGAGAGCATCAGCAGACACACCAGACACACCTGTTTGTTTCTTCTCTCTGGAGATTCTGAGTTATTAAAGCAGGTGGGGTGCCTGAGCATCTTTTACTTTTTTAAGTTTGTGTTTAATTGGAGGATAATTGCTTTCCAATGTGGTGTCAGTTTCTGCTGTACAACAACATGAATTAGCTGTACGTATACATATATCCCCTCCTTCTTGAGGCTCCCTCCTGTTCTCTGGGTCGTCACAGAGCACAGAGCTGAGCCATTGTACATGGTCGTGCATATACATGGTAGCCTTTATATGTCAATGCTACTCTCTCAGTTTATTGCACCCTCTCTTCCCTCACCTCCCCGCCATGAGCATCTATATTTTTGCAAAGCTCCCCAGGTGATTCTGATGGATCCCAAAGTTGAGAAATGCAATCAGGAAAGCTCTGAAATAAATATCAGACCATATGGCCTTTAGGGATTTTTCCAGTTCTGAGATTTTGTATAGGTTGGTCCAGCTTGAGGTGCTAGAAAGTTTTAGAAAAGCTATGAAAATGAAAAGTTAATAAATAGGAAAATATACATTGTAAGAGAATCTTTTATTTTTCAGAAGGATTTTCTTCAGGGCCCTTTCAAATAGAAAGCTTCTCTAGTACATTCAGAAGATAAGTTGTTACAAAATAGGAAAAGACTGCTGCATGGCTTTTTGAAACATCTCCTGGGAACAGAACCCAGATTATTCCAAATCTCTTTGTCTTTTACGTGAGAAGAAGCTGTTTGGGACCTGGTTGGTTGGTTCTCCAGTACTTAGGGATCTGGGAAGATGAACTCTAAGTTTTTGCATTTTTATTATTAATAGAGCAACCATATTGCTCTTGCCACATTGCTAACATTAATGGGAAAAAAAAATCACTTGACTTTACTAGTGACTCACAAGTGCTTGTGAAATAAGATACCGTGAACTCTGTCATCTGAAAAATACCTTATAAAGTACTTTTACTTCTTCTCTTATTATTCGTTGCTAAAAAGAGACCTTAAATGAGTTTGGATACTCCATGGCCCTGTGATCTTTAACTCAAGGCATAGGGTTCTAGAGTTGAGAGTAAGGACTTTGTCACAGTATTCAGTGAGGGGCAATGAGAAGAACCACTGTATTCTAGAACATGAAGGACAAAGGAGACTGCTTTATAGGGTGAGGAATAAGTGAAGCCCTTTAAGAAAAACTGGAGTAGAGCAGTAACTTTATATTATACTTATTTATATATATAATATAATAAGTATACAGTATAATATAAACATTATTATGTATTTATTATAGTATAAGTATATGTACATGTAATATATATATTTATATTATTTTATACTATGTAAGTATATATATGTGTTATACATTATATATAATATATGTGTATACACATATATTTATATATATATAGGCCTTCCCTGGTGGCGCAGTGGTAAGTAATCCACTTGCCAAAGTAGGAGACACAGGAGGCCTGGGTTTGATCCCTGGGTCGGGAGGATCCCCTGGAGAAGGACATGGAACCCCACGCCAGTATTCTTCCCTGGAGAAGCCCGTGGACAGAGGAGCCTGGTGGGCTCCAGTCCTTGAGGTCACAAAGAGTCAGACACGACTCAAGGACAGAACAGTAACAGCAATGCAGTGATACAGGTTGGCACCTGGATTACTGGACGTTATTTCAGATTTTGCATAAAGAAAAGGGAGCTAAAGGTCTCCCTTTGCAAAATCAGAGCAAAGAAGCATTGTTGTCATCTGATCCACCTGAACGTCTTGAATGCTTGAAGCAAGAGCAAATAAGGTCATTGTTGTTTTCTTTTTTCCCCTCCCATTACCATGAACATTGACTGGCTTCACAAGTGGTCTCTTCATTTATCGTCTTTGAACTCCATTATCTTTTTTTTTATCCCTTCCAATCAGCAAAGTGCATGTTAAATAGTCTTGGGTCCTCAGGAACTAATTATATAATTTAAAAGTGTAAAAGTTCTCATTACCCCCCTACAGTTTGCAGTCTTTTTCTTCTGAATCCACAGAGCAATTGGCAAGCCTTTCTCGTTAACACCATGGTACAGTTTCTTTAAAGCAATTTCTAGGAAATAGATATTATTTGGGGATCATGTAGGGAGAGCACAGTGATTTTTTTTTTAAACCTCCTTCTCCCCTTAAAATGACACAGTGAACTCTCTTTGCAACGTGAAATATTTCAACTGCGTGAAAGATTTCAGTTGCCGTCACATCACGTCTTTTGCTTTCCATTAAGACAGCACTGCACAAGCTGATTAAGAGACTTGGTGTAACAGGTTGACCACTTGAAGTGATACAGCTCCCTTCTGGGTTGGTACTTTTGAAGTTGGTTTTGTGGTTTGTCTCTTGCTTTGGGGATTGTAAATTACTCCAGAAAGTTCATCTGTGTAAATTAAATTCCACATCTAATTTTCATCAAGGTTTTGGTTTTCATCAGTTTCACTGTTCAGCTCATTGAGGCTTGCAGAGGTCAAGTGCCTTGGCCAAGGCTTTTGAGTGTGTCGATTGTCTTAGCGAGATGAGTTTTCTTTTTGTCCCCGTTGATTTCTGCATTATCCATTCATCAATTTGTTCATTAACCCCCAATGCCGCCTTGTTGGTTGGTCTCCTTATGAAGTGGCTGTTTTTAAGGGCCTTCCACACCAAGTAAAACCTTCTGGGACTTCTGCGTGTTCAAGGGCTATCTTTTATATGCAAATGAGACACAGACAGAGATCAATTATAATCATCTTTTGCAGGCAAGCAGCTCTCTAGGGGTGTGTGACCCCCGCGCCGGCAGACTCAGGGGCAGGTTCCCCCTCGACTGCTTGTAGGGGGTGGGCTGTTACTCGTGGGCTGTCTGGTATTTGAGGCTGGCACGACTGAGAGCAGGATGGCCTGCACATAGATGACTTCATCTCAGGGGCATGGAGCCCTTGGCCAGGAGAGAAACATTTTGCATTCATTTCCTAGAGGCTGCTGCAAGTGTGGCGTGGCTGTTAGATTTTTGTGGCTGCCCCTGAAGGGTGTTGTCTCGCTCCGTCTCACGTGGGATGCTTGCAGGAATCTGGCGAGGAGACTGTTCCAGAAGCATTAAACAATAGGAACCCATGATTAGCTTCCACCGCCTTTGAGCCTTCTAGAATCCCCTAGCATGCAAAACACTTTGAAAAAAAAATGCCTAGGTTGAAATTTAGTTTAAACTTATTGAGTAGCATGGATAGAGAGCCAGGGCATACAGCAATTACATGTAACTTTTGAGGTCTGAACTCATTGAAAACTATATTCAAGCTCCCATTTTGTCTTTCCTGTGGAATACTCAGAAAGCAGACATTTTTATTGATTGGCTTCCCTGATCAGTTAATAATGCTTTTTATGTAAGCAATTTCTTCAGTTTGGGTCTCTCCCCACCTTCCCTCCACAGCAGGCACATTTCGGGGTGGTTGGGAAGGCAGTGTTGTTGCTAATATAGGGGTAATCAGCGAGTCACTTTATCATCTACCTCGGCACACATAGCTTTGCTGTAGGGCAGAGATAAATTAGAAAGGGAGAAAGACGATTTAAGAAGCAATGCCTGGGGCTTCCCTGGTGGTCCAGTGGGTACAGAGTCCGCCTTGCAGTGCGAGGGGCACCGGTTCCAAGGCTTTTGAGTGTGTCGATTGTCTTAGCGAGATGAGTTTTCTTTTTGTCCCCGTTGATTTCTGCATTATCCATTCATCAATTTGTTCATTAACCCCCAATGCCGCCTTGTTGGTTGGTCTCCTTATGAAGTGGCTGTTTTTAAGGGCCTTCCACACCAAGTAAAACCTTCTGGGACTTCTGCGTGTTCAAGGGCTATCTTTTATATGCAAATGAGACACAGACAGAGATCAATTATAATCATCTTTTGCAGGCAAGCAGCTCTCTAGGGTGTGTGACCCCCGCGCCGGCAGACTCAGGGGCAGGTTCCCCCTCGACTGCTTGTAGGGGGTGGGCTGTTACTCGTGGGCTGTCTGGTATTTGAGGCTGGCACGACTGAGAGCAGGATGGCCTGCACATAGATGACTTCATCTCAGGGGCATGGAGCCCTTGGCCAGGAGAGAAACATTTTGCATTCATTTCCTAGAGGCTGCTGCAAGTGTGGCGTGGCTGTTAGATTTTTGTGGCTGCCCCTGAAGGGTGTTGTCTCGCTCCGTCTCACGTGGGATGCTTGCAGGAATCTGGCGAGGAGACTGTTCCAGAAGCATTAAACAATAGGAACCCATGATTAGCTTCCACCGCCTTTGAGCCTTCTAGAATCCCCTAGCATGCAAAACACTTTGAAAAAAAAATGCCTAGGTTGAAATTTAGTTTAAACTTATTGAGTAGCATGGATAGAGAGCCAGGGCATACAGCAATTACATGTAACTTTTGAGGTCTGAACTCATTGAAAACTATATTCAAGCTCCCATTTTGTCTTTCCTGTGGAATACTCAGAAAGCAGACATTTTTATTGATTGGCTTCCCTGATCAGTTAATAATGCTTTTTATGTAAGCAATTTCTTCAGTTTGGGTCTCTCCCCACCTTCCCTCCACAGCAGGCACATTTCGGGGTGGTTGGGAAGGCAGTGTTGTTGCTAATATAGGGGTAATCAGCGAGTCACTTTATCATCTACCTCGGCACACATAGCTTTGCTGTAGGGCAGAGATAAATTAGAAAGGGAGAAAGACGATTTAAAAAGCAATGCCTGGGGCTTCCCTGGTGGTCCAGTGGGTAAAGAGTCCGCCTTGCAGTGCAAGGGGCACCGGTTCCATCCCTGGCCTGGGAAGATCCCACATGCTGCTGAGAGGCTGGATGGATGTGTCCAACTACCGAGCTGGAGCTCTGGAGCGCATGCGCCCAGAGCCAGTGCTCTGCAATGAGAGAGGCCACTGCGATGGGAAGCCCACACAGGCCAAAGAACAAAGATGGATGAAAATAAATAAATAAATAGAAACCAATAAAAGAGGCCAAAAGTAAAAATAAAAAGCAATGCCTGAAAATGATCATCGCACAAAGGTCAGTATTTAAGAAGCTGTTCGGCCACAGAGACATTCCCAGGGAGGCTGAGACAGCAGCCTTCATCTTATAATAAGAGCGAGTGGTGGAAATCAGGTGTCAGCCCAGGCACATTTTATGTCCATTCGAGGGACTAAAGGCCAATTTGGTGCAGTCTGTGTTTGGATCATATGCTACAAAGCCTGTGACCTTGTTTCCTGTTGCTGATTTATAGCTTTTGTGTGCTTCAGGCTTTCTGGGAAAAAAAAAAAAATCCTTGACCCTTGATGGGAAAGTGGGCAAAGCTTGAAGTAGGTGCAGAAGTTGTACTGTGCACGGCATCCTTCCTTGATGGCGCCTGGGCTGATCCCTGGCTTGGAATGCTTCATAAGTGGGGCTGGTCGGCAGGGACAGTGTTTTGTCAGAGAAACCACTGAGTGTAACAAAGAATAAGAGTCTGCGGGTGAAGTGGGCAGAGATTTAAGCTGTGCAGCCACTTCAATGAAAGGGGATTCGGGTCTCATCAGGATTGAATGAATGCAGTTCAACGGCAGTGGCTCAGAAGACTCTCCAAGGAATGACTAGGACTCACTTACTAGCTATTGATTGATTTGCTCTATTCCTGCAAATGCCCTGAAAACTCACCCGTTCCTCATCCGCATTCTTTGAGCTGGTTTCTGAGACGTGGTGTCATTATATGAGAATTAGGAGTCCCTGTCCTTTGCCACGTCACAATTTTTCTTTTGGTGTTTGGATGGCTGGAGTTGAATTTTTTACATCCATCAGGTGTGTCCTGGGTTGGCTTCTTCAGCTTTGGGGCTCTTAAATTCTTTCCACGGAAGTGCAGACATGCATCTCCCATTTGAGCGCTGTGCTTTGCTGCTGGTTTGAGGGCATGGCTGAGTTAATAAGGGGGTGCCTTCCATTCACCCAGCCCTTGGCCTTCTCTTAACCTCGGCTGAATAATAATGAGGCATGCTGGCGGGTTTTGTGGCTCACATTTCTTTGGTAAATTTTATTTTCACATGTAGCATGCTGTTCCTCCCTTGATTATTGTAGTCTCCTCTGTTTGTAACAGGATTGCCACGATAACCTGCTTTTCAATGCAGGTACAAATGTGATGCCAAGGGACCAGTGTTGATGCCAAACGTCTCTTCCTCTGCAGGCTACAAACCGGGAGGAGGCTGATCAGACTTCAGGAGATTGGACGAGTTACTGCCCTCCTGAGCCGCAGGTGCAGAGAGAGGATGAGGGTCTTGTTCTGGGCTTTCAGAAGAGATCCTTGCTGTGAGACCTTTGTCACCTGTGGCTCCAACCCTCCTTTTATCCATTTTTATTTTTAGTTTATTCCTAACCAGGGGAATCAGAGTGAGTTGCAAAGTGCTGGAGCTAGATGAAACTTTAGAAGTCATCTTTCCAATTATGTCATTCACAGATGAAAGATGTGAACCCAGTCACATTAATTCAGCCAGTTTAAACACTCAGTGCCTGAGACTGGACCAGAAGGTGGGTCTCTTGACCTTAAGCCTAAAACATTCTTCATTCATCACTCGTCTTCCCATCAAGATGGGTGTCATGACTGGGGAGTAAGAGATTACAAGGATTAATCGTTGGGGTTCAAGAAAGAGTAGGGTCAGGATGGGCTTATCAGTTTTCTTGATTGGTCCTCAGACTTGGAAAGAGGGCAGAATTCCTCAAATATTTCCCAAGGATCTGACTGTTAGTCTGTAAAACCTGTTCAGTTTCTCTTAGAGAGATCTGACCTCTTGCGTTCATGCTGAGTCAGGAGACACGCAGGTGTATTCCTGGACAGCTGTTGATTTCTCACTGGCCTCAGTGTCCTTGTGTGTAAAATCAGAGCAGTAGCCCTCATCACCACAGGTAACAGATGATGCGAGTCGTCCCCTTTGACCTAAGTTTCTTGGGTAGGAGGCTGACCTTTCTGGGGTTGATCTAAACCAGTGGTTGTTCAAGTGTGGTCCCTATACACCAGCACCAGCCTCGCTGGGAAACTTTCTAGAAAGGCAAACCCTCGGGCCCCGTGTCTGAAATACTCTGTATCACAAACTGTAGGGTTGAGTCTGGCAACCTTTGCTTTAATGAGGTTTCCAAGTGATTCCAATGCACAACAAAGTTTGAGACCCAATGATCTAAACATTTCTTTCTGGCTTTCTTGGACTCTAGACTATAGTCATGGAACTGAATTAAAGGGAAACATTTCTATGAGAATAGACTGATATTCATAGAAAACTTAGTGTTGCTTAAACTTCCAAGGGGGAGAAGCAAATGTTCTGTAGCTGTTCTGTGCCCTTATTATGAATTATCTTGGGTGGTAGAGGAATGTGAGAGCCTATACCCAGCTATAAGCTCTGCAGGGCTGGAGCCACACTCGGCGTATTCCCTTCTACTTTCCCAGCATCTGTCACAGTCTCTGGAACATGCTTGGAACTTAATATCTCTCGAAGAATGAATGAATGAATGCTAAGAATGCTTTGGATGGACCTAGAGGTTATCGTACTATGTCAGAAAAAGACAGATATCTTACTGATACTGCCTATGTGTGGAACCTAAAAAATGAGACAAATGAACTTACGTACAAAACAAAAACAGAGACATAAAAAACATAATTATGGTTGCCAAAGGGGAAAGACTGGTGGGGGAGGGATGAATTGAGAGTTTGGAAAAACATCTGAAAAAGAAGAGATACAGAACTAAATCTCTCTGCCGTACACTGGAAACTAACACAACATTGTAGATCAGCTATACTTCACTAAAGGAAAAAAAAAAAAAAGAAAGCTTTGGCACTATATAGAGTGTGAATGAAGCATAAAATTGGAGAAGGAACAAGTTCAAAGTCCAGGTCTGATCCTGTAGCTGGGTGGGCTTTGTTGAATTGATTACTCTTAGGCTTGAAGACTCTGATCTGCTTCCTTCCTACCACCAATTTTTTTACCTAGCTCTTACGGCAGAAATGGAATCTGTTCTACTAAAAGCTGTTGAGGCCCGTCATGAAATTGCATGTATTATTTATCCAGTCCGGTAAGGATCACATAATATATACTCAATAAATACTATCTAAGTATAGATGAACAAAGGGTCATATTTGTTTTGTAATCATAAGGGCCAGGATCATAAAGGCCTTGGTGTATTCTTGACTTAGAAGATGTGTGACCTTGGATGATGAAGTTTATCCTCTCTGAAGCTCAGTTTCCTCCCTGTAAAGTGGAAATAATACTTTCTAGAATTATTGTGAAGGTAAATACACAAGTATGAAAGTGTCTGTGACAGTGCCTGTCACATCATAGTCCCTCAGCAAAGCACAGTTCACTTTTATTATCTTCTTATTTCCCCCAAAAGCTAGCTTTCTAAACATCTTAGTGAACACATATACTTGTTCCTTTGCTGTCAGAATTTTCTATCTGTATATAATTTGAGTCTTTAAAACTTTTAAAGACTGTCTTGACAGATTCAAATAAAGAAGGCCGCTGGAAGATGTTGACTAGATGTACAACCCAGAAACGAGACAGAATATAGAAGATGCTACACATTTGCGAGTTTATATAAGAGATGAGAAACCTTTACCTTGATGATTAGAATAAAAGAATTATTTTAGGTCAGAATTCCATGAGTGCCATAAGAAGGGTTCTTTCCTTTTTCTTGCACTTGGAAGTCGTTTGACTTGATAAGCATGGCTGAATCTAACCCTATTCCACCACCAGTATTTTTATTAGTAAACTGTAAAGCTTAGCTAATGATGGTAGCTTAGTCACTAAATCGTGGCGACTCTTGTGACCCCATGGACTGGAGCCCGCCAGGCTCCTCTCTCCATGGGATTTCCCAGGCAAGAATCCTGGAGTGGGTTGCCATGCCCTCCTCCAGGGGATCTTCCCGACCCAGGGATCGAACCCAGGTCTCCTGCATTGCAGGCAGTGTCGTTAGTACTACTCCCAACCTTTGCCCTTTCTTTCAATACTGTGGATATTTCACCAAAAGAACATATTGTGGCTTGACAGTTATTCTTTTTTACTCTTCCCCTCCTAGCTCTTACGGCAGAAATGGAATCTGTTCTACTAAAAGCTGTTGAGGCCCGTCATGAAATTGCATGTATTATTTATCCAGTCCGGTAAGGATCACATAATATATACTCAATAAATACTATCTAAGTATAGATGAACAAAGGGTCATATTTGTTTTGTAATCATAAGGGCCAGGATCATAAAGGCCTTGGTGTATTCTTGACTTAGAAGATGTGTGACCTTGGATGATGAAGTTTATCCTCTCTGAAGCTCAGTTTCCTCCCTGTAAAGTGGAAATAATACTTTCTAGAATTATTGTGAAGGTAAATACACAAGTATGAAAGTGTCTGTGACAGTGCCTGTCACATCATAGTCCCTCAGCAAAGCACAGTTCACTTTTATTATCTTCTTATTTCCCCCAAAAGCTAGCTTTCTAAACATCTTAGTGAACACATATACTTGTTCCTTTGCTGTCAGAATTTTCTATCTGTATATAATTTGAGTCTTTAAAACTTTTAAAGACTGTCTTGACAGATTCAAATAAAGAAGGCCGCTGGAAGATGTTGACTAGATGTACAACCCAGAAACGAGACAGAATATAGAAGATGCTACACATTTGCGAGTTTATATAAGAGATGAGAAACCTTTACCTTGATGATTAGAATAAAAGAATTATTTTAGGTCAGAATTCCATGAGTGCCATAAGAAGGGTTCTTTCCTTTTTCTTGCACTTGGAAGTCGTTTGACTTGATAAGCATGGCTGAATCTAACCCTATTCCACCACCAGTATTTTTATTAGTAAACTGTAAAGCTTAGCTAATGATGGTAGCTTAGTCACTAAATCGTGGCGACTCTTGTGACCCCATGGACTGGAGCCCGCCAGGCTCCTCTCTCCATGGGATTTCCCAGGCAAGAATCCTGGAGTGGGTTGCCATGCCCTCCTCCAGGGGATCTTCCCGACCCAGGGATCGAACCCAGGTCTCCTGCATTGCAGGCAGTGTCGTTAGTACTACTCCCAACCTTTGCCCTTTCTTTCAATACTGTGGATATTTCACCAAAAGAACATATTGTGGCTTGACAGTATTCATTTTTTCTAAAGCAAAATTTCTCTTCTCAATAGTAAAGTCAGTTGATCTGGGAAGTTCAGTCTTCCCCCGTCCCTGTGGTGAACCTTTGTTTTGCTCCTCCTTATACTTTTGCATGTGTAAGGGATGGTGACTACATTCTCTTTCTTTTTGAATTAATCTTAGCCAATCAATAGAGGTCAGGGGCAAAGAGTGTCATGATTGATTCCTGATGACTATGGGAAATTACCTGTGGGAGGAAGCATGTTAAATATATTTTGCATTTAGTTAAGAACAACTTTGCTCTAATACCATATTATTTTAAGAAAGAAACAGACAAACTTGATAAAATCTTATGATTTGGTAAATTAGGATACGGATACAGAAATGTTCATTATACTAATCTATGGCTTTCTGTGCATTTGAAATGCTTTATGAGAAAATATTTTAAAAATATGAATAATATTCAAGAATGCCAGTTCCAGTCATTTACTTTCAGGTTTAAACTGTATTATTTCAAGCTGCAGTTTTTCTCTTTGACTATTTGTTTTGCTTTGTTTTACTTTTCTATTCAGGAAGCAAAATTATCCATTTCTGGAAAGAGTAGTTACTTGTAACTGATTCCTTAGACTCCTAACTTGATACCTTTTCCCACGTTCTTTCCCCATTCTGTTTTTCTTTTTTTTTTTTTTCCTGGAAGGTTGCATGCTGAAGCTGTAGAATTTTAGATCTAATGACTTCAGACTTATATAAAAAATAAGTTTCCCAGGTATGCACCATTTCTGGGTCTCAGTGCTCAAAGTAAAATCCTGGGTCAACAGGAGGAACAGTTGTTTCTGGCCCTACCCCTGGGAAAGATGAAAAAAGAAAACGGGCAACAGAGGATGAGATGGTTGGATGGCATCACCAACTCAATGGACATGAATTGAAACAAACTCTGGAAGACAGTGGCAGACGGACTGGAGCCCGCCAGGCTCCTCTCTCCATGGGATTTCCCAGGCAAGAATCCTGGAGTGGGTTGCCATGCCCTCCTCCAGGGGATCTTCCCGACCCAGGGATCGAACCCAGGTCTCCTGCATTGCAGGCAGTGTCGTTAGTACTACTCCCAACCTTTGCCCTTTCTTTCAATACTGTGGATATTTCACCAAAAGAACATATTGTGGCTTGACAGTATTCATTTTTCTAAAGCAAAATTTCTCTTCTCAATAGTAAAGTCAGTTGATCTGGGAAGTTCAGTCTTCCCCCGTCCCTGTGGTGAACCTTTGTTTTGCTCCTCCTTATACTTTTGCATGTGTAAGGGATGGTGACTACATTCTCTTTCTTTTTGAATTAATCTTAGCCAATCAATAGAGGTCAGGGGCAAAGAGTGTCATGATTGATTCCTGATGACTATGGGAAATTACCTGTGGGAGGAAGCATGTTAAATATATTTTGCATTTAGTTAAGAACAACTTTGCTCTAATACCATATTATTTTAAGAAAGAAACAGACAAACTTGATAAAATCTTATGATTTGGTAAATTAGGATACGGATACAGAAATGTTCATTATACTAATCTATGGCTTTCTGTGCATTTGAAATGCTTTATGAGAAAATATTTTAAAAATATGAATAATATTCAAGAATGCCAGTTCCAGTCATTTACTTTCAGGTTTAAACTGTATTATTTCAAGCTGCAGTTTTTCTCTTTGACTATTTGTTTTGCTTTGTTTTACTTTTCTATTCAGGAAGCAAAATTATCCATTTCTGGAAAGAGTAGTTACTTGTAACTGATTCCTTAGACTCCTAACTTGATACCTTTTCCCACGTTCTTTCCCCATTCTGTTTTTCTTTTTTTTTTTTTTCCTGGAAGGTTGCATGCTGAAGCTGTAGAATTTTAGATCTAATGACTTCAGACTTATATAAAAAATAAGTTTCCCAGGTATGCACCATTTCTGGGTCTCAGTGCTCAAAGTAAAATCCTGGGTCAACAGGAGGAACAGTTGTTTCTGGCCCTACCCCTGGGAAAGATGAAAAAAGAAAACGGGGCAACAGAGGATGAGATGGTTGGATGGCATCACCAACTCAATGGACATGAATTGAAACAAACTCTGGAAGACAGTGGCAGACGGGAGCCTGGCGGGCCGTAGTCCATGGGGGCACAAAGACTCAGACACAACTGAACAACAATAACAACAGCCCGGGAAAAGGGACAAAGCAGCCCTCTTTATTGTTACAACAGACTTCTCCAGCCCCGTTTCTCAGGGCGAAAGTATCACTTCTGGAAAACATTGTAATTGGGGGGATAAAGATAAAGGAAACTTGAGGAATGTTGCTTATAAACCAGCCCTTCTCAGAATTTATGACTTAATATACTGAACACTATCTTTAATGGGTGATGCTATTTCTACCTAGTTGTTCAATCTTCCAGTGTGATTACGGCTAAAAAGACTAAGTGTTAGCTACTCAACAATAGCAGCGACTAAGTGTTAGTAATGATTTGGATGAACCAAAACATTCACCCACTGCTGGCAGTCATATAAAATGATACAACTGCTTCAAAAAAACACTTGGCAGCTTTTTTTTTTTTTTTTTTGAGAAAAGATCTATTTATTTATTTTTATTTTTGGCTGTGCTTAGTCTTCATTGCCCTGCTCAGACTTCTCACTGCAGTGGCTTCCCTTGTTGCGGAGCACTGGCTTTGCGCATGCAAGCTCAGTAGTTGTGGTGCATAGG
Source organism: Tragulus kanchil (assembly GCA_022376925.1). NCBI lineage: Eukaryota > Metazoa > Chordata > Mammalia > Artiodactyla > Tragulidae > Tragulus > Tragulus kanchil. The sequence continues at coordinate 69,828,098 of JAIOJX010000003.1, read as the reverse complement.
CGTAGTGGCCTCACGGCCTATGGGATCTTCCCTCAACTGCAGTGGTCTTTACTTAGGTTTAAACTGTATTATTTCAAGCTGCAGTTTTCTTTGACTATTTGTTTTGCTTTGTTTTACTTTTCTATTCAGGAAGCAAAATTATCCATTTCTGGAAAGAGTAGTTACTTGTAACTGATTCCTTAGACTCCTAACTTGATACCTTTTCCCACGTTCTTTCCCCATTCTGTTTTTCTTTTTTTTTTTTTTCCTGGAAGGTTGCATGCTGAAGCTGTAGAATTTTAGATCTAATGACTTCAGACTTATATAAAAAATAAGTTTCCCAGGTATGCACCATTTCTGGGTCTCAGTGCTCAAAGTAAAATCCTGGGTCAACAGGAGGAACAGTTGTTTCTGGCCCTACCCCTGGGAAAGATGAAAAAGAAAACGGGCAACAGAGGATGAGATGGTTGGATGGCATCACCAACTCAATGGACATGAATTGAAACAAACTCTGGAAGACAGTGGCAGACGGGAGCCTGGCGGGCCGTAGTCCATGGGGGCACAAAGACTCAGACACAACTGAACAACAATAACAACAGCCCGGGAAAAGGGACAAAGCAGCCCTCTTTATTGTTACAACAGACTTCTCCAGCCCCGTTTCTCAGGGCGAAAGTATCACTTCTGGAAAACATTGTAATTGGGGGGATAAAGATAAAGGAAACTTGAGGAATGTTGCTTATAAACCAGCCCTTCTCAGAATTTATGACTTAATATACTGAACACTATCTTTAATGGGTGATGCTATTTCTACCTAGTTGTTCAATCTTCCAGTGTGATTACGGCTAAAAAGACTAAGTGTTAGCTACTCAACAATAGCAGCGACTAAGTGTTAGTAATGATTTGGATGAACCAAAACATTCACCCACTGCTGGCAGTCATATAAAATGATACAACTGCTTCAAAAAAACACTTGGCAGCTTTTTTTTTTTTTTTTTTGAGAAAAGATCTATTTATTTATTTTTATTTTTGGCTGTGCTTAGTCTTCATTGCCCTGCTCAGACTTCTCACTGCAGTGGCTTCCCTTGTTGCGGAGCACTGGCTTTGCGCATGCAAGCTCAGTAGTTGTGGTGCATAGGCGTAGTGGCCTCACGGCCTATGGGATCTTCCCAGACCAGAGATCAAACTCATGTCCACTACATTGGCCGATGGATTCTTAACTGTTTGCCACCATGGAAATGAGAGGAAGGAAAAAAGAAAAGGGAAAGAAGGACAAAAGAAAAAATGAAAAGGAGGAAGGGAGGGAGGGAGGGAGGAAAGGGCGTCGACCAGAGTCAGAAACCAGAGTTGGGGTCTTGGACCTGTCATTTATTTGCTGTATTTCTGTGGGTGAATTGCATTCTGTGAACCTCAGTTTTCTATAAAATGAGGTCGGTAACATCCACGTCACACATAGATAATGTATGTCAAAATATGTTGCCATATGCAAAGTGTCCTTATAAATGTTAGGCATTATTATGAATGTTATTTCTAATGTTTATCAAGCAGATGCAAACTGCAGCCATGGGCATTTTCCTCCTATTATTCGGGGAACTGTCTGGAGTCCTTTGAGATGGAGGGGATGTTTAGGTGGGTGAGTTACCAAAAGCAGGGTCTGGCTGCCCACCACTCAAAAGTCAATAAAGAGGCCAGGTTGATGGAAAGGGAGGTTTGCTCTATTTTGGAAGCTGGCAGCTGGGGCAGGGGAAGGACAGAAGGCTGCACTGTTGTCTAAAGGCTGCTCCCCAGCACTGACCAGTGGGCAAGAGCTTTTATAGTCGGAGGAAGGGGGCTCCATGCAGAAACAGAACAGCCAACTCTGACAGTCATCTTGAAAGTGATCATCAGTGGTCTGCCCAGCGTCGTCTTGATTCTTCTGATAGTTAATCTTCGGTTCCGGGGCCAGTTTGTTTCCGTTTCCTTGGCCAGTTCTTGGAATTGTGGCAGCTTATGTCATGGTTACAGTCTGGCCATTGTGTATTGAACTTCTTCAACTTGATGGGGGTTTCAGTGTTTTCCAGACAGCTCCCAGGATATGGCTCAGAATATTATCTGTAACCCTTGAGGAGGAACTGAAGGTCCTTGATGTTGCTTCATGATGGAACTGTGGTGATCTGGTCTTGTTGGACTGCTTTCCTTTGCTTCTGCACGTTCTCACTTCTCTGATTAAACTTACTCTTTGGCGGAAGTTTTCCTGCAGATGAGAGGTAGGTGGAAGACGTGGAGGGGCAGAGAGAGAGGACCACTGGATCTTGGCCCATTTCAGGTTGTGGGGAGGAAAGAAGTATCAAGGATGTCCATCTTTTGCTATGAGATGGAAAATATAACCTGAAACTTACTGAACCTCTCATCGCACAGAAAATGTATGACAGCTGCCCTCCTGTTGGGGGCCTGCAGGTCCCAGCATGCAGCACTCCAGTGCAGTGTGGGCCACAGATCTCTGACTGTAGGCATGCATGGCTTCTGTGGGCTGTCCTCGTAAAGAGGAACTGAAGCAGAAACGGGCAATAAATTCTTAATGCATTGCACACATTATGCATCGTGCTATTTTTAAACAAAAGCATGCCGCGTGTTTTCCCTGAAAGTCAGAATACATTTATACCCACCCAACAGCGCCCGACTACTGCTTCGATAACGTACAACTGTTTTATCAGCATAAAAAGGTTGATAAAAGCACTGTGTGTTTAGAAACATGCATATGCTTTCCCCAAATATTGCTGTTTCTCTTTTCATTAAACATCCCCTCCTTGAAGAACCCGGAGTGGGGCAGTAAAGATGCTAAGCCATTTAGAATTGGAATCAGACTTTAATAAGGGAATGTCATGTTTCATTGAAAAGCTTCCCTTCACTTCCTTTTCTTCTGCTGTCAAGTGAAAGAAAAGCTAGCTTTATAATTACACGGCTGCCTCAGCTTCAGATTATATGTGAGACCTCACATTCTTTTTCACACCTTCCTGTCTCTTTCAGTCCTTCGCCACTGCCTGCCTTCTCTGTCCACCCCTCCGCCCCCCAGCCTTCTCCCCTCCACTTCATTCTGCATACAGAGCGGACGGGATGACGGAGCTCTGTTGATTAAGCTGCTGAACGGTGGTGGCCCTGATTCATTTAGGGGTGACAAACGAGAAATAAAATAAAAGAAACAAGGAATGTGAAATGTTTCTCACTGTTGGGTCATCGTCCCAGCCTGGTTGGGGAGAAAAATTAGGTGATTTTGGTTTCTACTGCTCAGCAGGGTGTGAAATCAGATGGAACTTAACTTTTTTTTTTTTTTAACATTTATTAATTTATTTATTTTGGCTGGGGTGGGGAGGGAGGGGGGTGGGTGGGCCACTTCCACTGGTCTTTCATTTGTCTAGTTTCATCCATCTTTGTTCTTTGGCCCATGTGGGCCTCCCATCGCGGTGGCATCTGTTGTCGCAGAGCACTGGCTCTGGGCGCAGGCGCTCCAGAGCTCTGGCTGGGTGATTGGACACATGGGTCCAGCCTCTCAGCAGCATGTGGGATCTTCCCAGGCCAGGGATGGAACCGGCGCCCCTTGCACTGCAAGGCGGTGTCCTTACCCACTGGACCACCAGGGAAGTTCAGAACTTAACTTGGACAGATGTTTACTCTCCTCTGTTCCATGTTTCTCCCTCTTGATCCTGTGCCTCTGAGGTCCTTTTAGTTGATCACTGTTTTTGCCACCGAACAGTTGGATCCTCATTTCTTGCTAAAAGCTTGGCAAGTAGGTTAGCAATAGTAACAATAGCACTGTTTTCGTATGTATTTTATTTTCTGTTTTGTTTTTGTCCTAAATCACTGCCCTGTTGGTCACGGAGTAGAAATATTGGAAATCTTTACAATGTTCCCTGGAAACTTACATTGTAATGAAGATAATTAGGAAGACTGTTATGTAGAGGTGTAGAATGAAGCTCTATTTTTCTGTTTGTTTTGCCACTTGATAAAGCTGATACACAAGACAATCTAACCCTCCCATATCCAGTATCCCACTGTTTTCCAGTCGTGCCCCCCAAAAATCATCTCTTAAAAAAACCTTTAGGGTGGGGGGAGGGCCGAGGGATATGCATCTGATTGATCTGGGAACATACATGTACAAAAATAAATAAATAAATAAATAAATAAAAAAAAAAAAAAAAAAAAAAAAACCTTTAGAGCAGCAACATGGATAAATCTAGAGATAGTCATACTGAGTGATGTCAGACAGAGAAAGACAAATATCATATGTGAACAAGAAATTATGGGTAATTCCTTTCTGACAGTAAGGCAATGCAACCTTGAATGATGGTTTAGTTGCTAAGTTGTGTCCGACTCTTTGCAACCCCATGGACTGTAGTCCGCCAGGCTCTTCTGTCTGTGGGATTCTCCCAGCAAGAATACTGGAGCGGGTTGCCATTTCCTTCTCCAGGTGTAACCTTGAATAGATGATACTGTTTTTACGTGTGCTGTAGTCACAGTGTTATTATTTAGACAGAGCATGAAGGTAGATAAATATTGTCACTCACTGGAAGCCTAATGAAAGCCTCATTCACACGGAATGAACCTAATGGACGAGTCTCAGATTTGGAAGGAACCAAGGAGGTTTATTCTCTACCTGAGACACGATTCCCTCCAGGGCACCCACGACCCTTAGTCTTAATGGTCAGGGAGGGGGACTCAGTCACGCCATGCTCCTGGATGCTTCTGTGAGGCAGTTCTTCTCTCTTCTAGACAGAGGCAGCCTTCACATTTGGATCAGTTGATCAAACTGCTTTCTGATGCCTCTTGAGATTGAGTTCTTCATAGCTCCACTAAATCTTTCAGACACCAAGTTAAAAGGAAAAAAGCTTCACTTTTTTCAGTAACTCCTCAATTCTTGCTAAAAGCTTGGCAAGTAGGTTAGCAATAGTAACAATAGCACTGTTTTCGTATGTATTTTATTTTCTGTTTTGTTTTTGTCCTAAATCACTGCCCTGTTGGTCACGGAGTAGAAATATTGGAAATCTTTACAATGTTCCCTGGAAACTTACATTGTAATGAAGATAATTAGGAAGACTGTTATGTAGAGGTGTAGAATGAAGCTCTATTTTTCTGTTTGTTTTGCCACTTGATAAAGCTGATACACAAGACAATCTAACCCTCCCATATCCAGTATCCCACTGTTTTCCAGTCGTGCCCCCCAAAAATCATCTCTTAAAAAAACCTTTAGGGTGGGGGGAGGGCCGAGGGATATGCATCTGATTGATCTGGGAACATACATGTACAAAAATAAATAAATAAATAAATAAATAAATAAATAAATAAAAAAAAAAAAAAAAAAAACCTTTAGAGCAGCAACATGGATAAATCTAGAGATAGTCATACTGAGTGATGTCAGACAGAGAAAGACAAATATCATATGTGAACAAGAAATTATGGGTAATTCCTTTCTGACAGTAAGGCAATGCAACCTTGAATGATGGTTTAGTTGCTAAGTTGTGTCCGACTCTTTGCAACCCCATGGACTGTAGTCCGCCAGGCTCTTCTGTCCGTGGGATTCTCCCAGCAAGAATACTGGAGCGGGTTGCCATTTCCTTCTCCAGGTGTAACCTTGAATAGATGATACTGTTTTTACGTGTGCTGTAGTCACAGTGTTATTATTTAGACAGAGCATGAAGGTAGATAAATATTGTCACTCACTGGAAGCCTAATGAAAGCCTCATTCACACGGAATGAACCTAATGGACGAGTCTCAGATTTGGAAGGAACCAAGGAGGTTTATTCTCTACCTGAGACACGATTCCCTCCAGGGCACCCACGACCCTTAGTCTTAATGGTCAGGGAGGGGGACTCAGTCACGCCATGCTCCTGGATGCTTCTGTGAGGCAGTTCTTCTCTCTTCTAGACAGAGGCAGCCTTCACATTTGGATCAGTTGATCAAACTGCTTTCTGATGCCTCTTGAGATTGAGTTCTTCATAGCTCCACTAAATCTTTCAGACACCAAGTTAAAAGGAAAAAAGCTTCACTTTTTTCAGTAACTCCTCACTCAGGATCTTGCACAATCTCGTACCCATAGTGGGCCTTCTGGCAAGGTTTGACTTGACAAAATCCTTACACCCCTTCTCTTGTGAATTCCACTGAGATTCCACTGACCACTGCATCCATTCCAATTCCACCCTATGTAACGTGGAAATAGCCATGATTCCTAGGATACTTTCAGGTTGAGAACATCTACACATGGCTGATTTAAAGCCATTCCGTTATTAACCACACGGGGTTTCCTCATGTTGTTGGTTGTTTCATCCTCCCTCAGGTGGGTGCTTCTTTTAAATTGGAACCAGGAATTTTAGCAGAAATGGGCCTGTCTGTGTAAACCAATCTGAAATGAACTATCTAGGAAGAAAGCCTGTGTTCTGAGGAAAACAAGTTCTTTTATTCTCCTGAGTTGATGAGAACAATGCGAGATCTTAATTACAGTTAAATTAATTTAAATCCATCCATTGACATTATTATCCAGTTTGTTTCTGTTCCAGTTAAAGAAGTCAGGTGCACTGACTGTGAAATTGTGTATTTTATCTTAACTTTTGGCTGCCTGTGCATATATGCCAGCAAGTTAAGTGTAAAATAATATGCTTGTTCCTGAGTATGTTTTAGGAACTAGACTTAAGAATGTGGGTTTTATGAGCTTAGCCGTATCTCTTCAGAATTCATACATTGAAGCCCTCACCCCTACTACCTCAGCGTGTGACTGGGTTTGCAGATGGGGGTTTTAAAGAAATAATTAAGTGAAAATGAGATCCTTAGAGTGAGGCCTAAGCCAGCATGACTGGGCCCTTAAAAGGCAGTTAGGACCACAGAGAGCCTGTGTGAGAGCTCACATGAGAGGACAGCCTCCTACAAGCCAAGGAGGGAAAAAAGCTCACTTGGAGACTATTTGGAATTCCTCCAGGGCACCCACGACCCTTAGTCTTAATGGTCAGGAGGGGACTCAGTCACGCCATGCTCCTGGATGCTTCTGTGAGGCAGTTCTTCTCTTCTAGACAGAGCCAGCCTTCACATTTGGATCAGTTGATCAAACTGCTTTCTGATGCCTCTTGAGATTGAGTTCTTCATAGCTCCACTAAATCTTTCAGACACCAAGTTAAAAGGAAAAAAGCTTCACTTTTTTCAGTAACTCCTCACTCAGGATCTTGCACAATCTCGTACCCATAGTGGGCCTTCTGGCAAGGTTTGACTTGACAAAATCCTTACACCCCTTCTCTTGTGAATTCCACTGAGATTCCACTGACCACTGCATCCATTCCAATTCCACCCTATGTAACGTGGAAATAGCCATGATTCCTAGGATACTTTCAGGTTGAGAACATCTACACATGGCTGATTTAAAGCCATTCCGTTATTAACCACACGGGGTTTCCTCATGTTGTTGGTTGTTTCATCCTCCCTCAGGTGGGTGCTTCTTTTAAATTGGAACCAGGAATTTTAGCAGAAATGGGCCTGTCTGTGTAAACCAATCTGAAATGAACTATCTAGGAAGAAAGCCTGTGTTCTGAGGAAAACAAGTTCTTTTATTCTCCTGAGTTGATGAGAACAATGCGAGATCTTAATTACAGTTAAATTAATTTAAATCCATCCATTGACATTATTATCCAGTTTGTTTCTGTTCCAGTTAAAGAAGTCAGGTGCACTGACTGTGAAATTGTGTATTTTTATCTTAACTTTTGGCTGCCTGTGCATATATGCCAGCAAGTTAAGTGTAAAATAATATGCTTGTTCCTGAGTATGTTTTAGGAACTAGACTTAAGAATGTGGGTTTTATGAGCTTAGCCGTATCTCTTCAGAATTCATACATTGAAGCCCTCACCCCTACTACCTCAGCGTGTGACTGGGTTTGCAGATGGGGGTTTTAAAGAAATAATTAAGTGAAAATGAGATCCTTAGAGTGAGGCCTAAGCCAGCATGACTGGGCCCTTAAAAGGCAGTTAGGACCACAGAGAGCCTGTGTGAGAGCTCACATGGAGAGGACAGCCTCCTACAAGCCAAGGAGGGAGGCCGTTAAAGAAACCAGCCCTGCCAACACCTTGATCTTGGAATTTTAGCTTCTGGAATCTTAAAAAAAAAAAAAAAGACATTTCTGTTTCTTGAACCACCCAGAGTGGTACTTTGTATGGCCATCCTGGCAAACGGGGCTTCCGTCATTGCCCGGTTGGTAGAGAATCTGCCTGCAATGCAGGAGATCCAGGTTCATTTCCTGGGTGGGGAAGATCCCCTGGAGAAGGAAGTAGCAGCCCACTCTAGTGTTCCTGCCTGGAGAATGCCATGGACTGAGGAGCCCGGGGAGCTGTAATTCACTGAATCACAAGAGTTGAACATGACTGAGCGACAAAACCACCACCACCACCTAGCAGACGAATGGGGGATGCTCAGAGTGTAGACCATGAAACAGGAGGTCCGACTAAGATTCAAGACTGTTAAGACCCCCTAAAATGTTGTCATAAGTACAAGTAATTGGGCATTGGTGATAATATGGGACCTACTAATCCATGTTCTCTGAAATAATTCAGCTGAAGTAAAACCAGTCCTCTTAACAGGTTTGAAAGGAAAATTCACCAAACATGATGATTAAACTGTATGGTTGAAAATTTCTTTGCTGTAACTAAATTAATCCAACTTGAGACAGGTTACTATCCTTCGTGACTCGCAGTTGCATGGCTTACTATACTCATGTGTTTATTACAACTTTCCTTCAAAGCTGAGTTAGCATTTTGCCAAACATATAACTTTATGCCAAAACTTCTGATTTTATCCTTTGTCGTCTTTCTCATTTTTACATGTTCCATCAGCTGTTAACCTCTGTAGGGGGCTCTTTGTTTGTGGGTGGTAAGATGGCGCCTTGTGAGAAATTGGTCCGATGATTTCAGTAGGCACCCAGCAAGTTGTTGGCAAACAAGCCACAGGATTTTAATTATGTCAGTGCTTTTCAAATTGTTGGGGGACCAAGTAATGAGTAACGGCCAATACTCTAATAAAATGAATTAGAAGAGAATTGGGTGGGCCGTATCAGAGTACACTGATATACTAAGGTGAAGAAATGTTGTGTGAAATCTTGTTTCAATTATATTCATGAATTTAATATATATATATGAAGTACCTATGACGTACCAGGCACTGTTCTAGGGACTTGGGATGTATCAGTAGATAAAGATCCCTGATAGTGTGGCGCTTACTCTGTAGCAAATAAACAGTAAGTATAATGCATAATTGCAGAGTATCTATTGCATTGTATGTTATAAAGTATATATATGCCTTAGTGCAATGATGGCAATGGGGAACTGGCTTCATGGAAGATAATTTTTCCATGGACCAGGGAGCTGGGGATGGTTTCAAGATAATTCAAGTGAATTATACTTTTTGTGTACTTTATGCCTATTCTTAATGTGTCAGCTTCACCTCGTATCATCAAGCATTAGATCTCAGAGGCTGGGGGACCTCTACTTTAGAATATGTCTGTAAAGTCTGTATATACTGTTGCTGTTTAGTTGCTACATAGTGTCTGACTCTTTACGACCCCATGGACTGTAGCCCACCAGGCTCCTCTCTCCATGGGATTTCCCAGGCAAGAATACTGGAGTGGGTTGCCATTTTGTTCTCCAGGGATCTTTCTGACAAATGGCAGTTAGAACAGGGGATTAGGAGTTACAGGCAATGAGAAAGGTTGAATGTTAAATGGGCTGATCAGGGCAGACTTGATGGGGTTGGTGTTGAGTGAGTGGAGTCTTAGAAGAGGTGAGGGAACTGGCCATGAGGATCTCCCGGGGAAGGAGATTCTAGGCAGAGGGAGCGGGCAAGTGTGAAGGCGCAGGGTGGAAACTGGAGTGCTTCTGGAGCAGCAAGGGGCTGTATGTCTAGAAATGAAAGAATGAAAGAGCGAGGGTGCCCCAGAGGTGAGAGTGGGATCGTGGGGTCCTGGTAGGCCATCGTAAGGATACTGGCCATGAAGCTGAGTGAAATTGGAAACCACTCAGGGTTCTGGGCAGAGGATTGACATGGGTATGGGTTGTGATAGATATGAGTTCATCACTCTGAATCTCTGGAAAAAAGACTGGAGGAGACTGACAAGTCATGAAATCTGTAAGACTTCCATGAAATGGAGTGTCTGTTTTCAATTTCTTGAGGGTAAATAGGAAGTCCCATAGTTGCTCTCTTGTATTTTGCAGTTGGCTTACAAACCTGAGGAAAAGTCAGAATCACTTGGAGCTTTTTAAAGATCCTGTTTCCCAGCCTTACTTCAGATCTCCTGGCTTATGAGGTGTATTTTTAATAAGCAGCGCAGGGGATTCTTTAATGATCAGCGCAAACCACTGACTTTTTGGGAAAGATCTGAGTTCATTTCCTGCCTCTGCTGAACGGTGAGACATTGGTCAGGTCACAGAGCCTGGAACCCCAGTGCCTGCCTTGCAGAGTGGGTTTGGGGTGTTCACGAGCCACCTGCCATACTTAGGAAATGCACAGGACTTGGCAGCTCTATGTGTTCCGCGGATGTTCTCAAGTACGGCGCTGTGGGATGCAAACAACTGGTCAAGGACTCACAAAGGAGTGATTTACAGGGAAACAAATTCTGCCTGTGAACAACTGGCCATACTGCAGGCTTGCAGGACTGTTTGCTAACTGTCGGCAGAGAGGCATGAGGGCTGGCGAATTCTGTAAGCCCAGGCCTCCGTTGATTTGGCTAATTATAGCGAAGCATGAACAAAAATGTTAATTGCTTGAATCCTCGCTCCTGTTTTCCTTAGCACCCTGCTTCTGTGCCCCGGGCTCCCTCTGGGCCAGCCTCTTGTCAAGTGTCTGAGCACAGGGTGGATGTCTTTTCTGAAACTTCATGCCCACATAAAGAGCAAGTTCCTGGCCTGCACTCTTCATGGGGTAAATGAAAGAGAGCAGGGAGCACTGGGTCTTGTTTTCTTTTCTTTTTTGTGAAATGTCACCCATAACCATCCTCCAGGATGATGATGCCGTTGAGAATCCATACGGTTGACATAGAGCCTATGGGAAGCTTCAATATATTTCCTAGGAAGATAATTGTCAGGGGGAAAGGAAATGGCGCTGTTTCAGGCAGAGTGTTTGATTGGTTCTAATGCACAGACCTTGTAAAACTTTAAGTTTTAACTGAATTAGGCTGAAGGAAGAAAACACATTCTGTCATAGAAGGAAAAAATTCTGGGCTGATCAAATAAAGATGCTTTGAAACATTGTAATATAAGAGAATAATAGAATGAGATACGAGAAAGGATAATAGTAGAGGCTGGCATTATAATGAAAGGTATAATCACATAGGCGATATGGTAGCTGAGTTAAAAGAACCCTGGAGAGGAAATCAGAGGACCATTGACTTCCTGTTGCCAATAGCGATAACCGCACCACCAGGAGTAACAGCATTTGCTGTGAGCTCACTATGTGCCAAGTCCTGTGAGGAGTACTCCACTTTAAGGCTTGACACTGAGATAAGCACCTTTGTTGTTTCGTGCTACACGGGAGGAAATGGAAGGACTCCTGACTGATCCCCTCCCCACTTCCCTGGTGGGTCAGAAGGTAAAGAATCTGCCTGCAATGTGAGAGACCTGAGTTCAATGCCTGGGTCTGAAAGATCCCCTGGAGCAGGAGATGGCAACCCACTCTAGTATTTTTGCCTGGAGAATTCACAGACAGAGGAGCCTGGCAGGCTACAGTCCATAGAGTCGCAAAGAACTGGACACAATTGAGTGACTAATACTTTCCCTTTCCCCTTTGGTAACCATGGGTTTGTTTCCTATGTCTGTGAGTCTATTTCATAAATAAGTTTCTTTATATCATTATTTTTAGATTCCACATATAAGTGATATCATATGATATTTGTCTTTCTCTGTTTCACTTACTTGACTTTGTATGAGAATCTCTAGGTCCATCCATGTCGCTGCAGTTGGTATTATTTTTGCTCTGTTTTATGGCTGTGTAATATTCCATTGTGTGTATATAACACATCTTATCCACTCGTGTCAGATTGTACAGGCAGAGATGAGGTTTGATGAACACTTACAATTCTTCATTGGACATTGGATAGCTCCACTCTTGGAGAAGTCACTTGCCCTCTAGGTCTTCAACAGGAACCAAATTGCTTGCATTTTCTGGAATGGTTTGGGAGAATCCCTAAAACGGAGTCTATGCACAGGACCTTGTAACAAAACTTTAGAGTGTTTGATTGGTTCTAATGCACAGACCTTGTAAAACTTTAAGTTTTAACTGAATTAGGCTGAAGGAAGAAAACACATTCTGTCATAGAAGGAAAAAATTCTGGGCTGATCAAATAAAGATGCTTTGAAACATTGTAATATAAGAGAATAATAGAATGAGATACGAGAAAGGATAATAGTAGAGGCTGGCATTATAATGAAAGGTATAATCACATAGGCGATATGGTAGCTGAGTTAAAAGAACCCTGGAGAGGAAATCAGAGGACCATTGACTTCCTGTTGCCAATAGCGATAACCGCACCACCAGGAGTAACAGCATTTGCTGTGAGCTCACTATGTGCCAAGTCCTGTGAGGAGTACTCCACTTTAAGGCTTGACACTGAGATAAGCACCTTTGTTGTTTCGTGCTACACGGGAGGAAATGGAAGGACTCCTGACTGATCCCCTCCCCACTTCCCTGGTGGGTCAGAAGGTAAAGAATCTGCCTGCAATGTGAGAGACCTGAGTTCAATGCCTGGGTCTGAAAGATCCCCTGGAGCAGGAGATGGCAACCCACTCTAGTATTTTTGCCTGGAGAATTCACAGACAGAGGAGCCTGGCAGGCTACAGTCCATAGAGTCGCAAAGAACTGGACACAATTGAGTGACTAATACTTTCCCTTTCCCCTTTGGTAACCATGGGTTTGTTTCCTATGTCTGTGAGTCTATTTCATAAATAAGTTTCTTTATATCATTATTTTTAGATTCCACATATAAGTGATATCATATGATATTTGTCTTTCTCTGTTTCACTTACTTGACTTTGTATGAGAATCTCTAGGTCCATCCATGTCGCTGCAGTTGGTATTATTTTTGCTCTGTTTTATGGCTGTGTAATATTCCATTGTGTGTATATAACACATCTTATCCACTCGTGTCAGATTGTACAGGCAGAGATGAGGTTTGATGAACACTTACAATTCTTCATTGGACATTGGATAGCTCCACTCTTGGAGAAGTCACTTGCCCTCTAGGTCTTCAACAGGAACCAAATTGCTTGCATTTTCTGGAATGGTTTGGGGAGAATCCCCTAAAACGGAGTGAGGCATTTGGACAATAAAGTAATGATTAAATGTGGAATATATCATGGGGCAATCCCGTTTTAGAGAGAAATGGAAATGTTCGGTGGTTTTTAGTCTTACCACTGATGGGCCTCCCAGTGGGACTGATTGTTCGTGATTCCTGCAGGAGCTTTGTAGCCGAGAGGAGCGAAGTTCTCTCAGTGTGTGCTCAGTGCTCAAGTCAGACGGTGCCTTCATTAGAGTATTAATCGCGGCAGAAGTGGGAATTAAACTTGGCAGCATGACAGGGAAGCTGACATCAGAGTTATTAATTTTAAAAGATTGCCACTCACATCAAGTCAGGTGAGGCCATTACCGTCATCTCTGCTTAACACTATAAAGAGAATGGAGAAAATAAGCGCTAAGTTAAACAGCTATGTGTGTCTTTCCCCATCTTCGGGATTGCTGTCATAATACCAGAAGATTAAATATGAAATCAAAGCAGCAAAACTTACCTCTGATGGACCCCTAGACAAATAGGAAGAATTCATTAGTTCCAAACTAGTTCCTCCCATAGCCATAAAAAGTAAGCAAACAACTTCTTGTTGCAGAAGAGGAGTCAATCAAGCTGATAAATTTAAACCCCACGTATTTTTAAAAATGCACACTTGGCTATTCGGTGTTCCTGATGCCTCTGTAGAGTGAGAATATCTCAAGGGATGACACAAAATTCCTGCTGGGAATTGGCCAGAGATCCTGTAAATAGGAGTGGGCATTTTAGATTCCACATATAAGTGATATCATATGATATTTGTCTTTCTCTGTTTCACTTACTTGACTTTGTATGAGAATCTCTAGGTCCATCCATGTCGCTGCAGTTGGTATTATTTTTGCTCTGTTTTATGGCTGTGTAATATTCCATTGTGTGTATATAACACATCTTATCCACTCGTGTCAGATTGTACAGGCAGAGATGAGGTTTGATGAACACTTACAATTCTTCATTGGACATTGGATAGCTCCACTCTTGGAGAAGTCACTTGCCCTCTAGGTCTTCAACAGGAACCAAATTGCTTGCATTTTCTGGAATGGTTTGGGGAGAATCCCCTAAAACGGAGTGAGGCATTTGGACAATAAAGTAATGATTAAATGTGGAATATATCATGGGGCAATCCCGTTTTAGAGAGAAATGGAAATGTTCGGTGGTTTTTAGTCTTACCACTGATGGGCCTCCCAGTGGGACTGATTTTTCGTGATTCCCTGCAGGAGCTTTGTAGCCGAGAGGAGCGAAGCTCTCTCAGTGTGTGCTCAGTGCTCAAGTCAGACGGTGCCTTCATTAGAGTATTAATCGCGGCAGAAGTGGGAATTAAACTTGGCAGCATGACAGGGAAGCTGACATCAGAGTTATTAATTTTAAAAGATTGCCACTCACATCAAGTCAGGTGAGGCCATTACCGTCATCTCTGCTTAACACTATAAAGAGAATGGAGAAAATAAGCGCTAAGTTAAACAGCTATGTGTGTCTTTCCCCATCTTCGGGATTGCTGTCATAATACCAGAAGATTAAATATGAAATCAAAGCAGCAAAACTTACCTCTGATGGACCCCTAGACAAATAGGAAGAATTCATTAGTTCCAAACTAGTTCCTCCCATAGCCATAAAAAGTAAGCAAACAACTTCTTGTTGCAGAAGAGGAGTCAATCAAGCTGATAAATTTAAACCCCACGTATTTTTAAAAATGCACACTTGGCTATTCGGTGTTCCTGATGCCTCTGTAGAGTGAGAATATCTCAAGGGATGACACAAAATTCCTGCTGGGAATTGGCCAGAGATCCTGTAAATAGGAGTGGTCACCTTTCATTTCTCTCCTTTCGTCACGAGAAGTTAATGACGTCGAGCCCGTGAATCAAGAATAAAATCTGCTCTTCGAGGCCTCTCTCACCTTGACCTTCCCCTCTCATAGCATGGTCTGGGGGTCAACCAGCTTCCTATCTCGCTTTTGTGTAGCATTACTGTAAAACCTGACGTCATGCCCTAGTCTGTCTCTTGCACAGACTGCCGTAAGTGGGGATTTGGCTGAGAGCCCATTGGTAGCGTTGGAAAGCAGTCTCTGTACACAAGACAAAGAGTCCCCAAGTCCAGATTCCCTACTGAAGTTTAATTGCTTAATTTTATTTTTCTGGCTCCACCGTTTATAGCCAGGACTGAGATTTGAGATGGGTTTCTGCATTTTGGATTGAGGCAGGTTAGGATTTCGGGTCATAAGTAAAGAGGTTTCACGTAGCCACATGCAGCCTGCACCCCAGTGATGTTGCTGGTGCTGGCCTCTGGGTGCCATCACTGTGAACCCAGGGATTCCTGGAAAGCCATGATTGTGCCTCATGGTCAGCTGGTCATCGGAAATGTTTATAGCAGGAGTGACCTCTGGATTTCCAAAGTGGCCAGCCAGGCAGATGCTTTCGAAAATGGGATGTCATTAGCCTTTTCAATCTGATGACAGATTGTTTGCCTTCCTGCAGTGACTATATCCAGCCTGGCTGCTCATGCTGCTGTACGTTCCTTTTTCTTTTTTTTTTTTTTTTTTTGTAGCTCTGTGCTGCTGAGTTACTAGTCTTGTGTGCAGGAGGAGTGTCTTTCTTTGGCACTCAAGCATTTGGTCCCTCGCTGCATTTGGGAGGTATAAATGCAACAGTATGTGTGCATTTTTGAAGTGCTGGTTTTGAAAGAGTCTTCTTCAGGGTCTGTTCTATCCCATTTCGTAGCCGTGGACTCATCAAGGTATCAAGAGATTGAGTTGGCTGAGCTCCGCATCTTTTTCTTCCTCCCCTTCCCTTCCCCCCTTTCCATAAGGTTGCTCTTAACTGAATACCTACCTTGTGCAGGACACTGTAAGTCCACTATCTCATTTTACCTATACCTTTGCCCTGAGAGATTGTTTTCATTGGCTTTAGGTGAAGAAATTGAAGCTCAGAAAGGTAAAATGACTCCCAAGGTCACCTGATTGGTAAGCAGTTGAGCCACAATTTCAACTCCAGGTCACCTGGGTTCCTGAAGCCTGAATTTTTCTATCACACTATTGGTCCCAACCTTGTCTGGAAAATAGTGCAACCTGGGGATTAGTTATACCATGAATCCTCGAGTTACATCTCAAGCTCTTCACCTCCCCAGCCCAAGCTTAGTGTCTGGCATTTCATAGGCACAGAGTCATTATTAAGTTGATGCCCAGCAGGTTCTGACAGGTAGTAAGCACCCAAGTGGCTCAGTGGGAAGGAACCTGCCTGCCAATGCAGGAGATTCAGAAGATGCTGGTTCTACCCCTTGGTCAGGAAGACCTCCTAGAGAAGGGAATGGCAACCCTTTCCAGTGTTCTTGCCTGGAGAATTCCATGGACAGAGGAGCCTGGCAGGTTACAGTCCATGGGGTTTGCAAAAAGTCGAACACAACTGAGAGACTAAGCACACACAAAGCAATCTATAAGGTTTGAGTCATGGAATGAGCATATACTTAAACACAAATCCCAATATGGTTATTGGAAGGAAACGTGTTCTTTCTCAATATGGGGCCATGGCTCTCTCTTGTCTTTTCACCCTTAGCCTATAAAATGGCCATCATGTGTTTTTATGCCTGTCACTGCAATGTTACGATCACTCAACAAATGCTTTGAGAAGTGTGATTACAAGGCACATGAAAGGGTACTATCATAAAGCAAATGAGAAGAGAAATTCCATACCTGGTCGACCCGATTCACTGAATCCTATGAAATGAAGGTCTAGGTCAGGGCAGAAGAGGTGATAAACTGGGCATGTGACTTAGTAAAAGTCCTGGGAGCCCCACAGACTGAAATCTGAATAAATCCATTGACTCTGGATATATTCCAAAAGATGTATTACAAGGTCCTTTTCTTCCTCCTTCCTTCCCCTTTCCATAAGGTTGCTCTTAACTGAATACCTACCTTGTGCAGGACACTGTAAGTCCACTATCTCATTTTACCTATACCTTTGCCCTGAGAGATTGTTTTCATTGGCTTTAGGTGAAGAAATTGAAGCTCAGAAAGGTAAAATGACTCCCAAGGTCACCTGATTGGTAAGCAGTTGAGCCACAATTTCAACTCCAGGTCACCTGGGTTCCTGAAGCCTGAATTTTTCTATCACACTATTGGTCCCAACCTTGTCTGGAAAATAGTGCAACCTGGGGATTAGTTATACCATGAATCCTCGAGTTACATCTCAAGCTCTTCACCTCCCCAGCCCAAGCTTAGTGTCTGGCATTTCATAGGCACAGAGTCATTATTAAGTTGATGCCCAGCAGGTTCTGACAGGTAGTAAGCACCCAAGTGGCTCAGTGGGAAGGAACCTGCCTGCCAATGCAGGAGATTCAGAAGATGCTGGTTCTACCCCTTGGTCAGGAAGACCTCCTAGAGAAGGGAATGGCAACCCTTTCCAGTGTTCTTGCCTGGAGAATTCCATGGACAGAGGAGCCTGGCAGGTTACAGTCCATGGGGTTTGCAAAAAGTCGAACACAACTGAGAGACTAAGCACACACAAAGCAATCTATAAGGTTTGAGTCATGGAATGAGCATATACTTAAACACAAATCCCAATATGGTTATTGGAAGGAAACGTGTTCTTTCTCAATATGGGGCCATGGCTCTCTCTTGTCTTTTCACCCTTAGCCTATAAAATGGCCATCATGTGTTTTTATGCCTGTCACTGCAATGTTACGATCACTCAACAAATGCTTTGAGAAGTGTGATTACAAGGCACATGAAAGGGTACTATCATAAAGCAAATGAGAAGAGAAATTCCATACCTGGTCGACCCGATTCACTGAATCCTATGAAATGAAGGTCTAGGTCAGGGCAGAAGAGGTGATAAACTGGGCATGTGACTTAGTAAAAGTCCTGGGAGCCCCACAGACTGAAATCTGAATAAATCCATTGACTCTGGATATATTTACCTATTAATAAGATGTATTACAAGGTCCTGAGCCAGGGCACAGTGAAGGGACTTGGAAACCGGATTTGGCCCCATTTGATACATAATATCTGCTTCTGATTGTCTGTTTTCTTTTCAACTCCAAAGGTGGTAGAATTCAGCTGTTTTCCATCTGTCATTTCTCTCAACAGATGTGAGTAGGGAGAACAAGGGCAGTTTGGGATAGAACAGGGTACAGTCCTTTCATGCTCTGACGGAATGCCTGAGCACAGCCCATGGAACAGAGTGACCAGAAGGTACAGACTGTGCCTAGCCGCACACTCCTTCTGGCTTCCAGCTCATGAGATCAGCAATACAATTGTTTAATGAACATGGAAAATTCTGAACTAATTCATTAGAAAGATAATATCCATAATCTCAGCCAGAGAAACACACCTTTTGGCACTGGGCACTTCTGTTCTCCTGTGCGTACTACAGTCTAGTAAGTCTGACACATTTTATTGCAACAAAATCTTCATTGGCGATGGAACCCATTTCAAATGGAGTACTCCAGAGGAGCTGTAGTTCAGCGAGCTCTAGCTATGGACTTCCCTCGTACCTCAGTCGGTAAAGAATCTGCCTGCTGTGTGGGAGACCCGGGTTCAATTTCTGGGTGGAGAAGATCCCCTGGAGAAGGAAATGGCAACACACTCCAGTATTCTTGCCTGGAGGATCCCGTGGACAGAGGAGCCTGGAAGGCTACTGTTCATGGAGTCGCAAGAGTTGGACATGACTTAGTGACTAAACCGCCACAGCTTGGAAAGGGGTTTTGTTGAATTATTTTCTCTTTTAACTTGATGCTGTTGGGATAATTGTTCACATTAGCTAGAAATGTTTTACATATTAATATAGATACGTATACAGACTTCATGCAGAATATACAAACAGGGTTCGGAGCAGAGGTTAAAAGCATGCTGCAGCTGGCAGGGAAGAGAGAGGACTTGAAGGAGTTGAGCTCTGGAGCCAGACGGACTGGGGCAAAAGTCTGCCTTAGGCTTCTTAAAAGAAGAGCTCTCAGGCCATTTACTTATTCTGTCTACCCTTCAGTTTTCCCATCTATAGAATGGGGGAAATTGACACGCTCTTAATTTTAACGTTTCCTCTTCTGCAAAGGGGCAAAGGAACGGTGAAAAATGCTGTGACCTGCCTAGCCTAGAGGCTTGCTTTGCGCGCTCAGTCAGTCGCTTCAGTCGAGTCCAACTCTGCGACCTCATCCTCCAGGATCCTCTGCCGTGGGATTTTCCAGACTAGAGCACTGGATTGCTGTTTCCTCCTCCAGGGGGTCTTCCCGCTTCAGGAAGTGAACCGTGTCTCCCGCATCTGCAGCTGCAGGCAGGTTCTGTACTGCTGAGCTGCCTGGGAAGCCCCAGTGGCCTCCGATAGGCAGCGTTTACAGACGCCTCACACTGGCAATAATCCTGCAAGTGGCAACAGCAGCATTTGAGGTCACCGTGCTTTAGCTGTGGGTACGGGGGGGGGGCTGTCTCAGCAGGGTGGCCTCTACAGCCAGGCGGTGTATCTGGGGAACCATTAGCAGAATCCCCTTAGAGGCCCCGAGACTCTCTGACAGGGTAAAATCATGGTAGTGATTTTCCTTTCTAACGGAAAGTGAATGAAATTAGCATTCAGTGAGTATTGTCTCAGGTTTTAAGTAAGGTCACCACTGCCTTGGGCCTCTCTCTGAAAAAGGATGAAAACCCTCACTGTGTTCAGACTTTCTGTTAAGTCTCTGCTTGCTGAGAAATCCTGCTCACCTGCTTTCTGTAGAGGAATATGGAGACATTTGTCTCATGGCGTCCTTAAGATGAAACCGTGGGCCACAGTATCTTCCTGGAGGACATTAGTGACCGCATCAGAGCACCCTGTGGTCTTAACCAATGCCCCGTGGACTCCTTAAGAGGAAGTTCTATCTATTATGGAACTTTTACTATGTGGAAACATTGCGGGTGGAAGCAGATATAGTTGCCTTCTAGTCTCTTGGTCATGGACACACATTGTTAACACAGGCACGCCTCACTTTACCGCGCTTTGCTTTATTGAGCTTCATGGATACGGTGGGTTTTTTTTTGTTCTTTTACAAAGTGAAAGTATGTGGCAACCCCAACTCTAGCAAGTCTATTATTGCTGTTTTTCCAGCAACACTTGTTACTTCATTTCTCTCCATCATACTTTGGTAATTCTCACAATATCGCAGACATTTTCATCTTTATTGTATTTGTTATAGTGATTTGTAGTCAGTGATCTTCATTGTTATAACCACAACTCGCTGAAGGCTCAGATGGTGGTTAGACTTATTAGCAATAAAGTATTTTTAAATTAAGATATGTACATGGTTCCTACCCCCTTCTTTATGTATAAGTTTTGGTTTAAAAACTGTAGTTATATGATCTATGTAATTTGATATTATATGAGATTTTTTTGTTTACTTTTATAAATACTTTCTGTCTTCAGATTTTTTCATAAACAACTCCTGTAAGCTTTTCGTATTCTTTATAACATAATTTACTATTCATTTGTTATTTGATACTGAAATCTTTTAGTAATCTTCACTGTTGATATATTTAGTTAGCTATTTGACTGTCCTGGGTGTCATGTGGGATTTTTTGTTGTGGTGCATGCAGGCTTAGTTTCTCCACGGCATGTGGGATCTTAGTTCCCTGACCAGGAATCGAACCTGCATCCCATGTAGCGCAAGGCCCTGGGAAGTCCAGTCTTACACTACTATACATAATTTTTTGATGCCTATTGAAATTCTTTTCCTTAAGGTATCTTTTCCTTAATATGTTTTCTTAGAAGTGGAGTTGCAAAGGTCTATAGGTATTTTAAGTCTCAATCTAAATTTCCAAATGGCATTTTAGAAGATTGGAAACAATCTGGGTGACCAACAGTAAAGGTAGATCATGACATTTAAAATTAATGGACTGTTATGCATCTATGAAAATTAATTTAGATGGTTGACATACCTCAAGTTTATACATATGTGTAAACATATATATACTCTTCACCAGGGAAGCCCACACTAGCCATCCGGACACATGGTCACACTGACCACATCGCAGGTCCTGATTGGGCATGTGTGTCTGTGGGTACCACATCGGCCATAGCAGGTGCAGACAATTCCCATCCTCACACTCTTGGTCATGGACACACATTGTTAACACAGGCACGCCTCACTTTACGCTTTGCTTTATTGAGCTTCATGGATACGGTGGGTTTTGTTCTTTTACAAAGTGAAAGTATGTGGCAACCCCAACTCTAGCAAGTCTATTATTGCTGTTTTTCCAGCAACACTTGTTACTTCATTTCTCTCCATCATACTTTGGTAATTCTCACAATATCGCAGACATTTTCATCTTTATTGTATTTGTTATAGTGATTTGTAGTCAGTGATCTTCATTGTTATAACCACAACTCGCTGAAGGCTCAGATGGTGGTTAGACTTATTAGCAATAAAGTATTTTTAAATTAAGATATGTACATGGTTCCTACCCCCTTCTTTATGTATAAGTTTTGGTTTAAAAACTGTAGTTATATGATCTATGTAATTTGATATTATATGAGATTTTTTTGTTTACTTTTATAAATACTTTCTGTCTTCAGATTTTTTCATAAACAACTCCTGTAAGCTTTTCGTATTCTTTATAACATAATTTACTATTCATTTGTTATTTGATACTGAAATCTTTTAGTAATCTTCACTGTTGATATATTTAGTTAGCTATTTGACTGTCCTGGGTGTCATGTGGGATTTTTTGTTGTGGTGCATGCAGGCTTAGTTTCTCCACGGCATGTGGGATCTTAGTTCCCTGACCAGGAATCGAACCTGCATCCCATGTAGCGCAAGGCCCTGGGAAGTCCAGTCTTACACTACTATACATAATTTTTTGATGCCTATTGAAATTCTTTTCCTTAAGGTATCTTTTCCTTAATATGTTTTCTTAGAAGTGGAGTTGCAAAGGTCTATAGGTATTTTAAGTCTCAATCTAAATTTCCAAATGGCATTTTAGAAGATTGGAAACAATCTGGGTGACCAACAGTAAAGGTAGATCATGACATTTAAAATTAATGGACTGTTATGCATCTATGAAAATTAATTTAGATGGTTGACATACCTCAAGTTTATACATATGTGTAAACATATATATACTCTTCACCAGGGAAGCCCACACTAGCCATCCGGACACATGGTCACACTGACCACATCGCAGGTCCTGATTGGGCATGTGTGTCTGTGGGTACCACATCGGCCATAGCAGGTGCAGACAATTCCCATCCTCACAGAAAGCCTTATTGGAGTGACCCACTCTAGGAGGAAGTGTCTCACTCTTCTCTCCCAATGTCTTCTTGCCCTGGCCTCCCCAGGTTCTTCTTCTTTTTTTTTCCTTCTTATGAAAGGTTTATTAAGGGCTTCCCTGGTGGTCCAGTGGGTAAGGACACTGCCTTGCAGTACAAGGGGTGCCGGTTCGATCCCTGGCCTGGGAAGATCCCACGTGCCGTGGAATGGCTGGACCGATGTGTCCAACTACCGATCCGGCGCTCTGGAACTCATGCGCCCAGAGCCGGTGCTCTGCAGTGAGAGAGGCCACTGTGATGGGAGGTGCTCATGAGCCAGAGAATAAAGATGGGTGAAAATAAATAAATGAAAGACAAATAGAAGTGGCCCACAAAAAAAGAAAAAAAGAATTTATTAAGCTAGAAGCTACTAAGAGAAGAAATATGAAAGTTAATTTTCTTGGTTTAATAGAATCTATTGCTTGTTTTTTCTTTTTCACAATCACAAGTTTTTTTTTATTTCTTCTTAAACTATTATAATGCTCCCTCCCCACCATCCGCCAAGTGAACACCAGTGATTTCCTTCTAAATTGATCTTGCCCACTCTTATGGGACAGATAATCCTCCAATAATGATGATCTACTGCGGCTCCCCAATTTTAAAATGTTAATCGAGTTATTTAGTTATCAATAAATGTTATCGAGTTACTTCTTGACTTCCAAATAAAATGCACACTCCTTAGACCAGCCCCACATATAAGCCCTCCTTCTCCTCCCTTTTAGGCTCATATACCTAGGACCTCAGCCATCTCCCAAGCTCTCTCTGCTTTTTCTTTTTCCCTCCGAGTTACCCTTCATGCTAACCCAGCTGTCAGAAACGTCACTTTCCCTCTTCCACCCAGACTAAGATTGACTTCAAATGCACCTCTGCCCTGACCCTTTCTTTGATCTCCAGTCAGGAGTCACCCTTTCCCCCTCCTTGCTGGGGCTCAGAAATGTGCAACACCTCCACAGCATTATTGCACAGCCAACCGGATTTGTTATACCTCAATTTTGAAACATATATACTCTTCACCAGGGAAGCCCACACTAGCCATCCGGACACATGGTCACACTGACCACATCGCAGGTCCTGATTGGGCATGTGTGTCTGTGGGTACCACATCGGCCATAGCAGGTGCAGACAATTCCCATCCTCACAGAAAGCCTTATTGGAGTGACCCACTCTAGGAGGAAGTGTCTCACTCTTCTCTCCCAATGTCTTCTTGCCCTGGCCTCCCCAGGTTCTTCTTCTTTTTTTTTCCTTCTTATGAAAGGTTTATTAAGGGCTTCCCTGGTGGTCCAGTGGGTAAGGACACTGCCTTGCAGTACAAGGGGTGCCGGTTCGATCCCTGGCCTGGGAAGATCCCACGTGCCGTGGAATGGCTGGACCGATGTGTCCAACTACCGATCCGGCGCTCTGGAACTCATGCGCCCAGAGCCGGTGCTCTGCAGTGAGAGAGGCCACTGTGATGGGAGGTGCTCATGAGCCAGAGAATAAAGATGGGTGAAAATAAATAAATGAAAGACAAATAGAAGTGGCCCACAAAAAAAGAAAAAAAGAATTTATTAAGCTAGAAGCTACTAAGAGAAGAAATATGAAAGTTAATTTTCTTGGTTTAATAGAATCTATTGCTTGTTTTTTCTTTTTCACAATCACAAGTTTTTTTTTATTTCTTCTTAAACTATTATAATGCTCCCTCCCCACCATCCGCCAAGTGAACACCAGTGATTTCCTTCTAAATTGATCTTGCCCACTCTTATGGGACAGATAATCCTCCAATAATGATGATCTACTGCGGCTCCCCAATTTTAAAATGTTAATCGAGTTATTTAGTTATCAATAAATGTTATCGAGTTACTTCTTGACTTCCAAATAAAATGCACACTCCTTAGACCAGCCCCACATATAAGCCCTCCTTCTCCTCCCTTTTAGGCTCATATACCTAGGACCTCAGCCATCTCCCAAGCTCTCTCTGCTTTTTCTTTTTCCCTCCGAGTTACCCTTCATGCTAACCCAGCTGTCAGAAACGTCACTTTCCCTCTTCCACCCAGACTAAGATTGACTTCAAATGCACCTCTGCCCTGACCCTTTCTTTGATCTCCAGTCAGGAGTCACCCTTTCCCCCTCCTTGCTGGGGCTCAGAAATGTGCAACACCTCCACAGCATTATTGCACAGCCAACCGGATTTGTTGCTGATTCCTTTTCCTCTTCTTGACTGTAACATTTAAGAGTGGTTTAGATGTGCTGTGGGAAGACTCACCAATTTTTGTTGACGTCATTTAGACACACATGGCAGTCACTCTCTTTATTTTAATTGTACCATTTGAGTGCACTAAATACCAGAGTGGTCCTTATTCTAGTGCAGTTGGAGTTGATTGTTTTTAGAGAGCTAATAATTTGCCCACACTCCTGATGTAATTGGAAGTATGGGGATTGAAAATGGATTTTTTCTTTTTGTAAGACTTCCAGGAAAGTCAGGGCTCATTAAGTACAGTAGAGGATCACATGAACAATAGATGTAGCTGTAATTCCAGCAGTAGTGACTGCTTGTTTGCTGTAGTCCTGTCCTTTTCCTAAATCCTCTAGCACATCAGTATTCATTGCAGCCACTATTTTTTTTTTTTTTTTCAGAATGGGGTTGGAATTAACATGGAGACTTGTACACCTGAGAAATACTCTACCACTAGCAAAACTGTAACAGTCTCTCTTTGGGTTATTTTATCAGGCTGATTCATCCATCCACCCTTTAGAGACTCCGATTTTGTCCACCTGGTTTGTTCCCCTTTCCAGCTTGCATGGACTTATTTCCCTCTTGGTTTGTTCTTGTGTGGCAGCTCTTTTTCTCTATTCAGGACAGAAAAAAATGCCAAAACAATTCCTGCATCTTTGGGGATCAATGAATAGGAAGAAGAGAGAACTCTTCCTCTCTTTATTCCACTATGTTATCTATTTCTTGTGTATTATTCCTATATTTGTTGTTTCCAACTTCTGGTATAGGAATAACAGTTTGAATTTTTTTAAGACTGATGTTTTGCTTTTAATTTCATGTCTGTTGCCTTTTCTTGTTTAGGTGAACTGTTTTTTGGATTTTTGTTGTTGTTGTTGGATGCTAAATAGAAGTTTATCCTTTAGCTCCTCCAAAGTTGCATAGAAAATCAGGATCAATCACTAAAAAAAAAACTAAGAAGTTTTCTGCATTCCTTTAATGTATCTCTTGAAAAAAAAGAAGTCATGGAATCATATTATAATATATGTATGCATATTTTTGAAATAATAGGAAGATGAGAGATCAAGTTTAACTTTTTTTTAAGAAATTTTTTATTATATATTGGAGTATGTGTGCATAGTGGAGAAGGAAATGGCAACCATGCCAGTGTTCTTGCCTGGAAAATTCCCTGTATGGAGAAGCCTGAAGAGTCCATGGGATCTTGTATATATAGGGCTTCCCTGATGGCTCAGTGGTGAGGAATCTGCCTGCAATCCAGGGCACCTGGGTTCCATCCTTGGGTTGGGAAGATGCCCCTGGAGGAGGGCATGGCGACCCACTCCAGTATTGTTGCCTGGAGAATCCCCATGGCCAGAGGAACCTGGTGGGCTGCAGTCCATGGAATCACAAAGAGTCAGAGACGACTGAAGTGCCTACACAGCAGTAGCATGCGTGTGTGGTGTGGTGTGGCATAGCATGTGTGCCCAGTTGTGTCCAACTCTTTGCAATCTTGTGGACTGTAGCCCACCAGGCCCCTCTGTTCATGGGATTTTCTAGGCAAGAATACTGGAGCAGGTTGCTATTTCTTTCTCCAGGGATCTTCCTGACCCAGGGGTTGAACCATTGTCTCTTGCCTCTCTTGCATTGGCAGGCGAATTCTTCACCAGCTGAGCCACTAGGGATGCCCCCATATTGGAGTATAGTTGATTACAATGTAGTGTTCATTTCAGGAGACATATGCTCACCACTTTATTTAAAATGGATATCCAGCAAGGACCTACTGTATAGCATAAATCCAACTCTTTGGAAAGAACCTCGATGGCTTAGGGAACTGAAGCACCTTGTCCAAAGTCCTGTTCCTGCTCAGGGTCAGTCTTGGGACTAGAAGCCAGGTCTGTGGCCCTTCAAGGAGAGTCTTGAACACTAAAAGAGAAGAAGCTGTCCCCTTACAAAGCAGTTCCTCAGGGTGCATAGCAGTGTCCCAGACCTCCTGAGGGTTTAAGTTCTGAGGCTGTTAGACTCAGTCAGTGTCATGCAATGACTCTGGCCAGCCAGCTGTGATGTGAGCACCAACCATAACCCCTTAACAGGGCGCCATATCAAGAACCCTCCAAATCAAAAAATGAGAAAATTACCAGGACTGAACAGTTGGCTGGCAGATCTGTCTTGATCAAAGGATGAGATGGTTAGATGGCATCACCATTCAATGGACATGAACTTGTGCAAACTCTGGGAGTATGTGTGCATAGTGGAGAAGGAAATGGCAACCATGCCAGTGTTCTTGCCTGGAAAATTCCCTGTATGGAGAAGCCTGAAGAGTCCATGGGATCTTGTATATATAGGGCTTCCCTGATGGCTCAGTGGTGAGGAATCTGCCTGCAATCCAGGGCACCTGGGTTCCATCCTTGGGTTGGGAAGATGCCCCTGGAGGAGGGCATGGCGACCCACTCCAGTATTGTTGCCTGGAGAATCCCCATGGCCAGAGGAACCTGGTGGGCTGCAGTCCATGGAATCACAAAGAGTCAGAGACGACTGAAGTGCCTACACAGCAGTAGCATGCGTGTGTGGTGTGGTGTGGCATAGCATGTGTGCCCAGTTGTGTCCAACTCTTTGCAATCTTGTGGACTGTAGCCCACCAGGCCCCTCTGTTCATGGGATTTTCTAGGCAAGAATACTGGAGCAGGTTGCTATTTCTTTCTCCAGGGGATCTTCCTGACCCAGGGATTGAACCATTGTCTCTTGCCTCTCTTGCATTGGCAGGCGAATTCTTCACCAGCTGAGCCACTAGGGATGCCCCCATATTGGAGTATAGTTGATTACAATGTAGTGTTCATTTCAGGAGACATATGCTCACCACTTTATTTAAAATGGATATCCAGCAAGGACCTACTGTATAGCATAAATCCAACTCTTTGGAAAGAACCTCGATGGCTTAGGGAACTGAAGCACCTTGTCCAAAGTCCTGTTCCTGCTCAGGGTCAGTCTTGGGACTAGAAGCCAGGTCTGTGGCCCTTCAAGGAGAGTCTTGAACACTAGAGAGAGAAGAAGCTGTCCCCCTTACAAAGCAGTTCCTCAGGGTGCATAGCAGTGTCCCAGACCTCCTGAGGGTTTAAGTTCTGAGGCTGTTAGACTCAGTCAGTGTCATGCAATGACTCTGGCCAGCCAGCTGTGATGTGAGCACCAACCATAACCCCTTAACAGGGCGCCATATCAAGAACCCTCCAAATCAAAAAAATGAGAAAATTACCAGGACTGAACAGTTGGCTGGCAGATCTGTCTTGATCAAAGGATGAGATGGTTAGATGGCATCACCATTCAATGGACATGAACTTGTGCAAACTCTGGGAGATGGTGAGGGACAGGGGGGCCTCACCTGCTGCAGTCCATGGTGTCTCGAAGAGTCAGACACGACTGAGTGACTGAACAACAAAAGAACAGCTTCCTTTATAGGAAAGGCGAGACGAGAGTCTTTAAATGATATCGGTCACGAGAGATGAGGAAAGAAAAGTAGCCCAAGAGATAAAAACAAGGCACAGGAGCCACGTAAACTGAACACATTCTCAGTAAGGAAGTTGTTGGCCACATCTTCCACGTTCATAATGAAGCACATAGAATCTAAAGTGATATCTACAATCACAGGTATTGAGTCCAAGTAGTGAGTATTGGTGATCATGTATTTTTGAAACCCTGCATTATGATAACTATCTTAAGGACTGTTTTTAAATTAATAAGTACCACTCATGGCCACAGAACTGAGCATCACTGTGCTTGGTCAGTGTTCCTCTTTTGGGAGGTGGGAGCCCAAAGCTTGGCACCTGCACTGACAATCTAATGGGGGTCGTGTATCGGCCTAAAGTTCATTGCGGTTAACATGTGTTCCATCACCTAGAAAAACAATTACAACTTCATTTGATAGTTAGGATTTTCTCCATGTGGGCAGGCTGATTGAAGCAGGGTTTATCTCACAAGAGAAATCTGCTTTAGAGGTTTCATCTTTGACAGGAGAGAAGAACCGGTTATGGTGAGCCTGAGAGAGGAGGTCATCATGATTGTGTTAAGGGCGGGATTGAAAAAAGGAATAAATTGCTGGCATAAAACGGAGCATCACCTCCCAGCTATCCATTATCTCTTTTCAGAGCTCCATTTAAAACTGTCAAAGCCTCATGGATTACTTAGATACTCCTAATTCTCAGTCAGCTGGATACAATGCTTTTAAATTGCTTTTCTTCCTTTTCTTCCGTGGAATAAACAGCAAAAGCATTGAAAGAATTCATCTCTTCTTATGGGTATTAATTTATTTATTTTTGACTGCGCTGGGTCTTCATTGCTGCGTGGGCCACGCTCCCGTTGCAGCACTCGGGCTTCTCCTTGCAGTGGCTTCTCTCGTTGCAGAGCACAGGCTCTAGGGCCAGTGGGCTTCAGTAGTTGTGGCACCGTGGGCTCCGCAGTTGCAGCTCCCTGGCTCTAGAGCACAGGCGCAGTAGTTGTGGCAAAGGGACTTCTTTGCTCCTCTGCATGGGAACGTTTCATGGATCAGGGATCCAATAGGCCTCTCCTACGTTGGCAGGCAGATTCTTTGCCACTGAGCCACCAGGGCAGCCCAAGAATGTATCTCTTTTTAATGTTAACTGAAGCCTTACTTACCTACTAAGTAATCTGCAGTGCTGTCCACCACAGAGACGCTGATGCAATCCTGTGGGCCATGTATATTACATTAACGTGGGAATTTGCTAACTATTGTCAGATGCTTTTGCAGCTTAAAAGCACTTTCCAAGCCCAGTATGTTTAATTCATGAAACCCTTCAGTGAGGTGTGTAGGTCCTGAGCTTTATTATTGTTGCTGTCATCATCTTTCTTATTTCACAGTTGGACACACTGAAATGCAGGAAGGTTAAGTGCTTTTGCCCAAGGTCTCTGAGGAAGCCGGAGGTGAGGCTGGAGCGAGCGGGACAGGAGACCTCCTGCCTGAAGTGCCGTCCTTTGTCCAGTAAAAAGGGAGAGATGGCTCTTTTGTCTACTAAAAATCAAGCCCCAAAGGCACTGACAGGTTTTGAGAATGGAAGAGTGTGTATTCCATCTCCTTTAGTTTCTTGAACAGTGTAGGAAAGGCATGTAGTTTGTCTAAATTGACGACGATCCATTTATCATTTTAGCAATTTTGGAAGAAAGACTCTTTGGAGTGACCCTTTTGTCTGTATGATAGTTCCCCAAAGCGCCTATCCATTATCTCTTTTCAGAGCTCCATTTAAAACTGTCAAAGCCTCATGGATTACTTAGATACTCCTAATTCTCAGTCAGCTGGATACAATGCTTTTAAATTGCTTTTCTTCCTTTTCTTCCGTGGAATAAACAGCAAAAGCATTGAAAGAATTCATCTCTTCTTATGGGTATTAATTTATTTATTTTTGACTGCGCTGGGTCTTCATTGCTGCGTGGGCCACGCTCCCGTTGCAGCACTCGGGCTTCTCCTTGCAGTGGCTTCTCTCGTTGCAGAGCACAGGCTCTAGGGCCAGTGGGCTTCAGTAGTTGTGGCACCGTGGGCTCCGCAGTTGCAGCTCCCTGGCTCTAGAGCACAGGCGCAGTAGTTGTGGCAAAGGGACTTCTTTGCTCCTCTGCATGGGGAAGTTTCCTGGATCAGGGATCCAATAGGCGTCTCCTACGTTGGCAGGCAGATTCTTTGCCACTGAGCCACCAGGGCAGCCCAAGAATGTATCTCTTTTTAATGTTAACTGAAGCCTTACTTACCTACTAAGTAATCTGCAGTGCTGTCCACCACAGAGACGCTGATGCAATCCTGTGGGCCATGTATATTACATTAACGTGGGAATTTGCTAACTATTGTCAGATGCTTTTGCAGCTTAAAAGCACTTTCCAAGCCCAGTATGTTTAATTCATGAAACCCTTCAGTGAGGTGTGTAGGTCCTGAGCTTTATTATTGTTGCTGTCATCATCTTTCTTATTTCACAGTTGGACACACTGAAATGCAGGAAGGTTAAGTGCTTTTGCCCAAGGTCTCTGAGGAAGCCGGAGGTGAGGCTGGAGCGAGCGGGACAGGAGACCTCCTGCCTGAAGTGCCGTCCTTTGTCCAGTAAAAAGGGAGAGATGGCTCTTTTGTCTACTAAAAATCAAGCCCCAAAGGCACTGACAGGTTTTGAGAATGGAAGAGTGTGTATTCCATCTCCTTTAGTTTCTTGAACAGTGTAGGAAAGGCATGTAGTTTGTCTAAATTGACGGACGATCCATTTATCATTTTTAGCAATTTTTGGAAGAAAGACTCTTTGGAGTGACCCTTTTTGTCTGTATGATAGTTCCCCAAAGCGCCCAAGATTGTATGCTTCGTTTCTCAGAAAGACCTCAAATTGCATCATCTTCCTTTGGATGAAAAGGGCAAATAGGCATCCATCGAATTGAATGGTGACCCCTGTGGAAGCAGTGAGCGCCTCAGAAGATGGCGGTGTTGGTCCCGCAGTCTTCTCTGCTGGCTCAGATGAGAAAGAATCCACCTGCAGGGCAGGAGACCCAGGTTCAGTCCCTGGGTCAGGAAGATCCCCTGGAGAAATATATAGCAACCCACTCCAGGATTCTTGCCTGGGGGATCCCAAGGACAGAGGAGCCTGATGGCTACAGTAAAGGGGGTCACAAAGAGTCAGACACAGCTGAGCAGCTAACAGGTTCACTTTACTGACTGAGTACGAGTGAATGAGCTGACAGGAATGTTCAAACAACTTTTAGGGATCTTTCCTAAGCACAGACAGTTTCAGCCTTTTCTTTAGGGCCACCCACTTGCTTAACATTACTGAAGCAGAGCAATCCAGTGAGGAGCCCCACAGGTTTTCCTCTTTTGAAGCAAGACACCCTGATACGCTAGCATTTCTTTCTGCGCTATAGAAGGAGCTCAGAATGACCCCTGCTTTTCAGAAGATTACACGTCCACACGTAGTGACAGGTTGCAGTGCCTCTCTTCCTGACAAATCTATTTTTAGAGTGGAGCGAGGCACCCTGACCACCTTCATCCCGCTGCCCCGGATGCTTGGTGACTGGTTGGTGACAGAAGATGCCGTCTGTGCCTCTGCAGCTGCTCCTGGTGGGGGCCGGGATGCATTGGTATGTGTATTATCTATTCCTCACAGAAGCACAGGGTTGTGTACATTCTAAACCACACTACATTAGCCGACCCAGTCTATACCGTTGGTGGCAAAATCACTACTCTTCCCACATAGAGCAGCTGCATTGCTGCAGCTGGCTTTTCTTTTGAAACAAAAATGATACCAAAACAAGAAAGAGATCTCCTATTGAGATGGAGCCACAGTCAATATTGTTTATTGAGCACTGCCCAGGTGATAATGATGAAGAAAAGGAAAACCCACTCTGGTGTTCTTGACTGGAGAGTCCTATGGACAGAGGAACCTGACAGGATACAGTTAATGGCGTCTCAAATACACATACACACACACATACACAGAGATATAGATATAGATATAGATACAGATACATATATAGATATATGGGGCTTCCCTGATGGCTCAGTGGTGAGGAATCTGCCTACAATGTGGGAGACCCAGTTCCATCCCTGGGTTGGGAAGAGGAGGGCATGGCCACCCACTCCAGTATTCTTGCTTGTAGAATTCCATGGACAGAGGAGCCTGGTGGGCTGTAGATTCCAACCCCACCGTAATGAGCCTACAGTCTCATTAGGAAGAAGAGTAAGACCTGTGACCAGGTCCCCTGACACTGAACAAAGTGTGTGGAGAGGGTTAGAGGATCAACCGGTCTCAAGTCTAGCCCCAAGGCCACCACTGACACAAGGGACTTTGATGGCCTTGAGCAGGTTACTTACCCCTGAACTTTTGCTTTCTAATCAGTAAAACTGGAACAATAATATTTATCTGCGAGGGTTGTTGTCAGGATTAGAAACATTCTTTGAAAGGTGCCTGACTTTTAAACGAAGATCAGTATTAGTACCAACAACAATAACGGCACAAGCCAGTGTGCCCAGTGCCAAATTTTGCCAAATTTGTGATACAGGTGTAACTGCTATAAGAAGTCAAAGCAAATTCAATTTCTTTTTACTACAATTTCTGGATTTTGAAAAGTTGGAGCTCTTCATTATTTTCCTTTAGTTCTATCCTGATTTCTTTTGTCCCTTGAAGAAGACTAATCTCATCGCTGCCTTCATATTAGCTGGTTCTTGATTCGTCGCAGTGGCAGAGGCTGAGGAATACATAAATTATTGAAATTCTGAGGCCTAACGGGGAAATCTTATTTTAGTCTACTTTCCAGCCTGGACTTGAATTTACCAGAAATCTTCCAGAAACCTATTAAGTAACAAAGTAAACTGCTTTTTTTAATCTTTTCTTTCCTTCTTCCTTTCCCATCCCCCTATGGTGCAGTGGATAAAAGATGGCTTTCGAGTGGCAGAAGAACAGATTTCCTTTGAATCATTTATAAATTAGATAATACATTGTGAAATACTTGACAAATAGCCAAACGCATTTCTCTGAATCTGATATACAAAGACAGTTTTCAGAGGGTTTTCAAATGCTTGCAAGGCACTGTTCAGTTAGAGAGTGACGGTGTTGATAAGAGAAAAGATGATACATTCCACAACCATTTCCTGTTTGTGCTTTGTATGCAATGTGATTTTTCCCACCAGTTTATATTCCTTCATAGTTTGCTTAAGCTGATATTAAATGTCATTGGTATTCCCTGAGCGGTAACTGACTAGTGAAGGGAAAATGACCCTGAAGGATAGCAGGTATTAGGAGAAGCCTTTCTGGAATTGAAAACTGGCCGTGGAAAATCCACAGGCTTATGAGGATAATTGTGAATTGGCTCTAGATTAAAACTGCCAGGTTTGGTCATTTGTTATCATCACTGTAAATATCAGTAAGTTCTCCCTTACATTTCAAGGAAGGAAAGAAGAAAACACTCCCTCAGTCATCCTGAAGGTTAGGGTGATGGTAGGCAGTCACAAATACAGATCTTTAGGAAACGTGCCTACCACACTCAGGTCCGCACCTGTTTATGTTCATATTCACCCCTTCTGCATATAATGCATATATAATGAAAAATATCCCCGAAGTAGTTCACTGCAGTTGTGGATGAGGTGAAGGCTGGTGTTTAAAACACTCATAATGGGCTTAAACCTCCTTCTGTGATGCTTGAATCTTTTAGAAATTCAGGTTAACCAAAAAGAATCCAAAAAGGAAAATAAATCATCCCAGTACTGGAGAAGAGGGAGGAAAAGAATAAGAAGAGGTGGAAGAAGATAAGGGAGGAAGAAGGGCTCTGAATTTTCCATCAGTAGCTGATTTGCCCTAAGAGAATTCATTCGGTTTACACTTCAGGATCCTGGACTCATTGAAGACATGATTTTTCTGACTGGCTACAGTTTTCTCTCTTTAGATTTTTGTACAACTGCAGCAAACTAAAGCAAAATTTTTGGAAAGTAGAACTGAAAAGTACCTGTGTAAGTGTACTTCACCAAGTGAATCTTTTTAAACTGAGAAAAATAATGTATTATTTGACTAAGGAGAGAACTGATCATTCTTGTGGCTGTGATCAGTGATATCCTTCTAAGGTAGATTTTAAGTCACCTTAAAGATCTCCTAAATATTAAAGGTAAATTGGGATCAGTGTGTCTGAATAGGCTGACAGATACCCAGAAGTGATGGCTGAGTATCTTCAGCTACTTCCTGTTTCTCGGTCAGTAAGCTTTCTCCCTTAATAGCTCTGTCTTCTTCCTGTCCACATTGATTTTTGGTGCTATTGTAAAACCCAAATGGGCTCTACTTCTGAAACCCAGGAATAAAACTGCATCTGAGGGGGCTTCCCTGGTAGCTCAATAGTCGAAGTTCGCTTGCCTGTGCAGGAGACACGGGTTCGATCAGGAAGATCCCACTTGCTGCAGAGCAACTAAGCCCGTGAGTCACAACTATGGAGCCTGTGCTCCAGAGCCTTGGAGTTGCAACGATTAAGCCCATGTGCTGCGCAACTACTGAAACCCAAGAGCCCTAGAGCCCGAGTTCCACAACAAGAGAAGCCACTGCAACAAGAAGCCTGCTCACCTCAACTAGCGAGCAGCCCCCACTCCTTGCAACTAGAGAAGGGCCTACAGCAGCAATGAAAACCCAGAATAGCCAAATAAATAAAAATGCATTAAAAAAAAAAGACCCTGCATCCGTACGTCGTCCAAAAAAATTGAAAAGAAATAGAAACCATACCAGTAAGCTGTGTATTCATGACATCATAAAATGCTTTTGCCAGAGACAGAATTAAATGGAATGCAGCAGGATGTAGTTTTGTTAAAAAATTGTGACCAGACTGGGAATTTGGGATAATCTAGACCTATTGTTTTTGTGTTTGTGACATTTTTATGTTAGACTTGAGTTAGGGGCAAAATTCCATTTTCTGGTTCAGTTCCAAAATCACAATATTGGTACAGCTGTGGGAACCCTGGTCCCCAACACCCCCTCTAGAAAGAAACAGACAAGATGGGAAATATTTCTGACAGCTGGAAAGCTGAACTGGGGCAGATTATGCCACAACAATTTGCCCTCTTTTTAAGGCATGTTCAAATAAATCTCTTGGGTAACATTACCATTTTTTAAATTTTTGAGTATTTCCAGTATATGGTTTTAAGTTTCATTCAATATTTGGTTTATCATGATGATCCTTTCATAATGCATGAAAATATCCAATCCCTATGTTATGTACTTGAAATGAATATAATGTTGTATGTCAATTATATCTCAATATAAAAATGAATCAAGTCAAACTGAAAATTTTTTTTTTAGTTTATAAGTAATGTGTGCATTTGTGTGAGTGTAGTATATGTTCATCCTAGAAACTTTGGAAAATTCAAAAAGAGTGTTATAACACTAAAGTAAAATTCAGCAATAATGTAACCCATTGAAGACAGTGAGTGAGTGTTAGTCAATCAGTCGTGACCCCGTGGACCCTAGCACATCCTCTGCGGTGTCCACCGGGCTTCCTGCCTCGGTCCTGTATTGTCTGCCTCCTCGTTTGTTACGATGGATGCAGGGCGACCTTCCACTTGAGTCCTGTATCTAACCCATCCTATTTTTTTTCTAAAAATTGGGCTTCTTTTATTGATTTTTTATTCATTTTATTTTCATCCATCTTTATTCTTTGGCCTGTGTGGGCCTCCCATTGCAGTGTCCTCTCTCGTTGCAGAGCACCGGCTCTGGGCGCATCTTCCCTACTCCATCCTCTTTCACTTAGCTTCTGTACCACCCTACTTAAATGAAACTCTCCATTCCCTTTCAGGCATGACTACTTTGCCAGCTTTCACAGAATTCAGTTTTCTATATTTGCTGTCTTTACAGTACTCATTAATAATTTGCACATAGTTATCTGCATATGGACATATGCATATATAATATATTAGGTTAAAATATTCATGCTGGGAAATATAATTTTTAATAACTAAATAGTGCTTTGTCCCTATGGCTATGTCATAATTCATTCATTACCTGTGAATATTCAGTTAATTCTACTTTTTCAAAACTAAAATAACGTTGCAACATACACCTTTTTCTGAACTTTAGAAATAATTTCAGATTCTATGATGCCAAAATTTGTTCTTTTAGTGATATTGGTGAGAGGTAAGCTTGTAGTCTCTTTATGTTTGCAGAGAGCCTCATTCTGCTTTGACTTGCTCCACATCTAAGCTTACTACAGGGATTTGTGTCTAGTCAGAAAGGTTGGGCCTTTAAATCAAGGAGTCCATGTGAGAGGAAAGATCTTGAGTGGTCTACACAGAGATGTTCCTGTTGTGGCAGTTTCTCTAAGACTTACTGACAATCTGCTAATTGAGAGAAATCCTTTTTGGGGTAACTAAATGGCCTTCACCTTGGTGGGTTCACCTTGGTATCCCTCCTTTTTAACAGTACCACAAGGGACCCTTTATCTTGGACAACAGTACAGTAGAGCCAGTTGCAAGAATTATAGTAAATGGATGCTCTGTATGAAACATACATATTTATATTAATATAAATAGATCAGTAGAAATGCTTCTGTAATGCCAAGGGCTTCCCAGGTGGCTCAGAGGTAAAGAACCCTCCTTCTTAGAAGGAGACGCAGGTTCATCCCTCGATCCTGAAGATCCACTGGAGGAGGAAATGGCAACACACTCCAGTATTCTAACTGGAAAATCCCATGGGCACGGGAATCTGGCAGGCTACAGCCCATGGGGTCACAGAGACTCATAAATGACTTAGCGACTACACCACCACCACCATATCAAGATGCTAGTATAAATTCAGAGAGAATTTTCATGTGTTGTGGGTGATGTGCACTTTCACCTAAATATGCATAAAAACTTCATCCAGGAGGTTAACGTTACATTTCTCATAGTCCAAATCCAGCTTCAGATTTTCTCCCTCTTGCTCTTCACTAATACTCTTGACTTTCTTAAGAGAAGACCTTTTTCCAACCGACATCTTTGGAAGGATCAGTGCCAAAATATTAATGGGGATTTGCTATACTTATATAGTTTCTTCTTATTTTTCTCTATATTTTCTAGTTTGTCAAGTTAACTCATTTTGAGAGTTTCTGATAACATGGGAAAAGGTTAATCTTATACTGTAAGTTAAAAAAATCCAGGTCATGAAATAGGACAGAAATGTGCCTGGATCCATGTTAATGGGTCTTTGGCTGAGTCTCACCCTGGCACTTTTGTCTCAATGTGGTCGTGTCCGTCGTGGGAGATTTTCAATGTCAACGTACCCTTAAAATCTGTTTTCTGACCCAGCTACGCAGAGTACTGATCACTGTTGATGATGTCTCTGTTATTTATTCCTACTTTGTACCTCCTTGTGATCTGTCTCTGTTTTTCTATTTCAAATTGTGGTCACGCAGTGGTTATCATCCCACAGTCGCTTTGCAGTGACCCTGAGACAGCCCTGGAACCTGCAGTCCTTGACTGACCTCATGGCCGGTTGACCTCCTCAGGGGAGGGGATCAGGGACCTCCACTATGCATTGAGATAAAGTACATCTGCCAGTACTCAGAAAATGTATTTTGAATTGTTGTGCCTGTCTCTCAATCCACAAAGGCACTGGTGTTGTCTTTCTGTTCCTCTGTTCATGACCACTGTGAAAGTGAAAGTCACTCAGTCGTGTCCAGCTCTTTGCAACCCCATAGACTGTAGCCCATTAGGCCCCTCTGTCCGTGGGTTTCTTCAGACAAGAATACTGGAGTGGGTAGCCATTCCCTTCACCAGGGAAACTTCCCAACCCAGGCATCGAAACCAGGTCTCCTGCACTGCAGGCAAATTCTTTACTGTCTGAGCCCATCAGGGAAGACGTACATTGGCATACTTCCATCCATATTCTTTTTGAATAACTTTATCCGTGACTGACTTTCTTTTGAGGGGAGTTTCACCTAAATATGCATAAAACTTCATCCAGGAGGTTAACGTTACATTTCTCATAGTCCAAATCCAGCTTCAGATTTTCTCCCTCTTGCTCTTCACTAATACTCTTGACTTTCTTAAGAGAAGACCTTTTTCCAACCGACATCTTTGGAAGGATCAGTGCCAAAATATTAATGGGGATTTGCTATACTTATATAGTTTCTTCTTATTTTTCTCTATATTTTCTAGTTTGTCAAGTTAA
The DNA here is from genome assembly GCA_022376925.1 of Tragulus kanchil. Lineage (NCBI taxonomy): Eukaryota > Metazoa > Chordata > Mammalia > Artiodactyla > Tragulidae > Tragulus > Tragulus kanchil. Next base: position 69,789,727 of record JAIOJX010000003.1, on the reverse strand, counting down.
CTCATTTTGAGAGTTTCTGATAACATGGGAAAAGGTTAATCTTATACTGTAAGTTAAAAAAATCCAGGTCATGAAATAGGACAGAAATGTGCCTGGATCCATGTTAATGGGTCTTTGGCTGAGTCTCACCCTGGCACTTTTGTCTCAATGTGGTCGTGTCCGTCGTGGGAGATTTTCAATGTCAACGTACCCTTAAAATCTGTTTTCTGACCCAGCTACGCAGAGTACTGATCACTGTTGATGATGTCTCTGTTATTTATTCCTACTTTGTACCTCCTTGTGATCTGTCTCTGTTTTTCTATTTCAAATTGTGGTCACGCAGTGGTTATCATCCCACAGTCGCTTTGCAGTGACCCTGAGACAGCCCTGGAACCTGCAGTCCTTGACTGACCTCATGGCCGGTTGACCTCCTCAGGGGAGGGGATCAGGGACCTCCACTATGCATTGAGATAAAGTACATCTGCCAGTACTCAGAAAATGTATTTTGAATTGTTGTGCCTGTCTCTCAATCCACAAAGGCACTGGTGTTGTCTTTCTGTTCCTCTGTTCATGACCACTGTGAAAGTGAAAGTCACTCAGTCGTGTCCAGCTCTTTGCAACCCCATAGACTGTAGCCCATTAGGCCCCTCTGTCCGTGGGTTTCTTCAGACAAGAATACTGGAGTGGGTAGCCATTCCCTTCACCAGGGAAACTTCCCAACCCAGGCATCGAAACCAGGTCTCCTGCACTGCAGGCAAATTCTTTACTGTCTGAGCCCATCAGGGAAGACGTACATTGGCATACTTCCATCCATATTCTTTTTGAATAACTTTATCCGTGACTGACTTTATTTTTTTTGAGGGGGAGTGGGGAGGGATGGGGGCAGGTGGGCCACTTCTGTTGGTCTTTCATTTCTCTGTTTTCATCCATCTTTGTTCTTTGGCCCATGTGGGCCTCCCATCGCAGTGGCCTCTGTCGTTGCAGAGTGCCGGCTCTGGGCGCATGCACTCCAGAGCTCCGACTCGGTAATTGGACACATCAGTCCAGCCGCTCTGCGGCACATGGGATCTTCCCAGGCCAGGGATCTAACCGGCGCCCCTTGCACTGCAAGGCGGTGTCCTTACCCACTGGACCACCAGGGAAGCCCCATGACTGACTTTTTAAGGCAAATCAAAATAGATGATCCGGTCTCAGTGACCATCATTGCTTATTAACTATCTATGTTGATTCCTTGACACTTGCTAAGAGGCTTCTGTTTGTTCTTGCTGTTCAGTTGCTAAGTCATGTCTGACTCTTTGCAAGCCCGTGGACTGCAGCACGCCAGGCTTCCCTGCCTTTCACTATCTCCCAGAGTTTGCTGAAATGCATGTCCATGTAGTTGGTCTTGCTTTCTAATCATCTCATCCTCTGCCACTGCCCCTTTCTCCTCCTGCCCTCAGTCTTTCCCAGCATCAGGGTCTCCTCCAGCGAGTCAGCTCTTTGCATCAGGTGACCAAAGTCATAAATTTCTCAAGTTCATAAGCCATGAGAAAAGCTTCTCATAAACCATGAGAAAGGCTAAAACTAGAACCAGGACACCCTTGGGTCTTTTTTTTTTCCCTCTCAGAAGTCACACTTTCTTCCCACTTAATTAAGAAGTAGGTGGATCAGCAAACAAGAGACAACATGTTTCGTCTAGGGATGGACTCCCATGAGCTACGAACATGCCCTTGGTTTATAGGAAACACTTTTTCCTTCTTGACAGTGAGGGATTCAGTAACAGAAGTGTGCTCGTCTTCACAAATCCTCGAGATAAGGAGCACACCTGCAGTCAAGTTCTACTGCTGAACGTGGTGTTCTGTGGTTCCCATGGTAGAGATGCTCATAGAATTCTAAAAATACTTGCAAATAAGTATTTATTCAGAGAGGCAGAAGCGCATGCAGTGCTATCGTAAACTAAGCAAGGTGCTGCTGGCTGTATCTATGACAGTGGTTGAGGGAAGGAGAGAGAGCCTGACTGAGATGGAGCAGAAAAGCTTCAGAGTCATGGAGGAGGCATCTGGGTGTGATGAATGTCCGAGCTCAGATGCAGGGGCTGGACCAGTGGGGACCTGGTGGTGGTGACGTCAGGGGTAAGTCAGGGAGACGTCAGTGGGGGAGAGTTGGATGGGCTGCCCGTGAGAAGACCAGGTCTGAAAGCATATAGTGGATGCCTGGGAGCCAAAGGAAATGAGAATGAAGTTTTAAGGGTCAAAACTTCTCTTTGGCTACCCTGGTTTGATTGGTGAATATTTGCAAGTATTGTCAACAGCTTATCAGATGTTCAGTGTATGTAACCGCAGAGACCATACAGAACACCTCCGTTTCCACTGGAGTGACCATCATTGCTTATTAACTATCTATGTTGATTCCTTGACACTTGCTAAGAGGCTTCTGTTTGTTCTTGCTGTTCAGTTGCTAAGTCATGTCTGACTCTTTGCAAGCCCGTGGACTGCAGCACGCCAGGCTTCCCTGCCTTTCACTATCTCCCAGAGTTTGCTGAAATGCATGTCCATGTAGTTGGTCTTGCTTTCTAATCATCTCATCCTCTGCCACTGCCCCTTTCTCCTCCTGCCCTCAGTCTTTCCCAGCATCAGGGTCTCCTCCAGCGAGTCAGCTCTTTGCATCAGGTGACCAAAGTCATAAATTTCTCAAGTTCATAAGCCATGAGAAAAGCTTCTCATAAACCATGAGAAAGGCTAAAACTAGAACCAGGACACCCTTGGGTCTTTTTTTTTTCCCTCTCAGAAGTCACACTTTCTTCCCACTTAATTAAGAAGTAGGTGGATCAGCAAACAAGAGACAACATGTTTCGTCTAGGGATGGACTCCCATGAGCTACGAACATGCCCTTGGTTTATAGGAAACACTTTTTCCTTCTTGACAGTGAGGGATTCAGTAACAGAAGTGTGCTCGTCTTCACAAATCCTCGAGATAAGGAGCACACCTGCAGTCAAGTTCTACTGCTGAACGTGGTGTTCTGTGGTTCCCATGGTAGAGATGCTCATAGAATTCTAAAAATACTTGCAAATAAGTATTTATTCAGAGAGGCAGAAGCGCATGCAGTGCTATCGTAAACTAAGCAAGGTGCTGCTGGCTGTATCTATGACAGTGGTTGAGGGAAGGAGAGAGAGCCTGACTGAGATGGAGCAGAAAAGCTTCAGAGTCATGGAGGAGGCATCTGGGTGTGATGAATGTCCGAGCTCAGATGCAGGGGCTGGACCAGTGGGGACCTGGTGGTGGTGACGTCAGGGGTAAGTCAGGGAGACGTCAGTGGGGGAGAGTTGGATGGGCTGCCCGTGAGAAGACCAGGTCTGAAAGCATATAGTGGATGCCTGGGAGCCAAAGGAAATGAGAATGAAGTTTTAAGGGTCAAAACTTCTCTTTGGCTACCCTGGTTTGATTGGTGAATATTTGCAAGTATTGTCAACAGCTTATCAGATGTTCAGTGTATGTAACCGCAGAGACCATACAGAACACCTCCGTTTCCACTGGAGCAGGGCTCTCAGAATGAATGAGGCTCTGAGCTTGTGCGTTTCATTAAATATGGAGGACACTACCTCTAAGCTTGAGAATGTTTGGTGGCCATCATCCTGGAGGGAAAAGGCTCCTCACAGGGTCTGGAATATTGAGTACATCCATTATTAAATAATATTGTTGATGCTACACTGTTGATAAGGTTTGCAGATTCTGTACATTTGAATTATATTAACATTTTTTTAACCAGACATTTTCTGGTAATGCTACAGTTGATACAAATTATACTGGAAACTTGAGAAAACACATGCACTTTGCCCTCAGGTTGGTTTTTATTAAAATTTTTACATACCTTCAGCAGAATCTCTTTAGGCTCAGTTTTTTTTTTTTTTTTTTGGCCAAATTCTTACTAAGTCTTTAGTAAGCATTTAGAATTTTTTGGCCAAGGATCAAAATATCTCTTTGGAATATGGTATCTTATTTTGGTTACAAACCTTTATTCAAGTAGTATCTGTCTAACTGAATCTGTAAAAAATTTTTAAAACATCTATCTATCTGTCTGCACGAGGTCTTAGTTGCTCGGCATACAGGATCTTTTAGTTGCGGCATGTGAACTCTTTGTTACAGCATGTGTGACCTAGTTTCCTGATGAGGGCTTGAACCCAGGCTTCCTGCATTGGGAGCATGGAGTCTTAGCCACTGGATCACCAGGAAACCCCTGTCTCATTGAATTTAAAATAATTATTTATTTTGTTTTTTTTATTCCTGACTGTGGGCAAAAACTCATGGAGGAGGCATCTGGGTGTGATGAATGTCCGAGCTCAGATGCAGGGGCTGGACCAGTGGGGACCTGGTGGTGGTGACGTCAGGGGTAAGTCAGGAGACGTCAGTGGGGGAGAGTTGGATGGGCTGCCCGTGAGAAGACCAGGTCTGAAAGCATATAGTGGATGCCTGGGAGCCAAAGGAAATGAGAATGAAGTTTTAAGGGTCAAAACTTCTCTTTGGCTACCCTGGTTTGATTGGTGAATATTTGCAAGTATTGTCAACAGCTTATCAGATGTTCAGTGTATGTAACCGCAGAGACCATACAGAACACCTCCGTTTCCACTGGAGCAGGGCTCTCAGAATGAATGAGGCTCTGAGCTTGTGCGTTTCATTAAATATGGAGGACACTACCTCTAAGCTTGAGAATGTTTGGTGGCCATCATCCTGGAGGGAAAAGGCTCCTCACAGGGTCTGGAATATTGAGTACATCCATTATTAAATAATATTGTTGATGCTACACTGTTGATAAGGTTTGCAGATTCTGTACATTTGAATTATATTAACATTTTTTTAACCAGACATTTTCTGGTAATGCTACAGTTGATACAAATTATACTGGAAACTTGAGAAAACACATGCACTTTGCCCTCAGGTTGGTTTTTATTAAAATTTTTACATACCTTCAGCAGAATCTCTTTAGGCTCAGTTTTTTTTTTTTTTTTTTGGCCAAATTCTTACTAAGTCTTTAGTAAGCATTTAGAATTTTTTGGCCAAGGATCAAAATATCTCTTTGGAATATGGTATCTTATTTTGGTTACAAACCTTTATTCAAGTAGTATCTGTCTAACTGAATCTGTAAAAAATTTTTAAAACATCTATCTATCTGTCTGCACGAGGTCTTAGTTGCTCGGCATACAGGATCTTTTAGTTGCGGCATGTGAACTCTTTGTTACAGCATGTGTGACCTAGTTTCCTGATGAGGGCTTGAACCCAGGCTTCCTGCATTGGGAGCATGGAGTCTTAGCCACTGGATCACCAGGGAAACCCCCCTGTCTCATTGAATTTAAAATAATTATTTATTTTGTAATTCACATTTTTATTTTTAATTAATATAACTTTAATGTTCTTATACAGGAAGAAACCAGGATATCGTCTCCATTAGGTTAAGTACACTATTGATCATGTGCTTTTGCTATATTTCATTAATAGGAATAATAAATAATCAGCTTATGGGAAAGGGTAATTAATTTTTTTTTTTTTTTAGTTTGGATGAAATAGTTTTCAAAATCACTGGTGATATATAGTCGGGACACAGACACAAGCTCTTGCTGTCACCCATGTGATTTTTCATTTCCTGGGTTGTGGGATGCTTTTATTAGGAGGTAGATTTTTTTTTTTTTCATAAATTATTTTGAACTGGATCACAGGTCTTGTCTATAGAGAAAGAACTCTTTTTTTAAAAAAAAAAATTTGGCCCCTTTCATTGTTTATTTATGTGTTTTCATCTGTCTTTCATTCTGTGGCCTGTATGTGCCTCCCATTGCAGTGGCCTCTTTCACTGCAGAGCATAGGCTCTGGGTGCATGCGCTCCAAAGCACTGGCTCATAATTGGACACACCGGTCCAGCAGCTCCGTGACACATGGGATCTTCCCGGGCCAGGGATGGAGCCGGTGCCCCTTGCACTGCAAGGTGGACTCTTTACCCACTGGAGCCTGGAGGTAGCTGTTATATTTGAGGGTGCCGTGAGCTCAGCCTTGTATTCCTGGCATCACGGTCAATTGTCATTGTCTGTGCTCTGCCTGGCTGGTGTCAGATGGGTCCTCTGACTTTGTAATTGGGTCAGTGACTGCTGTGGCTTCATTTCTACTGATCAGTATAGCCTATTGCTGCTGTTTCTGTGATGGTGACTGAGCTGCGTGGGATGCAGGCCGTCTCAAACCATGCCATGGTGCCAACTAGAAGGAGGGCACTGCCCCGGGAGCCCCTTTGTGTGTGGCTGTAGGTGATGTCTGCCGTAGCACCTGGCATCCTCTGTTAGGAGATGTGTTGCCACCATGTGACCCCCACTCACCCCAGAATCTCGTAGGCCATTGAAACCATTGTATTCTGACATAATGTGTGCATGAAAAACAACAGCAGAAAAGGCATTTCTCATTTTTTCACAGCTTTAAAAAAATGGATTAACTAACCAAATAGAAAAAAATCGATTCTCAACTCTGTTCCTATCATTAAATTTATTGAGCACATCTGTTCTTATTTCTCATTTTATTAGCATTGCAATGGATTCTCCTTCAGCACATCCAAAATCAAGTTCAAGTCATTGTACGTGGCAAACAAGGCCTTCATGATTTCTCGGTTGCTGAGTGGCTACCACATGGCTCTACTTGTGGAGACAATTCCTCCTGCCTGGTCCCCCAAACCCAGACTACCTCCTCCATCTGTCTACTGTTTATCCAAGGGTGGTTCTGGAAACCACGAGAATTAAGATCAGATGGAACGCATATCACAAGCAAAGATTTCTGGGTCAGAGCTGAGATATGTGGTTTAAGATTCCCTGGGAGAGCAGAGTTGGAATCTTTTGTTTTTACGGTGTTTTTTGTTTGTTTGTTTGTTTAGTATTTATTTATTTGGCTACATCCGGTCTTAGTCGAAGCACGCAGGATCTTCCATTGTGGCGGGAGGTCTCAGGAGTCATGGCTTGCGGGTTTAGTTGCCCTGTGGCATGTGGGATCTGAGTTCTCTGACCAGGAATGGAACCTGCATCCCCTGTCTTTGGTGGGGGACTTCCTGGACTACCATGAAGGTCCCTGGAGTCTGTTTTTAAGAAATTCAACGTAAAGTGTGAGAATCATGGATCTATGAAGTAAATTTCTTCTTGGAAGACTGAGTTTCACTGTCATCCATCTAGGAGGACAAAACCCTTAACTTGTCGGGCTCTCCCCTGCCTGCGGCACTTGCTGTCCACCTGCCAGCAGCCTTCTGTGGTATGTGGTGCTGCACTGTGTGCAGAGCTGGCCGGCCCCGCCACTGGTTTCTCCTCGTGGGCTGGGACTTCATCTGACAGCTGCCTTTGTCAGGTACTTAGCACCAGCAGTGTTTAACAAGTGTTTATTTATTTGTTCACTGCCAGCTCAGCATTAGCCTGCTGTGCCATTAAATTAACCCTAAGAGTATCCTTTAAATTCAACTCACACTGACTTCTTCATTTGAATTCAGAAGAGTCCAAAAGAAGGTGAGAAAAAGTTCTTTTCTTCTTCTTCTTTAAAAGAGATTCCGCTTAAACATATAAGAGAAAAAATATATTTTAAAGTATGAGATAAAGGCCAAGTATAAATAAAAATAAAAAGTTGTTATTAGTTTGTCTTACCAGGCTTCTTTAATATGAAAAACCTGGAACATCGATTCAGACCAAGAAAAATGGAAACAGAGGAGAAATGAAATTTTCTCCAAGAAACTGGAAAATAATATGTATTGTGAGTTTAAACAAACCCATAAAACAGAAATGCTGTATTGTGACGAGTAGATAATTTGTGCCTTTTCTTTCTAAAGTGATATTACTTAAACCTTTTTTATTACATCTTCTCTGACCACAAGATGCAGAGTGTTGAATACAGACCATAAAAAAGGCATACCCATAAAATATCTGTAAGCAGAGGCTTGTGGCAGAATACTTCTGCTATTGCCATTGCAGTTTTATTCAGGAATATAAACTATCCATGCTTGCCCTGGAATCAATGATTGTGCATTGAATATTTACCCTTCCTCCAAAGTCTCTCTTAGCATATCCAGGACATTTTGTGTAATTGGAAATCTACTTTATGGTCATCAAGTTTGAGAAAGTTGTTTTTCTTCTTTCCTCCAAAAGAAATTGGACTTAACTACTCTTTAGTCATACAAAAGAGAATCCAAAGAGATTCTGAAGTAGCATTGATGGTTTTATTAAGCTTTAAAGTTGCTCTTTGGGACGTCCCTGGTGGTCCAGTGGCTAAGACTTTGTCCTCCCAATGCAGTGGCCCTGAGTTCAATCCCTGGTCAGGGAACTAGATCCTACATGCTGCAACTAAAGATACAGCCTGCCACAAGGAAGATCAAAGATCCCGTGTGCAGCAACTGACCCAGCGCAGACAAATAGATAAATCAATATTCGTGTGCGCATTGAAAGTCAGGTACTTAGCACCAGCAGTGTTTAACAAGTGTTTATTTATTTGTTCACTGCCAGCTCAGCATTAGCCTGCTGTGCCATTAAATTAACCCTAAGAGTATCCTTTAAATTCAACTCACACTGACTTCTTCATTTGAATTCAGAAGAGTCCAAAAGAAGGTGAGAAAAAGTTCTTTTCTTCTTCTTCTTTAAAAGAGATTCCGCTTAAACATATAAGAGAAAAAATATATTTTAAAGTATGAGATAAAGGCCAAGTATAAATAAAAATAAAAAGTTGTTATTAGTTTGTCTTACCAGGCTTCTTTAATATGAAAAACCTGGAACATCGATTCAGACCAAGAAAAATGGAAACAGAGGAGAAATGAAATTCTCTCCAAGAAACTGGAAAATAATATGTATTGTGAGTTTAAACAAACCCATAAAACAGAAATGCTGTATTGTGACGAGTAGATAATTTGTGCCTTTTCTTTCTAAAGTGATATTACTTAAACCTTTTTTATTACATCTTCTCTGACCACAAGATGCAGAGTGTTGAATACAGACCATAAAAAAGGCATACCCATAAAATATCTGTAAGCAGAGGCTTGTGGCAGAATACTTCTGCTATTGCCATTGCAGTTTTATTCAGGAATATAAACTATCCATGCTTGCCCTGGAATCAATGATTGTGCATTGAATATTTACCCTTCCTCCAAAGTCTCTCTTAGCATATCCAGGACATTTTGTGTAATTGGAAATCTACTTTATGGTCATCAAGTTTGAGAAAGTTGTTTTTCTTCTTTCCTCCAAAAGAAATTGGACTTAACTACTCTTTAGTCATACAAAAGAGAATCCAAAGAGATTCTGAAGTAGCATTGATGGTTTTATTAAGCTTTAAAGTTGCTCTTTGGGACGTCCCTGGTGGTCCAGTGGCTAAGACTTTGTCCTCCCAATGCAGTGGCCCTGAGTTCAATCCCTGGTCAGGGAACTAGATCCTACATGCTGCAACTAAAGATACAGCCTGCCACAAGGAAGATCAAAGATCCCGTGTGCAGCAACTGACCCAGCGCAGACAAATAGATAAATCAATATTCTTTAAAAAATAAATGAAGTTGCTCTATGCCAGGGTGCTAAATTGGGCTTCTTGGGTGGTGCTAGTGGTAAAGAACCCACCTGCCAATGCAGGAGATGGGGGTTCGATCCCTGGCTCGGGGAGATCCTCTGGAGTTCATAGCATAACAACCCACTCCTGTATTCTTTCCTGAGAATCTCAAGGACAGAGGAGCTTGGCCGACTACAGTTCATAGGGTCACAGAGTCGGACGTGACTGAAGCGACTTAGCACACAAGTTGGATATCTAATTATAAATTCATGAGAATGTGTATCAGCAAACTGGCCAACGAGTTAACCTGTTGATATTTACCTCCTCATGCAAATACCACTTCCGTGTGAACCACCCTCTTGATTCAAAGTGAATGCCTGCGCTTGGAGTTTTCAGCCATTCTGTGTTGTGTTTTTTTTTGCTGGAGCCCACCAGGACTTGTGAACAGTTTCTGGTTTTGATATGATGTCAGTGACATTTACTCTGTAAATATAGTATTTGACTCTCATGAATTCTAAGTAATATAATTGCTTTGTGTTTTACCTTCTACTCCCCTTCACTGAAAGGTCATTTCCTACTGAATATCTGTGTGACAGGTTCACGGAAAGTGATCCAATAAGGATTTCCACGGATGATATTGCAGGAGAGATGGCTCTCAAAGCCCCTGAAAGAAAGAAAACTGCAGGAGCTCAATGCTGAAAAATCTTGTAGAATAACCTAATAGACCAGGGGTCAGTTGCTGCACACGGGATTTTTGATCTTCCTTGTGGCAGGCTGTATCTTTAGTTGCAGCCTGTAGGATCTAGTTCCCTGACCAGGGATTGAACTCAGGGCCGCTGCATTGGGAGGACAAAGTCTTAGCCACTGGACCACCAGGGACGTCCCGAAGAGCAACTTTAAAGCTTAATAAAGTGAAAGTGGACACACTTAACCTGGAAGAAATTAAAAAGTTTGGGTAGCACTATAGGGTAGCCAGTAATGCGTCCTCCTTCATCTGAATTCACACTGACTTTCACTCTCTGAGTTTTTAAGGATCTCAGTGATTACCTCCAAGTTTAATAATATACGTCTAAACGTGGCATTTGGTGCTCAATTTGTGTGTGTGATGTGTGTGAGTCTGCGAATATTTGATCTTGTGTCTTCCTATCATTTTTCTGGAAGTGTTGGGCATTTCCCCAGAGACCTTCAATTCTTAAAGCACACCAGTTTGAAGGAGGCAGGTGAGGTGGTGTCCAGACCTTGCCGGTGTGGCCACAGAGAGGACAAGTGAGAGGAGAGCTGTGTGGAAACCTTTGTTCCCACTCACAGGCCGCTCTCTGCCTTGGACTGTACCCTTCTTCTGTAATTAACCACTCGCATAATGAGACGTTGTTGCAAGCGTGCCAATACCTTCAAGGGATATTAGCTGCAGTTGCTGGAAAGAGCTGCACCGGAGCAGATGACTGCAGTTAATGAAGAGAAGAAGCCTTTCAGGTTCATTAAGAGAAAAAAAAAAGGTTCCCGCTCTCACTTCCGAGCCTTGGCATATTCCCCAGGAAATAAATAAAATGAGTGGGAGCTGTGTGGTGGTTATCAGACTTTAAAGCGGGAGTCTTAGAGCCAGGAAGATGCCAGGAGAGTGAGAAAGCAGCGGAAGGTTTGTTTCTACCAGGGGGATTCTCACGGTCTTTCTTAAACACATCTAGGGCAAGAGGAGAAGAGGAGTCCTGAACACAGCAAAGAGAGGTGGAAGCCGAAGGGTGCTGCTAAGTGAACAGGGCAAGGCGTTTTAAATGAGATGAAACTGATCAGCGATTTTAGTTTCTACAGTCTGATTCGTTTCTCCAATGACCAAACAGTATATTCGAGCAAGGATGCCCTCAGCCACAGGGAGACATATTTATAAAACTACTAAAAGTCCAGGGCCAACAACATCAGTTGAAAGAAAAGTGGGCTGAGAACCAGAAGACATGGAAGTCAGGTTTTGGTCCAGCTCTGTCCCCAGGTTGCTGGGTGTTTGGGGAGTACTACTTCACCTATCTGAAAAATTTATTCCCTTCCTATGAGACCAGATGGAAAAAAATAGATGCCTTCCGTGTGTCCCAACACACCAGAAGGATAAGGATCATTGGTTATCTTTTTTTTTTCTTTTTTTGGGCGGGGGTCTGGTTGGGGAGGGAGGGGAGCGGGTGGGCCACTTCTGTTGGTCTTTCATTTCTCTATTTTCATCCATCTTTGCTCTTTGGCCCGTGTGGGCCTCCCATCGCGGTGGCATCTTTTGTCGCAGAGCACCGGCTCTGGGCGCATGCGCTCCAGAGCTCCGGCTCGGTGATTGGACACATCGGTCCAGCCGCTCAGCGGCACGTGGGATCTTCCCAGGCCAGGGATCGAATCGGCGCCCCTTGCACTGCAAGGTGGTGTCCTTATCCACTGGACCACCAAGGGAAGCCCTCATTGGTTATCTTTGATCATTGGTTGCTGAAAAAAATTTTTAAATAGTCCCTTTTTACTAAAAAAAATTTGTATTTTCCTAGGATGATAACCACGTTTAGATGAAAATTTTGTGATACAAGACTTTTGGAAAAGATAATCACCTTGGTGGTGTCCCTTTTGCCTTTTGGAACTGAGTTTAACCTTGCCGGTGTGGCCACAGAGAGGACAAGTGAGAGGAGAGCTGTGTGAAACCTTTGTTCCCACTCACAGGCCGCTCTCTGCCTTGGACTGTACCCTTCTTCTGTAATTAACCACTCGCATAATGAGACGTTGTTGCAAGCGTGCCAATACCTTCAAGGGATATTAGCTGCAGTTGCTGGAAAGAGCTGCACCGGAGCAGATGACTGCAGTTAATGAAGAGAAGAAGCCTTTCAGGTTCATTAAGAGAAAAAAAAAAGGTTCCCGCTCTCACTTCCGAGCCTTGGCATATTCCCCAGGAAATAAATAAAATGAGTGGGAGCTGTGTGGTGGTTATCAGACTTTAAAGCGGGAGTCTTAGAGCCAGGAAGATGCCAGGAGAGTGAGAAAGCAGCGGAAGGTTTGTTTCTACCAGGGGGATTCTCACGGTCTTTCTTAAACACATCTAGGGCAAGAGGAGAAGAGGAGTCCTGAACACAGCAAAGAGAGGTGGAAGCCGAAAGGGTGCTGCTAAGTGAACAGGGCAAGGCGTTTTAAATGAGATGAAACTGATCAGCGATTTTAGTTTCTACAGTCTGATTCGTTTCTCCAATGACCAAACAGTATATTCGAGCAAGGATGCCCTCAGCCACAGGGAGACATATTTATAAAACTACTAAAAGTCCAGGGCCAACAACATCAGTTGAAAGAAAAGTGGGCTGAGAACCAGAAGACATGGAAGTCAGGTTTTGGTCCAGCTCTGTCCCCAGGTTGCTGGGTGTTTGGGGAGTACTACTTCACCTATCTGAAAAATTTATTCCCTTCCTATGAGACCAGATGGAAAAAAATAGATGCCTTCCGTGTGTCCCAACACACCAGAAGGATAAGGATCATTGGTTATCTTTTTTTTTTTTTTTTGGGGGGGGGGTCGGTTGGGGGGGGGTGGGGAGGGGGTGGGCCACTTCTGTTGGTCTTTCATTTCTCTATTTTCATCCGTCTTTGTTCTTTGGCCCGTGTGGGCCTCCCATCGCGGTGGCATCTTTTGTCGCAGAGCACCGGCTCTGGGCGCATGCGCTCCAGAGCTCCGGCTCGGTGATTGGACACATCGGTCCAGCCGCTCAGCGGCACGTGGGATCTTCCCAGGCCAGGGATCGAATCGGCGCCCCTTGCACTGCAAGGTGGTGTCCTTATCCACTGGACCACCAAGGGAAGCCCTCATTGGTTATCTTTGATCATTGGTTGCTGAAAAAAATTTTTAAATAGTCCCTTTTTACTAAAAAAAATTTGTATTTTCCTAGGATGATAATCACGTTTAGATGAAAATTTTGTGATACAAGACTTTTTATAAGGCCTAACAAATGAACTATAGTGCCTTATTGATTTCTCTCTAAGGTTGAGCATCCTGGTCCCCAATGATATATATAATACACATGATACAATACATGTATAAGTAATAGTACGTAACATAAAGCCACCAAAAATCCAACTTACCAGCAGATTAGTATGTGTTCTTTTTTTTTCTGGCCACTTCTATTGATCTTTCATTTTTTAATCTTTGTTCTTTGGCCTATGTGGGCCTCGCATCACAGTGGCCTCTCTGGTTGCAGAGCACCAGCTCTGGGCTCATGCGCTCCAGAGCTCTGGCTCGGTAGTTGGACACATTGGTCCAGCCGCTCCACAGCACGTGGGATCTTCCCAGGCCACGGATTGAACCAGCGCCTCTTGCGCTGCAAGGCAGTGTCCTTATCCATTGGACCACCAGGGAAGCCCCCAGTATGTGTTTTCAATAAATCTGTATGTGGGGGTGAGGAGGGTCAGAGCTGAGGTTGGGTGGCAAAGGGGCTTGAGAGAATTTCTAAGAGACTGAAACTATCTTGTGACCATTTTTGTAGAAACGCCTGCTTGTTTTGTGTATGGATACAAGCTCTATGGCATCATTGCTGTCTGCCATGGTCAAGTGACAGCCTTCTCCTCTCTGCTCAACTTGTCCTGGTACCCAAAGCCTCTAGGAAATACGTATATTCATACTCTTAAGGAGAAAGTGTTGAGGATTTGAAGCAAAGAAATGTCAGTCAGAATGGAGAGGAAGCAGTGGATTTCAGTGACGTTTTCAAGGTGGAAAAGTGGAAATGATAGCCATTCCTGCCTCCTTTGCCTGTAACAGCCTTCTCTCTTCCTTCTCTCTGGCCAACAGTTCTTAATTCTTCCATCTTTCAAAATTCAGAAGTCAGTTTCAACTGACAGAAGTCACTTCCTGCAGAAGACTTTCTACTTCACTCTGATTGGGCATCCACCAGCATCCAGCCTCTATTGTACCAAACCTGCCCTGTGATTCTTGAGGGAGGGTGTGTGTGTGTGTGTGTGTGTCCCTGGCAGATTGCTAAGTCCTTTTAGGAGAAGGACTGTCTGATTTCATTCATAGATCATCATCAAAACCTGCAATAGAGCTTTGCTCACTGTAGGCACATGCTGGATATTTACTGAGCAGATATCCGACGATCTGTAGTAGAGAGTGAGGGACAAGCTAAAATGTTGTTCTGATTCCTGTTTTTGGACGCTAATTGAAATGTTCACTGTTATTATATAATAACATTTTATACATTGAAAAGCATTATCTAAAACCTGAGTAATTGTTATACTTGTTTTGAAATCAGTCTTTTTTCACTCAGGTGCTTTTTGAAATTAGCTTTCAGGTTTAGAGAGTTGTTGAGCTAAGTAGCAAATTTTTTGGTATCATTTGTCATTTCTGTCTTTTTAACAGTTTATTATAAAATCATTCATCCATATCATGAATTTGTGGATGTACTCGTTCTTCCACTTAGTAAGTTAGAAACGTGTGTGTAGCTGAAATACAATCTGTTAAATTATTGGGATTTCTTAAAGTCTGTGTTTGTAATGAAAAGAAGTTTCTTTTTCAGTTTAGTCCTTAGCAGCCAATGTTTAATTATCAAAGAAAACAACTGACACAGAATGGTGATTAAAAGTTGACAGTGTGAAAATAGAATATAAACAGAAAATTAAAAAGCTCTATGGCATCATTGCTGTCTGCCATGGTCAAGTGACAGCCTTCTCCTCTCTGCTCAACTTGTCCTGGTACCCAAAGCCTCTAGGAAATACGTATATTCATACTCTTAAGGAGAAAGTGTTGAGGATTTGAAGCAAAGAAATGTCAGTCAGAATGGAGAGGAAGCAGTGGATTTCAGTGACGTTTTCAAGGTGGAAAAGTGGAAATGATAGCCATTCCTGCCTCCTTTGCCTGTAACAGCCTTCTCTCTTCCTTCTCTCTGGCCAACAGTTCTTAATTCTTCCATCTTTCAAAATTCAGAAGTCAGTTTCAACTGACAGAAGTCACTTCCTGCAGAAGACTTTCTACTTCACTCTGATTGGGCATCCACCAGCATCCAGCCTCTATTGTACCAAACCTGCCCTGTGATTCTTGAGGGAGGGTGTGTGTGTGTGTGTGTGTGTCCCTGGCAGATTGCTAAGTCCTTTAGGAGAAGGACTGTCTGATTTCATTCATAGATCATCATCAAAACCTGCAATAGAGCTTTGCTCACTGTAGGCACATGCTGGATATTTACTGAGCAGATATCCGACGATCTGTAGTAGAGAGTGAGGGACAAGCTAAAATGTTGTTCTGATTCCTGTTTTTGGACGCTAATTGAAATGTTCACTGTTATTATATAATAACATTTTATACATTGAAAAGCATTATCTAAAACCTGAGTAATTGTTATACTTGTTTTGAAATCAGTCTTTTTTCACTCAGGTGCTTTTTGAAATTAGCTTTCAGGTTTAGAGAGTTGTTGAGCTAAGTAGCAAATTTTTTGGTATCATTTGTCATTTCTGTCTTTTTAACAGTTTATTATAAAATCATTCATCCATATCATGAATTTGTGGATGTACTCGTTCTTCCACTTAGTAAGTTAGAAACGTGTGTGTAGCTGAAATACAATCTGTTAAATTATTGGGATTTCTTAAAGTCTGTGTTTGTAATGAAAAGAAGTTTCTTTTTCAGTTTAGTCCTTAGCAGCCAATGTTTAATTATCAAAGAAAACAACTGACACAGAATGGTGATTAAAAGTTGACAGTGTGAAAAAATAGAATATAAACAGAATAAATTGTGAAATATTGAATTAAATTGAAATTGACACTTGTTATTTTCTAAATTTGACAGGAGCTTTCTTAATAAATTAAACATGGTTTTCCTTTGCATTTCTTCAGATGTGCCTGGCAGAAAACATATTTGATATGTGATATTGAAAAGGAGTTTATCTTGCCTGTTTAGTTTCATTAAATTTTATGAAAGGAGTTTTTCATTTTAGCTAGGCTGTTTTGACTTGGTCCACATATTTTAAAGTGAGTCAAGAGAAGAAATTATTAGCTGATTCTTCAGCCCCAAATGCCATTTTCACTTTAAGTCTGGGAGATAAATATTGCCTCTTGCAGTATTTTCCTAATATTCCTGGGATTCCTTCTGGAGGCATGGTTAATTGCTGGCTGCTCGTGCTTTGATAACACTTTGCATGGGTGTCTATTGTAGCAATGATGCCATTGCATGTGATTATCAGTTGTACGTGAGACCACAGCTGGTTGTAAGAGCTTTGTTGAAAGAGGAGTTGTGTGGCATTTTCACCTTTGGTTTTCCCAGCACCTAGCACACCTCAAATATTCAACACATGCTTTGTGAGATGACTTTAATCGTACATTGATTCTGTTTCACTTTGGTGAGGATGGAGCTCACTGGGCCCATCAGAAACTGCAGATGTCTAATTCAAGTTCACTCTGTTAGTCCATGTAGTTTTGCAAAGACAGGGACTCTTAGATTCCCTCTTTAAAATTAATTTTTGTTCTGGAAATCAGTCTTTTTCACTCAGGTGCTTTTTGAAATTAGCTTTCAGGTTTAGAGAGTTGTTGAGCTAAGTAGCAAATTTTTTGGTATCATTTGTCATTTCTGTCTTTTTAACAGTTTATTATAAAATCATTCATCCATATCATGAATTTGTGGATGTACTCGTTCTTCCACTTAGTAAGTTAGAAACGTGTGTGTAGCTGAAATACAATCTGTTAAATTATTGGGATTTCTTAAAGTCTGTGTTTGTAATGAAAAGAAGTTTCTTTTTCAGTTTAGTCCTTAGCAGCCAATGTTTAATTATCAAAGAAAACAACTGACACAGAATGGTGATTAAAAGTTGACAGTGTTAAAAAATAGAATATAAACAGAATAAATTGTGAAATATTGAATTAAATTGAAATTGACACTTGTTATTTTCTAAATTTGACAGGAGCTTTCTTAATAAATTAAACATGGTTTTCCTTTGCATTTCTTCAGATGTGCCTGGCAGAAAACATATTTGATATGTGATATTGAAAAGGAGTTTATCTTGCCTGTTTAGTTTCATTAAATTTTATGAAAGGAGTTTTTCATTTTAGCTAGGCTGTTTTGACTTGGTCCACATATTTTAAAGTGAGTCAAGAGAAGAAATTATTAGCTGATTCTTCAGCCCCAAATGCCATTTTCACTTTAAGTCTGGGAGATAAATATTGCCTCTTGCAGTATTTTCCTAATATTCCTGGGATTCCTTCTGGAGGCATGGTTAATTGCTGGCTGCTCGTGCTTTGATAACACTTTGCATGGGTGTCTATTGTAGCAATGATGCCATTGCATGTGATTATCAGTTGTACGTGAGACCACAGCTGGTTGTAAGAGCTTTGTTGAAAGAGGAGTTGTGTGGCATTTTCACCTTTGGTTTTCCCAGCACCTAGCACACCTCAAATATTCAACACATGCTTTGTGAGATGACTTTAATCGTACATTGATTCTGTTTCACTTTGGTGAGGATGGAGCTCACTGGGCCCATCAGAAACTGCAGATGTCTAATTCAAGTTCACTCTGTTAGTCCATGTAGTTTTGCAAAGACAGGGACTCTTAGATTCCCTCTTTAAAATTAATTTTTGTTGAAGTATAATTGCTTTACAATGTTGTGTTAGTGTGCTGCTGCACGACAGAGTGAATCAGTCATATGTACGCAGTATAGTCTTTTGACAACTTTTTGCTGATTTATTTTCCGTCCTGAGAAGTTGCCCATTGACTCGCTCCCAAGGAAAACAGGGCAGCAAGGACATTGTTGGGGTTCTGGGGGTTATTCCTAACTATAGACAAGCATCCTGAGAACCTTATATGTCTCACATGTTGTGTGAGTGAAGCACAAGGAAGACAGACATCAGCTGTGTTGAAGAAGGAAAGAGCCAGAGGACCATAAGCCATGTTGTAAAGAGGAGGAGAGAGTAGGGGTTGGTTGTTTGCATCTGATAGAGAAGTGTGTGGGCCAGGAGGGCCAGGAACTGAGTGACCATGAGAATCTGATTCCCAGGAATATTTGAACACTCAGTGACTTCCTGGCTGCTGGTAGCACAGAGAGGGAGGGAGGGAGAGTGGCTAAGGAGGAGGAGGGAGGGAGCTGTCCAGAGGCCAGGAGGCAAAAGACAGTCCAAGTAAGTACTTTGAGGATGACTGCCCTGGCAAGAGAGCAGAGAGACCTGTACTTCAGTAACTAGTACCCTAGGGTTAAATCTACGACTTTTCTCCTAGAATAGCTACTGCTCCTTGAGGCTTTACATGGGGATGTTAGCCCAAGGCAGACAAACGGAGTTAAAGCATGTCTTACCATAGGAAACAATGCTTGGGCATTTATTTGAAGAGACTGTTAAATGTTGACCCTGTTATGGGTTTTTATCCTTACCTCTTGGCATCTCCCAGTGGTACAAATAGTTAAAAGAGGATGCTAATCATAACATGAATTGCCTTACAAAATCAGAATTAAGTTTTTGATAAGAGGAAAAAAGAATGTAACACTTGACTTCCTCTGAGAATTTTTTATCATGTGTAAAGATGTCTTAAATAGTGGATAATGGGAAAGTAAAAGGGTAATGTTGGATATTTTTGATCAGGAGGCTGTATTCAGACAATTTCTTGCTGATTGTGAATAGTCCTGATGAACTTAAGAGTGCATACCATATTTAAAGATATAGCCAAGGATGGAGAGATATACCATAGAAGCATTATGCATTATTGAAGGTAGCTATGACAATTTGGATTAAAGTATTAGATTCGTAGAAAAGAGAGCAGTTAGATGGTATTTCAAGAATTTCAAGAACAGGAGCTCTTGAGAAAGACCTTAATGACATCAAATGAAAGGAATATGGAACCAGGAGGGATGAGTATTGTATTCACAGATAAGAGGACTCTTTAGACTGTTGACTGCAGACATCTTTCAGAAACAAAAGAGTGATGAACCTTGAAAAGAGCCAGGAGGAGATTCACTTACTCATTCAATAAATGTGATCTGAATGCTTTCTGTCTGTCAAGCTATTGTACTCAGCATTAGGAATTAATGCACAAATAAGCCAGGGTACCTAAACTCAGGGAACAGGATCCAGAAGAAAGATAGGATTTGTAGATGGATTAAGGCAGTTAAGGTGAGAAGTTCTGTACAGTGGACACAAACGAGATGCTGAGGAATGGACCCCAATTCCTCCTTAAATAAGAAGCAGAGTTGTGCTAGTCCTTTGTCTAATTGTGTCCATAGAGTTTTCTGTTTTTCTGGTATGGTAGATCTTGATGTTATTGTCATCCTTTCGTTCCTAAGTAACAGAGATCAGGTTATAAAACTTAATGTAAATAGAGGAGAAATATCATATGACATCCCTTATGTGCAGAACCCAAAGAGAAATGATACAAGTGTACTTATCTGCAAAACAGAAACAGACTCACAGACTTAGAGAACAGACTTATGGCCAGAGTCAGTAACCTGGTGGGTGTTTTTTATTTGTGGCTTCTGAGTTCTATGCAATCTCAGGAGAATAAGGAATCTCTCAGTTGATCAAATCTTCAACAACCCTTTCTTTATTGCCATAGCAACCAAATCTGTCCTAACTACTCAAGTCAGCTAATCAGTTGTGGTCCCTGGTTTGTGTTGTTTGTCAGCAGCCAAGACTACTGGCTCTTTGTTCTTCTTTAGGTGGTAAATACGTAGAAGGCTGTTGGGCTTCAGTAGCTGCCGCACGTGGGCTTAGTTACCCAGGGCATGTGGAATCTTAGTTTCCAGGCCTGGGATCACACTGATGTCCTCAGAATTGGCTGGCAGATTCTTAAACACAGGACCACCAGGAAAGTCCCTACATCAATATTTGTATGCAATATATGTGTTAGTAGGAAAGTTGGATCAATTAGATTATTTTATATTGTGAACACAGTAGGATACACTATAGATTGTGAATCTGCCTCCCACTGTTGACTGCAGACATCTTTCAGAAACAAAAGAGTGATGAACCTTGAAAAGAGCCAGGAGGAGATTCACTTACTCATTCAATAAATGTGATCTGAATGCTTTCTGTCTGTCAAGCTATTGTACTCAGCATTAGGAATTAATGCACAAATAAGCCAGGGTACCTAAACTCAGGGAACAGGATCCAGAAGAAAGATAGGATTTGTAGATGGATTAAGGCAGTTAAGGTGAGAAGTTCTGTACAGTGGACACAAACGAGATGCTGAGGAATGGACCCCAATTCCTCCTTAAATAAGAAGCAGAGTTGTGCTAGTCCTTTGTCTAATTGTGTCCATAGAGTTTTCTGTTTTTCTGGTATGGTAGATCTTGATGTTATTGTCATCCTTTCGTTCCTAAGTAACAGAGATCAGGTTATAAAACTTAATGTAAATAGAGGAGAAATATCATATGACATCCCTTATGTGCAGAACCCAAAGAGAAATGATACAAGTGTACTTATCTGCAAAACAGAAACAGACTCACAGACTTAGAGAACAGACTTATGGCCAGAGTCAGTAACCTGGTGGGTGTTTTTTATTTGTGGCTTCTGAGTTCTATGCAATCTCAGGAGAATAAGGAATCTCTCAGTTGATCAAATCTTCAACAACCCTTTCTTTATTGCCATAGCAACCAAATCTGTCCTAACTACTCAAGTCAGCTAATCAGTTGTGGTCCCTGGTTTGTGTTGTTTGTCAGCAGCCAAGACTACTGGCTCTTTGTTCTTCTTTAGGTGGTAAATACGTAGAAGGCTGTTGGGCTTCAGTAGCTGCCGCACGTGGGCTTAGTTACCCAGGGCATGTGGAATCTTAGTTTCCAGGCCTGGGATCACACTGATGTCCTCAGAATTGGCTGGCAGATTCTTAAACACAGGACCACCAGGAAAGTCCCTACATCAATATTTGTATGCAATATATGTGTTAGTAGGAAAGTTGGATCAATTAGATTATTTTATATTGTGAACACAGTAGGATACACTATAGATTGTGAATCTGCCTCCCCACTTTTGACAACATGTCAGTTACCAATGAACAAAAGCATTTTGTCGTTGGGGAAAGGTTGTTGGGATGAGGGTGGGGGAATTGAAGTCATATGAGATTGAAATCATTTGGCCAAATTCGTACCAGGGACATACATGGATGGAGGGCAGTGAGGCTTAGCTGACTGATTCTATACTCTTGTCTTAGCCTGGAATCTTTTCAGTCCATCACTGTTGATAGCGTCTCTTCATCTGAGCTGACAGTCCTGTCTCCACTCATTTCCTGTCCCTGCCTTAGATGGCTTTGTGGGTGGGGAAGAGGAAGACTGCATCTGTGGAGGACCTGAAGTCCCTCAGGGGGCTACTTTCTCTTCCTGAACTCGTTCATGGACCCCTCTTGGAACCAGAGGGCCGTAACCACTAACAGCTCCCATGACTGCAGCCTGGTTTGGCTTAGCTCACTTTTGTCTTGAGGATAAATGATTGTGATGACATCCTCAGCCCTAACCTGAAAAAGATTTCAAACCCTTCACTGGCAACTCTACCCTGATCCTCCCAACATTTAAGTTCCTGAGGCTTTCTGACTGTCATAAAAAGCAGAAGAAAGGACACCCTCCAGGACTTGAAATCACACCAACTCAGGTTTGGGTATTTTTGTACTTTTTTTACTATCCCACCCCCCATCATGCCTCTTTTATTTTTATATTTATTTTCATCCATCTTTATTCTTTGGCCTGTGTGGGCCTCCCATTGCAGTGGCCTCTCTCGTTGCTGAGCACTGGCTCTGGGTGCATGCGCTCCAGAGTGCTGGCTAACAGTTGGACACACAGGCCCAGCCACTCCGTGCACGTGGGATCCTCCCTGGCCAGGGATCAAACAGGTGCCCCTTGCACTGCAAGGCGGACTCTTTACCCACTGGACCAACAGAGGAGCCCCCAACTTAGGTTTGATTCGTGGCTCCGCCATGACCACCTGTGACACTGACCTGAATTTGTTTCCTCACTGGTGCACCAGTGACAGTTGCGTCTCCGCCCCACTCCAGAGAGGAAACAAAGGACCACCAGGAAAGTACATCAATATTTGTATGCAATATATGTGTTAGTAGGAAAGTTGGATCAATTAGATTATTTTATATTGTGAACACAGTAGGATACACTATAGATTGTGAATCTGCCTCCCCACTTTTGACAACATGTCAGTTACCAATGAACAAAAGCATTTTGTCGTTGGGGAAAGGTTGTTGGGATGAGGGTGGGGGAATTGAAGTCATATGAGATTGAAATCATTTGGCCAAATTCGTACCAGGGACATACATGGATGGAGGGCAGTGAGGCTTAGCTGACTGATTCTATACTCTTGTCTTAGCCTGGAATCTTTTCAGTCCATCACTGTTGATAGCGTCTCTTCATCTGAGCTGACAGTCCTGTCTCCACTCATTTCCTGTCCCTGCCTTAGATGGCTTTGTGGGTGGGGAAGAGGAAGACTGCATCTGTGGAGGACCTGAAGTCCCTCAGGGGGCTACTTTCTCTTCCTGAACTCGTTCATGGACCCCTCTTGGAACCAGAGGGCCGTAACCACTAACAGCTCCCATGACTGCAGCCTGGTTTGGCTTAGCTCACTTTTGTCTTGAGGATAAATGATTGTGATGACATCCTCAGCCCTAACCTGAAAAAGATTTCAAACCCTTCACTGGCAACTCTACCCTGATCCTCCCAACATTTAAGTTCCTGAGGCTTTCTGACTGTCATAAAAAGCAGAAGAAAGGACACCCTCCAGGACTTGAAATCACACCAACTCAGGTTTGGGTATTTTTGTACTTTTTTTACTATCCCACCCCCCATCATGCCTCTTTTATTTTTATATTTATTTTCATCCATCTTTATTCTTTGGCCTGTGTGGGCCTCCCATTGCAGTGGCCTCTCTCGTTGCTGAGCACTGGCTCTGGGTGCATGCGCTCCAGAGTGCTGGCTAACAGTTGGACACACAGGCCCAGCCACTCCGTAGCACGTGGGATCCTCCCTGGCCAGGGATCAAACAGGTGCCCCTTGCACTGCAAGGCGGACTCTTTACCCACTGGACCAACAGAGGAGCCCCCAACTTAGGTTTGATTCGTGGCTCCGCCATGACCACCTGTGACACTGACCTGAATTTGTTTCCTCACTGGTGCACCAGTGACAGTTGCGTCTCCGCCCCACTCCAGAGAGGGAGACAGGAAGGAAAAGTGCATGGCCCAGTGTGCAGCACTTATATGTTGCTTAATACAAGTTTATTTCCTTTCTCTAAAAGTCCTTGAATGATGGGCAACTGTATGTAGATGGGATGGTAGTATTAGTCATGTCTGACGTTTTGTGACCCCATGGACTGCAGCCCCACCAGGCTCCTCAGTTCATGGAATGCTCCAGGCATGAATACTGGAGTGGGTTGCCATTTTCCCTCTCTAGGGCATCATCCTGACCCAGGGACTGAACCTGGGTCTCTTGCACTGCAGGCAGATTCTTTCCCATCTGAGCCATCAGGGAAGCCCTGGCGAATGGTAGAATTTGGAAAATGGGAGCAAAAGATGAATGTTTTCAATTTGCTGAACTTGCCCGAATCGAATAGAATGTGTGTTAAGGAAAAAAAAAAAAGGAAAGACAAAGGCAATCAAAGCTAAGGGATTTTTGGTAGCGTCCAAAAGAAGCTCAACTCAGGGAATGCTGTTTTGCTGTGACATTTTGATAGTAAATGAATCTTTAGGGGAGTGTTTCTGGGCCTTGAGTCATCTCTTCTCCTTCCTCTTGTTGGCGCAGCCTCATCCCCAGGCTTTCTGAAGAGGAAGATAATGAGGGAAGAAGGGTGAGCCCCTGAGCCTCTCCACTCCACCCACACACAGTGTAGGATACCGTGAGGCTGGAAGACTGGCCTCAAGTTCCCTGAGCCTCCGAAGCAGGAAACCCAAAGCTCCACCTCTGCTGATCACAGCTTGAGATGGGTGACTGATGTTGCATAATCCCCCAATGACAGACTCAACCTGTTTGTGAGTTATTTTCTACAAATTCTGATCTGCTTTTCCTTCTGTTGTTGAGAGAGGTTTCTAAGTAATTTTTTAAAAAAAACTCAGAGATTGAAAACACAGTTGTAGTTCATGATGTGGCCAATGTCCATAGTAAGCTTTTCTTAAGGGGCAGAAGAAATTCCAGCTGGATGTACCATTGTCTGCTGGTTTGCGACTTTTTTCAGTAGACAGCAGCAAGTCTCTGGATCAATTTTTATCTTGGCTTTTGCTACTGTTCCTCTACCTCTGCTCTTCTTAGGCCCTTCTGAGTATAACTCACTAAGGATCCATATTTTTTTTTTTCCTTTTCGGGCATTGATCAGCCTTAGCATCTCTGAGTATAGACCACAGCTGTAAGGAAGAACGTGCCCCAGGGACAGTGACTTGTGATAAGGTTCAAGTTCTTCAAATGGGCTGTTGGCTGTGGGGTCCTGCTCCCACCCCTCCCACTTGACCCCACACATGTAGCAGTAAACAGATGTGGGTGAGGACATTTGGTTTTAAAGCGTTGGCAGGATCACAAAGAGAGTCTTTTTTCCCCGTTAATAATTCCAAAGAGCAAACTAAATGTCTACTCCAAGGGAGAGAACTCCTCCCAAAGAGCATCTGTTAGGAGTTTAAAACCATTTAAGAGCACAACTCTCAGCATAACCCACACTGTTTGCATTTGTTGGGGCATCGAACACTGTTGAGCGCCCCTAAGTGTTGGCCTAGGTTCTGTACCAGGGAACTTAGGAGAACCAGCCATTGTTCTTCTAGAAGTCATCATTGAGCGCCGTTGAAAGATGCTGGAACCCTTGGCCTAGCAGCTGTTTCTGTTGTTTTCTCTTCTGCAGGTTGACACCAGCATGCGTGATGCTTTTAAACCTACGCTTTATTTATTTCTTTTTGAGCTTTATGAAAATTCATTTTATATTGGAATATAGCTGATTAACAATATTATGATCATTTCAGGTGGACAGCAGAGGGACTCAGCCATACATATACATGTAGCCCTTCTTCCTCGAACACCTCTCCTGTCCAGGCTGCCACATAACATTGAGCAGGGTTCCCTGTGCTATAGAGTAGGTCCTTGTTGGTTGTCCATTTAAAATACCATAAGGTGTACACGACAGTTCAAACTCCCTAACTCTTTTCCCCACGTTTTTCCCCCTGAACAAGCCTACACGTTTCACTTCTGTACCAGGGTTCTTGTTCAGATGTCTCCTTTTGAGGCAGCATTGGAAAGTGGTAAGAGAAGATGGAGCAGTTCTGAGGCAGGCAGAGATGTGATTGTTCTCTAAAGAAGACAAATGAAGTTGCTTATCAATTTGTTCAGAATCAGCCATTGAATTCTTGAGCCTTGACTTGTATGAAGATTGCTGTGAGCCGTGCTCTTTCCCATGCCTGCTGTGTCTTCTAGTATTGTGTCACTTTTACCAAGCATTCTGTGTGATGCTGTATTTATTTCGGGTTTTCACTGCTGCTGCAGGCTCTTCTCTAGTTGCAGGGAGTGAGGGCTACTCTCTAGTGGAGGTGAGCAGGCTTCTTATTGCGGTGACTTCTCTTGTAGTGGAACCCAGGCTCTAGGGCTCACGGGCTTCAGTAGTTGCAACCCATGGGCTCCATAGTTGTGGTTCCAAGGCTCTAGAGCACAGGCTCCATAGTTGTGGCTCGTGGGCTTAGTTGCTCCGCAGCATGTGGGATCCTCCTGGTTCGGGGATTGAACCTGTGTCTCCTGCATTGGGAGGTGAACTCTTTACCGCTGAGCTACCAGGGAAACCCTCCATGTGATGTTTGGGTTGAAATGCCTGCTAGTTCGTAGAAGTCCATTAGACATAGCAGGAAAAGAGAAATTTCAATAGGTGCTTGAGGGATTCATTGAATAGCATAAACTAAGAAGGATCAAAATATATAAAGGTTATTGTTTACTCACTAAGTCATGTCCGACTTCCTTGCAACCCCATGGGACTGTAGCCCACCTGGCTTCTTGTCCATGGGATTTCCTAAACAAGCAAATGGGTCGCGTTTCCTTCTCCAGGGAGTTTATTTCTTTTTGAGCTTTATGAAAATTCATTTTATATTGGAATATAGCTGATTAACAATATTATGATCATTTCAGGTGGACAGCAGAGGGACTCAGCCATACATATACATGTAGCCCTTCTTCCTCGAACACCTCTCCTGTCCAGGCTGCCACATAACATTGAGCAGGGTTCCCTGTGCTATAGAGTAGGTCCTTGTTGGTTGTCCATTTAAAATACCATAAGGTGTACACGACAGTTCAAACTCCCTAACTCTTTTCCCCACGTTTTTCCCCCTGAACAAGCCTACACGTTTCACTTCTGTACCAGGGTTCTTGTTCAGATGTCTCCTTTTGAGGCAGCATTGGAAAGTGGTAAGAGAAGATGGAGCAGTTCTGAGGCAGGCAGAGATGTGATTGTTCTCTAAAGAAGACAAATGAAGTTGCTTATCAATTTGTTCAGAATCAGCCATTGAATTCTTGAGCCTTGACTTGTATGAAGATTGCTGTGAGCCGTGCTCTTTCCCATGCCTGCTGTGTCTTCTAGTATTGTGTCACTTTTACCAAGCATTCTGTGTGATGCTGTATTTATTTCGGGTTTTCACTGCTGCTGCAGGCTCTTCTCTAGTTGCAGGGAGTGAGGGCTACTCTCTAGTGGAGGTGAGCAGGCTTCTTATTGCGGTGACTTCTCTTGTAGTGGAACCCAGGCTCTAGGGCTCACGGGCTTCAGTAGTTGCAACCCATGGGCTCCATAGTTGTGGTTCCAAGGCTCTAGAGCACAGGCTCCATAGTTGTGGCTCGTGGGCTTAGTTGCTCCGCAGCATGTGGGATCCTCCTGGTTCGGGGATTGAACCTGTGTCTCCTGCATTGGGAGGTGAACTCTTTACCGCTGAGCTACCAGGGAAACCCTCCATGTGATGTTTGGGTTGAAATGCCTGCTAGTTCGTAGAAGTCCATTAGACATAGCAGGAAAAGAGAAATTTCAATAGGTGCTTGAGGGATTCATTGAATAGCATAAACTAAGAAGGATCAAAATATATAAAGGTTATTGTTTACTCACTAAGTCATGTCCGACTTCCTTGCAACCCCATGGGACTGTAGCCCACCTGGCTTCTTGTCCATGGGATTTCCTAGGCAAGCATTTTGGAGTGGGTCGCCGTTTCCTTCTCCAGGGGATCTTCCTGTCCCAGGGATTAAACTCACATATCTTGCATTGGCAGGTGGATTCTTTACCACTGAGTCACCTGGGAACATTAAAAAAAAATCCTCCTACAGCATTCTTTATGATAATTGTGGTCATCTAAAAGAGCTGAAAAATATGCTGATGTGCCAACATCAGTTAGTATATTTTCAAACCTACATTGAATGATTCCTTGCACATCAAATTCATTGCTGAAATGAGGTACCTTTTTTCTAAAGATATTAATGTTTTGGGTTGTTGGAGCTTTTGTGGTTGCCACAAATGATTATTCTTAAATTCACAGGATGGTTCTATGCAGCCTCAGGCTGTCTTGTCAGGCTCAGTTTTTACATTCCAAATTGAATGGCGAGGACATGGCATTTAAGAAATGGGAAGAGAAATGATTGCATTTAATAGGAAAATTGCTGTATCCAAAAAGGCTTACTAGTTCTCATGGGAAAGAGAGTCATGCTTTTATCCTTTAAAAGATTTCATATCAAAGGATAGAACAGTGTCAATAGGTGCTTATTCTTAATGTTCACATGATGAGTATGACTGATGAATTAGCTGTCTCCAAGCCAGTCCAAACCCTGAGTAGAATAGAACCCCTTGTGGCTTCATGTCCTCAGTAGCTGGCACAATGCTCAACAGAACATATGTTCTTCATATTTGTTGGAAGGAAACACAAGAAGGGAAGGAGAGAGAGAAAGAAAGAAAAAGCCACCAGGAAAGGATTAAAGGGAAGGAAGGATTAAAGAAAGAGGTTTTCCCTGGTGGCTCTGTGGTAAAGAACCCATCCACCAGGAGACATGGTTTGAGAAGATCCCCTGGAGAAGGAAGGCAAGCCACTCCAGTATTCTTGCCTGGAGGATCCATGGACAGAGTAGCCCGGTGAGCTACAGTGCATGGGGTTGCAAAGAATTGGACACGACTTAGTGACTGAACAAACAAACAAGGAAGAAGAGTCAAATAAATGAAACTCCAAGAGAGACTGCTTTCTTAAAATACACTCACACCAGGGATTTCCCTGTCAGTCCAGTGTTTAAGACTCCCAGGTCCTAGTGAAGGGGGCATGGTTTCCATCTCTGGTTGGGGAATTAAGATCTTGCAAGCCACACAATACAGACCGAAATAAAAAAATAAAAATTTAAAAATAAAAAAGTTGTATGTTAAAAAAGTACATCCACACAAAAGAATGAAGGGGCATGTTCAGCTCACACAATTGCTGAGAATCTTGGAATCAGAGTACAGGAAATCTTGCAAGCAACAAAGAATTATTAAATAAATTGAATGATTCCTTGCACATCAAATTCATTGCTGAAATGAGGTACCTTTTTTCTAAAGATATTAATGTTTTGGGTTGTTGGAGCTTTTGTGGTTGCCACAAATGATTATTCTTAAATTCACAGGATGGTTCTATGCAGCCTCAGGCTGTCTTGTCAGGCTCAGTTTTTACATTCCAAATTGAATGGCGAGGACATGGCATTTAAGAAATGGGAAGAGAAATGATTGCATTTAATAGGAAAATTGCTGTATCCAAAAAGGCTTACTAGTTCTCATGGGAAAGAGAGTCATGCTTTTATCCTTTAAAAGATTTCATATCAAAGGATAGAACAGTGTCAATAGGTGCTTATTCTTAATGTTCACATGATGAGTATGACTGATGAATTAGCTGTCTCCAAGCCAGTCCAAACCCTGAGTAGAATAGAACCCCTTGTGGCTTCATGTCCTCAGTAGCTGGCACAATGCTCAACAGAACATATGTTCTTCATATTTGTTGGAAGGAAACACAAGAAGGGAAGGAGAGAGAGAAAGAAAGAAAAAGCCACCAGGAAAGGATTAAAGGGAAGGAAGGATTAAAGAAAGAGGTTTTCCCTGGTGGCTCTGTGGTAAAGAACCCATCCACCAGGAGACATGGTTTGAGAAGATCCCCTGGAGAAGGAAGGCAAGCCACTCCAGTATTCTTGCCTGGAGGATCCATGGACAGAGTAGCCCGGTGAGCTACAGTGCATGGGGTTGCAAAGAATTGGACACGACTTAGTGACTGAACAAACAAACAAGGAAGAAGAGTCAAATAAATGAAACTCCAAGAGAGACTGCTTTCTTAAAATACACTCACACCAGGGATTTCCCTGTCAGTCCAGTGTTTAAGACTCCCAGGTCCTAGTGAAGGGGGCATGGTTTCCATCTCTGGTTGGGGAATTAAGATCTTGCAAGCCACACAATACAGACCGAAATAAAAAAATAAAAATTTAAAAATAAAAAAGTTGTATGTTAAAAAAGTACATCCACACAAAAGAATGAAGGGGCATGTTCAGCTCACACAATTGCTGAGAATCTTGGAATCAGAGTACAGGTCCATCTTCATACTATACCTTCCTATTGTCGTTCTCCTTCAGAGTGGGAAATTGCCTCATACTGATGTTGAAATCATTGAAAAGAATTATTTAAAAAAATAATGTGTAAATTAAAATGTTCTTGGAAGAGAAATCTTGCTTGAACTTATTTAGTTGCCAAATAAGATTTTGAAAGGTGCCAAGAAGTTTCCATTTCATAGAAGAGGAGAAAAAAGTATGTGAGGAATATCTGGAAACCAGTTTCTTCCAATTATTTCTCTAGTATTTCCTCAACATATTTTAATTTTACAACAAAATAATATACCAGCAGCCTCCTATCTGGGCTTGCCAGGTGGCGCTAGTGGTAAAGAACCTGCGTGCCAATGCAGAAGACATAAGAGATGTGGGTTCAATCTCTCGGTCAGGAAGATCCCCTTGAAGAGACCATGGCCACCCACTCCAGTATTCTTCCCTGGAGAATCCCATGGAGAGAGGAGCGGCAGACTACAGTCCATAGCTTGCAAAGACTCAGACGTCACTGAAGTGAAGGCCTTCTATCTCCCGTCCTGCGTAACCCTCCTTCACTTCATGTCTCTCCTTCCTTATGGGTCATTTCCGTATTTTTCTTCTCTCTTGACTCATTCTACTTGGTTTCCAGTTCTGCGTGCTGTCTTTTACTTTGATGTCTGTTCTTACTTTTCTTTGTCCTTTTCCTTTGATGTCTTCCAACCCTTCCTCTGTTTTTCCCTTCACCTCTTTTGCCTGGTGCATTTCCCTGGTTTGTTTCCAAGCTGTTCTTTCCCCTGCTTGGCACTGAGCTCCCTGCTCCATCCTCTTCCCGTCTCACTCTTTCCACCTCTACTCTCCAGGGTTTACAATACAGAATGGCTTTGGAAATCTACTACAGGACTGAGCTGCCTCTCCATGATGTATTCCAGTACACCCAGCAACAGTAGTTATTTCTGTCCCGCCTCCGCACCACTGAACATTTTTCTACAGAATACATGCTACCGGATAATGCTCATAGTGTTGGAAGGTAGTTTGCTTGTATTGGACTTATTTTGTGATCTGGATTCTTTTTTTTAAATATTGGCCTCTTTTATGGTTTATTTATTTATTTATTTATTTATTTTCATCCCTGTTTATTCTTTCGCCTGTGTGGGCCTCCCACTGCAGTGGCATCTCTTGTTGCAGAGCACCGGCTCTGGGCACACGTGCTCCAGAGTGCTGGCTCGGAATTGGACATACTAGTCCAGCCACTCCACGGCATGTGGGATCTTCCCAGGCCAGGGATTGAACCAGTGCCCCTTGCACTGCAAGGCAGACTCCTTACCCACTGGACCACCAGGGAAGCCCAATTCATCTTTTTAATTACAGCCTAGTAGTTGGATAGTCATAGCTTACTGTGGCTTCATTTACATTTAATGATCAGTGATGTTAAAAGTACTTTCATGTACCCCCAATGTTCATTGCAGCTCTCTATACAATAGCTAGAACATGGAAGCAACCTAAATGTCCATTGATGAATGAATGGATAAAAAAGCTCTGGTATATGTATACAATGGAATACTACACAGCTGTAAAAAGAAATGCAGAAGAATCAGTCCTAATGAGTTGGTTGGATCTAGAACCTATCATAAAAAGTGAAGTAAGTCAAAAAGAGAAAGACAGGTACAGTGTAGTAACACATATATATGGAATCTAGTAAGATGGTAATGATAGCACACACAGTGAAGCATTGGAAAAACAGACATAGAGAACAGACTTATGGACATTGTGGGGAATGAATAGGGGGTGGGAGGCCTAAAGGGAGTAACATGGAAACCTATAGTATCATATGTGAAAATGATAGCTATTGTCATTGCGTTGTGGGAATAGGGGATCCTGCAGGGGTGCTGTGCGATGGCCTGGAGGGGTGGGGTGGGGGAGCTGGGAGGAGGGATGGGATCCAGGGATATACATATGACTAATCTGGTATTATACATATCTATAAACAACAAAACACTGTCAAAGTAAAAAGTAAAATAAAATTTAAAAAATATTTTCATGTACTTATCTTCTTTTGTGATGTATCTGCTCAGATATTTTGCTCATTTTTGGCCAGATTGTTCATCTTCTTGAATTGGAATAAGTCTGTACATTCTGGACAAAAGCTCTTTCTTGGATGTTTGTTTGCAAAAATGACCTGTCTGTTGCTAGTATTTTTTCTTGCCTGTGTCTTTCAAATATAGTTTCAACCTTGCTTAAGTTCATGTTAGCAATTTTTTCTTTACTTATGCATGTATAAGAAATCTTTGTTTTAGAAATCTTTACCTAACCCAATGATGCAAATATTTTTGTATATTTTCCTCCAAAATTTTAGTTCTTATATTTAGATCTATGTACAATTTTGACTTTTCCAAAGACTAGAGGAAACAAAGGCCCTTATGCTGGGGATGATTAAAGGCAAAAGGAGAAGGGGGCAGCAGAGAATGAGATGGTTGGGTGACATCACCTACTCAATGGACATGAATTTGAGCAAACTTTGGGAGATAGTGAAGGACAGGGAAGCCTGGCATGCTGCAGTACATGGGATTACAAAGAGTCAGACATGACTTATTGACTGAACAACAACAGCAACAACATTTTGACTCAATTTTTGAGTGTAATATGAGGTTAAGAATCAAGGTCCTTTGGTTCTTTTCTATGCAGATACCCAGGTGACACAGCTCCATTTGTTGAAAAGTCTCCTTCCCCCCATTTAATTTGTGAATTACATAAGCTGCCTTGCATTTGTGGGTCATGATATATTGTCCTAACTATATATTTTTAGATTCAACTTTTTAATATTTTGTTAAGAAATTTTTTCCATTGGTCTTTGACTCTGTTGGTCTTTAGTTTTCTTATGATGTCTTTGGCTCTTTTTTTAGCATCAGGGTATATTACTAGTTCTTATAAAATGAGTTGAGATATGTTTGCTGTTCCTCTGTTTCTAAGAGAGTTGGTTAGGGTTGGCATTATTATATTTGTTTTCAAAATGCAGAGATAAACCCAGAGAGAATGATACAGTAAATATTCATAACCTTTCTCAACCCTCTGAGCTTGTTCTGAAATTGTAAGTCAGATAGTGTCATGTAGGGAAATGCACTGATCCCTTGATCTTTATCAAAAATAAAATTCATATTTTTGCTCAGAGTTCAGCTTTTGGTAGATATTGGAGTGAAGCCAGATCCAGGTCATTTTCTAAACAGCCCTCTGAAGTTTGGAAGGGTGAATTTATCTCCACCAGGGCTTAATTTTCTGCCACCCCAAAAGTTTTCCCACAGGAAGACTGGGCTCAGGCCAGAGAATAAAAACTTTAACAGAAACTGGCACTTGTCTAGATGTGAGTCCAAATCTGTTAGCAATGGCTTTTGCCCGCAAGAAAGTTGTTTCCTCCTCTTGCTCCCCAATAGGCTGTTCTTAATTCCTTGTTAACCATGCTGAGTAATGCAGTCCAGCTTTTACCATGTCCAGCCTCGAGCAATCAAAGATCTGAAAATCAGCAGTCAATTACCATGAATATATTTGTGGCATTTGTAGAGTATCCAGGAGATGGTGACTTTTAACCTGCCGCTGTTTTTTGGGGGGTTGCACACACACACCCTAAGGTGGTTCCTTATAAACAAATGTGCATGATTATTTTGTTCTTCATATGTGTTTTGTTCATTTAAGTAGCAGCACTGACCACGTGATTTTAATGTGGTTAGGGGGAAAAAAACCACATTTTTTTCCTGCTGTCACGCGGTACTCTTATTTGCCACTGATGACTAGAGCAGACGAGGTAAATGCTCTGTAACATTTGATAAATACATTACATCTACTGTAAGCAGTACTAGAGACTTGAAAGCCTTGTTCCCAAGTGAAATAAAACCAGGTTATTGTTCTCATATACCATTTCTCTTCCTTAGGCTTCTTAAGCAGGAGTCGTTGCTGCTGTGACTAGTCTGTCTGCTCTGTCTGGAGCTAATGAAACTCTTGGAAGTTTAAAATAATGGTTATTAATTTTAACAAGATGGAAAATGGGCTTTGTCATCCCGATGATTTAATTAATTCCACAGTGAAAATATCTGTGGTACGTGACACCAAAGGCACACGTTTTCTTCTTCGGTGAGAGCAGAGTGTGTCTTTGTATTCAGTTATTTGAGAGAATTTTTAGCTGCTCCATTTCCTGGATGTTTCAGTGAGTAACCCAGCTTGGGTTGGGGCGGCTGCTGTCCACCAGTTTGTAGGATTGACATGTGGAGAACTGAGTGTCCTTTTCCCCGGTGGCTCAACAGGAAAATCTGCCTGCAGTGCATGAGGTGTGGGTTCGATCCCTGGGTCAAGAAGGCCCCCTGGAGAAGGAAGTGACAACCCACTCCAGTATTCTTGCCTGGAGAATCCCGTGGACAGAGGAGCCTGGAGAGCGGGCAGGACCGAGCATGCCTGCACTACTTGTTTAGTGAGTTTTTAAAAAATGATTTAGATATTAAAAAACTGAAGACTGCAGACGTTTACTCACAGGATTTCCAAAATGACAATCCTAAGAAGAAAAAAGTGAAGGACACTCTCCAGTGATACAATGATAACATTTATGTTTTCAAATGAGTTAAAATGCCAGAAGTTACATGCATTGTGACCTTTTGGATGCAAACATTGTCTCTCCGCTCTTTAAACAGTATCACTAGGAAGCCAAAGTGATGAATATGTATAATAATGAATTCATTCTGTCAACAAAAAGCAGCTCTTGAAAGCATCCGTGTTAATCAGGTACTGTAATGGAATTACAGAAAGAAGAATTTCAGTCTTATTTTTAAAGGGAACCCAACTCTTACCCAAGCACCCTGGAATTACAGCTCTTAAGAATATGTTACAGGGAGAAGAAGTAAGGGAATCAGCAATCTAGAAGACCAAATGGTGTTGGATTATATTTTAAAGTGAACTATAGGTTCCAGGAACCTTGGTTTCATTTTTCTGGGCTCTTATCCTGGCTCTTGCCCTGGTAGACGTATAATTTACAAGAGAGGCAGATTCGAAGTTTATAATAGTTTGAGATCCACTGTTCTTCAAATTCTCAATTTTACATCAGGTTTTTTTTTGTATTATTATTATTACTATTATTATTATTATTATTATTATTGGCTGTGCTGGGTCATCATTGCTGTGTGCAAGCTTTCTCCTGTTGGGGCTCGAGGGCTTCTCATTGCAGTGGCTTCGCTTGTTGTGGAGCATGGGCTCTAGGGTGTCTGTGTTTCAGTAGTTGCAGCTCCTGGGCTCTGGAGCAGAGACTCAGTAGTTGTGGCACACGGGCTTAGTTGCTCCAGGGCATGTGGGATCTTCCCAGACCAGGGATCGAACCCATGTCTCCAGCATTGGCAGGCAGATTCTTAACCACTGGAGCACCAGAAAAGCCCCGCGTCAGTTCTTACTTATCCACAGAGATGGGGGAAAACTGGGATGGCCATTTGATGCAGTGGATAACTCTAAGTAGTTCCTGTCAACAGGAAAATGATTTAGGAAATAAAGTGACAACCCACTCCAGTATTCTTGCCTGGAGAATCCGTGGACAGAGGAGCCTGGAGGCGGGCAGGACCGAGCATGCCTGCACTACTTGTTTAGTGAGTTTTAAAATGATTTAGATATTAAAAAACTGAAGACTGCAGACGTTTACTCACAGGATTTCCAAAATGACAATCCTAAGAAGAAAAAAGTGAAGGACACTCTCCAGTGATACAATGATAACATTTATGTTTTCAAATGAGTTAAAATGCCAGAAGTTACATGCATTGTGACCTTTTGGATGCAAACATTGTCTCTCCGCTCTTTAAACAGTATCACTAGGAAGCCAAAGTGATGAATATGTATAATAATGAATTCATTCTGTCAACAAAAAGCAGCTCTTGAAAGCATCCGTGTTAATCAGGTACTGTAATGGAATTACAGAAAGAAGAATTTCAGTCTTATTTTTAAAGGGAACCCAACTCTTACCCAAGCACCCTGGAATTACAGCTCTTAAGAATATGTTACAGGGAGAAGAAGTAAGGGAATCAGCAATCTAGAAGACCAAATGGTGTTGGATTATATTTTAAAGTGAACTATAGGTTCCAGGAACCTTGGTTTCATTTTTCTGGGCTCTTATCCTGGCTCTTGCCCTGGTAGACGTATAATTTACAAGAGAGGCAGATTCGAAGTTTATAATAGTTTGAGATCCACTGTTCTTCAAATTCTCAATTTTACATCAGGTTTTTTTTTGTATTATTATTATTACTATTATTATTATTATTATTATTGGCTGTGCTGGGTCATCATTGCTGTGTGCAAGCTTTCTCCTGTTGGGGCTCGAGGGCTTCTCATTGCAGTGGCTTCGCTTGTTGTGGAGCATGGGCTCTAGGGTGTCTGTGTTTCAGTAGTTGCAGCTCCTGGGCTCTGGAGCAGAGACTCAGTAGTTGTGGCACACGGGCTTAGTTGCTCCAGGGCATGTGGGATCTTCCCAGACCAGGGATCGAACCCATGTCTCCAGCATTGGCAGGCAGATTCTTAACCACTGGAGCACCAGAAAAGCCCCGCGTCAGTTCTTACTTATCCACAGAGATGGGGGAAAACTGGGATGGCCATTTGATGCAGTGGATAACTCTAAAGTCAGTTGCGTTTGCCTGGGGGTTGTGTGAGCTCAGTTGGAGTATACGTAGGAATGCTCACATAGAGTCAAAACCTCTGGGTCTGGTCTTGACTTCGCCCTGAATTCTTTCTGGCCATTGATAGTCTAATGTATTAAGTGAAGAAAGTGTTCGTTGCTCAGTCATGTCTGACTCTTTGTGATCCCGTGAACTGTAGCCAATCAGGCTCCTCTGTCCGTGGAATTCTCCAGGCAAGAATACTGGAGTGGGTTGCCGTTTCCTTCTCCAGGGGGATCTTCGTGACCTGAGGATGGAACCCAGGTCTCCTGCATTACAGACAGATTCTTTACCATCTGAACCACTAGGGAAGGCCCTAGTGTATTAAAGAGACAGTTAAATTCTTATTTTCTTTAAATATATCATACACACTGGTTTGCTTGTTGAGGTCTTTCTCCATTTATGGTGAAGGCTTTTCACTAGTCAGTCTGCCTTGTCCATCTATTGAATTAACTTTGTCTATTTAAAATGTAAGCTCATACATGTATATGAACAACAAAACTCTGTAAAACATTTAAAATAAAGAATAAAAAAAAAAAGAAAAAAAGAAAAAAAAAAAAAAGAAAGAGGGAAAAAAAAAAAAATGTAAGCCCCCTTAGTACGAAAAGACTGGGTCTTTCCCTGGTGTTTGTTTAGCAGAATACACAAGTTTTTATCTTTAAAATGTGACTTACGGGCCAAAGAACAAAGATGGATGAAAATAGATAAATCAAAGACCAATAGAAGTGGCCCGCCCACCCCTCTCCCTCCCTAACCTGCCCTCCCCTCCCCCCAAAAAAGATTATAAAACATGACTTGAAGGTCTGTATCTGACTTGATTATTGTATCAACATGGATTGTTATTATAAATGATTGTCTTGCTGGAGAAGCTGAATGAAGTGTACATGGGAATTCTCTGTAGTATTTTGCAAGTTTTTACAAGTTTTAATGATAGTTCAAAATAAAAGTATATTTTAAATATTAAAAAAGGAAAGAATGAGTGAATCAGCAGCCTCCCTGGAGAAGGTAAAGAACTCACTTCAGATCAAATAGCTAGTGATGAGACAGGAGGAGAAACACTCCATAGCCAATGATGTGCCTTGATTTTTATTTAGCTTCTTTGTACATCAGGTTGTTCTTGCTCTGCCTTGCCAATGCCTCATTTTTGCATGAAAATTAAATAAAATCATTAACATTAAATTTTTAAAATTAAGCACTGTAAAAGCATGACGCATTTCAGTTTTTATGTGCTTTTAAGATAAAGAATTGATTCTATATTTTTAAATAAAGGGCCCGCATGAGTTTAAATGCACATCGTGATATACTTCCAGGCTTACAATAAAAAAAACTGCAGAAGCCTGAAATTGATGTAGCTTAATCAATCTTACTTAATTAGCCCGATGCTGCCTTTTATTTATATATTTTTTTTTACTACACTCATAAGATAGTTGCTTAGATTCTTTTTTGAAGATACCAGCCTTGCCTTAAGCTATAACTACCATGTTAGCACTTAAATATAGTTCTTCAAGTAAAGCCAGTGAAAAAGTATTAGATTAGGTGGAAAGAATGACTCAACACCCAGGTTAAAGCCAAAAAGAATATGGCCTTGTGTGTTCTTCTGCCCAGTGTGTGTAGGCGAGTGAAGACAGCAAGCTTCTCTTTTTCTGAAGTGTCCATAAAAAGCTTTCGAAAGGTCAGGATTCCAGGGAGATGTCTTTGTTGCTGGCCTCCTCGTTTTCCCCAGGCTGCTTTTGGCGTGTGTGCTTACTGCCTGTCTGCAGAGGAGCAGTAAGGTTATCCTCTGGGCAGAGGAAACTGAGACAGATGGACAGAGCCTTTGGCAGAGGAAGAGCTACGGGCCAAAGACGAAAGATGGATGAAAATAGATAAATCAAAGACCAATAGAAGTGGCCCGCCCACCCTCTCCCTCCCTAACCTGCCCTCCCTCCCCAAAAGATTATAAAACATGACTTGAAGGTCTGTATCTGACTTGATTATTGTATCAACATGGATTGTTATTATAAATGATTGTCTTGCTGGAGAAGCTGAATGAAGTGTACATGGGAATTCTCTGTAGTATTTTGCAAGTTTTTACAAGTTTTAATGATAGTTCAAAATAAAAGTATATTTTAAATATTAAAAAAGGAAAGAATGAGTGAATCAGCAGCCTCCCTGGAGAAGGTAAAGAACTCACTTCAGATCAAATAGCTAGTGATGAGACAGGAGGAGAAACACTCCATAGCCAATGATGTGCCTTGATTTTTATTTAGCTTCTTTGTACATCAGGTTGTTCTTGCTCTGCCTTGCCAATGCCTCATTTTTGCATGAAAATTAAATAAAATCATTAACATTAAATTTTTAAAAATTAAGCACTGTAAAAAGCATGACGCATTTCAGTTTTTATGTGCTTTTTAAGATAAAGAATTGATTCTATATTTTTAAATAAAGGGCCCCGCATGAGTTTAAATGCACATCGTGATATACTTCCAGGCTTACAATAAAAAATACTGCAGAAGCCTGAAATTGATGTAGCTTAATCAATCTTACTTAATTAGCCCGATGCTGCCTTTTATTTATATATTTTTTTTTACTACACTCATAAGATAGTTGCTTAGATTCTTTTTTGAAGATACCAGCCTTGCCTTAAGCTATAACTACCATGTTAGCACTTAAATATAGTTCTTCAAGTAAAGCCAGTGAAAAAGTATTAGATTAGGTGGAAAGAATGACTCAACACCCAGGTTAAAGCCAAAAAGAATATGGCCTTGTGTGTTCTTCTGCCCAGTGTGTGTAGGCGAGTGAAGACAGCAAGCTTCTCTTTTTCTGAAGTGTCCATAAAAAGCTTTCGAAAGGTCAGGATTCCAGGGAGATGTCTTTGTTGCTGGCCTCCTCGTTTTCCCCAGGCTGCTTTTGGCGTGTGTGCTTACTGCCTGTCTGCAGAGGAGCAGTAAGGTTATCCTCTCTGGGCAGAGGAAACTGAGACAGATGGACAGAGCCAGAGGGTGAATTGGAACGACAGAGGAGAGGGCCCGCAAGCTAGGCAGGGGAGGGCACTGTAAGTGAAAAAGACCAGGATGTCCTCTATTTTAATTGAATGGCTTTCTGTTTAGTAAAATCAATCGATATCTCTCTTTTTGTAACTTACCCTGCACTTAGGCACTGGCTATCGTTCTGCGCTCATCTGTTAGCTGGGTTATGGTCTTCAGCGTCATAACTCCGTATTTGAAGGGAAGATGGTCATGTCTGGGTAACATACTAGTGGACCATTTCAAAGCCCTGTGCAGAATCCTTCTGTTGCCTTGTGCTCCAACAGACGAGAGACAACTCTGGTGTTGGCCCAGAGATGGAGGAGCATCTGCCTCATGCTTGGCTTTAGATGCTTTTCTGAGATTTTGTTGTTTGGATGAGAACTATTTTTAAAGTCTTTATTGAGTCTTACAATTGCTTCTGTGTTATGTTTTGGTTTTTTTTGGCCCCGACGCTTGTGGGATCTTAGCTTTCCAACCAGGGAGCAAACCCATACCCCCTGCACTGGAAGGTAAAGTCTTAACCACTGAACCACTGGGGAAGTCCCTTACCTTTAGATTTTAAGACATTATTGTTCTGTTGGCAACCTCAAGGGCAACTCATTCCTGTATCTTGCCTGGGAAATCCCACAGACAGAGGAGCCTCGTGAGCTACAGTCCATGGGGCGGTAGAGTCAGACACGACTGAGTGTGCACACACGCACACACGCACACACACACACACACACACACTGTGCTCCCCTTGCTATTCTCTAAAAGGAAGCCTGTCTTTCTGAATTTGATGATGTATATCAAAACTTTGGCAAACTAACTTAGTATGTAAGAGTTTCTTTTTGAAGGACAGACGTAAACTATCAGTTCGGTAAGTACTCGATAATCCAGGTGACTGAATGTTATTTTTCAGTCTCTGGCATCTCACTGTGCTGATTTATTTTCTGTGAAGCTCAGTCTGGATTAAACCACTGGGATTCCTTGGATTGCCTTACT
Source organism: Tragulus kanchil (assembly GCA_022376925.1). Taxonomy (NCBI): domain Eukaryota; kingdom Metazoa; phylum Chordata; class Mammalia; order Artiodactyla; family Tragulidae; genus Tragulus; species Tragulus kanchil. The sequence goes on along the minus strand of JAIOJX010000003.1, from coordinate 69,749,135 downwards.
CCCCCATGCAGCCTGCTGGGCAGTGGGACCTGCTGGTTTATTCTGTTGACCTCTTTTACACTCTTTGTCTTATAATCCTTTTCTTCATTTGATGTAGCCATACATAACACATTTTCTCTTGAAAGCTTTTGTTCCTTTACGATGCAGGGGTCCTCCTGGGGCTGTATGAAGTCCATGTTCATTCAGTTCATGGCCCTAATCCAAAAATATTTCTTAAGCTCATCTATTCTCAAGAGAGAGCAAGCCATACACACAGACACACACACACACAGAGTTCCTGTAGTGTTGTGCTTCCGTTGTCTATAGTTTTATTGCTGTACTGACAAAAATTTTTCTTTCCCAAAATATAAAAGAAATATTTGAATATACTTGAATCTTTAGAAATGTTAGGAAGGGTGTAACTTGATAAAACTAAAAGCAAACAGGAAAATTAAACCTGTTTATCTTAACTCTACTTTATGAGGCTTAGAAAGAGAATAATAGGAATAGAGACACATGCTATTAATAATGGAACATGTCAGGAATCAAGCCATCGTTATAGTAACATGCTTGGTTGTAAACAAGTTTATGTACTTGCAAAATGTACTACTTTAATCTTCTGAACAATGCACATTTCAGTATCAATAAACAATCTCATTTAATCATTCCCAAATAGCAGATGTTTGATAGAGTGATGTTTTTTCTCCTTGACTAGGTTATATAAGAGGTTGAATGCAGGTTGTTTCTCAGAAAAGATATCAGTTATTATAAATCTTGATCTTTGTAAATCGGAAAGCATCTATCCAGCTCATGGTGCTATGTTCAACTATGTCTGATTCTGTGCGACTCCATGGATTGTAGCCCGCCAGGCTCCTCTGTGTACAGAATCTTCCAGGTAAGAATACTGAAGTGTGTTGCTGTTTCCTACTCCTGGAGATCTTCCCAACTCTGAGATCGAACCTGTGTCTCTTGTGTTTCCTGCATTGGCAAGCAGATTCTTTGCCACTGTGTCACTTGGGAAGCCCATCCATCCAACTTAGAAAGGTATTTATTCATAATAGAATCATAATGCCATTTGATGTTTTTCTTTTTTTCCATTTTAATTGCCCAATGCCTTAGTTGCTACAAGTAATAATTTCCCTTATTGGCTCTGCAAACTATTTGTAGCCACTCCTCCCCACCTTGGCAAATAATAAACAAACAAAATGGAACTCTCTCAGTAGATAGATACCCACCTTGCCATACATGCACACGCATGCGCATGCACACATAGACACACATACACATAGGTGTTGCTTTAAATCCTTTAAAAGGATATGTTTCTAAAATGAATTAGTACCTTCATTACTTGTTCAGTGGACATTATGTAGGGCTTCCCTGGTGTCTCGGTAAAGAATTCTGCCTGCCAGTAGACCTACTGAGTTATGTTAGGTCTTCTCAGTTTCCGTATATTTTCTATATTCTCTCCTAGTCTGGCCATTATTTCTCTATGCTCTCATAAAACCGATAGCAAGTCATCACCCCACTTACTTATGACTTCCGACATTCCTTGGACTTAGAAAATAAGTCACCAAGATTGTCATATCTTTACATCAAGTGTAAGAACAGATAATCTGTAATGTCGATGGGGTAAGCCTCTGAGACACAGTTGAGAGTTTTATTGCTTGAATTTTGTGATTTGATTAATTGCTTTTCAGTTATGTTCCAAATACATGAGATTGCTAGATAAATATTTGTGGATAAGAGAAATGTCACGGTAAGGAAACCCAGATGATAAATGTGATGGTGAAACTATTCCATTGTAATTTGAAATTCCTTGTGTTTCTTTCACCTCATAATCATTGGACTCTGAACCATTGGTCTTGGATGGACTTGGCAATGAAATGACAGTTTTGTGGTTGCTAGTATTTTTCCTTTGTAAATCGGAAAGCATCTATCCAGCTCATGGTGCTATGTTCAACTATGTCTGATTCTGTGCGACTCCATGGATTGTAGCCCGCCAGGCTCCTCTGTGTACAGAATCTTCCAGGTAAGAATACTGAAGTGTGTTGCTGTTTCCTACTCCTGGAGATCTTCCCAACTCTGAGATCGAACCTGTGTCTCTTGTGTTTCCTGCATTGGCAAGCAGATTCTTTGCCACTGTGTCACTTGGGAAGCCCATCCATCCAACTTAGAAAGGTATTTATTCATAATAGAATCATAATGCCATTTGATGTTTTTTTTTTTTCCATTTTAATTGCCCAATGCCTTAGTTGCTACAAGTAATAATTTCCCTTATTGGCTCTGCAAACTATTTGTAGCCACTCCTCCCCACCTTGGCAAATAATAAACAAACAAAATGGAACTCTCTCAGTAGATAGATACCCACCTTGCCATACATGCACACGCATGCGCATGCACACATAGACACACATACACATAGGTGTTGCTTTAAATCCTTTAAAAGGATATGTTTCTAAAATGAATTAGTACCTTCATTACTTGTTCAGTGGACATTATGTAGGGCTTCCCTGGTGTCTCGGTAAAGAATTCTGCCTGCCAGTAGACCTACTGAGTTATGTTAGGTCTTCTCAGTTTCCGTATATTTTCTATATTCTCTCCTAGTCTGGCCATTATTTCTCTATGCTCTCATAAAACCGATAGCAAGTCATCACCCCACTTACTTATGACTTCCGACATTCCTTGGACTTAGAAAATAAGTCACCAAGATTGTCATATCTTTACATCAAGTGTAAGAACAGATAATCTGTAATGTCGATGGGGTAAGCCTCTGAGACACAGTTGAGAGTTTTATTGCTTGAATTTTGTGATTTGATTAATTGCTTTTCAGTTATGTTCCAAATACATGAGATTGCTAGATAAATATTTGTGGATAAGAGAAATGTCACGGTAAGGAAACCCAGATGATAAATGTGATGGTGAAACTATTCCATTGTAATTTGAAATTCCTTGTGTTTCTTTCACCTCATAATCATTGGACTCTGAACCATTGGTCTTGGATGGACTTGGCAATGAAATCACAGGTGAAGTTGCCATCTCTTGGTTGGCATAATCCCATATAGATTTCAGTGTCATTTGTCATGCGGTCTATAGTAATGAGAGCTTAGCTGCTTGCATACTTGGCTCCTTCTTTGTATTCTTATATTCTCTTCTGAAAATTAACTCCACCATGTGGAATAGAAGGCAGGACAGCATGTTGCACCCATTTCGTCTCACTTTTAACTCTGAACCTTGAGGTGCATATTACATAGTTCATACTCAGGATAGTTTTTAAATGATAGAACTATAAATTAACTTTTGTAAATAACGTTGAAGGAAAATCATAGTGCTTACAACCTTGAAAAAATGCTTTTCCTAGCAACATTAATTTTCCATAGTTCCTAATGTCATTTCCATTTACAGTCTTGACCATGATAGATCAGGAAATATTGATTATAGCTCTTGCCCTTTATATAAATAAAAAATGTTAGTTTTGGGGTAGTATATGATTTCAAAGTACATTTCAAACACATATGGGTTCTTGCATATTCCTGTAGCTATCATGAAATACACTGAGGAATATCAGTGGTCATTCAGGCCAGAAGATCAGTTTCCAGTTGGTCTAGCCTTTTATTTCTATGAGAATTAGAGACCTTAGACACCATTGAAAAGCTTCTCCCTCTGACTAGGGGATAAGTGGCACCTCCCTTGGCTCTATGAAAGCTGCAGACTTAGAAATAAAATTCCATTTTTGCACCCACATGGTTGAGATATTGGGGGGGATATGGCTTTGGGATCCGAGTCTCCTAGATCAGATGATTCTTGTTGCATCTGCTCATACGATTTTGCCAACTTCAGTTGGCCAGGTTCCCCTCAAGCTCCTTTCATTGCAAATCTAATCCTATTAGTTCTTTTCCCTTAAAAAAAGAAAAAAAGAGAGAGTATTACTCTTCTTTTTTTGTCCTGAAATAAACTCATTAAGGAATTTATGATAGCCTTCCAGTAAATGATTTCTGTTCCAAGTGGTTTAAATATTTTCAAATGATCTTGCCAGATTACCACAAGGAAACTAGAGTCCATCACCTTTCTAGATTTAGAATTCTCTCATGAGGGGTGGTCTGAAAAAAACAAAATTCCTTTGAAAGAATTATAACTGTATAATTTCTCTTAATAGGGCTTCTTTGTATCTAAATCTAGAGCAGCCACCAGACATTGTGACTTTTTTTTTTTTTTTTTACAGAAAGTTGTACATCGTTTTCAGAAGGTAAAAGTAGAGATGTTGCTTGGAACAAATGATGAGTTTCTAGTGTGTGTAATGCCTGGTATGACTTTTCACAATTATAGAACCTACCCCACATGCATTGTTCTTTAGCTAACCTTGTTCCTGCCTCTTCTGCTTCTCTATTTTATACCTTTCCTCTTTTTTCTGCACAATGACTAAATGTGCAGAATGCAATACAGGCAACGCTCCTACATGGATGCACTTGAACTCAGAATATTGTATTATGATGTTTAAGATCTAAAGCCAGCCCCAGAATGCTTATGTAACTCCAGACATATACCAAACAACAGTTTTATTAATACCAAATTTAGTCATCTTGGAGAACATTGTTTCTAAATTAAATACAATCAACAAGTCTGCTCTCCCTGAAACCCTGTAGCTTTGAGGCCTGTGCCTTCCTACCACTCTTGAGATGTGGGAAAGACACTCACATGTCTGGATGTGTGATTGCTGTGGCCTGGGGTGTGGCTACTGTGGAGAAGATTAGAAGTTGGGAAGAAGGGGGAAAAAGAATTACAGTGAAGATAAAGGGAAAGGGTCAAGGGGAGGGAGGAGGAATAGAAGAGCAGCCCAGATGAGTTCCCTTCTCCTCCTTTCTTCCTTCACCTTATCCTTTCTGGTCCTCACTTCCCAGCCATTTCAAAACTCTCAAGAGTTCACGGGGCTTCCCTGGTGGCTCAATGGCAAAATATCCACCTGCCGATACAGGGGACATGGGTTCAGTCCCTGCTCTGGGAAGATCCCATGTGCCTCAGGGCAACCAAGCTTGTGTCCCTTAATTATTGAGCCTGTGCTCTAGAACCTTAACTACTGAGCATGTGTGCCACAACTCCTAAAGCCCGCTCGCCTAAAGCCTGGGCTCTGCAATAAGAGAAGTCTCTGCAGCGTGAAGTTAATGCACTGCAACTAGAAAACAGCTCCCACTGGCTACAACTAGAGAAAAGCCCCTGCAGCATCGAAGACCCAGCACAGCCAAAAATAAATAAATAAAAATAAACGTTAAAATATTTATGGAAGATAGAGAAGGGCTGTGGCCCCCAGAGTGTATCAGGTGGAAGTCACTGATACAAGCCTTCTTCTAGTATCCCTCTCATTCCTTCTCCCACTTTGCAAGAACCTAGCCCTTACGTGACTTTGATTCAAGTGAGAAGTGGTCGGAGGAACTGAGCTTTGTGTGCACAGGCTTTGTGTGCACGTGAAGAGGCCTGAAGCCCAGGAGCAACAGGGTGGGAAAGGGAAGTCTTTCTCAGGCTCTCAGGGTTTCCAGATATTAGCAGCTGCGTGTGGTACTATTGCTACTTACTTAGGACACACTGTCTTCCATGGTATACTCCCAACTCAAGAATGTAAGTCTGATTTTGCCTCTGGGCCAGGGTGGGGGATTAATGAATTTGATGAAAAACTGATGTTTTAAAACTGATTGTTAGGTGTATCATCTTCAAAGGAAAACAAAACAACAACAAAAAGATGTAGCAAAGTATAGGCATTATTACTGCACGAGAAGGTCAAAATAAGATTATAATTTTCCCTTATAATTTCATGTGTTTGGGGCTTCCCTGATGGCTCAGATGGTAAAGAGTCTGCCTGCAGTGAAGGAGACTGGGGGTTCAAACCCTGGGTGGGGAAGATCCCCTGGAGGAGGGCATGGCAACCCTGTTCTGGAGTGTTCTTGCCTGGAGAATCCCATGGGTAGAGGAGCCTGATGGGCTATAGCGAGATGCAAGGAGTCAGACACAACTGAGCAGTTAACACTTTTCACTTTTAGAAAGCCTACAGTGTGCCTAGAGAGGGTACACACAAAATGAGGGCATATTAACTCTATATGCCTAGACGGGTCAACTCAGATTTGTGGTTCGAGAGGATTTGGACCCTAATTTGTTCACTTAATAGTCTCTGGCTAATTAACTGAATTGATTAGAAGTCAGCCCTGGAGAGCTTAAGGTCAAGGGTTTAGTTTCCCTGTGGACCAGTTTCTCTTCTCTGTTTCACGGTCATTGATTACACTCCTAATCCCTTTTTAGATGACTTGCAAAGTTATGCTATTAATTACAGAGGACTGGCTATGAGTGAATCAAAGTCCAACCATTACCAGAGCATAATTATTGAATAGAATCGGCAGGTCAAAATGGTGCAGGATCAGTGTTATGTGGCAGCCTAAATGGGAGAGGAGTTTGGGGGAGAATGGATACATGTGAATGTATGGCTGAGTTCCTTTGTTGTTCATTTGAAACTATCACAACATTGTCAATCCACTATACTCCAATACAAAATAAAATTTTTTGCAAAAAAAAAAAAAAAATGATGCTTGAGTTATAATAATGAAGTTGCTGTTGGACAAGACCTAGATGAAAATCCCAGCTTTGCCACTTCACTAGAGGACTTTGGGCAAGATGTTCTCTTCCTTTAGTTTCTTTATGTGTAAAATGAGAATGATGTCAGCTTCACAGGGAAGTTATGAGGATTATGTAGATGCTAAAGGACTTCCTTGTAGCTCAGATGGTTAAGAATCTGCCTGCATTGCAAGAGACTAGGGTTCAATCCCTGGATCAGGAAGATGCCCTTGAGAAAGAAATGACAACCCACTCCAGTGTTCTTGCCTGGAGAATCCCATGGACAGAGGAGCCTGGAAGACCAACACTTCTACTACCTGTTACACACAGGATGGAATATGACCTTTGTTTACACGAGGCTTGCTTCCTTGTGATACCTGTTCTTCCGTATTCAGTGTCCTAGGGTCTCTTTCCACTCCTGCATGCTTGCTGCTGAAGATGCCATCTGTTCAGCCTTCATGCTCCACACGACTCCACGCCCTGCTGTCTGGAGCTACTGTAGACCCAGGAGAGCCTGCCTGGGAGGACAGTTTGTCCAGCGATTTCATTTATTTAATAGTACCTTTAAACTCAATTGCCTAGGAAAACACAAATGAGGGCATCTATATGCCTAGACGGGTCAACTCAGATTTGTGGTTCGAGAGGATTTGGACCCTAATTTGTTCACTTAATAGTCTCTGGCTAATTAACTGAATTGATTAGAAGTCAGCCCTGGAGAGCTTAAGGTCAAGGGTTTAGTTTCCCTGTGGACCAGTTTCTCTTCTCTGTTTCACGGTCATTGATTACACTCCTAATCCCTTTTTAGATGACTTGCAAAGTTATGCTATTAATTACAGAGGACTGGCTATGAGTGAATCAAAGTCCAACCATTACCAGAGCATAATTATTGAATAGAATCGGCAGGTCAAAATGGTGCAGGATCAGTGTTATGTGGCAGCCTAAATGGGAGAGGAGTTTGGGGGAGAATGGATACATGTGAATGTATGGCTGAGTTCCTTTGTTGTTCATTTGAAACTATCACAACATTGTCAATCCACTATACTCCAATACAAAATAAAATTTTTTGCAAAAAAAAAAAAAAAATGATGCTTGAGTTATAATAATGAAGTTGCTGTTGGACAAGACCTAGATGAAAATCCCAGCTTTGCCACTTCACTAGAGGACTTTGGGCAAGATGTTCTCTTCCTTTAGTTTCTTTATGTGTAAAATGAGAATGATGTCAGCTTCACAGGGAAGTTATGAGGATTATGTAGATGCTAAAGGACTTCCTTGTAGCTCAGATGGTTAAGAATCTGCCTGCATTGCAAGAGACTAGGGTTCAATCCCTGGATCAGGAAGATGCCCTTGAGAAAGAAATGACAACCCACTCCAGTGTTCTTGCCTGGAGAATCCCATGGACAGAGGAGCCTGGAAGACCAACACTTCTACTACCTGTTACACACAGGATGGAATATGACCTTTGTTTACACGAGGCTTGCTTCCTTGTGATACCTGTTCTTCCGTATTCAGTGTCCTAGGGTCTCTTTCCACTCCTGCATGCTTGCTGCTGAAGATGCCATCTGTTCAGCCTTCATGCTCCACACGACTCCACGCCCCGTGCTGTCTGGAGCTACTGTAGACCCAGGAGAGCCTGCCTGGGAGGACAGTTTGTCCAGCGATTTCATTTATTTAATAGTACCTTTAAACTAAATGGTTCTGAGTGATAGTAGTTATATGGCACTGAGAGGACGGGAGTCTCATAGAAATGTTCTCAAAGATAAATGGGCTGTTCTTTTGGAGGAAATCACATTGACGGGCTTAGCATTGTATCTGAATCTTCATATTTCTTCTACTATCAGGGCCTTCCAGTAAGTTCTTGTCCTAACGTCATTTCCAAGTTTGTGGTCCTTAGTAACTACCTGCTTGTTTCCTTGTTTGCACATTTGCTCCTCTCCTAGGAGAGGGTTGGAAATAATAAAGACCATAAAGAGGACTCGGCATACAAATTATAAGTAAGATCAATAAAACTATGATGGAATGATGCTTTTTCATTCTCCTAAGATTATTAGCTCTTTTTCTTGAGGAGAGAAAAATGCAAATGTGATGCTAATTATGAAGATCCATCTGTTATACTTAAAGGACCAGAGAGTAAAGCCTAAATTTAAAGCTGTTCTGCAGTACTTTGCCATCTTTGAAGACCCATTTTGGAGAAGCTGTTTCCATCTCAAATGAGTTTTGATGTCCTCTAAGGTAGCAGGTCTTCTTGAAGGACTCTGAGCTGCCATTTGAAGAAGCCAGGTTGTTGTACTGTGCTGCCTTTTGTTTGTTTTATTCTGCAGCAAATATGTGGATTGTACCAAATATGTACTTATGGGGACAATTGAGTAACTCTTTGGAAAGTTATGTAAGTTATGAAAAGCAAGCTGCCAACCCCTGAGTACTTGGATTATTTGTCTTTTTTCATATCCCATCTGGGAGGAATTCCAAATAAAACTTCAATTAAAGTTTGTTGAAATCTGTCCTAGGACTGGGCACTATCCTGGTCTTACTGGTCACTGGATGGGTAATTAATTTGACCTCTCGCATCTTCTGTTTTTTAATTTGTGAAATGGGAAATGTTATTTTCAACAAATAACATTCTTTTACAAAGCCCTGAGTTAAAGAACTCTTCTAAGTATTGTTAAATCCCCAAATCCAATCCTTTAATTCATTTTCATTGCATGATATACATCATTAGACCTGGAGATGGAGATTTGTTGGTTACCGAAGGAGAAGTCCTGGTGGAAGGCACTAGAAGTGCTCAGGTTTTTGAATGAGGAGAGAAACTGAGACCATTCTGGGAAATGAACCCTAGAGGTCACAGCTCACAGAAGTCTTTGTGGACAGAAGTCTCTGGCATGATGTCCCGAGTTGTCTTCTCATTGAAAGTCAAGGAAGGACTTCTCAGAAGGAGACTGTTGTAAAGTCGAGGAGGGTGATGAGGCAAAAATTCACAATGTAAAAATTCAGAATTTAGAAAGGAAATTACAAATAGAATTTCAGAACTTGAAGAAACTTCTGAGATGTTTGAGCCTAACCTTCCACTTCAATAAAACTATGATGGAATGATGCTTTTTCATTCTCCTAAGATTATTAGCTCTTTTTCTTGAGGAGAGAAAAATGCAAATGTGATGCTAATTATGAAGATCCATCTGTTATACTTAAAGGACCAGAGAGTAAAGCCTAAATTTAAAGCTGTTCTGCAGTACTTTGCCATCTTTGAAGACCCATTTTGGAGAAGCTGTTTCCATCTCAAATGAGTTTTGATGTCCTCTAAGGTAGCAGGTCTTCTTGAAGGACTCTGAGCTGCCATTTGAAGAAGCCAGGTTGTTGTACTGTGCTGCCTTTTGTTTGTTTTATTCTGCAGCAAATATGTGGATTGTACCAAATATGTACTTATGGGGACAATTGAGTAACTCTTTGGAAAGTTATGTAAGTTATGAAAAGCAAGCTGCCAACCCCTGAGTACTTGGATTATTTGTCTTTTTTCATATCCCATCTGGGAGGAATTCCAAATAAAACTTCAATTAAAGTTTGTTGAAATCTGTCCTAGGACTGGGCACTATCCTGGTCTTACTGGTCACTGGATGGGTAATTAATTTGACCTCTCGCATCTTCTGTTTTTTAATTTGTGAAATGGGAAATGTTATTTTCAACAAATAACATTCTTTTACAAAGCCCTGAGTTAAAGAACTCTTCTAAGTATTGTTAAATCCCCAAATCCAATCCTTTAATTCATTTTCATTGCATGATATACATCATTAGACCTGGAGATGGAGATTTGTTGGTTACGAAGGAGAAGTCCTGGTGGAAGGCACTAGAAGTGCTCAGGTTTTTGAATGAGGAGAGAAACTGAGACCATTCTGGGAAATGAACCCTAGAGGTCACAGCTCACAGAAGTCTTTGTGGACAGAAGTCTCTGGCATGATGTCCCGAGTTGTCTTCTCATTGAAAGTCAAGGAAGGACTTCTCAGAAGGAGACTGTTGTAAAGTCGAGGAGGGTGATGAGGCAAAAATTCACAATGTAAAAATTCAGAATTTAGAAAGGAAATTACAAATAGAATTTCAGAACTTGAAGAAACTTCTGAGATGTTTGAGCCTAACCTTCCACTTCAATGAAAAAGAACCTGCCTGAAATGCAGGAAACCAGGGTTCAATCCCTGGGTCGAGAAGATCTCCTGGAGAAGGGAATGGCAACCTGCTCCAGTATTCTTGCCTGAAGAATAGGACAGAGGAGCCTGGCTACAGCCCATGGAGTCGCAAAGAGTCAGACACAACTGAGAGACTTACACTTTTCTTCCCAATGTTATATACACACCAAGTACCTGAAGTCAGGAAAGATTAAGGTTCTTGGGCAAAGACTCCCGACTTATAAGCAATGGATTCCAGATCAGTTCCATCTCCTGAGTTCCAGCCTAGGGCTTTGGCGACTTATGTTCCTTTGTAGCCATTCAATGCCCACACAGACCTTCTAGCATTTCCAAAGTTTGTATAAAAATGGTGTTTTATAGTCATGACTGACTTGCAATATTGTACGACAGACACCAACACAACATTGTAATGCAATTATCCTCCAACTGAAAATAATAAGAAAACACATCAAGCTTAAGAGGGCTTTCCTCGTGATCCAATGGGTAAAGAGTCCACCTTGCAGTGCAAGGGGCACTGGTTTGATCCCTGGAAGATCCCATGTGTCGCAGAGCAGCCAGACTGATGTGTCCAGTCACAAGCCAGCGCTCTGGTGGCCACTGTGATGGGAGGGCCACAGAGGCCAAAGAATAAAGATGGATGAAAATAAACAAATAAAAAACCAGTAAAAGAGGCCAAAACTTTTAAAAAATAATAAAAAGAAGAAAAGAAAACATCAAACTTAAATAGCTGTCATACTTAAAAGGAATGCCTATGTACATTAATGCCTATGTACAAGTTCCAGGAGATGGTGAAGGACAGGAAGCCTGGCGTGCTGCTGTCCATGGGGTCAAAAAGAGTTGGACATGACTGAGTGACTGAACTGAGCTGACTGAGGTACATTCATTATACTTTTACAGGTATCTCGTAACGTTTGCTTTCATTCCCAATCTGTTAAAATATACCAAAAGATTAAAAAATAATAAAGTAATATTTTAAACTGTGAATGTGAACCATTCGAGAAAGTTTCTATCCACCTGGAAATCTTGTGGGTTTATTTTTTTCCTCTTACAATTAGCCCAAGAGCTTCATACACTGTAGATAGAACTTATTTCTTAATACTCAGAGATGTGTTTTCTGATAAGAAATATAGAATTTTTGATATAATTTTTTAAAAGATTTATTTATTTATTTTGGGTGGGGGTTGGGTTGGGGAGGGAGGGGAGCAGGCGGGCCACTTCTATTGGTCTTTCTCTATGTTCATCCATCTTCGTTCCTTGGCTCCTGTGGGCCTCCCATCGCGGGGGCGTCTGTCGTTGTAGAGCGCCGGCTCTGGGCGCATGCACTCCAGAGCTCTGGCGCGGTAATTGGACACATCAGTCCAGCCGCTCCGCGGCACGTGGGATCTTCCCAGGCCAGGGCTCGAACCGGCGCCCCTTGCACTGCAAGGCAGTGTCCTTACCCACTGAACCACCAGGGGAAGCCCTGATATAAAATTTTAAACAATTTAACACTATGCTTTTTGAAATATCTGAAATTTTCTACTATTACTATTATTTTTTCAAAGACTCAGTTTTCTCGCATAACCATGGAAGACTCTTTGATCTTTACAGAAAGAAGTTGTTTTTTTTTTCCAGAAATCCTGAATTTGATAAGTGAGAAATTTTAAGCAATGTAATAAGAAGAGGGTAATTTTTTCTGCTATGTTAAAAACTTCAACTGGGAAAAAATGCATAAAACAAAGTACCCTGCATCTACACATTGCTATTTCATCCATATTTTATATCACTATGGCTTTGTTGGTCTCTGGTCATTTTTTACGGCTTTTTTAAACCTTCTGATTAAGTGAGAGCCTGGTAACCAATGCATTTAATTAAGCAGATATCAAACACCAAGAAAGAGTGTAACCGAAGATTGTAAATAAAATTAAAGAAAGGGTCCAGGTATTTGCCCTCTCTTTTTGAAACATGAGTATATAATGTACTCCCCAAAGCTATGGTTTCAGTCAACTTGAGAGAAAACTGTGAAGTTGGGAAAATTTGTCTTCGAACCTGTCTCCCTTCCATACCCATGCCATTAGCCTCTTTTTTTATAAGATGCGATACATCATTGCATAATCTGTCCAGGTTGCTCTTTCTAAAGTACTTCTTGGCCATCTCAACTACAAATTAAGTGGTCTCTACCCCTTTTAAGCCATCCTGCGACTTCAGCCTTTCAGGCTCTGTGTTCTAACTAATTCAGTGTACAGCCTGTCTAATGAGGTTGGACTGGAAAAGAAAGTCATTGTTACTTTTTACAGTGATGTCTAAGGAAAATAAGACTAAATGAGAGTTAAAAAATAATATAATAAAATCACAGCAGCTAATGTTTTATGAGCACTTAACCAGAACAAGATTTTTATATTGTGATAGGAGCATCTCTAGTGGTTCAGATGGTAAGGAATCTGCCAGCAGTTTGGGAGGCCCAGGTTCAATCCCTGGGTTGGAAAGATCCCCTAGAGAAGGAAATGGCAACCCACTCCAGTATTCTTGCTTAGAGAATTCCATGGACAGAGGAGCCTGGTGGGCTATAGCTCATGGGGTCAGACATGGATGAGTGACTAACACACACACACGCACACACACACACACACACACTCATAGTATAACTCTTTAAGACTCTTCACTTTTTGGATGAGAAAACTGAGATTTAGAGAAGTTATAAACTAATGGAGGGATTCAGGACTGTGAGTGTTCTCCCACTCCTGCTGGGTTCCAGCAGCTGAACTGCAGGACCATCAAGGGGCGAAGTGGACACAAAGGCTAGGTTATTCTTCTCACCCTCTCTGCCGTTGTTTGGACTGCAGCTCTTTTCCAAGGCTCTTGTTGGGCTTGCAGTGGGATGCTGAAGAGAAACTGGATGAGGGAATGGCATGTTCCGTATCATTTGACCTGAAGCTTTGCATAAAGCATACCATTGTCACTGGACAATCCAATAAATAATAACATTTATTTATTTTCAGATTTTAAGCTCAATACATGTTAATACAAATAATTTGCTTTCTCAAATAAAAAATAAAGGATGGCATTGCTTTACATTTCTATAAATTTTGTTAACATCTGGTTTCAAAGAAGACAAAGTTTCATATTGTGTACTCAATCTGTTTCAAAAATATTGAATAAGTATGAGAGAAAACTGTGAAGTTGGGAAAATTTGTCTTCGAACCTGTATCCTTCCATACCCATGCCATTAGCCTCTTTTTATAAGATGCGATACATCATTGCATAATCTGTCCAGGTTGCTCTTTCTAAAGTACTTCTTGGCCATCTCAACTACAAATTAAGTGGTCTCTACCCCTTTTAAGCCATCCTGCGACTTCAGCCTTTCAGGCTCTGTGTTCTAACTAATTCAGTGTACAGCCTGTCTAATGAGGTTGGACTGGAAAAGAAAGTCATTGTTACTTTTTACAGTGATGTCTAAGGAAAATAAGACTAAATGAGAGTTAAAAAATAATATAATAAAATCACAGCAGCTAATGTTTTATGAGCACTTAACCAGAACAAGATTTTTATATTGTGATAGGAGCATCTCTAGTGGTTCAGATGGTAAGGAATCTGCCAGCAGTTTGGGAGGCCCAGGTTCAATCCCTGGGTTGGAAAGATCCCCTAGAGAAGGAAATGGCAACCCACTCCAGTATTCTTGCTTAGAGAATTCCATGGACAGAGGAGCCTGGTGGGCTATAGCTCATGGGGTCAGACATGGATGAGTGACTAACACACACACGCACACACACACACACACACACTCATAGTATAACTCTTTAAGACTCTTCACTTTTTGGATGAGAAAACTGAGATTTAGAGAAGTTATAAACTAATGGAGGGATTCAGGACTGTGAGTGTTCTCCCACTCCTGCTGGGTTCCAGCAGCTGAACTGCAGGACCATCAAGGGGCGAAGTGGACACAAAGGCTAGGTTATTCTTCTCACCCTCTCTGCCGTTGTTTGGACTGCAGCTCTTTTCCAAGGCTCTTGTTGGGCTTGCAGTGGGATGCTGAAGAGAAACTGGATGAGGGAATGGCATGTTCCGTATCATTTGACCTGAAGCTTTGCATAAAGCATACCATTGTCACTGGACAATCCAATAAATAATAACATTTATTTATTTTCAGATTTTAAGCTCAATACATGTTAATACAAATAATTTGCTTTCTCAAATAAAAAATAAAGGATGGCATTGCTTTACATTTCTATAAATTTTGTTAACATCTGGTTTCAAAGAAGACAAAGTTTCATATTGTGTACTCAATCTGTTTCAATATATTGAATAAGTATATGAAGCAAATTTATGTTCACATGGGTATGTGTGAGGAAAGGAAAGGAATTGTAAAAGGAAATTGTATTTTCAGATAATTACAGATATTCTCCTTTGAAGATATATCAGAACTTGATAAAATTGGTTGAACTCTGAAATTCATCAACACCACTGTCAACAAGCTTGACCTAATTGACATGTTCAGAATGCTCAACCTGACAACAGAATACACAACTTTTCAAGTGCAAAAGGAAGACCATCAAAATAGATGATATGCAAAACTGAAAAATGAGTGTCAATACATTTTAAAAGTTCAATACATTTTGTCAATAAGTTTTTAAAAGTTCAAATCATATATGTTGCTGGGCCAGAATGGAATTAACTTAGAAATGCATAACATGTCTGAAAATTAGCAATAATTTAGAACAGAAGATGTTTGTAAATAACTCATGATCTGAGAAGAAATAAAGAAAGAAATTAGGAAGTATTTTGAACTGCGTGAAAATGAAGATAAATGTATAAAAATTTGTAGAATGCTGCTAGAGCAGTATCTAGAGGGAAACTTACCCTAATAGAGTATCCTTTATTAGAGTAGACTAATCAATGACTGCCACTTCCTCTTTAAAAGTAAAAAAAAGTAAATGAAATCAAAAGTAAGAAAAGAAAGATAATAAATACAGAGTGGAAATCAATGAAATATAAGACAGGCAAAACAATAAGAGAAAATTGCTGAAATCCAAAACTATTTCTTTGAGGGGATCAATAAAATTAATAAAGCTCTAGCCAGGCTGATCAGGGGGCAAAAGGAGAGAGGACACTAATTACAAATATTAGAAACTGTCCTTTTCTTTTAGAGCATGGGGCTTGCAGTGGGATGCTGAAGAGAAACTGGATGAGGGAATGGCATGTTCCGTATCATTTGACCTGAAGCTTTGCATAAAGCATACCATTGTCACTGGACAATCCAATAAATAATAACATTTATTTATTTTCAGATTTTAAGCTCAATACATGTTAATACAAATAATTTGCTTTCTCAAATAAAAAATAAAGGATGGCATTGCTTTACATTTCTATAAATTTTGTTAACATCTGGTTTCAAAGAAGACAAAGTTTCATATTGTGTACTCAATCTGTTTCAATATATTGAATAAGTATATGAAGCAAATTTATGTTCACATGGGTATGTGTGAGGAAAGGAAAGGAATTGTAAAAGGAAATTGTATTTTCAGATAATTACAGATATTCTCCTTTGAAGATATATCAGAACTTGATAAAATTGGTTGAACTCTGAAATTCATCAACACCACTGTCAACAAGCTTGACCTAATTGACATGTTCAGAATGCTCAACCTGACAACAGAATACACAACTTTTCAAGTGCAAAAGGAATACCATCAAAATAGATGATATGCAAAACTGAAAAATGAGTGTCAATACATTTTAAAAGTTCAATACATTTTGTCAATAAGTTTTTAAAAGTTCAAATCATATATGTTGCTGGGCCAGAATGGAATTAACTTAGAAATGCATAACATGTCTGAAAATTAGCAATAATTTAGAACAGAAGATGTTTGTAAATAACTCATGATCTGAGAAGAAATAAAGAAAGAAATTAGGAAGTATTTTGAACTGCGTGAAAATGAAGATAAATGTATAAAAATTTGTAGAATGCTGCTAGAGCAGTATCTAGAGGGAAACTTACCCTAATAGAGTATCCTTTATTAGAGTAGACTAATCAATGACTGCCACTTCCTCTTTAAAAGTAAAAAAAAGTAAATGAAATCAAAAGTAAGAAAAGAAAGATAATAAATACAGAGTGGAAATCAATGAAATATAAGACAGGCAAAACAATAAGAGAAAATTGCTGAAATCCAAAACTATTTCTTTGAGGGGATCAATAAAATTAATAAAGCTCTAGCCAGGCTGATCAGGGGGGAAAAAGGAGAGAGGACACTAATTACAAATATTAGAAACAAGAGGGATGATGTCACTAAAGATTCTATAGAAACTGAAAGAATAATAAGGGAATATTATGAATTACTGCATGCCAATAAACTTGACAACTTAGATGAAAGGGAAAATTCCTTCAAAAAACAGAGACAACCTAAGGAGAAACAGTAAAGATGCTAGCCCTGTATCTATTTTTTAAATGAATTTGTAGACCAATACCTTCTCTGTAAGCAAACTCCAGGTCTAGTTGACATCTCCTGTGAATTCTATCAATCATTTTGGAATAATATTAATTCTACAAATCTTTTTTAGAAAATTGAATAGGAGACAGGACTTCCTAGAAAGGAATCTTACTGTTAATAAAATCTGAACCTGACTGAAGCGACCTAGCACACATACTTTAAATATTTAGAATTTATTTTATGTCACTTACACTTAATTTGTCTAAAATAATTTAAGGGTACAAAATAAAACTGTACTGTTAGTAGTCAAAAAAGGCTAAGATAGACTGCCCTATTAAGAATTCTGGAAAATATTCTAATAATGTTTAGTGCCCTCTCTGTAAGCTTGGTATTAATTTGTTGCAGACAGAAATATATAGCCACAGAGATTCCAGATCTGTGGAATTATACATTTCATATAAAATGTTTTTATCATTTTCCCCCCATCATGCCTCTTTTATTTTTATATTTATTTTCATCATTGGCCTGTGTGGGCCTCCCATTGCAGTGGCCTCTCTCATTGCAGAGTACCAGGTGCTCCAGAGCTCCAGCTGGTAATTGGGCACATGGGCCCAGTCACTTCACAGCCTGTGGGATCTTCCCGGGCCAGGGATCAAACCAGTGCCCCTTGTACTGCAAGGCAGACTATTTACCCACTGGACCACCAGGGAAGCCCGGTTTCCATCATTTTGAAAAATTGTAATAATATTCTTTTAACTTTGTTAAAAAATAATTTTATATTTTATTTATTTTGAGAAAGATTTACTTATTTATTTATTTTATTGTTTGCCTGTGGTGTATCTTCGTTGCTGCATGTGGGCTTTCTCTATCTGCAGCAAGCGAGGTCTATCTTCCTTGAGGTGCATGGGCTTCTCATTATGGTCGCTTCTGTTGGTGTGGAGCGTGGACTCTAGGAGTGCAGGATTCAGTAGTTGTTTGAGAGCTCTATGGTGCACACTTGGTTGCTCTGTAGCATGTGGGATCGTCCCCGATCAGGGATTGAACCAGTGTCCCTTGCATTGCAAGGAGGATTCTTAACTACTGGACCACCAGGGAAACCCCTCCCCCTGCCCATATGTTTTAACTGAATTTCATCTCGCTGCCCTTTTCTGGGCCTGGCACATAAACACGTTCATGTTTCTGGAGCGCCACGTTGCAGTTTCCCTGACTCCTGTGCCCTTGCACTTCACAGGTAGCACAGTCTGGATGTTTCATACACAGCCCACATTATTATCATGGGGCAATGGCTGACAGCTTCCGCTGGCAATCTCACGGTAACTACTTGGAGTTTCTCATTTTCATGACTTTCATTTAGTTAAAACTTTAGTTCTCCAAACTGTGGGACTGAGACTCCAAGATGGAAGTCTGTTTCTAATTTTCCTTGAATTTCCAAGATCAAACGATTTTTAAAAGCTCTTTCATTTTTTATCGAATTTCATATAAGTTTCATATATTTCCATTTTCATGCGTGAGTCCCTTTAGGAACAACCATGATTTTATCTAACTATTTTGTACATGTTCTTTAATATATATGTGTCTGTGTGAGTGTGTGTAATACATATTAGGCTGGCCAGAAAGTTCCTCAACATCTTATGGAAAAACCCAAAGGGATTTATATATATATATATGAGTAACTTATGTGTGTGTGTGTGTGTGTGTATCACACACATATTATATATGTTATATATATATGTATATGTTATATATATATATATGTATGTGTGTGTGTGTGTGTGTGTATATATGCTTATGGGAACATAAAGAAGATGCAGCATAAAGGAGATTTCAGTTACTCCCTTCCATTGCCTTAACTGTAGCTCATACCACTATCCTCGGATTTCTACCATAATGTCCCCGCTTGTTTGACCTGGTCCTGTTTCTCCCACTTCTAATCCACTTCTAGCCAGAGTGAGCATTCTAAAATGGAATCATGTCACAAGACTGCCTAGACTTCTCCCCCAGCTCTTCACTGCTGTGGAGACAGAGTGCAGGCTAATCAGCGTGACGTTCAGGAGGTCCACTGCGCCCTGTTCCCACTGTATCTCGTCTCTCTCCAGTCCATTTCTCATATCTGACTCCTCCTCCACTGAAATTCTTTCTGGTCTTTTCCACAGATAACTCGTTCCTGTTTCTGGAAGCACTCTTTCCCACCTCCTAATTCTTGCTTATCTTTCATGTCTCAGCTTATACTTTTTCCCAGAAGCCTCCTTCCCATGTTGAGTTTCATGCTTTTGTTTCGTGTATCTTGAAGCACCCTGCATTTCTACTATCAGAAGCTTTGTTAGAGCTTTTTGAATTCTCTGTTAACTATCTGTTTCTCTCACCACACCATAAGCTATGTGAGGATGGGGACTATAGTCTATCTTGATCACCATTTTATTCTGTGGGTCTGCCTAGCATAGTATCTTGTTTATGATAGGAGCTGAATGGCAAATGAGTTATATTGAAAAGGAACAGCATACAAAATAAACTAAATGGATTTGTAATCATTTTAGGACAAATGGAATTTGCCAATATAAAGTTTTTCATATTATCAAACGATTTTTAAAAGCTCTTTCATTTTTATCGAATTTCATATAAGTTTCATATATTTCCATTTTCATGTGAGTCCCTTTAGGAACAACCATGATTTTATCTAACTATTTTGTACATGTTCTTTAATATATATGTGTCTGTGTGAGTGTGTGTAATACATATTAGGCTGGCCAGAAAGTTCCTCAACATCTTATGGAAAAACCCAAAGGGATTTATATATATATATATGAGTAACTTATGTGTGTGTGTGTGTGTGTATCACACACATATTATATATGTTATATATATATGTATATGTTATATATATATATATGTATGTGTGTGTGTGTGTGTGTGTATATATGCTTATGGGAACATAAAGAAGATGCAGCATAAAGGAGATTTCAGTTACTCCCTTCCATTGCCTTAACTGTAGCTCATACCACTATCCTCGGATTTCTACCATAATGTCCCCGCTTGTTTGACCTGGTCCTGTTTCTCCCACTTCTAATCCACTTCTAGCCAGAGTGAGCATTCTAAAATGGAATCATGTCACAAGACTGCCTAGACTTCTCCCCCAGCTCTTCACTGCTGTGGAGACAGAGTGCAGGCTAATCAGCGTGACGTTCAGGAGGTCCACTGCGCCCTGTTCCCACTGTATCTCGTCTCTCCAGTCCATTTCTCATATCTGACTCCTCCTCCACTGAAATTCTTTCTGGTCTTTTCCACAGATAACTCGTTCCTGTTTCTGGAAGCACTCTTTCCCACCTCCTAATTCTTGCTTATCTTTCATGTCTCAGCTTATACTTTTTCCCAGAAGCCTCCTTCCCATGTTGAGTTTCATGCTTTTGTTTCGTGTATCTTGAAGCACCCTGCATTTCTACTATCAGAAGCTTTGTTAGAGCTTTTTGAATTCTCTGTTAACTATCTGTTTCTCTCACCACACCATAAGCTATGTGAGGATGGGGACTATAGTCTATCTTGATCACCATTTTATTCTGTGGGTCTGCCTAGCATAGTATCTTGTTTATGATAGGAGCTGAATGGCAAATGAGTTATATTGAAAAGGAACAGCATACAAAATAAACTAAATGGATTTGTAATCATTTTAGGACAAAACCTGAGAACTTATTTTTCTATTCAGAATGAAAGCCACCCAAGCCAATAAAAGAGGCTACACATAAAAAGCAACTTAATTAGCTTAGTGTGTTTCTTTTTTTCCTTTTTTGGCCATCCTACTCAACTTGTGGGATTCTAGTTCCCCAAATAGGGATCAAACCCATGCCCTCAGCAGTGAAACCTCCAGAGTCCCAGTCACTGGACTGCCAGGGGAAAACCCATGCTTATTCATTTCTTGAAACAAGTCAATATTATTCTGCATGAGCCTTTTAAAATTAAGCTAACTTAATTTCACTTATATGAGGTATCTAGAGAAGTCAAATTCACAGAGACAGAAAAAAGAATACTGGTTACCAGGGATGAAAAAACTGGGGAATAGGGAGTTATTTTTTAATGAGGATTTCAGTTCAAGATGAAGAAGTCCTAGAGATGAATACTGGTGCTAATTGCACAAGAATATAGAAGTCCCTCATGCTCTACAGTCTGGATAACTTTGAATATTTCATTGCACTGTGTTCATTGCACGATGCATCAAATATTCCTGAGGCAAGACTTTAAGTCACTTGAAGCATTGCTGATATTCTAGCCAGGTACATTCGTGTGTAATGTCTGAGTTAATCTCGGTATCAGAAGAGACCATGGAGAATTATACACGTGAAAGATCCTTTTACTGATTCTTGGCTCCAATAAAAGCCACCCAGATGAGGCTTCTGACCTGAAATGAACTGTGGAGGGAAAGGAGCTGAAATAAGAGCTTTGGGCTTAAAAGGGTTTGTTTGGGGGGGAACGTGTGCCTGTCACCCACTGTGTTTTCTTGTAATGAAATACACCAGCATTATTTTTTAACTTAATATTACCTAACATTAACACATCACATGTAGTCTGCTGATATGTGTGTAGATCATGAGAGCAGCTTTGTTAGAGCTTTTGAATTCTCTGTTAACTATCTGTTTCTCTCACCACACCATAAGCTATGTGAGGATGGGGACTATAGTCTATCTTGATCACCATTTTATTCTGTGGGTCTGCCTAGCATAGTATCTTGTTTATGATAGGAGCTGAATGGCAAATGAGTTATATTGAAAAGGAACAGCATACAAAATAAACTAAATGGATTTGTAATCATTTTAGGACAAAACCTGAGAACTTATTTTTCTATTCAGAATGAAAGCCACCCAAGCCAATAAAAGAGGCTACACATAAAAAGCAACTTAATTAGCTTAGTGTGTTTCTTTTTTTCCTTTTTTGGCCATCCTACTCAACTTGTGGGATTCTAGTTCCCCAAATAGGGATCAAACCCATGCCCTCAGCAGTGAAACCTCCAGAGTCCCAGTCACTGGACTGCCAGGGAAATCCCATGCTTATTCATTTCTTGAAACAAGTCAATATTATTCTGCATGAGCCTTTTAAAATTAAGCTAACTTAATTTCACTTATATGAGGTATCTAGAGAAGTCAAATTCACAGAGACAGAAAAAAGAATACTGGTTACCAGGGATGAAAAAACTGGGGAATAGGGAGTTATTTTTTAATGAGGATTTCAGTTCAAGATGAAGAAGTCCTAGAGATGAATACTGGTGCTAATTGCACAAGAATATAGAAGTCCCTCATGCTCTACAGTCTGGATAACTTTGAATATTTCATTGCACTGTGTTCATTGCACGATGCATCAAATATTCCTGAGGCAAGACTTTAAGTCACTTGAAGCATTGCTGATATTCTAGCCAGGTACATTCGTGTGTAATGTCTGAGTTAATCTCGGTATCAGAAGAGACCATGGAGAATTATACACGTGAAAGATCCTTTTACTGATTCTTGGCTCCAATAAAAGCCACCCAGATGAGGCTTCTGACCTGAAATGAACTGTGGAGGGAAAGGAGCTGAAATAAGAGCTTTGGGCTTAAAAGGGTTTGTTTGGGGGGGAACGTGTGCCTGTCACCCACTGTGTTTTCTTGTAATGAAATACACCAGCATTATTTTTTAACTTAATATTACCTAACATTAACACATCACATGTAGTCTGCTGATATGTGTGTAGATCATGAGAGCAGCATAACCTCTTTCGTAACTTGCCATTTCTCAGTACTTGCTCAGACGTTACTGACTCATGATACTCTGATACGGTCCACTAAATGGGAATTAGACAAGATTATCTCCTGAAGATTTAAGAAAAAGGAAAAATAACAAAACATCCAAACTAATTGTCTATGCTTACTTCTTTCTCTTACTGTGCAAGCCAAGTTTTAAGATAGCTGGTCTGCCTATTGTTCATTACGCGCGATCATCTTCCTTGGGTTGGCTTGGTATGTGTGTATCTTACCAGGTAAGGGAACATAACTTAAATATGTTATACAAATGTCCTTGTTCGTATAGTTGGCCTTCCAACTGCGACTTTCTGAAGTTGCTTTTCAACTTCTTCATCATGTCTACTTCAAGGTCCTTTTATGGGACTGCTTTGCATAGGCATAAATAGATGATAGAGTTTCCAAGATGGCTCCATTAATTTCTCCATTGTTTCTCAGTAGGAATGAACTTTGATCCTTGAACTTGACAGTCCATTAACATGGGGGGTCGCCAAGTTAATGTTCATTTGGAAAGGATGATAATTACTGGTGGGAAACATCTGATTTCATGCCTTGTAAAACAAAAGTTGGAATAGTGGGCTGTCATTCACCCAAGGAAATCATCTAAATGACATTGAGAATGTTTTTTAAGTTCTTTCAAGATCAGTCATAAAGCTAGAATCTATTTCATCATAGCATGTGTGTGATTAGTGGGCTATGAACCTAAGCCTTAAAGGTTTATGAATTCAACATTCAGCAAAATCTATAAAGAGTAATTTTAAATTGTTCTGTTTTGCAAAATACTTTAAAAATATCTTTTTAATTGAGTTTCTAAATAATAGGCAAATATGGCCTCCAGGTTTCAGATGAGGCTTCTGACCTGAAATGAACTGTGGAGGGAAAGGAGCTGAAATAAGAGCTTTGGGCTTAAAAGGGTTTGTTTGGGGGGGAACGTGTGCCTGTCACCCACTGTGTTTTCTTGTAATGAAATACACCAGCATTATTTTTTAACTTAATATTACCTAACATTAACACATCACATGTAGTCTGCTGATATGTGTGTAGATCATGAGAGCAGCATAACCTCTTTCGTAACTTGCCATTTCTCAGTACTTGCTCAGACGTTACTGACTCATGATACTCTGATACGGTCCACTAAATGGGAATTAGACAAGATTATCTCCTGAAGATTTAAGAAAAAGGAAAAATAACAAAACATCCAAACTAATTGTCTATGCTTACTTCTTTCTCTTACTGTGCAAGCCAAGTTTTAAGATAGCTGGTCTGCCTATTGTTCATTACGCGCGATCATCTTCCTTGGGTTGGCTTGGTATGTGTGTATCTTACCAGGTAAGGGAACATAACTTAAATATGTTATACAAATGTCCTTGTTCGTATAGTTGGCCTTCCAACTGCGACTTTCTGAAGTTGCTTTTCAACTTCTTCATCATGTCTACTTCAAGGTCCTTTTATGGGACTGCTTTGCATAGGCATAAATAGATGATAGAGTTTCCAAGATGGCTCCATTAATTTCTCCATTGTTTCTCAGTAGGAATGAACTTTGATCCTTGAACTTGACAGTCCATTAACATGGGGGGTCGCCAAGTTAATGTTCATTTGGAAAGGATGATAATTACTGGTGGGAAACATCTGATTTCATGCCTTGTAAAACAAAAGTTGGAATAGTGGGCTGTCATTCACCCAAGGAAATCATCTAAATGACATTGAGAATGTTTTTTAAGTTCTTTCAAGATCAGTCATAAAGCTAGAATCTATTTCATCATAGCATGTGTGTGATTAGTGGGCTATGAACCTAAGCCTTAAAGGTTTATGAATTCAACATTCAGCAAAATCTATAAAGAGTAATTTTAAATTGTTCTGTTTTGCAAAATACTTTAAAAATATCTTTTTAATTGAGTTTCTAAATAATAGGCAAATATGGCCTCCAGGCATCACTTGAACTTTTACTTTCAATAATTCAGCTTTTCTCCATGGTGGACAGCTGGTCCGTTGACAACATAATAGGAAAGCATCACTCGATAGATGGGCATCTACACATGTAATTTAGGTTTTCTTTGTGATCTCATGGACAGATATTACATATTGCTGCCACCAGCAGTAAGAAGGTCCTCCTGGCAAAACAGAAATGATCATGCACAACTGCTTTTCAGTTCTGCATCCAGACAGTTTTTTAGTTTTGAGAATTTAAAGACAAAGGATTGCCGTTTATAAGAACAGACAGTAGAGGGGCTTCCCTGGTGGTCCAGTGGGTAAGGACACTGCCTTGCAGTGCAAGGGGCGCCGGTTCGATCCCTGACCTGGGAAGATCCCACGTGCCACGGAGCGGCTGGACCGATGTGTCCAATCACCGAGCCGGAGCTCTGGAGGCCATGCGCCCAGAGCCGGCGCTCTGCGACGACAGAGGCCACTGCAATGGGAGGCCCACACGGGCCAAAGAACAAAGATGGATGAAAATAGAGAAATGAAAGACCAATGGAAGTGGCCCACCCTCTCCCCTCCCTCCCCACTCCACTCTGCGCCCCCCACCAAAAAAAGAATAGACAGTAGAATTCATGGGATTTTTTGAAAAATAATTATTTTACTTTTACTTTTACAGAGTTTTGTTGTTTACAGTTATACATAAATCCTTGAACTTGACAGTCCATTAACATGGGGGGTCGCCAAGTTAATGTTCATTTGGAAAGGATGATAATTACTGGTGGGAAACATCTGATTTCATGCCTTGTAAAACAAAAGTTGGAATAGTGGGCTGTCATTCACCCAAGGAAATCATCTAAATGACATTGAGAATGTTTTTTAAGTTCTTTCAAGATCAGTCATAAAGCTAGAATCTATTTCATCATAGCATGTGTGTGATTAGTGGGCTATGAACCTAAGCCTTAAAGGTTTATGAATTCAACATTCAGCAAAATCTATAAAGAGTAATTTTAAATTGTTCTGTTTTGCAAAATACTTTAAAAATATCTTTTTAATTGAGTTTCTAAATAATAGGCAAATATGGCCTCCAGGCATCACTTGAACTTTTACTTTCAATAATTCAGCTTTTCTCCATGGTGGACAGCTGGTCCGTTGACAACATAATAGGAAAGCATCACTCGATAGATGGGCATCTACACATGTAATTTAGGTTTTCTTTGTGATCTCATGGACAGATATTACATATTGCTGCCACCAGCAGTAAGAAGGTCCTCCTGGCAAAACAGAAATGATCATGCACAACTGCTTTTCAGTTCTGCATCCAGACAGTTTTTTAGTTTTGAGAATTTAAAGACAAAGGATTGCCGTTTATAAGAACAGACAGTAGAGGGGCTTCCCTGGTGGTCCAGTGGGTAAGGACACTGCCTTGCAGTGCAAGGGGCGCCGGTTCGATCCCTGACCTGGGAAGATCCCACGTGCCACGGAGCGGCTGGACCGATGTGTCCAATCACCGAGCCGGAGCTCTGGAGGCCATGCGCCCAGAGCCGGCGCTCTGCGACGACAGAGGCCACTGCAATGGGAGGCCCACACGGGCCAAAGAACAAAGATGGATGAAAATAGAGAAATGAAAGACCAACAGAAGTGGCCCGCCCACCCCCCTCCCTCCCCACTCCACTCTGCGCCCCCCACCAAAAAAAGAATAGACAGTAGAATTCATGGGATTTTTTGAAAAATAATTATTTTACTTTTACTTTTACAGAGTTTTGTTGTTTACAGTTATACATAAATCCAAATCAGTTTTAGGTATACCCTTGACCCCTCTCACATGAACCGCCCTCCCAGTCTCTCTCCACCCCACCCCTCCAGGTTGTTGCGTAGCCTCATGTAAGTCCCCTTAGTCCTTCAGCACATCCACAATGGTTATCTCTTTTACATATGGTAATGTAGGGTTCCATGTTACTCTTTCCAAACTTCTCATCCACTCCTCCCTCCCGCCAGTGACCATAAGTCTATTCTCTGTGTCTGTTTCTCCATGGCTACTCTGCATATGTATTTATCAGTACCATCTTTCTAGATTCCATATGTATGTGTAGTATACTGTATTTGTCCTTCTCTTTTTCACTTACTTCACATTATATCCTAGGTTCTAGATTCACCCATTCACCATTGCAGCAAAAAGAATCAAATATCTAGGAATAAACCTACCTAAAGAGACAAAAGAAACGTACACAGAAAATTATAAGACACTAATGAAAGAAATCAAAGACAACATAAATAGATGGAGAGATGTTCCATGTTCCTGGGTTGGAAGAATCAATGTGAAAATGACCATGCTACCAAATATTATCTACACATTCAATGTGATTCCTATCATGGAAATTTTATCTTGCTTTCCATGCTTATTTGCAGCCACACACCAGGAAGATCCTCTTTTTCCACCTCTCACCATGTTTATGTCCCTTTTTTAAGTTGAAATAGAGTTGATTTATACTGCTGTGTGTTAGGTGTACAGCAGAGTGGTTCTGTACACACACACACACAGATGTGGGTGTGTAATATGTGTGTACATATATATATGTACATATATACATATATGTAAACTTTTCTAGATTCTTTTCTCTTATAAATTATTACAAGATAGTATGTATAGTTCTCTGGCTATGTAGTAAGTTGGTCCCTAAAATATCTTTCAAGACTTTTCTAACTATGGCATTTTCTTTCCTCCCCAGATACCACAGAGTTCGCCTCTTCTGATTTTTATAGGCCAGATCTCGGAGGGGTCTTAAGTTGTGAAAGTGTTAGTTTCTCAGTCATGTCCGACCCTTTGCCACCCCATGGACTGTGACCCACCAGGCTTCTCTGCTCATGGGATTCTCCAGACAAGAATACTGGAGTGTGCTGCCATTTCCTTCTCCAGGGGATCTTTCTGATCCAGTGATAGAACACGGGTCTCCTCCAGGGCAGGCATGTTCTTTACCATCTTAGTCACCACTAAGTATGAAAGAAATCCTGTAATTTTGGTACGTTAAGAAAACTGATACGGTGGGTCCCAATTTCTAGATAGAAGCATTCTCCCCTGTGCTTTCTTAAGAACAGTTCTTTTAAATGGCAAAGCCTTAGTTTCCCCCACATAATAAGTGCTACCTATAGAAATAAGAGACAAAGGGTGATTTGCATTTGTCAAACCTACCTAATAAGGTTCAAGTTGAGGTAGAGATTACACTTTGACAGATTCAAGCATACTCTGTATGTTGACTGCATAGTTTTCAGACACTTGAAAAGTCTTTGGGAAATAAACTTTATTTCTGAGGGTGTGGTATGCATGAGTTAAGAGGGAAGCTGCAGGGAAACACTGGGTACCGACTCCAAAGAGACTGTTTGAAGGAGGCTCAGCTGATTAATATAAAGGTCAGGGCAGCTGTTGAAGTCGAAAAATGACCATGCTACCAAATATTATCTACACATTCAATGTGATTCCTATCATGGAAATTTTATCTTGCTTTCCATGCTTATTTGCAGCCACACACCAGGAAGATCCTCTTTTTCCACCTCTCACCATGTTTATGTCCCTTTTTTAAGTTGAAATAGAGTTGATTTATACTGCTGTGTGTTAGGTGTACAGCAGAGTGGTTCTGTACACACACACACACAGATGTGGGTGTGTAATATGTGTGTACATATATATATGTACATATATACATATATGTAAACTTTTCTAGATTCTTTTCTCTTATAAATTATTACAAGATAGTATGTATAGTTCTCTGGCTATGTAGTAAGTTGGTCCCTAAAATATCTTTCAAGACTTTTCTAACTATGGCATTTTCTTTCCTCCCCAGATACCACAGAGTTCGCCTCTTCTGATTTTTATAGGCCAGATCTCGGAGGGGTCTTAAGTTGTGAAAGTGTTAGTTTCTCAGTCATGTCCGACCCTTTGCCACCCCATGGACTGTGACCCACCAGGCTTCTCTGCTCATGGGATTCTCCAGACAAGAATACTGGAGTGTGCTGCCATTTCCTTCTCCAGGGGATCTTTCTGATCCAGTGATAGAACACGGGTCTCCTCCAGGGCAGGCATGTTCTTTACCATCTTAGTCACCACTAAGTATGAAAGAAATCCTGTAATTTTGGTACGTTAAGAAAACTGATACGGTGGGTCCCAATTTCTAGATAGAAGCATTCTCCCCTGTGCTTTCTTAAGAACAGTTCTTTTAAATGGCAAAGCCTTAGTTTCCCCCACATAATAAGTGCTACCTATAGAAATAAGAGACAAAGGGTGATTTGCATTTGTCAAACCTACCTAATAAGGTTCAAGTTGAGGTAGAGATTACACTTTGACAGATTCAAGCATACTCTGTATGTTGACTGCATAGTTTTCAGACACTTGAAAAGTCTTTGGGAAATAAACTTTATTTCTGAGGGTGTGGTATGCATGAGTTAAGAGGGAAGCTGCAGGGAAACACTGGGTACCGACTCCAAAGAGACTGTTTGAAGGAGGCTCAGCTGATTAATATAAAGGTCAGGGCAGCTGAGCAGGTGCAAACGCAGCTGGTGAATCAGGCCTTCTAGAAACACATAGGCTATTAAGCTGTGTGTTTTGTCTATAAAACTTCTTTGTGCCTTTGGTCACTTTATTGAAAATCATTACTCCCTCCATTTTTGCTTCTGTGAAAGAATATGAACAGCTATTTACAGTTATAAAAAGTACTTGGATTTTAAATATATCTTTAAAAAACCTTTTGGTTAATCCTAATCTATGTTGGCAAGCTTCAAACTGGAAAAAGGCCCCCAAGAAGCAAAGAGAAATCATTTCTGAATTCCTTGTCAGCAAGGGAATGTGCTTTTCAAAAATTGAGACTGGTGTGTGCAGAACTCATAATGATTAAAATTTCCATAAAAATTAGGATTTAGGAGGAATTATCAACTTAAACCACTTTGCCCAAGTGATTAAGAATGTAACAGCTTTAGTAGAAGTTAAAACATTTTCATTAATTTGAGAATACTAATTTACCTCTTACTTCTGCATTTACTAAGAAATGCAGAATTTATTGGTTCTAAAGGTTTTTTTTTTTTTTTACTTAGAATGTTTTAGTGAATTTTATTAAATAAGAATTATAATACTTTTCTTCACTTTTGTTTTTGGAGATGAGGGTGGGAATACCAAATTTGTTTTGAATCCATTTCATCCAAAGCTGCCTGGAAAATGCTCCTCTCTTTCTTTGTTCAACGATATAAAAGACTTTGACCTTAGAAATGCCCTCCTTCTCTTTGGGTAGTCTTCCCCAAGAACAGTTCTTTTAAATGGCAAAGCCTTAGTTTCCCCCACATAATAAGTGCTACCTATAGAAATAAGAGACAAAGGGTGATTTGCATTTGTCAAACCTACCTAATAAGGTTCAAGTTGAGGTAGAGATTACACTTTGACAGATTCAAGCATACTCTGTATGTTGACTGCATAGTTTTCAGACACTTGAAAAGTCTTTGGGAAATAAACTTTATTTCTGAGGGTGTGGTATGCATGAGTTAAGAGGGAAGCTGCAGGGAAACACTGGGTACCGACTCCAAAGAGACTGTTTGAAGGAGGCTCAGCTGATTAATATAAAGGTCAGGGCAGCTGAGCAGGTGCAAACGCAGCTGGTGAATCAGGCCTTCTAGAAACACATAGGCTATTAAGCTGTGTGTTTTGTCTATAAAACTTCTTTGTGCCTTTGGTCACTTTATTGAAAATCATTACTCCCTCCATTTTTGCTTCTGTGAAAGAATATGAACAGCTATTTACAGTTATAAAAAGTACTTGGATTTTAAATATATCTTTAAAAAACCTTTTGGTTAATCCTAATCTATGTTGGCAAGCTTCAAACTGGAAAAAGGCCCCCAAGAAGCAAAGAGAAATCATTTCTGAATTCCTTGTCAGCAAGGGAATGTGCTTTTCAAAAATTGAGACTGGTGTGTGCAGAACTCATAATGATTAAAATTTCCATAAAAATTAGGATTTAGGAGGAATTATCAACTTAAACCACTTTGCCCAAGTGATTAAGAATGTAACAGCTTTAGTAGAAGTTAAAACATTTTCATTAATTTGAGAATACTAATTTACCTCTTACTTCTGCATTTACTAAGAAATGCAGAATTTATTGGTTCTAAAGGTTTTTTTTTTTTTTTACTTAGAATGTTTTAGTGAATTTTATTAAATAAGAATTATAATACTTTTCTTCACTTTTGTTTTTGGAGATGAGGGTGGGAATACCAAATTTGTTTTGAATCCATTTCATCCAAAGCTGCCTGGAAAATGCTCCTCTCTTTCTTTGTTCAACGATATAAAAGACTTTGACCTTAGACCACAGTGGTCCCAACCAATGACATCAGTTTAAACTCCCTGAAGAGAGGAGATGAAATTATGCTTGTACTTGCAAGAAGCAAGGCATCTCAGCATAGAGAAACAAAGCCTGATTCTGTACTTTTTATTCCACATTTAAAAGTGTTTGTTCTCTTTTGTAAGGTTTGTTCTCTTTTGTAAGGAAGCTTGAAGTCATTATGTAAGAGAATACAGCCTGTCCTGGTTTTTATGGGTCTGACTTTTTTTTTTGGATATGGACCATTTTTGAAGTCTTTATTGACATTGTTACAATATTGCTTCTCTTTTTGCTTACTGGTTTGTTGGCCGCAAGGCGTGTGGGATCTTAGTTTCCTGACCTGATTCAACCTGCACTCCTTGCATTGTAAGGTGAAGTCTTAACCCTTGGGCCATGGTGGCAGTCCCCCCATGGGACTGTTTTGATAGATTAAGTGGTTGGAGTAGCACACCCAAGACTTAAAATCTACACTTGTTGCCAAACTGGACTTAATCCATTTCTTGTTTCTTAAAAAAAAAAAAAAATGGGGGTGTGTGGGGTGAGGGAGGACAGAGTAGCATTGCTAAAACGTTTCGGAAATGGCGAATCCAGAATCCTGGGTTGGGTCATTGGGCAGCATCCTATATATCATTAACTACTGGAATCCGTTTTCTACCTTCACTTTCCCAGTCAGGGTAGGATGAATATGACTGTTGATACGCCATACAGTTCTCAGGGCTAGATGGACGCAGTGGATAGTTTGTGTTAATGCCAGAGATAACTGAGGGGATAAATAGGAAAGATGAAGCTGTTTAAGCTCCCAAAGACAATATTGTAAGATTTCTGTGACTGAATCAGATTTTTATTTGGGTAACTGAAGTAAATGCACAGTTGCTATTCGGAGCTTTGAGGCATTCTGCCCTAATGAGGGTGTTGAGACATCTGTCATTTAAGATGTAGAGTAAACATCAGTGTCTGACATTCAAGACCCATCTGTCATTTAAAATGTTAGTTTCCAAATTTTTTCTTTCCAAAGCTGCCTGGAAACTGCTCCTCTCTTTCTTTGTTCAACGATATAAAAGACTTTGACCTTAGACCACAGTGGTCCCAACCAATGACATCAGTTTAAACTCCCTGAAGAGAGGAGATGAAATTATGCTTGTACTTGCAAGAAGCAAGGCATCTCAGCATAGAGAAACAAAGCCTGATTCTGTACTTTTTATTCCACATTTAAAAGTGTTTGTTCTCTTTTGTAAGGTTTGTTCTCTTTTGTAAGGAAGCTTGAAGTCATTATGTAAGAGAATACAGCCTGTCCTGGTTTTTATGGGTCTGACTTTTTTTTTTGGATATGGACCATTTTTGAAGTCTTTATTGACATTGTTACAATATTGCTTCTCTTTTTGCTTACTGGTTTGTTGGCCGCAAGGCGTGTGGGATCTTAGTTTCCTGACCTGATTCAACCTGCACTCCTTGCATTGTAAGGTGAAGTCTTAACCCTTGGGCCATGGTGGCAGTCCCCCCATGGGACTGTTTTGATAGATTAAGTGGTTGGAGTAGCACACCCAAGACTTAAAATCTACACTTGTTGCCAAACTGGACTTAATCCATTTCTTGTTTCTTAAAAAAAAAAAACTGGGGGTGTGTGGGGTGAGGGAGGACAGAGTAGCATTGCTAAAACGTTTCGGAAATGGCGAATCCAGAATCCTGGGTTGGGTCATTGGGCAGCATCCTATATATCATTAACTACTGGAATCCGTTTTCTACCTTCACTTTCCCAGTCAGGGTAGGATGAATATGACTGTTGATACGCCATACAGTTCTCAGGGCTAGATGGACGCAGTGGATAGTTTGTGTTAATGCCAGAGATAACTGAGGGGATAAATAGGAAAGATGAAGCTGTTTAAGCTCCCAAAGACAATATTGTAAGATTTCTGTGACTGAATCAGATTTTTATTTGGGTAACTGAAGTAAATGCACAGTTGCTATTCGGAGCTTTGAGGCATTCTGCCCTAATGAGGGTGTTGAGACATCTGTCATTTAAAATGTAGAGTAAACATCAGTGTCTGCGTACATTCAAAGTGATGTTCGTTCCCGCCGTTTTTAATATTCAGCCATGTACATTATAAGGAGATTGCTGGATAACATGTACATAAAGTTCTTAAAAATCAAAGAGTAATGCAAAAATAAGACGTAGCCAGTGCTTTGTAACTCTAGTATTAGTTCTGTTGCATCCTAAAAAAAAAAGCTTTAATCTCTTCCTTAAAACTTTTAGGAATTAGAGTATATTTCTAGCCAATCAAATATTCAGTTTTGAATGTATTATACTCCATGTGGATAAATAAGAACACCTAAATAATTTGTTCAAGTCCACTATTCAAATATTCCTGTGGCATTTTTTCCCAAATCTCAATAAAAAGTATTAGCAACTAATTCAGCTTTTACCCCTACATTATCCAAAAGAAAAAAAAGAGGGGAGACATAAAACTGGCCATAGGTGAAAAGGCCTTGTTCATTTCATTCATTTGTTCGTTTACTCATTCATATATTTTGCCAGGACAGAGTAGAAGTGGGCTGGTGGGGTGGGAAGGCTAGTGTGGGTTTTGTTTTGTTTTAGCTTGAGCTTATTTTGGAAGCTGCTGTATAAAGTCATTGGCCTTTTGAAGCAGATCTGCCTGTGGATGGAGGGCTGCCAGGACACAAGAATAAATCCTCTTTCTCTCACCCTTATAATGCTCTAAATCTTCCAACAATACTGGTTCCATAACTTCAAATCCCAAGCCTTCTTCTTCCTTTCTTTCCCTTTCTAAACATGTTCGGGTTCTGAATCGTAGGAAGCACAGGGCCCATCTGATGGCTGGGCTGGGTTCCTTGTCACCACCTCACAGACTTGGAATGCAGCCCACATGGGGAGCTCCCACATTGATACGCATACAGAGGCTAGATGGACGCAGTGGATAGTTTGTGTTAATGCCAGAGATAACTGAGGGGATAAATAGGAAAGATGAAGCTGTTTAAGCTCCCAAAGACAATATTGTAAGATTTCTGTGACTGAATCAGATTTTTATTTGGGTAACTGAAGTAAATGCACAGTTGCTATTCGGAGCTTTGAGGCATTCTGCCCTAATGAGGGTGTTGAGACATCTGTCATTTAAAATGTAGAGTAAACATCAGTGTCTGCGTACATTCAAAGTGATGTTCGTTCCCGCCGTTTTTAATATTCAGCCATGTACATTATAAGGAGATTGCTGGATAACATGTACATAAAGTTCTTAAAAATCAAAGAGTAATGCAAAAATAAGACGTAGCCAGTGCTTTGTAACTCTAGTATTAGTTCTGTTGCATCCTAAAAAAAAAAAAGCTTTAATCTCTTCCTTAAAACTTTTAGGAATTAGAGTATATTTCTAGCCAATCAAATATTCAGTTTTGAATGTATTATACTCCATGTGGATAAATAAGAACACCTAAATAATTTGTTCAAGTCCACTATTCAAATATTCCTGTGGCATTTTTTCCCAAATCTCAATAAAAAGTATTAGCAACTAATTCAGCTTTTACCCCTACATTATCCAAAAGAAAAAAAAGAGGGGAGACATAAAACTGGCCATAGGTGAAAAGGCCTTGTTCATTTCATTCATTTGTTCGTTTACTCATTCATATATTTTGCCAGGACAGAGTAGAAGTGGGCTGGTGGGGTGGGAAGGCTAGTGTGGGTTTTGTTTTGTTTTAGCTTGAGCTTATTTTGGAAGCTGCTGTATAAAGTCATTGGCCTTTTGAAGCAGATCTGCCTGTGGATGGAGGGCTGCCAGGACACAAGAATAAATCCTCTTTCTCTCACCCTTATAATGCTCTAAATCTTCCAACAATACTGGTTCCATAACTTCAAATCCCAAGCCTTCTTCTTCCTTTCTTTCCCTTTCTAAACATGTTCGGGTTCTGAATCGTAGGAAAGCACAGGGCCCATCTGATGGCTGGGCTGGGTTCCTTGTCACCACCTCACAGACTTGGAATGCAGCCCACAGAGCCGCCCCTGCCCTGGCCGGGGAGCTCCCCCAGGCTGGGCGAGAGTTCATTGATGTGCTGAGTATTACAAAGACTTAATTCTGTGCTGAAAGGTTAAAAAGAAAGGAAAGGGGAGGGGAGAGGAGAGAGGAATAGAGATGAGGTTTGCGGAGAATGGTTTATTCAGCTAATGAACTTTTGCGGAATGGCTAACAAGGAAGAATTTTGCTGAAAGAAACTTCGTCATTGATATGACTCTTTCTGCCTTCTGTTTGCCCTTTGGAGGGGGAGGAAAGTGAGAGATGCAAGGGATTAAATGATAGAAGGGCACAGAAAGATGGCTTTTATAAAAGCCAAGCAAAACCTCTCACTTTGGTTTCCAGTTTATGTTTATAGGAAGGGAAGCCTCTCTCGGACTCCCCCTTGCAGCCCTGTCTCCTCTAACATCCTGCAGCGAGCAGCCAAGACCTAATTTAGCCTTGTCAATCCGCACACAAGTCAAAGTCGAGGGATTCCCACAGATTGTTCTGCACGGCGGCTGCCAACAGACACTGCCTTTGGGAGAAAGGCTGAGTAGTCAGTCTTTATGTAAAGCATTGTCTTATTCTCCAAAGGGTATGAACAAACCAGGGTGTTTTCACTGCAAAGAAAAGACACAGATACAAAGTATAATAAAAGCAGCTTTGTTCCACCTTTGTTCCTAGAATTGAGAGGAGTTTCTGTATGCCCCTGGGCTTTTCTAAATTTGTAATAAGCTAAGTGTCTAGCCAAGGACAGAAGAAATCTGCAAATGACACTTTAAAACAGAAATGTTTTCACCTTTCTGAAAACAGCACTTGTACGAAATGTATTCATCACTCTAGTGCCTGCCTGTGACAGATGTTTATATGCCTATTAAAGGCAATGAGGTTAAAAAAAAATAGGTGCTGGGACTAGCAGAACTGAGGTTTTTAACAACTTGAGGAAGAAAATTTGATTTGCATGCCATTTACAAATGATTTCTAACACCCCTGACACTGGAGTTACAGAAGTTTAAAAATCATACAATGGCTTTCCAACTTTCCTGTGTTTGATTTATGTTCACACAAACTAGAAGAGAGAGAAAGCTGGCACTCTCTCTTCTTGTAACTAAATAATGCATCCCGCATTAAATAGGTGAACCTGATTCTAAGATTCTTCAGTTTCAGGCTTCTGACTTTATTACCCAAGGTTTAAGAGGTTGTAGGGAAAGGAGCTCAAGGTGGGAGAAGAGAGAAAACCTTTTTGTTCTCCATCTTTTTATCCTTTAAGCTGTAAGATCACAGGTATCGTTACGTACCACCCCACTGGACAGTGTGGATAACTTCTGGTTTCAGTTGAGAACATATAGAGTAAACAGACTGGCCAACTAATGTAATTATCACAATATTCTTTAATGTCTTCTACCCCCTTTTTTACATTTTAACATTTTAAGGTTTATTTGCTCATTGAGCAAATAAATACTGGGCATCTACAATATGTCCGGCAGTTGTCCTAGACCTTTCGGATATTTGAATGGGCAAAACAGATGAAGATAGAAGCCCCTTGGGGTTAATAGTCTAGGGTAGAATCTTTGAGTTGTAGAGCCTGATTCTGATTGTTTAGATTTTTCCTCTAGATCTTTTCAATATACATAATCCTAGCAAAGACTTTAGCTTGTATTAGTTTTGTTTGTTTGGGGTTTTTTTTGGCCACTTCTATTGATCTTTCATTTGTTTATCTTTGTTCTTTGGCCTGTGTGGGCCTCTCATCACAGTGGCCTCTCTCATTGCAGAGCACTGGCTCTGGGTGCATGCGCTCCAGAGCTCCGGCTTGGTAGTTGGACCCATGGGTCCAGCCGCTCCGCAGCATGTGGGATCTTCCCAGGCCCCAGGGATCGAACCGGCGCCCCTTGCAGTTCAAGGCGATGTCCTTACCCACTGGACCACCAGGGAAGCCCTCATATTAGTTTTTATTTGCCACTCACACTGTGGTTTATGTTCCCTCTATGCTTGGTGTTCAGACGTTGGTGCGTGGATGTAAATGAAAGTGAAAGTGTCAGTCACTCAGTCATGTCCAACTCTTTGTGACCCCGTGGACTGTGGCATGCCAGGCCTCCCTGTCCTTTACCATCCCCCTGAACTTGCTCAAACTAATGTCCATTGATTTAGTGATTGTCCTCTGTCATCCCCTTCTCCCTCTGCTGGGACTTAGCACTTAACTAAGGAGATAAATTGACTGCCAATGGGAAGCGCTTGACAAGAGTCAAGCTCAGCCCTTAAACTGTGGAGCCTGACCACTGGTTTTATTTATTCTCCCATTCACTTATAAATTTATTTAGTCTTCACCCAGTCAATTTTTGGACATTGCAAACTATGTTCCAGACCGTGGCCAGTCACTGTGGGGAGCAAGGGTAAACCAGACAGCCCTTGCCTCTGGAATTCAGTCCAGTGGGGAACCAAGATGCTTCTTAGCAACACCATTCAGGACGTAAGTGTTTTTTCAGCTGGTCTTTTTATTTTTTCGAGATTCTTATGGCAAGTTGTCCCCGCCATGAGAGGAATCCACCAGGAACATATTGATTACAGATTTAAGTTGTCTGACATGTGTGTGCACATGCTGGGTACACACACACACTTAGGCACACGCAGCAAGATTTACTTTTCCCCAACTTTGCCCAGCTGCTTTTCCTTCTACTGTCAGGCGCAACCATATAGTGATATACAAGCCTTTCAGGATTCCGACGAGGTTCCTGCCCAACTGAATTATTTCATTCTATGCTCCGTGTCAGTTCCTGGAAATTAACAATAGACTGTTTCATGTTGATCTTTGATCACACCAGCTCAGTCATGGTATTTTTCCAGATGTTTCTGTCTTGGGTTGCTATTACAAAAAGCCCAGGCCAAGTTGGCCTGTACCAGGGGCTGCTTTTTGCAAAATGACCTGATCATCTGCTCCCTGAGGGTTAGGAAGAGAGAGAAACCCCGACTTGAATATCTGAATGGTCTCTTGAATTATACTTGTTTCTTAAGAAAAAAAAAATACCATGTCCAATATCAAGACAAAGACATTGATTGGGCCTGGTTCTAGCAACTTGGTTATGTTTTTAAGGAAGTTAACAGGCTGTTTTCTTTTAGTGTACCCCCAATGGTCTAATGTTCCCAAGAGTCTAAAGGCCAATAATCCTGGAAAAACACCTGGAACTGCCAAGAGAGTATGCCCTTTAGGTATCTGGGCAGAGATAAGACAAATAATTGGCATTACTGTGCTCTTTGTTAAGGTTTCATAAGCAAAAATTTCATGGCATGTTTTAGCACAAATGGCAAAAAATGAACCCACAGCAGAAGGGACTTGAAACTTTCAGTGTGAAATATACTTCATTGAACTGGAAAAACAAGTGACAGAAATTCTGTGACAGAAGAGAGATTCTCCTGAGTCCATAACAGTAAGAGCAGGGGACCTTGTGCTGCCTGCACTCTAGTCACAGGTGACTTTGAAGACATTTTCATTTATTTATTTTCTGGCCACATTGTGCGGTGTAAGGGCTCTTAGTTTCCCCACCAGGGACTGAACCCATATCCCCTGCAATGGAAGCACAGAGTTTTAATCACTGGACTGCCAGGAAATCCCTAGGACATTTCTAGATATACTGAAGCACATGCCCTAAAGCTCTGTATGAATGAGTAAAAGCAATTTCTTGGGAAATGATAAGAACCAGTCCCTCGATAAGTTCCCACTAAACAGTGGCCTAAGTCTGACTCTAGAAAGAGTAATGAAGAGGAATATACTGTATGAATGTTGACATTTCCATTCTCACAACTGATGCTTATTTTATTAAGGCTTTCTGAAGTGACCTGGGCTATTACTCACACATAACATTATTTACTGAGCTTAATTTCTAGATAGGAAATACCTTTTTGGATGCCTACATACTCTACATTCCCTCCTAGGAGTATTTCAGACAGCAACATGTAGTTCTGTGCATGAAAAGACATGGATGAGAATGTTCGTGGAACCATCTTTTGTACCAAAGAAAAGCTGGAAAGTATCAAAATGCCTATCAACAGTAAAGTGGATATATTCTGGTATAATCACTATAGAATGCTAAGCAGCAGTTACAATAAACCTATTACAGCAATGCTCGACCATATGGATGACATAAACATCTCACAAACATAATGCTGAGTGAAAGAAGCCAGAACAAAAGAGTCCCAAATTTACGATTGTCATTTATATCAGTACAAAGCCAGGCAAACCAGTCTCTTCTGCTTAAAGTTAGGATAATGGTTACCCTTTTGATAGGATGGTGATTAAAAAGGAGCAGAAGAAGGCTTCTGAGGTGCCAGTCATTTTGTTTTTTAATCTGGATAGAGGCTGCTTTTGTTTAGTCACTAAGTCGTGTCCAGCTCTTGCTACCCCGTGGACTGGTGCTCACCAGGCTCCTCTGTCCATGGGATTTCACAGGCAAGCATACTGCAGTAGATTACCATTTCCTTCTCCAGAGAATCTTCCCAACCCAGGGATAAAAACCACATCTCCTACACTGGCAGGCAGAGCCACCAGGAATGCCCAAGTAAAGGTTATGAGGGTATATTCAGTTCAACTCAGTTGTTCAGCTGTGTGCAACTCTTTGCAACCCCACGGACTGCAGCACACCAGGCTTCCCCGTCCATCACCATCTCTCAGAACTTGCTTGTATTCATGTCCATGGACTCAGTGATGCCATCCAACCATCTTGTCCTCTGTCATCCCCTTCTCCTTCTGCCTTCTATTTTTCCCAACATAAGGGTCTTTTCTAATGAGTCACCTCTTCACATCAGGTGGCCAGAGGATTGGAGCTTGAGCTTCAGCATCAGTCTTCCAGTGAACATTCAGAGTTGATTTTCTTTAGGATTGACTAGTTTGATCTCCTTGCAGTCCAAGGGACTCTCAAGAGTCTTCTCCAACAGCACAGTTCAAAGGCATCAATTCTTCAGGGCTCAGCCTTCTTTATGGTCCATTTCTCACGTACATAGCTTTGACTATATGAACTTTTGTTGGTAAAATGATGTCTGTACTTTTTGATATGCTGTCTGGGTTTGTGATAGATTTTCTTCTAAGGAGCAAGCTTCTTTTAATTTCATGGCTGCAGTCACTATCCACAGTGATTTTAGAGCCCAAGAAAATAAAGTCTGTCATTGTTTCCATTGTTTGTCCATTTATTTGTCATGAAGTGATGGGATCTGGTCATAAGCACATATGCACTAGTGCCCAGCC
This sequence comes from Tragulus kanchil, assembly GCA_022376925.1. Lineage (NCBI taxonomy): Eukaryota > Metazoa > Chordata > Mammalia > Artiodactyla > Tragulidae > Tragulus > Tragulus kanchil. The sequence continues at coordinate 69,708,736 of JAIOJX010000003.1, read as the reverse complement.
GCATGGGTTCCAGGCCCGCTCAGTCCTTTATCAATAATATAACTTTGGGTAAATCTCTGGCTCTTATATCAGTGCCAGGCAAACCAGTCTCTTCTGCTTAAAGTTAGGATAATGGTTACCCTTTTGATAGGATGGTGATTAAAAAGGAGCAGAAGAAGGCTTCTGAGGTGCCAGTCATTTTGTTTTTTAATCTGGATAGAGGCTGCTTTTGTTTAGTCACTAAGTCGTGTCCAGCTCTTGCTACCCCGTGGACTGGTGCTCACCAGGCTCCTCTGTCCATGGGATTTCACAGGCAAGCATACTGCAGTAGATTACCATTTCCTTCTCCAGAGAATCTTCCCAACCCAGGGATAAAAACCACATCTCCTACACTGGCAGGCAGAGCCACCAGGAATGCCCAAGTAAAGGTTATGAGGGTATATTCAGTTCAACTCAGTTGTTCAGCTGTGTGCAACTCTTTGCAACCCCACGGACTGCAGCACACCAGGCTTCCCCGTCCATCACCATCTCTCAGAACTTGCTTGTATTCATGTCCATGGACTCAGTGATGCCATCCAACCATCTTGTCCTCTGTCATCCCCTTCTCCTTCTGCCTTCTATTTTTCCCAACATAAGGGTCTTTTCTAATGAGTCACCTCTTCACATCAGGTGGCCAGAGGATTGGAGCTTGAGCTTCAGCATCAGTCTTCCAGTGAACATTCAGAGTTGATTTTCTTTAGGATTGACTAGTTTGATCTCCTTGCAGTCCAAGGGACTCTCAAGAGTCTTCTCCAACAGCACAGTTCAAAGGCATCAATTCTTCAGGGCTCAGCCTTCTTTATGGTCCATTTCTCACGTACATAGCTTTGACTATATGAACTTTTGTTGGTAAAATGATGTCTGTACTTTTTGATATGCTGTCTGGGTTTGTGATAGATTTTCTTCTAAGGAGCAAGCTTCTTTTAATTTCATGGCTGCAGTCACTATCCACAGTGATTTTAGAGCCCAAGAAAATAAAGTCTGTCATTGTTTCCATTGTTTGTCCATTTATTTGTCATGAAGTGATGGGATCTGGTCATAAGCACATATGCACTAGTGCCCAGCCGCATGGGTTCCAGGCCCCGCTCAGTCCTTTATCAATAATATAACTTTGGGTAAACAGTCTCTCTGTCCTTGTCTCTTTGTTTATAAAATGCATGTGTGCTAAGTCACTTCAGTCATACCCAGCTCATTGTGACCCATGGACTGTAGCCCACCAGGCTCCTCTGTCCGTGGAATTCTCCAGGCAGGAAGACTGGAGTGGGTTGCCATGCCCTCCTCCAGGGGATCTTCCCCACCCAGGGGAAAGAACTTGCATCTCTTAAGCCTTCTGCACTGGCCGGCAGATTCTTTACCACTATCACGGTCTGGGAAGCCCATTTATGAAATGGGGGTGGGGGATGGGGTAATTGTAGCACAATCCTAGTGTAGTTAACAAAATTCAGAGAACAGTTCCAGACACACAATTCAGTCGTTCTTAGCTGCTATTTTTATTTGTCCAGATAACATTATGCTTCCTATCATGACTCCTGAATGAGAAAAGGGAAGGAACGAAATTCAGAAGACCTAGGAGTAGATCGAGATTCTTCTGTCTGCTAACTCTCAAACACAACTTTCTTTCTTAGCTATTCTGAAAATACAGTGTGTTGATCACTTATAGCTAAGTGTATACAAACTCCCCTCATTAAGTCTGGTTCTGTACAATTATTAGGTTCTTGTTGGTAAATATTGACAGTCTCCTGATTAGGTTGCACAGGTTAAACTATATTAATAGACCCAAGAATGTCTAAGGGCTGAAATGCAATAAAAATTTATTCCTAGCTCCCATTATGGCCCAGGTAGATGTTAGTAGACGGCTTTCCTAGGATGACTCAAGAACCCAGGCTCCTACTCTACGGGTACCATTCTCTGAGCCTCAGCTACCTGTGTATTCATACTTGAAACAAGGGGGAAAAGGGCCTAGAGATACACTGAGTTTTTGAAAAGCCATGATATGAAACAGTCCACATTATTCCTTTGACATTCCTTTGACTAGACTTCAGCTGATGCCTCTCCAATTGAAGGTCCTGAGTTTTAATTTCATGGCTGCAGTCACTATCCACAGTGATTTTAGAGCCCAAGAAAATAAAGTCTGTCATTGTTTCCATTGTTTGTCCATTTATTTGTCATGAAGTGATGGGATCTGGTCATAAGCACATATGCACTAGTGCCCAGCCGCATGGGTTCCAGGCCCCGCTCAGTCCTTTATCAATAATATAACTTTGGGTAAACAGTCTCTCTGTCCTTGTCTCTTTGTTTATAAAATGCATGTGTGCTAAGTCACTTCAGTCATACCCAGCTCATTGTGACCCATGGACTGTAGCCCACCAGGCTCCTCTGTCCGTGGAATTCTCCAGGCAGGAAGACTGGAGTGGGTTGCCATGCCCTCCTCCAGGGGATCTTCCCCACCCAGGGAATGAACTTGCATCTCTTAAGCCTTCTGCACTGGCCGGCAGATTCTTTACCACTATCACGGTCTGGGAAGCCCATTTATGAAATGGGGGTGGGGGATGGGGTAATTGTAGCACAATCCTAGTGTAGTTAACAAAATTCAGAGAACAGTTCCAGACACACAATTCAGTCGTTCTTAGCTGCTATTTTTATTTGTCCAGATAACATTATGCTTCCTATCATGACTCCTGAATGAGAAAAGGGAAGGAACGAAATTCAGAAGACCTAGGAGTAGATCGAGATTCTTCTGTCTGCTAACTCTCAAACACAACTTTCTTTCTTAGCTATTCTGAAAATACAGTGTGTTGATCACTTATAGCTAAGTGTATACAAACTCCCCTCATTAAGTCTGGTTCTGTACAATTATTAGGTTCTTGTTGGTAAATATTGACAGTCTCCTGATTAGGTTGCACAGGTTAAACTATATTAATAGACCCAAGAATGTCTAAGGGCTGAAATGCAATAAAAATTTATTCCTAGCTCCCATTATGGCCCAGGTAGATGTTAGTAGACGGCTTTCCTAGGATGACTCAAGAACCCAGGCTCCTACTCTACGGGTACCATTCTCTGAGCCTCAGCTACCTGTGTATTCATACTTGAAACAAGGGGGAAAAGGGCCTAGAGATACACTGAGTTTTTGAAAAGCCATGATATGAAACAGTCCACATTATTCCTTTGACATTCCTTTGACTAGACTTCAGCTGATGCCCCTCTCCAATTGAAGGTCATCTGGCAAGTGTTATTGAAGTGCATGCCCCAGAAGAAAAAAATGATTTTTGGAAACCAGCTTTGTTTGCTAGGATTTAGAGGTAGGTGAGGGTTATAGCTCCCCGGTGATGGCCTCACTGCAAATTTATTGTCGCTGTTTTTCATATGTTAATTCGTGCCTGAATCTCCGCAATCCCGTGAACAGCAGCATGCTTGGCTTCCCTGTTTTTCACTATCTCCAGGAATCTGTCTGCAATACAGGAGACCTGGGTTTGATTCCTGGGTTGGGAAGATTACCTGGAGAAGGGAATGGCAACCCACTCTGGTATTCTTGCCTGGAGAATTCCATGCACAGAGGAGCCTGGTGGGCTACAGTCCATGGTGTCACAGAGTCAGACACGAACTGAGTGACTGACTCTGAGTGACACTGACACTGAGTGACTAACACTTTCACTTTTCACTCCTCTCTCTCTCAAACTTTTTACTATTTCTTCCCACTAGAGGAAATGGAGACATGAAGACAAGATTGTTGGGTGAAAGATCCATTTGCCTTTGGAAACCCAGCATCAATGACTGAATTAAAGTTGGTGCCCGAAGAAGAGAATGAATGATTGTAGCTCAGTTTTTGTACTCATTGAAAATGGTTATGAAACTTGTCTCTCAGCCTTGTGGGTTAAGATAAAGGCAGACTCTCCTTTGCTACATTGAAAGAGTGTCCTGCTATTACTACCATCCACAGCAACTAGTTTGTGCGAACTAGGGTTTTCAGACTTACCGCAGTTAAAAACAAAGGAGAGGAAAGGGGCCTTCCCTGGTGGTCCAGTGGGTAAAGAGTCCACCTTGCACTTCAAGGGGCATCGGTTCAGTCCCTACCTGGGAAGATCCCACATGCCGCAGAGCGGCTGGATCTGTGTGTCCAGTTATGAGCCAGCGCTCAGGTTCTTGCGCCCAGATCCAGTCCTCTGCAATGAGAGAGGCCAGTGCAATCGGAGGCGCACACATGCCAAAGAATAAAGATGGGTGAGAATTAATAAATAAATAATCAATAAAAAGAGGCAAAAATTTAAAAAACGAAAAAGATAAAATGGAGAGGAATGAACTGAATGGTGAAGCAGATAAGCAGGTAACATTATCCTTCTGTTTTCCAGACCGAAATAAACTTACGAGCAGACAGGCACTCTCCCCACATTAAATAAAGCCTACCTGGTTTTTGTTTTTGTGTTTCATATTTTGTGATGGACTTCTCAGGTGGCTCATTGGTCAAGAATCCACCTGCAGGAGAATGCAGAGTTGATTTCTGGGTCAGGAAAATCCCCTGGAGGAGAACATGGCAATCCACCCCACTTCTTTCCTGGGAAACCCACGGACAGAGGAGCCTGGCGGCACAGTCCATGGGATCACAAAGAACATGACAGGACCGAGCGACTGAGCCTGCATGCGCGCACATTTCATGATGCTTTTCTCTGTTGTTTTTATGTGTTAACATAACATGACATGTGATAACTTTTTTATTTAAATTCTAATAAAATTATAATATGATTAAAGAAAAAAGAGTCATAAGGGGACAATGAATTCCTGATTCAATAACCTTTAGAAAAGAAGGAAGTCATGAAAATGTTAACATTCTTCAGAGACTTTCTTCTTGGAAAACATCCCAAAGCCACTGTGCACTGATTGGTTATTCTAGTTGGGGATTCTCTGACTGGTTTTGTACAAAATGCTTGGGTTTAGGTCACGCTACATAGAGCTACATCTCCCTGAGATTTGGAAAGTATCCGTTTGTGAATGTTATCCATCCTTTTTTGTTTTCCCAGATACTGGGCACATTTTTATCTTTCAGGATGGTTTTTTGTTAGTTTTGTGTCATTGTTGCAGATGAGAGAAGTTCTGTGTTCCTGAAATGATACTTGAAGTGGTGTTTTCTAGATCCTAAACAGATTGTTCATTGCTGAGGTGGAATATTTGTTTTTAAGTGCTGTGGTGGGGTTCCAAGGGAATACTGGAGACCACCTTACTTGTGCTGGGGGCGATGATATAATCTTCATAGTCTGTGGTTTTCACCATGGCGATGGGAATAGAATGTTCAGCCCTTGGAACTCTTCTGCATTCTTAAGTAAGCTTGCATAATACTGCTGAGGACAAAGCCATTGCCTGCTTGAAAGCCATGTGAATGAATACATTTGGCCTCAGGATTTTTGAACGGTTGTGAAAGACTTTGTTTCTTGACTTTGTTCTTTTTCAAAATCACAGAGAATTTTTCTTCAGATGATGTCCTTGTTAAACTGTGATGTGTAATTTAAATTGGTAGACACTTTTAGCACATAAACTTACGGATAAAATACTTGAGTATCTGAACAATGATTTCCAGTCTGTAAAATCTCTTAAGAATTTTTATTTTACATAGAAGCTCTCATTCTAAACATTTTTTTTTTTTTTTTGGACTTTGTACTGAGTAAGTTCCAGGACAGGATTCTTTTGTTGGGAACAAAAATGATAAATCGTCTAGAACCCAGCTTAGGGATTCTGGTGTACTGTTGGATAGCCTTGAGGAATATTGAGTTATTCTTTTTTCTAGAAGATGACTAATGCCAAAAGAAGCCTTTTGTTATAGAACAAATTGTTTTGGATGGATTGGTGTTTTCTTTTTTCTTTTTTTGTCACATTATTTCTTTTCTAACCAAGTACCAGTCTTAAACGCTGTTAGCCAAAGACCATTCTGATAAGTTTTATCCAAATAACTTAATGGTTACTTTAGGAAATGTAGAGAGCTACTGTGTATGTTGAACTGCCATGCTATAATCAGAAGTGGGGCCTGACTGCTCACTGCTCAAAAGCCAATAAAGAGGCCATGTTGGTGTAATGAAAAGTGTGCTTTATTTTGGAGCCTGGAAACTGGGAGTGGGAAGCTGGATGGACATCTGTCTAAAGGCCGACTCCTCTCCACCCTGACAACTGGGGACAAGAGCTTTTATAGGTGGAGGGAGGGGAGCACATGCAGAAGCAGCAGTCGGCTCTGACAGACATCTTCAGATTGGTCATCGGCGGTCTGACCAGCGTCGTCTTGGTTGTTCTGGTCTTGATGCGTCTGTCTGCCTGAGGGTCTGGGGGCCAGAAACCATAGGGTCCTGCTCCATTTCAATGATAGAGTGTATATGGTGGAAGGTACTCAGTAAGGAGGGCTTCCCAGGTGGTTCAGTGGTCAAGAATCTGCTTGCAGTGCAGGAGTTGCAAGAGACACAGGTTCGATCCCTGGGTCAGGAAGATCCCCTGATGGAGGGCATGGCAACCCATTCCAGCATCCTCCTGGAGAATCCCATGGACAGAGGAGCCAGGAGGGCTATAGTCTGTTGGGTCACAAAGAGTCAAACACAACTGAAGTGACTTAGCATGCGTGCACACACTTAGCGGCCGCTTGGTTTTCAGACATTTGTGTCCTTAAAGAGCATCAGGGCTTAGAGTACTACCGTAACAAAAAATGCCCCTGGATGCCAGTCGTAGAATTTCTCAAGTGATTCTTAGTTTGGACTATGAAGTATTTAGGTGTTGGATCAGATAAACTCAGGAGATAAGTCTTGAAGAGAAAAACGCTCTTAGAACTATAAATCAAAAAACATTTTGGTTTATAGATCTAAGTGACGTTGTAAGAGTCACCTGCTTCAAACTACAAACTCCTCATACTTTAGGGTGCATTAGGCCATTTTTCCAGCTGTGGAATACCCGAGCCTTCGTTGTTGTGGTGCTGGTAGCAGTAGTGCTCGTTGTTCAGTCGTGTCTGACTCTGCAACCCCATGGACTGTAGCCTGTCCATGGAATTCTCCAAGCAAGAATAATGGAGTGGGTTGACCTTTACTCCTCCACGGAATCTTCCGGACCTAGGGAGCAAACCTGGGTCTCCTGCATTGCAGTCAGAATTCTTTACCATCTGAGCTACCAGAGAAGCCCTAACCCTAACCCTAATGTTGTAAAAGAATGTTATTTTGGGTGGAATAAAACAAATGAGAAGTCCTTATTTTCTTAAAGTCAACCAATGTATTCAATTCAAAAAAAATTATAACACAAACTTCTCATGCTTTCCTTTACTGTTAAAAATAGTCTCTAAATTTTATTTCTGGTCGTATCCCTGGAAGCCCCAAACGAACTGACTTGCTGTTGTTGAAGTTGACAGGCAAGTGTCTCTGTGACAGGCCTCAGCTTGTCTGCCATGGTCCACTTCTATATGAACTTGATTTTTATTTTTCGGTGACTTTTATTTTTCAACTTTTCATAGGAATTCCATCTGGCCATTAGTTGAAAGGTAAAATGCAATTTTTGTGTGTGTTCTTGATGCATTATTATTAGAGCATTTCAGTTTCTTATAATGAGAACTGAAAAGTCTCTGGGTATTTATAATTGACTATAGGCAAGCACTAATTCAGAAAAATCTGTAAAAGGGACCAAATAAATTATAGTTAATTAAAATGGTTATATTAGGAACTTTGTAACATTGTTTTTAATTTGAGTATGAAAGGATATCTTCATTCCAACAGCATAATTCCCTTGCTTTCTGGTCTGGGAGTCTGGGGTGTGATTTCTGCTTGTATTAGGGTAGTTTATTTTAGTCTGCTGATTAGGCCATCAAGATGTGGTTATAAATAGAAAGCAATTTCAATTTCTGGTACTGACTTGTAAATACGTTTACCTAAAACTCAGCTATTTCTCAGCCTAATTGAATAGTTTATTCAATAGTTTTCTGACATTCTTAGGACTACATGCATATCATGTTTGCTTATTTCATTTCCAGTGGGGTATTTCAAGAGGGATTTGAGATAACTAAACTCAGACATCCTGGTTTATTCTATGGCAGTACAAAGATAAAAAGGAGTTTCTGCCATCCACTTCCACACCTGTTTTTATGCAGAAGGAAAGCACAGTGCCAGGCTCTGTGTCCCAGATAGGGGTCTGTCACCTTCCATGAGATCTCTGAAAGGAAATGCCCTTGTTTCTTTCCAAGAGAATACAGTACGGTTTATCTGATTCTAATCACTGATTTGTTACTTAGTCACTGGTGACTAATTAAACTGCAACTTTGGTAAAGTGATTCTTGAAATTAAAAAAAAAAATGGTGGATCAAAATCAGTTGGATGCAAAGATGTATGTTCTGTGTATTTCTGTGTATAGATGGGTTAGTGAATGTGAAGGTGAAAGGCCTTTTCAAACGAACAGTTGTTGTGTAGAAGAGCATCACTTTCTGTAATATTTCATTAAACGAACTGACTTGCTGTTGTTGAAGTTGACAGGCAAGTGTCTCTGGCCATTAGGTCCACTTCTATATGAACTTGATTTTTATTTTTCGGTGACTTTTATTTTTCAACTTTTCATAGGAATTCCATCTGGCCATTAGTTGAAAGGTAAAATGCAATTTTTGTGTGTGTTCTTGATGCATTATTATTAGAGCATTTCAGTTTCTTATAATGAGAACTGAAAAGTCTCTGGGTATTTATAATTGACTATAGGCAAGCACTAATTCAGAAAAATCTGTAAAAGGGACCAAATAAATTATAGTTAATTAAAATGGTTATATTAGGAACTTTGTAACATTGTTTTTAATTTGAGTATGAAAGGATATCTTCATTCCAACAGCATAATTCCCTTGCTTTCTGGTCTGGGAGTCTGGGGTGTGATTTCTGCTTGTATTAGGGTAGTTTATTTTAGTCTGCTGATTAGGCCATCAAGATGTGGTTATAAATAGAAAGCAATTTCAATTTCTGGTACTGACTTGTAAATACGTTTACCTAAAACTCAGCTATTTCTCAGCCTAATTGAATAGTTTATTCAATAGTTTTCTGACATTCTTAGGACTACATGCATATCATGTTTGCTTATTTCATTTCCAGTGGGGTATTTCAAGAGGGATTTGAGATAACTAAACTCAGACATCCTGGTTTATTCTATGGCAGTACAAAGATAAAAAGGAGTTTCTGCCATCCACTTCCACACCTGTTTTTTATGCAGAAGGAAAGCACAGTGCCAGGCTCTGTGTCCCAGATAGGGGTCTGTCACCTTCCATGAGATCTCTGAAAGGAAATGCCCTTGTTTCTTTCCAAGAGAATACAGTACGGTTTATCTGATTCTAATCACTGATTTGTTACTTAGTCACTGGTGACTAATTAAACTGCAACTTTGGTAAAGTGATTCTTGAAATTAAAAAAAAAAATGGTGGATCAAAATCAGTTGGATGCAAAGATGTATGTTCTGTGTATTTCTGTGTATAGATGGGTTAGTGAATGTGAAGGTGAAACGCCTTTTCAAACGAACAGTTATTATGTAGAAAAGCATCACTTTCTATTTTGTAATATTTCATTTATGTATTTATTTATTTGTCTGCCTCCTGTCTTAGTCATGAACTGGGGGATCTTTTCTTGGTGCGTGGACTCTCTAGTTGCAGCACGTGGGCGCTTTGGTTGAGGAAGCAGAATTTCCTCCATATGTTGATGATGGTAGTGGGAAAAATGACCCTGATCTCCTGCCGTCCCAGAGTTTATATCTAGGCTAAATCTGTGGTTGCTATTCATTCACCCCTGTAGAGAAATATAATCTCAAACATCACATGTCAGCATGACCAAAAAATTACATTTGAGGTGATTTGGTTGTTTTCATAAGAAGACTTAAATTTAAACATGCAATGATTTTTAAAATGTTATGCTTTACCCCATAATAGTAAATGTTTTTATATTAAGAAATCTGAATGTATATGTCATGGTAAGTCTTTGAGTTTCTTCGGTGAGCCCTGTGATTAAATTAAAATGGGTAACTGACTACTGAGACTGGTGGTTTTAAGTTGAAATATTAGTAAGTTCATAAATAGTAGTGAACCATTTCAGATGACTGAAGATCCACCATGTTTAAGGTTTAATTTGTTGTGTTTGTAAGAAGTGGTGATGTGTGTGGTAGAATTCATACTTTAACAATCGAGGCAGTGAAAAAAAGCAAAGGTAGCAAGCTCGTAAATATAGTTTACAATGTTTAAGGAGTTTGATTAAGTTAACGAACAGGGTCAATAGTTGATCAGAGATGGCTTTGAAATTTAGCAGTGGTTAGACATTGCTAACCGTTGCTAAATTTCTAAAGAGAATAAAAACATTTTACAAAATGAAATTAGAAACTTCTGGAATATTCCTTTTTAAGAAAATAACTTCTAGGGATTTCCTCAGATAGTCTGTATAGATGGGTTTTTAGTCGAATGATTCTAATCACTGATTTGTTACTTAGTCACTGGTGACTAATTAAACTGCAACTTTGGTAAAGTGATTCTTGAAATTAAAAAAAAAAATGGTGGATCAAAATCAGTTGGATGCAAAGATGTATGTTCTGTGTATTTCTGTGTATAGATGGGTTAGTGAATGTGAAGGTGAAACGCCTTTTCAAACGAACAGTTATTATGTAGAAAAGCATCACTTTCTATTTTGTAATATTTCATTTATGTATTTATTTATTTGTCTGCCTCCTGTCTTAGTCATGAACTGGGGGATCTTTTCTTGGTGCGTGGACTCTCTAGTTGCAGCACGTGGGCGCTTTGGTTGAGGAAGCAGAATTTCCTCCATATGTTGATGATGGTAGTGGGAAAAATGACCCTGATCTCCTGCCGTCCCAGAGTTTATATCTAGGCTAAATCTGTGGTTGCTATTCATTCACCCCTGTAGAGAAATATAATCTCAAACATCACATGTCAGCATGACCAAAAAATTACATTTGAGGTGATTTGGTTGTTTTCATAAGAAGACTTAAATTTAAACATGCAATGATTTTTAAAATGTTATGCTTTACCCCATAATAGTAAATGTTTTTATATTAAGAAATCTGAATGTATATGTCATGGTAAGTCTTTGAGTTTCTTCGGTGAGCCCTGTGATTAAATTAAAATGGGTAACTGACTACTGAGACTGGTGGTTTTAAGTTGAAATATTAGTAAGTTCATAAATAGTAGTGAACCATTTCAGATGACTGAAGATCCACCATGTTTAAGGTTTAATTTGTTGTGTTTGTAAGAAGTGGTGATGTGTGTGGTAGAATTCATACTTTAACAATCGAGGCAGTGAAAAAAAGCAAAGGTAGCAAGCTCGTAAATATAGTTTACAATGTTTAAGGAGTTTGATTAAGTTAACGAACAGGGTCAATAGTTGATCAGAGATGGCTTTGAAATTTAGCAGTGGTTAGACATTGCTAACCGTTGCTAAATTTCTAAAGAGAATAAAAACATTTTACAAAATGAAATTAGAAACTTCTGGAATATTCCTTTTTAAGAAAATAACTTCTAGGGATTTCCCTGGCAGCCCAACGGTTTAGACTTTACCTCCTGATGTAGTAGGTGCAGGTTTGTTCTCTGGTCAGGGAGATAAGATCCCACATGTCTCACAGCTGAAACATAAAACAGAAACGATTTTGTGGCAGATTCAATGAAGACATTAAAAATGGTCTACATCAAGAAAAAATCTTTAAAAAAAGGAAAATAATTTCTAGATTATCTTAACTGTGCACAAAAACTAACCTTGGAGATATTAAAAGTCACACACTGATACTAGACTAATGCAGTTCTTTCTCAAATGGGGTACTGTTTACTGAAAAGACATCCAACTGGGCAACATTCTACACAACAACCTCAAGCCCTGACTGAGAAAGAGTACATGTTGCTGTTTAAGACACAAAACCAAGCTGGACCACAGAGGGAAATTGTGCTGTATTCTCATTTCCCTTTCATCCTGAACGCTGGGGAGCTTACTTACAATACAGAATAATAAATTAATGTCAGTCACACCCATGAGGCCTCTTGAATGTTACCCGTTGCAAAAATAGTTTGGACAAAATCCATCCTTTGCTTTAATAGGGTGAGTCTTGTATTAACTAGATTTAGCTTAGAAGAAAAGGGCTGGAGCTGCCCTCACGCAGCTGGGACTAATCTTGCATGTCCTTTCATACTTTACTACTTCCCTTCCTTCACCCCCGAGCTCCCTAAAATCTGTTCATCCTCCCTCTCTGCTGTGGCCTATGAACAGTAATTTAGGGCAGAAGGGCCGAGAAGTTTCTTTTGGTCTTTTTATGTGTTGGTTTCTTGAAATTAGCAAGAATATTTATGACCCCCTCCCCCAAGTGTGAGTTCTTGCTTAGAAGTTAGTGAGACTTCCTTGGTGGTCCAGTGGTTAAAACTCAGTCTTGCAAACCAGGGGATGTGAGTTTGATCCCTGATCTGGGAACTAAAATCCCACATGCCACAGAGCAACTAAGCCCGAACACCGTAACTCCTGAACCTGCACCCCACAAGAGAGATCCTGTGCTGGAACAAAAGATCAGCGAAGATCCCAATGATGCCATGAAGATCTTGCGTGCTGCAGCTGAGATCCAACATAGCCAAGTATATAAATAATAAATATTTTTTAAAAAGAAAAAATCATGCACCCATGCCAGATATAGGAACTGTGGTTTGTAGAGACAGCCTTGAAAATATTTACATCCTCAAGAATTTGAGTGGAAGATATTAATAGAATGTGAGGAGCATAAATATTTTAGAGCAGAATAAATATTTTCAAGAGCACAGACAAATCTGTTTCTTCTAGAACAGCCCTGTGAGTCATTAGACTACTCATTTAAATATCATCCCAATGTTTAATCGAAATTAGATAAAGATGACAATCAGTTTTCAAGGTGGTGATTGTCTTTTTTTTACATTTTGTGAGTGAATCTAGCTTTCTGATTCAGATAAATAAGAGGCTACTGAATTAGGTGAATGCTGCTTGAAGATGGGGTGGACTTGCTGAGGAATAGAATTCAGAAATCTGAGAGACAGCATACAGATTACAAATGATTGGAGACATTCTGCACTATGTGACTTATAATTTGACTGTTGACGCCCACTCATTCACATAAGTCGAGGAGGACAAATGCCAATACATATGTTATACATACTGTTGCCTTGCATGGGCTTCCAAGGTGGTGCAGTCGTAAAGAATCCACCTGCCAATGCAGGAAACTCAGGTTTGTTCCTGGATTGGGAAGATCCCTGGAGAAGGAAATGGCAACCAACCCAGTATTCTTGCCTGGAAAATTCCATAGACAGAAAAGCCTGGTAGGATACAGTACATGGGGTCCCAAAGAGTCAGACACAACTAAGTGCCGAGAAGTTTCTTTTGGTCTTTTTATGTGTTGGTTTCTTGAAATTAGCAAGAATATTTATGACCCCCTCCCCCAAGTGTGAGTTCTTGCTTAGAAGTTAGTGAGACTTCCTTGGTGGTCCAGTGGTTAAAACTCAGTCTTGCAAACCAGGGGATGTGAGTTTGATCCCTGATCTGGGAACTAAAATCCCACATGCCACAGAGCAACTAAGCCCGAACACCGTAACTCCTGAACCTGCACCCCACAAGAGAGATCCTGTGCTGGAACAAAAGATCAGCGAAGATCCCAATGATGCCATGAAGATCTTGCGTGCTGCAGCTGAGATCCAACATAGCCAAGTATATAAATAATAAATATTTTTTAAAAAGAAAAATCATGCACCCATGCCAGATATAGGAACTGTGGTTTGTAGAGACAGCCTTGAAAATATTTACATCCTCAAGAATTTGAGTGGAAGATATTAATAGAATGTGAGGAGCATAAATATTTTAGAGCAGAATAAATATTTTCAAGAGCACAGACAAATCTGTTTCTTCTAGAACAGCCCTGTGAGTCATTAGACTACTCATTTAAATATCATCCCAATGTTTAATCGAAATTAGATAAAGATGACAATCAGTTTTCAAGGTGGTGATTGTCTTTTTTTTACATTTTGTGAGTGAATCTAGCTTTCTGATTCAGATAAATAAGAGGCTACTGAATTAGGTGAATGCTGCTTGAAGATGGGGTGGACTTGCTGAGGAATAGAATTCAGAAATCTGAGAGACAGCATACAGATTACAAATGATTGGAGACATTCTGCACTATGTGACTTATAATTTGACTGTTGACGCCCACTCATTCACATAAGTCGAGGAGGACAAATGCCAATACATATGTTATACATACTCGTTGCCTTGCATGGGCTTCCAAGGTGGTGCAGTCGTAAAGAATCTACCTGCCAATGCAGGAAACTCAGGTTTGTTCCCTGGATTGGGAAGATCCCCTGGAGAAGGAAATGGCAACCCACTCCAGTATTCTTGCCTGCAGAATTTCATAGACAGAAGAACCTGGCAGGCTGCAGTACATGGAGTCCCAAAGAGTCAGACACAACTAAGTGACTGAACACCCACACTGATCTCTTGGCACTGTCACTATAAGCCATTGATTTGGGGGGTGGCGGGCGGGCTGGGGAGGGAGAGGGGCGGGCGGGCCACTTCTATTGGTCTTTCATTTATCTATTTTCATCCATCTTTGTTCTTTGGCCCCTGTGGGCCTCCCATCGCGGTAGCCTCTGTTGTCGCAGAGCGCCGGCTCCGGGCACTTGCGCGCCAGAGCTGTGGCTTGGTAATTGGACACATCAGTCTGGCCGCTCCGCGGCACGTGGGATCTTCCCAGGCCAGGGATCAAACCGACGCCCCTTGCTCTGCAAGGTGGTGTCCTTACCCACTGGACCACCAGGGAAGCCCCTAAGCCATTGATTTTTTATATCTTCAGCTTCATCCAGTTCTCTTGTGATTTCATATACACTAATCCTGCCCTGAAATAGTTTCCAAATGCCCACCTGTCATTCCAAAGTATCTGTTAAAAAAAAAACTGATCACACAGTTAGCACTCACATATCTGGTTAGTTGGCTCATTTTAATTGGGGAAGAAAGTATCAATGAAAAGATAAATATGGAATTCCCCAATTCATTTATTTTGCACTATATATCCTGAGCACCTTCTAGGAGCAGACACTGTACAGAGATGAGAAAAACAGCCAAGTTCGTGGCCCTCCTAGAGCATACTGTCTAGGAGGCAGGTGGCATCGAAATGGAAACCGCACAGCTAATTATAAAATGAGAAAAGGTACAGAGAACTCTGAGCCAGAGGAAACGAAATCACAGAGGAACCTAGATTGGGTGGCCTGGTTGACAAAGTCTTCACTGAAAAAAATAATGAAGTCAGTGGTTTCCAAATGGCTGCCCAGTAGAATCTGCCAGAGAACAGTGGGAGCAAACAAATACGGTTTGATTCCACTTACACCAGGTTCCTAGAATGGTCAGATTCATAGAGTCAGAAAGTACACTGGTGGATGCCAGGGGCCCCAGCAATGGACCCAACGGGCAATAGGGAGTTAGTGTGTTACGCAGACAGAGTTTCAGTTTAGGAAGGTGAAACGTTCGGGAGATGCATGCTGGTGAGTACATTCACATTGCACAGCAGTGCCAATTCATAGCAATGGGAATGTCCTTAGTGCTGCTGAACTGCACAGTTAAATAGGCCTTATATGTCTTACATCATGTGACTTTTATCACAATTAAAAAAAATTTTTTTTAAATATCGATGTCTGGCCCTCCGTTGCAGACATTCTGATTTGATCTGTATGGGGTGTGACCAGGGAGTTTTAGAAGCTAATTTTCATGTGCAGCCAAGTGTGAGAACCAGGGGTTTTTACTGAGACCTGAAGGGAATCAGCAGGAACCAGGTAAAGAGTTCAGATGGGGCTTCCTAGCCCCAGGAGGCAGACAAGCTTGTACTCTCCAGGGCAAAAAGGAGGTTCATTTGCTGGGTCAGGGTGAAGAATGGACTGCTGTCTGCTGACCAAGCCAGCTGGGCCTTGCACAATCCTGAGGTTCATGTTGTCAGATCCTAGTTGCCATTTAGAAGTTCCAAGTTGCTGAGAGAAAGCCACTCCCTTATGATCTGGCTACTAGCTCACAGACATGTGAATTACAAACAAAATTCTGTTGCCCACTTATTTAATACACAGCCTTTAGGAAAGCAGACACGAGACAGATTACACACTTTGTCCTTTAGGCTCCGTAAAATCTCAGCTTTCTGTTTTTCTAGGTGTGCTGACCTTCCCTATTATAAAAGGTTTACTTGGGACAAAAACAACAGCATTTACACAGCAGGATTCCAGGCCTTCCTGACATCATCCATCAGAAGTCCTTCTAAACCAATGGCTGGGCACAGATCCGATGAGGGATCAAGCCACAAGTACCATTCCTCCAAAAGGTGCAAGGTTCAGGTCTAATCGGATGCTGGCCGGGCTGGATTTTTATAACCTCACACCACAGAGAGGGTACCACTGTGTTATTTTTGCTCTCACACAAACTTTGAAAATCCCAAATGTCACCTAATGAGACCCTATTATTACACCCATCACGCTAGTTAACAAAACATGGCTTTCACCAGTTATAGCCGATTGTTGGTGTTTATTTGCAGTTGGCACAGTTGGCTTCTGCTCTTGATTGATTTGCAAATAATAGCAGGGCTTGTCTTAACTGCCTCTAGGATGCCTCTTTCTCATCCAGTGTCACTTGGACACCCTGGCTTGGGCATTTTTCATAACATATTAGCTGATGACTCTTGGACATAAAAGTTTACACACAACTGGTGTATGCAGCAATCTCTCACTGATAATAATGAAGTAACAAAGAAAATGATAAACTTTGTGGCAGGGGAATAATGGTCATCTCTAAGCCTGGAAAGATTGGAGAGGAGGCACGGAAAAAATTCTTTTAGATGAGAACGCTGATGCTGATGAACTTCCCTTCCTCACTATTTATGACGAGAGTTTCAGCAGGAACCAGGTAAAGAGTTCAGATGGGGCTTCCTAGCCCCAGGAGGCAGACAAGCTTGTACTCTCCAGGGCAAAAGGAGGTTCATTTGCTGGGTCAGGGTGAAGAATGGACTGCTGTCTGCTGACCAAGCCAGCTGGGCCTTGCACAATCCTGAGGTTCATGTTGTCAGATCCTAGTTGCCATTTAGAAGTTCCAAGTTGCTGAGAGAAAGCCACTCCCTTATGATCTGGCTACTAGCTCACAGACATGTGAATTACAAACAAAATTCTGTTGCCCACTTATTTAATACACAGCCTTTAGGAAAGCAGACACGAGACAGATTACACACTTTGTCCTTTAGGCTCCGTAAAATCTCAGCTTTCTGTTTTTCTAGGTGTGCTGACCTTCCCTATTATAAAAGGTTTACTTGGGACAAAAACAACAGCATTTACACAGCAGGATTCCAGGCCTTCCTGACATCATCCATCAGAAGTCCTTCTAAACCAATGGCTGGGCACAGATCCGATGAGGGATCAAGCCACAAGTACCATTCCTCCAAAAGGTGCAAGGTTCAGGTCTAATCGGATGCTGGCCGGGCTGGATTTTTATAACCTCACACCACAGAGAGGGTACCACTGTGTTATTTTTGCTCTCACACAAACTTTGAAAATCCCAAATGTCACCTAATGAGACCCTATTATTACACCCATCACGCTAGTTAACAAAACATGGCTTTCACCAGTTATAGCCGATTGTTGGTGTTTATTTGCAGTTGGCACAGTTGGCTTCTGCTCTTGATTGATTTGCAAATAATAGCAGGGCTTGTCTTAACTGCCTCTAGGATGCCTCTTTCTCATCCAGTGTCACTTGGACACCCTGGCTTGGGCATTTTTCATAACATATTAGCTGATGACTCTTGGACATAAAAGTTTACACACAACTGGTGTATGCAGCAATCTCTCACTGATAATAATGAAGTAACAAAGAAAATGATAAACTTTGTGGCAGGGGAATAATGGTCATCTCTAAGCCTGGAAAGATTGGAGAGGAGGCACGGAAAAAATTCTTTTTAGATGAGAACGCTGATGCTGATGAACTTCCCTTCCTCACTATTTATAGAACAGAAGAGTTTAGAGAGCGCAGGGGCGTAAACTTGGAAATAAAGGAGAGCTGCTTGGATCTTCCCTTGTCTAGACTGGCAAAGCCTTCATTGTCCGACTCCGTGAATGACTTGAATTGAGTCTTGTTCAAAGCATGACTTCTGCCAGGTCTCCTAACCTATTGATCTCTATTTTTGTTTATTTCTCAGCATCTGGGGATTTAGATATTATTCAGGAAACTCTGGGGTGTAATTATTAAATTATCTTGCCGTCTCTCTAGGTCATTGTGTACCCTCCTGGGGGAATTCCTCCCAGGAGCCTTTGACTCTCTTTCGATAATGAGGTGCCATCTTTGATCAAGAAAAAATCAAAGTGAGGATTTGAGGTCCTCGGGAGTCACTGCCCCAGCCTCTCAGACTGTGAGGGCTGCTTTCCCACAGTCAGTTCAAAAGACCAGGCGGGGATTCTGAAATCTGTGTTGGATTTCTTTTTGATATTACTAGGATGCAATCGCTTCAGCTGCTGGTGAAGCCTTATTTTTCTCTCAATAGTAGAGGTATTTGTGATGACTTCTCCAATTGCAGCATTCTCTTCTGCTCTAGTGGCTGGAGGATTCTTTTGCCTTCGTAGCAGATAGCTTTTATAACTGCTTTTCATGAATCAGAATTTTCTAAGCTCTTTTTTTAATCACAAACACGACCTTGTAGACGATAGGCTTCTCTGTCCCTAGGGCTCTCCAGGCAAGAATGCTGGCGTGGGTTGCTGTACCCTTCTCCAGAGGACCTTCCTGACCAGTGTCACTTGGACACCCTGGCTTGGGCATTTTCATAACATATTAGCTGATGACTCTTGGACATAAAAGTTTACACACAACTGGTGTATGCAGCAATCTCTCACTGATAATAATGAAGTAACAAAGAAAATGATAAACTTTGTGGCAGGGGAATAATGGTCATCTCTAAGCCTGGAAAGATTGGAGAGGAGGCACGGAAAAAATTCTTTTTAGATGAGAACGCTGATGCTGATGAACTTCCCTTCCTCACTATTTATAGAACAGAAGAGTTTAGAGAGCGCAGGGGCGTAAACTTGGAAATAAAGGAGAGCTGCTTGGATCTTCCCTTGTCTAGACTGGCAAAGCCTTCATTGTCCGACTCCGTGAATGACTTGAATTGAGTCTTGTTCAAAGCATGACTTCTGCCAGGTCTCCTAACCTATTGATCTCTATTTTTGTTTATTTCTCAGCATCTGGGGATTTAGATATTATTCAGGAAACTCTGGGGTGTAATTATTAAATTATCTTGCCGTCTCTCTAGGTCATTGTGTACCCTCCTGGGGGAATTCCTCCCAGGAGCCTTTGACTCTCTTTCGATAATGAGGTGCCATCTTTGATCAAGAAAAATCAAAGTGAGGATTTGAGGTCCTCGGGAGTCACTGCCCCAGCCTCTCAGACTGTGAGGGCTGCTTTCCCACAGTCAGTTCAAAAGACCAGGCGGGGATTCTGAAATCTGTGTTGGATTTCTTTTTGATATTACTAGGATGCAATCGCTTCAGCTGCTGGTGAAGCCTTATTTTTCTCTCAATAGTAGAGGTATTTGTGATGACTTCTCCAATTGCAGCATTCTCTTCTGCTCTAGTGGCTGGAGGATTCTTTTGCCTTCGTAGCAGATAGCTTTTATAACTGCTTTTCATGAATCAGAATTTTCTAAGCTCTTTTTTTAATCACAAACACGACCTTGTAGACGATAGGCTTCTCTGTCCCTAGGGCTCTCCAGGCAAGAATGCTGGCGTGGGTTGCTGTACCCTTCTCCAGAGGACCTTCCTGACCAGTGTCTCTTATGTCTCCTGCATTGGCAGACGGGTTCTTTACTGATAGCACCCTTTGGGAAGCCAATGTCTCTGTCATCAACAGAAATATACTGTGACCATATAGGTCATTTAACATATTTCAAAGAACTGTGTATTAAAAAGCAAAAAGAAACATAAAATTAGCTTGAATAATATACTTTAAGTAACCCGATATATCAAAATATTATTTCAACATCTAATCAATATAAAATTACCAATGAGGTATTTTCCTCTTCTTTTTTCATACTATAGCTTTGAAATTAGTGTGTCTTTTTACACTTTCAGCATATTTCAGCTAGGACCTGGCCACATCTCGTGGCTAGGGGTACCATATTGGGCAGCAGAAGTCTATATAATATTAGTAAGAAATCTATGATCTGAATAATCCATTTTCTATTCAGGTTTTCATTTGGGTTAATTTTTTTTAAAAGCATGTACCCAGATCCTTCCCTACTTTCCAAATGCTTCTTCTGATCAATGGACCCTAATTTTGAGATGGCAGGGTTAAGGGTATTGTTGGAAGAGAGTTAATTGGCCTTATGGAATGGAATTCCATTCAAAAATTCAACACTTTTAGTTCCACACCCTAAATGAGCCATGTTGGCTAATTTTTCATAGCAATATAAACATGATAGAAGTCAGATCACCGACTTATAGGGACAGAGTTTTGGCAAATCAGGAAAGGTATGAGAATGATTAAACAACAGAGTGCTTGATTCTTTAGTGATACGTAAATTTAAACAATCCCAGAAGGAAAAGGCTGAGTGTGTATATCTCTGAAAAGCTCAGAGATATTCAAACTGCTTGTCTTTCTGCTTTAGCATCAGTGAGAAATTGACTCCTGGAAGGGATAGGCGCAGATGGAGAGCACCCCGTCTCCAAACCTTATACAGCCTGACAGCATGGGACGGTGAGGTCATTTCCTTCGTAGATAGCAATGCTTTTCATGAAGCAGAATTTTCTAAGCTCTTTTTTTAATCACAAACACGACCTTGTAGACGATAGGCTTCTCTGTCCCTAGGGCTCTCCAGGCAAGAATGCTGGCGTGGGTTGCTGTACCCTTCTCCAGAGGACCTTCCTGACCAGTGTCTCTTATGTCTCCTGCATTGGCAGACGGGTTCTTTACTGATAGCACCCTTTGGGAAGCCAATGTCTCTGTCATCAACAGAAATATACTGTGACCATATAGGTCATTTAACATATTTCAAAGAACTGTGTATTAAAAAGCAAAAAGAAACATAAAATTAGCTTGAATAATATACTTTAAGTAACCCGATATATCAAAATATTATTTCAACATCTAATCAATATAAAATTACCAATGAGGTATTTTCCTCTTCTTTTCATACTATAGCTTTGAAATTAGTGTGTCTTTTTACACTTTCAGCATATTTCAGCTAGGACCTGGCCACATCTCGTGGCTAGGGGTACCATATTGGGCAGCAGAAGTCTATATAATATTAGTAAGAAATCTATGATCTGAATAATCCATTTTCTATTCAGGTTTTCATTTGGGTTAATTTTTTTTAAAAGCATGTACCCAGATCCTTCCCTACTTTCCAAATGCTTCTTCTGATCAATGGACCCTAATTTTGAGATGGCAGGGTTAAGGGTATTGTTGGAAGAGAGTTAATTGGCCTTATGGAATGGAATTCCATTCAAAAATTCAACACTTTTAGTTCCACACCCTAAATGAGCCATGTTGGCTAATTTTTCATAGCAATATAAACATGATAGAAGTCAGATCACCGACTTATAGGGACAGAGTTTTGGCAAATCAGGAAAGGTATGAGAATGATTAAACAACAGAGTGCTTGATTCTTTAGTGATACGTAAATTTAAACAATCCCAGAAGGAAAAGGCTGAGTGTGTATATCTCTGAAAAGCTCAGAGATATTCAAACTGCTTGTCTTTCTGCTTTAGCATCAGTGAGAAATTGACTCCTGGAAGGGATAGGCGCAGATGGAGAGCACCCCGTCTCCAAACCTTATCCAGCCTGACAGCATGGGACGGTGAGGTCATTTCCCTCTGTTGATTCCAAGTGTCCCTAATCTGTATCATCACAGTGCTGATGAGTTTCTCCTTGTCAGTGAAAACAATGACGTTCTCCCTTTTAAAGGAGAGAAACAGAGAAAGAGGAACAAACTGTACTTTGTTTTCTTCATTTCTAGTTTCCAGTTTCATTGTTATTTACATTAGAGGGTTCATGCAATGACTTTGGCATTTGTGTGCACATTTCTCAAAGTCCAAATAAATGTTGTACAATGACTCCCATTTGAAAGACACTGGGGAGCTCCATAATGATTGGACTTAGAATACTCAGTTTGTCTGCTATGAATATTTTCGATTATACTCAACTTAGTTGTGAGACCAGAATTTACTATACATATTCATAGCACTATAAAGGAATAATCCAAATTTGTTTTCTGTATATTAATTATAGGGTGGCTTGATTTATGGTTAAATGATTTTTTCTATACTGTTTCTCCTTTGTTTATTTCATCGGTGGTTAGGCTTGAAAATAGGTGAAATGGAGACATAAAAAGAAGAAATCAAGAAAGCTGGGAGTAAATGCAGTGATTGACAGTGATGGGCGTTTTTGTGTTGGGAAGATACAGAGTGGTCCTACCAACGTCAGCCATCCTAGTAATCATCTGAAGTGTCTAGAAGGTATTTCCTCTAGGGCAGCACTGTCCAACAAGAATGTTTACAAATAGTGAAAAAGTCATATCTATGCTGCCCATTTCATTATTTTACCTGGAGAATCCCACAGACAGAGGAGCCTGGTGGGCTACCGTCCATGGGATCACTAAGAGTTGGACACAATGAAGTGACTGAGCACATTGTATCCAATGCAGAAGTCACCAGCGTGGCTACTGAAGATGTTAAATGTAGCTAGTATTAAGGAGAAACTGAATATTTACTTTACATTTTGATTAAACTCAGGTCAATTTTTTTCTGCAAGTGAACATAACAGAAAATATCAAATGAAGAAAAAGATGTTGTGCTGAACTACACATTGTCGCCTTGCCTCCATTTAAATTCAACAATTATTAATTTCTGCCTCAGATTGGATTTGCTTTCCTGGATCGTATTTCATGTGTTTCTTTGTTTTAACCCTGACAGTCAGAGTCCTCTGATCTCCAGAACCCTTCCAGCCCCTTATGAGTGCTGATAATGTTGAAATTCATGTCACCCAAGATACAAGATCAACATTAGGCATATGCCATAGCATTTTGACCTCTTGATGAATTTTCCTTTTTTGCAGCTTGATCGTTATAGAACACTATTCTTTAGGCACCATACTTCTCCCCCTTGCACAAACAAGAGTCAGTAATCTGTGCCTAACTTTGCTATCATAAACTGCAATTAAGATACACATGCATAGAGACTTCCTTAGCACTCAGTGATTGCCAATTTAAGGGGTACAAGTTCGATTCCTGGTCATTGAGCTAAGATCCCCAAACAATCAAAACTTAAAGCAGAAACAATATTGTAACAAATTCAATAAAGACTTTAAAAATGGTTCACATCAAAAAAAATCTTCAAAAAGAGATATACCTACATAAATGTTTTTGGTAAGAGTTTAGAAAGAACTTGCGCTTCCTCTCTTCCTATTGTCTCTGTTCTAATTGTCTCTGCATTCTAATAAATGCTAACTTGTATACTTTTCTTGCTGCCTTAGAACCTTCTGTTTTATCATCCTTCTGCTCAAAGAGGCTACTCTTAGTTTTCCTCTGAATCCTTCAGATTATTTTAAACAGGAATGAGTCTCTCTAAACCACCTTAGACTGTGGTTCCTGGGCTCTTTCTCAACAAGATGGCTGTGAGTGCTATAAAATGTGGTTCCTTACAGATTTTAGTATAAGCAGCAGAATAAACCAGATTGAGTGTTAAACTCTTTTGGCTTGCAAACACTTGTATTGCAACTTTGAAATCCCTGGGTTGGAATTTTTATAGCATCTGACAAACCATAGGCTTTAAAAAACTTGAATTCTTGCACTAATTATTAGCTCGAGGAAAGACTTCGTGTTATAAGATAGGCCGGCCACACACATGTCAGACTGTTGTAAAAAGTGCTCGGCTGTACTTCAGGCTGGCGGCACCTGGCTGAATCCTCTCAACCCACAATATCCAAGAAGGCAAACTGGTACCAGCAAAGAAGGCAAACTGATACCAGATTGGTTAAACACAGCCCTTCACTGAATCACCTCAAATATGGACAAGTGAAGGCTGGAGTGGCTTATGGCTCATTGGTGTCCTGCTCTATGGAGAAACACCTTACTCCTTAGCAGTTAACTTTAACCTTGAACCATTGAGAAATACGGATATTAATGTTTATCATAATGGTAAATTAAAGGCAGAAAGCTCACAGGCCAGGTCCAGATAGCCCATTGCTTTTCAATATACATTTATACTTGCTAATTTGGCTGTGCCTAACTTTGCTATCATAAACTGCAATTAAGATACACATGCATAGAGACTTCCTTAGCACTCAGTGATTGCCAATTTAAGGGGTACAAGTTCGATTCCTGGTCATTGAGCTAAGATCCCCAAACAATCAAAACTTAAAGCAGAAACAATATTGTAACAAATTCAATAAAGACTTTAAAAATGGTTCACATCAAAAAAAATCTTCAAAAAGAGATATACCTACATAAATGTTTTTGGTAAGAGTTTAGAAAGAACTTGCGCTTCCTCTCTTCCTATTGTCTCTGTTCTAATTGTCTCTGCATTCTAATAAATGCTAACTTGTATACTTTTCTTGCTGCCTTAGAACCTTCTGTTTTATCATCCTTCTGCTCAAAGAGGCTACTCTTAGTTTTCCTCTGAATCCTTCAGATTATTTTAAACAGGAATGAGTCTCTCTAAACCACCTTAGACTGTGGTTCCTGGGCTCTTTCTCAACAAGATGGCTGTGAGTGCTATAAAATGTGGTTCCTTACAGATTTTAGTATAAGCAGCAGAATAAACCAGATTGAGTGTTAAACTCTTTTGGCTTGCAAACACTTGTATTGCAACTTTGAAATCCCTGGGTTGGAATTTTTATAGCATCTGACAAACCATAGGCTTTAAAAAACTTGAATTCTTGCACTAATTATTAGCTCGAGGAAAGACTTCGTGTTATAAGATAGGCCGGCCACACACATGTCAGACTGTTGTAAAAAGTGCTCGGCTGTACTTCAGGCTGGCGGCACCTGGCTGAATCCTCTCAACCCACAATATCCAAGAAGGCAAACTGGTACCAGCAAAGAAGGCAAACTGATACCAGATTGGTTAAACACAGCCCTTCACTGAATCACCTCAAATATGGACAAGTGAAGGCTGGAGTGGCTTATGGCTCATTGGTGTCCTGCTCTATGGAGAAACACCTTACTCCTTAGCAGTTAACTTTAACCTTGAACCATTGAGAAATACGGATATTAATGTTTATCATAATGGTAAATTAAAGGCAGAAAGCTCACAGGCCAGGTCCAGATAGCCCATTGCTTTTCAATATACATTTATACTTACTAATTTGGCTGTGCCAGGTCTTAGTTGCAGCAGGTGAGATCCAGGTCTCCAACCAGAAATCGAACCTGTGCCCCCTGCATTGGGAGCCTAGAGCCCCAGACACTGGACCACCAGGGAAATCCCAGGAGAACCCAGTGTTTCATGGCACTTACCTTTCTTTTGCCAAAGAGCTCAAAAAAATGTATGAATGTTTCTGTAATCCTTGCTTAACATCCAGAAAAGTACTCAAGAGAAGCAATTGCTTAGTCAGACAATCAATAGGAAAACTGGCAAAGGAAAAGCACCCCTGTGTAGGATAGGATCTGGGGCTAAAATCCTTCCTTCTTTACTTCCTTTGATTATTTCTCCTCCACCTTCCCCAGCAATGCCAACCCTGGGAAGAATTCCAAAGGGAACTCAGTCTGAAAATGGACCAAAAGAGTTAGGAAAGATGTGTGTAATGATGGGGTGTCTTCAGAGATGTTGCCTCACCCCTAAGATACTTTTTATGGCATTTCAATGACACTTGGTAAGGCTGTTGTGTCTCTTTCACTCTCTCACTACACACACATGCACACGTTTGTGAACACTTAAGTCTCCCAGACCTCAAAAATAGTTCAGGAGTTAAAGCTTTAAATCAAGAGTAATTTCTTAATAGATGAGATCTTTCACAGCAACCCCCCAAAAAAGGGAAGACAGGAAACTGGACTAATTTTCTTCTCATCAGGAGCTCCTAGAATTAGAGTTATATGGAAATAGAAGCATCAGATTCAAAATAAGAATCTGCATTTGGGAGAAGGGAAGCTCAGCCATCCTGAAAACAAGAATAAAAAGGAGGAAAAGTGGCCAAACCTTGAGATGCCAGGGGAAGGGGGGATATACGACCTTCCTTTACCTTCTTCATGGATGGCTTGCGAGGATTAATTAAGTAAAAGTCTGTAAATTTCTTTGAGCCCTTTGTTGAAAGAAGCTATTTAAATATAAATTATGATCACGCAGCTTGCATCTCACATGTCAGGCACGCATGGTTAACTGTGTCTGATCTGTAAGTTATGCCTCCTCCAGGTTATAAAGATGAGGATCCCCGATCGACCTTCGTTCCCTGACCTGGCGGTCGGGCAGAGATTTATGGAGTTACCTGGGGCCTCTGAGTGCAGGCTGCCTCTTTGAACTGAGTTGTGCTTAAACAAATGAGAGCCTGTGTATGTCTCTTCTTGGATAAATTTCTTAAGAGACATAAGGGATGGGGTGAGGGTGAGGAGCAGAAGTTGGTTGATAAACTAAGAATGTTTTAATTTTTTTCTTTTAATACGCTTTCCTTTATCAACTTATTGCCTGTGCGTGTACATGTGAGACTCACTCAGTCGTGTCCGACTCTTTGTGACTCCATGGACTGTAGCCTGACTGGCTCCTCCGTCCATGGGATTCTCCAGGTGAGAATACTGGAGTGGGATGCCATGCACTCATTTGCCACATTGCAGGCAAATTCTTTACCATCTAAGCCACCCCAGAAGACCAACTTATTGCCTAAGAGGGTAAAAAAAAAAAAAAAAGCTAAACAGTGAGGTAAGAGAATATTTTTGATCAGGTATATTGGTTTTCTGGAGCTGCTATAAGAAAGGACCACACACTGAGTGGCTTAAAACAAGAGAAAGAAAGGAAAGGAAATCAAGTTGCTCAATCGTGTCTGACTCTTTGCAGCCCCATGGACGAGCCATCAAATTCTTCAGGCAAGAATATTGGAGTGGGTAGCCTGTCCCTTTTCTAGGGGACCATCCTGCCAGTTTCCTCCATCCATGGAATTCTCCAGGCAAAAATACTGGAGTGGGTTGCCATGCCCTCCTCCAGGGGATCTTCTCAACCTAGGAATCGAACCCAGGTCTGCTGCATTGCAGGCAGATTCTTT
The DNA here is from genome assembly GCA_022376925.1 of Tragulus kanchil. Classification (NCBI taxonomy): domain Eukaryota; kingdom Metazoa; phylum Chordata; class Mammalia; order Artiodactyla; family Tragulidae; genus Tragulus; species Tragulus kanchil. The sequence continues at coordinate 69,681,503 of JAIOJX010000003.1, read as the reverse complement.
AGTGTCTGAGCCACCAGGGAAGCCCTAAAACAAGAGAAGATGTATTCTATTGTAGTTCTGGAGCCCAGAAGTCTGAAACTGAGGTGTTGGCTGGGTTATCCCCCCTCTAAACGTTCTAGGAAAGAGACCTTCCTTTACTCTTCTATCTTCTGGTGGCACCCAATGTTCCTTGGTTTGTGGCCACATCACTCAAACTCCACTGCCATCTTCACATGACCATAGAGTTGTCTTCACATGGCTTGTAAAGACACCAAGGTTTTGGAACTGGGCCCCCCCTCTCCTCCCAGATGACCTTATCTTAACTAATTACATCTCTAATGACCCTATTTCCAATTAAGGTCCCATTTTGAGGAACTGGGGATTAGGACCTCAACATATCTCTAGGTGGAGGGGAACATAATCCAAACCATAATACTAGAGTAGGGTAATTTCAAAAGGATTTAGGAGCTGAACCTTCCCTGCCTACGAATATCACACAGAAGCCCAGTATGAGTGCCGATCAGAGCAGTGCTGTCCTGGTAGGAACAGCCGTGAAGGCCGGGACCTTCATGCGCTCCCCCTCCCCACAGATCTCATCGCCCCTTCCCATCTTGGTGCATGCTCTTTAGACACCACAGAGAGCCCCCCACAGCTTCATGGGGGCGCATGAAAAGCCCTGCAACCAGATGCGCACTAGGTTCCTTCCTCAAGCTAAACCCCATTCTGGCTTTAAGAAGCATAAATTCCGGGCTTACCTTCACTTCCAGGTCCAGTGGGTAAAGAGCCCTCCTTGCACTGCAAGTGGCGCCAATTCGATTCCTGGCATAGGAAGATCCCACATGCTATGGGGCTGCAAGACTGATGTGTCCAATTAGGAGTCAGCGCTCTGGAGTGCATGCGCCCAGAGCCAGTGTTCTGCAACGGGAGAGGCAACTGCAGTGGGAGGCCCACACAGGCAAAAGAACAAAGATGGATGAAAAATATATAAATGAGGGACCAATAAAAAAGGCCAAAATTAATATATATGTATATAAAGAAGTGTAAATTCTGAAAATGGTCTGTTTACAAAGCTTGTATGAAAGCAGTTGCATATCCTTTGTTTGTTGGTTTTAGAAATGAAATGGGATCCAGACTGAATGCAAATGTCCTCCTGTGTCCCCTTAGGCTTGTCACCAGCAGTCCTTTAAACAGAGTTGGGTGAAAAGCTTAGTAGAGTTGAGGGGTTGATTTTCTTTCCCTCTAAATTTGAACATCCATATCCTATCATAGTATTCAGGTCACCCTCTAGAATCGAACTCTCTTCTTTCATAAAAATTGGGAAGGTAGCTGCTGATCTTTGAAAGGATTGAAACAGACAGATTGACTGCCAGTCCCACCTGCAGGGCCGACCAGGTTCACCAGCAAAACCAGTTATTCCTCACCGGAAGCTCTGACAGAACTTTATACCACATCCCACTCTGAATGACGCAGCCCTCGAGAATCGTTACCCAGGCTCCCGGGAAGAAGGCAGACTTGCTTTTCAGCCTATGGGAGGCTGGCATCCCCTGGCAAGGAGAAAGAATCATATATTTTAGAAGACTGGAAGGACTACACAGAACCACCCGAGGGGAAACTCCTCAAATATTAACTCCATAAAAGGAGGCTTTCAATAGTCTCAGCTGATCCATATTTTTAGAAAATTGTTTTGACTCAGCCTGCCTGACTGTAATACTATTGCCACAACCAGCAATGAGAGGAAGATAAACATGGTGTTGGGATCTTTCTTTTGCTGCTTCCCATGAAGCTCTGGGTGGTATAAATCCTGCTTGACCGACTTTGATGAGCAGCTACTCGGTTCTGCGTGGGACGGGAGGTATTTATCAGAGGCTCCCTTCATACATAAGCTAGAAATTTCGATGATGGGAATAGTTCTCACGGAAAAAGCCGTTCACGTCACCAGAGACTTTTGTTTGTAGCCTGTGGGGAGTGGTGGCTGGCGTAGAGGGGTGTGATGAGGTCCATGGGACCAACTGGTAGGACCTCTGACCCTGTTAGGTCTGAAATTCAGTTTAGGAACATTTTGATGGCAGATTTTGAGAAGCACCTCGCTGAGATCTTCTTGAAGGTCACCTTCAGCCCTACATTTGAGAACCCAGGTCACAAATAGGAAGGTTCTTTTGCTCACTGAATAAAGAGCAACTTCCTTGGCCCAGAATTCCCAGCCTCCTCAAGGGTCAGTGACCCCATCCCAGCCCCTTGGCCACTGCTCTCCTCTAATCTTTTGGTTCCCAACTTCGTCTAGTTTCATTTCCCTCAAACCTGCCGTGTCCCTGTCCATCTCTAGGCCCCTTCTCATCACCTGGCATGACTCAAATCAACTTATAAAACGCCACCCATCCACCTATCAAAGACCATTTTCTCTTGTTTCCACCGAAAATTAACTGACTTCTATGGTGACGGTTGGTTTTGCTGCCAGCATCACACAAGTATGAGCTTTCCATATGATTTCTGTGTTGCTTTTCTTTCAGATGCTAGAATGAGTGGACAGTCTTCAGTTTTTCCATTTTTCCACTGTGTAAACACCAGTCCTTGCACAGACCGAAGCTCGGTACCCAGGCCCTCGAGAATCGTACCCAGGCTCCCGGAAGAAGGCAGACTTGCTTTTCAGCCTATGGGAGGCTGGCATGCCCTGGCAAGGAGAAAGAATCATGTAGTTTAGAAGACTGGAAGGACTACACAGAACCACCCGAGGGGAAACTCCTCAAATATTAACTCCATAAAAGGAGGCTTTCAATAGTCTCAGCTGATCCATATTTTTAGAAAATTGTTTTGACTCAGCCTGCCTGACTGTAATACTATTGCCACAACCAGCAATGAGAGGAAGATAAACATGGTGTTGGGATCTTTCTTTTGCTGCTTCCCATGAAGCTCTGGGTGGTATAAATCCTGCTTGACCGACTTTGATGAGCAGCTACTCGGTTCTGCGTGGGACGGGAGGTATTTATCAGAGGCTCCCTTCATACATAAGCTAGAAATTTCGATGATGGGAATAGTTCTCACGGAAAAAGCCGTTCACGTCACCAGAGACTTTTGTTTGTAGCCTGTGGGGAGTGGTGGCTGGCGTAGAGGGGTGTGATGAGGTCCATGGGACCAACTGGTAGGACCTCTGACCCTGTTAGGTCTGAAATTCAGTTTAGGAACATTTTGATGGCAGATTTTGAGAAGCACCTCGCTGAGATCTTCTTGAAGGTCACCTTCAGCCCTACATTTGAGAACCCAGGTCACAAATAGGAAGGTTCTTTTGCTCACTGAATAAAGAGCAACTTCCTTGGCCCAGAATTCCCAGCCTCCTCAAGGGTCAGTGACCCCATCCCAGCCCCTTGGCCACTGCTCTCCTCTAATCTTTTGGTTCCCAACTTCGTCTAGTTTCATTTCCCTCAAACCTGCCGTGTCCCTGTCCATCTCTAGGCCCCTTCTCATCACCTGGCATGACTCAAATCAACTTATAAAACGCCACCCATCCACCTATCAAAGACCATTTTCTCTTGTTTCCACCGAAAATTAACTGACTTCTATGGTGACGGTTGGTTTTGCTGCCAGCATCACACAAGTATGAGCTTTCCATATGATTTCTGTGTTGCTTTTCTTTCAGATGCTAGAATGAGTGGACAGTCTTCAGTTTTTCCATTTTTCCACTGTGTAAACACCAGTCCTTGCACAGACCCAACAGCCCACCAACTTAATTAATGAAGAAGAGGTCAATTAGCATTATTTTCTCTAGCAAAAATACATAATATATAGAAATATATTTTGAATATATCTCATTGGATCCTGGGATGTATCTGGTGTTCAGTCGTAAGGTCTTTGTGTAAAATTCACTTTCAGGTAGCTAGATCAGCAGGGTAAGAATGGAAATTCCTGACTGTGTCTTCTGCTAGCTCTGCTGTGGGAGAAATAACATTTATTCCATTGGAAGTTTTTGTTTTTCATTTATTTTAGTAGGTTTCTTAGGAAACCTACTTGAAAAAGATCCCAGTGATTTATTTGTGACTGCTGATGAAAGTATTTTAAATACTCATTTCTCATGAGTATTTTTCCCTTATTGTGGAAGTCTTTGTGGTCACATTTCAATGTAGTGTTTGAAAATACTTTATATTTTTAAATATCAAAAAAAAACCACTTGACAAAATACTGTACTTTAAAAATGGAATTAAAAATTTACAACCAGCATTAGACTGACTGCAAACAAATTCTCGAGTACTTTCAAAATTTGTTTGGGACCGATCAGTAAATCACAGATGGGAAAGTAAGAAGTTTCGGTTATCCTTGACATTTTAAGAGGGAAAGAAAACAGAAAAGGAAAATCATTATAGCTGTCTCGAAAGAAATTGCTTCCAAATTGTTCTGTCAGCTATTCCAGATGGCTTACTTTTAAGAGGAAAGAAAACAGTACCCCATCCCAGCCCCTTGGCCACTGCTCTCCTCTAATCTTTTGGTTCCCAACTTCGTCTAGTTTCATTTCCCTCAAACCTGCCGTGTCCCTGTCCATCTCTAGGCCCCTTCTCATCACCTGGCATGACTCAAATCAACTTATAAAACGCCACCCATCCACCTATCAAAGACCATTTTCTCTTGTTTCCACCGAAAATTAACTGACTTCTATGGTGACGGTTGGTTTTGCTGCCAGCATCACACAAGTATGAGCTTTCCATATGATTTCTGTGTTGCTTTTCTTTCAGATGCTAGAATGAGTGGACAGTCTTCAGTTTTTCCATTTTTCCACTGTGTAAACACCAGTCCTTGCACAGACCCAACAGCCCACCAACTTAATTAATGAAGAAGAGGTCAATTAGCATTATTTTCTCTAGCAAAAATACATAATATATAGAAATATATTTTGAATATATCTCATTGGATCCTGGGATGTATCTGGTGTTCAGTCGTAAGGTCTTTGTGTAAAATTCACTTTCAGGTAGCTAGATCAGCAGGGTAAGAATGGAAATTCCTGACTGTGTCTTCTGCTAGCTCTGCTGTGGGAGAAATAACATTTATTCCATTGGAAGTTTTTGTTTTTCATTTATTTTAGTAGGTTTCTTAGGAAACCTACTTGAAAAAGATCCCAGTGATTTATTTGTGACTGCTGATGAAAGTATTTTAAATACTCATTTCTCATGAGTATTTTTCCCTTATTGTGGAAGTCTTTGTGGTCACATTTCAATGTAGTGTTTGAAAATACTTTATATTTTTAAATATCAAAAAAAAACCACTTGACAAAATACTGTACTTTAAAAATGGAATTAAAAATTTACAACCAGCATTAGACTGACTGCAAACAAATTCTCGAGTACTTTCAAAATTTGTTTGGGACCGATCAGTAAATCACAGATGGGAAAGTAAGAAGTTTCGGTTATCCTTGACATTTTAAGAGGGAAAGAAAACAGAAAAGGAAAATCATTATAGCTGTCTCGAAAGAAATTGCTTCCAAATTGTTCTGTCAGCTATTCCAGATGGCTTACTGTTTTTTAGTAGAATTGATGGTATTTTAAGAAGACCTGAAGAAAATAGATGAGGTTTTTCTTTCCTGATGTCCCAGAAGGTGGATGAAGGAAAGAATATCTTTCAAGAAATGTCTGTTTTAAGTATGCTAGCCTCCTGCACCATCTCATTGGTGCCATCCATCAGTGATGTCATGGTCTCTTCGTACTCTCCAATTTTTTAGTGGTGAGAAATATGCCTTATGATTTTATAAGAATTATAGTATATAAATAGTCAAAATAGTATATATCCTAAGCCAGAAAGTTGAAACCTGTTACAAATTTTTTATATAGTCTAGTCAAAAATGTACACATGCATATATAATTTGTATATTATATACAAATGCATATAATTATATGCATGCATGTGATTTGTATATATTTATATACATGCATATAATTTGTATATTATATTCAAATAACAATAAATCTATATATATATAATTACATATAGGATTTGTGTATATGGTTGCATATGTACATTCATGTATGTGTGTATATGTATAGAAAATAGTCCGTAGAGTAGCTCCATGATATGAATTTTATTCCTGTTTTACTGATGAGGAAACAGGCCCAAGAGAGAGGCAAGAAAGTCACTCAGGATCCCAAACTTAGAGAACATGGCCAGACTTCCTAGGCTGCGCTCCAAATCATCCCACAACCTTGTAGTGTGTTTGTGAAACAGGCTATATTCGATTCTCACGGTGGCTTTGACATCAGTTGTATAGCCTTAGATTTAAGTCTAGTCTCTGCTGCAGTGGCTTGTCAAGACAAAAAATGCAGGCAGACTCAGGCTTTTGTTGTTGTTGTTATTGTTTGAAAACCGGGTATAAAGAATTTCTGCAGAACTTAATAGAATAGCCAGAACTTAAAGAAAAAAGTGGCCTATCAGTGCATGATAGGCTTGTCTTTGTTGCTTCATAGGATTTTCACTTGACCGCCTCTGCATTACACTTTCAAAAGCAGTTTAAACACTGTTCCCATTTGTCAGACTTCGAGGAGCCCACAGTGGCGGGCTATAGGCTGCCCAGAGGCCTCCTCTATGTCAGCCTGTAGAAAGCCTTTCACTTGCCATTGGTTTCATCACATGTAGAGTTTCCTACTTTTTAAAAAATGGCCTTGGTATCCTATTTTAGTGTTGTCATAGGCCCTCTGATTAAAATACTTAAGGACCTTATAAATAAATAGAAAAAGGACACACGTGGGGGTCCAGTGATTAAGACTCTGCGCTCCCAATGCAGGGGCTTGGGTTCGATCCCTTGTCCCCTCATCAGGGAGCTCAATCCTATGTGCTGCAACTAGACCCAATGTAGCCAAATAAATAAACATTAAAGAAAGAAAGAAAGAAGATAAGTTATGTCTTACCCTGCTACTTTTCGGTTAAACCCAACAGAAGTGAATGAATAGGATTTGGAATGCAGAATCAGTCCATCCTGGGGCACTTGCTGGATTGGTTCAGCACACTGGTGGGGAGAGGGGTTTTGCTCTTCCTTCTAAATCTTGTGTTCCAACCAAAATAGGTTTTTTAAATGGAACTGAAATCATAGGAAGTAAAAGTTGAAGGAAAAGCCCCAAGGATCTCATCGCTCTTTTAGAAGATTTCTCTACCTGCATTCTCCACTGACTTGGGTAACCTTATGTTCTAGGATATCAGAGCTAGTGCTGTGCTCAGTTGCCCCAAATTCATGTATGTGTGTATATGTATAGAAAATAGTCCGTAGAGTAGCTCCATGATATGAATTTTATTCCTGTTTTACTGATGAGGAAACAGGCCCAAGAGAGAGGCAAGAAAGTCACTCAGGATCCCAAACTTAGAGAACATGGCCAGACTTCCTAGGCTGCGCTCCAAATCATCCCACAACCTTGTAGTGTGTTTGTGAAACAGGCTATATTCGATTCTCACGGTGGCTTTGACATCAGTTGTATAGCCTTAGATTTAAGTCTAGTCTCTGCTGCAGTGGCTTGTCAAGACAAAAAATGCAGGCAGACTCAGGCTTTTGTTGTTGTTGTTATTGTTTGAAAACCGGGTATAAAGAATTTCTGCAGAACTTAATAGAATAGCCAGAACTTAAAGAAAAAAGTGGCCTATCAGTGCATGATAGGCTTGTCTTTGTTGCTTCATAGGATTTTCACTTGACCGCCTCTGCATTACACTTTCAAAAGCAGTTTAAACACTGTTCCCATTTGTCAGACTTCGAGGAGCCCACAGTGGCGGGCTATAGGCTGCCCAGAGGCCTCCTCTATGTCAGCCTGTAGAAAGCCTTTCACTTGCCATTGGTTTCATCACATGTAGAGTTTCCTACTTTTTAAAAAATGGCCTTGGTATCCTATTTTAGTGTTGTCATAGGCCCTCTGATTAAAATACTTAAGGACCTTATAAATAAATAGAAAAAGGACACACGTGGGGGTCCAGTGATTAAGACTCTGCGCTCCCAATGCAGGGGCTTGGGTTCGATCCCTTGTCCCCTCATCAGGGAGCTCAATCCTATGTGCTGCAACTAGACCCAATGTAGCCAAATAAATAAACATTAAAGAAAGAAAGAAAGAAGATAAGTTATGTCTTACCCTGCTACTTTTCGGTTAAACCCAACAGAAGTGAATGAATAGGATTTGGAATGCAGAATCAGTCCATCCTGGGGCACTTGCTGGATTGGTTCAGCACACTGGTGGGGAGAGGGGTTTTGCTCTTCCTTCTAAATCTTGTGTTCCAACCAAAATAGGTTTTTTAAATGGAACTGAAATCATAGGAAGTAAAAGTTGAAGGAAAAGCCCCAAGGATCTCATCGCTCTTTTAGAAGATTTCTCTACCTGCATTCTCCACTGACTTGGGTAACCTTATGTTCTAGGATATCAGAGCTAGTGCTGTGCTCAGTTGCCCAGCTGTGTCCGACTCTTTGCAGTCCTATGATGGGAGATACTTTCCTCCAAATACATTGCCCTCCCTGTGTGCTTTTCCCGAGTGATCTGTGGGTTACCCTCCCCTTTCTTCATCTTTTTTTTTTTTAACGTTTATTTATTTGGCTGTGCCCACTCTTGGGCTTCCTAGTGTTTCAGTGGTAAAGAATTCACCTGCTAATGCAGAAGACTGGGTTCGATCCCTGGGTCAGGAAGATCTCCTGGAGATGGAAATGGCAACCCACTCCAGTATTCTTGCCTGGAAATCCCATAGACAGTGGAGCCTGACCGGGGTTGCAAAAAAACAGTCAGACAGGACTTAGCAACTAAACAGCAAACAACCGCATGATCTTAGTTGTGGCTCTCGGGATCTTTGATCTTTGTTTCAGCATGCAGGGTCTGTGGGATCTAGTTCCTTGACCAGGGATCAAACACGGTTCCCCTGTGTTGGGAACACTAGTCTTAGCCACTGGATCGCCAAGGAAGTCCCCCTCTGGCTTCACAGATGAGCATCCACTGGCAATCAGAGTGGAGCCCGGCTCCGCACTGAAGGGCCTCTGGCTTCAAGCCACCTGCCCGTCTCTACAGTAGGCTTCTTCCAAGTCAGGTCCCTGCTTGAGGTAAACCCTTGCAGTGCCCCTTCTCCAGGCCCTTTGGCTTTCATTAAAAAATCAGTAAGTTAATTGTTTGCAGCCCTACCAAAAGATTCCTTCTCTGGTCCCCTTCTCAGCCCACAATCGTATTCCTTATTTCTTCCAAGGGAATTGTGTTACTGACACGGTAGGAGTTTCTGACTCAGCCAGCCCCTCCCCTGAGCCCCAGGCCCATAGCTTCGTTGTGTAGTAATGCAGTAAACAGCATAGTTCCTCATATCCTCCATGCAGGACTGGGGCAGTCTGGTTTCACTGGTGTCTCATTCCAACAGGACACCACTCCCGAATTTGCTGATTCCGGCAGGAGATGGTGTCCTGCAGGAGCCTCTATTCCAGCCAGCTCTGTCTGTGCATGGCGGGGCCCTCAATCCTATCAACAGGGTCACTGATGTCGGCTCACCCAGGTTTTATAGTCCGGTGGGTGTGGATGTTGTTTCCCACACCTAGGCCCATCAATCTACAGGCCTGAGGGGAGGAGACTGGGAGTCAGTGTTCCAGCAGAAATCAAAGCAGAGATTTCCAGGCGTGTCCAGGGAAGCCTGGGAGGGGACTGGGGACAGCCTTCTGGCTTATGACGCAGGATGTTGTGATGCATCCCCGTGAGACTTCAGACACGTGGTGTCAACTGCCCTCGACTCCCAGCAGAAATTCTGCAAACCTGTGCCATCAGCCAGGCATTCTGGTGCTGGTGTGTACTTTGTTCTCATAAGCCTCTCTCATACAAATAACATTTTTAAAAAGTGCTTATTGCTTTTGCATTGTCTTTCCTCATTATCTCATAAGAGCAAAACTACTTCCATATGCTCTGCACTTTGCCGGCACATTTTGTCTAAGTCCGTCAACACCTCTGTAAAGAGAAACTACCTCCATTTTCTGGATGAAACTCTTGGTGCTGAAATTTAAGAGACTTGCTCCATCAGTGTCTAGTAAGTAGCAGACCCAGTATTCAACTACAGGGCTCTCCAACACCAAACTTGCTCCCCAAACTAGCTGAGTGAGCGTAACCACAGTTAGTGAGTGGGCACCGACCAGACCAGAGTCTGTTTTTGAAATTGACATCGCATGTTCTCTACAGTAGGCTTCTTCCAAGTCAGGTCCCTGCTTGAGGTAAACCCTTGCAGTGCCCCTTCTCCAGGCCCTTTGGCTTTCATTAAAAAATCAGTAAGTTAATTGTTTGCAGCCCTACCAAAAGATTCCTTCTCTGGTCCCCTTCTCAGCCCACAATCGTATTCCTTATTTCTTCCAAGGGAATTGTGTTACTGACACGGTAGGAGTTTCTGACTCAGCCAGCCCCTCCCCTGAGCCCCAGGCCCATAGCTTCGTTGTGTAGTAATGCAGTAAACAGCATAGTTCCTCATATCCTCCATGCAGGACTGGGGCAGTCTGGTTTCACTGGTGTCTCATTCCAACAGGACACCACTCCCGAATTTGCTGATTCCGGCAGGAGATGGTGTCCTGCAGGAGCCTCTATTCCAGCCAGCTCTGTCTGTGCATGGCGGGCCCTCAATCCTATCAACAGGGTCACTGATGTCGGCTCACCCAGGTTTTATAGTCCGGTGGGTGTGGATGTTGTTTCCCACACCTAGGCCCATCAATCTACAGGCCTGAGGGGAGGAGACTGGGAGTCAGTGTTCCAGCAGAAATCAAAGCAGAGATTTCCAGGCGTGTCCAGGGAAGCCTGGGAGGGACGGGGGACAGCCTTCTGGCTTATGACGCAGGATGTTGTGATGCATCCCCGTGAGACTTCAGACACGTGGTGTCAACTGCCCTCGACTCCCAGCAGAAATTCTGCAAACCTGTGCCATCAGCCAGGCATTCTGGTGCTGGTGTGTACTTTGTTCTCATAAGCCTCTCTCATACAAATAACATTTTTAAAAAGTGCTTATTGCTTTTGCATTGTCTTTCCTCATTATCTCATAAGAGCAAAACTACTTCCATATGCTCTGCACTTTGCCGGCACATTTTGTCTAAGTCCGTCAACACCTCTGTAAAGAGAAACTACCTCCATTTTCTGGATGAAACTCTTGGTGCTGAAATTTAAGAGACTTGCTCCATCAGTGTCTAGTAAGTAGCAGACCCAGTATTCAACTACAGGGCTCTCCAACACCAAAGCCATTGTTTCTAACGGGGCACCTCTTGAAGATCTAGCTGAGTGAGCGTAACCACAGTTAGTGAGTGGGCACCGACCAGACCAGAGTCTGTTTTTGAAATTGACATCGCATGTTCCAAGGCAGGGGTGGGATTTGTTCATGGTTGTAGGCTGCATTTACTTACAGGTGGGTGTTTTTGTTTGGTTGGATTTTGTTTTCTCGATTTGGTCAGGTTTTTCTCACAGGATCTTGTTGGAGCCTAATCTTGTTCCTGGAAAGCTTTCATGTTGCAGCATGATAATTCTGTTCATCCTTTTTTTTTTTTTTTCCTTATGTAAGGAATATTAGGAATGATTCATTTTGGCGATGCTAGTGATAAAGAATCTGCTTGCCAGTGTAGGAGACATGGGCCCATCCCTGGGTAAGGGAGATCCTCTGGAGAAGGAAATGGCAACCCGCTCCAGTGTTATTGCCTGGAGAATTCCATAGACAGAGGAGCCTGGCGGGCTACAGTCCACGAGGTCACAAAGAGTCAGACAGGACTGAGAATCTGAGCGGCAGCATTTGGTAGAAAATAAGCATCCTCCTTGAGAGAAAGTGTCCACTGGAGACTGAGCTGTGTGTCTGGATTGGACTGGAGCTCTTTATGTTGTTGTCATTCTGGGTTTGGTGACATGTGAAATCCTTATTGGTATTTCTGGGTCAGACATTAGAAGCATGCTGATTTTATTTTAGGTCATGGGTGGCTGTTGGAGAAATATGGAAATCGTAGAGCTATTCCTTCCTCTCAATTTGTGTATAAGTCACTTCCAGGTCATGGGATTCCGCTTAGTTCCATCAGCCCTCAGGGATGCATTGTTGTCTCAGCCACGGTTTGGGGGTCTAACTTTTATGTTTACCTTAAAGGAAAAAGAAATAGAGGGTGCAGCACGAATAACTGAAAAAAATTCATATGTCCTGATGTTAGAAACCTGTACAAACATCTCTCTCTCATCCCCTCTTCCCCAACAAAATGGAAAGATGGGTGATAGATCACCAGAGGAATTGAAAAATGGAAAGCTGGAAGATAAAGCTAATTTTAAAAACCTATTAACCGTAAAACCTAGATGGCAGGTATCGGGGTGTTCACCATACAGTTCTCTCAACTTTGCTGTAAGTTTGACATTTTTCATAATAGAATATTGGAGGGAACAAAGAAGAAATGTAATAATTCTTCGCTATGGAAGAACTGTGGTCTTAGTTTCAGCAGATACATTGATTTAGAAGATGGAAGCAAGCCATAAGGCTCTCCTTAAGCAGTTTTCATTTTTTGGTTTGTTTAACTTGGCGGTTACCTGGAGCTGGCAAAGAAGAATCTGAAATCCGCAGGTGTAACAGGATGAAATGTTTGCAACTCCCATGATAGCAATATTGTTAATAATACTGACACACAGCTACCATTTACAAAGCCGTTGTCTTATGCCAAGCCCTGCACCGGACATCTTTTATTTATTTCTAATAACAGCACTAAAGACATGGGTACCATTGGGTCTGTTTTATAGGAGAAAAGCTGGGCTTAGGGAAGTCAAATGTATGCTGTTTAAGGTCACACATGTGGTGAGGTGGTGTCAGAATTCAAACCTGACAGTGTCGGTCTCAAAGCCTGTAGGGTTCCCACTGGAGCCTCGCAGCTCAAAGTGTGGTGTAGACAGCAGCTTCCGGCTCACCTGGAGCCTGTTCAAAATGCAGGAGATCCACCCCTGCCCCCAGACTGCAGAACCGGAATTTGCATGTTAACAAACCCTCCAGCTGTTCTGTATGCCTGTCAGGCTAAGCAGCACTGTCCCCAGCCACACTCCTCTGGAAATGTGGGACCATGTCTTGTTTTTCCCTCCTGCTGTCACACAGGACACCTTTGAAAAGTAGTGGAAGCGTTAGTCACTCTGTCGTGCTCGACTCTGCAACTCCATGAACTGTAGCCCGCCAGACTCCTCTGTCCATGGGATTCTCCAGGCAAGAATACTGGCGTGGGTTGCCATTTCCTTCTTCAGAGGATCTTCCTGACCCAGGAATTGCATTGCAAGTAGATTTCTTACCACTGAGCCACCCTGGAAACCAGCTTCTTAACTGTAAGAATTAGAAAAAGTGTTGTTTTCAATCAGATGTAATTTACCAAAAAACAGTCATATAGAAATTATAAAATCTCCTCCAAGTTGCACTGTTTGAAACAACTTTAATTTTTCTACCCATGGTGGCCTGGGTCTCTAGAAAAAGAAAAGATGACAAATCATTCACAGCTGAAGTTTGCTTGTAACTTTTCACTCTGAACTAAAGAGGAGGTATTCTGGTGCCTGATGCTGTGTGTCTTTTGTATTTTCTGCCACATGAACTGGAAAAGGAGAAGAAATGAAAATCAAGGAGCTATTTTGGAAATGATTTTAGGAGAACATAAAGTATTTTCTTTTCTGCAGGGTGTTTTCAGTGGGGGAAAAAAAAACAGCCTTATTGTGATTTGTGAAAGTATCTCTGATAGTTCGGAAGTGGCCATACTTTAGTGTTAGGAGGAGATGTGCTTTCCTTGGTGAAACTTCTGGTGATGAACTATCCGCTTCTCATCTCTATGTCTTGATGTCCTCCTCTTGGTGGATGGAGCTCTGTGTGCTAGAACTCACATCCAGGTTCTCCCTCACTGGCACTTGCGGGAGGGGAGATGTGTCTGTAGGGTTCCTCGGAGTCCATTCCTTGTCTCTGGTAACAGGCAGCAGCAGAGTTGTTCTCTGTAAAGGGTCTATCATAAGAAATGGCGACTTGAAATCTTTCTTGAAATCAGCCCATCCCTACTACTTCATCGACAGACAAGATTCCTCAATACACATATGAACGTAGCAGGTGAGGTCAGAGCTGGGACCATGAATACTTGGAATTTGGGTATCATCAGAAGGTAGAAGTTAGGAGAATTGGCTCAGATTGGCTAGAAAGCAAGTCCCTGGATCTACCATCTAGTAGCTTCATGAGCAAGAACTTGCTTCTCTAAGCTTCAGTTTCCTCATCTGCTAAATAAAGGCTAGTAGATTACTATTGTATGGGTTTCCCTGGTGCCTCAGTGGTAACGAATCTGCCTCAGTGGTAAAGGAGGTGCAGGAGATGTGGGCTTGCTCCTTGGGTCAGAAAGATCCCCTGAAGAAGGAAATGACAGCCCACTCCAGTATTCTTGCCTGGAGAGTCCCATGGACCAAGGTGTCTGGCAGCCTACCGTCCAAACCAGCTTCTTAACTGTAAGAATTAGAAAAAGTGTTGTTTTCAATCAGATGTAATTTACCAAAAAACAGTCATATAGAAATTATAAAATCTCCTCCAAGTTGCACTGTTTGAAACAACTTTAATTTTTCTACCCATGGTGGCCTGGGTCTCTAGAAAAAGAAAAGATGACAAATCATTCACAGCTGAAGTTTGCTTGTAACTTTTCACTCTGAACTAAAGAGGAGGTATTCTGGTGCCTGATGCTGTGTGTCTTTTGTATTTTCTGCCACATGAACTGGAAAAGGAGAAGAAATGAAAATCAAGGAGCTATTTTGGAAATGATTTTAGGAGAACATAAAGTATTTTCTTTTCTGCAGGGTGTTTTCAGTGGGGGAAAAAAAAACAGCCTTATTGTGATTTGTGAAAGTATCTCTGATAGTTCGGAAGTGGCCATACTTTAGTGTTAGGAGGAGATGTGCTTTCCTTGGTGAAACTTCTGGTGATGAACTATCCGCTTCTCATCTCTATGTCTTGATGTCCTCCTCTTGGTGGATGGAGCTCTGTGTGCTAGAACTCACATCCAGGTTCTCCCTCACTGGCACTTGCGGGAGGGGAGATGTGTCTGTAGGGTTCCTCGGAGTCCATTCCTTGTCTCTGGTAACAGGCAGCAGCAGAGTTGTTCTCTGTAAAGGGTCTATCATAAGAAATGGCGACTTGAAATCTTTCTTGAAATCAGCCCATCCCTACTACTTCATCGACAGACAAGATTCCTCAATACACATATGAACGTAGCAGGTGAGGTCAGAGCTGGGACCATGAATACTTGGAATTTGGGTATCATCAGAAGGTAGAAGTTAGGAGAATTGGCTCAGATTGGCTAGAAAGCAAGTCCCTGGATCTACCATCTAGTAGCTTCATGAGCAAGAACTTGCTTCTCTAAGCTTCAGTTTCCTCATCTGCTAAATAAAGGCTAGTAGATTACTATTGTATGGGTTTCCCTGGTGCCTCAGTGGTAACGAATCTGCCTCAGTGGTAAAGGAGGTGCAGGAGATGTGGGCTTGCTCCTTGGGTCAGAAAGATCCCCTGAAGAAGGAAATGACAGCCCACTCCAGTATTCTTGCCTGGAGAGTCCCATGGACCAAGGTGTCTGGCAGCCTACCGTCCATGGGATCACAAAGGAATCAAGACACAACTTAGCGAATGAACAATAGTAAAAACAAAATGGCTTACAAAAGCGTAACAAGTCTTTTTCTTCTGGACTACTTCAGTAGTTTCCTCTTCATTGTGCGTTCAGAGTCCAAAGAGATATAATACTGGCCTTGGCCCCGTTCCCTCCCCACCCCTGAATTTATTTGGTTGTTACATTGTGTAAAGGGATGCTTATCAAGAGGTGAAAATGGATGAATTTCGTGGACATAAATTAGCACATGGGACTGGGAGATGGAAACGTGCCAACCTCTTCCAAAGAAACATCTAGATAACTGGCTACAAGACCGAGCAGCTTTCATAAGAAAAGTAAAGAAAACAATTTCCCTCGGTGCTTGCCACAGAAAGGAAGATAAAGGACCTGGAGGACAGATACAAGTATCCAAAAAAACATAAAAGATGAATTGATGGGAAAGACTTGCGTGATCACTGCAGGGGCAATAGGTGGGAAAGGTCAGGCCATTTAAACAAAAATAATAAACCATGGAAAAGAATGGTGCGATAGTCATGAAAAAGAAGTGAGATCACATAAAAATGTTCGAGAGTGGCTTGGAAAAGGAAAATAAGACTTTATGCCTTGAACGTGTGGCCTCCATTCTTACCACCTGTGGAGAGTAATTGGCATTGGCTGACTGGAGGTTTGTTTTGCCTTCTTGGCAGGAGCCAGATTGTTATGTTAATATTCCATTGGCTAAAGTGCTGACTTTGAATAGAAAGAGGGTTGCAGAAGGGAAAATTTCCAGCCTCGGGTTTTTATTTGGACCAAAGAAATCTTTTCAAACTTCAGACTCCCCCACTCAGATTCTAAAAAATAATTAGTACCATGGCAGGCATCTCTAACATGGGACAAAAATGAATAGCATTTCCACGAGGACCTTCTCCTCAAGGTGGTTTACGGGCAGGCAAGACGTGTCTTAAGATTTAGATGCAGGGGGGCTTCCCCTGGTGGTCCAGCGGGTAAGGACACCTCCTTGCAGTGCAAGGGGTGCCGGTTCGATCCCTGGCCTGGGAAGATCCCACGTGCTGCGGAGCGGCTGGACCCATGTGTCCAATGACCGAGCCAGAGCTCTGGAGTGCATGCACCCAGAGCCGGCGCTCTGCAACGACAGAGGTCACCGCGATGGGAGGCCCACAGGAGCCTGGAGTGCATGCACCCAGAGCCGGCGCTCTGCAACGACAGAGGTCACCGCGATGGGAGGCCCACAGGAGCCAAGGAACAAGGACGTATGAAAATAGAGAAATGAAAGACCAATAGAAGTGGCCCGCCCGCTCCCCTCCCTCCCCACCCCAACCCCCGCCCAAAAATAAATAATAAAATAAATAAATCTTAAAAAAAAAAAAAAAAGATTTAGATGCAGGAACCCATCTGGGGCCCCTGGGCAGACCCTTCAATAATACAGCATCACAGCAGAGCTTCCAGCGTTCGCCTTTCTGCATTTACCTGGACTCTTTCTTTTCCATTAGCACTAGCTTCTCCTTAGAGGTCTTTGAACTGACCTGGCTCTTCATATATTTTAATTACCTTGAACAGGATGAGGCCAAAACCCTAGGACTGTTGTTCAGTCGCTCAGTTGTGTGCAACTCTTTGCGACGCAAAGACTGCAGCGTGCCAGGCTTCTCTGTCCTTCATAGTCTCCTGGAGTTTGCTCAAACTCATGTCCATTGAATCAATGACGCCATCCAGTCATCTCATCCTCTGTCACCCCCTTCTCCTTCTACTATCAGTCTGTCCCAGCATCAGGGGCTTTTCCAATGAATTGACTCTTTTCATTAGGTGGCCAAAGTATTGGAGCTTCAGCATTAGCATGAGTCCTTCTGATGAATCTTCAGGGTTAATTTCCTTTAGGATTGACTGGTTTGATCTCCTTGCAGTCCAAGGCACTCTCAAGAGTCTCCTCCAGGGCTTCCCCTGGTGGTCCAATGGATAAGGACACCGCCTTGCAGTGCAAGGGGCGCTGGTTCGAGCCCTGGCCTGGGAAGATCCCACGTGCCGCTGAGCGGCTGGACTGATGTGTCCAGTCACCGAGCCGGAGCTCTGGAGCGCATGCGCCCAGAGCCCTCGCTCTGCGACAACAGACGCCACTGTGATGGGAGGCCCACAGGAGCCAAAGAACAAAAATGGATTTAAATAGAGAAATGGAAGACCAATAGAAGTGGCCCGCCCGCTCCCCTCGCTCCCCAACCCGACCCCCGCCCAAAATAAATAAATAAATAAATCTTTAAAAAAAAAAGTCTTCTCCAGCACCATAGCTCAGAAGCTTCAAGTCTTCGATTCTCAGCTTTCTTTATGGATACTCAGGTTAAAATAACCTAATAGTTAATGCATGATTCAAATGTATGTGTGTTTTAATTTAAGAACGATTGAGTCATTTGTTTGGATTCTTTTTTTTCTTCTTCCTTTTTAGAAACCAGTGTCTCTCTACATCCCCAAGACCTCCTACTGAATGACCTTTCTCATGGTCTGTGATGTCCTGATAATTAATTCCAGCTAAGTGCCAGGGAAATCTAAAGGTTGAAATAATCTACACGAATTTGTGATTGACTCATAACCCCTTAAAAGCTGCAGAGTCTTTAGGATGGCAAAAATAGATTTCTTCGTAATTGCAAATAAGTCTATAGCTGCAGAGGGCCCCACACCTCCTCCAGCCGCCCGCCTCTGTTAGCACCGTCCCCAGGCTGATGCCTCAGTGCCCAGCAGCCTTCCTCACTTCCACTCTTACCTGCCCGGATTTTCACAAAGTGTGACTTTTTGTCTCTCATGGCAGTGGAACAAGAATTTGGTTTAAAGACCGCATAATGAAGCCCCATGAGGTAACCACAAGGTTTATAAATCTAATAAAGAAAAGCCATGTAAATAATATAAAGGTTTGTGAGCCAGAGGTTTTAACTGAACCGTTTACTCCCCAGCAGCAAATTAGTCAGCCCAAGCTATAAAATCTCATTAGGTCACTAAAAGTTCATTTGGGCAACCACTTCACATTCCAGAATATTCTCTGAACCTCATTTCAGCGTACAGTATCCCCTCTAAGTAGTATCTGATTCAGGGATTTCCAGACTATGTTTCCCCCAAACATTGATTTCTGCAACATAATCTAAGATTTAACACTGCTAAAACCGAACAATTGCAGTTCTTCTGCCGATTTAAACGTTCACAGCCCAGCACGCCGACAGACAGACGAGCTCTGCGCATGCGCCCAGAGCCCTCGCTCTGCGACAACAGACGCCACTGTGATGGGAGGCCCACAGGAGCCAAAGAACAAAAATGGATTTAAATAGAGAAATGGAAGACCAATAGAAGTGGCCCGCCCGCTCCCCTCGCTCCCCAACCCGACCCCCGCCCAAAATAAATAAATAAATAAATCTTTAAAAAAAAAAGTCTTCTCCAGCACCATAGCTCAGAAGCTTCAAGTCTTCGATTCTCAGCTTTCTTTATGGATACTCAGGTTAAAATAACCTAATAGTTAATGCATGATTCAAATGTATGTGTGTTTTAATTTAAGAACGATTGAGTCATTTGTTTGGATTCTTTTTTTTCTTCTTCCTTTTTAGAAACCAGTGTCTCTCTACATCCCCAAGACCTCCTACTGAATGACCTTTCTCATGGTCTGTGATGTCCTGATAATTAATTCCAGCTAAGTGCCAGGGAAATCTAAAGGTTGAAATAATCTACACGAATTTGTGATTGACTCATAACCCCTTAAAAGCTGCAGAGTCTTTAGGATGGCAAAAATAGATTTCTTCGTAATTGCAAATAAGTCTATAGCTGCAGAGGGCCCCACACCTCCTCCAGCCGCCCGCCTCTGTTAGCACCGTCCCCAGGCTGATGCCTCAGTGCCCAGCAGCCTTCCTCACTTCCACTCTTACCTGCCCGGATTTTCACAAAGTGTGACTTTTTGTCTCTCATGGCAGTGGAACAAGAATTTGGTTTAAAGACCGCATAATGAAGCCCCATGAGGTAACCACAAGGTTTATAAATCTAATAAAGAAAAGCCATGTAAATAATATAAAGGTTTGTGAGCCAGAGGTTTTAACTGAACCGTTTACTCCCCAGCAGCAAATTAGTCAGCCCAAGCTATAAAATCTCATTAGGTCACTAAAAGTTCATTTGGGCAACCACTTCACATTCCAGAATATTCTCTGAACCTCATTTCAGCGTACAGTATCCCCTCTAAGTAGTATCTGATTCAGGGATTTCCAGACTATGTTTCCCCCAAACATTGATTTCTGCAACATAATCTAAGATTTAACACTGCTAAAACCGAACAATTGCAGCGTTCTTCTGCCGATTTAAAACCGTCTTCACAACCTAGACATTGAGAGTTCTGTTTTATTGGGTGGGAATTTATAGGACTTCAAGCCCAGGAGACAGCATCTCAAGTAATCCTGAGAGAACTGTTCTGAGGAGTCGGATTATATAGAAACTTGCAGGTAGGGGCAGGTAGTCTGAACATCAACACATTATTGTTAATGAAGGAAAACGAGATGTCTCAAGTTGAGGAATTTAGCACTTTTCTATGTATGGGAAGATGCTAGAGTCTGGGCTTACCGAGATCATTCCTTTCATGCGCGTCTCGGCCATTTGGGGCCAGCGCTTACTGCAGGGAGGGGTCGCAGCTCTAGGTGGCAACTGGGGACCTGCCAGATAGCAGGCGCTGTTCTTCCTGGGCTCAGAGATTCACATTCGGAGGGCTGGGATCTCAGACGGCTGTGATGTCCTTGTTTAGACATAACAGGAAATACTCCTCTTCACACTTCCTTTAAAAGCATATTCTCACTTTTATATGTATTTGTCTCTAACTTTACCATATCAGTATTTTAGTATAAAGGGGAAAATTCTAGTTGACGCCAATGTAAGGGCCATTCGTTAACATTGGAAGTGTCTTCTTCTGAAATCCATACTCCGGAAGAAGTTCCTGAGCATAAGTTTCCTAAGCATAGAGGTAGTTAATATAAAGCCTTTAAATTTCGCTATACGTCCCCCAAGGTTTAATCATTAGCACAAGTTGTGTTAGGGATCATTCTTAGTTGAGAAAATGGATGATGTGTAAGTAATGGCCAGATAGTGTCAACTACAAATTGACACTTACCAATTGCATTGCCAATGCCCGAACAACAAGGACACTTGCCGTCCACCCCTGTGGCGGCTGAACCCTGTGCTGTGACCACTGCTGATTCTCAACAGCCCCTGAGCGAGCTCAGGTGGAGGGAGGCGTTCTGCTCCAGAGGAGGTGGTCGAACAGGTCTTTAGACTGGCAGATGCTTTTAGAAACGGATTTTATGATCTCAATCCTTGCATCTCCTCATATCTAGAAAAGCACTGAATCCTTTCATAGTGAATCAGATCCTCATGACTAACCAGAAACCCTCTTTGTAAAATTAGTGTTGAAACCCCCTTCCTCAAAACCTTATATATTGGTCTTCCTCCTGTTGCCTCTTTGGAGCAGTCTCTCAGAGCTCTCTGGGGTGCTGCCTCTCGAGCTGCAGTCCTAATTGTGCCCCAAATAAAACTTAACCCACAACTCTCGAGTTGTTTATCTTTTTTTAGTCGACAATAGAAAGGTTCGTATCTGTCCCTCTTCCCTTGCACAAGTAGGCCTGGGATTGAGCAATGAAAGACACCGCTCTAGGTAGTCAAGCAGGAGGGGATATAACCCAAGGATTTGAAGTCCCGCAGACCTGGTAGAAGATCGGGGGAAGTCAAGGTCAGAGAAGCGCCTGAAGGCGCTGAGGAAGCACAGCTGATGATCTGTGGTTAGTGAGGGAGGTTGAGAGGGGTGCCAGGAAGCCAGCCTCCAAATCTCAGGTCTGCTGTCTGCAGAAACACACATCCCTGGCTGCAGCTGCCTAGGGGGAATTTGATTTATCTCTCCCTCCCAATGACTTCTCATTGATGGTAAGACAGAACTTCTGTGAGCAGGAGAGTTTGTTGGTTGGTTGGTTGGTTGGTTGGTTGGTTGTACTGGGTCTTCTTTGCTGCATGAAGGCCTTTTCTGCCTGTGGCAAGCAGGGGCTACCCTCCATTGCAGTGCACAAGCTCTTTATTGCCGAGCACAGGCTCGAGAGCTCAGGCTCAGTAGTTGTGGGCACACAGGCTTAGTTGCTTGGTAGTTGACAGATCCCCAACCAGGGATCAAACTCATGCCTCCTGAGTTGGTAGGTGGATTTTTTACCACTAGATCACCAGGGAAGTCTGTAGGTGAGTTTTTGAAAAGTAGTTTCCTTGGCTTCTAGTGTCACCTAGAAAAGAAGAATCTAAAAGAGTAAAGATGACTTGGATTATTCACCAGCAGTATCAGGCATAGGGTGTAAGAATCTGGCAAGCCCATTGTTGGGCAGGAAGGAATTTTCCTTTACCTTTCTAGGTTCTTCTGTCTGGTTGAATTGACTTAACATGAGACAGATGAAGAGGAGAAAAATCAAACAAACGTTTAACAGCATGTGTACACGGGAGAGACTCCGGAAAAACTGAGTAATTCCCTGAAATGGCAAAAGCATCACTCACTTTAAATATCCTCTGCTAAGACAAAGAGCAGGTTGGGGGTTAGTCATTTGGGACTTTAGAAGAGAAGAAGGTAATTGACATGGCGATTGAAAAGCAAGCGTTTGGTAAACAAATGTTTGCTGGGCTGGGCTGGGCAGAGACAATGGGGCATAGAGTGGATTCCGATCTTTAATCCCTGTCTAGAGTTCCTGGGATTGAGCAATGAAAGACACCGCTCTAGGTAGTCAAGCAGGAGGATATAACCCAAGGATTTGAAGTCCCAGACCTGGTAGAAGATCGGGGGAAGTCAAGGTCAGAGAAGCGCCTGAAGGCGCTGAGGAAGCACAGCTGATGATCTGTGGTTAGTGAGGGAGGTTGAGAGGGGTGCCAGGAAGCCAGCCTCCAAATCTCAGGTCTGCTGTCTGCAGAAACACACATCCCTGGCTGCAGCTGCCTAGGGGGAATTTGATTTATCTCTCCCTCCCAATGACTTCTCATTGATGGTAAGACAGAACTTCTGTGAGCAGGAGAGTTTGTTGGTTGGTTGGTTGGTTGGTTGGTTGGTTGTACTGGGTCTTCTTTGCTGCATGAAGGCCTTTTCTGCCTGTGGCAAGCAGGGGCTACCCTCCATTGCAGTGCACAAGCTCTTTATTGCCGAGCACAGGCTCGAGAGCTCAGGCTCAGTAGTTGTGGGCACACAGGCTTAGTTGCTTGGTAGTTGACAGATCCCCAACCAGGGATCAAACTCATGCCTCCTGAGTTGGTAGGTGGATTTTTTACCACTAGATCACCAGGGAAGTCTGTAGGTGAGTTTTTGAAAAGTAGTTTCCTTGGCTTCTAGTGTCACCTAGAAAAGAAGAATCTAAAAGAGTAAAGATGACTTGGATTATTCACCAGCAGTATCAGGCATAGGGTGTAAGAATCTGGCAAGCCCATTGTTGGGCAGGAAGGAATTTTCCTTTACCTTTCTAGGTTCTTCTGTCTGGTTGAATTGACTTAACATGAGACAGATGAAGAGGAGAAAAATCAAACAAACGTTTAACAGCATGTGTACACGGGAGAGACTCCGGAAAAACTGAGTAATTCCCTGAAATGGCAAAAGCATCACTCACTTTAAATATCCTCTGCTAAGACAAAGAGCAGGTTGGGGGTTAGTCATTTGGGACTTTAGAAGAGAAGAAGGTAATTGACATGGCGATTGAAAAGCAAGCGTTTGGTAAACAAATGTTTGCTGGGCTGGGCTGGGCAGAGACAATGGGGCATAGAGTGGATTCCGATCTTTAATCCCTGTCTAGAGTTTCCCCTGTAAAAGCTATAGCTCAGATGGTAAAGAATCCTCCTTTCAGTGCAGGAGACCTCGGTTTGATCCCCAGGTTGGGAAGATCTCCTGGAGAAGGGCATGGCCACCCACTCCAGTATTCTTGCCTGGAGAATCCCATGGGCAGAGGAGCCTGGCGGGCTAAAGTTCATGGCGTAGTAGAGTTGGACATGACTCCAATTCACCTGTCCAGATTTCTTATGTATAAAATTGTTTCCAATGTATATGGTTGAATCCACATTTTGTAGTGTTAAAACGATAGCCCAATATTCCATAGAAGAACCCTGACCACCATGTGTTGTAAAACTTAGAGGATGACAGGCCTATTTGTTCCATATATAGACACTTAGAAGTTTCTCTCTATTTAGTCTTCCAAAATGCTGTGGTCCTTGTACTGGACGAAAGCAGCTTCCTTCATGAATACACAACATATTTTTCTGCCATACTGAAAGAACATTAGCAAATGAGACTGTTTATTTGCCTATCAGATAAAGGGAGCACAGATGATTTAAATGTTACTGTTCTTTGCTTTTCTTACCCTTGAACATTTTCTAACTGCATTTCTGCGTGTCATCATTTAAAAATTGCTCACCAGATCTCAGAAAGAGACATTACTTCTTAATGTAAGAACTGACTCTCATGGAAATGATGTCACATTATTTATTCAACACTCGTGGAATTCAGTTAACACAAACTCTGGCATCTTCGTTAATTCTCTCTTTACCTGATGGCAGATAACACTAGCTTGTAGTTGTCTTCAGAATGCTGGAAAATTTATCCTAAGGCAAAAAGCTTAAGGAAACCGGTCACTGGGGCATGTGCTTAGTCAGCAAACCTTGTGTTACTGCTTTCTGAATTATTCTTCAGCCTCAACACATTTCATATCTATACAGTTGCATACAGGTCCTGGAGTGTTTGCAACTGCAGTGAGTCTTTGCAGGCATTTCCGAGGATCACAGCCTTTCTGCATTAGATGGGTGGAAGAGAGGGGAGGCAGGGCCAGAAATGTGTGTCCATTTCTGGGAGGTATCTCTCCATAGAGCTGGGCATAGAGGCTGGGGGAGAGGGGTAGAAAGCAGCTCCTCCTTAGATGCCTGTGAGGAAACAGATGAGTTGTATGGGTTATAGCTACTTAAGTCACTTCCCGGGGCAGGAGAGAAGTCAAAGAGGGACAGTGAGACGCAATGCAGAAATCCTAAAGGTCTCCTGGAGATGCCTGAGGGTGCTCTGGGATTCTGGCTATGCATTACCACGTTCACGGTTTTCTTATGTAGGAGCCTCCCTTCTCGAGTCCCTTTTTACCCACAATCCCACAGTCAAATTGTGTGTGCGTTGGTCCCCATGGCTTAGCACACTCGTGGACTTAATGGGTGATGTATATTTCCTTACTTGACTGCATCTAGTCTCAATGGTGGCACCGGGAATCTTCATTGCACCAGACGGACTTTCTCCTGGCGCACAGGCTCAGGACTTGGCAGTGCACAGGCTTAGTTTCTCCATGGCATCTGGGGTCTTAGTTCCCCAGCCAAGGACCGAACCCTCATGCCCTGTCTTGCAAGGCAGATTCTTAACCACTGGACCACAAGGAAAGTCCCATAGGTGATGTTCATACTCGTTGATTGACATGAGAAAATGATACTTTCAGCTTAGCCCTCGGTTTCGATCAGTCACTGTTTCGGTCTCATTCAGTTTCTCATAAAGCCATTAGGCTTTGATGTAGCACCAAAGACTCACGAATCAGTGTTCTGAGTGAGCAGACTCACTGGTTCAGTGTGCGCTGCCGTTATAACCTGACTGATATTAAAATAAACCTGTCACTTGCTTCAGTTTAATCAGCAAACCTTTTGGTCTTCACTGGCAAGAAGCACTGTGATCACAGTAAGCATCTGTCTTCTCGAGTGTGTCCGAGACGCGTGGGCACGTGGTGATTCTCAACTTCTCGAGAGAATATGATGGCCAAAGCATAGTTCATGAGTTCAATCAATGTGTTGAAGGGGTGCATGAAAATCTTTATGCATACAGTCTGGGCAACTGCAGTGAGTCTTGCAGGCATTTCCGAGGATCACAGCCTTTCTGCATTAGATGGGTGGAAGAGAGGGGAGGCTGGGCCAGAAATGTGGGTCCATGTCTGGGAGGTATGACTCCATAGAGCTGGGCATAGAGGCTGGGGGAGATGTGTAGAAAGCAGAAACTCCTTAGATGCGTGAGAGGGAGCAGGTGAGTTGTATAGGTTATAGCTACTTGAGTCACTTCCCGGGCAGGAGAGAAGTCAAAGAGGGACAGTGAGACGCAATGCAGAAATCCTAAAGGTCTCCTGGAGATGCCTGAGGGTGCTCTGGGATTCTGGCTATGCATTACCACGTTCACGGTTTTCTTATGTAGGAGCCTCCCTTCTCGAGTCCCTTTTTACCCACAATCCCACAGTCAAATTGTGTGTGCGTTGGTCCCCATGGCTTAGCACACTCGTGGACTTAATGGGTGATGTATATTTCCTTACTTGACTGCATCTAGTCTCAATGGTGGCACCGGGAATCTTCATTGCACCAGACGGACTTTCTCCTGGCGCACAGGCTCAGGACTTGGCAGTGCACAGGCTTAGTTTCTCCATGGCATCTGGGGTCTTAGTTCCCCAGCCAAGGACCGAACCCTCATGCCCTGTCTTGCAAGGCAGATTCTTAACCACTGGACCACAAGGAAAGTCCCATAGGTGATGTTCATACTCGTTGATTGACATGAGAAAATGATACTTTCAGCTTAGCCCTCGGTTTCGATCAGTCACTGTTTCGGTCTCATTCAGTTTCTCATAAAGCCATTAGGCTTTGATGTAGCACCAAAGACTCACGAATCAGTGTTCTGAGTGAGCAGACTCACTGGTTCAGTGTGCGCTGCCGTTATAACCTGACTGATATTAAAATAAACCTGTCACTTGCTTCAGTTTAATCAGCAAACCTTTTGGTCTTCACTGGCAAGAAGCACTGTGATCACAGTAAGCATCTGTCTTCTCGAGTGTGTCCGAGACGCGTGGGCACGTGGTGATTCTCAACTTCTCGAGAGAATATGATGGCCAAAGCATAGTTCATGAGTTCAATCAATGTGTTGAAGGGATGCATGAAAATCTTTATGCTCCCTCTGCCCTTGGTAAAATTTGATGATGCTGAAACATTCTATTTTGATGCTTACATTGGAAAAAACGGTCTGATGAATGGTGAAGCATAACAGACGAGGCCTTTTGCTGGCACTCGAGTTACTTGTTTACATGGATTCACGGTGGAATGGGCTGGCTTTTTACAAGACTGGTTGAAAGGACCCCTGGATTGTACTTCCTAAACAGGATTTGCAAAGCTTTTAATGCTTTAAAAGGCAAAGTTGGAACCAAACTGAGCTGTCTATCAAAGTTGCTTTTTTTCTGTCCTCCTTTTTAAGCAGATTTGAAGTTGTTCTTGGAATTAAATTGATCTTAGAGGGAAGGCTTCCCAGGTAGCACTAATGGTAGAAAACTCGCCTGCCAGTGCAGGAGACATGACACAGGTTTGATCCCTAGGTCAGGAAGGTCCCCTGGGCGAGCAGATAGTAATCCACTCCAGTATTCTTTTTTTTTTTTTTTAATTTTGGCCTCTTTTTATTGATTTTTTAATTTATTTATTTTTCATCCATCTTTATTCTTTGGCCTGTGTGGGCCTCCTATTGCATTGGCCTCTCTTGTTGCAGAGCACCAGCTCTGGGTGCATGCGCTCCAGAGTGCTGGCTCATAATTGGACACACCGGTCCAGCTGCTCCACCAGCACTTGAGATCTTCCGGGGCCAGGAATCAAACTGGTGCCCCTTGTTCTGCAAGGTGAACCCTTTGCCCACTGGACCACCAGGGAAGCCCCACTCCAGTATTCTTACTTGCTGAATTCCATAGACAGAGAAGCTTGGTAGGCTGCAGTCATAGGGTAACAAAGAGTCAGACACAACTGAATTGACTTAACATGTGAGCACACCAAAGGGAGCTTGGTTGGTGCTTTCCCAAAAGCTGACCCCACGTTCCTTTGTTATGTTGCTGATACTGATCTTTTCTTCCTGGTACCTATATTTTGGGCTCCAGATGGACATTGCTGAAGTCTTCTTATCTTTTGTCTTTGCAGGCTTGTTAATCGGTGCTGGCTGTGCCCTCTACCCCCTGGGCTGGGACAGTGAGGAAGTCCGGCAGACTTGCGGCTATGTTTCTGGCCAGTTTGACCTGGGTAAGGTCTCTTTATGGATAGTCCTCCTTTTAGAAGAGAACATCTCTGATCTTTCATAGAAACAGGTGTGAAAAGGATGGGAAAGAAACACACATCTCAGGACTGGAGCCAGTAGTCATGTGTATAATGCATTACACACACATTCATTCATCCAGTTGTTTAGTGAAACTGTTTATCATGTGGGCTTCCTTGGTGGCTCAGATGGTAAAGAATCTCCCTGCAATGCAAGAGACCCAGGTTGATCTCTGGGTCGGGAAGCTCTCCTCAAGAAGGAAATGGCTACCCACTCCAGTATTCTTGCCTGGAGAATCCCAAGAACAGAGGAGCCTGGTGGGCTACAGTCCATAGGGTTACAAAGAGCCGGACACAACTAAGTGACTAACGTGTACTTACATACAATGTACTATTGGTCTGTACTATGGGAAGTACTGTAGATACAAAGAAAGGAAATGGTCCATGCTCTGCTGAGTTTATATTCATTGATTAATTCATTCGAAATCATATATTTATGAGTCATTGCACACACTAAAAATAACTCTGCCCATGGAATTCATAGTCTGTCTGAGAAGACAAAACAAACACAATGATCAAGAAAACGACAGTCAGGAGGGCTAAGGAATCTAATAAGTCAATTTCACTCCAGGGTAATATATACCTTTGTGCAAGAGATGGGAATGGAGCTGGGTCTCAAACAAAGGAATGCATGTAGTTTATCTGGCGGTGGGCGGAAACATGATGCGAGCAATCAGTAAAGGTAAGCACAGCACAGGGGTGGGATGAGAAAAGCCCATCTGGGAACCATATAGAACCAGGAAGCAGGGATAGGTGTGGTCAAGTAAGTGCCAGTTCACACCTGGCTGAAGGGCACGTGAATTTTTCTGTGTGCTAATCATTTCAGGTATTTCTCACTTGTAGAGACATTCTGCTTCCTTAGCAACCTACAAAAATGTTTTGCATAGTACAACATGGTTTGCACCATTCTAACCTGTGATGGTTAGCAAATACTGGGTTGAGAAACCTTCATTTACTTAACCACTTGCTGACTTCTTTCTACTTGGACATTTTTTCTGTTCCCATTTAAAACATCTTGGGAGGAGTAGTGTAAAGAAAAGAAGTTTTATTTTGACTGAATTATTTTCTTAGGACCTTTTTCTAGAATTGGTGACAATTAGATCAAAGATTCTGAATCCATAAAGCACTTATTGCCAAATGATAGTCTATTCATTGTCCCCTAATATATAGGTAGACAGATTTTTTTTGGCAATGACTGCGTAGTGGAGTGAGTTACTAACTTAAACATCTATCTACTTTTCACATTGATTTTTTCTCTCTAGAAAGAAAAATCTCAAGGAAATTGGTTTAACGGCAGTATTACCATAGTCCAAGTGATTTTAAAATGGTTTAAGTTAAAACGGTTTTTCTTAACAAAAAAAAAAGAGGGACTCCTCTGGCAGTCCATCAAAGAAGAAAGAATTTATAAGAGAAACATTCTGTTGGATCCTGAGAAAAATGGGCAGATGTAATATCATGTAAAAGTCTCTGAATTGGAAAATGAAGCAGTTTTTGTTTGACTCAACGGATGACAAACACCTGCTTCCCTCAAAATACTACTGGCTCTTTGGAAAGAGGAGTGATGGTACCCAAAATACCACCCAATTTGCATTGATAAAAAATAAGAGATTTCTGTCTGCCCAACCTTCCCTCATTGGAGGCGCTGCTGTCTTAGGTCTGGATTAGTTTGTGATTGTTCTGAATGCAGAGAAGGGGAAATGCTGGAACAAAGTTAACTGCTAGCCTTTCCTCTTTTTTTTTTTCTTCCCTGAACCTAAACTGTGTCCAAGGGAGTTATTTCAGGACAGTGTTTAGCATCTTTTTCTTTCTCTGGTGCTTGAAGGATTCTTTGCTGTTTTACCCAGGCCTCAACTTGGCCGCTGGTGTCTTGCTGGTGTGTATTGTCATATTAATTAGCAGATTGTAATGAAACTCAGATCCCGTTTTGGCAATTTTTCCTATGCGCCACAGGATCTTATATCTTTCCAGCATTGAGGATGAAACATCTGAATGTCAGACTTAAAGGGAAAGACGGAACACTTGCCTCTTCACTAGTGATAATAATTTCTTATGTTGTAAATTCACTAAAGCCATTTTAACAATCTTCAGATGACAGCGTGGTTTTCATTGGGGCCTTTTAAAATTTCTCTTAGATGGGATGATGCGAAAAAAAAATCAACGCTGGCATTATCTACAGATAAAATGAGTTCTGGGTCCTTGGAAGAAGTATTTTGGGTTTATCGCATTCTGTTTCTTCAGGTTACTATTATTTTTGCACACTCTGTAATCTTTTCTTCCAAAAGGAAACCTAAGGAGAAACTGTGGCTTAGAGAAGTCGCCAGGCTTATCTCACCTAACTCTCTATGCTTTCTGTCTTTATGAAAGTGTTACTGCGCCCCAGAACATCGATAGAGGCTGCACTTCAGAGAGTGACATCACAGGCTATAGAGCACACATGGAGGGAGCCTGGGGCTGGGCCGGGAGACTCCCGTGCATGGCGAGGGTGAGCATTCTCTGTAAGGATGGCTCTGATGCCTGGTTTCAGTGGTGTATACTCTGCTTGCCATGGCCTCACTGTCTCTGCCCATCTGCGAATCGGAGCTTGTTTCTACTCTCATCCACAGACAGCGAGTGGATGCATCTTTCCTTTCAAGTTTGGGGAAATATTGATATTAATGTTCACAAGCCTCCTTATTGTGGAAAACGGTCAATTTCTTGGCGTGCCATTACTGAACTGTAATTATGCTCAAGAGCATGTCCCCAAAGAAATCATCATCACTGTATTCCTGCTTTGGCAGATTATGGAAGGAGGTATTCGCTCAATTTTTCAGCCAAGGAATATTACAGGGCGCTTCCAATGTGCCAGGCCCTGTGCTAGGTCCTAGGGAGCATGGCATCAGGAAGGAAGTTAAAAAGATAGTCTTTACTCCCTTTGTGGGCTTCCCCCTGGTGGCTCAACAGTAAAGAATCTGGCTGCCAGTGCAGGAGACGTGGGTTCGATCCCTTGGTTGGGAGAATCCCCTGGAGGAGGAAATGGCAACCCACTCCAGGATTCATGGCAGGGAAATCCCATGGACAAAGGAGCCTTACAGACTATAGTTCATGGGGCCATGAAGAGTCAGACATGACTGAGCACAGTGGCATTTCTAAGTGGAAGATGAGATTAAGGAGACAAAAAGCATCTCAATCTCTGTTTTTTCGGTCAGATTCCAGTGTCCTGTGCTCCTTCCACCATGAAGTCCATGGTTGTGGATGTGCGTGTGTGCTCAGTTGTTAAGCCATATCCAACTCTTCGTGATCCTATGGACTGTAGTCTGCCAGGTGCCTCTGTCCATCAGATTCTCCAGGCAAGAATACCAGCCGTTGCCATTTCCTCCTCCAGGGGATCTTCCTGACCTAGGGATCGAGCCTGTGTCTCTTGCATTGGCAGGCTGATTCCTAACCATGGAGCCTCATGAGAAAGCCCATGGGCAGTGGTTCAGTAATGGTGTCTATCACTTGTGCTATTTTGTTTCTCTTAAAGATTAATAAGAAGATTCATTATGGCTACCATTTGGCACACCGTAAACCATTTACTGACCCTCTGTCTACAGTCATGGGCTCATCACTGGCTTAAGCTGTGCAGTTGATAACCATGATATGCTCCGTATTGATTTTTTAAGAGAAACAAAACAGTACAAGTGATAAGAATAATGCATAGTGTACACAGCACCTGCACATAATAAAATGCAGTAGTTGTTTTCTGTTAGTATTCACATTGTTAGTACAGGACTATTTTTAATGAATACTTGCTGATAATCTCTATTTTTCCTTTATATTCCATAATAGCAAGTTGGGATTTACACATTAAGCATAAGGGCTTTCTCATCAGGTTGTCCAATTGATTTAATTCATGCCTCAGAGATATTTTCATCCACCAAAGACTTTTCTAATTATATCCTTATGATCAAAAGGAGTGTTTCAATTAATTTGTCATGCTAATTTGCCAAGTAAATTTGAGTAATTATTGCTTTCATTTTGCTATTTAATTTGATTAAGAAGCCATCATGTTTCCTGTTCTTGAAATCATGCCCTCAGCTTCTCAAGAGTAGTACCATCAACTCAGAAAGCTCAGACCTTCGTGGTATCAGAAAATATGAGAGTCAGTGTCTTCCAAATTTTTACTCGAGTGATGAGATCTCTTCTTCTCTCAGCTGAGCAATGACCATCCCCCATCTCTCTGGACATGTTTCTTTGAGTTCTTTGACTCTTGAGTGGTATTTTCTTTCCTCTCCAATCCAACTGCCCTTGAAAACAAAGTGATGGGCATGCTGTGGGGAGGTCAGTGGGCCAAAATGGGAACGAAAATAGAAAGTTTCTTTTCTGAGCGGTCTCCAGCTCGGTGTTAGGGCATGCCTCTGAAGTTGAATGACCCAGTTTTCCTGATGTGCACAGAGCAGCCTCTCCTTTCGCACTCACTAACAGGAGACGCTGCTGTCGGCTTCTGTGATGCTGAATAAAACAGGCATCCCTTTGGCCAGAAAGGAGACGACTCCTGTGACCCAGGTGGACTTCAGAGGCTGCAGACAAGGCTGAGCCTCTGCCGAGGGGCTGCAGACCCATGAGTTGTGTGGAAGTTGGGCTGCCCGGCTGGGTGCTCCCAGAGAGTGGCCGGCAGCATTCGTCACTCGGTTCAGGAAGAGACCACTAAAGCTTGATGTGTTTCTGGTCATTGCTTAAAGGTAATGGATGCTCCGGTTATGAGACTGCTCTTCGCGGACTGGCTAGCAGTAAGGCGTTGAATATGCATTGAGATTTAACCGGAGTTCAAGTCCTTAAAGCAGAGATGATTTCTGCCTCCTCCATGGCTATTTGTCTATCTGGAACTGTTCCAAACTTGGGACACTGAAGTCCTAATCCCTGAAGGTTGAGGGTCCTCAACCTCCATCCTCAACTCAATGGACATGAATTTGAGCAAACTCCAGGAGATGGTGAAGGACAGGGAAGCCTAGTGTGCTGCAGTCTATGGGGTCACAAAGAGTTGGACCTGACTTAGCAACTGAACAACAACCTCAATCTCTGGGATCTAATGCCTAATAATTTGAGGTGAAGCTGATGTAATACTAGTAGAAATAAGGTGCACAATCCGTGTCATGTTCTTGAAACATTCCCAGAACCATTCCCGCCTTATGCCAGTCTCTGGGAAAATTGTCTTCCACGAAACCAGTCCCTGATGCACCAAAAAGATTGGGGACCAGTTAGACGGTCTAGCGTGAACCTATATTCCTTCACTCAGCTCTAGCTCCAGAGAGTGACAGAGGGAAGCCACACAGCTTCTGTGAGTTAAACCAAGACTCAAACTGGGTTAGGCTCAGAGGGGCCCAAGGGAACATTCTGGAAGGTGCTTCAGAGGATACTGGGAAACTCCCATAGGCCCAAGAACTCCAACTTGGCTGGGGATGAAGTGATGGAGCAAAGTGTGCAGGCACCTCCAAGGAAAAAATCAGTCAGCTTTGCTGGTCACTCTGCCTTCCCAGGGGCCTCTTTTCAGGAAAGGAGGGGTGGTTCCCCTTCCTTTCAGAAAGTGGGCTGTAGGGGTTCCCCTGGTGGTCCAGTGGGTAAGGACACAGCCTTCCAGTGCAAGGGGCGCCGGTTCGATCCCTGGCCTGGGAAGATCCCACGTGCCGCAGAGTGGCTGGACTGATGTGTCCAATTACCGAGCCGGAGCTCTGGCGCGCATGCGCCCAGAGCCGGCGCTCTGCGACAACAGAGGCCACCGCGATGGGAGGCCCACAGGAGCCAAAGAACAAAGACGGATGAAAATGGACAAATGAAAGACCAGTGGAAGTGGCCCGCCCATCCCCCTCCCTCCCCACCCCACCCCTAAAAGATAAATAAATAAAATTAAAAAAAAAAAAGTGGGCTGTAAGATACTCATTTCAGGGGCATGAATTCACCTCGCCCATTCCTGGGATCACAACAACATTAGAGCATGAGCATTTCCACTTTGGGCTTCCCTAGGGGCTGAGATGATAAAGAATGAGCCTATAACGAGTGTGACCCACGTTTGATCTCTGGTTGGAAAGATCCCCTGGAGAAGGGAATGACACCCTACTCCAGTATTCTTGCCTGGAGAATCCCATGGAGCCTGACGGACTCATGTCTGAATCCAAAGAGTCAGACATGATTGAGCAAATAACAGACACACACACACACACACATTCTCTTCCACTTTAAGTGTTGCTTTAGTAAATGCCTCTAGCCCTGCTTTAGGAAAAAGCACCCCATTCTGTTAATCCTAGATTTAATTCTATCTGCTTCCCTAAACCGTCTTTGTAGGTTCCTCTGGGACAAGATTTTTGCAACTTTGGTGCCTGTCTCAAAGTTTGACTCACAGCAGTATTCAATAGACCTACTTATTCAAGTAATATTTTATCAAGCCCATTCCAGGTACCAAAACTTGTGTCAGGTACTTAGAGTAAATTTTTAAAATTTTTATTTATTTGTTTTTATTTTTGGCTCTTCTGGGTTTTCACTGCTACCATAGGCTCTTCTCTAGTTGCAGGGAGTGGGGGCTACTCTCTAGTTGAGGTGAGCAGGCTTCTTGTTGTGGGGACCTCTCTTGTTGTGGAACTCGGGCTCTGGGGCACACGGGCTTCAGTAGTTGTGGCCCATGGGCTCCATAGTTGCGGCTCTGAGGCTCTAGAGCACAGGCTCCATAGTTGCGGCTCATGGGCTTAGTTGCTCTGCAGCATGTGGGATCTTCCCAGGTCAGAGATTGGACTTGTGTCTCCTTCCTTGGCAGGTGAACTCTTTACCACTGAGCTATCAGGAAAGACTAGAATCAGATTTTGAATTAGATAGATGTGATTCTTACCTGCAAGTCACATATCTCCTGTCTACTAGGTGATTAAGAGAAAGGAGGGAGAGAGGCTGAGAGTGAAGGAAAGAAGAGAAAAGATAAAAAGAAGGAAACCCTATGGCAGGAATCATGATGTTGCTCTCTAAGGGACTAATGTCCTCACCATCTCCTAGAAAGTCATCAAGTTCAGGGTCATAGTTTAGAGAACCCAATACTCTGGTAGATGAACAAGGAAATTGCTCTAAATCTTTCCTTCCTGAAGTCTTTTTTGGATTCATTGTTTTAGAGCAGGATCTTTCCTGTTGTTGTAGCAATGTCTTTTCAGAACCTAATTCAGTGACTTGGCAGCAGTTCCCCGCAGTGGAATTCAGTGCTCGTGGAAAGGAGAAAATATGCTTAGAAAACCTTCAGGAAATGAGAAATATTCTTCCCAATAGTTTGATGGCCATAAGATATTAAGAAATCTAAAGCTATGGTCACGGAACTATTGGAAAAAGTATGTTAGTCTCTCTTTTAAAGATCCTTCTTCATTTATCAGTGCTTACCTTTTATAAGAACAAAAAAGATGTACTTGAGCTGTGTGCCTTTAAGACAAATAAGCTGTATGAACATCATCTTGAACAAATATGTAGATTTATTAAAGGTTTCTAATAGTTAAGGATTTGGTGATAATCTCTTAATTAAGGAGAAGATTCCACCCCCACCCCCACCATCCCAAGCAGATAATTCCTCCCGGTAATGTAGTACAGCTCCTTTGGGAAGTCTTCTGGCAGCTCCTGGCCCTCAAGGAGATTAGAGTTGAGAGACTTCTCACAGGGTTGTCTTAGATCATCCTCTTATCTAGTTTTCTCTTCCTTCAGAGTAGAGAATGTACTTTACCTGCTTGTTTAAAGGACTGATGGAGATAGTGAAAGATGTTTTGCACATCAAGATGCACAAAGAAATATCAGTTCCTCAGGCTTCGCTGGTGGTCCAGTGGGTAAAGAGTCCTCCTTGCAGTGCAAGGGGCACTGGTTCAATCCTGACCCGGGATGATCCCACGTGCCACGGAGCTGCTGGGCAGGTGTGTCCAGCCGCATGCGCCTAGAGCCGGTGCTCTGCAAAGGCCAATGCAATAGATGTGATTCTTACCTGCAAGTCACATATCTCCTGTCTACTAGGTGATTAAGAGAAAGGAGGAGAGGCTGAGAGTGAAGGAAAGAAGAGAAAAGATAAAAAGAAGGAAACCCTATGGCAGGAATCATGATGTTGCTCTCTAAGGGACTAATGTCCTCACCATCTCCTAGAAAGTCATCAAGTTCAGGGTCATAGTTTAGAGAACCCAATACTCTGGTAGATGAACAAGGAAATTGCTCTAAATCTTTCCTTCCTGAAGTCTTTTTTGGATTCATTGTTTTAGAGCAGGATCTTTCCTGTTGTTGTAGCAATGTCTTTTCAGAACCTAATTCAGTGACTTGGCAGCAGTTCCCCGCAGTGGAATTCAGTGCTCGTGGAAAGGAGAAAATATGCTTAGAAAACCTTCAGGAAATGAGAAATATTCTTCCCAATAGTTTGATGGCCATAAGATATTAAGAAATCTAAAGCTATGGTCACGGAACTATTGGAAAAAGTATGTTAGTCTCTCTTTTAAAGATCCTTCTTCATTTATCAGTGCTTACCTTTTATAAGAACAAAAAAGATGTACTTGAGCTGTGTGCCTTTAAGACAAATAAGCTGTATGAACATCATCTTGAACAAATATGTAGATTTATTAAAGGTTTCTAATAGTTAAGGATTTGGTGATAATCTCTTAATTAAGGAGAAGATTCCACCCCCACCCCCCCCATCCCAAGCAGATAATTCCTCCCGGTAATGTAGTACAGCTCCTTTGGGAAGTCTTCTGGCAGCTCCTGGCCCTCAAGGAGATTAGAGTTGAGAGACTTCTCACAGGGTTGTCTTAGATCATCCTCTTATCTAGTTTTCTCTTCCTTCAGAGTAGAGAATGTACTTTACCTGCTTGTTTAAAGGACTGATGGAGATAGTGAAAGATGTTTTGCACATCAAGATGCACAAAGAAATATCAGTTCCTCAGGCTTCGCTGGTGGTCCAGTGGGTAAAGAGTCCTCCTTGCAGTGCAAGGGGCACTGGTTCAATCCCTGACCCGGGATGATCCCACGTGCCACGGAGCTGCTGGGCAGGTGTGTCCAGCCGCATGCGCCTAGAGCCGGTGCTCTGCAAGGAGAGAGGCCACTGCAATGGGAGGCCCACACAGGCCAAGGACTAAAGATAGATGAAAATAAATAAATAAATAAACAAATAAACAAGAGAAGAGGCCAAAATTTTTTTTAAAAAAATCAGTTCCTCCTTTCTGCTTTAAACACCAACCCATTTCTGGTTTTATTCATGTTGAAAAAGTTCGAGGATGTATCATGTGCTTTTCCACCACTTTAGCTAGAATATATAAAAAACATAAATAAGACTTTTTTTAAAAAATCCTTAACTGCTATGCTGTTATACGAAATCCTCGCTAAGACAAGTCCAGTATGTAGAGTGCTTTCCCCTTTCCCTGAATAACCAGGAACTGAAGAAGACTCGGAGTTCTCTCTTCTTTTTTGTAGTTATTCTGCAACAGTTTTATGTCACCTGTCAGCGGTAATTCATTACAGTTATTAATTACCCCTTTCTCTCCTTATTCCCTCACTAGTAATTTGTGTCCTTTTCCATCCAGTCATCATAAATCATCTGAGAACCATGTTTTTTTTTTTTAAACATTTATTTTATTTATTTATCTTTTGGGGGGTGGGGTGGTGAGGGAGGGGGACGGGCGGGCCACTTCTATTGGTCTTTCATTTTTCTGTTTTCATCCGTCTTTGTTCTTTGGTTCCTGTGGGCCTCCCATCACAGTGGCATTTGTCGTCGCAGAGCACCGGCTCTGGGTGCATGCGCCCCAGAGCTCCGGCTTGGTAATTGGACACATCAGTCCAGCCGCTCCGTGGCACGTGGGATCTTCCCAGGTCAGGGCTCGAACCGGCACCCCTTGCACTGCAAGGCGGTGTCCTTACCCACTGGACCACCAGGGAAGCCCAGAACCATGGTTTTAAAAAAAGAAAAAGAAAAGAAAAACAGAGCTCAGCTCTGTTCCTGTGCCCTGTGCGTCTCTGAATCTCTGATTTTTATCTATTCTGGACTGTTTTTTCTTGGACCCCTTGATTTGGGGTCATGCTTTGGACAGCTGGGGAGGTCAGCTCCATGATATGTGGAGATGGACTCTAATTGGGTTAGCAATCCGATGTCTTGATGACAACGGTAATTGAGTTCAGTGTTACATTCCCCCTTGTTCTGCTGCTGTTGCTGCTCAGTCTCTTCCGTCGTGTCCGACTCTGTGCAACCCTGTGGACTGTGACCCACAAGGCTCCTCTGTCCTCGGAATTCTCCAGACAAGAGTACTGGAGTGGTTGCCATTCCCTTCTCCAAGGGGTTTTTCCCAACCAAGGAGTCAAACCTGGGTCTCCTGCATTGCAGGCAGATTCTTCACCACTGAGCCACCAGGGAAGCCCCAACTGTTATTCTTAGGGATGAGTTAACTTGAGGTGTCTAGACCATTCAAGATGGCCAAAGTCCATCCATAGGCTTGGGGGAATATGTGACATCACTGAAATTGTATACAAATGCCATATGCTTGTGCATGTGTGTCTTCTCCTGGAGAGAGTATTCATAGCTCTTATTTATTCCCCAAGTGGATTCCTGATGCAAGAAAACTCAGAGCCTCTGGTAAGCAGCATTGGGAAGCCTGACACTGGAAAGCTTAGAGACCTGAATTCTAGACCTAGTCTCCCAGAAATCCTCCTTTCTCCCCGGAAGGCTGGGAAGCTACTGGGTTCATTTGATTTGATTTCATTATCCACAAAAGTGTCAGAGGGAGGGAATAAGGTGAAACATCTCTACTTGCAGTAGACATTATTGCAGATAAGTATGCCCATACACCAGTTCTAATTTGAATCCGTACCTGTGAAAATGAGCGTTCAGCCTTCTTAGGGAGTGGAATACACTTTCACTTAGAATCTTAACCAGGTTTTTTAGTCCTGCCTTCGGGAGGCCGTCTTCCATCCTGTCTAGGGAGCACACTATTCTGAACAGTCCTCAAAAGATGTTTGTGCATTGAGCAGCCTTGGAAGACAATGACTCCTCCTATAGCAGAGGACAGATTTTATTTTTTGTTTCTTATAATACTGTCTCCCTCGGGGACAAAGTTTGGGTGGGTTCACTTGCAACCTATTTTAAAAACATCGGGGATCCCTAAGTTTTGGATTCCTCAGTGGTGACAGAAGCTTACTGAGTTTACTGCGTGAGTCCCTGTGGGAGGCAGAAGGCAAACAGATGCATTCAGACATGAAGTTCCTGCTGGTTTGTTGTGTTGAGAGTAATAGTACAGTCCTTCAGCTCTGATCCAGGAGTCGTCTAGCTTTTGCCAGCATCCATGAAAATATGGCAGGCTAATTCACAGCTCTTCTGCTCCTGGGTAGTGAGGCTAGGATTCCCTAGGGTTCTCAAAGGAGGGAGGAGACAATGGGGCACTTGCAGACTTTGGGGCAGTGGCTGTTTATGCAATAGTGCCCAAATACATATTTTAGTAGATTTCACAATGAGAACAGAGCTTCCCTGGTGGTCCAGTGGTTAAGAATCTGCCTAGAAAATAGCTGTCGTCATTGCTCTGTGAGAAAAGGAGATCCTTTTAGGGGTGCTGTGTGATGGTCAGGAGGGGTGGGAAGGGGGGATATACATATGACTAATCGGGGAACATGCATATCTGTAAACAACAACACTCTGTAAAAGTTAAAAGTAAAATAAAAGTTAAAAAAAAAAAAAAAGAATCCGCCTGTTAGTGCTGGGGACATAGGTTCTATCCCTGGTCCAGGAAGATCCCACCTGCCTCCAAACAACTAAGCCCATATGCCATAATTGCTGAGCCCACACTCTACTAGAGCCTGTGCTCCACGTCAAGGGCAGCCACTGTAATGAGAAACCCACACACCCCAATGAAGACCCAGTATAGCCAAAAATAGGTTAAATAGCATTAAAAAAAGATGCGAACAGCTTTACTGAAACATTCTGCTGCATCCATTCTGTCTGTAGGAATGTCAGCCAAGGCTTGGTCATCCCTCAGGGCTCTGTTTCTTGTCTTTGTTTCGGAGGATTTGGGGTTATTTGTTGCCAGAAGGAACAGAATCTGTACTTGGACCTTGTGTTTCCTTCCAGTGGTCTTCTGATGCAAGATGGTAGCCCCATCACTTAAAACGATAGGGAACCGGGATTTAACTAGCTCTCGGAATAGTTTGGTAATCTGGTTTGTGCCTGCATATTGATAATGGTTTAAAAACTGTGTATGTGTAGCAGGATGTGGTTTGAAACTTGCTTTCAGTATAACTTGGAAATGAGGTCGTTGAACTGGTAGCTACGCTTCACTGTTCCTCTTGCATTTTCAGTGGCAGGGGCTGGGAGCGGGGTAATTTACCAGGGTCTCAAGGTTGTGCTGGACCAAATTGGATTAAGTCCGTTCCCAAGAGCTACCTTGTTGCAAGCAAGGAGCGATCATCAAGGAAACCGATCATCAAGGAAACCGTTTGGACCGAGGGCAGCTCCCCAAGATCAAAGGATCCCCGGCTGTGACACATTTCCATTTCACTGGATCCAGAGACTCTATGCAGAGGCTCTCAGTGGCCGATGAAAGCCTGACAGGTGCGAACAGCGGCGGGCAGATAAAATGCCATCAGGATGGAAACCAGCACCTCTTCTCATGGGATTGTTGGAAAATCGGCTGCAGCTGCAGGCCCCTCGGGGAAGCAGCAATTCGAGACAGCCTTGAGTCCTTTCACACTCTTCTTTGGGGCTGGCCTTGAGTCAGAGGAGCTGAATTTCAGTTAGGTTTAGCCTTTATAAATAGCAGCTACAGACAGAAACCAAACGGTCATCTTTATCGGCGTACACTTTGAATAAGGCCCCGCTGGTTATCTCCGACACCCCCACATGGATCTGGGATTCTGTGTCAGTTCACAGCGTGATCACAAAGACTGTGCACGGAGCCACTGTGCACGCCTTATCATCTTAACAGTGGCATTATCTCTAGTGGAACTTTCAGAGCAGATTTGGTGCTAAGGGGTAAGAATGAATGACAGCCATGCCAGCAGAGACTTAGCTAGCCAGACTGGACAAAGCGTAAACCATTTTTATGGGTACATCATGCAAATGTATAGTAAGAAAACTGTCCACTGGGTGGGCCATGGAACAGAGCTCTGTTTGATCAGTGCGATCGTAAGAATTCAGATACGGCTCCACTTACCCTATGTTTCTGACACAGTGAATTTAGTCATGTTTCTGAAAGCACCGGGGTATTTTTGTTTCTCTTGCGGCTCCTCTGTATTGCAGGAAGGCTATGAAGGCAAGGCAGCTCTGCCACCGCTTTTGCTGTTAGGTGATCTGGTGGGGATTTCAGGCTGAGTTTAGGAGGAAGGATCCTGGAGCTGATGAGCAGATCTGCTGTGGTACACAAGGGGAGCCCCCAGGAGCCCAGGTGTGAGTAGAAATGAAGAAGCACACGCCCAGCGCAGTCACCTTGGTATCTCGTTCTCTGATGGGCCCATCAAGCAGTATTTAAAATCTCCAGAGCTTCCCAGGTGGTCCAATGATTAAGAATCCACCTGCCATTGCAGGGGGCACGGGTTCAATCCCTGGTCCGGGAAGATTCCACTTGCCATGGAGCAGCTAAGCGCGTGAGCCGCAACTCCTGAAGCCTGTGAGCTCCAGAGCCACGAGAAAAGCCACCACGATGCAAAGCTGCACACCGAAGCTAAGAGAGACCTTGCTCGCCGCGACCAGAGAAAGCCCGCGTGTAGCAACAAAGACTCAAGGCAACCAAAAATAAACTCAAAAACTAAATAAAATTTTTAAAAAATAAAATGAAAAATAAACTCTCCAGATACTCAAACGCTTTTTTTAAAAAAAGCTTGTGGTCCAAATCCATACTCTGATTTGAACAGACAGCTCGTTGGCCAAGTCTCTGATGCTGGGAAAGATGGAGGGCAGAAGGAGACGAGCGCATCAGAGGTTGAAATGGCTGGACGGCATTCCTGATACAGTGGGCCTGAACTTGAGCAAACTCCAGGAGATGGTGAGGCGCAGGGAGGCCTGGCGTGCTGCAGTCCACGGGGCCACAGAGGGTTGGACTCGACTGAGTGACTGAACGACAAGATTCCAGAAAGTATTAACAGTCAAAATAATAGTAATAATAATAATAGTAGCTAGTAATTACTTTCTTCCCCCAAGTGTATAGTATGGGCTCAGTACAACCGAATCTTAAATCAAGAACAGCTACTGTTCTGGGTATCCCGCCTTTTCATGAATTTGACCAGCTGTGCAAGCGTGAGACCTCCAAAAGGCGCTTTCTGTTAAATCCCTAAGTTAGTGATGACCAGCACTGTTTCCCCAGGAGACAGTGAATGGTACCTGCGAGAACTCTTCCTTCACTCCTCAGCTCCTCACCCCAAAGGTGGAGCTAAAAGCATTTGCTGTGGGGCCACGAGAGACACAACAGAGCAAATTAAAATTATGACTCTTTAATAAAATCTTGCTGGGAATCCAGAAGAGCAATGTATATCACTGAATAGAATGAGTGTATAACTGAGGAAGGTTTTGCCCCCTAAGATCGGAGATGCGCATAGCCGGAACTCACATGTGAGGAGAGTGCACACGCAGCCGTCCGTCACCCATCCCCGCTCGTCCAGACGGCCCTCGCCTCACTCGCCCCCCGGCTACAGGATGAATGAAGCTGTGCTGCAATTTACAAGGCTGATATTGACTGTGACGCATCTCCTTTGACATACAGCTGTTGTGAGCACTTTACAGATACATATCTTATCTTTTCCAGAAAGCAAATCCCTGCTCCCATGGAGGAAACTTCTGTTGTTGTTCAGTTGCTCAGTCGTGTCTGACTCTTTGCGACCCCATGGACTGCAGCACGCCAGGCTCCCCTGTCCTTCACCGTCTCCCAGGGCTTGCTCACACTCACGTCCATTGAGTCGAAGATGCCATCCAGCCATCTCATCCTCTGTCACCTTTTTCTCTTCCTGCCCTCAATCTTTCCCAGTATTATAGTGTGTCAACTCTTACCAATGGGCACACATGTTTTACATCCTAACATTTTACATTCCTGGTTGCCCCTGAGAAGAAAGTAGGAGGGCTTCCCTGGTGGTCCAGTGGGTGGGGACACCGCCTTGCAGCACAAGGGACGCCAGTTCAACCTCTTGCCTGAGAAGATCCCATGTGCTGCGGAGTGGCTGGACCGATGTGTCCAACTACCAAGCCGGAGGGAGCTCTGGAGCACATACACCCAGAGCCGGTGCTCTGCGACAAGAGAGGCCACTGCGATGGGAGGCCCACACAGGCCAAAGATCAAACATGGATGGAAATAAATAAATGAAAGATCAATAGAAGTGACCAAAAAGAAAGTAGAACAAGCAAAGAAGGTGCAAAGTCTTTCCAGAGCTTCTTGCCTCCTCTTATGTGTTGAAGTAGCTCCAGTATTCCACACTAGGCTCTTGTACGCTTACGTACGCTGTGTGTTTGGAAGAAAAGGGTATCATTCAGCTCCCAGGAGATTTCCAATCCAACTGTCCAGTCCCCTTAACCTGGGAGAAAAGGGGCAGGAGAGATTAAAAAAAAAAATAAAAAGATAGAGTCAGCCTGGTTCATTACCGTCCAGAGCAGCAGTTCTTAAGGAGAGATGTTGGGCTCCTCCCCTGTGCTGTGGTTCTAGAGACAGAAGGCATGGCCGCCGCGCCTGGGACACTGTGAGCAGACTCAGTGCTCGGTCTTTGGGGTGAGTTCTTCCATTGCAGGTACCTCCACACTTGTCTACTCCAGGGAAATGCCCATGGGTGAGTGGAGGGCGGGGGGAACCCCATTCCTGAGATCTGCTTGTGGAGAGCGCCCCCTGGAGCACATCTCAGGGAGTACAGTGTAAATGGGGGCTCTGATATCGTGACCAGGATGGTTCAGACACGCAGTGTGGGTTATGCTCCTCCTCACAAACAGAAACAAGCCAAGTACTCTAAAAAGAGCCCCGCCTCACAGACTTTCTCCCCTCAGCCTTTTCACTTCTGCACTTTCTGCCTGGCCATCAAGTTTGAGTTCTTTCTCTTTTCAGACACAGTGTCATTTTAACCTCTTGTTGCATCAAGAGTTTGAATTAAAGCTTTTGTATGTTTTAGGTCAAATATTTAAAGCCTATGTTTTGGCAGCACTTTGTTTGGTGACTTCACAAAAGAACACGGGGTCCCATGACAGATTCTTGGTTTTCATGCATATAGGAGAAAGGTAGGAAGGAATTTATTCAAGAAGAAAAAGACCTTTCAAACTTCGACCATGGTATTTAAGAACACAAAAGTTATTTTCTCTGTCTGCTAACCCTTCCACCTTCCTACCTTCATTATGTGTACAGCAAAAGGAGTGAAATTGAATATGCCTACGTCTTTTCTACAGTAACTTTGCATTGACAGCTTCACATACTGAAATTTTTAAAATATCACACATGAAAAATGTCCTGCCTTGATAAATGAAGGCAGTTGGCTTATATACCAGACTGGAAACTCAGAAGTGACCCAGTGAGGAGGGAAATAAACTGGGAGCTGGCAGAGCCAAGTTCAATGCAGAGCAGAGCACCGGCCCTTGGGGAGATTAGTGTTAGACAGCATCAATCAGCGAGCTGGACTACGGAAGAATCCTGCTTTGTGTTCAAATGAGCAGCCCTTCGCACAGTAGCGCCTCCCCCCTTTTTGGTTCATTACCGTCCAGAGCAGCAGTTCTTAAGGAGAGATGTTGGGCTCCTCCCCTGTGCTGTGGTTCTAGAGACAGAAGGCATGGCCGCCGCGCCTGGGACACTGTGAGCAGACTCAGTGCTCGGTCTTTGGGGTGAGTTCTTCCATTGCAGGTACCTCCACACTTGTCTACTCCAGGGAAATGCCCATGGGTGAGTGGAGGGCGGGGGGAACCCCATTCCTGAGATCTGCTTGTGGAGAGCGCCCCCTGGAGCACATCTCAGGGAGTACAGTGTAAATGGGGGCTCTGATATCGTGACCAGGAT
Organism: Tragulus kanchil; assembly: GCA_022376925.1. Classification (NCBI taxonomy): domain Eukaryota; kingdom Metazoa; phylum Chordata; class Mammalia; order Artiodactyla; family Tragulidae; genus Tragulus; species Tragulus kanchil. Next base: position 69,636,917 of record JAIOJX010000003.1, on the reverse strand, counting down.
GGTTCAGACACGCAGTGTGGGTTATGCTCCTCCTCACAAACAGAAACAAGCCAAGTACTCTAAAAAGAGCCCCGCCTCACAGACTTTCTCCCCTCAGCCTTTTCACTTCTGCACTTTCTGCCTGGCCATCAAGTTTGAGTTCTTTCTCTTTTCAGACACAGTGTCATTTTAACCTCTTGTTGCATCAAGAGTTTGAATTAAAGCTTTTGTATGTTTTAGGTCAAATATTTAAAGCCTATGTTTTGGCAGCACTTTGTTTGGTGACTTCACAAAAGAACACGGGGTCCCATGACAGATTCTTGGTTTTCATGCATATAGGAGAAAGGTAGGAAGGAATTTATTCAAGAAGAAAAAGACCTTTCAAACTTCGACCATGGTATTTAAGAACACAAAAGTTATTTTCTCTGTCTGCTAACCCTTCCACCTTCCTACCTTCATTATGTGTACAGCAAAAGGAGTGAAATTGAATATGCCTACGTCTTTTCTACAGTAACTTTGCATTGACAGCTTCACATACTGAAATTTTTAAAATATCACACATGAAAAATGTCCTGCCTTGATAAATGAAGGCAGTTGGCTTATATACCAGACTGGAAACTCAGAAGTGACCCAGTGAGGAGGGAAATAAACTGGAAGCTGGCAGAGCCAAGTTCAATGCAGAGCAGAGCACCGGCCCTTGGGGAGATTAGTGTTAGACAGCATCAATCAGCGAGCTGGACTACCGGAAGAATCCTGCTTTGTGTTCAAATGAGCAGCCCTTCGCACAGTAGGAGGCGCTGTGGCAAAGTTTCTGGACATTGAATGCCGATGGCCTGGTGACTCCCACCAGACTGCTAGGGGGTTGTAAGCAGAGTGGAGCTGAAAGGTAACCAGTACCTGGAGTCCTTACTCAGCTATGCTCAGACCGGGGCAGGTCAAAAACATCCAGTTTGGGAACATGTCTATGGCCAGTTATCACTCAGGAAAAGTAAATTGTCTGAATTGATCAAGCGAATATATTGGCCCTCACTGCCCCACATCCTCCAGAGGGATGGGTCGCCAAGAGAGTGACAGGTTGGTTCTGTTGGGTCTGAAATGGAGAGGACCAGGTCTGTGAAATGCAAGCCTTTAGTAACTAAAATAGTGCAGGGTAGACATGGCCAAGTGGAGTCTTTAAAGAAGACTGGTAAATTCAGAGTTGCAACCTATAACTTATTTCTTCATGGCATGCAATTCTGGCAAAGACAAGTACTATCTGACAAATGGGGGAAAAATTTTCTCTAGATCTTTCTAAAACATATACAGCTGCAGTATATGTTTACATATATATTGGCTGCAGTGGATCTTCGTTATGACATGCAGGATCTTTTTTTTTTTTTAGTTGTGGCAGGTAGGATCTAGTTCCCTAACCGGGATCAAATCTGGACCCTTGCATTGGAAGCATGACCTCTTATCCAGTCCCAAGACTGGGTTCTGTTTGTACCTTTCCTTCTGTCTCCATTACGAACAGGAGATGCACTAAAACTAATTTTGAGGCTCCCATGGTATTTAAGAACACAAAAGTTATTTTCTCTGTCTGCTAACCCTTCCACCTTCCTACCTTCATTATGTGTACAGCAAAAGGAGTGAAATTGAATATGCCTACGTCTTTTCTACAGTAACTTTGCATTGACAGCTTCACATACTGAAATTTTTAAAATATCACACATGAAAAATGTCCTGCCTTGATAAATGAAGGCAGTTGGCTTATATACCAGACTGGAAACTCAGAAGTGACCCAGTGAGGAGGGAAATAAACTGGAAGCTGGCAGAGCCAAGTTCAATGCAGAGCAGAGCACCGGCCCTTGGGGAGATTAGTGTTAGACAGCATCAATCAGCGAGCTGGACTACCGGAAGAATCCTGCTTTGTGTTCAAATGAGCAGCCCTTCGCACAGTAGGAGGCGCTGTGGCAAAGTTTCTGGACATTGAATGCCGATGGCCTGGTGACTCCCACCAGACTGCTAGGGGGTTGTAAGCAGAGTGGAGCTGAAAGGTAACCAGTACCTGGAGTCCTTACTCAGCTATGCTCAGACCGGGGCAGGTCAAAAACATCCAGTTTGGGAACATGTCTATGGCCAGTTATCACTCAGGAAAAGTAAATTGTCTGAATTGATCAAGCGAATATATTGGCCCTCACTGCCCCACATCCTCCAGAGGGATGGGTCGCCAAGAGAGTGACAGGTTGGTTCTGTTGGGTCTGAAATGGAGAGGACCAGGTCTGTGAAATGCAAGCCTTTAGTAACTAAAATAGTGCAGGGTAGACATGGCCAAGTGGAGTCTTTAAAGAAGACTGGTAAATTCAGAGTTGCAACCTATAACTTATTTCTTCATGGCATGCAATTCTGGCAAAGACAAGTACTATCTGACAAATGGGGAAAATTTGCTCTAGATCTTTCTAAAACATATACAGCTGCAGTATATGTTTACATATATATTTGGCTGCAGTGGATCTTCGTTATGACATGCAGGATCTTTTTTTTTTTTTTTTAGTTGTGGCAGGTAGGATCTAGTTCCCTAACCGGGGATCAAATCTGGACCCCTTGCATTGGAAGCATGACCTCTTATCCAGTCCCAAGACTGGGTTCTGTTTGTACCTTTCCTTCTGTCTCCATTACGAACAGGAGATGCACTAAAAACTAATTTTGAGGCACCCTAAAAAAAAATCAACCACACCTCTTCCTCCCATCTTATCCCTGGGGCTGCTCTGGATCGCAGCCAGGACACTTTTTTCCATTGAATGTACAGGTGACTGTGGTTTGCTGCTTTCTCTCCCATTAACTTCTATTTCATCTGTCAAGAATAGCATCCCACATTGTTGAAAGCAGCGATTTGCCAACCCAGTGAGCTTGGAGTCCTGTTTGATGGAGCATTAGAGAGCTAAAAGGGAAAGTTTAAATGGATTTGCTTCTCTAATTTCCTGAAAAGATCACAGACAAAACTTGCCCTCTAGTAAAATGCTTTGTGTTTGCACTATAATAACAAGAATTTATTGCCACCGCAGGGGAAGGGAGAGGCCAAGGAAAAATGGTCCCCTATTTCCTGGTTTCCTTTGGTTCCATTACTAAACTCACGGACTACCGTGACGTTTAAAACATATAAACTTAAACATCTGCTCTTTCCTGATAGCCTAATGTACTCAGACTTTTTCTCCTATTACTATAAAACACGGTGCCAGCTGCTTATTACTGAGCATGGGAGTTTTTACTATGAAAGGAATCATGCTCAGAAAGAAGAAAAATTTTTCTTCTCCTTTGGAGAAGTGCAAGATACACTTACATTTATAGTTTCATGAAAAAAATTTCTTTTTATATCTAGTTAATTTTGTTAACTGAATTTCTACAAGACGTAGATGTAGAATATATAGGACTTAGGTGCTGAATATACAAGGAATGGTTTCAAAAGTGTGCAGTCGATGTGAGCAGTACTAAAGAATCGGTCTTGAGAGAACATAAGCATTGCGAAACCAAAGATGCTGTCTTGTTCCTTCCTGAGTCTTCTGTAACATCTCAACACACAGAATAGGTAGTCAAGATTTTCCAGTGGATGTTAAATACCTCACATCGCTATAAACCAGCAAAGCTGAACTTGAAGAGGAAGTCTTCAGGCATCTAGCCCTCAAACTCTGGAGGCCGTCACACCCAACCCCATCTCTTGCCTACATGAACAGTGGCATCCATCTCTTACTTGAACAATATTCTGAAAAGTGTTGCTTCGGTCGTGTCTGACTCTTTGTGACCTCATGGACTGTAGCCCACCTGGCTCCTCTGTCCATGGGGTTCACCAGGTAAGAATGCTGGAGTGGGTTGTCATGCCCTCCTCCAGGGGATCTTCTGGACACAGGGATGGAAACTGCGTCTATTGTATCTCCTTCGTAGGCAGTAATTATTGTTTAATACTCCCTTCATGAGACGGTGGCTTCTTGGCTCCAGGAACTGTATTTATCCTTTTCCAAAGCAGATTCCTAGCACCCTGGAATCCTAGTTGGAGTGGTCACTTAAAAATATTTGTTGACTTAATGGATGAATTGAGGGAGAGAACATGGGAAGAAGGAAATAAAGAATCAGGAGATGGATGGCTTAGTGTTTCTTTAGGTTTGTCCAGATTTCATTGGCACATCTAGATCTTACTATACTGATCTTGACCACCGTTTTGCTTTTCAAAAGATGTGTGTGTGTGTGTGTCTGTGTGTGGTATATGCTTTTGTCTATTTTTCTGAAGTTAGATTAAGGGCTGGCCGTATTTCTATGTAATCCAGAACACCAGAATGAATCCATATTGATTTAATAATGATTTACTTTATGAATTATTTAGCACATGAAAGTCTATATATCTGAAATAGAGGAGTAATTTTCTTTTAAATCACACTGAACATTAGTGGCTCAGTTTGGATTTTAGCCCATTACTAAATTTAAACCACAAAATGTGTAAATCATGCACGTAAACTAGGATCTATGTGTGGTTAGTGGCAATACTGTGTAACCTCATCAAACACTTCTAACAATGGTACACTTCTGAAGTACCTTTTTTTAGGCCTTGCCTCAATGGCCTGTGGGACCTTAATTCTCCAACCAGTTGAAGTGGTGCCCCCTGCAGTGGAAGCATGGAGTCTTAACCACTGGAGTCCCTTAAGTGCCTTTTTTTTTTTGGGCCACTTCTATTGGTCTTTCATTTATCTATTTTCATCCGTCTTTGTTCTTTGGCCCGTGTGGGCCTCCCATCACAGTGGCCTCTGTTGTCACAGAACACTGGCTCTGGGCTCATGCGCTCTAGAGCTCCAGCTCGGTAGTTGGACACATCGGTCCAGCTGCTCCGCGGCACATAGGGTCCTCCCAGGCCAGGGATCGAACCGGCACCCCTTGCACAGCAAAGCGGTGTCCTTACCCACTGGACCACCAGGAAAGCCCTCTTAAGTGCCTTTATTTGCTGTCCTTTCCATTGTCATCTGCTAGACAGTGGGTCAGATGAGTTGAGTACATGTTTCATGACACAAACAGGGAAATGCAACAGTTATTAGGAATAACAGGCACACACACACACACACACACTTGTCAAGGCAAGAAATTAGTTGGCCCCGGGGAGATGGCAGCACAAGGAGGATGTGCTGAAGGCTTGGTCCTGGCTCTGAGACTTTCTGGGGAGGGCAGGGCTTGGGTGGGCAGCCAGGTGGGTGGGTTAAACTTCTCACAGCTGGAAGAAACTTCACAGACCCTTAATGGAATAAAGAAAAATAGGAGGGACTGTGTTCATTTGCTTTTGTCCAAAATCAGTGGTATATTTCCTTTTGTATCGGCAACATTGCTGTTACCACTTAGTAGTTCCAGGAGTTTTTTGCTCAATTCCTTCATATTAGCATTATCTTTTCAAATGGATTGCCGCCTTAGAGTGACCCCTTGGCAGAAGCTGTATCTCTATTCAGGACTGTCTCTCTATTTTGAATATTTTTCCTAAGGAACTTCATTATGCTTATGAGTTTGGGTGATTTAAAGCAGAACGAATACCTTCATCTCTTCTATCCTGACTACTCTTATTCCTCCTTCAGCCACAGGCATGAGCATCGCAGTTGGGGAGATGAGGCTTCTATCTTTGAGCTAGCAGGAGACATAGGTCTTGAGGTCCTTTTGAAATGCACATGGATGAGTTTGAGCAAGCTCTGGGGGATGGTGAAGGACAGGGAGCCTGGCATGTCACAGTCCATGGGATCACAAAGAGTCGGACACAATTGACTGACTGAACTGAACTGAACTGAACTCTGCCTCTCTTTGATCTCGAGAACCCGTATTATCATTTGAGTGAGATTGTATTTCTTCTTCTTTTTTTCTTTTTGCCTCTAAGTCATTGTTTCTTTTTCATCCATCTTTATTCTTTGGCATACGTGGGCCTCCCATCGCAGTGGCCTCCCTCATTGCAGAGCACCAGCTCTGGGCACATGCGCTCCAGAGCACTGGCTCGCAATTGGACACACCGGCCCAGCCACTCCTTGGCACTTGGAATCCTCCTCGAATTGATGCCCCCTGCACTGCAAAGCGGACTCTCCACCCACTGGACCACCAGGGAAGCCTGAGATTGCATTTCTCATGAGGATTTTCTTGTGCTTCAGGAACCTACACCTTGGGAGAAATAACAGAGCCTCCAGTAAAATCAGCCTGACGCATGTCTGCTTTCTCTCCTCTTGCGCCCTTAGGTAAGTGCGAGATCGGCTGGGCCTACTACTGCACAGGAGCAGGTGCTGCCGCGGCCATGCTGCTCTGCACGTGGCTGGCTTGCTTCTCAGGCAAGAAACAGAAACAGTACCCCTACTGAGACAGAGCTGTCGAGCGCCAGCAGAGGAGAAGATGGGCCAAAGTGACTCGGACAGACCGAGGCATCCAGCTACTCTCAAAAGGTGGAACAGTGGTTCTAAACCATTCAGTGCAAATGAAATGAAACCCAGTGGAATCAGAAACATTCTACCACATGGCAGGGTTGTGCAAGATTTGGGAAAGAAATGTAGAGCATGGAATGATAGAGAAAAAGAAAAAATGGACCAAAGGCTAAAAATAGGGCAGGGTGTTGGGTGCTTCTCTTCCATGGAGTATTCTTGATGTAGAACACATGTACACACAAAACCAATCTATATATGCAAACAAGGTTGCTTTTTTTAGGATGATGACTCAGAGAATCAAAAGGGCTAGTAGAAACAGTGTTATGTTAGGAAGCAGGGTAACCCAGAGAGGTACCCTCTGAGTCACGGCACTTTTGAAAGCACACGCACATATACAAACAGACGCATCCACTCACATGCTCATACACAGACATTTATTTACATGGTGGCACACGCTGTATGAGAGGTTTAGCCATGCATTACTCCTCTGTTTTCTTTTTAACACACATTTGAAATACAGTATTATCATTTTATATAAAGCATACATTCAACCCCATCAATGGACCAAGAAGCCACTCGATCAGTATTCTGTATACACTGCATAAGCTCCTTCTGTCCTCAACAGGTCCTCAGTGTTTATGCAGAGCTCTAGAATGAAGCCTTTATGTTTCAATATTGTTCAAAAAATAGGCAGTATTTCTCTTGAGTAGTTTCTGCTACAATATTCTTATGAAGTAAAGGGGCAACTTTCTGTCCACCGTAGGAGAGAATTCAGTTGAAGATGTGAGAGGAAGGAGAGACATTTTCCAGTCATTAGATCTTGTTTTCTTTCATCCATTTATTGTACTGTGCTGTACCACATTTATTCCAATATTCATTTTTTTTAAATGTGCTATTTCATTTGTATTTGAAAAGCTCTGTGAATAAACTGTCTCTTTGATCAATAGCTCAGTGTGTCATAGAGTGTGATAATTCAGTTATGGGGTTTGCTTCTTAATTTCCTAAAGGTAGCCTTTTGACTCCAATGGTTTTGTAAATTTTTCATTTATTTTTAGGCCTCCTATTCATTCACTCATTAGTCATCCAGCCAGGCATTATTCTCGGTGCACAGGGTATTAAAGGCGAGTACGACATAATTCCTGCTTTCATCCTAAATTCTTTGCCATAAGAATGCTAACTACCTGTTCACTGCACTTCAATCATGATCAGATCCTCAGGAGAGAAGAATTTCAAGTCTGTTTTGGATGAAGTTTGAGAATGTGGGCAATATTTAGAAGTGGTTGAAGGCAACTGAAGCTCTAACACTTTGGCCACCTAAGGTAAAGAGAGAACTCATTGGAAAAGACCCTGATGTTGGGAAAAATAGAAGGCAGAAGGAGAAGGGGATGACAAAGGATGAGATGGTTGGATGGCATCACTGAGTCAATAGGCATGAGTTTGAGCAAGCTCCAGGACATGGTAAAGGACAGGGAAGCCAGGTGTGCTGCAGTCCACAGGCTCGCAAAGAGTCAGACACAACTGAGTGAATGAACTGACCTGAACTAAAAGCAACGAAAGGCAAGTTCACTCATGGTTCACTCTCCATGGATGACGACAGAGTGGTCACAAGCTGACAGTGACGTGCTGGTCCTCCACTTTCTATACTGGACTGTGTTTCTTTGGTGTTTGTGTGCCAGGGGCAATGTCTTTCAGGCACCTTGGCAATTGAGAAAGATTCTCTCACACTCCTATTTCCAGCATAAAGCCTTGACTAGAGAGAAAGATTTGGACCCTTTCATGACCCCCTAAGAGAACCAACTCTTTTAAAAGCAAAGACTAGATAATGGATATTCTTTGATTAGGCAATGCTGAGTAAGCTTCAAAGCCTTAAAACTTCTGATTCAATTGGTTTCTAAATTATGTACTTTTCATATTTGGAAATAGAACATCTGACTATTTACACATGTAACTATATTTTTAAATTCTTTCTATGCCTATTTATCAATTTAACTTGAATATCCGAATATCTGTTTCTGACCCTTCTAATCATCCAGGATGAGGATTGATGTTGCCTGGGAAGAACATTACAAGAGTCTGACCAATAACATTCTGGACTTTCTGAGGCTTTGTTGCTATGGAAAAAGTCACTCTGCTCTCACATGCTTAATTCATCATGCACTGAATGCCATCTGATTATGCTTCATTGTCCACTGAACAGGGGCTTCTCCACTCTGTGGCTTCCTGCCGAGAGGAGAAGATTGCACTTTGCTTTCTCAATTAGCTCATCATTATCGTGTGTTGCTGGTGCCTTTCAGACTTCTTCAACCGCACCTTCCTGTCAGAATAGCATAATGACTTCTTAGCTCCTATTATCAAGTTGGAGTTGTCAGTGCAATTCATTAAGGTCTAATTTCTTGGGCAGACTTAATGATAACATTGTCATTTTATGTAACTGCAGGGTTTTAGACAATAGTGAGCTTCACTAGAATAAAAAAAAAATAAAAAACTGATCACTCTGACGTGATGATGTCAACTTGCCCACCCTTGTATCTCCAGTTCTGACTAGTCATATATATATATATATATATATATATATTTTTTTTTTTTTTTGGGGGGGGGAGCCACTTCTATTGGTCTTTCATTTATCTATTTTCATCCATCTTTGTTCTTTGGCCTGTGCGGGCCTCCCATCGCAGTGGCCTCTCTCACTGCAGAGCACCAGCTCTGGGCACATGTGCTCCAGAGCTCCAGCTCAGTAGTTGGACACATCGGTCCAGTTGCTCCACAGCACATGGGATCCTCCCAGGCCAGGGATCGAACCAGCGCCCCTTGCACTGCAAGGCAGTGTCCTTACCCACTGGACCACCAGGAAGCCCTAGTCATATTGTTTTTATTCAAGATGTTCCAGCACTTGATGAGGAGCCTCTGCTATATTAAGAATTGCATAAAAGTGTAAACGTTACGTATACTTTTTTCCAATGAAAGTCAAAATTCTTGAAATAAGCCATAATAATAAAGTCTGTGAAAAGTATCTATTCACAGGCTTCCTGCTGATGTGCATGTAGGGACTGCATTCACAATCTCATACTTCTTTTGTACATGCTTATGCAGCAAGTGAGTGGTTTTCCTTGTTTTAAGCCAGAGTAATTCTTTCTATGCCTATTCAATTTAACTTGAATATCCGAATATCTGTTTCTGACCCTTCTAATCATCCAGGATGAGGATTGATGTTGCCTGGGAAGAACATTACAAGAGTCTGACCAATAACATTCTGGACTTTCTGAGGCTTTGTTGCTATGGAAAAAGTCACTCTGCTCTCACATGCTTAATTCATCATGCACTGAATGCCATCTGATTATGCTTCATTGTCCACTGAACAGGGGCTTCTCCACTCTGTGGCTTCCTGCCTAGAGGAGAAGATTGCACTTTGCTTTCTCAATTAGCTCATCATTATCGTGTGTTGCTGGTGCCTTTCAGACTTCTTCAACCGCACCTTCCTGTCAGAATAGCATAATGACTTCTTAGCTCCTATTATCAAGTTGGAGTTGTCAGTGCAATTCATTAAGGTCTAATTTCTTGGGCAGACTTAATGATAACATTGTCATTTTATGTAACTGCAGGGTTTTAGACAATAGTGAGCTTCACTAGAATAAAAAAAAAATAAAAAACTGATCACTCTGACGTGATGATGTCAACTTGCCCACCCTTGTATCTCCAGTTCTGACTAGTCATATATATATATATATATATATATATATTTTTTTTTTTTTTTGGGGGGGGGAGCCACTTCTATTGGTCTTTCATTTATCTATTTTCATCCATCTTTGTTCTTTGGCCTGTGCGGGCCTCCCATCGCAGTGGCCTCTCTCACTGCAGAGCACCAGCTCTGGGCACATGTGCTCCAGAGCTCCAGCTCAGTAGTTGGACACATCGGTCCAGTTGCTCCACAGCACATGGGATCCTCCCAGGCCAGGGATCGAACCAGCGCCCCTTGCACTGCAAGGCAGTGTCCTTACCCACTGGACCACCAGGGAAGCCCTAGTCATATTGTTTTTATTCAAGATGTTCCAGCACTTGATGAGGAGCCTCTGCTATATTAAGAATTGCATAAAAGTGTAAAACGTTACGTATACTTTTTTTCCAATGAAAGTCAAAATTCTTGAAATAAGCCATAATAATAAAGTCTGTGAAAAGTATCTATTCACAGGCTTCCTGCTGATGTGCATGTAGGGGACTGCATTCACAATCTCATACTTCTTTTGTACATGCTTATGCAGCAAGTGAGTGGTTTTCCTTGTTTTCAGGAAGAGAAAACTGTGCTTAAAGAAGTTAATTGATGAAATTGAATTGACTCTTCCAATTTTCAACATATTTATTTGTGTAACAAATAGTTTTTGAGCTCCTGCTACTCACTAGGTGTTCTGCATGCATGCTAAGTCTCTTCAGTCGTGTCCAACTCTGTGAGACCCTATGGACAGTAGCCTGTCAAGCTCCCCTGTCCATGGGAATCTTCAGGCAAGAATACTGGAGTGGGCTGCCATGCCCTCCTCCAAGGGATCTTCATGACTCGGGATTGAACCTGTGTCTCATACGTCTCCTGTGTTAGAAGGTGGATTCTTTACCACTAGTGCCTGTTAGGCATTCTACTACTGTATATAACACAGTCCATAAAGTGCTGCCCTTGCTCTATGGAGAAAAATGAACAAGAATGTCAGTGATTATATGTCCCATGATGTCAATAGACTCCCCAAAACAAGAATAAAGTTCCTCCCAGGTAAAGAATCCTTTACCCTAATTTATTAATTAAAGATACGTTTAAAAGATACAAGGAAAAGAAAGATGATAAATGATGGTTTTCTGCTCTTCAGAGACATCATTAAGAAAACAAAAAGGTAAGCTAAAGACTGGAAGAGTTACATGTCTGTCAAATAACTTGCCTTTGGAATATATGAGGAATAATAATAAAAAGACAAATAACTCAATTTTTTGAACTGTTAAAATTGGAGTATAATACGAAAGAAGATACACAAATGTCAGTAATCACATTGAAAGGGTACTCAACATCTGAAAAAGATTATATGTACATGTATGACTGAATCCCTGTGCTATACACCTGAAATTAACTAATCTTGTAAATCAAATATACTTCAAAAAAAGAAAAATTTTTAATCTATTCTCAGAACCCAAGGTGATGGAATGAACCTACCAGGAAGCCCTAGTCATATTGTTTTTATTCAAGATGTTCCAGCACTTGATGAGGAGCCTCTGCTATATTAAGAATTGCATAAAAGTGTAAAACGTTACGTATACTTTTTTTCCAATGAAAGTCAAAATTCTTGAAATAAGCCATAATAATAAAGTCTGTGAAAAGTATCTATTCACAGGCTTCCTGCTGATGTGCATGTAGGGGACTGCATTCACAATCTCATACTTCTTTTGTACATGCTTATGCCGCAACAGAGTCGTTTTCCTTGTTTTCAGGAAGAGAAACTGTGCTTAAAGAAGTTAATTGATGAAATTGAATTGACTCTTCCAATTTTCAACATATTTATTTGTGTAACAAATAGTTTTTGAGCTCCTGCTACTCACTAGGTGTTCTACATGCATGCTAAGTCTCTTCAGTCGTGTCCAACTCTGTGAGACCCTATGGACAGTAGCCTGTCAAGCTCCCCTGTCCATGGGAATCTTCAGGCAAGAATACTGGAGTGGGCTGCCATGCCCTCCTCCAAGGGATCTTCATGACTCGGGATTGAACCTGTGTCTCATACGTCTCCTGTGTTAGAAGGTGGATTCTTTACCACTAGTGCCTGTTAGGCATTCTACTACTGTATATAACACAGTCCATAAAGTGCTGCCCTTGCTCTGTGGAGAAAAATGAACAAGAATGTCAGTGATTATATGTCCCATGATGTCAATAGACTCCCCAAAACAAGAATAAAGTTCCTCCCAGGTAAAGAATCCTTTACCCTAATTTATTAATTAAAGATACGTTTAAAAGATACAAGGAAAAGAAAGATGATAAATGATGGTTTTCTGCTCTTCAGAGACATCATTAAGAAAACAAAAAGGTAAGCTAAAGACTGGAAGAGTTACATGTCTGTCAAATAACTTGCCTTTGGAATATATGAGGAATAATAATAAAAAGACAAATAACTCAATTTTTTGAACTGTTAAAATTGGAGTATAATACGAAAGAAGATACACAAATGTCAGTAATCACATTGAAAGGGTACTCAACATCTGAAAAAGATTATATGTACATGTATGACTGAATCCCTGTGCTATACACCTGAAATTAACTAATCTTGTAAATCAAATATACTTCAAAAAAATGAAAAAATTTTTAATCTATTCTCAGAACCCAAGGTGATGGAATGAATTTGAAAGAACATTGAATGTGCAGATACCCCTCTTTGATATAGGACATACGCCTCATAATGTGGAATGTGTCTCTCCAGAGAGCCTTCAGAAAAAAGATGCCTATAGATCATCACACCAGCTTCCAGCAAGCCCAGGGGACTGAGAAGAAACTGCCTGTCCCCAGAATTGAAAAGAGCAACTTTCAAGGGGACAGATCTGACCTAATTCCTCAGAGCAGAGCCAGAGGTTGCCATGATCTGGGTCACTGTGCTAACACCCACCTTCTGGGGTCAATGAGAACATAATTGATTTTTCCTAGGAGGAATTCACCTGGTGTGGCAGAAGGACAGTATTCTCATGATTCAGGTCTTCTTTCCTTCAGTATCCTGAGTGCCTATTCTTGCTTTGTGCACACAAGTGATTGTTAAAGGAAGCATTCAGATCTGAAAGTAAATGGCAGTGATGAAAAATGAGAAGTATTTCAATGTGAATGAGAGCAGGGAGAAAACATTCTATGAGGCCATCTGAGACCACGCCAAAGCTAAATTACTTCCATCAGAAACTGGGTCTAGAAACTTCCTCTTCTTTCTTTTTTTCTTAACAATTTTTCACAGCTCCACTTCTCTAGAAGGAACTGTTGTTTGTCCTGTTTTTGAAATTTGTGCTGTGACTACTACACAGGATCGTCTGAGATATTTAGTTTGGCTCACCTACAGTGTTTGCTTAGAGCCTCTGATATCTTGGTGGTTTGAATTATATATTCATTTAAGAAGTGTTTACTGATTACTTAATATGCATCATACACTGTGTGAGCTTCATTGTTAATGTATTTTATCTTTTACTATGGCCCTGAAATTTGTCTGGGCTTCCCGTGTCTCCAGTGGTAAAGAATCTGCCTGCAATGCTGGAGACTTGGGTTCGATCCCTAAGTCAGAAAGATTCCCCTGGAGAAAGAAATGGCCACTCAACTTCCTAGTCCTGGGGCTTCAGGCCGTCATGGGGTCACAAAGAGTAACATGTATGACTGAATCCCTGTGCTATACACCTGAAATTAACTAATCTTGTAAATCAAATATACTTCAAAAAATGAAAAATTTTTAATCTATTCTCAGAACCCAAGGTGATGGAATGAATTTGAAAGAACATTGAATGTGCAGATACCCCTCTTTGATATAGGACATACGCCTCATAATGTGGAATGTGTCTCTCCAGAGAGCCTTCAGAAAAAAGATGCCTATAGATCATCACACCAGCTTCCAGCAAGCCCAGGGGACTGAGAAGAAACTGCCTGTCCCCAGAATTGAAAAGAACAACTTTCAAGGGGACAGATCTGACCTAATTCCTCAGAGCAGAGCCAGAGGTTGCCATGATCTGGGTCACTGTGCTAACACCCACCTTCTGGGGTCAATGAGAACATAATTGATTTTTCCTAGGAGGAATTCACCTGGTGTGGCAGAAGGACAGTATTCTCATGATTCAGGTCTTCTTTCCTTCAGTATCCTGAGTGCCTATTCTTGCTTTGTGCACACAAGTGATTGTTAAAGGAAGCATTCAGATCTGAAAGTAAATGGCAGTGATGAAAAATGAGAAGTATTTCAATGTGAATGAGAGCAGGGAGAAAACATTCTATGAGGCCATCTGAGACCACGCCAAAGCTAAATTACTTCCATCAGAAACTGGGTCTAGAAACTTCCTCTTCTTTCTTTTTTTCTTAACAATTTTTCACAGCTCCACTTCTCTAGAAGGAACTGTTGTTTGTCCTGTTTTTGAAATTTGTGCTGTGACTACTACACAGGATCGTCTGAGATATTTAGTTTGGCTCACCTACAGTGTTTGCTTAGAGCCTCTGATATCTTGGTGGTTTGAATTATATATTCATTTAAGAAGTGTTTACTGATTACTTAATATGCATCATACACTGTGTGAGCTTCATTGTTAATGTATTTTATCTTTTACTATGGCCCTGAAATTTGTCTGGGCTTCCCGTGTCTCCAGTGGTAAAGAATCTGCCTGCAATGCTGGAGACTTGGGTTCGATCCCTAAGTCAGAAAGATTCCCCTGGAGAAAGAAATGGCCACTCACTCCAGTATTCTTGCCTGGAGAATCCCATGGACAGAGGAGCCTTGCAGGCTACAGTTCATGGGGTCACAAAGAGTCAGACATGACTGAGCAACTAACACTTATACTTCAAGTTATTTTACGCATTTATTTATTTTTTTTTAAACATTTATTTATTTATTTATTGGGGGCAGGTTGGAGAGGGAGGGGGTGGGCGGGCCACTTCTGTTGGTCTTTCATTTGTCTATTTTCATCCATCTTTTTTGTTCTTTGGCTCTTGTGGGCCTCCCATCGCAGTGGCCTCTGTTGTCGCAGAGCGCCGGCTCTGGGTGCATGCGCTCCAGAGCTCTGGCTCGGTAATTGGACACATCAGTCCAGCCGCTCCGCAGCACGTGGGATCTTCCCAGGCCAGGGATCAAACCGGTGCCCCTTGCAATACAAGGTGGTGTCCTTATCCACTGAACCACCAGGGAAGCCCGTATTTTACGCATTTAAATTCTTAAAAGGAGTACTCTTTGTCACAGTTCTATTAGCATTAACACCAATGTTAATTTTTTTTAAGTGAGTGTTTAACTTGTAACTCATAGAAATAAGCTTCAGTAGAAGACACTTTCTTATGGGCTGTCTGTTTCCTATAGTCATGTAGGATGAATTATTATTTGCTTGAGGGGAACTTTTAGTGGTTCATTTTCAAGCCGCTTTAGTGACAAACTCCAGGTCTTTAAGGAAGCCTTGGGATTAAGCTAAGGAGAAATGGGTGGATTAGGGCTAGTTATAACACTGGATTTACATGATGTTGTTTGGCTAAAGCTTCACACATTTATCAGTGATTAAGACCTTCCAGCTCAGAGTGCCCAAGAGTTTGAATCTTGATTCCATCATGCATCAGTTGTGTGACCTTGATCAAGTGTCTTACCCTTAGTACCCTTAGCATGATGTAAAAATGCACATATTTGCTAAAGTGACAAAATCATTATTGACTGATGTTCTCCAGTCAGACTTTCAACGTTGGAGTTCTTCAGGGTCTTCTTCCCTTCTCCACCACCACCTCCCTGGGCAATCTCATGTAATCCCATGCCTTCAATTACATCCATATTCTGAAGACTCCTAAGATACCAGGTTAGTAAAAAGACTGTTTAGGTTTTCTGTAACATCTTATGGAAAAACACATTTTGGTCAACCCAGTACATCGTCGGCCCCAGACCTCTTATATCCAACTGCATATGCAACATTTCCATTTAGCAAACTCACAGACATGTCAAGCCCACTGTCCAAAACTGTATAGTCTCCCTTCTAAACCAGCGCTGTTCCCAATGCATTGCATGACTGTGAAAATGAAGCAGCTCATGCCACGAACCTTGGTCATCCTAGCTAACCTCCCTCTGCCTCTTCCACATCAATTCCACCCCTTAGATAGTTCCACCTTCTCCACCTCCGCTGAGACTGTCTTAATCCAGGTCTTGTTCATGGATCTGAGTCAATTTAACCAACCGCACATCTAAGTTCTTGTTGTGAATATTGCAAGCTTAGGATGTCTGGAGACTATGAGAGCTGTGAAAAAAGTTTACCACCAGATGGGACATTAGTACTCTTTGTCACAGTTCTATTAGCATTAACACCAATGTTAATTTTTTAAGTGAGTGTTTAACTTGTAACTCATAGAAATAAGCTTCAGTAGAAGACACTTTCTTATGGGCTGTCTGTTTCCTATAGTCATGTAGGATGAATTATTATTTGCTTGAGGGGAACTTTTAGTGGTTCATTTTCAAGCCGCTTTAGTGACAAACTCCAGGTCTTTAAGGAAGCCTTGGGATTAAGCTAAGGAGAAATGGGTGGATTAGGGCTAGTTATAACACTGGATTTACATGATGTTGTTTGGCTAAAGCTTCACACATTTATCAGTGATTAAGACCTTCCAGCTCAGAGTGCCCAAGAGTTTGAATCTTGATTCCATCATGCATCAGTTGTGTGACCTTGATCAAGTGTCTTACCCTTAGTACCCTTAGCATGATGTAAAAATGCACATATTTGCTAAAGTGACAAAATCATTATTGACTGATGTTCTCCAGTCAGACTTTCAACGTTGGAGTTCTTCAGGGTCTTCTTCCCTTCTCCACCACCACCTCCCTGGGCAATCTCATGTAATCCCATGCCTTCAATTACATCCATATTCTGAAGACTCCTAAGATACCAGGTTAGTAAAAAGACTGTTTAGGTTTTCTGTAACATCTTATGGAAAAACACATTTTGGTCAACCCAGTACATCGTCGGCCCCAGACCTCTTATATCCAACTGCATATGCAACATTTCCATTTAGCAAACTCACAGACATGTCAAGCCCACTGTCCAAAACTGTATAGTCTCCCTTCTAAACCAGCGCTGTTCCCAATGCATTGCATGACTGTGAAAATGAAGCAGCTCATGCCACGAACCTTGGTCATCCTAGCTAACCTCCCTCTGCCTCTTCCACATCAATTCCACCCCTTAGATAGTTCCACCTTCTCCACCTCCGCTGAGACTGTCTTAATCCAGGTCTTGTTCATGGATCTGAGTCAATTTAACCAACCGCACATCTAAGTTCTTGTTGTGAATATTGCAAGCTTAGGATGTCTGGAGACTATGAGAGCTGTGATATATCTCCTCCACAAGTTTACCACCAGATGGGACATTACGATGAAAGCAAGACTCCCACAGGATTCTGCCACATAGACAAATTTGCAAGTTAGCACAAAAAACAATCATCCAATCTGTTCTACTTATTTGTACTTAAGGGACTTTGAAAAGTACACAGCATGAGAGCAGATGTGACAATATTCAAGCAGCAGGATTCAACTCTGCTTCCTTCTCTCTGCTAAGCAGTGGGACAGAGAACCCAGCGCCTGGTTACCAAGACCTAGGTTGAAAGTGAGGTAGCCATTTCCTTCTCCGGGGGATCTTCCTCAGCCAGAGATCGAAGACAGATTTCCTGAATTGCAGGTGGATTCTTTACCATCTGCGGCACCAGGGAAGCATGCTGAGATATAAGTGATTGCATAATGGATCAAAGTCAGTTCATACATTTTGACTGCCATTCCTTTCACCAAAGAAATAGTCCTAGCATTCCTCTGCCAGTGACCCAACTCTCCAGTGAAGGTTGAGTCGTGATAGTTGAAGGTATTTGTTGCTGCTGCCTCTGGTGAATGGCTATCTAATGAAAGCAGATCAGTTGTTACATAGCCACCTCTCAGAGATTTAAAAGAAATACATATATTTGCATGTCATTACATATTATAGTATTATAGAACAACACATACATACCTATATATGCATATTTAAATGCTGCTGCTGGGCTTCCCTGGTGGTCCAGTGGGTAAGGACACCGCCTGGCAGTGCAAGGCGCGGATCAATCCCTGGCTTAACTTTCCATTTAGCAAACTCACAGACATGTCAAGCCCACTGTCCAAAACTGTATAGTCTCCCTTCTAAACCAGCGCTGTTCCCAATGCATTGCATGACTGTGAAAATGAAGCAGCTCATGCCACGAACCTTGGTCATCCTAGCTAACCTCCCTCTGCCTCTTCCACATCAATTCCACCCCTTAGATAGTTCCACCTTCTCCACCTCCGCTGAGACTGTCTTAATCCAGGTCTTGTTCATGGATCTGAGTCAATTTAACCAACCGCACATCTAAGTTCTTGTTGTGAATATTGCAAGCTTAGGATGTCTGGAGACTATGAGAGCTGTGATATATCTCCTCCACAAGTTTACCACCAGATGGGACATTACGATGAAAGCAAGACTCCCACAGGATTCTGCCACATAGACAAATTTGCAAGTTAGCACAAAAAACAATCATCCAATCTGTTCTACTTATTTGTACTTAAGGGACTTTGAAAAGTACACAGCATGAGAGCAGATGTGACAATATTCAAGCAGCAGGATTCAACTCTGCTTCCTTCTCTCTGCTAAGCAGTGGGACAGAGAACCCAGCGCCTGGTTACCAAGACCTAGGTTGAAAGTGAGGTAGCCATTTCCTTCTCCGGGGGATCTTCCTCAGCCAGAGATCGAAGACAGATTTCCTGAATTGCAGGTGGATTCTTTACCATCTGCGGCACCAGGGAAGCATGCTGAGATATAAGTGATTGCATAATGGATCAAAGTCAGTTCATACATTTTGACTGCCATTCCTTTCACCAAAGAAATAGTCCTAGCATTCCTCTGCCAGTGACCCAACTCTCCAGTGAAGGTTGAGTCGTGATAGTTGAAGGTATTTGTTGCTGCTGCCTCTGGTGAATGGCTATCTAATGAAAGCAGATCAGTTGTTACATAGCCACCTCTCAGAGATTTAAAAGAACTACATATATTTGCATGTCATTACATATTATAGTATTATAGAACAACACATACATACCTATATATGCATATTTAAATGCTGCTGCTGGGCTTCCCTGGTGGTCCAGTGGGTAAGGACACCGCCTGGCAGTGCAAGGGGCGCCGGATCAATCCCTGGCCTGGGAAGATCCCATGTGCTGCGGAGCAGCTGGACCAATGTGTCCAATTACTGAGCCAGAGCTCTGCAGCGCATGCGCCCAGAGCCGGTGCTCTGCGACAACAGAGGCCACTGCGATGGGAGGCCCACATGGGCCAAAGAACAAAGATGGATGAAACTAGACAAATGAAAGACCAGTGGAAGTGGCCTACCCACCCCCCTCCCTCCCCACCCCCACCTAAATAAATAAATAAATATTTTTAAAAATATTAATAAATGCTGCTGCTGCTTATTCACTTTAGTTGTGTCCAACTCTGTGTGACCCTATGAACTGTAGCTCACCAGTGTCCTCTATCCATCAGATTCTCCAGGCAAGAACACTGGAGTGGGTTTCCATGCCCTCCTCCAGGGGATCTGCCTGAAACAAGGATCAAACCTGGTCTCCAACACTGCAGGCAGATTATTTACCACTGAGCCACCAGGGAAGCCCTGTATATTTATATATCACATTTTCAAAATACATTGCAGCAGCTAACCAACATTGTAAAGCAATTATATGCTAATAATAAACTAAAAAGAATGCCTTTTAAGGGAAAAGATACATTGCAGGCAAATATACCCTTCTTACCTGAACACTTCAAAGGCCTCTTCCCAGGTCCTCAGTTGCTCTCCTCTAAACCCTATGTAAAACCATACATCCAATCATTCCCCTGCCTCAGTGACTTCTTGCTTCTCTTGCTTTACTTGGAGGGTATGTCTCTAACAACCCTGTCACTTGTCATTGTCTCCCTTTTGGTTCCCTCAATTGGCCAAGGCATCAGGTGCCTTGTAGCACCTGCCTTTCTGCTCTGCCTGCTTAGAACATCATTCTCCTACCTCTCAGCCTAACTAAAGCCCACGTATAAATGAGGTCAGACATAAAGGAAACCATTGCTGAGTCTTCCTGCTTCAGATGAAAGCAGATCAGTTGTTACATAGCCACCTCTCAGAGATTTAAAAGAAATACATATATTTGCATGTCATTACATATTATAGTATTATAGAACAACACATACATACCTATATATGCATATTTAAATGCTGCTGCTGGGCTTCCCTGGTGGTCCAGTGGGTAAGGACACCGCCTGGCAGTGCAAGGGGCGCCGGATCAATCCCTGGCCTGGGAAGATCCCATGTGCTGCGGAGCAGCTGGACCAATGTGTCCAATTACTGAGCCAGAGCTCTGCAGCGCATGCGCCCAGAGCCGGTGCTCTGCGACAACAGAGGCCACTGCGATGGGAGGCCCACATGGGCCAAAGAACAAAGATGGATGAAACTAGACAAATGAAAGACCAGTGGAAGTGGCCTACCCACCCCCCTCCCTCCCCACCCCCACCTAAATAAATAAATAAATATTTTTAAAAATATTAATAAATGCTGCTGCTGCTTATTCACTTTAGTTGTGTCCAACTCTGTGTGACCCTATGAACTGTAGCTCACCAGTGTCCTCTATCCATCAGATTCTCCAGGCAAGAACACTGGAGTGGGTTTCCATGCCCTCCTCCAGGGGATCTGCCTGAAACAAGGATCAAACCTGGTCTCCAACACTGCAGGCAGATTATTTACCACTGAGCCACCAGGGAAGCCCTGTATATTTATATATCACATTTTCAAAATACATTGCAGCAGCTAACCAACATTGTAAAGCAATTATATGCTAATAATAAACTAAAAAGAATGCCTTTTAAGGGAAAAGATACATTGCAGGCAAATATACCCTTCTTACCTGAACACTTCAAAGGCCTCTTCCCAGGTCCTCAGTTGCTCTCCTCTAAACCCTATGTAAAACCATACATCCAATCATTCCCCTGCCTCAGTGACTTCTTGCTTCTCTTGCTTTACTTGGAGGGTATGTCTCTAACAACCCTGTCACTTGTCATTGTCTCCCTTTTGGTTCCCTCAATTGGCCAAGGCATCAGGTGCCTTGTAGCACCTGCCTTTCTGCTCTGCCTGCTTAGAACATCATTCTCCTACCTCTCAGCCTAACTAAAGCCCACGTATAAATGAGGTCAGACATAAAGGAAACCATTGCTGAGTCTTCCTGCTTCAGATGAACCGAGGGTAGACCCTCCTATGACCAAAGCTGCAAAGAATTAATGATCTATTCCTATCATTTGACTATGGTTGTTGCTGGGACAATGTTTGTGTCTTTCTTACTGAGCACTGCCTCTGTCTCATTGCTAATGCTGTGCTGTGCTGAATCAGGGATAATGTTTGTGTCCTTACTGAGTGCTGTTTCTGTCTAATTATTAGAGACAGAAACAAATACTGGCTGCGTGACTAAATGAATTCAACAGACATATTGTCTGAGGACCTTTGGCCATGGGTTTTTTTGTTTGTTTGCTTTTATGTAAACTTGAAGAGTTCATTGACTTTTTAAAATGATCCATTTAATAAATCATTTAATTAGCTAGCAGCATCCCAACTAGCAAGTAGAAAGTTACTACTCTTGAGTCTGTTGTTGGGTCTGAGACGATCAACTGGTGTAGACTTTTCAGTGAGATGTTTTGGAGAATGATATGACACATTAATTACTCAAACTAGATATATAGATAAGGTACACATCTGGTGTCTTTTGAAATCCAAAACCCACATCCTTCTTATCTGATGGCTCCTAATGGTCTGTAAGAAGAAAAACATTTAAGACAAGAATAAACACAAATCATGGCACACTACATCTGGAAGGAATTTTCCCCATCACTTTTCCTTGAGGTCAAAGGTGGGGTGCAAAAGGCCTTGAAACAAGAGTCAAAGGAAGTTTCTCATTGAGCTAGTTTGGAAACTGTGCTGGGAATTAACTCCATATGGAGACATTCTACCAACTGCAAAATCTACTGGACTTCTCTGCTCAAGTAAACACAAATTAGAAATCTATTTGTTTATATTGCAAGGATTGGGTTTCTTTTATGGCATTCTGTGGTGTCTTGGAGGTAATGCAAGAGGTAATTTTTGCATTAAAATATTACCAATAACTTCCTAGACATTAAAATGATCGCTCACCTTTTCCCCTGTTGTAATGCTTATGAAAAGTAAAGTTCTGGGGCTTCTCTGGTGGTCCAGAGGTGAAGAATCCACCTGCTACTGCACGGGTTCAGTCCCTGGCCCAGGAGGATGCCACATGCTGAGCAGCTACATTCGTGCGTAACTACAAGAGAAGCATCGGGATGAGAAGTCCTCACACTGCAACAAAGAGTAGCCCCCACTCAGTGCAACCAGAAAGAGCAAGCAATGAGCATGCAGCAATGAGCACAGAGCACAGCCAAAAATAACCACAATTTAAAAAATTTTTTTGAAAAGAGTACAGTTGCTTAAGCCTACTGTCAGAGTTTATTGTTCAGGAGATGTGGTTGAGGGGCCATCATTTGCATTTAAAAAATAAGTTAAGACACAAGACGATAGAGAAAACTGTAAGGAAGGATACAGCAAGCCTCCATATTAATCCTATTTGTACATGTATATCTGCATCACTACTCTCATCTGCTGGGTTATTTTTTTTCCCTAAAATTTTATTTATTTATTTATTTATTTATTTTTGGTTATTCTGGGTTTTCACTGCTGCCACAGGCTCCTCTCTAGTTGCAGAGAGTGGGGTCTACTCTCTAGTTGAGGTGAGCAGATTTATTGCTTTTTTGTTAACTTTTTTTTTTTTTTTTTTTGAGAGGGAAGTAAAGTTTGTTAGAGTGAGGGAAGGAAGAACTGACATGTTTAGAGTGAGAGACACTGTGAGATCAGTGGGTCGGCCCAAGGGGAGCCAACCGAGCAGGTTTATTGTTGTGGTGACTTCTCTTGTGGTGGAACACAGGGCACACAGGCTTCGGTAGTTGTGGCACATGGGCTCAGTAGTTGAGGCTTCAAGGCTTTAGAACACAGGCTCAATAGTTGTGGCTCATGGGCCTAGTTGCTCCGCAGCATGTGGGATCTTCCCGGATCAGGGATCGAACCCGTGTCTCCTGCCTTGGCAGGCAAGCTCTTCACCACTGAGCTACCAGGGAAGCCCTCTCATCTGTTGTTGAGAATCCTATCCAGGTACCATCCTCACCACCATCAAGGAAAGGGAAAACGAGGCACATTGAGTTTGAAATGGAAGTGAATATTATTACAAATGAGGGCCTAGAAAATAGATATTTTCTTGTTCTTCTTGAAGGAGTACTTTGCATTGTCTTTTCAGCATGTTTACTAATGCAGGTGTGGCTTCCTCATGTCTTTTTATTAGAAAGCCATCTAGGGACTTCCCTGACAGTTCTCTGGTGAAGACTTCACCTTCCAGTGCAAGGGGTCTGGAAGCTAAGATCCCACATGTCTGTGACTGCCCGCCTCCCCTGCCCCCCCACTAAAAAAAGCATAAAACAGAAACAATATTGTAACAAATCCAATAAAGACTTTAAAGATGGTCTGCATAAAAAAAAATCTTAAAAAAAAGAAATATTTGAGAATAAAATTCTGATTTCATAAGGACACTTTTAGTCACACAGTAAAAATGATAGTATAGAATTCTGTGTATCTGCCACAGGGCAACTGATCTTCCTGCACATATGCCAGCTGCTGTCAGTTCTGTCCTTTCTTCCATGGATCTGGATGGACACCAGACCAGGCAGGCTGGGCAGTTTTCTCCAGACCATTCATCTTTGGTCTGGCTGGAGTCCCAATTGCTCAGTTTCAGGATCCTGGAAAAAATGGTTCTGACCTTTCCTTTTTGGATAAAATAATTCTGCTTTTCTTGTTTTAAACCCTAGCTCTGGTTGGAGTTTAAAGTCATGAACTAGTAATAGGACGAAAGTGGAAAGTAGTCACTTAGTCGTGTCTGACTCTATGTGACCCCTGAACGGTAGCTGGCTAGATTCCTCTGTCCATGGTATTCTCTAGGCAAGAATACTGGCATGGGTAGCCATTTCCTTCTCCAGGAGATCTTCCTGACCCAGGGATTGAACCTGGGTCTCCTGTTTTGCACGCAGATTCTTTATCTTCTGAGTCACCCAAGAAGCCCAATTGCAGTGTATGGGACTGTAAAACAGGCCTGGTTTGAGGATCCATTTTTGCCCTTCATTTGCTGGGCAGGTATGATAAGCTCTGAACCTCTATTTCCTCATCTGTTAGCCAGAGGTGATAATAGTGCTTACCTAATGAGAAATTCACAACCTAGTGCCTGGCAAATAGCGAGTGCTCACTAAATATTATTATTTCTACTTAATATTTTTACATTTTGAAGTCTGGGGCTCAGCCATGTTTTGAGGAATCAAACTCTTTTACATAATGTTAGAAGTCTGCATCTGACTCTCAACTGGAAATTTTCTGTCCACAATGATTCTTGAGTTCTTAGGCAACTAGCTTCAGTGGATGTTATTTATAAAGTCTAGGAAGCTGAGCTGCGACAGGTACTGAATGTCTATTTGATCAGACCATTACCTAATGAAGAGGGACTCCCTATAACCCTTCATGGACTGCTACTTTTTTTTTTAATTTTTATTTTACTTTTTACTTTTACACAGTTTTGCTGTTTACAGATATGTGTGCTCCCAGATTAGTCATATGTGTATCCCCCCCATCCTACCCCTCTAGGCCATTGCACAGCACCCTGCAGGGTCCCCTTTTCTCACAGCACAATGACAATAGCTACTTTTTCACATATGATAGTATAGGAATTCTGTGTATCTGCCACAGGGCAACTGATCTTCCTGCACATATGCCAGCTGCTGTCAGTTCTGTCCTTTCTTCCATGGATCTGGATGGACACCAGACCAGGCAGGCTGGGCAGTTTTCTCCAGACCATTCATCTTTGGTCTGGCTGGAGTCCCAATTGCTCAGTTTCAGGATCCTGGAAAAAATGGTTCTGACCTTTCCTTTTGGCTAAAATAATTCTGCTTTTCTTGTTTTAAACCCTAGCTCTGGTTGGAGTTTAAAGTCATGAACTAGTAATAGGACGAAAGTGGAAAGTAGTCACTTAGTCGTGTCTGACTCTATGTGACCCCTGAACGGTAGCTGGCTAGATTCCTCTGTCCATGGTATTCTCTAGGCAAGAATACTGGCATGGGTAGCCATTTCCTTCTCCAGGAGATCTTCCTGACCCAGGGATTGAACCTGGGTCTCCTGTTTTGCACGCAGATTCTTTATCTTCTGAGTCACCCAAGAAGCCCAATTGCAGTGTATGGGACTGTAAAACAGGCCTGGTTTGAGGATCCATTTTTGCCCTTCATTTGCTGGGCAGGTATGATAAGCTCTGAACCTCTATTTCCTCATCTGTTAGCCAGAGGTGATAATAGTGCTTACCTAATGAGAAATTCACAACCTAGTGCCTGGCAAATAGCGAGTGCTCACTAAATATTATTATTTCTACTTAATATTTTTACATTTTGAAGTCTGGGGCTCAGCCATGTTTTGAGGAATCAAACTCTTTTACATAATGTTAGAAGTCTGCATCTGACTCTCAACTGGAAATTTTCTGTCCACAATGATTCTTGAGTTCTTAGGCAACTAGCTTCAGTGGATGTTATTTATAAAGTCTAGGAAGCTGAGCTGCGACAGGTACTGAATGTCTATTTGATCAGACCATTACCTAATGAAGAGGGACTCCCTATAACCCTTCATGGACTGCTACTTTTTTTTTTAATTTTTATTTTACTTTTTACTTTTACACAGTTTTGCTGTTTACAGATATGTGTGCTCCCAGATTAGTCATATGTGTATCCCCCCCATCCTACCCCTCTAGGCCATTGCACAGCACCCCTGCAGGGTCCCCTTTTCTCACAGCACAATGACAATAGCTACTTTTTTCACATATGATAGTATAGGTTTTTCATGATACTTCCTTTACGCCTCCCACCCACTGTTCATTCCCCACAATGTCTATATGTCTACTGTCCATGTCTGTTTTTCCATCGCTTCGTTGCATGTGTTATCATTACCATCCTACTAGATTCCATATGTATGTGTTAGTATATTGTACTTGTCATGGACTGCTACTTTTGATAACAACTCCTAACACTCATCTGATCAGATGTGGTGTTTAAATCCCAAGTGGAGAGGCAACCGTTCAGACCTACGTGTTGTCCAATCAGGTGCTTGAGGAAGAGATCTGCCAATAAGAGGAGTGGTGAAAAGACACAGCACAAGGAAATACACAGAAAAACATGAATGTTAGTCATACTGCCTGAAATGTTCACAAATACAGACGAGAAATAGTCTGTCCAAAGTGCAGGGCCCCTGAGCCAAGATGAGCACTTCCTGTCTCCTGAGCGCAGAACCCTGGGAACTTCTCTAGGCGTCCCTTCAGCGGCTGGAGATCGTCGGCAGTCTTTCCCACGGGCTGGTGGCTGCTTCTGGACACAATCAGGCTCTCAAGGAGCGATTCCCACGAGCTTTGCTGAGTGTCAGGCCGTTGTTGCAGACATTTTCACTCACTTGATTCTTTTTTTTTTTTTGCTTCTGGCAAGTGGTTTTGAGCTATTCAGTTAGTAAAGAAAAGGGGACTGGGCAGTTTGGGAAGAAATGAGACTGAGGAAGAATTGTTTTGACTTAGTTAAACAGATGAATACAATGTTGTCTTTTAATGATCTCTGTTCATAGCTGGGTGCATATATTTTTTCAGTATATTGGGGCTGTCAAGTTTTCTAGGAAAACAGAAAATGTAAATTATGAATGCTTATTAAATAAAGCATCAAGAACTGTATTGTTTTTGACACACACTATATACTATTTCCCCCTCTCTCCCTCCCTCTCCTCCTAGCTATCATTTTTAAGTGACAAGAAGTGTGTGTATGCATGAGAGAATATGCCACAAACAAATGTCCTATCCTCAAGGGGCAGCCAAATGAGGACACAGACATGTTTATATGGGGAGCCACAATTATGGAAGTTTGTAAGAGATCCAGTCAGGAGTACAGTAGGAAGTGGTTGTTTTATCTTGCCATGGAGGGAAAGCCACACTGAGGAGCTGTCACTTGAGTTTTGTTCTTGTTAAAGAAAAATCAGCTTCTCAATCGAGCACTTGTCAGACCTTATTATAATCATATGTATACACACACACACACACACACACACACGGGAATCATTAAAGAAACAGACTCCTCAAGAATCTTAGGAGAGGGCTTCCCTGGTGGTCCAATGGGTAAAGACACAGCCTTCCAGTGCAAGGGGCGTCAGTTCAATCCCTGGCCTGGGAGGATCCCACATGCTGCTGAGTAGCTGGACCAATGTGCCCAACTACTGAGCCAGCATTCTGGAGCACATGCGTCCAGAGCTGGTGCTCCGCAGTGAGAGAGGCCACTGCAATAGGAGGCCCACACAGGCCACAGAACAAAGATGGATGAAAATAGATAAATGAAAGACCAATACAAGTGCTCCCTCCACCAAAAAAAAAAAGAATCTTAGGATAGAATTTTTAGGCAGGAAAAGTTGTTTAGCAAAATCTAGGACTGAATCTTAGTAACAATGCTTAACCAGTTGACCTCGGGTTTGTTTTTGGTTTTTTTTGAGCATAGTTGATTTACAATGTTGTGTTTATTTCTGCTGTACAGCAAAGTGATTCAGTTATACATATACATATATTCTTCTTGGCCTTGGTTTTGTGTTCAGAGCTTTAGGACCCCACTTGACTCCAGTTTATTATATACATGTTTAATTTCTATGAGTTTTGTTGTTGTTTTCTCATAATTCTTAAGTAAGTAAAGATGAACTGGAGATTGGGATTGTAGCTTACAAAATTGTTATTAACATACATAGTGGAAATTACTTGCAAATTCATTCTCAGTAACAGAAAATCAGTAGATATCCACTGGTTGGCTGTACTGAGAGAGGACTTCCGAGAAGCAAAGCAGATGAGCAAAAGCAAGGGGTCAAAGGTTAGCTGGGTGCAACAAGGAAAGGCAGGTGGCACTTCCTGTCAGGAGGGTTGAGCCACCTTGGCCACCTGTTGTGAAGAGACAACTCGTTGGAAAGGAGCCTGATGTTGAGAAAAATAAAAGGCAAAAGGAGAAGAGCATGACAGAGGACAAACTGGTTGGATGGATGGCACCTCTGAGTCCATGGACATGAGTTTGAGCAAGCTCTGGGAGATGGTGAAGGACAGGGAAGCCTGGCGTACCACAGTCCATGGGCTCACAGAGTCGGGCACAACTGAGAATTGAGAATGAGGCAAGTGAGTGGGACGAAGACTCCATCTGCCACTTAATACTGATGACGACTACAGTTGTATCTCCATCCTCATGGCTCCCCTCTCACTGAACCCAAGAGCCACAGATCCAACAGCTGCCCACCTGCTTTCATGAAGCTATCTGACAGCATTCAAGGTAAGCGTCCAAAACCGAACCCTGATTTTCTCTCTTCTACTTACCTTTTTCCTCTGATTTATTAACCTCCATCAATGGTAACAATACCCACGGTTACTGAAGCTGAAAATTAAAAAGTCATCCTTCATTTTCACAACCAAGCCCACCTCCCAAACAGACCCTGCCTCTGCCTGTTTTTTGGCATGTCCACTAAGACTATTACTCCAACTCTCCTACGCATCCCATTGCTTAACAGCCACTGTATTTTTTGTAAGGTCTTTTCCCATTTTTTTAATTGGAGTATATTTGTTTTACAATGCTGCATTAGCTTCAGGTGTACAGCGAAGCTATTGTTATATGTTTTTACAGTTTTCTTATTGATAGGTATCCATAATCTCCAGACAGTCATAGGTATATCCTGACCCCTCTCCCCGAGCCCTCCCTCCCTTTCTCCCTTCCCACCCTCCAGGTGCAGCCACTATAATTTTACTGTCTTTATAGTTTGACCTTTTCCAGAATGTCATACAAATGGAACCATACAGTATGTAGCCTTTTCAGACTGGCTTCTTTCACTTTGCAGTGCTTTGCTCTTATCTTAAGTAAGTAAAGATGAACTGGAGATTGGGATTGTAGCTTACAAAATTGTTATTAACATACATAGTGGAAATTACTTGCAAATTCATTCTCAGTAACAGAAAATCAGTAGATATCCACTGGTTGGCTGTACTGAGAGAGGACTTCCGAGAAGCAAAGCAGATGAGCAAAAGCAAGGGGTCAAAGGTTAGCTGGGTGCAACAAGGAAAGGCAGGTGGCACTTCCTGTCAGGAGGGTTGAGCCACCTTGGCCACCTGTTGTGAAGAGACAACTCGTTGGAAAGGAGCCTGATGTTGAGAAAAATAAAAGGCAAAAGGAGAAGAGCATGACAGAGGACAAACTGGTTGGATGGATGGCACCTCTGAGTCCATGGACATGAGTTTGAGCAAGCTCTGGGAGATGGTGAAGGACAGGGAAGCCTGGCGTACCACAGTCCATGGGCTCACAGAGTCGGGCACAACTGAGAATTGAGAATGAGGCAAGTGAGTGGGACGAAGACTCCATCTGCCACTTAATACTGATGACGACTACAGTTGTATCTCCATCCTCATGGCTCCCCTCTCACTGAACCCAAGAGCCACAGATCCAACAGCTGCCCACCTGCTTTCATGAAGCTATCTGACAGCATTCAAGGTAAGCGTCCAAAACCGAACCCTGATTTTCTCTCTTCTACTTACCTTTTTCCTCTGATTTATTAACCTCCATCAATGGTAACAATACCCACGGTTACTGAAGCTGAAAATTAAAAAGTCATCCTTCATTTTCACAACCAAGCCCACCTCCCAAACAGACCCTGCCTCTGCCTGTTTTTTGGCATGTCCACTAAGACTATTACTCCAACTCTCCTACGCATCCCATTGCTTAACAGCCACTGTATTTTTTGTAAGGTCTTTTCCCATTTTTTTAATTGGAGTATATTTGTTTTACAATGCTGCATTAGCTTCAGGTGTACAGCGAAGCTATTGTTATATGTTTTTACAGTTTTCTTATTGATAGGTATCCATAATCTCCAGACAGTCATAGGTATATCCCTGACCCCTCTCCCCGAGCCCTCCCTCCCTTTCTCCCTTCCCACCCTCCAGGTGCAGCCACTATAATTTTACTGTCTTTATAGTTTGACCTTTTCCAGAATGTCATACAAATGGAACCATACAGTATGTAGCCTTTTCAGACTGGCTTCTTTCACTTTGCAGTGCGTATTTGAGCTTTATCCCTGTCTCTGTATGGCTTCATGCTCATTCCTTTTTATTACTGAATAGCATCCCCTTATATGGCTGCAGCACAGTTTTTTATTCATTCACCTATTAAAGGACATATTAACTGTTTCCAGTTTTAAGCCATTGTAAACCAATAAACAATTGCTTCCTAGGTTTCTGTGAATATAAGTTTACAAATGAGTGAAGTACCTAAGACCGTGATTGCTGGACCATAGAGTAAGACTATGCTTACCTTTGTAAGGAAACTTCCCACCTGTCTTCCCTAGTGAATGAATCACACAACCAAACAATGGCCACACCATTGATGTGTTCCTTCAGTCAATGAATGAGCATGCCTGCTGCTCTGTATCCTTGTCAGCAATTGGTATTGCTGGATTTTAAAATTTTAGCCATTTTAGCAGGTGTGCAGTTGTATCTCACTGTTATTCCTTTACTGATGTTTCAGGTATGTATCTTTCAGTTATTTTCTTCGTGACTGCTGAACGGTTTACAAGATACACCTTATTTAATCATCACCTACTTCAAATTTACACCAAATAAATTATAGTAAGATATAGACTGGGCTTCCCTAGTAGCTCAGATGGTAAAGAATCTGCCTGCCAATGCAAGAGATACAGGTTCAATCCCTGCGTCAGGAAAGTCCTCTGGAGGAGGGCATGGGAGCCCATTCCAGTATTCCTCCCTGGAGAATCCCATGGACAGAGGAGCTTGGTGGGACTAGAAGTGAAGGGGAGCAGGTCAACCCACCTTTTTCCTGCGTCCCGAGAGGAGTACTTCTACCAACACAAAGTGTGGGTGGGGCTGTGAGAGCCAGTCCTAGCTCAAATGCTAAAAACTTACTCTATTTTTTATCAAGATTAACATTATTTGAGTAAATGCCTCTCCAATGTCTGTTACATCCTTAGGGCAATCTCCAGAGACTTTTGATAGTTGTTTTCTCTGTTTCTATTTTTATAACTTTCACCAGTTACATGGTGTTTTGCTGTGGAGAGAATTCATCTACGTCCTCATCTGGTTATTCACATGGTCATTCCAGGAGTCCTGTCTCCTATCAGGACTATTTTTAAACTTGGAGGCTCAGTTAATAGACATCCAGGAAACAGATGGTCAATTTTCAGAAATGGAAAATAAATTTATTGTTTTTGTTAATAAAATAATTTTTAAAATGATAAACCCATAGGCAAATGAATACTATTTCCCATGTTACTCTATCCAGCTCGATCGTAGACAACATTAGCCATCAGTGAGCTTTAGCACTGAATATGCCTCTTTACTTATTCCTTTATTTGTTTCACTGAATTAGAACTACTAAGTCCAAAAGAAGGCAAGTACATCTGTGACTTTGCTGACAGTTTTTCAGGGCAAGGCAAGAACTCAGAATTCCAGGAATGGTCGCTCACTGAAAATGACCTCTGGCATTCTGTCAGGTGTAAAGGTTTATGAGTGTTTCTGTCTTGGATAAAGAAGCTTACGGTTTCCTAATCTAAGCCTTGATTACATTCCTCTCTGGAAAGTAACATTTTCCTTTTCCATTTCATCCTGTAAAGGTGGTTTTAAAATGTCACCAGCTAATAGGAAGTTCACTGATTCTTCTGCCAAGTGAAGTGGTTCACATACTTTCTGGAGTGAGTAAAATTCCCACCAATCCGTTTATTCTATCTTGACTTTCTTATAAAATCCTGAAATCATGCTTTCAGCAAGAACATCTTGAAATATCACCTCTGAAGTGAGAGGTTTAGGCTTCTCAGGATTCTTGATGTATTGTCGAGCTGTGCCACTTGAGTAAGCTTCATAAAATCATAGAGATGGCTTTTAGTGGGCTTAGAAGTGTCGTGATGATCTGGCTTTATTGTAACTTTAACTTCAAAGGCTGACATAAGCATCTTCTTTGAGAGCCAGGGAATTTCACAGTGGAAAAAACAGGCTTATCCTGCCACTTTATTTGCAGAGTAGGCTGACAATACATTTATTCCCTAGGCTTAAGGGATTGCATCCCCACTGTCCTTACTATAACCGTGGAATTAAGAGGAGGAGTCATTTGTTGATTGACAGCTGCTGTCTATGTGAAGCGCTCAGCGGATGGTGGCAGAAACCCTTCCTGGCTGAGCCAGTAGCTGACACTTTGTCAGTGTTCACGTCAACACATTTTTTCCAGTCTACACCATGACTCATAAAAGAATCCTTAATTTAAAACAAAAAAGTTTCCTTGTATGGTATCTAGAAAAATGGCACTGATGAACCCTTGCAAGGCAGGACTAGAGAGTCAGATGCAGAGAACAGACTTGTGGACCCTGGACAGTGGGAGGAGGAGAGCGTGGGACGAAATGAGAGAGTAACTCTGACATATATGCTCTGTTGTTCAGTCGCTGAACAGTTTCCGTCTCTTTGAGACCCCATGGATGGTAGCCCGCCAGGCTCCTCTGTCCATGGAGGTTTCCAGGCAAGAATACTGAAGGGAGTTGCCTTTTCCTTCTCCAGGGGATCTTCCTGGACCAGGGATGGCCATTCCCTATCCTGACACTTTCTGGCGACCCGTTTTGGGATCCATCGTGACTAACAAAAACACTGATCACTGAAGACATTTCGAGGGTTCTGAAGCTCCATCCTAGGAACCTGGCACGTAGTGCCAACAAGTCATGTATTATACAACTTACATCTTCAGCCAGTTGTGAAGTCTCTGCCAGCCGCCCATGAATAAGTCATTGCCCCTCTTCCCGGTACACTGTTTACCATATGCAGTATTCATCATGGCTCTGTTTGATAGAAGTTCTGCCAATCTCTTATCGGACGGTCGCTCTTTGATTACTATCATTTTTGTGCATGACTTTCTAAAAGCAAGAAACATCTTGAAATATCACCTCTGAAGTGAGAGGTTTAGGCTTCTCAGGATTCTTGATGTATTGTCGAGCTGTGCCACTTGAGTAAGCTTCATAAAATCATAGAGATGGCTTTTAGTGGGCTTAGAAGTGTCGTGATGATCTGGCTTTATTGTAACTTTAACTTCAAAGGCTGACATAAGCATCTTCTTTGAGAGCCAGGGAATTTCACAGTGGAAAAAACAGGCTTATCCTGCCACTTTATTTGCAGAGTAGGCTGACAATACATTTATTCCCTAGGCTTAAGGGATTGCATCCCCACTGTCCTTACTATAACCGTGGAATTAAGAGGAGGAGTCATTTGTTGATTGACAGCTGCTGTCTATGTGAAGCGCTCAGCGGATGGTGGCAGAAACCCTTCCTGGCTGAGCCAGTAGCTGACACTTTGTCAGTGTTCACGTCAACACATTTTTTCCAGTCTACACCATGACTCATAAAAGAATCCTTAATTTAAAACAAAAAAGTTTCCTTGTATGGTATCTAGAAAAATGGCACTGATGAACCCTTGCAAGGCAGGACTAGAGAGTCAGATGCAGAGAACAGACTTGTGGACCCTGGACAGTGGGAGGAGGAGAGCGTGGGACGAAATGAGAGAGTAACTCTGACATATATGCTCTGTTGTTCAGTCGCTGAACAGTTTCCGTCTCTTTGAGACCCCATGGATGGTAGCCCGCCAGGCTCCTCTGTCCATGGAGGTTTCCAGGCAAGAATACTGAAGGGAGTTGCCTTTTCCTTCTCCAGGGGATCTTCCTGGACCAGGGATGGCCATTCCCTATCCTGACACTTTCTGGCGACCCGTTTTGGGATCCATCGTGACTAACAAAAACACTGATCACTGAAGACATTTCGAGGGTTCTGAAGCTCCATCCTAGGAACCTGGCACGTAGTGCCAACAAGTCATGTATTATACAACTTACATCTTCAGCCAGTTGTGAAGTCTCTGCCAGCCGCCCATGAATAAGTCATTGCCCCTCTTCCCGGTACACTGTTTACCATATGCAGTATTCATCATGGCTCTGTTTGATAGAAGTTCTGCCAATCTCTTATCGGACGGTCGCTCTGAGTTTGAGATTACTATCATTTGTGCCTGTGTCTACATGAAGGGTGCAATGCCGAGACAGACCCCTCCAGTTGTGAACGTTCTTTGTCTTTAATATTGCTCGTGTTTATTGTTTGCTAGTTCCCAGGCATGGTTCTCAGCTCTGTACATGCATTTTATCCTCACAACAAATTCATAGGATTATATACCATGCTACTATCACCACTACTTAACACACGAGGAAGGGGAATCAAAAAAGACATTTTGTCCAAAGTAACACTTGCCCAAGGTGGCACTAGTGATAACCTGCATGCTAATGCAGGAAATAAGACAGGCAGGTTCAGTCCCTGGTTTGGGAATATCTCTTAGAGAAGAAAATGGCAGCCCACTCCAGTAGTCTTATCTGGGAAATCCCATGGACAGAAGAGCCTGGCGGGGGCGGGGGGTGGGGTGGGGCACAGTCCACAGGGTCTCAAAGAGTCAGACACGACAGAAGTGACCTGGCACACACGAACTTGCTCAAAGTCACAAAACAAGTGGCCAAACCTCAATTCACAGCCAGGTTGTCTAGTTTTCAAAGCCTGTCCCGTTACTTATTAGATTATGCTTCTTGTAGCAGTGAGAAGAGCTTTGCACTGGAAAGTTCTGCAGAAACTCAGTTGGTTTATCATAAGAGCAACTTTAGTTGAAAAATGATGGAAAAGAATCTGTGACGAATGTCATACTCCAACAAGGCTTCTCCAAAGAAAACATACTGAAGACTAAGGTTAAACAGAGAGACAATCCAATAAAATTCAGTTCTCAAATATTTGTCATTCCTTGGATGCTTATAAAAGATCCTGATGGATTCCCCATTCCAACACTCGCAGACTCAAATTCTCTATTTACGCTGGGGAGCCTTTTATCAGTATTCTTTATTAGGAAGTTACTTGTTTTACTTTCAGTTTCACAGCTTGATGGTTCACTTTTGACTCAAGACAAGTTTAAGAAAATGAAGGAAAAGAAGTTTAAGTGAGATAAAAATTCATTAAACCTATATTGCCATGTCCTTAACTATACAAGGCGGATGGTAAGCCAAGTGAAGTGCTGTGAAGCTTACAAAATACTAATATGTATTAAGTGCCTGTAGTGAGCAGAACAGTGTTCCAAAAGATAGATGGAGTTTTATTGTCAGTGGGGCAGGCACCAGCAGGCCTGCTGGAAGGCTCGGTTTGTGCTTCTTCATTCCTGCTGCATTCATTTCTTAATCAGAAAAAAGAATTTTTTTTTCTCTTCCAGATGTGGATTGTTACTTTTGGTTTTGGCACCTGTGAAGAGGGAAAATATCAGGCTGGGTAGTCAGAGAAGGAAGAGGGTGTTTTTTTTTATTAATTTTAAAAAGTAGAGTATGATTGATATACCCAAGTGAATCCAGAGTTTCAGAGAATACCAAGGAGAGATACAAAGCAAGGAGAGAAAGAAAAAACAGACATCAGTTGAGCAAAGCATTGGTGCTTCAGCATGTCTTCCCGATGAATCTTCAGGGTGAATTTCCCTTAGGATTGACTGGTTTGATCTCCTTGCCGTAATTGCTTTACAATGTTGAGTTAGTTTCTGCTGTACAACAAAGTGAATCCGCTGTTGGTAGACATGTATCCCCTCCCTCCTGAGACTCTGTCCAGCCCCTCCAGGTCAGCACAGAGCCCCACATTGAGCTCCCTGTGCTACACACAGCTCTTTTCCACATAATAGTGTACACACACACGTCAGTGCTGCTCTCCCATTCATACTACCTTCCCCTTGTGTGCACCTGCCCATTTCCTACATCTCTCTTCATGCCCTGAAAATAGGTTCATCAGCACCATTTGTCTAGATTCCATACATATGCATTAAGAGTTGGTATTTATTTTTCCCTTCCTGACTTCCTGGAGAGGGAAAGGGTTTTGACAGAGATCTCCTCTAAAAGATCCTGATGGATTCCCCATTCCAACACTCAGACTCAAATTCTCTATTTACGCTGGGAGCCTTTTATCAGTATTCTTTATTAGGAAGTTACTTGTTTTACTTTCAGTTTCACAGCTTGATGGTTCACTTTTGACTCAAGACAAGTTTAAGAAAATGAAGGAAAAGAAGTTTAAGTGAGATAAAAATTCATTAAACCTATATTGCCATGTCCTTAACTATACAAGGCGGATGGTAAGCCAAGTGAAGTGCTGTGAAGCTTACAAAATACTAATATGTATTAAGTGCCTGTAGTGAGCAGAACAGTGTTCCAAAAGATAGATGGAGTTTTATTGTCAGTGGGGCAGGCACCAGCAGGCCTGCTGGAAGGCTCGGTTTGTGCTTCTTCATTCCTGCTGCATTCATTTCTTAATCAGAAAAAAGAATTTTTTTTTCTCTTCCAGATGTGGATTGTTACTTTTGGTTTTGGCACCTGTGAAGAGGGAAAATATCAGGCTGGGTAGTCAGAGAAGGAAGAGGGTGTTTTTTTTTATTAATTTTAAAAAGTAGAGTATGATTGATATACCCAAGTGAATCCAGAGTTTCAGAGAATACCAAGGAGAGATACAAAGCAAGGAGAGAAAGAAAAAACAGACATCAGTTGAGCAAAGCATTGGTGCTTCAGCATGTCTTCCCGATGAATCTTCAGGGTGAATTTCCCTTAGGATTGACTGGTTTGATCTCCTTGCCGTAATTGCTTTACAATGTTGAGTTAGTTTCTGCTGTACAACAAAGTGAATCCGCTGTTGGTAGACATGTATCCCCTCCCTCCTGAGACTCTGTCCAGCCCCTCCAGGTCAGCACAGAGCCCCACATTGAGCTCCCTGTGCTACACACAGCTCTTTTCCACATAATAGTGTACACACACACGTCAGTGCTGCTCTCCCATTCATACTACCTTCCCCTTGTGTGCACCTGCCCATTTCCTACATCTCTCTTCATGCCCTGAAAATAGGTTCATCAGCACCATTTGTCTAGATTCCATACATATGCATTAAGAGTTGGTATTTATTTTTCCCTTCCTGACTTCCTGGAGAGGGAAAGGGTTTTGACAGAGATCTCCTCCACAGAGAACAGGCACAGCCACGGCACCAAAAGCAAAACTGCCAAGTAGTGAGTGTGATGCATTATCATGTGTACTTCACTTTTCTTATCATAGCATTGAGGTGACTTATTTTTCTTTGGTTCCTACATTGTCCAAAATGTACATATTTGGAAAATGAGGACGTGCTCACTTATATACAGCTATTTCTCAAGCCTCTCCTGTGATTATGAAAGAAGTGGTAGCAGACAGATTGAAATGACTTGGGTCACTTTTCTTCATTACCTTTCGTTTCTCCCTGAACGCAACAAGCTGACTTTCAATGGACCTTCATGATAACTATATTTTTTTATAAAATCATTAGTATCCAGAACATATATGCCTAGTTGCTTTGATTCTAACTGATCTGATTGCTGAAAACTCTCTCTCAGAAATCCAGCCCTGCAGATTCTCCCTGGCTTCTAGACAATGAGCCAAAACAACTTTAGATATTGGAACTGTGTGAAGGAGCCCACGACAAGGTCCCTTCATAGATTTTCCAGTTAAACTAAAAAAAAAAAAAAAGAAAAAGGCAAGTCCTCCTTTGAACAGCAAACAGGGAGAACCAGCTGTTTATTTGTGTCTAAAATGTAAATCTTCCTGGAATTGAATCTGGTTTGGATCCAGAGGGCTGTGAGGTTCCTGGGTGGTTTGCTTGAAGACAATTCCTGGGTGGAGCTGCACTCTCTTTCCTGGAGGCACTGGAATTTTCCTCCAGCCCCCACAAGCCCTCCAGCTCTTGGCAGCCCTTTGTCTTTGGCCTCTGACATGCTTCTCCGCTTTCTAAAGCTGTCCCATTTTCTAGGAGAGTTTCTGTTCCTCTCACCCCCATCCAAGGGGTTTCCACATCTCACCATCTCAGGAACCAAGCTCACACCTGTCTGGAATCAGCCTTCTCTGCTCCCTCCTCAGACTGGAGATCTCATTCTGGTATTTGAACCCCTGCCTGCTATTTATGACCTGTGTTAACCTGGGTAAATGACTTGATCCCTCTCAGTCTCGATTTTCTCATCTGTAAAATCGGAATGATATTATGTCTCATACAGCATTGTTAATGAAGTGAGGGCTCTCATGTAGACTTCTTAGCACAGGGTCTGGTACCCATTAAGGGCTGGTAGCTTTTTGTAATGAGGATTATTTCCTGTACGCAGCAAAACAAGACACTTTCTCTCTCTTTTTTTTTTTAGTGTATGGCAATACCTCCTGGCCTTGTGTCCTAATAGATGGATTCAACAGGTTCAACTCCATCCTCTGCAGGGTCTGGAGCCAAGAATACTAATTCCACCCACTCCCATTGAGTTTTCACTCTCAGCTATGCCCCTCCCTGGGAGTGCCTCACTCAGGCACAGGTGGGATCCTCCAGCCTGCATGTGAGCTCGGTCCAAATCAGTCCCCTCCTGTCCTCCAGACAGCCACTCTTCAACCGCCTTGCAGGCCTAAGGATGGGCCCTCCAGAGAGGGATGCGCCCTGTACAGGCTGGTCAAGGCTGGAGCCCTTGGATGGGGAATGCCATGATTCTGGGAACCTGGGGTGCGGAGGAAGTGAGGAGGGCTACCTGGACTGGTGCCTCAGCTGTCCTCCATAAAGAGGCGTGGCTGGGGCAGGTACTCCAGCAGGAGGGACTCGGGGGCCCTGGTTTCAGAGGGAAGCATGTTGTGCTAAAAGAACCACAAGGCATTCATTTCGTTGTTTTTTTTTTTTTTTAATTTTTATTGGAGTATAGTTGCTTTACAATGTTGTGTTCGTTTCTTCTGTACAGAAATGTGAGTCAGCTCTGATTAGACATACATCCCTTCTTTTTTGGATTTCCTTCCCATTCAGGTCACCCCAGATTATTGAGTTGGGTTCCCTGAGCTGTATTGTAGGTTCCCATCTGTTATCTATTTTATACATAGTGCCAAGAGTGTATAGACATCAATTTCAGTCTCCAAATTCATCCCATCCCCCCCTTTACCCTTGGTACCATATGTCTGTTCTCTATGTCAGTGTCTCTAGTTCTGCTTTGTAAGTAAGACCGATTGCCTATACCAACCTAAAAAGACCACATTTCAGAGAGGGCTATTTCTTTACGTTCCATCTCTCTAGTCAGCTGGGGGCCCTTGTGTCCCATACAGTTACAGGTAGCGTGCCCACAGTGGAGGTGGGAGCCCACCTTTCCCACTGATAGCTCCCCAAAGGCTCTCTTTCCATGACCACCAGATCCCCTTTGGACCAGCCCCAGGGAATGTGAATTTCCTTCAGTGCTCGCTTCTTGACATTGGGATGTCTGTCCCCAGAGTTCTGAGCCGAACAGTAACACACAAGTTTCTATGCCTCTCCTTCCCTAAGTTTCTTTTGCTTGGCACTTGCTGAGTTGACACAGAAGAGGCACTGTGTGAAACTCATCTTAAATACCAGGGAACTTAGGAGATTCTCAGGATATAAAGGGAATGGAAGAGATCTTTTTGCTAGTTGTAGCATCTGACTCTAGACACCCCAGTGAAAGCCATGGAGGACAGCACACCCCACATCCTGCAGAATCGAGGTTACAGTCCACCTGGTACTTTAGAATATGCGGGTACATCTACATCAGCAGCCTACCGTTTATTACTGAGCGTCTCTGCACCCACACATTGTACATATTACTGGGAGGGATTGGGGGTGAAGTGTTAACTCCTTGAGAATTTATTTTTTAGAACCAGAATTTGGCAAGGGCTTACCTTGTGGCTCAGATGGTAAAGAATCTGCCTGCAGTGCTGGAGACCTGGATTTGATCCCTGTGTTGGGAAGATGCCCCGGAGAAGGGAAAGGCTACCCATGCCAGTAATCTTGCCTGGAGAATTCTATGGCTTGTCCGAGGGGTCGCAGAAATACTTTGGCAGAAAAAAGTTATGAAATATAATCCAGTAGCAAATGCACAATCAAGAGAGCCCATGTGGTGAGGAGTAAAACCTCCTCAGCAAAGGAAATCGACGGCTTTAATTATAAATCGTCAGAGTGACATTTGGAACCTGAGCGGCAGTGCCATTCCTAGAGTGCTAACTGTTGAGTTCCAGAAGTGGAAGTTTGACTTCTTTCCCTTCTTTTTTTTTTTTTCCCCTCCATCATGCCTCTTTTATTTTTATATTTATTTTCATCCATCTTTATTCTTTGGCCTGTGTGGGCCTCCCATTGCACTGGCCTCTCTCGTGGCAGAGCACCGGCACTGGGCGCACGTGCTTCAGAGTGCTGGTACTTAATTGGTCACACTGGTCCAGCCGCTCCGCAGCACATGGGATCTTCCCCTGCCGGGGATTGAACCGGTGCCCCTTGCACGACAAGGCGGCCTCTTTACCCACTGGACCACCAGGGAAGCCCCAGCTTCCTTCCCTCCTGAGTAGGAACGCTTTACTCTTGGGGTCTCAAGGGTCCAGTTCTCCGCCTGGGCCCAGCTCTCTCTAAGCAGCTGACTGTTCACAAGTGGGTTGATCTGGTGAAGTGTCCTGTGTATACAGCCCTATACGAGGGAAGGAGTTTCTTTCAGGGTTTGTTTGCTTGTTTGTTTCTGAAGAAAGTGGCCTGTCTGACTGTTACTCCAACTAGTGGGTTACAGAGCATGGATTTTTCGTGTTGTTAACAGGGGTTCAATACAAATGGGTTTATCATCTCAAAGCTTGGGAAATTGAATTAAAAATAAATCCAGGGACTTTCCTGGAGGACCAGTTGGTTAAGACTCTGTGCTTCCACGCAGGGGAACAAGTTCTATCCCTAGTGGAAGAATTAGGATTCTGTGCACCCTGAAGCATGGTCAAAAACAAACAAACAAACAAAAAAACCCAATAAAATCAGCTTCTGCATCTGGATATATACCTGAAAGGGCTGACAGTAAAGTCTTAAAAAGATATTTGTACACCCCTGTTCGTAGCAGCATTATTCAAATTGCTAAAACATGGAAGCAACACAAATGTCCATTGACAGATGAACAGATAAACCAAATGTGGGCTATACCTACAAAGGAATATTATTCAGTCATAAAAAGGAAGGGAGTTCTTACACCTGCTACGAATACAGATGAGCCTTGAAGATATTACACTAAGTGAAACAATCCAGTCCACTTCAATGAGGTACTTAGGGTGCTCAAAACCTTACAGACAGAAAGTAGAATGGTGGTAGCCAGGGACTGACCAAGGGGAAA
The DNA here is from genome assembly GCA_022376925.1 of Tragulus kanchil. Classification (NCBI taxonomy): domain Eukaryota; kingdom Metazoa; phylum Chordata; class Mammalia; order Artiodactyla; family Tragulidae; genus Tragulus; species Tragulus kanchil. The sequence continues at coordinate 69,595,432 of JAIOJX010000003.1, read as the reverse complement.
ATGGGGAGTCATTGGTTGATAGGTATTCAGTGTTCCAAGATGAAAAGAGTTTGGGGTATGGAGGTGGTGAAGGTTGCACAACAATGCAAAGATATTTAATACCACTGAACTGTCCATTTGCAAATGGGTTAAAATGGTAACATTTATGCTACGTGTATTTTAACACAATTCAAATTTAACACAAAAAAGAAAGAAAAACATATCTAAGAATATTTGTTTTAACTTATGATATCTCAGAGTCTTTTTCATGCCTAGCTGCCATATTATTTGAAATGAGAGGGTGTAAAACACATTTTCCCAAAACAGAATACACTTTAGAAATTGCTCACATAGACTACTTTTCTTCCTTGATCTTTTTCCTGTCTTCTTTCCAGACACATCTTTTGAATGGAATGCTATTTCTTATGAAACATGACCATTCAAAATCTTCTGTGGGTGTGGGCAAGGTTGATTCATGAGTGGTTGTCGTTGTTCAGTCACTAAGTTGTGTCCGACTCTTCGCCACCCTTTTGAACTGTGGCCCAACAGGCTCCTCTGTCCATCAGGATTTCCAGGCAATTATGCTGGTGTGGGCTGCCATTTTCTTCTCCAGGAGATCTTCCTGACCCAGGGAATGAACCTGGGTCTTCTGCATTGGCAGGCAGATTCTTTACCACTGAGTCACCCAGAAAGCCCCTGACTCATGAATACTCATGGATGTTGACCACAAGTTGGCCATCCGAGGAGGAGATCAGGGAGCAGTGTTTCTCAGGGGAAGACAGATAAAGGGGAGTGATTTCTACATGGAATAGTCGCTGGCATCTGTGAATTAGGTACCACGTAGCTGCATGGTTCAGTCAGGGAGCACCCAGAGATCAATCTCCAGGCCTCCCAAACACTTGCTTCTGGATACACGTCCTCATCTCCCACATCCCTTCTCCTGAGAGACACACCCTACATTGAAGGACTCTTACTAAGGAGGAACAAATTTGGGGAAAAGGGCATGAGTTCGTCCCACTGCTGCACTGGTTTCTGAAGTTTGGTGGGAATCACTATGTCTTCTATGAAAATGACAGAGGTTCATCCAGATTTCTGGGACTGAGACCAGAGCATCCGTCTACTTAACATGTTTCCCAGGTGGCCCTGATTCTGTAGCCTGAGCTCTGGTTCTTTTTTTTTTTTTAATTTTATTTTTTTATATTTTTACAGAATTTTGTTGTTTACAGATATGTATGTTCCCAGATTATATATCTCTGGCCCCTCCCTTGATCTCTGGTTCTTACATTCATTTCTCTATAAGGGCAATCTCCTATATGTAGTACTGCTATTCCTGATCAAGAGCTCCACCTTTTCATGAAATATGTTTTCATATCATGAAATTCACTAAGATATTATTAAAATAGACTAAATTCATTAAAATGGAATGAAAAGAGATTCTAGCGTTCACAATGAATAATGGTCATCCTATTCACTTTGATATAATAAACTCTATTCAGCTCATTATTTTTCATTATCCAGAATGTAAAATATGGTATGGAGAGCCAAATTCCACATATTTGAGAAATTAGATGAAATGTTTATGAAACACACAAATACACTCATCCTCGAGTTGTGAAAAATCTTTACATCAGACGTTGTCTTTGTAAAAGTGATTTAATGGTAGGTGTCTTTGCTCTCCTCCATTTTCTTTCAATGGGAGCATGCCGAGAGTGTAGTGAATTTAATGATTTGCTTATGACAAAATAAAAATCAGATAACTATACCAACTTCCTCCAGAAAATGTTTGGGTGATTTTCCAAAAAGCCTTTGTGGGGTTATCTGATTCCTTTTCAGAAATGAATGAATGCATTTCATTGGAGATGATTCCCTTGCTTCAGAGATTATCTTTTCCAAAGACTGCATTTACTCCACAAACATCTCCCAGGCCATATTCCTTACTCTAAAGGCATTTACCGTCTAACTGGGAAGGAAAATGGCTTCTATTAACAATTAGAGCAGAGTGCAGGAGGTGTTTGAAGCCGGGGCTTGTATCGATTGCTGAGGGCATGTTCCCGGCTGTTTGCTGGGAGCGAGCAACATGTAAATTTCCTCAGGTCCGTCCCACTGCTGCACTGGTTTCTGAAGTTTGGTGGGAATCACTATGTCTTCTATGAAAATGACAGAGGTTCATCCAGATTTCTGGGACTGAGACCAGAGCATCCGTCTACTTAACATGTTTCCCAGGTGGCCCTGATTCTGTAGCCTGAGCTCTGGTTCTTTTTTTTTTTTAATTTTATTTTTTTATATTTTTACAGAATTTTGTTGTTTACAGATATGTATGTTCCCAGATTATATATCTCTGGCCCCTCCCTTGATCTCTGGTTCTTACATTCATTTCTCTATAAGGGCAATCTCCTATATGTAGTACTGCTATTCCTGATCAAGAGCTCCACCTTTTCATGAAATATGTTTTCATATCATGAAATTCACTAAGATATTATTAAAATAGACTAAATTCATTAAAATGGAATGAAAAGAGATTCTAGCGTTCACAATGAATAATGGTCATCCTATTCACTTTGATATAATAAACTCTATTCAGCTCATTATTTTTCATTATCCAGAATGTAAAATATGGTATGGAGAGCCAAATTCCACATATTTGAGAAATTAGATGAAATGTTTATGAAACACACAAATACACTCATCCTCGAGTTGTGAAAAATCTTTACATCAGACGTTGTCTTTGTAAAAGTGATTTAATGGTAGGTGTCTTTGCTCTCCCTCCATTTTCTTTCAATGGGAGCATGCCGAGAGTGTAGTGAATTTAATGATTTGCTTATGACAAAATAAAAATCAGATAACTATACCAACTTCCTCCAGAAAATGTTTGGGTGATTTTCCAAAAAGCCTTTGTGGGGTTATCTGATTCCTTTTCAGAAATGAATGAATGCATTTCATTGGAGATGATTCCCTTGCTTCAGAGATTATCTTTTTCCAAAGACTGCATTTACTCCACAAACATCTCCCAGGCCATATTCCTTACTCTAAAGGCATTTACCGTCTAACTGGGAAGGAAAATGGCTTCTATTAACAATTAGAGCAGAGTGCAGGAGGTGTTTGAAGCCGGGGCTTGTATCGATTGCTGAGGGCATGTTCCCGGCTGTTTGCTGGGAGCGAGCAACATGTAAATAATCACCGTGGAGCGTGACAGATGCTGGCAGGCAGTGGCTGAAGTTTCCCAGATGATTCAGGACAGTTTCTCAAAGGACGTGACACTCGATCTGGCTCTTCAGGATAAGTCGGAGCAGGGATGGTGGAAACAGGGAGGGCATTTCAGGCTTCAGAAAAATGAAACTCAGGTAACAGGCTCAACAACGGGCATCTTCAAATTGTTCATTTGAATAATAAGTACTCTCCTATTCTGGACACATTATCTGTGCTTGGCACGTGGGCGAAGGAGAATAACTAAGTGGTACAGCCCTCTAAAACTCCAAGTATTCATGTGCTATTTGAAGGCCTAAGCCATGCAGATGTTAGAGAAGGAAGGAGAAGGAATACAAGCAAATGCCACGGGCTATATCAGAGATAGTAAGTGGTGCGGGGTGGCGGGGTGATAAAAAAAAGTGACAGAGATACTGAGGGAAGTCTCTCTGGATTAAAGGCATTTGACCAAGAGAACGTGCAGTTAAACAACTAACACAGAACAAGTCAACAGAGATGGGAGAATAGCATTATGGGTGTGCTCATTCGTGTCCAGCTCTTTGCGACCCCATGGACTGTAGCCCGCCAGGCTCCTCTGCCCACAGGATCTCGCAGGCAAGAATAACTGGAGTGGGTCGCCATTTCCTCCTCCAGGGGATCTTCTCGACCCAGGGATCAAATCCCCGTCTCCTGCGTCTCCTGCATTGCAGGTGAATTTTTCACTGCTGGGCCATCAGGGAAGCCCCATTGCATGGGTGGGAGGAAGAAAATGAGTGTGAGCAGAATAAAGAACCCTGGGCTTCCCTGGTGGTCCAGTGGGTAAGGACACCGCCTTGCAGTGCAAGGGCGCTGGTTCGATCCTTGGCCTGGGAAGATCCCACGTGCCACGGAGCGGCTGGACCGATGTGTCCAATTACTGAGCCAGAGCTCTGAGTGCATGCGACCAGAACCGGTGCTCTGCAACAACAGAGGCCACCGCAATGGGAGGCCCACTGGAGCCAAAGAACAAAGACGGATGAAAATAGACAAATGAAAGACCAATAGAAGTGACCTGCCTGCTCCTCCTCCACCCCACCCCACCCCACCAAAATAAGTAAATAAATAAATCTTAAAAGAAAAAAGAATAAAGAACCCTGGTGGGCGGGGGCGGAGGGCGCGGTGGGAGGAGGCTGTGGTGGAAAGCATGTAACTCAGGATCCAGACTGAACTCAGGACTGAGCAGGGTTTGTGGGGAGTGACATATTCCTAAGTGCTCATGGCACACGGATTTCAAATTGTTCATTTGAATAATAAGTACTCTCCTATTCTGGACACATTATCTGTGCTTGGCACGTGGAAGGAGAATAACTAAGTGGTACAGCCCTCTAAAACTCCAAGTATTCATGTGCTATTTGAAGGCCTAAGCCATGCAGATGTTAGAGAAGGAAGGAGAAGGAATACAAGCAAATGCCACGGGCTATATCAGAGATAGTAAGTGGTGCGGGGTGGCGGGGTGATAAAAAAAAGTGACAGAGATACTGAGGGAAGTCTCTCTGGATTAAAGGCATTTGACCAAGAGAACGTGCAGTTAAACAACTAACACAGAACAAGTCAACAGAGATGGGAGAATAGCATTATGGGTGTGCTCATTCGTGTCCAGCTCTTTGCGACCCCATGGACTGTAGCCCGCCAGGCTCCTCTGCCCACAGGATCTCGCAGGCAAGAATAACTGGAGTGGGTCGCCATTTCCTCCTCCAGGGGATCTTCTCGACCCAGGGATCAAATCCCCGTCTCCTGCGTCTCCTGCATTGCAGGTGAATTTTTCACTGCTGGGCCATCAGGGAAGCCCCATTGCATGGGTGGGAGGAAGAAAATGAGTGTGAGCAGAATAAAGAACCCTGGGCTTCCCTGGTGGTCCAGTGGGTAAGGACACCGCCTTGCAGTGCAAGGGACGCTGGTTCGATCCTTGGCCTGGGAAGATCCCACGTGCCACGGAGCGGCTGGACCGATGTGTCCAATTACTGAGCCAGAGCTCTGAGTGCATGCGACCAGAACCGGTGCTCTGCAACAACAGAGGCCACCGCAATGGGAGGCCCACTGGAGCCAAAGAACAAAGACGGATGAAAATAGACAAATGAAAGACCAATAGAAGTGACCTGCCTGCTCCCCTCCCTCCCCAACCCGACCCCATCCAAAATAAATAAATAAATAAATCTTAAAAGAAAAAAAAGAATAAAGAACCCTGGTGGGCGGGGGCGGGGGGCGCGGTGGGAGGAGGCTGTGGTGGAAAGCATGTAACTCAGGATCCAGACTGAACTCAGGACTGAGCAGGGTTTGTGGGGGGGAAACCTTTATTTTTCCAGATCCTCAGTTTCTTTAACTATCAAATGGGTCAAGTAAAACCTACCTCATAGACGTATGAGGCTCAAATGGGGCAATTGGTGAGAAACAGTTCTGTGAACTGCTCTGTGCTATAAATGTGGGGATGATTATCCATGGATGGGCTTCCTCAATACTGGTTCCTTTCTACAAAGCCACAGCCTGTGCCTGGACATTTAGGCTTTCATAAATGGCCTTTTTCAGCATGAGGATACATGTTGTATGCCAAGGTTAGATCTTCCCACCAAGGGCCAGTCGCAGTACTGAAACATTTCAAAAGTGCTTATATATTTTTTTAAAAAAGCAAAATGTTGTTTCTAGTTTACTATATCTTAAATGACAAATTCAACCACTTTTATGGTTTAAATTCTTAAATAACATCATTAAATAATTAATGGGTAGCATTTTAGCAATTTCAGTGTGCCTGAGTTTTCTTAAGTGGGTCATGTTCCTAAAGAAAAAAAACATAGAAGCACTTGCTTTATTTAAACTGAAACGTATTCACTGCTGATCTGATTAATGGAGGCTCTTTGGGGAAGCATTGTTTGGAAATGAAAACAATGCTTCTGACCTTAAAGTGTCCATGGATGACCTGATTTTCTCATCAAGTGAAACACTAGAGGTTAAAATAACTGAGCGTGATTCTAGGCCTAATATACTCCCCAAATTCTACTGATCCTTCTCCTGTCTGGCCACTCTACTGTGCCTGCTAAAGCAATATAAATACAATAAACAGTATCTTTTTTAATTCTTGCTTTTATCAGAGAGTGATGTTTTCAAGATAAAAGTACATTTTACAAAGAGTTTCCTCTAAATTTGCCCCAAAGGAGAACTTCCAAAATAGGTTTCCGTTATTTTTCTCATTTGGAAGATGATACTGTTTCTCATATACACAGCATCAGAGGGTCCCTCTGGTCACATTTCTTGAAGTTTTCACTATTGGTGAGAAAAACACCCAAAACGAAAGCTGTTACCTTGCTCCTCAGAACTCCTGCCTCAGCTAAATTCTTGTGTCTATTTAGGTCTAACATCTGGTCAGATCATGCAGTGATCTTCACTTTTCCAATTTCACATCACTGCATTTCTTGGTAGAACCAGCCATTTGGGTCTGCTCAAGGACATATGACAGAATGCCTCCTCATCACAGGTCTGCCCTCAGACACATCTGGAATAAAAATGGATTTGAAAATGTAATAGGAAATTACATTTCCATATGTAAGGAAGGAAAAAAAGATAGTAGATGGCTACCACATAGTTCTCACATACGGCTCAACATTCATATTTTTGGGTACTTATTTCCCCAGAAAGAAGAAAACACCTTTCCTTTGTTCATTTTATAAGTATAGCAAGAACACAGTGGCTCAGCTTATAGGGTAAATTCTAGAAAACAAAAATGGGGCTATGGGAAATTCCAGCCTCTTTGATTATGAGAATGGACAAGCTGTGTTTAAATGCTGAAGAAAAGCACCACATTAATGTAAACTAGCATTATGCGATCCGAAATCCCTCAGTGTTTTGATTCAATCTGATCCTTGTTTGGTGACAGATTGTAATGCAAATTCAGGTCGATGTGTGGCAGTAAACAACAAACCTCTGTAAAAAATAAAATAATAATAATAATAATAAAATAGGGCTTCTGGTAGCCTTTTACCCGTAAAAAGGTTAATCTATAGATATCCCATGGTTCCGGACTAAGCTCAGTGGTATAGAATCCACCTGCCAATCCAGGAGACACAGGTTCAATCCCTGATCAGGGATGATCCCACATGCTTCTCCCAATTTCCCTTACTGATCCTTCTCCTGTCTGGCCACTCTACTGTGCCTGCTAAAGCAATATAAATACAATAAACAGTATCTTTTTTAATTCTTGCTTTTATCAGAGAGTGATGTTTTCAAGATAAAAGTACATTTTACAAAGAGTTTCCTCTAAATTTGCCCCAAAGGAGAACTTCCAAAATAGGTTTCCGTTATTTTTCTCATTTGGAAGATGATACTGTTTCTCATATACACAGCATCAGAGGGTCCCTCTGGTCACATTTCTTGAAGTTTTCACTATTGGTGAGAAAACACCCAAAACGAAAGCTGTTACCTTGCTCCTCAGAACTCCTGCCTCAGCTAAATTCTTGTGTCTATTTAGGTCTAACATCTGGTCAGATCATGCAGTGATCTTCACTTTTCCAATTTCACATCACTGCATTTCTTGGTAGAACCAGCCATTTGGGTCTGCTCAAGGACATATGACAGAATGCCTCCTCATCACAGGTCTGCCCTCAGACACATCTGGAATAAAAATGGATTTGAAAATGTAATAGGAAATTACATTTCCATATGTAAGGAAGGAAAAAAAGATAGTAGATGGCTACCACATAGTTCTCACATACGGCTCAACATTCATATTTTTGGGTACTTATTTCCCCAGAAAGAAGAAAACACCTTTCCTTTGTTCATTTTATAAGTATAGCAAGAACACAGTGGCTCAGCTTATAGGGTAAATTCTAGAAAACAAAAATGGGGCTATGGGAAATTCCAGCCTCTTTGATTATGAGAATGGACAAGCTGTGTTTAAATGCTGAAGAAAAGCACCACATTAATGTAAACTAGCATTATGCGATCCGAAATCCCTCAGTGTTTTGATTCAATCTGATCCTTGTTTGGTGACAGATTGTAATGCAAATTCAGGTCGATGTGTGGCAGTAAACAACAAACCTCTGTAAAAAATAAAATAATAATAATAATAATAAAATAGGGCTTCCCTGGTAGCTCAGTGGTATAGAATCCACCTGCCAATCCAGGAGACACAGGTTCAATCCCTGATCAGGGATGATCCCACATGCTGCCGAGCAACTAAGCCCATGAGCCACAACGATGGACCCTGTGCTCTAGAGCCTCAGAGCCGCACCTATGGAGGCCACATGCTGCAACTACTGAAGGCCATGTGCCCTAGAGCCTGAGTTCCACGGCAAGAGAAGTCACTGCAACAAGAAGCCGGCTCACCTCAACTAGAGAGTAGTCCCCACTCCTTGCAACTAGAGAAGAGCTTGTGGCAGCAGTGAAAACCCAGAATAGCCAAATAAATAAATAAACAAAATTTTTGAAAAAATTAAAAAATAAAATAGCCCATGGCAGATTAATGATGGGCTACCGAAACCCGGCCTTTGTTCACTGGAAGACAGGGGTTTGGCATGAAGTAGAAAAGAGTAACTTTTATTACTTTGCCAGGCAATTTTAAACTTAAGTTGAGGTTTTTACTAATCATCAACTGTAAACAGAATGTATATGTATGTCAATGAAATGTGGAAGTCAGTGGAGAAGGTACCCCCAAAAATGTACATTTGGAAACAGTCTTTTGTAGTTTTTTTCTCTTAGCTAAATTAAGAATGCTGGAAAAGGGTGGATGAAACAAATGCTGGAACATGTAGAAATTTCTCCATGTATGTATTACATATCAGAATATCTTTAGTCAATTGCTGCTTTCTTTAATTCTTTGGAGATGCAAAGAAATGTCCTGATAATGATTACAAAGTGTTTCATGAAGCATTTTGTGCACTATTTACAGAACCCGTGTCAGGAGGTCTGACAAAGCTGAGGCTGAGTCGCAGGCTGTTGGACAGCTGCACATCCATGTTAGGTGTCAGCACAGAGGAGTGCCCTCTAAGAGAAACTACAGAAATCGGGCGGGTGATCATGGGTAGCGGAAAGCCCCTGGTCACAGCTGAGAATTTCACTTGGAACTAGAGGAGTTAGTTTTTATCAGAGAGATATTAAGGTCTTGGAAATCAGAGACATATTAAGATCTTGGAAATCAGAGAGGGTCAAGATGTAAGACTTCTGTAAGACTTCTCTACAATGACTTTTTAGTGTTAGCCGAGCCTCTCAAGTCATTTTAATCTGTGCCTCTCATTAATATTTTGGTCTTTCTTTTTTTTTTTTTTTAATTAATTAATTTATTTATTTGGGGCAGGGGTCAGGTTAGGGAGGGAGGGGAGCGGGCGGGCCACTTCTATTGGTCTTTCATTTCTCCATTTTCATCCGTCTTTGTTCTTTGGCTCCTGTGGGCCTCCCATCGCGGTGGCGTCTGTCGTTGCAGAGCACCGGCTCTGGGCGCATGCGCTCCAGAGCTCTGGCTCGGTAATTGGACACATCAGTCCAGCCGCTCCGCGGCACATGGGATCTTCCCAGGTCAGGGCTCGAACGGGCGCCCCTTGCACTGCAAGCCGGTGTCCTTACCCACTGGACCACCAGGGGAGGCCCTATTTTGGTCTTTCTTATTATCTTCGCACCGTTAGTCTATCAAGTTTTAAGCAAGCTGCTTGAGTGCAGGAAATAAGGGTTTATATATATATATATATATATTATTATTCCTATTCGACATATAATTATGTTCAGTTTATTGCTGAAAAAGGAATCATAAATCATTCCCACACATCTTGGTCCAGAAATTGCAATGTCTTCCTTGACCCTTTATCCTCAAGGTTGTCTAGACCTAGGCCGTATGTTTTGTGTGTGTTAGTCACTAAGTCATGTCTGACTCTGCAACCCCATGGACCATAGCCTGCCAGGCTCTTCCATTCATGGAATTCTCCAAGCAAGAATACTGGAGTGGTTGCCATTCCCTTCCTCAAGGCCTCTTCCCGACCCAAGGATCGAACCTGGGACTCCCATACTGGGGCCAGATTCTTTATTGTCTGAGCCACCAGGAAAGTACAGACCAAAAGATCCTGCATGCTGCAACAAAGACATGACACAGACAAAAACAAACAAACAGAGATTCCGGTTCCATAAACTCAAAAGAGATTCAAACACAATCATCTTGAGTGTAGATAAAGGATCAGCAACCTATATTTTATTCCTCCTTTAACTTACATACACAGAAACGTACTGTACATATTCTTCTTTATATAGCTTTTCTCACTCATTACTGTCTTCTAGACATGTTCCCATTTTAGTACATGTAGAGATGACTTTTTAAAATATCTGCTAGTATCTCATTGTCTGGGAGGACTGTAGTGGACTTCACAAATATCTATTGATTACATTAGGTTGTTTTTGAACATTTTTCTCTTGCAAGCAGTTGCTGTAATAAATACCCTTGTGCATATGTCTTTGTGCACATGTGACAGATTATGGATAGGATAACTTCCAAGCAATAGAAACCCTGAGTCAAAGCAAAGTGTGTTTGCATTTTATTGAATATTCTCAAGTTGGTCTCCATAAAGCTGTAATAATATAGATGCAGAGCAGCCATGCATTCATTTCACATTTCTACCACATGCAATGTCTTATCAAAGTTTGATTTTTATTAATTTGATATGTGAACAATGTTCTCTTCTCAGAGTTTTAAGTGGTATTTCCTTAGTTTGCTAAAAACTGGTCAAGATTTTTGCCCAAATCTCTGTGCAATTACTGTTTTTTTTTTCATCCTGGTTTATAGTTGTTTGAATATTAAGGAAATTAGGCTTTTGTTAGACATATGTACTGAAAGTTGTTTTTTTTTTCCGATTTTTACATTTTCTTTCTTTTTTATTTTTTTAATATAGAGTTCTCAGTCTTTGAGGGCTTAGGAAATATAAGGTAATATTGTTAAACATTTACCCATGTTTTCTTATAGCATGTTTATAATTTTTTTCTTCTTTTTTAAAAATTTTAACGCTAGATTGACCTGGAACTTCTGGAATGAAAAATGAACTTCTTTTTTTCCAGGATGTTATCAAAAAGTTTAACTGATTATCACAAGCTCCCCTCCTTCACCATCAAAAAGAGATTACACAACAAATATGATGCATTCCTTGAAAGAGACACAATATGAATAATTGAGAAGTTGCCTGACATGGCTAAAAATCTTATGTGTCAACTTAGCTAGGCTACAGTGCCCAAATATTTGGTCAGACATTATTGTGAATGTTTCTGTGAGGGTGTTTTCAAAAGAAATTTACATTAAAACTTAAATGATTTACATTTTTAAAAAATTTGTTGATTTTTGGCTGCACTGGGTCTTCGTTGCTTTGCAGGCTGTCTCTAGATGCTCTGTGCAGGCTTCTCATTGCTGTGGCTTCTCTAGTTGCGGAGCACAAGCTCTAGGGAGTGAAGTCTTCAGTCGTTGTGGGTCCCAGACTCTAGAGTATAGGCTCCATGGTTGTGGCACATGGACTTAAGTTGCTCCTCAGCATGTTTAGTTGTGCTGTGTCATATGGGATCTTCCCAATCCAGGGGTCAAATCCACCTCTCCTGCATTGGTAGCTGGATTCTTTCCCATTGATCCACTAGGGAAGTCATTTAGCAAATACCCAGTGAGAGCTGACAGGCATTGTCCCTTCGGCACCTGTTCTCGTGTTGTGTCTACAAGTATTTATTTTCAGCGCATCTCCAACTCCAGCTTCCACCACATTGCTGGACACAGAGTGGGCCTTTATCATTGACAATGAACAAATGAATTCTCATAATTAATTCATCCTATTTAACAAAAATGAATCTCATACATGCATGTTTTTTTTTTTTATTTTTCCCCCCAAAAAAATCCTGGTTTATAGTTGTTTGAATATTAAGGAAATTAGGCTTTTGTTAGACATATGTACTGAAAGTTGTTTTTTTTTTTCCGATTTTTACATTTTCTTTCTTTTTTATTTTTTTAATATAGAGTTCTCAGTCTTTGAGGGCTTAGGAAATATAAGGTAATATTGTTAAACATTTACCCATGTTTTCTTATAGCATGTTTATAATTTTTTTCTTCTTTTTTAAAAATTTTAACGCTAGATTGACCTGGAACTTCTGGAATGAAAAATGAACTTCTTTTTTTCCAGGATGTTATCAAAAAGTTTAACTGATTATCACAAGCTCCCCTCCTTCACCATCAAAAAGAGATTACACAACAAATATGATGCATTCCTTGAAAGAGACACAATATGAATAATTGAGAAGTTGCCTGACATGGCTAAAAATCTTATGTGTCAACTTAGCTAGGCTACAGTGCCCAAATATTTGGTCAGACATTATTGTGAATGTTTCTGTGAGGGTGTTTTCAAAAGAAATTTACATTAAAACTTAAATGATTTACATTTTTAAAAAATTTGTTGATTTTTGGCTGCACTGGGTCTTCGTTGCTTTGCAGGCTGTCTCTAGATGCTCTGTGCAGGCTTCTCATTGCTGTGGCTTCTCTAGTTGCGGAGCACAAGCTCTAGGGAGTGAAGTCTTCAGTCGTTGTGGGTCCCAGACTCTAGAGTATAGGCTCCATGGTTGTGGCACATGGACTTAAGTTGCTCCTCAGCATGTTTAGTTGTGCTGTGTCATATGGGATCTTCCCAATCCAGGGGTCAAATCCACCTCTCCTGCATTGGTAGCTGGATTCTTTCCCATTGATCCACTAGGGAAGTCATTTAGCAAATACCCAGTGAGAGCTGACAGGCATTGTCCCTTCGGCACCTGTTCTCGTGTTGTGTCTACAAGTATTTATTTTCAGCGCATCTCCAACTCCAGCTTCCACCACATTGCTGGACACAGAGTGGGCCTTTATCATTGACAATGAACAAATGAATTCTCATAATTAATTCATCCTATTTAACAATAGGGAGTGAATGTAAGCATTTTGACCCGAAATAAAATAATCTCATGGTCTTCCCTATTGTGTTGTACAATCGACTTTTTATACGTCTAGTTCCGCGGGGACATTTCATCCTAGAGTACAACAGCTAATCACAGGCTCCTTAATGAAAGAAATACATTCAGATGATTACAATGATTATTTTGAATGTTCTTTGATTTTCATTCATCTTATCTTTTTATTATTCTAACCTCAGTTCTTTAATCCTGTTTGGGTGGTTCAATATAAAATATATAGAGAGAAGTCTGTCGCTTTCCTGGTTGACTAATATCATAGGCCTAAGAATGGAATTTAAAATGCTTGTGTTCACATCCCAGCTGTTCTGTTCTGGCAACAGATTTATTTTTAATTGTACATTCCTGGAGGAAACAGTCAGTCACAGTTGCTTGCCTCACGTGGCATACATGTGTTACTGTTTGAAATCTAACAACTCTATCTCTTCTGGGCAATGCCCTCTTATCTTGACACCTGATTTAATCAGGTTTGTTAGTGGAAATCAAATCATTTGCAATGCAGTGCTAGTTCTTTAGTTCTTACATTATCAGCTCTAAATATTTGATAATTACTGCATTAGAACACTTCGATATTCCCTGAACTTTCTCTTTCTTTCCCCACTCAAAAGACTTGGGCATTTTGATCAAATTGTCACACTCCTGTTAAAAGTTGAAAGTGTGAAAATAAATGGAGACCAACCAAATAAGAAAAGCGAAGGCTATTTATTCAGAGCTTGCTACAGCAAAAGAGTCAGCCACTATTACTGGCATTTGGCAGACACTTAAAAGCAAGCCAAGGAGTGGAAAAAGCTTCACAGTGGAATAAAAAGAAAGTGCAGGTATTTCTTGATTGGAGGCTGTGGGCATGGAAGAGCTGTAGGGGGCTTAACAAAAACAGAACATTCTATGTGACAGGTTAGGGGTCCATATTGGCTTTCTCTAGTTGGCCCAGAGGCGAAAGTGGGAACAAAACTTATTGAAAACCTCAATTGTTAATTAGGTCCTGGCTATGTTTTTACAGCGACTTCCACCACATTGCTGGACACAGAGTGGGCCTTTATCATTGACAATGAACAAATGAATTCTCATAATTAATTCATCCTATTTAACAATAGGGAGTGAATGTAAGCATTTTGACCCGAAATAAAATAATCTCATGGTCTTCCCTATTGTGTTGTACAATCGACTTTTATACGTCTAGTTCCGCGGGGACATTTCATCCTAGAGTACAACAGCTAATCACAGGCTCCTTAATGAAAGAAATACATTCAGATGATTACAATGATTATTTTGAATGTTCTTTGATTTTCATTCATCTTATCTTTTTATTATTCTAACCTCAGTTCTTTAATCCTGTTTGGGTGGTTCAATATAAAATATATAGAGAGAAGTCTGTCGCTTTCCTGGTTGACTAATATCATAGGCCTAAGAATGGAATTTAAAATGCTTGTGTTCACATCCCAGCTGTTCTGTTCTGGCAACAGATTTATTTTTAATTGTACATTCCTGGAGGAAACAGTCAGTCACAGTTGCTTGCCTCACGTGGCATACATGTGTTACTGTTTGAAATCTAACAACTCTATCTCTTCTGGGCAATGCCCTCTTATCTTGACACCTGATTTAATCAGGTTTGTTAGTGGAAATCAAATCATTTGCAATGCAGTGCTAGTTCTTTAGTTCTTACATTATCAGCTCTAAATATTTGATAATTACTGCATTAGAACACTTCGATATTCCTGAACTTTCTCTTTCTTTCCCCACTCAAAAGACTTGGGCATTTTGATCAAATTGTCACACTCCTGTTAAAAGTTGAAAGTGTGAAAATAAATGGAGACCAACCAAATAAGAAAAGCGAAGGCTATTTATTCAGAGCTTGCTACAGCAAAAGAGTCAGCCACTATTACTGGCATTTGGCAGACACTTAAAAGCAAGCCAAGGAGTGGAAAAAGCTTCACAGTGGAATAAAAAGAAAGTGCAGGTATTTCTTGATTGGAGGCTGTGGGCATGGAAGAGCTGTAGGGGGCTTAACAAAAACAGAACATTCTATGTGACAGGTTAGGGGTCCATATTGGCTTTCTCTAGTTGGCCCAGAGGCGAAAGTGGGAACAAAACTTATTGAAAACCTCAATTGTTAATTAGGTCCTGGCTATTTGGAGTTGAATGTTACAGAAGCTATTGTTCAGCTTGGATGCTATTAATGGTGGCAATCTGGCTTCCTGTGAGTCTCACGCCCAGCAGGCTGGCTTCCTAGGCTGTTTATTGTGGATAAGGGGGTTGTACTAGTGGAAAAGGAAGTGCTACAGAGTTCAAGTGCACTGTCCATGAAACACTTCCACAGTCCGTATCTCCTCTTGCACTGCTTGCTGTCAGGTCATCAACTTTCTGTGGATTTCTCAAGGGGTGGGGGGGTGGGGGTGGCTAGTGAGGAGGTCTTTGTAGAATTTAATCTCACCCCAGCATATCAACAACTGGCCTTTGATGATAGCATTCCAGATACTAAAACCATTGTCATTCATCAGGGAAATTGCCAAATTACATTCCTTCACTTCGGAATTTCTGTTGCCTTTGGAGTTTCCCATTGCTTTGTGAAGACTCCCATTTCTAAAATTTCTGAGGAGATACCACATTTCAGTGGGTGTTATAAAATTACTGGGGGAGTGAGATAAGCTTGATATTTCAAATATATCTGACCAATTCTATTCTTTCTTTGATATATAATACTTTTGTGACCGTAGACAAGCAGACTTTCTTGGACGTTCCATTGCATTTTGAGGATTTTTTGCATTGCTTTCTATATTTGGAACTTATTCTCAACTCTTTTTTTTTTGCCTCTAAGGCATCTTTTATTTTCATCCATCTTTATTCTTTGGCCTGTGTGGGTCTCCCATTGCAGTGGCCTCTCTCGTTGCAGAGCACCGGCTCTGGGTGCATGTTCTCCAGAGTGCTAGCTCCTAATTGGACACACCAGTCCAGCCGCTCCGCAGTACATGGGATCTTTCTGGGCCAGGGATGGAACCATGCTCCTTGCACTGCAAGGCGGACTCTTTACCCACTGGACTACCAGGGAAGCCCTTATTCTCAACTTTGATCTAAAGGATTTTAAAACCCTTTTCACACATACAGCTGTTAAACCCAGCCTCATCAATTTTATATGTGGATTCAAGTTTCTGACCTTACATTTATCCACCCTAAGTATAAAGTGTGGCCTATGGGATCTTTTTGGACTATGTTCTGTCATGCAACACACATTTCACCTCTCACAACTTCCTGTTATCATCAATGTTCTAAGCATCCCATTGCTTGCTTGAAATCATGAGCCAGATGACACCAAGGAGATCAATCAGTACATTAATAACCATTGATTCATCATTTGTGAATAAATGCAGCTATAAACCTACCTAGCCCCCGTTTCCCCAGTTTGTCCAATGGCCATTATGTCAAATGGCTTGCTGAATTCCAGAATCATTGCATCTTATCACTTGATATTGTGCTGGTCTAGTAATCCTTGCAGAAAAAGAAAATGTTGTAATTTTATATGATATTTTAAATGAGCACATTCTGGCTTGGTAATCACTATTTCTTCTTCTAAAGATGGCCTCACCGACCATTCTTTCTAAGACATTAATTTTTACTATTTTCCTCAAGATTGATATTAAGAGCAAAAGCATCTATTTTCTTCCCTGAAAAAATCAAAACCATATGTGGTCATGTGCTTTGAGCATTTCTTCTCTTCCCCATAGTTATTCAAAAATAATAATAATAATAATAATAAAAAGCACTGAAGTTTCATGCAACTTTTTAAAAGTAATTGCAGTGTTTTATCTATTTGGCTTTGCTGGGTCTTAGTTGCAGCACGTGGGCTCTAGTTCCCTGACCAGGGACTGAACCTGGGCCCCTTGCATTGGGAGCATGGCATCTTAGCCACTGGACCCCCAGGAAAGTTCCAATCTCTGTATTTTGAGACATAATTTGCCTCAGGAACCCCACTTACAGTCTGCAGTGGGTGTTGCTGCTTCAGTGGGCTCTGGAAGATTCTTTGGGTGTTCAGAGCATCCTTACTAGGAGGTATCTGGTGGGATTTCCTCCACCACTATCACCCTGGGGTGACCCAGCCAATGACTATCCCCAGAGGACACAAGGACCTCTAGAGGGACATCAAATTTAATTTAAACTCCAGTGTTCCCTGCTAGAAGCGTAGACTTCATCTGAAGCCACCTCCTGGCCCCAGCCTCATCAATTTTATATGTGGATTCAAGTTTCTGACCTTACATTTATCCACCCTAAGTATAAAGTGTGGCCTATGGGATCTTTTTGGACTATGTTCTGTCATGCAACACACATTTCACCTCTCACAACTTCCTGTTATCATCAATGTTCTAAGCATCCCATTGCTTGCTTGAAATCATGAGCCAGATGACACCAAGGAGATCAATCAGTACATTAATAACCATTGATTCATCATTTGTGAATAAATGCAGCTATAAACCTACCTAGCCCCCGTTTCCCCAGTTTGTCCAATGGCCATTATGTCAAATGGCTTGCTGAATTCCAGAATCATTGCATCTTATCACTTGATATTGTGCTGGTCTAGTAATCCTTGCAGAAAAAGAAAATGTTGTAATTTTATATGATATTTTAAATGAGCACATTCTGGCTTGGTAATCACTATTTCTTCTTCTAAAGATGGCCTCACCGACCATTCTTTCTAAGACATTAATTTTTACTATTTTCCTCAAGATTGATATTAAGAGCAAAAGCATCTATTTTCTTCCCTGAAAAAATCAAAACCATATGTGGTCATGTGCTTTGAGCATTTCTTCTCTTCCCCATAGTTATTCAAAAATAATAATAATAATAATAATAAAAAGCACTGAAGTTTCATGCAACTTTTTAAAAGTAATTGCAGTGTTTTATCTATTTGGCTTTGCTGGGTCTTAGTTGCAGCACGTGGGCTCTAGTTCCCTGACCAGGGACTGAACCTGGGCCCCTTGCATTGGGAGCATGGCATCTTAGCCACTGGACCCCCAGGAAAGTTCCAATCTCTGTATTTTGAGACATAATTTGCCTCAGGAACCCCACTTACAGTCTGCAGTGGGTGTTGCTGCTTCAGTGGGCTCTGGAAGATTCTTTGGGTGTTCAGAGCATCCTTACTAGGAGGTATCTGGTGGGATTTCCTCCACCACTATCACCCTGGGGTGACCCAGCCAATGACTATCCCCCAGAGGGACACAAGGACCCACTCTCACCTCTAGAGGGACATCAAATTTAATTTAAACTCCAGTGTTCCCTGCTAGAAGCGTAGACTTCATCTGAAGCCACCTCCTGGCTTAACTAACCCTTTCCGCATGAGATTGCTGTCAAGGATTGGACGTCTGTTCTTAGCCTGCCACAGTCTCATGGATACAGGAAGGAGAGAGGAGACTCTCGTATTAGAAACAAAAGATACTACACACAGCCAAGCAGTGGCCAGTGTCATCACTGTGGGATTGATTCCCTGAGCCCCTGTTTTCAAAGGGTTGAATGACAGCTCAACAAGCAAGCAAGCCACAGGAGAAGCACCCCACGCTCAGGGATCCTGACCCATTTTTAGCTGGAAGTGAGCAAACCTGTCCTTTGTTGGGAGGGATTTACTATGTCTATCTTCCAAAGCTGTTTACTAAACATACACCCTTGAGAAGATAGTCCAGATCCAGGCAGCCAATTCCTCTGCCCACAGAACATGCAGAAACATGAAACATCTAAGGAGACTGTCACCCGATAATATTTTGCTCTCATTTTTATATCCTTTTACTATCTGTAAACATTTCCTATGATTACACCACTTTGTCATCGACTCAGACAAATGTGACTTGGAAAGGTGAGAACCAAATTGTTCAATTTGCTTTGTATGGGATTAATGAAGGCTATTGTCAATAATATGCCAAGATAAGGGCAACCTGTAATACTGGACCCAACTAGGCACCCTGGCGTCTCAGACTCAATCCGCTGAATAAATCTGATAAGTCTTGAGCATCTTCCTGAGAAAGTCAGGCTGTTTTGTTTCCACATGGACCCTTCTACGTTGCCTGCGGCAATCACACAGATATGCAGGATATGTTCGCAATTGTACACACTCTGCCTCAGTTCGCAGGAGGAGATCCAGGGCGATTCTATCATCCAAAAAGCTCCTGGTCAGTTAAGTTGAGACTGATCTGAATGCCTCTAAGGACCAATGTGATGTCATCAATCTTATCCCTTTAGCTACAGTCAGGGACAGATTCCTTTTCTAACCGAATGACTCCTGTCGTAGAGACAACACCTTCAGGTAC
This sequence comes from Tragulus kanchil, assembly GCA_022376925.1. Classification (NCBI taxonomy): domain Eukaryota; kingdom Metazoa; phylum Chordata; class Mammalia; order Artiodactyla; family Tragulidae; genus Tragulus; species Tragulus kanchil. Next base: position 69,576,017 of record JAIOJX010000003.1, on the reverse strand, counting down.
GCATAAATGACTATCCCCAGAGGGCCCCCTCTCACCTCTAGAGGGACATCAAATTTAATTTAAACTCCAGTGTTCCCTGCTAGAAGCGTAGACTTCATCTGAAGCCACCTCCTGGCTTAACTAACCCTTTCCGCATGAGATTGCTGTCAAGGATTGGACGTCTGTTCTTAGCCTGCCACAGTCTCATGGATACAGGAAGGAGAGAGGAGACTCTCGTATTAGAAACAAAAGATACTACACACAGCCAAGCAGTGGCCAGTGTCATCACTGTGGGATTGATTCCCTGAGCCCCTGTTTTCAAAGGGTTGAATGACAGCTCAACAAGCAAGCAAGCCACAGGAGCAGCACCCACGCTCAGGGATCCTGACCCATTTTTAGCTGGAAGTGAGCAAACCTGTCCTTTGTTGGGAGGATTTACTATGTCTATCTTCCAAAGCTGTTTACTAAACATACACCCTTGAGAAGATAGTCCAGATCCAGGCAGCCAATTCCTCTGCCCACAGAACATGCAGAAACATGAAACATCTAAGGAGACTGTCACCCGATAATATTTTGCTCTCATTTTTATATCCTTTTACTATCTGTAAACATTTCCTATGATTACACCACTTTGTCATCGACTCAGACAAATGTGACTTGGAAAGGTGAGAACCAAATTGTTCAATTTGCTTTGTATGGGATTAATGAAGGCTATTGTCAATAATATGCCAAGATAAGGGCAACCTGTAATACTGGACCCAACTAGGCACCCTGGCGTCTCAGACTCAATCCGCTGAATAAATCTGATAAGTCTTGAGCATCTTCCTGAGAAAGTCAGGCTGTTTTGTTTCCACATGGACCCTTCTACGTTGCCTGCGGCAATCACACAGATATGCAGGATATGTTCGCAATTGTACACACTCTGCCTCAGTTCGCAGGAGGAGATCCAGGGCGATTCTATCATCCAAAAAGCTCCTGGTCAGTTAAGTTGAGACTGATCTGAATGCCTCTAAGGACCAATGTGATGTCATCAATCTTATCCCTTTAGCTACAGTCAGGGACAGATTCCTTTTCTAACCGAATGACTCCTGTCGTAGAGACAACACCTTCAGGTACGCATAAATCATGACACAGTTTTCCCTCTGAAAAGCTCCCCCGAGTCCCAAGAGGTAGTAGAAAGATCTCTTTAGTTTTCTGAGGGCTATCTGATCAATTCGTGCTGTCTGCTAAACATTTAGTGATCGCTTATGACCAAACTTTTGATTTATCACAGTGTTTTCTGGGAAGGCGGAATGTTAATACCTGTTTTCCATGTAAATACAATCCCAAAGGCATCAGTGGCCCTCCTGGAAAGAACGTGTTGTCTAATTTGCTGTTGACAGAGCCTCTAAAAGTGGGCTCCAGGCAGCCTGGCAGGACCTAGGGTTCCCAGTTCATTGGAATAATTGAGTCCTTACTTTGAAGGAACTGCCTGGCATCCAGCTGGCTGCATTCTGCATTTTCATCTGAAAATGTGACTAGATTACCCCCTTTCTACCTTGTCCATCACAGAGTTCCATGTTGTTTTGCCCAAATAAGAAGAGTAGCCTGAGGATCACAAGACGTCCGTGGGTTAGGCATGTAGTTTTTTTTTTTTTTTAGGATTTATTTTATTTATTTATTTTGTGAGGGGGTCGGGTTGGGGAGGGAGGGGATTGGGCGGGCCACTTCTGTTAGTCTTTCATTTCTCTATTTTTCATCCGTCTTTGTTCTTTGGCCCGTGTGGGCCTCCCATCGCGGAGGCCTCTGTCGTTGCAGAGCACCGGCTCTGGGCGCATGCGCTCCAGAGCTCCGACTCGGTAATTGGACACATCCGTCCAGCTGCTCCGCGGCACGTGGGATCTTCCCAGGCCAGGGCTCGAACTGGCGCCCCTTGCACTGCAAGGCAATGTCCTTATCCAATGGACCACCAGGGGAAGCCCAGGCATGTAGTTTTGATGAGATCCCATTAGCAGGTGGGTATCTGTTCCAAGGGATAGACCTAGAATTCTATCAGAGAGGCAACACATCCAAAACACAAAAGAGCATCTCAAGTGAAGGGTACCTTCCTTTGCCAGAGACTCAAATCATCAAACTCACAAGTTGCCAAGATTTTTAGCTCAAAAGAGTCACTAAAGCTGTGAGGTCCCCAAGGCACCAGAAGGCCTCCACATGAGATGTTTTGCCATCGAGAGAACCTGCTCGGGCACTTGTGAGCATACATAGTACAAGCAAGAAAAGCTTCCATACCAAGAATATATTCCGCTACAACAACAGTATTACACACTGAGTCAGTTCTTTCGTCCTGGAAGAAAATATTATTGGTAATATATTACCCAATAAGCAAACTGACCTTTTGCTGTCCAAAGAGACACTATCTCTAGCTTCCAAAGCTCTTTGTTATATAAATAACCTTGAAAAAATAACTCAGAACAATGGCAGCCCATACCTGTGCTCATAAAACACAGAAAATTTGAGAGACCCGTGAAGAGGGAGCTCTCAGTGGCATTCTCTTAGTAAATCCATTTTATATAAATCTTTGCTTTGAGCTGTGTTTCTTTGGAACTGAAGACACTGAAAATAAAAAATGTAGAGCTGGAGGTCAAATTAAAAATCACGAGACTTCCCTGGCATTCCAGTGGTTAAGAATCCACACTTTCAATACAGGGGGCATGACTTCAATCTCTCTCTGGAAAACTAAGATCTCACATGCTACATGGCATTGAAACATATATATTATATTATGTAAAATAGAGAGCCAGTGGGGATTTGCTCTATAAAGCAGGGAGCTCAAATCTTTTCTCTGTGACAGCCCAGAGAGGTGGGAGGTGGGAGAGAGGTGCAGGAGGGAGGGGACATATTTACACCTATGGCTGATCCATGCTGGCATATGGCAGAAGCCAACACAAAATTGTAAAGCCATTAGCCTCCAATTAAAAATAAATTTTAAAAAGGAAAAACATAGATTAAAATAGAAACCACAAGAATAATAACTCTGACTATTACTGTTTTACTCTATTCTGGCCACTAGAAGAAAATACCACAGGCTAGGAAGCTTACAAACAACAGGAATTTCTCTCTGGCTGTCTGGAGGCTGGAAGTCTGAGGGGAAGCTGCCTGTGTGGTCAGATGTGTGTCTGGTGAAGGGCTGCTCCCGGCTCATGAATGTTCATCCTCTCACTGTGTCTTCACAAAAAGGGAAGGGGCTTGAGGGCCCTGGGGGGTCTCTTACGAGGGCAGTAATTCTGTTCATGAAGACTCCACCCTCATGACCTTCCAAAGGCCCCGCTTTGTAACACGCTCACATTGGACATTAGAATTTCAAGCTATGAATTTGGGAGGTGAGGAACAAACATTCAGCACATCGTAACTACTGAATACATCATATAATTTTGTAGATTATTGTTTACAGTTGTATAACAGTGAGAAGGCATTTTTGGTAGCCACAAGTGTTTGGCTCTTTTTCCTGGTGCTGTGGTTGATAGAGTCTAACTATTGAGAGAAAATGGGTGTTTGCCAAGGGAGCAATGTCAATAGAAACATTTCCAAATGGGAACATGCAGATTAAATGTTTAATTAGCACAAATTACCTTAAAGGCCTCAGATTTTTCTCTCTAGTTCAATTCATTGAGGCTTTTTAAAATCACTACAGCTCACAGAATCTATTTCTTGTTTTAGACAGTATTATGCTCCCACCAAAAGAGTCTACATGACTTGGTAGGTGAAGAATTCCATGAGGTATAAAAGGAAAGGAATAGGAAGGACACGTGAGTCTTCATAGATATAGACGAAGCCCACTGCGATATGTGTGTGGCTCCACGCTTAATACAGGTGTATATTATACAGGCGCATTTAAAAGTAAGTTCTGTATTCATCAGGACTTGTATGCATAGCTTCCAGTTTTGTGCAAGCAATCGCTGCTCATCTTTAAGCATTTAATTCACTTCAATTTCTTGCAGGGTTATGACTGAAAAGAAGTTAATTCTCTTCGTAGAAACTTTAGCTCATTCTCCTAGGCATCCTGGCTTCTGCAGCTGTCCACTGTTGCTTGTTTGTGTGAAGGAGAAGCAATCTTTCCCTCTTCCAAGATGAGGACAGAAAAGGAGACGTGGCCATCGTACGGTATCGCTTATGTTTCCATGACTGACATTAATTGACTTTGGAGAGTATTTCGTCCCTCTTCTTAACTTTTTTTTTTTGGTCTTTCATTTATTTCTGAGGGAAGCTGCCTGTGTGGTCAGATGTGTGTCTGGTGAAGGCTGCTCCCGGCTCATGAATGTTCATCCTCTCACTGTGTCTTCACAAAAAGGGAAGGGGCTTGAGGGCCCTGGGGGGTCTCTTACGAGGGCAGTAATTCTGTTCATGAAGACTCCACCCTCATGACCTTCCAAAGGCCCCGCTTTGTAACACGCTCACATTGGACATTAGAATTTCAAGCTATGAATTTGGGAGGTGAGGAACAAACATTCAGCACATCGTAACTACTGAATACATCATATAATTTTGTAGATTATTGTTTACAGTTGTATAACAGTGAGAAGGCATTTTTGGTAGCCACAAGTGTTTGGCTCTTTTCCTGGTGCTGTGGTTGATAGAGTCTAACTATTGAGAGAAAATGGGTGTTTGCCAAGGGAGCAATGTCAATAGAAACATTTCCAAATGGGAACATGCAGATTAAATGTTTAATTAGCACAAATTACCTTAAAGGCCTCAGATTTTTCTCTCTAGTTCAATTCATTGAGGCTTTTTAAAATCACTACAGCTCACAGAATCTATTTCTTGTTTTAGACAGTATTATGCTCCCACCAAAAGAGTCTACATGACTTGGTAGGTGAAGAATTCCATGAGGTATAAAAGGAAAGGAATAGGAAGGACACGTGAGTCTTCATAGATATAGACGAAGCCCACTGCGATATGTGTGTGGCTCCACGCTTAATACAGGTGTATATTATACAGGCGCATTTAAAAGTAAGTTCTGTATTCATCAGGACTTGTATGCATAGCTTCCAGTTTTGTGCAAGCAATCGCTGCTCATCTTTAAGCATTTAATTCACTTCAATTTCTTGCAGGGTTATGACTGAAAAGAAGTTAATTCTCTTCGTAGAAACTTTAGCTCATTCTCCTAGGCATCCTGGCTTCTGCAGCTGTCCACTGTTGCTTGTTTGTGTGAAGGAGAAGCAATCTTTCCCTCTTCCAAGATGAGGACAGAAAAGGAGACGTGGCCATCGTACGGTATCGCTTATGTTTCCATGACTGACATTAATTGACTTTGGAGAGTATTTCGTCCCTCTTCTTAACTTTTTTTTTTTGGTTTTTCATTTATTTATTTTCATCCATCTTTGTTCTTTGGCCTGCGTGGGCCTCCCACTGCAGTGGCCTCTCTCCTTGCAGAGCACTGGCTCTGGGCGCATGCGCTCCAGAGCGCTGCCTTGTAATTGCACACAATGGTCCAGCCGCTCCGTGGCATGTAGGATCTTTCCAGGCCAGTGATCGAACCAGCACCCCTTGCACTGCAAGGTGGTGTCTTTACCCACTGGACCACCAGGGAAGCCCTCTTCTTGACTTTTTAATGGCTTTCTATCAAATGTTCTTTGACATTGTCTTGAAGTTAACATAATCCAAAGTTAGGCAGACTGAAAGAACACTGTATAAGTTTATATGTAAAGTAACCTCAAATATAAGGTAAATTTTCCCAATGATAATTTTTTGACCCACTTGAATAGATACCTTTTCAGAGATGTAGGTGAAATTGTCAAATTTTGACTTACCATTTTGGTGTGTGAATTTACTTACACACATACTAATTACATACTAAGTTGTATTTATTTTTTCTTTGGCGGGGTGGTTGGGGAGGGAGGGGGGAGGGCGGGCCACTTCTATTGGTCTTTCATTTCTCTATTTTCATCCGTCTTTGTTCTTTGGCTCCCGTGGGTCTCCCATCGCAGTGGCGTCTGTCGTCGCAGAGCGCTGGCTCTGGGCGCATGCACTCCAGAGCTCCGGCTCGGTCATTGGACACATCAGTCCAGCCGCTCCGCGGCACGTGGGCTCTTCCCAGGCCAGGGATCAAACCGGCACCCCTTGCACTGCAAGGCAGTGTCCTTACCCACTGGACCACCAGGGAAGCCCTAAGTTGTATTTAATATGTATTATAAACACAGAGACAGTTTTATAATATATACCGCAGAAATACTACCGTTTCATTCTATTTCCTAAAAAAATTCATTCAGATGCTTTATATATACTTTTTATATGAATCTCTGTCATTTCTAGAACCATTTTATAGTCATCCAACACATTTTTCTAGAGTATATCATCTATTTTTTTCCTTTTTGGCCACACCACACAGCACGTGAGATCTTAATTCCCTGACGAGGGGTGAACTCACATCCCTTGCATTAGAAGAACAGAGTTTTAACCACTGGTCCACCGGGAAAGTCACATACAGTATGTCTTTATGTCCGTGTAATCTTTAGTGATCCCAAATCTACATATGATGTTATCCCTGAAAATTATGTTCTAAGATGTATATATCTCTTTATATCATATTTATGTATTTATTCAGCAAATATTTGTTGAGCATGACCTGTAGGTGGGGAACAGATCTAACTAAGCTCTTTCATGAAATTCAGTCGTAAGTAACCTTAGGGCATATAAATTCTGATAGAGTTCATATTCTGGTGGAGGAAGACATACAACAAGGACCTATTATGTCCTTCCTGTGCAGTGCTGTGAAGACAAAGGAGAGGGCAGAGTCTGATGATGGAACATGAGATGCTTCCTTAGGATGTCAGAGAATTGGGGATTCTATTAACTGTTTATTTTCTTTATTCTGAAACGTTGACATCTAGGGTCTTTCTGACTCTGTAGGGACTATTTGTCTCGGTTAGCCAATTCCCAGATAGTAAACAATTTCTCATTACTGTATCTTTCAAATTTAAACCAACCAATCCAGAGCCCACACTCTAGTCGCTCCCTTCACTGGGTTCTCACCCCCTGGCCCATAAGCCACCTGCCCTAATCACTCCAGGAATAAGAACTAGGCAACTAGTGACAGCCCCCTACGTCCCACAGTTCACTGAAACGATTCACAGTGGCCAATCCTAACCCTGCTTACCCCGTCTTTTCCAGGGCAACTGCAGTACGCTCTTGCCCACAGCATGCTCCCCCATCCTGACTGACCCTAGTGCTTCCACAGGCAGCCCAGCGTGGTATGATGTACCCAGCCCTCTTGACAACCATGCAGAGCAAACTGGTTTTTTCATGGCAATGTCTCCAGGTCTGTTGGCCTTCCCAGTCCTCACTGTCTAGGAATAAAATGTACTTTAAAACAGAGGTGTGTCATCTGAGCAGAAATCTGGATGGAAGAGGGAGTGAGACGTAAGTCTGTCTGGAGAAAGAACATTCCACACAGAGAGAACACTTGGGATCTTGGGGATATTTGAGGATCAGCCAATTCACCGCGTGGCCAGAGCTAGTTGGGCAGAGTGGGGAAAGGAAGGAAATAAATTAGAAAGAAGGTCATAGTGTACGCAATTAAATCAAAGCGGTTCTATAGTCTAAAAGTCTGTGTCTTCTCCAGATTCACAGAATGAAGCACTAATCTCAGTGTGGGTGTGTTTGGAGATAGAACCTCCAGGGAGGTCATGAATGGGGCCCTCAAGAAGGGATTGGTGCTCTTGTAAGAGTATAAAGAGTAGGTGGGGAACAGATCTAACTAAGCTCTTTCATGAAATTCAGTCGTAAGTAACCTTAGGGCATATAAATTCTGATAGAGTTCATATTCTGGTGGAGGAAGACATACAACAAGGACCTATTATGTCCTTCCTGTGCAGTGCTGTGAAGACAAAGGAGAGGGCAGAGTCTGATGATGGAACATGAGATGCTTCCTTAGGATGTCAGAGAATTGGGGATTCTATTAACTGTTTATTTTCTTTATTCTGAAACGTTGACATCTAGGGTCTTTCTGACTCTGTAGGGACTATTTGTCTCGGTTAGCCAATTCCCAGATAGTAAACAATTTCTCATTACTGTATCTTTCAAATTTAAACCAACCAATCCAGAGCCCACACTCTAGTCGCTCCCTTCACTGGGTTCTCACCCCCTGGCCCATAAGCCACCTGCCCTAATCACTCCAGGAATAAGAACTAGGCAACTAGTGACAGCCCCCTACGTCCCACAGTTCACTGAAACGATTCACAGTGGCCAATCCTAACCCTGCTTACCCCGTCTTTTCCAGGGCAACTGCAGTACGCTCTTGCCCACAGCATGCTCCCCCATCCTGACTGACCCTAGTGCTTCCACAGGCAGCCCAGCGTGGTATGATGTACCCAGCCCTCTTGACAACCATGCAGAGCAAACTGGTTTTTTCATGGCAATGTCTCCAGGTCTGTTGGCCTTCCCAGTCCTCACTGTCTAGGAATAAAATGTACTTTAAAACAGAGGGTGTGTCATCTGAGCAGAAATCTGGATGGAAGAGGGAGTGAGACGTAAGTCTGTCTGGAGAAAGAACATTCCACACAGAGAGAACACTTGGGATCTTGGGGATATTTGAGGATCAGCCAATTCACCGCGTGGCCAGAGCTAGTTGGGCAGAGTGGGGAAAGGAAGGAAATAAATTAGAAAGAAGGTCATAGTGTACGCAATTAAATCAAAGCGGTTCTATAGTCTAAAAGTCTGTGTCTTCTCCAGATTCACAGAATGAAGCACTAATCTCAGTGTGGGTGTGTTTGGAGATAGAACCTCCAGGGAGGTCATGAATGGGGCCCTCAAGAAGGGATTGGTGCTCTTGTAAGAGTATAAAAGAGTAGTGATCTCTCTCTATTATGTGAAAATACAGTAAGAAGGCATCTGTAAACAAGAAAGAAGGCCCTCACCATGAGAAAAATCTGCTGGCACCTTTCTTGGAACTTCACAGCCTCTAGAACTGGGAGAATCAAATTTCTGCGGTAAGGGCTTCCCCTGGTGGTTCAGTGGGTAAAGACACCACCTTGCAGTGCAAGGGGCGCCGGTTCGATCCCTGGCCTGGGAAGATCCCATGTGCCGTGGAGCGGCTGGACCGATGTGTCCGATTACCGAGCCGGAGCTCTGGAGCACATGCGCCCAGAGCCGGTGCTCTGCAACAGCAGATGCCACTGCGATGGGAGGCCCACACGGGCCAAAGAACAAAGACAGATGAAAATGGAGAAATGAAAAACCAGTGAAAGTGGCCCACCCATCCCCCTCCCTTCCCACCCCACCCTCCAAAAAAGATAAAAAAAAAAATTTCTGCGGTAAGTCACCCAATCTGTGGTATTTCTGCTAGTGTGCATGCTAAGTCACTTCATTTGTGTCCAGCCTTTTGCAACCCCATGTACTATAGCCCACCAGGCTCCTCTGTCCATGAGATTCTCCAGGTGAGAATACTAGAGTGGGTTGCCATGCCCTCCTCCAGGGAATCTTCCCAAACCAGGGATCTTAAGTCTCCTGCATTGGCAGACAAATTCATTTACCACTAGCCCCGCCTGGGAAGCCCTGTTACAGCAGTACAAACCAACCAAGACAGGTGAGCATGTGGCGTTCACATGAGACCATCAGTCATTGGACCATCCATGAAGAGAAGCAAAGAAAAGCCCAGGAACTGAATCACTCCTCTAGAGAATAAGTCACATTTATCAAAGGCAGAGACTAGGATGGGCAAATAGTTCAAGTCTCCCATGAGGTAGCTCTCAGTACAAAAGGGTCCAATGAATGAGTCCTGTGGATAACAAGAAAATCTTTCCTTATCATGCTCTCTGCCTATAATGTATTATTGTGTTGATTCATGGAGGAAAAAAAAAGAAAACATTGCATTTCCTCAAACCAGAGCACTTTTATACAACCCGGTAGATCATTCTCAAGCCCAGTTCTTAGTTTGCAGGTTGACTAAAGAAAGCTTCCCTCTTTGTTTTCTTCAAGTGTGGAAAAATTTAGGTCACTAGGAATGGCATTGGTCAAAGCAGTTGCATCAGTGGTTGGCCAGCCTGTGCATGCTTAAATGCAGCCTCTAGAACTGGGAGAATCAAATTTCTGCGGTAAGGGCTTCCCCTGGTGGTTCAGTGGGTAAAGACACCACCTTGCAGTGCAAGGGGCGCCGGTTCGATCCCTGGCCTGGGAAGATCCCATGTGCCGTGGAGCGGCTGGACCGATGTGTCCGATTACCGAGCCGGAGCTCTGGAGCACATGCGCCCAGAGCCGGTGCTCTGCAACAGCAGATGCCACTGCGATGGGAGGCCCACACGGGCCAAAGAACAAAGACAGATGAAAATGGAGAAATGAAAAACCAGTGAAAGTGGCCCACCCATCCCCCTCCCTTCCCACCCCACCCTCCAAAAAAGATAAAAAAAAAAATTTCTGCGGTAAGTCACCCAATCTGTGGTATTTCTGCTAGTGTGCATGCTAAGTCACTTCATTTGTGTCCAGCCTTTTGCAACCCCATGTACTATAGCCCACCAGGCTCCTCTGTCCATGAGATTCTCCAGGTGAGAATACTAGAGTGGGTTGCCATGCCCTCCTCCAGGGAATCTTCCCAAACCAGGGATCTTAAGTCTCCTGCATTGGCAGACAAATTCATTTACCACTAGCCCCGCCTGGGAAGCCCTGTTACAGCAGTACAAACCAACCAAGACAGGTGAGCATGTGGCGTTCACATGAGACCATCAGTCATTGGACCATCCATGAAGAGAAGCAAAGAAAAGCCCAGGAACTGAATCACTCCTCTAGAGAATAAGTCACATTTATCAAAGGCAGAGACTAGGATGGGCAAATAGTTCAAGTCTCCCATGAGGTAGCTCTCAGTACAAAAGGGTCCAATGAATGAGTCCTGTGGATAACAAGAAAATCTTTCCTTATCATGCTCTCTGCCTATAATGTATTATTGTGTTGATTCATGGAGGAAAAAAAAAGAAAACATTGCATTTCCTCAAACCAGAGCACTTTTATACAACCCGGTAGATCATTCTCAAGCCCAGTTCTTAGTTTGCAGGTTGACTAAAGAAAGCTTCCCTCTTTGTTTTCTTCAAGTGTGGAAAAATTTAGGTCACTAGGAATGGCATTGGTCAAAGCAGTTGCATCAGTGGTTGGCCAGCCTGGATGCATGGCTGTTGAAATGCAATATTCACTGTGCGTGCGGTATGTGCAGCTAGTATGCGTGTGGTGGGTACAAATTAATTAGAAAGTCTTTCTTGCATATCTTATCACTGCCCCAGGCCTGAGGGAGGCTCAGAAGGAGGAGGCTATATTCACCTCAAAGAGGAGTCGTCAAGCTAAGCACAGATGAAACAACTGCTGTATAACAAGAAGCACAGTTTTGTGGTATTGATTCCAACATTTTTGTAAACTCAGAGGAGAGGAGATAGGATGTGTCAGCAGAATGAATGAAATGCGTGATTTTCACTTTGATTTTGACCTCAAAGAGAGCAGGGCAGCAGAGGAGCAGCCAGAAGGCAGAAAACCACGAAGGCAGACAAGGACAAAGATTGTGTCTGGATAGGAAAGAGTCCAGCCTGAGGAGAAAGAGAAAAATATGGGGGGAAATTATATAATTGTTTGGATCTTGAAAACAAGATACATAAGAATGTATCCTAGAGTCAGGGAGCTCGTGGGTAGATGCCAGGGCCGAAGGTGGGGACTGGGGAGGGAAGATCCTTGGTGTTTAGCAGGGACAGAGTTTCGGTTTAGGAAACTGAAAAATTCTGGAAATGAATGATGGTGAAATTCACAATATGAATGTACTTAGTGCCCTTGAATTGCATGGTTAAATATGGTTAAAACAGTAGGCTTTATATCATATGACTTTTGCAACAATTCAAAAAAAAAAAAAACATGAAGAAAACCCTCTAGAATTTAGTGATAACTAGACAAAGTGGAGTCATATGGGAGTCCTTTTTTAAACAAAGAAGTGACACGAGGTTACAGTTGAGAAGGGTTTTTCTGTCAGAATTAACAAGCTGCATGGTTCAAGGATAAAACTGCCAGTGTGAGTCACTCAGTTATATCCAACTCCGTGTGACCCCACGGACTGCAGCCCCACCAGGCTCCTCTGTCCATGGGATTCTCCAGGCAAGAGCACTGGCGTGGGTTGCCATGTCCTCCTCCAGGAGGTCCCAGGGATGGAACCCAGGCCTCCTTCGTGGCAGCAGATTCTTTACCATCTGATCCACCTGTGGAGCCCTAAAACAGGCAGGGTGAAGGACAACAGAGGTAAGGTAGACTAATTTCCATAACAAAGTACTGCAAGCACAAGGTTTAAAACAGCATTTGTCTTTTGTGTGGTTCTGGGAGCGAGAAGTTCAAAATCAAGGTGTGGGCAGAGACTTGCCTCCCTCTGGAAACCCTGAGGGAGAATCTGTTCTAGGACTGGCTCCTGGCTCCAGCGGCTATCCCCAGTCTTGGACGTTCCTTGATGTGTAGACACATCTCTCCCGTCTCTGCCTCCATGGCCACACAGTATCCTCTACCTGTCTCGGTCTCTATCCAAATTTCTCTTTTCTTGTAAGGTCACTTGTCATGGGGAATTAGAGGCCACCTTGATCTACTATGACCTCATTTTAACTTGATTACCTCTGTAAAGATCCTATTTCCAAATAAGGTCATGTTCATAGGTACCATGAGTTAGAAGCTGAATATATCTATTTGGGTGCTCCGTCACTGAGTAGGAATGTGATCATTTAATTTGTGATGCTAATAGTTATTGGAAAATAAGAATTAGAAAACAATACTTGAAAGTCCAAGGCAACATGTTTAGGAAAATGTGGAAGAAATAGGAAAGTTCCTGACAAAATATAAAATACCCAAGGTAAATTAAGACATTAAAAAAAAACCGGTTAGACCAATTAGCTTAGAAGAGATTGAAAAGGTGATTAAAGAACTTTCATTATAAAGGCTCCAGAACCAGATGGCCTCACAGCTGAATTTTATCTAATCATTAAAAAAAAGCAGATGATTCTATCATTTGTTAAACTATTTTCAACCCCAGGAAAAGATGAAAAATTCAATAGTTCCTATCATAAATTCAACTCATTTCATATCAAAATTTTATAGCAATAGTACATAAAAGAAAGCTATACACAATCACCTGTACTAAATGTAGGTGAAAACATTATAACTAAAATACTGGCAAATAAAATCCAAAGGACTAATTCATTATGACTAAGTAGAATGTATTCTAAGAATGCAAGGCTTATTTTTATTATCAGGCAATCTGTCAACGCAATTCAATCCATTAAAGTGAAAGGAAAAGCCATTTAATTAGATTAATAGATGCTAAAAATTATTTAATAAAGCAGAGCAGATATTCTTAATTTAAAAACTCTAGGTTATATGGGAATGGATTAATACCATTTAGGAAAGGCAAACTATAAATATTACTCCAATAGCCAAACAATAAAAACAGGGGCCAGGCAAAAATGCTTGCTATTATCATCAGTATAAAGCAACAATATTTTGGAGATGGGTATAGATAAACTTCTGAGATGGCCTCCAGGGTTCCCTACCTCCTAGAATTCACAATGTTTTACATCAGTCTCCTCCTATTGAGTGCTGATTGTCCCTACAGACTTACTTTGAATGAGTAGAATATGGCAAAGATGACCGGCTGTTACTGCCAAGATTAGGTTACAAAGATGGTGACTTCCGTCTTGCTAGCCCTTTCCACCTCTCTCTGGCTCTTATCTCCTGTGATGAAGGAGGTTGCCACGTGGGAAGCTGCACTCTGTGAACAGCCTCATGCCATGATCAGAAAAGGAGGTGCCACGGGGAATGAATATGTGATTATAGTTATTGGAAAATAAGAATTAGAAAACAATACTTGAAAGCCCAAAAATTAGGTGTGGAAGAAATAGGAAAGTTCCTGACAAAATATAAAATACCCAAGGTAAATTAAGACATTAAAAAAAAACCGGTTAGACCAATTAGCTTAGAAGAGATTGAAAAGGTGATTAAAGAACTTTCATTATAAAGGCTCCAGAACCAGATGGCCTCACAGCTGAATTTTATCTAATCATTAAAAAAAAGCAGATGATTCTATCATTTGTTAAACTATTTTCAACCCCAGGAAAAGATGAAAAATTCAATAGTTCCTATCATAAATTCAACTCATTTCATATCAAAATTTTATAGCAATAGTACATAAAAGAAAGCTATACACAATCACCTGTACTAAATGTAGGTGAAAACATTATAACTAAAATACTGGCAAATAAAATCCAAAGGACTAATTCATTATGACTAAGTAGAATGTATTCTAAGAATGCAAGGCTTATTTTTATTATCAGGCAATCTGTCAACGCAATTCAATCCATTAAAGTGAAAGGAAAAGCCATTTAATTAGATTAATAGATGCTAAAAATTATTTAATAAAGCAGAGCAGATATTCTTAATTTAAAAACTCTAGGTTATATGGGAATGGATTAATACCATTTAGGAAAGGCAAACTATAAATATTACTCCAATAGCCAAACAATAAAAACAGGGGCCAGGCAAAAATGCTTGCTATTATCATCAGTATAAAGCAACAATATTTTGGAGATGGGTATAGATAAACTTCTGAGATGGCCTCCAGGGTTCCCTACCTCCTAGAATTCACAATGTTTTACATCAGTCTCCTCCTATTGAGTGCTGATTGTCCCTACAGACTTACTTTGAATGAGTAGAATATGGCAAAGATGACCGGCTGTTACTGCCAAGATTAGGTTACAAAGATGGTGACTTCCGTCTTGCTAGCCCTTTCCACCTCTCTCTGGCTCTTATCTCCTGTGATGAAGGAGGTTGCCACGTGGGAAGCTGCACTCTGTGAACAGCCTCATGCCATCAGGAACAGAGGAAGCTCTGAGAACCAGCAGAGAACCAACAACCTGCCTAGATCTGACTCTTCGTACCTATGACTCCTTGCCGCCTGAACCGTGAGAGGCAGCATCCCAGATCCATACCTTGAGTGTAGAATTCCTTGTGAGAGTTCCTGAAGCTGGGGACCCAGAAAAACTGTGCCTGAAGCCATGAGTTATTATATGTGTGTATAAAACAAATGTTTTATATAAGATGTATTATCTAGGTCTTTCAGCTTACATGCAAGAAGCAGTATCACAGCCACTGGAATGGGTACACCTTAGCACCAGATCTTGGTTTCTAAATAACATGTTCTGTTCAAAGAAACCTGACCTTCTTTGGGAAATGGCTAGTTCCAGAGCAGAGGCAGAGTAAATATAACATAAACCTGGAATATCGTATTGCACCATTTAAACTGCAAAAGTTAAAAAAAAAAAGTGTTCAGAGACTTACGTCAACAGGAAGTGAGTCTGAAAGGGTTCCCTTGAGCCAAATCTAGGGCAATTTGAGAACAAAAATAATGAGAAAAATAAATTATAACCCATTGAATAAAATAAATATTCATAAGTCCAGATAGATATACATAAATAAATGTGGAGAGAGGAAAACTCTTCCTTATAACCAAATGCTAACTAATAAAAATAGAAAGAAGACTAGAATCAGAAAATTTTCAATGGATACCAAAAACTGATGAGTGGAAGTGTCACAATGAACCTGATGCTCACGTAGTCTTAAAGTATGTTTCCCACAGGGACTTTGCAGGTGCTCCAGTGGCTAAGACTCTGCCCTCCCAGGACGGGGCACCTGGGTTTGATTGCTGGTCAGGGAGCTAGATCCCATATGCTGCAATTAAGAATAAAAACAAGATCTCACATGCTGCAAGAAAGATGGAAGCTCCACATAGCAAAACTAAAAAAATCCTAGTGCTGCCAAATAAATAGAAATAAATATTTTTTTAAAATGTAACTTTAAACTAACCTCTCATATCAAGATCATGCGCTCTTTAACAAGATACCCAGAAAAGGAGACCACCTCATTTTAGGGAGTGTTCTTATCAAAAATGAACAACCTGAATCATCAGGAGACAGCAGACTAACACAGATTAACAAACACTGTGCAGAATAAGTTGGTTTGTAGTCTTCAAAATCATCAAAGGCCCAAAGACAAAGAAAGCTGAAGGATTCTTTAAGAGATGTTAAAGAGACATTTAGATCTTAAATTTGATTCTGAACCAGAATAAAAACTATAAAGTGGCAGTTGATAAAAGTTAAATGTGAATGTGAACCACATAGTACAATGCTACCAACATTAGATTTCATAACTTAAATGAAGACAGTTATCACAGCCCCCTGGAATGGGTACACTTTAGCACCAGATCTTGGTTTCTAAATAACATGTTCTGTTCAAAGAAACCTGACCTTCTTTGGGAAATGGCTAGTTCCAGAGCAGAGGCAGAGTAAATATAACATAAACCTGGAATATCGTATTGCACCATTTAAACTGCAAAAGTTAAAAAAAAAAAGTGTTCAGAGACTTACGTCAACAGGAAGTGAGTCTGAAAGGGTTCCCTTGAGCCAAATCTAGGGCAATTTGAGAACAAAAATAATGAGAAAAATAAATTATAACCCATTGAATAAAATAAATATTCATAAGTCCAGATAGATATACATAAATAAATGTGGAGAGAGGAAAACTCTTCCTTATAACCAAATGCTAACTAATAAAAATAGAAAGAAGACTAGAATCAGAAAATTTTCAATGGATACCAAAAACTGATGAGTGGAAGTGTCACAATGAACCTGATGCTCACGTAGTCTTAAAGTATGTTTCCCACAGGGACTTTGCAGGTGCTCCAGTGGCTAAGACTCTGCCCTCCCAGGACGGGGCACCTGGGTTTGATTGCTGGTCAGGGAGCTAGATCCCATATGCTGCAATTAAGAATAAAAACAAGATCTCACATGCTGCAAGAAAGATGGAAGCTCCACATAGCAAAACTAAAAAAATCCTAGTGCTGCCAAATAAATAGAAATAAATATTTTTTTAAAATGTAACTTTAAACTAACCTCTCATATCAAGATCATGCGCTCTTTAACAAGATACCCAGAAAAGGAGACCACCTCATTTTAGGGAGTGTTCTTATCAAAAATGAACAACCTGAATCATCAGGAGACAGCAGACTAACACAGATTAACAAACACTGTGCAGAATAAGTTGGTTTGTAGTCTTCAAAATCATCAAAGGCCCAAAGACAAAGAAAGCTGAAGGATTCTTTAAGAGATGTTAAAGAGACATTTAGATCTTAAATTTGATTCTGAACCAGAATAAAAACTATAAAGTGGCAGTTGATAAAAGTTAAATGTGAATGTGAACCACATAGTACAATGCTACCAACATTAGATTTCATAACTTAAATGATGCTGTACTTACAGGGAAAAAGAATTTGATGTTTCCACTTATTCTCAGTTGGTTCTAGTAAGAATAGATATGTACACATGCAGACACATATGGAGAGAACAGATGGGGCAAAGCGAGTACAACTGGTGAATCTATGATATGTGTGTGTTGAGCTGGCATGTGTCTATCGATAATATAAACATTATCAACAATATAAACATCATTAATATCTCATACTTCATATACGGGCACTCAATGAGAGCTTCTTACACTATTCTTATACATTTGAAATCAAAAGTTACAAAAATATAAGATAGGTAATGTTGAATAAGTTGTCTTCTCAAGGGACTCTGTGGGGAGAGCATGCCTATGGTGAAATTTCAGTGGGGCCAGAACTGTGACTTTGGACTTTTAGGGCTATAGTGTGAGGGTAGAGAATTGGGGTGTGTAGTAATTTATATTGGGCTGACATTTAGTTTCTTCACCCACAAGAGGCTTATGTTTAGGCTGCACAGTATTCTGGTGTTTGACTTCTCATTGCAGCTTCTGGTGACTTTGTCCCCAGGCAACAAGAAGTGTTTATCCAGGTACTAGAGGTGTTTATCCAACCATGAGTATCCCTAGGTACTAGAAGAGTTCATCCAGGCATGAGTGCTAAGGTGCTTAGTCATGTCCAACTTTTTACAATCCCATGAACTGTAGCCCACCAGGCTCCTCTGTCCATGGGATTCTCCAGGCAAGAATACTGGAGTGGGTTGCCATGCCCTCTTCCAGGGCATCTTTCTGACCCAGGGATCGAACCTGCATCTCCTGCACTGCAGGCAGATTCTTTATCATCTGGGCCACCAGGGAATCACCAGCATGGTAATTCCTATTACTTCTTTGGAACCTATTTTTAAAAATGAAGGAGCTGAAACTCTTGATGCTGTCAGTTCTGAGGCCCCGAAGAAACTACACACAATCCAACTGGAGAAAGCCCAGGCTGCAGCTGCCACATCTCAACTCTACTGAGACCTGCAGAATTTTATTTGTTGGACTGAATGAAATAAAACATTAGAGAGGACAGTCCTTGGTTGAATTTAATAGAAACTTTGCACTTTGAAATTCTAAGTCCACAAGGTAAGATAATTTAATTTTAGACTCTAAAGCTCAGCAAAGTCTCTGAATGTCGAACTCCAATGAGATTTATTAAATTCTCCTTGGAAATTTAAAATTAAAAGAGGGGTTTGTTTTTAAAAGTGGAAGTACCTAATTAGTTATGTGTTGAATTGTGTCCCTCCCAAAATTCACATGTTGAATCCTAACTCCCAGAACTTCAGAATGTGGTTGTATTGAACACAGGATATTTAAAGAGGTAACACAGTTCATGATGTCTTTAGGGGGGATCCTGGTCCAATCTGACTGATGTCCTTATAAAACGAAGAGATTATGACACAGACAGGTCCAGAGAGAAAGCCATGTGAAGACAAGGAGAAGGCAAGCATCTGTAAGGCAAGGAGCGAGACCTCAGAAGAAACCAATTCTGCTATTAATTGAAATGAGAGACACAGCCTAAAAGTTGAAAAAAAATTGGCAGAATTTCTAAGGACTTCAACCTCAGAAGATAGCTCTCAGATGTCTAAGAGGTAAGGGAGGCTCCAGGGCAGACTACAGTCCATGGGGTCGCAACAAAGTCAGACATGACTTAGTGCTTAAACAACAACAAAGTCTGAAGAATTGAGTTGGGTATATTTATACGTACTATCCCAGTGAACTACTCTTTTGACTGGGTGGAAAGTATCTCTAATTCCATGATTTGGCTAGTCAATAATTTAGGTTCTCCAACTAAACTATGTTCTCCCAACTTCATTTCAGTTACAAAGTTGGTGTTTTGATTTCCCACCTGCCTTACCTTTTATTATTGAATTTCTTCAGAATAGGCTGTGGAGTACAAATGACCCCTCAATGACACCAGTAAATAATTCTATGTGTTTAAATTTTCCATTCTAAAGAGTTCCTTTTTTGAAAGTGGGGGATGGCTATTATTCTTGGAAACTGGTTGCATTAATGTTTCCTGTGTTATCTGACTCTCTTCAGTGTCAAGATTAAAGGCAGAATCAGTAGCTAACTTTCCCTACACACAATCCCACTGGAGAAAGCCCAGGCTGCAGCTGCCACATCTCAACTCTACTGAGACCTGCAGAATTTTATTTGTTGGACTGAATGAAATAAAACATTAGAGAGGACAGTCCTTGGTTGAATTTAATAGAAACTTTGCACTTTGAAATTCTAAGTCCACAAGGTAAGATAATTTAATTTTAGACTCTAAAGCTCAGCAAAGTCTCTGAATGTCGAACTCCAATGAGATTTATTAAATTCTCCTTGGAAATTTAAAATTAAAAGAGGGGTTTGTTTTTAAAAGTGGAAGTACCTAATTAGTTATGTGTTGAATTGTGTCCCTCCCAAAATTCACATGTTGAATCCTAACTCCCAGAACTTCAGAATGTGGTTGTATTGAACACAGGATATTTAAAGAGGTAACACAGTTCATGATGTCTTTAGGGGGGATCCTGGTCCAATCTGACTGATGTCCTTATAAAACGAAGAGATTATGACACAGACAGGTCCAGAGAGAAAGCCATGTGAAGACAAGGAGAAGGCAAGCATCTGTAAGGCAAGGAGCGAGACCTCAGAAGAAACCAATTCTGCTATTAATTGAAATGAGAGACACAGCCTAAAAGTTGAAAAAAAATTGGCAGAATTTCTAAGGACTTCAACCTCAGAAGATAGCTCTCAGATGTCTAAGAGGTAAGGGAGGCTCCAGGGCAGACTACAGTCCATGGGGTCGCAACAAAGTCAGACATGACTTAGTGCTTAAACAACAACAAAGTCTGAAGAATTGAGTTGGGTATATTTATACGTACTATCCCAGTGAACTACTCTTTTGACTGGGTGGAAAGTATCTCTAATTCCATGATTTGGCTAGTCAATAATTTAGGTTCTCCAACTAAACTATGTTCTCCCAACTTCATTTCAGTTACAAAGTTGGTGTTTTGATTTCCCACCTGCCTTACCTTTTATTATTGAATTTCTTCAGAATAGGCTGTGGAGTACAAATGACCCCTCAATGACACCAGTAAATAATTCTATGTGTTTAAATTTTCCATTCTAAAGAGTTCCTTTTTTGAAAGTGGGGGATGGCTATTATTCTTGGAAACTGGTTGCATTAATGTTTCCTGTGTTATCTGACTCTCTTCAGTGTCAAGATTAAAGGCAGAATCAGTAGCTAACTTTCCCCTTTGTTGTAGGCTACATTGTAGCTAGGCAGAGTCCAATTTTTGTAACATACACTTACCATTACCTGTTCCGTTCAATGGCAGGTCCAATTTGATGTTAACGACAATGCCCAGGAGTTTTCTTTTCTGCATAGCCTAGCCAACTCTTGTTGGCAGTGTGGGATCTTACTGCTGGGATTATCACTTTGGCTGGTGCCAAGGCAGGTGATCGTTTTCACAGTAGCACCTGAGAGTGAGCAGGTGCTGCATTATTTTTAAATGAGAAAACACTCTGGTCTCTCCTACACTGTCACCACACAATAATATCTGTTTGCAGCATTTTGAGGGTTCGGCAGTCATCACTTGCCTGTGCATCTCTTCACTTGCTGTTTCCTCTTGTTTTTCCCACCTCTATCTTCTATCTACTGCAGCTGAGGATGGATCTGGATCAGAAGAGAAATGTTTAAAACCCAGTTTCTTGCCTGCAAGTCTAACTCTCACAATTATTAATGGAAAGCCTCGAGGTTTTTCTTCATTAAGGGATGAGTTGGTCTTTGTTTTATTCCCACCCTCAAAAAACCAACGTCTTAAGACTTCCCTGGTGGTCCAGTGGTTAAAGAATCAGCTTTGAATACAAGGGATGCAGATTCGAGCCCTGGCTGGGGAACTAAGATCCCACATGCTATGAGGCAACTAAGCCCATACATCACTACTAAGCACCCACGTGGCACCGCTAAGACCTGACACAGACCAAATAAAAGAAAGAAAAGAAAAAAGAAACCGGCATCTTAACTCCAGATGATGTTTTCTCCTCAGGTGCGACTAAGAGAGAGCCCCAAATCCTTTGTCAGATTGTATTTACACATTTTAAACTAGAACTTTCTTTTTTTTTTTAAAGATTTATTTATTTATTTATTTTTGTGGAGGTGGGGTGGGGAGGGAGGGGAGTAGGCAGGCCAGTTCTATTGATCTTTCATTTCTCTATTTTCATCCGTCTTTGTTCTTTGGCTCCTGTGGGCCTCCCACCGCGGTGGCCTCTGTCGTTGCAGAGCGCCGGCTCTGGGCGTACCCGCGCCAGAGCTCCGGCTCAGTAATTGGGCACATCAGTCCAGCCGCTCCGCGGCACGTGGGATCTTCCCAGGCCAGGGATAGAACCGGCGCCCCTTGGCCTGCAAGGCAGTGTCCTTACCCACTGGACCACCAGGGAAGCCCAGAACTTTCTTATTGAGTCATAATTAATGTCATGATACAGGTGTCTGCCCAGTAAAACTTGGTTGATGGGAATGGTTTTTCCAGGCAAGGCTGGTCTCTGTTTTCATATCATAGTATAGAGGTGACTTTAATATTTTTCCTTGTAGGACCAAGCGCGCTCCCAGGAAATAGATCAAATAAAACAAAATAAGAATGAAATACACCATGTCAGAGACCTCAAATAAATGGCAATTTAACCTTAGCATTCTGTAGGTGAAACTGCACTGTTTTAACTCGTAGAACCCTTATCATACAAAGCCCTGAATTTAGAAGGTGATAAAAGCCTTGTGTCCTCTGTTTCTATACTTTTTTATTTTTAAACTTTGAGTCACCCAGAGGTGAATGAAAAAAAAAAAAAAAAAAAACCTGGGTCTGCAATTGATTTCTTTATTTGATGTGACAAATTCATCCTTTTCATAAATTATTATGAATAAAACATATAATAATGATATATTATTATCCCAGTGCAGTTTAATCATATTTCTCAGCTATTTTATGAATAATTAACCAGATTTTTAGTAGCTTCTATTTTTTACTTAAATATCACTAAATATATTACTTTTGCTGATCATCATTCATTAACAGAAGAGCCCAGATATTTTGGTGGTTCAAAATTCTCTTTTAGAGAGAGGGAATGCATATATACCTTCGGCTGATTCATGCTAATGTTTGATAATAAATAGCAAAATTCTGTAACGCTATTGTCCTTAAATTAAAAAAAATTAAATTTAACAAGTCCTCTTTTTTTTTTTTTAAGATTTATTTATTTATTTATTTTGGGCGGGGGTCGGGTTGGGGAGGGAGGGGAGCGGGTAGGCCACTTCTATTGGTCTTTCATTTCTCTATTTTCATCTGTCTTTGTTCTTTGGCTCCTGCGGGCCTCCCATCGCGGTGGCGTCTGTCGTCGCAGAGCGCCGGCTCTGGGCGCGTGCGCTCCAGAGCTCCGGCTCGGTCATTGGACACATCGGTCCAGCCGCTCTGCGGCACGTGGGATCTTCCCAGGCCAGGGCTCGAACGGGCGCCCCTTGCACTGCAAGGCGGTGTCCTTACCCACTGAACCTCCAGGGGAAGCCCTGGTTATCTGTTTTAACAAACAATTCCCTTTGGATCAGGTGGTCCCATCAAAGCGTGAAATACAAGTCACACATTCTGGGCACATCTCCGAATATATGGACATGCCTTTGGACTGTCAGAGTCATTGAAACAACCTGTTTAAAAGAGCAAATGTGGATTAGGTGACATCTATACCATTAAGTTTTTTTCCCGCTGGCTAGCTGAAACAAGTCTCTTTGAAAAAAGAGGAAGTGCTGCCCTATTTATCAATTCAGCATATGTTGTGAAGAACCAGCCCAGACTACTCTATTTTATTAAATGTCCATAGCAGGGAAGAAATGAAAAAGTGCATTTTTAGACAGAGTTCAGAAGACATAACTGTACAGGATTTATACTTGTCCTACTGAAAGACTCTAACTTCAACAGGGGAGAAAGCAGACAGGGGATTCTGGGTATTCATTCTTGACATTCTCATTAAAGAAAAATTCTCTCACACATGTATCTCTCTGTGCAGCAGAACTGAACTTGGAAATGTGCAGGGCAACCATGGCTTCTGGTAAGACCTTGACCCAATCATGTAAAGTAGAAAGAAGTGAGCCTCTCTCCGAACATGCAGTTTAATCATATTTCTCAGCTATTTTATGAATAATTAACCAGATTTTTAGTAGCTTCTATTTTTTACTTAAATATCACTAAATATATTACTTTTGCTGATCATCATTCATTAACAGAAGAGCCCAGATATTTTGGTGGTTCAAAATTCTCTTTTAGAGAGAGGGAATGCATATATACCTTCGGCTGATTCATGCTAATGTTTGATAATAAATAGCAAAATTCTGTAACGCTATTGTCCTTAAATTAAAAAAAATTAAATTTAACAAGTCCTCTTTTTTTTTTTTTAAGATTTATTTATTTATTTATTTTGGGCGGGGGTCGGGTTGGGGAGGGAGGGGAGCGGGTAGGCCACTTCTATTGGTCTTTCATTTCTCTATTTTCATCTGTCTTTGTTCTTTGGCTCCTGCGGGCCTCCCATCGCGGTGGCGTCTGTCGTCGCAGAGCGCCGGCTCTGGGCGCGTGCGCTCCAGAGCTCCGGCTCGGTCATTGGACACATCGGTCCAGCCGCTCTGCGGCACGTGGGATCTTCCCAGGCCAGGGCTCGAACGGGCGCCCCTTGCACTGCAAGGCGGTGTCCTTACCCACTGAACCTCCAGGGGAAGCCCTGGTTATCTGTTTTAACAAACAATTCCCTTTGGATCAGGTGGTCCCATCAAAGCGTGAAATACAAGTCACACATTCTGGGCACATCTCCGAATATATGGACATGCCTTTGGACTGTCAGAGTCATTGAAACAACCTGTTTAAAAGAGCAAATGTGGATTAGGTTACATCTATACCATTAAGTTTTTTCCTGCTGGCTAGCTGAAACAAGTCTCTTTGAAAAAAGAGGAAGTGCTGCCCTATTTATCAATTCAGCATATGTTGTGAAGAACCAGCCCAGACTACTCTATTTTATTAAATGTCCATAGCAGGGAAGAAATGAAAAAGTGCATTTTTAGACAGAGTTCAGAAGACATAACTGTACAGGATTTATACTTGTCCTACTGAAAGACTCTAACTTCAACAGGGGAGAAAGCAGACAGGGGATTCTGGGTATTCATTCTTGACATTCTCATTAAAGAAAAATTCTCTCACACATGTATCTCTCTGTGCAGCAGAACTGAACTTGGAAATGTGCAGGGCAACCATGGCTTCTGGTAAGACCTTGACCCAATCATGTAAAGTAGAAAGAAGTGAGCCTCTCTCCCTGAGAAAGCTATTTGGAATCCTCAGAAGAAAATAGAAGTGCAAAGTGCTCCTCTTAAATAAGTAAGGATTTTTACAGCTAAAATCAGGATGGGCAAGTGGAAGGCTTTTTGTCTCTGAATTGCTGATTCTGCAGACATGGATAAGGTGTGACGTGTGGGAGGCATGTGACCTATGCTCACTTCTCCTCTCTTGCTGTGGGCTCAGCTCAGTTCCCTTCAGTTGGCAATCTTCCGTGAGGTGCCAGAGCCCAATCAATGCCACCAGCCAGGTGTTGTGTTATCTT
This sequence comes from Tragulus kanchil, assembly GCA_022376925.1. NCBI lineage: Eukaryota > Metazoa > Chordata > Mammalia > Artiodactyla > Tragulidae > Tragulus > Tragulus kanchil. The sequence goes on along the minus strand of JAIOJX010000003.1, from coordinate 69,551,141 downwards.
CCCTAATTCCACAGCCATGAGCTTCCGTTGCATTTTAAAAAGAAGCTCTATTATTTATTTATTTGCTATTTCATTTTATTTGTTTATTGTCTGTGCCATGTGGCATGTGGGATCCTACTTCCCTAACCAGGGATCGAACTTGTGCCGCGCTCATTGGGAGCTTGGAGTCTTCACCACTGGGCTGCCAGGGAAGCTCCTCCTTTACATTTGAATACGTCTTTGGGCAGTCAACATTGAAATGACCCTTGGTTTTATACCATAATCACTCTCAATTCAACCTCCTTTTACCTTATTCATCTGAATTTTTTCTAAAGGGGCTGTAGTTTCGGTGGAAAACAGGCACAAAGGCATTACAAGGTTGGCACCAGTGGTATAGGAGCCAGTGACTGCTGCAGTTCATGGGGTTGAAGAGAGTCGGCCAGGGCTTCCCCTGGCGGTCCAGTGGGTAAGGACACCGCCTTGCAGTGCAAGGGGCGCCGGTTCGATCCCTGGCCTGGGAAGATCCCACGTGCTGCGGAGCAGCTGGACTGATGTGTCCAATCACTGAGCCGGAGCTCTAGAGCGCATGCGCCCAGAGCCGGCGCTCTGTGACGACAGACGCCGCCGCGGTGGGAGGCCCACACGGGCCAAAGAACAAACACGGATGAAAATGGAGAAATGAAAGACCAATAGAAGTGGCCCGCCCGCTCCCCTCCCTCCCCAACCCGACCCCCACCCAAAAATAAATAAAAAAAAAAAAAGAGAGTCAGCCAGGATGGGGCAACTGACCAGCAACAACAAAGATATGTCATGAAACAACCTCCCCAACAAGAGACCATTCATCCTCATGCCTTCGCCTCTTTATATTTTCATCCACTGCCACTCCTGATCTCAAATAAATCTGTCAAAGCTGTAAATTTAAGAACGCTGAAAGTTTTGTTACTTCATGGGTCAAAACAAACAAACAAAAAACCACCTTAATGAGATTTCACTGCTTCTGAAAATGATCACATGTTTACAGTTTATTTATAAAGTGTTATTTAGACATGTTCGTCTCACACATGATAATGACTGACACTTCACTGAAATGAATTTCAATGAATATTAACAATACAAGGAGAAACAGACACTTTCACAAACTCCTTTCCAGAAACCTTAATAAATAATAGCATCTTGTAGAAATCTGTCTTCTGCAAAAAATTCAAAATGTCCCTCAATAAAACTACAGTTTCAGAATCTCAGGTAACCACTTCGTCTATTAGTGCTTTTTCAAAGTTATAGTTTTAGAATTTTCTCTCTGGTACTGATTGAGTATGACTTTAAGTCCTGGAATCAAGGTGATTTTTTTCTTAATTGGAAATTCTAAACAAATACAAAGAATTGCTAGCTTGAAGCAGAGTTATCAAAATTACTAAGTTGTGTGCAAAAGTTAGCTTCTACATTTTAAGACCACTTTCAAAATTTCTAAGAGGTGACCTCTTTTGGCATATATGTTTGGGGAGGCGCAAGGTGCCCAGTTTTCAGAAATGATTTCCTCTTAACATTTACATAATTCTTTTTGTTTGCAAAGGAGAAACTGACAGTGATCTGTAAATTTTTAAAGGTTGAAAGGAATCAGGAATGTTTCTAGCTGATACCCCTCTGTGAGAATTTAAAGAAGATTATCAAAGGATGCTCTAAGTTTAGTTTAAGGTAAAGTTAAACTGGTTCTCAATAGTTGCAGAACATTCAAACATTGTAATTCTTCCTGTAACTCACTTTTAAAGACAAGTGACAGAATCAGTTGGGATTAATACCTCCAAGTCTCTTGATCAGTAAGCCTTCACTTCCAAAGGTAAAGAATCTGTCTGCAATGTAGGAGACCCAGGCTCGATCTTCGGGTTGGGACAACCTCCTGGAAGAGGGCAGAACAACCCACTCCAGTATTCTTGCTTGGAGAATTCCACGGACAGAGAGGTATGGTGGGCTACGGTCCACAGGGTCACAAAGAGTTGGCATGACTTAGCAACTAAGCCACCACCTGGAACCAGGAAAGAACTCAGAAACAAACAAAAAGCCCCAGTGAAAACAGTCAGAAACAGATATATCCAGGAAATTTCTAGTGAAATTCCTATCAGGGAACATTAGAAACTCTTGAAGTATCTCCACCAGCTGGAATAGCATCGTTAAACCTCTGCCATAACCAGGGAGCCCAAAGCCATGACTCTGCCAGTTCAGGTTTCTAGAGTGAAGCAGGGAGAAGATTTCAAGTTATTAATAAGTACACCAGGAGATGGGATAGTCATTGCTCACTCGAGGTGATACTGTGACTAAAAAGGACTATGCACGATTTGAGTCTATAGAAAAGGGGTAAGCTGGCCCGAGTTTTCAGGTTGGGGAACAGGATGATTATTTAATACTATCGAAAGAGTTGAGAGGAGACAAAATAAATTTCAGTTTTTGCCTTGGGGCATAAGTCTTGCTTGTACACCATGGTGGTTATATAGTTACATACACCTCAGATTGCCAAGTCCCTGCTACTCCATTGAATCACATTGTTACACATGTTTGAAGATTTGTGAGGTTGCATTTTGTTCCTCAAGAGAAAAAAAGTCTTTGAATAGAAGCCATGTTTTATTTTTTCCCATTCTTTTCGGTTTTGTTTTTTAAAATGTGGACCATTTTTTAAAGTCCTCATTGAATTTGTTACAAGATTACTTTATTTTATAGTTTGGTGTTTTGGCCATGAGGCATGTGGAACCTTAGCTCTGCATCCAGGGGTGGAACCCACAACCCCCGCATTGCAAGGCAAAGTCTTAATTGCTGGACCACCAAAGGGGAAATCCCATCTAAGTTTAGTTAGTAAAGTTAACTGGTTCTCAATAGTTGCAGAACATTCAAACATTGTAATTCTTCCTGTAACTCACTTTTAAAGCCAAGTGACAGAATCAGTTGGGATTAATACCTCCAAGTCTCTTGATCAGTAAGCCTTCACTTCCAAAGGTAAAGAATCTGTCTGCAATGTAGGAGACCCAGGCTCGATCTTCGGGTTGGGACAACCTCCTGGAAGAGGGCAGAACAACCCACTCCAGTATTCTTGCTTGGAGAATTCCACGGACAGAGAGGTATGGTGGGCTACGGTCCACAGGGTCACAAAGAGTTGGCATGACTTAGCAACTAAGCCACCACCTGGAACCAGGAAAGAACTCAGAAACAAACAAAAAGCCCCAGTGAAAACAGTCAGAAACAGATATATCCAGGAAATTTCTAGTGAAATTCCTATCGGGGAACATTAGAAACTCTTGAAGTATCTCCACCAGCTGGAATAGCATCGTTAAACCTCTGCCATAACCAGGGAGCCCAAAGCCATGACTCTGCCAGTTCAGGTTTCTAGAGTGAAGCAGGGAGAAGATTTCAAGTTATTAATAAGTACACCAGGAGATGGGATAGTCATTGCTCACTCGAGGTGATACTGTGACTAAAAAGGACTATGCACGATTTGAGTCTATAGAAAAGGGGTAAGCTGGCCCGAGTTTTCAGGTTGGGGAACAGGATGATTATTTAATACTATCGAAAGAGTTGAGAGGAGACAAAATAAATTTCAGTTTTTGCCTTGGGGCATAAGTCTTGCTTGTACACCATGGTGGTTATATAGTTACATACACCTCAGATTGCCAAGTCCCTGCTACTCCATTGAATCACATTGTTACACATGTTTGAAGATTTGTGAGGTTGCATTTTGTTCCTCAAGAGAAAAAAAGTCTTTGAATAGAAGCCATGTTTTATTTTTTCCCATTCTTTTCGGTTTTGTTTTTTAAAATGTGGACCATTTTTTAAAGTCCTCATTGAATTTGTTACAAGATTACTTTATTTTATAGTTTGGTGTTTTGGCCATGAGGCATGTGGAACCTTAGCTCTGCATCCAGGGGTGGAACCCACAACCCCCGCATTGCAAGGCAAAGTCTTAATTGCTGGACCACCAGGGAAGTCCCAGGAGTCTTGTTTTTGGAGACTGCATTACCAGCTGTTGGAAATCGCTGCTATCCAACCTGCTATCTCCTGGAGAAAACCCTCAGGGAATTACTGGCTGTGGAGTAGTATTTGCCTCTGGTCTCTGGGGACAGGCGCTGGAATCGATGGCCCAGCTCCCCCTTCAGGGAATTGAAAGGAGGACTTCTCCCACCTGTTGAGTGTGTGGCCAGCTCACTATCTTCTCTTGCAGGCTCTCCTCACCTGGCTGCAGACACCTCCCTTGGTCAAAGTCAAAGTGTTAGATGCTCAGTTGTGTCTGATTCTTTGTGATCTCATGGACTGTAGCCCACTAGGCTCCACTGTCCATGGGATTTCCTAAGCAAGAATACTGGACAGCATTGCAAAAACAAACACAACTATTGTAAAGCCACCATATCCCAATTTTTAAAAAATGAGAAGATAAAGGTTTGGCCATTTCAGCCTAACTCAAATAGTCTGTGCCTTTGCTTCGTCTGTACACCTTCATCCTTAATTTGTTATTAAATTACATTTTCCATTATGTCACAAGGGCTACATAAGGCCATCCCTTTCTATCTGGCCTCATTAAAAATTTGATAAAAACATTTATTAAGACACACTGACACGGGTGAATTTTTCTTTACAGCAATTTTCTCTGATGCAAATTCTGTTTCAAATCATTGCTCTTCAAGAGCAGTGTGTATCATAAATTTCTGCGTTTGCTCTCAGGGTTTACCACAGGATCTGCATGTACCTTAATTAGATTCAACAAAATTGGTTCAGTGGCAAGACTTTTAGCCAGTTTCCTTTGTTTGTTTCACCCTTTTTTAAACTTGAAGTATAATTGACATGAAACATGATATTACTCTCAGGTGAACAACCTAATGGCTGCATGTTGTATACATTGTGAAAAGATCACCACAGCAATATGTCCAACAGATCTTTCTTAATGAGCTTGTGGGGTTACACAGAGTTCTTCCCAACTCTCTTCAGTTTAGCCCAAATGCTCTGTTTGGGACTCTCTTTTCTAGAAGGCTTGTGCCCCAGGGTGAGCTGGGGGGAGCAGGACAGGAGCGTGGCTTTATTTGCAATGATAACCAACCGAAGAGGTGGCCATGAATAATACAACATCCATTTGTGTAGTAAGACACAGTGCTGATCTAATGAAGGTTGTAATTCTTAGAGCAATTTCTGGAACTGTTGTTTGTTTTGTTTCCACTTTCCTCTTAAAGGGACAGAAATGGGGAAAGCAGACATGGGAAATGCCTATGAGTGCATCCACAGAGCAAATAACATTGTGATCATTGACCCCAAGTGGCTGATCAGGCCTTGCGGTGCAATGAGCAAGGCTTGCTACCGGCGAAGGGCAGAATCAAGTGGATCTGTTCCATTTTGAAACTGAAATGAGAAATTGGAATGCTGGCTTGGGATCAAGTGAGCTGGAGCCTCATTCCAGCAGTCTGCTGTCCTGTTCTCTGCTGCATGGGGATGGCTGATGTGTTTTCTAGAAAGATGGGCATAGCAATATTCAACCTGCACACACAGATTCACATACGAGAGCCCCACATCCACACAGAAGGACGTGCTCTTCGCTTCATACATTTTATTAGCTCTCTTTTGATCATGTCTCACATGAGAAAAATAGGCAGACATTTGCCTTTCTACTGTCACATCGCCACCCAACCATGCTGGGAATTTCTTTGGAACCACGTAAGTTTACATTAAGGGTGGGAGGAACAGAGAAGAATGAGATGAAAAGACCTGGAAGATGAAAGCTGGAAGTAAAGACAGGTATAAGTGGCTGGATTCATCTCTTATCCTGTGGCACACTGGGTGAACACAAAACTTCATTTCAAAGCTACATCACATGTGTTATTCAGCCTGCATGTAGAAAATTGACAATCACCTACTTGAATATCTCTATAACTAATTGTTTCTGGGGAAGAAACTATAAATGACAGCAATTGCCCCAGAACCTCTGAGTCATTTTCTAAATGTTATCAATGCCAAAATTAAGATCATGACCAGCTGAGCATTCGAGATTTAAATCTCCATGCTCATTTCTTCAGAACTGTTGTGTGAGGACTGTAGCTGCTTGGGTGCTGGGGAAGTCAAGTCTGCACAGGCAGGTGTATGCCAAGCTTCCAGAACACTGACAGAGACTCCATTTCTATGAGGAGAGGTGAGTCCCATGGGAGAGGCAGTGGTTGGATTCATTGATGGATTGTCCAAGGGGCTATGGTTCTTAATCATGAAGAACACCAAGGGGTGACCACAGAACTTCTTGGGCATCAAGCTTTTATGGAAAAGAAATTTGCTCTCAGGGGAACTCCCCCACTAGGTTCAGGAAACCAAAAAGTGGGTGGGCACATGGGTTTTTAAAGAAGTAACGATGAGTACCAGCCCACGGTACACAGCACAAAGGAAATCGATGAATTTAACTTTCTGAACATGCAAAATTGGGGATTTGACCAAAGTCCACCCTAATTCCACCTACTTCATTAGTCTAAATCCCACAGCATTCCAATCTTCTAAATGATAAACCTGTGCAGTGATCAAGTGAGCGGGTCATTCAGTCTGCTGTCCTGTTCTCTGCTGCATGGGGATGGCTGATGTGTTTTCTAGAAAGATGGGCATAGCAATATTCAACCTGCACACACAGATTCACATACGAGAGCCCCACATCCACACAGAAGGACGTGCTCTTCGCTTCATACATTTTATTAGCTCTCTTTTGATCATGTCTCACATGAGAAAAATAGGCAGACATTTGCCTTTCTACTGTCACATCGCCACCCAACCATGCTGGGAATTTCTTTGGAACCACGTAAGTTTACATTAAGGGTGGGAGGAACAGAGAAGAATGAGATGAAAAGACCTGGAAGATGAAAGCTGGAAGTAAAGACAGGTATAAGTGGCTGGATTCATCTCTTATCCTGTGGCACACTGGGTGAACACAAAACTTCATTTCAAAGCTACATCACATGTGTTATTCAGCCTGCATGTAGAAAATTGACAATCACCTACTTGAATATCTCTATAACTAATTGTTTCTGGGGAAGAAACTATAAATGACAGCAATTGCCCCAGAACCTCTGAGTCATTTTCTAAATGTTATCAATGCCAAAATTAAGATCATGACCAGCTGAGCATTCGCAGATTTAAATCTCCATGCTCATTTCTTCAGAACTGTTGTGTGAGGACTGTAGCTGCTTGGGTGCTGGGGAAGTCAAGTCTGCACAGGCAGGTGTATGCCAAGCTTCCAGAACACTGACAGAGACTCCATTTCTATGAGGAGAGGTGAGTCCCATGGGAGAGGCAGTGGTTGGATTCATTGATGGATTGTCCAAGGGGCTATGGTTCTTAATCATGAAGAACACCAAGGGGTGACCACAGAACTTCTTGGGCATCAAGCTTTTATGGAAAAGAAATTTGCTCTCAGGGGAACTCCCCCACTAGGTTCAGGAAACCAAAAAGTGGGTGGGCACATGGGTTTTTAAAGAAGTAACGCATGAGTACCAGCCCACGGTACACAGCACAAAGGAAATCGATGAATTTAACTTTCTGAACATGCAAAATTGGGGATTTGACCAAAGTCCACCCTAATTCCACCTACTTCATTAGTCTAAATCCCACAGCATTCCAATCTTCTAAATGATAAACCTGTGCAGTGATCAGAGGGCTGAGGTATTTTTAACCCCAGATTTACTCCACGCTTATCAGCGCCATAAAAATGAGGGCATCACAGATGAATCCAGTACGAGCTGGTAGCCTTGTGCTATCCACTTCGCTTTCAAATTTTATAAACTACTTAATGCTCACCCATGACTTGCTTTCTTTTACAGAAGGTCACGGACGGCAAAGACTCCAGAGTAATTTGCATGCGCTTCAGATTTATCATGTAATCATGTAAACCACTTTGGAGCTAATTTACTGTTCTCGTAAGCCTGCCAAGAGGAATACAGCAAAATCACCTCCGCGTGGTGCCTTCGAAAGCAGATGTTTCTAAAAGAATCTCTGAAATGAGTAAGAACACATCTATGCCCCTTGGAGCTGCATTTGCTGCGGGACTTGTCTACTAACATTGTGGCTGTTAGTAGCTGCTAATGACCAGAGGGTGCCATGGCCAAATAGGTCTGGTTATGCTGAGTCAGAGTTAAACCAATTTCTTTACTGTAGGACATATCAGTCTTTAATATGCTAATGAATTATGGAGAAGGAACTATGGGGTGCAGCATTTCCTAGACCCAACTGACCTTGAATGTGGTATCCGGTCAAAGTGTTCTCTTGAGTGTATTTGAAATATTGCTATAATCTTTCTCTCTCCAGAGTCAGTTTGCTCCCCATGTTGCTGCTCACTTTCTGAGTTTTAACCTCACTGACATTTTGTCTGCATCAAAGCAATCCTCTTCCTTCCTACCATAGAGTTTTTAGTCAAGTTGTTTCTTTTCTGTCTCATTTAGTTCATTCCTACAGGGATCATTCACAATGTCCTTGCTTTGAACCACTACCGTAGACTGGAGTATTTTTTGGAAAAACACCCCCTCTCCCCATTTCCAAGAGAAGAGCATGCACTGATGTTGAGCTTGGTATTGATTTTCTTGCACCAAGAGCGTGAAAGTAGATAACAAAGAAGAGTTTTGAACAACTGGGTTTTGTCTTCTTGTGTCTCTGCTCTTGCTGTGAAAAGAATACTCCCAGGCTGTCTGCTGCCTCCAAGGGGAAGATGAAAGCCATGTGAGCAGAGCCACACCAGTAAAGCCCATCTTAGATTGGCCAGGCCCAACTGGGCTATAGAACTAAAGACATGGTTATTGCTCATTGATGCTGAGATGAACACCAATGTTATTTGCTATCAGAAATTGCTAACTGATGGAACTATGTATTTCTCTTTTGTACTATTTGCAACATTTGGGGGGCATTATGTGGTTAAAATATTTGTCCACCACTTTCTTTCCTTGACTGCTTGGTTCCATGCAGGAACCAAGATGCTACATCACTGGTAGCCAGCACAGGGTCTGACATACAGCAGGCACTCAGCAAAAACTCCTTTAAAACACAAAGGAATTAAAGGCTCCTCCATGAGAGATGTATGAAGAGTGGAAGGGATAAAACAGGAACATTAATGTTTCTCATTTACATTGGCCAAATGGTAACCAAGGAGACTTTTGTAATCTTTAACAAGCCAATTCCCTCTCAGACTTGTTATCTGTAGTCTCCTGTGACCTGCGTGCCAAAGTCAAGAACAAAAGCTGTAAACAATATGTGTGCTTACAACAGGAATCAGGAGCTACTGATGCAAAGAGTCAACTATCAAATTAGAGAAAGAAGAGATTGATTTTTCCCTCACATTCATCACTAAAACACATCTATTTCCCCCTCCTCCAATCCACTCCCTTCTCCCTCAAGAGGGAAGGATGAAAAGAAGGGGAAGAAAGAGAGTCTTTCACAGGATCCTGGCCAGACACGCCACCTGGCAGGGGGAACTATGCTTGATGGGGAGCTACCAAGGGCCAGTGCGGTTTTGGAGACAATAAAAAAAAGACTGCTGTCAGGCCACTGCTGTTCAACACTGTGATTCTGTGTCCTGTAATGGTGATTCTAGCCAATAACTTGTTTACAGACGATATTCCAGAGATACTATAGAATATTGCTTCAATAAAAACCCCAGATCAGACTTCTTCCTCTCCCACCCTAAGCTTACGAAAAAACATGATGTAAATTGATCTCATGCAGGTCTCTGTAGGTGGAGATGGTTCCAGCTCATGCTTTACCTGCTGCCCAGGCTGCTATAAATAAGGCCTCCACGGGCCATGGAGTCTATCTCCACATGCCGTGTTCTCAGCACGTCTTGTGAGTCACAGTTAATAGCGAAAGTTCCAAAGCAAAGTCACCTGCTAACTACAGATGCACACAAATTCTAGGCTGTGAGAGCACTGCTCTTGGATACTGGACAACCAATCAGACAATGCCCCGGCATTTTTTAGAAAAAGAAGAATGGAGCTGTGACCTCTTAGAAGGTGTGGTGTTCAGGGCCTGGGTGAGTGATGGCCACATGGTTCCTTCTCTCATTTCCTCATTCATTCATTTATTCCACAAATGTGTGGAGGACCTCCTATGAGCCAGGCATCGTGTGGGATATTGGCAATAGAAAGAGAGACAATCTTTCTAAAGAAGACAGAGAAGAAAATAAGACATGTGGATACACTGTGGTTGGGGCTGGCTAAAGGTGAGCACAGAGCCGGGGGTTTTGTCCCACTGGAGATGAAGTTGACGCAGTTCGAGAGTAGTCAGGGAAGTCTTCCTGGTTGAGGAGACATTTGAGCCAATACTTGAAAGAGAGGTGGCAATTATCCATAGAGATCAATGGGAAGGCTACTCTAGACATTGACGTCTGTTGTGCAAAGGCCAAGAAACAATGCACAATGAGGTTTGGCCATGGGCCTGCGATGTAGGAGACCTGGGTTCAACCCCTGAGCCAGGAAGATCTGAGAGGAGAATGGCTACCCATTCCAGTATTCTTGCCTGGAGAATTCCATGGGCAGAGGAGCCTAGAGGGCTATGGTCCATGGGGTTGCAAAGAGTTAGATATGACTGAGTGACTGACACTTTCACTAGTGCGGTTTTGGAGACAATAAAAAAGACTGCTGTCAGGCCACTGCTGTTCAACACTGTGATTCTGTGTCCTGTAATGGTGATTCTAGCCAATAACTTGTTTACAGACGATATTCCAGAGATACTATAGAATATTGCTTCAATAAAAACCCCAGATCAGACTTCTTCCTCCCCCACCCTAAGCTTACGAAAAAACATGATGTAAATTGATCTCATGCAGGTCTCTGTAGGTGGAGATGGTTCCAGCTCATGCTTTACCTGCTGCCCAGGCTGCTATAAATAAGGCCTCCACGGGCCATGGAGTCTATCTCCACATGCCGTGTTCTCAGCACGTCTTGTGAGTCACAGTTAATAGCGAAAGTTCCAAAGCAAAGTCACCTGCTAACTACAGATGCACACAAATTCTAGGCTGTGAGAGCACTGCTCTTGGATACTGGACAACCAATCAGACAATGCCCCGGCATTTTTTAGAAAAAGAAGAATGGAGCTGTGACCTCTTAGAAGGTGTGGTGTTCAGGGCCTGGGTGAGTGATGGCCACATGGTTCCTTCTCTCATTTCCTCATTCATTCATTTATTCCACAAATGTGTGGAGGACCTCCTATGAGCCAGGCATCGTGTGGGATATTGGCAATAGAAAGAGAGACAATCTTTCTAAAGAAGACAGAGAAGAAAATAAGACATGTGGATACACTGTGGTTGGGGCTGGCTAAAGGTGAGCACAGAGCCGGGGGTTTTGTCCCACTGGAGATGAAGTTGACGCAGTTCGAGAGTAGTCAGGGAAGTCTTCCTGGTTGAGGAGACATTTGAGCCAATACTTGAAAGAGAGGTGGCAATTATCCATAGAGATCAATGGGAAGGCTACTCTAGACATTGACGTCTGTTGTGCAAAGGCCAAGAAACAATGCACAATGAGGTTTGGCCATGGGCCTGCGATGTAGGAGACCTGGGTTCAACCCCTGAGCCAGGAAGATCTGGAGAGGAGAATGGCTACCCATTCCAGTATTCTTGCCTGGAGAATTCCATGGGCAGAGGAGCCTAGAGGGCTATGGTCCATGGGGTTGCAAAGAGTTAGATATGACTGAGTGACTGACACTTTCACTTGTTCCACTAGGAAGTTCAGAATTTTTTTTTTTTGGCAAAAATTTTCTTCTAATTGTATCAGTTATCAATACCAAGTCATATACCTTAACATGACATCATTTGTAGACAAATGATGCAATTTTTAAAATAATACAGATTTGCCTTATGTATATATATATATATATAATTTTATTTAAATATAATATTTTATTATTTTTATTGATTTACAACTTTGTATAAGTTTCAGGTGTACAACAAAGTGAATGAGTTCTATATATATGCAAAGTGAATGAGTTTCATATATATGTGTATGTATATATATATATATATATATATATATTATATATATAAAATCTCCATTCTTTTTAAGATTTTTTGCCCATATCGGCCATTACAGAGTATTGAGTAGAGTTCTCTGTGCTATACACTAGGTTCTTATTGCCAATATATTTTGGACTTTATTCCATGTCTGTATTTTAAAGATCCTTCATTCTCTTTTACTTCCACTTAGAATTCTGCTATATCAATATACTCAGCAAATATGTATTGAAAACACGCTATGTGTGAAGTACTTTTCTGAGCACTGACATATCAGTGGACAAAACAAACACAAATCCTTTCTTTCAGAGAGCTTACCTTCTATTGCAACTGATCCTCGTTTACTTAACCAGCTTCCTACTAATGGATATTTAGTTTTCTTGTTTATTAATTTTTTACAATGTTGTGGTGGCACATTTTGTCCCACTGGAGATGAAGTTGACGCAGTTCGAGAGTAGTCAGGAAGTTCCTGGTTGAGGAGACATTTGAGCCAATACTTGAAAGAGAGGTGGCAATTATCCATAGAGATCAATGGGAAGGCTACTCTAGACATTGACGTCTGTTGTGCAAAGGCCAAGAAACAATGCACAATGAGGTTTGGCCATGGGCCTGCGATGTAGGAGACCTGGGTTCAACCCCTGAGCCAGGAAGATCGGGAGAGGAGAATGGCTACCCATTCCAGTATTCTTGCCTGGAGAATTCCATGGGCAGAGGAGCCTAGAGGGCTATGGTCCATGGGGTTGCAAAGAGTTAGATATGACTGAGTGACTGACACTTTCACTTGTTCCACTAGGAAGTTCAGAATTTTTTTTTTTTGGCAAAAATTTTCTTCTAATTGTATCAGTTATCAATACCAAGTCATATACCTTAACATGACATCATTTGTAGACAAATGATGCAATTTTTAAAATAATACAGATTTGCCTTATGTATATATATATATATATAATTTTATTTAAATATAATATTTTATTATTTTTATTGATTTACAACTTTGTATAAGTTTCAGGTGTACAACAAAGTGAATGAGTTCTATATATATGCAAAGTGAATGAGTTTCATATATATGTGTATGTATATATATATATATATATATATATTATATATATAAAATCTCCATTCTTTTTAAGATTTTTTGCCCATATCGGCCATTACAGAGTATTGAGTAGAGTTCTCTGTGCTATACACTAGGTTCTTATTGCCAATATATTTTGGACTTTATTCCATGTCTGTATTTTAAAGATCCTTCATTCTCTTTTACTTCCACTTAGAATTCTGCTATATCAATATACTCAGCAAATATGTATTGAAAACACGCTATGTGTGAAGTACTTTTCTGAGCACTGACATATCAGTGGACAAAACAAACACAAATCCTTTCTTTCAGAGAGCTTACCTTCTATTGCAACTGATCCTCGTTTACTTAACCAGCTTCCTACTAATGGATATTTAGTTTTCTTGTTTATTAATTTTTTACAATGTTGTGGTGGTTTCTGCCATACAACACTGCCACTCAGCTGCAGTTATACATACATCCCCTCCCTCCCAAGCCTCCCTTCCCTCCCCTCTCCCATCCCTCCAGGTCATAAATGATGTAATTTATACATATACATATATATATATCCATATATATATATACATACATATATACATACACTTATATGGGATTTTAACTTGAAGTAAAAGAGAGTCACTAAGGACTTTAAATAAAGAATGGCATGAGCAGGTATGAAAGCTAAGAAGAAGAAACATGTGACTTTCCCTGGATTTTTCTAATGTGCCTGACATTTCTGGACATAAAGAGTTAGTTTAGAAGGCAAGGGTGGTTTACTGCCTTGAAATGGGTGCTCCTGCCCACAAAAGGGACAGCCATGGCTATGGTTGCTCAGCAAAAAAAGATAAGGTCATGGAAGGTCACTTCCAAATACACAACTCAGTGCTGAAGGGTCAGAAAAATAATAGGAGTAATAATAAATGCCTTAGAGAAAACGATGGCATGCGAACACACACACACACAAAACCCTGTATCGGAATTTGGAAAAGCCATATTTGCGCCCCAACTCTGCCTTAAACCAAAGTCTCTCTTTAAGCAGAAATGGACACACAAACATACAGAGCAAGTATGGATATCAAGAGCAAAAGAGGGGGAGGGGGGGAATTGTGAGATTAAGATTGACACATATGCACTATTAATACTGTATTAAATAGATAAAGAAACCATATAGCACAGGGACCTCTACTTAATGCACAGCAGTGACTTGAATGAGAAGTCCATAATGGGAGGGGAGATGTGTATTTCTATGGCTGATTCACTTTGCTGTATAGTAAAACTAACACAACATTGTAAAGCAACTATACTCCAATAGAAATTAATTTAAAAAGAAAAAATATCTCTCTTCCCTACTTTCCTTAAAAAACCTGTGTGAAGTACTTTTCTGAGCACTGACATATCAGTGGACAAAACAAACACAAATCCTTTCTTTCAGAGAGCTTACCTTCTATTGCAACTGATCCTCGTTTACTTAACCAGCTTCCTACTAATGGATATTTAGTTTTCTTGTTTATTAATTTTTTACAATGTTGTGGTGGTTTCTGCCATACAACACTGCCACTCAGCTGCAGTTATACATACATCCCCTCCCTCCCAAGCCTCCCTTCCCTCCCCTCTCCCATCCCTCCAGGTCATAAATGATGTAATTTATACATATACATATATATATATCCATATATATATATACATACATATATACATACACTTATATGGGATTTTAACTTGAAGTAAAAGAGAGTCACTAAGGACTTTAAATAAAGAATGGCATGAGCAGGTATGAAAGCTAAGAAGAAGAAACATGTGACTTTCTCTGGATTTTTCTAATGTGCCTGACATTTCTGGACATAAAGAGTTAGTTTAGAAGGCAAGGGTGGTTTACTGCCTTGAAATGGGTGCTCCTGCCCACAAAAGGGACAGCCATGGCTATGGTTGCTCAGCAAAAAAAGATAAGGTCATGGAAGGTCACTTCCAAATACACAACTCAGTGCTGAAGGGTCAGAAAAATAATAGGAGTAATAATAAATGCCTTAGAGAAAACGATGGCATGCGAACACACACACACACAAAACCCTGTATCGGAATTTGGAAAAGCCATATTTGCGCCCCAACTCTGCCTTAAACCAAAGTCTCTCTTTAAGCAGAAATGGACACACAAACATACAGAGCAAGTATGGATATCAAGAGCAAAAGAGGGGGAGGGGGGGAATTGTGAGATTAAGATTGACACATATGCACTATTAATACTGTATTAAATAGATAAAGAAACCATATAGCACAGGGACCTCTACTTAATGCACAGCAGTGACTTGAATGAGAAGTCCATAATGGGAGGGGAGATGTGTATTTCTATGGCTGATTCACTTTGCTGTATAGTAAAACTAACACAACATTGTAAAGCAACTATACTCCAATAGAAATTAATTTAAAAAGAAAAAATATCTCTCTTCCCTACTTTCCTTAACCGTAATATATGAAGGGTTGGCTAAGGGATAAAATTTCCAAGATTAAAGGGCAATGTTTAAAATATGTGCAATGCTTACTTTGTTTTTTTTCCTACTCTTTGAAAATCAAAAGTCATCTTCATTAGTCTAGAAATGTAAAAATGAATTATATATAAGTTGTTTTGACCTTAAAATAAGATTGATATCTTAAGATATGAAGCATTAGAAAAAAAAATCCAGACCTCTGGAGAAAACTTTTCTCTGAACTACCAGAAAATGCATTAAAAAAGTATTGAGGAGGGAAAAAAACACCAAATCCATCATATCTTTAATTAAATAAAATGATCATTAATCATTTTTAAGCTCTAGCATTCTACTCTTTTTTATGGAGAAGTTCTAGTATTTTGATCTTTTCAAAGTGTCTTATAATTTAATCTTTAATCATAATCCTTGACAAAATATTATTTTGAGGCTTGAATGGAACCATATGCAATCAACACTGTCCAAATAAACCAATATCAATAATATAATATCTTCTCACCTCAACATAGGTTCCTCTACCTTGTATCCATCCAATATCCAATCTATTTTTCTTAAATGTTATCTTCTTTAAGAACTGAATAACAGTTCAGAATACTGCCTCGGCAGATTAGAAGTGGTGATTTGTATGTCGTATGTACGGGTGGAGAAAGGAGTGAAGCTGAGATTTCCCTGAAGAGGAAGAAATCTTGCAGGTGGACTGCAGCTTCGGCAGTACCCCCTTGCCTCAGCTCTGCAGCCCACCCACCAGGACATTCTGCCCTGGGTGTCAGCCCTGCCCAATGCCCCTCACCCATCTCCCCTCCTACAACAGTCCACACCAATTCCTGGCAATAAATCTCTTAATATACACCTCCTAATGTTCCTGCATCCCTGGTTGAACCCTGACTGATACTAAGACTTGGTTATTTGGTGACAATCCATCAACCATTTGGCAGAAGAGTAACCTTGTTTGATGAACCAAATTAATAAAAATTCAATTTTAAACCATCTATAGCAATATTCCAATTTAAAAAGAAAAATATCTCTCTTCTACTTTCCTTAACCGTAATATATGAAGGGTTGGCTAAGGGATAAAATTTCCAAGATTAAAGGGCAATGTTTAAAATATGTGCAATGCTTACTTTGTTTTTTCCTACTCTTTGAAAATCAAAAGTCATCTTCATTAGTCTAGAAATGTAAAAATGAATTATATATAAGTTGTTTTGACCTTAAAATAAGATTGATATCTTAAGATATGAAGCATTAGAAAAAAAAATCCAGACCTCTGGAGAAAACTTTTCTCTGAACTACCAGAAAATGCATTAAAAAAGTATTGAGGAGGGAAAAAAACACCAAATCCATCATATCTTTAATTAAATAAAATGATCATTAATCATTTTTAAGCTCTAGCATTCTACTCTTTTTTATGGAGAAGTTCTAGTATTTTGATCTTTTCAAAGTGTCTTATAATTTAATCTTTAATCATAATCCTTGACAAAATATTATTTTGAGGCTTGAATGGAACCATATGCAATCAACACTGTCCAAATAAACCAATATCAATAATATAATATCTTCTCACCTCAACATAGGTTCCTCTACCTTGTATCCATCCAATATCCAATCTATTTTTCTTAAATGTTATCTTCTTTAAGAACTGAATAACAGTTCAGAATACTGCCTCGGCAGATTAGAAGTGGTGATTTGTATGTCGTATGTACGGGTGGAGAAAGGAGTGAAGCTGAGATTTCCCTGAAGAGGAAGAAATCTTGCAGGTGGACTGCAGCTTCGGCAGTACCCCCTTGCCTCAGCTCTGCAGCCCACCCACCAGGACATTCTGCCCTGGGTGTCAGCCCTGCCCAATGCCCCTCACCCATCTCCCCTCCTACAACAGTCCACACCAATTCCTGGCAATAAATCTCTTAATATACACCTCCTAATGTTCCTGCATCCCTGGTTGAACCCTGACTGATACTAAGACTTGGTTATTTGGTGACAATCCATCAACCATTTGGCAGAAGAGTAACCTTGTTTGATGAACCAAATTAATAAAAATTCAATTTTAAACCCTCTGTAGCAAATGACCATAATATCATTCAAGTGTCTCTAAGCACATAAGCTGCCTGGTTTCTTGGCAGCGTAATTGTTGAGATTTCCAGTCCATTATAATCCTCCTGCTAAGAAAGACACACACACCACCTAATAAACAATCATAAATAAATAACAGCTTGTGCCAGAATAAAATGTGGGTGCAGATTTAAAAAACAATTTAACTGCAAAAAAAGAGGCACAACATAAACCTGAAATAAAATCTTCAGCCGTCAGTGTCAGAAGTTGGCTCTTACAGGGGGAGAAAATGTATGTGTCCACACCTGCACCCAGATGAGCGGGCTGGGAGTGAACGCAGGCAGGATCAAAGGTAGTAGTGTGCATGCGGGACAGGAACTATGGCCCCTCAGGACTGGCAGCCTTCTCTTCCTTCTCATCTTTGTGTGGGATTGTAGGGAGGGCATCAAGGGGCAGCCTTCTCTCTCTCCCTCGCAAAGTGTGAGTTATCACACTGAGGATCTTTGTGCGCCATGGCAGGTCTGTAGATCACAGCAGAAGCTTGATCAAGAGGAAAAGAGACTTCTCTATGGAGGCAAACCTTAAAATCCAGACTGCCAGCTGCTTCAAGATTTGAGATAAATTAACTTGCTGATTAGGATTTAGCTCTTAACAGTCACACTGACATCCTTGCGGTAATGAGGAGAGAACGCTTCCTCTGCTGGGGAAATCATTTTTCTTGGCTGTTCTCCTATTTCACCCCAAATCCAGGCCCAAGTTTTTCCTGGTGATCTCCTGAGAAGAAGGAGGCTGACTAGCAAATTCATCACTTGAAGTATGATAATGGACTTGCTTCAAGGATGTACAACAGGTGGTTTTAGGTGGACGGCAGTCTGAGGCTGAATCAGGTCTCAGGCTCGGGCAGAGTTAGTGTCGCTGAAGAACACTCTCGAGAGTCAAACCAGTCAGTCCTAAAGGAAATCAGCCCTGGAAGGACTAGTCACTGGAAAGACTGATACTGAAGCTGAACAGCCATTACTTTGGCCACCTGATGCGAAGAGCCAACTCATTGGAAAAGACCCTGATGCTGGGAAAGATCGACGGCAGGAGGAGAAGGGGGCAACAGGGGATGAGATGGTTGGATGGTATCACTGACTCAATGGAGAAGAGCTGAAGCAACACCCAGGAGATAGGGAAGGACAGGGAAGTCTGGGTAAACTGCAGCCCATGGAGTTCCAAAGAGTCAGACAGACTTAGCGACTGAATGAAAACAACTGTTCCTGGGAAGCTGGCAGAACTCAAAACAACCAACTGAATGGGGAAAATATAGTTTGTGCCAATGGGTTCATTTTTGGTAGTTTCTCCTCGAGTTTAGATGTTGCTCTAATACAATAATGAGGAATTTGGGGGAAAAAACCCTCCCTCTTCAAACCCTCTCCTTTGCATTGCTTGCATTATGTAATCATTTTACCTCTGCTTTTGAGTGCTGTAAAAACATGTCACATGTATGGATTGTCACTCATGAAAATCTTTAAAGGGACATTTACTTGTTTGAATCAAAATGAATATATATCATCTAATTTCAACTATGTAGACTGCCTAATATAATGATAGGGAGAAATTTCAGTGAGAAAAATATAGGCATACTTTTGAGCTGTTTCCTTTAAAAATTATAGAACACCTTCTATAAAGAAAGAAGGAGTCCCAAGTCCCAAGAAGATGGCGGAATATCTGCTGAGAGATGAGGGTTACGGAACCCCCAACAAGGATAGACAGTCTGAAAGCTGGGACTGCCTATCCAGGCAGCTGGGTGTATTGCCTCATTCTTCTGTAAGAGGGTGTTAATCACTCATTCGTGTCTGACACTTTGGGACTTCACGCACCGTCGCTCACCAGGCTCCTCTGTCCATGGGATTTTTGCAGGCAAGAATACTGGAGCGGGTTGCCATTTCCTTCTTGAGGGGATCTTCTGAATCCAGGCATCAAACCTGTGTGTGCTGCATCTCCTGCACTGGCAGGAAGATTCTTTGCCACTGAGCCACATAGCACATCTAAAAATATCCTCACAGCAACATTCAGACTGATTTTGACCAAACAACGGGGCACCATAACCTAGCCAATTTGGCACATAAAATTAACCAGCACAGGGGCAAAATGTCTCTCAGGGAAACATTAAATTAGTGTTTGAAAAAGTCACTTGGTAGGGGCTGTTAAATTCAAGTTCAAAATGCTTGTAGGATGGAAGAAATTATTTTGGTTTGGTAATAAATAACATATTCTAGTATCATTTTAGTTACTCTTTGGCTGTGTAACTTTAGGAAGGCATTTGACATCTCTGAGCCTTTTGTTTGTCATCTGTAAAATGAGCAGGCTGGACTCCTATATATTTGTTTATTCATTTTTCTTTCAACAGTTCAACAAAAACTTAATGAATCTCTAAGACAGACCCATCTGGGTTTATGTCTTGTATAAGGTGTTTATTTGAGAGCTACATTATAGAGGCAGCTCAGTGAGTTTTTATCAAGTTTGAGATTGTGAGAGGTAGCAACGACAGCTTCACAGTTGGTCTGTTCTGCATTTTCTCTCATTTTTCCTTCGAGTGTGAGGCAACTTCCAGTCCAAGACCTTTCTGCCTGAAGAACCAGAGGCTAGGATTTAAAATATTGATTTTTGTTAAATTACAGCACTTGCTTGAATGTGATGGGTTCTTTGGCTGATGTCTAATCAATGACAAGACACAGCCATGTGGTTTAATGAAAAATATCATTAAAATAATAAAAATGCAAGTGACTTCCTGGCCTTTGGGTATTACTCTCAGAAAATAAATAAATTTTATAGCAATTTAAAGCCACAAAAAGGGACTAAATAGACAGCTAAAAATATATACTGCATTCACCAATGTACTATATATTATTTAAGTCTATTAAATACAATAATGAACTAATCCACTGAAATAGAGAATCCAGCTTAGTTAAAATGAGTATGGCGCCCTGTTCCACCCAGGTCTTCCATGAGTTGACTAAAGAGGACGCCAGAGGGAAGGGAAATGTGAGGCACGCATGAGAAATGCAAGCAACCCCATTTCAAGAAAGAAAGAGGAAAAGGCGAGTCCTCAGCTCCATAACCAATATCCTCAGATACCACCCATGAAATGAGGGCCAATTGATGGACAATTCCTAAAATCGTGGCTGTTGTCCTGGAATCCCCAGCCATTACAGAACCTAGAAAATTCTATATGGAAGCCTGAGTGAAAACCCACCACCTGGAGCCCCAGCTGCAGCCAGTCTGATTTGGAACCTGCATATGGACTCCTGAGAATTCTGCATCAAGGTGGCCATTGCACCAGCCTCTTAAAAACACATCCCTGCGTTTTACTGAATTGAATTTCTAGAGCCCACCTACGTTGATTAGTATCATTTTAGTTACTCTTTGGCTGTGTAACTTTAGGAAGGCATTTGACATCTCTGAGCCTTTTGTTTGTCATCTGTAAAATGAGCAGGCTGGACTCCTATATATTTGTTTATTCATTTTTCTTTCAACAGTTCAACAAAAACTTAATGAATCTCTAAGACAGACCCATCTGGGTTTATGTCTTGTATAAGGTGTTTATTTGAGAGCTACATTATAGAGGCAGCTCAGTGAGTTTTTATCAAGTTTGAGATTGTGAGAGGTAGCAACGACAGCTTCACAGTTGGTCTGTTCTGCATTTTCTCTCATTTTTCCTTCGAGTGTGAGGCAACTTCCAGTCCAAGACCTTTCTGCCTGAAGAACCAGAGGCTAGGATTTAAAATATTGATTTTTGTTAAATTACAGCACTTGCTTGAATGTGATGGGTTCTTTGGCTGATGTCTAATCAATGACAAGACACAGCCATGTGGTTTAATGAAAAATATCATTAAAATAATAAAAATGCAAGTGACTTCCTGGCCTTTGGGTATTACTCTCAGAAAATAAATAAATTTTATAGCAATTTAAAGCCACAAAAAGGGACTAAATAGACAGCTAAAAATATATACTGCATTCACCAATGTACTATATATTATTTAAGTCTATTAAATACAATAATGAACTAATCCACTGAAATAGAGAATCCAGCTTAGTTAAAATGAGTATGGCGCCCTGTTCCACCCAGGTCTTCCATGAGTTGACTAAAGAGGACGCCAGAGGGAAGGGAAATGTGAGGCACGCATGAGAAATGCAAGCAACCCCATTTCAAGAAAGAAAGAGGAAAAGGCGAGTCCTCAGCTCCATAACCAATATCCTCAGATACCACCCATGAAATGAGGGCCAATTGATGGACAATTCCTAAAATCGTGGCTGTTGTCCTGGAATCCCCAGCCATTACAGAACCTAGAAAATTCTATATGGAAGCCTGAGTGAAAACCCACCACCTGGAGCCCCAGCTGCAGCCAGTCTGATTTGGAACCTGCATATGGACTCCTGAGAATTCTGCATCAAGGTGGCCATTGCACCAGCCTCTTAAAAACACATCCCTGCGTTTTACTGAATTGAATTTCTAGAGCCCACCTACGTGCTTCCAGTGGAGAGGTTTACATAGTAAGAACCCATTGACTGTAGCCCGCCATGCTCCTCTGTCCATGGAATTTCCCAGGCAAGACTACTGGAGTAGGTAGCCATTTCCTCCTCCAGGGGACCTTCCTGACCCAGGGATCAAACCTAGGTCTCCTGCATTGCAGCAGATTCTTTACCATCTGGGCCATCAGAGAATAGAACAACCCTTTAAATAGCATATGTAAAGTCTGAACTGATTTCATAAGCCACATCCATTCTCCCATACACTGATACATCCCTACATTTGCCTTAGCATCCCTACACAATTATCTTTAATGGAAACTGCCAAATGCCTTGCCAACGTCACTGTACCACTCCACAGTCCCACCATCTGCACCAGCAGTGTGTATGAGAGCTCCAATTCCACCACAACATTTACAAAAACTTCCATCTTCTTCTTTAATTTTTTTTTTGATGTGGACTGCTTTAAAGTCTTTATTTAATTTTTTACAATATTGCTTCTGTTTTATGTTTTGTGTTTTTGTCCACGAAGCATGTGGGGTCCTAGTTCCCTGACCAGGGATCAAACCCCCACCCTACCCTGCATTGGAAGGTGGAGTCTTAATCACTGGATTCCTAGGGAAGTCCCCGTCTTTTTCTTTTTACCTGTTCTGGTAGGTTTACTGTGGCACCCAAAGCCCAAGATTGTGAACGTATTTGAATATTGTTACAAGTCATTTGGATATTCTTTTTTTTTTTTTTTTTTTAAAGATTTATTTTTATTTATTTATTTTGGGCGGGAGTCGGGTTGGGGAGGGAGGGGAGCGGGCGGGCCACTTCTATTGGTCTTTCATTTCTCCATTTTCATCTGTCTTTGTTCCTTGGCTCCTGTGGGCCTCCCATCGCGGTGGCGTCTGTCGCTGCAGAGTGCGGGCTCTGGGCGCATGCGCTCCAGAGCTCCGGCTCGGTGATTGGACACATCAGTCCAGCCGCTCCGCGGCACGTGGGATCTTCCCAGGCCAGGGCTCGAACGGGCGCCCCTTGCACTGCAAGGCAGTGTCCTTACCCACTGGACTACCAGGGGAAGCCCTGGATATTCTCTTATGTGAAGTGACTATTCAAGTCTTTTATTCATTTTAAGATTTTATTTTTTGACTTTTAAAATTTCTCTCTTGATCCCCCTCTTCCTCCATATAGTCTGGGACACATTCTCTATATATCCTTCAGTATATGCATTTTATATATCTACATATATATATGTGCATGTGTGCATATGTGTGTATATTACAAAATATATGAGTATATATATATATATATATATTGCAAAATATCTTTGCTGCTTTGTAGACTCCATTTTCTCTTCACTGTAACATTGTTTACTAACAAAAATTCTTATTTTTAATGTTTTTCTTTGTATCAATATTTTAATGTGCTTTGTGTGTATTTTTTATTATAAAAGTAAAAGCTCTTCCCATATAAAATATGCAAAATTTAGAAAAAGCACTAATACAAAAGAGTAAATAAAAGCCAACAGCAATCTCACCAGCAGGAAGATTGTTACTACTATCATTTTATATCATTTTAGTTTTGTGTGTGTATGTTTCACGTAATTCAAATACAACTATGTATACACTTGTGTCATGCTTCCTTTATTTTTAATACCCATTTGCTCATATTGCTTAAAATTCTTCAAAAGCCTTTTTTTTAAGGGATTATATGTCATCTACAAATCTCCTAACTCATATAAAGAGTCCTTATAAATATTGTATATATCAAGTATAATTCTTTTTATAATGAGATGGATGTTATGTGCATGCATTTTAAACTGCATGATAAACATTTATAGCAAAATTACTAAGTCTGAAGTCTAAATATTAGTTCAGTTCCCTGATACCTATTTTAGAATGCTTTTAGAAAGATTTAACCAATTTGCTACTCGATCATTGCTAGGAGAGTCCTCGCTGTCCTCTTGGCCATACTGGTGTCATAGACCTGTGACAATGTGATGCCTCAAACGGTAATTTTCTTTTTAATTTTAAAAAGTTTGGGTATTGTTCATATGTTTACTGGTCACTTGTACTTCTTATTTTGTGGCTTATGTCCAACACTTTTTTCATGAACCTTTCAGAGCTACAATTCGATGTTTTAGGATTCCAACTAATGTGTGATAGTAATAACTATTTCCTTGTATACAAACAGATGTAATAAGACACATAGAAAAAGATCTGAAAAAATAAGATGCTACTGAGAATAAATGGTGGCTAAAGAGATTTTCAGTCTCATGGGAAAATTTTAAATTACTTATGTGTTTAAATAATTTTAAAAATTGATTTTTAAAGGAATATTTGAGTTCCTTGACCTCAGCTGCTAATTTGCTGTCATAAGATTTGAGTGACTCTTTTTTTTTTTTTTTAATCTTAATGGCAGCACTGTGCAGCATGTAGGACCTTAATTCCTCAACCAGGCATCAAAACTGAACCCCCTGCTCTAGAAGCATGCAGTCCTAACCACTGGACTACCAGAGAAGCCCCCTCTTTGTTCTTCAGTGGTAGTAACTGCAAGGCTCAGCACCCTTCTCTACACACAAGTGCAGGGCTTGGAGAGGTCTGCTCTGGTGAAAGCTTTGAGTCAGATGCACAGATGCATGCTTGGTCACTTGGTCATGTCCAACTCTTTGCAACCCCATGGACCATAGCCCACCAGGCACCTCTGCCCATGGCATACTCCAGGCCAGAATGCTGAAGTGGGTTGCTGTGCCCTCCTCCAGGGGATCTTCCCAACCTGGGCATCAAACCCATGCCTCCTATGTCTCCTGCTTTGCAGGCAGATTCTTTACCACTGAGCCACCTGGGAAGCCCACAAGATGTGAGGTGCCTACCCATAAGGCAGGATTCACTGAGATTCTGCGGCTGATAATGATTTATGTATATATCAAGTATAATTCTTTTTATAATGAGATGGATGTTATGTGCATGCATTTTAAACTGCATGATAAACATTTATAGCAAAATTACTAAGTCTGAAGTCTAAATATTAGTTCAGTTCCCTGATACCTATTTTAGAATGCTTTTAGAAAGATTTAACCAATTTGCTACTCGATCATTGCTAGGAGAGTCCTCGCTGTCCTCTTGGCCATACTGGTGTCATAGACCTGTGACAATGTGATGCCTCAAACGGTAATTTTCTTTTTAATTTTAAAAAGTTTGGGTATTGTTCATATGTTTACTGGTCACTTGTACTTCTTATTTTGTGGCTTATGTCCAACACTTTTTTCATGAACCTTTCAGAGCTACAATTCGATGTTTTAGGATTCCAACTAATGTGTGATAGTAATAACTATTTCCTTGTATACAAACAGATGTAATAAGACACATAGAAAAAGATCTGAAAAAATAAGATGCTACTGAGAATAAATGGTGGCTAAAGAGATTTTCAGTCTCATGGGAAAATTTTAAATTACTTATGTGTTTAAATAATTTTAAAAATTGATTTTTAAAGGAATATTTGAGTTCCTTGACCTCAGCTGCTAATTTGCTGTCATAAGATTTGAGTGACTCTTTTTTTTTTTTTTTAATCTTAATGGCAGCACTGTGCAGCATGTAGGACCTTAATTCCTCAACCAGGCATCAAAACTGAACCCCCTGCTCTAGAAGCATGCAGTCCTAACCACTGGACTACCAGAGAAGCCCCCTCTTTGTTCTTCAGTGGTAGTAACTGCAAGGCTCAGCACCCTTCTCTACACACAAGTGCAGGGCTTGGAGAGGTCTGCTCTGGTGAAAGCTTTGAGTCAGATGCACAGATGCATGCTTGGTCACTTGGTCATGTCCAACTCTTTGCAACCCCATGGACCATAGCCCACCAGGCACCTCTGCCCATGGCATACTCCAGGCCAGAATGCTGAAGTGGGTTGCTGTGCCCTCCTCCAGGGGATCTTCCCAACCTGGGCATCAAACCCATGCCTCCTATGTCTCCTGCTTTGCAGGCAGATTCTTTCCCCACTGAGCCACCTGGGAAGCCCACAAGATGTGAGGTGCCTACCCATAAGGCAGGATTCACTGAGATTCTGCGGCTGATGGCTCAGTTATGTCCATCATGGGGGAGGGGGAGTCAAGGAGCAGATGGACAGCGTGCATTCCAAGCAGGGATCATTTGTGCTTTAGATGCTTAGATTTTATCACTGTGCTACGACGTTTTAAATGAGCCCAGAAGGCAGGGAGAGCAGGATGAGACACAGAAACTAAGCGTACAGGTCAATTTTAAAACAAGAAATTCGGGACTTCCATGGTGATCCAGTGGTTTAAGACTCTGCCTTCAAGGAGTTCAGGTTTGATCCCTGGTCAAGGAGCTAAGACCCCACATGCCTGAGGCCAAAAGCCCAAAACATTGAGAAAAGAAGCAAATATTACTTGGGGAGCTCAAACTGGAGCTCTGTGACAACCTAGAAGGGTCAGACGGGCAGGAGACGGGAGGGAGGTTCAAGAGAGAGGGGACACATGTATACCTATGGCTGATTCATGTGGCTAAATGGCAGAAACCCCACACCATACTGTAAAGCAATTATCCTCCAATTAAGAATAAATGAGGGCTTCCCTGGTGGTCCAGTGGGTAAGGACAATGCCTTGCAGTACAAGGGGCACCGGTTTGATCCCTGGCCTGGGAAGATCCCATGTGCCGCGGAGCGGCTGGACCGATGTGTCCAATTACCAAGCCAGAGCTCTGGAGAGGGTGCACTCAGAACTGGTGCTCTGCGACAACAGAAGCCACTGCAATGGAAGGCCCAAACGGGCCAAAAGAACAAAGATGGATGAAAATAGATAAATGAAAGACCAGTAGAAGTGGCCCGCCCTCCCCTCTCCCTCCCCAACCTGCCCCCCGCAAAAAAAATTTAAAAAAAAAAAGAATAAATGACTTTTTAAAAAGGAAGCAATATTGTAACAAGTTCAGTAGGGACTTCGAAAATGGTCCACATCAGAAAGTCTTGAAAAAAATATAAATGAGATAAGAAACTTATTTAGTGTTATCAAAAACAAAATAGAGGGCTTCCCTGGTGGTCCAGTGGGTAAGGACACCGCCTGGCAGTGTAAGGGGCGCCAGTTCGATCCCTGGCCTGGGAGGATCCCACGTGCTGCAGAGCGGCTGGACTGATGTGTCCAACTACCACACCAGAGCTCTGGAGCGCATGCTCCTGGAGCCGGTGCTCTGCAACAAGAGAGGCCACTGCGATGCGAGGCCCACACAGGCCAAAGAACAAAAGATGGAAATGAATGAAAGACCAATAGAAGTGGCCAAAAAAAAAAAAAAAAAGTCAAGAAAGAAATAGAAAATAAATGCATAGGCCCATAGCTATTTAAGGATATTCATATTTAATTTTCACTTGATTTAAACAGTTGTCTACTTTGTCTAAGCTGTTTTGAGATCTTCTCTCCCAGTTAGTCTGTCTCTTTCTGAAACCCGAGATGCTGTTATTTTATTGCATGATGACAGCTGATTAATTCTTCCTGTTGGTTAGTGTGCCTTTAGCTGAGCTCCTTCACGAGGGCGTACTTTCTAAGGTGAAGAGGGCGTATTTTACGCAGGAATCATCTTTTAAATCACTTCCAGGCTAACACCTCTACCCAACCAGGGTAGAGAAACTTTTCGAACCCATGGACCAAGGACAGGGAAGCCTAGCGTGCTGCAGTCCATGGGGCAGCAAAGAGTCGGTTGCAAGGGAGTGACTGAACAGCAACAAGACACCAGTCAGTTAAGGGTTAACTAACAATTGAAAGGGAAAGCAAATGGATTTCGAGAGGGGTTTTTGAGGTAGGAGTCATAGGAATTGGTGGCACAGAGGAAGTGGGAAGAGAGAGGTTGAAGAACTCCCAGCATGGTTGGAGGGACTGTACTCTGTCAACAGGGAATTCTGGGAGAGGCAGCAGAGTCCCAGGGGAGGTGTGGTCTCCCCAGGGAGAGTGAGCTGTGAGCAGGCAGGGTCAGGCCAGCACCCAGTCACATTTGAGGAGGCACTACCTGAAAGCATTGTCTTGGGGACCAAGCCCACGCTGTCCTTTGTCTTAGAAGCTTAAGGGCACCGAGAGTACTCAAGCATTTTGGTGGATCTTTCACCATGGGACCTTGAGTGATGCTCTTAACAACTTTGTGTCTTGGTTCTTCCACCTTTGATCGCAGAATGATATTCTTGGCAAAGATTTATGAACTAAGACTTGCAAAGGCCTTTGAAAACATTGGCTGAAGGCTCAACATAAATTACTTTATTAAGTATTAATGAATGCTTCCAGTTTGCAGGTTAGCCTGAAGAGCAAGAAAAAAGTGAAAGTGTTAGTTGCTCAGTCATGTCTGATTCTTTTCGACCCCATGGACTGCAGCCCACCAGACTCTTCTGTGGAATTCTCCAGGCAGGAATACTGGAGTGGGTGGTCATTCCCGTCTCCAGGGAATCTTCCTGACCTAGGGATCGAATCTGGGTCTCCTGCATTGGTGAGCAGATTCTTTATCACTGAGCCACCAGGGAAACCGTTTTGAAGGATGCACAATATCAAATGTATACTGACCTGGATTTAGCATCCTGGTAAGAAGGTTCACTCTGTGAGACCATGCAAGCCCCAGTGAGTCCCCAAGCAGACCAGTTCAAACAGACTCTTCATGCTGTCATGTGACTAAGAGGCTCAGCCCACAGGGTGATGGGAAAGTGTGGGTGGCAAGTTAAAGACACAGCAGGCTAAGACTGCTCCAAATACAGTCCGTCTATGCAGGGCGCCAGGACAGCGAGCTTTCTGCCTTTTTGCCCCATATAATTCTTTCTGAACAGCAGTGCTGATGTGTAAAGCAGGTGAGACAATTTAGATGAGTGCGTTTGTGATTTATCACTGTACAAAAGGCCAGAGTCAGGGGAAAATGTAAAGTCAGCAACACCCAGAAACCCTCTCCACAAGGTCTAACCGATCTGTACTCTTTGTCCCAGAACATACTAAGGATCTGGGAGAGGACTCCCAGCATGGTTGGAGGGACTGTACTCTGTCAACAGGGAATTCTGGGAGGCAGCAGAGTCCCAGGGGAGGTGTGGTCTCCCCAGGGAGAGTGAGCTGTGAGCAGGCAGGGTCAGGCCAGCACCCAGTCACATTTGAGGAGGCACTACCTGAAAGCATTGTCTTGGGGACCAAGCCCACGCTGTCCTTTGTCTTAGAAGCTTAAGGGCACCGAGAGTACTCAAGCATTTTGGTGGATCTTTCACCATGGGACCTTGAGTGATGCTCTTAACAACTTTGTGTCTTGGTTCTTCCACCTTTGATCGCAGAATGATATTCTTGGCAAAGATTTATGAACTAAGACTTGCAAAGGCCTTTGAAAACATTGGCTGAAGGCTCAACATAAATTACTTTATTAAGTATTAATGAATGCTTCCAGTTTGCAGGTTAGCCTGAAGAGCAAGAAAAAAGTGAAAGTGTTAGTTGCTCAGTCATGTCTGATTCTTTTCGACCCCATGGACTGCAGCCCACCAGACTCTTCTGTGGAATTCTCCAGGCAGGAATACTGGAGTGGGTGGTCATTCCCGTCTCCAGGGAATCTTCCTGACCTAGGGATCGAATCTGGGTCTCCTGCATTGGTGAGCAGATTCTTTATCACTGAGCCACCAGGGAAACCGTTTTGAAGGATGCACAATATCAAATGTATACTGACCTGGATTTAGCATCCTGGTAAGAAGGTTCACTCTGTGAGACCATGCAAGCCCCAGTGAGTCCCCAAGCAGACCAGTTCAAACAGACTCTTCATGCTGTCATGTGACTAAGAGGCTCAGCCCACAGGGTGATGGGAAAGTGTGGGTGGCAAGTTAAAGACACAGCAGGCTAAGACTGCTCCAAATACAGTCCGTCTATGCAGGGCGCCAGGACAGCGAGCTTTCTGCCTTTTTGCCCCATATAATTCTTTCTGAACAGCAGTGCTGATGTGTAAAGCAGGTGAGACAATTTAGATGAGTGCGTTTGTGATTTATCACTGTACAAAAGGCCAGAGTCAGGGGAAAATGTAAAGTCAGCAACACCCAGAAACCCTCTCCACAAGGTCTAACCGATCTGTACTCTTTGTCCCAGAACATACTAACCCAATTCTTCTTGCTTCTATAGAATACCTTTTGATATCTTTCTTTCTAACTAGTGAACTTCCAAAATGGGCTTCCAAATTTCAGCTGTACTGGAAGAAAGTTTAAGCACTTGTATTTCCTTTGTAGCTGATTATTTTTTAAAATCTCTTTTACTGAACCTTTACAAAGCAATGAAATATATAGCATAGCAGTACATACATATTGCTTATTAATAAATATCCATTAATTAGGATATGTGAGCCCATTTATTTTAACTGATAGTGATGCATAATCCAAAGTTGAAAAACTATGACTTTAATCAATCAATTCAACATGTAGTCATAGCTTCTCATTCCTCAGAGCAGCATAATTTTTTTTCAAACTTTAAGCTTTTTCTTTTGTATTGGGGTATAGTTGATTAACAATGTTGTGGAGGTTTCAGGTGAAGAGCAATACATATACATGTAATTTTGTGTTGCTTTTCTTTTACAAATAATAGTGCTGATCTAAGTTAACGTTTAGATGGATGGCCTGTGACATTTATAATTAGAGTCATGTCCTTCCTCCTTATTAAGTGATGCTGAGAAAACCAGGTCATCACCAGTGCTCCCCCTGGGCAATGATTAAATAGAATGAAGTTGACAACTGGAGGTTTTCATTTCATTTCCTAAGTCAAGGTGAGGGACAGGAATGAATACAAGAATGAATCAGGGCTTCCCTGGTGGTCCAGTGGGTAAGGACACCGCCTTGCAGCGCAAGGGGCGCGGGTCCAATCCCTGGCCTGGGAAGATCCCACGAGCTGCGGAGCGGCTGGACCCATGTGTCCAATTACCAAGCCAGAGCTCTGGAGCGCATGCACCCAGAGCCGGCGCTCTGCGACAACAGAGGCCACCGCAATGGGAGGCCCACACGGGCCAAAGAACAAAGACAGATGAAAATGGAGAAATGAAAGACCAATAGAAGTGGCCCGCCGGTCCCCCTCCCCCAACTCGACCCAAAAAATAAATAAATTAATTAAATGTTTTTTAAAAAATTAAAAAAAAAAAGAAAGAGAAAATAGACACATGAAAGTGGCCTGCCCACCCCCCTCCCTCCCCACTCCCACCAAAAAAAAAGAATGAATCACCACCTCTTTCTCGTTGTGAAGATTTGAAAGTGATCACGTGTGGTTCACCAGGAATAAGGTAGAGGATAGAAATATTTTCTATTTTAATTTGTGCGTCTCCACAGTTGGGTCCTTAGCTTTTCCTAAAAGTGATGGATGACACTTTCATAACACTATATATACTAAGGTGTATTCAAACCAGTCAACCCTAAAGGAGATCAACCCTGAATATTCACTGGAGGGACTGATGCTGAAGCCGAAGCTCCAATCCTCTGGATATCTGATGCCAAGAGCTGACTCAGTGGAGAAGACCCAGATGCTGGGAAAGATGGGGGGCAGGAGGAAAAGAGGGTATCAGAGGATAAGGTGGTTAAATAGCACCACCACTCAATGGACATGAATTTGAACAAACTCCAAGAGATAAGGAAGAACAGGGAAGCCTGGCAATGCTGCAGTCTGAAGAGCAATACATATACATGTAATTTTGTGTTGCTTTTCTTTTACAAATAATAGTGCTGATCTAAGTTAACGTTTAGATGGATGGCCTGTGACATTTATAATTAGAGTCATGTCCTTCCTCCTTATTAAGTGATGCTGAGAAAACCAGGTCATCACCAGTGCTCCCCCTGGGCAATGATTAAATAGAATGAAGTTGACAACTGGAGGTTTTCATTTCATTTCCTAAGTCAAGGTGAGGGACAGGAATGAATACAAGAATGAATCAGGGCTTCCCTGGTGGTCCAGTGGGTAAGGACACCGCCTTGCAGCGCAAGGGGCGCGGGTCCAATCCCTGGCCTGGGAAGATCCCACGAGCTGCGGAGCGGCTGGACCCATGTGTCCAATTACCAAGCCAGAGCTCTGGAGCGCATGCACCCAGAGCCGGCGCTCTGCGACAACAGAGGCCACCGCAATGGGAGGCCCACACGGGCCAAAGAACAAAGACAGATGAAAATGGAGAAATGAAAGACCAATAGAAGTGGCCCGCCGGTCCCCTCCCCCACCCCCACCCCAAAAATAAATAAATTAATTAAATGTTTTTTAAAAAATTAAAAAAAAAAAGAAAGAGAAAATAGACACATGAAAGTGGCCTGCCCACCCCCCTCCCTCCCCACTCCCACCAAAAAAAAAGAATGAATCACCACCTCTTTCTCGTTGTGAAGATTTGAAAGTGATCACGTGTGGTTCACCAGGAATAAGGTAGAGGATAGAAATATTTTCTATTTTAATTTGTGCGTCTCCACAGTTGGGTCCTTAGCTTTTCCTAAAAGTGATGGATGACACTTTCATAACACTATATATACTAAGGTGTATTCAAACCAGTCAACCCTAAAGGAGATCAACCCTGAATATTCACTGGAGGGACTGATGCTGAAGCCGAAGCTCCAATCCTCTGGATATCTGATGCCAAGAGCTGACTCAGTGGAGAAGACCCAGATGCTGGGAAAGATGGGGGGCAGGAGGAAAAGAGGGTATCAGAGGATAAGGTGGTTAAATAGCACCACCACTCAATGGACATGAATTTGAACAAACTCCAAGAGATAAGGAAGAACAGGGAAGCCTGGCATGCTGCAGTCCATAGAGCCATGGAGTCGAACATGACTTAGCGACTAAACAACAAACAAATATACTAATGACTGGGAGCATTTGTTGTGGTCAGAGAAGGTCACTTAGTCTTCCTTGTCATCTCCTTTTACAGAATTTAATTTATAATACTGTCAAACGGAAAATGTTTACAGTAAATGAGTCACCCTTTGCTGAAATCATTTTGTTAAGTGATCCGACAGTCCAAAACTACAGTTGTATCAGAAATGTATTCTTTTTGACGGTTTCATATCCCCTGAGCACCCATAAACACCCATCTGGCTCTTATGCCCTAGCTGGTTTTTAGCACACAGTGTTCAAATGTTCTATTTCATCTGTCTGGAAATCCCTCCCAGTGCTCCATCTCCAGCTAAACCTACTCACATTTAAAGCTTCTGATTAAATGCCACTTCCTTGGAGAAGACTTCCAATACTCTTTTAAATTAGGCTGCCCTGTTTTAATATATCATTGCACACTGTATTTTCCCTTCATGTTTCAATTTATTGTACATTTCCTACATATTTTAGCAATTTATACTACTACAGTTATTTTTATTATCATTTCTCTCATGGAAGATACACAAGTATAGTGTTTGTGCCTATTAGATCCACATCTGTATTCTAGAATGTTACGTGACCCAGAAGAGGGAGCTGAAGATATATTTATTGATGGATGGTTTTTTTTCTACATAACTCACTGTCATTCTCAAAAAGAAACTAAAAACTTTCAATCATTTCAAGATATTTGGGTTATTGAACTATCTTTTTCAAGAACAAAGTAGTTTTGTATGTGACCGTCTGGTTTCCCAAAGAGGTATCTATTTACTTCCAGGCTGATGCCTTTTGAAATGTCCACTAAAGGGTTAATGTACGCAGAGAGCAATTGGAGTTCACATCCTTGGTTTGGGAAAGAAAACATTTTAAAATTGGATACCTCAAGATCAGAGGTTAAGCCATAACAAAAATCAAGGCTGAAGTGGTTACAGTATATCAGTAGTGCTTCCCCTAAGATTCTATTTAAAAATTAATTGGAGGGCTTCCCTGGTGGTTCAGTGGGTAAAGAGTACAACTTGCACTGCAAGGGGCACTGGTTCAGTTTCTGGCACGGGAAGATTCCACATGCTGCGGAGAGGCTGGACCGGTGTGTCCAATTACAAGCCAGTGCTCTGGAGCGTATGCGCCCAGAGCCAGTGCTCAGCTACAGGAGAAGCCACTGTGGTGGGAGGCCCACACAGACCAACGAACAAAGAAAGTAAATAAATGGAAGACCAATAGAAGTGGCCAAAAATTAAAAAAAAAAATTTAAATTTGGGGTCCAAAAGTTGTTATTAATATTTAAGAAAAAACAAAATGCTCATACCTTTATCCTCAGTGAGACTGCACAGGATGACTGAAATGTCATATTCTTTCCATCTTGATTAGAATTAATCAAACATGATCACTCATGCTGATCAGTTCCTTTCTTTGGCTGAGAGCAGATGTTACATCAAATTAATAAAAGGTAGAAATTTATGTATGACTTTATAAGTGTAGTTTGTTCACTAGATGGTGGCTTTCAAATATGTAAGGACTAGTAGGAAAACAGTATAAAAGGAATCCCTGATGGTGAAGAATTTAGGAGCCTTATAATCAACAGTTGTCAGGAGGTGGGTGGACATCCAGCTGTGCCAAATAACATAACAATTTTCTTCTGGAGAGCAGCATAAATTAGGAACTAAATGATGAAAATTAGTGCTTAGAGTTGGCCTATTAAAAAGTCATTCTCAAAAAGAAACTAAAAACTTTCAATCATTTCAAGATATTTGGGTTATTGAACTATCTTTTTCAAGAACAAAGTAGTTTTGTATGTGACCGTCTGGTTTCCCAAAGAGGTATCTATTTACTTCCAGGCTGATGCCTTTTGAAATGTCCACTAAAGGGTTAATGTACGCAGAGAGCAATTGGAGTTCACATCCTTGGTTTGGGAAAGAAAACATTTTAAAATTGGATACCTCAAGATCAGAGGTTAAGCCATAACAAAATCAAGGCTGAAGTGGTTACAGTATATCAGTAGTGCTTCCCCTAAGATTCTATTTAAAAATTAATTGGAGGGCTTCCCTGGTGGTTCAGTGGGTAAAGAGTACAACTTGCACTGCAAGGGGCACTGGTTCAGTTTCTGGCACGGGAAGATTCCACATGCTGCGGAGAGGCTGGACCGGTGTGTCCAATTACAAGCCAGTGCTCTGGAGCGTATGCGCCCAGAGCCAGTGCTCAGCTACAGGAGAAGCCACTGTGGTGGGAGGCCCACACAGACCAACGAACAAAGAAAGTAAATAAATGGAAGACCAATAGAAGTGGCCAAAAATTAAAAAAAAAAATTAATTGGAGTCCAAAAGTTGTTTTTAATATTTAAGAAAAAACAAAATGCTCATACCTTTATCCTCAGTGAGACTGCACAGGATGACTGAAATGTCATATTCTTTCCATCTTGATTAGAATTAATCAAACATGATCACTCATGCTGATCAGTTCCTTTCTTTGGCTGAGAGCAGATGTTACATCAAATTAATAAAAGGTAGAAATTTATGTATGACTTTATAAGTGTAGTTTGTTCACTAGATGGTGGCTTTCAAATATGTAAGGACTAGTAGGAAAACAGTATAAAAGGAATCCCTGATGGTGAAGAATTTAGGAGCCTTATAATCAACAGTTGTCAGGAGGTGGGTGGACATCCAGCTGTGCCAAATAACATAACAATTTTCTTCTGGAGAGCAGCATAAATTAGGAACTAAATGATGAAAATTAGTGCTTAGAGTTGGCCTATTAAAAAGTCATAATTACTAACAGTTCCTGGGGAGGTTCAAGGGGCATGACATATGATTCACAGAAATAAGAATCAAGAACTTCCAGGCAGCCTTGGAAATTATTTTCCCTAATTCCCAGCAAATACTCTTGATCTCTGCTTTACAGAAAAATTAGGTATCGTTAAGGAATAACTTCCTTAGCTTTCCTGCACCATGTCTGCAAACTGGCTTGCTCCTCTAGTCCGAGGCTGATCCACTGTCTCAGCTCCAGACCCCACTTTCCTGACCATATCAGAATTATCCTTCTGATTCTTGAATCTTCAGTCTTCATTCTCTAGCTCTGCGGCATTCTGAGCTCATTGAATCTTTCTCATCAGCACTTAAATATAGTCAAATTGCTCAGGTCTTAAAAAAATAAACACATACAAAGAATGCTTTGATCTCAGTACCTTCCAGATCCTTTTTTTCTTTTCTCCAACTGAGAGATTTCTCTATACTTTTCATCTTTACCAGGTTCTCTTTACAACCCCTCAACACATTTGCTGTCTGGACTCAAACACCTGCCCTGCCACAGGAGCGAGCATCTCCTGAGCCACCAGAGAATTCAATGTATATTTCTTAGTCCTTATCTTACTTGATGGAGAGCATGGTTATTATCTTCAATGACAGGAGATGAATTAGTATACTTATGGCCACAGAAGGGAGAGTGGAAAAGAAGGAAAGAAAAATGCAATACATATTTCATGAATGAGCAGTATCCTGGAAGCGTGAGACTGCACAGGATGACTGAAATGTCATATTCTTTCCATCTTGATTAGAATTAATCAAACATGATCACTCATGCTGATCAGTTCCTTTCTTTGGCTGAGAGCAGATGTTACATCAAATTAATAAAAGGTAGAAATTTATGTATGACTTTATAAGTGTAGTTTGTTCACTAGATGGTGGCTTTCAAATATGTAAGGACTAGTAGGAAAACAGTATAAAAGGAATCCCTGATGGTGAAGAATTTAGGAGCCTTATAATCAACAGTTGTCAGGAGGTGGGTGGACATCCAGCTGTGCCAAATAACATAACAATTTTCTTCTGGAGAGCAGCATAAATTAGGAACTAAATGATGAAAATTAGTGCTTAGAGTTGGCCTATTAAAAAGTCATAATTACTAACAGTTCCTGGGGAGGTTCAAGGGGCATGACATATGATTCACAGAAATAAGAATCAAGAACTTCCAGGCAGCCTTGGAAATTATTTTCCCTAATTCCCAGCAAATACTCTTGATCTCTGCTTTACAGAAAAATTAGGTATCGTTAAGGAATAACTTCCTTAGCTTTCCTGCACCATGTCTGCAAACTGGCTTGCTCCTCTAGTCCGAGGCTGATCCACTGTCTCAGCTCCAGACCCCACTTTCCTGACCATATCAGAATTATCCTTCTGATTCTTGAATCTTCAGTCTTCATTCTCTAGCTCTGCGGCATTCTGAGCTCATTGAATCTTTCTCATCAGCACTTAAATATAGTCAAATTGCTCAGGTCTTAAAAAAATAAACACATACAAAGAATGCTTTGATCTCAGTACCTTCCAGATCCTTTTTTTCTTTTCTCCAACTGAGAGATTTCTCTATACTTTTCATCTTTACCAGGTTCTCTTTACAACCCCTCAACACATTTGCTGTCTGGACTCAAACACCTGCCCTGCCACAGGAGCGAGCATCTCCTGAGCCACCAGAGAATTCAATGTATATTTCTTAGTCCTTATCTTACTTGATGGAGAGCATGGTTATTATCTTCAATGACAGGAGATGAATTAGTATACTTATGGCCACAGAAGGGAGAGTGGAAAAGAAGGAAAGAAAAATGCAATACATATTTCATGAATGAGCAGTATCCTGGAAGCAGTGTGTGAGATCAAGAAGCAGCTTCAGGCTTTCCTGGTGGTCCAGTGGGTAAAGACACCACCTTGGAGTGCAAAGGGTGCCAGTTCGATCCCTGGCCTGGGAAGAATCTACATGCCGCCAAGCAGCTGGACTGATGTGTCCAACTAGTGAGTCAGCGCTCTGGAGCGCATGCCCCCAGAACTGGTGCTCTGCGACAAGAGAGGCCACTGCAATGGGAGGCCCAGGCAGGCCAAGGAACAAAGATGGATGACAAATAAATGAAAGACCAATAGAAGTGGCCAAAAAAAAAAACAACAAAAAACAAGTAGCAGCTAAGACATCGGGTGTGTTAATGAAAAAAACAAGGCTCTTCTCAGAAGTAAGAACAAAGCAAGAAAAGGCAAGTGAAGAGGCCCATACATTTTGAGCTGGAGGTGCAGAAATGCTAAGGTCCTGATATATGTTCTCAATTATTCAAAATGAGGAAAGATCCTCTCTTGAGAATGAGGGATGCAGAGGTGGGGCTGTCATCTCAGAGAAGGGTGGAAAAGTGTAGCATATTGGCAGGAGCAAACCCTAGGCCAACTGAGAGTTCTATGTGGCCATCGATATTTCTCCTGGAGCTGAGATCCAAATGTGGCAAGACGAGTGAACACAACACTATCATCAGTGGAAACTCACTTGCTCCAGTTATTTAGGAATAAAAAGCACACGTTGCTCTGTGAGAGTGGCTGTCCCAAGTTGGATTCCAAGAAGGCATTTATCCAAGGAAATATTTACTCATCCAAGAAAGACCAGTAAGTTAAAAGAATTCTAGTAATTTCGGGTAACATCCACCAATACTAATAATGAAAAAGAATGCTGATTTATGAATGCTTCCAAAGTAATTAATGAGCCCAACAGAGTTTCTTGTTAAGATCCAAAGGATGCCAGTATAGAAGAGACGAAAGGCACTGATAAGAATGTGGTTTCTGTTAAATAGGTTATGGAAGAAGCCCAAAAAATATTGAAGTGGCAAACATTTCAAAGAGAAACAGTGGAGAGAGTCCAAATACGCAGTGACTCCCTGGAATAGGTCCAGTAGGATCTGTGTTAGTTTTAACCTCCTCTTGTCCTAAAACAAGTCACCAGGATACAACAAAATAGTTGTCACGTTTTAACTAAGCGAGAGGAAAAACTCCTTATAACTAGATTCAATGAGTGTTAAACTCCCTAAGGTAAATCACACAATGAAATCAGGGATTGTCCGGCTATGGCCAGTGGGCCACTTTCACCCCCCCCCCCCCAAGGCCGTAATGTCTTCTAGTTTCCATGGAAATCTTCTTCATATAGGGAAAAATGAAAAAAAAGGGGGGGGACAAATAAATGAAAGACCAATAGAAGTGGCCAAAATAAACAACAAAAAACAAGTAGCAGCTAAGACATCGGGTGTGTTAATGAAAAAAACAAGGCTCTTCTCAGAAGTAAGAACAAAGCAAGAAAAGGCAAGTGAAGAGGCCCATACATTTTGAGCTGGAGGTGCAGAAATGCTAAGGTCCTGATATATGTTCTCAATTATTCAAAATGAGGAAAGATCCTCTCTTGAGAATGAGGGATGCAGAGGTGGGGCTGTCATCTCAGAGAAGGGTGGAAAAGTGTAGCATATTGGCAGGAGCAAACCCTAGGCCAACTGAGAGTTCTATGTGGCCATCGATATTTCTCCTGGAGCTGAGATCCAAATGTGGCAAGACGAGTGAACACAACACTATCATCAGTGGAAACTCACTTGCTCCAGTTATTTAGGAATAAAAAGCACACGTTGCTCTGTGAGAGTGGCTGTCCCAAGTTGGATTCCAAGAAGGCATTTATCCAAGGAAATATTTACTCATCCAAGAAAGACCAGTAAGTTAAAAGAATTCTAGTAATTTCGGGTAACATCCACCAATACTAATAATGAAAAAGAATGCTGATTTATGAATGCTTCCAA
The DNA here is from genome assembly GCA_022376925.1 of Tragulus kanchil. Taxonomy (NCBI): domain Eukaryota; kingdom Metazoa; phylum Chordata; class Mammalia; order Artiodactyla; family Tragulidae; genus Tragulus; species Tragulus kanchil. Next base: position 69,511,723 of record JAIOJX010000003.1, on the reverse strand, counting down.
AGTAATTAATGAGCCCAACAGAGTTTCTTGTTAAGATCCAAAGGATGCCAGTATAGAAGAGACGAAAGGCACTGATAAGAATGTGGTTTCTGTTAAATAGGTTATGGAAGAAGCCCAAAAAATATTGAAGTGGCAAACATTTCAAAGAGAAACAGTGGAGAGAGTCCAAATACGCAGTGACTCCCCTGGAATAGGTCCAGTAGGATCTGTGTTAGTTTTAACCTCCTCTTGTCCTAAAACAAGTCACCAGGATACAACAAAATAGTTGTCACGTTTTAACTAAGCGAGAGAGGAAAAAACTCCTTATAACTAGATTCAATGAGTGTTAAACTCCCTAAGGTAAATCACACGCAATGAAATCAGGGATTGTCCGGCTATGGCCAGTGGGCCACTTTCAGCCTTCTTCTGTCTTCCTTCCTTCCTCCCTCTCTCCCTTTTTGTTTCTTCCTCTTCTTTCTTTTCAAGGCCCACAGACTAAACGTGTCTTCTAATGGTTTCATTTACAATGGTTACATAACTACCTTCATAAAACCTTTGATTTTTGTTCCTTGACCAGCAATGCCTAAAATATTTACTACTTCATGATTTACAGAAAAGTAAATGGCAACCCACCCTGATCTAAATGTGGGAAAACAAGAAAGTGAGTCTCAAGAGGGGAGATATGATTCGAATATGATGACCATGTTATTTATTCATTCAAACTAGTCCATTTGCACTCATTTTCATATAATCATAAAGAATTTACCCTGCATTTTATCACTTACCACTTAAAAATCAATCCTATGCAATTGTTAAGTGAGGGGGTTGACTTTGTGGTATTTAAGGACTTTTCCATCTCCATCACGGGGCCTTCCCTGGAGGCTCAGTGGTAAAGAATATGCCTGCAATGCAGGAGATGCAGGTTTGATTCCTGGGTCAGAAAGATAACCCTGGAAAAAGAAATGGCTACTCACGCCAGTATTCTTGCCTTGGAAATAGCATGGACAGGGAAGCCTAGTGGGCTACAGTCCATTGGGTCACAAAGAGTTGGACTCAACTTAGCAACTGAACAACAGCAACAACAGTACTTGAAGAATGATAGTTTCCCACCCTGAGAAGGCAAATTACCTCCATAGTGGCCTGGAAAAAGGAATATAACAGAACACGAGGCCACATGCACTGGAGAGAACGTTTGGAAAGGACCAGGAACCCTGGTCAAGGATAGACATTTCCCTCAGCAGCAGCATTACTGTCCAAGTCTGCTGGTCTTGTTGCCCACCTGAGACCACCAAGCTTCAGAGGTGAGCATCTCACCTGACCATGACCTTCTTGGAGGGGTCTTTAACTGAGCTCTAAAAACTTGCCCAACCTCCCATCTGACTTATTCCCATGTGGACCATCCCTGTCAGACATGGCAGGATGCTTGTAAACTGCATCTTCTCTAATGCCAATGGGTCCTCAGGACACCTCAGTGGATTCTGTTGGTGTGAAGGGTAATCAATCTTACCTCTGAGTGAGCTGAAACCATATAATAATATCTCACTTTTTCCTACTGGGCTGGGAAAATATTTCCCCTATACCCATGATTGCTATTACTACAGTAACTGCTGATTCTTTACAGGCTGTATGCCACGCTCTCTATTTCATCTGAGCTATCCTCGGATGCAGGTATATTTTCTCCCATATGATTGATGAAAACACTGAGTTGCAGAAAGGGTAATACAAGGACTGTGCTGCGTATGAATGCAGAATTGGACTTTTGACAGAAGTGCCTGAGGAACTATTAACAGCTACCATTGTGGAAGTTTAGTCTCTAAGCCATGTCCAACTCTTGCAACCCCATGGGCTGTCACCTGCCAGGCTCCTCTGATCGTGGGATTTTCCAGGCAATAATACTAGAGTGAGTTGCCATTTCCTTCTCCAGGGGGCCTTCCTAATCCAGGAATAGGACCCGGGTCTCCTGCATTGTAGGCAGATTCTTTACTGACTGAGCTACGAGTGAAGCTCAGCAGCTACAGTATATACAGCATCGTTCTTCCTACTGTTGCATCCTGAAGACAAGCACTGGAAGAAACATTTAAAACTGAGCAAAAGCAGGTTAGGAATGGTTATCACATTGCAGGATTAAGAATGATTCATCACCCCCTACAAGTTGTCCAGTAAAATATGACATTATTAGTCATCCTGATGTTATTTTTACTCACTTTGATACATGGCGAGAGTCTTGAATTTCAGCACAGGAGCATCAGATGCCCATTTCTATGTCATAAGAGCAACAGGCTTTGCTTGTGCCTTGCCTTGCTCACCAGAGCTATTAGGGTGGATTCATGTGCTGTCATTCCTTGATCCCATTACAACCTTTATCTTGATAATATGGTACAGTGTTGGAATTTTAATGGCTCAAAAATTCTGTGAAACACGATGGCAATAAATGGTAATGCTTCGACCTCAGCTTCTTACTCTCTGATGCATTGTCCATTCCTGACCCACATAGCTCCCTCCTTTCCTGATACTATTTAAACAGGAATGGGGTGGCACGAACTGTCCATCACTCCAAGCAGAAGGTTTTAATCACTATCTTACCTCTGTGAGCTTTGAAACCATATAATAATATCTCACTTTTTCCTACTGGGCTGGGAAAATATTTCCCCTATACCCATGATTGCTATTACTACAGTAACTGCTGATTCTTTACAGGCTGTATGCCACGCTCTCTATTTCATCTGAGCTATCCTCGGATGCAGGTATATTTTCTCCCATATGATTGATGAAAACACTGAGTTGCAGAAAGGGTAATACAAGGACTGTGCTGCGTATGAATGCAGAATTGGACTTTTGACAGAAGTGCCTGAGGAACTATTAACAGCTACCATTGTGGAAGTTTAGTCTCTAAGCCATGTCCAACTCTTGCAACCCCATGGGCTGTCACCTGCCAGGCTCCTCTGATCGTGGGATTTTCCAGGCAATAATACTAGAGTGAGTTGCCATTTCCTTCTCCAGGGGGCCTTCCTAATCCAGGAATAGGACCCGGGTCTCCTGCATTGTAGGCAGATTCTTTACTGACTGAGCTACGAGTGAAGCTCAGCAGCTACAGTATATACAGCATCGTTCTTCCTACTGTTGCATCCTGAAGACAAGCACTGGAAGAAACATTTAAAACTGAGCAAAAGCAGGTTAGGAATGGTTATCACATTGCAGGATTAAGAATGATTCATCACCCCCTACAAGTTGTCCAGTAAAATATGACATTATTAGTCATCCTGATGTTATTTTTACTCACTTTGATACATGGCGAGAGTCTTGAATTTCAGCACAGGAGCATCAGATGCCCATTTCTATGTCATAAGAGCAACAGGCTTTGCTTGTGCCTTGCCTTGCTCACCAGAGCTATTAGGGTGGATTCATGTGCTGTCATTCCTTGATCCCATTACAACCTTTATCTTGATAATATGGTACAGTGTTGGAATTTTAATGGCTCAAAAATTCTGTGAAACACGATGGCAATAAATGGTAATGCTTCGACCTCAGCTTCTTACTCTCTGATGCATTGTCCATTCCTGACCCACATAGCTCCCTCCTTTCCTGATACTATTTAAACAGGAATGGGGTGGCACGAACTGTCCATCACTCCAAGCAGAAAACATTTACCAAATGGGATGTATGTGTCCTCAGTTGTGTCTGACTCTTTGTGACCCTGTGGACTGTAGCCCACCAAGCTTTTTTATCAGGGGGATTCACCAGGCAAGAATAATGGAATGGGTTGCCATTTCCTTCTCCAGGGGATCTTCCTAACCCAGATATTGAACCCGAGTCTCCTGCATTGGCAGACGGATTCTTTACCACTGAGCCACCTGGGAATACACCTGTGTATAAGCCTCTTAAAGGTGTATAACCCTTTGTGTTCTATTTTGAAAAGAACAAGTCACCATCTCTCCTCATGACAGAGAATGCAAACTGTAAAGCATAAATCAGCTCTTCTTTGAAAGATTATAGCAAGGGCAGAAAATGACATGTGCACCATCCATTCTTGGGACAATGATTAAACCAAGAGCTTGGGAGCACTGTTAGATGGGACTTCTTCTCCATGCAATTGGCTGCAGACAAAGTGGAAAATATTAGAAGGTAAACCAAAGATAAAAATCAACATTAAAGAGCAGCCTCATTATTTATTTAGCTCCTGCATTGTGATTCAGGCATGACCCAGGAACTACATGGAACTAGCCAAGAAACACCATTGCTGGAAACAGCCATTGAATCATAAACATCACCGTTTGATCTATCACTTGAAATCTCTCTCTCTTTTTATCACAGGGCTTAACATGAAAAGACTACAATTATTTTTTCTGCAGCTTCCCATGAAAAATGAAGCGCAATGCTCCTCTGATACCAATTATGTGTCTGTCACTTATCTACAAAGTGGTGACGTCAACAATGAAATAGTTTGACCCCCAGAAGGTATTGGAGTTTAAAGGAAAGTCATAGCCCTAGAGAGGGCTAGCAGAGGAAAGTGTGTCTGTCTTGGAGTATTGACTACACTTTGTGGTTTAACACTTAGTTTGCCCAGAAACTCAATTTTCAGTCCTCTAGAGTTTATCAGGCTCAAGTGGACTTCATCATGCTGAAGATGAAGATACTTCAAGATACTGCATGCTGCAGTATAAGCAGAAGATGAATTGATTCATTTATAAGAGAAATATTACACGATGGAAATGGTAATGCTTACCTCAGCTTCTTATTGATCTTCATTCCTGACCCACATAGCTCCCTCCTTTCCTGATACTATTTAAACAGGAATGGGGTGGCACGAACTGTCCATCACTCCAAGCAGAAAACATTTACCAAATGGGATGTATGTGTCCTCAGTTGTGTCTGACTCTTTGTGACCCTGTGGACTGTAGCCCACCAAGCTTTTTTATCAGGGGGATTCACCAGGCAAGAATAATGGAATGGGTTGCCATTTCCTTCTCCAGGGGATCTTCCTAACCCAGATATTGAACCCGAGTCTCCTGCATTGGCAGACGGATTCTTTACCACTGAGCCACCTGGGAATACACCTGTGTATAAGCCTCTTAAAGGTGTATAACCCTTTGTGTTCTATTTTGAAAAGAACAAGTCACCATCTCTCCTCATGACAGAGAATGCAAACTGTAAAGCATAAATCAGCTCTTCTTTGAAAGATTATAGCAAGGGCAGAAAATGACATGTGCACCATCCATTCTTGGGACAATGATTAAACCAAGAGCTTGGGAGCACTGTTAGATGGGACTTCTTCTCCATGCAATTGGCTGCAGACAAAGTGGAAAATATTAGAAGGTAAACCAAAGATAAAAATCAACATTAAAGAGCAGCCTCATTATTTATTTAGCTCCTGCATTGTGATTCAGGCATGACCCAGGAACTACATGGAACTAGCCAAGAAACACCATTGCTGGAAACAGCCATTGAATCATAAACATCACCGTTTGATCTATCACTTGAAATCTCTCTCTCTTTTTATCACAGGGCTTAACATGAAAAGACTACAATTATTTTTGCTGCAGCTTCCCATGAAAAATGAAGCGCAATGCTCCTCTGATACCAATTATGTGTCTGTCACTTATCTACAAAGTGGTGACGTCAACAATGAAATAGTTTGACCCCCAGAAGGTATTGGAGTTTAAAGGAAAGTCATAGCCCTAGAGAGGGCTAGCAGAGGAAAGTGTGTCTGTCTTGGAGTATTGACTACACTTTGTGGTTTAACACTTAGTTTGCCCAGAAACTCAATTTTCAGTCCTCTAGAGTTTATCAGGCTCAAGTGGACTTCATCATGCTGAAGATGAAGATACTTCAAGATACTGCATGCTGCAGTATAAGCAGAAGATGAATTGATTCATTTATAAAGAGAAATATTGCTGCATGCTGACTCCAAAGTTTAATTAATTGGATAGCCTGGAGATACATCCATCCCCCCACCAGGGAATTCCTTCCAGAGAGTAGCCAGGGCAAGCCCATGGAGTGGTCACCCCATTTTCTGCCCTCAGAGAATTATTAAGCATTCTTCTTTTAAATACATTTTTTCACTTGCTTATCTAATACTTTTATCTCTTCCTTTAGGGAGATTATTATTACTGTATATTTAAATTATAGTAAAACAATATGCAAATGTGATCATGTGCCTCTCAGGGATAAATCTTCAGTGGCTTCCCCAGTGATTCTGCAGGGGTTTGCCTTCCTTTTCAACGCTCTAGACAGCCCTTCTCTATCTGTGTGGCTTGTTAGCTTTTCTTTCGTTGTTTGTTGTTCTGCTGAAAAGTCATGTTCAACTCTTCATGACCTCACAGACTGTGGCCCACCAGGCTACTCTGTTAATGGAATTCTCCAGGCAAGAGTACTGAAGGGGGCTGCCATTTTCTTCTCCAGAGAAACTTCCCCACCCAGGGATTGAACTGGCATCTCTTGCATTGGTAAGAGGATTCTTTACCACTGGGAAGGCCATTAGCTTTTCTTAGCTACATGCAATTCTCTTTAAAAAGTCTGCCTCTTCTGACTGATTCTTCCCTACCAAAAAAAAAAAAGAAAGAAAGAAAATGCCCCACTCACCTCCCAACTGGGAAACTCTCTTTCATGTTTTACGGTTCCATTCCCATGGAGTGTGCCTGTTCTCTCTGCACAGCATCTCTGCTTCCTCTGTTGGAAAAGTTCTGGCCATGTGTTAGAGTTACTGTTTCTCTCTCTCTCTCTCTCTCTCTCTCTCTCTCTCTCTCTCTCTCTCTCTCTCTCTCTCTCTCCCCCACTCTAAGAAAGCAAGGCTTTTCTTATATCTATTTTCTGCACTCAGTACAATTCCTGGCACATAGAAGACTTCAATAAGCACCTGCAGAATAAATAGATGAATGAACTAGTGTGAGTTTCCAGAAGAAAATATGACTTACTCTGCCTAGAGAGATACAGAAGAGTTTTACAGGTGAAGGTGATATTTGCAATTCAAAATATTGAAGCACAAGTTGAGAATAGTTAAAAAGATAAAGAAAAGGCATTTAAAATACAGTGAAAAGTCAGAATCTACCACTTGCTCTTTCACTAAATTGGAAGGAATATGGAAGAGAATTCTCTTTAGATAAATATTTTGGGGCTTCCCTGGTGGCTCAGTGGTGAAGAGTCCACCTGCCAATGCAGGAGACACAAGTTCGATCCCTGATCTGAGAAGGTCTCACATGCCGAGAAACAACTGAGCCCGTGTGCCACATCTGCTGAGCATGGGCTCTACGACCTGGGAGCTGCAACTAATGAATCCTGTTTGCCCTAGAGCTGTTCTCTGTAACAAGAGAAGCCACCACAGTGAGACACCCATACACCACCACCAGCAAGTAGGGTTCATTTGCTGCAACTAGAGAAAAGCCTGAGCAGCAATGAAGACCCAGCATAGCCAAAAATAAGTAAGTTTTAAAAGTATATTTTTAACGCAGATATCTGGGGCATGGTGCCGTTCCATGATGAGAACAAGTTTCAAAAAGGCAGAAAAATCAGAAGCTCCCTTCCCTTCAAAATGGAAAACATACCCATACAGGTCAGAGGGTCTGAAGGAACTCAGTGGACGTAAGTTTAAAAGAATGAAAGACTTGACAGACTGACAGAGTGATGTGATCACGATTCTTTCTCATCCTTTCAAATAACCACATGTAGCCCTTTCAAGAAAGCAGTTTACTATTAACATCAAAGGAAAATTTTGCCTTGAAGTAAGATGAGATGAATCAAGCAAGTTCGGAAACTGGTCCAAAATAAATATTTTAACATGATATGAAAATATTTGGGACACTTGGGGTAGGAATGAAAAGGAATTAATGGCTTGCTGCTGAACTAAAGACAAAGAAGTAAAGATATTAAAGAAAATGTCCTCGAGCAGTTGACTGTAAAAGAGATGTGATAAATCATTCTTGAGCATGATCAGAGAGCAGTGGTCCAATACCAAGGTACAACATCGATTAGTTTGAAGCAATGATTACATATATGTGTGTGTATCTTGGGCAGACTCTAGAAATTCTTAAGAATATACTGGGTCTTAGGGTATAGAGCAATCCTCAAATCCCAGATAAGCTCTTGAGACCTAGAATCCGTCCTCTAGAAAGTGATGTTAGCTCAGATAGGGCCAAAGAGTGGGTGAATAGGATGATACCTAAAGGGGACGTATATACTAAAGGAAAAAAGTTTGTCTCTAAGAGAAATTACAGCCAGGAGAGCCAAAGCTCGTCCTCCAGCGATTAGGAATTTGCAACTCACTGCCAGCGGCTTAGGCAGAGTTCTACCCGCAAGTGAAGCTTGAAAGCTGCTAGTAAATAAGAAAAGCCCTAATGGCAACATTCCAACCTTATCTGCTTACTTTCCTAAGAACAAGTTAGCTTACTTCTTGACCAGAGTAACCTGCTCCGGTCTAGCTCAAGTTGTAAGCTCACATAGAAGCCAGGAGCAGCGTTTTTCCTTTAATTTCTTAGGATTGTAAGTAGAAGCAGAAGTAAAGTATATGCAGCTGTGTCTGAGGTTTTTCCTTTAAAAGAGGGAGAGTAAATTGGGTGGGAGCTCACTCACAGAACTCAGTTGCATCTGAGGTGAGGTTGAAGCTTCCAGCTCTGGGGTAAGATCTTTCTCTTCGCATTTTGATTGAGTTCTGATTAATTCTGATTATTTGTGCTTGCCTAATAAATCCACTCTTGGTTTAACAATACTTGAGACCACGATACTTTATTGTCGAGGTCCGAGGCTCACACCCTGAGGGGATCACGCCGTGTTCACAAAAAGGTCTCTGAGCTATTCAATATAGTTTCTCTTAGTGAGAGCTAGTGAGAATAGTAATCAGAGTAAGCTCTGACATGGCGCCCGCGACAGTGAGTCCTCATTGGCTGGCAGAAAATAAAGCACCCTTTTTTGGTCTCTGATTTAGTTCCAGGGCATGTCAAGATCCTGGATAACCGATCACACAAAGAATGCATGACCTCACTGCTTCTACTCACCCTATCCTGAAAATCCCTCAGCTTCTTTTTTGGGGTGGTGTTGGGAGGGAGTGGGTAAAGAGATGTGAGAAAGCATTCTTGAGCATGATCAGAGCGCAGTGGTCAAATACCAAGGTACAACATCGATTAGTTTGAAGCAATGATTACATATATGTGTGTGTATCTTGGGCAGACTCTAGAAATTCTTAAGAATATACTGGGTCTTAGGGTATAGAGCAATCCTCAAATCCCAGATAAGCTCTTGAGACCTAGAATCCGTCCTCTAGAAAGTGATGTTAGCTCAGATAGGGCCAAAGAGTGGGTGAATAGGATGATACCTAAAGGGGACGTATATACTAAAGGAAAAAAGTTTGTCTCTAAGAGAAATTACAGCCAGGAGAGCCAAAGCTCGTCCTCCAGCGATTAGGAATTTGCAACTCACTGCCAGCGGCTTAGGCAGAGTTCTACCCGCAAGTGAAGCTTGAAAGCTGCTAGTAAATAAGAAAAGCCCTAATGGCAACATTCCAACCTTATCTGCTTACTTTCCTAAGAACAAGTTAGCTTACTTCTTGACCAGAGTAACCTGCTCCGGTCTAGCTCAAGTTGTAAGCTCACATAGAAGCCAGGAGCAGCGTTTTTCCTTTAATTTCTTAGGATTGTAAGTAGAAGCAGAAGTAAAGTATATGCAGCTGTGTCTGAGGTTTTTCCTTTAAAAGAGGGAGAGTAAATTGGGTGGGAGCTCACTCACAGAACTCAGTTGCATCTGAGGTGAGGTTGAAGCTTCCAGCTCTGGGGTAAGATCTTTCTCTTCGCATTTTGATTGAGTTCTGATTAATTCTGATTATTTGTGCTTGCCTAATAAATCCACTCTTGGTTTAACAATACTTGAGACCACGATACTTTATTGTCGAGGTCCGAGGCTCACACCCTGAGGGGATCACGCCGTGTTCACAAAAAGGTCTCTGAGCTATTCAATATAGTTTCTCTTAGTGAGAGCTAGTGAGAATAGTAATCAGAGTAAGCTCTGACATGGCGCCCGCGACAGTGAGTCCTCATTGGCTGGCAGAAAATAAAGCACCCTTTTTTGGTCTCTGATTTAGTTCCAGGGCATGTCAAGATCCTGGATAACCGATCACACAAAGAATGCATGACCTCACTGCTTCTACTCACCCTATCCTGAAAATCCCTCAGCTTCTTTTTTTTGGGGTGGTGTTGGGGAGGGAGTGGGGCGGGCGGACCACTTCTATTGGTCTTTCATTTATCTATTTTCATCCATCTTTTTTCCTTGGCCCGTGTGGGCCTCCCATCGCAGTGGCCTCTGTGGTTGCAGAGCGCCGGCTCTGGGCGCATGCACTCCAGAGCTCTGGCTTGGTAATTGGACACATCGGTCCAGCCGCTCCGTGGCACGTGCGATCTTCCCAGGCCAGGGATCACACCGGCGCCCCTTGCACTGCAAGGCGGTGTCCTTACCCACTGGACCACCAGGGAAGCCCTCCCTCAGCTTCTTACTGTCATGATTTCAACCCTTATCAGGTTTTCCGATCCAGAGCCCTCCAGACTCTAATAGAAACTGTACTGTATCACCCAGATTTTTGCTACAGAAGTCGTTCTGTGATTCACTTGCCAAAGCTTTTGAGAGTGTTGGCTTCTACCGTCTTTTCTGAGGTTGTGCTCTGGGAGATGCTTCACTCAAGGCTATGCCCTCAGCCTCCTCTTCCTTTCTAATCAAGACCCTGACCTTGGCATAGGAGACTTACTGGGGGTGAGAATCTCCTCAGCATGTGGGATCTTAGTTTCCTGATCAGAGATTAAACCTGCATCTCCTACATTGCCGGGCAGATTCGTAACTATAGGGCCCTCCGGGAAGTCCCTGTACAGTTTTTATGGCTTCAGAGGTCATGCACTGTCAATTGGACCACATTTGATTTGTTAGAAGGGAATCACAAAGACTGGCTTGTATGTCAAATTTTGCTGATAGGCTTAAAACCACCGGAGTGATTAATCACTGATATAAGGTGAATTATAAAAGTCAGAGGGCCTCATTTATTGCATATAAAATGACTCTCATCTCCTCTATTGCTAGAGTATATGGGGGGAAAACCCTTAGGAATGGTCTCAGGTCTTCACAGATTATTCGATTCTCACCCCCAGTAAATCTCCTATGCCAAGGTCAGGGTCTTGATTAGGAAGGAAGAGGAGGCTGAGATTTGGAAGGGAGATGTCTGGGTCAATCCATTCAAGGACCTTAAACCTCTGGTCATCCTGAACTCGCTGGGCTTGCAAAAGTGACCCATTCCTTCCTTTTAAAGGGTTGCACCCCATCCTTACCCTGTGAAAACGATGCAGAGACCTCAGGCTTGCAGCACTGACCCAGCTGGGAAAGGGCTGATCCTCATAAGGCAGAAAACAGACCATCCCTGAAGAAAGCTTTAGGACCTAGTGATCACACCACAGGAGCTGAGAGCACCCTGGCGGAACAGATCTAGGAAAGGCAGAGTATCAAGTCATATGAGAGAGGATTTATCAGTGTGACCATACTCTCCTGAGACACAGAGTGTGACACTCTAGCAAAGAACTCATTAGACAATGCTATTATGCCAGTAAGATGACTTGTTACAGAACTAAGTCCCTGAGAGCAAGAAGGAGGATAAGATACTGAAATAATGGAGCCAGTTGATGGTGCTTAACATCCAAAAGCAAGTGAATAAATTTATCATAATAAGGGCTCGGGTCAAGTGGCAACTAGGGAGGTGTGACCCACAGAAGGCTCCAGAGATAGTTAATAGCAAATGGAATCCCTTAGGACAAGACAGGTGGACAACAATACATTCACTGCTCAAGCTATAAAACTGGAAGAAATCAAGGAGAAATATCAAAAGACTGAGGCAGCTGTCTGGATAAAAGTAATGATCTTTTGCCCAGTTTCTGGACTTGAGCCAGAGCATGTAAGTCAGAGGACGCTGACCCCCTTGTCATGCAGTCTTTCCAGGCTCATGCACTGTCAATTGGACCACATTTGATTTGTTAGAAGGGAATCACAAAGACTGGCTTGTATGTCAAATTTTGCTGATAGGCTTAAAACCACCGGAGTGATTAATCACTGATATAAGGTGAATTATAAAAGTCAGAGGGCCTCATTTATTGCATATAAAATGACTCTCATCTCCTCTATTGCTAGAGTATATGGGGGGAAAACCCTTAGGAATGGTCTCAGGTCTTCACAGATTATTCGATTCTCACCCCCAGTAAATCTCCTATGCCAAGGTCAGGGTCTTGATTAGGAAGGAAGAGGAGGCTGAGATTTGGAAGGGAGATGTCTGGGTCAATCCATTCAAGGACCTTAAACCTCTGGTCATCCTGAACTCGCTGGGCTTGCAAAAGTGACCCATTCCTTCCTTTTAAAGGGTTGCACCCCATCCTTACCCTGTGAAAACGATGCAGAGACCTCAGGCTTGCAGCACTGACCCAGCTGGGAAAGGGCTGATCCTCATAAGGCAGAAAACAGACCATCCCTGAAGAAAGCTTTAGGGACCTAGTGATCACACCACAGGAGGCGAGCGCACCCTGGAGTGACAGATCGAGGAAAGGCAGAGTATCAAGTCATATGAGAGAGGATTTATCAGTGTGACCATACTCTCCTGAGACACAGAGTGTGACACTCTAGCAAAGAACTCATTAGACAATGCTATTATGCCAGTAAGATGACTTGTTACAGAACTAAGTCCCTGAGAGCAAGAAGGAGGATAAGATACTGAAATAATGGAGCCAGTTGATGGTGCTTAACATCCAAAAGCAAGTGAATAAATTTATCATAATAAGGGCTCGGGTCAAGTGGCAACTAGGGAGGTGTGACCCACAGAAGGCTCCAGAGATAGTTAATAGCAAATGGAATCCCTTAGGACAAGACAGGTGGACAACAATACATTCACTGCTCAAGCTATAAAACTGGAAGAAATCAAGGAGAAATATCAAAAGACTGAGGCAGCTGTCTGGATAAAAGTAATGATCTTTTGCCCAGTTTCTGGACTTGAGCCAGAGCATGTAAGTCAGAGGACGCTGACCCCCTTGTCATTTCCTGCCAGTCTTTCAGCTCATATCTACTGCTGCCTATATGGGCCCCTAGGTGACAGTGGAAGAGAAAGGGCCAAGCTTGGTTTAAGAATGGGTAGTCTTTGTGGAAGCCAAAAATAAACCTTTGCTTTTATATAATTCCACTCTCAAGTGGTGCTAAAAGACAGAGGTGATGGAAAATCATCCCAATTACCAGAGAGATGTGGGAAAAACCATGGATCACCTGCTTTATGAAGGGAAATGCTCTGCCATAAATACAGACACATATTAATAAATATATACAGTGGTGAATGCCTCAGTTTGTAAGTTAGGAATCTAGAAGGAAAAAGGCAGATAGAAAGAGGTCTGGGAAGGAGTGTGTGGGTGCTCCTAGAAGTGGGCACAAAATACAGCCTGTGCACACAGGTTAGCATGCACCTGAGAGCATTCAGCATAGAAGAGGCACTAAATAAGTAAGCAGACAGGATGCTCAGTTGGTCAGGGTCATCCAGTCTCCATCATCAGCCACCCAGTTCTGGTCCAATATAGCCATGATGTCAGAGAAGAAGGCTACTATACATGGTTCCCATAGCAGGAGCTCCCACCATAAGGTCGATCTGTTTCTACCACTCTAAATGTTCAAACTGCCAGAAGATGTTAATAAATCAATACTCAGTCCCTGATATCCTATTCTAAACTATTCCTGGGTAGAACTATCCCTAGAAGGAACAAGTCAGCCATTTGGCAAATAGGCTCCATTGAACCTCTTTCATCCTAGGGGGGCAGTGGTCGATTCATTTGGACTGGAATAGTAACGTACTCAAGATATGAGCTTGCCTTTCCTCTTCTGGGAGCCCCAGTGAGCATCACTCCCTGAAAGCTTATGGAATTTTGACCCGCTCATATGAGAGCAATAAACTAATTCACGGTACCGTTTGCAGACTCTATAGAGTGGTTCTGGTCTAGTTCAATGTCATATTTCAAGGCCCCAGTTCCTCATGTGTTCTAGAGCCAAAGAACACGATGTCTCATCTTCATTTCTATATCCAACCTGCTCCTGCTCCACAGTTGGTATCTTTTTGTTTGTTGGTTTCACTCACAGTTGTTGATTTTTTATTGAGAGATAAGCAGGGCACAAGGTGAACTAATGATAATACTGCAGTTTGACGATTTTCACACACGCATAGATTTCTGTAATCAGCTTGCAGATGAAGATATAGGTCATCTCCAGCACCCCAACAGTTCTTCTCATGCCCTTTCCCCTCTAGATATGTCTCCCACCTCCACTATTACCAGAGAGATGTGGGAAAAACCATGGATCACCTGCTTTATGAAGGGAAATGCTCTGCCATAAATACAGACACATATTAATAAATATATACAGTGGTGAATGCCTCAGTTTGTAAGTTAGGAATCTAGAAGGAAAAAGGCAGATAGAAAGAGGTCTGGGAAGGAGTGTGTGGGTGCTCCTAGAAGTGGGCACAAAATACAGCCTGTGCACACAGGTTAGCATGCACCTGAGAGCATTCAGCATAGAAGAGGCACTAAATAAGTAAGCAGACAGGATGCTCAGTTGGTCAGGGTCATCCAGTCTCCATCATCAGCCACCCAGTTCTGGTCCAATATAGCCATGATGTCAGAGAAGAAGGCTACTATACATGGTTCCCATAGCAGGAGCTCCCACCATAAGGTCGATCTGTTTCTACCACTCTAAATGTTCAAACTGCCAGAAGATGTTAATAAATCAATACTCAGTCCCTGATATCCTATTCTAAACTATTCCTGGGTAGAACTATCCCTAGAAGGAACAAGTCAGCCATTTGGCAAATAGGCTCCATTGAACCTCTTTCATCCTAGGGGAGCAGTGGTCGATTCATTTGGACTGGAATAGTAACGTACTCAAGATATGAGCTTGCCTTTCCTCTTCTGGGAGCCCCAGTGAGCATCACTCCCTGAAAGCTTATGGAATTTTGACCCGCTCATATGAGAGCAATAAACTAATTCACGGTACCGTTTGCAGACTCTATAGAGTGGTTCTGGTCTAGTTCAATGTCATATTTCAAGGCCCCAGTTCCTCATGTGTTCTAGAGCCAAAGAACACGATGTCTCATCTTCATTTCTATATCCAACCTGCTCCTGCTCCACAGTTGGTATCTTTTTGTTTGTTGGTTTCACTCACAGTTGTTGATTTTTTATTGAGAGATAAGCAGGGCACAAGGTGAACTAATGATAATACTGCAGTTTGACGATTTTCACACACGCATAGATTTCTGTAATCAGCTTGCAGATGAAGATATAGGTCATCTCCAGCACCCCAACAGTTCTTCTCATGCCCTTTCCCCTCTAGATATGTCTCCCACCTCCACAGAGAACCACATTCTGAATTTTATCATCACTGGTTAGTCTTGACACTTCTTGGACTTGGAGTGAGTGGAAGTAACAGAGGAGGTGGCTTTTGGGATCTGTTTTTTTTTTTTTTTAGTGAACCTAATTTTTGTGAGATATGCTTATTCTGTTGTAAATTTCAGTTTTTTGTTCTCTTCATCACTATGTAGTTTTCCACTGTGGGAATATGTTATTGTCAATTTTTCATTTGCTGTGTCCTCGAGTTATTTCTAATTTGAATTATTATGTATAAAATGGCTCTGAACAGTCTCATGCATGCATTTTTGTGGACATGCGTATTTCTTTCTCTCAGTGTGAATTACCAGATCATAAAAGGGGCTTACATTAGCTTTAGCAGGAATTCTCAGTTTTCCAGGGTGCTTGTGTTATTTGACATTCTAGAGAGTTCCTGTTGCTTCACTTCCCTGCTCATGCTTAGACTTGTTAAACTTTAAAATTTTTGCCATTCTGATGGTTGTGCAGAAATAATTCACTCTTGTTTGAGTTTGCATTTCTCTGATGACTAAAGATGGTGTGCATCTTTTCCTACGCTTAATGGCATTTGAATAATCTCTCTTTTTTAAAAAAATGTATTTATTGTCAGGGACTGACTTTCAATAGATAGTAACAATGCATATGTCTTCGGGGAGCTATCTTTACCCACTTTTGGCATGCACTATTGTTCTCTGCTTGTTTCATATTCTGGTTGGAAGAGAATGGATTTAAATAATAATGAAAAGAGTCAAGAACGGACAGACTGTATCTCAACTAGAGGAGGAATTTTATAGTGATAAGCACCAGTTATGGATGGGTGGTTTGGGCAAGCCAAGGAAGTGACCCAGGTACCTGACAGGTGGAAGGAGAAATGTGGCCTTTGCAAGCACCGTGATCTTGTGACTTGAAAAGGTCCAATAAATAATGGGATCCCCAAATTGTATAATTTGACTTAAAGCTACTGTATGAGTATTTGTGTGTAAGTTTCCCTTGAGTAATTTATATTTCCACTTTCTCTCTATTTCTTGGAAATGCCTTAAATGCTTATCAGTTCACTAACCTCCCTCTCTAACCCTCTTTATTTATCTACAGCTTCTTGAAAGGAAAAAACTTCTTATATTTGGTTACTGCAACCCCGCTCACATTGCAATGGAGAAACTGAATCACAAACAGTTTAAGTCATCCAATTTATTTCTCATCTTGCAATGGAGAAACTGAACCATAGTTTAAGTTTCTTCTAGCTGTGAGAGCCTCATGACTAGAATTCACACTTCCTGCCTCCCAGCCTAGGCGCTCCCCAATAATTATGGTTCAGGATGGGCACAAACGTGTGTTCATGTGTGTCTGAAAGTTGCAGGTGTAAATATGTATGCGAGTTTGGTTTAGTTTGAAAGTGAACCTGGACCACTTTATTCGTGAATACACATCCCAAGGAAGAGGAGAGGCAATGGCCTAGGCTTAACTGACATGTTGTAGGGAATGCTGGGAAAGATCTGGGTAAACAAGACATGCCCACAAAACAACTATTACATGTCATCAAATATATAGAAGAAACCGAGAAAGCTCTAGAGAGTTCCTGTTGCTTCACTTCCCTGCTCATGCTTAGACTTGTTAAACTTTAAAATTTTTGCCATTCTGATGGTTGTGCAGAAATAATTCACTCTTGTT
The DNA here is from genome assembly GCA_022376925.1 of Tragulus kanchil. Classification (NCBI taxonomy): domain Eukaryota; kingdom Metazoa; phylum Chordata; class Mammalia; order Artiodactyla; family Tragulidae; genus Tragulus; species Tragulus kanchil. The sequence goes on along the minus strand of JAIOJX010000003.1, from coordinate 69,494,684 downwards.
TGAGTTTGCATTTCTCTGATGACTAAAGATGGTGTGCATCTTTTCCTACGCTTAATGGCATTTGAATAATCTCTCTTTTTTAAAAAAATGTATTTATTGTCAGGGACTGACTTTCAATAGATAGTAACAATGCATATGTCTTGGGGAGCTATCTTTACCCACTTTTGGCATGCACTATTGTTCTCTGCTTGTTTCATATTCTGGTTGGAAGAGAATGGATTTAAATAATAATGAAAAGAGTCAAGAACGGACAGACTGTATCTCAACTAGAGGAGGAATTTTATAGTGATAAGCACCAGTTATGGATGGGTGGTTTGGGCAAGCCAAGGAAGTGACCCAGGTACCTGACAGGTGGAAGGAGAAATGTGGCCTTTGCAAGCACCGTGATCTTGTGACTTGAAAAGGTCCAATAAATAATGGGATCCCCAAATTGTATAATTTGACTTAAAGCTACTGTATGAGTATTTGTGTGTAAGTTTCCCTTGAGTAATTTATATTTCCACTTTCTCTCTATTTCTTGGAAATGCCTTAAATGCTTATCAGTTCACTAACCTCCCTCTCTAACCCTCTTTATTTATCTACAGCTTCTTGAAAGGAAAAAACTTCTTATATTTGGTTACTGCAACCCCGCTCACATTGCAATGGAGAAACTGAATCACAAACAGTTTAAGTCATCCAATTTATTTCTCATCTTGCAATGGAGAAACTGAACCATAGTTTAAGTTTCTTCTAGCTGTGAGAGCCTCATGACTAGAATTCACACTTCCTGCCTCCCAGCCTAGGCGCCCCAATAATTATGGTTCAGGATGGGCACAAACGTGTGTTCATGTGTGTCTGAAAGTTGCAGGTGTAAATATGTATGCGAGTTTGGTTTAGTTTGAAAGTGAACCTGGACCACTTTATTCGTGAATACACATCCCAAGGAAGAGGAGAGGCAATGGCCTAGGCTTAACTGACATGTTGTAGGGAATGCTGGGAAAGATCTGGGTAAACAAGACATGCCCACAAAACAACTATTACATGTCATCAAATATATAGAAGAAACCGAGAAAGCTCTTGGTATCTGTCCCTTAGTTCCTCATACTCGCAGGACAGACCTCAATAATGCTTGATAATACCAAGAAATATTTATTTTTTGCATTCTCAAATCCAAGAAGTTTCTGACTTACAGTATTCCCAGAGTTGACTCAGACATGATAGATTATGCCAGTCCATTTATTCTTATATATTTTTATGTATTTCCATGGCTTCCAGACCCCACTGGCCATAGAAGTCAAGAGTCTTGGGTTATAATCAAAGATATGTTTAGCTGAAACTGCTAGCTTCTTATTTTTTTTAAATTTTCTCAGTCTTTGTAATTAAATTTTGATTTATTTATTTTATTTTTGGCTATTCTGGGTTTTCATGCTGCTGCAGGCTCTTCTCTAGTTGCAGGAAGCTGGGACTACTCTCTAGTGGAGGTGAGCAGGCTTCTTGTTGCGGTGACTTCTGTTGTGAAACTCGGGCTCTAGAGCACACGGGCTTCAGGGATCAAACTTGTGCCTCTTGCACTGGCAGGCAAACTCTTCACCACTGAGCTACCGGGGCAGCCCCCCAGTAGCTTCTTTTATGGGAGATTTCACAGCATAGGTTCACCAATGACTGCTTTGCTAAAATGCCCCACCCTTGCACCCTTGCTACAGGCACAATTCTCTCCTCATTCCATCCTCCATTCTCAATCAGGGGCCCATTTCTTAAAATTGTGCAGGGAAGCTAAATGCCCTTAGATGCAGGGTCTTTTCAAGTGCAGGTCTGATCTCGTGACTTCCATGAAAGGTAGTTTTTTCTTTTCAGGTTTAGACACCTGGATTCCATCTCCATCCAGAAAGTTCCTCAGGAAAAGAGCTGTTATGCAATATTCACAGATCTACTTTACCACCCCGACCTTGTGTTGCAAAGCCAGGAGGATCCTGGGACTTCTCCCAGTCTCAGAGTGAGCGGTGCCTTGCCAGCACACCTTTTGCAAATGGGGAGAATACAGCCCTTTTTCTTTCTTCTGTCTGGATGTCTTTCACAATTTACATCAGGATCTTTCATACAGATTCACGTCTATTAATACATGTCCATAGGGTGGAGATGGGAAAACAGACTCATAGAACAATCTCATTATCACCTTAGACGTTATGACTACCTCGGGAAAGAAGTTGTGTTGTTGTTTTTAGTCACTCAGTCACGTATAACTCTTGCGCGACCCCATGGACTAGCCAACCCCGTTCCTCTCTCCATGGGATTTCCTAGGCAAGAATACTGGAGTGGGTTGCCATTTACTTCTCCAGAGCATCTTCCAGGGATTGAACCTGTGACTCCATTATTGTCAGGCAGATTCTTTACCACTGATCCACCTGGGAGACCCAGGAAATAAGTTAGAAAGCTAAATAGGACAGGCTTAAAATCACCCCACAACTCTCCAAACTACCAGCTATGAGTAAAATCACTAAGGAGATCTCAGATACTAGCACTGACTTGAGAAGTGTTTTCCTAATAATGTATTAAAACACCTTTTGAAGATTCGGAGTTTTACAAGAAGCCAATGGGAGAGTCTGTTGCAGGTGGGATCAAACTGGGCTCGCCCTTCTTGCCCACTGGCAGGCAAACTCTTCACCACTGAGCTACCGGGGCAGCCCCCCAGTAGCTTCTTTTATGGGAGATTTCACAGCATAGGTTCACCAATGACTGCTTTGCTAAAATGCCCCACCCTTGCACCCTTGCTACAGGCACAATTCTCTCCTCATTCCATCCTCCATTCTCAATCAGGGGCCCATTTCTTAAAATTGTGCAGGGAAGCTAAATGCCCTTAGATGCAGGGTCTTTTCAAGTGCAGGTCTGATCTCGTGACTTCCATGAAAGGTAGTTTTTTCTTTTCAGGTTTAGACACCTGGATTCCATCTCCATCCAGAAAGTTCCTCAGGAAAAGAGCTGTTATGCAATATTCACAGATCTACTTTACCACCCCGACCTTGTGTTGCAAAGCCAGGAGGATCCTGGGACTTCTCCCAGTCTCAGAGTGAGCGGTGCCTTGCCAGCACACCTTTTGCAAATGGGGAGAATACAGCCCTTTTTCTTTCTTCTGTCTGGATGTCTTTCACAATTTACATCAGGATCTTTCATACAGATTCACGTCTATTAATACATGTCCATAGGGTGGAGATGGGAAAACAGACTCATAGAACAATCTCATTATCACCTTAGACGTTATGACTACCTCGGGAAAGAAGTTGTGTTGTTGTTTTTAGTCACTCAGTCACGTATAACTCTTGCGCGACCCCATGGACTAGCCAACCCCGTTCCTCTCTCCATGGGATTTCCTAGGCAAGAATACTGGAGTGGGTTGCCATTTACTTCTCCAGAGCATCTTCCAGGGATTGAACCTGTGACTCCATTATTGTCAGGCAGATTCTTTACCACTGATCCACCTGGGAGACCCAGGAAATAAGTTAGAAAGCTAAATAGGACAGGCTTAAAATCACCCCACAACTCTCCAAACTACCAGCTATGAGTAAAATCACTAAGGAGATCTCAGATACTAGCACTGACTTGAGAAGTGTTTTCCTAATAATGTATTAAAACACCTTTTGAAGATTCGGAGTTTTACAAGAAGCCAATGGGGAGAGTCTGTTAACTCCAGCATGGTGTCTTTTTTATATATATATATATACTTTTTTTGGTCACTTCTATTGGTCTTTCATTTATTTCTATCCTTGTTCTTTTGTCCTGTGTGGGCCTCCCATCGCAGTGGCCTCTCTTGTCGCAGAGCACCGGCTCTGGGCGCACGCGCTCCAGAGCTCCGGCTCGGTAATTGGACACATCAGTCCAGCCGCTCCACGGCACATGGAATCTTCCCAGGCCAGGGATAGAACCGGAGCCCCTTGCACTGCAAGGCGATGTCCTTACCCACTAGACCACTAGGGAATCCCAAGATGGAGTCTTATAGTCCTCGGTGCCCCTATCACACACATAGGTTTCACCTTCCTTAAGCTTCCTGTCAGCTTCTATTGTTTATTTCTGTTTAAGAGAGCAGCCAGCTCCTTGTCCCCAAATGTTGACAGGATAGAGGAAAATTAAATCTGCAACTGTTGGCAGGCCTGGATGGCACGCCCTTCACCCATCCATCTAATTCATATTCACCTCCCCGTGTTCTCTTAAACTTCTGAGAGCTGACGTTTCTTCCAAAATCTATGTTCCAAGTCCAATTTGAAATTTAACAAGTCAGCCTTGCCTTTCGACAGGGAAAAAAACAAAACAAAACATGAAATCCTTAACTGTTTACAATTTATTTGCCATATCTCTTCTCCTCAGTGGGAAATTGAGGATGGAGGCAGATTCGTAAACCTCTTCCTCAAAGCAGACATGTCCAGATGTCTTTCTGGCATAATTTAAAAAAATCAACTAAAAGGTTTGATTATTTCTTAAAAGTGATCTATTTAAGGCTAAGAAATGTTCTTGCTTTTAAACTGATTATAATCCTGGGCTGTTTTTACATCTACCAACATGTCCCCCCAGAGAAATGAATGTTGTGTTCTCCAAGTACATCTCACTTGGGATAAAAATATCCAGTGTGAATGCATTCATCTCTCCCTTGCCTTGTACTACTGCACTTGCTAACACACACACACACACGCACACCCCTCATCATTCACAAGGGAAAACACTATAATTAGACAGATGTGGCTTGTGCCTGACATAATAATAACTAACATTGAACTTTGGCTGTGTGCCAGGTACTTTACATGGACTATTTCGCTTAATTGATGGGGTAGGACCATCGCTGTTTCCATGTGATGGAGACAGTTGATCCAGGGTGGTTAGGTCACTCGTCCGAGGTTAGCCAGCTGTGAAGGGCTGAGGCTGACATTCAAACCCAAACAACCTACTTCTGGAAGCAGCACAACCCCTCCTCGCTTAGCTGTCCTCATTCTTAGCCAGGGTCCATCAGCAAAGAGCGTTTTGTAATGCAACTCAAATGGGGTAAGCATGTTTATTTATCTTGCTTGAAAAAATTTTTCATTAGAGTTGATTTACAATGTTATGTTAGTTTCTGCTTCACAGCAAAGTGAATCAGTGACATATATATATATATATATATATATTCATTTTTAGATTCTATACCCATAAAGATCATTAGAGAGTATTGAGTAGAGTTTCCTGTGTTATACAGTAGGTCCTGAGTAGTATATCTTAGTATAATAAGTTGACAAAAGAAAAGAAAGGGTTGAAATTATATGATAGGGGACTTCCCTGGTGGTCCAGTAGTTAATTTGTCAGGTGTCCACTGCAAAGGGTGTAAGTTCAAATCCTGGACAGGGAACTAAGATCCCTCGTGCCTCACAGACAAAGAAAATTACATGATAGGCAAAACAAGAATTTTCTCTACACTAGATGTTTCCAGCAGGAAATCAAAACTGTCCCCAACACTACAGGTCCAGGAGAGCTTCTACAACTATACCCTATGGGTCAAAGCAGACATGTCATTTTCCAATTTACCCCTATTTAAGGCTAAGAAATGTTCTTGCTTTTAAACTGATTATAATCCTGGGCTGTTTTTACATCTACCAACATGTCCCCCCAGAGAAATGAATGTTGTGTTCTCCAAGTACATCTCACTTGGGATAAAAATATCCAGTGTGAATGCATTCATCTCTCCCTTGCCTTGTACTACTGCACTTGCTAACACACACACACACACGCACACCCCTCATCATTCACAAGGAAAACACTATAATTAGACAGATGTGGCTTGTGCCTGACATAATAATAACTAACATTGAACTTTGGCTGTGTGCCAGGTACTTTACATGGACTATTTCGCTTAATTGATGGGGTAGGACCATCGCTGTTTCCATGTGATGGAGACAGTTGATCCAGGGTGGTTAGGTCACTCGTCCGAGGTTAGCCAGCTGTGAAGGGCTGAGGCTGACATTCAAACCCAAACAACCTACTTCTGGAAGCAGCACAACCCCTCCTCGCTTAGCTGTCCTCATTCTTAGCCAGGGTCCATCAGCAAAGAGCGTTTTGTAATGCAACTCAAATGGGGTAAGCATGTTTATTTATCTTGCTTGAAAAAATTTTTCATTAGAGTTGATTTACAATGTTATGTTAGTTTCTGCTTCACAGCAAAGTGAATCAGTGACATATATATATATATATATATATATTCATTTTTAGATTCTATACCCATAAAGATCATTAGAGAGTATTGAGTAGAGTTTCCTGTGTTATACAGTAGGTCCTGAGTAGTATATCTTAGTATAATAAGTTGACAAAAGAAAAGAAAGGGTTGAAATTATATGATAGGGGACTTCCCTGGTGGTCCAGTAGTTAATTTGTCAGGTGTCCACTGCAAAGGGTGTAAGTTCAAATCCTGGACAGGGAACTAAGATCCCTCGTGCCTCACAGACAAAGAAAATTACATGATAGGCAAAACAAGAATTTTTCTCTACACTAGATGTTTCCAGCAGGAAATCAAAACTGTCCCCAACACTACAGGTCCAGGAGAGCTTCTACAACTATACCCTATGGGTCAAAAAAGCAGGTGCTAACACAGGGCTCAAAAAGATGGCATTTCTTTCCAATACCACCTCCATCAACATTCATCATTCTTTCCAATACCACCCCCATTTACCATTTTTGATGAATAGAATCCTTAAGTTTAATGTAGTTGAATGTGTGCAATATATGCTATCAATCTGTGGGTTTGGTTATGGTAGATGTTTGGGTTTTTTTCACTGCACAACATCTAACATGCCTGCCCTTGAATGTAACTTGGAAAGTAGAAATTCAGAAAGGCAAGGGGCTTTCTCACACAGTGATAAGAGTTAAGGTAAATGAAAGTTTGCAGGGTAGCAGTGGCACAGATCTCCATAATGGTGTCCTCTGGCCACTGGCCAATGCCCAGGGTCAACAACAATGGCTGTACACGCTGTATAAGCTAGTAACAAGCTTAGATGTATGCCTTGGCAATTTTTTTGTGTATTGCTTGCTTGTCTCCAAAGCCACATTCTCTGGCCTTGTTGCTATTCTGTGAAGTACCCAGTGTCTTTTTAATAAATTTTGTTTATGCTTGAATCAATCTGAGCAGCTCTCATTTGCTTGTAAAAAAGAACTTGGGCTAACATGGTCAATACGAGAGTGTTGTGCATTATAAGCCATCTTTCTGTTTGGTATTCCCTTGCCCTATTCTCTGCAAAAGTTTAAGTGCAATAAGTTCAGTGAAGAAGACACAATAACTGGGAAGACGATCAATAAAAATTGTCATTCTCATTCTTGCTATCTAGTCCAGCCCTTTTTTGCAGAAGCATCCTCCTTTGAATCTCATGTTTTCCTTATCTTGTCTCTGTATTCTGCCACACCCTTTCTCAACAGGTCTCAGTTTGGAGGGCCTTCATAGAAAGTTTTTCCCTGGTGGTCCAGTAGTTAATTTGTCAGGTGTCCACTGCAAAGGGTGTAAGTTCAAATCCTGGACAGGGAACTAAGATCCCTCGTGCCTCACAGACAAAGAAAATTACATGATAGGCAAAACAAGAATTTTTCTCTACACTAGATGTTTCCAGCAGGAAATCAAAACTGTCCCCAACACTACAGGTCCAGGAGAGCTTCTACAACTATACCCTATGGGTCAAAAAAGCAGGTGCTAACACAGGGCTCAAAAAGATGGCATTTCTTTCCAATACCACCTCCATCAACATTCATCATTCTTTCCAATACCACCCCCATTTACCATTTTTGATGAATAGAATCCTTAAGTTTAATGTAGTTGAATGTGTGCAATATATGCTATCAATCTGTGGGTTTGGTTATGGTAGATGTTTGGGTTTTTTTCACTGCACAACATCTAACATGCCTGCCCTTGAATGTAACTTGGAAAGTAGAAATTCAGAAAGGCAAGGGCTTTCTCACACAGTGATAAGAGTTAAGGTAAATGAAAGTTTGCAGGGTAGCAGTGGCACAGATCTCCATAATGGTGTCCTCTGGCCACTGGCCAATGCCCAGGGTCAACAACAATGGCTGTACACGCTGTATAAGCTAGTAACAAGCTTAGATGTATGCCTTGGCAATTTTTTTGTGTATTGCTTGCTTGTCTCCAAAGCCACATTCTCTGGCCTTGTTGCTATTCTGTGAAGTACCCAGTGTCTTTTTAATAAATTTTGTTTATGCTTGAATCAATCTGAGCAGCTCTCATTTGCTTGTAAAAAAGAACTTGGGCTAACATGGTCAATACGAGAGTGTTGTGCATTATAAGCCATCTTTCTGTTTGGTATTCCCTTGCCCTATTCTCTGCAAAAGTTTAAGTGCAATAAGTTCAGTGAAGAAGACACAATAACTGGGAAGACGATCAATAAAAATTGTCATTCTCATTCTTGCTATCTAGTCCAGCCCTTTTTTGCAGAAGCATCCTCCTTTGAATCTCATGTTTTCCTTATCTTGTCTCTGTATTCTGCCACATTCGCTGTCTTGTGTTCTCAACAGGTCTCAGTTTGGAGGGCCTTCATGAGATCCCTCATCTTCATGAAGATTCTTTCAGTTTTCTCTCTCCCCAGTGAATATTCTGATAAGCATCATCCTCCTGTGCTGATCAACATGCGTTCAGTCAACAAAATCATGGTGTGAGTTCCCTGGAGATAATATTGGTAAATGTGGGAACGACTAGTGAAAATATTTTAAGGTGACAGATTGATCACAGCTCTGCAAATAGGTTCAGAAATTCTCTCTCAGACAGATTACTCATGAGATGATATCTCTAAAGCACTTCAGCACAGCTTTATTTCAATTCAAGCCTTATAAAGAACTGGCATACAGAATAAAGCGTGGAATGAAACGATTTTCACAGGGAGCCTTTTATGATCAATTTAATGGATACGACAAATACACTCAAAAGTGAGGTGATCTTGAGATAAATTGAATCACTTCAGGTCATGATTTAAAGCGACTGTCAGCAAACTTGAGTTAATCAATTTTACTCTTCAGAATGTTGCTTAATACAATCAACTCTCCGTTGAACAGGCACTGAGATAAGTGCGGACAGGGCCTGGGTACGGGATGTAAGACAGCGCATGGCAGGGCACGGCATCTTCCAGAAGTGTAAATAAAGACAGGGAAGAAGATGGGGAAGGCTAAGGAGGTGCAGAGAGTTTTCTCATGTAGATGGGAAAGTGCTGAAAGGAGGGAAAATGGTGCCTTGGGTGGGTCAGAATAGCTGGAAAATGAAGCAGCTTTACGGGGAAAGATGCAGGTGACAAGGTATTAAAATAAATATATATATGGAATATATAAGAATGGTGCTGATTAGCCTATGTGCAGGGCAGGAACAGAGATGAAGACGTAGAGAACGGACTTGTGAACACAGAGCAGGGGGAAGGAGAGGATGAGACAAATTCAGAGTAGCACTGACATATCCACACGACCACGTGTGAAACAGATAGTTAGTTGGGAATATGCTGTAGAGCAGACGGAGCTCAGCTGGGTGCTCTGTGATGGCCTAGAGGGATGGGATGGGGGGTGAGTTGGGATGGAGGCTCAAGAGGGAGGGGGTTTGTGTATATAAACACAGAGCCGATTCATGTTGATGTATAGCAGAAATGAACACAACAATGTAAAACAATTATACTCCAATTTTTAAAAATGAAAAGAGAAAGAACTTAAAGGGTACTGTGTGATGAGTGTCAGGCACCTTCTAGGTTCCAGGGAGTGTTTAGATATTGTTAGGGTCAGATCTACAGGTGACCATACTCCTGAGTCAGAACCTAGTGTCTCTTGTCATGTCTACTTCTTGACTATACTGAAGTCCCAGTATATCGTGAGGTCTCGCCCATTGTCATTCTGCAACAAGAAGGTGCCTTAAAATTTAGTTTCTAGGGGTTTAGAGCAAGTAATATTACTGTGTGAAGTTAGAGTGACATCAGCAAATCACACATTTGCTGCCTTGGTAACTTGGATTCAAAAACTAGATCTAGGGCTTCCCTGGTGGTCCAGTGGGTAAGGACACCGCCTTGCAGTGCAAGGGGCACCGGTTCGAGCCCTGGCCTGGGAAGATCCCATGTGCCGTGGAGCGGCTGGACCAATGTGTCCAATTACCGAGCCGGAGCTCTGGAGCGCATGCGCCCAGAGCCAGTGCTCTACAACAACAGAGGTCACTGCGATGGGAGGCCCACACGGGACAAAGAACGAAGATGGATGAAAATGGACAAATGAAAGACCAATAGAAGTGGCCCGCCTGCTCCCCTCCCTCCCCACCGCAACTCACCCCCAAATAAATAAATAAATATTTAAAAAAAAAAAAACAAAAAAAAAAAAACAACTAGACCTACAGTGGTCTTGGGATTGTGTATTTTTTAAAGTACCAAAGGAAATTCCCTTGTGGTCCAGTGGTCAAGAATCTGCCTGCCAGTACAGGGGATGTGGGTTCAATCCTTCCTGGTCCTGGAAGACCCCACATGTCACAGAGCAAATAAATCCCTGGGCCACAACTACTGAGCCTGCACCTCCTAGAGCCCGTGCACTACACCAAGAGAAATCACCACAATGAGAAGCTTGTGCCCCACAATTAGACAGCAACCCCCACTCTTGGAAATCAGAGGAAGACAGTGCACAGCAATGAAGACCCGGACAGCCACCGATAAAAATACATAAATAAAAAATTAAACCAAGTGTTGTAGATCAGTTTTCTGATGCGTATATCAGCTTACACATCATTGTTTTGGGTGTGAGCTCTATGGAACAATATTTACAGATGTAAAAGTGACTTAGGGAAAGTTGGGACCCAGGTCTCATATCAACTAATCATTTGAAGAAAACAATGGTTTTTAAAATTATTTTTAAGTTGAACTACAGTTGCTTACAATGTTTTGTTAGTTTCTACTGTACAATGAAGTGAATGAGCTATATGCATACATATACCTCCTTCCTCTTGAGCCTCCCTCCCACCCACCCAACCCACCCCTCTAGGTCATCACAGAGCACTGGGCTGAGCTTCCTCTGCTGTACAGCAGCTTCCTACTAACGTGATGGTTTTTCATAAAATAAAAGCAATGAACTTGGGATCATCAGGGTCCTTTCTTACTTGGAAATTCTCAGGTCCAGGACAGAAAGCAGAGATTTTCAACAGCATTGGGATTCACGGTGATGCAGGGAAAACCACAGCTTTGGGGCCAGACAAAGCGTGAATTCTGCCTTATTCATTTGTTACCTGCAGGACTACGGCCAAATTAGAAACTTCTCTGAAACACAGTGTCTCATTTGAAAAATAAGGATAATATTGACTCTTCCTTACATTTGTTATAAGATTGAAAGAAGCAATAGTAATATAGGAATAAAACGGTACGTACTTACTCCTTGGGGTTGATGTGACATATAAAGCAGTTAGAATTGTGTGTAGACAAGTGTTTTTTGTTATTATTATTTTATTTCATGAGTATTTTTAAAATGCTGCACAATGTCAAGCACATACTAATGCCCATAAATGTTAGTTCCTTTCTCTTTGCCAACCCTTAGGATATTTAATCTACTGAAGGACTTTAGGCAGAAAGGTCCTAAACTCAATGAAGGTATTAAATTGGTTTTAATGGGCTGAGTGATTTTGAACTCTTCTTTTTATCTCTTCCAGTTTATTTAAATGATTGATTTCTACTCTCTGTTGCAGGTCCTCTTGACTGTGATAGGAGCGCAATGAACCTCACACCCCATTTAATGCATAAAGCTCATCCACTGAGTGTTGCTCATATGTTACATTAAAGGCTGGGTGCTCACTGATGCTTTCGCAGGTGGGATACTCAGACTGTCTGTGAGAAATGACAATTGTGAAGGGCCAGTGAGTTATAACATATGAATTAATATCAGCTAAGACCAAATAGGGCTTCCCAGGTGGCTCAGTGGTAAAGAAACTGCCTGCCAATTCAGGAGACACAGGTTTGGTCCCTGGCTTGGAAGGATACCGTGGAGAAGGAAATGGCAATACCTCAAATATTGCTTGGAAAATTCCATGGACAGAGGAGCCTGGCGGGCTTCAGTCCATGGGGTCGCAAAAGAGTTGGACACGACTGAGTGACTAAACAACAACAGCCAAATTGAGAGTGAAATCATAAACACGTGTCTCTAAGCACAAACAGAACAAGTTAGAGTCTTGACAATGGTGTTGACAATTAACCCATGGAGAGTTATAGACAGCCAATGACTCATCGATTTGGGCTGACTCTATTACCTCTAGGAATGTGCTACCCTGGACTTTAGAGAGTATGAATGGGTTTTCACCATTGTTTCCTAGAAGACTGATTGCTTGCCATGTCAACAAAACAGAGACTAAACCTGGATGAAACTGATGGATGTAAAATAGAAAATCTTGATACTGGAAGAGCCTCTTTTCCAACACTCAGATTAAAGATGAGGAGACTGAGGTCCACAGAAGTTGGCTGTCCTTACGCCAGTGAATTGTGGGTGCAAAACACTTTATTGGTACAAAGGTAGTTCATGGAAACTGGTGGTGGTTCAGTTGCTAAGTTGCATCTGACTCTTGGGAGTTCATGGACTGTAGCCTACAAGGCTCCTCTGTCCATGGGATTGTCCAGGCAAGAAGACTGGACACAGTTGCCATTTCCTTCTCCAGGGGGTCTTCCTGACTCAGAGATCAAACCCTCATCTCCTACATTTCCTGCATTGGCAAGTGGATTCTTTACAACTGAGTCACATGGCAATCTTTGAAGTATAGTTAATTTACAATGTTGAGTTAGGTCCAGTGTACAGCAAAGTGATTCAGTTATATACAAACACACATATTTTTCTTTTCAGATTCTTTTCCATTATAGATTATTACAAGATATTGAATACAATTCCCTGTGCTATACAGTAGGTCCTTCTTGTTTACCTATTTTATATATAGTAGTGTGTATCTGTTAATCCCAAACTCCTAATTTATCCCTCCCCCATCCTTTTTCCTTTGGTAACCATAAATTTGTTTTCTATGTCTATGAGTCTATTTTTGTTTTGTCAATAAATTCATTTGTATCTTTATTTTAGATTCCATGTACATGATATCATACGATAGTTGCCTTTGTCTGATTTATTGCACCAAGCATGATAATCTCTAGGTCCATCCATGTTGTTGATAGTGATATTGATTTCTTGATCACTCTCTTCTCTAGTCCCCCAGACACCTTGTGCAGTGATCACACTGCTGTAAGAGGTAAATTATATTCTTTCTTCATAAGATCCTGAGCAGAAAGGATTTCATTCATCCTTCAAGGCTGAGTAGAGAGTAAATAGGTGACACTATCTAAGGTGGGAAATAAAGGTCCACAAAGTCAAGCATTAATATGATAACTTACTTGAAAAAGTTAACAGTCATCTAATGGTGGTCCAGTGGCTACAGCTTTGCCTTCACATGCGGTGGGTATAGGTTCAAGCCCTGGTCCAGGAGCTTAAGACCTCACATGCCTCACAACTAAAAAACCAAAACGTTAAAAAAAAAAAAAAAGAAGTAATATTATAACAAGTTCAACAAAGGCTTTAAAATGGTCCAGATCAGGAAAAAAAAAAAAAAGCTTAACTCATTCATTATTACAAAAGACCTGCCCATAATAAATTCAAGAAATAGATTCAACCATTTCAATTTTTAAAAAAACTTTGTTAGAAAACAAATTCTTACAAATAATATTTCTCCTTATTTTTTAAAAGCTATTTTTGCTGTTTCATGGAAATGTAAGTCAACCTATGCATCTATTGGACTAATTGTTACTACTGTGAGCCCATTCAATTAAAACACTGAACTTACTCTTCATGTGGTCTAAGGTAAGGAAAGTTGTCCTCGTTTTTTTTTTTTCTCTTCTAGAGAAGCATGCTGGTGATCAGGTAGTTATTATCTGTTTAAATAACATAGTTTTACAAGAGATTTTTAAGAGAATACTTATATTCATTTGCTAGGGCTTTCATAACAGCGTAGCATGAACTGGGAAGCTTATACAACATAAATTTATTTTTTCCTATTTCTGGAGGACGAAAGTCCAAGATCAAGTTCTAAATTCCAAGCTCTAGGTGAGAACAGTGTTGGTTTCTTCTGAGGCCTCTCTCCTGGCTTGATTTGGTACCCAAAACTTGTTATAGTTTTTTTTCAATAAATTCATTTGTATCTTTAGATTCCATGTACATGATATCCTTCGATAGTTGCCTTTGTCTGATTTATTGCACCAAGCATGATAATCTCTAGGTCCATCCATGTTGTTGATAGTGATATTGATTTCTTGATCACTCTCTTCTCTAGTCCCCCAGACACCTTGTGCAGTGATCACACTGCTGTAAGAGGTAAATTATATTCTTTCTTCATAAGATCCTGAGCAGAAAGGATTTCATTCATCCTTCAAGGCTGAGTAGAGAGTAAATAGGTGACACTATCTAAGGTGGGAAATAAAGGTCCACAAAGTCAAGCATTAATATGATAACTTACTTGAAAAAGTTAACAGTCATCTAATGGTGGTCCAGTGGCTACAGCTTTGCCTTCACATGCGGTGGGTATAGGTTCAAGCCCTGGTCCAGGAGCTTAAGACCTCACATGCCTCACAACTAAAAAACCAAAACGTTAAAAAAAAAAAAAAAGAAGTAATATTATAACAAGTTCAACAAAGGCTTTAAAATGGTCCAGATCAGGAAAAAAAAAAAAAAGCTTAACTCATTCATTATTACAAAAGACCTGCCCATAATAAATTCAAGAAATAGATTCAACCATTTCAATTTTTAAAAAAACTTTGTTAGAAAACAAATTCTTACAAATAATATTTCTCCTTATTTTTTAAAAGCTATTTTTGCTGTTTCATGGAAATGTAAGTCAACCTATGCATCTATTGGACTAATTGTTACTACTGTGAGCCCATTCAATTAAAACACTGAACTTACTCTTCATGTGGTCTAAGGTAAGGAAAGTTGTCCTCGTTTTTTTTTTTTCTCTTCTAGAGAAGCATGCTGGTGATCAGGTAGTTATTATCTGTTTAAATAACATAGTTTTACAAGAGATTTTTAAGAGAATACTTATATTCATTTGCTAGGGCTTTCATAACAGCGTAGCATGAACTGGGAAGCTTATACAACATAAATTTATTTTTTCCTATTTCTGGAGGACGAAAGTCCAAGATCAAGTTCTAAATTCCAAGCTCTAGGTGAGAACAGTGTTGGTTTCTTCTGAGGCCTCTCTCCCTGGCTTGAAGGTAGCTGTCTTCTCCTACCCGTGTCTTCCTATAGTTTTCCCTTTGTGTCTTAATTAAGTCTGAGTCTTAATTTCCTCTTCTTAGAAGGGCACCAATCATATTGGACTGGATATCACCCTACTGATCTCATTTTAAATTAAAAATCAGTATCTCCAAACACATCACCTTCTGAGTAAGAGGCTGTGAATTAGAAATATTGCCTGCCATATTAGCAAACAAAGGATGCTGCCATCAAATCATCAGCCACTGCCATGTCCTGCCCGTGTCCTGCCTGTAGGAAATGGAGATAAATGGTGGCCTACCACCAAGCCCTCAACCACTGCAGTCACCCCCAGCAGGGCACCCTGAGGGCACTCAGGATGGGAGAGCACCAGATACTGGCCCCAGAGACCTGAGATGCATATCAAAGGAATGGTTTCAGTGAACCCAGACTCTTGCATCTTCCCCTACAAAGAAAGGCACTAAATGCTTTAATTTGAGATGTTTGGATTTCTTTGTGTGTGTGTGCTTAGTCATGTCCATCTCTTTGTGACCCCATGGACTATAGTCCACCAGCCTCCTTTGTCCATGGAATTCTCCAGGCAAGAATA
Organism: Tragulus kanchil; assembly: GCA_022376925.1. NCBI lineage: Eukaryota > Metazoa > Chordata > Mammalia > Artiodactyla > Tragulidae > Tragulus > Tragulus kanchil. The sequence goes on along the minus strand of JAIOJX010000003.1, from coordinate 69,478,876 downwards.
CTAGAGTGAGCTGCCATTTCCCTCTCCTGGGATCTTCCCAATGCAGAGATCAAACCTGTGCATCCTGCATTGGCAGGTGAATTCTTTACCACTGTACCACCTGGGGAAATCTTAGTTTTCTTTAATGAACAGTAATCTTTTGATGCTTGGAGTACCTGGTTTTTGTTGCAAAACTCCTACATATCCTTTTCCCACCCTTTACTTCTTCAGAATAGTCCATTAGAAATATTTGAGAGGCTGTATCCCTGACTTGGAACTCTCAGCAAATCCACCAAATAAAATATAATTCTCAACTTTTAGGTTGTGCTTTTTTAAAAATTTGTCGGGGGTTATGAAATTCAACATACAGATCTAGAGTAGGGTGGGATGGAGGGGTACTGTGCCCGTAGCAGTGTATAATGCCATATCTACTGCTGACATTCCTTTTGAGAGGTGACTCCTAAAAGAATTTGTTAATTGAGCTGAGTGTCTCCTGTCAGCAGGGCAGTCCTAATGTCACCCCCAATGCATTCTGTATTAGTTTGGCGGAAGCCTGGCTACCCCAAATCTGGTTTTTACACTTAAGATGAACTCAGGGCTTGATCCTATAAGGGATCGTGTTCTTTTGTGAGTCATTCTCCAAACTTTTCCCAGTCCCTAGAGCATCTATGGATGTAATGAGTAAAATGGTACCTAATAAGCTACTTTATCTTCTCAGAACTGTCTGGAAACTATTGGGCAGTGGTAATTTCTGCAGGGTCTGGCTTCCGCTCACAGATACCAAGCCTCCCTGAGTACAGAGGAGCCTGGTTCCCTGATGACAGTTGATATACTGTGTCCATGGAAGAGCGTCTCTAATTAGCGACCAGAGGCAGCCTGTGGTACTCTGAATGCCTCAGAAGAGGCCTGCTGTGTAAAACTGTCCCCTGAAATGATGGCATTGTCCTCTGCCTGTCTATTGGTGGTGTCATTAACCAGTCAGAATAAAACTCTTTTGACAGGTGTTTTTGTTTCATGTATGAGCTGATAGCTCTGTGAATTGTGCTATGTTTTTATGAGCAGCCATAACTCATAGGAAGAGACACTGCTTCTCCAACAAGGCACAGGCTGCAGAGGTCAGACCAGGATGGACACACACTTGTGTTGGCCTCAAGTCCTTGTGTCACTAAGACCCTCCAAATGAAGAGACAAAAGACAAACAACTCTTCCTGGCTGCCAGCTGCTTTTAGCAGAGGAGGAACGGGATGAGAAAACACACACGCTGGCAATGACAGAGTCTGCAACAACCTCTTGTTCCAGCTTCTGAAAGAGTGAAATTGCTAATAAAATGATCAAAGGTGCTTTGATATGTCTCATTCTGGCTTCCATGGTTGACTTCTCTTACAGTCATCAAGATGGTTGGAAGCCTGGCTTCTCTTAGATTCTATGGAGAGACACTCTCTAGAGGGAAATCGAATCTGAAAACTTTCTCAAATGTATTCCAAGTTTTAAAAACAAACAAGGTTTAGGAAAAAAAAAAAAAATTGACAGGGAGAAAAATCAATTACCCTGAACACTGATTTTCTCCCCAGATTCATTTGCACATGACTCAAATTTGTCACGGGATGATGGCAGAATTAGATTAATTTTCAAAAATGCATACATTGAAGCTTATTTCTCACTTCTACTTGTGCTCACACTTAAAAAGCATGTCAGGCTTCCCTGGTTGGTTCAGTGGTAAAGAATCCACCTGCCAATAAAGGAGACATGGGTTCAATACCTGATCCAGCAAGATCATACATGCCTTGAAGCAACTAAGCCTGTGCGCCACAACTATTGAGCCTATGCTCTCGAGCCTAGGAGCTGCAATTGTGGAGCCCATACACTGCAACGACTGAAGCCTGCCCACCTCAGAGTCTGTGCTCAGGAATGAGAGAAACCACTGCAATGAGAAGTCCATGCACCATAACCAGAGAGTAGCCACCTACTAGAGAAAGTCCAGGTGCAGCAACAAACTTGTACCTGAAAACTGCCCTAAATGGCATTGTCCTCTGCCTGTCTATTGGTGGTGTCATTAACCAGTCAGAATAAAACTCTTTTGACAGGTGTTTTTGTTTCATGTATGAGCTGATAGCTCTGTGAATTGTGCTATGTTTTTATGAGCAGCCATAACTCATAGGAAGAGACACTGCTTCTCCAACAAGGCACAGGCTGCAGAGGTCAGACCAGGATGGACACACACTTGTGTTGGCCTCAAGTCCTTGTGTCACTAAGACCCTCCAAATGAAGAGACAAAAGACAAACAACTCTTCCTGGCTGCCAGCTGCTTTTAGCAGAGGAGGAACGGGATGAGAAAACACACACGCTGGCAATGACAGAGTCTGCAACAACCTCTTGTTCCAGCTTCTGAAAGAGTGAAATTGCTAATAAAATGATCAAAGGTGCTTTGATATGTCTCATTCTGGCTTCCATGGTTGACTTCTCTTACAGTCATCAAGATGGTTGGAAGCCTGGCTTCTCTTAGATTCTATGGAGAGACACTCTCTAGAGGGAAATCGAATCTGAAAACTTTCTCAAATGTATTCCAAGTTTTAAAAACAAACAAGGTTTAGGAAAAAAAAAAAAATTGACAGGGAGAAAAATCAATTACCCTGAACACTGATTTTCTCCCCAGATTCATTTGCACATGACTCAAATTTGTCACGGGATGATGGCAGAATTAGATTAATTTTCAAAAATGCATACATTGAAGCTTATTTCTCACTTCTACTTGTGCTCACACTTAAAAAGCATGTCAGGCTTCCCTGGTTGGTTCAGTGGTAAAGAATCCACCTGCCAATAAAGGAGACATGGGTTCAATACCTGATCCAGCAAGATCATACATGCCTTGAAGCAACTAAGCCTGTGCGCCACAACTATTGAGCCTATGCTCTCGAGCCTAGGAGCTGCAATTGTGGAGCCCATACACTGCAACGACTGAAGCCTGCCCACCTCAGAGTCTGTGCTCAGGAATGAGAGAAACCACTGCAATGAGAAGTCCATGCACCATAACCAGAGAGTAGCCCTCACTCCTGCAACTAGAGAAAGTCCAGGTGCAGCAACAAAGACCTAACACAGCCAAAAAAAATTAATTAAACATTTAAAAAACAAATTAAAAATATAAATAAATAAAAAGTGTCTCACAGAAGGACCAATTCCAATCACTTCTGGGGGAATAGTTTTATCTTTTATGTGCAAAAACCCCAACATGTTTATTTTTAAACCAATAATAAATAAGATGCATTTAGAATACAAGGCAAGCTTACATACGGATTGGTCTATCAACAATTTTAAGTGGTGTTTTAAAATTATGAATTAAATTGAATTGCACTCCCATATATTCAAGGCTACAGGCTTCCCTGGTGGCTCATCAGTAAAAGAATCTACCTACAATACAGGAGACTCAGGCATGTCTGTGGGTTCAATCCTTGGGTCAGGAAGTTTTCCTGAAGAAGGCAATGGCTACCCACCCCAGTATTCTTGCCTGGGAAATCCCATGGACAGGGAAGCCTGATGGGCTACAGTCCATGGGGCTGCAACAGTCAGACACAACTTAGCAACTAAACCACCACCACCACCACATTCAGTACTGCAGTTAAACACTGTAAAAATCACTAAACCACCATATGCTGGGGTAGGGGGAGGCCAGTGCTTTGCTCACAGTAGTTCCTGAATGACGCTCAGGAGAGCAGAGCCTCGAGTTGCCCAGAATACCTGGTGTGAACAGCTCTCAGAAAATGATGATGACAAGCAATGCCAGGTTTTCCTCTGCCCTTGTGACCTTAGGGAAAGTAACTTAACTCTTCTGCCTCTCTTCCTCATTGACGGTGCTTTCCACTGTTTATGATTCCCTCTATATCCAGAACAATGACACAACCTGAGGGGGTAGACAATATTGCTCACATTTATATCTAGTGCAACCTTTCTTTTGACTTACAGCACTTTTTTTCCTAGAATCTATGAGGCAAGTCCATAAAGGAACCACAGGCGTTCCCAAACCCACATCTTCAGAATGAAACTCATTCTCTTCTCCTCTCTTCAATAATTCACTCTTCTTTTGCCTTAACCTAATACCTCAGTTGGGTTTCCCAGGTGGCTCATTGGTAAAAAATCCACCTCCTAAACAGGTGTGCATGTATGCTAAGTTTTGTCCAACTCTTTGCAACCTCATGGCTTGTGGTCCACCAGGCTCCTTCATCCACAAGATTACCCAGGAAAGATCATTGAAGTGGGTTGCCATTTCTTTCTCCAGGGGAACTTCCCAACCGAGGAGTGAACCAGTGTCTCACAGAAGGACCAATTCCAATCACTTCTGGGGGAATAGTTTTATCTTTTATGTGCAAAAACCCCAACATGTTTATTTTTAAACCAATAATAAATAAGATGCATTTAGAATACAAGGCAAGCTTACATACGGATTGGTCTATCAACAATTTTAAGTGGTGTTTTAAAATTATGAATTAAATTGAATTGCACTCCCATATATTCAAGGCTACAGGCTTCCCTGGTGGCTCATCAGTAAAAGAATCTACCTACAATACAGGAGACTCAGGCATGTCTGTGGGTTCAATCCTTGGGTCAGGAAGTTTTCCTGAAGAAGGCAATGGCTACCCACCCCAGTATTCTTGCCTGGGAAATCCCATGGACAGGGAAGCCTGATGGGCTACAGTCCATGGGGCTGCAACAGTCAGACACAACTTAGCAACTAAACCACCACCACCACCACATTCAGTACTGCAGTTAAACACTGTAAAAATCACTAAACCACCATATGCTGGGGTAGGGGGAGGCCAGTGCTTTGCTCACAGTAGTTCCTGAATGACGCTCAGGAGAGCAGAGCCTCGAGTTGCCCAGAATACCTGGTGTGAACAGCTCTCAGAAAATGATGATGACAAGCAATGCCAGGTTTTCCTCTGCCCTTGTGACCTTAGGGAAAGTAACTTAACTCTTCTGCCTCTCTTCCTCATTGACGGTGCTTTCCACTGTTTATGATTCCCTCTATATCCAGAACAATGACACAACCTGAGGGGGTAGACAATATTGCTCACATTTATATCTAGTGCAACCTTTCTTTTGACTTACAGCACTTTTTTTCCTAGAATCTATGAGGCAAGTCCATAAAGGAACCACAGGCGTTCCCAAACCCACATCTTCAGAATGAAACTCATTCTCTTCTCCTCTCTTCAATAATTCACTCTTCTTTTGCCTTAACCTAATACCTCAGTTGGGTTTCCCAGGTGGCTCATTGGTAAAAAATCCACCTCCTAAACAGGTGTGCATGTATGCTAAGTTTTGTCCAACTCTTTGCAACCTCATGGCTTGTGGTCCACCAGGCTCCTTCATCCACAAGATTACCCAGGAAAGATCATTGAAGTGGGTTGCCATTTCTTTCTCCAGGGGAACTTCCCAACCGAGGGAGTGAACCAGTGTCTCTCACATCAACCTGCATTGGCAGGCAAATTCTTTACCACTAGCACTGTCTGGGAATCCAAGCAAGAAATGCTGGTCTGGGGACTTCCCTGGTGGTCCAGTGGGTAAAGAGTCTGCCTTGCAGTGCAAGGGGCACCAGTTCGAGGATCCCTGATGCAGGAAGATCCCACGTGCTGTGGAGTGGCTGGACCAGTGTGTCCAATTACGAGCCAGCACTCTGAAGCACATGAGCCCAGAGCTGGTGCTCTGCAATGAGAGAGGCCACTGCAAGAGGAGGCCCACACAGGCCAAAGAATAAAGATGGATGAAAATAAATAAATAAATAAATAACCAATTTTAAAAAGGCTAAAATTAAACAAAAAATGCTGGCTTGATTCTTGGGTTAGGAAGATCCCTTGGAGAAGAACTGGCAACCCATTCCAGTAGTATTGCCTGAGAAATCCCATGGACAGAGGAACTTGACAGGCTACGGAGCATGGGGTCACAAAAGAGTCAGACATGACTTAGCAACTAAACAACAATAGGTCAGCCTGATATGCCCAAAGCATCCTGATTCTTTCTTCCCTGTCTCTTTCCTATATTCACTCACTGCATTTTTCTCAAACCCTTTCCTCTCTCTCATAATTACTGCTGCTGACTTGGTTAAAAGTCCTTAGTACTTTATTTTGCTTGTCTGTTTATTTGTTGAGCTTTTGTGAGGATCAGGCACTGATAGTAATAGATTTGCACATTCATTTTTTATAAAATGAACCCTTAGTTGCCAGGTATTGCCTCAAATGTGGTGTCAGGAACTGTACTAAAATGAGGAGTCAGCGATAATAGATGCCAAGTTTACCTCATAGATTCACTCTTCTTTTGCCTTAACCTAATACCTCAGTTGGGTTTCCCAGGTGGCTCATTGGTAAAAAATCCACCTCCTAAACAGGTGTGCATGTATGCTAAGTTTTGTCCAACTCTTTGCAACCTCATGGCTTGTGGTCCACCAGGCTCCTTCATCCACAAGATTACCCAGGAAAGATCATTGAAGTGGGTTGCCATTTCTTTCTCCAGGGGAACTTCCCAACCGAGGAGTGAACCAGTGTCTCTCACATCAACCTGCATTGGCAGGCAAATTCTTTACCACTAGCACTGTCTGGGAATCCAAGCAAGAAATGCTGGTCTGGGGACTTCCCTGGTGGTCCAGTGGGTAAAGAGTCTGCCTTGCAGTGCAAGGGGCACCAGTTCGAGGATCCCTGATGCAGGAAGATCCCACGTGCTGTGGAGTGGCTGGACCAGTGTGTCCAATTACGAGCCAGCACTCTGAAGCACATGAGCCCAGAGCTGGTGCTCTGCAATGAGAGAGGCCACTGCAAGAGGAGGCCCACACAGGCCAAAGAATAAAGATGGATGAAAATAAATAAATAAATAAATAACCAATTTTAAAAAGGCTAAAATTAAACAAAAAATGCTGGCTTGATTCTTGGGTTAGGAAGATCCCTTGGAGAAGAACTGGCAACCCATTCCAGTAGTATTGCCTGAGAAATCCCATGGACAGAGGAACTTGACAGGCTACGGAGCATGGGGTCACAAAGAGTCAGACATGACTTAGCAACTAAACAACAATAGGTCAGCCTGATATGCCCAAAGCATCCTGATTCTTTCTTCCCTGTCTCTTTCCTATATTCACTCACTGCATTTTTCTCAAACCCTTTCCTCTCTCTCATAATTACTGCTGCTGACTTGGTTAAAAGTCCTTAGTACTTTATTTTGCTTGTCTGTTTATTTGTTGAGCTTTTGTGAGGATCAGGCACTGATAGTAATAGATTTGCACATTCATTTTTTATAAAATGAACCCTTAGTTGCCAGGTATTGCCTCAAATGTGGTGTCAGGAACTGTACTAAAATGAGGAGTCAGCGATAATAGATGCCAAGTTTACCTCATAGATGTGGAGAAATAGTTAAACCAAGGGAGAGTAGGGCAAAACAATGCACAGTATTGAGCATAACTCAGAGAAGGTGGGGCGCAGAACCAGGGAGGAGAATTTGATAATACTGGAGTCTTAGTAGAGTTTTGAAGGATACATAGATACCAGCGAGGCAAAGAATTAAGAATATTACAAATACAGGGATTGGAAAGAAATAAGGATTTTACAAAGGTCCAGCCATAGAGAAACCACAATGAGTTTGTACCGTTGTGTGTAGTTAAGGACCTGAAGGATAAGGATATGAATAAAGCGCCATGAATGTTATAAAAGGCATGGAAAGATTTTATACGGTGTGGTCATCTTACAATGTGTCTGAATTCTTTTCACAGTCTTTGCCCAAATGATGGAGCACAATTATCCTCCTTTCCTTTCTAACATGTAGAATGTGGCACAGAGTGATGCTAACGACTTCTGAGTCTGGGTCACAAAATGGCTCTTTCTCTCCTGCATCACCTGCCGTGAGGGAGCCCACAGCTGTGCTGTGAGAATTCTCCCTGTGGAGAGGGCCATGTGGGGAGCAACTGGGGCTTCCCGCCAGCAGCCAGCGTTACCTAGTCAGTCACAGGAGACAGCCACCTTGGAGGTGGATCTGCCAGCCCCAGTCAAGCCTATGTTTTGATTGTCAGCTCTTGAAAGAGCTTGAAACAGAAATATCCATTAGACAAGCCATGCGTGATTGCCTAACCCACAAACTCAATGAAATTAATAAATTCCCATTATTGTTTTCAGACATGACTTAGCAACTAAACAACAATAGGTCAGCCTGATATGCCCAAAGCATCCTGATTCTTTCTTCCCTGTCTCTTTCCTATATTCACTCACTGCATTTTTCTCAAACCCTTTCCTCTCTCTCATAATTACTGCTGCTGACTTGGTTAAAAGTCCTTAGTACTTTATTTTGCTTGTCTGTTTATTTGTTGAGCTTTTGTGAGGATCAGGCACTGATAGTAATAGATTTGCACATTCATTTTTTATAAAATGAACCCTTAGTTGCCAGGTATTGCCTCAAATGTGGTGTCAGGAACTGTACTAAAATGAGGAGTCAGCGATAATAGATGCCAAGTTTACCTCATAGATGTGGAGAAATAGTTAAACCAAGGGAGAGTAGGGCAAAACAATGCACAGTATTGAGCATAACTCAGAGAAGGTGGGGCGCAGAACCAGGGAGGAGAATTTGATAATACTGGAGTCTTAGTAGAGTTTTGAAGGATACATAGATACCAGCGAGGCAAAGAATTAAGAATATTACAAATACAGGGATTGGAAAGAAATAAGGATTTTACAAAGGTCCAGCCATAGAGAAACCACAATGAGTTTGTACCGTTGTGTGTAGTTAAGGACCTGAAGGATAAGGATATGAATAAAGCGCCATGAATGTTATAAAAGGCATGGAAAGATTTTATACGGTGTGGTCATCTTACAATGTGTCTGAATTCTTTTCACAGTCTTTGCCCAAATGATGGAGCACAATTATCCTCCTTTCCTTTCTAACATGTAGAATGTGGCACAGAGTGATGCTAACGACTTCTGAGTCTGGGTCACAAAATGGCTCTTTCTCTCCTGCATCACCTGCCGTAGGGGGAGCCCACAGCTGTGCTGTGAGAATTCTCCCTGTGGAGAGGGCCATGTGGGGAGCAACTGGGGCTTCCCGCCAGCAGCCAGCGTTACCTAGTCAGTCACAGGAGACAGCCACCTTGGAGGTGGATCTGCCAGCCCCAGTCAAGCCTATGTTTTGATTGTCAGCTCTTGAAAGAGCTTGAAACAGAAATATCCATTAGACAAGCCATGCGTGATTGCCTAACCCACAAACTCAATGAAATTAATAAATTCCCATTATTGTTTTAAGCTGCTATGCCTTAGGATGATTTGTTAGGCAGCAAGAGATAAGTAAAAAGGAGGAGTGATGTGATCAGACTAACGTAATGAAAAATGTAATGGCATTATGAATTACAGAGAAATGATTGGCGAAGGGACAGAATGAGACAGTCAAATAAATTAGGTAGCTGTTTCAGTAATTAAGTAGAGATGTGATAAAGACCTGTGTTAAGCTTCGGGTTTTAGGGATTAAGAGGAGGGGAAAATGTTGAGAGATGTAGGAAGGAAAAAGCAACAAAATTTAGTGGCTGATTAGCAGTGGGGCATGAAGGAGAGACAAGCATTAAGGATTTGATTCAGGTTCTTTTCTCAGCAGCCAAGAAGATGGTGGCGTCATTCATGAAAGTGAAGAACAAAGGAGGGGAAACTGATTAGTTGAGGAAGCAGAGCTTTCATTTTGAACATGTTGAGTTTGAAGTGCCTGTTGAAAATCAAAGTGAAGATATCTTGTTAGCTATATGGACACAAAGATCTGGATCTTAGGGAAGGGAAAGACTGAAATTCAATTTGGAGTCAAGGAACAGTGGACAATGAAATAGAAGATGGCCAACAATAGAAGCTTGGATCACGTCAACATTTAATGACAGACGGAAAGGAGATGGGCATGCATGTTAAGTCGCTTCAGTCATGTCAGACTCTGTCCAGCCCCATGGACTGTAGCCCACCAGGCTCCTCTGTCCATGGGTTTTCTGGCCAACAATACAGGAGTGGGTTGCTGTGCCTTCCTCCAGGGGATCTTTCTGACCCAGGGATTGAAACCAAGTCTCTTAGGTCTCCTACATTGGCAGGTGGGTTCTTTACCACTAATGCCACCTGGGAAGCCCAAGGGAGATTGGGTAGAGGTGTAAAAGATAAACAGAAGCCAGAAGAACCTGGAGAGGAAGCACAGCAACTGAGAGAAGAGAAACTTTTACAAATACAATTAGTTAACTTATTTTTGGCTGTGCTGAGTCCTCATTGCTGCATGGGTTTTTTTCTCTAATTGCAGTGAGCAGAGGTTGCAACTCTCTAGTTGCAGTGCTCAGGTTTCTCATTTCAGTGGCTTCTCTTGTCGCAGAGCATGGGCTCTAGGCACACAGCCTTCAGTAGTTGCAGCACATGGGCTCAAAGAATTGTGGCTCCCAGACTCTAGAGCACAGGCTCAATAGTTGGGGTGCACAGGCTTAACTGCTCCACAGTAGGTGGGAGATTCCTGGACTAGGGATTGAACCCATGGCTCCTACATGGGCAGGCAAATTCTTTACCACTGAACCATCAAGGAAGCTAGAGGATAGACTTTTAAAAAAAAAAAAAAAAAAAAAAATATATATATATAAGCAGCTCCACTGGTGGCCCAATGGGTAAAGAGTCTGCCTTGCAGTGCAAGGGGTGCTGTTTTTATCCCTTGCCTGGGAAGATCCCATGTGCTGTGGAGTGACTGGACCACTGTGTCCAATTATGCGCCAGAGTTGTGGAGCACATGCACCCAGAGCTGGTGCTCTGCAGTGAGAGAGACCACTACGGAGGCCCACACATACCAAAGATTAATAATAATTTTAAAAAATGGATGAAAATAAATATAAATAAAAGAGGCATGATGGGGAAAAGAAAAAAAATTTAAATAAATATATATATTAAAAGTATGAAGTTTAGTTAATTTAGCTTCAGGTCTACAGCAAAGTGGTAAAGAGTATATATAAGTATATATTCTTTTTCAGATTTTTTTCCTTTATAGCTTATTCAGCTCACTGCGCTATACTGTGGGTCTTTGTTATTTATTTTATACATAATAGTGTGTATATGTTCATCCCAAACTCCCTAATTTATCACTTATTGCTGTCCCACAGTCCCCTCTGGTGACCATACATTTATTTTCTATGTTCGTGAGCCTATTTTTGTTTTATAAATAAGTTCATTTATACCATACATTTATTTATCTATGTTCACAGTGACAATTTGTTTTCTAAAAGTTCCACCTATATAAACAGAAGCCAGAAGAACCTGGAGAGGAAGCACAGCAACTGAGAGAAGAGAAACTTTTACAAATACAATTAGTTAACTTATTTTTGGCTGTGCTGAGTCCTCATTGCTGCATGGGTTTTTTTCTCTAATTGCAGTGAGCAGAGGTTGCAACTCTCTAGTTGCAGTGCTCAGGTTTCTCATTTCAGTGGCTTCTCTTGTCGCAGAGCATGGGCTCTAGGCACACAGCCTTCAGTAGTTGCAGCACATGGGCTCAAAGAATTGTGGCTCCCAGACTCTAGAGCACAGGCTCAATAGTTGGGGTGCACAGGCTTAACTGCTCCACAGTAGGTGGGAGATTCCTGGACTAGGGATTGAACCCATGGCTCCTACATGGGCAGGCAAATTCTTTACCACTGAACCATCAAGGAAGCTAGAGGATAGACTTTTAAAAAAAAAAAAAAAAATATATATATATATAAGCAGCTCCACTGGTGGCCCAATGGGTAAAGAGTCTGCCTTGCAGTGCAAGGGGTGCTGTTTTTATCCCTTGCCTGGGAAGATCCCATGTGCTGTGGAGTGACTGGACCACTGTGTCCAATTATGCGCCAGAGTTGTGGAGCACATGCACCCAGAGCTGGTGCTCTGCAGTGAGAGAGACCACTACGGAGGCCCACACATACCAAAGATTAATAATAATTTTAAAAAATGGATGAAAATAAATATAAATAAAAGAGGCATGATGGGGAAAAGAAAAAAAATTTAAATAAATATATATATTAAAAGTATGAAGTTTAGTTAATTTAGCTTCAGGTCTACAGCAAAGTGGTAAAGAGTATATATAAGTATATATTCTTTTTCAGATTTTTTTCCTTTATAGCTTATTCAGCTCACTGCGCTATACTGTGGGTCTTTGTTATTTATTTTATACATAATAGTGTGTATATGTTCATCCCAAACTCCCTAATTTATCACTTATTGCTGTCCCACAGTCCCCTCTGGTGACCATACATTTATTTTCTATGTTCGTGAGCCTATTTTTGTTTTATAAATAAGTTCATTTATACCAACTTTTTACATTCCACATACAAGTGATATTATCTGATATTTGTCTTTCTCTGCCTGACTTACTTCACTTAGTATGACAATCTCTAGGTCCATCCATGTTGCTGTAAATAGCACTATTTCATTCCTTTTTATGGTCGAATAAGATTCCACCGTATATATGTACCACATCTTCTTCATTCATTCATCTATTGATGCACATTTAGGTTGCTTCCATGTCTTTGCTATTGTAAATGGTGTTTCTGTGAACATTGGGATGCATGCTTCTTTTCAAACAACAGTTTTCTCCAGATATATGCCCAGAAGTGGCATTGCTAGATCATATGGTAACTCCTTTTAATTTTTGAAGTACTCTCCACACTGTTTTCTGTAGCAGTTACTCCAATTTACATTCCTACCAACAGAGCAGGAGGATTCCCTTCTCTTTACACTGTCTCCAGTCCTTTTTGCTGATGACCATTTGACTGGTAAGAAGCAACAAAACATCATTGTAGCTTTAATTTGCATTTCTCTAATATTGAGCAATATTAAGCATCTTGTCATATGCCTCTTGACTATCTGTCAGAAGAGCAGATTTTAGAGAAAAGGTTGCAGTGAAGCAATTAAGAGAAAGACTCCTGGGTGTCTACTAAATCTAGTCACCAGGAAATTCCTGGTAAACTTGGCAAAAAGCGGGGTCACCTGGAATGATGGTGACAGTAGCCAGAGCGAAGTGAAAGAACACCCACAAGGGAAAACGTAGAGGCAATTCAGTGCAGACTGCACTCTCTAGCAGCTCTCTGTGAGTGAGAGAAGAGACAGACTCCCAGCCAGTCCTCCTGCCTTGGCTCTGCCTGTCTATTTCCTCTCCCTATGGATACAGGGGCGATCCTGTCAACATCCAAATCTGCACAGGCTACCAATTCAACATGGTAGACACATGCCTCATGTGATGTTCTGGAAGACTTCACAGGAGCGCATTTAAGTAAGGGTGAAGGAAAGAATGTCAAATAATTAGAGCTGTCAGTGGATGAAATATGCCAGGGCCTCTCTGGAAGAAAGAAAGGCAAGGCAGAAATGGCCATGACATGGTGACAGGAAAGTTCAAAGGCTGGAAGAAGCTGACTGAGTTACCCCCATAGGACCTCAGAAATTCTCAGGACTTATAGACATAAAGTGAGACAGAAGAGGCAGTGAAATCCTTAGCTGAAAAATCAAGAATGAATGAAAAGGTTGTTTCCACACTGGCTGGGTATCCAGGTATGATGTTTATTTTCTATGTACACAGATCACTGAGGTTCCAAAAGAGAATCCTTTCTATCCCAGGAGATTAAAAAAGTGCTTGGAAAAAAAAATAGATAAGTCCTTAAGCATTTTTTGGAAGCTGACCCACCAAATGTCTGAGTGAAGAAGGTCCAACACAACGTGAGGGACAGGTAGGGGCATCTTAGAATTCAGAGGAGAATTTTCCCACCACTCTCTCAATGAACTGTTGTACTATCTGTTCGTTATATGAGTTAGTATACAGAAGCTTTTTTTTCACTAAATTTTGGACCTTAGAAATACAGATATATTTTCCATTTTTGTGGATCATTTTTAGGGATAAAGTCCTAATTCAAACTTTTTTCCCACGATTAACCCTGACATGTTGGTCACCTTTCAAGTTCTCTTCATGTGACCTTTTCCTGATACCCATGATTGAAATCTTCAAGGCCTCATTGTAATTTGCATTTCTCTAATATTGAGCAATATTAAGCATCTTGTAAGAGCAAAGGGTGAAAGGAACATCTCCGGGTGTCTACTAAATCTAGTCACCAGGAAATTCCTGGTAAACTTGGCAAAAAGCGGGGTCACCTGGAATGATGGTGACAGTAGCCAGAGCGAAGTGAAAGAACACCCACAAGGGAAAACGTAGAGGCAATTCAGTGCAGACTGCACTCTCTAGCAGCTCTCTGTGAGTGAGAGAAGAGACAGACTCCCAGCCAGTCCTCCTGCCTTGGCTCTGCCTGTCTATTTCCTCTCCCTATGGATACAGGGGCGATCCTGTCAACATCCAAATCTGCACAGGCTACCAATTCAACATGGTAGACACATGCCTCATGTGATGTTCTGGAAGACTTCACAGGAGCGCATTTAAGTAAGGGTGAAGGAAAGAATGTCAAATAATTAGAGCTGTCAGTGGATGAAATATGCCAGGGCCTCTCTGGAAGAAAGAAAGGCAAGGCAGAAATGGCCATGACATGGTGACAGGAAAGTTCAAAGGCTGGAAGAAGCTGACTGAGTTACCCCCATAGGACCTCAGAAATTCTCAGGACTTATAGACATAAAGTGAGACAGAAGAGGCAGTGAAATCCTTAGCTGAAAAATCAAGAATGAATGAAAAGGTTGTTTCCACACTGGCTGGGTATCCAGGTATGATGTTTATTTTCTATGTACACAGATCACTGAGGTTCCAAAAGAGAATCCTTTCTATCCCAGGAGATTAAAAAAGTGCTTGGAAAAAAAAATAGATAAGTCCTTAAGCATTTTTTGGAAGCTGACCCACCAAATGTCTGAGTGAAGAAGGTCCAACACAACGTGAGGGACAGGTAGGGGCATCTTAGAATTCAGAGGAGAATTTTCCCACCACTCTCTCAATGAACTGTTGTACTATCTGTTCGTTATATGAGTTAGTATACAGAAGCTTTTTTTTCACTAAATTTTGGACCTTAGAAATACAGATATATTTTCCATTTTTGTGGATCATTTTTAGGGATAAAGTCCTAATTCAAACTTTTTTCCCACGATTAACCCTGACATGTTGGTCACCTTTCAAGTTCTCTTCATGTGACCTTTTCCTGATACCCATGATTACACAGAAAAATGGCCTCCTGGCTGTCTTCTAGCCTACATCCCCCCATCATACTGTTCCTTCTGTACATGTTTGTGGTTTCTTACAGGCAAAATATCTGTTTGCTGGAATTGTGTCTTTCTCCGTCTTACATTTCCAGAATCTAGTACAACACTTGGCACTTTAAATGTTTATTAAAAGAAAAGAAAGAAAGAATGGTGAGAAGGATGGACGAATGTGTCTTGTTTAGCTTTAAGAATACCATGATGGCCCTGCTCCTGAACAGTGATCTTGCCCTTTGGCTGGTCTGAACACAGTTATAGAACTGTGGCCAGAACAGAGTTTTTACCAAGAAGGGGTCTCCAACTTTCTTCTGTAAAGCCGTCATCTCTAGGAGACCCTGGGCTTCCCTGGTAACCTAGATGGTAAAGAGCCTGCCTGCCATGCAGGAGACCAGAGTCTGATTCATGAGTCAGAAAGATCCCCTGGAGAAGGGAACGGGGGCTCACTCCAGTGTTCTTACCTGGAGAATTCCATGGACAGAGGAACCTGGGGGCTACAATCCATGAGGTCCCAAAGAGTCAAACACGACTGAACGACTAACACTTTTGCTTTCTAGGAGACCTTGTACTCAGAAGTACAACCCCACCCAGTTAAAATTAATGACATGTCAACTTTTTTTCTCCTGTCCCCCAGGGTCTACACCTGGAACAGTCCTTGGAGAAACCAGTGCTCCCTCTTTTCCTTGAATCAGGATGACTCCGTATGTATGAGACAGTAAGACAGAGATGGAGGGACAGGTAGGGGCATCTTAGAATTCAGAGGAGAATTTTCCCACCACTCTCTCAATGAACTGTTGTACTATCTGTTCGTTATATGAGTTAGTATACAGAAGCTTTTTTTTCACTAAATTTTGGACCTTAGAAATACAGATATATTTTCCATTTTTGTGGATCATTTTTAGGGATAAAGTCCTAATTCAAACTTTTTTCCCACGATTAACCCTGACATGTTGGTCACCTTTCAAGTTCTCTTCATGTGACCTTTTCCTGATACCCATGATTACACAGAAAAATGGCCTCCTGGCTGTCTTCTAGCCTACATCCCCCCATCATACTGTTCCTTCTGTACATGTTTGTGGTTTCTTACAGGCAAAATATCTGTTTGCTGGAATTGTGTCTTTCTCCGTCTTACATTTCCAGAATCTAGTACAACACTTGGCACTTTAAATGTTTATTAAAAGAAAAGAAAGAAAGAATGGTGAGAAGGATGGACGAATGTGTCTTGTTTAGCTTTAAGAATACCATGATGGCCCTGCTCCTGAACAGTGATCTTGCCCTTTGGCTGGTCTGAACACAGTTATAGAACTGTGGCCAGAACAGAGTTTTTACCAAGAAGGGGTCTCCAACTTTCTTCTGTAAAGCCGTCATCTCTAGGAGACCCTGGGCTTCCCTGGTAACCTAGATGGTAAAGAGCCTGCCTGCCATGCAGGAGACCAGAGTCTGATTCATGAGTCAGAAAGATCCCCTGGAGAAGGGAACGGGTGCTCACTCCAGTGTTCTTACCTGGAGAATTCCATGGACAGAGGAACCTGGGGGCTACAATCCATGAGGTCCCAAAGAGTCAAACACGACTGAACGACTAACACTTTTGCTTTCTAGGAGACCTTGTACTCAGAAGTACAACCCCACCCAGTTAAAATTAATGACATGTCAACTTTTTTTCTCCTGTCCCCCAGGGTCTACACCTGGAACAGTCCTTGGAGAAACCAGTGCTCCCTCTTTTCCTTGAATCAGGATGACTCCCGTATGTATGAGACAGTAAGACAGAGATGGAGGGAAAGGTGGGGCATGTTCAGGAAGGGGAAGAAACCAATAGACTGGGACCACAGGAAGATTCTGTTTCTAATTTCCACAGTCAGAATTCTTTTCCCTATTAAATAGTGAGGCTATAATTTATACTTTGTTTCCAGAGTCTTATCAGTACAGAGTTCAACCCTCACATCCTGGCAAGCAGAGGGTAAAGCTTGTTTTCCAGGAATTATTAAGCAATTATCATATAATTCTAGTGACAGCCCATTCTGAATCTAAGCTCAAACAACTTCACATTGAAATAGAACTTCACTCATAACTGTGTAGAAAACATCTATTGATTCTCCAATGATCTTGATTCCAAGACCTATTTGAAGTATCTCCAAATTCCTGATCACACACACTGGCATTTTCTCCAGGCTAATGTTAGCACGTTCTTTGTAAAGAGGATGCGACGTTTATTTCCCAGACACACCAAATCATTTGAGGGTTTATTTTTCCATGTATTAAAAAAGTCCACATGTTTATGTTTGCCTGATCCCCCAGTGGTCTTTGAGAAGAGAGTAGGCAGGTCACTTCTCTAGATCCATCATGCCAGAGCCCCAGGGGAAGGCTGCAGCGCCTGAGAACCTGCTGTCAGGCTGCACTCCTCAGCGGACAGGACGTACTGCTGCAAGACTGCTAACTCAGCAGGTGCGGGGAGAGGCACAGATGCTGGCTGGAGCTAATAAAAAACCCGGAGGAGGACAAAGGGAGCCTTCTCTGCTCTCCTCCAAAAATGTCACCCACAGGAAGTCAAGTTTTGTCCGGGGAGCACGTGGGCTTCATCACAGCCCACTGGGCAGAAAGAGATCAAGGCTATTGTCCGCAACGGGCTCAATGCACACTATTGTGGCGGCTGGAATGACTTGAGCGATGGAGCAGGATAAACTCCACCTGTTCCTACATCCTGAAATGCGCATGTCATCGAGTGGGCCGCCTGCCACCTTTCCCCTTTCCGTGTCTAAATCAGACTCAACCTAAAATCTCCCCGGGTTATGCTGCCCTGTCTTAAGGTTCACCCATCTTCTACATTTCCTATATATTTTCCAATATTCTGAAGTTATATCTGCACATAAACATGTGTTAGGGGCTGGGACTGCAAAACAGAACAGGCTGATTTCCCAAAGACTTATTTAATTCAATTCCCTCTTACACCCCTGCCTGTCCCAGGCATGGTTGTGTTTATAAAGTATACTAGGTTGGTTTTGGTACTTTTCCATCTCCTCAGGCACACAGGTTTTGCATGGAATATAGGTTTCTCACATAAAAAAGAATATGAGTCAGATAAATAAAGGGACATTAAGGGGTGAATAATAAATTAGATTTTTCTTCCTATCTCTCTCTCACTCAATCGTGTCCAACTCTTTGCAAATCTATGAACTGTAGCCTGCCAGGCTCTACTGTCCATGGGATTCTCCAGGCAGGAACACAGAATGGGCTGCCATTTCTTCCTGCAGGGGATCTTTCTGACACAGGAATCAAACCTATGTCTCCTGCATTGGCAGGAGGATTCTTTACCACTGAGCCACCTGAGAAGCCCACCTTCCAGGTACTAAGCCCCTTATTATGGTCTCATACTTAACCTGGGATGCCCCAATTTCTAGTGGAGGAATTTCAGGCACTTGTTCAGATGAGTATTTGTAAGCAGATGAAACTTCCTGTGCTACTCACATCATAGGAAGACAAGCTGTTCATGCTTAGGTTAACCCTGGCTGAGCCCTACTGTAGAAATCTCCACAAACTTCAATACCAAACTTCGATACCATCCTGCCAATTTCTTCAGCAGGGATAACTTATCTGTGGATTACAAAGAATTTCCTAGGGTCTTCTTGAGGACACCACTCTACACAACACAGTATAACTGTGCTATCTATCACTACCATAATGTATTACCACACTATGTCCTGTGGTTATACATTTTTGTAGGAGAAATGTTTAAGTAACTGTATTACAAGTGGAGGAAGATAACGACCTGTGGGGCTGGAGAAGACTCTTGAGAGTCCCTTGGACTTCCAGGAGAACAAACCAGTCCATCCTAAAGGAAATCAATCTTGACTATTCATTAGAAGGACTGATGCTGAAGTTGAAGCTCCAATAATTTGACCACCTGATGCAAAGAGCCGACTCAGTGGATAAGAGACCCTGATAGTGGGAAAGATTGAGGGCAAGAGGAGAAAGTGGTGACAGAGGATGAGATGTTTGGATGACATCACTGACTCAATGGACATTAGTTTGAGCAAACTCCAGGAGATAGTAAAGGACATGGTAGCCTGGTGTGCTGCAGTCCATGGAATTGCAAAGAACAGGACATCACCTAGCAAGTGAATAACAACTGAGGGTTATAGAGCTTCCTGGGTGATGTGGTGGTAAAGAACTCGCCTGCTAATGCAGGAGACCCAGGTTCGATCCCTGGGTCAGGAAGATCCCCTAGAGAAGAAAATGGCAACCCATTCCAGTACGCTCCATGGGAAATTCCCTGGACAGAGGAGCCTAGAGGGCTACAGTCCAGGGGGTCACAAAGAATTGGACACAACTGAGCAACTGAATGTGCTCAAATGCGCCCAGACACAGAGTGTGTAAAGGGAAATAAGGTCCTATACTTCATTCAAACAGTTAAATGAGAATACCAGTGATAAGACAGAAACACACACACACAGTCCAAGTATACCCAAAGACACTACAGATTAATCAAAATAAAATTAATGAAATAAAAACCCTCAGCTTTTTCATGCTATCATGAGGACAAGATGAAGGGAGAAAGGCTATTTTATTGATTAAACCTCAAAATGATTGTATTTGCTTACAATTAGCTAGATTAAGTTCACTCTATATAGAGACTATGGGCTTGAAATATATGTATTAATATTTATTTGTACTTTTGAGTTAGGATCCTAAAAACCCGTGCTAGTTACACGTTTAGTAGCAAAACAGTGAGATGACTGAGGTTTATTTTCTCCTGTGAATTTACGACCTTCCTGTAAGTGGCATCAGGCAGATAGTATTTAGAATCATCTTATTGGAGCAAAAATTATGTCTTCGAGAAGTTCAGTGATTCAGAAAATTGTAGATCTAAGATTAAAACCCAACTCATCTTATTTCAAGTATGGTAATCATGAAAAACATTAGGTGCATGAAAGGATGGGTGGTGTTAATTTCACTTACCATTTCAACAGCTTTCATTTTGATTACCTTTCTGTCACTAAGTCAATGTATCTCTATTGTTTCGCTTTTCCTCGCCATTACTAGGAATATTTCTTCTTTCTCTTCTATTGCCTCAAGTTCAGTTGCTTCATTTTGACTGGAATATCCTAAACATTTGTCCTAAAATGTTTTCAGATATTTGTTTGGATGTATTGTAAGAAACTACTTTATTACATGATATTGAATGATATTTTTATGTATAGCAGAATTCATCTACTAAATAATTTTCAAAATGATACAGTTTTTCTGGTGAGCCTGAATCTCTTGTTTATTTATTTCCTTGGTGGCTTGGTCATACAGGGGAACAAGGCCAAATCCCCCTCAGAACCTCAAATAACAGCAAGCACACTGATGAACCAAATGTGAGCAAAGGGGGCTTCCCTGGTAGTCCAGTGGGTAAAGAGTCCTCCTTGCACTGCAAGGGACACAGGTTCGATCCCTGGCCCGGGAAGATCCCACGTGCTACAAAGCAACTGGACCAGTGTGTCCAATGACGAGCCAGCGCTCTGCGGTACATGCACCCAGAGCCGGTGCTCTGCAACAAGAGAGGCCACTGCAATGGGAGGCCCACACATGCCAAAGAATAAAGATGGATAAAACACAAATGATGATGACTTAGAGGCAAAAAAAAAAAAAAAGATTAGACAAATGTGAGGAAAGGAGCTGAAACTCCGGGTGGAGGGAAGCACAGGGCAATTTGGTGCAATGCTGCTAGATATTGCTGGGTTAAAGTCAATCTTTTCATTCCTGCTCTGTATGTAAACTCTCCATCTTTTGCTACACGCCTGCATGTTCCATGCTGAAGGAGACCTCAAGGCTGCTGCAGCTGACTAGTATGTGTGTGATATATGTGGATGTTGTGAATGAAGAAGCTCATCAGAACCGTGGATCCCACCTGCCCATCATAGGCCAGCTCTGAGGCTGACAACAATTCCTTCTTCCTGTGTAGTGTATTAACAGTAGTGCACAAGCGTAGTGTATCTGCAATAGCATGAAATCTGGAGTCAGAAAGCCTAAGCTTGATGTATGGCCTTTGGGTACTCTAATTTTGTTTTTAGTAAAGGTGCATGAAAGGATGGGTGGTGTTAATTTCACTTACCATTTCAACAGCTTTCATTTTGATTACCTTTCTGTCACTAAGTCAATGTATCTCTATTGTTTCGCTTTTCCTCGCCATTACTAGGAATATTTCTTCTTTCTCTTCTATTGCCTCAAGTTCAGTTGCTTCATTTTGACTGGAATATCCTAAACATTTGTCCTAAAATGTTTTCAGATATTTGTTTGGATGTATTGTAAGAAACTACTTTATTACATGATATTGAATGATATTTTTATGTATAGCAGAATTCATCTACTAAATAATTTTCAAAATGATACAGTTTTTCTGGTGAGCCTGAATCTCTTGTTTATTTATTTCCTTGGTGGCTTGGTCATACAGGGGAACAAGGCCAAATCCCCCTCAGAACCTCAAATAACAGCAAGCACACTGATGAACCAAATGTGAGCAAAGGGGGCTTCCCTGGTAGTCCAGTGGGTAAAGAGTCCTCCTTGCACTGCAAGGGACACAGGTTCGATCCCTGGCCCGGGAAGATCCCACGTGCTACAAAGCAACTGGACCAGTGTGTCCAATGACGAGCCAGCGCTCTGCGGTACATGCACCCAGAGCCGGTGCTCTGCAACAAGAGAGGCCACTGCAATGGGAGGCCCACACATGCCAAAGAATAAAGATGGATAAAACACAAATGATGATGACTTAGAGGCAAAAATAAAAAAGATTAGACAAATGTGAGGAAAGGAGCTGAAACTCCGGGTGGAGGGAAGCACAGGGCAATTTGGTGCAATGCTGCTAGATATTGCTGGGTTAAAGTCAATCTTTTCATTCCTGCTCTGTATGTAAACTCTCCATCTTTTGCTACACGCCTGCATGTTCCATGCTGAAGGAGACCTCAAGGCTGCTGCAGCTGACTAGTATGTGTGTGATATATGTGGATGTTGTGAATGAAGAAGCTCATCAGAACCGTGGATCCCACCTGCCCATCATAGGCCAGCTCTGAGGCTGACAACAATTCCTTCTTCCTGTGTAGTGTATTAACAGTAGTGCACAAGCGTAGTGTATCTGCAATAGCATGAAATCTGGAGTCAGAAAGCCTAAGCTTGATGTAGTGGGCACCTAATGGTTACTCTAATGTTGTCTGTCTGGGAATTTAAAATATTTCAGTACAAAGCCTATGAGAGGACTGGATACAAATTAGCCTTAATCTACACACAGTTAGTTAGCATTTTGAGACTCTTTAGTCGAGCCTCCTTTCAGAAGAGGTTACTCACTTCACCTATGCTTGTGCAAAATGTACACCAGAGGGTCTGCTGAGTAGACATCGCTGATAATTTGTTGCTGGTGTGATGCTCAAATTGTGTCACAGCCAGTGAGCCTATGCACTGGAAAGAGATCCCGTCTGACATAAAGCATCCTACATGCAGCAACTAAGATCTGACACAGCCAACTAAATCAAAAATAACGATGATATTGTATTGTGTACTTGTAATTGGCTTGGAAAGTAAATCTTAAGTATTTTTACCATCCACCCACATGCCCAACACACACCCACACAATTGTTAACTCTGTGAGGTGACTGAAATGCTAATTAACTTGATTATAGTAATCATTTCACAATTTATACTTACATAAAACCATCACGTTATATACCATAAATATACACAATTTTTACTTGTTATTTATACCTCAATCAAGCTGGGGTAGAAAAAAGAGACCAAACTCGGGCTTCCCTCACCTGTTCCCAATGATCACTGCAGCTCTCTATACAATAGCTAGAACATGGAAGCAACCTAGATGTCCATCGACGAACAAATGGATACAAAAGCCCTGGTACATGTATATGATGGAATACTACACAGCGGTAAAAAGAAATGCAAAAGAATCAGCCCTAATGAGGTGGCTGGATCTAGAACCTATCATAAAAAGTGAAGTCACTCAGAAAGAGAAGGACAAGTACAATATACTAACACATATATATGGAATTTAGTAGGATGGTGATGATGGCACATGCAGTGAAGCGATGGAGAGACAGACATGGACAGTGGACATATGGACATTGTGGGGAAGGAACAGTGGGTGGGAGGCATAAAGGAAGTAGCATGAAGGCCTGTACTATCATATGTGAAGAAAATAGCTATAGTCAATGCTCTGTGAGAAAAGGAGACCCTGCAGGGGTGCTGTGTGACATCCTGGAGGGGTGGGATGGGGGGAATATACATATGACTAATCTGGGAACATACATATCTGTAAACAACAAAACTCTGTAAAAGTTAAAAGTAAAATAAAAGCTTAAAAAAAATAAACTCGGGCTTCCCTGGTGGTCCAGGGGTTAAAGAGTCTGCCTTGCAGTGCAAGGGGCGCAGGTTTGATCCCTGGCTGGGGCAGATCTCATGTGCCATGGAGCAGCTGGACCGGTGTGTCCAATTATGAGCCAGTGCTCTGGAGTGCATGCGCCCAGAGTCGGTGCTCTGCAATGAGAGAGGCCACCATCGCGATGGGAGGCCCACACAGGCCAAAGAATTAAGATGGATGAAAATAAATAAATGAAGGACCGATAGAAGAGGACAAAATTAAAAAAAAAAAAAAGAAAAGAAAAAAGAGAGACCAAACTCAAAGTCAATTTGTACACGATACCTGGAAAAATCTCCTTTCGCCTCTAGGCTCACAAAGTAGTTGTCTGTGTCTTCACTGTATTTTTACCACTTTTCTGGGCTTATAACTCTCCATCTCCCTACCCGCTTGAGATGAGAGTTCCATAAGGCCAAGGGCAAGGAACGCTTGGCCTTTGGATCCCCAGCATCTGTCTGGCACGTGATAAGATGTGATACATGTGACTCCAGGCATGAGCAATGAATGGTCTCTAAGCAGTATAATGGGCTTCCCTGGCAGCTCAGTGGTAAAGAATCTGCCTGCCAATGCAGGAGATGTGGGTGCAGTCTCTGGGTTGGGAAGATCTCCTAGAGAAGGGAATGGAGACCTACTCCAGTATTCTTAACAGGGAAATCCCATGGACAGAGGAGCCTGGTGGGCTACAGTTCATGGAGTTAAAAAGAGTCAAACACAACATAGCCACTGAGTGTGCACACAAGCAGTGTGAAGAGAGAACGTTTACTGCTGTCTGATAGTCCTACATCCAAAACCAGCCCAGGGGGCTTCCCTGGTGGTCCAGTGGGTAAGGACACCGCCTTGCAGTGCAAGGGGTGCCGGTTCGATCCCTGGTCTGGGAAGATCCCACGTGCCTCGGAATGACTGGAGCAATGTGTCCAACTACCGAGCCAGAGCTCTGGAGCGCATGCGCCCAGAGCCGGTGCTCTGTGACAACAGAGGCCACTGAGATGGGAGGCCCACACGGGCCAAAGAACAAAGATGAATGAAAATAGATAAATGAAAGACCAATAGAAGTGGCCCGCCCGCACCCCTCCCTTCCCAACCCGCCTCCCCCAAATAAATAATAAATAAACGCCCCCCTGCCCAAAAAGAACCAGCCCAGCCACTCACATAACCTCTTTAGGCCATCTCTTCATTTGTAATATAGGGTTACAGACTTACATGCTTATTATGGGAATTAAACGATATCAACACTGTAACATTACAGCTGGCAGTTATTAGCATATTCACATTGCATATGACTGATTTGGACCAGTTTATCTGCAGTTTATACCTGAAAACCTGAGACAAAATAGAGAAATAATATTCTTTTTGTCTTTTTTTAAAGCCATATTTTTTTGGCCACTTCTATTGGCTTTTCATTTATTTGTTTTCATCCATCTTCACTCTTGGGCCTGTGTGGGTCTCCCATCGCAGTGGCCTCCCTCTTGCAGAGCACTGGCTCTGGGTGCACGTGTACCAGAGCTCTGGCTCAGTAGTTGGACACATGGGTCCAGCCACAATCCTCCCAGGCCAGGGATCGAACCAGTGCCCTTGCACTGCAAATCAGTGTCTTTACCCAATGGGCCACCAGGGAAGCCCAAGAAACCTTTTGCACCTGCCCAAAATCAGTTGGTCTTTACCAAGCTATTAAAGAATCCGACTGCCAATGCAGGAGATGTGGGTGCAGTCTCTGGGTTGGGAAGATCTCCTAGAGAAGGGAATGGAGACCTACTCCAGTATTCTTAACAGGGAAATCCCATGGACAGAGGAGCCTGGTGGGCTACAGTTCATGGAGTTAAAAAGAGTCAAACACAACATAGCCACTGAGTGTGCACACAAGCAGTGTGAAGAGAGAACGTTTACTGCTGTCTGATAGTCCTACATCCAAAACCAGCCCAGGGGGCTTCCCTGGTGGTCCAGTGGGTAAGGACACCGCCTTGCAGTGCAAGGGGTGCCGGTTCGATCCCTGGTCTGGGAAGATCCCACGTGCCTCGGAATGACTGGAGCAATGTGTCCAACTACCGAGCCAGAGCTCTGGAGCGCATGCGCCCAGAGCCGGTGCTCTGTGACAACAGAGGCCACTGAGATGGGAGGCCCACACGGGCCAAAGAACAAAGATGAATGAAAATAGATAAATGAAAGACCAATAGAAGTGGCCCGCCCGCACCCCTCCCTTCCCAACCCGCCTCCCCCAAATAAATAATAAATAAACGCCCCCCTGCCCAAAAAGAACCAGCCCAGCCACTCACATAACCTCTTTAGGCCATCTCTTCATTTGTAATATAGGGTTACAGACTTACATGCTTATTATGGGAATTAAACGATATCAACACTGTAACATTACAGCTGGCAGTTATTAGCATATTCACATTGCATATGACTGATTTGGACCAGTTTATCTGCAGTTTATACCTGAAAACCTGAGACAAAATAGAGAAATAATATTCTTTTTGTCTTTTTTTAAAGCCATATTTTTTTGGCCACTTCTATTGGCTTTTCATTTATTTGTTTTCATCCATCTTCACTCTTGGGCCTGTGTGGGTCTCCCATCGCAGTGGCCTCCCTCTTGCAGAGCACTGGCTCTGGGTGCACGTGTACCAGAGCTCTGGCTCAGTAGTTGGACACATGGGTCCAGCCACAATCCTCCCAGGCCAGGGATCGAACCAGTGCCCCTTGCACTGCAAATCAGTGTCTTTACCCAATGGGCCACCAGGGAAGCCCAAGAAATAATATTCTTAATCCAGATAGATATATTGTCCATTTTTGACCCAATCAGCCTTAACCATATAAAGTGAACTAAACTTATTGTTTAGAATTTCCCAGGGGCAACATAACTATTTTACAAGTGTGCACATAGTGACCAGAGACCCACATGATGAGCATTTACATATGAAAAGAGTTTATAAAAATTGACCCATAAGAACCAAAGCACACCAACACTTATGAACATTCTTATTTTTCTTATTCCTCAGGATTTTCTTACCTTTTCCTTTCATTTCAAAAACAACATCTATGAGGACTTCCCTGGTGATCCAGTGGTTAAAACTCCATGATTTCAATGCAGGGGCAGGGGATGGTGCCGTGGTGCAGGTTCCACCCCTTAGTTGGGGGAACTAAGATCCCATATACCTCATGGCATGGGAGAAAAAGAAATAAAGAAAAAGAAAGGAAGGAGAGAAGGAAGAAAGAAAGAGACAAAAGCAAAGCTATTTTCTTCTCCTCTTCTATCAAGCCAATTGCCATCTAGGAGGGAGAAGCAGTTCATGTTTCCTAAGTTTTAAAACTCTGATAATTATTTCAGAGATTTTATTGGGTCCAACAGAGACAAACTATGTAAATTTATATAACACTCAACAACTGTAAGGCTAGTCATGTCATAAAATATGAGAAACGAAGACAGACAAGCAAAAACCATCTCTGGAAACTCACAAATCAGATATTTTTAATTGAATAAGATTCAGAAGTGGTTGCTTTCAGAAGATATTAAACCCAACCCTTGATTTCATCAGGACTGTGTTCCAAAGGGATCCTCCCCACTAGAAAGCTACATACCAAATAAACACGACAGAGATTGTCATTCCTCTTGTCACTCAGAAGAGCCATCTGTTCCTGAGTTAAAGTCATTTTCTATTAAATTCACCAGCATGCTAATTAAAGAATGACTGGAGGATGGTGAAGCTGCCAGATGCTATGAAGATATATCACTGTCTTTTTATATGGTTAGGCAAACGTTTAATTAAACCTGCAGCTGCTGTGTCTGCTCAACCCACCAACACAGCTAAACCTCATTTACCTGAGAAAATCATTTCCTATTAGTGTCTTTCAAGAGGTAAAACAACTTAAAACAGACTTTGCTGAAATATTTAATGCCTTTGTACATGATTTAATTAAATGCACCACTAATTACATCAGGGCAACTTGAACCTGACTTTCCCTGGGGTTCCTGTTGTGTCTCTAGATAGCTAATCAGATGTCTCCTCAATGGCACTCTTCTTTGGAGGAACAGAATTACAGGAAGTCTAAGTATGGGGTGTGGAAGTTCGGTCTGTCTCTATTACATTTTACTTAGGCATATGAGTCTTAATGCATTTAAAAGGCCTCTTTGGGAAGAAAATTAGAGAAATACAAGAAGAGATGGCAACGAAATGCAGTGCTAGGATTTTCTTGCTCAGGAATTCTTGCTAATGACTAACAGCCAGCACTGTGTGCCTGTCCTGACCACTCTCTTTAAGGAAATTTACAGTCATTTTTTTTGACCAACAAAATAAAGTTTTGTTTGAGTTTTTGACTTATGCATGTTCTTCTCCTTTTTCATTGAGTACCAGTTGTGATCATAAGTGGATTTTAACGAAAATCATGTTGTATATCACGAAATTCAAAAACAAAACTGAACTCTTAATGAATGCTGACTTCAGGTCAAGGTGAAGACCACTGTCAGAACTGAGAGTTTTATAGTCTGGATATAGAGTCTCCCTCTCTCTTTTTTTAAATTTATTTAGTTGACCGTGTTGAGTCTTAGTTGCAGCATACCAGATCTTCCACTGTGGGACACTGGTTGTGGTGCATGGGCTCAGGTGCTCCACAGCATGTGGGATCTTAGTTCTTTGAGCAGGGATCAAACCCACGTACCCTGCAGGCAGATTCTTGACCTCTGAATGACCAGAGGTCTACATCCAGAGTCTGGATGTAGACTCTTTCATTGATGGATTTTTAGGTTAATGTCTCAGGATCACACGCAGTGGAAAGTGGGGAATAAAGGGGTTTGAGAGTTGAACTTCATCTGCAGCCAGCTTTTCCCACTGTTTTGGCTGATCCTACAGTGCTGGAACAGCAAAGTTGGTGAGCTGGTTTACCCGAAAGAAGCAGTGGCAGGATACAACAGCCAAAGACAGTCGTCATCTGCCTGGATTCATGCTGCAAATTTAAGCCAACGAGTTTTCAAGAGGTAAAACAACTTAAAACAGACTTTGCTGAAATATTTAATGCCTTTGTACATGATTTAATTAAATGCACCACTAATTACATCAGGGCAACTTGAACCTGACTTTCCCTGGGGTTCCTGTTGTGTCTCTAGATAGCTAATCAGATGTCTCCTCAATGGCACTCTTCTTTGGAGGAACAGAATTACAGGAAGTCTAAGTATGGGGTGTGGAAGTTCGGTCTGTCTCTATTACATTTTACTTAGGCATATGAGTCTTAATGCATTTAAAAGGCCTCTTTGGGAAGAAAATTAGAGAAATACAAGAAGAGATGGCAACGAAATGCAGTGCTAGGATTTTCTTGCTCAGGAATTCTTGCTAATGACTAACAGCCAGCACTGTGTGCCTGTCCTGACCACTCTCTTTAAGGAAATTTACAGTCATTTTTTTTGACCAACAAAATAAAGATTTGTTTGAGATTTTGACTGATGCATTTTCTTCTCCTTTTTCATTGAGTACCAGTTGTGATCATAAGTGGATTTTAACGAAAATCATGTTGTATATCACGAAATTCAAAAACAAAACTGAACTCTTAATGAATGCTGACTTCAGGTCAAGGTGAAGACCACTGTCAGAACTGAGAGTTTTATAGTCTGGATATAGAGTCTCCCTCTCTCTTTTTTTAAATTTATTTAGTTGACCGTGTTGAGTCTTAGTTGCAGCATACCAGATCTTCCACTGTGGGACACTGGTTGTGGTGCATGGGCTCAGGTGCTCCACAGCATGTGGGATCTTAGTTCTTTGAGCAGGGATCAAACCCACGTACCCTGCAGGCAGATTCTTGACCTCTGAATGACCAGAGGTCTACATCCAGAGTCTGGATGTAGACTCTTTCATTGATGGATTTTTAGGTTAATGTCTCAGGATCACACGCAGTGGAAAGTGGGGAATAAAGGGGTTTGAGAGTTGAACTTCATCTGCAGCCAGCTTTTCCCACTGTTTTGGCTGATCCTACAGTGCTGGAACAGCAAAGTTGGTGAGCTGGTTTACCCGAAAGAAGCAGTGGCAGGATACAACAGCCAAAGACAGTCGTCATCTGCCTGGATTCATGCTGCAAATTTAAGCCAACGAGTTTTGGATTCTATTGACTCTCTCTTGCCAGTATACTTGGTCTCCTAGCAAGAACTTGCCAAGAACAACTGAACAATCAGTCTCCTTCAGACTTTCCAACACAGAGGCCATTTCCCTCCCAGAGGAGCTGGGGAGAAATGCCCAGGTACCATTTCAATGGGTCAGATTCCAGATGTGCCACTGCTGAGGTGAGACGTTGAACTCTGTGGTTTTCTTTCTTGCTGAGCCTGAGGGAATTTGTTTAAAGAAAATCTGTGACATTGGCACTTTGATGTGGTATTTTATCACTCAAGTACTGGGACAGCAGGTGCCTGACCAACTACTCTAGACTAATGCTGGTTGTTTAGATGCTCAGTTGTGTCCAACTCTTTACAGCCCTATGGATTGGAGCCCACCAGGCTCCTCTGTCCATGAAATTTTCCAGGCAGAAAGTACTGGAGTGGGTTACCATGCCTTCTTCCAGGGGATCTTCCAAACCCAGGACTCCCCCAAATAAAAAAGAGATTCTAAAGGTAGGAGCTGATAACACCCAGGACTCCCCCAAATAAAAAAGAGATTCTAAAGGTAGGAGCTGATAACATAGGATAGAAGACACATAGGGGAGGCAGGAGACAGTAAGAGCCTGAAGGCAGAGCTCCGCCCTGTGAGCCTGCACCCCCCATATGAGTTTTTGTCTGTTTCACTGAAATGGTATTAAATTGCATGACTCTGAAATCAGTGGAATCAGCCTTTTCTGTTTTGAGTTTGTTGTTGCTATTGTTTGCTTTTGTTTTTAAGAAGAACACACTCACGATCCTGTAATCATGCCCCAACATTATGTATTGACAGCATGGGTCACAACAATTAACATACTGTTCTCTTCCTTACTCTTCATTTAGGAATAAATGAGCCCAATTGTATGTTCATGAATATATGTAGACTGTAGAAAAATGGTACAAATGAATCTATCATCAAAGCAGAAATAGAGACAGAGAGGTAGAGAACTAACATACAGATATGAGCGGGGAAAGGGTGGTGGGATGAATTTGGGAAATTGAGATTGACATATATACATGACTGATACGATGAATAAAATAGGTAATTAGCAAGATTGTACTGTAGAGTGTAGGGAGTTCTACTCAATGCTCTGCAGTGACTTAAATGGGAAGAAAATCCCAAATAAGGAGGGTATATATATATATATATATATATATATATATATATATATGTAAGGTTGATTCACTTTGTTGTACAGAGAAAATAACACAATATTGTAAACCAACTGCTCCAATAAAAAGTTTATAATAAATAGATGTGACTTTGTATTGGAAAAAAAAAAAAAAACCTACTAAACTAGTGCAGAAAATAAGAGGGCAAGACACACAGAATCTGTGTGGGGTTTCCTTTAAGCAAATTAGTGGGGAAGTGCTCGACAATCATTGCCGTCTGACCTGTTCAAGTCAGGCTTCAGCATGTCCTCCTTTATGAATATTCAATTGATTCTCCAAATTAAAACAATCAGACAGTCAGTGATGTGGTTACAA
This sequence comes from Tragulus kanchil, assembly GCA_022376925.1. Classification (NCBI taxonomy): domain Eukaryota; kingdom Metazoa; phylum Chordata; class Mammalia; order Artiodactyla; family Tragulidae; genus Tragulus; species Tragulus kanchil. Next base: position 69,447,747 of record JAIOJX010000003.1, on the reverse strand, counting down.
CTTGGGCTTTTCTAGTTTCAAATTTACAGTTTACTGCAACCCTCCCATTGGCAACCATCCAAGAAAATGGGGCTGTGAATGCAGCTGCCTTGTGTCTCTGCCATGGACATATGCTGGACATAATGATATTAAACCCAAAGCTCTAAATACAGATAGGTTTGCCACCTGTTTTTATTCCATGGGGATCAACTGATCCAGGTAAATTCTCTCTGGAGAGAAACTGAAAAGTGAGGAAGGAAATATTCTTTCTAAAAATGCACCAAGTAAACCAGTTTTTTTAGATTCATGAAAACTTCATTCATTACAAAAATTGTCTGCGGTGACATAAATGAAGAGCTATTCACTAACCTGTGAGTCAAGCAAAGAGGCAAAAAATTAGTTACCAGTATTAATAGTCAATTACAGGAAAGTAACTGCAGGCATATTGTAACAACATTTTGCTCTCAATTTATAAACATGGCACTTACAGATGCCTGCTTAGGAGGACATGGACTTTGATTGATTTCCCAGCAGTGGGATTATTCAGTCTCACTTTTTGTCAGATGATTGGTTGTGGCTAAGAATGCAATTTGTGACTTTGAACTAACATACAGATATGAGCGGGGAAAGGGTGGTGGGATGAATTTGGGAAATTGAGATTGACATATATACATGACTGATACGATGAATAAAATAGGTAATTAGCAAGATTGTACTGTAGAGTGTAGGGAGTTCTACTCAATGCTCTGCAGTGACTTAAATGGGAAGAAAATCCCAAATAAGGAGGGTATATATATATATATATATATATATATATATATATATGTAAGGTTGATTCACTTTGTTGTACAGAGAAAATAACACAATATTGTAAACCAACTGCTCCAATAAAAAGTTTATAATAAATAGATGTGACTTTGTATTGGAAAAAAAAAAAAAAACCTACTAAACTAGTGCAGAAAATAAGAGGGCAAGACACACAGAATCTGTGTGGGGTTTCCTTTAAGCAAATTAGTGGGGAAGTGCTCGACAATCATTGCCGTCTGACCTGTTCAAGTCAGGCTTCAGCATGTCCTCCTTTATGAATATTCAATTGATTCTCCAAATTAAAACAATCAGACAGTCAGTGATGTGGTTACAACTTGGGCTTTTCTAGTTTCAAATTTACAGTTTACTGCAACCCTCCCATTGGCAACCATCCAAGAAAATGGGGCTGTGAATGCAGCTGCCTTGTGTCTCTGCCATGGACATATGCTGGACATAATGATATTAAACCCAAAGCTCTAAATACAGATAGGTTTGCCACCTGTTTTTATTCCATGGGGATCAACTGATCCAGGTAAATTCTCTCTGGAGAGAAACTGAAAAGTGAGGAAGGAAATATTCTTTCTAAAAATGCACCAAGTAAACCAGTTTTTTTAGATTCATGAAAACTTCATTCATTACAAAAATTGTCTGCGGTGACATAAATGAAGAGCTATTCACTAACCTGTGAGTCAAGCAAAGAGGCAAAAAATTAGTTACCAGTATTAATAGTCAATTACAGGAAAGTAACTGCAGGCATATTGTAACAACATTTTGCTCTCAATTTATAAACATGGCACTTACAGATGCCTGCTTAGGAGGACATGGACTTTGATTGATTTCCCAGCAGTGGGATTATTCAGTCTCACTTTTTGTCAGATGATTGGTTGTGGCTAAGAATGCAATTTGTGACTTTGAACTATGACAGGCTGATTGATCTTGGCCTATTTTGTGTCATACACTGTTAAATGTAGAGTCAAGAAAAGTCAGTTCATAGAGAAAGTGCTACATGTATTTTCAGGGAGGCTCCCAGTCACTGATGTCAACAATACCAGGATGTATTAATTAATTAGCTACCAGCTAGCAGAAGATGTAAAAGACATGGGTTCTATCCCTAGGTTGGGACAGTCCCCTGGAGAAGGGCAGAAGAATTTGATGGGCTCTCCATAGGGTTGCAAAGAGTCAGACACGACTGAAGCAAATTAGCATGCACATTAATTAATTAGAAACTAATTAGTTAGAATTAACTGGTTTAAATAGGATGTGTATTAGGCTGCTGAGGCTGCCATAACAAAATACCACAGACTGGTTGACTTAGACAACAGAAATTAGTTTCTTACGGCTCTGGAAGCTGGGAAGTTCAAAATCAGGGTCCCAGGATGATCAAGCTCTGGTGAGCACTCTCTTGTTAGTATTCAAACGGCTGATTCTGTGATCTCACATAGGAGAGAGAAAGAGGGTCTCTTTTTATAAGGATATTAATCTCGGCATAAGCACCTCCTCTGATGACATGACCTAAACATGATTAACTCCCAAAGACCTCATCTCCTAATAGCATCACATTGAAGGTTAGAGCTTCAACATTATGAATAGTTCAGCAACACAATTCATGCTACTGCAGTTAGCACAAGAGACTTACAAATGTGCTTTCAATTCATTTGTGTTCTTACCTTTTAGCAATTATTCTTGAACAGTATTATGAGCACACAGAGAATGTGCAAATGATTAAAGCACATGTCTCCTAACCTGGAATAGCTTATAACCTGGTGAAGAAGTTTGACTTGAAAATCAAAAATGGCCATAGGAAGGGACGATTATCATAATAAATGCAAGAGGGAATATGGCAGGGCTCTATTCTGGTGCAATAGTTTGGCTCATCATTAGCTTCTCTGAATCCAACTGAGAATGAGCTACACAGCAGGCAATGTCTTCAGCACTCAAAATATATTAATAAAGATAAACAAACCTAGAGTATTAGCTCAGTCTGAGAGGTCCAGACATGATTTCCTACAGAGACAGTGGTGTGTGTGCACCTTAGAGGATGAGAAAGAATTATCCAGCCTATTAAGTAAGGGATGAGCATTCTTAGCATGGAAAGAGAGTGTGCACCCACGAGGTGTAACATATTGGGGCACAGCTCACTGGACAGGGTGGGTGGCTCCCAAGATACAGGTGGGAGCATGGCTAGTATTGCTCAAAATGGTAAGGATGGGAGAAAGGTGATAAGAAATGGTCAGGTTCTGGATCCATTTTTGAGACAGATTCATCCCATCAAATATGTGAGAGATGTATCAAAGATGACCCAAAGATGTGTATTCTGAGAACCTAGCAGAATGGACTTATTATCTGTATCAATTAAGGCTTGTAGAAGGAAGGGTTATGGGGGAAGTGGCTGACTGAGAATCTGGATGGGCTTCATTCACCAGTTTTCTTGAGTGGACTTCGGACTGAAAAAGAATAAAGATTGAGGAGCTCTTGAGGGAGTCGACATGACAGAGGCTGTGGACTCCTTAGGTATGGGAGAGAGGAAGAAGGGAAAGAGTGGACTCTAGGACACTGGTCTGACTGTGAACTGGACAGTGGAGTCTTTCAGCAGGACAGCGAGTACAGGGCAGAGAGCTTTTTGTGAGGGATCTCAAGCTCAATTGGTACATGTGACATTTAAAGGGCTGTGAGACATCCAGGTGAAGAGACCATTAAAGTCTCTGGACCCAAGGAGAAACAGCGCCAGAATTTGGGTTTTTCCTCATCAGTGGTAGAAACTGAAGCAATGAGGTGGAAGACAGATCATGTAGAGTTAGGAGAGAATGCGAGAAGCAGCAATATAAGGACAGAACTGTGTAGAACAATAGTGAATGAGAAGAAGAACCTGAAGAGCATCGATTCTTAGTCCAAACTTTCATACTGAATAAAATACATGCTATCTGTTCAAGAGAATGATTAGAGACTTAGAAATCGAGGCAGATTTTTATAATAATAAGACAAAAAATTAGGTTTCAAAGATCAATAGTAAGGTCTACTAAGTGGATTATTCTATGCTTTATATTTGAGAAATCTAGGCTATCTTGATTTAAGAAACTATTTTTACTTTTGAGATATTATAGAAATTTATATGACATATCATAAAAATAGTTTGTTATTTTTTCATAAATTGAACACACTCATTTAACTGGAACCCAGAAAAGGAAACTGTAAGTTTACCGACACTTCAGAAGCCCCTCCTGTGCTCCTGTCCACTTACTACTCTTCAAGGCAACAATTACTCTGACTTCCAACAGCTTAGATTATTTTAGTCAGTTAATGTAGGACAACACAGTTTCAGTTCCTAGTAGTTAGCACAAGAGACTTATAAAAGGAAGTATACATTATCTACTCTCTTGTATGCTCAACTGTATGGATGAGATTCATCTGTGTGTATATATATATTCCATTTATCTCTGTATAATATTCCATCGAGTGAATATTCAAATATTCCATGATACAGTCATCAATTTTTAAAGTCCATGGGCATTTGGGTAGCTTCCAGTTTGGGTCTATGTAATACTGCTGTTAATATTCTAGACTATGCCTTTTGATGACTGTATTACAGGAATGGACTTACTGAATCATAAGAGATGTCCACGTTCAGCTTTACTTTTTCCAAGGGGTAGCACCCGTTTACATTCAAGCAGCAATGTATGAGTTCCAGTTAAATGGAAAGTTTTCAGTCGGACCTCAGGAGCAGGCCAGAATTTGGGTTTTCCTCATTCATGTGACATTTAAAGGGCTGTGAGACATCCAGGTGAAGAGACCATTAAAGTCTCTGGACCCAAGGAGAAACAGCGCCAGAATTTGGGTTTTTCCTCATCAGTGGTAGAAACTGAAGCAATGAGGTGGAAGACAGATCATGTAGAGTTAGGAGAGAATGCGAGAAGCAGCAATATAAGGACAGAACTGTGTAGAACAATAGTGAATGAGAAGAAGAACCTGAAGAGCATCGATTCTTAGTCCAAACTTTCATACTGAATAAAATACATGCTATCTGTTCAAGAGAATGATTAGAGACTTAGAAATCGAGGCAGATTTTTATAATAATAAGACAAAAAATTAGGTTTCAAAGATCAATAGTAAGGTCTACTAAGTGGATTATTCTATGCTTTATATTTGAGAAATCTAGGCTATCTTGATTTAAGAAACTATTTTTACTTTTGAGATATTATAGAAATTTATATGACATATCATAAAAATAGTTTGTTATTTTTTCATAAATTGAACACACTCATTTAACTGGAACCCAGAAAAGGAAACTGTAAGTTTACCGACACTTCAGAAGCCCCTCCTGTGCTCCTGTCCACTTACTACTCTTCAAGGCAACAATTACTCTGACTTCCAACAGCTTAGATTATTTTAGTCAGTTAATGTAGGACAACACAGTTTCAGTTCCTAGTAGTTAGCACAAGAGACTTATAAAAGGAAGTATACATTATCTACTCTCTTGTATGCTCAACTGTATGGATGAGATTCATCTGTGTGTATATATATATTCCATTTATCTCTGTATAATATTCCATCGAGTGAATATTCAAATATTCCATGATACAGTCATCAATTTTTAAAGTCCATGGGCATTTGGGTAGCTTCCAGTTTGGGTCTATGTAATACTGCTGTTAATATTCTAGACTATGCCTTTTGATGACTGTATTACAGGAATGGACTTACTGAATCATAAGAGATGTCCACGTTCAGCTTTACTTTTTCCAAGGGGTAGCACCCGTTTACATTCAAGCAGCAATGTATGAGTTCCAGTTAAATGGAAAGTTTTCAAACAGAGGAGAAAATGCTGCAGAGGAATGTCTTCACTGAGGGAAAAAATGCCCAAATCCCTAAGCTAGGTAATAGAATATTTTCTTCTTTTTTAAATTTTCCACGGGCTAAATGACTAGCAATGGCAATAGAAATTGTTCTGGTACAATGTGTATAATTTTTATTAAGTAGTTAGTAAACTACAACCCTCTTGTCTTATACCTAAACACTGACTTTCTCAAAGTCCAACTCAGATACTGTTTCCATAAGGTTTATCCTCCAATTAACAATGATGTCATTCATCTGAACTCTTTTTCTCTTTATACTGTTTATGTTCCAGCTCATATTTTGGTTACATTGTGTGTCTTATTGATAGGTGACAGATGACGGTAGGTTACCCTGAATGGTGTCGGATTCTTAATCTTCAATGGAGAAGAATTCACATTGGGATCAAAAGACTCGCTGATGGTCACTCAGAGCTTCGTGCAGTGAAAAGTTCATTCAAGTAAGAAAGGACAGGGAAAAGCTTCCAGCATAGACACTGGAAGGCGGGTAGAAGAGTATCCCCCTTTGCCAGTTAAAGCATGACAACTTGTATCTTCCAGTCAGTAACCAAAACAATAAATCAAAAGAATATCTTAAGGTTGTAAAGGCCCTCTAGGCCCATACCCACAGCATTAACATGAGATTAATAGGATAGTCTACCAGCCTCAGGACTAGGTGAGACATTCTAATGTAAATGCACAGATTAACATAAGACTAGAAGTTTTCAGTTTCAACACGGAAGATCTTTGCCTTTATTATCTACTCTCTGTATGCTCAACTGTTTGGCTGTGTGTATATATATATTCCATTTATCTCTGTATAATATTCCATCGAGTGAATATTCAAATATTCCATGATACAGTCATCAATTTTTAAAGTCCATGGGCATTTGGGTAGCTTCCAGTTTGGGTCTATGTAATACTGCTGTTAATATTCTAGACTATGCCTTTTGATGACTGTATTACAGGAATGGACTTACTGAATCATAAGAGATGTCCACGTTCAGCTTTACTTTTTCCAAGGGGTAGCACCCGTTTACATTCAAGCAGCAATGTATGAGTTCCAGTTAAATGGAAAGTTTTCAAACAGAGGAGAAAATGCTGCAGAGGAATGTCTTCACTGAGGGAAAAAATGCCCAAATCCCTAAGCTAGGTAATAGAATATTTTCTTCTTTTTTAAATTTTCCACGGGCTAAATGACTAGCAATGGCAATAGAAATTGTTCTGGTACAATGTGTATAATTTTTATTAAGTAGTTAGTAAACTACAACCCTCTTGTCTTATACCTAAACACTGACTTTCTCAAAGTCCAACTCAGATACTGTTTCCATAAGGTTTATCCTCCAATTAACAATGATGTCATTCATCTGAACTCTTTTTCTCTTTATACTGTTTATGTTCCAGCTCATATTTTGGTTACATTGTGTGTCTTATTGATAGGTGACAGATGACGGTAGGTTACCCTGAATGGTGTCGGATTCTTAATCTTCAATGGAGAAGAATTCACATTGGGATCAAAAGACTCGCTGATGGTCACTCAGAGCTTCGTGCAGTGAAAAGTTCATTCAAGTAAGAAAGGACAGGGAAAAGCTTCCAGCATAGACACTGGAAGGCGGGTAGAAGAGTATCCCCCTTTGCCAGTTAAAGCATGACAACTTGTATCTTCCAGTCAGTAACCAAAACAATAAATCAAAAGAATATCTTAAGGTTGTAAAGGCCCTCTAGGCCCATACCCACAGCATTAACATGAGATTAATAGGATAGTCTACCAGCCTCAGGACTAGGTGAGACATTCTAATGTAAATGCACAGATTAACATAAGACTAGAAGTTTTCAGTTTCAACACGGAAGATCTTTGCCTTTAGTTCTCCTTGTCCTTCCTTTTCTCCTAGTCTGTGGGACCGGCTAGCCTCTCCTTGCCAATTCTGCCTATGAACCCCTTTCATTCTGAACCCCTTTCATTATCATCTCTGATTTATTCCTGGCTGGAAGGCAGGAATTGCATGTCTTTAAAAAAAGAAAAATTATTATCTACTCCACATGGGCACTTGCTCATAAAGGGAGATTTTCACATACTTACTCAGTGAATAAATTATTTCCACATTTATTATGATGAGTCCCACTCCTTTATCCCTAGCATCACTGTGTGTCCGTATCACTTTGCCTTGGAGAACAAATGACTGAAGACTCGATTTCCTAAAATTTTAGCTTGAAGCTCATCTCCCCACAGCCCCAGGGAGCAGGGTGTGGGGAGGAATGTAGAGTGAAGGCAGAAAGTCAAGCAATCTTTACTGTTCGAGGAATGCAGTGCAATATGCTCTCACTGAGCCCTGGGAATTTAAGTATCCGAGGGACTGACTGCCTGCAGCTTGAGCTTGCATATGCAGCACTGTTGGGGAATGCTCATATGGTGTGTGATTGCGTGGTGCCTGGAACTGACAGTGCCATCTGTTCCTTGCTTTACTGAGCAATGGGACTTAGCCTCACTCTCCAAATGAACACACTTGCATGTACACACACACACACACAGACACACACACACAGAACCCCAACCTCTACTCCAGCCTAAATAGAAAACACTTGACTGACTTTCCATGGCAGGCTTCCCTCTCGGCAGGAAATTCAGATGAGTCAGGTATCTGAATATAGCCCAAGTGGGGGTATTCCTGTTTAATGGGGAACGATGAGGTCCAAGGGGCCAGGAAACCAGCAGTCACCTCATGCAAAGCCCCTCTGCATGGAAGATGAGTTATCATGACAGATGGCACCAGTCAAAAAAAAAAAAAAAAATTAGCTCCAGAGAAAGAAACGTGAAGAAAGGGTATCCGTGACATCAGTATAGAAGTCTGACACGGGTGACGTAATACAATCACAATTAAAATTGATTGTCAAAACAATGTTGAAGAATGGTTAAGAAGATCTATTTTGTTGAGTATAATGTATATCTATCCATTACTTAGAAATAGTAGTTATTTGCTCATATTATCATCATATTCATCAAATACAGAGAAACAATGAAGCTCCGTGTTCCACAGATGCAGCTGTCTTGTAGGATATTGTGTGCCCAGAACAAAAATGCAGAAGGTGAGCAAGGTGATTAATGAGTTATAGGTCCAAAGAACACATGTCCATTATTTTCTGTGACTGTCTCCATTTTACGTAGTCTTAACTTTTCAAAATAAAAAGACTGAAAGATTGACTAAATATTTAATAATTTAATGTTTATACAATTCCAAGTCTTGTTTTTATTCATTTCTATTGGAAAATAGTTGCTTTACAACGTTGTGCTAGTTTCTGCTGTACAGCAGAGAGAATCAGCTACACGTACACATATATCCCTCCTTTTTTTGGATCTTCTTCCCATTTAGGCTCAGAGCATTGAGCAGAATTCCCTTGATCTGTGAAATGTTTTATGTGAAAATCGTAAGGTTTCTTTTTTTTTTTAAAGATTTATTTATTTATTTATTTTGGGCGGGAGTCGGGTTGGGGATGGAGGGGAGCAGGCAGGCCACTTCTATTGGTCATTCATTTGTCTATTTTCATCCGTCTTTGTTCTTTGGCTCCTGTGGGCCTCCCATCGCGGTGGCGTCTGTCGTTGCAGAGCGCTGGCTCTTGGCGCATGCGCTCCAGAGCTCCGGCTCGGTAATTGGACACATCAGTCCAGCCGCTCCGCAGCACGTGGGGTCTTCCCAGGCCAGGGATCGAACCGGCGTCCCTTGCACTGCAAGGCGGTGTCCTTACCCACTGGACCACCAGGGGAAGCCCAATCGTAAGTTTTTTAACATGAAAAAACTTTGCACAAATCAAGTTCTTTTTTTCAGAAGAGAAATATTGATTTTCAACTCAGAAAATGCAGCTGTCATAATGATGGCCTTGAGAATATAGATGTATATCGTAGTCAGTGTATGCATGTGAGTGCAACAAGGAACACTCTCAGCAGGATGTTTGCATCACCTGAAAAAATCTTCCATTACAAAACTCAGAGAAATATCAGATAAAATACAAGTACTCTTTCAAGTGTATTAACAGAATTTGTAAGACAGTAAAAGGGGCTTCCCAGTGACACAGCAGTAAAGAATCTTTCTGCAATGCAGGAGACACAGGAAATGAGGTTTCAGTCCCTGGGTCAGGAAGACACCCTGGAGGAGGGCACAGCAATCCACTCCAGTATTATGGCCGGGAGAATTCCATGGACAGAGGAGCCTAATGGGCCATGGGATCACAGAGAATCAGACATGATTGAAGTGAATTAGCACTCATGCAAGACAGTAAGAAGCCATTCCTCTTTGGAAAACATTAAAAGGAAACTGAAGACCTGCAGGGAAAACTTGTTAGCCAAGCTGGTGGAAGATTCCTGCTTGTAGGAAGGAGGGACGTTCAATAGCTTATGGGCTTCTATTTTGTCCCCACAGAAGACTAGACTGTGGGAATCCTGGAGAAATGTTTAAGTCCAAATAGAGTATTTGCATAGTTTCAAAGTGTCTCTCCACAAATATATGGGAAGAAGTGACACATTTACAGAAGAGCCTCCTGGCAGACATCACCTTAGCCAAGAGGCCATGGTAAACATCGTGATAGTTCCATACTGACGGTCAGGTACCCCCGAAACAGTGCACTGAGAAAGGAATGTCGGTTCTGTCCCAGCCTTCCCAACAATGCACGGCAATAGCATAATCATGGGAAAATATTGAACAAGCCCAAAGTCAGGGACATTCCACAAACTAATGGAACACGAAGAGTATCAAGGTCTTGAAAGACAAGGGAAGCAAGAAGCACAGTCTTAGATTGGAGGCGATGGAGAAGATACAACCACTAAATGCAATGTGAGATCCTGGGTCAGATCCTAGAGCAGAAAAGAGGACCTTGATGGAAATCCTGGAGCATCTGGTTTTATCTTAATTATTTTATTCACTTCAGTGAATAATATTGTCACAAGGTTAATTTCCTTCTTTTGATCAATGTACTGTGCTCATGAAAGATGTTCAGGTAAGGCACAGGTGTACATGATTATGGAAGATGTTTACCTAAAGATGAAGGGTGGGTAAGAACTCTGTGTTCTTTTCTCAATTCTTTAAAGCTGAAGCTACAATACTTTGGCTTCCTGATGCGAAGAGACAACTCATTGAAAAAGACCCTGATACTGGGAAAAATCAGAGGCAGAAGGAGAAGGGGAAGATAGAGGATGAGACGATTGGATGGCATCACCAACTCAATGGACATGAGTTTGACCCAACTCTGGGAGATAGTGAAGGACAGGGAAGCCTGGCGTGCTAAAGTCCATGGGGCTGCAAAGAGTCCGTCATGACTGAGAGACTGAACTGAACTGACTGAAAGCTAAAATTATTTCCCCAAAAAATTAACTGTTAAAAAAGAAAAAAAAAAGATAACAATGATCCAGTCTCTTCCTTGGGGTCATAAAGGGGATCAAACAAAAGGAAGATTCCTGCTTGTAGGAAGGAGGGACGTTCAATAGCTTATGGGCTTCTATTTTGTCCCCACAGAAGACTAGACTGTGGGAATCCTGGAGAAATGTTTAAGTCCAAATAGAGTATTTGCATAGTTTCAAAGTGTCTCTCCACAAATATATGGGAAGAAGTGACACATTTACAGAAGAGCCTCCTGGCAGACATCACCTTAGCCAAGAGGCCATGGTAAACATCGTGATAGTTCCATACTGACGGTCAGGTACCCCCGAAACAGTGCACTGAGAAAGGAATGTCGGTTCTGTCCCAGCCTTCCCAACAATGCACGGCAATAGCATAATCATGGGAAAATATTGAACAAGCCCAAAGTCAGGGACATTCCACAAACTAATGGAACACGAAGAGTATCAAGGTCTTGAAAGACAAGGGAAGCAAGAAGCACAGTCTTAGATTGGAGGCGATGGAGAAGATACAACCACTAAATGCAATGTGAGATCCTGGGTCAGATCCTAGAGCAGAAAAGAGGACCTTGATGGAAATCCTGGAGCATCTGGTTTTATCTTAATTATTTTATTCACTTCAGTGAATAATATTGTCACAAGGTTAATTTCCTTCTTTTGATCAATGTACTGTGCTCATGAAAGATGTTCAGGTAAGGCACAGGTGTACATGATTATGGAAGATGTTTACCTAAAGATGAAGGGTGGGTAAGAACTCTGTGTTCTTTTCTCAATTCTTTAAAGCTGAAGCTACAATACTTTGGCTTCCTGATGCGAAGAGACAACTCATTGAAAAAGACCCTGATACTGGGAAAAATCAGAGGCAGAAGGAGAAGGGGAAGATAGAGGATGAGACGATTGGATGGCATCACCAACTCAATGGACATGAGTTTGACCCAACTCTGGGAGATAGTGAAGGACAGGGAAGCCTGGCGTGCTAAAGTCCATGGGGCTGCAAAGAGTCCGTCATGACTGAGAGACTGAACTGAACTGACTGAAAGCTAAAATTATTTCCCCAAAAAATTAACTGTTAAAAAAGAAAAAAAAAAGATAACAATGATCCAGTCTCTTCCTTGGGGTCATAAAGGGGATCAAAGGACAAAATAAGGCAAGGAAGATGAGATAAGGGAAAAGGACATTAAATCATGACTAGAATTTATTAAATCCAACTCCTCTGATGGGCTGACAGCACCTTTTTTCCTCCTTTTTTGACTATGACAGATTGTGTAAGAAGGTGCGTGGACACAGCGCCCATTCACTCCTTCCACTTGCTGGAGTCACCTGTAAAGTGACAAGCTCTTGCTAATGGAAAAGTAAGTCTCCATAGAAATCTGTCAGAAAGTAGGCACCATCAAGTGCCAAGCGGCTGGAAATCTCCTGGAGCTGCTCCTGACCCCTTTAACAAAACTCTGCCCTGGGCATGGTGACTTTAATGGAACCATAAAAGTAACAAGGCATTAAATAGAGCCTCAGACTAAAAAGTCTGGAAAAGTGAAAATGGAAGGAAATACTCAAATTCATCAAATCCAACTAATGATACACTCAGTCAATGGAAATCAATGACTCGAGGGTTTATGTTCTTTAATACTCCTAAGAAAGCATAATCTGATTGAAATCCAAAGGAAATAAACAAACTCATATTTCTCCCACTAATTAATAGCTCAAGGAGATTAAAAAAATTTTAAAGAAAATTCAAATAATGCAATTAGCAAGCTTCATCTAATGACAGTTAGAGAATTCCCACTCTTGAGAAACATAAATGGAACTTAGCAAATTGACCCTATATATGGTTAAAAACCATGCCTAAGTATAGCAGATAGTCTGTATCAAACATGTTACTTTCTCTGTCCATTATATAATTAAGTTAGAAATCAGAAATGCAATTATAACAAGTTCCTCATAGTTATAAACTTAAGAACAGACTTCAAAGAAGAATCATTATGGAAATAAAGTATTTGCAACTGAATTATAACTAAGATACTGCCTATGAAAATTTGGATGCATTATACAATACAAGAAGAATGTTAAAAGAAAGAGCTAAGCAAACACTTAGGAAATTATAAAAAAGAAGAAAATAAATCCAAAGAGAATAGGGAAAAAGGATAAGAGCCAAAATGGAAAAACCAAGGTGTTACAGAAAGAATGAACAAAGGTAAACAGTGGTTCTTTGGAAAGAAAAATATAGTTCTGGATACTTTTTTTTTTTTTTTTTGAGAAGGAAATTGCAAATAAGCAAGATTAGGAATGAAAATAGAACATGGGTATCGTGTAGCAGATGGTACAGAAAGAATAACAGAACACACCCTGGGGGCTGCCAGAGTACCACTGTTGTTTAGTCCCTGGGTTGTGTTTGACTCTTATGCGGTTCCATCTACTGTAGCCCGCCAGGCTCCTCTGTCCATGGGGTTCTCCAGGTAGGAATACTGGAGTGGGTTGTCATTTCCATCTCTAGGGGGTCTTCCCAGTCCAGGGACTGAATTTGCATCTCCTTCACTGAAGACTGATTCTTCACCACTGAGCCACCTGGGAAAGCTTTGCAACAGTATTACAAAGCTCCTATTCTAGCCTCTCTGGACTCGCTTTTCCTCACTGGTTGCTTCTTTCTGTCTTACTTTATTTGATATTTTGCTCTTCAAAGCTGAATATTCTATCCTTCAGGTATCAGTTATAAGCTGTAGATACTTGTATATATGCAATCTGTACACCTCTCAGACAACAAGACTGCAGAAAAAGGAAGACTGAAGTATTCAACCACAGAAGCTCAGAGGAAAGAAAACTCACCCAGCCATGACCCTCACGCACATCTAGAAGCTGTATTCTTTCTCTTTTCTGCTCCTGAGCCTCCGCAGACTCTTACGGCCAGATAGAGGTTACTTTTCTCAACTCTATCTCTGTACTCATCTCTAGGGCACAAATAACAGATGCTTAATTTGGGCAGTTTAGGAGGATGTGGAAAAATAGATTTTCTTTCAATTGTCTAAAAGTTCCTCATAGTTATAAACTTAAGAACAGACTTCAAAGAAGAATCATTATGGAAATAAAGTATTTGCAACTGAATTATAACTAAGATACTGCCTATGAAAATTTGGATGCATTATACAATACAAGAAGAATGTTAAAAGAAAGAGCTAAGCAAACACTTAGGAAATTATAAAAAAGAAGAAAATAAATCCAAAGAGAATAGGGAAAAAGGATAAGAGCCAAAATGGAAAAACCAAGGTGTTACAGAAAGAATGAACAAAGGTAAACAGTGGTTCTTTGGAAAGAAAAATATAGTTCTGGATACTTTTTTTTTTTTTTTTTGAGAAGGAAATTGCAAATAAGCAAGATTAGGAATGAAAATAGAACATGGGTATCGTGTAGCAGATGGTACAGAAAGAATAACAGAACACACCCTGGGGGCTGCCAGAGTACCACTGTTGTTTAGTCCCTGGGTTGTGTTTGACTCTTATGCGGTTCCATCTACTGTAGCCCGCCAGGCTCCTCTGTCCATGGGGTTCTCCAGGTAGGAATACTGGAGTGGGTTGTCATTTCCATCTCTAGGGGGTCTTCCCAGTCCAGGGACTGAATTTGCATCTCCTTCACTGAAGACTGATTCTTCACCACTGAGCCACCTGGGAAAGCTTTGCAACAGTATTACAAAGCTCCTATTCTAGCCTCTCTGGACTCGCTTTTCCTCACTGGTTGCTTCTTTCTGTCTTACTTTATTTGATATTTTGCTCTTCAAAGCTGAATATTCTATCCTTCAGGTATCAGTTATAAGCTGTAGATACTTGTATATATGCAATCTGTACACCTCTCAGACAACAAGACTGCAGAAAAAGGAAGACTGAAGTATTCAACCACAGAAGCTCAGAGGAAAGAAAACTCACCCAGCCATGACCCTCACGCACATCTAGAAGCTGTATTCTTTCTCTTTTCTGCTCCTGAGCCTCCGCAGACTCTTACGGCCAGATAGAGGTTACTTTTCTCAACTCTATCTCTGTACTCATCTCTAGGGCACAAATAACAGATGCTTAATTTGGGCAGTTTAGGAGGATGTGGAAAAATAGATTTTTCTTTCACTCTGTGGTTAGGAAAGCCCAGGAGCTGTAGCTATAAAACTCTAAAAATGACTTGAAACAGTTTCTGCAGAAATTCTTGTACCCCTTAAGGGGCATCCCACCCTTCCTATGGGGCTTACAGAGTTAAAGGACACAGTTAGTAGATATCACAGTTGTGATCTCAACCTAGGTTTGTTGAGTTCAAACACTGCCTCTTCTTCTGTTAACTTCCTTTGAGGTTAAAATCTGGGTTACCTGGGATGCATCAGTTCTGTCTTTATGTGCTATTTTTTCCCCTATGCTTTGTGTGGTGTGACTGCCATTACATTTCCAAAACGATACCAACAGAGGTGTCTCGGAATAATTTTACGCTAAGGAAGGGTGTTATTTTTTTTTTAATATATAAAACCCAAAAGGCATAGTGTCTTCACGAGGCTCTGCAGCACAGAACTGCCACAGTGAGAACACATTTTTCTCCATAGTGATCTGTTTCTTCACTTGAAGAAATGAGAAAAAGATGAAGAACTGGATGAAATATTAGCTCTCTTGACTAACGGACTGAACAATACAGAGATAGATTTTTAATCCCCTTCTGAAGTATCTCAATGAATAGTCTCAAGGAGGACTTCCCTGGTGGTACAATGGGTAAGGATCTGCCTGCCAATGCAGGGGACACAGGTTCAATCCCTGGTCCAGGAAGATTTCACTTGCCACAGGGCAACTAAAGCCCATGCACCACAACTACTGAGCCCATGTGCTACAGCTGCTGATGCCTCCATCCTTTACAGCCCGCATTCCCCAAGAGAAGTCACTGCCATGAGAAGCCCTCACACCACAATGAAGACCCAGTATAGCCAATAAATAAATAAATAATTAAAAAAAAATACTTTCAAGTATAACAGGAAAAAGTATGTTTGAGAACAGCAATTGCCAATTTCTGTGATGCAGAAAGTGCACTTTAAAGTCATTGAATGTACAGTAACTTCAATTCTACCCTGTTTTGAGGTCAAGTTAATGCAGTTGTATGTGGTTTGAATGAGAAATTTACACAAGTCGTTGCCATATTTTTATTAACAATATTCTTATCAAACTACCACATGAAATACCACAAAATCTCTCTATCTCTATGTACGTATTTATTTTCAAAGTCTTAAGGTATAGTGCAATTGGGACGGAGACATTGTTGAGGATAAAGTGGGAACATACAGGTGGCAAGACAGGAAGAAAAGACTATTCCCCTTTGCTCTATGCCATGGTCTCTTATTTTCCCCCAAATCCACAGAAGGCACTTAAAGCGTAAGAAAAACTAGGGCAAGCCCCACTCCCCACTCCGTAGATGCCTACCTCTTCCTGTATCAATTATCTTTTCAATGAAACTTTCAAATTCTGTCTTCCTCTCAGCAAATCTCTACTATTCTCCCCCATGTTAAAGCCAGATACAGCTGTGCATACAACCCTGTATCCTTTCTAGCTAGCTCGATTTCTCTTATCTTTTTAGGTGTACTTCTTAAAAAAGGAAATGGTCCTTTCTTATCTCTCCTTCTTCACCTCCAATTGATTTCTCAACCCACAGCAAGCTGGCTCCAGTTTTTCCTAATCGTTTAACTGAAATTGCTGCACCAAATTTGCTCAGAACCTTCCCTTTGCTCAACCAAATGGTCATTCTATTTGAAGTGTCTTAAGCATGCTTAAGTGCTGACCACATCCTCTTCTTAAAGTTATTCTTCTGATTCCTGTAACTTTGGTCATATAGTTCTCTCTCGGATTTCCTCCCATCCTTCTCTGTGTCCTTTGCTAATTCTTCTAATTTCCTCTTAAAACTTGTTGCTCTTAGACTTTGGTTCTCAATCTTATGTTACCCTTTCCACTCTGAGTGATGTCACCTACTGGTTCCGCTTCCACTTGTACCTAAGCAAAGATGTCCCCCAAATTCCTATCCTTAGCCCAGACCTATTTCTTGGGAACTCCGGGCTGGGATGCTCCAACTGCCTGTTAAATCTGATGTTAAATATACCATCTGATGTTGTGCATCTCAAGTTGAAACAACATCCCAAATTAAGGTCATTGCCTTTTTCTCCAAGTCTGTTAAGAATCTTCCATTTTCTCTTCCATGAAATTCAAGTTGGAAATCTTGCATCATTCTTAATGCCTTACTAACTCTCACTCTCTTCATTCAGTTCTATAGAATTCAAGTGCCATGGATTTTAAAGTCGTTAAGATTACTCATTTCTGTTTCCTCCCTTATATCCAATTGCTTTAGTTCAGACCCAAACTTGGCCTAAACTATGATAACGATTTGGAGAATCTCTGCCATTGGTCATTGTGTGCCTTATCTTCCTTCTCAAATATCCTACCTGCCATTTTTTTGGTCTCTTATTTTCCCCAAATCCACAGAAGGCACTTAAAGCGTAAGAAAAACTAGGGCAAGCCCACTCCCCACTCCGTAGATGCCTACCTCTTCCTGTATCAATTATCTTTTCAATGAAACTTTCAAATTCTGTCTTCCTCTCAGCAAATCTCTACTATTCTCCCCCATGTTAAAGCCAGATACAGCTGTGCATACAACCCTGTATCCTTTCTAGCTAGCTCGATTTCTCTTATCTTTTTAGGTGTACTTCTTAAAAAAGGAAATGGTCCTTTCTTATCTCTCCTTCTTCACCTCCAATTGATTTCTCAACCCACAGCAAGCTGGCTCCAGTTTTTCCTAATCGTTTAACTGAAATTGCTGCACCAAATTTGCTCAGAACCTTCCCTTTGCTCAACCAAATGGTCATTCTATTTGAAGTGTCTTAAGCATGCTTAAGTGCTGACCACATCCTCTTCTTAAAGTTATTCTTCTGATTCCTGTAACTTTGGTCATATAGTTCTCTCTCGGATTTCCTCCCATCCTTCTCTGTGTCCTTTGCTAATTCTTCTAATTTCCTCTTAAAACTTGTTGCTCTTAGACTTTGGTTCTCAATCTTATGTTACCCTTTCCACTCTGAGTGATGTCACCTACTGGTTCCGCTTCCACTTGTACCTAAGCAAAGATGTCCCCCAAATTCCTATCCTTAGCCCAGACCTATTTCTTGGGAACTCCGGGCTGGGATGCTCCAACTGCCTGTTAAATCTGATGTTAAATATACCATCTGATGTTGTGCATCTCAAGTTGAAACAACATCCCAAATTAAGGTCATTGCCTTTTTCTCCAAGTCTGTTAAGAATCTTCCATTTTCTCTTCCATGAAATTCAAGTTGGAAATCTTGCATCATTCTTAATGCCTTACTAACTCTCACTCTCTTCATTCAGTTCTATAGAATTCAAGTGCCATGGATTTTAAAGTCGTTAAGATTACTCATTTCTGTTTCCTCCCTTATATCCAATTGCTTTAGTTCAGACCCAAACTTGGCCTAAACTATGATAACGATTTGGAGAATCTCTGCCATTGGTCATTGTGTGCCTTTTATCTTCCTTCTCAAATATCCTACCTGCAGTGACAATGTTGTTGTTTAGTTGATAAGCCATACCTGACTCATTTTTCAACTCCATGGACTACAGCTCACCAGGATCCTCTTGTCCATGAGATTTCCCAGGCAAGAATACTGCAGTGGGCTGCCATTCCTTTTCCAGGGGATCTTCCCAACCCAGGGATTGAACCCAGGTCTCCTATATTGCAGGTGAATTCTTTACCGTTGAGCCATCAGGGAAGCCAACAGTGACAACGTGACCTTCCCCCAAGAGTAAATTTTAGTTTGATTGATTTCAAACCTTTGCTTCACATTTATCAAAGTCTCTCCACTTAAGTAGCTCCCAAACATGAGTTCAGAGATCGCTGGTTGGGCTGTGATTTGATGGAAGAGAAAGAGAAATGTATATTTCTTAAAAGCTACTACTAGAGGATTTGAATGCACAGCCAAGTCTGAAACTCTTTGAGGAAGGAGCCAAACCAAAATCCATGAGTGAAAAGAAATGAAGCACCCTGTAGGAGCCACTCATACTGATAGAAGTGTGACCCCTGTGGTGCTCTGTATCTTTCAGGACTGTGGAATTGTGCCTCAACCCTTAAGATACAAAGAGATATTTGATTAATTCTGCTTGAAAGACTGTTCAGCCTGACTCATAAATGTTAGTTTTTGGAAGTCAAAAGGTGATTTCTTAGATAATAATTATAGTTCACAAAAGAACTTTTACAAACAAGATCAATGACAATGCATTTATTTATTGGTCCTTTACTTATGGACGGGAGCCCAAGCCATGATAGATGCCACAGTGGCTACGGCAGAAGGCAGTGATGAAGTAATTAGTAGAGCTGGCCCTACATCTAATCACTTATAGATAGATTTAATCATCTTTTCCATCAAGACAAGTCATATGCCTTATTTACATTTGGGAATTTGTAGAAGTATCGACTGAGCCTGGGTTCCTGATGTGAAAGGCGAAATCACAATGTACTTTTTTCATCCATGGGTCATGTGGGCTTCAAAGACGGCAGGATTTCACACAATATATTTTCATGGAAAAGAACTTACACAGGGCTTCCCTGATGGTCCAGTGGGTAAGGACACCACCTTGCAGTGCAAGGCGCGCCGGTTCGATCCCTGGCCTGGGAAGATCCCACGTGCCACGGAGTGGCTGGACTGATGTGTCCAATTACCGAACCGGAGCTCTGGAGCGCATGTGCCCAGAGCCGGTGCTCTGTGACAACAGAGGCCACCGTGATGGCAGGCCCACACGGGCCAAAGAACAAAGATGGATGAAAATGGACAAATGAAAGACCCATAGAAGTGGCCTGCCTGCTCCCCTCCCTCCCCACCCCACCCCCACCAAAATAAATAAATAAATAAATCTTAAAAAAAAAAAGAACTTACACAAAAGGCATCTGAAACCCTAGAGAAATGATTCAGAGTCACATGTTGGCAGTCGACTTCATTTCAGACTCCAAGCCACCCTCTCTTCACCACACCCAATAATGAATTACCATGAGTAACTGGCTGGATTTATAACACAAGTGTACATGGTCACTGAATTCATTTAACTGACTGATTTTCTGTGTCAAATTGGAAACAAAAATGAGTGAAAAGAAATGAAGCACCCTGTAGGAGCCACTCATACTGATAGAAGTGTGACCCCTGTGGTGCTCTGTATCTTTCAGGACTGTGGAATTGTGCCTCAACCCTTAAGATACAAAGAGATATTTGATTAATTCTGCTTGAAAGACTGTTCAGCCTGACTCATAAATGTTAGTTTTTGGAAGTCAAAAGGTGATTTCTTAGATAATAATTATAGTTCACAAAAGAACTTTTACAAACAAGATCAATGACAATGCATTTATTTATTGGTCCTTTACTTATGGACGGGAGCCCAAGCCATGATAGATGCCACAGTGGCTACGGCAGAAGGCAGTGATGAAGTAATTAGTAGAGCTGGCCCTACATCTAATCACTTATAGATAGATTTAATCATCTTTTCCATCAAGACAAGTCATATGCCTTATTTACATTTGGGAATTTGTAGAAGTATCGACTGAGCCTGGGTTCCTGATGTGAAAGGCGAAATCACAATGTACTTTTTTCATCCATGGGTCATGTGGGCTTCAAAGACGGCAGGATTTCACACAATATATTTTCATGGAAAAGAACTTACACAGGGCTTCCCTGATGGTCCAGTGGGTAAGGACACCACCTTGCAGTGCAAGGCGCGCTGGTTCGATCCCTGGCCTGGGAAGATCCCACGTGCCGCGGAGCGGCTGGACTGATGTGTCCAATTACCGAGCCGGAGCTCTGGAGCCCATGTGCCCAGAGCTGGTGCTCTGCGACAACAGAGGCCACCGTGATGGCAGGCCCACACGGGCCAAAGAACAAAGATGGATGAAAATGGACAAATGAAAGACCCATAGAAGTGGCCTGCCTGCTCCCCTCCCTCCCCACCCCACCCCCACCAAAATAAATAAATAAATAAATCTTAAAAAAAAAAAGAACTTACACAAAAGGCATCTGAAACCCTAGAGAAATGATTCAGAGTCACATGTTGGCAGTCGACTTCATTTCAGACTCCAAGCCACCCTCTCTTCACCACACCCAATAATGAATTACCATGAGTAACTGGCTGGATTTATAACACAAGTGTACATGGTCACTGAATTCATTTAACTGACTGATTTTCTGTGTCAAATATGCTGTGGCCCAGCAACTGGTGCACCAGGACAGAAAAACGGTACATTCGACCAACAGTCCTGCTGTCAGAGGTTTCTTACTTGACGGAACACATGAGTAACTCAGGAAGAATCATAATTTTTTAAAGAATGTCAGGAAAGAAAAGCTAGGGTTTAAAATTTCAGGCAGCTTCAAGTGAAATTTCTCATTCTGATTTCTGTTTTCATGGGATAGAGCTTCTGACCTGAAAGGTAGAGAAAATGTCAAGAATTCTGCTGAGTAGCTATGAGGCACATACAACTAGTACTGAGAATGACCAGGCTCTTGAAGCAGATAAACCTTGGCTGATACCAGGCTGCTTTCTACACTGACACTCAGTTCCTTAGATAAACAACTATGCTAATAGCTGCCTTGAGGAGGAATTGTCAGGAGGAGAGGAAATAATGCTTGAGGAGCCTGATCTGGTATGCTTAGTGAGGCCTCCAGTCTCTCTCTGTTCTTCCGTGAGTCCCCAGGACTACTCCTCAGGCTCCGACTGGTTTTCCAGGTTCCTTCCCCAAATCCAGATTAGGGTGAGGAGAGCAAGGGCCTCTGCTTGGGCACAAAATTTAAGGAGGTTCCCCAAACACGGTAATCAAGATAAGTAATATATTAATACATAATTTCTAAAATTCAAAACTAATGCAGAAAAGGATCGGAAATATCAACATTTTAAATTAAAGTGGGATCTAGGAACTTCCCTGGAAGTCCAGTGATTAAGCCTCTGCACTTTCACTGCCAGGGGTGCTAGGTTCAACAAAAAATAAATAAACAAAAAAATGCAACAAAAAAATTAAGAAACTGGGAACTTCTCAGGTGATCCAGTGGTTAAGACTTCATGCTTTCATGGCAGGGGGCACAGATTTCATCCCTGGTTGGGGAACTGGGATCCCACAGGCCAAGTGGCATGGCCAGAAATAAAAAAAAAAAAAGAGAGAGAGAGAGAAAATAGGGTCTAACCCTCCATTTGTATGACATGGCCTCAACCTCATACATATCTTGTCAAATTCTGTCATTTAAAAGTTTGATGCTTTCTTCATCAGTTTTATCGCATTCATTTTGATTTTTAAAAATACTGCATTATAGTCTCATTTATCTTGATGACTGAGTGTCTTGGTGAATCTTAAATTTCACACCTAAGCCAAGCAGCTCACTCACCCTGTCTTGTCTTGCTCCTAGATGGTGGCCTTTCAGGTCGTTGATCGGGAAGGAAAGACTACAGGTGATCTGGGTAGCTCATGACATTATCACACCTCTGTGTCCCCTTTTTAGTCTTCTCATGATGAGAAAAGTTGGGAGTTTTTTCACCCATAAAAAATGGTAAATTTTTTTTCATTTCCTAAAAACAGATCTATTTTCTTCCATCAGATGAAAATTACATATTCATGTTTCATTCTCTGCTATGGCTCTGAGAAAGCTCAGAATTAACTTACAGCTTAATTGCTGTACCTATTATTAACCTAAGTTTTGAATAAATCTACTTTCCTCACCTCACACAATTTTTGACAATATGCTAATATATTTAAAATATTTTATTGTAAAGAAACTCAAATTGCTTTTGGAAATCAAGGCATATGCTTCAGTGAGGCCTCCAGTCTCTCTCTGTTCTTCCGTGAGTCCCCAGGACTACTCCTCAGGCTCCGACTGGTTTTCCAGGTTCCTTCCCCAAATCCAGATTAGGGTGAGGAGAGCAAGGGCCTCTGCTTGGGCACAAAATTTAAGGAGGTTCCCCAAACACGGTAATCAAGATAAGTAATATATTAATACATAATTTCTAAAATTCAAAACTAATGCAGAAAAGGATCGGAAATATCAACATTTTAAATTAAAGTGGGATCTAGGAACTTCCCTGGAAGTCCAGTGATTAAGCCTCTGCACTTTCACTGCCAGGGGTGCTAGGTTCAACAAAAAATAAATAAACAAAAAAATGCAACAAAAAAATTAAGAAACTGGGAACTTCTCAGGTGATCCAGTGGTTAAGACTTCATGCTTTCATGGCAGGGGGCACAGATTTCATCCCTGGTTGGGGAACTGGGATCCCACAGGCCAAGTGGCATGGCCAGAAATAAAAAAAAAAAAAGAGAGAGAGAGAGAAAATAGGGTCTAACCCTCCATTTGTATGACATGGCCTCAACCTCATACATATCTTGTCAAATTCTGTCATTTAAAAGTTTGATGCTTTCTTCATCAGTTTTATCGCATTCATTTTGATTTTTAAAAATACTGCATTATAGTCTCATTTATCTTGATGACTGAGTGTCTTGGTGAATCTTAAATTTCACACCTAAGCCAAGCAGCTCACTCACCCTGTCTTGTCTTGCTCCTAGATGGTGGCCTTTCAGGTCGTTGATCGGGAAGGAAAGACTACAGGTGATCTGGGTAGCTCATGACATTATCACACCTCTGTGTCCCCTTTTTAGTCTTCTCATGATGAGAAAAGTTGGGAGTTTTTTCACCCATAAAAAATGGTAAATTTTTTTTCATTTCCTAAAAACAGATCTATTTTCTTCCATCAGATGAAAATTACATATTCATGTTTCATTCTCTGCTATGGCTCTGAGAAAGCTCAGAATTAACTTACAGCTTAATTGCTGTACCTATTATTAACCTAAGTTTTGAATAAATCTACTTTCCTCACCTCACACAATTTTTGACAATATGCTAATATATTTAAAATATTTTATTGTAAAGAAACTCAAATTGCTTTTGGAAATCAGCAGAGCATAAGGAAGTATATATAATGGAACTCTACTGCCCTCTCTTTTTCAAGGATAAAATCCCAAGCAAGAAATCATAACCAAGAACGGCTTTTTTTTTCCCTTCTAATAATAAACACTGAAAAAACTATAATTTTCATTATTCAATATGTAAACATCAATGCCAGAAACCATTTTATAAAACTAAGCAATTATTTTTAATGGAATTCCAAGATAGAAATTCTGTGGTGGCCCACTGGTTAAGACGCAGCACGTTCACTGCAGTAGGCTGGGTTCAGTCCCTGGTTGGGGAACTAAGATCCTTCTCCCCATCCCACAAAAAAAAATCCAAGAAATTAAAAAGCCTACTTAAATATTAGAATTATAAAAAGTTTAATAGCAAATATATAAATTGGTGAAGTACCAACATTTCCATTAAAATCAGAAATAAGATAAGAATATTCCATATCATGACTATCATTCAACATTGTACAGTGGAATCTAATGGAATAAATTTTTAAAAATCAAACAAGCAATAAAAATATTGAAAGATGTATACTTATCCTTTTTTTGAGTGGCATGCCAAGAATATCTGAATATCTATAATAGCTAATGAGAATGATTGAGTTTATAAAGATGCATAGGTACATGTAAAACAAACTGATACTTTTTCTCTATACCACCAAAAACTAATTGGAAATGGTGGTGGGGGGGTGGGGTGGGAATCCTACTAGAGTAGCTACTATTAATAAACACACAGGATAAATTCAACACAAGAATCAACATTTATGTCAAAAGAAAAGTAAAGGATGTGCATTTAAATAAAAAACTTATACAATTTTTTGAAAGGGCATAAGACGTAAAAGCAGAGTGACTTATTTTCTTGGATACAGACTCTTAAAGTCATAAAAAATATCCATCCTGGTGGTCCAGTGGGTAAGGCTCTGTGCTCCTAATACAGGGGGCCTGGGTTCGATCCCTGGCCAGGGATCTAGATCCTATACACCACAACTGAGACCCAGTACAGCCAAATTAAGATAAATAAAGCAATAATTTAAAAAAAAAATCCATCCTTTCCAAATAAATACATAAAATACATAAATACATGTTCATTAACAATGAATTTCTTAGGAATAATATAATCTGCCAAGAAAATATTCAACTAACAGTAACTTAAGTAACTAAAACATTTAAGTATCCCACATCACAAGAAGCCTGCAGAAAGGAACTAGAAGCCCAGTTCGGTGGTTTCCCAATCATAAAAGCCCTGGCCTCCGAATAGAAGTTTCATGCCAGAAACCATTTTATAAAACTAAGCAATTATTTTTAATGGAATTCCAAGATAGAAATTCTGTGGTGGCCCACTGGTTAAGACGCAGCACGTTCACTGCAGTAGGCTGGGTTCAGTCCCTGGTTGGGGAACTAAGATCCTTCTCCCCATCCCACAAAAAAAAATCCAAGAAATTAAAAAGCCTACTTAAATATTAGAATTATAAAAAGTTTAATAGCAAATATATAAATTGGTGAAGTACCAACATTTCCATTAAAATCAGAAATAAGATAAGAATATTCCATATCATGACTATCATTCAACATTGTACAGTGGAATCTAATGGAATAAATTTTTAAAAATCAAACAAGCAATAAAAATATTGAAAGATGTATACTTATCCTTTTTTTGAGTGGCATGCCAAGAATATCTGAATATCTATAATAGCTAATGAGAATGATTGAGTTTATAAAGATGCATAGGTACATGTAAAACAAACTGATACTTTTTCTCTATACCCCCAAAAAACTAATTGGAAAGGGGGGGGGGGGGGGGGGGTGGGAATCCTACTAGAGTAGCTACTATTAATAAACACACAGGATAAATTCAACACAAGAATCAACATTTATGTCAAAAGAAAAGTAAAGGATGTGCATTTAAATAAAAAACTTATACAATTTTTTGAAAGGGCATAAGACGTAAAAGCAGAGTGACTTATTTTCTTGGATACAGACTCTTAAAGTCATAAAAAATATCCATCCTGGTGGTCCAGTGGGTAAGGCTCTGTGCTCCTAATACAGGGGGCCTGGGTTCGATCCCTGGCCAGGGATCTAGATCCTATACACCACAACTGAGACCCAGTACAGCCAAATTAAGATAAATAAAGCAATAATTTAAAAAAAAAATCCATCCTTTCCAAATAAATACATAAAATACATAAATACATGTTCATTAACAATGAATTTCTTAGGAATAATATAATCTGCCAAGAAAATATTCAACTAACAGTAACTTAAGTAACTAAAACATTTAAGTATCCCACATCACAAGAAGCCTGCAGAAAGGAACTAGAAGCCCAGTTCGGTGGTTTCCCAATCATAAAAGCCCTGGCTCCGGGATTCCCTGGTAGCTCAGTGGTAGAAAGTTCGCCTACCAGAGCAGGAGACATGGGTCCGATCCCTGATCTGGGAAGATCCCACATGCTGCAGAGCAACTAGGTCCGTAAGCCACTGCTGAGCCTGTGCTCTAGAGCCTCATAGTCACAACTATGGAGCTCAGGTGCCCTAGAGCCCAAGTACCCCAACAAGAGAAGTCACTACAACAAGAAGTCTGCTCACCTCAACTACAGTAGTCTCCACTCCCTGCAACTAGAGAAGAGCCTGCTGCAGCAGAGCCCAAAATAAACAAATAAAAAATTTTAAAGATAATAATCCCGGCTCCTTCTAGCTTTCATCCTAATTATTATTATTATTTTTTAAAGATTTATTTATTTATTTATTTATTTGGGCGGGGGTCGTGTTGAGGAGGGAGGGGAGCGGGCGGGCCACTTCTATTGGTCTTTCATTTCTCTGTTTTCATCCGTCTTTGTTCTTTGGCTCCTGCGGGCCTCCCATCGCGGTGGCGTCTGTCGTTGCAGAGCGCCGGCTCCGGGCGCATGCGCTCCAGAGCTCCAGCGCTCCGGCTCGGTAATGGTAATTGGACACATCAGTCCAGCTGCTCCACGGCACGTGGGATCTTCCCAGGCCAGGGCTCGAACCGGTGCCCCTTGCACTGCAAGGCGGTGTCCTTACCCACTGCGCCACCAGGGGAAGCCCCTCATCCTAATTATTATCTCACATCATAAGAAGTCTGAAGAAAGAAACTAGAAGGCCAGTTCAGTGGGTTCCCAATCGTAGAAACCCAGGCTCCTTCTACTTTGTCTTCCTTAAGACTGCTGGTTTGTTGCTTTACGGTTCCAAGATGGCTGCTGTTGCTCCAGGCATCACATTCAGGTTCAAGAGAGAAGATGGTGCTAAATATACCTTTTCTTTTAAATCAAAAATCCAAATGATACTCCAGAAGTTCCAGGAGTACACTGACTAGACAAATACATAAAATACATAAATACATGTTCATTAACAATGAATTTCTTAGGAATAATATAATCTGCCAAGAAAATATTCAACTAACAGTAACTTAAGTAACTAAAACATTTAAGTATCCCACATCACAAGAAGCCTGCAGAAAGGAACTAGAAGCCCAGTTCGGTGGTTTCCCAATCATAAAAGCCCTGGCTCCGGGATTCCCTGGTAGCTCAGTGGTAGAAAGTTCGCCTACCAGAGCAGGAGACATGGGTCCGATCCCTGATCTGGGAAGATCCCACATGCTGCAGAGCAACTAGGTCCGTAAGCCACTGCTGAGCCTGTGCTCTAGAGCCTCATAGTCACAACTATGGAGCTCAGGTGCCCTAGAGCCCAAGTACCCCAACAAGAGAAGTCACTACAACAAGAAGTCTGCTCACCTCAACTACAGTAGTCTCCACTCCCTGCAACTAGAGAAGAGCCTGCTGCAGCAGAGCCCAAAATAAACAAATAAAAAATTTTAAAGATAATAATCCCGGCTCCTTCTAGCTTTCATCCTAATTATTATTATTATTTTTTAAAGATTTATTTATTTATTTATTTATTTGGGCGGGGGTCGTGTTGAGGAGGGAGGGGAGCGGGCGGGCCACTTCTATTGGTCTTTCATTTCTCTGTTTTCATCCGTCTTTGTTCTTTGGCTCCTGCGGGCCTCCCATCGCGGTGGCGTCTGTCGTTGCAGAGCGCCGGCTCCGGGCGCATGCGCTCCAGAGCTCCAGCGCTCCGGCTCGGTAATGGTAATTGGACACATCAGTCCAGCTGCTCCACGGCACGTGGGATCTTCCCAGGCCAGGGCTCGAACCGGTGCCCCTTGCACTGCAAGGCGGTGTCCTTACCCACTGCGCCACCAGGGGAAGCCCCTCATCCTAATTATTATCTCACATCATAAGAAGTCTGAAGAAAGAAACTAGAAGGCCAGTTCAGTGGGTTCCCAATCGTAGAAACCCAGGCTCCTTCTACTTTGTCTTCCTTAAGACTGCTGGTTTGTTGCTTTACGGTTCCAAGATGGCTGCTGTTGCTCCAGGCATCACATTCAGGTTCAAGAGAGAAGATGGTGCTAAATATACCTTTTTCTTTTTAAATCAAAAAAATCCAAATGATACTCCAGAAGTTCCAGGAGTACACTGACTAGACCATACCACATCCCATGGCTACCTCTACATGCTGCAAAGCTGAGGGAGCAACACCTAACCCTTCTGGTCGCTAGGGTGGTAGAAGGTAAAGGAGAAGGTTGGGACTGGGTGTTTATTTAGCCATACACGTGTTAATACGCACCACAAATTCTAATCAGAATACCATTTTCCATTCAATCTTTTTTGTCTCCCCAAGTAGAATGGAAATTTTAGAAAATTTACCTTACTCATCACCGGATTACTGGTACCTGGAATGTACTTATCTGATGGCTGAAAAATCCATTTTTGAAAAATCGCCATTTCTACACGATAGATGCCTTGAAAAAAAAAAAAAAAAACCTGAAAGTCACTCATTCGTGTCCGACTCTTTGCGACCCATGGATAAGCCATGGAATTCTCCAAGCAAGAATACTGGAGTGAGTAATCAATCCCTTCTCCAGGGCATCTTTCCATCCTAGGGATAGAACCCAGAACTCCTGCTTTGCAAGCGGATCCTGAGCCACCAGGAAAGCCCTACATACAATTTAAATACTTTTAAAAGATTTTATTCAGAAGATTAAACCTCCCTAACACATGCTCATTCAAAACATGCTTGTTTCATGTGCCACATCATGCTTTTTCTTTACAAATACCACAAATATTTTGTGGTATTCTTTACAATTATCACAAAAATCCTAACAATATCATTCCATGGCTTGCAATGGAAGAAACAGAAGTTCCAGAGTGTGTTGTTTTTCATTGTTCAGATTCCACTCAGTTCTTACATACAAAGAGAATATCTATTCGGTGTTTTTCCCGAGGATTGACTTACTTAATAAACTCAGAAATTCTTGTGTAAATGCATGATGGAGAAATGACCGGGCATCATCTAGAGAACCCAGCCCCCTCCTTTTCTACTTTGAAGAAAGAAACTAGAAGGCCAGTTCAGTGGGTTCCCAATCGTAGAAACCCAGGCTCCTTCTACTTTGTCTTCCTTAAGACTGCTGGTTTGTTGCTTACGGTTCCAAGATGGCTGCTGTTGCTCCAGGCATCACATTCAGGTTCAAGAGAGAAGATGGTGCTAAATATACCTTTTTCTTTTTAAATCAAAAAAATCCAAATGATACTCCAGAAGTTCCAGGAGTACACTGACTAGACCATACCACATCCCATGGCTACCTCTACATGCTGCAAAGCTGAGGGAGCAACACCTAACCCTTCTGGTCGCTAGGGTGGTAGAAGGTAAAGGAGAAGGTTGGGACTGGGTGTTTATTTAGCCATACACGTGTTAATACGCACCACAAATTCTAATCAGAATACCATTTTCCATTCAATCTTTTTTGTCTCCCCAAGTAGAATGGAAATTTTAGAAAATTTACCTTACTCATCACCGGATTACTGGTACCTGGAATGTACTTATCTGATGGCTGAAAAATCCATTTTTGAAAAATCGCCATTTCTACACGATAGATGCCTTGAAAAAAAAAAAACCTGAAAGTCACTCATTCGTGTCCGACTCTTTGCGACCCATGGATAAGCCATGGAATTCTCCAAGCAAGAATACTGGAGTGAGTAATCAATCCCTTCTCCAGGGCATCTTTCCATCCTAGGGATAGAACCCAGAACTCCTGCTTTGCAAGCGGATCCTGAGCCACCAGGAAAGCCCTACATACAATTTAAATACTTTTAAAAGATTTTATTCAGAAGATTAAACCTCCCTAACACATGCTCATTCAAAACATGCTTGTTTCATGTGCCACATCATGCTTTTTCTTTACAAATACCACAAATATTTTGTGGTATTCTTTACAATTATCACAAAAATCCTAACAATATCATTCCATGGCTTGCAATGGAAGAAACAGAAGTTCCAGAGTGTGTTGTTTTTCATTGTTCAGATTCCACTCAGTTCTTACATACAAAGAGAATATCTATTCGGTGTCATTCAATGTCCAGAGGATTGACTTACTTAATAAACTCAGAAATTCTTGTGTAAATGCATGATGGAGAAATGACCGGGCCTCTTTGGAAATAATCCATCTTTCTTATCTGTAAGAGTCAGCAACCACAAGGCAAAACTGTTAAAAACAGCAAAGCTAGTAAGGAGAAAAAGAGCAATTCCCTAGGAACAAATACATTTCGTATTATACTAAGTACACCTTTAGGTCACAGTGTTAAACGTTTAAAATGAGCTATTCATTTCTGGCTATTAGTTTGAATTACTGAAAAGCTGTAACTTTTTTTTTTTTTAATTAAGCATGGAAATCTCCAATGAAACAATAAAAATTTCCAACATTCTTTGGAAAATGTCACTTATAAACCAATTTCCTCAAGACGCAAGTAAGCTGAAGAAAAATTAAAAGTATGCTTAAAACTATAGTCTCAGATTTAAGAAAAAAAGCATTAGTATAAAGGTCAACAGACACCTCATTGCAAGAAACTCTTATCATAACCCGGACTCTGCTGCCCTCTTGTGTATCAAGGATGTAACACAAATGTCAAATGGTCCCTCCCAGAAAAGCTAAAAAGCAAAAATGGTTTACGTGGCTTGTATTCCGAAACAGGAAGTGCCTGGGCGGACGATTCTTGTCTAAGTGTCTTCATATGTTGTTTTGTACATTTTTGTTGAACACATAAACCTGATTTATTCTGACATTTTACAGAAGACTTTATTGATTCGGATTTATTCTCCTGAGTCTGAGGAGTAAAAATCTTAAGTTTCCAGTTTCAATGTTGGCTAGCAAGTCAATCCTGTTTTAAAATCCGGTAATGTTTAAAATCAACAAAGGCAAAACGGATGTTGAGCATTGATTGCTTTTGGATTCACAGCCTCATTGCTGCACAAACTGCTATTTAATACAGCCTGTGCTTTACACGGTACATAGGTCGCCTCAGCTTATCCTCAGACTGCATGTATGCTTTCTCTGACGGACAAATATTCCAACTTAAAGGCTCAATGTTTTAGTGAAGGTTAAGAAAGATACCTGTAGCCTTGGTTGTCTTTTTTTTTTAAGACTTGGTTTTCTAACTTAGAATACCCTACCCCTCTTTCCCAAAACAAATCTGGATGGCAGAAGCATAAAGAAATTCCATTTCTAATGCAAAAATAGTTATTATTATTATCATCTGTACCTACCCACCATCTTAAAAGCCACAACCTCTCACAATATTTACACACGCCGGCCCTCACTTCACACGTGAACGAAGACACCACTCTCAGTACCAGCCTGTGATTTCATGGTCGCTGAAATTCTTCAACAGAACAACTACAGACTGCTTTAGTAACAATAAAATGAAACGTTACTGGAAAACCAGACAATACTGTATTTTCTTTGCAAAAATTTTATTTAATAGAAAATATAATACATTTCTCAACTGATTTAACCAGTCAATACAAACGAAAAAGGAGAAGTACCATAATTACAAGTATGCTAATAAACACTTTTAGCAAGGCCCATGGAAAGAATACTTTCAACAAGTTTTATAAGAATTTGATATAAAACAAAATTAAATACAACATTTTTGAAATGACAAAATCTAATCAATATTCCTTCAAAGAGATATCTGCACTTCTTGTCCTGGCTTGAAAACAAACAAACAAACCCTCAAATTATTTCTTTTCCTTCAAGTTGATTCATTGTTTAGCTAAACTCCATAAACGTATGGCTTTTTTTAAAAAATTTGTTTTATTTTGTCTTTACAGAGTTTTGTTGTTCACAGCTCCATATAATCCCAAATCTGTCATAGGTATACCCCTGACCCTTCTGTCCCCTCCCTCCCCTCCAGGCTATTGTTACATAGCCCCCATGTAAGATCTTAGTTCCACAGTGCATTCACAACCATTCATGGTTATCTCTTTTACAATGTATGGCATTTTGACGAAAGGTAATAAATGCAAAATTAAGGCAAAACCGACTAGCTGCTATCAGGTGACGGCAAATCTAGAACCTTTTCTAGTAAGCTGCCTTCAGTGTACTTGGGGCTATGGACTTCAAAGGGCACATGTCTAACTATCGCACATCTGAACCTCACAGCCTTCCTGAAGGAGGAAGGCAATGCTGGTCCCCTTTACAGAAAACTGTATGCTTTGTCTGGCGGACGAATATTCCAACTTAAAGGCTCAATGTTTTAGTGAAGGTTAAGAAAGATACCTGTAGCCTTGGTTGTCTTTTTTTTTTAAGACTTGGTTTTCTAACTTAGAATACCCTACCCCTCTTTCCCAAAACAAATCTGGATGGCAGAAGCATAAAGAAATTCCATTTCTAATGCAAAATAGTTATTATTATTATCATCTGTACCTACCCACCATCTTAAAAGCCACAACCTCTCACAATATTTACACACGCCGGCCCTCACTTCACACGTGAACGAAGACACCACTCTCAGTACCAGCCTGTGATTTCATGGTCGCTGAAATTCTTCAACAGAACAACTACAGACTGCTTTAGTAACAATAAAATGAAACGTTACTGGAAAACCAGACAATACTGTATTTTCTTTGCAAAAATTTTATTTAATAGAAAATATAATACATTTCTCAACTGATTTAACCAGTCAATACAAACGAAAAAGGAGAAGTACCATAATTACAAGTATGCTAATAAACACTTTTAGCAAGGCCCATGGAAAGAATACTTTCAACAAGTTTTATAAGAATTTGATATAAAACAAAATTAAATACAACATTTTTGAAATGACAAAATCTAATCAATATTCCTTCAAAGAGATATCTGCACTTCTTGTCCTGGCTTGAAAACAAACAAACAAACCCTCAAATTATTTCTTTTCCTTCAAGTTGATTCATTGTTTAGCTAAACTCCATAAACGTATGGCTTTTTTTAAAAAATTTGTTTTATTTTGTCTTTACAGAGTTTTGTTGTTCACAGCTCCATATAATCCCAAATCTGTCATAGGTATACCCCTGACCCTTCTGTCCCCTCCCTCCCCTCCAGGCTATTGTTACATAGCCCCCATGTAAGATCTTAGTTCCACAGTGCATTCACAACCATTCATGGTTATCTCTTTTACAATGTATGGCATTTTGACGAAAGGTAATAAATGCAAAATTAAGGCAAAACCGACTAGCTGCTATCAGGTGACGGCAAATCTAGAACCTTTTCTAGTAAGCTGCCTTCAGTGTACTTGGGGCTATGGACTTCAAAGGGCACATGTCTAACTATCGCACATCTGAACCTCACAGCCTTCCTGAAGGAGGAAAGGCAATGCTGGTCCCCTTTTACAGAAAACTAAGGGGACTTGCTCAGGTCACACAGCTTGACCAGGACACAAACACACTACCTTGGAGCACAGGAGAGAGTTCCCTGATGGTAGATTTATCTTCCTAACTTCATTAAAACACAGTCCAGCATCAAAACAAGTGTGAGTTCCTTGACGTCTGGAAAACCAACTCCTGTCCTAACAGCTGATGAGGACAGTCAGCTCAAGGCTTCTCACATGCTACAACATGTACTATAAAACACGGGGATTAAGGGGCTTTCCTGGTGGTTCCGAGGGTAAAGAATCTGCCTGCAATGAAGGAGACCCAGGTTCAATCCCTGGGTTGGGAGGATCCCCTCAAGAAGGGAACAGCAATCCGATACTCCAGTATTCTTGCCTGGAGAATCCCACTGATGGAAGAGCCTGGTGGCCTACAGCCGATGGAGTCACAAAGAGTCAGACACGACTGAGTGACTAACATACAGGACACGTGACTGGAATAAGAGAGAGGCTGATATGAGAAAAGGAAGAATGATGCAAAAGACGGTAACAGGGTAAGGTTCCTCCCAACCTGAGAATAACCTAGAACAAACTGAACAAATAGTCTTAACTGGGAGGCTAATATTCAGACCAAAGGGGTTAAAAAAAGATTCAGAAAGAAAAAGAGGAAATTATTCATCTTAATAGCGTCAAGTGTTTGGCACACACTCTCATAAATAATTCTAAAACTTCTTTGAGGTATATATACAAATTTTAGGAATGGACAGTTCATGTTAAACAAAAAAAAAAAAAAAAAAAGAAAGGAGGCACCGAGAAGAGGGCCCATTTTTCAAACTAACTCTAAAAAACATTCTAGTTATTTATAAGAACGCCTTCGGTAAAGTGCTTAGACACCAGCCATTTTATTCCTGTGTTTCAGGATAAAATATCTGACAGCTGGAGAAGGGCATCGCTACCCACACCAGCTGTCTTAGCCTGGAGAACCCCAGGGACAGAGGAGCCTGGTCGGCTGCGGTCCCCTGGGTCACACAGTCAGACACAACTGAAGTGACTCACACACACGCCCGCCCTTAGAGCGAGAGCAGCAGTCTGCAACCTTTTCGGCACCAGGGACCAGTAACGTGGAAGATAAGTTTTCCACGGACTGGGTGGATAGGGGGATGCTTTCAGGATGATTCAAACATATTACATTTACTATGCACTTTATGTCTAATTTAGTGCTGCTGCCTATCCACAGCCCCGAGGCTGCAGTCCCTGAGGTTAAAAACCAAAGGCAAGCGAGGCCTTTACAAGAAAGCCAGCTGAAGTCCAGGGCACACGTACACCTTTCCGTAACTTCTCTACCTGGACATGGTTTTCTCCTCCTCGGTCTTTCAAGCTGGAGGTCACATAGACTCTTTTGCAGAGCCTCCAGGACTCAGACGCAATGCTCCTCATTCCCAAAACCTGCCCACTCGTGCGACCCTGTCACCAGGTCATGTGGACTGTGAGCTCCTCAAAGGCACGCAGACAACTCCACCTCTTCAGGACCGGGCACCCTGTGGTTCTCATAAATCAAGACCCCATTTCTCAAGCAGTTCATTTTTAATGAAGCAGATAAAGTGAAGGTTTGTGCTGATTATACAAAATTCAATAAATTATGCTGCAAACTCATTTTTATTCCTGTGCTTCCCCTCCAGGGAAAATGAGTCTAGAAGGCAAACTGCTGGGTTATCTTAGTCGCTCTTTCCCATCTCATCTTTCATTAGCTACCTTTCCCTAAAACATCCCTGCGCAGTCACAGGTGGGACTACGTCGCAAGAATGCCCCCAAACCTGATCACACTGGATATAAAAACATCTCTCCCGGACACTGGGCCGGGTAAAAAAACAAGAAATGAACCTCTGTGCCTCAACACCAGTTGCGAGTATCCAACAATAACTTGGAGAATCTGATGATCTGAATTTCCAACTGAAAAGTCTCCAGGAAAACAAACAATTATGAACTGAATAAAGAGAAATAGCTATTCATGGGGACATATTTCTGTACTTGTCTCGCTCAATTTCAGCTACGTAGATGGCTCCGGTCTCTGACTAAAAAACCCATTTAGAAAGGGGGCATCGCTACACACCAGCTGTCTTAGCCTGGAGAACCCCAGGGACAGAGGAGCCTGGTCGGCTGCGGTCCCCTGGGTCACACAGTCAGACACAACTGAAGTGACTCACACACGCCCGCCCTTAGAGCGAGAGCAGCAGTCTGCAACCTTTTCGGCACCAGGGACCAGTAACGTGGAAGATAAGTTTTCCACGGACTGGGTGGATAGGGGATGCTTTCAGGATGATTCAAACATATTACATTTACTATGCACTTTATGTCTAATTTAGTGCTGCTGCCTATCCACAGCCCGAGGCTGCAGTCCCTGGGGTTTAAAAAACCAAAGGCAAGCGAGGCCTTTACAAGAAAGCCAGCTGAAGTCCAGGGCACACGTACACCTTTCCGTAACTTCTCTACCTGGACATGGTTTTCTCCTCCTCGGTCTTTCAAGCTGGAGGTCACATAGACTCTTTTGCAGAGCCTCCAGGACTCAGACGCAATGCTCCTCATTCCCAAAACCTGCCCACTCGTGCGACCCTGTCACCAGGTCATGTGGACTGTGAGCTCCTCAAAGGCACGCAGACAACTCCACCTCTTCAGGACCGGGCACCCTGTGGTTCTCATAAATCAAGACCCCATTTCTCAAGCAGTTCATTTTTAATGAAGCAGATAAAGTGAAGGTTTGTGCTGATTATACAAAATTCAATAAATTATGCTGCAAACTCATTTTTATTCCTGTGCTTCCCCTCCAGGGAAAATGAGTCTAGAAGGCAAACTGCTGGGTTATCTTAGTCGCTCTTTCCCATCTCATCTTTCATTAGCTACCTTTCCCTAAAACATCCCTGCGCAGTCACAGGTGGGACTACGTCGCAAGAATGCCCCCAAACCTGATCACACTGGATATAAAAACATCTCTCCCGGACACTGGGCCGGGTAAAAAAACAAGAAATGAACCTCTGTGCCTCAACACCAGTTGCGAGTATCCAACAATAACTTGGAGAATCTGATGATCTGAATTTCCAACTGAAAAGTCTCCAGGAAAACAAACAATTATGAACTGAATAAAGAGAAATAGCTATTCATGGGGACATATTTCTGTACTTGTCTCGCTCCAATTTCAGCTACGTAGATGGCTCCGGTCTCCCTGCTGACTTCTAAGAGGTGAGGGGAGACTTGATCGGCCAGCTGGATGGTGCTGAGGACAGAACAGTTGCCGATGCTTCCTACTGGGGGCGCCGCCATGATCAAGAGCCGGCTCAGCTTCAGCTGGGCCACGACCATGTGCTTCCCATCGGGAGTGAACCTGAACAGTATATGCCACATCATCAGCTGATGCAAAACCAAGGTAAATGTTCAGTTTTCCAATATGCGCATTCCCTACAGGGCTACACAACACCGAGGACCTGCCTGCTGAAGGGTTCTTTTAAGGAGAATTTAATACTGACCTCACCCTGCCATTGAGGGAACAAGAGCTTTGCACGTATCCATTCTCCGCCAAACTCCCCTCCCACCTGTATCCAGGTGGCCAAGTAACACTGAGCAAACTAACAATAATAACAGTAATGGGGTACTACACAAAAACGAAACCAATGGAGAATCAGAATCAGGCTGGGTCTGAAACAATGGACCCAAGGTTTTCATTTTTATTCTATGTTTAAAAATACACGGCAGCACCTCCAGGGCAGAGTTTGTAAGAAGGGCCAGCCTTCAAGATCTCAGACACACGGACCCCACAGCGCAAGGGAGTTTAACCCCTTGTCCTCTGCCCGGGATCTGAAATATGATTACATGTTCTCTGAGTTTTTCTTTCCTCCCCCTTAAAATTCACAGTAAATATTTTAAACTCCGAGCTAGCTCTTCAGCCAAACTAACAGAAAGTAAATCAAATGAGCATTTTGAAACAAACAAAAAAACACTCACCTGACTGCAGAAGGCCCTTCCTCTGAGAAACAGGTATTCCACTCTCCTATCCAATTCCCAGTCTCTTTCTCAAACACTTGAAGCCTTTTATTGCCTCGGTCAGCCACCCACACCTGCGAACAGCAGAAAGATGGAGACGGGAAAATGTCCACACCATAATGAAAAGAAAAGAAAAAGAAGAGGGGGAGAGAATGAATGTTTATTTTCACTAGTTTCATGAATGCTCCCACTGAGGACTTAGGAGGATCCCAAAGAAGGGCATGTTAAAGCTCCATTTTCAGGTAAGAAATTCAAATGCAAAAAGGTTAATACTCTGGAGTACACTTACAACAAATGGGAGAGCCAAGCGTGGCCATCCGTCTTGACCCAAAGCCTCCCATGCTCTGGCTACCATGCTGAGCATCTGGCTCGCTAAAGAGCTGGAGCTCCCCACTGCGATGCAGCAACCCCACTGTTATCAGGAGACTCTGAGTGTTCACTCATCCACTCCTCTAACAAGTGTTTTCTGCCATCGAGTAAGACACGGAAAAGCAGCCTGTGTCTTCAGGGGCTGAGGCCAGGGGAAGCCAGCTGTCCACCTGTATCGTGTCCTTAAATTTCCACCCTGTTTACCAGGGTTTGTCAAAAGTGCCAAACCACTTAAGAGCAAGCCTAGGAGATTTCAGAGACATATAAATCATGGTAACAGGCTAAAAGCACGTTTCATTTGGGATTACTAATAAGCTGTCATGAGTTCTTCAAGAAACTGTGGTTATAAAACAGGAAGTCAGGCTGGATCTAAATGACATTCAGCGCATGGCGTTTGTTGTATGCAGCCTATGGCATGCGCTGTGCTCTGCTCAGTCATGTCCAACTCTTTGCGACCCCATGGACTATAGTCCGCCAGGTTCGTCTGTCCATGGGATTCTCCAGGCAAGAATACTGGAGTGGGTCACCTTTCCCTCCTCTAGGGGGTCTTTCTGACCCAGGGATCGAACCCAGGTCTGCCGCACTGCAGGAGGATTCTCCACCATATAAGCCACCAAGGAAGTCCAAGAATACTGGAGTGGGTAGCCCATCCCTTCTCCAAGGGATCTTCCCAACCCAGGAATCAAACCAGGGTCTCCTGCATTGCAGGCAGATTCTTTCCCAGCTGGGCTACCAGGGAAGCCCAACCTATGGCATACACACAGGTAACTGGATTTTGGTTTTGTTTCCTTTTTCATCTTTGGCTGCCCCAAGCAGCCTTACCAGTTCCCCAACTAAGAGTCGACCCCATCAAGAAGAGGGGAGAATGAATGTTTATTTTCACTAGTTTCATGAATGCTCCCACTGAGGACTTAGGAGGATCCCAAAGAAGGGCATGTTAAAGCTCCATTTTCAGGTAAGAAATTCAAATGCAAAAAGGTTAATACTCTGGAGTACACTTACAACAAATGGGAGAGCCAAGCGTGGCCATCCGTCTTGACCCAAAGCCTCCCATGCTCTGGCTACCATGCTGAGCATCTGGCTCGCTAAAGAGCTGGAGCTCCCCACTGCGATGCAGCAACCCCACTGTTATCAGGAGACTCTGAGTGTTCACTCATCCACTCCTCTAACAAGTGTTTTCTGCCATCGAGTAAGACACGGAAAAGCAGCCTGTGTCTTCAGGGGCTGAGGCCAGGGGAAGCCAGCTGTCCACCTGTATCGTGTCCTTAAATTTCCACCCTGTTTACCAGGGTTTGTCAAAAGTGCCAAACCACTTAAGAGCAAGCCTAGGAGATTTCAGAGACATATAAATCATGGTAACAGGCTAAAAGCACGTTTCATTTGGGATTACTAATAAGCTGTCATGAGTTCTTCAAGAAACTGTGGTTATAAAACAGGAAGTCAGGCTGGATCTAAATGACATTCAGCGCATGGCGTTTGTTGTATGCAGCCTATGGCATGCGCTGTGCTCTGCTCAGTCATGTCCAACTCTTTGCGACCCCATGGACTATAGTCCGCCAGGTTCGTCTGTCCATGGGATTCTCCAGGCAAGAATACTGGAGTGGGTCACCTTTCCCTCCTCTAGGGGGTCTTTCTGACCCAGGGATCGAACCCAGGTCTGCCGCACTGCAGGAGGATTCTCCACCATATAAGCCACCAAGGAAGTCCAAGAATACTGGAGTGGGTAGCCCATCCCTTCTCCAAGGGATCTTCCCAACCCAGGAATCAAACCAGGGTCTCCTGCATTGCAGGCAGATTCTTTCCCAGCTGGGCTACCAGGGAAGCCCAACCTATGGCATACACACAGGTAACTGGATTTTGGTTTTGTTTCCTTTTTCATCTTTTGGCTGCCCCAAGCAGCCTCTGGACCCCAGTTCCCCAACTAAGAGTCGACCCTGCATCCCCTGCATTGGAGGCATGGAGTGCTAACCACTGGACGGCAGGGAAGCTTCAGTGTAATGGTTTTTAATGACACGTGGCTAGGGTGGTAGAGGTCAGTAAGAAAGAATGTGGGCATACCCAGCCCCAGGGGAACTGCCCAGACACACAAAGATACACAAATCCCCTGACACACACACAGCCAGATGTCCAGACACCACAGGTGCCCCAAGATTCATATATATTGATACATGCACCCCTACCCCCAATATAATCAAGAGTCCAGACACAGGGACACCGCATACTTACCCGACCGGTGGAATCAACAGTAACACTATGAGGTATGTTGAACTTAGCAGGCCCTGTTCCATTTTCTCCACGTAGCCAAAGGATCATGAAATCTATAAACGACAAACACATACGGTCAGTACATCATGCAGAATACATTATGTATTACCATGTTATAGCGTGTATGTCATGAATTACAAACTATTCAATTATACCCCTACCTGATTATGCCTTCTTGGTTTTATGTTTATATACCCATTTTTCTTAATGTATATGGTTTAAAAAAAAAAACAAATTCCTCCTCTTGTCTCAAACAATGCATCTGCTTCTTTAATGGCTGTCTCCACGTAAACTTTTCATGACTCAAGTATCTCTGTTTAGGATTCATGACACCCTCTCCCTCAAACTGGTTTTCCCTCATCACCAGTATGCTATTTGGTATTACCTTGCCTGTAAGCTTAAGCGCAAGTTTTTATAGATGGCCTTCTTTAATACCCTTGTATTGTGTTGAAGATGCCACCCCACACAACGAAAAAGGTATGTCCAAGTTTCATCTCCAAAGTTGTGAATATGACCTTACTGGAAACAAGGTCTTTGCAGATACAGTTAGGCTGGGAATCTTGAGATGATGCTGGATTTACAGTGGACCCTGAGTCCAAGGACTAGTGGTCTTACAAGAGAAAGAGGAGGAGACATTCCCAGCTGGGCTACCAGGGAAGCCCAACCTATGGCATACACACAGGTAACTGGATTTTGGTTTTGTTTCCTTTTTCATCTTTTGGCTGCCCCAAGCAGCCTCTGGACCAGTTCCCCAACTAAGAGTCGACCCTGCATCCCCTGCATTGGAGGCATGGAGTGCTAACCACTGGACGGCAGGGAAGCTTCAGTGTAATGGTTTTTAATGACACGTGGCTAGGGTGGTAGAGGTCAGTAAGAAAGAATGTGGGCATACCCAGCCCCAGGGGAACTGCCCAGACACACAAAGATACACAAATCCCCTGACACACACACAGCCAGATGTCCAGACACCACAGGTGCCCCAAGATTCATATATATTGATACATGCACCCCTACCCCCAATATAATCAAGAGTCCAGACACAGGGACACCGCATACTTACCCGACCGGTGGAATCAACAGTAACACTATGAGGTATGTTGAACTTAGCAGGCCCTGTTCCATTTTCTCCACGTAGCCAAAGGATCATGAAATCTATAAACGACAAACACATACGGTCAGTACATCATGCAGAATACATTATGTATTACCATGTTATAGCGTGTATGTCATGAATTACAAACTATTCAATTATACCCCTACCTGATTATGCCTTCTTGGTTTTATGTTTATATACCCATTTTTCTTAATGTATATGGTTTAAAAAAAAAAACAAATTCCTCCTCTTGTCTCAAACAATGCATCTGCTTCTTTAATGGCTGTCTCCACGTAAACTTTTCATGACTCAAGTATCTCTGTTTAGGATTCATGACACCCTCTCCCTCAAACTGGTTTTCCCTCATCACCAGTATGCTATTTGGTATTACCTTGCCTGTAAGCTTAAGCGCAAGTTTTTATAGATGGCCTTCTTTAATACCCTTGTATTGTGTTGAAGATGCCACCCCACACAACGCGAAAAAGGTATGTCCAAGTTTCATCTCCAAAGTTGTGAATATGACCTTACTGGAAACAAGGTCTTTGCAGATACAGTTAGGCTGGGAATCTTGAGATGATGCTGGATTTACAGTGGACCCTGAGTCCAAGGACTAGTGGTCTTACAAGAGAAAGAGGAGGAGACATGAAGCCACAGAGACACACAGAGAAGGAAAGGTGAAGATGGAGGCACTGGCTGAAGCTCTGCTGAGTAGCAAACAAACGAAACCCAGCTCATTCTGTTCTTAGATTACCCACACCACCAAGCCACGTACCTTGGGACAATTTGATCAGCCTGTTATTCAATCCCCCGTCTCCATCCACAATGTAAATATCTCCTGTGTCGTCGATGTACAATTCCGCAGGGTTATCAAACTGCAGTGGATTCAAACCTGTGCCTTTTTTGCCTGGGGTCCCCAGAATTTGAACAAGATCACCAAAGGAATTGTATTTTTTAACAGTGTGGCCGTACAATCCTATAGAGACAAACATGCATATTTCAATCACTACACATTCATACTTTTCAAGGACACTGAGAGCAAAAATTCAACAGAATTAAGCTGCAATGAAGTTAAGAAGCTCAGATCATTAAATGTTCTTTTTGACAAGCAAAAGAACTTCATTTGTTATAGCCAAATCTATTCACAAATTAGAATTCCAGCACTCCAAAATAAGTTGGTTCTGCCTCAAAATACAACCAAAAAGAACTCTGAATCCTTAAACACAAGGCTCATGAAGCAAAAACAGACTACTGTTTACTTATAAAAGACATATATATCTATGTTTGTGTTAATTTTTTGAAGTTTTCATTTAATTGAAGTAACACTGGCTTATAATAATACTCACTTTTTTTTTAAGTCACATTTTCTCCTAGCAGAAACAAATACAAAATTCAACCCATTAGCTTTTCCTTCTTAAGTAAGGAATAAATCTTTCCTTATGACTGGAAATTTTATCTTCTCACAATTAAAATTTCTTTGAGTTAAAATTACCTTACAAGCCAAAGCATAAAGTTAAATATTAATAAATAAGAGAAAATCATCAAGTAGTTAACAGAAACCAATCTGAAGGCATACCAAGACCAACTAAATGGTAGACATTCAAATGATCAACTAGAAACAATGTGCTCTATGGAAATAATGTGAATGAGCCTGCATTACAATCCTATCTTGATAATTTATTACTATACTTGTTTTGGAGACTGGAGCTAAAGTTTGCAGCAGTAATTAAAAGATCAAAACCTTAAGAAAAGCAAACTTCAAAGTCACTTACTAATGAATTGGAAAAAGAATACCAGAAAATAGCTTTTCCTTTTTCTTTTAATGGCTAACATGCAGCCATGTTTCAACTAAAGAGAATACATTCTTTGAAATATAGGAAGGAATAAAAAACTGTCTTCAGATCCATATGTGGAAAAACAACCTGCGATGGAAAGAATGAAAACAATTATCAACCGTCTCCATCCACAATGTAAATATCTCCTGTGTCGTCGATGTACAATTCAGGGTTATCAAACTGCAGTGGATTCAAACCTGTGCCTTTTTTGCCTGGGGTCCCCAGAATTTGAACAAGATCACCAAAGGAATTGTATTTTTTAACAGTGTGGCCGTACAATCCTATAGAGACAAACATGCATATTTCAATCACTACACATTCATACTTTTCAAGGACACTGAGAGCAAAAATTCAACAGAATTAAGCTGCAATGAAGTTAAGAAGCTCAGATCATTAAATGTTCTTTTTGACAAGCAAAAGAACTTCATTTGTTATAGCCAAATCTATTCACAAATTAGAATTCCAGCACTCCAAAATAAGTTGGTTCTGCCTCAAAATACAACCAAAAGAACTCTGAATCCTTAAACACAAGGCTCATGAAGCAAAAACAGACTACTGTTTACTTATAAAAGACATATATATCTATGTTTGTGTTAATTTTTTGAAGTTTTCATTTAATTGAAGTAACACTGGCTTATAATAATACTCACTTTTTTTTTAAGTCACATTTTCTCCTAGCAGAAACAAATACAAAATTCAACCCATTAGCTTTTCCTTCTTAAGTAAGGAATAAATCTTTCCTTATGACTGGAAATTTTATCTTCTCACAATTAAAATTTCTTTGAGTTAAAATTACCTTACAAGCCAAAGCATAAAGTTAAATATTAATAAATAAGAGAAAATCATCAAGTAGTTAACAGAAACCAATCTGAAGGCATACCAAGACCAACTAAATGGTAGACATTCAAATGATCAACTAGAAACAATGTGCTCTATGGAAATAATGTGAATGAGCCTGCATTACAATCCTATCTTGATAATTTATTACTATACTTGTTTTGGAGACTGGAGCTAAAGTTTGCAGCAGTAATTAAAAGATCAAAACCTTAAGAAAAGCAAACTTCAAAGTCACTTACTAATGAATTGGAAAAAGAATACCAGAAAATAGCTTTTTTTTTTTCTTTTAATGGCTAACATGCAGCCATGTTTCAACTAAAGAGAATACATTCTTTGAAATATAGGAAGGAATAAAAAAACTGTCTTCAGATCCATATGTGGAAAAACAACCTGCGATGGAAAGAATGAAAACAAAATGTGTGTTCTTTTTATTTCTGGGAACCAGTGAAGTATTTTAGAAAAAAAGGATCATATGAATGGAAAGAAGCAAAAAGTAAAGGTCTCCGCTAAACAGTG
Organism: Tragulus kanchil; assembly: GCA_022376925.1. NCBI lineage: Eukaryota > Metazoa > Chordata > Mammalia > Artiodactyla > Tragulidae > Tragulus > Tragulus kanchil. The sequence goes on along the minus strand of JAIOJX010000003.1, from coordinate 69,403,147 downwards.
AATCCAAAAAAAGAAGCAAAAAGAGTCACATCTGAGTAAAGTCTAACAGTGAGCTCAGAAGTAACCTAGGTTTTTTGATTTAACCCAAACTCGGACCGTCCAAAACACAGCTTGAAATAAATGAGTCACAGACTAAGGCTCAGAAATCTTTTGGGTACAGAACAGACATGGTTAGGGCACTTCTCATAAAACCTGAGACCTCTTTAGATTCAAAATGGTGTCTGAATTAGCCTGAAGTGGGGAAACAGAAAGACGTTCCAGCCATGAACTTCTCTGGCACAGTAAGACTAGAAATACTTTAAGATTTCTTTCCTTCCTGAGGTAATACCATGCTATCTCTTGAATCATCTTATCTTAAACCATAGCCTAGGCTAAAAGCTACCTCTGAACACTTGTCTCATAGCTGCTAAGTTTAAATGTGCTGACTTTGTTTCGCAGCATGCTTGTGTCCTAGGTTTCTTCACTCCTACTGTAACCCCAGGGACTGTAGCCCTCCAGGCTCCTCTGTCCATGGGATTCTCCAGGTAAGAAGACTGGAGTGGGTTGCCATGCGCTCCTCCAGGGATCTTCCTGACCCAGGGGTAGAACCTGGGTCTCCTATGCCTTCTGCAGTGGCAAGCAGGTTCTTTAACCAGTAGCGCCATCTGTGCACTCTACTAAAATTATTTAATGGAAAGGTTTCAGACGTGCTAAAGTCAGGAGGACTCCAGAAGCATTCACATCAGCAGTTTCTGCAAATCTTGTGCTTTGGGCAAGAAAGCAGTTCCGGTTTCTCAGCAAAATCTCTCAGAGAAGTGGTAAAGAAAAGCGACAGTTAAGAACTCCATTCCATAGCTTTTAGAGATTACCATCTTATTTGGCTTCACAAGCAAAGTTTTTAAACCGAAATTTTTTTAAAAAAGCAATAATGCTAAAGCAGCCATGTTTCAACTAAAGAGAATACATTCTTTGAAATATAGGAAGGAATAAAAAAACTGTCTTCAGATCCATATGTGGAAAAACAACCTGCGATGGAAAGAATGAAAACAAAATGTGTGTTCTTTTTATTTCTGGGAACCAGTGAAGTATTTTAGAAAAAAAGGATCATATGAATGGAAAGAAGCAAAAAGTAAAGGTCTCCGCTAAACAGTGAATCCAAAAAAAGAAGCAAAAAGAGTCACATCTGAGTAAAGTCTAACAGTGAGCTCAGAAGTAACCTAGGTTTTTTGATTTAACCCAAACTCGGACCGTCCAAAACACAGCTTGAAATAAATGAGTCACAGACTAAGGCTCAGAAATCTTTTGGGTACAGAACAGACATGGTTAGGGCACTTCTCATAAAACCTGAGACCTCTTTAGATTCAAAATGGTGTCTGAATTAGCCTGAAGTGGGGAAACAGAAAGACGTTCCAGCCATGAACTTCTCTGGCACAGTAAGACTAGAAATACTTTAAGATTTCTTTCCTTCCTGAGGTAATACCATGCTATCTCTTGAATCATCTTATCTTAAACCATAGCCTAGGCTAAAAGCTACCTCTGAACACTTGTCTCATAGCTGCTAAGTTTAAATGTGCTGACTTTGTTTCGCAGCATGCTTGTGTCCTAGGTTTCTTCACTCCTACTGTAACCCCAGGGACTGTAGCCCTCCAGGCTCCTCTGTCCATGGGATTCTCCAGGTAAGAAGACTGGAGTGGGTTGCCATGCGCTCCTCCAGGGATCTTCCTGACCCAGGGGTAGAACCTGGGTCTCCTATGCCTTCTGCAGTGGCAAGCAGGTTCTTTAACCAGTAGCGCCATCTGTGCACTCTACTAAAATTATTTAATGGAAAGGTTTCAGACGTGCTAAAGTCAGGAGGACTCCAGAAGCATTCACATCAGCAGTTTCTGCAAATCTTGTGCTTTGGGCAAGAAAGCAGTTCCGGTTTCTCAGCAAAATCTCTCAGAGAAGTGGTAAAGAAAAGCGACAGTTAAGAACTCCATTCCATAGCTTTTAGAGATTACCATCTTATTTGGCTTCACAGCAGTTAGATTTAATCTAGAAAGAGCCTCTGATATTTTAATAAGCAAAAGCCCCCGTGACAAGTTAAAGAAAAGATCACAATAACGATACCCTCCTTGCTAAACGTCTTGATTCTACATAACGACAATATAAAGATTTAGAAAGACGTGATTTCACGGATCACTGAAGAAATTACAATTCGATTCGGCCATTCGGATTTTAAAATGGACAAACAAGTGCATGGTCAAAGAGAAGATTTCTGGCAAGATAACTTAAGAGATATTACTACACATACCACTTCCTACATCCGTGATCCAGACGGACTGTTCATATGCTGTACTGGTTGCAAACATACCATGAGGTGTGTCAACTGTGTAATTCCAGGCTCGTAGGAAATATCCATCCTCTGTGAATACTAATACCTTTGGGATGTTATCCCCTCTCTGAAGGTATACAAAAAAACTGCTTAGACAGGATCAGTTTTAAGGAAGCTATCTTTATGTTCACAACGAGAAACACAAATCACAGATTAACCGAGAAATCAAGGGACATTAAAAAAAATCACCTACAAAACCTAACAACATTAATCTCTCTCACGTTAAAAACCAAAATCCTAACTTTAACTCAAAAAACAATTCGCCTAATATAAACGTATGCACAGTTACTTAGTACAGTAACACAGGAAAGCTGTTTTGGGTTTTTTCTTTTGCGTTCGTAACTTTATAAACAAAAAACCCAGTTTGTCTTACCTGGGCTACATACACCAAGCCGTTGAGAGAATTCAACATCCAGCCGGTAAAGAATTTTCACAAAGAACCTGGGTCTCCTATGCCTTCTGCAGTGGCAAGCAGGTTCTTTAACCAGTAGCGCCATCTGTGCACTCTACTAAAATTATTTAATGGAAAGGTTTCAGACGTGCTAAAGTCAGGAGGACTCCAGAAGCATTCACATCAGCAGTTTCTGCAAATCTTGTGCTTTGGGCAAGAAAGCAGTTCCGGTTTCTCAGCAAAATCTCTCAGAGAAGTGGTAAAGAAAAGCGACAGTTAAGAACTCCATTCCATAGCTTTTAGAGATTACCATCTTATTTGGCTTCACAGCAGTTAGATTTAATCTAGAAAGAGCCTCTGATATTTTAATAAGCAAAAGCCCCCGTGACAAGTTAAAGAAAAGATCACAATAACGATACCCTCCTTGCTAAACGTCTTGATTCTACATAACGACAATATAAAGATTTAGAAAGACGTGATTTCACGGATCACTGAAGAAATTACAATTCGATTCGGCCATTCGGATTTTAAAATGGACAAACAAGTGCATGGTCAAAGAGAAGATTTCTGGCAAGATAACTTAAGAGATATTACTACACATACCACTTCCTACATCCGTGATCCAGACGGACTGTTCATATGCTGTACTGGTTGCAAACATACCATGAGGTGTGTCAACTGTGTAATTCCAGGCTCGTAGGAAATATCCATCCTCTGTGAATACTAATACCTTTGGGATGTTATCCCCTCTCTGAAGGTATACAAAAAAACTGCTTAGACAGGATCAGTTTTAAGGAAGCTATCTTTATGTTCACAACGAGAAACACAAATCACAGATTAACCGAGAAATCAAGGGACATTAAAAAAAATCACCTACAAAACCTAACAACATTAATCTCTCTCACGTTAAAAACCAAAATCCTAACTTTAACTCAAAAAACAATTCGCCTAATATAAACGTATGCACAGTTACTTAGTACAGTAACACAGGAAAGCTGTTTTGGGTTTTTTCTTTTGCGTTCGTAACTTTATAAACAAAAAACCCAGTTTGTCTTACCTGGGCTACATACACCAAGCCGTTGAGAGAATCAACTGCAACACAAAATGTTGCTCCCGTAAAGTATTCTGAATACTTTGGCCAATCCACATCCAGCCGGTAAAGAATTTCTTCAGCTCTCCAGGAAATTTTAAAAGCCAAATGAAGATGAGGTGGCAGCTGCGGAGAAAGAGAAAGAAACTGGCAATGCACCACATTACGAACTTTTCAAAGTCAAAGAGTCAACAAACACGTCGCCGCTTCGGCCCCCGGTGCAGGTTTTGAGACCAGCCAGTGAGAGAACCCGCTCCATGTCCATCCCAAGTCCGCCTCCCAACCGTGCGATCCATGCCCGAAAGCCAATTTCCTAATTGTCTAACGCACCCGAGAGGAACAGAATCGCGAATGCAAAACCAGAAGAGCAAGAAAGAAGCCAGCGCCGGCTACGCAGACCCAGAACCTCGCCATGACCAGACGCAAGCCTGGCGAGGGAGAAGGAGCGGCAGGTGGCGGGGGATCGTGGGGACAGCCTCGGGTCCACGCGGTTCGTTGTTGCAGTGACCTCCTGGCTCCAAAGCCTCCACCCTGGACGCCCGAAGTTGAAGAGCCAGAGGGCAGCAGACACCAGAGCGAGGACAATCAAAACTGGGATTCCGCATTCCCAGCGCGCTCCGGCTGGGTCTCCAGGTCACGTGCTCCTGCTAACCACGTGACCGTCGTCTGCCCCGCCCCCCATCCCCCGAGCTGTGGACCTCTCCAGGAGGCAAAATCGGGGCGCCCAGAGAGAACGCCTTAACCACTCAACGTCCATTGTTTTAAATTCAGACGTAACCATCAAAGCCTAGAACAAGCAAACCCTAGAATTAAGGGAGTGACCCTCCAAAAGTAAGTTTCAGGCTCTGGGAAGGACGTCTACTGCCATGCAATTCCAAGACATACAGGCATCCGCCAGGGACACCTCCATTCCCACACCAGGACCCCTCCTTGGGCTCGGAGCATCCCGTGGCCTAATCCGGAGGCGCCGAGTTGAGAGTACCCGGGCGCGACGCGCTGCATCGAAGGCCCCCACGAACCTGGGGGAAGCCGCGGGGGTAACCAGGAAGGGCTCCGGGCGCTGTTGGCGCTGCGGTGTTCGGGAGCCCCCTTTCCCGAGACCCAGTCCCCCTTCGCCCGGCGCCCGTGCTCGCCGGCTGCCGGCCCGCTCCCGGAAGCGGTGGCAGCTGGTAACAAAGAGCCTGCCAGGCCGCCGCTGCCCGGGCTGCGGGACCCAGGAGTCCGGCGGAGCTGCGGGGAGGGAGCGCAAGCCGGGCCATGAGGCCAGCCGCGCGGCGGTGAGGGGCGGCCGAGAAACCGGTGCCTCCCTCCTCGCCGCCCGCAAGATTCGGGGCGTGGGTGCCTTGGCTCCCCGGGCCGCTACCCGCGGGAAGGCGGCTTCCCGAGCTTCCCGCGGCGGCGCCTGGCCTTGGGCGGCAGGCGCCGACGCTCTGCCCCGGGCCGCCGAGCGCCGGGTTTCTCTGCGGGACTCCGAGGACTCGGTTCTTCTCCGAGCGGTCCTGAAGCTTTGTGTTAAGAAGCCGGGAAGCCTGACGGGGTTTGTAAAGTTTTTGTAAGTCCCCACTGTTAGACATTTTTGCAGACTTTGAAGACCTCTACCTCTTCGCATCCTTCCTCCTACACCTTGAGTCTTCTTCCTCAGCTGGAAACATTTTTACTCTCGGAACAGGGATGAACGTTTTGTAGTTGAAACGGTAACTGTTAAAACCTCGTCGAGATACGAGTCAAGATGGACAAAAAGTCCTTTGAAATGGTGCTGGATGAAATTAGAAAGGTAATTGCGCCTCATTTCTTAAATCGGGGAGTTACGCTATCCCTTGATTTGTTTTCTTTGAAGGAGTGCGTGCAGATAGTATAAAATGAGGGCTTAAAGATGGCAAAGCGGTTGGAATTTTAATGTCTCGTGTAGGAGTTTTGATCTTGATACAACATTTCACTATACAAATAGAGATTGTATTGACGCTAAGCGTCTTGAGCATCAGCGATATCGCGGAGCTTCTATCAGAGTCCTCGGTTCCAAAGCCTGCCCTACAAATCTTTAACAGCGCTCTACTCTTGGATAAGTGATTTCATACTTCTGAACCGATTTCCTCATCGTTCTTTAACAATAAGAGAGACTGAAAACTAGAAATACGTAGGAAATTTCTTTAACCGTGGTTAAAGCGTAAGCAGACTATATTTGTTGCCTCGGCGGGACAAATAGAAAGTGTGGCATTTACTTAAAGTCATATTCTTAGGAATGAGCTTCAGTAACTCGCATTTCAAGACTTTTTTCCCCCTCCTGCTTGCCAAGTTTTTGCTTCCTTTTGAGACTAGCATACGTAGCCTACATCCCACTAGACAACAATAAATAAACAGTTGGAATGTAACCTTGAGGCTTAACATTTAACTTTAAGGGCAAAGTTAAAAGAGTTTACAAAACTAAATCAGAAAAGAGCGACCAGTCGTATGTTGATACAGGATCCTTTGCTTAGAATTTCCCGGCGATTATCTCGCCATTTTCTTGTCTTCAAAACCCCTGATTGACGCGGAAAGACTTGTTACCTTGTGCACTGGTGATGATTATTTCAGTTTATGAAGTTACTAATAAAATTGCCTGTTTTCTCTGTAAAGCAAAATCTTGTTTTCCTTCATCCTTTGTGAAGTTTTTTTTCTTTTTAAAATTTGCATGTTAGATGAATTTATATTTGTAATGATACTGAGTATTTTTTTGAATGAAAATTCTGCTTTTGCAAATCCAGTTTGTCCAATGAAAATCTGCAGCAAAATGTCATTTTGCTGGCTATATAGTTAGAATTTGACACAATTTGTCCATGAGCTGATGCTAAACTCCTGTTTATGAGAACATAATTTGTCCAGGTAGAGGAGTCGATTCTTTTGGAAGCTATAGGGTGTTGGTTTGTATAGTCTCCTTGGTCTAAATTGTGGGAAGATGACGTAGGAAATGCTGATGAAAGGAATAAGAAATTTTCCAGAGATTAAATCAAATTCATAGCAACTTCAGTCCTTATTTCTGGTCTGAAATCAAAATGGATCTTTTTCTGTCTATGCCAAATAATTAAATACATTAGCATAGTATGAAGCTATTAAAATGGGGTGAAAATACAGGTTAAAGAAGTATGAGAGTTACTGTTGGCTTTTCAAAAATTGATCTCAAGACTTGGAAAATGTAAGTTGGCTTAAACCGGTAATCTCTTCCTGAGTGTCATCATCATGTCTGTAGGTAATACTGATTGTCACTATTGTCATTTAAAACAAAGGCATGTGAGAAGAAACTAGAGAAAGAAATAGACAAAGGAGAGGGAAAAGCAATATTTAATTTTTTAAGAAGAGAGTAATAATACTGACTTTTATTTATTATTGAACACTTAGAATGTGCCTGGTCCGAGCACTTTATCTGTGCATTATTTGATTTAATCCTCCTAACAACCCTCTTAGCTAAGGCAGTAAAGAATCTGCTTGCAATGCAGGAGACCCTGGGCTTGATTCCTGGGTTGGGGGGATCCGCTGGAGAAGGAAATGACAACCCACTCCAGTATTCTTGCCTGGGAAATCCCGTAGACCGAGGAGTCTGGTGGGCTACAGTCCATGGGGTCGCATGAGTAGAACACAGCTTAGCGACTAAACCGCAAACCACCAGCGCAGCGCTCGAGGTGTAGGTTCTGTATCCCGCTGTTTACAGACAGCAAGTCTAGTCTAGTCCCTGGGAAGTTAACTAGCCAGCCTGAAGTTACCCAGCTGATAAGGGAGGGGTCCAGTGTTCAAAGTCAGTGAGTCTGACTCCGGGCTATGGTGGTGTGCCTGGGGATACAGCCAGCTGATGAGGCCTCTCGGGTGCTGATGAAAGATCTGAGACGTGACTTGGCATCGACAAGATCCAGGATTTGGGCCAGAAGCTTGCTTTTGATTGTGTCCGATAAAGACAACAATAAGCTCCCAAGAGTACATTATCCGGAGTCCCATTCCCTTACCTTTTTCATGAAAATTCGACTACCAAGCTCCCTGAGTGTTTCTCTGTTGACTGGTCATGGTATTTTCTCCTGACAGCATGATGCATGTGAAAAGTACAATTACAATTGTTTTGTAGTGAATGCAAAGGGATTAGTTGATCTTTCTCTTTTTTTAAAAGTATAGTTGACTTACAACACTTCCTTATCTCTACATATTAGAAAATGACTACTACAATACGTCTAGTTACCTTCTGGCACCATACAAAGGGGAATAACAGATTTTTTAATGAGTAGCAATGACCAAATTGTGATAGTCTGCTGTTTACATCTCTAGGCTTAGCCTGTAGTTGCCAGGAGGTCATACATGAATTCCTGTGACTCTAGATGGTGCTGGGTTGAGGCCCTCAACTTCTCTCTGAGTTTAAGTGTCTCGTCTATTCTTGACTATTTTAATCCTGACGTGGGGAGTGATTGGTGTTCCCGTTTTTGGGTTGGAAAATTTAAGAGGCCACACTGCCAGTCATATCCCAGTAGAAATACTGAGTACCTGGACTTGACCTTTTTTGTTTTGAACACTTAGAATGTGCCTGGTCCGAGCACTTTATCTGTGCATTATTTGATTTAATCCTCCTAACAACCCTCTTAGCTAAGGCAGTAAAGAATCTGCTTGCAATGCAGGAGACCCTGGGCTTGATTCCTGGGTTGGGGGGATCCGCTGGAGAAGGAAATGACAACCCACTCCAGTATTCTTGCCTGGGAAATCCCGTAGACCGAGGAGTCTGGTGGGCTACAGTCCATGGGGTCGCATGAGTAGAACACAGCTTAGCGACTAAACCGCAAACCACCAGCGCAGCGCTCGAGGTGTAGGTTCTGTATCCCGCTGTTTACAGACAGCAAGTCTAGTCTAGTCCCTGGGAAGTTAACTAGCCAGCCTGAAGTTACCCAGCTGATAAGGGAGGGGTCCAGTGTTCAAAGTCAGTGAGTCTGACTCCGGGCTATGGTGGTGTGCCTGGGGATACAGCCAGCTGATGAGGCCTCTCGGGTGCTGATGAAAGATCTGAGACGTGACTTGGCATCGACAAGATCCAGGATTTGGGCCAGAAGCTTGCTTTTGATTGTGTCCGATAAAGACAACAATAAGCTCCCAAGAGTACATTATCCGGAGTCCCATTCCCTTACCTTTTTCATGAAAATTCGACTACCAAGCTCCCTGAGTGTTTCTCTGTTGACTGGTCATGGTATTTTCTCCTGACAGCATGATGCATGTGAAAAGTACAATTACAATTGTTTTGTAGTGAATGCAAAGGGATTAGTTGATCTTTCTCTTTTTTTAAAAGTATAGTTGACTTACAACACTTCCTTATCTCTACATATTAGAAAATGACTACTACAATACGTCTAGTTACCTTCTGGCACCATACAAAGGGGAATAACAGATTTTTTAATGAGTAGCAATGACCAAATTGTGATAGTCTGCTGTTTACATCTCTAGGCTTAGCCTGTAGTTGCCAGGAGGTCATACATGAATTCCTGTGACTCTAGATGGTGCTGGGTTGAGGCCCTCAACTTCTCTCTGAGTTTAAGTGTCTCGTCTATTCTTGACTATTTTAATCCTGACGTGGGGAGTGATTGGTGTTCCCGTTTTTTGGGTGAGGAGGCTCTCAGGGCAATTATATGCCTTTAAGAGGCCACACTGCCAGTCATATCCCAGTAGAAATACTGAGTACCTGGACTTGACCTTGTCTTGTCCGTGTTTCTCTATCGCTGAGTGTGTATAGGTGTGCAATAAGTAATTATCTGATGAATGAGTAACCTGGCTAGTATATTTAACCTTAAAAATGAGTTTGGGATGATTTAAAACCACAGTTAATTTTACAGGAATACTTGATTTCTACGCATGTTGAACCCTATCTATTACAGCTCTGTTCCCTTCCTTGTAGGAGTGAGCAGGGAGGCCCAGGGGGGCTTCCTGCTGTCTCATTGTATCCCTAACAGCAGGAAAGGTAGAATGTCACATCACCATGGTGACTTGATCAGCATCCTCATACCTGAGCTACAGAGTATCTGCCTCAGTTTGAGGTGCACAGGCAGTTTTCCTGTATGCATACTGCTGTTTTGCTTACATATATTCATTCTGCTTTTCTGTGTTTTAGGCTGTTTTGACAGAGTACAAATTAAAAGCGATTGAATATGTGCACGGATATTTCTCTAGTGAACAGGTATTTATTTAACCAAAAGCTCTTTTTTTTTTTTTTCCTTACAGTGATGTTCTGATTAGTGCCTTTTATTTACCTGCTGAACAAGTTCAGAATATCTTTTATTTGGTTGCGATGTTTATTCAGGAACTTTAGGAGCTCTCAGTTTTAGCAGAAAACTTTCCCTCATTTATAGTTCGGTTGTTTCATAAGTACGCCCACTTTCATCATGGTATCGTATGCCAACATGATTTTAAAGTGCAGTGTCTGAAAAACGCAGCTCAAAGTATTTAGATTCTGGGCACAGAATCATGTGTTTGTAAACTTCTGATAGCTAACATAGCCAAATCTGTACAATATTTATGAGTCAGTGATGGCAGAATTCACTGCATTTTATACAACTTGGAACAAGTGGTGGTATATGTTCTTATATGAAGCCAGAGAATACAAACTAGTAAATAAGGAAAAAAAAAAAAAAAGCCCCTAATAACTAGTTTCTGTATCTGTCATAAGACTAATATTTTCAGTGGGATAGTTTAGTGGAAACTTTCACCCAAATTTAGAGGTGATTTCCTGATTTTGAAAAATAGGTTTGCACATATACACACACACACATATGCAGAGCAAACTGGATTTCAAAGGAATACTTGAAAAATACTTGATAGAGAAATAGAGCAGAAATAGAAATGTACATCTGGAGAACAGTTCTGGGAAAGGGTGTTTGAAGAAGGTGGACAGTGGATGAAACGATAGAGTGGGTCAATAAATGCCACAGCTTCTCATCTCTGTCTCAGGACTTTCAAAACTGGAATATCATTAAGCCTGTAGTTCTGCTTCCTGAATTCCTAAGAGCTACCCTGTGATTCCCACGTGTCGCCGCCTATTTGAAGAGTGTTTTCCAGCTGTCCCTAACATTTCAAAATCACCTTATACTTTTTTAAGAAATTTAAGTATTTCAGGAAGATTTGTCATTTTGCATAGCTAATAGCTTTTCTTCACTTCTCTTGTATGTGTTTCTGTGTAGAGAACTTCCTGTAGTAGAAATTTAATGATTTTGCTACAGTCATTAAAAATTGTATCAAGCTACTTCGTAAATATGATCTTATAAGCCTACATGTTATAGTGAATATCTCCCTTTCTAAATCATACATAATAGTTTATAAAGTTTTATGCTAAGTGTAATCCCAGGTAACATTTACTGTGTAGAATAAAAAATTATCCCTGGGAAAGTAAGGACATACTCTTACCAAATGGTATAGAAAATACACACAATAATTGTTTGCTATTTATGTATCTCTCAGTAGGGAGTGAAAAGTATTTTTACTCTTCTTTACATACCACTCCATTTTCCAGCACGAAGCTCACTTTGTGAAATGAAACCCCTGTACAATATTTTATGCAGTGTCAAAGCTGTTTGGGGCACAGAATCATGTGTTTGTAAACTTCTGATAGCTAACATAGCCAAATCTGTACAATATTTATGAGTCAGTGATGGCAGAATTCACTGCATTTTATACAACTTGGAACAAGTGGTGGTATATGTTCTTATATGAAGCCAGAGAATACAAACTAGTAAATAAGGAAAAAAAAAAAAAAAAGCCCCTAATAACTAGTTTCTGTATCTGTCATAAGACTAATATTTTCAGTGGGATAGTTTAGTGGAAACTTTCACCCAAATTTAGAGGTGATTTCCTGATTTTGAAAAATAGGTTTGCACATATACACACACACACATATGCAGAGCAAACTGGATTTCAAAGGAATACTTGAAAAATACTTGATAGAGAAATAGAGCAGAAATAGAAATGTACATCTGGAGAACAGTTCTGGGAAAGGGTGTTTGAAGAAGGTGGACAGTGGATGAAACGATAGAGTGGGTCAATAAATGCCACAGCTTCTCATCTCTGTCTCAGGACTTTCAAAACTGGAATATCATTAAGCCTGTAGTTCTGCTTCCTGAATTCCTAAGAGCTACCCTGTGATTCCCACGTGTCGCCGCCTATTTGAAGAGTGTTTTCCAGCTGTCCCCTAACATTTCAAAATCACCTTATACTTTTTTAAGAAATTTAAGTATTTCAGGAAGATTTGTCATTTTGCATAGCTAATAGCTTTTCTTCACTTCTCTTGTATGTGTTTCTGTGTAGAGAACTTCCTGTAGTAGAAATTTAATGATTTTGCTACAGTCATTAAAAATTGTATCAAGCTACTTCGTAAATATGATCTTATAAGCCTACATGTTATAGTGAATATCTCCCTTTCTAAATCATACATAATAGTTTATAAAGTTTTATGCTAAGTGTAATCCCAGGTAACATTTACTGTGTAGAATAAAAAATTATCCCTGGGAAAGTAAGGACATACTCTTACCAAATGGTATAGAAAATACACACAATAATTGTTTGCTATTTATGTATCTCTCAGTAGGGAGTGAAAAGTATTTTTACTCTTCTTTACATACCACTCCATTTTCCAGCACGAAGCTCACTTTGTGAAATAATTGAACCCATAACACATTTTAAGGAACTCATGGTAAAATAATTTATTAATCTGGATTTTATTACCGTGTCCTCTTGAGTCTATTTTTTTTCCTTTTGGGGTGTCGTTGGAGGCGATGAGCCCGGTGGTGGCGGCCACTCAGAGACGGCAGTGCAGTGATCATGGTCTCTGCTCACCGCTTCTGGGCGGCTCAGGGTCTCCCTCATTCACTTGAACTTGGCTGGTGGCAGAGAGAGCCTGGCTGGATGTGCTGTCAAAGTGACTCACCGTCTAGAGGCTGCTGGTGTGACTCAGGGTCATTCTCACCTTTTTAGGGGGTAGATCTATGGTCTAAATCAAAATCATACGCCCTCCAGATCTGAGTGAAAGAGTGGAAGTTAGTGGACCTACAGTAAGCCCCGCCACTGAACACCCTTTGTCACTGATGAAAACTGTCCTTTTCCACTAAGTGTTTAAAGCTTTCCACTCACACTGTATCTTTATATTCCTAAGTAAGCATTCTGTCTCCATCTCATACCTGCCCAGCTTTCCTTTTCTGCAGGTACCTTTCCGTATCTCGTATGTTTCCTTTATTTCTAGAGCAGTGCTAGGACTGTCTGTGATGGAGGAAATGGTCTCTTATTACAGTAGCTGCCAAGCTTCCCATGGCTCTTGAGCCCTTAAACCGTGGCTTGTGCCAGTAAGAAACTCAGGAAGATTTGTCATTTTGCATAGCTAATAGCTTTTCTTCACTTCTCTTGTATGTGTTTCTGTGTAGAGAACTTCCTGTAGTAGAAATTTAATGATTTTGCTACAGTCATTAAAAATTGTATCAAGCTACTTCGTAAATATGATCTTATAAGCCTACATGTTATAGTGAATATCTCCCTTTCTAAATCATACATAATAGTTTATAAAGTTTTATGCTAAGTGTAATCCCAGGTAACATTTACTGTGTAGAATAAAAAATTATCCCTGGGAAAGTAAGGACATACTCTTACCAAATGGTATAGAAAATACACACAATAATTGTTTGCTATTTATGTATCTCTCAGTAGGGAGTGAAAAGTATTTTTACTCTTCTTTACATACCACTCCATTTTCCAGCACGAAGCTCACTTTGTGAAATAATTGAACCCATAACACATTTTAAGGAACTCATGGTAAAATAATTTATTAATCTGGATTTTATTACCGTGTCCTCTTGAGTCTATTTTTTTTCCTTTTGGGGTGTCGTTGGAGGCGATGAGCCCGGTGGTGGCGGCCACTCAGAGACGGCAGTGCAGTGATCATGGTCTCTGCTCACCGCTTCTGGGCCGCGGCTCAGGGTCTCCCTCATTCACTTGAACTTGGCTGGTGGCAGAGAGAGCCTGGCTGGATGTGCTGTCAAAGTGACTCACCGTCTAGAGGCTGCTGGTGTGACTCAGGGTCATTCTCACCTTTTTAGGGAGTAGATCTATGGTCTAAATCAAAATCATACGCCCTCCAGATCTGAGTGAAAGAGTGGAAGTTAGTGGACCTACAGTAAGCCCCGCCACTGAACACCCTTTGTCACTGATGAAAACTGTCCTTTTCCACTAAGTGTTTAAAGCTTTCCACTCACACTGTATCTTTATATTCCTAAGTAAGCATTCTGTCTCCATCTCATACCTGCCCAGCTTTCCTTTTCTGCAGGTACCTTTCCGTATCTCGTATGTTTCCTTTATTTCTAGAGCAGTGCTAGGACTGTCTGTGATGGAGGAAATGGTCTCTGCGTATTACAGTAGCTGCCAAGCTTCCCATGGCTCTTGAGCCCTTAAACCGTGGCTTGTGCCAGTAAGAAACTGAGTTTTTTCTTTGACTTGATTTCTTTTGGTTTAAATCTAAGTAGCTGCACGTGGCCCCTGCCTCAGCACAGTCTAAACTCTGGTGTCATGCCTGGGCCTCATCACCTGAGCCCCGGCTGCACACTTGGAATAGGGATTCAGAGCACTGAAATAAATCCTGTAGACATGTTTGCAAACACATTGTTGTTGGAGCTAAATTCGTTCTCTACTTTCAGGTGGTTGATTTACTGAGATACTTCTCCTGGGCTGAGCCTCAGTTGAAGGCAATGAAAGCCTTACAGCACGTAAGTAATTTAGTTTCCTTCTAGAGTAGAATTTTAAGTGTTTGAATTCTCCTCTCCCCTTCTGTAATTCATCTCAAGTTAAAGTTGGTTTACATTATATACTTACATGAAATTTCATTATACTTCATTCAAAAATAACTATGTTAAAAAATTAAAAATTCCCAAATTATAAATTTCAATCCTATGTACTGTACTATTAAATTGTACAGAATCCTAATTGGCAGATAGGAGTAGAAAATAGTGATAGGCAAGCAAGACACAGGATTTGACTTCTTAAGTATTCTTATTTATTTCCATTTTTGTATATCTTTGTCCTCCAGTATTTAGTCTTAGAAGAACAGTCAGACCGGTCTGTGCCTACATTTTTTAGATCAACGCTGTCCAAGATCAACGGGCTGCTCCATACGGTAACCATTGGCTACATGTGGCTTTTGTACACTTATAATGTGCAAAATAAAATACGCCCTCCAGATCTGAGTGAAAGAGTGGAAGTTAGTGGACCTACAGTAAGCCCCGCCACTGAACACCCTTTGTCACTGATGAAAACTGTCCTTTTCCACTAAGTGTTTAAAGCTTTCCACTCACACTGTATCTTTATATTCCTAAGTAAGCATTCTGTCTCCATCTCATACCTGCCCAGCTTTCCTTTTCTGCAGGTACCTTTCCGTATCTCGTATGTTTCCTTTATTTCTAGAGCAGTGCTAGGACTGTCTGTGATGGAGGAAATGGTCTCTGCGTATTACAGTAGCTGCCAAGCTTCCCATGGCTCTTGAGCCCTTAAACCGTGGCTTGTGCCAGTAAGAAACTGAGTTTTTTCTTTGACTTGATTTCTTTTGGTTTAAATCTAAGTAGCTGCACGTGGCCCCTGCCTCAGCACAGTCTAAACTCTGGTGTCATGCCTGGGCCTCATCACCTGAGCCCCGGCTGCACACTTGGAATAGGGATTCAGAGCACTGAAATAAATCCTGTAGACATGTTTGCAAACACATTGTTGTTGGAGCTAAATTCGTTCTCTACTTTCAGGTGGTTGATTTACTGAGATACTTCTCCTGGGCTGAGCCTCAGTTGAAGGCAATGAAAGCCTTACAGCACGTAAGTAATTTAGTTTCCTTCTAGAGTAGAATTTTAAGTGTTTGAATTCTCCTCTCCCCTTCTGTAATTCATCTCAAGTTAAAGTTGGTTTACATTATATACTTACATGAAATTTCATTATACTTCATTCAAAAATAACTATGTTAAAAAATTAAAAATTCCCAAATTATAAATTTCAATCCTATGTACTGTACTATTAAATTGTACAGAATCCTAATTGGCAGATAGGAGTAGAAAATAGTGATAGGCAAGCAAGACACAGGATTTGACTTCTTAAGTATTCTTATTTATTTCCATTTTTGTATATCTTTGTCCTCCAGTATTTAGTCTTAGAAGAACAGTCAGACCGGTCTGTGCCTACATTTTTTAGATCAACGCTGTCCAAGTGAACTTACAGTGACGGTGGAAATGTTTTATATCTGCTCTATCCAGTACGGTAACCATTGGCTACATGTGGCTTTTGTACACTTATAATGTGCAATCTGCTGAAGAAGAGTATCTTTAAGAGATTACTTAATTTTAATTTAAACAGGCAATGTGTCTAGTAGCTACTGTATGGATGGCACAGCTCTAGAGCCAGATAGAAAGGGACCAGAGTCAAACAGGATCTGACTGTATAGGAAGATTTTCTTGGCAGTAGCAGGCGTTGATGGCTTAAAGGATATCTATAGATCCTTAGGGCCTTCTAGATGGCTCAGTGATAAAAGAATCCACCTGCCAGTATGGGAGATGCAGGAGACACAGATTCAATCCCTGGATCAAGAAGATCCCCTGGGGCTTCCCTGGTGGTCCAGTGGGTAATGACACCGCCTTGCAGGGCAAGGGGCTCCAGTTTGATCCCTGGCCTGGGAGGATCCCATGTGCTGTGGAGCAGCGGGACTGATGTGTCCAATTACCGAGCTGGAGCTCTGGAGTGCATGCGCCCAGAGCCGGTGCTCTGCAGCGAGAGAGGCCACTGCAATGGGAGGCCCACACAGGCCAAAATAACAAAGATGGATGAAAATAAATAAAGACAAGCAGAAGTGCCCTCCCCCCCCAAAATAAAAATCTTAAAAAAAAAAAAATAGAAGATCCCCTGGAGAAGCAAATGACAGTACCACCTGGAGAATCCCATGGACAGAGGAGCCTAGTGGGCTACACTCCATGGGGTCTTCCAGAGTCAGACACAGTTGAACACACACAGATCCTTAACTTCCTAAACTGATTTGCACAAGAAAATATCTTGAGTCTGTTAGTGCTTCTTCTCTAACAATTGCTTTTTTTCTGCTTTATTTTAAAAAGATGGGGGGTATGTCACTCACCCACCTATCAGAAGGTGGTGAAAATCTTTCCCTAAGGACCAGAGACAGAAGCAGGATTCTGAGAGGGAGCACAAAGCAGAAAGCATCCATAAGAAACACCAATTTTATCAGAACAAGAAACTGGTAGCAAAGCTCTGAGGCTGGCTTGCCTGTCCACCCACTTTAGAATTGAACATCAGAGGTGAGAAGGCTGCACAGGCACTCTTTCATTACTTTGAGACAAAGTAAGTTGGACTTGGCTGCTTTCCTCCTAAAGGCTGACTAATGCTTAGGTCATGTTATGGATGTTTTCATGAGTGAGCTAGAGCAGTAGTTTCAAGCCTTCAGAAACACATAATAAACTTACATATGAGGAAATCAGTCTTTTGCAGATATGTAAACTTCTGGTAAAGCTTGTACATGTCAGTTTATAAACACGCAAATGGGAATATAATTTTACCAGTGCTTTTGGCAGTAGAGGGATGAAAGTGTTTGAAAACAACACTTGCTGACCTGTTGATTCTCACTGATCTCCTTATATTGACTTACTTTCGAATTTCCTCCACCGTTAACCTAAATCTGTAAATTGACCTGCCTGTCAAAAATAGAAGTATCCTGGGTAAGTGAATTATGTCAGTCCATACAATCTTCTGAGTGTCACATAGCATGTTAACAAGACTCTTAAGAAAGTTCTGCAGTAAGAAAGCCTGTTAAACCCATCTTTCCCCCGATGATAACACTCTTCAGTGCCATTGACCTCGCTAGGAGTGCTGGTGCTGACATGCCTGGCGCTGTGCCTGAGGAATATAACTTCTAACTTCTCAAGCAGTGTTTCTTCCATATTTGTAAATATCCTGTTTTTATATGGCCTTTCTGAGGAAAGAAGAGCATGTCAAACCTTTTTTTCTTTAGATGAACATACTGAGAAATATGAGTAAGAAGGAGCACATAGGAAAACTTAGTTCTTCAATTAAAGTAGTTACATTGAAAAAGCCTAATTTTAATCCACGTAGTTGTTATGGCTTACTTTTGATTAAACTGTTTTCATCTCAAATATTAACAACATTTAATTATACCCCCCACATAAGGCAGTTTCTGGCATGACCGTTTCTCATGTTGAAAGTAAAATTATTTTTTATATTAATAGAAAATGGTGGCTGTTCACCCAGCAGAAGTGGTCAATATACTCAACTGTTTCACCTTCAGTAAAGACAAACTAGTTGCTCTTGAACTGTTAGCTTCGTAAGTATTTCTTTTTCTTTTTATGTGGAGAAAAATTGGGGAAGCTTTTTTAATGTCGTTAACTCATTAGTGTATGTTAATGTGTCAGAATTATGTTGGTAAATGGAACTTATAAAAATCTATGAACGCTTAGAGCTGAATTCTTGTATCTAAGTAGCTAGTGTGCTAATTACACATGGTTGTAACTTGTAAAATTAGTAGGGCTTATTGAGGTTAATTATTTTGATTTTTCTGCATATCAGTGACTTGCTTTACCTTCCCACTTAGAAACTTGAAAGGCTTTGGTGGTAAAGCTGCAGGGCTTGTGGCTAGATGGTTCCTTGCACATGCTGACAACGTACTTTTTGGCTGTTAAGCCAAAGTGTGTATTAATACACTTATTCTTTCTTAATCTTAAATCGTGTAAGATTTCAAGCATCAAGCACATCATGTGAGAAATGATTGTGATGAATGTAAAAGAAAAGGAACCTGCTATCCTATGCTGTTTATGAGAGTCTATAAGTTGTTGTTTATATACAGCACATACAGTTTTAAGTTCTTAACATATTTATAAACAACCGCAAAAAAACAAGTTTAAAATAAAGCATAAAATAAAACTTCATATTTAGATCAACCATGATTTTTATGCATGTATATAGGGGTTTGTTTATTGCCAGTAGCTCTCCTGACTCTGAAAGGGTCTATCTGCAAGAATCTCAAAATTGTGATTTATTTGAAGCATTCCTTGTTACTTTCAGGTAACCAGATAGAGACCAGTTCAGTTACTATATTTACCATATTTACATAGACATGTCATTTATACTCACCAATTAAAACGGAACAGTCATACTTTTTTTGTTACATCACGGAAAAAAGCTTACTCCAATATATGTGTGTGTTGAATGTATGTGTCCAGGTTCTTAAATGAAAAACTAAATTGTATTCCCTTGGTAGAAACATTGTTGATGCACAGAATTCTCGTCCCATTGAAGATCTGTTCAGGATAAATATGTCTGAGAAGAAACGGTGCAAGAGGGTGCTTGAACAGGTAACGTCCTCAAGATTGCTGTGTAAGTGGTACAGGGATTTCCTGAACGCTGACAGAGAAAACAGTACCAATCTTACTCTTACAGACTTTTGATGGGTAACCTGACTGCTGTTCTCTGATGGGTTAATACTGACACCCCTGTGGTCTTTGGAGGGAACTAGAGCTTGGGGGTGGGAAGGGACCCTGGGGGTGAAGGGATGGCTTGAGAGTGAGAAGCCAGTGGCCCCTCAACATGAGCCTCATGGGGTGTTGATTCTCAGTCCCTTGGTACTTCTGCCATAGTTCCAAGCTTTTGTCGTTAATTTTATGTATTTAGGAACCGTGGCTCCGGCAGTAAAGCATCTGCCTGCAGTGCAGGTAGACCCAGGTTCCATTCCTGAGTCAGAAAGACCCCTGAAGGGAATGGCAACCCACTCCACTATTCGTGCCTGGAAAAGTCACATGAACAGAGAAGCCTAGCAGGCTGTATTCCATGGGGTCACAAGAGTCAGACACCACCTTAGTGGCTAAACCACCGCTAGAAACTAAACTATTTAAATTTGCTTTGTCCTCAGGTTTATTTTCATAACTCACAAAAGATGAATAATAATGCTAAGTTCCAGTTTGTTCATTGAAAACCTGTCATAGTGGGAGGAGTAATACTTGCACAAGCCTAGAAAACCTGATGCATCATCCCAGGTAGTTAGGCCTTAGGACCATGACAGGTGGTAACTGGATTAGTGATTAGAAACCCGCAGAGGAGGGCGTGGACTGGCCCCAGCCTTATTTAATCTTCACACACAGTTTACAAAACCCACTGTGAAGATACCTTTGTGCAGGAGTCTACTAGCTGTGACAGTAAAAACACTGTTACCATTTAAATAGTTCCCTTGAAATGAAAAACTAAATTGTATTCCCTTGGTAGAAACATTGTTGATGCACAGAATTCTCGTCCCATTGAAGATCTGTTCAGGATAAATATGTCTGAGAAGAAACGGTGCAAGAGGGTGCTTGAACAGGTAACGTCCTCAAGATTGCTGTGTAAGTGGTACAGGGATTTCCTGAACGCTGACAGAGAAAACAGTACCAATCTTACTCTTACAGACTTTTGATGGGTAACCTGACTGCTGTTCTCTGATGGGTTAATACTGACACCCCTGTGGTCTTTGGAGGGAACTAGAGCTTGGGGGTGGGAAGGGACCCTGGGGGTGAAGGGATGGCTTGAGAGTGAGAAGCCAGTGGCCCCTCAACATGAGCCTCATGGGGTGTTGATTCTCAGTCCCTTGGTACTTCTGCCATAGTTCCAAGCTTTTGTCGTTAATTTTATGTATTTAGGAACCGTGGCTCCGGCAGTAAAGCATCTGCCTGCAGTGCAGGTAGACCCAGGTTCCATTCCTGAGTCAGAAAGACCCCTGAAGGGAATGGCAACCCACTCCACTATTCGTGCCTGGAAAAGTCACATGAACAGAGAAGCCTAGCAGGCTGTATTCCATGGGGTCACAAGAGTCAGACACCACCTTAGTGGCTAAACCACCGCTAGAAACTAAACTATTTAAATTTGCTTTGTCCTCAGGTTTATTTTCATAACTCACAAAAGATGAATAATAATGCTAAGTTCCAGTTTGTTCATTGAAAACCTGTCATAGTGGGAGGAGTAATACTTGCACAAGCCTAGAAAACCTGATGCATCATCCCAGGTAGTTAGGCCTTAGGACCATGACAGGTGGTAACTGGATTAGTGATTAGAAACCCGCAGAGGAGGGCGTGGACTGGCCCCAGCCTTATTTAATCTTCACACACAGTTTACAAAACCCACTGTGAAGATACCTTTGTGCAGGAGTCTACTAGCTGTGACAGTAAAAACACTGTTACCATTTAAATAGTTCCCTTTAAATGAAGTGATTTTACTTACTGACTTTAGTCATGTTCACAAGTGGAAAAGCTGAGTGATAGACGAACAGATCAAATGCTATGCTGCTCTTGAATTCATCTTACTTAGCCGTGCTTCCCAGTATCCAGAATACTTAATTTTGTGAGTTCCTGATAAACCACCCTCTCCTCTGTTGTGTTACAGGCGTTCAAAGGGGGCTGCAAAGCTCCTCATGCCATGATATCCTCGTGTGGAACCATCCCGGGAAACCCCTATCCCAAAGGGAAGCCTAGCCGCATCAATGGAGTCTTCCCGGTAGGCACGCGTCCGTGGCGCCATGCGCGGTGCTTCACGTGAAACTGAGCTCAGTTACGGTATTTTAGGAAAGCACTGCTTGATGCTGGTTTTCCAGAGTGCATGGATTTTACTGTGTCAGCTGCGTAATCCGTAGTCACCATTGAGTGGAGCTCATGTGTAAGCGCAATTAAAATATTTATGTAAGATGCTCAGAAAAAGCCAGACAGAGGAGAGTGATTCGGGTTTGATTTGTTTGAGCAAGTGTCTTAGAAGTACTGATGTCCCTGTGATGCAGGAGTATTTCTCAGATTCTCAGTATTCGTCAGACGGTCTCTCAGTTAAGGGTGTTCGGGAAATCCTGTGTGCAGTGTCTCCTTTCTAGAGACTCAGGTAACGTCATAAAGGCTCTGAGAGGTCCCATAAGGAAGACACTTGTTCTCCTATCACCCAGCGTTCCTCCAGCTTCACGGAGTGATGTATTGTTAATTGCAGACAAATAACCGTAAAACTTAGTGGACTGAAACTAAATTAGTATCTTGTCTCATTTTCCCAGGTAGTAGTTGTTCATTGAAAACCTGTCATAGGGGGTAATACTTGCACAAGCCTAGAAAACCTGATGCATCATCCCAGGTAGTTAGGCCTTAGGACCATGACAGGTGGTAACTGGATTAGTGATTAGAAACCCGCAGAGGAGGGCGTGGACTGGCCCCAGCCTTATTTAATCTTCACACACAGTTTACAAAACCCACTGTGAAGATACCTTTGTGCAGGAGTCTACTAGCTGTGACAGTAAAAACACTGTTACCATTTAAATAGTTCCCTTTAAATGAAGTGATTTTACTTACTGACTTTAGTCATGTTCACAAGTGGAAAAGCTGAGTGATAGACGAACAGATCAAATGCTATGCTGCTCTTGAATTCATCTTACTTAGCCGTGCTTCCCAGTATCCAGAATACTTAATTTTGTGAGTTCCTGATAAACCACCCTCTCCTCTGTTGTGTTACAGGCGTTCAAAGGGGGCTGCAAAGCTCCTCATGCCATGATATCCTCGTGTGGAACCATCCCGGGAAACCCCTATCCCAAAGGGAAGCCTAGCCGCATCAATGGAGTCTTCCCGGTAGGCACGCGTCCGTGGCGCCATGCGCGGTGCTTCACGTGAAACTGAGCTCAGTTACGGTATTTTAGGAAAGCACTGCTTGATGCTGGTTTTCCAGAGTGCATGGATTTTACTGTGTCAGCTGCGTAATCCGTAGTCACCATTGAGTGGAGCTCATGTGTAAGCGCAATTAAAATATTTATGTAAGATGCTCAGAAAAAGCCAGACAGAGGAGAGTGATTCGGGTTTGATTTGTTTGAGCAAGTGTCTTAGAAGTACTGATGTCCCTGTGATGCAGGAGTATTTCTCAGATTCTCAGTATTCGTCAGACGGTCTCTCAGTTAAGGGTGTTCGGGAAATCCTGTGTGCAGTGTCTCCTTTCTAGAGACTCAGGTAACGTCATAAAGGCTCTGAGAGGTCCCATAAGGAAGACACTTGTTCTCCTATCACCCAGCGTTCCTCCAGCTTCACGGAGTGATGTATTGTTAATTGCAGACAAATAACCGTAAAACTTAGTGGACTGAAACAATAAACATGTAGTATCTTGTGCAATTTTTATGAGTCAGGAATGGCTTTGCTTATTCTTGCTCATGGTTTCTCATGAGGCTGCAGGCCTCTGATAGCTTGATTGGAGCATAAGCCGGAGCTACTGGGGTGGCTCAGATGCCTGGCAAATTAGTGTTGAGGTGGGCAGGGGGCTCTTTGCCATCAGGACTTTCCCATAGTGCTGCTTGAGCACCTCCTGACATGGCATCCGACTTCCACCGGAGCAGATGGTCCTGGAGTCGGCCAGCGAAAGCCCTGTTGTCTGTGATGACTCAGCTGTGGGAGTCAAATGCCATCTGGTCTGGAATGTCCTGTGTGTTACATGAGTCAGTCCTGTTCACTTAAGGGGCTGCACAGGACACGTAGGAGCTGAGGATCACTGGGGGCCACCTTGGAAACCAGCTCCAAACTAGTCTGTAGCACTTAGAACACAGACTCTTAGGGGACACGTAGTAGGGTGTCAGCTTATTTTCATCCATTAATTATAGCAATCTTGAATGGGGTCAGTATAAGCAGACATGCATAATGCTTCTAGAGAATGGCATTTTTTGTTGTTGTTATCACTTACTTTTAGCTATGATACCAGTGCCCTTTGATTCTTTGAGCGTTGTATACTGTAGCACTGGAGCTCTGTCTCTGGCTGCTCCTGCCATGCAGTGAAAAAATGAGAGCATACTTACTCCTCATCTGTCTCCCCAAGAGTATCGCGTGTTTCCTCAGCTTATGAACATGCGGTGAGGACTGCCTCGGGCCACGAGCCAGGGCAGGCCTGGGGCTGCAGTCCCCTCACGCTCCCTCCAGGTCATGTCCTTTACAGCCAGGGTCTGGTGGTGGTTTGGTTTTGCTTTGGGGTTTGGGTTTTTTTTTTTTCTTTTTCTTTATTTGGCTACTCCAGGTCTTAGCTACAGCATATAGGATCTAGTTCCCTGACCAGGGACTGAACCTAGGCCCCCTTTATTAGTAGCACAGAGTCTCAGCCACTGGACCACCAGGGAAGTCCCTGGGTTTGAGTTTTTTAAAATCTCAATTATCTTTCCTTCTTTTTCTTTTTATTTGCTTTTTAAAAATAGGGAACCCCTTTGAAGAAAGACGGTGAGGAGTATACCAGCGAAGGCAAAGGAATAGCCGCACGGATTCTGGGGCCTTCCAAACCGGTATGTTGAGAAATAAGTGAAGGAGCAAGTCTTGACTCATACCTCTGGTTTTGTCCACTCAAAGCATACATTTCTGTTCTGTGTTGTGAAGTCTACGGTGTCCCTGAATCTCTAGGAAAGTGAACATTCTAGGGAGATAGAGTGGAATCAGTTCACAGTGTGAAAGGCCCCTATGAAGGTTAACTTCTGATTTTAAAGGTAGACCAGTTGAACTGTTCTTGCTTTTCTCTGTAGCTGCATTCAGCTGTTTGCTGCTTGGAGATGTGGAGACTGGAGGGTATACTTTAACTGAGATTGTGCTGTGGTGGCTGGATTAGTGTTAGTGAAGTGAGAATGGAGCCAGGAGTTGGAGTGGATTGTCAAGGGAGTGACTGAGACATAAACCGAACAGGAGAGGACAAGCCCGAGGGTTGACGGCTTGTCAGAGTTGAGTGGGAGAGGCCTCGACGCGGCTGTCTTGCAGTCCCACCGGCCCCCCTCACAGGAATGCAGGTGCGGTTGTTAGAGCAGAATAGTCCCAATCGTAGTGCTTGGGCAGGACTAGGACAGCGTCAGGGCTGCCGTTAAGAGTGCTGGAGAGACTGGTCCCTGCCCCAGGCATGCCCTCTGCTCCCAGGCGTGGGTGCCCACCCCCTCAAGGGGGTACGTGCGCTCTCGCATCCTCCCTCTCTAGTTAAAAGTGCAGCATGTGCCTAGCTTGCTTGCCTCTGCTCCTCTGGAGACCAGCTCTTTGAGTGTTCTTTGTTACTTACATAAGTCTTATCAACTCCAAAATGGAAGATTTGTGGATTTCAAGGGGCAAAAAGCCTAAGTTACTGAATTTGTAATTCCAGTCTGCATTCTACTAAAGCTGTCAGAATGCCAAGTGTCAGAGGAAACAGTGCTTGTTTCTTTTGAAAGGAGAAGAGGGGGTAAGAATGAGAAGATGAAATCCCAGGAAGATGTGGGACGTTCTTGAGTAGCTGAGATTCCGAACCAGTGAGTTGCTTGGAAGGAGAGAGGAATTCTTGGATTAACCTAGACTGGATCAGAGAAGAATTTGCTGTTCTATGGGATAAGCTGGGGCCAAGCACCTCCACAGCAGACCCGATGGACTTGAGTGTGAGCAAACTCCAGGAGATGGTGAAGGACAGGAAAGCCTGGTGTGCTGTGGTCCATGGGGTCACGGAAGAGTCGAACACGACTGAACCGCTGGACACCAGTGGCGGTCTTTGGCAGGATCTCTCTCTGGACTTTAATAGGAGCCACATTATTAAAGCAAAGAAGTTTCCCTTCCTTGTGCCATGTATTAGTGCAGTGGCGTTTGATGCGCTGGGGCCCTTGGGGCCTCTTAGGCCTAAAATGCTTTGAAAGACAAGCTGTGCTCTGTTTGGCCAGCAGACAGCTCGCCTGCCTTTTTTTTTTTTTTTTGCTCTTCTTTGCGGGGGCGGGGGGCGGGTTGGGGAGGGATGGACGGGCCACTTCTATTGGTCTTTCATTTATCAATTTTTTCATCCGTCTTTGTTCTTTGGCCCATGTGGGCCTCCCATCGTGGTGGCCTCTGTTGTCGCAGAGCACCGGCTCTGGGCGCATGCGCTCCAGAGCTCCGGCTCAGTAATTGGACACATCGGTCCAGCCGCTCCGCGGCACGTGGGATCTTCCCAGGCCAGGGATGGAACCGGCGCCCCTTGCACTGCAAGGCGGTGTCCTTACCCACTGGACCACCAGGGGAAGCCCTCGCCTGCCTTTCTGCTAACTGCTCTCCTCTCCCCTCTCACCGCAGCCTCCTTCCACATACAATCCACATAAACCTGTTCCTTACCCAATACCTCCGTGCCGGCCCCATGCAACGATTGCACCAAGTAAGGACCTCTTTGAGTTCACTCTTTTTTTGCTCTTTATTTACTAAGTTGAAAGCAAATGTTGATATATGTACTCGGGACATCTGGAGCATTCCTGAAGTAAGCTCTCCTGAGCTTTATTTTGCCCGCAGTCAGTTACTAGGTTGTTGGTCTACGACCGTGCAGAAGACAGTGGGGGGTTA
Organism: Tragulus kanchil; assembly: GCA_022376925.1. Lineage (NCBI taxonomy): Eukaryota > Metazoa > Chordata > Mammalia > Artiodactyla > Tragulidae > Tragulus > Tragulus kanchil. The sequence goes on along the minus strand of JAIOJX010000003.1, from coordinate 69,376,976 downwards.
GGATATTTTCCTCTTGATAAATTAATTATAGATTCTTCTCCATTGTTCATTATTTTTTATAGGCTCTTGCTTATGGGTGAGTCATCTTGAATCCCATTTTGATAGTTGGCATTCCAAGGCATCATTTAATCTATTTTACTAGAAAAGGCCAAGTGTGTGCTTGTCAAAAAAGGCCTATCATTTCCGTCTGGCAGGTTCTGCCCACATGCACTTGACTGAGCCGCGCCTGGAGTGAGCCTGCGCTGGGAAGCGGACGTCTCTGCTTGTCTCACTCCATCTCACTTTTCACCCAGGCCGCCATGTAAAATGCAACTGTGCTAGATAACACAGTTTTAGAAATAAGTAGCTGCGTCAATACAGTTTGAACTCGGAATGATGCTAAATTGTACGTTTTTTCTATTATGTTTTTATTTTAGGTGCTTATAACAATGCAGGTTTGGTACCGTTAGCCAACGTCATAGCTCCAGGAGTGCCCCCGCCACCTCCATATACTCCCAATCCAGCAGCAACAGGTAAAAGCCGGTTGTTATGGGTGTTAAAAGTCAGTAGCTTTCGCACTGTACATGCGGAGGGGACGGTTGTGTGGTGTGGTGGTGTCTCAGCAGAGAGCACAGCCCTGAGCCTGCTGGTGGATCAGACTGTGACACCCGGGTTCCTGGAGCAGCCCTGGCCCGTTTCTGGGTATTAATTTTGTAGCCTGAAGTGTTATCAGATTCGGTCCAGCGCTCCGGGGGGGACTTCCCAGGCCAGGGATGGAACCGGCGCCCCTTGCACTGCAAGGCGGTGTCCTTACCCACTGGACCACCAGGGGAAGCCCTCGCCTGCCTTTCTGCTAACTGCTCTCCTCTCCCCTCTCACCGCAGCCTCCTTCCACATACAATCCACATAAACCTGTTCCTTACCCAATACCTCCGTGCCGGCCCCATGCAACGATTGCACCAAGTAAGGACCTCTTTGAGTTCACTCTTTTTTTGCTCTTTATTTACTAAGTTGAAAGCAAATGTTGATATATGTACTCGGGACATCTGGAGCATTCCTGAAGTAAGCTCTCCTGAGCTTTATTTTGCCCGCAGTCAGTTACTAGGTTGTTGGTCTACGACCGTGCAGAAGACAGTGGGGGGTTAGGATATTTTCCTCTTGATAAATTAATTATAGATTCTTCTCCATTGTTCATTATTTTTTATAGGCTCTTGCTTATGGGTGAGTCATCTTGAATCCCATTTTGATAGTTGGCATTCCAAGGCATCATTTAATCTATTTTACTAGAAAAGGCCAAGTGTGTGCTTGTCAAAAAAGGCCTATCATTTCCGTCTGGCAGGTTCTGCCCACATGCACTTGACTGAGCCGCGCCTGGAGTGAGCCTGCGCTGGGAAGCGGACGTCTCTGCTTGTCTCACTCCATCTCACTTTTCACCCAGGCCGCCATGTAAAATGCAACTGTGCTAGATAACACAGTTTTAGAAATAAGTAGCTGCGTCAATACAGTTTGAACTCGGAATGATGCTAAATTGTACGTTTTTTCTATTATGTTTTTATTTTAGGTGCTTATAACAATGCAGGTTTGGTACCGTTAGCCAACGTCATAGCTCCAGGAGTGCCCCCGCCACCTCCATATACTCCCAATCCAGCAGCAACAGGTAAAAGCCGGTTGGTATGGGTGTTAAAAGTCAGTAGCTTTCGCACTGTACATGCGGAGGGGACGGTTGTGTGGTGTGGTGGTGTCTCAGCAGAGAGCACAGCCCTGAGCCTGCTGGTGGATCAGACTGTGACACCCGGGTTCCTGGAGCAGCCCTGGCCCGTTTCTGGGTATTAATTTTGTAGCCTGAAGTGTTATCAGATTCATGGATGAGTGTTTTCTGGGAGCATCTTTAGGGTCTTCTATGTGTAGTTCCACGTTGTCCGCAAACAGTGACAGTTTAACAACTTCTTTTCCGATTTGGATTCCCTTCCCTTTTTTTTTTGTCTGATTGCCATGGCTTGAACTTCCAAAACTACGTTGAATAAAAGTGGAGAGAGTGGGTATCCTGTCCTGTTCCTGATCCTAGAGGAAATGATTTCCGCTTTTCACCATTGAGGCATGATGTTAGCTGCAGGTTTGTTGCATACGGCCTTTGTTATGTTGAGGTGTGTGTGATCACAAGCAGGCCGTAGACACAGGACCTGAGCAGGACGTTGACAGGCTGTGGAAAAGCACCATTGGCCTGGTGAGCGTCGCTGTTCGGGCACATTCTGTCTGCCGTAGGGAGGAGGGCTTGTCAGAAGGCTTGTCAGAAGCGCTGAGCCCGCCCTGCACTTTCAGGTCAGCCTTTACTTTGGGCCCATTGGGAACTCAGGATATGAAATGTAAATATTTTTCTCTATCTTGTCAAATTGTTCTCCCACAGGACTGCACCTATTCATACCTGCCAGTGAGGGTATATGAGCATACAGTTTTCTTCACACCCTTTCAAAATGGAATGGTACCAGGTTTTTTTGTTTTGCTTTAGTTTTGCCAATCTGATAGGCTGATTTAGTTGATACCTTCTTTTGTCTTACTTTTACAAAAGTTCACTTTTTTTTTCATTTAGCAATCGTTTGACTCTGCTGAATTTTGTCTTGTTTAAGAAGCTAAATTATCGTTTTTCTATTATGTTTTATTTTAGGTGCTTATAACAATGCAGGTTTGGTACCGTTAGCCAACGTCATAGCTCCAGGAGTGCCCGCCACCTCCATATACTCCCAATCCAGCAGCAACAGGTAAAAGCCGGTTGTTATGGGTGTTAAAAGTCAGTAGCTTTCGCACTGTACATGCGGAGGGGACGGTTGTGTGGTGTGGTGGTGTCTCAGCAGAGAGCACAGCCCTGAGCCTGCTGGTGGATCAGACTGTGACACCCGGGTTCCTGGAGCAGCCCTGGCCCGTTTCTGGGTATTAATTTTGTAGCCTGAAGTGTTATCAGATTCATGGATGAGTGTTTTCTGGGAGCATCTTTAGGGTCTTCTATGTGTAGTTCCACGTTGTCCGCAAACAGTGACAGTTTAACAACTTCTTTTCCGATTTGGATTCCCTTCCCTTTTTTTTTTGTCTGATTGCCATGGCTTGAACTTCCAAAACTACGTTGAATAAAAGTGGAGAGAGTGGGTATCCTGTCCTGTTCCTGATCCTAGAGGAAATGATTTCCGCTTTTCACCATTGAGGCATGATGTTAGCTGCAGGTTTGTTGCATACGGCCTTTGTTATGTTGAGGTGTGTGTGATCACAAGCAGGCCGTAGACACAGGACCTGAGCAGGACGTTGACAGGCTGTGGAAAAGCACCATTGGCCTGGTGAGCGTCGCTGTTCGGGCACATTCTGTCTGCCGTAGGGAGGAGGGCTTGTCAGAAGGCTTGTCAGAAGCGCTGAGCCCGCCCTGCACTTTCAGGTCAGCCTTTACTTTGGGCCCATTGGGAACTCAGGATATGAAATGTAAATATTTTTCTCTATCTTGTCAAATTGTTCTCCCACAGGACTGCACCTATTCATACCTGCCAGTGAGGGTATATGAGCATACAGTTTTCTTCACACCCTTTCAAAATGGAATGGTACCAGGTTTTTTTGTTTTGCTTTAGTTTTGCCAATCTGATAGGCTGATTTAGTTGATACCTTCTTTTGTCTTACTTTTACAAAAGTTCACTTTTTTTTTCATTTAGCAATCGTTTGACTCTGCTGAATTTTGTCTTGTTTAAGAAGCCCTTCCCTACCCCAATAGCGCAACATCATTTGTATTCTCTAATCACTGTTGTAATGATTGTTTTTAAGTATATAGCTCTTCATTTACTTGCCATTTATTTCTGTGTGTAGGGTAGGGCTAGAACTGAAATTAAATTCTCTCTTATTTTAATTCTGCCCTTCCCCAAGACTCAGAGTTACTTACTAATGTTTAATACATTCATTTTCTCTCTTTCCGGTTAGAGTAACCTTGGTGTTTGCCACTGAGTACTCTGACTGATTAAAGTTGCAGAACATTTTTTTCTAAAACCTGTCATTGTATTTCTTGCCCTTAGTTATGGTATGTTATTTAACCTTAGAGCTTCACATACTTGCATAGACAGATGAAGGTTGTGAAAGAAAAGCTGGAACCATGTTGCCTTAGTTCAGGTACTCTTCGCCCTATGTAGTCAGTCTAGGTAATGTGGGTCTCTTAAGACTCCTACTCCTAAAATTTATTTTCATGTGAAATGAAGTAGAGGGTCATCTTTAGTTTTTTTCCAGACAGTAGTCAGTCCATTCATGCCAGCACTCTTTGTTAACTCATCTGTTTTCCCTGCTGCTTTGAAATAATATGTTTATCTTTTCATTACATTTGTTCTAAGTCTCTTGGCTATTCATTATCAAATGATAATGATACCTTTTTAAAAATTTTAAAAATTTTTTGACATTTTAAATGAAATTTTAATTTTCAGCTGATATTTTCGGCAATGTTATTTCTGATCTTCACCGTTCTTTGCATTTGTTAACTTGGAGTAGATTTTTATATCTAAAGTCTTCACCTTCTCTGCTCATTTTCTTACAGTGTTATGTGTGTATGTGTTCTTCATCTGCATTACAGGATTTTAAAGTTATTTTTCTTTCGCTAAATCTTCATGGATAGACAACCATCTGTTCAGGTTGTTTGTTTATACTGAAGTCCCTTAAACAAGCTTGATCTTTTTTGCTCACCTTGTCAGGGCTTGTGGGTTCCCTTTCCCCTCTATGCCTGTCACATTGTTGCTTCCTTGGGCAGTTACTGTCAAGCCATGAGAGGGACTTTGTTTCCCATTGTATCTTTCACTAATGGTTTGGCGAGGCGGGTCCTTTTCTGTGGAGGTTGTCCCTCTCACAGGCTTCAGCCCAGCCCCACCTCGGATGGTTCCCCCTGTCCACTCCTAGCAGCGAGTCTTCTCTTGAACGGAGAGTACCAGTGGGCCAAGCCACTTCCTGTCAGTTTGCTTGGTGGTGCACCTGGCTGGCGAGCTCAGACAGCAGTGGATCCTGCCCTCAGCCTCCGCCACCCACCTCCAGGTCTCCCCACGTGGCAGGCAGTGGTGCCCGCAGTGCCGGTCTGCCTAGCCGGCGACGGGGACGGCGACGGCTGCACTTCCTCCTTGAAGGCACACGCAGGCCATCCCCATCTTTCCCAAAAGGTTTCTTAAATGAACCTGTAAAAGAACAGAGTTTCCTTAAAGCCTGGTAAGACGTGGTGGGAGCAATTGCTCATAATCCTAGCAGTCTTCCTGTATATAGTTGCTACTATGGTCTGTTTCTTAACCCCAGTCTCTGATGGTGAATAATTTGATGATAGCTGGAAATCAACTTTCATTTATTTATTTTCACATAGAGAATGAAGACCTTTCCAGTCAATCAAAACCTACACAGAATCAAGGTAAGCACCAAATTTGATGTCTGTCCTGGCTGCCTGCTCTGTTTTTCACTGTGATCAATCTGAGTTTGAGTGTATTTGGAATCCTTATGCTTTAGGGAAAGTTCCTAGTTAAAAAATTCAGTTGATCGGTACTTGCTGAAAGTGGCTTAAGAGTGATACATTTTATTTAGAAAAAATTTTTAATGATACATTTTATACAACAACATGCAGTCTATAAAATATAATCCATAAATATGTATTCAAATATCTATTTATAGATTCATTCAAGAAAGCTTCTAAATCTGCATTAACTGGATTTAAAAATAACCATTGGTCTCTGTGTGCCGTCTGTGAGACTGAAGCAGTGTCAGCACTAGGTGCCGTTGTGTCTGCATTGACTTTATACTACGTGTGATGTTCGAAGCCTCATTTTATTAAATATATAAACATTTCTCTTTTGGTAAAAACCCTTTTGGGCAAATGCTAAGTCAGATTCTTTAGACTTCATAGTTTCAGTAAGTATTTGGGGGTAATGTAGTTTAACGCAGGAAAGGAGAGTTGAAGGGGCACCCGAGCGGGCAGTGGACTGGGAAGACGAGGCGAGGCTCCCGGGGCCTGCAGGTGGCAGAGCGGGCAGTGGACTGGGAAGGCGAGGCGAGGCTCCCGGGGCCTGCAGGTGGCAGCATGAGCTCTCCCAGGTGGAGGGTGAGCAGGCCAGGAAAGAGGCGTTCTCTGGTGTGAGACAAAACCTGGGATCAGTTCTTGTGTAGCCAAGTAGCACACGAATCTAATTGTTATGATCCATGGTTAGGAATCTTGGTGGGAGAATTCCATTCCCCAAGAATGTGCAGAAACAGTGGTTTTTAAAGCAGGTGACTTCTACGGCGGTGGCATAGCGGGCAGGAAAGGACGCTCAGTGAGGTGTTGGGACGGAGTGTTTTTGCTCCTGGTCCTGGCAGCACCCAGCTTTGTAACCCCGAGCAGCTGATAAGCTTCTGTGAAAAAGACATTAAGGAAATTTCAGCCTTTATTCAGCTTCATGAATAGATCTGCTTTTGGAAGAGAATAAACAGATGAAGTATCCTAAGTACCTTGGTTAGGAATAGCACACTTTGTTTTCCTTTATGTTGTTAGCACGATTAAGATTATTTTCCCTCTTCGAACTGTATTAAGAAACAAAGGTAAACACAAACTAGCATCGTGCTTAAGAACACGGGTATGACAGACCTGGTTGAGATTTTGGTTCCATCACTTCTTAGCCACATGACCTTTTTATCATCATCATCATCATCATTGTGGTAAGATCTCACTTAGTGAGATCTGTCTGCCCTTTCTGACAGACTGTGGGCACAGTGCTGCACAGCTGATCTCTGGAACTTCCTCGTCTTGCGTAACTGAAACTTTATGTCCTTTGAACACCACTTACTAGCTGCATGATCTTTTAACAGGTTGCTTAACCACACAAAGCCCGAGACTGCCCATCTGTAAAATGGGGGCGTTTGTGCCTGTCTAGGGGGTTGTATGAGGACAAGTGGAATAACGGGTGTAAAGTACTTAGCACAGGGTCTAACACATAGTGTTTTGTAGTTAACAAGCAAATTACATGACAGGAAAGTGGGGTTTATCATGGTATGATTGTGGGAGTGGTCATTTTTTTTTTAATTTTTATTTATTTATTTATTTTGGGGGGGTGGGGTGGGAAGGGAGGGGAGCAGGCGGGCTACTTCTACTGGTCTTTCACTTGTCTATTTTCATCCATCTTTGTTCTTTGGCTCCTGTGGGCCTCCCATCGCGGTGGCCTCTGTTGTCACAGAGCACCGGCTCTGGGCGCACATGCCAGAGCCCCGGCTCGGTAATTGGATACATCGGTCCAACTGCTCTGCAGCACGTGGGATCTTCCCAGGCCAGGGATTGAACCGGCGCCCCTTGCACTGCAAGGTGGTGTCCTTACCCACTGGACCACCAGGGAAGCCCCGGGTGGTCATTTTTGTTTTCCATTTTAACCCGGGAGCAAGGCTGAAATGACTTCTAGGCGGTGGCATAGCGGGCAGGAAAGGACGCTCAGTGAGGTGTTGGGACGGAGTGTTTTTGCTCCTGGTCCTGGCAGCACCCAGCTTTGTAACCCCGAGCAGCTGATAAGCTTCTGTGAAAAAGACATTAAGGAAATTTCAGCCTTTATTCAGCTTCATGAATAGATCTGCTTTTGGAAGAGAATAAACAGATGAAGTATCCTAAGTACCTTGGTTAGGAATAGCACACTTTGTTTTCCTTTATGTTGTTAGCACGATTAAGATTATTTTCCCTCTTCGAACTGTATTAAGAAACAAAGGTAAACACAAACTAGCATCGTGCTTAAGAACACGGGTATGACAGACCTGGTTGAGATTTTGGTTCCATCACTTCTTAGCCACATGACCTTTTTATCATCATCATCATCATCATTGTGGTAAGATCTCACTTAGTGAGATCTGTCTGCCCTTTCTGACAGACTGTGGGCACAGTGCTGCACAGCTGATCTCTGGAACTTCCTCGTCTTGCGTAACTGAAACTTTATGTCCTTTGAACACCACTTACTAGCTGCATGATCTTTTAACAGGTTGCTTAACCACACAAAGCCCGAGACTGCCCATCTGTAAAATGGGGGCGTTTGTGCCTGTCTAGGGGGTTGTATGAGGACAAGTGGAATAACGGGTGTAAAGTACTTAGCACAGGGTCTAACACATAGTGTTTTGTAGTTAACAAGCAAATTACATGACAGGAAAGTGGGGTTTATCATGGTATGATTGTGGGAGTGGTCATTTTTTTAATTTTTTATTTATTTATTTATTTTGGGGGGGGGCTTTGGGAAGGGAGGGGAGCAGGCGGGCTACTTCTACTGGTCTTTCACTTGTCTATTTTCATCCATCTTTGTTCTTTGGCTCCTGTGGGCCTCCCATCGCGGTGGCCTCTGTTGTCACAGAGCACCGGCTCTGGGCGCACATGCCAGAGCCCCGGCTCGGTAATTGGATACATCGGTCCAACTGCTCTGCAGCACGTGGGATCTTCCCAGGCCAGGGATTGAACCGGCGCCCCTTGCACTGCAAGGTGGTGTCCTTACCCACTGGACCACCAGGGAAGCCCCGGGTGGTCATTTTTGTTTTGTTCCATTTTAACTGCAGGCACTGTGATTAATGGCGCATAGCTCTTGTGTTATTATAAGAAAAGATCCAGCAGGGGCTGCCGCGAGGAACACTGGCGCAGCCTGGTTTTACCTTGCCATTGGTCATTAACTGCATGGTCCCTCAGCATGAAGTTGAATGAGACAGTGAATTCTCAAACATGTTCCCACTAGATGTTTCCCAGCCAGTGTTAGGCTAAATAATTTTTTGGTACATTATTTACAAACACAAAACTAGGCATATGTTCCCTGTGCTTCCAGTTCTTAGAAAATAAATAGGATACAGAGATACAAATCTAAGTCGTAGTCTAGGAAAATGTCTTTCAGTTGATCATCACTGCAGAAGGAACATCCTCTGTTCAGAGCTGCGGCAGACTTCAGTGTGAATGTAGCAGCGGATGGTAGCTGTCCTCACGACAGGAGCTACCCGGGCCCTGCTTTCCATGTGGCACCAACAAGATCATCAGAAGCTAACACTTTTATTAGATTGGTTGGGGGGAGTCCCAGTCATCCCCAAAATGATTCTCTGTAGAGTTTATCGGAATAGAAATAATTGTAGCATACTCCAGAAGTCTTGAGAATTCGTCCTTGGGCGCATTTGAGAATGGTAGCTGAGGTTATGGGGAGGTATCCAGCGCAGCGAATGCTTACTGAACACACGGATGCCGAGCGCTGGGCTCAGTGTGCAGACGAATGCGCTGGCCATGGGTTTTGCCCCTAGAGGAGCTCCGTGGACAAGCCAAGGAAGTCAGAGGTGAAGACAGGCAGGGGAGCCAGCTTGAGAAAGTGCTTGGGAGAAAACTGTAGAGACTGCCAGTCGGCTCAGCAGCGACCGAGGCTCCTGCAGAGATGGCCGCGCGCCTGTCTAGGGCGGTGGTGTCCTGAGAGCTCCGCAGTGGAAAGGGGCTTGTAGCAGCACTCCAGACAAGAGGCCGCGGAGAATGAGAAGTACACTGACACCACTCACAAAGTAAATTCTTCGAATTTGTCACAGTTGATAAACTGTGAAAGTTGATTTGCTCCCTCGCCCAGGCTTCCTCACTGTGAGTGGGAAGGCTGTGCCAGCAGAGCCCAGAACTCCGCGGCCTCTTACCCCTGGCCTTGCTTTCCTTTGACGTCTGCTAAGTATTTATTACAGAAAATCTGTATCCATTTTGAGTTAAAATTTGAACGTGGGTAACCTCTTGCCTCTGTCTCTCCCACCCGCAGCGTTCACTGCCCCCGCCAGTCAGCTCTTTCCTCCTCCGGGCTCCAACCCTTCCACCCCGGCAGCCACGCCGGTTCCTACCGCCTCCCCGGTCAAGGCCGGAAGCCATCCGTCCGCCTCGGCGCCCGCCTCAGCCTCGGGGATGAACTTGCCGAACCCCGTGCTCCCTGTGTTCCCCGGGCAGGTCTCGGCCGTGCACCCGCCCCAGTCGATGACGCCCAGCCCCACCGTCATCAGAACCCCTTCCCTGCTGGCCGCCCCCGTGACCTCGGGCCACAGCACCACGGCCGCGCCCGCTCCTGCCGTCTTCCCGGGCCTCGGGCCGCTGCCGGGCCCTTCGGCCGCCCCCGCTCCCCCGGCCCCGTCCGCGCCGCGGGCCGCCCCGGCTTCCAGCGACGCCTTCGCCCCCACGTCGGCCGCGTTCACCAGCCTCCCGGCTGCCACCAGCAACCTCAGTTCCGCCTCGCTCTCGTCGGTCTTCGCGGGTCTCCCCTTGACCTTGACGCCCACCTCCCAAGGCGCGGCCAGCCCTGCCGCCTCTGTCCTCGCTGCCGGCGGCTCCGCTCCCGGCGTCGCCTGCGCGCTGGGTGTGAACAGCCCCCTCCTGTCCGCGCTGAAAGGCTTCCTGACGGCCGGCGACAGCAGCCTCGTCAACGCCTCCGCGGGCCCCAGCGGGCTGGCGTCGCTCTCCTCGCTCGCCAGCCAGGGCGCCGACTCCCCGGGCTCGGCCACGAGCAAGGGCTTCGGGCCGCCGCGGGCCTCCACGCCGGGCCTGGCGCTCTTCCCCGGGCTGCCCTCCCCCGCGGCGCTCGCGGCCCCCGCGCTGCCGGCGCCCACTGCGGCCTCCACCACGGGCGGCGGCTCCTCCGCGGCCGCCCCGCTGCACGCAGGCCCCCAGGCCGGCGCCTCGGACCCGCACGGCCCCGCGACCCCCGCCGCCACCACCCTGCCCGTGGTGATCAAGACGGAGCCCACGAGCCCCACGCCCTCGGCCTTCAAGGGCCCGGGCCCGGCCGCCGGGGCGCTGGGCTTGCCCGGGGCGCTGGGCCGGGCCTACCCCGCAGCCTCGGTGCCCATCAGCCTGCCGTCCTGCCTTAACCCCGCGCTGCCCGGCCTCCCGGGGCTGACCGGCGCCAGCGCCCTGCCCTCCCTGCCGCTGGCCCCGCACGGCTCCTCTGCCCCGATCACCCCGGTCTTCCCTGCGCTGCCTCCCTTCACCTCGCTGACCAGCAGCTTCCCCCTGGCCGCCAACCCGGCCCTCAGTGCCCCCGCCGCGACCTCGGCCGCCACCTCCACGGCGCCGGCGCTGCCCAGACTCTCGGCCCCGGGGCCCGCCTCAGCGGCCGCCGCCTTCCCCCTCAGCCTGCCCGCCGCGGTGCCCTCGCTCTTCTCCGTGGCACAGGGCCCGCTGCCGGCCTCAGCGGCCTCCTACCCCGGCTTCTCCGGCGCCCCCGGGGCCCCCACACTGCCCGCTTTCTCCGGGCTGCAGCCGCCCGCCACCGGCGCCGCCACCGCCCCGTCGCCCGCGCCCGTCCTGCCGGGCTTCGCCTCCGCCTTTAGTTCCAATTTCAACTCCGCTCTAGTTGCACAGGCCGGGTAGGTGGATGGTCTGGAGGAGGCTCATTCTTGTTTTTTTTAACAATTTATTTATTTTGGCGGTGGTGGGGTGGAGAGGGAGGGGAGCAGGCGGGCCACTTTTATTGGTCTTTCATTTGTCCATTTTCATCCATCTTTTTTGCTCTTTGGCCCGTGTGGGCCTCCCATCGCGGTGGCCTTTTTTGTTGCGGAGCACCGGCTCTGGGCGCATGCGCTCCAGAGCTCTGGCTCGGTGATTGGACACATGGGTCCAGCCGCACCACAGCACGTGGGATATTCACAGGCCAGGGATCGAACCGGCGCCCGTGCACTGCCAGGCGCGCCTCGGACCCTGCCGGCCCCCCCGACTGCCGCGCCCTGCGGCCTCCACCACGCGGCGGCTCCTCGCCCGCCCGCTGCACGCAGGCCCCAGGCGGCGCCTCGGACCCTGCGGCCCACCAACCCTGCCCGCGGTGATCAAGGAGCCCACGAGCCCCACGCCCTCGGCCTTCAAGGGCCCGGGCCCGGCCGCCGGGGCGCTGGGCTTGCCCGGGGCGCTGGGCCGGGCCTACCCCGCAGCCTCGGTGCCCATCAGCCTGCCGTCCTGCCTTAACCCCGCGCTGCCCGGCCTCCCGGGGCTGACCGGCGCCAGCGCCCTGCCCTCCCTGCCGCTGGCCCCGCACGGCTCCTCTGCCCCGATCACCCCGGTCTTCCCTGCGCTGCCTCCCTTCACCTCGCTGACCAGCAGCTTCCCCCTGGCCGCCAACCCGGCCCTCAGTGCCCCCGCCGCGACCTCGGCCGCCACCTCCACGGCGCCGGCGCTGCCCAGACTCTCGGCCCCGGGGCCCGCCTCAGCGGCCGCCGCCTTCCCCCTCAGCCTGCCCGCCGCGGTGCCCTCGCTCTTCTCCGTGGCACAGGGCCCGCTGCCGGCCTCAGCGGCCTCCTACCCCGGCTTCTCCGGCGCCCCCGGGGCCCCCACACTGCCCGCTTTCTCCGGGCTGCAGCCGCCCGCCACCGGCGCCGCCACCGCCCCGTCGCCCGCGCCCGTCCTGCCGGGCTTCGCCTCCGCCTTTAGTTCCAATTTCAACTCCGCTCTAGTTGCACAGGCCGGGTAGGTGGATGGTCTGGAGGAGGCTCATTCTTGTTTTTTTTAACAATTTATTTATTTTGGCGGTGGTGGGGTGGAGAGGGAGGGGAGCAGGCGGGCCACTTTTATTGGTCTTTCATTTGTCCATTTTCATCCATCTTTTTTGCTCTTTGGCCCGTGTGGGCCTCCCATCGCGGTGGCCTTTTTTGTTGCGGAGCACCGGCTCTGGGCGCATGCGCTCCAGAGCTCTGGCTCGGTGATTGGACACATGGGTCCAGCCGCACCACAGCACGTGGGATCTTCCCAGGCCAGGGATCGAACCGGCGCCCCGTGCACTGCAAGGCGGTGTCCTTACCCACTGGACCACCAGGGAAGCCCAGGGCTCATTCTTAACATGAATTGTGCGTGGTCCTTTTTTTTTTTTTAAGATTTATTTATTTATTTATTTTGGGCGCGGGTTGGGGAGGGAGGGGAGTGGGCGGGCCACTTCTATTGGTCTTTCATTTCTCCATTTTCATCCGTCTTTGTTCTTTGGCTCCTGTGGGCCTCCCATCGCGGTGGCCTCTGTTGTCGCAGAGCGCCGGCTCTGGGCGCATGCGCTCCAGAGCTCCGGCTCGGTAATTGGACACATCGGTCCAGTCGCTCCGCGGCACGTGGGATCTTCCCAGGCCAGGGCTCGAACTGGCGTCCCTGGCACTGCAAGGCGGTGTCCTTACCCACTGGACCACTAAGCCCCTATGCGTGGTCTTAATTATGAAGTCATGCAGGTGAAAGAAGCGAGTTGTTTGGATGGCGCAAAATTAGCTTTTTCTGGGCTGACACTTAAAATGCTTAAAAGTTTTCTATTAAAATACCAGTGCCTGCTCAGATACTTCTAGGGTTTGTATTTGGTACTTTATGTTGATTACAGTGTTGATTACAAAACAGCAAAACATAAACTCACTGAATTGAGAATAATAGACTTTATAATGGAAAGTATTACGTCAGCAAGTGACTTATGGTTCCTTCCAAAAGAGAACTACGATTTTTTTTTTTTTAACATCTTAAGATAGTATTTGACGAAGAAGCAGTAGCTTTTGTCTTAACTTGCATGCTCACCTGTTCTGTCTGTCGTTTCAGTTTATCATCTGGACTTCAAGCGGCAGGCAGTTCTGTGTTTCCAGGCCTCTTGTCCCTCCCGGGCATCCCGGGCTTTCCCCAGAACCCCTCCCAGCCCTCCCTGCAGGAACTGCAGCATAACGCAGCCGCCCAGTCAGCGTTGCTCCAGCAGGTGAGCCGGCAGCGCCTGGCGCGGTCGGGGGGGTCGCTGGTGTGCCCCGGCTTCTGCAGCGGCAGCCTTGCACTACAGGGGAGGTGTGCCAACAAGGCCCCCCAAAATGGCTCTTAGCAGGCTGTCAGGAGAATGGATGATTAACTCCCCCAGACCTACAGATTGTTCTTGTTTTCCTTCAGGAGGGCAACAAAGTGGGTAGAATATATTCCTCTGTGTGAATGGCTTTTCCTGCTCAGAGACTTTTAAATCTCAGTTTGGAGATTTTTATGAATGGAATCTTTAGGTGCAATGGTTAAATGTTAGCTTGTCTTCTATCATTTAAGCTAAAATAATGGACCATCGAGGCAAATTCTCTCCAGAAAAATCTTTTTTTTTTTTTTTATTTAGTATATGAAACATTTCAAAGGCATGTCTATGCACACCTACCATCTGAAGAAGTCTGAATGTTTCTTAAAAATTTCAGGAGCCTGGACAAGCCTACCTTGTCCCAGAACTTTTTTTTTTCTTTTAGTATCTGTAGCATGGCACAGTCAGAAGCAAGCCCAGGCCTGATGAGTTCAGCACCCTGCTCACCTGCGCATTCTCTCCCTCAGGTCCACTCGGCTTCGACTCTGGAAAGCTACTCAGCTCAGCCGGATGGGTTTCCTAGTTACCCTTCAGCACCAGGAACACCGTTCACTCTGCAGCCAGGCCTGTCTCAGAGTGGGTGGCAGTGAAAACATTTTAACGGACGGTGCAGAGCACCATCTCAGCACTGCCCAAGGACTGCCACGGACAGTCGGGCAAGTGGGAAGTTGGCCAGAAGTCAGGGCACGAGGATGGGGATCACCCTGGGGAAACTGGGATAAGCGTTTAAAAAACACACGATTGTGTTTTTAAAAAATGATTTTATGTATGAGCACTCTCCTGTGTAAATATGCTGACAACCAATTGTATGGAGACTAGTATTTTAAAAACTGTTTAGGGACTTTTCACCTCCACCTTATGAAATTTTGAACGGTGTTTATGTAACCAGTATAAGAGAAATACTCGAGGATGTTGACTCTTTCTAGCCGAATACAGCCTTAAGCCTGCCTGTACAGCGTCCACTGACAGAGGCGATGGTCGTGCCTCAGACTTACGGGTTGCAGGTGGCCCTGGGGGTGTTACCACCCGTGGTACGCTTGAGTGGTTCCTCTTAGCGTGGCTGGACTCAGTATCCCTACTTCAGACAGATTCACAAGAGGGAATTTGGGACCCACTGTTTATTTTTAACTCCTGACATTAGCGAACGCACATGTACTGCTGAACTTAGCCCAGTGCATTTCAGGTAGGTGAAAATGGTGCTTCACGTGGTCTTCAGAATGACCTTCAGGTGTCTTCAGCTAAAAGCATAGGTATCCAGAACTACTTTCTTCTTACAGAAATACAAGGCCCGTAATAATTTGCCTTCAAAACTGAACTTCTTAAAATAATGGACCATCGAGGCAAATTCTCTCCAGAAAAATCTTTTTTTTTATTTAGTATATGAAACATTTCAAAGGCATGTCTATGCACACCTACCATCTGAAGAAGTCTGAATGTTTCTTAAAAATTTCAGGAGCCTGGACAAGCCTACCTTGTCCCAGAACTTTTTTTTTTCTTTTAGTATCTGTAGCATGGCACAGTCAGAAGCAAGCCCAGGCCTGATGAGTTCAGCACCCTGCTCACCTGCGCATTCTCTCCCTCAGGTCCACTCGGCTTCGACTCTGGAAAGCTACTCAGCTCAGCCGGATGGGTTTCCTAGTTACCCTTCAGCACCAGGAACACCGTTCACTCTGCAGCCAGGCCTGTCTCAGAGTGGGTGGCAGTGAAAACATTTTAACGGACGGTGCAGAGCACCATCTCAGCACTGCCCAAGGACTGCCACGGACAGTCGGGCAAGTGGGAAGTTGGCCAGAAGTCAGGGCACGAGGATGGGGATCACCCTGGGGAAACTGGGATAAGCGTTTAAAAAACACACGATTGTGTTTTTAAAAAATGATTTTATGTATGAGCACTCTCCTGTGTAAATATGCTGACAACCAATTGTATGGAGACTAGTATTTTAAAAACTGTTTAGGGACTTTTCACCTCCACCTTATGAAATTTTAAAGCGGTGTTTATGTAACCAGTATAAGAGAAATACTCGAGGATGTTGACTCTTTCTAGCCGAATACAGCCTTAAGCCTGCCTGTACAGCGTCCACTGACAGAGGCGATGGTCGTGCCTCAGACTTACGGGTTGCAGGTGGCCCTGGGGGTGTTACCACCCGTGGTACGCTTGAGTGGTTCCTCTTAGCGTGGCTGGACTCAGTATCCCTACTTCAGACAGATTCACAAGAGGGAATTTGGGACCCACTGTTTATTTTTAACTCCTGACATTAGCGAACGCACATGTACTGCTGAACTTAGCCCAGTGCATTTCAGGTAGGTGAAAATGGTGCTTCACGTGGTCTTCAGAATGACCTTCAGGTGTCTTCAGCTAAAAGCATAGGTATCCAGAACTACTTTCTTCTTACAGAAATACAAGGCCCGTAATAATTTGCCTTCAAAACTGAACTTCTTAAACTCAGCGGTATCCAAATGAGCGAGGAACATGGGACTGAGCCTTGGGCCACCTCGATTACTCCTTGTACTCTGGAAGCTCTCAGTGAATGTTTACAATCATGGTTTGTCCTATTTCTATTTGTCCTTAGAGTCAAATACTTATCTGAAATGACGATGTGACCACAGATAGAGAAGACTTGCTCTGTTAGGGAATACACAGTGTGTACTCTATGTAAGGACCTGTGGTAGTCTAACATGATTGAATGTCATTAGTTTAATAATTTAAGAATAATGACTACCACATTTGGGAGGGACGGGAATAGGGAGAATGATTTCCAATCCTGTGATTATAAACTAGAGAATCTACTGTAGTACATTTCAGCATCTAGAGGTTTTACTTTTATAAAGACGGTGTCTAGAAGATGTTGCTAATGTATTTTCCTTCAACACGGGGAACAAACTTTTTAAGTATATGAATAAATATTCCTGTATGGTTAGTTTTTAACAATTTTTAAAAAATAAACTTTATGGATACAACATATTATTTGTTTTATTCAGCACTTGGAGTGTTTCAAGTTTTCCTCTTGGAGAAAATACATAGGACATATTTATCTGAGTTTAATTATCTACTACTGATGCTCATTTAAATGATACCTCATGTGAAAGTTCCAGCGAACGCTGAAAACAGGCTATTTATGTCTTGAATTATCTTCAAACGTAGACTGTAACCTCATAGCTCACCTACTGCCGGTTCTTAGAAGTTATCATTTGTTCCTTCTGAGTCTATACTCATGAAAATATTGTAAAGATCATATTGTATATTATGCGCATATTGCTTACATATGTTGACCATTCGTTCAGAAACAGGCTGCTAGATGGGCGATCATTCTTCATTGCTGCTGCAAGGTTCCCTTCTCCTGCCCTGTCAGCCCCTTATCACAGGGAAGTAATGGCCCTCTGCTTATCTTGTAGAGGTTCTCGGAGCATCTTGCACATATCTGGCATTTTTGGAACACTTGCAGTCATCACTGGTGTCTGGTTTTCTGTATTTTACAGACCTACAAGGTAAGTTCTAGCTACCTAACAAACCAGAGAAAGACGCCAAGATGTAAGTCACTCACTCAGTGAGGAAAGGGTAAACTAGAACCGAGTGTTTGCTACCCATACCAGGCTATTTGTCCTCCCTCGTGCTGTGGTCACACCCAAGGAGGAGGAGGAGAGTGACCTGCCTTCCTGAGGGAGTCCAGAAAGGTTTCTCAGTGACATTCAGGTCTTCAAGGAAGAATAAGAATAAGCACCCTTTACACACCCACAAACTGTGACAGACTAGCCAACTAAGGTCAGCATACAACTGGGTGGAATTCAGTGGAGTTGGTGTCTGAATGAATGGAAAAGGCAGGAGACGGACCTGATGGTGAACGGCCTGGTAAGGCCCAGCTGAGGAGCTGGGCATTTGCTCTGTGGTCAACTTTTTAAAGGAGCTAGGGCATTTGCTCTGTAGTACATTTCAGCATCTAGAGGTTTTACTTTTATAAAGACGGTGTCTAGAAGATGTTGCTAATGTATTTTCCTTCAACACGGGGAACAAACTTTTTAAGTATATGAATAAATATTCCTGTATGGTTAGTTTTTAACAATTTTTAAAAAATAAACTTTATGGATACAACATATTATTTGTTTTATTCAGCACTTGGAGTGTTTCAAGTTTTCCTCTTGGAGAAAATACATAGGACATATTTATCTGAGTTTAATTATCTACTACTGATGCTCATTTAAATGATACCTCATGTGAAAGTTCCAGCGAACGCTGAAAACAGGCTATTTATGTCTTGAATTATCTTCAAAGCGTAGACTGTAACCTCATAGCTCACCTACTGCGGTTCTTAGAAGTTATCATTTGTTCCTTCTGAGTCTATACTCATGAAAATATTGTAAAGATCATATTGTATATTATGCGCATATTGCTTACATATGTTGACCATTCGTTCAGAAACAGGCTGCTAGATGGGCGATCATTCTTCATTGCTGCTGCAAGGTTCCCTTCTCCTGCCCTGTCAGCCCCTTATCACAGGGAAGTAATGGCCCTCTGCTTATCTTGTAGAGGTTCTCGGAGCATCTTGCACATATCTGGCATTTTTGGAACACTTGCAGTCATCACTGGTGTCTGGTTTTCTGTATTTTACAGACCTACAAGGTAAGTTCTAGCTACCTAACAAACCAGAGAAAGACGCCAAGATGTAAGTCACTCACTCAGTGAGGAAAGGGTAAACTAGAACCGAGTGTTTGCTACCCATACCAGGCTATTTGTCCTCCCTCGTGCTGTGGTCACACCCAAGGAGGAGGAGGAGAGTGACCTGCCTTCCTGAGGGAGTCCAGAAAGGTTTCTCAGTGACATTCAGGTCTTCAAGGAAGAATAAGAATAAGCACCCTTTACACACCCACAAACTGTGACAGACTAGCCAACTAAGGTCAGCATACAACTGGGTGGAATTCAGTGGAGTTGGTGTCTGAATGAATGGAAAAGGCAGGAGACGGACCTGATGGTGAACGGCCTGGTAAGGCCCAGCTGAGGAGCTGGGCATTTGCTCTGTGGTCAACAGTTTGGAAATTGATTAGAAAGCACTTTGCAAAACTCGCTCAGGCTGCAGCTTGCTGGCTGGATTAGAAATAGTAAACTGAATGGTTGTAGCAGAAATCCCAAAATGCCAACAGGCAGGATTGGCGCTATGAAAAGGCCATAGAAACGCTTCTCTCCAGCCTCTTTCCAAAAAGGCCTGTAGTCTGCGTGGGATTTGTGAACACCAGTCAATTCATGGAATTGATTAATTAAAAAAAAAGCACATACTTATTTTATTTGACTGTACCAGGTCTTAAATGTGGCAGGTGGGATCTAGTTCCCTGATCAGGGACTGAACCCAGGCCCCACTGCGTTGGGAGTGAGGACCTTAACCACTGGACCATCAGGGAAGTCCCTGATTAACCTTAATTTTAAGCTTTACCATTTGGTTTGCTGGATGGGTCTTATCTGTCCTTTTATAAAATAATGTCACCAAATTTTAGAAAAGACCACCAAATCAAATTTAATGAGCCTTTGTTGTTTTGCAAGGTGGCAGAAAAGTAGTAAACAATGTCTAATTTGGTTTGGTTAACGTGAAATATTGGGCAATATTAGGTAAGTGGAGAAGGATCGAAATTGACATAGCCCCAGGGTCCTTGTACTCAGAAAGGGCATTATGATAAGTTTTTTACTTAACTGTAACATTTAATTTATGTCCAATAAAATTTTATGATAAGAGTTAAAAGTCCTAAGTGTTTTTAACTCCTAATTGGTAAGGAGGGGGATATGGAACAAGAAAAATCACCCAGAAAGAAGGCATAGAAAAGTGGAAGAAATAAGCACATGGTAAGATGTTTGGGCTTCCGAGGTGGCTCAGTGGTGAAGAATCCCCTGCCAATGCAGGAGACACAGGAAACTCGGGTTCGATTCCTTGGATCGGGAAGATCCTTTGGAGGAGGAAATGGCAACCCACTCCAGTGTTCTTGCCTGGGAGATCCCGTGAACAGAGGAGCCTGGTGGGCTCCAGTCACGTGATGGAGCACGCATGCACACGATGTTAGTTCTGCTTGCCTGTGTTAGTAGCACAACGGTGTGGATGGAAAGGAGGCAGCGGCATCAGCTAGTTTTTCAGGTTAGTTTAATGGAGCAGACTCTTCTAAGAAAATAGAAAAACACTCCTCAACTCATTCTTGGTAGTGGTTTACTCACCAAGTCCTGTGTGACTCATTTTTACAGACAATTATAACCTTGATACCAAAACTGAGGCCAGAAGAGTATGAGAAAGAAAAATGCAAGTCAACCTTTTCAGTCTACTTCAACAGAACAGACTCTTCTAAGAAAAGAGCAAAACATCAAAACAACACACGAGCCATATATACAGAGCATTTATTCTTAAACAATATGATACACCATCATTACGTTGTGTTCCTATGAGGAGTGCAAGGATAAAGGAACACTAAGAAACCTAAAGGGATGGGACTTCCCTGGGCATCCAGTGGCTAAGACCCTGTGCTTCTAACGCAGGGGGCCTGATTCAATCCCTGTTCAGGGAACTAGATCCCACCTGCTACAATTAGTGATCCAATGAAGACCAGCAATCCTGAGTACTACCTCTACGGCCATATGACACTGAACATGCCCGATCTCATCCAAGTACTACGCCTAAGACCTGGGGTAGCCAAAACCAAAAAAAAACTGAAAAAGTGCATTTCGCATTAGCAAGTGGAGGAAAAAAAAACCATTTTCTCAATCTGTGTGTGTGTGTGTGTATATATATATATATATATATATATTTATATCTATATATGAAATCTGGTAAAACTTAATCACCATAATGTTTCAGACACACACAGAAAACTAGGAAAAGAAGGAGACTATCAGCTAAAGGAAATTATGAAGACATAGCATACATTATTTTTAATTATGCAATTTAGAAATAAACCTTTAAAATCAGAGGCTGATATGTATTTCAGCATGGTACTAGCATCCTAGTAGCACAGAGAAGTACAAAATGTTTCGTTCATTTCCTGAGGCCCCTGGTTAGGGACTCAGCTCGTCCTAGGTGTTCCTTAGTTGTTGAAATCATTCTTGCTTTCAAGGCTGAGATATTTGGCACATTTTGCAGGAAGAAGTGGTGGGCTCCAGTCACGTGATGGAGCATGCACGATGTTAGTTCTGCTTGCCTGTGTTAGTACACGGTGTGGATGGAAAGGAGGCAGCGGCATCAGCTAGTTTTTCAGGTTAGTTTAATGGAGCAGACTCTTCTAAGAAAATAGAAAAACACTCCTCAACTCATTCTTGGTAGTGGTTTACTCACCAAGTCCTGTGTGACTCATTTTTACAGACAATTATAACCTTGATACCAAAACTGAGGCCAGAAGAGTATGAGAAAGAAAAATGCAAGTCAACCTTTTCAGTCTACTTCAACAGAACAGACTCTTCTAAGAAAAGAGCAAAACATCAAAACAACACACGAGCCATATATACAGAGCATTTATTCTTAAACAATATGATACACCATCATTACGTTGTGTTCCTATGAGGAGTGCAAGGATAAAGGAACACTAAGAAACCTAAAGGGATGGGACTTCCCTGGGCATCCAGTGGCTAAGACCCTGTGCTTCTAACGCAGGGGCCTGATTCAATCCCTGTTCAGGGAACTAGATCCCACCTGCTACAATTAGTGATCCAATGAAGACCAGCAATCCTGAGTACTACCTCTACGGCCATATGACACTGAACATGCCCGATCTCATCCAAGTACTACGCCTAAGACCTGGGGTAGCCAAAACCAAAAAAAAACTGAAAAAGTGCATTTCGCATTAGCAAGTGGAGGAAAAAAAAACCATTTTCTCAATCTGTGTGTGTGTGTGTGTATATATATATATATATATATATATATATTTATATCTATATATGAAATCTGGTAAAACTTAATCACCATAATGTTTCAGACACACACAGAAAACTAGGAAAAGAAGGAGACTATCAGCTAAAGGAAATTATGAAGACATAGCATACATTATTTTTAATTATGCAATTTAGAAATAAACCTTTAAAATCAGAGGCTGATATGTATTTCAGCATGGTACTAGCATCCTAGTAGCACAGAGAAGTACAAAATGTTTCGTTCATTTCCTGAGGCCCCTGGTTAGGGACTCAGCTCGTCCTAGGTGTTCCTTAGTTGTTGAAATCATTCTTGCTTTCAAGGCTGAGATATTTGGCACATTTTGCAGGAAGAAGAAAAACATTTGCTTAGTCATCTTCCAAGGGGGCAGGGGGTGTTTGTCACAAGTACTCTGGAGGCTCCTTCTAGCTGCCACCGGGGAGCAATTACTGTTACTGTTGTTTTGAACCTTGTACCTCCGTGACTGGCGGTGTTGGCGTAAGTGGTATTTGACCAATATGAAGGGAAATTAATTTAAAAATGAGCTAAACCAGCATTGGCAGAATGCGCTGTTTTTATGACTGTGGAGGGGCATCTGATTCGGAGAGAAAGGAGCCTCCTGTTCTGGGCAATGACTGTCTATGACCTAGTCCCAAGAAATGATGGAAACAGGAAGTTTTCTTGCTCTCAGCATCAGAGGTTAGCCCCAAAGTGGAGGTGGCGTGTGATCAAGTAGAGGCAAGGAGGAAACAGTGGAAGCTGTGGATGGATGATGCAGAGCCAGGAATGGACTGTGAGTTCTCAGATGTGCAGCAAATGGGAAAAGCATTAGACAGAGCCAAGAAGAGAGGCGCTGAATGTGTGAACACACCTGTCAATCACTGGGTTTCCCTGTGGCTCAGATGGTAGAAAATCTGCCTGCAAGGTGGGAGACCTGGGTCCAATCCCTGGGTTGGGAAGATCCCCTGGAATCAATCCCTAAGGGCTTCCCAGGTAGTACTAGTGGTAAAGAATCCACCTGCCAATGCAGGAGACCCAGGAGACATGGGTTTCAGCCTCAGCTCAGGAAGTGCGAGGTGCGAAGTTGCTTCAGTCATGTCTGACTCTTTGTGACCTCATGGACTGTAGCCTGCCAGGCTCCTCTGCCCATGAGATTCTCCAGGAAAGAATACTGGAGTGGGTTGCCATTTCCTTCTCCAGATCTTCCAGATCCAGGGATCAAGCCTGCCTCTCTTATGCCTCCTGTATTGAAAGGGGTCTTCAGCACTAGTGCCACCTGGGAAGCTGGGTAGGGAAGTAGGAAATAGCAACCTGCTTCAGTATCCTTGCCTAGAAAATTTCATGGACAAAGGAGCCTGGTGGGTTATAGTCCATGAGGCTGAAGAGAGCCAGACGTGACTGAGTACAGTACAGCAATCAATCACTAATTGATCTATCCAGATAATACTCTGAAAACTACCCAGTGTTCTCATTTTAGAAAGAAGACAGCTGAGTCCTAAGAAATATAGCTCAGTTCCCATTCTTAGGAATAATAGTAACTATGTATGAATGCCAGTTATTATTCTGATTTTTTTTTTTTTTTTTGGCCATGCATCATGTGGAATTTCAGTTCCCCAACCAGTTTCCCCACCAAGGATCAAACCGGTGCCCCTGCAGTGGAAGCATGGAGTCCTAACCACTGGAAGGACTGCCGGGGTAGTCCCTATTTTGAGTATCCTACATGTACCATTTCCTACATTTCTCACACAGATGACCCTGGTAAAGACCATCGGCATGCTCATTTTACAGATGGAGGGAAAACACGAAGGGGTTCAGTCACACAGCTAGTTCATGGGAGGACCAGGATTTCTTTAAATCCAGGCAGCAGGAGCCCTGAGCCTATTTCTTACCTACTATGCTTGTAACATTCTCACATCAATCCAAAGCCATAGCCCAGGATGTATGAGGAGCAGACAGAGAACAGGATTCTTGAAGCAGAAAGTCCCTGACTCTGTGTGTGACGCGTGTCTGTTTCTGGTCCCCAGCCTCCTTTCCTCAAGTTCTAATAGTCCATATTAATTCTTATAATTACAATCTGTGAATGACAGCCCTGCCTGGTTATTACCGTAATTTGAGTTTGTGGAAAAAGCAATTATGATTATCAAGCAATTGGCAGAAGTAACTCACAATCTGGGAGGGTTTTTGCTTTTTCAGATCAAGTTGCTAAGGAGAAAATAACTACATAGCTAGGAGGGGAAAAAAAAAAAACAGAAAAGGTGAGATGAGCTGGGACATATCAGACATTGGGCTTGTTGTTTTGTTTCCACAAACAAATTCTTATTTTGGAATATTGATATAAGAAAGGTGAACATCAGAAAATTAAAACGTGTGCTTTTGGGATTAGAATTTCCCTGAAGAAGAAAATGGCAACCCACTCCAGTCTTCTTGCCTGGGAAACCCCGTGGCCAGAGGAGCCTGGCGGGCTAAAGTCCATGGGGTTGTAAGATGCCTTAGCGTCTAAACCACCGCTGCCGCCGTCTTTGACAGATTGCTTATTCATTCATTCAACAAGTGTCTGTAGGATGGCAGCTGTGTGCCAGCATTGTTCTAAATGCTGGAGGTGCTGTGGCAGGAAAAAAAAAAAGACCCAGTTCCTCCCTTCATAGAAGTTAACAGTGTAGGCCAGAGGTCAGCAAACATCTTCTGTAAAGGGATAGATAGTAAATAGGTTAGACTGTGCAGGCTATACAGTCTCTAAATCACCTACTCAACTGTGGTGTTGTCTAGTCACTAAGTCCAACTCTTTTGTGACTCCATGGACGGTAACCCACCAAGACTCTTCTGTCTGTGGGATTCTCCAGGCAGGAATATTGGAGTGGGGGGCTTCCCCTGGTGGTCCAGTGGGTAAGGACACCGCCTTGCAGTGCAAGGGGCGCCGGTTCGATCCCTGGCCTGGGAAGATCCCACGTGCCGCGGAGCGGCTGGACTGATGTGTCCAATCACCGAGCCAGAGCTCTGGCACGCTTGCGCCCAGAGCCGGTGCTCTGCGACAAGAGAGGCCACCGCAATGGGAGGCCCACAGGAGCCAAAGAACAAAGACGGATGAAAATGGAGAAATGAAAGACCAATAGAAGTGGCCTGCCCGCTCCCCTCCCTCCCCAACCCGATCCCCGCCCAAAATAAATAAATAAATAAATCTTTAAAAAAAAAAAAAAAAAGAATATTGGAGTGGGTAGCCACTTCCTATTCCAAGGGATCTTCCTGACTCAGGGATTGAACCCACATCTCCTGCACTGGCATGCACATTTTTTTTTACCACTGAGCCACCGGGGAAGCCCAAAGACAATACAGAAACAAAAAGACATGTCTGTGTTCCAGTTAACGGTTTATTTACAAAAATCAGTTGTAAGGTAAATTTGCCCACCAGGCTGTAATTAGCCATGCCTGATCTAGAGGAAGAAACAAACACTAACCAAATAATTATACATATGATCACATGTGCAAAGGCCTTGTGTCACAGAGGGCACATGTAGGTTATTGGGGTGGATAGAGGCCAGTGGGGCTACTGCTAAATGAATGAGGGAAGGATCACGCGAGTGAAACTGGAAACAGAGAGAGAGACAGACTAACACTTCTTTTAGGATGCTCAGGATTTTCATCTTTACATATCAACCACAGGCCATCATTGAATTGTTTACAGCAGAGTGGAGATACCAAATTTGAGCTTCATAAGTTTCATTCACTGCTGTGGGTAAAAAGCACTGGATGGAATTTCTTCATGTGAAGCACAGGGTGGAGATACTTGCCCTGTGGACTGGACAGTTCATGATGACAAGCAAATTGCACACGTGGTATGTATGTGTTTTATAAACTATAAATGATACAGTAAACGATATAGCGATAACTTCCAAGAACCAACACAGTCAGAAGGCCCTGTACATAGTTGTGACTTTTCTCTGTGAACTGTGGAGTCTGCACTCAGGAAAGAGATCGCTTTGTTTACGTTAACCGGCTTCCTTCACCAGGGTAACTAATCCTAAGGGTGTTCACGAAAGAAGAGGAACCTCTCTCCCTCTCTCATTCTGCTGCTGCTCTTCCTTCTCCCAAGCACATCTGGGTGCTGCCTGGAGCCCAGGTCTGGCGCCAAACCCATGAGCATTTGCCAAGAATAAAAGCTTCTCAAGAATGAGATGGATCCTGGGGCATCCTCTCCAGAGAAGCTGGATAAAGAGAATTTAGTGGGTAAGTTCATTTTTCCTGACTTAAGCTTGTTTTATTTCTGTTGCACAAAATGAGACTTGTATCATTGCAGAGAGTGAGCTCCAGGTGGGTTAGTACACGTGGAGATTAGCTTCCCTTTCATTCAGAGCCCAGGAGTTTGAATTCACGGCTTATGGGTTTTATTTGCTTCTTGAAGACCTGCGACTTGTTCTTTTTCTGAAGTGTTAGATAGAATTTGTGTTTATCTTTGTATTCATTTTTTTTTTTGCATTAACTAGCAAAGTTATGTTGAACAGGCTATAACTCATCCATTTTCAAATAACATCTGATGATGCTTTGATTAAATAGAAAAGTTGATTCGCCATGTTTGATATACTGATCTCTCAAGTTGAGGAAAATAAAGCAACCTGTAGGTTTCAAGTGTACCTTGAAAACTAATGGCTCTTCTTGCAGAGCATTTCACTTGCATTATTTTAAACCTTATGATATTTCTAAGGTAGATTCTTTTACAACTTCATTTTATGGTGGAGAATACTGAGTCTTGGAGAGTTTGAAAACTTGGAGGTCCAGAAAGTGATGATGGTGATGGTGATGGTGTGTGTGTGTGTGTGTGTGTGTCCTAACCAATGCTCTATACTTTATGTTGCCCAAGATGTCTTAGTGCAAGTTAAAAATGGAGAACACGTTTCATATGATCAGTTTGTAAAAGAAAATATATACATTAGAGGTATTTATTTTTCCTGAATTGGGAAAGAGACTTTTCTCTTGAAGTAGACCTAACAACATGGATATATAGAAGACCACATCCATCCTTTGGAAGGTGCGTAAACTTCCAGGGTAGACTTGATTCATTTCTTTTAAAGATTCAGAATTATTTTATTTTTGTACTTCCTAGTGAACTGTGGAGTCTGCACTCAGGAAAGAGATCGCTTTGTTTACGTTAACCGCTTCCTTCACCAGGGTAACTAATCCTAAGGGTGTTCACGAAAGAAGAGGAACCTCTCCCTCTCTCATTCTGCTGCTGCTCTTCCTTCTCCCAAGCACATCTGGGTGCTGCCTGGAGCCCAGGTCTGGCGCCAAACCCATGAGCATTTGCCAAGAATAAAAGCTTCTCAAGAATGAGATGGATCCTGGGGCATCCTCTCCAGAGAAGCTGGATAAAGAGAATTTAGTGGGTAAGTTCATTTTTCCTGACTTAAGCTTGTTTTATTTCTGTTGCACAAAATGAGACTTGTATCATTGCAGAGAGTGAGCTCCAGGTGGGTTAGTACACGTGGAGATTAGCTTCCCTTTCATTCAGAGCCCAGGAGTTTGAATTCACGGCTTATGGGTTTTATTTGCTTCTTGAAGACCTGCGACTTGTTTTTTTTCTGAAGTGTTAGATAGAATTTGTGTTTATCTTTGTATTCATTTTTTTTTTTGCATTAACTAGCAAAGTTATGTTGAACAGGCTATAACTCATCCATTTTCAAATAACATCTGATGATGCTTTGATTAAATAGAAAAGTTGATTCGCCATGTTTGATATACTGATCTCTCAAGTTGAGGAAAATAAAGCAACCTGTAGGTTTCAAGTGTACCTTGAAAACTAATGGCTCTTCTTGCAGAGCATTTCACTTGCATTATTTTAAACCTTATGATATTTCTAAGGTAGATTCTTTTACAACTTCATTTTATGGTGGAGAATACTGAGTCTTGGAGAGTTTGAAAACTTGGAGGTCCAGAAAGTGATGATGGTGATGGTGATGGTGTGTGTGTGTGTGTGTGTGTCCTAACCAATGCTCTATACTTTATGTTGCCCAAGATGTCTTAGTGCAAGTTAAAAATGGAGAACACGTTTCATATGATCAGTTTGTAAAAGAAAATATATACATTAGAGGTATTTATTTTTCCTGAATTGGGAAAGAGACTTTTCTCTTGAAGTAGACCTAACAACATGGATATATAGAAGACCACATCCATCCTTTGGAAGGTGCACGTGGGAGGAATCTTCCAGGGTAGACTTGATTCATTTCTTTTTAAAGATTCAGAATTTATTTTATTTTTAAAATTTTTATGTATTTATTTACTTAATTTTGGCTATTTTGAGTTTTCACTGAGGCCACAGGCTCTCCTCTAGTTGCAGACAGTGGGGGCTAGTCTCTAGTTGAGGTGAGCAGGCTTCTTTTTTTTATTTATTTGGCTGTACTGGGTCTTAGTTGTGGGACTTGGAATCTTTAGTTGCAGTATGTGGGATCTAGTTCCCTGATCAGGGACAGAACCCAGGCCCCCTGCATTAGGAGCATGGTGTCTTAGCCACTGGACCACCAGGGGAGTCCCTGAGCAGGCTTCTTGTTGCAGTGACTTCTCTTGTTGTGGAACCCGGGCTCCAGGGCACAGAGGCTTCAGTAGTAGTTGTGGCTCTGAGGCCCTACAGCACAGGCTCCATAGTTGCGGCTCATGGGTTTAGTCTAAGCTCTGCAGCATATGGGATCTTCTCGGATCAGAAATCGAACCCGTGTCTCCTGCATTGGCAGGTGAACTCTTTACGCCTGAGCTACCAGGGAAGCCCCAATTCATTTTTTAAGTAAGAAATTTCATGAGACTTTTGAGTTTCCATTTAACAGGTTAAGACATTGACTGGATAAATGGCACGATTGAAGCTGTATCACCATTGAAATACTGTAAAGCATTCATGGATTGACTTGGTTTGGATGTTTGACTATACTGGAAAATCTGCCCTATTACAGAACAAACAGAAGTAAGGCTTATGCATTACAACTTCTGCTTTCATGTGCTCTGGGTAGGTTCTGAGATGCAATGTCAGTCCTTCTCTGAGATTTGTGAGGTATCTGCCCTTGCTCTCCTTCGTCCTGGGCACGTCTACAAGACAACACCATCCAGTCCTTCAAGCTGAACAGGAATTTCCACACACAATGTTGAGAGGATTAAATGAATAACCGAGTCCTAGTTATCACCCCCCAGCAGGAGCCCTCTGCAGAAGGAGCCTCCGGTTTGTCCCAACTTTCTAAAGCCACCAGGGTGCATTGCTCCCTGACTCCGAGTTCCGTGACGTCACAGGGGTAGATCAGAATGTACAGAATGCTATAAATTAGGGCTTCCTCCCCCAGGGACCTCATTGTTATTAGTACAGCACTTCTCATTAGCCTTGGACATGAAATCCTACCCCTTTGTATTTTTCTTTCCTGTTTTTCTTTAGGAGGTAAAGTGACATTAATTGGAATCTTGATCACCCCAATCTTACTTATCGATGTCAATGTGCAAGAGAACTGTCCTGGGGAGTTTTTAAAAATGAAAGTCTGGTCCTCACCCCTGTAAGTTCTCTTCTCAGACCTTCTGGGTCTGGGATGGAATTAGAAGTTTGCCTTCAAATAAATTCCTAAAATAGTGAGGCTGCCAGACTAAGACAACACTTTGAATCACCCAGTATTTCTTAAATTTAGCAATTCTACATTAAAAAAAAAAAAAAGCTCTTGATACAATTTGTGTGCCTATTCCAGAGAAAAGGCAGGAGGGTGATGACTTACCGGTGATAAAAAGAGAGTGTTTACTCATTAGGCTTCGCTTTAGATTTTATGCTGGTGCTTAAAATTCTTTTGTTTTCCTTTTTTGTTTTTTGGTATTCTTCCCTCAGGGGCATTTTAATTTACTTATTTGTTTCAGAAGTTCGTACATACTATTTCTAAGTTAGATATAATTTAAATGAGGGGGCTTCCCTGGTGGACCAGTGGGTAAGGACACTGCCTTGCAGTGCAAGGGGTGCCGGTTCGATCCCTGGCCTGGGAAGATCCCATGTGCCGAGGAGTGGCTGGACCGATGTGTCCAATTACCGAGCCGGAGCTCTGGAGCGCATGCGCCCAGAGCCAGTGCTCTGCAGCGACAGAGGTCACCGCAATGGGAGGCCTACAAGAGCCAAAGAACAAAGACAGATGAAAATAGAGAAATGAAAGACCAATAGAAGTGGCCTGCCTGTCCCCCTCCCTCCCCCACCCCCCAAAAAAATTTAAATGAGGGTTTTTTTTTTTTTTTTTTACTGTTTGCTTTTACAGAGTTTTGTTGTTTATGGATATGTATAATCCCAGATTATACATTAAAATTTTTGATTCACCTAAGAAAGGACCAGGAAATTGCTGGGGCTCTACTGACTATATCTCCCCAAGATCAGAGGTGAACAGAAAAGGGGGAAGAATTTGTAACACGCCTCCCTCCTCAGGCCCCAGGCCAAGTGTTCTCATTCTACACACATTTTACTCCTCAGCACCCGTTCCCTGCCCCCAAAAGCTTCTGGGTCTTTCCTGCTCTGAAAACACGAAGGACTTTTTTTTAACTTAACCTGAGTAGTTTTTTATTTTTCGATTGCTTTATAAAATTTTAAAGGTAGCAAAACATAACAGACCTCC
This sequence comes from Tragulus kanchil, assembly GCA_022376925.1. NCBI lineage: Eukaryota > Metazoa > Chordata > Mammalia > Artiodactyla > Tragulidae > Tragulus > Tragulus kanchil. The sequence continues at coordinate 69,346,731 of JAIOJX010000003.1, read as the reverse complement.
AAGCAGTTTTGGGGATGCAATGTTGGTCCTTCTGAGCCCTTTCTGAGCCATCTAAACCAGTCATACGTCTATCACTCAGAATTACCCGTTAATATTTTAGTCAATTTTCATCCAATGTTTTTTATGATTTTTCTGGATGGGGACCATTTTTAAAGTCTTCATTGAATTTATTACAATATCACTTCTTTTTTATGTTTTGATTTTATGCCAAGAAGTGTGTGAGATCTAAACTCGCCAGTCAGGGACTGAACCCACAACCCCTGCATTGGAAGGTGAAGTTTTAACTACTGGACCTTCAGGAAAGTCTCCATCCAGTATTTTTTCTAAGTACATTGTTTTTTTTTTTTTTGCTAAGAGGCATTATACTGTTCATATCATTTTACATCTTACTATTTTTTTTCTTTTAACAATATACCATAGCAATTTTCTTATGTTTTTATAACTTAAAGATTTTTTATAATATGATATTGTGTCAATATCATTCATGGTTCACTTAATTATCCCTCCATTGTACTTTAGGGATGTTTTGATTTACCAGTCTTATAAATAACACTGTCATGAAAATGGGCATAAATCTTAAGGACAAAGTATTTGTACTTGTTGCTGTAGTTATTTCAGACAGAAAAAGGAGGATAGGGGAAAGAAGAGAATGATGCAAGGGAAATATTTTCTCTTTATTTTCTTCCTGTAATGGTGGGGGTTAAGAATGTGAGACAACAACTATGAAAGAGAAGACCTGAGAACGTATGGTTCTCAGGCTAATTGACTCCCTTGAGAGCAAACAGAATCTCCTCTGATGGATCATTATTTCCAAACAAGAAAGTTCAAACAGAGCAATAGGTCTATCCTGTGGCCAAGCATCATTTTTGATAATCCAAAGCACTGAGGGCACTGCCCACTTCATTCATTCAATAATGAATCTAGAACTTACTGTGTATCAGGAGATGGAGATGTCAGAATAAAATACCAGATCTCAAATAAAGGTTTAAAAAAAAAAAAAAACTAAAAAAATAAAAAATAAAATACCAGATCTCAAAGCACTGAAAATCTCCAGGACTCACTAGGGGGCCTCCTAATATGGCTAACAATTCCTTTGTGTGTATGTGTGTGTGTGTGTGTGTGTGCGTGTGTGTGCAGTTGCTTCAGTTGTGTCTGACTCTTTGTGAGCCTATGGACTGTAGCTCACCGGGTTCCTCTGTCCATGGGATTCTCCAGGCAAGAATCCTGGAGTGGGTTGCCATGCCCTCCTCTAGGGATCTTCCCAACCCAGGGATCTAACCCGAGTCTCTCGTGTCTCCTGCATTGACAGGTGGGTTCTCTACCACTAGCGTCACCTGGGAAACCCTGTACTTTTATACATGGAATCAGAAAGTATATACTTTTGTGTCTGGCTTATTTTGCTTAATATTTTGTCTATGAGATTCATCCATATTTTGAATATTCTATAGAAGTAACCTTGTCTTTTTTCTTTCTGAGTAATCTTTTTTATTGTTATTATCTGAGTGATCTTTTTTATGAACCCAGATTGCGCTAGTGGTAAAGAACCTGTCTGCCAGTGCAGAAAACTAAGAGATGCAGGTTCGATCTCTGGGTAAGGAAGATCTCCTGGAGAAGGAAGTAGCCAGGTTGCTGCAGAATTCTTGAGCAACAATACAGCCTGCTCCAGGCATGGATTGCATGTTTTATTGATCTAATATTTAGATACTCTGGGCCAAGCCAAAGTAGGGAAAGAAGAGAATGATGAAAGGGGAAATATTTTCTCTTTATTTTCTTCCTGTAATGGTGGGGTTAAGAATGTGAGACAACAACTATGAAAGAGAAGACCTGAGAACGTATGGTTCTCAGGCTAATTGACTCCCTTGAGAGCAAACAGAATCTCCTCTGATGGATCATTATTTCCAAACAAGAAAGTTCAAACAGAGCAATAGGTCTATCCTGTGGCCAAGCATCATTTTTGATAATCCAAAGCACTGAGGGCACTGCCCACTTCATTCATTCAATAATGAATCTAGAACTTACTGTGTATCAGGAGATGGAGATGTCAGAATAAAATACCAGATCTCAAATAAAGGTTTAAAAAAAAAAAAAAACTAAAAAAATAAAAAATAAAATACCAGATCTCAAAGCACTGAAAATCTCCAGGACTCACTAGGGGGCCTCCTAATATGGCTAACAATTCCTTTGTGTGTATGTGTGTGTGTGTGTGTGTGTGCGTGTGTGTGCAGTTGCTTCAGTTGTGTCTGACTCTTTGTGAGCCTATGGACTGTAGCTCACCGGGTTCCTCTGTCCATGGGATTCTCCAGGCAAGAATCCTGGAGTGGGTTGCCATGCCCTCCTCTAGGGGATCTTCCCAACCCAGGGATCTAACCCGAGTCTCTCGTGTCTCCTGCATTGACAGGTGGGTTCTCTACCACTAGCGTCACCTGGGAAACCCTGTACTTTTATACATGGAATCAGAAAGTATATACTTTTGTGTCTGGCTTATTTTGCTTAATATTTTGTCTATGAGATTCATCCATATTTTGAATATTCTATAGAAGTAACCTTGTCTTTTTTCTTTCTGAGTAATCTTTTTTATTGTTATTATCTGAGTGATCTTTTTTATGAACCCAGATTGCGCTAGTGGTAAAGAACCTGTCTGCCAGTGCAGAAAACTAAGAGATGCAGGTTCGATCTCTGGGTAAGGAAGATCTCCTGGAGAAGGAAGTAGCCAGGTTGCTGCAGAATTCTTGAGCAACAATACAGCCTGCTCCAGGCATGGATTGCATGTTTTATTGATCTAATATTTAGATACTCTGGGCCAAGCCAAAGTTGGGAAAGAAGCAAGAAAGTCACCTAGTCTGTTTTATTTCCTAAAATTCATTCCCATTTTTAATGTCATCTAAGTGGGGTTAGTGATCTAGAATATTCTTCCCTACTTCTGAGCCTCATAGGCGTTAAAATCTTGCCTTGAGTGTTTGCCCTGAGTCCTGGAGGGTATGTAAGTCTCCTCCTGTGCTGTGGGTTGCATCTAAGCTCCAGAAACAATGCCCTGGAGGCATGCATCTCCAGCTTGAAGCTTGGTTCTGCTTCACCACCGAAGCTGGTGGAACTTGTGAGTTTCATTTTACTTAGATATGGGTGAAGGCGATGGTGACAACGCTAACTAGGAAGTTTTCTGGCTGCAGAACGAAGGGTTGGCCTCAGTTGTCTCTGAAGCTCTTCCAGCTGAAGTCCCGGAGTCCTTCTCCCCAGGGTCAGCAGCGATGGGACTTGGGTTCTGTGCCTTGCGGCTCCTCCTCCAGGGAAAGATGTTCAGTAGACGTTTTGCTATTCCTCATCCCCCTCACTTCACCTGTTGGGTACATCTGCAAGGAAAGCCCAGCAGAGCAGGGACCCTGTTATCACTCCTGTCCTGTTGTCAGTTTCCCTGCGGGATACGAGCTCTTGTTGGAAAGTTCCTCACCTTATTCGCTTTTGTATCTGCAGGGTGGTTGGCATATAACTGGTCAACAGTGAACAAAAGTGCCAGTGTTAGTCACGTAGTCGTGTCCGATTCTTTGTGACCCTATGGACTGTGGCCTGCCAGGCTTCCCTGTCCATGGAATTCTTCAGGCAAGAATACTGGAGTGGGTTGCCATTTCCTCCTCCAAAGGATCTTCCTGACCCAGGGATCCAATCCAGGTCTCTGGTGTTGCCAACAGATTCTTTACCATGTGAACCATAGAGGAAGCCCATGGGGCTTCCATGGTGGTCCAGCGGGTTGAGACACCGCCTTGCAGTACAAGGAGCGCGGTTCGATCCCTGGCCTGGGCAGATCCCACGTGCGCGGAGCGGCTGGACCGATGTGTCCAACTAGTGAGTCAGCCTCCAGGCTGGTTATTTTGATCTATTTTAATCTCTGGGCCAAGCCAAAGTTGGGAAAGAAGCAAGAAAGTCACCTAGTCTGTTTTATTTCCTAAAATTCATTCCCATTTTAATGTCATCTAAGTGGGGTTAGTGATCTAGAATATTCTTCCCTACTTCTGAGCCTCATAGGCGTTAAAATCTTGCCTTGAGTGTTTGCCCTGAGTCCTGGAGGGTATGTAAGTCTCCTCCTGTGCTGTGGGTTGCATCTAAGCTCCAGAAACAATGCCCTGGAGGCATGCATCTCCAGCTTGAAGCTTGGTTCTGCTTCACCACCGAAGCTGGTGGAACTTGTGAGTTTCATTTTACTTAGATATGGGTGAAGGCGATGGTGACAACGCTAACTAGGAAGTTTTCTGGCTGCAGAACGAAGGGTTGGCCTCAGTTGTCTCTGAAGCTCTTCCAGCTGAAGTCCCGGAGTCCTTCTCCCCAGGGTCAGCAGCGATGGGACTTGGGTTCTGTGCCTTGCGGCTCCTCCTCCAGGGAAAGATGTTCAGTAGACGTTTTGCTATTCCTCATCCCCCTCACTTCACCTGTTGGGTACATCTGCAAGGAAAGCCCAGCAGAGCAGGGACCCTGTTATCACTCCTGTCCTGTTGTCAGTTTCCCTGCGGGATACGAGCTCTTGTTGGAAAGTTCCTCACCTTATTCGCTTTTGTATCTGCAGGGTGGTTGGCATATAACTGGTCAACAGTGAACAAAAGTGCCAGTGTTAGTCACGTAGTCGTGTCCGATTCTTTGTGACCCTATGGACTGTGGCCTGCCAGGCTTCCCTGTCCATGGAATTCTTCAGGCAAGAATACTGGAGTGGGTTGCCATTTCCTCCTCCAAAGGATCTTCCTGACCCAGGGATCCAATCCAGGTCTCTGGTGTTGCCAACAGATTCTTTACCATGTGAACCATAGAGGAAGCCCATGGGGCTTCCATGGTGGTCCAGCGGGTTGAGACACCGCCTTGCAGTACAAGGAGCGCCGGTTCGATCCCTGGCCTGGGCAGATCCCACGTGCCGCGGAGCGGCTGGACCGATGTGTCCAACTAGTGAGTCAGAGCTCTGGAGTGCGTGCGCCCAGAGCCGGTGCTCTGCGACGAGAGAGGCCACTGCAATGGGAGGCCCACACAGGCCAAAGAACAAAGATGGAAATAAATGAAAGACCAACAGAAGTGGTCAAAAAAAAAAAAAAAAAATGGAAGTCCATGATAGGTTAAAAAAAAAAAACCCTTCTTAAATGGATGAAAGAGAAATCAGGGGTCAGTTTGCTGAGGGCAGCAAAGTCCAGTTCTCCACCAGGAAGTACCAGGATGACAGCTTTGCGATACAGCTGCAGTTACCCATAGAAACCACCTGTACACAAATTAGGATAAAGCAGGAGAGGATCAGAAGTGCTCTGGGCTATCAGAGAGTGTAGCCTCTTTCCATCATCGCCTCAGGGGAAAGGGTGGGGGAAGGCTCTGGAAGAGTCCTTGGGTAGGCTGAGGTAAAGGTTGGGTAAAGGGACATATCTAAAGGGCCTTCGTAATACAATCTCAGTATTCCCCTTGAGTCGGAATTATAATCCTCAAATCCACTTCCTGTCACAGCATCCGGCTTTGTGGGAGGTGTGGGAGGTGGGGAAGGAGAAGGCTGGCTGAAGGATCTGCTCAGCAGGAGGCTGCAAAAGCTGCAAAAGCGCCTGGGTGCTCCCCTGGAGTGGAGCGGTGCTCACTAGGCTGAGCTGCAGAGCCCTGAGGGGGAAGCCGATAGCCCCGCTCCTCTGGCAGCTAATGACACCCCCAGGCTCCACCTATCCTCCCAGGGGCAGCCGCTTGGGGAATACTAATGCTCAGGTGTAAATCCTGGAAGATGAATCCTGTCCTTATCTCTGGTCTCTCTAGGCACATTTAGTGTTTAAGAGAGCCTACCTCTCAGGTAATGATGCTGGGGCTGGATGGGACCGTGGCGGAGCTCCTGGAGGTCAGGGCAGTTTTCTCTACGACAAGCACTTGCTTTTGCAGCTGGGTAGCTTGTCTAGACGTGCCTGGGGCTTTCTCAGGGCATAAGGCCTAGCTGAGGTCCTTGTTGGAGTCCTAGCTTCCTGTGCGTGAGGCGCTGTGAAGTCCCAGCCCCCAGCGCCCCTACGCTTCTGAACACCAGCAATGGTGGTGTCAGCCTGGGGGGAACACACCAAAGGGGCAAGGACTGTGCTGCTTTCTCCATGCTTTCTCCCAGATGCCAGGAAAGTGCCAAGTGTCTGGGAGAGGTGGGTCCAAGCAAGGTTACTGCAGCCTTGTTTGTAAAAGCAAAATTGCACCTAATTGTACTATCCAATGGACTTCCCTGGTGGCTCAAATGGTAAAGAATCGTCTGCAATGTGGGAGACTGGGTTCCATCCCTGGATTGGGAAGAGCCCCTGGAGAAGGAAATGGCAACCCACTCCTGTATTCTTGTCTGGAGGATTCCATGGACAGAAGCGTCTGGAGGGTCCATGGGGTTGCAAAGACACAAGACTGAGCGACTTTCACTTCATAATATCCATCAAGAGGAGAACACCTAAATAAAACTGAGTCTCAAACTTAGGAGAGGAGGCAACAATGAAGAAGAATAAGGCAGAACTGGAGGCGGTGACTTAGAGGTACCTCCAAAGTATATTCAGTTAATATATTTTGAAGGCAAAAGGAGAAGAGGAGGGCAGAGGATACGATGGTTCGATAGCATTGTTAGTTCAAGGGACATGAATCTGAACAAACTCTGGGAGGCAGGGGAGGACAGGGAAGCCTGGTGTGTGTCCATGGGGTCACAGAGAGTCTGACGTGACTGAGCGACTGAACAGCAACATTCTGTTTAAACAAAAAAAAAGGAGCAGTTTTGTGATGCCATTTCTCACAAAACCAAAACCAAGGTTTTCTAACTATAGATACACCTGTGTAAATACACAGTAATGGGTCTGTAAGAACATATACCAAATGGGTAACTATGGAAGCTTTCCAGGTAAAAGTGGACTGAGGAGAGGGTGGTCGGGGGACTTTAGTTTTATTCATATTCCTTGGATGTTTTTAAACAATGAGAATGTATACCTACAACCTATGTCATTGGTAATAATTTTAAAAGCACTAATAAATAAAACACAACAAATATTCTGTGAGAAGGTACAAAATGTCTTTTTATCCTGCATAATGACAGTCCGATCCACCTCCATGTGGTCCAAAGCTCTGGAAAGTGATATTTTGGGAATTTAAACTTTGATGCTTGCAGGCAAACCCTTATGGTTATTGAGTAGATCTCTATGTGCCTTTAAAGCCTATAAAATATTTATGCTCAGAAGTTTTTAATATGTAATATGTATCTAGAACTCAGATACTTTTCATTTATTAGAATGTGGCAACTGAGAAGACTCAAAATAAATAGTGAGGATAGGGCCCATCAGAATAGGCACAGAGTACAAACTCTTTGAAGGGCACTTAACCATGGATCTATACTGTAAAGACTAATCCCTTTGCCCTAACATTTCCACTGCTGGAAATTCATCCTACACAAGTACATGAAGACACCTATTAGGACGCCTCACAGTGTTACCTCTAAGAGCAAAATCTTAGTAACCCTTGTAAATATTCATAAGTGTGTGTTTGCCAATAAACTGGTAGCAGTTAAATGGCTCAGTGAGATAAGAAGTGGTATTCTTGAGGCTTCATGACTTCTAGAGATGCCTGAGGAAGAGGCAATGATGACCCTGCCTCTCCGCCCTGGGCAGTAGTGTGGATGGTTAAGGCATTCCCTGAGACAGGGATAGAACTGTTGTGGAGTGTCTGGGTGGAGATACTGGCAAATATAAATAGTTCTAGTGCTTGTGTGGAGAGTGTGAAATCAATGAGAGGCTGTGTAGGGGTGAGGGTGGAGTTGGTTTTTTGTTTTTTTTTTTAAAAAAAGAGAACAGAAAGCAGGAAGGATTTGAAACTAGGTGAAACAGTGAATATAAAAATTTCTAAAGTACAAGGATCAGCCAGACCTGGATGCTAGACAGTCAAGCATCAGAGCCCTTGAGAACTTATGTAATTGATGTGATTAAAGCTATAACACTTTAAGTGGTTGAAGTATGATTTGAACTTAGTTCCATCTCTTGCCAGGTGATACTTGAGTTAAATGTCCCTGTCATGGTAACCTTTGTGACTAATAAATAAAACACAACAAATATTCTGTGAGAAGGTACAAAATGTCTTTTTATCCTGCATAATGACAGTCCGATCCACCTCCATGTGGTCCAAAGCTCTGGAAAGTGATATTTTGGGAATTTAAACTTTGATGCTTGCAGGCAAACCCTTATGGTTATTGAGTAGATCTCTATGTGCCTTTAAAGCCTATAAAATATTTATGCTCAGAAGTTTTTAATATGTAATATGTATCTAGAACTCAGATACTTTTCATTTATTAGAATGTGGCAACTGAGAAGACTCAAAATAAATAGTGAGGATAGGGCCCATCAGAATAGGCACAGAGTACAAACTCTTTGAAGGGCACTTAACCATGGATCTATACTGTAAAGACTAATCCCTTTGCCCTAACATTTCCACTGCTGGAAATTCATCCTACACAAGTACATGAAGACACCTATTAGGACGCCTCACAGTGTTACCTCTAAGAGCAAAATCTTAGTAACCCTTGTAAATATTCATAAGTGTGTGTTTGCCAATAAACTGGTAGCAGTTAAATGGCTCAGTGAGATAAGAAGTGGTATTCTTGAGGCTTCATGACTTCTAGAGATGCCTGAGGAAGAGGCAATGATGACCCTGCCTCTCCGCCCTGGGCAGTAGTGTGGATGGTTAAGGCATTCCCTGAGACAGGGATAGAACTGTTGTGGAGTGTCTGGGTGGAGATACTGGCAAATATAAATAGTTCTAGTGCTTGTGTGGAGAGTGTGAAATCAATGAGAGGCTGTGTAGGGGTGAGGGTGGAGTTGGTTTTTTGTTTTTTTTTTTAAAAAAAGAGAACAGAAAGCAGGAAGGATTTGAAACTAGGTGAAACAGTGAATATAAAAATTTCTAAAGTACAAGGATCAGCCAGACCTGGATGCTAGACAGTCAAGCATCAGAGCCCTTGAGAACTTATGTAATTGATGTGATTAAAGCTATAACACTTTAAGTGGTTGAAGTATGATTTGAACTTAGTTCCATCTCTTGCCAGGTGATACTTGAGTTAAATGTCCCTGTCATGGTAACCTGTGACTAGCAAAAAGACACGTGATATAATGAGCTGGTATAACACAATTCCATGAAAAAACAGAAGTGTCAAATATCAGTGTCTTGACGGGTCTCTGTAACATTTATCAATCTGTAACATGGGAATAATGGTAGTAATACACATTACTAAGGTAGATACTGGGGCTTTCCCAATGACTCAATGGGCAAAGAATCAGTCATGCAGGAGACATAGCAGATGTGGGTTCAATCCCTGGATCAGGAAGATTCCCTAGAGGAGGGCATGGCAACCTATTCCACTAGTCTTGCCTGAGAAATCCCGTGGGCAGAGAAGCCTGGCAGGCTCTAGTTCAAAGGATCACAAAGAGTCAGACACAACTAAGTGACTAAGCACAAGCTTGAAGGGCAATATTAATGTGTGGATTGGGTGCCTTATATAAAATAAGTTCAGTTCATCGAGGTAGGTAACATCTGTCCCCATCCTAGATGAAGAAGCAGAGACTCAGAAAGATGGAGTGGCTTTTCTGAGGCCACAGCACTAGTGAGTTAAAGACTGTCGTAGCAAGTCAAATGTAAGCACTCTCAACAATGTTTTCCCTCATGCTACTGGCTTTCCTTTGGGGATAATAGAGAACTCACCTATCTGCTTCAGAGGTGGAGAATCCTGGGGGCCCAGGAATCTTTATTTATTTATTTTGTTATTTTTTTGACTGCACCGTGAGACACACAGAATCTTCCCTGACCAGGGATGGAACCTGCAGCCCCTGCACTGGAAGCGTGGAGTCTTAACAGACTGCCAGGAAAGTCCCCAGGAATCTGTCTTTTAAGATGGCACCCTGGTGATTTTTTTTGGGTGGGGGGCACTTCTATTGGTTTTTCATGTATCTATTTTCATCCATGTTTGTTCTTTTGGCCTGTGTGGGCCTCCTATCGCAGTGGCCTCTCTCATCACAGAGCGCCGGCTCCGGGCGCATGTGCTCCAGAGCTCCGACTTGGTAGTTGGACACATCGGTCCAGCCGCTCCGCGGCACGTGGGATCTTCCCAGGCCAGGGATCCAACTGGCACCCCTTGCACTGCAAGGCAGTGTCCTTACCCACTGGACCACCAGGGAAGCCCACCCTGGTCATTTTGATGTGGGCAGTTTTATGTGTTTTGAGAATAATAAGCCATGGCAGCTGTATGTAAATATCATGGCTGTTATTATTATTGATTGCTATGAGAGCAATCAATTATTATTGATTGCTTCTTAGGAAGGACAGGTGCATTTTCATCTAAAAACCTGAAAGAATATATTTTCTGTGCATGTGTGTGTTTGTGGTGTTATTGCCATCATGAGTGTGTGTGGATTCAGGTTGCTTCCTCAGTCCCATTCTGGCTTGGCCCGCCCACCAGATGGCTTCTTCATTCATGTTGCCGAATCACTTTCCTAAGACCCATGTCAGTGACAGGCTTGCCTCCTTCTCATTTCCTAGGCATCAAGAGTAAGGGACTTGGTGCATGTGGCTGGATCCTGTTGTTCCTTTCTTTCCTGTTGATGATCATTACCTTCCCTATCTCCATATGGATATGCTTGAAGGTAACACTCTGGGAAACAGACTGGTCTCTCTATTTGAGCTGATGAACCATTAAGACTAACTACTCTCCCTTCATCTCTTAGATCATTAAGGAGTATGAACGTGCGGTTGTCTTCCGACTGGGACGCATCCAAGCTGACAAAGCCAAGGGACCAGGTATGGCACTGGTTTAGTTGAACTACCTCTGGGTTTAGTTGAACTCTCTGGCATTGCTAATGTTTGTTTTCAGCTCGTCAAAATGGCCATTTCATACAGTCTAACATTCTCGAAAGAAATGGCTATCCAAACAGCAACATAAAAGGCACGTGGACAAGAAGGGCTGTTTGCTATACTTCTTGAGTAGTTTTTGTTGTCTGCCCCCTACTATGATGCATTGAAAATGATTCTCTGTCCACCTGCAGTGTAGGGTATCTGGTGAACTTCCTTATTCACTCCATATGTTCTGCTCTTGGCCATGTACAGTAATAGATGCTCAGATATCTGTTACATTTTTAAAAATATGAGAACATTCAAAAGGAGAAGCTTGTTACAGAGACTTGACCATTTCAAGTAGTATAATCCTACTTGTCTGATATGGGACTTCCCTTGTAGTCCAACTGGCACCCCTTGCACTGCAAGGCAGTGTCCTTACCCACTGGACCACCAGGGAAGCCCACCCTGGTCATTTTGATGTGGGCAGTTTTATGTGTTTTGAGAATAATAAGCCATGGCAGCTGTATGTAAATATCATGGCTGTTATTATTATTGATTGCTATGAGAGCAATCAATTATTATTGATTGCTTCTTAGGAAGGACAGGTGCATTTTCATCTAAAAACCTGAAAGAATATATTTTCTGTGCATGTGTGTGTTTGTGGTGTTATTGCCATCATGAGTGTGTGTGGATTCAGGTTGCTTCCTCAGTCCCATTCTGGCTTGGCCCGCCCACCAGATGGCTTCTTCATTCATGTTGCCGAATCACTTTCCTAAGACCCATGTCAGTGACAGGCTTGCCTCCTTCTCATTTCCTAGGCATCAAGAGTAAGGGACTTGGTGCATGTGGCTGGATCCTGTTGTTCCTTTCTTTCCTGTTGATGATCATTACCTTCCCTATCTCCATATGGATATGCTTGAAGGTAACACTCTGGGAAACAGACTGGTCTCTCTATTTGAGCTGATGAACCATTAAGACTAACTACTCTCCCTTCATCTCTTAGATCATTAAGGAGTATGAACGTGCGGTTGTCTTCCGACTGGGACGCATCCAAGCTGACAAAGCCAAGGGACCAGGTATGGCACTGGTTTAGTTGAACTACCTCTGGGTTTAGTTGAACTCTCTGGCATTGCTAATGTTTGTTTTCAGCTCGTCAAAATGGCCATTTCATACAGTCTAACATTCTCGAAAGAAATGGCTATCCAAACAGCAACATAAAAGGCACGTGGACAAGAAGGGCTGTTTGCTATACTTCTTGAGTAGTTTTTGTTGTCTGCCCCCTACTATGATGCATTGAAAATGATTCTCTGTCCACCTGCAGTGTAGGGTATCTGGTGAACTTCCTTATTCACTCCATATGTTCTGCTCTTGGCCATGTACAGTAATAGATGCTCAGATATCTGTTACATTTTTAAAAATATGAGAACATTCAAAAGGAGAAGCTTGTTACAGAGACTTGACCATTTCAAGTAGTATAATCCTACTTGTCTGATATGGGACTTCCCTTGTAGTCCAATGGCTAAGACTCTGAGAGCCCAGTGTGGAGGACCGGGGGTAGATCCCTAGTCAGGGAACTAGATCCCACATGTCTCAACTAAGTTTGCATGTCTCAGTGAAGACCCAGCACAGTGTCTAACAAGGAACCTAAGAGAAAGAGGACAAGAACTGCTTGTTATGGGTATTTATATGAGTTCATCAAATAGAAGTATTGGAATTATCCAACTGAGGAATAACAGAGCAAAGTTAAACCCTTTCCAGTCACGGTTCACCTGGTGGAGTCAAGACGATAAGTTAGAATATAAATGGATTTGAGAGAGGTTGAATAGCCATCGCTTGGAGGACTCTGGAGAAAATCTCTTCTAAATGAATTTTCCCAGGAGAGCTCCCCACTAAATGTCCCAGGGTAACGACTCTCGTCATCACGTCTCTGGGGCTGAGGAGCTACCTCAGAAGGTCACCAGAGCCAGAGGGAATGGGCCAGATTGCTCACAGAGAAGCTCTCCACTTCCGTGAACTGTAAATTCTTCTTTAATAGTAAAAGTATTCATAACAAGAGCTACTATTTTTTGAGCACTTAATACATGTCTGGTCCCATGTTTTTTAAAATAATTTTATTTATTTTTGTTTTTGGTTGTTCTGGGTCCCACCTTGCTGTGTGGGCTTTTCTCTAGCTGTGGTGAGTCTACAGGCTACAGTCCATGAGGCGCAAAGAGTCGGACACGACTGAGTGACTAATACACATACACCTTTAACACAGGGAAAAACCAATTTCCAAAATATTCCTTTAAATAAATGTCAAATTCAGTACTTGAATAAGAAGAGGTCCAACTTTTAAAAATTTTAACTGGAAGGATAAATTGCTTTACAATATTGTGCTGGTTTCTGCCATATATCAACATGAGTCAGCCAGAGGTATACATATTCCCCTTCCTCTTGAAGAATATCTCATAATTAAATGTCAGGGCTTCCCTGGTGGTCCAGTGGTTAAGGTTCTATACTTTCACTGCAGGGGGTGTGGGTTGGATCCCTGTTGGGGGAGCAAATATCCCATATGCCTCTCGGCCAAAAAACTAAAACATAGAAGCAATATTGTAACAAATCCAATAAAGACTTTAAAAAATGATGCACATCAAAAAAATCTTAAAAAAGTAAAAAATAAAATTAAATGTCAGGGACCTTTAGCTTCTTAACCAAAGATTTTACTTTCTAAGAAATTACTTTCCTTTAGTCCTTGACTCATAGGAGGAAATGATTATCCAGTTATAGATGTCCTTATCAAAGATCATATGAGCAGTGTTTGTAGTCCCATGAAAATAATGCACTGTATAGCTCAGAGACAATTTGCTGCAATCATTTTCAATTGGGTGAAGTTTTAAACTGCATTTCCTTTTGCACAGGTCTGATTCTTATCCTGCCCTGCATAGATGTGTTTGTCAAAGTGGATCTTCGGACCGTGACTTGCAACATTCCTCCTCAGGAGGTAATGCTGATGAAAGACAGCTTTGTAGAAATAACACCAGTCTCTCCCCTGTTACACGGACAGTTGAGAATTTGTGTTTTCAAACGATAAAGGGAAGGATGAACTGAATTCTTAGAGACCTGAATAAGGAGTCTTAGGTGGCTCTTGAAACTTCTGGGCTTTTTTTTTTCTTGCCAAATGTGAATGAAGCCAAGAGCAAGGGCTGAATTGCTAGAAGACTTGGAATGACTGGGTGGGAGGAAGTCTGAAAGAAGAGAGAGAAAGGGTACAGAGGGTGGAGAACCTGAGGTGGCGAGCGACAAGCAGATGCTCGGGAGAGTCTGGTAAGTCACTGGAAGTGGGAGCTGAAGTTAACTTGCTGGATGGCAGTGACTCGTTAGGATATCCGTTTTGCCACCTTTTCAGAAAATGCTTTAATAATATCTAGATCTCTCACCTCTGCTTTAAATTTTTTTTTATGTATTTGAATGCAACAATGTGGTAATGGGCATGGAGAAAGAGCAGAGAGCGCAGGGCTCACCTGCAATTGGATTTCAAATAATTCTTTTCAGTTCTTAAAGTACGGAGACCAAATGAACCAAACCAATAACTGGGTAATAGGAAAGAGAAACAGAGTTACTAATAACAGTTATGCAACTTTCTGATAAAACAATCCAGGAAGAGAAAAGAAAATGTGCAGGTGACAAAGGGGATGAGAAGAGAGAAAAGTCAACATTTGGGAACAGATGTTAATTTTCCTTTCTCTGGGCCAGAAAACTCAATCAAGACCCAACACGAATGTCTGCACGCCACTGGTGGGAATTGCAAAGTGCTTAGTTTGGAATTTAGCCTTAATCATAAGAGACCTCTGGATGCTTAGAGATCTATCATGGGTTTTTATGACTCCATGGCAAACAGTTCTTTTCTTTTTTCTTTATGGTAAATAGTTCTAGATGGGAGAAGGAAGTTCTAAGGTTCTGCTCCCATGGTACCTCCCAAAATCTGATTTGCTCCTAAGTACTTCATCATGTTAATTCAGAATGACTAATGCAGAGCCTCTGTAAAGTTAACTAGGTTTTTCTTTATGTGAATGTAGAACACGGTCTCTGGTGCCATCTATGTTTTCTAAGAAGCATTGCTGTTCATCAAAAATGATGAAACTGAGAACCAAAAAGATTTCAGGCATCAGGGAAATGACGATTCTATGTCTGTTTAAAAGGCAGAATTTCAGCAGGGTCCTACATTTTAAAATGGAAGTACCTATTTCACCTCTAAGTAGGAGATTTGAGACTTCTCTAAGATAAATTACAGGGACAGGTACATAACACACCTATATGGAAATTTTGTTATTAACTAGGATGACAGTATATTCAAGCCAGGGCAGATTTTTGGTGATAATGACAGAAATTGTTAAAAATGCTCTCCTTTTGTGGAGAGGGCTCTGCGGCTGTCTGATGCTTTCTTGGTCATGGTGAAAGTCATGTGCATTCTCAGATGCTCAGTGGTGTCCGATTCTTTGTATGAAAGTCATACACATGTGATTTTCCATGTTCTTGCTCTCCAGATCCTCACCAGAGACTCTGTGACCACTCAGGTGGACGGGTGGTCTATTACAGGATCTACAGTGCTGTCTCAGCGGTTGCGAATGTCAATGATGTCCACCAAGCCACCTTCCTGCTGGCTCAGACCACTCTGACGGGGTGGTCTATAAAAAAAATGCTGGGTAATAGGAAAGAGAAACGGGAGTTTTTCAAATAATTCTTTTCAGTTCTTAAAGTACGGAGACCAAATGTAGGGGGCAACTTTTCTTTGATAAAACAATCCAGGAAGAGAAAAGAAAATGTGCAGGTGACAAAGGGGATGAGAAGAGAGACAAGTCAACATTTGGGAACAGATGTTAATTTTCCTTTCTCTGGGCCAGAAAACTCAATCAAGACCCAACACGAATGTCTGCACGCCACTGGTGGGAATTGCAAAGTGCTTAGTTTGGAATTTAGCCTTAATCATAAGAGACCTCTGGATGCTTAGAGATCTATCATGGGTTTTTATGACTCCATGGCAAACAGTTCTTTTCTTTTTTCTTTATGGTAAATAGTTCTAGATGGGAGAAGGAAGTTCTAAGGTTCTGCTCCCATGGTACCTCCCAAAATCTGATTTGCTCCTAAGTACTTCATCATGTTAATTCAGAATGACTAATGCAGAGCCTCTGTAAAGTTAACTAGGTTTTTCTTTATGTGAATGTAGAACACGGTCTCTGGTGCCATCTATGTTTTCTAAGAAGCATTGCTGTTCATCAAAAATGATGAAACTGAGAACCAAAAAGATTTCAGGCATCAGGGAAATGACGATTCTATGTCTGTTTAAAAGGCAGAATTTCAGCAGGGTCCTACATTTTAAAATGGAAGTACCTATTTCACCTCTAAGTAGGAGATTTGAGACTTCTCTAAGATAAATTACAGGGACAGGTACATAACACACCTATATGGAAATTTTGTTATTAACTAGGATGACAGTATATTCAAGCCAGGGCAGATTTTTGGTGATAATGACAGAAATTGTTAAAAATGCTCTCCTTTTGTGGAGAGGGCTCTGCGGCTGTCTGATGCTTTCTTGGTCATGGTGAAAGTCATGTGCATTCTCAGATGCTCAGTGGTGTCCGATTCTTTGTATGAAAGTCATACACATGTGATTTTCCATGTTCTTGCTCTCCAGATCCTCACCAGAGACTCTGTGACCACTCAGGTGGACGGGGTGGTCTATTACAGGATCTACAGTGCTGTCTCAGCGGTTGCGAATGTCAATGATGTCCACCAAGCCACCTTCCTGCTGGCTCAGACCACTCTGAGAAATGTCTTAGGAACACAGACCTTGTCCCAGATCCTAGCTGGCCGAGAAGAGATCGCCCACAGCATTCAGGTAAAGACACCGAGAACAAATAATCTGCACCATTAAATCTGCTCATTTTAATGATCAGGGATGGTCAAATATCAGCAGTTCAAAGTACCGCCCCCATGTGCACACGTACGCATCTACACAGCTGTTCTTAACAGATGGGCTTCAGCTTAGAACTTCATTTTTTTTTTTTTTTTTTTTTTTAGTAATCATGAGGTCCAGATTTAAATATCTGGGTGGGCAGAGGGAGCTGTTAGAATTGTACACCATATCCAGATTTTTGGAATTCAAAATTATGAATTAGTGTTATACACTTTTGCTTTACCTCCTCAGAAAGCTGACTTCATACTCCTAATGTCAGTAGCAATAGGAATAGTCATCATAATTATAATATTGATGAGGCTGTAGCAGGTGTCCCTCTCATCTCTTGTACAGTCTAGATTATGTATGTATGTCTGTGTGTGCTCAGTCGTGTCTGACACTTTGTGACACTTTGGATTGTAGCCCACCAGCCTCCTCTGTGCAATTTTCAGGCAAGAATGCTGGAGAGGGTTGCTACTTCCTACTCCTCCTTCCTGACCCAGGGATTGAACCTGTGTCTCTTGCATCCCCTGCATTGGCAGGCAGATTCTTTATCACTGCACCACCTGGAAACACATTTCCATGTTTTCTTGAATCAATTACACTTAGATTCTGAGCCTACTTTCTGTAAGAGGGAAATTCATCTTTGGTCTTTCTTGGCTTCCCCTCCAGCCTCTAAGGTAGTACAAAGTCCCTGAAGTTTTTAAAGATAATATTAGTTCTGAGTGATAACCCTCCAGGCCATTTTAAGAGCCTCGCAGGTTCAATGACTCAGACACTTCCCCCTCACAGTCTGGCCAGTGGCTTCTTGTGAGCTCTCCCCACCTCCCTGGTCTCTGCAGGGACCACAGACGAGCAAGGGCTCCCTTGCTATTTGGTAGCCCAGAGATCTCTGCCCTTTCCCCTTTGAAGGAACCATTCATCTGATCTCAGTATCTCTCTAGGCATTCTTTCTCATCCCTTCCCCTCCAGGATAACCAGCAAGATATCTCCAATGGTCTGAAGCTTTAACAAAGGATGGAGCTTTGATTTTTGGCTTATTCTGTCCTAAAAAAAATATATATGTCTTGTTACCTGTTTAAAACCGAGCCACAGGCCAGAGGTTAAACAGAACAAAACAAATAGTGTCTCAAAAAGTACCCAATGATAGTATTAATATGTACTGAATCATTGCTGGCCCCAGTAGGTCTCTTAGAGGTATTATCTCCAAACCTTAAGACAATCCTGAAGGAAAACCTTTTATGGGTATGAAAACTGAGGCTCAGAAGGGTTAAGTAAGGGGCCTGTTGATTCACAGCCTCAAATGACAGAACCAGGACAAAAGCCATTGCTGCCTTCTTGGTGTCAATGACCCTCAAAATGTGGGTATTTACTCAAATCTAAGTGGACAGTGTGTGCTCCTTAGGAATGGTTTGGGGTCGGATCTGCTGAGTGATGGCCTCTTGAAAGACCTATCAAGTTTTGCTTCTGCATTCTTCCTGGAATTTGCTTCCATTCCAGAAGTGAGTGATGAGAACTCCTATTTTTTCCCCAAATGGTTTCATTCCACATACTGTAAATTCAAAAGGAGAAAAAGAAGGGGACTTTTCTAGCATCCATAAACCATAGCAGAAACTTCGATTGTATCGCCTGTCTTCTGATCCATGTCCTTTCTCTTCACTTGGAAATAGACCTTGCTTGATGACGCCACCGAGATGTGGGGGATCCGGGTGGCCCGGGTGGAGATCAAAGACGTCCGGATCCCTGTGCAGCTGCAGAGGTCCATGGCCGCAGAGGCTGAGGCCACTCGAGAAGCCAGGGCCAAGGTAAGGGCGACTCTGTCTGCATGAGAGGGCGAGTCCCGGCCCTGGAGCCACTGAGGATGGAGCTTGAATGGAAGCTTATGCTCCCTCAATGATTTCAAGAAGAAGAGGGCTTCCTCCTCCTCTTCTTCTCTTTTTTTTAATTACTGTTTTTACTGAGAATTCTCCCCTGAATTAAAAGGTCATGGGCAACTTTGGTGGGGAGGATGGGGAAAAGGATGAGGGGCAGGGACATTTAGGGATCTGGGGATGGACATGTACACATGGCTGTAGTTAGAATGGATAACCAACAAGGACCTACTCTATAGCATAGGGAGCTCTGCTCAATGGTATGTGGCAGCCTGATGAGGCGAGGGGAGTCTGGGGGAGAATGGACACATGCATATGCATGGCTGAGTCCCTTCACTGTCCACCTGAAACTATCACAACATTGTTGATTGGCTGTATCCCAATAGAAAATATTCTAAATATATCCAGTATATATGTATACATTTTTTACAGTTTATATAGCATAGAAGGGCTCAGTCATGTCCAGTTCTTTGTGACCTCATAGACTGTAGCCCACCAGGCTCCTCTGTCCATGGGATTCTCCAGGCCAGGCTGCTGGAGTGAGTTGCTATTTCCCTCCTCCAGGAGATCTTCCCAACCCAGGGACCGAACTCACATCTCCTGTATCTCCTGCACTGCAGGTGGATTCTTTACCCACTGAGCCATTGGGGAAGCCCAAATATAAAAAGTCTAAAACACACATACATACACAGGTCATGAGCAGCTTAATGTACCTTGAGGAAGGTTGGTATTAGGTCTTGGGTCAAGGGCGCTCAGCAGCATGCTCAGAGACTTAGCATGGTGGGTTTCCACCCTCGCTGCATGGCAGTCTCCTGGAGAGACCCAAGCAAAGCAAATACCAATTTCCAGGCCTCACCTCACACTTCATGAAACAGAGGCTCCCGTGAGCCCAGGAGCCTGCATTTTTATAAAGCTGGTAATTCTGATGTAGCAACCTGGTGCCCATCTTTGGAGCATCGTCTTTCTAGTATGTTAAATGAGCTAGATTAACAAGAGGGGATGACTCCAACCCAGGTTAGGACTACAAAATGTGATGCAATTTAGAATCGAGTGTTCTCGAATCTGTTGGATCTGTAGCCTTCACGTCTGTGCAGATAGATTTCCTAAAGTATCATAAACCAGTTGAATGGAAGCTTATGCTCCTCAATGATTTCAAGAAGAAGAGGGCTTCCTCCTCCTCTTCTTCTCTTTTTTTTAATTACTGTTTTTACTGAGAATTCTCCCCTGAATTAAAAGGTCATGGGCAACTTTGGTGGGGAGGATGGGGAAAAGGATGAGGGGCAGGGACATTTAGGGATCTGGGGATGGACATGTACACATGGCTGTAGTTAGAATGGATAACCAACAAGGACCTACTCTATAGCATAGGGAGCTCTGCTCAATGGTATGTGGCAGCCTGATGAGGCGAGGGGAGTCTGGGGGAGAATGGACACATGCATATGCATGGCTGAGTCCCTTCACTGTCCACCTGAAACTATCACAACATTGTTGATTGGCTGTATCCCAATAGAAAATATTCTAAATATATCCAGTATATATGTATACATTTTTTACAGTTTATATAGCATAGAAGGGCTCAGTCATGTCCAGTTCTTTGTGACCTCATAGACTGTAGCCCACCAGGCTCCTCTGTCCATGGGATTCTCCAGGCCAGGCTGCTGGAGTGAGTTGCTATTTCCCTCCTCCAGGAGATCTTCCCAACCCAGGGACCGAACTCACATCTCCTGTATCTCCTGCACTGCAGGTGGATTCTTTACCCACTGAGCCATTGGGGAAGCCCAAATATAAAAAGTCTAAAACACACATACATACACAGGTCATGAGCAGCTTAATGTACCTTGAGGAAGGTTGGTATTAGGTCTTGGGTCAAGGGCGCTCAGCAGCATGCTCAGAGACTTAGCATGGTGGGTTTCCACCCTCGCTGCATGGCAGTCTCCTGGAGAGACCCAAGCAAAGCAAATACCAATTTCCAGGCCTCACCTCACACTTCATGAAACAGAGGCTCCCGTGAGCCCAGGAGCCTGCATTTTTATAAAGCTGGTAATTCTGATGTAGCAACCTGGTGCCCATCTTTGGAGCATCGTCTTTCTAGTATGTTAAATGAGCTAGATTAACAAGAGGGGATGACTCCAACCCAGGTTAGGACTACAAAATGTGATGCAATTTAGAATCGAGTGTTCTCGAATCTGTTGGATCTGTAGCCTTCACGTCTGTGCAGATAGATTTCCTAAAGTATCATAAACCAGTTGAGATTAGAAGCCTCCAGTCACCCTCCTGAGAATCTTGGAGTCAAGGAAGGTTCCCTCTGCTTGTCTCTGGCTTCTCTGCTAAGCTCCAGCAGCTTCTGGAGTCACACAGAGTTGGACACGACTGAAGTGACTAAGCAGCAACTGAAGGGTGGGAGTGGGGTGGGAGGGAGATCAAAAGAGAGGGTGCATATGTATACACTTAGTTGATTCACTTCCTTATACACAGAAACTACTGCAACGTTGTAAAACAATTATACTCCAATAAAAAAATGAAACAAAATTGACAATAGAATGACATTTTAAAAATCTGTGATAAATGAAACAAACAAACAAAAAAAGCCAGTTGGAGGCCTTGAATTTCAGACTTCTCTGAAACGGAAGCAGCAGATGGGGAGGTTGGCTGACTGCAGGGCCTCTCTAGGGCGGCTGGACCTGTATCTGGGTTAAAGGCAAGACTTTTCTTTCATTTGAGAATGCAACCTAAAGACTCACAATTTGTAAGCTCTCTCTGCTTCCCTCAACCTCCTCATATTTCTCTAATCACATTAGGATGTGAAACTCGAATCTTTGCCAAAGAAGTAAGTAGATGAAACCACTTACTTGCCAAGTGGGGGCTGGGAGGGAGACACCAGTGCAGACCCAGATAAAGAAAGCGCTAGTCACAGTTGTGAGCCTTTATCTCTAAAGTCTCTTCTTTCTGTCGATGCAGGTCCTCGCAGCAGAAGGAGAAATGAATGCTTCTAAAGCTCTGAAGTCAGCCTCCATGGTGCTGGCTGACTCGCCGGTAGCCCTTCAGCTGCGCTACCTGCAGACCTTAACCACCGTGGCCACGGAGAAGAACTCCACCATTGTGTTCCCTCTGCCCATGAACATACTAGAGGGCATCGGTGGCATCAGCTACGACAACCACAAGAAGGTCCCCAACAGAGCCTGAGGGCCTCCTGCCACAGACAGCCATCGATTCCAGTGGAGATCCCGCAAGTGTTGAGAATGTCAACACTACTCAAACAGAGTACCTTTAGAGCTGAAATAGCATTAGCACAAAATGGTATAGAGGCTTAAAAAAAAAAAAAGAAAAGAAAAGAAAGAAAGAAAAGAAGGGCTGTATACTACTTTTATTTTTAAGATCCTAAAGAAAACTTTGCCATTATTAAGATAATCAACGAGTAGATGTCCTTGATTTAGAGCAGGAATTTTCCTGCTGTAGCTGGGGGGAATCTTTAGGTGACTGTGATTAAGATTTCAGAATTGTTTTTAATGGGTTTAAGAAGCACCATAGATAACTTGCAACATAACACATTTATACTAGCTATTTGCCTTATAATTCGAAAGTGATGATTTGTTCAATTTCCAATTCTAGCTATCTGCTTAATTCCAACATTACAGAAAAAACCCCACAATGCTTAAAATTATGATTGATTTGGATGTTAAGGGCTAGAGAGATACTGAGATGGCTGGCGGCGAATTTATCACCACCTCCCTCTCCAGGCAGATTGCACTCAGCTCCCTGGCTGCGTGTCCTCCTCCTGGAAATGGGGGCCAATTCCAGCCTCCCGGCACCTTTGTAAGAGAGTGAGACAGTTTACCTGGCACCTTTGTAAGAGGGTGAGACAGTTTACCTGGCACCTTTGTAAGAGGGTGAGACAGTTTACCTGGCACCTTTGTAAGAGGGTGAGACAGTTTACTTGCTCACAAGGGAGAAGCTGGTAAAGGTTTTGTTGGTTGAAATCACTGGGGAACATTAGCTTGTGGATGTCATGTTTTCACTATATCTGTAGTCCCAAGAGCCACAGGTCATCAAGAATTGTTTGTAAACTCTATGCTTCCTCTCTAAAACCCCCAAACCTCTTAAAAATAAAGAAACCATAGAATGTGAATGTATTTTAAAAATTGCTTTGTTGGAGATGACTTTGTTGCCATGGTGAAATTTTCTTTGGGGAGCCATTTTGAGCAATGGGCTAGAATTTTTACAGCTACCATTTACTGAATATCTGCTCTGTGTGACACTGTCCTCAGCCCCTCATGGATGCTAAGAAGTATCCTTTGGTTATAAAGGAGAAAGTGGTGTCAAGAAGTTGAATAAATTATGCAGGGTCCCTTAGCTAGTGAGTGTTGCGTTAGGACTGGAAATCAGATCTGCTGTCAAAGTTCTTATGCTTAAATATCATTGAGTTTTCCTGGGGGGTGGTGGGGGAGGGAGGCGATGGAGCCCTTCCAAGGCTTTTTGCCTTCAGTTGCGATATTTTAGGTCCTAGAAGTCTGGGTGTTCACTCTAGTTTCCCACTGTGTCTAGGACTCCTGAGAGCTTGTACATATATGGACGCATGAACCTTCATACACCCAAACTCCTTTTCACCCTCCACCCATACTCCCCATGAGCCCCACCCTCAATTTCTCCCCCTCCCCCGACCCGCCTCTCCGCTCACGTCCCCTCCACACACAGGTACTATCTGCACATAAATGCAAAATGGAGAACCCACTCTACTTTGGATTTTCTAACCTGTTTCTTGTTTTCTCCATGAAGTCGTATCATACTTGATATGATTTTTGGACAACTCACAGCTTACAAATTTTTCGGTAGGTTCTACTGACTCTGTAAGTGAAAGAAACAGGGAAAGTGTTCATCGCTCAGTCATGTCTGACTCTTTGCAACCCATGGATGGTAGCCTGCCATGGACAGGGTCCTCTGTCCATGGAATTCTCCAGGCAAGAATACGGGAGTGGGTTGTCATTTCTTCCTCCAGGGTATCTTTCCTGTTCTAGGAATCAAAACCGTGTCACTTGCATTGTAGGCAGATTCTTTACCATCTGAGTCACCAAGAAAGCCATAGAGGCAGGCTAACCACTTCCTGGACCTGTGTGTCTTTCAGTGTAAACCAAGCCATTCCAATCTCCTAGCCCATCGCCTCCTTTCTTTGCTCTCACACTCTGGGCTTGATCTATCTGTTCGAATCACCCTGTTCACCTGCCTTGTCCATCCCTCCCTTTTGCTCTCACACTCTGCTTAATTTGTTCCATGGTGAAATTTTCTTTGGGGAGCCATTTTGAGCAATGGGCTAGAATTTTTACAGCTACCATTTACTGAATATCTGCTCTGTGTGACACTGTCCTCAGCCCCTCATGGATGCTAAGAAGTATCCTTTGGTTATAAAGGAGAAAGTGGTGTCAAGAAGTTGAATAAATTATGCAGGGTCCCTTAGCTAGTGAGTGTTGCGTTAGGACTGGAAATCAGATCTGCTGTCAAAGTTCTTATGCTTAAATATCATTGAGTTTTCCTGGGGGGTGGTGGGGGAGGGAGGCGATGGAGCCCTTCCAAGGCTTTTTGCCTTCAGTTGCGATATTTTAGGTCCTAGAAGTCTGGGTGTTCACTCTAGTTTCCCACTGTGTCTAGGACTCCTGAGAGCTTGTACATATATGGACGCATGAACCTTCATACACCCAAACTCCTTTTCACCCTCCACCCATACTCCCCATGAGCCCCACCCTCAATTTCTCCCCCTCCCCCGACCCGCCTCTCCGCTCACGTCCCCTCCACACACAGGTACTATCTGCACATAAATGCAAAATGGAGAACCCACTCTACTTTGGATTTTCTAACCTGTTTCTTGTTTTCTCCATGAAGTCGTATCATACTTGATATGATTTTTGGACAACTCACAGCTTACAAATTTTTCGGTAGGTTCTACTGACTCTGTAAGTGAAAGAAACAGGGAAAGTGTTCATCGCTCAGTCATGTCTGACTCTTTGCAACCCATGGATGGTAGCCTGCCATGGACAGGGTCCTCTGTCCATGGAATTCTCCAGGCAAGAATACGGGAGTGGGTTGTCATTTCTTCCTCCAGGGTATCTTTCCTGTTCTAGGAATCAAAACCGTGTCACTTGCATTGTAGGCAGATTCTTTACCATCTGAGTCACCAAGAAAGCCATAGAGGCAGGCTAACCACTTCCTGGACCTGTGTGTCTTTCAGTGTAAACCAAGCCATTCCAATCTCCTAGCCCATCGCCTCCTTTCTTTTGCTCTCACACTCTGGGCTTGATCTATCTGTTCGAATCACCCCTGTTCACCTGCCTTGTCCATCCCTCCCCGTGGAAACTGCAATAGTGGCTCCTGTCTACATTTTGCCTTCGCTCCCTTTGCCTCCTGACTGCTGTTCCTCTTGGGATCTGAGTGTAATAAGCTATCTTTTCAATGGAAATTATTTCTTAATCTGTTGGCCTTGTCATACCTGAATGATAATACAACTTACATTTAAGATATGGTGGTGGGCTTCCCCTGGTGGTCCAGTGGGTAAGGACACCGCCTTGCAGTGCAAGGGGCACCGGTTCGAGCCCTGGCCTGGGAAGATCCCACGTGCCGTGGAGCGGCTGGACTGATGTGTCCAATTACCGAGCCAGAGCTCTGGAGCGCATGCGCCCAGAGCCGGCGCTCTGCAACAACAGACGCCACCGCGATGGGAGGCCCACAGGAGCCAAAGAACAAAGATGGATGACAATGGAGAAATGAAAGACCAAAAGAAGTGGCCCGCCCGCTCCCCTCCCTCCCCAACCTGACCCCTGCCCAAAATAAATTAATAAATAAATAAATAAGAAAAAAAAAAAAAAAAAAAGATATGGTGGTTAGTGCTTAGGGAGGAATCTGTGTAGGGTCAACTCAAATGAGCATGACTCTTCCCCTGATTACTTTTTTCCTAGTCTGGTCCACTGTGAGTGATTCAGGTTTGGGGACGTTTCCTTTCAGGTGGGTGCCTC
The DNA here is from genome assembly GCA_022376925.1 of Tragulus kanchil. Classification (NCBI taxonomy): domain Eukaryota; kingdom Metazoa; phylum Chordata; class Mammalia; order Artiodactyla; family Tragulidae; genus Tragulus; species Tragulus kanchil. The sequence continues at coordinate 69,321,112 of JAIOJX010000003.1, read as the reverse complement.
TGTGGTGGCAGGGGTATCTTTGTTCCCACTGTCAAAATCCTGCTGGAGCTGGATCATCAGTCTTGCCTTTCTTGGTTCCCTTCCCCAACCTCCTGAAGGCCAGCCTTTCTCCCTCAAAGCTTGGGAATTTCCTAGCACACAGACCTTTTTATTCTATGGTGGAGACTAACTGATCAATCCACACATTTCTGTTGCTGATCACAACCTTTCTGCTAAAACACAACCTTTCCTCCCCTGAGTCTTGGAAATGCAGGAAGAACTTTGACACAGGAGTTTTTTTCCCACTATTCCACTTTCTTCTGTGTATTTTGCCCGTTTGGGGGGATTATTCTTCAATAGCCATAGGGGCTGTCTTTGCATTTCCTTTTGGTATTAAAATATTAGGGAATTACCTGGTGATCCAGTGGTGAAGATTCTGTGCTTTCACCGCCAAGGCCGCAGGTTTAATTGCTGATCAAGGAAACTAAGATCCTGCAGCATGGTCAACAGCAACAAAAATAAACAGGCAGGGTTTTGTCCATAAAACTCTTAGAGGAGAATATAGGCAAAACAGTCAATGACATAAATCAAAGCAAGATTTTCTGTGACCTGCCCTCTAGAATATTGGAAATAAAAGTAAACACGTGGGACCTAATGAAACTTAAAAGCTTTTGCACAGCAAAAGAAACTACAAAGTAAAGAGACAACCCACAGAATAGGAGAAGATCATAGTAAATGAAACAACTGACAAAGAATTAATTTCCAAATTATACAAACAACTTAAGACAACTCAATACAGAAAAAACAAACAACCCAATCAAAAAATGGCAAAAAGACCTAAAGAGACATTTCTCCCAAGAAAACATGTAGATGGCCAAAAAACACATGAAAAGATGCTCAAAAGTTGCTTATTATTAGAGAACTGCAAATCAAAACTATAATATCACCTCACACCAGTCAGAATGGCCACCATTAAAAAAACTACAGATAGGGCTTCCCTGGTGGTCCAGTGGGTAAGGACACTGCCTTGCAGTGTAAGGGGCACAAGTTCGATTCCTGGCCTGGGATGATCCCATGTGCTGTGGAGTGGCTGGACTGATGTGTCCAACTACTGAGCTGGAGCTCTGGAGCACATGCTCCCAGAGCCGGTGCTCTGCAGTGACAGAGGCCACTGCGATGTGAGGCCCACACAGGCCACAGAATAAAGATGAATGAAAATAGATAAATGAGAGACCAACAGAAGTGACCCCCCCCCAAAAAAAAACCCTACAGATAATAAATGCTGGAGAGGGTGCGGAGAAAAGGGAACACTCTTGCATTGTTGGTGGGAATGTAAATTGATACAACCACTATGGAGGACAGTATGGAGATACCTTAAAAAACTAAAAATTAGAAGTACCATATGACCCAGCAATCCCATTATTAGGCATATATTCTGATGAAATCAAAATTGAAAGAGACACCTGTACCCCAGTGTTCATTGCAGCACTATACAATAGCTAGAACATGGAAGCAACCTAGATGTCCATTGACAAATGAATGGATAAAGAAACTATGGTACATATATACAATGGGATACTTCTCAGCCATAAAGAAATTAGCAAGGGTACCATGGTCAACAAAAAATCAGGCAGGGTGTTGTCCATAAAACTCTTAGAGGAGAATATAGGCAAAACAGTCAATGACATAAATCAAAGCAAGATTTTCTGTGACCTGCCCTCTAGAATATTGGAAATAAAAGTAAACACGTGGGACCTAATGAAACTTAAAAGCTTTTGCACAGCAAAAGAAACTACAAAGTAAAGAGACAACCCACAGAATAGGAGAAGATCATAGTAAATGAAACAACTGACAAAGAATTAATTTCCAAATTATACAAACAACTTAAGACAACTCAATACAGAAAAAACAAACAACCCAATCAAAAAATGGCGAACAGACCTAAAGAGACATTTCTCCCAAGAAAACATGTAGATGGCCAAAAAACACATGAAAAGATGCTCAAAAGTTGCTTATTATTAGAGAACTGCAAATCAAAACTATAATATCACCTCACACCAGTCAGAATGGCCACCATTAAAAACACTACAGGTTGGGCTTCCCTGGTGGTCCAGTGGGTAAGGACACTGCCTTGCAGTGTAAGGGGCACAAGTTCGATTCCTGGCCTGGGATGATCCCATGTGCTGTGGAGTGGCTGGACTGATGTGTCCAACTACTGAGCTGGAGCTCTGGAGCACATGCTCCCAGAGCCGGTGCTCTGCAGTGACAGAGGCCACTGCGATGTGAGGCCCACACAGGCCACAGAATAAAGATGAATGAAAATAGATAAATGAGAGACCAACAGAAGTGACCCCCCCCCAAAAAAAAACCCTACAGATAATAAATGCTGGAGAGGGTGCGGAGAAAAGGGAACACTCTTGCATTGTTGGTGGGAATGTAAATTGATACAACCACTATGGAGGACAGTATGGAGATACCTTAAAAAACTAAAAATTAGAAGTACCATATGACCCAGCAATCCCATTATTAGGCATATATTCTGATGAAATCAAAATTGAAAGAGACACCTGTACCCCAGTGTTCATTGCAGCACTATACAATAGCTAGAACATGGAAGCAACCTAGATGTCCATTGACAAATGAATGGATAAAGAAACTATGGTACATATATACAATGGGATACTTCTCAGCCATAAAAAGAAATGCAGAAGAATCAGTCCTAATGAGGGGGATAAATCTAGAACCTATTATACAAAGTAAAGTAAGTCAAAAAGAAAAGAATACAGTATACTAACACATATATATGGAATCTAGTAAGATGGTACTGATAAATGCACACACAGAACGGCAGTGGAGAAACAGACTTAGAGAGCAGACCTATGGTCATTGCGGGGAGGGAAGACTGGACGAGAGATATGGAAAGAGCAACAAGGAAGTCTATAGTATCATATGTAATAGAGCTTACCATGGTGATTAAGCTGTAAGACTAAGGGAACCTAGATGGGGACTAAGCATCAACCTGGGGGTGGGGGTGGGAAGGGAGAAAAGGGAGGGGGGACTCAGGGGAGAGGGGTCAGGGATATACCTATGACTGTCTGGGGATACCTGTGAACAAGAAAACTCTGAAAAAAAGAAAACTCTGTAAAGACATGTAACAACAACTTCACTGTACACCCAAAGCTAATGCAACATTGTAAAACAAATATGCCCCAATAAAAAGAAAAAATAAATAAATTGGAGGGTTTAGTAGCTTAGATGGGTCTAGTCAACCTTCTTAGCCAATTGCCCCACCCCATGAAGTGTGAGTTACTTAGTATGCTGTTGCCTCTAAATATCCATTGCTCCAGGCAGCCCTCTGGCTGTGTCTGTACCTGTTACAATGGGTAGACAGGCACTAGTGAAAGTGTTCTACCTTGGATTGAGACTTGGGACTTGAATCCACGTGGCTGGGGCTTGAACCCAGCCAAAACCCAGTTTGGGACTTGAACCCACATGGTTGGGACTCAAACCCAGCCAAAACCCACCATACCTGGTTTCAAGACTTAACAGAGCTCAGGTTCTTCGTGTCTCTTTGCAGAGAAGAATTCAGTGAGAGACAAAGTGATAGGTAAGAAATAGATTTATTAGGCTTGTAAGAGGTGCAAGCAGGCAAGTGGGAAAGCTCTGCTCTCTCGATTGGGTGGGCAACAACATATATATATAGGAGGGTAGAAGACCGCCTTCTTCAAGTAGACGTAGATGCAGATGTAAGGCATACATCATTAGCTCCTCCTTCCCCAGCTCTTCCTGCTTTATTGAATAAGGAGCAGCTTTCTTGAGTTATCGTTAACTTACTGGCCTCCCAACTTTACCCAGGTTTTACCCTTCTACCTATGGTCCCCTACTAGGACTTTACAACTACCTAACTATTCCATTCTGTCCCTATCACTAGGACCCTGAGGAGCAGTAATATTTTACCGCTAGCATTAACGAGGTCATGGGAATACACATCTGGCCTGTAGACGCTCAAAGCTCTAGAACCAGAAAGGAAACAAATTCCACTGATTGCAGACTATGGGGATTCTGTGATTTCTGTGTAAATACTAGGTATATAGAAGGCAATAACTTAGCCATTTTAACACTTTTATATATAATAGGTTTTATTTATATTCAACATGTGATGTGTCGTGAAGGAAAATAGATGCAGTTATAAAACACAAGTGGTACCAAGAATTCTTTTAGACATGGATTAAGACTGAACGACTCCAAATGTTTTGCATAATTGAATTCCCAGGGATAAACTTCAATATCCAACAAAAATGCTGTGCCCTAGTAAATCGAGGTGGAGGGGGAAGCCCTAGACCCTTTTTGAAGAATTCCCATGGGAAAAATCGCAAAGGCTATTAAGTTCTCAATTCTATTACACAGTCATGTCACTGAGTGGTTAAAGACATACAAATTTGTTGAGTGTCTTGGAGGGCACTTGATACACAAGCAGGCACTTAAGATGATTATAAAGCATACAATTCCTTGTCAAGGATAAAGTTTTTGTGTAGACAAATGCATTTAAAAAATTATCTTGCCAAAAGCTTGGATTCCTGAAGAAACAGAGAAAGACACTGCTTTGTGCTTTTTGTAAAGTGCTTCCTGTGGGCCCTTACAAAAATTTTCTTTTAGTCTTACCCATAATAATCATCCTGTTTTAAGTGATTTCTATGAGAATGGTCTTTGTTTTTAATGTTAGTTTTTAAAGTTTACATTTTTCTTTCTTCTTTTTTGCGACAGCACTGACATTTCCTGTTACAGGATCACTCAAACATCTGAAAAAAATATCTATAGTTGAAAGTCACAGAGAATGTCTAAGTGTCAATCATGTAAGCAGTGGGGCCACACTTGGGTAGTTGTAAAAGAATTTTGTGAATATGACTATTACAGTTTTAAATACTTCAACACCGTTAACATTGTAACAAATATTTTGGCCATTTATTTCCTTGCAAAGTATTCTATCATTCCAAAACAGCCTCATCTATGTGATCTTTAATCTTTTATTCTTCCTCAATCAAATTCCAAGCAGGATGTTTTTTATGTCTTAAATGTTGATGGTGAATCTCCACTGAGAAACATCAAGGCACAGATTGTCATCCCATCATTCAATACGATGCTTTTGATCTTTTGCAGGAAGTTCATTTTTCCCCTTTCATCCAAAAGCCTTAACATTTTCTAAAGAAGGGGCACTGCACAAGCTCTGTGCTCCCTTGCCAGCTTTCAGATGACTGAGAGCACTCATGATTTAGTGGAAACAGTAATGGTTTCTAAGCTAAAAGGGGAGCATTACTGAAAAAAATGGCACATCTCAGAGAGAGAGAGAGAGAGAGAGAGAGAGAGGAAAAAAAAAAAAAAAAAAAACAAGCCCACAAGAGAAAGAAAGAAAGGAAGGAAGGAAGGAAAAATGAAAGAAAACAAAGTAAAAATAGATGTTGTTACTAGAGCAGTTGTTTTTTACCTTGTTGTGTTTGTTCTTTAGCAAAACACACTGTCAAAAAATATAAACAGATATCAAGGGATAGAACATAAATGCACTTGAAAAACAGGGACGAAAGCAACACTTTTGAAAAGTTTATAAAGTCAACATTCTCATTTTCCCCCCAACAAAACAAGGAGGGTCTCACATTAGTGTGAATTGTTTTATCAACTTTAGTTCTGAAAGAATCAGCTTTCCTTCCCTATTTGAAAGGTTTCTGTGTAGTCTTTCTAGTATATCGGTAGGAAAATACTAGGCACTTCTGTTTTAGAATCTCTTGTCAAAATAACTACCAAAGTTTCAAGTTTTAAAGTTTACATTTTCTTTCTTCTTTTTTGCGACAGCACTGACATTTCCTGTTACAGGATCACTCAAACATCTGAAAAAAATATCTATAGTTGAAAGTCACAGAGAATGTCTAAGTGTCAATCATGTAAGCAGTGGGGCCACACTTGGGTAGTTGTAAAAGAATTTTGTGAATATGACTATTACAGTTTTAAATACTTCAACACCGTTAACATTGTAACAAATATTTTGGCCATTTATTTCCTTGCAAAGTATTCTATCATTCCAAAACAGCCTCATCTATGTGATCTTTAATCTTTTATTCTTCCTCAATCAAATTCCAAGCAGGATGTTTTTTATGTCTTAAATGTTGATGGTGAATCTCCACTGAGAAACATCAAGGCACAGATTGTCATCCCATCATTCAATACGATGCTTTTGATCTTTTGCAGGAAGTTCATTTTTCCCCTTTCATCCAAAAGCCTTAACATTTTCTAAAGAAGGGGCACTGCACAAGCTCTGTGCTCCCTTGCCAGCTTTCAGATGACTGAGAGCACTCATGATTTAGTGGAAACAGTAATGGTTTCTAAGCTAAAAGGGGAGCATTACTGAAAAAAATGGCACATCTCAGAGAGAGAGAGAGAGAGAGAGAGAGAAAAAAAAAAAAAAAAAAAAAACAAGCCCACAAGAGAAAGAAAGAAAGGAAGGAAGGAAGGAAAAATGAAAGAAAACAAAGTAAAAATAGATGTTGTTACTAGAGCAGTTGTTTTTTACCTTGTTGTGTTTGTTCTTTAGCAAAACACACTGTCAAAAAATATAAACAGATATCAAGGGATAGAACATAAATGCACTTGAAAAACAGGGACGAAAGCAACACTTTTGAAAAGTTTATAAAGTCAACATTCTCATTTTCCCCCCAACAAAACAAGGAGGGTCTCACATTAGTGTGAATTGTTTTATCAACTTTAGTTCTGAAAGAATCAGCTTTCCTTCCCTATTTGAAAGGTTTCTGTGTAGTCTTTCTAGTATATCGGTAGGAAAATACTAGGCACTTCTGTTTTAGAATCTCTTGTCAAAATAACTACCAAAGTTTCGAAGTTCTTAACAACCAATGACGTGGAAACAAATTAAACAGTCAGGGCTACCCTGAACCTACAGACAATATTTTCTAAGAAGTTATATGTCACTACCATGTGTTAATAATACTAGAATCAGTTCTAGGACATTAGTCTTTGAATTAATAGCAAAGAAAGTCCCCACCAGGGTCTGTTTTTACAAATGAGCATTGTGTTGACCTTGAAAATCTTCATAATGGGCAATTGCAGTTAGAACTATAGTTTTCAGGTCATTATTTCCTAGAAATGAGGGTTTTCTTTAATGCATGTGAGCCTCTGTGTGTGCGAGACACACTATATTTATAGTTTCTGGCTAAATTATACCTTATTAAGCCTTGACAAGGTGGCCTGTTAAACCTGTAAGTCCCATTCATTTATTCATTTGCCATGTGGCTACTGCAAACATCTGTTTCCATCCTTTTATTATTGCTATCATGGCTAGAAAAAACCACAAAGTTTCAAAGATCCATAATATGCCAGTTTTCAAACTAATACAATTATGTATATTCCTAATTTGTAAACCATGTGCATCTATAAAATTTTTTTTTACTTTGTCCTATTTGAGGACAACGATGATTCCTAAGCTAATCCTAAATAGATATTTTCCAAACAGTAACTGAAGTAAAATTCCAACTTTTAAAATCTAAATGTCATTGCATTTCACTGTTAATTGTTTTTCTAACATTTCTCAGTCTGGGGCCATTTTAAACTCTAGCACTGATTTGTCTAAGGAAGTTCTCTGGTTTTTATACAGTTCTGTTTTCATTTTAAACATTGACTTTGGGGTTAGTACCTTGGAAAATAATTAGAGGTAAGATAGCTTGATAAGGATGCTCTGTCATTGCTTCCTGAACTGAACCCCTTGGCACTGAGCCCAGAGTCAGTCCTCTTGTGATAACTCTCTGGAGTAGAACCCCAGCAGAATCCTAGCTGACCTTTCCTCATCTTGTTTGCAAATCATGCTGCTGCCGGCATCACACTGTGAGACTTCAGGAGGTGCTGATGACTTCTTGCCGGCAGCTCTTATCAACCTGAAGGTCAGCTTTCCTTCCCTATTTGAAAGGTTTCTGTGTAGTCTTTCTAGTATATCGGTAGGAAAATACTAGGCACTTCTGTTTTAGAATCTCTTGTCAAAATAACTACCAAAGTTTCGAAGTTCTTAACAACCAATGACGTGGAAACAAATTAAACAGTCAGGGCTACCCTGAACCTACAGACAATATTTTCTAAGAAGTTATATGTCACTACCATGTGTTAATAATACTAGAATCAGTTCTAGGACATTAGTCTTTGAATTAATAGCAAAGAAAGTCCCCACCAGGGTCTGTTTTTACAAATGAGCATTGTGTTGACCTTGAAAATCTTCATAATGGGCAATTGCAGTTAGAACTATAGTTTTCAGGTCATTATTTCCTAGAAATGAGGGTTTTCTTTAATGCATGTGAGCCTCTGTGTGTGCGAGACACACTATATTTATAGTTTCTGGCTAAATTATACCTTATTAAGCCTTGACAAGGTGGCCTGTTAAACCTGTAAGTCCCATTCATTTATTCATTTGCCATGTGGCTACTGCAAACATCTGTTTCCATCCTTTTATTATTGCTATCATGGCTAGAAAAAACCACAAAGTTTCAAAGATCCATAATATGCCAGTTTTCAAACTAATACAATTATGTATATTCCTAATTTGTAAACCATTTGCATCTTTAAAATTTTTTTTTACTTTTTCCTATTTGAGGACAACGTTGATTTCTAAGCTAATCCTAAATAGATATTTTCCAAACAGTAACTGAAGTAAAATTCCAACTTTTAAAATCTAAATGTCATTGCATTTCACTGTTAATTGTTTTTCTAACATTTCTCAGTCTGGGGCCATTTTAAACTCTAGCACTGATTTGTCTAAGGAAGTTCTCTGGTTTTTATACAGTTCTGTTTTCATTTTAAACATTGACTTTGGGGTTAGTACCTTGGAAAATAATTAGAGGTAAGATAGCTTGATAAGGATGCTCTGTCATTGCTTCCTGAACTGAACCCCTTGGCACTGAGCCCAGAGTCAGTCCTCTTGTGATAACTCTCTGGAGTAGAACCCCAGCAGAATCCTAGCTGACCTTTCCTCATCTTGTTTGCAAATCATGCTGCTGCCGGCATCACACTGTGAGACTTCAGGAGGTGCTGATGACTTCTTAAAGAGCCAGAAGAAGAACTTAGCTCTTATACAACAGCCTTGGAATATTGTGGGTCTATCTTTCATGAAGAAGAAAAGAATACGCTGGTCCTCCCACATCTCTGGGGCTTCCCTGGTCGCTCAGAGGTAAAGAACTCACCTGCCAATAAAAGACATGCAGGTTCAATCCCTGCAATGGGAAGACCCCTTGGAGAAGAAAATGGCAACCTACTCCAGTATTCCTGACTGGAAAATCCCATAGACAGAGGAGTCTGGCTGGCTACAGTCTAGGAGGTTGCAACTTAGCAACCCACATCTCTGCAACATACTTTCTCTATGTGGTTTTGCAAAGGATGATTCCATTAAATATCTGATTTGAAATATTTGCTGTTAGATCTGCGTTCAGAATGATCCCTAACATACGGGGTTCTTTAGAAGGAGAAGAGCTGACTTTACTGCTAGCACCGAGATTTTAAAATTGTATTTCACAGACAGACTTAGTGTCTTCTTCCTCTCACAGAGAAACAAATGCAAATCTTGACCCCTTTAGTCCAAAGAAGGAGCCACATTTGATTGTAACCTGCCCCAGGGCAGGGAGAGTAGCTTGGGCTAATCCTAGGGGAACATTCAGTAAACATTAACTGAGGGAATGGGCTGAAATAAATAAAAGCATCTGTTAAAATACACTTATGCATTTTGATGCTTCATGGTTCATATGCCAGGTGAACCATTGATGTTTAATATTGAGTTTTGTGTTTCCTGTGAAATGTCAACAAGATCTTGGTTTTATTGAAGCTACTGAGATCTAAGGAGTAGTTACTGCTTATACCCTGTCCTCTATGGGAATTTATGTATTTTATGTATATATGGGAATTTATTTTACTAGAATACTTCTCTAAAAACAGAATATTGAGACTACTCTGACAGTCTGTTTTACTGCACAGCAATGCACTGTGCCTGATTCTTTTCCCCTCTAAAGAGCTTTGAATGATTAGATGTTTATTCAATCACATATTTAAGTATAACATATATTAAAAAATGATGCATAAATAGTACTAGTTTATACTTAAGAAAGCAATATCTGCCTATTTCCCACAGACTCTCTTACCCCCACTGCCACAGGGAGGAAAAGAAGGAAGAAGAAAAGAGAAAGAAATAGAGAAGGAGATGGGCAGACAGGAAGAAATTTTTCTTTGTTAGGAAAAGACATTTTCTACAGGAGCTCTCCAATTTATCCAAAGTCATCTCATTAGAACAACTCATTGTAGAGAGAAATTCAGTATAAAACCAGCCTGGCCCAGGGGCTCACAGTAGACTTCTTATAATGATGCTTCATTGATAACATATTTATTGACAGAGACCCCCAAATTTGTATGACAAATAGGCTCTGAGGATCTTAATTAGGTGTAATGTAAAGTCAACGGAGAGTATTTGCTTTAACAGTTCCATAAACTGAATCCATTGCTAAGGAGTACAAGAGTCCACACACTATTTAAAGTTGCTTAAGAAATGCTCATTCCTGAGGTGGCTGGCTCTAGAACCTATCATAAAAAGTGAAGTAAGTCAAAAAGAGAAAGACAAGTATAGTATACTAACTCATATATATGGGATCTAGTAAGATGGTCATGATAACACACGCAGTGAACTCATGAAAAAACAGAGAATAGACATAAAGACATTGTGGAGACCAAACAGTGGGAGGGAGGCATGGAGGGAGTAACATGGAAACCTATACTTTCATGTGTGGAAAAGATAGCTATTGTCATTGTGCTAGGGGAATAGGAGTACCTACAACCACTTGGGGCGATGGTCTGGAGGGATGGGAGGGGGGGAACTGGGTGGGGGGAGGGTCCAGGGATATGCATATGAATGATCTAGGAACATACATGTTGGTGAACAACAAAACTCTGTAAAATCTTTAAAATAAAGGAAGAAAAAAAAAAAAAAAGAAATGCTCATTCCTATCCAAGTGATGAGGTAGCCAAAGAAATCGCTTAAGTATCTACATGAAAGCCAAGTAAAAGAAAAGGGGATCATTAAGAAAGTATTAATGAGGTTTCCCTGGTGGTCCAGTGGATAAGGACACTGCCTTGCAGTGCAAGGCGCTGGTTATCCCGTCGGCCTGACTATATTTACACAAATTCAAAAACGATGCATAAATAGTACTAGTTTATACTTAAGAAAGCAATATCTGCCTATTTCCACAGACTCTCTTACCCCCACTGCCACAGGGAGGAAAAGAAGGAAGAAGAAAAGAGAAAGAAATAGAGAAGGAGATGGGCAGACAGGAAGAAATTTTTCTTTGTTAGGAAAAGACATTTTCTACAGGAGCTCTCCAATTTATCCAAAGTCATCTCATTAGAACAACTCATTGTAGAGAGAAATTCAGTATAAAACCAGCCTGGCCCAGGGGCTCACAGTAGACTTCTTATAATGATGCTTCATTGATAACATATTTATTGACAGAGACCCCCAAATTTGTATGACAAATAGGCTCTGAGGATCTTAATTAGGTGTAATGTAAAGTCAACGGAGAGTATTTGCTTTAACAGTTCCATAAACTGAATCCATTGCTAAGGAGTACAAGAGTCCACACACTATTTAAAGTTGCTTAAGAAATGCTCATTCCTGAGGTGGCTGGCTCTAGAACCTATCATAAAAAGTGAAGTAAGTCAAAAAGAGAAAGACAAGTATAGTATACTAACTCATATATATGGGATCTAGTAAGATGGTCATGATAACACACGCAGTGAACTCATGAAAAAACAGAGAATAGACATAAAGACATTGTGGAGACCAAACAGTGGGAGGGAGGCATGGAGGGAGTAACATGGAAACCTATACTTTCATGTGTGGAAAAGATAGCTATTGTCATTGTGCTAGGGGAATAGGAGTACCTACAACCACTTGGGGCGATGGTCTGGAGGGATGGGAGGGGGGGAACTGGGTGGGGGGAGGGTCCAGGGATATGCATATGAATGATCTAGGAACATACATGTTGGTGAACAACAAAACTCTGTAAAATCTTTAAAATAAAGGAAGAAAAAAAAAAAAAAAGAAATGCTCATTCCTATCCAAGTGATGAGGTAGCCAAAGAAATCGCTTAAGTATCTACATGAAAGCCAAGTAAAAGAAAAGGGGATCATTAAGAAAGTATTAATGAGGTTTCCCTGGTGGTCCAGTGGATAAGGACACTGCCTTGCAGTGCAAGGGGCGCTGGTTTGATCCCTGGCCTGGGAAGATCCCACGTGCCGCGGAGCGGCTGGACAGATGTATCCAACCACTGAGCTAGTGCTCTGGAGCGCATGCGCCCAGAGCTGGTGCTCTGCGATGAGACAGGCCACTGCGATGGGAGGCCCACACAGGCCAAAGAACAAAATTGGAAATAAATGAAAGACCAATAGAAGTGGCCAAAACAAAAAGAAAAAGAAAGTATTAATGTTTATTTGATAAGTGATCTCCTGGGTTATATAGTACTTTCTGTGTATAGAAGTCCTCCAGTGAACCATCTACACCCGAGTTGTAGGTGACATTTGCAATTCCTAATGGAAGGAGACTATGATCTACTCTATCCTTTAAAAGACTTTGAATGTCAAGTTCAGGGCTGCCTCAAAGGAGAGAGGCAACCATTGGTTACTTCTGACCTCTCCCAGCAACGTCACTTCTTTTCTCAATGAAGCAAAATGACTGGTATTCACAGACAGCAAGCTGGAAGTGCCTGTAGGACCTGAGGAGACTGCTGTGACGATGTTGGGCACTCAGTCGTGCCCAACGTTTGCCATCCACAGGCTGTAGCCCGCCAGGCTCCTCTGTTGACGAATTCTGCAGGCAAGAATACTGGGGCGGGTTGCCATTCCCTTTTCCAGGGGACCTTCTACACACCGGGACTGAACCTGTGTCTCCTGCATTGCAGGTGCTTTCTTTACAGACTGAGTCATTCACCTTCTAAAAATCTCCACTCCACCAGGATTCCAGCTTGGCCAGGTTACTCCTCAGAATGAGTGGGGATCCCAGGCAACACTTGAGGGTGACTCTTTAGGTCTGGTTCTTTTTCTGGTGACTTATTTCCTCTTGAAATACATGTACTAACTTTTGGAAGACTGATCACTAAACTACTGACATTTTCCTTTAACAACTGAAAATTCTGCTATTGGGTGAAAACACATTTCTCAAAAAGATGGAGGCTTGTCAAGCAAGCTTACTCAAGTTCCTTGGTTTTTAACCCTGTATGCAGTACTACATCTTTAGATACTGAGATGGACCGTACTTCATCTGTTCAATGAACTGAAGATGCCAGAGAGTTGAAGCTTTCTTCTCTGATCAAAGAAGAATATGATTGGGAATTCCCTGGTAGTCCAGTGGTTGGGACTCTGAGCTTCCATGCAGGGGGCATGGGTTCAATCCTTGGTTGGGGAACTAAGATCTTGCATGCCTGATGGCATGATCAAAATTTAAAAAAGAACAATGAGCCGTGCTGCTGGCCATCTCTAAGATCATCTCTGGAATGATGGTTGGAGGGATTCCCATTGTGTGGACCAGGTGCTGATCAGAAAGCTAATAAAATGTCTTCTGGACAGTTTAAGCTTTGGACCTCGTTGTGCATTGCTACTGTGAGGGTTAACCTCATGTGTCATTGTCAAAATGCTATGTTGTTCTATAAAGTATATGTAAGAGGCACTTTGGGTAAACATATCACATTAATAAATACCACTTTCTCCCTTCACTGCCAGAATGATATTTCTTCTGATCATTTATGGGTTCAATACTGCAAACATCTAGGCTCAGTTCTTCGAGAACATTGTCTTCTAAATGGGGGTCTAACTCTATGGCATGTCTCCATCATCAAACTATCACTATCCTTCTTGTGTCCCACAAATGAGCACCAATCAAGCATATGATCATGGAAGAATTCTACTGTTTCTTACTATGCACCCAAAAAGAGCAGTCTCTCTTCAACCATCTTTTCCAGACTTAACATGTTCTTTGGTTTAATTTAAAGTTAAATAAGAAAATACAACGAGAAGGCTCCGATGAAGATGAGGAGCAATGCAAATGCAAGTGGATGAGTTACTTGCCCTCTACCTTTCCTTCTACTCCCTCTCAAGTAGGAAAAGAGGTGTTTGTGGGTTGAGCTACCCTTGGTTGTAATTCCATGCTGTCTTCACCTAGTAGAAAACTTGTCACAATAAACAGTGTGTTTTTCATTCTTTGAAACTACTAATGAAAACCTTTTGAGTAATAAACTGTTAGACAATGAATAAACAATGTGATAATTGCACCTTCAAGAGTCATACCAATGTAGCAACAAGAGACTCCCGTTTAGTTTCTGAAGTCTGTTAGCACCGTCGAATAGGATCATCTCCACTGCACAGAGGAAATGCCTAAGAGGAGTACATGCCTGCTGTCCACGATGGCTCTGTGTACACCTGGATATATACTTAATGCCTTCTGGGCAAGAGGAAAGATGTGGTGTGGTCTAAATGTGTCCTCTGATGCCTGAACAAGTAGACAGACTGCAGATCAATGTTCATTAGTACAGTCAGGTCCTCTGAGCAGCTTTGTCACAGAAGTCCCCAATTCTCTGCCATTGACAGAAGTCTTGGGTTTCGATTGTCTTTTCCTGGGCACTCGAGGAAAAGTCTGTTTCACCTGTGGCCATCAAACCTCTGAGCTGTCGCTGTGGTGGCTTCCTGCGGGCATCATGGGCTCGCTGCTGCTGGAGTCCTTGGGGGTGTCTTTCCTCCCAGAGCCCTTCTTGCCCTGGTGCATCATCACTGTGACAGCAGTGAGAATGATGGCCAGGAGTCCCACTGCAATGCCACCCCCCACCACAAGCAGGCTGACCTCAGAGCTGGAACTGTTGAGCTCCCGGGGAAGGACACCATCTGAAGGAACCCTCCCGTGAAGGACCTGCCTCCTGCTGCTGCGGTCCAGGGCGATGTGTTGGATGTTTGTTCCCCGGTTGTTCTCAGCCCCAATGTCCCATGCTGGTGGAGGGCTGTTCCTGATTTCCCTCTTCTTCCGGCTCTTGGTAGTTGCCTCGGGTTTCCCCTTTTCTCACCAAAGAGTGGTATTGGTGCTCCACGCTACGTTTGCCAATGCCTCGATTGGTTGTGTCTTTTGACCTTACTGTGTAGATGGTGTGTATGTACCATTCTCGACCCAGAGCGACCTAGAAACACAATTCTACTCATTAGCAATTTTAATCCTAGGCCAACCTAAACATTATGACTCTTTGCAACAGAAACTCATGGCAGAGATCATAGACCGTCATTTAAGTCTTCAGAAATTAATTAACACTTAATGAAAACCTTTTGAGTAATAAACTGTTAGACAATGAATAAACAATGTGATAATTGCACCTTCAAGAGTCATACCAATGTAGCAACAAGAGACTCCCGTTTAGTTTCTGAAGTCTGTTAGCACCGTCGAATAGGATCATCTCCACTGCACAGAGGAAATGCCTAAGAGGAGTACATGCCTGCTGTCCACGATGGCTCTGTGTACACCTGGATATATACTTAATGCCTTCTGGGCAAGAGGAAAGATGTGGTGTGGTCTAAATGTGTCCTCTGATGCCTGAACAAGTAGACAGACTGCAGATCAATGTTCATTAGTACAGTCAGGTCCTCTGAGCAGCTTTGTCACAGAAGTCCCCAATTCTCTGCCATTGACAGAAGTCTTGGGTTTCGATTGTCTTTTCCTGGGCACTCGAGGAAAAGTCTGTTTCACCTGTGGCCATCAAACCTCTGAGCTGTCGCTGTGGTGGCTTCCTGCGGGCATCATGGGCTCGCTGCTGCTGGAGTCCTTGGGGGTGTCTTTCCTCCCAGAGCCCTTCTTGCCCTGGTGCATCATCACTGTGACAGCAGTGAGAATGATGGCCAGGAGTCCCACTGCAATGCCACCCCCCACCACAAGCAGGCTGACCTCAGAGCTGGAACTGTTGAGCTCCCGGGGAAGGACACCATCTGAAGGAACCCTCCCGTGAAGGACCTGCCTCCTGCTGCTGCGGTCCAGGGCGATGTGTTGGATGTTTGTTCCCCGGTTGTTCTCAGCCCCAATGTCCCATGCTGGTGGAGGGCTGTTCCTGATTTCCCTCTTCTTCCGGCTCTTGGTAGTTGCCTCGGGTTTCCCTTTACTCACCAAAGAGTGGTATTGGTGCTCCACGCTACGTTTGCCAATGCCTCGATTGGTTGTGTCTTTTGACCTTACTGTGTAGATGGTGTGTATGTACCATTCTCGACCCAGAGCGACCTAGAAACACAATTCTACTCATTAGCAATTTTAATCCTAGGCCAACCTAAACATTCATGACTCTTTGCAACAGAAACTCATGGCAGAGATCATAGACCGTCATTTAATTTAGTCTTCAGAATTAATATTAATTAACACTTAATAGTGTTACATGTGTAGCCTGTGCAAGACTTTGTGTAAAGCAGTCTGTAAACTGTTCTATGCAATTCTTTTTAAAATTTTTTTATTTTTTATTTTTTTGGGGGAGAGCGGGTTGGGGAGGGAGGGGGGCAGGTGGGCCACTTGTATTGGTCTTTCAGTTATTCAGTTTCATCCATCTTTGTTCTTTGGCCCAGGTGGGCCTCCCATTGCAGTGACCTCTGTTGTCACAGAGGACTGGCTCTGGGCGCATGCGCTCCAGAGCTCGGCTCGGTAATTAGACATATCAGTCCAGCTGCTCCGTGGCACGTGGGATCTTCCCAGGCCAGGAATCGAACCAGCACCCCTTGCACTGCAAGGCAGTGTCCTTACCCACTGGACCATCAGGGAAGCCCTATACAATTCTTAAGGGAGCATGGGCTGATAAATCTTTGGTAAGCGACGACTTGTCAGGACTGCTGAGAACTCCAGACCACACAGTCTAATGTACTCATTTAAGAAATGAGTGACTGGATTTCCCTGGTGGTCCAGTGTATAAAGAGTCTGCCTTGCAGTGTAAGGGGCACTGGTTTGATCCCTGTCCCAGGAAGATCCCAAGCACCGCAGAGCAGCTGCACCGATGTGTCCAATTAAGAGCCAGTGCTCTGGAGTGTGTGCACCCAGAGCTTGTGTTCTGCAACAAGAGAGGCCACTGCAATGGGAGGCCCACATGGGCCAAGGAATAAAGATAGACGAAAATAATCAAATTAAAAACCAATAAAAGAGGCCAAAATTTTTTAAAAAAAATAACGAATGACACACATATAGAGAATACACTAGTGGTTACCAGCGGGGAGAGGGAGGCAGGGGCAACATACAGGTAGGGGATTGGGAGACACAAAACCACTAGGTGTAAGATAGGCTACAAGGATGTGTTGCACAACATGGGGAATAGAGCCCATATTGTGTAATACCTTTAAATGAACTATAACCTTAAAACTGTATAGAAATTAAAAAATAATCATAGATAAGCAACTGAGAATACATAGCAGTTAAGTGACTTGTCCAGAGTCACTGAACTAGTTAGAATCAGAGGCAGGACTAGAGCTCAGACCTTCTGAAGCTCAGAACTCCTTTTCTAGTTTGTCCTGCTATGTGTTTACCTATAAGGTCATAGAAAAGGTCAGTTTTTCTGCTTTTCCAGGGTCAGTGAAAAGAAGGCATTTTCTGATAGTTCTTCAAAGACTTCAGGATTTAGGAGAGGTCAAATGCTTTGAGAGTTAATAGTAAAAACAAACACAAAGAAAAGAATTCGGCACTTCTCTGGTGGTCCAGGGGCTAAGACTCCATCCTCCCCATGCAGGAGGCCTAAATTCAATCCCTGATCAGGGAGCGAGCTCCCACATGCCACAAAGCAAGAGTCCACATGTCACACACGCTGTCACACACATGTCACACACACTTTGAGTTCACATGTCAAAGATCCCACAGACTGCAACTAAGACCTGGCGCAGTCAGATAAATGAATTAACAAATATATACTTAAAAATCATACTTCAACTTCCTGTTTACAAATATTCAGAAAAAAAGTAAATAAAAAAAAAACAAAAATATTCAGGATAATAGATATGCTTCCTTAAGTTCTCACTTTAGTGGAATAAGAATAACATATTTCTCCAGCTCATCCTGTTGGGATAATTTTCAGTAAACATCCTAAAAGATGCACTTGCTACCCCAAGGATTCACAATGTGAACACACCTCTGAATTTGTCTTATTTGTCTGCTCTGTGTTCTGGTCTCTTGAGCCTCTTTCTGTCTTCTATCTCTAGGTTAGGACTTCCTATTTCAGGCTATAAAGTCTTTTAAGAACAGAGATTTCTGTGCTGTGCACAACTGTTTTTCTGTGTCCAGCCGTTCACATGAAATGATTCTAATAAAGGTGCTCATGAAAAGTCAACCAAAAGGAGATTCAGAATAAGACCACTGGAGTTCCCAACCATTACACTTAGATTTATATTCTGAGCTGAATAAAGGGTCTTCATTTTATGCGGATTGAAAATATCATGAATATATTAACGTTTTTAGAATGTTCACAATCGGCCCAGGATGGTCCAGTGTGGTTTGCATGCATTATCTTACTCAAAGTTCACCTTAACTCTATGCAATACAACAGGTACTGCCTCCTACATGGGACACATGAGGCATTCCGATATTAAATGACTTGCCCGTGGTCACGCAGCTATTGTAAATGATCTTGTTAGTGGCCTACCTGAAAGAGTGGTGTTGAGTCTACCTTAAATCCATCAGATCCAGGCTGATTCACCAGGAGGATAGCTTCCGGGTCATCCACTGCCAGTTTGGCATTAAATAGGACATTTCCAAAACTGGTGGTTTGTGTCTCTGGTTGAGCTTTGTCCTTCTATGGCTAAAAAGTGGGCCTATAGTTTTGAGGGCTGTCCACCTCCCACAGAACATGTCAGAGCGAGCTCCCACATGCCACAAAGCAAGAGTCCACATGTCACACACGCTGTCACACACATGTCACACACACTTTGAGTTCACATGTCAAAGATCCCACAGACTGCAACTAAGACCTGGCGCAGTCAGATAAATGAATTAACAAATATATACTTAAAAATCATACTTCAACTTCCTGTTTACAAATATTCAGAAAAAAAGTAAATAAAAAAAAAAACAAAAATATTCAGGATAATAGATATGCTTCCTTAAGTTCTCACTTTAGTGGAATAAGAATAACATATTTCTCCAGCTCATCCTGTTGGGATAATTTTCAGTAAACATCCTAAAAGATGCACTTGCTACCCCAAGGATTCACAATGTGAACACACCTCTGAATTTGTCTTATTTGTCTGCTCTGTGTTCTGGTCTCTTGAGCCTCTTTCTGTCTTCTATCTCTAGGTTAGGACTTCCTATTTCAGGCTATAAAGTCTTTTAAGAACAGAGATTTCTGTGCTGTGCACAACTGTTTTTCTGTGTCCAGCCGTTCACATGAAATGATTCTAATAAAGGTGCTCATGAAAAGTCAACCAAAAGGAGATTCAGAATAAGACCACTGGAGTTCCCAACCATTACACTTAGATTTATATTCTGAGCTGAATAAAGGGTCTTCATTTTATGCGGATTGAAAATATCATGAATATATTAACGTTTTTAGAATGTTCACAATCGGCCCAGGATGGTCCAGTGTGGTTTGCATGCATTATCTTACTCAAAGTTCACCTTAACTCTATGCAATACAACAGGTACTGCCTCCTACATGGGACACATGAGGCATTCCGATATTAAATGACTTGCCCGTGGTCACGCAGCTATTGTAAATGATCTTGTTAGTGGCCTACCTGAAAGAGTGGTGTTGAGTCTACCTTAAATCCATCAGATCCAGGCTGATTCACCAGGAGGATAGCTTCCGGGTCATCCACTGCCAGTTTGGCATTAAATAGGACATTTCCAAAACTGGTGGTTTGTGTCTCTGGTTGAGCTTTGTCCTTCAGGCAATAAAGAAAATGAGAATGGCTGAACACAATGCCAACATTTGCAAATGCAGGAGGTTTCCCTATTAGTTTTGTGCAAGTACCAATTACCATACAATGTCCCCAGCTGGTTTCATTTTAAAAGATGCTATTGTTCTCAAATAGAAGACAGAGCGAGTTAAGTTGGAACACCTAATCTGATGTGTTGTTGGGGTGAAGGCACTTACCACAATTTTAAATCTGTATAAGAGCGAAGGCGAGTCAGCCAAGCAGCCGTATTCCTCGTTCGTGGGGTGGTACTTGGGAACGTAGCCGTCAGCCCCCGTGCACAAGAACACTTTCTCAATGCTGCAGTAGAAGGAATCACCTAGATTCTGGACCGGATCCACCATGACCCGGCCATAAATGATATCACCTGCAACAGAAATGTGGACATGTCCTTTCTATTCAGGGATGAGGTGTGTCTACCACAGCCAATGGTTTGTGACAATAATGATACGAGCAGTACCATTTCCTTCTCTTTCTAATCTGGCATCAGATGTGGAAGACGCTTTTGCATTAGCTTCAGGGTCTGGTCCTCTCCCAGGCCTCATAAGAGACCACTGGGCAGATGACCACAAGTACTGAAGATTTCTTGACGCTCGCGTGCCAGTGGGAGTAACCTGAAGGTGTGGCTTATACTGTCACATTCATAACATCCCATTGTTGTCCATGTTCAGCTGACACAAGTATGTTAGTTGGCAAGATGTAGGCAAATCATTATAGGATAACAGTAAAAAGGAAAATGTTGATAAAAAGTTAAATTAGCTTTATTTGCTTTTAAAGGAGGGTTTAAGGAAAGTCCCTGGTATTTCATCAACTCTTTCACATCCACTACTGAGCACCCACCATGTGTATGAGTTATTTTGCTAGGTTCTGGGAATATACCACTGAACAACACAGGCACAACCATGACCCATGAACTACATTCTCAGGCACCTGCAGTATTTTGAGTATGCAAACTGAAAAAGAACATTCAAAGGAAAAAATACAGACTGGTTTTAAAAGTCACTTAATTAAGGGAAATCAAGGCTGACTTCCCCAGAATAAAAACCATCTTCTAACATATATCTAGATTCCTAGATGACTCAGGGGTAAAGAATCCACTTTTCAATGCAGGAGATGTGGGTTCAATCCCTGGGTCAGGAAGATCTCCTGGAAAAGGAAATGGCAACCCACTCCAGTGTTCTTGCCTGGGAAATCACATGGACAGAGGACCCTAGAAGGCTATAGTTTGAGGGGTCGCAAAGAATCGGACACCACTGAGCATGCATGCACATTAAACTTTATCAGTTTCAGTGACTCTTCCCCAATAGATAAAGACTCAAAACCATAAAAGAGGTTGTAATTGTCACCATCAACCATGATCTCAAAAAAGCAAAAGACAACAGACACGATGACCAACAGACAGCAGGCCTCTCATTTGTAAAGTGATACCTTCTGCAAAGGCAACGTCACTCTCCTGCCCAAATCCCATGGATCCATCAGACAACCAGAGGCTCTTCTTAGAGAGGAGGTACATCTGGGTGTTCAAGCTAAACTCAGCTGCCACTGGGTCACTGACCTAAAACCAAGTGAGAAGCTCTCTTAGGTGCTGTTGATGGCTCTGGCGATGCACAAACACATTATTTGCAGAAATACACATGCACTGTACCCTGACATAAAGAACACTGAACAATAGGACTGTGACACTAAACTGAAATTGCGATGCAAAACAAGGATGGCTTATACTGTCACATTCATAACATCCCATTGTTGTCCATGTTCAGCTGACACAAGTATGTTAGTTGGCAAGATGTAGGCAAATCATTATAGGATAACAGTAAAAAGGAAAATGTTGATAAAAAGTTAAATTAGCTTTATTTGCTTTTAAAGGAGGGTTTAAGGAAAGTCCCTGGTATTTCATCAACTCTTTCACATCCACTACTGAGCACCCACCATGTGTATGAGTTATTTTGCTAGGTTCTGGGAATATACCACTGAACAACACAGGCACAACCATGACCCATGAACTACATTCTCAGGCACCTGCAGTATTTTGAGTATGCAAACTGAAAAAGAACATTCAAAGGAAAAAATACAGACTGGTTTTAAAAGTCACTTAATTAAGGGAAATCAAGGCTGACTTCCCCAGAATAAAAACCATCTTCTAACATATATCTAGATTCCTAGATGACTCAGGGGTAAAGAATCCACTTTTCAATGCAGGAGATGTGGGTTCAATCCCTGGGTCAGGAAGATCTCCTGGAAAAGGAAATGGCAACCCACTCCAGTGTTCTTGCCTGGGAAATCACATGGACAGAGGACCCTAGAAGGCTATAGTTTGAGGGGTCGCAAAGAATCGGACACCACTGAGCATGCATGCACATTAAACTTTATCAGTTTCAGTGACTCTTCCCCAATAGATAAAGACTCAAAACCATAAAAGAGGTTGTAATTGTCACCATCAACCATGATCTCAAAAAAGCAAAAGACAACAGACACGATGACCAACAGACAGCAGGCCTCTCATTTGTAAAGTGATACCTTCTGCAAAGGCAACGTCACTCTCCTGCCCAAATCCCATGGATCCATCAGACAACCAGAGGCTCTTCTTAGAGAGGAGGTACATCTGGGTGTTCAAGCTAAACTCAGCTGCCACTGGGTCACTGACCTAAAACCAAGTGAGAAGCTCTCTTAGGTGCTGTTGATGGCTCTGGCGATGCACAAACACATTATTTGCAGAAATACACATGCACTGTACCCTGACATAAAGAACACTGAACAATAGGACTGTGACACTAAACACTGAAATTGTAACACTGGATTTGTCCTTCTTAAGAAGGCAAAATGGTCAAGGTTAAACAATTTTTAAAAATGTTTTTCTTTTGATGTGGATCTTTTAAAAAGTCTTATACTGCTTCTGTTGTTTAAGCTTTGCTTTTTTGGCTGCTAGACATGTGCGATCTTAGGTACACGACTGGGGATCAAACCCACACCCCTGCACTGGAAGATGAAGTCGTAACCACTGGACCACCAGGGAAGTCCCAAGGTTAAATCATTTTTTTGAATGGGACTAACTAGCATTGCTTGAGCTCATTTCTAGTGGTTCATCGAGATATATAAGGAACTTGTAAATATCACAGTTAGTGTAAGTCCAATATTTAGTGTAAGTTCTTGGGCAAAAGATGCTATCATATTTCCTTTAATACACATTGACAATTAGGAACTTGGAGGTGGCATAAACTACAGGGTATTTATTCTCCTTAATGATCAATAAAAAGACAAAGAAGTGCAGAACTCTGGGAAAAAGTCTCAAATCTCCAAGGCAGCAAACTCCAGGAGGAGATCAGATCACTTAAGAAAAAAATAACCCTTACATGCTCTTAAATGGTAGATTTTTATCTACTGAACCAACAATGCATCAAGGGCCAATTCTTTCCTCTCTCCTTCTTCCCTGCTCCCTTCCTGCCTGATTTCGTTTTTCCTCAGCATGCAAGAATTGAAGTCATTGGGTAAGACTATTTTCTTTACTGATAAAAGTAAACCATGTCTTTAACAAAATGGCGTTCCACCTGGGAAAAGCGTTCTATGAGACACACCTGTTGGAAGCGGATGTCAAGGTCAAACGTGAGAGGCTCTCTGGGGTTGCAGGTGACAGGCAGGCGGTATTCCTGATGGGACGGAGTGGTGCACGGCAGCAGTTTTACAGTGTAGGTCCCTGAGTAGTCACGGACCTTTAAGAAGTAGAGAGGACATCCATGGTTTTCATTTCAAAACCTGAGATGCACTCAAAGGCAGCAGCAGAGGAAAATGAAGAGCCTTAGTCACTTACTGCAAAGTCAGATACGAAGCTCCATTGTTGGACTGGCTGGCTATAGGTCGGTTCACTCCTTATGAGACGCAGGGAAAACGTTAGACCCGGATGGTCGGCCGACATGATCATTGAGCTTGTGAAGGATGCTGGAAAAGTGCCAACATCAATAATGGTCTAGTGGTTAAAAGGGTCATAACAGTTTGGAGTTTTCAGAGTGCCTTATGACACCTTATTTACATGTATTCTTGTAAGTCTGCAAAGCTGGTATAATTATCCTCATTTTGCAAATAAAGACCGTTGGACTCAGAATGACTATGTGACTCTCCCCAGATCACACAGCTGAGATGCTTGCCTTCTGAGTCCTAAGGCAGGGCTTCTTCCACCCTATAATTCTGTCAAAAAATAATCGTACAGAAATGCTCCAATAGTTCAAGGCCAATTTTCAGGGAGGCACAGCCGTTCAATAAAGGTTGATGTGAAAGCATTCATTGTGCACTGAAGCTATGAAATGAATCTCAGTCTATCTGCATCCACAGAGCCAGGCAAACCCAATTTATAAATGAAGTCTACTTTTAATTAGATTGCCCCAGTTGTATCTAAACAAAGATTTCATTTATTAGAAAAGCAGACATGTGGAAGGAGAACTGTAAAGACCAGGAAATCCTCATTTTTCCAAAACAGTTGATTACAATAAAGCTAGCTAATTCTTTTTGGTTCTGTAATTTGGAGCTCAGACTCACAAAAATACAGCAAACAATCTTTCTCTTCCTGAATCTTCAGCCTTATTCTCTCTGTTGTTTAAAGCCTGGACCCAGTAAAAGGAAGGAAAAGAAGACACTGTGTGTACAATTTTCTCCTTCCAACCTGATATGAATTAGCACACCAGTTTAGTAAAGCAAAGTCGAATACAAAATTATTTCTGATGAAATGAAATTTTAAAAAAAGCCTGAACATGGGACATTAGTGATTGCTACATTGCCGATATGCATGGCACCAAAAATCCGGGTCAAAGCTAGATGGGACGGAGTGGTGCACGGCAGCAGTTTTACAGTGTAAGTAGTCACGGACCTTTAAGAAGTAGAGAGGACATCCATGGTTTTCATTTCAAAACCTGAGATGCACTCAAAGGCAGCAGCAGAGGAAAATGAAGAGCCTTAGTCACTTACTGCAAAGTCAGATACGAAGCTCCATTGTTGGACTGGCTGGCTATAGGTCGGTTCACTCCTTATGAGACGCAGGAAAACGTTAGACCCGGATGGTTGGCCGACATGATCATTGAGCTTGTGAAGGATGCTGGAAAAGTGCCAACATCAATAATGGTCTAGTGGTTAAAAGGGTCATAACAGTTTGGAGTTTTCAGAGTGCCTTATGACACCTTATTTACATGTATTCTTGTAAGTCTGCAAAGCTGGTATAATTATCCTCATTTTGCAAATAAAGACCGTTGGACTCAGAATGACTATGTGACTCTCCCCAGATCACACAGCTGAGATGCTTGCCTTCTGAGTCCTAAGGCAGGGCTTCTTCCACCCTATAATTCTGTCAAAAAATAATCGTACAGAAATGCTCCAATAGTTCAAGGCCAATTTTCAGGGAGGCACAGCCGTTCAATAAAGGTTGATGTGAAAGCATTCATTGTGCACTGAAGCTATGAAATGAATCTCAGTCTATCTGCATCCACAGAGCCAGGCAAACCCAATTTATAAATGAAGTCTACTTTTAATTAGATTGCCCCAGTTGTATCTAAACAAAGATTTCATTTATTAGAAAAGCAGACATGTGGAAGGAGAACTGTAAAGACCAGGAAATCCTCATTTTTCCAAAACAGTTGATTACAATAAAGCTAGCTAATTCTTTTTGGTTCTGTAATTTGGAGCTCAGACTCACAAAAATACAGCAAACAATCTTTCTCTTCCTGAATCTTCAGCCTTATTCTCTCTGTTGTTTAAAGCCTGGACCCAGTAAAAGGAAGGAAAAGAAGACACTGTGTGTACAATTTTCTCCTTCCAACCTGATATGAATTAGCACACCAGTTTAGTAAAGCAAAGTCGAATACAAAATTATTTCTGATGAAATGAAATTTTAAAAAAAGCCTGAACATGGGACATTAGTGATTGCTACATTGCCGATATGCATGGCACAGTCCGTCAAATTAGTATATGCAGCCTATACTTAAGAGAGTTGGTTAATATATCTGAAACTAGGTATTACAGTGAAGGGGCACTTCTAATGCCATTAGAAGGGCTTCTTACAATACCTGGGAAAGAGTTGTGCTTGCTGAATAAATGATCAAAATCCAAATTTCTGGACAATGCATTTGAAGTAGACACTGGGGACGTTGTGGCTGTGCTCTTTATCTAAAGGAACATTTCTCTTAAAATTAACTCGGATTTTTCTTCTGTTTCATTTTTTAGTTAATTAATTCTTTTAGCTGTACCACCTAGCTTGTGGCATCTCAGTTCCCTGACTGGGATTTGAACCCCTGCCACGGCAATGAAAATGCCGAATCCCTAACCACTTGGCCATGAGAGAACCTCCAGTAGAGTTTTCTTTTAAATTTACTTTAACTGTTTGGTATTTTCTCTGCAAGTCTACATTGATGATTCCGTAGCTTATGAGATGTAGCTGAACAATGATCAAGCCCTCATGCAGAATCTGCTGGCGTTGTTCAGTCATTCAGACACGTCTGACTCTTTGAGACTCCACGGACTGCAGCACACCAGGCTTCCCTGTCCTTCACTGTCTCCTGGAGTTTGCTCAAACTCATGCCCATTGGGTCGGTGATGGCATCCAACCATCTCATCCTCTGCTGTCCCCTTCTCCTCCTGCCTTCCACACATAATTCATTTGAAAGCTTACAGGAAAGCAGAAAAACCTGGAAGGAGAACTGTAAAGACCAGGAAATCCTCATTTTTCCAAAACAGTTGATTACAATAAAGCTAGCTAATTCTTTTTGGTTCTGTAATTTGGAGCTCAGACTCACAAAAATACAGCAAACAATCTTTCTCTTCCTGAATCTTCAGCCTTATTCTCTCTGTTGTTTAAAGCCTGGACCCAGTAAAAGGAAGGAAAAGAAGACACTGTGTGTACAATTTTCTCCTTCCAACCTGATATGAATTAGCACACCAGTTTAGTAAAGCAAAGTCGAATACAAAATTATTTCTGATGAAATGAAATTTTAAAAAAAGCCTGAACATGGGACATTAGTGATTGCTACATTGCCGATATGCATGGCACAGTCCGTCAAATTAGTATATGCAGCCTATACTTAAGAGAGTTGGTTAATATATCTGAAACTAGGTATTACAGTGAAGGGGCACTTCTAATGCCATTAGAAGGGCTTCTTACAATACCTGGGAAAGAGTTGTGCTTGCTGAATAAATGATCAAAATCCAAATTTCTGGACAATGCATTTGAAGTAGACACTGGGGACGTTGTGGCTGTGCTCTTTATCTAAAGGAACATTTCTCTTAAAATTAACTCGGATTTTTCTTCTGTTTCATTTTTTAGTTAATTAATTCTTTTAGCTGTACCACCTAGCTTGTGGCATCTCAGTTCCCTGACTGGGATTTGAACCCCTGCCACGGCAATGAAAATGCCGAATCCCTAACCACTTGGCCATGAGAGAACCTCCAGTAGAGTTTTCTTTTAAATTTACTTTAACTGTTTGGTATTTTCTCTGCAAGTCTACATTGATGATTCCGTAGCTTATGAGATGTAGCTGAACAATGATCAAGCCCTCATGCAGAATCTGCTGGCGTTGTTCAGTCATTCAGACACGTCTGACTCTTTGAGACTCCACGGACTGCAGCACACCAGGCTTCCCTGTCCTTCACTGTCTCCTGGAGTTTGCTCAAACTCATGCCCATTGGGTCGGTGATGGCATCCAACCATCTCATCCTCTGCTGTCCCCTTCTCCTCCTGCCTTCCACACACATAATTCATTTGAAAGCTTACAGGAAAGCATGCTGAAACACATGCAAACATGGAAAAACTACCTTCTTTCTGTGTGGAGAGTGGTGTTTGTGGTAATGGGGCTTACCAGGGTGTGACAACACAAACAAGCCATGGAACTGAGCCTCTGTCTTGAAGTTCACGACCAAACGCCCCTCTTCACCGATGCGCATGCTGGTTGGGTAGAGGGAACCTACGAGGGGATGATGCAGAAGAGAGGAGATTCTGGTGACCAGAAGCTTCTAATATATGTGGTTTCTTCCAAAACCAAATTCAGATTCATCTCATCCTAGCCAAAGGGTATTACTGGAAAAATCCTGAGTGATCAGAGAGGCAGAAATATTCTTTTTTTTTTTTTCTAGAAAGAAAAGTGTCTAGAAGGCAGGCAAAGTAAAATTAGGCCACATGAATGAGGCCCATACGAAATACAAAGATGGATGACAATAGGCCAAGATAAAAAAAAAAAAAAAAGCTTTAATCTACTTTAGCTTTAGCTTAAAGAAATTGAAAGTTTTAGTATACAGAAATTAAGCTGTAAATGGAGAAACAGAAAGAACTGGTCAAATTTTAAAGATCTGCACATGTAGCTGGAAACAGGTTTTTGGTCTCCAGAATAATTCCAGATGTTCCTGGCTTAACGAAAGCTCCAAAGCTTTCCCCAGTAATTTAGCAAGTTGATCAAAGTTGGCTCCAGGTATAAGAAGGAAACAATATCCTTACTTCTGGAAACTGAGAACTGAGAGATGGATCTGCATTAACAGTCACTTAAACATATATTTTCTAAGGCAAGACATGGAATTAAAACATTTGAAATGCTCTGGAATGATTATTCAGAGTGATTGTACTGCCTTTCAGATAGTTTTAAAGTGGTTTTCATCTGTTTAAGATAATAGATTTTGAGATGCCCTATCAACAGTAAGTTTTCTCTGATCATGAAAAGTAATGATGGTCAGACATGCAAGCAATCGAAACAGCTGTATGTGCCTGAAAAGAAACAGCACTAATTCTACTAATGGAGTAATTAGCTTTATGCTTATGGACTTTGAATTATGAGTCTGACTTTGTGATTGAGATTGAAAGGAAGTTATTGTTTGGGGCAAATGTTTTTGGGGTCCAACAGTTAGTGGTTCACACCACTCTTTCAAGGCATTCGGCGAAAGTATTAAAAAATAGTAGGATTTTTTTCTTTTTTTTTTGCTATATATTTTAAAAATTTTTTGGCTTCTTTTCATTGATTTTCCATCAATTCATTTTCATCCGTCTTTATTCTTTGGTCTGTGTGGGCCTCCCACCGCAGTGGCTTCTCCCTTTGCAGAGCACAGGCTCTGGGCACATGTGCTCCAGAGTGCTCGCTCCTAATTGGACACACCGGTCCAGCCGCTCCTCAGCATGTGGTATCTTTCTGGGCCAGGATCGAACTGGTGCCCGTTGCACTGTAAAGTGGTCTCTTTACCCAAAGAAAAGTGTCTAGAAGGCAGGCAAAGTAAAATTAGGCCACATGAATGAGGCCCATACGAAATACAAAGATGGATGACAATAGGCCAAGATAAAAAAAAAAAAAAAAGCTTTAATCTACTTTAGCTTTAGCTTAAAGAAATTGAAAGTTTTAGTATACAGAAATTAAGCTGTAAATGGAGAAACAGAAAGAACTGGTCAAATTTTAAAGATCTGCACATGTAGCTGGAAACAGGTTTTTGGTCTCCAGAATAATTCCAGATGTTCCTGGCTTAATGAAAGCTCCAAAGCTTTCCCCAGTAATTTAGCAAGTTGATCAAAGTTGGCTCCAGGTATAAGAAGGAAACAATATCCTTACTTCTGGAAACTGAGAACTGAGAGATGGATCTGCATTAACAGTCACTTAAACATATATTTTCTAAGGCAAGACATGGAATTAAAACATTTGAAATGCTCTGGAATGATTATTCAGAGTGATTGTACTGCCTTTCAGATAGTTTTAAAGTGGTTTTCATCTGTTTAAGATAATAGATTTTGAGATGCCCTATCAACAGTAAGTTTTCTCTGATCATGAAAAGTAATGATGGTCAGACATGCAAGCAATCGAAACAGCTGTATGTGCCTGAAAAGAAACAGCACTAATTCTACTAATGGAGTAATTAGCTTTATGCTTATGGACTTTGAATTATGAGTCTGACTTTGTGATTGAGATTGAAAGGAAGTTATTGTTTGGGGCAAATGTTTTTGGGGTCCAACAGTTAGTGGTTCACACCACTCTTTCAAGGCATTCGGCGAAAGTATTAAAAAATAGTAGGATTTTTTTCTTTTTTTTTTGCTATATATTTTAAAAATTTTTTGGCTTCTTTTCATTGATTTTCCATCAATTCATTTTCATCCGTCTTTATTCTTTGGTCTGTGTGGGCCTCCCACCGCAGTGGCTTCTCCCTTTGCAGAGCACAGGCTCTGGGCACATGTGCTCCAGAGTGCTCGCTCCTAATTGGACACACCGGTCCAGCCGCTCCTCAGCATGTGGTATCTTTCTGGGCCAGGGATCGAACTGGTGCCCGTTGCACTGTAAAGTGGTCTCTTTACCCACTGGACCACCAGGGAAGCCCTAATAGTAGGAGTTGTTTTTTTTTTTTTAAACCTTTATTTCACTTTTAACTTTTACAGAGTTTTGTTGTTTACATACATGCATGTTCCCAGATCAGTCACATGTATATCCCCCCCTTCCCACCCCTCCCAACCATCACACAGCACCCTTGAAGGATCCCCTTTTCTCACATAGCAATGACTAGAGCTATTTTCTTCAGTTATGATAGTACAGGCCTTCATGCTACTTCCTTTATGCCTCCCACCCTCTGTTCCTTCCCAACAATGTCCATATGTCCACTGTCCATGTCTGTCTTTCCATTGCTTCACTGCGTGCGCCATCATCACCATCCTGCTAGATTCCATATATATGTGTTAATATACTGTATTTGTCCTTCTCTTTCTGACTGACTTCACTTTTGATGATACGTTCTAGATCCAGCCACCTCATTAGGGCTGATTCTTCTGCATTTATCTTTACAGCTGTGTAATATTCCAATAGTAGGAGTTTTAAACTGAAAGAATATTAGAAGTTTAGCCTATCTTTATAAGAAGGGGAGTGCCAGAAGTTAAGTAATATGTTTGAGATCACACAATTAGTTTAGCCATAAACCCAGAAATAGAATCTGGGACACTATTTATACCAGGCTTTATAATGCCGCTCCCACTTTCAGAAACAAAAATGTGTAACTTTTTCTCTGAATTCACTCTTTACTTTCAATTGGAACATCTTCTATCCATTATCTAAAATCCAGAGAGAAATACGGATTGTGCTGAGTACCCCATGAGTGATTAATCACCTAAAATGGACATTATAGGGGCTTCCCTGGTGGTCCAGTGGGTAAGGACATCACCTTGCAGTGCAAGGTGCGCCAGTTCGATCCCTGGCCTGGGAAGATCCCACGTGCCGGGAGCGACTGGATCGATGTGTCCAATTACCGAGCCAGAGCTCCGGAGCGCATGCGCCCAGAGCCAGTACTCTGCGAAAACAGAGGCCACTGCGATGGGAGGCCCACACAGGCCAAAGAACAAAGATGGATGAAAATAGACAAATGAAAGACCAATAGAAGTGGCCCGCCTGCGCCCTCCCCCTCCATCCCCCCCCTAAAATTAATAAATAAAAAAAAAAAGTTTAAAATGGACATTACATTCAAGAGTTACATATAATGCAAAATTTGAGGCATTGATATCGTTTAGGTAAAATGTTTTTCCATGACAAAAATGAAACAATTTTAAAATAGTAACAATAACAGTAAAATGATTGAAAATGGCTTCTATTATTTTTAGCTGCAGTAAAAACGTCACTTAAGTCCTTCAATTAGGTAAGAAAACTAGTTTTCCCAGTCTCTGTTAACTCACCTTGGAGTTCGGCTTCTGGGGGGCTTCCAATTCCATCGGTCCACAAGATGGCAGTGTCATACACGAATGTCAGACGGAGCTCGGACTTCAAGTCAAAATGCTGCCAGCCTCCGACCCCGACCGGGGAATGAAACACGTAGGAGACATACAGAGGGACGCGAAGAGTCACATAGGACTGCACCAGGTTTAGGACCTAGAGCAAGAAAACTGTATCTATCAACACCATCTGGTGTTGTTAATTAAACACACTTAGTTTTGCACAAGCCATTTTCTCCTTTTACTTATCTGAAGCTTTTGGGTGAACCCTTGAGGAAAGATTGCATTTACAACACTACTGTTCTCCTACTTAATTTTGGAGCAGGTGGACTGGGTGATGGAGGAGAAATAATTATTTGTTGAGCACCCATCACTTTTCAGACACTGTGTTGGGTTCACAAATAAAGTGACTCAGTATTTTCATTGTCCTCCATAATTGTATTTATAGGTATGTCTGGATGATTGAATGAATGGATAGAGAGATGAAGGATAGAGAGAGGAAAGTTAAGACTGAAAGAAATAATGCAAATTTTCCACAGAAATTTCCTACTTCCTCCCAGAGTGGCCCTGCCAATAACAGCACCTAGTCTTTGGTCCATGCTTTTTCTACTCTTTCACACTTTATCACATTCCAAACAAAGCTGAGGGTGGTCTTACGGTCACCCAACACAGGTTATCATCCTTAATTCTCAGAACAGCTCTGTAGAATAGCAGGGAAAAGGCAACTCTCTTCTTTCACACATGAGTGAATGGGCTTAGGTCAGATCATACTGCTTACAAGTTCGAGTCAGGTTTTCTGATATGTCTACTTCTCCTTCCACCCTGAGCTGGCAACAGGAGTCACACATGAATTACTGAATAATTTAAAACATTGTAACTCTAATTTTGGAGAAGGCAATGGCAACCCACTCCAGTATTCTTGCCTGGAGAATCCCATGGACAGAGGAGCCTGGCAGCTACAGTCCATGGGGTCACACAGAGCTGGACATGACTGAAGTGACTTCGCACATCAGCAATTCTAATTTACCACTTTGCCATGGAGCTAAAAGTAAACTCCTCAGATCACAAAATGACCACCTGAATCACTAACCAAGTGTATCAAAAGATAACCGTCTGGGGCTTCCTTTGTGGCTCAGTGGTAAAAAAATCCACCTGCCAATGCAGGGGACACAGTTCAATCCCTGATCCTGGAAGATCCCAAATGCCGTGGAGTAACAGCTCATGAACCACAACTATTGAGACTGTGCCCTAGAGCCTGTGTTCTTCAATAAGGGAAGCCACCGCAATGAGAAGCCCTTGTGTTGCAATTTGAGAGTAGCCCCCGCTCACTGCAACTAAAGAAAGCCCGCCAGCAATGAAGACCCAGCACAACAAAAATAAATAAATAAGAGAAAACCATTCACCAAGCAAATTAGTTGATTCTCAGCAATATAGTAGCTACACTTCCCATTATCTGCTAACATGGCCAGCAGGAGAGGGGCTCTGCATCGAGGTTCTTTGAGACAGTATTTTCTAAGAGTTGCTATTCTTGCAGTCATTGAGAAATTGATTTTGAAGTGCAGTTTTAACACCCTGACAGTGTAAGGGAGAGTGACTGTTAATCCATATGCCACCAGTAATTAAGATGACTGTTTCATCCTGCAATTTTGGTAAATACTCATTAAAAAATAGGCTGTGGACATGGATTTCCAATTAAAGTTTCTAGGTGCTAAGAATAATTTTGCCCACATTACACACTATCCAAACAAAGCTGAGGGTGGTCTTACGGTCACCCAACACAGGTTATCATCCTTAATTCTCAGAACAGCTCTGTAGAATAGCAGGGAAAAGGCAACTCTCTTCTTTCACACATGAGTGAATGGGCTTAGGTCAGATCATACTGCTTACAAGTTCGAGTCAGGTTTTCTGATATGTCTACTTCTCCTTCCACCCTGAGCTGGCAACAGGAGTCACACATGAATTACTGAATAATTTAAAACATTGTAACTCTAATTTTGGAGAAGGCAATGGCAACCCACTCCAGTATTCTTGCCTGGAGAATCCCATGGACAGAGGAGCCTGGCAGCTACAGTCCATGGGGTCACACAGAGCTGGACATGACTGAAGTGACTTCGCACATCAGCAATTCTAATTTACCACTTTGCCATGGAGCTAAAAGTAAACTCCTCAGATCACAAAATGACCACCTGAATCACTAACCAAGTGTATCAAAAGATAACCGTCTGGGGCTTCCTTTGTGGCTCAGTGGTAAAAAAATCCACCTGCCAATGCAGGGGACACAGTTCAATCCCTGATCCTGGAAGATCCCAAATGCCGTGGAGTAACAGCTCATGAACCACAACTATTGAGACTGTGCCCTAGAGCCTGTGTTCTTCAATAAGGGAAGCCACCGCAATGAGAAGCCCTTGTGTTGCAATTTGAGAGTAGCCCCTGCTCACTGCAACTAAAGAAAGCCCGCCAGCAATGAAGACCCAGCACAACAAAAATAAATAAATAAGAGAAAACCATTCACCAAGCAAATTAGTTGATTCTCAGCAATATAGTAGCTACACTTCCCATTATCTGCTAACATGGCCAGCAGGAGAGGGGCTCTGCATCGAGGTTCTTTGAGACAGTATTTTCTAAGAGTTGCTATTCTTGCAGTCATTGAGAAATTGATTTTGAAGTGCAGTTTTAACACCCTGACAGTGTAAGGGAGAGTGACTGTTAATCCATATGCCACCAGTAATTAAGATGACTGTTTCATCCTGCAATTTTGGTAAATACTCATTAAAAAATAGGCTGTGGACATGGATTTCCAATTAAAGTTTCTAGGTGCTAAGAATAATTTTGCCCACATTACACACTATCCATCAAATATTACCACATGTGTTATTTTGGAGAGAACAATTAACATTCACATCCTAGGAACAAGTTACTTTGTGTCTGACTCTTAATGACCCCTGGACTGTAGAATGCCAGGCTCCTCTGTCCATTGGATTTTTCAGGCAAGAATACTAGAGTGGGTTGCTATTTCTTATGCTAGGGGTTCTTTCTGATCCAAGGATTGACCTGAGTGTATTGCACGCAGGTTCTTTACTGGTCGCCACAATGAATAAAACAGAAAAAGCAGAACCAGTCTTAATAGTCAAACTGCATAAAACTTAATAAAACTTCATTTGCTGTTAACAGACAACTATCCTGGATATATTATGTGATCCTTTCAGTTTGGAAGCTCTCTTATAAATTAAATAATTTGAAACTGGAAGGTGAGAGAAGCCAGAAACCTTTAAGAGTGTGTTAGAAACAGCTTTTTAAGCACAGAGAAAAATGCAGGGATCTGGCAACATTTCCAGGCAGTAGCTTTTGCTACTAACAACACTAGAGATAAAAATCAGTCCTTCATCATGTTGTTCCTGGCAGAAGCAATTACCACTACGTAAAATCTGTTTGCATAGTGATTACCTTGATCTCAGTTGGCAAGTCTAGAAAAGGACTAGAAGAGTGAAAGGCACATCTGTTTGCTGCTTGGCCAGGGAGATGTGGTATTGGCAGAGGAGAAATAGACCTGGGGTTATTTCTGTTTTTGTATCAGGAACAGAGAACAAAGTTTATTTGTCTTTCTTGAAATTTCACCCAATTAAATGACATTTAGTTCGCTCAATTAAATGTCCAGATAAGTATCATCATGTGGTTAAGAGCACAGGCTTACAAACGAATTTAACTGGGACAAGATATTTGAATTCTCTTTGCTTCAGCATCTCCAAAAAAGGGAGACAAAATTTATATTTGTCACATAGTGCTGTTGTAAGGACAGAATTAGTGGAAATATGTGAAGTACTTAGACGTGATGACAAGTATGAGGGTTTAAGTAACCTGCCTAAGAAGAAGGAGCTAGAAAATGTCAGTGTCAAATTTATGTCTGGTGGTTTGGTTTAGTCGCTAAGTCATGTTCAACTCCTGTGACCCCATGAACTATAGCCTGGCAGGCTCCTCTGCTCATGGCAAGAATACTGGAGTTGGTTGCCATTCCCTTCTCCATGGGATCTTCCTGACCCAGGGATCAACCTGGGTCTCCTGTGTTGCAGGCAGATTCTTTACCAACTGAGCCAGCAGGGATATTTAGGTCTGCATTTATTTGATTCCAATATGTACATTCTCCACCATTCTATACTGTCTTCCTGGTGATGTTTTAACTTGTGATTTTTATTAATTCATGCAAATTTCTGGATATTTTGTTGCTTTTAGATGAGGTAAAGTCTTCCATCCTTGGCGTCTAACAGTTCTCAGACAAAATACATGGCCATGTGACATAAACACCAGCAGAACTGGTAAAGATTATAGCTTTGCTCTGGGAATAAAATGACCGTTACTATTTAGTTTTCTTTTATTATTACTTTTTTAACATTTTAACATTATAGGACTATAGCACAGAAAAAAAATACAGTCTCATTTTGGCTAAATTTTGAAAGGCAAAATATATTCTGGGTAGCCTTTGGCACTTATGTGTGTGTGCATGTGTGTAGATGCTATGTCACTTCAGTCGTGTCTGATTCTTTGTGACCCTATGGACTGTAGCCCTCAAGGTTCCTCTTTCTGTGTAGTATAAAGAGGAATAAATAATTGTAGAGTAGAAACAACAATAACCTTTAAATGAAAATACTTTTGACGATGTGAGTGATGGAAAAATGAACCAAATCAGACAGGGAGGAAAAAGGGAGAAAACTAGAAAGAGAAAGGAGGAGAAACAGAGGTAGAAGGAGAGAAAGACAGAAGGTGAGGGAAGAAGAAAGGAAGGAAGGAGAAAACCAGACTGGCCCTGAGGACTAAATCCTCACTTTAAATGGTTCATGATGCATCATAGGCACAAGAAATACAAAGGTATACTTTGAAGATAACTCAAAATTAGTATTATGGTTCATAAGTTTTTTCCAAGTGATGACAAGTATGAGGGTTTAAGTAACCTGCCTAAGAAGAAGGAGCTAGAAAATGTCAGTGTCAAATTTATGTCTGGTGGTTTGGTTTAGTCGCTAAGTCATGTTCAACTCCTGTGACCCCATGAACTATAGCCTGGCAGGCTCCTCTGCTCATGGCAAGAATACTGGAGTTGGTTGCCATTCCCTTCTCCATGGGATCTTCCTGACCCAGGGATCAACCTGGGTCTCCTGTGTTGCAGGCAGATTCTTTACCAACTGAGCCAGCAGGGATATTTAGGTCTGCATTTATTTGATTCCAATATGTACATTCTCCACCATTCTATACTGTCTTCCTGGTGATGTTTTAACTTGTGATTTTTATTAATTCATGCAAATTTCTGGATATTTTGTTGCTTTTAGATGAGGTAAAGTCTTCCATCCTTGGCGTCTAACAGTTCTCAGACAAAATACATGGCCATGTGACATAAACACCAGCAGAACTGGTAAAGATTATAGCTTTGCTCTGGGAATAAAATGACCGTTACTATTTAGTTTTCTTTTATTATTACTTTTTTAACATTTTAACATTATAGGACTATAGCACAGAAAAAAAATACAGTCTCATTTTGGCTAAATTTTGAAAGGCAAAATATATTCTGGGTAGCCTTTGGCACTTATGTGTGTGTGCATGTGTGTAGATGCTATGTCACTTCAGTCGTGTCTGATTCTTTGTGACCCTATGGACTGTAGCCCTCAAGGTTCCTCTTTCTGTGTAGTATAAAGAGGAATAAATAATTGTAGAGTAGAAACAACAATAACCTTTAAATGAAAATACTTTTGACGATGTGAGTGATGGAAAAATGAACCAAATCAGACAGGGAGGAAAAAGGGAGAAAACTAGAAAGAGAAAGGAGGAGAAACAGAGGTAGAAGGAGAGAAAGACAGAAGGTGAGGGAAGAAGAAAGGAAGGAAGGAGAAAAACCAGACTGGCCCTGAGGACTAAATCCTCACTTTAAATGGTTCATGATGCATCATAGGCACAAGAAATACAAAGGTATACTTTGAAGATAACATTAGTATTTGGATTTTTATATTATCAGAGTAGATTTGGAGCTTACAGCATAGTTACATGGGGTCCTTTCAATCCAAGGACACTGCTACTGAGCCATTGCTAAAAAAGACACAGAGTGTGACACACAGTTCTGGAAACAGACGTGAATTTTCATAGCTCTCATGCCAATCATCTGCTCTCTCTTGTGCCCAATAACCTACATCAGCAAGATGGAAGACTGGAATTGGGATTTATTCCAAGTTTAGGTGACTGAACAAAATCAATCGGCTTGTCCTGTGACCAAAGCTCAGATGTTAAGCCTCCATACCTGTCCATTGGTACCGATGGTGCCTCCACAGTCGGTGAGCAGCTCCGACATGTCATAGTAGCTAACAAACTCCCACAGGCAGGCCTCCAGGTTCAGGTTTCGGTAGAAGCGTAAGGTTTTGGAGCCTCTGACAGATGAGCTGTACTGGTAAGCGTATGTCTCTCCAATTACTTCTGGATTTTTGGTCGCATCAGTCAAGAAGCCATGGTGGGTCTTGACTTCAGTGTAATCCAGGAGGTTGGAGCACCTGTGGTTTCCAACCCGGGAACCATCTGGGCTGAGCGTGAGCTCAAAGTTGGACAGCTCTTTGGTAGAAATCACAGGCAGCATGCCTACGAAGAATTTTGATAATCACCATTACCATTTGCACCAACAGCAAAGGACTTTGAGTGCTTTATAATCTCTCTATCTCTTGAGAAGACGAGTGAACGGTGATGGCCCAGATGGTAAAGAATCGCCAGCAAGTCTGGTCAGCACCATTTTTCCAAACGCATCTGCTCACTTTATGTATCTGTGCCACATTTTGGTAATGCTCTCAATACTTCAAACACCCCACCAGCAGAAAGATTTTGACTCCCTCAAGGTTCAGGTGATAGCATTTTTCAACAATAAAGCTTTTCCTGCATTTTTTTTTTTTTTTCCAATGGAGGTAGATACATTGCTTTTCAGACATAATGCTATTGCACACAATTTTATCTTTTTATCGCACACTTTATAGATCACAGGATAGTTTTAAAATAACTTTTATATGCACTGGGAAACAAAATTCATGAGGCTCACTTCATTTGGATATTCACTTTGTGGCGGTGATCTAGAACCAAACCTGCAGTGTCTCTGAGGTCTGCCTATATTCCGAACAGACAAGCATACAAAAAATGCTCAATTCACAACTTAAGCTTCAAGTCTGGCTTAAGTGCTTCTGCTTTTTTTCTGCCCAGTTTTAGTTTTCTGACAATTTCAACATTTAAAACGAAATAAAGGTCATACATGTTGCAACACATGAAATAAAACTTTGGTTAATGTCCTATCTTATGAAATGGCACAGTGTGCCACCTTCAGTCTGTAAAATTCACAGAAGCTGCAAAGGAGAATGAAATGAGTTCTACTTGTATCCAGTACAATAAACAAGATAAAGAGAAGCCCAAACCATCTCCACGGATTTGCTTGCCCAAGTCACCTACCATCTATATGGGGCATCGTGATGGTGAGCTTGATGAGGTTCGCATAATCTGGGTCCTCAGGGCCCGTGTAGCGCAGTTTAGCTGAGAAAGGCTCTGCTCCCACTGTCCCCGGCACCCGGGGCTGGCAAAGACCTAAGGTACAATGAAGACATTTATGCTAAAGAGGATACTGGTCAACACCTAAAATACATACATTTTAAATAGGCACTATTGTCTTTCTATGTACATTAAAATTCTCTGTGGACCAAGGCATCGCTGAGAGTAGATATTATGAGTAATCAAAAGGCCATGGTCTAAGAAGTCATCTTAGCATAGTTCAATGGCTACTTCTCAAGATGAGGAATATCTTCTAAAGTTTGAGTGAAAGTAGTTACTGTTCAGTGTGATTTAACATGTACTGGACATCATCAGTTACAGTCATAGTCACAAGATCATTTTAATATATGCAGAAATAGCAAAAATGACTGAAAAATCACAGGAAAAATGTGAGTATACTTTAACTAAATGAATGAGACGATTATGTAAGAATTAAATTCATATGCTTAGTCATAAAATATACATCATTTGTAATGAAATAAAGCTAAAAATGTTCTCATTTGGGAACAAAAACTAGAATCAGAGAATCTTAGAACTGGACAGCAAAATAGATACCTTTCTCTCTCTATATATAATTTCTTATAGTACATACAAGCCTTATGAACTGACTCCCATGTAAGAACAAAGTGTGAACACTTGTACATTCCTCTATACTGGGACTGTCCTTTCCCTCCTGCCCCAGGAAGCTCCTGCTCAGCCAGCAACCCACTGGGAGTGTCCTGGCTTCCCATCTTCACACATGAACCGCCCTGCCCAGGAATGACCTGCATGCACTATCCGCTTCATCTCCTGATCTCTTTCCCCCTCCCTCACACGCTGCCCTATTTCTCTACTTGTGGTTCCCAGAATACACCATGTTTTTGCATGCTTCTGTGAGTCATTGCTCATGCTTCATCCCCCCTATTATTTTCAAGATTCAGTTTAAGCATCTCCTCTTGGATGAAACCTTTTGTGATCTGCTCAGATTAGAACTCATCACTACAATGTTTGCCTTTCTGTTCCCTGGCCAGACTAAAACGTGTCTGTCTTCAGCTTGAGTGTGAATTCCTGGAGGGCAGGAATCCTGCCTTATTTTTCATGTCACAGCAAAAAATCTGACATTTATGCGGTGACTGAAAAACACAAATGAATATATATTTGTTTTCTAATGAATATTTTGTGAAAATAGATTATCATTTTAAAATACGTGTAGAGTATCACAGAGTACATGGGGCATTTTCGAGGAATGAATGACTAGAGATTAGACGTACATAACATCCCTTGGTATTTCAGTGACCATTATGTGAAAACAGCCATGTATTACCTTCTTCTCTGACGATGGTTACAATAGGACTCATCAGCTCCAAGCCTTCATTGCCATTGGCATTCACAGCCCGAGCTGCACACTGCACCCTGGAGCCTGGCTGGAAGTATATGGAGTCTAAAGTGATCATCTTGGACGAAGTAAAGAAGGTGTCAAAGTCCACCTCTCTCATGGGGCTGGTCACGCCATCGGGGCCTGCGGGGGCACTGATTAACCATCGGTACCGGGTCAAGGTGTCATTGATGTTCTCACTTGCACAGATGGAGCCTGTTTTCTCATAGTCTGAATATTTAGGATTGCAAGCCTATGGGAAACAAATGACTGACTGTTAGGGCCACAAGACAGAGCAAGGTAGAGATTATTCCTCTTATGTTCTCTCTACTTTAGTATTTTCATGGCTACTTCTTTTTTCCGTGGCTACAATGGGTCATGCATTCACATTCCTATTCCCAGAGATACTAGCTTTTATGAACTCTGGTCTTGCATGTCAAATAGCTTATGGGGCTTTTCCACCTTTAACTTGATCTGAGTAAAAGTGATACTCATTTCCTCATTCTCAAATCCTCAGAGTTGTCGAATCATCCTTGTTCTTTCTCTCTCTCTTCCCTGTCTCTCTTTTTTTTTGCCACTTCTATTAATCTTTCATCTATTTATCTTTGTTCTTTGGCCTGTGTGGGCCTCCCATTGCAGTGGCCTTTCTGCAGAGCACTGGCTCTGGGCGCATGCTCCAGAGCGCTGGTGCATATTTGGACACACCAGTCCAACTGCTCTGTGGCATGTGGCATCTTCCCAGGCCAGGGATCGAACCAGTGCCCCTTGCACTCTCTACCCTCTGGACCACCAGGGAAGCCCCTCTTCCCTGTCTCTTTATTTCATCCCCCACATCCAGTGGGTTGGTAAACTTGATGGATTCTTTTCATGCACTGTCTCTTAAGTTACTCCCTTTCTTCCAATTCCCAGCATCATCTATCTATCTAATTGATGACTTTTCTAGTTGAGGGATCATTGCTCCCATGGTAACACTCCAATACAACCCCTCTGCTCATGTCATTCTTTGAGCAAGAGCTCCCTGCTAACTAACAAGTGAAGTCCACGTTCCTTAATATAACATTTCAAGACTTCTATAATTGCACCATATAATTATTTCTTGCCTTGTTAATCTAACACACACTTACTGTATACCTATTGTATATAGGGCATTTTACTTCAAAAAAAAAGGGATAACTGGGACAGTAGCATTGCCATATATTGCTGGTCACGCCATCGGGGCCTGCGGGGGCACTGATTAACCATCGGTACCGGGTCAAGGTGTCATTGATGTTCTCACTTGCACAGATGGAGCCTGTTTTCTCATAGTCTGAATATTTAGGATTGCAAGCCTATGGGAAACAAATGACTGACTGTTAGGGCCACAAGACAGAGCAAGGTAGAGATTATTCCTCTTATGTTCTCTCTACTTTAGTATTTTCATGGCTACTTCTTTTTTCCGTGGCTACAATGGGTCATGCATTCACATTCCTATTCCCAGAGATACTAGCTTTTATGAACTCTGGTCTTGCATGTCAAATAGCTTATGGGGCTTTTCCACCTTTAACTTGATCTGAGTAAAAGTGATACTCATTTCCTCATTCTCAAATCCTCAGAGTTGTCGAATCATCCTTGTTCTTTCTCTCTCTCTTCCCTGTCTCTCTTTTTTTTTGCCACTTCTATTAATCTTTCATCTATTTATCTTTGTTCTTTGGCCTGTGTGGGCCTCCCATCGCAGTGGCCTCTCTTGCTGCAGAGCACTGGCTCTGGGCGCATGCTCTCCAGAGCTCCGGCTCAGTAATTGGACACGCCAGTCCAGCCGCTCTGCTGCATGTGGGATCTTCCCAGGCCAGGGCTCGAACCAGCGTCCCTCGCACTGCAAGGTGGTGTCCTTACCCACTGGACCACCAGGGAAGCCCCTCTTCCCTGTCTCTTTATTTCATCCCCCACATCCAGTGGGTTGGTAAACTTGATGGATTCTTTTCATGCACTGTCTCTTAAGTTACTCCCTTTCTTCCAATTCCCAGCATCATCTATCTATCTAATTGATGACTTTTCTAGTTGAGGGATCATTGCTCCCATGGTAACACTCCAATACAACCCCTCTGCTCATGTCATTCTTTGAGCAAGAGCTCCCTGCTAACTAACAAGTGAAGTCCACGTTCCTTAATATAACATTTCAAGACTTCTATAATTGCACCATATAATTATTTCTTGCCTTGTTAATCTAACACACACTTACTGTATACCTATTGTATATAGGGCATTTTACCAGGGATATTGCAATATAGAGAAATAAGGGGGGAAAGGAAGGGTGGGATGAACTGGGACAGTAGCATTGCCATATATACAGTGTTTGTGTTAGTCACTCAGTCTTGCCCAGTCCTAATGGGCTTCTCTGTCCATAGGATATTCCACACAAGAATACTGGAGTGGGTTGCCATTGCCTTCTCCAGGGATCTTCCCAATCCAGGGATCAAACCCATGTCTCTCACACTGCAGGCAAATTCTTTACTGTCTCAGCTACCAAGGAAGCCCAATTCATATACTGCCATGTGTAAAACAGCTAGTAGGAAGCTGCTGTATAGCACAGGGAGCTCCGCTCTGTGATGACCTGGAGAAGTGAGATAGGAGGGTGAGAGGGAGGAAGGCTATGTATACATATAGCTGATCCACTTTGTTGTACAGCAGAAACTAACACAAGCTTGTAAAGCAATATAAAATAAGTAAATGTGTCCTAATTTTTGCTCACAAGGAGCTTCTAATTTATAGCAAAGAGATGGTAGCTTAAAAAAGTAATGACAGGGGCTTCCCTGGTGGTCCAGTGGGTAAAGAGTCTGCCTTGCAGCGCAGGGGGTGCCGGTTTGATTCCTGGCCCAGGAAGATCCCACATGCCGTGGAGTGACTGGGCCAGTGTGTTCAATTAGCAAGTCAGGGCTCTGGGGCACATGCGCCGGGAGCTGGTGCTCTGCCACAGAAGAGGCCACTGCAGGGGGAGGCCCAAACAGGCCAAAGAATGAAGATGGATGAAAATAAATAAATAAAAAACCACTAAAAGAGGCTAAATTAAAAAAAAAAAGTAATGACAGGAATTTCCCTGGTGGTTCAGTGGGTAAAGAGTCTGCCTTGAAGTACAAGGGGCATTGGTTTAATTCCTGGCCCAGAAGGATCCCATGTGCCATGGAGCAGCTGGACTGGTGTGTCTAATTGCGAGCCAGCGCTCTGGAATGCATACACCCAGAGCTGGCGCTCTGCAACGAGAGAGGCCACTGTAGTGGGAGGCCCACACAGGCCAAAGAATAAAGATGGATGAAAATAGATGAATAAAAAACCAATAAAAAGAGGCCATAATTTAAAAAAATAATAAAAAAGTAACAAAACTGTGCCATTTATAATGCAACCACTTCATTCTGGAATGACATTTCCTTATTAGTGACCTTCTATTGGACCATCCAAACCTTCTCTCCCAGGTGGAGCTACTGTTCTATTTCTAGTTCATATCCTGATGATGATCACATTGTTCTTATAGGAGAATGACCGATTCTTATATTTTTTTCTCTTATTTTTAAATTCCTTGAGCTCAAAGTTCACATCTTATTTA
This sequence comes from Tragulus kanchil, assembly GCA_022376925.1. Taxonomy (NCBI): domain Eukaryota; kingdom Metazoa; phylum Chordata; class Mammalia; order Artiodactyla; family Tragulidae; genus Tragulus; species Tragulus kanchil. Next base: position 69,276,994 of record JAIOJX010000003.1, on the reverse strand, counting down.
TTTTTCTCTCAGTGACAGATCCTGAGATAATATGAGATAACATTTTTCTCTCAGCGACAGATCATGAGATAATATGAGATAACATGCCACATGTACATCCATTAGCAAACCTCTGTTGGATGAAACATGGAGGCTTTGCTTGAGTAGTATTTTTCTTTCCAAAGATCCAAGATGAAATCCCGCAGTATTTTCCCACTTTTATCATGACAAAGCCCAAGCTACCCTGGCTAATGGTCATAATCACTATAACGACTTTACTGCTTTCCTCAGTTTCCTACTCACGGTGATGCAGACAACAGGATAACCAGACACAGGTCCCGCACTCTCCATGGCCCTGGAAGTGTCATCGTACGTCAGTAGGGACACCACTTGAGGGACAGAAGGAAAAGTGACGTCGGCCATGCTGCTCACTTCCTCTATGTACACGATGGCTTTGGTCGCCTAAAGGCAGAGGTAATGATACGTGATTATCAAATAGTAGACCCCAGATGCTTTTTTGTGCAGAGCGATATTCACATGGCAAGTTCATGGCTTCATTATAATAAATGTCCTCTCACCCAGCGCCCCTGCAGCGGGAGAGGCCCTACGCGGTTTGTTCCTAATGACCCAAGCACATACGAGGCAGCCTAGACGCAACGGCGGTTCCACAAAGTATTAATATTTCAAACACAGGCCCTCGGCTGTGAAAGCATGGAGTCCTAACCACTGGGCCACCAGAGAATTTAGGAAGTTTTTGGTTCTTATTTTCCAATGGAAACAAAATTCATTTAAGAGGCAAAGAAGGATGATGTGCATCATTTCTATATAAGGTCTATACAAAGTTCATGCCTTAACTACACTATGTGAGGTTTACCCACATTTTCTCTGATCACATGCTGGCCATGACTTAATATCCATATTTGATTACTCACCTGTGTCTCTGCTATCATATTTTCATCGGGTTTTAGGTGGACCGTGAAGGCCTCTCTCATCTCTCTTATGCCATCGAATATTACTTCAATTTCAACAATGTGCTGGGTTTCTCCCTTCTTAAACTCAATTTCTACAAAGGCAAAATCATGGGCTTAAATATTTTACATAGGAATATGAGAAACTTTGTTAAACTTCTTTGACAATGACTCACAATGAGAAACAGATTTCATATTGTGGCCCAGTATACTTAGACTATGTTAACACGCTCACATATGTTTGGGTCCACATGTGTATGTGAATAAAATGAATAAAAGTTCTAAAAAATATCACCTATTCAAGCTATATGCATTGCATACTAATATTCTCTATTCTATTCCATTTTATCCAGAAGAAAACTCTAATCATAAGTTACTAAATTGATTTTTTGACTCACAGTTTAAAAACATGCAGAGTGATGGAATAAATCCATAATTCTAATACTGGAACAAATGAACTCACCTCTCATTTCCAAGAATTTCTAGACTAATAGGACGTAAGTCAAATATACAATCATAGGTATTATTGAGTGTGAATAGTATTTTCATTATGTATCTAGAAAAGCTGGACATAAAACTGTTTAAATTTTAATCTCATATCCAACTATATTTTAAAAGACTTCTTTCAGTTATTGATGTTCATCTTGGAAATGCAGAAAATTTTTTTCAGAAATTCTTTTCTCTCACCCTGTTCCTCCTCACTAAAAATAATTCTTTCATTGTTACAAAAATTAAACCCAATAATGATAATTCTTTCTTAACCATTAATTCCAAAATTCTTAAAACATTAACGTATAATTGATTTACTGAATTAATGAATCAGCAGCTGAACAAACTTGGATAAACAATTTTGTTGGGTTTATAATGCCTTTGAGAAACTGGTTCAGGAGAGAAAATAAAGAATAGAATACATAATCATTCTTGGATTGCTTATTTTCCAATGGAAACAAAATTCATTTAAGAGGCAAAGAAGGATGATGTGCATCATTTCTATATAAGGTCTATACAAAGTTCATGCCTTAACTACACTATGTGAGGTTTACCCACATTTTCTCTGATCACATGCTGGCCATGACTTAATATCCATATTTGATTACTCACCTGTGTCTCTGCTATCATATTTTCATCGGGTTTTAGGTGGACCGTGAAGGCCTCTCTCATCTCTCTTATGCCATCGAATATTACTTCAATTTCAACAATGTGCTGGGTTTCTCCCTTCTTAAACTCAATTTCTACAAAGGCAAAATCATGGGCTTAAATATTTTACATAGGAATATGAGAAACTTTGTTAAACTTCTTTGACAATGACTCACAATGAGAAACAGATTTCATATTGTGGCCCAGTATACTTAGACTATGTTAACACGCTCACATATGTTTGGGTCCACATGTGTATGTGAATAAAATGAATAAAAGTTCTAAAAAATATCACCTATTCAAGCTATATGCATTGCATACTAATATTCTCTATTCTATTCCATTTTATCCAGAAGAAAACTCTAATCATAAGTTACTAAATTGATTTTTTGACTCACAGTTTAAAAACATGCAGAGTGATGGAATAAATCCATAATTCTAATACTGGAACAAATGAACTCACCTCTCATTTCCAAGAATTTCTAGACTAATAGGACGTAAGTCAAATATACAATCATAGGTATTATTGAGTGTGAATAGTATTTTCATTATGTATCTAGAAAAGCTGGACATAAAACTGTTTAAATTTTAATCTCATATCCAACTATATTTTAAAAGACTTCTTTCAGTTATTGATGTTCATCTTGGAAATGCAGAAAATTTTTTTTTCAGAAATTCTTTTCTCTCACCCTGTTCCTCCTCACTAAAAATAATTCTTTCATTGTTACAAAAATTAAACCCAATAATGATAATTCTTTCTTAACCATTAATTCCAAAATTCTTAAAACATTAACGTATAATTGATTTACTGAATTAATGAATCAGCAGCTGAACAAACTTGGATAAACAATTTTGTTGGGTTTATAATGCCTTTTGAGAAACTGGTTCAGGAGAGAAAATAAAGAATAGAATACATAATCATTCCAACTAGAGAGGATAACAGATGCTGTTTTCTAATGTAACTGCAATATTCAATCATTACAATTCTAAATTAAGAAGTCCTTTAAAATATGACAGAAGAAAATGTGTCTCCAATGTATTTTTCTTTTCCTACTTTTATCAATTATGGAAAAGTTTTTTTTTCTTTAAAATTGTGCTAGTAAACCAGACTCATCTTTCAGATTAGTTTTGTTTCTGGGCACAGCTATTTCTCACATTGACCTTAGCCCATTCTCTGAGTCCATCAGTCTCAGATTCCTCCTACCCCAAGAGGGCTTATGTTTCTTGTTCCAGAGGGTGAAAATAGCTGGACACTCCGCCACTTTGTTGTCTGGCTTATGGTGATGTTGCAATGGAAAGTTGGCTTCTAACCACTGAATATTTGGGGATTTTACAGGAAAATATAGATTTTTTTCAGATATTTTGCATTTTTCTGCCTGAAAACAGTCATCTGGCAATGGCCATACAAGTCTTACTCTGCAGGGAATGCTCTTTCTGCTTGAAGAACATTTCCGTTAATCCATCTTTCCCTCCCACTCTCCTGATGCACGCGTTTTCATTGCTTGTCTGAGCCTTTAAGCATTTGAGTTCTTCAAATTTCTGAATGATACTAACCCAGTTTCTAAGAAGTCGAAAACTTATTTATTTATTTATTTTTTTAAGTATTTATTTTAAATGCTTAAATTATTGTTTTCTTATGATATACGTGCTAAATGATAGTTGTTTCTTCAATTACTTCACAGTCTTTATCTGTAGACAACTTTTTAAAGTTTTTCTTTTTAATGTGGACCAAGAAACGTATTGAATTTGTTATAATGTTACTTCTGTTAAGTTTTGTTTTGTTTTGGCAAAAAGACATATGGGCTCTCAGCTTCCCTGGTAGGGATTAAACCCACACTCCCTACATTGGAAGGTGAAGTCTTAGCCACTGGATCACCAGAGAAGTCCCTAGACACTTTTAACACAAAGAGTATTCCAACTTTTATTTTATATTTATTTACTTTTTGTTTGTGTAAAGGAATGACCTAAATTTGGACCATAAAAGGATAACCTAAGTTTCAGGAAGACTAATTTTTTATTATAAACATTTATGGCATACTGAGATTTATAGGACAAAAGAGACACAGGTTGATTTAATGTTAACTTTTCTCTGACTTCACTTGCCAGTTCACTATATACGTGTAATTTTGTTTCTGTTTCAGCAAAAAGAACTATCTTATTTCTAAGAAAAATATTTGTTGTTAAAGATCATGTCGTCCATATTTAGAAAATAATATGATGATAACACTGAAGCTCTATAGTACTCCATCAAACTTGTACCATATATGCAAAGAAAATACATGCTTCTTGTAGAAGATGCTGTGTTTCCTTCATGTAAAACATGCTCATCTTAGAAATACTTATTTTAGACTTTATAATTTAATAACTGATCAGGTTTTCCTCTCCTTTCAGATTTCTTTTCTTTTTAGGCTTTATGTGATTTATTTCAAATATATTATCATTCTTTACACAGAAAATAATATGATGATAACGCTGAAGCTCTATAGTACTCCATCAAACTTGTACCATATATGCAAAGAAAATACATGCTTCTTGTAGAAGATGCTGTTTTTCCCTACTGTTAATTTTTATTGTTAATCTTTTTATTGTTATTTTAAAATATTTGTTTATTTTCATCTGTCTTTATTCTTTGGCCTGTGTGGGCCTCCCATTGCAGTGGCCTCTCGTTGCAGAGCACCATCTTTGGGCACATGGGCTCCAGAACACTGACTTGTAATTGGACATACCAGTCCAGTCGCTTGGCGGCATGTGGGATCTTCCCTGGCCACAGATCAAACTGGTGTCCCCTGCACTGCAAGGCAGACTCTTCACCGACTGGATCACCAGAGAAGTCCCTAGACACTTTTAACACAAAGAGTATTCCAACTTTTATTTTATATTTATTTACTTTTTGTTTGTGTAAAGGAATGACCTAAATTTGGACCATAAAAGGATAACCTAAGTTTCAGGAAGACTAATTTTTTATTATAAACATTTATGGCATACTGAGATTTATAGGACAAAAGAGACACAGGTTGATTTAATGTTAACTTTTCTCTGACTTCACTTGCCAGTTCACTATATACGTGTAATTTTGTTTCTGTTTCAGCAAAAAGAACTATCTTATTTCTAAGAAAAATATTTGTTGTTAAAGATCATGTCGTCCATATTTAGAAAATAATATGATGATAACACTGAAGCTCTATAGTACTCCATCAAACTTGTACCATATATGCAAAGAAAATACATGCTTCTTGTAGAAGATGCTGTGTTTCCTTCATGTAAAACATGCTCATCTTAGAAATACTTATTTTAGACTTTATAATTTAATAACTGATCAGGTTTTCCTCTCCTTTCAGATTTCTTTTCTTTTTAGGCTTTATGTGATTTATTTCAAATATATTATCATTCTTTACACAGAAAATAATATGATGATAACGCTGAAGCTCTATAGTACTCCATCAAACTTGTACCATATATGCAAAGAAAATACATGCTTCTTGTAGAAGATGCTGTTTTTCCCTACTGTTAATTTTTATTGTTAATCTTTTTATTGTTATTTTAAAATATTTGTTTATTTTCATCTGTCTTTATTCTTTGGCCTGTGTGGGCCTCCCATTGCAGTGGCCTCTCGTTGCAGAGCACCATCTTTGGGCACATGGGCTCCAGAACACTGACTTGTAATTGGACATACCAGTCCAGTCGCTTGGCGGCATGTGGGATCTTCCCTGGCCACAGATCAAACTGGTGTCCCCTGCACTGCAAGGCAGACTCTTCACCGACTGGATCACCAGGGAAGCCCAATTTTTATTAACCTATTACTGATTCAGTATTAGCTGTTAGTTACTTTCCAAACTGTTCTCAGGTTAGCAGATAAGAATGAATGCCTACAGTTTATGACCATGACCTCTGTTGGCAGAGGCAGGTAGGAAACCAGGAACAAAGTGGATAAAGACAACCCCAAATAATTCATAAACTTAATTTTGCATATCAATTTATGTCTATTTTGCCAGTGAATAATCCATAGAGAAAGAAGAATTGATTTGTTTTATACTCATAAAAGTATATGGTCAAATGATCTAAAAGTTTGAAGGAGAGGCATGGATGAAACATATTCATAATGAGCTCCTGAGGCCCAGAGAATCCATGATCTCTGTGGTAGGTCATCTGTCCCCCTTTTCACTGCCCTCCATGAACACAAAATTTTCCAGCTCAAGGTTTTGGATTGTTGGTATTCTGTAAACTGAGAAAGACAATCTTCTTAGCTATGATGCACGTTTTCCACTTAATAGAATATTCAGGAACATAATTATGTAATATTAGACTGTCATAATGAAGGTAAAGTCCATTGAAAATGAAAGTAGGCTCAAAACATCTAGCACCTTTACTCAAAATTTCCGTAAAGTCCTAACACATATACTCTGTAAGTCAAAAAGGAAATACCTGGAAATAAATTCCATTGACTTTGCTTTTCTTAAGGAGATTCACTTAAAGGAGTGTGTGTATTTGTATGCCAGTTGAAGAGATATTTCTCTTCTTTTTTCTCAAGGGTACCAACACCAACACAGCGTGATCCTGACTCATCAGGAGTCTGTGAGCCTCCGTACCTTCCGACACAGGGTGATAGTCCTCTCCAGAAGTGGCCGAGCCGTCCTTGGTGTGAACTCTCACGATGGAAACCTTTGAAGTGTCTCCTTGGCGAATCACTGGAATTTTTATAACCACCGACTGTCCTGGTTCTTTGGGTTCACTGACACTGAATTTGGTCTCTCCAAATTTAATAATTGCCTCTGAAACAGTGGAAAACATGGGCAAATTAGATTGTAAAGGGCAAACTTTTTTCTCCACTTCTGAGAGCCTTTTTTTTTTCGTGTGTGTGCATGCTAAGTTGCTTCAGTTGTGTCGACTCTTTGTGACCCCACAGACTGTAGCCCGCCAGGCTCCTCTGTCCATAGGATTCTCCAGGCAAGAATATTGGAGTGGGTCACCATGCCTTCCTCCAGGGGATCTTCCCAACCCAGGGACTGAGCCTGAGTCTCTTGCATTGGTAGGCAGGCTCTTTACCATTAGTGCCACCCGAGAATCTCCTTTTCCATGTGGGAGGAGCTTAATTATATTATTCTTACTAGGAAACCAGGAACAAAGTGGATAAAGACAACCCCAAATAATTCATAAACTTAATTTTGCATATCAATTTATGTCTATTTTGCCAGTGAATAATCCATAGAGAAAGAAGAATTGATTTGTTTTATACTCATAAAAGTATATGGTCAAATGATCTAAAAGTTTGAAGGAGAGGCATGGATGAAACATATTCATAATGAGCTCCTGAGGCCCAGAGAATCCATGATCTCTGTGGTAGGTCATCTGTCCCCCTTTTCACTGCCCTCCATGAACACAAAATTTTCCAGCTCAAGGTTTTGGATTGTTGGTATTCTGTAAACTGAGAAAGACAATCTTCTTAGCTATGATGCACGTTTTCCACTTAATAGAATATTCAGGAACATAATTATGTAATATTAGACTGTCATAATGAAGGTAAAGTCCATTGAAAATGAAAGTAGGCTCAAAACATCTAGCACCTTTACTCAAAATTTCCGTAAAGTCCTAACACATATACTCTGTAAGTCAAAAAGGAAATACCTGGAAATAAATTCCATTGACTTTGCTTTTCTTAAGGAGATTCACTTAAAGGAGTGTGTGTATTTGTATGCCAGTTGAAGAGATATTTCTCTTCTTTTTTCTCAAGGGTACCAACACCAACACAGCGTGATCCTGACTCATCAGGAGTCTGTGAGCCTCCGTACCTTCCGACACAGGGTGATAGTCCTCTCCAGAAGTGGCCGAGCCGTCCTTGGTGTGAACTCTCACGATGGAAACCTTTGAAGTGTCTCCTTGGCGAATCACTGGAATTTTTATAACCACCGACTGTCCTGGTTCTTTGGGTTCACTGACACTGAATTTGGTCTCTCCAAATTTAATAATTGCCTCTGAAACAGTGGAAAACATGGGCAAATTAGATTGTAAAGGGCAAACTTTTTTCTCCACTTCTGAGAGCCTTTTTTTTTTCGTGTGTGTGCATGCTAAGTTGCTTCAGTTGTGTCGACTCTTTGTGACCCCACAGACTGTAGCCCGCCAGGCTCCTCTGTCCATAGGATTCTCCAGGCAAGAATATTGGAGTGGGTCACCATGCCTTCCTCCAGGGGATCTTCCCAACCCAGGGACTGAGCCTGAGTCTCTTGCATTGGTAGGCAGGCTCTTTACCATTAGTGCCACCCGAGAATCTCCTTTTCCATGTGGGAGGAGCTTAATTATATTATACTCTGGTCTTCTGTCTGTCCCTTCACTCAGCGTAAATGGTGAGCGTGTAAGGAGAAACTGGGCATGCATGGTCCATCTCCTTTCTTGGGAATTAACTGGCACCCAGAAATCATGTGCTCTGGGCTTGTCTCTATGTGCCAAAATTTTTACAGGAGTGGGCCACTGGGTGAGGGAGGGGAGGGGGGAAATTGTTGGCCAGAACTACCTAGATCCAAGGCAGGAGGAGGAGCAGGTAATATGGCCACTTTGGATTTAGCATTTATGCGTAAACCACATTCTTCAACATCAACGTATGGTTTAAATGGTTTATTTCATTCTCTGTTTATCTTAGCATCTTTTCTATTTTGTATTTTTAATAATCATTTTTTTAAAAGAGTTCTCTCTATTTATTTGACTGTATCATGCAGCATTTAGGATCTTAATTCTCCAAATAGGGATTGAACTTGCACCCCCTGCATTGGAAGGTGGAAACTTAACCACCGGACAGTCTGAGAAGTTCCCTTTTTCCTATTTTTCAACCACTTTAAAATCCTAGTCCAGAAGAAGGGGTTATTTTCCAAGCCACCTAAAACTGAAACACAGGTGGATTTCAGTTCCCAATTTACAGCAGACCACAAGAAATGGCTTCTTACTATCAGCATCGTCTCGGATCCTTATCAGAGTTTCATTCTGTTCCCCAATCGCGGCTCCAAAAGGAGAGTTGCTTTGTGGGGTGCCAAGAACCAGACGGAGCTCCTCTACCTCTTCATACAGTTCGTCATCCACCAGCTCCAAGATACAAGGTTTTTCAGTCTCACAGTGGAAAACATGGGCAAATTAGATTGTAAAGGGCAAACTTTTTTCTCCACTTCTGAGAGCCTTTTTTTTTTCGTGTGTGTGCATGCTAAGTTGCTTCAGTTGTGTCGACTCTTTGTGACCCCACAGACTGTAGCCCGCCAGGCTCCTCTGTCCATAGGATTCTCCAGGCAAGAATATTGGAGTGGGTCACCATGCCTTCCTCCAGGGGATCTTCCCAACCCAGGGACTGAGCCTGAGTCTCTTGCATTGGTAGGCAGGCTCTTTACCATTAGTGCCACCCGAGAATCTCCTTTTCCATGTGGGAGGAGCTTAATTATATTATACTCTGGTCTTCTGTCTGTCCCTTCACTCAGCGTAAATGGTGAGCGTGTAAGGAGAAACTGGGCATGCATGGTCCATCTCCTTTCTTGGGAATTAACTGGCACCCAGAAATCATGTGCTCTGGGCTTGTCTCTATGTGCCAAAATTTTTACAGGAGTGGGCCACTGGGTGAGGGAGGGGAGGGGGGAAATTGTTGGCCAGAACTACCTAGATCCAAGGCAGGAGGAGGAGCAGGTAATATGCCCACTTTGGATTTAGCTTTTTGCGTAAACCACATTCTTCAACATCAACGTATGGTTTAAATGGTTTATTTCATTCTCTGTTTATCTTAGCATCTTTTCTATTTTGTATTTTTAATAATCATTTTTTTAAAAGAGTTCTCTCTATTTATTTGACTGTATCATGCAGCATTTAGGATCTTAATTCTCCAAATAGGGATTGAACTTGCACCCCCTGCATTGGAAGGTGGAAACTTAACCACCGGACAGTCTGAGAAGTTCCCTTTTTCCTATTTTTCAACCACTTTAAAATCCTAGTCCAGAAGAAGGGGTTATTTTCCAAGCCACCTAAAACTGAAACACAGGTGGATTTCAGTTCCCAATTTACAGCAGACCACAAGAAATGGCTTCTTACTATCAGCATCGTCTCGGATCCTTATCAGAGTTTCATTCTGTTCCCCAATCGCGGCTCCAAAAGGAGAGTTGCTTTGTGGGGTGCCAAGAACCAGACGGAGCTCCTCTACCTCTTCATACAGTTCGTCATCCACCAGCTCCAAGATACAAGGTTTTTCAGTCTCACCTGGAGCCATAATCACAACAGCAAGTCAGTCACATTCCTTAAGCCATAGGGATACATCTCCAGCTAGGAGATAAGCACCATGAGGGCGGGGATGTTGTCCGTTCCCTGCTGTATCAACAGTGCAAAGAACAATGTCTGGCATGTAATAAGCCTTCAGTTAATATTTGCTGAATGAATGATAAGGTTTTAACATATGGAATGACAGGTTTCTATTTGTATAGGAAATTTCTTCAAGGTCTGTCTTTAAGTTCTTGTCACTTATGTCTGAGAAGAAGGGGAAAAAAGAGCAAATAGCAATTTTATTCACAAATTTCTAACATTATCATTAGGGTGCAAATTTAGCAAACTTGTACTGGTTGGTCATTGTTAAGTGTAGCAAAGTATATGTTTAGGTTATACAATTATCAGATCAAAGTGGTCAAGTATTTTAAGACATTGGATTAAAAATGTGACATCTCTTTCCTTTCATTTGAACATTAAGTCTTTCCCAGTATTGTGAAAGTTGTACATGCCATTATTTGCTGAATACGTTTTTTTTTTTTTTTCGAAGATTTATTTATTTATTTATTTTGGGCGGGGGTCGGGTTGGGGAGGGAAGGGAGTGGGCAGGCCACTTCTATTGGTCTTTCATTTATCTATTTTCATCCGTCTTTGTTCTTTGGCTCCTGTGGGGCTCCCATCGCAGTGGTGTCTGCGCTCCAGAGCTCTGGCTTGGTAATTGGACACATCGGTCCAGCAGCTCCGCGGCACGTGGGATCTTCCCAGGCCAGGGATTGAACTGGCGCCCCTTGCACAGCAAGGAGGTGTCCTTACCCACTGGACCACCAGGGGAAGCCCCTGAATAAGTTCTGAATAAACAATACAGTGTGTGTGTTCAGTCATGTTCACTTGTTTGCGACCTTATGGACTGTAGCCCGCCAGGCTCCTCTTTCCATAGGATTTCCCAGGCAATAATACTGGAGTGGGTTGCCATTTCCTCCTCTGGGGGATCTTCCTGACCCAGGGATCAAACTGCTGTCTTTTGCATCTCCTGCATTGGCAACTGGGTTCTTTACCACTGAGCCACCAGGGTAGCCCAAGCAGTATAGCAAATCACTAGAAACTAACCAATACATGGAATACGCATTCAACCTATGAAAATTGACTTCACTTTATCATCTCCCAGACAAGAGTATTGGAGTGGGCTGCTGTTTCCTCCTCCCAGGGATCGAACCCATGCCTTTTGTGTCTCCTGCATCGGCAGGTGAATTCTTTACCACTGGTGCCACCTGGGAAGCCCTTATTGTGGCCTAGTGCACATTAAATCACATCAGAAGCTTGTTGAAGTCAAGAACTTGTATTTCCTTGAGAGACACTTCACACTGAAAACTTCGCTCCCACCAACTTCAAACAAAAATTTAAAGATGAAACATACCGGGGAGGAATGTGATGATGGAGATGTCGGTGTTGGGGCGTTCTTCGAAGTCCGCCATCACCTGAGCAGAGCCCTGTCGTGTAACATCTCAATGAGGACCTGTATTGAATATCCCCACTCCGGTGAATTGAAGCAACTATCTGCCCATCATTTTCACTGCCAGTATATACTCGTTCTTTAAATTGCATCTTAGGTACTGCAAGAAATACACGAACATAAATATCTGGATCAAAGTGAATCGACACATGAGAAAAATGGAATTTCAGAAAACATGGCTCAGTGGTAAGAATACTGGAACAGCAACAGAACTGGATCCAACTCCACTCCGTCACTTGCCAGTATTTTGTCCTGGAGCAAATCACTTAACCCAGAGTTCTGATTGCCTTATCCCTGAATTTTGCTCTGACTTTTTTGTGGATTGGGAGATGCAACAAAATAGGAAAAAGTAGACAAAAACAGAGACTTTTTGTATCTATATGTGTTGCTTAATCATGGATTTTAGCATTAAGAGTCACGTGGGATCTTCCCAGGCCAGGGATTGAACTGGCGCCCCTTGCACAGCAAGGAGGTGTCCTTACCCACTGGACCACCAGGGGAAGCCCCTGAATAAGTTCTGAATAAACAATACAGTGTGTGTGTTCAGTCATGTTCACTTGTTTGCGACCTTATGGACTGTAGCCCGCCAGGCTCCTCTTTCCATAGGATTTCCCAGGCAATAATACTGGAGTGGGTTGCCATTTCCTCCTCTGGGGGATCTTCCTGACCCAGGGATCAAACTGCTGTCTTTTGCATCTCCTGCATTGGCAACTGGGTTCTTTACCACTGAGCCACCAGGGTAGCCCAAGCAGTATAGCAAATCACTAGAAACTAACCAATACATGGAATACGCATTCAACCTATGAAAATTGACTTCACTTTATCATCTCCCAGACAAGAGTATTGGAGTGGGCTGCTGTTTCCTCCTCCCAGGGATCGAACCCATGCCTTTTGTGTCTCCTGCATCGGCAGGTGAATTCTTTACCACTGGTGCCACCTGGGAAGCCCTTATTGTGGCCTAGTGCACATTAAATCACATCAGAAGCTTGTTGAAGTCAAGAACTTGTATTTCCTTGAGAGACACTTCACACTGAAAACTTCGCTCCCACCAACTTCAAACAAAAATTTAAAGATGAAACATACCGGGGAGGAATGTGATGATGGAGATGTCGGTGTTGGGGCGTTCTTCGAAGTCCGCCATCACCTGAGCAGAGCCCTGTCGTGTGTAACATCTCAATGAGGACCTGTATTGAATATCCCCACTCCGGTGAATTGAAGCAACTATCTGCCCATCATTTTCACTGCCAGTATATACTCGTTCTTTAAATTGCATCTTAGGTACTGCAAGAAATACACGAACATAAATATCTGGATCAAAGTGAATCGACACATGAGAAAAATGGAATTTCAGAAAACATGGCTCAGTGGTAAGAATACTGGAACAGCAACAGAACTGGATCCAACTCCACTCCGTCACTTGCCAGTATTTTGTCCTGGAGCAAATCACTTAACCCAGAGTTCTGATTGCCTTATCCCTGAATTTTGCTCTGACTTTTTTGTGGATTGGGAGATGCAACAAAATAGGAAAAAGTAGACAAAAACAGAGACTTTAAGATGTCTGTATCTATATGTGTTGCTTAATCATGAGCTTTCAAGAATTTCTTGATATGAAAAACATTAAAGATTGTGCACACAAATGCAAGCATGGTTTACCCAGACCATGATGGAAAAGATGACAATGACTATAATATATGTATATTATATAATACATGTGGAATTGTATTAAGAGATGTTAGTCAAGCAGTCATGTTCAAATCTCTGTGACACCATAGGCTTTAGCTTGCCAGGCTCCTCTGTCCATGGAATTCTCCAGGCAAGAATAGTGATTAGTCTTTCCTTTCTCTAGGGGATCTTTCTGATTGAGATATTGAACCCGGGTCTCCCACACTGCGGGCAGATTCTTGATCATCTGAGCCATCCGAGCCACCAGGGAAGTTACGTAAAACATGCGTGACAGCTCTACTAGGTCAATTAACTATAGGTCTCATTGACAACAGGTTAGATGCCTCCAAGCAATGCCAAGATCATCATGGTAGAAGATTATTCAGATTATTCAGATTATTCATGCCCTTGTAAGGATCGTCAGGAAGTCCCGCTGTGTGACCAACAGCTGGTTGTCTCAGAAGAGTGATTTTGGCACATTCTTAGGGGGAGTTTCTGTAGACTGTCTGGGTGTGAGGAGATAACAGAAAGTGTCTTGTGTGGAGAAGTGGGGAAAGACCATTAATACTCAAGGGTTTGTGCAATCCAGGTCCGTCCTCCCATCTTTGGGAGGGAGGTCTTGACACACAAGCAAGATATTGATAACAATCTCACTTTTATGTTAATTTGAGAGGTAGACTAAAAGTTTTTCTACTGAGACTGTTTCGTTTTATCAAAATAATCAGGACAAGAAAGGAAGACTTTGTGCATCTTAGGTATGCAAACACGAACATAAATATCTGGATCAAAGTGAATCGACACATGAGAAAAATGGAATTTCAGAAAACATGGCTCAGTGGTAAGAATACTGGAACAGCAACAGAACTGGATCCAACTCCACTCCGTCACTTGCCAGTATTTTGTCCTGGAGCAAATCACTTAACCCAGAGTTCTGATTGCCTTATCCCTGAATTTTGCTCTGACTTTTTTGTGGATTGGGAGATGCAACAAAATAGGAAAAAGTAGACAAAAACAGAGACTTTAAGATGTCTGTATCTATATGTGTTGCTTAATCATGAGCTTTCAAGAATTTCTTGATATGAAAAACATTAAAGATTGTGCACACAAATGCAAGCATGGTTTACCCAGACCATGATGGAAAAGATGACAATGACTATAATATATGTATATTATATAATACATGTGGAATTGTATTAAGAGATGTTAGTCAAGCAGTCATGTTCAAATCTCTGTGACACCATAGGCTTTAGCTTGCCAGGCTCCTCTGTCCATGGAATTCTCCAGGCAAGAATAGTGATTAGTCTTTCCTTTCTCTAGGGGATCTTTCTGATTGAGATATTGAACCCGGGTCTCCCACACTGCGGGCAGATTCTTGATCATCTGAGCCATCCGAGCCACCAGGGAAGTTACGTAAAACATGCGTGACAGCTCTACTAGGTCAATTAACTATAGGTCTCATTGACAACAGGTTAGATGCCTCCAAGCAATGCCAAGATCATCATGGTAGAAGATTATTCAGATTATTCAGATTATTCATGCCCTTGTAAGGATACGTCAGGAAGTCCCGCTGTGTGACCAACAGCTGGTTGTCTCAGAAGAGTGATTTTGGCACATTCTTAGGGGGAGTTTCTGTAGACTGTCTGGGTGTGAGGAGATAACAGAAAGTGTCTTGTGTGGAGAAGTGGGGAAAGACCATTAATACTCAAGGGTTTGTGCAATCCAGGTCCGTCCTCCCATCTTTGGGAGGGAGGTCTTGACACACAAGCAAGATATTGATAACAATCTCACTTTTATGTTAATTTGAGAGGTAGACTAAAAGTTTTTCTACTGAGACTGTTTCGTTTTATCAAAATAATCAGGACAAGAAAGGAAGACTTTGTCAGCTAAGCTATTATTATGGGATGAACTGCTCCTGTCAATTCATAGGGTGAAGTCCTAACACCCAATACCTCAGAATATAACCCCATGTGGAGACAGGGTCTTTACAGAACTGATGGAGGAAAAATGAGTTCATTAGGGTGGGCTCTCATTTGGGCCAACTGGTGTCCCTATAGAAAAGGGAAATTTAAACACAGAGACACACATAGACGATGATGTAAAGGCACGTATGGAAAAGATGGTCACCCACAAGTCAAGAAAGAGGGCTGAAACCGATCCTTCCCTCACATCCCTTACAGAAGGCTGTTGTTCAGTTGGTAAGCCATGTCTCACTCTTTGCAGTTCCATGCACTGCAGCCCACCAGGCTTCCCTGTCCTCACCATCTCCCGGAGTTTGCTCAAATTCATGTAAACCCTTATATTAACATTTATATAACAGTTACATAAATACTAGCCTTAACATTATATAAACACTAGCCTATCATTTTACTTCTCATTATTAATTAGCACTCACAATCTGAGACAGAATCATTTATGGCCACCGTGGTCTTTCTGGGATCACCGAGGGCTGCATTCATAGGCATTCGCAGCACCAGTTCGAATTTCTCAATTCCCTCCAGCACTGGTTGTCCAAGATCATCCAAAATGATAACACGAACAGTCTGCATGTTGACTCCAGGCGCAAAATCTAAATTACGGCTAATTCCCACATAGTCTGTTCCAGCTGTGACAGTAACAAAAGAATTTTTCAGCTGGGGGCTGACAATTTAAACAAAATTATGAGATGTAAACTACATATTCAATAGACATGTTTATAATTTTTTAAAAAATATATTGACTAGCATAACTTTACAGACAAATACATCTAATAAAATGCAAAAGATTAGCATCTACATTAGTCATTGAGATGGTAGCTCAAAGATCACGCTCTGAACTCTGTCTTGCCTATGTCTAATCAGTTATTTTACCTTTAGTTATTTTAACACTCTGTCTTATAGTTTCTTTTGGAAATTCTCAAATACAGCTAACAAAAATCAGGTCTAAAAATAAATGGTGTAGAAATCAAGTATTTGATGATCATAAATTATATATGAAATATAAATATGGAAATTTTGTTAACATTAGTTAAATACCCATTTTTTATTGTCAGAAGCTAATGCAGAACATCTCATTTAGGTGTGTGATTGCCTGCTGGTTAAAGCAGTATATTTCAGATACAAACTTTTGTCCGGCCTGCTTCACCCACTCCTGCCACAGGCAAAGAGAGTAATCCTTTATTCTCAAAGACATATTAGCTTTTAGTTTATTAGTTTTAGATGGCAGTGTACATACTAAAGCTGATACCTCCATTTATATCTAAAGTATTTTAAAAACAAAACTTTCTCAGAAGGCTGTTGTTCAGTTGGTAAGCCATGTCTCACTCTTTGCAGTTCCATGCACTGCAGCCCACCAGGCTTCCCTGTCCTCACCATCTCCCGGAGTTTGCTCAAATTCATGTAAACCCTTATATTAACATTTATATAACAGTTACATAAATACTAGCCTTAACATTATATAAACACTAGCCTATCATTTTACTTCTCATTATTAATTAGCACTCACAATCTGAGACAGAATCATTTATGGCCACCGTGGTCTTTCTGGGATCACCGAGGGCTGCATTCATAGGCATTCGCAGCACCAGTTCGAATTTCTCAATTCCCTCCAGCACTGGTTGTCCAAGATCATCCAAAATGATAACACGAACAGTCTGCATGTTGACTCCAGGCGCAAAATCTAAATTACGGCTAATTCCCACATAGTCTGTTCCAGCTGTGACAGTAACAAAAGAATTTTTCAGCTGGGGGCTGACAATTTAAACAAAATTATGAGATGTAAACTACATATTCAATAGACATGTTTATAATTTTTTAAAAAATATATTGACTAGCATAACTTTACAGACAAATACATCTAATAAAATGCAAAAGATTAGCATCTACATTAGTCATTGAGATGGTAGCTCAAAGATCACGCTCTGAACTCTGTCTTGCCTATGTCTAATCAGTTATTTTACCTTTAGTTATTTTAACACTCTGTCTTATAGTTTCTTTTGGAAATTCTCAAATACAGCTAACAAAAATCAGGTCTAAAAATAAATGGTGTAGAAATCAAGTATTTGATGATCATAAATTATATATGAAATATAAATATGGAAATTTTGTTAACATTAGTTAAATACCCATTTTTTATTGTCAGAAGCTAATGCAGAACATCTCATTTAGGTGTGTGATTGCCTGCTGGTTAAAGCAGTATATTTCAGATACAAACTTTTGTCCGGCCTGCTTCACCCACTCCTGCCACAGGCAAAGAGAGTAATCCTTTATTCTCAAAGACATATTAGCTTTTAGTTTATTAGTTTTAGATGGCAGTGTACATACTAAAGCTGATACCTCCATTTATATCTAAAGTATTTTAAAAACAAAACTTTCTCTTAATCTTTAAGTATGACATCCATTAAGACTGGAATAAGAGAGACAGTTGAGTATTACCCTTCTTTGTTTTCATAGCTTGTTTTTCTCTCATTTTGTATCTATTTACCTCTGAATATGCAATTATATTTAAGTATATGTCTTTAATTCATTTTTTAAAATCACTGAATCTCATTGTGGTTCCTTTTGTATTTTTCTCATCCTCTGCTTCTTCATCTTTATTCTCACTTCTCTGATTGGAATTCTCTTTAAAGAAATGACTAATGGGGCTTTCCCTGGTGGTCCAGTGGGTAAGCACACCGCCTTGCAGTGCAAGGGGCGCTGGTTCGATCCCTGGCCTGGGAAGATCCCACGTGCCGCGGAGTGGCTGGACTGATGTGTCCAATTACTGAGCCAGAGCTCTGGAGCGCATGCACCCAGAGCCGGTGCTCTGCAACAACAGGGGCCACTGCAATGGGAGGCCCACATGGGCCAAAGAGCAAAGAAATGAAAAACCAATAGAAGTGGCTCGCCCGCCTCCCTCTCCCTACCCCACCCCCCCAAAAAGACAAATCCTTAAAAAAAAAAAAGAAGTGACTAATCGTTAAACAAAGGTTTATTGGACACAGACTACATTTAAAAGACTGCTGGCTCTACAACATTTAAAAAGTGAAAACTTACGGGTGGTTTTTAAAATGGGGTGGCCAGTACTTGCTTTGTGTGATGAGTGTGTGATATGTGTCATATGTGTGCATGTGTGAGAGAGATAGTGTGTATGCACTATTGGTCTTTTTTTTTTTAACTTTTATTTTTTAACTTTTAACATTTATTTAAAAAAATAATTTATTTATTTGGCTGCATCAAGTCTTAGTTGCAGCATGTGAGCTCTTTCGTTTCTGCATGGAGAATCTAGCTCCCTGACCGAAGATTGAACTGGGTACCTTTTGCTTTGGAAGCATGGAGCCTTAGCCACTGAACCACCAGGGTAGTCCCTTATTGGTCATTTAGATGGGACAACGAAAGAAAATCTCAAATCTTTTGCTTGTCCTCAGTTTTATGATCAACTTCTTGCAGATGTAGATTTCAAGATAAAAGGCGAGCACGTGTCAGCTAGGACAGATTGTACAATGAAATGTAGAAAAAGGTCTTTGGGTCTCAAGTATTTATGGGGACATTTGTTTAAAATGAAGAAGGAGCCAAGCCAGAGATACATACCTGCATGATATTAAAATGTCACTAGATTTTGTGAGGGTGGCCTGCAGGATTATTTTTGTTGTGCAAATAACGTCATAGTACTCAACCAGGGCAGATGTGCCAAAGTAGAGAAACAATTCAGGCAAATAAAGGCATTAGAGTCTTTGATTATGTGTTTATAACGTAGCTGTTGATTTGTGGCCCTTACATGCATTTTCTGACAATAATAAATAGAGTGTACATTTACCTACCATATAGTAATAACTTCAGGGAAGTTCTCTATTTAGTTTTAGTTATTTATTTAATTAGACTGCTTTAACAGAAGTGGAGTATTTGGGTTTTAAGGTATTTTGTCATAGGAAGCTGAGAATGGTAGAATAATCAGAAGAATTACGAAGGGAATGGCTCACCATCTGCCGAGGGAGGATCTGTTTTCTGAGATCTCACGGTGACACTAGAAGCCTGGGACAGGTCGGTGCCACTCCTCCACACCCGCACCTCCACAGAGCCTGCGCTTTCGTCCACAGAATACGCGACATCACCAAAGTAGAAGACGGGCTCTGGAAGAAGCAAACAGATGCCATTTCTGTTATGTTTACTTTCCCACATCAAGTGCTACACACGCAATTCCTAAGAGTTGCTAGCCTCATCTCACTGACTTTCTTAGAGGGTCATATTTTTTCCACATAGCAAGCTAACACCTCTTTATTTAATTAACTTATTTTGGCCACGCCATGCAGAACGTAGTATCCTAGAACCCTGACCAGGGGTTGAACCACTACCCCTGCTTTGGAAGCCTTATGTCTTAACCACTAGACCGCTGGGCAAGTCCTGATAACAACTCTTTAATCTCTAGATTTATACAGTGGTTCAGATCAAAATGCCTCTGTTGAAAAACAAAAATACACATGGTGAAGTGTGTAATGGATCTTCTTTTGAATTGTTTCTTTCTGTGTGTCTCTAGGTATTTTGTCCATGCCTTGCAGCTTGTGGGATCTTAGTTCCCAGACCAAGGGTCAAATCCATGTGCCCTGAAGGTGAAGCTTGAAATCTTACCCACTGGACTTCCAGGGAAGTCCCCCTAAAGGAACATTCTTATCTCGAGGCATATGAGTTACTTTGTCCCCTGTATATGGAATTATGAGTGGTTTCTAAATGCAGTGCCTGAAAGTTTAGTTGGTAAAATAGCACCAAAATGAAACAAAACACATAAGGGTGAAATTTTATATGCTTGACCTGACTGGTCATTTTATTGTCTGCTACCGAGCCATCATTCTGGACAGTATTTGCATAATGACATCTTCTAGTCTATTAGTCCAGGGTATCTGAGTTTGTTGGGTTTGTTATAACCCCTAGAGAGTTAGCACTTTTTGGCATAGGCCTACAAATCCTAAAGACTTTAGGGAGACCAGAACCTGATCCTTGTTATTGTTCAGTCGCTCAGAAGTGTCCAACTCTCCATGGACTGCAGCATGTCAGGCTTCCCTGTTCTTCATTGTCTCTCTGAGTTTGCTCAAACTCATGTCCGTTGAGTCAGTGATGCCATCCAACCATCTCATCCTCTGTCACCCTCTTCTCCTCCTGCCCTCAATCTTTCCCAACATCAGGGTCTTTTCCAATGTGTCAGCTCTTTGCATCAGGTGGCCATAGTATTGGAGCTTCAGCCTCAGCTCCAGTCCTTCCTGTTGTTTTTGACAGTACTCTATACCAACTGAGGTTCCACTGGAGAAGTAATATCATATCAAAGGGTTATATTTGCCTTAAATGTGTATGAAAATCATGTGACTTAGGTCATTAAAATAGGATACATATATCGGAGACTTTGTATTTTTCTCCAGTACTGGAGATGAATTGATCTACTGATTGCCCTCGTGAACAGCAGTTTATCTTGCGCGACAGCTGCCAGAAGTCTGAGGGACCTCAATTGACTGACTAATGAAGAAAGTGAGAGATGATTTGTGAGCTTACTTTAAAAAAATACGCAAACTTATTCTGAGATATTTTTAGGCTCCTGGGCAATGGCAGAAATAGTATATAGAGAGCATACTTCACCCATTGGGAGCTTATTTTATAAGAAACCATTAACAAAGATAAATTAATCACATATATCCATGTAATAAGGCAAATAGCCTTTGGCTTGAGACATTTTAGTCATCTGTGTTTGGTTTTACAAGACTCCAAAGGACTAAGTCTAAAAAGTCACACAACTCACATCAGTGTTTCCTAAAACACAAGGCCATTCAGGAGAGGACCAGCACGTTTCAGAGCATCTAATTGAATTACTAAACACAAAAAATCACACAAAACCCTACAATTGGGGCTCACAACCACAGGAAAGCCCGTCTGGAGGCATTGCTCAAGTTGAGTAAGGAGTCTTTATTTTTCTGCCCCCAAATAAATGATCTTCATTGAAACTGGTGTTTTCTTTGTTTCTTTCTATGGGAAACATAATAAAAATCTCAGAGCTCCTTGGACTCTTGAATAATACACAACCAACCCTGGAAATTTGGCTTGCATGTTGTGGCTCTCAGGGTGGTAAATCTGCCCACAGCATGCTTTCATCTCTGTCTCATCCTTTCCACTTGGAGGCTGCTTGGGCATGTGAGTGGATGTGTGTGGATGCAGGTGTTATCTTATTAACCTCAGTCAAGGTGGACCTCGGGGCTTCCCAGGTAGCTCCATGGTAAAAAACCTGCCTCCAAATCAGGAGATCCCGGAGACGTGGGTTCAATCCCTGAGTTGAAAAAATGCCCTGGAGATGGAATAGCAACCCACTCCAGTATTCTTGCCTGGGAAATACCACGGACAGAGGAGCTTGGCGGGCTACAGTCCCTGGGGGCACAAATGAGTGACAGGATGCATGGCAAGTTGGACCTCAATTACAAGCCAATAAATTCCTTAGATTTCTCACACCTGAAGAGGGGGCGAAGGTGAAGACAGAACCCTGAAAATGCAAGCACATCTGTATGTCTTTTTAAAGGCTTTTATTAATGTAATTCCTGCAGAGGCCTGATCATCTGCATCCAGTGAGTCATCTAAGTTTCTTTACATTCCTGGAAAACCACATCCTTGTACAGATTTGATTTGAGTGATGGGGGAGATCCATGAAGTGTAGTAGGTAGACCTCCTATTTAATAACCACCACTCTTATTCGCCTGTCTCTCTACTCCTCCCAGACGGTACCAGAAGTGAAAGAGAATAAAGTCATCTGAGTGAAGAGGACTGTTAACCACTCCAGAGAATGTGCTCCAGAGAGATGAAGCTCTGTTCTGCATGTGTGTGTTCAGACTCACTCCATCAATTTTAGATCGAGTGTTTTTAGGTTAATATTTAGTGTTCATTTCACATAAGAAAAAAGTTTTCTGTAGTACTCTGAAAAATTTTAATCTGAGCTGTCATTAAGAATGAAGAGTAATGATAATAGTTACCATATGTAGGACATTTATTATGTGTCTGACATATATTCTTTATGTGTATGTGCATGTGTGTGTGTGAGAGAGAGAGGGAGAATGAGAGAAAGGAAGAAAGAGGTTGGAAGTAACAGCGCATGTAACAATACGATACATAATAAGATATATGTGAATAATGCAAACAATTTCTTTGTTTTGCAAACAGAATATGCAAACAGTATTGCATACTTCAATATTGCCATTGAAGTATGTAGTTATCTCCAGCAGAATAAAGTAGGGGAGATGGAAAAGAGGATTTTAATATGGAACATCTCAATTTTACTCCTGCGGGCAATAGAAGGCATTAAGAAAGATATTTTTGGGCTTCCCTGGTGGTCCAGTGGATAGAGTCTGCCCTGCAGTGCAGGGGGCACCGGTTTGATCGTTGGACGGGGAAGATCTCACATGCTGTAGAGCAGCTGGACTGGTGTGTCCAATTATGAACCAGTGCTCTGGAGCACGTGCGCCCAGGGTCAGTGCTCTGCAGTGAGAGAGGCCACTGAAATGGGAGGCCCAAACAGGCCAGAGAATAAAGATGGTTGAAAATCAATCAATAAAAAACCAATAAAAGAGGCCAGTTCTTTTTTTTTTTTTTAAAGAAAGACGTTTCTTTCCTTGAGAGAGACTTTCATATATCCATAGATTTATTTACATAATTTCTCTTCCTTTCTGTGCTGTTA
Organism: Tragulus kanchil; assembly: GCA_022376925.1. NCBI lineage: Eukaryota > Metazoa > Chordata > Mammalia > Artiodactyla > Tragulidae > Tragulus > Tragulus kanchil. The sequence continues at coordinate 69,253,870 of JAIOJX010000003.1, read as the reverse complement.
TTTTTGAAAACTGGTCTATTAATCAGTTGCATTCCTGGAAAACCACATCCTTGTCGATTTGAGTGATGGGGGAGATCCATGAAGTGTAGTAGGTAGACCTCCTATTTAATAACCACCACTCTTATTCGCCTGTCTCTCTACTCCTCCCAGACGGTACCAGAAGTGAAAGAGAATAAAGTCATCTGAGTGAAGAGGACTGTTAACCACTCCAGAGAATGTGCTCCAGAGAGATGAAGCTCTGTTCTGCATGTGTGTGTTCAGACTCACTCCATCAATTTTAGATCGAGTGTTTTTAGGTTAATATTTAGTGTTCATTTCACATAAGAAAAAAGTTTTCTGTAGTACTCTGAAAAATTTTAATCTGAGCTGTCATTAAGAATGAAGAGTAATGATAATAGTTACCATATGTAGGACATTTATTATGTGTCTGACATATATTCTTTATGTGTATGTGCATGTGTGTGTGAGAGAGAGAGGGAGAATGAGAGAAAGGAAGAAAGAGGTTGGAAGTAACAGCGCATGTAACAATACGATACATAATAAGATATATGTGAATAATGCAAACAATTTCTTTGTTTTGCAAACAGAATATGCAAACAGTATTGCATACTTCAATATTGCCATTGAAGTATGTAGTTATCTCCAGCAGAATAAAGTAGGGGAGATGGAAAAGAGGATTTTAATATGGAACATCTCAATTTTACTCCTGCGGGCAATAGAAGGCATTAAGAAAGATATTTTTGGGCTTCCCTGGTGGTCCAGTGGATAGAGTCTGCCCTGCAGTGCAGGGGGCACCGGTTTGATCCTTGGACGGGGAAGATCTCACATGCTGTAGAGCAGCTGGACTGGTGTGTCCAATTATGAACCAGTGCTCTGGAGCACGTGCGCCCAGGGTCAGTGCTCTGCAGTGAGAGAGGCCACTGAAATGGGAGGCCCAAACAGGCCAGAGAATAAAGATGGTTGAAAATCAATCAATAAAAAACCAATAAAAGAGGCCAGTTCTTTTTTTTTTTTTTAAAGAAAGACGTTTCTTTCCTTGAGAGAGACTTTCATATATCCATAGATTTATTTACATAATTTCTCTTCCTTTCTGTGCTCTTATTTGTGATGACTGGAAAACTGGTCTATTAATCAGTTGCAATCTCTGTGATTAAAGCATAAAGTGATTATGATAAAATTAAACCACAATTGATGAGTTTTTAGAAGAAAAATAACTCTTGTTAATTGCCTAGTTTCAATTTCTCAATACCTCATCATATGTCTCTAAAACTTAAATTCTATTTATAATTGTTACCATTTGGATGGAATCTTATGCAATATGAAGGACTTAAAAATCCTCAAGCAGTGAGTTGAGTTATAATCCCTCAAAATAACTGGCAAGAGGTTTCTGGACACTTTCTTGTACAGGTAATAAGTGAAAGGAAGAAATAATAAATGGATGAAAACTGTCAGCAGCTGAAGATATATCTCTGTAAAATCCAACAGAATTGCTCATTCTTGCAAGTTACTGTAATTTATCAGCAAGACTTTAACTCACCTCTCTTTGTTAAGATGCTCATTTGTTTTTACCTAGGCACTTAAGTAAATGGTAGACCTTTGTAGATTAGTTTTGTAAATATCCACATTACAAGTTCAAGCAAATCATAAAAAAGGTGTATTTGATTTTGTAAACAGATTTTTTTTGGTTATGCCCTATGGCATGGACCTTAGTTCCTCAACCAGGATTGAACCCACACCCCCTGCATTGGAAGCACAGAGTCTTAACCTCTGGACCACTAGGGAAGTCCCTACAATCAGATTTTAAATACACACTGCGTCTTATAAGTTCACAGTCTTAATAAAGAAAACAGTCAATGGCTGATATTACTACCTGGAATGAGAGAATGCTCCATGAAAGCCCTGTATCCCACAGCCCACACCACAAAATGCCATACAATTGTCATTCTTAACCATTCCACCACCCACAGAGAACACGGCAGAATACATGTTTATGCCCTCTGCAGAGAAAAGTTAAGTTATATCCAAATAGTATGCAAGCAGTGCAAGTCAAGTTTTAAATTGGCCGCATGACACAGTGTGAAATTCTTAAGGGAAGCCGAACTCTACTTTCTGTATCCTTTGTGGTCTTTACACCTTTACATAAAGGGCACAGATCAAGGCACTGACTACAGAAGAGTCTGTTTTAGGTCATTAAACATGAATACGCTTTTCAAGGTTGGGGAGACTTTCTACACAAACAACACAGATAGGATCACGTCTATTTTGTATAAACAAAGCTGAGGAGGAGGGTTCCACAAGTCCTACAACACACACACCTGCAAGGAAGACAAAGGGAAAATAACGAGTTTTTACCCACAGGGAAAAAGTGAACTTTTTTTCCTTCGCTGAGTCTGTGGCGTCTAGATTGATGTTTACAATTACTTTGTGTCTCAGGAGATGAAAGGAAGAGGTGCCAGGAGTAATTGCTATTTGGAGCCAAATCTTATTTACTCACGTGTACCTGGACCATCAGTCAAGTAGGCGGTGTAGCTCTAAGATGTTTGCTTAGAATGGAATGAAATTAAAAAAAAAAAGTTTATGCTATCTTTTGGTTCAGTGCTGAAAATAATACAGAAGAATCTCCTTAAATTATTTACAACTTCTGAGCTTTGGATCTTGATAACCAGTTGCCTACAGAACCTCACGCCATGGGCACCTCAACAGAGAAAGTAGCCTTGTCACCACTGCCCAGTTCCTGGTTTCTCTCTGTCACTGCCTCAACCCTAGACACAGCCAGCGTCACCTGCCTTTGAACACCTCCAGCAGCCACTTGGTCAGACTTTTTTTTGCGGGGCGGGGAGTTGGGAGGGAGGTGGGGCAGGTGGGCCACTTCTATTGGTCTTTCATTTATCTATTTTCATCCATCTTTGTTCTTTGACTCGTGTGGGCCTCCCGTAGCAGTGGCCTCTGTGGTCGCAGAGCATCAGCTCTGGGCACATGTGCTCCAGAGCTCTGGCTCGATAATTGGACACATTGGTCCAGCAGCTCCACAGCACGTGAGATCTTCCCAGGCCAGGATTGAACTGGCGCCTTGCACTGCAAGGTGGTGTCCTTACCCACTGGACCACCAGGGAAGCCCCTCAGTCAGACTCTTAACCAGAGGCTATCCACCAAAGAAAATCTCATCATTTGGTAATCCCTTTCCAAGTTAAATTGCCGAAGGAATCCGAACTCTACTTTCTGTATCCTTTGTGGTCTTTACACCTTTACATAAAGGGCACAGATCAAGGCACTGACTACAGAAGAGTCTGTTTTAGGTCATTAAACATGAATACGCTTTTCAAGGTTGGGGAGACTTTCTACACAAACAACACAGATAGGATCACGTCTATTTTGTATAAACAAAGCTGAGGAGGAGGGTTCCACAAGTCCTACAACACACACACCTGCAAGGAAGACAAAGGGAAAATAACGAGTTTTTACCCACAGGGAAAAAGTGAACTTTTTTTCCTTCGCTGAGTCTGTGGCGTCTAGATTGATGTTTACAATTACTTTGTGTCTCAGGAGATGAAAGGAAGAGGTGCCAGGAGTAATTGCTATTTGGAGCCAAATCTTATTTACTCACGTGTACCTGGACCATCAGTCAAGTAGGCGGTGTAGCTCTAAGATGTTTGCTTAGAATGGAATGAAATTAAAAAAAAAAAGTTTATGCTATCTTTTGGTTCAGTGCTGAAAATAATACAGAAGAATCTCCTTAAATTATTTACAACTTCTGAGCTTTGGATCTTGATAACCAGTTGCCTACAGAACCTCACGCCATGGGCACCTCAACAGAGAAAGTAGCCTTGTCACCACTGCCCAGTTCCTGGTTTCTCTCTGTCACTGCCTCAACCCTAGACACAGCCAGCGTCACCTGCCTTTGAACACCTCCAGCAGCCACTTGGTCAGACTTTTTTTTTTGCGGGGGGCGGGGGGAGTTGGGAGGGAGGTGGGGCAGGTGGGCCACTTCTATTGGTCTTTCATTTATCTATTTTCATCCATCTTTGTTCTTTGACTCGTGTGGGCCTCCCGTAGCAGTGGCCTCTGTGGTCGCAGAGCATCAGCTCTGGGCACATGTGCTCCAGAGCTCTGGCTCGATAATTGGACACATTGGTCCAGCAGCTCCACAGCACGTGAGATCTTCCCAGGCCAGGGATTGAACTGGCGCCCCTTGCACTGCAAGGTGGTGTCCTTACCCACTGGACCACCAGGGAAGCCCCTCAGTCAGACTCTTAACCAGAGGCTATCCACCAAAGAAAATCTCATCATGGTAATCCCTTTGCTGAAGACCATCCCATGTTGCAGTGCTGTTAGTCCCTTTAAAAAAAAAAATTTTAAAAATTTTATATTGGCATATAGCCATGAGAAATATCAGCCATCTCAGATACGCACGTGGTATCATCCTACTGGCAGAGAGTGAAGAGGAACTAAACAGCCTCCTGATGAGGGTGAAAGAGGAGAGTGAAAAACTGCCTTGAAACTCAGCACTCAAAAAACTAAGATTATGGCACCCAGTCCCAACTCTCAGGGCAAACCAAAGGGGAAAAAGTGGAAAGATGCTTGCTTCTTGGAAGGAATGCTATGACAAACCTAGACAGCACACTAAAAAGCAGAGACATCACTTTGCTGACAAAGATCCATATAGCCAAAGCCACGGTTTTTCCAGTAGTCATGTATGACTGTGAGAGCTGGACTATAAAGAAGGCTGAGTGCCAAAGAATGATGCTTTCAAACTGCGGTGCTGGAGAAGACTTGAGAGATGCCTGGATTATAAGGAAATCAAACCGGTCAAACCTAAAGAAAATCAACTCAGAATATTCATTGGAAGGACTGACGCTGAAGGTGAAGTTCCAATACTTTGGCCACCTGACGCGAAGAGACGACTCACTGGGAAAGAGCCTGATGCTGGGAAAGATTGAGGGCAGGAGGAAAAGGGGGTGGCAGAGGATAACACAGATAGCAACACAGACTCAATGGATGCAAATTTGAGGAAATTCTGAGAGACAGTGAAGGACAGGAAAATCTAGCATGGACACGACTTAGTGACTGAACAAGCACCATAGCCAATTAACAAGGTTGTGAAAGTTTCAGATAGATAGTGGAGAGCCTCAGCCACACATACACATGTATCCATTCTGCACCAAACTCCTTTCCCATCCAGGCTGCCACATAACATGGAGCAGAGTTCCCTGTGCTATCTCCCGTAGGACCTCGCTGGTTATGCATTTTACATATAGAGTGTGTACATGACGACCCCAAACTCCCTCACCATTTCTCCATTAACTAAAATCACTGGTTTGTAAAACACTAAATGTGTGATTTCAGTTTGCCTCTTCAACCAATTGGCCTTCTTTCTACCCAATAATCCAGCGTCTTCAATGTCTTCAATGTGGCAATGCCCAGTCTTTGCTAGGCCACTGCCACTGCTTTGAACACTCTTCTCTCCTCCTCACTGGGACAACTCTGGTCCACTTGGGTTTCAGTTTAGAGGTCCGTTGTGCCAGGGAGCACCCCCATGTTCTCCATCAGAGCCCTCCCTCCCTCCAGTCATGGCAGACTTGTATCCCCCACTGGCTCCGAGGTCTCTAAGGAAAGGAATACAACTTCCTTTATTCACTGATGTTTCCTAACACTTGTTATAATCAATGCCTGGGTGTAGGTGCTCAATTAATGTTTGTGGAATGAAAGAACATCCTGTAAAATAGGATCACTGAGTTGCCAGAGCAAATGAACATATACAGGAAGTCCCTACATGCAAGCCTTCAAGTTGAGAACTTTCAAAGATGCATTTAGATGTCCAACCACAAACATTGGTTCACCTGCCTCATGTACACTGTCACGTGTGTGCATCCTCTACACATGGCTGTGCTTTTGTGTACTTCACGGTACAGTACTGTATAGAGTAGGCTTCGGAAGCCCGAATTTTTTTTTTTTTTTTTTTACTTTTGCTTTTTAAATACTTTGCCTCCAAGCTTTTCCAGGTTGAATGTGCATTAGTAGCATCCAGAGAGATTTAAAGATACAGAGGCTCAATCTCATCTCCAATTTAATCAAATCAGAATTTGCAGTGGGTGCCCCGGGCATAAGTGTTTTTCCATTCCTTTCTTATTTTTCACTAGACTGTATTTTTTTAAAAGTAGTTTTCAGGGCTTCCCTGGTGGTCCAGTGGATAAAAAGTCCGCCTTGCAGTGCAACAGGCGCCAGTTCGATCCCTGGCCCGAGAAGATCCCACGTGCTGCGGAGCAGCTGGACTGGTGTGTCCAATTACCAGTCAGCGCTCTGGAGTGCATGCGCCCAGAGCCGATGCTCTGCAAGAAGAGAGGCCACCGCGATGGGAGGCCCACACAGGTCAAACAATAAAGATGGATGAAAATAAATAAATCCAAAAACAAAGGAAGAGGCCAAAATTTAAAAAAAAAAAAAATGTAGTTTTCAGTTCACAATAATGGAAGGTACAGGGATTTACTGTACACCCCCCAGCTCCATCCATGCATCACACCAGTGTTTCTGAAAACCTCTGCAGGTCTCAGCAGTCTTGAGGCTGTTTTAACTTCTGTCAGCGTCTTTAGCAAATAATAACTAACAGTTGGTTTCCACACTAATTGTTTTGGATTCAGGATCTTATTTCATCCTTACAGACACCTTATGAGGCATGTAGTGTATTGATCCTGTTTTCACAGATAAGGAAACTAAGGATTAGGGAGATTAAGTGATCTGCCCAAAGTCACACATCAGGGAATCATGGGACTAGGATCCATACTTAGATAAAGTGTGTGCCCTTGCCTGCATCCTCAGTTGCTCAGTCGTGCCTCTGTGACCCTGTGGACTGTAGCCCGCCAGGCTCCTCTGTCCATGGGATTCTCCAGGCAAGAATAGTGGAGTGGGTTGCCATGCCCTTCTCCAAGGGGATCTTCCCAACCCAGGGATCAATCCCATGACTTATCTCCCGCAATGACGGGCAGATTCTTTACTACTGAGCCACATGGGAAGTCCTGTGTGCCCTTAACTAAGCTAACTAATCTTAACTAAGGCAAGGGAGAGGTCCTAATACAAAAAAGTGGTCACAAGATTTTGACAGACACGACTTTGACCCTACAGTTAAATATATGGGGATTTATCATACAGAAATGCTAACATAAATGTACAAAGATATATACACAGGTATGTTGCGCTTCATTTGTGCTATAGGGCACAACTGAAACCAAGCCCAAAATCCCTCAGAAGGAGACTGGTTGTATTACAGCTCATTCATAAAATGAAACACGAGGTTATGAAGTGGATTTTTTTTTCTTTCCTTTTTTTAAGTTAGAAAAAGTAAGACATTGATATCTGGTTAAAGACAGTTTTGTGATTGTATACCCTCTACTTGGCTTCATCAGCAGCAATGAGAGATTAAAAACAAAAGACAGCATGCCATTTTTTTCCTGATAGCTGTGAAGATTTCCCTTTATCATATTATACTTGATAAGGAATGGGAGAGCTGTGCTCAAAACAAGGTAAGAATCTCTGTTAACTAAAAGTGAAACAGAACAACAGGATATCAGAGTGGTGGCAGAAGCCAAAAGGGAATGGCTCTGCTGGTATTTTAAGGCTCTGAGCCAACATTGGAGTCAAAGAAACCACGTGAAAGCAGAATTCCAGACCAAGGGCAACATAGATTTTTGGTGATCAAAAAGGTTTTACCTACCTATAGATACACATTGAGGAACTGCTAAAAGTACAGAAAAAAGTAAAATCAAAGGGAAGAAACTTGGCTGAGCAATCAATAAAATATGCTGGTAAATCCAACTATTTATTTCAAGCATAAACAATCATCACAACTGATATTTTCAACTTAATGCGGAAACTGAAACTTGAGACAAGAAAGAGGAAGTTATAAATGGAGTTCAATGGGCATCTAAACTATTCCAAGTCCTTGTCTTTTTCTAGAGAGTAGACTGTGTTAGGCAGATAGTAAAGTATCTTCATTAAAATGATGAGTTGCCACTAAAAACAGACAGAAACCAATAGAAAATAAAAATCACAAAGGGCATGGAAAACTTTCTGGGCATAAGTAGAAGCTATGAAGGAGGAAAAAAGGTAAAGGAAAAATCCATTCACAGGGACGGCAAATAAGCACAAATACATTACCACAATTAGAATAAGGTATACTGTTTAACTTTTCTTGCTTAAAACATATATACTGGATTAAAGAACAAAATGATTTCTAAAAACAGCAGTAAACAAAATTCGAAGAAAATAGGAAAAATAAAATGAAGTAAGAAAGATATATTAAGCCAACAAGAAAAAGCAAGGTAGTGTAGTATATATAGAGAATATATATCAAACTGATAGCTGATTATTTCCTAGAGATGGGATAATGAGGAAATTTTACCTCCTTAAATATGCATTTCTTCCACATACTAATTTTTAACAGTTTACTTTTATTTTCCAAGTAGCATCTATTACTTTGGTAAATAGGAAGGGAAAAAATCAGAATAATTTCTTTCTATAAATAACATCTTTAAAAAACTAGTGCTAAATAATTTTGATTGGTCTTCCTGTACTTTTATTTCAAAAAAAACATATAAACATTTGTAAGAACAACCTCATATTTAGTCTTTAAAAAGCACTTTCAAAATTTTTGTTGAAAAAATAAAGTTCAAATACACATAGGGTATGTATCAGTTTAAAGGCATGTTTTGACATCTCTTTCTGTGGCCAACTGTAATTTTCTCAGAAAGAATACAGAAAAGTCAGGATATGTCTAAGACGCTTATAACTTAAGGACTGAATCATCCCAAGATTTCAGCTGAGAATACATGGTAAGCCTTTCTCTAGAAAAGATAAAGTTATCAGAATTTTGTACTCTCAATTTAGTTTCATTCCAAAACTCTGATTTTCTTTTGAGGGTTGATACAAGTTTAAAATAAAGTTTAAATGTCAAGATCATCAGAGTTCTCCACCATCCAGTAGCCTTTAAAGAAGACTGCCTGAATAGTCTTTACTCAACAAATATCACTGAGAACCCACTTCTAGGAGAGTGTTTTTAAGGCTCTTTTAATTTTTGTTTCTATCCTATATGATATCACATCATATAAACCAGGGAGAGAAGGAAAACTGGTCATAACTCACTAACTGATTTCTCAACCCAGTGGATTGAACATATAATTCCCTAACCACGATTCTTTGTGGCATCGAAAGCCAAATGGTAATGATAAACACAAGAGCAATAAAAAATAAAGCAATAAAAATACTTTGCGGGCTTCCCCTGGTGGTCCAGTGGGTAAGGACACCGCCTTGCAGTGCAGGGGGCGCCGCTTTGATCCCTGGCCTGGGAAGATCCCACATGCCACGGAGCGGCTGGACTGATGTGTCCAATGACCAAGCCGGGGGGCTCTGGGGTGCATGCGCCCAGAGTCGGCACTCTGCGATGACAGACGCCACCGTGATGGGAGGCCCACGGGAGCCAAAGAACAAAGATGGATGAAAATAGATAAATGAAAGACCAGTAGAGGTGGCCCGCCCACTCCCCTCCCCAACCTGACCTCCGCCCAAAATAAATAAATAAATAAATAAATCTTAAAAAAAAAAAAACTTTGCATTTGTGAAAAAGATATTTACTATCTCATGTTTGTAACAGAAAAAGATCTGAAAACAAATGCTCATTGGCAGGGAATTTTTAAAAGGTTACAGTCACACTCTGATTAAAAAGAATTAGCCATTAAAAAGAATTAGTAGTGTTTATATGTACCATCACAAAAAGTTTTTCATGATACACTGTTACATGAAATAAGTACAACATAAAATACTATGCATGACATAGTTGCTCAGTTGTGTCTGACTCTTTGCAACCCCTGGACTGTAGCCCACAAGGCTCCTCTATCCATGGAATTCTCCAGGCAAGAATAACGCAGTAGGTTGCCATCCTCCTTCTCCTGGGGATATTTCAAACCCCGGGATCGAACCCGAGTCTCCTGCCTTGCAGGCAGATTCTTTTACTGTCTGAGTCACTAAGGGAAGGACAAGTAGAATAATGAACATTAAGAACTTTTAGGGGAAAATTAGGTACTGCCTCATGTACACTGTCACGTGTGTGCATCCTCTACACATGGCTGTGCTTTTGTGTACTTCACGGTACAGTACTGTATAGAGTAGGCTTCGGAAGCCCGAATTTTTTTTTTTTTTTTTTTACTTTTGCTTTTTAAATACTTTGCCTCCAAGCTTTTCCAGGTTGAATGTGCATTAGTAGCATCCAGAGAGATTTAAAGATACAGAGGCTCAATCTCATCTCCAATTTAATCAAATCAGAATTTGCAGTGGGTGCCCCGGGCATAAGTGTTTTTCCATTCCTTTCTTATTTTTCACTAGACTGTATTTTTTTAAAAGTAGTTTTCAGGGCTTCCCTGGTGGTCCAGTGGATAAAAAGTCCGCCTTGCAGTGCAACAGGCGCCAGTTCGATCCCTGGCCCGAGAAGATCCCACGTGCTGCGGAGCAGCTGGACTGGTGTGTCCAATTACCAGTCAGCGCTCTGGAGTGCATGCGCCCAGAGCCGATGCTCTGCAAGAAGAGAGGCCACCGCGATGGGAGGCCCACACAGGTCAAACAATAAAGATGGATGAAAATAAATAAATCCAAAAACAAAGGAAGAGGCCAAAATTTAAAAAAAAAAAAAATGTAGTTTTCAGTTCACAATAATGGAAGGTACAGGGATTTACTGTACACCCCCCAGCTCCATCCATGCATCACACCAGTGTTTCTGAAAACCTCTGCAGGTCTCAGCAGTCTTGAGGCTGTTTTAACTTCTGTCAGCGTCTTTAGCAAATAATAACTAACAGTTGGTTTCCACACTAATTGTTTTGGATTCAGGATCTTATTTCATCCTTACAGACACCTTATGAGGCATGTAGTGTATTGATCCTGTTTTCACAGATAAGGAAACTAAGGATTAGGGAGATTAAGTGATCTGCCCAAAGTCACACATCAGGGAATCATGGGACTAGGATCCATACTTAGATAAAGTGTGTGCCCTTGCCTGCATCCTCAGTTGCTCAGTCGTGCCTCTGTGACCCTGTGGACTGTAGCCCGCCAGGCTCCTCTGTCCATGGGATTCTCCAGGCAAGAATACTGGAGTGGGTTGCCATGCCCTTCTCCAAGGGGATCTTCCCAACCCAGGGATCAATCCCATGACTTATCTCCCGCAATGACGGGCAGATTCTTTACTACTGAGCCACATGGGAAGTCCTGTGTGCCCTTAACTAAGCTAACTAATCTTAACTAAGGCAAGGGAGAGGTCCTAATACAAAAAAGTGGTCACAAGATTTTGACAGACACGACTTTGACCCTACAGTTAAATATATGGGGATTTATCATACAGAAATGCTAACATAAATGTACAAAGATATATACACAGGTATGTTGCGCTTCATTTGTGCTATAGGGCACAACTGAAACCAAGCCCAAAATCCCTCAGAAGGAGACTGGTTGTATTACAGCTCATTCATAAAATGAAACACGAGGTTATGAAGTGGATTTTTTTTTCTTTCCTTTTTTTAAGTTAGAAAAAGTAAGACATTGATATCTGGTTAAAGACAGTTTTGTGATTGTATACCCTCTACTTGGCTTCATCAGCAGCAATGAGAGATTAAAAACAAAAGACAGCATGCCATTTTTTTCCTGATAGCTGTGAAGATTTCCCTTTATCATATTATACTTGATAAGGAATGGGAGAGCTGTGCTCAAAACAAGGTAAGAATCTCTGTTAACTAAAAGTGAAACAGAACAACAGGATATCAGAGTGGTGGCAGAAGCCAAAAGGGAATGGCTCTGCTGGTATTTTAAGGCTCTGAGCCAACATTGGAGTCAAAGAAACCACGTGAAAGCAGAATTCCAGACCAAGGGCAACATAGATTTTTGGTGATCAAAAAGGTTTTACCTACCTATAGATACACATTGAGGAACTGCTAAAAGTACAGAAAAAAGTAAAATCAAAGGGAAGAAACTTGGCTGAGCAATCAATAAAATATGCTGGTAAATCCAACTATTTATTTCAAGCATAAACAATCATCACAACTGATATTTTCAACTTAATGCGGAAACTGAAACTTGAGACAAGAAAGAGGAAGTTATAAATGGAGTTCAATGGGCATCTAAACTATTCCAAGTCCTTGTCTTTTTCTAGAGAGTAGACTGTGTTAGGCAGATAGTAAAGTATCTTCATTAAAATGATGAGTTGCCACTAAAAACAGACAGAAACCAATAGAAAATAAAAATCACAAAGGGCATGGAAAACTTTCTGGGCATAAGTAGAAGCTATGAAGGAGGAAAAAAGGTAAAGGAAAAATCCATTCACAGGGACGGCAAATAAGCACAAATACATTACCACAATTAGAATAAGGTATACTGTTTAACTTTTCTTGCTTAAAACATATATACTGGATTAAAGAACAAAATGATTTCTAAAAACAGCAGTAAACAAAATTCGAAGAAAATAGGAAAAATAAAATGAAGTAAGAAAGATATATTAAGCCAACAAGAAAAAGCAAGGTAGTGTAGTATATATAGAGAATATATATCAAACTGATAGCTGATTATTTCCTAGAGATGGGATAATGAGGAAATTTTACCTCCTTAAATATGCATTTCTTCCACATACTAATTTTTAACAGTTTACTTTTATTTTCCAAGTAGCATCTATTACTTTGGTAAATAGGAAGGGAAAAAATCAGAATAATTTCTTTCTATAAATAACATCTTTAAAAAACTAGTGCTAAATAATTTTGATTGGTCTTCCTGTACTTTTATTTCAAAAAAAACATATAAACATTTGTAAGAACAACCTCATATTTAGTCTTTAAAAAGCACTTTCAAAATTTTTGTTGAAAAAATAAAGTTCAAATACACATAGGGTATGTATCAGTTTAAAGGCATGTTTTGACATCTCTTTCTGTGGCCAACTGTAATTTTCTCAGAAAGAATACAGAAAAGTCAGGATATGTCTAAGACGCTTATAACTTAAGGACTGAATCATCCCAAGATTTCAGCTGAGAATACATGGTAAGCCTTTCTCTAGAAAAGATAAAGTTATCAGAATTTTGTACTCTCAATTTAGTTTCATTCCAAAACTCTGATTTTCTTTTGAGGGTTGATACAAGTTTAAAATAAAGTTTAAATGTCAAGATCATCAGAGTTCTCCACCATCCAGTAGCCTTTAAAGAAGACTGCCTGAATAGTCTTTACTCAACAAATATCACTGAGAACCCACTTCTAGGAGAGTGTTTTTAAGGCTCTTTTAATTTTTGTTTCTATCCTATATGATATCACATCATATAAACCAGGGAGAGAAGGAAAACTGGTCATAACTCACTAACTGATTTCTCAACCCAGTGGATTGAACATATAATTCCCTAACCACGATTCTTTGTGGCATCGAAAGCCAAATGGTAATGATAAACACAAGAGCAATAAAAAATAAAGCAATAAAAATACTTTGCGGGCTTCCCCTGGTGGTCCAGTGGGTAAGGACACCGCCTTGCAGTGCAGGGGGCGCCGCTTTGATCCCTGGCCTGGGAAGATCCCACATGCCACGGAGCGGCTGGACTGATGTGTCCAATGACCAAGCCGGGGGGCTCTGGGGTGCATGCGCCCAGAGTCGGCACTCTGCGATGACAGACGCCACCGTGATGGGAGGCCCACGGGAGCCAAAGAACAAAGATGGATGAAAATAGATAAATGAAAGACCAGTAGAGGTGGCCCGCCCACTCCCCTCCCTCCCCAACCTGACCTCCGCCCAAAATAAATAAATAAATAAATAAATCTTAAAAAAAAAAAAACTTTGCATTTGTGAAAAAGATATTTACTATCTCATGTTTGTAACAGAAAAAGATCTGAAAACAAATGCTCATTGGCAGGGAATTTTTAAAAGGTTACAGTCACACTCTGATTAAAAAGAATTAGCCATTAAAAAGAATTAGTAGTGTTTATATGTACCATCACAAAAAGTTTTTCATGATACACTGTTACATGAAATAAGTACAACATAAAATACTATGCATGACATAGTTGCTCAGTTGTGTCTGACTCTTTGCAACCCCTGGACTGTAGCCCACAAGGCTCCTCTATCCATGGAATTCTCCAGGCAAGAATAACGCAGTAGGTTGCCATCCTCCTTCTCCTGGGGATATTTCAAACCCCGGGATCGAACCCGAGTCTCCTGCCTTGCAGGCAGATTCTTTTACTGTCTGAGTCACTAAGGGAAGGACAAGTAGAATAATGAACATTAAGAACTTTTAGTGTGCCTGAATTGTTCTAATCACTAATAACCCTTTCAGGTAGGGCTGTTACCATCTCCACTGTACAGATAAGGAAACTGAAGTCCAGGAGTTCGAGATCAATAGTCAGTAAGTGGAAAGGCATCAGATCTGCCTCAGCAAGCAGTATGTGCTTGCTGTCTCTTCACTGTAACAACAAGTAGTTCTAGTCAAAGTCAAAAGAAATGTGTGCATGTGACTGCTGGTATAGAAAAGCCACACTTCACACTCAAGTGACCTCAAGGGAGAGGGGTGGGTTTGATGAGGGAGCTGAGACTCCTGCCATTTAGTTGGTGTACTTCTATTTGGTACTCATGCAATAATTTTTTAAGAAGAATATTAACACTAAGCAAGAATTAACCTGCATAACATGCTTCCATTAAACAGAACCTCAAAATACTAGGTTTAAGAAATGAATTTATGACAAAGCAATGTCTCTTCCCTGGTAGCTCAGTGGGTAAAGAATCTGCCTGCACACATGAAAAGATGTTAAAAATTGCTAGTTATTAGAGAAATGCAAATGAAAACTACAATGAGATACCTCCTCACACCAGTCAGGATGGCTATCATCAAAGATTCCACAAACAACAAATGCTAGAGAGGGTGCGGAGAGAAGGGAACCCTCCTGCACTGTTGGTGGGGATGTAAATTGGTGCAGCCATTATGGAGAACTGTGTGGAGGTTCCTTAAAAAACTAAACATAAAGCTACCATATGACCCTGAAATCCCACTCCTGGGCATATATCCAGAGGAAAATATGACCCGAAGAGGTGTATGCTCCCCAATGTTCATTGCAGCAGTGTTTACAATAGCCAAGACACCTAAATGTCCATCGACAGAGGAATGGATAAAGAAGATGTGGTATATACAAAGAAACATTACTCGGCCGTTAAAAACAATGAAATAAGGTCATTTGCGGCAATATGGATGGACATAGAGTGTCATACTGAGTGAAGTAAGTCAGACAGAGAAAGAGAAATATCATATAATATCCCTTTTATGTAGATCCTAAAAAGAAATGATCCAAATGAACTTATTTACAAAACAGAAAAAGACTCACAAACTTAGAAAAGAAATTCATGGTTGCAGAGGGGAGGGGATGGTTGGGGACTGTGGGAAAGTTAAATACACACTGCCATGTTTGAAATGGATAACTAACAAAAATCTATTATATAGCACATGGAACTGTGTTTAATGTTATGTACCAGCCAGGATGGGAGGGGGGCTTGGGGGAGAATGGATACATGTATATGTATGGCTGAGCCCCTTCACTGTTCACCTGAAACGAACACAAAATTGTTAATTGACTATACCCCAATAAAAATGTTTTTGGTATAAAACAAACAAAAACTTTGCCTGCAATACGGGAGACCTGGGTTCAACCCCTTGGTTGGGAAGATCCCCTGGAGAAGGGAAAGGCTACCCACTCCAGTATTCTTGCCTGGAGAATTCCTTGGCTCGTCCATAGGTTGCAAAGAGCTGGACACGACTGAGTGACTTTCCCTTAATGACTCTCTCCTCTCTCAGTAAGATCTTTAAACCATTTTCAACTCTTACCAGAGTCTGGCATCTTTACCACCTTGCTGCAGTCTTTTGCAGTGTTGTGGAGGAGTATGTTTTCCAGGGAACTGAGTAGTTACTACACTTTCCAAAATCATTATCTGAGAGTCTTGCCAGGTCCTGCAGAGTTGCTGTCTCTCCATTTCCACACATGACCTCCTCCAGGTGACAGCTGTCAGGCAAGATAGGCAGCTCCCACTTCT
Source organism: Tragulus kanchil (assembly GCA_022376925.1). Classification (NCBI taxonomy): domain Eukaryota; kingdom Metazoa; phylum Chordata; class Mammalia; order Artiodactyla; family Tragulidae; genus Tragulus; species Tragulus kanchil. Next base: position 69,237,801 of record JAIOJX010000003.1, on the reverse strand, counting down.
CACACTCCGTTTAAATGACTCATTTCCTCATTCCTCTCCTCATTAGGCAGAGACCTCCCCGAAGGCAGAAATCCAGCATCGTTCATGACAAACTCTAACGAGAAGCACAGAGCCTGACATACGATATCTCAAAATGAAAATGTATGGAGACTGATACTGCTTCCAGAGTTTCCAGTCCAAAGCAATCATTCTGTTTAGGGCTTCCCCGGTGGTCCAGTGGTTAAGAATCCGCCTTGCAAGGCAGGCGACACAGTTCAATCCTTGGTCTGGGAAGCTCCCTCCTGCCTTGGGGCAACTAAGCCTGTGGGCCACAACTACTGAGCCTGTGGGCCACAACTACTGAAGCCTGCTCTCCCTAGAGCCCAGGCGCCACCACAAGAGAAGCAAGGGCCATCTCAACCAGACAGGAGCCCCTGCTTGCCACAGCTAGAGACAGCCCTTGGGCAACAAGGAAGAAGAGCCAGCATAGCCATAAATAAATATATAAAAATTAAAAAACATAATCATTATGTTCCTAAAGCTTATCTTGTGAAAACACACCAATAAATATTAAAGCTAGTGAAAGAGGAATGTTATGATGTATTAGTTACTCTTACTGAGTGTCTGCCTCTGCAGGTCATGTTAGAATCTCTAGAATCTTGTTATATTAACCTACAGGGCTCCCAACAGCCATATAATGTCGTTATTTTTATCTGCTATTTGCAAACAACGTGAAATGGAAACTTAGATTCCATAATGATCTTCAGGTCACATAGCTGGTCTGTCGTAGATGCAGGATGCAAGCCTACGTGTCAGACTGCAAAATCTGTGCTTTTTTCATGATGTAGGACTGTCTCTGAAAATGATTAAATAATGGAAAAGTGAGCATTTTTAGAATATTTTTCTTGAAAGACGTGTAATGAGAGTCTGTAAAGACAGAGACAGAATATTCCATGGAAGAGAAAAATTAGAATATGTTATAGATCAATATTTCTCAATTGTGAAGATAAATCTCTTCATTAAAAAAACCAAGATCATACTTTTATAGGAAAGAAAGAAAAATACAATGTCACCTTATGCTTAATTCCTCCATTCATTTAAAATGGCTACAGCTCCCCCAAATCACCCGTCAGAAGACAGGCATGTGTATTTTTATCCCTGACTGAGGTGAATTTCCTAAGTAGAAAGATTTCAGAGTCTGTGGAGACTCAGACATCAGGATGACGGATGTGGGCATCTCAACAGCTGAACGAGGAAAGAGTGTGGCCAATATGGTGTCAGGCACAATCTGAGGCAGGTCTCAGCCACAGAGGCAAGTGGTTGGCACGACTCAACAAATACATAACCTTGACCACAGACTATTCAGTAGTTGACACTAGAAACATGCCTGCAGGCGGCAATGGAAGGGACTCCAGAATAAAATAGTTTAAGCTGTTCCATTTCAAGTTGTGATGATGAGCTCCTTTTCCGTAAGAATCCTCTTTCCCAGGTTTTCCTTGTATGTCTCAGTAGCCAAGGGCTCACTGGTCCATTCGCTTCTTAGCATAGAACCTAAAAAGTGGTCCAGGACTCTTCCATCCTCTTGTAGTGTGAAGGTGGGGGTAGAGGACACAGAAAACTATTTTATAGCCCATAAGGGAAGTCTCCTTTCAGTCACTTCTGGAAATGCCTGACACTGGGGAAGTCAACCTCTTTGGTTCTTGGGCTTCTGGTCTGCATGTGGAGATAATCCAGGGCAGCTGTGTGGTCAGATCACTAAGCTCTCGGGTCTGTGCACATTCTTCCTGGCCTTCTCAGACAGATGTTTTGCTTGTCGATAATGATACTATTTCTCTCATTCACCATCTATGTGACCTCTTTATGCTGACTTGCCCCATGCATTATTGCAAGCTGCTTCCTCTCATGGAAACATAAGCATTCAAAAATCAGTCTTTCGGGCTTCCCTGGTTGTCCAGTGGGTAGGGACACTGCCTTGCAGTGCAAGGGTTGCTGGTTCCATCCCTGGTCTGGGAAGATCCCACGTGCTGCGGAGCAGCTGGACCGATGTGTCCAATTACTGAGCTGGAGCTCTGGAGCGCATGCGCCCAGAGCCAGTGCTCTGTGACAACAGAGGCCACTGCGATGGGAGGCCCACAGGAGCCAAAGAACACAGATGGATGAAACTAGACAAATGAAAGACCAGTGGAAGTGGCCCGCCCACTACTCTCCCTCCCCACCCCTGCCAAAATAAATAAATAAATAAATGTGTTTTTTTTTAAAAAAATCAGTCTTTCTCATCAGTGGGTTGCACACAAAGGAGTAACCATAAACCCAGATGATAAAAATATAGACAATATGATTTTCACATGCTTTCTCATATTCAGATAAAATTTACTCAGTAATATACATTTAGTGGGTTTAGTCACTAAAGTCACATTCAACTCTTACGACCCCTTGGTCTGTAGCCAGCCAGGCTCCTCTCTGTCCATGGGATTCTCCAGGCAAGAATACTGGAGTGGATTGCCATGCTCTCCTCCAGGGGATCTTCCCAACTCATGGATGGAACCCAGGTCTCCCACATTGCAGGCAGACTCTTTACCAGTGGAGCCCCAGAGAAGCCCTGGGTCCTAAGATAACATCGTGCTTCATCCTTTCAACTTGTTTTTTGTCTTAATTTATAGAGAATAAAGAGCTAAGATTTTTAAAAAGCAAAATTCAGAAAAAAAATTAAGCTATATAACCTCGTAGGATAAAAGGAACAGCCTCGAGTGTTTGTGGACTGAGCGACATATGGCGTGGTTGACGTGCTAGTGGCGGGTTGAGGAGACGGTGGAAAGGAGAGAACACAAGGCAACAGCCAGGGACTTAACTGGTTGTCCAATGGCTAAAACTCCGAGCTCCCAGTGCAGGGAGCCCAGATCCCACATGCCCCTACTAAGATTCCCCATGACACAAGAAAGATCAAAGAGCCCACATGCCACAACTAAGACCTGGTGCAGTCAAATAGATAAATACATAAGAAAGCAATAGCAGGTCACGTGTGCCATGCTAAGGGACTGGAAACTTCCCTAGAGGTTATCACATGAGGGGTGGGCTCAGTTTTAAGAAGGGGAGGGATGAGATGAAATATGCGGATAAAGGGTCTGGAGGTTGGAGGCCCGGGGCAGGTGGGCAAACTGGAATCAGAGAGATCAGTTAGCAAATGCAGGAATTTAGGCCAGATACGACGCTGGCTGCGACGAGGTGGTAGCAGTTTCGATGGGTGAAGACAGTAAGCCTGTAACATTCAGAAAGACAAAGGAGACAGAATCAAGCATGTGGCGTGGGGAGTGGGAAGCACAAGTCTAGTCATGGTATTATAGAACTAGTCATCGAGATAAAGAATTCAGGAGAGAGCAGTCATAAAAATAAATGAATTTGAATCAGTTCTAAAGAGGTGGATGAATCTAGAACCTATTGTACAGAGTGAAGTATGTCAGAGAGAAAAAGATAAATATTGTATATGGACACGTGTATATGGAATCTAGAAAGATGGTGCTGATAAATGAGTGTGTAGAGCAGCAGTGGAGAGGCAGAAGTGGAGAACAGTCTTATGGACATTGGGGTGAGGGAGGGGAATATGCTGGGGGACTAGGGGATCTCAAACAGGGGCTCTGTGGCGACCTGGAGGGGTGCGGTGAGGTGGGGGAGGATGGAGAGGTATATGTATAGCTATGGCAGATTCAGGTCGATGTGTGACCGCAAGCAACAAAACTCTGTAAAAAATGAAATAATAACTATAACTATAACTATATATGTATATGTAAGAATTTAGGAGAAGGCATTTCCCTGGTGGTCTAGTGATTAAGGCTCCACATTTCCCATGCAGGGGGCCCAGGTTCAATCCTTGCTTAGGGAACTAGATTCCCAGGCTGCAACTAATAGTCACATGCCAGCAACTTAAAGATCCCTCATGTCACAATCAAGATCTGATTTAGCCAAATAAATAAGTGACAAATAAAGAAATAAAGAAAACAGGAGGAAAACCAGGTTGGAGCAAGGACCACTGTTCTCTATGGTTTTCTTTGATTCGCCTCGATTTCTTTCAGAAGCTAAGGCACTAGGACCATGGTGACTTGTATGTTTATATTACTTTCATCATTTTGAAAGACAAAGAAGAAAGAGATTCCTCTCATAAGTTAATTAGTAGGCCCCCCACAATGATTACTCAGGGTTTAATGGAGTTTCCCTCTTCACAGAAATGTCAAGGGATATGGTGTTTTGAACATGGTAATGAAGCTGTCCTCAGAGAATTAATCAAACCTCTCCTGCTAATAGTTCATTTGTCCTCTCAGAATATTGAAGTAGGTCTGGTATATAGTGCAATTAAGATGTACTGACATTTTAAAGAATTTTATATATTCTGGACCTATGTCAATTAAGACGAGCAAGTTAGATGCATTGGAACGATAACAACCCCTTGGAAAGTTGGTACAAGTCGCTGTACCTCTTTCAACCTTGTGTAGAGTGTGTGCTGGCGTGCTAAGTTGATTCAGTCCTGTCTGAGTCTTTAGTGACCCTAGGGACCGTGGCCCACCAGGCTCCTCTGTCCAAGAAAATCTCCAGGCAAGAATACTGGAGTGGATTGCCATTTCCTTCTGTAAAGGATCTTCTTGAGCCAGTGATTGAACCTGTGTCTCCTGCATCTCCTGCATTGCAGGTGGACAGTGAGCAAAGAAGGGAAGCCCATTGTGCAGAGTAGATAGTATTTTACCAGTTTACTGAGCTGGAGACCACGTCCCACAGACCCACATGCTGTAAAAACGGCATCTATACTCTTCATGAATTTTTTCTGTATTTAGAGGGTCACCTTGCAGCACTGCTAATGTGAAGTCTTTTAAAACTTTCCCTGGCAGTGAGTGCAATCCTGAAAATTACCCTGCTGAATAAGCATGATTCTCAAACAATGACAACAAAAGAAGACTAAGCTTCTTGTTGGCATTTTGATCGCAGAGTTTCAGCTTTGTGGCATCCTTCCTGAGATCTGAAGCAGATTGTTTGTGAAACACCCTCAGGAGAATTGAAGTGGAGATGCATTTCAGCCCTATGAAGTGTAAAGAGAAAGCTATTTTTCTCTCACGGTGTCAATATTCTGACGCTCCTGACTTTTAGGTACCGACTCGTAAGGCTCTACCAACCATTTAATTTCTTTTCCCAGGACTGTGCTTAACTCAGTGACTGCTGATCTGTTCTGTGATTTGGCTTATCCAGACCATGCAGTGGTCTTCACAAGGACAAGACTGTCACAGCCTGAGGGGGTTTTAAATTAAAAGTAGGCCCCCACAATGATTACTCAGGGTTTAATGGAGTTTCCCTCTTCACAGAAATGTCAAGGGATATGGTGTTTTGAACATGGTAATGAAGCTGTCCTCAGAGAATTAATCAAACCTCTCCTGCTAATAGTTCATTTGTCCTCTCAGAATATTGAAGTAGGTCTGGTATATAGTGCAATTAAGATGTACTGACATTTTAAAGAATTTTATATATTCTGGACCTATGTCAATTAAGACGAGCAAGTTAGATGCATTGGAACGATAACAACCCCTTGGAAAGTTGGTACAAGTCGCTGTACCTCTTTCAACCTTGTGTAGAGTGTGTGCTGGCGTGCTAAGTTGATTCAGTCCTGTCTGAGTCTTTAGTGACCCTAGGGACCGTGGCCCACCAGGCTCCTCTGTCCAAGAAAATCTCCAGGCAAGAATACTGGAGTGGATTGCCATTTCCTTCTGTAAAGGATCTTCTTGAGCCAGTGATTGAACCTGTGTCTCCTGCATCTCCTGCATTGCAGGTGGACAGTGAGCAAAGAAGGGAAGCCCATTGTGCAGAGTAGATAGTATTTTACCAGTTTACTGAGCTGGAGACCACGTCCCACAGACCCACATGCTGTAAAAACGGCATCTATACTCTTCATGAATTTTTTCTGTATTTAGAGGGTCACCTTGCAGCACTGCTAATGTGAAGTCTTTTAAAACTTTCCCTGGCAGTGAGTGCAATCCTGAAAATTACCCTGCTGAATAAGCATGATTCTCAAACAATGACAACAAAAGAAGACTAAGCTTCTTGTTGGCATTTTGATCGCAGAGTTTCAGCTTTGTGGCATCCTTCCTGAGATCTGAAGCAGATTGTTTGTGAAACACCCTCAGGAGAATTGAAGTGGAGATGCATTTCAGCCCTATGAAGTGTAAAGAGAAAGCTATTTTTCTCTCACGGTGTCAATATTCTGACGCTCCTGACTTTTAGGTACCGACTCGTAAGGCTCTACCAACCATTTAATTTCTTTTCCCAGGACTGTGCTTAACTCAGTGACTGCTGATCTGTTCTGTGATTTGGCTTATCCAGACCATGCAGTGGTCTTCACAAGGACAAGACTGTCACAGCCTGAGGGGACATGTGACAACGCCCATCAATTTTTGGGCTGCCAACTCCCATGACTCAGTCTTCTAGGTTCTTTGTGTGGCTTTTCTGGAACCCCAGGCAGCACTAGATGCCATTTTGAAAGCTCCCATTGCAGGTGGAGCCTGGTTTTATCAGTTGCCATCTTGTATCTGTTTGCCTATTTTCTTGTGAGAATTCTCTATAGACTGGGTCTGTCTTAGTCGTCATGGTGTCCTTGGGGCCTTGACGGTGGTGGTGGTGGGGTGCCTGCTACTCAGGAGGGGTGCTACTAAGTGTGTTATGTGGAGCTGATATATATACATACATATGTGTGTGTGTGTATATATATAGAGAGAGAGATAGACAGATAGATAGATATACACAAAGAGAGAGAGAGAGTGAGGACAGGAAAAATCCTCCTTTTTTTTTTTAAACCCCAGTAGCGCATGTGCTGGGATATTAGAGATGCTCAGCAAATGTTTTAAATCTTTCTATAAATGATGTCAAGAAACTTGCTACTGACCTCGAGAGGTATAAAATTACTCAGTAAAGAATATGGGCAGTGTCGTTTGATGAAACCAGTGGACCACATCGTGCTACAAAGAATCACAATAATCATCTGTGTTAGGATTATAAAATGTAGCTGAAACTAAAAGTCCCTTTTGTTTGGGCCATGTGTAACAATCTGAAGCACTTAAAATTATGGGTAAAAGTGCTTTCACACTTCTAGAGACATAAAACTTCACTTTCTCCTTTTTTTCTAAGAAACAGGTAACTCAATTGGAGAGCTTATTTCTGGGTGAACCATCCCTAGGTCCTGGCACAGGTCCCTGTGCTCACTTTCCTGGGAACCATAAGGTCATTCTTCAATGTAAATTATACAAAATGGTGAGCTGTTCTTATAGACAACTCTGGAGCGTTTGCCTTTTCTGGTAATAGTGGTGAATATTTTCATGTGACCGACAGGAGAGATCAGTTGGCTGCCTGCCAAGCTCGTGTGTGTGCAGACGAACAAAGCTCTGAATACCTTTCCTGCTGTGAACAGTACACTGTATCAACCGTTTCCAAAAGATCAGTTCACATCAGCAGAGTAGCAAGGTCCTTTAGAGCCAATGACCATAACAGGTCAAATCAAATATACACCCACTGCTAAGGAACCCACCCCAACAACCTCGGATCCTTACCCACTTGCCTTTATTTTAATGCGTGTCCCTGTCCCCCAGCCTCATGTGGAACTGTTCCCCGTAAACAGCTGGCCTGAAGGGCTCTACGTCCAGCTAGGTTCAGAATGAAGAAGAGGACTGGGATGGGGTACCCTTTGGGTCTCTTCTCTAGACCTTCCTGGTCACCTTTAGTGAATGACTCACCCATTCACATTCCCAAATGCTCTTTTTCTCCTTGCCCTCTCCCACTCATGAGTTTGTCAAATATGAGTTAATCCCGTAATTTCACAAGCCCTCTCCTGAAACCATTACAATTTTAAACAGTGATGTGAAGTGACCATCATAAGATGGTTTATGTTTAACCTGAAGGAGGTACAAAATGAGAGAACGAAACCACACACTATTGTTTCAGTTTTTAGTGATTTTTAAAAAGAGGCAACAACAACAACAACAAAGAGACAACATCTAGGGGCTTCCCTGGTTGTCCAGTGGGTAAAGAGTCTGCCTTGCAGTGCAGGGGTCACCGGTTTGATCCCTGGCCCAGGAAGATCCCACCTGCCATGAAGTGGCTGGACCTGTGTGTTCAATTGCGAGCCAGCACTCTGAAGCACGTGCGCCCAGAGCCAGAGCTCTACAACGAGAGAGGCCACTGCAAAGGGAGGCCCGCACAGACTGAAGAATAAAGATGGATGAAAAATAAATAAATAAAAAATCAATAAAAATAGGTTAAAAAAAAGTCAAACACTTAAAAAAAAAAACCAAGAAAATAAAAAGAGGCAATATCTAAAACCAGTTTGTTTTAGAGGCCTGAAGGTATACTTAGGATCTGAGAACTCCAACAAGGTACTTCATTTGTACATTTGCACAATTTTCTTGTTATATCAAAAGTGATACTTAATTTTTGTTGGTGTTCCGCGGCTAAGTCGTGACCAACTCTTGGTGATCCCATGGACCTCTATTCATCTCAATCCTTTCCATCTCTTAAAGCCTTTATCTGTTCCTCCTTTGACTCACAGAGTGATCATATACTTGCTTTTAATCATACTCTGCTATCTTCTGTCTCTTTTTTACTGTTCCAAATGATCATTTATAAATTATTCTCCTTTAGACTCTTATGTACTTAGGATTTTCCCCCCAAAACAAATTTTAAGCTTTGTGTGATCCAGGTCTATGCATTAAATACCTTAATAGTCCTCACCTATTACACTTAGTAAGTGTACAACAAATATTGGCTGTGTGTGTGGTACGTGAGATTAAATTTTTTTAAAAAAAAGTAAGACATTTCATATATGTTTTCCTTTATCTTATTTTTGTTTTCAAAGGGTGTAATATCTACCTCATTAAACTAGTAATCTTCCTGTGTGGAAAATCTGGTAGAATCTTTATTATTCAGTGCATTCTTGCAATGTCTCCCACAGACTAGAAACTCATTAGACATGCATTTAGCTTTCACTGAATCCTTGGCAGTATCAACTATGTTAAACAGTCTGTTAATGGCTTCAGTGCATTAATATTCTGTGCAGTCAGAGTCATTTTTCCAGAGTAATTTTCTTGATTTTTAATATTGTTCTACCTCGAGCATACTAAATACAGAATGTAGCTCTGTTATCGCTTCTTGGCCTTTTGGCTAAGATTAAGTGCAGAAGATCACTCGGTCAAGCAGTTACTTCAACTGAGTTTGGCCATTCCTTACAAAGACTGATCCGGCATTACTTAACTGGAATGTACCCAAATGCAAGTAATAGTATTCAAGCACGAAAAGGATAGTGACCAAACCTTTCTTCTCAGTACAAACGAAGAAAACATATTTCACCCCTACACCACACCATGATGCATTTTCCTAGCATTAGAAATGTTTTCTTCTCTATGGTACTCCCGCTGTTGAGAAAGCCTTTCTGATGTCATTATGTCAGTCTGCTTTTGAATGGCACTGAATTGCCATTCAAATTCAATAGCCTTATTACATTTACCGCAGGGCTCTCCACGCTGCCTTTTATATGTCTCTGGATTCTATCTACTGGCATGGTCATGTCTCCAGGGTGGTCAAGGAAGCCAGCCACTCTGGGACTAAAACCCTTGGGGGCTGGCACACAAAAGCAGAAAATGGAATCAGAAAATGAAACGTTCCTTAATTAACTTCTCCAAACAGACAGCAAAGATTAGTGAAATGTTGTTAGCGATGGCTTAATACTCTTCCTAATGAACAAATGCTGTCGTATTAAATTGCATGTGTGTGTGTGAGTGTGTGTGTTAGTCGCTCAGTTGTGTCTGGCTCTTTGTGACCCCGTGGACTGTAGCCTGCCAGGCTCCTCTATCCATGGAATTCTCCAGGCAAAAAATCTGGCATGGCTGGCCCATTCTGTTCTCGAGGGGGTCTTTTCGACCCAGGGATCGAACCCAATATCCTGCCTCGCAGGCAGCAGATTCTTTACTGTGTGAGGCACCAGGGAAGCCCAAGAGAAGGATTATTTTATGATAATTAGATTTCCCTCAGGAAGAAGGGTCTAAGATAAACTCTCCTTCTTTTTGGAAGCCTGTAGGACTTAATTTTCCATACACTTGTTACCTTCCTAGTTCTGCATTTAATAGACCTATCCGCTGAGTTTCTTTGTTAAATGAGTTCAAAGAGAGATTCACGTTACAAAATGTTAGCTTTTACAATCAAGGCAAAACAAATAACAAGTCATTTATTAAAACTGCTTCAATTCTTCGCCATGAAATTTGTAAAGTTTAATCACTTAACGGGACATGGCATTGTAAGAGAAACTGTAGACAGGACAAAACACATATGGGTGCGACTTTGGCCTTCCCAAACACTAAGTCAAAAAGACCAACGCTGGATGCAGCCAACCTAGACACTTAATCACACTATAAGGTCAAGCGTAAGATAAAGTGGCGTGTGAAAATTCTTTTACACTCTTATCTTTCTTTTTAGAGGGTTGTGCTTCTAGTGGGTTTAGAGGGCTGGTCTGCCATGTAGGAGGAATAATTCTTAGGTAAATTAGTACTTACCGTCATCTTTGTCCGGTTTGATTGTAACCTGAGCCCCTGGGAACTCTGATCCAATTCTCCCACCCATCGGCATGCTCAGGAGAACGTGGAACGTCTCCTCCTCTTCGTACAAGGAGTCATCAATTATAACAACTCGACACATCTTTTCCCGCTCATCTTTGTCAAAGCGGATAACACTGGTGTGGTCCTCAGGCCGGGATATGTAATCAGAATAGGACAGCACTGATGTCGGCACGGTTCCTCTGGCCGTTTCTGGAGGCAGGGAGGATCCCAAAGGCTTTATAAAACATACTACAAGGGTATTTCCAGAAACGATTATTTTCATCTGCAGCATTTTCATGTTCATTGTATCTATGAACACCCTGGAAATCGCAACACCACCCACATACTGTCCTGGCATCATGTGTCACCTTCATAATGGTCTTCAACATACGACAAATGTTCAACTGTTCAACAACCGTTCAAACGTTCTCCTCTACTTCCTGCTAATGGTTTTTTTAAAAAAACAAACCAACCATACAAAATAATAGCTCCTGTAATTTAGATGCTTGTTGCGCACAGGCAAAGTGCCAAGTGATTTCCATGCATTGGCTCTTAAATCCTCTTAATCCGTCTATTGGGTTTTACACATTAGATAACTGAGGTTTACAGGAATGAACCACTTGTTCCGGGACCCAGAGCTCGAGGTTGATCCTGAAATTTGCATTTTGACCATCATTCTTTATTACCTTTCCATTCATGTACATTAATGAAAATTTTAATGAAAATCTGCTCAGGTGTTAACTACATCTATGACCTTTTGCTTCACATTCTCAGAAAAATCGACCTATTCCCTAGAAAGGTGTTTCAAATATGAATGATATTATGTATTAATCTAAATTTTGTGTAACATAAAATCACCTTTCAGAGGATGCTGACTCAATGAGGAAAACAAGGCTTTGAAGTTTGGTTGTGATGAGTTTCACACTAGTTGGGAACTAGGTTCTATTCCTTGGTATGCATGACTTTGCCTCTTTTTGGGTTGTTGCTTTTAACAATAATAACCTTCTATTTGAGCAGGCTTCACTGCGGGAGGAGAACTTCAATTTCTCACAGTCCCCAAGGCCTTGAGCATTAGAATAGGAGAGCCAAGTCAATCAGAAATGTTTTCATTGAACAGCTGACTCCCTCCAGACCCTGAAAGGTGCCATAGTGAAGGAAGACATCTGCATGCACACTTTTTTTCCTTTTTGAAAACTGTATGAATAAAGTATGGCCTTCGTGGCTTAACATTATAGCTCCAACATGCTAAAGAGGCTTATTTATATCTTTGCAGATACATTTTGGTTCACTGGCAAATCGAACTACCTTGCCGTGTATAGCAGATCACCATCAACTCCTGGCTCACGTCTCCACTTCTCCTGATGGGAATGAACAGTTCGCCAATGTCCTCCTCGATGAAGTATTCAGACTGGGGGATGAACACAGTTGATTCTAAGAAGAAAACACAATTGTTTTTGTTTGAGTTTCTTACATGTGAATAATCCTTTGTGAATGAAAACTACTCTCGTGATTGATAGTGTCCCCTTGCATATTCTTTTATTTCTTTCATTTAAAAATTTTTCTTCATGTATGCTCTCAGTTTCATTTGTTATACAGCATTTCAGTTTTAGGTATCATTATTATTCTTAATTTCAGCATTATTTTGGTTCATTATTACCCTTCTGCTCTATTCCTCTTTTTCATCAAGAATATTATTCAGATAATTGTTAACCTGGTTCTCTGTAACGACCTAGTAGGATGTGATGGGAGAACAGCACAGTGTGAGCACAGTGTGAGGGGAAGGAAAGAGAGAGGAGAGAAGAAGCTATAAAGCATGAGGCTCCAGGCCAGTGAATTCTTAACCTAGGAATAAAACTCAATACTGGTTTTATTTCAGGATTGCTTTTTCTCAATTAGTAAGTGCTGCTGACACACTTCCTTTAAATCTACCTTCATTCTCTTGGTGAAGATCACCATCTTCCAATGGTGCAGTTGACTTTGAGGTGTAGAAAGGACCTCAGGAGTGCTCCCATCTCACCTCTTACTTTGATGGAGAAACTTAGACTCCTAGAGTTGAAATTACTTGTCAAGGACTCTTACTGGTTGAGTGAAAATTAAAATTCAGATCTCGTAATGGCCACTCTGCTATTTTTTTAAACCCCAAAAGTGTTCCTTCTAAAAAATTATGATTAAAACTATAATTATCCATTGTTTGACCATTATGTGTTATTTTTTGTTTGTTGCTTCTTAAATAGCAGTCTCTTTAGAATTGATGAACCTATGTATCGACTGTAGGGAACACATCTGTGGTTTCCTTCCTCTCCTAGAGGAATAACCATAATACTGTACATACAACATTATGGTTATGTAATATTGTCTCAATGATTCCTTTTTTTTAAAGAAGAGGGGAAGTACACTAAATAATAAAAATAGCAGGATTAAATTGTTAAAATGTACAGTTCAATGTAATACTATCTATTCATCCATCACATGCTCAGTCGTGTCTGACTCTCTGTGACCCCATGGTCTGTAACCATCAGACTCTTCTGTCCATGGGATCCTCCAGGCAAGAATACTGGAGCGGGTTGCCGTGACCTCCTCCAGGGATCTTCTGATCCAGGGATTGAACCCATGCCCCTTGCATTTCCTGCATCAGCAGGCATATTCCTTATCACTGTATCACCTGGGAAGCCCTTACTGAGTAAGTAAAAAGACAGAAAAAAATAACTGCAGGGTCATCTCAAGTGTAAACAGTGATTATCTTCACATCGTAGGACTACAAGAGACTTATTTCTTTAAATCTCTGACTTTTTGACTAGTAACATATGCTACTTTTATCTTTACAGATTGGTTCCCCTATTCTTTGTTTTGAAAGATAAAGCTGAATAAAGCAAAGTATTCTTTATTAGTCAATGTCACTATTGAAAGGACTACTTTGATTTATCTTGACAACAATTTTATTTTTAGGTTTTGACTGTACTGTAACTTATGCAAAAAATGACTTCTGCTCACAGAAATAAAACAGTTGCAGCTACATTTGAAAGATATCTTTTTCTCAATTACATTGAGTGGATTTTTAAAAAGGAGACTGCTAAAAACATGATAAAAAAAATATCTCTTAAAACTCTTTGCTATAATAGAACAAAGAAGGGAAAGAAAAATGCAGTGCCTGGATGAAGGTACTGAGTGTTCATCAGCTTTAAGAAGTTTGGCACATTCACAAATGATGCAGCAGATGCTCCAGTGCATCCCTAGGCTCTCATGCCCAATAGCCAACAAGTGGCACTGAGTGTGGAGTCTGCCTGAAAATGAAACGTTCCTTAATTAACTTCTCCAAACAGACAGCAAAGATTAGTGAAATGTTGTTAGCGATGGCTTAATACTCTTCCTAATGAACAAATGCTGTCGTATTAAATTGCATGTGTGTGTGAGTGTGTGTGTTAGTCGCTCAGTTGTGTCTGGCTCTTTGTGACCCCGTGGACTGTAGCCTGCCAGGCTCCTCTATCCATGGAATTCTCCAGGCAAAAAATCTGGCATGGCTGGCCCATTCTGTTCTCGAGGGGGTCTTTTCGACCCAGGATCGAACCCAATATCCTGCCTCGCAGGCAGCAGATTCTTTACTGTGTGAGGCACCAGGGAAGCCCAAGAGAAGGATTATTTTATGATAATTAGATTTCCCTCAGGAAGAAGGGTCTAAGATAAACTCTCCTTCTTTTTGGAAGCCTGTAGGACTTAATTTTCCATACACTTGTTACCTTCCTAGTTCTGCATTTAATAGACCTATCCGCTGAGTTTCTTTGTTAAATGAGTTCAAGATAGATTCACGTTACAAAATGTTAGCTTTTACAATCAAGGCAAAACAAATAACAAGTCATTTATTAAAACTGCTTCAATTCTTCGCCATGAAATTTGTAAAGTTTAATCACTTAACGGGACATGGCATTGTAAGAGAAACTGTAGACAGGACAAAACACATATGGGTGCGACTTTGGCCTTCCCAAACACTAAGTCAAAAAGACCAACGCTGGATGCAGCCAACCTAGACACTTAATCACACTATAAGGTCAAGCGTAAGATAAAGTGGCGTGTGAAAATTCTTTTACACTCTTATCTTTCTTTTTAGAGGGTTGTGCTTCTAGTGGGTTTAGAGGGCTGGTCTGCCATGTAGGAGGAATAATTCTTAGGTAAATTAGTACTTACCGTCATCTTTGTCCGGTTTGATTGTAACCTGAGCCCCTGGGAACTCTGATCCAATTCTCCCACCCATCGGCATGCTCAGGAGAACGTGGAACGTCTCCTCCTCTTCGTACAAGGAGTCATCAATTATAACAACTCGACACATCTTTTCCCGCTCATCTTTGTCAAAGCGGATAACACTGGTGTGGTCCTCAGGCCGGGATATGTAATCAGAATAGGACAGCACTGATGTCGGCACGGTTCCTCTGGCCGTTTCTGGAGGCAGGGAGGATCCCAAAGGCTTTATAAAACATACTACAAGGGTATTTCCAGAAACGATTATTTTCATCTGCAGCATTTTCATGTTCATTGTATCTATGAACACCCTGGAAATCGCAACACCACCCACATACTGTCCTGGCATCATGTGTCACCTTCATAATGGTCTTCAACATACGACAAATGTTCAACTGTTCAACAACCGTTCAAACGTTCTCCTCTACTTCCTGCTAATGGTTTTTAAAAACAAACCAACCATACAAAATAATAGCTCCTGTAATTTAGATGCTTGTTGCGACAGGCAAAGTGCCAAGTGATTTCCATGCATTGGCTCTTAAATCCTCTTAATCCGTCTATTGGGTTTTACACATTAGATAACTGAGGTTTACAGGAATGAACCACTTGTTCCGGGACCCAGAGCTCGAGGTTGATCCTGAAATTTGCATTTTGACCATCATTCTTTATTACCTTTCCATTCATGTACATTAATGAAAATTTTAATGAAAATCTGCTCAGGTGTTAACTACATCTATGACCTTTTGCTTCACATTCTCAGAAAAATCGACCTATTCCCTAGAAAGGTGTTTCAAATATGAATGATATTATGTATTAATCTAAATTTTGTGTAACATAAAATCACCTTTCAGAGGATGCTGACTCAATGAGGAAAACAAGGCTTTGAAGTTTGGTTGTGATGAGTTTCACACTAGTTGGGAACTAGGTTCTATTCCTTGGTATGCATGACTTTGCCTCTTTTTGGGTTGTTGCTTTTAACAATAATAACCTTCTATTTGAGCAGGCTTCACTGCGGAGGAGAACTTCAATTTCTCACAGTCCCCAAGGCCTTGAGCATTAGAATAGGAGAGCCAAGTCAATCAGAAATGTTTTCATTGAACAGCTGACTCCCTCCAGACCCTGAAAGGTGCCATAGTGAAGGAAGACATCTGCATGCACACTTTTTTTCCTTTTTGAAAACTGTATGAATAAAGTATGGCCTTCGTGGCTTAACATTATAGCTCCAACATGCTAAAGAGGCTTATTTATATCTTTGCAGATACATTTTGGTTCACTGGCAAATCGAACTACCTTGCCGTGTATAGCAGATCACCATCAACTCCTGGCTCACGTCTCCACTTCTCCTGATGGGAATGAACAGTTCGCCAATGTCCTCCTCGATGAAGTATTCAGACTGGGGGATGAACACAGTTGATTCTAAGAAGAAAACACAATTGTTTTTGTTTGAGTTTCTTACATGTGAATAATCCTTTGTGAATGAAAACTACTCTCGTGATTGATAGTGTCCCCTTGCATATTCTTTTATTTCTTTCATTTAAAAATTTTTCTTCATGTATGCTCTCAGTTTCATTTGTTATACAGCATTTCAGTTTTAGGTATCATTATTATTCTTAATTTCAGCATTATTTTGGTTCATTATTACCCTTCTGCTCTATTCCTCTTTTTCATCAAGAATATTATTCAGATAATTGTTAACCTGGTTCTCTGTAACGACCTAGTAGGATGTGATGGGAGAACAGCACAGTGTGAGCACAGTGTGAGGGGAAGGAAAGAGAGAGGAGAGAAGAAGCTATAAAGCATGAGGCTCCAGGCCAGTGAATTCTTAACCTAGGAATAAAACTCAATACTGGTTTTATTTCAGGATTGCTTTTTCTCAATTAGTAAGTGCTGCTGACACACTTCCTTTAAATCTACCTTCATTCTCTTGGTGAAGATCACCATCTTCCAATGGTGCAGTTGACTTTGAGGTGTAGAAAGGACCTCAGGAGTGCTCCCATCTCACCTCTTACTTTGATGGAGAAACTTAGACTCCTAGAGTTGAAATTACTTGTCAAGGACTCTTACTGGTTGAGTGAAAATTAAAATTCAGATCTCGTAATGGCCACTCTGCTATTTTTAAACCCCAAAAGTGTTCCTTCTAAAAATTATGATTAAAACTATAATTATCCATTGTTTGACCATTATGTGTTATTTTTGTTTGTTGCTTCTAAATAAGTCCTTTAGATTGATGACTATGTATCACTGTAGGAAATCTGTGGTTTCCTTCCTCTCCTAGGGGATAACCATAATACTGTACATACAACATTATGGTTATGTAATTTCCTCCCCAAGATCTATCTTAATAGGTAATACAAAAATTATGTTATGTAATAGCCAATGATTAAATTGTTTAAAGAAGAGGGAATACACTAAATAATAAAATACAGGATCAATTGTTAAAATGTGACCCCATGGTAATATATCTATTCATCCTCCATGCTGTCGTGTTGATCCTCTGAACCGCATGGGTTGTGACCTCCTCCTGGCTTGGGACCCCCAGGGAAGAAACCCGGCGGGTTTCCTGCCTCACCCAGGGATCTTCTTATCCTGGATTACCGATGCCCTTGAGTCCGCAAAAGCAAAAAATTTTCCCTTTCAGGGTATCTCAAGTAAAACCCCAGTGATTATTACATGACAGAAAAAGATTATTTCTGATCTCTGATTTAACTGTTACATAATGCACTTTTATCTTTACTTATTGGTTTAATTCTTTGTTTTGACTAGTAATATATGCTATTTTTATTTTCAAGGGCCCCATTTTTTTTTGGAAAGATAATGCTTAATATAGCAAAATTTTTTTTTAGTATTGACTGTATTGTAAGTATGCATATTTACTTGACAACAATTTTATTTTTGGGTTTTGACTACATTGTAACTTATCATTATGACTTCTTGAGGAAATTTTAAACAGTTGAGCTACATTGAAAGATATTTCTCTTAAACATTGTTTGGCTATATAAAAAGAACTGCTAAAAAAATGCAATGCCTGTTAAAACTCTTTGCTAAAATAGTAAAGAAGGTAGGACATTCAGCCGGGATGAAGGTGCTGAGTGCATCGTTTTAAAGGAAGTTTGGCCCATTCACCAACAATGGCAGATGTGGAGTCTGCCAAAGGCTGCTCTAGCCTCAGACTTTCTTACAATTTGACTGTGTTTGGAGCTGCCATTAAAAAACTGGCATGAGGAAATCTTTTAAAATAAGAGTTTTTAAACCACTAAGTAAATACTGATGTTACAAGTTCTTTAAAAAAATAGTCAAAATATCTAAGCACTTCTGAGTTACATTTCATGAAAAACCCTATGGGTCCTAAGTTACTCAAATCCACTTTTATTACTGTAATGCAGAAAATTATGGAAACTTTTGTTCCTATATTCCATTTTTTTTTTCTTAATTGAGAAATTTTGGTTTCCAACATGAAATAGTTTATTTTGTCCAAACCATTTTTCTTATTGATCTTTTGGTCCAAAATCTGTAAGAATACCTGCTTCCTTTGAACAATTAAAGTATAGGTTTTTCTCTTAAGACGATGGCCATGGCCACAAAAAAAGTTAAAAAGGGAAAGAGGTTTTAAATGATATAATGTCTAAGGGCCCTTAGAGGTCGTGTGGAAAGCGTCAATGAATTATGATATAATGTTAGGGACCCTTCCTGAAACACAACAAATGCTCAATGAATTTCAGACATTATCATGATCAAAACCAGGTATGGGCAAACAAAGAACTGGCAAAAGTGTGTACTTGCATGTGTTTGTATAATATTAACTGGCTAATAAGTAAAAGCAGTTATCAGCCTAAGATAAAGCAGAGTTGATGTCCCCTTTCTTGTTCTCAGAACACTTTTTATTCTTTGTTGTACTACACGGATTTTTAAAAGGAGACTGCTAAAAACATGATAAAAAAAATATCTCTTAAAACTCTTTGCTATAATAGAACAAAGAAGGGAAAGAAAAATGCAGTGCCTGGATGAAGGTACTGAGTGTTCATCAGCTTTAAGAAGTTTGGCACATTCACAAATGATGCAGCAGATGCTCCAGTGCATCCCTAGGCTGCTCTCATGCCCTCAGACTAGCCAACAAGTGGCACTGAGTGTGGAGTCTGCCATTAATAACTGGCATAGATGGAAAGCTTTCTTACATTTCAATGTGTTTTTTCAACTCCGACACAGATAAATAGGCTGATGTAACAGGATCTTTAAAAATAAGAATAATGAAAACATATCTAAGTCACATTCTAAGTGTTACAAGTTCACATGAGAAACCATGAGGTCCAAAAATTACTCCAAAGCACTCTGCAGCTACTTTAGTGAGAGAGAATCTATGGGTAACCTTTGTTCATATCATTCCATGTTTTTTATTCTGTGAATGCAGAAAATTTTGAAAAGTTTTCCGTCCCTGAAATAGTGTTATTTTGTACCACCATTTTTCTTATTGAGCTTTTGGTGCCAAAAATGTGTAAAAATATGTGCTGTCCTTTGAACAAGTGTTTAGTATCTTTTTCTTTCTCTTAAGACGATGACCCATGCTCCACAGCAATAGAATTCAAAAGGAAGAGGTTTTATCAACACATAGAAGGTCTAAAATGGCCTAAGAGGTAGTGTGGTAAAGGAGTGAATGAAAGAATGTATATAATGTCTTAGGGACCCTTCCTGCCACACAACAAATGCTCAATGAATTTCAGACATTATCATGATCAAAACCAGGTATGGGCAAACAAAGAACTGGCAAAAGTGTGTACTTGCATGTGTTTGTATAATATTAACTGGCTAATAAGTAAAAGCAGTTATCAGCCTAAGATAAAGCAGAGTTGATGTCCCCCTTTCTTGTTCTCAGAACACTTTGTTCATTCTTTGTTGTACTACACCACATTCTGTTGCCATCACTTATTTATAGGGCTCTATTTCCCATTAGACCTTGTGCTCTTTGATAGAAAGGGATTTATCCTATTATCTCTGCATCCCAATGCATAGTGCTATACTCAGCACAAGTGTGAGCAGGATACATTTTTAATACATCAAAAACAACCTCATATCATGTCCTAGAATTAATAGGCAGTGAGAGAGATCATAGACAAAATGGTTTCCAGAGCTAGGGAATTTACGGGTGAAGAGTTGTGGGTTTTTTTTTTTTGGCGAGGGCGGGGATTGGGTTGGTAAGGGAGGGGACGAGCGGGCCACTTCTATTGGTCTTTCATTTATCAATCTTCATCCATCTTTTTTCTTTGGCCTGTGTGGGCCTCACATTGTGGTGGCCTCTGTTGTCTCAGAGCACCGGCTCTGGGCGCATGCGCTCCAGAGCCCCGGCTCGGTAGTTGGACACATCTGTCCAGCCGCTCCACGGTACATGGGATCTTCCCAGGCCAGGGAGTGAACGGGTGCCCCTTGCCCTGCAAGGCGGTGTCCTTACCCACTGGACCACCAGGGAAGCCCAGGTGAAGAGTTTTAAGAGAGAGTAGAAAGAAAGAATTGAAATTTTGAAATTGTTAGGAAAATGATCCTTTGTGGGAAAAAAGATTAATTTCTTACTATGAAATCTAACACTGTATTTATGATATGAGAAGTAAAAACCATATTTACATTGTGCTTCATGTTTTTATTTAACTCATAAGAATGTGGCAAGAGAATAACTTTTCTTTTTTGTCCATTGGGAAGCAAAAATCTTCCTAAAAGTTGTTTGATTTGATTAAGGTCAGACAACTAGAGATGGTAGAGTTGGGAATCAAAGCCAGGTCTTGTAATTTCAAGACCACTGGTCTTCAATAACACATGGAATATATCAGGCATGTATTGTCCCAGAACATGTCAGTCATCACAGGGATGATCAGGGGCTTGAATGAATGGAGCTGAACTTCATCTAGAAAATGCCAAGACAGCTTAGAGGACAATCACATAAGATAAAATTATGCAAGTTTTTTTTTGGTAGCCTTCAAGAATATTGATTATATAAACTCTGAATATTCATTTGAAGGATGATACTGAACTAAAGCTCCAATACTTTGGCCACCTGATGCTAAGAGACAACTCACTGGAAAAGACCCTGACATTGGGGAAAATAGAAGGCAGAAGGAGAAGGGGATGACAGAGGACGAGATGGCTGGATGGCATCCCTGAGTGAGTGGACATGAGTTTGAACAACCTCTGGGAGATAGTGAAGAACAGGGACGCCTGGTGTGCTGTAGTCCATGAGGTCGTAAAGAGTCGAACACGACTGAGCGACTGAACTGAAAGAGAGAGAGAGTGCGAGTGTGTGTATATGTGTGTGTGTGTGTATTCTGTGTATTTGTTATTAAAATCTTACTTCTCAGGTTATGAGCAGAAAATATTGTGTGTCACGCTGAGCTTATAAATGATAGGGCACGTGAATTTAAGCGTCTTATTCCTTAAGGTCAAGTATGGCAATTATATGAGTGAGCAAATATCAAGAAATGGCTTCAAACAAACCTTAACTAAGGGGCTAGTTTATATGTCGTAAAGCTGCTTGTTCCAAGAGAGATGCTTTATTATGCTAACACTTGCCCAAAACTAAAGACTAGAAGAAACTTTAATTGTTTATCCCTAGATTATGCAGATAAAAATTTTTAATGTAACTAAGGGGCCCAAAATTTATGATATGAGAAGTAAAAACCATATTTACATTGTGCTTCATGTTTTTATTTAACTCATAAGAATGTGGCAAGAGAATAACTTTTCTTTTTTGTCCATTGGGAAGCAAAAATCTTCCTAAAAGTTGTTTGATTTGATTAAGGTCAGACAACTAGAGATGGTAGAGTTGGGAATCAAAGCCAGGTCTTGTAATTTCAAGACCACTGGTCTTCAATAACACATGGAATATATCAGGCATGTATTGTCCCAGAACATGTCAGTCATCACAGGGATGATCAGGGGCTTGAATGAATGGAGCTGAACTTCATCTAGAAAATGCCAAGACAGCTTAGAGGACAATCACATAAGATAAAATTATGCAAGTTTTTATTTGGTAGCCTTCAAGAATATTGATTATATAAACTCTGAATATTCATTTGAAGGATGATACTGAACTAAAGCTCCAATACTTTGGCCACCTGATGCTAAGAGACAACTCACTGGAAAAGACCCTGACATTGGGGAAAATAGAAGGCAGAAGGAGAAGGGGATGACAGAGGACGAGATGGCTGGATGGCATCCCTGAGTGAGTGGACATGAGTTTGAACAACCTCTGGGAGATAGTGAAGAACAGGGACGCCTGGTGTGCTGTAGTCCATGAGGTCGTAAAGAGTCGAACACGACTGAGCGACTGAACTGAAAGAGAGAGAGAGTGCGAGTGTGTGTATATGTGTGTGTGTGTGTATTCTGTGTATTTGTTATTAAAATCTTACTTCTCAGGTTATGAGCAGAAAATATTGTGTGTCACGCTGAGCTTATAAATGATAGGGCACGTGAATTTAAGCGTCTTATTCCTTAAGGTCAAGTATGGCAATTATATGAGTGAGCAAATATCAAGAAATGGCTTCAAACAAACCTTAACTAAGGGGCTAGTTTATATGTCGTAAAGCTGCTTGTTCCAAGAGAGATGCTTTATTATGCTAACACTTGCCCAAAACTAAAGACTAGAAGAAACTTTAATTGTTTATCCCTAGATTATGCAGATAAAATTAAATGTAATTAAATGTGAACTGTTCTTTAATGGAAATGATAAACATAACCGAACTTCATATTCAACTAAGGACAAAGATTTATAAACAAACAAGAGCCGAAGCTCCGGTTCTCCTAACCTCTCTCTTTAATTATGCTCTGTTGTTAAACCCAGAGATTTATGCATATATCTCCATTTCATGTACTCAGTAGATTGTATCTTCGCAGAGCATTTAAGAGTTTTCTGATGAAACAAAGTAGGTTGGCAGTTTAAAAGAAAGTCACGTCTGTCTTCTGACAGGATTTCAGCTTTATCAGAGTCTCTCCAAGTTTTGTATAAATGCCAGCCCTCAGAAAGTCAATTCAACCCTTTTTTTTCCCTCTTGACTGCACTGAGACAAGTCAGGAATCTAGGAGTGTGGCTGGGGGCAGGAAAGGTCAAATTACACTCAAAAGCAGTGAGGTGGATCTTTACCAACTTCAGCCAAGGCTGTGCAATGGCAAGAAAACATGATCTCATAGAAATTAGGAGAAATGATTCAAGACATTTGTCACCAAGGAGCGGGGGTGGGTAGGGTGGTTATGTAACAAATATGGAAACATATGGCAGGATGAAAAGTTTTATGATTAAAACTATAATTATCCATTGTTTGACCATTATGTGTTATTTTTTGTTTGTTGCTTCTTAAATAGCAGTCTCTTTAGAATTGATGAACCTATGTATCGACTGTAGGGAACACATCTGTGGTTTCCTTCCTCTCCTAGAGGAATAACCATAATACTGTACATACAACATTATGGTTATGTAATATTGTCTCAATGATTCCTTTTTTTTAAAGAAGAGGGGAAGTACACTAAATAATAAAAATAGCAGGATTAAATTGTTAAAATGTACAGTTCAATGTAATACTATCTATTCATCCATCACATGCTCAGTCGTGTCTGACTCTCTGTGACCCCATGGTCTGTAACCATCAGACTCTTCTGTCCATGGGATCCTCCAGGCAAGAATACTGGAGCGGGTTGCCGTGACCTCCTCCAGGGATCTTCTGATCCAGGGATTGAACCCATGCCCCTTGCATTTCCTGCATCAGCAGGCATATTCCTTATCACTGTATCACCTGGGAAGCCCTTACTGAGTAAGTAAAAAGACAGAAAAAAATAACTGCAGGGTCATCTCAAGTGTAAACAGTGATTATCTTCACATCGTAGGACTACAAGAGACTTATTTCTTTAAATCTCTGACTTTTTGACTAGTAACATATGCTACTTTTATCTTTACAGATTGGTTCCCCTATTCTTTGTTTTGAAAGATAAAGCTGAATAAAGCAAAGTATTCTTTATTAGTCAATGTCACTATTGAAAGGACTACTTTGATTTATCTTGACAACAATTTTATTTTTAGGTTTTGACTGTACTGTAACTTATGCAAAAAATGACTTCTGCTCACAGAAATAAAACAGTTGCAGCTACATTTGAAAGATATCTTTTTCTCAATTACATTGAGTGGATTTTTAAAAAGGAGACTGCTAAAAACATGATAAAAAAAATATCTCTTAAAACTCTTTGCTATAATAGAACAAAGAAGGGAAAGAAAAATGCAGTGCCTGGATGAAGGTACTGAGTGTTCATCAGCTTTAAGAAGTTTGGCACATTCACAAATGATGCAGCAGATGCTCCAGTGCATCCCTAGGCTGCTCTCATGCCCTCAGACTAGCCAACAAGTGGCACTGAGTGTGGAGTCTGCCATTAATAACTGGCATAGATGGAAAGCTTTCTTACATTTCAATGTGTTTTTTCAACTCCGACACAGATAAATAGGCTGATGTAACAGGATCTTTAAAAATAAGAATAATGAAAACATATCTAAGTCACATTCTAAGTGTTACAAGTTCACATGAGAAACCATGAGGTCCAAAAATTACTCCAAAGCACTCTGCAGCTACTTTAGTGAGAGAGAATCTATGGGTAACCTTTGTTCATATCATTCCATGTTTTTTATTCTGTGAATGCAGAAAATTTTGAAAAGTTTTCCGTCCCTGAAATAGTGTTATTTTGTACCACCATTTTTCTTATTGAGCTTTTGGTGCCAAAAATGTGTAAAAATATGTGCTGTCCTTTGAACAAGTGTTTATTATCTCTTCTTTCTCTTAAGACGATGACCCATGCTCCACAGCAATAGAATTCAAAAGGAAGAGGTTTTATCAACACATAGAAGGTCTAAAATGGCCTAAGAGGTAGTGTGGTAAAGGAGTGAATGAAAGAATGTATATAATGTCTTAGGGACCCTTCCTGCCACACAACAAATGCTCAATGAATTTCAGACATTATCATGATCAAAACCAGGTATGGGCAAACAAAGAACTGGCAAAAGTGTGTACTTGCATGTGTTTGTATAATATTAACTGGCTAATAAGTAAAAGCAGTTATCAGCCTAAGATAAAGCAGAGTTGATGTCCCCCTTTCTTGTTCTCAGAACACTTTGTTCATTCTTTGTTGTACTACACCACATTCTGTTGCCATCACTTATTTATAGGGCTCTATTTCCCATTAGACCTTGTGCTCTTTGATAGAAAGGGATTTATCCTATTATCTCTGCATCCCAATGCATAGTGCTATACTCAGCACAAGTGTGAGCAGGATACATTTTTAATACATCAAAAACAACCTCATATCATGTCCTAGAATTAATAGGCAGTGAGAGAGATCATAGACAAAATGGTTTCCAGAGCTAGGGAATTTACGGGTGAAGAGTTGTTTTTTTTTTTTTTTTTTTTGGCGAGGGCGGGGATTGGGTTGGTAAGGGAGGGGACGAGCGGGCCACTTCTATTGGTCTTTCATTTATCAATCTTCATCCATCTTTTTTCTTTGGCCTGTGTGGGCCTCACATTGTGGTGGCCTCTGTTGTCTCAGAGCACCGGCTCTGGGCGCATGCGCTCCAGAGCCCCGGCTCGGTAGTTGGACACATCTGTCCAGCCGCTCCACGGTACATGGGATCTTCCCAGGCCAGGGATGGAACCGGCACCCCTTGCACTGCAAGGCGGTGTCCTTACCCACTGGACCACCAGGGAAGCCCAGGTGAAGAGTTTTAAGAGAGAGTAGAAAGAAAGAATTGAAATTTTGAAATTGTTAGGAAAATGATCCTTTGTGGGAAAAAAGATTAATTTCTTACTATGAAATCTAACACTGTATTTATGATATGAGAAGTAAAAACCATATTTACATTGTGCTTCATGTTTTTATTTAACTCATAAGAATGTGGCAAGAGAATAACTTTTCTTTTTTGTCCATTGGGAAGCAAAAATCTTCCTAAAAGTTGTTTGATTTGATTAAGGTCAGACAACTAGAGATGGTAGAGTTGGGAATCAAAGCCAGGTCTTGTAATTTCAAGACCACTGGTCTTCAATAACACATGGAATATATCAGGCATGTATTGTCCCAGAACATGTCAGTCATCACAGGGATGATCAGGGGCTTGAATGAATGGAGCTGAACTTCATCTAGAAAATGCCAAGACAGCTTAGAGGACAATCACATAAGATAAAATTATGCAAGTTTTATTTGGTAGCCTTCAAGAATATTGATTATATAAACTCTGAATATTCATTTGAAGGATGATACTGAACTAAAGCTCCAATACTTTGGCCACCTGATGCTAAGAGACAACTCACTGGAAAAGACCCTGACATTGGGGAAAATAGAAGGCAGAAGGAGAAGGGGATGACAGAGGACGAGATGGCTGGATGGCATCCCTGAGTGAGTGGACATGAGTTTGAACAACCTCTGGGAGATAGTGAAGAACAGGGACGCCTGGTGTGCTGTAGTCCATGAGGTCGTAAAGAGTCGAACACGACTGAGCGACTGAACTGAAAGAGAGAGAGAGTGCGAGTGTGTGTATATGTGTGTGTGTGTGTATTCTGTGTATTTGTTATTAAAATCTTACTTCTCAGGTTATGAGCAGAAAATATTGTGTGTCACGCTGAGCTTATAAATGATAGGGCACGTGAATTTAAGCGTCTTATTCCTTAAGGTCAAGTATGGCAATTATATGAGTGAGCAAATATCAAGAAATGGCTTCAAACAAACCTTAACTAAGGGGCTAGTTTATATGTCGTAAAGCTGCTTGTTCCAAAGAGAGATGCTTTATTATGCTAACACTTGCCCAAAACTAAAGACTAGAAGAAACTTTAATTGTTTATCCCTAGATTATGCAGATAAAATTAAATGTAATTAAATGTGAACTGTTCTTTAATGGAAATGATAAACATAACCGAACTTCATATTCAACTAAGGACAAAGATTTATAAACAAACAAGAGCCGAAGCTCCGGTTCTCCTAACCTCTCTCTTTAATTATGCTCTGTTGTTAAACCCAGAGATTTATGCATATATCTCCATTTCATGTACTCAGTAGATTGTATCTTCGCAGAGCATTTAAGAGTTTTCTGATGAAACAAAGTAGGTTGGCAGTTTAAAAGAAAGTCACGTCTGTCTTCTGACAGGATTTCAGCTTTATCAGAGTCTCTCCAAGTTTTGTATAAATGCCAGCCCTCAGAAAGTCAATTCAACCCTTTTTTTTCCCTCTTGACTGCACTGAGACAAGTCAGGAATCTAGGAGTGTGGCTGGGGGCAGGAAAGGTCAAATTACACTCAAAAGCAGTGAGGTGGATCTTTACCAACTTCAGCCAAGGCTGTGCAATGGCAAGAAAACATGATCTCATAGAAATTAGGAGAAATGATTCAAGACATTTGTCACCAAGGAGCGGGGGTGGGTAGGGTGGTTATGTAACAAATATGGAAACATATGGCAGGATGAAAAGTTTTGGCTGGTGAAGATATGAGGAAATTTGAATAATTAAGTGTGATATGGAGAATAAATTAATCTTCAAATGGTCTGACCCTTAAAATATTTGTTTAAATGACATTTAAAGACTTTCAGAAGTTATGAAATAATTATAGAAAAATGAGTTTGGTGATGTGGGTTCTCAAGGATAGAATTTTAATAAGAACATGGCAATAATCCTATGCATACTTGTAGCTCGTTGACGTGAAAAAACATAGCTTCTCTTCATTCTTTTTTTTTTTTTGGCCACTTTTATTGGTCTTTCATTTATTTATTTTCATCCATCTTTGTTTTTTTTGGCCTGTGTGGGCCTCCCACTGCAGTGGCCTCTCTCGTTGCAGAGCACTGGCTCTGGGCACATGTGCTCCAGGGAGCTGGCTGGTAATTGGACACACCGGTCCAGCCACTCTGTGGCACATGAATTCCTAGGCCAGGGATTGAACCAGCCCCCCTTGCACTGCAAGGCAGACTCTTTACCCACTAGATCACCAGGGAAGCCCTTTTCATTCATTTTTGAATTCCCAAACCCAGCAGCATATCTAAGAAGCCTGAACCATTTCCAAAGTCCCTGCTGTGGAAATCCAACCATTAAATTTAAAATCTCCTTTGAAAGGTGTTTCATCATAAAAACCCAACAGTAACAACACAAGTGAGGTGAGGGTCACTCTTACCATCTCCTGGGTCCACGATCTCCACCGTGGTCACTGTGGGGAACTCCAGGGCAGCCAGCACGGGCTCTGAGAGAACCACCTGGAAGGTCTCAGACTGCTCATGCTCCGGGTCACTCAGGATGCGCACCCTCCATGTGGCCCGGGTCTGGCCAGGGTTGAACTGCACTTGTTTCTGGGCCTTGCCCCTGAAGTCTTGGTCTTTTTTTGCAGTCCCATCTCTTGTGCCAATACCTTCACAGAAACATAACAACATACCCTTGGTGTCATTTTTCAATTGGGTTATGAAGGTTTTCCTTGTTGTTCAGGTTTTGGGTTACTACATCCTGCAATGCAAATTAAGTCCTGCTTTGATTCCATGATACGGATAATAGGGTATGCATCCTACAGTAGAAGTGTTCTGCTCTAAATATGAACAGTTCATGATTCTGTTTGTTACCCCATTAACGTTCTTGTACACATTCTTTTTTTAACAAATATTTATTTATTTGGCTGCTCCAGGTCTTAGCTGTGGCAAGCAGGATTTTTAGTTGAGGTATGTGGGATCTAGTTCCCTGATTAGACATCGAACCAGGGTCCCCTGCATTGGGAACACAGAATTTTAGCCTCCTAGACCACGAGGGAAGCCTGTCGGTTACACATTCTTTGAGCTAGGTTTGTGTAAGAGCTGCCTATAAAATGAGACTGAGGAAATTGATGCTCACGTTCTGAAATAGTTTCATACCTGCAAATACATAAAAATCTAAAAACTCTTCACATTTACTCTTTTTTGCATGGGTTGTATTGCAAGTGCCATATTTTAAAAACTTGAGAAAAATGTTCTCTAGCTAGAAAATATAAGCCAACAAGAGGCTGTGAGGCAATAAATTCTTTGATAATCTAGCTGTAAATGACCAAGCATAATCATAAAAAATATTCACTAAACATTTACCAGAAATAGAACCATTTAAAAATCAAATTCAGTGTTTGTCAACATGACTATTGCCAGGTTTTTCTTTGTGGAGTGCTCCAAAATTCCAGGAAGCCATGTGAACAGAATTGGAGAGCTTTTTAATATATTTTCTCTGGTTGTCAATTTCTGTTACTGGGAAGCGAAAAAAAGCTAAAAAAGACCTGAGGTGAGGGTCACTCTTACCATCTCCTGGGTCCACGATCTCCACCGTGGTCACTGTGGGGAACTCCAGGGCAGCCAGCACGGGCTCTGAGAGAACCACCTGGAAGGTCTCAGACTGCTCATGCTCCGGGTCACTCAGGATGCGCACCCTCCATGTGGCCCGGGTCTGGCCAGGGTTGAACTGCACTTGTTTCTGGGCCTTGCCCCTGAAGTCTTGGTCTTTTTTTGCAGTCCCATCTCTTGTGCCAATACCTTCACAGAAACATAACAACATACCCTTGGTGTCATTTTTCAATTGGGTTATGAAGGTTTTCCTTGTTGTTCAGGTTTTGGGTTACTACATCCTGCAATGCAAATTAAGTCCTGCTTTGATTCCATGATACGGATAATAGGGTATGCATCCTACAGTAGAAGTGTTCTGCTCTAAATATGAACAGTTCATGATTCTGTTTGTTACCCCATTAACGTTCTTGTACACATTCTTTTTTTAACAAATATTTATTTATTTGGCTGCTCCAGGTCTTAGCTGTGGCAAGCAGGATTTTTAGTTGAGGTATGTGGGATCTAGTTCCCTGATTAGACATCGAACCAGGGTCCCCTGCATTGGGAACACAGAATTTTAGCCTCCTAGACCACGAGGGAAGCCTGTCGGTTACACATTCTTTGAGCTAGGTTTGTGTAAGAGCTGCCTATAAAATGAGACTGAGGAAATTGATGCTCACGTTCTGAAATAGTTTCATACCTGCAAATACATAAAAATCTAAAAACTCTTCACATTTACTCTTTTTTGCATGGGTTGTATTGCAAGTGCCATATTTTAAAAACTTGAGAAAAATGTTCTCTAGCTAGAAAATATAAGCCAACAAGAGGCTGTGAGGCAATAAATTCTTTGATAATCTAGCTGTAAATGACCAAGCATAATCATAAAAAATATTCACTAAACATTTACCAGAAATAGAACCATTTAAAAATCAAATTCAGTGTTTGTCAACATGACTATTGCCAGGTTTTTCTTTGTGGAGTGCTCCAAAATTCCAGGAAGCCATGTGAACAGAATTGGAGAGCTAAATATATATGGTTATTATGAGCAGTAGGTTTGGCTTACTCTGTGGGTTCACTCAAGGTCAATTTCTGTTAGCTGGGAAGGCTAAAGGATCTCTGAGTCTCCAAATACATTCCAAGAGGCCTTTTATTTGCCATTGACTTTGCCACATACTCAAATAATAAAATGTATCATCTATAATACAATGAGTAGCAGTCAACATATTCAATGTCACAGAAAAATTATAAAATTGCAGTTAGCACTTGCTTTGTTATATCTTCAGGTATTGAATCAGAACCTCTTAACGATCCAAGCTGGACTAATTTTAAAATGTATCCCTTCAGGGCTTCTCTGGTGGTCCAGTGGGTAAGGACACCACCTTGCAATGCAAGGGGCGCTGGTTCGATCCCTGGCCTGGGAAGATCCCACATGCCGCGGAGCGGCTGGACCCATGTGTCCAACTACCAAGCCAGAGCTCTGGAGCGCATGTGCCCAGAGCCGGTGCTCTGCGACAACAGAGGCCACCGCGATGGGAGGCCCACACCGGCCAAAGAACGAAGATGGATGAAAATAGATAAATAAGAGACCAATGGAAGTGGCCCGCCTGCCCCCTCCCTCCCCAACCTGCCCCTCCAAATAGATAAATAATAAATATTAAATAAAATAAAATAAAATAAAATAAAATGTATCCCTTCAAACACTGGCATTTTTAGAGAAGTTGGTAGAAAGACAGATTTAAAAGGAGATAAATAAAATTTATCTATTAGAATTTAAAAGTCTGCCTGGCTGGATCTAGAACCTGCTCCAAAATACATAAAAATCTAAAAACTCTTCACATTTACTCTTTTTTGCATGGGTTGTATTGCAAGTGCCATATTTTAAAAACTTGAGAAAAATGTTCTCTAGCTAGAAAATATAAGCCAACAAGAGGCTGTGAGGCAATAAATTCTTTGATAATCTAGCTGTAAATGACCAAGCATAATCATAAAAAATATTCACTAAACATTTACCAGAAATAGAACCATTTAAAAATCAAATTCAGTGTTTGTCAACATGACTATTGCCAGGTTTTTCTTTGTGGAGTGCTCCAAAATTCCAGGAAGCCATGTGAACAGAATTGGAGAGCTAAATATATATGGTTATTATGAGCAGTAGGTTTGGCTTACTCTGTGGGTTCACTCAAGGTCAATTTCTGTTAGCTGGGAAGGCTAAAGGATCTCTGAGTCTCCAAATACATTCCAAGAGGCCTTTTATTTGCCATTGACTTTGCCACATACTCAAATAATAAAATGTATCATCTATAATACAATGAGTAGCAGTCAACATATTCAATGTCACAGAAAAATTATAAAATTGCAGTTAGCACTTGCTTTGTTATATCTTCAGGTATTGAATCAGAACCTCTTAACGATCCAAGCTGGACTAATTTTAAAATGTATCCCTTCAGGGCTTCTCTGGTGGTCCAGTGGGTAAGGACACCACCTTGCAATGCAAGGGGCGCTGGTTCGATCCCTGGCCTGGGAAGATCCCACATGCCGCGGAGCGGCTGGACCCATGTGTCCAACTACCAAGCCAGAGCTCTGGAGCGCATGTGCCCAGAGCCGGTGCTCTGCGACAACAGAGGCCACCGCGATGGGAGGCCCACACCGGCCAAAGAACGAAGATGGATGAAAATAGATAAATAAGAGACCAATGGAAGTGGCCCGCCTGCCCCCTCCCTCCCCAACCTGCCCCTCCAAATAGATAAATAATAAATATTAAATAAAATAAAATAAAATAAAATAAAATGTATCCCTTCAAACACTGGCATTTTTAGAGAAGTTGGTAGAAAGACAGATTTAAAAGGAGATAAATAAAATTTATCTATTAGAATTTAAAAGTCTGCCTGGCTGGATCTAGAACCTGTCATAAAAAGTGAAGTAAGTCAAAAACAGAAAGACAAATACAGTATACTAACTCATATATATGGAATCTAGTAAGATGATCATGATAACATACGTAGTGAACTCATGGAAAAACAGACAGAGAATAGACATATGGACATTTTGGGGAACAAACAGTGAGGGGGAGGCATAGAGGGAGTAACATGGAAACCTATGCTGTCATGTGTGGAAAAGATAGCTATTGTCATTGTGCTAAGGGAATAGGAGTGCTCACAATGGCTTGGGGCGATGGTCCGGAGGGGTGGGATGGGGGGAACTGGGTGGTGGTGGGGGGACCAGGGATATGAATATGAATGATCTGGGAACATACATGTCAGTGAACAACAAAGCTCTGTAAAATATTTAAAATAAAGAATTAAAAATTAAAAAAAAAAAGTGAAGTAAGTCAAAAAGAGAAGGACAAGTACAATATACTAACACATATATATGGAATCTAGTAGGATGGTAATGATAACGCATACAGTGAAGCGATGGAAAAACAGACATGTACAGTAGATATATGGACATTGTGGGAAAGGAACAGTGGGTGGGAGGCGTAAAGGAAGTAGCATGAAGGCCTGTACTATCATATGTGACGAAAATAGCTATAGTCATTGCTCTGTTTGAAAAGGGGATCCTGCAGGGGTGCTGTGTGACAGTCTGGAGGGGTGGGAAGAGGGGGATATACATATGACTAATCTGGGAACATACATATCTGTAAACAACAAAACTCTGTAAAAGTTAAAAGTAAAATAAAAGTTTAAAAAACAAAAATAAAATAAAGTATAATAAAAGTCTGCCTGTTAGAATTTAAAAGTCTGCCTATCAGAATTTAAAAGTCTGAAAATAAATTCTTCATACCATTTCCCATTTAATTGAAAAAAATTATCTTGTTTCCAGAAAATAAAAAATCCCTTTGTTCTTCAAACTAGAAGTGAAACTGGACCAAGTAAGAACCAATCAACCACAAATATTACATTGAGTGCCTAGACAATAAAACCTAGGCCCTCATGGTACTTATGCAAGAATAATTTGAATATTACCTCTTCATCTGCATATATCACTTATTTTAGACCTCAGAAATACTGCATTTTTTTTTTCAATAAGAGGTGGAGCATAATTTGTTGAATGGCCATAAATAAAAGGGCACCGAACCAAGAACTCCAGCACTACAGATCTTGTTGAGCATTTCAGACTTCCTGCTAGCTCTCTGGTGCCTTAGTACACACAGAATGGCTGTCAACACTTCTTGGATCCACCACAATTTACTGCCAAGGTGATGATGAAAGGAATCATTCTCTGAGGTTCCAACACACATGTGGCTCATTGACCCATTTATCCCCAGAGGTACGATCAGCAAAAGAGTCTATTATTTGGCCTCTGATGGCTACTGCCCACTTTTCTGTTTGGTTTTGTTTCACCAACAATGCATTATTTTCTCAGGGAGTCAAAAGGCAGTGAAAAAGCAGAAGGTCTCCGTATAATACAAGGAATGTCCGCTAGTTCCAACTAGCCATCCTCCTGATAATTAAGTCATCCAACCTAACAAAAAATAAATTACAGAAGCAAATCTCAGTTATTACTGCCAAAAACACCCAGAATGTTTCTGGCAGATTTTATAAGAGATTCTCCATTGGATGTGAAGTAGAAAAAGACAATATCTTTGATTTACCAAGCAAAGAGAAATAGATTTCTATTGTGTGGAAAAGATTGTTGTGTTAAACTGTTTGACATGTTTCTCAAACATGAGAAAACAATGAAAGGCGTGTCATCTTTCTTAAAGGGTTGAATAAGACTCAGATGGAATATTAAATTTGCTCGGGGTCAAAAATAAAGATTCTCTTTTCAAAATTAGCACATAGCACCCACTCTCAATGCAGGGCTAGTCTACTTGTGACATGAAGTGTGATCCATGGGCCAACAGCTTGAACGAGATCTGGGTGCTCATTAGAAATTCAGAATGTCAAACCATACCCCAGAATCATTTATCTTGTTTCCAGAAAATAAAAAATCCCTTTGTTCTTCAAACTAGAAGTGAAACTGGACCAAGTAAGAACCAATCAACCACAAATATTACATTGAGTGCCTAGACAATAAAACCTAGGCCCTCATGGTACTTATGCAAGAATAATTTGAATATTACCTCTTCATCTGCATATATCACTTATTTTAGACCTCAGAAATACTGCATTTTTTTTTTCAATAAGAGGTGGAGCATAATTTGTTGAATGGCCATAAATAAAAGGGCACCGAACCAAGAACTCCAGCACTACAGATCTTGTTGAGCATTTCAGACTTCCTGCTAGCTCTCTGGTGCCTTAGTACACACAGAATGGCTGTCAACACTTCTTGGATCCACCACAATTTACTGCCAAGGTGATGATGAAAGGAATCATTCTCTGAGGTTCCAACACACATGTGGCTCATTGACCCATTTATCCCCAGAGGTACGATCAGCAAAAGAGTCTATTATTTGGCCTCTGATGGCTACTGCCCACTTTTCTGTTTGGTTTTGTTTCACCAACAATGCATTATTTTCTCAGGGAGTCAAAAGGCAGTGAAAAAGCAGAAGGTCTCCGTATAATACAAGGAATGTCCGCTAGTTCCAACTAGCCATCCTCCTGATAATTAAGTCATCCAACCTAACAAAAAATAAATTACAGAAGCAAATCTCAGTTATTACTGCCAAAAACACCCAGAATGTTTCTGGCAGATTTTATAAGAGATTCTCCATTGGATGTGAAGTAGAAAAAGACAATATCTTTGATTTACCAAGCAAAGAGAAATAGATTTCTATTGTGTGGAAAAGATTGTTGTGTTAAACTGTTTGACATGTTTCTCAAACATGAGAAAACAATGAAAGGCGTGTCATCTTTCTTAAAGGGTTGAATAAGACTCAGATGGAATATTAAATTTGCTCGGGGTCAAAAATAAAGATTCTCTTTTCAAAATTAGCACATAGCACCCACTCTCAATGCAGGGCTAGTCTACTTGTGACATGAAGTGTGATCCATGGGCCAACAGCTTGAACGAGATCTGGGTGCTCATTAGAAATTCAGAATGTCAAACCATACCCCAGACTTACTGAATCAGAATCATTTTAGCAAGATCCCCATATAAGTCTTACAGGCATTAATATCTGGAGGGTGGGTAGATGCATATATATCATACCTCCACGAGATCCTCTACAGAGGTGCCTAACTTTAATAAATGATGAAAAAATGGTGTACAGATTGTGTAGGGGATAGTCCATACTTTAATGCAGTAGACAAGACAGACATTCAATGTTCAAAAATTTTGTTCTTACTTGGAGGAACAAACATTCAGCTGGTAAACCATACATATTACAGAAATATTATTATATGGGGCCAAAAGAATTCTGAAAATGAACAGTTTAGGAATTGGGTTTAAATTGACACTTCGTTTTTTCAAAAATCATTATTAAAACATATGACTGGTTTACTAAATGAAGATACAATTGCATCTTTTCCTGTGGCGTAGAAAAATGGCATGAAAATTAAGGAAGGTATTTTGGGCTTCCCAGGTGGTACTCATGGAAAAGAACCCGCCTGCCAGTGTAGGAGATGTAAAAGACACGGGTTCGATCCCTGGGTTGGGAAGATCCCCTGGAGAAGGAAACGGCAACCCACTCCAGTATTCTTGCCTAGAGAATCCCATGGACAGAGGAGCCTGGTGGGCTACAGAGCATGTTGCAAAAGAGTCAGACGTGACTTAGCAACTAAACAAACAAACAAAAAATCATCATTATAGTCATTACCTGATAGTCCATTCTCTAACACTGTGTCTGGCACTTAAGAAGCACTCAAGACAACACTAGCTGAGTTAGTGAATAAAGGATTGCAAAGGGTAAAAAGCGATGGGTAAAGCTCTTGATGTTCTTAGCTGAATATTTTGCATTTAGTTCAATAACTGCAAGCAATGTGTTTGAAACTGAAATACTTTTGTGAAGTACAAATATATATTTATTCCTGGGATAGCATGGTTATACAATGAACATTACCTCTGGGAAAATACATATGTAACATTCATGATTTATTAACCATGTGCCTGTAGGTAAGTGACATTCTGTCTTTAGCTATAATGCATATGTGCTCAGCTGCTCAGTTGTGTCTGACTCTTTGTGACCCTATGGACTGTAGTCCACCAGGCTCCTCTGTCCCTGGGATTCTCCAGGCAAGAATATTGGAGTAGGCGGCCATTTCCTCCTTCGGAGATCTTCCCAACCTAGAGATCAGACCTATGTCTCCTGCATTGGCAAGTGGATTCCTTATCACTGAGCCACGTGGGAAGTCCCATTAACTATAATAAAGCTATCCAATTCTGAATGTCTATACATGAAATTGGAGGTTGTAGGGGAAAAGTACTATGAGAACTATCCATTGTAGAACTTCCTATGCGGTCACCTTTTACATTAACCTGACTTTTCCATTCCCAGTCTCAGCACAAATTCTATTACCATCTTCAATGATTGATAGGTGGGGACCACACAGAGAAGTCCTTCCAACTTTCCATCACCCCAGGTTACTACGTAACCTGGTGCGATTAACCATGTAAAGCGATAGAGCCTTTACAGGATTGTGAGTGATTTCCGCACTTACAGGAAATATTGGTTCGTTGAAAAAAAAAAAAAAAAACTTCAGGAGAGAAAAAAAGAGCTCTCATTCAATATTTTAGCATTCAGCTTTAAAAGGGCAACAAAAAGGAAAAATCTGAAAAGATAGTTTTTTTAAAAAAGATGCTTTTTTGATGTGGACCATTTTTAAAGTCTTATTGAATTTGTAACAACACTGCTTCTGTGTTACATTTGGTACTCTAAGGCCTTTTTCCCCCAAGGGCTGCAAAAGAGTTAAAGGACGTGACTTAGCGACTAAACAAACAAACAAAAAATCATCATTATAGTCATTACCTGATAGTCCATTCTCTAACACTGTGTCTGGCACTTAAGAAGCACTCAAGACAACACTAGCTGAGTTAGTGAATAAAGGATTGCAAAGGGTAAAAAGCGATGGGTAAAGCTCTTGATGTTCTTAGCTGAATATTTTGCATTTAGTTCAATAACTGCAAGCAATGTGTTTGAAACTGAAATACTTTTGTGAAGTACAAATATATATTTATTCCTGGGATAGCATGGTTATACAATGAACATTACCTCTGGGAAAATACATATGTAACATTCATGATTTATTAACCATGTGCCTGTAGGTAAGTGACATTCTGTCTTTAGCTATAATGCATATGTGCTCAGCTGCTCAGTTGTGTCTGACTCTTTGTGACCCTATGGACTGTAGTCCACCAGGCTCCTCTGTCCCTGGGATTCTCCAGGCAAGAATATTGGAGTAGGCGGCCATTTCCTCCTTCGGAGATCTTCCCAACCTAGAGATCAGACCTATGTCTCCTGCATTGGCAAGTGGATTCCTTATCACTGAGCCACGTGGGAAGTCCCATTAACTATAATAAAGCTATCCAATTCTGAATGTCTATACATGAAATTGGAGGTTGTAGGGGAAAAGTACTATGAGAACTATCCATTGTAGAACTTCCTATGCGGTCACCTTTTACATTAACCTGACTTTTCCATTCCCAGTCTCAGCACAAATTCTATTACCATCTTCAATGATTGATAGGTGGGGACCACACAGAGAAGTCCTTCCAACTTTCCATCACCCCAGGTTACTACGTAACCTGGTGCGATTAACCATGTAAAGCGATAGAGCCTTTACAGGATTGTGAGTGATTTCCGCACTTACAGGAAATATTGGTTCGTTGAAAAAAAAAAAAAAAACTTCAGGAGAGAAAAAAAGAGCTCTCATTCAATATTTTAGCATTCAGCTTTAAAAGGGCAACAAAAAGGAAAAATCTGAAAAGATAGTTTTTTTAAAAAAGATGCTTTTTTGATGTGGACCATTTTTAAAGTCTTATTGAATTTGTAACAACACTGCTTCTGTGTTACATTTGGTACTCTGGCTACAAGGCACGGAAGATTTTAGCTCCCCTACCAGGGACTGTCCCACACCCTCTGCCCTGGACAGTGATGTCTTAACCGCTGGACCTTGAGGGAAGTCCCTGAAAAGATCATTTTGAAAACATTTTAACTATTAACTCTCCCATCCTACCAAGTGACTATGTGAGTGAATAATTAAATCCACACACTAGGCATGGGAATTTGGGTAAAATGCCAATCGATGAAGACCTCCTGAAGAACTGCTAAGATGCTCTGTTTTTTAGTTATTATTTTCCCTGTGATTCATCTGCTATATTTTCAAGCACAAAGCACCATTAAGGTACATCTCTCGATATGCAAGACAGAATCAGAGTCC
This sequence comes from Tragulus kanchil, assembly GCA_022376925.1. NCBI lineage: Eukaryota > Metazoa > Chordata > Mammalia > Artiodactyla > Tragulidae > Tragulus > Tragulus kanchil. Next base: position 69,199,415 of record JAIOJX010000003.1, on the reverse strand, counting down.
TGATCTGAAGAGCACATGTGTGCACACACACAGAGCATCGTTCTTTGAGGGTAATAAGAGCATTCAAAGTTCAAATAATCATTTTGGAAACAAACACAGAGCTATCAACTTTTTTCATTTTGCCAACATTTTCCTAGATTCCTACCTTAGCTGATACCCTCAATGAAAGCTCTTTCGTCCTATGAAAATTCTAGGAGCCTAGATGTCTATAGAACATTGTTGCTATTGTTTAGTCACTAAGTCATGTCTGGCTCTTTTGTGGCCCCATGGACTGTAGCCCGCCAAGCTCCTCTGTCCATGGGATTTTTCAGGCAAGAATACTGGAGTGGACCGCCATTTCCTTCTCCTTCTTCCTTCTTCCTTCTTCTCCTTCTCCGGAGGATCTTCCCAATCTGGGGATTGAGCCTGCATTTCCTGCACTGGCAGGTGAATTCTTTACCACTGAGCCACTGGGGTTTCAAAAATAATATAATTGCCTGGAGTATAATTACTTTTCACTGATCAGCTAAATATTTTGTGCAGGTAGAATTACTGCTTAAAATTACTACTATGCCTACCTTTCTCTATTTTACGCTTACAAGAAATTGAATGTGAGTTTAGAGTCGGAAAAGGAAAAGGTTTTACTCATTTGCTTCTGACTCTCAGTTTCACTTAGAGGGGGAAGACACCATAAAATGATTAATATTTAATACCTTTCTGTTCATTCTGAAGAAAAGTCACAGCATATACCTTTTGTTGAGCACTTTTACGTAGTGTTAGGATTCTTGAAACTTTTAGCGACCTACCAGAGCATGTGAATGCAACAGATAGCAAATTATACTCCAATGCCTAACAGATGACTGAATAGGTTTTTTGTTTACTTATTATCAAACTAGCCTTCATAAGTCGATATTTCAGCAGACTTCTACAAGTTACAGATTTGCTTAAGCTATTCCAGGATCTTGGAAAAGAAAATGGCAACCCACTCCAGTTTTCTTGCCTGAGAGATCCCATGGACAGAGGAGCCTACCAGGTTACAGTCCATGGGGTCAAAAAATGGTTGGACACGACTGAGCAACTAAACAACAACATTCTAAGATCTAGTGACATTTAAATTATTTTAACATGTGAGTGACTGCTGCCATTTTGTAAAGTTATATCAGGTAAACATTATATGTAGGTAGAAGTTTTGAAGAGATATATATATTTAGATTACATATTCCCTATTTTTCAGCCTTTGTCTCTTTGATTTAGCCTCAACACAAAACTTTTGGAATGTTTCATTAGCAGTTTCAAGAACCATTAATTATCAGTCTCTCCCTAAGCTTTAAAACTAGAGCAGAAAAACCAAACATTTTTCTCATCATTGTAAAATTATGAATTTTTGCTAGAAAATGGTATTTTGAGACAGAAGTGCAAATTAAACTTACTGATAAAGGAAGTCTCTCCCAAATAACCTCTACGTGTAAGCACGACATCTAGAAATTTGGAGTCCTCATTGATCAAGTAATATTCCTTTTCAAAGGAGATCCATGAATTCTTTACCACTGAGCCACTGGGGTTTCAAAAATAATATAATTGCCTGGAGTATAATTACTTTTCACTGATCAGCTAAATATTTTGTGCAGGTAGAATTACTGCTTAAAATTACTACTATGCCTACCTTTCTCTATTTTACGCTTACAAGAAATTGAATGTGAGTTTAGAGTCGGAAAAGGAAAAGGTTTTACTCATTTGCTTCTGACTCTCAGTTTCACTTAGAGGGGGAAGACACCATAAAATGATTAATATTTAATACCTTTCTGTTCATTCTGAAGAAAAGTCACAGCATATACCTTTTGTTGAGCACTTTTACGTAGTGTTAGGATTCTTGAAACTTTTAGCGACCTACCAGAGCATGTGAATGCAACAGATAGCAAATTATACTCCAATGCCTAACAGATGACTGAATAGGTTTTTTGTTTACTTATTATCAAACTAGCCTTCATAAGTCGATATTTCAGCAGACTTCTACAAGTTACAGATTTGCTTAAGCTATTCCAGGATCTTGGAAAAGAAAATGGCAACCCACTCCAGTTTTCTTGCCTGAGAGATCCCATGGACAGAGGAGCCTACCAGGTTACAGTCCATGGGGTCAAAAAATGGTTGGACACGACTGAGCAACTAAACAACAACATTCTAAGATCTAGTGACATTTAAATTATTTTAACATGTGAGTGACTGCTGCCATTTTGTAAAGTTATATCAGGTAAACATTATATGTAGGTAGAAGTTTTGAAGAGATATATATATTTAGATTACATATTCCCTATTTTTCAGCCTTTGTCTCTTTGATTTAGCCTCAACACAAAACTTTTGGAATGTTTCATTAGCAGTTTCAAGAACCATTAATTATCAGTCTCTCCCTAAGCTTTAAAACTAGAGCAGAAAAACCAAACATTTTTCTCATCATTGTAAAATTATGAATTTTTGCTAGAAAATGGTATTTTGAGACAGAAGTGCAAATTAAACTTACTGATAAAGGAAGTCTCTCCCAAATAACCTCTACGTGTAAGCACGACATCTAGAAATTTGGAGTCCTCATTGATCAAGTAATATTCCTTTTCAAAGGAGATCCATGCCCAATTCAGATGAAAATGCTGCTTGGACAATTTGTTTCCACCTGGAAAAACAAAAGTGTAAAGCCCCAAATTAGTGCTTTCTTGAATGAATGACCTTAGACCTTCCAAAGACAACTTTCATGATGCAGCATTACGAATCCCACTAGCTACTTGGCTTGATTCACAATCTAGAGCACATCCATGGAAATACAGCTGACTGTCCACCAACTGTTATGAAGACATACAAGAGCTGACACAATTCTTCACAAAATACCTGGATCTTTAGCAGGGGAAACAGATTAGACGGAAGAGCTACCAGAAACTAATCTGTTTCCTCGTAAAATCAAACATTCAAGCTGCAGGACGACGAACTGACCACAAGGTGCCGCTGGAGAGCAAGTTTTTCTATCCAGAAAGCTGAAGTCTCTTTTGTGATGTTAAACACAAACGCAACACACAGCTTCACAAATACCTTTTTCAGGTTCACTGAGCAATTGGGTGGAAGGCTTTAATTATAACCACTTAAGGAAAAACAAATATTCCTTCTCCGCCTCCCTTCCCCACTCGAGTCCACTCCATTCCTTAGAGCAAACAGACAGCTCCTTTCATTGAGTCCATTCTACTCTGAAGATAAGGCTTTCTCCTCCCACCATCCCCCCAAAATGGAGCTGGCTGCCTATCAGGAGAAAATAAACCTTGTGTGTGATCTCTGTAATATAAAAGCTGCTCTGCTAGGTAAAAGAAAAGAGAAATGGTTATCAGTTGATCACTATGCATGTATCCTTCTATTTCCTTTGATCTACACCAATTATTTCAGAGTAAGATGAGGTTTCTAAACAAAGGCATCCATACTTTCTTTTAAGTCTTTTTGTAAAAGGGTAGGAAAAAGCCCACATAATAAACACAGCTAGAGGCATAATTTTAATTTCAGTTTCTTCCCTTCGGAGTTCACACAGGGCTACGCTAGAGAAAAACAAGACAAGAAAATATCAAGGCTTTAATAGACTGGGGGCCAAAAAATATGCACACAGGAAAACACGAGTCAACAAACACATAAAAAAATGTTCATCTTTGCTAGAAATTTTTTAAAAAATTGCAGTATCTTTGAGTGCTGAATTGACACGGGCTAAAGATGAAAGAGTATAGCTGAGATTACGTAAGGAAATGGGTTTTCTTGTGTGTTGCTGTTTAAATCGTAAATTAGCACAAGCCATTTAGACAGTGACATAGCGAGATATGTAAGAGACCAAAAGACGTTCGTACCACTTGCTATCGTAAGTTCTTCTGCGGGAGAAGCAAAAATATATCTGTAAGGGACTATGCATTGTGGTATATTCCATAATAGCCCCCAAACCAAAAATCTGAGACTTTATTATTTTTATAGTACATAAAAACCAAAGAGGATTCAGTCATTGAACAAAAAATATGAAAATTGCAGTGAAATACTTAAAATACAGAAACAATATGGATGCTGGTGAATGTAGAGATACAATATGAGGCATTAGCAATAGGGAACTGCTTGGTGTTTAAATTGATGTGGTTGCAGACCCTTGGAGTTCCTGTTAAGTTTTTATTTATTTACTTATTTATTTTATTTTATTTTTTGGGGGGGGTCGGGTTGGGGAGGGAGGGGAGCAGGCCGGCCACTTCTATTGGTCTTTCATTTGTCTGTTTTCATCCGTCTTTGTTCTTTGGCTCCCGTGGGCCTCCCATCGCGGTGGCGTCTGTTGTCTCAGAACACCGGCCTGGGTGCATGCCTCCAGAGCTCCGGCTCCGTAATTGGACACATCAGTCCAGCCGCTCCGCGGCACGTGGGATCCTCCCAGGCCAGGGCTCGAACCGGCGCTCCTTGCACTGCAAGGCAGTGTCCTTACCCACTGGACCACCAGGGGAAGCCCTCTGTTAAGTTTTAATATATAGGATGAATAGATTCACGAACAGGAAGTTCACTCCACATTTTGCTCTGAATTTATCCTGCCTGCCATGTCCTGGACACTGCCTTCTGTTCTGGAGACGAGGGGCCCCTGGCTGGGGGCTCCCGAAGCCCTGGAGCCCACAGCCCACATCACTCCTGCCTGCTGTCTGACTTTGAGCAAGTTTCTTCCCTAGACCTCCGCTTCCTCATCTGGAGAGTCAAATGAGAGTAATGCTAATTGACGCCTGGATCAAGTGAGAGAAGTCTTACATCCATGCAGTACAGTGTGATAGCTAGTCACATCCTTCGATAAAAGTTACCCTGCACCTTGCGCCAAGCCAAGCACGCAGGCTCTAATCCACCCAGCTCACCCCCAGCCCGACTGAGTCTGTTTTAAATTCTTCCTCCACAGGATTGCCAGGGAAGTCCCTAAATAAAATTATTTTTAATGACATTCTTTCTAAACTGTCTTGCACACTTCTATTCTGTGAATACTAAGCAAAGATTTTAAATGATGACTATGAATTACAGGAATTTGTGTTTATCTAGATCTGATGATCTTCAGGAGTTACTGATGACAAATGGTCTGTTTAACCCTTCTGTTCCATGATGAAGTAGCACAGATGGTCTTAGGGATGGCCCATTTCACCATGACTCACAGATTTATAAAATTTATTTTTCAACTGGTGTTTATGTCCTGGAAGGATAAGAGTGCCAGATTGCTGGTTAACTAGGGGTTTCAAGTGACACACAGAACAAGTTCGCCAAGGATTTCGTATGTCCACCACTTTCAGGTTTTATTTGAAATAAAATTCAAAAAGAACATTGAGAAACGCTGCTATGCAAGACAGTGACACGGTTCAGGTCATTGTTTCAAATGCCTGGCGATCACTCTACATTGTAGACTTTTAAGTGAAAGTCTTCCTAGAGGCAATACTGTTAGTGTTTAAAAGTTCACTCTGGATAGAATTAGATACTACATAACTCTACATATACAAATCATACTGCGTTTCAGAATGTGTCAGAATGTCTTAGGCACAACCTATTATGCAGGAGTCCTAAAAGGATTGGAAGAACTAAGCAGAACTTTACTGTATTCTCATTATTAAAATAGGCCCTGCATAATGGACCTCTGTATTTTATCTCAAGAATGTAATGACATGTTACTTACTCATTTATTACCTACCACATAAATTCCTCTAAAACCTCAAAGTATAGGGATAATCCATCCTGACACTTTTCATAATAATAGCCACAGCTTACTGAATGTGAAATTTTAGCTGAAGTTGAACAACCCAAAAAACTGACAGAGTTTCACTTCCACGTCATACTTTGCTTTTCTAAAGGAGATTCTGTCATCTATGACGCTGAAGGAGCTATTCTCAACGTCTCAAAATTTCGGTAACCACTTGCGCCAAAAGCCCACCCCCCACGCAGGCTCTAATCCACCCAGCTCACCCCCAGCCCGACTGAGTCTGTTTTAAATTCTTCCTCCACAGGATTGCCAGGGAAGTCCCTAAATAAAATTATTTTTAATGACATTCTTTCTAAAATGTCTTGCACACTTCTATTCTGTGAATACTAAGCAAAGATTTTAAATGATGACTATGAATTACAGGAATTTGTGTTTATCTAGATCTGATGATCTTCAGGAGTTACTGATGACAAATGGTCTGTTTAACCCTTCTGTTCCATGATGAAGTAGCACAGATGGTCTTAGGGATGGCCCATTTCACCATGACTCACAGATTTATAAAATTTATTTTTCAACTGGTGTTTATGTCCTGGAAGGATAAGAGTGCCAGATTGCTGGTTAACTAGGGGTTTCAAGTGACACACAGAACAAGTTCGCCAAGGATTTCGTATGTCCACCACTTTCAGGTTTTATTTGAAATAAAATTCAAAAAGAACATTGAGAAACGCTGCTATGCAAGACAGTGACACGGTTCAGGTCATTGTTTCAAATGCCTGGCGATCACTCTACATTGTAGACTTTTAAGTGAAAGTCTTCCTAGAGGCAATACTGTTAGTGTTTAAAAGTTCACTCTGGATAGAATTAGATACTACATAACTCTACATATACAAATCATACTGCGTTTCAGAATGTGTCAGAATGTCTTAGGCACAACCTATTATGCAGGAGTCCTAAAAGGATTGGAAGAACTAAGCAGAACTTTACTGTATTCTCATTATTAAAATAGGCCCTGCATAATGGACCTCTGTATTTTATCTCAAGAATGTAATGACATGTTACTTACTCATTTATTACCTACCACATAAATTCCTCTAAAACCTCAAAGTATAGGGATAATCCATCCTGACACTTTTCATAATAATAGCCACAGCTTACTGAATGTGAAATTTTAGCTGAAGTTGAACAACCCAAAAAACTGACAGAGTTTCACTTCCACGTCATACTTTGCTTTTCTAAAGGAGATTCTGTCATCTATGACGCTGAAGGAGCTATTCTCAACGTCTCATTGGAAACAAATGAAAGTCGTAACAAGTGTCACAAATCCGTACAACAGGTGCCTGACAGCTGATAAGTACACTCCCAAATGCTTTGTCCCCAAATCCTGACACCACAGCCATTAAGGCTGTGATGAAAAGACCTCTTTTGAACTTTTCCAGCTGGTCTTTAGTTGCCCTCAGCTTCTTTTTGAATGGGAACACAACAGATTTTTTTAGAATAACAAAGAGTCACAACCTTCAATTAACCCTCCCTAGGAACTCAGGGCCGCCCTATGGCTGTAAAGACAAAGCATACTGTTTTCACTATGAAACTAGAGTCACGACTCTGACTTGTGCTTAAATAAAGTCACATTTCTGGGTGTCTGTTTAAGCTTTGACAATTTTTTTTTCTGTGAAGAAAAGTTAGCTCCCAATAGAACATCATTCCATCAGTAATATTTTCCCACCTTGCGAAGAACTTTTAGCTTACTACAATTCCATTTGCCCAGAATAAAGTTCAGTCTGGGAGCTGAACTGGACATCAACTATCTGGCTACTTTAAAAAGTGGCATAGCAACCTTTAAGTCAGCAGTGGAGATAGATATTTACATTAGAAAAGATTAAGGGACTTCTCTAACAGTCCAGTGGTTAAGACTCCACCTTCCAAGGCAGGGGGTGCAGGTTTGATCCTTGGCGGGGAGCTAAGATCCCACATGACTCATGGCCCCCCAAATAAACATAAAACAGAAGCAATAGTGCAACAAATTCAATAAAGAGTTTTAAAAATGGCCCACATAGATGGGCGGGGGATATACATATGACTAATCTGGGAACATACATATCTGTAAACAACAAAACTCTGTAAAAGTTGAAAATAAAATAAAAGTTCAAAAAAATGGCCCACATAGAAGTCAGAGAAAGATAAATATTACCTACTGACACATGCATATGGAATCTAGAAAAACAGTGCTGATAAATGAATACGCAGAGCAGCAGTGGAGAGGCGGACAAGGAGAACAGTCTTATGGATGTTAGGGTGAGGGAGGGGAATATGCTGGGCGACTAGGTGATCTCACACAGGGGCTCTGCAGTGACCTGGACGGTGGGCTGGGGAAGGAGATAAGAGGGAGGTTTATATGTATACCTAAGGCGGATTGAGGTTGATGTATGACAGTAAATGACAAAACCCTGTAAAAAAAAAATGGCCCACATAAAAATACCTTTTTTTTAAAAAGATCGGGATAGCAATGTTATCTAATTTATTGAGATAATTTGAAGCAGTCTTGTCCTCTTAGAAAGTAAGGAGAGTGATTAGCAGCATGCAACTACCATCAGCATCATTGTTATTAATCATTGAGAGAATAAAAAAGCAAAGTTAAAACAAGGAATTTATTTCATTACTCTTTTCATGCTAGGATAAACTTTTAAATTTGGCTTGAGACTGTCATACTGAAGGAAGTAAGTCGCATAGAAAAAGACAAATATCACACGATATCGCTTATAGGTGGAATCTAAGAACAATGATACAAGTGTACCTATTTACAAGACAAAAATTGAGTCACAGGGGTGGAAAACAAACTTACAGTCAGCCAGAGGGAAGAGTGGGAGAGGTAAATTGGGAGACTGAGATTGACAAATACACTACTTGTATAGAATAGACAGCTAATCTACCATATAGCACAGGGGATTCTATGAAGTACTTATAATGACCCTGATTCTGGAAAAGATGGAGGACAGGAAAAGAAGGGGGCGACAGAGGATGAGGTGGTCGGATGGCATCACTGATTCAATGGACATGAGTCTGAGAGGACTCTGGGAGATGGTGAAGGACAGGGAAGCCTGGCGTGCTGCCGTCCCCGGGTTGTAAAGAGTTGGACATGACTGCGTGACTGAACAACAATCATGGGAACAGAATGTAAAAGCAAGTGGATAGGGACAGTTGACCCATTTTGCTGTGCAGCAGAAACTGACGCCACATTGTAAATTAACTATACTCCAATTAGACAGATGAATTAAAACTACAAAACAAAACCTCTGCTTGGCCTCAGAATCTTCCATCATGGAACCTCTGAGAGCTCCTGGAATTCCGTCTTCTGGCCTTAAAGGCAGGTGGATTTTGCTGTTTATAGAAAATCACCAGGTGCAAAGCTGGAGCCAGCTGGCTCTTCACACCCAGCCCTGGCCCCCAGGAGCTGACACTCAGCTATGGAAGATGGTACGAGTGTGTAGATAATGTGTATATGCTAGAGGCTGACAAGTGTGAGAGAGGGGCGCTGATAAAGAGCCGGGGGAAGCGCACAAGAGCGAGGGATTACTCCGACCAGAGGGGATCAAAAGCAAATTCATGGGAGAGATAGTGTTTAACTGGAGACTTAAGCACAGGTATTTGGATACTCAGAGCGATGGTGGAGTACAGGGAGGGGGAAGTGTTCCTGGAAGATTAAGCATAAGAACAGAGATAAGAAATTCAGTAAAAGGAGAACTTCAAAGAATTTGATAGGATCTCAGGACATTTACTCAATATTTATTTCCCTCTCATTTATCTGTTGAAGTAATTGGATATAGAAGACAAAGAGGGCATGGTCAAATACATTCAGAAATCTGCCCTGGGTAGGGGTGGGGCAGGGCTAACCCTGACCTAGGCACCCAGAGAGAAAGAGCCTTGCCCTGAGGGCAGGGATGACCCGTGGACCTCCGGAAGAGCTGGGAGACAGAACTGGCAAAATTGTCGCATATTTTATAATTGTGTAGACAATTTGATAACTCCAATGATTGAGTTCAATACTCTTTTCCATAACAGCTGCAATAAGACTTTTCATAATTTTTATTTTTTTTAAAATTTCTTCCTGCATTCTGTACACATCCAACTCTGTGACCATGCTTCCACTCCCCTGCCCTGGGCTCACATTGTAAGAGCTTAAAAACCTGGCGTGCCGTCCCGGGTTGTAAAGAGTTGGACATGACTGCGTGACTGAACAACAATCATGGGAACAGAATGTAAAAGCAAGTGGATAGGGACAGTTGACCCATTTTGCTGTGCAGCAGAAACTGACGCCACATTGTAAATTAACTATACTCCAATTAGACAGATGAATTAAAACTACAAAACAAAACCTCTGCTTGGCCTCAGAATCTTCCATCATGGAACCTCTGAGAGCTCCTGGAATTCCGTCTTCTGGCCTTAAAGGCAGGTGGATTTTGCTGTTTATAGAAAATCACCAGGTGCAAAGCTGGAGCCAGCTGGCTCTTCACACCCAGCCCTGGCCCCCAGGAGCTGACACTCAGCTATGGAAGATGGTACGAGTGTGTAGATAATGTGTATATGCTAGAGGCTGACAAGTGTGAGAGAGGGGCGCTGATAAAGAGCCGGGAAGCGCACAAGAGCGAGGGATTACTCCGACCAGAGGGGATCAAAAGCAAATTCATGGGAGAGATAGTGTTTAACTGGAGACTTAAGCACAGGTATTTGGATACTCAGAGCGATGGTGGAGTACAGGGAGGGGGAAGTGTTCCTGGAAGATTAAGCATAAGAACAGAGATAAGAAATTCAGTAAAAGGAGAACTTCAAAGAATTTGATAGGATCTCAGGACATTTACTCAATATTTATTTCCCTCTCATTTATCTGTTGAAGTAATTGGATATAGAAGACAAAGAGGGCATGGTCAAATACATTCAGAAATCTGCCCTGGGTAGGGGTGGGGCAGGGCTAACCCTGACCTAGGCACCCAGAGAGAAAGAGCCTTGCCCTGAGGGCAGGGATGACCCGTGGACCTCCGGAAGAGCTGGGAGACAGAACTGGCAAAATTGTCGCATATTTTATAATTGTGTAGACAATTTGATAACTCCAATGATTGAGTTCAATACTCTTTTCCATAACAGCTGCAATAAGACTTTTCATAATTTTTATATTATTTTCTTCCTGCATTCTGTACACATCCAACTCTGTCAGTTCCACTACCATGCATGGGTGCATGCTAAGTCACTTCAGTCATGTCCAACTCTCTGTGACCTGATGGACTGTAGCCGGCCAGGCTCCTCTGCCTGGCCATGGGATTTTCCAGGCAAGAATATTGTGGAAGTGAATTACTGTGCCATGTCCTCCTCCAGAAGGTCTTCCTGACCAAGGGTTTTAGCCCACATCTCCTGGATTCGCAGGCAGATTCTTTACCACTGCGCCACCTAAGAAGCCCCCAGTTTAAATAACTCACTTTAAACTCCTATAGGTAGAATGTCTTATGGGGCTTCCCTAGTGACGCAGTGGTAAAGAATCCACCTGCCAATGTAGGAGACACGGGTTCGATCCCTGGGTTGGGATGATCCCCTGGAGAAGGGCATGGACAACCCACACCAGTATTCTTGCCTAGGAATTCCTGTAGACAGAGGAGCCTGGCAGGCTCCAGTCCATGGGGCTGCAAAGAGTAGGGCACAAATTAGTGACTAAGTAACAAGAACAACAAACTGTCTGCTGTGATAGACCCGAGGATTCAAATCCAGCCTGCTGGTTTTGCTTTTACACTTCTTCTGAGTCATCAGATTACTTCCTTTAGGTCTCCATTCTATTTACACGTGAAAAGGAAAGTGTTAGCCATTCTGCTCTGTCTGACTCTGCGTCTGACTCAATTTACAGGTGACTCCAGCTAAATTTTAATTTGCTTTAATTTAATTTCTAAATGAGTGCAGTGTACTGAGGCAAAGCCCGTGGTCTGAGCATGCTTCCCTTGATCATCAGCAAGCCCTCTTGTATTTGCACAGTGAGGCTGACTAATGGTAAGAATTATGTGGGGGAAAAAAGTTGTGAATCTCAAATATCTGAGATTGAATTGTAGAAAACTTAACCCAAGTGAAGGGTATGATCCTCTGGCTTTATGAATGAATTTAGGGTCATGGCCAAAAGCAAGGGATGCTGGGAGGAAAATGCTTCTTCCAGGCTGATTGATGTGCTCCATCAGGGCCACGGCTGGGTCAGAGTCTGCAAGCCCCAGCCTGCAGGGATTCCCCCAGAGTTCTCTAAGCCCCTTCCCCCAACTCCACCCTCAAGGAACAAGAAACCTGCTTATTTTTAGGCTCTGTAACAAAATGAAAAAAGTAAGAGGAGAACTATGAGCTTCTATCTCCTAAGCTAGGATTTCAAAATATCTCCTTAATCAAACCTTATTTCATTGTACAATACTTTGCTTTCTTAATTAGGAGCTTAAACCTGGTGGAATGAATGTCTTCATGGTTGGTGTGCATGCCTAGGATTAGGAATTCAGAGGTATCCCTACAGAGCACAAAGGACAGAGCAAACGTATAATTTCAAGGTGAACTCTCATTTACAACAGGTGAGTTCCGAGCAGATCACATGTAGTCAAAATGAAAAGCTAGCACCATCATTTTCATGCAGTAATATGAGTAACTAAGGAGGCTATTTTCTGAAAATGAAAGTGCGATCCTGATTTCGAAACAAGAACACCAATGAATTCAAGAAATAATTACATCATTGAAGAAGATATATATATAAACTCCAAGCAGTTTAGAGCAAGAACGAATTCTTGATTGCATCTTTTCTCACAGCACCATTTCTTCAAGATCCAGAAAGTCTATCATTTGAATAAGATTACAAAACAGCTATTTGCAGGAGAGGAGTAAATCCCAGGAGCTTTCACTCCTAGCCCACTGGTCTTTCCATTTAACAGGCTGCAATCTCAAATACTGTGCTTAAGGATGAGATCATAAAAATCATGTGTTTAAGATGACACAACATATATTTAAATGTAGGGGGATTTATTTCTTTTAAAAGCAGCCCAGAATCATTTCCCCGCATTTACAAATAGGAGTGAAATGGAAAAACCACCATACTTTCATAGAAACAATAACTACTTCATCAAAAGTAAGTTAAGCTTGTCAAGAAGATCCACGCCCTCTCCTGCTTCTGGGGAAGAGAGAAAAAAAAATACAAAACAAAACACCTGGTGCAGCAAGATTTCATGTATGCACTGCCTGAGGCAACATAGAAATTTATTAGATCTCTGGCAACACATTCTTAAAATAAACTTAATAGCCTTCAGGTTTCTGTTCAAACTGGAGCCTAATTCCTTTTGTGGCGCCAGACAACCCCCCCACCCTAAGGAGACTGCAGGGGAAAGAAAGCCATAGTTCTTTCTCCAGAGGCTCTTGGAGTAACCGGTTTAGCACCATTTAGTTAATTCCCTGTAAGTGAGGTGGCTCCCTAATTCCTATTTGTATAAGGGCACCAAGTACATTACGATAAGACACAGCCATGACAACGAACAAGGATTACAGTTTGAGCTCTATTTTAGATTGTCTTTTGAAAATGTGTTCTATCCATCTTGATGTAAAAATATTAAAGAAGGGGGGAACCCCAGAAATACTTTCATCGGGTTGTTAGAAAAGAAACCTTCTTTTACCTACCTTATTTATATTATCATCACAATTCAAATGAAATGGCCAGGATGGAGGGATTAGTGCGGAATGGCTACCCAAAGCCTTCCTATCATGAACATATGGTGAGTGAATTTTAACTGAGTGTTTAGGAAGTCAGCACTACATGAGAACTCCCCGAAAATTTTTCAAGTTTTAGGTGGTAACCTGTTGCGTTTTTAAATCGAAGTTAGAAACACGTTTTTAGATATATTTGTTTTCAGAAGTAAAATCAAGATTGGAAAGGTTTAGATTTTTACGTTTAAAATGAAAACGATGAAGTGTTTGGAATTGTGTCCCAACTGGTTACCTAGCTATGGCTCCTGTGACAAACTGAAAAAGCTTTATCACTGCTATCTGTCCAGGATGGAAGGAGAGAGGGAAGAAAGGAAGGAGGAAAGGGGAAGGGAAGTGGGGGGGACTGGAACAGAATTCCATCAATGTCATGTGTTTGTTTTCACCTTTTCTTTTCATTTATTTCAGATTAGTTTTTCAAAGCTGGCTTTTGTGCTCAACTTGCACATTATTTAATTAGTAAAACTTTTTGATGACTGCTTTGATCCCTTTAAAATTATGCCAGAGCTACTAATACAGCTGCTTTTGGTGGTTTGACTGTCATAGATAGCTGGTGAAAAAGACACAATAATATGACACGGTATGGTCCAGAGCACCCCACCTTGGAGGAAATAAGACAACATCAGAAGGCATCCGCTTCTTAAAATAAACTTAATAGCCTTCAGGTTTCTGTTCAAACTGGAGCCTAATTCCTTTTGTGGCGCCAGACAACCCCCCCACCCTAAGGAGACTGCAGGGGAAAGAAAGCCATAGTTCTTTCTCCAGAGGCTCTTGGAGTAACCGGTTTAGCACCATTTAGTTAATTCCCTGTAAGTGAGGTGGCTCCCTAATTCCTATTTGTATAAGGGCACCAAGTACATTACGATAAGACACAGCCATGACAACGAACAAGGATTACAGTTTGAGCTCTATTTTAGATTGTCTTTTGAAAATGTGTTCTATCCATCTTGATGTAAAAATATTAAAGAAGGGGGGAACCCCAGAAATACTTTCATCGGGTTGTTAGAAAAGAAACCTTCTTTTACCTACCTTATTTATATTATCATCACAATTCAAATGAAATGGCCAGGATGGAGGGATTAGTGCGGAATGGCTACCCAAAGCCTTCCTATCATGAACATATGGTGAGTGAATTTTAACTGAGTGTTTAGGAAGTCAGCACTACATGAGAACTCCCCGAAAATTTTTCAAGTTTTAGGTGGTAACCTGTTGCGTTTTTAAATCGAAGTTAGAAACACGTTTTTAGATATATTTGTTTTCAGAAGTAAAATCAAGATTGGAAAGGTTTAGATTTTTACGTTTAAAATGAAAACGATGAAGTGTTTGGAATTGTGTCCCAACTGGTTACCTAGCTATGGCTCCTGTGACAAACTGAAAAAGCTTTATCACTGCTATCTGTCCAGGATGGAAGGAGAGAGGGAAGAAAGGAAGGAGGAAAGGGGAAGGGAAGTGGGGGGGACTGGAACAGAATTCCATCAATGTCATGTGTTTGTTTTCACCTTTTCTTTTCATTTATTTCAGATTAGTTTTTCAAAGCTGGCTTTTGTGCTCAACTTGCACATTATTTAATTAGTAAAACTTTTTGATGACTGCTTTGATCCCTTTAAAATTATGCCAGAGCTACTAATACAGCTGCTTTTGGTGGTTTGACTGTCATAGATAGCTGGTGAAAGAAAAAAGACACAATAAATATAAAGACACGGTAGTATGGTCCAGAGCACCCCACCTTGGAAGGAAATAAGACAACATACAGAAATGTGTTTGCTTAAACGGAACTCCGTGCAAGCATGCATGTTATAAAGTCTAAGAATGGATCCTGGGTTGTCCCTGCTGCTGAGACTTAGACTCTAGCAAGGAGGGCAAACCAAGAACCATACGTAAATTATAATGCAAAACGTAAGGGGAAATGTTGAACATACAGTGCCTGGACTCAGAGGAGGCGTGGTAAGGGGCAACCAAAATCTTGGCACGAGAGACCCCATGGAGGGGCGGAAGAAATCCCAGGAAAACAGGTGCACATCAATAAAACAGTCCAGCTTTGCGGGGTTTGCAGAAGGGCCACGGGGAAGGAGGAGATAAGTTTGAGAGTGACATGGTGGATATGGAAAATGTGGGGTAGGGAAAGGCTGAACCTGAATTTGGTAGGATTATTCAAGGACTTGTTAGGATAAAGATGGATTGGGAATCAAAGGAATCATTAGTAATGTTATTAATAATGTTATTTATTTATTTACTTATTTATCTTTGGCCACCCTGGCCTGGGGGATCTCTTAGGTTCCCCAACCCAGAATTGAACCCCATTCCTCACTATGAGGGCACAGGGCTCTAACCACTGGATTGCCAGGAAATTCCCCAAATTAGATTTCTGCCAATGGAAGATACTATACAAAGCAGTCTATGAATGTTGCTATTAGAAAAAAAAGTTTTGTTTACAATAAAATAGGACACCTTAAAATATTAAAATGTACCCAAGAATAAATAAAATGGCTAACCAAAATTCCCACCGTAAACTCTCAAAGTCATGAATACTTGAACAGGTAGATTTAACATAAACTTTTGCCCAAGTGCCCCAGGTAAAAGTTTCTCTCTCTCTCTCATTTCTCTCTCTTTCAGCTTAAAATGATGATTAGTATGACAAAATTCTCTTTCAGACCAAGATAAACCACATTTTCTTCACTTGGTTAATATGCAATGCTGGTGGCATGATTTGAATATTCTGAGGATTTGAGGCAATGCTGACTGTACAGAATTCATGGGTTGCAGGAAACTCTTTAAAGGCATACTTAGAAAGTCTTACAACTCAGAACCTAGTCTGAACAGACAGTTCTCAGTAGGGAAGAGAGAGGGTTCATGATTTTGCCCTTGTGAGGACATTTGTCAACACTGGGAGACAGTTTGGAGTGCCGCCATGTGGGAGAGAGAGGATGCTACTGTTCTCTAGTGGGTAGAGGTCTGGGAGGTGGGGACCCTATAGTCAGAATTAAATTGTGAATTAAGGATTAGAATTACCTGGGCTCAAATGTCAATCTAAATCTTACTATATTCTGACATGTCAACACTTATAACTTCCCATAAATATATTATCTGACCTTTCTCCATAAATCCCATGTTTTCTTATGAATTGATATTACATGTGATCAAATGATAACCCTGCTTTCTCTTTTCACATGAATACACAGACATTTTCAAGACCATCCCTGAAGTGGAAAGTTTCTAGTACAAACAGTGTGCTCTCTTGTTTCAGGAAGTAGTGTGTGCCAGTACTTTTCCTACTCAATCAGCATTTATGGCCGATCAGGGAAGTTAGGAGTGGCCATCTCAAGAAATCCACAAACTACGTCACAGTGAACCTGAATTTGGTAGGATTATTCAAGGACTTGTTAGGATAAAGATGGATTGGGAATCAAAGGAATCATTAGTAATGTTATTAATAATGTTATTTATTTATTTACTTATTTATCTTTGGCCACCCTGGCCTGGGGGATCTCTTAGGTTCCCCAACCCAGAATTGAACCCCATTCCTCACTATGAGGGCACAGGGCTCTAACCACTGGATTGCCAGGAAATTCCCCAAATTAGATTTCTGCCAATGGAAGATACTATACAAAGCAGTCTATGAATGTTGCTATTAGAAAAAAAAGTTTTGTTTACAATAAAATAGGACACCTTAAAATATTAAAATGTACCCAAGAATAAATAAAATGGCTAACCAAAATTCCACCGTAAACTCTCAAAGTCATGAATACTTGAACAGGTAGATTTAACATAAACTTTTGCCCAAGTGCCCCAGGTAAAAGTTTCTCTCTCTCTCTCATTTCTCTCTCTTTCAGCTTAAAATGATGATTAGTATGACAAAATTCTCTTTCAGACCAAGATAAACCACATTTTCTTCACTTGGTTAATATGCAATGCTGGTGGCATGATTTGAATATTCTGAGGATTTGAGGCAATGCTGACTGTACAGAATTCATGGGTTGCAGGAAACTCTTTAAAGGCATACTTAGAAAGTCTTACAACTCAGAACCTAGTCTGAACAGACAGTTCTCAGTAGGGAAGAGAGAGGGTTCATGATTTTGCCCTTGTGAGGACATTTGTCAACACTGGGAGACAGTTTGGAGTGCCGCCATGTGGGAGAGAGAGGATGCTACTGTTCTCTAGTGGGTAGAGGTCTGGGAGGTGGGGACCCTATAGTCAGAATTAAATTGTGAATTAAGGATTAGAATTACCTGGGCTCAAATGTCAATCTAAATCTTACTATATTCTGACATGTCAACACTTATAACTTCCCATAAATATATTATCTGACCTTTCTCCATAAATCCCATGTTTTCTTATGAATTGATATTACATGTGATCAAATGATAACCCTGCTTTCTCTTTTCACATGAATACACAGACATTTTCAAGACCATCCCTGAAGTGGAAAGTTTCTAGTACAAACAGTGTGCTCTCTTGTTTCAGGAAGTAGTGTGTGCCAGTACTTTTCCTACTCAATCAGCATTTATGGCCGATCAGGGAAGTTAGGAGTGGCCATCTCAAGAAATCCACAAACTACGTCACAGTGACAGTGTAGGCATGACAGATTTTAATATGAACCCAAGTATGTGGGCAGTGATTTCCTGCCTAGAGCTTCTCCAGAGATAAGGCCTCACAAGCACACCTGAGAGATGTGAGTATAGACTAGAAGGACTTTCGAAGGTCATTTTAGAAGGGTGAACCTGGGCATGGATCATCCTACTTTCCCTTTTTCTTTTCTTTTTTTTTGTAGTTGAAAAGAGAAATACTACATACTTAAATGCACATGTGTGCTGGCACATACCTGTGCACACACACACATCCTTTCATTTGCTTATACCAAGAATGAAAATACGGCTCAAACTCTTCTCCAGAACAGGACAGACAGCCCTTTGATGGTCTTCCACTGAACAAGTTAGAGAAGCCATTTTGAGAAATCTGGTTTGTTTTCCCCAATCTTATGTTTCCTGTCTGTTACTATGTGCTGCATTTACAAAAATCACCATGAGTCCACCAGGAGGGAAATGTCCTGGGATTAAGCTATATAAACAGACTTCCCCACTGCTGCAATTCTTAGGGGTTTAATGTGTGAATGTCACTCAGTATGTACAAGACAGGACTAGAGTGTGATGACTTTCCCCATCTCATTTCATCAGAGAACCCATTCCTGAAGCTTTCCTGTGAGATTCCGGTTTATAGAATGTACTCTGGGATAAGCTGGCTTCAGGTATAAAGCATTTAAAACCCAGATAGGAGCAGAGAGTCTTGAGTTATGTCAAACACGTCCAAGTCACATCATTTTCAACTGTTCACATTTGACACCAAACATTGGAATTGAACTTGACAACCAATAAAATTAAGGGATCTCCTCCTATCAACATATAAATTCTGGCTCAAGACACTTCCATGTCCTAATCTGCATGGAAAAGTAAATATGTTCGCTTGTAGAATACCAAGAAAAATAAACTAAGTTCAAGTAAATGCGACTGATTACTGGTATATTTGTCCCCTAGAGACCACACATATTGTTTGAGACACATGCTTTGCCATTTTTGTGGCTTAACACTGTGGTGCCTCAGCTCTGTTTTTTAATTAGTCAAATGTGGGATCAGATGTCAGAAGAGACAAAGATTAGAATTTTGGCCAGTTCTGAAACACACAGCGAAAATCACCAACAATGTACAACGAGCCATGTCAGCCTCCCATTTGCAGTTGGATCTCACTCCCTGAGGATATTTGAACCCTGTGATCTGCCCAACTCTGATAAGGGATTTAAAGGCTTACTAAGAAGAATGCTCCCAAAGGTATTAAAACAACAGGCACGGGAAGAACAGACTTAGTTGGGCTTTGGAAAGAGGATAAGGCTGCAACAAAGACTTGAAGGCTGACAAACAGCTTTAAAAAAAATGTGAAAGCACATGGTCGCTTAGTCTGTATGTCTTCCTCACCCTGATCAGTAATTATTTCTCATGAGAATGTCAGTCAGTATAAGAGCTCTGGATGCATCAGTTTCAGGAGGAAGCAGAAAAACATCTGCATCATTCATTCACGTCTCAACTGACTGTTGTAAGGTTATTAGCCAGTTCTGTTGGAAAATAGTTTTAATCCA
This sequence comes from Tragulus kanchil, assembly GCA_022376925.1. Lineage (NCBI taxonomy): Eukaryota > Metazoa > Chordata > Mammalia > Artiodactyla > Tragulidae > Tragulus > Tragulus kanchil. The sequence goes on along the minus strand of JAIOJX010000003.1, from coordinate 69,179,850 downwards.
CTGAAGGACCAAATCCAAATTGTTCATTATCTCCACTATTGGGGTACATATGGATAGAAGAGTATATTTGTGGAAGTGTTTATATATTTAAATACACATGTAAGAAACTGAAACTGAAAATATTTACAAGAGAAAATGTACACAAGCAGAAAACCAGAGTGTGATGACTTTCCCCATCTCATTTCATCAGAGAACCCATTCCTGAAGCTTTCCTGTGAGATTCCGGTTTATAGAATGTACTCTGGGATAAGCTGGCTTCAGGTATAAAGCATTTAAAACCCAGATAGGAGCAGAGAGTCTTGAGTTATGTCAAACACGTCCAAGTCACATCATTTTCAACTGTTCACATTTGACACCAAACATTGGAATTGAACTTGACAACCAATAAAATTAAGGGATCTCCTCCTATCAACATATAAATTCTGGCTCAAGACACTTCCATGTCCTAATCTGCATGGAAAAGTAAATATGTTCGCTTGTAGAATACCAAGAAAAATAAACTAAGTTCAAGTAAATGCGACTGATTACTGGTATATTTGTCCCCTAGAGACCACACATATTGTTTGAGACACATGCTTTGCCATTTTTGTGGCTTAACACTGTGGTGCCTCAGCTCTGTTTTTTAATTAGTCAAATGTGGGATCAGATGTCAGAAGAGACAAAGATTAGAATTTTGGCCAGTTCTGAAACACACAGCGAAAATCACCAACAATGTACAACGAGCCATGTCAGCCTCCCATTTGCAGTTGGATCTCACTCCCTGAGGATATTTGAACCCTGTGATCTGCCCAACTCTGATAAGGGATTTAAAGGCTTACTAAGAAGAATGCTCCCAAAGGTATTAAAACAACAGGCACGGGAAGAACAGACTTAGTTGGGCTTTGGAAAGAGGATAAGGCTGCAACAAAGACTTGAAGGCTGACAAACAGCTTTAAAAAAAATGTGAAAGCACATGGTCGCTTAGTCTGTATGTCTTCCTCACCCTGATCAGTAATTATTTCTCATGAGAATGTCAGTCAGTATAAGAGCTCTGGATGCATCAGTTTCAGGAGGAAGCAGAAAAACATCTGCATCATTCATTCACGTCTCAACTGACTGTTGTAAGGTTATTAGCCAGTTCTGTTGGAAAATAGTTTTAATCCACTGAAGGACCAAATCCAAATTGTTCATTATCTCCACTATTGGGGTACATATGGATAGAAGAGTATATTTGTGGAAGTGTTTATATATTTAAATACACATGTAAGAAACTGAAACTGAAAAATATTTACAAGAGAAAATGTACACAAGCAGAAAACCAGATTGTGAGCACCTTTTAAAGAATAACAGGAAACCTGTCTTTTAGGAACATAGAAGACTCCCAGAATGCTTTTTTTTTTGTTTTTGGCTGTGCTGTGACAACGTTGGAGATATGAGAGATGTGGGTTCAATTCCTGGGTTGGGAAGATCCCCTGGAGACGGGCACGACAACCGCCCATCCCACCTAGGTTGTCACAGAGCGCCAGGCTGAGCTTCCCGTGTTAAGCAGCAACTTCCCACTAGCTATCTGTTTTAAACATGGTCATGTATATATTTCAATGCTATTGTCTTGATTTATCACACCTTTCCTTCCCAACACTGTGTCCACAAGTCCTTTCTCCACATCTGGGGAGTTCAGAGTCTTAACCACTGGACCACCGAAGAAGCTCCAGGATGCTTTCTTAAGAGATGAAAATCATATAAATATCCTTTCATCCCTTACTGATAGTAGAGTGAGTCAAATGGCAAGGGAACACTCCTGTTTCTTCTCTTTTTGGTTTTTGTTTCTCTTTTCTCAATATGGCAGGGTCAGGAGAAATGAGGGATGGGACTCAAACAAGGGAATGCCTGATAGAAATGATAGGCACTGGACCACATGAATTTAAACAGGGGGAACTGGACTGTGCTGCCCTAGCTTGTGATCCAGCTCTGAGTTAAGATGTCTGCACTGATTTGGAAGGCTACACCTGGCCAATGTTTAGAACTCTGCTCTGGTTTTCATCAAAGACCCAGGTAATGCTGCCAGGTAGGCAAAGTCTGCCTCTGTGTGTCTCTTCTCCACCTATGGAGGAATCAATCATCTTCTGACATTTAAAGCTCTTACTCTTTTCACGTCAGCCCTTCGGCTCCCCTCTTTTTGCCTATTGTGTGTGTGCTAAGTTCCTTCAATCATGTCTGACTTTTTGTGACCCTATGGACTGTAGCCCACCAAGCTTCTCTCTCTGTCCATGGGATTCTCAGGCAAGAACACAAGAGTGGGTTGCTGAGCCCTCCTCCTGGGGAGCTTCCTGGCCCAGGGATAGAACCTGCATCTTTTATGTCTTCTGCAATGGCAGGCAGGTTCTTTACCACTAGAGCCGCCTGGGACGCCCCTCTTTCTTCCTAAGCTCCATTTTAATCCCCTTAGCCTGAAAACAGTCACAGGTTAAACAACTCTTAATTCAGCCTAAAATATACCTTTATCTTTTGCATGATTTTTTTAATAAATGGGGGGTTTCTTGACATCAAATATTTTTCACACAGTGGAAATATTTTAAAACATGTATTTCAAGGACTATTGCCTACTCTAGACCATAATTCTTACCTAACCTCCCAGGGAGTAAATTCATAAAATCCAAGGTTGTTGTGCTTTATCTTCCTTAGACCAACCCCTGGGCAGCCCACATCCCCATTTCTAGGGACAGGTGTTTGGTTAGAAAAGTGATCTGGGTACTGTCCATATAAATGTGGACATGTTTATGTGTTATGGCAAAGTCAGGATCAGAGCCTTATCACCCTTATACTCAACCCATTTAGACCACATTACAGATCTTCCAATAGGAACAGTTTGAAGACATCAGAAGTTTCTAAGTGCATACATTTCTCTACTTACGCATTTTGTTTATAGTCTTATCAAAAAGTTAAACAGGTGTGAGATACTGTCATGGAAAAAAAAAACTCCATAGTTACTGAGTCTATGTATAGAGTTTCTAGTTAGCATACAAGTGGTTTAAACACCAAGAAGATCCCCTGGAGAAAGGAATGGTGACCCACTCCAGTATTCTTGCCTGGAAGAATTCCACGGACAGAGGAGCCTGGCCGGCTACAGTCCATGGGGTCACAAAGAGACATGACTGAGCAACTAACGCACATCCAAAGGCCAAGTCAGGACAGATAAGTAGAGATGAATGCAATTGTAAGAGTCCTACAAAAAATATACTTGTTAATCTAATAATGAGCATTTCAACTGTACTCAGTGAGGTAACATTTCCTAATTTGTGTGGTATGGGGATTGTGAAAATAGAAGTGGGATCAGATTCTTCATGTAGAGAAATGATGAGGACTAGAAAGTGTTCATTACCAGAATGTGAATAGGCCCAGAGGGTAGCTGTGAGGAGCCAGGAAAACAAGATGAAGAAACAAGGTAGATGAACACCTGCAGTCAGAACATTTCTATTTTTGCCCCCAGATCTCTTCTAAGAATATGGATAATCTCCCAGCAGTGAACTAGTCAGCTACCTGATTTCAATGTGCTCTCATAATACTTTGGAGGAAAAAAAAAAAAAGGTAACTGGGCTTTGCATGACAACCTAGACTTCTTAGGTCAATAGAGGAGGGAGAAAAATATGAGAAATATTTTTAAAGTGTACATTTCATTTCTCCATAAACATTTTTAAGAAGGGACAAGGTATGTGAAAACCACACAGGAAGGACAGAAGTAAGCCTGGTGTCTTCAGGGAGGTGATTAAGTACTACTTCTTCGCTTTTATAAGTAATCATACCCAGATTGAATTACAGAGAATGTTACTATGAAATGTCAGGGACTATACCTATAACAAGGAGGGGATGGAAGTTTTTATTTAAATGAAGTATGTTTCAGGATGGTTTCTAAAATATATTTATTTATTTGACTGTGCCAGGTCTTAGTTGCATCATGTGGGCTCTAGTTCCCTGACCAGGGATTGAACCTGGTCCCCCACATTGGAAACACAGAGTCTTAACCACTGGACTCCCAGGGAAGTCCCTTAGGATAGTTTTGCAGTCCAGATTGAAACCTTTTTTTATAAAGATGTATCACAAAATATGAATAGTACGCCCAGCAGTTTTTCTTTTTATTACTACATTACAAAAAACCTACTTCAACAGGATTTAAAGTAATTGAATCAGATTAAAGTCTGCTTAATTTATGACTATTTAACCCCAGTCATTGGATTCAATACACTAGTTATGTGCTCCTCAATTGCTATTTCCTACATTTTCTAAAGAGACATGACTGAGCAACTAACGCACATCCAAAGGCCAAGTCAGGACAGATAAGTAGAGATGAATGCAATTGTAAGAGTCCTACAAAAAATATACTTGTTAATCTAATAATGAGCATTTCAACTGTACTCAGTGAGGTAACATTTCCTAATTTGTGTGGTATGGGGATTGTGAAAATAGAAGTGGGATCAGATTCTTCATGTAGAGAAATGATGAGGACTAGAAAGTGTTCATTACCAGAATGTGAATAGGCCCAGAGGGTAGCTGTGAGGAGCCAGGAAAACAAGATGAAGAAACAAGGTAGATGAACACCTGCAGTCAGAACATTTCTATTTTTGCCCCCAGATCTCTTCTAAGAATATGGATAATCTCCCAGCAGTGAACTAGTCAGCTACCTGATTTCAATGTGCTCTCATAATACTTTGGAGGAAAAAAAAAAAAAGGTAACTGGGCTTTGCATGACAACCTAGACTTCTTAGGTCAATAGAGGAGGGAGAAAAATATGAGAAATATTTTTAAAGTGTACATTTCATTTCTCCATAAACATTTTTAAGAAGGGACAAGGTATGTGAAAACCACACAGGAAGGACAGAAGTAAGCCTGGTGTCTTCAGGGAGGTGATTAAGTACTACTTCTTCGCTTTTATAAGTAATCATACCCAGATTGAATTACAGAGAATGTTACTATGAAATGTCAGGGACTATACCTATAACAAGGAGGGGATGGAAGTTTTTATTTAAATGAAGTATGTTTCAGGATGGTTTCTAAAATATATTTATTTATTTGACTGTGCCAGGTCTTAGTTGCATCATGTGGGCTCTAGTTCCCTGACCAGGGATTGAACCTGGTCCCCCACATTGGAAACACAGAGTCTTAACCACTGGACTCCCAGGGAAGTCCCTTAGGATAGTTTTGCAGTCCAGATTGAAACCTTTTTTTATAAAGATGTATCACAAAATATGAATAGTACGCCCAGCAGTTTTTCTTTTTATTACTACATTACAAAAAACCTACTTCAACAGGATTTAAAGTAATTGAATCAGATTAAAGTCTGCTTAATTTATGACTATTTAACCCCAGTCATTGGATTCAATACACTAGTTATGTGCTCCTCAATTGCTATTTCCTACATTTTCTATGTTAGTTCTCTTTTCCATGAAGGCATTACTTTCATATTCAAGGATTACTGGACCATTCATCCTAGCTAATATGTTAATGGCCATGAAGTCGTTTGCCTTAGAGGAAAACAAGATATAATCCAAATGTATACAGTTTGACTTTTACTGAAAAACAGATGATTCAGTGAACTCTACAATGTCATGTTAGTTTATATAAAACTAAATAAATAATGACTGTGATTATTTGTTATCACAGGGCTTGAGTAAAAGTACTGTTGAAAACCCACTTAATTACCTGGATAAGGAAGGTGGCCTCCTTTTTAATTGAAGAGTTGGCTTCTTTTCTATAGAATTATTTAGGATTATTTTAAGTTCAAAAACAAGTTGGAATCAAAGGAAAACTAAGGTTTGCCACTCATCTGTAAACTAGAGCTATAACAACAAAATATTTTAGATGCTTTTCCCCTGACTTCACAGGTGTTAGTCATTTATAGTGTTAGCTGACACTCATGAAATCCTAAAACATCTCTATGTTTACTCTGTTAACTTTGTCTTTTCTCCACCCCACCCTCCCCACACTTCCATTTCTGTAAGAATTAGGAGAATCCGTCTATATAGGTTTTGTTTCCAAAGCATTTCTCTGGTCTCAGGCAACCTTTACCTTTAATTGTTTGTTATCTATCTATCTATCTATCTATCTATTTATCTATCTATCTATCTACATGGCTAGCCATTTTCTTAAGTCATTTACTGTACAAGTAATTACAAGTGGCTGCCATAAATGAGGCAATGTACTTGGTGCCAGGACCATGGATGTAAAAAGCCAGCTCACAATGTAATAAGGGAAAAGACTCAGAGAGAGATATCTTCATTGTTCTGTTTGTTCAGGATTAAGATAATCAGAGGGCAAAGGGTGCTACAGTGGCTGGCTTAGAGACTCCAGAACAGTTATGAACCACTGTTATTACACTACTCTGTAATAAAGCAATGCCTCTTGGCTTATGGAGAAGCACAAGACTTTCTATGCTTACACTAAATAGCCTCCATTGTGCCCTCTGAGTTTCTGGGCTTGTTTTAAAACAGATTCTCTCTTTCTTCTATTATAGTAAATTGTTTGCTGTTGCTTGTTATAAATGCTCTCCTCTTTTAAGTAGATGCTTGGCACCCATCCTAAATGTGCTTAGTCTCTCTGTCCTGTCTGACTCTTTGTGACCCCATGGACTGTAGCCTGCCAGGCTCCTCTGTCCATGGGATTCCCCAAGCAAGAAGACTGGAGTGGGTCGCTGTGCCCTCCTCCAGGGGATCTTCCCCACCCAGGGATTTAACATGAGTCTCTTATGTCTCTTGCATTGGCAGGTAGGTTCTTTGCCACTAGCGCAACCTGGGAAGCCCATTTGTATCTAAAGACGCTAAAAAATAAGCTCAGAAATTGCTGGTACCAAGTACCTCCTCACAGTTAGCCTTTGTTTTGTTCCTTGTGCCAAATTCACATTATGATACCCTTTCTAGTCCTTAAACTTTCTCTCTATTAGGAATTTGCTCCCATTTCTCATTTTCATGATCCCTCTGCTGTATAAATAAGGGAATCCTGCCTCATGGAACAGAGCAGAAATACATGCATGTGCATTTTTTTTTTTTTTCCTAGAACTCTCATAGTATATCCATCTCTACCCATCTGTCCTAAATGAGTCTTCAAAACACTTCTATTGAGTAGTAACTTTAAACATAAGCTCCATCTCTGGTAGGGATCCTTAAAACCTGAACAGTTGAGAACACTGTATGGAAGAAATGCTGACAGGTAGTGCAGTGAGTATCTAGTTGTTATTGTGGGGTTTCCCCAATGGCCCAGCAGGTAAGGAAATCTGCCTGAAATCCAGGAGACACAGGAGACATGGGTTCAATCCCTGGATTGGGAAGTTCTCCTGGAGGAAAAAATGGCAACCCACTCCAGTATTCTTGCCTGAAAAATCCCATGGACAGAGGAGCCTGGCGGGCTACAGTCCGTGGGGCACTAAATCACAGAATTTTTCTTTCCTCTGAGTTATGAACCACTGTTATTACACTACTCTGTAATAAAGCAATGCCTCTTGGCTTATGGAGAAGCACAAGACTTTCTATGCTTACACTAAATAGCCTCCATTGTGCCCTCTGAGTTTCTGGGCTTGTTTTAAAACAGATTCTCTCTTTCTTCTATTATAGTAAATTGTTTGCTGTTGCTTGTTATAAATGCTCTCCTCTTTTAAGTAGATGCTTGGCACCCATCCTAAATGTGCTTAGTCTCTCTGTCCTGTCTGACTCTTTGTGACCCCATGGACTGTAGCCTGCCAGGCTCCTCTGTCCATGGGATTCCCCAAGCAAGAAGACTGGAGTGGGTCGCTGTGCCCTCCTCCAGGGGATCTTCCCCACCCAGGGATTTAACATGAGTCTCTTATGTCTCTTGCATTGGCAGGTAGGTTCTTTGCCACTAGCGCAACCTGGGAAGCCCATTTGTATCTAAAGACGCTAAAAAATAAGCTCAGAAATTGCTGGTACCAAGTACCTCCTCACAGTTAGCCTTTGTTTTGTTCCTTGTGCCAAATTCACATTATGATACCCTTTCTAGTCCTTAAACTTTCTCTCTATTAGGAATTTGCTCCCATTTCTCATTTTCATGATCCCTCTGCTGTATAAATAAGGGAATCCTGCCTCATGGAACAGAGCAGAAATACATGCATGTGCATTTTTTTTTTTTTCCTAGAACTCTCATAGTATATCCATCTCTACCCATCTGTCCTAAATGAGTCTTCAAAACACTTCTATTGAGTAGTAACTTTAAACATAAGCTCCATCTCTGGTAGGGATCCTTAAAACCTGAACAGTTGAGAACACTGTATGGAAGAAATGCTGACAGGTAGTGCAGTGAGTATCTAGTTGTTATTGTGGGGTTTCCCCAATGGCCCAGCAGGTAAGGAAATCTGCCTGAAATCCAGGAGACACAGGAGACATGGGTTCAATCCCTGGATTGGGAAGTTCTCCTGGAGGAAAAAATGGCAACCCACTCCAGTATTCTTGCCTGAAAAATCCCATGGACAGAGGAGCCTGGCAGGCTACAGTCCGTGGGGTCACAAAGTCAGACATGACAGAGCAACTGAGCACACATACAGGAGTTTTTATTGCAAATAAAGTACCAGTTTGCCTTATTTTAGGTTTATAATTCAAAACTATATTTTTGGCAGTTTATTTCTAGTGTATGAAAAAGTTCTTTTTTTTTTTTTTTACTGTCAGTATCTATTAGGTTAACAGAGGGAAAAAAAAAAAAAAATCAGAGAATTCTCAGTGCCTCCTGAAAAGCATATCAGACTTCAGCTCTAGATTTACACACCTTGGGTTTGGAAACTTTTCCACTGGTATTTTGATGAAAGGATTTCCATTTCCACATCCTCAGAAAAATGCCAAGAGCAGAGGCTACATCATCATTTATGTGGATAATCACCTTCCATGGTGGATGAAGACAGCAGCTTCAGCTCAAGGAAGGGAATGAAAACAATCCTTTCTAAAGGTTAAGAGTCAGGGAGCCCATTAACTGAAGTGCTATTAAGGTCACAACTGTCTCAGATTTGTGCTGTTTTCTAGGAAAAATGAAAAGCATGGGTCCTTAACATCTTGCTTCACTTCTGACAATGACTTGCTTGGCTAACAGAGGTCCACGCTTTTCAACGTGTGCCACATACTGTATTTTACATCCTTAAGAATGGATTTCGGGGCTTCCCTTGTGGCTCAGTGGATAAGAACCTGTCTGCCAATGTAGGAGACAGAGGTTCGATCCCTGATCTGAGAAGATCCCACATATCGCAGAGCAGCTAAACCCACACATCAACAAAGACCCAGCACAGTCAAAAATAAATAAATAAAAGTTAAAAAAAAGAATGGATTTCAATAGTTCTTGTATATTGAATATTCGGAAAAAATGTGTTGAACTCCAAATCAGTGGTAATTCAGTAAGTAATTACAAGGCATTAAAGAAGTCCTCATTAGGGAGAAACTCTGCTTGTCTGTCACTTGGTGGCTATACTAACTCTTCCATGTCTTAAAGTGTGTTGGAAGAGCCCAGGGTTTCTCAGGTGGCTCAGTGGTAAAGAACCTGCCTGCCTATGCAGGAGACACAAGAAACGCGGGTTTGATCCCTGAGTCAGGAAGATCCCCTGGAGAAGGGAATGGCAGCCCACTCCAGTCTTCTTGCCTGGAGAATCCCATGGACAGAGGAGCCTGGTGGGCACAAAGACTTCTGTCATGCATTCATCTTTCTACTTCATAATGTCTAGCTTTACTTCACCCACTTGGCCCCTCCTGATGCTGCATCAGACATGAGTCTTGTTTGTCTCTTTTGTGGCCATGCTGCTCTCTTTTAGAGAGATGGCTAGGGTCTGAATCCCAGCTTTTCCAATGACTCCATGGGACTTGAGATTTCTTATCTCTCTGTGCCTCAACTTTACCTTGCAACATTGAGCTAAACACCTTATATGATAGGGATTTGGAGTCAGTAAGTATAAAGCAAAAGTATATATTCTTTACATTATTACAGAAGTAGTTTTTCATATGTGTGGATCTTCTGTATGTACATAAGAGCATTGCATTGTTGAAGAATAAAACTTAATTTCACCTTCTAATTTCACTATTAAGGCAGGAAGAGAGCCAAGACTTGAAGGTCTAGTCTCATTCCTATCTTTTAACACTAACCATTAATAACGGGGTAAGCTTCCAAAGGCATGTCTTGCGTAAAAGTTTCCTAAAACCTTTACATACAAGAACTCAATTTTTAAAAATTGATCACATGCAACTGTGCTTCTACTTGCAATTAAAATTTTAATTATCATCAGTATTTGCTGAAACCTACAGGGCCAATAACATTACTAAATTTTTCATCATGACAGATGCTGTAACAAACCAGAGAACTGAATACAGAATGATCCATTCATTTCTTTATGAGGAATAATGTTTGCAAATGGGTTAGTATCATTTTCTTTGCTTCATTTGTAAAGAATAAGGCACATAGAATAACACATTCATTAGATCCACTTATTGGCTCCAAATAATCATATCAACAATTCACTATTTCCATTTGAGAAGTCATAGTTCCCAATAGCGCATGTCTTGGCAAAGTCCCATTTCAATTTGTGCATATGTAAGGTGTTAGTTTACCCTCACTCTCGTTTTTTACTTTGCTATAATTCTTTACGGTGGCTCAGTGGTAAAGAACCTGCCTGCCAGGGCAGGAGACACAAGTTTGATCCCTGAATCAAGAAAATCCCTGGGGGAGGAAAGGGCAGCTAACTCCAGTCTTCTTGCCTGGAGAATCCCATGGACGGAGGAGCCTGGTGGGCACAAAGACTTCTGTCATGCATTCATCTTTCTACTTCATAATGTCTAGCTTTACTTCACCCACTTGGCCCCTCCTGATGCTGCATCAGACATGAGTCTTGTTTGTCTCTTTTGTGGCCATGCTGCTCTCTTTTAGAGAGATGGCTAGGGTCTGAATCCCAGCTTTTCCAATGACTCCATGGGACTTGAGATTTCTTATCTCTCTGTGCCTCAACTTTACCTTGCAACATTGAGCTAAACACCTTATATGATAGGGATTTGGAGTCAGTAAGTATAAAGCAAAAGTATATATTCTTTACATTATTACAGAAGTAGTTTTTCATATGTGTGGATCTTCTGTATGTACATAAGAGCATTGCATTGTTGAAGAATAAAACTTAATTTCACCTTCTAATTTCACTATTAAGGCAGGAAGAGAGCCAAGACTTGAAGGTCTAGTCTCATTCCTATCTTTTAACACTAACCATTAATAACGGGGTAAGCTTCCAAAGGCATGTCTTGCGTAAAAGTTTCCTAAAACCTTTACATACAAGAACTCAATTTTTAAAAATTGATCACATGCAACTGTGCTTCTACTTGCAATTAAAATTTTAATTATCATCAGTATTTGCTGAAACCTACAGGGCCAATAACATTACTAAATTTTTCATCATGACAGATGCTGTAACAAACCAGAGAACTGAATACAGAATGATCCATTCATTTCTTTATGAGGAATAATGTTTGCAAATGGGTTAGTATCATTTTCTTTGCTTCATTTGTAAAGAATAAGGCACATAGAATAACACATTCATTAGATCCACTTATTGGCTCCAAATAATCATATCAACAATTCACTATTTCCATTTGAGAAGTCATAGTTCCCAATAGCGCATGTCTTGGCAAAGTCCCATTTCAATTTGTGCATATGTAAGGTGTTAGTTTACCCTCACTCTCGTTTTTTACTTTGCTATAATTCTTTACTGTTTATAAATCAAGATACTACATTTCTGTAGCATGAAACTATAGTATGTAATGACAATGTTATTTTAGAATCTTTTTTCTTCTCTACGGCTTATGAAATATTTGAGCTAGCAGTCTACTACTTATGTTTCAATTAATGACTAAGTTACTAATATAAAAACATTAACTGAGGACATATTAAAATAGATTATTATAACTCTCCACTTAAAGCTTTCTTAGAGTTTATAAAAGCACAGTTATGTGTTTTGGTAAAAGTATGGATGTTGTTTGGCTTTGAACTGCTAAAAAGAATCAGATAGTTATATTATGGGTGGAAGGAGCCATTGAAACACTGTGACCCATCTTGTTATTTTACATAGGCTTAATGTAGCCACTCTAACTGAAGGATAAAAATTATGCTGGTATCAGCAGGAAATAATACCTTTCTATAAATGCTCTCAGACTTTCTGTGTATAAATTTGAGGTTCTGACACCAACCTCACTGATAAGTTTTAAAAAGCAACTTTAAATTACATTACAATATATTTTAGTTACATTATCATGATCAATAAAACAAGTTCCAACTATGCATTGCATACCCAAGTAAGACCTGAAATCTGGGCACTTAGAGGCATGGGCTGGAATCACTTTGGGAAGAAGACAGCATTAAAGCAATCCGTGTTAGGTACTTTTGTTTTGTTTTTATTTTCTGGCCATCCCATGTGGCATGTGAGATCTTAGTTCCCCAACCTGGGATGGAACCTGAGCCCCCTGCAGTGGAAGCACAGAGTGTTAACCAATGGACTACCAGGGAAGTCCTCATGTTAGGTGCTGTAGGGATGATGCAGAGGATCTGCTTTAAAGGAGAACATGGAGAGCCAGCAAAAGGGGAGATGAGAAGAGACTTCCCAGAGAAGTTGGGAGTTTGGTTGAGTCTTGTCTTAGAGAGAAGGATGATCAGGGTGCGGCTTCCCTGGTGGCTCAGATGGTAAAGAATTCACCTGCAGTGCAAGAGACCTGAGTTTGATCCCTGGGTCAGGAAGATCCTGTGGAAAAGGAAATGACAATCGACTCCAGTATTCTTGCCTGGAAAATCTCATGGAGCCCGGTGGGCTAGAGTCCATGGGATTGCCAAGAGTCAGACACAAGTGAGTGACTAACACACACTTAGAAAGATGATCAGGGCAGGCTCTTTCCTAAGAAGGAAACAGTATAAGAAAAAGAAGGAAATTTAGGCAGAATCATTTAGTATTATGAAAGGCCAGGTCGAATAAGTCAGTCATATCAGACTAAGAGGGCTACACCTAAAAGTTACCCTATTTTTCTCCTTCCCATAAAAATCAAGGACAACTCAAGCTAATGAATACCAGTTTCTTCATGAACACTTGATCTCTATTGCAGTACGTGCTCTGGTCCCAAGAAACCCGAGTGTACCAAGATCACTAATCAACCCTCAGGAGTCAATTCCACTAGGCAGCTTTTAAGCTTGCACTTTGACATAGATAGGTGAAAGAAAAGTGAAACTGGTGTATTCCTTCTTTCAAATTGGTCTTGGATATTGTTTTTAATTTAAAGAAATCTAAGTAGTAAGAACATTGTACACAGCTCACATTAAAATAACAACTGTCCAGGGGACCTTCTGGGACCCTTGATGGTTCAAAAGTGAAATCTAATTCATTGTCTTATTTATTTATTCAACAAATGTTAAGAATGTATGTGTGCAAGGGGCTATTTTAAGGGACAATCCCAAAATGAGAATTAAAGCAATCCGTGTTAGGTACTTTTGTTTTGTTTTTATTTTCTGGCCATCCCATGTGGCATGTGAGATCTTAGTTCCCCAACCTGGGATGGAACCTGAGCCCCCTGCAGTGGAAGCACAGAGTGTTAACCAATGGACTACCAGGGAAGTCCTCATGTTAGGTGCTGTAGGGATGATGCAGAGGATCTGCTTTAAAGGAGAACATGGAGAGCCAGCAAAAGGGGAGATGAGAAGAGACTTCCCAGAGAAGTTGGGAGTTTGGTTGAGTCTTGTCTTAGAGAGAAGGATGATCAGGGTGCGGCTTCCCTGGTGGCTCAGATGGTAAAGAATTCACCTGCAGTGCAAGAGACCTGAGTTTGATCCCTGGGTCAGGAAGATCCTGTGGAAAAGGAAATGACAATCGACTCCAGTATTCTTGCCTGGAAAATCTCATGGAGCCCGGTGGGCTAGAGTCCATGGGATTGCCAAGAGTCAGACACAAGTGAGTGACTAACACACACTTAGAAAGATGATCAGGGCAGGCTCTTTCCTAAGAAGGAAACAGTATAAGAAAAAGAAGGAAATTTAGGCAGAATCATTTAGTATTATGAAAGGCCAGGTCGAATAAGTCAGTCATATCAGACTAAGAGGGCTACACCTAAAAGTTACCCTATTTTTCTCCTTCCCATAAAAATCAAGGACAACTCAAGCTAATGAATACCAGTTTCTTCATGAACACTTGATCTCTATTGCAGTACGTGCTCTGGTCCCAAGAAACCCGAGTGTACCAAGATCACTAATCAACCCTCAGGAGTCAATTCCACTAGGCAGCTTTTAAGCTTGCACTTTGACATAGATAGGTGAAAGAAAAGTGAAACTGGTGTATTCCTTCTTTCAAATTGGTCTTGGATATTGTTTTTAATTTAAAGAAATCTAAGTAGTAAGAACATTGTACACAGCTCACATTAAAATAACAACTGTCCAGGGGACCTTCTGGGACCCTTGATGGTTCAAAAGTGAAATCTAATTCATTGTCTTATTTATTTATTCAACAAATGTTAAGAATGTATGTGTGCAAGGGGCTATTTTAAGGGCAGACAATCCCAAAATGAAGGAGACACAGTCCCCAGGGGGAGACGACAAGAATACCAACTATGGACACGCCCACACAGGCATGCACACGAACAGGACTCTCCTGGGTGGGGAGCACAAAGATGTGACCTCATCTTTGCCAGTGACTGTTCACAAGAGGAGACCATGCTGAAGCCGAATCTTTATAAAGACACAGAGGACTTAGTTTAAATAAAGACGGGAGTAAGGACATTTGTGCCAAAGAGACTGCTAAATGCAAAGGGCACTAAATGTGAGCTGTATAGAAGAAAACAAATGAAAAGAATTAGGGAAGCAGTAACAGAAATAAACAGTTTATTGAATTGTGTGTCTTCTGCTAAAAGTTAACACTACCTCTTGGTGAATGGAATGTTCATTACATGGAAATGTGTTGGCTTTGAGCATCAGCATACATTTCTTTCCATGGTGGTTTTCCACTGTTTATTTAAACTAGGAATATCCACTTGTTATCTGCTTTGCTTTCCTCATGCTTGAGGTTTAACCATGTATCTATGGATATGCCTCTCTTACAAACCACATGATCAAAACAGTCTTGCTATATATTACAGATGGAGAGAATATAATCTAATACATAAAGAAACACTTAGGAGAGTGTAAAAATGAAAACACTTCAATGTAAACCATCAAAAAGGTTTCACATGTTGAAATAACAAAATATTGCAATCACTTATAAGTTTATAAGTACCTTTTCTTCTGCTTTTTGGGTTTTCTTTTTTTTTTTTTTTTACCCCACCCACGCTGTTCTTCTGTTTTTTTGAAAAACAATGCCCGCTGCCTGGTTATGGGGAGCAGTTTTGAGAATGTATTCATTCATTAATGTAATCTCATAATACTAAACAAGCTGCCTTCACACATCAGTCTCCCCAACCTCTATTTCCGTCATCTACTTTTAGGCCTATTTGTTTTCTTTTGAAACAATTTCCTAGCACCCCAACGCCAGAAAACACAAGCCAGTTAGAACCGCTTGCTACAAACCATTCGTCCAAATAGGTTACTTTCTAGTTAAAAATTACCTTTCAAGGTTTGAGATATCTTGTATAATTAAGTGAACCTCTGAGGCAAAGAAAAGCTTGAGTAAGTAAACAGTGCAAACTCATCTGGCTCTGAGTGCTTGTGGGTGGGTGTGTGTGTTGGAAGGTAGGGGTGGTAGAATACATTGAAGTGGATTCATGAGCCAAAGGCAACCATGTTCTGCACCCCTCCCTCCTTCTTCCATGGACGGCTCCCCTCTGCTCCCTGGATAAATGGGGATTCCAATTTCACAGCAACAGCATGTCCAGGACTTTGAAGTTGTCAGGTAAATGAAGTCCCGTGCTCCTAGGCTCATCCCCTGGAAAGAAGGCTGGAGACAGTAGCTGGGAAGGGGAGGCAGGGAGGAGCCTTCCATGTTACCTAACTGTGAAGGTGTCCACAGTTTCCTCACACGCTTGCTTTTCTGGAACAAGATTCTCAACCAGGCAGCCTCTGGGTCTACTCTAAAACCACTCTGTTCGTTCCCTGATCAACCAAAACATTTTTGCACTTGTCACTAATATGTGTTAAGCTGTCCAGTGACAATTGTTTCAGTTGTCCTCAGCAGTTTCTGAGTAAGCATTTTCAAAAGCTCTCACTATGATTTCCTGCTGTGACGAGAAGTAAGTACAATTTTGATAAATAACATCTTTTTTTATCAAGAATAAAAACTAAAAGTAGAATGAGAAAGGAGTGGCTATCTTTTTCACAGATATAATTTAAAAAGAACCATCTTACAGACACAGAAATATATCCATGATAATATGATCTGGATGAATGTATATAAAAAAGATAACAGTTTTCCATTTTAGTGGGTTCAGGAATGATTTTAACTTTATAATTTTTTTCTTTGAATTATTTGTAATTGCAATTATTCTATGTATTACTTAAATTAAAGAACTTTTCAAATGCTAAAAATAAAAAAGAAAGCAGGTCAAAGAGAGCAGCTCACTCCTGCCTTTACTGAACTTCATTTTCAAACACAGCTATTATTGGATACGCACATTGTGGTCAGAGGTCTCTGCTTATCAAATTTTGACCACATAATTTCTATACTAAGGGACACATTTATAATTTGGATTATGATATATGTTATAAATTGAGATGATTTAAACTTCTTATGGTGGCACAGTGGTAAAGAACACACCTGCCAAGGCAGGAGACCCAAGAGACACAGGTTCTATCCTTGGGTTGGGAAGATCCCCTGCAGAAGGGAATAGCTCCCTCCACTCCAATATTCCTTTTTTTTTGAAGATTTATTTATTTTGGGCGGGGGTCGGGTTGGGGAGGGAGGGGTCGTGCGGGCCACTTCTATTGGTCTTTCATTTCTCTAGTTTCAGCCGTCTTTGTTCTTTGGCTCCTGTGGGCCTCCCATCGCGGTGGCGTCTGTCGCTGCAGAGCGCCGGCTCTGGGCGCATGCGCTCCAGAGCTCCGGCTCGGTGATTGGACACATCGGTCCAGCCGCTCCGCGGCACGTGGGATCTTCCCAGGCCAGGGATCAAACCGGCACGCCTTGCACTGCAAGGCGGTGTCCTTACCCACTGGGCCACCAGGGAAAGCCCTCCAATATTCTTGCCTGGAAAATTCCATGGATAGAGGAAGAACCTGGTAGGCTACAGTCCAATCAATTATTTTATTAATTTATTATGAAATTATTACACTTGCTAGGAGGATTTTTTTCCTTTCAGAACTTCCATCAGTTCCTTTAGTGAGCTTTAGTGGTATTTTGGAAAAACTGAATAGCTAGAGATATTGCACATAAATTATGGACTTTGAATCCAATCTGTCTGATGCCAATGTCTGTTCTTTCCTAATTGTTACTCCTCTTCCTGCCAGGGACTATACCTCAGCAATCTCTGTCTATTTTAATACATATGTGAAGAGTATTATAAACCTATTACAATATAATACAATGTAGTCGACTGTGTTAGTTGGGTACCTAAGCTAACTTTGTTGGACTCATGAAGAAACTGGACTTAACAAACCTGCTCTCAGAGCAAAACTTATTCATATGTAGGGAACTTATTGTAATGACATAAAAGATCCATTCAGCAAGCTAATACATCTGACAGGGGACTTGCTGCCGGCTCCTTCTCATTGGCTTATAATTTCAGTCCACCAGCCCATCCCATTAACATCCGTATGTTTCTTAAGCCAATTTATCTGAGAATAACTTTAATCATTTAATTTTTATGCTTAAGTTATTATAATTTTCTTGATTTAATATCTACATGAGTTACCAATTAAAATAAAGTCAGTGAAGCAGAAATTATTTCCTCAGAGGCTACTGTTTCTGGAAGTTAACATAAAGCTTTCAGTTTTTTTCCTTGCCACTCTTATGAAAAGTTCTCCAATATAAAATTTTGAATGGACCATTGTTATATAAAAGATGGTAGGCAGAAATGGAACACTGAGCATTAAATTTTTCATATTGAATTTAAGTGGAAAAGGGAAAATGAAAGGATCTTTTAGTTTAGACAGCATTCATAGCTGCATTCGTTTTTTTCAATGAAGACACGGATAAGGACTGTGAAGAAGAAAAAATTTATGGAAAATCAAGTTGCATAAAAATACTTTAATAGTCATTTTGGTGTACTTGGCTAGAATTTACACATTTGAAACTTGAGGAAAAATAGTGTCTTTGATCTTTCCCTCCCTTTAGTACACAAACAATACTATTTCTGACTATTTTCCTCATCTTATCTGCACCTACAAAGTGAAGACAAGGAGTGTTATCGAGATGACAAATCATGGTTCAATAAAAGTGCTTTAAGCTTGTAAGCATAAGCCAGGAACACATCTCAAATCACATAGGTACAAATAATAGGTTTGGGGAGGGTGGGGAGTGAGGGTGAGTTGCCTGAGGAATAGGTCAAATATAATTCTTTTTCTTTCTTCTTACAACTCTTTCCAAGAAAGTGCCAAGTCTTAATGAGAATCTCCAGCAAGGCTACATTCCTTTCCCCAGGACAGGGTACCAATTCACACTGATAGAAAAGCGAAAGCTCCCCAACAGCCCTCCAGCAAGCACCTTAGTGCCTCTGCTAATTGCCAAGCTGCCAAGGTCCCCTCCCCTGTACATATTCCGTCTATGAAGTTCTTAGATGCCATGTGCATGATCACCACTGAATAATGATTGAATCACTTTATAAACAAAAAGAAAAACCACTTATAAAGAAGTTAAATGCATAACAATCCACTTCCCACCCACCCTTTACATGTTTTCTTTAAACAAATGCACCAGCAGCATAGTGGACCAGTCCAACAGAAAATAAGACATCTTACCATGAGCTGCGTGTGACAACGGACTCATGGTTTATTTAGCATGGGTCAAAAATGGCATTCTAACACTGTTTCTAAATTCTTGGCCATCAGGGTTCTCTCCCCTCATTGCTCCTAACAAGTATGCTATAACTGTACAAAAAAAGAGAGAAATTTCTCCTCATATTTTTTTTTTTTTGGCCACTTCTATTGATTTTTCATTTATTTATCTTTGTTGTTTGGCCTGTGGGGGCCTCCCATTGCCGTGGCCTTTCTCGTTGCAGAGCACCAGTTCTGGGCGCATGCGCTCCAGAGCTTTGGCTCAGTAGTTGGACATATCGGTCCAGTTGCTCCACAGCACGTAGGATCTTCCCAGGCCAGGGATTGAACTGGCACCCCTTGCACTGCAAGGAGGTGTCCTTACCCACTGGACCACCAGGGAAGCCCAGCTCCTCATATTTTTGATCTCTTCATTTATCTACTTAATAGACTTGTAGCTTCATTCTGACAGTTGTCTCTGTTTTATCACTGAACAAATTTGGATAAAACTATGGTTACCCAACATAAGATACTTTATGTTTATTGCCAGACCACAGATATGACTATCATTTCTCCTGCTGTTACTAATTTAGTATATGAAATAATTTAAAATACTCTATAATTATGCACTTTTGAAAGAAACATAGTGACCCCAGCTTTGACCACAAACATTAACTGCTAGGTATGGTAGAGGTCACATCTAATAATGGTGCAAACATCTAGAGAAAGCTTCAGTCCATGTGTAACAATACTGTATTCATCAAACGCATCACTCACAAACAGGTATAGGGTTTTTAAAGAAGCATTCATGGCTGTTAAAAGAAATGCAGAAGACTCAATCCTAATGAAGTGGCTGGCTCTAGAACCTATCATAAAAAGTGAAGTAAGTCAAAAAGAGAAAGACAAATACAATATACTAACACACATATATGGAATCTAGTAGGACGGTCTTGATATCACACACAGGGAACTCATGAAAAAAAAGACAGAGCATAGACATAGGGACATCGTGGCGAATAAATAGGGAGGGGGAAGCATGGAGGAAGTAACAAGGAAACCTATAGTGTTATGTGTGGAAAAGATAGCTAGTGTCACAGTGCTAAGGGAATAGGAGTGCTTACAATGGCTTGGGGCAAAGGTCTGGAGGGGTGGGATAGGGGGATCTGGGTGGGTGGGGACCAGGGATATGCATATGACTGATCTGGGAACATACATGTATATGAACAACAAAACTCTGTAAAACCTTTAAAATAAAGAATAAAAAAAAAAAAAAAAAAAGAAGCATTCATGGGTAAAAAAACGTTGAGTGAGAATTAAATCCAAGTCCTCTGGAAACACTGAAGATGATAGAAATAAAAGTAGTTTAAGCTCCTCGTTTGGTCTAGAGTTCAATGATAATAACTAAAATAAAATTTAAGAAAAATCACAATAATGCTGATGTTGTAATAATCAAAATTATATGCTAAGATGTTCCTGAGGCTATGACAGAATTACATTTTCTTTTTGGACACCGATATAATAATACATTTCAAGAATGACATACATGTACTTATCTTGCTATTATCTCAAAAATAATTCAGAAGGAAAATATCACATGTGCAAACATTCATCATTCTCTCCGCAGTGTTCATAATAAGCTGTGTGTTGGAACGATAAATTCTAATTATGTTACTTGAAAAGGAAAATATCTGTGATCAAATGAGTATGAGAAATAGTGAGTTAAAGGTTTCTTCAGAACTCTCAAACTGTTAGGACTCTTTTTTAAAAGGAAGACAAAGCAGGCAGTAGTTCCCAGACATGGAGCTTACAATGGAACTTTCTTCATGGGCTATCTCTTGAGCTTAGTGACTTGTACAACATATTCATGGAAATGACAGGGTGGGAGTCTTAGTGAATATTCCACCTCAAATACAAAGCCATTGATATGAGACCTTCTTAATAACCCAAATGTGAAGTGAAGTGAAAGTCGCTCAGTCGTATCTGACTCTGTAATGTATGGAAAAGCCACGGAATCCTCCAGGCAAAAATATGGAGTGGGTAGCCTATCCTTTGTCCCAAGGATCTTCCTGACCCAGGAATCAAACCAGGGTCTCCTGCATTGCAGGTGGATTCTTCACTATCTGAGCTACAAGGAAAGCCTCAATAACCTAAATCGAGGACCCCCAAGCTCATGCTCATGGTATATTCAGTCCTGTAGCATCAATCCTGCTTGGTGAAAAATGGTAACACTGGCAGGCAGTCCTACCAGTGATAACAGGTGCTCTTGTCCTTATCAAAGAAACAGAAAACCACTGCACAGAAAAAGAAAATGCAATGTTCTGTATTATTTATGATATCATGGGCTCACCAGAAGCTTATCTGAAAGAAGAAGAGTATACTATGCAATGTTCTGTATGGGTAAAAAAACGTTGAGTGAGAATTAAATCCAAGTCCTCTGGAAACACTGAAGATGATAGAAATAAAAGTAGTTTAAGCTCCTCGTTTGGTCTAGAGTTCAATGATAATAACTAAAATAAAATTTAAGAAAAATCACAATAATGCTGATGTTGTAATAATCAAAATTATATGCTAAGATGTTCCTGAGGCTATGACAGAATTACATTTTCTTTTTGGACACCGATATAATAATACATTTCAAGAATGACATACATGTACTTATCTTGCTATTATCTCAAAAATAATTCAGAAGGAAAATATCACATGTGCAAACATTCATCATTCTCTCCGCAGTGTTCATAATAAGCTGTGTGTTGGAACGATAAATTCTAATTATGTTACTTGAAAAGGAAAATATCTGTGATCAAATGAGTATGAGAAATAGTGAGTTAAAGGTTTCTTCAGAACTCTCAAACTGTTAGGACTCTTTTTAAGAGGAAGACAAAGCAGGCAGTAGTTCCCAGACATGGAGCTTACAATGGAACTTTCTTCATGGGCTATCTCTTGAGCTTAGTGACTTGTACAACATATTCATGGAAATGACAGGGTGGGAGTCTTAGTGAATATTCCACCTCAAATACAAAGCCATTGATATGAGACCTTCTTAATAACCCAAATGTGAAGTGAAGTGAAAGTCGCTCAGTCGTATCTGACTCTGTAATGTATGGAAAAGCCATGGAATTCTTCAGGAAAAAAATACTGGAGTGGGTAGCCTATCCTTTGTCCCAAGGATCTTCCTGACCCAGGAATCAAACCAGGGTCTCCTGCATTGCAGGTGGATTCTTCACTATCTGAGCTACAAGGAAAGCCTCAATAACCTAAATCGAGGACCCCCAAGCTCATGCTCATGGTATATTCAGTCCTGTAGCATCAATCCTGCTTGGTGAAAAATGGTAACACTGGCAGGCAGTCCTACCAGTGATAACAGGTGCTCTTGTCCTTATCAAAGAAACAGAAAACCACTGCACAGAAAAAAAGAAAAAGAGTATACTATGCAATGTTCTGTATTATTTATGATATCATGGGCTCACCAGAAGCTTATCTGAGGATTCCAGTCTTGAATGCAATATGAGCTCTCTATCTGAATCTAAGTACATTCAAATCTCTACTTGCCTAATTGTCTTCATCCAAGAAATGGACCGACCTCATGTCCAATACCCATTTATAAGGTTACTCTGATTTGGCTGAACTTCTTTGGCAGTGTTGCTGTTGTGGAACCAGCTGCACAGAAGCCATGCTCATCGAACAACTTGGATCAACTTGTAATTATAATGAAAGAGAAATAGAATTAATTTTATAGTTCTGAATTGTTCCACTTTCCCATCACTAAAATTACATAATGAAATTATGAAATATTATTGGCAGAAGCCAAACAGGGCTGAATGAAAGAAAGATATGGAGAAGCTAGGCAGTGCAAAAAACACGAGGACATGGCAACACTTCCTACATGTTGATGGATAATAACTAGAGAAGGGCATGGCAACCCACTCCAGTATTCTTGCCTGGAAAATTCCATGGACTGAGGAGCCTGGTAGGCCCCAGTACATGGGGTTGCAAAGAGTTGGACACAACTGAGCGACTGAGCACACAGGTAATAATTACTGCTGTTTTAATTTCCTTGGTATCCATGCATTCATTTATCCAGTAGATTTTATTGATAGCTTACTCTGTACCTAAGGCTGTTTTGTGCATGCTCAGTCATTCAGCTGTGTCCAATTCTTTGGGATCCCATGGATCTTACCCACCAGGCTCCTCTGTCCATGGA
The DNA here is from genome assembly GCA_022376925.1 of Tragulus kanchil. NCBI lineage: Eukaryota > Metazoa > Chordata > Mammalia > Artiodactyla > Tragulidae > Tragulus > Tragulus kanchil. Next base: position 69,156,791 of record JAIOJX010000003.1, on the reverse strand, counting down.
ATTCTCCAGGCAAGAATGCTGGAGTGAGTTGTCATTTCCTCCTCCAGAGGATCTTCCTGACCCAGGGACTGAACTTGAATCTCTTGCGTCTCCTTGCATTGGAGACAGATTCTTTACCACAGAGTCACCTGGGAAGCCCAAGGGCTAGGTAAGGTGCTAGATAAAATGGTGACCAAACATGGTCCCCACCTCCAGGCAGTCTCCAGTATTTTATCCATAAAAGAAAAATTTTCAAATATATTTGAAGAGCAGATGGTTGATCTCTATTTTTTATAGCATTTAAATGAAATGAATCAGACAGTATACTGCCCAGAGGAATTCTTTTAAAATGACTTTTATCAATGATATGGTAAAGATTTCTACCCTTGGACTTGAATCTAAAACCTAAATACCCACTATTTAGACATGTTTTGGTACAATAGAGGAAAATTTCTGGTTGAGTACAGTTGAAATTGTACCTAAAGCATAAAAATTACCTTCCACAAGCTTTGAGGAATTAAAACAATACTTTCTTTGCACCTTAATTAAAGTCAGGAAAGAATTGCACTTTGTCAGGCCCGACAACCACCACCTTTTATTTCAACTGTGTTAATTAAAATACCTAGCAACTTGGCAGAAGTCTTACCGATGAACCGAACCACCACTTACCTCTTTTAGAAACAGCTATCAAATTCTAAATGAAGGCTGGGCAACAACAGCTGTAAGCTCACTATATGCATACTGAGTAAACATTTTTATTTTTTCCACCCACAATCCCATGTCTAGGCTAAAACCTCATGTCAGAATAGTGTGGGCAACAAGAAAGCAGCTGTAATTTCTTTGTCTGAGCTCCCTATGGCCAAACACTTTACCAGTGGAGGGGAAAAAAACAATAAAAAGTATTTCCCCCCCTCTCTTTTGGATGTAATTTTTAGCATTTACCAAAGGTATCTGGGATAGTGAATAATTCTCAACCTTTATTTACCACCCCTGCCCCATACACAGATGTCCTCAGTGGCTCAGTTGTGTCCAACCCCATGGACTGTAGCCCTCTGGCTCCTCCGTCCATGGGTTACCCAGGCAAGAAAACTGGAGTGGGTTGTCATTTCCTCCTCCAGAGGATCCTCCTGACCCAGGGATCGAACCTGGGTCTCCTGCACTGCACGTGAATTCTTTACCACTTGGCCACCTATAGAAGCCATTTACAAATTCATACCTCCAAGTCCTAAATTAACTATATCTTTTTATTTTCCGTACTTTGCTTTGGCCATGTCATGCAGCATGAGGGATCTTCGTTCCCCAACCAGGGATCAAACCTGCACCCCCTGCACGGGAAGTGTGGAGTCTTAACCACTGGATACCAGTGGAATCCCTGAATTTCTGTATTCTTGATGTTCTGGAATCTGAGTTCTAGCTCCCAGTCACATGCTTTTCATATGCAAAGCAATCAAGCCAGAGCTTGTATTCTTTTTTTTTTTTTTTAAGATTTATTTATTTATTTACTTTGGGCGGGGGTTGGGTTGGGGAGGGAGGGGGGCGGGCGGGCCACTTCTATTGGTCTTTTATTTCTCTATTTTCATCCATCTTTGTTCTTTGGCTCCTGTGGGCCTCCCATCGCGGTGGCGTCTGTCGTTGCAGAGCACAGGCTCTGGGCGCATGCGCTCCAGAGCTCCGGCTCGGTGATTGGACACATAGGTCCAGCCGCTCCGCCGCACGTGGGATCTTCCCAGGCCAGGGCTCGAACCGGCGCCCCTTGCAGTGCAAGGCGGTGTCCTTACCCACTGGACCACCAGGGGAAGCCCCAGAGCTTGTATTCTTTACCGATTCCTCCATCAGGTCCTTATACTCCTTATACTACCTCTGCTTACTCATCCCAAGGTCAGGCCCCAGACAGCTAGAGACAGCCCTGTTCTCCAGAAGAAAGTGAAGTCACTCATGTCAGAATAGTGTGGGCAACAAGAAAGCAGCTGTAATTTCTTTGTCTGAGCTCCCTATGGCCAAACACTTTACCAGTGGAGGGGAAAAAAACAATAAAAAGTATTTCCCCCCCTCTCTTTTGGATGTAATTTTTAGCATTTACCAAAGGTATCTGGGATAGTGAATAATTCTCAACCTTTATTTACCACCCCTGCCCCATACACAGATGTCCTCAGTGGCTCAGTTGTGTCCAACCCCATGGACTGTAGCCCTCTGGCTCCTCCGTCCATGGGTTACCCAGGCAAGAAAACTGGAGTGGGTTGTCATTTCCTCCTCCAGAGGATCCTCCTGACCCAGGGATCGAACCTGGGTCTCCTGCACTGCACGTGAATTCTTTACCACTTGGCCACCTATAGAAGCCATTTACAAATTCATACCTCCAAGTCCTAAATTAACTATATCTTTTTATTTTCCGTACTTTGCTTTGGCCATGTCATGCAGCATGAGGGATCTTCGTTCCCCAACCAGGGATCAAACCTGCACCCCCTGCACGGGAAGTGTGGAGTCTTAACCACTGGATACCAGTGGAATCCCTGAATTTCTGTATTCTTGATGTTCTGGAATCTGAGTTCTAGCTCCCAGTCACATGCTTTTCATATGCAAAGCAATCAAGCCAGAGCTTGTATTCTTTTTTTTTTTTTTTAAGATTTATTTATTTATTTACTTTGGGCGGGGGTTGGGTTGGGGAGGGGGGGGGGCGGGCGGGCCACTTCTATTGGTCTTTTATTTCTCTATTTTCATCCATCTTTGTTCTTTGGCTCCTGTGGGCCTCCCATCGCGGTGGCGTCTGTCGTTGCAGAGCACAGGCTCTGGGCGCATGCGCTCCAGAGCTCCGGCTCGGTGATTGGACACATAGGTCCAGCCGCTCCGCCGCACGTGGGATCTTCCCAGGCCAGGGCTCGAACCGGCGCCCCTTGCAGTGCAAGGCGGTGTCCTTACCCACTGGACCACCAGGGGAAGCCCCAGAGCTTGTATTCTTTACCGATTCCTCCATCAGGTCCTTATACTCCTTATACTACCTCTGCTTACTCATCCCAAGGTCAGGCCCCAGACAGCTAGAGACAGCCCTGTTCTCCAGAAGAAAGTGAAGTCACTCATTTGTCTCCAACTCTTTGTGACCCATAGACAAGCCATGGAATTCTCCAGGCAAGAATACTGGAGTGGGTAGCCTTTCCCTTCTCCAGGGGAATCTTCCCAACCTAGGAACTGAGCCCAGGTCTCCTGCATTGTAGGTGGATTCTTTACTGTCTGAGCCACCAGGGAAGCCCAGGAATCCTGGAGTGGGTAGCCTATCCCTTCTCCAGGGGATCTGCCTGACCGAGGGGTCAAACTGGGGCCTCCTGTGTTGCAGGTGGATTCTTTACCAGCTGAGCTACAAGGGAAGCCCATCTCGTCTCCAGAGACTGCTAACATTTTTCAAACTGGCCTCTCCTAACTTGGGTATCCTGCCTTGCCCACTGAAAAGAAACACAGTAAAAGCTCCTACTCATGCTTTTGTCTTGTTTCTTGTTACTCCTGACTAACCCTGGTGCTTCTCCATGTGGTCCCATGAGACATAATGTGCCCCCTTCCTCCTAGGAACAAACTATGTTTTTAATGTTTTGGTTTCTTGGCTCCAAGGCAGGTGAGATCTTAGCTCCCTGATCAGGGATCAAACCTGCAACCTCTGCACTGGAAGACAAAGTCTAGACCAGTGGACCACCAGGACCACCCAAACTATCTTTTTTTTTTTTATTTTAACTTTGGCCTCTTTTATTGGTTTTTTATTTATTTTCATCCATCTTTATTATTTGGCCTGTGTGGACCTCCCATTGAAGTAGCCTTTCTTGTTGCAGAGCACTGGCTCTGGGCGCATGTGCTCCAGAGTGCTGTCTTGTAATTGGACACACTCGCCCAGCTGCTTAGCATGTGGGATCTTCCCAGGCCAGGGATCAAACTGGTGCCCCTTGTTCTGCAAGGTGGACTCTCTACCTAGTGGGCCACCAGGGAAGCCCCAAATTATCTTTTTAATATAAATTGTATCCTTACTTGTTGGCCTTACCACATACGAATAATAATGAAACCCACATTTCACAATAGGCCCAGACTTGAGTAAGTCCTAGGTCCCATGTGAAACTGCCCATCTGCCACCTGATTCAGACACATTTCAATCTCAATGTGTTTAAAGCATAACTTTTCATTTTCCCCAAATTACATCCCCTCACCACCAAAAAGCCTTGCCATTTATCCAATTACTTGAGCTTGAAAAATGCTCAAATGAGTTGTCTATAAATCTGCAAAAGTAAATTAGATGAATGCTTTCAGTTGCTCAGAAACCCTCCATGAGATCCATTGTATTTTAGATGGAATCACGGTTCTTAAGAGGGTTGAGTGAGTACTAAGTCGTGACTTACTTTTTGTAACCCATGGACTAAAGCCCACCTGGGTCCTCTGTCCATGGGATTTTCCAGTCAGGAATACCAGTTTGGGTAGCCATTCCCTTCTCCAGGGATCTTCCTGACCCAGGGATGGAACCAGTGTCTACTGCATTGCAGGTGGATTTTTTTTACCACTGAACTACCTGGGAAGCCTCTTAGAGGGTTAATGTCTCTGAATGACATGGCTTCTGCTCACTCTCCCTCTACTTTGCTTTCCTTCAGCTCCCCTGGTCTTCTTTCAGTTCTGAAGAGATGAAGCTCTTTTCTACCTCAGGCCTTGGCAGAAATGGCCCACACTGTTCCTTCTGAGTGTCTCACTTTCTTCCGAGTCTTCCTTGGTCTAAAAATCCTTCTCACCTACTAGGGCTCAGCTTAAATTCAGCTTGGGGCTTCCCTGATGGCTCAGATGGTAAAAGAATCTGCCGGCAATGGAGGAGACCCAAGTTCTATCTCTGGGTTGGATCCCTTGGAGAAGGGAATGGCAACCCACTCCAGTATTCTTGCTTGCAGAAGTCCACGGAGAGAGGAGCCTGGGATGCTACAGCCCATGGCATTGCAAAGAGTCAGATGTGTCTGAGAGACCAACACTTTAAATGCAGCTTAGTGAAGACTGGGCTTGGCCTAGTTCAGCTCATTTCAGTTCAGTTGCTCAGTCATGTCTGACTATGTGCAATCCCATGGACTGCAGCACGCCAGGCTTCCCTGTCCTTCACCATCTCCCCAAGTTTGCTTAAACTCACATTCATTGAGTCGGTGATGCCATTCAAGCATCTTGTCCTCTGTCATCCCCTTCTTCTGCCCTCCATTTTCCCCAGTAGCAGGCTCTTTTCCAAGGAGCATCTCTCTGTATCAGATGGCCAAAGTATTGGAGTTTCAGCTTCAGCATCAGTCCTTCCAATGAACACCCAGGACTGATCTCCTTTAGGATGGACTGGTTGGATCTCCTTGCAGTCCAAGGGACTCTCAAGAGTCTTCTCCAACACCACAGTTCAAAAGCATCAATTTTTCGGTGCTCAGCTTTCTTTATAGTCCAACTGCCAGTTTCCCACTTGCCTAGGGAAGTTTAAATATCTCCTATATTTCCTTTTTATTCCTAAGTCGTGACTTACTTTTTGTAACCCATATGCCACTGGGTCCTCTGTCCATGGGATTTTCCATCAGGAATACCAGTTTGGGTAGCCATTCCCTTCTCCAGGGATCTTCCTGACCCAGGGATGGAACCAGTGTCTACTGCATTGCAGGTGGATTTTTTTTACCACTGAACTACCTGGGAAGCCTCTTAGAGGGTTAATGTCTCTGAATGACATGGCTTCTGCTCACTCTCCCTCTACTTTGCTTTCCTTCAGCTCCCCTGGTCTTCTTTCAGTTCTGAAGAGATGAAGCTCTTTTCTACCTCAGGCCTTGGCAGAAATGGCCCACACTGTTCCTTCTGAGTGTCTCACTTTCTTCCGAGTCTTCCTTGGTCTAAAAATCCTTCTCACCTACTAGGGCTCAGCTTAAATTCAGCTTGGGGCTTCCCTGATGGCTCAGATGGTAAAAGAATCTGCCGGCAATGGAGGAGACCCAAGTTCTATCTCTGGGTTGGATCCCTTGGAGAAGGGAATGGCAACCCACTCCAGTATTCTTGCTTGCAGAAGTCCACGGAGAGGAGCCTGGGATGCTACAGCCCATGGCATTGCAAAGAGTCAGATGTGTCTGAGAGACCAACACTTTAAATGCAGCTTAGTGAAGACTGGGCTTGGCCTAGTTCAGCTCATTTCAGTTCAGTTGCTCAGTCATGTCTGACTATGTGCAATCCCATGGACTGCAGCACGCCAGGCTTCCCTGTCCTTCACCATCTCCCCAAGTTTGCTTAAACTCACATTCATTGAGTCGGTGATGCCATTCAAGCATCTTGTCCTCTGTCATCCCCTTCTTCTGCCCTCCATTTTCCCCAGTAGCAGGCTCTTTTCCAAGGAGCATCTCTCTGTATCAGATGGCCAAAGTATTGGAGTTTCAGCTTCAGCATCAGTCCTTCCAATGAATATTCAGGGTTGATCTCCTTTAGGGTTGACTGGTTTGACCTCCTTGCAGTCCAAGGGACTCTCAAGAGTCTTCTCCAACACCACAGTTCAAAGGCATAAAATTTTCCATGCTCAGCCTTCTTTATGGTCCAACTGTCAAATTCATACATGACCCCTGTATTCCTACTTGCCTAGGGAAGTTTAAATATCTCCTATATTTCCTCTATTTCCCTATATTTCCCCCACAATTTTTTTTTTTTATTTTTAGACCACTCATCATGATCTATAACCATCTGAAAATGTTACCCATTTACCTGCCCACTGTTTCTTTTTCCCACCCTTAGAAGAACTATAAAGACATGGATTCCTTATGTTTTCTTCATTGTTCTAAAACCCACATCTAGTATTGTACCTGACACGAAATTGCTAGATAATGAATACTTAGTGAATGAGGAAATCAGTAAGGGAATGTGTGTGTCTGCATGTCCATCTATACACCTAAATTATCGCCTGTGGCTGATAGACTATATGCTGGGGTTATATACAGTTCCCCAAAACTCCTAGCTGTAAGTTCATCTGTTTCTTTTCTTCCCTAAAAAGTATATTTCAAAACAAGTATAATTTACATTTAAAATCTGTCCATTTCAGTATATATTTCTTTTCCACACAGCAACATGGAAAAGCCATCAGTGGACAGGTAGATACAAATAAATTTTCTCTAGGTAAGAAGGATCATTAAGAATTTCTTCTTATACTTGACAAAAAGAAAAATTCATGCATGTGTTAACAAGCTTTACTTGCTTACTCTGTGCCAGACACAGATATGAACAGATTTAAGATGAATAAACACACTGACGGCAGCACGCCCCCACGGGCATCTTGAACTGGGCTTTAAATACTTCAGGGCTCAAGTTTTCAACATTCAGCAAGACTTTTGTTGCTTAAACTCTTTGAGTCGGTGATGCCCTTCAAGCATCTTGTCCTCTGTCATCCCCTTCTTCTGCCCTCCATTTTCCCCAGTAGCAGGCTCTTTTCCAATGAGTCAGCTCTTTGTATCAGGTGGCCAAAGTATTGGAGTTTCAGCTTCAGCATCAGTCCTTCCAATGAACACCCAGGACTGATCTCCTTTAGGATGGACTGGTTGGATCTCCTTGCAGTCCAAGGGACTCTCAAGAGTCTTCTCCAACACCACAGTTCAAAGGCATAAAATTTTCCATGCTCAGCCTTCTTTATGGTCCAACTGTCAAATTCATACATGACCCCTGTATTCCTACTTGCCTAGGGAAGTTTAAATATCTCCTATATTTCCTCTATTTCCCTATATTTCCCCCACAATTTTTTTTTTTTATTTTTAGACCACTCATCATGATCTATAACCATCTGAAAATGTTACCCATTTACCTGCCCACTGTTTCTTTTTCCCACCCTTAGAAGAACTATAAAGACATGGATTCCTTATGTTTTCTTCATTGTTCTAAAACCCACATCTAGTATTGTACCTGACACGAAATTGCTAGATAATGAATACTTAGTGAATGAGGAAATCAGTAAGGGAATGTGTGTGTCTGCATGTCCATCTATACACCTAAATTATCGCCTGTGGCTGATAGACTATATGCTGGGGTTATATACAGTTCCCCAAAACTCCTAGCTGTAAGTTCATCTGTTTCTTTTCTTCCCTAAAAAGTATATTTCAAAACAAGTATAATTTACATTTAAAATCTGTCCATTTCAGTATATATTTCTTTTCCCCCCAGCAACATGGAAAAGCCATCAGTGGACAGGTAGATACAAATAAATTTTCTCTAGGTAAGAAGGATCATTAAGAATTTCTTCTTATACTTGACAAAAAGAAAAATTCATGCATGTGTTAACAAGCTTTACTTGCTTACTCTGTGCCAGACACAGATATGAACAGATTTAAGATGAATAAACACACTGACGGCAGCACGCCCCCACGGGCATCTTGAACTGGGCTTTAAATACTTCAGGGCTCAAGTTTTCAACATTCAGCAAGACTTCTTGCAAACCTCTCCAACAGATTGGCAGAAATGAGTAATAGAAAGCATTTGAAATCTCATGCTTGATATTAACTCTGGGTCATAGATTGAATCTCTGAGGTCAAGTAGACAGGCAGGAGGATGGAAAAAATATTTACCAGATATAAACTCTGCTTGATTTTATCTTTACATCATCTCGTTAGAACAGAAGTTCTCAAAATGTGCTTCCAATGTGCCCGAGCCCCACCCCAGACCTACAGAATCAGATACTCGGGGTGAGGCGTTTTCATCTGTGCTTCGACAAGCCCTACGGGTTATTTTGATGCATGCTAACATTTGAGAACCACTTCTCGAGCAACGTAGACTTAGCTTAGTCAGTTAAGTCACTGTTTAAAAAAAAAGAGGTCAGAATTCCAGGCAGGATTTAGAACTTATTCTAAGTCAGTATTTCTCAACCTTTGGCTGCATATTAAAATCACTAGAGGAGTTAAAGAAAAAAAACAACAAATGCTTGGGTCTTAGCTCCAGAGATTCAAGTTCCCAGGACTGGCTTTGGCTTTGGGATTGTTAAAAACTCTCTGGGTGCCTTTTTTTTTTTTTTTTTTTTAATTAAAAAAAATTTTTTTTAACATTTATTTTATTTAGCTTTTGGCGGGTGGGGGGGGGAGGGAGGGGGGGTGGGGAGGGAGGGGTGTGGGCGGGCCACTTCTATTCATCTTTCATTTATCTATTTTCATACATCTTTGTTCTTTGGCCTGTGTGGGCCTCCCATCGCGGTGGCCTCTGTCGTTGCAGAGCGCCGGCTCTGGGCGCGTGCGCTCCAGAGCTCCGGCTCGGTAATTGGACACATCAGTCCAGTCGCTCCGCGGGCACGTGCGATCTTCCCAGGCCAGGGATCGAACCGGCACCCCTTGCACTGCAAGGCGGTGTCCTTACCCACTGGACCACCAGGGAACCCCCCCTTTTTTTAATTTTTAAGTTTTATCTGTTTATTTACTTATGGCTATGCTGGGCCTTCATGGCTGTGTGGGCTTTTCCCTAGTTGTGGTGAGCTGGGTACTTCTCTCTAGTTGAAGTACATGGCCGTCTTATTGCCATGGCTTCCCTTGTTGTTGAGCGCAGGCTCTAGGGCCCGAGGGCTCAGGAGTTGCAGTTCTGGGCTTTAGATCACAGGCTCAGTAGTTGAGGCTCAGGGCTTGGTTTTTTTGCAGCATGTGAGATCTTCCCAGACCAGGGATCGAACCTGTGTCTTCTATATTGGCAGATGAATTCTTTACCACTGAGCCACCGAGGAAGCCCTCTCCGGGTGCTTTTGATGCCTGACCAGGACTAAGAAACTATTCTGTCTAGGCTATAGGTAGTATTTAGGAAGGCTGGTCCTTGTTTTCATCTTTAAACTTTTTATTTTCAGAGTTTTATTTTCTGGCACTAGTAGCTTTCGGTAACATAAGGAGATAATGAGCGTGTATTTACTCCACTGAAATGCAAAGGCCAAGAGTACTTAATTTACTGTTACTTGGAATAAAATTTGGCAAATTTCACTCAAATGACTTGATTCATCAGTGCTAAAACATTATTAAGAGCTAAACTAATCTCATAAATAAGAGTTTTTAAAAAAGTCAATATTTTTCTCCCTGCAGCTTCACAATTTGTTGAAATTTTATTGCTGGACCATGCATACTCTTTCTCATAAAATGGGTCATTAAGCTGGATCAGCATCAATAGGTGTCATCTTTGATATACCCATCGCTATTCTGGTACAAGTGATGAAGTGATGAGACTTTATTTTTTCCAAGAGTTTTTCCTGATGTGGGACATTTTAAAATGATTGAATCTGTTACAATGCCACTTCTGCTTGTTGTTTTGCTTGTGTGCCCACAAGGCATGTGGGATCTTAGCTCCCTGACCAGGGATTGAACCCGCACCCCCTCCAAAGGAAGATGAAGTCTTAACCACTGGACCACCAGAGAAGTCCCAATGGGAACTGTTCTTAAAAACCAGTTTGCCACTGTTCCACAGAAAAACACACACTGACTATAAAACTGTGTGGCTAGCTATCTCAACCTTCCTGATCTCCACCCGATCTGCTCTCTTCCTCCAAGGCCCCCCTCTTGTTGGGGTTGCTCTCTCTCACCTTCTTGGTCCCTACTGAAGCTCCCCATTACTGTCTTCCCTCTGATGTCTTATCAGTAAATCTCAGTTTCCTTAAGTTCTAGAGACATCTGGAATTAATTTCAGTGCACTGTCAACCAACTAGACTTTTTTTTCTTCCCGACCTACCAAACACACAGTTACTTAATAGTTACAGCACCTCTTTTCATCAAAACCATGATCAGAAATATCTGCCTGCTTCCACACTTGAGGATACCCTAAGTAGTATGGGAGCCACACTGAGGAGAGTAACAGTACATCTTAGAAACAGGACTCCTTCAATTGGGCCTCAATCCTCTGGGACCCTAACATCTCCCTCCTTAGCCCAGGGAGGTCAAGGGGCCCCATGTTGTTTAGATTCAGTTTCTCTCCCTCCCTTTGAAGTGGGTTGCTGGACCCTGCTTCCTTTGTGTTTGCCATTTGTCTCATCAAATTTTTGCAAAACACTCTGCAGCATTTTCACTCCAATTCGATTCCTTTGGACTGAGAACTTCAGCTCTCTTCCCCCAGGTTGTGGGCTGGCAACCTACCCTTACCCTGGTTCAACTAAGGGTCACGACCCCTTCCTGCGTACACGGGACACTCCAGATCCTTATTTCTGTAAGATGTGATGCAGACAGCTTTCCTTAATTCACACAGACCATTCTGGTGTGAATGCATAAACCCAGGTTTTCATAGGTCAGTATCCACTCAGTATTGAGACAAAAATGAGTATCCGCTGGAGCACATGTGCTCTTCAAGGTGGCACTAGTGGTAAAGAACCCACATGCCAATGCAGGAGACTCATTCCTGGTGTGGGGATGCCATTTTCCCAGAGAAAGGGGACAGTCCTAAGAGTTTTTCCAGGGATTTGAACCAATGCCACTTCTGCTTGTTGTTTTGCTTGTGTGCCCACAAGGCATGTGGGATCTTAGCTCCTGACCAGGATTGAACCCGCACCTCCAAAGGAAGATGAAGTCTTAACCACTGGACCACCAGAGAAGTCCCAATGGGAACTGTTCTTAAAAACCAGTTTGCCACTGTTCCACAGAAAAACACACACTGACTATAAAACTGTGTGGCTAGCTATCTCAACCTTCCTGATCTCCACCCGATCTGCTCTCTTCCCCCAAGGCCCCCCTCTTGTTGGGGTTGCTCTCTCTCACCTTCTTGGTCCCTACTGAAGCTCCCCATTACTGTCTTCCCTCTGATGTCTTATCAGTAAATCTCAGTTTCCTTAAGTTCTAGAGACATCTGGAATTAATTTCAGTGCACTGTCAACCAACTAGACTTTTTTTTCTTCCCGACCTACCAAACACACAGTTACTTAATAGTTACAGCACCTCTTTTCATCAAAACCATGATCAGAAATATCTGCCTGCTTCCACACTTGAGGATACCCTAAGTAGTATGGGAGCCACACTGAGGAGAGTAACAGTACATCTTAGAAACAGGACTCCTTCAATTGGGCCTCAATCCTCTGGGACCCTAACATCTCCCTCCTTAGCCCAGGGAGGTCAAGGGGCCCCATGTTGTTTAGATTCAGTTTCTCTCCCTCCCTTTGAAGTGGGTTGCTGGACCCTGCTTCCTTTGTGTTTGCCATTTGTCTCATCAAATTTTGCAAAACACTCTGCAGCATTTTCACTCCAATTCGATTCCTTTGGACTGAGAACTTCAGCTCTCTTCCCCCAGGTTGTGGGCTGGCAACCTACCCTTACCCTGGTTCAACTAAGGGTCACGACCCCTTCCTGCGTACACGGGACACTCCAGATCCTTATTTCTGTAAGATGTGATGCAGACAGCTTTCCTTAATTCACACAGACCATTCTGGTGTGAATGCATAAACCCAGGTTTTCATAGGTCAGTATCCACTCAGTATTGAGACAAAAATGAGTATCCGCTGGAGCACATGTGCTCTTCCAAGGTGGCACTAGTGGTAAAGAACCCACATGCCAATGCAGGAGACTCAGGTTCGATCCCTAGGTTGGGATGATCCCCTGGAGAAGGAAATGGCAACCGACTCCAGTATTCTTGCCCAGAGAACCCCATGAACAGAAGAGCCTGGTGGGCTGCAATTTATAGGACCGCAAAGCGTTGGACATGACTGAAGCAACTTAGAATGCATGCATACAAAACACATGCAAGCCCATGTTTTTAAGCAATGTGGCTTGCACATGCCAAGAAGACAATAAAATGCTATCCAACTGAATTAACTACATTCAGTATCAATCTCTCTAGACGAATTTACATCTCCATTCTAGTTGATAGTGACCCAAATGATTTGCTTTAAACTGTCAAGTATCAACAAGAGAGTAGTAAATAAGGATTAAGAATACAGAAAATATATCAAAGAAAAGTCACAACGCTGCTTGTATATGCCTCATTTCCCTCAGTAAGGGGGGAATCCTACCAGTAAGACTAGCTCTGAGCCAAATTATGTAATAGACTAGGAAGAAAATTAGCATCAGTATGGGCTTTTTTGCTACCCTTTCCCCTTTTCCTGCTCCTGAAATGTTCTCGTATTCAGTAAGTTGTTGACAAATCTCTTGAGGAGCTGTGATATCTGCATTTTACTTGGGGAATTCTTAGTGACTTTTGCATATAGACCTCAAAGAAACTAATTCTAATATGAATTTTCAGGTATCATGGCAGGCAGTGGGTGAGATATTTTTGCATAGGAGGACCTACCTTGTGCCCCTTGAGTTGTACACACATGTGGACAAACTTGGCACTTGACTCATCACTTGGTTTATTTCCTACAAGCAGGATTACTTCAGGAGCAATAATAATGTCTCCCCAAAGATGGCCGCAACCTAATCCTTGGGGAATCTGAGAATATGTTAGTCTATGTGGCAAAGAGGAAGTAAGATTGCATATTAACTTAAGGTTGCTAATGAGCTGTCCATAACATGGAGAGATTCAAAGAGCTGACTCAGTAGAAAAGACCCACATGCTGAGAAAGACTGACTGAAGGCAGGGGAAGAGGATGAGATGGTTGGATGACATCACTGGTACAATGGACATGAGTCTGTGCAAACTCCAGAGATAGTGAAGGACAGAGAAGTCTGGCATGCTGTGGTCCATTGAGTGGCAAACAGTTGGACATGACTTAGCAACTGAAAAACAACAACAAAATGATGATAACAGGTTTCACGGACTGTTCTTTTGACAATCCAATAAGTCGACTGGGATAGATTTCTGGTTACACAGGAAGGACACACTGTTTCCTCTCTCTTCTACCTGGGGCTCCATACTAGCCTGCCACCATAAATCTTGCCATGATGGTTCCATTCAAAACTGAGGGGGTATAATGAACAGATAATTGTCTAACAGACTTAATAGAAGTATCTTTTGAATATATTCGTGTAATTTTTTAGGAAAGAGAGAGAAACAGAACAAGAGCTATTAGCAAATACTAAAAAAAACCTGTTTATGTATAGCTTATCACTGTGGATATAAAATGACTCCTGAGCTAGTAGATGCTCTGAAGAAGCATTCCAGGAATTCAAAGTTCAAAAGATTATTATAAACCATACTTTCTTTCCATTAATAGTAAAAAAAGGGAAAGGAATGCTGATGGGGTCTTGGTCTCATCAACTCTTAAAAGCAACAAGAATGCAGCTCGATTCCACCTGTTAACATGGAAGAGCAATAGAGGTGGGTCCAAAAATATCCTATAAAGGTATCTAGATGACTGAGAGAACAGTCATCCCACTAAAAGAAAGGATGACCACAGAAGCATCACGTGTGATAACAGCTACCTAACTGCTGCAAGAATTAAATGCCAAACCAAAGTACCATTCAGGAATAACTCATAATGTGAAAAGATATTTCCAGTCTTTTTTCATATTATTGCTTAAGAACTGAGAGCAGGACATGCTATCAACTCATTAAAGTGTAAAACTGGTTGTCAAGTAGCGATCCACGAGGATCCCACGGGAGAAGTATGCGTGTGCACCTGTGTGGGCAACGGCCCTATCTCAAAGTAACTTGTGGGTAAAAATAGAAATGTATGCAAAATGCTTTCTGAATTCTACTTCATAAAGATACTGAAGGATCATTAAAATACAAGAATGGGTCTATATGGGTATATTATCCCTGATGTTAGTTGCTGAGTCATGTCTGCCTCTTTGTGACCCCATGGACTATGGTCTGCCAGGCTCCTCTGTCCATGGGATTCTCTAGACTAGAATACTGGAGTGGGTTGTCATTTCCTTCTCCAGGGGACCTTCCTGACCCAGGAATTGAACCTGGGTCTCCTACATTACAGGCAGATTCTTTACCCTCTGAGCCACCAGCGAAGCCTCTGTATTACCCCTAAGAAAGTAATAAGAATATGGCAGAACCTGTATTAAGTTATCTTGCCAGATTCAAAGGAGCCTTTATCACAAATTTAGTTGTACCTATTATTTACAATTAAAAACCTTGGGTCAAGTAACTCAATCACCATGGATTAGGCAACTACCTAGGAAGGCAATATCATGTTTTTCTTGAGAATTATACAAGAGCCTTTACTCACAATCAGTCTATACACCTGTGTTCTCTGTTGGCCTTATTTTCACCTGATTCCTTAACTCTTCGTCTCAGGAATCTGTAAGTTAAACCACTCTGTTTAAAACTCTGGTCACTGGATATTTGGAGATAGTAATAACAAAGTGTCAAATGCTCTTTTAATTCATGTTTTTATAATCACATGAACTCAGTTTACTTCATTTTCTCATGGAAAAAATTGTTATAAAATTCTAAAATTATCCTTTAACTTTTAAAATAAGTAGTAAGACTTTAAAATACCATCTCTACATGAATATAGTAAGCTAGTAACTTAATCAACGTATTAAAACTTTAGAGATCTTTTAAAAAGACTTGAATCTCAAAATCAAATGCTATATTGTGTCTATAATTCTGAAGATTCTGTGAACGTGGTCTTCTCCACATTCATTATATAAATTCATACAGTGAATGTTTAATCAAGACTGGTTGACTTCCAGACCCCATTACATATCACATCACTTGGCAACACCATTTTATTCAGAAAAACTCTTGACATAAAATGGTTTACTAATCCTCTTTATCTCTGCCAGTGTTACTTTTCTCCCAAATTAAATGAAACATATATCAGGTAACATTTAACTGACTTTGTACTTTTTCTTATGGATGCTGACTTTTACCGCACACATACTTGAGGTGGTACAGGGAATGGGGAGGGGAAGAGGTGAGCAGTTTTCTCATCTTTGTCAAAATGATGCTGGAAAAGGGCAGTGAAGCAAATCTATTAAGAGTACAGAGATCTGGGGCATCCCTTGTGGTCCAGTGGGTCAAGAGTCCGCTTTGTGGTGCAAGGGGCACTGGTTCGATCCCTGGCCCAGGAGGATCCCACGTGCTGTGGAGCAGCTGGACCAGTGTGTCCAATTACGAGCCAGCACTCTGGAGCACATAGGTCCAGACAGGTGCTCTGCAAGGAGAGAAGTCACTGCAATGGGAGGCCCACACAGGCCAAAGAATAAAGATGGATGAGAACAAAATAAATAAAAAACCAGTAAAGGAGGCCAAAAATTTAAAAGTACAGAGATCTGGATCAGAGAGATAGATACCCATGAAGAGAATTACATCATAAAAAGTCCTTTGGTAACACCTTTATTGTGCTGGGACATGCTCTAGGCACTGATACATCAATGAAAGATAAAGATTAAAAAACAGATAGTTCTCATGAGGAGCATATAACAGGGTGGCTAACATTTGGAGATAGTAATAACAAAGTGTCAAATGCTCTTTTAATTCATGTTTTATAATCACATGAACTCAGTTTACTTCATTTTCTCATGGAAAAAATTGTTATAAAATTCTAAAATTATCCTTTAACTTTTAAAATAAGTAGTAAGACTTTAAAATACCATCTCTACATGAATATAGTAAGCTAGTAACTTAATCAACGTATTAAAACTTTAGAGATCTTTTAAAAAGACTTGAATCTCAAAATCAAATGCTATATTGTGTCTATAATTCTGAAGATTCTGTGAACGTGGTCTTCTCCACATTCATTATATAAATTCATACAGTGAATGTTTAATCAAGACTGGTTGACTTCCAGACCCCATTACATATCACATCACTTGGCAACACCATTTTATTCAGAAAAACTCTTGACATAAAATGGTTTACTAATCCTCTTTATCTCTGCCAGTGTTACTTTTCTCCCAAATTAAATGAAACATATATCAGGTAACATTTAACTGACTTTGTACTTTTTCTTATGGATGCTGACTTTTACCGCACACATACTTGAGGTGGTACAGGGAATGGGGAGGGGAAGAGGTGAGCAGTTTTCTCATCTTTGTCAAAATGATGCTGGAAAAGGGCAGTGAAGCAAATCTATTAAGAGTACAGAGATCTGGGGCATCCCTTGTGGTCCAGTGGGTCAAGAGTCCGCTTTGTGGTGCAAGGGGCACTGGTTCGATCCCTGGCCCAGGAGGATCCCACGTGCTGTGGAGCAGCTGGACCAGTGTGTCCAATTACGAGCCAGCACTCTGGAGCACATAGGTCCAGACAGGTGCTCTGCAAGGAGAGAAGTCACTGCAATGGGAGGCCCACACAGGCCAAAGAATAAAGATGGATGAGAACAAAATAAATAAAAAACCAGTAAAGGAGGCCAAAAATTTAAAAGTACAGAGATCTGGATCAGAGAGATAGATACCCATGAAGAGAATTACATCATAAAAAGTCCTTTGGTAACACCTTTATTGTGCTGGGACATGCTCTAGGCACTGATACATCAATGAAAGATAAAGATTAAAAAACAGATAGTTCTCATGAGGAGCACGCACGTATATACTGCAGCTGGGAAAAATGGCTAACATTTACGTAGCACTTCCTCTGTACCAATTATATTTTAAACAGTTTACCTTTCATAAATCATTTAAGATAAACCACATTGATACAGTCCTAAGGGGACAAATAGCCTTAGAATTAGTGAAGGAATCTGATTCAACAGAAATTCAGGAAGCAGGTAGAATCGACTGGCTTTGTACCTAGGTGGATATGATGGTGACACAAAATGATTCTTGAAGTGTAGGTAGCACGAACAACTTTGTCTTAAATGCTTAACAGAATTTCTTATCTCTTTTTTAAGATTTTCTTTTTGATGTGAACCATTTTTTTAAGTATTGAATTTGTTACAATATTACCTCTACCTTGCTTTTCATTTTTGGCTGTGATGCGGGATCTCACCTCCCCAACCAGGGGTCAAACTTGTACCCCCTGCATTGAAAGGACAAGTCTTAACCACTGGACATCCAGGGAAGTGCCAAGAAACAGCCTACTTTTCTTAATTCTAGAGCAACGATGCAGTGCACTGAGTTTGGGGCTATTTCTGCATAAACATGTAAAGCAGGAGAGAGACTATGGGACCGCAAAACAGTTCTTTTCTGTCTCTTGGATTTCTGAAGTCTGCTGACCAGTTTTACCATTTATTTTCAACGCCTGAAGTGGCTCCCTTGAGTTGTGCTTGAAAACACTGTTTTCAGTGTTCTTCAATCATGCCTCTAACAGCAGTACAACTGCAGTGAAAGGTAACAGGCAACCTATTAGCAGGAGGAAATGATTAGAGCTTTCTGCACCAAGGAAACCAGCAAAGAAATGGTGAACAGGCTTGGCTGCTCTCTCAGTTTAGAGGAAAGTTGTCAGAGCTCTCCTGAAACAAAGAGGAGAACTGTATCCTGGCTTCCTTCATCAAAAAGTTCTAGAAAGGGGGCTTCCCTGGTGGTTCAGTGGATAAAGAGTACTACTTTTTGGTAAAAGCAGGTTCCTCTAATTTAATTTTCAAGTCTATAAAATTTACACTTCCAGGCATCAGAAAAGAGAAACAAAACATGTACAGTGAGCTTAAGAAGTAAGGTGCTTTGCATTTCCATGATTTGGCCAAAGTGAAAACTCATTATTACTAGATTAATGGAAATCTTGGCTTAGCTACTTACTAGTGCTCCAATAGCATTTGGAAGCATTCTTAGTCTTTAAAGTAAGCACTGAAGAAGTGTTCATTATTTTCCCACTTTCATCCCTGCATATCCCATCTTTACACCAAAAATAAACTTCACACACAATTGCTGAGAGAAAGGCAAGAGAAAAGAAGAAAGGAGGAAAGAAAAGGACAGAAGGAGGAAGGGAGAGAGAATAAAAGTTCCTACTCAGTCACTTGAGTCATGTCAGACTCTTGGCGACCCTATAGGCTGTAGCCCGCCAGGCTCCTCTGTCCATGGAATTCTCCAGGCAATAAGAGCAGAACACTAACTTGTTCTAATTTTTTTTTGTGAACCATTTTTTAAGTATTGAATTTGTTACAATATTACCTCTACCTTGCTTTTCATTTTGGCTGTGATGCGGATCTCACCTCCCCAACCAGGGTCAAACTTGTACCCCTGCATTGAAAGGACAAGTCTTAACCACTGGACATCCGGGGAAGTGCCAAGAAACAGCCTACTTTTCTTAATTCTAGAGCAACGATGCAGTGCACTGAGTTTGGGGCTATTTCTGCATAAACATGTAAAGCAGGAGAGAGACTATGGGACCGCAAAACAGTTCTTTTCTGTCTCTTGGATTTCTGAAGTCTGCTGACCAGTTTTACCATTTATTTTCAACGCCTGAAGTGGCTCCCTTGAGTTGTGCTTGAAAACACTGTTTTCAGTGTTCTTCAATCATGCCTCTAACAGCAGTACAACTGCAGTGAAAGGTAACAGGCAACCTATTAGCAGGAGGAAATGATTAGAGCTTTCTGCACCAAGGAAACCAGCAAAGAAATGGTGAACAGGCTTGGCTGCTCTCTCAGTTTAGAGGAAAGTTGTCAGAGCTCTCCTGAAACAAAGAGGAGAACTGTATCCTGGCTTCCTTCATCAAAAAGTTCTAGAAAGGGGGCTTCCCTGGTGGTTCAGTGGATAAAGAGTACTACTTTTTGGTAAAAGCAGGTTCCTCTAATTTAATTTTCAAGTCTATAAAATTTACACTTCCCGGCATCAGAAAGAGAAACAAAACATGTACAGTGAGCTTAAGAAGTAAGGTGCTTTGCATTTCCATGATTTGGCCAAAGTGAAAACTCATTATTACTAGATTAATGGAAATCTTGGCTTAGCTACTTACTAGTGCTCCAATAGCATTTGGAAGCATTCTTAGTCTTTAAAGTAAGCACTGAAGAAGTGTTCATTATTTTCCCACTTTCATCCCTGCATATCCCATCTTTACACCAAAAATAAACTTCACACACAATTGCTGAGAGAAAGGCAAGAGAAAAGAAGAAAGGAGGAAAGAAAAGGACAGAAGGAGGAAGGGAGAGAGAATAAAAGTTCCTACTCAGTCACTTGAGTCATGTCAGACTCTTGGCGACCCTATAGGCTGTAGCCCGCCAGGCTCCTCTGTCCATGGAATTCTCCAGGCAATAAGAGCAGAGTGGGTTGCCATTCCCTTCTCCAGGGGATCTTCCCCACCCAGGGGTAGAACCTGAGTCTTCTGCATTGCAGGTAGAATCTTTACCATATGAGCCACTACGGAAGTCTCATTGTATTCTTATAGTTTTTAGCAAATATATAATTATACTAATCACAACTGTGTAGGAGGCCATTGAATACCATGTTCTATTTCTCCCAGCTGCCAAAAGCAAACTTAAAGGGACAGACTGGAATGTTTTTGAGTTATGTAATATATACAACAAATAAATATTTGATTTGAGACGATGATATTTTAAGCATTTATGAAACATTTGCTTAGTTTCTTTTTTTTAAAAATTTTGACCTCTTCTATTGGTTTTTTATTTATTTATTTTCATCCATCTTTATTCTTTGGCCTGTGTGGGACTCCCATTGCAGTGGCCTCTCTCGTTGCAGAGCACCGGCTCTGGGCGCATGTGCTCCAGAGCACTGGCTCATAATTGGACACATTGGTCCAGCTGCTCTGCAGCACGTGGGATTTTCCCGTGCCAAGGTATGAACTGGTATCCCTTGCACTGCAGGGTGGACTCTTTACCCACTGGACCACCAGGGAAGCCCTTGCTTAGTTTTTAAAAGGTGATTATCATTTATTTTGAGGGTAAACAGAACCATGCTGAACCTCTGAAGATTTGTCTCGTGTAGATTCATATTCATGGGAAGATTAAATCATTTAGAAAAAGTTTCCTCTGAACTAAAACTAATAAAAACAGTACATCCATTCAATTTTGGAATGAATTTACAGAATAATAAGTAATAACATGTAGTTTATACTTCTTTATTTAAAAGGTACAACTTCTTTCATGGACACTGTACAGGTATTTCGTAGATTCATACTTTTTTTTTGGCCATGAGATCTTAGTGGCTTGTGGAGTCTTAGTTCCCTGACCAGGGGTTGAACCCATGCCCCTGCAGGGGAAGCATGGACTCCTAACCACTGGACTGTCAGGGAGTTCCTGATTCCTGCTTTTAAAGACAGGGGTCAGTCAATAGAAGCACCTTAATGACTTAAACTGTTCTGAACTGCTCAATGAAAAAAGAAAGACTTACAAATAATATGCCACAATCACCAACACCTCCTCCCAGGATCTGTATTCTGGTGGATCTGTGCTCTTTTACAGAATAAAAATACTTGCATCAGTGTCTGACGTTACTTCATTGTCTTTTTATAACTCCCCGAGGCACTAGTATCTTTCCTCTGGTTCTCATGTCACTAGCAATTAACTTTATTGCCAAGTATGCTTGCTTTACACCCTCTCGGCTGAATATCTGTATAATCTTTTAATGCTTGTACTCAGACCTCATTTTCCAACTTACTGCACTTATCTATATTTTTCCAGCCCTTGCTTTAAATTCAAACTAATGATCGATAATGACTTCGCTTTAAACCCTGAAGCTACTGGTCACCTTCCAGCAAAAACATGTACTCCTTCTAGCTAGAATGAAGAACTGTCAGTCTCCTTGTGTCTAAAGTACTCAATCGGCAAGTACCAACTAAAAATCTGAAAGCCTCGTCCCCAGCTGACATTTCACATACAGAAACGACTTTGCAGCTTCTCCTACTATGTCCAGAAGCTATTTATATCTTTCAGTAACATATGGATTAGGGATCTGGGCAGATGAAAAACTGGGCACCACCAAGTACAATCAAGACAGTGGCAACACATGGCTGGCTGGGGACCAGATGCTTTATAACGGCCAACACACAGATCATGTCTGATGCCCCAGTTTCGGTGTCGAAACTGGAGACAGACTCTCTTAGTCGGGGTACCCATGTCAAATGAGAGCTCAGATGAGGAGAAAGAAGCGGGCTCCTCCTACTTAGTATAGCCAGCCAGATGATCACATATCCTAATGCTTTATGAAGAAGTATCTTCCGTTAAAAGGTACAACTTCTTTCATGGACACTGTACAGGTATTTCGTAGATTCATACTTTTTGGCCATGAGATCTTAGTGGCTTGTGGAGTCTTAGTTCCTGACCAGGGGTTGAACCCATGCCCCTGCAGGGGAAGCATGGACTCCTAACCACTGGACTGTCAGGGAGTTCCTGATTCCTGCTTTTAAAGACAGGGGTCAGTCAATAGAAGCACCTTAATGACTTAAACTGTTCTGAACTGCTCAATGAAAAAAGAAAGACTTACAAATAATATGCCACAATCACCAACACCTCCTCCCAGGATCTGTATTCTGGTGGATCTGTGCTCTTTTACAGAATAAAAATACTTGCATCAGTGTCTGACGTTACTTCATTGTCTTTTTATAACTCCCCGAGGCACTAGTATCTTTCCTCTGGTTCTCATGTCACTAGCAATTAACTTTATTGCCAAGTATGCTTGCTTTACACCCTCTCGGCTGAATATCTGTATAATCTTTTAATGCTTGTACTCAGACCTCATTTTCCAACTTACTGCACTTATCTATATTTTTCCAGCCCTTGCTTTAAATTCAAACTAATGATCGATAATGACTTCGCTTTAAACCCTGAAGCTACTGGTCACCTTCCAGCAAAAACATGTACTCCTTCTAGCTAGAATGAAGAACTGTCAGTCTCCTTGTGTCTAAAGTACTCAATCGGCAAGTACCAACTAAAAATCTGAAAGCCTCGTCCCCAGCTGACATTTCACATACAGAAACGACTTTGCAGCTTCTCCTACTATGTCCAGAAGCTATTTATATCTTTCAGTAACATATGGATTAGGGATCTGGGCAGATGAAAAACTGGGCACCACCAAGTACAATCAAGACAGTGGCAACACATGGCTGGCTGGGGACCAGATGCTTTATAACGGCCAACACACAGATCATGTCTGATGCCCCAGTTTCGGTGTCGAAACTGGAGACAGACTCTCTTAGTCGGGGTACCCATGTCAAATGAGAGCTCAGATGAGGAGAAAGAAGCGGGGCTCCTCCTACTTAGTATAGCCAGCCAGATGATCACATATCCTAATGCTTTCTTCTGTTCATGAAGAAGTATCTTGATTTATGTCAGCATTTGGGGCTGACAGGTACACACCGCTCTACTGAAAATAGTTAACCAACAAGGACCTACTGCATAGCACAGGGAACTCTGCTCAATATGTGACAGCCTAAATGGGAAAAGAACTTGAAAAAGGATAGATATATGTATATGTGTAACTGAATCACTTTGTTGTACACCTGAAACTATTGTCACATTGTTAATCAACTCTACTCCAATATAACATAAAATTTTTTTTAAAGAGAGATATTGCAGAAAAAAAAGAGAAGTATCTTGAATCGGATGTTTTGAGACTTAAAACAAGCAAACAAGAAACATAAAAATGTACATAATGACCTTTTAATAAGAACTGAGGATAGCTTATATTAATATACTTTCTATAACTCTTCTTGTCATAAAGTTGTCTCACGTGAGGCAAAAAACTTGGGATGACTAAAAATACTTTAGACAGTGGTGCAAACTTAAACATTTCAGTGATTTATAGAAAATGCCTGCTTCTCTTTAAACTTTAAAATTGTATTATATGATATAACTGTTTATATAATATACTGACAACTATTTTATCTCCTGAGAAGAATTCTTTAAGACTAACAGCTCTCAACTGCTGTTTACCATGAATCCCTCCAATCTTAAGTCTATTTCACTGAAGGTTTCAAAGGCATTTTTACAGCAGCTAGTTCCATGTGTTTAAAAATGTGAAAGCTTTACTAAAAATCTGTTTTGGTGCCACAAGGATTTAAATTAATGCTAGGATAAGAGAATGTTCTAAAAGAATGCACAGGGTCCCCGGGGAATTGTTTATAGGAGCTTTTCATAGAAAATTATTTCATGGATCCTTATATGAAATAGAGCTTCTTTTGTCCATTTATTTATTCATTTATTTTAATCTTTGGAAAGTATTTATTCTGTATTCGCTCCTGGGTAGGTACTGTGGTATAAACATTAATGACATCTTTTTTGATTTGTAAAAGTTTCTTCTTTACTAAGGGAGATCATCACATTTGCAAATAATAAAAGGATATACCATTCCTGTTATAAATAAAGACAGAGACAGAAGTACAGATTTTGTTATCAAGATGTTGGGAGCAGGGCTTCCCTGGCGGCTCAGTGGTGAACAGTTCGCCTGCCAACACAGGAGACACGGTCCAGGGAGATCCCACATGCTGTGGAGCAACTAAGCCCGTGAGCCACAGCTATGGAGCCTGTGCTCTAGAGTCTCTGAGCAGCAACTATGGAGCCCATGGGCCACAACTACTGAAGCCCGTGTGCCCTGGAGCCTGAGTTCCACAACAAGAAAAGTCACTGCAACAAGAAGCCTGCTCACCTCAACTGGAGAGTAGCCCCCACTGCTTGCAACAACAGAAAAGCCTATGGCAGCAGTGAAAACCCAGAATAGCCAAAAATAAATAAATAGTTCAAAAAAATAAAGACATTGTGATTAGAATATATAGTTTTTTTTTTTTTTAAACATGTTGGGAGCAACACTAGGAATGTCATTTGAGTCAAGAGATGAAGAGTGATTAACAGTCATTAGAGCTGAGGGTGGGACATACCTGGAATAGTTGCCTGAGACTGGCTTTCACATCATAATAAAGAGCTAGAGGAGTTCCTCAGAGGGAAAGCTTTAAAAGGGATAGGCACACTTTCATGTTAGAATACTTAGAATGCGAGAACAGGAAAATTACAGAGTTAACCGCTGAGAAGACATCAGGTAAGGAATGCTCTGTTAAGACGGGGATACAAGAATATGTACCTTTTTAGAGGTAACCATTGTGAATGCACTGTGAAACTAAGGGACTATGCAACAACCTGGAGGGGAGGCATGGGGCAGTGGGTGGGAGACCAGCGGGGAGGGACAAGGGGTATACCTATGATGGATTTGGGATTATATGGAGTGGTAAACAAAACTCTGTAAAAGGAAAAAAAAAAAAAAAAGAAATGTACCTTTTTCAGAAACAGAGATACAGATGTAGAGATGAACATAAAACTGCCAAGGGGGGAGTGTGAGGTGGGATAGACTGGGAGATTGACATACACCCTCTATTATGTAGAAAATAGGTAGCTAAACGAGAACCTACTGTGTAGCACAGAGAATTCTACTCAGTGCTCTATGGCGACCTCAATGGGAAGGAAGCCCAAGGAAGAGGGGAAATATATGTACATGTGGCTGACTCACTTTACCGTATAGCAGAAACTAACACAACATTGTAAAGTAACTAGATTCCAATTTTAAAAAAATAAAAGAATACCTGCTTTTCACTTCCCACAAAATTCCAGAGTACTAGACTTGAATTTTCATTCAAAGAGGCAATTGTCAAAGGAGAATGTCTTTCCCAAGTCTCTATTATTATTCTTATGCTGAGCTACCCCTGAGAAGGCAGAAGGAGTAAAAACAAAAGGCACAGATGACAGTTCAGCTAAATCCCCGGCGGCTCAGTGGTAAAGAATCCACCTGCCAATGCAGAAGACATGAGTTCAGTCCCTGGGTGTGGGAAGATCCCTTGGAGAAGGAAATGGCAACCCAATCCAGTATTCTTGCCTGGAAAAATCTCATGGACAGAAGAGCCCCGTGGGCTATAGGCCATGGGGTTGTCAAAAGTTGGACACGAATGAGCATGCACACACACCTAGCTGATTGTTACGCACACATAAGTAGGAAAGCTCTTCAGATGAAGCCATAGATAACAGAAACACATTTCCTAACTCAAGAGTTTGACCTTTTAGATTATAACTATAAAAATACATGAGTTGTTAGGCTCCAGAAAATCTGGATGAATGACCTATTTTGATATAAAATTTTCTTTTCTGTTTTTGATCGTGCCACAGGACTTGTTGAACTTTAGATGACCTCATTCGTTAAGACATACTGTACCTTTTAGAGGTAACCATTGTGAATGCACTGTGAAACTAAGGGACTATGCAACAACCTGGAGGGAGGCATGGGGCAGTGGGTGGGAGACCAGCGGGGAGGGACAAGGGGTATACCTATGATGGATTTGGGATTATATGGAGTGGTAAACAAAACTCTGTAAAAGGAAAAAAAAAAAAAAAAGAAATGTACCTTTTTCAGAAACAGAGATACAGATGTAGAGATGAACATAAAACTGCCAAGGGGGGAGTGTGAGGTGGGATAGACTGGGAGATTGACATACACCCTCTATTATGTAGAAAATAGGTAGCTAAACGAGAACCTACTGTGTAGCACAGAGAATTCTACTCAGTGCTCTATGGCGACCTCAATGGGAAGGAAGCCCAAGGAAGAGGGGAAATATATGTACATGTGGCTGACTCACTTTACCGTATAGCAGAAACTAACACAACATTGTAAAGTAACTAGATTCCAATTTTAAAAAAATAAAAGAATACCTGCTTTTCACTTCCCACAAAATTCCAGAGTACTAGACTTGAATTTTCATTCAAAGAGGCAATTGTCAAAGGAGAATGTCTTTCCCAAGTCTCTATTATTATTCTTATGCTGAGCTACCCCTGAGAAGGCAGAAGGAGTAAAAACAAAAGGCACAGATGACAGTTCAGCTAAATCCCCGGCGGCTCAGTGGTAAAGAATCCACCTGCCAATGCAGAAGACATGAGTTCAGTCCCTGGGTGTGGGAAGATCCCTTGGAGAAGGAAATGGCAACCCAATCCAGTATTCTTGCCTGGAAAAATCTCATGGACAGAAGAGCCCCGTGGGCTATAGGCCATGGGGTTGTCAAAAGTTGGACACGAATGAGCATGCACACACACCTAGCTGATTGTTACGCACACATAAGTAGGAAAGCTCTTCAGATGAAGCCATAGATAACAGAAACACATTTCCTAACTCAAGAGTTTGACCTTTTAGATTATAACTATAAAAATACATGAGTTGTTAGGCTCCAGAAAATCTGGATGAATGACCTATTTTGATATAAAATTTTCTTTTCTGTTTTTGATCGTGCCACAGGACTTGTTGAACTTTAGTACTCTGACAGTGAAAGTGTTAAATTGCTCAGTCGTTTCCAACTGTGCAACCCGACGGTCTGTAGCCCATCAGGCTCCTCTGTTCATTGGATTCTTCTCATCAGCCAAAAATACATTTCCTCCTCAAGGGGATCTTCCCAATCCAGGGGTTGAACCCAGGTCTCCTGCATTACAGATGGATTCTTTACCACAGAGCCACCAGGGAAATCCCATAAACTATTGATAGAAAATAATAAATCACAATGGCTGAATTCAGTAACCAAAGACTCTGGTCTGAAAGGTCTGTCGTCAGATGGATGGCAAGAGTAAGTATCCACGAGAAGCCCTGTTACTGCTTGGGTAGATGTATTTGGGGAAGTTACCTGGCTGCTCTGAGACCTAGATCTTTTCAGCTGAGAAACAAGGCTAATCCTTGTTCATAAGAGTCAAGTACCTGCCATAATTCCTGAGACGTACATATCTTAAGAAGCGTCAAATGATATCATAAATGTGCCTTCTTAAACATGTCATCTAGTTTATGAAATTCACATTAGTATGTTTGAGGATACTGAAAATAGGTGTTTCTATGACAGTCTATAAAATAGGTCTTTTCTGGAGTATATTTTGATGAAATTGACATATGACTAGAAGATATATAGTTAGGTCTGAAAAAAATTGAAAATTCTTTGTACAATATTTTTATAGAAATGAAAGAAAATTATTTTTTCTTTTATCACAAATATTACAAATGTATTATTTTTTTACTTCTGTTTGGCAACATACCTTAAACTTCCTAGAGAAAAGAATTTCACTCAGTACTCTCTGTAAGTTTAAACAGTATTACACTTCTCGTTCAAATATTAGAATATTTTACAAGACAGTGAAAAATCCTAAAAAAATAAATATCAGACTAAAATTATTTTGAAATACATATGTGACTTTTTAGCTTTTAACCTTGTGGGTCTCGGTGATTATTATGTCAAAGGGAAATTTTCATGCACTGGGAAATTAAAAATAAATTATATTCCACAGATAGTTGCCAGAATCTGCCTGAAGCCCATAAGTAATGCATATCAGTGAGGAGGAAAAGAGTAAAGGACAATATCTCTGGAATTTTTCTCTCTCACATGAAACTTTGGCTTTGAAAAAGCTCACCAAATGATTTAGTTCCTATTTCCATAAACACAGTCTTTAGAGGCTCGGCCACTTTTCCAGCAAATCCAAAAATAAACCCAGTCTCTTCAACTAGTCATTCCTCACTTAATATTTTGAAATATGATGCATCATAATGTTTTCAGTGTCTGAATACAGACCAAAATTTAAAGTAAGTGCTATCAGTCCATCCAGTTAAGGAAAGAAACGTGCAGAGAACAGAGCATATATATGAATAAAGAGAAAGAAAAAGCAAAATACATAAAAAAAGTATAGGCTGTGACGTCTTGGAATTGCAGTCACTAGATTTCACACTCTCTTGGCAGTTTTGAAGAAAATCATACTTTTGCTATTGAGGTTTGAGTCATTTGGAGAGATATACATGGTGTTTTGAACCAACAATTTAGTCCTTAAAGTCATATTACATATATACACCCATACGTATGTGTGTGTGTGTGTGTGTGTGTGTGTGTGTGTGTGCGCTCAGTCACTCAGTTGGGTCTGACTCTTTGTGACTCCATGGACTATAACCCACCAGGCTCCTCTGTCCACGGGAGTCTCCAGCCAAGAATACTGGAGTGAGGTGTCATTTTCTCCTCCAGGAGACGTCCCTGACCCAGGGATCGAACCCATGTCTCTTACATCTCCTGAGTCTCCTGCATTGGCATGCACATTCTTTACCACCGTGCCACATAAATATGTGTGTGTGTATATATGCACAAATATGTGCTATATATGTATATAATATACACATTTGAATTATTTCAGAGCCTCATTCTAAAGTTTACTTGCAGTGAAATTTCCCATTTGGGCAGCAAGATTAAAAAAGCAGATTATTTTTGTTTAATAAGTTGATATCCTTCTCAGAACTTGGTTTCATACTAAGATTCATTCATCAATAGGTAGAATACTAAAGTACAATTTGGTGGCTAAAATAAAGACATTAAACTTATTAAACTGAGTTGAACCCAAGTTAACACTGGTTTATTTACTTTTTGCCTCTCTGGTATACATCCAACAGATGTCATTTTGCAGAGCTTGTGATCCTCTTACATCCAAAGATAGTTTAAACGAATGTTATTTAATGCTTCAAAAAATAGGAAGGGTGACCATGGAATCTTTTTGAGACATACGACAGAACAGTGTGTGTTTTTAAAATGCATCATAAAGAAACAAATGACTGCTTCCAGTGCCTTGGCTGGAAGCTTTCTCTATCTCTTTTTTCTTTAATAAACTTTTTACTGTGCGAAAAATAAAAAAGAAACAAATGACTGGCTTGGAATCCTCTTTGTCCCTCTTTCTTCCCTTGCACACATGTCCCCTCATTTCCTGTGCCCTGTTCACACATTCTTCCTGAGGTTCTTTTGCTTCTTCTGAGATCAAATGAGAACACAAACACCTGTGTGATCAATCTAGCAGTGGTCAGCTTTCTCCCTAGGCTCCAGCAGGAGGAAGAGAGCTGAACAGGGCAAAGGGCAGTCAGGAAGCTGAGGGAGCAATGACAATAAATTACTGAGGTGACTTAGGTCTCAGGTCATAGTCTCCTCTCTGCAGCATTCTGATGTCACTAAGGGAAAGCTTAACCAGATTAAGTCACAGAATTCCCCAAACTATGACAATCATTAGACGTACTGAACTTGATGAGATGAAACATACGTTTATAGCACTGATTGCTTGGTGAATGTGATGTATAATCCACCAGCTCTGGTCCACACAGCACCCAAGCAAGTTAGAAAAAGGCACCTGCTTTGGGCAGACACACCTAGGTAGGGCATAAGCTTTGCACGTGGGGCTGGCTGGTCTCACAGTAGGCAGCTTTATGGAGAGCATATTCTGAACAACTGGACACGGGCATCCTATTTATATAGATCTTCCTCTTTAGTGCTTTACAGATCACAAGACAAAAATAATATAACTAGCACACGTATTCACAACCATTGCAGAGTAGTATTGTGTCAGACTGATACTTGATACAGATTCCTTGTATTAAGGCAGTCAAAGAGCAAAGAATAAAAATCACTCTCCTTACTATACTAACAGGAGAGCAAACACTTACCACCATCTTCAACTGTAAAGTGGAATATGTCACTTGTAGCATTAGCCCCTTCTCTTAAAACATAGCATATTTTCATATCATCAATGTCAGCTAGAAAATAACCAAATAACAAATGATTAATTATGAGGGCAAAATCCGTGACTCACCATGTATGATAAATCCTATTGCCTATTACTTTTCTGAACCATGTTTAGATCTCTTTCCTCTCCTAAGGGGAACAGCGCTATCCTATTTCTCTTATCTCTAAGCCCCCTTGATTTCAGCTGTCCCTTGGAAATCTGATCCCTTACACAGAGAGAGTGCCCAAGTTAGGTCATAATAATAGCAAGGTGTTGCCCCTGCCAATGGTATTTGCGTGTTCGTGCACCAAAGGAGTGACTATCTAAATACGGAATGCTAGACTCCATGACAGGTGGAAAGGGAGATATTTTGAGGCACGGCAGATTTCCTGGCACTGCAGAAATCACACCCTTTGCCTCTGGGTCCCTAAGAGGAAAGAGGCTCCTCTGCTCTGTCTTAAGCTTTCTTCCCTCCTGTGTTACAGCAGGCTGTTTTTAAGCTCTCCAAATTTTTGAAGAGAATTTTTTTAATCTCATAGATTGAAATTACTCTCATGACCCAAAGCCAGTTAAAACTTAAAAAACATTGAGCAAAAACTGCAACCTTTATTCAGAGTGAAAAGTTATTTTGTCTCAGATATGTTTTCTCTACTGCTCTTTATCCTAGCCATTTATTGAATTCACTGGCACAGTTTGTTTTCACTATTGACTAAAATACAATTTTAAAATTCATTCATCCATTTTGTCAAGTTTTCTCCTTAACGATACCACACAGACCACATAATAAATGGAGCATCACTCTGTCCTGTGACACGTTAGACCACTGTTGGATATGAGCCAATCAGAAAGTAACTATTTTTGAGATTACATAATATCAAGATCATAGCTAAAGATAGTTTCAACAGTGATGAGTAATATTTGTGTCCTATGTAGTTTGTTCATCTTCTAAGATCTTTAATAAGTTCATATAGTCCAACTGGTAAAGAATCTGCCTGCAATGCAGGAGACCCTGGTTCAATTCCTGGATCGGAAAGATTCCCTGGAAAAGGGATAAGCTACCCACTCCTGTATTCTTGGGCTTCTCTGGTGGCTCAAATGGTAAAGAATCCACCTGCAGTGCAGGAAACATGGGTTCAGTCCTTGGGATTGGAAGATGACCTGGAGAAGGTTATGGCTACCCAGTCCAGTATTCTTGTCTGGAGAATTCCATGGACAGAGGAGCCTGGCCTACAGTCAGTTCGTAAGGTCGCAAGTCGACTGAAGTGACTTAGCACCCTTGATTTCAGCTGTCCCTTGGAAATCTGATCCCTTACACAGAGAGTGCCCAAGTTAGGTCATAATAATAGCAAGGTGTTGCCCTGCCAATGGTATTTGCGTGTTCGTGCACCAAAGGAGTGACTATCTAAATACGGAATGCTAGACTCCATGACAGGTGGAAAGGGAGATATTTTGAGGCACGGCAGATTTCCTGGCACTGCAGAAATCACACCCTTTGCCTCTGGGTCCCTAAGAGGAAAGAGGCTCCTCTGCTCTGTCTTAAGCTTTCTTCCCTCCTGTGTTACAGCAGGCTGTTTTTAAGCTCTCCAAATTTTTGAAGAGAATTTTTTTAATCTCATAGATTGAAATTACTCTCATGACCCAAAGCCAGTTAAAACTTAAAAAACATTGAGCAAAAACTGCAACCTTTATTCAGAGTGAAAAGTTATTTTGTCTCAGATATGTTTTCTCTACTGCTCTTTATCCTAGCCATTTATTGAATTCACTGGCACAGTTTGTTTTCACTATTGACTAAAATACAATTTTAAAATTCATTCATCCATTTTGTCAAGTTTTCTCCTTAACGATACCACACAGACCACATAATAAATGGAGCATCACTCTGTCCTGTGACACGTTAGACCACTGTTGGATATGAGCCAATCAGAAAGTAACTATTTTTGAGATTACATAATATCAAGATCATAGCTAAAGATAGTTTCAACAGTGATGAGTAATATTTGTGTCCTATGTAGTTTGTTCATCTTCTAAGATCTTTAATAAGTTCATATAGTCCAACTGGTAAAGAATCTGCCTGCAATGCAGGAGACCCTGGTTCAATTCCTGGATCGGAAAGATTCCCTGGAAAAGGGATAAGCTACCCACTCCTGTATTCTTGGGCTTCTCTGGTGGCTCAAATGGTAAAGAATCCACCTGCAGTGCAGGAAACATGGGTTCAGTCCTTGGGATTGGAAGATGACCTGGAGAAGGTTATGGCTACCCAGTCCAGTATTCTTGTCTGGAGAATTCCATGGACAGAGGAGCCTGGCGGGCTACAGTCAGTTCGTAAGGTCGCAAGTCGACTGAAGTGACTTAGCACCCATGCAAATACTTGCCTCTTAAGGCACAGAAGTATTAAAAAGATGAAAACCTAGTAGCCAAAATGTTGTTTTCTTTAAGTAAACATCTAACAATTACCAAGATCTTCTCACTGTTAAACTTGTATCACATTTATTTCCGTTTATCTACACACGGTTTTTTAAAAGTTCTAAATTCACTGATGTTCCTGGTAACCACACCCTGGTTACCTTTTGGGAAATTTCTGAAAGTGCTAAATATCTCCCACAAGATGCTATTACGCATTTGTTGTAGAGAAACAATTTAGGTACGTGAGATCTGTGGTGGAGAGGGCAGAGAAGGGTACCTTGACAAAAAATGAAGTTTGAAAAGAACTAAAAAATTCCCCTAATTTGCTTAATTCTACCTTGTTTACTTTTCTTAATAGTAAAAGTTAATAAGTTATATAAAGGATATTTTTTTCCCTCTTAGGGACCATGTAGTCAATCTATTTGGCAATAACCTTGCCAAGCCACATGTGCTAAGTTGACTTAATTCAGGGAATTGACAATCCATCAGAATATTGTTCAGCTTGTCTCTTCATGATAAAACAAAAAGATAGCACAGGCCTCCCTTTAAATACTGCTTCCACTTCCTCTGGCAGAGGATGAGATGATTAGATAGCATCCCTGAATCAACGGACATGAATTTGAGCAAACTCCAGGAGACAGTGGAGGACAGAGGAGCCTGGTGTGCTGCAGTCCATGGGGTCGCAGAGTCGGACACAACTTAGTGACTGAACAAAAACAACATTATTTCCTCTAATGCAGGAGCAGCCATGGCAACCACTATAACAGAGCTTTCTCCATTTTTACTCACTTATCTAATTTCCATAATAGTCCCTCTGAATCAAACTAAAGCCTCAACTTGTTGAAGTGAGTGCTGTGCGATTAAATATCAACAAATTTCCTATTCAGTACTTGGGTTCTCATTGGAATGGGATGGTTTCCCTTAAAATATAATCTTAAAAAATTATCTTCACCTTTTATAATAAACTCATAGCTACTTGATATTTATAAATGACTCTAAAAAGTAATCACAGTGACTCCAAGTCAGTGACAGAGAAACAGCCTGTAAGGAAATACCATAATTTCATGGCTCAGTGTTTAGGAAATAATACTCCAATATTTTGAGCTGTTGGACTTGGTCCATGGAATTTAAATTAAATCATTTCCCTATTTTCATTCAGAAATTCTTTTTAAAAAATGTCTCTAAATTCACTGATGTTCCTGGTAACCACACCCTGGTTACCTTTTGGGAAATTTCTGAAAGTGCTAAATATCTCCCACAAGATGCTATTACGCATTTGTTGTAGAGAAACAATTTAGGTACGTGAGATCTGTGGTGGAGAGGGCAGAGAAGGGTACCTTGACAAAAAATGAAGTTTGAAAAGAACTAAAAAATTCCCCTAATTTGCTTAATTCTACCTTGTTTACTTTTCTTAATAGTAAAAGTTAATAAGTTATATAAAGGATATTTTTTTCCCTCTTAGGGACCATGTAGTCAATCTATTTGGCAATAACCTTGCCAAGCCACATGTGCTAAGTTGACTTAATTCAGGGAATTGACAATCCATCAGAATATTGTTCAGCTTGTCTCTTCATGATAAAACAAAAAGATAGCACAGGCCTCCCTTTAAATACTGCTTCCACTTCCTCTGGCAGAGGATGAGATGATTAGATAGCATCCCTGAATCAACGGACATGAATTTGAGCAAACTCCAGGAGACAGTGGAGGACAGAGGAGCCTGGTGTGCTGCAGTCCATGGGGTCGCAGAGTCGGACACAACTTAGTGACTGAACAAAAACAACATTATTTCCTCTAATGCAGGAGCAGCCATGGCAACCACTATAACAGAGCTTTCTCCATTTTTACTCACTTATCTAATTTCCATAATAGTCCCTCTGAATCAAACTAAAGCCTCAACTTGTTGAAGTGAGTGCTGTGCGATTAAATATCAACAAATTTCCTATTCAGTACTTGGGTTCTCATTGGAATGGGATGGTTTCCCTTAAAATATAATCTTAAAAAATTATCTTCACCTTTTATAATAAACTCATAGCTACTTGATATTTATAAATGACTCTAAAAAGTAATCACAGTGACTCCAAGTCAGTGACAGAGAAACAGCCTGTAAGGAAATACCATAATTTCATGGCTCAGTGTTTAGGAAATAATACTCCAATATTTTGAGCTGTTGGACTTGGTCCATGGAATTTAAATTAAATCATTTCCCTATTTTCATTCAGAAATTCTTTTTTAAAAAAATGTCTCTAAACTCAGATTCTTTTTTCTGATCAGAGGAGTTGTTTAAAGTCACATTTTCGACCCTCTAAAGAAGATTCTTTCGATATTCCTTTCATCCTCCTTCCTTTCCATGAAAATACACCAGTCTAAGATTGCATGCATCGCTATCCTCAGAAAGCCTTCACACAAAAGTTTCCTGCTGGTCTGGCATGACACTTGGCACCCTGAAGTCTTCCTGTCCCTGCAGGCCCTAGGATATATTCAGGCTTTCAGCCAAGAATCAGGAGGTTGGAGTAGAGGGCTATTTGCCAGCATCTAAAACAGAGAAGCAGTTTATTTTAACACTACACTCTGTGACATCCATGTTTATTAAAGCATTTGTTATCTAAGAGCCCAACACTGTTACAGGAAAAGAACACTCCCTGGGAAGCCCAGGGGGTTTTAAATCCATCGCTAAACCACAGAGCTCACTTAGGAGCGATCTGGTTTCTATTCTGACAAGGGTGAGATTTTCACGAAAGCAACCCAAAGCTCTTTGTAATGAAAGCCGCAGGTTCTAGAAAACAGAGGGCTAACTCCCAAGCCAGCAGACTGAATGGGCTTCTCCTTTTAGTCACTGAGTAACTCTGCACAGGTCACCTGTTCTTCCTGTCTCAGGCTCTGCAGATGCACAAAGAAAATCAAGGCTACAAAACCGTATTCGTCGCAAGAATGCAGATACTCGAGGCAATGCTGTTTGTTACTGCGTTGGAAACAAGGCAGAGAGGAGGCTTGAGACGAGAAAAATAAAAGCCTCAACTTGTTGAAGTGAGTGCATAATAAATTCTTAGTACTTGGGTTCTCATTGGAATGGGATGGTTTCCCTTAAAATATAATCTTAAAAAATTATCTTCACCTTTTATAATAAACTCATAGCTACTTGATATTTATAAATGACTCTAAAAAGTAATCACAGTGACTCCAAGTCAGTGACAGAGAAACAGCCTGTAAGGAAATACCATAATTTCATGGCTCAGTGTTTAGGAAATAATACTCCAATATTTTGAGCTGTTGGACTTGGTCCATGGAATTTAAATTAAATCATTTCCCTATTTTCATTCAGAAATTCTTTTTTAAAAAAATGTCTCTAAACTCAGATTCTTTTTTCTGATCAGAGGAGTTGTTTAAAGTCACATTTTCGACCCTCTAAAGAAGATTCTTTCGATATTCCTTTCATCCTCCTTCCTTTCCATGAAAATACACCAGTCTAAGATTGCATGCATCGCTATCCTCAGAAAGCCTTCACACAAAAGTTTCCTGCTGGTCTGGCATGACACTTGGCACCCTGAAGTCTTCCTGTCCCTGCAGGCCCTAGGATATATTCAGGCTTTCAGCCAAGAATCAGGAGGTTGGAGTAGAGGGCTATTTGCCAGCATCTAAAACAGAGAAGCAGTTTATTTTAACACTACACTCTGTGACATCCATGTTTATTAAAGCATTTGTTATCTAAGAGCCCAACACTGTTACAGGAAAAGAACACTCCCCCTGGGAAGCCCAGGGGTTTAACTCCATCTCTAAACCACAGAGCTCACTTAGGAGCGATCTGGTTTCTATTCTGACAAGGGTGAGATTTTCACGAAAGCAACCCAAAGCTCTTTGTAATGAAAGCCGCAGGTTCTAGAAAACAGAGGGCTAACTCCCAAGCCAGCAGACTGAATGGGCTTCTCCTTTTAGTCACTGAGTAACTCTGCACAGGTCACCTGTTCTTCCTGTCTCAGGCTCTGCAGATGCACAAAGAAAATCAAGGCTACAAAACCGTATTCGTCGCAAGAATGCAGATACTCGAGGCAATGCTGTTTGTTACTGCGTTGGAAACAAGGCAGAGAGGAGGCTTGAGACGAGAAAATAATTTCCTCCTTCTACTACTAATTTTGTTCAAATATCTTTCGGTTCTTGACAATGAACTGGATATATACTTTGGTATTGGGTTTATTGCCTTCCTGCGTGCTAAGTCACTTTCGTCATCTCCAATTCTTTGCAACCCTATGGACTGCCAGGCTTCTCTGTCCATGGGATTCTCCAAGCAAGAATATGGCAGTGGGTTGCCTTGCTTTCCCCCAGGGGGTTTCCCAACCCAAGGATTGAACCTGTGTCTCTTTCGTCTCTTGCATTAGCAGGTAGGTTCTTTACCACGAGTGCCACCTGGTCATCTTATACATCAGTAATATACTTTCTTTTCTTGTGTGGATCATGGTAACATGCCTTGTACATATATAATCATTCTAAATCTAGACAGGTGTTTGCCTGTTCTGTCTGTGGATAGGTATTAGCCTCAGTCATAAAATTGAATAAAAATTTGAAAATCTACCAAATAAATATAAACACATCTTTCTATCTTCATTACAAAGTTGCTAACAACTGTAACAATCTTAGAACAACTCTCCAAAAAGCAATCAAATAATAGAAATTGGAAGGCTCTTATTTGAACGGGAACACAACTGATGTGCTCAGTCATGTCCAACTCTTTGGGATTCCACAGACTATAGGCCACCAGGCTCTTCTGTCCGTGGAGTTCTCCAGGAAAGAACACTGGAGTGGGTAGCCATTCCCTTCTCCAGGGGATCTCCCCAACCCAGGGATCAAACCTGTGTCTCTTGTGCCTCCTGCATTGGTAGGTGGATGCTTTATCACCTCACCACCAGGGAAGCCCCTATTTGAATGGTGACTGGTAATAATAGTAATGTGGACATAGAGAATTTAGAAAGCACGTCTTGCTTGAAGATGCTAACATGATTCATCAATTCTCTGCAGTATATAGGATAGGCTACTCAGAGCTTCGGTAGGGCTAATAAAGCAGAGCTTGAAAGCCTGCTTCAAATTTACTTCACAAAGTTGAGCTCCTCCTTTGGCAGCTTACCTTGTATTTTGAAAATGCAATAGTCCTCCTAATGAAGGTCACTGCAGTGGGACATATAACAAGAAGGGCGCTGTTCTCCCAGGGAAGAGAGTCCCTATATTGTCAACTCTTCTTTATTTCCCTTTCCTTCCTTCCCCTTGGACTCTATAATGTTTCATTTTATAACAATTTTTAATTTTTAATTGTATTCATTATCATTTTAAAAATTTTTTGGCTGTGCCTCATGCCATGGGTGATTTTAGTTCCCCAACTAGGAACTGAACCTGCACTCCCTGCACTGGAAGTATGGAGTCATAACAATTGGACCACCAGGGAAGTACCCCCCCCCCCCTTTCAAAGTTCTCAGTTCAAAGATTCCCCCATATCTCAAGAAGTAAGACTTAGAGTCCTCTTTGATTATAAAGAAAGAAAAGTGAACCATACCTTGTGTAAACTGTGTCACACTGTGGTTGCCTTGGCCCAGGTTGAGGAGATATCCATGTCGAGGAGCCTCTGTCACAATAAACCGAAGAGACACATGTAAGCTGTCTCTGTCCTCTGCTTTTAGTACTTTGCTTGTGATCATGAACCCCAAGTGGCCTGTGGACAGACTATGAAGTGTCGAGGTCCCTTTGTTCACTGCAATTTGGGGGACCCTGTTGTCAACAGCTAAGATCTGGATCTTCATCACTTGGGGTCTTCTTGTTTCAAAGACTGTATCAGGAAAAACATAGAACTCGGCATGGGAACCATCAGTCACCATGAAGGAGAAGCTGTCTTCACTTGACTCAGTACCATCGTGTCTGTAGCTAATTAAGTTTTCATTCAAGTCTTGCTTGGTAAAAATCATGGTGGGCCTGGTATTGTTGAATAGGAGTTGACCATGAACAGGCACCTGAGTGACAGTGAATTTCAACAGTTTGTCTGGAGTATCCCTGTCTTCCACAGTGAGTTCAAAGGGAGTAATCAGCTTGTTTTCCCCTTCACTGACCACCAGGTTATGGATGGTGACCACTGGTTTCTTGTTGTCCACATCACTGATGGAGATACGGAATGTCCGGAAGACGGGGTTACGTCCGTCAGTGACTTGAAACTCAAAGCTGTCCATCTTCACCTCATCATCGGCTGTGTGGATATAATAGATTTTGTTGCCAGCCAGTTGGAGCTGAGTGAAAGACATGATGGACACTCCTGGTTGGTCTGTGCTTTCTAAGTGGCCTCTCATGGGAGCCCGGGTGATGGTAAAAACTAAGCTTTCATCAGGACTGTTCAAGTCACTAGTGCTTAGTAGGTCTGTTGTGAGGGTGACCTTACCACCTTCTTTCAATGACACTCCTTTACTTATCACATCAGGGAAGACAATGTCAAGGCTTCCAACAGACACATAAAAGTAGCGATCTATGAGGGCATTGATTCCATCGGTCACATCAAATTTAATTAGATCCCGAATGCCCTCTTGCCCAAAATGGACGTACTGAATCAAATTTCTGTCCACCTCATCCTGGGTAAAATTCATGCCCAGTGTGATATTTTCAAAGACACCCGTAGGTTTTTGTCTTTGTAAGAAGCCATGTCCTGGCCCATAACGAATAATGTAAACCAAGGATTTGTCTTCTGAATCTAAGTCAGTTGCCATTAATATTTTGTTGTTGATAATTTTGGTTTCTCCAATTTCTATTTCAAGTCCATTATTGATGGCCATCCTGGGGGTCTCATCATCAACAGGAATAACCATAATGAGGACTGTCTTTTCCACAGAGTGCTTACCGTCTGTGAGTTATCAAAACCCGGTCTCAGAGCTGCTCATAGAACTCGGCATGGGAACCATCAGTCACCATGAAGGAGAAGCTGTCTTCACTTGACTCAGTACCATCGTGTCTGTAGCTAATTAAGTTTTCATTCAAGTCTTGCTTGGTAAAAATCATGGTGGGCCTGGTATTGTTGAATAGGAGTTGACCATGAACAGGCACCTGAGTGACAGTGAATTTCAACAGTTTGTCTGGAGTATCCCTGTCTTCCACAGTGAGTTCAAAGGGAGTAATCAGCTTGTTTTCCCCTTCACTGACCACCAGGTTATGGATGGTGACCACTGGTTTCTTGTTGTCCACATCACTGATGGAGATACGGAATGTCCGGAAGACGGGGTTACGTCCGTCAGTGACTTGAAACTCAAAGCTGTCCATCTTCACCTCATCATCGGCTGTGTGGATATAATAGATTTTGTTGCCAGCCAGTTGGAGCTGAGTGAAAGACATGATGGACACTCCTGGTTGGTCTGTGCTTTCTAAGTGGCCTCTCATGGGAGCCCGGGTGATGGTAAAAACTAAGCTTTCATCAGGACTGTTCAAGTCACTAGTGCTTAGTAGGTCTGTTGTGAGGGTGACCTTACCACCTTCTTTCAATGACACTCCTTTACTTATCACATCAGGGAAGACAATGTCAAGGCTTCCAACAGACACATAAAAGTAGCGATCTATGAGGGCATTGATTCCATCGGTCACATCAAATTTAATTAGATCCCGAATGCCCTCTTGCCCAAAATGGACGTACTGAATCAAATTTCTGTCCACCTCATCCTGGGTAAAATTCATGCCCAGTGTGATATTTTCAAAGACACCCGTAGGTTTTTGTCTTTGTAAGAAGCCATGTCCTGGCCCATAACGAATAATGTAAACCAAGGATTTGTCTTCTGAATCTAAGTCAGTTGCCATTAATATTTTGTTGTTGATAATTTTGGTTTCTCCAATTTCTATTTCAAGTCCATTATTGATGGCCATCCTGGGGGTCTCATCATCAAC
Organism: Tragulus kanchil; assembly: GCA_022376925.1. NCBI lineage: Eukaryota > Metazoa > Chordata > Mammalia > Artiodactyla > Tragulidae > Tragulus > Tragulus kanchil. Next base: position 69,116,341 of record JAIOJX010000003.1, on the reverse strand, counting down.
AGGAATAACCATAATGAGGACTGTCTTTTCCACAGAGTGCTTACCGTCTGTGAGTTTAATCACAAAACTATCTTCCTGGGTCTCAGAGTCGTCATGCTCATAAATAATGCTGGAACTCTCTAGGATTTGGCCCAAAGTGAAGCTTTCCACCAAAACTGTGCCATTTATCAGCTGGTTCATGATGTGACCATGGGTAGGAAACTTGGTAATAGTGAAAATTAAATTATCCGGGGGAACATCAGCATCAGCGGCATTGAGGATGGGTGTATCAACCACGAGACTCATGCCTTCCATCACCATAAATTCCCTGATGAATATTTCTGGTTGTTCATCATTGGTGGGAATGATTACAATGGGGAAGAAATGTCTCTCTGAAAAGTTAATGCCATCAGAACAGCGAAATATAAATCTGTCTTCCACGGGCTCTACTCCTTTATGGACACTCTGGACGTAGTTTATATGACCTTGCCGGAGATCTTTCAGAGTGAAAGCACTTACAGCAATTCCTGCTCTTGATTTCTCAGAGCCGGGGGCTGGAGAGATGTTCTCCACGTAACCTGAGGTAGGCTGAATGATGATGGTGCACAAGATGTCATCATTGAGGGAATCAATATCTTCTGCACTTACATGCATTGAGGTTATAATGCTTTTATCACCTTCTAGCACAATAAACCGTTCACCTACAGAAATCTCTGGTGCCTGGTTGTCAACGGGGAGGATGGTCACCCACATGGTAACTCCTTGGATAACATTACCACCCATTCTCCATTCTTGAGACATATCCGACAGACTCAGATTGAAAGAATCTTCTTTGGGCAAGAGACCTATCTCCCCACTTGTGTGAGCGTAGACAACAGAGCCCTCCAAGATGTCCCTTTGGGTAAACTGCTTGGCCGGAACTCCATTGACCAGGATTTCTCCAAACAAGGGTGGATCTTCCAAGAGGAAAGTCAACATCAAGTCATCAGTGTCCCGTTGGTTCCCTTGATAATACTGGCAGTGATTTCAGTAGCTCCAGAATAATGTAAACCAAGGATTTGTCTTCTGAATCTAAGTCAGTTGCCATTAATATTTTGTTGTTGATAATTTTGGTTTCTCCAATTTCTATTTCAAGTCCATTATTGATGGCCATCCTGGGGGTCTCATCATCAACAGGAATAACCATAATGAGGACTGTCTTTTCCACAGAGTGCTTACCGTCTGTGAGTTTAATCACAAAACTATCTTCCTGGGTCTCAGAGTCGTCATGCTCATAAATAATGCTGGAACTCTCTAGGATTTGGCCCAAAGTGAAGCTTTCCACCAAAACTGTGCCATTTATCAGCTGGTTCATGATGTGACCATGGGTAGGAAACTTGGTAATAGTGAAAATTAAATTATCCGGGGGAACATCAGCATCAGCGGCATTGAGGATGGGTGTATCAACCACGAGACTCATGCCTTCCATCACCATAAATTCCCTGATGAATATTTCTGGTTGTTCATCATTGGTGGGAATGATTACAATGGGGAAGAAATGTCTCTCTGAAAAGTTAATGCCATCAGAACAGCGAAATATAAATCTGTCTTCCACGGGCTCTACTCCTTTATGGACACTCTGGACGTAGTTTATATGACCTTGCCGGAGATCTTTCAGAGTGAAAGCACTTACAGCAATTCCTGCTCTTGATTTCTCAGAGCCGGGGGCTGGAGAGATGTTCTCCACGTAACCTGAGGTAGGCTGAATGATGATGGTGCACAAGATGTCATCATTGAGGGAATCAATATCTTCTGCACTTACATGCATTGAGGTTATAATGCTTTTATCACCTTCTAGCACAATAAACCGTTCACCTACAGAAATCTCTGGTGCCTGGTTGTCAACGGGGAGGATGGTCACCCACATGGTAACTCCTTGGATAACATTACCACCCATTCTCCATTCTTGAGACATATCCGACAGACTCAGATTGAAAGAATCTTCTTTGGGCAAGAGACCTATCTCCCCACTTGTGTGAGCGTAGACAACAGAGCCCTCCAAGATGTCCCTTTGGGTAAACTGCTTGGCCGGAACTCCATTGACCAGGATTTCTCCAAACAAGGGTGGATCTTCCAAGAGGAAAGTCAACATCAAGTCATCAGTGTCCCCGTTGGTTCCCTTGATAATACTGGCAGTGATTTCAGTAGCTCCATTTTCTAAAACATCTAGATAGGACCCCAGAGTGCCTGCAGGAAGGCTCAGCACAGGCACTTCATTGTCCACTGGCCGGACATTCATTCTGAGAGTGATGGGCACCATGTGGTGTCTGTCACTGACCTCCAAGGAACAGCTATCAGTCAGAGACTCGGTCCCAGTGTGGGTGTAGGAAATTCGACCCTGTCTTATGTCCTCTAGGTGGAAAATCCCACCTACATGCAGTACCTGTCCAGACACCCTCATGTGGCCATGGCTAGGCACCTGTGTGACAGTGAAGGTGATGTGGGCCACATCCGTGTCCACATCGCTCACGCCCAACTCAGTCTCACTCAGGACGTGCTGGCCCTTCTCCTGAACAGTGAAGCCCGTGTTGAGGATTTCTGGGGGCTGGTTGTCCACCGGCTCCAAGTAAAGGGTGAAGGTGCCTGGAGCCACGTTCCCCGCTCGATCCTCCACCTGGAACTGAAACTGAGCCACTCGGGCAGCCACCCCCAGTTCTTGATCCGGAGGTTTGTAAGCAATTTTATGGTGGTTAACCTGTGCTTGTGTGAAATGGGCCACCACCACTGAAGGGTCGTCGGTCAGGACTAAAGTGCCCAATGGGGCTGGTGTGTGGTTTTCATCTGTGTCCATGGGGGGCTGGGTCACCGTGTAATGGAGCTCTCGGTCATCCGTGTCCAGGTCAGTGTAGCGCAGCCACTTCTTCCTCAGCGGTGTGAGCTGGGATTCCTGTACCACCATCCGAAGGGGACAGCCACTGCCCAGCTCAGGAGGGAGACGATCCACGGGCTGAATGCGGATCACGAACCTCTGTAGCCCAGACCGATTAGGTGGGTCATGGTTATCCTGCACGCGAAACGTGAGCTGGTCCATCACTGGCCCAGGACTGTGGGGCCCAGAGTGCCTGTAGAAAAGTCTCCCCTCTGTTATGTCTCGCTGCCGCCACTCGGTCACTGTTTTCTCATAGAATGCCCCCTGTTTCCGCCAAGGGCCCCTGAGAAGCGTGTCTTCCTCCTGGGGAGGATGGGTTTGGCGGAGGAGCAGATGCCCTGCAGTGGAGGAGGACAACTCGAGCACAAAAAGCAGCAGAGAGTCCTCTGAGTCCATGTCAGTTGCACTCAGAGCTTGGGGTGGGATGGGCACAGTTTCCCCCTCTGCCAGCGTCAGCCCAGTGTTGGCACTGAGGACAGGGGGCTGGTCATCCACAGGCACTAAGGTGATAGGGAACAGAAATTGCACCTGGTGCCTGTGTCCTCCATCCACCATTCGGAGCACAAGGTTGTCACTTAGTGAGCCGTCTCTGTCATCGTGATGGTAGACCACGTGGCCAGCTGCCAGCTCAGCTACAGTAAAGGTCTTAGGGGCAGAGTTGCCATTGGAGGCACCCAGAAGGACAAGGTGACCGTGCCGGAGCCCGGCCACTACCTCCAGCTGTACAGCCTCTAGGTCGTCCTCATCACTGATGACCAAGTTTTGTGGTCCACTGCCTGCAGGGCCAGTGAGGGGCCGAGACTGGCCCTCGTAGAGAATGAGACCAGTGTTCCGGGTGACCACTGGGGCCAGTGTATTCATGGGCTTCACCACCACCATGAAGGCAAAAGGATCCGAGGCGGCTCCTTCTGGGTCCACGACCTCCAGCTCCAGTTCAAAGAGACGCTCCTGGTCGGAGTCCTCAGAGGGGGGCTGATAGGCAATCTTCAGGAGGTGCAAATCCCTCTGAGTGAAGGAGGAGAGGGGCAGACTGCGGTCGTCCGTGCTCACCAGGTAGCCCTGGTCAGGCTGGAATGGAGAGGTGAGATTGAAGATCAGCAAGTCCGGAGCGGACTCCGCATCCTCCGCTGCCGGTCAGTCAGTGTAGCGCAGCCACTTCTTCCTCAGCGGTGTGAGCTGGGATTCCTGTACCACCATCCGAGGACAGCCACTGCCCAGCTCAGGAGGGATCCACGGGCTGAATGCGGATCACGAACCTCTGTAGCCTAGACCGATTAGGTGGGTCATGGTTATCCTGCACGAACGTGAGCTGGTCCATCACTGGCCCAGGACTGTGGGGCCCAGAGTGCCTGTAGAAAAGTCTCCCCTCTGTTATGTCTCGCTGCCGCCACTCGGTCACTGTTTTCTCATAGAATGCCCCCTGTTTCCGCCAAGGGCCCCTGAGAAGCGTGTCTTCCTCCTGGGGAGGATGGGTTTGGCGGAGGAGCAGATGCCCTGCAGTGGAGGAGGACAACTCGAGCACAAAAAGCAGCAGAGAGTCCTCTGAGTCCATGTCAGTTGCACTCAGAGCTTGGGGTGGGATGGGCACAGTTTCCCCCTCTGCCAGCGTCAGCCCAGTGTTGGCACTGAGGACAGGGGGCTGGTCATCCACAGGCACTAAGGTGATAGGGAACAGAAATTGCACCTGGTGCCTGTGTCCTCCATCCACCATTCGGAGCACAAGGTTGTCACTTAGTGAGCCGTCTCTGTCATCGTGATGGTAGACCACGTGGCCAGCTGCCAGCTCAGCTACAGTAAAGGTCTTAGGGGCAGAGTTGCCATTGGAGGCACCCAGAAGGACAAGGTGACCGTGCCGGAGCCCGGCCACTACCTCCAGCTGTACAGCCTCTAGGTCGTCCTCATCACTGATGACCAAGTTTTGTGGTCCACTGCCTGCAGGGCCAGTGAGGGGCCGAGACTGGCCCTCGTAGAGAATGAGACCAGTGTTCCGGGTGACCACTGGGGCCAGTGTATTCATGGGCTTCACCACCACCATGAAGGCAAAAGGATCCGAGGCGGCTCCTTCTGGGTCCACGACCTCCAGCTCCAGTTCAAAGAGACGCTCCTGGTCGGAGTCCTCAGAGGGGGGCTGATAGGCAATCTTCAGGAGGTGCAAATCCCTCTGAGTGAAGGAGGAGAGGGGCAGACTGCGGTCGTCCGTGCTCACCAGGTAGCCCTGGTCAGGCTGGAATGGAGAGGTGAGATTGAAGATCAGCAAGTCCGGAGCGGACTCCGCATCCTCCGCTGCCAGCATGTCTGGGGTCAGGGCGGTCAGTACAAACTGGTCCACCTCCATCATCATCATGGCCACGAAGCTGGGCTTGGGGGCAGTATTCTCAGCCCCTCCTCGGATTCTCACCAGTACTTGAAAGTGCTCGCGTTTCAAAGCAGGGCGGCCCACAGGAGACGCGCGCGCGCGCAGCTCCACCACCATGGGCACCCAGTCCCTGTTTGGAGAAGGACTGGGGGCCGTGTGGCGGTAGCGCACACCCAGTTCCTGGAATGCTTTGCAGTCCATCAGGAGGGGCTCCTGGGTGCCCCCCTCGCTGGTCGGCGCCGGGACCTGCGGGTAGTGAAGGAGTTCCCCGTAGCGTGGCAGCGAGCCCAAGCCAGACAGGATGCCCACGCGACACTCCTCAGTCTCAGGCTGGTAGGCGAATTCCAAGTTCCGCGCGTCCAGGGCATTGCTGGTCCCCAGCAGCTCCTCCACGACCAGGGGCAGGTTCCGCGTCACGACCTCCAGCTGGGTGAAGACCACCTCCACCTCCAGCGCCAAGGGTAGCACTGCCGTCCCTCCCGGGGCGTCGTAGCGCAGCTGCAGCCGGATTCGATCCCGCGACGGGCTGCGCGCGCCCAGGTGCGAGTAGCGCACCTCTGCGGCGCCGAAGTCGCACGGGAACCGCTTGGGACTCAGGCGGCCGGGTCGCTGGGCCAGCGCGTCGTTGTCTAGCACGGTCACTGCGCATCGATCCCCCGGCTGCACCTGCAGCACCAGGTCCTGCAGCGGATCCAGCCAGACCTCACGGCCGAAGGGCACGCGGAGCCCGCGGTTCGCCAGCACGATGGCCTCTTCGGCGGGGACCCCTGCCACCCCCGCGAGGTCCGGGGACAACAACGCGCGGCCAGGGTCAGGGGGCTGTGGCCGGACGCGGCTTACCAGTGACAGGAGCAGCAGCAGCAGCAGCAGCCTGGGCAGCGGCGGCGGCGGTGGAGCGCTGGTAGGGTTGGCTGCCGGGCGCGCGCGGGCGGAGACCCCCGCGGTCCGGGCTGCGCGCATGGTGCGGAGGTTAGGGCTCAGACCGGTCCCCCTGGAGAGCGCAGTCAGTCCCAGTCCGGGGCAGGAAATCAGAGCGCCCTCCGGGAAGTACCAGGAACTCCGCGCGGCGCCCGAGGGGGTCTCACGGGAGCCGAGGCTGGACCAGAAGGATGGGCGAGGGGCTCGGCGCAGTCCAGGCTGGAGCCGCGTTATCGGGGAGGCGCAACCATCCGGCCGGCCCAGCTCCACCGCTTGCGGCTCTGTCGCGCGGAGAACTGAGTCCCTCCGCTCCTCCTTCCCAGGTCCGGGGACCCTGAGCTTTGAGGGAAACCCCTCCCCTCGCATCACTTACTCTCGTCCTCCCAGGAGGCCTATAGGGCGTCCCGGGAGGAGGCCCGGAGAAGACGGTTGGGTAGCGACCTCTGCCAATCAGCTTCTAGCCGAGGCGGGGAAACAGCGCGCCAGGGCGGAGACAGAAGGCGCAACAGGTTGAAAGTGAGGAGGCTCGCGTTTTTCTGGGCTGCGAGGGCTGGGGTTTCAGCAGCGGAGCCAAATGCACTTTTTCAGCCTCCCTGCGATCCACGGGGACCCCCATTTTACCTCCCACGCCCAAAATTCAATGGGACGCCGCGCAGGGAATGCTTATTTCTCACCCAAACTTGCAATCTCAAGAGGAAAGTTAGAAGCAACGCGGCTGGAATTTGAATCAAAACCCAGAGGAGTTTTAGGGGAGAAACTCCGGGGGCAAATTTGCCTAAGAAGGAGAGCTGGAATTAAAAGCCAAACCAGAGGACGTTGCGCCTCCCCTCGGCCTTCGCCCCCGACTGTCTTCTTGTAAATTATAATGGGTACTGTTGTGGGATCGGTCAGATTTTTAACAAGCCTCTCCTTTGCCACCAGATTTCGTAGTGAAAGGAAAACGAGGCTTTGGGAATGCGTGAGAAATGCAGTGAGATCAGAAAGGCGAGGGTCGCCCCCCAAGGGTCTGGGGAGTGTAGCCCCGGGCTCTTCCAAAGCTCCCTGCTGTCGGGGTAGCTGTCGTTAGAGACGTTCCTGTTCTCTTCGCAGTAATTAGACCAAGCACGAACTAAACCGGCCTGTCAGCGTCACGTTTCTTGGCATGCGAAGAGAATTGATAAATATCCGGAGGGCGAACTAAAATAGGTTAGCTCCCTTCGGGCCGCAGGTTTTGAAGTCAGACTCGAGCTCTGCCTGCCCCCTTGCGTTTGTCCTATTTCAGCCGGGCCGACATTCCCCTCCGGAAAGGTTTTCGAATTGCTTCCCTCCCCGCCCTCAACCTTCACAATCAAGGTTCTCCCTTTTGCAAATTCGTTCTTTAAGCCGTCTTGTTTTTCCTGAGCAAAATGTTTTAAATTATGTTCTTTTCTCTCCAGTAACACAGGTCAGATCATTCAATGGAATATAAAATTAAAAGAATGATCATTCTACGCGTTTCAGGATATTTTATACTTGAAGGGGGAGAGAGGGAGAGCAGGTGGCACCGTGGGAAAGAATCCGCCTGCCAATGCTGGAGACGCAGGAGATGTTGTTGGATCCCTAAGTGGAGAAGATCCCATGGAGAAGGAAATGGCAACTAACTCCAGTATTCTTGCCTGGAGAATCCCATGGACAGAGGAGCCTAGAGGGCTACAGTCCATAGGGGTCTAAAGAAGTCGGATAGGACTGAGGGCACAGAATGGAAGACAGTCAAAATTGAAGAAAATGATGCATATGTGGTTACATTTCAGTTAGAAGCATTTATCCCTTGAACCCTTTTCTGTCTTCATCCTGAACTTCTCCAGTGTAGTGTTTTGATCCCTGCTTAGGCACTGAGAACTATTTTCCAAGCCACAACAGCACTCGTGTGTACAAGTATTCCTGAAAGATGCCAGAGTCTGGTTCCTGGAAGCCCACTGGACAGTGTCTGTCCACTGCTGTAAGTCAGTCAAGAGGGAGAGAGAATAATATAAGTGAGGCATATATCCAAACAAAGAACATTTAATTAATTGAATATATTTCAGCTTATTCTGTATATTGTACTTTTAGAGAATTTTGAGCTCCCACGTATGATGGGTGCATCGGTTCAGTCCAGTCGGTCTGTCGTGTCTGACTCTTTGTGACCCCATGGACTGCAGCACTGCCAGGCTGCCCTGTCCTTCAACGTGTCCACGCTTTAGTACAAAATGAACATCCAGGAACACAGAAGGAATGTGACCGATCTTTTAATCCTATGAGAAAATTCCCATTGAACTCTTTCTCAATTTTTAGTCTGTTTTGGCATTGTTATTTTGTAATTTTAGTATGCTTATTTATTATTACACACAGAATTCAAATTGTAGTGACAAGGAAAAACTCCATTATGTCTGGTTCAGAGATAAAACAGATGAGAAGATGCCAAATGAAAAAGGCCATCATTTTCAGAATATGGTTCTTTCTGTGTTGTATTTCCAACCCTAGTTTTGCATCTTGATTGAAAATGTCAGGCAATGGGACTCTGGGTACTTTCTGACCAGAATGAGACCATCAGCCTGACCCTTGATGCTTCCCAATTGACTTCAGGGCTTTCCTTTCTTCCTTTTAAAGTCCAACTCTGTTTAACTTGCGAGCAATGATAAGATCAGCATTTGAGGTATGGCAGTATGCCTAAAGGGCAGAGTTCAATATTTTGTCTCCTGGTAAAAAGAATAGAGGTCCTCATTTATTTTCAGGTAGCCTAAGGAAACCAATAAATTATAACTTTTTTTGACTTTTTAATTTAGTCTGCCTTGATTGAAGTGAAGGAATGATTCTTAGAAATTATTATTTTGGGTAAAAGTCTTAGGTATTTGTATTTTTAAAAAATTACACAGTAACACAGTCATTTAATATATTTTGCATTGACAGTCATTGATAAAATAGTGAAATATTCTCATCTGAAGGCAAATATTATTGATGGTAATGACCTCTCATTAGGATAAATACCTCAGTGTTAAAATATTTCTATACTTAAATTAGCAAATAAATAGTTTATGGCAACATTTGCAATATTTTAAGAAATAAAATAAGTTGACAAAACATGTAATATTTTTTTTTTAAATCTTTACTTAAATATTTAGTTCTTACCCTTTAAATCTTTTAAAAACTTTGTTCAAATATTTTGGGTAAAATATCCTTTACAATCAATTCTTAAACTGCTTTACTCTATGGAAAACACACCAACATGTCTCCTCAAACCAATTTAAAGTGACATTTATTGGTTATTAAAACTCAAATGATCTCTGACCTAAGGTGACCTAACTTTAGTACAAAATGAACATCCAGGAACACAGAAGGAATGTGACCGATCTTTTAATCCTATGAGAAAATTCCCATTGAACTCTTTCTCAATTTTTAGTCTGTTTTGGCATTGTTATTTTGTAATTTTAGTATGCTTATTTATTATTACACACAGAATTCAAATTGTAGTGACAAGGAAAAACTCCATTATGTCTGGTTCAGAGATAAAACAGATGAGAAGATGCCAAATGAAAAAGGCCATCATTTTCAGAATATGGTTCTTTCTGTGTTGTATTTCCAACCCTAGTTTTGCATCTTGATTGAAAAATGTCAGGCAATGGGACTCTGGGTACTTTCTGACCAGAATGAGACCATCAGCCTGACCCTTGATGCTTCCCAATTGACTTCAGGGCTTTCCTTTCTTCCTTTTAAAGTCCAACTCTGTTTAACTTGCGAGCAATGATAAGATCAGCATTTGAGGTATGGCAGTATGCCTAAAGGGCAGAGTTCAATATTTTGTCTCCTGGTAAAAAGAATAGAGGTCCTCATTTATTTTCAGGTAGCCTAAGGAAACCAATAAATTATAACTTTTTTTGACTTTTTAATTTAGTCTGCCTTGATTGAAGTGAAGGAATGATTCTTAGAAATTATTATTTTGGGTAAAAGTCTTAGGTATTTGTATTTTTAAAAAATTACACAGTAACACAGTCATTTAATATATTTTGCATTGACAGTCATTGATAAAATAGTGAAATATTCTCATCTGAAGGCAAATATTATTGATGGTAATGACCTCTCATTAGGATAAATACCTCAGTGTTAAAATATTTCTATACTTAAATTAGCAAATAAATAGTTTATGGCAACATTTGCAATATTTTAAGAAATAAAATAAGTTGACAAAACATGTAATTTTTTTTTTTTAAATCTGAACTTAAATCTTTAGTTCTTACCCTTTAAATCTTTTAAACACTTGGTGCATATATTTTGGGTAAAATATCCTTTACAATCAATTCTTAAACTGCTTTACTCTATGGAAAACACACCAACATGTCTCCTCAAACCAATTTAAAGTGACATTTATTGGTTATTAAAACTCAAATGATCTCTGACCTAAGGTTAAGCACCTGAGAACTTGTGTTGTAAAATAAAAGAAGTCATGTGATGAGCTGAAGATGCAGGCAAGACAGGTAGGAATTGGACGGTAGGTTTGGGGCTCGTAAGACAGACTGGAGTTAAGATACACCTGGTCACATTTTCATTGTTTCAGGGTCATTTCTGGGTTTATTTCACTTTTCTTAAGTTCTACTACTGGTTCAAAAGCCTCTGGTAGAGGAGGCTACTTCATAAGTACCTTGAAAGTACTTACAGACAAGTTTTAGGTCAAACATCTGTAATAGTGCTCAATAGAATTATCCTCTGATAGGTTTACGACCATGGCTTACTAGAAATTCAGACCAAACTGAGTTCAGAACAGTGCTGAAGGGGTAGAGAGTCCTGTGCTGGTTGGCCAAGAGCTGGGCTTCAGCCGTGGTTCTGACATTCACTATGTGACTTACAGCAGTCTACTTTGTTTTGTAAACACAGTGTCTCCTCAGCCACAAGCCAAGGGACTCTGTCATTGTGGACATATTCCCCTTTGGGACTACTTTGATTTCTGGCATTTGGTACCGTGAGACCAAATTTATGGGCAACCTACCATTTCCTTCCTTATGTTCTATGCTCCAGCGCAATAGGTTTCATTCATGCCGAAAAGACTGACTCCATTAGTTAAAAAACATGGCGCTACTACTAGGTCAGAAAACGTAGAAGTCAAGGCTCTGCCCTTTCCCAATGAATTGATTGCTTTCTTTCAGATGGTATGAAACAACTTTTGCATTCATTGACATGGGCATCTTACATACAACATCATTACATAACTGTATGCCTCAAAGAGGAAATCGAAATTCAAATCTAGTGATGTGAAACTAAATTAAAATTCTTTATGAATGAGAATAGGAAATTCTCAAGATGACTCTATTGTAAGGTGATATACATAGTGTCATAAAGATTTTCTAGATAAAGCTGTGTTCTTTTAAGAAATAAAATAAGTTGACAAAACATGTAATTTTTTTTTAAATCTGAACTTAAATCTTTAGTTCTTACCCTTTAAATCTTTTAAACACTTGGTGCATATATTTTGGGTAAAATATCCTTTACAATCAATTCTTAAACTGCTTTACTCTATGGAAAACACACCAACATGTCTCCTCAAACCAATTTAAAGTGACATTTATTGGTTATTAAAACTCAAATGATCTCTGACCTAAGGTTAAGCACCTGAGAACTTGTGTTGTAAAATAAAAGAAGTCATGTGATGAGCTGAAGATGCAGGCAAGACAGGTAGGAATTGGACGGTAGGTTTGGGGCTCGTAAGACAGACTGGAGTTAAGATACACCTGGTCACATTTTCATTGTTTCAGGGTCATTTCTGGGTTTATTTCACTTTTCTTAAGTTCTACTACTGGTTCAAAAGCCTCTGGTAGAGGAGGCTACTTCATAAGTACCTTGAAAGTACTTACAGACAAGTTTTAGGTCAAACATCTGTAATAGTGCTCAATAGAATTATCCTCTGATAGGTTTACGACCATGGCTTACTAGAAATTCAGACCAAACTGAGTTCAGAACAGTGCTGAAGGGGTAGAGAGTCCTGTGCTGGTTGGCCAAGAGCTGGGCTTCAGCCGTGGTTCTGACATTCACTATGTGACTTACAGCAGTCTACTTTGTTTTGTAAACACAGTGTCTCCTCAGCCACAAGCCAAGGGACTCTGTCATTGTGGACATATTCCCCTTTGGGACTACTTTGATTTCTGGCATTTGGTACCGTGAGACCAAATTTATGGGCAACCTACCATTTCCTTCCTTATGTTCTATGCTCCAGCGCAATAGGTTTCATTCATGCCGAAAAGACTGACTCCATTAGTTAAAAAACATGGCGCTACTACTAGGTCAGAAAACGTAGAAGTCAAGGCTCTGCCCTTTCCCAATGAATTGATTGCTTTCTTTCAGATGGTATGAAACAACTTTTGCATTCATTGACATGGGCATCTTACATACAACATCATTACATAACTGTATGCCTCAAAGAGGAAATCGAAATTCAAATCTAGTGATGTGAAACTAAATTAAAATTCTTTATGAATGAGAATAGGGAAATTCTCAAGATGACTCTATTGTAAGGTGATATACATAGTGTCATAAATACCCAGATTTTCTAGATAAAGCTGTGTTCAGATGGGGATCTATTCTTTGGAAAAAGGAAAGAACATTGAACTAGAAATCAGAAACCCCCACTTTGAAGCTGACTTTCCCACTTATTTACTTGGAGCTCTGGAGAAGTCATTATTTCCATCTTTAAATATGTGATGGAAAGGAGAGAAGGAAGATGAAAATATTGTCTTGACTTTCCTCATGAAGTTATTGGGGAGGTGAAATACTAAAAATAAAATGTAAATGTATTTATGTGTATGTATATACGCAAAGTTGAAATAAAGAAAAATGGTCAATGTTTTCAAATACCTTTCTATATCTAGAAACATATTGGTGTAAATAGATAGAGATACATTCTAAATATTTGCTAGATTATGATGGCAAACTCTTAGTTTTTCTTTGGTTCTCTTTATCTCATGTGCTGAAGTTATTTCTTAGTAATGTTTTAGTGAAAGAGAAACATTTGATTGTAATGATAATAAACAATCTATCCTAATTATATTTATTAATCAGTCTATTCGTTTTCCTCTCTTGTTTGAATTTCCAGTCTTTCTATTTGCTTCATCTTTGGTTAAAATCTTGCTTAATTTTTCCTATATTATAGAAAACAAACTCTCTCAGTAACAGTAGCCCCTTAAGCTATGCACACATCTCACTTTAGGAATCATTTGAATTATCTGTCTCTACTGTCTCAGCTTTCTCACCAACCAGATTTATAAATGTCCTACAGAGTGACCTTCACCCTCCAAGTTATCTTGGCCATGACACCCCTCATTCTCTGCAGCTGTGAAGTTGAGAGAGTCTATCGCCACAATGCCATTCATGACTGTCCTGTCTTCCTGTTCTTGTCGGCTGTTCCAAAAAAGATAATCTGCCCTTTCCCAATGAATTGATTGCTTTCTTTCAGATGGTATGAAACAACTTTTGCATTCATTGACATGGGCATCTTACATACAACATCATTACATAACTGTATGCCTCAAAGAGGAAATCGAAATTCAAATCTAGTGATGTGAAACTAAATTAAAATTCTTTATGAATGAGAATAGGGAAATTCTCAAGATGACTCTATTGTAAGGTGATATACATAGTGTCATAAATACCCAGATTTTCTAGATAAAGCTGTGTTCAGATGGGGATCTATTCTTTGGAAAAAGGAAAGAACATTGAACTAGAAATCAGAAACCCCCACTTTGAAGCTGACTTTCCCACTTATTTACTTGGAGCTCTGGAGAAGTCATTATTTCCATCTTTAAATATGTGATGGAAAGGAGAGAAGGAAGATGAAAATATTGTCTTGACTTTCCTCATGAAGTTATTGGGGAGGTGAAATACTAAAAATAAAATGTAAATGTATTTATGTGTATGTATATACGCAAAGTTGAAATAAAGAAAAATGGTCAATGTTTTCAAATACCTTTCTATATCTAGAAACATATTGGTGTAAATAGATAGAGATACATTCTAAATATTTGCTAGATTATGATGGCAAACTCTTAGTTTTTCTTTGGTTCTCTTTATCTCATGTGCTGAAGTTATTTCTTAGTAATGTTTTAGTGAAAGAGAAACATTTGATTGTAATGATAATAAACAATCTATCCTAATTATATTTATTAATCAGTCTATTCGTTTTCCTCTCTTGTTTGAATTTCCAGTCTTTCTATTTGCTTCATCTTTGGTTAAAATCTTGCTTAATTTTTCCTATATTATAGAAAACAAACTCTCTCAGTAACAGTAGCCCCTTAAGCTATGCACACATCTCACTTTAGGAATCATTTGAATTATCTGTCTCTACTGTCTCAGCTTTCTCACCAACCAGATTTATAAATGTCCTACAGAGTGACCTTCACCCTCCAAGTTATCTTGGCCATGACACCCCTCATTCTCTGCAGCTGTGAAGTTGAGAGAGTCTATCGCCACAATGCCATTCATGACTGTCCTGTCTTCCTGTTCTTGTCGGTCATCATCCTAGTTCAGCTCATCATTATTTATCTTTTTTAACTTTCTTCAGATCCAGATTCTAGTTTCCTGGCTGTTGTATCTGCCATGCTATGCATTACACCAGAAAAAAAATATAAAGTTCATCTTTGATCACAGCATTTTGCTAAAATCTCTTCTGGCTTTCCATTGCCTGCCTCTATACTTTATGCTAACTTCCACATTGTTTAGGGCTTGAACTTGCCAACTCTGGGTGCAAGGCGGCTGCTCTGTAAACACTGCCTCTGCTGCTCAGGACTCCAGATGGCACAGTAGCCACTGAATAATTCAGCTCTCTGTCACTGGAAATTCATACATCCAAGTGCGAGTGGATTATCCCAGCTTAAGTCATGGGCTCACATTCTGGCTGCCAAGGGCCCAGGGGACCTGTGTGTCTGGCCATTTTGGCCTCTTGGTGTTGAGTCACTCTCTTTACCACTAAGATTCACACTGGGGGACTGTCTCACTCAGAAGAAAAAAGTTCACATTCCAGGGAACCAAACACAGCCACTGCACACTGTAGCAGTCAAGTGTCCATATTACCATCTTATATTTGAGAAAACTGAAACATAGCTGGGTTCATTTCCCAACCCTCCAAGTCCATGTAATTAATGACAAAACTAGAATTAAATAAATTTGATGAGATGAAAAATAAATGAATTACAATTTAAGTCATATGACGACTGCTACTTGTTCTTTTCATTTGCATTCTAAAGTATGCCATTAAAAAAAAGTAAAACCTTTGAAGCACACTTAACAGACTTCCTACATTTCTCTTACTCAGCAGAAGACTTAGCACTGCAGAGAAGGGAAAGTGGGTCATATGCGCATCATATTCTTTTTATTTGGAAGGTAATTGCTTTACAATGTTGCTTTACAACAACATGAATCAGCTAGGTGTATCTGTGTGTAAGTTGCTCAGTCGTGTCCGACTCTTTGCGACCCCATGGACTGTAGATCACCAGGCTCCTCTGTCTATGGAATTCTCCAGGCAAGAATACTGAATCAGTTATAAGCATACATTTATCTTCTCCCTCCTGAGCCTGCCTCCCACCCCTTTTCCTCATCCCACCCCTAGCATCATCTTCTGATGAGCTTTCCTAATGAGGATACCCAGATGCACACACTTGGAAACCTACTCAATCCACACAGTTGTGAAAATTTTCCACCATGCTATGCATTACACCAGAAAAAAAATATAAAGTTCATCTTTGATCACAGCATTTTGCTAAAATCTCTTCTGGCTTTCCATTGCCTGCCTCTATACTTTATGCTAACTTCCACATTGTTTAGGGCTTGAACTTGCCAACTCTGGGTGCAAGGCGGCTGCTCTGTAAACACTGCCTCTGCTGCTCAGGACTCCAGATGGCACAGTAGCCACTGAATAATTCAGCTCTCTGTCACTGGAAATTCATACATCCAAGTGCGAGTGGATTATCCCAGCTTAAGTCATGGGCTCACATTCTGGCTGCCAAGGGCCCAGGGGACCTGTGTGTCTGGCCATTTTGGCCTCTTGGTGTTGAGTCACTCTCTTTACCACTAAGATTCACACTGGGGGACTGTCTCACTCAGAAGAAAAAAGTTCACATTCCAGGGAACCAAACACAGCCACTGCACACTGTAGCAGTCAAGTGTCCATATTACCATCTTATATTTGAGAAAACTGAAACATAGCTGGGTTCATTTCCCAACCCTCCAAGTCCATGTAATTAATGACAAAACTAGAATTAAATAAATTTGATGAGATGAAAAATAAATGAATTACAATTTAAGTCATATGACGACTGCTACTTGTTCTTTTCATTTGCATTCTAAAGTATGCCATTAAAAAAAAGTAAAACCTTTGAAGCACACTTAACAGACTTCCTACATTTCTCTTACTCAGCAGAAGACTTAGCACTGCAGAGAAGGGAAAGTGGGTCATATGCGCATCATATTCTTTTTATTTGGAAGGTAATTGCTTTACAATGTTGCTTTACAACAACATGAATCAGCTAGGTGTATCTGTGTGTAAGTTGCTCAGTCGTGTCCGACTCTTTGCGACCCCATGGACTGTAGATCACCAGGCTCCTCTGTCTATGGAATTCTCCAGGCAAGAATACTGAATCAGTTATAAGCATACATTTATCTTCTCCCTCCTGAGCCTGCCTCCCACCCCTTTTCCTCATCCCACCCCTAGCATCATCTTCTGATGAGCTTTCCTAATGAGGATACCCAGATGCACACACTTGGAAACCTACTCAATCCACACAGTTGTGAAAATCCTTTTGGTCGAGAAAAGCCATCAGTGGAGGAGGGATAAGAGTGGCCAGGTCATTGTGCCTTGCAGAGACTGGAGCTGAGTCAGCAATAGGAACTCAGTGTGGCTCGAGGTTCAGTCTAAATACCTTGACTTGGCCCATCAATGCCCTCTAAAATAAGTGTCCCCACTATTTGGCAGTGTCACGTTAAGATCTTTCCTTTAAAGCCAGGGATCCTGGAATATGAATAGCTGTGGATTTTCTACACATAAATTTTCAAACAAAACTCAGAATGAGCTGGAATTTAAGTTGAAACAAGAGACCACCGCTCAGCTGAACCCAGAAGAACTAAACAAAGAACAAATAAGGGGAAAAAATCTTACTGGGATTAAAAAAAATTTATAGGATGACTTCTGTAGGTTTCCTATAGCAATACTATCCTTGACTTCTATAAATAGGCCTCCAAGGAAGCATTCACAGTGAACTAGGAATAGATTATGTGAATTTTACAAAAATGCATTTGAAACTGTACTTCCTCTCGTTTATGTCTCACACAAATTACATTCTGTAAAACAGAGTAATCTAAGGAGTAAATTTAATAGATTAAGAAATACCCAAAAAAGCCTACTTGTCTAATTTTCTTATGAGATGAATAGTGCATATATTTTTAGAGGGGTAAAAGACCCTTTAGTTTAATAGCTTCAAAATAGAGTTACAAGATAATAACACAGAAACAGTTACAGATTTATTTTCAAAAGTTATTTTTTTAAGATGACTTAGTTCTTGAGAATGATTTCATTGGTAGGTCACTTACACATTTTCCAAAATATTCTCTTTCATTTTTTATTTATGAATCCATCTCTAAACCCCATTTTCCAGCAATTTTCTAGCTCTGACCTAGAAAGGTGCCAGTCTTGCTCTTGCCTGTACCTTCCTAGGATTTCAAGCAATATTCCTAATTTGCTCTCTCCAGGCTCAGCCTTGTTTTGTCTTTCACCAGGTCCCCAGATTTTGTCCCCATCTCCTGCCTTCCTGGCCCAACGTCAGTATCTAACTTACACTAGATGAATAAATGGTCATTTGGCTGCAGCTAGAAACCCTCCAATGACAGAGAGTTTGCTACTCCAGGTGGCAGTCAGGTTTATCACTGAAAAGCTGTAATTAGGAGAAAGCCCATCCTTCCATAAAGCTGAACACTGCATTTCCATCTATTCCCTTCTCTGGCATGAAATGGATTCTGTCTACTCCTTCTTCCACATGACAGCTCTCCAGGTATTTGAGGTCAGCCTCCGTGCCCTACCATGTTATCTTTTCTCCAGACTGAATATTGCTGCTTCGTGTAACTGTTTTTTCACGACACCTTTTCCCAACCCCTTGCCATTTTATTTGCTCCATTTATCAGTGTGTCTTTGAAAAGGTGGCACTGCAACCTAAGCACGATAGCTTTCTTGGGATGGCATGACTGATAAGTGACTGAGCTGGGCTTTGAACCCAGGTAATATAGATTCACTGACTGGCTTTTTCTATTCCAGACAATCTTTGCTGCCAACACAGTGACTCCATTATTTGTGTTTCAAGTGTATTTCAAAGTAAAATAAGCCAATTTATCCTGCTACACACAATTTGAAACAGCAGAAAGAAATTAACCAGAAAGTTCCCTAGCTCCATTTTAACATCTTTAATTTTCAGAGCATATTAATTATAATCTTTTAAGTAAGGTTCTTAGGATCAGATGACTCAGGTGGCTGTAGGAATGAGGAGAAAAAAAGAACACTTTGGCGGGGGGTGGGGGTGGGGCTGGGGCTTCCCTGGTGGTCCAGTGGGTAAAGAGTCCGCCTTGCAGTGCAAGGGGCACTGGTTCAACTCCTGGCCAGGGAAGATTCCACATGCTGCGGAGTGGCTGGACCCGTGTATCCAATCATGAGCCAGCGCTCTGGGGCCAAAAATAAATAGTTTTGTTTTTGTTTTTAAAGTTAAGGGTGTGGTTAAAACTATACCTTAGGGAGTTCCCTGGCTGTTCAGTGGTTAGGGATTCACGCTCTCATGTCCAGGTTCAATCCTGACCAGGGAACTAAGACTCCATAAGCCACACAGCACAGCCAAAAAAAAAAAAAACCACCAAAATCTCTACATCTAAATAGCAAATGGTAATGTGAAAATAGGTTATTTAGTGGTTTAAATAAAAGTATTGATGAGTATTCTGTAGTCTTTCATGTTAGAAAATCACTTTTTAAAAAAAAGTTGCTTTATTTATTTATTTTTGACTATTTTAGGTTTTCACTGCTGCTGCAGGCTCTTCTCTAGTTGCAGGGAGTGGGGGCTCTCTCTAGTTGAGGTGAGCAGGCTTCTTGTTGTGGTGACCTCTTGTTGTGGAACTTGGGCTCCAGGGCACATGGGGTTCCGTAGTTGTGGCCCATGGGCTCCATAGTTGTGGCTCCGAGGCTCTAGAGCACAGGCTCCATAGTTGTGGCTCAGGGCTTAGTTGCTCCACAGCATGTGGGATCTTCCCGGATCAGGGATCAAACCCGTGTCCCCCACATTGGCAGGCGAACTCTTAAGCACCAAGGTACCAGGGAAGTACAGAAAGCCACTTTTAAGAAAGGAAGCCCATGGAGGTTGGAGAGGAAGGTGGAATGAATTGAGAGAGTAGCATTAACATATAGACACTACTATGTGTCAAATAGCTAGCTAGTGGGAAGCTGCTGTATCGCAGAGGAGCTCATCAGCTCCACGCTCTGTGAAGACCTAGAGGGGCTGAAGGGAAGGATGGGGAGGAGGCTCAAGAAGGAGGGGACAAATGCACATTTATGGCTGAGTCACACTGTTGTACAGTAGAAACTAACACAACCTTGTAAAGCAATTATACCGCGGTAAAAAGACCTTTTTTTTTTTTTTTTAAGAAATAACAGGCTTCCCTGGTGGTTCAGTGGGTAAGGACACCGCCTTGCAGTGCAAGGGGCACTGGTTCGATCCCTGACCTGGGAAGATCCCATGTGCCGCGGAGCAGCTGCACCAAAGTGTCCAACTACTGAGCTGGAGCTCTGGAGCACATGTGCCCAGAGCCGGTGCCCTGCAGTGAGAGAGGCCACTGCGATGGGAGGCCCACACAGGGCAAAGAATGAAGATGGATGAAAATACATAAATGAAAGATCAAAAGAAGTGGCCAAAAAAAAAAAAAAAAAAAACATTAAGACTTGAAAATCAAACTAGCAGTGTTCATTGGGAATTTTCATGGTGATCAATAATTAGAGTGTTGTCCTGGATGAACCTGGCAGCCAGTTTCCTGTATGGTTCATAAGAATGTCGTGCTTAGGCTGTCATTTCAGCGGCATGACGGGGGTCAGAGAAGGAGGACTGCTGCAGAAATAAGGAGCCAAAGGAAAGCCTAGACGGTTTGGAAGTAAAAGTATGTCCATAGCAGGTCCTTTGAGGAAGTACTTGCTGAATGCTTCCTGCATGCAAAGGATTATGATAAGAATGGCCAGTAGTATACAACGTGAAGATGAGAGAAGAATTAAAGACAGCTTTATGGCTTCTAACTAGAACAGCGGACAAATAGATTTCATAAGGAATAGGAATAGAAGTGTCAGACCTCTAATATGTGGGAAGATTTCATGGACCCCAAGAGCTGGAACTCAACATGACCCGGACAAGAGAGTCTTGTTCCAAAAGAGCATGCATTTACATACATGGACATGTACACACCACATCCACTATGCTATCGTCAAAAGAAGGCAGGCTGTAATTATATACACAAGGCTGCTACGTCTCTTTGATGTATCCCTGCTATAAAACAGTGGTGCTCAAAGATATTCATCACAGGCTCTTGTTACGGAGAGCTGTAATGTCTCAAACTCCAGGGAGCGTTTTCCTTCCAGCTTTTCATGCTATTATTTTAGACTTTCAAATAATATAATTACAATAGTTTAAATGGCATAACGTGCACTTAAATTCTAGAAGTTATCTTCTTCTTTTAATTAGGTCGCTAAACCAATATTTTGCAGCACATTCCTACTTACTCTTCCTAATGCCTTCAGATTCCAGCATGTTGATATCTGTCTAACTGTGTATAAGAGTTTAGCTTTCCAGTGTGGGTAGGATGGTTTTGTAAAAATATGCAGTTAAGCTAGAGGAGTCTTAACGCAGAAAAACATATATGTGTATCTTTTTTTATGTTTTGATGAAATATCTGATGTTTACTAGCTCTGTTCCTGGTGTATGTAAAACATAAGACTGAAAATCAAAAGAAGTGTAATGGAATTCATTGACTTAAAATCAAACTAGCAGTGTTCATTGGGAATTTTCATGGTGATCAATAATTAGAGTGTTGTCCTGGATGAACCTGGCAGCCAGCTTCCTGTATGGTTCATAAGAATGTCGTGCTTAGGCTGTCATTTCAGCGGCATGACGGGGGTCAGAGAAGGAGGACTGCTGCAGAAATAAGGAGCCAAAGGAAAGCCTAGACGGTTTGGAAGTAAAAGTATGTCCATAGCAGGTCCTTTGAGGAAGTACTTGCTGAATGCTTCCTGCATGCAAAGGATTATGATAAGAATGGCCAGTAGTATACAACGTGAAGATGAGAGAAGAATTAAAGACAGCTTTATGGCTTCTAACTAGAACAGCGGACAAATAGATTTCATAAGGAATAGGAATAGAAGTGTCAGACCTCTAATATGTGGGAAGATTTCATGGACCCCAAGAGCTGGAACTCAACATGACCCGGACAAGAGAGTCTTGTTCCAAAAGAGCATGCATTTACATACATGGACATGTACACACCACATCCACTATGCTATCGTCAAAAGAAGGCAGGCTGTAATTATATACACAAGGCTGCTACGTCTCTTTGATGTATCCCTGCTATAAAACAGTGGTGCTCAAAGATATTCATCACAGGCTCTTGTTACGGAGAGCTGTAATGTCTCAAACTCCAGGGAGCGTTTTCCTTCCAGCTTTTCATGCTATTATTTTAGACTTTCAAATAATATAATTACAATAGTTTAAATGGCATAACGTGCACTTAAATTCTAGAAGTTATCTTCTTCTTTTAATTAGGTCGCTAAACCAATATTTTGCAGCACATTCCTACTTACTCTTCCTAATGCCTTCAGATTCCAGCATGTTGATATCTGTCTAACTGTGTATAAGAGTTTAGCTTTCCAGTGTGGGTAGGATGGTTTTGTAAAAATATGCAGTTAAGCTAGAGGAGTCTTAACGCAGAAAAACATATATGTGTATCTTTTTTTATGTTTTGATGAAATATCTGACTCTGTTTACTAGCTCTGTTCCCTGGTGTATGTAACATACAATACTCTAATTTATTATGTTTTCAATAGGCTACTGTGTGTGCTTAAAAATACACCTGAAGTTCTGACTTTACTGTGCTGGTGCCTGACTGTAGGGGAGTTATTAAAGGAACAATAGAAATGTACATGTATAAGATTATATATATATATATATATATATTTATTTATGCAAAGAGAGAGAGAGAAATAGAAAAAAGTTTGTAAAACATTTTTTTGAGATGGTACTACTATGATATCATCTGGGAGTTTATGTGATGGAAAGTACTGGTGTATTACAAGTATAAATACCAAAATATTTAATAAGTGCCAGATATTATTAGAGAAAAATAGGCTATTAAAAGAACTAATTAATGGTTTCAAATGAAAGTAAATTCTAAACAGGGCTTCTTTTTTGGATTACGTCACATGTCCCCGAAGCTGGTGATGTAAATAAAGGAAAACAAGTATGGGCATATCAGAATCCATCTACTTTCTTCAATATAATATGATATATTTATTCCCCAGGATCACTGAAATGACATATTAGATTTTAATAATGTTAGAGAAATTTCAACAATTTTATGAGATGGGCTGGCTCTGACTGGTATAAAATGGTAGCAATAATAAAAATTAAAATAAAAAGTAGCCATGAAAATCCAGAAAATATTGGAAGGAAAGCTTTAACTTCAGTAAAACCAAAGAGCTGGGGCCTTCAGGAAAGGAAGAGAGGGCAGCAGTCAGAGTTTCAGAAGAGCTGTCGCTGGTGGGGAGAGAGGACTCACTGAGCCATGAGAAGCAAAGGCTGGAGCGGAGGCCTCCAGGTTTGGGAGGGTGGCCCTTTTGAGGGAAAAAGAAGTTCCTATTACTGTCATTCTAATTTCCCCTCATCAGTTATTGTAACTTACAAGACTCTTTTCTGCTAATACTTTCCTTGTATTTCTAAACAAAACATTTTTTTTTTTTTTGATTTTCAAATAGGACTTGCGGTGTGAATCTTATTTATTATTTATGGAGGTATTCAACTCATTTTTGCATAGTATGAATCTTCACAGCACTTTCCTCAAGGCTGTTGACCCTGTTCCTGGGAGTTGCACATCTGCACAATTCACCCACAGGTTTGCCTGCAGGGGTGTCCCTGGTGGTCCAGAGGCTAAGACTCTGCCCCCAATGCAGGGGCACCCTGGGGGTTCAATCCCTGGTCGGGGTCTAGATCCCTCATGCTACAGTGAAGATCAGCTCAACCAAATAAATAAATGACTAAAAGTAAAATCATATTTGTAGAAAGTTTGCCTGCAGTTTCAAGGCATTTATAAAGAGGAACTTTCCACCCCTCCAGTTCATCCGTGGCATCTAGGATCTCATGGATCTTAGATTTAAAACACCTGTTCTATAGAAACAAACAGAAGAAGCAAACAGCAGGCTGAAAGTGAAATTTCAACACAGGGATTAAAGTGGAACAGAGCCTGGAAACTGAGAGGAGTGATGGAGGGGCCAGAAACAGGATCTTTTCAGATTTAACCCTTCTGCCGAATCATAACATTCACTCCACATTGTCTTTTTTCCTCTGATTCTACCTCCTCCTATTCTTTCCAGAAGCTTTTAAACTTCAAACTAAGACTGATCGATGCCTGAACCTCTGACTCATTGACCTTTGATTCTTTATACATGTCCCCAACTCTGTGTCTGCCCTGCTCCTCAGCTTCGCTGTGACGCATGTGGACACATTCAAATGGAAATGAAAAATAGAGAAATAGTGGTGGAAATAATATGAGCTTATAACACGAACTTTCCAAAAAGGGAGTATGTTGCCTTTTGTTGCTCACCTTGTGTGAACCTTAGCATTTTCCTTGATTCACTTCATGACTAGAGGCAAATTACTTAACTGGAGATCCGTCACCTTTCCCACAAAACCTTTTCTTTACATCACCTGGTGGCTGACTCTTTGTGCCTGTCTTTGATTTGCAGCAGTGGGAAGACTCTAAGATGTCTGGTCCTACTGCTGGCAAAATAGCATGGGTATATGTTTGACATAATTCCCTCTCAGGCAGGTTTTTCTTATGCAAACACCAAAATGACACCCCATCAAGTATGAACATGTAGAGCCCAGTTATTTTCTCTGCACCCGTTCATGTCTCTTTCTACCTTAGTCAGGCTGACGAAAGGCAAGGCCGACAGTTTGCAAAGCAAATACTTGTTCCGCAAGGCAGACAAGATGCAGACTGCTGCACGCACCCTGTGTAGGATGCCGTAAATGCTTGTTGATTAACTGTAGGTTTGCAGCCAGTTAGCCGGGTTGCTAAGCGACTTGTTGGTTCCACAACCAATCTAGACGTTGTGTTATTCACTCAGGTGTGCCAGGTTCTGAGTTTATACTGTTGAATTAAAACCAAACCTATTTGCAGGGCTGGAAAAGAGACACAGGTGTGGAGAACATGGCAGGAGAAGGAGAGGATGGGAGGAATTGAGAGAGGAGCGTTGATGTATACACAACCTGTTTGGGGAACAGATAGTTCGTGGGAAGCTGTTGTATAGCACAGGGAGCTCAGCCTGGCGCGCTGTGATGACCTGAGGGGTGGGCTCAGGGGTGGGTGGGAGGGAGGCTTAACAGGGAGGGGATGAATGTATGTGAATGGCTGGTTTACACTGCTCTACGGCAGAAACCAACACACCATTGTAAAGTAATTATCTCCCGATTAAAAATAAAAATCAAACTAAACGAAGCAAAACAAATGGAAAACTCAGCACAAGACAAATGGTAGACAAGCAAATTGCAAGTTTTATCACCATTAAGAAAAAATGCAAGATAGCCCGGTGGCATGGTGTTCATGACTTTGCAAAGTATTTCCCCAATTATACCGTGGAAATGCAATGACATGTAGAGATTTAATGACAGAGCCTGTC
Organism: Tragulus kanchil; assembly: GCA_022376925.1. Lineage (NCBI taxonomy): Eukaryota > Metazoa > Chordata > Mammalia > Artiodactyla > Tragulidae > Tragulus > Tragulus kanchil. The sequence goes on along the minus strand of JAIOJX010000003.1, from coordinate 69,091,252 downwards.
TTTCAAGCATGACGAAAAAAAAACACCTTTTTTTTTTTTTTTTAGTACACTGGCTTCTTTATCTGATTGATAAAGACAGAGCTGTTTTTGCTGCTGATTTGGGATGGATCACTGTAGAGGGAGTCTCCATGTAGAGGGAGTCTGACACGGGTAGCGTGGAGGGTGGCGTGCAGGAACCGGAGGGTGGCCGTGAGAAGATTCCAGCATTTCAGGGAAGAAACTGTGAGTGAATCAAGCATGGGTAAAAAGGATAGAGAGGGTCTTCTCTGGTGGTCCAGTGGGTAAGGACACTGCCTTGCAGTACAAGGGGCACCGGTTCGATCCCTGGCCTGGGAAGATCCCATGTGGCGGCGGAGCGGCTGGACCGATGTGTCCAACTACTGAGCTGGAACTCTGGAGCACATGTGCCCAGAGCTGGTGCTCTGCAGTGAAAGAGGCCACTGCAATGGGAGGCCCACACAGGCCAAAGAACAAAGATGGATGAAAATGAATAAATGAAAGACCAATAGAAGTGGCCAAAAAAAAAAAAAAAATTGACAAAAAAAGGGGGCCAGATAGAGAGGTTTCAGGCCAAAGCTTTTAGGTGAAAACATTGGAGAGTAATAGGGCCGCCGAATTATCGGGCAGTTTAACCAGCTGGGGTAAGTGAGCAATTATTTTAAGTTTCTCATTTGGTTTGGGGGGACACGGCAGTATTATTTGCATTGATAGGAAAATAAGAACAGACGGCAGAGAGTGGCAGAAAAGAGAAGATCCTTCCATTCACTGAAGACCATACATGAATTCTTCTGTGATGATCCTGCTGTGGACGCCCTGCCCCTGCCTTCCACACTCATTCAGGGCTGGAACACCTCCGTGGTCCACAATGTTGAGTTGTCTCAGTGCCCTGTGAGAAAATGTATATTCTAGGTTTCTTTGGAAGAAGGAAGAAAGATGTCTTCAAAACAGGGAAAGTACTCCTCAAAGCTTAGAGCGTGGGAACTTAGCTTTTAAATCAAGAGAGAGGTCCTGAGTGTCCTACAGACCATAAGGGAAGAATGGTTTCTCCTGACTTTCTTGTTCTGTTCCCAGAAGCGGAACTACATCAGACTGAGAGGTAGCACTCTGAATTTTTGTAAATGAACACACCTCACCCTGTAGTCCCCTCCCCCTTGGGTGAGGCTAGAAGTAAAGGTTAGGCACCCTTTTAAATATTTCTCAGATAAAATCACCAACAAATGGTGAAGAGTGCCGTTACCTGCTGGGGAGCCCTCCAGAAAGGCGAGTTGCCTAGGAAAGTGAGAATTAAAGCCTAGAGTTAATATTTGCCATGAAAAAAAAAAAAAATCAGGCTTTTCCATTTGTTCTTTTTGGGAGAAACACTTGCCACCCAACGTTAAGGTGAAGACTCAAAAGGTTCAATTATTACTTCCAGAGTGGAAAAAGTTAAATTTGCTTCCTTGTAAGTTTTTTTTCTGTGTCAGTGTTCTTTTTCCCTCAGCTGTAAGAGTTACTGCCTATAGCTGGGGTCTTGTCATGTCTCCAGTTCAATGATTCATACAGCCTCTCAAGACAATTTGGAACTGACTTGGTAACCAGCACCCTTTCTTTGCTAAGCATGCTTGGCAGAGAAAACAAACAGTACTTAGAATAAAGGACAACGGAAACTTTGCCCCCTGCTCTCTTCTTCCAGGGAGAAGAGAAAGAATAATGCTACATGCCTGTTTATTTAAAGAATATTTTCAGAGTCCTTAGAGAAGAACACATGAGACCATTTTACTTCTTAATTTTCTTTCTCTAATCTATAGACTGATAAATAGCAAAGTTCAGGATAAGATATTAAGAGTTTCCAGCTTGGAAAGTCTGGATGAATCAAAATTTTAAAAAAGAGTAGTTAATGATCAAATTTTTTCCTTCTCTACCCTCATCCTTACTTGTTTTTCAAGAAGATAATAAAACATCATAAATTTCAATCTTGTCATCATCATTAAAGTTCAAGGTAGCTTTGCAGAGAGATTTTTGGGAGAGGGAGCATTTGAATCTTTAAACAATCCCTTTATTCCTTAGGGTATGTGCCAATTAGCCACAGAATTGACTTTCAATCTCAAATTTAAATTTAAAGTTTAGATTCTGAGTTAGCCCTGTACTGCTGGGATAATACATCTTTTTTTTTTTTTTTCTTTCTGAGTTCCCAGGAACTTGAGATGTATATAAAGAGATATGATTTTTTTTTTTAGGATATTCTTTTTCTTAATTTAATTTTTATTTGTATTGGAGTGTAGTCGATTTACTGTTGTATTAGTTTCAGGTGTACAGCAAAGTGATTCAAATATATGTATGTGTGTGTGTGTGCATATATACATATATATATATATATATATATATATATATATATATATATATAACATTATGTAACTATTTTCCAGATTCTTTTCCTAAACTAACCTTATCCATTCCTGTGGAAGAGATATGATTTAAGGTATTCTATATTAATATATATTGCCTTTCTGGTTTCCAACAGAATCAATTTTTTAACATTTATATCTATTTTTGACATAATCTTGAGCCCTGGTGAAAGACCCTCATGTGAGGCCCTCCCCAGTTTTTCCCATGTGTGGATATGAAAAAAATGAAAGAAACACATTGCCAGTTCTTGGCTTGGACCACATCTAATTGCAATGTGATCAAGAAATATGCTTTTGCTATGATAAGTGACTGAGTTTTGGTGTTGGTTTAGCCTACCTTAAAGTCAAGCGGGATAGTCTCACTGGTTATGGAATGTGTGTGCGCACTCAGCCACTCAGCCGTGTCTGACTTTCCATGGACTGTAGCCTGTCAGGCTCCTCTGTCCATGGGATTTTTCCAGGCAAGAATATTGGAATGGGTTGCCATTTCCTCTCAAGCGGGTCTTCCCATCCCAGGGATCGAACCTGTGTCTCTTGAGTCTCCTGCAGTGTCAGCTGGATTTGTCAGCTGGATCTGGGGAGCCCCACTAGCTATGCAGCATACGTGCAAGTTTACTGAGACCCATTCCAAAGAAAAATCAATGACAGGGGTAGGGAAGTTACAAGGTATTCTCGTGGATGTGCTAAAAAAAATAAGAGATTAGAATCTTCAAACCAAATTTTGGAAATTTCTTTAAACAATCCCTTTATTCCTTAGGGTATGTGCCAATTAGCCACAGAATTGACTTTCAATCTCAAATTTAAATTTAAAGTTTAGATTCTGAGTTAGCCCTGTACTGCTGGGATAATACATCTTTTTTTTTTTTTTTTCTTTCTGAGTTCCCAGGAACTTGAGATGTATATAAAGAGATATGATTTTTTTTTTTAGGATATTCTTTTTCTTAATTTAATTTTTATTTGTATTGGAGTGTAGTCGATTTACTGTTGTATTAGTTTCAGGTGTACAGCAAAGTGATTCAAATATATGTATGTGTGTGTGTGTGCATATATACATATATATATATATATATATATATATATATATATATAACATTATGTAACTATTTTCCAGATTCTTTTCCTAAACTAACCTTATCCATTCCTGTGGAAGAGATATGATTTAAGGTATTCTATATTAATATATATTGCCTTTCTGGTTTCCAACAGAATCAATTTTTTAACATTTATATCTATTTTTGACATAATCTTGAGCCCTGGTGAAAGACCCTCATGTGAGGCCCTCCCCAGTTTTTCCCATGTGTGGATATGAAAAAAATGAAAGAAACACATTGCCAGTTCTTGGCTTGGACCACATCTAATTGCAATGTGATCAAGAAATATGCTTTTGCTATGATAAGTGACTGAGTTTTGGTGTTGGTTTAGCCTACCTTAAAGTCAAGCGGGATAGTCTCACTGGTTATGGAATGTGTGTGCGCACTCAGCCACTCAGCCGTGTCTGACTTTCCATGGACTGTAGCCTGTCAGGCTCCTCTGTCCATGGGATTTTTCCAGGCAAGAATATTGGAATGGGTTGCCATTTCCTCTCAAGCGGGTCTTCCCATCCCAGGGATCGAACCTGTGTCTCTTGAGTCTCCTGCAGTGTCAGCTGGATTTGTCAGCTGGATCTGGGGAGCCCCACTAGCTATGCAGCATACGTGCAAGTTTACTGAGACCCATTCCAAAGAAAAATCAATGACAGGGGTAGGGAAGTTACAAGGTATTCTCGTGGATGTGCTAAAAAAAATAAGAGATTAGAATCTTCAAACCAAATAACTTTATCCTTCCTCTTGAGTTATTTATTGCAGCATTACAAATTACCCCAAACTTACTGGTTACAAACAACTAACACTGGCTTTCTCCAGTTTCTGTGCAGTTCAGGAATCTGGGAGTGGCTTAGTGGGATTGTTCTGTCAGGGCTCTCAAGTGAGATTATAACCGAAGTGTCACTCAGGACAGTAGCCGTCTAAAGCCCTTACAGGGGCTGGAAGATCCAATTCCAAAAGAGTCTCTCGCCCATAGCTGCTGGCTGGAGGTCTCAGTTTCTCACCAAGGAAGTCTTTCTAGAACTATTCACAACTTGGCCATTAATTCCCGCAGAGCAACAAACCCCAGAGAGAGAAAGAGAGAGAAGCCACTGTATCTTGCATAACTTACTCTTGAAAGTGGCATGCCATGCACAATGCAATTCTTACTCCAATTTGCCAAAGTTTGGTTAAATTTCCCCAGTTCAGAGTACAGGCTGTTCACCAGTTCTCCCACAAGGCTGCCCTCAGCCTTAGACATGAGGTCACCTGCACTTCTGTTCCACTGACAACAAATTGGTGGGTTCCTATTATCCACTCAAAATTCAATAATTCACTACAACGCTTTCTGAACTTTTCAAAGCACTATATTTATAATTTTATAATATAATATTACATTTATATTTTGCATACATATATAATGCATAGCAATAATTACATTTACAAATTTATAATAGTATAATAGGGCTTCCCAGGTGGCTCACTGGTAAAAAAATAAAATAAAATAACCCTCCTGCCAATGCAGGAGACGCAAGAGATGTGGGTTTGATCCCTAGGTTGGGAAGACCCCCTGGAGAAAAGGAAATGGAAACCTATTCCAATATTCTTGCATGAAAAATTCCATGGACTGAGGAGTCTGGAAGGCTACATTGCATGGGGTGGCAAAAAATGGCCACACATGGACACAATGGTATAATTATGTTTTATTATAAAGGCTACAAATCAGAATCAGTCAAATGAAGAGATGCAAAGGGCAAGATCAGGAGATAGCCTGCCCAGGAGATAGACCAGGAATACTTTTTATTATACAGCACTTTACTTCTTTAATATTCTACTTTCATATAGATCAAATAAGATACAGTTTGGGAGGAAGCTACACAATAGCACAAACACAGGTGAAGATGGTTGGGAGCCACTGTAAAAGCTGCCCCATTTAGCTTCATATGAAGCAAATAAATGTATCTCTAAATTGTACTTGCATTTCTTACAAGGTATTATTGGGATTATTAAAGCACTTTCACAGAATAGACATCTAATAAAAATTTGGGGGTGTGAATTGTAAGATAGGAAATAGAAATGCAAATTTGTTTTTCTGGAGAAATAAATTATGATGCTTAATTTCAAATTACATTAATTATACTTAGTCTGAAAATGCCAGCCCTTAAGGAAACACTAACAGACATATGCATGTTTATAAAGAAGGTAAATTTTTTTTCTAATAATATTACATTGAATATAAACCAAGAAATGAAATGTTTAGTAAGCTTTATAATGTATTCCAAGATAAATGAAGGAATAATGAAGGTAAATTTAGAAAAGAAACAAGATCTTTTCTTTCATTTGGCCCTCATTTCTAAATCAATATGTCTGTGTTAAGGAAAATATTTCTACTTGATGGAATCAATTTTCCTTCCTTCCTAATATGACATAGAAATTAACTTTAGGTATAACCTTTCTACTTAATTACAAACTAAAAAGATTTAAGGGAAGTTTAAGAACAACCAGAGTTAATCTTTAACCAAGGTAAAACAGCAACCCAGTCATGTGGTTCAATAATTGATGAATACTGCACATTTAAATAAATGTGGTATCTTGTTTTCTTTTATCTGAATTTAAACCAAATGACTTTGGATGCTATTATATTAGATACTTAGAAATTTAACTAAGTATGTCTCATCCAAAGATTAAATTTAATTAATTTTATCCCATATTCATTATCTTTCTGTGATCTTCTGAAATGAATCTTTTCCTCACTGGAGCTTAATGACATAAACCTTTGTTTAAGTCTATTGATTCTTCTTTTCATAAGCAGTCTTTGGAAAGGTCTAAAGGATCAGAAGAGAGAATGTTATTTTATTTCTTATTTTTATCTTTATTGGTGAAAGACAGAATTGTTTTCAAGTCAAAACTTCATGCTTAGCCTTTCTATTCTTTGTGCAGTCAAGTTGACCATGTAATAGAAATTTCTCAAGAAATACAACTTTAGGATTGAGAGTTCCCTTTTCAGGGAGCTATTTAAAAACATAAATGAGCCTATTTTTAAATTATCTTGGATTGATCTCAGCCATGGTTTGGCAGCCCAGATGAGACATGGATAGAAACATGTCAGGGGCCCAGAAGGGCTTATAGACTTATTTTATTTAGATTCACGAGAAAACAAAGACTAGGGTATTTAAAGTAAATCAAGCGGATGGTGGAAGAACCAAACAATTATGACTTTATGTCAAAAGAAGCATCTTCTTATCTGGATATTCAGATAACAGGTTATGAGTTCCCATGAAAACAGGATTCTTGTATCAGAGTTCTCAGTTTAACTCTAGTCATCAAACTCCTTGGATTTCATAGATTCTGAGCTATATCACTACCCATCTCTACAAGACTTCATTGCTAGCAATTTAAAGAAATTCAAGTCTAGTCCAAGATTTTAACAACCCGTGAAATGAATCTGTCTTTCATCAGTTTTTATTCTGATGAAATCTAAGAGTCTATCCTGGAGATAGATCAATCCACAAGTACATGATAGCATAAATTTCAGTAGCATCGATAGGAAAGAGTTTCATCTAAAAACTGCTTAAAAAGACATCCCACCTCTGGGCCCAGAGAACTATTTTCAGATGAGAAGATTAAGTGATGGAATTTGGGAGATAGGCATCTCAGACCTTTTAAAAAATCACTAAGAGCAACTATCTTCTGATCATTTGCTACATACAAAGTTCTCTGCTCTGCTTAATGAAGCAATAAAGAGACAAAAAAAAAAAAAAACTTTAAAGGCATTTAAACAGTGTGTAGAAAAAGACATATCATGAGTAACAATAAATGAAAATGAAGTGAATGACAGTGGACATGTCCCTAAGGTTAATGTTTGAATAAGCCTATTCATAGAGGAATTTCTGAAGTATGTATCTGAGAGAGATGATATTTATACTGGTTCAATTACAACAGAGGAAATCTGAAGCTGGGTAGGGCAAGAAGCCTGCAAAGGTAGGTTTGGGGCAAATTGTAAGGTGATTAGTGAAATATATTTAGACTATTTATATAAGATAAACGGTTCTCAAAGATGAGTATTTTAGAAGGGTTAATAAACTACAACCTTCAGAAAGAGTTGTATGTTAATGGAAGTACAGAAAACAGGAGGATACTGGAGCAGCTTGAAATTAAAAGCACTTGAACTTGTGCACTGGTAATTATGAAGAGAATCATGTAAAATCGCTGATGTTTGACCATTATTGACAGACATTAATAGAAACTTCACATGGTTCAATTTACTAAGGTGAAGAGCCCATGAAGTTTAATATTTGAACAAAATATATGTAGGTGACTTGGGAAAAGATGCTACTTCACAGAAATAAGAAAATTAGGGAAGGGAAAGTGGTAAGTTTTTAGGTGAAGCCTGGGAGAATGAACAGGATCTCTGAAGAAGGGAAGAGAGTAAGATGAAAGATCCAGTTTTAGGGCTTTCCTGGTGGTCCAGTGGGTAAAGAGTCCACCTTGTAGTTCAAGGGGCACTGGTTCTATTCCTGGCCTGGGAAGATGCCACATGCCGCGAAGCAGCTGGACCATTGTGTCCAATTACGAGCACTCTGGAGTGCATGCGCCCAGAGCTAGTGCTCTGCAACAAGAGAGGTCACTGCAATGGGAGGCCCACACAGGCCAAAGAATAAAGATGGATGAATATAGATAAAAAACCAATAAAAGAGGCCAAAATTAAAAAAAAGAAAGATCTAGTTTTAAAATGAGGAGGGGCAGACGTTGAATGTGTGGTCTGATGTAGAAGGGATAATGGGTGGTTCAGTGGGATCATGCACAACGAGAAATGAACACCATTCTTTAGATTCGATGATGAGAAGGTGATTCCCAGTCACTGCAGAAGTTAATTTAGAATGAGGATGAAGCCAGACTCTTTAGGAAAAAGAAGGCCCTGGGTGACAGTGGTCAGGGCCTTCTATGAAAAAGGGGACGGTACCAGTCTATCAGTCTGGCTGGTCAGTAGAAGGAAATCCACTGCACTCCGTGACTTAATTTACAATTAAGAATGAGAGCCCTGTTTACCATAACACAGTGGTGTTGCTTGTGATTTCCCCCCTTGATCTCAGCTATCAAGCCTGAAGTGTTCACATCCAAGTGCAGAAGATGGTGGAGGCTGTTGGTGTCTTGTGATCCTGCAAGACTGCCAGGGTCTTTCGATCCTGACTAAACATAACCTGACAGAAGCTGGCACGTGCAACCATAGCCTGGAAAGAACTCCTGCTCCTTCTTGCTTTGTGTTTAGCCCAAACAGCAAAGCTGTAGTCAGATGCTGTCCATGGCAACAATCATGACTCAGTAAGTAAACTTATCAACTCACACTGTTCCTTCATAAGACAGTCTCATATTTTTGCTTCTGAGGTTGTTACTTCCATTTCTATCTTATTTATGCCTTTTATTGTTTGGGGTGCTAAAAACTCTTTGGAGAAGATTTTATTAATATTAGAGGAGGAACTACATCCATCGTATTAGTAGTGCCAAGTGGAAATCACAGATCAAATTAATCACAATCTGGAGACTATGAAGATAAGAAGAAAATTAACTAGGTCACATTCATGCTGCCGTATTTAACTGAACATTGAATTCTTATGTCAATTATTGAAATATTTTAGGAGTTACTGCGTCAAGACCATTTTCATAAGTGGTAAAGTCTCCTGCGCAGCAAGAATGGACCAGACCAGGTTCAGAAAGCAAACGCAGGCTATTTATTGGGATGGGCTCCCGGACGAGGTTCACGGGTCCTGGGGTAGGACCAGTGAAGTCGCGCCCAGGGATGGGGTGGGGAGGTTTTCATACCCTGGCAGTGGAAAATTTTAGGTGGGCAGATTTCGCGGGCAGTTAGCAGGGCAGGGCGAAGTCTTGCATCAGCCTCATCTGGGTTGTGTGGGGAGTCCCTCATCTCTCATTGGTGAGACAATGTCTTGTACCACCCACATCCGGGTTGTGTGGATAGTCCTTTGTCTGGCATGTCCCGCTCATCTGGCACGTCCCACTGATCTTTTAAGACCAGCTCTGAGGAGGGGTTTATCTTTCGAAACCAGCTTCAGTCAGTTCACTGCCCCGTCGACCCAACAATGTTAGTTTTTCCTGACTTTGATGACTACCCTTGTAACTTAAGTATTAAAATTAAATTTTACATTAGAGCATAATTCAAATTTTTTCTCCTAGTAGCCATCACACAGAAGTAGGATTCTATAAATTTTTGCTTTTTTATGTACAATTCAGGAGACCTGGGTTCGATCCCTGAGTTGGGAAGATTCCCTGGAGAAGGAAATGGCAATCCACTCCAGTATTCTTGCCTGGAGAACCCCACGGACAGAGCGTTGGACATGATTGAGTTACAGACACACACACAGCCCGATTGTGAGACCCAAGAACTGTCTGCCTCATGAGCCACAGCTTGATCCTATCTGTCAAGGTGATGTCTTAGGACAAGCCTGGACCAGAGCTAACAGGAGCAGATGGGAGACAAAGGACATTCTAAGTGCATGCACTAATTGCATTTTTCTAAAATATCCTTATTTGATTTTCTTAACTTTTTGATGGATTTAAAAAATGTGACATGAAGAAGATAGATTTAACATTTTCTTAACAAAAAATGAAAAGATTTGAGAATAGGATATGACATTTTACCATCAATAGCATTATTAGTGTTTACTGTTGTAAACAGAAATGTACAGAGTTCAGATATGGGTAAAACATTTGCCTTTGGCTTTTGAAGAGTTGATAATCTAAGGGACTAGTCAGGGCAAATCAATAAACACAAAAGCCATAGAAATCTGTGTCACTGTTAGAAAAAATTCAATTTAAGATAAATTAATAGAAAAGGAACATTGCTTTTTCTGCCTTTCAGTGGGAGAAATACGTGGGCCACTAATCATAATTGTGAGCTTACCCAGTGGCTAAGCAGTAAAAGAATCTGCCTGCAGTGTGGGAGACGCAAATTCAATCCCTGGGTCGGGAAGATCTCCTGGAGGAGGAAATGGCAGCCTACTCTAGTATTCTTGTCTGGGGAATCCCATAGATAGAGGAGCCTGGCAGGCTACAGTCTATGGTGTTGCAAAGAGCCAGGCATGCTGTTCAGTCAACAAAGTCTACTGAGTACCTACTTGGTGCCAGTGGTCTAGCCACTGGGAAAGCAATAGTGGAAAGGCTACAGTCTATGGTGTTCACTGCCCCGTCGACCCAACAATGTTAGTTTTTCCTGACTTTGATGACTACCCTTGTAACTTAAGTATTAAAATTAAATTTTACATTAGAGCATAATTCAAATTTTTTCTCCTAGTAGCCATCACACAGAAGTAGGATTCTATAAATTTTTGCTTTTTTATGTACAATTCAGGAGACCTGGGTTCGATCCCTGAGTTGGGAAGATTCCCTGGAGAAGGAAATGGCAATCCACTCCAGTATTCTTGCCTGGAGAACCCCACGGACAGAGCGTTGGACATGATTGAGTTACAGACACACACACAGCCCGATTGTGAGACCCAAGAACTGTCTGCCTCATGAGCCACAGCTTGATCCTATCTGTCAAGGTGATGTCTTAGGACAAGCCTGGACCAGAGCTAACAGGAGCAGATGGGAGACAAAGGACATTCTAAGTGCATGCACTAATTGCATTTTTCTAAAATATCCTTATTTGATTTTCTTAACTTTTTGATGGATTTAAAAAATGTGACATGAAGAAGATAGATTTAACATTTTCTTAACAAAAAATGAAAAGATTTGAGAATAGGATATGACATTTTACCATCAATAGCATTATTAGTGTTTACTGTTGTAAACAGAAATGTACAGAGTTCAGATATGGGTAAAACATTTGCCTTTGGCTTTTGAAGAGTTGATAATCTAAGGGACTAGTCAGGGCAAATCAATAAACACAAAAGCCATAGAAATCTGTGTCACTGTTAGAAAAAATTCAATTTAAGATAAATTAATAGAAAAGGAACATTGCTTTTTCTGCCTTTCAGTGGGAGAAATACGTGGGCCACTAATCATAATTGTGAGCTTACCCAGTGGCTAAGCAGTAAAAGAATCTGCCTGCAGTGTGGGAGACGCAAATTCAATCCCTGGGTCGGGAAGATCTCCTGGAGGAGGAAATGGCAGCCTACTCTAGTATTCTTGTCTGGGGAATCCCATAGATAGAGGAGCCTGGCAGGCTACAGTCTATGGTGTTGCAAAGAGCCAGGCATGCTGTTCAGTCAACAAAGTCTACTGAGTACCTACTTGGTGCCAGTGGTCTAGCCACTGGGAAAGCAATAGTGGAAAGCCTCTGCCCTCACAGAATATAACGTACATTCCTGTTATTCCTTTCATGTGCCAGGCCCTGGGAACACAGAGGGGATGTTTCTCAGCCTTAATATCACAGTTTCAAAGGCAGAGGAACTTATAAACACTCAAGTAAGTGCAATAATGCAATGTACTAAAGAGAGAAACCATTACTCAGGTAATAATTAGAGGGAGACATTTATTTAAGAATGTTTCTTTCTGGATGCTCAGAAAATATGTCTGGTACAGGACTTTAATGTAACTCTTGTGTAAGCTTTGAGATTGGCCAGTGGCCCTATGGCCTAAGGAAGTTGTTAGACCATCTCTGCTGGACTTTATGCTTTCCATTGACTGGTGCTGGTTCCACCATTCTGAATCAATTCATTCTTTTATTTGTTCTGGGTTTAAAGATGCCTTCTGGGAACAGCAAACAGAGAACTTAGTTTTATGGACCTCTCTTAATTAGTGCCAGATTTCCCTGTTTTTTGGTATGGGCATACCAAGTAAAAAGTATCTTTTAACCACAATGCCAGAACAAAGATTAGTTTGGAGGATTGTTTCATACACAACCAAGGTGCTAATTACTGCCGGAAGAAAGGCTCCTCAGCTTCACCACAATCTATTCTTTGTTACCAGGTCACACTCTTTTGGTCGCATAGGCATCACCAATCTTTCTAGCTAGACGCATAGGTCTGCCAGAGTTTTATACAGTATGTATCAAAAGAAGAATGAAGTATCATAACATGGCTCATTCTAATCTTTTTTTCCCCAATGGATTGCAAACAATTCCTTTCAACAGTGTTTGATCTCTTTTTTTGGTAAAGTTCCACAAGCCAAATAAAAATACAACGATTCTAATTTTACATAAGGCGTTTGTAGCTATTCCTTAGTCCTCAAAATTATTTTAGAAAACAAACATGTGTCTTGGTTACGAGAAACAGCTGCCACCTGAAAAGGAGGAGCCTGGTTATGTTTTTTGCTCTTGGAGTCAGATCAAGGTTTCCATTCTTTCCCCAATAACTTTCCTCATGGGATTAAAATGACATGATGGGAACCATTCCATAATAAATAATGATTTCTTCCATTACTGTTTTATTAGTGTGCTGCTGGAAACAAAAGCTTCTTTTGGTATGGGGTTGTGTTCAGCTTTTCCTTTTTTTAAATGGTTGGGATTTTAAACATTTATTTATTTATTTATTTTGGCGGGGGTGGGAGGGAGGCGGGTGGGCGGAACACTGCCACTGGTCTTTCATTTGTCTAGTTTCATCCATCTTTGTTCTTTGACTGGCGTGGGCCTCCCATTGCAGTGGCCTCTGTTGTCGCAGAGCACCGGCTCTGGGCGCATGCACTCCAGAGCTCCGGCTCAGTAATTGGACACATTGGTCCAGCCACACTGCAGCACGTGGGATCTTCCCAGGCCAGGGATCCAACCGGCGCCCCTTGTACTGCAAGGCAGTGTCCTTACCCACTGGACCACCAGGGAAGCCCATGGTTGGGATTTAAATGTCAGGTCTCTTGATCATTTGCACTGAATGAGCAAACCTCAGACAGTCCAAACTCTTGGTGCCTTAGCGCAGGTCAACACAATGCACCGAATGACCTTGGTGGCCATTAAATATTATCCATTATTTTGTTTCTTTCTGTCCAATCCATCTCCAACTTATTATGTTCCCCTCATGGCTTTCAGTTTCTAGTATTTTAGTTGATAATAATTAACAAAACAATGCTCTCTTACTTTTTTAATCACTGAAATAGTTCTATAAGGCACTCTATGAGACACGGGTTCAGTAAGTGGTCCAGAAAGATCTGCAGGAGGAGGAAATGGCCACGCATTCCAGTATTCTTGCCCAGGAAATCCCATGGACATAGGAGCTTGGTGGACTACAGTCCACAGGGTTGCAAGAGTTGGACAAGACTTAGTAAATGAACAACAACAACTAATACTTCAGACAAAAACAAACCCGGAAATCTCCAACATGCTGATTCCAATAAAACAACATCATGTAAAACAGTCTTAGAGAAGTGGCACACATACCCCCTCACACATACACACACCAATTTAATACACAGAAATACCATGCTTAATACTTAAATCTGTATTTTTTTTAATGTTCATAAATCTTTGCAAATAGGTTAGGCCCTTGAGACATTTTTCTTGAGTTAGGCAGTTTTTGGAAACAATCCAGGATTTATAATACCAGGAGGGGAACATTCTTCAACAGTGGAAAGGATGAAAAGATTAACATAGCAAATAGGGATTTGGTAAAGAAGGTTTTTTATGTCAGTAATTACATTAAACAAACTAGCTACGTGTTTACCATTTTCTGTCTTTACTCCTTGTGTGCTCTTTACTCCTTTCACTCCTATTTGAATGTCCTTACGCTGGCAGACTCAAACGTCTTGATGGTCAGAAATACTTTGCCTTACTTTACACCAGAGGACATGGATTAGGAGAGAAACAATCCAAGGAACAATTTTTATAAAATCGACCTTTTAGAGAATGGACTGGAGGACACAGAAGGGGAAGGAGAGGGTTGGGCGAATTGAGAGAGTAGCGTTGGCATATATACACTACCATGTGTAAAGCAGATAGCTCGTGGGAGGTTGCCCTAAAGCACGGGGAGCTCAACCCAGTGCTCTGTGATAACCAAGAAGGGTGGGGCTGGGGCTGGGGGTGGGAGGGAGGCTTCAGAGGGAGGGGATGTATGTATACTTATGGCTGGTTTCTGTACAGCAGAAACCAACACACCACTGTAGAGCAATTTTCATCCAATTAAAACTAAACTATTTCATGAAACCTCAAAAAAAAATAAATAAATAAAAAAACCCTGACTTTTTGACATAAGTCCTTCGATTTGTTTTGCTTCATAAAATTTGCCCACAACCAGCCTTTGATGCATTAAAAACTTGCTACTTACAGGAATGACAAGAGACTGAGATTTTGTGTATTATGAGAACATATCTGACTTCAGAGATTCATGGTAAGATTTGCCCCCAGTTCATTCCACAGATAGCTTGCATTCATATCTATGCATACATGCTAAGTCATTTCAGTTACGTGTGACCCTATGGACTGTAGCCTGCCAGGCTCCCCTGGGGGGCCATGGTGCCTCAGTTCAGACTCTGTCACACATACAGTCTTAGAGAAGTGGCACACATACCCCCTCACACATACACACACCAATTTAATACACAGAAATACCATGCTTAATACTTAAATCTGTATTTTTTTTAATGTTCATAAATCTTTGCAAATAGGTTAGGCCCTTGAGACATTTTTCTTGAGTTAGGCAGTTTTTGGAAACAATCCAGGATTTATAATACCAGGAGGGGAACATTCTTCAACAGTGGAAAGGATGAAAAGATTAACATAGCAAATAGGGATTTGGTAAAGAAGGTTTTTTATGTCAGTAATTACATTAAACAAACTAGCTACGTGTTTACCATTTTCTGTCTTTACTCCTTGTGTGCTCTTTACTCCTTTCACTCCTATTTGAATGTCCTTACGCTGGCAGACTCAAACGTCTTGATGGTCAGAAATACTTTGCCTTACTTTACACCAGAGGACATGGATTAGGAGAGAAACAATCCAAGGAAAAATTTTTTATAAAATCGACCTTTTAGAGAATGGACTGGAGGACACAGAAGGGGAAGGAGAGGGTTGGGCGAATTGAGAGAGTAGCGTTGGCATATATACACTACCATGTGTAAAGCAGATAGCTCGTGGGAGGTTGCCCTAAAGCACGGGGAGCTCAACCCAGTGCTCTGTGATAACCAAGAAGGGTGGGGCTGGGGCTGGGGGTGGGAGGGAGGCTTCAGAGGGAGGGGATGTATGTATACTTATGGCTGGTTTCTGTACAGCAGAAACCAACACACCACTGTAGAGCAATTTTCATCCAATTAAAACTAAACTATTTCATGAAACCTCAAAAAAAAATAAATAAATAAAAAAACCCTGACTTTTTGACATAAGTCCTTCGATTTGTTTTGCTTCATAAAATTTGCCCACAACCAGCCTTTGATGCATTAAAAACTTGCTACTTACAGGAATGACAAGAGACTGAGATTTTGTGTATTATGAGAACATATCTGACTTCAGAGATTCATGGTAAGATTTGCCCCCAGTTCATTCCACAGATAGCTTGCATTCATATCTATGCATACATGCTAAGTCATTTCAGTTACGTGTGACCCTATGGACTGTAGCCTGCCAGGCTCCCCTGTCCATGGGGGGGGTCTCCAGGCAAGAGTACTGGGATGGGTTGCCATCAGTTCAGTCACTCAGTTGTGTCTGACTCTTTGTAACCCCATGGACTGCAGCACACCAGGCGTCCCTGTCCTTCACCATCTCCTGGAGTTTGTTCAAACTCATGTCCATTGACTCAGTGATGCCACCCAACCATCTTGTCCTCTGTCATCCCCTTCTTCTGCCTTCTATTTTCCCCAGCATCAGGGTCTTTTCCAATGAGTCGTCTCTTCACATCAGGTGGCCAAAGTATTGGAGCTTCAGCTTCAGCATTAGCCCTTCCAATGAATATTCAATTTAGGATTGACTGGTTTGATTTCCTTGCAGTACAAGGGATTCTCAAGCACCATCTCCAACACCACAGTTCAAAGGCATTACTTCTTCTGCACTTAACCTTGTTTATCGTTGAGCTCTCATATTCACACATGACTACTGGGAAAACCATAGCTTTGACTACATGAACTTTTGTCAGCAAAGTCATGTCTCTCTCTGCTTTTGAATATGCTGTCTAGATTTGTCATAGCTTTTCTTTCCAAGGAGCAAGTGTCTTTTAATTTCATGGCTGCAGTCCCTATCTGCAGTGACCTTGGAGAAACAAAATCTGTCACTGTTTCCATTGTTTGCTCATATAAAGCAGGCTGGCTATACAGACATTGTGGGCTAAATATAGGGATAGACAGACAAGTATTATTTTATGCTATTAATATATTGGACTTTCCTAATGGCTCAGTGGTAGAGTCCACCTGCCAATGTAGGAGACGTGAATTCAATCCCTGTGTCAGGAAGGTCACCTGGAGAAGGAAATGGCAACCCACTCCAGTATTATTGCCTAGAGAACCCCATGGACAGAGGGGCTTGTGGGCTACACTACATGAAGTCGCAAAGAGTTGGACATGACTGAAGAGACTTAGCACATAACGCAAAATGATCCAGACATTTTAAAAAGAGTTCTGTGCCCCAATCCATCATTCTTTCAAGAGAATTTAGGCATTAGACCACTCCCAGATTTCTGAGGAGAAAACTAAGAGTGTATCCCAAAATCATCTCTGCTGATGTTATAAATCTGAATTCTTCAGGGCCCAGTCTCCTTGTCTTAGACTTAACAAAGGTTTGGTCTTCCCACTGTCAGTTGCCAGAAGAATAAGACCAAATCATATGAGATTTATTATATAAACTTTCTTCTAAGGAAGCTAGATTTTTTATTGTTAATTGATTATTCCACAGAAGTATGGCTTTTAAAATTCCTTTTGCTTGAACTTTGCTCCTTGTGTTTATTTCCTGATGTTTAGCTGTTTAATTCACATCTGTCATCTGTTTCTTGCTCCTGCTTTGTATTTTATATCCTGTTTTTGTTTCCTTTTCTTTGATCATTTCTCTACCCTCCCCTCATATTCATTTATTTATACTCTTTCTAATTTTGCATCTATTTTTATACCCTAAGTGCTGGCCAAACTTCTTTTTTCGTTTCCTCTAATCTAGCCATTAAGAGAATATTTAGTGGTAGTTCAATTAGCTATAGAATTGCATTACAAAGGCCATGTAAAATGTTTCCCTCTAACTTAGGAAAGAGAGAGGTACGGTTGAAGATTGAGAAAATATTAGAAATAGTTTCATCTGAGTGTCAATGGGAGAAAGTTACTTTCAGAATATGACTAATGGTGACTCTCTAATTTTAAAACATTTCTCAATAATGTAAGTATTTGAATCCTGACACTCACTTTGTATTTGAGAGTTCAATAGGCAAATAATCAAAACTTGGTCTTAAAGAATTTATATTCTTAGTAACCAATGAGTATTCACTAAATGTTTGAACTGAACTGAAATGTTTGTTGAAGTAAGAAAAGAAATTCCACAGGGTCAGTCTTCAAGTATATATTCTATCAGCACTCTAGTTTTAGGTTCAATCGCAAAACTGAACTTATTAGACCACTCACCAAAAATTTTTTGAAGTCGCAAAGAGTTGGACATGACTGAAGAGACTTAGCACATAACGCAAAATGATCCAGACATTTTAAAAAGAGTTCTGTGCCCCAATCCATCATTCTTTCAAGAGAATTTAGGCATTAGACCACTCCCAGATTTCTGAGGAGAAAACTAAGAGTGTATCCCAAAATCATCTCTGCTGATGTTATAAATCTGAATTCTTCAGGGCCCAGTCTCCTTGTCTTAGACTTAACAAAGGTTTGGTCTTCCCACTGTCAGTTGCCAGAAGAATAAGACCAAATCATATGAGATTTATTATATAAACTTTCTTCTAAGGAAGCTAGATTTTTTATTGTTAATTGATTATTCCACAGAAGTATGGCTTTTAAAATTCCTTTTGCTTGAACTTTGCTCCTTGTGTTTATTTCCTGATGTTTAGCTGTTTAATTCACATCTGTCATCTGTTTCTTGCTCCTGCTTTGTATTTTATATCCTGTTTTTGTTTCCTTTTCTTTGATCATTTCTCTACCCTCCCCTCATATTCATTTATTTATACTCTTTCTAATTTTGCATCTATTTTTATACCCTAAGTGCTGGCCAAACTTCTTTTTTCGTTTCCTCTAATCTAGCCATTAAGAGAATATTTAGTGGTAGTTCAATTAGCTATAGAATTGCATTACAAAGGCCATGTAAAATGTTTCCCTCTAACTTAGGAAAGAGAGAGGTACGGTTGAAGATTGAGAAAATATTAGAAATAGTTTCATCTGAGTGTCAATGGGAGAAAGTTACTTTCAGAATATGACTAATGGTGACTCTCTAATTTTAAAACATTTCTCAATAATGTAAGTATTTGAATCCTGACACTCACTTTGTATTTGAGAGTTCAATAGGCAAATAATCAAAACTTGGTCTTAAAGAATTTATATTCTTAGTAACCAATGAGTATTCACTAAATGTTTGAACTGAACTGAAATGTTTGTTGAAGTAAGAAAAGAAATTCCACAGGGTCAGTCTTCAAGTATATATTCTATCAGCACTCTAGTTTTAGGTTCAATCGCAAATACTTGAGCTCAAATGAAGTGACTAATGGCTCTCATTGCATAAACAAATAAGCTAGGAATGCTGAACTATTACTTGGATACTTCTCTTAAAACCTATGAAAATAATGACCCGAAAGACTGTGTTGAAATTTTCTTCCTTGGTTATTATTTCTATGTTACGTCATGTGAATTAAAGAACACTTTTCTTGGTTATGACTTTCTGATTACAAAATAGTAAAATATTTTCTTTAAAATATTTGAATATATAGTTTTCCATCCCTGTTAATAGAATGCTCTCTGAAATGGTGTTAAGCAAATTTATTTTAATAATGCTCATGGTCTTAGGAAACTTCTTTTCTAGGATGCAATTATAGGAAGTCCTTTGCCACTGAAAATGAGGAGTTGAGACAGAAGGTTTATACAAAAGGGTTGACCCTATTATTTGCATGCCTTGTATCAGAAAGAGTCCAACCAGAGAAGCAACAGCAGTAAGAGATTTGTATTAAGACATGTATTTCAAAGAACTGGTTTATGTGGTCATAGGGAAGGCAGACAGGTCTTCGATCGATAGGCAGGCTGTCAGGACAGGCAGAAAGGAACTCTGGAGCCTGAGGCTGCTATCTACAGGTAGGATTTCTTCTTCTTTTTTTTTTGAAATTTTATTTATTTATTTTTGGCTGTGCTGGGTCTTTGTTGATGTGTGGGTTTAGCTGCTCTGCGGTATGTGGGATCTTCCCGGATCAGGGCTCGAACCTGTGTCTCCTGAATTGGCAGACAGGCTCTTATCCACTGAGCCACAAGGGAAGCCCAGGATTTCTTCTTTACCTAAACTCATTTCTGCTCTTAAGACCTTTCAACTGATGGAATCATGCCCATTCAGACTATATATTTAGTGTCAACTGAGTCTGAACTTGAATCACACCTACAAAATACTTTCACAGCAGCAACTAAATTAGTGTTTGATTGAATAATTGAGCATTGTAGCTTAGCCAAGTAGATCCTTCAAAAGACCCTTCCACCCAAAATCACATCAGTTTACTTTTAATGACCTGTCCTTTATTTACTGCCTTTTAGTGGATTTTCTTTTTGTCCTTTTGCCTTTTATAGTTCTCTATTTCAACGATCTTAAAATGGGAGGTTTTTGTCAAAAGGGCTTATTTTTCCCCAATTGGAAATAGTTGTGGAAAGCCTGCTCATTTTGCTCATAGTACTATATTTCAGCTAAATAACATGATCATTAGAAGCCTAAATGCCCAAGGACAAATGGTAGAGAAGGTATGGCTGGAGCCAGGTTTTAGAAGCTAGAAACCAGTGAATGGGTAGTATCTAACTTTATAGAGTAGAGAAAGCCAGGACCTGAGTTGGCAGCAGAAAAAGACCAGCAGTAAAACCATCTGGGCTGCAAAAACCCCAGACAGAACAGAAATTGGAGGGACCAGGTACGTAAAAGTGAGGATGCAGTTAAGAATAAAACGAAGACCCGTGAACGGTGCACATTAGCAGTTGGTCCCAGATCCTATCTCTTACCCCACCTTGCTGAGCAGTTAGCTGCCCGGCATCCACGAGGCAGAGGACAAGCGTACCTTTCCGAAAGGTTGAACTTGGGGAAGGTAAGCCCGGAGACAAGGGTCCGCTGGCTAGAAAGTGAGCCATTGAAGCTGAGAGCTGGGGGTGTGGTGAAACACCTGTGTAAGAAAAGAAAAACTCCCCACCATTTAGCCCTGTCAACCCTGAGGAAACACTAACTGGCTCATATATTCCTTGTCCTTCTAGGAAGAACCGAAAGTGTTTTACCTCAATTTGAGACTTAAACCCAGGACCCAGACTTAATCAAACCTGTTTGGGACTTGAACCCACATGGCAGGGACTCGAACCCAGACAAAACTCTGGTAATTAAAATCACTCACCAAACCTCTGGACCCACTGAGGCTCAGATTCTTCATGTCTCTTTGCAGAGAAGAAGTCAGCGAGAGACAAAGTGATAGGTAAGAAATAGATTTATTCAGATTCAGAGAAGGCGCACTCCACAGACAGGGTGTAGGCCATCACAGAGCGAATCCAGTGGCCCCGAAAACATGGTGGTCTTAGCTTTTATGGGCTGGGTAATTCCATATGGTAATGAGTGGGAGGATTATTCCAGCTTTTAGGGAAGGGGTGGAACTGTCATGGCACCTCTTGGTGTGTCATTTAGCTTGCTGACTGAGGATCAAGGTCTTATCTGTCATCTGGACCCATTTGATTGTAATGGGTTTATGCTGTGTCCTTGGACTATGTCATTCTTTTCAAAAATTGTGCCCTGCCACTTTCCCTAACCCTTACAGAACCAAAGTATTTCTTTCTGAGAAAACCATCCAGATCAAGAGGGAAGACATCCTGATAATGGTTGTTGAGTGCTTCTGAACAACCCAGTGAGATCACCCTACAGTGCGACCTACCACCTGGGAGGCCCTTCCAACACACACACACACACATTAATTTCTAACCTTAAAGGCAAAGGTTAAAATAATCAAAGAAGGGCTTCCCTGGTGGTTCAGTGGGTAAAGAGTCCACCTTGCTGTGCGAGAGACATTGGTTGGATCCCTTGCCCAAAAGATCCCACATGCCAAGGAGAGGCTGGGCCATTGTGTCCATTTATGAGCCAGCGCTCTGGAGCACATGCACCCAGAATCGTTGCTCTGCAAGAGAGAGGCCACTGTGATGGGAGACCCACACATGCAGAAGAATAAGGATGGATGAAAAATAAATGATGACTTAGAGGCAAAAAAATTAATAAATAAATTAGAAAGTTGGAGTTTTCAAAAAAAAGAAAAAATCAAAGAAGAAACTCCCAGAGAACACAGAAGATGCAAGTAGCATTTTCCTTCCTATGGGAAGACGTAAGAATCTGGGCTCACTGAAATCGCTGCTTTGATATACAACTCAGCTACAGGAGCCTGTATCCTGTGCTTTCTCATCCAGAGTAACCTCAGGGCTCACTGTGGGGAGTGCAGTCTGCTAGCTGCTGGAAGGCAGGTACTCTTTGTTCCCTTCCTGAATTCTCTCAGGGTTCACCAGCTCACTACAAACTATGGTCATATCTGCTAAAGACTCTGACATCCTTTGTTTCCTGATATGGCAGACAATATTCCATTTCTCATAAGTGATTTTATACTTTTCAGAGGGCAATAAATTACAATCAAGTATAAAATACCTATCTATAGTTGTGATGATGATTTTGTAATAAAATATGGATTCAAGGCTTTCTTGAATTCAGTTTCTTGATTTAAGCCCCAAATCCAATCTATTTGAATGATTCGTTAATATGCAGTATACTCAGAATAGCAACATGTGTTAAAAAATAAGTGAAATAAGTATTTTTTAAGTTGTATATAGGGCTTGTTTCATTTGGAATTGCATTTAGACTTTTCTATATTAAGGATAATCAGTTAAAGACATATTAAAGACATATCATATGTCTTATCACTCAACCGTGTTCGAGTAGACGCAAACATTATTTACCAAAGACCTGGAGGTAACTATTCTGAACGTGCATTTCCTGGGCTACACTTACCTGCAGTGTTCTCAGCCACAAAAGTCTCATAATGTGGAGTTAAAGTTTAATAGGTCTTTGCTGATAACATGCATTGATGGAAAGTTGCCTGACCTGCTCAACTTGTTCTTAATGACTTACCATTCAGAGCAGAAGGCCATCAGAAATTAGCAGTCTCCCAAAGAGCTGGAAGCACACTGGGTGTTTTTGGTGTTTTTATTTTTCTGTTTTCTTTTTTGACCATGCCACACTGCATGCAGGATCTTCATTTCCAACCAGGGATCTTAATTCCCTATCAGGGATGGATTCCACATGCCCTGCTGTGGAAATGCAAAACCCTAACCATTGAGCCACCAGAGAATTCCCTGATGTGTTTTCCTATTCTCCAGCTACCCACACTTTAAATAAGCCCCGGATCCCTTTCCGAAATCAAAGAAGAACTCCCAGAGAACACAGAAGATAGTCATTTTCCTTCCTATGGGAAGACGTAAGAATCTGGGCTCACTGAAATCGCTGCTTTGATATACAACTCAGCTACAGGAGCCTGTATCCTGTGCTTTCTCATCCAGAGTAACCTCAGGGCTCACTGTGGGGAGTGCAGTCTGCTAGCTGCTGGAAGGCAGGTACTCTTTGTTCCCTTCCTGAATTCTCTCAGGGTTCACCAGCTCACTACAAACTATGGTCATATCTGCTAAAGACTCTGACATCCTTTGTTTCCTGATATGGCAGACAATATTCCATTTCTCATAAGTGATTTTATACTTTTCAGAGGGCAATAAATTACAATCAAGTATAAAATACCTATCTATAGTTGTGATGATGATTTTGTAATAAAATATGGATTCAAGGCTTTCTTGAATTCAGTTTCTTGATTTAAGCCCCAAATCCAATCTATTTGAATGATTCGTTAATATGCAGTATACTCAGAATAGCAACATGTGTTAAAAAATAAGTGAAATAAGTATTTTTTAAGTTGTATATAGGGCTTGTTTCATTTGGAATTGCATTTAGACTTTTCTATATTAAGGATAATCAGTTAAAGACATATTAAAGACATATCATATGTCTTATCACTCAACCGTGTTCGAGTAGACGCAAACATTATTTACCAAAGACCTGGAGGTAACTATTCTGAACGTGCATTTCCTGGGCTACACTTACCTGCAGTGTTCTCAGCCACAAAAGTCTCATAATGTGGAGTTAAAGTTTAATAGGTCTTTGCTGATAACATGCATTGATGGAAAGTTGCCTGACCTGCTCAACTTGTTCTTAATGACTTACCATTCAGAGCAGAAGGCCATCAGAAATTAGCAGTCTCCCAAAGAGCTGGAAGCACACTGGGTGTTTTTGGTGTTTTTATTTTTCTGTTTTCTTTTTTGACCATGCCACACTGCATGCAGGATCTTCATTTCCAACCAGGGATCTTAATTCCCTATCAGGGATGGATTCCACATGCCCTGCTGTGGAAATGCAAAACCCTAACCATTGAGCCACCAGAGAATTCCCTGATGTGTTTTCCTATTCTCCAGCTACCCACACTTTAAATAAGCCATCCCTTTGAACATTGTTGGAATCCCTTTCAGCAAGTTTATTACAAGTTTCAAAGATTGCCCAAAAATGCTATCTATGCCTGTATCCTTATACATCTTGGGTTTTTGATTTTACACTATTTCTGGAGGCTTATTTCAGTAATTACACTTGAGAAAAAAATTAGTTTTGCCTGACTACTATTTATTTCACTTAAGTAGCTTTGTAAATTAGTAGAAAAAATCCTGAGTAGTAAATGTTGAGAACATAGCAAGGACAAGGACAACTACCATAGAGCATGGTACTATAGAACAAACATATATTAATTTGAAGATATTGGCTATTTATCCATCATAAATTGTTTCTTGCTTCAAATAAATTCTAAAGTAGCTAGCATCCAGGTTATCTAAGCATGGAATCATTGATCATTTTTTCCTCATTATTAATTTCCAAGACTATGTTTAAATTTAAAATAAAGTCTGCTTAGTTTACCTGATAAAAGACTCTGTAAGAACATGCCCAGATTTCCACTTTGTAATGATCCTTTGAGAATAATCCTAAAATAGCTCACATTTGTTTAATGTGAGAACATGTGCATATCAGTGAATGAATGAAAAAGTACCACATACAGTGAGAGTCACTTTGCCCCACATGAGGTCAGAGATCTCATCATCAGTGAACAGCCTGCTTCTAGGTTTTCTCCCAATGAGAAAAGGCAGGGCATAATTGATTTATTCTTACTAAACTTATCAGTCTAAGTCACTCCACTTGAGACTGACTAAATAATGGGACAAAGTAAGCCCAGATGTTCCTAGAAAATTCCCTAAGTGTTGGCATGGGAAGTAAAGAGCATGAGAATGCACCAAGTATTGTGAGTGCCAGGCTTGCCCCCTCCTCCTCCCTTAATTATTCAGAGTTAGAATCCAACACATGCTTGTTGTTCTCTTTCTTTCTTCCTCTTCTATTTCTTGCTCTCTAAGGGATCAGGTAAGAGTCATCTGCTTAGTATTTCTAAAAGCTTTGTCTCACATATAGGGGCTTGACAGTATTCTTATATTTCTATATTGAAGGGAAAGAATGCTAAGCTGTCCTGTGATATTCTAAGATTGTAATCTTTCCCATGCACTTCAGGAAACTTACATCAATCGTCAAACAGTCTATCAGATTCTCTAAGTGGTTCATTATAGCAAAAGTCTTCAAAGATTGCCAAAATTTAGTACAATCTTGGGTTTTTGATTTTACACTATTTCTGGAGGCTTATTTCAGTAATTACACTTGAGAAAAAAATTAGTTTTGCCTGACTACTATTTATTTCACTTAAGTAGCTTTGTAAATTAGTAGAAAAAATCCTGAGTAGTAAATGTTGAGAACATAGCAAGGACAAGGACAACTACCATAGAGCATGGTACTATAGAACAAACATATATTAATTTGAAGATATTGGCTATTTATCCATCATAAATTGTTTCTTGCTTCAAATAAATTCTAAAGTAGCTAGCATCCAGGTTATCTAAGCATGGAATCATTGATCATTTTTTCCTCATTATTAATTTCCAAGACTATGTTTAAATTTAAAATAAAGTCTGCTTAGTTTACCTGATAAAAGACTCTGTAAGAACATGCCCAGATTTCCACTTTGTAATGATCCTTTGAGAATAATCCTAAAATAGCTCACATTTGTTTAATGTGAGAACATGTGCATATCAGTGAATGAATGAAAAAGTACCACATACAGTGAGAGTCACTTTGCCCCACATGAGGTCAGAGATCTCATCATCAGTGAACAGCCTGCTTCTAGGTTTTCTCCCAATGAGAAAAGGCAGGGCATAATTGATTTATTCTTACTAAACTTATCAGTCTAAGTCACTCCACTTGAGACTGACTAAATAATGGGACAAAGTAAGCCCAGATGTTCCTAGAAAATTCCCTAAGTGTTGGCATGGGAAGTAAAGAGCATGAGAATGCACCAAGTATTGTGAGTGCCAGGCTTGCCCCCTCCTCCTCCCTTAATTATTCAGAGTTAGAATCCAACACATGCTTGTTGTTCTCTTTCTTTCTTTCTTCCTCTTCTATTTCTTGCTCTCTAAGGGATCAGGTAAGAGTCATCTGCTTAGTATTTCTAAAAGCTTTGTCTCACATATAGGGGCTTGACAGTATTCTTATATTTCTATATTGAAGGGAAAGAATGCTAAGCTGTCCTGTGATATTCTAAGATTGTAATCTTTCCCATGCACTTCAGGAAACTTACATCAATCGTCAAACAGTCTATCAGATTCTCTAAGTGGTTCATTATAGCAAAAGTTTTAAAGCTACTGTTGTCTAAGGCAGGTAGTATCCTCCTGGCGTCTTGATTAGTAAATACAGCTTTTCTGTGTCTCCAAGGACAGATTGTCCTGGGAGAGTAAAACTCTGTTCTATTCCCCAGTTGACTGGCTGCTTTTATTCAACATGAGTGTCTTGGAATTATCTCAGTCCTGCTAAGTCACTTCAGTTGTGTCTGACTCTGCGATCCCATGGACTACAGTCCACCAGGCTCCTCTGTCCATGGGACTTTCCAGGCAAGAATACTGGAGTGAGTTGCCATTTACTCCTCCAGGGGATCTTCCCGACCCAGGGATCGAACCTGCTATCTCTTGTACCTTCTGCATTTGCAGGCGGATTCTTCACCACTGAGCCTCCTGGGAAGCCCTTCATGGATAAACAGGCTGATGGAAACATTGTCTAGTTTTGAAAGATCATCTGCTTTGGTAAGATTCCCCTTCTTCTGAATATGTCTGTCATCTCTTAAGCAAGGAAACTCAAGAAGTCATAAAACCTATCCTTTCAAAAGAATAAACCCAGGTTCACCTTATTGGCCCTCCTATGCTTCTACGTCCCCAAATGAAACTATTTTCAACCTTTTCAAGTTTTTTCCTGGCTGTGTGATCCTCCAGGAACCTCAGACATTAGCAATCCCCAAGTCTTCAGCACATCATTCCTCTGGCCTGTGCTTTTTAGTTTTCTGCACCTTGAGCTTCAGGGTGTGTCAATGGTGATGAGACAAATAAATTTTATTCCCCAAACATTTTTGAACAAGTAATGTTTGCCAGAAATAGTGCAAGGTGCCAGGGATGTGTAGTGAACCTAACAAATGCAGTTCTTGTAGCTGTTAAACTTCATCTACTGGAATAGATGCCAAACATATAAAGGCATAAGGAAACGGCACTTGTAAAAATCCCTTTACAGGAAACATGCAGAGAATACAGGCAGAATTTGGAGATATTGCAGGTTTGGTTCCAGACCACCAATATAGCAAGTCTCATGACTTTTTTGGTTTCCTAATGCATATAAGAGCTTTCCTGAGGGCTCCATGGTAAAGAATCTGCTTGTAATGCAGGAGACCGGGGTTTGCTATGGTAGGAGGAGGGCATGGCAACCCATTAAAGCTACTGTTGTCTAAGGCAGGTAGTATCCTCCTGGCGTCTTGATTAGTAAATACAGCTTTTCTGTGTCTCCAAGGACAGATTGTCCTGGGAGAGTAAAACTCTGTTCTATTCCCCAGTTGACTGGCTGCTTTTATTCAACATGAGTGTCTTGGAATTATCTCAGTCCTGCTAAGTCACTTCAGTTGTGTCTGACTCTGCGATCCCATGGACTACAGTCCACCAGGCTCCTCTGTCCATGGGACTTTCCAGGCAAGAATACTGGAGTGAGTTGCCATTTACTCCTCCAGGGGATCTTCCCGACCCAGGGATCGAACCTGCTATCTCTTGTACCTTCTGCATTTGCAGGCGGATTCTTCACCACTGAGCCTCCTGGGAAGCCCTTCATGGATAAACAGGCTGATGGAAACATTGTCTAGTTTTGAAAGATCATCTGCTTTGGTAAGATTCCCCTTCTTCTGAATATGTCTGTCATCTCTTAAGCAAGGAAACTCAAGAAGTCATAAAACCTATCCTTTCAAAAGAATAAACCCAGGTTCACCTTATTGGCCCTCCTATGCTTCTACGTCCCCAAATGAAACTATTTTCAACCTTTTCAAGTTTTTTCCTGGCTGTGTGATCCTCCAGGAACCTCAGACATTAGCAATCCCCAAGTCTTCAGCACATCATTCCTCTGGCCTGTGCTTTTTAGTTTTTCTGCACCTTGAGCTTCAGGGTGTGTCAATGGTGATGAGACAAATAAATTTTATTCCCCAAACATTTTTGAACAAGTAATGTTTGCCAGAAATAGTGCAAGGTGCCAGGGATGTGTAGTGAACCTAACAAATGCAGTTCTTGTAGCTGTTAAACTTCATCTACTGGAATAGATGCCAAACATATAAAGGCATAAGGAAACGGCACTTGTAAAAATCCCTTTACAGGAAACATGCAGAGAATACAGGCAGAATTTGGAGATATTGCAGGTTTGGTTCCAGACCACCAATATAGCAAGTCTCATGACTTTTTTGGTTTCCTAATGCATATAAGAGCTTTCCTGAGGGCTCCATGGTAAAGAATCTGCTTGTAATGCAGGAGACCGGGGTTTGATGCCTGGACTGGGAAGATCCCCAGGAGGAGGGCATGGCAACCCACTCCAGTATTCTTGCCTGAAGAATTTCATGAACAGAGGAGTCTTGTGGGCTATGGTCCATAAGGTCACAAAACGTTGGACACAAATGAAGCAACAGCAGCAGCAGCAGCAGCAGCAGCAAGAATACATGTAAAAGTTCTATTTACACGATATTGCAGTTACCAAATGTTCAATAGCACTAGGTCTCAAAAACGCATGTGCATTAATTTAAAAAATATTTTATTGCTAAAAATGCTAATCATCTGAACCTTCAGCAAATCATAATATTTTTGCAATAGTAGCATCAAAGTTCACTAACCATACATCACCATGACAAATATAACAATAATGAGAAAGTTTGAAATATTGCTAGAATTACCAACATGTGACCCAAAGACATGAAATGGGCCAATGCTGTTGAAAAAAATGATGCCAAAGACTGACTCCAGGCAGGATGGCCACAAGTCTTCAATGTGTAAAAGATGTGAAGTGCAATAAAGAGAAATGTAATAAAATGAAGAATACCTCTACAGAGCTATGAGACCAAATTGAGAGTGGGGAACAGGCAAGGTCTTTGCAGAAACAATGTTTCAGTAAGATGGCATCCATGATGACAGTGCATTTGCCTTTGGTGGATTTTAAAGATACAACAACCACTCCATTATGCAATTATATACTTTGAAAATATAGAAAACTCTGACATCCCCAAGTCTTCAGCACATCATTCCTCTGGCCTGTGCTTTTAGTTTTTCTGCACCTTGAGCTTCAGGGTGTGTCAATGGTGATGAGACAAATAAATTTTATTCCCCAAACATTTTTGAACAAGTAATGTTTGCCAGAAATAGTGCAAGGTGCCAGGGATGTGTAGTGAACCTAACAAATGCAGTTCTTGTAGCTGTTAAACTTCATCTACTGGAATAGATGCCAAACATATAAAGGCATAAGGAAACGGCACTTGTAAAAATCCCTTTACAGGAAACATGCAGAGAATACAGGCAGAATTTGGAGATATTGCAGGTTTGGTTCCAGACCACCAATATAGCAAGTCTCATGACTTTTTTGGTTTCCTAATGCATATAAGAGCTTTCCTTAGGGCTCCATGGTAAAGAATCTGCTTGTAATGCAGGAGACCGGGGTTTGATGCCTGGACTGGGAAGATCCCCAGGAGGAGGGCATGGCAACCCACTCCAGTATTCTTGCCTGAAGAATTTCATGAACAGAGGAGTCTTGTGGGCTATGGTCCATAAGGTCACAAAACGTTGGACACAAATGAAGCAACAGCAGCAGCAGCAGCAGCAGCAGCAAGAATACATGTAAAAGTTCTATTTACACGATATTGCAGTTACCAAATGTTCAATAGCACTAGGTCTCAAAAACGCATGTGCATTAATTTAAAAAATATTTTATTGCTAAAAATGCTAATCATCTGAACCTTCAGCAAATCATAATATTTTTGCAATAGTAGCATCAAAGTTCACTAACCATACATCACCATGACAAATATAACAATAATGAGAAAGTTTGAAATATTGCTAGAATTACCAACATGTGACCCAAAGACATGAAATGGGCCAATGCTGTTGAAAAAAATGATGCCAAAGACTGACTCCAGGCAGGATGGCCACAAGTCTTCAATGTGTAAAAGATGTGAAGTGCAATAAAGAGAAATGTAATAAAATGAAGAATACCTCTACAGAGCTATGAGACCAAATTGAGAGTGGGGAACAGGCAAGGTCTTTGCGCAGAAACAATGTTTCAGTAAGATGGCATCCATGATGACAGTGCATTTGCCTTTGGTGGATTTTAAAGATACAACAACCACTCCATTATGCAATTATATACTTTGAAAATATAGAAAACTCTGACATTTTGGAAACTTCTTACATCCTGTAAGAAGGTAGTTACCCTTGGTATGCATAAATACAAGATAAGAGAAACTCCTCATTAGGGAGGAGTGAATAAGAGAAAGTGTGATTCCAGGCAAGTGGGTTGTATTTTTCTGCTAGTGCTCAGAGATTGAGACAAAAGGTTTTCTGTTTTGCTGCCATGGATGCCAATAAATAGGGATTCTCTTGTGTAGAAACAAACTCAATTTTAAAGCCAAGCCCTTCCTTCCCTATTTTTTTTCTGTCTTCATGTGTTAATATATGACACACTTGAGCAAATGACTCCCTTTCCAATGGGAGTATCTTCTAGTGCCTCAATAAAGAAGATGCTGAGCCTCTATAATTAGGACTGAAACGTCAGTCAACAGCAAATATCATGTAATCTCTATTTGTATCATGTTGGAGCATGGCTTTTCAAAACCATTCACCACAACCTTGTGGCATCAGCAGGAAAATACACACTGGCACACACACATTCAGACATTCTTTGTGATACACACAGCTTGTGCCTACACACACTCACAGTGTTTTTGGTATGAAACAGTATTTCTTTTTTTGACTCACTAAAAATAATTTTAATTTTAAGAAGTTTAAAATAATAATGATAATAAAAACAACAACAGCAACATAAATAACAGTAGCTAACATTTAGGAGGTTGTTTTGAATATACCCTCTTTTAATCCTTGTAATACATTATGGTTGTAGGTTGTAGGTTATCAGTATTATCTCATTTTACAGCTGTAGACACTGAAGTTTCAAGAAGTTAAAGGTCTACTATGTTCTTTTTTTTTTTTTAATTTTTACAGAGTTTTGTTGTTCACAGACATGTATGTCCCCAGATCAATCATATGCATATCCCTGGCCCCCTCCCTGAAACAGTATTTCCTGAAGTCATATTTGAAACAGCTGTCTCACTGCCTTTCTTCTCTAAATGTCTTGGAAAAGTTCTATAAAACTGTAGTATCAACAGATAACCTTGATCTGTTTAGCCCTTTTGAGAGAGTCAACTTAAAACACAAGGGCTCACAGAATTACCATTGTTAGAATCTAATGAACTAAATATGAAATTGCAGAAAATGAGTATGAAATGTACCTATTTTTTAAGTTTAAAAATTAAAATGGAAGATTCAGAATATGATTGTTCTTGAATACTTTCGCCTATTAAATATTTTATGAGATGTGGAAATAATTAGCTTGAGACAGTGCTTGTTCTCACAAGAGGGAATCATTGGAGACAAATGAAATCATAAGAAAGTGTTCAGTCCAACTTAAAATCAAAGAAGCTTGAAATACTCTGTGACACTGGTACTTCCAGATTCCAGCTTCATAGATGAGCTGCGAAGCAGTGAACCAATTGATTTTAAAAATTATCTGATTCATTTCCAATGACAAAAATTTGCTCTATTCACATAACGTTAAGTTTTACACTCATGTTTGCCCTTTCATTTTCTGCTTTCACGATCCTTTTAAAAAAACAAGTCTTTAAATAGCAATATATTTTGTCTTCTTATTTATTTTTCTCATAAGTTTCATACTTCTGAAATTGATGCACATTTTCCCAATAGTTCAAAATGCTCTCATACTATCTCTGTGGACTACTTCTTTTTTTTTTTTTTTAAATTTTATTTATTTATCTTTTTTGGGGGGTTGGGTTGGGGAGGGAGGGGGATGGGCGAGCCACTTCTATTGGTCTTTCATTTCTCTATTTTCATCCGTCTTTGTTCTTTGGCTCCTGTGGGCCTCCCATTGCGGTGGCCTCTGTTGTCGCAGAGCACCGTCTCTGGGTGCACGTGTGCCGGAGCTCCGGCTCGGTATTTGGACACATCAGTCCAGCTGCTCCGCAGCACATGGGATCTTCCCAGGCCAGGGATCGAACCGGCGCCCCTTGCAAGGTGGTGTCCTTACCCACTGAACCACCAGGGGAAGCCCTGTGGACCACTTCTTAATAGAGAAATGAAACCACTAACAATATGCATCTTTTCCCCCTCTTCCCACCCAGCACTGACAGTGTACCATATACTGCTATGCACTGGGATTAAAAAAACATATGAAGGCTTTACTGGTGGTCCAGTGGGTAAAGGGTCCACCTTGCAGTGCAAAGGGCACCTGTTGGATCCCTGACCTGGGAAGATCCCAAGTGCCAAGGAGCGGCTGGGCTGGTGGGTCCAATTACGAGCCATTGCTCTGGAGCACATGTGCTCAGAGCTGGTGCTCTGCAACAAGAGAGGCCACTGCAACGGGAGGCCCACACAGACAGAAGAATAAAGATGGATGAAAATAAATAAATAAAAGCCTGAGGCAAATGAAACGTTTTGAGGGTTTTTTTTCCAATTGATGTTCTATAGCTTTTTTGAGAAAATTGCTGAGATGCTTGTTCTCACAAGAGGGAATCATTGGAGACAAATGCAAAATTCATCCATAACGTTAACTGTGACACTGGTACTTCCAGATTCCAGCTTCATAGATGAGCTGCGAAGCAGTGAACCAATTGATTTTAAAATTATCTGATTCATTTCAATGACAAAAATTTGCTCTATTCACATAACGTTAAGTTTTACACTCATGTTTGCCCTTTCATTTTCTGCTTTCACGATCCTTTTAAAAAAACAAGTCTTTAAATAGCAATATATTTTGTCTTCTTATTTATTTTTCTCATAAGTTTCATACTTCTGAAATTGATGCACATTTTCCCAATAGTTCAAAATGCTCTCATACTATCTCTGTGGACTACTTCTTTTTTTTTTTTTTTAAATTTTATTTATTTATCTTTTTTGGGGGGTTGGGTTGGGGAGGGAGGGGGATGGGCGAGCCACTTCTATTGGTCTTTCATTTCTCTATTTTCATCCGTCTTTGTTCTTTGGCTCCTGTGGGCCTCCCATTGCGGTGGCCTCTGTTGTCGCAGAGCACCGTCTCTGGGTGCACGTGTGCCGGAGCTCCGGCTCGGTATTTGGACACATCAGTCCAGCTGCTCCGCAGCACATGGGATCTTCCCAGGCCAGGGATCGAACCGGCGCCCCTTGCAAGGTGGTGTCCTTACCCACTGAACCACCAGGGGAAGCCCTGTGGACCACTTCTTAATAGAGAAATGAAACCACTAACAATATGCATCTTTTCCCCCTCTTCCCACCCAGCACTGACAGTGTACCATATACTGCTATGCACTGGGATTAAAAAAACATATGAAGGCTTTACTGGTGGTCCAGTGGGTAAAGGGTCCACCTTGCAGTGCAAAGGGCACCTGTTGGATCCCTGACCTGGGAAGATCCCAAGTGCCAAGGAGCGGCTGGGCTGGTGGGTCCAATTACGAGCCATTGCTCTGGAGCACATGTGCTCAGAGCTGGTGCTCTGCAACAAGAGAGGCCACTGCAACGGGAGGCCCACACAGACAGAAGAATAAAGATGGATGAAAATAAATAAATAAAAAGCCAATAAAAGAGGCCAAAATTAAAAAAAAAAAAAAGAAACAGCACTTTCCTGGAGGCCTCATATAGTCTCATATAACTCTATTTGTTAAGGTGAATAAGATATCATGTAGCATAGGACTGCAATGTTTTCTCATCACTATCTCCACACTCGAATTTATTTTTTGTTTCTTATTGCTCATGTCAGTACTTTGCATAATATTAATTAAAAATACTTGTTAGGTTTTCTCGTAATGAGGCTTTAGCTTCATGAGAGTAGAATGAAATCCCTCATTTATTTTAAAAAATTACAATGAAATATACATAATGTAAAATTTACTATTTTAAGTGAACAGTTCAGTGACATTAAGTACATTCACACTGTTATACAACCATCACCACTCTCCAGTTTCAGAACTGCTTTTTCTTCAAGACTAGAACTCTGACTCCATTAAACAGTAGCTCCTCCCTCCTTCCTGCCCTTCACCCTTGGCAACCACCATTCAACATTCTGTCACCATGAATTTAATTTTAGGTGCTTCATGTAAGTGGAATTATGCACTATTTGCTCTTCAGTGACTGGCTTACTTCTCTTAGCATGGTGTCCTCAAGGACATCCATATTATAACATGTGCCAGAATTTTTCTTGTTGTTCAGTCACTAAATTGTGTCTGATTCTTTGTGACCCCATGGACTGCAGCACTCCAAGCTTCCCTGTCTTACACTATCTCCCCGAGTTTGCCATCCAACCATCTCATCCTCTTTCGCCCCCTTGTCTGCCTGCCCTCAATCTTCCCCAGCATCAGGGTCTTTTCCAATGAGTCGGCTCTTCACATCAGGTGGCCATAGCATTGGAGCTTCAGCGTCAGTACGGGTCCTTCCAATGAATATTCAGGGTTGATTTCCTTTAGAATTGGTTGGTTTCTTTAAACCTGAATAATTTTCCGTTGTATGCATAGACCACAGTTTCTTTATCTGTTAGTCCTATGATGGACATTTGGGTTGTTTTCACCTCTTCTATTGCAAATAATGTTTCTATGAACTTGGGTGTGCAATTATCTGTTGAGTTTCTGTTTTTAATTCTCTGGGTGCATACCCAGAAGTGAAATTGGTGGGTCATATGGCAATTCAGCTTAAATTTTTTCTCATAATTATTTTTATGCCTTTTTAATTTGGGGGTGTGTGTATTTTTCTTTTAAATTCGTTGGTATTAAGCCTTGACTCTAATGAAACAAATCCTCAGTTATTTCAAGGGGATGTTTTTAGGAAGCAAATATCAAAAATAATTCTTGTTGGCAGTTAGTAAGTGTGTTGCAAAGTATACATAATCCACTTGTTTCATTCAAAAAACCCATTAGAGCAGTCACAGAAACAAAACTTCGTCCTGCTATGCATCTCTGAATGTGATGTAACTTCTCTTGGAATCTTGAACTGAAAAAGAAAAAAAATATCACACCACCCAAGATATACTAAGAAAAATTAATTATTGAAAGGGATTACATCAGACCATATTATAACATGTCAGCTCCTCCTCCTTCCTGCCCTTCACCCTTGGCAACCACCATTCAACATTCTGTCACCATGAATTTAATTTTAGGTGCTTCATGTAAGTGGAATTATGCACTATTTGCTCTTCAGTGACTGGCTTACTTCTCTTAGCATGGTGTCCTCAAGGACATCCATATTATAACATGTGCCAGAATTTTTCTTGTTGTTCAGTCACTAAATTGTGTCTGATTCTTTGTGACCCCATGGACTGCAGCACTCCAAGCTTCCCTGTCTTACACTATCTCCCCGAGTTTGCCATCCAACCATCTCATCCTCTTTCGCCCCCTTGTCTGCCTGCCCTCAATCTTCCCCAGCATCAGGGTCTTTTCCAATGAGTCGGCTCTTCACATCAGGTGGCCATAGCATTGGAGCTTCAGCGTCAGTACGGGTCCTTCCAATGAATATTCAGGGTTGATTTCCTTTAGAATTGGTTGGTTTCTTTAAACCTGAATAATTTTCCGTTGTATGCATAGACCACAGTTTCTTTATCTGTTAGTCCTATGATGGACATTTGGGTTGTTTTCACCTCTTCTATTGCAAATAATGTTTCTATGAACTTGGGTGTGCAATTATCTGTTGAGTTTCTGTTTTTAATTCTCTGGGTGCATACCCAGAAGTGAAATTGGTGGGTCATATGGCAATTCAGCTTAAATTTTTTCTCATAATTATTTTTATGCCTTTTTAATTTGGGTGTGTGTGTATTTTTCTTTTAAATTCGTTGGTATTAAGCCTTGACTCTAATGAAACAAATCCTCAGTTATTTCAAGGGGATGTTTTTAGGAAGCAAATATCAAAAATAATTCTTGTTGGCAGTTAGTAAGTGTGTTGCAAAGTATACATAATCCACTTGTTTCATTCAAAAAACCCATTAGAGCAGTCACAGAAACAAAACTTCGTCCTGCTATGCATCTCTGAATGTGATGTAACTTCTCTTGGAATCTTGAACTGAAAAAGAAAAAAAATATCACACCACCCAAGATATACTAAGAAAAATTAATTATTGAAAGGGATTGTAATGAATAATTTAGGGGGGACAGATATTTGCTCTTGCTCGAAATGGTTTTCAAACTCCTGAGTTTTAGTTGGGAATATGAATGCCCAGCCAGAATCCATTTCCACTTTCTTCTAACTCTCCTTGCTGCCTGTATCAGTTGTTGTTGTTTAGTCACTGAGTCACGTCCAACTCTCTTGCAACCCTATGGACTGTAGCCCACCAGGCTCCTCTGTTTGTTGGATTTCCCACACAAGAGTTACCGGAGTGGGTTGCCATTTCCTTCTCCTGGAGATCTTCCCAGCCCAGGGATGGAACCTGCATCTCCTGATTTGGAAGGTGAATGCTCTACCATTGAGCCACCTGGGCAGCAATTGTTAGTATCAGTAGCTTTTTTTTTTTTTTTTTTTGGCCACTTCTATTGATCTTTCATTTATTTATCTTTTTGTTCTTTGGCCTGTGTGGGCCTCCCCATTGCAGAGCTCATGGCTTTTTGATCTGTTTTGTATTTAGTTTTGTGGATTTACCACTGTTTGTTTATTCATTCTCCTACTGATAGATACCAGGGCTTTCTGGTGTTTTTTTGGATATTATGGAAAAGAACTGCTGCAAACATCTGTGTGTTTTGTGAATATGTTTCTCTTTTTATGTGAAATGATGGAGAATATTGGGATGGCAATTATTGAGAGGCAGAAGCACTCATCAGTCCTTCATGACTTCTCTGCTGGCCCTCAAGGGAATCATCTGCTTCTCTACATACCAGGCCAGGACGTGCATCTCTTGTCTGGTTTTGCAGCGTCCTGCCCTTGGCATTTTACCCCATGCCTTAGTGTTCCCACCTGCAATACAACTCCAGTCAGATATAACCAGAGAATTCACTTCTTACCCCTCAGGCAAGGGCTTGACTCTAATGGTTATTTCAAGGGGATGTTTTAGGAAGCAAATATCAAAAATAATTCTTGTTGGCAGTTAGTAAGTGTGTTGCAAAGTATACATAATCCACTTGTTTCATTCAAAACCCATTAGAGCAGTCACAGAAACAAAACTTCCTGATATGCATCTCTGAATGTGATGTAACTTCTCTTGGAATCTTGAACTGAAAAAGAAAAAAAATATCACACCACCCAAGATATACTAAGAAAAATTAATTATTGAAAGGGATTGTAATGAATAATTTAGGGGGGACAGATATTTGCTCTTGCTCGAAATGGTTTTCAAACTCCTGAGTTTTAGTTGGGAATATGAATGCCCAGCCAGAATCCATTTCCACTTTCTTCTAACTCTCCTTGCTGCCTGTATCAGTTGTTGTTGTTTAGTCACTGAGTCACGTCCAACTCTCTTGCAACCCTATGGACTGTAGCCCACCAGGCTCCTCTGTTTGTTGGATTTCCCACACAAGAGTTACCGGAGTGGGTTGCCATTTCCTTCTCCTGGAGATCTTCCCAGCCCAGGGATGGAACCTGCATCTCCTGATTTGGAAGGTGAATGCTCTACCATTGAGCCACCTGGGCAGCAATTGTTAGTATCAGTAGCTTTTTTTTTTTTTTTTTTTGGCCACTTCTATTGATCTTTCATTTATTTATCTTTTTGTTCTTTGGCCTGTGTGGGCCTCCCCATTGCAGAGCTCATGGCTTTTTGATCTGTTTTGTATTTAGTTTTGTGGATTTACCACTGTTTGTTTATTCATTCTCCTACTGATAGATACCAGGGCTTTCTGGTGTTTTTTTGGATATTATGGAAAAGAACTGCTGCAAACATCTGTGTGTTTTGTGAATATGTTTCTCTTTTTATGTGAAATGATGGAGAATATTGGGATGGCAATTATTGAGAGGCAGAAGCACTCATCAGTCCTTCATGACTTCTCTGCTGGCCCTCAAGGGAATCATCTGCTTCTCTACATACCAGGCCAGGACGTGCATCTCTTGTCTGGTTTTGCAGCGTCCTGCCCCAAGATTGGGAATCATTTTTTACCCCCATGCCTTAGTGTTCCCACCTGCAATACAACTCCAGTCAGATATAACCAGAGAATTCACTTCTTACCCTTCAAGGTGCAGGCTAGATTGGGTGGTTTTCTAGTTTGCATGTTGATTTAGACCCAGAATCAATTTGGGGAATTGTCTCACTCGTGTGGTACTTGGTTTAGAAGTTTTCATTTAGCCTTTTAGAAGTTTTAGTTTAGTTTAGTCTTTTAGAAGCTTAGCCTTTTAGAAGCTTAGAAGCTTAGTCGTCTAAGTCTAAACTTCTAAAGTCTTCTAGAAGTTTAGAAATCTAGTTTTTTACTCTTTTCTTCTCTTCTATCCCTTACTGCCAGCCTGACTTTTGATGGATGACAAAGTCATGGTTCAGAAAATCTCCTGCGTACTTCCCTGGTGGTCCAGAGGTTAGAACATCACACTTCTATGGCAGGGAGCACAGTTCCACCCCTGGTGGGGGAATTAAAATCTAGCAAACCAAAGTGTGGCCAAAATGAAAAGGAAAAAATAAACCAAAAAAATTCATTCTGGATGTCCAAATGTGTCAAAATTCCAGTCCCATAGTTTCTAATATGTAGAAAAACTATTATTGAAGCAATTTGAGAGACAGTACAAAGAGAATAGCAAAAGCAAATGGTAGCTATTAGAATAATGTGTATACAAGATGTTCTTATTCCATGTTTACTTAATTAACATGAACATAAAATAGAATGAGCAGTCTATGTTTGGATAGAGGAGATTAAAATACCATTTCTGTTCTCTGTGTTTACATCAACAGCACTTAACGATAATGCCTTGTGTGTGTGTGTATGTATGTATATATATATAATATATATATATTAGATATTTGATGAACGTCCATCAAATTTATTAATAAACAAATGAACATTAAGTAGGTTGCACCCCAAAGACACATGCTAAGACACAGCAAACATTTTTTCCTCTGTTATTTGACAGTGGATGTAAGCCACAGAGAGCTGACAGATTCTGTGAAAGATGTGTATAAGTGTCAAATAACTGAGCATGTTTGAGAGCAGGCTGCTTCCTATGTCATGTATCAGGTGTGAGTGGACTAGAGACTGTCTATTAGTTCAGTTCAGTCACTCTTGTCTGGTTTTGCAGCGTCCTGCCCCAAGATTGGGAATCATTTTTTACCCCCATGCCTTAGTGTTCCCACCTGCAATACAACTCCAGTCAGATATAACCAGAGAATTCACTTCTTACCCTTCAAGGTGCAGGCTAGATTGGGTGGTTTTCTAGTTTGCATGTTGATTTAGACCCAGAATCAATTTGGGGAATTGTCTCACTCGTGTGGTACTTGGTTTAGAAGTTTTCATTTAGCCTTTTAGAAGTTTTAGTTTAGTTTAGTCTTTTAGAAGCTTAGCCTTTTAGAAGCTTAGAAGCTTAGTCGTCTAAGTCTAAACTTCTAAAGTCTTCTAGAAGTTTAGAAATCTAGTTTTTTACTCTTTTCTTCTCTTCTATCCCTTACTGCCAGCCTGACTTTTGATGGATGACAAAGTCATGGTTCAGAAAATCTCCTGCGTACTTCCCTGGTGGTCCAGAGGTTAGAACATCACACTTCTATGGCAGGGAGCACAGTTCCACCCCTGGTGGGGGAATTAAAATCTAGCAAACCAAAGTGTGGCCAAAATGAAAAGGAAAAAATAAACCAAAAAAATTCATTCTGGATGTCCAAATGTGTCAAAATTCCAGTCCCATAGTTTCTAATATGTAGAAAAACTATTATTGAAGCAATTTGAGAGACAGTACAAAGAGAATAGCAAAAGCAAATGGTAGCTATTAGAATAATGTGTATACAAGATGTTCTTATTCCATGTTTACTTAATTAACATGAACATAAAATAGAATGAGCAGTCTATGTTTGGATAGAGGAGATTAAAATACCATTTCTGTTCTCTGTGTTTACATCAACAGCACTTAACGATAATGCCTTGTGTGTGTGTGTATGTATGTATATATATATAATATATATATATTAGATATTTGATGAACGTCCATCAAATTTATTAATAAACAAATGAACATTAAGTAGGTTGCACCCCAAAGACACATGCTAAGACACAGCAAACATTTTTTCCTCTGTTATTTGACAGTGGATGTAAGCCACAGAGAGCTGACAGATTCTGTGAAAGATGTGTATAAGTGTCAAATAACTGAGCATGTTTGAGAGCAGGCTGCTTCCTATGTCATGTATCAGGTGTGAGTGGACTAGAGACTGTCTATTAGTTCAGTTCAGTCACTCAGTTGTGTTCAACTCTTTGAACTGTGACACACCAGGCTTCCCTGTCCATCACCATCTCTCAGAGCTTGCTCAAACTCCTGTCCATTGACTCAGTGATACCATCCAACCTTCTCATCCTCTGTCATCCCCTTCTCCTTCTACCTTCTATTTTTCCCAGCATCAGGGTCTTTTCCAAAGAGTCATCTCTTCTCATCAGGTGGCCAAAGTAGTTGAGCTTCAGCTTTAGCATCAGTCCTTCCAATGAATACTCAGGGTTGATTTCCTTTAAGACTGACTGGTTTGGTCTTCTTGCAGTTCAAGAGACTCTGAAGAGTCTTCTTCAACACCACAGTGATATAGACTCTGTCTATAACAGCTTAAAAAATAGTTTCTTCTCGTAGTCCTGTCCAACATGGAAAACCATGAAAAGTAACAGCTGTGAAGTTATTTACATGAAACTGAAGCTTATGGTGATAGTAGTGAATTGTGACTAATAATTGCAAGTGATGTAGTAAGTAAATACCACACGAATGCAGAGAAGGATTGTTTTTTATGAATCTTATAAAATAATCAATACATTGAGAGTTAACTGAAAAAAATGCTCAATTACAACCCCAAAATGTGTTAATTTTACTCAAAAAATTGATGACTTCACCAGTGTGTGAAGCCCAGCCATTCATTAAAATACAAATAGGAAAGGGGAAGAAGAGAGAGAGAAGTTCCTTTAGAAGCCTGCCCTTCATGAAAGGATAAGGAAATGCAGATAAAGTGTGATGAGAATTTTTAAACCACCTGAGGCATGTATCAGTCAGAATCATTGTGCCCCTGATCCTGATCAAGACATAATTACGTCTGCCTTTCCTGTATCCATCTCTTTCAGTACCTGTCAGGAACACACCTGTGGCTATAAACCAGAAGTCATCATTCCTAAATTGGTACCTAAGTAAGATGAGAGAAGGGAATGGTAATTTGACAGAGAGCTGACAGATTCTGTGAAAGATGTGTATAAGTGTCAAATAACTGAGCATGTTTGAGAGCAGGCTGCTTCCTATGTCATGTATCAGGTGTGAGTGGACTAGAGACTGTCTATTAGTTCAGTTCAGTCACTCAGTTGTGTTCAACTCTTTGAACTGTGACACACCAGGCTTCCCTGTCCATCACCATCTCTCAGAGCTTGCTCAAACTCATGTTCATTGACTCAGTAATGCCATCCAACCATCTCATCCTCTGTTATCTCCTTCTCCTTCTGTCTTCTATTTTTCCCAGCATCAAGGTCTTTTCCAAAGAGTCATCTCTTCTCATCAGGTGGCCAAAGTATTGGAGATTCAGCGTCCGTCCTTCCAGTGAATAGTCAGGGTTGATTTCCTTTAAGACTGACTGGTTTGGTCTTCTTGCAGTTCAAGAGACTCTG
Source organism: Tragulus kanchil (assembly GCA_022376925.1). Classification (NCBI taxonomy): domain Eukaryota; kingdom Metazoa; phylum Chordata; class Mammalia; order Artiodactyla; family Tragulidae; genus Tragulus; species Tragulus kanchil. The sequence goes on along the minus strand of JAIOJX010000003.1, from coordinate 69,049,267 downwards.
AAGAGTCTTCTTCAACACCACAGTGATATAGACTCTGTCTATAACAGCTTAAAAAATAGTTTCTTCTCGTAGTCCTGTCCAACATGGAAAACCATGAAAAGTAACAGCTGTGAAGTTATTTACATGAAACTGAAGCTTATGGTGATAGTAGTGAATTGTGACTAATAATTGCAAGTGATGTAGTAAGTAAATACCACACGAATGCAGAGAAGGATTGTTTTTTATGAATCTTATAAAATAATCAATACATTGAGAGTTAACTGAAAAAAATGCTCAATTACAACCCCAAAATGTGTTAATTTTACTCAAAAAATTGATGACTTCACCAGTGTGTGAAGCCCAGCCATTCATTAAAATACAAATAGGAAAGGGGAAGAAGAGAGAGAGAAGTTCCTTTAGAAGCCTGCCCTTCATGAAAGGATAAGGAAATGCAGATAAAGTGTGATGAGAATTTTTAAACCACCTGAGGCATGTATCAGTCAGAATCATTGTGCCCCTGATCCTGATCAAGACATAATTACGTCTGCCTTTCCTGTATCCATCTCTTTCAGTACCTGTCAGGAACACACCTGTGGCTATAAACCAGAAGTCATCATTCCTAAATTGGTACCTAAGTAAGATGAGAGAAGGGAATGGTAATGCAAGACAGCATTTTGCCTGGAGAATCCCATGAATGGAGGAACCCGGTGAGGCTACTGTCCATAGGGTTGCAAAGAATCTGATGTTCCTAAGTGACTAACACAGACACAAGTAAGATGAAATGCTCATAATATATACTAACCAACACACTCACAAACATCAATACTTATTGCAAAGAGCCTACGGATTCAAAGTTATATCAAATATACATCAACATAAATTAGTTTAAAACAAATCTCTAATTTTCTATAAATTTTCTCTATATTTCTACAAATATTTCTGTATGCAGTCATATTTATTTATATTAAGCTAAATGTTAGTTCATACTGATGTCTCCAAAAATGAATTCATTATCTTGTGGATTATTCTAGCCTTTCCCTTTATGTAATAAAAGATGCTACACATAATGGATTTTTGAATCCAAAGGTTTAATTGAAAATATTCCAAGCACCTTAGATGGGACCTTAAGTTTATAAGGAGACTCTAGATGGAAATATCTATATATGGCCATTTGCTTGAATCTGTCCTTCTGCAGACTAGGAAGATTATTTGCTTCAGCAGAGTATAACTGTTCTGAGACGATACATGGTCAAATGATTCACCTCTGGCAATTAATTAAACATACTGATTATTCTTGCATGTTAGTGATTTTTAAACCTAGAAATCCATCAAGATCCACCTATGGGTTAATGAAACAAAAAAGCAAAGTAAAGCATTCTACCCCAGAGTGACTGAATCAGATTCTTATTCCAGGGAGTGATCAGACCCTGCCGCCCAGGGAAAGCTCTATGCCCACCTATGTGACAACTTAGATGAAATTTACAATCCCTTGAAAGATGCTAACTGCCAAATCTCACTGAAGGAGAACTAGATCATCTCAGTAGGACTCTGCTTGTGTGGGTGCTCAGTCACCTCGGTCGTGTCTGACTCTTGGCAACCTTATGGCTGTGGCCCACCAGACTCCTCTGTCCATGGGATTCTCCAGGCAGGAATACAGGAGTGGGTTGCTGTGCCCTCCTCCAGAATAGGACTATAGTATTAAATAAATTTCATATAAAAAATCTTCCAAATAAGAAATCACCAAGTTCAGATGGTATCACTATTAATTCTACCAAACATGTAAGGAAGAAATTATACCAATTTTCTACAATCTGTTCCAGAAAATAGAAGCTCACACTATGAGACTAACATTATGCTAAGAATATAAAGACAGTGCATGAGAGAAAAACTACAACCCAATTATATTTAATGAACAGAACTCATTTAAAAAATCATCAAACGATATCATCAACAAATGTTAACAAATGAAATTCAACAATGTGTAAAAGAACCATGCTCCCAAGGAAGTGGGATTCATTGCAGGAATAGAAGATCAATTCAATTAATGTCATAAATCAATTAATGAATTAATATAGTTCGTTATATAAAGTAAGTAAAGACATGATTGATAAATATGTTTAGTATGTTGGCTGTGGTGATGGTAACGGAGGTGTATATATATGTCCAAACTTATCAAGATATACATATTATATGTGTGCAATATTTTAGAGATCAGTTTAGCTGCAATAAAGCTTAAAAAAAAAAAGAAAACAGTGTGATAGTATCAATAGATACGGAAAAAGTGTTTGACAAAATCCAACCTCTATTCATGACAAAAAAATAAAAAACCTCTCACAGCAAACTATAAATGGAGAACTTCCTCAACTTGACAGAAGCTTGTATTTTTTTTTTTAACATCTTTTTTTTTTTTTTTTAAGATTTATTTATTTATTTATTTTGGGCGAGGGTCGGGTTGGGGAGGAAGGGCAGCGGGCAGGCCACTTCTATAGGTCTTTCATTTCTCTATTTTCATCCGTCTTTGTTCTTTGGCTCCTGTGGGCCTCCCATCGTGGTGGCGTCTGTCGCTGCAGAGCGTCGGCTCTGGGTGCATGCGCTCCAGAGCTCCGGCTCGGTGATTGGACACATCAGTCCAGCCGCTCCTCGGCACGTGGGATCTTCCCAGGCCAGGGATCGAACCAGCGCCCCTTGCACTGCAAGGCGGTGTCCTTACCCACTGGACAACTAGGGGAAGCCCGCTTGTATTATTTTTTAAAAGCACAGTCAACTCTTTAAAAATCATCTCTAGTGTTCTTTTTTGTTCCTTCTTCATCCATGAATATCCACAAGTATGGTCTGAAGACACAATGAATCTAAATTCAAACCTCACCTAGATTCCTTATCATAACTCACATGTTCCAATCCCAGTTGTTAGAGGACTTTTTCCTTTGAAGATACTGAATTTCACACCAGAGCCCACGAATCAGAAACCACCGACTTGTTGGATAAGCAGCTTAACCTGTATTTCTATAATATACGCTCATCTTATTCTCTAAATAAGCATGCGGTGTCTAGTCAAATTGTGTCTAGTAAAACTTGCCAAATCTGTCCTTTCTATTTTTGCTGAGAATTCTCTGGATATAGGCTTTGGGCAATGATTTCCTTTCTTATAGAATGAGTCTGGCATACTCAGTCTGACAGGAGTACATGTGCAAACCCCAGTGACACGTTGAAATGATATTCTTCAAAAGCTAAAGGTTACATAACACTAAATACCAAGGCTATAGCCTATAAATGATTTATTTTTTGGATAATGCTTCTATAAAATCTGATCACTTTTGGTAACACTTAATTGAGGTAAATATTTGAGATAAGACTTGGAGGAACAATAAAACAGAAAAAAAATTAAATATATTTTACTAAAGCAAGCCATTAATAGGCAAAAAGAACAGCTGGTCAGTTTCTACTGCCATTATCTTAGGTGGCTTTAGGCAATGCTCCGTGGTCAGTTTCCTATTCTAAAAAGAGGAAAGGGGAGATGAGATGAGCATACTGTTGATCTCTGAACTCTGTTTTACTTAGAAGGGTGACTAGCTAGGCTTTTATGGGACTAAAGCCTCAAGCACTTGAACATTTTTGAAATGTTTGACTGCCTGATGTTATCTTTGTGTGAAGAAAAGGGAGGAGGGGACTCCTCCGTATACCACGATAGCATTTCACTAATTTCTGTATTTTTTCATTGCTTTTATAATTTTTTACATGAACTTTCATCTTTTTAAAGGTTGCTGAGCACAAGTTTGTCTTAGAATCTTTTTTTAAAATTATTTTTACTGATATATAGCTGTTTTACAATGTTGGGTTACTTTCTGCTGTTGAACAAAGTGAATCAACTATATGAATACGTATATATTCTGTTTTCAGATTTCCTTCCCATTTAGGTCAGCACAGAGCACTGATTTCGTAGAGGTCCTTAGCTTTTCTGAAGACACAATGAATCTAAATTCAAACCTCACCTAGATTCCTTATCATAACTCACATGTTCCAATCCCAGTTGTTAGAGGACTTTTTCCTTTGAAGATACTGAATTTCACACCAGAGCCCACGAATCAGAAACCACCGACTTGTTGGATAAGCAGCTTAACCTGTATTTCTATAATATACGCTCATCTTATTCTCTAAATAAGCATGCGGTGTCTAGTCAAATTGTGTCTAGTAAAACTTGCCAAATCTGTCCTTTCTATTTTTGCTGAGAATTCTCTGGATATAGGCTTTGGGCAATGATTTCCTTTCTTATAGAATGAGTCTGGCATACTCAGTCTGACAGGAGTACATGTGCAAACCCCAGTGACACGTTGAAATGATATTCTTCAAAAGCTAAAGGTTACATAACACTAAATACCAAGGCTATAGCCTATAAATGATTTATTTTTTGGATAATGCTTCTATAAAATCTGATCACTTTTTGGTAACACTTAATTGAGGTAAATATTTGAGATAAGACTTGGAGGAACAATAAAACAGAAAAAAAATTAAATATATTTTACTAAAGCAAGCCATTAATAGGCAAAAAGAACAGCTGGTCAGTTTCTACTGCCATTATCTTAGGTGGCTTTAGGCAATGCTCCGTGGTCAGTTTCCTATTCTAAAAAGAGGAAAGGGGAGATGAGATGAGCATACTGTTGATCTCTGAACTCTGTTTTACTTAGAAGGGTGACTAGCTAGGCTTTTATGGGACTAAAGCCTCAAGCACTTGAACATTTTTGAAATGTTTGACTGCCTGATGTTATCTTTGTGTGAAGAAAAGGGAGGAGGGGACTCCTCCGTATACCACGATAGCATTTCACTAATTTCTGTATTTTTTCATTGCTTTTATAATTTTTTACATGAACTTTCATCTTTTTAAAGGTTGCTGAGCACAAGTTTGTCTTAGAATCTTTTTTTAAAATTATTTTTTACTGATATATAGCTGTTTTACAATGTTGGGTTACTTTCTGCTGTTGAACAAAGTGAATCAACTATATGAATACGTATATATTCTGTTTTTCAGATTTCCTTCCCATTTAGGTCAGCACAGAGCACTGAGTAGAGGTCCCTGTGCTGTGCAGGAGGTTCTCATTAGCTATCTATTTCATCCATAGTATCGATAGTACATATAGGCCAATCCCCATCTCCCAATTCACCCCACCCTCCCCTTTTCCCCCTGGTATCCATGTTTCTTCTCAACATTTGTGTCTCTGTTTCTGCTTTGCAAATATGATCATCTATACCATTTTTTTAGATTCCACATATACGCATTAATATACAAGACTCTTTTGAAATGAATCAAGCATTTCTCCATTTTCCTGAATTATCTGGACATATCTTCAAGCATTTTTGTGACACAGCATATAGCATTCCTTACATTCTCTCAGAGCTTGAGCCACATGATGAAGATGAACAACGCAGGGAGCAGCTGACCTCCTCAATGCTTTTTTTTTAAGGAAGGAACAGGCTTGACTGTTTAGCGCTTCACTATCTACTCTAATAAACTGTTTAGAACAAAAGACAACAGGAACATTTTACTTTTTATTAATAGACTTTATTTCTTAGAGTAGTTTTAGGCTCACAAAAAACCGAGCAGATGGCACAGAGATTTCCCACACACACACAGCCTATTGTGTTGTCAACATTGCCCGTGAGAGTGGTCCTTTTGTTACTACTGATGCACGGACCTCCATGGACACATCCTAATCACACAAATCCATAGTTTGCATGAGGGCTCACTCTTGATGGTGTATACATTTGTCTATGGATTTGGACAAAAGTATAATGACATGTGGGCTTCCCAGGTGGCTCAGTGGTTAAGATTCTGATTGCAAAGTATAAGACTCAGAAGTCTCAGGTTCAATATCTGGGTGGGAAAGATCCCTTGGAGGAAAGCATGGCAACCCACTCCAGTATTCTTGCCTGGAGAATTCCATGGGCAGAGGAGCCTGGTGGGCTACAGACCACAGCATGGCAAAGAGTCAAACACGACTGAAGTGACTGAGCACAGACACACTCAATGACGTGTATCCACCATTACACATTCATACAGAGCAATTGTAGTGCTCTTAAGTCCTCTGTGCTTTGTTAATTCTTCTCTCCCTTCTCACAACCCCTGGAAACTACTGATCTTCTTATCATCTCTATAGTTTTGCCTTTTTGTCAGAATGCCATATCGTAATCATAGTGTATGTTGCCTTTTTGGATTCACTTTTTTTTCACTTAGCTGTGTTTACATTTCCTCCATGTCTTTTCATACTCCAAGAGTAGGAAAATTTCTTTGAATTTCTTTGAATTAAACTGAATTTTTTTGAGGTGGCAAGATCATAATTTTAGGTTGTTAACATCAATGATCTTATTTAATTCTTGCAATGGATGTATATATGATTGAAACACATGTGAATTGCCTTTCTGAAAAAACAATGCCTCTAGGAGCAAAATTACTTAAATGATCATATATGATCATCATATATGAGATTCATAGTTTATGTATGAGAGTCATAGTTCATGTAATTTTATTATTTATTCATTAGATGACTTAGTCTCTACAGATATTTCTATATGTTGACTCAGTGTGATTATAAAGAATTTCCACTGAACCCAAGAATTACATTTTAAAAGCATGGTAATTATTTTTTCTCAAAATGCTCAGAGTATATTAAAAAAATAAACATTAAAATAAAAAGTCTCTCATCGTGCACCCATCACAGTTCAGTGCAGAAAGACAAAGTCTCTGCTTCTTGCCTTTAACTGGAACTCAAGCTCTCTCCCACTATGACTCTGCATCTGGATTCTCTAAACCCCATCTAGTTACCTGGGTGGGGAAATAATGTGGAGCTCTCACCAAGGTTTTTTTTTGGGGGGCAGGGGGAGGGCGGGCCACTTCTGTTGGTCTTTCTTTGTCTGTTTTTCATCCATGTTTGTTCTTTGGCCCGTGTGGGCCTCCCATCACAGTGGCCTCTCTTGTTGCAGAGCACCGGCTCTGGGTGCATGCGCTCCAGAGCTCTGGCTCAGTAATTGGACACATCGGTCCAGCCACTCCATGGCATGTGGGATCTTCCCAGGCCAGAGATCAAACTGGCACCCCTTGCACTGCAAGGCAGTGTCCTTACCACTGGACTACCAGGGAAGCCCTCACCAAGGTTTTAAAGCCCAGTAATCTTCATTTCTATGTTCCTGGAAATCGAATCCTATTATTCATACTCTCTAAAGTTTGAGAACAGTAGTCTTTGTATTCTGGACTGCATTTCATTCTCTGCAAAATTCACAGGTTGAGGACCTAACCTTTAAGGTGACTGTATTTGGAGATAGGGCCATAAGCAGGTAATCAAGATTAACTGAAGTTGTAAGGGTGGCCCTAATCCAATAGGACTCATTCTCATAAGAAGAGAAAGGGACACCAGGGATGTGTGCAGACATATGTGCGAGTCAAGGAGAGAGGCCTCAGGAGACACCAAACCTGCTGACGTCTGGTCTTCTAGCCTCTAGAACTGCGAAAATCAAGTATCTATTGTTTAAGCCACTCAGTATGTCATCATGTTTTCTTATGAAAGCCCTAAAAGATTAGTATGCTTTCTTACATCAATCACTCAGAAATCTAGGCATGGTTCTTTTAAAATGCTTTGGCTTTTTTCCTGTATTTATAAATTCGTGTCTTTCCTTTAATTGCCACTAGTTATGGTCTTTATTCCACATCTCTCCTTGCACCTGACATTGTGCCAATCAATGCCACGTTGCCAGAAAATTCTTTGAAAATTGTAGGAAGTCATGTCACTCTGTAGCACAATATCTTCAAATGGCTACTCAGGTTTTTAGATAAAACCTAGGACACAACTTTACAAATGAAAAATCGAGTATAGATCTCATAACCAAATGCCTGCCTACCCATCTAGTTACCTGGGTGGGGAAATAATGTGGAGCTCTCACCAAGGTTTTGGGGGCAGGGGAGCGGGCCATTTCTATTGGTCTTTCTTTGTCTGTTTTTCATCCATGTTTGTTCTTTGGCCCGTGTGGGCCTCCCATCACAGTGGCCTCTCTTGTTGCAGAGCACCGGCTCTGGGTGCATGCGCTCCAGAGCTCTGGCTCAGTAATTGGACACATCGGTCCAGCCACTCCATGGCATGTGGGATCTTCCCAGGCCAGGGATCAAACTGGCACCCTTGCACTGCAAGGCAGTGTCCTTACCACTGGACTACCAGGGAAGCCCTCACCAAGGTTTTAAAGCCCAGTAATCTTCATTTCTATGTTCCTGGAAATCGAATCCTATTATTCATACTCTCTAAAGTTTGAGAACAGTAGTCTTTGTATTCTGGACTGCATTTCATTCTCTGCAAAATTCACAGGTTGAGGACCTAACCTTTAAGGTGACTGTATTTGGAGATAGGGCCATAAGCAGGTAATCAAGATTAACTGAAGTTGTAAGGGTGGCCCTAATCCAATAGGACTCATTCTCATAAGAAGAGAAAGGGACACCAGGGATGTGTGCAGACATATGTGCGAGTCAAGGAGAGAGGCCTCAGGAGACACCAAACCTGCTGACGTCTGGTCTTCTAGCCTCTAGAACTGCGAAAATCAAGTATCTATTGTTTAAGCCACTCAGTATGTCATCATGTTTTCTTATGAAAGCCCTAAAAGATTAGTATGCTTTCTTACATCAATCACTCAGAAATCTAGGCATGGTTCTTTTAAAATGCTTTGGCTTTTTTCCTGTATTTATAAATTCGTGTCTTTCCTTTAATTGCCACTAGTTATGGTCTTTATTCCACATCTCTCCTTGCACCTGACATTGTGCCAATCAATGCCACGTTGCCAGAAAATTCTTTGAAAATTGTAGGAAGTCATGTCACTCTGTAGCACAATATCTTCAAATGGCTACTCAGGTTTTTAGATAAAACCTAGGACACAACTTTACAAATGAAAAATCGAGTATAGATCTCATAACCAAATGCCTGCCTACCCATCTAATGGTGTCCATCACCTCCACAAATGGTCCATGTGTCAGTCCCATAAAGCTGCCTGACATTCCCTGAACACGATGACTGTTTTGGACCTCTTAACTGTTACTTTATCAAGGAAAACTCTCTCCGATTTGGTTCTTGATTAGTTCCTACTGGTCTCAAGGTCCAGGTAACATTAAATTCCCTGGACCATCATGTCAGATTTGAATGTTTTCTCCTACAGTTTTGATTTACATCTCCTTTCTTGAACTTCGTTCATAAACGCTAACAGTTGTTGTATTTTTTAGCTGCCCTTCTCACTAGACTGTGGCCTCTGTAAGGGCAGGAATTCTACCTTTCAGAATAAACAATGAATAACTATTTTTTTCATGCATTCTCAATGAATCCAAGATCATATATTAGCGCATCCCTGGATTTCAATGGAATGGCAAAAGTTCACTCTCCAAATAGAAATAAAGCTCCATCACATTAGTGGAGTAAATCAATTCAAATGTCTGACACTTTTATTCAGATTATCTTTAGCTGGATTTTAAAACCACAAAGAGAAATTTACCACCTCTGCTTTCCTTGGAGCCTAACGAGTGTTTATGTTGGAAGTTGCTTTATCTCGTCTTTGAAGAAGCTGAATCCATTTGCCCATCTCATTAGGCAACTCTATGAATAGGGGGTTTGGATTTTAAAACAGGAGAAGAGGGCCTCAGGAGACACCAAACCTGCTGACGTCTGGTCTTCTAGCCTCTAGAACTGCGAAAATCAAGTATCTATTGTTTAAGCCACTCAGTATGTCATCATGTTTTCTTATGAAAGCCCTAAAAGATTAGTATGCTTTCTTACATCAATCACTCAGAAATCTAGGCATGGTTCTTTTAAAATGCTTTGGCTTTTTTCCTGTATTTATAAATTCGTGTCTTTCCTTTAATTGCCACTAGTTATGGTCTTTATTCCACATCTCTCCTTGCACCTGACATTGTGCCAATCAATGCCACGTTGCCAGAAAATTCTTTGAAAATTGTAGGAAGTCATGTCACTCTGTAGCACAATATCTTCAAATGGCTACTCAGGTTTTTAGATAAAACCTAGGACACAACTTTACAAATGAAAAATCGAGTATAGATCTCATAACCAAATGCCTGCCTACCCATCTAATGGTGTCCATCACCTCCACAAATGGTCCATGTGTCAGTCCCATAAAGCTGCCTGACATTCCCTGAACACGATGACTGTTTTGGACCTCTTAACTGTTACTTTATCAAGGAAAACTCTCTCCGATTTGGTTCTTGATTAGTTCCTACTGGTCTCAAGGTCCAGGTAACATTAAATTCCCTGGACCATCATGTCAGATTTGAATGTTTTCTCCTACAGTTTTGATTTACATCTCCTTTCTTGAACTTCGTTCATAAACGCTAACAGTTGTTGTATTTTTTAGCTGCCCTTCTCACTAGACTGTGGCCTCTGTAAGGGCAGGAATTCTACCTTTCAGAATAAACAATGAATAACTATTTTTTTCATGCATTCTCAATGAATCCAAGATCATATATTAGCGCATCCCTGGATTTCAATGGAATGGCAAAAGTTCACTCTCCAAATAGAAATAAAGCTCCATCACATTAGTGGAGTAAATCAATTCAAATGTCTGACACTTTTATTCAGATTATCTTTAGCTGGATTTTAAAACCACAAAGAGAAATTTACCACCTCTGCTTTCCTTGGAGCCTAACGAGAGTGTTTATGTTGGAAGTTGCTTTATCTCGTCTTTGAAGAAGCTGAATCCATTTGCCCATCTCATTAGGCAACTCTATGAATGGAAAAGTAGGACTGTGTGGTCTGTGTGATTTCCTTTAAAGAAAATGGTGCGTTTCATTAAGCATTGTATCCACTACCACCCACTAGAGTTAACCGCAATTCTATGGTGATAAAAGATTTCGAGACCACCTGGGTTTAGTAGTGACGCCAAGCTCTTTTAGACTAGGCAGACTTGAAAAGGAGAAGTCAGTGAACCAAACGCATGGAATTATTTCAAAGGAACGAATATTAGAAACAGGTGTGAGACACTACCTAGGGAAAATAAAGCATTAATTCATTCTAACTGGCAGTGGACCATGCTATATTTCCTGAAGAATTAGCTGCCTGAAAACATTTTGACAAAGGAGTTAATTATAAATGTTACCGGCTATTTTTCATTTCCAGCCAAATTTTTCCAAACCATAAAAAGTGCATTCAAAATATTTAGGCCATTATGAGACCTCAGAAAGCCTTTTATTTTCCAACTACCTCCCAGTGAAGTCATACTTTCTGAGCACAAGTTATATGAAGGGAATTTTTTTTATTACATGGAAAGCTTATAATCTATGCTTTATATTTGTCCCATGGCTCAAATCCTACAGCACCATGTGTAACATCATGTACATAGTGTCTAATACTTAGTTTTATGAAATTTTTATCCATTGTTTCATTTCTGAAGGATTTGAGGTTGTGGCATTGAATAAGTTGCTTGTTGATTATCTTAGTTTTAACTGCATCACATACTGTTAGTATTTAATTTATTATGGCCTTTAAGGGCAGGAATTCTACCTTTCAGAATAAACAATGAATAACTATTTTTTCATGCATTCTCAATGAATCCAAGATCATATATTAGCGCATCCCTGGATTTCAATGGAATGGCAAAGTTCACTCTCCAAATAGAAATAAAGCTCCATCACATTAGTGGAGTAAATCAATTCAAATGTCTGACACTTTTATTCAGATTATCTTTAGCTGGATTTTAAAACCACAAAGAGAAATTTACCACCTCTGCTTTCCTTGGAGCCTAACGAGAGTGTTTATGTTGGAAGTTGCTTTATCTCGTCTTTGAAGAAGCTGAATCCATTTGCCCATCTCATTAGGCAACTCTATGAATGGAAAAGTAGGACTGTGTGGTCTGTGTGATTTCCTTTAAAGAAAATGGTGCGTTTCATTAAGCATTGTATCCACTACCACCCACTAGAGTTAACCGCAATTCTATGGTGATAAAAGATTTCGAGACCACCTGGGTTTAGTAGTGACGCCAAGCTCTTTTAGACTAGGCAGACTTGAAAAGGAGAAGTCAGTGAACCAAACGCATGGAATTATTTCAAAGGAACGAATATTAGAAACAGGTGTGAGACACTACCTAGGGAAAATAAAGCATTAATTCATTCTAACTGGCAGTGGACCATGCTATATTTCCTGAAGAATTAGCTGCCTGAAAACATTTTGACAAAGGAGTTAATTATAAATGTTACCGGCTATTTTTCATTTCCAGCCAAATTTTTCCAAACCATAAAAAGTGCATTCAAAATATTTAGGCCATTATGAGACCTCAGAAAGCCTTTTATTTTCCAACTACCTCCCAGTGAAGTCATACTTTCTGAGCACAAGTTATATGAAGGGAATTTTTTTTATTACATGGAAAGCTTATAATCTATGCTTTATATTTGTCCCATGGCTCAAATCCTACAGCACCATGTGTAACATCATGTACATAGTGTCTAATACTTAGTTTTATGAAATTTTTATCCATTGTTTCATTTCTGAAGGGATTTGAGGTTGTGGCATTGAATAAGTTGCTTGTTGATTATCTTAGTTTTAACTGCATCACATACTGTTTTAGTATTTAATTTATTATATGGGGGAAATGGACTTCTTTTGCCAAAAATTAATTATTGATTAAATAAATTACTTGTTCGATAAGCACATACCAATTATAATCTTATAATGTCAATAAAACATTAATCACTATGAATGCTTACATGAGAATGACAGTCTCTATGGCTCCTCTCCCAGTTCCTTCTCGTGATCTATTTGCAAATGTTTGCTTCCCTTCATTACAACTTTGGACTTTTCTGGTTTCAGCCTTCTAAGTTCTCAACGAAGGACTGCTTCCACCAGGAGATACAGAAATGGTTTCACAAAACTGAAAACTGAGATTTTCACATGTCTGCTTTGTGTTTTTCTTAATATGAACCAGACATTTGACTAACTAGATTGCTTGACTGTCTGGAGTAGTTTGTACTAGCCACTAGAAATTGAGTTGCTACAACAAAATGATTTGAAGAAGACAGTAGCACATGGAATATCACTCAACCATAAAAAGGAATAAAATTCGGTCATTTGTAGAGATGTGGATGGACCTAAAGACTGTCATAGAAAGTGAAGTAAATAAATATCATATGCAGGAATATGACAGGTGGGGGAATATCAAGGTGGGGTCCGGATGTGGATTCTCATTTGTGATGATAGCTTTAAAGTCTTGTTACAGAGCATTCTTTGTACACTCTGCTGAATTGTGCATGCTTTGCTGTGCTGTTTTCTGGAAGGAGAGCAAGGGTCCATTTCTGCTGTAGGCTGACAAGAAAAGCTGAATAAAAAAATGATAGCAAGGACTCTCTAACTCTGCTTGTGACCACAGACATCTTGATAGGACTATTCATGTGTTTATACTGCTCCAAACAATTAGGCATTTTAAGGAACATCTGGGAAATGAAGACAAATATTTCAAAACAGCTTGTACCTTCATTCTCTGGCCTAATGTTTTAGAATGTCAGAAACATATCTCTCACGTAAGAGAGCATGAATAGAATAGAAACTGGTCAGACAACCTGCTTCTTCTGACAGCTTTCAAAAATACGTGAAATGACTTATTTGCTAATGAAATTTTTATTTTATTTTCATGTGTGTTTTGACATTCCAAAAGAGGCTCTGAGAATGTTTTGTTAATAATAGGAAATACAAATTACCTGCTTTGTGTCCATAAATCAAGTTTATTATATCTGAGCCTTATTCATCTCTGAGGGCAAAATGTAAAGCAAGACACTAATCTCTCAATTATTACAGATTTTAAACTTTATTTAGTAGAATATGACTCTTCTAATTTTTTTCAGTTGTATGATATATACGTCTAACACATATATATACACACATATATATAATGTGTATCTATATGTTAGGCATATATATATATATATATATATATATATATATATATATATTCTATCTACATTCTAAAATGTAATACAGTGAATTGACTTAACTGACCACTCTGACCTCCGTGATTTCAGGGCCAGTTAATGCATCTTAATTCTGAATAATCTCAACAACCATATTTCAAGATTATTTTAGTGTGAAATTAAAGACAAAACTCTGTTAGAAAGATAACTATAGAACTTCTGTTTGCTAGTAGACATCATTGTTTAAATAGGTGATGTGTTCAGACTAATGTCTTAAATTTCAAGTCCTCTTGATTTAGGACAACCGTTAAAAAAATAAAATTATCCTGAATTTCACTTTAATTCAAAATGACCAGACAAGGGACAGCACACAGTGGCATGATTAAATTGTTGATCGTCTGCCAGTTTTACCAAATGTTCATTGCTATCTCCATAGGGAAGCCTTCTGCCTCTTCGTCCAAGCAGAATCAATTATACCCTTTACTGTATCCCCTAAGAAATGTGTACATTCTGCTTCTGAATTACAAAGACTCCAGATGTCTGTCACCCATGTCCATGCAATGTTTGTTTGTTTGTGCCTGCTCTCAAAACCCTTCATAGTGTGTAGGCTGTAAAAGATGAAAGTGAGTCAGTTTCTTTTTCTCTTTGTTTATGTCTTTTCACTTAGATCTTTGCATTTGTTTTTCCCTGTGTTTACAACGTTCTTACCTCAGAGAACCAGTCTGCTGCTCTCTAATCTCCTTTAGCCTTTGCCCGAATATAATGTTATTAATGAGTCCTTTTCTGATGATCCTATTTGAAATGTTAAACTCTTTCCAAAGTATAATTTTCACAATGTAAAGTCATGTAAATAAAAATGAATATGTATGCAAATATCATGTGACTTATTAATGAGTTAATGAGGGAAAAACCCATAAGACATTTGTACAAGTTCAGAGGAAAATCTTCACAGATGTATAAATATCTATGTGTATATCCAATCAGTCCAAAAGGAAATCGGCTCTGAATATTCATTGAAAGGACTGATGCCGAAGCTCCAATATTTTGGCCACCTGATGCAAAGAGATGACTCAATGGAAAATACCCTGGTGCTGGGAAAATAGAAAGCAAAAAAAGGAGAAGGGGATTTACAGCTCCAGGAGATGGTGGAGATGGTTGGATGGCAATCACCAATGAGTGACTAATGGACAAGAATTTGAGCATCTTAATTCTGAATAATCTCAACAACCATATTTCAAGATTATTTTAGTGTGAAATTAAAGACAAAACTCTGTTAGAAAGATAACTATAGAACTTCTGTTTGCTAGTAGACATCATTGTTTAAATAGGTGATGTGTTCAGACTAATGTCTTAAATTTCAAGTCCTCTTGATTTAGGACAACCGTTAAAAAAATAAAATTATCCTGAATTTCACTTTAATTCAAAATGACCAGACAAGGGACAGCACACAGTGGCATGATTAAATTGTTGATCGTCTGCCAGTTTTACCAAATGTTCATTGCTATCTCCATAGGGAAGCCTTCTGCCTCTTCGTCCAAGCAGAATCAATTATACCCTTTACTGTATCCCCTAAGAAATGTGTACATTCTGCTTCTGAATTACAAAGACTCCAGATGTCTGTCACCCATGTCCATGCAATGTTTGTTTGTTTGTGCCTGCTCTCAAAACCCTTCATAGTGTGTAGGCTGTAAAAGATGAAAGTGAGTCAGTTTCTTTTTCTCTTTGTTTATGTCTTTTCACTTAGATCTTTGCATTTGTTTTTCCCTGTGTTTACAACGTTCTTACCTCAGAGAACCAGTCTGCTGCTCTCTAATCTCCTTTAGCCTTTGCCCGAATATAATGTTATTAATGAGTCCTTTTCTGATGATCCTATTTGAAATGTTAAACTCTTTCCAAAGTATAATTTTCACAATGTAAAGTCATGTAAATAAAAATGAATATGTATGCAAATATCATGTGACTTATTAATGAGTTAATGAGGGAAAAACCCATAAGACATTTGTACAAGTTCAGAGGAAAATCTTCACAGATGTATAAATATCTATGTGTATATCCAATCAGTCCAAAAGGAAATCGGCTCTGAATATTCATTGAAAGGACTGATGCCGAAGCTCCAATATTTTGGCCACCTGATGCAAAGAGATGACTCAATGGAAAATACCCTGGTGCTGGGAAAAATAGAAAGCAAAAGGAGAAGGGGATGACAGAGGATGAGATGGTTGGATGGCATCACCAATTCAATGGACAAGAATTTGAGCAAGCTCCAGGAGATGGTGAAGGACAGGAAGCCTGGCGTGCTGCAGTCCATGGGGTGGCAGAGTCAGACACAAATGAGTGACTAAACTGAACTGAACATATATGTACACACACACATGTGTGCAGTCAGAAATACTGAAATGAAGCTGCTAACAGACACAGAGCTGGTAAACAGTCTGTAAAGCAGTAAAATGTTTGAGGTTGTCTTTTTGTTGTAGTTAAGTGAATAGAAATCAGTTGAAACTCTACTAGAGAAAATTTATATCATGATGAATGATAGTTATACTCATTATTATCATTTCCTACAAATTAATTACCCCATAGAGATACAAAGTAGTCTGGTCCATAGTAAACAATCAAAAGCACACATTCATTTTTTAAATTTTATATATTTATTTATTTTGGGCTGTGCTGGGTCTTTATTGCTACTTGAGCTTTTCTCCAGTTGTGGTGAGCATGACTAGTCTCTAGTCATGGTGTACAGGCTTCTCAATGCAGTGGCTTCTCTTCTTATCTCTTATTATGGACACAGCACCCTTACCCTCAGCATAGTGTTTGTTACATGCACCATATTCATATATGTATTTCAGGAAAGAATGATGGTTTGAACAATAGTAGAGCAAAAAAAAAAATCTAATTTCTGAAGTGCACACATTTTAAAAAAAATTTTAATTTTATAACTTAATGTGTAATATAATGTTATAGATTTTAAAACAGTTTATTGATACATAATTCATATACTGTACAACTGGCTCATTTAAAGTATACAGTGTAATAGCTTTTAATGAAATCAGAGATAGGTGCAATCATAGTCACAATCAATTTCAGAACAATATAAACATTTTTTAACAGATGATTTTTTTTTTAAAGATTTATTTATTTATTTATTTTGGGCGGGGGTCAGGTTGGGGAGGAAGGGGAGTGGACAGGCCACTTCTATTGGTCTTTCATTTCTCTATTTTCATCTGTCTTTATTCTTTGGCTCCTGTGGGCCTCCCATAGCGGTGGTGTCTGTCGTTGCAGAGCACTGGCTCTGGCGCATGCGCTCCAGAGCTCCGGCTCGGTGATTGGATCCATTGGTCCAGCAGCTCCGCGGCACATGGGATGTTCCCAGGCCAGGGATCAAATCGGCTCCCCTTGCACTGCAAGGTGGTGTCCTTACCCACTGGACCACCAGGGGAAGCCCTTAACAGATTTTTTAAACTGAAATATGGATGTGCAAGAGTTATACTCCTGAAGATAGATAGGTGTCATTTTGTAGAATAAACTTTATGTGCCTGTATAATTGTAGCTAAAGGATTAAAGTTTACAACTTCTATTTTCATAGAGTTTTTGATCAGTGAAAATTGCATGAAAAAATGTAAAGCTTCAGACAGTTTGAT
Source organism: Tragulus kanchil (assembly GCA_022376925.1). Classification (NCBI taxonomy): domain Eukaryota; kingdom Metazoa; phylum Chordata; class Mammalia; order Artiodactyla; family Tragulidae; genus Tragulus; species Tragulus kanchil. The sequence goes on along the minus strand of JAIOJX010000003.1, from coordinate 69,031,726 downwards.
CTGAGGTATTCTATAGACCATTGTATCTTCACAGTTTTTAAGTCAAAAATTCCCATTTGTCTGCACCCGATGCTGTTTTAAGACCTATAAGATGACATCAAAGAGCTATCCTTTTAAATAACTTTAAAATTTTTGTGACTCTTTCAATCAAACTAAACAAAAAAATTAAAATTACCTTTTAACAAATTCAATGGAGTTTTAAAAATGAACAGGGGAAATATAGAATATTGAGGATAAAACTTTAAATAATATTCGACCAACATCTTTATTTTCTATAACTGTTTTCTCATTCCTTAATTATCTCTTGGCCCTCCATCATTGAAAGGGAGACATTCATTCCTTCAAAAAAAACCCTGACACAAAGAAATTACTTTGAGTTTTAAAATAAGTACGGCTTGTTGAATTCTTAGGAAAATCATAACCTAAAAGTAAGTGCCTTTGACCTGTAAAAATCAGACTTTGTTGAAGGAAGAACAGTTTTTCTTTTAAATTCTGAAAGCCACACCTGGAATTCTGGAGTACATTTTCACAAAGAATTACAGGGGATGAAGAATGAGTTACAAGATTGTGATGATGCTTTAGTCACTAAGTCATGCCCAACTCTTGTGACCCTGTGGATTATGGGCCACCAGGCTCCTCTGTCCATGGGATTTCCCAGGCAAGAAAACTGAAATGAATTTCCATTCCCTTCTCCAGGAGATCTTCTATTCTCTTCTCCAGGGGATTTTATGGACCCGGGGATTGAACCCTGGTCTCCCACATTACAGGCAGATTTTTTACCGTCTGAGCCACCCAGAACTGAGAGTTAGTGTTAAGTGTTAAGTGAGTTGAGAGAGGAAGAAAAGCTGAGGATTTGGATCTTTTATCTTAGACTTGAAGCCCCCGGGAGTAGGATTGGGTTTTCCATCAAGCAAGTCATTTAGTCTTCACTTTGAATTACACAGTAAACACACCAGGACACGTTTATGTGAGGTAAGAACATTAAGCTCAATGCTACCACCAAGGAAGTGTATAATCTTTCCAATCACAAGGCCTTCCCCAGAACAGTTAGCACCAAAGGCACTGAGTTAGGAGAGAGGGTGTCTACTGGGTGGGCCTGGGGCCAGTCCACCAGGAACTACATGTTCCACGAGGGCTGAGAAGAGAGCAGCTGATGAGCTGCTTTCCTAAGTGGAGGTGCAGAAGCATTTGATGTCCGTGTATTGGAAGAGACCGCTGGGAAGGGCACCCTGTCTTGAAGGGAGTGGCAGGTTCCATGCTCATGGGCATGAGGTCCCAGTCCAGTGCTCACAGACCCACAGGTATGCCAGTCTTTGGAGGTGCACAGTTTAGGGAATTACAAGAAAGCTGTTCAAATTCTTTTAGGCTATGAATTTTTGTCTTATGATGAGTTCATTGCTTAAGTTCTTGGACCACCTCTTTTAGTTTTTTTTTTTTTTAAAGAAAACAGGGCTAAAATACCTTTTTTTACAGGATGGCTTGGAGGACTGAAGATAAGTTCTGTGTGTGTGTGTGTGTTTGTGTGTGTTTATGCCTGAGACAGTGTCTAGAAGTGTGTGAGACACATCACGATTCCCCAAAGCCCTAGGAGAGTTAAGTCTAGAATTCTGGGTGACTTTAATCTCCCCTCTGTAAGGAAAGGCAAATAATGTTTTGAAACACTTAAGCAAGTTAGTCATCTAGTCCAGACTTTACCATAGATGCTAAAAGTGGTAGTATATTAATATGTACACTTATAATCTACTTCTTTCCTTTTGCCTCTTTTTCTGTTTTGAAAGTGATCATGAAATCTACAGAGCCCACTATTTAGAGAATGCCTAGGTCTTGGACATCATACAAGTGGGCCATTCAGCCTTGAAACAGTTGTAAGAATATTAAAAGATTATCTTTCACTAAGAAGCCATACAAGTTAAACAAAGTGAATGAAAGTTCAAGAGCCCTTATTCCATGAAGTTACCCAACAGGTCATCAACAACAGTCTCTACCTAACAAATAGGAGAACTGGAATAGGTAATCATGTAGCTGTGCGACGTGAGCGGAGGAAATGGTATCTCTTGTGACTTCTCTTATTGTTTCAAATACAAGTTGGAGCCAAATGTTTTGACAGTGTGTTCTGAAACATGGTGTACCTAAGAACCACAAAATTGTCACCAGGGTCCCTAAGCTTAAATAATATAAGATTCTCTTCCTAACTAAGCTACAAAGGTAATAAGCAAAAACAAACCAAATGTCCAGAGATACAGTAGGGGCTCTATCTTCGCTGGGGTGCAAGAGAGCACCCTGTCTTGATGTCCGTGTATTGGAAGAGACCGCTGGGAAGGGCACCCTGTCTTGAAGGGAGTGGCAGGTTCCATGCTCATGGGCATGAGGTCCCAGTCCAGTGCTCACAGACCCACAGGTATGCCAGTCTTTGGAGGTGCACAGTTTAGGGAATTACAAGAAAGCTGTTCAAATTCTTTTAGGCTATGAATTTTTGTCTTATGATGAGTTCATTGCTTAAGTTCTTGGACCACCTCTTTTAGTTTTTTTTTTTTTTAAAGAAAACAGGGCTAAAATACCTTTTTTTACAGGATGGCTTGGAGGACTGAAGATAAGTTCTGTGTGTGTGTGTGTGTTTGTGTGTGTTTATGCCTGAGACAGTGTCTAGAAGTGTGTGAGACACATCACGATTCCCCAAAGCCCTAGGAGAGTTAAGTCTAGAATTCTGGGTGACTTTAATCTCCCCTCTGTAAGGAAAGGCAAATAATGTTTTGAAACACTTAAGCAAGTTAGTCATCTAGTCCAGACTTTACCATAGATGCTAAAAGTGGTAGTATATTAATATGTACACTTATAATCTACTTCTTTCCTTTTGCCTCTTTTTCTGTTTTGAAAGTGATCATGAAATCTACAGAGCCCACTATTTAGAGAATGCCTAGGTCTTGGACATCATACAAGTGGGCCATTCAGCCTTGAAACAGTTGTAAGAATATTAAAAGATTATCTTTCACTAAGAAGCCATACAAGTTAAACAAAGTGAATGAAAGTTCAAGAGCCCTTATTCCATGAAGTTACCCAACAGGTCATCAACAACAGTCTCTACCTAACAAATAGGAGAACTGGAATAGGTAATCATGTAGCTGTGCGACGTGAGCGGAGGAAATGGTATCTCTTGTGACTTCTCTTATTGTTTCAAATACAAGTTGGAGCCAAATGTTTTTGACAGTGTGTTCTGAAACATGGTGTACCTAAGAACCACAAAATTGTCACCAGGGTCCCTAAGCTTAAATAATTTAAGATTCTCTTCCTAACTAAGCTACAATGGTAATTAGCAAATACAAACCAAATGTCCAGAGATACAGTAGGCTTTTCTTTCTAAAAATCCATGGAAGGATTTAATAATTAAAAGTCAGGGGAGGAGTCACACAATTGTGATTAAACTAACTTTTTTCCTCATCTCTTATCTTCTTCGAAACTTGCACTAGTATCCCTACTTAATCCAGAAAATATTTCTGTGTAACCCCACCTAATTTTAGCCCTGGCTTTATTTGAGATTCTTTAACATTTATGTACATAGTTTTTTTTTTTTTTCCCCTTTTTTACTATTCTCTAGTAAAGTCTGCTCTGTGAATAAGTTGCTTGGTTAATATGCCCCTTAGTTATTTCGTGAATGTGTTTCTTAGCCTTTCTCTTTGGTTATGAGCTTCATGAAGAAAGGAATAATGCTTTACTTTCCTCACTTGCTATTCCTTTAGTTTGTATTTATTTTATTTGCTTATTTATGCTACTTTAAATTTAAATCTAATAGACATTTAATACAGAGTATCATCCAAAATAAATTGCATTTAAGGCAGAAATATATTTTGAGAACTTCTATAATGGAAGTCATTCATATTTCTTTTTGTTCAGTCACTAAGTCATGTCCGACTCTTTGAGACTTCATGGACTGCAGCACGCCAGGCTCCTCTGTCCTTCACTATCTGTCAGAGTTTGCTCAAGTTCATGTCCATTGAGTCAGTCAGTGACAATATCTAACCATCTCAGCCTTTGCTGCCTTCTCCTTTTGCCTTCAATTTTTTCCAGCATCAGCATCATTCCCAATGAATAAATTCATAATTACTGAGTGCTAAAGAGGAGTTGGTTCTCTCTTAGCTTTATTTTATTTTATTTTTGTACTTTTTTTTTTTTTGGCCACTTCTATTAGTCTTTCATTTATTTATCTTTGTTCTTTGGCCTGTGTGGGCCTCCCATCACAGTGGCCTCTTTCGCTGCAGAGCACCAGCTCTGGGCACGTTCGCTCCACAGCTCCTGCTTGGTAGTTGGACACATTGGTCCAACCGCTCTGCAGCACGTGGGATCTTCCCAGGCCAGGGATTGAACCGGTGTCCCTTGCACTGCAAGGTGGTGTCCTTATCCGCTGGACCACCAGGGAAGCCCCTGTTAGCTTTATTTTAATGATTATTTTAAATAAACTTAAAAACTAATACTGGATTATTGAAACAAATTTCAAATATTTTGAATGAGTAAACTGTTAAATCTATTCTTAATAACAACTTCTTACTTAGTAGTTTAGTGTGTGTTCAGACTTCTCTTTTGTTTCTTTCTTTCCCACCTCCCTCTCTCTTTCTTTTCTTTCTTCTATCTTTCACCTTATTTCCTCCCCCCACCCCTTTTCTCTCTACTTCTTTTTCTTTCCTTTTCTTTGGTATAATCATTGCCTTTATTTTTACTGGAGTAAAATATATGCAGCATAAAATCTGTCATTATACTTTTAGGTGTACAAGTCAATGGTATTAATTACATTTATAATATTGCATAATCATCGCTACTCTACATTTCCCAAATTTCCCCCTTATTTAAATTAAATTCATACTGTCCTATTGCTTGCTTTTTCACTTGTCTGTAAAATGTCATTGGATGAAACTTTCATCTCCAGGTACTCTCTTAGTTGTTTCATAAAGAATTGACCAGATGTGAAAAGAATTTGGAGGACAACAGATTCATGCATAATTATGACTGAGTCCCTTCATGGTCCATCTGAACTATCACAGTATTGCTAATCTGCTATATGCCAATGGCAAATAAAAAGATAAAATTAATTTAAAAAAGAATTGAAAAAACTGGGGAAAAGATTTTACTTCTAACAATTTGTCTACTTAACATGTTCCTAGGATCCTTGAAGATGAGTAAAACATCAGCTGAAACTCTCTTATTTCAGAGCGCAAAGAGAAACAGTTTGTAGTTAAGTAATAACTGTTTACTAGCTTTTATGCCTGAAAAATGTTGTTTAGGTGCTCTTTATCACTTTTCTAAGAACTCTATTTTCATAGAATAAGTGAATCACAGAATTTCTAATTGCAAATTATCCCAGTGGTCATCTGACCAACTCATCCAGGGTCAGAGTCCATTTTACAGAATCAGCCATGAGGTCACTGTGTCTCTTTGACCTTCTGTAGTGATAGAGAATATATCACCATATGACCTTCCAAGGAAGCCCTTTCTTTTCCCAAGGTATCAAAACATTACTTCTTGTTTTTTCCTTTCCCTACCTGGAACTTTTATCCATTGGGTTTGTTTTAAATCTTAGTGTCTTATTAAACAAATACAACCCTTCTTTTCAAGTGATACTTGAGTATAATCATCTCTCCCTCCTGAATATTCAATTTTTATAAGATAACCCCACAGTTACTTCAACAGTTCTTGATTTCCTGTGGTCTCATGTTCTTCACCGAACTGGTGATTTTCTCTGAGTTGTATTTCTATTGAACATTTTCTTCTTAAACTACAATGCTTGGAACTGAAGATAATAGTTCAGATAAATTCTAAATGCTTTTAGGCAGAGCAAAATTTTCTTTTGTATGTTCTAACCTCAAACTCCTAATTCATTACAGAATAATTTTATGGCAAAGATTTAAGATTCAGATTAAATTCACTACTAACACAATATGGGTCCCTCCTTTAATCATTTATGTAAAACTTCACTTTGTGACAATGGAGTCTTTCTAGTTTAGAAAGAACCAAAAATTCAGGTAAGGTGATCACACTGAGATATAGTAAAAGTTGGAACACACACCTCCCAATCTTGCTCTCTCATGTAGAACCTCCAACTTTTCTTACAAGATCAAAGGAGACACTGAACTGTGAGGCACAGATATTAAGCTGTCAGATGATTTGATGGGTTGCTTGTCATTTCTATAACTTTGCTAGAAGGAATAATGTGGGAGTGTGAGAATTCATACTCCAGAGCTGGTCTTAGCAACATACAGCAAACGGGGTGAGGAGGACTAGTTCGGAAAATTTTAATTTTTTGATAATTCAGAGCGCAAAGAGAAACAGATTGTAGTTAAGTAATAACTGTGTACTAGCTTTTATGCCTGAAAAATGTTGTTTAGGTGCTCTTTATCACTTTTCTAAGAACTCTATTTTCATAGAATAAGTGAATCACAGAATTTCTAATTGCAAATTATCCCAGTGGTCATCTGACCAACTCATCCAGGGTCAGAGTCCATTTTACAGAATCAGCCATGAGGTCACTGTGTCTCTTTGACCTTCTGTAGTGATAGAGAATATATCACCATATGACCTTCCAAGGAAGCCCTTTCTTTTCCCAAGGTATCAAAACATTACTTCTTGTTTTTTCCTTTCCCTACCTGGAACTTTTATCCATTGGGTTTGTTTTAAATCTTAGTGTCTTATTAAACAAATACAACCCTTCTTTTCAAGTGATACTTGAGTATAATCATCTCTCCCTCCTGAATATTCAATTTTTATAAGATAACCCCACAGTTACTTCAACAGTTCTTGATTTCCTGTGGTCTCATGTTCTTCACCGAACTGGTGATTTTCTCTGAGTTGTATTTCTATTGAACATTTTCTTCTTAAACTACAATGCTTGGAACTGAAGATAATAGTTCAGATAAATTCTAAATGCTTTTAGGCAGAGCAAAATTTTCTTTTGTATGTTCTAACCTCAAACTCCTAATTCATTACAGAATAATTTTATGGCAAAGATTTAAGATTCAGATTAAATTCACTACTAACACAATATGGGTCCCTCCTTTAATCATTTATGTAAAACTTCACTTTGTGACAATGGAGTCTTTCTAGTTTAGAAAGAACCAAAAATTCAGGTAAGGTGATCACACTGAGATATAGTAAAAGTTGGAACACACACCTCCCAATCTTGCTCTCTCATGTAGAACCTCCAACTTTTCTTACAAGATCAAAGGAGACACTGAACTGTGAGGCACAGATATTAAGCTGTCAGATGATTTGATGGGTTGCTTGTCATTTCTATAACTTTGCTAGAAGGAATAATGTGGGAGTGTGAGAATTCATACTCCAGAGCTGGTCTTTTAGCAACATACAGCAAACGGGGTGAGGAGGACTAGTTCGGATAATGTAAGTAAGAATTCTGGTGTTAATGCCTTTCTCTTATCCATCTTGAGGTATCACTTCTCTCAATGTGCAGATAATAAAAAAGCACTTGTTGTAATTGGGCCAAAGTCCTTATGGATTAGAGCTATGTCTTCCCAGATAAAGAATCTGCCTGCGATGCAGGAGATGCAACAGAGATTAGTTTGTTCCATGGGTCAGGGAGATCCCCTGGAGAAGAAAATGGCAACCCACTCCAGTATTCTTGCCTGGAGAATCCCATGGACGGAGGAGCCTGGTGGGCTGTAGTCCTTGGGGTTGTAGAGAGTCAGACATAACTAAGCATGCACACACACACCCCTAAAATTTACTAACATAGATTTAAGTGTCTTTACTAATTCATGTTCAACTTGAATTATGGGCATTTGTCTTTCCTTACACCTTTTAGAAATATATGTGTAACTATTGAGGGGTTCCCTTGTGGCTCAGTGATAAAGAATCCACCTGCCAAACAGAAGATGCAAGTGTGATCCCTGGGTTGAGAATATCCCCTAGAGGAGAGCGTGGCAACCCACTCCAGTATTCTTGCCCATAGAATCCCATGGACAGAGGAGCCTAGCAGGCTACAGTCCACGAGATTGCAGAATGGTATATGACTGAGTGACTGAACAACAACAACAAGACACTGACTGGGACTTTGAGAGATCCCACATGGGGAGCCAGTGATTTATTATAATCAAGTATTAACAAAGAGTTAATACTTAACTTGAGTTAAGTTAACTTGAATGTGACAATTTGAATGGAAAGAAAAGAGGGGCAACTGACTGAGTTTCAGGTCCAACTGAATATCAAGGAGAAGGAGTCAAAGATTTTGAAGTTCTTGACTTGATGGAAGGAGAGCATCAAGGTGTTATTAATTGAGATAGGATGCAATGTAAGGGAAGAGATTTGAGGAACTAGATGGAAATTTCCTTAAGTACAGGCATTGAATTTTATGCATTATTTTGTCATTGACACAGCCCAGTGCCTGGCATATATTCAATACTTTGACATTTCTTTTGAAGAAAGCAGTGAGTAAGTGCACAAGGCAGGGGGAAGATAGGTATATAGTCTGGAATGTGATGAGCTGGAGATTTCATCCACGTGAAAACATCTCTGCTCTTAACTTCCCCACACTCCCATGATATTTTTTTTTTATCTTCCTCAAGCATTTACCTTAGCTATCTCAGCTTTATAGCTATTTAAAAATAGGCCCAAATTCTTCTTCACCAGGCTGTACATACTTGGAGTAGAGTCCACATCTTACCTACAGCTATGCATACTATCGTGCTTCATAAATATAGGACCAGAAGAAAATAGTTCAAAATTACAGTCTGAAGCTTAGAGAGACAAAGAGGCATCATGTCTTTGGTTTCTCCGTATGTTCCTTAAACTTGACAGGGCTTTAATAATAGTTGATGATTTAGCTAGAGTGGTTCACAGGGACCTCACCCATTTAGCAAGCAGTCCTGGGCTTTTTTGTGACATGGATACACAACAAGACCACCTGCTAATATGGTTGGTTCATAATACAAATTAATGCCCAATATGCCCTCCGAAAATCTCTAAGGAGGTCGTTTGTAAGCCTCTTAAACAAATACGTTTTCAAAAGCAGGTCTCCTTTAAAACTCTTCTCACAATTTAGGAGACTTTAGAAAGGAGACCAGTACAAGACCAAATGAATTATGTTTGAATTCCACATTATGGTTTTATCTATGAAGTTGACCTCCTCCTGACATCTTCAGAGAAGCTGGTAGTGCTGGATTCTGTAAAACAAGGTGACTTTGATAAAGGCCATGCCTCCCTCCAAGGACTAAAAATTGGCCCAAGGAAAGAAATCATCTGGAAATACGATGACCAAAAGCCTCGCTCCTAAATCCAATAGGCATTTGGACACTACTGAAAAATCCATCCTTGGGACTACTGTCCTCAGACTCTGAAAACAGAGAGACTTATTCACTTAGAGGTTAAAAATATTATAATTTGCAAAGAATATATGTGATGTCAGTTTAAAATCAGTCAAGTTTTGTTTCTTACTGTGTACAATTTAGACTTATCAAATAATTTTAAATTAGCAACCTTTAAAATTCAGATTGCTGTAATTGTCTATAAGTTAGTAGACATCAGTTATATCAGCACTGCAAAAACACAGCAATGTGTTGATGGGGTGTGTGTTGATGTGAAGTGTTTTATCGTACTCTTGGCTTCTAAAAATGGCTGAGTGCCTTTGCTGTCCCCCTGGAGTCATCACAACGCTGTTAATCAGTTATACTACAATATAAAATAAAAAGTTAAAAGAAAAAAGAAGTTCACAGTCCAGTGGGGAGAGAGGCAGTTTCAATACAGCATGCTTAGTGCTATGGCAGGATGAGAAAGCATGTTAAAGAAGGTGGTGCCTCTCTGTGGGTGGGCATCACTCGTTAAAAGTGAGAAGGGAATGTGTTGGGGAGAAAGAAAAGTGGAGCTGAGTGTGTTATGATGAAGAGGAGGCAAAAGCCTCTGAGAAGTAGACATAGATCTGCCATGTTAATGTTTTCTTTAAAAAAGATGCATTTCTGGTTTCTCCGTATGTCCCTAAGAGGGCTTTAATAATAGTTGATGATTTAGCTAGAGTGGTTCACAGGGACCTCACCCATTTAGCAAGCAGTCCTGGGCTTTTTTGTGACATGGATACACAACAAGACCACCTGCTAATATGGTTGGTTCATAATACAAATTAATGCCCAATATGCCCTCCGAAAATCTCTAAGGAGGTCGTTTGTAAGCCTCTTAAACAAATACGTTTTCAAAAGCAGGTCTCCTTTAAAACTCTTCTCACAATTTAGGAGACTTTAGAAAGGAGACCAGTACAAGACCAAATGAATTATGTTTGAATTCCACATTATGGTTTTATCTATGAAGTTGACCTCCTCCTGACATCTTCAGAGAAGCTGGTAGTGCTGGATTCTGTAAAACAAGGTGACTTTGATAAAGGCCATGCCTCCCTCCAAGGACTAAAAATTGGCCCAAGGAAAGAAATCATCTGGAAATACGATGACCAAAAGCCTCGCTCCTAAATCCAATAGGCATTTGGACACTACTGAAAAATCCATCCTTGGGACTACTGTCCTCAGACTCTGAAAACAGAGAGACTTATTCACTTAGAGGTTAAAAATATTATAATTTGCAAAGAATATATGTGATGTCAGTTTAAAATCAGTCAAGTTTTGTTTCTTACTGTGTACAATTTAGACTTATCAAATAATTTTAAATTAGCAACCTTTAAAATTCAGATTGCTGTAATTGTCTATAAGTTAGTAGACATCAGTTATATCAGCACTGCAAAAACACAGCAATGTGTTGATGGGGTGTGTGTTGATGTGAAGTGTTTTATCGTACTCTTGGCTTCTAAAAATGGCTGAGTGCCTTTGCTGTCCCCTGAGTCATCACAACGCTGTTAATCAGTTATACTACAATATAAAATAAAAAGTTAAAAGAAAAAAGAAGTTCACAGTCCAGTGGGGAGAGAGGCAGTTTCAATACAGCATGCTTAGTGCTATGGCAGGATGAGAAAGCATGTTAAAGAAGGTGGTGCCTCTCTGTGGGTGGGCATCACTCGTTAAAAGTGAGAAGGGAATGTGTTGGGGAGAAAGAAAAGTGGAGCTGAGTGTGTTATGATGAAGAGGAGGCAAAAGCCTCTGAGAAGTAGACATAGATCTGCCATGTTAATGTCTTTGGACTTTAACCTGAAGGCAAAGGGCAGAGAGAATGGCAGACCCATGGATAACCTGAGAAAATAATAAGAAAACTAGAAATATAGGGTGTGTCTGAAGTCAAGAGAGAGAGAGAGTGTGTGGCCAAGAGTGCCAAACATTTGAGAAAGGTGAGGTGAGAGAAAGACTATCAAGTGTCCATTGGGTATAGTTACAGAGAGATCGCTGATAACCCTGATGAGTGATACTTTGTAGAGGGATGGGAAGGGAAGCTGGTTTGCAACAAGTGGAGGGGTATTTGGACTTCCCTGACTGTCCAGTGGTTAAGATTTTGTGCTTCCAATGTAGGGAATGTGCATTCCATCCTTGGTCAGGGAACTAAGTTCCCACATGCTTCATGCTCCACCCCCCCAACTCCCCACGAAGAGTAAGAATGAATGGGAGGTAAAGAAGTGGATGAAAAAAGAAGGCAACAGCTGAAAAGGAAGGTGCATTCAGGAGGGGATTTTTGTTTCTTTGTTTTTAATTTAGAGAGATTGGAGATGTTTTTGTGCATCTTACGTGGATCCAAAAGAAAAGGAGAGACTGGGATAAAGAAGAGTGGCCTGAAAGAAATTAAAAACAAAAACAACCAAGCATAGATGGAAAGATGGAAGCATCTTCAGCAGGATGAGGGTGGGAAATCCTTCTGATAGAAAGAAGCTGGAAAGGAGGGCTAGGGTGCCAGGTAGTTCACTGATGACATGACAAGAAGCTGAAGCTTTTCCTTTAGAATGGACCCCGTTTTCTTTGTGAAGTAGGAGTTGAGAACCTGAGTTTAGGGCCTGGGACACAGTAGGTGTTCAATAAATGTTTTATAATGAAAAAATAAGTAGATGAAAAATCAACATGGGAAAGATGGTTGGGGAGTACATTTTAGCCAAGTTCCACAAGAGAGTGGTAGAATTGCTCTGGAGAAAAAGGGGATTTCTTGGGGTAGAAGACGATGGTAGCTGAAGGCTCAGTGAAACAGGTACCCCGTAAGTCAGCAGACGAACTCTTCCGACAGAGAATGTTGGATTTTTTTCGATTGTTCCCAGCAATCCTGAGATTGAGGTTTTGCAGACATCTGCTGTTCTAGGAGATACCATTAGCTAAGTTTGGAACCATGATCTGAGGGTACCTGAGGTTGAATGGAGATCAAGGAGTTGGCTTTCTGGGAGATCGTATGTGTTGTCAATGAAATGTTATTGGCCAGCATGATGACACAACATGGAGAGAAAGACAATACAACAGGTACCAAAGTCTTCAATGAAGGTATGTATAGGGAGCATGTGAGGTGGTGGTAGGGAGACAGATGGGCTGATGGAAATTGTCCAGTAAATTATGAACATTTGTAGCTTTTCTTTCAAAATCTCAAAGTCTAAAATGCAACTCTTGGCACCTATTAGAAGACAAGTACATATACTGGGCACACAGTTAGCAAACATTTCCAGAAATTGAAGTCCTTTTCACAAATTTAGTCTCTAGTTGAGATAGCTCATTGATCTGAAAAATTAGAGTTATAAAAAACAGTCTCTGAACGTCAAGAGAAATATTTGTTTTCTGCAAAAAGTCATGGTGAAATACCTTTGTTTGGAGAAATTTGGGGGCATTACCCATGAATATAAGTCAAGTATAATGAGGATATATCTGCCCCCATTGCTGCTGGTGAGAACTTCTCTCTAAGGGAGTAGCTTCAAAGAGCCCAGTGCTTTCGCTTTGACCTGTTTCTGAATCCACTCTAAAACATGATTGATTTCCTTATGTTTGGAAATGCTTCCTAGCACAAGAAAGTGTGTGCAATTTCCAAACAATAAGAATCCAGAAGTCACTTAGACTTGGTTGATGTGTTTGAAGGTTAGGAACAAAATTTTGAGAAGCATGCAAAGAAGTTGGTTGCTTTCTTAAAGTTTTAGAAATTGTCAGGGAGAAATGAAACAAAGAATAGGGAAAAGGGGGCTTATCAGACCTAGAAAGACTGAGGCCAGGAATAAAATAGAGATGTATCTGCAGTAGTGGGAAGGAAATTAGGTTCCTGAGTTTAAAACTTAGCTGTGATATTTCTCACCTGTGAGAACTTGAAAAAGTTGCATAACTTTTCTCTGATCCTCAGTTTCCTCAATCTGTGAAGTGGGCAGAACAACATGAAATATAGGGTGATGATGAAGGTAAAAGCAAGTGCCTCTAGGTAAAGGGCCAGTCACATGACCTGACAAATCGGCAGTGTCCACCAGGGGCTTTCTCCCTCTAGGAATGTTTTATTTAAATTTTATTAGAATATCGTTGATTTACAACATTGTGTTTGTTTCAGGAGTACAACAAAGAGAATCAGTTCCACGTATACATATATCCACCCCTTATTAGATTCTTTTCACATGTAGATCATTACAGATCATTGAGTAGAGTTCCCTGTTCTATACAGTAGGTCCTTATTAGTCATCATGAGAGGTGGTGGTAGGGAGACAGATGGGCTGATGGAAATTGTCCAGTAAATTATGAACATTTGTAGCTTTTCTTTCAAAATCTCAAAGTCTAAAATGCAACTCTTGGCACCTATTAGAAGACAAGTACATATACTGGGCACACAGTTAGCAAACATTTCCAGAAATTGAAGTCCTTTTCACAAATTTAGTCTCTAGTTGAGATAGCTCATTGATCTGAAAAATTAGAGTTATAAAAAACAGTCTCTGAACGTCAAGAGAAATATTTGTTTTCTGCAAAAAGTCATGGTGAAATACCTTTGTTTGGAGAAATTTGGGGGCATTACCCATGAATATAAGTCAAGTATAATGAGGATATATCTGCCCCCATTGCTGCTGGTGAGAACTTCTCTCTAAGGGAGTAGCTTCAAAGAGCCCAGTGCTTTCGCTTTGACCTGTTTCTGAATCCACTCTAAAACATGATTGATTTCCTTATGTTTGGAAATGCTTCCTAGCACAAGAAAGTGTGTGCAATTTCCAAACAATAAGAATCCAGAAGTCACTTAGACTTGGTTGATGTGTTTGAAGGTTAGGAACAAAATTTTGAGAAGCATGCAAAGAAGTTGGTTGCTTTCTTAAAGTTTTAGAAATTGTCAGGGAGAAATGAAACAAAGAATAGGGAAAAGGGGGCTTATCAGACCTAGAAAGACTGAGGCCAGGAATAAAATAGAGATGTATCTGCAGTAGTGGGAAGGAAATTAGGTTCCTGAGTTTAAAACTTAGCTGTGATATTTCTCACCTGTGAGAACTTGAAAAAGTTGCATAACTTTTCTCTGATCCTCAGTTTCCTCAATCTGTGAAGTGGGCAGAACAACATGAAATATAGGGTGATGATGAAGGTAAAAGCAAGTGCCTCTAGGTAAAGGGCCAGTCACATGACCTGACAAATCGGCAGTGTCCACCAGGGGCTTTCTCCCTCTAGGAATGTTTTATTTAAATTTTATTAGAATATCGTTGATTTACAACATTGTGTTTGTTTCAGGAGTACAACAAAGAGAATCAGTTCCACGTATACATATATCCACCCCTTATTAGATTCTTTTCACATGTAGATCATTACAGATCATTGAGTAGAGTTCCCTGTTCTATACAGTAGGTCCTTATTAGTTATCTGTTTTATGTGTAATAGTGTGTATGTTAATTTGCAGCAACATAAATGGACCTAGAGACGGTCATACTCAGTGAAATAAGTCAGATAGAGAAAGAAAACTATCATATGAGATCACTTATATGCGGAATCTAAAAAGGTACAAATCAATGTATCTACAAAATAGAAATAGAGTCACAGATGCAGAAAACAAACTTACGGTTACCAGGGAGTAGGGAGGTGGTGGGAACAAATTGGGAGGCTGGAATTGACAGATACACACTACTCTAGGAATTTTGGTGGGGGGTGGCACTTCTATTGGTCTTTCATCTATTTCCATCTTTGTTCTTTGGCCTGTGTGGGCCTCCATTGCTGCGGCCTCTCTCCTGACAGAGCACCAGTTCTGGGCGCATGCACTCCAGAACTCTGGCTTGGTAGTTGGACACATCTGTCCTGCAGCTCTGAGGCACATGGGATCTTCACAGGCCAGGGATAGAACCAGCTCCCCTTGCACTGCAAGGCGGTGTCCTTACCCATTGGACCACCAGGGAAGCCCTACTCTAGGAATGTTTTAAGTTCATTGTAAGGCTACTAACTTTTAACCGGCAGCTAGATAGCTACTGTATTTTTAAACAATGTTCTGATTTTTGTTCAACTTGATCAATTTTCTGTTTGAAAAGACCATTGATAATTATGACATCAGGTGCAGCAGCCTGGGTGACTTCCTGTGTTTGCATGCTGCCTAGACGGCAAGGAGTCCTAATCAGCCCCAGGAAGTCTGCGGTACAGATAAAGCTATGGAACCCAACCCTGACTCAAAGGGTTCCTCTTTCTCATCCCACCTCTACCCTGATCAGTCAATTCACATTCCTGTCCAGTCTCACTGGTGATTTGAATTACACATTGTTAGCTAAACCTGACGCTTGGCCAAAGAGGTACTTAATGGCACTTAGGAAAGAAGAAACGATCAAATGACACAGCCTTGCCAAGCATCATTATCTTTCTGTTGAGTGATATTTTAAGCCTTGATGTGCTTCTGGATCCTTTGAAGAGCACAGTCTCTATGTTGGACTCACTTAAGATGACCATGTTTGAAGATAATAAATAATGGCTGGAAAGTGTGAGGTTGCTACACAGGCCACCTTCCAACAGCAGGGGAAGAGGGTTTACCCTGAAGTTGGCCTAAGTGTTTCTCATCGATAGCAAGCCTCTGCATATGGGAATTCCAAGAAAACCCTCAGCTTCTATTTCTTAAAATGCCCCTGAATCACTTATATTTTTATGCTTTGTCATATTTATTTTATACAGAGGAAGAAATGAACCTATATATCTTTGAAACCTTGTAGAGAGGAAAAATAATTAGGTATTTGATATCACTTCTATCTCTCCATTTAGATTTTTAAAACTATTGGAATGCATATCTGAGGACATTCAACTTTAGCCATGTTGCTTAAGTAAATAGCTTGTTTTGAAATAAATAAGAAATGACAAAAGATGGATCCAATAATTTGCACTGAAGTTAAGATCACATGTTTACAGGAAATATTTTCACGTCAGAAATTGAAAACACCCTTGCTAGCTCACATCTTAGAATCCTCTCTTCATTTTGACTCATATTTGAAAGAATTTGGACCACCAGGGAAGCCCTACTCTAGGAATGTTTTAAGTTCATTGTAAGGCTACTAACTTTTAACCGGCAGCTAGATAGCTACTGTATTTTTAAACAATGTTCTGATTTTTGTTCAACTTGATCAATTTTCTGTTTGAAAAGACCATTGATAATTATGACATCAGGTGCAGCAGCCTGGGTGACTTCCTGTGTTTGCATGCTGCCTAGACGGCAAGGAGTCCTAATCAGCCCCAGGAAGTCTGCGGTACAGATAAAGCTATGGAACCCAACCCTGACTCAAAGGGTTCCTCTTTCTCATCCCACCTCTACCCTGATCAGTCAATTCACATTCCTGTCCAGTCTCACTGGTGATTTGAATTACACATTGTTAGCTAAACCTGACGCTTGGCCAAAGAGGTACTTAATGGCACTTAGGAAAGAAGAAACGATCAAATGACACAGCCTTGCCAAGCATCATTATCTTTCTGTTGAGTGATATTTTAAGCCTTGATGTGCTTCTGGATCCTTTGAAGAGCACAGTCTCTATGTTGGACTCACTTAAGATGACCATGTTTGAAGATAATAAATAATGGCTGGAAAGTGTGAGGTTGCTACACAGGCCACCTTCCAACAGCAGGGGAAGAGGGTTTACCCTGAAGTTGGCCTAAGTGTTTCTCATCGATAGCAAGCCTCTGCATATGGGAATTCCAAGAAAACCCTCAGCTTCTATTTCTTAAAATGCCCCTGAATCACTTATATTTTTATGCTTTGTCATATTTATTTTATACAGAGGAAGAAATGAACCTATATATCTTTGAAACCTTGTAGAGAGGAAAAATAATTAGGTATTTGATATCACTTCTATCTCTCCATTTAGATTTTTAAAACTATTGGAATGCATATCTGAGGACATTCAACTTTAGCCATGTTGCTTAAGTAAATAGCTTGTTTTGAAATAAATAAGAAATGACAAAATATGGATCCAATAATTTGCACTGAATTTAAGATCACTTGTTTACAGGAAATATTTTCACGTCAGAAATTGAAAAACACCCTTGCTAGCTCACATCTTAGAATCCTCTCTTCATTTTGACTCATATTTTGAAAAAAAGGAATGTGTTACTATGTTCCAAATACTGAGATAAGTATATAAAATATAAAAATGAATAAGCAATAATCTCTTACCCAAGATTATAATTCTGATGGAGGAATAAATGCATGCAAGAGCAAGTTAAAATTCAAGAGGAAATAGATTTGAATTATGGATTCCCAGGTGGCACAGTGGTAAAGAATTCACCTGCCAATACAGGAAATGCAAGAGACACATGCTTGATTTCTGGGTTGGGAAGATCCCTGGCAGAAGGAAATGGCAACCCACTCTGTTATTCTTGCTTAGAAAATTCCAAGGACAGAGGAGCCTGGTAAGCTACAGTGCATGGAGTTGGAATGATTCAGACATGACTGAGCAACAGAGCACGTATTTTTAATAAAGTATAGCAACTAATAGGCACACATAAATAGGAATTTAATGTAGAAATATGGTGAATTTCCCTTGCCCTCGTTCAGTCAAAATTAATAAACACTAGCTTCTCTCAGTTTCCTTACGAAATTGTCCCTTGGTTGGCCAAACAATGCGCAAACATTAGGGCATCATCTGTCCTGTCCCCTTCCCCTGGATCTCATACATGTCCATCCATTACTCACTAGACTTTGGACATACATTTGTTTCTTGAACAAGCCAAGTCCCTTCCTCAGACTTTTCTCAGAACGTTGGCATTTGATCTTCCTCCTGCTTGAGATACTTTTCCCTAGCAAGCCTCTGCATATGGGAATTCCAAGAAAACCCTCAGCTTCTATTTCTTAAAATGCCCCTGAATCACTTATATTTTTATGCTTTGTCATATTTATTTTATACAGAGGAAGAAATGAACCTATATATCTTTGAAACCTTGTAGAGAGGAAAAATAATTAGGTATTTGATATCACTTCTATCTCTCCATTTAGATTTTTAAAACTATTGGAATGCATATCTGAGGACATTCAACTTTAGCCATGTTGCTTAAGTAAATAGCTTGTTTTGAAATAAATAAGAAATGACAAAATATGGATCCAATAATTTGCACTGAATTTAAGATCACTTGTTTACAGGAAATATTTTCACGTCAGAAATTGAAAAACACCCTTGCTAGCTCACATCTTAGAATCCTCTCTTCATTTTGACTCATATTTTGAAAAAAAGGAATGTGTTACTATGTTCCAAATACTGAGATAAGTATATAAAATATAAAAATGAATAAGCAATAATCTCTTACCCAAGATTATAATTCTGATGGAGGAATAAATGCATGCAAGAGCAAGTTAAAATTCAAGAGGAAATAGATTTGAATTATGGATTCCCAGGTGGCACAGTGGTAAAGAATTCACCTGCCAATACAGGAAATGCAAGAGACACATGCTTGATTTCTGGGTTGGGAAGATCCCTGGCAGAAGGAAATGGCAACCCACTCTGTTATTCTTGCTTAGAAAATTCCAAGGACAGAGGAGCCTGGTAAGCTACAGTGCATGGAGTTGGAATGATTCAGACATGACTGAGCAACAGAGCACGTATTTTTAATAAAGTATAGCAACTAATAGGCACACATAAATAGGAATTTAATGTAGAAATATGGTGAATTTCCCTTGCCCTCGTTCAGTCAAAATTAATAAACACTAGCTTCTCTCAGTTTCCTTACGAAATTGTCCCTTGGTTGGCCAAACAATGCGCAAACATTAGGGCATCATCTGTCCTGTCCCCTTCCCCTGGATCTCATACATGTCCATCCATTACTCACTAGACTTTGGACATACATTTGTTTCTTGAACAAGCCAAGTCCCTTCCTCAGACTTTTCTCAGAACGTTGGCATTTGATCTTCCTCCTGCTTGAGATACTTTTCCCCTAGGGCTCCCCACAGCTTGCTGTTACATCTGATTCAGTTGTTGCCCAAAATGTCATAGCGTAAGGGGCTTCCCTGGTGGCTCAGATGATGAGGAATCTGCCTGCAATGCAGGAGACCTGGGTTCCATCTCTGGGCCAGGAAAATCCCCTGGGGAAGGGAAGGGCTACCCACTGTAGGATCCATGCTTGGAGAATTCTATGGACAGAGGAGCCTGACAGGCTCCCGTCCACGGGATCACAAAGAGCCAGACATGACTGAATGACTTTCACTTCGCAGCATAAACCCGGAGCACCACCTCCCTGCCCTTCCTCCACTCACCAGAGTCCTGCTCCACTTAATTCTTTCTCTTCACCTCTAATATGCCTTTAGGAATATCTGTCTATAGTCCATGTCCTTCCACCGGAATGTAAGTGCTATTGTGTCTGGTTTAGGACAGTGCCTAACAACAACTGGTTGTTAAGAAAATGGGTGAAAGGATGGATGAAAGATAAATGAATGGAAGAAGGTATGGAGATGAAGATTAGATAATATTTTGCACCTGAGATACCCTCATAACTGCATGGTTTGTAGTCGTTGTCCAGGAAATATTTAACGCTTGCTTGAAGACCTTGTCCACACCAACAAACTGGCTACTGAGGGTTAATAAATGACTCTCTCTCTGATCCCCCTACCTGCCTCTGTCTGTTCCCCAGAATCCGTCTGTTCCTCAGCATCCTTCTGCAATCAGTGGGGACAGTGTGTTTTGTATTTCTCCTCTACTTTTTTTTACCTCCCACCAGATGGCACTGTGTCTTCAATATTGAAAGCTGCAGGTGCGCTCAGGTTCGTTTTCTTTGTTCTCTATCCTACGCGAATCTTCATATTTAATGAATGGGTTCCAGTTGCAAGATCCACACACGTTAATGATGTGTGCTGAACTAACAGCCTTAAATACTACTCCTCTAAAACAAAAATCCCATAGGGCTCATGTCCTTCCCTGGATCCATTGACTTACACTAGACTTTGGACATACATTTGTTTCTGGGGTCCCTTCCTCAGACTTTTCTCAGAACGTTGGCATTTGATCTTCCTCCTGCTTGAGATACTTTTCCCCTAGGGCTCCCCACAGCTTGCTGTTACATCTGATTCAGTTGTTGCCCAAAATGTCATAGCGTAAGGGCTTCCCTGGTGGCTCAGATGATGAGGAATCTGCCTGCAATGCAGGAGACCTGGGTTCCATCTCTGGGCCAGGAAAATCCCCTGGGGAAGGGAAGGGCTACCCACTGTAGGATCCATGCTTGGAGAATTCTATGGACAGAGGAGCCTGACAGGCTCCCGTCCACGGGATCACAAAGAGCCAGACATGACTGAATGACTTTCACTTCGCAGCATAAACCCGGAGCACCACCTCCCTGCCCTTCCTCCACTCACCAGAGTCCTGCTCCACTTAATTCTTTCTCTTCACCTCTAATATGCCTTTAGGAATATCTGTCTATAGTCCATGTCCTTCCACCGGAATGTAAGTGCTATTGTGTCTGGTTTAGGACAGTGCCTAACAACAACTGGTTGTTAAGAAAATGGGTGAAAGGATGGATGAAAGATAAATGAATGGAAGAAGGTATGGAGATGAAGATTAGATAATATTTTGCACCTGAGATACCCTCATAACTGCATGGTTTGTAGTCGTTGTCCAGGAAATATTTAACGCTTGCTTGAAGACCTTGTCCACACCAACAAACTGGCTACTGAGGGTTAATAAATGACTCTCTCTCTGATCCCCCTACCTGCCTCTGTCTGTTCCCCAGAATCCGTCTGTTCCTCAGCATCCTTCTGCAATCAGTGGGGACAGTGTGTTTTGTATTTCTCCTCTACTTTTTTTTACCTCCCACCAGATGGCACTGTGTCTTCAATATTGAAAGCTGCAGGTGCGCTCAGGTTCGTTTTCTTTGTTCTCTATCCTACGCGAATCTTCATATTTAATGAATGGGTTCCAGTTGCAAGATCCACACACGTTAATGATGTGTGCTGAACTAACAGCCTTAAATACTACTCCTCTAAAATAAAAAGGTAGCTGAACTGTATTATATCTCAGGGCTTCCCAGGTGGCGCAGTAGTAAAGAATCCATCTGCCAATACAGGAGATGTAAGAGATGTGGGTCCCATCCTGGGGACAGGAAGATCCCCTGGAGTAGGAAATGGCAACCCCTTCCAGTATTCTTGCCTGAAAAATCCAACGGACAGAGGAACCTGGCGGGTCACAGTCTATGGGTATGCAAAGAGTCAGACACTACTGAGTGACTGAGCACACTGGAATTGTAAGAAATATTTCTGACAGCCAAACACAAATGCAGTAAGTATACTGGTTCACACAACACCAAAGAAACTTGATTTATGTGAAGATTACAGTGTGAGGATGTTAGCACATCCTCGTACTGTAGAACTAAAGCAATAAGGAGATGATAAATAAATGGAGTATATGTGTTTACACGCAGAAAGGGTATGGCTTACTGGGTATAATATACCAACTCAAGTTGCCAGATAGCAGAGAAAGTCAGGCTTGATTAAAGCACTTCCTGTCACTAATGCTGCGGAGCAGCCAAGTGCTAGAGCACTTCATAGAAGTTCTACACTCAATGCAGAGAAATCTGTCATTATTTCTCTTACACAGAGAGTGGCACATTAGGTACAGGGCTTTGCTCTTCAGTTCCAAGTTTATACAGACAGATAGAAGATATAGAGAAATTCCCATGATTTTCCCCTAGTTTAAGTGGAACTTTAAGTAGTATGGATAACATACTTTCTAAATTTTTGATTTACTTTAAAAAATATTTTCAAAGTCATGATTATAGTTGCCAGGTTTTACTGAAATAATGTATTCCACAGATAGCAATTAAAAAAAAATCTCTGAGAGAATTTTAAAATGAATCATCTCATTTTTATAGCATCCTTCTGCAATCAGTGGGGACAGTGTGTTTTGTATTTCTCCTCTACTTTTTTTTACCTCCCACCAGATGGCACTGTGTCTTCAATATTGAAAGCTGCAGGTGCGCTCAGGTTCGTTTTCTTTGTTCTCTATCCTACGCGAATCTTCATATTTAATGAATGGGTTCCAGTTGCAAGATCCACACACGTTAATGATGTGTGCTGAACTAACAGCCTTAAATACTACTCCTCTAAAATAAAAAGGTAGCTGAACTGTATTATATCTCAGGGCTTCCCAGGTGGCGCAGTAGTAAAGAATCCATCTGCCAATACAGGAGATGTAAGAGATGTGGGTCCCATCCCTGGGGACAGGAAGATCCCCTGGAGTAGGAAATGGCAACCCCTTCCAGTATTCTTGCCTGAAAAATCCAACGGACAGAGGAACCTGGCGGGTCACAGTCTATGGGTATGCAAAGAGTCAGACACTACTGAGTGACTGAGCACACTGGAATTGTAAGAAATATTTCTGACAGCCAAACACAAATGCAGTAAGTATACTGGTTCACACAACACCAAAGAAACTTGATTTATGTGAAGATTACAGTGTGAGGATGTTAGCACATCCTCGTACTGTAGAACTAAAGCAATAAGGAGATGATAAATAAATGGAGTATATGTGTTTACACGCAGAAAGGGTATGGCTTACTGGGTATAATATACCAACTCAATTTGCCAGAGAGCATATAAAGTCAGGTTTGATAAAAAGCACTTCCTGTCACTAATGCTGCGGAGCAGCCCAAGTGCTAGAGCACTTCATAGAAGTTCTACACTCAATGCAGAGAAATCTGTCATTATTTCTCTTACACAGAGAGTGGCACATTAGGTACAGGGCTTTGCTCTTCAGTTCCAAGTTTATACAGACAGATAGAAGATATAGAGAAATTCCCATGATTTTCCCCTAGTTTAAGTGGAACTTTAAGTAGTATGGATAACATACTTTCTAAATTTTTGATTTACTTTAAAAAATATTTTCAAAGTCATGATTATAGTTGCCAGGTTTTACTGAAATAATGTATTCCACAGATAGCAATTAAAAAAATCTCTGAGAGAATTTTAAAATGTCTGATGTAGAATCATCTCATTATGGTGTAAAATCAATGGTTCTTGAAATCTTTAAATTATGCTTCATCTGGTACTCTCAGATTTAAAATTTTTAGCCTCTAGTTCTTTGTAGAACTCTTTGTCTACTTTTCTCTATGCACATTTGGTCCATGCGAATATTAAATATGTTGAATGTTTTTCTATTAGATACTCTTACTCTTGTAGGAAGAGTAAAACAATGAGGTGCCACCACACACCTATTAAAATGGCTCAAATAGGAACAAACAAACCCTGATAGTACCAAATGCTATACAGACTGTGGAGCAATAGCATTTCTTCTTCATTACCAGTGGAAGTGCAAAATGGTACACTGGAAGAGAGTTTGGCAATCTCTGAACAAAACTATAGTCTTAACTGTACTATCCAGAAATCACATTTCTAGATATTTTCCCAACTGAGTTGATAACTTATGTTCACCCACATACCTGCATGCATCTTCTTATAGCAACTTTATTCCTAATCGCCAAAAATGGCAGCCGTGAATATGTCCTCAGGAGGTCACTAAATAAGTGACTGGTAGCAATATGGAATATGATTCAGTGATAAAAAAAGAAATGAGCTATCAAGTCCTAGAAAGAAATGGAGGAATCTTACAAGCATATCAGTAAGCAAAAAGTGGCAGTCTGGAAAGGCTAATTATTATATGATTGCAACTACAATAGTCTCGACAAGAGAAAAGTACAGAGACAGTATACAGTTTGATAATTGCCAGCAATCTGGAGTGTCGTGGTGGTGAAAATATACCAACTCAATTTGCCAGAGAGCATATAAAGTCAGGTTTGATAAAGCACTTCCTGTCACTAATGCTGCGAGCAGCAAGTGCTAGAGCACTTCATAGAAGTTCTACACTCAATGCAGAGAAATCTGTCATTATTTCTCTTACACAGAGAGTGGCACATTAGGTACAGGGCTTTGCTCTTCAGTTCCAAGTTTATACAGACAGATAGAAGATATAGAGAAATTCCCATGATTTTCCCCTAGTTTAAGTGGAACTTTAAGTAGTATGGATAACATACTTTCTAAATTTTTGATTTACTTTAAAAAATATTTTCAAAGTCATGATTATAGTTGCCAGGTTTTACTGAAATAATGTATTCCACAGATAGCAATTAAAAAAAAATCTCTGAGAGAATTTTAAAATGTCTGATGTAGAATCATCTCATTATGGTGTAAAATCAATGGTTCTTGAAATCTTTAAATTATGCTTCATCTGGTACTCTCAGATTTAAAATTTTTAGCCTCTAGTTCTTTGTAGAACTCTTTGTCTACTTTTCTCTATGCACATTTGGTCCATGCGAATATTAAATATGTTGAATGTTTTTCTATTAGATACTCTTACTCTTGTAGGAAGAGTAAAACAATGAGGTGCCACCACACACCTATTAAAATGGCTCAAATAGGAACAAACAAACCCTGATAGTACCAAATGCTATACAGACTGTGGAGCAATAGCATTTCTTCTTCATTACCAGTGGAAGTGCAAAATGGTACACTGGAAGAGAGTTTGGCAATCTCTGAACAAAACTATAGTCTTAACTGTACTATCCAGAAATCACATTTCTAGATATTTTCCCAACTGAGTTGATAACTTATGTTCACCCACATACCTGCATGCATCTTCTTATAGCAACTTTATTCCTAATCGCCAAAAATGGCAGCCGTGAATATGTCCTCAGGAGGTCACTAAATAAGTGACTGGTAGCAATATGGAATATGATTCAGTGATAAAAAAAGAAATGAGCTATCAAGTCCTAGAAAGAAATGGAGGAATCTTACAAGCATATCAGTAAGCAAAAAGTGGCAGTCTGGAAAGGCTAATTATTATATGATTGCAACTACAATAGTCTCGACAAGAGAAAAGTACAGAGACAGTATACAGTTTGATAATTGCCAGCAATCTGGAGTGTCGTGGTGGTGAAAAAGATGAATCCATGAAGCACAGGGGATTTTTAGGGCTGTGAAATTATTTCATATGACACTGTAATGGTGGATATATGACATTAGGTAATTACCAAAACCCAGAGCACTGTATCACACAAAGGGAAACTTTTAATGTAAACTATAGACTTCAAGAGAAGAGGGTGACAGAGGATGAGATGGTTGGATGGCATCATTGACTCAATGCACATGAGTTTGAGCAAACTCCGGAGACAGTGAAGGACAGGGAAGCCTGGTGTGCTGCCGTCCATGGGGTCATAAAGAGTCAGACACGACTGAAGGGCTGAACAACACAAACAGCAATGGACTTGCTGTTTGTGAATAATAATGTATCTCAAAAGGGACTCAGTAATTGTAATAGATGCACCACAATCTTAATCTTACTACTAAGGAAAACTGTACATTGGGTAAGGGTGTATGTGAGAACTCAGCACTATTTGCTCACTTTTAAAAAATAAATAGAAACCATTAACAGTAAAGTCTATTGATCTAAAAAAGATAAATAGAATTTAAAAGGGTGTGAAAATTTCATTGATAGATTTTTATTTCATAAAAAAACTTTTCAAGATACATTTTAAGAAACTAATGTTAAATTTTGCTATAGGGCCAAAGAAGAATATCCAACATAATCTACAAAGACTGTTAAATTACCGTTTCATTTTTTGACTACATATCTATGTAAGGTGCATATCCTTTATGGACTTTAACTAAAACATGTCACCTTGGAGTAAAGTAGAAGCACATATGAAAATCCAGCTGTCTTCTAGTAATCGCAATATAAATAAGATTTACCAAAAATTAGGGCTTCCCCTGGTGGTCCAGTGGGTAAGGACACCACCTTGCAGTGCAAGGGGCGCCGGTTCGATCCCTGGCCTGGGAGGATCCCACGTGCCGCGGAGCGGCTGGACCGATGTGTCCAATTACCGAGCTGGAGCTCTGGAGCGCATGCGCCCAGAGCTGGCGCTCTGCAGCGACAGAAGCCACCGCGATGGGAGGCCCACAGGAGCCAAAGAACAAAGACGGCTGAAACTAGAGAAATGAAAGACCAATAGAAGTGGCCCGCCCAGCCCCCTCCCTCCCCAACCCGACCCCCGCCCAAAAAATAAATAAATCAATCTTTAAAAAAAAAAAAAAGATTTACCAAAAATTAAAGAAGATCTCTTTTCTCACAGATTTTTGAAAAATATTTGAATAAAAATTATGTTATTTATGTCAGCATGTGTTTATGATTTTAACTTTTAAATAAATCCTAAATACTCTGAAGTAGGTGGATTGTGATACATATATTAACAAATGGAAGGATGAAAAAGCCATAGGATAATCTCAATCTATGCAGAAAAGACTTTCAACAAAAATTGACACCCATTAATGATAAAAAATCATGGGGAACAACTTTGAGACTAGGTAATATTTTGTTTTTTTTCAAACTTTCCCTCTTTTTTTTTTTTTTTAAAGAAGATTAAAAAACATTTTATTTCTTGTTTGTGTTGGGTCTTCGATGCTGTGCAGGCCTTTCTCTAGTTGGAGCAAGCAGGGTCAACTCTCTAGTTGTGCTGCCTGGGTTTTTTGTTGTGACGGCTTCTCTTGCTGCAGAGCAAAGGCTCTAGAGCACAGGTTTACTAGTTGTGGTGCACAGGGATAGTTGCTCTGTGGCAGGTGGGATCCTTCCAGACCAAGGACCTGTGCCTTCTGCCTTGGCATGTGGATTCTTTACCACTGAGTCACCAGGGAAGCCCCTCACTCTTTTTTAAGTCATCTATTGACGATTGTTTCTTGAATCAATTTTTACTGAAGTGAGAGCCAGAAGGGAATATTCTCAATTCATCATTCTTTCCAGTTCCATGCTTGGTGTTTTATTGTTATATAGAGCAATCTTTTCTTCCACTTACTTATTCACTCCTTCATTTATGTATTTATATCAGAGTGGACTCAGCATTCCTTACTCAATGGGTTATAATTAATTATTATTATTGTGCTGCTCAAATGGAACCATATTTGAACAGTAAGTGTCTTTTTATGGTAATTTCTGGGTCCCTTATCTTGTGTAAATATATTAGTATATGTTTCTTGCTCTGGAATCATCCATTTTTCCCAAGGAGTCCTGGTCTCATTTATTGGAGCAAAGCATTTAGAAACCAAGATCAGGATCCTAGGTGGGGGACTTGCTTGGTAGCTCAGTCAGTAAAGAATCTGCCTGCAGTGCAGGAGATGTAGGTTTGATCCCTGGGTGAGAAAGATACTCTGGAGAAGGAAATGGCAACCCACTCCAGTATTCTTCTTCTTCTTCTTCTTTTTTTTTTTTTAAATACTTTGGCCTTTTTTTAAAAAATTGATTCTTCATTTATTTATTTTCATCTATCTTAATTCTTTGGCCTGTGTGGGCCTCCCATCACAGTGGCCTCTCTTGTTGCAGAGCACCAGCTCCGGATGCATGTGCTCCAGAGTGCTGGCTCACAACTCGACACACTGGTCCAGCTGCTCCACAGTACGTGGGATCTTCTCGTGCCAGGGATCGAACTGGTGCTCCTTGCACTGCAAGGCAGACTCTCCTATCCACTGGACAGGGAAGTCCCCACTCCAGCATTATTGCCTGAAAAGTCCCATGGACCAAGGAGCCATGGGGTCTCAAAGAGTTGGAAATGACTGAGAGACTAAAGCATCACCACCACATTGGGCTTCCAGAACCTCTCAGCAACAGAACTAAGAATACACACACACATACACACACACACACACACACACATACACACACACATGTACATGCTCACTTAGATCTCTACCTCTTTTTATACTCATCCATCTATTTATATATTAAAAACCATGAGTTCACAATTCCAACTCAACACTTTAGGATTTATTCTCACCTTCCTCATTTCTATATTTGTATTTTCTCAAGCAGTGAGAAATCTGGCTTCCATAATTCTCAATATATTCACTTAGTTTTTACATGTCTGTATATAAGTGGTGTTTAACCATATGAGTCATCTCCTTTGCCCCCACACCTCTCCGCATGGTGGTTCCTTCAGGTCAATCAAGGCCATATCTGAGCATCTGTTTCTCTGACTATACATTACTCTAACATGGTTAATGTTTTCCATCATACTCTATCATATTAAAGGGAACAGTAGAACAAGTTTTTCTCCTTCTGTTCAGTATAGTATCCAATAGATATGATGTATGTATTCAGGGTCAGCTATGTAATTTGCAGCCCCAGTACAAAATGAAAATCTGGGACCCCATTAGGGTTGGGGAAGTAAATCTTCCTTTCCTAATAGGGTAACTATCACAACCATCACTGACTGGGTGGCCCTCATTCTCAAGAGATTGTCTCCTCCAAGGTGACACACTTGGATGTGAATCAAGTGTGTACGAAAGGCTTGCCTTCATCACAGATGCTATGACCCTGCCTGCTCAGATATGGGACAATTATCACCATAAAGTATCTCTAGATGCTACAGGCACACACAAGTGACCCTGACCTTCCCCATGACCACTGCCCAGGCTCCCATGGGAGTGAAGGACAACAAGAGGAATGTAGACCTCTCTCCAGCAGCCTTGCTGCTACCCTGGGTGGAAAATGGCAGAGGTCAAGGGTACAGGCCCTCTCAAGTAGACTTCCTAGGGATCGAACTGGTGCCCCACTGCAAGGCAGACTCTCCTATCCACTGGACAGGGAAGTCCCCACTCCAGCATTATTGCCTGAAAAGTCCCATGGACCAAGGAGCCATGGGGTCTCAAAGAGTTGGAAATGACTGAGAGACTAAAGCATCACCACCACATTGGGCTTCCAGAACCTCTCAGCAACAGAACTAAGAATACACACACACATACACACACACACACACACACACATACACACACACATGTACATGCTCACTTAGATCTCTACCTCTTTTTATACTCATCCATCTATTTATATATTAAAAACCATGAGTTCACAATTCCAACTCAACACTTTAGGATTTATTCTCACCTTCCTCATTTCTATATTTGTATTTTCTCAAGCAGTGAGAAATCTGGCTTCCATAATTCTCAATATATTCACTTAGTTTTTACATGTCTGTATATAAGTGGTGTTTAACCATATGAGTCATCTCCTTTGCCCCCACACCTCTACGCATGGTGGTTCCTTCAGGTCAATCAAGGCCATATCTGAGCATCTGTTTCTCTGACTATACATTACTCTAACATGGTTAATGTTTTCCATCATACTCTATCATATTAAAGGGAACAGTAGAACAAGTTTTTCTCCTTCTGTTCAGTATAGTATCCAATAGATATGATGTATGTATTCAGGGTCAGCTATGTAATTTGCAGCCCCAGTACAAAATGAAAATCTGGGACCCCATTAGGGTTGGGGAAGTAAATCTTCCTTTCCTAATAGGGTAACTATCACAACCATCACTGACTGGGTGGCCCTCATTCTCAAGAGATTGTCTCCTCCAAGGTGACACACTTGGATGTGAATCAAGTGTGTACGAAAGGCTTGCCTTCATCACAGATGCTATGACCCTGCCTGCTCAGATATGGGACAATTATCACCATAAAGTATCTCTAGATGCTACAGGCACACACAAGTGACCCTGACCTTCCCCATGACCACTGCCCAGGCTCCCATGGGAGTGAAGGACAACAAGAGGAATGTAGACCTCTCTCCAGCAGCCTTGCTGCTACCCTGGGTGGAAAATGGCAGAGGTCAAGGGGTGGAGGAGAAACAATGCAGGGAAGTGGGAGAGGGCCCAGGGTATCAGAAGGTGGGAAGTGGCTAGTAGAAACTTCTCCTATGGGGTCCAGGAGGTGATGGAAGCTGGGGATTGTGGTGCATGTGTGGATTCAGGCTCTAAGTTCTGGTGCATTACACATTGCCCCATTGGGCTTTATCTCAAAAACACATTTAGAGAAAAACTTGTTAAGAATTTCTTGAATTTCAAGAATTTCAAGATGGTGAACACAGAGCACTAAGCTCTACGTGCTGGGCCTTTTTGAAAGAAGAGCCCATGTCCCCCTGTGCCATTGTACTGGTCACACGTTGCTGAAGCTGGTCCTATACCCATCACAGAGTGAGGGATGAAGATACATCTTTGTCCTGGATCCTCAAGCCAGAACAGCAGTGACAACATGGTTCATGGTAACTTTAAGAGGGTGTGAGCGGATGTGAGTGACAATGGAGCCATAAGGCAGGGAGCCAGGTTGGGGTGTGAAGCAGAAGCAGTTAGATGGATGGACAAAAGGATGGATGGACACCTTAGGACTCCCTGAGAAAGGAGCTGGGCTCTGTAGGCACATGGTTGGGCTCCATGCATGAATCATATTATGTGTGTAAATGTGACTGCAATTGTATTCCAAGGATGTTCAAGCTGGAACTCTGGGGCCTTTGCACCTCAGTCTTTCCTACCAGTGTCTTGGGCTATCAGCCTTGAGATCATCGTAGATTCTCCTTTGTTTCTAAAATCTTTGGTACATGCTTGTCACTTAGAAGTCGCTCAACAGATGTCAGCTGAATGAATCAATGACTAAATAATGGAAATAAGCACCCATACATGTTCAAACATCACATTCAAGGTAACTCCATCTAGTTAACATTTCTATGCGATTTAATTCCTAGAACTATGGAAAATATGGAATTTCCTTTTTCTCTCTTACTGAATTTTGAGTCTCAGTAAGGAAGTAGTTCCTTCTAGATGCTACAGGCACACACAAGTGACCCTGACCTTCCCCATGACCACTGCCCAGGCTCCCATGGGAGTGAAGGACAACAAGAGGAATGTAGACCTCTCTCCAGCAGCCTTGCTGCTACCCTGGGTGGAAAATGGCAGAGGTCAAGGGGTGGAGGAGAAACAATGCAGGGAAGTGGGAGAGGGCCCAGGGTATCAGAAGGTGGGAAGTGGCTAGTAGAAACTTCTCCTATGGGGTCCAGGAGGTGATGGAAGCTGGGGATTGTGGTGCATGTGTGGATTCAGGCTCTAAGTTCTGGTGCATTACACATTGCCCCATTGGGCTTTATCTCAAAAACACATTTAGAGAAAAACTTGTTAAGAATTTCTTGAATTTCAAGAATTTCAAGATGGTGAACACAGAGCACTAAGCTCTACGTGCTGGGCCTTTTTGAAAGAAGAGCCCATGTCCCCCTGTGCCATTGTACTGGTCACACGTTGCTGAAGCTGGTCCTATACCCATCACAGAGTGAGGGATGAAGATACATCTTTGTCCTGGATCCTCAAGCCAGAACAGCAGTGACAACATGGTTCATGGTAACTTTAAGAGGGTGTGAGCGGATGTGAGTGACAATGGAGCCATAAGGCAGGGAGCCAGGTTGGGGTGTGAAGCAGAAGCAGTTAGATGGATGGACAAAAGGATGGATGGACACCTTAGGACTCCCTGAGAAAGGAGCTGGGCTCTGTAGGCACATGGTTGGGCTCCATGCATGAATCATATTATGTGTGTAAATGTGACTGCAATTGTATTCCAAGGATGTTCAAGCTGGAACTCTGGGGCCTTTGCACCTCAGTCTTTCCTACCAGTGTCTTGGGCTATCAGCCTTGAGATCATCGTAGATTCTCCTTTGTTTCTAAAATCTTTGGTACATGCTTGTCACTTAGAAGTCGCTCAACAGATGTCAGCTGAATGAATCAATGACTAAATAATGGAAATAAGCACCCATACATGTTCAAACATCACATTCAAGGTAACTCCATCTAGTTAACATTTCTATGCGATTTAATTCCTAGAACTATGGAAAATATGGAATTTCCTTTTTCTCTCTTACTGAATTGTGAGTCTCAGTAAGGAAGTAGTTCCTTCTAAGAATCAAACAAACAAGGTGCAAGTCAAATTTTGAAACATTCACTGTGGTTTGGAGTCTATATGCAGGTGCCAAGGAGGTGAGTGCTACGTGAATGAACTAATCAGACACTCAATCCAATAGTTACTTAGTATCACATCAACTAAATGGGTATACAGTGGTCAAAGTCTTTTTGGACGGCTAGATAAATAAGTGATTGAAGTCATTACTTTGAAGTAATAGGATAGGAATAAACTGTGACTATGAGGACCTGTGCTGAATGTCTGGGTCCTTGGAACCTGCACATGGTTTCAGAGACCTAAATGACAGCCAGCAGCCTATCTCTAACCTATTTTTTAACTCTCCCTATTGGGAGAGATTAATGTAGAGACGTTAAGACAGAATATTGGGAGAAGAAATTTGCATCCCCTTCTTTTCCTTTGCATCCACTAGGCCTCTACTTCTGAGATTAACGGTCAATGACCAAGAGTATACATGTCAAGTCTTTATCACCTCAGGAAAAACTGGTCCTCAGAAAAATTCCTTTTTTTTCCACAACCACAAATATTTTTTAGTTTGCTTTTTGATTTTACAGAGTTTTGTTGTTTACAGATATGTACAATTCCAGATTAGCATATCCATCCCACCCCTCCAGGCCGTTGCATAGCCCCCATGTACGATCCTAGTCTCACAGCGTATTGACAATAGTTATTTCTTTTACATAAGGTAATATAGGGTTCTGTGTTGCTCTTTCCATATCTCTTACCCACTTTTCCCACTCCCCAATGTCCATAAGTCTGTTCTCTATGACTGTTTTTCCATTGGTGCTCTGCATGTGTATTTAGCAGTACGAACTTACAAGATTCCGTATATATGTGTCAGTATACTGTATTTCTCCTTCTCTTTTTGACTTACTTCAGTTAATATAATAGGTTCTAGATTCATCCATCTCATTAGGACTTAATCTTTTGCATTTGGAAAAATTCTTAGTGATGTTTTCTATCAGCAATCTCAAAGAATGAATTTTGATCTTGACTTAGGTACTCAGTGCTTCAATGAGTTTTCTCCTCTACCTGATCAAAGGATGTTCATGAGATGTGATGAACGAAGCAGTTAACTGGAGTTTAGAGACCTGAGTTCAAGATCAAGTTCTATAATTTACTGCTTATGTAATCTTGAGAAAATTACATTGTCTCTATGAGTGTCCATTTCCTCATCTGTAAAGTTGCTATATTGATACATCTAGTGAATTATAAATGTTTATAATGCAGTGTCATGATCTGTCCAAAGATGAGTCATAGGTTAGCTTTTCCATGTTCATACTAAATTTAATAGAGAAGTATTATCTTTGCCATTTGGCCAAAGAAATAAAAATATCACAGTGGAGTTCAGCAAGTAAAGTGTGTTTATGCATGTTGGATAAGAGGAGCTGGAAAAGGCAACATTGAAAAATGTATGTAGCAGCCTACTGTTTTCATTTCTATTTTGAACTTACGTTCAGTTTGAGAGAAAAAGAAGACTGAGCAATTGGGTTAAGAGTGAACAGGCATGAGAATGTCACACATGGACTGACGGCAACCATCCCTGTCACCCCTAGAGTTTGTCTATACTGATTGCATTTGGAGATTTGCTATTGTGGGTCTTAAAATAAAAATTCCTTCTTTGATACCCATGTGAAAATTAACATATTGAGAAAAATTCAAGTACAGCAGCAACAATATATAATTTGGCCTTTGTTTAGAAGATGATGTGATAGGTAAACACCATGTTTAAAACTTTGAAAGTATGAGAGATATGATCATTTGATATATTTATAATTAAGACATAACAATCAAAGTCAGATGAGAAAATTTCATAATTTCCAATTGAAGTTCCATAAAAATTGCTGAGGTTTGTTTCTTTTGACATAATAATTTACTAAGTTGTGAAACACTTTTCTACTCTCTTAAGAAAAATATTAAACTTTAAATTAAGCATTAAATTATCATTAATTACCAGCCTTCCCTTAATCCAGAGATGTGGTCTGTTATCTAAAAATCCCCAATCATTTAAATTGCTTTGAAGACATTTTCATCTCTTTAGTAGCTAAAGGAGAGATTGTAGATTTAATGTTGAGATTGCATGTATTTGCTCCATATATTTGTCAGCAGAAAACATGACATCCTCTAGTGGGGTAATTACGTGTGGCTGAATAAAGGAACTATTTGTGAAATTCTGGGTTGGACTGAAAAACAAAACGAAGCAAAAATCCAGAACAAAACAAAATCTTCCTGCAAAACCAGCAAGGGATAACACCCCTCAGGATGGGAAAAAGCAAGAAATTCTTAGTATCCTCGACTTGAAGGGGAATGAGTATTGGAACCCATGAAAAACGTCACAGTTGTTTTCACTGTGGCTGTGTTATACAGGAGGGCTGCCAACCAGGTGCTCTGGCCTTTGGTGATGTGACACAACCAATGCCGATCTGCAGCCTGGCAAGGCTTAGCAGGAGGATAAAAGCCAAGATCTCACCCTCCTTCCACGAGCTAACACTTCCCATGGGCCAAATCCAGCTGGAAGTCAGAAGAGTCTGTGCAATTGATGGAGTTCAGCCTACCAGAGCACAGAGCAGGGTGGATAAAAACAGAATGTGGAAACAAAGGGAAACAGAAAATCTCTTACATATTCAACATTCATTTTTTAAAAATATTTCTCTTTACAATAAACTTCAGTGCCCTTGATGCCTATTTCTCTTTGCTTATCTCTAAGAAAAATACATTAAGTCATGGTTGAGGGCACATAACTTCTGTTTCTCATGCTGATGTTTTTCAACTGTATTTCAGTCTTCCCTCCCTCTGTTTACAAACATTCTCATCTTTTCATGTGTAAGGCATAGATACTACTGGACTTGCTCCAATGTCTTTAAAAGAAGAGAAGTTGGAACAGTTGTTCTCACTTTTTGAAACAATAATTCTTAAGAAAAGTTTTCCATGTCATAAGCTTGGATATTTCATGGTGTACAAAGCTGGTTAACCATGAATTTGCTTGGGATGAGTTTTGCATTCTTTTCAAAAGGATTATTCACTAGCTTGTACAGGTGTTAGATTAAGTATGGGTTATATTTTTGGTAAATTATCATTAATTACCAGCCTTCCCTTAATCCAGAGATGTGGTCTGTTATCTAAAAATCCCCAATCATTTAAATTGCTTTGAAGACATTTTCATCTCTTTAGTAGCTAAAGGAGAGATTGTAGATTTAATGTTGAGATTGCATGTATTTGCTCCATATATTTGTCAGCAGAAAACATGACATCCTCTAGTGGGGTAATTACGTGTGGCTGAATAAAGGAACTATTTGTGAAATTCTGGGTTGGACTGAAAAACAAAACGAAGCAAAAATCCAGAACAAAACAAAATCTTCCTGCAAAACCAGCAAGGGATAACACCCCTCAGGATGGGAAAAAGCAAGAAATTCTTAGTATCCTCGACTTGAAGGGGAATGAGTATTGGAACCCATGAAAAACGTCACAGTTGTTTTCACTGTGGCTGTGTTATACAGGAGGGCTGCCAACCAGGTGCTCTGGCCTTTGGTGATGTGACACAACCAATGCCGATCTGCAGCCTGGCAAGGCTTAGCAGGAGGATAAAAGCCAAGATCTCACCCTCCTTCCACGAGCTAACACTTCCCATGGGCCAAATCCAGCTGGAAGTCAGAAGAGTCTGTGCAATTGATGGAGTTCAGCCTACCAGAGCACAGAGCAGGGTGGATAAAAACAGAATGTGGAAAAAAAGGGGAAACAGAAAATCTCTTACATATTCAACATTCATTTTTAAAAATATTTCTCTTTACAATAAACTTCAGTGCCCTTGATGCCTATTTCTCTTTGCTTATCTCTAAGAAAAATACATTAAGTCATGGTTGAGGGCACATAACTTCTGTTTCTCATGCTGATGTTTTTCAACTGTATTTCAGTCTTCCCTCCCTCTGTTTACAAACATTCTCATCTTTTCATGTGTAAGGCATAGATACTACTGGACTTGCTCCAATGTCTTTAAAAGAAGAGAAGTTGGAACAGTTGTTCTCACTTTTTGAAACAATAATTCTTAAGAAAAGTTTTCCATGTCATAAGCTTGGATATTTCATGGTGTACAAAGCTGGTTAACCATGAATTTGCTTGGGATGAGTTTTGCATTCTTTTCAAAAGGATTATTCACTAGCTTGTACAGGTGTTAGATTAAGTATGGGTTATATTTTTGGAGATTCTCTATTTTCTCAGAATGATAGGTAGAAATGTGAACACATGTACACAGAATATTGCATTTGTTTAGAAGAGTTTAATAGATTACCTCTGAGAAGATATCATTGTCATTATTAAACTATATTGTTGAAAACAAATCCTTGGATGTATTGCTTCCATTTTAAGGGCATGTTAAAACAACAGGAATAGAAAACATAACCACTAACAAATGTGCAGGTGGAAAATATCACCATTGAAATTTCTGAAAGGTAGGCAATCAAAATTATGAATGACTTGAACTTGAAAAGAGAAAATTTACTTGTATAATGGCATCCTTATTTCTTCTCTCTGATGCTGTAGCTTATTAGATTGCTTTGTAATAAATGCACAGCAGTGACAAAGAAGAACCACATTTCACCTTTTCATCCACATCTATACTCATTTCCATTTTCTCCTTGGCCCTTGAGGAGTGACTAACAGCAGTAATTATTTTCTTTCCTTGCCATCTGAAAATGTTTCTATTTTCCTTGAAACTTTGATGTGGAAATCACTGCTTCTATGCAGTTGGGGACTCTAGCTAGAAATACCATTTGACAAAATGCTGAACTGAAAATTAACCTGTAAATAGCAGATGAGATCATTTTTATTAAGTCTAAGTTTGGTGAGGATGGAAAATGCAACGATGGATTCTGTGTATCTCAAATACTTCATTCACCTTGAGTCTGAGATGGGATCTGTTTATCTGCTTTAAAGGTGGTGATGTCATAGGTTTGAGACATGATCAATTCCTTAAAAATAATTTTAATGGAAGCTTTCTCTGTCTTAAAGGGCATAAAACGATCTCACCATCATCACAAAACCTAATAAAACTATTAGGTGTAAAGTGATGCACAAGGTTTTTTTTTTTTTATATATAAGATAAAGAATTAGTATAAGGTAGTTTGAAAAAAGCAAATCATATGGTTATAATAGAAAATTGCATGCATTTATATATTTTACTGGGCTTTTAAAATCATGATTTAGGATATATTCTCCATTGAATCCACCACTAATCAATGAATCAATCATGATTTTTTTTTAATAGATTTATTATTTATTTATTTTTTGGAGTGGGGGCGGGTTGGGGAAGGAAAGGGGCAGGCGGGCCACTTCTATTGGTCTTTCATTTATCTAGTTTCATCCATCTTTGTTCCTTGGCCCGTGTGGGCTTCCCATCGCAGTGGCCTCTGTTGTCGCAGAGCACTGGCTCTGGGCACATGCGCTCCAGAGCTCCGGCTCGGTAATCGGACACATCGGTCCAGCCGCTCTGCAGCACGTGGGATCTTCCCAGGCCAGGGATCGAACTGGCGCCCCCTGCACTGCAAGGCGGTGTCCTTACCCACTGGACCACCAGGGAAGCCCTCAATCATGAATTAGCCATTAAATGTCTCTCTTGTGTAGAATGCTTTACTTCCCTCACCCAGGAATAGTACAGCAGGTTGATTATTTGATGTATTGTACAATATACAGAAAAAGCTGTTAACTACTAAAAATGTAAAGTTTGATTAGAATAAAATGAGAATAAAAGAGGACATGATTATAATCAGTGACTATCATGACTATTTGTTAATAATTATTACTATTTATTTTAAACTTCTTTAAGAAATTCTGTTTATAATTTAAAGAATGTTAGCATTAAAATTAATGGAATGTGGAGCTCAATTCAGGCTTAAACATTTATCACCTGTGAGGCATTGGGTTATTCCTATTTTCTGGGTCTCTTTTCTGTAGCATGCTGTAAATAAAACTTAACTCATGTGTTTTCTGTGAGGATTAAATGATGTAATACCTCCAAGAGTGCCTGAAACCAAGTATAAATGCAATAAATTTTAGTTGTCTTTCCTGCCTATCTTTCTTCATTCTTTCAATTCAGAAGACATAGAAAAATATGAGTAAATTAAACAAAATGAAACATGAAAATATTAGAATGACAAGAGGAATCTGATAAGACTCATTTATGTTTGCTTATTTACTTAATAAATATTTGATAAATATTAACTATGTGCCAGGCACTAATCTAAGTATTTTATAAATACTAATTCATTTAACCCATATAACATTCCTATGAGGTAGATACAATTATTTCCCATTTTTAAAATGGGAAAACTGACACACTACGATATTTAAAATAGATAACTCATAAAAACCCTCTGTATAGTATAGAGAACTCTACTCAATAACCTGAAATGGCCTATCTGGGAAAAGAATTTTTTTTTAAAATGGATATATGTACAACTGATTCAGTTTGCCATAAGCCTGAAACTAACACAACACTGTAAATCAACTATGCTCCAATAAAAATCAAAGAAAAATCAAATGAGGAAACAGTAGCACAGAGAGGTTAAATAACTTGCTCAAGTTTACACAGCCAAAGGTAAATAAATATTGAAATAAATAACCAAAGTATTTTCTCTGCAGAGCTCACACTTGTAACTACTATGCTATGCTACCAACTTATGTGTGGCAGTTGATTATAACAAGAGTAATCATGGCTCACATTTACATTTTCTTGTATTTTCTAAGCAACATATTCCAAGCTCATGAGATAGGCATAATTATTATTCTGTCTTCTAGGTGAAGAATGTGAAAGCTCTGAGATTTTAAGCAACCACACGTTCCTAGAGTAGTAGGTTTAAGGAGTGTATTTTGACATAAAGCAGGTTTTAGTCCCATGCTCATTTGATAAGATGAGATACGGCTTCTGTTCAAGTCTTACCCATGCTTACGATAGTCACCTGATGATAAAAAATAAGAAGGTCCAGGATGCTAATATGGTTTCAGCCTTCTGAAAACCTCTACTGGTCACCAGCAGAGACAACAGGACTCTGGGCTTGACATGATACGGTTGCTATAGCAACCTGCTACCCAGAGAAGCCTCGGCCGGCCGTTCTCTCCTTGCAGTAGCCCAGAGAGCTCCATTTTTACCTTAGCAAGCATGTCTGGGACTCCATCACTGGTAGGTAGTTTTATATGAACTCATAGCTTCAGTTTATCTAAAAACAAGTCCCACGCAAACCCTAAAATGTTCTTCAATCTAGTTCTTTTTTTTTTTCCCCCGCACTATCTGTTCATGCCCTAACCATTTATTTCACAAGTAACCTCTTCTTCCTAAATGAGATTGAATAAAAAAAAAACTCATTTATGTTTGCTTATTTACTTAATAAATATTTGATAAATATTAACTATGTGCCAGGCACTAATCTAAGTATTTTATAAATACTAATTCATTTAACCCATATAACATTCCTATGAGGTAGATACAATTATTTCCCATTTTTAAAATGGGAAAACTGACACACTACGATATTTAAAATAGATAACTCATAAAAACCCTCTGTATAGTATAGAGAACTCTACTCAATAACCTGAAATGGCCTATCTGGGAAAAGAATTTTTTTTTAAAATGGATATATGTACAACTGATTCAGTTTGCCATAAGCCTGAAACTAACACAACACTGTAAATCAACTATGCTCCAATAAAAATCAAAGAAAAATCAAATGAGGAAACAGTAGCACAGAGAGGTTAAATAACTTGCTCAAGTTTACACAGCCAAAGGTAAATAAATATTGAAATAAATAACCAAAGTATTTTCTCTGCAGAGCTCACACTTGTAACTACTATGCTATGCTACCAACTTATGTGTGGCAGTTGATTATAACAAGAGTAATCATGGCTCACATTTACATTTTCTTGTATTTTCTAAGCAACATATTCCAAGCTCATGAGATAGGCATAATTATTATTCTGTCTTCTAGGTGAAGAATGTGAAAGCTCTGAGATTTTAAGCAACCACACGTTCCTAGAGTAGTAGGTTTAAGGAGTGTATTTTGACATAAAGCAGGTTTTAGTCCCATGCTCATTTGATAAGATGAGATACGGCTTCTGTTCAAGTCTTACCCATGCTTACGATAGTCACCTGATGATAAAAAATAAGAAGGTCCAGGATGCTAATATGGTTTCAGCCTTCTGAAAACCTCTACTGGTCACCAGCAGAGACAACAGGACTCTGGGCTTGACATGATACGGTTGCTATAGCAACCTGCTACCCAGAGAAGCCTCGGCCGGCCGTTCTCTCCTTGCAGTAGCCCAGAGAGCTCCATTTTTACCTTAGCAAGCATGTCTGGGACTCCATCACTGGTAGGTAGTTTTATATGAACTCATAGCTTCAGTTTATCTAAAAACAAGTCCCACGCAAACCCTAAAATGTTCTTCAATCTAGTTCTTTTTTTTTTTCCCCCGCACTATCTGTTCATGCCCTAACCATTTATTTCACAAGTAACCTCTTCTTCCTTTAAATCTCTTACCTTGCCATCTAATGCACCTTTCTGTTGCTGACAATATTATATATTCAGAATATAGTGATTTTTTAAAGTTTCTCTCTGTTTTCAAATATTTACTATGGATGATGTTCAAATTTCTTGATATGGCAAAGCAATCTATAATAAATTAGAGGTACAGAGATGGTGGGCCAGTAAGTAAGCAAGGGATACATAGTATATTCATGCTGAACTATAATGTGATTTGAACTGTCCTGGTGGCTCAGTTGGTAAAGAATCCACCTGCAATGTGGGAGACCTGGGTTTGATCCCTGGGTTGGGAAGATCCCCTGGAGAAGGGAAAGGCTACCCACTCCAGTATCCTTGCCTGGAGAATGACATGGACAGAGAAGCCTGGCAGACTACAGTCCATAGGGTTGCAAAGAGTCAGACAGGACTGAAGTGACTGAGCATGACGTAATTTATTTAACATTTTAGATATTACTAATCTGGAAGAAGCTAAAATGATGACCTCGGAAAAATTGTTTATCTGGTGTAGAAAATAATAAGGAACCATGAGTTTACCTGTAAATAATATTCATGGATTATATCTACCTCAAATGTTTACATGACATGGGTAGCTTTGTAAATGT
Organism: Tragulus kanchil; assembly: GCA_022376925.1. NCBI lineage: Eukaryota > Metazoa > Chordata > Mammalia > Artiodactyla > Tragulidae > Tragulus > Tragulus kanchil. The sequence continues at coordinate 68,990,559 of JAIOJX010000003.1, read as the reverse complement.
TCATCATGAAATAAAAACAGACTGTCAAATTTCGTGGCTAAAATGTTTTGTAAAACAACTATCAGCAAGTAATACAATGTAAATAATCAGTTGATAAATAGACTTGTATGAGTCAGGAAAGTAAGCAATTGATGTTTTTCAAACATCATTCTAGTTAGAGAGTGTAATTAGGCAGTAGGGAGGAGTGTTCAAGTCTTTGGAAAAAGTGCTTCTGCAACTTTATACAACCCACACTCCAACTCTGACTGTGAAATTGTTGCTCAGTTTGAATTCTCAATCCACAGAACAAGTCATTATGAAAAAAAAAAAAAAAAACAGGAACCCACACCCCATCATGTTCTTAGCGAAACCACATCGCATGCACTCAGGCTCCAGGGTTCCAAATAGTCCAAGGCATTTCAGAACAACAGTGTCTATTTTTCGTTTTGAATGACTGCAATTTCAGTAGCAGCTGTTGCGCTGAAAATTATAATGGTCAACATTTAGTCAGTGCAATGTTCCCCCACCCCCTCCCGCTTCATCAATCAATCATTTCCGTCAGCTACCATGAAACTCTCAAACTTTAGTTAACAGTAACTTTAAAAGCCTCATTAGAATCTGGCCCGACCTACTGATCTCTCATGATTTCCCACGGCTTCCTAACATGCAATCTGGGCTGTGTTTCAGCAGTTCCCATACACACCAGGCTCCCTTTGCTTTTCCTTGTTTCGCACATCTCGAAAACCATCTGTTTTTCCCCTACGCTGTACAAACACTATCTTTTTTGACATCAAATGCTAGTCTCACCTCCTGAAGAAAGTTATCTTTGCTTATGCTAATTTAGCTCTGTATGATTTTCCCATCTCTAGACTTCTGTAAACCTCTGAATTGTCTCTTGAAGAGTACTTACTGGTCTTGTCTCCCTAACTTGACTGTAAATTTAGAAAAGCAAGAATCATCTCATATTTTTCTAGCTCCTATGAAGTACATGACTCTAAACAAGTGTCTCTATACAAGAAATCCATATCTTGGAACATCATTGTTATTTGGGACATCACTGTGTGTCAATGCAACATTCATTTCTCTTTCTTCTGAGTTCCTAAAATGCTTCACATGAACTTAGCATTTTGTTCTAAGGGTCTAGACCTTGTAACTATAGTTACTATTGTATGTTTCAGCCTCTCATAAGGAGTTTACATTTATTCAATCATGACAACAGTTCTCTTGAGTCAATTGATGTTTTTCAACCCGTTAGAGAGTGTAATTAGGCAGTAGGGAGGAGTGTTCAAGTCTTTGGAAAAAGTGCTTCTGCAACTTTATACAACCCACACTCCAACTCTGACTGTGAAATTGTTGCTCAGTTTGAATTCTCAATCCACAGAACAAGTCATTATGAAAAAAAAAAAAAAAAACAGGAACCCACACCCCATCATGTTCTTAGCGAAACCACATCGCATGCACTCAGGCTCCAGGGTTCCAAATAGTCCAAGGCATTTCAGAACAACAGTGTCTATTTTTCGTTTTGAATGACTGCAATTTCAGTAGCAGCTGTTGCGCTGAAAATTATAATGGTCAACATTTAGTCAGTGCAATGTTCCCCCACCCCCTCCCGCTTCATCAATCAATCATTTCCGTCAGCTACCATGAAACTCTCAAACTTTAGTTAACAGTAACTTTAAAAGCCTCATTAGAATCTGGCCCGACCTACTGATCTCTCATGATTTCCCACGGCTTCCTAACATGCAATCTGGGCTGTGTTTCAGCAGTTCCCATACACACCAGGCTCCCTTTGCTTTTCCTTGTTTCGCACATCTCGAAAACCATCTGTTTTTCCCCTACGCTGTACAAACACTATCTTTTTTGACATCAAATGCTAGTCTCACCTCCTGAAGAAAGTTATCTTTGCTTATGCTAATTTAGCTCTGTATGATTTTCCCATCTCTAGACTTCTGTAAACCTCTGAATTGTCTCTTGAAGAGTACTTACTGGTCTTGTCTCCCTAACTTGACTGTAAATTTAGAAAAGCAAGAATCATCTCATATTTTTCTAGCTCCTATGAAGTACATGACTCTAAACAAGTGTCTCTATACAAGAAATCCATATCTTGGAACATCATTGTTATTTGGGACATCACTGTGTGTCAATGCAACATTCATTTCTCTTTCTTCTGAGTTCCTAAAATGCTTCACATGAACTTAGCATTTTGTTCTAAGGGTCTAGACCTTGTAACTATAGTTACTATTGTATGTTTCAGCCTCTCATAAGGAGTTTACATTTATTCAATCATGACAACAGTTCTTTGAGTCAATTCCGTCTCTCAGTCATACCCAACTCTTTTGCAAACCCATAGATTGCAGCACACCAGGCTTCCCTGTCCTTTACCAACTCCTAGAGCTTGCTCAAACTCATGTGCATTGACTCAGTGAAGTCATCCAACCATCCTGTCCTCTGTTGTCCCCTTCTCCTCTGCCTTCTATTTTTCCCAGTCTTTTTCAATAAGTTGTCTCTTCACATCAGGTGGCCAAAGTATTGAAGCAAAGTATTGGAGCTCTTTGAGTACCTAATCTGTACTTGAGGCTGTGTGTCAGATACTGGAGAAAATAAAATGAGCAAACACCTGCTGTCAAAGAGCTAACAGTCTAGCGATCTTGGATGAAAGACAGTCACAGGAGGCAGAATGGGGGATGCAGTAAGCTGTGGAAAGAGTCGGGGGCCATCAGAGGGGAGAACCACTGACCTTGCTCAGTATGGGAAGGACAGAATGATTGAGCTGGGTATTAGAACAAGACTTCACCAGTGGAACAGCGAGTTAGGGAAAGGATGTTTAAGTAAAAACAGTAACTCATGCAAACTTCCAGATGTAGGAAACAGGCATGGTGTTCCCTAAAGAGAGAACAGCAAGCAGGTGGGTGAGAGAGTAGGGTAGCAATGAAAGAGACGTTTGAAATGGTGGACTGAAATCAGAATCTTGTCCACTGATCAAGGATTGTTTGATCCTTAGGGGATTTGGCTATCTATTAATACCCAAGAAATTAAATATAGGGTAACAACTCAGACCTGGCAATCAGAATCATCAAAGGTAGAGTGAAAAGTACTCTGCAACAATATTATAGTTTTCAAGAGATTAATTGGGAATCCGATCACTCTCTTTCTTCTTCTTAGTGTTTTGGTCTCAAACAATTTCAATTTCCTATCCCCCTATCCAATTTTCTTCTTAAACTTTCTTTCAAAACCTTTTTTTTTCAATACACTCTCTCAATACTTTCGACACTTCCTCCGTAATTTCTTTTCAAAAGTCATGCTTATACACATACTTATACATACATCTACACTGATATAGAATATATGATGCTGATATATGAATATATGCTGGCATTTTTTGAGCATCTACTTACATTACCTGTTTTAATGTATCACTCTTATAATCACACCCACCACACAAATCATCTAAGGAGGACTGAGAGGTTAATTAATTTGCTCAGGTTCACACAGTCCCTAATAATATCTTTGTGTTAAATGACAAGTTGACTCCTAGAGCTTGCTCAAACTCATGTGCATTGACTCAGTGAAGTCATCCAACCATCCTGTCCTCTGTTGTCCCCTTCTCCTCTGCCTTCTATTTTTCCCAGTCTTTTTCAATAAGTTGTCTCTTCACATCAGGTGGCCAAAGTATTGAAGCAAAGTATTGGAGCTCTTTGAGTACCTAATCTGTACTTGAGGCTGTGTGTCAGATACTGGAGAAAATAAAATGAGCAAACACCTGCTGTCAAAGAGCTAACAGTCTAGCGATCTTGGATGAAAGACAGTCACAGGAGGCAGAATGGGGGATGCAGTAAGCTGTGGAAAGAGTCGGGGGCCATCAGAGGGGAGAACCACTGACCTTGCTCAGTATGGGAAGGACAGAATGATTGAGCTGGGTATTAGAACAAGACTTCACCAGTGGAACAGCGAGTTAGGGAAAGGATGTTTAAGTAAAAACAGTAACTCATGCAAACTTCCAGATGTAGGAAACAGGCATGGTGTTCCCTAAAGAGAGAACAGCAAGCAGGTGGGTGAGAGAGTAGGGTAGCAATGAAAGAGACGTTTGAAATGGTGGACTGAAATCAGAATCTTGTCCACTGATCAAGGATTGTTTGATCCTTAGGGGATTTGGCTATCTATTAATACCCAAGAAATTAAATATAGGGTAACAACTCAGACCTGGCAATCAGAATCATCAAAGGTAGAGTGAAAAGTACTCTGCAACAATATTATAGTTTTCAAGAGATTAATTGGGAATCCGATCACTCTCTTTCTTCTTCTTAGTGTTTTGGTCTCAAACAATTTCAATTTCCTATCCCCCTATCCAATTTTCTTCTTAAACTTTCTTTCAAAACCTTTTTTTTTCAATACACTCTCTCAATACTTTCGACACTTCCTCCGTAATTTCTTTTCAAAAGTCATGCTTATACACATACTTATACATACATCTACACTGATATAGAATATATGATGCTGATATATGAATATATGCTGGCATTTTTTGAGCATCTACTTACATTACCTGTTTTAATGTATCACTCTTATAATCACACCCACCACACAAATCATCTAAGGAGGACTGAGAGGTTAATTAATTTGCTCAGGTTCACACAGTCCCTAATAATATCTTTGTGTTAAATGACAAGTTGACTTGAAGCTGAGAGTAAATCAGGAAACCATTCTCCCCCAATAGAACGCTAACATCAGACTGAATCTCCAAGGTTCTGGGTATTAGTAGATGATCACAGAATTTGGCTTCAGGACTTTCTGAGCAATTTTTAACTGAAGATTTTCCATTAAAATGTTTATGAATTCAACTTGTATGTGAGTACTTCATGTTTGTTGACTTTCTTCTAAAGCTGTGTTTTCTACTTATATCTAATTTTTCTCTGTGTTAATCAGAGGACTGTCAGTTTATCCAACAGCCAGATACAACATTTCTAGAAAACTTAGCATATACACATTACACTTTTGTTTCTTAGAGTTTCCCTTTGTCTCCATTCTTTAGTCTGTTTTGACTATCAAATATTATACTGTAATAGCACTTTGATTTGTAATTGTTGGTGAAAAAAAGGGAAAACTTATTACTTGTGAAATAGGAGATTTGACTTCTCACTATTATTTGAAATTCAGAATGAAAGACTGGGCAATATTTTTTTTCTTTGAGTATTCATTTAAAGATGATGTATAAGTGGCTATTCAAAACTGAGAAAGCAACAAACTTTATTAAATAAATATTTAAAAATACTTTGAAATTCTGGCTCAGCTATGAAAATAGGATGAGAAAACATAATTTTTCTTTGTAGTATTCTGCAATTAACATATATATACTTAGGTAAAGTACTGAAAGAAATGGAAACTAATTTTTTTCACATATTATTAATGTTAAATTATGAATAAAAGAGAATTTCACTCCTAATTTACATTTAATATTTTTACATTAAAATTGATCTAATATGCCAAGTATAGTTAACAAATCAATGGTAGAAAAGTGGTGATATTATTCTTACAGGTATTACACTTTTTATTTTAAATCATACATTTTTGATATAAAGAAAAATTTTTTGATGCTGATATATGAATATATGCTGGCATTTTTTGAGCATCTACTTACATTACCTGTTTTAATGTATCACTCTTATAATCACACCCACCACACAAATCATCTAAGGAGGACTGAGAGGTTAATTAATTTGCTCAGGTTCACACAGTCCCTAATAATATCTTTGTGTTAAATGACAAGTTGACTTGAAGCTGAGAGTAAATCAGGAAACCATTCTCCCCCAATAGAACGCTAACATCAGACTGAATCTCCAAGGTTCTGGGTATTAGTAGATGATCACAGAATTTGGCTTCAGGACTTTCTGAGCAATTTTTAACTGAAGATTTTCCATTAAAATGTTTATGAATTCAACTTGTATGTGAGTACTTCATGTTTGTTGACTTTCTTCTAAAGCTGTGTTTTCTACTTATATCTAATTTTTCTCTGTGTTAATCAGAGGACTGTCAGTTTATCCAACAGCCAGATACAACATTTCTAGAAAACTTAGCATATACACATTACACTTTTGTTTCTTAGAGTTTCCCTTTGTCTCCATTCTTTAGTCTGTTTTGACTATCAAATATTATACTGTAATAGCACTTTGATTTGTAAATGTTGGTGAAAAAAGGTAAAACTTATTACTTGTGAAATAGGAGATTTGACTTCTCACTATTATTTGAAATTCAGAATGAAAGACTGGGCAATATTTTTTTTCTTTGAGTATTCATTTAAAGATGATGTATAAGTGGCTATTCAAAACTGAGAAAGCAACAAACTTTATTAAATAAATATTTAAAAATACTTTGAAATTCTGGCTCAGCTATGAAAATAGGATGAGAAAACATAATTTTTCTTTGTAGTATTCTGCAATTAACATATATATACTTAGGTAAAGTACTGAAAGAAATGGAAACTAATTTTTTTCACATATTATTAATGTTAAATTATGAATAAAAGAGAATTTCACTCCTAATTTACATTTAATATTTTTACATTAAAATTGATCTAATATGCCAAGTATAGTTAACAAATCAATGGTAGAAAAGTGGTGATATTATTCTTACAGGTATTACACTTTAATTTTTATATTTTAATAAAACTAATAACATATCGACTTTATATTTCCCTTTAGTTTATTATATTATAATACAATCAAGTATTGTTGGAAAGAATAGGCTATATTGACCCTTAAAAACATGTTTAGTCTTGAATTTGCATATTTAAAAGACAGAAGATACAGATCATTAGAGGAAATTTCTAATTTGATAAACTCTAAATTAAGAGAGAAAAAGATTTTTAAAACATGTAAACATAATCCTCAGAAAGATACTATTTCTTATGGTTAATATTGCCACATTATCCTTGGGTCATTTAGGATTTATTAGTATTTTTTCTCTCTTCTTTCATAGATAATAAGATGTTTAACAGGGTAACATGCATTTCCCACTCTTCCTTGCAGGAAGTTATGGTCATGTGACCAATATCTAGCCAATGAAATGTGAATAGGAATATACTGCATCTTTTCCTTCCATTTTATCCCACTGATTTTACATATCTGCTTAGAACTGGAATGGGCTGCTGACATTCTATCTTATAGTATGAATAGAAAGGTCATTGCCTAAGGTTCATGGTTCAGGAAGCTGGAAGAAGTCTAGGTCCCTGAGAACTGGTTTTTTTTTTTTTTTTGACCACTTCTATTGGTCTTTCACTTATTTCCATCATTGCTCTTTGGCCTGTGTGGGCCTCTCATCGCAGTGGCCTCTCTCATTGCAGAGCACTGGTTCTGGGCGCATGCGCTCCAGAGCTCCGGCTTGGTAGTGGGACACATCGGTCCAGCCACTCCGCAGCACGTGGGATCTTCCCAGGCCAGGGATCAAACCGGCGCCCCCTGCACTACAAGATGGACTCCTCACCCACTGGACCACCAGGGAAGTCCCATACCAGTTCTTTATTGTCAATACTGAAAGAGGAAAGAAAATGCAAAATTGACTACTTCAGGTTGGACATTTCCAGTCAACGTTTTGGCATCATGGAGTCACCAAGTATTTGCCCTAAGGTTGAATGGGTCTTAAGACTTGTTCGGTTTCGAAGGTCCCCAAATAATAATTATTGATTAGTATGAATGACATTTTGATGTATATCTTGTACAATAATGAGTAATTTTAATCTGAGTCATTTTGATTTCACATACAGATACAATGCAAAACAAGAGAGTACACTGTAAAGATGCTTCACTGCCATAGCTGTGTGTGCATGCTAAGTCAGTTCAGTTGTGTCTGACTCTCTGTGACCCTATGGACTGTCGCTGGCTAAGATCCTCTGTCCATGGGCTTATCCAGGCAAGAATACTAGAGTGGGACTTAAGGAAAGAATATATAATTATAATCACATTTATATTTAAATTCATAAATACTGCTTTCTCCATCGTTATGGAAATAGTGGTTTCTCACATGTATTAATGGTTTTAGGAGACAAAAGTTGTTACAAAGTGATGTTTCTGCTGTTTGGTTCATCTGAATCCCCTTAGGTAGAACATATTTTTTCCTGATATTTGCCCTTGTTTGTACAATACCATTTGTGCCTAATTAAAGAAGTATAACAAATTTGATTTTACACCTTAAATTATCACTGAGATTCCTTATGTTCACAATACTATACATATGGAACTGTATGAATCTTTCACTTGTGTTAAGTCATAATCATTTGGGTTTCAACTAAAGACAAGTAACAATGGCTTAGGAAACAACTTGCTTTTAATAAAATTGGCATTTTGTCATTAAATTAAGCACTTATTTTGCAATTTATCCTATAATGTTAATAATTTTATTGTTTTGATGGTGGGGTGTTTATTTTCCATACTTAGCATTTGGAACCATTATATAAGCCTCTCTCATTGCAGAGCACTGGTTCTGGGCGCATGCGCCCAGAGCTCCGGCTTGGTAGTGGGACACATCGGTCCAGCCACTCAGCACGTGGGATCTTCCCAGGCCAGGGATCAAACCGCGCCCCTGCACTACAAGATGGACTCTCACCCACTGGACCACCAGGAAGTCCCATACCAGTTCTTTATTGTCAATACTGAAAGAGGAAAGAAAATGCAAAATTGACTACTTCAGGTTGGACATTTCCAGTCAACGTTTTGGCATCATGGAGTCACGAAGTATTTGCCCTAAGGTTGAATGGGTCTTAAGACTTGTTCGGTTTCGAAGGTCCCCAAATAATAATTATTGATTAGTATGAATGACATTTTGATGTATATCTTGTACAATAATGAGTAATTTTAATCTGAGTCATTTTGATTTCACATACAGATACAATGCAAAACAAGAGAGTACACTGTAAAGATGCTTCACTGCCATAGCTGTGTGTGCATGCTAAGTCAGTTCAGTTGTGTCTGACTCTCTGTGACCCTATGGACTGTCGCTGGCTAAGATCCTCTGTCCATGGGCTTATCCAGGCAAGAATACTAGAGTGGGACTTAAGGAAAGAATATATAATTATAATCACATTTATATTTAAATTCATAAATACTGCTTTCTCCATCGTTATGGAAATAGTGGTTTCTCACATGTATTAATGGTTTTAGGAGACAAAAGTTGTTACAAAGTGATGTTTCTGCTGTTTGGTTCATCTGAATCCCCTTAGGTAGAACATATTTTTTCCTGATATTTGCCCTTGTTTGTACAATACCATTTGTGCCTAATTAAAGAAGTATAACAAATTTGATTTTACACCTTAAATTATCACTGAGATTCCTTATGTTCACAATACTATACATATGGAACTGTATGAATCTTTCACTTGTGTTAAGTCATAATCATTTGGGTTTCAACTAAAGACAAGTAACAATGGCTTAGGAAACAACTTGCTTTTAATAAAATTGGCATTTTGTCATTAAATTAAGCACTTATTTTGCAATTTATCCTATAATGTTAATAATTTTATTGTTTTGATGGTGGGGTGTTTATTTTCCATACTTAGCATTTGGAACCATTATATAAGCAACTGACTCATGAATTTAGTCTGTGCACTCAATGTGCTTGCAATCTCAAGGAAGACAAGAGAAGTAAGCAAATTAAGTGAACATAAGAGCTAAACAAAAAGGCATGTGAATAAGCAATAAATGAATTTATTAATAAGAACATACAGTTTGTTTGACTTATGGTAATTACTAAAATACCCTTTCTTCTTTTTTGAACAGGATATAACTGTTTTGTTTACATGTATATATGTAAACATATATAAACATTATATGTATAAAATGCTCTGTATGTACTATATATGTATTAAATAGTACATATATAAACATACACATACATATCACATACGTTTGAGGTACAAGAAACACGTATAAAATGTGTTGTATTTAGTCAACTTTGAAGGGAGAAACATTGCGATTATCATAGACTATAGATGCTAATTGTTCATCATAGTGATGTTGACCTGACATATTTTAGGGGTTCACTTGAATGGCTACAAGTTACACACCTATCAGCTTGCATTATTGTAACTAGTCCTCAGCCATGGACAACCAGATGTCCTATTGCTGTCTAGACAACTGATTTTCTAAAGATCCTAAAGCTGCTGTTAAGCATTCTTTGTCCTCCCCACATTCTCGTACAATAGGTTAAACACAGAAATACCTGTGATGGGGGATAAAATTGAGAGCTCTTATATCACGTGCTTGGGTTTGAACCCTGGCTATGACAATCATAACAAGTTGTGATCTTCTGGTAGTTGTTTAAGCTTTTTATGCCTTGGTCTCTTCATCCCTTTAAGGTGGGAGGAGTCATGTCTGATATGATAGTTGTGAAAATGAAATAAGATAACACAGGCTGAACCCTTAGAGAAGAATTCAGCATATAATAAGCACTAAAAAAAAAGAGCATTGTTTTCATCCCAAGTTTGCGTGTGTGAGTATGTGCTGCTAAGTCGCTTGTGTCATGTCTGACTCTTTGTGACCCTGACTGTAGCCCGCCAGGCTCCTCTGTCCATAGGATTCTCCAGGCAAGAATACTGGAGTGGGTTGTCATGCTCTCTTCTAGGGGAGTCTTCCCTACTCAGGATCAAACCTGGGTCTCCTGCATTGCATGCCGATTCCTTACTACCTGAGCCCCAGGGAAGTCCTAGATGTACAGGGGTGAAAAATACTATACCATTTGTATAAGGGACTTGAGCATCCACATATTTTGGGATCCTGGAACCAAGGCTCTGCAGAGACACGGGGTTGATAGTAATTTCTTATTCGTGGTCTCTCTGCTTAGAATTATGAGTGGTGATGTAAAAGCATTTCTCATTCCCTCATCCCATTGCCCTTTAGATGATTAGGCTTACCAGTATATATGCATTAATGGCTTTGATTTTTATATTATTCTCACCTATATCAAAATTTGAGATGTCTCTGTGAAAATGGTATCATTTGAGCAGCACTGACTGACATCAGAGCACCGAACTGGAGACCACCTTCCTTATTCTCACTGTCCAACAGAGTGTGCTGGTGCTCTGTCTACAAGAGTAATACTTTAAACCAGTAGCAGTGTATCAGATTTACTTCAATTATTTGGTTTGCTTGAAATAATGGAGGTAAAAAATAAGATTACATTCTGGAGTGGGTAGTCATTCCCTTCTCCAGAAGATCTTCCTGACCCAATGATCAAACCCAGGTCATCTGCATTGCAAGCAGATGCTTTACAGTCTAAGCCACCAGGAAAGTCCATTCTTTTTATTTTTTTTTTTTATTGCAGTATACTTGCTGTGTAATTTTGTGTCAGTTTCTAAATTAAAAAGGGGGGCTCTTATATCACGTGCTTGGGTTTGAACCCTGGCTATGACAATCATAACAAGTTGTGATCTTCTGGTAGTTGTTTAAGCTTTTTATGCCTTGGTCTCTTCATCCCTTTAAGGTGGGAGGAGTCATGTCTGATATGATAGTTGTGAAAATGAAATAAGATAACACAGGCTGAACCCTTAGAGAAGAATTCAGCATATAATAAGCACTAAAAAAAAAGAGCATTGTTTTCATCCCAAGTTTGCGTGTGTGAGTATGTGCTGCTAAGTCGCTTGTGTCATGTCTGACTCTTTGTGACCCTGACTGTAGCCCGCCAGGCTCCTCTGTCCATAGGATTCTCCAGGCAAGAATACTGGAGTGGGTTGTCATGCTCTCTTCTAGGGGAGTCTTCCCTACTCAGGATCAAACCTGGGTCTCCTGCATTGCATGCCGATTCCTTACTACCTGAGCCCCAGGGAAGTCCTAGATGTACAGGGTGAAAAATACTATACCATTTGTATAAGGGACTTGAGCATCCACATATTTTGGGATCCTGGAACCAAGGCTCTGCAGAGACACGGGGTTGATAGTAATTTCTTATTCGTGGTCTCTCTGCTTAGAATTATGAGTGGTGATGTAAAAGCATTTCTCATTCCCTCATCCCATTGCCCTTTAGATGATTAGGCTTACCAGTATATATGCATTAATGGCTTTGATTTTTATATTATTCTCACCTATATCAAAATTTGAGATGTCTCTGTGAAAATGGTATCATTTGAGCAGCACTGACTGACATCAGAGCACCGAACTGGAGACCACCTTCCTTATTCTCACTGTCCAACAGAGTGTGCTGGTGCTCTGTCTACAAGAGTAATACTTTAAACCAGTAGCAGTGTATCAGATTTACTTCAATTATTTGGTTTGCTTGAAATAATGGAGGTAAAAAATAAGATTACATTCTGGAGTGGGTAGTCATTCCCTTCTCCAGAAGATCTTCCTGACCCAATGATCAAACCCAGGTCATCTGCATTGCAAGCAGATGCTTTACAGTCTAAGCCACCAGGAAAGTCCATTCTTTTTATTTTTTTTTTTTATTGCAGTATACTTGCTGTATAATTTTGTGTCAGTTTCTGCTGTACAACAAAGTGAATCAGCCGTATGTATACACTTATCCTCTCCTTCTTGGACCTCTCTCGCACACCCAGTTCCACCCCTTGAGGTCATCACAGAGCACTGAGCTCAGCTCCCTGTGCTACAGACCAGTTTTCCACTAATGAAAACAAAAGTTCAGCAACGTTAGGGTTATATAATGTATGAGCATGTGCAACGTGAATATAAAAAGAAGAGAAAAATGGAAATTGTGAGTTTTCCTTTTTATATGTGTTTCCTATACAGAATCTTACCCTATGAATATAAAAATTAAAGCTCTTACTAACTATATATACTAAAACTCTGTACTCTTGTTCAATTTAATGTACCATTAGGCTGCCATATTAAATATAAGTATGTGCCCTTATACTTTTCATGGGCTAGAACTTCACATACTCATTAGGATTCTTTTGATTTGGTTTCAATAACAAAAGACTTCTCAGAAATAATTAAAAATATATTCAATCATTCAATCCAGTATTCTTTTGGCAAAATTAGCATGGAAATACTTTTTAATGTCATCAGCAAGCAAAAAAGCATATAAGAAAAATCATATCCTAAATGGTTAATTTCTATTCACTTTCTATTTTTCATAGACTAGTTCAGCATTTAGGCAGATTAACTCTTTAGCTGTGCTTCAGGAGCAAGTATGTTTGTGACATTCTTTTCTGTGTGTGTATGTGTGTGTGTTTTCCACAGTTTGTGTCCTATGGGAAATTGACCATGAACACTCATGTTTGTTTGTTTGTTTTTTTTAAAGATTTATCTATTTATTTAGGTCGGGTTGGGGAGGGAAGGGAGCAGGTGGACCACTTCTTTTGGTCTTTCGTTTCTCTATGTTCATCCGTCTTTGTTCTTTGGCTCCTGTGGGCCTCCCATCGCGGTGGCGTCTGTCGTTGCAGAGCTCCGGCTCTGGGCGCATGCGCTCCAGGACTCCGGCTCGGTAATTGGACACATGGGTCCAGCCACTTCATGGCACGCGGGATCCTCCCAGGCCAGGGATCGAACCGGCACCCCTTGCAGTGCAAGGCGGTGTCCTTACCCACTGGACCACCAGGGGAAGCCCGAACACTCATGTTTAAGGATACATGCCTAAAGTCTTGGTAGCCTGTCAGCTCCTCAGCATACATAATTCTGACCAATATGATGAAATTTTCAACCCAGATGTTGAAACAGACATTTGTCATTCTATTTGGCTGTCCAGCATCTGAACTGTCTGCCTATCTTTGGAGTAATATTCTGAGATCTTATAAGTCTAGGAGGAAGTAGAATCAACCTTATATTACAGATATTGAAAATGCCAGAGGCTTGCTTTCCCATCCCCCTTTGCCTCTGGGCTTAGAAGCTCTGTCAGGCATAAGCACCTACTCAGGATGGAATTGTAGCCCTCTGGACCAAAGAAGCAGAAACACAAAGGAGCAAATCCACTCTGTATTGGAGTGGTCATTCTCAGAGCACTAGGGCTTGCAATGCAAACTATGATACTCAGAGCTCAGTGTGGAAATAAGTTTCTTCATCAGAGCAGTTCTGTGTGTGATGTGGGCTGTTGTTTTCTCCAGCTCTATAACACTAAGCCTGGTTCTCCAGCCCTCCTGTTGATTCTGTGAAATGCCCAATTTTTTCTTTCAGCGTGCATCAATCAAAGTCAAATTCTGTTGCTATTCAATAACATATAATGGTGTTATATCTGTCATTTTGAGGTTGTTCTTCCGGGCTAAAGTCATTTATAGCTCCTTCCCTGCATTGTTGTAGGACATAGAATTTTAATGGGTTGCAAAAATTCAAAGCACAACAGCCTGAACATTAAGCTTGGCCAGAAGTGAGACAGCTACCCGCAGCCAGCGAGTGCAGCCAGCGTCCTGGGGTGATTACAGCAGGTGCTTAAGGCTGGGTAGAATTCGAGGATGCAGATTTGGGCAGTTTCCTCTTAAATAAGGAATGTTGAACTCGTTCATGAGCCGAGTTTGAGCGGAGAGGCCCTGAAATCAGAGAGCGGCAGCCTGCAGAGATAACCTGGGACAAGACTAATACACACGTAGTACGTGCATCAGAACTAAAAGTGAAAAGGGAAATCAAAGCTAACCAACGTGCAATGTTAAATGGGCCCCGTTAGGGTCAGAGGTCCTTAAAGGGCTGTGGCTTTTATCACCTTTAGCTCTGGCACCTAGCACAGGGCTTCACGCTCATTAAGCGTTACTTGGTTCTCAGTAAATACTTTCGAAAGATTGTTCTGGTTGGTGTCTAGGTAAAAATATCAAGTGAAAAAACTAACAAACCTAAGATATGTTCTTGTTGCCTTTTTTTGAGGAGGACATGTGAATGCTTATGTGAATTTCCCACATAAGTGAGGCATGATTTTACTGAATGTGTCTTAACTGTAAAGTGCAGAGAGTTCTCATCAATTTGTACAGATTCTATGAACTAGTCTGTACCACAGTGCTTTGTAAAAATCAATAAATAAACAAAAAAAGAGAAGAAGAAAAAGATAGAGAAAGAACAAAGGAGGGAAGGAAGGAGAGAAGGAAGAAAGGGAAGAAGGAGGGAAGGCTAGGAGGAAGGAAGGAAGGAAGAAAAGGGAAGGAGAGCACATACATTTTAGAGGCACAGAAATGACAGTGCCCATGGGAGTAGCCATGACCCTCACAGACCATCACAGCCATTTCTTCGTACCAGAAACCTTTGCCAGCTCAAGTGTGCAGGATGACTAGTTTATCTGAAAAAGCTACTTGCTTAACATAGGGTAGAATTCAGAGAAGGCAATACCTGAATGGCATTTAGCATTGCTTTTGACAGAGAATGAAGGAATTTTTCTCTTTTTTGTCCACTTCTATTGGTCCTTCATTCATTTATCTTTGTTCTTTGGCCTGTGTGGGCCTCCCATTGCAGTGGCCTCTCCTGCTGCAGAGCACCGGCTCTGGGCGCATGAGTTCCAGAGCTCTGGCTCGGTAGTTGGACACATCAGTCCAGTCGCTCCGCAGCACGTGGGATCTTCCCAGGCCAGGGATCGAACCGGCGCCCCTTGCACTGCAAGGTGGTGTCCTTATCCACTGGACCACTGGGGAAGCCCAGAATGAAGGAATTTAAAAAAAAAAAAAGAGCAACATCAAAAAATTACAAAGCCAGATTTCAGCACTTGGAGTTTTGAAATTTGTATCCCACACTTAAAAGAACGAAAGTAAAGTTTTTGTTGCTGTTATTCAATTTCTCAGTCATGTCCAACTCTTTCCAACCTCATGAACTGCAGCACACTAGGCTTCCCTGTCCTTTCCCAGAGTTTGTTCAGACTCATGCCCTTTGAGTTAATGATGCCATCCAATCATGATTTAATTTTTAAAATTACAGCTGGCTTTTCATGTCACCATAAATCCTTCCCTTCCCCCTGACCTCCACCCCCTACCCCCTACACTTTCCTCCTGCTCTCAATCTTTCCCAGCATCAGGGTCTTTTCCAGTGAGTTAGCTTGTCTCATCAAGTGGCCAAAGTATTGGAGCTTCAGTGTCAGCATCAGGTTTTCCAATGAATATTCAGGATTGGTTTCCTTTAGGATTCACTGGTTTGATCTCTTTGCTGTCCAAGGGACTCTCAAGAGTCTTCTTCAAGTGTGTATAAATTACAATCTTCACAAAGCTAGCTCTCTCTAAATCTGGAAAGTTTTTAAATGGCCTTGCCTTAGAAAAATTGTGCCTTAGTTAGGTTTATATCTGAATGCCCATTTTCCTTCAACATACATCAAAATGTAAGCTCCTGGAGGCCAAAAGTCTTATTCATCTGTTTGTCTTTAGATTCCAATTGTCTAAGATAGGACTTGATATGGCAGGTGGTAAAAAAATTCATTACATGGACTAATAAACAAAGGGAGCCCCTCTTTGGTCTTTGGTAAGCTACTATTGTCTGTATTTTGATTTTAGGACAAGATCCAAAAATCAATTGAATGAAGGTGTAAATGGCTGAATGGTAGTTTAAACTAACTCTCTTACTAAGACTATGTTGTTTGCCTTGGTCATATAGGATGCTATCTTTCTTCTAATAAAAAATTATAAACTATGATAAAGATGTTAAACTTTTAGCTATAAGCAAACACTATATGTTTATTCAGTGAAAGCATAAGTGCAGAGTGGTTTTCAGATGTTTAAATAGGTGGAGAACGGGGAGAGAAAAGGAGAAGAGCAGTTTTGATATGGTAATGTTTTTCTTCACTCAATCAAAAGATAATTAGAGTTAGATAAAAATATTTTTTGCTAAGTTGTCATCTTAGAATGCATTCACAGACTACAAAAGAAGGTTTCAGCCTATTTTATAGATAAGTTTCTCATGACATCAAAATAAAAATTAAAGCCTAACACATTTGTATTCTGTCTCTAGCATGGCAGTATGTATTATTAACATCTTGTGAAAAACTGTAGAGAGATTTGAGATGGTAGGGGGAGATGTGAGCTCCTTGTTTGACTAACAAGTCATTGTCCTTTAGTGTCTGGAAGGCAGAGGGACCATTTCTCCCATATCAGTAGATATTTTCAAGGAGAATATAGAATGAATCAGTGTTTAGATGTTGAGGGCATGAGGGAATCTACATTTTTGGCTTCTGGAAAGACATTTTTGCAAAGCTGAAATATTTTACATTTAATTTTTAAAATTACAGCTGGCTTTTCATGTCACCACCAATCCCAGGTTCCTCTTCATCCTTCATTGTATGTGTACAGAGACACCCAGACACACAATAGCCACGGCAAATGTGTAGGTCCTACTGTTTGAAGTAACCTTGTTAATCTTTCCAAAACCCAATGCCTTCATTCACTGTTTCTCCTTTGCATTTTTGAGTGGTTTTTTATTGTGGCTCATGGAAGCCCTGTTAACACTTAGTGAGTAAAATGGCCTTTCAAATTTAAATAATGACTTGATAAGGACGAGCAGTGGTAAAAATTCATTACATGGACTAATAAGCAAAGGGAGCCCCTCTTTGGTCTTTGGTAAGCTACTATTGTCTGTATTTTGATTTTAGGACAAGATCCAAAAATCAATTGAATGAAGGTGTAAATGGCTGAATGGTAGTTTAAACTAACTCTCTTACTAAGACTATGTTGTTTGCCTTGGTCATATAGGATGCTATCTTTCTTCTAATAAAAAATTATAAACTATGATAAAGATGTTAAACTTTTAGCTATAAGCAAACACTATATGTTTATTCAGTGAAAGCATAAGTGCAGAGTGGTTTTCAGATGTTTAAATAGGTGGAGAACGGGGAGAGAAAAGGAGAAGAGCAGTTTTGATATGGTAATGTTTTTCTTCACTCAATCAAAAGATAATTAGAGTTAGATAAAAATATTTTTTGCTAAGTTGTCATCTTAGAATGCATTCACAGACTACAAAAGAAGGTTTCAGCCTATTTTATAGATAAGTTTCTCATGACATCAAAATAAAAATTAAAGCCTAACACATTTGTATTCTGTCTCTAGCATGGCAGTATGTATTATTAACATCTTGTGAAAAACTGTAGAGAGATTTGAGATGGTAGGGGGAGATGTGAGCTCCTTGTTTGACTAACAAGTCATTGTCCTTTAGTGTCTGGAAGGCAGAGGGACCATTTCTCCCATATCAGTAGATATTTTCAAGGAGAATATAGAATGAATCAGTGTTTAGATGTTGAGGGCATGAGGGAATCTACATTTTTGGCTTCTGGAAAGACATTTTTGCAAAGCTGAAATATTTTACATTTAATTTTTAAAATTACAGCTGGCTTTTCATGTCACCACCAATCCCAGGTTCCTCTTCATCCTTCATTGTATGTGTACAGAGACACCCAGACACACAATAGCCACGGCAAATGTGTAGGTCCTACTGTTTGAAGTAACCTTGTTAATCTTTCCAAAACCCAATGCCTTCATTCACTGTTTCTCCTTTGCATTTTTGAGTGGTTTTTTATTGTGGCTCATGGAAGCCCTGTTAACACTTAGTGAGTAAAATGGCCTTTCAAATTTAAATAATGACTTTGATGTTTCAAATCATAATCAGAAAATGATGAATAAAGGGGAATTGGGTGAAACTTATTGTAAGTTTCAAAAGCTCCCTTGATAGCTACTCTAAGTATATGATTGAAATTCTTTATGTTTAAATATAGCTTACATACTAAATATTGGAATGAAAAAGTATCAGGCAGAGGCTTCCCTGGTGGTCCAGTGGTTAAGGACATCACCTTGCAGTGCAAGGGGCGCGGGTTTGATCCCTGACCTGAGAAGATCCTGCGTGCTGCGGAGTGGCTGGACCAATGTGTCCAATTACTGAGCCAGCACTCTGGAGCGCATGCGCCCAGAGACAATGCTCTGCAGCAACAGAGGCCACTGCGATGGGAGGCCCACATGGGCCAAAGAACAAAGACGGATGAAAATAGATAAATGAAAGACCAATAGAAGTGACCCGCCTGCCCCCCTCCCTCCCCACCCCACCGCCACCCCTCCCCCTCAAAAAAGAAAAGTATCAGGCAGCTTTTTGACAAAAGTTATACTTTGGTGACTTTAAAGTTTGTAAAGGTACATTTTAAGTCCAAATAAATATCATGGTTCAAAAAAATATATCATGGTTCAACAGTCTGACAGAAAATGCTCAGGTTTTCTGATTTGGATGAGGATTTACAGAAAATTCTCTTCTTGAGCCTACTGAGCTCAGATAATATGGCCTTTGTTTTACTTACTTTTCTTGGCTGCACTGGGAGGCATGTGGACCTTCCCTGCCAAAGGACTGAATCCCTACCAAAGGATTTCTGCAGGGGAAACACAGAGTCCTAACCACTGGACAACCAGGGCAGTCCTTAGAAGCATGCTCACAGCATCCTAGCATCTCTGACAGTGCCACTGCTTCATTTTTTAATTCTGAATCTTTGTTTATTTTGTGCATTTCTTCAGATTATTTTTTGACTATTAAATATTTCTCAGGAAGAAGGTGTTATTTAAGGTCTGGCCAAATTGTCAATTTCATGGCAAAATTTTACCTGACCTGTGCAAAATGATTAGAAGGGAACAAAAAGTGGAAATTAGATTTTTTGGACCTAATATTTTAATAAAGGCGAAAAATTAATTAATTAATTAAACAAACATGGCATTTACCACACCCCATTTCCTACATGAAAAAAAGGGGTTTTTTGTTGTTGTTGTTTCAGCTTATGTGAAAGAGACTGTCACAATGAACTTTTCTGTGTTACAAACCAACTTAAAACAACATATTTTTAAAAATTTTTATTGAATCATAGTTGTTTTACAATGTCATATTAGTTTCTACCGTACAGCAAAGTGAATCAACTATGTCTTTACATGTATCTCCTCTTCTTTGGATTTCCTTTCCATTGAAATTATTACAGAACATTAAGAAGAGTTCCCTGTACTATTCAGTAGGTTCTTATTAGTTTTCCTTTTTACACATAGTAGTGTATATACATCCATTCCAATCTCCCAACTGATCAATTTGGTCCCATCAAAATAAAGCACATTTAAAAATAATAAATTACTCATTACCTTCTGCGAATCTCCATTCCTATCCCTTCAAAATGAATTCTTCAGAACTGGTATCTATTAACCTCCTGATTTTTCTTATTAACCTCCAGTAGATAACTTGATGAATAGCTGAAATGCTCTATAGCTAAACCTCCAAACATGATATAGAAAATGCTAAAGAAAACAAGAATATACCAATTGTATATAAAATCCCCTCTGTTACCTGATAGTTGGCAATACCATCATATGACATATCTATCTTCAGGTGCACATACTACATTTGTTTGTCTCAGAGTAGAAGATTGAAAATGGGCTTTCCCTGGTGGCTCAGAGGTAAAGAATCTACCAGCAATGCAGGAGATGGGGATTCGATCCCTGGAGATTCCATCCCTGGGGGTTCAATCCGTAGGTTCGATCCCTGGGTCAGGAAGATCCCCTGGAAGAGAGCATGCAGCCTACTGCACTATTCTTGCCTGGAGAATCCCATGGACAGAGGAGCCTAGCAGGCTACAGCCCATAGGGTCACAAAGAGTCAGACACAACTGAAGAGACTCGGCAGGCAGGCAGAAGACTGACATAATAACCCCATTTGATTCTTTGGGCTCCACACATTTAGTTGTTATAGGCATTCCCAAAGCAGAGTAGGTATTAACATGATGCAGTCCATATGTAAAAAACAGTGAATAGTGACAGTTTTTAAAATGAACTCTTGGCAGAAATGCAATAAAATATTGGGCCACAAGAACTTGCTTTCAGATCCCAGGCTCTTTCAGTTGCCTTCTGCTTAATTCAAACTCTTGGTGCAGCTGAATTCCTACCTCACATCTTTTCTTCTTTAATTGCTCAAAGTTAGATCTGAAGCTATGATGCAAGGAGGCCTCATCCTGACCCTGTCAACCCCACATAACGTAAAGGAGCAAATGATCCGTGTTTCCCCTTGCTATCTAATCTGTTTGCTTACGAATATGTCAGGGAGCCAAGGCCTGCTTTTAGGAGACTTGGATCTTAGATGATGCATTTTCCTTCCCTAGTGTAGCCAGTTGACCAGGAGTACCTCACAAGGACTTTGACCTGATGGTATTGTAACAACTATTAGTATCCTTTAGCTCTGATGTTTTGCAAAACAAAAAGCCATTTGCTCAGGCTTCTTTGGGCCTTGAGATTGGCCACACGTAAGAAATGAACAAACTTTAGATCCCTGCAGACAGCTTTGAAACAAATACACTTCTGAAAAATGCAAACTCTATAGTACCATGGTTTTTATCAGGTATTTTTAATTGCCTTGTGTCATTTTATAAGTATGCCTAAATGTACTTCCATTTGTTAATGAAACACTAAAATGTGTGTTCTTTTCTTTAATAATGATAATAGACCTTAGAAGTCACTCAAATAGTTCACGGGGAAAAATATCTTGAGGGAAAGAATGAGAATCATGTTTACTTCAGACTGAATTTATGAATTTAATGAAAAATAATTAACAGAAAGAATAGAAATCATAATAACTCTTTCAGATCATATGTATTTGAATTTATGCATGATAAACAAGCTAAGCCAAACTTGTACAAGCATTATAATTTGAGGTTGTAATAACATTAATATCTTTGGTTGCAACTAAATTCATTTTTCTCTCTAAGTTCTGGGCTAAAATTTGTAAATGTACTAAGTGTCTTGGGAGAACATCTGTCTATCTGGGTAGAGAATGGCTAGAACAGTCTATTGAAACATTCTTGAAAGGATCTCCAAGTGCCTCTGTTTCTGCATACAAATGTTATCTGCTAATCCTATACTTACATTTGACTCTTTTTAAAATTTATTTGATTCTGCATAGTCCAATTTAATAATCATTTTCAGAGAATTTCATGTATATTTATTTTACTTTATCACATCATCTTTCTAGTAACTTGGTTCATATTTACTCAAACTCCTTTAACCTTTAATGAAATGCCTAGGACGAAGTTTCAGAAAAGAAAAGGTATAAAATATCTTAGACTAATTGTTTTCCTTTCAGAGAGTAGTTGGGCAGATATAATAGTTAATCATAACCTGGCTACCATTAACTCCTTCAGTGCAGGTTCTGAATTTTGTTCATCATGGTATTCCCAGAACCTAGTACAGTGCATGTCATATTTAGGGCTCATTGAATGTATTTTTTCTCATTTCCTGGACAGTGCATGGTTTGGGGCTTCCCAAGTGGTGCAGTGGTGAAGAATCCTCCTGCAATGCGGGAGGTGCTGAGTGTTTGATTCCTTGGTCAGGAAGATTCTCTGGAGAAGGAAGTGGTCCACTCCACTATTCTTGCCTGGAAAATTCCATGGATAGAGGAACCTGTTGGGCTATACTCCCTGGGGTCACAAAAAGTTTGGACATGACTTAGAACCTACAGTACAACAACAACAACAATCAAAGACTCATCAAGACAACAGGAATAAAAGATGGCAACATGTATCTTACCCAGAGAGAAAACTAAACAAGCATGATGCTAAGTCATGTCCAACTCTTGTGTAACCTACCAGGTTCCTCTGTCCGTGGGATTTTCCAGGAAAGAGTACTGGAGTGGGTTGCCATTTTTTTCTCCAGAGGATCTTCCTGACCCAGGGATCAAACCCAGGTCTCTTGCACTGCAGGCAGATTCTTAACCAACTGAGCTACCAGAAGCCCTAACCAAGGTTCCTCTGTCCGTGGGATTTTCCAGGAAAAGACAGTGGGTTGCATGAAAACAAGCTAAGCCAAACTTGTACAAGCTTTTTTTCATTAATATCTTTGGTTGCAACTAAATTCATTTTTCTCTCTAAGTTCTGGGCTAAAATTTGTAAATGTACTAAGTGTCTTGGGAGAACATCTGTCTATCTGGGTAGAGAATGGCTAGAACAGTCTATTGAAACATTCTTGAAAGGATCTCCAAGTGCCTCTGTTTCTGCATACAAATGTTATCTGCTAATCCTATACTTACATTTGACTCTTTTTAAAATTTATTTGATTCTGCATAGTCCAATTTAATAATCATTTTCAGAGAATTTCATGTATATTTATTTTACTTTATCACATCATCTTTCTAGTAACTTGGTTCATATTTACTCAAACTCCCTTTAACCTTTAATGAAATGCCTAGGACGAAGTTTCAGAAAAGAAAAGGTATAAAATATCTTAGACTAATTGTTTTCCTTTCAGAGAGTAGTTGGGCAGATATAATAGTTAATCATAACCTGGCTACCATTAACTCCTTCAGTGCAGGTTCTGAATTTTGTTCATCATGGTATTCCCAGAACCTAGTACAGTGCATGTCATATTTAGGGCTCATTGAATGTATTTTTTCTCATTTCCTGGACAGTGCATGGTTTGGGGCTTCCCAAGTGGTGCAGTGGTGAAGAATCCTCCTGCAATGCGGGAGGTGCTGAGTGTTTGATTCCTTGGTCAGGAAGATTCTCTGGAGAAGGAAGTGGTCCACTCCACTATTCTTGCCTGGAAAATTCCATGGATAGAGGAACCTGTTGGGCTATACACCCTGGGGTCACAAAAAGTTTGGACATGACTTAGAACCTACAGTACAACAACAACAACAATCAAAGACTCATCAAGACAACAGGAATAAAAGATGGCAACATGTATCTTACCCAGAGAGAAAACTAAACAAGCATGATGCTAAGTCATGTCCAACTCTTGTGTAACCTACCAGGTTCCTCTGTCCGTGGGATTTTCCAGGAAAGAGTACTGGAGTGGGTTGCCATTTTTTTCTCCAGAGGATCTTCCTGACCCAGGGATCAAACCCAGGTCTCTTGCACTGCAGGCAGATTCTTAACCAACTGAGCTACCAGGGAAGCCCTCAACATGCATAGAGATGAACATTAGTCGGATTTTCCTTTGTGACCAAAAAAAAAAAAAAAGTTCAGGGTTAGCCCAGTTTTAGATGTCGATATGGTATCCAAGTGAATAAGCACAGTAGGTAGTTTTATTTACAAAACAATTAATGAGGTAATCAAAACCAACAGGAGACTAGTCTGTATTGGTGTGAAATATACCATAAACATCATTTGCATCTATGTGCAAAGCTGTTCAGCTGTAACAATGATAGAAGGCTTAAATATGGTCTTTCATTCTTTCAAAGTAATTGCATCTTCATTATGAATCAATGAACACAGTATATTCTGTCACTTGACAGAGGCAGTAATAGGCTAAATTAATAGAATAAGAGACTTAACCAAAGACCAAAGTTATGTGTATCACTGTATCAAATTTAATATAAACTTATCCATTGGGAAATTTGGTCATTTCACAGATACATGAATACATTTAAGCCATTAAGATTTACAAAAATAAAATGCTACTTCAGTCATTTGAGTCACACACCTGCATTTTTTCTTACTGAATTATATGTCTGTATATATATATATATATATATATATATATATACATACACACACACACACACACATATGCACATATACACACATATATAATACCACTATCAAGATTTATTAGTATTTGAATTTTGTATTTGTGCTGCATATATTTTATGAAATAGATTAAAACATTATATAGATGGAGTGGATGTGACTTTTGTCCTCTGAGTCCTAGTTCTTTTCTGTTATCCAAAAGTAACTCCACATCAAAGATGTACCTTCTTGTAAAACCCATTCATACTGAGACTGTTGGCTATACTCCTGGGGTCACAAAAGTTTGGACATGAAACCTACAGTACAACAACAACAACAATCAAAGACTCATCAAGACAACAGGAATAAAAGATGGCAACATGTATCTTACCCAGAGAGAAAACTAAACAAGCATGATGCTAAGTCATGTCCAACTCTTGTGTAACCTACCAGGTTCCTCTGTCCGTGGGATTTTCCAGGAAAGAGTACTGGAGTGGGTTGCCATTTTTTTCTCCAGAGGATCTTCCTGACCCAGGGATCAAACCCAGGTCTCTTGCACTGCAGGCAGATTCTTAACCAACTGAGCTACCAGGGAAGCCCTCAACATGCATAGAGATGAACATTAGTCGGATTTTCCTTTGTGACCAAAAAAAAAAAAAAAGTTCAGGGTTAGCCCAGTTTTAGATGTCGATATGGTATCCAAGTGAATAAGCACAGTAGGTAGTTTTATTTACAAAACAATTAATGAGGTAATCAAAACCAACAGGAGACTAGTCTGTATTGGTGTGAAATATACCATAAACATCATTTGCATCTATGTGCAAAGCTGTTCAGCTGTAACAATGATAGAAGGCTTAAATATGGTCTTTCATTCTTTCAAAGTAATTGCATCTTCATTATGAATCAATGAACACAGTATATTCTGTCACTTGACAGAGGCAGTAATAGGCTAAATTAATAGAATAAGAGACTTAACCAAAGACCAAAGTTATGTGTATCACTGTATCAAATTTAATATAAACTTATCCATTGGGAAATTTGGTCATTTCACAGATACATGAATACATTTAAGCCATTAAGATTTACAAAAATAAAATGCTACTTCAGTCATTTGAGTCACACACCTGCATTTTTTCTTACTGAATTATATGTCTGTATATATATATATATATATATATATATATATATATATATATACATACACACACACACACACACATATGCACATATACACACATATATAATACCACTATCAAGATTTATTAGTATTTGAATTTTGTATTTGTGCTGCATATATTTTATGAAATAGATTAAAACATTATATAGATGGAGTGGATGTGACTTTTGTCCTCTGAGTCCTAGTTCTTTTCTGTTATCCAAAAGTAACTCCACATCATGAATGTAATGCCCTTTAACCCATTCATACTGATACACACAGACATAGGCTGTCCATTCCATTCATTGTCCATTATGTAGGCACATCTTGTTCTCACTTTTTAATTTCAAGAATTGTTGCAATGACTAGTTCCATAAATGTCTTCTGTTATGTATGGGCAGTCGTTCTCAAATACATTAAACATTGACAAGTTGTTCCAAAGTGCTTGTACTTGAATATCTCCCATTTGCAATGTTTTTCTTTTTCTCCATAACTTCACAAAGATGTTGAAGTTTTAAAAATAGTTGTGTGGGTTTTTTTTTTTTTTTTGCATGCCAATCTAATTATTAAGAAATGATGTTTTACTATTTCTTAGACATTTTTCTTTAATTACTAGTGATGTAAATACTTCTTCATATACAATTAGCCATTGGGTTTCCTTTCTTTTTTTTAGTTTTAGAATTACCTTTTCAAATCCTTTGATTACTTTTATATTGCTTCTTTTTTTTCTTTGGCTTTTAATCATTGCCTATCTATTCTACATGTTATTGATATCTTTTCCCAGAATATAACTTGTCTATTTGTTTGGTTTAGGCCTTTTATTTTTGGCAAAAAAGTGTATATTTTGATAAAATGTAAATTAGCTGTTTTTTCTCTGTGACTTGTATTCGTGGGTTCTTGTCTACAGAATCTTTATCTAGGGCTTCCCTGGTGGTCCAGTGGGCAAGGACACTGCCTTGCAGTGCAAGGGGCGCTGGTTCCATCCCTGGCCTGGGAAGATCCCATGTGCTGCAGAGCAGCTGGATGCATGTGTCCAATTACCGAGCCAGAGCTCTGGAGCACATGCACCCAGAGCCATCGCTCTGCGACAACAGAGGCCACCGCGATGGGAGGCCCACACGGGCCAAAGAACAAAGATGGATGAAACTGAATAAATGAAAGACCAATACAAGTGGCCCACCCACCCCGGCCCCTCCTCCCCAACCCGCTCCCCCCAACCAAAAATAAATAAATAAATAAATAAATAAACAAATAATAAAAAAAGAATCTTTATCTACTCCAATATTGTAAATACATCCTTTATTTTATTCCAACAGTTTAGTGTTTATTTGCACATTTGGGCCTTTGATTCGGTATGATTTTTTTTTTTTTTTTTGGTGTGAAAGAAGGCTCTACTTATATTTTTAAAGAAAGACCAGTCATCTCAGCTATATAGATGTTTCATTCCCTTTAAAGATTAAAATATTCTGTCTCTCATTCCTGAAGCCCCTCACATACTGCTGGTTGTCTCTAGGATCACTCATCTTTTCCATTTTTAAACTAAATCTGCACTGGTAAGATACAGTATAAATGATCATAGCTACATGTTCATGCCCTGGGCTTCCCAGGTGGCACTAGTGCTAAAGAACCCACCTGCCAATGCAGGAGACAAGAGACATGAGTTGGATACCTGGGTCAGGAGGATTCCCTGGAGGAGGGCTTGGCAACCCACTCCAGTATTCTTGCCTGAAGAATCCCATGGACAGAGAAGCCTGGTGGGTTACAGTCCATAGGGTCACAAGTGAAGTGACTTATCACGCATACTAATACATAGGTGGGCCAAGTCTTATTGCTTTATTTTTTTTTTTTTAAACCTTTATTTTACTTTTAACTTTTACAGAGTTTTGTTGTTTACAGATATGTATGTTCCCAGATTAGTCATATGCATATCCCCCCCTTCCCACCCCTCCCAACCATCACACTGCACCCCTGAAGGATCCCCTTTTCTCACAGAGCAATGACTAGAGCTATTTTCTTCACTTATGATAGTACAGGCCTTCATGCTACTTCCTTTACGCCTCTCACCCACTGTTCCTTCCCCACAATGTCCATATGTCCACTGTCCATGTCTGTCTTTCTGTCGTTTCACTGCATGCGGCATCATCACCATCCTACTAGATTCCATATATATGTGTTAATATACTGTATTTGTCCTTCTCTTTCTGACTGACTTCACTTTTGATGATATGTTCTAGATCCAGCCACCTCATTAGGGCTGATTCTTCTGCATTTCTCTTTACAGCTGTGTAGTATTCCATTGTATATATGTACCAGAGCTTTTGGATCCATTCGTTCGTCGATGGGCATCTAGGTTCCTTCCATGTTCTAGCTATTGTATAGAGAGCTGC
The DNA here is from genome assembly GCA_022376925.1 of Tragulus kanchil. Taxonomy (NCBI): domain Eukaryota; kingdom Metazoa; phylum Chordata; class Mammalia; order Artiodactyla; family Tragulidae; genus Tragulus; species Tragulus kanchil. Next base: position 68,962,707 of record JAIOJX010000003.1, on the reverse strand, counting down.
AATGAACATTGGGGTACAGGTGCTTCTTTCAGTTTTGATTTCATCAGAGTATAAGCCTAAGAGTGGGATTGCTGGGTCATATGGTGCTTCTATTTGTAGCTTTTTAAGAAATCTCCAGACTGTCTTCCATAGAGGCTGTATCAATTTACACTCCCACCAGCAATGCAAGAGTGTTCCCTTTTTCTCCGCAGCCTCTCCAGCATTTATTGTCTGTCGATTTGTGGATGATGGCCATTCTGACGGGTGTGAGGTGATATCTCATTGTAGTTTTGATTTGCATTTCTCTAATTATTAGTGAAGTTAAGCATCGTTTCATGTGTTTTTGGGCCATCTGTATGTCATCGTTGGAGAGGTGTCTGTTTAGGTCCTTTTCCCATTTTTTGATTGGGTAATTTTTTTTTCAGATAGACTTCTATGTCTTTTAGCCTTTGTTGTTCTTTAGAATTAGTTTCCCCAACACTGAAATCCTATATCAAATGAAGTCTTGTATCAATGTTGCTATGAGGGTTTCATTCAGTGAAAATCGATTATTTTGGTGAGAAGCAACATTTTGAAAATATCACTGCACGTACCGTCCATAAATTCATATAGTTACTGGGAGTGGAACACAGTGCTGAAGAAGAAGGATAGAGTCCTGATGAAATTGGTGAGGGAGAAGGAGAAGGGGAGAGACCATCAACAAACAGACAAACAAACAGACATACAGAATATCAGAAGGCAAACCATGCTATGGAGAAACAGGAAACAGAATAAAGAAGACAGAGCATGCGGAGGTAGAAGAGAGCAACCTGTTCTGTCAGAAAGGAATAAATAAATGGAACAAATGGGGCATTTGAACAAAGGTCTTAGTAGTCAGGAGTGTTTGAAGGAAGGAGATTTCAAAGAAGGGGGACTGTATGAATTTGAGTGGTAAGCTCAAGGGAGAGTAAAGCAACTGGAGCAATGTGATCGAAGGTAGCGAGGGGAAGAGGTTCAAAGGACAGTGTGGATCAGATCTGAGCCCTTGTCGAACTTGGCTGTGACCTCAGCTTTCTCCTAAAGGAGAAGGAAGACAGTGGCAGGTTTTGGACAAATCTAGCTCTCATTGTGAAGGGATCCCTCTTGGCTGCTGGAGATAAGAATACTGCAGAAGGAAAGAAATCGGCTGTGAAACTAGTGCAACCATCCAGGGAGAAAAATATGGCCTCATTGTTTGTCTTTCAAAAATGATTTTTTTTTACTTCCAAATTATTCTTCCATGACTTATGTGAAATATTCTGCTTATAATTTTGGAGATACTGATTTACTATATTTTCTGCTTTGCTATGCTGTTACATGGAAATGCCCTCTGTTTACATGTTGACCTTGTCACTTCACTATTTGATTGGTTCTATTACCTTAAGAACTTTCCCTGGCGTTTTCAGTTAGACCATATGTGCATGCTGTGTGCTAAGTTGTTTCAGTTATGTCTGACTCTTTGCAACCCCATGGAGTGTAGCCTGCCAGGCTTCTCTGTCTATGGGATCCTCTGGGCAAGATTACTGGAGTGGGCTGCCATGACCTCCTCCAGGGGATCTTCCCGTCCTGTGCCTCTTATGTCTCCTGTACTGGAAGATGGGTTCTTTACCCCTAGTGCCACCCTTGAGAAACCTTTTTTAGGGGTATTCAAACATTCAGCCCATAGCTCTCTTTAAATATTTTTTTATAGTGAATTATATCAAATTCTTTTTCTGATAATAAACTGTCCATATAGTCCTAGGATAAATTGCTTGGTTATGATGCATATTCTTAATGCATGGTTGTATTTTTCTGGAATTCTGTTAATATATTTGTACTTATTTTTATAAGTTATTTGATTATACAGTTTTCTTGTATTGTCCTTATTCATTTTTCATGTCAAGTTAATTTCATAATGCTCCATAAAATAAGCATTCATGCTTCATGCTTCATAAAATGAGTTAGCTTGATTTTGTGTATTTTTAATACTTGAAAGCAATTTCTAAAGAGCAGAAAATTTTTGTTCCTTTAAAGCTTGGTAATACTTACCTTTGAAACTGGACTAAAGGAAAAGATGAATTTTACTATACCAGAAGGAAGAATTTCTACTCTTCAAAAGCCACAAATGAAGACAATAAAATAAGAAGCTAAATACTGAGATATTTGAAACATACGCAACTGATGACAAGCAATATGCAGAAAATACATGAAATGCCATTTCATAATTAATATGGAAAGACAGTGTAACGTAAGAATATGCACATTACAAAAGAGGAGACCCCAAAAGCCATTAAACATAGACAGTTGTTCAACCAGCCTTATCAATAGTCTAGAAAGTGCAAATTAATGTTATAATGACACTCAGACTGAAAACATTTAAAAGTCTGATAATACCAAAGTTTCAGGAGAAACAGAACTTTCCAAGCATATTTTTTAGAGTGTAAATTGCCAAAACTCCTTTTGGCAAACAACTTGAAACTATGCAGTCCAGCACTAGGTATTAGACTGTGGATATTTGCACCAGGAATAATATATAAGAGTGTTCATTTATAAGAAGTAGCACTGATCTTAGTATGCCTTACTATGGAAATTTTATCCCAAGTTTATTCTTACTAGTGCTGCTTTAAGTTGTTTCAGTTATGTCTGACTCTTTGCAACCCCATGGAGTGTAGCCTGCCAGGCTTCTCTGTCTATGGGATCCTCTGGGCAAGATTACTGGAGTGGGCTGCCATGACCTCCTCCAGGGGATCTTCCCGTCCTGTGCCTCTTATGTCTCCTGTACTGGAAGATGGGTTCTTTACCCCTAGTGCCACCCTTGAGAAACCTTTTTTAGGGGTATTCAAACATTCAGCCCATAGCTCTCTTTAAATATTTTTTTATAGTGAATTATATCAAATTCTTTTTCTGATAATAAACTGTCCATATAGTCCTAGGATAAATTGCTTGGTTATGATGCATATTCTTAATGCATGGTTGTATTTTTCTGGAATTCTGTTAATATATTTGTACTTATTTTTATAAGTTATTTGATTATACAGTTTTCTTGTATTGTCCTTATTCATTTTTCATGTCAAGTTAATTTCATAATGCTCCATAAAATAAGCATTCATGCTTCATGCTTCATAAAATGAGTTAGCTTGATTTTGTGTATTTTTAATACTTGAAAGCAATTTCTAAAGAGCAGAAAATTTTTGTTCCTTTAAAGCTTGGTAATACTTACCTTTGAAACTGGACTAAAGGAAAAGATGAATTTTACTATACCAGAAGGAAGAATTTCTACTCTTCAAAAGCCACAAATGAAGACAATAAAATAAGAAGCTAAATACTGAGATATTTGAAACATACGCAACTGATGACAAGCAATATGCAGAAAATACATGAAATGCCATTTCATAATTAATATGGAAAGACAGTGTAACGTAAGAATATGCACATTACAAAAGAGGAGACCCCAAAAGCCATTAAACATAGACAGTTGTTCAACCAGCCTTATCAATAGTCTAGAAAGTGCAAATTAATGTTATAATGACACTCAGACTGAAAACATTTAAAAGTCTGATAATACCAAAGTTTCAGGAGAAACAGAACTTTCCAAGCATATTTTTTAGAGTGTAAATTGCCAAAACTCCTTTTGGCAAACAACTTGAAACTATGCAGTCCAGCACTAGGTATTAGACTGTGGATATTTGCACCAGGAATAATATATAAGAGTGTTCATTTATAAGAAGTAGCACTGATCTTAGTATGCCTTACTATGGAAATTTTATCCCAAGTTTTATAAAAATAATCAACAGTAGTACTATCTACAGTCTATAGTTCAATAGACTGAGAGGTATATTACCTAGTTTTTCATTTTTTATAATCCTTATCTTCTACCCAGTTCTTTTTCCTTAATAAATCATGAGTATACTTAAAAAAAATTCTTTCAGTGATGGTAGGGGCCATAATGATTTGAACTTCTCTTTGGGTTTTTATTTTTCTTTCTATTGATTCAAGTTTTAAGAATTGTATTTAAATGTATTTATGAAGAAAGCATTGTATGGCATTACTTTTTCTTGCTATAGATAGTGAGCTTAAAATGAATACAATGAAAGTAGTTTTAAAATTTTAGCTTGACTCTATTAATTGGTGAAACACTAAGATCTTTCTGTTTAAAAGGGATATTAAACCCCTAAATAATAGGAAAAACAAGGCATAGAATTACATATGATATAACACTATTTAGGCAAGAAAAATAACATATATTTGAATAGTAGATAATGGAAAAATTATAAACAAAACTAGTAATAATATTTGCCTCCAGTGAGAGAAAGTGGACAGGGGGACAGAATAGATGAACACTTTTTATTGAAGTTTTGATTTATGAACAGTAGATAAATACATCATATCTCTTCAGATTTCCAGTAAGTTAAAAGTAGAGGAAAGGAAAGAGCATCAAACTAAGGCTATCTATTCAGCCAGAAAGTAAGGAATGAAAAAGGTCTGAAAACGTAGTAACTTTCTCACCATGTGCATCAGTGCTACTCAGGGCTCTCCACGAACCACCTAGAAGTACCCTGTAGTTAATGATGGGCATCCTGTATTTTAGTAAATGATGCAGTGAGAAAAATCTATTCATAATTAACATTATTTTGCTTAGATGCCTTTCTGTAATTGGCTTACTTAGTCACAGGAATATTCTCCATTGTCAGGATTCACCGTATCGAATGAATTATTTCCGAAGAGAGAGATGTAGTCTAAACATTCAGCAACCTCTGGTGAGACTAGAGCAAGAGAAGTATTATAAATCTCCCATGACGTTTTTTATATAACTTTGCCCATTTTCGCCTAGAACTTACAATGTGTAGGATAAATGCTGAATGTCTTCTCAAGAATTTTGGCGGTTGAATTCTTTTTTTTTTTTTGCTTCCATTCCTGTAGTTGGGGATTGAATTTTTATCTAAAGATGATTGAACTGGCTACAATCTAAGGACCACTAATGGAATATCCTTATCACCTGCTTGAGGTGAAATGTTCTCCTTTCTTTTCTATCAAATGGCTATATCTGGTCAATAAAAATTGATTAAAATTAAACATTGGTGGGAAATTCCAGCCTGCATTCTTTAAAAAATAAATCTACTTAACTCATGTTTTTTCATTCATTTGCATGCCTTTTGTTTTTTAATATTCCTTTTTAAAAACATTGTGTGAGATATTTGGCATTTCACGTGAAATGAAATCTTTTTATTTCTTTTTCAGTTAGCCGGAAGTCAGTTTCTATAGCTTACAAATGAATAAGGGGCTGATATGAAGGGGTGTGAAATCAAGACCATCACAAACAGACTCCCTGTGTTTCCATCTCTCTCGCATCTTAATAGTAGAACTTTATGTACTGTATCATTCTCCTAGGGCTGCATGATAAATTATCACAAATTCAGTGGCTAAAAAGAACATCCTTTATTATCTCAAAGTGTCTGAATTTTCCAGTGTACTGGTCCTCTTCTTAAGGCCTCACAGGGTGAAATCAAGGTGCCTTTCAGGGTTAAGTCTCCCTGCTGAAACTCCAGGCTTTCAGCTGACTTCGCTGGTCACAGGCAGGATTCCCTCTTGCAGCTGTGAGACTGAGTCCCTGTCACCTTGCCAGCAAAGATTGCTCTCATTCCCTAGAGGCATCTCTCAAGTCTTGTCACATGACCCCTCCACAGGCTCTCACGTTTCCAGTCTCTCTACCTTCAAGAAGTGGTCAGACACTTGTAAGCATTCCCCTAATTAGATCAAGCACATCCACATATTACGCCTTTGGATGAACTCAAAATGAATGAATTCATAATCTAAATGCAGAAGTGATTTCCCAGCCATATTCATGATTCTGCCTGTTTTTCTCTTTTGGCTTCCCTGCACAGCTTGTGGGGGATCTTCCCTGACCAGGGTCAGAACCCTTGCTCTCTTGCAGTGGATGCATGCATTCAGTTTTTTTTGGTCTTGTTTTATTTTCCTCTTTTTAAATATAAAAGTCTAGACTTCATTGTGACACTATATGGAAGTGGCAGGGGGAGGGTTACTTTGGGAGGTAATTAGGTGTGGATGAGGCCATGGACGTGAAGCCCATGGAATGAAATGGGATCCATGCCCTTTTAAGGAGGTAAAAAGCACAGCTTTTCTGCCATGTGAAACTACAAAAGTTGTCAGAGTCCGTAACTCGTGGAAAGATTCTCCTCAGAGCCCAACCAAGCCGGCACCATAATTGGGGACTGACAGTCTGCAAACAGACACCACCCTTTTCCATCTGCCTTATGAGGCCCCAGACCAACCAGGATAACAGGAGCCCATGACTAAAATTGTGAGATATTTGGCATTTCACGTGAAATGAAATCTTTTATTTCTTTTCAGTTAGCCGGAAGTCAGTTTCTATAGCTTACAAATGAATAAGGGGCTGATATGAAGGTGTGAAATCAAGACCATCACAAACAGACTCCCTGTGTTTCCATCTCTCTCGCATCTTAATAGTAGAACTTTATGTACTGTATCATTCTCCTAGGGCTGCATGATAAATTATCACAAATTCAGTGGCTAAAAAGAACATCCTTTATTATCTCAAAGTGTCTGAATTTTCCAGTGTACTGGTCCTCTTCTTAAGGCCTCACAGGGTGAAATCAAGGTGCCTTTCAGGGTTAAGTCTCCCTGCTGAAACTCCAGGCTTTCAGCTGACTTCGCTGGTCACAGGCAGGATTCCCTCTTGCAGCTGTGAGACTGAGTCCCTGTCACCTTGCCAGCAAAGATTGCTCTCATTCCCTAGAGGCATCTCTCAAGTCTTGTCACATGACCCCTCCACAGGCTCTCACGTTTCCAGTCTCTCTACCTTCAAGAAGTGGTCAGACACTTGTAAGCATTCCCCTAATTAGATCAAGCACATCCACATATTACGCCTTTGGATGAACTCAAAATGAATGAATTCATAATCTAAATGCAGAAGTGATTTCCCAGCCATATTCATGATTCTGCCTGTTTTTCTCTCTTTTGGCTTCCCTGCACAGCTTGTGGGGGATCTTCCCTGACCAGGGTCAGAACCCTTGCTCTCTTGCAGTGGATGCATGCATTCAGTTTTTTTTGGTCTTGTTTTATTTTCCTCTTTTTAAATATAAAAGTCTAGACTTCATTGTGACACTATATGGAAGTGGCAGGGGGAGGGTTACTTTGGGAGGTAATTAGGTGTGGATGAGGCCATGGACGTGAAGCCCATGGAATGAAATGGGATCCATGCCCTTTTAAGGAGGTAAAAAGCACAGCTTTTCTGCCATGTGAAACTACAAAAGTTGTCAGAGTCCGTAACTCGTGGAAAGATTCTCCTCAGAGCCCAACCAAGCCGGCACCATAATTGGGGACTGACAGTCTGCAAACAGACACCACCCTTTTCCATCTGCCTTATGAGGCCCCAGACCAACCAGGATAACAGGAGCCCATGACACCTGGGAGCATCCCTCAAGAGGAGACCTGGTCCCACCCTCCTGTTGGCCACCTCCGCACAAGCTGTCGTGTCTCTGGATCATAAGAGAGCTTCAGGTCTGAGGAAGAACTTCATGCCCCTAGAGAGCCACAGGGCCCAGAAGGGTACAGGTTTCCTCCTCCTCCTCCTCCACGACCTCCTCCTCTTCCATCACCTCTTTCCACTATCTCATCCTCCCCCTCTCTCACACCTTTGATCGCTGGCATCCAGAGGAGGTGCCTGCCACAGAGGCACTGAGTGCTGTCCAGCATTTTCGGGGAGTCTGCTTCTCATCCACTGCCACCCCAGTCACTCCATTGAGTCGAATTTGATGAGAACCCCAGAAGTCACAAAGAGGAGGGCCCTAGCACCTCCCAGGCTCCACCAAATCCTGAATCCTTGCTCAATAGTAGGCTAAACAAGGAGGCTACTGAACAGATACAGTTCCTTTGTGTTAAATACGTAGCAAAGAAATTCAGCCCCAAAGCGGAAATGCTGAGGCATGTCATCAGAGAGCACAAGAACAACATCCCTGTGATCTTTAGCACAGCAAACTGTATGAGTGCATGGAGGTTATCTCTGGCATTGAAGTGAAAAAAGTGGGTCCCACCTGTCACTCCTATGAGATTATTACAACACTTGACCTCACCTATGACGAGGTGCTGAGCGGTGACTGGAGCATGCCCAGGAACAGCCTCCTGACGCTCATCCTGGGTATGACCTTCATGAAAGACAACTGTGTCCCTGAGAAGAAAGCCTGGAATGTGCTGAATATGATGAGGCTGCATGCTGGGCAGGAGGAGGACATCTAAAGGGAGCCCAGGAAACTTACCACCAAAGATGTGGGTTACTTTGGGAGGTAATTAGGTGTGGATGAGGCTGACAAGCCCATGGAATGAAATGGGATCCATGCCCTTTAAGGAGGTAAAAGCACAGCTTTTCTGCCATGTGAAACTACAAAAGTTGTCAGAGTCCGTAACTCGTGGAAAGATTCTCCTCAGAGCCCAACCAAGCCGGCACCATAATTGGGGACTGACAGTCTGCAAACAGACACCACCCTTTTCCATCTGCCTTATGAGGCCCCAGACCAACCAGGATAACAGGAGCCCATGACACCTGGGAGCATCCCTCAAGAGGAGACCTGGTCCCACCCTCCTGTTGGCCACCTCCGCACAAGCTGTCGTGTCTCTGGATCATAAGAGAGCTTCAGGTCTGAGGAAGAACTTCATGCCCCTAGAGAGCCACAGGGCCCAGAAGGGTACAGGTTTCCTCCTCCTCCTCCTCCACGACCTCCTCCTCTTCCATCACCTCTTTCCACTATCTCATCCTCCCCCTCTCTCACACCTTTGATCGCTGGCATCCAGAGGAGGTGCCTGCCACAGAGGCACTGAGTGCTGTCCAGCATTTTCGGGGAGTCTGCTTCTCATCCACTGCCACCCCAGTCACTCCATTGAGTCGAATTTGATGAGAACCCCAGAAGTCACAAAGAGGAGGGCCCTAGCACCTCCCAGGCTCCACCAAATCCTGAATCCTTGCTCAATAGTAGGCTAAACAAGGAGGCTACTGAACAGATACAGTTCCTTTGTGTTAAATACGTAGCAAAGAAATTCAGCCCCAAAGCGGAAATGCTGAGGCATGTCATCAGAGAGCACAAGAACAACATCCCTGTGATCTTTAGCACAGCAAACTGTATGAGTGCATGGAGGTTATCTCTGGCATTGAAGTGAAAAAAGTGGGTCCCACCTGTCACTCCTATGAGATTATTACAACACTTGACCTCACCTATGACGAGGTGCTGAGCGGTGACTGGAGCATGCCCAGGAACAGCCTCCTGACGCTCATCCTGGGTATGACCTTCATGAAAGACAACTGTGTCCCTGAGAAGAAAGCCTGGAATGTGCTGAATATGATGAGGCTGCATGCTGGGCAGGAGGAGGACATCTAAAGGGAGCCCAGGAAACTTACCACCAAAGATGTGGTGAAGGAAAACATACCTGCAGAACGGGCAGTTGTCTGACATTGGTCCTCCATGCTATGAATTCCTAGGGGAGCCAAAGGCCTATATTGAAACCAGCGAAATGAAAGTCCTGGAGGTTTTTTGGATCAGTAGGACTGTCCCCATTTTCTTCCCATTCTGGTGTAAGGAAGCTTTGAGATATGGGAGCCTAGGCCACACCTGCCCTTGAGGATGATACTACTGCCATGGCCAATGAAAGTTCCAGTGTCACGTCCAGCAGCCTCTCCTGCCTGAGTGATGTCCATAGCAGTTTCTTCAGTCTTCATTTGAAGACAAGAGCCAGTGTTCTGCGTAGTAGAAGACACAGTGGATCTTACTAGTTGAGAACTTTCCACTTTTCTTTCTTCTATAACTTTGGTCTTCATAATGTTGTATCGGTTTCTCCTCAGTCTTGTTCATTCTCTGTTTGTGTTGCTCTTTCATTGACAATCCTTGGAAAACATTTTTTCTTTGTCCAATGTCTGGACCCACTGAGGTTCAGGTTCTTCATGTCTCTTTGCAGAGAAGGATTCAGCAAGAGACAAAGTGATAGGTAAGAAATGGATTTATTCAGAGTCAGCGAAAGCACACTCCACATACAGAGTGTGGGCCATGGCAGAGCGAATCCAGCGGCCCATGCATTCAGTTTTAACCAGTGAATCTCCAGGGAAGTCCTTTTCCTGTCTTTAAGGGGAGAGAGATTATGTACATCACAAGAGACGGGAAGAATGCATACAACAGGTTAGGATTCTCATGATCATATTAGAATTCCGCCTACCACACAGTAAGTTCTTTAGGTGTCTGATTTCCTTGGGGAAATGAGAAAACTAAATGCCTCTTTACTGGTGTTGTAAAGATCAAATCAAATAATATATATAATTTGATTAAGAAGAGCTTGTTTCATAGTCAGCACCCTGTAAATTGTAACTATTCGTCAAAAGCGTTCTTTGAATTGATTAGATATTTATATTGTCTACTAAAATTTTCCTATTACATTGAAACTTCAAATGAGTTCTGAGTAAGTGCATTAACATTTTTGATATATTATTATCTTTAGGGAAAATTCCCTCCTAGTATATTAAAATTCCCATTAATCTGAAAGATGTGTCTTTTACAATTAGTTCACCAGTATAGGTTTCAAAAACCAGGGGTTTTCCTGGTGGTCCAGTGGGTAAAGAGTCTGTCTTGCAGTGAAAGAGACACCAGTTTGATCCCTGGCCCGCAAAGATCCCAGGTACCATGGAGTGGCTGGACAGGTATGTCCAGTTACCAGACAGTGCTCTGGAGGGCATGCACGCAGAGCCGGTGCTTTGGAGTGAAAGAGGCCACATGGAGGCCCACAAAAAAAACTTCCAGTTCAGTCCTCTCTGCCTGAGTGATGTCCATAGCAGTTTCTTCAGTTCAAAACAAGAGCCAGTGTTCTGCGTAGAAGACACAGTGGATCTTACTAGTTGAGAACTTTCCACTTTTCTTTCTTCTATAACTTTGGTCTTCATAATGTTGTATCGGTTTCTCCTCAGTCTTGTTCATTCTCTGTTTGTGTTGCTCTTTCATTGACAATCCTTGGAAAACATTTTTTCTTTGTCCAATGTCTGGACCCACTGAGGTTCAGGTTCTTCATGTCTCTTTGCAGAGAAGGATTCAGCAAGAGACAAAGTGATAGGTAAGAAATGGATTTATTCAGAGTCAGCGAAAGCACACTCCACATACAGAGTGTGGGCCATGGCAGAGCGAATCCAGCGGCCCATGCATTCAGTTTTAACCAGTGAATCTCCAGGGAAGTCCTTTTCCTGTCTTTAAGGGGAGAGAGATTATGTACATCACAAGAGACGGGAAGAATGCATACAACAGGTTAGGATTCTCATGATCATATTAGAATTCCGCCTACCACACAGTAAGTTCTTTAGGTGTCTGATTTCCTTGGGGAAATGAGAAAACTAAATGCCTCTTTTACTGGTGTTGTAAAGATCAAATCAAATAATATATATAATTTGATTAAGAAGAGCTTGTTTCATAGTCAGCACCCTGTAAATTGTAACTATTCGTCAAAAGCGTTCTTTGAATTGATTAGATATTTATATTGTCTACTAAAATTTTCCTATTACATTGAAACTTCAAATGAGTTCTGAGTAAGTGCATTAACATTTTTGATATATTATTATCTTTAGGGAAAATTCCCTCCTAGTATATTAAAATTCCCATTAATCTGAAAGATGTGTCTTTTACAATTAGTTCACCAGTATAGGTTTCAAAAACCAGGGGTTTTCCTGGTGGTCCAGTGGGTAAAGAGTCTGTCTTGCAGTGAAAGAGACACCAGTTTGATCCCTGGCCCGCAAAGATCCCAGGTACCATGGAGTGGCTGGACAGGTATGTCCAGTTACCAGCCAGTGCTCTGGAGCGCATGCACCCAGAGCCGGTGCTTTGGAGTGAAAGAGGCCACTGAGATGGGAGGCCCACACAGGCCAAAGAATAAAGATGGATGAAGAATAAACGATGACTTAGAGGCTATATATATATATATATATATATATATACACACACATATATATATGTTTCATTCCTTTACTCTCATTCTTTAACACATTGGCTGTTAGACTGTAATACTTCTTTTTTTGGGGGGGCTATTTTGGGTTTTCGCTGCTGCCACAGGCTCTTCTCTAGTTGCAGCGAGTGGGGGTTACTCTCTTTGAGGTGAGCAGGCTTCATGCTGTGGTGACTTCTCCTGTTGTGGAACTCAAGCTCTAGGGCACACGGGCTTCAGCGGTTGCAGCACATGGGCTCCATAGTTGTGGCGCTGAGGCTCCAGAGCACAGGCTCGACAGTTGTGACCCACGGGCTTAGTTCCTCCGCAGCATGTGGAATCTTCCTGGATCAGGGATCAAACCCGTGTCTCCTGCATTGGCAGGTGAACTCTTTACCACTGAGCTAACAGGGAAGCCCCGTAATACTTTTGAATAGAATGAAGGACAATGGCACATTTTCTTCTGTAAAACAAATTTTCTTTCTTCAGACTTTTGTTTTGCCACAAATATCATACTCCTTTCCATGCTGGCTTCATGCTCAAAATCTTTTAAAATGAAAAGCATTTTGCAACTTTCATCTGTACATATCAACTTCTTTTAGTTACTGATTTCCCCCCATTCACTGTCAGTGTCAGACTCATCATATTTCAATCTGTTTTATTCTCCTGTTGCTAAGAAACAAAGTTGCCTCATTGTGTAGGATTCTCATGTTCCAGCTTTGCTAATCAGTTAGCAAAACATTTTCCTAGGGGATTACTTTCTGGATGATAACATTTGTTCCTTATGTTGATTGACCATTGATGCGTAACAGTATTTTTGGTTTTGCCATTAAACTATAGGACAGTGAGCTGTAAATTTACGAGATGTTTGCTTTAACCTGACAAGAGAGCCAGGGGTTTTCCTGGTGGTATGGAAAAGGTCCCAAAACCAGGCCCCGCAAAGATCCCAGGTACCATGGAGTGGCTGGACAGGTATGTCCAGTTACCAGCCAGTGCTCTGGAGCGCATGCACCCAGAGCCGGTGCTTTGGAGTGAAAGAGGCCACTGAGATGGGAGGCCCACACAGGCCAAAGAATAAAGATGGATGAAGAATAAACGATGACTTAGAGGCTATATATATATATATATATATATACACACACATATATATATGTTTCATTCCTTTACTCTCATTCTTTAACACATTGGCTGTTAGACTGTAATACTTCTTTTTTTGGGGGGGCTATTTTGGGTTTTCGCTGCTGCCACAGGCTCTTCTCTAGTTGCAGCGAGTGGGGGTTACTCTCTTTGAGGTGAGCAGGCTTCATGCTGTGGTGACTTCTCCTGTTGTGGAACTCAAGCTCTAGGGCACACGGGCTTCAGCGGTTGCAGCACATGGGCTCCGTAGTTGTGGCGCTGAGGCTCCAGAGCACAGGCTCGACAGTTGTGACCCACGGGCTTAGTTCCTCCGCAGCATGTGGAATCTTCCTGGATCAGGGATCAAACCCGTGTCTCCTGCATTGGCAGGTGAACTCTTTACCACTGAGCTAACAGGGAAGCCCCGTAATACTTTTGAATAGAATGAAGGACAATGGCACATTTTCTTCTGTAAAACAAATTTTCTTTCTTCAGACTTTTGTTTTGCCACAAATATCATACTCCTTTCCATGCTGGCTTCATGCTCAAAATCTTTTAAAATGAAAAGCATTTTGCAACTTTCATCTGTACATATCAACTTCTTTTAGTTACTGATTTCCCCCCATTCACTGTCAGTGTCAGACTCATCATATTTCAATCTGTTTTATTCTCCTGTTGCTAAGAAACAAAGTTGCCTCATTGTGTAGGATTCTCATGTTCCAGCTTTGCTAATCAGTTAGCAAAACATTTTCCTAGGGGATTACTTTCTGGATGATAACATTTGTTCCTTATGTTGATTGACCATTGATGCGTAACAGTATTTTTGGTTTTGCCATTAAACTATAGGACAGTGAGCTGTAAATTTACGAGATGTTTGCTTTAACCAAGAGAACCAATGACTTCACTTGCTCCATTAAGACCCAATTATTTGCACAGGATTTACAATTTTAAAAATGTCTACATAATGACTATTTTGATAAATTATTTTATCCAAGAATTTAATTTGATACAGTACAAAGAAATGAAATAAGTCTTGCCTTTTCCTTGGAGATCCAAAAGTGGTCCTAGGGATGTTCACTTTTCTCTGAAAATGTTTATTCTTTTCAGGCTATACAAAGATACCTTGATAATACAGAGTTAACCCCAGATAAGCATTTTCCCCAGGACTTCTCAGGTGGTGCAGTCGTAAAGAATTCACCTGCCAATGCAAGAGACTCAGGTTCGATCCCTGAGTTGGGAAGATCCCCCAGAGGAGAAAATGGCAATCCACTCCAGTATTCTTGCCTGGAAAATCCCATGGACAAAGGAGCCTGGAGGGCTATAGTCCACGAGTTCACAAACAGATGTGACTGAGCACATCCACAGATAACAACAAAACAAACATTTCCCCTAGAGTTAAAGGTATCACCCAAACCACCTGCATTATTGAGGCCAAGTGAACTGGGATGGGGCATCTGGGGACTATTCCTGATTTCACGTGGTATCAGCCAAGTAAGTGTAGGAGTATGGGTTTTCCTACTTGAAATGAAAATAGTATTAATATCTTTGGACTTATCTAACTGACTTAGAAGAAATTATGTACTTTGGAAATGGCACATTTTCTTCTGTAAAACAATTTCTTTCATTTGCCACAAATATCATACTCCTTTCCATGCTGGCTTCATGCTCAAAATCTTTTAAAATGAAAAGCATTTTGCAACTTTCATCTGTACATATCAACTTCTTTTAGTTACTGATTTCCCCCCATTCACTGTCAGTGTCAGACTCATCATATTTCAATCTGTTTTATTCTCCTGTTGCTAAGAAACAAAGTTGCCTCATTGTGTAGGATTCTCATGTTCCAGCTTTGCTAATCAGTTAGCAAAACATTTTCCTAGGGGATTACTTTCTGGATGATAACATTTGTTCCTTATGTTGATTGACCATTGATGCGTAACAGTATTTTTGGTTTTGCCATTAAACTATAGGACAGTGAGCTGTAAATTTACGAGATGTTTGCTTTAACCAAGAGAACCAATGACTTCACTTGCTCCATTAAGACCCAATTATTTGCACAGGATTTACAATTTTAAAAATGTCTACATAATGACTATTTTGATAAATTATTTTATCCAAGAATTTAATTTGATACAGTACAAAGAAATGAAATAAGTCTTGCCTTTTCCTTGGAGATCCAAAAGTGGTCCTAGGGATGTTCACTTTTCTCTGAAAATGTTTATTCTTTTCAGGCTATACAAAGATACCTTGATAATACAGAGTTAACCCCAGATAAGCATTTTCCCCAGGACTTCTCAGGTGGTGCAGTCGTAAAGAATTCACCTGCCAATGCAAGAGACTCAGGTTCGATCCCTGAGTTGGGAAGATCCCCCAGAGGAGAAAATGGCAATCCACTCCAGTATTCTTGCCTGGAAAATCCCATGGACAAAGGAGCCTGGAGGGCTATAGTCCACGAGTTCACAAACAGATGTGACTGAGCACATCCACAGATAACAACAAAACAAACATTTCCCCTAGAGTTAAAGGTATCACCCAAACCACCTGCATTATTGAGGCCAAGTGAACTGGGATGGGGCATCTGGGGACTATTCCTGATTTCACGTGGTATCAGCCAAGTAAGTGTAGGAGTATGGGTTTTCCTACTTGAAATGAAAATAGTATTAATATCTTTGGACTTATCTAACTGACTTAGAAGAAATTATGTACTTGAAACCTCTCTGCACAAAGATGTCCCATGAAAATATTAATGGTATAGCATAATTATGACAGTAGCACTTTGGCCAGAAAGAAAATAATGCAAAAATTCTTCTGAGTCCTTTCTAAGGAACATAACAAAATACACTTCTTGATGGAAAGTGAACAGGTAGTGATTTACACTGTTGGAAAAATACCTCTGTGATTTGGCCCTGGAGGATGCTGAGAAATTAGAAGCACATCTGGTAGGAGTGTCCTGTGAGAGTCTTGTTTCTTTCTTCTTTCTTTCTTTTTTTTTTAAAGATTTATTTATTTATTTATTTGGTGGGAGTAGGGTGGGGAGGGAAGGGAGCAGGCAGGCTACTTCTACTGGTCTTTCATTTGTCCATTTTCATCCATCTTTGTTCTTTGGCCCGTGTGGGCCTCCCATCACGGTGGCCTCTGTTGTCACAGAGCACCGGCTCTGGGTGCATGCGCTCCAGAGCTCCGGCTTGGTAATTGGACACATCGGTCCAGCTGCTCCGCAGCACATGGAATCTTCCCAGGCCAGGGATCGAACCGGCGCCCCTTGGACTGCAAGGTGGTGTCCTTACCCACTGGACCACCAGGGAAGCCTGAGAGTCTTGTTTCTGACGAACGTTGACACCTCTCTACTTTCTGTAAAAGTTGATCATATGGCCTCAGTTCTGTCACTGGGATTTGAAAGTCTCCTGTGTCTAAAGCGCCATCATTTCCCAGTATTTCTGGGTTTTCTAAGAATGATGGAACTGGAAATACTGCACTTTATGACTCTAGGACCTTGGTCACTCAGATGGTAAAGAATCCATCTGCAATATAGGGGACCTGGGTTTGATCCCTGGGTTGGGAAGATCCCCTGGAGGAGGGCATGGCAACCTACTTCAGTATTCTTGCCTGGAGAATCCCATGGACAGAGGAGCCTGGAGGGCAACAGTCACAGAAGTGATTCATGTTTAGAAAGTACTGGAGGCTTTAGTGAAAAAGAGCTCAATCCTTCCTTGTCCTTCTCTGTCTTGCTGCTGCTTAAGGACATCACCACACAAATTGTAGTGACATCTTTGTCTCAGGTGTTGATTGCATTCAATTATTTTATAACCCCAAGCTACTACTTTTTTTTCTCTCTCTCAAATTCTGGACCTTGAAGAAGCCTGAGCACTGAAGAACTGATGTTTTTAAATTGTGGTGCTGGAGAAGACTCATGAGAGTCCCTTGGACTGCAAGGAGATCAAGGCAATTCTAAAGGAAATCTACCCTGAACATTCCTTGAAAGGACTGATGCTGAAGCCAAAGCTCCAGTACTTCGACCATCTGATGGGAAAAGCAGACTCATTGGAAAGGACCCTGATGCTGAGAAAGGCAGAGGGCAAGAGGAGAAGTGGACAAGAGAGGATGAGATGGTTAGCATCATCGACTCAATGGACATGAGTTTGAGCTAACTCTGGGAGATGGTGAAGGACTTGGAAGCCTGATATGCTGCAGTTCACGGGGTCTCAAAGAGTCAGACAAGACTTAGTGATGAACAAAACAAATTGTTCTTTTATTCAGTAAGTATCTAACATTACCTGCCATGTACAATGAATTCTTATAGACACTAAGATATTCTTTTAAGTGAGCCGTTTTCATGCAAAATTTCTGTCTTTTATAAGGATTCATGAAGTAATTGTTTACATTTTTTTTTATTGATTAATTCTTACTAGTTTCAGGGAGTCAGTGTCAATGAAAGTCAGACAAGCCAGTTGAATTTGTGAAAGTTGGCATGATCCATGTGAGTCTGAGACAGTAAAGATTGATCTGGAAGGACTAAATGGGGTGTTCATGTCTAAAAGATTATGGAAATGCCTTGATCTGTGGTTCATTCCACTCATAGAGAAATAAAAGTGGAGCACACATTTTTTTTCTTTTTTGCTTTTGTATTTTTTGGTTTTCTCTATGCTGTTTTTATCTCCCGTAAGAGCTACATTAAAAAAATGTCAGCAATACTCAAATTTTGGTTCTGATGGGTAACATGCCATTTTCTACCCACTTGCTCATGCCTTGAAAAGCTACCTTTTATTCAACTAGCTAAGGTCTTAGGAAAAGAATGTAGTCAACAAAATCATGCTCATTTTAGATAAAACAGTAAAAAAAAAAAAAAAATCCACCGACACCTGGGTTGAATGGATGTTACAGTGTATTTATATATTCCCATATTTCTCCAGAGACCCATAAAATGTGATCCCTTCCTACTACCCACAAAATACTGGATATTTTCCAATGTTAAAAAATGTAGTAAAAGAGACTGACTTGAAATCCAATGAGTTTTCTTTTTATAAACTTGAAATACAATCAAATCTAGTATTGACTTTTATTTATCAAACCTTTTACCTATAAAGACATTTCAAAAATAAAATTTATGCATGTATTTCATGTATTCTAAAAATTGGAATGACTGTTTAAAACAAAATAGGTTTTATGTCATCCTGCATTTATTAAATGCTTTTTTTTTTTTTTTGACGTGTCACCGTGGCAACATTGTGTTTTCTCATATAGAAACATTTCCTTTGAACAAACAAATTATACCAGGTTCTTCCTTTCTAAGCAATGGAAAAATCTTCCTATTGCTTTGGGAAATTCTGACAGAATTTAGAAACAAATACTAGTTATCCATTTCCCATGTTTTAGGAGAGAAAAGATTTATATGTATGGAATAAAATGAATTGCTACTTAAAAAATTATATCAGTTGGATAAACACATTTCCATAAGTGACATATATTTACATGCATTTAAATTAAATATACCTTATAATAATTAACTTCTTAAACAGCAGATCAAAATCAGAAATCATGCAGTTTCTCAAGTTTTAAATAAAGAGGTATAGTAAGTTATTTACTTTCAATTTCAGCATTTTAATACATGATAAAAACTTCAACATACTGTTTACAATATTGCTACATCCAAACTATTTTCTAAAAATAGTTTCTATGCAAATAATTTTTAATATTCATATAAATTAGTTTTAAGAAGGGGGAAGGGAATGTATGTATTTAGTCACTTTACATCTAGAAGTTAGCAAAAGTAATTTTATAGGTAATAGGTTTCAATATGCAATACAAAGGAAAGATTAACTGTTTACGGTTCTTAGAAAATACTAAAACTGTGCCTTTGTTTTTCCAAATACAGTATCTTCCCTTTGTCAGCATTTGTACACAACATTCATCCATTCATTCATGTATCAAAAGCTTATTTCTTACTTTATGTCACTTTCACTTTAGTAAGCATTCTGTGTGACTAAAAAGAAAATGTGGTCAAACTGAAACTGACTTATAATCATCCCATTTTAACCACTTATATACAATTTTTACATTTATTTTTAATTAAGGAAAATTAGATTATTAAATAAAAATCAGAACCTCAGAAAAATAACAAAATACTAATTAAAAGAATGCTAAAATTCTGGATATTTTCCAATGTTAAAAATGTAGTAAAAGAGACTGACTTGAAATCCAATGAGTTTTCTTTTTATAAACTTGAAATAAAAAGTATTGACTTTTATTTATCAAACCTTTTACCTATAAAGACATTTCAAAATAAAATTTATGCATGTATTTCATGTATTCTAAAAATTGGAATGACTGTTTAAAACAAAATAGGTTTTATGTCATCCTGCATTTATTAAATGCTTTTTTTTTGACGTGTCACCGTGGCAACATTGTGTTTTCTCATATAGAAACATTTCCTTTGAACAAACAAATTATACCAGGTTCTTCCTTTCTAAGCAATGGAAAAATCTTCCTATTGCTTTGGGAAATTCTGACAGAATTTAGAAACAAATACTAGTTATCCATTTCCCATGTTTTAGGAGAGAAAAGATTTATATGTATGGAATAAAATGAATTGCTACTTAAAAAATTATATCAGTTGGATAAACACATTTCCATAAGTGACATATATTTACATGCATTTAAATTAAATATACCTTATAATAATTAACTTCTTAAACAGCAGATCAAAATCAGAAATCATGCAGTTTCTCAAGTTTTAAATAAAGAGGTATAGTAAGTTATTTACTTTCAATTTCAGCATTTTAATACATGATAAAAACTTCAACATACTGTTTACAATATTGCTACATCCAAACTATTTTCTAAAAATAGTTTCTATGCAAATAATTTTTAATATTCATATAAATTAGTTTTAAGAAGGGGGAAGGGAATGTATGTATTTAGTCACTTTACATCTAGAAGTTAGCAAAAGTAATTTTATAGGTAATAGGTTTCAATATGCAATACAAAGGAAAGATTAACTGTTTACGGTTCTTAGAAAATACTAAAACTGTGCCTTTGTTTTTCCAAATACAGTATCTTCCCTTTGTCAGCATTTGTACACAACATTCATCCATTCATTCATGTATCAAAAGCTTATTTCTTACTTTATGTCACTTTCACTTTAGTAAGCATTCTGTGTGACTAAAAAGAAAATGTGGTCAAACTGAAACTGACTTATAATCATCCCATTTTAACCACTTATATACAATTTTTACATTTATTTTTAATTAAGGAAAATTAGATTATTAAATAAAAATCAGAACCTCAGAAAAATAACAAAATACTAATTAAAAGAATGCTAAAATTCTGGTTAAATGCTAAAACATAAATTTTAGGTAACTTTTAAATATTTTTGAGATGATCCTCCGAATTGGTAATTAGCTACAGCAAATCTTAATCTCAAATGTTAATATTAGTGTGTTGATTTTGGTTATGGCTTTTCCTGACATGTTCAGGAATTATATTTCTGCTGCTTCAGGATAATGTTTAGTCTCTCTCCCGAAATCCCTCTTGACCCCTCTTCAAATTAGAAGTCATGGCTGAGCTTCAACACCAACATTACACTGCTTTTTTCCTGAAAGGGGGTGATGAATTAATCACTAACAGTTTCCTTCAGCTTTGTTTCATTCATAAAATATCTACCAAATATTTACTGAAACTGAGGACACTTTTCCAGGTTTCATGAAAGATGCATATTATTTCTTTATGTTCGTTTTATCTCTAGAAATTCTGATTTATCCCTGCTAAGGACTAGAAGTCTCTCAACTAGAAATGTTTATGACCTCCTCATCAAGGAACTTAAAATGAAGTTTGACACTTACTAAGGTTTTTCCGTTGAACAATTTCATCTTGGTGACTTTTTCATTCAGTTATTTAGATGGACTTTCAATGTTTCATACAGTAGTGTTAAAAATTGCTTTGGGTCATAAAAACTTTAAAAGGCATACATAAAGTCTATATAATCAATGTCCTCACACAAATAACTGTGATTAAAAACAGCATCCCCGGGCTTCCCTGGTGGTCCAGTGTGCAAAGAGTTCACCTTGCAGTGCAAGGGGCGCCGGTTAGATCCCAGGCCTAGGAAGATCCCAAGTGCTGTGGAATGGCTGGACCAGTGTGTTCAATTACAACCCAGCGCTCTGGAGTCATGTGCCCAGAGCTGGTATTCTGCAAGGAGAGAAGCCACCGCAATGGGAGGCCCACACAGGCCAGAGAATAAAGATGGATGAAAATAAAATTTAAAAAAAAACAATAAAAAGGCCAAAATTAAAAAAAAAAAAAAAAGAGGCCAAAATTTAAACAAACAACATCCCTATTAGGACCACATAGCTATCTCCATTACCAGGTGAAATGATCCTAGCTAGTGCTGCTCTGAAAGGATTAGTAGGTAGACTCTTCTTTTTCTTTTCGTTTTCAAAACTTCAAAGTAACATCACAAAAAGTTTATACACAGTAGCTTAAAAGAAAAAAAAAAAAGATTCGCTGATGCAAACAGCATGAAGGCGCAGTATGAGTCTTGCGAACAGCAACTTGTCAGCAATTGAAGGCAGTGTTTAGTGTTGATTGGGTTATTTATAGATTCTGAAGTCCATTTATACTCTATGAAAAGTACAGGTGTGGAGAGGAAAAATTCCTAAGGTGCCTTTAAGGACCAAGCAGAAGAAAATTATAAGCTTGTGATTCATCCATGTGGATGTAATTGGTGATGGGAGGGATGAGCTAGATGAGAAAATAAACAGAAGCGTCAGCTTCTTGTTGAGAATTGATCCGACAGACAATGTGCTGGCAAAGTGGGAGGCTACGCAGTGGTGGTACTTCTGCTGCTTCACAGGCTGCAGGATCAGATGAGTCCAAAGTGAGAGCACATCAGTCAAGTCAACTGTTTAAACCAAGAGTCAATTGTTAAACTTCAGAAGACTTCCTTTCTTTCCTTCTTTCTGTCTGACTTGGGAATAGTAGATGAAAGAAAATCAGAGTTCAGGAATTCCTCTCACTGTAAACCTTAACACCTGGTTTGGAGTAAAGCACTGCTAGTATTTGCTGATTTCAGAGTCAACATGCATGAAAATGTCAAGAGCTGAAGGGGCAAATGCAGATCCAGTTGGATAAAGCGGAAATAAACCGCCTCTCAATGAATTAGATAAAAGATCCCAAATGAGGTTAGAAATATAAGGAGTTAAAAACGCACTGAGAAATAATCAATACTAGAATGATTTGTTTCTCTTGTGTACTCGTGTTGGAAGGATCAAGTCAGCCAAACTTTGAGGATGAAATAAAAAATATTTCTCTTTGCACGCATGCTCAGTTGCTCAGTTGTGTCCGATTTTGCAACTTCATGGACTGTATTCCACCAGGATCCTCTGTCCATGGAATTTTCCAGGCAAGAATACTGGTGTCGGTCACCATTTCCTTCTCCAGTATTTCTCTTTACCAGTTCATTGGTTGGTGGCGCGGTAAGTGAGTCAGCTTTGTCAGCCTTCTGGTTACTACTGGTCTGGGGTCTCTGTGCTTGTGAGTGGCATACTTCCATCTAGGGGGTGTTTCAATGGCTGCAAAACAGCTCAAAGATATCTTTTGATGGTGGGAATGGGGGATCAGGACTTTACCCTAAGGCTGCACTATTGTTTCTGGACTGCTCCTCCTTTGTCACCACATTCCCTCTCTCTCCTAATTAACATCTGTTTGAACTTGCTGCTAGGAACTCAGTGAAGGTCCTGGAGGCTAAAGGAAGCCTATTTTCTATATTCAAGAAATGGGGGATGTAGAAAGGCAGAGGAGTCTGGATGACTATTTTAGTATCAGATAAATTCAACTTTAGAGGAAAGAAAATTATCAGAGACAGAGAAAGATAATATATAATGATAAAAGGGTCAGTCCACCAAAAAGACAAATAGGTATTGGTGGTAGTGGTTGTTTAGTCACTAAGGTGTGTCCAACTTCTGGGATCCTCTGGACTGTAGCCGCAGGCTCCTCTGTTCATGGGATTCTCCAGGCAAGAATACTGGGGTGGGTTGCCATTTCCTTCTCCAGGGTATCTTCCCAATGTGTTTGAACCCTGGTCACTTGCATTGCAGGTGGATTCTTTACTGACTGAGCTACCATAATCAAATAGAAAGGCCAAATCCTGTCTTGTATTTTGATTTAATTTTAAATTAATTTTATTTTACCTTTAATAGTAAAGCAAAGAGAATTAGGCAAATCCACGGTAATGGGTGGGGTCTAATAGAGTAATGCTACAGAAAATCTGTAAGGTTATAGAAGAATTCAACGATATCATTAAACCATCAGGGTTTAACTGACATTTTACAAAATACGCTATTCAACAGTTCAGTGTAATTTTTCCCCAGTGCCCATGGAGTAATCAACAAGATGAACCATCTCCTCAACCATAAAACAAATGTCAATAAGTTTAAAATACTTGAAGTTATAGAATGTGTTCATAAAATCACAATGGAACCAAACTAGAAATCAAGAACAGAAAGATACTAGAAAAATACCTAAACATTTGGAAAACAACAACAACCAAAAAATATTTCCACATAATCTTTGGATCAAAAGCAATTCCCAAGAAAATAAAAAAATATGTTAAACTCAATGAGAATACCACATATAAAAAATTTGTGGGGGCTTCCCTGGTGGTCCAGTGGGTAAGGACACCGCCTTGCAGTGCAAGGGGCGCAAGTTTGATCCCTGGTCTGGGAAGATCCCACATGCCGCGGAGTGGCTGGACCAATGTGTCCAACTACCGAGCCGGAGTTCTGGGGCGCATGCGCCCAGAGCCGGTGCTCTGTGACAACAGAGGCCACCGTGATGGGAGGCCCATACGGGCCAGAGAACAAAGATGGATGAAAACTAGATAAATGAAAGACCAAGAGAAGTGGCCCGCCCGCCCCCTCCCTCCCCAACCCGCCCCCTCCAATAAAAAAATAAAATCTTTAAAAAAAAAAAATTTGTGGGAAACAGCTGAACTGTGAAAGGGAAATTTATAGCGTTAAGTACTTACAGTGTAAAAGAGGAAAACCTCAAATCAATAAACTAATCTCCACCTAGACAATCTAGAAAAATAAGAGCAAAATAAAACCAAAGCAAGAAGAAGGAAGGAAGTAATACACAAAAGAGCAAAATCCAATGAAATTCAAAGCAGTACTGCAATAGAGACAATTCATAAAGCAAAGAGTTGATTCATCCTAAAGGTCAATACAATTGACAAGCATCTGTCAAGACTGACAAAGACAAAGAGGGAAGACACCAATGTCAGGGATAAAACAAAAGATGTGGCCTTACATCTACGCAAGAATGATAAAGTGTGTGTGAAGGTCATAGTTGCTCAATTGTATCTGACTCTTTTGCGAACCCATGGACTGCAGCCCATAGGTCTCCTCTGTCCATGGAAGTTCGGCAAGAATACTGGAGTGGATTGCCATTTCTGCCTCCAAAGGATCTTCCCAACCTAGACATCGAACGCAGGTATCTTGCATTGAAGGCAAATTCTTTACTATCTGAGCCACCAGTAATCAACAAGATGAACCATCTCCTCAACCATAAAACAAATGTCAATAAGTTTAAAATACTTGAAGTTATAGAATGTGTTCATAAAATCACAATGGAACCAAACTAGAAATCAAGAACAGAAAGATACTAGAAAAATACCTAAACATTTGGAAAACAACAACAACCAAAAATATTTCCACATAATCTTTGGATCAAAAGCAATTCCCAAGAAAATAAAAAAATATGTTAAACTCAATGAGAATACCACATATAAAAAATTTGTGGGGGCTTCCCTGGTGGTCCAGTGGGTAAGGACACCGCCTTGCAGTGCAAGGGGCGCAAGTTTGATCCCTGGTCTGGGAAGATCCCACATGCCGCGGAGTGGCTGGACCAATGTGTCCAACTACCGAGCCGGAGTTCTGGGGCGCATGCGCCCAGAGCCGGTGCTCTGTGACAACAGAGGCCACCGTGATGGGAGGCCCATACGGGCCAGAGAACAAAGATGGATGAAAACTAGATAAATGAAAGACCAAGAGAAGTGGCCCGCCCACCCCCCTCCCTCCCCAACCCGCCTCCAATAAAAAAATAAAATCTTTAAAAAAAAAAAATTTGTGGGAAACAGCTGAACTGTGAAAGGGAAATTTATAGCGTTAAGTACTTACAGTGTAAAAGAGGAAAACCTCAAATCAATAAACTAATCTCCACCTAGACAATCTAGAAAAATAAGAGCAAAATAAAACCAAAGCAAGAAGAAGGAAGGAAGTAATACACAAAAGAGCAAAATCCAATGAAATTCAAAGCAGTACTGCAATAGAGACAATTCATAAAGCAAAGAGTTGATTCATCCTAAAGGTCAATACAATTGACAAGCATCTGTCAAGACTGACAAAGACAAAGAGGGAAGACACCAATGTCAGGGATAAAACAAAAGATGTGGCCTTACATCTACGCAAGAATGATAAAGTGTGTGTGAAGGTCATAGTTGCTCAATTGTATCTGACTCTTTTGCGAACCCATGGACTGCAGCCCATAGGTCTCCTCTGTCCATGGAAGTTCGGGCAAGAATACTGGAGTGGATTGCCATTTCTGCCTCCAAAGGATCTTCCCAACCTAGACATCGAACGCAGGTATCTTGCATTGAAGGCAAATTCTTTACTATCTGAGCCACCAGGAAAGGCCAAGAACTGTAAGAGAATCCTACAAACAACTCTACATATATAAATTGCACAACTTTGACAAAATGGGCCACTTCCTTGAAAACCACAACCTGTCATAGCTCACCTCATATGACTGTAACTATTAAGGAAATGGAATTCATCATTTAAAAATTTGCACAAAGGAAATCTCCAGGCAGAGATGCTTTCACTGGAAATTTCTACCAAATGTTTATCAAAGGATTGACACCAATTCTACACATTTTGAGAGAGTTAGGAGAGAAAGGAATATTTTTTAGTTTGTTTTATGAAGCTACTATTACTCTGATACCAAACCCAGTACCCTCAACACCCCCCTAAACAAACAAAACTTCAGATCCTGAATATAGGCACAAAATTTCTCAGGAGAAAGTTAGCAAACAGATTTAATTGATGGATAAGATGAATGATACATCAAGATGAAGTAGAGTTTATTCCAGAGATGCTAGGCTGGCTCAATATCAGAAAATCAATCAATATAATCCACCAAATGAACAAACTAAGTAATAAAAGTCATATAATCATATCAATCAACAGAGAAAAAGCATCTGACAAAAGTCAACACATTTGCATGCATGTAAGTTCCCAGAAGCATAGGAATAGCAGAAAACGTGCTTAACTTGATAAAGAACTACAAAAATACATGGACAGCATGATGTTTAATGGGAAAGATTGAGTGCTTTCCCCCTAAATATTGGGAGCAAGGCGAGGGTGTCTGATTCAACATAAATCTTAGGTTTGAGGCAAAGAGTTCTTTGGCTTGATACCAAAATCCCATATGTCCATTTGGGTGTGAATAACCATACAATAACAAACTGTCGTACTTTAATACGATGACGTTCTATTTGTTGTTGTCATTGTTTAGTTGCTAAGTCATGTCCAACTCTTTTCAATCCTCTGGAATGTAACCCACCAGGCTCCTCTCTCTGTGGTATTTCCCAGGAAAGAATACTGGAATGGGTTGTCATTTCCTTCTCCAGAGAATCTTCTTGACCCAGGGATTGAACCTGCATCTTCTATGTCTCCTGGCCTGGCAGGAAGGTTCTTTACCACTGAGTCACCAGGGAAGTCTCATAACATTAAAACTCCAAGCTATATAATTATGAAACAGGTAGAAATGAAATTATATTTGACATTTTTCTTCAAAAATTTCAATTAAAATGCAGAGAATAAAAATACAAAATTGTGGTAAAATGTTGGTAGTTATCAAATTAGGATTATGAATGGAGAGGAGTTCGTCATACAGTTCTTTCTGCTTCTGAGCACTTAGGTGAATTTTCACACACACAAAAAAATGGTAAATAGTAAAATGTGGAGGATTTAGCTCACTTTAAAATATTGGGAATTATGTAACTCTGCATATGTGTGTAAGTGATGATGCTGAATGTCAAAGTCATTTTTATGCTGTACATTACAGATCACGTTTGGATGTTGTATGGGTATAATGATCATAACAGTGGTTGTTTATATTTTGGAAATTTAATGGATAAAGGAGAGAAACGAAGAGTTCAATCTATATACTGCTCTTCTATGTTTTCAGTTCTAAGATTATGAAGACAATTCAGCAGGTATATATTAAAACTCATGATGTTTTCATTACTATTATGTTTTGATAGTATATTAATAACATCAAATTCACATCTTAAATACTGGTACTGCCATGCAAGCAGCAAAGGATGTTTTAGAAATAGCATGGCTTGTTATTTCCACTTCTAAATATTCATTTCATTCCTGCATTCCTCTGATTTCTGCTGATTTACACAGCTGCCAGCCAAGGATTTTCAATGCCATATGAACGTTGAAATATGTTAAACTATTCAATCTGTTCTTTAATTTAATTAGATGAAATCCTAACTACAATAGAAGGATGAGTTTCATTTTCTCCCTTCTGGCGTCTAAAAGAGAATCTTGTCTCGGGACTCTACAAAAAGAGAACTCACTGGCATTCTGCTTTGTAATTACTGTGTACTTTGGGGACAAGCTGGCCTATTTGTGAAAGTGCACGTTTGATTAGCTGTCTGGAATAAGTTTACACTGTTGTGTTGAACATCATGGGGCACCAGGGCATTCTTATTAGCAGCAATTAGGTGTTGTCTGGAATCTGAGCTCTGGGTCACCGTTCCAGCTCACTGACCTTGCGTCCAAGTGCTTCTTCCTGCAGGTCATCTCAAGACTTCACTAGTCATATCACAACCAGAATTATCATTTCTGTCACCCCTTCTCAGACAACTAATCAGTGGTTTTCAGACTCATGGACTGAATCCCCTTAACCCCATGTTTAAACACTTTATCATCCATCAGAATCATGGATCTATTTATCCTGTGTCTTTTCATTGTCTTTAACCCCTTCAGACAGAGGGTTTCTTTGCTTTCTGGGCAGTTCAGATTTCATGAGCCATCACTGTACTTATCTCACTTCCCTCTCTAGCCTGTTTTAATCACTCTGAAGCTCCTAACCATTCAGCAGAGCTCTCTGTAGGTCAGCTCCTCCAGTGCTATATCCCAAAGTGGTTAGAGACAAGACATTCACATTGAACAGACCGGCATTAAATGATGATCACAGGGCTACCCTGGTGGTCCAGTGGTTAGAGAGTCCGCCTTGCAGTGAAGGGGGCACCGGTTCAATCCCTGGCCCAGAAAGATCCCACATATCACGGAAAGGCTGGACAGGTGTGTCCAGTTGCGAACCAGCACTTTGGAGCACATGTGCCCAGAGCTGATGCTCTGCACTGAGAGGCCACTGCAATGGGAGGCTCACACATGCCAAAGAATAAAACAAAAATAAATATAAATTAAAAAAAAAGATTCATGATGGGGAAAAAAAGAAAAAAAAATGAGGAAAAAAAAGATGATCACAGATCTTTGTTCTTAGCCTTCTGTAGAAATTTGAAATGTGCCCAATTTATCTCCCCCAACTTAGAACATTATAAATTCTCTCTCCTCAGATCTTGAATGTTCCTTACTCGATTCTCTATTCTCAAGTTATAACCTTTTTCCCAATCAACAAAATTCAGAAATATTATTTGGATGCTAGGCACTGTTGTAAACTCCCAGAACACAGAGGTGAAGAATCTTGTGGAACAGTGCACGTTTGATTAGCTGTCTGGAATAAGTTTACACTGTTGTGTTGAACATCATGGGGCACCAGGGCATTCTTATTAGCAGCAATTAGGTGTTGTCTGGAATCTGAGCTCTGGGTCACCGTTCCAGCTCACTGACCTTGCGTCCAAGTGCTTCTTCCTGCAGGTCATCTCAAGACTTCACTAGTCATATCACAACCAGAATTATCATTTCTGTCACCCCTTCTCAGACAACTAATCAGTGGTTTTCAGACTCATGGACTGAATCCCCTTAACCCCATGTTTAAACACTTTATCATCCATCAGAATCATGGATCTATTTATCCTGTGTCTTTTCATTGTCTTTAACCCCTTCAGACAGAGGGTTTCTTTGCTTTCTGGGCAGTTCAGATTTCATGAGCCATCACTGTACTTATCTCACTTCCCTCTCTCTAGCCTGTTTTAATCACTCTGAAGCTCCTAACCATTCAGCAGAGCTCTCTGTAGGTCAGCTCCTCCAGTGCTATATCCCAAAGTGGTTAGAGACAAGACATTCACATTGAACAGACCGGCATTAAATGATGATCACAGGGCTACCCTGGTGGTCCAGTGGTTAGAGAGTCCGCCTTGCAGTGAAGGGGGCACCGGTTCAATCCCTGGCCCAGAAAGATCCCACATATCACGGAAAGGCTGGACAGGTGTGTCCAGTTGCGAACCAGCACTTTGGAGCACATGTGCCCAGAGCTGATGCTCTGCACTGAGAGGCCACTGCAATGGGAGGCTCACACATGCCAAAGAATAAAACAAAAATAAATATAAATTAAAAAAAAAGATTCATGATGGGGAAAAAAAGAAAAAAAAATGAGGAAAAAAAAGATGATCACAGATCTTTGTTCTTAGCCTTCTGTAGAAATTTGAAATGTGCCCAATTTATCTCCCCCAACTTAGAACATTATAAATTCTCTCTCCTCAGATCTTGAATGTTCCTTACTCGATTCTCTATTCTCAAGTTATAACCTTTTTCCCAATCAACAAAATTCAGAAATATTATTTGGATGCTAGGCACTGTTGTAAACTCCCAGAACACATAGGTGAAGAAAACAGGCATATTCCAGCTTCATAGATCTTATATCTAAAAAAGAAAATAAACATGATAAGTTATACAGAGACTTAAAGGTATTGTCAGGGAAGGGGAAATTTCCCCTTCTGCTCCTCTTGAGTTCATTTGGCTGGACTAATAATAAAATTGATGCAAGACAGATGGACAGGAAAAAACAAATTTTAATTATCATATACATAGGTCTTATAGAAATGGGACCTAAGAAGTGGTCAAAGCAGGCAGTTTTGTACTTTTTAGACAAAGAAATAATACATCTATGAGGAACTGACAGGACAAGGGAAAAAAAAGACAACTTTGGGTGCTCAGTTAGTAAAGAATCTAACCAGACTCTGGACTTGGGTTAGCAAATTAATCAAGTATCATACATTTGTTTATATAGACTTTTAGGCCAAATTTCCTATCTGTCTCTAGAGATAAAGGTATTCTTCTTTCTCCAGAATCAGAGAAGAATGAGAGATTACTTTCACATGATTAGTTTCTGCTTTCAGTAAGACAGAGGGGAGGCTCAGAACATCCCTCTTCATTGGCCATTCCTTAAGTAATTTTAACTCAAAATTATGAAAATGTCATTGGAGCATATTTTGGGGTAGCCTTCGCTGAACCCCAACAGTATGATATATTTATCTAGTCTCAGGGTTTTAAGTAGGAAGTAATGGCACCTGAAATTATATCTGCAATTCAAATTTCTCCCTTAAGCTCCAAATTCATATTTTATATATATATATATATGTATATATATATTTATATCTTCATCCCCAGTATTACTGCTTTGATATCCAAAGGATGTCTTAAATTTAACTTCTTCAAAACAGATTTTTTGCTAATAAGATACTCATAATACAATCAGAAAATAGCACAACTCTGCATATATTTAGGGAAAAAATGTGACGGAACTTCCCCGGAGGTGCAGTTGTTAAGGCTCCATGCTCTTAATACTGGGGGCAAAGGTTCAATTTCTGGTGGAAGAGCTAAGATCCCACAGGCTACAATGCATGGCCAAAAAAAAAAAAAAAAAAAGAAAGAAGATGAAAAGAAAAAATCTAACCATCAATAAACAAGTATGCATTGAGAGCCTTGGTGTTCGTACCTCATACAAGTCTCCTCTGAGTCGTCTCTTGACTTTGTGTATTTGCAAGAAACTCAGACTCATACCCCACTCCAGCCATTGCCTTGGGCGATTCACTGACTACAGGCTATGAGAGGCCACTACTCCCAGAGCCCTTGGCTACTCCCACTTATTCTGATGCAAACTCAGAAGAACAGGGCAGTTATCTTCCTTTGGGGCAACTTTGATAAATGACAGAAAGGGGATTCAAAGGAGACCAAGTAGATAAATTGCTCATCCTTTTTCCTTAAAATGGTTTGTTTCAAGGTAGTCTTTGTGGAGATGTCTCAAGTAACTGAACTCTTGTCCGCCTGCCTGCTCAGTTGCTTAATCTTGACAGACTCTGGACTATAGCCTACCCCCCCCCCCACCCTTGGTTTCTCTCTCCATGGGATTCTTTTCTCCTCCAGGGGATCTTCCTAATTCAGGGATTCAACCCATGTCTCCTGTGTCTCTTGCTTTGGCACTCAGGTTCTTTACCACTGAGCCACCTGGGAAGCCCTAACTGAGCTCTTAGCTAAGTGTTAAGAGCAGGTGTCCCTGCCGGATTGAATAGCTATGCCTTTCTACAGCCCTTTGTGAAGCAGGAACCAGCACAGGACTGCATCACCTTGCGCTGCTGCCAATCCTTTAAAGCCCCATTTCTTAGTTTCTTCCCTCTATTCCTTGGGGTTGCACCTCCTCAATAAAAAAACCCACATATTTTGAGATATTGAATGCTGTGTTTACTTAAAAAATATCACCTAGTTAGCAAACATCACACAGTCAAAATCTGGAACTGAAGAGTGTGTTAAAAATTAAACATCTTTTACAAATGAGCAAACACAGACCCAAAGAAACTACACGATTTATTCAAAGTCAGAGTTTAGTTTCTGGCAAATGAGAGCTTTATTTCTTGTTCCAGGAGGAAAAACTAATTTCACTAGAGCATGAACTTGCTGGACTCTTGAGATACATAAGCAGTTTGGAGAGTATAACTTTGCTGTTCCCCACAAGATGATTAGAAAGCCAATCTATCATCAGATAACAACATGATCATTGTATGTTTAGATATTGTGCATTGAGACCCAGATCTTGATAAATCAGTTATTTCAAACCCAAAGCAAATGTTTTCAGTACTTGTTCAGGTAACCATGTATATATAGAATTTAACTCATCTTTTGATTTAAAAGATGGCTTTTGAAAATGTTGAATTTCTTTTCTCCTAATCTGAAAGTGTTCAGAGAAAAGAAGCACCAGAGCCTTCTTTATCCATATTTATCAGGCCACATTTTATAGGCACACTTTTGTGTAAATTAATGTTTGTTTTTCTCAAGGTCTACTTTGAAATATGCAGGTATCATCAGCATTCGTGTAATCCAAATTATTCAGCTTTACTTAGACCATATATAGTAAGTCAAAGGGCCAACAAAACCTGTGTCAACACAAGATACTTATTGCCTAGTGTCATACTCCATAAAAGGAATACAATGCAGTCAATGCCATTGATGTCTAAATAAATGGGGCTTAGGTATGTAGAGCTTTTATTACAAATACAATAGCGAGTCGCTTATCTAGACCCATTAATGCACCTCTCCTATACTTTCCTTCTCTTTTTTGCATCAATTCTCTGCTAAGTTATATGCATAGAAATGGAAATATCTTCTAGTCAAAATGTTATCAGGGAATGATTTTAACCAGGGATACCATTTTGAGAACAGTGACCTTGAAAAGCAGGTTAGAGATTTTAAATTTGAAGATGCTCTTTAAAGAGAAGTTGAGATGCTTAAAGATCAAAGAAAGACGATTAATACTAGTATTATACCAAAGTTGTCCAGAGATGAAATGGGCAACTTTATAAACCTAAGAGCTCTCTCTATCAGAACTCAGTTGGATAATCATTACATTGATCAACGAATTAGACTGGTATTTTATTTCAATCTTGATGTTTACTTTCACCAAGAGATATATTCTTTCACCTGGAGATGTATCATTATATGCCCTCCCTAGTAACTCAAAAAATCAAAACATTTTAACTATTCACTAGAGCATGATTGGATTTGAATACATAAGCAGTTTGGAGAGTATAACTTTGCTGTTCCCCACAAGATGATTAGAAAGCCAATCTATCATCAGATAACAACATGATCATTGTATGTTTAGATATTGTGCATTGAGACCCAGATCTTGATAAATCAGTTATTTCAAACCCAAAGCAAATGTTTTCAGTACTTGTTCAGGTAACCATGTATATATAGAATTTAACTCATCTTTTGATTTAAAAGATGGCTTTTGAAAATGTTGAATTTCTTTTCTCCTAATCTGAAAGTGTTCAGAGAAAAGAAGCACCAGAGCCTTCTTTATCCATATTTATCAGGCCACATTTTATAGGCACACTTTTGTGTAAATTAATGTTTGTTTTTCTCAAGGTCTACTTTGAAATATGCAGGTATCATCAGCATTCGTGTAATCCAAATTATTCAGCTTTACTTAGACCATATATAGTAAGTCAAAGGGCCAACAAAACCTGTGTCAACACAAGATACTTATTGCCTAGTGTCATACTCCATAAAAGGAATACAATGCAGTCAATGCCATTGATGTCTAAATAAATGGGGCTTAGGTATGTAGAGCTTTTATTACAAATACAATAGCGAGTCGCTTATCTAGACCCATTAATGCACCTCTCCTATACTTTCCTTCTCTTTTTTGCATCAATTCTCTGCTAAGTTATATGCATAGAAATGGAAATATCTTCTAGTCAAAATGTTATCAGGGAATGATTTTAACCAGGGATACCATTTTGAGAACAGTGACCTTGAAAAGCAGGTTAGAGATTTTAAATTTGAAGATGCTCTTTAAAGAGAAGTTGAGATGCTTAAAGATCAAAGAAAGACGATTAATACTAGTATTATACCAAAGTTGTCCAGAGATGAAATGGGCAACTTTATAAACCTAAGAGCTCTCTCTATCAGAACTCAGTTGGATAATCATTACATTGATCAACGAATTAGACTGGTATTTTATTTCAATCTTGATGTTTACTTTCACCAAGAGATATATTCTTTCACCTGGAGATGTATCATTATATGCTCAATCATCATAATCAACCAATAGTAACTTACGGTAAAATAATAGGACATCGAAGTGTTTATAATGCATTTTATTTACATTTTTTTCATAGTGACTTATGATCAGTTAATTATTCCTGATGTTTAACACTAAAGTTTTAAAGCATTTCTAATTTTAGAGCAAAATTTGAATTCTAAATTTAAAATTCTGGAATAGGGATTTCCCTAGCAGTCCACTGGTTAAGACTTGGCCTTCCAGTGCAGGAGGTGCTTATTTGATCCCTGATCAGGGAGCTAAGATTTCACATGCTTCCCGGCCAAAACATAAAATGGAAGCAATATTGTAACAAATTCAATCAAGACTAAAAATGGCCCCCAAAATTGCTGGAGTAAAGGCTTTTCTGAATAGCTTCATTTATTCAAATACTTTCCTTTTAAACATATTTATTTTATATTTTGAATTTGATGCTTTTATTATATGAAGTTCTTAAGAGTCCAAGCCTGCTGTTGGTTGATTCTCCTGACTATAGCTTATGGAGTTTTGTTTCAGCATTTGTTTTATAATTTGAAATTGTGAGTTCATATTGGGTGGGCATCATCTGTGGGTGTCCTGTGTAGCTTACTGGAGTAGGAGGGGTCTCTCCCCAAAGATTCTAGCTCTGATTCTTTCCAGATGTCTCAGAGATGTTTCCTACCAAGGATCACTTTTCACTTTTTAAGAATTTCTTGGTTTGGAGTCTCCTGGGACACACTTGAGGCTGAACACCATATGCAGAAACCCCAGGAAATAGAAATCATTTTATTTTGAACATCTCCCCAACAGTAAAGATAATGAAAATAAGTAAAATTTTATCATTGATAAAACTAGGAGATAACTGTTTCTCCAAACTAATAATGTGTGAATATTAAATGCAGGTACAGAAAATGCTTAGACAGTGTGTCTGAAGAGATAGATTTAAGACCTAATAAGGAAAGTGTGTTTATTTAAAGTCAGTAGAAAACAAGTAACTTCTTACTTGGAATGAAAAGAAAAGGACGCACGAACTGGCAGTATGTGGTTCTTAGAACCATTTTTGAAACCAACCAAATAAAAAGGAAGGCAGGATTGAATGGGGACAATTGGACATGCCATTTGGCAGAAAGCAATTGGTTGGTAGGGCTTCCCTGGTGGCTCAGACTTCCCTACTTGCCAATACAGAAAACTCAGGTTTGATCTCTGGGTTGGGAAGATCCCCTGGAGAAGGAAATAGAAACTCACTTCAGTATTGTTGCCTGGAAAATCCCATGGACAGAAGGCGTCTGGTGTGCCTGAGGTTTCAAAGAGTCAGACACCATTTAGTGACTAAACAACAACAGCAGCAACTGGTTGATAAGGTAGAGCAGAAAAGTAGAACTCTGAAACATGAGCAGTTGTCAATTTCAGTTGCCTGGGAAGAGTCAGAGGTAAAAAGAGATCTCGTGTACACAACTCTGCATTCAAAGGCTCTTAATTTGGGGGACATATTCTTATCATATGAAATGTCTAGAAGTGCCAGGAATGAGTAGCACACTTTAAAATCATTTTATTATCATAAAAATGTGATATATAGAATAATACTCTGCCAAAAGGAAGAAAGGAAGCAAAGACCATAACATAAATGGCAGAAATAGGACACTAACCAGAAAGAAGGTTTTCCTGTGCAGATAAAACTAATGATCAACTATTTTTCTATTTTATTTTCTATTTTGTTACATTTCAGTAGTTCCATGAATTCAAAGAGCTTAATAAAAAACATAGATCTTTTTAAAGGAGACACAAGAGCTCAAGGGTGATAGACTGCAACAAAGGTATGAGATAAAATACAATGTATTAGAAGAGTTAAAGAGAGAAATAGAAAAGAAAATAATGACAAAATTAAATCCATATTTAAAGTAGCACATATGAGAATAGAAAATTGTGAAAAAGTGTGATGAGGAACATGGATGAGGGAATGGTTATATTGAAAAATAAGAAAAGACTTTTTAAATGAAAAATAATGAGATATGGGACATCCCTGGTGGTCCATTTGTTAAGACTCAGGCTTCCACTGCAGGGAGTGAAAGTCTGATCCATGGTCAGGGAACCAAGATCCCACATGCTGTGTGGCATGGCCAAAAAAAATTAGATACGGAATGTAGACAAAGGCAACATATTTATAACTCATGTCCTGAAAGACAGTAGCAAAAATAATAGAACAAATAGTATGCACATATATAATTGTAAAAACATTCCAGTAATAAGGATATCATAGCACTTATCAGAATTTTATTCTAAAAATTCAACCTTGGTTGAGGTGAGATAACAAAATCCTGATATACTCTCCCTTCTTAAATAAGTAGGAAAGTATTCAAGGCAAACCATGAGTCTGGTCGTGCCTGAGATTTCAAAGAGTCAGACACCATTTAGTGACTAAACAACAACAGCAGCAACTGGTTGATAAGGTAGAGCAGAAAAGTAGAACTCTGAAACATGAGCAGTTGTCAATTTCAGTTGCCTGGGAAGAGTCAGAGGTAAAAAGAGATCTCGTGTACACAACTCTGCATTCAAAGGCTCTTAATTTGGGGGACATATTCTTATCATATGAAATGTCTAGAAGTGCCAGGAATGAGTAGCACACTTTAAAATCATTTTATTATCATAAAAATGTGATATATAGAATAATACTCTGCCAAAAGGAAGAAAGGAAGCAAAGACCATAACATAAATGGCAGAAATAGGACACTAACCAGAAAGAAGGTTTTCCTGTGCAGATAAAACTAATGATCAACTATTTTTCTATTTTATTTTCTATTTTGTTACATTTCAGTAGTTCCATGAATTCAAAGAGCTTAATAAAAAACATAGATCTTTTTAAAGGAGACACAAGAGCTCAAGGGTGATAGACTGCAACAAAGGTATGAGATAAAATACAATGTATTAGAAGAGTTAAAGAGAGAAATAGAAAAGAAAATAATGACAAAATTAAATCCATATTTAAAGTAGCACATATGAGAATAGAAAATTGTGAAAAAGTGTGATGAGGAACATGGATGAGGGAATGGTTATATTGAAAAATAAGAAAAGACTTTTTAAATGAAAAATAATGAGATATGGGACATCCCTGGTGGTCCATTTGTTAAGACTCAGGCTTCCACTGCAGGGAGTGAAAGTCTGATCCATGGTCAGGGAACCAAGATCCCACATGCTGTGTGGCATGGCCAAAAAAAATTAGATACGGAATGTAGACAAAGGCAACATATTTATAACTCATGTCCTGAAAGACAGTAGCAAAAATAATAGAACAAATAGTATGCACATATATAATTGTAAAAACATTCCAGTAATAAGGATATCATAGCACTTATCAGAATTTTATTCTAAAAATTCAACCTTGGTTGAGGTGAGATAACAAAATCCTGATATACTCTCCCTTCTTAAATAAGTAGGAAAGTATTCAAGGCATAGGAATTTGTGGTTTCTCAGACTTGCACAACAGGCAGCCCAAGAACATGACACTGATCCATAGTAACAGTTGATTGAGTGGATTCATCATGCCTGTAGTATCAAGAGTATTTAAATATGCACTGATGATATGATCAGACGTCTCACATAGAGAGTTTCTCAAATGACGGGGAGGGGATTTCCCTGGTGGCTTGGTGGATAAGAATCCACCTGCCAAGGCAGGGGATAAGGGTTCAATATTGGGTCCAGGAAGATCCCACATACTGAGGGGCAACTAAGCTTGTGTGCCACAGCTACTGAGCCCACACACCTAGAGCCCATTCTCCGCAAGAGAAGCCACTGCAGTGAGAAACCCATGTGCAGCAACCACACAGAGTGAACAAGTTATAGTTTCTCAGTCATGTCCAACTCTGAAAGCCAGTGCAAAGCAAAGAAGACCCAGTGCAGCCAAAAATAACACAGATAAATAAAACTTTTTAAAAAAACAGATGGGGAAACCCATGTCTATACAAAAACTTATACACGAAAGTTCATAATAACTTTATTTGCAATTAACAAAACTTGAGTAAAACTATCTATAAACTGGCAAGTGGATAAACAAAATATGGCATATCCATACAGTGGCTATTCCCAAGCATAAAAAGGAATGAATTATTTATACATGCAAAAATATATTCCTCTCAAAAGCATCATGTTGAGTAAAAGAAACCAGATACAAAAGTGCATATACTCTATGACACCATGCACATAATGTATAAAATTCTAAAATGCAAACTAATATATAATGTCACAAAATAAGCCTGTGGTCACCTGGAATCAGTATGAAAGGCAGCAATTAATTATTAAGAGGTATAGGAAAACTTGCAATGAGATGTGTACATCTTTCAAAATTCATCAAACTGTATTTTAAATATGTTTAGTTTCTTGTATGTGAATTTTACCCCAATTAAGTTATTAACCAAAAGAACCCTCTTGGGGGCTTCCCTGGTTGTCCAGTGGGTGAAGAGTCCACCTTGCAAGCAGCACTGGTTGGATCCCTAGCCTGGGAAGATCCTACATGCCAAGGAACAGCTGAGCAAGTGTGTCCAATTACGAGCCAGCACTCTGGAGTGTATGTGCCCAGAGACATGCACTACATGCACATGCGCAGAGTACTCTGCAATGAGAAAGGCCACTGTGACGGGAGGTCCACACCAGCCAAAGAATAAAGATGGATGGAAAATGAATGATGACTTAGAGGAAAAAAGAAAAAAAATCTTCAAAAAAAGATAATGCTCTCCCATGAATGAAGAACACATAAATATAATGAAGAAAAATTTTGCACTAATTTTGTATATTTTGAACTATTTTTCTTATTTTACATACTACGATATTTAAAAGGAAATCATTTCCATAGGCTGGAAAGTCATTTATTAAGATACAATGTCCAAGCTCAGTTTTCAATGTTCATAATATAAAGAAAAGATGCATACTTAATACTACTATATAAACCTATCCATTCATACATATATAAAGACATGTATGAGGGAGAGACATAGAGACATATTTATTGGGAGAACTCTTAACGTCAACATCATGCCTTAAGTGAAAAGCAGAAGCATTCTATTAAAGTCAGATATAGGACAAAGATTCCTTTATCACTGTAACTTAACATTCTCTCAGAATTATTAACCAAGAAAGAGAGAAGAATTATAATTACTGAAAGGAGAAAATAAATTTATCTTTAGGTTAAGTTGAAATTATACAACTAAAAATTCTACAGAATTTAAAACCATGAAGA
This sequence comes from Tragulus kanchil, assembly GCA_022376925.1. Lineage (NCBI taxonomy): Eukaryota > Metazoa > Chordata > Mammalia > Artiodactyla > Tragulidae > Tragulus > Tragulus kanchil. Next base: position 68,923,364 of record JAIOJX010000003.1, on the reverse strand, counting down.
GTGGGCAGGGTTTTTGTCCATGTAAAGGGCTAAATCAATATTATCCTCAAGCATATAAAAGAAACCAGATACAAAAGTGCATCATGCAAACTGTATAAAATTCTAAAATGCAAACTAATATATAATGTCACAAAATAAGCCTGTGGTCACCTGGAATCAGTATGAAAGGCAGCAATTAATTATTAAGAGGTATAGGAAAACTTGCAATGAGATGTGTACATCTTTCAAAATTCATCAAACTGTATTTTAAATATGTTTAGTTTCTTGTATGTGAATTTTACCCCAATTAAGTTATTAACCAAAAGAACCCTCTTGGGGGCTTCCCTGGTTGTCCAGTGGGTGAAGAGTCCACCTTGCAAGCAGCACTGGTTGGATCCCTAGCCTGGGAAGATCCTACATGCCAAGGAACAGCTGAGCAAGTGTGTCCAATTACGAGCCAGCACTCTGGAGTGTATGTGCCCAGAGACATGCACTACATGCACATGCGCAGAGTACTCTGCAATGAGAAAGGCCACTGTGACGGGAGGTCCACACCAGCCAAAGAATAAAGATGGATGGAAAATGAATGATGACTTAGAGGAAAAAAGAAAAAAAATCTTCAAAAAAAGATAATGCTCTCCCATGAATGAAGAACACATAAATATAATGAAGAAAAATTTTGCACTAATTTTGTATATTTTGAACTATTTTTCTTATTTTACATACTACGATATTTAAAAGGAAATCATTTCCATAGGCTGGAAAGTCATTTATTAAGATACAATGTCCAAGCTCAGTTTTCAATGTTCATAATATAAAGAAAAGATGCATACTTAATACTACTATATAAACCTATCCATTCATACATATATAAAGACATGTATGAGGGAGAGACATAGAGACATATTTATTGGGAGAACTCTTAACGTCAACATCATGCCTTAAGTGAAAAGCAGAAGCATTCTATTAAAGTCAGATATAGGACAAAGATTCCTTTATCACTGTAACTTAACATTCTCTCAGAATTATTAACCAAGAAAAGAGAGAAGAATTATAATTACTGAAAGGAGAAAATAAATTTATCTTTAGGTTAAGTTGAAATTATACAACTAAAAAATTCTACAGAATTTAAAAACCATGAAGAGTGGCAGAGTCCAGCAGGTTGGACTGGGCGCATTATTCATACAAACTTAATAGCCTCCTATGTAAGGACTAATGATTTAAAAAGGAGATTGGAAGACCAAAAAAAAAAAAAAACCAGTACCAGAAATTCTGTAAGAAATATTAATTGGAAAAAAGGTACAGAACACTATCAGAAGCTATTCTTTGTGTTTAAAATTTTATAAATACTATTTTTCATGCACAGTTTATCTCTGGAAAAAAATTCAGGAGCTGTTTAATAGATAATGTGTTACAGAACTTGTCATGTCTTCCCAAGGTATGTATGTCTCATGTACGAAAGCTGAGTTCTTGGAATCCTTGGTCCTCTAAGTTCTTGTTGCCTGCCAAGTTGGCATCACCTGTGAGCTTGTTAGAAATGCATAATCTCAGGCCTTGCCCAAGATACAATTTGAATTCAATTTGTATTTTAATAAAACTACTTTGCTGCTGACATGAACATTAACGGGTGCGATGCATTGCTCTAAGAAATCACTTCATATTTGTTGAGAGTCTGGACAATTTTTTGAGAGAGCCAGAAAGAAAACAGTCCTTTCCAGACCAAAGAAAATCCAGAGTCATCATCAGAGAAGGCATAAAACACAGAAAAAAAAAAATGGGAAGAACCAAGATCCTTCTTTGATTATGTATTTCAAACAATTACTACATTGTCTTGCCTGTCAACACCTAGTCCATCATTCGGGTTGATGTTCTGAAAAAGAATTTTTAAACAGTTACTTTATTTGTTTATTTTTAGATAAATATTTTCAAGAGAGTATTTTGCCGCCAATTAATTGAACCAGCGAAAGAATAAAAACACAGCATGTAGTCTTTTCCAATCTTTTAAGATATCCAGAATTTCAATGATCTATTTGCATAGTAAAGGGGAAAATTATTTTCAGCTGTATCAGCAATCTATAAGTATTTGGTGATGAGAAATTATTTTCATACTAATTAAAGAACACAGTTATTTCTGTTATATTTACACATTCTTTTAAAGTGCAGAAGAGTGGAATCAGTATGTGGAAACACTTTCAACTCTTTAGAGAATTTCTATCATATAAATCTTCCACAATATTCCATCTCAAGTAACTGTTTCAGAAAATAATCTTTGAAGAGTGGCAGAGTCCAGCAGGTTGGACTGGGCGCATTATTCATACAAACTTAATAGCCTCCTATGTAAGGACTAATGATTTAAAAAGGAGATTGGAAGACCAAAAAAAAAAAAAAACCAGTACCAGAAATTCTGTAAGAAATATTAATTGGAAAAAAGGTACAGAACACTATCAGAAGCTATTCTTTGTGTTTAAAATTTTATAAATACTATTTTTCATGCACAGTTTATCTCTGGAAAAAAATTCAGGAGCTGTTTAATAGATAATGTGTTACAGAACTTGTCATGTCTTCCCAAGGTATGTATGTCTCATGTACGAAAGCTGAGTTCTTGGAATCCTTGGTCCTCTAAGTTCTTGTTGCCTGCCAAGTTGGCATCACCTGTGAGCTTGTTAGAAATGCATAATCTCAGGCCTTGCCCAAGATACAATTTGAATTCAATTTGTATTTTAATAAAACTACTTTGCTGCTGACATGAACATTAACGGGTGCGATGCATTGCTCTAAGAAATCACTTCATATTTGTTGAGAGTCTGGACAATTTTTTGAGAGAGCCAGAAAGAAAACAGTCCTTTCCAGACCAAAGAAAATCCAGAGTCATCATCAGAGAAGGCATAAAACACAGAAAAAAAAAAATGGGAAGAACCAAGATCCTTCTTTGATTATGTATTTCAAACAATTACTACATTGTCTTGCCTGTCAACACCTAGTCCATCATTCGGGTTGATGTTCTGAAAAAGAATTTTTAAACAGTTACTTTATTTGTTTATTTTTAGATAAATATTTTCAAGAGAGTATTTTGCCGCCAATTAATTGAACCAGCGAAAGAATAAAAACACAGCATGTAGTCTTTTCCAATCTTTTAAGATATCCAGAATTTCAATGATCTATTTGCATAGTAAAGGGGAAAATTATTTTCAGCTGTATCAGCAATCTATAAGTATTTGGTGATGAGAAATTATTTTCATACTAATTAAAGAACACAGTTATTTCTGTTATATTTACACATTCTTTTAAAGTGCAGAAGAGTGGAATCAGTATGTGGAAACACTTTCAACTCTTTAGAGAATTTCTATCATATAAATCTTCCACAATATTCCATCTCAAGTAACTGTTTCAGAAAATAATCTTTGAAAAGTGTTTCCACTGTGATAGTTTCTAGTAGAACATGAAGTTCTATTCCATCGAGTTTATGGTGTTTATATAATTAAAACACAGATGATTGCTCTGAGACACTATTAGGCTTCTGAGGTTTGAGAAACAATAAGAAATGTGACATTATAAAACATCCGTGTTTTAAAATGAGTACCAAGTGAAATATATGAATATTTTCAGCTGTAAATGTGTTAATTATTCACTGACACTGTAGTAGCCCAAAGAATTTGACTCCTAACTAAAAGGAATTCACGTTTGAAAGATTATTTCAGCTGAAGTTGAAATGTTAACTAGAAATAAGTATACTGTAAAGTCAAATGACTGGCAGTGATTTTCATGGTCACGGACAGATTCAGGACTTGATTTCTGGATCTGAGTGGTTATTGCCTGAGTCTTTGGGATTGTCATTGAGTTCGATTGTCTCCAGCTCAGAATGTCTGCCCTCCAACTCAGTGAGCAGGAATGATGGAGGAGACCACTGGAGGCTGTAGCTTTTCACTGGGGATATGGGTGTGTATTCAATATTTAATATACCACTTTGCACTGTATTAGGCATGGTGAAGAATTCCAGCCTCAGAAAGCAGTCATGACTCCTAGGAGCTCTTAGACTCTTTCAAAGAGAGAACAGAGAACTTTCAGGACCAAATCAGGTGGGTCCTTGGAGGCTCCTGCAAGGATTTACTCTGAAAGAAAAAAGAAGCCATGGCAGGGTTTCCAGCAGAGAAGTGACATTATCTCTTTCTATGCAAGGAGAGTGGGCTGCCCAACTGAGAAGATACTGTAGAGGAACAGGGAGAGAGCTAAGGAGCTATTAGTTATTGAGATGAAAAAATGGTGTGGTCTTGACCAAGCTAGAGAGCTGGCTTGCAAGAGATATGAATCATGATATACATACAGTCTGATCTACATGATATAAAGAGACATGGGAAGGCCACTTCCAGGCAGCAAAGAGGGTCCCTCCCACAGACTGGCACAGTATGTGGAAACACTTTCAACTCTTTAGAGAATTTCTATCATATAAATCTTCCACAATATTCCATCTCAAGTAACTGTTTCAGAAAATAATCTTTGAAAAGTGTTTCCACTGTGATAGTTTCTAGTAGAACATGAAGTTCTATTCCATCGAGTTTATGGTGTTTATATAATTAAAACACAGATGATTGCTCTGAGACACTATTAGGCTTCTGAGGTTTGAGAAACAATAAGAAATGTGACATTATAAAACATCCGTGTTTTAAAATGAGTACCAAGTGAAATATATGAATATTTTCAGCTGTAAATGTGTTAATTATTCACTGACACTGTAGTAGCCCAAAGAATTTGACTCCTAACTAAAAGGAATTCACGTTTGAAAGATTATTTCAGCTGAAGTTGAAATGTTAACTAGAAATAAGTATACTGTAAAGTCAAATGACTGGCAGTGATTTTCATGGTCACGGACAGATTCAGGACTTGATTTCTGGATCTGAGTGGTTATTGCCTGAGTCTTTGGGATTGTCATTGAGTTCGATTGTCTCCAGCTCAGAATGTCTGCCCTCCAACTCAGTGAGCAGGAATGATGGAGGAGACCACTGGAGGCTGTAGCTTTTCACTGGGGATATGGGTGTGTATTCAATATTTAATATACCACTTTGCACTGTATTAGGCATGGTGAAGAATTCCAGCCTCAGAAAGCAGTCATGACTCCTAGGAGCTCTTAGACTCTTTCAAAGAGAGAACAGAGAACTTTCAGGACCAAATCAGGTGGGTCCTTGGAGGCTCCTGCAAGGATTTACTCTGAAAGAAAAAAGAAGCCATGGCAGGGTTTCCAGCAGAGAAGTGACATTATCTCTTTCTATGCAAGGAGAGTGGGCTGCCCAACTGAGAAGATACTGTAGAGGAACAGGGAGAGAGCTAAGGAGCTATTAGTTATTGAGATGAAAAAATGGTGTGGTCTTGACCAAGCTAGAGAGCTGGCTTGCAGAGATATGAATTGTTATACCCTGAATCATGATATACATACAGTCTGATCTACATGATATAAAGAGACATGGGAAGGCCACTTCCAGGCAGCAAAAGAGGGTCCCTCCCCACAGCTCAACTTCAGAAGACAGCAGCAGGAGGTCAGCCGAGAAACACCTAGCACAGGATATGACTAGTGTGCCGGGGTGCAAATGACGACTTCAGGATGAACGGATGCTCCAGGAAGAGAAGACAGGGGAATGGAGAAAGCCATGGGCCAAGAAATGCTAGGGACTCCTGACTTCTGGTTTCCATGGGAACAGTTAGCTACCAACTCTACAGTCTGGGAAAACAAGAGTGCTCGTGGGTCATAAAGACGGAGAGGAGCTGATGACCCATCTTAGGAATCATGTCAAACTACCCTCAACCCTTTCCCAACACACAGCATTCTTGTCAGGAACTGCAGAAAGCCAGGTTGACAGAGACCACCATGCCAAGAAACCTGCATGGAAGTGAGGTATTGAACAACAGATTTATTATTTTTCTGCTTGCTAACTTATTCCTGGGGCTATTGCAGTTCTAATGAAGACCCTCAAAATCTTACACCTTGCAATCACATTTCTAGACACTCCATAGTTCAGGAAATCAGGATATGTATCTTGGATGATCCATGTGGACCTAATGTAATCACAAGGGTCTTTAAAAGATGGAAGAAGGAAGCAGAAGAATATATAAGAATAGCGCAATGTGCTGGCCACAAATGTGAACAGCTTCCAGAAGATGCCTCACTCCCAGATCTTCTGGAAGGAATGTAGCTTGCTTACACCTTGATTTTAGCTCAATATGACCCAGTTTGGACTTCTCCAGAACTGTCAGAGAATAAACTTGCGTTAGTTTAGAGATTGTAGGAATTTGTTCAGCAGCAAGAGGAAATTAACATAGATAGCATGTGAAACTACCTATACCCCTACTTTTGCTTCCTTCTCCTTACCCTGAATGCAGTTACTTCTGACCAAACTTTAACCAATCCAGAGTGGTGTCTGTAGGATCCAGCATGGTGCCCAGTACACAGTGGACACTTGGAAAATGTCTGTTGAATTAATAAATGAATGAGAGACTATTCCAGCTTTACCTTTAGTTATCTATTCCAGGTTTATTTTTCTAGTATACTATGTGCATATTTTGGGGGTGGGGGGAGGCGGGGTGGGGTGGGGATGGAGGGGGCAGGTGGGCCACTTCTATTGGTCTTTCATTTATTCAGTTTCATCCATCTTTGTTCTTTGGCCCGTGTGGGCCTCCCATCGCGGTGGCCTCTGTTGTCACAGAGCACTGGCTCTGGGCGCATGCGCTCCAGAGCTCCAGCTCAGTAATTGGACACATCTGTCCAGCCGCTCCGCGGCAGGTGGGATCTTCCCAGGCCAGAGATCAAACCAGTGCCCCTTGCACTGCAAGGCGGTGTCCTTACCCACTGGACCACCAGGGAAGCCTCTACTCTGTGCATTTTTTATGACTTTGGAACTGACAGTGATTTCATGGACAGACCAAACAGAGCAGCTAACTGGGAGGCTTCTTATTGGCAATCAGATATATAAGTGGATATCATTAGCAGTTCACTTCCCTGCTACTTTTCTTACATTTGAGGCTAAAGTTCAGCTGTTGTAAATCACTTTGGTTGCCATTTTAAAAGACTCACAGAATGAATGGATCCTAGAACATAAACCTTGAGAATGCAGTCTGAGACAAAAGCTTGTGAAAACCAGCAGAAAGCCTGAGCAGAAAACCCGAAGGGCTCTAATTTGGAACTATAAATTTTGACATTTTCTTTTCCCTTTCTCCAAAAAACTGTTAAGCTGTAACTTAATGGTTTTCAGTTATTATTACTTATAATCATATATCTGGAGGGGCCCCTCCCTCCTGTAGCCACATTGAAACACCTTATCTCATCGGTAACAGGGCTGTGAAAGGTGGTGCTGCATTCATTTTAGCTGTTTTTCATCGAAAATTATTCATACACTGAAAAAAACCTCTGTTTACTAATCACTGCCATGGAATTATTCATAATAAAAATAATTCTGAGTACTTTGAACATTTAACACCTTATTCACAGCATTTCACACACTTCAGAAAAATAGTTTTCATTAGAAAATAGAGAAAAACCTCAGAAAAAGCAGCTTACCCCACCACATTACTTTAAGTTATGTAAGTAACCTTTTTTTTTTTTTAATTTGTTGCTCATTCTTTCTGATTTCCTTCCCATTTCAAGATTTTAACCAATTATCTTCAAAGTGGGCCTTGAGGTTGGCATGTAATTTCAAATTATTGCATTGAAAACACTTTAAGGATGAAAGTCACAACTGAAAGAGTAAATTTGCTAGGTTAATGCTAAGAAAATTCAAAGTGACCCTCCAAAGCTAGAGACTTGCCAAGGACTGCCAGCCATGTCCTGATGTTGAGAGGGGCTGGCGTGGCACCCCTAGCTACTCCCTGGTGTTTTCCTGTTAAATATTAACATTATTAAGGACATTAACACTAGCGGAGGCCACTCTAGGACTGTGTTGGAACAAGACAAAAATGAGACCAGTCTATAATTATGTATGAACACTGAAAAAATGTTCTGAAGCTCCCTCCATTCCTCCATCTTGCCTGATATGACAAAATACGACTTATTTACTAATATGGATTGAGTTTCTTCATTCGAGATCAGATCAGATTTATTGAGACCCTCAAAGAATATCTTCCTGACAATGCTTTATCAGAGTGAAGCCCTGCTCCCTTAAATCCTTCACAAAGCCACCTAACCAAAGCCCAGACCCTCCACGGAGTTAAGTCGTTCTTAATACCTGGTTACTCTGATGTCTTGCATTTTGCCTGTGCTGTGTGTTTCTTGTCATTGCTGTCAGCAGTCAACTCAGTTCACTCAACTCACATGTATTTCTGGAGGCCTTAGGTCAGAGAGCACTGATGTTTCAGAGAAGAAAGTCTAAAAGATCATAAAACCTGTTTGTTCAATTTTTGTATGTTATTTATATACTCTAAACTTCTTTTGAGCACAAGATCTAGTTTAATTCTAAGCAGTGAGGATTCTTCAGTAAAAATGAAAAAGTTCTAGTTCTTATGGTCTTTGGGGATTCTCTGCTGGCTCCAGGGTAAACAACCCACCTGTCAATACAGGAGATGTGTCTTTGATCCCTAAATCAGGAAGATCCCCCCTGGAGAAAGGAAATGGCAATTCACTTTAGTATTCTTGCCTGGGAAATCCCATAGACAGAGGAGCTTGGAGGGTTACAGTCTATGGGGTTGCAAAAGAGTTGGACATGTAGCTACTAAACAAAATCTTATGGTCTTCAGATTATACAGTATTGGGTCTGACGGTCATATTTGAAAGGGATTAAGTGTTTTCTCGGAGTACTGAGGAAAATCCATTTGTATGTAACTAGTTGTTCTTCTGGATACCTGTGTGTAATTTTCTCTGTGTAGCACTGTTCTTAGGGTTTCTTAACAAAGAAATGTACATTAGGAAAAAATTATCCTACAGCGTACACAGTTGTATAGAGAAGGTAGCAGACGGCTGTGCTTAAGGAAAGTATTCTATGTGTTCTTTATACGACCATGCATTAATATGCTATTTTTATCTGTAGAACTGCATCACTGTTTTTGTTGTTCTGAAAGAGACTTTCTTGTAAATTCTCTAAGCTTTTATCATCTATGTATCAAATATTGGCAATTCGTTCATCTTCATGCCCCTTTTAAGTATGGATTACATTTTTAGTATTTTAGTATTTATGTTCTTCAATATTGTAATTTTTATTGTGTGTGTGTATGTGTGTGTGTGTTCATTTGCCTGGTCATGTCTGACTCTTTGTGACCTCATGGACTGCAGCAGGCCAGGCCTCTCTGTCCTTCACCATTTCCCAAAGTTTGCTCAAGTTCATATTCATTGCATTGGTGATGCCATCCAGCCATCTCATCCTCTGATGCTGTCTCCTTCTGCTCTCAGTCTTTCCCATCATCAGGGACTTTTCCAATGAAAAGTCCAACTTTTATTGTAGGTCCTTCAAATTATATATCAGTAAGAGACTTATTAGGAGGATAAACTCAGCCTGTTAATTTACAGAGTGAACAGGATTTCACAGGCTTTTTTCTCCTGAATATTCCATGTTAGACAAGCTGAATCCTTTGTGGCTCAGTGGTAAAGAATCTGCCTGCCATACAGGAGAACTGGGTTCAATCCCTGGGTTGGGAAGATCTCCTGGAGGAGGGCATGGCAACCCACTCCAGTATTCTTGCCTGGAGAATTCCATGGACAGAGGAGCCTGGAAGGTTACAGTCTATAGGGCTGCAGAGTCAGACATGACCTAAGTGACTTAGCATGCACACACACACTCACTTGTCATGGTTACATTTTAAGAGCATGGTGGCTGTGCCATATTTCTCTACATACTTTTACCTAAAGATACATGGATGTGAGAAATGGACCATAAAGAAGCCTGAGCGCCAAAGAATTGAAGGCTAGAGAAGACTCTTGAAAGTCCCTTGGACTGCAAGGAGATCAAATCAGTCAATCCTAAAGGAAATTCACCCTGAATATTTATTGGAAGGACTGATGCTAAACCTGAAGCTCCAATATTTTGGCCACATGATGCAAAGAGCTGACTCACTGGAAAAGACCTTGATGCTGGAAAGATTGAGGGCAGAAAGAGAAGAGTACGACAGGATGAGATGGTTGGATGGCATCAGCAACTCTATGGACATGAGTTTGAGCAAATTCCGGGAGACAGTAAAGGACAGGGAAGGCTGGCATGCTGCAGTCCATGCGCAAAAGAGTTATGGGGCAAAGAGTTGGACACAACTTAGCAACTAAACAAGAACAAGGCTAAATACTGTGTTAGAGAATATGGAATGATAATGTTATTCTATCATTTCAAAAGAGTACTTTTAAATCAAGATAGATTAATGAGAAAAATATAATTAATAACCCAAATATTCTCTCTCCCTGACCCCCAACTTCTTACTTTATTTCCAAATCATACCACCAGGTGATATTGGATTTTGTTGTTTGTTTGTTTCTTAAATTTTCTTATTGGGTATAATTGCCTTCCAATGTTGTGTTAGTTTCTGCTGTACAGTGACGTGAATCAGCCATCAGTATACATATATCCCCTCCCTCGTGAGTCTGCCTCCCACTTCCTCCTCCCACCTCGCTTGGTCATCACAGACCCCCAAGCTGAGCTCCCTGTATTACACAGCAGCTTCCCACTAGCAATCTCTTACACGTGGTCTAGTCAGACTTCCAGAGAGGGCATGGGCAACCCCAAACTTCCAAAGTATTCTGCCTGCCATACAGGAGAACTGGGTTCAATCCCTGGGTTGGGAAGATCTCCTGGAGGAGGGCATGGCAACCCACTCCAGTATTCTTGCCTGGAGAATTCCATGGACAGAGGAGCCTGGAAGGTTACAGTCTATAGGGCTGCAGAGTCAGACATGACCTAAGTGACTTAGCATGCACACACACACTCACTTGTCATGGTTACATTTTAAGAGCATGGTGGCTGTGCCATATTTCTCTACATACTTTTACCTAAAGATACATGGATGTGAGAAATGGACCATAAAGAAGCCTGAGCGCCAAAGAATTGAAGGCTAGAGAAGACTCTTGAAAGTCCCTTGGACTGCAAGGAGATCAAATCAGTCAATCCTAAAGGAAATTCACCCTGAATATTTATTGGAAGGACTGATGCTAAACCTGAAGCTCCAATATTTTGGCCACATGATGCAAAGAGCTGACTCACTGGAAAAGACCTTGATGCTGGAAAGATTGAGGGCAGAAAGAGAAGAGTACGACAGGATGAGATGGTTGGATGGCATCAGCAACTCTATGGACATGAGTTTGAGCAAATTCCGGGAGACAGTAAAGGACAGGGAAGGCTGGCATGCTGCAGTCCATGCGCAAAAGAGTTATGGGGCAAAGAGTTGGACACAACTTAGCAACTAAACAAGAACAAGGCTAAATACTGTGTTAGAGAATATGGAATGATAATGTTATTCTATCATTTCAAAAGAGTACTTTTAAATCAAGATAGATTAATGAGAAAAATATAATTAATAACCCAAATATTCTCTCTCCCTGACCCCCAACTTCTTACTTTATTTCCAAATCATACCACCAGGTGATATTGGATTTTGTTGTTTGTTTGTTTCTTAAATTTTCTTATTGGGTATAATTGCCTTCCAATGTTGTGTTAGTTTCTGCTGTACAGTGACGTGAATCAGCCATCAGTATACATATATCCCCTCCCTCGTGAGTCTGCCTCCCACTTCCTCCTCCCACCTCGCTTGGTCATCACAGACCCCCAAGCTGAGCTCCCTGTATTACACAGCAGCTTCCCACTAGCAATCTCTTTTACACGTGGTCGTGTAAATGCCAGTGTCAATACTTCTTTCTCAGTGTGTCCCACCCTCTCCTCCTCCCCCTGGGTGCACATGTCCGTTCCCTACATCTGCATCTTTTTCTGCCCTGCGAATGGACTTCTGTATACCCATTTTCAGATTCCACATACATGCATTGATATACAGTATTTATTTTTCTTTGTCAGACTTATTTCACTCTGTATGACAGACTGTCACCAGGTGATTTTTGGCTCATGGGGGTTCCCTGGAATATGGCGGTCCTGAACATACAGAGTGGGGTCAACCAAAATGAATGCTCTGTGGAACACTTTTTACCATGTAATCCATCAATTTTATCCATCTATCAAGATTTTACCTTATGATTATACCGAACGTAAGAAATGAGCCTTGGTTAGGAAGGTGGAGTAGGTCAAACAGAAAACAAGCAGTTGGTGAGCAACACACGTTGATCTTTCATGACATAGCTTTGGTCTGACTCAGAACAGGATGGAATTTTCAAACCATTTTCCTTTAAACCTTCTATTTAGAATTTGGTGCACTTCTAGGTAATCTGTTCTTCATTTATCAATGATAAAAACAGTGAACAAATTAATTGCTAACATGAAAGTGCTATAATCTCTCATAATTATACTGATTTGAAGAGTCCATGTGGGTGGACTGTTATTAAGTATTGGCACAATTTGTTCCTGAGTAGGTGGCCATGCTGTGCCCAATGTGTCAGGAAATAAGATTGGATCCAAATGAATGCAATGCATTTTCTTTATCAAGATGTATTTAAACACTGAGGAACATGAGCTGTATTGTCAGACTTGGTCTTAGAGTAAAAGTCAAAGCACCTCAGCCCATGCAGGAAAAAAGTCTTTTATGATTTTGTATTTGTATGTCTCTATTGCTTCACAGTTTTCACAGGAGGCCGTGGCTGTGTTCCCTACTTTCCCAGGCTTCAGGATATTTTTGTGTTTTCTTCTTAGCCAGGATGATTTCCTTACCTCTTCTGCCAATCTCGAAAGAGATTATCCTGCTCATGTTTTACTGACGCTCCCTGTATTCCCCCCCCCACCTCGCTTGGTCATCACAGACCCCAAGCTGAGCTCCTGTATTACACAGCAGCTAGCAATCTCTTTACACGTGGTCGTAAATGCCAGTGTCAATACTTCTTTCTCAGTGTGTCCCACCCTCTCCTCCTCCCCCTGGGTGCACATGTCCGTTCCCTACATCTGCATCTTTTTCTGCCCTGCGAATGGACTTCTGTATACCCATTTTCAGATTCCACATACATGCATTGATATACAGTATTTATTTTTCTTTGTCAGACTTATTTCACTCTGTATGACAGACTGTCACCAGGTGATTTTTGGCTCATGGGGGTTCCCTGGAATATGGCGGTCCTGAACATACAGAGTGGGGTCAACCAAAATGAATGCTCTGTGGAACACTTTTTACCATGTAATCCATCAATTTTATCCATCTATCAAGATTTTACCTTATGATTATACCGAACGTAAGAAATGAGCCTTGGTTAGGAAGGTGGAGTAGGTCAAACAGAAAACAAGCAGTTGGTGAGCAACACACGTTGATCTTTCATGACATAGCTTTGGTCTGACTCAGAACAGGATGGAATTTTCAAACCATTTTCCTTTAAACCTTCTATTTAGAATTTGGTGCACTTCTAGGTAATCTGTTCTTCATTTATCAATGATAAAAACAGTGAACAAATTAATTGCTAACATGAAAGTGCTATAATCTCTCATAATTATACTGATTTGAAGAGTCCATGTGGGTGGACTGTTATTAAGTATTGGCACAATTTGTTCCTGAGTAGGTGGCCATGCTGTGCCCAATGTGTCAGGAAATAAGATTGGATCCAAATGAATGCAATGCATTTTCTTTATCAAGATGTATTTAAACACTGAGGAACATGAGCTGTATTGTCAGACTTGGTCTTAGAGTAAAAGTCAAAGCACCTCAGCCCATGCAGGAAAAAAGTCTTTTATGATTTTGTATTTGTATGTCTCTATTGCTTCACAGTTTTCACAGGAGGCCGTGGCTGTGTTCCCTACTTTCCCAGGCTTCAGGATATTTTTGTGTTTTCTTCTTAGCCAGGATGATTTCCTTACCTCTTCTGCCAATCTCGAAAGAGATTATCCTGCTCATGTTTTCCAATTCTGTCCCCAAGTCATCTCTCCTGGGGCTTCCCAGGTGGGTCAGTGGTCAAGAATCCAGCTGACAGTGCAGGAGACATAAGAGACACAGATTCCCTAAATCTCCGTCACGAATGAATGGATAAAGAAGCTCTGGTACATATATACAACAGAATACTACTCAAATGTAAAAAGAAATGCAGAAGAATCAGTCCTAATGAGGTGACTGGATCTAGAACCTATCATAAAAAGTGAAGTAAGTCAAAAAGAGAAAGACAAGTACAGTATACTAACACATATATATGGAATCTAGTGAATGGGTAATGATAGCACACGTAGTGAACTGATGGAAAAACAGACTTAGAGAATAGACATATGGACATCGTGGGAAATAAACAGTGGGTGGGAGGCATAGAGGGAGTAACATGGAAAACTATCATATGTGAAAAAGATAGCTATTGTCATTGCACTGTATGAATAGGAGTTCCTACAGGGCTTGGTGCGACAGCCAGGAAGGGTAGGATGGGGGGATTGGGAGTGGGGAGAGGACCAGGGATATGTGTATGACTGATCTGGGAACATACATGTCTGTGAACAACAAAACTCTGTAATAATTTTTTAAAAATTAAAAACAAATAAAATAAAGGGCAGAGGTGAAAGAGACACAGGTTTCATCCCTGGGTTGGGAAGATCCCCTGGAGAAGGGAATGGCAATCCATTGCCTTCAGATTCTATATTTATGCATGCACACACACACAAACCCCACCTCTCCCAGGAAGCCTTCCTGAATCTTTTGGGTGCTCTGTCCTGTGTTCCTGTAGTACATTGTGGATACTACCATTCATTAAAAGATTTTCTTAATGCCTTTATGGAATTTCTTACATTATTGTTTCTGTTTTATGTTTGTTTTTTTTTCTGGCTATGAGGCATGTGGGATTTTATTTCCTACCAGGTGTCAAACTTGCGTCTGTCACATTGGAAAGCAAAGTCTTAGCCACTGGACTTCCAGGGAAGTCCTGGATACTCACATTCTAAAAATTATCAAATTGTTTTGAGTGCTTGCCTACTCTTCTGCCAATCTCGAAAGAGATTATCCTGCTCATGTTTTCCAATTCTGTCCCCAAGTCATCTCTCCTGGGGCTTCCCAGGTGGGTCAGTGGTCAAGAATCCAGCTGACAGTGCAGGAGACATAAGAGACACAGATTCCCTAAATCTCCGTCACGAATGAATGGATAAAGAAGCTCTGGTACATATATACAACAGAATACTACTCAAATGTAAAAAGAAATGCAGAAGAATCAGTCCTAATGAGGTGACTGGATCTAGAACCTATCATAAAAAGTGAAGTAAGTCAAAAAGAGAAAGACAAGTACAGTATACTAACACATATATATGGAATCTAGTGAATGGGTAATGATAGCACACGTAGTGAACTGATGGAAAAACAGACTTAGAGAATAGACATATGGACATCGTGGGAAATAAACAGTGGGTGGGAGGCATAGAGGGAGTAACATGGAAAACTATCATATGTGAAAAAGATAGCTATTGTCATTGCACTGTATGAATAGGAGTTCCTACAGGGCTTGGTGCGACAGCCAGGAAGGGTAGGATGGGGGGATTGGGAGTGGGGAGAGGACCAGGGATATGTGTATGACTGATCTGGGAACATACATGTCTGTGAACAACAAAACTCTGTAATAATTTTTTAAAAATTAAAAACAAATAAAATAAAGGGCAGAGGTGAAAGAGACACAGGTTTCATCCCTGGGTTGGGAAGATCCCCTGGAGAAGGGAATGGCAATCCATTGCCTTCAGATTCTATATTTATGCATGCACACACACACAAACCCCACCTCTCCTAGGAAGCCTTCCTGAATCTTTTGGGTGCTCTGTCCTGTGTTCCTGTAGTACATTGTGGATACTACCATTCATTAAAAGATTTTCTTAATGCCTTTATGGAATTTCTTACATTATTGTTTCTGTTTTATGTTTGTTTTTTTTTTTTTCTGGCTATGAGGCATGTGGGATTTTATTTCCTACCAGGTGTCAAACTTGCGTCTGTCACATTGGAAAGCAAAGTCTTAGCCACTGGACTTCCAGGGAAGTCCTGGATACTCACATTCTAAAAATTATCAAATTGTTTTGAGTGCTTGCCTCCTTGCCTACTCTCCAGTTATATTGCAAGAAACAAGTACAAGAACATGATCTCATTCATAGTTACAGTCTTGCCTTTTCAATAACTTGAATGAATGACTTTAGTGAATCTCAGTGCATGAATACATCTATATTAGTAAACGATTGATTCATTAATCTAAATAACCCAGTTAGAAACCTGTTTTAAAGGAAATAGCTAAGTAGAACTTTCCTAATTTTAATGGATCTAAATATGTATATTGATATGCTGTTTTTTTGTTTTTGTTGTTTATTTTCTGTTGAAACTAGGATAGGAGAACATTTCTACATCCGAGTTCCTCATAGCTTTTTTCACAATAGACAAAAGGTAGAAACACACCAAATCTCTATTGACAGGTGACTGGACAAACTAAATATGGTCTATACATACAATAGGATATGAGTCAGCCTTTAAAGAGTAGAAAATTCTGATAGATTCTACAATAGGATAAACCTTAAAAATGTGAAATAAGCCAGACACGAGAGGAGAAATATTATATAACCCTGTTTGTATCTGGAGTGGTCAAATTTATAGAGAAAGAAGGTAAAGCGGTGGTCCCCAGGATCTGGGGAGAAGGATGACCAGGGAGTTAGCATCTAATGGGGACAGAGTGTCAGTTTGGGACAATAAAAAATTCTAGGGGCTTCCCTGGTGGTCCAGTGGGTGGGGACACCGCCTTGCAGTGCAAGGGGCATCGGTTCGATCCCTGGCCTGGGAAGATCCCGCGTGCCGCGGAGTGGCTGGACCGATGTGTCCAATCGCCGAGCCGGGGCTCTGGAGCGCATGCGCCCAGAGCTGGCGCTCTGCGACAACAGACGCCACCGCGATGGGAGGCCCATAGGAGCCAGGGAACAAGGACGGATGAAAATGGACAAATGAAAGACCAATAGAACTGGCCCGCCTGCTCCTCTCCCTCCCCACCCCTCCCCCCCAACCAAAATAAATAAATAAATAAATCTTAAAAAAAAAAAAATTCTAAAGATGGATAGCAATGGTGGCTTCTCAACAGTATGGATGTACTTAATGCCTCTGGAATGTATCCCTAAGATAGGTAAACTGGTAAATGTTTTATTTGTGTATACTTTATCACAGTTTTAAACATTATATCACAACATGTTGACACACACAGTCTCTAGATGATAGAAATAATCAGGCCCTACAACCCTTTTAGCAGGGTGAAGTTAGAATGGAACCTAGACACATTTGCCCTGGTGGAGGGCTTCCATTAATTCTAGTTAAACTAGCCTCTTATTGTCCAAAGGAAGTTTGGGTAACTCAGACAAAAGGCCTGGGACACTAGTTAATATATATGGATCTCAAGGATCTCATGAAAAAAACCAAAAAACAAAAAACTTGGTCATGGCCTACCATTGGGATACAGAATTTTTTTATTAGGAGTAAGATACAGAAAGACAGTGGTGCTCGTGGCCATAAAGAAGTCTCACGGACAGGTCAGACAGAAAACAGGAATTAATATTGGCAGGTTTAATGGAATACATCTTGTACTTGGTCATCTCTGTTCCCTCCCCTTCTTTGCGGCCTGAGCAGTAGAGGGCTATGGTATAAAGGGAAAAATAAAATGTCACAAGAGGGTCACTCCTCTCTGAGAAGCAACCTGGTCTGGAAAAGTGAGAGGAGCTCTCCTACCAAAGGGAGACGGAGATGAACAGCAGAGGTCAGTGGCTGTTACAAGTAGGTCTGTGTTGGTGGCCAGAGGCAGCAGGGATGGAAGTCAGCCTAGCTAGCAATAATGTAGGTCCCAAGGGCAGCACAGCTGTCGTGATCAAGAATGTAAAGAGCAGTGGAGTCCATGATGCTACAGTCCAGATTATAACAATCAAAAAAATCTTGATCATTTCTTAGTTAAATGTGGGGGCTCAGTGCATGGTGGTATGAGGTATTGCTACAAATATGAGCTATTTGAACTCACCAGTGTGTAAAATCAGACCTCATAAACATTTTATATAATATGGATATATTTGAAATATTAAGGCTAGAGCTTTAGTTTCCATAATTTTATACAAATACTAATAGCATTTTCTTTTATTCTCTGATTAGTATTAACGATTTCAGTTCCACCCACCCCTAACCTTCAGGGCTAAGAATCCTGAGAGTTAAGACTATACACTGATTATAGACACGTATCTTTTGTTTTCAGCCATAGAAATTGAAAAATCTATTTGAATCACCATCCTCATCTATTTTGAAATTACTGTTACCTTGAATTAAATGGGTATGTCAGTATAAATCCAGAAAAGCATACAGATTAGGAAAAAGGCTTTCTTCTACATAAAAGGCTTTAGGTATTAACTCCCCACAGGATGCATTCTGTTCTACCCCCACAAAATTAAGTGGAAATCAAGAAGTCCCTGCAATAAACAATTCTTTAAATACCATCTCCAGGGACTTCCCTGGTGGTCTGGTGGTTAAGAGTTAGCCTTCCAATGCAGGAAGTGAGGTCAGGGAGATAAGATTCCACATGTCTCATGGTGAAAAAAACCAGAACATAAACAACAGAAGCAATACTGTAACAAATTCAATAAAGACTAAAATTGGTCCACATTAAAAAAAAATCATCTCCAAATATATTCCTTTGAAACAGTAAAGAGGAGAGACAACTGTTAATACTTTCTATTCCTCAGAAGAAAAAACTGTAATCTGTTTTTGCTCAGGCCTGGTGGCTCAGATGACAAAGAATCTGTCTATAGTGCGGGAGACCCAGGTTTGATCCTGAGTCAGGAAGATCCCCTGAAGAAGGGAATGGCAACCCACTCCAGTATTCTTATTTGGAGAATCCCATCTACAGAGAAGCCTTGCAGGCAACAGTCCATATGGTCACAAAGAGTTGGACACAACGAGGTGACTAACACACACAAAGATATTTCACTCGGGCAGGTGATGCCTGCGTTGTTCAAAGGCAGGAAGAGAGAACAAAAGAGACAAAACATATAGGTGCAGCAGAAAATGAAAGAATTAAGAGGTGGAAACGTGAATAGATACCTCTCAGGGTATCAAACAATTCCTTATTTTATTGGAATTATGACTAATGATTGGTGAGTTTGAAGATAGACACCCAGTCCAAAGTAGATCAAACAGATACTTTCTTCCTAGACTGAAATATAGATCAGAAAATGGAGACAATTAGTCCTCAGAGCCAAGTCTAACAAATGATCATGTTCAAGGACAAAACTGTCTCCTGTCCCTGTGATTAAGTCCCTACAGCAGTACTGATTCTTTTCTTACCCAACTCTTTGTTATTTGACCTTTTTTTTTCTTTCAGATACTCCAAAATCTTGCAAATGAATCCCTTTTCTCCTCCTTTTCTTTCCTGTCCTCACTTAAGATTGCTTGAATAGATTTCTATAGTTTGCATCCAAAATAACTCTAATAAATGCAGTAGTTATGGAATAAAACCCTTGAAATGTGAAGCAAATCAGTAAAACTTTTCAAGAAACACTAACTTAACAGGGGCAGAATTTCTTCAGAAGGTATTAGTCCAAGAGGTAAGAAGAGACTGATAGACCAGGATAAAAGAGTATATCAAGAAGCAAAGCAAAAACAGAGACACAGATGTAGAGATCAAACATATGGATACCATGGGGAATAGGGGTAATGAGATGAACTGGAAGATTGAGATTGATATATATACACTATTGATACTATACATAAAATAGATAACTCATGAGAACCTCCTGTATAGCTCAGGGAACCCTACTCAGTGCTCTGTGGTGGCCTAAATGGGAAGGAAATTCAAAAGAGAAGGGATATATGCGCACACATAGCTGATTTACTCCATTGTACAGCAGTAGCAGAGGGCAGGAGGAGAAGGAGGTAACTAAGGATGAGATGGTTGGATGGCATTATCAATACAATGTACCATGAGCAAATTCCAGAAGAAGATAGTGAAGGACAGAGAAGCCTGGCATGCTGCAGTCCATGGGGTGGCGAAGAGTTGGACACAACTTGGCCACTGAACAACAAAAACAACTACTGCAGCAGCGGCAGAAGCCAACACGACATTTTAAAGAAACTATTCTCCCATAAAAACTACTTTAAAAGAAAGAGCCAGGAATCAGGCTAAGTGACTAACAGGGTCTAGCAGGGTCGGAAAGCTGTAGAAATCTCCCCTTTGACCAGTCTCCGAGCCTAACTCAACTATTTCATCTTTATTATACTCAAGTCCAAAACAACATTCAGGTGTTGTTGAACTAGTCATCTCTAAACCTGAATGGATTCAGTAACTTCTGATTAAATCACATGCCATTCAGATAGGTTACAGACAGAAGTAGAATCAGAGAAAAATCATTCCTACTCAAACACTACTCATAAAAAATTAGGAAACTGAGCAACATGCCTAAGACTGAGGAAGAGTCAACAGTAATTCTTGTTGAAATTAACAAGAACCACCAGTGTTAGTAGCTATTGTACTCACACAATTACTATTTATTGTCTGGAAAGTCATAGGAGCTACAAGACACAATAGGTTGTGCCCCTGGAATGGGGAAACTGTGTCTAGAAACATAAAAATGAAATCAGAAATCAAGAAATTCCAAATCTGCTGAACATTCAAATATAGTATTCAAGTGAATTCCATTAAAAGGTTTTTTTTCTATCCCCATTTTCTTGGGGATTTGTACTGGGAATCCCCAATACACATGAAGAAACCCTCAGAGCAGTTAATTAACTTACCTAGGGATACAAGGCTGGAGTTGAGGTTTGACCAGATCTGTTCCAATCTAAATCCCATGCTCTATTCACATGGGTTGCAAGAGTTTAGTCATCATCAGCATAGTAACCGAAGCTAAATGTTGATTCGTACATATTTAGAGGATGAGACTGAAATACTTTCCATGTGTCTATTTTGGAAATAAGTCACATCCTCAGAAATATGGGACTAGAATGTAAATGAGATTTTTAAAAAGCTATAATATAAATATATCACGAGTTTTTTGGATACAGTACCACAAAAAAGTACTTTCAAAGAGAGACTAGGAGAAAAATCAGTATTTAGGATAAGCCAGCCTTTCTGATTCTAAGTGGTTAGAACTGCATATAAAATTCCTTAATGCTAATATGGCTTCAAATGTTCCGTGGACTGTAAAAGGAAAATGATAATTTCCAAGTGGAAACCTTAAGGGTGAAGCTACGTAATATGGAACTGAGCTTTAAGTTCTCCCATAAAACTACTTTAAAAGAAAGAGCCAGGAATCAGGCTAAGTGACTAACAGGGTCTAGCAGGGTCGGAAAGCTGTAGAAATCTCCCCTTTGACCAGTCTCCGAGCCTAACTCAACTATTTCATCTTTATTATACTCAAGTCCAAAACAACATTCAGGTGTTGTTGAACTAGTCATCTCTAAACCTGAATGGATTCAGTAACTTCTGATTAAATCACATGCCATTCAGATAGGTTACAGACAGAAGTAGAATCAGAGAAAAATCATTCCTACTCAAACACTACTCATAAAAAATTAGGAAACTGAGCAACATGCCTAAGACTGAGGAAGAGTCAACAGTAATTCTTGTTGAAATTAACAAGAACCACCAGTGTTAGTAGCTATTGTACTCACACAATTACTATTTATTGTCTGGAAAGTCATAGGAGCTACAAGACACAATAGGTTGTGCCCCTGGAATGGGGAAACTGTGTCTAGAAACATAAAAATGAAATCAGAAATCAAGAAATTCCAAATCTGCTGAACATTCAAATATAGTATTCAAGTGAATTCCATTAAAAGGTTTTTTTTCTATCCCCATTTTCTTGGGGATTTGTACTGGGAATCCCCAATACACATGAAGAAACCCTCAGAGCAGTTAATTAACTTACCTAGGGATACAAGGCTGGAGTTGAGGTTTGACCAGATCTGTTCCAATCTAAATCCCATGCTCTATTCACATGGGTTGCAAGAGTTTAGTCATCATCAGCATAGTAACCGAAGCTAAATGTTGATTCGTACATATTTAGAGGATGAGACTGAAATACTTTCCATGTGTCTATTTTGGAAATAAGTCACATCCTCAGAAATATGGGACTAGAATGTAAATGAGATTTTTAAAAAGCTATAATATAAATATATCACGAGTTTTTTGGATACAGTACCACAAAAAAGTACTTTCAAAGAGAGACTAGGAGAAAAATCAGTATTTAGGATAAGCCAGCCTTTCTGATTCTAAGTGGTTAGAACTGCATATAAAATTCCTTAATGCTAATATGGCTTCAAATGTTCCGTGGACTGTAAAAGGAAAATGATAATTTCCAAGTGGAAACTAACTGGAACTAAAGGGATAGGAAGGCTACGTATGGATGAATGTCAAAGATCAGTGATGTTTTGATTTGCTGTGGGTAAAACTGACAAAAAGAAAAAAAAAAGAGTAGATTATGTTCCTATTTGAACCTTCTCTACACTGTTGAACAAAGACTTCCAAATGGCTGGCAGTCAACAATAAGTGAATGCAAGTGGACTTCTAATCATTATTTTAATTGCATTTTCAACAATATGATGTCCTCAAGAAGTAGCAATAACTTCTATATTGGGACAAAGTCAGGCTTTATTTTGAGTTATTGCATCGTCTGCAACATGGGTCTGTTTTAGAAGCTCCATGCAGTCATTATGGGTTCTCAACTTGGCCATTTTTTCTAAGATAAGGGGCACTGAAATGTTCTTGACTAAAAGGTGCTTGATTGGACTTTTCAAGTTTTTCTAATGACTGACTTATATTGAGAGAAGTTTTGATTGATTATGCAAAAAAGCAACAGGATGGGTGAAGATTATAGGGTTCTTCTATAAATCAGCATTGTGGTTACAAAGTTATTTTCATTTTAGTCTTTAAAGCTACATTTCCACTTTGTTGTGAACTGTAAAAAAAATCTTGTGTTTCATAATTTAAATGTCATTAAATATAAACAACAGAATGTATGTTCATATACTTATTTTAAGTAATACATAAGACTGTACACGAGTATATAGTTGAAAGTGCAATATTTTGATAAAATAGAGCTGTACACACGCTTGTTTTTGAAACTGAAAAAACACTGTCTCCACTAAATTAATCCATCATCCAAATGCTAAGTCACAGATGTAGAAACAATGGTAGGAATATCAAGGGGGAAGGGATTCTCTGGTGACTCAGATGGTAAAGAATCTGCCTGCCATGCAGAAGACCCAGGTTCAATTCCTGGATGGGGAAGATCCCCTGGAGAAAGGCATTGCAACCCATTCCAATATTCTTGTCTGGAGAATTCCACAGACAGAGGAGCCTGATAGGCTATATCACAAAGAATCAGACAAGACTAAGTGATTAACACTTTTTTTTTTCACCAAGGGGGAAAGTAGAGTGGGTTGGGACTCATTGGGAGACTGGGTTGACATATATAAAATATTGATACTATGTGTAAAATAGATAATTAATGAGAACCTCCTGTATAGCACAGGGGACTCTACTCAATGCTCTACGGTGACCTAAAAGGGAAGGAAATCCAAAAAAAGTGGAGATACATACAGCTGACTCACTTTGCTGTGCAGTTGAAATTAACACAACATTGCAAAGCAACTGTATTCTACTAAAAATTTTTTAACTAAAAATATTTTAAAAAGCGCCTCCTCAGTGCTATACACTAGTCTGGTAACAAGCACAGAAGTCCATCAAATTACCTACCAGCTTGAACATATAATCAAGTAATCATAGGAGTTCGAGTAAACTCCAGGAGACTGTGAAACACCAGGGAAAGCTTGTGTGCTGCAATCCATGGGGTTGCAAAGAGTCGGACAAGACTGAGTGATTGAATAACAACAACAACTTTATAAAATTAAAAGAAAAAAACCTTTGTGATATTCATTGATTATCTTTGGGACTCTATGGGAAAAAAAAAAAATTCCTCCTTATGCCCAGTCTTATAATATGTTACTTTCTCAATGGTTTCTATAAGGTGATCCAATCAGACTCCTTCCATCTTGGGCTCCTTCTTCAGTTGGAGCCTCAGACTTTCAGCCAGGAGACAGGGGGATAACTGGGTGTAGAAAGTAAAACCCATATTAAACGCTTTGGACTGGAATTGAAAGACTTTATTTCTCACAATGCATTGGAAAGAACTAAAAATACAAGCCCACCTAGATGCAAAGGAGGTTAATAAATAGAATTCCTGCACGGGCAGCTGCTTCAACTTGGGAAATTTTATAATTTCTAATAATCCAACTATACTAGAATGGTAGGAATATCAAGGGGGAAGGGATTCTCTGGTGACTCAGATGGTAAAGAATCTGCCTGCCATGCAGAAGACCCAGGTTCAATTCCTGGATGGGGAAGATCCCCTGGAGAAAGGCATTGCAACCCATTCCAATATTCTTGTCTGGAGAATTCCACAGACAGAGGAGCCTGATAGGCTATATCACAAAGAATCAGACAAGACTAAGTGATTAACACTTTTTTTCACCAAGGGGGAAAGTAGAGTGGGTTGGGACTCATTGGGAGACTGGGTTGACATATATAAAATATTGATACTATGTGTAAAATAGATAATTAATGAGAACCTCCTGTATAGCACAGGGGACTCTACTCAATGCTCTACGGTGACCTAAAAGGGAAGGAAATCCAAAAAAAGTGGAGATACATACAGCTGACTCACTTTGCTGTGCAGTTGAAATTAACACAACATTGCAAAGCAACTGTATTCTACTAAAAATTTTTTAACTAAAAATATTTTAAAAAGCGCCTCCTCAGTGCTATACACTAGTCTGGTAACAAGCACAGAAGTCCATCAAATTACCTACCAGCTTGAACATATAATCAAGTAATCATAGGAGTTCGAGTAAACTCCAGGAGACTGTGAAACACCAGGGAAAGCTTGTGTGCTGCAATCCATGGGGTTGCAAAGAGTCGGACAAGACTGAGTGATTGAATAACAACAACAACTTTATAAAATTAAAAGAAAAAAACCTTTGTGATATTCATTGATTATCTTTGGGACTCTATGGGAAAAAAAAAAAATTCCTCCTTATGCCCAGTCTTATAATATGTTACTTTCTCAATGGTTTCTATAAGGTGATCCAATCAGACTCCTTCCATCTTGGGCTCCTTCTTCAGTTGGAGCCTCAGACTTTCAGCCAGGAGACAGGGGGATAACTGGGTGTAGAAAGTAAAACCCATATTAAACGCTTTGGACTGGAATTGAAAGACTTTATTTCTCACAATGCATTGGAAAGAACTAAAAATACAAGCCCACCTAGATGCAAAGGAGGTTAATAAATAGAATTCCTGCACGGGCAGCTGCTTCCTTGTGATAATTCTGTACCACAGCAGAGGGACAGCCATTTCTCATGGATAGGTATTTCTCTCCTAATTGCCAATCTCTAAACTTATATCTAGCTAAATTAACATTAAAGAATGAGGATAAAATAATTTTTTCAGGCAAACACAAACTGAGTTTTTTCTTCAATGCTACTGGAAGGCCTTCTGCAAAATGTACCTTAGTAGGAAGGAAAACAATTTTCAGATGAAAGATATAAGATGCAGAAAGGGATGAATAAGAATAAAATTAATACCTTTTTTGGAAAATCTAAGCATATACTGATTGCATATATGTAACATTAATATCTACTCTTCAATGCAAAGAACTGAAGTGAAATAAAATACTGCTTTTCATCTATAAAAAAAAAAACTAACAAGAATGAATTTCTAAAGCATCATGTTTCATGAAAGAAACACATACACAAAAAATCATGTGACTCTATTTATATTTAATTCTAGAAAAGCCAAGCTTAGAGGGGCAGAAAGGAGGTGTGTGGTCCAGTGGTCAGAAGTGGCAGAGGGAAACTGACTACAAAGAGACAAAAGGAGGGACTTCCCTGGTGGTCCAGTGGTTAAGACTTCGTCTTCCAATGCCACAGGTGCAGGCTTATCCCTGGTTGGAGAGCTAAAAACCACATGCCTGGTGGCCACAAAAAAAAAAAAAAGAGAGAGAGAGAGAGAGAGAAGAAATATTGTAACATTCAATAAAGACTTAAAAAATAGTTCACATTAAAAAATCCTTAACAACAACAAAAAAGGAGATACACAAACAAACCTAGGATGAGGGAAATATTTTATATCTTGATAGGAGTATGAATTATTTAAAAGACTGTAATGTGAAATACTAATTCTTCTCATTATGTCATATAGTCTTGCTTCTTAACATTACACTTTTTTATTCATAAAGTAGACTGTTTCTGGTGTAATAGAATTATCATAATGATAGATAACTTGTATTGGTGGGCACTATGTATAAAAGTTTTTATGTATTCTTTTACATAACTTTCCCAATGGTTTGGTGTTTTCATCCACATATTGTATAAGGGAAGTAGAACTGACGATTAGGTCATCTTCCTTGTCATTTCTACTAAAGAAGGTTTGAGGCTATTCTCTTGGACATGCAAACATTCAGATGATTGATAACACAAGTGATATTTTCAATACATGCAAACCTGAGACCAGGTGCTGATCCAGATGATGAGTCTCTAATTTTAGGTAGCAAAGCACGAATGTTACTGCATTGCTTTTCATTTCAAGTTTGCAATTTTCCAAGGCCATAGAAAGACTAGCACTGTTACAGATTTTTATGAAATAAATGTTTAAATATCCTAATAGGGAATACTGGCCAAAATAGACTCCAGAAAGGCTCAAATAATAATAGGTATTAAAGGAATGAGATTTTAATGAGTTTATTTTTTATGTGATTGTCTTATGAATAAATGATTCAAGGTCCCTCATGCCCTTTCTCAGTAAATACTGTCCTTCCACAAAGGCAACCACGGTTCTGATTTCTCTCACCGTAAAATAGCTTTGCCTTTTTTGAGAGCCATATAAAGGTAATAATTTTGCTCATGATCTTTTGTGTGCTGTTTCTTTCATTCATTGTATTTTTGAGATTTATCTATTTAATTGCATGCAACTAGTTAATTTCTAATATTACATTGTACAAATGCCACAATTTGTTAATCCATTTTGTATTGATGAGTGTTTATGTTGTTTTCAATTTGTGTCTATTGTGAATAAATTTGCTATAAAAATTCATGTACAAAAAAGAATAAACCATTCAAGTCATAGTAAACTAGTTGACAATGATTACTTGATTTTACTGCCCAGAAACAATATATAGCCATAGTAACTGCCGAAAAAGTCTTATATTTATATTTTGAAGCCTTCAGAAATATCAGCTAAGGATCTATTAGGTACTACTTCTATAGAATAGAAAAAAAAAATCTTTACTCAGGTTCTCTGGGACTTTTTACCAAAGTATTTCTCATAACCAGGGTGAGTGATGCTGTTTCTAACAGGAAATTGTTTGTGTGGGAACAACAGAACATGTTGAAGCAGGTCTCTCAGTCACCACTGAAAGAGTGACTTGGCCACTCAGAAGTCAGAGAAAATAAAAGAAGCTTCTAGATTGGAGAAAAAGAATGACTTAGAAAATCGAGTATAGTGCTATCATATGAAACTGTGTCAGTAGCCCCCCCCCCCCCCCCGAAATTGTATGGCTTAATTCTGGAGGACTCCTGTTAAGGTAATCGGTTTCTGCAACAAAAAAAGGACATTTCTTCAAATGTTTTTTGCAATCTTTTACTTTGTGAAAAAAAATTTAAAAGTATTCATTTAATTTTTCTTTATTGAGGCATCATTAATTTACAATATTATATTAGTTTCAGGTGTAGAACATACTGATTCAAAATTTTATAGATTATATTCCATTTAAAGTGATTATAAAATATTGGCTCAATTCCCTGAGCTGTATAATCTTTCTCTTTTTTTTTTTTTTTGCCCCTTCTATTGATCTTTCATTTATTTATCTTTGTTCTTTGGCCTGTGTGGGCCTCCCATTGCAGTGGCCTCTCTCGCTGCAGAGCACTAGCTCTGGGCGCATGCACTCCAGAGCTCCAGTTCGGTAGTTGGGTCACATCGGTCCAGGCGCTCCGTGGCACAGGGGATCTTCCCAGGCCAGGGATCGAACCGGCACCCCTTGCACAGCAAGGCGGTGTCCTTACCCACTGGACCACCAGGGAAGCCCCTATAATCTAGTTTAGTACCTTACTTACTGTACCTCTTCTTCCTCAAATATTTTGTATTCTAAAACAGAGCACGTCTGATGAAAAAGAGTCACGAGCACACTCTGTCAAATATTTGTTCTGTCAATTATATCTATTTTACATCTCTCTGTGTTATAAGAAAGAGAAAATGCTACCCAGGCTGAGATTAAGGGAAGGGCATATAACCAAAAATAAACAAACATTTTCAGTGCTGTTTTAATATAAACCCTCAAAGCATTTAAAATTTTACTTTGGTTCAAGTCAAAGAACCCAGTGTTCAGTTATGTCTGATTCTTTGTGACCCCATGGACTGGAGCCTGCCAGGCTCCTCTGTCCATAGAATTCTCCAGGCAAGAGTACTGGAGTGGGTTGCTACTAGGGGTTCTTCCTGACATGCTGTTTCTAACAGGAAATTGTTTGTGTGGGAACAACAGAACATGTTGAAGCAGGTCTCTCAGTCACCACTGAAAGAGTGACTTGGCCACTCAGAAGTCAGAGAAAATAAAAGAAGCTTCTAGATTGGAGAAAAAGAATGACTTAGAAAATCGAGTATAGTGCTATCATATGAAACTGTGTCAGTAGCCCCCCCCCCCCCCCGAAATTGTATGGCTTAATTCTGGAGGACTCCTGTTAAGGTAATCGGTTTCTGCAACAAAAAAAGGACATTTCTTCAAATGTTTTTTGCAATCTTTTACTTTGTGAAAAAAAATTTAAAAGTATTCATTTAATTTTTCTTTATTGAGGCATCATTAATTTACAATATTATATTAGTTTCAGGTGTAGAACATACTGATTCAAAATTTTATAGATTATATTCCATTTAAAGTGATTATAAAATATTGGCTCAATTCCCTGAGCTGTATAATCTTTCTCTTTTTTTTTTTTTTTGCCCCTTCTATTGATCTTTCATTTATTTATCTTTGTTCTTTGGCCTGTGTGGGCCTCCCATTGCAGTGGCCTCTCTCGCTGCAGAGCACTAGCTCTGGGCGCATGCACTCCAGAGCTCCAGTTCGGTAGTTGGGTCACATCGGTCCAGGCGCTCCGTGGCACAGGGGATCTTCCCAGGCCAGGGATCGAACCGGCACCCCTTGCACAGCAAGGCGGTGTCCTTACCCACTGGACCACCAGGGAAGCCCCTATAATCTAGTTTAGTACCTTACTTACTGTACCTCTTCTTCCTCAAATATTTTGTATTCTAAAACAGAGCACGTCTGATGAAAAAGAGTCACGAGCACACTCTGTCAAATATTTGTTCTGTCAATTATATCTATTTTACATCTCTCTGTGTTATAAGAAAGAGAAAATGCTACCCAGGCTGAGATTAAGGGAAGGGCATATAACCAAAAATAAACAAACATTTTCAGTGCTGTTTTAATATAAACCCTCAAAGCATTTAAAATTTTACTTTGGTTCAAGTCAAAGAACCCAGTGTTCAGTTATGTCTGATTCTTTGTGACCCCATGGACTGGAGCCTGCCAGGCTCCTCTGTCCATAGAATTCTCCAGGCAAGAGTACAGGAGTGGGTTGCTATTTCCTCCTCCAGGGGTTCTTCCTGACTCTGGGACTGAACCCAGAGGACTTGCCGATAGAAAGAAGAGCACACTGCTTCTCAGAGAGTCAGTAATTACAGACTACACTATGCCTAGGTAACAGACACAAGGATTACAAAAGGTCAGCCTCAGGGGCAAACGCAGAATTTCATTCCTCGGGTGCTTTGACCCACTCATCAGGAATACCAAGACCTCTCAACTCCTCAGTTGATCTAGTTTCACTTCATAATATAAAATGAACTCAATGCGCACAAGGTAATTGGCAATTTTATGATAAGAGAAAACTCTCATTTCAGCTGGGATAAACCAAAGAATCTTCTTTTCTCTCTTTGTGAAAAAAAGGTAGAAGGCTAAGGTCAGCCTCAATTTAAATACACTGACTAGAATCAGGGAGATTACTCTAGTCCTATGGAGACTGGTAAATCTTTTTCTTCGTTTTCTTTAGTAAAATAAGACAGGCATTCCGTCTCCAGCGCTGACACTGCTCCTAGCCAGAACAACCAGAGAACCTTAGAGGAAAAAAGCCTAAATAAAAATCCCTTTTCTTCCCAAAGGCATATCGTTTTGGCTAATCCTTACTGGAAACTCTACCTTTAAATAAATTCTGTCTTTTGCAATTTGTAAGTCAGAGTACCTGTTTTCCCCTAAATAATAACAAAGAAGGTAAATGGAAAATTTTCATAGCCTCTATCTCATGATATTTCATACGACATAGTTTTAGATGAAAGATTATAGAATTATATTTATTAAACAGGATCATAAAAGGAATACTTCATGATGAATTCAGACCTTTTAGGGAGCTACTTCATTAGCTAGGCAAAACTCATAGCTGGGGAAGATCCATTTAAGATCTAAAGGGAAAAAGAGTCTTTTTATTTTTAAATTTTTATTGTATTTTTAAAATTTTGGCCTCTTTTATTTTATTGTTCACCCATCTTTATTCTTAGGCCTGAGTGGGCCTCCTATTGCAGTGGCCTCTCCAGTTGCAGAGCAATGGCTCTGGGCGCATGCGCTCCAGAGCGCTGGCTGGGTATTGGACACACCGGTCCAGCCGCTCCGTGGCACCTTCCCCAGGCCAGGGATCGAACTGGTGACCCCTGCACTGCAAGGCGGACTCTTTAACCACTGAACCACCAGGGAAGCCCAGTTTTTTCTTTCTTTTTTTTTTTTTTTTTAAGATTAAAGTCATTTAACGTAATAGAGGACTCAAATTCTGCCTCTACCTTCCCCAGTTGAGGTAATTCAAAGCAGGGGATTATCATGGTTTGTGCAGGTTCCCCTGCGGTGGATATGGACCAGTGTAATGCCATTGCCCAGATTCTTTTTGGGAATGAGGATAGACTCCGTGTCTGGGGTGAATATGGGGTTCATGAAAATTCAAATCTTACCGTTAGTGGAATGCACTGAAAGGGAAAGTGTTAATCACTTAGTTGTGTTCAACTCTTTGCGACCCCACGAATTGTTGACTGTCAGTCCATGGGATTCTCCAGGCTAGACTACTGGAGCAGGTTGGCATTTCCTTTACTTGGGTTGGGGGTGAGTACCTCTAGGTTGCACGTCAAAGCTCACAGTTTGATGCTCCACATCAGTGCTGCGGCGGCCGCACAGGCAGTTTCACAGACACTGCTATTCTGCAGACATTTGCTAAGAAGGATGTTAGTTTGGGAGGTGCTGCTGCTTAAACAGATGTAGTGTATCAGATTGACAAAACGTCTCTTCCAGTTTTTGTGGCTGAGAGTTTTAAACGGACCTTAAATTTTTCCAAACGCTTTTCTTTCGTCCATTGTAATGGTAATATGAATTTCTGCTAATCTGTCTTCACCTTCTCTGACTCCTTCTTCTGTCAACTTTGTTTTTCTATTGAGCCCATCCAATGAATTATTTCAAGTATTGTACTTTCAGTTCTGAAATTTGGAAAACACTGTTTCTATTTCTCTGCTGAGAAATTTTATCTTTTATTCATTTCATGTATGCTCCATTTGACCTCATGTAACACCATTATATGAGATGTTTTACACTCTTTGATTGAAAAATTCTGACATCTGGCCCTGTTCCCCGAAATGTCACGTTTTCTAGGTCTTTTATGTCAAAATTGCGTTATCCAGCCTGGGCTCCTATTGCACCTTCCCAGGCCCCAGGGAGCTCGGGTATTGACACACGGTCCAGCCGCTCCGTGGCACCTTCCCAGGCCAGGATCGAACTGGTGACCCCTGCACTGCAAGGCGGACTCTTTAACCACTGAACCACCAGGGAAGCCCAGTTTTTTCTTTCTTTTTTTTTTTTTTTAAGATTAAAGTCATTTAACGTAATAGAGGACTCAAATTCTGCCTCTACCTTCCCCAGTTGAGGTAATTCAAAGCAGGGGATTATCATGGTTTGTGCAGGTTCCCCTGCGGTGGATATGGACCAGTGTAATGCCATTGCCCAGATTCTTTTTGGGAATGAGGATAGACTCCGTGTCTGGGGTGAATATGGGGTTCATGAAAATTCAAATCTTACCGTTAGTGGAATGCACTGAAAGGGAAAGTGTTAATCACTTAGTTGTGTTCAACTCTTTGCGACCCCACGAATTGTTGACTGTCAGTCCATGGGATTCTCCAGGCTAGACTACTGGAGCAGGTTGGCATTTCC
This sequence comes from Tragulus kanchil, assembly GCA_022376925.1. Taxonomy (NCBI): domain Eukaryota; kingdom Metazoa; phylum Chordata; class Mammalia; order Artiodactyla; family Tragulidae; genus Tragulus; species Tragulus kanchil. The sequence goes on along the minus strand of JAIOJX010000003.1, from coordinate 68,891,058 downwards.
TTTACTTGGGTTGGGGGTGAGTACCTCTAGGTTGCACGTCAAAGCTCACAGTTTGATGCTCCACATCAGTGCTGCGGCGGCCGCACACAGGCAGTTTCACAGACACTGCTATTCTGCAGACATTTGCTAAGAAGGATGTTAGTTTGGGAGGTGCTGCTGCTTAAACAGATGTAGTGTATCAGATTGACAAAACGTCTCTTCCAGTTTTTGTGGCTGAGAGTTTTAAACGGACCTTAAATTTTTCCAAACGCTTTTCTTTCGTCCATTGTAATGGTAATATGAATTTCTGCTAATCTGTCTTCACCTTCTCTGACTCCTTCTTCTGTCAACTTTGTTTTTCTATTGAGCCCATCCAATGAATTATTTCAAGTATTGTACTTTCAGTTCTGAAATTTGGAAAACACTGTTTCTATTTCTCTGCTGAGAAATTTTATCTTTTATTCATTTCATGTATGCTCCATTTGACCTCATGTAACACCATTATATGAGATGTTTTACACTCTTTGATTGAAAAATTCTGACATCTGGCCCTGTTCCCAGATTGTCACTTCTCTTGAAAATTGGTCACGTTTTCTAGGTCTTTTTATGTCAAGCAAAGTTGATACAGTTTCTGGATAATTTGGATAGTATTTCTTTTTGTAAACTGTAGGTTCTGTTAAAATCCTCAGAGAAGGTTGTTGCTGTTTTAATAGGTAATCAATCTACTAATAAGGGCTTCCCTCGTGGCTCAGTGGTAAAGAATCTACCTACCAAGCAGGAGAGGCAGGTACGATCCCTGAGTTGCAAAGACCTGGTATTCTTTCCTGGAGGATCCCATGAACAGAGAAACCTGGCAGTCTATAGTTCATGGGGTCACAATGAGTTGGACATGGATGAGCAAACAGCAATAGCAGTAACCTACTAATAGGGTTCAGATCACAGTTCTGGTCTTGCCTTCTGTGGGTGGTGGTTCTAGTGTCTGTTCTCAGCCTCCTTGTTTCAATGTTTCAAGTCTGTCTCATTCATGTATAGCTAAGGACAAGCATGAGACTTGTCAGCTTCCTAGACAGAGAATCTCTCTCTTCAGGTTTTCTGTCTGGAATCCCATCCCTTGCCATCTCCTGTACTTGGACACAATCCGCTCTTTTTCCAGATTCCTATGTTCATGTATATAGGATTCTATAGAATGTTTGGGCTTCCCATGCCACTGTTCTACTAGGCGGCTGTGTAAAAAAAAATCATAAAACACACACATACATACCTCACATCCCATTTGGGTTGTTTTTCCAAGTTTTGGCTTCCCGTCATAAGCCATCTGTCTTTGTTTACATTTCAGAAGCCTCCAGTGGTTGATGTTGTGTTTTATCTAGCATTTTTACTTTTTATTTATTTTTGGTCACAAGGCTTTTGGGATCTTAGTTTCCCAACCAGGGATCAAACCTGTGCCTCCTGCAGAGGAAATGTGGAGTCCCAACCACCAGGGAAGTTCCAATCTAGCACTTCTAATTGTTACCAACGTCTTTGTCTTCTAACGTTATGTTCCCCAACTAGGATCCTAGGTGTATCACCCAGGAAAACATCCAGAGATCCAGGTCAAAATCTGGCTAAGTGTTTATGTGCATGTTTGAAGGCAGTTCCTCTTTGGGGTTCTTTCTCCCTAAATTTTCTTTTTTTAACCACTAGATATCATGACAGTCCCAATTTGCATCATCTGGCTTGATTTCTGTTTAAGTTCTAGCTTCCAAATGCACCAGGTTTTGGAGAATTCCCTCTGGAAAAATCCATATAAAAGAAATCATATATACCAAGATAAATGGTTCATCTGGTCCGTTCTTTACATTTTGTGGTCAGTCTGATCTCTATGGATGTGTGTGGGTGCACACACTAAATTTTGTGAATATAGTAAATTGGACTTTAATCTTATACCAAATGAAATCTACAATTTAAAATTCTGTGCTATTTTAGGTTGTTGATACACAGAGACAACCTCAACTAGAAAAAAACTAAATCAATTATATCTTTAGGTGTTACAGAAAGAGCATAAAGTTTAGAGGCAATAAACTCTGTTCTACTTCTAGGTTTTTCAAAAATAGCTATATGATTTTGGGGAAATTACTTCATCCATCCATTCTTCAAATAAGTAAACCCTCTTGTACTTTAAAGGATTATAACTTTTCTGCTCTGGCACCATTGCCTGCATACAAATAATTCAATTACTCAGTCAAAAATGTTTTCTCAATGCCCACTATATATACCGCATATTGTGTGAGCACTAGAAATTTAAAAATGCTGGTATTTTTATGCAGCATAGAACAAAATTTAACTTTAACCTTAAATTCATTATGGGGGAACATAAATGGAGACACATTTTGGAAAGGAATCATGCAAGATGTATAAAAGACCCTTTTCAAAAAATATATTTTTGACAGAACAATGCTATTTGGGGGGCAAAAAAACTGATTAAAATGCATACAAAATATATTAATAATAGTAATGACAAGAAATAGCTCAATTTCATAATAGAGCTATAATTGGTAAAGAATGTTCTGACTATATCACAATAAAATACAATCATTCAAAAGATTGTTTACAAGGGATATTTAATGATGTGGGGGAATGCTTATGATATGATAATGCTCAGAAAAAGAGTAAGTAGGATGATTTACAATTTGACCTCAGAGATGCATAACAATGGGTACAGAAGATAAATGTCTACTAAAATGTCCACAGCGCTTATATTTCCTAATACTTCATCCATCTCTTTTTCCTATTGCTTTATTTAAGGAATACTGGCGGTGATTATTATTATAATGTAACCTTCAGGATACAAAATATCAAGCAGTTGAAAGAACTAAAAAAAGAAGTATTACTTAGATAAAGATGTGGTGATTTGTAGGATTTGTATCATCCCTTTTTGGGAAAAATGGAGTTTTCTTTAATCTTGGCATGACTAGTTGAGTCATGGTGTCATTGCTATTTTTGATCTTTGGCAGTAAAATATGGATAAAAGTTGGCTTATGAATGCTGAGACGATAAAGGGGTACACTGCTGCACATATGGGCCCCGGCTACTCAGCTCCTGTTTTCTTTCTGTTGCAAGATCTAGAAGTCTGTAGACCACAATTTCAATAGGCAGCTGAATTGTGATTAGGTTCTATCAACTGAGGGGTGGGGTGTGTGTGTCACAGCTAAGGGGTTAAACTATGAAGGGAAGTAACAGGTTATCCTGTCCCATGGCAGAAGAGCAGGCAAATGGAAGTGACTGAGGGCATCAGTAGGTACAGAGGCAGAGATGACCTCAGTAATAGCACAAGGAGTTAGAATTTCAGTATCTTCAGCTGCAGCAAGATCAGGTCCTGCTCTGCATCCGCTGTTCTCCGGGTGACAAATTTCTCCCTTTTGGACATTTGGTGCCTTCCATGAGTGTGAATTGCTTCAGCCATGTCTGGCTCTTTGAGACTCCATGGGCCATAGTCCGCTGGGCTCCCTCTGTCCATAGGATTCTCCAGGCAAGAATACTGGAGTGGGTTACTGTGCCCTCCTCCAAGGGGAGTCTTCCCGACCCAGAGATTGATTATTTCTCTACATTCTGGAACAGTTTTGTATCTGGCACAGAAAAACTTGCCTCTTTTCTTCCTTTTCTCTGAATGAGTGCCCTTTTATGTGAACTAAACTAGACTTTGGGCCAGTTCGTAACCTTATTGTCTTTGAAGTTTTCATTTGCATCAGCATCATGCATTATACAGCATAATGCTTTCATCTCATAGACGCTTTTAAAGCTAATAGTTCCTATCCATTTGCAGCACTACCTGAGAAGCTTTCTTTGAAGCACCACATTACCAATCGTCAAATGAGAAATAATTAGAGACTTTAAAATTAAATTATTTAATCCCAAAAGTACAGAGAAAAAATTGTACATCAAAAAGAAAATAAATTAATGTAGATACCTTCTTTGTGCATGTTTGCATGCCTGCGTATATATATATATATATATATATATATATATATATATATATATAAAATATGTAGTGTGTGTGTGCTTTTGATTTTTGACTTTATACATAACCTCTCAAATTTCGAATTAATCCATTTCTTATGCTCAAATTCTGTTGTCTCTAATACCACTTGAAAAATACATACCATTCATTCAAACTAGAAATTCTATATTTTCTTTCAGGTAAAACACTAGATAGAGACTGCACAGAAGCATATAAAGTTAATATGACTGTGTAGATAGGTTTTGTATTAACTAATCTATGTACACACACACACTCTTAAAACATTCCTCTATTTTATTTGTGCTAAGTTTTCTTAACACAGCTTGAGTAGTGAAAGTGCTGTCTTAAATGTGGTTGTTTAGATAAACAAGTAAATCAGATATATTTGATGTTCTGAGGTTTTGTCCAGAGACCATGTGGTCACATATTCAAGAAGTCCCTTCTTTGAAAGCACTGTAACCATGATGGAATCAATCATTCAAGGTAAAACTTCTTATTAAGGGCTTCCCTGGTGGTCCAGTGGGTAGGGGGTCCACCATGCAATGCAGGGGACACTGGTTCGATCCCTGGCCTGGGAGGATCCCACATTCTGTGGAGCAGCTGGATCGGTGTGTCCAATTGTACACCAGCGTTCTGAAGTATGTGTCCGGAGCTGGTGCTCTGTGGCAAGGGAGGCCCACGCAGGCCAAAAGAAAGGAGATGGATAAAAATAAATGGATAAAAAAAAAAAGAGGCCAAAAAAAAAATATATATATATATTTTAGAAAATTCTTATTAAGTGGCTTCATGCATTTCTTGCTATGAAAATTTAAATATTAGAGATTTAAAATATGTTTAAATTTTAAACTAAAGCACAGAGAGAGGACAATGGAAATAATGACTTGTAGATGACCAGCCTCAAAGACATAGAAGTGCATCGGGGATTGACGTGACATAGTTGCTGTATTTTGAGGAAAAAAAAAAACCCAGCAGCAGATAGGAGCTCCCTGGTGGTCCAGTGATTAGACTCCACACTCCCAATGCAGGGGGCCCAGGTTCCATCCCTGTTCAAGCAACTAGATCCCATATGCCACAACTAAAAATTCTGAATGCTTGCAACTAAGGTGCAGCCAAATAAATAAAATGAATATTAAAAAAAACCCCATAGATAGACACATGGGAGGGGGGTGACTTCTTAACCTGACAGTTACTCTAAGGACAAGATTGAGTCTATATGATCCAAAGTTATTACATCAGAATGTAAAACACACACACACATACACAATTATCCAGATGGTTAATTAACTTGAAACCACCATTTCTGAATGTTTAGCCATATGGAGAGTTACAGACTAAACATCTGGATAAATTGTGTCCTGCATCTTCCTACACATAAGCTGGTGTTGTGCCAGAGATGTGAAGGTGCCATAAACATCCACTTTCTCCCAGATGGCAAACAATCCCAACGCATCTCTCACTCTTGCTTCCTCTTCAAATAAGCAAGAATCTGCACTATCTGGTCACAGAGCTGTAGTGAATCTTACTTGAATGATCATGTCTCAGAAAACTCTGTTTATTGGTCAAAAAATTTTTTTAAAAACCAACTTTGTCAATAAAAGCCAGTTCATTTTCCTTAGAACTGAAAACAGTACATAGCATTTTCTTCTATACATTCCTAAGTGCAATTTCAGTTGTATCCCCCCACCAACAGCTATTCCACATTGCAGTGGTCTTACAATGCAATCCTTGGACCAGTGGCGTTTACATTACCTGAGAACTTGTAAGAAATTCAAATTTCAAGCCTCTCTGCAGATCTACTGAATCAGCAACAGTGGGATTTAGAACCAGGCATCTGTGTTTTAATAAACCCTCTGGGTGATTCTGATGTACCCTAAAATATGAAGACCACTGCTGTAATTAAAATGTCCGAACTTCTAAAGTTGATTATCATCTCCATATTAATTACATGTATAACTCTTTGAATAAAGAGAAATAATTTATTTCTTTGTCTCTTTTATGTCTCCAGACACAGACTTCCAGTCCATTCGTGAGTGCTGAGTCACTCAGTCATGTCTGATTCTTTGCACCCTGCTTATGAAATAGAAGCTCTTTGTAATCAATAAAATAGCAAATAGGTACTGATGCCATTCATCAGAGAAATGACCTTTGATTTGATTACAAAAATTTTGTCCCACTCATTGAATATAGAAAATGTCCAGATTCATATCTTGTGGCTTGCACTGCTGCATTCACAAGATCATGGGAGCATATAGGAAGAGGAGGAAGAATTTCATTGAGTTACAATGCACAATTAACAGTCTTTTTTTTATGAGGGGAAACTTACTTGTATTTTGTTTTGATTACATCATTTTTAAAGATATTACTTGTGCTTGCTTAGTTGCTCAGTCATGTCTGACTCTGCGACCCTGTGGACGGTAGCCCACCATGCTCCTCTGTCCATGGGGCTTTTCAGGCAAGAATGCTGAAGCAGGTTGCCATTTTCCTCCTCCGGGGATCTTCCTGAACAAAGCATCGAACTTGCATTTCCTGTGTCTCCTGCATGGCAGGCAGACTCTTTACCTGCTGAGCCACCAGGAAAACCCAAAGATATTACTTAATTTTTTTAATTAAATGCTCATAAGAGAAATTTTCATTAAAATAATTGTTGCAAATGTTTTTTTTTTCTCAAGATAGGAGTATATACATGTACTAGTTTTATATCAAACACTGATTAAATATATATTTACTAGAAAAGGGAATTTAGCTATTTTCTCAAGAATAGGAGTTTACTTTGTTTTTAACAGCTATTCCACATTGCAGTGGTCTTACAATGCAATCCTTGGACCAGTGGCGTTTACATTACCTGAGAACTTGTAAGAAATTCAAATTTCAAGCCTCTCTGCAGATCTACTGAATCAGCAACAGTGGGATTTAGAACCAGGCATCTGTGTTTTAATAAACCCTCTGGGTGATTCTGATGTACCCTAAAATATGAAGACCACTGCTGTAATTAAAATGTCCGAACTTCTAAAGTTGATTATCATCTCCATATTAATTACATGTATAACTCTTTGAATAAAGAGAAATAATTTATTTCTTTGTCTCTTTTATGTCTCCAGACACAGACTTCCAGTCCATTCGTGAGTGCTGAGTCACTCAGTCATGTCTGATTCTTTGCACCCTGCTTATGAAATAGAAGCTCTTTGTAATCAATAAAATAGCAAATAGGTACTGATGCCATTCATCAGAGAAATGACCTTTGATTTGATTACAAAAATTTTGTCCCACTCATTGAATATAGAAAATGTCCAGATTCATATCTTGTGGCTTGCACTGCTGCATTCACAAGATCATGGGAGCATATAGGAAGAGGAGGAAGAATTTCATTGAGTTACAATGCACAATTAACAGTCTTTTTTTTATGAGGGGAAACTTACTTGTATTTTGTTTTGATTACATCATTTTTAAAGATATTACTTGTGCTTGCTTAGTTGCTCAGTCATGTCTGACTCTGCGACCCTGTGGACGGTAGCCCACCATGCTCCTCTGTCCATGGGGCTTTTCAGGCAAGAATGCTGAAGCAGGTTGCCATTTTCCTCCTCCGGGGATCTTCCTGAACAAAGCATCGAACTTGCATTTCCTGTGTCTCCTGCATGGCAGGCAGACTCTTTACCTGCTGAGCCACCAGGAAAACCCAAAGATATTACTTAATTTTTTAAATCAAATGCTCATAAGAGAAATTTTTCATTAAAATAATTGTTGCAAATGTTTTTTTTTTCTCAAGATAGGAGTATATACATGTACTAGTTTTATATCAAACACTGATTAAATATATATTTTTACTAGAAAAAGGGAATTTAGCTATTCCATAGTCTGTATTTTTACATGCCAGGAAACTCAGAATTTAACTTTTTTTTTTTTGAGGTGCTCTTTCTGTTTTTTTTGATTTTTCCCCCCCATCATGCCTCTTTTATTTTTATTTTGTTTTCATCCATCTTTTATTCTTTGGCATGTGTGGGCCTCCCATTGCGGTAGCCTCTCCAGTTGCAGAGCACAGGCTCTGGGTGCATGCACTCCAGAACGCTGGCTCATAATTGAACACACTGTTCCAGTCACTCTGTGGCACATGGGATCTTCCCAGGCCAGGGATCGAACCACTGCCCCTTGCACGGCAAGGTGGACTCTCTACCCACTGGACCACCAGAGAAGTCCCAGAATTTAGATTTAATACTAAACTGCTAATTCATTTCAGGTTTCAAATAACATCTGATTTACAGTTCTTCAAATTAAATTGGCTATCTTTTATCATTATGGTACTATTTTATACCTTAATTAACTTATGTACCATTAATGCTTTCTATAGAGAGAATGTTGGTCAAAATTATCTAAGCATTGAAATAGATTAGATAAAGATGTCATAATCAGATTACTGACCTTGAAAAAATATTGATAAGAAAAAGGCAGAGATTATTGAGATTTAGCTTTTCTAAAACTGAAAGGAGTATCAGTTTTAAAGTAACAGAAATAAGTTTCCAGTTTAGAAACATGTAAGATTTTCCTGGTTTTACAAAGGTAAAAATTTAAATAAAATATAAGATTCTTATGTAGGAGAAAAATGGAACTGGCAAATTCTGACATATTTTCAACTAATTATGTGACCCTGGTTTTGTCAGCTCTCCTACTGAGGAGTCTTAGCTCCCCAGTTCTAAAATAGAGAGTTTGGACCTAGATAATGTCTGATTTCTCTACCACCAAAATTCAGTAACTCAGGCTTCCCCTGGTGGTCCAGTCGGTAAGGACACGGCCTTGCAGTGCAAGGGGCGCCGGTTCGATCCCTGGCCCGGGAAGATCCCATGTGCCGCAGAGCAGCTGGACCGATGAGTCCAATTACCGAGCCGGAGTTCTGGCGCGCATGCGCCCAGAGCCAGTGCTCTGCGATGATAGAGGCCACCGCGATGGGAGGCCCACAGGAGCCAAAGAACAAAGACGGATGAAAAATAGAGAAATGAAAGACCATAGAAGTGGCCCACCCATCCCCCTCCCTCCCCACCCCCCCCAAAAGATAAATAAATAAAAAAAAAATTAAAAAAAAAAATTCAGTAACTCAATGACATTACAAATGTCTATAACTCCATGATACAAGCTTCTATAGTTCCATGACATAATAAAATTCTGTAACCTATGTATAATGGAAGTCTATAACTCATGACACAACAAACAAAACATCATCTCCAACTTAATGGAGCAAACTCTAGGAGGCAGTGAAAGACAGGGAGGCCTGGCATGCTGCAGTCCATGGGGTCTGCAAATGTTGGACACAAAATTAGCGACCGAACAACAACAAAACACTTTTATAATCCCATAAATCAACAAATCCCTCTAACCCTATGATACAAAAACTCTAAAATTCATGCAATGACAGTACTCTTCGGCATGGATCCAACCAGATCCAAATAAATTTTAATGGTTCATTCCAGGAGAGATCTTCTTTTCTCCTGACAAAATGTGCAAAGGAAGTTGCTTCCCTTGTTGTTGTTGTTGGGTCACTAAGTTGTACCCAACTCTACAACTCCAGGCACACCAGGGTTCCTTGTCCTTCACCATCTCCCTACTCACCAGTATTTGGGATAATTGCTGTTCATTGCTATTGCTCAGGTAATGATGAAAAAGAAATTTTCACGGAGGGAAAATAAGATACAGCTATTCTCTAGTGCCATCATTACTTAGAAATAATAGTTAATTAAGCAGATTGTCCAAGATGAAACACTAGGAACAGTGATTAGCCTGGATTAATTTAGCTTTTTGCTTTTTCTTCTGGAAGGTTGTACGTGTCATCCTTCTACATCAGTGGTGTAACAATCCTCTCTTTAGATGTTGAAAAATGCATTCTTATTTCTAATTCAATTACATGATTCTTTACAGAGCAGAAAGATGAAACAGGACAAAGAAAACACGCAACCAAAAAAAACCAAATATGACTCTAATAGGATTAATTTAAAGTACATAAGTTGAACTTTTAAATGGAGATTTAAAGACTCACATCTAAGATCACTTCTTTATTGTATTTCCTTCAATTGCTCCAATTCATAACCTTTTCCCATTTGCTTAAGCTTATTTACCTTAAGATATAATCTACAGTGTTCAGCCTTTAATTACTCTGTAAATGTACTATGGAGGTAGTTTTGGTGGCCTTGCTCCATGCATTCATTTATTATTTACCATGTACTGGGTTAGTAAATATTTGCTGAGTACATGCTAGAAATTCAGGACATATGATAAAAATGTTCATTTTTTCATACTCATAAGTTCATAATTATGCAGGCTTTACAGCTTAGAGAATAATTTAGTTAATATAAATAGGTTCTACTTTCAATTTAAATATAGGAATACATATATATCACGGTGTCATAAAATGACTTAGAAATAGTGTTGCTTATTGGTAGGGATTAGTCAAATAGCTAGTAGAATAATGAATGAATTATATAATAATTTGGAAAAATTCTTTATCAGTGGGTACTTCCTAGATTCAGTTCCTGGGTCAGGAAGACCCCCTGGAGAAGGAAATGGTAACCCACTCCAGTATTCTTGCCAGGAGAATCCCATGGACAGAGGAGCCTGGAAGGCTACAATCCATGAGTGTGCAAAAGAGCTGGACGCGACTTAGTGACTAGACTACCACAGGGAGCTTAAGATCCCACATGCTTTGTGGACAAAAAAACCAAAACATAAAACAGAAGCAATACTGTAGAAAATTCAACAAAGACTTTACGACAGAATAATGACTTAAAAATCAAAATGTGGTATCTTTAGATTCTACGTATATATTTACTTAGAAGCTTATTTGCAAATTTCCCATCAGAGTTCTATATATAGTATAATAAAAAATGAAGCCCTGCTTCTTAAATGTCGTTCTTGTTCCTCTGTCCCCCAATTAATGAAAAATAAGCTTCACTGTTGCAAACAAACCTATCTTTTAGTTAAATACATTTCTACCATAACTGGTAATAGGTATTTTTCTGAGATCCCAAGAACAGGGCCAACATTTTAAAAAATCAAATAGGAGAAATAAGAAGGAATAAAGTGATCATTTACTTAGCCAGGGAAACAACAACTAGCATCACAGAAAAATCTAACGTGTGCTTCAGAGGTTTTATGGGAGTATAGACAGTAAAGGAATGAAAGGTGCTTTTGTACTTTAAAATGAGAATACAAATGTCCAATTTTTTTGTTGTCTTTATAAGATAATAAAAGTACGATTCTCCCTCATTTTGTTGAGAAGGTGGGGCAAGAAGGGGCAATCTAGGACAAAGGAGTAGGCTAATTTTTACTGAGCACCTTCCAGCTACTTCCACAAGGGTGGGTTCAGACTTGGTACTGCCATTTAAAATTTTTATTTTACTCAGGAAAAAACACAGTAACCTATGATTTGAATCCAAACGTGTCTCTCAATTACGCAAAATTCCTTCTCCACCTAAGGAAGGTAGGCAGAGGGGCTTCCCTGGGGCTTCCCCTGGTGGTCCAGTGGGTAAGGACACCGCCTTACCCGGCGCAAGGGGCGCCGGTTCGACCCCCGGCCTGGGAAGATTCCACGTGCTGTGGAGCAGCTGGACCGATGTGTCCAATTACCAAGCCGGAGCTCTGGAGCGCATGCGTCCAGAGCCGGTGCTCTGCAACAACAGAGGCCACCGCAATAGGAGGCCCACAGGAGCCAAAGAACAAAGACGGATTAAAATAGAGAAATGAAAGACCAATGGAAGCGGCCTGCCTGCTCCCCTCCCTCCCCACCCCATCCCCCAAAAGATAAATAAATTTAAAAAATTAAAAAGGGAGGGAGACAGACATTTCCAGCCTAGCAAGTGACACTGACCTGATAATAAGGATTGTTTTCCACCTTTTAAAGGCAGTGTTGCAGTTGGATAAAAATCAAAGATATAATCAAGATAGAGACACCTTGGATCAACTTCTCAATAAAATTATAAAGGAGAAATCAATATTTAGGATCAAGACTATTCTTTACCAAGGAAAATTGATTTTTATTTATAAAATAAAATGAAAACAAGATCTATCTTTTAGTTAAATACATTTCTACCATAACTGGTAATAGGTATTTTCTGAGATCCCAAGAACAGGGCCAACATTTTAAAAATCAAATAGGAGAAATAAGAAGGAATAAAGTGATCATTTACTTAGCCAGGGAAACAACAACTAGCATCACAGAAAAATCTAACGTGTGCTTCAGAGGTTTTATGGGAGTATAGACAGTAAAGGAATGAAAGGTGCTTTTGTACTTTAAAATGAGAATACAAATGTCCAATTTTTTTGTTGTCTTTATAAGATAATAAAAGTACGATTCTCCCTCATTTTGTTGAGAAGGTGGGGCAAGAAGGGGCAATCTAGGACAAAGGAGTAGGCTAATTTTTACTGAGCACCTTCCAGCTACTTCCACAAGGGTGGGTTCAGACTTGGTACTGCCATTTAAAATTTTTATTTTACTCAGGAAAAAACACAGTAACCTATGATTTGAATCCAAACGTGTCTCTCAATTACGCAAAATTCCTTCTCCACCTAAGGAAGGTAGGCAGAGGTGCTTCCCTGGGGCTTCCCCTGGTGGTCCAGTGGGTAAGGACACCGCCTTACCCGGCGCAAGGGGCGCCGGTTCGACCCCCGGCCTGGGAAGATCCCACGTGCTGTGGAGCAGCTGGACCGATGTGTCCAATTACCAAGCCGGAGCTCTGGAGCGCATGCGTCCAGAGCCGGTGCTCTGCAACAACAGAGGCCACCGCAATAGGAGGCCCACAGGAGCCAAAGAACAAAGACGGATTAAAATAGAGAAATGAAAGACCAATGGAAGCGGCCTGCCTGCTCCCCTCCCTCCCCACCCCATCCCCCAAAAGATAAATAAATTTAAAAAATTAAAAAGGGAGGGAGACAGACATTTCCAGCCTAGCAAGTGACACTGACCTGATAATAAGGATTGTTTTCCACCTTTTAAAGGCAGTGTTGCAGTTGGATAAAAATCAAAGATATAATCAAGATAGAGACACCTTGGATCAACTTCTCAATAAAATTATAAAGGAGAAATCAATATTTAGGATCAAGACTATTCTTTACCAAGGAAAATTGATTTTTATTTATATATATGAAATACATGTGCAAAAGACTGTAAAATCAAGATAAAGCAATTTACAATATGCACAAAGCTGATAAAGCTCTGACAATCTCCCTTTAGTAGAAAGATAAAGCCATCTCAACCTGTCAATAAAATCTGTAATAGAAAGAAAAGATTCACAGTAGTGCCAATTTTTAACTGCTTTTATCAAGTACACCTGAATAAAAATATGCCTTACTTCAAAAGCTCAATCAGATGTTCTCTCCTTTCATTATGAATCACTATAGAGATAGGACAAACTGTATTCCTTTTAACTGTCCACTTGTCTGTTTGCAGATCAGTTCCAGGATATGAACTTTAACGAGAAGGATTTAACTGGAAATTCAATATACAAAGAGAATACATAGCTAAAACTATTCAAAGACTTCTAATGTCTTGATAGGCAGACATAGTTTCCTGGTATTTAAAGGCAGGTATACATACATATGTGGCTCAGTGGAAAAGAATTTACTTGCCAATGCAGAAGACACATCCGTGGGTGGGGAAGACTCCCTGGAGGAGGAGATGGCAACCCACTCCAGTATCTTTGTCTGAAGAATCCCATGGACAGGGGAGAGAGGGATGCAGTCCATGGGTTCGCTGCGTCAGACAGACTGAGTGACTGGGCACGCATACTCGAGTGTCCATATCTGATAACATTTCCTGATCGTGGACTTACTGGTACCTAAAGCTGTCTCCTGTCTAAAGCACCATTCTTGGCAGCATGAGCCCATTTCAAAGGTCAAAGATACAGAGCTTGATTTTTCATTTCAGCTAAGAAAAATGTTTACCGACAGAACCTTTCTAACACCATACATGGTCAACTGATTTTCTTGAAGTTTGATCCAGAAGATTTTTACTTCTGTTGTCATTCTGTGAGCAACTAGGATAAGAAATAAGTTCCTTGGAAATTACTGAGAAGTGTCTCATGGGTAGGACCATGAGACAAAAGATGCAGACAAAAGATGCATCTAAAAGTAGGTTCTAACATAGTAAAAATACATACTAGCTGATGTGGTACTCAGCAAGCAACTGAAGCATCAGGAAATGTGAAAGAAAATAGAAGAAGAGAGATCACCTCTGGCATTTTCCTCTTGAATGAATATTTAAAGATAATACATTAAACATATATTCTCAATAATCTTTATTCTTTTATGACTGAATATGAGACAAAAATAACTTCAAACTTAAAGATTAAACATACGCACACATGCACAATGGAATACATACTCTTTATCAAGTACACCTGAATAAAAATATGCCTTACTTCAAAAGCTCAATCAGATGTTCTCTCCTTTCATTATGAATCACTATAGAGATAGGACAAACTGTATTCCTTTTAACTGTCCACTTGTCTGTTTGCAGATCAGTTCCAGGATATGAACTTTAACGAGAAGGATTTAACTGGAAATTCAATATACAAAGAGAATACATAGCTAAAACTATTCAAAGACTTCTAATGTCTTGATAGGCAGACATAGTTTCCTGGTATTTAAAGGCAGGTATACATACATATGTGGCTCAGTGGAAAAGAATTTACTTGCCAATGCAGAAGACACATCCGTGGGTGGGGAAGACTCCCTGGAGGAGGAGATGGCAACCCACTCCAGTATCTTTGTCTGAAGAATCCCATGGACAGGGGAGAGAGGGATGCAGTCCATGGGTTCGCTGCGTCAGACAGACTGAGTGACTGGGCACGCATACTCGAGTGTCCATATCTGATAACATTTCCTGATCGTGGACTTACTGGTACCTAAAGCTGTCTCCTGTCTAAAGCACCATTCTTGGCAGCATGAGCCCATTTCAAAGGTCAAAGATACAGAGCTTGATTTTTCATTTCAGCTAAGAAAAATGTTTACCGACAGAACCTTTCTAACACCATACATGGTCAACTGATTTTCTTGAAGTTTGATCCAGAAGATTTTTACTTCTGTTGTCATTCTGTGAGCAACTAGGATAAGAAATAAGTTCCTTGGAAATTACTGAGAAGTGTCTCATGGGTAGGACCATGAGACAAAAGATGCAGACAAAAGATGCATCTAAAAGTAGGTTCTAACATAGTAAAAATACATACTAGCTGATGTGGTACTCAGCAAGCAACTGAAGCATCAGGAAATGTGAAAGAAAATAGAAGAAGAGAGATCACCTCTGGCATTTTCCTCTTGAATGAATATTTAAAGATAATACATTAAACATATATTCTCAATAATCTTTATTCTTTTATGACTGAATATGAGACAAAAATAACTTCAAACTTAAAGATTAAACATACGCACACATGCACAATGGAATACATGCTCTTTATAGAAAATTTGGACAATGTAAAAAAGTTAAATTCACCTAACCCCCCCATCCCGCCAAAAAAAAATCACCTAACCAGTGTTTGAATATAAACATTTACATAATAGTTAGTGTATATATGTATATATACGGGCTTCCCTGGTGGCTCAGCTGGTAAAGAACCCACCTGCAATGCAGGAGACGAAGGCTCCATCCCTGGGTGGGGAAGAACCCCTGGAGAAGGGCATGGCAACCCACTCCAGGATTCTTGCCTGGAGAACCCAATGGACAGAGAAGCCTAGTGGGCCCCACTCCATATGTAAAGAGTCAGACATGACTGAAATGACTGAGTATGTGTATGTATACACAAACGTGCATCTTAAACCCTATTTTTACTTAGTTTAATACAGTATTTAATTTAATATGTGCATGCTAAGCCACTTCAGTTGTGTCCAAATCTGTGATCCTATGGATTGTAGCCCACCAGGCTCTTCTCTCCATGAAATTCTCCAGGCAAGAATACCAGAGTGGGCTGCCATGCCCTCCGCCAGGGGGTCTTCCCGACCCAGGGACTGAACCCACATCTCTTACGCCTCCTGTATTGGGAGGCAGGTGCTTTACCACTAGCGCTACCTGGGAAGCCTAAATATTACATATAAACATGATTAATCTTTCCCAATGGTATTACTGTATTTTGACATAATATACTTTATATCTGAATCTTTATTATTTCATTTAGGTTATTTCCTTTCTGTTTTCTGCTTTTGCTTTTATAAATAATTCTGTGGTGAATATCCTTGTGCAGACACCTTTGTTCACATCTCTGATTACTTCCATTGAATAAATCCATAGACATGGAGATCACTAGGTGAAAGGAGCTATTTAAGACTTTTGAGAATATTACGAGTGGTCCTCCAGAAAATCAAATCACTTTACATTTATATCCGAACTATATAAGAGGGTCTATGTGTTGCATCTTTACCAACTTTAGCATCTTTTAGTTTTAATCTATGATATTTTGATGGATAAAATAGCATCTTATACTACGTTATAAACATATATTGCACAGTTATAGTATTTTGCATCTCTGATTTCTAGTGAGTTTGAAAATGTGTAAAAACATGTAAGTCACTGGAATGCCTATTTTACGAATTTTTATCCCTTGATGAGTACTTTTTTTCCTCATTGAACTGCAAAGACTCATGCAAATTAAGACTGACACTCTATCTGCCATACTTATTAAAAACAACTTTTTTCCCCTGCTTGACGGAAGTTCCTGGGGCTCATACTGAGAAGCAACTTCTCCAAGTTAATGACCAAAATTTGGGTTGATTTGATCACAAACAATTCAACAAATATTTATCTTTCTATGTGCCAAGTGTCCGCTGGGTACAGAGGACGAACACATGGATCCTGTTCTCCCGTCATGCTTGACACAGGGGGATGCAGGTCCACAAACAGCGAATTAAGAAGTGGTGCTAAGGCTTCAGATATTTACATGCTATGAGGCTTCCCTGGGGAAGTCAGGGCAACTGATGTTGTTACTGAATTCCCTTCCAAAGCTTATTTTGCTCAGAATATAGGCTCATATGCACGTTACACAGACATCAGACAGACATAGCACACACAGAGAGCAAACACACACACAGACACACACAACCTCCCTTCATATAGTCTTTTTACAGATGTTGCAGAAAAGGCAGCATGGTCGGTGACGATGGAAAAGAGCACAAGATGGGTCTGTTAGAGTCATTATTTCCTTTCTGCAGCCCCTTTGGAATCCGTGTTCCAGAGACACTGTTCACGTAGACGCAGCTCTTCGCTTCCCAAGTTCTCTCTGGCCTCCTGCCATGCTAATCACAGAGGAACACAGGCCAGGCTCAGCTGTAAGATAATCATTCCACGTCCCACTGACTTCCGCAGAATTTCCAAAGAAGTAAACCAAGACATGGAGATCACTAGGTGAAAGGAGCTATTTAAGACTTTTGAGAATATTACGAGTGGTCCTCCAGAAAATCAAATCACTTTACATTTATATCCGAACTATATAAGAGGGTCTATGTGTTGCATCTTTACCAACTTTAGCATCTTTTAGTTTTAATCTATGATATTTTGATGGATAAAATAGCATCTTATACTACGTTATAAACATATATTGCACAGTTATAGTATTTTGCATCTCTGATTTCTAGTGAGTTTGAAAATGTGTAAAAACATGTAAGTCACTGGAATGCCTATTTTACGAATTTTTATCCCTTGATGAGTACTTTTTTTCCTCATTGAACTGCAAAGACTCATGCAAATTAAGACTGACACTCTATCTGCCATACTTATTAAAAACAACTTTTTTCCCCTGCTTGACGGAAGTTCCTGGGGCTCATACTGAGAAGCAACTTCTCCAAGTTAATGACCAAAATTTGGGTTGATTTGATCACAAACAATTCAACAAATATTTATCTTTCTATGTGCCAAGTGTCCGCTGGGTACAGAGGACGAACACATGGATCCTGTTCTCCCGTCATGCTTGACACAGGGGGATGCAGGTCCACAAACAGCGAATTAAGAAGTGGTGCTAAGGCTTCAGATATTTACATGCTATGAGGCTTCCCTGGGGAAGTCAGGGCAACTGATGTTGTTACTGAATTCCCTTCCAAAGCTTATTTTGCTCAGAATATAGGCTCATATGCACGTTACACAGACATCAGACAGACATAGCACACACAGAGAGCAAACACACACACAGACACACACAACCTCCCTTCATATAGTCTTTTTACAGATGTTGCAGAAAAGGCAGCATGGTCGGTGACGATGGAAAAGAGCACAAGATGGGTCTGTTAGAGTCATTATTTCCTTTCTGCAGCCCCTTTGGAATCCGTGTTCCAGAGACACTGTTCACGTAGACGCAGCTCTTCGCTTCCCAAGTTCTCTCTGGCCTCCTGCCATGCTAATCACAGAGGAACACAGGCCAGGCTCAGCTGTAAGATAATCATTCCACGTCCCACTGACTTCCGCAGAATTTCCAAAGAAGTAAACCAAGGGCACAGCATGGCTGGTTGGCAGATTAAAAAATAACAATAAAACTCGTTTAGCACAAAATGACAAAATGGAAATGTCTCTATCGAAATACAAAACACTGAAATACCTTCTAGGATTATAAGAAGATAACCATTTAGTGTTCGGAAGATCAGCAACATTGTCCCTGGCAAAGGGATGGATGCCTCCTTTTCTAACATCTTCTGGCCTTTTCAAGGGTATCCTCATTTACACAGAAGCTAAATCTAGCCATAGACGTTAAGTGACAGGTAACCAAAAGCAACATTGCAATTGAATCCAAATATGAACAATCCCCAGCCTACGGCTCATCTCATGCACCATGCTGCCTTCCCGTTTACGTATATGAAACACAGGCTTGATTTGCAATCCATTTATCCAAGAAAAGGGTATATGGGCCATATGGGGGTGTTACAGGTGGATGCTGGAAGAAGGTGAGTGAGAGGAGGAGAATTCACTGTGGCCTGGAGGAGCAGTCCATAATAAGCCATGAACAGTGGAGGCCAGGGAAGCCTGGCGTGATGCAGTCCTTGGTGTTGCAGAGACCGACATGACTGAGTGACTGAACAGCATCAACAGGGTAGGGCTATCCTGTGTTCAGGCAGTGATGTCCTGGTTCAGGCGAGCTTCTGTCAGCATCATCAGCACCACCAACATCACCATCAACATCATTATCATCATCACCACCATCATCTCTATTAACATCATTATCATCAGCATCAGCATCATCAGTATCATCACTGTATCAACAGGACCATCACCATCATCCTCATCAACATCAGCATCATCATTATCATCATCACTACCATCCTCCTCCTCATCATCAGTATCATCACTATATCATCAACACCACCACCATCATCATTCATCATCCCATCATCAACTGCACTGCCACAGCCTCCCAACAACTGTCACTGTTGTGAACTCTCTCTCCTCAGATGAGTCACAGAGCAGTCCTCTGTCCTCTGCTGTGAGCATCATCTTTCCATACATCACAGCCTGGCAGAGTGCTATCAATCCCAGCTCCCAGGTGCTTGCTGCCGGTAGCGCCCCCTTGTGACAGACATGAAAGCTGTACACATTTCCAAACATGGAGTAGAGTGATACTGTACCTAAGAATTCACCTGTAATGCCGGAGACCTGGGTTCGATCCCTGGGTGGGAAGATCTCCTGGAGAAGGGAACAGCTACCTACTTGGAAATGTCTCTATCGAAATACAAAACACTGAAATACCTTCTAGGATTATAAGAAGATAACCATTTAGTGTTCGGAAGATCAGCAACATTGTCCCTGGCAAAGGGATGGATGCCTCCTTTTCTAACATCTTCTGGCCTTTTCAAGGGTATCCTCATTTACACAGAAGCTAAATCTAGCCATAGACGTTAAGTGACAGGTAACCAAAAGCAACATTGCAATTGAATCCAAATATGAACAATCCCCAGCCTACGGCTCATCTCATGCACCATGCTGCCTTCCCGTTTACGTATATGAAACACAGGCTTGATTTGCAATCCATTTATCCAAGAAAAGGGTATATGGGCCATATGGGGGTGTTACAGGTGGATGCTGGAAGAAGGTGAGTGAGAGGAGGAGAATTCACTGTGGCCTGGAGGAGCAGTCCATAATAAGCCATGAACAGTGGAGGCCAGGGAAGCCTGGCGTGATGCAGTCCTTGGTGTTGCAGAGACCGACATGACTGAGTGACTGAACAGCATCAACAGGGTAGGGCTATCCTGTGTTCAGGCAGTGATGTCCTGGTTCAGGCGAGCTTCTGTCAGCATCATCAGCACCACCAACATCACCATCAACATCATTATCATCATCACCACCATCATCTCTATTAACATCATTATCATCAGCATCAGCATCATCAGTATCATCACTGTATCAACAGGACCATCACCATCATCCTCATCAACATCAGCATCATCATTATCATCATCACTACCATCCTCCTCCTCATCATCAGTATCATCACTATATCATCAACACCACCACCATCATCATTCATCATCCCATCATCAACTGCACTGCCACAGCCTCCCAACAACTGTCACTGTTGTGAACTCTCTCTCCTCAGATGAGTCACAGAGCAGTCCTCTGTCCTCTGCTGTGAGCATCATCTTTCCATACATCACAGCCTGGCAGAGTGCTATCAATCCCAGCTCCCAGGTGCTTGCTGCCGGTAGCGCCCCCTTGTGACAGACATGAAAGCTGTACACATTTCCAAACATGGAGTAGAGTGATACTGTACCTAAGAATTCACCTGTAATGCCGGAGACCTGGGTTCGATCCCTGGGTGGGGAAGATCTCCTGGAGAAGGGAACAGCTACCTACTTCGGTATATCCTTGCCTGGATAATTCCATGGGTCATCCACGGGGTTGCAAAGTGGTGGACATGTCACTTTCAAGAATCACGCAGGAAGAGAAGAGTAGAAGTGAACGTTCCAGGCAAGAATAACATGACCCAAAGGTTGACGAGTTAGCCATGAAGGTTACAGATCAGAGTGTAGGGCTAGGTATAGTAGAGATAAATTCTGATAGACACCAGGGGCCAGAATGTGAAGAAACTTGATAGACTGAGAAATTAGATCAGTCTACTGTGCAATTTTCTTATGTCTCACTTGCTGGAACTGAGTGGAAGGAACAGAAGCTTTAGAGTTAAACCACCAAGGGTTTGAATTCTCTCCGACCATTTACCTGGTATATCAGTCATTTCACTTCTTTCACGATCTATGAAAGAAACGTATAAACGAATCAATGTGAAGGATGAAGAGGTACGTTCATTAAAGCTCTCAGCAAAGCGTCTGGAATGCATAACGTGCACCAAAAATGTGAGTTTTCTTTTTGAAGTTCCTCTCTGTCTGCCATCACTCCAGGTTAATAACTTGCACCTGGATAACTTTCCTTTCGTTTTATTTTTAACTGTAACTAAACACACCTAATTATCAAGTTTAGAGATTGGGAAAGCATGCATTCTGCTCAGAGCCTGAAACAAAATTACAGATTCAAGCCTCCACAGTACATTCCTAGGGGGTACTGCTCTTAAGGGGGCCACTTGAGTGGTTTATTTAGAACACTCATAACAAAGCATCATGGAGGTGCAATTATCCTGAGCCTTGAATCTCGTACAAGGAAGAAACTATGACTTTGGCAGACAGAACGGATGTTCTTTTTTATATGGCCCATCACATTTTTTCCTTCTATTTCACTGAAAAGAAAACCTTTAGAGGCAGATTTTTAAAACTTCCTATTTTGAGGGCTCTTCAACAAGCAGAAATGTACCTACAAGTGGCTCTGTGGCTTCCATTTCCCATTTAACATGAAGCCTCCACCTTTACTGCTTCTCCCTGCTTCTGTTCTCTGATAGGATGCTCTGGGCACCACACTGTCCTGTATCAAATGGACAGGTGAACGACAGCTGTTGCTTAGTCACTAAGTCACCTCGGACTCTTTTGCGACCCCATGAACCAGTTCCTTAATCTCAAGTTTGTGGAAGAAATAGTCTTGGTCTCATAGACTACAATGAGGGTTAAATAAGAATACAAAACATAAGACAGTGCCTCATACAAAGCAAAAGCTTAATAAACATCAGATGTCCATGTGTGCTTTTTCAGGAAGAAAGAAGTCAACACTGAGGATTCCTTTATCCGACTTTAGGTTTAAGGCTCAAAGTGCCAGGCGTATGCTTCCCACATACCAAGGAAAAAAAGTAATTTACTTATTCAACAAAATTTTAAGCATCTTGTAATGCTGTGACAAATCTAAACCACCAAGGGTTTGAATTCTCTCCGACCATTTACCTGGTATATCAGTCATTTCACTTCTTTCACGATCTATGAAAGAAACGTATAAACGAATCAATGTGAAGGATGAAGAGGTACGTTCATTAAAGCTCTCAGCAAAGCGTCTGGAATGCATAACGTGCACCAAAAATGTGAGTTTTCTTTTTGAAGTTCCTCTCTGTCTGCCATCACTCCAGGTTAATAACTTGCACCTGGATAACTTTCCTTTCGTTTTATTTTTAACTGTAACTAAACACACCTAATTATCAAGTTTAGAGATTGGGAAAGCATGCATTCTGCTCAGAGCCTGAAACAAAATTACAGATTCAAGCCTCCACAGTACATTCCTAGGGGGTACTGCTCTTAAGGGGGCCACTTGAGTGGTTTATTTAGAACACTCATAACAAAGCATCATGGAGGTGCAATTATCCTGAGCCTTGAATCTCGTACAAGGAAGAAACTATGACTTTGGCAGACAGAACGGATGTTCTTTTTTATATGGCCCATCACATTTTTTCCTTCTATTTCACTGAAAAGAAAACCTTTAGAGGCAGATTTTTAAAACTTCCTATTTTGAGGGCTCTTCAACAAGCAGAAATGTACCTACAAGTGGCTCTGTGGCTTCCATTTCCCATTTAACATGAAGCCTCCACCTTTACTGCTTCTCCCTGCTTCTGTTCTCTGATAGGATGCTCTGGGCACCACACTGTCCTGTATCAAATGGACAGGTGAACGACAGCTGTTGCTTAGTCACTAAGTCACCTCGGACTCTTTTGCGACCCCATGAACCAGTTCCTTAATCTCAAGTTTGTGGAAGAAATAGTCTTGGTCTCATAGACTACAATGAGGGTTAAATAAGAATACAAAACATAAGACAGTGCCTCATACAAAGCAAAAGCTTAATAAACATCAGATGTCCATGTGTGCTTTTTCAGGAAGAAAGAAGTCAACACTGAGGATTCCTTTATCCGACTTTAGGTTTAAGGCTCAAAGTGCCAGGCGTATGCTTCCCACATACCAAGGAAAAAAAAAAAGTAATTTACTTATTCAACAAAATTTTAAGCATCTTGTAATGCTGTGACAAATCTGAAAATGTTGAGTAAAATAGTCTACCAGGTAATATGGATTTATAGCCGGGGTCATAAAGATCGAAGACTTCTATAAATTACTCAGTTAGTTATTGTCTCTTCTGTGTTATTTACATCATGTGCACACCTAAGGATAATTTTTAAAAATGCCAATCTGTCCAATACACTTATTTAGAGAAATCACAGAAGCCAGCATGTCTACTTAAAACATCAAAATATTTGTGGCACCAACAGTAAACATCACAATTTTTTTTTTCTTCAGCAGCTCACTGGTTGTAAATCGTGCATTTAAGAATGAATTTATTAAATCCACAGTATTACTCAGCCAAACAAATACTGACATGATGTAACATCACAATATGCTCTCAATAGCAGCTTTTACATTGCTTAAGAGTTTTGTCGGAAAATCAGAGATTTATGCTAAAAAACTGGCTCTCTGCATATGTCTGCCAACCCTGGCCAGTGTTTTGCATCCAGACAGAATTTCCACAACACCCCTTATATAGCCAAGCAGGTTATAGGGCTCTCAATCTCCTTTTCCAATGTTCACAATCCTCTTTGTAGTTATAAATGTATATAGATTTACTAAAAGAGCCTTAAACATATCTGTAGATTACTGAATGTGCCAATTTTTCTAGCAAAGTGAGATCACAGAAATGTTCAATAGCAAGCTATGAGACCCTTCCCAGATGTATCATTTTTCTTTTTGGAAAAATATTTCAATATAATTTTAGGCAAGATCATAGCCAATAAGCAATAATACACCTGGGAGCCAATCTCATTGTAACTTTGAACACATTAACTTAAATCTTGGCTCCCTTAACAGTAAAGAAATGAACATGGCAGTCTGTGAAGAGATTAAGGATCAAATGAGATAAATGTACATACATTTCCTAGCTGTGCTCAGTCCATTAAAAAAGGCTCTGATGCATAGCCTCACTTCCATATAATTACTTTGGTTAGTAGATTTGCTGGTTTTGAAACGTTTTAGCTTTGGAGAGCCCAAGAAAAAGGAATGAATTTTAATCACATTTCATCTACAGTAATTACCAATATCCATGATTTTTGGTTGTTTAGCTGCTAAGTCGTGTCCAACTCTTTTTTGACCCCATGGACTGAAGCCCACCAGGCTCCTTTGTCCATGGGATTTCCCAGGCAATGGAGAGGGTTGCCATTTCCTTCTCCAGAGGATCTTCTTGACCCAGAGAGCAAACCTGCATCTCCTGCACTGGCTGGCAGATTCTTTATCACGGAGTCACCAGGGAAGCCCTGTATCCATGATATAGTTAATGATAAGCGTATTTGCTTAAAAATTGGAGAATGCTCCACACTTTTAAAAGAATGACTAATTCATTTCTTAAACAGGTTAAACCCCTGCTACAAGAACTGGTGAGGAAATATGGGCACACTGATCCATCAACTATTCTGGCTCACAAAGTTAATCAGGTAAGAGACTAGAGTTGAAATTTTCAAAGTTTTCATTCTTCTGCATAGCCTTCTTAAGTCCTTACTGAGTACTTGCTATGGTTTAAATCTCCTTTTCCAATGTTCACAATCCTCTTTGTAGTTATAAATGTATATAGATTTACTAAAAGAGCCTTAAACATATCTGTAGATTACTGAATGTGCCAATTTTTCTAGCAAAGTGAGATCACAGAAATGTTCAATAGCAAGCTATGAGACCCTTCCCAGATGTATCATTTTTCTTTTTGGAAAAATATTTCAATATAATTTTAGGCAAGATCATAGCCAATAAGCAATAATACACCTGGGAGCCAATCTCATTGTAACTTTGAACACATTAACTTAAATCTTGGCTCCCTTAACAGTAAAGAAATGAACATGGCAGTCTGTGAAGAGATTAAGGATCAAATGAGATAAATGTACATACATTTCCTAGCTGTGCTCAGTCCATTAAAAAAGGCTCTGATGCATAGCCTCACTTCCATATAATTACTTTGGTTAGTAGATTTGCTGGTTTTGAAACGTTTTAGCTTTGGAGAGCCCAAGAAAAAGGAATGAATTTTAATCACATTTCATCTACAGTAATTACCAATATCCATGATTTTTGGTTGTTTAGCTGCTAAGTCGTGTCCAACTCTTTTTTGACCCCATGGACTGAAGCCCACCAGGCTCCTTTGTCCATGGGATTTCCCAGGCAATGGAGAGGGTTGCCATTTCCTTCTCCAGAGGATCTTCTTGACCCAGAGAGCAAACCTGCATCTCCTGCACTGGCTGGCAGATTCTTTATCACGGAGTCACCAGGGAAGCCCTGTATCCATGATATAGTTAATGATAAGCGTATTTGCTTAAAAATTGGAGAATGCTCCACACTTTTAAAAGAATGACTAATTCATTTCTTAAACAGGTTAAACCCCTGCTACAAGAACTGGTGAGGAAATATGGGCACACTGATCCATCAACTATTCTGGCTCACAAAGTTAATCAGGTAAGAGACTAGAGTTGAAATTTTCAAAGTTTTCATTCTTCTGCATAGCCTTCTTAAGTCCTTACTGAGTACTTGCTATGGGTAAGGCAATCTGAACATCCAGTTTCAGTCCTGATATTGTGATTTTATAAAAATGTATAGTTTAAATGAGAGATGAATATAATTCTGTATTTAATAATGGCTATAAGAGAGGAGTATACAAAATGCACTCTGTACTTAGATAGCTAAACACCTAACCCTAATTGGGAGGAGTGAGGAAAGGCTCGCCTTTTAAACTTGAGGAGTCCCAGGCTTTGCAGGCAGGCAAATGGTGAAAATGAAGGTATTATCAGAGACACTAAATATTATCTGTAGTTCAGTGTAGCTGCAGTGTGCACTTGAGAAGGGCGCTGTAAGACAGCAGCAGTAACAGATGACTCTGAACCAAGACCAGTTCACGAAGGGCTGCATAGGTCATGAAAACTATAGATTTCTGTTCAGTGGCTTTTGACTAGTGGAACTACATGTCACAAAGCTCACAATCATGTGCAGAAAGAAATGGAGACTAGATGCTTTTATAATAGCATATATGAGAAGATGAGGGCTTTGCACAGTGGAGATGGTTATGAGATATATCCTGTAAACAGAATCAATTCGATCTTGCCAACTTTGGATTGGTTTGCTAAGGCAAGAAAAACGCAAGAATCTAGTGAAATACCACGCTTAGGTAATGAGGATGTGGCTAACAGATTGGACAGACTTGAGTTCAAGTAATGGTTTAATTAAATAGCCTGGTTTAAACAAGGGTTTATCTATCTCTGGCACCATCTGAGTAATTCCAGAATTTCTGTATTGGAGGGGCTTATAGACCCCAGTCTGGTTGGAAAAGCAGGTAACCAAGGAACTTGTCTTGTAGTTGCCATTTGCAACACCACACATACAAGGTTAAAAAACATTGACGGGGTTGATGGATGTGGGGTTTGCTCCCACCAAGCCATACTATGGAGCAACACCAGACCCACAGTTAATCTATACTTAACTGTCTTTTACTTAAGGAACTAAACAATCTTACCATACTTACACCATATTAGCTGCTCAGTGGTGTCCAACTCTGCAATCCCATGGACTGCAGCCTGCCAGGCTCCTCTGTCCATGGAATTTTCCAGGCAAGAACACTGGCCCAGGTTGCCACTCACTTCTCCAGGGGATCTTCCCAACCCAGGGACTGAACCCAGGTCTCCTGCATTGCAGGAAGATTCTTCACCATCTGAGCAATCAAGGAAGCCCCTAAAAGTAACAATGCCATTCATGACAGTACCATAGCTGGTACTCCGAAACAAGAATTTAAGTCCGACACACTTTTAAATTTATAATTCAATATAGACCTAATACGCCGTGAAGATGCTGAATGACTCTCCTAGTATGGTGTGGAGAGTTCCAAAGTCAAACAAGGAGTCAAATTTTAAATCGCAATCTCTTTTAAGCGTCTTTCTTCTTCAGTAAAATAGCAATCATCTGGCATTGGTGTGAAGAATGAGACATGTGAAAGTCTCTTCATCAAAATGTTTGATATTTAATACATACTGAGAATCTGTTTTCATGGTCATACTCAATATGTATTTGTCCAACATATTTCTTTCACAGGAGCTACATATGTAACTCATGTGTATGTATCTTCACCAATTCTGTAGGTAAATACATAAAAATACATATATATACATATAAATGATTTACATACACTTATACATAATATGCAGTTTTATAAATAGCCTTGGGAATACCAATATATAGTCAGTTAACTTACAAGTGTTCCATTATATAACTGCTTCCAAGTTACAAATATTTCTAGGTCTTTGGGTAAAGATATGGTGGATATTTTTCATATCTTAATTTGGGCACCAGGCTTAAGATGGAATGGCTTTCCTTTCAAATAACTAATCTTACTAAAAAATTTTAAAAAAGAATCCAAAAAACAACTGGACTTTGAACTTTAGAAGGAGGCTTATTACCAGTGAGTACAGGGAGACTGCTCCATCTCTGCACTTAGCTACTGGAGTTGTGCAGGGCAGTAGATGATTTCCTGAGATCCTAGATCATCTATTGACTCTGATTCCATTTTTTAACATATTACTGTCTTTTACTAAGGAACTAAACAATCTTACCATACTTACACCATATTAGCTGCTCAGTGGTGTCCAACTCTGCAATCCCATGGACTGCAGCCTGCCAGGCTCCTCTGTCCATGGAATTTTCCAGGCAAGAACACTGGCCCAGGTTGCCACTCACTTCTCCAGGGGATCTTCCCAACCCAGGACTGAACCCAGGTCTCCTGCATTGCAGGAAGATTCTTCACCATCTGAGCAATCAAGGAAGCCCCTAAAAGTAACAATGCCATTCATGACAGTACCATAGCTGGTACTCCGAAACAAGAATTTAAGTCCGACACACTTTTAAATTTATAATTCAATATAGACCTAATACGCCGTGAAGATGCTGAATGACTCTCCTAGTATGGTGTGGAGAGTTCCAAAGTCAAACAAGGAGTCAAATTTTAAATCGCAATCTCTTTTAAGCGTCTTTCTTCTTCAGTAAAATAGCAATCATCTGGCATTGGTGTGAAGAATGAGACATGTGAAAGTCTCTTCATCAAAATGTTTGATATTTAATACATACTGAGAATCTGTTTTCATGGTCATACTCAATATGTATTTGTCCAACATATTTCTTTCACAGGAGCTACATATGTAACTCATGTGTATGTATCTTCACCAATTCTGTAGGTAAATACATAAAAATACATATATATACATATAAATGATTTACATACACTTATACATAATATGCAGTTTTATAAATAGCCTTGGGAATACCAATATATAGTCAGTTAACTTACAAGTGTTCCATTATATAACTGCTTCCAAGTTACAAATATTTCTAGGTCTTTGGGTAAAGATATGGTGGATATTTTTCATATCTTAATTTGGGCACCAGGCTTAAGATGGAATGGCTTTCCTTTCAAATAACTAATCTTACTAAAAAATTTTAAAAAAGAATCCAAAAAACAACTGGACTTTGAACTTTAGAAGGAGGCTTATTACCAGTGAGTACAGGGAGACTGCTCCATCTCTGCACTTAGCTACTGGAGTTGTGCAGGGCAGTAGATGATTTCCTGAGATCCTAGATCATCTATTGACTCTGATTCCAAAGGGAAACTATTTCCTGGGTGGCTCAGTGGTAAAGGATCTGCCAATGCAGGAGCCACATGAAATGCGTGTCCACCACCGGGTTGTGTAGATCCCCTGGAGAAGGAAATGGCAGCCCACTCCAGTACTCTTGCCTGGAGAATCCGATGGACAGAGGAGCCTGGTGGGCTACAGTCCAGAGGGTCACAAAGAGTTGGACACAAATGAACTACACATGTACAAAGTGAAAAGTAATTATTCCCAAACTGAGTTGCAAAACGGAAATCGTCAGGACTGCTTTTATCCACAGAAATTCTTGCCTATAATTTCAGATTTAAAGACTTAGGGGTGATTTCTACAAGTCTGTATTTATAATTTCCTGGGTCACTCTGATAATCACACAGGTTAGTACCTACCAGCCTAAACACTATACTTACTATACCTTCAACTGTATCTGAAAAGGGACTGGAATTTGAAAACACATGTTCATTTCTAAGACTTATAGTCACTAACCATTTTTGCCAGATCCCCAGCCCTTTATTTGGCTCAACAGGTGCATTAATTAGCACTTTAATAATAAAAAGTAGACAATATGGTTTATGGTATAAGAAAATGTATTTTTGTAAGATATTAATTATGAACCAATAAAGCATTTTAAACTAAATATAACACTTTGAAACATTTTGCACGAAGAAGTTAAAGATCACATTTAATAATGTCTAGTTCTTTTAAGACCTTACTGCAATAAAATTTTCCAACCAAAGAACAAAAACACTAAATTATGGTACAAAACATCATAAATTTAACAAATCAGGCATAATTTTGTGCTAGCAACAGAATGAGAGCAAATCTAAATATGAAAAAAAATTCAGAAAATGAGCATTCCTAAATTTCTGGTTAACAGAGATTTAATGTTGTTAAAAACTAGGAGTCTTTGGGCATCAGACTTTGTTTATAAAATAAAAAATTTCCCCCAAAAATAAGCAACATACTTTTTTACTCAGTACAGATTTTCTTCCCCCTGACAGTTCAGAATCCTGCTATTCAATGTCAAATACATGAACCATATCTAGTTACTTTCCTAATCTTAACCAATATCACCTTTAGGATACTCATTCTATTGCAAAATTTCTTATTTTCCTCTAATGAACCCAGGGCCTATGCACACTTAGATAAAAATTGGTCTTAGAAATGCTTTCCTCATTAATAATTCAACACCTCGTCCTGAATGTCTACATTTCCAGGCCTCTAAAAAAAAAGATTGGCTCTTAGACAAGAGGAGCCTGGTGGGCTACAGTCCAGAGGGTCACAAAGAGTTGGACACAAATGAACTACACATGTACAAAGTGAAAAGTAATTATTCCCAAACTGAGTTGCAAACGGAAATCGTCAGGACTGCTTTTATCCACAGAAATTCTTGCCTATAATTTCAGATTTAAAGACTTAGGGGTGATTTCTACAAGTCTGTATTTATAATTTCCTGGGTCACTCTGATAATCACACAGGTTAGTACCTACCAGCCTAAACACTATACTTACTATACCTTCAACTGTATCTGAAAAGGGACTGGAATTTGAAAACACATGTTCATTTCTAAGACTTATAGTCACTAACCATTTTTGCCAGATCCCCAGCCCTTTATTTGGCTCAACAGGTGAATTAATTAGCACTTTAATAATAAAAAGTAGACAATATGGTTTATGGTATAAGAAAATGTATTTTTGTAAGATATTAATTATGAACCAATAAAGCATTTTAAACTAAATATAACACTTTGAAACATTTTGCACGAAGAAGTTAAAGATCACATTTAATAATGTCTAGTTCTTTTAAGACCTTACTGCAATAAAATTTTCCAACCAAAGAACAAAAACACTAAATTATGGTACAAAACATCATAAATTTAACAAATCAGGCATAATTTTGTGCTAGCAACAGAATGAGAGCAAATCTAAATATGAAAAAAAATTCAGAAAATGAGCATTCCTAAATTTCTGGTTAACAGAGATTTAATGTTGTTAAAAACTAGGAGTCTTTGGGCATCAGACTTTGTTTATAAAAATAAAAATTCCCCAAACATAAGCAACATACTTTTTTACTCAGTACAGATTTTCTTCCCCCTGACAGTTCAGAATCCTGCTATTCAATGTCAAATACATGAACCATATCTAGTTACTTTCCTAATCTTAACCAATATCACCTTTAGGATACTCATTCTATTGCAAAATTTCTTATTTTCCTCTAATGAACCCAGGGCCTATGCACACTTAGATAAAAATTGGTCTTAGAAATGCTTTCCTCATTAATAATTCAACACCTACGTCCTGAATGTCTACATTTCCAGGCCTCTAAAGAACAAGACAGACACGAGGCCTGCCTTCAGAGAGCTCAGCCTCCAGGATACAGCACGACAGGCGCTGGTTCTCACATCACTTGAACCTTTGTTTCACCTTTCAAGGTGTGCATAGATACTGACGTCCTCACTAAGGGCAAACAAACAAAATCTTCCCTTTCGAATAGCTTCCTTTACATTCTCTTAGGGGAATTCTGAAATCTGTATGTTGACAAGGCCTATCCTGTGCTTTCTCTGATCGCCTTCTGCTCCTTAAAACCATCTCAAATATTTTGTTTTCTTTTCACTTCTCCCACTAGCCTCTGCAGCTCTGTAGACCCAGTCTGGCCTTTTCTGTGACACTCTGTTACAGCTGTTTTTTTTGTTTCTTTCCTTCTTACTAGAAGCTGGGTCATCTGGGCTTCCCCATTTTCCTTTCCTAGCTTCTTATTCACTTTATAACTAATCTAAAAGCTTCCTTCAATGTTGGGTCTTCTTTAAGCATAGTTAGCATTTCTGTGAGCTCAGCCGTGAACTTCTGGACCTTCTTTATACTTTCTCCCTGAAGGCTATTTAGGAGTATTATCCTCAAACCGACAATGGATTTCTCGAGAATTCCTATGTTAAAGGTTGTTTAAAAAGAGATCAACAGGGCTTCCCTGGCGGTACAGTGGGTAAAGAGTCCGCCTTGCAATGCAAGGGGTGCCTGTTAGTCCCCGGTCCGGGAAGATCCCACAGCCACAGAGCGGCAGGACCGGTGTGTCCAATTACAAGCCAGTGCTCTGGAGCACATGCGCCCAGAGCTGGCGCTCTGCAGTGGAGAGAGGCCACTGCAATGGGAGGCCCATACAGGTCAAAGAATAAAGATCCCCTGACAGTTCAGAATCCTGCTATTCAATGTCAATACATGAACCATATCTAGTTACTTTCCTAATCTTAACCAATATCACCTTTAGGATACTCATTCTATTGCAAAATTTCTTATTTTCCTCTAATGAACCCAGGGCCTATGCACACTTAGATAAAAATTGGTCTTAGAAATGCTTTCCTCATTAATAATTCAACACCTACGTCCTGAATGTCTACATTTCCAGGCCTCTAAAGAACAAGACAGACACGAGGCCTGCCTTCAGAGAGCTCAGCCTCCAGGATACAGCACGACAGGCGCTGGTTCTCACATCACTTGAACCTTTGTTTCACCTTTCAAGGTGTGCATAGATACTGACGTCCTCACTAAGGGCAAACAAACAAAATCTTCCCTTTCGAATAGCTTCCTTTACATTCTCTTAGGGGAATTCTGAAATCTGTATGTTGACAAGGCCTATCCTGTGCTTTCTCTGATCGCCTTCTGCTCCTTAAAACCATCTCAAATATTTTGTTTTCTTTTCACTTCTCCCACTAGCCTCTGCAGCTCTGTAGACCCAGTCTGGCCTTTTCTGTGACACTCTGTTACAGCTGTTTTTTTTGTTTCTTTCCTTCTTACTAGAAGCTGGGTCATCTGGGCTTCCCCATTTTCCTTTCCTAGCTTCTTATTCACTTTATAACTAATCTAAAAGCTTCCTTCAATGTTGGGTCTTCTTTAAGCATAGTTAGCATTTCTGTGAGCTCAGCCGTGAACTTCTGGACCTTCTTTATACTTTCTCCCTGAAGGCTATTTAGGAGTATTATCCTCAAACCGACAATGGATTTCTCGAGAATTCCTATGTTAAAGGTTGTTTAAAAAGAGATCAACAGGGCTTCCCTGGCGGTACAGTGGGTAAAGAGTCCGCCTTGCAATGCAAGGGGTGCCTGTTAGTCCCCGGTCCGGGAAGATCCCACAGCCACAGAGCGGCAGGACCGGTGTGTCCAATTACAAGCCAGTGCTCTGGAGCACATGCGCCCAGAGCTGGCGCTCTGCAGTGGAGAGAGGCCACTGCAATGGGAGGCCCATACAGGTCAAAGAATAAAGATGGATGAAAATAAATAAATAAAAACCAATAAAAAAAGAGGCCAAAATTTAAAAAAGAGAGAGATCAATAAAGAAATGCATAGTTCAGCAACTGTTGCTTCTACTTTATTCTTAACTCTCATCATTACAAGTATTGGAGTCTGCAAGATCATAACTGAGACTTGTTGGCATGGGGTACTAACCAGTTTTACATATAAGGGCTAGATCAAAAATGCAAATTTCAGGCTCTCTGCTATTAAATTAAAATTGATGGGAACTCAGTAAGTTTGAAACTTTAAAACAAGCTAAATGGTAAGAGACAGTTATTCACTGATCGAATTCTTTATCATAAATAAGCTACAATGAGGAATTCAACGATTTTCGCGTCTGCAAGCCAGATGCCATCAAAGCCAACCGTCAGGCGAGGATCCATGATCTTTTTGCGTTTTTAACTCAGAGAAGAGGAAGAGTCAGCAAATTTTAATTTTCCAGAAGCTCTCAGAAAGAATAACCAGAAGTAAGCCTCCACCTGTTATAAGACATAGAGGAGCAATCCATTCACCCGATGAACTGCCTGTGCGTGCCGTGAGGTAGCAATGACAGACCGTGATCCTCTGCGGTCATGGCGTCCTCCGCGCAGACGCATTCCCTCCTCGCATGAAAAGAACCAACAAGACGGGGCCGACTGTCACCTTGCATTATGTCATCAACTACTGGTGGTGTCACAGGAGTTCAAATGCCTGATTCCAATTTTACAACAGCAATACCAATGGTTATTCTGGATGGAGGTTTTATGTCCCAAGCAGCAGACATTAACAATGTCCAACACGATCTCTAGGAATTATTCGCAGCTCTGAACCATGCTTTAGGAAAACATTTCCTATACAAACAAACAGAACAAAAAGTTAGGTATTTAAAAAACGGCACACTATCGTAACATTTTGACGGTTATTATGTAAAGGAAACAGGAGTGTCAAGTAGGCACTGAGCTCAAAACTCATTAGAACCCAAGTCTAGGCTTCTTAAGTTCTGTTCTTACGCTCACATCCTCTGCAGTGGAGAGAGGCCACTGCAATGGGAGGCCCATACAGGTCAAAGAATAAAGATGGATGAAAATAAATAAATGAAGGACCAATAAGAGGCCAAAATTTAAAAAAGAGAGAGATCAATAAAGAAATGCATAGTTCAGCAACTGTTGCTTCTACTTTATTCTTAACTCTCATCATTACAAGTATTGGAGTCTGCAAGATCATAACTGAGACTTGTTGGCATGGGGTACTAACCAGTTTTACATATAAGGGCTAGATCAAAAATGCAAATTTCAGGCTCTCTGCTATTAAATTAAAATTGATGGGAACTCAGTAAGTTTGAAACTTTAAAACAAGCTAAATGGTAAGAGACAGTTATTCACTGATCGAATTCTTTATCATAAATAAGCTACAATGAGGAATTCAACGATTTTCGCGTCTGCAAGCCAGATGCCATCAAAGCCAACCGTCAGGCGAGGATCCATGATCTTTTTGCGTTTTTAACTCAGAGAAGAGGAAGAGTCAGCAAATTTTAATTTTCCAGAAGCTCTCAGAAAGAATAACCAGAAGTAAGCCTCCACCTGTTATAAGACATAGAGGAGCAATCCATTCACCCGATGAACTGCCTGTGCGTGCCGTGAGGTAGCAATGACAGACCGTGATCCTCTGCGGTCATGGCGTCCTCCGCGCAGACGCATTCCCTCCTCGCATGAAAAGAACCAACAAGACGGGGCCGACTGTCACCTTGCATTATGTCATCAACTACTGGTGGTGTCACAGGAGTTCAAATGCCTGATTCCAATTTTACAACAGCAATACCAATGGTTATTCTGGATGGAGGTTTTATGTCCCAAGCAGCAGACATTAACAATGTCCAACACGATCTCTAGGAATTATTCGCAGCTCTGAACCATGCTTTAGGAAAACATTTCCTATACAAACAAACAGAACAAAAAGTTAGGTATTTAAAAAACGGCACACTATCGTAACATTTTGACGGTTATTATGTAAAGGAAACAGGAGTGTCAAGTAGGCACTGAGCTCAAAACTCATTAGAACCCAAGTCTAGGCTTCTTAAGTTCTGTTCTTACGCCCCTCACATCCTCCAAAGCCACAATGTCTGAAAATCTGAAATAAGAACACTACCCACAAAAATAAAAAAAAGGGCAGTACCCAATAATTCGCTTTAATATACAATAAAATACTTAAGGATAGGAAAAACAGTAAGCGTCAATTACCACAAGTGGCAAAAGTGTAGCAAACCTGACCTGTTTTGGGTCTGGGTTGCCTACTGAGATTTTCTTCACACTTTATGATGTCCATAATTCAACTTTAAAGGGTAATTTAATAGGCAACATGCCAGAGTAAGAAGGAATTCAAATTAATATAAACCACCAAACATTTATAGAGTAAGAATCAGCTTTAACCTAAAAACGCCTAACAATTTTCATAAAACAGCCTTTTTGATTTAAAAAAATTACACACTTAAAAACAACTGACATGCATAAAAAGAAATGATCATTTTAAATCCCTCTTTATTTGCTCTATGGCTAAATTTTAATCGCAGGTCCTCTGAGGACAATATAATTTTGTAGAAGTACTTTAAAATGTAATAGTTTAAAAATACTTCTCAAGACTGTTAAATCATGCTTAACTTCAAAATATTTTAACTAAACTATAAGCTAAGGAAGGTACATCTCAAATAGACAACTGCAGGTTAAAATGTTTAAGATGACTTTTACCCTTCTTGTGCTATAGGATATCTATATCTATATGCATATATAGCCCTACATAATGTCAACAGCTTGAAACTCTGAGAACAGGCCAAGTCCCATGAATTTAAATGACTTCACTTCTTCAAAACAAGAACAAGTCAGCACTTACTGACTGTTCATAATGAATAATGCAAACTTCCAAGCAGTGATACATACTACCTCACAACTACCTAATGAGATAGTTCAAAATCATTACTCCCATTAGAGCACCATCTTACCTTCAGATTTTTTGGTTACATGTATTAGTTATAATCTTTAATGCTTATTAGCCTGGTTTTCTCTTTCTTGTAGCCAAACACGTATATTACCGATACACAGAATGAAACAAATTATTCACACACTTAGATACTGACTGCCACATAAGTTGCTAAAATCACTTACCACCTATTTTTCAGGAGTGTCAAGTAGGCACTGAGCTCAAAACTCATTAGAACCCAAGTCTAGGCTTCTTAAGTTCTGTTCTTACGCCCCTCACATCCTCCAAAGCCACAATGTCTGAAAATCTGAAATAAGAACACTACCCACAAAAATAAAAAAAAGGGCAGTACCCAATAATTCGCTTTAATATACAATAAAATACTTAAGGATAGGAAAAACAGTAAGCGTCAATTACCACAAGTGGCAAAAGTGTAGCAAACCTGACCTGTTTTGGGTCTGGGTTGCCTACTGAGATTTTCTTCACACTTTATGATGTCCATAATTCAACTTTAAAGGGTAATTTAATAGGCAACATGCCAGAGTAAGAAGGAATTCAAATTAATATAAACCACCAAACATTTATAGAGTAAGAATCAGCTTTAACCTAAAAACGCCTAACAATTTTCATAAAACAGCCTTTTTGATTTAAAAAAATTACACACTTAAAAACAACTGACATGCATAAAAAGAAATGATCATTTTAAATCCCTCTTTATTTGCTCTATGGCTAAATTTTAATCGCAGGTCCTCTGAGGACAATATAATTTTGTAGAAGTACTTTAAAATGTAATAGTTTAAAAATACTTCTCAAGACTGTTAAATCATGCTTAACTTCAAAATATTTTAACTAAACTATAAGCTAAGGAAGGTACATCTCAAATAGACAACTGCAGGTTAAAATGTTTAAGATGACTTTTACCCTTCTTGTGCTATAGGATATCTATATCTATATGCATATATAGCCCTACATAATGTCAACAGCTTGAAACTCTGAGAACAGGCCAAGTCCCATGAATTTAAATGACTTCACTTCTTCAAAACAAGAACAAGTCAGCACTTACTGACTGTTCATAATGAATAATGCAAACTTCCAAGCAGTGATACATACTACCTCACAACTACCTAATGAGATAGTTCAAAATCATTACTCCCATTAGAGCACCATCTTACCTTCAGATTTTTTGGTTACATGTATTAGTTATAATCTTTAATGCTTATTAGCCTGGTTTTCTCTTTCTTGTAGCCAAACACGTATATTACCGATACACAGAATGAAACAAATTATTCACACACTTAGATACTGACTGCCACATAAGTTGCTAAAAATCACTTACCACCTTGGTAAAACCCTATCAAGTCTAATGAGAATGAATTAAATATTGAGAATCAACTGAGCCAGTCTCACCACACCGCCACCGACTGCAGATACTCACCAGCTGTCTGTGCAGGATTTATTCCTATTCCATCTAGAAAATAAGTTGTAAAATTACCTAAGTTATTTCTAAAGTTAAAAGGCTTTCATAGCAACAAGAAAAAATGTGCCCAAATAGTGCTGCTGTGTATACAGGCATAAGCCAAACAGTTCTACCAAGAACATGAGTGACAATCTGGCAGGTAAGTCATCCGTGGAAATCTCTCACTAGTGTGCATTTACACATATCACTGGATTAGATAATATCTGTCAGTGCAATAATCCCACAGTTTGACAGAAGATAGTTTTTCACACTATTCTGCCACATCCAGTAAAAAATAAAGCCACAATACCTTAGGTATGTCGCTCATCACTTAATACTGCCCTGAGGCATCAAATCCTAAGGCCAAAGAGCCTCAGAGACAGCTAAGTTCCACTGACACTAGACGAAAGTTTACAAAGCACT
This sequence comes from Tragulus kanchil, assembly GCA_022376925.1. Taxonomy (NCBI): domain Eukaryota; kingdom Metazoa; phylum Chordata; class Mammalia; order Artiodactyla; family Tragulidae; genus Tragulus; species Tragulus kanchil. Next base: position 68,853,001 of record JAIOJX010000003.1, on the reverse strand, counting down.
TTTCCAACAGTTATTCTCTATGAATCTAATACCTTCCAGGAAAATAAGGATAGCTTTCTTCCAAATACAGACACACGTCAATGTGACAGAATGTAGAATGTTTCAGAATGAGAAATGCTGTTGTTTCTAAACTAACAGACAGCACAGTTTTTTCAATGTGATGTACATAATGTCAACAGCTTGAAACTCTGAGAACAGGCCAAGTCCCATGAATTTAAATGACTTCACTTCTTCAAAACAAGAACAAGTCAGCACTTACTGACTGTTCATAATGAATAATGCAAACTTCCAAGCAGTGATACATACTACCTCACAACTACCTAATGAGATAGTTCAAAATCATTACTCCCATTAGAGCACCATCTTACCTTCAGATTTTTTGGTTACATGTATTAGTTATAATCTTTAATGCTTATTAGCCTGGTTTTCTCTTTCTTGTAGCCAAACACGTATATTACCGATACACAGAATGAAACAAATTATTCACACACTTAGATACTGACTGCCACATAAGTTGCTAAAAATCACTTACCACCTTGGTAAAACCCTATCAAGTCTAATGAGAATGAATTAAATATTGAGAATCAACTGAGCCAGTCTCACCACACCGCCACCGACTGCAGATACTCACCAGCTGTCTGTGCAGGATTTATTCCTATTCCATCTAGAAAATAAGTTGTAAAATTACCTAAGTTATTTCTAAAGTTAAAAGGCTTTCATAGCAACAAGAAAAATGTGCCCAAATAGTGCTGCTGTGTATACAGGCATAAGCCAAACAGTTCTACCAAGAACATGAGTGACAATCTGGCAGGTAAGTCATCCGTGGAAATCTCTCACTAGTGTGCATTTACACATATCACTGGATTAGATAATATCTGTCAGTGCAATAATCCCACAGTTTGACAGAAGATAGTTTTTCACACTATTCTGCCACATCCAGTAAAAAATAAAGCCACAATACCTTAGGTATGTCGCTCATCACTTAATACTGCCCTGAGGCATCAAATCCTAAGGCCAAAGAGCCTCAGAGACAGCTAAGTTCCACTGACACTAGACGAAAGTTTACAAAGCACTTTTCCAACAGTTATTCTCTATGAATCTAATACCTTCCAGGAAAATAAGGATAGCTTTCTTCCAAATACAGACACACGTCAATGTGACAGAATGTAGAATGTTTCAGAATGAGAAATGCTGTTGTTTCTAAACTAAATCATACGACTTACTGCACATGAAATCTTCTCTTAATCTATCTTACTACACACGAACTACTCACCAGTACCTGTGCCCATGACTTTTATTCTTGGTAGTTAACCCTTCCCTGATATCTTTATTTCTCATCTTATTTCAGTATTTTCTCTTAGGGCGAATTCTATTAAACTTAATTATTAGTAGTATCCAAAGATAGTCAGAATTTAATTTACGTTACCTTAACTGGATAAAATCCTCATTCTTACAAGTCTATAAGAATTGTTTTCTAACAGGAAAGCAATAGCAAGATATAGCAAAGGTACATTGCTGCTTAGCTTCTTATATTCTAAGACCATTTACCAGTACAATTTACTAAAGATTAAAAAGGAAATACCTTATTAAATGACAAATTATTTTCAGCAATAATTTGGCATGATGTCATAAGGACACAAAGTCGCTCAGCTGTGTCTGACTCTACAATCCCATGGACTGTAGCCTGCCAAGATCCTCTGTCCATGGAATTTTCCAGGCAAGACTAACGCAGTGGGTTCATGCCAATCTCCAGGGGATGTCCTGACCCACTGACTGAACTCAGGTCCCCTGCATTGTGGGAGGATCTTTACCATCTGAGCCACCAACGGAGTCCATAATGTACTCTACTATCTAACATAAGCACACACACACAAAAGTGAAGACACAATTATGAACAGTAACTTTGACTTACTGTTCGAGATTCTGTGTCTCATTTACGTTGATACATAAGTTTCAGGGTTTTTGTAATTTAGTCAATTTTAACTAATTTGGTTTCTTTCAAATAATTTCTAATAACTCTTAGTTAATAAACAGGTTTAAACTGAATTCTTACCATTGGTAATAATTGCACTTGTTGCTGCAGGAACTTTAAACTAAAAAGGAGTAAAAGAAAAATAAACACACACACACATATATATATGAAATGCTAATTATAAGATAGCATAACCAATAAATTCTATAATTCTAAATGTAATTTATCTTTTAGGATAAGTAACATCATCAATGAAAGTAAAGAACAATACTGTTCTCTAAAAACTTCATTTCATTGTATTTAGGACAACACAGATTGTGAAATGCATCTTATTTTATGCACCACATAAAAAGAGAAACACTGTCAATGAATCTAGGACCCAATGTTTGATCTTTCAGACTTAAGACACTATTTACCTTTTTCATATATGACACTCAGGCATAATTGAAAATAAAAGCAAGGTGACTGCTTAGAATGTCCCTAAAATTTCTTTGTAGAAAAAGTTCAAACAAATGCTCTCTTGTGTTTAATATGGGGCTGCAATAGTCCAATTACATCACCAAGAAATACCTCTAAGTACAAGCTGGGTAGGTGCAGGGGGCGTCAGCTGTGACTGCCATGCGGTCAACCACAACAGGCCGACGCGACTCTTCTTTCCCAGAGATTTAGGTATTTATGAATCAATGAAATATGTATGGAACTTACTGGTAGCAATTCTTCCCTTAATACTCTCACTTGTCAAAGTGTATTCAGAGCTCATTCATTTTTCCAAGAAATAGCTAAAAAGCACTTTCATGCTACAGACTAGCTTTATAAGTATTACAGTTGAGTTTTGTGATCGAACACACTTGGAAAACACTAAGTTAAACTGGGAATCTCTTCAAAATCCTTTAGTATGCAGCTAATATAGTTGATTTGACTCCAGGAAAAAAAAAGTTAATAATGTCCCATACTTTTGGACCACTAATCCCAATCTCAGTTGTTTTTGTTTTTGACTATTTTATTATTTATTTGGCTGCATTGGATCTTAGCTGCTGCATGCAGGATCTTTCATTTTGGCATGTGAATTTAGCTGCCTTGCAGCATGTAGGATCTTAGTTCCCTGACCAGGGATAGAACCTGTGTCCCCCGCACTGGAAGGCAGCCTCTTAACCACTGGACTACCAGGGAAGTCCCCAGTCTCAGTTTTTGATGCTTTTTTTTTGGTGGTGGTTCTAGTGGTCTGGGAAAAACATTTTCTCTGGGAAATGCTGCTCTTAGTATTTATAATAATCACACATCATAGCTGAGAAAAAAACTAAAAGATCATCTTAATTTATGAATTGAACAATCAAGTTTTAAAATACGAACTACTCATGAGAACAACTACTTGTTACAGGCCCACATTCCTAAAAAACAATTTTACTATCCATTTGACACATTCTTAATAGTGAATGTCCTTTTTGTTTTAAAAATTTTAAGTAAACCTAATTTAAAGTAACTTTTATTAAAATGTACTTTAATAAATTTTAAAATACTTCAAAACAGTTTACAGAGGTGTAATGCTTTTTAAGTTATCGACAAAACACCTATTACAGGCAGTCTCAGATTTCTAAAACTTGAGTATGACAAAGTTTCTAGTTGTTCTTCTTAGTTATCTTCATTTTAAGACAAGTTATGCATTCTCTTAGTGGTAACATATTTTACGACAATAAAAATCAGATGAAACTACAGACAAATTTCCCCCTTTTTCAGCACATAGCAACCATGTTGTTTAACTGAAATTTGGGGAAGCTTTACTAGCAATGTACATACAGTAACTGCCACCTCTTTCTATAGTACTGACGAGTTTTTCCCTAGATGCAAAGTGCATTTTATGTTCCTCAGTTTTCATTTATTTCTACTTCAGATCCCACTGTGTTTTAGCATTTAGGATGCTAAGAGGTTCTTCTCAGGCTTTGACAACTCGTTATTGAAACTAATTCCCAGTCCTATTTTGGGAGATTTTATTTTATTTTTTATTAAGAGAATTATACTAAGGTTCTATATCCACAGACATTCGGTTTCTCAAGGCAAGTTTGGTTCTTACAGAAATATTCTACAATGCTGAATGGAAATGCTATTATATTTTTACTCAAAATCATGTTATCGGGCAGGAAGGATGGGCACTAATGATTCCCATTTTACAAATTAAGAAATTTAAGGAAGAGAGAAACTGCAGGCCTTGTCCCATGTCAAACAGATAATGACACAGTTAAAAGTCATAAACATCTCTTCTAATTGTCGAGTCCAAAGGGTTACTTTATAGATGTCTCTGATGAAAAACTTCGCAAACATTTCTTAAAAACAGAAAGCCAATCAAATTTTCAAAAATAAATTTTACTGACATTCCACATGCTTATCAAGCTGAAAAATATGACAAATATATAATAAAACTGTACTTCCAGAATCAAAGGTAGCAAAACTACAAGCATATAGAATACAGTGTGACATGGTCTTTAAAAACTGACACATCACTATCTTTTGAATGTCAGTAAGAAGTCTCATGATTTTCAACAGTTACATTAAATAAATGTGTCAATTTGTGGAATGCATTCTTGTATGTGTGGGTCTCAAGTTTCACTTTTCTTTTCCCTGTACGGCTGACGTTTTCCACAGCATAAACCTAGTCATGAACCTGCGTAGAAGTGGGGGATCAAGAGGCATGCAGCGTTTGAGACACAAATTGTATTCTCTACAGACTACTCCAATTTCTATACTTACTTCTTCTGCTGCAAACTTTAAGACTGCTGTGAAAGGTGTACTTTCGGGAACACTGAGTCTGCAAGAATTAAAAAGAACTTTTTGAATGGCTGATTTTTTTTCTTTTTTTGAAGTCCTTTGTTACTTATTTTGTAACAGACCTTGCCAAAGCTGATTTCTGAGTCTGAGGTTGGTTGTTCTGATTGTACACTTTGTGCATTAACTTTATCATTATAGCTAACATGGTGCCCTCAGGCCCACTTGAAAATGAAGAACCTACACAGGTGTGGATTTGTACACATTTAACACTTTGGTACAAACAGGTCTAGCATGTAGGCTGCTTCTTGTTTCCAGACATGGATTTCAAGAGGTTGAATCTCTCCTCAATCTTCAGCATACTCTGCCGCCTCCAGTTCATCCCAGGAAGGCATATGATCATTTTCACAAGAACAGCATGTTACCTGGGGAGCATCATCTAATCCTAAGTCTTTTCACAAACTTTTCTGTGCACTTTCAATCATCAAGTCGAAAATAATAGTCCGAGCTGGCAAAAATGAGTATGTTTCCTGTGGCAAAATGTGATTTTCCACCTTTATAACATGTGAAAAGGGTCACACAACACAATCTGAAATAACATTTTGGAGAGTGAGGTATAGCTTTGTTAAGTGACTTGAATAGTGGCAAGTATATTACAGATCACTGATAATCTCTATCAACTGTCCAACTTTAAAAACACTAAAAAAAATTTGACATACCTTAAGAAAGTAGAGAAATATGTTAAAAATATGATAAATATGATTTCTAATGTAAAATAAATTACAGGGGTTAAAGACAGAAAAACAGATTCTCTTTCAAAACAGAGAAAGTGAACATTTCTCTTTGAAACCTAGTTGTCACCATTGTATTATTTTCTAATGATTTAATATCAACCACAACTATGTACACAAAATCTCAGGTTTATATTAAAAAAAGCAAACTGCTATCTCAAGTTTCACTTTTCTTTTCCCTGTACGGCTGACGTTTTCCACAGCATAAACCTAGTCATGAACCTGCGTAGAAGTGGGGGATCAAGAGGCATGCAGCGTTTGAGACACAAATTGTATTCTCTACAGACTACTCCAATTTCTATACTTACTTCTTCTGCTGCAAACTTTAAGACTGCTGTGAAAGGTGTACTTTCGGGAACACTGAGTCTGCAAGAATTAAAAAGAACTTTTTGAATGGCTGATTTTTTTTCTTTTTTTGAAGTCCTTTGTTACTTATTTTGTAACAGACCTTGCCAAAGCTGATTTCTGAGTCTGAGGTTGGTTGTTCTGATTGTACACTTTGTGCATTAACTTTATCATTATAGCTAACATGGTGCCCTCAGGCCCACTTGAAAATGAAGAACCTACACAGGTGTGGATTTGTACACATTTAACACTTTGGTACAAACAGGTCTAGCATGTAGGCTGCTTCTTGTTTCCAGACATGGATTTCAAGAGGTTGAATCTCTCCTCAATCTTCAGCATACTCTGCCGCCTCCAGTTCATCCCAGGAAGGCATATGATCATTTTCACAAGAACAGCATGTTACCTGGGGAGCATCATCTAATCCTAAGTCTTTTCACAAACTTTTCTGTGCACTTTCAATCATCAAGTCGAAAATAATAGTCCGAGCTGGCAAAAATGAGTATGTTTCCTGTGGCAAAATGTGATTTTCCACCTTTATAACATGTGAAAAGGGTCACACAACACAATCTGAAATAACATTTTGGAGAGTGAGGTATAGCTTTGTTAAGTGACTTGAATAGTGGCAAGTATATTACAGATCACTGATAATCTCTATCAACTGTCCAACTTTAAAAACACTAAAAAAAATTTGACATACCTTAAGAAAGTAGAGAAATATGTTAAAAATATGATAAATATGATTTCTAATGTAAAATAAATTACAGGGGTTAAAGACAGAAAAACAGATTCTCTTTCAAAACAGAGAAAGTGAACATTTCTCTTTGAAACCTAGTTGTCACCATTGTATTATTTTCTAATGATTTAATATCAACCACAACTATGTAACATTCTCAGGTTTATATACCATCTCTTAACTTGGTCAATTCAGATCAATTGCTGAAAACAAAGATCATTATATCTGACACTGCACATCACAATGACTTTCAGTAGAAACAGTGTGCATAGATTTCTTGGCTGCCTTATTCTACTCCCCCAAAATACTGCTAAAGAGTGAAAACAGATATTAATTTTTTCCCCTTTCCTTTTTTATATGGAGTAAACAGAGAAAAATAAAATTATAAAGGATAGCCACATATTTAAAAAATATCTAACAAATTGGCAATGAAGAAGTTTACAAAACCGGGAATCATACTTTGCAAGTATTTCTGTAGTTTACTTACAGTTTAAGAACCTAAGAGTTGTTGTCCTAAAACTCTTGCCTCTATAGAAGAACATCGAGAACTCTGGGGTTTCAATTCACTTTTGGACTAGAGATTGGAAGTATCTTTGTACCACACAATTAAATGCCATGTTGATATTCGTAAACTTTTCTGCATATATTAAATTGATGAGACTATCCAAAGAAAACCCAGTAAAACGTAAAATAAAAGCATACTTTAGCGGATGTTCTAACAGAAAACTGCAGAGGGACTGAGAGTTACATTAACTCTAGAGACTGTATCTAGATTTGATGCTGTGTTTGCCAGTCACATCGCTTTCTAATACTCTAACAATATATTGACGTTTTGAGCAAAAGATGGTAACTATCCTATATATTGAGGTAAACTTTTAAAATAAACTACTGACCATATTATTTTAAAATAAAAATCTCACATAAATAGAAGATACTTGTTAAGTATCATTTAACAAGCGCTACAAAGAACAAGAAAGTCTCTATAGGACGCTAGAAAAGGGTGATATGAACTCTAGACTGTCACAGACAATGTCATGGAGGTGAAATTTTGATCATTAAAGGATGGTATCAGGAAGTGGTAGTCAGAAAATGACACTCCAAGCACAGAAGAGGAGGTGTGCCAGCAGGGAGGTGTCAAAAGATCGGCTGTCAGTTTAGGACTAGGATGGCTGAAACTTTGGTTAGGTGATGGTGGCAGAGAGGGGGTCAGGGAAATGAGGGGGAAACTAAGCCTGGAAAGACGGGAATTGGACAAGAATCAAAAGTGTTTTTAATGCGTCCTATATACGGCAGAGAGTGCTTGATTTCAACCTTTCTATAGCCAAGAGGCAACACAACAGGGAATCTATCAACAAACGAAACAAACAATAAACACCTCGGACATTCCCCAAAATACTGGGCAATATTAATTTTTTCCCTTTCCTTTTGGAGTAAACAGAGAAAAATAAAATTATAAAGGATAGCCACATATTTAAAAAATATCTAACAAATTGGCAATGAAGAAGTTTACAAAACCGGGAATCATACTTTGCAAGTATTTCTGTAGTTTACTTACAGTTTAAGAACCTAAGAGTTGTTGTCCTAAAACTCTTGCCTCTATAGAAGAACATCGAGAACTCTGGGGTTTCAATTCACTTTTGGACTAGAGATTGGAAGTATCTTTGTACCACACAATTAAATGCCATGTTGATATTCGTAAACTTTTCTGCATATATTAAATTGATGAGACTATCCAAAGAAAACCCAGTAAAACGTAAAATAAAAGCATACTTTAGCGGATGTTCTAACAGAAAACTGCAGAGGGACTGAGAGTTACATTAACTCTAGAGACTGTATCTAGATTTGATGCTGTGTTTGCCAGTCACATCGCTTTCTAATACTCTAACAATATATTGACGTTTTGAGCAAAAGATGGTAACTATCCTATATATTGAGGTAAACTTTTAAAGTAAACTACTGACATTTTTTTTTTTAAATAAAAATCTCACATAAATAGAAGATACTTGTTAAGTATCATTTAACAAGCGCTACAAAGAACAAGAAAGTCTCTATAGGACGCTAGAAAAGGGTGATATGAACTCTAGACTGTCACAGACAATGTCATGGAGGTGAAATTTTGATCATTAAAGGATGGTATCAGGAAGTGGTAGTCAGAAAATGACACTCCAAGCACAGAAGAGGAGGTGTGCCAGCAGGGAGGTGTCAAAAGATCGGCTGTCAGTTTAGGACTAGGATGGCTGAAACTTTGGTTAGGTGATGGTGGCAGAGAGGGGGTCAGGGAAATGAGGGGGAAACTAAGCCTGGAAAGACGGGAATTGGACAAGAATCAAAAGTGTTTTTAATGCGTCCTATATACGGCAGAGAGTGCTTGATTTCAACCTTTCTATAGCCAAGAGGCAACACAACAGGGAATCTATCAACAAACGAAACAAACAATAAACACCTCGGACATTCCCCCAGAATAAAAGCAACAAATGAAACGTTGTTTCTAGACCGCAACAGTTAGCAACTCAAAGGTCGTTTCTCTTATTAGTGTACATGTTTACGTCCCTGACAAGTGAAAAGAGGCTTTAAAAAGTTAAAGCATGTTTTCCCACAAATCTCAGAGCTGCTTTTATGAGTACTCAAGTAATAGCTACCATTAACTTGAATAAAAAACATAATTACACTTACATAAGTCATACACATTTTATATACATATATCTATCCACAGACAAGTTACGCACACTTCACTAGAGGTGTGCCTCGTGAATTCATGCAGTCGACACATATTAACCAACTGGTACCACTTCAAGCATTCTAATGTTGCCTTCCTCCTTCCTCCCTTCTCTGCTCAAGTTTTTTCTAGAACCAATTTACACACGGATAAGAATACCCCAATGTAAAAGAAGAAATCGAAAGATGATACGAAGAGGAAGAAATCCCTCTATTCTGTGAAGGCCAACTATCGTGTGAGTCACAACAACGGGAATCGAGGGCCTACGGTTCTGATAATTTCGGAACCTGGGCTGGGAGGCCTCCCTGGGCTCCCCCCAACAGCTGGCCAAAGCGCGGAAAGGCCTGTCTCATTTTAAGTACACTCAAACTGTACTCAGGATCCCAGTAAACCACCAGAGTCCCGTCCACGCGTGCCCCGCTCCATACCCCCTCCCCCAAATGAGCTCGGAAGAGACCTCGCAAAATCCACAGCAACGCTCCATCCCACACACCCGCAGAGCCTCACGCCCGCGACCACTACAGGACAATGTCATGAAAATTTGATCATTAAAGGATGGTATCAGGAAGTGGTAGTCAGAAAATGACACTCCAAGCACAGAAGAGGAGGTGTGCCAGCAGGGAGGTGTCAAAAGATCGGCTGTCAGTTTAGGACTAGGATGGCTGAAACTTTGGTTAGGTGATGGTGGCAGAGAGGGGGTCAGGGAAATGAGGGGGAAACTAAGCCTGGAAAGACGGGAATTGGACAAGAATCAAAAGTGTTTTTAATGCGTCCTATATACGGCAGAGAGTGCTTGATTTCAACCTTTCTATAGCCAAGAGGCAACACAACAGGGAATCTATCAACAAACGAAACAAACAATAAACACCTCGGACATTCCCCCAGAATAAAAGCAACAAATGAAACGTTGTTTCTAGACCGCAACAGTTAGCAACTCAAAGGTCGTTTCTCTTATTAGTGTACATGTTTACGTCCCTGACAAGTGAAAAGAGGCTTTAAAAAGTTAAAGCATGTTTTCCCACAAATCTCAGAGCTGCTTTTATGAGTACTCAAGTAATAGCTACCATTAACTTGAATAAAAAACATAATTACACTTACATAAGTCATACACATTTTATATACATATATCTATCCACAGACAAGTTACGCACACTTCACTAGAGGTGTGCCTCGTGAATTCATGCAGTCGACACATATTAACCAACTGGTACCACTTCAAGCATTCTAATGTTGCCTTCCTCCTTCCTCCCTTCTCTGCTCAAGTTTTTTCTAGAACCAATTTACACACGGATAAGAATACCCCAATGTAAAAGAAGAAATCGAAAGATGATACGAAGAGGAAGAAATCCCTCTATTCTGTGAAGGCCAACTATCGTGTGAGTCACAACAACGGGAATCGAGGGCCTACGGTTCTGATAATTTCGGAACCTGGGCTGGGAGGCCTCCCTGGGCTCCCCCCAACAGCTGGCCAAAGCGCGGAAAGGCCTGTCTCATTTTAAGTACACTCAAACTGTACTCAGGATCCCAGTAAACCACCAGAGTCCCGTCCACGCGTGCCCCGCTCCATACCCCCTCCCCCAAATGAGCTCGGAAGAGACCTCGCAAAATCCACAGCAACGCTCCATCCCACACACCCGCAGAGCCTCACGCCCGCGCAACCCATACTTACAGGACAACTCAGTTCAGGTGAGGCCTGGGAGTCCTCGGGCAAAAAGGAAAGGAACGCCGACCGCCGGGGTAGAAACTGCGCGGAAGGCTAGACTCGCCCAGCCCAGAGGGAGCCCCTCCACCCCCACAATGGCCGAGCTACTCACACTTTGTACGGCAGCCTCGGGTCCGACGTTAGGGTGATCTTAAAAGAAACCTTCGACCTGAGGAAGGGAGAGGGAAAGGTTAGGTCGGGTAGCTGGGCCGCGAAATGCGGCAGCCGGAAAGCAAACACTTACATGGTGCAGGTGTTCGGAACAGAAATCTCGTAGCAGCTCCGTCCTGCACCTCCACTTCCTGCCCGGCGTCTCTCTCCCAACTCAGGTCCACGTCTCCTTCCGCAAGCTGGGGTCCTCCAAGGCTGCTGCTGTCCAAAGCGCTGCCTGAAAACTGGACCCAGATGCTGAGTTGGCCGGAGCTTACCGGTTCAAAGGAGCTAATGATTTTGTATACATATGTCTGAAGCACAATCGCGGATCGTATGGAAGGAACAGTCCTCTACTTGAAGTTATTTTCTGCCGTATTTTTAGTCAGGCAATATAGAGACAGCAAGACTCAAGGCCCCAGCTTGCAGTCGGGGCGGAAGTATGGGTCCCGGGAGGCGGGTGCAGAGCGGGCCGGTGGGCGGGCCGGTGGGCGGGGCCGGCGATGGGCGCCCTCCTGAGTTGCCGAGGCAACCAGAGATCCGCTACTCTTCGTTGATGCCCAAGAAGTTCGAATCCTTACCTAGCTTTATATTAGTATTATCTACCTGTCCAGCTACTTAATCATGTTGTAGGTTTCTCGTAATTTATCTTTCACATTTTAAATTTCAGCGGATAAGAAACTCACCAAGTTGGTGGGCAAGACAAGACCCCTACACTTGAGGAACCTGGAATTTAGTTGAAAAGAGAAATCCATGAATAGATTTCAATAATTTGTTTTGTGGCCTAATAGGATTAAGCTAGGGAACAAGGTTGCCTATTACCGGTTACTTATTCAGCTTAATAACAAATTTGAATCCTTTCCAAAAATCAGGCACCAAAGCTAAATGCTGAGTATGCCAGAATGAGTCAAGTTGGTAGGTGCCAACCCTCTAAGATCTAACAGAAGTTCTTGTATAGTGAGGGAAGAAGACTATATTTCCTCTAATTTATTACAAATCTAAGCATTTGTGTCTGGAAGACAAAACATGCTCTTACAATGTCTGTAATGCCCTCAAAAGAAATACTGTCATGACTAGACAAAATGGGAAACGGACACTAATATAAATGAAGAAAATGGTTAATATTTAGTATACTATGTTTTATTCTTCAGGAGGCGTATCTAAGAGAGGAATAGAGTGACCATGCAGAAAACAAATTTCGTCTTTGCCTTAATTCCCTAGAGGAATACTTTTCTTTGTTGGTATCTCTCTGTGCATGATTCTGACTGTGGAAAGTAAGGGCTCAATATTCTCATGACAGTCACCCACTTACTTTTAAAAATGTAGGCCTTGCCATGTATGTAGAAGGATAGAAGCAAATGTCTACGGATGGATTTGGGGATCAACAGTTATAGCTTTAATAGCTGAAACTATGGGCTTTGTTGATATGACTAAGATTCTGAGAATAACAATAAAGAGAAAACCACTGAAAATGTCTACCTGTTATCTGCTGGCTTAACATCAACGAAGATTTAGAGTACGTAGGTACAGTCTCTATTTCTAAGAATACATGTCACATGTTTTTAAAACAATATTTGCATCTTCATATTTATAGTTTCCTTTCTTATACATAAAGGTACGTGGCAAAATTCTAAAATAAAAATCATATTTTGATCAGCATTTTTTATTGTTTGCATAAAAAATAGTGACGAGGGCTTCCCTGATGATCCAGTGGGTAAGGACACCGCCTTGCAGTGCAAGGGGTGCCGGTTCGATCCCTGGCCTGGGAAGATCCCACGTGCCGCGGAGCGGCTGGACTGATGTGTCCAATCACAGAGCCGGAGCTCTGGAGCGCATGCGCCTAGAGCCGGCGCTCTGAGACTTGAGACAGCACCACGATGGGAGGCCCACAGGAGCCAAAGAACAAAGACGGATGAAAATGGAGAAATGAAAGACCAATAGAAGTGGCCCAACCCCCCAAAATAGTGAAGATGGGATTCAACTTCATGCAGTGTGACTTCAGTACACACTTAGCTGCCTCTTCAGAATTATGTTAATGTAGTATATCAAAAGTACACTGGGAAAACATTGTTTGCCCAAAATATATTGAAAAACATCAATTCCTAAGTGTTTAGAATTCTTTCTTACCTCGTGCGGGGACCTTCTGCAGAAAGGAAGGCAGCGGGACTGCCCCCGGCTGAACCCGGAGATCTCGGAGAAAGGGGAGGCTTGCTGCCGGCCCCCCAGGCCGTCGGCGCATGCCGGGGACAATCAGACACGGTAGGGGTTCTGTCGAGGCAGTTCCACTTTATTAATGTAGACTTACAGCTTTTATAGGCAAACGAAGGGGGTTTGCAAGGGACTTCCTATAGTTACACCAATCAAACTAAAGTTCAAGCAATTATGCATTTACATTGCAATAGGAATCTATGGTGAGCATGCATTGTCCGCGAGCATGGAAACCAGGGGGATCAATCAGAAGTTTTGACAATGGACTTTAGATTTTGCCCTGTCTCTTCCTGTAGGCATCATTTTAGCACCAAACTGCAAATATGTGCTTAAGCTTCCTTATGCTTGCAAAGACCCCCTTTCATTTAGGGCCCCACAACCTCGATCCTCTAACTTTTCTCCCCATAAGTTTGTCTCCTCAGAGTCACAGCATTATTTCTGTTTGCTTTATTTTATATATAGGAAATGGTAACTGAATCCATTCATAATACTTAGCCTTTTTTTTTTTTTTACTTTTCTAAGACATTTATCAAAATTTGGCAAATACTACAACAAAAGAAAGACCTTTTTATTTACTGAAAAGTTGATGTGTCAAAATATATTTAATGACTGTAAACAGAAACAGACTCTGGACTTTTGTAGGTTATTAGCAAATTTAACATTTTAAGACAAAAAAAAAAGCATAAATGTACTAACGTGTTTGGGAAGGGGCCCAATTAGCATCATGCAGAGAAAGAAATGGTTGTGGAAGTCCATGGTGTGACCGTAATAGAACTCATTAAATATCATTGAAACATCTCAATATTCTGTTTGCCAAAACATTTACAGCTCTCATTATTAGAAAGAAATGGGAAGAAAATTAAATTTATTTATGTACAAAATGAATTTGCTGATAGAGTCATAAAAATTCTTATCAGTTATTTCTGTAGCCAGGTTTAAATAAAATACAAAACATATCAAATTTGGATGCCAATTTATTTTTGTATTTTTAACTTTTTCACGCTAGTTTGACTGTATTTGTAATTATGACTAAAATCACCTGATAGTCAAGGTTTTTTTTTCATCCTGGAAGGTTTATGCTCAGATAAATCTTAGGGTCTTATTCTCCAAACAGTTTATATTACAGGAAACAAATTACAGACTGACCCTTTAACAATAAATGGGTATTTTTTTAAATAGAGATTTAATTTGGTCATTTTCACCCCTTACAATCTTCTAGCAGTCATTGGTATCATAGGGGCAGTGATGATAACAATAATGGCTCAAAATGTATCAAGATTTGTTTTGTGCTAGGTACGATGTTAAGAATTTAGAATAAGTAGAATCACGAAATACAGACTTAAACTTTCATCGATTTTGACTATAGTAGTTTAATGACAGAAGCATTATGCAAAGAGGAGAATGATCTGGTAGGCAGAAGTATGGGAAAATATGCAAATGCTGGTTGGTTCTTACAATTCCAGTAATGTTAGAGAGAGGTTACATCCTTGTAAACCCAAGAACAATGAAACATAGCTGTGATTAGAGTTTAGCAAGGTCAGACGAAGGCCTTAGAGGAGATTACACTCTGACATGTGCTACCCCTAATTAATACAGTGACATTTCCAAAATAATTCCTGAAATTTAATGAAGGAAAATAAAATGAACCAGCGTTTACAAGGAAGATCTTTTTGACTATAGACCTTATAAATGCGAGACTTAATCAGAAAATTTGCAGTATTTTAACTACAGAAATTCTAAAATAAATTTATTTTGAAAAAGCATTTAAATTGGATAACGCAAGAATTTACCAGTCCTATATAATTAAAATTTTCTCTCCAAATACTATATGAATTATTTATTTAACAGGAATATACTTGGAAAAACTCAAGAGTCATCTCTCACAGAGCTACACCAATACAAGATTATGTTTCTTCTACATATATATTTACTCATTGGTATCCTTCCAGTAGCTCTGTGAGGTCAGTATAAGTAATATTCTATTTTCAGGAGAGGAAAGTAGCACATAGAAATTAAATAACTTATCCTAGATTTAAGTAAGTGACTGAAATGAGATTGAACTCAGATATATGATATTAAAACCTGAGTTTTAACGCTGCAAGAATTTAAGGATTTACATCATGTCCTTAAATAGTGACAACCAAATCTTTGCGGAAGAAAATATTTTCAGCTCTCATTTCACAAGTAAGAAAGTTAAGACATAATGACATTATGTAATTTTTTCAGGGTTACACCACTGATGATCATTAAAATATTAATATTATTTTAATTGATATCACTGGCCTTACATCTATTTTAAAACTGTTTAGACTCTCCATCACTCCTAAACAGATCAAGAAATATTCATCGATAATATTCTCATATTTATACAGGATTTTGTTCTTTCTGAAATGTTTTATATTTACTCTCTTATTTGATGTCTAAAATAAAACACCAAACACTTGGGATGTATACTATTATCTTCTTTAAAAATGAGAAAATGGCCAAAAGAGGTTATGAACAGTCATAAAGTCACACACAGGATTTGTGAGAGAATAGTACTCAAACGTAGTTATTGATGTTTCTTCACAAAGTCTACCTAATTTGATCGTATACAAAGTTTATTTTTAGAGGCAAAACCCAGAAAATTGAATGGTAAACTCATTGGATGAGCTTCTTAAGGAGTTCTTAATTTTTATGTCTCAGCATATGGCAGGTATTCAATCAATATTTGTTGAATTAATTAATGTTACTTTTAAAATGTTGTAGATTGGTGATGCTTCCTAATTACAATAATGTTTCTGCCTTCCATTAACTGCAGTCATGAATGTTCTTAACGCAGTAGATTATACACTTTGATTCTTGCTTTGTTCTTATTTTAAGGCTTATCTATTCATAGGACAGACTCCTCATTCAATTTACTGTGACTAGTGAGGTGGGTAAGACTTCGAAAAAAAAAAGAAGACTGTCATCTCTCACAGAGCTACACCAATACAAGATTATGTTTCTTCTACATATATATTTACTCATTGGTATCCTTCCAGTAGCTCTGTGAGGTCAGTATAAGTAATATTCTATTTTCAGGAGAGGAAAGTAGCACATAGAAATTAAATAACTTATCCTAGATTTAAGTAAGTGACTGAAATGAGATTGAACTCAGATATATGATATTAAAACCTGAGTTTTAACGCTGCAAGAATTTAAGGATTTACATCATGTCCTTAAATAGTGACAACCAAATCTTTGCGGAAGAAAATATTTTCAGCTCTCATTTCACAAGTAAGAAAGTTAAGACATAATGACATTATGTAATTTTTTCAGGGTTACACCACTGATGATCATTAAAATATTAATATTATTTTAATTGATATCACTGGCCTTACATCTATTTTAAAACTGTTTAGACTCTCCATCACTCCTAAACAGATCAAGAAATATTCATCGATAATATTCTCATATTTATACAGGATTTTGTTCTTTCTGAAATGTT
Organism: Tragulus kanchil; assembly: GCA_022376925.1. Taxonomy (NCBI): domain Eukaryota; kingdom Metazoa; phylum Chordata; class Mammalia; order Artiodactyla; family Tragulidae; genus Tragulus; species Tragulus kanchil. Next base: position 68,836,158 of record JAIOJX010000003.1, on the reverse strand, counting down.
TTATATTTACTCTCTTATTTGATGTCTAAAATAAAACACCAAACACTTGGGATGTATACTATTATCTTCTTTAAAAATGAGAAAATGGCCAAAAGAGGTTATGAACAGTCATAAAGTCACACACAGGATTTGTGAGAGAATAGTACTCAAACGTAGTTATTGATGTTTCTTCACAAAGTCTACCTAATTTGATCGTATACAAAGTTTATTTTTAGAGGCAAAACCCAGAAAATTGAATGGTAAACTCATTGGATGAGCTTCTTAAGGAGTTCTTAATTTTTATGTCTCAGCATATGGCAGGTATTCAATCAATATTTGTTGAATTAATTAATGTTACTTTTAAAATGTTGTAGATTGGTGATGCTTCCTAATTACAATAATGTTTCTGCCTTCCATTAACTGCAGTCATGAATGTTCTTAACGCAGTAGATTATACACTTTGATTCTTGCTTTGTTCTTATTTTAAGGCTTATCTATTCATAGGACAGACTCCTCATTCAATTTACTGTGACTAGTGAGGTTAGAAAAGGCTAATTAAAGATCCTTATCAGATATTATTAAATAAAGAAGCCATTTAAATAAAAAATTACATGAATATCCTCACATGTCCCCACACCATTACAGTTTGTGACATGTTTGTGCTGAATCAGAGGCCCTGCTCTGGAAATCTCATTACTGATTTTTTCTAGGATTATATACTTCTTAGAGGAGAGGAATTGTTCACTGATCATAGCCTTTCTTGTCCGGTGGGAGTGGGGATGGGGAAAGCAAGGGCTGGGAGCCGGCAGCAGTGACCCTGCGGGGGTTGGGGTTTGGTGTGTACAGTGCAGCTAAGTGAGTACTGCATTTGGTGCAGACACAAATGGCTCAGCACCTGTGGCCCTAATCACCCTTCCCTGTTTTCTATTAATCTGCCATCATTTGAGCTATGTCCCTTCGTGTGAATGATCTGATTTATGGAAATCAATCCAGGGACTGGGCAACTAGGAGCACCCCTATAGCCCGAAGCTCAGGGCTAGTCCAACTAGACAACCCTAAGTGGTTTACATGGTCCTACCTTGCCTTTTCCTGCAGACATTCCAAAGAAGGCTCCAGACTAGGCGTCTCTCCCTCGCTTCTGCTTCTGCCTATTGACCTGAACCTGGTGATTTTCACTGGCCCTGCATGATTGCTGTGCCCTCTTCTCTTGGGAAATGTGAAATGGATTTTTTTTTTTTTTTTTAATGACATGGACCTCTTCGTGTCATCATTCAGTTACCTCTATGAATGAAAATTCCATGGGTACGAGAATGGAGACATCATTTGAAAAAGGAGTGAATTTACATAGTCTTAAAGGAATAACACAATGCATGATCTTGTAAGATTACCAAAATGAATTTCTGAGTTAAGAAAATCTAATGTCAAGAATATCTAAGACTGTCTCTCTAATTTCCTTTGAAAACTCTGATGAAAGCATTAAAGGAAACAAGAACCATGACGGCATAGTCATAGGAATAAACAAACAACCTCCCAAGAACTTGGAGAATTGGTTTAAATGAAAATCCATTAACTGCAGTCATGAATGTTCTTAGGTAGATTATACACTTTGATTCTTGCTTTGTTCTTATTTTAAGGCTTATCTATTCATAGGACAGACTCCTCATTCAATTTACTGTGACTAGTGAGGTTAGAAAAGGCTAATTAAAGATCCTTATCAGATATTATTAAATAAAGAAGCCATTTAAATAAAAAATTACATGAATATCCTCACATGTCCCCACACCATTACAGTTTGTGACATGTTTGTGCTGAATCAGAGGCCCTGCTCTGGAAATCTCATTACTGATTTTTTCTAGGATTATATACTTCTTAGAGGAGAGGAATTGTTCACTGATCATAGCCTTTCTTGTCCGGTGGGAGTGGGGATGGGGAAAGCAAGGGCTGGGAGCCGGCAGCAGTGACCCTGCGGGGGTTGGGGTTTGGTGTGTACAGTGCAGCTAAGTGAGTACTGCATTTGGTGCAGACACAAATGGCTCAGCACCTGTGGCCCTAATCACCCTTCCCTGTTTTCTATTAATCTGCCATCATTTGAGCTATGTCCCTTCGTGTGAATGATCTGATTTATGGAAATCAATCCAGGGACTGGGCAACTAGGAGCACCCCTATAGCCCGAAGCTCAGGGCTAGTCCAACTAGACAACCCTAAGTGGTTTACATGGTCCTACCTTGCCTTTTCCTGCAGACATTCCAAAGAAGGCTCCAGACTAGGCGCTCTCCCTCGCTTCTGCTTCTGCCTATTGACCTGAACCTGGTGATTTTCACTGGCCCTGCATGATTGCTGTGCCCTCTTCTCTTGGGAAATGTGAAATGGATTTTTTTTTTTTTTTTTAATGACATGGACCTCTTCGTGTCATCATTCAGTTACCTCTATGAATGAAAATTCCATGGGTACGAGAATGGAGACATCATTTGAAAAAGGAGTGAATTTACATAGTCTTAAAGGAATAACACAATGCATGATCTTGTAAGATTACCAAAATGAATTTCTGAGTTAAGAAAATCTAATGTCAAGAATATCTAAGACTGTCTCTCTAATTTCCTTTGAAAACTCTGATGAAAGCATTAAAGGAAACAAGAACCATGACGGCATAGTCATAGGAATAAACAAACAACCTCCCAAGAACTTGGAGAATTGGTTTAAATGAAAATATCGTTTTAACTTTAAGAAAGATAATACATTCTAAAAAGAGGAAATTTTGAAATAGAAAAATTATAAATTCTGAAAATAAAAAATAGTGATTAAACTGACATTTTAAATGATGTGAAACACACAATAAATGCACTGAAGTCATATTAATAAGTTAAAACTTCTGAGTGTAATAGAATAACAAAAACAAGATCTAATCCCCTGCATTACATGATTTAGAAAACTAAATAAAATATATGAGACAACTATTTTCAAATATTAGAAAAGCAAACAAGGTGAGTTCTCTGAAGGCTTCAGCTTCCTGCCTATGGACCACAGCACACAGAGAGGAACATAGAGTCCAGTGGTCTCCAGGGACCAGAGATTAGAATTTAGGAAAACATAGAATTTTCGGGGCAGAAATCAGAGAGGACAGAGCTGCCAAAAGAAAGTCTCTAAGATCTTCAGAGAGTCATTGAGTTTTTATTTGCTGTGCATGAGAGGAATCCAATACTTTAGCCACCTGAGCAAAGAGACAACTCATTGGAAAAGAGCCTGATGTTGGGAAAAAATAGAAGGCAGAAGGAAAAGGGGATGGCAGAAGATAAGATGGTTAGATGACATCACTGAGTCAGTGGATATGACTTTGAGCAAGCTCCAGGAGATGTTGAAGGACAGGGAAGGCTGGTGTGCTGTACTCTACGGGGTCACAAAGAGTCGAACACGACTGAGCGACTGAATTGAACTAAACTGAACTGAGCTGAGAGGAAATTCCTTAGGCTAGGCATACAAGCAGAGAGGGTTGGAACTGAAAAGCAGGAAGCCTAACAACCACTAGTGCACACAAAGAAGTGGAAATAATTTGTTTCCACTCACCAAGTGAAAAGACCTTAATATATAGGTTATTCATCAGATTCTTCTAGAGGGCTATCTTTTAGTAATAGTTCTATATTAACTATTGGCTAGATGGTATACCCACATCAACAAGCTTTAAAAGCAAGCCTCAAAAGCTTCAAACTGATTCCATGCAATTTATATGTTATAAAATCACCCTGTGCTATTTAAAGGACGACAACACAATCTAGGACTCAGAAGGTTCAGCATCCAACAAAAACACTAGCAGGCATTCAAAGAAGCTGGAGAAAAATCAGTCATTAAAAAACACCCAGATGACAATAATAAAGGATTTGGCAGATGACAATCCATTTTTTTTTTTTAATCAGTTTCATCATCCTTGCACTAAAGCTCTAGTATGTCAGTCATATATATATATATATATATATATATATATATGTTGGCCTCTTTTTTTTATTGTTTTTTTATTTATTTCTTTTTGTCCATCTTTATTTGTCTGCCTGTGTGGGCCTCCCACTGCAGTGGCCTCCCGCGCCACCCGGGACTGACTCTGGGCACATGCGCTCCAGAGCACTGGCTCATAATTAGACACACTTGTCCAGCCACTCCGTGGCACATATGATCTTCCTGGGCCAGGGATCAAACCAGTGTCCCTTGCACCACAAGGTGGACTCTTTACCCACTTTACCACCAGGGAAGCCCCAGATGATGATCTTAAGCAGTTGTTTTAATTGTCTCTAAGTGTAAGAAGATAGAGGAAAATTGAGCATGATGAGAAGAGAAGTGAAATAGATAAAAAATACTCAGATGGAACATCTGGAAGAAAATTGAACTCTCTAAGAGGAAAATCTTACCAGGAATAGTTAACTGATTAGACAAATTTAGCAATGAAAATGATACAAAATGAAACAGAAAAATGAATAAACTTCAATGACATATGGAAAAAAAATTACTGCAGAAGATAAGATGGTTAGATGACATCACTGAGTCAGTGGATATGACTTTGAGCAAGCTCCAGGAGATGTTGAAGGACAGGGAAGGCTGGTGTGCTGTACTCTACGGGGTCACAAAGAGTCGAACACGACTGAGCGACTGAATTGAACTAAACTGAACTGAGCTGAGAGGAAATTCCTTAGGCTAGGCATACAAGCAGAGAGGGTTGGAACTGAAAAGCAGGAAGCCTAACAACCACTAGTGCACACAAAGAAGTGGAAATAATTTGTTTCCACTCACCAAGTGAAAAGACCTTAATATATAGGTTATTCATCAGATTCTTCTAGAGGGCTATCTTTTAGTAATAGTTCTATATTAACTATTGGCTAGATGGTATACCCACATCAACAAGCTTTAAAAGCAAGCCTCAAAAGCTTCAAACTGATTCCATGCAATTTATATGTTATAAAATCACCCTGTGCTATTTAAAGGACGACAACACAATCTAGGACTCAGAAGGTTCAGCATCCAACAAAAACACTAGCAGGCATTCAAAGAAGCTGGAGAAAAATCAGTCATTAAAAAACACCCAGATGACAATAATAAAGGATTTGGCAGATGACAATCCATTTTTTTTTTTTAATCAGTTTCATCATCCTTGCACTAAAGCTCTAGTATGTCAGTCATATATATATATATATATATATATATATATGTTGGCCTCTTTTTTTTATTGTTTTTTTATTTATTTCTTTTTGTCCATCTTTATTTGTCTGCCTGTGTGGGCCTCCCACTGCAGTGGCCTCCCGCGCCACCCGGGACTGACTCTGGGCACATGCGCTCCAGAGCACTGGCTCATAATTAGACACACTTGTCCAGCCACTCCGTGGCACATATGATCTTCCTGGGCCAGGGATCAAACCAGTGTCCCTTGCACCACAAGGTGGACTCTTTACCCACTTTACCACCAGGGAAGCCCCAGATGATGATCTTAAGCAGTTGTTTTAATTGTCTCTAAGTGTAAGAAGATAGAGGAAAATTGAGCATGATGAGAAGAGAAGTGAAATAGATAAAAAATACTCAGATGGAACATCTGGAAGAAAATTGAACTCTCTAAGAGGAAAATCTTACCAGGAATAGTTAACTGATTAGACAAATTTAGCAATGAAAATGATACAAAATGAAACAGAAAAATGAATAAACTTCAATGACCTATGGGAAATATCAAATATATGTTATCTATTAGAAAAAAGGTGGTATGCAGAAGGTTATGGGTACATAATATATATTTGAAGAAATCATACCGGAAAAATGTTTCAAATTTGATGAAAACTGCAGGTACAGAAATTCAAGAAATTCAACCAGCTTAAGTCCAGGAAGTATTTTTAAAAAACCCCAAAACTCCAACAAGATACTAAAAAGTCAAATTACTAAAAACTGCTAATAAAGAAAAAAAAATCTTAAAAAGCCATTAAAGAGAGAGGAAAAAACCCCACTTTATACACATAGGAGCAAGAACAAGAAAAACAGCCCACTTTGTGCCAAAGAGTTTGCAAGCCAGAAGATAATAGAGTGACATCTCTAATATACTGGAAGAAAAAACTGTCAGTCTAGAATTAATTACACAAAATATGTTTCAAAAATCACAATGAAATAAAGATTTTTCTTTTCCAGGTAACCAAAAGAGCTTTCATGGCCAACACTCCTGCTTTATAAGAAATACTAAATGTAGTTCTTACGTCAGAACTAAAAACACACCAGATACTAGAATGAGATTTGGATCTAAACAAAAGAATAGAAAGTGTTAGCAATGGTGGTTATGTAGGTAAAAATACAAGAGAGTTTGTTTAATTTTTAAAAACTCTTTAAAAGATGATCATTCAAGGGCTTCCCTGGTGGTCCAATGGGTAAAGAGTCCGCCTTGCAGTGCAAGTGACACCGGTTCGATCCCTGGCCTGGGAAGATCCCAAGTGCCACAGAGCAGCTGGACTGGTGTGTCCAATTATGAGCCAAAACTCTGAAGCGCATGTGCCCAGAGCAGGAGCTCTGCAATGAGAGAGGCCATTGCAATGGGAGGCCCACACAGGCCAAAGAATAGAAAAGATGGATGCAAATAAATACAAATAAAAGAGGCATGATGGGGAAAAGAAAAAAAAAAATAAAAATAAAAAAGGTAATCATTTGAAGCAAAGTTAATTTAAAAAGTCTTGCAGTTCTATAGCATATGAGCATGACATTACTAGCACAATAAACACTAAGTAGGTGGGGGTAGAATTGTAGCACTGTAATCTTTTTTGATAGAAAGAATGATACAATATTATTTGAAAGTACACTATAAGTAACAAATACGTATTGTGAACACTAGAGAGCCAGTGCAACATAAAATAATTTTAATAATAAACCAATAATAGACATAAATAAAATTATAAAAATTCAAGCAATCCTATAGGAGGTGGGAAAGTAGAAGACAAGAAAGAATAGAAGTGACACATAGAAAACAGACAAGATGATAGATTTACACACTTTACCATGTTGATAATGAAATTGGATATAAATGTTCTAAACACATCAATAACAATGCAGTGATTAAGATAAACCTCCAAAGAGAATAAAAGGGGAGAATTTCAGATAACTACATAGAAACCTGACTAAGAGAGTATAAATTTCTTGATCTAAAGGAATCGCTAAATTCATGTGTGAGACTATATAGTCCTAATACAATGCCATTTAGCAACTGAGTATGGTTTAAGCTTTTACTTGAAAGGACTTTACACAAAAGTTAGAGAATGAGAAATCTGAAAATTTGGAAAGAGTGCGGTTGTTTTGTTTTGTTGTGATTTTCAGCATCATAATCTGTTAAAAACTGGGTGGTGATCACTTTTACAATTTTAGACTTTTGCCTGTAGCTAAGCAGGAGAAAAAAAAGAAATAGTTCATCTGTTCCATTGTTGGGATACTTTCCAGATATGCTGAATACACAAGGCAAGACTGTTGATTGAGAATAGTTTCTAAAATTGAAATTCTTTGGACTACTGAACATTTCTTCTTCTTTTTTTCCACCGAGCATTTCTTGACCAGCTACGTGGCAGCTAATGGGTGAGATTCAAAGATTTTCTGAAGGACTTTTTTTCTTTGTAGCAAAGTAAACAGATTTAAACATTTAGCTTTATAGTATAATTTAGACTGAATATATATGACACGAGATGAATTTTAATTGATTTTTTATTCCAGGAGCTATGGAAGTGTGGTCTAGCAGTCTGAGATTAGGAATGCAAGCCAAAATCACCGAAATTCTTTAGCTACAAACATTAATTGCTTTGCCTTCTAACACTTTATTTTCTTTATAAAAATGTTCATCTTTCTTGAATGCTACAAAATTTGATTTCTTAGTAGTTCATCTGCCCTGAAAAATTTTAATATGGATGTAATCACAATTCCAAATATTTCTTCTCAAAATGTTAATAAAGTTTTTCTCCATTTTGGACTTGTAAATTGTTCACAGTTTTCAGAGGAATGAGACTACAATTCTAACTAGTTCATAAACTTCTAAAAAGTTGTTTCCTGCTTTCACTAAGAAGTGCCATATTTACCTTTTGAACATAGATATTTTTTCATCTCCTATCATATGTCAGCCATTACATAGACACTAGTAAATACATATCAAAGAAGTGCGATTTTTGCCACATTTGGTATAATACAAATCCTTTAAGGTCTGTGTAGTATACAGAACACCAGCAGAATGAGTTTTGCAGGTTTTAAAATAAATGTTCTTAAGTCCTTTTTTTTTAGTGCAAATTTGTTGAGCTTATTATGCCTTTAATCACGTTCCTAATTTTAAGAAAATTTACCATGCTTTTATTAATTCTTGGGCTTATTAGAATAAGACTGTAATGAGTTAATTACCACGAGCTTTCAGGGTAAAATTAACCTCTATAAAACCAACTAACAACATGCTCAGTTGCTCAGTCATGTCTGATTCTTTGCAACACCAAAGACTGTAGCTCACCAGGCTTCTCTTTTCCAGGCAAGAATACTGGACTGGGGTGCCATTTCCTCTTCCAGGGGATCATTCCCACCCAGGTATCGAACACATATCTCCTGCATTGGAAGGCAGATTCCTTACCACTTGAACCACTTGGGAAAGCCTTTTGTAACAAACATTCTAGGGTTTTTTTGTGTTTTTTTTTGGACACTTCTATTGGTCTTTCATTTATTCATTTTCATCCATCTTTGTTCATGGCCTATGTGGGCCTCCCATCCCAGTGAACCTGTCGCTGCAGAGCACCGGCTCTGGGTGCATGCACTCCAAAGCTCCCGCCCAGCAGTTGGATAGCAATTTTTTTTTAAACATTTAGCTTTATAGTATAATTTAGACTGAATATATATGACACGAGATGAATTTTAATTGATTTTTTATTCCAGGAGCTATGGAAGTGTGGTCTAGCAGTCTGAGATTAGGAATGCAAGCCAAAATCACCGAAATTCTTTAGCTACAAACATTAATTGCTTTGCCTTCTAACACTTTATTTTCTTTATAAAAATGTTCATCTTTCTTGAATGCTACAAAATTTGATTTCTTAGTAGTTCATCTGCCCTGAAAAATTTTAATATGGATGTAATCACAATTCCAAATATTTCTTCTCAAAATGTTAATAAAGTTTTTCTCCATTTTGGACTTGTAAATTGTTCACAGTTTTCAGAGGAATGAGACTACAATTCTAACTAGTTCATAAACTTCTAAAAAGTTGTTTCCTGCTTTCACTAAGAAGTGCCATATTTACCTTTTGAACATAGATATTTTTTCATCTCCTATCATATGTCAGCCATTACATAGACACTAGTAAATACATATCAAAGAAGTGCGATTTTTGCCACATTTGGTATAATACAAATCCTTTAAGGTCTGTGTAGTATACAGAACACCAGCAGAATGAGTTTTGCAGGTTTTAAAATAAATGTTCTTAAGTCCTTTTTTTTTAGTGCAAATTTGTTGAGCTTATTATGCCTTTAATCACGTTCCTAATTTTAAGAAAATTTACCATGCTTTTATTAATTCTTGGGCTTATTAGAATAAGACTGTAATGAGTTAATTACCACGAGCTTTCAGGGTAAAATTAACCTCTATAAAACCAACTAACAACATGCTCAGTTGCTCAGTCATGTCTGATTCTTTGCAACACCAAAGACTGTAGCTCACCAGGCTTCTCTTTTCCAGGCAAGAATACTGGACTGGGGTGCCATTTCCTCTTCCAGGGGATCATTCCCACCCAGGTATCGAACACATATCTCCTGCATTGGAAGGCAGATTCCTTACCACTTGAACCACTTGGGAAAGCCTTTTGTAACAAACATTCTAGGGTTTTTTTGTGTTTTTTTTTGGACACTTCTATTGGTCTTTCATTTATTCATTTTCATCCATCTTTGTTCATGGCCTATGTGGGCCTCCCATCCCAGTGAACCTGTCGCTGCAGAGCACCGGCTCTGGGTGCATGCACTCCAAAGCTCCCGCCCAGCAGTTGGATACATCGGTCCAGCTGCTCCACAGCATGAGGTATCCTCCCCAAGCCAGGGATCGAACAGGTGCCCCCTGCACTGCAAGGCGGTGTCCCCACCCACTGGACCACCAGGGAAACCCTGCAACAAGCATTCTAACAAACGATTTCCAGTAATAATTTTTTTCTTTTAGTAATAAAGTTCAAGTAGCAGTTTTTGGAATTTCCATTAAAAATGTATTACAGGAAACCCTTTGGTTTTCTTGGTAAGCAGACATAGATACATGGACTTGAAATATATATTTATATGTGTACATCATATATGAGAAAAAATTTTAAAATAATTCTGTAAGTCAGTCAGTCTCGGTTTTCAAAACCTTGAGTAAAAGAAAACTAAAAATGAAATATTTGGCTTCCCAGGTGGCTCAGGGGTAAGAAATATGCCTTGCCAAGCAGGAGATATGGGACTGATCCCTGAATTGGGAAGATCCCCTGGAGGAGGAAATGGCAACCCACTCCAGTATTCTTGTCTGGAGAATTCCATGGACAGAGGAACCTAGCGGGCTACCGTCTGTGGGGTTGCAAAAGAGTAGTGACTAAACAACAACAGCAAATGAAATAACTTGGATAGCTGATCGTCATCTGTAAAAGTTGCTATATATGAGTAAATTTAAATTCAACTTCCTTCAGTATTGCAACTGACAGCTTTCCTTTCTCTGTGAGTTCTCTTCATCTAATGCAAAGCGATAATGCAAGAAGATGACACTTATTATAAAACACTTTCATCAACTAGGTGTTTTGAGGCACCTGATATATGACTTTTTATGATTTAATTTTGAGCAAATGGCTTGGAATAATAAAACTTTGAAAAAAGAAATAGTCACAGGTCATAAAACACATGTGTTATTGTTTTCTCTCATATTGTAAATGATATTATCAGTGTAGCTCTTATTTTTGTTCTTCAAAAAAGTCTCAGAACTTAAAAAAAACTTATTTTAGATGCCTCCATCTCTTTTTTAGATATTTATATGTGGTGTTTCTGATAAATTCAGATTAGGGAGGGAAAAAAAGAAAAAAAAGAACAGAAAGCCAGAAAGATACAAAATACAAATAGATTTAAATGTGTGGTGACTAACGATAATTTGCCTTTTTCCTAGCCACTAACAAGACATTATGGCTAGTGAATGGTTTTCTTCTAAAAAGCTGTCTCTTTCTTAGTAAGTGGAGAATTCTGGACTTTTTGACGTTTTGGGCTTCTGTTAAATGTCTAGTGATGACTGAATTAAAGAATATATAAAGTCGGTAAATTTCTCTTCCATCCTGCACTGAGTATGATTACAGCCTCTGGAGCTCCGTTTCAGATATCTCGTTTTCAAGTCTCATCTCTAGTGCAGGGATTTTCAAAACATACCAGCAAGTACATGAAACCTATCTAAAAATAATGTCATGATGTTCAATAAATAAATAAATTTAAAAAAAAATATATGTAAGGTAAAGTTAATTTTATTTAATTTGTTGATTCATAATTCACATACTAGATGCACAGTTGTTAAGTATACAATTCAGCTTCCTTTGGTAATTGTTCAGTTTAGTCACTAAGTTGTGTCTGACTCTTGGCGAGCCCATGGACTGCAGCATGCCAGGCTTCCCTGTCCTTCACTATTTCCTGAAGTTTGCTCAAACTCATGTCCATTGACTCAGTGATGCCATCCAACCATCTCATTCTTTGTCATTCCCCTTTCCTTCTGCCTTCTATTTTTCCCAACATCAGGGTCTTTTAATGAGTTGTCTCTTTGAATCACTCTGTCCGACAAATCCATTCGTCAGAGTTTCTTCCTTCATACTGACAGCTTTCCTTTCTCTGTGAGTTCTCTTCATCTAATGCAAAGCGATAATGCAAGAAGATGACACTTATTATAAAACACTTTCATCAACTAGGTGTTTTGAGGCACCTGATATATGACTTTTTATGATTTAATTTTGAGCAAATGGCTTGGAATAATAAAACTTTGAAAAAAGAAATAGTCACAGGTCATAAAACACATGTGTTATTGTTTTCTCTCATATTGTAAATGATATTATCAGTGTAGCTCTTATTTTTGTTCTTCAAAAAAGTCTCAGAACTTAAAAAAAACTTTATTTTAGATGCCTCCATCTCTTTTTTAGATATTTATATGTGGTGTTTCTGATAAATTCAGATTAGGGAGGGAAAAAAAGAAAAAAAAGAACAGAAAGCCAGAAAGATACAAAATACAAATAGATTTAAATGTGTGGTGACTAACGTATAATTTGCCTTTTTCCTAGCCACTAACAAGACATTATGGCTAGTGAATGGTTTTCTTCTAAAAAGCTGTCTCTTTCTTAGTAAGTGGAGAATTCTGGACTTTTTGACGTTTTGGGCTTCTGTTAAATGTCTAGTGATGACTGAATTAAAGAATATATAAAGTCGGTAAATTTCTCTTCCATCCTGCACTGAGTATGATTACAGCCTCTGGAGCTCCGTTTCAGATATCTCGTTTTCAAGTCTCATCTCTAGTGCAGGGATTTTCAAAACATACCAGCAAGTACATGAAACCTATCTAAAAATAATGTCATGATGTTCAATAAATAAATAAATTTAAAAAAAAATATATGTAAGGTAAAGTTAATTTTATTTAATTTGTTGATTCATAATTCACATACTAGATGCACAGTTGTTAAGTATACAATTCAGCTTCCTTTGGTAATTGTTCAGTTTAGTCACTAAGTTGTGTCTGACTCTTGGCGAGCCCATGGACTGCAGCATGCCAGGCTTCCCTGTCCTTCACTATTTCCTGAAGTTTGCTCAAACTCATGTCCATTGACTCAGTGATGCCATCCAACCATCTCATTCTTTGTCATTCCCCTTTCCTTCTGCCTTCTATTTTTCCCAACATCAGGGTCTTTTGCAATGAGTTGTCTCTTTGAATCATGTGGCCAAAAGCTAGAGCTTGAGCTTGAGCATCAGTCCTTCCAATGAAAATTCAGGTAAATATACCCATTCTTGAAACCAGCATTCCATAAAGACAGAGAAAATGTCCATGATTCCAGAAACTTTCCTTGCGTTCTTTCAAGTCAGTTTCTCTCATCCATGGTGACCATTAACGTTTTGTGATTATCATCACAGTTTAGCATTTGCTGTTGTAAAATTCATATAGTTGGAATAATATAGTATGCAATCTTTTGTGCTTGGTTTATTCTGTTTGCTATAGGGATTAACCCACATTATCAGCATTTGCTGACTCATGTTCCATTGTTTGTATATACAGAATTTGTTTATTCTTTTGTTCCTTTGGTTGCTTTCAGAGTTTTGACTGTTATAAATAAGGCTGCTATGAACATTTTTATAAGCCACTTTGGTTATATATATTTTATATATCCTGAAGAGGAATTACTGGGTAGCTGTAGGTTTAGAATAAATTGCCTAAGAGATTTCCAAACTGAATTACCGGTTATAATTCTACCAGTTACATATGAAGTTCCAACTGTTCCTTTCCCTCATGAATACTTGGCATTGTCATTAAGAAAAAAATTAGCCACTTAAGTGACTGCATAGTGGTAACTTATGGTGCTTTTAATTTGTATTTTCAGAATGACTTATGAGGTAGAGAATTTTTTCATGAGCTTATTTTGCAATTGAAAGGGGTTCAGAATGAAAGGGGCTCATAGGCAGACTTAGTAAGGAGTCCAGCTGGTTCCAAGGACAAGGAGGAGAAGAGGAAGGACAAGGAGAAATAAAGGCAAAGATCTTCAATGTTGAAACTGAAAACTTCTAGTCTTATATTAATCTGGGTGTTTACATTAGAATGTCTCACGTAGCCCTGAGGCCTGGAGACTGTCCTAGCTAATCTCATATTAATGTTGTGGGTGTGGGCCTAGAGGGCCTTTACAACCTTAAGATATTCTTTTGATTTATTGTTTTGGTAACTGACTGGAAGATACAAATTGTCATACTTCAACTGGCAAAGAGGGATACTCTTCTATCCCCCCTCCAGTATCTATGCTGGAAGCTTTTCCCTATTCTTTCTTACTTTAATAAACTTTTCACTGCACGAAGCTCTGAGTGGCCATCTTTTGATGCCTAACTGAATTCTTCTTCATTGGAGATTAAAAATCCGACACCATTCACGATAACCTTACCATCATCTATCACATATCACAATTATGTATCCACAAGAGTGAATATCACTCAAATCTTTTGTCTGTTACTTTGTTTTTGTCTATTACTTTGTAAAGTCCGTTTTTTCTTATAGTTAACACTTTCTTTACCATGTATAAGAAATCATTGCCATACAATATTTCTCTTTCTTTGACTTCAGTGTGCTATCCCTTATGTGCACAATCTTAACAGAAATGTTACAAATGAACTTACAAAACAGGAAGGGACCCACAGAGTTAGAGAAAAAGCTTAAACTTGCCAGTGGAAGGATAGTGGAAAGTGATAGTTAAGGAGTTTGGAATGGATGTATACAGACAGCTGTATTTTAAATGGATAACCAACAAGGACCTATTGTATAGCACAGGCAATTCTGCTTAGTGTTATGTGGAAGCCTGGATGTAAGGGTAGTTTGGGAGAGAATAGATACATGTGTATGGATGACCGAGTCCCTTCCCTGTTCACCAGAAACTATCACAATATTATTAATTGGCTATACTGAAGGCGGAATTGGAGCAGCACCGACTTATTTTAATTTGTATTTTCAGAATGACTTATGAGGTAGAGAATTTTTTCATGAGCTTATTTTGCAATTGAAAGGGGTTCAGAATGAAAGGGGCTCATAGGCAGACTTAGTAAGGAGTCCAGCTGGTTCCAAGGACAAGGAGGAGAAGAGGAAGGACAAGGAGAAATAAAGGCAAAGATCTTCAATGTTGAAACTGAAAACTTCTAGTCTTATATTAATCTGGGTGTTTACATTAGAATGTCTCACGTAGCCCTGAGGCCTGGAGACTGTCCTAGCTAATCTCATATTAATGTTGTGGGTGTGGGCCTAGAGGGCCTTTACAACCTTAAGATATTCTTTTGATTTATTGTTTTGGTAACTGACTGGAAGATACAAATTGTCATACTTCAACTGGCAAAGAGGGATACTCTTCTATCCCCCCTCCAGTATCTATGCTGGAAGCTTTTCCCTATTCTTTCTTACTTTAATAAACTTTTCACTGCACGAAGCTCTGAGTGGCCATCTTTTGATGCCTAACTGAATTCTTCTTCATTGGAGATTAAAAATCCGACACCATTCACGATAACCTTACCATCATCTATCACATATCACAATTATGTATCCACAAGAGTGAATATCACTCAAATCTTTTGTCTGTTACTTTGTTTTTGTCTATTACTTTGTAAAGTCCTGTGTTTCTTATAGTTAACACTTTCTTTACCATGTATAAGAAATCATTGCCATACAATATTTCTCTTTCTTTGACTTCAGTGTGCTATCCCTTATGTGCACAATCTTAACAGAAATGTTACAAATGAACTTACAAAACAGGAAGGGACCCACAGAGTTAGAGAAAAAGCTTAAACTTGCCAGTGGAAGGATAGTGGAAAGTGATAGTTAAGGAGTTTGGAATGGATGTATACAGACAGCTGTATTTTAAATGGATAACCAACAAGGACCTATTGTATAGCACAGGCAATTCTGCTTAGTGTTATGTGGAAGCCTGGATGTAAGGGTAGTTTGGGAGAGAATAGATACATGTGTATGGATGACCGAGTCCCTTCCCTGTTCACCAGAAACTATCACAATATTATTAATTGGCTATACTGAAGGCGGAATGGAGCAGGCTACCCTGACTGAACTGACTCCATCTTGAGGACGAGGATGCCACCTTGCACTTTCAGTGAACTTTGGACTGTGCTTGGACTATGTAGCCATGGAGATGAAAAATTAACTGTCGACTAGGCCTCCCGGGTTAATGAGAACCTGACCAAGGAAACTTCCCCCTAGGCCATGAAAATGAAATGTTGATCATAAGATAAATTACCATTTGTGATCTTAGTTGATTAATTCTTGTCATAGACAAGCTAACCGTTATGCTCAGGTGATTTTCGATTGTACCTTTGTGATGGCAACCAAACCATATTTTTGTCCTTTAATGTTTCCTAGGCAACTTCAGGTGTTTGGGATGTGGGTTTGTGTATGTAGGCTTTAGGTATAAATGTTAGCCACAAGTTCTGCTTGGGGTCCTTGGCTGAAATGGAGGCCTTGGACCTGTTGGTGTAATAAATGCCCTCCACAGTTTACTTTCTCGCTTGGCGTGGGTTGTTTCTGAAGCTTTGTTATAACAATACCAAAGTAGAAAATAAAAAGTAGGCCCATAATCCATCTCAAAGCCATTTTTCTGAGTGGTTTAAGGCCAGGGTCAAGGTTAAATGTTCTGTTTTTCATGAAAGTGAAAGCCACCAGGGAAGCCTTGTTTTCCATAGAAGTATCCAATTTTTCTAGCACCATTTGCTAAGAACAAAACAAATGAAAAGAAACAGTAAGCCACCTTTTTCCCTCTGTCGACTAAGAAAAGATGAACGACTTGAGAGTTGTGGGTTAAGTTTTATTTGTAGCATAATTAGGACTGCAGTCCGGGAAGCAGGACTCCTGATAGCTCTGAGAAACTGCTCCAAAGTGGCAGAAGGAGGAAGGTCAATATTTAAGGATTTTGGTGAGGGGTTTCATATCATAAAAAGTCCTTTTACAAAGGGTCCCCAGTTAGTCATGAGGATCAGACAGCTGTATTTTAAATGGATAACCAACAAGGACCTTTCTGCTTAGTGTTATGTGGAAGCCTGGATGTAAGGGTAGTTTGGGAGAGAATAGATACATGTGTATGGATGACCGAGTCCCTTCCCTGTTCACCAGAAACTATCACAATATTATTAATTGGCTATACTGAAGGCGGAATGGAGCAGGCTACCCTGACTGAACTGACTCCATCTTGAGGACGAGGATGCCACCTTGCACTTTCAGTGAACTTTGGACTGTGCTTGGACTATGTAGCCATGGAGATGAAAAATTAACTGTCGACTAGGCCTCCCGGGTTAATGAGAACCTGACCAAGGAAACTTCCCCCTAGGCCATGAAAATGAAATGTTGATCATAAGATAAATTACCATTTGTGATCTTAGTTGATTAATTCTTGTCATAGACAAGCTAACCGTTATGCTCAGGTGATTTTCGATTGTACCTTTGTGATGGCAACCAAACCATATTTTTGTCCTTTAATGTTTCCTAGGCAACTTCAGGTGTTTGGGATGTGGGTTTGTGTATGTAGGCTTTAGGTATAAATGTTAGCCACAAGTTCTGCTTGGGGTCCTTGGCTGAAATGGAGGCCTTGGACCTGTTGGTGTAATAAATGCCCTCCACAGTTTACTTTCTCGCTTGGCGTGGGTTGTTTCTGAAGCTTTGTTATAACAATACCAAAGTAGAAAATAAAAAGTAGGCCCATAATCCATCTCAAAGCCATTTTTCTGAGTGGTTTAAGGCCAGGGTCAAGGTTAAATGTTCTGTTTTTCATGAAAGTGAAAGCCACCAGGGAAGCCTTGTTTTCCATAGAAGTATCCAATTTTTCTAGCACCATTTGCTAAGAACAAAACAAATGAAAAGAAACAGTAAGCCACCTTTTTCCCTCTGTCGACTAAGAAAAGATGAACGACTTGAGAGTTGTGGGTTAAGTTTTATTTGTAGCATAATTAGGACTGCAGTCCGGGAAGCAGGACTCCTGATAGCTCTGAGAAACTGCTCCAAAGTGGCAGAAGGAGGAAGGTCAATATTTAAGGATTTTGGTGAGGGGTTTCATATCATAAAAAGTCCTTTTACAAAGGGTCCCCAGTTAGTCATGAGGATCTGATGTCACCATGAGGAGATTTAGTGCTTTTCTAAATATGAGGAGATGCAAGATTTGAGATAATAAAATCTGTTCCTAAAAGCATCCACCTATCTAAAGACCTGCCTCACCAGATTCCCTGGAACGCAGAGTGCCTCTATCCCACCCTGATCTCCATCAGGGGGTATTGAAGGTCAACACAGGGTCTGGTCTCTGTAGAGGCAGAGGGCAAATGTCCTCGTTGTTCAGGCATTGGCAATGTAATTGGTAACTGTCAGTTTGTAGTTGATACCTCTGTGTCAACTACAGTAGTCCCATCCTGCTCTTTTTTATGCATCTGCCCTTAGGCCAGTGCACACCTGTCTTAATTATGGTAGCTTTAGAGTGATTCCATAAACCAGATGGCATAAGTATTCCAGCTCTCTTTTTATTTTTCAAAATTGTCTTGTCTATTCTAAACGCTTTGGATATAAATTTTTGAATTAGGTTGGGCATTTCAACAAATGTCCAGCTGGAATTTTAATTGGAATTATGTAGTTGCTATTTTGTTTTTATTTCTTTAGGTGTCTTAGAATAGTATTCTCAATTACTCACCCATCCTGTGAACACTGCTATCCTTCACTTCGCCTATCTTTATGCCATAATTCTGGAGAAGGAAATGGCAACTCACTCTAGTAACTCTTGGCTGGAAAACCCATGGATAGAGGAGCCTGGCAGGCTACAGTCCATGGAGTCACAGAGTCAGACATGACTGAGCACATACACAGATTGGAACAGTATGCCATAATTACCTAATACATCATCATCTTTTATAACTTAACCCAGTTATTTTTAAATCAATGAAGAATAATAAAAGTAATAGGTACTATTTTATTTTTACCATTACCATTTTCAGTTTGCTTCCTTTCTTTATATAGATCCATGTTTATGATCAGAAAAGCCTCAGGTTTGGCTTTTTTCAGTATTTCACATTTAAGTACTATCACACAGTATTTGTCTTTCTCTGTTGGACTTATTTCACTTAGCATGATGCCCTCAAACGTCATCCAAGTTGTTGCAAATGGCAGGAGTCCATTCTTTCTCCTGGAAGAACAATATTTCCTTATACACATATGCTGCCTGGAGGAGGAAATGGCAGCCCACTCCAGTATGCTTGCCTGGAGAATTCCATGGACAGAGGAGCCTGGCGGGCTGCATTCCGTGGGCTTGTGATGAGTTGGACATGAATGAAGTGACTTAACACACACACATACACACACACACACACGCGGAATCTTTTATATATACTCCCATGTTTATTGTAGCATTATTCACAATGGTTTAGACATGGAAATAACTTGAATGTTTTATCTTTTAGTGCAGAGCTTAGACATGCAAAAAGCAGCTTATTATAGTAAAAAAAAAAAAAAAGGCATATTTGGAGTCAGGTAGTATGAATGAAAAAATTCTAGTTCGTTCATTTGGTAACGGTGGGGGCTTGAGCCAATAAGCTCAATTTCCTCATCGTTAAAATGGTGAAAGTGAAAGAGTTATTTGCTCAGTTGTGTCTGACTCTTTGTGACCCCATGGACTGTAGCCCACCAGGCTCCTCTGTCCATGGGATTCTCCAGGCAAGCATACTGGAATGGGTTGCCATTCCCTTCTCCAGGGGATCTTCCCTGATTCAGGGATTGAACCCAGGTCTCCTGCACTATAGGCAGATTCTTTACTATCTGAGCCACCATGGAAGCCCTCAACTGTTAATAGTATTCTCAATTACTCACCCATCCTGTGAACACTGCTATCCTTCACTTCGCCTATCTTTATGCCATAATTCTGGAGAAGGAAATGGCAACTCACTCTAGTAACTCTTGGCTGGAAAACCCATGGATAGAGGAGCCTGGCAGGCTACAGTCCATGGAGTCACAGAGTCAGACATGACTGAGCACATACACAGATTGGAACAGTATGCCATAATTACCTAATACATCATCATCTTTTATAACTTAACCCAGTTATTTTTAAATCAATGAAGAATAATAAAAGTAATAGGTACTATTTTATTTTTACCATTACCATTTTCAGTTTGCTTCCTTTCTTTATATAGATCCATGTTTATGATCAGAAAAGCCTCAGGTTTGGCTTTTTTCAGTATTTCACATTTAAGTACTATCACACAGTATTTGTCTTTCTCTGTTGGACTTATTTCACTTAGCATGATGCCCTCAAACGTCATCCAAGTTGTTGCAAATGGCAGGAGTCCATTCTTTCTCCTGGAAGAACAATATTTCCTTATACACATATGCTGCCTGGAGGAGGAAATGGCAGCCCACTCCAGTATGCTTGCCTGGAGAATTCCATGGACAGAGGAGCCTGGCGGGCTGCATTCCGTGGGCTTGTGATGAGTTGGACATGAATGAAGTGACTTAACACACACACATACACACACACACACAGCGGAATCTTTTATATATACTCCCATGTTTATTGTAGCATTATTC
Source organism: Tragulus kanchil (assembly GCA_022376925.1). Lineage (NCBI taxonomy): Eukaryota > Metazoa > Chordata > Mammalia > Artiodactyla > Tragulidae > Tragulus > Tragulus kanchil. The sequence goes on along the minus strand of JAIOJX010000003.1, from coordinate 68,815,895 downwards.
ACAATGGTTTAGACATGGAAATAACTTGAATGTTTTATCTTTTAGTGCAGAGCTTAGACATGCAAAAAGCAGCTTATTATAGTAAAAAAAAAAAAAAGGCATATTTGGAGTCAGGTAGTATGAATGAAAAAATTCTAGTTCGTTCATTTGGTAACGGTGGGGGCTTGAGCCAATAAGCTCAATTTCCTCATCGTTAAAATGGTGAAAGTGAAAGAGTTATTTGCTCAGTTGTGTCTGACTCTTTGTGACCCCATGGACTGTAGCCCACCAGGCTCCTCTGTCCATGGGATTCTCCAGGCAAGCATACTGGAATGGGTTGCCATTCCCTTCTCCAGGGGATCTTCCCTGATTCAGGGATTGAACCCAGGTCTCCTGCACTATAGGCAGATTCTTTACTATCTGAGCCACCATGGAAGCCCTCAAACTGTTAATCTTAGAATTTTGGGGAAAGATGGGAGGTGATTCATATTTGATGCACAGAGAGTGTTCAATAAACTGTTAACTCTAATGATCAGAATCAAAGTTCCACATAAAATCAGATCAAATATTTTCCTGCTTCGCTGGAAGAATGGTTAATGGCTTTAGTTAAGGTTTCTTTGCCTTCAAGGAACAATATCTAAAGACTTCCCTGGTGGTCCAGTGGTTAAGACATCACCTTCCAGTGCAGGAGGTGTGGGTTTGAGCCTTGGTTGCTGAGCTAAGATCCCACATGCCTTACGGCCAAAAAAAATCTATATTGTAACAAATTCAATAAAATCTTTAAAAATTGGCTACCTAGAAAATCTTTAAAAAATGAATAATATAGTCAAATTGCCTTAAGAAAAAACAAATATTTAAAAATTTTAAAAAGATTCCAAGATGTCTTATGGAATATGATGATTCTACTAGGGCAAGAATTTGCTCTGTTCTCTTGGCTATGTGACCAGAGCCTAGGGTAGATGTGAGGTTGAGAAAGGGGCTTTCCTTGTGGCTCAGTGGTAAAGAATCCACCTGCAGTGCAGGAAACGCTAGTTCAATCCTCGGGTCAGGAAGATTCCCCTGGGGCCTCCCCTGGTGGTCCAGTGGATAAGGACACCGCCTTGCAGTGCAAGGGGCGCTGGTTCGATCCCTGGCCTGGGAAGATCCCACGTGCCGCGGAGAGGCTGGACTGATGTGTCCAATCACCGAGCCGGAGCTCTGGAGCGTATGCGCCCAGAGCTGGCGCTCTGCGACAACAGAGGCCACCGCGATGGGAGGCCCACAGGAGCCAAAGAACAAAGACGGATGAAAATAGAGAAATGAAAGACCAACAGAAGTGGCCCGCCCGCTCCTCTCCCTCCCCAACCCAACCCCTGCCCAAAATAAATAAATAAATAAATCTTTAAAAAAAAATAAAAAAAGGAAGATTCCCCTGAGGAGGAAATGGGAACCCACTCCAGTATTCTTGCCTGGGAAATCCCATGCACAGATGAGCCACCAGCTAGAGCCCGTGGGGCAAAGGGTCAGACACAACTTAATGATGGAGCAGCAAGCACGCTTAATTGTCCATGGGATTCTCCAGGCAAGCATACTGGAATGGGTTGCCATGTCCTTCTCCAGGGATCTTCCTGATTCAGGATTGAACCCAGGTCTCCTGCACTATAGGCAGATTCTTTACTATCTGAGCCACCATGGAAGCCCTCAAACTGTTAATCTTAGAATTTTGGGGAAAGATGGGAGGTGATTCATATTTGATGCACAGAGAGTGTTCAATAAACTGTTAACTCTAATGATCAGAATCAAAGTTCCACATAAAATCAGATCAAATATTTTCCTGCTTCGCTGGAAGAATGGTTAATGTCTTTAGTTAAGGTTTCTTTGCCTTCAAGGGACAATAGCTAAAGATTTCCCCTGGTGGTCCAGTGGTTAAGACATCACCTTCCAGTGCAGGAGGTGTGGGTTTGAGCCTTGGTTGCTGAGCTAAGATCCCACATGCCTTACGGCCAAAAAAAATCTATATTGTAACAAATTCAATAAAATCTTTAAAAATTGGCTACCTAGAAAATCTTTAAAAAATGAATAATATAGTCAAATTGCCTTAAGAAAAAACAAATATTTAAAAATTTTAAAAAGATTCCAAGATGTCTTATGGAATATGATGATTCTACTAGGGCAAGAATTTGCTCTGTTCTCTTGGCTATGTGACCAGAGCCTAGGGTAGATGTGAGGTTGAGAAAGGGGCTTTCCTTGTGGCTCAGTGGTAAAGAATCCACCTGCAGTGCAGGAAACGCTAGTTCAATCCTCGGGTCAGGAAGATTCCCCTGGGGCCTCCCCTGGTGGTCCAGTGGATAAGGACACCGCCTTGCAGTGCAAGGGGCGCTGGTTCGATCCCTGGCCTGGGAAGATCCCACGTGCCGCGGAGAGGCTGGACTGATGTGTCCAATCACCGAGCCGGAGCTCTGGAGCGTATGCGCCCAGAGCTGGCGCTCTGCGACAACAGAGGCCACCGCGATGGGAGGCCCACAGGAGCCAAAGAACAAAGACGGATGAAAATAGAGAAATGAAAGACCAACAGAAGTGGCCCGCCCGCTCCCCTCCCTCCCCAACCCGACCCCTGCCCAAAAATAAATAAATAAATAAATCTTTAAAAAAAAATAAAAAAAGGAAGATTCCCCTGAGGAGGAAATGGGAACCCACTCCAGTATTCTTGCCTGGGAAATCCCATGCACAGATGAGCCACCAGCTAGAGCCCGTGGGGCCGCAAAGGGTCAGACACAACTTAATGATGGAGCAGCAAGCACGCAGGTTAAGAAAGGTGAGCAGGTGTTTTTGAGGATGTGAGTTGGAGAATGTTGCTGTGAGATGTCACTTCCAGACTTATTTTAAAATGATAAGGAGGGGACAAGAAGGATCTATGAATAGGATAGAAGTCTTTGGCAGCAAATGCTTACACATACAACATAATATATCATTCAAACAAGAACCAAACTATCTTACATCTACATAACTGCTGCCAGAAATAGACTTTTTGTGTTGGCAGTCACCTGTCTCATGTAATGAATTCACCCATATTCATTCTGTTTTCTCTTCCTCTATTATGACTTTCCAGTAGAATTTCCCAGTTTACGCTTGTCCTCTGATTTGTAGTAATGGAGTTCTCTCCCCCACTCCCCACCCCAGTTCCTAGCCTTTTCACATCATGGGCCTTGTTTCTGTTCCATATTTATCTCCCATACTGGGCTTGTACCACTTCTACGCTAGTACGTTTGATGTATGATTTGTATCTAGTGCCCTAACTATGAATGATTGATTAAATCCCACTAAGCAGGCATTTCTTCTTCTAGGTTCAGTTTCCTCATTGTCTATTCTGTGACACTGAGCCATTCTTCATCAACTTCTCTGCCTATAGCTTTTTTTGTAACTTCTATTCTGTCTCATACATTATGGTCAGAACTGTCTCTCAGTTCTTAGAGTGTACTTAAAAATCCTAATGCAATTTTCTCTGGTAATCAGTCCTTTTAGGTGGGTCCTTCACAAAGAATTGGATACAATTCTGAGTGATTAAGCACAGCACACATCCTTATAGTAGGGCTTCCCTGGTGGTTCGGCAGTAAGGAATCTGCCTGTCAACACAGGAGACAAGAATTCAGTCCTTGGGTTGGAAAAATCCCCTGGAGAAGAAAATGGCAACCCACTCCAGTATTCTTGCCTGGAGAATCCCATGGACAGAGGAGCCAGGTGGCCTACAGTCCATGGGGTTGCAAAGAGTCAGACACGACTGAGCAACTGAACAACAAATACTTATAACAACCTCCATCAAGCTGCTTCCCTGGTCACTTACCCTTAATGGTTCCCCAAGGTTATTTTCCAACCAAGGTGGATTTCCTGAATCAGAACAAGGACAATTTGACTACCAAATGATTGGTTCTGCTTGTATAGTCCTGCTGTTGTAACTGATAATATTATGATCAAATTTTAGAAATTGATAGTAACTTAAGGTTCTTCTTCCACTTTATTTCTAGATATTTCCAACTGAGACATTATAACTGTGTTAAACTTTAACTTACTTTACTTTCTAGCTTCTGCTTTCATCTGATTTTATTTTGCATGACTGGTTAGTAAGGCCTATTTTTCATTAGTTGCCATTCATTTCCTATTCAAATTTTATAATAGTACTTAACAGAGTCTGTGGTGAAATTCATTTTGTTTGATTCCATGTATTTAACAGGATAAATGCTTTTAAATGCTTTTGTTAATCATAAAGTTAAATGATTAAGGAAAGCCACTTGGTGGTAGTTATTTATAGGCGACTAAAGTTAACTGTTTTCTTAAAAAGTAGGTTTTCCTTTTTTTCTTAAGTATAAACCACTAAAAAGGGGTAAATAACATGTTTTGGACCCTGTGTGAAGCTCAAAGAATGTATCCATTTAAGAAGAAAGTAAAGACTTTGACAACAAACCTTTCTCTGAACTTGAAGATTTTTTACCTCCAAGTTCACTGAAATAACCACTGAAATTTGCCAAAATAAGAAAACTTATTTTAAAAGAAAAATATAAGTATTTCTGAATAAAATCCTAAATATGGATAGACTTAAGAATATAGTCTTGTTGAAAGAGTCATTTTTTTGCCTCTCTTGAATCCTCACTGCAGTATTGCATCATGATAAAGAACTTCTGTCTCTGGCTGGTCCCATATATAATCAAAGGCTCATTCCTGAACCGACTTCACAGTGAAGCGGGTTCCCTGCTTAGATGCTGTGTTGTGTGGAATTCTATTCCTGTGTATCAGGCACTTAGTAAGACTCTGGATAGGAATACTTGCTGTCTACAGTCATACCTGGCAACGGTTTCTCTTCCTGTTTTAATGAACCACTGCCTCTGCCAGTATGAAAGGGCAGAATATTGTCAGTTTTAAGGAACTGTTTGTGTTGTGTTCTTTTCTATGCCCATCAGGACAGAGAAATAACTTTCATTAACATGAAATTAACACCAACATTCATTTGCTCTCATGTGTTAGCTGTGTGGTCCTCTGTTATAACACAATCTGGAGAGATCTCAGGGGTCTCGACACCCCAAAGAACATCACATGGATCCATTACATCAATGGCCTCATGTTGATAGGGCAGGACAGCATGGCAGAGATACATGTATCCTTAAGGTTCTTCTTCCACTTTATTTCTAGATATTTCCAACTGAGACATTATAACTGTGTTAAACTTTAACTTACTTTACTTTCTAGCTTCTGCTTTCATCTGATTTTATTTTGCATGACTGGTTAGTAAGGCCTATTTTTCATTAGTTGCCATTCATTTCCTATTCAAATTTTATAATAGTACTTAACAGAGTCTGTGGTGAAATTCATTTTGTTTGATTCCATGTATTTAACAGGATAAATGCTTTTAAATGCTTTTGTTAATCATAAAGTTAAATGATTAAGGAAAGCCACTTGGTGGTAGTTATTTATAGGCGACTAAAGTTAACTGTTTTCTTAAAAAGTAGGTTTTCCTTTTTTTCTTAAGTATAAACCACTAAAAAGGGGTAAATAACATGTTTTGGACCCTGTGTGAAGCTCAAAGAATGTATCCATTTAAGAAGAAAGTAAAGACTTTGACAACAAACCTTTCTCTGAACTTGAAGATTTTTTTCCTCCAAGTTCACTGAAATAACCACTGAAATTTGCCAAAATAAGAAAACTTATTTTAAAAGAAAAATATAAGTATTTCTGAATAAAATCCTAAATATGGATAGACTTAAGAATATAGTCTTGTTGAAAGAGTCATTTTTTTGCCTCTCTTGAATCCTCACTGCAGTATTGCATCATGATAAAGAACTTCTGTCTCTGGCTGGTCCCATATATAATCAAAGGCTCATTCCTGAACCGACTTCACAGTGAAGCGGGTTCCCTGCTTAGATGCTGTGTTGTGTGGAATTCTATTCCTGTGTATCAGGCACTTAGTAAGACTCTGGATAGGAATACTTGCTGTCTACAGTCATACCTGGCAACGGTTTCTCTTCCTGTTTTAATGAACCACTGCCTCTGCCAGTATGAAAGGGCAGAATATTGTCAGTTTTAAGGAACTGTTTGTGTTGTGTTCTTTTCTATGCCCATCAGGACAGAGAAATAACTTTCATTAACATGAAATTAACACCAACATTCATTTGCTCTCATGTGTTAGCTGTGTGGTCCTCTGTTATAACACAATCTGGAGAGATCTCAGGGGTCTCGACACCCCAAAGAACATCACATGGATCCATTACATCAATGGCCTCATGTTGATAGGGCAGGACAGCATGGCAGAGATACATGTATCCTGAAGAGTAAGAGATAAGCTCTGTGTAGACTCCATGAGCTGCCAATAAGTACAGATTTTAGATGTCCAGTGGTCAGTGGCATTCCCTAAAGGAAAAGGCAAATTGTTGCCTATTGCATCTTTCATTACCTACTTCCACTGCATTCTCTAAAAAATGAGAAAGTGAAAAAGAAGTGAGACCAACATCTATCTACTAAATCAGTTTTGCTTTGGGGGATTTTAGAATACAACACCAAGTGAATAGCTCTGTGCCATAAGCCTGAGGCCCTACTATTTTGTAATCTCTCATATTAGACTTTTATCATTGTAATAGCACAGTCATATGATTGACATGGTCTCAGCTCAGAAGTTTCAATCAGAGGAAGTCCTTGGTTGAACTTGTGACAGCAAGAACCTATCTTGGGATCACGCTGGTAAATTAAATGGAGATATGCAAGAGATCTTTCTTTCTGAAAGCATTAAACTCAACCATCTTCTCCTAAATGTGATATCTTGGCTTGGATGGGGGACGAATGATTAGTTTTCAGAGGATGGGTGGATATCTGAACATAGGCTAGTCCTAATAGAATAACAGAGTAACGGAATGCTGAAAAGATAAACATGAACATACAATCTGCTTTCTGTCCTTTAGGGTGCTTCCCTGGCTTAGATGGTAAAGAAGCTGCCTGGCAAAGCAGGAGACAGAAAGAGATGGGGGTTCAATCCCCAAGTCAGGAAGACCCCCTGGAGGAGGGTATGGCAATGCACTCTGGCGAGCAGTCACACAGAACTAAGAAAGAGGATCTTGGGAGATCTCAATATGGAAGTGGCTGTGGATAGCAGTAAAATAAAGAGGTGGGTAAGTTCCATGAGGACAAGAGAAGATGAAGAGAAGAGAACTGGGAACAAGACAATGCAGCCTCTCATATTTGGAGATCAGAGAGAAACAGCTGCCTCCAGATACCGGGCAGAGATATTTAGAGAGGTTGGGAGAGAATGAGTAAAAGTGAGTGCCACAAAAGTCAAGGCAGGAATATACTGATAAATATGTGAATAGATGCTAACACAGCAAGAGAGATTTTTAAATGGTTCTCTGGATAGCAGCGTAAATATCACTGGGGAAGCTAACAAGGGAGGCTCAAGTGAAATGAGGGGATCAGGGCTCAAACAGTGAGTAATGGGGAGACTCCATGAGCTGCCAATAAGTACAGATTTTAGATGTCCAGTGGTCAGTGGCATTCCCTAAAGGAAAAGGCAAATTGTTGCCTATTGCATCTTTCATTACCTACTTCCACTGCATTCTCTAAAAAATGAGAAAGTGAAAAAGAAGTGAGACCAACATCTATCTACTAAATCTGTTTTGCTTTGGGGATTTTAGAATACAACACCAAGTGAATAGCTCTGTGCCATAAGCCTGAGGCCCTACTATTTTGTAATCTCTCATATTAGACTTTTATCATTGTAATAGCACAGTCATATGATTGACATGGTCTCAGCTCAGAAGTTTCAATCAGAGGAAGTCCTTGGTTGAACTTGTGACAGCAAGAACCTATCTTGGGATCACGCTGGTAAATTAAATGGAGATATGCAAGAGATCTTTCTTTCTGAAAGCATTAAACTCAACCATCTTCTCCTAAATGTGATATCTTGGCTTGGATGGGGGACGAATGATTAGTTTTCAGAGGATGGGTGGATATCTGAACATAGGCTAGTCCTAATAGAATAACAGAGTAACGGAATGCTGAAAAGATAAACATGAACATACAATCTGCTTTCTGTCCTTTAGGGTGCTTCCCTGGCTTAGATGGTAAAGAAGCTGCCTGGCAAAGCAGGAGACAGAAAGAGATGGGGGTTCAATCCCCAAGTCAGGAAGACCCCCTGGAGGAGGGTATGGCAATGCACTCTGGCGAGCAGTCACACAGAACTAAGAAAGAGGATCTTGGGAGATCTCAATATGGAAGTGGCTGTGGATAGCAGTAAAATAAAGAGGTGGGTAAGTTCCATGAGGACAAGAGAAGATGAAGAGAAGAGAACTGGGAACAAGACAATGCAGCCTCTCATATTTGGAGATCAGAGAGAAACAGCTGCCTCCAGATACCGGGCAGAGATATTTAGAGAGGTTGGGAGAGAATGAGTAAAAGTGAGTGCCACAAAAGTCAAGGCAGGAATATACTGATAAATATGTGAATAGATGCTAACACAGCAAGAGAGATTTTTAAATGGTTCTCTGGATAGCAGCGTAAATATCACTGGGGAAGCTAACAAGGGAGGCTCAAGTGAAATGAGGGGATCAGGGCTCACAGGAGACAGTTGAAGAGCTAGTGAAATGCGAGAAAAGGAAGGGGAAAAAAACCCCAATAACTATGCAGCCAACTTAAAAGTTCTCCTGGAATGAATACATGTACATGTTCGGCTGAGTCCCTTTGCTGTCCACCTGAAACAGTTACAACATTGTTGATCAGCTATACTCTAATATAAAATAAAAATTGTTCTTTTTTTAAAAGAAAGCTCCCCTGTGAAGGGAGTAGAAAGATACGAAAGTAGGGAGAAATGAATATGGGTTCACGAATTTTGTTTAAGGAAAGGAAGTATGAAACCATATTTGATTTTTTAAAAAAATATTTTGGGGGCAGATGTATACAAATGGATTGCTTTGTTTTGTAGATGGATCTTATATTTAGCAGTCTTAATGAACTCAACTTTTTTCTTTCTTTTCCTTTTTTTTTGGTCTTCCCCTGCAGCATGTGAAATTTTAGTTCCCAAACCAGGGAATGAATCCCACATTCCTTGCGTTGGAAGGCCAAGTTTTAACTACCTGATGGCCAGGGAAGTCCAGAGACCATATTTGAATGGTGATTGAAGGGGTTTAGTAAAGAGGAAGAATTTAAAGAAGCAAGACCAAGAATGTGTAGTTCTTAGTGGATTTTGAAAGGGTGTAAGATTATGGAACTGAAGATGCATGTGGAGATACTTTTTTCTTTTGATAGAAAGAATACTCATAAAACATCATATTGAATTGAACAGAAGTAACCATAGTTTGCAGGGTCCAGTACATGCTAAAAATAGTTCCGAGTTACAGTCTTTATATAAGAAGGAAAAAAGTTGGAGGGGAATTAAATTGTTGTAAGGAAGCCAATAAGAACAAAATGAGGAGCTGAGCTCCTGGACTGGAAATCAAAAAATTTAAAATTTATTATTATATCAGGACTTCAACACTCTGTGTTTCAATTTCTTCTAAACACCAGGAGTCCTTCAGATTTTCTGAGCCTCTGCTCAGCCTTGGGTTATGGCTAAATATTTATCTTGGTTTACTTATAGCTTATGGCAGTCATAAAGCAGTGCTATCGATCTGTTAATTTTATGGGTAAGTAAAAAGATATAAAGAGATAATATGTTATCCAAGGTCATAGGGCTAAATAATGAGAACAGGATGAACTAAAAATGCATGTTCATATGATTCTAGTTCAACATCTATGCTATGGGAGTGTTGGAAAATATAAATATATCATAGTCAGTAAAGTGCCTTACACTCTTTTCAGAAGAAAGTCCCATTATGTGTTTAGGATCCTTTTTTAAAATATGGTAATAGCTCCACTATTATATTGTTCATGTATGTTTTGAAACTTTATGTAACTGGAGTCAGGAGTAAAAAAAAAACGTCATCTGTAAATATTCAGTATTGCTTGCCCGATTTGCATTGACTCTGTTTTCCAGAGCTGTCCCACCTCCTAGTCACAGCCATCTGGTTTCCCTCTACAGCCTGCTCTCTCAATAAAGCTATAGGAACAAACCGAGCTGCCTGGAGCAAGCCAATGTCTCATTATCCTTAATGTGTGAAGACGAGACTCCTGACAGTGATGACGATCGTTGTCTACTGATATGGCTGAAAAGTCATGTTTACATAAGAGGAAACGCTTCCACGTAGGAGAGAAGGCATGGGCGTCCATGGTTGTGGGATGCTGGTCTTAACAGGATTCCTCTCAACATGTGAACTTAGCCTTTCCATCTAGTAGGTCTGCAATTTTTCTTTTGGTTTTAAGGGTGTAAGATTATGGAACTGAAGATGCATGTGGAGATACTTTTTTCTTTTGATAGAAAGAATACTCATAAAACATCATATTGAATTGAACAGAAGTAACCATAGTTTGCAGGGTCCAGTACATGCTAAAAATAGTTCCGAGTTACAGTCTTTATATAAGAAGGAAAAAAGTTGGAGGGGAATTAAATTGTTGTAAGGAAGCCAATAAGAACAAAATGAGGAGCTGAGCTCCTGGACTGGAAATCAAAAAATTTAAAATTTATTATTATATCAGGACTTCAACACTCTGTGTTTCAATTTCTTCTAAACACCAGGAGTCCTTCAGATTTTCTGAGCCTCTGCTCAGCCTTGGGTTATGGCTAAATATTTATCTTGGTTTACTTATAGCTTATGGCAGTCATAAAGCAGTGCTATCGATCTGTTAATTTTATGGGTAAGTAAAAAGATATAAAGAGATAATATGTTATCCAAGGTCATAGGGCTAAATAATGAGAACAGGATGAACTAAAAATGCATGTTCATATGATTCTAGTTCAACATCTATGCTATGGGAGTGTTGGAAAATATAAATATATCATAGTCAGTAAAGTGCCTTACACTCTTTTCAGAAGAAAGTCCCATTATGTGTTTAGGATCCTTTTTTAAAATATGGTAATAGCTCCACTATTATATTGTTCATGTATGTTTTGAAACTTTATGTAACTGGAGTCAGGAGTAAAAAACGTCATCTGTAAATATTCAGTATTGCTTGCCCGATTTGCATTGACTCTGTTTTCCAGAGCTGTCCCACCTCCTAGTCACAGCCATCTGGTTTCCCTCTACAGCCTGCTCTCTCAATAAAGCTATAGGAACAAACCGAGCTGCCTGGAGCAAGCCAATGTCTCATTATCCTTAATGTGTGAAGACGAGACTCCTGACAGTGATGACGATCGTTGTCTACTGATATGGCTGAAAAGTCATGTTTACATAAGAGGAAACGCTTCCACGTAGGAGAGAAGGCATGGGCGTCCATGGTTGTGGGATGCTGGTCTTAACAGGATTCCTCTCAACATGTGAACTTAGCCTTTCTCTATCTAGAGCGCTAAGAGTCTGCTTCCTGAAGTGCGCAGGGATTTGAAAGTTGCATGTATTTACCAAATTCTTCAGAGTGCTTGAGAGAATCTTTCCAGCAGAATTTAGAGGAAGGAAAATGAAAGGGGGTGATATGCAAAGAGCCCTTCATCCTTCCTTCCCTCTTTTTAATTTTTTTCCTTCTTTCTTCCTCTCTTCTTCCCTTTCTTCCTTCCATCCTTGTTTCCTTCCTTCTTTTATCCCTCCTCCCTCCCTCTTTTCTTTCCTTTCTTCCTTCTTTCTGTCCATCAGTAACCACTATGCCAGGCACTGTACAAGATACTGTTGTTGACCAATGTAAACAGAGATGAGCTTCCTCTGCTCAGAGAACATACATTCTAGTGGAGGAAGGCATCACACAAACACATTTCCCAATTGAGAAGATGCCAGTGGTAAGTACCATGTGGAGAGGTACAATAAGTTCCTGTGATGGAATACGGCTGGGTGACTGCCTTATTTTCATGGTTAAGAAATGCTTCTCTAAGGAGGTGACATTTAAGTGAACAATGTACTTACAGGAATAACTCAGCTGTGTACAAATTAGGTAGAAGTGTGTTTCAGGCAGAGAAAAGAACCAGCACAAAATTCTGAGCCAATTTTGGAACTGGGAGTGACAGAGCAGGTAAGTGAAGATGCCCGTGGCTTGTAGCAATTGGGCAAATGGGATGAGAGGAAATTAGAAAGGTCGTCAGGGGCCAGATCTTATGGGACTCTATAGGACAGAGTAAGGTGTCTACTTTTTATTCTAGGTGCATAGCAAACCTATTGGGCAGTTTCGAGTAGAGAAAGAAAGTAATCTGATTTATTATGAGAGATATATGAGGAAAGAGTTTTTGAGAAGCAAGAATACAAGCAAAGAGAACAAGTAGAAGTCTTCACACTTAACCCTCATAGAATGGCCCAGTATGTACATTTTTATGCAAACATTTTTGAAAAGATTGTGCTGCTATAGAAAAAAATGGTCAAAAATCACTATTCTGCTCTATAGAGACATTATAAAAATTATAAAATCTATCAGCCCACCCAAATATATCTTGCTATGCAGTTCCATAAGTGTCTAAGCTACTTTCTATATCAGGTATGTGAATATTTGCCATGTTAGTTCACAACACTCACACACTTGTCATTATTGCTCGGAAAGTCTCCAATTCACTGTATTTCTTAGATGCATTATAAATTTCCATTTGTTGCCTTGCCTGAGGCTGCTAATATTTTAGCGACATAATTTTAAGAATGTCAGTGTGCAGGACATACATTGGGTTCCATCCTTGTTTCCTTCCTTCTTTTATCCCTCCTCCCTCCCTCTTTTCTTTCCTTTCTTCCTTCTTTCTGTCCATCAGTAACCACTATGCCAGGCACTGTACAAGATACTGTTGTTGACCAATGTAAACAGAGATGAGCTTCCTCTGCTCAGAGAACATACATTCTAGTGGAGGAAGGCATCACACAAACACATTTCCCAATTGAGAAGATGCCAGTGGTAAGTACCATGTGGAGAGGTACAATAAGTTCCTGTGATGGAATACGGCTGGGTGACTGCCTTATTTTCATGGTTAAGAAATGCTTCTCTAAGGAGGTGACATTTAAGTGAACAATGTACTTACAGGAATAACTCAGCTGTGTACAAATTAGGTAGAAGTGTGTTTCAGGCAGAGAAAAGAACCAGCACAAAATTCTGAGCCAATTTTGGAACTGGGAGTGACAGAGCAGGTAAGTGAAGATGCCCGTGGCTTGTAGCAATTGGGCAAATGGGATGAGAGGAAATTAGAAAGGTCGTCAGGGGCCAGATCTTATGGGACTCTATAGGACAGAGTAAGGTGTCTACTTTTTATTCTAGGTGCATAGCAAACCTATTGGGCAGTTTCGAGTAGAGAAAGAAAGTAATCTGATTTATTATGAGAGATATATGAGGAAAGAGTTTTTGAGAAGCAAGAATACAAGCAAAGAGAACAAGTAGAAGTCTTCACACTTAACCCTCATAGAATGGCCCAGTATGTACATTTTTATGCAAACATTTTTGAAAAGATTGTGCTGCTATAGAAAAAAATGGTCAAAAATCACTATTCTGCTCTATAGAGACATTATAAAAATTATAAAATCTATCAGCCCACCCAAATATATCTTGCTATGCAGTTCCATAAGTGTCTAAGCTACTTTCTATATCAGGTATGTGAATATTTGCCATGTTAGTTCACAACACTCACACACTTGTCATTATTGCTCGGAAAGTCTCCAATTCACTGTATTTCTTAGATGCATTATAAATTTCCATTTGTTGCCTTGCCTGAGGCTGCTAATATTTTAGCGACATAATTTTAAGAATGTCAGTGTGCAGGACACAGTGCACAGCCTCAGGAAATGGGGCCCAGCTGTAAAACAGTGTAGGCTATTACATTTTTGTAATTCTTAGTGAGACCTTTCCATTTTACAAGAATGCCTACTGAGAAATGTCTTTGTTTAAGAAACATGGACACCCAGAGTCTGAAAAAATATGACAAATCTGGAAACGAGAGCCAGAAAAAAATCTGTTTTTGGATATTGTCAAAGTTACATAATAATTGTAAGAGACACAAAACATTTTAAGGTTTTTCTTTTATGCTTATCCTTGACAATGAGTACTTAATCACTGCCTACTATAATAATGAAGCAAACATTTACTGAATGTTGACCATGTACCAGTCATTGGTTTTTGTAATCATTGTCTTGTTTAATTTTCCTAACATGGTGCTTCAAAGCATTATTCTAATAAATGTGCGAATCACATGCTTTATGCTTTAGAATATCGAGAATATATGAAGTTGTCCATCTTAATGAGTTCCTGTGTTGCAAAATAGACAAATAATTACTTTGCGTTTTGAAAAAAGGCAAATAGCTCTCTATAGCAAAGATCTTGGTTTCAGTTTAGTGTATTCTATGACTGGTTCACAAATGTTTGGAAAATTGAGGGGAAACAGAAGAAATTGACAGAAGTTAATATGCAGAAGAGGTTAATGGCACACACGAACCAAGAAGGGAAACTTTGGAGGCCAAAAGACAAAGATAACTGAATACATAAAGGCAGTTGGGGTGTGTGTGTGTGTGTGTGTGTGTGCACGTGCACGCGCATGTGTGCTCATACGCTCAGCCATGTCTGACTCTTGGTGAACCCACCAGAAGTAGTGGCAGTCCAATTTATTGAGCTTAACCCACATAGGGCTACAGTTCCTCCACCGCCTGCTCCACCATGGACTGTAGCCCACTGTCCATAGAATTTTCCAGGCAAGAATACGGCCATTTCCCACTCCAGGGGATCTTTCTGACCCAGGTATCAAATGATGTCTCCTTAGCAGATGTATTTCTTTACGGCTAAAGACTGCTACTAAGAACTGGGGATACAACCCTTGAAGGATTTATTTTGAGGCACTATACCTGTTCTTCATTAAAAAACTTTCCCCCCAGTCCTTTATTAGAAAATTGATGAAGGCATGAAGGGGACACTGTTAGTCATCTGTTGGCTTTATGGGGAAAGCAGTGTTTGTGGTTTAGAAATGGTCAGAAATTTTCTCCTCTCTCCTCACAGGAAGAGAAAAAAAGAAGGATTTTTTTCTCTGTGTTACAGTGATTCCCCACCTCTTTCTCAAGCCAGTGAACCCAGGAAGCTTCCAGTCAACCATTCATAGATTTGAGGGATTTGTATGAAATTTGCAGATCCGCTCTGGGCCAGAGGGTGCTTACAGGAGTGACAATGAATCCAGGCAGAGAATGGACATGAACAAAGGAAAGTTGATAACATGCAACTGGACAGTGGGATGCTTAAGCTCCCCTTTATTCATGAGAAGGTCCAGGGACTCCCTGGGCAGTCCAATGGTTGAGACTTCACTCTTTGGTGCAGGGGCTGTGGGTTCGATCCCTAGTTGGGGAGCTAAGATCCCACATGCCTCATGGCCAAAAGACCCAAAAAACATAAAACAGAAGCAGAATTGTAACTAATTCAATAAAGACTAAAATGGTCCACATCAGGAGAAAAAAAGAGGGTGTCTAGGTGTTGGAAACAGCACGCATTTCCAGCAGGGAGAAAACTTGGCTATGGCAGTGGAATTATCAAGGAAGGTACTTTTCAGGAACATACATAGTTCAGAAGAGAAAAGAGCCTGGAGAAGAATGGCAGAGCCTGAAGAACTGAGAACATTCATGTCATGACAGACCTCATATGCTCTGTGGACAATTTTGAATGTTATCATATAGAATAGGCTCACTACCAATTTATTTCTTTGTAATTATTTTGGTGGAAGTTCTGAGAATAGCTTAGCGTACAAACTGTTAACCTAGACTGCTCAGAAGATTAAGAATGGAATTCAAGGAATGCACTTATTTTACGACAGTAAGCAAAATGGCTTGTGTAAGAGCGGATGTGGGGCTTCCCTGGTGGCTCAGACAGTAGAGAATGTGCCTTCTGTGCAGGAGACCCAGGTTCCATCCCTGGGTCGGGAAGATCCCTTGGAGGAGGAAATGGCAATCCACTCCAATATGCTTTCCTGAAGAATGCCATGGACAGAGGAGCCTGGTAGGCTACAGTCCATGGGGTCACAGAATCAGACACAACTGAGCAGTTAACACAACACAACAAGAACATATGCACACTTTTATAGACAAAGCAGACCTGACTCATTGGAGAAAGAATTCTATGCTTCCAATGAAGGTCAAGACTTACTGGCTTAAGGGAAATACTTTGATAGTCAAGATGATAAATTAGGTGTTTGTCACTGTAAAGGAAGAAATAAATGATCAGGGTCTAAACTAAACGAATGAAAATATGAAGCACATTTGAGGGGAGGGAGACTTGAGAAGGAAGCAGTTAAAGATACTATTTTTGACACAATTGAATACGAGATTCCTGGTGAGAATATTTAGTCAGCACTTGGATATATATCCCTCTGAGTCTTTTAGAGAGAGTTGGATTGGGAAAATATATTTTGGACTCAACAGAGTACACAAAGCAATTGAGTCTACAAAGTTGAGCATGCAAAAAATAAGTGGTAAAATTTTATCTCATATTATATCCTGAGAGGCTTTGCCAACCAAATACATGGTTTTCTTCTGCTGGCCTCTTGGTCATATTCCAGGGCTGCATTTATTCCCTTCCTTTTCTTCCCTGCCCTGAAGATTTTTGCTTTTGTTTCAGATCACAACTTAAGACTTATTTCCTTTATTGATGTTCCCTTCTCTCCAAGCCTGAAGAAAATGAATTCTATTTTCTAGAGTGTCTTGGGATTTATTTATCAACTTCTTTGATAATGGCTTTAAGATTCTCACTTGCTTTTATAGCTGACATGTGAAACTGAGCATGAACTTCTCTAAATACCCACTCTTTAGAGATGTGGGAGGTTGTATGGTTTCCCCAGAGAGCTAATCTGCAGAAAATTGTTTGCTACATCTATGAATAAGTTTTGTGAGCACACATAATACAGCTTTATTATCTATTATTTTTGTTCATTATTACACACGGAGGGCATCAAACTCTTACCAAGTATACATTTTCAAAAGGGCATGAAGGGAGAAAGCATGTACATGTTTCTTCAGAATACTGAAATGAGCAATTGCAAGAGAGAATGTTGTTGTTTAGTCACTACGTTGTGTCTAGCCCTTGTGTGACCCCCTGGACTGTAACCTGACAAGTCTCCTCTGTCCTTGGGATTTCCTAGGCAAGAAAACTGGAGTGGTCGCCATTTCCTTCTGCAGGAAACCTTCACAATGCAGGGATCAAACCTGTGTCTTCTGTATTGTATTCTTTACCACTGAGCCACTGAGGAAGAAACAATAAATATAGATAATACAGATATTTGAACGTAATGACTTTGAAAAATATTTCAAAAATATATGAAAGTGATTTTTACAACGCTTTTGTGTCTTGGTAATAAAATTGGGTGGCATAGAAAATGTTTGGTTGTGGTCATAAATTGAAGCATCAAGCTTTAAATCTCATTTTCCTCTCTTGGGGTCATTTCCTACTCAGATCTCATAGGACAGATCTCATAATCTAATCTTATTAGATTATAAATGACAGTGCTTATTGGAGGTCTTCAGAAAGGTGAGGAAACTTGAGTTAGGAGATCAAGACTCTCTCTTTCTAACCCCAAGCCATTAGAAAAAGTCATTTGTCCATTTCTTATTTTTTATAGTTCTTAGTTGTGCTTTTCTTCATCTTTTGAATATTTATATAGATGAGGGAAGTTCAATATATTTTCCCATGAAAGAGAGTCCCCAAATACATGGTTTTCTTCTGCTGGCCTCTTGGTCATATTCCGGGGACCTTCCTTTTCTTCCCTGCCCTGAAGATTTTTGCTTTTGTTTCAGATCACAACTTAAGACTTATTTCCTTTATTGATGTTCCCTTCTCTCCAAGCCTGAAGAAAATGAATTCTATTTTCTAGAGTGTCTTGGGATTTATTTATCAACTTCTTTGATAATGGCTTTAAGATTCTCACTTGCTTTTATAGCTGACATGTGAAACTGAGCATGAACTTCTCTAAATACCCACTCTTTAGAGATGTGGGAGGTTGTATGGTCTCCCCAGAGAGCTAATCTGCAGAAAATTGTTTGCTACATCTATGAATAAGTTTTGTGAGCACACATAATACAGCTTTATTATCTATTATTTTTGTTCATTATTACACACGGAGGGCATCAAACTCTTACCAAGGATACATTTTCAAAAAGGGCATGAAGGGAGAAAGCATGTACATGTTTCTTCAGAATACTGAAATGAGCAATTGCAAGAGAGAATGTTGTTGTTTAGTCACTACGTTGTGTCTAGCCCTTGTGTGACCCCCTGGACTGTAACCTGACAAGTCTCCTCTGTCCTTGGGATTTCCTAGGCAAGAAAACTGGAGTGGTCGCCATTTCCTTCTGCAGGAAACCTTCACAATGCAGGGATCAAACCTGTGTCTTCTGTATTGTATTCTTTACCACTGAGCCACTGAGGAAGAAACAATAAATATAGATAATACAGATATTTGAACGTAATGACTTTGAAAAATATTTCAAAAATATATGAAAGTGATTTTTACAACGCTTTTGTGTCTTGGTAATAAAATTGGGTGGCATAGAAAATGTTTGGTTGTGGTCATAAATTGAAGCATCAAGCTTTAAATCTCATTTTCCTCTCTTGGGGTCATTTCCTACTCAGATCTCATAGGACAGATCTCATAATCTAATCTTATTAGATTATAAATGACAGTGCTTATTGGAGGTCTTCAGAAAGGTGAGGAAACTTGAGTTAGGAGATCAAGACTCTCTCTTTCTAACCCCAAGCCATTAGAAAAAGTCATTTGTCCATTTCTTATTTTTTATAGTTCTTAGTTGTGCTTTTCTTCATCTTTTGAATATTTATATAGATGAGGGAAGTTCAATATATTTTCCCATGAAAGAGAGTCCCCAATACAATCCAAAATTAAGATAAGTGATATCTTCGCTTTTCATTTCAATCAGGCTTAGAATTGATGGCAAAGCTGATAAATAAGTTTGGAACTGCTAAGTGCTGGGAATTATAGAAGAGATATGTCAACATAGCACAGGGGTTCAGGAAAGAATATGGATTATCTTCCTGTTTTATTTGATATTGGGATTTGGGATGTCTTCTGATTTTAGGGATGATGATGAAATGTACATAGAATATGAATTGATACGTCAGCTCCCCTAAACAGCTACACAAACAGCTATGAGTCCTCTCATAGAGATCTGGATTGCTTGCTAAGGACAGGAAGAAGGAATGTGTTATGTTCAAATTCAGGAAGCAGTGGACAGTCCTAAGGCCCTTTGTAGATTTACAAATCATATAGCACTAAAGTTCCCTTTTTCTCTGGATCAAATTTGTCTCGTTGGGGGCAATATTGACTTCTTGGACGCTATGTGATCTAGAAGAATGTCTGGTATGTGCTTGCTGTATATAGTATATATGCAACACATATTATACATATCTATCTATTACATAAGCAAATATGTATGTATTATACATAACCCATTTTAAATTAACTTTTAAAAATTCCTTTAACAGAAGAAAACCGTCATTTCAAAAACAAAACAAATAGAGGATTATTCATTACAGCATTGTTGAAAAATTATAATATATGAAGTACTGAGGTGAGGCAGCAGAAATGAAAATAGTGAGGCAGAAATTTTGGGAGAGAAAGAAGTACACAAGCAGCAGAGTGAAATATAAGAAATGGATAAACTAAGTTCATAACAGAGGTTGAACCTCTGATGGCTCTGTCAGTATACACTCTGCCTAGAGACACGGGTTCGATCCCTGGGTTGGGACGACCCCCTGGAGATGGAAATGGCAACCCACTCTACTATTCTTGCCTGGAGAATTTCATGGACAGAGGAGCCTGGCAGGCTACAGTCCAGGGGGTTGCAAAGAGTTGGACACAACTGAGTGATTAAACCACCAAGCACCCACAGAGGCTGAAGTTTCAAGGGACAGAAAGGGAAGAAATGATTGACTCAGAAGAATAAGGAGATACCCAGGGGAAGAAAGAGAAAATGAAGAGGATTTCATTAAAGAAAACGGACTTTGCCTAGACAAGAAAGAGTCTTGAGGTCCTTAGATTCAGGCTTGAGAAACTCTGCACCAGCAAATGATCCTGGAAGAGAGAATGGAGGATTTAGAAATGACAAGGATCTGGTGTTTTTTTTTTTTTTTAATGTTATTCTGTTGGCACTAGTAAGTCTTTGAAAGTTAAACTACACAGAGATTCAAAAAATATAAGGAAAAATTATCACTGTAGTTTTTATAGCCTCTTTTAGAATGAGAAAATCTGTTGCTGTTTAGCATTTCATATTTAGGCTTTCACATGGCAGCCAGCTTAATTTACCTAAAATGCGCATCTAACCACAGCAGTTTTCTGCTTAAAAGGGTGCAGTGACTTCACAGCAGGCATCAGGCAAAGTGTCAGCTCCTGAGTTGAGAAGACCTTCTTTACCATCTGAGCCACCAGGGAAGCCCAGGAAGAGGCTCTTGATCTCCAGAATCAGGCCCTTTCTTATCTGTGGAATCTTATCTCTGATTGTTTCCGGTTTCAAACTCTATCAAGAAATACTCATTTCTTCTAGTTTGCCTCTTTGAAGCTTGTTAATTCCCATCTAATTTTTCAGCTCCGATAAAATCTATGAAAAATCAATATTTCCCGGTTAAAACTTCAATACAGCTCTTCTGTAGTAACTTTGGTAGCAAGAATATCTTTTATATTGATATCAGAGAATATTGTTGAAAGGAACTCAAATTTTCCTTTCATACACAACTAAGATGTGGCTTTTACTTTGAAAATATATCAAGTTTAACTATTTTTGTAGAAGATTGCTCACCGTCTTAACACCGTTTTTGACTGTTGAAATATACCATACTTATGAAAGAGTAAACAGATCTTGAGTACTTTAAAGGACAATTAGAATGCTGCTAAAACCATCACCACTGTTGATAATTAACATAATACTAGTCCTTTTGAGCACATCAAGTTTTCTGCTTGACTAGTCTTGGATTTTGTAATAGTTCATTAATTTTCTTTAAAATTTTGATTTCAGTGTATGAACATGTAAACATAGAGTGTTCAATTTTGCTGGATTTTGCAGTGCATATATGCAGTCATGTAGTGAATATCATGCAGGTTCCTCCTTTTCATTATCATGTTTATAAGGTTCATTCTATTCCACGTTCATGCTGTTCCATGTAGTCATTCATCCTCTATGCTCTGTAGTATTCCCTTGTGTGAAACTGCCATTATTTATGCAATACTTCTGTTGACAGATTTGGGGGTTATTTCTAGTTTGGGGCTATGATAAACAGTCCAAAAATGGGCATTTGTTCTTACCTTCATAATGTAAATATGCATTTTTGCTTGGTGCTTATTTTGCAGTGGGATTTTCTATATCAGAGGCATACACATACTCAGCCAGAATAGGTCCTGTTAAACAACTTTCCAAAGCTATTTAACAATTCCAATATTCCACATGGAAATTAGGTACTCCTGTCTGCATTTCCTATTTTAGTCACTCTTGTCAGTGTGTAGTTTTATCACATTGTGGATTTAACTGAATTTCATTCTTGACTAAAGAAGTTCAGCAACTCCTCATGTTTCTGGACCATTTAGTGCTCCTCTTATGTGAAGTTCCAGTTCAAGTCTTTTGCCACTTTTTTCATATTGGGTATATGTCTTATTCTTATTGATTTCCTCTATTGTACATTTGTTGTTTTTTTAATTTTTTTAAATTTTTAAAAAATTTTTATTTATTTATCTTTTGGAGGGTGGGGTGGGGAGGGAGGGGGATGGGCGGGCCACTTCCACTGGTCTTTCATTTCTCCATTTGCATCCGTCTTTGTTCTTTGGCTCCTGTGGGCCTCCCATCACGGTGGACACTGTTGTCGCAGAGCACTGGCTCTGGGCGCACACACGCCAGAGCTCCGGCTCGGTAATTGGACACATCGGTCCAGCCGCTCCGTGGCACATGGGATCTTCCCAGGCCAGGGATCGAACCAGCGCCCCATGCACTGCAAGGCGGTGTCTTCACCCACTGGACCACCAGGGGAAGCCCCATTTGTTGTTATTTTTATTAACTTGCTTTGCTATTCTCGATACTATTTCCTTAGTTTAAATTTCTTTGAGTTGAATTTGCTATGCTTTTACCACATTCATAAAATGAAAACTTATATCACTGGTTTTCAATATTTCATCTTTATTATATATCCATGTGTTTATGAGTATCCCTTAGACACATTACACAATATTTCCTTTGCTATCTTTTTATTATCAGACAATTAGCATATTTCTTAAATCTACTGGGATTATTCTTTTGGTTCATTAACTATTTAGAAATGTATTATCTAACAAATATTCTGGCATTTTTCTAGTTGCATTTCTGTTCTTCTGGATTAGCTGTATTATAGTCAGAAATTTCAGTTGTTTGAAATTTATTGTCTTGCTTTATTGCTCAATTTGTGGTCTCTTTGGCTCTATACCTCATGTACATTTGAAACTGCACACTTGTGATCGTTGCTTCTTTAAAGGTAAATTGTCCTTTTTTTCTGCGGACACAAGTAAGATTTTCTCTTTATCTTTGGTGTTAAGTGGTTTCCTCTAGTGAACCTTATTGTTGCATTCTTTCAATTCACTGACTTTGAATCCATTCATAGAAAAAACAGTAGTTCCTTTCTCCACCATCATGAACGTTAGGACCTTTAGAAATTTTAAGTTAGCTTTTAAGCCACTCACACATGTGAATTCAAAGTGTGACAAATACCTTGAGAGAGAGAATTCTTGTGGATTTGTTGCAATTCCCTCTGGTGTGACTTTCTCAGTTACATGTTGGTTTGGATTTGGTTTGGCTGTAATATCTATAATATTTCAAGCTATTAGAGAGATCTATGGTATAGAAAGAAGAAGTATTGAATCCCTGGAAATATTTAGAGGACAATAGAGCACAGACACCTAGAATCCTGCTGAGGGATCCTACTTCAAGACTGTAAGAGATTTCACCTGACATCTTAGGCTCACATTTCCAGTCTCCTCTGCCATCCCAGACTCAGCAAATGTCCTAGTTGATTAAGTAAGTGACATATTTGACCATCTACTAAATTCAGCCCAAATGGCCATAGAAATCTCCATTAGTTTGTTAGCGATGTAACTAGTGACAGATGATATGTGAAAAGTGTTAGTTGCTCTGTTGTATCTGACACTTTGGGAGGCTATGGACTGTAGCCCGCCAGGCTCCTCTGTCCGTGGGATTCTCCAGGCAAGAATCCTGGAGTGGGTTGCCGTGGCCATCTCCAGGGGATCTTTCAGACCCTGGGATCGAAAAAAAACTGTAAAATACTCGTAAAAAACCTGAGTCTCCTGCATTGCAGGCAGATTCTTTACCATCTGAGCCACCAGGAAAGCCCTATAACAGGGATAACAGATGATAGCCCTCTGTTATATAGATCTGTGCAGTCATACGATTGAAACCAACTTAGAGTAGTCTGCTAATCACATCCATAACTTGTAACAAAGTACCCATTAAATGATTTTGCTAGGACTGAATACACAGAGAATTTTTCATGCTTCAATCTGTGTGATAATATTGCGCTCAGGGACTCCATTGAATAATCTGAGAATTACTACCAAAGAAAGCAAAGTGAAAAAAATAAGACTCAAGTCGATGAACTGAAAATTGGCAATTTAAAGAGCTATTTATTGGTTCACTGGAACTAGACTGATATCCAGAAGGTGACATTTAAATCATCCTGTGACTATTCTAGTTAACAAAAATGTTTATCTACGTTTTTGTAAAGTGGGTAAGTACTTCATCCTAAATTAAGAAAAATCCATTCTTTCAGTAATTTACATTTATGAAACACCTACAGAATGGAAACTAGAATTATGGATGAAAATAACACATTGTATCAAATCTCTGAAACGGACAATGTGCTTGAAATAAAAGGCATCAGGTGAGTGGCAATACGCATATACCTGTGATGCTCCATTTTAAGCTTGTTTATACTTATAATTGTTAATGCCATTTTAAAATGTAATTTGTCAAGCTATTAGAGAGATCTATGGTATAGAAAGAAGAAGTATTGAATCCCTGGAAATATTTAGAGGACAATAGAGCACAGACACCTAGAATCCTGCTGAGGGATCCTACTTCAAGACTGTAAGAGATTTCACCTGACATCTTAGGCTCACATTTCCAGTCTCCTCTGCCATCCCAGACTCAGCAAATGTCCTAGTTGATTAAGTAAGTGACATATTTGACCATCTACTAAATTCAGCCCAAATGGCCATAGAAATCTCCATTAGTTTGTTAGCGATGTAACTAGTGACAGATGATATGTGAAAAGTGTTAGTTGCTCTGTTGTATCTGACACTTTGGGAGGCTATGGACTGTAGCCCGCCAGGCTCCTCTGTCCGTGGGATTCTCCAGGCAAGAATCCTGGAGTGGGTTGCCGTGGCCATCTCCAGGGGATCTTTCAGACCCTGGGATCGAAAAAATACTGTAAAATACTCGTAAAAAACCTGAGTCTCCTGCATTGCAGGCAGATTCTTTACCATCTGAGCCACCAGGAAAGCCCTATAACAGGGATAACAGATGATAGCCCTCTGTTATATAGATCTGTGCAGTCATACGATTGAAACCAACTTAGAGTAGTCTGCTAATCACATCCATAACTTGTAACAAAGTACCCATTAAATGATTTTGCTAGGACTGAATACACAGAGAATTTTTCATGCTTCAATCTGTGTGATAATATTGCGCTCAGGGACTCCATTGAATAATCTGAGAATTACTACCAAAGAAAGCAAAGTGAAAAAAATAAGACTCAAGTCGATGAACTGAAAATTGGCAATTTAAAGAGCTATTTATTGGTTCACTGGAACTAGACTGATATCCAGAAGGTGACATTTAAATCATCCTGTGACTATTCTAGTTAACAAAAATGTTTATCTACGTTTTTGTAAAGTGGGTAAGTACTTCATCCTAAATTAAGAAAAATCCATTCTTTCAGTAATTTACATTTATGAAACACCTACAGAATGGAAACTAGAATTATGGATGAAAATAACACATTGTATCAAATCTCTGAAACGGACAATGTGCTTGAAATAAAAGGCATCAGGTGAGTGGCAATACGCATATACCTGTGATGCTCCATTTTAAGCTTGTTTATACTTATAATTGTTAATGCCATTTTACTAATTTTAAACTGTGATTTCACATTTTTCTGAATATAAACTAGTATTTAGGATGGATCATCAGAACTATTCTTTTCAAAATATTGCTTAAGGACTGAAATTTTCTTTTGTTTATTAAAAACAAAACCAAAAACCTGATTTCATCAAATTCTTGACATAGTCAGCTCATCTGCCTCCTCTAGGTTTCATTAACCCTCTAATTTAGTTACACATATTTATTATGATTTGAGATGTTTCACATAGAATATATCAATCTCTGACCATAAAATCTTCAGGTTCTTCCATTTCCAGCTCCTTCTTCTCCTCTCAAAGTCCTCTAACTTAGGGTGGTTCTATCATGCTCTATGCCAGGCTTGCAGTTTGTGACATCTCAGTTGATTTCAGATGTAGCTAGCATATGATACAATCAACATCAGTAGGCAATGGTCATAGTTTAGCTTGACACTCATAAAATATCTCAAAATTCCTTATTGCCTGATGTTACAATGTTCTGTGTCTGGATTGTTGGTCATCTGTGTTGCCTGCTTATGCTTTCTTAGGTCTAAATGAAAGAAGAAGTTGCTCAGTTGTGTCTGACTCTCTGTGACCCTGTGGTCTATAGTCTGCCATATTCCTCTGTTCATGGAATTCTCCAAGCAAGAATACTGGAGTGGGTAGCCTTTCCCATCTTTAGGAGATCTTTCCAACCCAGGGATTGAATCCAGGTCTCCTGCATTGCGGGTGGATTCTTTACCAACTGAGCTACAAGGGAAGCCCTTCTTAGTTCTAAACCCAATCCAAAGTCAGAGGAGTGCCTTGTTGTTGTTCAGTCACTCAGTTGTGTCTGACTCGGTGCAGCCCATGGACTGTAGCATGCCAGGCTTCTTATGTCCATGAAATTCTCCAGGCAAAAATGCTGGAGTGGGGAGCCATTTCCTTCTCCAAGAAATCTTCTCAATCCAGGGATCGAACCTGAGTCTCCTGAATTGCAAGCAGATTCTTTACCATCTGAGTCACCAGAGAAGAACCCTCCCTCAGTTATACTATCCTTACTGCTGAAGACAAGTTGTATAAAATATATGTTTAAAAACAATGGTGTGGGAGCAATGGAGAGCGAGAAACACAAATAGGATCTGAGTGATCAGAGTCCTTGAGTGAAGAACAGTGTACCATGTCATCTCCACATCTGTTTTAGCTTTCTTCCTTTAGGAAATCTCTAGTTTATCTATTGGGAGAAGAAACACTGGGTGGCAATCTGCAGTCCTACTTAGCACTTAAGAAAGAGATTGGAGTCTGAGGCTTCCAGACTGTTTTGAAAGTAAAGCAACAGGATTCTGGAGGGAAAGAGATTACAGAGAAATGAAATACCTATGTAAAAATTGTTTTCAAGTTAACCGTGGATTTTCAACTGTGCACACATGGAGAAAAAGACAAAAAGGCCCTAGGAAATCCAGCAAAGAAAAACAGCTGGAAGGTTGAACAATGGGACCAAAATTTTAGGATCTATGTGGTCCTACTTGAGCTTAGACTCCAGAGGAGGCTTAAAGTAGCATGGTCTGTAAGTAAGTATGATATCCTAGAAGTAAATCTAAGCCTGATGCAATGTAACAGTTATGGCAAAGACCATACTGATGATCAATAATATTAAGAGGATTCATTGTTTAACTGGTTACCAAGAGAAAACCTGTAAGTTCTTTGGAAGTAGAGGACATCATCCAGAATCTCTTCAGTATTGCTAATCCTCTTAAACCAAATTACGAAGCATGATTAAAGCCAAACAGACACATGTGTAGGTTCCCAGACTGAAAATGAAGAAAACAAGTAAAAGAAAGTGACCAATACTGGGGTACCAACGACATTCTTAGTTCTAAACCCAATCCAAAGTCAGAGGAGTGCCTTGTTGTTGTTCAGTCACTCAGTTGTGTCTGACTCGGTGCAGCCCATGGACTGTAGCATGCCAGGCTTCTTATGTCCATGAAATTCTCCAGGCAAAAATGCTGGAGTGGGGAGCCATTTCCTTCTCCAAGAAATCTTCTCAATCCAGGGATCGAACCTGAGTCTCCTGAATTGCAAGCAGATTCTTTACCATCTGAGTCACCAGAGAAGAACCCTCCCTCAGTTATACTATCCTTACTGCTGAAGACAAGTTGTATAAAATATATGTTTAAAAACAATGGTGTGGGAGCAATGGAGAGCGAGAAACACAAATAGGATCTGAGTGATCAGAGTCCTTGAGTGAAGAACAGTGTACCATGTCATCTCCACATCTGTTTTAGCTTTCTTCCTTTAGGAAATCTCTAGTTTATCTATTGGGAGAAGAAACACTGGGTGGCAATCTGCAGTCCTACTTAGCACTTAAGAAAGAGATTGGAGTCTGAGGCTTCCAGACTGTTTTGAAAGTAAAGCAACAGGATTCTGGAGGGAAAGAGATTACAGAGAAATGAAATACCTATGTAAAAATTGTTTTCAAGTTAACCGTGGATTTTCAACTGTGCACACATGGAGAAAAAGACAAAAAGGCCCTAGGAAATCCAGCAAAGAAAAACAGCTGGAAGGTTGAACAATGGGACCAAAATTTTAGGATCTATGTGGTCCTACTTGAGCTTAGACTCCAGAGGAGGCTTAAAGTAGCATGGTCTGTAAGTAAGTATGATATCCTAGAAGTAAATCTAAGCCTGATGCAATGTAACAGTTATGGCAAAGACCATACTGATGATCAATAATATTAAGAGGATTCATTGTTTAACTGGTTACCAAGAGAAAACCTGTAAGTTCTTTGGAAGTAGAGGACATCATCCAGAATCTCTTCAGTATTGCTAATCCTCTTAAACCAAATTACGAAGCATGATTAAAGCCAAACAGACACATGTGTAGGTTCCCAGACTGAAAATGAAGAGAAAACAAGTAAAAGAAAGTGACCAACCAGTGACTGAGATTTGGGGTTACCAAACAGAGACATAAAGAATCTGCCTGCAATGTTTGAGACCCAGGTTTGATCCTTGGATTGAGTAGATCCCCTGGAGAAGGAAATGGTTACCGACTCCAGTATTTTTGCCTGGAGAATCCCATAGACAGAGGAGCCTGGTGGACTACAGTCCATGGGGTCGCAAAGTGTCAGACACAACTGAGTGACTATTACAAACAGAGACATCAAAAATATTATGATTAATATGTACACGATTGTAGAGAAATTATGGGGGATTTTAGCAGAGACACAAAATTCATATATATGCACACACACACGAGCAGCAAATTAGAAATAAAAAGTTAATGCCCAGAGTTAAGAATTCAAAAGTTATTAATGGAAGGTTGAAAACATCAGAAGACAGGATCAGTGATCTGGAATGCAGGTCAGTAAAAAATTATCAAGATGATGCCAAGAGAGAAAAGTAAAATATATAAAAGAACACAAAAGACATAAGGTCAGAGAGAAAAGTTTTGACATATGAGCAATGAGTCCCAAAAGAAGAAGAAGAGAAAAAAACTGAGTGGAAAACATATTTGGAGACACACCACAAACTATTAATACACATTAAAGAAGTTTTATCACTTAGAATATCCAAAAGAATTTATAAAAAATTGCTATATTATTAATAAAGCTTTGCTCGTGCCTCACATGGTAAAGAATGTGCCCTCAATGCAAGAGACCTGGGTTCGAACCCTAAGTTGGGAAGATCCTGAGAAGGGAATGGCAACCCATTCCATTATTATTGCCTGGAGCAGGTTTAAAGTAAGTTATGATATCCTAGAAGTAAATCTAAGCCTGATGCAATGTAACAGTTATGGCAAAGACCATACTGATGATCAATAATATTAAGAGGATTCATTGTTTAACTGGTTACCAAGAGAAAACCTGTAAGTTCTTTGGAAGTAGAGGACATCATCCAGAATCTCTTCAGTATTGCTAATCCTCTTAAACCAAATTACGAAGCATGATTAAAGCCAAACAGACACATGTGTAGGTTCCCAGACTGAAAATGAAGAGAAAACAAGTAAAAGAAAGTGACCAACCAGTGACTGAGATTTGGGGTTACCAAACAGAGACATAAAGAATCTGCCTGCAATGTTTGAGACCCAGGTTTGATCCTTGGATTGAGTAGATCCCCTGGAGAAGGAAATGGTTACCGACTCCAGTATTTTTGCCTGGAGAATCCCATAGACAGAGGAGCCTGGTGGACTACAGTCCATGGGGTCGCAAAGTGTCAGACACAACTGAGTGACTATTACAAACAGAGACATCAAAAATATTATGATTAATATGTACACGATTGTAGAGAAATTATGGGGGATTTTAGCAGAGACACAAAATTCATATATATGCACACACACACGAGCAGCAAATTAGAAATAAAAAGTTAATGCCCAGAGTTAAGAATTCAAAAGTTATTAATGGAAGGTTGAAAACATCAGAAGACAGGATCAGTGATCTGGAATGCAGGTCAGTAAAAAATTATCAAGATGATGCCAAGAGAGAAAAGTAAAATATATAAAAGAACACAAAAGACATAAGGTCAGAGAGAAAAGTTTTGACATATGAGCAATGAGTCCCAAAAGAAGAAGAAGAGAAAAAAACTGAGTGGAAAACATATTTGGAGACACACCACAAACTATTAATACACATTAAAGAAGTTTTATCACTTAGAATATCCAAAAGAATTTATAAAAAATTGCTATATTATTAATAAAGCTTTGCTCGTGCCTCACATGGTAAAGAATGTGCCCTCAATGCAAGAGACCTGGGTTCGAACCCTAAGTTGGGAAGATCCCCTGGAGAAGGGAATGGCAACCCATTCCATTATTATTGCCTGGAGCATCCCCATGGAAGGAGGAATCTGGCAGGTTATAGTCCATGGGTTTGCAAAGAGTTGTCTCAGCATGACTGAGAGATTAACACTTTCTTTCACTTTCACTAGCATTATTAAGTGAATTAAGTAGAGTTACTGGACCTGTGTCAACATACAGAAATCAACCATATTTCTTGATGTCCTAGTAAGGAATAGAATTTTTACCTAAGTGATTTTCTTAAAATGCTTTTTGATATTTCCCCTTTCTAACACTACCTTCTCCTGATCCCTGTTCTCTCCATTTTCCTCCCTTTCTCTCTTTACCTCCATGTTTTTTTTCCTTTGCTTCCTTCTTTCTCAACCTTCATTAGAAATAAATTGAAAATGCTAAAGTTCTATGCATGCATCTATTTAGTCACATTTTGTGTACTGACAGGATACTTGCTATCATCTTAATTGAACTCTGACCCCCTTTAGAGTTTTTTTTAAATTTTGGCCTCTTTTATTGGTCCTTCATTTATTTATTTTCATCCATCTTAATTCTTTGACCTGTGTGGGCCTCCTATCACAGTGGCCTTTCCGGTTGCAGAGCACTGGCTCTGGGAGCACGCGCTCCATAGCGCTGGCTCATAATTGAACACACTGGTCCAGCCTCTTCACGGCATGTAGGATCTTCCCAGGCCAAGGATTGAACTGGTGCCCCTTGCACCAGTTACCCACTGGACCACCAGGGAAGCCCTAGAGATTATTTTTAATCTTACTTAATTTTTACAAGAGTTCATTAAAAGGATCTCATATAACTTTCAATGAATTTTATTTATGACAATGTATTTAGTAATCCATAAGAATATTGGGGGCAGGGCCCTTCATTGTTCCTAAATAAGGTGAATTCTGGGATTCAAAAAACACCCAGATAAAATGGTTGGCACCAGAGGAAGCCAGTATCAGGTCTATGTATATCCCAAACCCCTTTTTAAACCCCGAGTTCAGAAATAATAAATCAAAGAAGAGTTAAATTGTCAGTTGCTAAGAATTTAAGGAGAAAACACTGTCCAGTCCAGTTTTTTTTTTTAAAACCCACTCAGCCACTAAGAAATATTGCTTGTTTTCCTAACAAGGCAAAATTATACATTTCTCTCTTTTGCACAGCTTTTCAGTTCTTACAGCTCTTGTGGCACAAAAATTCAGACCATCTATGGATTGCTAGTCACTTTGTGTACATAAATGTTTTGCATAAATTGATATTAGAAAAATTGCAGGATCTCTGAACAACAATAGGTGTGGTAAAATGCTGCCATATCAAAATTTTCATTTTGCAAATGTTAATGACTATGCCATTAAAAAATCCTGGGAGTGCTAGTCTTGAGTTCCATATGTTGTTAGAAGTTTTCCAGATGTCTGAGAAATATAATACCATTCATTTGAATCTCTCTATAGTTAAGCCATCTGGTACAGTGAAGTACCAGAAGCTTTACAATTATTCATGATTCTGTTACATAGAATGCCATTTTTTGCTATTGGAGAGTGAACTGATACCACAAATATGCTATTAGTAAACTTGAAAAAGTTCTTCCATAATGGAGACAGATGTTGATGTTCCCTTTAAGAGGCTGTATCAGTTATTACTATCCACATTCATCAACACATAGATGGTATAAATGAGATGATACTTTAAACATCCCCAATTTCATTGAAACCTGGGTTCCATACTTTGTAATATGGTCATCACATTGTCCTCTGACGTATACATTTGTACCCTTTTGTGGAAATCATGGTTTATGTATTACCTATGGTGCTGTTACCAGAAAAAGATTCATGAGTTGAGTGGGTCCTTAAAATTTTTATGAGTTGTTCATTCTGATGGGTTCAGCATTTGGAAAGGAATAGAAGCATCAATATCAGAAATTCAGAAATTCAAGACAGCTGGAATAAATGCTAGAAACATAATCTATTTTTTTTTTTAGCGTGTCTTCACTGGCCAATGAGTGAAAATTATATTTTTGATGCTAATTCTTCACATCTGAAATTATTGTGATCAGAATAGGATTTAAAATCCATTTGGCCAATCTTCACAGAACATGTATAATGTGCTGAGAACTGTTGTAGCCATGGTGAGAGTTATAAAATTCAATAAAGTATGAGTCCTTGAGGAGCCTGATTCGGTCTCACTCTTGTTTCTGATGACATCATGTGTTGGCTCTGTAGACTTCTGTCCATAGAGATGCCTCTATGGGAGTAAATCTGTCTCTATGGGACAGATGCCTGTGAGGGAATAAATCTCCAGAATCAGGTGGGAGAAGTTTCCAACATCCATATGTTCTTACAATACACATTTAAATCTTTTTTTTTTTTTTTTCAATTTTGGCCTCTTTTTTTTAATTGGTCCTTCATTTATTTATTTTCATTCATCTTAATTCTTTGGCCTTTGTGGGCCTCCCATCACAGTGGCCTCTTGCGTCGCAGAGCACCAACTTTGGGGCTGCTAATTGGACACACCAGTCCAGCCGCTCCATGGCATGTGGGATCTTCCTGGGCCAGGGATTGAACTGGTGCCCCTTGCACTGCAAGGCAGACTCTTTACCCACTGGACCACCAGGGAAGCCCCACAATACACATTTAATAAACATTTATGGAATATTTTTAAAGTGCAAATTTCCCAGCATTAAAAAAGAAAACAAAAGAGGAAAGTATCCTTAAGAAATGGTTGCCTGCGTGCTTGCTCAGTCACTAAGTCGTGTCTGACTCTTCTTCAACCCCATAGACTGTAGCCCACCAGGCTCCTCTGTCCATAGGATTTCCCAGGCAAGAATACTGGAGTGGGTTGTCACTTCCTTCTCCAGGGGATCTTCTCAACCCAGGGATCAAACTCGAGTCTCCTGCATCTCCTGCAATGACAGGCAGATTCTCTACCACTGAGCCACCAGGGAAGCACATAAGAAATGATTGGGCTAGTGAAAATTATGGAATGTAAACAAACTATAAAGGACAACAGAAGGAAGCATCATAGTACAGAGAAAGGTAGCTTGTGTTTTGGGAAAACAATGGAAGGAAAAGCTAATTCTGAAATGGTTTGCAGATCATTTTCCAGAGAAAGATATATTTGAGTCAGTCCTTGAAAAGTGACTTCATACCTGTTATCAACTGAGATAAGAATCACTTCTGTGAAGGCCTTCAATATGCCTACTCAGGACCTGCTCTCTGCTCTTTGTTAGTATATTATGATGATATCCAATCACAATGCTTCTTTCAGGGAAAGCTTCTTGCCTTTATTGGGAGTTTACAGTAGATTTTTCTTTTTTAATCCAAAAGAGTGATACTAACAGTAGAAATGCAGGCATCGCAAGTCTGGGGGCTATAGATCACGATGTCTATTTGCTTTTGTGAAGTAAACTCTGGCATGGGAATTATCTCATGTGAAGGAAGGTGCAATATAAAGAGAACAGCACAATCAATCTCGGAAAGAGAGTAAATAATACTCGAAAATGCTAACAAATACAAACAATGCATTTCTACAAGTTTTCCTTTCCTTTGTTTTTATAAAATTAGAAGATTGAAAATAATATATTCTCATAAGAATTTACTTGAAGAAAAAGGTTATGAAAGACTGAATAAAAGTGTCATAACATAAGTGATTATGGAAGAAGAAAGAAAAGCAACCATACAAAATACTTTTCTATTTTGTTTCAGAATGAATAGGTGGAAAACAAAAATGTGTGGCCTGTTAAAAGAGAAATCTAAAGCTTTGATTAAGCTAAACATCGTTAGCTTCATGGTGGCTCAGATGGTCAAGAATCTGCCTGCTGGGGCAGATTTTCATCTGTCCCCTACTGGGGAGCCGAGTTTGATCCCTGGTCAGGAAGATCCCCTGAAGAAGGGAATGGTTATCCACTCCAGTATTCTTGCCTGGGGTATTCCATGGACTGGCAAACTATAGTCCATGCGGTCGAAAAGAGTCAGACATGACTGAGCACGTGCGTGTGTGCACGCGTTCGCATGCACAACACACATGTCTTTGCACAAATAAGTAACAGCTTCTTTTAAAGCTGACACACTGTCACAGAGACCTGGACTCTTATGCTAACTCTAAAATTAGCAGCATGTACCCTTGGGCAAGTTACATAACCTTCTCCAGTTTTAATTTTCTAACTGTATAACAATGATTATAAACCTAATCCTGGGGAATTTGGTGAGGATTAGCAATAATAAATTCATTCCAGGCAACATTTTCTCACCGACAGAACAAAAAATATTTATTTAAACACATCCATCAATATAAAACCAGTCGTACTCTTAAGTAATACACATAATCTTTTCATTACTAAATTAGAATCATACTAAACTTTTTCTAAAACATACATGGAATCCTAAAAACTACAAATAATATAGTATAAAGCCTTCAAATATAACCATTATATAACTATTATTATTTTGTTTATTTATGATTACTTATTTTTATCTGTGCTGTTTATTATTTATTCTTCTTTTGCTTATAAATGTGATTATAATTTTATACTATGGCCCCATCCCTGAGGTGGGAGTGGCTGTTGGGACAAAGGTCAAAATTAAAAGGGGTTATGGAGAACAGAAAAAAAAAAATCTTAACATTTGTAGAGCTGCATATTAGCACTTACTCTCTATATTACTATTCCCTATCTCTTAACAATTACTAGCTTACGCTAATCTTGGCCTGTGAATGTTCTGTGTCTGTTAATAGATGTTATAAACCTATGGATGCTATGCTATGTGTGTTAATTCATTGTTCAGTTGCTCAGTGCCCAACTCTTTGACCTTGTGGACTGCAGCACGAGAAGCTTCCTTGTCCTTAACCTTCTCCTGGAGCTTGCTCAAACTCACGTCCATTGAGTCGGTGAGGCCATCCAGCCTCCTCGTCCTCTGTCATCCCCTTCTCTTCCTGCCTTCAGTTTTCCAAGCATCATCTGGAAAGAGCTTTAGGTTGCCTATTAAAACTGGGTTTGGATCCTAACTCTTACTATGTAAACTCAGGTCGTTCAATTAACATATAAATTCAAATGAGAACATTTACTAAATATGCAAAATAAATGAGATTCTATTAGTGAAAGAAACTCTGTAGCAGCATCTGGTAGCAGGGTGTGCACGCGTCATGCAACATTTTTAAAAAAACAACTAAATTAAAATAAACCAAAATTAGCAGCATGTACCCTTGGGCAAGTTACATAACCTTCTCCAGTTTTAATTTTCTAACTGTATAACAATGATTATAAACCTAATCCTGGGGAATTTGGTGAGGATTAGCAATAATAAATTCATTCCAGGCAACATTTTCTCACCGACAGAACAAAAAATATTTATTTAAACACATCCATCAATATAAAACCAGTCGTACTCTTAAGTAATACACATAATCTTTTCATTACTAAATTAAAATCATACTAAACTTTTTCTAAAACATACATGGAATCCTAAAAACTACAAATAATATAGTATAAAGCCTTCAAATATAACCATTATATAACTATTATTATTTTGTTTATTTATGATTACTTATTTTTATCTGTGCTGTTTATTATTTATTCTTCTTTTGCTTATAAATGTGATTATAATTTTATACTATGGCCCCATCCCTGAGGTGGGAGTGGCTGTTGGGACAAAGGTCAAAATTAAAAGGGGTTATGGAGAACAGAAAAAAAAAAATCTTAACATTTGTAGAGCTGCATATTAGCACTTACTCTCTATATTACTATTCCCTATCTCTTAACAATTACTAGCTTACGCTAATCTTGGCCTGTGAATGTTCTGTGTCTGTTAATAGATGTTATAAACCTATGGATGCTATGCTATGTGTGTTAATTCATTGTTCAGTTGCTCAGTGCCCAACTCTTTGACCTTGTGGACTGCAGCACGAGAAGCTTCCTTGTCCTTAACCTTCTCCTGGAGCTTGCTCAAACTCACGTCCATTGAGTCGGTGAGGCCATCCAGCCTCCTCGTCCTCTGTCATCCCCTTCTCTTCCTGCCTTCAGTTTTCCAAGCATCATCTGGAAAGAGCTTTAGGTTGCCTATTAAAACTGGGTTTGGATCCTAACTCTTACTATGTAAACTCAGGTCGTTCAATTAACATATAAATTCAAATGAGAACATTTACTAAATATGCAAAATAAATGAGATTCTATTAGTGAAAGAAACTCTGTAGCAGCATCTGGTAGCAGGGTGTTCCCATAAACAATATTTTATCTTCTCTTTGTGGATTGAGTATTACACTTTTTTTCAATTCTTCACTGTCCCTTAGAGTCCCTAAATAACTTTAAAAAATTTTTGCAATTGAGAATTATGAAATGTTAATAAAATAAATCAAAGAAATGGTATGTGCTTTAAGATTTAGAAAGAATGGAAAGTCTATATTCCATTCACTTATTATACACTTGAGGTCAGAAATATTTTGAAATTCTGATATATTGCTTTTTTTTTTTTTTGGTTATTCTGGGTTTTCACTGCTGCCACTGGCTCTTCTCTAGTTGTAGGGAGTGGGGGTTACTCTTTAGTTAGGATGAGCAGGTTTCTTATTGCAGTGACTTGTTGCAGAACTTGGGGTCTAGGGCTCATGGGCCTCAGCAGTTGCGGCACATGGGCTCAATAGTTGCAGCTCCAAGGTTCTAGAGCACAGGCTCAATAGTTATGGTTTACGGGTTTAGTTGCTCTGCAGCATGTGAGATCTTCTTGTTGCAGTGACTTTTCTTCTTGTTGTGGAACTGGGGCTCTAGGGGCTTCAGCAGTTGCAGCACATGGGCCCAATAGTTGTGGATCCAAGGCTCCAGAGCACAGAGTCCATGGTTGTGGCTCACGGGCTACTGGGGAAGTCCTATACTGTATTTTTTTAATCAAAAGGTATTTCAAGACAGGGAATTTACATCTGACCTGGGGAATACAGTGTTTAGAAAATCTGCTCTTTCATTTAATCTTTAAAAGAAGTTGCACTGACTAAGTATTTGATACAATGTAGCTTTAAATGTAGAACCGGGGATATTATGGCATTTAATTCCAAACATAATTCAATAACTAACTGGTTGCTACCTCTAGATACTCCCAAATCTAAACTACCTCCCTGGGTTAAAACGATCTTTCCTGTTAACCCCGTTGATGTGTTAAAAAAATCTCAGATGACTTCCCATTACCGGTAGAGTTAGACCAAACTTCTCTGCTTACCACTCAACATCCTTCACATCCAGATCCCAACTAACCTTTGTAGCCTTTTTTCTGAAGACTCAGCAGCATTTACTAAATATGCAAAATAAATGAGATTCTATTAGTGAAAGAAACTCTGTAGCAGCATCTGGTAGCAGGGTGTTCCCATAAACAATATTTTATCTTCTCTTTGTGGATTGAGTATTACACTTTTTTTCAATTCTTCACTGTCCCTTAGAGTCCCTAAATAACTTTAAAAAATTTTTGCAATTGAGAATTATGAAATGTTAATAAAATAAATCAAAGAAATGGTATGTGCTTTAAGATTTAGAAAGAATGGAAAGTCTATATTCCATTCACTTATTATACACTTGAGGTCAGAAATATTTTGAAATTCTGATATATTGCTTTTTTTTTTTTTTGGTTATTCTGGGTTTTCACTGCTGCCACTGGCTCTTCTCTAGTTGTAGGGAGTGGGGGTTACTCTTTAGTTAGGATGAGCAGGTTTCTTATTGCAGTGACTTGTTGCAGAACTTGGGGTCTAGGGCTCATGGGCCTCAGCAGTTGCGGCACATGGGCTCAATAGTTGCAGCTCAAGGTTCTAGAGCACAGGCTCAATAGTTATGGTTTACGGGTTTAGTTGCTCTGCAGCATGTGAGATCTTCTTGTTGCAGTGACTTTTCTTCTTGTTGTGGAACTGGGGCTCTAGGGGCTTCAGCAGTTGCAGCACATGGGCCCAATAGTTGTGGATCCAAGGCTCCAGAGCACAGAGTCCATGGTTGTGGCTCACGGGCTACTGGGGAAGTCCTATACTGTATTTTTTTAATCAAAAGGTATTTCAAGACAGGGAATTTACATCTGACCTGGGGAATACAGTGTTTAGAAAATCTGCTCTTTCATTTAATCTTTAAAAGAAGTTGCACTGACTAAGTATTTGATACAATGTAGCTTTAAATGTAGAACCGGGGATATTATGGCATTTAATTCCAAACATAATTCAATAACTAACTGGTTGCTACCTCTAGATACTCCCAAATCTAAACTACCTCCCTGGGTTAAAACGATCTTTCCTGTTAACCCCGTTGATGTGTTAAAAAAATCTCAGATGACTTCCCATTACCGGTAGAGTTAGACCAAACTTCTCTGCTTACCACTCAACATCCTTCACATCCAGATCCCAACTAACCTTTGTAGCCCTGTCTACTTTTATTCTTCTGTGAGCTGTATACATACTAATGTGCTATACGCAGCAGTCATGTGACCTCTTCTCTGCCCTGACTCAGAAACATTCTGCCTCTATAACCTGTTGAGATGTAGCTCTCCCTGGGTAAACAATTTCCTCTTTCCTTCCTTAGAATCAATATGTTCATGAAAAATTACAAGCCCCATTTCTTCCCTGAAGTCGTTCCTGATTGCTTTGAGATAAAATTTACACCACTTCTGTAGTTCCACGAAATCTATGTGTTTATCTTGTTGATATGATAGTCTGCCTTATGTTATAGGTTGTTTGGAACTGTATCTCACCATCCCTATTCCACTGGGCATCCACTTGAAACGACTGAACTGAAAACTTTGTCTCTGCCTCTCCTCCAGTACACAGTATAACACCTTGATTGTATTTATAGTCTGACCATTTAAAGATGTAATACATTATTTTTGAGTGTTCAGTATATGATAAACTAAAAAGCAGATTTTAGGCTAGGAAGATTACTGAAAGTTTTTGCTGCTCTGTCTAGATCTCCTTTATCCGGTAAGACTGTACATCTTCCATTGCCAGAGTGATGGCTGATAAGGACTCCCAGCTCCTCTCTTGAGAACTTCTCGGGTTGAACAAGCTTCCAGCCTGTGCAGCTCACAGGCAACAGCTGACTGTCTTGGATGCCAGAGGCTCAAAGTGAGGCCAGTTTTGTGATGCAGTTTATACTCCAGGGTTCTCTGTGAGCTCAGCCAGTGAAACAACTCCAGGTTCAGATGACCTCCTTGCTTAACTGTTTCCTCTGTCCTGTGCTACTTCCTTCATTTCCTTTCTTCTGAGAGTGTTTCCTTGGCCAGTCATGAGTATCTGACTTCCTTTTCAAGCTCTCAGATGATCCAAACTAAAACAAAGCTGCATTAGGATTACTCATACTAGCCAAAATATGGAAACAGCCCAATGTGTGTCAACCAATCAACAGATAAAGAGGCAGTGTGTGTGTGTGTGTGTGTGTGTGTGTGTGTGTGTGTGTGTATAAAAAACACATCCTTATATAACAGTATTACAATATGAATAGAGTGAAAAAATTCTATGAATTTATGGTACAGAAAGTGACCAGCTCTTTTTCATACCCTACAATATCACTTCAACTGTCTATTAAGGAACTTGAAAACATTCCATTGGTAATGGCCTCCTTTGAAGTGTTTCTGAATTTTTAAGGTGCCCTTTTCATAAAAAGGACAATTTAATTTAAACTATGCTCAGCTAAATATGGTGAAGAGGAATTGACCCTTAAGTGAAAGAAAGTATTTTTTATTGAAGGACTCTAGGATATATGCCACAGAACAAGAGAGTTTAGGAGTAAGGAAAGCTAGTTCTTTTAAAAAGGAAAAGTATGTGTGTGTGTGTGTGTGTGTCTGTGTGTGTCTGTGTGTGTCTGTGTGTGCTCATTTGTTCAGTCATGTCTGACTCTTTGTGACCCCATGGACTGTAGCAGGTATTCAAAATTCTCTTGGCATCACAATTTGCCTCTGGTGGCTTCCTATTAATTGTTGAGCTGTGGCATTTCCCAGCCATACCCCGTCATCAACAGCTCTAGATTCCCATTAAGAAAGACAGCGGATTGCAGTCACGTTGAAATATTTACTCTTAGTACAGGCAGTATCTTGTTCCACGTGATTTTGAGTGGAAAAGGGAAGGTACAGAAGGGTAGTATCTAAGAGTATAAACTGGGAGTGTTAGTCGCTCAGTCATGTCCGACTCTTTTCAGCTCCACGTTTGAATCCCTGCCAGGCTCTTCTGTCCTTGGGACTTCCCAGGCAAGAATACTGGAGTGGGCTGCCATTTCCTTCTCCAAGGGATCCTTCCTATCCAGGGATCAAACCTGTATTTCCTGCATTGCGGGTCGTTTCCTTCTTCTGCGAGTGTTTCCTTGGCCAGTCATGAGTATCTGACTTCCTTTTCAAGCTCTCAGATGATCCAAACTAAAACAAAGCTGCATTAGGATTACTCATACTAGCCAAAATATGGAAACAGCCCAATGTGTGTCAACCAATCAACAGATAAAGAGGCAGTGTGTGTGTGTGTGTGTGTGTGTGTGTGTGTGTGTGTGTGTATAAAAAACACATCCTTATATAACAGTATTACAATATGAATAGAGTGAAAAAATTCTATGAATTTATGGTACAGAAAGTGACCAGCTCTTTTTCATACCCTACAATATCACTTCAACTGTCTATTAAGGAACTTGAAAACATTCCATTGGTAATGGCCTCCTTTGAAGTGTTTCTGAATTTTTAAGGTGCCCTTTTCATAAAAAGGACAATTTAATTTAAACTATGCTCAGCTAAATATGGTGAAGAGGAATTGACCCTTAAGTGAAAGAAAGTATTTTTTTTATTGAAGGACTCTAGGATATATGCCACAGAACAAGAGAGTTTAGGAGTAAGGAAAGCTAGTTCTTTTAAAAAGGAAAAGTATGTGTGTGTGTGTGTGTGTGTCTGTGTGTGTCTGTGTGTGTCTGTGTGTGCTCATTTGTTCAGTCATGTCTGACTCTTTGTGACCCCATGGACTGTAGCAGGTATTCAAAATTCTCTTGGCATCACAATTTGCCTCTGGTGGCTTCCTATTAATTGTTGAGCTGTGGCATTTCCCAGCCATACCCCGTCATCAACAGCTCTAGATTCCCATTAAGAAAGACAGCGGATTGCAGTCACGTTGAAATATTTACTCTTAGTACAGGCAGTATCTTGTTCCACGTGATTTTGAGTGGAAAAGGGAAGGTACAGAAGGGTAGTATCTAAGAGTATAAACTGGGAGTGTTAGTCGCTCAGTCATGTCCGACTCTTTTCAGCTCCACGTTTGAATCCCTGCCAGGCTCTTCTGTCCTTGGGACTTCCCAGGCAAGAATACTGGAGTGGGCTGCCATTTCCTTCTCCAAGGGATCCTTCCTATCCAGGGATCAAACCTGTATTTCCTGCATTGCGGGCAGATTCTTTACCATCTCAGCCACCAGGGAAGCCCTAAACTGTGTGAAGACATTCTCTAAAAGCACTGAGAATGATCTGATTCTCATCTTCCGCATATTCAATGCAGATAAAACAGAGTGCCCATCTTGTCTAACTTCCAAACTCATAACTTTAGGAATATCCAAGAAGTCTGGTCTGAGATGTAATAAGGAATCCTAATGCCCCTCTGTATGATCCAGTGTCACTCTACTTTTAGACACAAACCTTATTTCTAAATGTGACTTAGTGCTGTTCAAACATTCAACATACGGAGCTCAAGCAGAACTCTTAGGTTCCCAAGTGGCTCAGCCAATGCAGGAGCTACAGGTGACATGGGTTTGATCCCTGGGTTGGGAAGATCCCTTGGAAGAAGAAATAGCAATCCACTCCAGTATTCTTGCCTGGAGAATCTATCTCAAGGACAGAGGAGCCTCGTGGGCTACATAGGGGTCGCCAAAGAGTCAGACATGACTTAGCAACTGAGCAGGCATGTATGCATGCGGAATTCTTAGAAATGATGGCAGGGGAATATTGCAAAATTAAAAAGAGTATAATTACTTTCCTCATGTCTCACTAGCTGACAGAATTCTACTAGTATTATAGGCTCTCCTTACAAACCAACACTGTCTATGAAGCTTTCAGAGTCTTTCACAAATAGTATTAACCATCCCCTTACTGGTGTCCTATACTTATCACTCAGTATTTATGATTCTGGACTGTAGCAGGTTTTTGAAAAGCCCCCAAACGTTTTGCAAATAAAAGCTCTAGATTCCCATTAAGAAAGACAGCGGATTGCAGTCACGTTGAAATATTTACTCTTAGTACAGGCAGTATCTTGTTCCACGTGATTTTGAGTGGAAAAGGGAAGGTACAGAAGGGTAGTATCTAAGAGTATAAACTGGGAGTGTTAGTCGCTCAGTCATGTCCGACTCTTTTCAGCTCCACGTTTGAATCCCTGCCAGGCTCTTCTGTCCTTGGGACTTCCCAGGCAAGAATACTGGAGTGGGCTGCCATTTCCTTCTCCAAGGGATCCTTCCTATCCAGGGATCAAACCTGTATTTCCTGCATTGCGGGCAGATTCTTTACCATCTCAGCCACCAGGGAAGCCCTAAACTGTGTGAAGACATTCTCTAAAAGCACTGAGAATGATCTGATTCTCATCTTCCGCATATTCAATGCAGATAAAACAGAGTGCCCATCTTGTCTAACTTCCAAACTCATAACTTTAGGAATATCCAAGAAGTCTGGTCTGAGATGTAATAAGGAATCCTAATGCCCCTCTGTATGATCCAGTGTCACTCTACTTTTAGACACAAACCTTATTTCTAAATGTGACTTAGTGCTGTTCAAACATTCAACATACGGAGCTCAAGCAGAACTCTTAGGTTCCCAAGTGGCTCAGCCAATGCAGGAGCTACAGGTGACATGGGTTTGATCCCTGGGTTGGGAAGATCCCTTGGAAGAAGAAATAGCAATCCACTCCAGTATTCTTGCCTGGAGAATCTATCTCAAGGACAGAGGAGCCTCGTGGGCTACATAGGGGTCGCCAAAGAGTCAGACATGACTTAGCAACTGAGCAGGCATGTATGCATGCGGAATTCTTAGAAATGATGGCAGGGGAATATTGCAAAATTAAAAAGAGTATAATTACTTTCCTCATGTCTCACTAGCTGACAGAATTCTACTAGTATTATAGGCTCTCCTTACAAACCAACACTGTCTATGAAGCTTTCAGAGTCTTTCACAAATAGTATTAACCATCCCCTTACTGGTGTCCTATACTTATCACTCAGTATTTATGATTCTATACTAGGATATTCCTCAATGTATTGTAACTATTTGGATCTATATAAGTGTTTATGAACCTATTTGCGCCTGTACTCAAAGTTTATGACTTTATTACAATGATTTGTGCATGTACGTGTCTCTTCCACCAGACTGTGCTTTGCTGAAGGGCAAGGAATAAGCAACGCAGCATTATTACTGGTTCTGGTGTCTGTGCTCAGTACACACACACAATAAACACTTCTAAAGAGGTGATATACAATTCATTTTTAATACTATTTATTTATTGAAAAATTAATGGTGCTCAGAATTTTTTTTACTCATTTGAGTAAACTTTGATATTCAAATCATTTTAAATGTTCAATCATTGTAGAGTCAGAGGTGTGGCTCTTGAAGTCTCAGTTAGCATTTTAGAAATAGTGTTAATACCACCCTACAAAGACACTTTCCCTGAAGTAAACACCCTACTCTAGCAAGACTAGTTTCTCTGTGTGCTAAATATAATACATCTGCACTCCCTCAGGTAAAATTGTTTTATCATCACCTTTTCACATTCCACAGAATTTATTGATCAAAGACTACATTTAATTTTATTTTGTTCAATTATAAGTATATGCATATATATGTGTGTGTATATATATACATATGTATATGTATATATATACACACACATACACATAGTCCTATAGCTGATAAATTTCTCTAAATCTTTTAAAGTAAATTATACTCCAGTGCTAACTCCTTCAGACAAAATGTGACAAAGAGTAATTACTTAATGGGAACAAATGAGGTATTTGGTATTAATTTAAATCACAACTCTTCTTAGATGATTACATTATATTATTCCAATAAAAATGACAATTTTTCAAACACAGTAAACTAATATTGACCCAAGTCATATCCCTCTTGTATCATTTCCACTTTGTTTTTTCCGTGATATGATAAATGATACAGTAAACTAATTTTTTTAGTAAACTGATGCTTTCTACCTGTGGTGCTGGAGAAAACTCTTGAAAGTCCCTTGGACAGCAAGGAGATCAAACCAGTCAATCCTAAAGGAAATAAACCCTGAATATTCATTGGAAAGACGGATGCTGAAGCTGAAGCTCCAATACCCTGACCACCTGATGTGAAGAGCCAACTCATTGGAAAAGACCCTGATGCAGGGAAAGACTGAGGGCAGGAGGAGAAGTGGTCAACAGAGGATGAGATGGTTGGATGGCATCACCAACTCAATGGACACGAGTGTGAACAGACTGCAGGAGATGTGAAGAATGGGAAAGTCTGCTGTGCTGCCGTCCATGGAACTGCAAAGAGTCCGACATAGCCAAGCGACTGAGCAACCAATCATACAGATATTTTGATTTAAATTTGCTGCCAATCATTACATTAGCCATACAGTGGTATCAGTAAGTTTATTCTGACTTTAACTAACAGCTTTCAAGTTTCCAAAAGCTGAGTCCATTTCTTTAAATACCTAAAACTCTTAACATTTTGTATAAATCATAAAATTCATC
Source organism: Tragulus kanchil (assembly GCA_022376925.1). Classification (NCBI taxonomy): domain Eukaryota; kingdom Metazoa; phylum Chordata; class Mammalia; order Artiodactyla; family Tragulidae; genus Tragulus; species Tragulus kanchil. The sequence goes on along the minus strand of JAIOJX010000003.1, from coordinate 68,771,373 downwards.
TTTCATGAACAGCTTGATTATGCAAGTGTTTGGAGGTATTTGGCACAGCTTTTCTAAAATGCAAGTATTCAAAGAGCACTAGAACAGTAATCTCATCAATTTTTCTCAGAGCCCTGAGAAGTAAAGGGGAAATCTTTGAGATGGATTAGTGAGTGTTTTCATTAAGTTCCTAGCAGACACTGAGGGAGGTGGCCAGCACTTAGCCAGATGGAATTAAAAATTAAAAGATGCTTTGCAGAAGTGACTAGATGCTGTAGAATGGAGCTTGAGAGAGATTACTACTGTACATTAATAAGAATGAATGAATACAGCAGACACTAAATGAGAACTGGAAATTATAAGTGAAAGACAAAAAAAGAAAAAAGCTAGGGGCTTCCCTGGTAGCTCAGTGATGAAGAGTTCGCCTCCCAATGCAGGAGACATAGGTTCGATCCCTGATCTGGGAAGGTCCCACAAGCTGCGGAGCAACCTAAGCCCTTGAGCCACAATGATTGAGCCTGGGCTCTAGAGCCTTGGAGCCACAACTATTGAGCCCATGTGCTGCAACTACTGCAGACAGAGAGCCCTAGAGCCTGAGTTCCAAGAAGCCTGCTCACCTCAACTAGAGAATAGTCTCTACTCCATGCAACTAGAGAAGGGCCTGCAACAGCAGTGAAAACCTAGAATAGCCAAAAATAAATAAATAAATAATTTTAAAAAGAAATCAGCTGTTTAAAAAAGAAAAAAGAAAAAAGCTATACAAACTTCATTTTTTAAAATTAGACAGATCCCAATTTTCATAAGGCAAAAATTCAGCTTCCACAATATATTTGAAAGTCTATCTGAAGTGTATTTTGTAGTTTTTTTCCAACTTGAGAGAAACCAGAAAAAGTTCAAGCACATACAAAGAAGAGTTTCTGATACCTGAAAAAGATTAACATACAGGATGTTTTAGAATTGATTAAAATATTTGTGCTGATTTCTGGATGAGAAAAAGTCAATATTTGTAACACACTTTTAAGTATGAGAAAGGTTGCAAAAAGGTGGAGACTATAATTTCATCTTCTACAAAGGTCAAACAAATGTCAATAACTAAAGGGCAACATTAGTTATTTAAGACAGAAAGGAGAGCTTTTAGTAAGTGAATGATGTTGGAAAGACTCAGAGGAGTTGAGAGCAGTGTTCTTTATTTTTTTCTATTGCATTATAATTTATATAACATAACATTACCATTTTAAGTATTTTTTTTAAACCTTTATTTTACTTTTAACTTTTACAGAGTTTTGTTGTTTACAGATATGTATGTTCTCAGATTAGTCATATGTATATCCCCCCCATCCCCCCCCTCCCGACCATAAGAATGAATGATCAGCAGACACTAAATGAGAACTGGAAACTGTAGAATGGAGCTTGAGAGAGATTACTACTGTACATTAATAAGAATGAATGAATACAGCAGACACTAAATGAGAACTGGAAATTATAAGTGAAAGACAAAAAGAAAAGCTAGGGGCTTCCCTGGTAGCTCAGTGATGAAGAGTTCGCCTCCCAATGCAGGAGACATAGGTTCGATCCTGATCTGGGAAGGTCCCACAAGCTGCGGAGCAACCTAAGCCCTTGAGCCACAATGATTGAGCCTGGGCTCTAGAGCCTTGGAGCCACAACTATTGAGCCCATGTGCTGCAACTACTGCAGACAGAGAGCCCTAGAGCCTGAGTTCCAAGAAGCCTGCTCACCTCAACTAGAGAATAGTCTCTACTCCATGCAACTAGAGAAGGGCCTGCAACAGCAGTGAAAACCTAGAATAGCCAAAAATAAATAAATAAATAATTTTAAAAAGAAATCAGCTGTTTAAAAAAGAAAAAAGAAAAAAGCTATACAAACTTCATTTTTTAAAATTAGACAGATCCCAATTTTCATAAGGCAAAATTCAGCTTCCACAATATATTTGAAAGTCTATCTGAAGTGTATTTTGTAGTTTTTTTCCAACTTGAGAGAAACCAGAAAAAGTTCAAGCACATACAAAGAAGAGTTTCTGATACCTGAAAAAGATTAACATACAGGATGTTTTAGAATTGATTAAAATATTTGTGCTGATTTCTGGATGAGAAAAAGTCAATATTTGTAACACACTTTTAAGTATGAGAAAGGTTGCAAAAAGGTGGAGACTATAATTTCATCTTCTACAAAGGTCAAACAAATGTCAATAACTAAAGGGCAACATTAGTTATTTAAGACAGAAAGGAGAGCTTTTAGTAAGTGAATGATGTTGGAAAGACTCAGAGGAGTTGAGAGCAGTGTTCTTTATTTTTTTCTATTGCATTATAATTTATATAACATAACATTACCATTTTAAGTATTTTTTTTAAAGCTTTTATTTTGCTTTTAACTTTTACAGAGTTTTGTTGTTTACAGATATGTATGTTCCCAGATTAGTCATATGTATATCCCCCCATCCCACACCTCCCGACCATCACACAGCACCCCTGAAGGATCCCCTTTTCTCACAGAGCAATGACTAGAGCTATTTTCTTCACTTATGATAGTATAGGCCTTCATGCTACTTCCTTTACGCCTCTCACCCACTGTTCCTTCCCCACAATGTCCATATGTCCACTGTCCATGTCTGTCTTTCTGTCGCTTCACTGCATGTGCCATCATCACCATCTTACTAGATTCCATATATATGTGTTAATATACTGTATTTGTCCTTCTCTTTCTGACTGACTTCACTTTTGATGGTACGTTCTAGATCCAGCCTCCTCATTAGGGCTGATTCTTCTGCATTTCTCCTTACAGCTGTGTAGTATTCCATTGTATATATGTACCAGAGCTTTTGGATCCATTCGTTCGTCGATGGGCATCTAGGTTGCTTCCATGTTCTAGCTATTGTATAGAGAGCTGCAATGAACATTGGAGTACAGGTGCTTTCAGTTTTGATTTCATCAGGGTATAAGCCTTAGAGTGGGATTGCTGGGTCATATGGTGCTTCTATTTTTAGTTTTTTAAGAAATCTCCAGACTATCTTCCATAGAGGCTGTATCAACTTGCACTCCCACCAGCAATACAGGAGTGTTCCCTTTTCTCCGTAGCCTCTCCAGCATTTATTGTCTGTCGATTTGTGGATGATGGCCATTCTGACAGGTGTGAGGTGGTATCTCATTGTAGTTTTGATTTGCATTTCTCTAATTATTAGTGAAGTATGAGAAAGGTTGCAAAAAGGTGGAGACTATAATTTCATCTTCTACAAAGGTCAAACAAATGTCAATAACTAAAGGGCAACATTAGTTATTTAAGACAGAAAGGAGAGCTTTTAGTAAGTGAATGATGTTGGAAAGACTCAGAGGAGTTGAGAGCAGTGTTCTTTATTTTTTTCTATTGCATTATAATTTATATAACATAACATTACCATTTTAAGTATTTTTTTTAAACCTTTATTTTACTTTTAACTTTTACAGAGTTTTGTTGTTTACAGATATGTATGTTCTCAGATTAGTCATATGTATATCCCCCCCATCCCACCCCTCCCGACCATCACACAGCACCCCTGAAGGATCCCCTTTTCTCACAGAGCAATGACTAGAGCTATTTTCTTCACTTATGATAGTATAGGCCTTCATGCTACTTCCTTTACGCCTCTCACCCACTGTTCCTTCCCCACAATGTCCATATGTCCACTGTCCATGTCTGTCTTTCTGTCGCTTCACTGCATGTGCCATCATCACCATCTTACTAGATTCCATATATATGTGTTAATATACTGTATTTGTCCTTCTCTTTCTGACTGACTTCACTTTTGATGGTACGTTCTAGATCCAGCCTCCTCATTAGGGCTGATTCTTCTGCATTTCTCCTTACAGCTGTGTAGTATTCCATTGTATATATGTACCAGAGCTTTTGGATCCATTCGTTCGTCGATGGGCATCTAGGTTGCTTCCATGTTCTAGCTATTGTATAGAGAGCTGCAATGAACATTGGAGTACAGGTGCTTTCAGTTTTGATTTCATCAGGGTATAAGCCTTAGAGTGGGATTGCTGGGTCATATGGTGCTTCTATTTTTAGTTTTTTAAGAAATCTCCAGACTATCTTCCATAGAGGCTGTATCAACTTGCACTCCCACCAGCAATACAGGAGTGTTCCCTTTTCTCCGTAGTCTCTTCAGCATTTATTGTCTGTCGATTTGTGGATGATGGCCATTCTGACAGGTGTGAGGTGGTATCTCATTGTAGTTTTGATTTGCATTTCTCTAATTATTAGTGAAGTTAAGCATCGTTTCATGTGTTTTGGGGCCATCTGTATGTCGTCGTTGGAGAGGTGTCTGTTTAGGTCCTTTTCCCATTTTTTGATTGGGTTTTTCGTTTTTCCAGTGCTGAGTTGTCTGAGTTGCTTGTAGATTTTGGAGATTAATTCTTTGTCTGTTGTTTCATTTGCTATGATTTTCTCCCACTCTGTGGGCTGTCTGTTCAGCTTTTTTGTAATTTCTTTAGCTGTACAAAAGCTTTTAAGTTTCATGAGGTCCCACATGTTCATTTGTCTCTTTAGTTCCACTATTCTAGTAGGTGGGTCAGAGAAGATCTTGCTTTGATTGATGTCCTTGAGGGTTTTGCCTATATTCTCCTCTAAGAGTTTGATGGTTTCTGGCCTTACATTTAAGTCTTGAATCCATTTTGAGTTGATCTTTGTGCATGGTGTCAGGGTATGTTCCAACTTCATTTTCTTGCACGTAGCTGTCCAATTTTCCCAGCACCATTTGTTGAAGAGGCTGTCTTTGTCCCATTTTAGAGTTTCGCCTCCTTTGTCAAAAATAAGGTACCCATAGGTGCGTGGCTTTATCTCTGGGTTCTCGATCTTGTTCCATTGGTCGATATTTCTGTTTTTGTGCCAGTACCATACTGTCTTGATGACTGTTGCTTTGTAGTAGAGCCTGAAGTTGGGGAGGCTGATCCCTCCAGCTCCATTCTTCTTCCTCAGGATTGCTTTGGCTATTCGAGGTCTTTTGTGTTTCCATATGAACTGTGTTATTCGTTGGTCTAGTTCTTTTTTTATATCGATTCTTAGGCTGTATCAACTTGCACTCCACCAGCAATAAACAGGAGTGGTGTTCCATCTTGTTTCTGGGTCATATGGTGCTTCTATTTTTAGTTTTTTAAGAAATCTCCAGACTATCTTCCATAGAGGCTGTATCAACTTGCACTCCCACCAGCAATACAGGAGTGTTCCCTTTTCTCCGTAGCCTCTCCAGCATTTATTGTCTGTCGATTTGTGGATGATGGCCATTCTGACAGGTGTGAGGTGGTATCTCATTGTAGTTTTGATTTGCATTTCTCTAATTATTAGTGAAGTTAAGCATCGTTTCATGTGTTTTGGGGCCATCTGTATGTCGTCGTTGGAGAGGTGTCTGTTTAGGTCCTTTTCCCATTTTTTGATTGGGTTTTTCGTTTTTCCAGTGCTGAGTTGTCTGAGTTGCTTGTAGATTTTGGAGATTAATTCTTTGTCTGTTGTTTCATTTGCTATGATTTTCTCCCACTCTGTGGGCTGTCTGTTCAGCTTTTTTGTAATTTCTTTAGCTGTACAAAAGCTTTTAAGTTTCATGAGGTCCCACATGTTCATTTGTCTCTTTAGTTCCACTATTCTAGTAGGTGGGTCAGAGAAGATCTTGCTTTGATTGATGTCCTTGAGGGTTTTGCCTATATTCTCCTCTAAGAGTTTGATGGTTTCTGGCCTTACATTTAAGTCTTGAATCCATTTTGAGTTGATCTTTGTGCATGGTGTCAGGGTATGTTCCAACTTCATTTTCTTGCACGTAGCTGTCCAATTTTCCCAGCACCATTTGTTGAAGAGGCTGTCTTTGTCCCATTTTAGAGTTTCGCCTCCTTTGTCAAAAATAAGGTACCCATAGGTGCGTGGCTTTATCTCTGGGTTCTCGATCTTGTTCCATTGGTCGATATTTCTGTTTTTGTGCCAGTACCATACTGTCTTGATGACTGTTGCTTTGTAGTAGAGCCTGAAGTTGGGGAGGCTGATCCCTCCAGCTCCATTCTTCTTCCTCAGGATTGCTTTGGCTATTCGAGGTCTTTTGTGTTTCCATATGAACTGTGTTATTCGTTGGTCTAGTTCTGTGAAGAATGTTATTGGAAGTTTGATAGGTATTGCATTGAATCTGTAGATGATATTTGGTAGTATGGTCATTTTCACAATATTGATTCTTCCGACCCAGGAACATGGAATATCTCTCCATCTGTTTAAGTCTTCTTTAATATCTCTCATGAGTGTTTTGTAATTTCCTGTGTACAATTCTTTTGTTTCTTTGGGTAGGTTTATTCCTAGATATTTGATTCTTTTCATTTTAAGTATTTTTATGAAAACAATTCTGTAGCATTAATTATATGTACAATGTTATATAATCATCACCACTATTCATTTCTAAACTCTTCTTTGTCTTCACAGAAACTCTATACCCAGTAAGCAGTAACTCCCCACTGCCCCTTCCCCAAGTCCCTGTTACCATCTAATCTACATTCTCTCTATGAATTTGCTCATTCTAGGTAATACATATAAGCAAAATAATACAATACTCATGTTTTATTCCTGAATTATACCACCTAGCATGATGCCTTTAAAGTTCTTTCATGTGATAGCATGTATCAGAACTTTAATTTTTTCTATGACTGAAAAATATTCCTTCACATGTATATATCACATATTGCTTATCCAGTCATCTGTTCATGGATGGACACATGGGTTGTTTCCACCTTTTGTCTATTGTGAGTAATGCTGCTATTAACACTGGCATATAGTTTCTGTTTGAAACCTTTAATCTATATAACTTGGCATTATTTTTGCTTTTTAAATATATGGATTACTGTTTTTTTTTTAATCCAATTTGGAAAATTTTCAGCTATCTGCTATTGAACCTTTGTGAACAAATCTTAAATATTCATGTTTCTTGTGCCGGGTACCATACTGTAGCTGTCCAATTTTCCCAGCACCATTTGTTGAAGAGGCTGTCTTTGTCCCATTTTAGAGTTTCGCCTCCTTTGTCAAAAATAAGGTACCCATAGGTGCGTGGCTTTATCTCTGGGTTCTCGATCTTGTTCCATTGGTCGATATTTCTGTTTTTGTGCCAGTACCATACTGTCTTGATGACTGTTGCTTTGTAGTAGAGCCTGAAGTTGGGGAGGCTGATCCCTCCAGCTCCATTCTTCTTCCTCAGGATTGCTTTGGCTATTCGAGGTCTTTTGTGTTTCCATATGAACTGTGTTATTCGTTGGTCTAGTTCTGTGAAGAATGTTATTGGAAGTTTGATAGGTATTGCATTGAATCTGTAGATGATATTTGGTAGTATGGTCATTTTCACAATATTGATTCTTCCGACCCAGGAACATGGAATATCTCTCCATCTGTTTAAGTCTTCTTTAATATCTCTCATGAGTGTTTTGTAATTTCCTGTGTACAATTCTTTTGTTTCTTTGGGTAGGTTTATTCCTAGATATTTGATTCTTTTCATTTTAAGTATTTTTATGAAAACAATTCTGTAGCATTAATTATATGTACAATGTTATATAATCATCACCACTATTCATTTCTAAACTCTTCTTTGTCTTCACAGAAACTCTATACCCAGTAAGCAGTAACTCCCCACTGCCCCTTCCCCAAGTCCCTGTTACCATCTAATCTACATTCTCTCTATGAATTTGCTCATTCTAGGTAATACATATAAGCAAAATAATACAATACTCATGTTTTATTCCTGAATTATACCACCTAGCATGATGCCTTTAAAGTTCTTTCATGTGATAGCATGTATCAGAACTTTAATTTTTTCTATGACTGAAAAATATTCCTTCACATGTATATATCACATATTGCTTATCCAGTCATCTGTTCATGGATGGACACATGGGTTGTTTCCACCTTTTGTCTATTGTGAGTAATGCTGCTATTAACACTGGCATATAGTTTCTGTTTGAAACCTTTAATCTATATAACTTGGCATTATTTTTGCTTTTTAAATATATGGATTACTGTTTTTTTTTTAATCCAATTTGGAAAATTTTCAGCTATCTGCTATTGAACCTTGCTTGTGAATTTTCATTCTAAATATTGCATTTGTCAACTCCAGGACTGCTATTTGATCTTTTCAATACTTATTTATCTTTATGGATATTATCTACTTGGTGAGACATCACTATTATATTTTTTCTTTAATTTTTATATATGATTTTCTTTATTTAATAGTTTATTTAAAGTCTTTATGAGTTTGGGCTCCCTAGGGATGATTTCTTTTGACTGCTTTTTAAATTTATGAACTTAGACAGATTTTTCTTATTTATTTTACCTGTCTCATATTTTTGCTATTGTTGAAAACTGGACATTTTAAATAATACAGTGTGGACATTCTGGAAATCAGATTTCCCTTTATCTTCAGAGTTTTGTTGATGATGAGGTTTTTCCAGAATAATTATGTAAAGTCATGCATTCCTCGCAGAGGGTGGCTGTTTAGGTGTGTGCTCACATTTGTGAGAGGTTTCATTTAATTCCTTGAAGCATTACTTTTTTGTTGAGGGGGTCTTTGTGCTGGGACACATCTTCTGTTCTTTGTTCCGACTCATATTTACAGCCTTAGAGAGTTGTGTGGTGAACTATTGTCTTTGATTTTTTTTCAGTCAACTTCCTGAAGATGAGGTTTTCTCATGGAACAAGTTCCAAAATTAGATCAAATAACAACAACATCCTGCCAATGGACTTTTTCCAGAGAGCTGTGAGACTGGCTAAACACTGACAATGCTCTGGGAAACACTTCATTAGGTGCTTCAAACTCATCTGTTCTCTCAGGGGTCTGCAACACTGCCGGTTTACACAGATAAGTGGTTGCAAAGCTACCAGTTTGTTTTTTATTTATTTATTTATTTATTTGGCTATGCTGGGCCTTAGTTGCAGCACTGGGGATCTTAATCTTTGTTAAGAGGGTGCTCGTGGTAAAGAACCTGCCTTGCAATGCAGGAGATATAAGAGACACAGGTTCCGTTCCTGAGTTGGGTAGATCCCCTGGAGGAGGGCATGGCCAGCCACTCCATTATTGTTGCCTGGAGAATCCCATGGACAGAGGAGCTTGGCAGGCTACAGTTGCAAAGAGTCAGGCATGACTGAAGTGACTTAGCATGCAGGCAAGCAGGTGACCCAGTGGTAAAGAATTCGCCCTGCCAGTGCAGAAGTTTGATCCCTGGGTGGGGAGGATCTCTTGAAGAAGGGAATGGCAATCTACTTCTGTATTCTTGCCTGGAGAATCCCACGGATAGCGGAGTCTTGTGGGCTACAGCCCATGGGGTCGAAAAGAGCTGGACATGACTGAAGTGATCTAGCACAGCCCAGTTTGGTGGGCTTATCAGATGAGGCATGTGGGATCTAATTCCCTGACCAGGGATCGAACCTGGGCCATTGCACTGGGAACTCAGAATCTGAGCCACCAGGCCACCAGATAAGTACTGGCTACCAGTTTGCAACGTGACTATAGGTTGGTGACTTGGAGATAAGAATAGGTCAAATTAAAATGACATAAGCTGCCATTCTCAACTAGGTTCAGAAGTTTTTCTTGAATAAATGCTCCTGAGATTGTTAGAAGTTATTGGTTAACAGTCAGAGTTCCAAAGAGTTGATTTTAACAATTTTTAGTCAGTGTTTTTTGTTGCTTTTATTTGTAGATGTCCCCGCTGTGGTTTTTCTGAAATTAAAGCATAAGTTTCTGACAGCATTTTAAGGCTCATTAAAACTCAGTGGACTGTTGACACATATCCCCTTGGCTTGGAGAAGAAAAAAAAAAAAATCACATGAACTACTTTTTTTCTGTTACACAGTCCAGCTGCACAATTAGTTCTGCTCAGAATAAAAATCATGTATTCAAAATGTGATCATAAAATTTCCTAACTTTAATTTCAAGAAAGTATAATTCCTATAGATTCCTCTGTTATAGTCAAATGTAAAGCATAGAAAATTTAGTGAAGGGTACAAATCCTTGAATAACTTCCATTATGTTTATTTTCTTCATTTTTAATTATAGGGATTTTGCAGATGTTAAGCCAGATGGGTTTTGTGCTTTTTAAAAAATGGTATAGAAAAGCATATAATTAGTTTGTGGGCAGAATTCTCTCAATTACTCTTTTTCAGTTATAGAGCAAAAAGCTGGGTTACATTTTTAGTTCTACTGTGTCATGTTTACTCTGTTTTGGAAGAAAGATTTGTTTTCTTACTTATAGACAACTGCCTTACATTCCTCATTGTTTTTTTTTTTTTTTTAAGATTTATTTATTTATTTATTTTGGGCGGGTGTCGGGTTGGGGAGGGAGGGGAGCGGGCGGGCCACTTCTATTGGTCTTTCGTTTCTCTCTGTTCATCTGTCTTTGTTCTTTGGCTCCTGTGGGCCTCCCATCACGGTGGCGTCTGTCGTTGCAGAGCGCTGGCTCTGGGTGCATGCACTCCAGAGCTCCGGCTCGGTAACTGGACACATGGGTCCAGCCGCTCCGCGGCACGTGGAATCTTCCCAGGCCAGGGATCGAACCGGCGCCCCTTGCACTGCAAGGCAGTGTCCTTACCCACTGGATCACCAGGGGACACCCCTCATTGTTTTTAAGGAACAGATCCATTTGTCAAAAAGATATTAGTACAGAATATCATTTATCTTGGACAATTTATGTTATCTATTGTTTTGAATAAAAATAGTTATTTACCTAAGCACGCTAGAAACTTTGCATAAATAATCTACTTTATAATAATATCAAAGTTAAATTTTCGAATAAGGATTTTGAGGTATCTGATGGTCACAAGAGTCATTCATTTTTGATGCTTAGTGTGAATTTTTAAAGAAAAATTAAAACACGGTTCGTCAAAAATTCCCAAGATATGGGGAAGGTTAGGAATCTTCTAACCTTATTAGAAGCTTTTGAAAGATTTCAGTCTTCTCAAATAAGTCTAATTATTCTGTCCTTATTATTTCACTTCTCTATGTTTGTTTTTTTTTTTTTTTTCATTTTGTAATTAAGGGGTACAATGAAGATCAGCTTTCTGGATTTTAAATACAAAAACCCTAATTGCTCTTTGTTATGGACAGAGAAGCCTGGTGGCTACAGAACATGGGGTCGAAAGAGTCAGACATGACTGAGAAACTTACACCAGCACTTGGCAGGCTGGACTCGTTACAGTGGGAGAGTCTAGGAAAACACCATTAGTTTGTGGGCAGAATTCTCTCAATTACTCTTTTTCAGTTATAGAGCAAAAAGCTGGGTTACATTTTTAGTTCTACTGTGTCATGTTTACTCTGTTTTGGAAGAAAGATTTGTTTTCTTACTTATAGACAACTGCCTTACATTCCTCATTGTTTTTTTTTTTTTTTTAAGATTTATTTATTTATTTATTTTGGGCGGGTGTCGGGTTGGGGGGGGGGGGGAGCGGGCGGGCCACTTCTATTGGTCTTTCGTTTCTCTCTGTTCATCTGTCTTTGTTCTTTGGCTCCTGTGGGCCTCCCATCACGGTGGCGTCTGTCGTTGCAGAGCGCTGGCTCTGGGTGCATGCACTCCAGAGCTCCGGCTCGGTAACTGGACACATGGGTCCAGCCGCTCCGCGGCACGTGGAATCTTCCCAGGCCAGGGATCGAACCGGCGCCCCTTGCACTGCAAGGCAGTGTCCTTACCCACTGGATCACCAGGGGACACCCCTCATTGTTTTTAAGGAACAGATCCATTTGTCAAAAAGATATTAGTACAGAATATCATTTATCTTGGACAATTTATGTTATCTATTGTTTTGAATAAAAATAGTTATTTACCTAAGCACGCTAGAAACTTTGCATAAATAATCTACTTTATAATAATATCAAAGTTAAATTTTCGAATAAGGATTTTGAGGTATCTGATGGTCACAAGAGTCATTCATTTTTGATGCTTAGTGTGAATTTTTAAAGAAAAATTAAAACACGGTTCGTCAAAAATTCCCAAGATATGGGGAAGGTTAGGAATCTTCTAACCTTATTAGAAGCTTTTGAAAGATTTCAGTCTTCTCAAATAAGTCTAATTATTCTGTCCTTATTATTTCACTTCTCTATGTTTGTTTTTTTTTTTTTTTCATTTTGAATTGAAGGTGAACAATGAAGATCAGCTTTCTGGATGATCAATACAATAACTCTAATTGCTCTTTTGTTATGGACAGAGAAGCCTGGTGGCTACAGAACATGGGGTCGAAAGAGTCAGACATGACTGAGAAACTTACACCAGCACTTGGCAGGCTGGACTCGTTACAGTGGGAGAGTCTAGGAAAACACCATTATGACACAGATTGGGAAACACTTTGAAGCAATGGTGTTCTGCCACATAGGATGCAGCTTATAAATCCCTTAGAGCCATAGTTTTCAAACTGCTTCCTGAAGATGCCTTTGCTTCTAAAAAAATACCTCATAAGCTATAATAATGGTAAAGCAAGTGCCCAACAGATGGGGTTCTGAGACTATAGGGCAGATTTGTTCTACTTTCAAAGGGATCAGGGACTTCCCTGGCAGGCCAGTGGCTAAGACTTTCCCTTTCAATGCAGGGGTTGTGGGTTTGTTACCTGGTTAAGGAGGTAAGATCTCATATGCCTCATGGCCAAAGAGCCAAAACATTAAAACAGAAGTAATGCTGTACCAAATTCAATAAAGACCTTAAGAATGGTCCGCATCAAAAATTCTTTAGAAAGTACAAGAAAAGAAAAGTAATTAGTTTATTTCTCTAATAGCCAGAACACACAAATCTGGAAATCAAGAGAGAAAATTGGGAGAGCTTTGTCTCATTCATGTACGCAATTACTCTTTCACAAAATTGGTAGTTTCCATTTTTACAGCTCTGAGGTCTGCATATTTGGGGGTCCTCATTGCCAAGGGAGGAATATTTCTGCCAAGAGGGCCAACCAATAGTTGAATTGGAAGCTGAATTGGAAGCTGAATTGGAAGCTGACACTGCCACCTGGCCGTTTTGTTCTACTCAGGACACTGAACCAGTATGCGGAGAGAGATACTCTCACTGGGTGGGGTGATGGATTTTAATTACCAATGATAAACTGGGCCACTGTTAAACAGGGAGGCCAGAGGTCCTCAGTATTATCTGAGGTGGTGCTTTTTATTAGCTTCATGTTCTCTGGCAATCATAAAAGGGCCATAGAGTCAGACTATTGAAAACTGAGGGTCCGGGTCCATCCATAAGGTAAAGAATCTTGGGCACAACTGAAGGACTTCCTTGTGGTCCAGTAGTTAAGACTCTGTGCTTCCACTTCAGGGGCAAGGGTCCTGTGATTGCTCTTTTGTTATGGACAGAGAAGCCTGGTGGCTACAGAACATGGGGTCGAAAGAGTCAGACATGACTGAGAAACTTACACCAGCACTTGGCAGGCTGGACTCGTTACAGTGGGAGAGTCTAGGAAAACACCATTATGACACAGATTGGGAAACACTTTGAAGCAATGGTGTTCTGCCACATAGGATGCAGCTTATAAATCCCTTAGAGCCATAGTTTTCAAACTGCTTCCTGAAGATGCCTTTGCTTCTAAAAAAATACCTCATAAGCTATAATAATGGTAAAGCAAGTGCCCAACAGATGGGGTTCTGAGACTATAGGGCAGATTTGTTCTACTTTCAAAGGGATCAGGGACTTCCCTGGCAGGCCAGTGGCTAAGACTTTCCCTTTCAATGCAGGGGTTGTGGGTTTGTTACCTGGTTAAGGAGGTAAGATCTCATATGCCTCATGGCCAAAGAGCCAAAACATTAAAACAGAAGTAATGCTGTACCAAATTCAATAAAGACCTTAAGAATGGTCCGCATCAAAAATTCTTTAGAAAGTACAAGAAAAGAAAAGTAATTAGTTTATTTCTCTAATAGCCAGAACACACAAATCTGGAAATCAAGAGAGAAAATTGGGAGAGCTTTGTCTCATTCATGTACGCAATTACTCTTTCACAAAATTGGTAGTTTCCATTTTTACAGCTCTGAGGTCTGCATATTTGGGGGTCCTCATTGCCAAGGGAGGAATATTTCTGCCAAGAGGGCCAACCAATAGTTGAATTGGAAGCTGAATTGGAAGCTGAATTGGAAGCTGACACTGCCACCTGGCCGTTTTGTTCTACTCAGGACACTGAACCAGTATGCGGAGAGAGATACTCTCACTGGGTGGGGTGATGGATTTTAATTACCAATGATAAACTGGGCCACTGTTAAACAGGGAGGCCAGAGGTCCTCAGTATTATCTGAGGTGGTGCTTTTTATTAGCTTCATGTTCTCTGGCAATCATAAAAGGGCCATAGAGTCAGACTATTGAAAACTGAGGGTCCGGGTCCATCCATAAGGTAAAGAATCTTGGGGACAACTGAAGGGACTTCCCTTGTGGTCCAGTAGTTAAGACTCTGTGCTTCCACTTCAGGGGGCAAGGGTCCGACCTTAGATCAGGGAACTAGGATCCTACACATCACCAGGCGTGGCAAAACCACAGAATGGGTAATGTGGATGGAAGCGGGACGTGGAATGACTAGAAAGTTATTCGTATCTGTTATGGAGTCGTGACTAGTTAGTTACAGAAATGAGGACAGTAGCTATGAATATTTTCTTCTTCTATTACTATATTCATATTTTTATTAATAAAGCTAGTATTTCTTGTTATCAATTATCTTTTTTGTAAAAATTTTATCTTTTATTACATAGTAATGTACAAAGCGGCCACCTTCTACCCTGACCTTAGCTACCACCAAATTTGAAAATGGGGAGTGGGTTGAGGTGGGTGTTATTTATCATCTTAAATAAGGATTGTTATAGATGTGGGTTCAATTCCTGGATGGGGCATATCCCCTGGGGGGCATAGCAGCCCACTCCAATGTTCTTGCCTGAAGAATTCTGTGGACAGGGGAGCCTGGAAAGCTCAGTCCACATAACTGAGGCGACTTAGCACACAGCATACACATAGTGGTGAACTTCGTAACTTTGTGTTTACTTTCTGAAATTCAGGTGAGACTGCTACTGATTTGAGGGAATAATTCACACCTCCCAGTGATGGGTGCTGTAACATCACCCAGTAATGAATGTAATAACTGTTGGGGGTTTGAATCTTTCCTTTAGCAGGAGAGGGTGAGAAAGTCTTCATTTGTTCAAAGAATAATCAATAGGACAGATTATTCATTGAAGCTTGAAGTTGTTACATTGAACTTTGAATATATTTAAATGAGACACCAAGTAGCCAAGAGGTGAATTCTATTGGCTACAGAGTGATTGAACTCCACACCCACCTTCCCCAGGCTGGGTGTTCCAGAGGCAGACAAGGGACTGACCGGGCAAGTGGGTTATAAAAGAAACACACTAGAGAAAAAAAAAAAAAAAGTAGGAAGCAGGATTGGACAGAGGGAGAAGCTGAGCTGGAATAACTGTAGTGCAAGATGATCTGTCTCTAGCCTCTTCCTTCCTCCCGCCCACCCTGCAGGCAACAGGGCAGAGATGAGAAAAGATGGATCTGAGCAGGAAGTTGCAGCCAGCAAACCTGCCTCCGGGCTGAAAGGTATGCTTAGAACTAGAATGGAAGTCAAGAAAACTGAGCAAACCAAACCCTGGCCCAGTCCCATGAGGAGCTTCAGGGTGTATATTGTTCATAAGAGTTATCTCACAGTCAGTCTAAGTGGCTCATTATAGCTTCATGGAGAGTTCTGAGACTTGGCTTGCTCAGGAAGGGGCATTCTCTTGAATGAGGCAGCTCTCAGCAGACAAGCGGAGCTCTGAAGATGCTAACAGACTGAGACTATTGACAACAACCCCGGCAGCTGCTCTGGCCAGTGTGACTGCTACACCACTCATCATGCTTAGACTCTGTTTAGTGAAGCTGGGGCTGGAAACCATATATATATTTTCTTTTGCCAGCAGGGTCCCAATTAGTTTCTAATGAAAAAAAAAAAAAAGCAGGAGAGGAAGGCTGAAGAAAGAAATTGTTCTTTTTTTATTTTGCTGGCTGTTTCTCTCAGCATCGCTAGCCGAACTGCCCGGGCAGTCGGATCCAGGAACAGTTGGAACTAAGGGTCACTTCCCCCAAACTCCTTGAAACAGCATTTTTGCAGAAATACCAACATCAGCTGGTCAGTGCCCTCTCCTCAAAAGTTTAAGCTCCAGGACTGCAATTTTGAGTGGAAATACCCATAGAAGAAAGATATTTGCTCCTGATAGAGGAGCAGGAAATGGATTTACACTTCCATCTTAAGAAACAAACACAGTGCTTCCAAGAACACTGTGATGCATGTACCTTTCGGAACTCGGGTTTTCTGCAGGTATATGCTCAGGAGTGGGATTGCTGGCTGATGTGGTAGTTCCAGTTTTAGTATTTTAAGGAGCCTCTCTACTGTTCTCCATAGTGGCTGTATCAATTTACATTCCCACCACTGTATAAGAGGATGCCCTTTTCTCCACACCCTCCACAGCATTTATTGTTTGCAGATTTTTTGAGGATGGCCCTTCTGACAACGTACCTGTGGGGAGGGGGGAGGGGAGTTAGCGTTTAATGGAGACAGAGTTTCGGTTTAGGAAGGTGAAAAATTCAAGAGTTGGATGATGGTGTGAGTTCAACAACGTGAAAGCACTTAGTATCGCTGAACTGTACATGTGTATGTCTGTGCATGCTCAGTTGTGTCCGAATCTTTGCCACCCCGTGGACTGTAGCCCACCATGTCCATGGGATTTCCCAGGCAAGAACACTGGAGTGGATTGGCATTTCTTTCTCCAGGGGGTCTTCCTGACCCAGGGATGGAACCTGTGTCTCCTGCATTGGTAGGAGAATTCTTTACTACTGAGCCACTTTAAATATGGTTAAAACATCATGTTTTATATTATATGACCCTTACCACAAAAAATTTAAATAAATAAATGAAAATGAAAAAACTGGACAGAGAATTCAAAGCAATGTTTTCTGGTTTTTTTGTTTTTGTTTTTGGTTTTTTTTTAAATTTCGCGGGGGTGTGGGGGGGTTGGGGAGGGAGGGGTTGGGCGGGCCACTTCTATTGGTCTTTCATTTATCAGTTTTCATCCATCTTTGTTCTTTGGCCCGTGTGGGCCTACCATCTCAGTGGCCTCTGTTGTCGCAGAGCGCCGGCTCTGGGCGCATGGGCTGCAGAGCTCCAGTTCGGTAATTGGACACATGGGTCCAGCCGCTCCGTGGCACGTGGGATATTCCCAGGCCAGGGATCGAACTGGCGCCCCTTGCACTGCAAGGCGGTGTCCTTATCCACTGGACCACCAGGGAAGCCCCCTGGTTTTTTTTTAATAGCGGGGAATTACATGAGGCCCGTGGATGTCCTGGCTTACAGTCTAGAAAGAGTTTGTCAGGCTCATGCAGGAGACAGTGAGGGAAGAAGAGCTGGTGGTCTCCCCAATTAAGGAAGCTGAAGAGAGCTGGGGACAGTCAGTGTAGCTTGACTTTCCAGGGCAGAGCATGAACAGGAGAGAATTGCATGAAAAGGAAGGAGCTGCCGGCAGAGAGCTCTGGAAACCTGCAGAGTGTAGCGATTAGCCCATGACTATGAAAAAATCACATTAGGCAGACGGCTGCTCTGGACTGGCTTAATAAATGTAGGTAAGTCTTGAGGCTTCCCGGGTGGTCCAGTGACTAACACTCCACACTCCTAATGCAGGGCGCCTGGGTTCAATCCCTGGTGAGGGAAGTAAGGGAACTAGATCCCACATGCCACAGTTACAACACCTCTCATGCTGCAGCTAAGATGGGAGATCCTGAAGGCTGCAGCTAACACCCGGTGCAGCCAAGTAAATGAAATAAAATACCCTTACTTTAGATATTTTTAAAAAATGTAGGCAAGTCTTGAGTGGTGCACCAAATCTCAGAATTAATAATGTCTGATTTCGGGGCTTCCCTGGTGGTTCATTGGGTAAGGACACTGCCTTGCACTGCAAGGGGCGCCGGTTCAATCCCTGGCCTGGGAAGATCCCACGTGCCCCGGAGTGTCTGGACCGATATGTCCAACTACAGAGCCGGAGCTCTGGAGTGCATGTGCCCAGAGGCGGTGCTCTGCAGCGAGAGGGGCCACTGTGATGGGAGACCCACACAGGCCAAAGAACAAAAAAGATCAATGAATGATCAATAGAAGTGGCCAAAAAAACAGAGTCTGATTTCCAAAAAAAAAACTATTTGGTATGCAAATAAGCAGGGAAATATGATCCATAATAAAAGAAACACTAACCCTTAAAGAGTCACAGAAATGACACAAATGATAAAAATACTAAGAAGAATTATTCTAATAAAATAAAGACAGTTTAATGTAAGAGAAAACATTTTTACTTAATTATTTTAGAAATAGCTACACCACTTAAGTGTTAAGTTATACACCTTGTTTGTTCATTAAAGGAAGTCTAAGCAAATATTCTTTTCCCAATCTGTGACTTGTCTTCTACTTACCTTGAGACTATACTTCATGAGCAGAGGTTTTCCATTTTAATGAAGTCTAGTATATTAATTATTCCTTTCCTGGATTCCGTCTTTTGTATTGTACTAAAAGGAATCACAATACCCCAGGTCATCCCTGCTAACTTGTAGAAGTTGCATAGTTATGTGCTTTACATCTAGGGCTTCCCTGGTGGCTCAGACAGTGAAGAATCTGCCTGCAATGGGGGAGAACTGGGTTTGATCCCTGGCTTAGGAAGATCTCCCCTGGAGAAGGGAATGGCTACCCACTCCAGTGCTCTTGCCTGGAGAATTCCATTGACAGAAGAGCCTGTGGGGCTACAGTCCATGGTGTTACAAAGAGAAGGACGCTCCTGGGTGAATTTCACTTTCTGTGATACACGTTGAGTTGACTTTTTGAAGGGTGTAATTCTCAGTTTAGATTCGCTTATCATTTTGTTTTTGTACAACTGCCCATCTGTCCCTGCACACCCTCTACTGCGTCCATTTGAGCACTGAGCACAAAGTCATGGTTGTTTTAAATTCCTAGACTTTATCATCTCAACATCCCTCCATGTCTCATTCTGCTACTGCTGTTTCTTCAATAATATTTTTGCCTTTTGATAATTTTTTCCTTGATAGCCAAATATGATTCCCTGGCCAGTGTCTGGACCGATATGTCCAACTACAGAGCCGGAGCTCTGGAGTGCATGTGCCCAGAGGCGGTGCTCTGCAGCGATCGGGGCCGCGGTGTTGGGAGACCCACACAGGCCAAAGAACAAAAAAGATCAATGAATGATCAATAGAAGTGGCCAAAAAAACAGAGTCTGATTTCCAAAAAAAAAACTATTTGGTATGCAAATAAGCAGGGAAATATGATCCATAATAAAAGAAACACTAACCCTTAAAGAGTCACAGAAATGACACAAATGATAAAAATACTAAGAAGAATTATTCTAATAAAATAAAGACAGTTTAATGTAAGAGAAAACATTTTACTTAATTATTTTAGAAATAGCTACACCACTTAAGTGTTAAGTTATACACCTTGTTTGTTCATTAAAGGAAGTCTAAGCAAATATTCTTTTCCCAATCTGTGACTTGTCTTCTACTTACCTTGAGACTATACTTCATGAGCAGAGGTTTTCCATTTTAATGAAGTCTAGTATATTAATTATTCCTTTCCTGGATTCCGTCTTTTGTATTGTACTAAAAGGAATCACAATACCCCAGGTCATCCCTGCTAACTTGTAGAAGTTGCATAGTTATGTGCTTTACATCTAGGGCTTCCCTGGTGGCTCAGACAGTGAAGAATCTGCCTGCAATGGGGGAGAACTGGGTTTGATCCCTGGCTTAGGAAGATCTCCCCTGGAGAAGGGAATGGCTACCCACTCCAGTGCTCTTGCCTGGAGAATTCCATTGACAGAAGAGCCTGTGGGGCTACAGTCCATGGTGTTACAAAGAGAAGGACGCTCCTGGGTGAATTTCACTTTCTGTGATACACGTTGAGTTGACTTTTTGAAGGGTGTAATTCTCAGTTTAGATTCGCTTATCATTTTGTTTTTGTACAACTGCCCATCTGTCCCTGCACACCCTCTACTGCGTCCATTTGAGCACTGAGCACAAAGTCATGGTTGTTTTAAATTCCTAGACTTTATCATCTCAACATCCCTCCATGTCTCATTCTGATACTGGTGCTGTTTCTTCAATAATATTTTTTTTGCCTTTTGATAATTTTTTCCTTGATAGCCAAATATGATATATGGGGTAAAAGTATTTCAGTATTTTAGTGATGAGCTGTGAGGGCAGGGGGGCCATTCCATAATCCTATGATTAGGTCTCCGCCTCTGACTATCAACTGAACTTCCATGAATTTCTCAGGGTTTTTCTTCTTTTTTTTTCTCTCCTCTCAGGTGGGATAGATAGACTGGCTAGAGTAGACTGAAGCTGACTATTCCCCTTTCCCAGGTCAACTGCTTTTCTTCTTCAGTCACTAAGCCACGTCCAACTCTTTGCAATCCCATGGACTGTAGCCCACCAGGCTCCTTTGTCCGTGGAATTTTCCAGGCAGGAATACTGGAGTGGATTGCCATTTCCTTCTACAGGAGATCTTCCAAGGCCAGTGATAGAACCCTTGTCACCTGCATTGGCAGGTGGATTTTTTTTTTTTTTTAGCCACTGAGCTGGCAGGAAAGTTTCCTGGGTCAATTAGGCTCTGATAATGTCTTAGCACGTTAGATTTTGCTTACCTAGTTTCCCCCTGAAGGCAGATCTTGGTGAAAAGAATGCTCTAGCATATTTTAGAGTTGTTCTTTTTCCCCTCCCCTTGTCCAATGCAGGAAGGGATTTTTTTCCCTCTGTGTTCACTATGAGAATCTGGTCAAGCTTCTAGAAGTAAATGTCCCAGTATTGTGCCCCTTTTTGCCCCTGAAGACTGGACCTCCTAGTGTTTCGAACTATCTTAGTTGTCCACTGAACCTCCAGTAATTCAGCAGCTATAGTTCAGGATTTTCCTCCCCTAGCACTGGTGCCCATGGAGGTTTCTATCTGTGAGTCTCTGCTCAGGGAAATTGTTGTTCTCCCCATTTCCCTTGTTGGTCTCACCCATCTTGGGGATAGTGGTTTGCCCTGTGTCCTCCCCACTCTTAAGGATCCAGGAAGAGCTGCTGATTCTTCAGTTTGTTCAGCCTTTCACTTGTTAGGATTGAGGGTCACTCCCAACTTTCTTATATGTGGAATTAGCAACCAAATCTCTATAATTCTTGACTTTTTTTTGGCCTCTTTTTAATTGATTCTTTTATTTATTTATTTTTCATCCATCTTTATTCTTTGGCCTGTGTGGGTCTCCCATTGCAGTAGCCTCTCTCACTTCAGAGCACCGGCTCTGGGCACATGCGCTCCAGAGTGCTGTCTCGTAATTGGACACACCCACCCAGCCACTCCGTGGCATGTGGGATCTTCCCCAGCTAGGGATCAAACTGGTGTCCCTTGCACTGCAAGGCAGACTCTTTACCCACCAGACCACCAGGGAAGCCCTAATTCTTGACCTTTTAAAGCAAAAAGTAATAAAATGTATTGTGCCGCTAATTCTAGGCATAGAAGTATGCCTAGCATATGACGAAGTAGCACAACATCTTGGAAAAGGAAAATGGAAGTATATGCATTATAGCTCTTCTATTAGAGGTGAAGGGATATAATATTATTTGAATGTATACTAAATGATGATATTTTTTCAAGATGGCTGTTGGAAGCCTACAGTAATCTCTATTAAAAACCAAAACAATTAAGGATAGTCCACAAACCAACAAAGGACATAAAATTAAATAGTAAATAATAGTCAATCCAGAGCACACAGATTTTTCAACAAAAACTTCTTTCTTCGCAGTAGACTAAACTCAGAGTCAAGCTGTGAATTGGTTAAGACCAATTGCTAGCTTTACATTATGAAGCCAAGAAATGCAAAAATTTTCAATCTAACTGCTAGTGATTGCTAATTCTAAAAATAAAGGAAGATATTTCAGTTAGGATTTATAAGGCTATTAGAAGACTTTAATACAAATTACATGCAGAAGAATTATATACAGATTCAAGTTAGTGAATACCCGAAATTAAGATAAATCCTTGGACAATTAAAATCATTTTATTCACTTTCATTTAAGAGACAGCTATATTATCTTTTCTTAATTTTTTATCTCATTCTAAAATGTCATGAAACATAATACTAAGTTTATGCGAGGCATGGGCTAACTTTCTCATAGAAAGCCTAATTAATTTTTAATTAATTAATTAATTTTAACTTCACATTTTTTTATATAGCACTTTGGTGGTCAGATATGTTATCACTTTTAGTAAATGTAACTAATGTGACATTAATTATCTTTAATCTTTCAAAGTTAATTAGGAATCTGAGAAATTAAATTTGCTGCCATTAAAGAGCAACACAGTTTCAGTTAAATTACTTAAAATGTGAAAGTCATATCACAAAGAAAAGATATATGCTTACTTTCAAAGATAATTATTAATTATATGGATTAACTTTATAATTTGTTACTTTATTTCATTTTTAACCTAACTAATTTGTTAATGAATTCCCCCTAGAGACTGGCAAGTATCTTTTCTACTAGTACTATTTCAAGATTTTATATGGATAAACCCTCACAACCTACGATATGCTAGGAAAGAGATTTTTATCCACCTCTCTCTGTCCGGTGTGTGCGTGTGTGTGGCTACACCGTGTGACTTGCAGGATCTTAGTTCGTCCATCAGGGACTGAACCTGAGCCCTCTTCAGTAAGAGTGCTAACCACTGGACAACCTGGGAATTCCCTCAATTTCATTACATACTATTTTCTGTGGACTTTGTTCAGAATATTGGCCACTCTACAAACCAACAAAGGACATAAAATTAAATAGTAAATAATAGTCAATCCAGAGCACACAGATTTTTCAACAAAAACTTCTTTCTTCGCAGTAGACTAAACTCAGAGTCAAGCTGTGAATTGGTTAAGACCAATTGCTAGCTTTACATTATGAAGCCAAGAAATGCAAAAATTTTCAATCTAACTGCTAGTGATTGCTAATTCTAAAAATAAAGGAAGATATTTCAGTTAGGATTTATAAGGCTATTAGAAGACTTTAATACAAATTACATGCAGAAGAATTATATACAGATTCAAGTTAGTGAATACCCGAAATTAAGATAAATCCTTGGACAATTAAAATCATTTTATTCACTTTCATTTAAGAGACAGCTATATTATCTTTTCTTAATTTTTTATCTCATTCTAAAATGTCATGAAACATAATACTAAGTTTATGCGAGGCATGGGCTAACTTTCTCATAGAAAGCCTAATTAATTTTTAATTAATTAATTAATTTTAACTTCACATTTTTTTATATAGCACTTTGGTGGTCAGATATGTTATCACTTTTAGTAAATGTAACTAATGTGACATTAATTATCTTTAATCTTTCAAAGTTAATTAGGAATCTGAGAAATTAAATTTGCTGCCATTAAAGAGCAACACAGTTTCAGTTAAATTACTTAAAATGTGAAAGTCATATCACAAAGAAAAGATATATGCTTACTTTCAAAGATAATTATTAATTATATGGATTAACTTTATAATTTGTTACTTTATTTCATTTTTAACCTAACTAATTTGTTAATGAATTCCCCCTAGAGACTGGCAAGTATCTTTTCTACTAGTACTATTTCAAGATTTTATATGGATAAACCCTCACAACCTACGATATGCTAGGAAAGAGATTTTTATCCACCTCTCTCTGTCCGTGTGCGTGTGTGCGTGTGTGTGGCTACACCGTGTGACTTGCAGGATCTTAGTTCGTCCATCAGGGACTGAACCTGAGCCCTCTTCAGTAAGAGTGCTAACCACTGGACAACCTGGGAATTCCCTCAATTTCATTACATACTATTTTCTGTGGACTTTGTTCAGAATATTGGCCACTCTGTCTCTAATCCTTAAATCAGCAGATCATGATTATGCAAACCAGAATAAATCCTTTGAATGGTATGGTGCTTTGATTGATCTAATTTCATGGAAAGAATAATCTGGTAAGCCAGACCTTCCAAATTTATAAAGCAATGACATAAAATTCTAAGAATAATTCCACAATTGAGTTCCACGGTGTACTGACTTTAGGGTGGCCCTTGTTATCCCCACCTTCTTCTGTGCTTTTATGTAATTCCCTCCACTTAACATGCAGGTGGGACCTATGACTAGGTTGTAATCAACAGACAGATGCAAAGGTGATAGGCACCAAGCACTGGGGATCCATGAACACAGCACACCGCTTGTCTTGCTTAAACTTCTCTGTGTGTGTTTGTGTCTGTCTGTCTCCCTTGCTGGTTTTGAAGAAGTGAGATGCCATAAAACCAATTCTTCCAACAACCTGGGGGAGCTTGGAAGACGATCTATCCCCAGTCAAACCTGTGATAAAATCCCAGCCTTCCTGACATACAGACTCTAGCTTTATTAAATCATAAGCAGTGTCTGCATTCCTGACCCACAGAAATAGTGAGATAATAATATGAGTTGTGTTAGCCCACAAGGTCTGGGGCAACACATTGTTCAGCAGAGAAGACGAATATAACCACATCCCTACAGAACCCACTTGAGTGGAACGCATTATGTAGGTAATCTTAGCAGATCAATGTTGGTAACTTCCTGTAAGCTAATAAAATCCTAGGGGAATTTACATATAATGGCTCTAGTAACCAAGATTTAGATACGTATTGTTTGCAATAGATTAAACTTAGAGAAATCACAACTCTCTTCTAACAAGTGACTCTAAATATGAGTTTGGCTAACCCTAAAACTATCTATCAGTAAGCCAAATTTTTAGATAGCTTCACTAGTGGAGTCTATAATTATTAGCAAGAAACTGGAATGCTAACAACTGACTTTTCCAAAAAAAAAAAAACCCTTGGGATGATGCTAAATTTTATACTGAGTGTTTATACTCCATATAACATCCTTTATTTTGCATAGTTTCAATAGGAACCATTTGATTTTCTACCAGGATACAAATGGGCAATACAGCTATGCAACAAAGGCCTTATGGTTGTCGTTGCTGTTGTTTAGTCCCAAAGTCATGTCTGACCCCTTTTGCAACACCAATGGACTGTAGTCTGCCAAGCTCCTCAGTCAATGGGTTTTCTTAGGCCAAAGTACTTAAGCATACCTTTGCCATTTCCTTCTCCAGGGGATCTTCCCCACCCAGGGATCAAATCCAGGTCTCCTGCATTGGCAGGCAGATCCTTTACCACTGAGCTACCAGGGAAGCCCTAAAAGCCTTATCAAGTGTGTTGTATTTAAAGATACATCTTATTTAATTAGGCATAAATGCCTGAAGTTAGGGAGCAGGTATTATACTTCAAATGTGGAAACAAAGACTATCGTCGGTTAGTAGCACAATGATAATAAAGTCACCCCTTGGAAGCAGTAAAGGATGTTATTTTTGGCAGTGAATTTTCTGGGCTTAGAGAAATATGATATAGCCCCACATTGCTGTTACAGCAGACAAAACCTTAAAGGCACACATTTCCAGTTCTTGTTTCCCATCTTCAGATTTTGTTGCATTAATAAAGACTGGTAAAGTCAATTTTTTTTTTTTGGCCTCCTTTATTGTTTTTTTTTTTTCCATCCATCTTCACTCTTCGGCCTGTGTGGGCCTCCCATTGCAGTGGCCTCTCTCGTTGCAGAGCACCAGCTCTGGGCGCATATGCTCCAGAGCCCTGGCTCATAATTGGATGTTCCAGTCTAGCCGTTCTGCGGCAAGTGGGATTTTCCTGGAACAGGGATCGAACGGGTGTCCCTTGCACTGCAAGGTGGACTCTTTGCCCACTGGACCATCAGGGAAGCCCCTGGCAAAGTAAATTTTTGAAATGCTATAGGAATGCTATAGGTATGCTATAAAGAAAGCACCCTGTGTTCCTTAGACTTACCTCCAGATGATGGTAAATATCCTTGCCTCCATGCTTGCCAGTACAAGTATGGCACTAGACTCTAACCGTACAATGAAGAAGTCTGAATGTATTTTATTAACACTTTCTGATAGGCTTAGGTAAATATATCAAAATATACAAAGTAAGTGTCCAATTTCAGACATTCATGAAAAAAAGCTGTCACTTAAAGTTATTTGCCCTAATATTTTATCTAGGAAATTTCCACTAGAGTTAGAGACTTTAGTTATAAGGAATAAAATCATTGAATACTTAAATCTCTCCTTCAGTCCTGTTTGCTATTGTACTATGTAAACTGTTAGAGTCTAAATTTCACTGCCAGTGGTTCAGATGGTAAAGAATCTGCCTGCAATGTGGGAGACCTGGGTTCGATCCCTCCATCAGGAAGGTAACAACAACCCACTCTAGTGTTCTTGCCTAGAGAATCCCATGGACAGAGGAGTCTGGCAGGCTCTATCAGGCTGCAAAGAGTCAGATACAACTGAGCGCCTAACACTTCACTTTCAAGAATTTTAGTAAGTTTTTTTTTACTAAGCGACATGTTCCATATATTTGTTAATAAAAATTATAATGAAAATGACTCAAAAATGGTGAATGGAGAGAAAAAATGAAGTTGCATGTTGGAGAACATTCTGAAAGCTACAGAGAGGTGTTTCTGCTTAGTTGACCTTTTTCTTCTTCTTTTGATACATACCTTTACTAACTGACCTTCCTTTAACACATCTGACACCTCTGGGCTAATTGGTTGTTTAATCGGCTGTGAAGCTTGGTTTGGTGCTTTTGATTGACATCTAAATTCAGCATGCTTATCACGTTCTTCTCGACCGTGTTACTCATCATTTCTGATTCCTTTCATCTCTCTGTGCTAGAGATTATTAGGGAGATGTTTTTGTTTTTAATTTTTACTGAAAGAAGATCTTAAATTGAAAGGGAATAGCAAGTATTATGAAAAAAATGTCCACATGTCACATGACCTCTACTCCACTGCTCCATCAACCACTAGGATCCCCTGCATGCGAACGGAGGTGGGATTACTTGTCCAAAATACTTCATTATCCAGAAGGTCAAAACCAAAAGCAGTTTCCTCTGTTCTGAACAAAGTTGTTGCATAACAACAAAAAATTCTTTTTTTTTTCCTTAAAGATTTATTTATTTATTTTGGGCGGGGGTCGGGTTGGGGAGGGAGGTGAGCAGGCGGGTCACTTCTATTGGTCCTTCATTTCTCTATGTTCATCCGTCTTTGTTCTTTGGCTCCTGTGGGCCTTCCATCGCGGTGGCGTCTGTCGTTGCAGAGCGCCGGCTCTGGGTGCATGCGCTCCAGAGCTCCGGCTCGGTAATTGGACACATCAGTCCAGCCGCTCCGTGGCACGTAGGATCTTCCCAGGCCGGGGATCGAACCGGCGCCCCTTGCACTGCAAGGTGGTGTCCTTACCCACTGGACCACCAGGGGAAGCCCAACAAAAAATTCTTGTCTTCTCACATACATACATGAAGTTATATATTCTCTTTAGTGAGGAGCGGGCTGGAGACAGAGAATGTTGTCACAATAGGCAAGCAGATGGCTCCTGAAACAAGCAAACTAATGCCCCTCGGAGACGTCCCTGCTCTAGTCTCCAGGACCTGTGATATGTTATGTTAGGTGGCAAAGAGGACTTTGAAGATGTGATCAAATTAAGGAACTTGAGATGAGGAGATTATCTTGAATTATCCAAGTGGACCCAATGTCATCCAAAAGGTCCGAGTAAGAAGTAGGCAGCAAGGTCAGAATCACAGAAAGAGAGGCAATGATGGAAGCCGAGGTTGAGTGATGTAGCCATGAGTCAAGGGATGTGGGCAGTCTCTGGAAACAGGAAAAGTCAAGAGATGAATGGATTCTCCCCAAGGGCCTCCAAAGAAAACGACTTCTGCCATCACCTTGATTTTCAGCCCATTGAGACTGAGTTTGCATTTCTCACCTCCAGAATGTTTACTTTGTCATTCTTTCTTAACAAGGCTGTTTCCTGGCGACAGCCTCTGTTCCACGTTTTAATACACAGTGCAAACTCACCTAAGTACTTTCTAGGGGACAACGTGAGGGAGCGGTGATGGGCTCTCGAGTTTGTGTATTGCTCATTCTCTTCTAAGTATGTGAGCTTCTAGAAGATGCTTACCTGTACGCAGTTAGTATCAGGCAATGTCGTTTTCTTTCGTGAATCTCTAACCATATCCTCCATTTTTTCTTGCCATCTTAAACTTACTATTTGCATAGAGACTAGACTAGAGTGTTCACCCAGAGTATTTTTTTCCCCATCTGTCTACAAATTCAATTTAAATCCCTCATTATCAAGCCATCTATCTCTGGAATAATACTTTTCCCATACCAATGACTTAAATCATTGGCAAGAAATAAAATGTATCAATCTGTTATCTTGAGTCATATTTTGGAAATGCACATTTTTAAAATTCCATTTTCATCCCCAATGTCTTTATTCCCATGTATGTCTTTCTCTTCCGAAGTTCCAACTGCCAGTGTGAACAATGACTAAAACACCACCTGTGAATTCTCATCTGTGTTAATTGCCAAAAAGGTCATCATCTCTAAAAAATTATTTTACCTTATTTTTTTTACTCAAATCATAGGAATGGAAAGCAATTAATGGAATATAAATATCTCAAAAAGGTTCTCTCTCCAATCTAAGCACCTATAAATATAATTCTCATCTTTATTAATTGCCAAAGAGTTCATAAGCTCTCAACACAGTATTTTCCCTTATTTTTTTATGCAAATCATAAGGATGGAAAGCAGCGGATGGAAATGTAAATATCTCAGAAAATTCTCTCTCAAACTTATTCACCTATAATGCATCTATGACTGGCTATTTGGAATCTTTATTCATTCACTTATCTATGTGTTCCAGAAATATATGAATTCTTGAATCCATGTATCTGCCTGACTCTTTGTAAAGTGCATTAGAGAGTTAAATAAGAGAGATGGTTAGCCTTGTTGAAATTATATTATAATCAGAGTCTCAGACAGTAAAGGAAGAGAAAAACAAATAAGTAGTAAACAAGCAGATCAATGCTATAGGTACCAACTGGAATAAACAATAGATAGAAAGTGATTTGTGGGGAAGATCTGTTTAGGTAGAGGAAGTTGGCTAGATTTTTCTGAGCTGATGGAGAAAATACAAGCAAAGATATAAAGAAGAAAGTCAGAGAGGCTTTAAAGGGACAACGTGAGGGAGCGGTGATGGGCTCTCGAGTTTGTGTATTGCTCATTCTCTTCTAAGTATGTGAGCTTCTAGAAGATGCTTACCTGTACGCAGTTAGTATCAGGCAATGTCGTTTTCTTTCGTGAATCTCTAACCATATCCTCCATTTTTTCTTGCCATCTTAAACTTACTATTTGCATAGAGACTAGACTAGAGTGTTCACCCAGAGTATTTTTTTCCCCATCTGTCTACAAATTCAATTTAAATCCCTCATTATCAAGCCATCTATCTCTGGAATAATACTTTTCCCATACCAATGACTTAAATCATTGGCAAGAAATAAAATGTATCAATCTGTTATCTTGAGTCATATTTTGGAAATGCACATTTTTAAAATTCCATTTTCATCCCCAATGTCTTTATTCCCATGTATGTCTTTCTCTTCCGAAGTTCCAACTGCCAGTGTGAACAATGACTAAAACACCACCTGTGAATTCTCATCTGTGTTAATTGCCAAAAAGGTCATCATCTCTAAAAAATTATTTTACCTTATTTTTTTTACTCAAATCATAGGAATGGAAAGCAATTAATGGAATATAAATATCTCAAAAAGGTTCTCTCTCCAATCTAAGCACCTATAAATATAATTCTCATCTTTATTAATTGCCAAAGAGTTCATAAGCTCTCAACACAGTATTTTCCCTTATTTTTTTATGCAAATCATAAGGATGGAAAGCAGCGGATGGAAATGTAAATATCTCAGAAAATTCTCTCTCAAACTTATTCACCTATAATGCATCTATGACTGGCTATTTGGAATCTTTATTCATTCACTTATCTATGTGTTCCAGAAATATATGAATTCTTGAATCCATGTATCTGCCTGACTCTTTGTAAAGTGCATTAGAGAGTTAAATAAGAGAGATGGTTAGCCTTGTTGAAATTATATTATAATCAGAGTCTCAGACAGTAAAGGAAGAGAAAAACAAATAAGTAGTAAACAAGCAGATCAATGCTATAGGTACCAACTGGAATAAACAATAGATAGAAAGTGATTTGTGGGGAAGATCTGTTTAGGTAGAGGAAGTTGGCTAGATTTTTCTGAGCTGATGGAGAAAATACAAGCAAAGATATAAAGAAGAAAGTCAGAGAGGCTTTAAAGGCATGTTTTCTGTTTCTGAATGTGAGGTTGAATAGATGCTTAGCTATTGTGATTTGATGAGATAAAGACACGTCTTTCTCTTACTTGCAGTATGAAGACAGTAGTGACTATATGGTAGATAGACTAGGAAGCATGTGGTCCTACTGGTGACTGGAGAAAGAGAGATACAGGCACTTATTCTGATGACAAACTCTTACATAAGACCAGTCTGATACTGTCGAACAATTTGCTCAACTATATGGGGTTCCTGGATCTTTGTTCCCTTTCTACGGTACAGCGGTGGTGTGGGGGAGGGGTCTGCTATTACTTGGACAAAATGGGACTATCAAAAGCGAATTGCCTGCAGCCGGCACATGGCTTTTCCTCCAAATTGCCTAAGGGGTTTTCTTACCATCCTACTTGTCTAACAAAGACTGTTTTTTCCCTAGTTGGAGTCTAGCCTTCACACTCCAAAAGTTTCCAATCATGCCCAGGATTTCCTCTTGTTTCCTCTTTTCTCTTATTATTTCTCCTGACTCTGGTTTGCATTCTCCTCCAGGATTAATAATCTGTGTAACTATGGAAATGCTATTTTAATTTTTCTGTAGCTTGCATTCCTAAACTGTAAAGACACAATCATAATACTACCCAGGCTAAGTCAAAGGTCACTCAGATACTATTTGTAAAGCAATGAATGTAATCCTATGAACTGGGAAATCCTCAAAATGCGTTAACTATTATTTTTATTAAGAGATTTCTTCTCCTCCCCTAACATTTCCTACAGTAACATTTTAGTTCATATTATTGGTTTGGTATTCTGGATAATTGAGTGATTTTATTTAATTCCCTCCATTTTTCATCTTTTATATAATCATATTTAAACCAAGTCTTGAGACATATTTTGAGTCAATAGATAAAAACTTTTTCATAAAAGGAACAGTCGTGTAACTTGACTTACATCAAGAAATGGAACATTCACAGCATCTCAGAAGTCTGACTTTTGGCTCCTCTGTGTCAAAATCACAAGTGTTGGAATTTTAGGTAGAGGAAGTTGGCTAGATTTTTCTGAGCTGATGGAGAAAATACAAGCAAAGATATAAAGAAGAAAGTCAGAGAGGCTTTAAAGGCATGTTTTCTGTTTCTGAATGTGAGGTTGAATAGATGCTTAGCTATTGTGATTTGATGAGATAAAGACACGTCTTTCTCTTACTTGCAGTATGAAGACAGTAGTGACTATATGGTAGATAGACTAGGAAGCATGTGGTCCTACTGGTGACTGGAGAAAGAGAGATACAGGCACTTATTCTGATGACAAACTCTTACATAAGACCAGTCTGATACTGTCGAACAATTTGCTCAACTATATGGGGTTCCTGGATCTTTGTTCCCTTTCTACGGTACAGCGGTGGTGTGGGGGAGGGGTCTGCTATTACTTGGACAAAATGGGACTATCAAAAGCGAATTGCCTGCAGCCGGCACATGGCTTTTCCTCCAAATTGCCTAAGGGGTTTTCTTACCATCCTACTTGTCTAACAAAGACTGTTTTTTCCCTAGTTGGAGTCTAGCCTTCACACTCCAAAAGTTTCCAATCATGCCCAGGATTTCCTCTTGTTTCCTCTTTTCTCTTATTATTTCTCCTGACTCTGGTTTGCATTCTCCTCCAGGATTAATAATCTGTGTAACTATGGAAATGCTATTTTAATTTTTCTGTAGCTTGCATTCCTAAACTGTAAAGACACAATCATAATACTACCCAGGCTAAGTCAAAGGTCACTCAGATACTATTTGTAAAGCAATGAATGTAATCCTATGAACTGGGAAATCCTCAAAATGCGTTAACTATTATTTTTATTAAGAGATTTCTTCTCCTCCCCTAACATTTCCTACAGTAACATTTTAGTTCATATTATTGGTTTGGTATTCTGGATAATTGAGTGATTTTATTTAATTCCCTCCATTTTTCATCTTTTATATAATCATATTTAAACCAAGTCTTGAGACATATTTTGAGTCAATAGATAAAAACTTTTTCATAAAAGGAACAGTCGTGTAACTTGACTTACATCAAGAAATGGAACATTCACAGCATCTCAGAAGTCTGACTTTTGGCTCCTCTGTGTCACAACCGCTCACAGAGCTAGCCACAATTCTGACTTTATCATCACAGGTGAATTTTGCCCATCCTTGAACTTTATATACATGAAATTTAACCATAGGTAGTCCTTTGTTTCTAAACTTTTTTGTGTGTATGATCCCATGGACTGTGTAGCCCACCAGGCTCCTCTGCCCATGGGATTCTCCAGGCAAGAATACTGGAGTGGTTTGCCATGTTTCTGACCTTTGCTTGCTATTGTATTTATAAGGTTCTTTCTACTGTTGCATGGACTGCTGATTGATTAATTCTCAGTGTTGTAAAGCAAGATGAGTCAGCTACAGCCCATGAGTCAAATCTGGTTCAACAGCTCATTCTTGTCATTCTGGTCATTCTTGTCACAATCATTGCCATCAATATTATTACCAATAATGTCATCAATATTATTCCCAATATTTTATTAAATGAAAAGACCTCTAAAATATAAAAAGAATAATTAGAAAGTTATAATCTAGAATCTCTTAATGAAGACTCTTCTCCTGAGTACCAAAAATATCAGAATTATTTGCCTTGTAAATTATCATCCACTTCCATTGGTGGGCTTCCATTTTGAAAAGATCAGTCACATAGAGAAACTGAAAGTTCTGAACCTGCCTTAAATTAATGTAGAAGGAGAGATTCAAAGACATAGGGATCTTTTAGATTCAATCTATAAATGATATTATACAAGTTTTTACTTTTTCTGTCTGACTTCTCTCATTTACCATAATGCTTTCAAGGTTCATCCATATAGCCACAAATGTCAGGATTTCATCCTTTTTCATGACTGAATACTATTCCACCACACACATAATATATATAAGATGTAATATATATATGCATATGTAGATATATATCACATCTTCTTTATCTGTACAAATGTTTATAAACACTTAGGCTGTTTGCATATATTGGATAATGCGAATAATGCTGCAATAAACAAATGGAAGTGCAGGTATCTCTTCAGAATCACATTTTGAGTCAATAGATAAAAACTTTTTCATAAAAGGAACAGTCGTGTAACTTGACTTACATCAAGAAATGGAACATTCACAGCATCTCAGAAGTCTGACTTTTGGCTCCTCTGTGTCACAACCGCTCACAGAGCTAGCCACAATTCTGACTTTATCATCACAGGTGAATTTTGCCCATCCTTGAACTTTATATACATGAAATTTAACCATAGGTAGTCCTTTGTTTCTAAACTTTTTTGTGTGTATGATCCCATGGACTGTGTAGCCCACCAGGCTCCTCTGCCCATGGGATTCTCCAGGCAAGAATACTGGAGTGGTTTGCCATGTTTCTGACCTTTTGCTTGCTATTGTATTTATAAGGTTCTTTCTACTGTTGCATGGACTGCTGATTGATTAATTCTCAGTGTTGTAAAGCAAGATGAGTCAGCTACAGCCCATGAGTCAAATCTGGTTCAACAGCTCATTCTTGTCATTCTGGTCATTCTTGTCACAATCATTGCCATCAATATTATTACCAATAATGTCATCAATATTATTCCCAATATTTTATTAAATGAAAAGACCTCTAAAATATAAAAAGAATAATTAGAAAGTTATAATCTAGAATCTCTTAATGAAGACTCTTCTCCTGAGTACCAAAAATATCAGAATTATTTGCCTTGTAAATTATCATCCACTTCCATTGGTGGGCTTCCATTTTGAAAAGATCAGTCACATAGAGAAACTGAAAGTTCTGAACCTGCCTTAAATTAATGTAGAAGGAGAGATTCAAAGACATAGGGATCTTTTAGATTCAATCTATAAATGATATTATACAAGTTTTTACTTTTTCTGTCTGACTTCTCTCATTTACCATAATGCTTTCAAGGTTCATCCATATAGCCACAAATGTCAGGATTTCATCCTTTTTCATGACTGAATACTATTCCACCACACACATAATATATATAAGATGTAATATATATATGCATATGTAGATATATATCACATCTTCTTTATCTGTACAAATGTTTATAAACACTTAGGCTGTTTGCATATATTGGATAATGCGAATAATGCTGCAATAAACAAATGGAAGTGCAGGTATCTCTTCAGAATCACATTTTCATTTCCTTTGGATAGATACTTCAAAGTGGGTTGCTGGATCATATGGTAGTTCTATTTTTGCTTTTTTTAGCGTACCCTTAAAAGCTGTTAAGAGAGAAGATCTTAAAGATTCTTACGATAAAAAAGAAATAGTAATTATGTGACATGTTGGAAATGTTAGCTAACATTATGGTGGTAATCATACTGCAATACGTAAGTGTATCGAATCCACACATTGTACATCTTAAACTTAGAAATTTTACCTCATTAAAGCTGGGGAAAACATAAGTTTGTTCTCTAAGACTCTGGAGAGTTAGGCAGTTTGAGATCAACATGTACACATTGTTATATTTGAAAAGGGTAACCAGCAAGGACCTACTGAATAGCACAGGAAACTCAGCTCAATATTATGTAACAACCTATGTGGGAAAAGAATTTAAAATAGAATAGATACATATATATGTATGACTGAATCACTTTGCCACATACCTGAGACCATTACAGCTTTGTTAGTCAACTATACTCCAACATAAAATAAAAAGGCTTTTAAAAAACTGAAAAAAACAATGTTAGGCAGGTTGGAATGTTAGTGTGCCTTTGTTATTTAAAACCTATTCACTCTCTTGATCAGGTTCAGCAGACACACATTTCACCACAGCTATGAGAAATACAGCCATAAAAAAGAGTGAAACAAGGCCATTTGGAACAACATGAATGGAGACTGTCATACTGAGTGAAGTAAGTCAGAGAAAGACAGATATCATATGATTCTCTTATACTTGGAATCTAAAACAGGATACAAATGAACTTAGCCACAAAACAGAAATACAGTCACAGATGCAGAAAGCTAATGTAGGGTTACCAGAGAGTAAAGGGGACAGGGATAAACGGGGATATCGGGGCTGACATTCGCACACTACTCGATATAAAATAGATCAGAAGGAGCTTCTCTATAGAACAGGGAGATTTATTCAGTAGCCTGTAGTGGCCTGTATGGGAAAAGAATCTAAAGAAGAGTAGGTTTATATGTAAGCATGGTTGATGCACTTTGCTGTACACTTGAAATGAACACAGCAGTATAGATCAACTATGAAAAGCAGTGAAAGCACTAGTCCCTCGTTCATATCTGACTCTTTGCCACCCCATGGGCTGCAGCCCGCCAGGCTCCTCTCTCCGTGGGATTCTCCAGGCGAGCACACTGGAGAGGGTAGCCATGTCCTTCTCCAGGGCATCTTACCAACCCACAGATGGAACCCAGGTCTCCTGAATTGCAGGCAGATTCGGAGCGACCAGGGGAGGGCAAAACAAAAATCAACTATAGCCCAATAAAAATTAATTAAAAAAAAGACTGTGAGAAATAAATTACTGAAGAACGGAAGCATCCTCTGTGATTGTTTTTCTCTGTGGGCCAGACCTCCCGGGGGAAGCGCACTCACTAGACTGAGAAACATAAATGCAGTGGGGATAACTGGGTCCTGGAGTGGCTTGAGCTAAGTGCTGGTGCTCAACCACTGAAGGTGAGCGGGTGTGACTACCAGTAAGAACCAGTGTTAAGGAAGTGGTCAGAATAATCTGACTCACAGATAATAATAATAATCTGTAAGTAATAATCATCTGTGAGTCAGATTATTCTGTGGTGTCAGCTCATTGATCCTAGTGCTCCTAGAAGTGAAATGCAAAGCCTATCAAATTCTTACTTGATCTTTATAGGCAGAAAAGTTCTGGGTTGAATGAATAAACTATAAGTTGAAATATAAGACACTGTGAGCATTTATACTGCTAGTATTTCTCCCAGCCTTTATCAGGCTTACTATGCACTGGAGAGAAAGAAACAGTCAGATCCTTTGAAGACTTGGGCACTGTTTCTGGGTCATCACTGACTTTAGGAGAAAAATGGTCAACTGTGCACACCACACTGACCAGGCAGCCCATTACACATAATCAGCTCAGTTCAGTTCAGTCGCTCAGTTGTGTCCAACTCTGTGACCCCATGCACTGCAGCACGCCAGCCTTTCCTGTCCTTCAGCATCTCCTGGAGTTTGCTCAAACTCATGTCCGTTGAGTCAGTGATACCATCCAACCGTTGCACATAACTTGAAATAAAAAAAGGGCATGGTTGATGCACTTTGCTGTACACTTGAAATGAACACAGCAGTATAGATCAACTATGAAAAGCAGTGAAAGCACTAGTCCCTCGTTCATATCTGACTCTTTGCCACCCCATGGGCTGCAGCCCGCCAGGCTCCTCTCTCCGTGGGATTCTCCAGGCGAGCACACTGGAGAGGGTAGCCATGTCCTTCTCCAGGGCATCTTACCAACCCACAGATGGAACCCAGGTCTCCTGAATTGCAGGCAGATTCGGAGCGACCAGGGGAGGGCAAAACAAAAATCAACTATAGCCCAATAAAAATTAATTAAAAAAAAGACTGTGAGAAATAAATTACTGAAGAACGGAAGCATCCTCTGTGATTGTTTTTCTCTGTGGGCCAGACCCCCCGGGAAGCGCACTCACTAGACTGAGAAACATAAATGCAGTGGGGATAACTGGGTCCTGGAGTGGCTTGAGCTAAGTGCTGGTGCTCAACCACTGAAGGTGAGCGGGTGTGACTACCAGTAAGAACCAGTGTTAAGGAAGTGGTCAGAATAATCTGACTCACAGATAATAATAATAATCTGTAAGTAATAATCATCTGTGAGTCAGATTATTCTGTGGTGTCAGCTCATTGATCCTAGTGCTCCTAGAAGTGAAATGCAAAGCCTATCAAATTCTTACTTGATCTTTATAGGCAGAAAAGTTCTGGGTTGAATGAATAAACTATAAGTTGAAATATAAGACACTGTGAGCATTTATACTGCTAGTATTTCTCCCAGCCTTTATCAGGCTTACTATGCACTGGAGAGAAAGAAACAGTCAGATCCTTTGAAGACTTGGGCACTGTTTCTGGGTCATCACTGACTTTAGGAGAAAAATGGTCAACTGTGCACACCACACTGACCAGGCAGCCCATTACACATAATCAGCTCAGTTCAGTTC
This sequence comes from Tragulus kanchil, assembly GCA_022376925.1. Taxonomy (NCBI): domain Eukaryota; kingdom Metazoa; phylum Chordata; class Mammalia; order Artiodactyla; family Tragulidae; genus Tragulus; species Tragulus kanchil. The sequence continues at coordinate 68,733,920 of JAIOJX010000003.1, read as the reverse complement.
AGTCGCTCAGTTGTGTCCAACTCTGTGACCCCATGCACTGCAGCACGCCAGCCTTTCCTGTCCTTCAGCATCTCCTGGAGTTTGCTCAAACTCATGTCCGTTGAGTCAGTGATACCATCCAACCGTTGCACATATTACTAATATAAAACACAACATGTGAAGGCATCTCTCTGATTTTTGCTATTGCTCATTTAAAATGACATCTCTAAGCTTTATGGATAAATAATATAGCCAAATCCTCCAAATAAATGTAAATTAATGAACACCCACACATTGAAAATAACACACAAAGACATCAGAAAGATTAAAAAGAAAATAAAAAACTAGTTATATTAATAATTAAAAAGTAAATATAACTAATCATTCAGTATATGGAAAATGCATTGCTTTATTAGGCTTCAAAGACATTCAATTAAAACAACACTGAGATATCACTTCACTTACCAAGTTGGCTAAGATTTTGAAGGTGATTCTCTAGACGGTGAGACACACACTTCTATCTGCTGTTGGTCAAAATGAAAGTTGGTCCAACCTGTAGGGAAAGAAATTTTAAGATGCAAATACAGATTTTTAACAACTTATTTTCCTTAAGCCTAGAATTCCTACATTAAGAGAAACCCTTAGGGAAATAAATAAGCATGGGTGGGAGGTAGTGTTAAAGAATTGCGTGCCAGCTCTGGAGACACCCGAGCCGTGAGTTTGATCTCTCGTTTGGGAAGATCCCGTGAAGGAGGAAATGACAACTCACTCCAATATTCTTGCCTAATAACTCCACGGACAGAGGAGCCTGGCGGGCTACAGTCCATGGAGTGCAAAGAATCAGACACATCTGAGCATACACGTGCCCATAGTATAGAAAGAGTATATAATATATGCATTAAATCTGTATCTGTAATAGCAAAAATATTTATGAATGAAAAGAAAATAATCTGAAACTCCATAAGTAGGGGCTGGTTAAGTAAAGAATTGTATAGACATTGCTTGGACAATTATAAAATATTCAAAGAACACTTTAAAGGTCAAATATAATACCTTATGTAAACATTATTACTAAATGATAAATGGAGAGTGTAAAACTGATTTGAGAGTGAAAAATTTCACACAAAAATTTCTCAATGAAAAGGTATCTTGACCAATAACCAAGCAATTTTACAGATCCACACCATCTGAAAATCCATAGGTACTTCTATGTAAATAGAAGTATATATATCTGGATGGTGTACAATCTTATTTTTTTCAACATGTTGTAATTTCCAAAGAGTTAACTTTTATACTTTGAACATGTATGATTATATCATTCAGAAAAAAACCAAAGTAAACAGAATGATATGAGAAGAAATAGGTTGTAGCAAATTTACATGGTGTTTGTGTTAACTACAATAAAAGCTGTCAGTTTTGTTTCTAATTTCTTAACAAATCCTAGGTTTGATTGTCAAAAGCCATTGCTTTCGTTTTCAAAACAGTATCCAGATTGTCAAGTAAACTGAACAGAAACTGAGTGCTTTTCTTTGCCAAAAAGTAAAACTCTTGCGAGTGGTGGTTCGTGACATGTTACTTGGTGAGCAGCTATCTCTAGCATATAACTCACCAAATGGGTCCAGAGCTTTGCATCTGGGGTTTATGATAAACGAAATGTCACCACTGCTTTTTGTAAGAGATCCATATTGCAAAATGTTCCTTCTCAGAGGTAGTCATGGGACTCTTATTCCTCAGTTGTATACCAACCAGATGAGCAAAAATTGATAAGGCTGGCCATCGACACGTGAACATGGCTGAAATTGGAGTACACAGTTGCAGTTTGGGGTAGATGTGTGGATTTCTGAGGAAGAGAGATAGGACCTTCAGTAATAGCATGGAGAAGCCATGCTTCAAGAAAACAGGCTTCACAGTTTTCTAAGCCAGGACCCACTTCATTCCTTGGATTTTTTTTTTTTGACCTTACTTCACCTATGGCTACTTTATCAAGTACCCCTAGATGATAGACAAAAACATACCTATCACAATTACATTTGCAAGATTTTATAAATATATATTTATTTATTTAACACGACTATTATATATATATATATATACTTAGTAAAATCCTTTGGGGAAAATACAAAATTTAAATCTCAGCCATAGAACACACGAAGTGTCCTTATATACACCTATAGCTTATGTGTGTCCACACACATACACATTTAGAAGTAATTATTTAAAACTAGGAAATCAGTTAGGTTTTGTGGAATTGTTAGTTGCTTAGTCGTGTCCGATTCTTTGAGGCCTCATGGACTATAGACCTCTGTCCATGGGATTCTCCAGGCAAGAATATTAGTGTGGGTCCCCATTCCCTTTTCCAGGGGATCTTCCCAAGCTAGGAATCGAACCCGTGTCTCCTACATTACAGGCAGATTCTTTACTGTTTAAGCCACCAGGCAAGGCTGGGCTTTAGTTGCAGCAGGCGGGATCTACTTCCCTGACCAGGGGCCGAACCCAGGTCTCCTACATTGGGAGCATCAAGTCTTAGCCACTGAACCACCGGAGAAGTCCCCAGGCAAGGTTTTAATCAGTGACAGATACCATGAAAATGTTCATTATCACCTTACAAATGACTTAAAAGTAAAAAGTAGGTACAGCTTAAAAGACCAGATAGTGTTAAGTCATCCACTCTTTTATTGTCAATAGAGGCTACCACATGCCTGCCGATTCAGTGATCTCTGTGGTCATTTTTCATTTAAGCTGAATGGCTCTGTCTGTAATCATCTACCTATTGCTAGAACTCTACTTTAGCATATCTCAAATTATTTTGGTGGCAATCTCTTTTAGGGTTTATTTTGCTCCTCAGACAGTTGTCCTATAAATAATAATGCAATCTGCCGTAGTGTAATCTATATTATTGGCAGAATTCTTCATGTTTATGCATTAAGTATCACTAAAAATATATTGCACATTTTCATATTGGAAAAAAACCCCATTAACCTTTGAATCACTTAGAATGTAATTTATAAATAGAAACAGAAATTTTAAGGAACTATTCAGAAGTTTAAATATAGACAAAATTGTCAGTAATAGTTCAAAATAATAAGCATTATGTGAAATCAGATTTATAAAAATAAAGGCATCTGACTTATTATTTAGTATCTGTGATGAGAAAATGTTCTATAAAATTATTATAAAGATAATACATATTATGTCATAGGAACTAGCAGTTTAGCCTTAACTAGCTTCTTTTTAATGTTTTAACAAAATTTGCCCTGGCTTTAACGTAGGTTTTCATCAGCATCACAGCCCCTAGACCTGTCTTATTTATATCACAGCCGCCAATATCTTTTTAGTCTTAAATATTAAAAAAAAAAACATACTGAATCCAGCTATATTGTTTGGGCTACTGGTTTTATAAGTTACAGAAAAAAACATCAATAGTCACGGGAGAGTCTTTCCAAGTTTTTGAACAGAGCATACAATAATCTAAAAGGTGCTTTAGGTAGACATATGAGGTGTCCTTTGGGGAAACTGAGATAGACAACTGTTCAGAGGAAATGCCAAAACCACAACAGCTTAAACAAAGATTGGTCAGTGGAATAGGAAGTAAGGGAAATGGAGTAAGAGGACTTTGGTGAAAATGCACATGCAGAAAATCACTTTGTTCTCCTTTGTATCCAGTGAACCTAGCACAGTGCTTTCCACTGGTGCTCCGCCCACGCTCATTGACCGAAAAGGAAGCAGTGACTTCACTGTGGGTGACTAAGGGGAAAAGCAGCATTACTCCCATGCAGGTTACCTAAATCAGGAATGGGATGGCTTCCTAAAACAAGTGCATAAGCCGTCTTAAAACAAGGACTTCAAAAGCAGAGGAAATGACGGCAGACTATTCTAGAGATGAACTCTGTGGTCATTTTCATTTAAGGCTGAATGGCTCTGTCTGTAATCATCTACCTATTGCTAGAACTCTACTTTAGCATATCTCAAATTATTTTGGTGGCAATCTCTTTTAGGGTTTATTTTGCTCCTCAGACAGTTGTCCTATAAATAATAATGCAATCTGCCGTAGTGTAATCTATATTATTGGCAGAATTCTTCATGTTTATGCATTAAGTATCACTAAAAATATATTGCACATTTTCATATTGGAAAAAAACCCCATTAACCTTTGAATCACTTAGAATGTAATTTATAAATAGAAACAGAAATTTTAAGGAACTATTCAGAAGTTTAAATATAGACAAAATTGTCAGTAATAGTTCAAAATAATAAGCATTATGTGAAATCAGATTTATAAAAATAAAGGCATCTGACTTATTATTTAGTATCTGTGATGAGAAAATGTTCTATAAAATTATTATAAAGATAATACATATTATGTCATAGGAACTAGCAGTTTAGCCTTAACTAGCTTCTTTTTAATGTTTTAACAAAATTTGCCCTGGCTTTAACGTAGGTTTTCATCAGCATCACAGCCCCTAGACCTGTCTTATTTATATCACAGCCGCCAATATCTTTTTAGTCTTAAATATTAAAAAAAACATACTGAATCCAGCTATATTGTTTGGGCTACTGGTTTTATAAGTTACAGAAAAAAACATCAATAGTCACGGGAGAGTCTTTCCAAGTTTTTGAACAGAGCATACAATAATCTAAAAGGTGCTTTAGGTAGACATATGAGGTGTCCTTTGGGGAAACTGAGATAGACAACTGTTCAGAGGAAATGCCAAAACCACAACAGCTTAAACAAAGATTGGTCAGTGGAATAGGAAGTAAGGGAAATGGAGTAAGAGGACTTTGGTGAAAATGCACATGCAGAAAATCACTTTGTTCTCCTTTGTATCCAGTGAACCTAGCACAGTGCTTTCCACTGGTGCTCCGCCCACGCTCATTGACCGAAAAGGAAGCAGTGACTTCACTGTGGGTGACTAAGGGGAAAAGCAGCATTACTCCCATGCAGGTTACCTAAATCAGGAATGGGATGGCTTCCTAAAACAAGTGCATAAGCCGTCTTAAAACAAGGACTTCATTCAAATTAACTGCAGAGGAAATGACGGCAGACTATTCTAGAGATGAAGGTGTTTGAAATGAATACTTGTGGCTGTACAGAAGGCAGTTTTATTAATGTGAAAAAAGTGGAAAATAAATGATTGTCTCACATTCATCTTTTTCCACAAAAACAAAGCCCCTAATATGTTATTCAACTTCCCATGAAACACAGAAAGTAAATTTCTGTTGTTTAAACACCTTAGTCTGCAGTGCTTTGTTATAGTACCCAAAGCAGGCTAAAACACTGGGCTCCGGATCTTAGCCATTCCAACAAACATGTGGTGGTATCAAATTAACTTTAACTGTCTCTTCTCTCGGACGTGTATGATCTTTTTTCAATGTCAGAAAACTCTTTTCCATGAATTTCATCCGTGTTTCTTGATGCAGACAGTGAGAGTGTATGCTGTGATCTTTCATGGGCGGTCATGAAAGTCCTGTTCACTGGTTTTGAGGCATTTTCAGTGCTAAATCAGCTTGTAGGTAGTCATTTAAACTTTTATTCTGATTTTATGTCATGTACATTTTTCAATATAGATATCATCTGTAGGATAAACAACATCAACTCAGCTTCACCCAGAAACCAACAAAAATTAGAGACAAACCAAAAAGAAGGAACATCCATATGCTTTCTCCAGATTTTCGCCTGATTAGAAATGTGGCTCCACATACAGTTTCTCCTCCCAGATTTTTTCAATTTATTACTGAAGGTAGGAGAAAGATAGGAGAGAGAGGTCACTTCATTGCATTTACAATACAAATGGCCTCACTCAAAATGCTAGAAATTTGTAAAGTGTTTGTACTAAGTGTATCATCCTTCCGATTTACATTGTGTGAGCGCTCAGTTGTATCTGACGTTTTGCAGCCTTGAGGACGGTGGCCAGCCAAGCTGCTCTGTCCATGGGGTTCCCAGGCAAGAACACTGCAGTCAGCTGCCATTTCCTCCTCCAGAGGATCTTCTCAGTCCAGGGACTGGACGAACCCATGTCTCCTGTGCCTTCTGCGTTGGCAGGCGGGTTTTGCCACTGTGCCACCTGGGAAGCCCTATGGATTTGGTTTTCCTTACTGCATTCATCTGCAGACACAGAGAGCCGACTGTAGTCTAAGTTATCTACAAGAAGCGCCTGCGGCTGTATTTGGGAGACCAGTAACTGAACATGTAACTTCAGAGAACTTTCACACAAACATTAAGGGAATTGCTTGTTCTAAACCATGCCACCGATTCACTGGCTGGTGAAAGTTCAAATCCTACCCACACATCTCAGCTGTCTCTGGTTTACGTGGGGGAAAAGTCTTCTCTTCCTTTGCCCTGTACTACCTATCAATTCATTTTTTCAAGCATGTATTTTCTGTAATTCTGAACGATAACATGAATAATTAACTCTGAAAATAACACAGTGCATATCCTGTTATTGACAGTAATGCCATGGCTCTCCTAGAGGGTATCTGAACAATTATGACCTAAAGGTGAAAAAGCAGGAGTTAAATCACTATACCATGGTATGTTAAATTGATCCATAGAATTTCATCCGTTTTTGATGCAGGGGTGATGCTGTGATCTTTCATGGGCGGTCATGAAAGTCCTGTTCACTGGTTTTGAGGCATTTTCAGTGCTAAATCAGCTTGTAGGTAGTCATTTAAACTTTTATTCTGATTTTATGTCATGTACATTTTTCAATATAGATATCATCTGTAGGATAAACAACATCAACTCAGCTTCACCCAGAAACCAACAAAAATTAGAGACAAACCAAAAAGAAGGAACATCCATATGCTTTCTCCAGATTTTCGCCTGATTAGAAATGTGGCTCCACATACAGTTTCTCCTCCCAGATTTTTTCAATTTATTACTGAAGGTAGGAGAAAGATAGAGAGAGAGGTCACTTCATTGCATTTACAATACAAATGGCCTCACTCAAAATGCTAGAAATTTGTAAAGTGTTTGTACTAAGTGTATCATCCTTCCGATTTACATTGTGTGAGCGCTCAGTTGTATCTGACGTTTTGCAGCCTTGAGGACGGTGGCCAGCCAAGCTGCTCTGTCCATGGGGTTCCCAGGCAAGAACACTGCAGTCAGCTGCCATTTCCTCCTCCAGAGGATCTTCTCAGTCCAGGGACTGGACGAACCCATGTCTCCTGTGCCTTCTGCGTTGGCAGGCGGGTTTTGCCACTGTGCCACCTGGGAAGCCCTATGGATTTGTTTTTCCTTACTGCATGCATCTGCAGACACAGAGAGCCGACTGTAGTCTAAGTTATCTACAAGAAGCGCCTGCGGCTGTATTTAGGAGACCAGTAACTGAACATGTAACTTCAGAGAACTTTCACACAAACATTAAGGGAATTGCTTGTTCTAAACCATGCCACCGATTCACTGGCTGGTGAAAGTTCAAATCCTACCCACACATCTCAGCTGTCTCTGGTTTACGTGGGGAAGAGTCTTCTCTTCCTTTGCCCTGTACTACCTATCAATTCATTTTTTCAAGCATGTATTTTCTGTAATTCTGAACGATAACATGAATAATTAACTCTGAAAATAACACAGTGCATATCCTGTTATTGACAGTAATGCCATGGCTCTCCTAGAGGGTATCTGAACAATTATGACCTAAAGGTGAAAAAGCAGGAGTTAAATCACTATACCATTTTTTTTGTTTGTTTAAAGATGATATTAAAATATAACGCATTTACTTTGTTAGGCCACTCCATTGATCCATTATTCCTATGCATAAGTTCCATGAAAAAGTCTTCAGTTATTGTCAGAGAAAGGAGGAAACCATCAAGAAATTGTAACCCAATAGAATAATTTCTTGTTTTAAAAAGAGAATTATCACATCATTACTTTGAAAGAAGAGAAGAGGTGGAAGGTGTATTTATAAAAGTCTTTCTTTCTGAATCATTATTCACTCTGATTCTGACTAGACACAGACACTTAAGCCATTCAACTAAAGTTTTGTTTTTTTTAATTTGAGGAAAAAAAAAAAAACAACCTTAGAGGAACAAAACTGGTGGAGAATTCCACCATGAGAAAAAGTCTCAAGAGAAGAAAATGAGATTGTATCTAAAGAAAGCTCTATGACTTTTTAGTCATAGAGGATTCTTTGGTGATGGAACATTTAGAAAAAAGCAAAGCAGAAGTGAAGGTGCTTGAACCTAGATACAAATATAATAGCTGCACAAAACTGTAACAGGAAGGCTCATGATAATAATGTAAAAAATCCAAGTACTGCAGAATATGCTGTGGACAACAGAAAGCACTTTTTTGCTAGGTTCCAAACAGGAAGAGAAACAAGGAAGAAAGAGTTCCAGTTCTTGGAACAGATGGCATCATGCTAACAGAACAACTTCATCACTATTTTGCTTTCGGCCTATTCACAGGAGGAATATATCTCCCTGAAACTGTTGGACGCAGATAAGATGCTGGTGATATCCCAGGGTAGCTGAGCACGTAGAGAGATAGCACATGGCTCCAGCACCTCCTGGCCAGAATCATCAGCAGGGGACAGGGAGAAAGAATTTCCAGAACCAGCTTCACCAATCATTGCAGTCCAGGAGATACAGGAAATAATTCTATTTTTTTTTTAGAGAGGTAAATGACACATGTGAGACCTCAGTGTCAACTGTTTCAGTTATGTCAGAGTACTGTATACAGAAAAAATGAAAGGTGAAAGTGTTTCCCACTCAGATGTGTCCAGCTCTGTGACTCATGGACTGCAGCCCACCAGGTTCCTCTGTTCATGGAATTCTCAAGGCAAGAATACTGGAGTGAGTAGCCACTGCCTTCTCCTGGGGATCTTACCAACTCAGGGACCAAAACCAGGTTTCCCGCATTACAGATTCTTTGCCGTCTGAATCACTAGGAAAACCCCATATATACAGAAAAGAATGAAGCAAATACTAGGCTCCAATACAAATTCATTAAGAACAAACCATGGTGTGAAGTATAATTTCCTTTTTTTCTTGGGAAAACAAGAAAATGCCATTACTTTGGTCTGAGTTAACTTTTGTGAAAGACTTCTTTTACTCAGTATCGTGTTTCCGAGATTCATCCTTGTTTTTAAATATATCAGTAGCTTTTTCCTTTTTATTCCTGAGTAGTATTCCATTGTATGGATATATCAGAGCTTATTTATTAATTTTTTTTTAACAAAATGGTGAGTTTATTCTTTTTTTTTTTTTGTCCTTTCTGGCCATGCCAAAGGCTTGTGGAATCTTAGTCCTCCAACCAGGGATTGAACTGGAGCCCTCAGTAGTGAAACCACAGAGTCCAAACCACTGGACCACCAGGGAAGTCCCTATTGACTGATTCTTACACTGATAGATACTTGGACAATTTCTAGTTTTTCATTACAAAGAAGAAAGCACCTACAGATATTTTCATTACAAACTTTTTAAAAAATAGTCTTTCAATTTTCTCAGCAAATGCTTAGGCATGAAATTCTGATATGTACATTTTTACATATGCATTAAAATATGATTATATATATTATTTATCAGATCTCTTTTCCCAAAGTGAAAGAGAATTACTCTGCTACAATTTCCACTCACACAAAAATTTCTGTGTCTCCACATTCTTGCCAGTGTCTGATTTTGTTAGTCATTTTAATTTTAGCCAATCATGTGTGTGTAAAGTCTTGATTCTAAGAAACATTTTTAAAGTCTTCTAACTCATCATTGACAGATAATGATAGAATAATCTAAAGAATTATAATTGGTTGAATAATTATATCTTAGGAAGGACGATCCAAGATGACCTTTCATTCTGTTGGTCCACTGACTGACTTCATGATCGTGGCCAAGTTTCCCATGTCTCTGTTTCTTTTTTTATGAAATGGCCCCATCATGGACTCACCTCATAGTTTTGTTATGCAGATCAAGTGAAAATATCCATAAGAGAATTAAACGACCTCTTATCACATAGCACTCATTCAATACATCTTAAATAATAAGTTTGAAAAACTAAGAATATCAGCAGTGCCTCCTGCAGGAAGCCCAAAATCTATGACTAACTTGGCACAAGAAGTATTTAATACCCTGGAAGTGATATTAGATTTTGCCTGGGTGTGAATCACTCATTTTGTTTTTCTGGAATGTCAATTTCTGCTTTTTTTTGAAAACCATATGTCATTATCGAAAGAATCATACCTCAAATTTCAGGCTCTTTCTGTACTGAATATGATTCATTATTTTGAGCCTTTTTTAATGACTTAAACCACAATCATTCACCTCTATTATTGAAAAACATTTTGTCTGATTGAGGATGGAGATATTAAAAGAGGCTCATTAAGACCCTTTTTCATTCTCGAAGAAGTAAAGTTTTCACTATGACATTTAGTAGACAAAAGGAGGAGATTCTGGCATTTTAAAGACAAAAAGGTTCCCTAGTTTTTCAGTTTAATTATGATTGTGATCTTTCTCTACTTTTGTTCTCTAACATCAGTTTTATGATATATTCTGTAAATAGCTTTATCTTGTACTGAAATCCATGCATCAGTTTTCACTGGCATAATTTCAGGTTGTATGTATGTTACCTCTACTTTATAAAAATGCAGAGTTTTTTTTTTGTTGCCAGTTATGTTTTTTCCCTTAGACTTTTGGATCATTGCCTTAAGTATTTAAAATTTTCTACAAAAAGATCCTACAAATTAAACAAGTAACTGAAAGTTCAACATCTATTTTTTCACATCTGTGTGAAGAATAAAAGCCTCTAAATGAAATCATTTTGAAAATATATTGCGTTGTTTAGTTGCCAAGTCATGTCCAACTCTTTTTGACCCCATGGTCTGTAGCCTGCCAGGCTCCTCTGTCCATGAAATTCTCCGGGCAAGAATATTAGAGTGGGTAGTCGTTTCCTTCTCCCAGAATCTTCCCAACCCAGGTGTCAAACCTGTGTCTCCTACATTGGTGGGTGGATTCTCAACCACTGAGCCACCAGGGAAGCAAAATATATTGTGAGTTATTTATAAAAATATAAGCATAATCATGTAATCTGAGACACAGAGTTTGTTGACAGACAATTATTGTTTTGCTCTAAAAAGCTGATTTATAAGTAATCTTAAAATCACAGACTATGAAGAAAAAGTAGATAGAATCAAACAAAATTAAGCGCAAAAATTAAGAAAAAAAAGAGAGAAAACAAAACAGTAACTCAAACCAAAATAGAGATTTTAACATTAAAATGGAATAAGATCATGTCTCACAAGTATTTCAACAGCGAGTAGATTCTAGGGTCTAGACTGTCTAGCTAACAGCAGATGGGAAATTTACACCCACTTCCACTAGGGCATAACTTTTTTTTTTACTGTACATTTTGCAAAATATAAATTTCTACTCACTAACTCAAGGGCTTTTCCTCATAATGCTTATTATGCATTTAAAAGTCTTTCTCTTCTGGGAGAATGTTGGTATGAAATTCAGGGGCATTTTATGGTATCCGGTTTCTAGGAGTATTTTGTATTAAACTGCAGAGTGCATACAGGATCTTTGTAACTTTCAGTTGTTGTTTAGTCGCTAAGTCACACCTGACTCTTTTGCCACACCATGGACTGTAGCCCACCAAATTCCTCAGCCTATGGTACTTCTCAGGCAAGAATCCTGGAGTGGGTTGCCAGGACCCACTGGATGTTGTCAGGATCTTCCTGACCCGGGGATCAAAGTCACAACACCTGCATTGGTAGGCAGATAGAAGGTAGGTACAAGACCACTGAACCCTCAGGGAAGCCCAACTCTAGGTTAGGAAGACCCTATGCCCTAGATGTTTGGGGCAAAGGTCCTGTTTATGCCTTTTGACTGAGGACAATCATTAATCACAGCTCCATTTCACTCCCCAATGCGTCCTGATTGAGTGAAAAATTCATGGTCACACTACTTACGAATTACCAAGAGAATTCTAGTTATCCCAGTAACACATGGCTTGGGGTCTTATTCTTCAAACAATGGTTCTTGGACTAACAGCACAGAGCACAAACCTTTGTTAGACTTGCAGACCCCAGCCCAGATCTGTGAGTCAGAATCTGCGTTTTTAACAAGATCCCCAAGTTACACATATGTCAAATAAAATCTAAGAAACACTACCTTAGGAAAATATGCCTACCTGACCTCAACTTCAGGACAGTTAACTTTTGTAAAATTTTATAAATATATAAAATGCCAAGCAAAATAGCAAGTTAACGAATACAAAGAAAACAATGTTAATCATTTTCTCACCTCTCATTTGCAATTAGATTGTTAATTAACATAGTGTTAAAACCTCTCATAGAGATTAAAAAAAAAAAACAAAACAGTAACTCAAACCAAAATAGAGATTTTAACATTAAAATGGAATAAGATCATGTCTCACAAGTATTTCAACAGCGAGTAGATTCTAGGGTCTAGACTGTCTAGCTAACAGCAGATGGGAAATTTACACCCACTTCCACTAGGGCATAACTTTTTTTTTTACTGTACATTTTGCAAAATATAAATTTCTACTCACTAACTCAAGGGCTTTTCCTCATAATGCTTATTATGCATTTAAAAGTCTTTCTCTTCTGGGAGAATGTTGGTATGAAATTCAGGGGCATTTTATGGTATCCGGTTTCTAGGAGTATTTTGTATTAAACTGCAGAGTGCATACAGGATCTTTGTAACTTTCAGTTGTTGTTTAGTCGCTAAGTCACACCTGACTCTTTTGCCACACCATGGACTGTAGCCCACCAAATTCCTCAGCCTATGGTACTTCTCAGGCAAGAATCCTGGAGTGGGTTGCCAGGACCCACTGGATGTTGTCAGGATCTTCCTGACCCGGGGATCAAAGTCACAACACCTGCATTGGTAGGCAGATAGAAGGTAGGTACAAGACCACTGAACCCTCAGGGAAGCCCAACTCTAGGTTAGGAAGACCCTATGCCCTAGATGTTTGGGGCAAAGGTCCTGTTTATGCCTTTTGACTGAGGACAATCATTAATCACAGCTCCATTTCACTCCCCAATGCGTCCTGATTGAGTGAAAAATTCATGGTCACACTACTTACGAATTACCAAGAGAATTCTAGTTATCCCAGTAACACATGGCTTGGGGTCTTATTCTTCAAACAATGGTTCTTGGACTAACAGCACAGAGCACAAACCTTTGTTAGACTTGCAGACCCCAGCCCAGATCTGTGAGTCAGAATCTGCGTTTTTAACAAGATCCCCAAGTTACACATATGTCAAATAAAATCTAAGAAACACTACCTTAGGAAAATATGCCTACCTGACCTCAACTTCAGGACAGTTAACTTTTGTAAAATTTTATAAATATATAAAATGCCAAGCAAAATAGCAAGTTAACGAATACAAAGAAAACAATGTTAATCATTTTCTCACCTCTCATTTGCAATTAGATTGTTAATTAACATAGTGTTAAAAAAAACCTCTCTATTATCTTTACAGTCTTTGTTTTCATTTTAATTGCTTAATGTATCAGAAATGCAGCTGAATCATATATTTATATAAATTCTTTTAGATAATTATCAACTTAAAATCTATGTGACCTACTCATGGTAAGAAAGAACATAACCAGTATCCATGATATCCCTCAAATTCTCTGCAAATATCTCTTAGATCTATCTGCTTTTCTGAATTTGTAAAAATCAACTTCTCATCCATCATATATTTGCCTTTCTTGGCAAGGCCAAGCTGTCTTAATTGCTATACCTATGATAACTTGCATAGATATATATAGTTAACTAGTTGAGCAAAGTCTTCCATTTTGCTTTTCTTCCATGGTTTCTTGGCCACTGCGTTTCGATGTAAATTTTGAAATAACCTTTCAATTGCCATAAATATAAATATGTATTTAAACTTGGAATGCCTTAAATACATACATCAAGTTTTATTGTGTTTAAACTGTGAACAAGGCATATCTTTCTATTTATATGCCCCAATATTTCTATAAGAAACTATCATTTTTCTTAGAGATCTCATACAGCTATTAAATTTTTTCTATGTAATTCATTTTTGGTCTTACTGTAAATTAAATCTTTTAATTTTATTTTACGGAAGAATTTCAGAGATAGTAAAAAATATAATTGATTTGCATATGTTAGTTTTGTATATGGCTATCTATCTAACTCTTTCATTAGTTCTAATAATTTAAAGTAGATTAAGATTTTCTGTTCATACAATGATAGCATTGGCAATTAGTGACTGTTTTCATCTTTTGCAGCCTTTTTGCATCACATTTCTTGACATGTGCCTTTTTCCTGAAATAAACATTCTAAGAAACCTTTAGACCCCCTCTGTGAGTCAGAATCTGCGTTTTAACAAGATCCCCAAGTTACACATATGTCAAATAAAATCTAAGAAACACTACCTTAGGAAAATATGCCTACCTGACCTCAACTTCAGGACAGTTAACTTTTGTAAAATTTTATAAATATATAAAATGCCAAGCAAAATAGCAAGTTAACGAATACAAAGAAAACAATGTTAATCATTTTCTCACCTCTCATTTGCAATTAGATTGTTAATTAACATAGTGTTAAAAAAAACCTCTCTATTATCTTTACAGTCTTTGTTTTCATTTTAATTGCTTAATGTATCAGAAATGCAGCTGAATCATATATTTATATAAATTCTTTTAGATAATTATCAACTTAAAATCTATGTGACCTACTCATGGTAAGAAAGAACATAACCAGTATCCATGATATCCCTCAAATTCTCTGCAAATATCTCTTAGATCTATCTGCTTTTCTGAATTTGTAAAAATCAACTTCTCATCCATCATATATTTGCCTTTCTTGGCAAGGCCAAGCTGTCTTAATTGCTATACCTATGATAACTTGCATAGATATATATAGTTAACTAGTTGAGCAAAGTCTTCCATTTTGCTTTTCTTCCATGGTTTCTTGGCCACTGCGTTTCGATGTAAATTTTGAAATAACCTTTCAATTGCCATAAATATAAATATGTATTTAAACTTGGAATGCCTTAAATACATACATCAAGTTTTATTGTGTTTAAACTGTGAACAAGGCATATCTTTCTATTTATATGCCCCAATATTTCTATAAGAAACTATCATTTTTCTTAGAGATCTCATACAGCTATTAAATTTTTTCTATGTAATTCATTTTTGGTCTTACTGTAAATTAAATCTTTTAATTTTATTTTACGGAAGAATTTCAGAGATAGTAAAAAATATAATTGATTTGCATATGTTAGTTTTGTATATGGCTATCTATCTAACTCTTTCATTAGTTCTAATAATTTAAAGTAGATTAAGATTTTCTGTTCATACAATGATAGCATTGGCAATTAGTGACTGTTTTCATCTTTTGCAGCCTTTTTGCATCAAATTTCTTGACATTTGCCTTTTTTCCCTGAATGACATCACACAAACTTTTTAATAGATATGGTGATCGGGCCATTCTTTTTTTATTCTAAATCTCAAAAAGAGAAATTTCAAGATTTCATCAGTGTATTCTTAAAGGGAAAAATTTCAATGTTTCACAAAACATATTGCAGAGTTTCTTGTAACTGACAGTCATAAAGTTAAGGAAATTCTCTTCTATTATCCATCAAAAATATTTTCATCATAAACTGATGTCTTTTCATCTATTTAAATGGTTACGTATTCTTTTTTCCCCCATGTGAGAATGAGATAAAAGCTATTAATTTATTTTCTGGTGTTAAACATTAGACTTTGGTAGAGAACAACTACTTGATCATGATAAATTATAATTTTTATTTTTATGAATTTTATTTGATAATGTATTATAATTTTAAATATATTTATACATGATACTGATGTGTGTATTTCCTCTTTCCTACTTTTGTTATCAGATTTTGGAAACAAGGTTATAAATACCTCCAAAAGTAGTTGGAAAATATTACCACTTTTTCTGATCTTTGAGTTTGCTTGCTTATGTTTCTGATAATTCTCCTGACTGATTGGTGTATAGAGATTTCTTTGTGGTCAGATCTTCTACTGCTTTAATTTTTTTAGGAGCTAAGATTACATGCATATTTCATTACCTGAGTTATTTTTAGTAAGTTTTATTTTACGGAAGAATTTCAGAGATAGTAAAAAATATAATTGATTTGCATATGTTAGTTTTGTATATGGCTATCTATCTAACTCTTTCATTAGTTCTAATAATTTAAAGTAGATTAAGATTTTCTGTTCATACAATGATAGCATTGGCAATTAGTGACTGTTTTCATCTTTTGCAGCCTTTTTGCATCAAATTTCTTGACATTTGCCTTTTTTCCCTGAATGACATCACACAAACTTTTTAATAGATATGGTGATCGGGCCATTCTTTTTTTATTCTAAATCTCAAAGAGAAATTTCAAGATTTCATCAGTGTATTCTTAAAGGGAAAAATTTCAATGTTTCACAAAACATATTGCAGAGTTTCTTGTAACTGACAGTCATAAAGTTAAGGAAATTCTCTTCTATTATCCATAAAAAATATTTTCATCATAAACTGATGTCTTTTCATCTATTTAAATGGTTACGTATTCTTTTTTCCCCCATGTGAGAATGAGATAAAAGCTATTAATTTATTTTCTGGTGTTAAACATTAGACTTTGGTAGAGAACAACTACTTGATCATGATAAATTATAATTTTTATTTTTATGAATTTTATTTGATAATGTATTATAATTTTAAATATATTTATACATGATACTGATGTGTGTATTTCCTCTTTCCTACTTTTGTTATCAGATTTTGGAAACAAGGTTATAAATACCTCCAAAAGTAGTTGGAAAATATTACCACTTTTTCTGATCTTTGAGTTTGCTTGCTTATGTTTCTGATAATTCTCCTGACTGATTGGTGTATAGAGATTTCTTTGTGGTCAGATCTTCTACTGCTTTAATTTTTTTAGGAGCTAAGATTACATGCATATTTCATTACCTGAGTTATTTTTAGTAAGTTTTATTTTTTCTGGAAGTTTTCTAAAATTCTCAACTGTTAAATACTTCGGAATAAAATTATCTCGTTATTATAATATTACATCTATTTATGTGCTTCCTTTTTATTCTTACCATTGATTTGAGCTTTTCTTCTTCCCTTCCTCATTAGTGAAATTAAAGATTTGTCAGTTTAATTTGTCTCAGATTGCCAGCTTTGGGGAATTATTTTCACCTTTTTTTTTTTTTAAACTAAAGCCCTGAAAATGTCTTAAAATAATCCTATATCAACCAAAATTTATGTCTTTGTTTTTCTTAACTTAACATATTAAGTGTGCTCATATTTCTTACTTTGTAAAAGTAATATTAGGATAAAAAAATCTAAATTTATTAGATGTTGCAAAGGCAATTGGATTGTTAAACAATGGTATGCTTGAGAAATTAGTCTTTCTCAACTAGCAGGAAGTTCCAGAAATATGTAAAGATCTATAAACCATTTTTAATCTTTAAAACATGAATTGTAAAATATTTTTTATATTGCAGATTTCCAGAGTCCATTTTATTTCCCCCAGCTACAATTTATTGAGTGTCTAATCGTATACTGTGTGCACTGCAGTAGAACCATGTACTGTGTTCACCAAAACATTTTTATTTTGCTTCTGTACCTATATTTAAGTCACATACCCAGGGCCCCTTTGAATCAAGGGAGGCTATTTGACCAGATCTGGCCAAAAGAATATGTATGTAATTTCTATATGTTACATCTAAGTTTGGTCTCTAAAGACTCTTCAGTGACTTTCTGCACTGGTTTTCTCTCTTACTAGTGCAACTCGCTGTGAAGAATTTCAGTATTTTGGAAACACGTTAATTGTAGGATCCCAGATTTCTGAGTCATATGTTGGAGAAGGTCCGGCTTGGTGAGCTCTTCAAATTAATTTACCCTGTGTGGCAGATATATAAACCTTTACTGACATAAACCAGTGATCCTTCAAAATGCAATTGTTACCCTCCCATGTGCTATCATCAGCTATATAGTAATCACTGCTTTGAATTGAGACACTACTACTGGGAAGAAAGGAACACACATAGCATTCGGTAAAGCCAACATATAAGATAAAATATGTGGTGTTAGTCACATGTAGGTGGTAAGTAAAAAGATAAACCAGAATAGACGACTGTATATTTATTCATATCCTCTTGCTGCAAAACATTTAATAGAACTCTAACCTGCTATAAGTTGGAATGCAAATGATATGCCTGCTCTGTAGTTTAGGTGGTAATTTTGGCAAATGGTCCCAAAATAGTGTATAATGTTTACTGCTGGCCGCTTTTGGCAAGGTATTGAAAAATAGAGGAAATGATCTTGGTTAAAAAAAAAAAAAAAGTTGTTTTGAAATCAGAACTGAAAGGCCTTGGAAAGAGTCCAGAAAATCAGGGTCTTGTATATTTTGAAAGACATTACTTTTATCTCTAAGAAGTTTTTTTAAAAAGTGGAGGGCTAGTTAAATTTCTCAACTGTATGATTTATTCAGAGTAAATATTAGGTCAAAGTGGTGGTCTCCCTAGTTGCTGCTGCAGACCACCTCAAAGATAGTCACTCTTAAAGTTAAAAGAGTGATCCCCATGCCAAGAAGCTTAGAAATGTCAACCACATATTGGCACTTCCAGAAGTACTAAATCATGTGCTGCAGCAGCTGCTGACTTTAGACACCCCCTGAAAAGACCTCAAGTTGGAGAATAGGAATGAGGCACTCTGTACTCTGGGGAGAATGGGCAGATCAGGGCTTCAGATAGTTAGATATTTTCATGAGCTAATTTTATGAGCCCAATTCTTGTATCTCCTCATATCTAGAAAAACACTAAAATCCTTCATGTGACTACTCCTCATGACTAGAAGAAACCTTTTTGCAAAAACTATGTGCTTGATTGCATGTAATCTTCCTTTACCAAAATTGTATATATACTGACCTTCTCCCTTACTGCTTTGGAGCAGTTTCTCAGAACCAGCTGAGGTTCTGTTTCCCAAGCTATGATCCTCCTCTTGCTCTAAATAAAATTTGACACACAACTGTAACACTGTACATTTTTTTGTCAAAAAAATAAGCCAGATACACTCTACTGATTATTTAGTTGGACCATAGATTCTTATCCTGCTTATTCAGTAATAAATTCTAATCGATGAACACATAGAACTAGTCTTCCTCTCCATTTTCTGGTCCTGACTCCTACGGATTCTAATTTATTCTTTCCGCTGACGCTTTCTAAATTCAGAGACTTGACAAATTTACTCTGTAAAAGGTCAGACAGTAAATATTTAAGGATTTGGAAGCCAGATAGAATCTTTGGCACATACTCTACCTGCTCTCTCTGCCCAACCCACAATCATAATTCTTTAAAACTAATTTCTAGCTCATTGGCCACACAAAAACAAGTGACACGCATCATTTGGCCCCTGGAGTGGAGCTTGCCTGTCCATAATCTAATTCGTTGAGGCTTCCGTGGTGGCTCAGTGTTGAAGAACCTGCCTGCCAATGCAGGAGACACAGGTCCCATCCCTGGGTTGGGAAGATACCCTGGAGAAGGAAATGGCAACCCACTTCAGTATTCTTGCCTGGAAAAATCCCATGGACAGAGGAGCCTGAAGCTCCAATACTTTGGCCACCTGATGTGAAGAACTGACTTATTAGAAAAGAGCCTGACGCTGGGGAAGACAGAGGGCAGGAGGAGAAGAAGGTGGCAGAGGATGCGGTGGTAAGAGAGTATCGTTGACTCAACGGAGATAGTTTGAGCAAACTCTGGGAGATAGTAAAAAACAGTGAAGCCTGGCATGCTGCAGTTCATGGGTTGCAAAGTGTCAAGCACGAGTTAGAGACTGGACAACAGCAATTGATGAATAGATCTTACACTCTATTGTTTTCACATTACATTGCCTTTTAGGGATTGGGTCTTCCAATCATTCATCCAAATACAGCTTAAATTCCTTATTGGAGGATTTGAGGCACTTTATAAGCCAGTTTTCTTACTCCAGTTTCTTGTTTTGCCTCTCCCAGTAGTTCCCAAAGCCACTCCATATACCACAAGCTACTTGCATAGAATCACCTGGCAAACTTACCACAATATAGATTCCCAGGCCCAGCTAAACACATGAATGCAGTCTCAGGTCCAGGAATGGTTATTATTATTATTTTTAATTTTGGCCTTTTTCATTGGTTATTTATTTATTTATTTATTTTTATCCATCTTTATTCTTTGGCCTGTGTGGGCCTCCCATTACAGTGGCCTCTCTCATTGCAGAGCACTGACCCTGGGCACATGCACTTCAGTGTGCTGGCTCCTAATTGGACACACCAGTCCAGCTGCTCCGTGGCACATTGAATCCTCCTGGGCCAGGGCTTGAACCGGTTCCCCTTGCAGTGCAAGGCAGACTCTTTACCCACTGGACCACCAGGGAAGCCCCAGGAATGGTTATTTTGAAGAGGCTCTTTACTTCTAATAAATTCCTGTTTTGAAAGAACCGTTATCCTATCAATGGATTTATCTCAAACCACTCTGAATATAACATGCCACCTTAAGCATTCCTATGACATTGATCATTCCTGAACTGGGCCTTCTCTTGGCATTCACAACAAGTCTTCCTAACAACTTTTGTCCCCATTAGTATGGAGCAAGTTATAAATATGCTAAATAGTATCTTATCTCACCACCTGACTCTCTTCTTCATGTGTATGTTAGTGTATGTGTGTGTGTGTGTGTGTGTTTTATGTAAAGACTGTTTCAGGCCCATGTGCCAGAAATAAGCCTCACTGCAAATTATTCTGTGATTAGGGATGATGGCGTCTCCCCAAGTATAGAAGAAAACCTACTTTAAAATAACAGAGCAAAAATAAATCTGTCTGATTCTGACAAAATAGTAGACCTGGGTAGCCAGAATTCTTCCCCTTATAAATAACAAAAGATTCTGGAAAAAAACAAATACATGATTTTCAAAAATTGTCTGAGCTCATCATAAAAGAAAGCCAATGCGTAGGGTCCAGAAATGAAGAGGTAACAGGACCACACTAGTAGGAGCAGAAAGTGATGGTCCTGGCAGGTTGGGAGGGTTGTTGGGTACCAGGAATAGAGAGGATGGATGAAGAATGGCATCACATGGCTAAGAATTATAGGCTGTGACCCTAGTGAGAGGGGCTAACATACTCTGTCCTCTTGGCCAGAGAGAGAACAGTAAATATGCCCGCCTTTAGGGACTTCCCTGGTGGCTTAGTGATACATTGACGACACCCAATGCTGGAGAGGATGTGTAGTAATAGAGACTCTCATTCACTGCTGGTGAGAATGTAAAGTGGAATAGTCACTTGGAAAAGAGTTGGATGGTTTCTTACAAAGCTCAACAAACTCATACCACGTCGTCCAGCAGTTGCCCTGGGTTGGAAAGAACTCCTGAAGAAGGAAATGCATACCCACTCCACTATTCTTGCCTGGGAAATCCCATGGAGCTTGGTGGGTTGTAGTCCATGGGGTCACAAAAGTGTCAGGCACAAATTAGCGACCAGACAACAAGCCCTAGGTGAGAATTATTTCCTCCTATGAAAAATATGACTCTTAACCTATTTGAGGCCCCAAATCACAGTAATTGCAATTATAGGAAAGTCCCAAATGAGAAATGAACATAAACTACTCAAGGCCGAGAGCCTCTGATGAATACAAAGGGGGAAGAAAAACTATTTGGAAAGCAACTTCAACAACTCATGATGCACAGGAATTTTATAAGGCAAGAAAGAACCTATGTCAGACATGAGATCATTTTTTTAAAAATTGCATATAGAGAGGAAACAATTCATGGTAAACAAGGGCAGTAGTTACTGCAAAGAAAAATGTGTTCCCCCCAAAGCTTGAGATGTTGAAACTTCAGTCTGAAGGACATTATAAGTCATTACGTTTAAAATGATTGGAGAACCACACAGTAAGGATCCCCTAAGTAAATAATAAAGCAGTGTGAGAATAAAACAAAGAGACAGATGAGAAACTTGGAGAACATACAGAAATTTAAAAAATGGTAGTTGAGCAGCCACTGAAAAATTACCGAATATCAGCACAGAGAATTAAGCAGGTGATAGGAAACATAAAATATAGAAAGACAGTGTGCAACTTATCTGTAAAGGATGATTAAGAGAAAGAGAATAGAAACAATGAAACTCAAGCAGCATTTGAAAGTACTCTCTGAGCTGAAGAAAGATATAGATCTTAAAATTTTAAAATGCTGCAAATTCTGAGCAGAATAAAAAAGTCATAATTAATCACCTTATAGTAAAACTGTAGAACACCAAAGACAAACAAGCTGTAAAAGCACTTAGAAAAAAATGAGACTACCTGTAAAACAGCAGTTAGGTTAATGGAAGTCTTCTTGATACAATAGAAAAACATGAGATGTTAGCTTCAGAACGACACCCAATGCTGGAGAGGATGTGAGTAATAGAGACTCTCATTTACTGCTGGTGAGAATGTAAAGTGGAATAGTCACTTGGAAAAGAGTTGGATGGTTTCTTACAAAGCTCAACAAACTCATACCACGTCGTCCAGCAGTTGCCCTGGGTTGGAAAGAACTCCTGAAGAAGGAAATGCATACCCACTCCACTATTCTTGCCTGGGAAATCCCATGGAGCTTGGTGGGTTGTAGTCCATGGGGTCACAAAAGTGTCAGGCACAAATTAGCGACCAGACAACAAGCCCTAGGTGAGAATTATTTCCTCCTATGAAAAATATGACTCTTAACCTATTTGAGGCCCCAAATCACAGTAATTGCAATTATAGGAAAGTCCCAAATGAGAAATGAACATAAACTACTCAAGGCCGAGAGCCTCTGATGAATACAAAGGGGGAAGAAAAACTATTTGGAAAGCAACTTCAACAACTCATGATGCACAGGAATTTTATAAGGCAAGAAAGAACCTATGTCAGACATGAGATCATTTTTTTAAAAATTGCATATAGAGAGGAAACAATTCATGGTAAACAAGGGCAGTAGTTACTGCAAAGAAAAATGTGTTCCCCCCAAAGCTTGAGATGTTGAAACTTCAGTCTGAAGGACATTATAAGTCATTACGTTTAAAATGATTGGAGAACCACACAGTAAGGATCCCCTAAGTAAATAATAAAGCAGTGTGAGAATAAAACAAAGAGACAGATGAGAAACTTGGAGAACATACAGAAATTTAAAAAATGGTAGTTGAGCAGCCACTGAAAAATTACCGAATATCAGCACAGAGAATTAAGCAGGTGATAGGAAACATAAAATATAGAAAGACAGTGTGCAACTTATCTGTAAAGGATGATTAAGAGAAAGAGAATAGAAACAATGAAACTCAAGCAGCATTTGAAAGTACTCTCTGAGCTGAAGAAAGATATAGATCTTAAAATTTTAAAATGCTGCAAATTCTGAGCAGAATAAAAAAGTCATAATTAATCACCTTATAGTAAAACTGTAGAACACCAAAGACAAACAAGCTGTAAAAGCACTTAGAAAAAAATGAGACTACCTGTAAAACAGCAGTTAGGTTAATGGAAGTCTTCTTGATACAATAGAAAAACATGAGATGTTATTTTGCATGTTGTGGGAGAAAATGAACTATCACTGAAATAGGAGAGTGAAATTACAATTTTGAGGAATGAAGCAGATATTTAAAAAAATCAAATTATATAATTACCATGAAAAGTTACCAAAAATATACTTCAGGAAGAAAGAAGCTGAACCCAGAAGCATATATAAGACATGTAGGTGTATGTGTACACACGTATATGTATATACATATACACAAACATGAATGCATTCAAAAAATCATTAAAACAAATAAAGCCAATTAATTTGAGGAATTTTTTAAACTGGCAAATTCTAGAAAACAATAACAAGAAACAATAAGATAATTTTCAGCCTTCAATTGTGGTAAATTATTTAATAACTGGTTAAAAGTTTTCAACCAATTTTAAAACCAGAAAATAAATCTTAAAATATATTTTCACTCTCTAAACTATGTATGATTTAAATTCACTTGCCAAGTGATATCATTTATAGGAAAATCATTCATTAATAGTTCTATCAATTACCAAATCATTTGCTGATTTCTAGAAGCTGTTCCTGTGCTAGTTTGTTTGAAGAATCTTTTCCTCGTGAATGTCGATTCCATTCCTGCCATGATTTCTTTTAAGGAACAACACTGAAGTTTTCAAAGACCCTCCTCTCTGAATTAAATGGAGAGGTATTACATGCTAAATAGTTTCAAGAAAAAATTCTCTTAATCAATGACCTAGTTGATATTACTGTTTCCTCTCTCTGCTTTTAGTGAACTAAGCATACATTAAAGACAAATAAGTCCTAAAAGCACCCAAAAGATAAGAACCCAGTCTATAAAACAATAATTAGACTGACAGAGGATCTCATCAGTTTTATAACACTTCTAATACTGCCTGAGGTCTTTAAATGATCACTACTGCCATTTTTGACCAAGTCTTGAGGACCATGGGTTAGACTCGTATTCATTTCTTGAGGGCAGACAACATGTGACATAGGAAGAAAATTTTAAAATGCTGCAAATTCTGAGCAGAATAAAAAAGTCATAATTAATCACCTTATAGTAAAACTGTAGAACACCAAAGACAAACAAGCTGTAAAAGCACTTAGAAAAAAATGAGACTACCTGTAAAACAGCAGTTAGGTTAATGGAAGTCTTCTTGATACAATAGAAAAACATGAGATGTTATTTTGCATGTTGTGGGAGAAAATGAACTATCACTGAAATAGGAGAGTGAAATTACAATTTTGAGGAATGAAGCAGATATTTAAAAAAATCAAATTATATAATTACCATGAAAAGTTACCAAAAATATACTTCAGGAAGAAAGAAGCTGAACCCAGAAGCATATATAAGACATGTAGGTGTATGTGTACACACGTATATGTATATACATATACACAAACATGAATGCATTCAAAAAATCATTAAAACAAATAAAGCCAATTAATTTGAGGAATTTTTTAAACTGGCAAATTCTAGAAAACAATAACAAGAAACAATAAGATAATTTTCAGCCTTCAATTGTGGTAAATTATTTAATAACTGGTTAAAAGTTTTCAACCAATTTTAAAACCAGAAAATAAATCTTAAAATATATTTTCACTCTCTAAACTATGTATGATTTAAATTCACTTGCCAAGTGATATCATTTATAGGAAAATCATTCATTAATAGTTCTATCAATTACCAAATCATTTGCTGATTTCTAGAAGCTGTTCCTGTGCTAGTTTGTTTGAAGAATCTTTTCCTCGTGAATGTCGATTCCATTCCTGCCATGATTTCTTTTAAGGAACAACACTGAAGTTTTCAAAGACCCTCCTCTCTGAATTAAATGGAGAGGTATTACATGCTAAATAGTTTCAAGAAAAAATTCTCTTAATCAATGACCTAGTTGATATTACTGTTTCCTCTCTCTGCTTTTAGTGAACTAAGCATACATTAAAGACAAATAAGTCCTAAAAGCACCCAAAAGATAAGAACCCAGTCTATAAAACAATAATTAGACTGACAGAGGATCTCATCAGTTTTATAACACTTCTAATACTGCCTGAGGTCTTTAAATGATCACTACTGCCATTTTTGACCAAGTCTTGAGGACCATGGGTTAGACTCGTATTCATTTCTTGAGGGCAGACAACATGTGACATAGGAAGAAAATTGAGAAGATGGCTCTGTTGCTTGGCTGCTAATTACCACTGGCTGCCATCCAGTGAGAAATGACCTATCAGAGTCTTCATTTCTTCACCTTTAAAATGGAGATGGTGACAAAAATTATTTTCTTCTAAGAAGCTAGTATGAATTTAGAATCATGCCACAGAACAAATGCTGTATAAGCATCCGTTCTATCTGTATTCATAGAAAGGGGGTTAATACCCATGACAGGTAAATGTTTGAGGGTTTTTCATAAACAAATGCATTTAAATAAAGATGAAATTCAGCATGAGACCACATCCTTCACATTCATGGCCCCAAATCACACCAAAGTCTCCAATTTAATGCTACAAATTGCACATGGCCCTGATTTTATGAGTTGGGAACAGTAGAAAAAAAGACATAAGCTGAGTATCAAATTAATGCCAAGAGAATCAGGAAGGAAAAAGAAAAGGACTCTGTAAGTATCTGGTAGATTTTGTTCTAAGCAGAGAAGAAAATATACTTCTGGAACTATTTCTATTATTCTGTTCAGATATACACAAAAAATTCTAATATGTGGAATGTTAATCTCAGTTGTCTGTCTGGTTCATTTAACTATTAATGACTTAAATGATAAATGGTAGATTCAAAGTGTGAGGGTTTTGAGACTTCTTCAGTTTACAAGTTTACACAAAGAGAGCTGGTCACTTAGACTGTTCAAACAAAAGAAATGGCAAAAACTCCTATGTATTAAAAAGTCACAGAATAAAAGAATTGAAAATAAACTAGAGAAAATCCCTGACATTCAATACTCACAAACCAATATATGGGAGAATGGATTTCGGCAAGTCGTTCTATACCACTGAAAGGTGAGAACAAGTCATGCTGACAGTGAATGAGCCTTGCTCTCAACATCTTGATTTCTACAAGAGGTTGGCACATCTATCAAATAAGTCCTAAAAGCACCCAAAGATAAGAACCCAGTCTATAAAACAATAATTAGACTGACAGAGGATCTCATCAGTTTTATAACACTTCTAATACTGCCTGAGGTCTTTAAATGATCACTACTGCCATTTTTGACCAAGTCTTGAGGACCATGGGTTAGACTCGTATTCATTTCTTGAGGGCAGACAACATGTGACATAGGAAGAAAATTGAGAAGATGGCTCTGTTGCTTGGCTGCTAATTACCACTGGCTGCCATCCAGTGAGAAATGACCTATCAGAGTCTTCATTTCTTCACCTTTAAAATGGAGATGGTGACAAAAATTATTTTCTTCTAAGAAGCTAGTATGAATTTAGAATCATGCCACAGAACAAATGCTGTATAAGCATCCGTTCTATCTGTATTCATAGAAAGGGGGTTAATACCCATGACAGGTAAATGTTTGAGGGTTTTTCATAAACAAATGCATTTAAATAAAGATGAAATTCAGCATGAGACCACATCCTTCACATTCATGGCCCCAAATCACACCAAAGTCTCCAATTTAATGCTACAAATTGCACATGGCCCTGATTTTATGAGTTGGGAACAGTAGAAAAAAAGACATAAGCTGAGTATCAAATTAATGCCAAGAGAATCAGGAAGGAAAAAGAAAAGGACTCTGTAAGTATCTGGTAGATTTTGTTCTAAGCAGAGAAGAAAATATACTTCTGGAACTATTTCTATTATTCTGTTCAGATATACACAAAAAATTCTAATATGTGGAATGTTAATCTCAGTTGTCTGTCTGGTTCATTTAACTATTAATGACTTAAATGATAAATGGTAGATTCAAAGTGTGAGGGTTTTGAGACTTCTTCAGTTTACAAGTTTACACAAAGAGAGCTGGTCACTTAGACTGTTCAAACAAAAGAAATGGCAAAAACTCCTATGTATTAAAAAGTCACAGAATAAAAGAATTGAAAATAAACTAGAGAAAATCCCTGACATTCAATACTCACAAACCAATATATGGGAGAATGGATTTCGGCAAGTCGTTCTATACCACTGAAAGGTGAGAACAAGTCATGCTGACAGTGAATGAGCCTTGCTCTCAACATCTTGATTTCTACAAGAGGTGAAAATGCCGTAGACAGAATCACAATCTATTCATATTATAGATTTTCACCTTTGAATTTTACCTGCAGTATCTTCTCTTGCTGTTGAAATGGTCTGTTTTTTTAATGAGGAAATCCATTCAGCAGTTTTTTAACCCCTGTGTTCTGACTAAGAGAATATTCATGTCTTCAAGGAACCATGCCAGTCTGCTTCTCATACTTTGCACTTACATCTACGCTGACTTCTCAAAAATCCTGAGTAAAAGGTTTTTAAAAGTTATGCAATCAGATTTGACCAAATGAGCAACATAATGATGATCCCAATAATATTTGGTTCATACTAATTCTTTGAATATGTATGTGAAAATTATACATTTTGGTAAGGATAGCACCATACTGATTAATTAGCTGGTCACCTACATTATGTGACTAACCTTTTGCTAGCCTAATACTGACTATCAGAATTACTTAAATACCTAGAGTTCTCACTGGGAAAGGTTGAAGGCCAAAGGATAGGAGGGTGGCAGAGGATGAGGTGGTTAAATAGTATCACCAGCTCAATGGGCGTGAATTTGAGCAAACTCTGGGAGATAGTGATGGACAGAGAAGCCTGACAGGTTGCAGTCCATGGGATCGCAAAGAGCTGGATACAACTCACTTATATACATTTGAGAATGTTGAAATGATCCAGAATGAGCTATTCATTCCTCTTTCCCCTGTGATATTTTGTCTGTAATTCTGCTATTATTATAATATAGTTTACTGGCTTACAAATATTTCCTTCTACAATATTGCATGCTCATTGATGTCATGGAATATTTAATATTCATCTTCATGTCTCCTGAATTGTTTTTGTTCTCAATGTATTCTAAATTTACAGTGGTTGCTGGATGAAAATAAAATATGAAAAGTTATACAGTAGCTATAGAATGAATGAAATGTCCTTCTATAGAACAGACAAAAGTCTCATGAATGACATTGACAATTTAGTTTACATATTAGCTATTTATGGATCAGAGCCATAGATTAAGTGGATATAATGATACTGGCTGCAGTTATTAGCATAGGGCAGGATCCCCTTGTGGGCTTCTGTGTCAGCTCAGTGGTGAAGAAGCCACCCACCAATCCAGGAGATGTGGATTCAATCCCTAGGTCAGGAAGATCCGGGCAACCCAAAAAAGGTGAAAATGCGGACAGAATCACAATCTATTCATATTATAGATTTTCACCTTTGAATTTTACCTGCAGTATCTTCTCTTGCTGTTGAAATGGTCTGTTTTTTTAATGAGGAAATCCATTCAGCAGTTTTTTAACCCCTGTGTTCTGACTAAGAGAATATTCATGTCTTCAAGGAACCATGCCAGTCTGCTTCTCATACTTTGCACTTACATCTACGCTGACTTCTCAAAAATCCTGAGTAAAAGGTTTTTAAAAGTTATGCAATCAGATTTGACCAAATGAGCAACATAATGATGATCCCAATAATATTTGGTTCATACTAATTCTTTGAATATGTATGTGAAAATTATACATTTTGGTAAGGATAGCACCATACTGATTAATTAGCTGGTCACCTACATTATGTGACTAACCTTTTGCTAGCCTAATACTGACTATCAGAATTACTTAAATACCTAGAGTTCTCACTGGGAAAGGTTGAAGGCCAAAGGATAGGAGGGTGGCAGAGGATGAGGTGGTTAAATAGTATCACCAGCTCAATGGGCGTGAATTTGAGCAAACTCTGGGAGATAGTGATGGACAGAGAAGCCTGACAGGTTGCAGTCCATGGGATCGCAAAGAGCTGGATACAACTCACTTATATACATTTGAGAATGTTGAAATGATCCAGAATGAGCTATTCATTCCTCTTTCCCCTGTGATATTTTGTCTGTAATTCTGCTATTATTATAATATAGTTTACTGGCTTACAAATATTTCCTTCTACAATATTGCATGCTCATTGATGTCATGGAATATTTAATATTCATCTTCATGTCTCCTGAATTGTTTTTGTTCTCAATGTATTCTAAATTTACAGTGGTTGCTGGATGAAAATAAAATATGAAAAGTTATACAGTAGCTATAGAATGAATGAAATGTCCTTCTATAGAACAGACAAAAGTCTCATGAATGACATTGACAATTTAGTTTACATATTAGCTATTTATGGATCAGAGCCATAGATTAAGTGGATATAATGATACTGGCTGCAGTTATTAGCATAGGGCAGGATCCCCTTGTGGGCTTCTGTGTCAGCTCAGTGGTGAAGAAGCCACCCACCAATCCAGGAGATGTGGATTCAATCCCTAGGTCAGGAAGATACCCTAGAGAAGGAAATGGCAACCCACTCCACTATTCTTGCTTGTGAAATCCCATGGACGGAGGAGTCTGGTGGGCTACCTTCTATGGGGTCTCAATAGAGCCCTATACAACTTAGCGACTAGACAATAACAACTCTCCCTTAGTGCTATTTGTATTCACATGCTCAGTTGCTCAGTTATGTCCAACTCTTTGTGATCTCATGGACTGTAGCCCATCAGGCTCCTTTTTCCATGGAATTCCCTAGGAAAGAACAGTGGAATGGGCTGCCATTTACTCCTCCAGAGGATCTTCCCAACCCCAAGATCAAACCTGTGTCTCTTACATTGGCAGGTGGATCCTTTACTGCTGAGCCACCTGGGAAGCCTTCCAAAAAAACTAACAACAAAAAAATGGAATTGAAAATTGCCAAGAAAAACATACCATTTTGAGTTACAATTTTATTTTATTTTATTTTTTAAAAACATTTATTTATTTATTTTGGTGGGGGTGGGGAGGGAGGGAGGTGGGAGGGCCACTTCCACTGATCTTTCATTTGTCTAGTTTCATCCATCTTTTGGCTCCTGTGGGCCTCCCATTGAGGTGGCCTCTGTTGTCGCAGAGCACCGGCTCTGGGCGCATGCGCTCCAGAGCTCCAGCTCGGTAGTTGGACACATCAGTCCAGCTGCTCCGCGGCACGTGGGATCTTCCCAGGCCAGGGATCGAACCAGCGCCCTTTGCACTGCAAGGCGGTGTCCTTACCCACTGGACCACCAGGGAAGCCCTGAGTTACAATTTTAAATAGAACCTGTTGGTTTGGGAAGAAAAATCACTTGAAGGTTGCTTTTGCCTTCATGCAGTTAATCTCAAATGAAAGATATTAATTAATATGTACTACCTCTAATATCAGTGAATCATTCAGTATTAATCACATCCACAGAAAACTCTGTTGTGTCTGAGGGGAATGTCACATTTACCTGATAGCCAGCAATTGTTAGTCATACAAAGGTTGCATTAAATATGACAAATGTCAAGTCAGTGAAATTGGAAGGGAATTAAATCTTATGTGAACAAAACTGTGACTCAATAGTGAGTTATATCCAGTGCAAAGAAAGTTGTTTCTCTTTTTCCCAAAGAAATCAGGCAAAATGATCCTACTGTATATGAACGTTACTTCTATTGTCTCAGTAAAGAACGTGCATGCCAATTCAGGAGACCCAGGTTCAATTCCTGGCTTGGGAAGACCTCCTGGAGAAGGAAGTGGCAACCCACTCTGGTATTTCTGCCTGGAGAATCCCATGGACAGTGGAGCCTGGTGGGCTACAGTCCATGGGGTTGCAAAGAGTCAGACACGACTGAGCATCCATGCACAGGCAATAGTGATATTTAGTTTAGAAATCACCAGGCTAGCATCAGATGTTCTCCAAAACACAGGATTTTCTGACAAAGAATCAGAATGACCTCTGAATGACTTTGTCATTACTCTTTACTACACAAGAACATCTTTCCCTTCCTGTTAAAACTTGTCTCAAACTCTTTTTTGAAATCTTCTTTTCCATTCAATGATAGCACTTATCTTTTTAGCAGTAAATTATGTACCTACTTTAATCTAACTCAGTCACTTTGCACTTATGTATCAGTATCCTTGTCTGATTTTCTCACTGAATTATAGGACTTAAACCATATGTTTACTTTGAAGTCAAGATATTAAAATAAGAAAATGCAATAACTGTTAATATCTGAACACTTGCAACCAACCACAATTACCCTTCTCCTGATTCTGCATTCCATCTTATCATCAAGGGCGAGTCCATCATTCATTACTTTGTTTAACTTGAGTATGTTGACCTGCTGTTAAATAGTCATAGTTTTTACAACAATGAAATGTTGCTTTTACAACAAGATGTATAAAAGCACAAGAAAAAAAAAATATGAAAATTCCAGAATCTTCCCGTCTATATGCCATGAGGTTGGACTGAGAGCAGAATTTGGAGTAAAGAGAAGGAAGAGGTGAAGGAACCAGCATTGATTGGTTGGACCAATGTAACAATCCAACTAAGAAAGCATGATTCATACCTTATGCCCAAGGAAGCCGCAAATTCAAAGGACAAGTGCCTTGGACAGAGTTACTCAGCTAAAATCTAGCAGAAGCAGGATTTGCACCCATTATGAAGCGATTAGATTAAAAGCTCATCTCTAGTCAAGACATATGTGAACCTAACAAAGAGAAACATTTTCATTGGTATTGCAATTGAGAGACTCTGGGAAGAGAAAGAATTGAAAATTAAGGTTTTGTTTTTAGTTATAAATGCCACTTACAGATTTTTTTTCACTAGAAATTTCCCAGCCAAAGATTTTAGAAATGGTAACAATTATTTACTTTACCAAACACATATCAAATTTTTCTAGGCTTGCTCTAAGTTTACATTTTCATGTAAATTTACTTCATTCAAAAACAAACACTGTTGTAAATTTGAATTACAATTAATCAGTAATTTTCTTTACAGCCTGTCATAATTTTAGAATTTGGCTTGATTTAGCTGTTTTGGGGTGTTTTTTTGTAACTTACCAGGGAAAAAATATAGAAAATGTAATCGAATCAGCATTGCTTTCATATCTGCCACCTAAGCTACCCTACAACTCTTTGAAAAGAGCTCAACACCAAGATAACATGAGGCATAAACACTCCAGTATTCCATACTGAGGATGGATCTTAGAGCCAACATGCAACATTTGTTCTTTCCATAAATACTTGTATTTATCTAAATTTTAGAAAGAAAAAATGCAAATTAATGCAATAAGTCTTGTCTCTTAGGCAGATATTTTCAAATGTGTTGTTATATTATCATTTATTCAGTGCCATAAATAAACTTCAGTATTAGCAAGCATTAATTAAACCGAGGTCCCTGACCCAGGATCTAGCTATCAAGCAAAACTGTAACAAATCATAAAATGTAATCACATATGAACACTTAATAGTTAGAAGCATTCCACGCAGTGTAAATAGAGAACAATATGATTCATGATTTCATTAGGTAGAACACTGGGGCAACTTGGGACAGTTCCTCAGATAATTCTTTTAATAGATTGTTAGAATGTCACCACTGAAAATAAACTGGTGATTTCTTTTATATATCTAATCTCAGTATCCTTGTTTCTTTGTGGCTATTGTTTTTGCAGATGAGAAAATGGATGTCTGGAGAGATGTATAATTTGACTAAGATTACATGGATTTTTCTGGCAGAGTTGATATTGTAACAGAAGTTAAACCTCTTTCCTTCTTGTATATATTTATTAAGCATATTACAGAAAATAAAGGTAACTATAGTTTTTACTTAAAATATTTCATAGTGTTTTGGATTCCTCAGTTTTTAAATGGTGGGGAAAAATTGAAATAAAACTAAAGTCACAGTTATTCTGGAGCAGTGATGAAAATTCTGCCTGTCAATGCAGGAGACAGAAGAGACACGTGTTTGATCCCCGAATCAAGAAGATCCCTTGGAGAAGGAAGTGGCAACCCACAGCAGTATTCTGGCCTGGAGAATTCCATGGACAGAGGAGCCTGGAAGGCTATGGTCCGCAGGGTTGCAAACAGTCAGGCTCAACAGAGCAACTGAGCACTCCTAGCGATGCTAGGTACTCCTCTAAATGCTTGGGATATATTAATATACCAAAGGCAAACGTCCCTGTTTTCCTGGAGCTGGCATATAAGTAAAGGCAGGCAATATACCAGACAAATGAATAAAGTAAGTGCTAGTACTAACGATGATTAATGACATGAAATTAAATAATATAAATCAAACAGATGTCCCCCAACCTCTGAGCCACAGACCAGCATCTCCTGTCAGATGAGCGGTGGCCTTAAATTAGAAATAAAATGAACAATACATGAAATAAGCTTGAATCATCCCCAAATCACACCCTGCCACCACTCAGTCCATAGAAAACTTGTCTTCCATGAAATCAGTCCCTGGGGCCAGAAAGGTGGAGGACCAGTGAATAAGCCAGGTAAGGGGGATGGAGAGAGGATCACTGGCAGGAAGCTAGTTTCAATGAAAACTCAGGAGGCCAGATTAGATGTGATGACAAGTCATAAATCAAAGATCTGAAGGAAGAGTGGGTCCCCATGAATGAGAGGAGGTGAGAAGTAAATATGATTCATGATTTCATTAGGTAGAACACTGGGGCAACTTGGGACAGTTCCTCAGATAATTCTTTTAATAGATTGTTAGAATGTCACCACTGAAAATAAACTGGTGATTTCTTTTATATATCTAATCTCAGTATCCTTGTTTCTTTGTGGCGATTGTTTTGCAGATGAGAAAATGGATGTCTGGAGAGATGTATAATTTGACTAAGATTACATGGATTTTTCTGGCAGAGTTGATATTGTAACAGAAGTTAAACCTCTTTCCTTCTTGTATATATTTATTAAGCATATTACAGAAAATAAAGGTAACTATAGTTTTTACTTAAAATATTTCATAGTGTTTTGGATTCCTCAGTTTTTAAATGGTGGGGAAAAATTGAAATAAAACTAAAGTCACAGTTATTCTGGAGCAGTGATGAAAATTCTGCCTGTCAATGCAGGAGACAGAAGAGACACGTGTTTGATCCCCGAATCAAGAAGATCCCTTGGAGAAGGAAGTGGCAACCCACAGCAGTATTCTGGCCTGGAGAATTCCATGGACAGAGGAGCCTGGAAGGCTATGGTCCGCAGGGTTGCAAACAGTCAGGCTCAACAGAGCAACTGAGCACTCCTAGCGATGCTAGGTACTCCTCTAAATGCTTGGGATATATTAATATACCAAAGGCAAACGTCCCTGTTTTCCTGGAGCTGGCATATAAGTAAAGGCAGGCAATATACCAGACAAATGAATAAAGTAAGTGCTAGTACTAACGATGATTAATGACATGAAATTAAATAATATAAATCAAACAGATGTCCCCCAACCTCTGAGCCACAGACCAGCATCTCCTGTCAGATGAGCGGTGGCCTTAAATTAGAAATAAAATGAACAATACATGAAATAAGCTTGAATCATCCCCAAATCACACCCTGCCACCACTCAGTCCATAGAAAACTTGTCTTCCATGAAATCAGTCCCTGGGGCCAGAAAGGTGGAGGACCAGTGAATAAGCCAGGTAAGGGGGATGGAGAGAGGATCACTGGCAGGAAGCTAGTTTCAATGAAAACTCAGGAGGCCAGATTAGATGTGATGACAAGTCATAAATCAAAGATCTGAAGGAAGAGTGGGTCCCCATGAATGAGAGGAGGTGAGAAGTAAAGCCACATAAATCTCTGGAGAAGGAGGACTTAGGCAGTGGGGCCTCGCAAGGCATAGGGTCTAAGGATGGAGGCCTTGGGAGGTGTTGGAAAGCAGGTGAGGCTGGAGTGGAGTACCAGCTACAGTAGCAGGAGACGCTGTCAAAGCTGTGTGAGAAAACACACAGTGCAAAGACGTGGGGATTTTTTGTAAAAGCTCAGTTCCTATTCCCAAGAGGATGCTTACCCCTGCGGGTTTGAGCAGAGATGTGACAGGTTGGGATATTGAATTTAAAGGTATTTTTTAAATGTACGAGAAACAAAGCAAGGACATCAGTTTGGAAGTTATTGTGGTCATCGAAGTGAGAGGTAATGATAGCTTGAACCAGGGAGAGAGCAACAGAAGTGAAAAAACTGGGCAGCTTCCTGCTATACTGTCAAGGTGGAATAAATGTGTATATAGTCATTTAATTGATTTGATACATACAGCCAATGTGTGAGTCTAGCAGACATTTATTAAAACCAATATAATTCAGTTAGTTCAGTACAGTCGCTCAGTCGTGTCCAACTTTTTGCAATCCCATGGACTGCAGCAAGTCAGGCTTCCCTGTCCTTCACCATCTCCAGAAGCTAGCTCAAACTCATGTCCATTGAATCAGTAATATCATCCAACCATTTGCCACCACTAAAAACAGTCTGTGGGGCTTCCCTGGTGGTCCAGTGGGTAAGGACACCGCCTTGCAGTGCAAGGGGCGCCGGTTCGATCCCTGGCCTGGGAAGATCCCACGTGCCACGGAGCGGCTGGACCGATGTGTCCAATTACCGAGCCAGAGCTCTGGAGCGCATGTGCCCAGAGCCGGTGCCCTGCGATGACAGACCACTGTAATGGGTGGCCCACACGGGCCAAAGAACAAAGATGGATGAAAATAGATAAATGAAAGACCAATAGAAATGGCCCCTCCGCCCCCTCCTTCCCCAACCTGGCCCCCCACCCCCGCCAAAAAAAAAAAAAAGAGTCTGCAACTGCCATTAAACAAACACTACAGCTCATGGGTGCTCACATAAACAATTTAATCTTTAAATTCAGAGAACTACAGAACACACATGAGTTCTAGAAAAATCCTTTGATCGCCCCAAGTGTTCTGTAATTTTTCTCTCTAGTGTCTCCTCTGAACATCACTCTTATCAGATGTCCTTTCTTATATACCCCTCTCTTCTCCTGTCTCATTACATCCAAAATTAAAAGCACATTCTTTCTCTCCTAATCCACCATTCGCTCAAAAAGCTGCAGAAGATATGTGATAATAGCCCTTCAAAAATAAAAACAAAGAAAAACCACTCAACATGGTTGTCTTATCTAATGATTAATCATCTAATCTTTCTGAGGTAATTAAACTTCTTGAAACAGTGCTCTATGCTGAATCTTTTTTTATTCTTCACTTATTACTTATTCCTCAAATCATTTCAATATTGCCACCACAGAGACAGGTCTATTGGGATTTTCTGAACAATGTTAGTGGAAACCTACTTTTGCTAAATCAAATAACCCCTTTTACGTGCTCATCATTTATTGCATTTTTGTCCTTAATTGAACTTTCCAAACAGCAGTTCAAACTAATGCTTGTGCATTTTTCTGAGACCTATTTAATTCTCCCCTTTTTTCTCTTTCACTAATGTTCTTTCCTACTAAATGATGAAGTACTTTAATGCCAGTCTTCTTCTCCCACTGGGAAATTCTCTTTTTTCCTTTCTTTACCCTCTTTTGTTCTTTCCTCTTCTCTTCTGTGCTATATTATAAATACAGACTCCTTTAAGAAAAGATAAACCATTGCATTGGCTTTGGTTTTGACTTACATGCTGAGTAAAACCAAATCCAAGATTGCTCTTAATTAACACATTTTTCTTTATGGATCCAGCTTCTGATTGGCCCAGAGGCAACTCAAATAAAAGTTGTCCAAAATAAAAACCCATTCTCTTCCTCCTGACACACTCATATTAATTAAAACCAAGTCAGCATTTGCGTTTTCTGTCTCAATAAACGACTCCACTCATTTACACATGCTGGTAACTTCTTTCTTACTATTTATTCCAATTTCTTCATAAATGTAACAGTATTAAAATTATACATATCTAGTCAATTCCTTTCTTACCATAGATGTTCAGAGTGACTGTGTTATTTTTGTTCTTCACTATTCTACTACCTCTATTACTCAGAAAGTCTTCATCTGTATACTTACATCAACCATCCTCTTCTGAATGCTGTTTTTCTTATTTTCACCTAAGCTCCCTAAAGGATAACATAAACTTACAGTTCAGCGTGGCAGATTGAATGATGTTTCTATTTTCTCTCACTCATAAAAAAATCTCTAAAATCACAATGAAAAAACATAAAACATAACAGCCCATGAAATGAGAGAATTAGAGAAGACAGAACAATGTGTTATTTATTTAAGAATACTTAGGGAGAGACTGATAAAATTTTGATGAGGCACATTCATTTCTGTCCTAGAAGGAGCAACAGGGACTACATTTACCCTCCAACTTGAAACAAGCACAAAACAGACACATATATGAAACAGTGATGCTTAAGATACTAGACATCAAAAAAGGAGTGTCAGAGGTTCCTAGGAAAGAGGAACCACAACACAGCACATGAGCCCACGATCGTGCCATCTTAGTGGTAGAGACTGTATGCAGGCTACAGACCTGCCAGGAGGGGAATCCAATGAGAACTTTATAAATTCACTGAGTCAAGATGGAGGTGAGAGGGCTTCCCTGATAGTGCAGTGGGTACAGAGTCCGGCTTGCATTGCAAGGACCACTGGTTCTATCTCTGGCCGGGATGAGCCCACATCTTTCCTCTTCTCTTCTGTGCTATATTATAAATACAGACTCCTTTAAGAAAAGATAAACCATTGCATTGGCTTTGGTTTTGACTTACATGCTGAGTAAAACCAAATCCAAGATTGCTCTTAATTAACACATTTTTCTTTATGGATCCAGCTTCTGATTGGCCCAGAGGCAACTCAAATAAAAGTTGTCCAAAATAAAAACCCATTCTCTTCCTCCTGACACACTCATATTAATTAAAACCAAGTCAGCATTTGCGTTTTCTGTCTCAATAAACGACTCCACTCATTTACACATGCTGGTAACTTCTTTCTTACTATTTATTCCAATTTCTTCATAAATGTAACAGTATTAAAATTATACATATCTAGTCAATTCCTTTCTTACCATAGATGTTCAGAGTGACTGTGTTATTTTTGTTCTTCACTATTCTACTACCTCTATTACTCAGAAAGTCTTCATCTGTATACTTACATCAACCATCCTCTTCTGAATGCTGTTTTTCTTATTTTCACCTAAGCTCCCTAAAGGATAACATAAACTTACAGTTCAGCGTGGCAGATTGAATGATGTTTCTATTTTCTCTCACTCATAAAAAAATCTCTAAAATCACAATGAAAAACATAAAACATAACAGCCCATGAAATGAGAGAATTAGAGAAGACAGAACAATGTGTTATTTATTTAAGAATACTTAGGGAGAGACTGATAAAATTTTGATGAGGCACATTCATTTCTGTCCTAGAAGGAGCAACAGGGACTACATTTACCCTCCAACTTGAAACAAGCACAAAACAGACACATATATGAAACAGTGATGCTTAAGATACTAGACATCAAAAAAGGAGTGTCAGAGGTTCCTAGGAAAGAGGAACCACAACACAGCACATGAGCCCACGATCGTGCCATCTTAGTGGTAGAGACTGTATGCAGGCTACAGACCTGCCAGGAGGGGAATCCAATGAGAACTTTATAAATTCACTGAGTCAAGATGGAGGTGAGAGGGGCTTCCCTGATAGTGCAGTGGGTACAGAGTCCGGCTTGCATTGCAAGGACCACTGGTTCTATCTCTGGCCCGGGATGAGCCCACATGCCGATGAACGGCTGGGCTGCTGTGTCCAATTAGGAGCCAGTGCTCTGGAGCACATGAGGTAGGTCACTGCAATGGGAGACCCACACAGGCCAAAGAATAAAGATGGATGAGAATAAATAAATGAAAAAACAGAAGCCAAAATTAAAAAAAAATTCCTCCTTAAGATTAAAAAAAAAAAAAGATGGAGGTGAGGAAGCTGTCAGGCTACAGATTCACAGTGGTCCCTCTCAAGTGTCCAGCCGAATACTGCTTACTGCACTCATGTGAGGAATATGCTCTGGCCAAGGAACAAACCTTCTCCAAAGACAAGAGGAGGATGCCGAGTCCCACCAGAAAGACTGAAGAGACTAATCATCTGTGGGTTCCTGGGTAGGATACACAGAGGAGTTTGTGTTAGCTCAGTAGTGGAGCAAACGCTACCTTGTTTGCTCCAAATCCACCTGCCAGTGCAGGAGACTAAAGTTCGATCCCCGGGCCGGAGAGATCCCCTGGAGAAGGAAACTGCAACCAGCTCCAGTATTCTTGCCTGCAAAATCCCATGGACAGAGGCGCTTGCAGGGTTCCAAAAGAGTCAGTCATAGGGCTTCCCCTGGTGGTCCAGTGGGTAAGGACACCGCCTTGTAGTGCAAGGGGCGCCGGTTCGATCCCTGGCCTGGGAAGATCCCACGTGCCGCGGAGTGGCTGGACCAATGTGTCCAATTACGGAGCCGGAGCTCTGGAGCGCATGCGCCCAGAGCCGGCGACAGAGGCCACCGCGATGGGAGGCCCACAGGAGCCGAAGAACAAAGACGGATGAAAATAGAGAAATGAAAGACCAATAGAAGTGGCCCGCCTGCTCCCCTCCCTCCCCAACCCGACCCCGGCCCAAAATAAATAAATAAATAAATCTTAAAAAAAAAAAAAAACAAAAAAAGAGTCAGTCATAACTTAGTGACCAAAAAACTACCCCAAATTAATTACAAATAATTTAATTTGCATTCCAGATCCAAACTCAAGAATATTTACAGAAATCCAAAAACAGCCTATTATCCGACAAGGTAAAACTCACTCTATCTGACATAGCATGCAATAAAGCAGAAAAAAAAAAAAAAGATTTGTGATAAGGAGATGAATCAGGCAATTGGGTATGATCCAGCATTAACACAGATGTTGGAAGCAGCTAACAAGGATATAAAAACAATTATAATAGTACTCTATGTATTCAACACAGGAAGCAGACAGAAGAAGGAGGGGAGAGGGTGAGAGATCAAGTAGACAGTGTCATGAGGAAGCTTCTTGTGGTGATTATTTTGATCATTGGGGATGATTTTGATTGTGGGGAATGATTCCACAGATGTATATATTGTCAAAATATTAAATTTTACACTTTACATATGCCCAGTTTATTATAAGCCAATTATGTCTCAATTAAAATATTAAAAAAATAATTTTTACAAAACCAAAAACAACTGAGTGGCTTTCTGGGCAATGGGGTAAGATGGAGCTTTTATTAAGGGATGTGG
The DNA here is from genome assembly GCA_022376925.1 of Tragulus kanchil. Classification (NCBI taxonomy): domain Eukaryota; kingdom Metazoa; phylum Chordata; class Mammalia; order Artiodactyla; family Tragulidae; genus Tragulus; species Tragulus kanchil. Next base: position 68,693,277 of record JAIOJX010000003.1, on the reverse strand, counting down.
TCAAGGTCAAACTGTGGTCAGGCCAGGCCTAGATTGCTGGCCACCACGCAAGACTGTCCATAGACATTTGAAACATAAAACCTCAGACCTCAGAATCCAATGGTATAAAAGAAAATTCCTGGGACTTCCCTGGTAACCCAATGGTTAAGACGTTACCTTCTCATGCAGAGGGTGCAGTTCAGTCCCTTCTCAGGGAAATGGGATCCCACATGCCTCGCAGCCATAAAACCAAAACATAAAACAGAATCAATATTTTTAACAAATTCAATAAAGACTTTAAAAATAGTCCACATTAAAAAAATCGTTAAAAAAATTTGCTCTTCATCTCCATTCTCTCCTAGGGAAATCAGATGTAATTTTTTCTATCACAGTAGTCAGGAAACAGTGATAATTCCCCAGAAGGAATCTGATGTCACACAAAGGTCTCTTATGTGGGGAATAAATGAGTGGCGAAGGATGACTGATTTTTCCTGGGGATTCAGGTGCTACGAGGAGTGTTCAGGCAGTGTTAATCCCTTTATTGGTCCTTTGACAGGTGGAAGTTGAGCACCCATGCAGTCTAGGAGCAAGAACACTCATCAGATGGTCACTCATGTGACTTATACTCCTTTCTGGGTTCTTGTTGCCAGTTCTCATGAGGCGACCTTACCTCCAGAATGAATTTCCACTGTATTTGGAACAGGCAGAAAGGGTATCTTTTTCAGTTTCTTATGCTTCCCCAAATACAATTGTGATATTTCTCAGTGTGTGATTATGGAAAAGAGAAGATGGAGATAGTCTCAAAAGGAATGAGAGAAATACACAGTGTCTTACATTCAGATATGGAAGAGGGATTTAGCACAGACCAGAACATAAGATTGTTTTACAGTAACTTTGGGAAGCTTCCTTGATGGCTCAGTGCGTAAAGAATACAGGACTGCAATACAGGAGACACAGGACACATGGTTTGGATCCCAGATTCAGGAAGATCCCCTGGTGGAAGGCTTGGCAACTCACTCCAGTACTCTTAGCTGGAGAACTCCCCTGGACAGAGTTGCTGGTGGACTGTAGTCTATGGGGCTGGAGAGAGTCAGACATGAGTGAGCAGCTAAACAGCAACAATGAGCCCGCTGGCTTCACTTCCCAAGACTTTCTCACACCATTGTTAAAATTTGTCAAAACCCATTATAGCAAAAGTAGGAATCTGTCAATGATTGGAGGTGACATTTACTATTATTCTGCATGGCCCATCATGCAATTCACATATTTAACTCAGAATTATTTGGCAAGAACCTGCACGAGGGAGATCATTCACAGAACCTCTAAAGGTCAAAATTTTCTTGTGACTTTGAAGGATGATCAGGAGATAGAAACCAACACAGAAACCAACCTTCCCTCAACTGTAGGAAAAATCAGGAGTGAATACAACACTATTTTTAACAAATTCAATAAAGACTTTAAAATAGTCCACATTAAAAAATCGTTAAAAATTTGCTCTTCATCTCCATTCTCTCCTAGGGAAATCAGATGTAATTTTTCTATCACAGTAGTCAGGAAACAGTGATAATTCCCAGAAGGAATCTGATGTCACACAAAGGTCTCTTATGTGGGGAATAAATGAGTGGCGAAGGATGACTGATTTTTCCTGGGGATTCAGGTGCTACGAGGAGTGTTCAGGCAGTGTTAATCCCTTTATTGGTCCTTTGACAGGTGGAAGTTGAGCACCCATGCAGTCTAGGAGCAAGAACACTCATCAGATGGTCACTCATGTGACTTATACTCCTTTCTGGGTTCTTGTTGCCAGTTCTCATGAGGCGACCTTACCTCCAGAATGAATTTCCACTGTATTTGGAACAGGCAGAAAGGGTATCTTTTTCAGTTTCTTATGCTTCCCCAAATACAATTGTGATATTTCTCAGTGTGTGATTATGGAAAAGAGAAGATGGAGATAGTCTCAAAAGGAATGAGAGAAATACACAGTGTCTTACATTCAGATATGGAAGAGGGATTTAGCACAGACCAGAACATAAGATTGTTTTACAGTAACTTTGGGAAGCTTCCTTGATGGCTCAGTGCGTAAAGAATACAGGACTGCAATACAGGAGACACAGGACACATGGTTTGGATCCCAGATTCAGGAAGATCCCCTGGTGGAAGGCTTGGCAACTCACTCCAGTACTCTTAGCTGGAGAACTCCCCTGGACAGAGTTGCTGGTGGACTGTAGTCTATGGGGCTGGAGAGAGTCAGACATGAGTGAGCAGCTAAACAGCAACAATGAGCCCGCTGGCTTCACTTCCCAAGACTTTCTCACACCATTGTTAAAATTTGTCAAAACCCATTATAGCAAAAGTAGGAATCTGTCAATGATTGGAGGTGACATTTACTATTATTCTGCATGGCCCATCATGCAATTCACATATTTAACTCAGAATTATTTGGCAAGAACCTGCACGAGGGAGATCATTCACAGAACCTCTAAAGGTCAAAATTTTCTTGTGACTTTGAAGGACTTCAGATGATCAGGAGATAGAAACCAACACAGAAACCAACCTTCCCTCAACTGTAGGGAACTCATTTAATATTCAGTAAGATTCACGTAACCTAGATACTTGTCACTAGTCAACAAAACGAAAGGCTCAGGTGGAAAGAGCTTTTTCTTTTCTCCAAAATAGATGTAAACATTATAGCAACTACTACTCTAATGGATAGTAGAGGACTAATTATAATGTTATATCAGTCCTAGGCTCTGAACTTGAACTTCCATGAAGAAAGATGAAGTTCTGAGCATATTTTTGACTCATATTTTTGCCTCTATTCATTTTTCCTATGAACTGATGATTGGTTTTTTTTCCTGAGTTAAAAAAAAAATCTCATAGAAGGTTTCTGTTGACTTTGAAATAAAAAAATACGCAGCCATAGTAAACATAAAGAATATTTCAATAAAAAATGTGCAGTGAGGGCTTTCCTGGTGGTCCGATGAGTTAAGAGTCTGCCTTGCAGTGCAAGGGGCACCAGTTTGATCCCTGGCCTGGGAAGATCCTGTGGAGCGGCTGGACCGGTGTGTCCAATTACCAGCCTGCACTCTGGAGCGCATGTGCCCAGAGCCGGTGCTCTGAAACTGCGATGGGAGGCCAAAGAATAAAGATGGATGAAAATAAATACAAATAAAAGAGGCATGATGGGGAAAAAAGAAAAAAAATATGCAATGAGAAGGCTAAGTAGAGGAAGAAGATGCCGAAGAGTTCAATTTTAAACAACTTTTATAAAAATTTTAAAGGTTACATCCCATTAACAGTTATTACAAAATATTGGCTGTGTTCTTCATTTTGTACAACATATCCTTTTAGCCTGTCTTATTGCCAGTATTTTCTACTTCCTTTTCTCCCACCCTTTCATTGTTCCTCCCTACCAAGATAGGTTTTGTTCTTCAAAAAATTTCTGTGGGAGAGGGGCAAAATAGGTGAGGAGGATTAAGAAATATGAGCTCCTGGGTAAAAAATAAGTTATAAAAATGTAATGTACAACACAGGGAAAATGGTTGATATTTTATAATAACTTTTCATAGAGTATAATCCATAAAAATATGAAATTTCTATGTTTACATCTGAAATTAACATAATAATTGTAAGTCAACTATACATCATATATTCTTTGATTTGACTTTGCTTTGATTGTTTCTCTTCATTTAAAATATAGCAGTTTCTTTTCAGAAGAGGAGAGATCACACTTAGCTGGAATCTGTAGGCAGAATGGACTATGTGAATGTAAGTTCTTGGGACTTCTGGGCATTTTTGTACTTTCCCAGGGAGTAGATTTGCATATAAGTGCCATCTTCTCTTTACCTTGTGGCTGAAGCAGATTCCTGTCAGATTTTTTCTTTTGGTCTGAAAATAAATAGCATAAATCTCAAAAGAGTAATATGAAGAATAGAAGAAATAGACAAGGGCAAAAGCAATTGGAGAATTAGGACAAGAAGTCTGGCATGGATTTGGTCAAAGCCAAGAAGACAGCAAAGTTTGAGTAAAATCATAAGCAGACAGCTTTCACAGTTTTCATGATAATGGAGAGCGCACCTTCTAAATGACAAGAAATAGTTTCTACAAGGTTACTTGATAATATTGTATACTGTGGCTGTCATTCAGCCATTAAAGTATGAAGTCAGTAAATATATGAAACTGTGGACCCTCTGTAATAACTAGTATGTTCATCAACTAGAATCACATTCCTATGTCTGTTACACAGGAAAATTATGTATGTCATAGACTGAATTTTTGTCTTGGTTACAGTTATTAGTGCCTACAGTTAAGTTAAAAAAGCACTCAGACATCTGGAGATATATTTTAATTAATCATATTTTGCACTTCTTAGTCTGAGTTTCATGACTGAGATAAAATATTACTCAAGATTTCCAATGGACTAAGTTCTGTTAGACATTATAATAGTTTATCATGCATGCTTCCAGTATGTGAGGTAGGAATTCACTATATCTGATAACTGGTGGGTTACTAGTCTTAACCTAGATACTATTTATCTTTGTGCTGAATCATAGCTTATCATTGTGCTCTTGTCTCTTAAATATTTAATATCTGTATGTTGCCCGCAGTGTCCTATTTAGATTCCATCAGTGTGAATAACATGTATTTTGGAAGGCAGACAGAGAAACTGTTGGAGGCAGGTGCCTGAACTGCAGTGAGGTGAGGAATTGCTGATAGCTTCCTGAGATGACTGACATCTGTCTCCTGCTATTCCCTTCTCTCTTGCACTCTTAAAACGAGAAGCTTTCCCTGGTAATTTCTCTTTTATCCCTTTCAATCATAACAGTAACATTGGCTTCTGATTTTCTGCTTGTACTGTCTAGGGTATTCTTCTGATCAAACCCATATTGATGTAGTCCCCCTGAAACTGACCCTGGCCATTCGATTCATTATTCCCCTATTTACATCATCAGTTAAATAACATTCTGTCTGATCTTATATTTCTTTGTAAGTGGCATAAAGAAATAAGTATTTATTCTGGGAGACTACTCCATGTTCTTGTTGGTTTAAATTACTCGTAATATATAAAACAGAATTCTTTTCTCCTCTCCTCAAGGCCTAATACTGTTTCCTTTTCTTCTCAATCTCAGCATAACATACAGTACTATAGACGAAAGCATATTTTCTAAGATCAGATATTTCCTTCAAGATAATAAATTGTATTAGTAAGGATACTTCTGACAAATATCTCATGATTTTTGATCAAAGGTAGATCCATTTTTTTCTGGATTTAAATAAAAAATGACAATGATATTTCTATTTTAAAACAGTTTGTGATGGCATTTGAATCAACTTTTTGTAAAACAGCTTTTAAATAAAGCAGAAAGAAATGGGCTTTTGCTTTGCTTACTGAACTGTTACTTTTCCTAATTAGATGATTATGTGCTTATGCAGAGGTCAGAATAATTAAGTTTATATCTACTCATCAAGCCATGATGGTAGAAGTCAATGGCAATAATTGATTGCATACATTCAAAGAACTGTAAACGATAACTGGAAAAAAAAATTCACCCATTTAGTGACGATAATGTTGTAAAACATATGATAAAAACTAAAAAATAATAATAATAATAATAAGCAAGCATATAGGACTGGCCAAAAACTTTGTTTGGGTTTTTCTGTTATGTCTTCCGAAAAACCTGAATGAACTTTTTGGCCCGCCATATATCACTTAGAAAAATTATAACTATTTAATTCTATTGGATCTGGTTATACTTAATACTCTACCTTCTTATATGTTTACCACCTTCTTCTACTGTTCCTCATGTATATTTATTTAGTACTTGAAAAATTTTTAAAATCTTGCAAATTCACCTACATGACAAAAATAATGGAAGAAAACACAGATCTTAAATAGATGAACTTCTATCGCTAATGAATTTTTTTTGGTCAAATGTAGCAGCCAGTACATACTTATAATTATCTTTTTCACAGACTTTATTTAATATAATTATAGAATCAAAAAAAGTGACATATTTTAGTAGTTTCATTTACCTCTTGACTTGATGGAAATAGAAAATGAGTTGTTTTAAAATTGTTTAGTTTGGGAATAATTCATACATACAGGCAAGTGGATGCATTTGCAAGCACTGTTTAATTGACGGACACCTACACCTGCTAACCACAGGTTATGAAGTAGAAAGTAACCATGGCTTTAGAAGCACTTTCACCTTTCCTAATTGTATCCCTCTCTCACTCTCAGAGGCAACTAGCCATCTAACATGAATTCCTTCGCTTTTCTTTATAATTTATGGACACTGTAGTTATACTTGCCAAACACATTTTTTAGCTGTGAAAAGCTGAGAAACAATCTCAAAGTTAGCTGTGTAAGGAAAGGACAAATTAGCACACCTAGAAGCGACTAAGCCAAATAGGGTGTTTGGATTACAGTCTGACTTGAGCTTCCCTGAGACTTTATAAGAGCCCCTTCTGGAAAAGTTAACCATCAACATCAGAGAGGAGTCTAGTGAAACATTTGCCTCACCTCAGTGGAATCATGTATCAGGGTTATAGTGCCAGCACAATGCACCTCCAGCCCTAATAAGTTCAGGCAGGGCAGACCACGGGCTACTCTGTGTGTTTTGCTTCTAAATTTACCATGGTGCTCACCAAATCTTAGAAGGAGGTTGAAACAGAACAGTTCTCTTGGATTAAAGGAATATTTTAAATTGATCCAGGCTTTGTGGCATGGAAGGACAAGAACTTCACTGCCACATTGTCAAGACTAATGTCCGCAGCTTAAAGGTCGGGAAAGCACCAGGGGCTTTTCCTGAGTTGGGAAAATACCCTGAAGAAGAAAATGGTTTGAAACAGAACAGGGTCATCTTGGACTCTCACCTGAATGAACTTTTGGCCCGCCATATCACTTAGAAAAATTATAACTATTTAATTCTATTGGATCTGGTTATACTTAATACTCTACCTTCTTATATGTTTACCACCTTCTTCTACTGTTCCTCATGTATATTTATTTAGTACTTGAAAAATTTTTAAAATCTTGCAAATTCACCTACATGACAAAAATAATGGAAGAAAACACAGATCTTAAATAGATGAACTTCTATCGCTAATGAATTTTTTTTGGTCAAATGTAGCAGCCAGTACATACTTATAATTATCTTTTTCACAGACTTTATTTAATATAATTATAGAATCAAAAAAAGTGACATATTTTAGTAGTTTCATTTACCTCTTGACTTGATGGAAATAGAAAATGAGTTGTTTTTAAAATTGTTTAGTTTGGGAATAATTCATACATACAGGCAAGTGGATGCATTTGCAAGCACTGTTTAATTGACGGACACCTACACCTGCTAACCACAGGTTATGAAGTAGAAAGTAACCATGGCTTTAGAAGCACTTTCACCTTTCCTAATTGTATCCCTCTCTCACTCTCAGAGGCAACTAGCCATCTAACATGAATTCCTTCGCTTTTCTTTATAATTTATGGACACTGTAGTTATACTTGCCAAACACATTTTTTAGCTGTGAAAAGCTGAGAAACAATCTCAAAGTTAGCTGTGTAAGGAAAGGACAAATTAGCACACCTAGAAGCGACTAAGCCAAATAGGGTGTTTGGATTACAGTCTGACTTGAGCTTCCCTGAGACTTTATAAGAGCCCCTTCTGGAAAAGTTAACCATCAACATCAGAGAGGAGTCTAGTGAAACATTTGCCTCACCTCAGTGGAATCATGTATCAGGGTTATAGTGCCAGCACAATGCACCTCCAGCCCTAATAAGTTCAGGCAGGGCAGACCACGGGCTACTCTGTGTGTTTTGCTTCTAAATTTACCATGGTGCTCACCAAATCTTAGAAGGAGGTTGAAACAGAACAGTTCTCTTGGATTAAAGGAATATTTTAAATTGATCCAGGCTTTGTGGCATGGAAGGACAAGAACTTCACTGCCACATTGTCAAGACTAATGTCCGCAGCTTAAAGGTCGGGAAAGCACCAGGGGCTTTTCCTGAGTTGGGAAAATACCCTGAAGAAGAAAATGACAACCCACTCCAGTATTCTTGCCCGGAAAATTCATGGCCTGAGGAGTCCAGTGGGTTACAGTCTATGGGATCTCAAAAGAGTCGGACACAACTTGGTGACTAAACAACAACAATAAAAAAAACCCCATAATTTGCAGCCTACATTGATTATCCTCATTGGTGTTGATTCAACGCTATTTATGTTTTCTCTCTTTCAGGATACTGTCTTATTCAGATGTTGAATATCTAGATAAGCCCAACATTGTTTAAAACTTTCTCAACAGTTTTTAAAAATATCTTTATATTTTTGTCCTGCTTTCTGAAATGTATTCTAAAACTTTATCTATTAACACCTCTATCTGCCTTTTCATATTTGTGTTTTTTGAGTTTTCATTTGAGTTGGTCAAATGAGTCCCCTCAAATTATTTCCCTCTTCTTTTTATAAAAAATGAAGTTCTCTTCTTAGTTTCATTGATGTGGTATTTCCTCTCACTTTTCTGTGGACATCAGTGTCTGGGAGAATAAAGGGCTGCTGACTTTCTGGTAACTCATTGGAAGCAGAGGACCTAGAAGCCACAGAATTCAGTGAAATCTCATGGTTTTTGCTACAGCTGGTGCCCCAGTGCAGACAGGGGAGTGTGGTCTGCAAGATCACGTATGGATGAGGGCCTCTAGGGAGCTGACTCCTGTCAGGCATTTTTAAAAATATTTAGCAACACATTTCCTTTAGATCCAACTTTACTTCCAGTGTTAGATTACTCTGAAACTGTATTTTCTAAGACTTTGAGAATTCTCTGATCAATTTTAGTTGGCTTTTGTTTTTTTCTCATTTCTAGATTAGGATTTAGCTTTCTTGGGTCTATTAAATAAAGTACAGTAATATAACAGCTTGAACACAGAATTTGTTAACTGATGGCTGTTATTCTGTTATCTTATGTTTCATTCTTGTGTTTTATCTTTAAAAGCATTTTGTTTATTGTAAATTTACAGTAAGAATTTACATTAGATGCCAATATCTAGAAGCCTAATGTGCAAACACAGTCAGTGCCTCAATTTAAAAAACTATGTTCCATGTCTTCTAATAATCTATAATGGAAAAGAAAGTGGCAGAGAATCTGAATATCTTTGTTGTACACTTGAAACTAACACAATATTGTAAATCACTTATGATGCTATTTTTGTTTAGTCACTAAGTCATGTTTGACTGTTTTGTGACTCCGTGGACTTTAACCCACCAGGCTCCTCTGTCCATGTTATTTCCCAGGCGAGAATACTGCAGTGGGTTGGCATTTCCTTCTCCAGGGATCCATCTTATGTCTCCTGGATTTGTTACCACTGAGCCAAATATACATCAATAAAAAAACATTCAGGAATGAAAAAAGTCTAATCTGTTTATCCCTGTGAAACAATTGATATAGTAAGATAGAAATTAATGTACCTATTAAGACTGATTTTTTTTTAATGGAAGAAAAGTTTAACAAATTCTAAACGTATGCTTCTTATGAGTAGATTCTTAGCAAGAACTCTGCTTCTCTTTTGTAATGTCTTTAAGGACCTAATAAATATTGTGCTAGCCTCTGCTTACTAGGTCATTAGATTCGCCACAGAGTTTTCAGTTCCTCTTAGTAGAATTATTTCTAGAATAAAATGCTCAGTTCCTACGTTATAAAGAACACCGGTCAAGGAAAAGAAATGCCCTTAAACTACGGTTTTATTAACACAGAGCATTGTCTCACATTCCTCTGGTCTGCAAGATCACGTATATGAGGCTTAGACTGACTCCTGTCAGGCATTTTTAAAATATTTAGCAACACATTTCCTTTAGATCCAACTTTACTTCCAGTGTTAGATTACTCTGAAACTGTATTTCTAAGACTTTGAGAATTCTCTGATCAATTTTAGTTGGCTTTTGTTCTTCTCATTTCTAGATTAGGATTTAGCTTTCTTGGGTCTATTAAATAAAGTACAGTAATATAACAGCTTGAACACAGAATTTGTTAACTGATGGCTGTTATTCTGTTATCTTATGTTTCATTCTTGTGTTTTATCTTTAAAAGCATTTTGTTTATTGTAAATTTACAGTAAGAATTTACATTAGATGCCAATATCTAGAAGCCTAATGTGCAAACACAGTCAGTGCCTCAATTTAAAAAACTATGTTCCATGTCTTCTAATAATCTATAATGGAAAAGAAAGTGGCAGAGAATCTGAATATCTTTGTTGTACACTTGAAACTAACACAATATTGTAAATCACTTATGATGCTATTTTTGTTTAGTCACTAAGTCATGTTTGACTGTTTTGTGACTCCGTGGACTTTAACCCACCAGGCTCCTCTGTCCATGTTATTTCCCAGGCGAGAATACTGCAGTGGGTTGGCATTTCCTTCTCCAGGGATCCATCTTATGTCTCCTGGATTTGTTACCACTGAGCCAAATATACATCAATAAAAAAACATTCAGGAATGAAAAAAGTCTAATCTGTTTATCCCTGTGAAACAATTGATATAGTAAGATAGAAATTAATGTACCTATTAAGACTGATTTTTTTTTAATGGAAGAAAAGTTTAACAAATTCTAAACGTATGCTTCTTATGAGTAGATTCTTAGCAAGAACTCTGCTTCTCTTTTTTGTAATGTCTTTAAGGACCTAATAAATATTGTGCTAGCCTCTGCTTACTAGGTCATTAGATTCGCCACAGAGTTTTCAGTTCCTCTTAGTAGAATTATTTCTAGAATAAAATGCTCAGTTCCTACGTTATAAAAGAACACCGGTCAAGGAAAAAGAAATCAGCAAATTTTCCTTCAATTAAGAATCCTGTACTGGATACATAAGTTTTATTCATCTTCAGTATTCCTAAGTCAGGAGCAATGTAGCTCTGGACACCATCTCTAATTCTCTGAATGACAGAGAAATTTGAGGGCATAGTTCTGCAATTTGAGGACTGCTAATGTGCTGAAGAAACTGTTGTGATAAATCAAAATTATGCAGCAATAACTGTAACGGTATCCTCCACACAATATAGAAATCTTCCTTTTGTCGAGGACTGTAGCGACTGATTACGTGGTTGCTGGCAGAAAAAAAACAAAACTCCTGGATTAGAAACAAAGGAGTTTACTACTCACAGCTATAGCAATAGCCAGAGTATTAGAGTTCTTGGACATGTTCGCCAAGCTCAGTTCTCGCTAAGTGGTATAGAGAGGGCCAGTTAACACCAGCGTATGTAGGGGTTATATCACAGGAGAGAAATTGTGGTTTTCAATTTTTTTTTAATGGACAGCAAAAGAGACTTGGTATTTCCTCCAAAAGGAGTTATTACCTTTATTATACCGGGCAGAATGTGTACCTGCCCTTTGTTCCAGAGGGAGACGCTATGGGTATAAGGCTGTAAACCAACCTGACTTTAGCTTAATGTGAAACATTATTTCTTTCTTCCAAGATTATTTGCTATACAAACATTCTTCCAATGGAAAAGAGAGCAACTATTTGCCTTGCTCACAAAATATGCAGAAAAGTGAGAGAGACTGATGCAGATTTTTCCTCCACCACAATGCAGCCATTTTCAAGAGTGAATTTCATTCTCTTGTACTTAACCTTGAGTCATCAGAGTCAGTTGTCATTCTTAAATAAATAAATTTGTCTGTTTATTTTTATAATTTTTGTTATATTGGAGCCTAGTCAATTAGGAATGTTGTATTCATTTTAGCTGTACAGCAAAGCGATTTAGTTATATATATACATGTATCTACTCTTAATGAATTTAAAAGGGAAATTACTGTAACATATTTTTATACTATATTAGCATATTACTAGGACTTCCCAGGTGTCTCAGTGGTAAAGAATCTGCCTGAAATGCAGGAGACCAGGGTTTGATCCCAAGGTCAGGAAGATTCCCTGGAGAAGGAAATGGCAACCCATTCCAGTGTTCTTACCTGAAAAAGCCCATGGACAGAGGAGCTTGGAGGGCTATAGTCTAAAAAAAGAGTTGGATTCAACTAAGTCCCCCCACCCCTCCACATAGCATATTACTATGGCTTCAGGAGAGAAAGATTTTATTAAAAATGAAGTTAGACGTCACTTTGTATTTTTAAACCTCATAATTCCATTTGGGTCAGGATATTTTTGCTATATACAGGAATTTATCTCCCCCCAAAGGTTATTTGTATCTTCTTGTGCTCTTCTGTACATTACCATTTAGAATTACTCCCTAAAGCTATTATATGAAAATTAATTACATTGTGATAACAAACCATACTGTACATTACCTAAACAGAGCAATATTTTTGCTATAGATCAGATCTTATTTCATTAAATACTTGCACTCATAAAAAACTCTCAGTGAATTATAATTTTGTTCTCTAAGGTAAATATTTTGGAAAATCACTATGAAAAATATCAACCTTGGAAAACATCCTTAAGCAAAGACTTTAAGATTTCTTTTCAAACTTAGCAACTCATCAAAGTAATATTTCTTAAAATTGTCATTATTTCTACCTAATTTACCTTGAACATCCACACACTAATCTTTAGGGAAAATGTCAAAATTGACAAAATGTATGACAAAATTAGTATTAGCTGAATTTAGTCTTAAAAGTCATTGTGATTCCAGCCCTTCATTTCTGCATAACTTATTCTGCATTTTATATGCTTTTAGCTTGTCTATGCCTAGTGAAATCTTACATCTATTTCAAAACTCAGTTTGAATGCCTCCTCCATGAAGAATTTCCTGTTTCACTCTGTTAGAATGAATCATTGTTTCCCCAGTTTTTCCATCACAGAACATGGTTGATATCTCTCAGGTCACATTCATCTAATACTGTTTTCTACTTTTACTTTCTTCTCTACCAAGATGTTGTTGGAAAAAATCTGTCTGGAACAGTCTGGTGTCCCTTATATAACTTTTACCATAGTTTGTTTAAATCCTTATGCTTACAGAGAGATGTGCCTGGAAATACACAAAATTTGTGAGGACTTTAAATTAAAGGTCAGGAAGATTCCCTGAAGTTAGACCTGAAAAGCCCATGGACAGAGGAGCTTGGAGGGCTATAGTCTAAAAAAAGAGTTGGATTCAACTAAGTCCCCCCACCCCTCCACATAGCATATTACTATGGCTTCAGGAGAGAAAGATTTTATTAAAAATGAAGTTAGACGTCACTTTGTATTTTTAAACCTCATAATTCCATTTGGGTCAGGATATTTTTGCTATATACAGGAATTTATCTCCCCCCAAAGGTTATTTGTATCTTCTTGTGCTCTTCTGTACATTACCATTTAGAATTACTCCCTAAAGCTATTATATGAAAATTAATTACATTGTGATAACAAACCATACTGTACATTACCTAAACAGAGCAATATTTTTGCTATAGATCAGATCTTATTTCATTAAATACTTGCACTCATAAAAAACTCTCAGTGAATTATAATTTTGTTCTCTAAGGTAAATATTTTGGAAAATCACTATGAAAAATATCAACCTTGGAAAACATCCTTAAGCAAAGACTTTAAGATTTCTTTTCAAACTTAGCAACTCATCAAAGTAATATTTCTTAAAATTGTCATTATTTCTACCTAATTTACCTTGAACATCCACACACTAATCTTTAGGGAAAATGTCAAAATTGACAAAATGTATGACAAAATTAGTATTAGCTGAATTTAGTCTTAAAAGTCATTGTGATTCCAGCCCTTCATTTCTGCATAACTTATTCTGCATTTTATATGCTTTTAGCTTGTCTATGCCTAGTGAAATCTTACATCTATTTCAAAACTCAGTTTGAATGCCTCCTCCATGAAGAATTTCCTGTTTCACTCTGTTAGAATGAATCATTGTTTCCCTAGTTTTTCCATCACAGAACATGGTTGATATCTCTCAGGTCACATTCATCTAATACTGTTTTCTACTTTTACTTTCTTCTCTACCAAGATGTTGTTGGAAAAAATCTGTCTGGAACAGTCTGGTGTCCCTTATATAACTTTTACCATGGTAGTTTGTTTAAATCCTTATGCTTACAGAGAGATGTGCCTGGAAATACACAAATGTGGGAAATTTGTGTGATGGACTTTGTAAGGATGCAGGGGGCTTAGTGGTAAAGAATCCCCTTGCCAATGCAGGAGACTCAAGTTTGACCCCTAGGCTCCTGCTAGGCTCCTCTGTACATGAGATTTCCCAGGCAATAATACTGGATTGGGTTGCCATTTCCTCCTCCAGGGGGTCTTCACAACCCAGAGACCAAACCCACATCTCCTGTGTCTCCTGAATTGGCGGGCGGATTCTTTACCACTGAGCCACTGGGAAGCCCCCTCACTCTTTCAGAGGAAAATAAGAAGAGTGAATCACTTCATGTGTGTTCTACTTATAGATGGATTTGGGAATGCAATGGAATAACAAATTTCATTACTGTGGTGATGAGTTTGGGGGCTATCTCAAATTTTTGTTGAATATTTCAGTTCAAAGATATTTTTCATCTTTGAGATATTATTTCTCACTTGTTTAAGAAAAAGAGCAATGATGACCCAAATTGTTACCTAGCTTCATCCCGGGGTTATATTTTTAATATAAATTTTGTAAGAAACACACAGCTTTTAGCACAAGACTTTCCTTGGGAAATACCAGTTTTACCCTGTCATCTGCTCATCTCCTTTGTTCTTCAAGAGACAAAAGGGGGCACTGTTTTAATTTGTTCCTGAATCTCCTATAAATGCTTCCACCTTGCTCTATTATTCTGGTCAGAAAATAATTTTTAAATGTTCATTAATTTCCACTTGGGTTACCTTCATTCTGAAACAGGAGGAGTCTTCAGATGGATTTTATGTCTGGATCAACTTTCTTCGGTAAGAGTTTATAATTAATGGGCACTGGCAAACAGGGCAGAGTGTGAGCTGCAGGCACCATTGCTGCTCCTCGGGCTGAACTCCTAGAATATCCTTCCACCAGCCAACATTCACTAGTGTGTGTGTGCATGTGTGTGTGCATATATACTTAGCTTCATCTCTTAATTTCATTTTCTTTAAAAAAAACTTTAAAGAAAGGGGTACTAGAGTGTCCCAAAGCACCTAGGTGTTTAAATTTCCATGGTAGTTTGTTTAAATCCTTATGCTTACAGAGAGATGTGCCTGGAAATACACAAATGTGGGAAATTTGTGTGATGGACTTTGTAAGGATGCAGGGGGCTTAGTGGTAAAGAATCCCCTTGCCAATGCAGGAGACTCAAGTTTGACCCCTAGGCTCCTGCTAGGCTCCTCTGTACATGAGATTTCCCAGGCAATAATACTGGATTGGGTTGCCATTTCCTCCTCCAGGGGGTCTTCACAACCCAGAGACCAAACCCACATCTCCTGTGTCTCCTGAATTGGCGGGCGGATTCTTTACCACTGAGCCACTGGGAAGCCCCCTCACTCTTTCAGAGGAAAATAAGAAGAGTGAATCACTTCATGTGTGTTCTACTTATAGATGGATTTGGGAATGCAATGGAATAACAAATTTCATTACTGTGGTGATGAGTTTGGGGGCTATCTCAAATTTTTGTTGAATATTTCAGTTCAAAGATATTTTTCATCTTTGAGATATTATTTCTCACTTGTTTAAGAAAAAGAGCAATGATGACCCAAATTGTTACCTAGCTTCATCCCGGGGTTATATTTTTAATATAAATTTTGTAAGAAACACACAGCTTTTAGCACAAGACTTTCCTTGGGAAATACCAGTTTTACCCTGTCATCTGCTCATCTCCTTTGTTCTTCAAGAGACAAAAGGGGGCACTGTTTTAATTTGTTCCTGAATCTCCTATAAATGCTTCCACCTTGCTCTATTATTCTGGTCAGAAAATAATTTTTAAATGTTCATTAATTTCCACTTGGGTTACCTTCATTCTGAAACAGGAGGAGTCTTCAGATGGATTTTATGTCTGGATCAACTTTCTTCGGTAAGAGTTTATAATTAATGGGCACTGGCAAACAGGGCAGAGTGTGAGCTGCAGGCACCATTGCTGCTCCTCGGGCTGAACTCCTAGAATATCCTTCCACCAGCCAACATTCACTAGTGTGTGTGTGTGCATGTGTGTGTGTGCATATATACTTAGCTTCATCTCTTAATTTCATTTTCTTTAAAGAAAGAAAAACATTGCTACAAGAATACAGGGTTACTAGAGTGTCCCAAAGCACCTGTTAACTTTAAGTAGCCAGAGAACTCTGCCAGGATTCTAATTTCTGTGCTGCAAAATGTGCCAATTTTGTATTATCTCTCCTCTTATAGATCTGTCTCTTCAACACAACTGTATGGTTTTAAAACAAATTCAGAAGAGAGACAGGGAATTCCTTGGTGCTCTAATGGTTAAGATTCCACACTTTTCATTGGAGGAGCCATATGTTTGATGCCTGGTTGGGAAAGAAAGATCCCACATGCCTTGTGATATGGCCAAACACAGAAAAAAAAAAAAGGAAAAAGCAAAAGAGGAAACAAAGATACCATAGCTTTGCACTTACATATGGAATCTGAAAAAAATAAATAAATAAACCATCGACACAGAGAAGAGACCGGTGGATGCCAAAGGTGACAGATAGGGTGTGGAGAGGGTGAATGGGATGAGAATGTACAAACTTGAGTTATAAAATGAACAAATCATGGGGATGTAATGTACAGCATGGAGACTATAGCTAATGATACTGTAATGCATATTCAAAAGTTGCTAAGAGAGTACCCGGGCTTCCCTGGTGACTCAGTGGTCAAGAATCCTCCTGCCGATGAGGGAGACGCAGGAGATGCAGGTTCAATCACAGGGTCAGGGAGATCCCCTGAAGGAGGAAATGGCAATCCAGTCCACTATTCTTGCCTGGAGAATCCCATGGACTGAGGAGCCTGGCAGGCTACAGTCCATGGGGTCACAGAGTCAGATAGGACTTGGTGGATAAACAACAACAACGACAATGAGAGTACATATTAAAAGTTCTCATCACACACACATGTTTGTAACAACGGATGGTGATATATGCTAACTAGATGTATTGTGTTCAGCATTTGCATTTACTTCCTTTTGTGAATTAGCCTTTGCGTATTTATCCTACAATTACAAATTGATTTTCTGCTAGTAAAAAGAGGGCACTGGCAAACAGGGCAGAGTGTGAGCTGCAGGCACCATTGCTGCTCCTCGGGCTGAACTCCTAGAATATCCTTCCACCAGCCAACATTCACTAGTGTGTGTGTGTGCATGTGTGTGTGTGCATATATACTTAGCTTCATCTCTTAATTTCATTTTCTTTAAAGAAAGAAAAACATTGCTACAAGAATACAGGGTTACTAGAGTGTCCCAAAGCACCTGTTAACTTTAAGTAGCCAGAGAACTCTGCCAGGATTCTAATTTCTGTGCTGCAAAATGTGCCAATTTTGTATTATCTCTCCTCTTATAGATCTGTCTCTTCAACACAACTGTATGGTTTTAAAACAAATTCAGAAGAGAGACAGGGAATTCCTTGGTGCTCTAATGGTTAAGATTCCACACTTTTCATTGGAGGAGCCATATGTTTGATGCCTGGTTGGGAAAGAAAGATCCCACATGCCTTGTGATATGGCCAAACACAGAAAAAAAAAAAAGGAAAAAGCAAAAGAGGAAACAAAGATACCATAGCTTTGCACTTACATATGGAATCTGAAAAAAATAAATAAATAAACCATCGACACAGAGAAGAGACCGGTGGATGCCAAAGGTGACAGATAGGGTGTGGAGAGGGTGAATGGGATGAGAATGTACAAACTTGAGTTATAAAATGAACAAATCATGGGGATGTAATGTACAGCATGGAGACTATAGCTAATGATACTGTAATGCATATTCAAAAGTTGCTAAGAGAGTACCCGGGCTTCCCTGGTGACTCAGTGGTCAAGAATCCTCCTGCCGATGAGGGAGACGCAGGAGATGCAGGTTCAATCACAGGGTCAGGGAGATCCCCTGAAGGAGGAAATGGCAATCCAGTCCACTATTCTTGCCTGGAGAATCCCATGGACTGAGGAGCCTGGCAGGCTACAGTCCATGGGGTCACAGAGTCAGATAGGACTTGGTGGATAAACAACAACAACGACAATGAGAGTACATATTAAAAGTTCTCATCACACACACATGTTTGTAACAACGGATGGTGATATATGCTAACTAGATGTATTGTGTTCAGCATTTGCATTTACTTCCTTTTGTGAATTAGCCTTTGCGTATTTATCCTACAATTACAAATTGATTTTCTGCTAGTAAAAAAGAAAGTTCCTTTTCTGGTCTATTTCCCAACTAACTAGAAGGTGCTATTTCCTAGAGCTCCCCAGAAATTAATAACAGCTACAAGTCCTATGTGTCAAGTTGTAATTTAAACTTCTTACGGGTAAGTAAAGAAATACTTGGAATAGTCAGCTTGCAAGTTTTCTTTTCCCTAATTTGCAATGAATATAAAATATACTAGGAGGTAAAATTTATTCTCAAGTTCATACTTAGGTATAAAAATATCTGCCACCTCCTTTAAAAGAAACTACATATTTTTCTTAGTATTTTTCCACCACAGCTTTTGACTAAAATAGTCATCAACTAACAATTTTAATTATAATAACAACGTGTTCAGTCACGTCCAACTCTTTGTGACCCTATGGAGTATATAGCCTGCCAAGCGTCTCTGTCCATGAAATTTCCCAGGCAAGAATACCGGGGTGGGTTGCCATGCCCTCCTCCAGGGGATCTTCCCGACCCAGGGATCAAACCAGCATCTCTTCTTAGGTCTCCCGCATTGGCAGGCGGATTCTTTACCACTAGTGCCAACAGGGAAACCCATTAAATATATGCATTGCATGCCAAATATGGGTGCACTTTAAATTTAATATCATCTCATTTTACATTTACTCAAGCTAATTCTTTTATATTTTTGGGTGGGAGGGAAGGCCCCACCTTTTTATCTCTATTGTACCGGGCTTCCCTGGTGACTCAGTGGTCAAGAATCCTCCTGCCGATGAGGGAGACGCAGGAGATGCAGGTTCAATCACAGGGTCAGGGAGATCCCCTGAAGGAGGAAATGGCAATCCAGTCCACTATTCTTGCCTGGAGAATCCCATGGACTGAGGAGCCTGGCAGGCTACAGTCCATGGGGTCACAGAGTCAGATAGGACTTGGTGGATAAACAACAACAACGACAATGAGAGTACATATTAAAAGTTCTCATCACACACACATGTTTGTAACAACGGATGGTGATATATGCTAACTAGATGTATTGTGTTCAGCATTTGCATTTACTTCCTTTTGTGAATTAGCCTTTGCGTATTTATCCTACAATTACAAATTGATTTTCTGCTAGTAAAAAAGAAAGTTCCTTTTCTGGTCTATTTCCCAACTAACTAGAAGGTGCTATTTCCTAGAGCTCCCCAGAAATTAATAACAGCTACAAGTCCTATGTGTCAAGTTGTAATTTAAACTTCTTACGGGTAAGTAAAGAAATACTTGGAATAGTCAGCTTGCAAGTTTTCTTTTCCCTAATTTGCAATGAATATAAAATATACTAGGAGGTAAAATTTATTCTCAAGTTCATACTTAGGTATAAAAATATCTGCCACCTCCTTTAAAAGAAACTACATATTTTTCTTAGTATTTTTCCACCACAGCTTTTGACTAAAATAGTCATCAACTAACAATTTTAATTATAATAACAACGTGTTCAGTCACGTCCAACTCTTTGTGACCCTATGGAGTATATAGCCTGCCAAGCGTCTCTGTCCATGAAATTTCCCAGGCAAGAATACCGGGGTGGGTTGCCATGCCCTCCTCCAGGGGATCTTCCCGACCCAGGGATCAAACCAGCATCTCTTCTTAGGTCTCCCGCATTGGCAGGCGGATTCTTTACCACTAGTGCCAACAGGGAAACCCATTAAATATATGCATTGCATGCCAAATATGGGTGCACTTTAAATTTAATATCATCTCATTTTACATTTACTCAAGCTAATTCTTTTTTATTTTTTTTTGGGGGGGGGTGGGGAGGGAAGGAGGGCGGGCGGGTCCCTTCTATTGGTCTTTCATTTTCTAGTCTCATCCATCTTTGTTCTTTGACTCCTGTGGGCCTCCCATCGCGGTGGCCTCTGTCGTTGCAGAGCGCTGGCTCTGGCGCACGCACGCCAGAGCTCTGGCTCAGTAATTGGACACATCGGTCCAGCCGCTCCGTGGCATGTCAGATCTTCCCAGGCCAGGGATTGAACCGGTGCCCCTTGCACTGCAAGGCAGTGTCCTTGCCCACTGGATCATCAGGGAAGCCCTACTCAAGCTAATTCTAAGAAAATTTGACTTGACCCGAAATCCCACACTCAAGTGGGAGCCAGAAAAGGCGATTGGTACTGTAAGAACACATCTTCCCTTGTTTTTATACTCAGACATCTGCTGACTGGCGCAAGTGTGAATTTGAGACCCAACATTCAACCTAAATCCTAGCAAATTGCCTGTATTGCCACATTTTGGACAACATATAAGCAGAAACAGTCACATTCCTTTCTCTTGGAAATTCAAGTAGGACATATTAAAAGAGAAAAACAGTTCCCTGGGATCAGCTGCTCCAAAGCCATGTGAAAAACTGGAGAATTTATGCCATGACACACACAATATAAAGTAAAAGTTGAAACTCTTAATATATATAAGAATTATCTGGTGGAAATAGAATAAATGATAAAACTCATTTGATATAAATATGAAAAGAAGAACACACAGGAATAACCCAATCCCCCACTAAGGGTCTCACATCAGACTAACAGTTCATGGAGTCAAAATAGCATTGGATTAACATTAGCCTCAAAAAAAAGAAAAAAATTAGCCTCTTACTCATCGTCCCGACTGAAGACAAGAGCGACTGCAAGTTCCTTCCATGGACTGTGTTCTTTTTTCATCCCCTTATTATTAAAGGATTATTTTGTAAGACAACTCTGCCAGACTCAGCCCTAAGGCACACATATTATCCTTATTTTACAAAAGAGAAAATAAGATTTAAAGTATTAAAGAAGTCGCCCAAGGTTATGCATTTCAAAAGTGGTGGAAATAATTTGAGGTAAAGTCCTTCTACCTCTAAAATTTGCATGCTAAACTACACTGAATTCTTTCCCATGATTGACTCATCCTGTTCTTCCAATGAAACCTTGATGTAGATGGTTGACAGTGAGTTTGAAAGTTCATTCTAGCTTTCCAGAGAATGTTAGTGAAATTTCATCTATCCACCATTGTTTATACAAAAAAAGGATCAACACTTATTGAAAGTGAAATGCGCTAATTTAGCTGAATTGTGAGGTTATGAGTTACTATCTTCTCTCTTCTAAGGCATGAGTACACTAACTTGGGGTTTTAGTAATATCACTCAGTAATATCAGACATTACTTCACAACACCCTGAAGAAGAAATATAAAGCATATTTCTATTTTGAGAGTAGAAAAGGAAGCTCAAATAGCTAGTTTGCTTGCATAAAAAATATCACACTCAGTTAATGGTGAATAATAAAAAAAACATATTAAAAATCTTCCTTTATAGCACTCTTTCCAATACACCCAGGGCTTTCCAGGTGGCACTAGTGGTAAAGAACCCACCAGCCAGGGTGGATAGGAATAAGAAACACACACAAGTTCAGTCCCTAGGTTGGGAAGATCCCCTGGAGAAGGACATGGCAACACACACCAGTATTCTTGCCAGGAGAATCCCGTGGA
The DNA here is from genome assembly GCA_022376925.1 of Tragulus kanchil. Lineage (NCBI taxonomy): Eukaryota > Metazoa > Chordata > Mammalia > Artiodactyla > Tragulidae > Tragulus > Tragulus kanchil. The sequence goes on along the minus strand of JAIOJX010000003.1, from coordinate 68,671,582 downwards.
TAGAGACTCGTGGGCTACGGTCCATAGGTCACAGAGTTGGACACAACTGAAACAGCTTAGCACACACGCTAATATTTAACAAAGCTGTGTACATGTCCAAGCATGAGCGAAAGAGTGGGACAGGGATCGAGGTGAGGAATTAAAGGCTTATGGTGAACCAGATAACTAGGAAACACTGCACCAAATCCCCACTAAGGGTCTCACATCAGACTAACAGTTCATGGAGTCAAAATAGCATTGGATTAACATTAGCCTCAAAAAAAAGAAAAAAATTAGCCTCTTACTCATCGTCCCGACTGAAGACAAGAGCGACTGCAAGTTCCTTCCATGGACTGTGTTCTTTTTTCATCCCCTTATTATTAAAGGATTATTTTGTAAGACAACTCTGCCAGACTCAGCCCTAAGGCACACATATTATCCTTATTTTACAAAAGAGAAAATAAGATTTAAAGTATTAAAGAAGTCGCCCAAGGTTATGCATTTCAAAAGTGGTGGAAATAATTTGAGGTAAAGTCCTTCTACCTCTAAAATTTGCATGCTAAACTACACTGAATTCTTTCCCATGATTGACTCATCCTGTTCTTCCAATGAAACCTTGATGTAGATGGTTGACAGTGAGTTTGAAAGTTCATTCTAGCTTTCCAGAGAATGTTAGTGAAATTTCATCTATCCACCATTGTTTATACAAAAAAAGGATCAACACTTATTGAAAGTGAAATGCGCTAATTTAGCTGAATTGTGAGGTTATGAGTTACTATCTTCTCTCTTCTAAGGCATGAGTACACTAACTTGGGGTTTTAGTAATATCACTCAGTAATATCAGACATTACTTCACAACACCCTGAAGAAGAAATATAAAGCATATTTCTATTTTGAGAGTAGAAAAGGAAGCTCAAATAGCTAGTTTGCTTGCATAAAAAATATCACACTCAGTTAATGGTGAATAATAAAAAAACATTTTAAAAAATCTTCCTTTATAGCACTCTTTCCAATACACCCAGGGCTTTCCAGGTGGCACTAGTGGTAAAGAACCCACCAGCCAGGGTGGATAGGAATAAGAAACACACACAAGTTCAGTCCCTAGGTTGGGAAGATCCCCTGGAGAAGGACATGGCAACACACACCAGTATTCTTGCCAGGAGAATCCCGTGGATAGAGACTCGTGGGCTACGGTCCATAGGTCACAGAGTTGGACACAACTGAAACAGCTTAGCACACACGCTAATATTTAACAAAGCTGTGTACATGTCCAAGCATGAGCGAAAGAGTGGGACAGGGATCGAGGTGAGGAATTAAAGGCTTATGGTGAACCAGATAACTAGGAAACACTGTCTCAGCACCAAATCTCCAAAGATTCCCATTAAGCTGGGTTTTATAGGAAAACTTCTTTTGAATCTCCAGCCCCAGCTAAATAGGAGTTTCTAGAGCTGCTTCATGGGTTTCCCAGAAAATGGCTACACAGTTTGAAAATTCTACAGTTTGTATGAAAGGCTGGAATGGTAAGTGTTGACTCCTTGTTTTCAATAAATGATGTTACCTTCTCAGCTATTTATTTGTTGGCTGTCCTGGGTCTCCGTTGCTGTGCAGGCTTTAACTCTAGTTGTGAGTGCAGGCTACTCTCTAGTTGTGGTGCACAGGCTTTTCATGGCAGGGGATTCTCTTGTTGCAGTGCACAACCCCTACAGTGTGCAAACTTCAGTAGTTACAACACGTGCGCTCCGTCGTTGTGGCTCCTGGGCTCTAGAGCACAGGCTCAGTAGCTGTGGTGCACGGGCTTAGTTGCTTCACAGGATGTGAGATCCTCTGGGCCAGGAATCAAACTCATGTCTCCTGTATGGGCATGAGGAGTCTTCACCATCGAGCTATCAGGGAAGTCTCAGCCTCAATTTTGCACTAGTTTTTTCATTTTTCTTTATGATATTTTAAACTCTTTATTTTACCCTTATATCAAGAAAGCTTGAAGCAGATCTTTTGATTCCTGTTTTCTTCCTTCCCTGGAGGCATAAATGAGCTGGAAAAATATAAAGCATATTTCTATTTGAGAGAAAAAAGGCTCAAATAGCTAGTTTGCTTGCATAAAAATATCACACTCAGTTAATGGTGAATAAAAAAAAAACATATTAAAAATCTTCCTTTATAGCACTCTTTCCAATACACCCAGGGCTTTCCAGGTGGCACTAGTGGTAAAGAACCCACCAGCCAGGGTGGATAGGAATAAGAAACACACACAAGTTCAGTCCCTAGGTTGGGAAGATCCCGGGAGAAGGACATGGCAACACACACCAGTATTCTTGCCAGGAGAATCCCGTGGATAGAGACTCGTGGGCTACGGTCCATAGGTCACAGAGTTGGACACAACTGAAACAGCTTAGCACACACGCTAATATTTAACAAAGCTGTGTACATGTCCAAGCATGAGCGAAAGAGTGGGACAGGGATCGAGGTGAGGAATTAAAGGCTTATGGTGAACCAGATAACTAGGAAACACTGTCTCAGCACCAAATCTCCAAAGATTCCCATTAAGCTGGGTTTTATAGGAAAACTTCTTTTGAATCTCCAGCCCCAGCTAAATAGGAGTTTCTAGAGCTGCTTCATGGGTTTCCCAGAAAATGGCTACACAGTTTGAAAATTCTACAGTTTGTATGAAAGGCTGGAATGGTAAGTGTTGACTCCTTGTTTTCAATAAATGATGTTACCTTCTCAGCTATTTATTTGTTGGCTGTCCTGGGTCTCCGTTGCTGTGCAGGCTTTAACTCTAGTTGTGAGTGCAGGCTACTCTCTAGTTGTGGTGCACAGGCTTTTCATGGCAGGGGATTCTCTTGTTGCAGTGCACAACCCCTACAGTGTGCAAACTTCAGTAGTTACAACACGTGCGCTCCGTCGTTGTGGCTCCTGGGCTCTAGAGCACAGGCTCAGTAGCTGTGGTGCACGGGCTTAGTTGCTTCACAGGATGTGAGATCCTCTGGGCCAGGAATCAAACTCATGTCTCCTGTATGGGCATGAGGAGTCTTCACCATCGAGCTATCAGGGAAGTCTCAGCCTCAATTTTGCACTAGTTTTTTCATTTTTCTTTATGATATTTTAAACTCTTTATTTTACCCTTATATCAAGAAAGCTTGAAGCAGATCTTTTGATTCCTGTTTTCTTCCTTCCCTGGAGGCATAAATGAGCTGGAAATGAGCCTGAATTCAGGCAGCAAAAAGATTCAAGGCATACATGTCACCACCCTTTCAGCTTTCAATTATGAGCTTTCAGTATGAAAATGATTACATCTGAAATATATTGGTGTGTTTATTGGTATAGTGATCTGGCAAATTTAAATAGCTTAGTCTAAAGCCTAATTTATAAACAACAAAAAGATATTTGGGGGTTGAATTTAAAGTTCCACTTTGGAGGAGAACTATCATAAGACATCCCTTATATGTGAAATTTAAAAAGAAATCATACAAATGACTTGCAAAATGGAAAGAGACTCGCAGACTTAGAGAACAAACTAATGGGTGCCAGGGGAAGGATGGAGGGAAAGGACAGTTAGGGAGTTTGAATGGACGTGTATACACTGCTATCTTTAAAAGAATAACCAACAAGGACCTACTGTATAGCACAAGGAACTCTGCTCAATGTTATGTGGCAGCCTGGAGGGGAGGAAAGTTTGGGGGAGAATGGATACAGGTAGGTGTATGTCTGAGTGCCTTCACTGTTCCCCATGAAACTGTCATACCATTGTTAATCAGCAATATCCCAACTACAAAATAAAAAGCTCAGAGAAAAAAAAGTTCTCTGTAAAGTATTCGTGTATTCTTCCTGCTTTTCACCACTTGAAATTAGAGATTCTCTTTATGGCTGCTGAGCCCTTGAGGCAGCATGAAGCCTAGCACTGTGTACGCATCTGCAGGCACGTTTATTTTTCCATCCCTATTAGTGGATAGACAGATCCTGCTGCCAGAGCTTCTGGGAGGTGGAGGCGGGTGGGAGGAGCTCGCTGCACTTCTTAGTGGGAGGCTGGCAAAATGACGGACTTCCAGGTCAAAATTGCTTCACAGGATGTGAGATCCTCTGGGCCAGGAATCAAACTCATGTCTCCTGTATGGGCATGAGGAGTCTTCACCATCGAGCTATCAGGGAAGTCTCAGCCTCAATTTTGCACTAGTTTTTTCATTTTTCTTTATGATATTTTAAACTCTTTATTTTACCCTTATATCAAGAAAGCTTGAAGCAGATCTTTTGATTCCTGTTTTCTTCCTTCCCTGGAGGCATAAATGAGCTGGAAATGAGCCTGAATTCAGGCAGCAAAAAGATTCAAGGCATACATGTCACCACCCTTTCAGCTTTCAATTATGAGCTTTCAGTATGAAAATGATTACATCTGAAATATATTGGTGTGTTTATTGGTATAGTGATCTGGCAAATTTAAATAGCTTAGTCTAAAGCCTAATTTATAAACAACAAAAAGATATTTGGGGGTTGAATTTAAAGTTCCACTTTGGAGGAGAACTATCATAAGACATCCCTTATATGTGAAATTTAAAAAGAAATCATACAAATGACTTGCAAAATGGAAAGAGACTCGCAGACTTAGAGAACAAACTAATGGGTGCCAGGGGAAGGATGGAGGGAAAGGACAGTTAGGGAGTTTGAATGGACGTGTATACACTGCTATCTTTAAAAGAATAACCAACAAGGACCTACTGTATAGCACAAGGAACTCTGCTCAATGTTATGTGGCAGCCTGGAGGGGAGGAAAGTTTGGGGGAGAATGGATACAGGTAGGTGTATGTCTGAGTGCCTTCACTGTTCCCCATGAAACTGTCATACCATTGTTAATCAGCAATATCCCAACTACAAAATAAAAAGCTCAGAGAAAAAAAAGTTCTCTGTAAAGTATTCGTGTATTCTTCCTGCTTTTCACCACTTGAAATTAGAGATTCTCTTTATGGCTGCTGAGCCCTTGAGGCAGCATGAAGCCTAGCACTGTGTACGCATCTGCAGGCACGTTTATTTTTTCCATCCCCTATTAGTGGATAGACAGATCCTGCTGCCAGAGCTTCTGGGAGGTGGAGAGCGGGGTGGGAGGAGCTCGCTGCACTTCTTAGTGGGAGGCTGGCAAAATGACGGGACTTCCAGAGGTCAAAATTGGCTTTGCAGCCGCAACATGCCACTGTCCGTTAAAAATGAGATCTTGAGCTGCTTTTCACTTCTCCAGAAGGCAATGCCACCTGTCACAGAATGCTGCAGCCCCTGCTTAGATTTTGATAAGCAATTTCCTTTTAGGGTTATTTTCCTAATGAAAGGTCTAAACTGATTGAAAAGGTGTGTGTGTGTGTGTGTGTGTGTGTGTGTGTGTGTGGCTAATGTACCGAGGGGTGAGGAAAAAAATTCAATCCTAAGAAACTAAAAAGAGTAGTTTTAGAAAGGTATTTATATTGAGTCATCAAACTTACAGGCGGAGTGGATGTTAGAATTCATCTGCTTCTCTCATTTACACATAATGAAGCTGACACTCCTAACAGTTCAGCATCAGATGTTTGTAATATTAAGTGACAAAAATGGAAACTAAGACCCATTTCTCCAAAATCTATACATATTGTTCTTTACTTTAAAAACCAAACACATTTTAAGAGGATCATAACCCAATTTATTTTCAAAATTAAAAATACATTTTTGTCACCTATAAAATATTCTTGAACATTCTGTTAATTAAATGAAAATGAATTATGTTTAATTTGGGTGAATTTTAAATTTTTTTCTGATAAGTTAAATAAGAATTCAATTTTTATAGTCCATAGAAATAAATTAAAAACTGCAAGGAGATAGTCATGCTTACCTTTTAATCTATCATGTATCAGAATTTGGGGAGAATGGATACAGGTAGGTGTATGTCTGAGTGCCTTCACTGTTCCCCATGAAACTGTCATACCATTGTTAATCAGCAATATCCCAACTACAAAATAAAAAGCTCAGAGAAAAAAAAGTTCTCTGTAAAGTATTCGTGTATTCTTCCTGCTTTTCACCACTTGAAATTAGAGATTCTCTTTATGGCTGCTGAGCCCTTGAGGCAGCATGAAGCCTAGCACTGTGTACGCATCTGCAGGCACGTTTATTTTTTCCATCCCCTATTAGTGGATAGACAGATCCTGCTGCCAGAGCTTCTGGGAGGTGGAGAGCGGGGTGGGAGGAGCTCGCTGCACTTCTTAGTGGGAGGCTGGCAAAATGACGGGACTTCCAGAGGTCAAAATTGGCTTTGCAGCCGCAACATGCCACTGTCCGTTAAAAATGAGATCTTGAGCTGCTTTTCACTTCTCCAGAAGGCAATGCCACCTGTCACAGAATGCTGCAGCCCCTGCTTAGATTTTGATAAGCAATTTCCTTTTAGGGTTATTTTCCTAATGAAAGGTCTAAACTGATTGAAAAGGTGTGTGTGTGTGTGTGTGTGTGTGTGTGTGTGTGTGGCTAATGTACCGAGGGGTGAGGAAAAAAATTCAATCCTAAGAAACTAAAAAGAGTAGTTTTAGAAAGGTATTTATATTGAGTCATCAAACTTACAGGCGGAGTGGATGTTAGAATTCATCTGCTTCTCTCATTTACACATAATGAAGCTGACACTCCTAACAGTTCAGCATCAGATGTTTGTAATATTAAGTGACAAAAATGGAAACTAAGACCCATTTCTCCAAAATCTATACATATTGTTCTTTACTTTAAAAACCAAACACATTTTAAGAGGATCATAACCCAATTTATTTTCAAAATTAAAAATACATTTTTGTCACCTATAAAATATTCTTGAACATTCTGTTAATTAAATGAAAATGAATTATGTTTAATTTGGGTGAATTTTAAATTTTTTTCTGATAAGTTAAATAAGAATTCAATTTTTATAGTCCATAGAAATAAATTAAAAACTGCAAGGAGATAGTCATGCTTACCTTTTAATCTATCATGTATCAGAAACATACCAAAGTGTGTAGGACACAGAAGATGCACACTAAATATATGTTGACTATCAATATATTTAATAATTAAATATATGCTATATTTTGAAGAAACTTTACTAAAACATGAAACCTGAACCTTCAGGAACTTGTACTTCATTGAGGAAGACAAACATTAAAACAATTAAACATAACACAAAGTCCAATAAAACAAACTTACAAAACACACCATTTATGTGAAAGTTGCAAAAGCACTGAATTGAAGATGGTGATTTTCAAAGTATCTACATGTAATCAGAGTTATATTCTTATTTAAAAATCTACTGTTTAACAGTTCAAGTTCCATTTAATCACAAAATATATTAAAATTTTTTACAGTTATTGATGTGAATGATCTGAAGCTTTGACCAATTAGTGAAAATGTTGCTAGGAAGTATACATAATTTTCATAATGTGGCACAGTTTTGACTTATATGGAACTGATGACTACATGCAAATACTCATCAATCTCTGGGGACTCATCTAGAAGCACTCTAGTACACATCAAAAGTGCTATCCAGATAGAGGACTAGGAAGGAGGTCAGTTAGACAGATTTGGGCTTCGGTCCTTAGAAGTCTATAAATGTGAATGCTTGGGTCAGATTTTATCAGTTAAATCTAGAATTCATCTTGGTCTGCAATGAATGAAATTGAGTATGAAATGTCCTATTAGGATGGAATTTTTTTAGATTGGTAGGAGAAATGTGTATAACTGAGTTCTGTGACATGGTTTGAGCTGGGGTAGAAAACCCTCAAAGTATTACCTTTGGGAGTGAGCATACTTACGGTATAGATATAGTAACTTACCTTTTTTTTTTTAGGATAATCCCATTTCTCCAAAATCTATACATATTGTTCTTTACTTTAAAAACCAAACACATTTTAAGAGGATCATAACCCAATTTATTTTCAAAATTAAAAATACATTTTGTCACCTATAAAAAATTCTTGAACATTCTGTTAATTAAATGAAAATGAATTATGTTTAATTTGGGTGAATTTTAAATTTTTTTCTGATAAGTTAAATAAGAATTCAATTTTTATAGTCCATAGAAATAAATTAAAAACTGCAAGGAGATAGTCATGCTTACCTTTTAATCTATCATGTATCAGAAACATACCAAAGTGTGTAGGACACAGAAGATGCACACTAAATATATGTTGACTATCAATATATTTAATAATTAAATATATGCTATATTTTGAAGAAACTTTACTAAAACATGAAACCTGAACCTTCAGGAACTTGTACTTCATTGAGGAAGACAAACATTAAAACAATTAAACATAACACAAAGTCCAATAAAACAAACTTACAAAACACACCATTTATGTGAAAGTTGCAAAAGCACTGAATTGAAGATGGTGATTTTCAAAGTATCTACATGTAATCAGAGTTATATTCTTATTTAAAAATCTACTGTTTAACAGTTCAAGTTCCATTTAATCACAAAATATATTAAAATTTTTTACAGTTATTGATGTGAATGATCTGAAGCTTTGACCAATTAGTGAAAATGTTGCTAGGAAGTATACATAATTTTCATAATGTGGCACAGTTTTGACTTATATGGAACTGATGACTACATGCAAATACTCATCAATCTCTGGGGACTCATCTAGAAGCACTCTAGTACACATCAAAAGTGCTATCCAGATAGAGGACTAGGAAGGAGGTCAGTTAGACAGATTTGGGCTTCGGTCCTTAGAAGTCTATAAATGTGAATGCTTGGGTCAGATTTTATCAGTTAAATCTAGAATTCATCTTGGTCTGCAATGAATGAAATTGAGTATGAAATGTCCTATTAGGATGGAATTTTTTTAGATTGGTAGGAGAAATGTGTATAACTGAGTTCTGTGACATGGTTTGAGCTGGGGTGAGAAAACCCCTCAAAGTATTACCTTTGGGAGTGAGCATACTTCTTACGGTATAGATATAGTAACTTACCTATAGGATCAAATTTTAATTCATTTATGATTATTATTTTAAATATATATTTTGCTCAGAGGATAATTGCTTTATATTGTATTGGTTTCTGCTGTACAACAAGGTGAATCAGCTCTAAGTATATGTTTGCACTGACATATATACCCACATATATGTGTGCTTGGACTGAGCAGCTAAGCACACATACACACTACCAGATGTAAAACAAATAGCTAGTGGGAAGCTGCTATAAATCCAAAAGGAAGCTCAGCTCAGTGCTCTGTAATGATGTAGATGGGTGGGATAGGGGGGCGGGTGGGAGGTAGGCTCAAATTTTAATTCTTATGTTCATACTATATAAGCTTACAGCCAAATTAAAAGCTAATTTAAAAGCAACATATATAGGTCTTCATGATGTGCTTTTTGTGATCTCATTTCTGGTCCCATTTATAACTCGACCTTTGTTTTTCTTTCTTTTACTCCTACTTTGGGTTTATTCCATCTTTTAAAGTTCTATTTTAAGCTGTCTCACTTACTTTGGGGAATGATTATAATAGAGTTAAATAAATAGGTAAATAATCCTTATACAACTTCAGGCAGGGAGAGGGGATTAAAGATGGAGCACTGGACCATCCCTGGGAAGACAGCCCAAGCAAGGAGGCTGCATGACAGCCCCTCTTCTACTCTTGCAGAAGAGATTTGCTTCTCTCATTGGTCCTGAGAGTTCTAACCTCTGCAACTAGGTATGTCAGGATGACCTCTTATGTCATACTCATCCATACTTGTGCTACTCCAGAAGACTTGGGTACACTCTACAGCTAAATTCTATTGATATTCAACACAGTTTGGATAGACCGTGCAATTGTACACCTATGTTCAAATGATTTTAATATTATACTCAATTTTAGGGTCACTGGTGTTGACAGGCAAACCTGTGGGGCATATATTAGATTTTATCAGTTAAATCTAGAATTCATCTTGGTCTGCAATGAATGAAATTGAGTATGAAATGTCCTATTAGGATGGAATTTTTTTAGATTGGTAGGAGAAATGTGTATAACTGAGTTCTGTGACATGGTTTGAGCTGGGGTGAAAAAACCCCCTCAAAGTATTACCTTTGGGAGTGAGCATACTTCTTACGGTATAGATATAGTAACTTACCTATAGGATCAAATTTTAATTCATTTATGATTATTATTTTAAATATATATTTTGCTCAGAGGATAATTGCTTTATATTGTATTGGTTTCTGCTGTACAACAAGGTGAATCAGCTCTAAGTATATGTTTGCACTGACATATATACCCACATATATGTGTGCTTGGACTGAGCAGCTAAGCACACATACACACTACCAGATGTAAAACAAATAGCTAGTGGGAAGCTGCTATAAATCCAAAAGGAAGCTCAGCTCAGTGCTCTGTAATGATGTAGATGGGTGGGATAGGGGGGCGGGTGGGAGGTAGGCTCAAATTTTAATTCTTATGTTCATACTATATAAGCTTACAGCCAAATTAAAAGCTAATTTAAAAGCAACATATATAGGTCTTCATGATGTGCTTTTTGTGATCTCATTTCTGGTCCCATTTATAACTCGACCTTTGTTTTTCTTTCTTTTACTCCTACTTTGGGTTTATTCCATCTTTTAAAGTTCTATTTTAAGCTGTCTCACTTACTTTGGGGAATGATTATAATAGAGTTAAATAAATAGGTAAATAATCCTTATACAACTTCAGGCAGGGAGAGGGATTAAAGATGGAGCACTGGACCATCCCTGGGAAGACAGCCCAAGCAAGGAGGCTGCATGACAGCCCCTCTTCTACTCTTGCAGAAGAGATTTGCTTCTCTCATTGGTCCTGAGAGTTCTAACCTCTGCAACTAGGTATGTCAGGATGACCTCTTATGTCATACTCATCCATACTTGTGCTACTCCAGAAGACTTGGGTACACTCTACAGCTAAATTCTATTGATATTCAACACAGTTTGGATAGACCGTGCAATTGTACACCTATGTTCAAATGATTTTAATATTATACTCAATTTTAGCTTTGGCAAATTGCTATTGGTTCACTGGTGTTGACAGGCAAACCTGTGGGTGCATATTATTAGCTTTTCATAAAATGACATTTCGTCTGTAGGCAGAGTAACAAATTTTGAATTTTATGCAAGGAAAGATTGATAGCTGGCACAATTATTAATTTCTGCAGGCTTCCTGTTGGGTGGGTATATGATTTAGAAAAGACATCTGCATTTATGCTCTAATAAAAGAAGGCTCTCTCCTCTCCTTTAATTCTGGAGAGCATAATGCTTTAAGCAACTCTGACTTAAGAGTCCTAATACCTAGGGCTATGTTAATGACTTTTATGAGCAGGTGCATATAAGAAGGTAGAAAATGTTCTGGGTTTGTTCACCACTTGACCCTGGGAAAAGTATGTAATAGCTTTAAGCCTCAGCTTATATTGTAAAACATAAATCTACTGACCCTTCAGGGTTGGTTTGGAAGAGCAAATGAAATAATAGGTTAAATATCCCTAGCGTGGTTCCAATTTGGCAAATGTGAACACTAAAGAAAACCCTCTCTCTGGTCTTTTCATATTTACTTCCGTGGCTTAGTCATACTCAAGGGCTTAGTTGAAACCAAATGGCGTGGAAATTTTTTTCTTCCCAAATTCCTAAAGCAGCTGTATTTTTTTCTCAACTTTTCTCACCAGAAAAATTTAGGTAAAATATTTTAGTCACAGAAATCCAGTAGAGAAAAAAAAATAAAAAATCTAAACCATTGTCCTAAAAGGCAAGGCCTTTGTGCTACAGATATTCTAAATTAAAAAGACTGCTTAGTTACATTGGTTGCTACTGCTTAAGTATGTGAAAAATTGTAAGCATCTTACACATGGGAAATATAGTGACCTGCTAAATATTTGGGAATGATTACATTATATTCTAACTCTGTATCATAGGAAGACACAATACTGTTCATAGAAGTTAGATTTAGGGGAAAAAAGACAAAAAAGAAAATCCTTTAAAAATTCTTCAAATCTATATATTCAAAATAAAGCTTGCTGTGGAAGATTTTGCAATCACCTTGCTCTTCAAATGTGTTGAGAAAGTGTCAGATAGTGAACTTCTGAAATATCATTTAAACACATTGATAAGGGTACAAAAGAACTTCCCAGGTGGCACTAGTGGTAAAGAACCACCTGTCCATTCAGGAGTTATAAGAGATACAGGTTTGATCCCTGGGTTGGGAAGATCCCCTGGAGGAGGGCATGGCAACCCACTCCAGTATTCTTGCCTGGAGAATCCCATGCGCAGAGGAGCCTGGAGGGCTACAGTCCATGGGATGGCAAAGAGTCAGACACAACTGAAGCAACTTAGCACACAACGCATGTAGGGTAGAAAATAAATAGTATTTTTATAAAGCTACTGGATTCTTATTAGAAACTATTAATGTTAAATCCAAGGTAAATTAGAAACTATTAACTTTAAATTCCAGGTAAATGATTGCCATATATATCAGCTAAAAGGCCATAACATGTGTGAGACTGAAGTCTCACTATATGCCTATTTTTAAAATACAGTATACAAATATGCCTCAAAGAGATATAGTTGGGAAGACATGGAATATCTTTCTTGGGACAAAGTGGACCGTGGCATAACATTTCAGAACAATAAAGTGTCTTTCTAAATGTATAAATGAAGTTTAGGAATATATAAAGTTAACCACCCCTTTATCTTACAGCTTAATGTATATAAGCATGTAAAACAGTATTAAACATATGGACTTGATATCTCACAATTACGATTACTCATCATATGAAAATATAGTCACATTCATAACATCATTTCTGCCCAAAATATATTCTGTTGCAATTCTGAATGGATCTCCTGTCTATTTGCAGACATGATCTATCATTTTCAACTTAAGTCTTTTAAGCCCTTTTTAATAAGTGTAGAGAAAAAGGCAAAATTTCTTCCTTTTCTCCCATGTTCTCAGGGTCACTTAAGCCTCTGCCCAGGTATCAGTCTAACGTGCTCCTGGCATGTGACCGCATTAACTTTAACACAGTATGTATAGCTCTGTACTGCCCTTATGCTTAGGAACACATTCAGAGAGGCAAAAACTCCATCTTCCCTTAGGAACTTGTGCATCTTCCCTGTACCATACTTGAAGCAGAATATGAACCAGGCACTTCTACTCTCGGGACTATGCACTACCTGGGTCCTTATTTATATATTTATTTTTGATATTTTTTGATGTGGACCATTTGTAAAGTCTTTATTGAATTTGTTATAATGTTGCTCCTGTTTTATGGCTTTCTCTTTTTTTCGTCACGAGACATATGGGATCTTACCCAGGATGTAATTGGGCATGCATCTGTGCATTCAATTCATCGTTTCAGTAACACACCAGGAATATAGAAGATGTTGGTCTTGTCAGGTTACATTATTATTTCTTTTTTACTTTGCACCATTTCTATTCTCTTTTTATACTCTCTCTTTATTTCTTTTTAATTACCTTGAAAAAATGTGGAATAAATACACTTCAGAAACACACATAAGATCTTTATTTTGGCATCCTTCTATTTCATACTTTGGGATGAATTTTCTATTATTGGCTACAGCAAGACTTCAAGTGATGTTTCAATGCACTTTCTATTAATAAATGAAGGCAAAATAGATGTGACCTATGACGTTCTTGGTTGACAAATTTTTATTTCTAGAAATTAAAAAAAAAGGACCTTCAAAAATATTAAATTGTTGGTGGGAGGTTCAGAGGTTCAGAATCTAACGATTTCTGATTTCCTAACTGATCCTTTCTCCTAATCCTTTTTGAAACTGCCTTCTAGTTTTGACACTATAAAATTTATTAGAAAGAAACCATGCAGAACACTGATTTTATTTTAATAGTGATGAATTAAGATCTAAAAATAAGAAAAGTTAATCCTTCTTTTCATTCAACAGCTTGCCCACTCTATTGTTAGCCATTTTTAATTCCTTCATCCATAAAGTATAAATAATACCTACCCTTGCTTACCTCTTGAGGTACCAAAATAAAGAAATAATCTGTATGTAGGATGAATCATTTGAAAAGACTCTGATGCTGGGGAAAATAGAAAACAGAAGAAGAGGGAGACGACAGAGAACCAGGTGGTTGGATGGCCTCACTGACTCAATGGACATGGGTTTGAGCAAGTGTGGAAGATGGTGAAGGACAAGGAAGCCTGGTGTGCCGCAGTCCCTGGGGTCGCAAAGAGTTGAACACAACTGAGCGACTGAACTGAACTGAATTTTTAAAATTCATAAAAATTGATAATCATACCTTAAGGAATATTGATGAACAATAAATGCATTAAAAGATGACAAATTACAGTGTTGCATAACTTACCAAAATCTGTTGCTCCTATTGAATGTGGACAACCCAGCAGAGATTTCCATATTATTTTTCTAACTCCAAAAGTAAAATTTTATGAAAGATACCATTTAGATGAGTTTTAGAATATTAAACATATTGTTGGTAGAAGAAATGTGAATGCCATCAAAACAGAAGATGTTTGCCAATTTCTTTTCAAAGGAAACAGATAAAACTAAACTGTCTACCAGTTGTACAGCACTAAAATAAACCTGTCCTAATTTTTGAAAATTTTATCAATGACCTTGCAGCTGTGAACTGCACATACTAAATTAAATCAACATGCTGGAAGAAAAGGAGTTGATGACAGCTGTAATCACCAAGTATTTAAATGATGTAAGGGCTGAGAAGAAAAAAAAGAGTGAGGAAAAAATAAATCAGAGCGGGCAGACAATTAGTATCTAGGAAAAGTCAGCAGCTTTCGTGAACATATTCTGTAAAGTAGCATGAGAAATTATCTTTAACATATTGTGCAGATAATTCATTGTCACTGCTCCTCTTCTTACTAAAAATAAGAAAAGTTAATCCTTCTTTTCATTCAACAGCTTGCCCACTCTATTGTTAGCCATTTTTAATTCCTTCATCCATAAAGTATAAATAATACCTACCCTTGCTTACCTCTTGAGGTACCAAAATAAAGAAATAATCTGTATGTAGGATGAATCATTTGAAAAGACTCTGATGCTGGGGAAAATAGAAAACAGAAGAAGAGGGAGACGACAGAGAACCAGGTGGTTGGATGGCCTCACTGACTCAATGGACATGGGTTTGAGCAAGTGTGGAAGATGGTGAAGGACAAGGAAGCCTGGTGTGCCGCAGTCCCTGGGGTCGCAAAGAGTTGAACACAACTGAGCGACTGAACTGAACTGAATTTTTAAAATTCATAAAAATTGATAATCATACCTTAAGGAATATTGATGAACAATAAATGCATTAAAAGATGACAAATTACAGTGTTGCATAACTTACCAAAATCTGTTGCTCCTATTGAATGTGGACAACCCAGCAGAGATTTCCATATTATTTTTCTAACTCCAAAAGTAAAATTTTATGAAAGATACCATTTAGATGAGTTTTAGAATATTAAACATATTGTTGGTAGAAGAAATGTGAATGCCATCAAAACAGAAGATGTTTGCCAATTTCTTTTCAAAGGAAACAGATAAAACTAAACTGTCTACCAGTTGTACAGCACTAAAATAAACCTGTCCTAATTTTTGAAAATTTTATCAATGACCTTGCAGCTGTGAACTGCACATACTAAATTAAATCAACATGCTGGAAGAAAAGGAGTTGATGACAGCTGTAATCACCAAGTATTTAAATGATGTAAGGGCTGAGAAGAAAAAAAAGAGTGAGGAAAAAATAAATCAGAGCGGGCAGACAATTAGTATCTAGGAAAAGTCAGCAGCTTTCGTGAACATATTCTGTAAAGTAGCATGAGAAATTATCTTTAACATATTGTGCAGATAATTCATTGTCACTGCTCCTCTTCTTACTTAGAATAAAATACCCTAAGTTTGTAATTTTATTGTTCCCAAAGCTTCAGTCTTGCACAGAATTCTGACAAATTTCTTTCATGTCTTCATAAGATTTCAGGCTAGATATAATCAAGCCCTATAAAGTGACTTGAGTATATTGCAGGATGGTTCTAAGTGCCATTACGAAAATAGCAAGTGTTTTCTTCAGGAGTACTGTTATTTAAATCCTAAGTTAAATATCTGTCAAGAATAGCTTAACATGGAAAACAAATTATCTACATTATTCAATGCAGGAAGCTAAAGAAGGGATTTAAAAGGAACTAAGACATTTGGCAAGAGAAACATGATAAACTATATTATAAGTAGTTGAAGTAAATACTTGAAATTAAAAATTTAAAGGAAACCAAAAATTAAACAGAAGAATAGCATCCAACTTAATTGATAATCACATTACATTTAATGTAGTCTATGTTACAATCATGGTTGGAGATTTTAGCCCTTCAGCCTCAACTATTGAAAGAAAAATAGACAAAATAATCATTAAGCCAGAAATGATCTTGACAAGAGTATGAACCACGTTGCATCCTAAAACCATAGATTTTTATTAAGGGAATGTAGGCATATTCATCAAGAAAACTCATAATCCTACCATAAAGCACATATCCTTAAATACAGAAGATCAAAATCATACAGACTAAATTTTGTGACCACTAAGACAAACATAAAAATCAATCATTTTACGATATTTTTAATTTTAGCATTAAAATCAGTACTGTGGTGATATTCTTGCAAATGCTTCCTGATGCCTACTTACATGACATTTTCCTTGGTCCTTTTCTGAGATTGAAAATGCTTGGTCAGAAGCATTTTAATTATCCAGTAGTGTTATTATTGTTTTCAAAAGTGTTTAGATCAATATACTTCCACGAATACTATCTGTAGACTTCCCATTGCTGCCTGTTCTCAGCAATACTTGGTACTTTCCAAGGACTCTACCTTTTGTTGAGTATAAAGCTGTAGTTCACTTGATTAGAATTTCCAAGATTACTAATGAAGATGGGCATTTTTCATGTACTTACTGATCATTTATATGTCTTCTTCCATGAAATGCTTGTGCATCTCTTTCTACACATTGTATTCATGTTTTATACTTGTCTTGACTTTTTTATGACTTTCTTTCTCTGAATTTTTTTCTATTGTTTCTTTTTTTTATTCTTTATTTTAAAGGTTTTACAGAGTTTTGTTGTTCACAGACATTGTTAAAAATTTGTCCCCACCCTGTTAAGTACTAGCAAGTATTTTCTTCAGGAGTACTGTTATTTAAATCCTAAGTTAAATATCTGTCAAGAATAGCTTAACATGGAAAACAAATTATCTACATTATTCAATGCAGGAAGCTAAAGAAGGGATTTAAAAGGAACTAAGACATTTGGCAAGAGAAACATGATAAACTATATTATAAGTAGTTGAAGTAAATACTTGAAATTAAAAATTTAAAGGAAACCAAAAATTAAACAGAAGAATAGCATCCAACTTAATTGATAATCACATTACATTTAATGTAGTCTATGTTACAATCATGGTTGGAGATTTTAGCCCTTCAGCCTCAACTATTGAAAGAAAAATAGACAAAATAATCATTAAGCCAGAAATGATCTTGACAAGAGTATGAACCACGTTGCATCCTAAAACCATAGATTTTTATTAAGGGAATGTAGGCATATTCATCAAGAAAACTCATAATCCTACCATAAAGCACATATCCTTAAATACAGAAGATCAAAATCATACAGACTAAATTTTGTGACCACTAAGACAAACATAAAAATCAATCATTTTACGATATTTTTAATTTTAGCATTAAAATCAGTACTGTGGTGATATTCTTGCAAATGCTTCCTGATGCCTACTTACATGACATTTTCCTTGGTCCTTTTCTGAGATTGAAAATGCTTGGTCAGAAGCATTTTAATTATCCAGTAGTGTTATTATTGTTTTCAAAAGTGTTTAGATCAATATACTTCCACGAATACTATCTGTAGACTTCCCATTGCTGCCTGTTCTCAGCAATACTTGGTACTTTCCAAGGACTCTACCTTTTGTTGAGTATAAAGCTGTAGTTCACTTGATTAGAATTTCCAAGATTACTAATGAAGATGGGCATTTTTCATGTACTTACTGATCATTTATATGTCTTCTTCCATGAAATGCTTGTGCATCTCTTTCTACACATTGTATTCATGTTTTATACTTGTCTTGACTTTTTTATGACTTTCTTTCTCTGAATTTTTTTCTATTGTTTCTTTTTTTTATTATTCTTTATTTTAAAGGTTTTACAGAGTTTTGTTGTTCACAGACATGTATGTTCCCAGATCAGTCATATGCATATCCATGATCCCCACCCCTGCTCCCCTCCAGTTCTAATCCCACCCCTCTGGACCATCGTTCCTTGCCATTTGAGCACTCCTATTCCCTTAGCACAATGACAATAGCTATCTTTTCCACACATGACAGTATAGGTTTCCATGTTACTCCCTCCATGCCTCCCCCTCCCTATTTCTTCCCCATAATGTCCCTATGTCTATGCTCTGTCTGTTTTTCCATGAGTTCACTGCATGTGTTATCAAGACTGTCCCACTAGATTCCATATATGTGTGTTAGTGTACTGTATTTGTCTTTCACTTTTTGACTTCCTTCACTTTTTATGATAGGTTCTAGAGCCAGCCACTTCATTAGGACTGAGTCTTCTGCATTTCTTTTAACAGCTGAGTAGTATTCCATTGTATATAAGTACCAGAGCTTCTGGATCCATTCATTCGTCGATGGACATCTAGGTTGCTTCCATGTTCTGGTTATTGTACAGAGAGCTGCAATGAACATTGGGGTACAGGTGCTTCTTTCAGTCTTGATTTCATCAGGATATAAGCCTAATAGTGGGATTTCTGGGTCATAGTGTGCTTCTATTTTTAGTTTTTTAAGGAATCTCCATATTGTCTTCCATAGAGGCTGTATCAATTGACATTCCCACCAGCAATGCAACAGGGTTCCCTTTTCTCCGCACCCTCTCCAGCATTTATTGTCTGCAGATTTTTTGAAGATGGCCATTCTGACGGGTGTGAGGTGTTCTCTCATTGTAGTTTTGATTTGCATTTCTCTAATTATAAGCGAGCATCGTTTCATGTGCTTTTGGGCCATCTGTATGTCCTCTTTGGAGAGGCGTCTCTTTAGATCTTTTTCCCATTTTTTGATTGGGTTGTTCGTTTTTCCTGTGCTGAATTGTCTGAGTAGATTTTGGAGATTAATTCTTTGTCTGTTGTTTCATTTGCTATGATTTTCTCCCACTCTGTGGGGTGTCTGTTCAGCTTTTTTGTAATTTCTTTTGCTGTACAAAAGCTTTTAAGTTTCACGAGGTCCCACATGTTCATTTTTCTTTTCAGTTCTGCTATTTTAGTAGATGGGTCAGAGAAGATCTTGCTTTGATTTATGTCCTTGAGGGTTTTGCCTATATTCTCCTCTAAGAGTTTGATGGTTTCTGGTCTTACAATTAGGTCTTTAATCCATTTTGAGTTGATCTTAGTGTGTGGTGTCAGGGAATGTTCCAACTTCATTTTTCTGCATGTAGCTGTCCAATTTTCCCAGCACCACTTGTTGAAGAGGTTGTCTTTGTCCCATTTTATAGTTTCGCCTCCTTTGTCAAAAATAAGGTACCCATAGGTGCGTGGCTTTATCTCTGGGTTCTCTATCTTTTTTCCATTGGTATATAGTTCTGTTTTTGTGCCAGTACCATACTGTCTTGATGACTGTTGCTTTGTAGTAGAGTCTGAAGTTGGGGAGGCTGATTCCTCCAGCTCCATTTTTCTTTCTCAGGATTGCTTTGGCTATTCGAGGTCTTCTGTGTTTCCATATGAACTGTGTGATTCTTTTGTCTAGTTCTGTGAAGAATGTCAATGGAAGTTGAATAGTATTGCATTGAATCTGTAGATGATATTTGATAGTATGGTCATTTTCACAATATTGATTCTTCCGACCCAGGAACATGGAATATCTCTCCATCTGTTTCAGTCTTCTTTAATGTCTCTCATGAGTGTCTTGTAATTTTCTGTGTACAATTCTTTTGTTTCTTTGGGTAGGTTTATTCCTAGATATTTGATTCTTTTGGTTGCAATGGTGAAGGGGATTGCCTCTTTGATCTCGTTTTCTGATTTTTCATTGTTTGTGTATAGGAATGCCAGTGATTTCTGTGTGTTGACTTTGTATCCTGTGACTTTGCTGAATTCGTTCATTAGCTCTAGTAGCTTTGTAATAGTGTCTTTGGGATTTTCTATGTATAATATCATGTCATCTGCAAAAAGAGAGAGCTTGACTTCTTCTTTTCCAATCTGGATTCCTTTTATTTCTTTCTCTTCTCTTATTGCTGTTGCTAGAACTTCCAGGACTATGTTGAATAGTAGTGGTGAAAGTGGGCACCCCTGTCTTGTTCCTGATCTTAGAGGGCATGCTTTCAGTTTTTCACCGTTGAGGATAATGTTCACTGTGGGCTTCTCATATATGGCTTTCACTATGTTGAGATAGGTTCCTTCTATGCCCATTTTCTGAAGAGTTTTTATCATAAATGGATGCTGTACTTTGTCGAAGGCTTTTTCTGCATCTATTGAGATGATCATGTGATTTCTGTCTCTAAGTTTGTTGATATGGTGTATCACGTTGATTGATTTGCGGATGTTGAAGAAGCCTTGCATGCCTGGGATGAACCCGACTTGATCATGATGTACGAGTTTTTTGATGTGTCGTTGAATTCTGTTTGCTAGGATTTTGTTGAGGATCTTGGCATCTAAGTTCATCAGAGAAATTGGTCTGTAGTTTTCCTTTTTTGTGTTGTCTTTGCCTGGCTTGGGTATGAGGGTGATGGTGGCTTCGTAGAATGTGTTTGCAAGTTTTCCTTCCTGGGCAATTTTTTGAAAGAGTTTTAGAAGGACAGGCATTAGCTCTTCTTTAAATATTTGGTAGAATTCGGCTGTGAAGCCATCGGGCCCTGGGCTTTTAGTTTTGGGTAGATTTTTAATCACAGATTCAATTTCTGAGCTTGTGATTGGGTTGTTCAACTTTCTGTTTCTTCCTGGCTCAATCTTGGGAGATTAATCTTCCCCAAGAAACTGTCCATTTCTTCCAGGCTGTCCAGTTTGTTGCCATAGAGTTGCTCATAATATTCTCTTAGAATCCTTTGGATTTCTGCATTACCTGTTGTAATCTCTCCTTTTTTGTTTTTGATTTTGTTGATCTGGTTCTTCTCTCTCTTTCTCTTGATGAGTCTGGCCAGTGGCTTGTCAATTTTGTTTACCTTTTCAAAGAACCAGCTTTTTGTTTTATTTATCTGTACTATAGTTTCTTTCATTTCTTTCTCATTTATTTCTGCTCTAGTCTTTATAATTTCTCTTCTGCTGGCTTTGGGATGTTTTCATTCTTCTTTCTCCAATTGTTTTAAGCAGAGGGTTAGGTCATCTGCTTCATATTTTCCTAGTTTCTTGAGGTGGGATTGTATTGCTATAAATTTCCCTCTTAGAACTGCTTTTGTGGTATCCCATAGGTTTTGCACAGTCGTATGTTCATTATCATTTTCTTCTAGGATTTTTTTAATTTCTCTTTTGATTTGCTCAGTAATCAATTGGTTTTTTAGGTATGTGTTGTTTAATCTCCATGTGTTTGTGTTTTTAGCATTTTTTCCCCTGTAGTTGATCTCTAGTCTCATTGTTTCTTTATATTCTTACTCCAGTGTCATTTGTTTCCTCTTGGTTTAATTTTCTCATTCATTACTAAAAGATAGCTCAGTATAAATTTCTACTTGATAGTTCTATTACCTAACATTTTGAACACATTTTTCCAATATATGTTAACTTTCTTAGTGGTTCCTTTGTATGTGATCTTTCTTTTCTTTCTTGCTGAATCTAATATTTTCTTAGTGTCCTGCATCCTCACTGCAATAGTACCAGATGTGGCTTTATTTTGTATTATTAGGAAAACTCACTGAATTATTTAAACTCAAGCTTTCAAGTCTTTCATTTTTTTTTCCTGGAATACTCTCAAATGTTATATCCTTAAATTATCCCTCCCGTCACTTTTGGAACTCTGTTTAAAAGAATCTAAAATTTTCTCATTTATTGTACATATATCTTTAACTCATATTTTGCATCTCTACTTGTATTTTGATGGTGTATAATTCCATAGACATGTATTTTGTGGTTAATTCATTTTAATGAATCTGCTATATTATTGATTTATTTCATTTTATTTCAATTATTATTTTTTGATTTTTAGAAGTTCTTTGATTTGCTTAAAAAATCTTTCTGGCTATTTTGGAGAGCGTTTTAATCCATAATTCTTTTGTTTTAAGTTCATTTTCTTTTTAACAGTTTTGTACATGATTCATCATTTTATGTTATCTCTGATAATTTCTTCTGAAATTCTCTAAAGTTTCCCCCTTATATCCACTTATTTTGATTAATTTCTTTGTTTTTCAGTGCTATCCTTTGAATTAATTGTGCTTAAAAATTAGCTTGAGAATCTTTATATAAAGAGGTTTTCATTCAGGAAATTTAAACCTAATTCTGAGTATTCCAAGGAATCCTTTAATTCTTCCCTAGAAGGCTTGTAATCATGTATACAGTATGAATTTAACTTCTACACTCAAGTGAGGTGTATCTTCAATACAAAATCCCAGGAGAGATCATTTTAATCTGGAGCCAAAACACTGTTTTCCCTAGGGATCCTTTTGTTCACAGCTGTATTTCAATTCCTTCTTTTACAGTCACTTCTGAGGGAGTAGTCCTTCACTATTCAATCTATAAAAATAGTAATATCTGTGAGAGATTTAATCCTCCTCGGTGTGGAGAAAAATATTTTCTCATTCATTACTAAAAGATAGCTCAGTATAAATTTCTACTTGATAGTTCTATTACCTAACATTTTGAACACATTTTTCCAATATATGTTAACTTTCTTAGTGGTTCCTTTGTATGTGATCTTTCTTTTCTTTCTTGCTGAATCTAATATTTTCTTAGTGTCCTGCATCCTCACTGCAATAGTACCAGATGTGGCTTTATTTTGTATTATTAGGAAAACTCACTGAATTATTTAAACTCAAGCTTTCAAGTCTTTCATTTTTTTTTCCTGGAATACTCTCAAATGTTATATCCTTAAATTATCCCTCCCGTCACTTTTGGAACTCTGTTTAAAAGAATCTAAAATTTTCTCATTTATTGTACATATATCTTTAACTCATATTTTGCATCTCTACTTGTATTTTGATGGTGTATAATTCCATAGACATGTATTTTGTGGTTAATTCATTTTAATGAATCTGCTATATTATTGATTTATTTCATTTTATTTCAATTATTATTTTTTGATTTTTAGAAGTTCTTTGATTTGCTTAAAAAATCTTTCTGGCTATTTTGGAGAGCGTTTTAATCCATAATTCTTTTGTTTTAAGTTCATTTTCTTTTTAACAGTTTTGTACATGATTCATCATTTTATGTTATCTCTGATAATTTCTTCTGAAATTCTCTAAAGTTTCCCCCTTATATCCACTTATTTTGATTAATTTCTTTGTTTTTCAGTGCTATCCTTTGAATTAATTGTGCTTAAAAATTAGCTTGAGAATCTTTATATAAAGAGGTTTTCATTCAGGAAATTTAAACCTAATTCTGAGTATTCCAAGGAATCCTTTAATTCTTCCCTAGAAGGCTTGTAATCATGTATACAGTATGAATTTAACTTCTACACTCAAGTGAGGTGTATCTTCAATACAAAATCCCAGGAGAGATCATTTTAATCTGGAGCCAAAACACTGTTTTCCCTAGGGATCCTTTTGTTCACAGCTGTATTTCAATTCCTTCTTTTACAGTCACTTCTGAGGGAGTAGTCCTTCACTATTCAATCTATAAAAATATTAATATCTGTGAGAGATTTAATCCTCCTCTGTATGGAGAAAAAATATTTTATTTTGTCCTAACATCAATTCAACTTCCTATTTCTTCCTTTTTTAAAATTTTTATTTTATATTTCTTCTTTGTTAATTTCATTTATTTTCTTGGGGATTTCATTAATATTTTATAAGTTTAATAAGACATTGAAAATTATGTTTGTTGTAACAGATCCAGAGTCAGGATTTTCTTTTTTAATTTTGACCTCTTTTATTGGTTATTTATTTATTTATTTTCATCCATCTTTATTCTTTGGCCTGTGTGGGCCTCCCATTGCAGTGGCCTCTCTCCTTGCAGAGCATGGGCTCTGGGTGCATGCGCTCCAGAGCGCTGGCTCGTAATTAGACACACCTGCACAGTGGTCCTCAGGCACACGAGATCTTCCTGGGCCAGGGACGGAACTGGTGCTCCTTGCACTGCAAGGTGAACTCTCTACCCACTGGACCACCAGGGAAGCCTCAGAATCAGGATATTTTTTAAGCAGAATAGCTGGTCCATGATACTTTTAAAAGCAGAAAAGTCAATATTGTTATTATTTGTAATAATAACAAAGTAATATTGTAAAGTAATATTGTTATTATTTGTGATTTTTTATAATATACCATAATCTGGTGATAAATAATAATTAATATTTGACATACTTTTTGGTTTAAGGATTTCTATAGAAAACAGTCTAGTGGTTTTTTTTTTTTTAAGCCTTTTTTTTGATGTGGACCATCTTTCAAGTCTTTACTGAATCTGTTAACAATATTGCTTCTGTTTTCTGTTTGGGTTGTTTTTTGGCCGCGAGGCATGTGAGATCGTACTGCCATGACCTGGCATCAAACCAGCATCCCCTGTACTGGAGGGTGAAATCTTAACCACTGGACCACCAGGGAAGTTCCCATAATAGTATAGTATTAAAATCAGCCTTTCTGTCAAAATGCCATTACTCATCTCTTATAACTTCCAACATATAAGACTTTCTATCCTGGTACCATATAAAAGCACATCCCTGACATTTAGTAGAAAACATTTAGTCATTTGTTTTACAAGGAGATGTTGGGCTTCTCCATAAAACTAAAATGAATGTGAAAAGCAAGTCAAAAATATGTTTCAGGTAAGTGAGATTGAGAGAGAAATTATTTTATTTCAAACACTCCCACTAACTGGGGCTCAAGCAAGCCTCTGTGGGAGTTAAGCACTTGCTAGAGTACAGTAGGCAGAGAGAAGAATGAGAATTTTCATTTTATGTGTAAGTGACGGAAAATTAGCTTCAAGATGGAGGTTAGAAACTACAGCTGGGAAAAAGAGAAAGGACCAAGTTTTAGACATGCTTTAAAATTATTCCAATTTCAATTTCAGTCAATTTCAGTAGAAAAGTATTCAATTGAAAGGGAGAAAAAATCAGCTACTATTTTAAGCTTCTTCATTTTTATGTTCTGCTGACTTAAAAGTAAGAACTAGCTAATCAGATTCAAACCTATGTGATGTCATTTAGAAAACAGACACAGCATGTATGAGTGTGGATGACACTTTTACAATTTAAAATGCTGCTTCTCCAATTCTCCTGTCAACACTGGCTAAGAAAAAAGACATGCCTTATACTATATACACTCGTTGGATGATTCTATTTTGTTGTAGGGATAAACCTGAAAGAAATTTTCATTCACATTAATGTTCCGATTGTCTCCTCAAAACTGAGTTTGATGGAGGATCACTCAAAAAAGCTATTTAATAATAAATTAAAGCATACTATAGTGTTGCACTGATCACTGAGAAAAGTTGATCACAGTTCACTTCAAATAACTGAAGAAATACCTCTCACTGTATCCAGGTAATTAAAAATTGTTACTAAAGGGCTTCTGCTGGTGGTCCAGTGGGTAAGGACACCGCCTTGCAGTGAAAGGGGTGCCGGTTCGATCCCTGGCCTGGGAGGATCGCACGTGCCGTGGAGCGGCTGGACCGATGTGTCTAATTACCGAGCCGGAGCTCTGGCGCGCGTGCACCCAGAGCCGGTGCTCTGCGACAACAGAGGCCACCGCGATGGGAGGCCCACAGGAGCCAGAAAATAAAGACGGATGAAAATAGAGAAATGAAAGACCAATAGAAGTGGCCCACCCATCCTCCTCCCTCTGCACCCCACCCCTCAAAAGATAAATAAATAAAATTTAAAAAAAAAATGTTACTAAAGAGAAACTGATTCCATCATATATGATATTGAAAAGATGATTCTGTATTGTACTTATACTCTATTGTCTGTGTGACTCAGTAGGGGGAAAAACACATTTTATCACATAACTGATAATGTGGTTTATGAATATTACTAGCATTTGTGAGTTTTGTGGGTTTTTTAAAGCAGTTAATAAACATGAAATATTTCTAGAAAAGACTAAGAGGTTTCTCTGTCTTCTTTTCTAATTTTTTAAAAAAGTTTTGGCCTCTTTTATTGGTTATTTATTTATTTATTGTCATCCATCTTTATTCTTTGGCCTGTGTGGGCCTCCCATTGCAGTGGCCCCTCTTGTTGCAGAGCACCGGCTTTGGGCGCATGTGCTGCAGAGCATTGGCTCCTAATTGGACACACTGGTGCAGCCGCTCTGTGGCATGTGGGATCTTCCCGGGCCAGGGATCAAACCAGTGCCCCTTGCACTGCAAGGTGTACTCTTTACCCATTGGACCACCAGGGAAGCCCATCTGCCTTCTCAAGATAAAATTGCAGTACAATTTTCTCTTTCAGTATCTATGAAATATAAAAGTATGTAGACTGTTGCTTTTGTTTTTCGAGAAACTGGTTAATTTTCCACTCGCAGACTTGGCTAGTTCTGCACTCACACATAAATGTGTAGCTATGGAATGAAGTTATCAAAATTTTTACTTTAAGTTTTGTCTTTCAGCTTAATATAGAAAAAGCAAAAACTGCCTTAAATCTTTAAAGGAATGAAATTAAAGGCAATTACAGGTTCATCTGATTAGAACATTATTAGCTTGAATACAATTGAGTTATCACAGATGGTGTAAAAAATAAAAGTAAAAGAAATGATAAATTATCCCACTTGGCTGAAGGAATAATAAGTTTTCTATATAAGACAAAAGTGAAAACAAACATATACTTTTACATAGTACACTACTGTGTAATAAACAAAAGTATTTTAACTCTCTGCATCTGCTTTTCCAAAGCATGGATTAAATAAAATATTATTAAAAGTTAAAAATTAATGTGATATCTTTTTGAGAGTCTAAAATTTTCAGGATTTTATTTCAAAATAGTTAAAGAAATATAATAGAATGGTACAATCTAAGTAAGGGACGTCTTCTTTTGAATATAATGGAGTAACTTGTACAAACCAAATATACTATCAAAAGACATAAGAAAAAAGTCATATATACTGCTATATGCTATTATAGTTTATACTCTATGTATTAGCAGCTTCCCTCATGGCTCAGACAGTGAAGAATCTGCCTGCAATGCAGGAGATGTGGGTTTGATCCCTGACTTGGGAAAATCAACTGGTGAAGGGTATGTATTGGAAATATAGATAATAAAGTTTTGTGAAGGCATTTGAGAATTATTGTGAGAAGCTATATTTATGCACAAATGTTTCAGAAAAGGAAGAAAGGTGAGCCATCATTCTAGTCTCTGGTAACCTCAGGACATTTGCACATTCTGCACAGGAGGTAAGATGCTAGACATCCAGGCCAAGGGCCTGATCAGAAGGATACTGTGCAAAGACAGAAACACTGACTATACTTTTGGCAATTTGTCAGGGACAGAAACATAAAATTCATAAAAATTTGAAACCAGAATCTGCCTTCTCAAGATAAAATTGCAGTACAATTTTCTCTTTCAGTATCTATGAAATATAAAAGTATGTAGACTGTTGCTTTTGTTTTTCGAGAAACTGGTTAATTTTCCACTCGCAGACTTGGCTAGTTCTGCACTCACACATAAATGTGTAGCTATGGAATGAAGTTATCAAAATTTTTACTTTAAGTTTTGTCTTTCAGCTTAATATAGAAAAAGCAAAAACTGCCTTAAATCTTTAAAGGAATGAAATTAAAGGCAATTACAGGTTCATCTGATTAGAACATTATTAGCTTGAATACAATTGAGTTATCACAGATGGTGTAAAAAATAAAAGTAAAAGAAATGATAAATTATCCCACTTGGCTGAAGGAATAATAAGTTTTCTATATAAGACAAAAGTGAAAACAAACATATACTTTTACATAGTACACTACTGTGTAATAAACAAAAGTATTTTAACTCTCTGCATCTGCTTTTCCAAAGCATGGATTAAATAAAATATTATTAAAAGTTAAAAATTAATGTGATATCTTTTTGAGAGTCTAAAATTTTCAGGATTTTATTTCAAAATAGTTAAAGAAATATAATAGAATGGTACAATCTAAGTAAGGGACGTCTTCTTTTGAATATAATGGAGTAACTTGTACAAACCAAATATACTATCAAAAGACATAAGAAAAAAGTCATATATACTGCTATATGCTATTATAGTTTATACTCTATGTATTAGCAGCTTCCTCATGGCTCAGACAGTGAAGAATCTGCCTGCAATGCAGGAGATGTGGGTTTGATCCCTGACTTGGGAAAATCAACTGGTGAAGGGTATGTATTGGAAATATAGATAATAAAGTTTTGTGAAGGCATTTGAGAATTATTGTGAGAAGCTATATTTATGCACAAATGTTTCAGAAAAGGAAGAAAGGTGAGCCATCATTCTAGTCTCTGGTAACCTCAGGACATTTGCACATTCTGCACAGGAGGTAAGATGCTAGACATCCAGGCCAAGGGCCTGATCAGAAGGATACTGTGCAAAGACAGAAACACTGACTATACTTTTGGCAATTTGTCAGGGACAGAAACATAAAATTCAGAAAAAATTTGAAACCAGAATCTTGGTTATAAAGAGGAAAGAGCATCCAAGATATGAGCCCCCCAATCTGTTCCTTTTCCTTTAAAGTTTCTTTCTTTTTTTTTTTAAATTTTTTTGCAACTGTATACACCAAGAGGGTAAAATGCAGAATACATTTTCCAGACTGCATGTTGAGGAGCTAATTTTAGTTCAGAACCTTATTAGTATTTGAAGATTTTTAAGCATGGGTGAATGATATGATTAGAGCTGGAGAAAACTAACTTGGTAGCAGATTGTAGGCTGGATTAGAGAAAACACTTTCTGTAAGAGAGAAGGCCAGACAAGATATAATTAATAAAATTTAAATCAGGAAGTAAATATAACTTCAGCTAGGTTGCTGGAAGTAAAAATAGAAAGTAGAAAGTGAAAATGAAAAATAATGATGTAAACTTAATCAACAAATATGAAAATAAATTTGATACTGGAAACTAAGACAAGAAGGTCCGTCTGAGATTTCATACCCAGCTAAGCCAGTCAGTAGGGGTCTTTAATTTACACTCATATGCCTTCTAAGGATTTGGAATCGACTTAAAAGTTTTCCATTCTTGCATTACCTCATATGGGGCTTCCTAGGGGGCACTAGCAGTAAAGAATCTGCCTGCCTGTGCATGAGACATAAGAGATGAGAGTTTGATCCCTGAGTTGAGAAGATTCCCTAGAGAATGAAAGGGCAATCCACTCCAATATTCTTGCCTGGAGAATCCCACGGACAGAGGAGACTGTCTGGCTATAGTCTATGGGGTCGTAGAGAGTCAGACAGGACTGAGAGACAGAGCGCGATCACCTTGTACATTAAACCCCTTTCAGCACTACTAACCTTTTAATATTCAAGCACTTACTTGTTCCAAGATCCCTGAGGTATGTCTCAAGGACTAACATAGGATGCAGCAAGGACAGGAGGTGGGGGGTTCCATGAATGCTATGTCTAAGATTCAAGATGGGGAGAGAAAGTGGAAGAAAGGTGAAGTTGGAAGAGAATCACTTTACTGCAGTCTATACCCTCTCTCTTCCCTTGTCATCCCCAGTGGCAGCAGGTGGGCAGTGCCACTCCTGTGGTACTGGCAGCAAGGAGGAGGTGGCAGGTGGAGCAGGTGTCGCTATACCTGCAGGCCCTGGTTATTACAGAGAACACTGTGCTGACCTGTGTCCTTCTCCCCACCCTCCAAAAACCAGTGGTCATGTACAAAGCGTGGGAGGAATGCTCCACGGAGGCTGTGTTCAAAGAATAAGGACAATGCACCTTTCCTCCAAATCCTTCCCCCCTCTTCTGTCGACAAGCCAACATTTCTGGCTGTAATAACACGATACAAATTCTTTTCTATTGAATTTGACATTTGATGTTGAAAGGCTGAAAACTGTATGATTCAGAGAATGAATGTCTGTGAGATTCCAAATCTCAACGTGTGCCTGTAATAAATACAATGCTATCCTGGACGCCAGGCCAAATTATATTGTTAATCAAGGATTTGAATGGAAGAATAATGTTCATGGATCAAATCAAAACCCATTCCTATAAAAATGTAATTTCAGTAAAAGGGTGATGCTGGGGAGGGAGAAGCAAGAGCCCGAGGAGTTTGAGCAAATTATACCCACTCAGCCCCAAACGGTGTTATTAAGAACACAGTGAAATCACAGCAGTAATTTCATCAATAAGTGTGGTTTTTACATGAAGATGAGGACAAAGACCATGCGCCCAACAGTCTTCAGAGAGGTGGCTGGTTTAAACTGCTGTGCGATGATTGCACCAGCTGGAGAACATAGATTAATCTCTTAGACGATTGTTATTGCATATGTAGTTCTGAGTTGCCCTGCAGCCATTCATTGCAAAGCAAATATTGCTTGTTTGCGGAATGGCCTCCTCATTTCCTTGTGTCAGGTTCATGACAGGAAGATTTATAAGGCTGCATTGTTTGGCTTGTACACACACACACTTACAAATGTCCTTATTTGCCTTGGTTTGGAACCCTAGAATGATGAGCCTGATGCAAGGAGAAAGAAAGAAAAAACTACAGCTAAGCTGACCGCACAAAGATCGTCCACATAATGATACAAATGGACCCAAACAAAATTTTACCAGTCCTATTCGCTGGAAGACATCATAAACTGGGAGCATAGGCAAGCGGTGTGTGCGCGTGTATGTGCTAAGGTGCTCCGTTGTGTCCGACGCATTGCGATAACAATAGCTTTAGGTTAGTAGTGCTGAAAGAGGTGTAGTTTATGAGGTATGGTGCTCAGTCGCTCAGTCATGTCTGATGCTTTGTAACACCATGATAGCCCGCCAGGCTCCTCTGTCCATGGGGATTCTCCAGGCAAGAATACTGGAGGGCTCCTCTGTCCATGGGGATTCTAATTAAGACAATGCACCTTTCCTCCAAATCCTTCCCCTCTTCTGTCAAAACCTTTCTGGCTGTAATAACACGATACAAATTCTTTTCTATTGAATTTGACATTTGATGTTGAAAGGCTGAAAACTGTATGATTCAGAGAATGAATGTCTGTGAGATTCCAAATCTCAACGTGTGCCTGTAATAAATACAATGCTATCCTGGACGCCAGGCCAAATTATATTGTTAATCAAGGATTTGAATGGAAGAATAATGTTCATGGATCAAATCAAAACCCATTCCTATAAAAATGTAATTTCAGTAAAAGGGTGATGCTGGGGAGGGAGAAGCAAGAGCCCGAGGAGTTTGAGCAAATTATACCCACTCAGCCCCAAACGGTGTTATTAAGAACACAGTGAAATCACAGCAGTAATTTCATCAATAAGTGTGGTTTTTACATGAAGATGAGGACAAAGACCATGCGCCCAACAGTCTTCAGAGAGGTGGCTGGTTTAAACTGCTGTGCGATGATTGCACCAGCTGGAGAACATAGATTAATCTCTTAGACGATTGTTATTGCATATGTAGTTCTGAGTTGCCCTGCAGCCATTCATTGCAAAGCAAATATTGCTTGTTTGCGGAATGGCCTCCTCATTTCCTTGTGTCAGGTTCATGACAGGAAGATTTATAAGGCTGCATTGTTTGGCTTGTACACACACACACTTACAAATGTCCTTATTTGCCTTGGTTTGGAACCCTAGAATGATGAGCCTGATGCAAGGAGAAAAAAAAAAAGAAAAAACTACAGCTAAGCTGACCGCACAAAGATCGTCCACATAATGATACAAATGGACCCAAACAAAATTTTACCAGTCCTATTCGCTGGAAGACATCATAAACTGGGAGCATAGGCAAGCGGTGTGTGCGCGTGTATGTGCTAAGGTGCTCCGTTGTGTCCGACGCATTGCGATAACAATAGCTTTAGGTTAGTAGTGCTGAAAGAGGTGTAGTTTATGAGGTATGGTGCTCAGTCGCTCAGTCATGTCTGATGCTTTGTAACACCATGAACTTCAGCCCGCCAGGCTCCTCTGTCCATGGGGATTCTCCAGGCAAGAATACTGGAGTGGGTTGCCATTTCCTTCTCCAGGGGATCTTGGCCACCCAGGGATTGAACACGTTTCCTGCATTGGCAGGAGGGTTCTTTACCATTGAGCCAACAGAGAAACAATATTAATATTCCTTATGCCTATCTGTATTTATTAAACATATTAAAATTTGATTAAAAAGAAAAATTAAAGAACTATATGCAATGATTATTTCCTAAGTACTTGGGCAAAGCCAGCTTGCTTCATCAGATAGGTTATTTTACATGCTCTATGAGAAAGAAGAAACTCCATTTTATTTTTCACAGACATTTTTGCATTTTCTTGTGATTTTTTTATTAAGTAAATCAAATTAGAAAACTTTTGATTATGCACTATTTTATATAAAATAGATAACTCATAGGAGCCTACCGCATAGCACAGGGGACTCTATTCAATACTCTGTAATGACCTATATAGGAAAAGAATCTTAAAAAGAGTTGATGTATGTATATATACAACATATACTGCTGTAGAAAAGAAAGTAACACAACATAGCAAATCAAGTATAACCAAAATTCATTTAAAAAAGAGAAAGAAAACTTTCATTGCATGATTAGAGTTCATACCATATGTTTAATATATTGAATGATGCATTGAAAAATTAACACTTTCATGTTGAGCAAAGGAAAAGATAATTCCTTTTCTTTGTAGATATTCATGAAAAGCATGGAAGGTATGTCTAAATGCACAGTATTTCAGAGAAGAAAGAAGCATGAAGATTAAGTCTAGGTGTACAAGGAACTTTCATAAATCTAACAGACATATTTTTAAAGGTCACAATTGAAAATTCCTCACAGTTATTCAGATTTGCAGACTTCCTTTTATAGTCTCATAAAAGATTAATGAAAGATCTGTTTTATGCACTTCAATAAACCTTCAAACTAAAAATGATTTTTGTGATACTGTTGGTTTCCTCAGTCATACATTCATATCATTTACAAATGGATTCATTTTTCTTTGGAGATTTTAAGTTGCCATTTTCATGTAAGAAATATTTATCATTTCCAAAGTGGATATATCTTAATTGTATCATATCTTTAACAGATTAAATTATATTATTCTTCCAGTTTTAGGTAAAGATTAACCATTCCGATTAAAGGAGGCTTAAAGATCCTATCTGTGGCTAATGGAGCTGATGTGATTTTAAAAGGACAAAGTTCACTTCTCTGGTGGGACAGCAGATAAAAAAGTGGGTTCTATCCCTATTCTGAGAAGATCCCACATCCCTCGAGCAGCTGAGTCTGTGCACCACAACTACTGAGCCTATGCTCTAGAGCATATTAAATAAGCAGAGACATCACTTTGCCAACAAAGGTTCACATAGACTAAGTTATAGCTTTTCCAGCAGTCATGTATGGATGTGAGAGTTGTACCATAAAGAAGGTTGAGAGCTGAAGAATTGAAGATTTTGAACTGTGGTGCTGGAGAAGATTCTTGAGAGTCCCTTGGACTGCAACAAGATCAAACCAGTCAATCCTAAAGGAAATCAACCTTGAATATTCTTTGGAAGGACTGATGCTGAAGATGAAGCTCCAGCACTTTGGTCACCTGGTGCGAAGAGCTGACTCATTGGAAATGACCCTGTGTTGTGGACACCGCGTCACCGTGTTGGAGCTTACTCTGATTACTATTCCCACTGGCTCTCACTAAGAGACCCTATATTGAATAGCCCTTTTCCTGAACACGGCGTGGTCCCCTCAGGATGTGAACCTCGGACCTTGACAATAAAGTATCGTGGTCTCAAGTATTGTCAAACCAAGAGTGGGTTTATTAAAAGGGGAAAAAACAGTATTTCAGAGAAGAAAGAAGCATGAAGATTAAGTCTAGGTGTACAAGGAACTTTCATAAATCTAACAGACATATTTTTAAAGGTCACAATTGAAAATTCCTCACAGTTATTCAGATTTGCAGACTTCCTTTTATAGTCTCATAAAAGATTAATGAAAGATCTGTTTTATGCACTTCAATAAACCTTCAAACTAAAAATGATTTTTGTGATACTGTTGGTTTCCTCAGTCATACATTCATATCATTTACAAATGGATTCATTTTTCTTTGGAGATTTTAAGTTGCCATTTTCATGTAAGAAATATTTATCATTTCCAAAGTGGATATATCTTAATTGTATCATATCTTTAACAGATTAAATTATATTATTCTTCCAGTTTTAGGTAAAGATTAACCATTCCGATTAAAGGAGGCTTAAAGATCCTATCTGTGGCTAATGGAGCTGATGTGATTTTAAAAGGACAAAGTTCACTTCTCTGGTGGGACAGCAGATAAAAAAGTGGGTTCTATCCCTATTCTGAGAAGATCCCACATCCCTCGAGCAGCTGAGTCTGTGCACCACAACTACTGAGCCTATGCTCTAGAGCATATTAAATAAGCAGAGACATCACTTTGCCAACAAAGGTTCACATAGACTAAGTTATAGCTTTTCCAGCAGTCATGTATGGATGTGAGAGTTGTACCATAAAGAAGGTTGAGAGCTGAAGAATTGAAGATTTTGAACTGTGGTGCTGGAGAAGATTCTTGAGAGTCCCTTGGACTGCAACAAGATCAAACCAGTCAATCCTAAAGGAAATCAACCTTGAATATTCTTTGGAAGGACTGATGCTGAAGATGAAGCTCCAGCACTTTGGTCACCTGGTGCGAAGAGCTGACTCATTGGAAATGACCCTGTGTTGTGGACACCGCGTCACCGTGTTGGAGCTTACTCTGATTACTATTCCCACTGGCTCTCACTAAGAGACCCTATATTGAATAGCCCTTTTCCTGAACACGGCGTGGTCCCCTCAGGATGTGAACCTCGGACCTTGACAATAAAGTATCGTGGTCTCAAGTATTGTCAAACCAAGAGTGGGTTTATTAATAATCAAATAAAGGCAAGCACAAGTAATCAGAAATAATCAGAACTCAATCAAATGTAAACAGATGTTCTTACCCCAGAGCTGGAGAGTCTCCCATCTCAGTCACAGCTGAGTTGCATGAGCAAGCTTTCTGCACAATTTTCCTTTACTCTTTTATATTTTTTCCAACTAGAAATCTCAAGTTAATTAATAATCATGAAGAAGCCTTTTGTCTCTCTAGAGATGCAAGAGAGGTCATCACTGGAGCCCTTTGCTCCTCTACCAACACCTTTGTTCTTGAGGGGAAATATTTGTTTATAGAAAAAACATTCTTACAATTCTTAGTTACCAAGGGAACCAGAGTTGTAAAAACCGTGTTTCGCTAGCATTGAAAAGGTATGAAGAAGAGGTTTTTGCGCTCTGCATTAGCACTTCTATCGATGTTTGCTAAAGGTAATAGTTGAAACTGCTAATCTTATGAGTGGCGCTATTGGAGGTTTCAGAGAAGGGAGGCTTGCAGGCAGCACTTATCCTTAGCGTAAGGAGACAATTGTCTGTTCAGCCCGGATATCTTTTAACTTTTCTTGTGAGAAATGAACATGTCTTTACTTGTCCATGACACCTGATGTTGGGAAAGACTGAGGGCAGAAGCAGAAGGGGGCAGTAGGGCAACAACAACAATGCTCTAGAGCCTGGGAGCCACAGCTACTGAAGCCTACACGCCCCAGAGACTGTGCTCTGCAATGAAAGAAGCCACTGCCAAGAGAAGCCCGTGCTCTGCAACAAGAGAGTCGCCCCCACTCCTGGCAACGTTAGAGAAAAGCCCTGTCCAGCATCAAAGACACAGCACAGCCAAAAATAAATGAGTAAATAAATAAAAAGAACAAAGTTCAGCAGTAAAGGCCAAGACACCAATGGTGACCCACATTATAATACTGCAGCATGAGAACAGAGTATCTTAGAAATGGAAAAGGTTCAGAAGCAATATCCAAGTAATTCCTCTAAACAAGAGATTCTTTCTGCAATATCCCATAGATGGCAATTTCGGACCTTGACAATAAAGTATCGTGGTCTCAAGTATTGTCAAACCAAGAGTGGGTTTATTAATAATCAAATAAAGGCAAGCACAAGTAATCAGAAATAATCAGAACTCAATCAAATGTAAACAGATGTTCTTACCCCAGAGCTGGAGAGTCTCCCATCTCAGTCACAGCTGAGTTGCATGAGCAAGCTTTCTGCACAATTTTCCTTTACTCTTTTATATTTTTTCCAACTAGAAATCTCAAGTTAATTAATAATCATGAAGAAGCCTTTTGTCTCTCTAGAGATGCAAGAGAGGTCATCACTGGAGCCCTTTGCTCCTCTACCAACACCTTTGTTCTTGAGGAAATATTTGTTTATAGAAAAAACATTCTTACAATTCTTAGTTACCAAGGGAACCAGAGTTGTAAAAACCGTGTTTCGCTAGCATTGAAAAGGTATGAAGAAGAGGTTTTTGCGCTCTGCATTAGCACTTCTATCGATGTTTGCTAAAGGTAATAGTTGAAACTGCTAATCTTATGAGTGGCGCTATTGGAGGTTTCAGAGAAGGGAGGCTTGCAGGCAGCACTTATCCTTAGCGTAAGGAGACAATTGTCTGTTCAGCCCGGATATCTTTTAACTTTTCTTGTGAGAAATGAACATGTCTTTACTTGTCCATGACACCTGATGTTGGGAAAGACTGAGGGCAGAAGCAGAAGGGGGCAGTAGGGCAACAACAACAATGCTCTAGAGCCTGGGAGCCACAGCTACTGAAGCCTACACGCCCCAGAGACTGTGCTCTGCAATGAAAGAAGCCACTGCCAAGAGAAGCCCGTGCTCTGCAACAAGAGAGTCGCCCCCACTCCTGGCAACGTTAGAGAAAAGCCCTGTCCAGCATCAAAGACACAGCACAGCCAAAAATAAATGAGTAAATAAATAAAAAGAACAAAGTTCAGCAGTAAAGGCCAAGACACCAATGGTGACCCACATTATAATACTGCAGCATGAGAACAGAGTATCTTAGAAATGGAAAAGGTTCAGAAGCAATATCCAAGTAATTCCTCTAAACAAGAGATTCTTTCTGCAATATCCCATAGATGGCAATTTGCTTATCAAACTAAATTAATATATTTTGTTCAGTTCAAACTTCTTTTTCTTAAAAGTAGTACAGTAATTATAAACCAACTAAAATTAGAACTGTGTTAAAATAAATATGCCTATCAAATATAGCCTCAATTCCCATGTTATTTATCACAAGATAAAATTCACCTATGGCAGAACACATACAAAAATTGCCCTGATATACTTATTTTGGAATCACAAAGTAATCACTAGTGTGGCAACTAGCTATTAGTTATAAATAATGACTAGTTTTATAACTCATCAGAATAAGCATAGTTTCTATATAACCAAAACAGATGTTAGTAATTTTCTCTCCTCTTGTTTTATTTTCAAATGTTTTTATTTATGTTCATGGTGAGCTATCAGAGGTAATGCAAATAGCTCCTTGATGGAAAAGAAATTATATATATATTAGAAATATAATATATTATTCATATATATTATAAAGAGCCAGAAGAAGGACTTTAAGCACAAAAAATGGAAACAAAATTGTCTGATAAAAGTATATTGGAAAAAATTCTGAAAGTGTGGCAAAATAATCAAGCAGCAAATATTAAAAGTTGGTACTTGATGCTCTAATGCAAGTAAAGCACATAGTGCTTAGTACATACTAAATCTAAAACTCACTAGATAATTAAATAATGAAATTAATGTCTATTCCTACTGTTACATTTTTGCTTTTGCAAACTGAGGGCAGAAGCAGAAGGGGGCAGTAGGGCAACAACAACAATGCTCTAGAGCCTGGGAGCCACAGCTACTGAAGCCTACACGCCCCAGAGACTGTGCTCTGCAATGAAAGAAGCCACTGCCAAGAGAAGCCCGTGCTCTGCAACAAGAGAGTCGCCCCCACTCCTGGCAACGTTAGAGAAAAGCCCTGTCCAGCATCAAAGACACAGCACAGCCAAAAATAAATGAGTAAATAAATAAAAAGAACAAAGTTCAGCAGTAAAGGCCAAGACACCAATGGTGACCCACATTATAATACTGCAGCATGAGAACAGAGTATCTTAGAAATGGAAAAGGTTCAGAAGCAATATCCAAGTAATTCCTCTAAACAAGAGATTCTTTCTGCAATATCCCATAGATGGCAATTTGCTTATCAAACTAAATTAATATATTTTGTTCAGTTCAAACTTCTTTTTCTTAAAAGTAGTACAGTAATTATAAACCAACTAAAATTAGAACTGTGTTAAAATAAATATGCCTATCAAATATAGCCTCAATTCCCATGTTATTTATCACAAGATAAAATTCACCTATGGCAGAACACATACAAAAATTGCCCTGATATACTTATTTTGGAATCACAAAGTAATCACTAGTGTGGCAACTAGCTATTAGTTATAAATAATGACTAGTTTTATAACTCATCAGAATAAGCATAGTTTCTATATAACCAAAACAGATGTTAGTAATTTTCTCTCCTCTTGTTTTATTTTCAAATGTTTTTATTTATGTTCATGGTGAGCTATCAGAGGTAATGCAAATAGCTCCTTGATGGAAAAGAAATTATATATATATTAGAAATATAATATATTATTCATATATATTATAAAGAGCCAGAAGAAGGACTTTAAGCACAAAAAATGGAAACAAAATTGTCTGATAAAAGTATATTGGAAAAAATTCTGAAAGTGTGGCAAAATAATCAAGCAGCAAATATTAAAAGTTGGTACTTGATGCTCTAATGCAAGTAAAGCACATAGTGCTTAGTACATACTAAATCTAAAACTCACTAGATAATTAAATAATGAAATTAATGTCTATTCCTACTGTTACATTTTTGCTTTTGCAAACGGAAAAAGGATACTTGGATTTAGACCTCTGAGGAAGAAAAGGAAGATGCACTGGAATAAGAACAAGAATTGAAAAGGAAGAGGTTGATCACAAATTTAGCAAACCTGCACCATGAGACAAGGAATCCTGCAGAGGGAGTGCCCAGCCATACCCCAGAGTCCACTAAACTAGCAAGTCCAAACGTAAGAAGTCTGTGCTGTTATTGTCACAAATTATTTACAATCCACAGCGGCAGTCTCAAAATCACGTTCTAAGACTGATTCTCAAACTCTGCAACTCTCACTGCTTGGAATCACACCAGTAGGAAAGGACAAGCACAAGTGTGTGTGTTTGTGTGTGTGTGTCTGTGTGTTGCATATGCAACTGAAGTAAACTGAATTAAGCATGAATCAGAGGGGAAATTTTGAAGTAACTTATGCTAAATTTACACCCTGGTGTAAAACACATCTATTAAAAATATCTACATTATGTTACTCATGTTAACCTGATGAAAGGTCCATGGTGCATTAAAGTATAATATTTCAGTTAATCCCATGAAAATGATTAAATAAAAAGAATGGGTATGTGTGGGAGAGAGACAGACAGAGATTAAACATCATTACATTTGGAAAAGCAATATAAAAATATTTACGTCCCAAAATTTTACTCAAAACTTTGTCCTACTTTTTGGTTCAAAAATAAAAATCTCTAGACTATTATACAATGTATGTTGTAATAAGAGTATTTGAATGGGTGTATTGTGATAGTCTTCCATTTAGGTTCTAGTTGTAAAAATGCTCAACTAAGTATTTAGCAAAACAGGCTTAAACAATGTAATCTGTACTCCTCAAGTTGCTCACAGTTTAAAATTTGCAGTGCTCCAGAGCTGATTAATTACATATAAATTATATTTTCTTTGTGTGCAACTTGAAAGATAATTAGGCTTAATTGCATTGTGAGAGTTCTGCGTCAGAGAATAGGAGCTTCTATTATATGAAATTAAGAATTTTAAAAGTTTTCAAAAATAATCTTAAAACCAAAATTTAACTTGCAAAGACTTCTAATTAGCTGGCAAATTTTGCACTGGTTATGTCCACATTGAATAATAACATACATCTGCTCTTTGATTTCTTTGGAATGATTTTGTATGTGAGAAAAACAGAAGAACCTGTATGATGTAAATGAATTCACATCTCTTTCCCTACCCACCCCGGAGATGAACTCTGAGCACAGATTGTATAGAATGTTTTCTCAACACTTTCTCTTAATTTTTAAAATTTTACTGTTTATCCATTTCCTTTAAACCATTGATAAGTTATTTACTGTTTTCTAGATCTATAAACAACGCCTGTTTAGAGATTTTTAAATTTTTTGTGGCATTTTACAGTCAATTTCAGGATAAATTGCGTTTCTTTCCGTTCATGTGAGATAAGGTTCAGTTTTTCTGCTTCAGTGACAGAACTCTGGGAGACTGAAGTAATGGCTATTTACCATGAAATTGCTCACCTGCCCTTTACCTTTACCGTTAGTTGCAAGCATATATGAGTTAATTTGGTGGTGAAGTGGAGGGGGTGAAGAAGAATGGTAGGTGGATTTTTTGCTGTATAAAAATGTATATTGATGAACACATGATATATTTTGGATCTTGAATTAAACTATTAATCCTGAATTAGATGGAGGAAGCAGCTTCATTATACAATTAATATTTTCTCTCAAATTGCCAGTTACTATGGAAAATGCATTTTCCCATTGCAGGTTTTCACACGCAAGGTTGAACAGGGTAATATCTGTCCCATTACCCTATCGTCTTTATAAAATATGTGCAGCCTGCTACCTAGGAAACTTGAGTGTAGGAGGAGCCGTTCTGAGAGACTGCACATGGTTCCAGTTGCCAAGGAAACCCGTGCCTTTTTTCCTGTAAATGTGCAGAGCAGTTTCCTTATTAGGAACTGGGTTAACCGGTGTTCTCAAAGGAAAAGCTGAGCGAGGAAGGTAGTAAGATTTTTTTTATGTGTATGAACGGAATTGTAAA
The DNA here is from genome assembly GCA_022376925.1 of Tragulus kanchil. Lineage (NCBI taxonomy): Eukaryota > Metazoa > Chordata > Mammalia > Artiodactyla > Tragulidae > Tragulus > Tragulus kanchil. Next base: position 68,630,629 of record JAIOJX010000003.1, on the reverse strand, counting down.
CTCTGTATATAAGCTGTGATGAATTGGTGTCAGCATGTAAGTTTCAGTGATAAAAGGGAAGTTTTATGGAGCTTGTATCTGGCATAATTAAAAATGTTCAAACATGCCAAATCTGGCTCTCAGAGCATGGAAGCACACAGAAAGTGAGTTTTTTCCCTGAATAACAAATGGCAGATATTGATGATAAATGATATTCAGAAAATCCTTGTGTGATGAAACAGCACTTTTAAATGAACTTATGTAAAAATATTTTCCAAGAAATACTTTTATATGTAGCAATTCTAATGAATTTTTTATGTTTAGCTCTCTTTTATTAAAAATCCCTGTCATTATTGTGATAAAATTGTATTTCTTTTTTATTCTACTAAAATCCTATGTTTTAAGCTTGGGGGGTAATTACAGCACTTTAAAATGTAAAATCTCAAGTCATATATTATAAATATTATACCAGCATGAATTATCACAATCTATTATCATTTATTAAGTTCTCTTCTATAAAATACATAAAACTGTAGTCAAAAATTTTTAACAATATTCTTCAGACTGCCATAAACAAGCTTGAGGGGCTACAGTCCATGGGATTGCAAAGAGTCAGGCACCACTGAGCAACTAACACATACACATGTGAGAAAAACATCCCTAAATGTGGGTATCTTTGCATACGTAGCAAAGAGGTTATTTCTTGAAAACTTCAGCCTAGCCTTCAGCCACACTGAAGTATAATCAGTGTGTCCTTAGGCATTCAACCTAAATGCAGACAAAGTTATACGCAAGTATTTTACTGCAAATGTAAGTAGAAAATAATTCTACTTTTGGGGGGGAAATAATTCATGAAGAACCATAATTCTTTGAAGATTCTATTGAGCAGCCACAGTGTGTGAAGGCAGGCACTCTCCTATATGCCTGGTGGATTCCTGTATACTATAATAACCTGTGTAGAATGCACTTTGGAAAAATGCCTTAAGTGCCTTAAAATGCCACTTGTTTTCATTAGGCTCAGTCATATAATTTTAATGCAATGTTTTAAAAATATATACGTATAAGGATAATCACATTTTTTTGTTTTTTTCAAAAATTAAATTCTAACACTTGATCCTTGATAAAGTTATGTTAATCACATACAATATATACTATGCTGATATTCTGCCGTTAAAAGTAACCCTAGTGCAAAAAATACACAATCACATGAAAAACATGCACTAAAGAATAAGTGAAAAATAAGACAGGAAAATATAACATAAGAAAATACTGGAAGTAGAGACACCAAAGTGTTAAGTGTAAATAATGTGTTATCATCCTTTGTGCTTTTCTGTTATACTTCTGCCAAGATGTTTGCACTGTACAATTATTGCTTTTGTATTTAGAAGAAGTCTTAAAGTGTTATAAAGGACCAAGTTTTTGAAGAGTTTAAGTGACATAGAGATATACTTATGATGTAATGTCAAAGGAAGAAAGGCAGTTTTGCACAATGTGTAGATATAAACATCACAATGACAAAGCCCCTAAGGCAACCCCCATCTTGGCACAGCTATTTCTCTGAGATAAGTGGGACTGCATCCAGGAAGAGACACAGCTCTTAAAACCAGCCATGGAGGTGTGAGCAGAAGCAGCTATAGGAAGTTGATATGGCAGAAGCAGTATAAGCATAGAATAAAAGTAAGGAAAAAAAACTTCTTGTAGCTTCCAGTTAAGAACAAGATAGTATTGAATGAGAAGCACCCATTTTTTACTTAATGATTTCTATATATGGAAGATTCAAATGATAGAAAGGCAGACTTGTATTTAAGAATCTGGGGGAAGTATTATGTGATTGGTTCTGATTTCATGTTCATTTTTTAACACATGCTATTTATGTATAGAGAAATGCATTTCTCTAAGATCTGAAAACCCACATACTTTCCTAATGAAAGCAACATCAAATTGTGGGATGTGGGAATGGCTCTAGAGTTTGATAAATCAGAAGTGGCTGCCAGGCTAATCGATACACGAGTCTTTAGTCTTATATGGCTTGCAATAGATGAGTTCTAAGTAGTGGCACATAAGTGCTGTGCATATAAGACACAGTTGGAAGACTAGCTGCTGTGTTATGAACTAACCCTCGTCCTACCAAGGATATTGGCAAAACACATAGACCCTTGAATGAAGACATCTACTGAAAGTTACAGCCTCACTGATAGAAAAGATGAAAGAAACTGAGCAGAAGCCCAAAGGAAAGATCTTTTCATCAATGCCTTCTATGGCAGATATGACATAAAGTTTCACATGTTGTCTTTGAAGTCTACAAAATTAGATACTAATATATAATTACCAAAAAGTTAATAGCTCCAAATCAAATGGGCCATCCAGTGATTTCAGTAAATGCTGAAAGCAGTGACAAAGTCACACCATCATTTATTTTTCAGAGATTCAGAGACAAACAAAATAAGAAAATACAGTGCTTACTCCAAGATATATCTGTGCATCTCTATATGCCAGAAATACCTGGATAATGAAAGGCACCCAGCAAAGAAGGCATAAATAAACAGTGTTGGAAATAATTAGCAGTGACTCCATTATTGTTATTCTTCGGTATGTCAGTTGTATCTGACTCTCCGTGACTCCAGGGATTGCAGTATGACAAGCCTGCCTGTTCCTCACTCTCTCCTGGAGTTTGCTCAAACTCATATCCATTAATTTGATGACACCATCCAACCATCGCATCCTCTATCACCCCCTTCTCCTTCTGCCTTCAATCTTTCCCAGCACCAGGCTGACTTCGTTGATAGACACTTTGAATGAGAAGCACCCATTTTTTACTTAATGATTTCTATATATGGAAGATTCAAATGATAGAAAGGCAGACTTGTATTTAAGAATCTGGGGGAAGTATTATGTGATTGGTTCTGATTTCATGTTCATTTTTTAACACATGCTATTTATGTATAGAGAAATGCATTTCTCTAAGATCTGAAAACCCACATACTTTCCTAATGAAAGCAACATCAAATTGTGGGATGTGGGAATGGCTCTAGAGTTTGATAAATCAGAAGTGGCTGCCAGGCTAATCGATACACGAGTCTTTAGTCTTATATGGCTTGCAATAGATGAGTTCTAAGTAGTGGCACATAAGTGCTGTGCATATAAGACACAGTTGGAAGACTAGCTGCTGTGTTATGAACTAACCCTCGTCCTACCAAGGATATTGGCAAAACACATAGACCCTTGAATGAAGACATCTACTGAAAGTTACAGCCTCACTGATAGAAAAGATGAAAGAAACTGAGCAGAAGCCCAAAGGAAAGATCTTTTCATCAATGCCTTCTATGGCAGATATGACATAAAGTTTCACATGTTGTCTTTGAAGTCTACAAAATTAGATACTAATATATAATTACCAAAAAGTTAATAGCTCCAAATCAAATGGGCCATCCAGTGATTTCAGTAAATGCTGAAAGCAGTGACAAAGTCACACCATCATTTATTTTTCAGAGATTCAGAGACAAACAAAATAAGAAAATACAGTGCTTACTCCAAGATATATCTGTGCATCTCTATATGCCAGAAATACCTGGATAATGAAAGGCACCCAGCAAAGAAGGCATAAATAAACAGTGTTGGAAATAATTAGCAGTGACTCCATTATTGTTATTCTTCGGTATGTCAGTTGTATCTGACTCTCCGTGACTCCAGGGATTGCAGTATGACAAGCCTGCCTGTTCCTCACTCTCTCCTGGAGTTTGCTCAAACTCATATCCATTAATTTGATGACACCATCCAACCATCGCATCCTCTATCACCCCCTTCTCCTTCTGCCTTCAATCTTTCCCAGCACCAGGGTCTTTTACAGTGAGTTTGCTGTTCGTTGATAGAAGGAACTAAAAAATTAACTGCTTAGTCCATCTTCATTGACCAAGGTACTGTGGTGGATTTCATAAACTGGAAGAAATATGTTTCTCCTATAAAGTAGCAGGGCTCATTTTAAAACTAATTTTAACTCTCAACTTGACAAGAATGTTTCCAGACACTCTTGCACTATAACCACTGTGGAAGCTTGTGGAAACCCTTCTGAAAGTTTCTAACAAAACAGGGCAAGTTGGACTCCTAGGAGGACACTAATGCTAACAGTTTGCTTTCTGGAGACGGCAGCCCTGCTCTGTAGTGCTTGCCAATGTCAATGGTGTAAATTCTCCCACCAAAGACACTTACAAGCTATAAACTGGACAACATGGAGGATAAAGAGAGGAATGAATCTGTGCCATTGGCTCTTGCCAAGTGGTAACAGCCAGCCCTATCTTGTTACTGAGAGTCATTTGTCCTAGAGGCTCTTAAAGAAGGTGTTCAGTCTTCAAATGAAAGTGAAGTCGCTCAGTTGTGTCTGACTCTTTGTGAGCCATGGACAAGCCATGCAATTCTCCAGGCAAGAATACTGGAGTGGGTTAGGGCTTTCCCTTCTCCAGGGGGTTTCCCAACCCAGGGATCAAGCCCAGGTCTCCCACATTGCAGGTGGGTTCTTTACTGAGCCACCAGAGAAGTCCAAAGAAGGTGCTGGCAAAAGGCTAAAAAGAAAAAAAGAAAGATAAAAAAAAGACACATGCAGTAAAACAAGCCCAGCTGGATGCCAAGTCTATAAGACAAACAAAATAAGAAAATACAGTGCTTACTCCAAGATATATCTGTGCATCTCTATATGCCAGAAATACCTGGATAATGAAAGGCACCCAGCAAAGAAGGCATAAATAAACAGTGTTGGAAATAATTAGCAGTGACTCCATTATTGTTATTCTTCGGTATGTCAGTTGTATCTGACTCTCCGTGACTCCAGGGATTGCAGTATGACAAGCCTGCCTGTTCCTCACTCTCTCCTGGAGTTTGCTCAAACTCATATCCATTAATTTGATGACACCATCCAACCATCGCATCCTCTATCACCCCCTTCTCCTTCTGCCTTCAATCTTTCCCAGCACCAGGGTCTTTTACAGTGAGTTTGCTGTTCGTTGATAGAAGGAACTAAAAAATTAACTGCTTAGTCCATCTTCATTGACCAAGGTACTGTGGTGGATTTCATAAACTGGAAGAAATATGTTTCTCCTATAAAGTAGCAGGGCTCATTTTAAAACTAATTTTAACTCTCAACTTGACAAGAATGTTTCCAGACACTCTTGCACTATAACCACTGTGGAAGCTTGTGGAAACCCTTCTGAAAGTTTCTAACAAAACAGGGCAAGTTGGACTCCTAGGAGGACACTAATGCTAACAGTTTGCTTTCTGGAGACGGCAGCCCTGCTCTGTAGTGCTTGCCAATGTCAATGGTGTAAATTCTCCCACCAAAGACACTTACAAGCTATAAACTGGACAACATGGAGGATAAAGAGAGGAATGAATCTGTGCCATTGGCTCTTGCCAAGTGGTAACAGCCAGCCCTATCTTGTTACTGAGAGTCATTTGTCCTAGAGGCTCTTAAAGAAGGTGTTCAGTCTTCAAATGAAAGTGAAGTCGCTCAGTTGTGTCTGACTCTTTGTGAGCCATGGACAAGCCATGCAATTCTCCAGGCAAGAATACTGGAGTGGGTTAGGGCTTTCCCTTCTCCAGGGGGTTTCCCAACCCAGGGATCAAGCCCAGGTCTCCCACATTGCAGGTGGGTTCTTTACTGAGCCACCAGAGAAGTCCAAAGAAGGTGCTGGCAAAAGGCTAAAAAGAAAAAAAGAAAGATAAAAGAAAAGACACATGCAGTAAAACAAGCCCAGCTGGATTGCCTTATAGTTTTATGTTAGAATACTCCTCTTTTAAGTAGTAGAAGAAGATCAAGTTGAAATTCTTTACCTAAATAGGAAGTAAGGAATCTTCTAGACCTTAGTGCTCTCAGGTTGTTAGTAAACTAGATCCAGAGATGACACACAGATGACAGAGACGAGTAATTATAATGTCTGCAAATAATTTGAGAAGTATGATAGTCTTAAAAATATATATCACTGTAAATAAGACAAGAATGCAAGATGATTAAAGCCTCCCAAGAAAGAGTTTCTCTTTTTCATGTATTTTCACGAGGTGGCAACTCTGAGTGACAGCAGGGCTGGCCAGGTGGCCTCATGTGCATTTCAGATTTTAATTTTGTTTAAAGTGTTTGTTTGATAGTGTTCCTGTAAAGTCAACTTAATAATCCAGTGACATTTCCTACGAAGGGAACAATCATACAAAATAAAATGAGTTATATGATAACCTCAAATAAAATATTTTATGCATTTTAATAACAAATCCCATGACAAATTTCAAATTTTATCAGAAAGTCTGGGACATGTTCATATGACATGAAAAAAGCTTCAAGTAACAGTTAATTGAAGTTCCAAGAGGTTCCTCTAACTATAGTGCCAAGTTTAAAACTGTAGTGACATATAAAAAATACGTATTTCCTTATTTTGATGTTTTTTGTCAGATTTATCCAATAGAATGTAAGTTCCATAAAACAGACCACCAGGCTATAGTTCCAGCTCTTGGTACTCCTCTAGTTCCCAGAAAGAAGTAGTTTTTCCAAAATATTGTTGAATGAATGTAGAATGTAAAAATAGGCAAAAAGTTTATAACATTTGAATGAGATTATAAATATGAATATGGTTAATAAAAGGGCTTTAGTCATGGAGGTCTTAATCAATCTAATGGTGCAGCAACACTGTATTTCTAGTAGCAAGAATATACTCAATAAAGTTTTATGACACTCAACTGGACAATTTAGAAACATCTTAGTCAGGTGGGTTATTTACAGAGCCACCAGAGAAGTCCAAAGAAGGTGCTGGCAAAAGGCTAAAAAGAAAAAAAGAAAGATAAAAGAAAAGACACATGCAGTAAAACAAGCCCAGCTGGATTGCCTTATAGTTTTATGTTAGAATACTCCTCTTTTAAGTAGTAGAAGAAGATCAAGTTGAAATTCTTTACCTAAATAGGAAGTAAGGAATCTTCTAGACCTTAGTGCTCTCAGGTTGTTAGTAAACTAGATCCAGAGATGACACACAGATGACAGAGACGAGTAATTATAATGTCTGCAAATAATTTGAGAAGTATGATAGTCTTAAAAATATATATCACTGTAAATAAGACAAGAATGCAAGATGATTAAAGCCTCCCAAGAAAGAGTTTCTCTTTTTCATGTATTTTCACGAGGTGGCAACTCTGAGTGACAGCAGGGCTGGCCAGGTGGCCTCATGTGCATTTCAGATTTTAATTTTGTTTAAAGTGTTTGTTTGATAGTGTTCCTGTAAAGTCAACTTAATAATCCAGTGACATTTCCTACGAAGGGAACAATCATACAAAATAAAATGAGTTATATGATAACCTCAAATAAAATATTTTATGCATTTTAATAACAAATCCCATGACAAATTTCAAATTTTATCAGAAAGTCTGGGACATGTTCATATGACATGAAAAAAGCTTCAAGTAACAGTTAATTGAAGTTCCAAGAGGTTCCTCTAACTATAGTGCCAAGTTTAAAACTGTAGTGACATATAAAAAATACGTATTTCCTTATTTTGATGTTTTTTGTCAGATTTATCCAATAGAATGTAAGTTCCATAAAACAGACCACCAGGCTATAGTTCCAGCTCTTGGTACTCCTCTAGTTCCCAGAAAGAAGTAGTTTTTCCAAAATATTGTTGAATGAATGTAGAATGTAAAAATAGGCAAAAAGTTTATAACATTTGAATGAGATTATAAATATGAATATGGTTAATAAAAGGGCTTTAGTCATGGAGGTCTTAATCAATCTAATGGTGCAGCAACACTGTATTTCTAGTAGCAAGAATATACTCAATAAAGTTTTATGACACTCAACTGGACAATTTAGAAACATTAGTCTTAGTGGTGGATTTATAGTTGGTCTAATTTTCTATGGGTATTAATTGTGGTACTGGAGAAAACTCTTGAGAGTCCCTTGACTGCAAAGAGATCAATCAATCAATCCTAAAGGAAATCAACCCTGAATATTCATTGGAAAGACTGATGCTGAAGCTGAAGCTCCAGTACTTTGGGCCACCTGATACGAAGAGCCAACTCAGTGGGAAAGACTGATGTTGGGAAAGATTGAGGGCAAAAAGAGAAGAGAGTGGCAGGGAATAAATGGCTAGATAGCATCACTGACTCAATGAACATGAATTTGAGCAAACTCTGGGTGATAGTGGAGGACAGGGGAGCCTGGCATGCTGCAGTCCATTGGGTCACAAAAAGTCAGACATGACTTAGCAACTGAACAACAACAACAAATTCCCTCTGGGTATTAACATCGTCTGACCTTTCTAAACTGTCAGAGGCTTCTTCCTTTTAGACTCTATCATGTAAATACATTCTAATCATTGATATTTTTCAACTTATACTATGCATACTTTCAAGTTTTACGATCACACAAAGCTAAAAGATAGAAATATATGAATTAGATTTGTAATAACCAAATAGATTTTAAAAGATATTCACGCCATTAAATTAAATGTTACCCCATCTCAGAATAAAAATAATCCCTAAAAATAAAAAAGACAAATGCATATAGAAACATGTGGCTTTTATGGTTAGGAAACAATATTTTAAAATAAAGGTAAAGATGTTAACCTTCACAGGTCATCATGGAAATTCCACATTGCAATATGCAATGATAATTTTAATTTTTGCCACATAGGCAAAAACTGATTTTTTAAAATTGATGAATTTCAGTCCTTACTGTGGAATGTATACTTAACTGTGTATAGGAGTAAAAATTTGTAGAATTTCTTTGGAATAAAATTTGATGGTGTTTATTAAAATTGAAAATATGGGTATATGTTGAGCAATTTGTATAGGGTTTTCCAACATCTGCACAGGCTTCTTAATTTGTGAGAATCCTCTTATACAAAAGCATTATATATTACATTTTAATTTTAATTAAATTAAAGTTTAATTTAATTTCTCATATATTTGTGATTTTCATATTTTCATCTCATCATATATTATCATATGTTATCACCATATGTTTAATTAATTCTGTGAAAGTATTCTTATTAGCATCTTTATGTTTTACATTTTTCTTGAGCTAATTTTAATATCTAAGTATCCAAGGGTTGATTACCATGTACTTCATTTTCTTCTGATGAGGGGTTACATATTTGTTTCCTGTGCACATCTGGTCATTTTGTATTCTAAGTTAGACACTGCGATGATAGTTGTAGGGTGTCTGAATGACATCAAATTCCATTAAAACATGTTGAATTTTGTCTTGGCAGATAAATGACTGGTGGGTAACTCTGGTCCTATCAGACTTGAATTTATTTGCTATTAAATAACTTATTGATTGAAGGTGTATGAATATATCTTTTGTTATCCAAACATTATTGACTGAAGCTGTTTCAATATTCACTGACATAACTAATCGCCGCCCATAGGCATCACTTTCTGCAAAAATCCTAGAGTCAATGATTTGTTAAGACATATCTATTTTGTCTTTGAACTTAGTCCTATGGTTAGGCCCTTACTTTGGCATGTGATCTTTACTGATATAGTTATAGATACAAACACCTATATATCTGTATATCTATAGATATAGATAGATGACTGTATCTGTAACTATATATTTATCTATTTAGCCTTTCTGGACTTCCTACTGAAGGCCAATGTCCTGAGTAATTTCTTTCTTCTCTGGGTGAACCGTGACTCCAGTGTCTCCCAGCGCTGCTGTCCCCTCCCTATTCACTTTTCTGCCCCACAATAACCATACTCTCCTAGGAATCCCAGAGCTTCACCCTTTGCTCTTTTAGCCTATTTATTAGCCAAGGTTGGAATAAATTCATGCGGGCTTATAGGTAACCTTCCTCCAACAATTCTCTTCTCAGATCTCTTGCCCTGCAAATTCTGTCTTCTTAGTCAGCAAGTCTTTCTCTCGGGCTTGTCTCCATCTTCCAGATCTGCATCAGCAAAAGACGCCAAGAATAACATGGGGTGGCTGTTGGGCAGTCTTGTGGTTCACGTTGCTTATTTATCTTTCTTTAAGGATCACCGTCCCCAACTGTCTCTTTTTCAACGCCTGCAAATAGTGACTCATATATTTCATATAATTTTATAGGTGTTTCTGTTGGAATGCCAAATCCTGAACCAGCTATTCTTTCAAAGCAAAAATACCTTTTAACTCTTTTTGAGATATGGAAATTTAAATTAAGAAAAGCTATTTGCATATCATGACAAAGTGATAACCAGAAATGAATTTTAATGCTTGTCTTCTGACTGTATATAAGATATTTCTATACAACATAGCTGCTTTGCAAGTAAGTAGCTCTAGAAAAATATGGGGTGGGGTAGGTTTTCTAACCATGGTATACAACTTTTTTATTCATAGAATAATAAAGTTGCAGACACTTTGTAAGAAATAAGTTAAATTTTGTGATACTGTTCACTTTTTTCTAGGTGTCAAACACATCCACAGCAACAATAACAACATTAATTATATACTAGGTTTAACATCCCATAAAAAGAATATGTGATCATCAAAACTGTATCAACAAACATCCATTTCCATAATGGAGAATTGTATCAAATGAGTAAGTTTCATTTTATAAAAGTCTTTGTTGTACTTTATCTCTTCTTAGACATGAAGTGGAGTAAACTGCACAATGCATAAATGTTCATCTGAAAGCAAGTGTTTGGAAATAACTGGCAGTGCATTTTATTTAAAAAATTATTTTAGTGCTTTCTGGGTCAGAAAGAATTCTTAATGCTTACAGTCATTAATTCATTAAAACATCATAACTCTGTAATGAATCGGGTCCTATCACATTCCCCACTATTTTACAGATGATGAATCCGATGCATGAAAAACAGAAGACTTTACCCAAGGTCACCCCAACTAGTAAGAAGCAGAGCTACAACTGTCACTCAGAAGATCAGTTTCTTAAACTTTGCTTCTTTACCTAATTATTCCTTTCAAAATAGGAATCTGAGGGGGGAAATTAGACATATGCTATGTATGATATTTCAGAAGTTGTTTTTTCAATAAACTTGGAATAGTTGCACATTTTACCGAATAGGCATTACTTCCTGCAAAAATCAAAGTCAATAATTTGTGTTGCAAGAGGCATTTTAATTTTTCAATTCTTGAAATTTTATCCCAGATAAAATAATAATTCACTAGCAAATGGGCATTTTTCCCCTGGGTTCTGCCTTTCTAGTCATAAATGAAGGCTACTATTTGAGAGCAGATGGAAGAGTACATCATTAAAACAGATACTATTCACTGCAAACAGATATAATTCAGAAGGTTCAAATTCCAGTTAAGATTAATCTTTAAAAAGTAGTCCTTTAAAAAAAATTAATCTAAATAAATTTATGGTGCAAAGAAGCATTAAAATAGCTTCTTGGAACGAAGGAAGTCATGCATCAAATAAAATGATGATAAAGTGCTCAAATGCAAATAAAAAGTATTGATTCATGGTCATAGCTTCTGTGTTAAGGCCAGAAAAACATGATATTCCTCCAGTTTATATTTTATAAGAAAATTAAGTGTATTTCCTAATCAAAATGTAGTGATGGATAGTCATCAATTTAGATAACAATTGGAAAATGATTAAGTACAGTTTGCAGTATCATTGAAAATTGCAACTATTAAAAATAAGACGGAATAATTTCAAGAGTTATATTTGAACAAATTTTTTTACTTTATCTCTTCTTAGACATGAAGTGGAGTAAACTGCACAATGCATAAATGTTCATCTGAAAGCAAGTGTTTGGAAATAACTGGCAGTGCATTTTATTTAAAAAATTATTTTAGTGCTTTCTGGGTCAGAAAGAATTCTTAATGCTTACAGTCATTAATTCATTAAAACATCATAACTCTGTAATGAATCGGGTCCTATCACATTCCCCACTATTTTACAGATGATGAATCCGATGCATGAAAAACAGAAGACTTTACCCAAGGTCACCCCAACTAGTAAGAAGCAGAGCTACAACTGTCACTCAGAAGATCAGTTTCTTAAACTTTGCTTCTTTACCTAATTATTCCTTTCAAAATAGGAATCTGAGGGGGGAAATTAGACATATGCTATGTATGATATTTCAGAAGTTGTTTTTTCAATAAACTTGGAATAGTTGCACATTTTACCGAATAGGCATTACTTCCTGCAAAAATCAAAGTCAATAATTTGTGTTGCAAGAGGCATTTTAATTTTTCAATTCTTGAAATTTTATCCCAGATAAAATAATAATTCACTAGCAAATGGGCATTTTTCCCCTGGGTTCTGCCTTTCTAGTCATAAATGAAGGCTACTATTTGAGAGCAGATGGAAGAGTACATCATTAAAACAGATACTATTCACTGCAAACAGATATAATTCAGAAGGTTCAAATTCCAGTTAAGATTAATCTTTAAAAAGTAGTCCTTTAAAAAAAATTAATCTAAATAAATTTATGGTGCAAAGAAGCATTAAAATAGCTTCTTGGAACGAAGGAAGTCATGCATCAAATAAAATGATGATAAAGTGCTCAAATGCAAATAAAAAGTATTGATTCATGGTCATAGCTTCTGTGTTAAGGCCAGAAAAACATGATATTCCTCCAGTTTATATTTTATAAGAAAATTAAGTGTATTTCCTAATCAAAATGTAGTGATGGATAGTCATCAATTTAGATAACAATTGGAAAATGATTAAGTACAGTTTGCAGTATCATTGAAAATTGCAACTATTAAAAATAAGACGGAATAATTTGGCAAGAGTTATATTTGAATATCTAGATTCTTTTATGCTTTAGTCATATTTCTATCTCTTAGGAAGACATTTAGATGATCTAGATGAACTTAAACAGATGGATGATTGATTTTCTCAGATTTTAGTTAAAAAAATAACCCTTCATATACTTGGAATCTAAACAAGCAGGAAATAAAAATGAGTAGAATATTTTGCTGCACATTCTATTTGAAAAACAAAGCAATAATTAAGCTTTCAGATATTAAGATTTTTCTCAGTGACTACTGTAGGGGAACCTCTGGAAAAATAAAGTCAATATACAAAGGGCAATGTATTTAATGGTACCAGACTATTAGAATGGCTCTATGACACTTTACCAAAACAGGACAATGTTGTGGTTGAACTTTAGCTCCTAAATAAAACCTCTATTAGAGTTGCACATGCAGCTGTTGTTCTGATGTTCTGATTCTTCTGTTGTCCCAATTTTTATTGGGGTATATTTGTTTTACAATGTTGCATTAGTTTCTGCTGTACAGCAAAGTGAATCATTTACATGTAGACATACATCCCCTCTTTTTCGGATTTTTTTTTTCCCATGTAGGTCACCTCAGAGTACTGAGTGAAGCTCTCTGCCCTATACAGGAGGTTTTCATTCACTATCTGTTTTATACATGGTAGTGTACACATATCAATCCCAATCTCCTAATTCACCCCAACCCTCCTTTACCTCCTTGGTGTCCATACATTTATTCTCTATATATGTGTCTCTATTTTTGTTTTGCAAATAGATTCATCTGTACCATTTTCCTAGCTTCCACATATATGAAGCAAGTGAGAAAGAGAAAAAACAAATACCATATGTTAACTCACTCTTTTGATATGGTAGCCTTCTCCTTTTACACCTAGCCCTTCAGAGCCGCAACTAGACTATTTGCTTTTCAATCTGGAAGGAGGCTTAACTGGGTCAACAAACATACATTGCCATATATTATTCGCTTGAATCACCTGGTCTTTCAGATAACAAAATGAAATCTGTCAATCATACTGCAACGTTCTGCACATGGAATCATCATAAGCTAATCATCACTTATATACATTTACTACATCTCATTGTGTTGTTCTTGGAAAATTCAGTTTCATATATTGAATACTTTAATTTCCACTATAGCAAAATAGCCAGTGTAAATCATTTCTTGAAACACTCGTGTAGGTGGAAACTAGTTTGTAGAAATCATGTGTCTTGAAAGGAAAGTCTCTTGGATTGGTTTTCAGCCTCTATTTTCACTGCTCCCTTGTCATCTCACTGTCCTCTGCCCAAGAACTAAATGAAGAGTATTCTCAGCTTCAGGCCTTTGTTTTTTGATTCTCCATTCCCAACTTGGGAAATATCATCAATAAACATGATTTCAATTACTGTATATATATTAACAAATCCCAAATTTATATATCTGCCCAAGAATTTCACTCTGAGCTTCACATTCACATAGAGGTGTCCAATAGGGCTTCCCTGGTGGTCTAGTGGGTAAGGACACTGCCTTGCAGTGCAAGGCGCCAGTTCGATCCCTGGCCTGGGAAATCAGATTTTTTTCCCATGGTAGTTTTACAATGTTGCATTAGTTTCTGCTGTACAGCAAAGTGAATCATTTACATGTAGACATACATCCTCTTTTCGGATTTTTTTCCATGTAGGTCACCTCAGAGTACTGAGTGAAGCTCTCTGCCCTATACAGGAGGTTTTCATTCACTATCTGTTTTATACATGGTAGTGTACACATATCAATCCCAATCTCCTAATTCACCCCAACCCTCCTTTACCTCCTTGGTGTCCATACATTTATTCTCTATATATGTGTCTCTATTTTTGTTTTGCAAATAGATTCATCTGTACCATTTTCCTAGCTTCCACATATATGAAGCAAGTGAGAAAGAGAAAAAACAAATACCATATGTTAACTCACTCTTTTGATATGGTAGCCTTCTCCTTTTACACCTAGCCCTTCAGAGCCGCAACTAGACTATTTGCTTTTCAATCTGGAAGGAGGCTTAACTGGGTCAACAAACATACATTGCCATATATTATTCGCTTGAATCACCTGGTCTTTCAGATAACAAAATGAAATCTGTCAATCATACTGCAACGTTCTGCACATGGAATCATCATAAGCTAATCATCACTTATATACATTTACTACATCTCATTGTGTTGTTCTTGGAAAATTCAGTTTCATATATTGAATACTTTAATTTCCACTATAGCAAAATAGCCAGTGTAAATCATTTCTTGAAACACTCGTGTAGGTGGAAACTAGTTTGTAGAAATCATGTGTCTTGAAAGGAAAGTCTCTTGGATTGGTTTTCAGCCTCTATTTTCACTGCTCCTTGTCATCTCACTGTCCTCTGCCCAAGAACTAAATGAAGAGTATTCTCAGCTTCAGGCCTTTGTTTTTTGATTCTCCATTCCCAACTTGGGAAATATCATCAATAAACATGATTTCAATTACTGTATATATATTAACAAATCCCAAATTTATATATCTGCCCAAGAATTTCACTCTGAGCTTCACATTCACATAGAGGTGTCCAATAGGGCTTCCCTGGTGGTCTAGTGGGTAAGGACACTGCCTTGCAGTGCAAGGGGCGCCAGTTCGATCCCTGGCCTGGGAAGATCCCACGTTCCGCGGAGCAGCTGGACTGATGTGTCCAATTACCGAGCTGGAGCTCTGTGATAACAGGAGCCACTGCTATGGGAGATCCACACATGCCAAAGAACAAAGATGGATGAAAATAGATAAATGAAAGACCAATAGATGTGGCCTGCCTGCCCCCCTCCCTCCCCAACCCGCTCCCCCCCAAAAAAAAGATTAAAAAAAAAAAGAAGTGTCCAATAAATATTTTATATATGTATTTCAAAAATATTCGCTCTCAATCTGTCTGGACAAAACTTGAAAAAATTAATGGAAGCATGTTCTGTGCATTTCTCTTTTTCCCTTTTGTATTTCCCAAAGAAGAATCTGAATCAGCCTGCTTTTATCTTAGGACTTCTTTTAGTCTAATTTAAATAAAGGAAAGAGAACAAGAACCAGAAAGAATCAAATTTGGGTTAAGATCATTTTATATTGTGTAACAGAGAATCTAACCAGAGAACATGAAATGATATAGAATTTGGGGTGGTGAAGACAGAAGAGACAGAAGTCAACATACCCATTTGGGGAGAAAGTTTTGTTTGGATATCAATAGTGAGTTTGAGAGATGCTGGGGGTAGTGGTGACTACTTTTGTGAAAGCTATTGTGAGTGACAGAAATCTGGGATAAGAGCCATTTCCATGTTTTCCCAGGCGTTTAAGTGATGCTTCTCCCCCTTAAAGGCTGAATTTTCTTAACATTACATTCTTTTTGGAAACAGTGTTCTCTCTTCAAATCTATAGTTTCTAGAGCTAATGCCGCTATATTTGAATCATGTGCTTTATTAGATAGGATCCATTTAAATTCATATAAGAGGAATTTCAAAGTAGTAATATCTAACAGAGAAACATTTAATCCTCTGTTATTAAAAAAAAAATCCTGAGGTATGTCATCCAAAACTGGCATGGAAGACCCTAGATATACCAGGAACAAAGTTCCTTTTATTTCTTTTCTTCTACCACACCAGCCCTAGCTGGAACTGTAGTTACAATGGCTTCATTTCAGACGGCAGGAAGGGTTAGAGCTGGCCACACTCAAATAAGTAGCCCAACTAGAAGTCCTAGTCAACACTTACAATGTCACCTCATTGGCCAAAATCTAGTCACATGACTCCAACTGCTTCAGGTAAAGTAATCTACTCTTTCTTCCAAGAGACAAGATGCTCAGCTAAGAACTGAGGCTCAGCTACTAAGGAAAGAGACAACAGATCTTTAGTAGGCAACAAGCTGCTTCTGCCACACATGAACAAACCTGAATCCATCACCTGCCCTGCCCTCAAACCAGCTTTTCTATTAAGGTTCCTTGTCTCAAGAAAACTACTCAATTGCTCAAGACAAACCCAAGAGTCATCACTGGCTAAATTTTTTATTGCCCCTCTCCCTTACCGCTAAATCCAATTAAACACTATAGCTTACTCAATATTTCTTTCCATTTTCTGCCTTCACTGAAACCATTGTAGTCAAAACCATAATTCCTTCTTCCCTCATCAGGATTTTAAATGTAGCCTTAGAAAGGAAGTCTGTGCTTGTGGTTTTTCTTTCCTCCCTCCATCACTCAATTTCCTTCTAACAAAGCAAAGGCAGTATTCCTTTGTATAAAGTAAGTCTGATTATTTCATGCCCCAAATATGATCATTCGAGGACATCCCATTATTTAGGAGACTGTTTCATATCTACAGAAAATACAATACAGACATGAATATTATGAAAGTCCCTTTACTATGGTGCAGTGTAACAATATTCTTTTAAGTGTTTGAAAATTATAAGTTTTACAAGAAAAACTGACAAAGGTTCTTATTACTTTGATATTTCAGGGAGCTAAGTGGAAAGGAGGAATCATGTTTTTAAGTCCACATTTTTAAGCAAAGAGGGGGAGAATCAGAGGCCTATAAATATTGCAGAGTTCCCTCAGCAAAAGCTTAACAATATTTTCACAGTCTATTCAAAAGAGAAAAACATACCTGAGGTATGTCATCCAAAACTGGCATGGAAGACCCTAGATATACCAGGAACAAAGTTCCTTTTATTTCTTTTCTTCTACCACACCAGCCCTAGCTGGAACTGTAGTTACAATGGCTTCATTTCAGACGGCAGGAAGGGTTAGAGCTGGCCACACTCAAATAAGTAGCCCAACTAGAAGTCCTAGTCAACACTTACAATGTCACCTCATTGGCCAAAATCTAGTCACATGACTCCAACTGCTTCAGGTAAAGTAATCTACTCTTTCTTCCAAGAGACAAGATGCTCAGCTAAGAACTGAGGCTCAGCTACTAAGGAAAGAGACAACAGATCTTTAGTAGGCAACAAGCTGCTTCTGCCACACATGAACAAACCTGAATCCATCACCTGCCCTGCCCTCAAACCAGCTTTTCTATTAAGGTTCCTTGTCTCAAGAAAACTACTCAATTGCTCAAGACAAACCCAAGAGTCATCACTGGCTAAATTTTTTATTGCCCCTCTCCCTTACCGCTAAATCCAATTAAACACTATAGCTTACTCAATATTTCTTTCCATTTTCTGCCTTCACTGAAACCATTGTAGTCAAAACCATAATTCCTTCTTCCCTCATCAGGATTTTAAATGTAGCCTTAGAAAGGAAGTCTGTGCTTGTGGTTTTTCTTTCCTCCCTCCATCACTCAATTTCCTTCTAACAAAGCAAAGGCAGTATTCCTTTGTATAAAGTAAGTCTGATTATTTCATGCCCCAAATATGATCATTCGAGGACATCCCATTATTTAGGAGACTGTTTCATATCTACAGAAAATACAATACAGACATGAATATTATGAAAGTCCCTTTACTATGGTGCAGTGTAACAATATTCTTTTAAGTGTTTGAAAATTATAAGTTTTACAAGAAAAACTGACAAAGGTTCTTATTACTTTGATATTTCAGGGAGCTAAGTGGAAAGGAGGAATCATGTTTTTAAGTCCACATTTTTAAGCAAAGAGGGGGAGAATCAGAGGCCTATAAATATTGCAGAGTTCCCTCAGCAAAAGCTTAACAATATTTTCACAGTCTCTGCATTCAAGAATCCAACAGAACGCTACACAACCATTGCCTCATGTCTTAAAGATGATAGACAGTAAGGGTAGTCATCAATAGACAATTAGCCTTAGGTGAACAATTTCAAGTGTATAATTAACTGAGAGGGCAATTTCCATTCCATTTGGGTGAATTTTGATCACTGAATCTTGCTGGAAGCAAAAGATTTATTTTTCTAAAAACAACTCCTTAACAGCAGGCATGCCAGTCATTTTCATATGCCCAGCTTAAAATCCTTAATGCAAGCTCTGAAAGGAAGCATTCATACATGGACAGCAAGTTCACAGCAAGAAAATCCCCCATTAAAGGCAAGTGAATATTGTGAAGTGCAGTTAAGCATATACTGAAGGTACACTTCAGAATTCTGAAAGAAGACTCAAGATATGACTTTCATAATAGAACACACTAGTATAATGTATGAAGTCAGACCAAAATGTATATACCCAGCCATAGGAAGATTCCTTGGAAAAGGGAATGGCAACCCACTCCAGTATTCTTGCCTGGGAAATCCCATGGACAGAGGAGCCTGGAAGGCTACAGTCCATGGACTTGCAAAGAGTCAGTACAACTGAGCAACTAACACTTTCACTTCAACCATAGAATGGCATATCCACCCTCAAAAGTATTATGATAAAATGAGGCAGAATTAAAATAAATGTCATTTTCCCACTGAAAGTACATACAAGAGAAGGGAGAGTTTTTTTTAAAGGGCTTTTCTAACACAATGTGTTATATGACTATCGCAGTAATCAAGAATTGCATTTAAATCTAAAGGTGCAAAGGTGTACAGTGCATGCCTGATACAACAGTGTGTGGTTTTTATGTTCTCTGTCTTTAATTCTAAACAGAGCATCTGGATCTCCAGCCATATGTACTATGGGGCAAGAAATAAGGAGAAGGAAGACAGAAAGAGATTTTTGTCATTTTTTTCTTTCCTGTTTGTAATGAGCTTCTTCAGAAACCCCATTCCACAATTTATTCTTCCATGTTACCAGCCAGCTATAGTCTCTTAACCAACCAAACCCAGCTACTAAGAGGCTGGGAAGTTTAGTCTTTGGGCTAGAGCATTCTTAGACTGATAAGATTTCATTTTTTTTTTTTTTTTTTTTTGCCTGAGAAAAAGAAATGAGCTTCTTCAGAAACCCCATTCCACAATTTATTCTTCCATGTTACCAGCCAGCTATAGTCTCTTAACCAACCAAACCCAGCTACTAAGAGGCTGGAAAGTTTAGTCTTTGGGCTAGAGCATTCTTAGACTGATAAGATTTCTTTTTTTTTTTTTTTAAAAGAAATGAGACTATATATTGAATTGGAAAACTTCTAATGCTAATAACAAGGTATAACCAGCAGTCTTGACTACAATAGGAACTAGGTGAGTGCAAAATGTTATGTTCTTTCAGTTATTCAATCATTTATTACTGCATCCTTTCAAAATACTTATTAATTCTCACATACATACCAAGTATTACAGTATAATATACAGAGACAAATTCCTGCAAAGAAATCCACAGTACAGAGACAAATAAATAGAACACTACCAAAAATTGTAGAACTATGTTTGTGAAATAGATAAAAACAAGTAGCTGAATTCACTCATTTATTCATTGCATCAGCAAGTATCTAGTAATTGCCAAAAAGATATGTCCAGTTTTATTATGAGCTGGTAATAAGTTAGTCTTTTCTTTTGTGACTTAGCTAATTGTCAAAGTTTTTCTAAATGGGAAATCCCATGGACAGAGGAGCCTGGAAGGCTACAGTCCATGGACTTGCAAAGAGTCAGTACAACTGAGCAACTAACACTTTCACTTCAACCATAGAATGGCATATCCACCCTCAAAAGTATTATGATAAAATGAGGCAGAATTAAAATAAATGTCATTTTCCCACTGAAAGTACATACAAGAGAAGGGAGAGTTTTTTTTAAAGGGCTTTTCTAACACAATGTGTTATATGACTATCGCAGTAATCAAGAATTGCATTTAAATCTAAAGGTGCAAAGGTGTACAGTGCATGCCTGATACAACAGTGTGTGGTTTTTATGTTCTCTGTCTTTAATTCTAAACAGAGCATCTGGATCTCCAGCCATATGTACTATGGGGCAAGAAATAAGGAGAAGGAAGACAGAAAGAGATTTTTGTCATTTTTTTCTTTCCTGTTTGTAATGAGCTTCTTCAGAAACCCCATTCCACAATTTATTCTTCCATGTTACCAGCCAGCTATAGTCTCTTAACCAACCAAACCCAGCTACTAAGAGGCTGGGAAGTTTAGTCTTTGGGCTAGAGCATTCTTAGACTGATAAGATTTCATTTTTTTTTTTACATTTTGCCTGAGAAAAAGAAATGAGCTTCTTCAGAAACCCCATTCCACAATTTATTCTTCCATGTTACCAGCCAGCTATAGTCTCTTAACCAACCAAACCCAGCTACTAAGAGGCTGGAAAGTTTAGTCTTTGGGCTAGAGCATTCTTAGACTGATAAGATTTCTTTTTTTTTTTTTTTAAAAGAAATGAGACTATATATTGAATTGGAAAACTTCTAATGCTAATAACAAGGTATAACCAGCAGTCTTGACTACAATAGGAACTAGGTGAGTGCAAAATGTTATGTTCTTTCAGTTATTCAATCATTTATTACTGCATCCTTTCAAAATACTTATTAATTCTCACATACATACCAAGTATTACAGTATAATATACAGAGACAAATTCCTGCAAAGAAATCCACAGTACAGAGACAAATAAATAGAACACTACCAAAAATTGTAGAACTATGTTTGTGAAATAGATAAAAACAAGTAGCTGAATTCACTCATTTATTCATTGCATCAGCAAGTATCTAGTAATTGCCAAAAAGATATGTCCAGTTTTATTATGAGCTGGTAATAAGTTAGTCTTTTCTTTTGTGACTTAGCTAATTGTCAAAGTTTTTCTTTTTTGCTTATTCTTTATTTTCAATCTTGGTTTAGTTTCACCTCAAACCGAAACAGAACTTTTTAAATGAGATTCATATGTAGATTTTATTTAATTACCCAGGAATTTCTAATTAGCAACCAAGATTGAGATTCACTAGTCCAGAGCAGCAATTCTAAGTCAGGGGCACTTTTTCTCCCTAAGGACATTTGCTCATGTCTAAATGTCGGTTCAACGTCAAAACGGGATGGAGGTAAGTATCAACAGAATCTAGTAGTTAGAGACCAAGGGAGCTGTCAAATGCCCTACAAGGCACAGTAGCGCCCCATCCTTAAGCCCACCCCCCATATAAGAATCATCCAGTGCAAAATTTCAAGAGTGCCAAAACTGAAACATCACTCATTTAGAGGGCCAAACTGTAAGGGAACTGGAAATTATAAAACAGGGCATCCACGGAAGTTCTAAATGCTGCTGTGCATTCAGAAAGTATATCCCCCCAGCAGGCTTTTGAGAGGAATTTAAACTCTGGTTGGTAGGATTTGGTCATCCTAAGGTGTGAGGAGGAACATAAGCCAAGAGAAAAAAGTGTTACAGATCAGAGACCAGGGTATCTGTAGACTCAGAGGTGAAAAAAAGCAGCCAAGTGCAGTGCCATAGATAAGGAGGCTACTGAACTGGGCAGAGTAGGGGTTCGCTCATGGGATCGCAGCACTGGAGGGCAATTAACATGCAGAATGACAATAACACCTAACAATGTCGTCATCTTTTTCCTTAATTTATAATTCCCCCCTTTTTTAAAACAAGAAATTGTTTTCTAAAGTTTTTTTTTTTTTTTAATGTGGATCATTTTAAAAGTTTTTATTGAATTTGTTACACTATTGCTTCTGTTCTATTCTTTAGCCCCCAAACATGTGGGGCCTTTTAGCTCCTTTATCAGGGATCATATTCGTACCCCCTGAGTTGGAAGGTCAAATCTTAACTACTGGACTGCCAGGGAAGTCCCCGTAAGTCCCTTTGATTTTGTTGATTATTAAGCGAAAAAAAAAGAAAGAAAGAAAGAAAGAAATTACTAGGATGAAGCAAACATGGATGCTTCAGTTTCAATAGATCTTTGCCCTGGAGTAAAGGCCAACAGGTGTTTCCTTTCAGAAATTCCTCTGGCCATGTCTTTCTTCATAAATATTATATTGTACTCCCACTGGAATTCCTTTTTTTCAAATATCCCTCTTGAGAATTTTGGCCACTTTGAATGTAACTCTCATAGTAATGTCTTTAATAATAATAACTAACATCTTTTGAATGCTTACATTGTACTAAACTCTCTGCTTATATAAAGTTATCTAACACTCCCCAAAATAAACAAGTACAACAAAAAACCAATAAGATCAGCAACAGTATGAATGTTAGGAAGGTTAAATAATTTTGTAAAGTTCACGGAGTTGATTGGTGATAAATCTAATGCTAAAACCTACTTCCAAAGTGTAAACAATTAAGGAATATGTTAGATTGCCTTCAACTCCATAAAGCATAGAAGCTTAGGATCATGTTACTATCAAACAAAAAAGTATCCATTGAGAAATCTAAGTAGATCCTATTGCCTCTAAAGAAAACTCAAGAAACTCATACTTAGTTTTAAAGCAGAGAAATTGCCACTCTCAGTGCTATTTTTCATGATTAAACTAATGTGACTCTAATAGTTTTCAGGATTTATGTTCCAAAGACTTTCATTCAGAGAATTTGATTCTCATCAGAGATATATGAATTGCATGTCTTCTCCTCTTGCCAAACTCTACTATAATCTTTATTTTTTGGTGCAATACTAAACTTACCTTGTTTAATTGATTATTCAAATATATTAGTTATATCAGACCTAATTTTATGCAACTGATTTTTTATTAGGTCTTTTAAAATGTTTCAGCTTTACTGAGTTGTATTTGACAAAAATAAAAAAGTCATTTTAAAATAGTTTGCTTCTGTTCTATTCTTTAGCCCCAAACATGTGGGGCCTTTTAGCTCCTTTATCAGGGATCATATTCGTACCCCTGAGTTGGAAGGTCAAATCTTAACTACTGGACTGCCAGGAAGTCCCCGTAAGTCCCTTTGATTTTGTTGATTATTAAGCGAAAAAAAAAGAAAGAAAGAAAGAAAGAAATTACTAGGATGAAGCAAACATGGATGCTTCAGTTTCAATAGATCTTTGCCCTGGAGTAAAGGCCAACAGGTGTTTCCTTTCAGAAATTCCTCTGGCCATGTCTTTCTTCATAAATATTATATTGTACTCCCACTGGAATTCCTTTTTTTCAAATATCCCTCTTGAGAATTTTGGCCACTTTGAATGTAACTCTCATAGTAATGTCTTTAATAATAATAACTAACATCTTTTGAATGCTTACATTGTACTAAACTCTCTGCTTATATAAAGTTATCTAACACTCCCCAAAATAAACAAGTACAACAAAAAACCAATAAGATCAGCAACAGTATGAATGTTAGGAAGGTTAAATAATTTTGTAAAGTTCACGGAGTTGATTGGTGATAAATCTAATGCTAAAACCTACTTCCAAAGTGTAAACAATTAAGGAATATGTTAGATTGCCTTCAACTCCATAAAGCATAGAAGCTTAGGATCATGTTACTATCAAACAAAAAAAAGTATCCATTGAGAAATCTAAGTAGATCCTATTGCCTCTAAAGAAAACTCAAGAAACTCATACTTAGTTTTAAAGCAGAGAAATTGCCACTCTCAGTGCTATTTTTCATGATTAAACTAATGTGACTCTAATAGTTTTCAGGATTTATGTTCCAAAGACTTTCATTCAGAGAATTTGATTCTCATCAGAGATATATGAATTGCATGTCTTCTCCTCTTGCCAAACTCTACTATAATCTTTATTTTTTGGTGCAATACTAAACTTACCTTGTTTAATTGATTATTCAAATATATTAGTTATATCAGACCTAATTTTATGCAACTGATTTTTTATTAGGTCTTTTAAAATGTTTCAGCTTTACTGAGTTGTATTTGACAAATAAAAATACAAGATATTTAAAATGCACCTCAGGGTGATTTTTAAATATGAAAATTTTGAAGGTTACTTTCAACCTAGAGTTATTGAGCTCTGTCCCCAGTATTGAAAAATACACCCTTGAGACTATCTGGCTCAGTTGGTAAAGAATCCACCTGCAATGTAGGAGATGTAAGAGACCAAAGTTCGATCCTCGGGTTGGGAAGATTCTGCTAGCATAGGAAATAGCAACTCACTTCAGTATTCTTGCCTGGAAAATTCCAAGGACAGAGAAGCCTGGCAGGCAACAGTCCATGGAGTTGCAAAAAGTCAGACACAACTGAGCAATTAAACCACCACCACCAAATCTATGTTTATATATACTGCTCATTTCTTTAAATAACTAAAGCAACACTATTATTTAATTATCTTATTTATTTTTTAACAAAATTAATTTAACAAAAATATTATTTTGCTCAACTTTATAACAAATTCCTTTTGTTTATTCAAAATAAAGTTTGACAATTCTAATGTTTTCTGTTTTCACTTAAAATTGTATGGGAGATTTTCCTGGATTACCTGAGTGGGCCCAAAGTAATCACAAAAGTCCTTATCAGTGCAGAGAGAATCAATCTCCAAATTGACATCTGATTGCATCACACTAATATAAGCAAGACTGATCACTGTTGCTGACTTTGATGTAAGGAGATCACTTGGGTGATGTCATTAAATGACTAGAAAAATTGGTAAAAAATAGAAGCTTAGGATCATGTTACTATCAAACAAAAAGTATCCATTGAGAAATCTAAGTAGATCCTATTGCCTCTAAAGAAAACTCAAGAAACTCATACTTAGTTTTAAAGCAGAGAAATTGCCACTCTCAGTGCTATTTTTCATGATTAAACTAATGTGACTCTAATAGTTTTCAGGATTTATGTTCCAAAGACTTTCATTCAGAGAATTTGATTCTCATCAGAGATATATGAATTGCATGTCTTCTCCTCTTGCCAAACTCTACTATAATCTTTATTTTTTGGTGCAATACTAAACTTACCTTGTTTAATTGATTATTCAAATATATTAGTTATATCAGACCTAATTTTATGCAACTGATTTTTTATTAGGTCTTTTAAAATGTTTCAGCTTTACTGAGTTGTATTTGACAAATAAAAATACAAGATATTTAAAATGCACCTCAGGGTGATTTTTAAATATGAAAATTTTGAAGGTTACTTTCAACCTAGAGTTATTGAGCTCTGTCCCCAGTATTGAAAAATACACCCTTGAGACTATCTGGCTCAGTTGGTAAAGAATCCACCTGCAATGTAGGAGATGTAAGAGACCAAAGTTCGATCCTCGGGTTGGGAAGATTCTGCTAGCATAGGAAATAGCAACTCACTTCAGTATTCTTGCCTGGAAAATTCCAAGGACAGAGAAGCCTGGCAGGCAACAGTCCATGGAGTTGCAAAAAGTCAGACACAACTGAGCAATTAAACCACCACCACCAAATCTATGTTTATATATACTGCTCATTTCTTTAAATAACTAAAGCAACACTATTATTTAATTATCTTATTTATTTTTTAACAAAATTAATTTAACAAAAATATTATTTTGCTCAACTTTATAACAAATTCCTTTTGTTTATTCAAAATAAAGTTTGACAATTCTAATGTTTTCTGTTTTCACTTAAAATTGTATGGGAGATTTTCCTGGATTACCTGAGTGGGCCCAAAGTAATCACAAAAGTCCTTATCAGTGCAGAGAGAATCAATCTCCAAATTGACATCTGATTGCATCACACTAATATAAGCAAGACTGATCACTGTTGCTGACTTTGATGTAAGGAGATCATGAGCCAATAAAGTTGAGGATGATGTCATTAAATGACTAGAAAAATGGTTAAAAGAATATAATCCAATGTAAATTCTATTTGTAAAATTTTTATTGAAGTATAATTGATTTAAAATGTTGAGTTAGTTTCTGGTGTACAGTAAATAATTTAAAAAGGAGTATACATATACACTTTTTCAGATTCTTTTCCATTATGATTTATTACAGCATATTGAATATGATTCTCTGTACTACATAGTTGGACCTTGTTGTTTACCTATTTTAAATATAGTACTTTGCATCTACTAATCGCAGATTCTTAATTTATCTCTCTCCCACCCTCTTTCCTCTTTGGTACACACAAGATTGTGTTCTACATCAGTAACTCTGTTTCTGTTCTATAAATAAGTTCCTTTGTATCATATTTTAGATTCCACATATAGTGGAACATATGGTATTTGTCTTTTTCTTTTTAATTTACTTCACTTAGCATGATAATCTCTAGGTACATCCATGTTTCTGCAAATGAAATGATTTCATTCTTTTTTATGGCTAAGTAGTGTTCTCTTGTGTATATACATATATATATATATATATATATATATATATATAGCACAACTTTTTTATCCATTCATCTGTCACTGGGCATTGAGGTTGTTCTCATGTCTTGACTTCTAAAAATAGTGCTGCTAGAGCATTAGGATGTATGTATCTTTTTAATTTATGCTTTCATCTTTTCTGGATAAATGCTCAAGAATTGGGTTGTTGGCTCCTATGGTAATTCTGTTTTTAGTTTTCTGAGGAACCTGTATGCTATTTGCCATAGTGCAGCACCAATTTACCTTCCTACCAACAGCAAACTCTATTTTCAGTACTTATTTATTTAAAAATTTTTGCTCAACTTTATAACAAATTCCTTTTGTTTATTCAAAATAAAGTTTGACAATTCTAATGTTTTCTGTTTTCACTTAAAATTGTATGGGAGATTTTCCTGGATTACCTGAGTGGGCCCAAAGTAATCACAAAAGTCCTTATCAGTGCAGAGAGAATCAATCTCCAAATTGACATCTGATTGCATCACACTAATATAAGCAAGACTGATCACTGTTGCTGACTTTGATGTAAGGAGATCATGAGCCAATAAAGTTGAGGATGATGTCATTAAATGACTAGAAAAATGGTTAAAAGAATATAATCCAATGTAAATTCTATTTGTAAAATTTTTATTGAAGTATAATTGATTTAAAATGTTGAGTTAATTTCTTGTATACAGTAAAAAATTTAAAAAAGAGAAGACATATAAACGTTTTCAGATTCTTTTCCATTATGATTTATTACAGCATATTGAATATGATTCTCTGTACTACATAGTTGGACCTTGTTGTTTACCTATTTTAAATATAGTACTTTGCATCTACTAATCGCAGATTCTTAATTTATCTCTCTCCCACCCTCTTTCCTCTTTGGTACACACAAGATTGTGTTCTACATCAGTAACTCTGTTTCTGTTCTATAAATAAGTTCCTTTGTATCATATTTTAGATTCCACATATAGTGGAACATATGGTATTTGTCTTTTTCTTTTTAATTTACTTCACTTAGCATGATAATCTCTAGGTACATCCATGTTTCTGCAAATGAAATGATTTCATTCTTTTTTATGGCTAAGTAGTGTTCTCTTGTGTATATACATATATATATATATATATATATATATATATAGCACAACTTTTTTATCCATTCATCTGTCACTGGGCATTGAGGTTGTTCTCATGTCTTGACTTCTAAAAATAGTGCTGCTAGAGCATTAGGATGTATGTATCTTTTTTAATTTGCGTTTTCATCTTTTCTGGATAAATGCTCAAGAATTGGGTTGTTGGCTCCTATGGTAATTCTGTTTTTAGTTTTCTGAGGAACCTGTATGCTATTTGCCATAGTGCAGCACCAATTTACCTTCCTACCAACAGCAAACTCTATTTTCAGTACTTATTTATTTAAAAATTTTTGGTTAAAATGAGAAACATACTCTAAGAAAATCTAGATTAATATTCTGCTATTCACTCTAAAAGTTAAAGTCAGGGCTTCCCTGGTGGTCCAGTGGGTAAAGACACCACCTTGTAGTGCAAGGGGCACCGGTTCGAGCCCTGGCCTGGGAAGTTCCCACGTGCCACAGAGCGGCTGGACCAATGTGTCCAACTACCGAGCCGGAGCATGCGCTCAGAGCCGGTGCTCTGCGACAACAGAGGCCACCACGATGGGAGGCCCACACGGGCCAAAGAACAAAGACGGATGAAAATGAAAGACCAATAGAAGTGGCCTGCCTGCCTCCCTCCCCAACCCACCTCCCCCCCCAAGAAAAAGAAAATAAATAAATAAATAAAAGTTAAATTCATCAAAATATAAATATAAATATAAATTCTTTGTGGTAAAACGTATATCAATATTTTTATATAGATCATGTCATATTTTTAACATGAAAATGAAGTGAAGAGGCTATATTCATATTGATTTATACTATATGCCACAAATAAGACACAATCTCTTGTTTGAAATAATGACTGCATTTGAATTTTGAATATAAATGCATCTAAGTGGTTTTTAAAAGCTAATGACATGAGATAGTTCATTTTTATTTTTTTAATGTACAACATTAATGATGTCTGCAATTTTAAATGCATTAAACTGTGGTTGACTATCTCCCTGTGTACACATTCCAGTTTTGAAATTTAATTGAAGCTCAATAATGTACTACATTTCTGTCCTTATTTTTCAGTTATTCTGTTATGCATATCTAATGTGAAGGCAGATCAAAGTTGCATTTGAACATTATTTCTTGCTTTTAAAAGCAGAATTATTTTGGGTTTCTTATGGGAGAGGTTTCCTAAATGGAATAACATTTAGAAAAAAATGTAGCTTTCTATTATTAAGAATTAAGCTCTGAGAAAATCTCATAATAAAAAAAAAAAAACACTTCACATGCACTATTAGAAGCAAAGCACAAGGTGGAATCTTAGAAATCATTCGTTCTAAATTGTTCCTTTTTCAAATAAGGTTATTACCTTGCAGATAAACTCAGCATCTTAGATACCGATCCTGTTAGTGATTATATGGCAACTGTAATTCACGTCTTCTAAAGTCTTGTAAAATTGGTTTACAAAACTTCAAGTTAAAAAGGAGGCAATTAAAGAACAGAGGGGAAAAAAGTTTGAATATCTGCTTTTTTCAGTAAAAAAATCTCCTATGCGTGTTCACATCTTTGGGAGTTAGGACTGTGTCAGATTGGTAAATCTAAGACTTTATTTGCTGGAATATATTTCCCTGTAAGACTGCAGAGCAGAGCTGACCATAATAGACATGAGAGAAATTAATGAGGTAACAGTCAATATTCTCCATAGGCCATCATGCTTAGATGCAGAGAAAGACAGATGTAGAGTTTTGGTAGCTTCTGGTTTGCCTACACTCTCCTAGGTTCCACATCCAGATATTTTTGCAGCCTATTGGCCCTGATGACTAACTGTGACCCCAATATCTGAATAAATGAGAAACAGAGATGGCAGAGCATCTGAGGACCACATTTATATTATAGAAAGTTTTGATGGGGCCAGTTTAAGGTGGATTTATGCATTTAGTTTTGAATTGCATGTCTCTCCTCTTTACTGCGCATAAGTATCTACTTAGAACAGTTTCTGAATGTTGGCTGTATATCGTGCCAAGTGAGGTAGAGTCATCCTGCCACTGTTTCTCAGCCATAACTATAAGCCAATAGGCCACATGCTTTTGACCTTCCTACAATAAGGATTTATGCAAGCACCAGGAAACCAATAAATAAGAAAAGAGATCCTTACCTTTAAACATCCTTCACAATTATTATACAAACCTAATAATAACCTACTCTGTGAGTCAAGCTGTACACAAAAAAGGAAAATGATTGAGATTTTTTTATTGCGTGTGTTTTCTTGAGAGGATGTTAGTAGGAAGTTTACTGTTAGAAATGTTTGGACTGGGCTTCCCCAGAAGCTCAGCATTAAAGAATCTGCCTGCAATGCAGCAGATGGAGGAGACGAATGTTCAATCCCTGGGTCAGGAAGATCTCCTGAAGGAGGAAACGGCCACCCACTCTGGTATTCTTGCCTGGATAATCCCATGGACAGAGAAGCCTGGCAGACTATAGTTTATAGGGTCTCAAAGAATTGGGCCCAACTGAAGCGCCTTAACATGCACACAGTGTTTGGACTAGTCAAACAACAATCACTTTGGAGTGGAACTAACTACTAAATGAGAATACAAGTTCTATTAGAGCTAAGTAGTTGTAGGTGTGTGCAAGGCAGTACATCCTAGAGGTAGCGCACCTGCATTGGAATCAGGCACATCTAGTTCAAATTCAGACCCTATTACTAACAAGCATGTGTGTGTGAAAGAATCATTTTATTTTAATTCTGACACTTGATTACCACATGTTTAAAATGGATTCTATAAGAACATGGTTTTATTTAGTTTGTGAGGCTAGGAGGCAACATACAAAAGGTGCTTAGCATAGATTTGACATAACTATTATCATTAACTTGGGAAGTATTATACGTAACAAGGAACCATGGCTTTTTTCATGTAATCATATCAGAGTACATATATCTACTTGCAGCAACGTGGAAAGATTGGATTAACCAAAGACAAAGTCTCAAGAACAACAAGCCATTACAAACCACTCCATGTTCCTGATTCCCTCTGTTGGAAATGAAGTAACTTATGGATAGGAATGAAAAAATGCTATCTAATGGCCTGAAAGCAGCAATAATTCAATAAAAACATAAGAAAATGAGGCTGAGTAGTTTATAATTATCAGTTACTAAATTAAAACTCATTACATTCAAGGGCCTCAGGGGAAATTATTTCATATTAGGGAAAGGCCATAAACTCTTCGGGAGAGAGAAAGAATAAAATTAAAGATAAGCAATTATATAAAGGCTTTTCTGTTTTCATTCTTGTGCTTCTGGTCTATGCAATTGTTTGGCATTGTTGGCTATCCATTGATCCTATTCCTAAATAAGTCACCCTGAGAAACTAACTGAATTCTTTCAATTGATAAATTCATAGAGACTTTGAAGTCATATTGTCAAGAAAAACCTCCAATTTTCTTTTAAATGTTGCCTTAACAAATACCGATTTCCTCTTAAACACAAAACACTAAAACACTTCAATATTATAACTGAAAGTCAATAAAAAGAGATGTATGATTTGAGACCATTTTAAAATGATCCACAATCTGAAAGGGAACTAGAAATCCCTGATGTTGGATGTGATTAAAAATAATAGCATATGTTTGTATTTTTTATTTTTTCAATAAATGAACAAATTGTATCATACTTTAAAAGTGAAATTTCAATATGCACAGTTTCCACCTTATCTGTCTCCCTAAAGCCAAATTCGGCACTTTTATCAGAACTCAGAAAGTTCCACTGTCAATAAAGAGTTTCAGAACAGAACTGAAACTGACAAAGAGTTAAACAACACCAGAAAAGCTGTTTGACTTATGCTGTAAGTCTCACTGTCAGAACTCTCTAGGCCAGAATCAGATCAGATTTACACACTTGCCAAGTGAAATTGAGAAGGCAGCCTATTGATCTTGAAGGTCCATTCCACTGTATAACTTTTACTTTATAAATACCTTGCATTTTAGGATACAATATAGGTATGTTGAGTAGGTCAAAAAATGAGCAGTTAAACATAAAAGGGAAGTATTATACGTCAAGGAACCATGGCTTTTTTCATGTAATCATATCAGAGTACATATATCTACTTGCAGCAACGTGGAAAGATTGGATTAACCAAAGACAAAGTCTCAAGAACAACAAGCCATTACAAACCACTCCATGTTCCTGATTCCCTCTGTTGGAAATGAAGTAACTTATGGATAGGAATGAAAAATGCTATCTAATGGCCTGAAAGCAGCAATAATTCAATAAAAACATAAGAAAATGAGGCTGAGTAGTTTATAATTATCAGTTACTAAATTAAAACTCATTACATTCAAGGGCCTCAGGGGAAATTATTTCATATTAGGGAAAGGCCATAAACTCTTCGGGAGAGAGAAAGAATAAAATTAAAGATAAGCAATTATATAAAGGCTTTTCTGTTTTCATTCTTGTGCTTCTGGTCTATGCAATTGTTTGGCATTGTTGGCTATCCATTGATCCTATTCCTAAATAAGTCACCCTGAGAAACTAACTGAATTCTTTCAATTGATAAATTCATAGAGACTTTGAAGTCATATTGTCAAGAAAAACCTCCAATTTTCTTTTAAATGTTGCCTTAACAAATACCGATTTCCTCTTAAACACAAAACACTAAAACACTTCAATATTATAACTGAAAGTCAATAAAAAGAGATGTATGATTTGAGACCATTTTAAAATGATCCACAATCTGAAAGGGAACTAGAAATCCCTGATGTTGGATGTGATTAAAAATAATAGCATATGTTTGTATTTTTTATTTTTTCAATAAATGAACAAATTGTATCATACTTTAAAAGTGAAATTTCAATATGCACAGTTTCCACCTTATCTGTCTCCCTAAAGCCAAATTCGGCACTTTTATCAGAACTCAGAAAGTTCCACTGTCAATAAAGAGTTTCAGAACAGAACTGAAACTGACAAAGAGTTAAACAACACCAGAAAAGCTGTTTGACTTATGCTGTAAGTCTCACTGTCAGAACTCTCTAGGCCAGAATCAGATCAGATTTACACACTTGCCAAGTGAAATTGAGAAGGCAGCCTATTGATCTTGAAGGTCCATTCCACTGTATAACTTTTACTTTATAAATACCTTGCATTTTAGGATACAATATAGGTATGTTGAAGATTCCTATTAATTTTCAAAGTCTATTACAAATAGAACCTCTTCTAAATACCATTTAAACTCTTAAAATGTAAAAATAATTACACTTCCTAGAAATCTTTTAAATTCACGTTGCTATGAATATGACTTTTATTCTGAGAGTCTTTGCTGTGCTCTAGCATAATAACTTGGAAATAAGAATAAGAACTGTAGAATAAGAACTTAGAAGTAAGGTTAAGATTTAAATGTTCTTTTTTTATAAGCTTTTACCTTTTAAGCCTGCTTCACTTTGAATACCTTAAGGTAGTTTGTAAATATTGTGAAAGTCTCAGAAAAAAATGCATTGAATTATATAATCCCTAATTATTTTTAAGGTTGATGTGTTAACAGCTAAACTTACAAGGTCAAAGAGTTAACATGACTTTTTCATTGGAGTAACTTTAGGCTTCACCTAGATCTGTCTCTGGGCTCCCAGGTGACACTAGTGGTAAAGAACCCGCCTGCCAATGCAGGAGATGTAAGAGATGTGGGTTCAATACCTTGTTGGGGAAGATCCCTAGGAGTGCACAGCAACCCTCGCCAGTATTCTTGCCTGGAGAATCCCACGGAGAGAGAAGCCTGCTGGGTAGGCTACAGTCCAAGGGTCACAGTCAGACATAAAGGAAATAACTTAGCATGCACTGCATAGACCTGTATCTAACACTATGTAGCATGCCTGCATGATTAAAAATAATAGCATATGTTTGTATTTTTTATTTTTTCAATAAATGAACAAATTGTATCATACTTTAAAAGTGAAATTTCAATATGCACAGTTTCCACCTTATCTGTCTCCCTAAAGCCAAATTCGGCACTTTTATCAGAACTCAGAAAGTTCCACTGTCAATAAAGAGTTTCAGAACAGAACTGAAACTGACAAAGAGTTAAACAACACCAGAAAAGCTGTTTGACTTATGCTGTAAGTCTCACTGTCAGAACTCTCTAGGCCAGAATCAGATCAGATTTACACACTTGCCAAGTGAAATTGAGAAGGCAGCCTATTGATCTTGAAGGTCCATTCCACTGTATAACTTTTACTTTATAAATACCTTGCATTTTAGGATACAATATAGGTATGTTGAAGATTCCTATTAATTTTCAAAGTCTATTACAAATAGAACCTCTTCTAAATACCATTTAAACTCTTAAAATGTAAAAATAATTACACTTCCTAGAAATCTTTTAAATTCACGTTGCTATGAATATGACTTTTATTCTGAGAGTCTTTGCTGTGCTCTAGCATAATAACTTGGAAATAAGAATAAGAACTGTAGAATAAGAACTTAGAAGTAAGGTTAAGATTTAAATGTTCTTTTTATAAGCTTTTACCTTTTAAGCCTGCTTCACTTTGAATACCTTAAGGTAGTTTGTAAATATTGTGAAAGTCTCAGAAAAAAATGCATTGAATTATATAATCCCTAATTATTTTTAAGGTTGATGTGTTAACAGCTAAACTTACAAGGTCAAAGAGTTAACATGACTTTTTCATTGGAGTAACTTTAGGCTTCACCTAGATCTGTCTCTGGGCTCCCAGGTGACACTAGTGGTAAAGAACCCGCCTGCCAATGCAGGAGATGTAAGAGATGTGGGTTCAATACCTTGTTGGGGAAGATCCCCTAGGAGTGCACAGCAACCCTCGCCAGTATTCTTGCCTGGAGAATCCCACGGAGAGAGAAGCCTGCTGGGTAGGCTACAGTCCAAGGGTCACAGTCAGACATAAAGGAAATAACTTAGCATGCACTGCATAGACCTGTATCTAACACTATGTAAGACCGTAGTCACATGCCTGATGATGAATGTAAATGAGTGGATTCTGCAAATATGACTCAAAACATGGTTAATATGATTTATTCTGTGATATGCCTCAAACATCAAGCAATTCTTAGTAAGTCAACATAATTAATTCTATACAGAGCAGTATTTTCTGGCCTGTATAGTCTCCGCCTCCAATATCTGAAGTGAAGGATATGTTTCACTGATGTCTCAGATGCCAGGACCAAGGCACCTGACACATCAGTTCCTCTGTGTCCCAGGAGGCCAAGGGGTCTCTGCTTAGTTTTCTTTCTTCCTATTTCTCTCTTTAGGGAAAGATGACTGTCACACATACCCTGCAATCCATATGTACTGATTGTTTGATAGGACTTTCTCCCTATCCACAAGCTTCTTGCCATTAGCTTTTTAAACACTCATTTGTCAATTGGTCAGTAACAAAATGAGAGAATGAATGCTGCACATCTATCCAAAAGGTCATTTTAGAAGATTAGCTTTTTAGAGTTAGATGGAATCTAACCATCTGGTTCATTCCACATTAAAACAAATAAATAAATAATAAAGCCCAAAGGTAAAATTATTTGATTACTTGTTAAGGTCATTGAGCTGGTAACTACCACCCTACTTAACACAAGAAGCAATATCTTGGAAAATTCTATTGCAGGTGGGTTGTCTAACTGTTTCCTCATATTGACATTGATTAACAGAATAAGTTAACAAGAATTCAAAAGTGGTTCTAATAACAATGATTTTGTTGGATCCCCAAGCTCATTTTGGGGGGATATCCTGGTGGTATCACCCAGGAAGCTAGAGTTCCAGCTCTGGCATGGCTTTAGCAGCCATGAGTGAACTTTTCACATAGTCCCTTAGGATTCCTGGATTTCAAGTTCCACGGAATGTGATTTCTAAAGTAGAAGTATCAAAGACATTTCAAATTGATGTTTAAAACTACTACACAAAGAAAATAAGGACAGCAATGTGATTAAAATATACAGCACTGTACTAGCATGTAATAAACATTGAACTTTAACATTATTTTAATAAATGTTGAACAAAAACTAAGACCTCAAGGCAAGACTCAAAAACCTTGTAAATTCAATTTGCTGTCATCTCTATAAGAATACTAACCCACACACCTGAAACAAAAGGGATGAAAAGAGATGATCCTTAACCAAGACAACATTATGCATATTTTTCCAATTGAAGAATTAAAGAGCTCATTAGACAGGAAGAGATTCAGAAAAATATCTGTTTTATAGATGACAAACATCAAGCAATTCTTAGTAAGTCAACATAATTAATTCTATACAGAGCAGTATTTTCTGGCCTGTATAGTCTCCGCCTCCAATATCTGAAGTGAAGGATATGTTTCACTGATGTCTCAGATGCCAGGACCAAGGCACCTGACACATCAGTTCCTCTGTGTCCCAGGAGGCCAAGGGGTCTCTGCTTAGTTTTCTTTCTTCCTATTTCTCTCTTTAGGGAAAGATGACTGTCACACATACCCTGCAATCCATATGTACTGATTGTTTGATAGGACTTTCTCCCTATCCACAAGCTTCTTGCCATTAGCTTTTTAAACACTCATTTGTCAATTGGTCAGTAACAAAATGAGAGAATGAATGCTGCACATCTATCCAAAAGGTCATTTTAGAAGATTAGCTTTTTAGAGTTAGATGGAATCTAACCATCTGGTTCATTCCACATTAAAACAAATAAATAAATAATAAAGCCCAAAGGTAAAATTATTTGATTACTTGTTAAGGTCATTGAGCTGGTAACTACCACCCTACTTAACACAAGAAGCAATATCTTGGAAAATTCTATTGCAGGTGGGTTGTCTAACTGTTTCCTCATATTGACATTGATTAACAGAATAAGTTAACAAGAATTCAAAAGTGGTTCTAATAACAATGATTTTGTTGGATCCCCAAGCTCATTTTGGGGGGATATCCTGGTGGTATCACCCAGGAAGCTAGAGTTCCAGCTCTGGCATGGCTTTAGCAGCCATGAGTGAACTTTTCACATAGTCCCTTAGGATTCCTGGATTTCAAGTTCCACGGAATGTGATTTCTAAAGTAGAAGTATCAAAGACATTTCAAATTGATGTTTAAAACTACTACACAAAGAAAATAAGGACAGCAATGTGATTAAAATATACAGCACTGTACTAGCATGTAATAAACATTGAACTTTAACATTATTTTAATAAATGTTGAACAAAAACTAAGACCTCAAGGCAAGACTCAAAAACCTTGTAAATTCAATTTGCTGTCATCTCTATAAGAATACTAACCCACACACCCCTGAAACAAAAGGGATGAAAAGAGATGATCCTTAACCAAGACAACATTATGCATATTTTTCCAATTGAAGAATTAAAGAGCTCATTAGACAGGAAGAGATTCAGAAAAATATCTGTTTTATAGATGACAAACATTAAATCTGTTATAATCATGAGAAATTGATGTGTCTCCACACCTAAAGTTTTTGTCTTCTCTCAACAGAGAGTCTAGATTTTCCAAAGGAAGAAAATTCTGAACATTTAAGAGAAAATTCCAAAAATAACCCCCAAATTTGGGTTGCTTTGCTGCTCAAAGTTTTACATTTTCAGTTTTATTATTAGGTTTCCAAATGTCTCATGATTTCTTTCTGACACACTCACACTTTTGTAATCAAGCCCACCAGTGCAGTCCTCCCTTAGGGCCACCACTCAAAGTGGGCAGTGATGTAAACCCTGCATGAAGACTAGAGGGCAGAGTTTCATTTGAGGGACAAGGAAAGGGAAAGGACCAGCTCCATTCACTGTCAGAGGCACAACGGCGTCACCAGACACAAACACACTAGGTGCCACAGGGTCCAGAGAAAGGCAGGATTTCTCTGGGGTCATTGCCTTGTATTTAGTGACTTCTATGTGTGAAATTTTAGATACACCCCCAAATGCTGATGGTAATCGTGGAAAGAAATCTAAGAGGAGGCGTTCATTCCTTGTGATGTGTAACATGTGTAGATTTAACATTTGAGTGGTTCCAGAGAAGACCAATGCTGATGGCTGCTGTTGAGTCACTTCAGTCGTGTCCGACTCTTGGCGACCCCATGGACTACAGCCCACCAGGCTCTTCTGTCCATGGGACTCTCTAGGCAAGAATACTAGAGTGGGCTATGATTTCCTCCTCCAGGGGATCTTCTCGACCCAAGGATCAAGCCCAAATCTCTCCTGTCTCCTGCTTTGGTTAGGGGGGGTTCTTTACCACTAGTGCCACTTGGGAAGCCCCAGAGAAAATGACTGCTATATTTAAAATGGATAACCAGCAAGGTCCTACCTTATAGCACATGGAACTCTGCCCAATGTTACCTGGCAGATTGTATGCTGGGAAAGTTTAGGGGAGAATGGATACATGTATATGTATGGTTGAGTCGGCTGTTCCTCTGAAACTATCATAAGAGTGTTAACTGATGATACTCCACTACAAAATAAAAAGTTGGAAAAAAAGGAATGTTATGGAGACAAGAATTCACATGCCTACTATGTTCATTTATATTTGCTGTTTGATATGCCATGGGGTCTTTGGCCTCAAAGCTCTATTTATATTTTTCAGTGTCTGTGAATGAAACATGACATTTTGGAAATACTTAAAATATTTTTTGATCAATTTCCTGAAAAATCAATGTATGTGACCATATAAAACTAAAAAGAAGAACTGGCTTCGCAAGGGGCAATGTCTAACAGACTTAGCATCTGACATATTCAAGGCTATAAATTTTAATAGCTGAGGAAGCTTGGCTGGATTCCTTTTTGTTGTGACTGCCAGGATGGCTAGCCAATAAATAATCTAACATCCTCAAGAACTAACAGGCAGAAAAAGGCTAAATGAAATACACCATTGGTAGAAAAACAAATGGCGAGCAGCTTTATTTTTTTGCTGAAACTGGAAAATATAACTGATGTTCAGGTAAAAAAGGGAAACCATGTCTATTTACTTTTAAATTATATGTCAGATATACAACTTTGCCAAAGGACTATGTTTTTTTGAAGTCTTATGGAAACTCTTCCTTTGTATTTAGAATGAAATGACTGAAAAATCTATAACAATGTTTATGTTTTTAAAAAGTATGAGATCATAGAAATAGCTGGCATCAAACTCTTAATATCTCACTTCTCCAGAAAGTAGAATTTATCTCTTTCTTCTAGGGACTAATCATTTACGGTCTTCTTTTCTTTTTTTTTTTTTTTTCTTTTCTTTTTCCCTTCCTATACCCCCTCCCTCCTTCCTTCTATCCTTTCTTCTTTTTTCCTTTCTTTGGATTAGTAACTATCAGAATAATGAGACTGCATTTAGACAAATCTCAGTTATCTTCTCTATTTTTCAAGGCTTTGGAATGAAATAGATGTTTACATTAAGACAATGCATTTAATGTAAACATCTGCTTCATTCCAAAGCCTTGAAACATAATTAGGAAAAGATGTTTACTGAAGTCTCTTAAATCAGCCGCAGTCAGGTGGGGGCAAGAGAATAACATTTGCCAACATTCAACCAAATCCCTAAAACCTTCCCTTAACATCTACTTTATTCCATCTTCATCTTCTTTCTCTGAGTTTCCTCAAAGAAGACCAAGTCCCTAACACAACTCTTCCTGATTTCTAGGAGTTTCTCCTGTGGTTATGCAATGAATTTTTTCATAAATGTTACTTCAGTCTTCTTTTTTTGATTTGTTCAATTCTATGCCTTGACCTATTCAGAAGCCTGGAAAGTGCAGTGGAACTGAGAAGTAAACAGAACCTTCTCCTTTAAGACAGGGGTAGGCAAAGGCTACATTTAGACCCATCTCCAACTCTATCTTACAGAGCTCCGCTTTCTCTCTCTTCTCCATACAAGAAAATGCTTTGAAATCTGCCAAACAAGGTTCTAATCTTTCTATTGCAATTCTCTGACTTGTTCACTGTAGTCTTTAGATGATTCTGTTTTAATTGATAAAATAGGTAGCATGATCATGACCATGCATGTGTGCTCAGTTGTCTCTGACTATTTGGGACCCCATGGACTAGAGCCACACCAGGCTCCTCTGTCCATGGAATTCTCCAGGCAAGAACACTGGAATGGGTTGCCATTCCCTTCTCCACAGGATCTTGCTGACCCAGGGATTGAATCCATATCTCCTGTATCTCCTGCATTGGCAGGTGAATATTTTAGCACTGAGCCACCTAGGAAATCCAAAAAAGGTAGCAGCAGATATAAAACAAGCCCTCGCATATATAAGTCACTCAAAGTATGCTTTGTCCTCTTCAGTAAC
Source organism: Tragulus kanchil (assembly GCA_022376925.1). Lineage (NCBI taxonomy): Eukaryota > Metazoa > Chordata > Mammalia > Artiodactyla > Tragulidae > Tragulus > Tragulus kanchil. The sequence continues at coordinate 68,590,557 of JAIOJX010000003.1, read as the reverse complement.
AAAAAAGGCAGACATTCTTCTCAACAACTGACATTCTCTTATAAAAATATTAGTTATGGAGAATCTTGAAATAATCCACTCTATATGATTAACGACTCTCCATTTAATGATGTAAGACAAGCCTGCCCGAACCACCAACGCATTCTTTGAAATCTGCTTCATTTGGAAAGGTCCATGGACTTTGGGATACAGTACATAGGACTCTACCTTTCAAACTTCTATCTTTTCATCTCTCAGAGGATATAAAAAGGAAATGGTGCTGGCTGGAGAAAGTCAAACTGCTTTCATAAAAACTGGCATGCCCTGAAGTAAAACAATGGAAGAATTGGAAGAACCAGTATACTCATAATGATTGCTTTAAAACTCTTTCCACTAGAATTCAGAGAATGTTCAGAGCATAACAGTGTGTGCTGGGCCACACGTTAGGCAGTGATGACTCTGTCCCAGCCAGTCATGTGCTGAAGCCAATAGTAAAATATTCAAGAATTTTGGGAGGAGGTTATTACATCTTTGGAAACTTGAAACTGGTGGTGGTGAGCATATTTACACTTAGCACATTGGAATATGCTACAAGTCAGGCTTCCACACTCCAAAACAGATTAATGAGAACGGGTCTGACTCAGCCCTCAAGACTCTCAGCCTTGCTGATGGTCCAACAGACTCAATTCAATTCAGTGCCATCTCCGTAGAACAAGTCCTAAAATAAAGCACCCACTAGAGGAGCTCAGAGATGAGGTAAAACTCCATATTCCATTTTGATATGAGGACCTATCTGTGCCTCTTAAGTAGACAATCCTCTGAAAACCAAATTCTTCTGGAATTTTCTATCAGTCCATCTTAATCTGTGGTACACAAACTCAACTTCAAACTGACACAGTAGCCCTTGGACAAAACAAGATATAACATCCTTTCTCGGTTGACTAGGTTCTCCTTCTGTAGGATGTAAAAACAGCTTTCTTTCATCTTTTTTTTTTTCATTTTAAATCTTTAATCAGATTCCACTCATGATTATCAGCCATATTACATGTCATGATTAGCTTTCTATAAACAATTTTGCTTTCAGTGTACAAATCTGTATGAATGAAAGAAAAAAAAAAAACCATATACTAGGCAAAGAACTTAATCTTTGTTTCAAACCTTATTCTTAGGCTTCTTCAGCTTACTTAGCTGCAAAGAATGAATTGAGCAAAAACTGAAAAGAGCTGCAGTGTCCAGTGGCTTGGGCTTAAAAATATGAGAGATCTAGATATTATCAGACCCATAAACAAAATTTTAAAAAGCAGTCATAATCTAAAATAACAGCTCCCAGTAACTTCTTCAAGATTTATGTTCTTCAGAAGTTGACTCAATTCAGTTTGCTTCCTTTTTGGAAGCCTCATCAAAATTCTCCACAAGATCTGGAACTTCATCATCATCATCCTCCCCAGTGGCAAGTGGTACTTTTCCATTGACAGATTGTTTGGGTAGAGCTTCCACCAGTCTCCTTGAGCTGGTCAGACTGTCTGCACCATGCTGGTTTAAGATGCTGGGCAGCATTTCTGCCAGCTGCTTGGTCTCAGCGTGGCCTGTGATGGTGAAAGTGTTTGCTGCCAGAGACGCCTGAACCTTAGGGCTGTTAAAGTGGATCACTGTTCCTTGATTTGTGAACATATTCACCTCTTCAATGTCAGAGACAATGTTTACCCCTAACTTCTTCAAAGAGAACTGAAGTGTCTTGTCATCTGTTATGGCTATTCTATGAACCACCTTATTTCTGAGAGCAGTTACTTTCCCGTCAACGGGCACTTGTGCCTGTAGTTTGGTGCGTTTCTCCTGTCATGAACTGGGTCATGATAGTTTCTTTCATCTTGTTGGAGAGGAAATGGGGCTGCACAGGAGGGTTAAGGTTGGCACTCAGTTTGGTCTACGGCAGGCCAGCTGAGGTTAGGCGCACACACGCGGGGACACAAGATGGCAGTTAGAGCCATCTGTTTTATTTTATTTTATTTTTGGTCACTTCTATTGATCTTTCATTCACTTATCTTTTTTGTTCTTTGGGCCTCCCATTGCAGTGGCCTCTGTTGTCGCAGAGCACCAGCACTGGGTGCATACGCCCCAGAGCTCCAGCTTGGTGGTTGGACACATCGGTCCAGTTGCTCCGCGGGCACGTGGAATCTTCCCAGGCCAGGGATTGAAACGGCGCCCCCTGCACTGCAAGGCGGTGTCCTTACCCACTGGACTACCAGAGAATCCCTGTCTATTTTATTTTGAGTGAAAAACTATTTGCCGTTCTCAAGGCTCTAGGAGGTATTATCATATCAAAACCGGTTATCAGGATGCACACCTGAAGTTTGTTCTGCCATATATATAAGCAGGTCTTGAATTCTTTGTCTTTATTCAAAAATGGCTGATCCCACTTGCTGTCTATGAGGTTTATATTCATTTCCTCTCTCTACCACTTCCTTATCTTTTACCAGCGGAGAGCAACTTCAGTCATGACTCTTTAGCCCTAGCTCCTGCCTGCTTCTTGCTCTGCTTTAAAATTGACTTGGTGGGCTTCCCTGGTGGTCCAGTGGGTAAGGACACCACTTTGCAGTACAAGGGACTCTGGTTCGATCCCTGGCCTGGGAAGATTCGACGTGCCATGGAGCAGCTAGACCGATGTGTCCAATTACCGAGCCGGAGCTCTGGAGCGCATGCACCCAGGGCCAGTGCTCTGCGACAACAGAGGCCACTGAGATGGGAGGCCCACACGGGCCAAAGAACAAAGATGGATGAAAATAGGTAAATGAAAGACCAATAGAAGTGGCCCGCTCGCCCCTCTCCCTCCCCAACCCGCCCCCCCCCACAAAAAATAAAATAAAATAAAATAAAAAAAGTTAAAAAAAATTGACTTGGTGAAGAAAGGGGAGGCCTACAGAGAATGTTGACAAAGGGCACAGGAAGCAGCTGCTTCCGTATGGGCTTTTTCATGCCCAAGTCCTCACCTTGCTGTAAACAACCTGCCAATTTATTAAGGCTATTACAAGCATAGACTAGAACTGATCAGCAGGGAAGTAATAAGGACAGGTACAAGAATCTGCCTGTGGGTCAGAGTTGCAAGGAAAAGAAATGGGTCCCCACCATCTTACATCAGTGGCTTGAATGTAATGTCATAAGACGTACTGTAAGACCCAGTTGGCAGGTTCTGAACTCCTACCTATTTGAAGCAGTTAGTAAATTAGTTAGAGTTAGCTAGTCAACGAGCTGAACCACCATATAGAGTTTTGGTCAATGCGGAGTTTGTTATCTGTGCTTGGGAAAGAGCCTGTTTCAAAACACTTGGCGATTTTGCCTACAGTTATTCTAAAAGCTATGTTCTTTCTTGTAATATGTTTACAGTATCTCTTTTGGATTCTCTCCTGGGTCTGTTGTAAGTCTCATGAGAAGATTAGCTTTTTTTTCACTTCATTAATACTTCATCTTTGAAACATGCACACACAGACACACACACACACACATACTCTATATTAACCAGTTTCCTCACTTATTATTTGCTTGTATCACTACTTAACTATAAGTGTTTTAAGGATGTGCATACATGCTAAGTTGCTTCAGTCGTGTCTGACTCTTTGTGACCTTATGGGCCATAGACATCTAGGCTCCTCTGTCCATGGGATTCTCCAGGCAAGAATACTTGAGTGGGTTGCAATATCCTCCTCAAGGGGATCTTCCTGACCCAGGAATCAAACCTGTATCTCCTGTGTCTCCTGCATTGGGAGCTGGGTTCTTTATCACTCATGCCACCTGGGAAGCCCATTTTAAGGGCAGGGATGATTAATTCTTGATTTTGATAACCACAATGCCCACTATTTAGTGTTTATAATATTAGTTGGAAGATAGAAGGAATGAAGGGGTAAAGGGAAGAAGAAGGGAAGGAAGAAAAGGAGGAAAAAAATAAACATAGACTATACAATTCTATACTGAAAAAAAATTACAAATTGCTTTGGATCAAGTGCCATTCTCATTCCAACTGACTGTGTGAAGTAACTACAATATAATTTTGAAATCTTAAATTCCATTCTAAGCCCCCAGAAAATGACTCTAGGATGTTGGGACTGGAAATCTCGATAATTAAAAGTCTCTCCAGTTGATATCAGTTAGTTATCACCATTTTTTTAAAAAATTTTGGCCTCTTTTATTCATTTTTTATTTCTTTATTTTCATGTGCCTTTATTCTTTGACCTGTGTGGGCCTCCCATTGCAGTGACCTCTCACTGCAGAGCTCTGGCTCTGGGCGCATGTGCTCTAGAGCACTGGTTGGTAATTGGACACACTGGTCCAGCTGCTCCATCGAACCAGTGTCCCTTGCACTACAAGGTGTACTCTTTACCCACTGGCCCACCAGGGAAGCCCCCAACTACCATTGTTTTAATCAGTGATAACATCATGATTGGAAATATATAATCTCCTAAACAGAGCTGTTGATCTAGCATGAAAGACCCTCCTCCTAGGCCTGGGGATGCACTGAAGAACAAAGTAAAGCCCCAGGTGTCAAGGACCTTATGTTTTGCTGAGGACTATTTAAATAGGATAGTTGGGAAGCCCACTTTGAAATGACATTTAAATAAGTAGTCAAATGAAACCAATAAAATATCTGTCATATAATATAATTTAAAATATCCTTATTCCTATATGGCAGGGATTCTGAATGTCCAGGATCTAATGCCTAAGTGTTTTAAGGATGTGCATACATGCTAAGTTGCTTCAGTCGTGTCTGACTCTTTGTGACCTTATGGGCCATAGACATCTAGGCTCCTCTGTCCATGGGATTCTCCAGGCAAGAATACTTGAGTGGGTTGCAATATCCTCCTCAAGGGGATCTTCCTGACCCAGGAATCAAACCTGTATCTCCTGTGTCTCCTGCATTGGGAGCTGGGTTCTTTATCACTCATGCCACCTGGGAAGCCCATTTTAAGGGCAGGGATGATTAATTCTTGATTTTGATAACCACAATGCCCACTATTTAGTGTTTATAATATTAGTTGGAAGATAGAAGGAATGAAGGGGTAAAGGGAAGAAGAAGGGAAGGAAGAAAAGGAGGAAAAAAATAAACATAGACTATACAATTCTATACTGAAAAAAAATTACAAATTGCTTTGGATCAAGTGCCATTCTCATTCCAACTGACTGTGTGAAGTAACTACAATATAATTTTGAAATCTTAAATTCCATTCTAAGCCCCCAGAAAATGACTCTAGGATGTTGGGACTGGAAATCTCGATAATTAAAAGTCTCTCAGTTGATATCAGTTAGTTATCACCATTTTTTTAAAAAATTTTGGCCTCTTTTATTCATTTTTTATTTCTTTATTTTCATGTGCCTTTATTCTTTGACCTGTGTGGGCCTCCCATTGCAGTGACCTCTCACTGCAGAGCTCTGGCTCTGGGCGCATGTGCTCTAGAGCACTGGTTGGTAATTGGACACACTGGTCCAGCTGCTCCATCGAACCAGTGTCCCTTGCACTACAAGGTGTACTCTTTACCCACTGGCCCACCAGGGAAGCCCCCAACTACCATTGTTTTAATCAGTGATAACATCATGATTGGAAATATATAATCTCCTAAACAGAGCTGTTGATCTAGCATGAAAGACCCTCCTCCTAGGCCTGGGGATGCACTGAAGAACAAAGTAAAGCCCCAGGTGTCAAGGACCTTATGTTTTGCTGAGGACTATTTAAATAGGATAGTTGGGAAGCCCACTTTGAAATGACATTTAAATAAGTAGTCAAATGAAACCAATAAAATATCTGTCATATAATATAATTTAAAATATCCTTATTCCTATATGGCAGGGATTCTGAATGTCCAGGATCTAATGCCTAATGATCTGAGGTGGAGCTGATGAAATAATAATGCAAATAAAGTGCACAAGAAATGTAATGTGCTTGAATTATCCCGAAACATTCCCCACCCACCTGACCCCTGGTCTGTGGAAAAACTGCTTTCCATGAAATCTGTTTGTGGCGCAAAAAAGGCTGGGAAGCATTGCTATAGGGTAAAGTGAACTCTCTGAGAGAGTTTTATACAACACATGTTCTGGAGGATACAGTTTTCTTGTGATATGTTTATGAAAATGGCATGAACCATTTTATTCCACCAGAAGCAATTTGATTTACTTCAGATAAATGTGTATTCAGTGACAAGGCCACTTTAAAAGCAAAGATTATCTTTAAAAGCCTATTGAAAAATGAAAAACACAAGTCCTTAGAATTTTAACTGTGTTTCTATGACTAAAATGATAACATAAAAATAGCTCAAGATCTAAAATTATATTGTAGGAAATTATGGATGTACAAGAATCAGTTTCCTCTGTGCTTTGATAATTACATTTTAAATAGAGTACTGACATGCTATAATTATAATATTAAAATACTAAGATAATCAAAACTCAAAGGGGTATTCTGGGCTTCTAAACTATTTCATAAATGTCATTAAAATTTTTACCGTATTTCCATTACATCATAGGAAGACTATTATTAATTGTATGGTTCTGTTCACATCTAACTGGCAATCTTTTTTGATACAGGTAAAATTATTGCCATTGTATCCACCTAAAAACATTGACTTTCAAAATTCTTATTTTACATAATGGCCTCAGAAATTTTTTTTAGCAGGAAAACAATTTACTTGCACTATTTCTTCCTTCTACCCATGTCAAGAGTTAGCCATCCTATTTTTCTAAAGCCCATGGAATCCCCTCCCCAACCTCTGTTCATATCAATTTCCTCTTGTGGATCCTCCATCAAGTGTTTCTTCTCTTGCAATTTTGCCCTCTTCTTTTACATTGAACATTAAAACTGTGAGTTACATGATAATACTGTTTCCATCTCCTTGTCTAATCATATTTCTACCCTAGGTTCAAAGTCATCTTTTGCCTAATAGACTTCCTCACCAGAACAACTGGCAAGCTCTCAAAATAAACGCTTCCTCTCTCCTTTCTCCCTTCTCCTCTATATTTGCTTTCTATCTCAGTGAATGACTAACTCATTATCCCAATCACCCGGTGATGTCTGGAGATAGCTTGTACTGTATCTCACCTTCTCTATATAATAAAGTACACACTATTGTGAAATTTCCATCTTAATGTTTATTATGTCTGTTTCTTTCTTTCTTTTCAAACTATATGCGTCAATTCATTTATTCACTTTTTAATAAAGTACTTATTGAATGCCTTCCTTGGCATTCATCACAGTAGCTTCCCAGAGCTATAGGAATGAATCAACCAAGGAAATTGCCTCCTCTCAAGGCTTTATATTTTACAATAATCAAGTGAAAAACATACAAATATTGTATAATTCTAGAGATGATATATTCTGAGCAGAAGCATCACTTCTTTGACGTGGCTTTCTTAAATAGGTTGGACAGGGAAAGCAGAAGGTTAAAAACAGAAGGAGGGGGGCTTCCCTGGTAGTCCACTGGGTGGAGAGTCCACCTTGTAGTGCAGGGGACACCGGTTCGATCTCTGGCCTGGGAAGATCCCACGTGCTGTGGAGCAGCTGAACCGGTGTGTCCAATTGCAAGCCAACGCTCTAGAGCACAGGTGCCCAGAGCCAGTGCTCTGCAACAAGATTGGCCACTGTGGTGGGAGGCGCACATAGGCCGAGGGGTGAAGATGGATGAAAATAAATAAATAGAAAAGCAACAAAAGAGGCCAACATTAAGAGAAAAAGAAAAGAATCTAACAGGTTAAAAAAAAAGAAAAACAGAAGGAGGAACACCAGTTAAGACTGTGATAGATTCAGGGTCATGTGAACTAGTAGGCATTTTTACGAGGGCCTGGGCAGGCTATGATGAAAAGAACTGAAGGAGCAATCATGGAGTGTCACAAATAAACATGACGTGTGCTCCACTCCCCATTCTTATTCCCCAATACTTCCCCACTAGTGTTCACTTCAAGAACTCTAAAGAAGGGCTGACACTTAACAGATCCTGAAGATGTGGAAGGTAGTGTACATACTCAGTTGAATTGTTTTAATAAATATACAATTCCTCTGATTATCTATGGATAAAATACAAGATGAACATATGTCATTATTTAGTGGGAATATTAATGTCATGGATGTCCATTACTTTTTTTTTAACTGGGGATTAAATATCCCCATAAGCCCAGCCTGGCTTACAAAAACCTGAGAAACTATTTCACTAAGTGAATCTGACAAGTGACTTCACAGAAATAGCACTGACCTTAAACTTGACCATACAGCTTTTTACAACTTATTATAAAGGTTTATCTTTCTCTGATGGAGAAAAACCTAGACATGTTATCTAGAGCAAGGAAAACTACTATTTAAACAGTAATTATAAATTAACAGTTCAACTATCTTCTTCCACTCTATTCCTGATTCACAAATTGTGGGGGTACACCACAAGCTAATTAACAGGTTTAATAGAGTAAGGACTTTAGTACTAAATGTTTTACTCAGAGGTAAACAGACTGATTTTAAGGGTAAGAAAAAGCAATGCTTAGTTTTGTGTTTATTTGTTTGTTGGCTTCCCTGCTTTTATTTCCAGTGCATAAAAGGAACCAAATGAAATGTTTTTAACAGCAGAATTACATCAGTGATATAAGGACACTGAATTATATTTATTGTGATTGTTTAGTTCGGGCACACATTTACTCTGCTATAAATTTAAAAATGCAATCTCCTAAGAGGCAATGACTTACCTTCAAGATACTATGTTTTCACAGTTTTCTTTTGTGTGTGTGTATATGTACAAGTACAATATTATTCAAACTAGTTTTAGTGAAATATGAAGGGGAATTATTTTACTTATCCATTAGTAAACTCTAAAGGACAGGAGTGATGCTGGTCTTAAGAAACACCTGGATCAGGAGATTCAGAAGAGTTTTAGCTTCTATCCAATCACTTTCTGTTCCTATTCCACTACACTGGGAGCTGTCTAAATTTTCTTCTACGCAGAGCTTTATACCCTGGGGGCCGAATATGACTGTAGGCATTTTACGAGGGCCTGGGCAGGCTATGATGAAAAGAACTGAAGGAGCAATCATGGAGTGTCACAAATAAACATGACGTGTGCTCCACTCCCCATTCTTATTCCCCAATACTTCCCCACTAGTGTTCACTTCAAGAACTCTAAAGAAGGGCTGACACTTAACAGATCCTGAAGATGTGGAAGGTAGTGTACATACTCAGTTGAATTGTTTTAATAAATATACAATTCCTCTGATTATCTATGGATAAAATACAAGATGAACATATGTCATTATTTAGTGGGAATATTAATGTCATGGATGTCCATTACTTTTTTTTTAACTGGGGATTAAATATCCCCATAAGCCCAGCCTGGCTTACAAAAACCTGAGAAACTATTTCACTAAGTGAATCTGACAAGTGACTTCACAGAAATAGCACTGACCTTAAACTTGACCATACAGCTTTTTACAACTTATTATAAAGGTTTATCTTTCTCTGATGGAGAAAAACCTAGACATGTTATCTAGAGCAAGGAAAACTACTATTTAAACAGTAATTATAAATTAACAGTTCAACTATCTTCTTCCACTCTATTCCTGATTCACAAATTGTGGGGGTACACCACAAGCTAATTAACAGGTTTAATAGAGTAAGGACTTTAGTACTAAATGTTTTACTCAGAGGTAAACAGACTGATTTTAAGGGTAAGAAAAAGCAATGCTTAGTTTTGTGTTTATTTGTTTGTTGGCTTCCCTGCTTTTATTTCCAGTGCATAAAAGGAACCAAATGAAATGTTTTTAACAGCAGAATTACATCAGTGATATAAGGACACTGAATTATATTTATTGTGATTGTTTAGTTCGGGCACACATTTACTCTGCTATAAATTTAAAAATGCAATCTCCTAAGAGGCAATGACTTACCTTCAAGATACTATGTTTTCACAGTTTTCTTTTGTGTGTGTGTATATGTACAAGTACAATATTATTCAAACTAGTTTTAGTGAAATATGAAGGGGAATTATTTTACTTATCCATTAGTAAACTCTAAAGGACAGGAGTGATGCTGGTCTTAAGAAACACCTGGATCAGGAGATTCAGAAGAGTTTTAGCTTCTATCCAATCACTTTCTGTTCCTATTCCACTACACTGGGAGCTGTCTAAATTTTCTTCTACGCAGAGCTTTATACCCTGGGGGCCGAATATGACTGTAGGCAACCTTACCACGGCTAAGCACCAATGCACATTCACCTCTATGCAAGGGTATCAGGTCGTGGGTCTTAGAAGACTTTCCATTCTAATGCCAGCATGGGACACACAGAGCAAGATCCTGATTGGCACAGCTTGAATCATAGACTATCCATGGGTCAACTATTGTGGTTGGAGTAACAGAACATCCTTGAATGACATGAATTATCCTAACTTAGACTGGATGCTGAGATTGGCGTCCAGAATTCCATGGGCAGGTTTATAGGAGTGGATTGAGTTGCTGAGGAAACACAAACTGAAAAATGATCTATTACAGATACAATATTAAATGGCAACTCATTCCATTATTCTTGCCTGGAGAATTTCAGGGACAGAAGAGTCTGGCAGGCTATAGTCCATAACATTGCAAAGAGTTGGACATGACAGAAGCCACTGAGCAAGCATGTATCTATACGTTGCCTGCAAAGACTACAGAGTAAAGGAGCTGAACTCTAACCACCCAGCAATCCTGTCATCATAAAGAAAACTTTAAAACAACCCCTATGGCTGATTATGTGGATTGAAAAAAAACTTTAAAACATTCATAAGGAGATGCAAGTTATCTTTGGTAAGTGGAAAATATATATCTGTGGGAAAAATATACAAAATACTAGAAACTTTGAGAGGATTTCAGAATACGATGGAGAAGGAAGTCTGACTCCGTCAGGTGTGGACTATCCAACAATTTTAAAGCTTCTGTTTTAAACAAATACAGCTCATCTGATTACACATTTTCATTTAAAGTTTCCTTAGCAAGCAGTATCACTTCCTCTTATGGCAACGATACTGTTGCACAATCTATGAAAGATGTCCTAAGTGCTAAAGACCATTTTTGACTTACATCTTTATAAACACAACTTGGATATCACTTCCTCATAGGAATGACCCATGGTCTTAGGCAGAGCTTCTCCACTGGTATATCAGAAACCGTCAGGCAGCCTGAAAAGTGACAGTTGGATAGATACCTACGGCCAGCCACTTTTCACTATAGAAAGCCTCAACTATTTACCCCACAGGCTATACAAATATTCCCATTTCTATGACTATGAAAGTCAAGCTCTGTTAATTCTCACTATGCTATCTTGAACTTCTGATGTAATTAACAATGCAAACATCCTTTAGGCAAAGGATGAAATAGATACTTACCACTACCTGCAGGGTATTCAATGCCAACGATCCTCAGTGGTTCAAGGCATTGCAGATGGAGCTGGATACAGTCAGATGCTCAATGACAGCAGAACCAAGATTCAGACTACCTAGTGAAAAACAATACCAAAAGAGAAGACTGATACTCTGCAACTGCAGGAGATAAGCCAGACTATCTACTCAATCAGTGATTGAGAGCAAATGTCTGCCAGGTGTGGCCAGTGATACAAAAGGGGGCAGTTGGCTAAAGGGAGTGTGGCGGGAGATAATTTCTTTCTGATTAAAAGACAGGAAAGATAAAAAGGATGAAGGAAGGAGGAAGAAGAGGGAAAAGAAGGAAGGGAAGAAGGAAGGAGAGGAAGAGAAGTCATTGGAGCTTTTCTGCTCCGGAGGTCACCATCTTAAATTGTTGCAGTTAAGTTGCAGACCTAAGCATATGGATCAGACAACAGATACAAACTACTGTACACAAAATACACAAGAAACAGGGATTTACTGTACAGCATGGGAATTACACCCTATGTCTTGTAAAAAATGTACAATAAAATGTAATCTGAAAAAAAAACCCTCAAATCACTATGCTACACACTTGAAACTAATGCAACATTGTAAATCAACTGTATCTTAATAACAAAGAATACAGCCTAAAGAAAAGCTTTATGAGAACCCTCAAATCAACCCAGAAGCACTATCTTCATCTTTTGTTTTATATGAATAGTATAAGCACCTTTTTGGCTTCATTTATACTTGCATTTTATAGCTGCAATCAATAATAGCAAGTACAGCTAAGATTTGAGAGAAACACCAAAAGTTTTGAAAGGAGAGTATCTCCAAGGCCATTAGAATGAAATGGACATGAAACTGCTTGTCAGGATCACGAGATAGTTGCAGACAATGGAATGATATCCCAGAAGTTAAAAGATAAGGGGCTTTGACCACTTTCACCACTGCTATTCAACATAGTCCTGGAAGTCCTAGCAACAGCAATAAGACAAGAGAAAGAAATCAAAGGAATCCAGATTGGAAAGGAAGAAGTCAAGCTCTCTCTTTTTGCAGACGACATGATATTATACATAGAAAATCCCAAAGACACGGTTACAAAGCTACTAGAACTAATCAATGAATTCAGCAAAGTTGCAGGATATAAAGTCAACACACAGAAGTCACTGGCATTCCTATACACAAACAATAAAAAATCAGAAAATGAAATCAAAGAGGCAATCCCCTTCACCATTGCAACCAAAAGAATCAAATATCTAGGGATAAACCTACCCAAAGAAACAAAAGAACTGTACACAGAAAATTACAAGACACTCATGAGAGACATTAAAGAAGACTTAAACAGATGGAGAGATATTCCATGTTACTGGATTGGAAGAATCAATATTGTGAAAATGACCATACTTCCAAATATCATCTACAGATTCAATGCAATACCTATTCAACTACCACTGACATTTTTCACAGAACTAGATCAAATAATAACACAGTTCATATGGAAACACAGAAGACCTCGAATAGCCAAAGCAATCCTGAGGAAGAAGAATGGAGTTGGAGGGATCAGCCTCCCTAACTTCAGACTCTACTACAAAGCAACAGTTATCAAGACAGTATGGTACTGGCACAAAAACAGAACTGTAGATCAATGGAACAAGATTGAGAACCCAGAGATCAACCCACGCACCTATGGGTACCTTATTTTTGATAAAGGAGGAGAAACTATAAAATGGGACAAAGACAGCCTCTTTAACAAGTGGTGCTGGGAGAATTGGACAGCTACATGCAAAAATGAAATTGGAACATTCCCTGACGCCATACACTAAGATCAAACACTATCTTCATCTTTTGTTTTATATGAATAGTATAAGCACCTTTTTGGCTTCATTTATACTTGCATTTTATAGCTGCAATCAATAATAGCAAGTACAGCTAAGATTTGAGAGAAACACCAAAAGTTTTGAAAGGAGAGTATCTCCAAGGCCATTAGAATGAAATGGACATGAAACTGCTTGTCAGGATCACGAGATAGTTGCAGACAATGGAATGATATCCCAGAAGTTAAAAGATAAGGGGCTTTGACCACTTTCACCACTGCTATTCAACATAGTCCTGGAAGTCCTAGCAACAGCAATAAGACAAGAGAAAGAAATCAAAGGAATCCAGATTGGAAAGGAAGAAGTCAAGCTCTCTCTTTTTGCAGACGACATGATATTATACATAGAAAATCCCAAAGACACGGTTACAAAGCTACTAGAACTAATCAATGAATTCAGCAAAGTTGCAGGATATAAAGTCAACACACAGAAGTCACTGGCATTCCTATACACAAACAATAAAAAATCAGAAAATGAAATCAAAGAGGCAATCCCCTTCACCATTGCAACCAAAAGAATCAAATATCTAGGGATAAACCTACCCAAAGAAACAAAAGAACTGTACACAGAAAATTACAAGACACTCATGAGAGACATTAAAGAAGACTTAAACAGATGGAGAGATATTCCATGTTACTGGATTGGAAGAATCAATATTGTGAAAATGACCATACTTCCAAATATCATCTACAGATTCAATGCAATACCTATTCAACTACCACTGACATTTTTCACAGAACTAGATCAAATAATAACACAGTTCATATGGAAACACAGAAGACCTCGAATAGCCAAAGCAATCCTGAGGAAGAAGAATGGAGTTGGAGGGATCAGCCTCCCTAACTTCAGACTCTACTACAAAGCAACAGTTATCAAGACAGTATGGTACTGGCACAAAAACAGAACTGTAGATCAATGGAACAAGATTGAGAACCCAGAGATCAACCCACGCACCTATGGGTACCTTATTTTTGATAAAGGAGGAGAAACTATAAAATGGGACAAAGACAGCCTCTTTAACAAGTGGTGCTGGGAGAATTGGACAGCTACATGCAAAAAAATGAAATTGGAACATTCCCTGACGCCATACACTAAGATCAACTCAAAATGGATTAAAGACCTCAATGTAAGACCAGAAACCATCAAACTCTTAGAGGAGAACATAGGCAAAACCCTCAAGGACATAAATCAAAGCAAGATCTTCTCTGACCCACCAACTAAAATAGCAGAACTGAAAAGAAAAATGAACATATGGGACCTTATGAAACTTAAAAGCTTTTGTACAGCAAAAGAAATTACAAAAAAGTTCAACAGACACCCCACAGAGTGGGAGAAAATCATAGCAAATGAAACAACAGACAAAGAATTAATCTCCAAAATCTACAAGCAACTCAGACAACTCAGCACAGGGAAAATGAGCAGCCCAATCAAAAAATGGGAAAAAGATCTAAAGAGACGCACCTCCAAAGAGGACATACAGATGGCCCAAAAATACATGAAACGATGCTCAACTTCACTTATTATCAGAGAAATGCAAATTAAAACCACAATGAGATACCACCTCACACCTGTCAGAATGGCCATCATCAACAAATCGACAGACAACAAATGCTGGAGAGGGTGTGGAGAAAAGGGAACCCTCTTGCATTGCTGGTGGGAATGTCAATTGATACAGCCTCTATGGAAGACAATATGGAGATTCCTTAAAAAACTAAAAATAGAAGCACACTATGACCCAGAAATCCCACTATTAGGCCTATATCCTGATGAAATCAAAAATGAAAGAGGCACCTGTACCCCAATGTTCATTGCAGCTCTCTATACAATAGCCAGAACATGGAAGCATGACCCCAAAGATCAAATTCCGCTACTCACTGACATTTTTCACAGAACTAGATCAAATAATAACACAGTTCATATGGAAACACAGAAGACCTCGAATAGCCAAAGCAATCCTGAGGAAGAAGAATGGAGTTGGAGGGATCAGCCTCCCTAACTTCAGACTCTACTACAAAGCAACAGTTATCAAGACAGTATGGTACTGGCACAAAAACAGAACTGTAGATCAATGGAACAAGATTGAGAACCCAGAGATCAACCCACGCACCTATGGGTACCTTATTTTTGATAAAGGAGGAGAAACTATAAAATGGGACAAAGACAGCCTCTTTAACAAGTGGTGCTGGGAGAATTGGACAGCTACATGCAAAAAAATGAAATTGGAACATTCCCTGACGCCATACACTAAGATCAACTCAAAATGGATTAAAGACCTCAATGTAAGACCAGAAACCATCAAACTCTTAGAGGAGAACATAGGCAAAACCCTCAAGGACATAAATCAAAGCAAGATCTTCTCTGACCCACCAACTAAAATAGCAGAACTGAAAAGAAAAATGAACATATGGGACCTTATGAAACTTAAAAGCTTTTGTACAGCAAAAGAAATTACAAAAAAGTTCAACAGACACCCCACAGAGTGGGAGAAAATCATAGCAAATGAAACAACAGACAAAGAATTAATCTCCAAAATCTACAAGCAACTCAGACAACTCAGCACAGGGAAAATGAGCAGCCCAATCAAAAAATGGGAAAACGATCTAAAGAGACGCCTCTCCAAAGAGGACATACAGATGGCCCAAAAATACATGAAACGATGCTCAACTTCACTTATTATCAGAGAAATGCAAATTAAAACCACAATGAGATACCACCTCACACCTGTCAGAATGGCCATCATCAACAAATCGACAGACAACAAATGCTGGAGAGGGTGTGGAGAAAAGGGAACCCTCTTGCATTGCTGGTGGGAATGTCAATTGATACAGCCTCTATGGAAGACAATATGGAGATTCCTTAAAAAACTAAAAATAGAAGCACACTATGACCCAGAAATCCCACTATTAGGCCTATATCCTGATGAAATCAAAAATGAAAGAGGCACCTGTACCCCAATGTTCATTGCAGCTCTCTATACAATAGCCAGAACATGGAAGCAACCTAGATGTCCATCGACAAATGAATGGATCCAGAAGCTCTGGTACATATATACAATGGAATACTACTCAGCTGTTAAAAGAAATGCAGAAGACTCAGTCCTAATGAGGTGGCTGGCTCTAGAACCTATCATAAAAAGTGAAGTAAGTCAAAAAGAGAAAGACAAGTATAGTATACTAACTCATATATATGGTATCTAGTAAGATGGTCATTATAACACACGCAGTGAACTCATGAAAAAACAGAGAAAGACATAAAGACATTGTGGAGACCGAACAGTGGGAGGGAGTAACATGGAAACCTATACTGTCATGTGTAGAAAAGATAGCTATTGTCATTGTGCTAGGGGAATAGGAGTACCTACAACCACTTGGAGCGATGGTCTGGAGGGATGGGAGGGGGGGAACTGGGTGGGGGGAGGGTCAAGGGATATGCATATGAATGATCTGGGAACATACATGTACAAAAATAAATAATAAATAAATTAATTAATTAAAAAAAAAAAGATAAGGGGCTTTGAAACTGGGATTCTTATTGCTTTCTAAACCAACAAATATGAAGGTATTCAAGGCTTTCCAGCTCTCCTACTTCATTCTTGATATAATTATATGAGAATATATATCAGCAAAATTAAAATGAATCTAAGATACAAAGATTTCAAGTCTAAGAAAAAATGGGGAAGGGCATAAGAGAGAGAGAGTGAAAGAGAATCTTTGAATGTCAGGTATGCAGAAGTCCTAAAAAGCATTCAGCCTAATACTGACCTTTAATCAAGAAACTGCATAAGCCTGGTTGTATAATTTTTTAAAAAGCATACAATTCTTTCTTCCAAATAAGCATCTAGAAATTCCAGGAATAACAAATGTGTACTAAAAATTGTGATCCAATTAGTAAATGATGCGGCATGATTTCTACTGAGTGATGAAATTTGTGAACATGCATGTCACGTAGCCTTGGTGATTTCAAAATTCTCCTTTGAGTAACATGGAATCTGCCACTTGGGCTCTTCAATGGATTCTCTTGTGTGACATTTTAAAAATGATCCCTTGTGGATTTCACTTTTCCACAATAACCCTAGAAAGCCCCTGGTTTCTCATAGCACAGTTCACACTTGGGCCAGATAAACTCCTTCCCGTGGGAGCCTGTCCTGTTTATTGCAGGTTCTTCAGCAGCATCCCAGGCCTCTCTCCACTAGATTCCTTGAACACGCCTGTTGTGACAATCCCAAGAGTTCCCAGACATTGTTAAATGTCCCTCAGAGCAAGGTGGCAGAATTGCTTCTGAATTTTGAAAAATGACTATAGACGGTGCATAAAATATTTTTAAATATAAAAATTGATATGTGTTATAAATATTGAATATGCTAAAGTAGGGGTACAGTTAAGAGAAGTGGAATGATAGTGTGTAGGGAAGGAAGAGATAGAAGTGATGAGGCATTGTTACTCATACAGAAGACACTGAGATACCATCTAAAGTTCCTGAACCAATATAAAAAAAAAAAATTAAGGTTATTTTAAAATTAATCAACAATAACAGACCAAAACCACCAGATATGTTTAAAATGACATTGGAGATAAAAAGACATTGGCAGGAGGGCTGACTGCAGGAGATAGTGGGAAAAAGTATTTATCATGCTAGATTATACACACACACACACACACACACACACACAGATACATGCATAGGGCTTCCTTGATGGC
The DNA here is from genome assembly GCA_022376925.1 of Tragulus kanchil. NCBI lineage: Eukaryota > Metazoa > Chordata > Mammalia > Artiodactyla > Tragulidae > Tragulus > Tragulus kanchil. The sequence goes on along the minus strand of JAIOJX010000003.1, from coordinate 68,572,637 downwards.
TCAGTGGTGAGGAATCTGTCTGCAATGCAGGAGACCTGGTTCAATCCCTGGGTGCGAAGATCCCTCCTGAAGGAGGGCATGGCAACCCACTCCAATATTCTTGTCTGGAGAATTCCATCGACAGAGGAGCCTGACAGGCTGCAGGGCATGGTGTCATACAGAGTCCGACATGAATGAAATGACTAAGCAGCAGCAGCATCTTACTGAAATGAGTACTTACTCAAAAGGTACTTACTCAGTAACTTACTCAAATGACCTTTGAGATTATGAGTTTACATGGTGAAGGGAGTTCTAACTGCAGTGAAAGGATGAATTTGTGAACATGCATGTCAGTATTGGTTCAAAATTCTCCTTTGAGTAACATGGAATCTGCCACTTGGGCTCTTCAATGGATTCTCTTGTGTGACATTTTAAAATGATCCCTTGTGGATTTCACTTTTCCACAATAACCCTAGAAAGCCCCTGGTTTCTCATAGCACAGTTCACACTTGGGCCAGATAAACTCCTTCCCGTGGGAGCCTGTCCTGTTTATTGCAGGTTCTTCAGCAGCATCCCAGGCCTCTCTCCACTAGATTCCTTGAACACGCCTGTTGTGACAATCCCAAGAGTTCCCAGACATTGTTAAATGTCCCTCAGAGCAAGGTGGCAGAATTGCTTCTGAATTTTTAAAAATGACTATAGACGGTGCATAAAATATTTTTAAATATAAAAATTGATATGTGTTATAAATATTGAATATGCTAAAGTAGGGGTACAGTTAAGAGAAGTGGAATGATAGTGTGTAGGGAAGGAAGAGATAGAAGTGATGAGGCATTGTTACTCATACAGAAGACACTGAGATACCATCTAAAGTTCCTGAACCAATATAAAAAAAAAAAATTAAGGTTATTTTAAAATTAATCAACAATAACAGACCAAAACCACCAGATATGTTTAAAATGACATTGGAGATAAAAAGACATTGGCAGGAGGGCTGACTGCAGGAGATAGTGGGAAAAAGTATTTATCATGCTAGATTATACACACACACACACACACACACACACAGATACATGCATAGGGCTTCCTTGATGGCTCAGTGGTGAGGAATCTGTCTGCAATGCAGGAGACCTGGTTCAATCCCTGGGTGCGAAGATCCCTCCTGAAGGAGGGCATGGCAACCCACTCCAATATTCTTGTCTGGAGAATTCCATCGACAGAGGAGCCTGACAGGCTGCAGGGCATGGTGTCATACAGAGTCCGACATGAATGAAATGACTAAGCAGCAGCAGCATCTTACTGAAATGAGTACTTACTCAAAAGGTACTTACTCAGTAACTTACTCAAATGACCTTTGAGATTATGAGTTTACATGGTGAAGGGAGTTCTAACTGCAGTGAAAGGAGGAATTTTCAGTCATTCTTGGGAAATTTTTCCTTTCTAAAATGATCGGACCAAATTTGTCAATAGGGTATTCAGTAAATATTTATTGAAGATTCCAATTCAATTTCTTGCCTGTTTTCCCCATAGTTAATGCGGACCCCCCACTTTTTTTACCCATTCAGCCTGGCTTGACTTCCTGCCCCCTTCTCCAGGTGTCAACGAGATAATCAAAGTTCATCGCACTTTAAAATCTCTTAGAAAACCACGCACACTCAATTAGACCTCAAGTGAGGGGTCAGCGATTCGGCCCAGAGCGGACAGCATCTCAGAGCTCATTGAATGAGACGCAGCAATAATCCTCAGGCGATTGTTCTCTAATCTTTGCTGGCAGAGGCTTTAAAGGCAGCTCAGAGAGTTCATTATGCAAATAGAATTGTCTGGACCTGCTGACGGGACTGAACTGAACAGACGCTCGGCATAGATATCCACCTGGCACACTTCCACGTGCAAGGAGACACCAGGGCAGGCTTTCTCTGATCTGCATGCATTCATACCACAGTTAATGAAAGGTAAGAAAGTTCATCTTGAAGATGAGTCACAGATACCTCAAAAACTGAGCCGAGTCAAGAAGCAGAGCTGCTTCTTTGTCATAGTCAGTGGTTAGTGAATGCCAGAGCATTTCTAAAGCTCTGACATATTCTTCTGTATAAACTATATACAAATGAAAGCATAAAATACTAAGGCACATGTACATATTTGAACTTATTAAAGTTAACTCAAATGTATACAATACATGTATTTGTGCACACATTAATATATGTGTACCTGTATTGGGTATATACATATATGATGTGTCTATGCATATATAGATATATGAATGTATTCGCATATACATACATATGTATATATTCTCATATTTATGAGAGGAGAACACATTAGCCAGTACTCAGTAGCTGGGTGCCATGGGCAAGTTACTTACTTGCTGATGATAAGTTTCCTTATCATCTTCTGGTTCTTTCTCATAAGCTTCAGTTTCCTAATTTTTCAATGAAACTAAGAAAAATGCCATCCTCAAAGGGTTGATCATAATGTTTCTGTAAGGCTCCCATTAGATGACTTATTTATAAACTGTATGTGTCTTGGCTTTCCCTGATATATTTTGAAAGAATTCAATTCTAAGTTCATTTGCTTTGGCCATGACTTTTATATACTTGGAATGTGACTTGATTAAGAAGCATACAATTATTTTGCAAATTCTCAAGTATCTAGTCCTTGTATGAACTGAAGCACATTCAGCTGAGCTTTGTCACCTTCAGAGTCAGGCAGCGTCACCACTCTGTGTCCAGTCTGCCTCTGGTCCAGCAGCCTTATGGTCAGTGGTGGCGACTGAGTATCTTCTGTGTACCAAGACTGCATGGAATTCTGGGACAGTCTGTAGGTGATGGTTCTGTTCTTCGAGTTAGGTAAACTCAAGAGATAAATATTGGGCTATAAATCAAATGCCAATGAAAATAGGATTCTATTGGTGTTTTGTTCATTCAAATTGGCAAATACATAAGAATACATATGTATTTAATAATAACAGTTGGGGGACATGGTGAAACTTGAGGCACACATTGGTGATGTTAGTATAAATTGATCGACTTACATGGAAAGAGATGTCAAGTTACACAAACTTACAAATGCTCATTCAGTTTGATAGCACATTGACATTGTTGGGAATTTATCTTAGAGAAATAATTTATGCACAAGATATTTGTGCATTAATATTCACCGTTGTACTTTAAAAGATTTTCTATATAAATGTCATGGTTGCAAAAAGTTTAAATAAATAAAGTGTGTCCATAAATGTAGTACATAGTAATATAACATATACAGCATATATGTGTATGATGTAGGGAATTTACATAGTATAGTTTAATTAAAATGAAAGGGTATAGAAATATTACCTCATATACCCGCAGTGCGCGCGCGCACACACACACACACACACACACAGAGAAAAGAATCTGCTTAAAATACTAGCAGTAGATCAATGGTTATTGTTATTTCCTTATTATTACTTCTCTTTGTTTCCATGTATTATACAAGGAAAAGATCATTTTTAGACTCAGAAAAATAACATTATCTCATAAATAAATACTTAAAAACTAGTTTCTCACTGTGGCATTTTCTTTGCTTACCTATTTGTTTGCATGTTTTCCACATGCAAAACGCAGAAAGAATGGGAAAATGCTTGCTTTGAGCCAAGAATGTCTATTAAAGCCACTGTAGCTTTGAATAGCTATTGGCATTATTTTAGCAATGTATCCACCTTATTCTTTCAGCCAGTTTTATTTTTCTCGAGAAGATTCAGCAATTAAATGACCTTTCCTAACTAGACCCATGTAGACATAGTCACACAGGTACTGACAGCATTATGTAAGACCACAAGTATCTAGTCCTTGTATGAACTGAAGCACATTCAGCTGAGCTTTGTCACCTTCAGAGTCAGGCAGCGTCACCACTCTGTGTCCAGTCTGCCTCTGGTCCAGCAGCCTTATGGTCAGTGGTGGCGACTGAGTATCTTCTGTGTACCAAGACTGCATGGAATTCTGGGACAGTCTGTAGGTGATGGTTCTGTTCTTCGAGTTAGGTAAACTCAAGAGATAAATATTGGGCTATAAATCAAATGCCAATGAAAATAGGATTCTATTGGTGTTTTGTTCATTCAAATTGGCAAATACATAAGAATACATATGTATTTAATAATAACAGTTGGGGGACATGGTGAAACTTGAGGCACACATTGGTGATGTTAGTATAAATTGATCGACTTACATGGAAAGAGATGTCAAGTTACACAAACTTACAAATGCTCATTCAGTTTGATAGCACATTGACATTGTTGGGAATTTATCTTAGAGAAATAATTTATGCACAAGATATTTGTGCATTAATATTCACCGTTGTACTTTAAAAGATTTTCTATATAAATGTCATGGTTGCAAAAAGTTTAAATAAATAAAGTGTGTCCATAAATGTAGTACATAGTAATATAACATATACAGCATATATGTGTATGATGTAGGGAATTTACATAGTATAGTTTAATTAAAATGAAAGGGTATAGAAATATTACCTCATATACCCGCAGTGCGCGCGCGCACACACACACACACACACACACACACAGAGAAAAGAATCTGCTTAAAATACTAGCAGTAGATCAATGGTTATTGTTATTTCCTTATTATTACTTCTCTTTGTTTCCATGTATTATACAAGGAAAAGATCATTTTTAGACTCAGAAAAATAACATTATCTCATAAATAAATACTTAAAAACTAGTTTCTCACTGTGGCATTTTCTTTGCTTACCTATTTGTTTGCATGTTTTCCACATGCAAAACGCAGAAAGAATGGGAAAATGCTTGCTTTGAGCCAAGAATGTCTATTAAAGCCACTGTAGCTTTGAATAGCTATTGGCATTATTTTAGCAATGTATCCACCTTATTCTTTCAGCCAGTTTTATTTTTCTCGAGAAGATTCAGCAATTAAATGACCTTTCCTAACTAGACCCATGTAGACATAGTCACACAGGTAATGACAGCATTATGTAAGACCACAGAATCTGCAGTCAAACTTCTAACGTGCATTCTACCAACCAGCAATTTTCCCAATCAGCTTTTTATTTCACCGTGCCACCGTCCTCTAGAGCGCTAATCATGGAGGTGGCTCTGGAGGAAAAAAGTTGTGTTCCGTTTGAACTCAGTGGGTAATGAATGTGCAGGGACAGAATGTGCTTTTTGCTCTCTGTAGCACAGTGTGCTTTCCCTATTTTGCACTCATTTTCTCCAATTCAATGCAAATTCTTATAATTTCCCCTAGAAATCAATGCTATTAAATGCCCTTGTCTCCCTGCCATGTCAAGAACTTTACACTCTACCTTCAGTTGTATATTTGTCAAAATTAAAAACCTACATTGGAAGCCAGGGCATGACAAACTCTAAACAGCCCACGCTTTGAGCTAGGAATAAGAGGAAGGTCCAGCACATGGCAGACAATTAACGATGACAAGCAGATGTTTCTTTGTGGCAGACATGGTCATCCTTCATCTCCCCTGTTACACCTGGCAGTTTCAATATTTCAATTAACAGTGCTCAATCGTGTCTGACTCTTTGTGACTCCAAGGATGGTACCCCACCAGGCTCCTTCTGCCTCCTGAGTCTCATGAATTGGCAGGGAGATTCATTAACCATGGTGTCACCTGGGACAGTCTAAATAAATGGCTTACAAATCATCACAAAAACAGAACAAAACACAAAACAACCCAATGCAAACTGGTACTGTGATGACTCTTTTTTTTTTTTTTTAGATAATATTCTTTTTCTTTTTTAAAATTTTAGCATCTTCTATCGGTTTTATTTATTTTCATCCATCTTTATCTTTGGTCTGTGTGGGCCTCCCATTGCAGTGGCCTCTCCCGTTGCAGAACACTGGCTCTTAATTGGACACACCGGTCCAGCTGCTCTGCAGCACGTGGGATCTCCCCAAGCCAGGAATTGAACTGGTGCCCCTTGCACTGCAAGGGGGACTCTTTACCCACTGGACCACCAGGGAAGCCCTGTGATGACTTCTTAAATCTTAATTCTGTCTGATTTATGACAGTTATATTCAAACTCCAGACACACAAGTAGAAAATATAGCTTGGTAAGTAAAAAACTGTAGGTTGGCCAATCTCCATTTCAGCACAATGATTGCTGAGGGCACTGAAAATGCCTTGGGATAGTTTTGAGAGATAGGATTAACACTGTATTAGTCTATGTGTTAATGAAGTGAATAGGTAGAGAAAGCCAGAGAAGAGCAGATTGAGAAAGTGATTCTAAATTAGAAATAGCTATTTTTATAGGTTTTTTTTTTTTTTCAAAAATACTCTTTAGACTTCAAAGACGAATGTAAGTACAGCATATCCCACCTAGGAAAAGATCACACAGGAATACGCGTAAATATACAAGCCCAGACCTGGAATCACAGTGATGGTTGATTTCTCTAATATGAGACCAACCAATGGATAGGAGATTTCTGAATAATAATATTGTTTCTAAGTACTGAGTTGGCCAAAAATTCATTCACGTTTTTCTATAACATTTTATGAAAAAGCTCACATGAACTTTTTAGCCAACCCAATATAATACCCTGGCAATAAAACCTTGCCCTGTAATAGTACATGTTCTTACTTGTCATTTCAAAGAACATTAAAATGAACAAAATTAAGAAAGACTTCTTTTCATAAACACTGGTATATGACTACTCTGAAAAGTGGATGTTGGTCACTAAGTCCTGTCTGACCCTTTGAAGCCCTATGGACCATATAGCCTGCCTGGTGACTCTGTCCACTGGATTCTCCAGACAAGAATGCTCAGCGGGTGAATGAGAGACAGAATGTGCTTTTTGCTCTGCAGGCTGCCATTTAACCCTCCAGGGGATCTTTCCAACCCAGGGACTGAACCAAGGTCTCCTGTATTGCAGGTAGATTCTTTACCATCTTAGGCACCAGCCAACCTTTACTTTACAAATGTTAACTCACTTAATTCTCATAACTCCACATTACAGATGAGGAAACCAAGACATAGGACAAGCAAAGTGGCCTCATATAGTTAGAACCTGGCAGAGTGAGACTCCACACCAGAGGACCTAGCTCCCTGGTCTGTCTCTTATCACTACACCATGTTACCTCTGTTATACTTCTGACAGTTTTTACACAGTTAGGGAGTCCAACAGTCATTCCAAGTTGCTCAAAGGCTGACCCCTAGGAGTCTTCTATGGAATATCTGCTTTGGTCTGTTTTGTATAATCGAGTTCTGTATGAGATTGCATTTTTAAAGGGAGTTGCATACAGTGTGCTTTACGAAAGTTGCAGTTTTCATTGCTGTCCAGTCTCTAAGTCCTGTCCTTAGAGATCCCATGTCCTTAGAGTCCTGTCCTTCTTTGTGATCCCATGGTTTGCTGCACAAGACTTCCCTGTCCTTCACTGTCTTCTGCAATTTGCTCAAACTCATGTCCATTGACTCTGTGATGTCATCTGACCATCTTACCTTCTGTTGCTCCCTTCTTCTCCTGCTCTCAATCTTTCCAAGCATCAGGGTCTTTTCCAATGAATTGGCTCCTCACATCAGATCTTCCAAAGTATTGGACCTTCAGGTTCAGCATCAGTCCTTCCAATGAATATACTACTTTTGGATAGATCCAAAACTGTTTCAGGACTTTATAGTACCTTTGAGTCAACATTTCAAGAGTTCATTTGCACCACAGATAGCTGTTGACTTTTAAAATTCTAGATGTTCTTACTTGTCATTTCAAAGAACATTAAAATGAACAAAATTAAGAAAGACTTCTTTTCATAAACACTGGTATATGACTACTCTGAAAAGTGGATGTTGGTCACTAAGTCCTGTCTGACCCTTTGAAGCCCTATGGACCATATAGCCTGCCTGGTGACTCTGTCCACTGGATTCTCCAGACAAGAATGCTCAGCGGGTGAATGAGAGACAGAATGTGCTTTTTGCTCTGCAGGCTGCCATTTAACCCTCCAGGGGATCTTTCCAACCCAGGGACTGAACCAAGGTCTCCTGTATTGCAGGTAGATTCTTTACCATCTTAGGCACCAGCCAACCTTTACTTTACAAATGTTAACTCACTTAATTCTCATAACTCCACATTACAGATGAGGAAACCAAGACATAGGACAAGCAAAGTGGCCTCATATAGTTAGAACCTGGCAGAGTGAGACTCCACACCAGAGGACCTAGCTCCCTGGTCTGTCTCTTATCACTACACCATGTTACCTCTGTTATACTTCTGACAGTTTTTACACAGTTAGGGAGTCCAACAGTCATTCCAAGTTGCTCAAAGGCTGACCCCTAGGAGTCTTCTATGGAATATCTGCTTTGGTCTGTTTTGTATAATCGAGTTCTGTATGAGATTGCATTTTTAAAGGGAGTTGCATACAGTGTGCTTTACGAAAGTTGCAGTTTTCATTGCTGTCCAGTCTCTAAGTCCTGTCCTTAGAGATCCCATGTCCTTAGAGTCCTGTCCTTCTTTGTGATCCCATGGTTTGCTGCACAAGACTTCCCTGTCCTTCACTGTCTTCTGCAATTTGCTCAAACTCATGTCCATTGACTCTGTGATGTCATCTGACCATCTTACCTTCTGTTGCTCCCTTCTTCTCCTGCTCTCAATCTTTCCAAGCATCAGGGTCTTTTCCAATGAATTGGCTCCTCACATCAGATCTTCCAAAGTATTGGACCTTCAGGTTCAGCATCAGTCCTTCCAATGAATATACTACTTTTGGATAGATCCAAAACTGTTTCAGGACTTTATAGTACCTTTGAGTCAACATTTCAAGAGTTCATTTGCACCACAGATAGCTGTTTAGACATTGGATTAAATAAAGACTCTAACTGATGCTCAGATAGCAGTGAGGACAGAGAGCAGGAGAGGCATTCAAGATGACTTTGTCTGATGTGTTCTTTGTCCTTAACGATTGTTTGTGTGACTTTTTATAGTGGGATGTTTGAGATATTTAGAGTCAGGCAAACTAAGTGAAGTTGGAAGACAGTTCTATTTACTGACTCTGAAGCCAAGTGTCAAGCGCAAGGCATTGGGCCTGGGCTATGTCTCCCAGTTGAAGCTGACCCAAGTTTCTATGAAGATGAAACAAGGTAAGACACTGTACAGTACATCCTTTTAGATCTGCTCTTTGATTTCCATTTTTACCCCTCGATTTCTTCTAGGTTTTTGGCATCCTTCCCGGGGTTTACTCTTTGTGTACAGAGCTTTCTTAATCCATCACTTACATGACTTGGAAGAAAATGTATTTAATATTTGTGATGTACATTGAAATATTTAGATAAAATTGAGCTCCAGGTGCTAGTCAGGCTTCCAGTAAGATTTCACCTTAATATATGACATTTTTTAACTCTAATGACCAGATCTGGAAGTAGATCGTTGATTTTGTCATCTTAAATGCTGAGTCAGGCATACTACAGCTTTGTCTGACTGATTCTACAAAAACTTACTGTTGACTTTGCTCAGAAAAAATAAGCTGACTTCAAAATAACTCATTTTGTAATTGTACATAAACAGAACTGTAATATATTTTCACAGATATAATGTATTTTCTTGTCTCATTTGTATTGTACATAAGATTTCCTTCTGCACAAGACTTCCCTGTCCTTCACTGTCTTCTGCAATTTGCTCAAACTCATGTCCATTGACTCTGTGATGTCATCTGACCATCTTACCTTCTGTTGCTCCTTCTTCTCCTGCTCTCAATCTTTCCAAGCATCAGGGTCTTTTCCAATGAATTGGCTCCTCACATCAGATCTTCCAAAGTATTGGACCTTCAGGTTCAGCATCAGTCCTTCCAATGAATATACTACTTTTGGATAGATCCAAAACTGTTTCAGGACTTTATAGTACCTTTGAGTCAACATTTCAAGAGTTCATTTGCACCACAGATAGCTGTTTAGACATTGGATTAAATAAAGACTCTAACTGATGCTCAGATAGCAGTGAGGACAGAGAGCAGGAGAGGCATTCAAGATGACTTTGTCTGATGTGTTCTTTGTCCTTAACGATTGTTTGTGTGACTTTTTATAGTGGGATGTTTGAGATATTTAGAGTCAGGCAAACTAAGTGAAGTTGGAAGACAGTTCTATTTACTGACTCTGAAGCCAAGTGTCAAGCGCAAGGCATTGGGCCTGGGCTATGTCTCCCAGTTGAAGCTGACCCAAGTTTCTATGAAGATGAAACAAGGTAAGACACTGTACAGTACATCCTTTTAGATCTGCTCTTTGATTTCCATTTTTACCCCTCGATTTCTTCTAGGTTTTTGGCATCCTTCCCGGGGTTTACTCTTTGTGTACAGAGCTTTCTTAATCCATCACTTACATGACTTGGAAGAAAATGTATTTAATATTTGTGATGTACATTGAAATATTTAGATAAAATTGAGCTCCAGGTGCTAGTCAGGCTTCCAGTAAGATTTCACCTTAATATATGACATTTTTTAACTCTAATGACCAGATCTGGAAGTAGATCGTTGATTTTGTCATCTTAAATGCTGAGTCAGGCATACTACAGCTTTGTCTGACTGATTCTACAAAAACTTACTGTTGACTTTGCTCAGAAAAAATAAGCTGACTTCAAAATAACTCATTTTGTAATTGTACATAAACAGAACTGTAATATATTTTCACAGATATAATGTATTTTCTTGTCTCAGAGTTTCTTATGTAAACCCTTGCTTTAATCTACAGTGTAAGACTCAGTTATTTCTTTCGTTTCATTGATGTTTTTCTTAAAGTGCCTAATTAATTTTTTAAAAAGATTTATTTATTTATTTATTTTGGTGGGGGAGGGGTGGGGAGGGAGGGGAGCGGGCAGGCCACTTCTATTGGTCTTTCATTTGTCCATTTTCATCCATCTTTGTTCTTTGGCCTGTGTGGGCCTCCCATCGTGGTGGCCTCTGTTGTCGCAGAGCACCTGGCTCTGGGCGCACGCGCTCCAGAGCTCCGGCTCGGTAGTTGGACACATCCGTTTTAGTGGGATCTTCCCAGGCCAGGGATCGAACCGGCGCCCCTTGCACTGCAAGGCAGTGTCCTTACCCACTGGACCACCAGGGAAGACCCCCTAATTAACTTTTGAATAGCAAGTTAATTTCTATGCCGCTCAAGCTTACAATGCACAAGGATGTTTAGCATTTTAACTCAGTGCCATTTTGTCCAAGTTGGTACTTCAGAAGGGATATTAGTAAAAGAAGATCAGGTCAGTTCTTGGAAATATTCCACCATGTCGGGTGATAAAAATATATCATTTTATAATTACAGCTAATGACTGCCTAATAAATTACAACCATGGAAAGAATCAATGTAATATATAATCAAAACCTGGATGGTAGACGAGAGCAAAAGGTTACCCCAGAAAAGTGTAAGTTCAAATTATGTTTGCAAAGCTTTCATTAATAATAATAAAAAAGTTCAGAAATAACATGAATACAGATGATTCCGTTGGAAAGAAAAGTAGAACCTCTTCTTTAATATTTGTGATGTACATTGAAATATTTAGATAAAATTGAGCTCCAGGTGCTAGTCAGGCTTCCAGTAAGATTTCACCTTAATATATGACATTTTTTAACTCTAATGACCAGATCTGGAAGTAGATCGTTGATTTTGTCATCTTAAATGCTGAGTCAGGCATACTACAGCTTTGTCTGACTGATTCTACAAAAACTTACTGTTGACTTTGCTCAGAAAAAATAAGCTGACTTCAAAATAACTCATTTTGTAATTGTACATAAACAGAACTGTAATATATTTTCACAGATATAATGTATTTTCTTGTCTCAGAGTTTCTTATGTAAACCCTTGCTTTAATCTACAGTGTAAGACTCAGTTATTTCTTTCGTTTCATTGATGTTTTTCTTAAAGTGCCTAATTAATTTTTTAAAAAGATTTATTTATTTATTTATTTTGGTGGGGGAGGGGGGGGGAGGGAGGGGAGCGGGCAGGCCACTTCTATTGGTCTTTCATTTGTCCATTTTCATCCATCTTTGTTCTTTGGCCTGTGTGGGCCTCCCATCGTGGTGGCCTCTGTTGTCGCAGAGCACCTGGCTCTGGGCGCACGCGCTCCAGAGCTCCGGCTCGGTAGTTGGACACATCCGTTTTAGTGGGATCTTCCCAGGCCAGGGATCGAACCGGCGCCCCTTGCACTGCAAGGCAGTGTCCTTACCCACTGGACCACCAGGGAAGACCCCCTAATTAACTTTTGAATAGCAAGTTAATTTCTATGCCGCTCAAGCTTACAATGCACAAGGATGTTTAGCATTTTAACTCAGTGCCATTTTGTCCAAGTTGGTACTTCAGAAGGGATATTAGTAAAAGAAGATCAGGTCAGTTCTTGGAAATATTCCACCATGTCGGGTGATAAAAATATATCATTTTATAATTACAGCTAATGACTGCCTAATAAATTACAACCATGGAAAGAATCAATGTAATATATAATCAAAACCTGGATGGTAGACGAGAGCAAAAGGTTACCCCAGAAAAGTGTAAGTTCAAATTATGTTTGCAAAGCTTTCATTAATAATAATAAAAAAGTTCAGAAATAACATGAATACAGATGATTCCGTTGGAAAGAAAAGTAGAACCTCTTCTTTAATTCAAGGGAGAGATATTTTGGGACTTCCCTGATCGTTCAGTGGTTAAGACTCCACACTTCCAATGCAGGAGTCACTGGTCAGGGAACTAGATCCCACATACCACCATGGTGTGTCCAGAAGAGCAAACAAAGAAAAAAACCCAAAGTAACAAGATACCAAAAAGCAGTTGCATACATCTATACGCTTTAAACAAAGCACAGCTGTTGCAAAAGTTAGAGCACGAAGATTCACAGTATCCCCGTTCATGTTTACTGTCCTTCAGTGAATACAGCTTGCCACTGGCAGAGAAAGATCATGCCAGACACATGTTTTAAAGCTTCAAAATAGCTGTAAAAAATCTCAGATACAGTGGTTATAGTAATCATGTGATTAACATTTTTGTTGACAGTATTCTTAGCCTACATAGCTTATTACTGTAAATGTTCCAATTAGAATTGCATCAAAACAATAGCTATCTATTTGTAGAAATTCTGTCACGATGTACTAATGACTGGAAGATGATAACAGCCCTCCTGGCTCTTGTCCAAGATAGATCACAATACATGCTAATAACCCAATCCAACATTCTTGGTTTTTTTTCTGCATTATGCATTCAAATGCTCAGATACAGCAGGCAGTCAGCTCTTTGACACTACTGGCAGATAAAGTCTTAATCCCAAGAAAATTCTCCAGATAATCAATGTATAACTCTTTAAGCCTTTATACTGTCTGTTGTAAAACTATATTCATTGTTATTAAAATCTTTCTACAATGCACTCTATATTTCTATGACTTCTGCTTGTTATTATACTATCTCACAATACAGTAAAACCTTTGAAAACTACTTTTTGGGACAGAACAATTTTGGCCAGATCCTGATGGCTTTTTGCGTTATAATATCAAAACTAAAATAGTTGATAGTAAAGATAACTGAATTTTAAATTACAGCTAATGACTGCCTAATAAATTACAACCATGGAAAGAATCAATGTAATATATAATCAAAACCTGGATGGTAGACGAGAGCAAAAGGTTACCCCAGAAAAGTGTAAGTTCAAATTATGTTTGCAAAGCTTTCATTAATAATAATAAAAAAGTTCAGAAATAACATGAATACAGATGATTCCGTTGGAAAGAAAAGTAGAACCTCTTCTTTAATTCAAGGGAGAGATATTTTGGGACTTCCCTGATCGTTCAGTGGTTAAGACTCCACACTTCCAATGCAGGAGTCACTGGTCAGGGAACTAGATCCCACATACCACCATGGTGTGTCCAGAAGAGCAAACAAAGAAAAAAACCCAAAGTAACAAGATACCAAAAAGCAGTTGCATACATCTATACGCTTTAAACAAAGCACAGCTGTTGCAAAAGTTAGAGCACGAAGATTCACAGTATCCCCGTTCATGTTTACTGTCCTTCAGTGAATACAGCTTGCCACTGGCAGAGAAAGATCATGCCAGACACATGTTTTAAAGCTTCAAAATAGCTGTAAAAAATCTCAGATACAGTGGTTATAGTAATCATGTGATTAACATTTTTGTTGACAGTATTCTTAGCCTACATAGCTTATTACTGTAAATGTTCCAATTAGAATTGCATCAAAACAATAGCTATCTATTTGTAGAAATTCTGTCACGATGTACTAATGACTGGAAGATGATAACAGCCCTCCTGGCTCTTGTCCAAGATAGATCACAATACATGCTAATAACCCAATCCAACATTCTTGGTTTTTTTTCTGCATTATGCATTCAAATGCTCAGATACAGCAGGCAGTCAGCTCTTTGACACTACTGGCAGATAAAGTCTTAATCCCAAGAAAATTCTCCAGATAATCAATGTATAACTCTTTAAGCCTTTATACTGTCTGTTGTAAAACTATATTCATTGTTATTAAAATCTTTCTACAATGCACTCTATATTTCTATGACTTCTGCTTGTTATTATACTATCTCACAATACAGTAAAACCTTTGAAAACTACTTTTTTGGGACAGAACAATTTTGGCCAGATCCTGATGGCTTTTGTGCGTTATAATATCAAAACTAAAATAGTTGATAGTAAAGATAACTGAATCATCCAGAAAATACTAAAGTCTATGTGGTCTTCAGTCATAAAATAGGTAATGCATATGGGAAAATCAAATGTGTTTTACTAGTATTAATTAGCTTTCTGAGTCTTTTATATTTTTTTCTTTCTTTTGTCTTTCTCTGCTGGTAGATATTCATCAATGCCTACTCACTGCTGGAGTGTGTTAGTTGCTCAGTTATGTCTGACTCTTTGGGACTTCTAGGATTGTAGCCCACCAGGCTCCTCAATCCACAAAATTTTCCAGTCAAGGATACTAGAGTAGGCAGCCATTCCCTTCTCCAGGGGATCTTCCCAACCCAGGGACTGAACCTGGGTCTCCTGCATTGCACGCAGATTCTTTCCCTTTGAGCCACCAGGGAAGTTAATGGGACCTTCCATCATTTCTAGTCTTTAACTTCTATACTTTTATGGAATAGAAAATAAAATAATTGAAATCATTCTATCATCTCTTGGCCTAAATCTTTCCTAAGTGGTAAAACCACACAACCATAGAACACAAAGTTTGCTTCCACTTTTGGTGGCTTTCTGTTACTTCTAGCATTTTAGGAATGTTCCAGGAGACTGAGGTGACAGAAACCCTGCAACCATTAGAGCCACAACCATTAACTCAGGCCATGGCAATGTTTCTACCTCAGATGGGACACTATTTATGTCACTGAAGATGCACTGTACAAAGAAATAAGGACATACACTTGAAAATAACCCATCAACATTCTTGGTTTTTTTTCTGCATTATGCATTCAAATGCTCAGATACAGCAGGCAGTCAGCTCTTTGACACTACTGGCAGATAAAGTCTTAATCCCAAGAAAATTCTCCAGATAATCAATGTATAACTCTTTAAGCCTTTATACTGTCTGTTGTAAAACTATATTCATTGTTATTAAAATCTTTCTACAATGCACTCTATATTTCTATGACTTCTGCTTGTTATTATACTATCTCACAATACAGTAAAACCTTTGAAAACTACTTTTTTGGGACAGAACAATTTTGGCCAGATCCTGATGGCTTTTGTGCGTTATAATATCAAAACTAAAATAGTTGATAGTAAAGATAACTGAATCATCCAGAAAATACTAAAGTCTATGTGGTCTTCAGTCATAAAATAGGTAATGCATATGGGAAAATCAAATGTGTTTTACTAGTATTAATTAGCTTTCTGAGTCTTTTATATTTTTTTCTTTCTTTTGTCTTTCTCTGCTGGTAGATATTCATCAATGCCTACTCACTGCTGGAGTGTGTTAGTTGCTCAGTTATGTCTGACTCTTTGGGACTTCTAGGATTGTAGCCCACCAGGCTCCTCAATCCACAAAATTTTCCAGTCAAGGATACTAGAGTAGGCAGCCATTCCCTTCTCCAGGGGATCTTCCCAACCCAGGGACTGAACCTGGGTCTCCTGCATTGCACGCAGATTCTTTCCCTTTGAGCCACCAGGGAAGTTAATGGGACCTTCCATCATTTCTAGTCTTTAACTTCTATACTTTTATGGAATAGAAAATAAAATAATTGAAATCATTCTATCATCTCTTGGCCTAAATCTTTCCTAAGTGGTAAAACCACACAACCATAGAACACAAAGTTTGCTTCCACTTTTGGTGGCTTTCTGTTACTTCTAGCATTTTAGGAATGTTCCAGGAGACTGAGGTGACAGAAACCCTGCAACCATTAGAGCCACAACCATTAACTCAGGCCATGGCAATGTTTCTACCTCAGATGGGACACTATTTATGTCACTGAAGATGCACTGTACAAAGAAATAAGGACATACACTTGAAAATACATCTAAAAATATTGATTTTTAGAAGCGGAAATACATAGACTGGCATGCTTATAAGCAAGTTAAAGTGTCAAGATGAGAACCAAAATCGTCTTCAGGGGCTGTGTAAGTAACTGAATAGCCAGAGCAAATGTTCCAGTTCCCTTCCAATTGAAAATGCTAAGAATCCTTTTGAGATGGAATAAAAACTCCTTCTTGCAAAACAAACTATACTATGATGCTCAAAACAGATGAACTGTACCAAAGTGTGGCTGTTGCTGGTGGTTTAGTTGCTAAGTCATATCCAACTCTTTGCAACCTCATGGACTGTGGGCTGTGAGGATCCCTTGTCCATGGAATTTCCCAGGCAAGGACACTGGAGTGGGTTGCCATCTCTTCCTCCAGGGAATCTTTCCAACCCAGGGATCTAACCTGTGTCTCCTGTATTGGCAGGTGGATTCTTTCCCACTGAACCATTAGGGAAGCATGATTTTCAAAACAGATAACCTGTAGCAAAGTATAATGTGAAACAAAACTGTCTAAGCCCAGAAGTTTTAACAGCAGCTCTTTGTTTCCAAGAAGACCTGAGACCAATTCTGATTGGCAACTCTGTTCCAAAGATAAGACCACTGTCTTCTCCACAGCTCTTGAAACTCACTCAGTTTACAAATTCTGACTTTCCACAACTACATCACACTCAACTGATTTCTACTCTACAAAGACCCTATGACTAAACCCAGTCTCAATTCTGAGGGGTTACCCCTTTCTAAATCCTCCTTTTGAGATGCAGTAAGACTTCATCAAGATGGTGAGCTTCTTGGACATAAAATTTCATAAACTCAGACTTCTATGATCAGCAGAGTTTTCTGGGAACCTCTAGGGCTTTTGCCATTTCATTTATTTATCCATCTCTCCAACTCTGCAGCATGAGATAAATACTGGGAAATAACTTTTGGATTTGACCATCTAGAGCTTGTAAATGACCTTAAAAAGCAGTTTCACTGAAGTCATGGGAAAGCAGTATAATTGTAATGGGCTTAAGAGAGAAGAAAAGAAGAGAGAGAGAGAGAAGGAAAAGTGGGGAAGCTGAGCAGTGACTATAGATTACTCACAGAAATTTGGTTATAAAATAAGGCAGAAAAATAGAACAGAAACTGGAGGGGATGGGATTTACAGTACATCAGTACGACAGTGTGAGTATGCTAAGTCATGTCTGACTCTTTGAAACCCTATGGACTAAAGCCCCATGACACCTCTGTCCATGGAATCTTTTCAGACAAAAATACTGGAGTGGGTTACTATTTCTTCCTCCAGGAGATCTTCCCAACTCAGGGATCGAACCTGCATCTCCTGGGTCTCCTTATATTGGCAGGTGGATTCTTTACCACTGAGTCACCTGGGAAGCCCCATGGTGTTATATTACAAGTGCTTTTGTTCTCATAATGTTTTCTTTTAATTATTATTTATTTTAAAGGTTTTACAGAGTTTTGTTGTTCACAGACATGTATGTTCCCAGATCAGTCATATACACATCTCTGGTCCCTACCCCCCCAGTTTCCCCCATCCTACCCCTCCGGACCATTGCCTCATGCCATTGTACGCACTCCTATTCCCTTAGCACAATGACAATAGCTATCTTTTCCACACATGACAGTATAGGTTTCCATGTTACTCCCTCCATGCCTCCCCTCCCTATTTCTTCCCCACAATGTCCCTATGTCTATGCTCTGTCTGTTTTTCCATGAGTTCCCTGCGTGTGTTAAGTCAAAAGCAAATACAGTATACTAACTGTCTTCTCCACAGCTCTTGAAACTCACTCAGTTTACAAATTCTGACTTTCCACAACTACATCACACTCAACTGATTTCTACTCTACAAAGACCCTATGACTAAACCCAGTCTCAATTCTGAGGGGTTACCCCTTTCTAAATCCTCCTTTTGAGATGCAGTAAGACTTCATCAAGATGGTGAGCTTCTTGGACATAAAATTTCATAAACTCAGACTTCTATGATCAGCAGAGTTTTCTGGGAACCTCTAGGGCTTTTGCCATTTCATTTATTTATCCATCTCTCCAACTCTGCAGCATGAGATAAATACTGGGAAATAACTTTTGGATTTGACCATCTAGAGCTTGTAAATGACCTTAAAAAGCAGTTTCACTGAAGTCATGGGAAAGCAGTATAATTGTAATGGGCTTAAGAGAGAAGAAAAGAAAGAGAGAGAGAGAGAAGGAAAAGTGGGGAAGCTGAGCAGTGACTATAGATTACTCACAGAAATTTGGTTATAAAATAAGGCAGAAAAATAGAACAGAAACTGGAGGGGATGGGATTTACAGTACATCAGTACGACAGTGTGAGTATGCTAAGTCATGTCTGACTCTTTGAAACCCTATGGACTAAAGCCCCATGACACCTCTGTCCATGGAATTTTCCAGGGAAAAATACTGGAGTGGGTTGCCTTTTCTTCCTCCAGGAGATCTTCCCAACTCAGGGATCGAACCTGCATCTCCTGGGTCTCCTTATATTGGCAGGTGGATTCTTTACCACTGAGTCACCTGGGAAGCCCCATGGTGTTATATTACAAGTGCTTTTGTTCTCATAATGTTTTCTTTTAATTATTATTTATTTTAAAGGTTTTACAGAGTTTTGTTGTTCACAGACATGTATGTTCCCAGATCAGTCATATACACATCTCTGGTCCCTACCCCCCCAGTTTCCCCCATCCTACCCCTCCGGACCATTGCCTCATGCCATTGTACGCACTCCTATTCCCTTAGCACAATGACAATAGCTATCTTTTCCACACATGACAGTATAGGTTTCCATGTTACTCCCTCCATGCCTCCCCCTCCCTATTTCTTCCCCACAATGTCCCTATGTCTATGCTCTGTCTGTTTTTCCATGAGTTCACTGCGTGTGTTAAGTCAAAAAGAGAAAGACAAATACAGTATACTAACACACATATATGGAATCTAATAGGACGGTCTTGATAATGCATAAGGTTTTGTATGGAAAGTACTTTTATCTTTATTAGCTATAGAGTATTCCCTAGAATCTTCACCAGTACACTGCAGTTTAAAGTTTGTGACAGTAATTATAAAAAATAAGACAAGTTGCAAAACTAGACATAAAATGGATCTAAGTACAGAAGTCAGTGTTCTTCTCAGCAGTCTAACTAACCAGCAAAAATGCTAAATAAGCACTCTGTTGGTCAGAGACTGTGGAGATGAAACTAGTCTCAGAAGATCAGCATGCCACTCACTGGCTTTTCTGTACTGTTTTAGCTGATAGCCCATTCATTTCTAATTTTGGAAAATTGAAGGCAGAAGGAGAAGGAGGCGACAGAGGATGAGATGGTTGGATGGCATCAGTGACTCACTGGACATGAGTTTGAGCAAGCTCCGGGAGATGGTGAAGGACAGGGAAGCCTGGTGTGCTGCAGTCCATGGGGTTGCAAAGAGTCAGATGCAACCGAGCGACTGAACAACAACAAAGCTAAGAAGCTGGAGGTCTGCTGCATTTGGACTCAAACATGCCTTCCCCTTATGCTGCTAGCTCTAGAAAAACAAGGAAAGTTGATGATCAGTGGCTTTATCCCCCAAACCTTATTTTTTCCATTGAAAATATCTTAGAATAGCATTCATTTATGTATCATAGCTAAGATGTTTTAGGCAGTATTTTAAAATGGTGGATTCATAAATAGGTAAGAGTGAATCTCTAACACAACAAAAATCTATGGCCCAGTCCTAATGAGGTGGTTGGATCTAGAACCTATCATAAAAAGTGAAGTTTAAAAGAGAAAGACAAGTACAGTATACTAACACATATATATGGAATCTAGTGAAAGGGTAACGATAACACATGCAGTGAACCCATGGAAAAACAGACAGAGGGTAGACATATGGATATTGTGGGGAATGAATAATGGGTGGGAGACATAGAGGGAGTAACATGGAAACCTATACTATCATATGTGAAAAAGATAGTTACTGTCATTGCGCTAAGGGAATAGGAGTTCCTACAAGGGCTTGGTGTGACAGCCTGGAGGGGTGGGATGGGGGACCGGGGAGGGGAGAGGGGACCAGGGATATGCATATGACTGATCTGGGACCATACATGTCTGTGAACAACAAAACTCTGTAAAAACTCAAAAAAAAAAAAGAAAAATCTACGGCCATATCACCCTGAACTCTCCCGATCTCATCTAACACAACAAACAAGAGTGAATCTCTGCCTGGCAAGTTCGGGACTAGTAAGAGGACACTGATTTAACAAATGATCAGAATTTGAAGTTAAATATTGTAGAAGATCAGCATGCCACTCACTGGCTTTTCTGTACTGTTTTAGCTGATAGCCCATTCATTTCTAATTTTGGAAAATTGAAGGCAGAAGGAGAAGGAGGCGACAGAGGATGAGATGGTTGGATGGCATCAGTGACTCACTGGACATGAGTTTGAGCAAGCTCCGGGAGATGGTGAAGGACAGGGAAGCCTGGTGTGCTGCAGTCCATGGGGTTGCAAAGAGTCAGATGCAACCGAGCGACTGAACAACAACAAAGCTAAGAAGCTGGAGGTCTGCTGCATTTGGACTCAAACATGCCTTCCCCTTATGCTGCTAGCTCTAGAAAAACAAGGAAAGTTGATGATCAGTGGCTTTATCCCCCAAACCTTATTTTTTCCATTGAAAATATCTTAGAATAGCATTCATTTATGTATCATAGCTAAGATGTTTTAGGCAGTATTTTAAAATGGTGGATTCATAAATAGGTAAGAGTGAATCTCTAACACAACAAAAATCTATGGCCCAGTCCTAATGAGGTGGTTGGATCTAGAACCTATCATAAAAAGTGAAGTTTAAAAGAGAAAGACAAGTACAGTATACTAACACATATATATGGAATCTAGTGAAAGGGTAACGATAACACATGCAGTGAACCCATGGAAAAACAGACAGAGGGTAGACATATGGATATTGTGGGGAATGAATAATGGGTGGGAGACATAGAGGGAGTAACATGGAAACCTATACTATCATATGTGAAAAAGATAGTTACTGTCATTGCGCTAAGGGAATAGGAGTTCCTACAAGGGCTTGGTGTGACAGCCTGGAGGGGTGGGATGGGGGACCGGGGAGGGGAGAGGGGACCAGGGATATGCATATGACTGATCTGGGACCATACATGTCTGTGAACAACAAAACTCTGTAAAAACTCAAAAAAAAAAAAGAAAAATCTACGGCCATATCACCCTGAACTCTCCCGATCTCATCTAACACAACAAACAAGAGTGAATCTCTGCCTGGCAAGTTCGGGACTAGTAAGAGGACACTGATTTAACAAATGATCAGAATTTGAAGTTAAATATTGTAGGAGATTAAAGCCTGACTGGTTGGCTATAACTCTCAGTCTCTTTTCCCACAGAGCCTCCAGTTGCCCTCTCCTATTATTATCATTCCCTCTTCTATATTTACATAATATCTGATTACTCCTAAGCAGCTGTAAGAGGGAACAGTCTTCTAAATTTCTGTATTAAATGTACAGCTCAGGAGACTGAGAACGCAAACCTGAGGGCAACCCCATGCAAAAGTTAAAATATTCTTTTTTTCTTACTTTCCACTACATGACCAATTTTATCACAGGCAATGGTTTTAATAAAACCCTTATGGATAAAAATGTGACTGTTCTAGTTGAAACTATTTCTACTCAAATATGCTTTGTCTGTAAAGGACAAAATCCCACGTGAATATTATCTAGGTTTTTGTGGATATTCAATGAAGTTCTTTTGAGTTCTAGGACAGAGATATGTTTTTTACCAACTTGATTTTCTGCACCAATATAACATAAACCAGAAAATCTCTCTAGATTGTGCTAGATGTCTGTGAAGTCAGAACATTATTTAATTTGCTAGCTACTGCAGTCAAAGAATGTCTTTTCCAAGAGGAAACAAGGCAGACACTCCATGGACATCCTTCAGTCACTACCTGGCTACTTAGCCTTCTCAGAAAATGGGCTATTAATATTTATGAGATGATTTTATTCAGTGTTAGTGGTCTGCATTCCCCAACCAGCTTCCTCTTCTGAGTTAGAAACAATTTAGTCCATTTTGATTCTGTTTGTTTTCTCTTCATCATCCACCTGTGCTGTGTGGTGTAATATTCTAAGCCTGCCAATGTTTTATTTTAAAAGGCAAATTAGGCTTGGCCCAAAAGATTTAAACAACAACAACAAAAAAGCTAAAGAACTACAGGCACAGCAGAGCCTTTGACATTCGGATTAGGCAACAGTAAGTCCCAGACTTTCCTGTTTATCATCTCTAGAAGGGCCTCTCTCTTGGATCTACTGGCTTGTCAGTCTGCACTCGTTTTCTGATCTGTCTCTGCAATTTTCTTCAACTTTCTTAAGCCCTCACCTCTCTGACCAGAGGACAGAAAAAAAAAAGTCATGAAACAAGTTCTCTGAAAACCAGATCGTCACGGGCACCTAAAAGTACTGGATAAAAATCTACACAATAGAACGCTGACCATTCTCATTTCATGAGATCGAGTTCATAAAACAGACCATGACCATCTTTCCAACAATGTCAATGCTGAATGTCTCTGAGCGACCTCGGCACAATGCCCTGCTCATGACATTCTCAATGAGTTGCAAATGTTGATGGGATGGAGAATTAGGAAGAGTACGATGTGACAGGGAAGAGAGCTGGAAGAAACCCCAAAAATATTGACCTGACTGAGCCTATTCTTTGAGTCAGACGTTCAATAATTCACTTAAACAATTTGAAGGAAACACTAAAGACCATGTGTTCTGCACATCATATCCCTTAATCTTCTCTTTTAGCCTGTCATCAATAGACTTCATGATCCTAACTCCCTTCACACTACCAGCAATAACTTGCTCTTGGCAGAATATTCACAGACTGCAGAAGTAGAAAGAGAGCTTCTTTCTCTGCTGAGAGTCCAGAAGAAGAAAAAGTTGTTTATTGATCTACTTAAAGCTTGCTTAGAAACAGGGAAGTGGACTGAATAATTATCCTGCATAAACACTTCTGTTCTTATTCTATGATTTTCTGCTACATGAGCTGTATGTGGATTCATGTACAGCTGGAAAAGAATAATGCAATGATGATGGGCTGACAACAAGGCTGAGGGTGATCAAAGTGTGAGGAACTCCACTGACTTGTTCCTGGTGAAGCTGATAAAGGTCATTTTAAAGACAGTTATTTCAGGCCTTTGGAAATTGTCCTAAGGACAAACAGGAACTGAATAAATCTCTACACAAGGCAGCCTCTGAAGCCCTGTATAAGAAAGGTACATGCATGGTATCTGAACCAAGACCCTCCCTCCCCACACCCAGCTCTCAAGAGTCTTTAGCACCACAGGTGGAAAGCATCAATTCTTCGGCACTCAGCCTTCTTTACAGTTTAATTTTCACATCTGTGCATGGCTACTGGAGAAACCATAGATCAACTTAATAACAAATGCTACTGGCTTGTCAGTCTGCAGTTCTGATCTGTCTCTGCAATTTTCTTCAACTTTCTTAAGCCCTCACCTCTCTGACCAGAGGACAGAAAAAAAAAAGTCATGAAACAAGTTCTCTGAAAACCAGATCGTCACGGGCACCTAAAAGTACTGGATAAAAATCTACACAATAGAACGCTGACCATTCTCATTTCATGAGATCGAGTTCATAAAACAGACCATGACCATCTTTCCAACAATGTCAATGCTGAATGTCTCTGAGCGACCTCGGCACAATGCCCTGCTCATGACATTCTCAATGAGTTGCAAATGTTGATGGGATGGAGAATTAGGAAGAGTACGATGTGACAGGGAAGAGAGCTGGAAGAAACCCCAAAAATATTGACCTGACTGAGCCTATTCTTTGAGTCAGACGTTCAATAATTCACTTAAACAATTTGAAGGAAACACTAAAGACCATGTGTTCTGCACATCATATCCCTTAATCTTCTCTTTTAGCCTGTCATCAATAGACTTCATGATCCTAACTCCCTTCACACTACCAGCAATAACTTGCTCTTGGCAGAATATTCACAGACTGCAGAAGTAGAAAGAGAGCTTCTTTCTCTGCTGAGAGTCCAGAAGAAGAAAAAGTTGTTTATTGATCTACTTAAAGCTTGCTTAGAAACAGGGAAGTGGACTGAATAATTATCCTGCATAAACACTTCTGTTCTTATTCTATGATTTTCTGCTACATGAGCTGTATGTGGATTCATGTACAGCTGGAAAAGAATAATGCAATGATGATGGGCTGACAACAAGGCTGAGGGTGATCAAAGTGTGAGGAACTCCACTGACTTGTTCCCTGGTGAAGCTGATAAAGGTCATTTTAAAGACAGTTATTT
Organism: Tragulus kanchil; assembly: GCA_022376925.1. Classification (NCBI taxonomy): domain Eukaryota; kingdom Metazoa; phylum Chordata; class Mammalia; order Artiodactyla; family Tragulidae; genus Tragulus; species Tragulus kanchil. The sequence continues at coordinate 68,547,882 of JAIOJX010000003.1, read as the reverse complement.
CAGGCCTTTGGAAATTGTCCTAAGGACAAACAGGAACTGAATAAATCTCTACACAAGGCAGCCTCTGAAGCCCTGTATAAGAAAGGTACATGCATGGTATCTGAACCAAGACCCTCCCTCCCCACACCCAGCTCTCAAGAGTCTTTAGCACCACAGGTGGAAAGCATCAATTCTTCGGCACTCAGCCTTCTTTACAGTTTAATTTTCACATCTGTGCATGGCTACTGGAGAAACCATAGATCAACTTTAAGTCATAACAAATGACTAGCCAGAGGGGGGCTGCTCTCCGAACCTGTCTTTGATGTCTCTTACTTCTGTCTTCCTCACGCATCTTTCTCTAGATGCCCTGCTCACCTTCTTTTTCCTCAAGTGCTTGTTCTCGTTCTTCCTCTTCTCAGAGCTCTATGCTTGTTTCTTACTCATCATACAGGCTCCGATTCACCACCTCCAACATGTCTTTTCAGACCACCATTCAACGTAGGTTTCTAAGCACCTAACTAACCCCCCATTTCACTTCCTAACATAATTTTCTCCATAGGATTCATAATTTCAAAAATAATTTTATGCCTATATTTGCTTGTATATTTCTATCCAACCCCTTAAGAAAATAAGTTCAATGAAGGCAAGAATCTTACCTTCCTTGCTCAACATGTGATGCTGGTGCTAGAATAGTCTCTGATATGAATTTAGACACTCAATAAATATTTGTAGAAGGAATTTACACCTCCACACATAGGGCCATTAACAGGTATGTCTTTTAAAATGCTTTTTTAAGTTTTTTAAATACCACTGATTTTGGGGGGGGCTTAAGTATTGTATAAATCATGTGTGTGCATGTGCTCAGTCACTTTAGTCATGTCCAAATTTTTGTGACTCCATGAACTGTGGCCCAACAAGCTCCTCTGTTCATGGGATTTTCTAGACAAGAATACTGGAGAGGGTTACCATTTCCTTCTTCAGGGGATCTTTTGGATTCAGGGATCAAACCTGTGTCTCCTGCATTGCAGGCAGATTCTTTACTCACTGAGCCACCTAGAAAGCCCATACAGATTACACATTCTTTATATATACATAAATATTTTGTGCTTTATAAGTTTCTACTATGAAAAATACTAGACTTCCATGTGTATTACTTGTGTATGTTTTTCATTTGGGTTTACTTTCTTTATCACACTTTCTTACTCCTAAAATGGAGCAAATTTCTTTCAGTGATATTGTCCATGCTTACTCGGTGACATTTCAAGGCCTCATTGTTTAATTTAGGCTTTCCCCCCTCCCAAAGCAATAGACTATTTGCTTGATCCAATACCAATAATGTCAGCTATGACTTCCTTTTCTGTTTGAGCTCGTGAATGGACACCAGATGCATGGCAGTAACTTAAATGCTACAGCTAGAGCTCACAATGTTGATTTAATTGAATTTCTTTCCTGGCTATGAGCTGGGAAACTATGTCTGCAGATATAATTGTTAGTGTCTCCTGCACTATGAGGTGGGATTCTATCTAAGGTCCTATGAACTAGACATCCTGTGATGAATTGTTATTTTATGATCTGGTCTCAGCTGCATTATTAACTTGTTCTTTTGGAGTCTGGGAAAGAGCAGTGTACAGACTCATGATTTCCTAGGCTTAGCAACAAAAAACCCGAGCTGGTGGTTCAGAATAGGATAGAATTGTTGAGAAAAGGGGAGCAAACTGTTCCTTATTATTTCTCCCCAAAGAGTCTTATTTTCCAGGCTTCATAAAGTAAAAATCAGTGCCCCTTTATTCACTCCTTCTGATCTACTGAACTCATATTTAAACTAAACCATGTATAGATACCAAATGAGAAAAAAAAAACATATCATGTATCTGATAAGGTGTTTATATCCATAATGTACAAAGAATTCATACAATTCCATGGAAAAGAGAAAAAATTTGAAAATAGGCAGAGGAGCTTAATAGACATTTTTCCAAAGAAGACTTAAAGGACATGAAAGTGATTATGCACGTTTAAGAACTGTTTTATTGCAGGCAGATTCTTTACTCAAGCTGAGGCCCAACAAGCTCCTCTGTTCATGGGATTTTCTAGACAAGAATACTGGAGAGGTTACCATTTCCTTCTTCAGGGGATCTTTTGGATTCAGGGATCAAACCTGTGTCTCCTGCATTGCAGGCAGATTCTTTACTCACTGAGCCACCTAGAAAGCCCATACAGATTACACATTCTTTATATATACATAAATATTTTGTGCTTTATAAGTTTCTACTATGAAAAATACTAGACTTCCATGTGTATTACTTGTGTATGTTTTTCATTTGGGTTTACTTTCTTTATCACACTTTCTTACTCCTAAAATGGAGCAAATTTCTTTCAGTGATATTGTCCATGCTTACTCGGTGACATTTCAAGGCCTCATTGTTTAATTTAGGCTTTCCCCCCTCCCAAAGCAATAGACTATTTGCTTGATCCAATACCAATAATGTCAGCTATGACTTCCTTTTCTGTTTGAGCTCGTGAATGGACACCAGATGCATGGCAGTAACTTAAATGCTACAGCTAGAGCTCACAATGTTGATTTAATTGAATTTCTTTCCTGGCTATGAGCTGGGAAACTATGTCTGCAGATATAATTGTTAGTGTCTCCTGCACTATGAGGTGGGATTCTATCTAAGGTCCTATGAACTAGACATCCTGTGATGAATTGTTATTTTATGATCTGGTCTCAGCTGCATTATTAACTTGTTCTTTTGGAGTCTGGGAAAGAGCAGTGTACAGACTCATGATTTCCTAGGCTTAGCAACAAAAACCAGAGCTGGTGGTTCAGAATAGGATAGAATTGTTGAGAAAAGGGGAGCAAACTGTTCCTTATTATTTCTCCCCAAAGAGTCTTATTTTCCAGGCTTCATAAAGTAAAAATCAGTGCCCCTTTATTCACTCCTTCTGATCTACTGAACTCATATTTAAACTAAACCATGTATAGATACCAAATGAGAAAAAAAAAACATATCATGTATCTGATAAGGTGTTTATATCCATAATGTACAAAGAATTCATACAATTCCATGGAAAAGAGAAAAAATTTGAAAATAGGCAGAGGAGCTTAATAGACATTTTTCCAAAGAAGACTTACAGAAGGGCAACAATGAAAATGTGATTGATAGCACCTGTTATCAAAGAAATGCAAATCAAAACCACAATGAGACATCAAGCTCACATGTCTCAGAATGGTTATTATCACATATTGTCAAAAAGATAAGAAATGCCAAGTACTGGAGAGGAAGTAGAGGAAAAAGGGCACTTATGCACTGGTGGTGGGAATGTAAACTGGTATAACCACTATAGAAAATAGTATGGAGGTTCATCAAGAAATTAAAACTAGAACTCCCTTATGATCCAGCAAATGTCCTTGTGGACATTTACTTGAAGCAAAAGAAAGCACTAACTCAGAAAGAGCTCATTACCTCCATGTTCACTGAAGCACTGTTTACAATACCCAACACATGGAGGCAACATAAATGTCCATCACCTGATAAACAATGAAATCTATCAAGTTATTTGCATCCATGTGAGCTTCTACATACTTCTCAGGCTTTTTTTTTTTTTTTTTAAGATTTATTTATTTATTTTACTTTGGGCGGGGGTCGGGTTTGGGAGGGAGGGGAGTGGGCGGGCCACTTCTATTGGTCTTTCATTTTTATATTTTCATTCATCTTCGTTCTTTGGCTCCCGTGGGCCTCCCATCGCGGTGGCATCTGTCGTTGCAGAGCACCGGCTCTGGGCACATGTGCTCCAGAGCTCCGGCTCGGTAATTGGACACATCAGTCCAGCCGCTCCGCAGCACGTGGCATCTTCCCAGGCCAGGGCTCAAACCGGCGCCCTTTGCACTGCAAGGCGGTGTCCTTACCCACTGGACCACCAGGGGAAACCCCTCAGGCTTTTTTTTGTGGGGGGGGCCACTTCTATTGGTCTTTCATCCATCCATTTTCATCAGTCTTTGTTCTTTTGGCCTGTGTGGGCCTCCTATCACTGTGGCCTTACTTGCCACACAGCAATGGCTCTGGGTGCATGCCCTCCCAAGCTCCTGCTCAGTAGTTGGACACATCAATCCAGCTGCTCCACAGCATGTGGGATCTTCCCAGGCCACGGATCGAACCGGCACCCCTTGCACTGCAAGGCGGTGTCCTTACCCACTGGACCACCAGGGGAAACCCCTCAGGCTTTTTTTTGTGGGGGGGGCCACTTCTATTGGTCTTTCATCCATCCATTTTCATCAGTCTTTGTTCTTTTGGCCTGTGTGGGCCTCCTATCACTGTGGCCTTACTTGCCACACAGCAATGGCTCTGGGTGCATGCCCTCCCAAGCTCCTGCTCAGTAGTTGGACACATCAATCCAGCTGCTCCACAGCATGTGGGATCTTCCCAGGCCAGGGATCGAACTGGCACCCTTGCACTGCAAGGTGGTGTCCTTACCCACAGGAACACCAGGGAAGCCCCTTACATACTTCTTGTTAGGACAATAATAAAAATATTAAAAATGCTTTTGGAGAAAAGTATCCACCCTTGAGTTAATCAATGCCAAAGTCAAATTATATGATTTTGGTGTGATTTAAAAAAGAATTCCTTGTAATGTTGAAATCTTATGTTTGAAATTTCCTACATTTTCTCTAAGGTAGTCTGACAAGCAATCTTTTATACAGAAACGACTATTTAGATGACAAAAATCAGTGATCGTTGGAAAGGAATCAATTCACATTCCTTATATTTCATAAAGATGCTTTAGACAGAGTACAAATACGAAATATGCATTGCTGGAGCTATTCTTGAAGACGATAGTTTCTGATTAAGATATTTTATCAGCATGTAACTAATTATAACTAAAAGAGTAATGGAAAAATTTAGGGGACAAAATTTAAATTGAGCATGCCTCAAGATCACCTAAAAACTTCTTAAACAAGAATTCAGAATTTCTGCTTTAGTAGCTCTGAGATGGGTTTTGGAATCTGCATTTCTGACAAGCTACCAGGTGATGTTCATCCTGGGACTACAACCGATTACAGGGTGAAGAACTGTCAGAACTGCTCCAGCAATCAAACGTGCTGGCTATTCACTCCATCCTGCTTTATTCTTTCTTTGTTTTTTTGTTTTTTTTTTAAAGATTCATTTATTTATTTTGGGCGGGGGTCGGGTTGGGGAGGGAGGAGAGCGGGCCGGCCATTTCTATTGGTCTTTCATTTCTCTATTTTCATCTGTCTTTGTTCTTCGGCTCCTGTGGGCCTCCCATCGCGGTGGCGCCTGTCGTCGCAGAGCGCCGGCTCTGGGCGCATGCGCTCCAGAGCTCCGGCTCGGTAATTGGACACATGGGTCCAGCCGCTCCGTGGCACATGGGATCTTCCCAGGCCAGGGCTCAAACCGGCGCCCCTTGCACTGCAAGGCGGTGTCCTTACCCACTGGACCACCAGGAGAAGCCCTATTCTTTCTTTGTTAACATCCATTATTTCTCAGTTTCTTAGACACTCACAGCAGTCTGGAAACTCTCCTTGAGGCCCTACCCCATTTACATTCACTGTGTTCCAGATACATTACATAGAAGATCTTGCTTTGATTTATGTCCTTGAGGGTTTTGCCTATATTCTCCTCTAAGATTCTGATGGTTTCTGGTCTTCCATTTAGGTCCTTAATACACTTTGTGTTGATCTTTGTGTATGGTATCAGGGAATGTTCCAACTTCATTTTTTTGCAGGTAGCTGTCCAATTTTCCCAGCACCATTTGTTGAAGAGGCTGTCTCTGTCCCATTTCATATGTTCGCCTCCTTTGTCAAAAATAAGGTACCCATAGGTGCGTGGGTTTATCTCTGGGTTCTCAATCTTTTTCCATTGGTCTATAGTTCTGTTTTTGTGCCAGTACCATACTGTCTTGATGACTGTTGCTTTGTAGTAGAGTCTGAAGTTGGGGAGGCTGATCCCTCCAGCTCCATTCTTCCTTAGGATTGCTTTGGCTATTCGAGGTCTTTTGTGTTTCCATATGAACTATGTTATTCGTTGGTCTAGTTCTGTGAAGAATGTCATTGGTAGTTTGATAGGGATCACATTGAATCTATAGATAACATTTGGTTGTATGGTCATTTTCACAATATTGATTCTTCCAACCCAGGAACATGGAATATCTCTCCATCTGTTTCAGTCTTCTTTCATTTCTCTCATGAGTGTCTTGTAATTTTCTGTGTACAGTTCTTTTGTTTCTTTGGGTAGGTTTATTCCTAGATATTTGATTCTTTTGGTTGCAATGGTGAAGGGGATTGCCTCTTTGATTTCGTTTTCTGATTTTTCATTGTTTGTGTGTAGGAATGCCAGCGATTTCTGTATACTGATTTCGTATCCTGTGACTTTGCTGAATTCGTTCATTAGCTCTTTTGTAATAGTGTCTTGGGATTTTCTATGTATAATATCATGTTGTCTGCGAATAGAGAGAGTTTGACTTCTTCCTTTCCAGTCTGGATTCCTTTTATTTCTTTTTCTTCTCTTATTGCTGTTGCTAGAACTTCCAGGACTATGTTAAATAATAGTGGTGAAAGTGGACCACCCTTGTCTTGTTCCTGATCTTAGAGGAAATGCTTTGAGTTTTTCACCATTGAGGATAATGTTCGCTGTGGGCTTCTCATATATGGCTTTCACTAAGTTGAGATAGGTTCCTTCTATGCCCATTTTTTGAAGAGTTTTTTAATCATAAATGGATGTTTTACTTTGTTGAAGGCTTTTTCTGCATCTATTGAGATTATAATGTGATTTTTGTCTCTCAATTTGTTGATATGGTGTATCACATTGATTAGCAGGACTAAAAAGCAAAATGAACATGTGGGACCTAATGAAACTTAAAAGCTTTTGTACAGCAAAAGAAATTACAAAAAAGCTGAACAGACAGCCCACAGAATGGAAGAAAATCATAGCAAATGAAACAACAGACAAAGAATTAATCTCCAAAATCTACAAGTGACTCAGACAACTCAGCACTGGAAAAATGAACAACACAACCAAAAAATGGGAAAAGGACCTAAACAGACACCTCTCCAAAGAGGACATACAGATGGCCCCAAAACACATGAAACGATGCTCAACTTCACTTGTAATTAGAGAAATGCAAATCAAAACTACAATGAGATATCACCTCACACCCATCAGAATGGCCATCATCCACAAATCGACAGACAATAAATGCTGGAGAGGGTGTGGAGAAAAGGGAACACTCCTGTATTGCTGGTGGGAATGTAGATTGATACAGCCTCTATGGAAGAGAGTATGGAGATTTCTTAAAAAACTAAAAATAGAAGCACCATACGACCCAGCAATCCCACTCTTAGGCTTATACCCTAATGGAAGAGAGTATGGAGATTTCTTAAAATACTAAAAATAGATAGAAAGCAGTCGTTTTCTGATTTTTCATTGTTTGTGTGTAGGAATGCCAGCGATTTCTGTATACTGATTTCGTATCCTGTGACTTTGCTGAATTCGTTCATTAGCTCTTTTGTAATAGTGTCTTGGGATTTTCTATGTATAATATCATGTTGTCTGCGAATAGAGAGAGTTTGACTTCTTCCTTTCCAGTCTGGATTCCTTTTATTTCTTTTTCTTCTTATTGCTGTTGCTAGAACTTCCAGGACTATGTTAAATAATAGTGGTGAAAGTGGACCACCCTTGTCTTGTTCCTGATCTTAGAGGAAATGCTTTGAGTTTTTCACCATTGAGGATAATGTTCGCTGTGGGCTTCTCATATATGGCTTTCACTAAGTTGAGATAGGTTCCTTCTATGCCCATTTTTTGAAGAGTTTTTTAATCATAAATGGATGTTTTACTTTGTTGAAGGCTTTTTCTGCATCTATTGAGATTATAATGTGATTTTTGTCTCTCAATTTGTTGATATGGTGTATCACATTGATTAGCAGGACTAAAAAGCAAAATGAACATGTGGGACCTAATGAAACTTAAAAGCTTTTGTACAGCAAAAGAAATTACAAAAAAGCTGAACAGACAGCCCACAGAATGGAAGAAAATCATAGCAAATGAAACAACAGACAAAGAATTAATCTCCAAAATCTACAAGTGACTCAGACAACTCAGCACTGGAAAAATGAACAACACAACCAAAAAATGGGAAAAGGACCTAAACAGACACCTCTCCAAAGAGGACATACAGATGGCCCCAAAACACATGAAACGATGCTCAACTTCACTTGTAATTAGAGAAATGCAAATCAAAACTACAATGAGATATCACCTCACACCCATCAGAATGGCCATCATCCACAAATCGACAGACAATAAATGCTGGAGAGGGTGTGGAGAAAAGGGAACACTCCTGTATTGCTGGTGGGAATGTAGATTGATACAGCCTCTATGGAAGAGAGTATGGAGATTTCTTAAAAAACTAAAAATAGAAGCACCATACGACCCAGCAATCCCACTCTTAGGCTTATACCCTGATGAAATTAAATCTAAAGAAGCACCTGTACCCCAATGTTCATTGCAGCTCTCTATACAATAGCTAGAACATGGAAGCAACCTAGATGTCCATCGATGAATGAATGGATACAGAAGCTCTGGTACATATATACAATGGAATACTACACAGCTGTATAAAGAAATGCAGAAGAATCAGCCCTAATGAGGTGGCTGGATCTAGAACCTATCATAAAAAGTGAAGTCAGTCAGAAAAAGAAGGACAAGTACAATATACTAACACACATATATGGAATCTAGTAGGATGGTGATGATGGTACATGCAGTGAAGCGACAGAAAGACAGACATGGACAGTGGACATATGGACATTGTGGGGGAAGGAACAGTGTGTGAGAGGCATAAAAGAAGTAGCATGAAGGCCTGTACTATCATAAGTGAAGAAAATAGCTATAGTCATTGCTCTGTGAGAAAAGCAGATTCTTCAGGGGTGCTGTATGACAGTCTGGAGGGGTGGGATGGGGGGAGATATACATATGACTAATCTGAGAATATACATATCTGTAAACAACAAAACTCTGTAAAAGTTAAAAGTAAAATAAAAGTTTAAAAAAAAGATACATTACATATTACTGAAACTTTATTTTCTTATTCAATTGAACTCCTACTCTAATGGCATCTTCCTGCATGCCAGTGGGTCAACTTGCACACCTCCATGCTCCATGCACTATGTTTAAGACCAGAGCTCTCTATATCATAAGTACATCTTTATCTCATTCACCTTGTGTGTGTGTGCTAAGTTGCTTCAGTCATGTCCTACTCTTTGCAACCCAATGGACTGTAGCCTGCCAGGCTCTTCTGTCCATGGGACTCTTCAGGCAAGAGTACTAGAGTGAGTTGTCACACCCTCCTTTAGGGTATCTTCCTGATCCAGGGATCAAACTTGTGCCCCTATGTCTCCTGCACTGCCAGGCTGGTTCTTCACCACGAGTATCACCTGGGAAGCCCCTCATTCATCTCAATCACTACTAAATGGTAATCAACATTGATTTTTAAGATAGGAAAAATGACCAGCTGAATGATCAGGTTGTGTCAGTATAAGAAGTGAATTATAAGAAATATTAACATTTACATGACTGAGCGACTAACCCTTTCACTTTGATTAATACTTATTAATACTTATCTAAGGTATCCCATGCACCAAGCTATTCCAAACACTCATTCACTTATTAAAACATTAAATCTCTCAAGAACATGATAAGGTAGCTACTGCAGATTCATTTTTGTAAATGAATGCAAACGAGGAAATCTAGTCACACAAAGGTTAAGTAAATTGCCCAAAAGCACTTACCTAGCTAGCGAGCACAGCAGCTGGGATTTAAGCACAAGCACATGTCAATGATAGTCCTGTGCTTGACTGCCTCTTGAATTTTCTATGTTAAATTATATCTTTCTAATATATCCTTTGTTATTATGTCTCAGATTTGCCAGGTAACCATATGATCCTTTGAGACAAAAATCGTCTTAATCATAAGAAAGACTTACCGAATACTCATAACAACCTGTGAAAAAGACCTAGTTATAATTTCAATTTTGCAGGTGAAAAAAAATGGGTACAGAGAGATTCAAGAGCTAGGAGGTTAACAAAGCAGGGTCTAATTCCAGGCTATCTAACTCCAGGGTTCATGTTTCCAGCTGTTACTTCAAACTTATGGGTCAGCAATGTATGTGCACTTCTTCAGCTGATTAGATGTGATAACACTTTTCTCACAAATAAGTATAAGGAATCATTTGGCTACAGTCATTCAGAAGACACCTAACATTCTGACTTTTTAAAACTGTGTGCTTTATAACTCTTCAAACATTATTATATTCCCCCACTTTGGGGAGTCAGAATGTACTCACATTTCATAGATTTCAGTTCAATTGTGTACAAAATTGATGAAGTCCTTCAGATAAGTGGGGGGAAAAAATGAACTATTCCTTTGCTGCTTTAATTGTGTCCTAAACATCGTTCTTACATTTGATGCTAATTTCATCTAGAAGATAAATTTTTTTAAGGAATAAATGTGTTTTCTAGATCTAATAAATAACCAGCCTCATTGTGTGACAATCACCTAATTAGATGAAAAACTCATTCATGTTGAAACACCATGGTCTACCTCCTTAAAATTGGTCAAGCAGAGATGGCTCTCTCAAGGATGTTGCCCTCTGCCCTGCTCCTCTTAAAGAAGAGCGTGGCCAGATTGTAATTCTCACTGAGTGCCTTAAAGATCCCTAAATACTCACTTTCTGCCTGGGTACCAGGAGATTTGCATTCCTAGCCTTATCTTCAGAGCTTGATCCCTCTGGGTTGTTTCCTAGTGAGAGTTATTTCATCACTTCTGTGCAAACTCTAGTCAAAAACATGCTTTGCAGTGCATTTGTCTGATGTCTGAGCATGAAATTGTCATTCCTAAAGAAGTTATTATAATCACTAGTCAGTAGCCCGGTTAAGTAAATTGCCCAAAAGCACTTACCTAGCTAGCGAGCACAGCAGCTGGGATTTAAGCACAAGCACATGTCAATGATAGTCCTGTGCTTGACTGCCTCTTGAATTTTCTATGTTAAATTATATCTTTCTAATATATCCTTTGTTATTATGTCTCAGATTTGCCAGGTAACCATATGATCCTTTGAGACAAAAATCGTCTTAATCATAAGAAAGACTTACCGAATACTCATAACAACCTGTGAAAAAGACCTAGTTATAATTTCAATTTTGCAGGTGAAAAAAAATGGGTACAGAGAGATTCAAGAGCTAGGAGGTTAACAAAGCAGGGTCTAATTCCAGGCTATCTAACTCCAGGGTTCATGTTTCCAGCTGTTACTTCAAACTTATGGGTCAGCAATGTATGTGCACTTCTTCAGCTGATTAGATGTGATAACACTTTTCTCACAAATAAGTATAAGGAATCATTTGGCTACAGTCATTCAGAAGACACCTAACATTCTGACTTTTTAAAACTGTGTGCTTTATAACTCTTCAAACATTATTATATTCCCCCACTTTGGGGAGTCAGAATGTACTCACATTTCATAGATTTCAGTTCAATTGTGTACAAAATTGATGAAGTCCTTCAGATAAGTGGGGGGAAAAAATGAACTATTCCTTTGCTGCTTTAATTGTGTCCTAAACATCGTTCTTACATTTGATGCTAATTTCATCTAGAAGATAAATTTTTTTAAGGAATAAATGTGTTTTCTAGATCTAATAAATAACCAGCCTCATTGTGTGACAATCACCTAATTAGATGAAAAACTCATTCATGTTGAAACACCATGGTCTACCTCCTTAAAATTGGTCAAGCAGAGATGGCTCTCTCAAGGATGTTGCCCTCTGCCCTGCTCCTCTTAAAGAAGAGCGTGGCCAGATTGTAATTCTCACTGAGTGCCTTAAAGATCCCTAAATACTCACTTTCTGCCTGGGTACCAGGAGATTTGCATTCCTAGCCTTATCTTCAGAGCTTGATCCCTCTGGGTTGTTTCCTAGTGAGAGTTATTTCATCACTTCTGTGCAAACTCTAGTCAAAAACATGCTTTGCAGTGCATTTGTCTGATGTCTGAGCATGAAATTGTCATTCCTAAAGAAGTTATTATAATCACTATCGTCCAGTTGATGTCAGGAAAGACACAGAGACATATTCACAGGTTCCTGCTGAAATCCTCTGCAGTACTTTTAAAACAATAATTTTTCTAAAGCAAGACCTTAAAATTGATCTTCAGATAATTTCACTGTTCTTTTAAATTCCTTATTTTGTTTCATCTCATGATGAGAAGTGAATTTGCACAAGATTCACAGCACTGAGAATTATCTGCAAGCCTGTATTCCTGCAAAATTTACCAAGTGATCTATCTGTTGTCTACTCATTATATGAAGTTATTGCCATCATCTAAAATATTTCTTATAATTATGCACATAAAAGAATATAAAACTGATTCACAGTGAATTGGGGCATTTGTTAGCTGATATGTATATTGAGAACTTTGTTCTAAGATAAAATATATGCTCATATTTGGTTAAGCTTCTTTCTCAAGTTTAAAATGGAGGATCCACTTATAGATTCAAAGACCAAAATGCACGGCTTCCTGGTGGTCCAGTGAGTAGAGAGTCTGCCTTGCAGTGTAAGGGCACCGGTTGGATACCTGGGAAGATACCACGTGCCGTGGAGTGGCTGAACTGGTATGTTCAAGCATGAGCCAGTTCTCTGGAGTGCATGTGCCCAGAGTCGGTGCTCTGCAACGAGAGGTCACTGGAGGTACCAAAAAAAAAAATTTTCAAAAAAAAAGAAATGCCAAAGTAATGAAATGTGTTTTCTAGATCTAATAAGTAACCAGCCTCATTGTGTGACAATCACCTCATTAGATGTAAAACTCATTCATGTTGAAACACCATGGTCTACCTCCTTAAAATTGGTCAAGCAGAGATGGCTCTCTCAAGGATGTTGCCCTCTGCCCTGCTCCTCTTAAAGAAGAGCGTGGCCAGATTGTAATTCTCACTGAGTGCCTTAAAGATCCCTAAATACTCACTTTCTGCCTGGGTACCAGGAGATTTGCATTCCTAGCCTTATCTTCAGAGCTTGATCCCTCTGGGTTGTTTCCTAGTGAGAGTTATTTCATCACTTCTGTGCAAACTCTAGTCAAAAACATGCTTTGCAGTGCATTTGTCTGATGTCTGAGCATGAAATTGTCATTCCTAAAGAAGTTATTATAATCACTATCGTCCAGTTGATGTCAGGAAAGACACAGAGACATATTCACAGGTTCCTGCTGAAATCCTCTGCAGTACTTTTAAAACAATAATTTTTCTAAAGCAAGACCTTAAAATTGATCTTCAGATAATTTCACTGTTCTTTTAAATTCCTTATTTTGTTTCATCTCATGATGAGAAGTGAATTTGCACAAGATTCACAGCACTGAGAATTATCTGCAAGCCTGTATTCCTGCAAAATTTACCAAGTGATCTATCTGTTGTCTACTCATTATATGAAGTTATTGCCATCATCTAAAATATTTCTTATAATTATGCACATAAAAGAATATAAAACTGATTCACAGTGAATTGGGGCATTTGTTAGCTGATATGTATATTGAGAACTTTGTTCTAAGATAAAATATATGCTCATATTTGGTTAAGCTTCTTTCTCAAGTTTAAAATGGAGGATCCACTTATAGATTCAAAGACCAAAATGCACGGCTTCCCTGGTGGTCCAGTGAGTAGAGAGTCTGCCTTGCAGTGTAAGGGGCACCGGTTGGATACCTGGGAAGATACCACGTGCCGTGGAGTGGCTGAACTGGTGTGTTCAATCATGATCCAGTGCTCTGGAGTGCATGTGCCCAGAGTCGGTGCTCTGCAACGAGAGAGGTCACTGGAGGTCCACACATGCCAAATAATGAAAGATGGATGAAAATAAATATAAAAATAAAAAAAGAGGCATGATGGGAAAAAAATTTTTAAAAAAAGACTGAAATGCATATAAAGACAAATAAACTCTTCCTCTCATGTTGGACCCCAGAGTTCAAGTTCCCATATTGTCCACAACTCCTATACAGATAACAACTGCTGGCTCTCATGTGTTCTTGAAGGGTTTATCATGTCGTCTTCCCCGATTTCTTTATGCATAGTTCAAAACCTATTTTGTAGCTTCTCATTTTTCCTTCTTTAACATATTTATTTTCTTGTGAAAAGTTTGGAAAAATCATTTTTTAAATTTTTTCCTTAATAATTAATTTTAAACTTATTTAAAATTAAAATCAATTTTAATTGTATTGTTGTTAGTATTCTAAATAGGGTCTTATCTTTCACTGTATGTTCTCCTCAGATGATATTTCATATATTAAAGCTATTAAGAACTGTGTATCAATGGTGTCCTTTATTGATCCACTGGATTCTCTCTATTTTAAAGTTATTTTGTTATTTTCTGATAGTTCCTTGTATAACAATCACATGCAATGCAAGCTAGAAAACATGTTTTCTTCTCAGTTTTACTTTTTTATATCTTAAATTTTTTCTCACATATGAATACGTATTAGAGAACTGAATGCATTTACATATACAATCTTACCTGGCACAGAGTAAGCACTATGTAAAAGACTGCTGTTCATTTTCCTGGGTCATTTTTCTGTTATCAGCTAGCCATCTGTAGCAAGCATGCCAAAAGTTGTCCTTTTTTACTTTTTTAAATCAGGACTTTTATTTGTATAGAATTCTCAATATCTCCTTAGAATTTTTTACTTAGTGCCTAGTATGTACTTGGTTGGGCCTCCCAGGTAGCTCTGTGGTAAAGGATCCACCTGCCAGTGCAGGAGATATGGGTCTGATCCCTGGGTTGGGAAGATCCCTTGGAGACAGACATGTCAAGCCACTCCAATATTCTTGCCGAGGAGCCTGGAGGGCTACAGGGGCCAAAAGGGTCAACAATGTACTGGTTGTTATGACAAATTCATGCCAATGGGAAGAGAGGTCACTGGAGGTCCACACATGCCAAATAATGAAAGATGGATGAAAATAAATATAAAAATAAAAAAAGAGGCATGATGGGAAAAAAATTTTTAAAAAAAGACTGAAATGCATATAAAGACAAATAAACTCTTCCTCTCATGTTGGACCCCAGAGTTCAAGTTCCCATATTGTCCACAACTCCTATACAGATAACAACTGCTGGCTCTCATGTGTTCTTGAAGGGTTTATCATGTCGTCTTCCCCGATTTCTTTATGCATAGTTCAAAACCTATTTTGTAGCTTCTCATTTTTCCTTCTTTAACATATTTATTTTCTTGTGAAAAGTTTGGAAAAATCATTTTTAATTTTATCCTTAATAATTAATTTTAAACTTATTTAAAATTAAAATCAATTTTAATTGTATTGTTGTTAGTATTCTAAATAGGGTCTTATCTTTCACTGTATGTTCTCCTCAGATGATATTTCATATATTAAAGCTATTAAGAACTGTGTATCAATGGTGTCCTTTATTGATCCACTGGATTCTCTCTATTTTAAAGTTATTTTGTTATTTTCTGATAGTTCCTTGTATAACAATCACATGCAATGCAAGCTAGAAAACATGTTTTCTTCTCAGTTTTACTTTTTTATATCTTAAATTTTTTCTCACATATGAATACGTATTAGAGAACTGAATGCATTTACATATACAATCTTACCTGGCACAGAGTAAGCACTATGTAAAAGACTGCTGTTCATTTTCCTGGGTCATTTTTCTGTTATCAGCTAGCCATCTGTAGCAAGCATGCCAAAAGTTGTCCTTTTTTACTTTTTTAAATCAGGACTTTTATTTGTATAGAATTCTCAATATCTCCTTAGAATTTTTTACTTAGTGCCTAGTATGTACTTGGTTGGGCCTCCCAGGTAGCTCTGTGGTAAAGGATCCACCTGCCAGTGCAGGAGATATGGGTCTGATCCCTGGGTTGGGAAGATCCCTTGGAGACAGACATGTCAAGCCACTCCAATATTCTTGCCGAGGAGCCTGGAGGGCTACAGTCCATGGGGTCACAAAAGAGTCAGACAAGACTTAGTGAGTAAACAACAACAACAAATGTACTGGTTGTTATGACAAATTCATAGGATACATGCTGTGATCAACAAGAATGGATTTAATGAAATGTGCCATCTCTCAAAGCTTACAGAGAGACATACAGACAATGATTTTGTGAAAATCTTCACCAACAAGGTATAGAGCTTTGGCTATCCATATTCTTCATTGGATACTGGACAAATCAAAGTATTTCTTGAAATCTAATGATTTCTAACCTTTTTAAAGTAATAATTCCTTGTTGCCACAACTTATTAGGCAGGAATGCCTCCCTTATTTCTGTGCAGTGGAGGCAAAATTACATAGGCAGTCCTTCTCTTTTACTCTGGAGAAGTATAATTTCCAAGTTAAATCATATATAAAATTCCTTCTGCCTCTAGAGAAATGGTCACTTTGCTTGCTACCCCTTGAGGTGGGTTTTATTATCCAACTAGATAATGCTCACATGGTGTCAAGATGTCATTAGTACACCAAGTGTTCAGTGGTGCAATTTGGATTTTTGTCTTAATGGATTCCTTTATGTGACTTGATAATGGCACACTTGGTTCTTTATAAAACCTTAAGATTGAATAATTTTATAAAACCCTTCCCCTGACCACAGTAGGTGGATGCATTACTCTGCTCTCCATTTTATTTTTTTTATCCCCTGTAGGATACAACTAAACTAGATTTTTTTCTTTTCATTAAATTACTCAAAAGAATAAAACAGGTTTAAAATAACATATAGATCAATTGGAATATAGTAGCCCTTATTTCTTAAGGGAAAAAAAAATTTGACAGTTTTTCACACAGCAGACGGAAGTAGGGCAAAGAAAGTAGACTGATCATCATTTCCGCAGTCTAATTAGAAACTTCTAGACCTAAATAAGGTCTTACTTCTCTTTTAGTGATTCATGGGAAATTACATTTTGGACTTGAGGCAAAAAAAGGCATATCCTTTTTGCTGGTGTTACACGAGACAGCAATTTTTCTAGGAAAAAAAAAAAAACAGAAGATCAGAGTGGAGAAGAGACATGATCAACATGACCAGTGAAGTCAAGGGTGCCATCCCAGAGGATTCACGAGAATGACTCCACCTTGCCCGCACATGCTCTAGGAGCATGTGTCTAGGATGTGTTTGTAGGAAAGAAAATATGGCCCGGGGAAACTAAAAAATTGTGCTTAGAGATTAGGAAGTCCATTCAAAACAGTGAAGATGAACAGTGAGGATTTTACCAAAGGAAAATTGAGCATCACGTGAAATACTAGACAAGTTCATCAAAGACTGAGTGTTCATTTCTAACTTTTATGAGGTAAGGCTCATTGTTTGGCATTAGCAAGGGATAGTCCAGGGAGAGTTTCACCTGGGAATATGAAATTATAGATCAAAGGAAGAGCTGTGGCAAGAAAGAGGAGCTGAAGCATAGATTTGAGAGGCATCTGTTTGGAGAAGATAAATGAAGCATGTTATTCTCCAAGTTAAATCATATATAAAATTCCTTCTGCCTCTAGAGAAATGGTCACTTTGCTTGCTACCCCTTGAGGTGGGTTTTATTATCCAACTAGATAATGCTCACATGGTGTCAAGATGTCATTAGTACACCAAGTGTTCAGTGGTGCAATTTGGATTTTTGTCTTAATGGATTCCTTTATGTGACTTGATAATGGCACACTTGGTTCTTTATAAAACCTTAAGATTGAATAATTTTATAAAACCCTTCCCCTGACCACAGTAGGTGGATGCATTACTCTGCTCTCCATTTTATTTTTTTTATCCCCTGTAGGATACAACTAAACTAGATTTTTTTCTTTTCATTAAATTACTCAAAAGAATAAAACAGGTTTAAAATAACATATAGATCAATTGGAATACAGTAGCCCTTATTTCTTAAGGGACAAAAAAATGTGATAGCTTTTCACACAGCAGACGGAAGTAGGGCAAAGAAAGTAGACTGATCATCATTTCCGCAGTCTAATTAGAAACTTCTAGACCTAAATAAGGTCTTACTTCTCTTTTAGTGATTCATGGGAAATTACATTTTGGACTTGAGGCAAAAAAAGGCATATCCTTTTTGCTGGTGTTACACGAGACAGCAATTTTTCTAGGAAAAAAAAAAAAACAGAAGATCAGAGTGGAGAAGAGACATGATCAACATGACCAGTGAAGTCAAGGGTGCCATCCCAGAGGATTCACGAGAATGACTCCACCTTGCCCGCACATGCTCTAGGAGCATGTGTCTAGGATGTGTTTGTAGGAAAGAAAATATGGCCCGGGGAAACTAAAAAATTGTGCTTAGAGATTAGGAAGTCCATTCAAAACAGTGAAGATGAACAGTGAGGATTTTACCAAAGGAAAATTGAGCATCACGTGAAATACTAGACAAGTTCATCAAAGACTGAGTGTTCATTTCTAACTTTTATGAGGTAAGGCTCATTGTTTGGCATTAGCAAGGGATAGTCCAGGGAGAGTTTCACCTGGGAATATGAAATTATAGATCAAAGGAAGAGCTGTGGCAAGAAAGAGGAGCTGAAGCATAGATTTGAGAGGCATCTGTTTGGAGAAGATAAATGAAGCATGTTATTCTCCCAAGAGTAGGAGAGGGCTAATCCTTCAGAAAGTGCTGAGGCCACTGAGAAGGAAAAGTAAAGACAAAAGCAGAAGTCAGTGAAGACCCAGAATTATACATGTTAAAAGCATTTCTATTTCTACTCTAAACGTAGAATGTGCATGGATAATTTATATTTCTTTTTAAATAAGTATTTTTGTCATTTATTGTATGATCTTTCTCTAATATATTACTCATCTATGTCTTGAACATTCTAGTACAATATAATTATATGAAATAATTTCCTAGAAAAAAGGTTGGTCTATTTTACCGTTAATAAACCTGAGTAGAAACTCTAATGGAATGTTCTAAACAAAATATAATTTACTTAGCTTTACTTTATATAGAGCTATGTCTCCAATCAAGACTTAATCAACTTTTATGATTGGAAAGAGATTTGAGTTAAATGCATCCTTCAGAGCTTCTCAGAAGGATAGAGACACCACAAGGCTTCTACAATTGATGGTTCTCTATGGTATATGGGAAAAGCTCATTTGCTTCTATGTTAATTTAGCAGTATAAATTATAAGATGGAAGATTAAAAAGGGCTCAGATGAGTGCCTACCTACCCCAGGGCTTCTTTTAAATGTACATTAGTGCATAATCAATCCTTGCTGTTTAAACCTTCTAATGTTTTTACTCAAAACAAATGGTTTGCCAAGCATCTTAAGCTATGAAGCTTACTTATGGTGATTTAGATAATCTCAAGACAATTATATTGGTGGCATTACTGCTGTGCGTGTTCCTTTTGAATTGCTATTTAGAGACATGGAAATCAGATATGGCCCACTGCTTTGGATGACAAGGGTTAGTTCATTATCCATCAAAAATTCTTGTTTGCTGTTTAGTGGCCAAGTCGTGCCTGATTCTTTGTGACCCCATGGACTGTAGCCCGATTGGCTCCTCTATCCACGGGATTTCCCAGGCAGGAATACTGGAGTAGGTGGCTATTTTCTTCTCTATCCATCAAAAATTCATCTCCTGGTTTCCTATGGACTTTGCTTAGGATTATTCATTGCATAAAACTCTCCCTGTATTTTTAATGTAAATGTAATTATGCTGTTATAAAAATATACAAAGTATCCATAGGCCTATTTAAGTCAGCTAAAAACCCAGATCTATAAAGTAGTTGAGAAGATAATTCTGAAAAATTCTCAGAATAAATGACATATTCTACTACACAGAGGAAAGTTAGGTAGGACAAGTAGATAGCACCTGTCTAGAAATATTACTTAAGCTCTTGGTTTCTGGTTTTGGAAAATAATGGAAATTTTTTCATCCACCTAGGAGGATTTTAGCAATTTTTAATATTTTAAGAGAGAAAATAAGTGATATTCTACAGAACAGAAGCAGGAAAACAACTTGAATGTACTCATATTTTGACTACTACGAGTATCGTTTGTGCAACAAGCTGTGATAAGCAAAGTTAAATAAAGCAGTTCTTGCCATTGTATTGCAATGCCCCAGGACTCAATTTGGGGTCATGGAGGAAGTGAAATACTGATCCATTAGCCCAGGACAGACCTGGTTTATTTTTGCTGTCCCTGCTTTTTATTAACAATCCTCTCAGTACACTCTCGAATGCACCCTGATTTGGCTGATAAATCATATGGCCACCTTAGGACTACTGCGGCAGTGAGAAATTGCCCTTGTGGCTCTTTCTGTTTCACGAATACATGCTTCCCATGTTTATCTTCTAGAACAACGTTTCACATACCTGGGTGCACAACTCATCCCCTAGCATTCTCAGTTGACCTTCTGTGCCCAAGGTACACCAACAGAGATTCCAACTCAATCAGTTGTAGGCAAGGTCTCATCACGTCAGGTGATTCCAAGATGTAGGCAGAGTAGAGATTCACTCTCCTCTGTGGAAGTAGCTCAGAGGAACACAGCTTTGGAATCAGGAAGTCTGCATTAGGCTCTGAGCAGTTGTACTATGCTGCCCTGTGACCCCAAATGGCTCCATAGGTTCTTGGAGCCTCTCTTGTCCTAATGGTCTGCAAAGGGTGAATGGAAATATTAACTCTGCAGGGCTAGTCTTAGCTTAAAGTAGATAATGTATATAATAATATGTGCAAAGTAGTAAACACTGATAAATCCTACTGAGCCATTTCTAATAAGAGCACAGACTTCCGCTCAGAAGAGTTGAAGCTGTTTGGTTGAGAAAATCCTCCAAGAAGCATGACTCACATGTTTCTAATATGAAATAAATATCGTTTTTGTAAAAAAAATGACTTTTTAATATTCTAGAACCTGAATGTGTGTTTGCATAAATCCAGCACCTAGACTATTCAGCAAGTCACAGGAGAGGAAGGTATTTTTTTTCTCTAACTATAAAAGTCATGGAGATTAGCATTATTTATCAAAAATTACCAATTTTAAGCACATGAGTAGCTACTGAGAGCTCTGTATTTTATTACTATGTGACTTTAAGGCATTTCACTATGTTTTAGTTTCCCCATCAAAACTATTCATATTTTTTTTGTTGTTCTCCTTGAACTCTAAGTTTTTCTATGTATTCAGTGTTTGAAACTAAGGGAGAAAAAAGGAAATAATATGCTCTAAGACGAGAAACTTAAAACTAAGGGTGCTGAGAGAGAAACACTAAAAACAGGAAAAACCATTAAATCTGATGGAAATGTGCCCAATAACAACCTGATTCCACCCCCTTTCTTCTCCTCATCTTGTCTTTCCCATACAAGGCTGAAAAACCAAATCCACTGCCTCTTCTCCCAAGTGTCAGAGCAGATAAACAGGAAGGCTAGACAAGCTGAGGCACAAGTCACTTGAGGAGACTGGGTGATCACTCGGCATTCTGCTTTATTGCCATTATTAAATTAAATCATTAACAAGGAAATAATGTGACAGGTAAAATGCTATTCCTACATGTCACAGGCTTCACCTTCCCTAGGTTCACAAAGTAGACTAATATTTGGTTTATTGCTTCCATCCATAAAACACAGGGCAAACATCCACCCACTCCATTCACTTTGGGTATGGAGTTTTCTAGAAACCATTAGTAAGGGTAACCAAATAAAAGCCATTTTAAGTAAAAATAGAAGAAAAATTTATATTCTACCTTAAATATCACCAAAGGCATCCCAGGTGGTGCTAGTAGAAAAGAAGCCACCTGCCAATGCAGGCTAGACATAAGAGATGTGGGTTCAATTCCTGAGTCTGAAAGATGCCCTGGAGGAGGGCATTGCAAACCACTCCAGTGTTCTCGCCTGGAGAATTCCATGAATGGGGGAGCCTGGTGGGCTACAGTCCACAGGGACGCACAGAGTGGGACACAACTGAAGCCACTCAGTGCGCAAATGTCACCAGACAATATGGATCAAAATACAAAAGAAAATCAAGAGAAAAGTCGAGCTTTCTTTTTTTTGGTGGGGTGGGGGGACGGGGAGGGAGGCAGGGGGCGGGGGCAGGCCACTTCTATTGGTCTTTCTTTTTTTTTAATCTATTTTCAGCCATCTTTGTTCCTTGGCCCGTGTGGGCCTTCCATCGTGGTGGCCTCTGTTGTCGCAGAGCACCGGCTCTGGGCACATGCGCTCCAGAGCTCCAGCTCGGTAATTGGACACATCGGTCCAGCCACTCCGTGGCTCGTCGGATCTTCCCAGGCCAGGGATGGAATCAACGACCCTTGCACTGTAAGGCGGTGTCCTTACCCACTGGACCGCCAGGGAAGCCCTCGAGCTTTCTTAAGAGATTTCAGGTGCTCATTTTCTTGAAGCACATAAATAGCCACAAAGCCTAGAAAAAGACAATACAGTTCTTGTGAAGATGATATTCTAGGTTTGTTGATTTAAATAGGCTGGAAAGGATTAAGCGAGAAAAGAAATGTATGGGACAATTTAAGAGGAATCAGGTTCTACCGCTGTGAAACACTTGTAGAGATGGTTACTTTGAGCAAGAGGGCTTCTTTTTATGACGAGTACCCACTCATAAAAGCACTAGTAGCATCAGGCAATGAAGCGTCTTCATCTAGCCAGCCAGCGACATCTCACCATCCATCCACTCTGTTCTCCACTGCACTTCCTTTTCCAGCTCACTTTTTTAACATAATGATCTGGGTAGACTTTTCAGTTCAACTCAGAATGATTAAAAATTCCCTTTCTTGGGATTCCCTGGTGGTCCAGTGGGTAAAGAGTCCAGCGCACTACAAGGTGCACCGATTCCATCCCTGGCCCCGGAAGATCCCACGTGCCGCGCGGAGCAGCTGGACCAGTGTGTCCAATTAGGAGCCAGGGCTCTGGAGCGCATGTGCCTAGAGCCAGTGCTCTGCAGCAAGAGAGGCCACTGCAATGGGAAGCCCACACAGGAAGAAGAATAAAGATGGATGAAAAATAAATAAACAAATAAATAACAGAAATAGTGGGACACAACTGAAGCCACTCAGTGCGCAAATGTCACCAGACAATATGGACAAATCAAGAGAAAAGTCGAGCTTTTTTTTGGTGGGGTGGGGGGACGGGGAGGGAGGCAGGGGGGCGGGGGGGGGGCAGGCCACTTCTATTGGTCTTTCTTTTTTTTTTTTTAATCTATTTTCAGCCATCTTTGTTCCTTGGCCCGTGTGGGCCTTCCATCGTGGTGGCCTCTGTTGTCGCAGAGCACCGGCTCTGGGCACATGCGCTCCAGAGCTCCAGCTCGGTAATTGGACACATCGGTCCAGCCACTCCGTGGCTCGTCGGATCTTCCCAGGCCAGGGATGGAACCAACGACCCTTGCACTGCAAGGCGGTGTCCTTACCCACTGGACCGCCAGGGAAGCCCTCGAGCTTTCTTAAGAGATTTCAGGTGCTCATTTTCTTGAAGCACATAAATAGCCACAAAGCCTAGAAAAAGACAATACAGTTCTTGTGAAGATGATATTCTAGGTTTGTTGATTTAAATAGGCTGGAAAGGATTAAGCGAGAAAAGAAATGTATGGGACAATTTAAGAGGAATCAGGTTCTACCGCTGTGAAACACTTGTAGAGATGGTTACTTTGAGCAAGAGGGCTTCTTTTTATGACGAGTACCCACTCATAAAAGCACTAGTAGCATCAGGCAATGAAGCGTCTTCATCTAGCCAGCCAGCGACATCTCACCATCCATCCACTCTGTTCTCCACTGCACTTCCTTTTCCAGCTCACTTTTTTAACATAATGATCTGGGTAGACTTTTCAGTTCAACTCAGAATGATTAAAAATTCCCTTTCTTGGGATTCCCTGGTGGTCCAGTGGGTAAAGAGTCCAGCGCACTACAAGGTGCACCGATTCCATCCCTGGCCCCGGAAGATCCCACGTGCCGCGCGGAGCAGCTGGACCAGTGTGTCCAATTAGGAGCCAGGGCTCTGGAGCGCATGTGCCTAGAGCCAGTGCTCTGCAGCAAGAGAGGCCACTGCAATGGGAAGCCCACACAGGAAGAAGAATAAAGATGGATGAAAAATAAATAAACAAATACATAATCAATAAAAGAGGCCAAAATTTAAAAAATAAAAATAAGAAATTTAAAAAATTCCATTTCTTCTTCAAATCATGTTCGCTTTTCTCAGAAAGTCTGAGACAAAGGTTAGCATCCCCATTTTACTAATAAATGACCTGAAGACAGATGGCTTTTCCCACATCTCACAATCAAAAAGTGGTGGTACTGATATTCTAATGAGCTTTAAAATTCCAACATTCTTTCTATTGCTACACCTTTGTCCTTTGGTTAGTAAGGACTTTACTTTTTGAAGTGACAGGAGACCAACTCAAACTGGGTTTGTTGTTGTTCAGTCGCTAGGTTGGCTCTGACTCTTTGCGACCCCATGGACTTCCTCTCCTGTAAAACCTAGAAATGGAGCTAAATATCCTAAGGGCTTTTCCAGCTAACCATTTAAAACATCAATGATTTCTATCGCTTTTTTGTGTCAATATGTAAGAGTGGTATCTGGACACAAAGATGCAGCAGTTTAAATTTCCTCCACAGCACCATCTATAGGCCTACTGAATCAATTCAGTTGTCCCTCCACTGCTCACTTTCAGTATTAATTGTAAGAAATACTTTTTGTTTGCCATTAACATTGCTTCATAGTCAACCCTGAAAATTAATGGTTAATTGATCTCACCAATAATGATCTGCACCGAACTTTCGAGATTAGATAGCTGAGTCCTATTACTCAAGAAATATAATTGCCAGGGAACTAGGTATATGAAAGTGTATGTATCCCAAACAGTGCCCCTTTAGAAACAATGCCAAGCATTTAAAAATAAAATTGTTATTTCTTGAATCAAAGTAGCTTTAATTTTGGAAAAAAAAATTCACTTTCTCTTGATTCGTTTTTTGCCTTCTGGAGTATAATTTGTGCTAAAGGATTACACAGTTATCTCTATTTTCCTGGTCTGTGAGTGTTAAGTCACTTTAGTTGTATACGACTTTCTTCATGACCCCATGGACTGTAGGGATTCTCTGGGCAAGAGTACTAGAGTGGGCAGTCATGGTGCCACCTGGGAAGCCCTAATTTCCTGGTATTACCTCTCAACTTACAGCACTGTTCTCTATCATTTTCTATTTGCAAGAACATTTTAACATTTAATTTGAAAACAAAGATTTTTATGTCTATATTCCATAGTGGACTTAAGTAATTTTCCATTAGAAATTATTTTGCTTGACTGATACCACATATGTACAAATATTTTCAAAGAGCCCCTCCAAAACTGCACTCCTAAGTGGGAGAAAAGACAACTGAAAGCATCATAAATGACATTTTAACAACTCCTCACCATCAAGTTCATTCTCATACATCTATTTCTATTTTTTTCCTTTTATTAACAAAAAAGACAGCTCAGAAAAAGGAAGAAGGTTTCGGTCTGACTGGGAGGAGGCACTGAAAGTCATCAAAACAGAAGGAAAGGATACTAGAGCTTGGTACGGAGTATGAGTTACATAGGCTTCCCAGGTGGTACTAGTGGTAAAGAACCTGCCTGCCAATGAAGGAGACTAGGGAATCCCTGGGGAAGATCCAGGAGGGCAAGATCCCTGGAGGTGGGCACTGCAATCCACTCTAGTATTCTTGCCTGGAGAATCCCATGGACAGAGGAGCCTGGCAGGATACTGTCCAGGGGGTCACAAAGAGTTGGACACGACTGAAGTGATTTAGCAGGCACGCACGCAGGAGTTGCATGCTGTGTGTACACAGTCATTAATAACCAAGCGATCACACAGCACAGCTGGTATGCTTGACACCAATGTCACATGTACATATGACTTTTCTGCTCAGAGTTAGCTGCTCAGGTGTGTTGCTTTTAGTCTTCCAGACTAGCAATTTAGCCTCTTTTTGTTATAAAATATAAAGTGTATGTATCCCAAACAGTGCCCCTTTAGAAACAATGCCAAGCATTTAAAAATAAAATTGTTATTTCTTGAATCAAAGTAGCTTTAATTTTGGAAAAAAAAATTCACTTTCTCTTGATTCGTTTTTTGCCTTCTGGAGTATAATTTGTGCTAAAGGATTACACAGTTATCTCTATTTTCCTGGTCTGTGAGTGTTAAGTCACTTTAGTTGTATACGACTTTCTTCATGACCCCATGGACTGTAGGGATTCTCTGGGCAAGAGTACTAGAGTGGGCAGTCATGGTGCCACCTGGGAAGCCCTAATTTCCTGGTATTACCTCTCAACTTACAGCACTGTTCTCTATCATTTTCTATTTGCAAGAACATTTTAACATTTAATTTGAAAACAAAGATTTTTATGTCTATATTCCATAGTGGACTTAAGTAATTTTCCATTAGAAATTATTTTGCTTGACTGATACCACATATGTACAAATATTTTCAAAGAGCCCCTCCAAAACTGCACTCCTAAGTGGGAGAAAAGACAACTGAAAGCATCATAAATGACATTTTAACAACTCCTCACCATCAAGTTCATTCTCATACATCTATTTCTATTTTTTTCCTTTTATTAACAAAAAAGACAGCTCAGAAAAAGGAAGAAGGTTTCGGTCTGACTGGGAGGAGGCACTGAAAGTCATCAAAACAGAAGGAAAGGATACTAGAGCTTGGTACGGAGTATGAGTTACATAGGCTTCCCAGGTGGTACTAGTGGTAAAGAACCTGCCTGCCAATGAAGGAGACTAGGGAATCCCTGGGGAAGATCCAGGGAGGGCAAGATCCCCTGGAGGTGGGCACTGCAATCCACTCTAGTATTCTTGCCTGGAGAATCCCATGGACAGAGGAGCCTGGCAGGATACTGTCCAGGGGGTCACAAAGAGTTGGACACGACTGAAGTGATTTAGCAGGCACGCACGCAGGAGTTGCATGCTGTGTGTACACAGTCATTAATAACCAAGCGATCACACAGCACAGCTGGTATGCTTGACACCAATGTCACATGTACATATGACTTTTCTGCTCAGAGTTAGCTGCTCAGGTGTGTTGCTTTTAGTCTTCCAGACTAGCAATTTAGCCTCTTTTTTTGTTCTGTAGTCTGTGACCCAAAGAAGCACATGTTTTCCACATGAGAAATAGGAAGGCTCCAGGTAACAGGTGCTTCCTATTTTCTGTCTATTCCACAGCTCTATGGTACTGATCTTTATTATTGATCTCTAATGGTCTGATAGACTATTATTATTTTAATCATCTACTGCCTTCCATCACAGAATTCATTAAACAAGTGTTTCTAAATCTTTATCCGCTAGAGATTCTTGAGGACAAATCATCTGCTTCCTCTTCTTTCAAGAATAAAATTTAAATACTAATGCTATAAAAGTAAGATGAGCTCCAACTTAAGAAAAAAAAAAGCTTTTTCCTATACATAGAATTTTATTCTAAAAGCCTTTGAAACTAGTTCTACTACATAGAGTTAATAACCTAGAAATAAGATTTGGAACAGTAACAGAACTGACATGCCTAAATAAGTTATGCAAATATTTCAATGTAGGGTGGATGGATTGTTATGATACAGGTCTATATATTTTGTAAGAATGTTTTAGTTACATCCTCAAAATTTGTTGAGAATATCATGCAAGACACTATTACTTCCATGTTGGATAAGAGAAACTTAAGGTTTCTTGAAGTTAGCCGAATATGGTCAAGATGACACAGATCTGCCACATGCAGCAGAAACCTAATTTTATCCATGCCAATTGACTTCACAGAAATAAGGTCACATTACCTTTACCAATATATTTTTGTAGTTCTCTAATAAGACAGTGGAAACTCCCCAATGAAGGAGATTTCCTAGTAGAGGGCAAGATCCTGGAGGTGGGCACTGCAATCCACTCTAGTATTCTTGCCTGGAGAATCCCATGGACAGAGGAGCCTGGCAGGATACTGTCCAGGGGGTCACAAAGAGTTGGACACGACTGAAGTGATTTAGCAGGCACGCACGCAGGAGTTGCATGCTGTGTGTACACAGTCATTAATAACCAAGCGATCACACAGCACAGCTGGTATGCTTGACACCAATGTCACATGTACATATGACTTTTCTGCTCAGAGTTAGCTGCTCAGGTGTGTTGCTTTTAGTCTTCCAGACTAGCAATTTAGCCTCTTTTTTTGTTCTGTAGTCTGTGACCCAAAGAAGCACATGTTTTCCACATGAGAAATAGGAAGGCTCCAGGTAACAGGTGCTTCCTATTTTCTGTCTATTCCACAGCTCTATGGTACTGATCTTTATTATTGATCTCTAATGGTCTGATAGACTATTATTATTTTAATCATCTACTGCCTTCCATCACAGAATTCATTAAACAAGTGTTTCTAAATCTTTATCCGCTAGAGATTCTTGAGGACAAATCATCTGCTTCCTCTTCTTTCAAGAATAAAATTTAAATACTAATGCTATAAAAGTAAGATGAGCTCCAACTTAAGAAAAAAAAAAGCTTTTTCCTATACATAGAATTTTATTCTAAAAGCCTTTGAAACTAGTTCTACTACATAGAGTTAATAACCTAGAAATAAGATTTGGAACAGTAACAGAACTGACATGCCTAAATAAGTTATGCAAATATTTCAATGTAGGGTGGATGGATTGTTATGATACAGGTCTATATATTTTGTAAGAATGTTTTAGTTACATCCTCAAAATTTGTTGAGAATATCATGCAAGACACTATTACTTCCATGTTGGATAAGAGAAACTTAAGGTTTCTTGAAGTTAGCCGAATATGGTCAAGATGACACAGATCTGCCACATGCAGCAGAAACCTAATTTTATCCATGCCAATTGACTTCACAGAAATAAGGTCACATTACCTTTACCAATATATTTTTGTAGTTCTCTAATAAGTATTTATGTTCTTTAGAAAATCAACAATTTTCCTGAAATTGAAAGCATTTCAATAATAAAAATAATCATAACGTGCAAATACATAACTAGTATGTGCGCATGCTAAGTCGCTTCAGTCATGTCTGACTCTGCCACCCTGTGGACTGCAGCCCGCTGGGCTCCTATGTCCAGCCAAGAATCCTGGCGTGGGCTTGTCATTCCCTCCTCCAGGGGATCTTCCCGACCCCTGTTTCTTTTGCATCTCGTGCATTGGCAAGTGGGTTCTTTATCACTAGCGCCACGTGCATAACTAGTAGAAAGAATTAAGTCCCTCTGGAGAAGGACCCAACTTCTCCTTTAAGAAGGACATTTTTGGCTCTTCAGATATACACTCCATTCCCTTCCAAACAGAACAAGCGAAGCGATGCCCTTTAATCCATGCAACCAAGTGTCTTCCCTCTCCTAAATGGAAAAGATACACCAAAAGAAACAGGCAAAATCATCCACATAACATTTCTCTTCCTAAAGAAGCTGAGGCACTTCATTGCATTCGACTGCATCAAACATTTACATCTTGAAAACAAGCACTTCCCTGCTGGCATCAGGCATGACAAGAGACACGGCAGAGGCCAGGCTCAGAGCAGCCAATTTGGATTTAACACAAAGGACCTCTGGCAGAAAAGTGACTCTGTTAATCTGAAGCCATCACTGCATCACGAAAGAATAATAAAATGCATCCTTTCCTTGAAAGATGAGAATATATTAGTATTTATTACTTTATTAAAGAACATCAGGGATCTTGGCACACTAAGGTCGGGTGAACTATTTCCAGGATGTTTAAAGGACTTTTCCTTGCCTTCTCTCCTTATTTCCCCCTTCTCCCTTCCTGTGTCTTCTCTCCCTCTCTCAATCTTTATATATTTTATCCTTAGCAGTAGTTAACGACTTTATTTTCTCCCAAATGAAATAAGAAGGATGGGTCCAATGAGAATAAGCAACACTAGCCCCAGAAAACAGCTGCCTTGGCATTCAACATGCCTGTCAGCACTACATGCATCACATAACCCAACTGAATCTTTGTTTTATTTCCATTTGTATCCTTCAATTTATAAAAGAATTTATATCCTTTAATTCAGAAAAGAAACAATAACCCTTCTCAGAGTCCTTAAGTGGCCTTTCATGTTATGCAGTGGTGGGGTTGGGAGTTTTCTTAATAATCTCATTTTGATGAAAGAAATAAAAAGCAATATTGAGAAGAAATGCAAATTAATCTTAAAGAACCTCAGTTAAGGTCATGGGTGCTTAGGCCTTATCCATGAATGACATCATTACAAAAAAGAAGTCAAAGAAATAAAATACACATGTAGTAGTTATTCCTAAGAATATGTGTACATTTGATATTATTGTTCAGTCTCTAATTCGTGTCTGACCCTCTGCAACCCCATGGACTGTGGCACACCAGGCTTCCCTTATGTATGCATAAGTTGTGTTCAATAACATTGTACGTTAACCCTCTGTTATTAAAAAGCATTACATGTTTCCATTGTCTGTTTTGTGGAAATCCATAGTGTACATATAAGAGATGAAAAAAAAAAAACTTTCCTAATGCTATCTGAATGGATTTTTGAGGCTTTAGCTAAGTCTCTTAGTGACAACATCATGCACAGAGCACATAATGCATTTAAAAAGGGGAGCATATATCCAAGTTTAAATGGAAGTTATAATAAAGCTTTCTGCAAAACTGTTGTTAGATATCTTAAATAATGGTTCTAATGGTGCCTGTTGTTTAGTCACTAAGTCGTGTCCAACTCTTTGTGACTCCATAGACTGAAGCATGCCAGGCTTCCCTGTCCTTCACCATCTCCCCAAGTTTGCTCAAACTCACATTCATTAAGTTGGTGATGCCATTCAAGCACCTCATCCTCTGCCACCCTCTTCTCCTTTTGCCTTCAAGCGTTTCCAGCATCAGGATCTTTTCCAATGAGTCGGTTCTTTCAATCAAGTGGCCAAAGTATTGGAGCTTCAGTTTCAGCATCAGTCCTTCCAGTGAATGTTCAGAGTTGACTTTCTTTAGGATCAACTAGTTTGATCTCCTTGCAGTCCAAGGGAGTCCAGCACCTCAGCATCAACTGAATCATTTGTTTTATTTCACATAACCCAACTGAATCTTTGTTTTATTTCCATTTGTATCCTTCAATTTATAAAAGAATTTATATCCTTTAATTCAGAAAAGAAACAATAACCCTTCTCAGAGTCCTTAAGTGGCCTTTCATGTTATGCAGTGGTGGGGTTGGGAGTTTTCTTAATAATCTCATTTTGATGAAAGAAATAAAAAGCAATATTGAGAAGAAATGCAAATTAATCTTAAAGAACCTCAGTTAAGGTCATGGGTGCTTAGGCCTTATCCATGAATGACATCATTACAAAAAAGAAGTCAAAGAAATAAAATACACATGTAGTAGTTATTCCTAAGAATATGTGTACATTTGATATTATTGTTCAGTCTCTAATTCGTGTCTGACCCTCTGCAACCCCATGGACTGTGGCACACCAGGCTTCCCTTATGTATGCATAAGTTGTGTTCAATAACATTGTACGTTAACCCTCTGTTATTAAAAAGCATTACATGTTTCCATTGTCTGTTTTGTGGAAATCCATAGTGTACATATAAGAGATGAAAAAAAAAAAACTTTCCTAATGCTATCTGAATGGATTTTTGAGGCTTTAGCTAAGTCTCTTAGTGACAACATCATGCACAGAGCACATAATGCATTTAAAAAGGGGAGCATATATCCAAGTTTAAATGGAAGTTA
Source organism: Tragulus kanchil (assembly GCA_022376925.1). Lineage (NCBI taxonomy): Eukaryota > Metazoa > Chordata > Mammalia > Artiodactyla > Tragulidae > Tragulus > Tragulus kanchil. Next base: position 68,516,232 of record JAIOJX010000003.1, on the reverse strand, counting down.
TAATAAAGCTTTCTGCAAAACTGTTGTTAGATATCTTAAATAATGGTTCTAATGGTGCCTGTTGTTTAGTCACTAAGTCGTGTCCAACTCTTTGTGACTCCATAGACTGAAGCATGCCAGGCTTCCCTGTCCTTCACCATCTCCCCAAGTTTGCTCAAACTCACATTCATTAAGTTGGTGATGCCATTCAAGCACCTCATCCTCTGCCACCCTCTTCTCCTTTTGCCTTCAAGCGTTTCCAGCATCAGGATCTTTTCCAATGAGTCGGTTCTTTCAATCAAGTGGCCAAAGTATTGGAGCTTCAGTTTCAGCATCAGTCCTTCCAGTGAATGTTCAGAGTTGACTTTCTTTAGGATCAACTAGTTTGATCTCCTTGCAGTCCAAGGGAGTCCAGCACCTCAATTAGAAAGCATCAATTCTTTGGCACTCAGCCTTCTTTATGGTCCAAATCTCACATCTGTACATGACTACTGGAAAAACCAAAGCTTTGACTATACAAAGTGATACAAAGTCGCCAAAGTGATGTCTTTGCTTTTTAATATGCTGTCTAGGTTTGTCATAGCTTTTCTTCCAAGGAGCAAGCATCTTTTAAATTCATGGCTACAGTAACTGTCTGCAGTGATTTTTGAGCCCCCAAAATAAAAACTGTCACTGCTTATACTTTTTCTCCTATTATTTGCTGTGAAGTGATGGGGCCGGATGCCATGATCTTAGTGTTTTTGAATGTTGAGTTTTTAAACCAGTTTTTCCCTAACAGGCTCTTTTTCACTAAGTTCCTCTTTACTTTCTGCCATTATACTGCATCATCTGCTAATGATGACTAGGAAATGTATTTTTTTATTGCAGGTGAAGAAACTGAATTGTTTCATCAAATATGAGAACAGAGAAAAGCAATATTTTTAAATATTTTCATTTCCTATAGACATAATTGAAATGTATTGATGGATAACTTCATAAATATAAGTAGACATTTTTCAACATTATCTACGTTTTGCATTCTAATTGACAAAATCAATTTTTTCAAACTTATTATAGAGAAAATAAGGTTCACTTAAGACTGAGACTCATACTTGACACAACAGCTGTTGATCAGAAAACTTCACATTTTAAGAAAAAGTTATCAGAACTCTGATACAATCATCACAATTTGAGTTTTAATATACTGGCTTCAGTGCACATGTAAACTTTATATGTATGGTGTTGTTTCCTTAAGAAATTAAATAAGATACCCACGTTTCTTACTTTCAAGAACAAATGTGTAACCTCAAAACTATTTTTTGAGTTAAGAGCTCAGGATTTATTCTGTGACATGATTGCCCCTGGTTTCATCCTGTTTCCTACACAGAGTCCTTCCAGCCTAGTTGGAAGTAGAGACAATCCACAGCTAAATTGTTCCTGCAGCTCTGAGGTCCCTGAATTTGCTCTTTCCTCTGCTTAAATTCACTGATAAATTGCAAACCTCTACGCTACTTTGTTCTGCCCTGATACATTGCAAGAGTTTCACCAAAATAAGCCTTCACTTTCTTGAATAGACCACATTCTTATTAACACTAGGAAATAGCTTCTCTCTAAGAAGTCAGAATGTGAACATACTTCTATGTAAAGTAAAAAATAAAGAAATATGTCACACTTACAATGGTAGGCATTATATGCAACACAGTCATTATTTTACATTTATGTATACATATTTCTCTACCAATCCTACAGGGGAAGTAGTTTTATATTTCCCATTTTAGAAACCAAAAAATTGAGACTGGGAGGTTAGGTGGTGTGCCCAAAGTCATATAAACAGTAAGTGGCAGAGTTTGAACTCAAATCTAGGCAGTCTGGCTGTAGAATATGTATTCTTGAACACTGTATTAATTGCCAGTTTCAGCTACTTTCAAAAATCATTCGATCCGTTGAGGTACTCTCAATCACTTATGTAGAAACTAAAGGCTGGTCACTCAGCAGTAATTGGGTTCTGGCCATAGTCAGGCATAACCCATAACCTGCATATTATTTCTTGAGGTATTATTTTATTTGGCACTACAAGGTAGATAAAAGCCATTCCATTTAGCATTCACTTATTTTTTCAGAAACATATAATCCTTACAAAGAAAAAGTGAAAACCCAGTTAAATCAAGATATACAATTGCTAAGGAGAACTGTCTCTAATCAGTAACATAATTGTTTTTCATTTTTCAAGAATACACTGATTTTAAAGATTGAGTAACATATTCCAGCTTAAAATAACATCTGGCTAGCATCTCTTTTACAACTTCACTTAATTTTCCCCAAATTCATGTCTCAGAGAAGAGATTTCATAACCATCTTATGTAGGACTAACTGTCTCTCTGTCACCAACATGTAGAAGGATTTTCATTAAATTCAAAGGTAAGAGAACAGAACATGAACTGGACAGCAAAGTTGTTGATGTCACACCAACACTTTGCTGTAGGAACTGTGCAAAGCCATCCTTCTGAAATTAGGAGGAAAGTCCTTTATCTTCCTCCTGTTTCTTGAGGCAATGAAAACATCTCTCTCAGGTCCCTCTGTGGCACATACTTCCATTCTAGGTCCAGGAAAAGATTATAACCTCCAGAACATAACAAAGAATTTGTGGAAGAGAGTGTTACTGAGTCCACGTTTAATACTGCTGGAAGCTCAACAGGCCAATAAATCAAGAGATGACAAGTTGGGGCAAGGAATAGTGAGTGATTTTATTCAGAAATCCAGCAGACTGAGAAAAAAAAAGTGGACTAATGTCCCAAGATTGCCAGGAGAAATATCCATAACCTCAGGTATGCAGATGACACCACCCTTGTGGTAGAAAGTGAAGAGGAGCCAAAGAGCTTCTTGATGAAGGTGAAAGAAGACAGTGAAAAAGCTGGCTGAACTCAACTTTCAAAACACTAAGATCAGGGCTTCTCTGGTGGTCCAGTGGGTAAGGACATCGCCTTGCAGTGGAAGGGGAGCCAGTTTGATCCCTGGCCTGGGAAGATCCCACGTGCTGGGGAGCAGCTGGACCAATGTGTCCAATTACCGAGCCAGAGCTCTGGAGCACATGTGCCCAGAGCTGGTGCTCTGCAGCAAGAGAGGCCACTATGATGGGAGGCCCACACAGGCCAAAGAACAAAGATGGATGAAAATAAATAAATGAAAGACCAATAGAAGCGGCCAAAAAAAAAGAAAAAGCTTTAAAAAAAAAAAAAAATAAGATCAGGGCTTCCTTGGTGGCTCAGTGGAAAAGAAACCACCTGCCAAAACACAAGACACGGGTTCAGTCCCTGATCCAGGAAGATCCTACATGCCGTGAAACAACCAGGCCCATGTGCCACAGCCATTTTACCTGCGTTCTACAGCCCAGGAGCTGCATCTACTGGAGCCTGTGTGCCCCAGAGCCTGTACTCCACAGCAAGAGAAGTCACCACAATGAGAAACCAGGCGCCACAGCTAGAGAGTAGGCCTCACTCAACACAATTAGAGAAAAGCCTGCACAGCAACAAAGACACAGCACAGCCAAAAATAAATAAAAATTATTAAAAAAACAAAACAATACTAAGATCATGGCATCAGGTCCCATAACCTCATGGCAAATATATGGGGGAGAAAAAATGGAAACAGTGACAGACTTTATTTTCTTGAGCTCCAAAATCACTAAATAATGCATGCTAAAATAATTCCCATATATGTTAGAATTCAGTGTAATAAAATTAACAGACAAAGCCTACATATTGCATATGTTGTGTTGACAATCGTTGTGCTTTTCATACAAAAATACTTTGGTCCTCATAACAAGCTCCTGTGAGGTAGGAACAAGAATTTCACTCTTGTACAGATAAGAAAATCAGTGTGGAGAGAGGGTAAGTCATATTGTGCAAGGTCATATATCTTATCTGTTTCAATGGCCATCTCAGACTTAACATGTTCACAAGCAAATTCCTAATCTTCTCTCCAAAAATCTGTCATCTCCATTTCAGAACATCGTTTACTCAGAGTCACCTAGTTACTCAAGTCAAAAATCTCATGTGTGTGCACTAAGTTGCTCAGCCATATCCAATTCCTTGCAACCCTGTAGCCCACCAGGTTCCTCTGTCCATGTGGTTCTCCAGACAAGAATATTGGAGTGGGTTGCCATTTCTTCCTCCAGGGATCTTCCCCACTCAGGGATCACACCCATGTCACTTGCTGGCAGGCAGATTCTCTACCACTGCGCCACCTGGGAAGCCCGCCTGCAAAATCTCATAGCCTTAGCTATTCTTATATCTGATACACAAGAACTTTGGAAAATTCAAGTGGCTCTAAGTTGGTCCACACCCTATTTCCTAGTTTGTTTCAATAGTCTCCTAAGTGGGCTCCCTGCTTCCGCTGTTGTTTTCCTATATTCTATTCTCACTGAAACAGCCAGAATAATTACTTAAAACATAAATCAGATCAGGTTACTCTTCTGTCTAGAGACTGCTATCCCAGGGAATCTCTGTAGCTGATCTTCAAATCTTTGCTCAAATGTTTCCAAGTTAACGTAAGGCAATTCTGATGGGTTTAAAATTGCAACCCACCATCACTGTCTGCCCCACCAGCATGTCTAATCTCCATATTTTATTCTTTTAATCTCTCTCTAGTATCATATATAATTTAATATATGTACTATTTTTTTTGTCTTCCATAAAGTATAAGTTTTTCAAAGGCATAATCTTTTCTGTTTTGTTCACTGTGCTAAGCACTCAGAACAGTGCTTCCCACTTAATACAGATTTCATAAATATTTGCTGAATGAATGTTGCAATTATGACTTTAAACGTAGGCAGCCTGAGTGTACAGTCCATAATACTAATGACTAAGCAGTTCCATAAAAATAAAATTATTTTTAAATGTTCAAAAATTGGTGAACATGGGAGGTGAACAAGGCTTTATAGGAATATTAAAGTACTAAAAGATATTACTCAGGAAAATGTGACAGTTAAAATCATATAAGGGGCTTCCCTGGCGGTCCAGTGGGTAAAGAGTCCACCTAGCAGTGCAAGGGGCACTGGTTCTATCCCTGGCCTGGGAAGATCCCACGTGCCATGAAGTGGCTGGACTGGTGTGTTCAATTACAAGCCAGTGCTCTGGAGTGCATGTGCCCAGAGCCAGTGCTCTGAAACTAGAGAGGCCACTGCAATGGGAGGCCCACACAGGCAAAAGAATTTAAAAAGATGGATGAAAATAAATATAAATAAAAGAGGCAAGATGAGGAAAAGAAAAAAAAAAAACTCTTTAAAAAAAACCACAGAAGACTTAACCAGTTTTCAACATATAACATTATCCAAAATGCTAACAATAATTCAAAATGAGAAATATCTACTATACATATGGCAAACCTTGGATAGCAAGGAGATCAAACCAGTTAATCCAAAAGGAAATCAGCCCTAAATATTCATTGGAAGGACTGATGCCGAAGCTGAAGCTCCTATACTTTGGCCACCTGATGTAAAGGGATGACTCACTGGGAAAGTGATGTTGGGAAAGACTGAGGGCAGAAGAAGGAGGTGGTGACAGAGGATGAGATGTTGGATGGCCTCACTGACTCAATGGACATGAGTTTGAGCAAGCTCTAGGAGATAGTGAAGGACAGGGAAGCCTAGTGCGCTGCAGTCCATTGAGTCTCGAAGAGCAGGACACGACTGAGCAACTGAACAACAATAAAAACCTATTACAAATCAAATGGATGAAAAACCTTAAAAGCCCTCTGAGTTTTAGAAAGATATATTAACTCACAATAAAATAAGACAAATAGAAAAGCATACTATATAGACAGTCACATTGTATAATTCAACTCATAATCAATTTCTGTTTTGTTCACTGTGCTAAGCACTCAGAACAGTGCTTCCCACTTAATACAGATTTCATAAATATTTGCTGAATGAATGTTGCAATTAGGACTTTAAACGTAGGCAGCCTGAGTGTACAGTCCATAATACTAATGACTAAGCAGTTCCATAAAAATAAAATTATTTTTAAATGTTCAAAATTGGTGAACATGGGAGGTGAACAAGGCTTTATAGGAATATTAAAGTACTAAAAGATATTACTCAGGAAAATGTGACAGTTAAAATCATATAAGGGGCTTCCCTGGCGGTCCAGTGGGTAAAGAGTCCACCTAGCAGTGCAAGGGGCACTGGTTCTATCCCTGGCCTGGGAAGATCCCACGTGCCATGAAGTGGCTGGACTGGTGTGTTCAATTACAAGCCAGTGCTCTGGAGTGCATGTGCCCAGAGCCAGTGCTCTGAAACTAGAGAGGCCACTGCAATGGGAGGCCCACACAGGCAAAAGAATTTAAAAAGATGGATGAAAATAAATATAAATAAAAGAGGCAAGATGAGGAAAAGAAAAAAAAAAAACTCTTTAAAAAAAACCACAGAAGACTTAACCAGTTTTCAACATATAACATTATCCAAAATGCTAACAATAATTCAAAATGAGAAATATCTACTATACATATGGCAAACCTTGGATAGCAAGGAGATCAAACCAGTTAATCCAAAAGGAAATCAGCCCTAAATATTCATTGGAAGGACTGATGCCGAAGCTGAAGCGCCTATACTTTGGCCACCTGATGTAAAGGGATGACTCACTGGGAAAGTGATGTTGGGAAAGACTGAGGGCAGAAGAAGGAGGTGGTGACAGAGGATGAGATGTTGGATGGCCTCACTGACTCAATGGACATGAGTTTGAGCAAGCTCTAGGAGATAGTGAAGGACAGGGAAGCCTAGTGCGCTGCAGTCCATTGAGTCTCGAAGAGCAGGACACGACTGAGCAACTGAACAACAATAAAAACCTATTACAAATCAAATGGATGAAAAACCTTAAAAGCCCTCTGAGTTTTAGAAAGATATATTAACTCACAATAAAATAAGACAAATAGAAAAGCATACTATATAGACAGTCACATTGTATAATTCAACTCATTACACTGAGGTGTCATTTTTCACAAACAGGAAGCCAAGAAATATATAGAAAGAAAAGAGGGGAAAAAATGGTCACATTATCCTGTGCTGGTGAGGGCTCAATAAATCACACATAACACATGTTATTAACTTTAAAATATGCCAACATTTTCATGCAATGGCTCTATTTCTAAAAGTCTATTCTGAGGATGTAATTAGATGTGTAGAGAAAAGTGTGTGTACAAAGGCTTTCAACAAAGTCTTTCAATAAGGAATAATATTGTAAAAAACAAACCACACTTTCAAAACTTGAGAAACACTTAAATATTTTATGCAAATATATTGTAATCCATTAAAACGAATGTTTTTGGAGAAGGCTAGGAACAGAAAACAGCATTTTTTTTTAAAGGTTGATATACAGCTATGATGATAGCCTGATCTATGCTGGTTGGATTAAAACTCCATTACAACTAAGGATGCAAAAACCTGGAGAAGGAGTTACTGTTTACTAGGAAAGCGGTCAGACCCTTCAGTGATGGTCTGAGCGCCAAATCAGGGAGACCACTGGTCACAAAATCAGAACACAGGTGACTTGGGCTTCAAAGACAATGCTAGCTTATTTCCCAGATTTCCCCAAGGTACAAAAAGGGCATTATCATGTAATGTTGAAGAAAATGGCATCATTATATAGAGTAACATATCTATATATACTTATATATATATACATACATGTACATCACACACATATATGTACATTATATATATATGTATATATACATACACATACACACATACATCACTTATATATTTGTACATCACATAAAATCCTGACAGGGACACATGCAAAACACTAAACTTTCAAAACACCTTTCTCTGTGACAGCCTCTAAGTTAGATATACAGCAGGTTTGGAAGAAAGTTCTTCAAAAGTTTCTTACCATTTCCAAAGTAGAAAAATAATTATCAGAAAGAAGTTGAAAACTGAGTTTCTGAAACAATTGTAATTCCAGTTCCGTGAAATAGTTCAGCTATGAATAAAGCTATGAATAAATAGGCATTGTAGAGAACTGCAACACTGCTATCATTTCTGAGGTTACTCACGTATCTCTTGCTGCTTCCTAGGTCGTACAGTGGTAAGAAATACACCTGCCAACTCAGCAGACCGAAGAGAGGCAAGTTCTATCCATCCATTCGTGGATTGGGAAGATCCCCTGGAGGAGGAAATGACAACCTGCTCCAGTATTCTTGCCTGGAGAATCCCATGAACAGAGGAGCCTGGTGGTCTACAGTCCATGGAGTCGCAGAGTCCGGCACAAATGAGTGAGCACACAGTTTTCGAAAGGAGCATTTTCTTGTTTTTCTGACTAAGGTACTGAAAAGAACTTTAAAGTGACTCAATAACCTTTTATTGTAAATTTCTGTGACCTCAGTGAATTGCTTTTTAAGTGGAAGGAAAGGTTTGTGGAATGATGTTACGTTTGGATGTTAAAATTTAAACAAAAGCAAATCGTCCTTCTATTGCTAATGACTGTATATATGCAGTTCACTTTGTTGTTTAAATCGATTTCAAATAGCTTTCTTGTAATTGTTAATCATTTTAGCAGGTGGCAAGAGGTTAGTAATCAATAAGCACATCAAAGTGTCACAAATGAGGCTCCAGGATCAATAGAACGTTCTTTTTCCTATGGAAGCATAGCCTACTCAGATGGTTGTCCTAGCTGTTCTTTTCTGTTTGCTATTTATTGTAGAACCACGGGCACATTTTTAATGGAAAAAATTGACAAATTAAGGAAATATACAAATGCCTTTTAGCAACATCACGACAGAAATGGCATTTGTTACAAAGAACACATCCTGAGACAGGCCTGCAGGCTAAATTGCTTCAGTTGTGTCCAACTAACTCTTCATGACCCTATGGACTGTAGCCCACCAGGCTCCTCTGCCCACGGGATTCTCCAAGCAAGAATACCGGAGTGGGTTGTCATGCCCTCCTCTAGGGGATCTTCCTGATCCAGGGATCGAAGTTAGGTCTCTTCTGTCTCCTGCACTGGCTTGAGGGTTCTTTACCACTAGCACCACCTGGCAAGCCTGAGTCAAGAACAAAGGCTGAAGTGGCAAAGTCGGATTCTTAATCTTTAACCGATGGGTACATTATTTGTCATAAAACTGCAACACTGCTATCATTTCTGAGGTTACTCACGTATCTCTTGCTGCTTCCTAGGTCGTACAGTGGTAAGAAATACACCTGCCAACTCAGCAGACCGAAGAGAGGCAAGTTCTATCCATCCATTCGTGGATTGGGAAGATCCCCTGGAGGAGGAAATGACAACCTGCTCCAGTATTCTTGCCTGGAGAATCCCATGAACAGAGGAGCCTGGTGGTCTACAGTCCATGGAGTCGCAGAGTCCGGCACAAATGAGTGAGCACACAGTTTTCGAAAGGAGCATTTTCTTGTTTTTCTGACTAAGGTACTGAAAAGAACTTTAAAGTGACTCAATAACCTTTTATTGTAAATTTCTGTGACCTCAGTGAATTGCTTTTTAAGTGGAAGGAAAGGTTTGTGGAATGATGTTACGTTTGGATGTTAAAATTTAAACAAAAGCAAATCGTCCTTCTATTGCTAATGACTGTATATATGCAGTTCACTTTGTTGTTTAAATCGATTTCAAATAGCTTTCTTGTAATTGTTAATCATTTTAGCAGGTGGCAAGAGGTTAGTAATCAATAAGCACATCAAAGTGTCACAAATGAGGCTCCAGGATCAATAGAACGTTCTTTTTCCTATGGAAGCATAGCCTACTCAGATGGTTGTCCTAGCTGTTCTTTTCTGTTTGCTATTTATTGTAGAACCACGGGCACATTTTTAATGGAAAAATTGACAAATTAAGGAAATATACAAATGCCTTTTAGCAACATCACGACAGAAATGGCATTTGTTACAAAGAACACATCCTGAGACAGGCCTGCAGGCTAAATTGCTTCAGTTGTGTCCAACTAACTCTTCATGACCCTATGGACTGTAGCCCACCAGGCTCCTCTGCCCACGGGATTCTCCAAGCAAGAATACCGGAGTGGGTTGTCATGCCCTCCTCTAGGGGATCTTCCTGATCCAGGGATCGAAGTTAGGTCTCTTCTGTCTCCTGCACTGGCTTGAGGGTTCTTTACCACTAGCACCACCTGGCAAGCCTGAGTCAAGAACAAAGGCTGAAGTGGCAAAGTCGGATTCTTAATCTTTAACCGATGGGTACATATTTGTCACAGATCCCTTCTTTTGCATCTATTTTTAAATGTATTACAAACGCATACACTCCTTTTATTATGTGGAGTTCTATTACTGTTTATTTTAAAAGACACAGTTGAATGAAATATGTAGACTTTTGTTTATCAGGCTGAAATAAAACATTACCTCATAAACGTTAGCTTCACTTTTGCTTCTTACATATTAAAACATTTCAATTACTGACAATTAATGCGGATATAAGTTATTTCATGAAAATCAGATATCATAATGTATGATGCATAAAATTGATTTTCATATATATTGTCCTCCCCTTTCTTGTTAGACCAAAACTAGACTTGTATTTATTGTAAAGTTCATTATCTTGTCTACAGATACATGTGTTCTTGCGTATTTCATAAATGTCACTGTTTACCAGGAAAACATCTTACAAACTGTTTAAAGATGTTAAAGGACTTTTGTGGTAAAGAAGTAAAAAGAAAGATTCAAGGGAAGAATCGCTTTGTTGTTTGCACCTTTGTTTTCTGTAGAGAGTGTGTAGTGACCACTTTTGCCTCAGGCTACCTTGTTATTTGGGGGAAGAGAGGAACTGGAAATTTTAAAAAGAGGTTAGGGCTGGGTTTAGGATTAAACCAGTATGAGAAGAGCTGTAAACTAGAGAGAAAGAAAACATTTTGGAATAGGAAAAGTGATTAAAAAAAAAAAAACAAACAGTTTGCACATCAGCTTAGTGGATGATCCTTAACAATATTCTTTTTACTCATGCAAATACTTAAAAAAAAAAAAAAAGGTTCCCAATTCTTGTGAACTAAGGGGGAAAAAATAAAAGATAAACCAGAAGGAAATGGTCTAATTTTGCGCTTTGGAGGCTGCGTGTGGGTCCAGCTTCCCGCCTACACTTGACTCCCTTGGGAAAAGGTTTCTAGGGAATAAAATGGTCCTCCTCCCAGGAGTCGTCAGAGCCCTGATTCCCAGAAGGTGTCACAGGCCTGGCTGGGACAGGGAGACAGGGTGGCCGCTCCTGTTGCACCAGCGCAAAGCTGGAGCAGTGTCTTCTGAGATGCCTTGGCGACCAGTAGCTCATCCCAGGGCTTCCGCGAAATACCTAAGCATCCAATAGAACCGAGGGTCTCAAGCCAGGGAATCTCTCGTAGGATTTCGCGTGGACGCCGCTCTCTGTGTTTTACAGATGCACTCTGCAGTCCCAGGGTCGTGAGCAACCAAGCCTGCGAGAGTGACAAGCTGGGAATCTCCACGTCGCAGTGATAAGCCAGTAAGTCATTGCCAACTTTGCCAATATAGCTCTTTTCCTCTGAACACGTTGATCTGATTTCCAGGTGTGAACATCACAGTGACTGCCACAAGGTAACTTTTATCTTGAAATCTCAGTACGCTGATGGGAGCTCCACACACACACACACACTTCCCACCTGGAGCCACCGAACCTCGAGCTTCTAAGGCTGGTGCGCATCGGGCGGAGAGGTTATTTAATATTTGGAAACTTACTGATTTCCTATGCCTGTTGGAAAGAGCGAGCTGGATGAGGGTGGGTGGAACGCCGCCTCGTCATTTATTCATTGCGACTGTCTCCATTGTTGACACTAGTATCGAGCCGCAGACGCGGGCTCTTGCAGGGGAAGTCTGACACCTGGAGGAAGCGCGAGGGGGTGCCGGGACCCCCTGGAGCCGAGGTCGGAGAAGCTTTGAGAGTTACAGGGTGAGGGTGGGGCTTACTTTCTCAAGTCCGGGCACCTGCCACCGGGGTGCTTGTTTACGTGGGTGGGAGCAGGGCGCTCAGAATGCGGGTCCAGACTCGAACCGAAGTCGGACAGCCCCGGGGTTGGGGTGGAGGGGAGCCTGCCCGGAGCCGGGAGGTGTGTCTGGCTCGCCTCCAGGGTCCTACGGTGGGTGCTGGCCGCCGACTGGGCTGGGTGACCGCTGGCTGGTGGTGAGCTCGCCCGCTCGACTGGCTGATCCCAAACATTTGGCGCCCGGGGCGGCGGAGACTCTGCCCGGTGTCCTGCCCTGGCGCGGGTCCCCTCCACCGTGGCCACGCAGCAGAGCGCTGCGTGGGACGCGCATCTTCGGGAGTGGTCCCTCCAAACCCTGTGCTGCGCGAACCCAGAGTCAGGCAACCACCGCAGAGGCAAGGAGGGGTGCCTGCCTCTGGGTTCACCGGCTGACCGCCGTGGGAACGCTGACTTTTTCCTAAGGGGTCCGTGAGGGCGGGGGTGGGCGAGGTTCTCCTCCCCAGGCGCTCGCCTCCCGCTCCAGGGCCTCCCCGCCCCCGCCTCCCATGGCATCACTCCCGGAGCATCCTCACTCCGCCCAGTTCGGTGCCAGCTGCATGGGCTCCAGCTTCGTGCGTTTTCCTTGGAATGCTCCGAAACTCGGCGGAGACTAAGGAAATCCCGTTGGAATTTGCCGGGCGTGCTCGCACCGGGCAAAGCACCCGAGCCGCCGGCCTCCACTCGATCCCCGCTTCAGCCAGAAGATTGTACAACTTTGCAGGTAAGGAGGGTGTCGCCTCAGAGCTCCATCAGACCCGAGCTATACCTCGCCTCTGGGATTTCTGGTTTTCTGGGATCTCGGTTAAGTTTCTCAAGCTGCCTGGGAAGCCGGCTCCCTCTTGGGAGGCGGACGTCCCTGGGGGATGACGAGTTCAAGAGGCTCGGCTGCAAGGTTTCACTTTAAGGCTGGGGACCCGATCAGTGAAGCTTTCTGCGGTTGACCCCTGGCTGAGCAGGAGTTTGGGCAGGCTTCTCAGCCTCTCACCGCACCGGGCTTTAAAGCGGGGGAGAGGGCAAAGAGTGAACCCCTGGTGTGACTTATATGGTAAACAAAGCAGCAGATGCCACGCCGTGGGGCTGGGGAGGAAGGCTGTTTTTAGCCTTTTATGCATTTGGAGAAGATGGGAGATATTGGAGGCCCCTGGGCACGGATAAGGGAGCCCTAGACTCTGGTACCGAACGTGGCGAGATAAAAAGAAAGGACGGTGATCAATGTCCTGTTGATCCATTAAAGTCTGCGTCATTTTCATTCTCTATCAAAACATGGAAACACTATGATCCGTGTCACTAGACCCAGACTAGGGATTCCTAGTTCACTTGGCAACCGAAATTCCAATTAAGCCAGTGACCCCTGTTTGCTACTTGACTGACTCACAGAGATTCGCAACACAACTTGTTGTTCTGGCTGAGAAGTCCGCTGTCTTTTGTGATGAGGTAACTAGAGACTATAGAAAGAGGGTAGAGGGCTGGGAGAGACTGAGAGGAGGCAGCTGAGTGACTTGTCTGTATTCCCCGCGCTGTATTCAGGATCGTGGATCCATGTTCACATGGTCTCTGAGGGGGGCCCTTCATATCCAGGACTGTCAAATGCAGCAGGTTAGCTTACACTGAGTAAGCCCCAAGCCAAGGGGCTGGGAGGAGGCAGAAACAAGGTTTACTCATTTTATTAAGAGGAACTGTACGGCAGACTTGTAAAATTGAAAATAAAAATTCAGTTCTCATATAATTTCTGGGTTTCCTATTACGGCCATTGCTGCACAAAACATATTACAAATTCTGTAAGAGAAAAGGTTGGCTAGAGTTTGGGGTGTGTGTGTGTGTGTGTGTTCTGTTGTTGTAAGAAAAATTCTGAATTAGGGGGAGTAAGAATTGGTGGGCATGTGAAAACATTGAAAGCATCATCAGTGTGTTCTGGTCAGCTCTTTTCACTTAGACTGGAGTACCTGCTTCTGTTCACCAGACAGTAGACCAAGACCAAGAGATGACTCTCCTTTTATATATGGTAGGCAAGAAATCAACAGGATAAAAGGATAACTATTAGTTTGAATATTGGAATTCGAATTCAGTAAGAGATGTGCTTGCCAAAGAAGCACGTTAAAAGCTCTCCTTATGAATTAGTGCTGTTAATGCAAACCCACACATCAGTAGAAGTTACACTGGCTTTATCAAAGTATTTTATGCAAATGTCCCGAGTTAATGGAGGGTTAGTACAGTAGAAAGAAATCAAGCACTTTCCGTTGAAATTATGGCGGGAACTGAATTAAAAAGAAAGGACGGTGATCAATGTCCTGTTGATCCATTAAAGTCTGCGTCATTTTCATTCTCTATCAAAACATGGAAACACTATGATCCGTGTCGCTAGACCCAGACTAGGGATTCCTAGTTCACTTGGCAACTGAAATTCCAATTAAGCCAGTGACCCCTGTTTGCTACTTGACTGACTCACAGAGATTCGCAACACAACTTGTTGTTCTGGCTGAGAAGTCCGCTGTCTTTTGTGATGAGGTAACTAGAGACTATAGAAAGAGGGTAGAGGGCTGGGAGAGACTGAGAGGAGGCAGCTGAGTGACTTGTCTGTATTCCCCGCGCTGTATTCAGGATCGTGGATCCATGTTCACATGGTCTCTGAGGGGGGCCCTTCATATCCAGGACTGTCAAATGCAGCAGGTTAGCTTACACTGAGTAAGCACCAAGCCAAGGGGCTGGGAGGAGGCAGAAACAAGGTTTACTCATTTTATTAAGAGGAACTGTACGGCAGACTTGTAAAATTGAAAATAAAAATTCAGTTCTCATATAATTTCTGGGTTTCCTATTACGGCCATTGCTGCACAAAACATATTACAAATTCTGTAAGAGAAAAGGTTGGCTAGAGTTTGGGGTGTGTGTGTGTGTGTGTGTTCTGTTGTTGTAAGAAAAATTCTGAATTAGGGGGAGTAAGAATTGGTGGGCCTGTGAAAACATTGAAAGCATCATCAGTGTGTTCTGGTCAGCTCTTTTCACTTAGACTGGAGTACCTGCTTCTGTTCACCAGACAGTAGACCAAGACCAAGAGATGACTCTCCTTTTATATATGGTAGGCAAGAAATCAGCAGGATAAAAGGATAACTATTAGTTTGAATATTGGAATTCGAATTCAGTAAGAGATGTGCTTGCCAAAGAAGCACGTTAAAAGCTCTCCTTATGAATTAGTGCTGTTAATGCAAACCCACACATCAGTAGAAGTTACACTGGCTTTATCAAAGTATTTTATGCAAATGTCCCGAGTTAATGGAGGGTTAGTACAGTAGAAAGAAATCAAGCACTTTCCTTGTTCATGAAGGAGACCACTGAGCTGGCAGAGGCTTTCAGGAGAGTTCTGATCAGAGCTTAGCATCCTGTTGATCTTACTGTTGTGCACAGTCAGTACAGGCATGCCAAGAAAGTTACACGTCAAGAGAAATGCTAACAGGTTAATGAGATTGATGCATAAGAGATGCTTAATATTCACTGGGTGAATGCATAGTTAAGTAGGTAGACAGTTTAAATAAAGCATAGCAAGAAGATTCATAGGTGCAGATTTAGAAAAGTTTTCCATTTAGGGCAGAACTTAAAGGAACACCGGCATTCATCAGAGCATAAATTAAGTGCAAGAGATAAAAGACATGTCTCTTTAGTAAACCATGTCAGATATTTTAACACTCTTTCTGAAAATCTTGGTTCTTGAAAATAGCTTTCAGTTTACTTGCTTCATGGTCACTCACAGATATGAGAGGTTGAATACACTTCTGTTACTTAAAAGCTTTAAAGTTCTGTAATTTTACATTATTTCTGTTTCGGTGGCAGTTGTTCCTGAAAAGCCAAGTTCAGAATACAAAGAGAAAACCATGAGAAAACTAAAGTTCTATACGAATTTTATGGCCATTTTGATTATTAAAGGTGTAAGAGATCAAATACACCTTCCCACCCAAGTTTGTTCGTGTCGTTTCATTGCTAAGTCACGTCCAACTCTTTGGCAACTCCATGAATTATAGCCTGCCAGGCTCCTCTGTTCATGGGATTTCCCAGGCAAGGATACTGGAGTAGGCTGCCATTTCCTTCTCCACATAAGATAACCTTTTGTTCATGCTTTACGTAAGTAGGAAACACCAGACATTGCTTTCATTCTAATTAGAAGAAATTTGAATATCTTATTCAGTACATACATTTTAAACTTTAAAACTTAAAGCCTATAATAAACCTGACAAATTTCTATTGAGGTACAAAAGTAACCTTTAGGGATGTGCCAATTAACCCCTCTGAGTTGAAAATACTTTCATAAATGTATTGTGATGGGTTTATGCCAGCCTGTTTAATTGCCAGGATAATTTATAACAATTCAGGTCATTAACATTATATTTATAAAGCAAGGAAAACTCATAATCTACCTTTTCTAATTAATGCATAAAGAAATCAAATTTCCTTGTTCATGAAGGAGACCACTGAGCTGGCAGAGGCTTTCAGTAGAGTTCTGATCAGAGCTTAGCATCCTGTTGATCTTACTGTTGTGCACAGTCAGTACAGGCATGCCAAGAAAGTTACACGTCAAGAGAAATGCTAACAGGTTAATGAGATTGATGCATAAGAGATGCTTAATATTCACTGGGTGAATGCATAGTTAAGTAGGTAGACAGTTTAAATAAAGCATAGCAAGAAGATTCATAGGTGCAGATTTAGAAAAGTTTTCCATTTAGGGCAGAACTTAAAGGAACACCGGCATTCATCAGAGCATAAATTAAGTGCAAGAGATAAAAGACATGTCTCTTTAGTAAACCATGTCAGATATTTTAACACTCTTTCTGAAAATCTTGGTTCTTGAAAAATAGCTTTCAGTTTACTTGCTTCATGGTCACTCACAGATATGAGAGGTTGAATACACTTCTGTTACTTAAAAGCTTTAAAGTTCTGTAATTTTACATTATTTCTGTTTCGGTGGCAGTTGTTCCTGAAAAGCCAAGTTCAGAATACAAAGAGAAAACCATGAGAAAACTAAAGTTCTATACGAATTTTATGGCCATTTTGATTATTAAAGGTGTAAGAGATCAAATACACCTTCCCACCCAAGTTTGTTCGTGTCGTTTCATTGCTAAGTCACGTCCAACTCTTTGGCAACTCCATGAATTATAGCCTGCCAGGCTCCTCTGTTCATGGGATTTCCCAGGCAAGGATACTGGAGTAGGCTGCCATTTCCTTCTCCACATAAGATAACCTTTTGTTCATGCTTTACGTAAGTAGGAAACACCAGACATTGCTTTCATTCTAATTAGAAGAAATTTGAATATCTTATTCAGTACATACATTTTAAACTTTAAAACTTAAAGCCTATAATAAACCTGACAAATTTCTATTGAGGTACAAAAGTAACCTTTAGGGATGTGCCAATTAACCCCTCTGAGTTGAAAATACTTTCATAAATGTATTGTGATGGGTTTATGCCAGCCTGTTTAATTGCCAGGATAATTTATAACAATTCAGGTCATTAACATTATATTTATAAAGCAAGGGAAAACTCATAATCTACCTTTTCTAATTAATGCATATATTGAAACAAAAATTATGATAGGTACATTTTTGTTCAGTAGTTAATATTGTAAATATCAGTGCTTAAAGAGAAAGGATTTTGTAAATAAGGGTAAAGAAGAAACGATAAACAACAGCTAGGAATGTAAAACTTTGGACTGAACATTTTCTTATGAAAATATGATTGTTTTATCTCTATAAACAAGTTAGGTGAAAGGAAATATAATAAGCTATTAAATTTTCTTTTTTCAGAGTCATGATTGTTGAACATTTTATGAGATCAGATTCTAAGGTGCATCTTTGCTTTCCAAGTTGTACTGTCTGGAACAAAATGAAACTAGTGTTACTCATCTCTTTATTATCTTTGGGAAGCCCACCATAAGCATTTTGGTTCTTATTTAAAAATTATGTTGAAGAGACAACTGAAAACACAAACCTTGTCTTTTCATCTAATTTATGGTTCATCGCCCCCCACGACACATACTCATACCAAATAAACATTAAGACTCATTAATTCAACTGAACTTAAATTGGATATTCACTTCTATCTAGTTGTGATGAAAACAGTAGGACTATTAATATCTTTCCTCTCCTCCTGTTTTCTAGTTCTGATCCTCCAAGATTCATTTAGACCTTCATATTTTAAGAGATTTGAAAATATTTTGATCAGGAATGTAATATCATGGCCATATCTATTTATTTATTTATTTATTTATTTTAAAGATTTATTTATTTATTTTGGGCGGGGGTTGGGTTGGGGAGGGAGGGCAGCGGGCGGGCCACTTCCATTGGTCTTTCATTTCTCTATTTTCATCCGTCTTTGTTCTTTGGCTCCTGTGGGCCTCCCATCGCAATGGCGTCTGTCTTGCAGAGCGCCGGCTCTGGGCGCATGCGCTCCAGAGCTCCGGCTCGCTGATTGGACGCATCGGTCCAGCCGCTCCGCGGCACGTGGGATCTTCCCAGGCCAGGGATCAAACCGGCGCCCCCTGCACTGCAAGGCCGTGTCCTTACCCACTGGACCACCAGGGGAAGCCCCGGCCATATCTATTTAATCAGTGCAAATATACACCTGATCTCTGAGAACATTCCTACTAGCAAAATAATGCTAATGATGAAAAAATACTTTAGGAGAATAAGCTCTTCATTGGTGAAATTGAAAATTAAAGACACATGCATTGAAAATATATCAATTTGAAACTCCAGTGTTCCAGGAACTATTCAGTAAGTGGAGTGATATACTTCATATTTAAAAAGTGTCAGTGATCCCTCTGAAAGTTCAGTTTCATTTGAACATGTTGTGGGGGCTTCCTTGGTGGTCCAGTGGGTAAAGAGTCCACCTTGCATTGCAAGGGGCACCGGTTCAATCCTGGCCCTGTAAGATTCCACTTGCTGCATAGCGGCTGGTGTGCCCAGAGCTAGTGCTCTGAAGTGCATGTGCCCACAGCCAGTGCTCTGCAAGGAGAGAGGCCACTGTGATGAAGCCCACACAGGCCAAAGAATAAAGATGATGGAAAAAAAAAGCAAAAAAACAACTGAAAACACAAACCTTGTCCTTTCATCTAATTTATGGTTCATCGCCCCCCATGACACATACTCATACCAAATAAACATTAAGACTCATTAATTCAACTGAACTTAAATTGGATATTCACTTCTATCTAGTTGTGATGAAAACAGTAGGACTATTAATATCTTTCCTCTCCTCCTGTTTTCTAGTTCTGATCCTCCAAGATTCATTTAGACCTTCATATTTTAAGAGATTTGAAAATATTTTGATCAGGAATGTAATATCATGGCCATATCTATTTATTTATTTATTTATTTATTTTAAAGATTTATTTATTTATTTTGGGCGGGGGTTGGGTTGGGGAGGGAGGGCAGCGGGCGGGCCACTTCCATTGGTCTTTCATTTCTCTATTTTCATCCGTCTTTGTTCTTTGGCTCCTGTGGGCCTCCCATCGCAGTGGCGTCTGTCTTGCAGAGCGCCAGCTCTGGGCGCATGCGCTCCAGAGCTCCGGCTCGCTGATTGGACGCATCGGTCCAGCCGCTCCGCGGCACGTGGGATCTTCCCAGGCCAGGGATCAAACCGGCGCCCCCTGCACTGCAAGGCCGTGTCCTTACCCACTGGACCACCAGGGGAAGCCCCGGCCATATCTATTTAATCAGTGCAAATATACACCTGATCTCTGAGAACATTCCTACTAGCAAAATAATGCTAATGATGAAAAAATACTTTAGGAGAATAAGCTCTTCATTGGTGAAATTGAAAATTAAAGACACATGCATTGAAAATATATCAATTTGAAACTCCAGTGTTCCAGGAACTATTCAGTAAGTGGAGTGATATACTTCATATTTAAAAAGTGTCAGTGATCCCTCTGAAAGTTCAGTTTCATTTGAACATGTTGTGGGGGCTTCCTTGGTGGTCCAGTGGGTAAAGAGTCCACCTTGCATTGCAAGGGGCACCGGTTCAATCCTGGCCCTGTAAGATTCCACTTGCTGCATAGCGGCTGGTGTGCCCAGAGCTAGTGCTCTGAAGTGCATGTGCCCACAGCCAGTGCTCTGCAAGGAGAGAGGCCACTGTGATGCGAAGCCCACACAGGCCAAAGAATAAAGATGGATGAAAAGAAAGAAATAAAAAACCAACCAAAAAAGCCAAAATTAAAAAAAAAAAAGTTGTGAAAAAGACATAATTTCAGCACTTGAACTTTACTTGTAATTAAATTGTCGATGATATCCCATTAATGTACATTAGTCAATCCTTTGGAAAATGTTTTCTTTGAAACATGGCAGTGTCATTGAGTAATGGTTTCTTGAGAAGCAACAGATGACACATGGACACAGTTTTACACATAAAATTAAAAATGTTAAGTAAAAGATTGATTTAAAAATATGTCTTGATACCTTTATCTAGCACACTCCATTCTTTTTGAGAGATAGCAAGTGAAATGTAATGAATCACATATGCATTCATTACACTCTGCCTGTAGCTTGCTATTGCTTTGAAATATGTTAAGGAAGTTGCCATAAGTCATCTCCTTGAACAAATATTATCAAGAGTAAAAATCTACTTAAGACTGGAAAATAAGAACTGTTATGAAAAAAGCAAAGGGAGGAAAGAGCGGGAATGAATATTTATGGGTACTTAAGGTAGGCCAAGAATGGTGCTAGAAATTAATACTTTTTATATTCATACCTACCCTAACACTAAGGTATTATTAATACCCTTTAAATAACCTGAAAATACTAACTTACTAAAAAAGAAATCACAAAGCTGCTATGCAGTAGAGTCAGAATTTGAACCCATGTCTACTTGATTCTAAGGCCAATACCCTTTTTACTTGATTCTTATGATATTCTAAATAAAACTAGTCATCTTTTCTTTTTTTGGCCACTTCTATTGGCCTTTCATTTATTTCCCTCTTTGTTCTTTGGCCTGTGTGGGCCTCCCATTGCAGTGGCCTCTCTCGCCGCAGAGCACCGGCTCTTGGCACATGTGCTCCAGAGTTCTGGCTCAGTAGTTGGACATATCAGTCCAGCCACTCCGTGGCACATGGGATCTTCCCAGGCCAGAGATCGAACCAGCGCCCCTTGCACTTCAAGGCCATGTCTCTACCCACTGGACCACCAGGGAAGCCCAAACTAGTTATCTTTTAACAAGGTCCATAAATTCATTGGATTCTTACAGTCATTTATTTCTTTAATTTTCAAATGATGTAACATTGGGACATAGGTGACCCCATTATAAGGCTGGAGTTTGAAACAACCCTGTGTTAACTAATGTTGCATTGGTTCTGAAGTAGAGTAGGGGACAAGCTACTCAGCTCAAGCAAATTGTCCTCAAAGTTATTTCCTTTCCTGCTCTTGAATCTAAATGTAATGTGTGTGGAAAGAAACAAAAAAGGCTTATTTTCATGGATACAATTCAAGGTAATAAATTTTTAAATAGTCATGAGATTATAATTTCTAAATCAAAAATTGTCATTCAAAACTTGGGAACATCTGTAGGCTGTTGATAAAAGGTCTTTGTTTGCACAAAACACAGTCATGTTAAGACAGGTTGATGCTGTATCTTAGCATGACGTGAAATTTTTAGACAAGTGTTTTTGTCTTCATCTTAATTGCTTAATTATTTTGTGTGCCCCTTGGTATTTCATAAAGGGAGCACTCTTTCATGCATCCCAGAATACATCTATCGGTTAATGGCACATTTTAACTAATTTGCCATTTTTAAAACATACATCTGCATTTAAAAACAATGTGCTTAAATCCAAAAATCTATTAATGTTGAAGTTGAGGAAATTAACATTTTTAACATACTGTCATACTCTGACAAAAATTAGCACGGAAGTTGATATCTATTGAAGAGATATTGCTCAAATATTAGTAAATGAGAAATTGAATAAATAGATGAGCGACACAAGAATTAGATCTTCATCTTTGCATTTTTTGACACAGCCTTCGCTGTAGAGAGTAACTTTTCTCTTTTTGCTTCCTGTCAAAATGTTCTCCAGGCACTAAACCTAGCTCAATATCACTGTCTCCTTCAAAGTTTTCTTCCTTCCTTCCAGGTGTCTCAAGTATAAATACAAGCAAAACCCTTGTTAAATTCAACCTTGCAGATGGGTGGAGGTCTGTCTCTTGAACTAGACAAGTAAACTCCTTTAAGAAACCCCAGGATGCTCAAAAATATGTGTGGGTTTTCAAGTGACTTAGACGGTCATAAATATTACGCTTTTACAATTAAGCATACTTATTTCACAGTTTCATAATTCCATTGCCAACTTGTGAGCATATTTATTTATCCAGTGAAACCATTATAATAATAATTTGAGAATATAATAATAATATGATAGTATGAGTACCATATTACTTTCTGTGTTATAAACATAACCCACCATTAGTCAATGGATGTAACTTCCCGTCAACTAGCGACTCTCTAATAGTCTTTTTCACAGAATTTATATAACCAATTATTAATGTGCTTTGGTTTAAGTCATGCTGTGAGAAACAAAAAGGCTTATTTTCATGGATACAATTCAAGGTAATAAATTTTTAAATAGTCATGAGATTATAATTTCTAAATCAAAAATTGTCATTCAAAACTTGGGAACATCTGTAGGCTGTTGATAAAAGGTCTTTGTTTGCACAAAACACAGTCATGTTAAGACAGGTTGATGCTGTATCTTAGCATGACGTGAAATTTTTAGACAAGTGTTTTTGTCTTCATCTTAATTGCTTAATTATTTTGTGTGCCCCTTGGTATTTCATAAAGGGAGCACTCTTTCATGCATCCCAGAATACATCTATCGGTTAATGGCACATTTTAACTAATTTGCCATTTTTAAAACATACATCTGCATTTAAAAACAATGTGCTTAAATCCAAAAATCTATTAATGTTGAAGTTGAGGAAATTAACATTTTTAACATACTGTCATACTCTGACAAAAATTAGCACGGAAGTTGATATCTATTGAAGAGATATTGCTCAAATATTAGTAAATGAGAAATTGAATAAATAGATGAGCGACACAAGAATTAGATCTTCATCTTTGCATTTTTGACACAGCCTTCGCTGTAGAGAGTAACTTTTCTCTTTTTGCTTCCTGTCAAAATGTTCTCCAGGCACTAAACCTAGCTCAATATCACTGTCTCCTTCAAAGTTTTCTTCCTTCCTTCCAGGTGTCTCAAGTATAAATACAAGCAAAACCCTTGTTAAATTCAACCTTGCAGATGGGTGGAGGTCTGTCTCTTGAACTAGACAAGTAAACTCCTTTAAGAAACCCCAGGATGCTCAAAAATATGTGTGGGTTTTCAAGTGACTTAGACGGTCATAAATATTACGCTTTTACAATTAAGCATACTTATTTCACAGTTTTATAATTCCATTGCCAACTTGTGAGCATATTTATTTATCCAGTGAAACCATTATAATAATAATTTGAGAATATAATAATAATATGATAGTATGAGTACCATATTACTTTCTGTGTTATAAACATAACCCACCATTAGTCAATGGATGTAACTTCCCGTCAACTAGCGACTCTCTAATAGTCTTTTTCACAGAATTTATATAACCAATTATTAATGTGCTTTGGTTTAAGTCATGCTGTGCTGAAATTCTTAGGAGGGAGTTTTTGTTCTATTACATCATAACTGTGATTAGAGTTGAAATCGAGTATTCCTCAGGAATACCTACTGGACAAAGACAGTCACAGCTTTCTTTGGTGTGATTACATTTGGTTAATTAAGTTGAGAATTCATGTCAAAGCCTTGACAGTGTTATGATTCCAATTGTGGTGGCATGAGCTTTTATTTTTGGAGGGTGGTTCTTTTCTATTCTTTTTATTCTACTTCATTGAAGGTAAAGTTGTTACAAATGAAAGTTTATAAACAGTGTTCAGGTACCCTTTGTTGTTTTTAGTCACTAAGTCTTGTCTGACTCTTGGTGACTCCATGGACTGAGACCCATAGGCTCCTATGTCTGAGGGATGTCCCTGGCAAGAATACTGGAGTGAGTTGCTGTTTTCTTCTCAAGGGGATCTTCCCAATCCAGGGGTAGAGCTCACATCTCCTGCTTGGCAGGTGAATTCTTTACTGCTGAGCCACCACGAAAGCTCTCAGGTCCCCTGCTACACTTTTAATATATTTTACCTCTAAATGATAGTGGAGAAACCACACAATTGTGTAAGCTAGTAGCCTGTGCATACAAGGGTCATAATTCATAGTTCAGTGCATCATAATTTTTTATTTTCACAGAATTAGGATAATTAGTGTTCTGCATATGCTTTTTGAATGGGTGAATGGAATGAATGAACACATGAGTGATTGTTGTCAGCTGCTATGCTCAACCTCTGTATGTTAATATGCTGTTCTTTCAAGGAACTGGCCACATACCTGCATGAATCACCCCCAAATGATGGAAGGATCAAAGGATAGGAGGGATGCATAATGTACACTGGGTGAAGCATGGAGAGTCCACCATGTTTTATTTATAACTATCCCAACTGTTTGTGAAGCAAGGCTATCATTTTACGTAAAAATTTCATTCATGATAGGTTGAATAGGACTGTATACCCTGAAAATCACACTGAAGGCTACACCTTAAATTAATTTTCTTCATTGGTGGTTGTAGCTTGACAATGTTTGAATTCATTTAATTGTACGGAGATACATATATATATATATGCACACCAGCATTTAGAACCTGCATTTATATTCATTAATTAAACATAAATTATAGATATATCTACATTTGTATGTACTGTATATATATATATAAATATGTAAATCTATACATATAGCTCTATATAATGCTACATAAATACAGAATGATAAACAGTGGAGGCTGCTCCTGGGGACAAATTCTTAGGATGATGCTCCAGAGTAATTATCAGAGATAGTGAGATGAAAGCTGTCAGCAAAGAGGGTAGAGTAGCCCATAAAAGGCAACAGAAATTATATGTCACTATCTTAATGCCCCTGTAGTAGAATGGTTAGATATATAATGAATGATTTAGAAGGTCATCTAATTCAAAAGTCTTTTTCTAAAGCTATACTCTCAAGTCTTACTAAATGTTTTTTTGATTAGTAGATACATATTATACACACACACACACAGACATATACACCTATGGGATGTTTGATGAAGGACTTATTCAATGTATGGCAATCACCCCACTAGATACTAAGAATAGAGAGGTACATTTTTGTTGAAGATTTCATAAAAAAGATTCTCATAAGCCTCTTAGTAACATGTTCTACAGTCCCTTATTATCTTGTAGATGTTTTGCTGTTTTACTGTCACCTGATATCTTCTCATGGAAATGGAAAACCCATTAAGAAAATAACACAAGTCAAGCTAAGATAAATATAGTCTATAATTGGAATTAAAGACAATGACATTGGGTCATGTTGGAAGAAATCCAAATGCATCTTCCTTGCCGCAAATTATTGTTTCCTATTAAGAATAGGGTTAGAACACATGTTTTTTTATGTTAATATGCTGTTCTTTCAAGGAACTGGCCACATACCTACATGAATCACCCCCAAATGATGGAAGGATCAAAGGATAGGAGGGATGCATAATGTACACTGGGTGAAGCATGGAGAGTCCACCATGTTTTATTTATAACTATCCCAACTGTTTGTGAAGCAAGGCTATCATTTTACGTAAAAATCTCATTCATGATAGGTTGAATAGGACTGTATACCCTGAAAATCACACTGAAGGCTACACCTTAAATTAATTTTCTTCATTGGTGGTTGTAGCTTGACAAACAATGTTTGAATTCATTTAATTGTACGGAGATACATATATATATATATACACACCAGCATTTAGAACCTGCATTTATATTCATTAATTAAACATAAATTATAGATATATCTACATTTGTATGTACTGTATATGTATATATAAATATGTAAATCTATACATATAGCTCTATATAATGCTACATAAATACAGAATGATAAACAGTGGAGGCTGCTCCTGGGGACAAATTCTTAGGATGATGCTCCAGAGTAATTATCAGAGATAGTGAGATGAAAGCTGTCAGCAAAGAGGGTAGAGTAGCCCATAAAAGGCAACAGAAATTATATGTCACTATCTTAATGCCCCTGTAGTAGAATGGTTAGATATATAATGAATGATTTAGAAGGTCATCTAATTCAAAAGTCTTTTTCTAAAGCTATACTCTCAAGTCTTACTAAATGTTTTTTTGATTAGTAGATACATATTATACACACACACACACAGACATATACACCTATGGGATGTTTGATGAAGGACTTATTCAATGTATGGCAATCACCCCACTAGATACTAAGAATAGAGAGGTACATTTTTGTTGAAGATTTCATAAAAAAGATTCTCATAAGCCTCTTAGTAACATGTTCTACAGTCCCTTATTATCTTGTAGATGTTTTGCTGTTTTACTGTCACCTGATATCTTCTCATGGAAATGGAAAACCCATTAAGAAAATAACACAAGTCAAGCTAAGATAAATATAGTCTATAATTGGAATTAAAGACAATGACATTGGGTCATGTTGGAAGAAATCCAAATGCATCTTCCTTGCCGCAAATTATTGTTTCCTATTAAGAATAGGGCTTAGAATTTCCAATTATAAACTTATGTTCAATTTAAATAGTATTACTGATACTCTTCAAGATAGTGCTTTCTTTGTATATACATAGACATTACTGAGTTAACCATTCAACCATTTACATACGTTAACCATTACGTATTTTAGGAATACTTTGCTTTCCAAATCTGGATGGATTTATGGTGATACACATACATGATGCCCAATCCCACTTTGAACCAATAAAGCAAACTTGAGAAGGGAAGATACTTTTAATGCTAGAAATGTCTTGGCTTGGATCCTCACATCCCTATCATGTTGGCTTGGGAAACAAATACTGTGGCTCGAGTAAGTCTTGGATGCACCCAATCTAGAATCATCTAGAAGTTCTCAATATGCACTGTTAGTATTTTCTAGGTAGCGCTTGTCTACAGCTGAGAATGTACTGAAGACCACAGACTGTCCACCTCATGGTCTTCAATATTGGGAACAAAAAAAGGACTGCACTAAGATATATTCACTCTTTTTAGGATTGTTTTTTGGAAACTACACTTCCAGGACTATCCACTCATTACTAGAATTTTTTTATTTTCTGAAAATCATCATGTGAAGTAATCAGTGCCTATCTCTAAGCCTCTGAGAGCCTCTACAATTAAAGAGAAAGAAATATTTTTAAAGAACACTCAAATATTAGGGTTATTATTGTTCTGTAAGATATTAAATAGCTTTGTGCCTAAAAAAAGAGAGATGTCTCTCTGTATGTGCTGTATAAAAAGAAAATGTAGCAAAGGCAAAAGATTTATTTGCTTATCTGGTTCATTTTAACCTCACAACTTAACACTCAGATTTGTAATGTGCAAGCTACTTAGAGAGCTGAACCGCATATTTTCATTTAGAACTCCAGCATGTTCTTGGAACAAAGTGAACCAGCAAATGATTTTGCCCTTTCATGAATAAAAGAAGCCTTAATGAAAAAACACTTCATTATAATAGTGCTTATGATAAAGAATTTTCCCCAACATATAAAATATCAACAATTTTAACGTGAAGAACAAAAACTGCTTTTTGTTTGTTGTGCAGAACAGTGAACCGCTAAACCCGGAACTTAAAGCATTAATTATTTTCTAATCTTTCTGAAAATTTTCTTATTAGTTATTACATTACTGTAATTGACATATTGGGAATAATTATATATTAAAAATTACTTCTTTTTTAGATTAATAGCTAATGAATTTTGACCATACAAAATGCATAATATCTGCTTTATATTACAATATTTTAGTCTCAGATTTTTTTTTTTAAATAGATTTCTACAAAATAAAAACTAGAGACAGGAGACAACCTAATTGAGAAGTAAATACACTGTGGTTTTAAAATGATCCACTGTTGAATAGCCTAGATATATGTGAATCATATGACCCTGATTAATTTCAGTTTACTTAAAGTTATTTGAAAACTGAAATAGTCTCTTAATAAGAGTCAAGATCTCATCTATAAAAATATACAAAGCTTGCGTGTCAAATTACTTAATGTTATTAAAGGTAATCTCTTCTCCTAGAACATATTGGTATTCAATAGCTTTTAGGTAGCGCTTGTCTACAGCTGAGAATGTACTGAAGACCACAGACTGTCCACCTCATGGTCTTCAATATTGGGAACAAAAAAAGGACTGCACTAAGATATATTCACTCTTTTTAGGATTGTTTTTGAAACTACACTTCAAGGACTATACACTCAATACTAGAATTTTTTTATTTTCTGAAAATCATCATGTGAAGTAATCAGTGCCTATCTCTAAGCCTCTGAGAGCCTCTACAATTAAAGAGAAAGAAATATTTTTAAAGAACACTCAAATATTAGGGTTATTATTGTTCTGTAAGATATTAAATAGCTTTGTGCCTAAAAAAAGAGAGATGTCTCTCTGTATGTGCTGTATAAAAAGAAAATGTAGCAAAGGCAAAAGATTTATTTGCTTATCTGGTTCATTTTAACCTCACAACTTAACACTCAGATTTGTAATGTGCAAGCTACTTAGAGAGCTGAACCGCATATTTTCATTTAGAACTCCAGCATGTTCTTGGAACAAAGTGAACCAGCAAATGATTTTGCCCTTTCATGAATAAAAGAAGCCTTAATGAAAAAACACTTCATTATAATAGTGCTTATGATAAAGAATTTTCCCCAACATATAAAATATCAACAATTTTAACGTGAAGAACAAAAACTGCTTTTTGTTTGTTGTGCAGAACAGTGAACCGCTAAACCCGGAACTTAAAGCATTAATTATTTTCTAATCTTTCTGAAAATTTTCTTATTAGTTATTACATTACTGTAATTGACATATTGGGAATAATTATATATTAAAAATTACTTCTTTTTTAGATTAATAGCTAATGAATTTTGACCATACAAAATGTATAATATCTGCTTATATTACAATATTTTAGTCTCAGATTTTTTTTTAAAAATAGATTTCTACAAAATAAAAACTAGAGACAGGAGACAACCTAATTGAGAAGTAAATACACTGTGGTTTTAAAATGATCCACTGTTGGATAGCCTAGATATATGTGAATCATATGACCCTGATTAATTTCAGTTTACTTAAAGTTATTTGAAAACTGAGATAGTCTCTTAATAAGAGTCAAGATCTCATCTATAAAAATATACAAAGCTTGCATGTCAAATTACTTAATGTTATTAAAGGTAATCTCTTCTCCTAGAACATATTGGTGTCCAATAGCTTTTAGGAGTGAGTCTTCCAGAGTTTATTTTGATTTTAATCATAATGAAGTGGATATATAAGTATAATAAAGATAGTACCTGCTCAAAGGGTTTCATGTGTCCCTTGGTTAATTTCTAAGGTGACATTCAGTATCTACCGTTTGCACTCTATCCATCCTTGTATCTACAAAGGAACATCTTCAATTGTCTAATTGGTCTTTTGTGTAAGGCTGCTCCCACAGAGGAATGGCAATATAGGAACCCACATTCCCTTTTGTCTCTATCAGATCAGGATACTTCATAGGCAGATGGCAAGTATGCCAAACATCTATTTCTCTGAACATTTTTAAAAGTGTGGTAAGGTTCTGTGTTCATGGTGAAATTTAATTGAAACCTCTAATGAATTATGGCTTCTGATAAAATACTCATATTCATTCTTTAAGTTATAGATAAAGTTTCTTTCTAATATATTTAAGAAAATTTCATATCAGGTAGGACTTAAGCAAAGAATTTTAAGAAAGGAGATTTCATATAGCTACATTCTTTCTTGGTATACAAGGAGGTGCACGATCAAACTATAGCGTTTAAGAAAAGCGATCAGTTGTACTTTTAATGTATGAAGGAAAAATTACTATGTGGTTGGTATTAGGACTTCTGCCCATTTTTGTGCTTTATACTAAAATGAATGCTGACCATAATCATAAGGATAAATTTTAAATGAATGGACTATAAAATGTTCATGAATATTTTAAGTGTCTTATTTCAGATAACAAAATACTTAAAACATACTACTGCTTTATTAATCATTACTACTCATTAATTTTAAAGTTTGACATTTTAATTTTAATGTATGCAGCACATACTTTCAGTTTATTCTCCCATAATGCATAGCAGTACTTTAGAAATGTCTGCCAATTATTTGACATATATGTGTGAGACCAACCAATATAAAATGTTTATCTGACTATTGATGAGCTATTGTTGTCTTCATTTCTTATCACTGCAAAAGGTGGAAATAAACTTGAAGGACAGTATATTGATCTTTTAAAAAATAAAAATTTATACATGGATATACACATGCATTTGGTAGAGGGATGGGCTGAGTTGGATAGATTCACTTTTTTTCAAGAACAATTATAAATCTGTTTTATTTTTATTTTGGTTTTATTTTTATTATTGCGGATGCTACAGCTACTGTCTTTAGACACTCCTCTGTAGACAATCAAGAGATCTCTTCAGCATGCTTAGTGTCAGTGGGCCAAAAGTTTCCTCAGTTTTTGTTTGATTGAAAATGTTTTCATTTGATCTCATTTTTTAAAAAAGGTATTTCTATTGTTTGGATTAGAATATTGTTTCTGTTCTGGATTAGAAAGTTTTCCTTCCCATGCTTTATGCTACTCAGTTAACTTTTGACTTGTATTGTTTCTCCTGAAATGTCAACCATCAGTCTGATATGGCTCCTTTGAGGCCAATATATTATTTATTTTTTGGTTGTTTTTTGTCTTTCCTTTTATTCTTTTGTTTTCAGTAGTTTTATGATTATGTACCCAACTGATCTCCTTAGATTTCTGTTGCTTGGCGTTTGGAACATTTCTTAAATATGACTTCACATCTTTCATCAGCTTTGGAAGATTCTTGGTTGTTATCTCTTCAGAGGTAGTTTTGCACCTATCTTTCCCCATTAATGCCTCCAGTTATTCATATTTTTCTCTTTTACTCTTTGCCATTTTCTTGTATTCTTTTATTAATAATTCTTCTTTTAATGTATTTTCATACATTTTTGCTTTCTCTGCTGTCATTTGTACATTTTGTATCCAAAATACAACATTATTTTACCTACCTCCTGGCAGGCAGATAGATGGGAGAAACCTCTTAAACCAATTAGAACCTGAGATAGTAGGAGGCTAATTTCAAACTGTGCAAGTCTATGAACCCCTGGTTGACTCCCAGGATGTGTTACAGGACTCCAGAGTCAGAAACTTGGCTATTTAAAAGGACCACTCCTCCTTGAAGGTACCAGAATAATGGATTTTGTCTGCATTTTTTCAAGATCGATGAATACTCTGCTCTAAATTTCAGCAGCTTTCTGATAAATGTCTTAATTATTTTCCTGCAAATCTGAAGATTTTAACAAACATCTTGTGAAAAGAGCTGCTGAATGAGACACACTTCCAGCTGTCTCCATTCTTACCAGGACATGAGCCTTGGCAAATGCATTGAAGGGAAATGGGGTTTGTAGAAGATCAGGTCATCTCTCTGTGGTTTCTCTCCAACTGAGACATTGGCTCCTCAAGTTCTAGTTAGCTCCATAACTCTTTTTTTTTTTAATTTATTTTTTTAAATTTTATTTTATATTGGAATATAGTTGATTTACAATGTTGTGTTCGTTTCAGGGGTACAGCAAAGTCATTCAGCTATACATATATAAATATCCATTCATTTTTAGATTCATTTTCCCTATAAGTTATTACAGAGTATTGACTTCCCTGTGCTATACAGTAGGCCCTTGTTGACTACCTACTTTATATATAGTAGTGTACATATGTTAATCCCAACCTCCTAATTTATCCCTTTCTTTACCTTTCCCCTTTGGTAAAGTCTGTGAGTCTATTTCTGTTTTGTAAATGAGTTCACTTTTATCACTTTTTGTATTGCATAGGTAAGTGATCAGTTCAGTTCAGTCACTCAGTTGTGACTGACTCTTTGTGGCCCCATGGACTGCAGCATGCCAGGCTTTCCTGTCCTTTGCCATCTCCCACAGCTTTCTCAAACTCATGTCCATGACTCAGTGATGCCATTCAACCATCTTATCTGCTGTCATCCTCTTCTCCTTCTGATTTCTATTTTCCCAGCATCAGAGTCTTTTCCAATGAGTCATCTCTTTATATCATGTGGTCAAAGTACTGTAGCTTCAGCTTCAGCATCATTCCTTCCAATGAATATTCAGGGATGATTTACTTTAGGACTGACTGGTTTGATCTCCTTGCCGTCCAAGGGACTCTCAAGAGTCTTCTCCAACACCACAGTTCAAAGGCATCAATTCTTCAGTGCTTAGCCTTCTTTTTGGTCTAACTCTCACATCCATATATGACTACTAGGAAAACCATAGCTTTGACTAGATGGATTTTTGTCATATGATTTAGGTGATATCATATGATATCTACCTTTCTCTGTCTGACTTACTTCACTTAGTATCATAACCACAACTCTTCTTTAGACATATTTATTTGCTTGTTTGTTCATATTTACCTAGTGCTTCCAAATGTTATCAAAAGGAATGTTAGTCCACTAACATGCCATTCTATCATGGTCAGAAAAGCAAATTCTTCTTTTATATTTTGAATTTAATGTCAACAAACTTAGTCAAAATGTTTAGAAGAAATAAATTATACTTATATGGTATAATATAGATACCTAATTATACCTACAGAGATATGAATATAGCAACACCAAAGGAGTTTCAGGATCTTTAACTTGATTTTCTTTTCATTAGCTTCCAATGAACATTATTCTTACAAAATGACCAAGTCATTGATTTTAGAACAACCATTTTAAATAACCCATTTTGTATAAAACAATAAATTCCAAATAAAACCATATTAATGTGGCTCAAATCAATTGTAATTAAGTTCCAACTAATAGTGCTCTTTCTTACTTAATCACAAACACACTATTAACTGAACAGAAAGTAGAGGCAATATAATGCAGTACCAATTTGACCTCTTTGTCACTGAGGTGAGATTTTTTTTCAGGCTTGTGGTTTTCTAAGTAATCTTCATTTCTCCCATGAAGTCCATAAAGATGGGAAAGTGTCAGCACTCAATGCTGTTTCTGTCACAGTTATAACTGTTATTGCTAAAATTGCCTAAAGCTGATAAATATCCTTAAAGATATTCTGTAGATGTGCCCAACACTATAGTACACCTGTTCCTTTAACTGAAGTCATCATCCAAACCTGTCTGTGAGATACTGTCTCTGAATTTTTCATCAGTGTCATTGCAGCATTTGATTAACATATCTGCCTTATTGTGTTGCGTTAGTCACTCAGTCATGTCTAGCTCTTTGCAACACTAGGGACTGTACAGCCCACCAGGCTCCTCTGTCCATGGCATTTTCCAGGCAAGAATACTGGAGTGGGTAACCATTCCCTTCTCCAGATCTTCCTGACCCAGGGATCAAACTTGGGTCTCTTCTGCATTGCAGGCAGATTCTTTACCATTTGTACCATGAGGGAAGCCTTCAGGAGAACCTACCGTAAAGCCAGACTTCCAGTGGAGCATCGCAGCCAAGAAGCCTGAGATACATCCTAGTCATGTGTATCAATAACTTTTTCCTTTAAATTCGTTAGTAGTTTTGTATGGTGTGGATGACCAGATTTCATAACAGTTGGGACAACACTAGTGGCAAGCTGGAAGGCAGCTAAGCTTACATGCCCACAAGGTTACCTTCCTATCCAGGACTGAGCCTCATTCCACATAACGGGATATGGGTGAGTGTAAAATTGGAGGGATCTACAAGGTGGTATGTGGTGAGCTGAGTTTCAGGATCTTTAACTTGATTTTCTTTTCATTAGCTTCCAATGAACATTATTCTTACAAAATGACCAAGTCATTGATTTTAGAACAACCATTTTAAATAACCCATTTTGTATAAAACAATAAATTCCAAATAAAACCATATTAATGTGGCTCAAATCAATTGTAATTAAGTTCCAACTAATAGTGCTCTTTCTTACTTAATCACAAACACACTATTAACTGAACAGAAAGTAGAGGCAATATAATGCAGTACCAATTTGACCTCTTTGTCACTGAGGTGAGATTTTTTTTTCAGGCCTGTGGTTTTCTAAGTAATCTTCATTTCTCCCATGAAGTCCATAAAGATGGGAAAGTGTCAGCACTCAATGCTGTTTCTGTCACAGTTATAACTGTTATTGCTAAAATTGCCTAAAGCTGATAAATATCCTTAAAGATATTCTATAGATGTGCCCAACACTATAGTACACCTGTTCCTTTAACTGAAGTCATCATCCAAACCTGTCTGTGAGATACTGTCTCTGAATTTTTCATCAGTGTCATTGCAGCATTTGATTAACATATCTGCCTTATTGTGTTGCGTTAGTCACTCAGTCATGTCTAGCTCTTTGCAGCACTAGGGACTGTACAGCCCACCAGGCTCCTCTGTCCATGGTATTTTCCAGGCAAGAATACTGGAGTGGGTAACCATTCCCTTCTCCAGATCTTCCTGACCCAGGGAACAAACTTGGGTCTCTTCTGCATTGCAGGCAGATTCTTTACCATTTGTACCATGAGGGAAGCCTTCAGGAGAACCTACCGTAAAGCCAGACTTCCAGTGGAGCATCGCAGCCAAGAAGCCTGAGATACATCCTAGTCATGTGTATCAATAACTTTTTCCTTTAAATTCGTTAGTAGTATTGTATGGTGTGGGTGACCAGATTTCATAACAGTTGGGACAACACTAGTGGCAAGCTGGAAGGCAGCTAAGCTTACATGCCCACAAGGTTACCTTCCTATCCAGGACTGAGCCTCATTCCACATAACGGGATATGGGTGAGTGTAAAATTGGAGGGATCTACAAGGTGGTATGGTGGTTAAGACTCTGCCTGAGAATGCAGGAGAAGAAAGAGACACAGGTTTGATCCCTGGGTCAGGAAGTTCCCTTGGAGAAGGAAATGACAACTCATTACAGTATTCTTGCCTAGAAAATGCCATAGAAAGAGAAGTATCAGGGGCTACAGTCCATGAAGTTGCAAAGAGTCAGATATGACTGAGCGACTGAGCACACACGCTCCATGCTCTGCTTCTGGTCTTCTCGGTGGAGACCTCAAGTCCCATCCATTGTTGTGTATCTTGACATGCCCTCTAGTGGACCATGTGCTCTGATGGACAAGAATGGTGTGGACTAAGGAAGAATTTGGGATCCTCAATACCTTTCCCCTCTGATGTTCCTGTGTCTCCTGCCCTCCTGCTGTCTCTGTCTGCCATGATTGCAGTCTATATATTTACGGTTTTTCTATTAAAGATTTTTTTAAAAACTTTTATTTTACTTTTAACTTTTACAGAGATTTGTTGTTTACAGATATGTATGTTCCCAGATTAGTCATATGTATATCCCCCCTTCCCACCCCTCTTGACCGTCACACAGCACCCCTGAAGGATCTGCTTTTCTCACAGAGCAATGACTATAGCTATTTTCTTCACGTATGATAGTACAGGCCTTCATTCTACTTCCTTTATGCCTCCCATCCACTGTTCCTTCCCCACAGTGTCCATATGTCCATTGTCCATGTCTTTTTGATGGTCAAAAACTTTTACTGTACATATATTTTTTAAAAAACATCAATTTTTGAGACACAATTCTGTAACTGCATAATTGCAAACTTTAAGGACTGAAATCCTCTTTAAGCCATTAAGACATTCAGACTTTAACCATGTGTGAACTGTATCTGCTTAGTTGTTCAGTGGTGTCCGACTGTTTATGAACTCATGAACTGCAGCCTGCCAGGCTCCTCTGTTCATGGGGATACTCCAGGCAAGAAAACGGGAGTGGATTGCCATTTCCTTCTCCAGGGGATCTTCCTGACCCAGGGAGAAAACCTGCACCTCCTGCTTTGACAGGCAGTTCCTTACCACTAAGCCACTTGCTAAAATGTTGACTTTTTAGGGACTGGATTTAAATCCAGTTGTACCATACCTGGGAAAACACTGTCCTTATTCCTTCCTTTTTAGTTCTTATCTGTATTTATCAACGTCAATTTCAGGAAAACTCACCCAATCTTTATCTTAATTTCTCTTCCAAGTCTATTTTAAACAGGACTGTTCCAAGGTCTGCCTCTTGATTTATATTTTTTGTGTGTCTGTGGTTTTTGATAGACACTATCTGTAACCACTAGCAATCATTCCTTTGTTTTCTGTCACTGTCTTTTTTTGTCATTTTGAGAATGTGAGAGATCTGAAATGATAAGAGTATTTGACCTTTGGAGATGGCTTCTTTCGTCCAGTATTAACGCTGTTGCGAATGATCCACAGTACTTTGTGTTTCGATAGTTTGTTCCTTGTTTACTGATGAGTACTATGCCATAGTGTGGATGAACTACACATTACTTAATGTCTAGGTTATTTTCAGATTGCTACCATTACCAACATTACTGCTATTTATCTGGGATACATGCCCAGAGTGTAATTGTTGAGTCATATGTATATCCCCCCTTCCCACCCCTCTTGACCGTCACACAGCACCCCTGAAGGATCTGCTTTTCTCACAGAGCAATGACTATAGCTATTTTCTTCACATATGATAGTACAGGCCTTCATTCTACTTCCTTTATGCCTCCCATCCACTGTTCCTTCCCCACAGGGTCCATATGTCTATTGTCCATGTCTTTTTGAGGGTCAAAAACTTTTACTGTACATATATTTTTTAAAAAACATCAATTTTTGAGACACAATTCTGTAACTGCATAATTGCAAACTTTAAGGACTGAAATCCTCTTTAAGCCATTAAGACATTCAGACTTTAACCATGTGTGAACTGTATCTGCTTAGTTGTTCAGTGGTGTCCGACTGTTTGTGAACTCATGAACTGCAGCCTGCCAGGCTCCTCTGTTCATGGGGATACTCCAGGCAAGAAAACGGGAGTGGATTGCCATTTCCTTCTCCAGGGGATCTTCCTGACCCAGGGAGAAAACCTGCGCCTCCTGCTTTGACAGGCAGTTCCTTACCACTAAGCCACTTGCTAAAATGTTGACTTTTTAGGGACTGGATTTAAATCCAGTTGTACCATACCTGGGAAAACACTGTCCTTATTCCTTCCTTTTTAGTTCTTATCTGTATTTATCAACGTCAATTTCAGGAAAACTCACCCAATCTTTATCTTAATTTCTCTTTCAAGTCTATTTTAAACAGGACTGTTCCAAGGTCTGCCTCTTGATTTATATTTTTGTGTGTCTGCGGTTTTTGATAGACACTATCTGTAACCACTAGCAATCATTCCTTTGTTTTCTGTCACTGTCTTTTTTTGTCATTTTGAGAATGTGAGAGATCTGAAATGATAAGAGTATTTGACCTTTGGAGATGGCTTCTTTCATCCAGTATTAACGCTGTTGCGAATGATCCACAGTACTTTGTGTTTCAATAGTTTGTTCCTTGTTTACTGATGAGTAGTATGCCATAGTGTGGATGAACTACACATTACTTAATGTCTAGGTTATTTTCAGATTGCTACCATTACCAACATTACTGCTATAAACAGCTGTGTACCGATTTTTGCATGGACATAAGTCTTCATTTATCTGGGATACATGCCCAGAGTGTAATTGTTGAGTCATATGCTAGTTGCACGTTTATTTATTTTTTAAAAAAAAACTGCTACACTAGTTCTGAGTGCAAAATATATGAACGATCTAGGTTCTCCACATTCTTATCACAAAAGGATGTTGGAACAAAGCACAAGATGACATCTGTATTTTCATGTCATTACTAATTTTTTTTTTAATTTAAAATTCAGCCATTCTTCTTAAGGTAGTGAGATCTCATTGTGACATTAACTTCCATTTCTCCAGTGGCTAAAGAGGTCATACATCATTTTATGTGCTTCTTTGCATCTGTGTCTCATCTTCCAATGAATGCCTCTTTATGTCTTTGGCACATTAATGTGTTTTTGCTCTTCTTTTCAATGTTGAGATTTGAGAGGACTTTAAGTAACTCTACACTAGTCATTTATCTGATGTGGTTTGCAAGTATTTTCTCCATGTCTGGCTTGTCATTTCACCTTCTTAAACAAATCCCTTGCAGAGTGAAAGTTTTGATTTTGATGAAATCCAATGTACCAATTTTTTCTTTTATAGAACCTTTCTTTTTAAAAAGGAAAAGAAATAAAGCACAGAGAAAACAAGTGATTTGCTCAAATCCTTACAGCAAAGAAAGCCAGCTTATGGACTTTTTCTCTTGTTTCTAGTTATCGGTTCACATAAATGCATAGCTCAGTCATACTGTTCCATCTATCTGGGCCATTCTTATTTCTGTTGACATACAGGTGTACTATAAATTTTTTCTTTTATATTTTTGATTAAATGCATTTGTGCTTATCATGACCTTTGGTAAATCATCTGTTCTTATATACAGTTAAGCACAATTTGAACTATTTTTAATTTTATTTTGCATCATTCCAAATAGTGAAGGATGGGGAAGCCTGGCATGCTGCAGTCCATGAGGTTGAAAAGAAACCAAGCGACTGAACAACAAAAAGCATTTATGATGCATCATCTCTAGGCACTGATAGAAAAGTTTTGCCTTTGTGGTAATTACAATTAGGTGGGTATGTCTTGAATTCCAGATTCAAGCTGAATTAACTAAGAAGCAAAAAAACAAAAAACAAAACAAACCCAAACAATTCCATTAGGAATGACTTTGGATTTGGAGAGAAGAAGATAGATCCACGGGCCAGTACTCAACTCTGTAATGATCACTATTCATGTAGTTGTTATAGTGCAAAGGAATCTGGATGGCTCTTCAACTGTGGAATTCAAGTTTAGCCAAAACATGGAGGGTGACAGAACCTACTGGAAACCTAAGTTGAAATGTATAAGTAAATTTATAACTCACAGAAGTCTGGATGTGAAAGTTAAAATGAGAATAGAATGTGAAATATAAATTTATGAATATTATTTATGAATAGTAGTTAAACAGGAATATTTTAAACATAAATGTATAAATGCTATTTAAATATACATTCATAAATACTATTCTAACATGCAAAATAGTTTGAACCATATGAAACTGCCAATATATGATTTTTTTCAAATAAAGTGACTACTTCACATGATTCAACCTAATATTAAAATACTTATCAACATTGGGGGGAAGATACAGAAGACAGAAAGAAATCATATATGAGAAGGAGGCCCTTATCATTCTTAGAAGGGCACCAATCGAAAACTATCTTAAGAATCATATTAAAATATTTATCTTCAAGTTAAAATGTGCAATTATTAACTTTCAGATACCAGTCAAATTCATCTTGTGGCTGTCTAAATATTCTTTCAGCTTTGTTGATGTATAATTGACTAATAAAACTGTAAGCTCTTTAAAATGCACATTGTGTGGATCTGATACGTATTTGCATGGTGAAGGGATTCCTCCCATCTAGCTAACACTCCACCACTTCACATACTCACCTTTTTATTTAGTGAGAACATTTAATTTCTACTCTCTCAGGAAATCTCAACTATACAATACAGTTTAATTAACTGTTATCCTCACATTATACCTTAGATCTTCAGCTCTTATTCATCTCATAGCTGAAAGTCTGTATCTTTTTAGAAACCTCTCACTATTTCCCTGGAGGAGGAAATGGCAACCTATTCCACTCTTCTTGCCTGGAAAATCCCATGGACAGAGGAGCCTGGCAGGTTACAGTCCATGGGGTCAACTGGCAGGGAGCTGAATTAACTAAGAACAAAAAATAAAACAAACCCAAACAATTCCATTAGGAATGGCTTTGGATTTGGAGAGAAGAAGATAGATCCATGGGCCAGTATTCAACTCTGTAATGATCACTATTCATGTAGTTGTTATAGTGCAAAGGAATCTGGATGGCTCTTCAACTGTGGAATCAAAGTTTAGCCAAAACATGGAGGGTGACAGAACCTACTGGAAACCTAAGTTGAAATGTATAAGTAAATTTATAACTCACAGAAGTCTGGATGTGAAAGTTAAAATGAGAATAGAATGTGAAATATAAATTTATGAATATTATTTATGAATAGTAGTTAAACTTAGGAATATTTTAAATATAAATGTATAAATGCTATTTAAATATACATTCATAAATACTATTCTAACATGCAAAATAGTTTGAACCATATGTAACTGCCAATATATGATTTTTTTCAAATAAAGTGACTACTTCACATGATTCAACCTAATATTAAAATACTTATCAACATTGGGGGGAAGATACAGAAGACAGAAAGAAATCATATATGAGAAGGAGGCCCTTATCATTCTTAGCAGGGCACCAATCGAAAACTATCTTAAGAATCATATTAAAATATTTATCTTCAAGTTAAAATGTGCAATTATTAACTTTCAGATACCAGTCAAATTCATCTTGTGGCTGTCTAAATATTCTTTCAGCTTTGTTGATGTATAATTGACTAATAAAACTGTAAGCTCTTTAAAATGCACATTGTGTGGATCTGATACGTATTTGCATGGTGAAGGGATTCCTCCCATCTAGCTAACACTCCACCACTTCACATACTCACCTTTTTATTTAGTGAGAACATTTAATTTCTACTCTCTCAGGAAATCTCAACTATACAATACAGTTTAATTAACTGTTATCCTCACATTATACCTTAGATCTTCAGCTCTTATTCATCTCATAGCTGAAAGTCTGTATCTTTTTAGAAACCTCTCACTATTTCCCTGGAGGAGGAAATGGCAACCTATTCCACTCTTCTTGCCTGGAAAATCCCATGGACAGAGGAGCCTGGTAGGTTACAGTCCATGGGGTCACAAAGCGTTGGACATGACTGAGGGACTGAGCGCACACACACACACACGCACATGCACACTTTTCCCTAATTCCATTTTCCAGACCTTATGAACCGCTTTTCTACTTTCTATTTCTATGATGTTTGACTTTTAGATTTTGATGTTTGTTTTTTAGATTGTATATATGTGAGACCACACAGTGTTTGTTTTTCTGGTCTGGCTTATTTCACTCATTCTGAAGCCATCAAATCTTATCCATATTGTTACCAATGGCAGAATTTCCTTCTTTCTCATGACTGAAGATTAGTGTGTGTGTGTGTGTGTGTGTGTGTATGTATTGGGTTGGTCAAAAGGTACATTCAGATTTTCCCATAACATCCTTAGGAACAACCCTAATGAACTTTTTGACCAACTTATAGATCACATCTTTATCCATTCATCCATTGATGGATACTTGGGTTGTTTCCATATCTATGCTATTGTGAATAATGCTGCAATGAACATAGGAGTGTGGCTGTCTCTTAATATCCTTTTCTTTTCATTTCCTCTGAAAATATACCCACAATGGGAAACTGGATCATCTAGCAGTTCCACTTAAAATTTTTCAGGAAACATGCAGATGTTGTAAATACTTCTTTTGTCTTGGAATAATATTTGCTTAAAGATTTCTAATTTTTAAGAACCCTTCCTTTTCATTTGTAGCATTACCTCTCCAAGGCCCATTGCCTGACCTGGCTGGAAATATTACTCCTGCAATACCAAATACCTGACTACAGTAACAAGGAAAAGGCAGAATTCAATAATTGATGCGGTTCCTTCTGAAATCCAACCCACTTTGATTTGATTTGACTTATCTTCCTGGCATTTTCACTGATATAACTTGTCAACAAAGTTGTACAGTAAAACAAAAACACCAGAAACACAAGAAAATGTATTGCTTTCTGCTTGCAGAAATTCTGTTTTAGGTAAAATCTGTGTCTGAAAATTAATTATTGATGAGCTGACTAATAAAAAGATTCACATTTCAGACTCAAATCTGATTGTTGTTACAGTAAATTACCCCAAGGCAGATGGAATCTTCTATTTGATTGGATGTCATGGTTAAAAGCACTTGAGAAAGATATTAGCATGAGGATGCTCTTTCACAGTGTGTGCTGTTCAGACTTTGCTAGACCACACCAGTCATGTGGGAAGAAGTGATTAAAAGCCTCAGATTTGATGTTATTTACACCCAAGTATAAGTCCTGACCCTCACATACACTAACTCAATAGCCTCGTATAAATTACTTATTATTTCTAATCCTCTTTTTGACCCCATGGACCGCAGCAGGCCAGGCTTCCCTGTCCTTCACCATCTCTAGGAGTTGGCTCAAGTTTGTGTCCATTGTGTTGGTGATGCCGTCCAACCATCTTATCATCTGTTGCCCCATTCTCCACCTGCCCTCAATCTTTCCCAGCATCAGGGTCTTTTCCAGTGAGTCAGCTCTTCCCATCAGGTGGCCAGAGTACTGGAGTTCCAGCTTCAGCATCAGTTCTTTCAAGGAATGTTCAGGGTTGATTTTCTTTAGGATTGACAGGTTTGATCTGGCTCTTGCATGTTGGTTTCTCTGTTATATATACTCAGAAATGGAGGTGAGAGCCTGCTGGGTATTAATTACACACTGGAAGGGAATGTTAGGAAGCAGGATTGGCAAGAGCATCAGGTTGATTTGTGGTGCAAACTCCAGGGCAACCTTGGCTGATCCCATAGGGCACTCAGAGGCTAGCTTGACGCCAGACTTACCAGGACAGAGTGACTGGACTTTCTGCTCCTGCATCAATTAATCACTTGCTGTGATTTACCACCCCAATAGGTGTAACAGGTGAGGTGAAGGAGCTGGCAGTCAAAAGCTGTATCCTGTCCACATGGGCAAGAGTTGACACAATCAAGCCTGAAGGAAGAGGGATCTGGGTGGCACATTACAGTGCCATCAGAAAGTTTTCCACAAACTCTTAACTAAAATTATAACAAATTCTGTAGATTTATGTAATTGTTAATGTGGGGCATCCTTCTTTTTTCTGTTAGACTTTGGGGGTGCCAAAGGAGGCGGCCATCTCCCCTTTTCCCAGGGACTCAAAAGTGTAATTTTCTGAGGTCTGCCAACATTTTCATTTCCATTTTCATTTCACTAAAGACCCTTTAAATGGTCATGAAATTTAGGTGCATCAGTGAACCTTTTAAACACAATGCTAAGAGAATAATTGGGAAGCATAGATTTGAACTCATGGAACATTTTTCCCTTCCTAATTATATTCATGTCTTCCTTTATATTCTTTTTTTTTTTTTTTTTTTAAGATTTATTTATTTGTTTTGGGCGGGGGTCGGGTTGGGGAGGGAGGGGAGCAGGCGGGCCACTTCTATTGGTCTTCCATTTCTCTATTTTCATCTGTCTTTGTTCTTTGGCTCCTGTGGACTCCCATTGCGGTGGCGTCTGTTGTTGCAGGCTGGCTCTGGCGGTCCTTCACCATCTCTAGGAGTC
This sequence comes from Tragulus kanchil, assembly GCA_022376925.1. Classification (NCBI taxonomy): domain Eukaryota; kingdom Metazoa; phylum Chordata; class Mammalia; order Artiodactyla; family Tragulidae; genus Tragulus; species Tragulus kanchil. The sequence goes on along the minus strand of JAIOJX010000003.1, from coordinate 68,472,906 downwards.
TTTTCCCCAATCTTATCATCTGTTGCCCCTTCTCCACCTGCCCTCAATCTTTCCCAGCATCAGTGTCTTTTCCAGTGAGTCAGCTCTTCCCATCAGGTGGCCAGAGTACTGGAGTTCCAGCTTCAGCATCAGTTCTTTCAAGGAATGTTCAGGGTTGATTTCCTTTAGGATTGACAGGTTTGATCTGGCTCTTGCATGTTGGTTTCTCTGTTATATATACTCAGAAATGGAGGTGAGAGCCTGCTGGGTATTAATTACACACTGGAAGGGAATGTTAGGAAGCAGGATTGGCAAGAGCATCAGGTTGATTTGTGGTGCAAACTCCAGGGCAACCTTGGCTGATCCCATAGGGCACTCAGAGGCTAGCTTGACGCCAGACTTACCAGGACAGAGTGACTGGACTTTCTGCTCCTGCATCAATTAATCACTTGCTGTGATTTACCACCCCAATAGGTGTAACAGGTGAGGTGAAGGAGCTGGCAGTCAAAAGCTGTATCCTGTCCACATGGGCAAGAGTTGACACAATCAAGCCTGAAGGAAGAGGGATCTGGGTGGCACATTACAGTGCCATCAAAGTTTTCCACAAACTCTTAACTAAAATTATAACAAATTCTGTAGATTTATGTAATTGTTAATGTGGGGCATCCTTCTTTTTTCTGTTAGACTTTGGGGGTGCCAAAGGAGGCGGCCATCTCCCCTTTTCCCAGGGACTCAAAAGTGTAATTTTCTGAGGTCTGCCAACATTTTCATTTCCATTTTCATTTCACTAAAGACCCTTTAAATGGTCATGAAATTTAGGTGCATCAGTGAACCTTTTAAACACAATGCTAAGAGAATAATTGGGAAGCATAGATTTGAACTCATGGAACATTTTTCCCTTCCTAATTATATTCATGTCTTCCTTTATATTCTTTTTTTTTTTTTTTTTTTAAGATTTATTTATTTGTTTTGGGCGGGGGTCGGGTTGGGGAGGGAGGGGAGCAGGCGGGCCACTTCTATTGGTCTTCCATTTCTCTATTTTCATCTGTCTTTGTTCTTTGGCTCCTGTGGACCTCCCATTGCGGTGGCGTCTGTTGTTGCAGAGCGCTGGCTCTGGGCGCGTGCGCTCCAGAGCTCCGGCTCGGTAATTGGACACATCGGTCCAGCCGCTCTGCGGCACGTGGGATCTTCCCAGGCCAGGGATCGAACTGGCGCCCCTTGCACAGCAAGACGGTGTCCTTACCCACTGGACCACCAGGGGAAGCCCTCCTTTATATTCTTAAGAAAGAAAGCAGGGCTTCCCTGGTGGTCCAGTGGGTAAGGACACCGCCTTGCAGTGCAAGAGTCGCCGGTTCGATCCCTGGCCTGGGAGGATCCCACGTGCCGCGAAGTGGCTGGACCGATGTGTCCAATTACCGAGCCGGAGCTCTGGAGCGCATGCGCCCAGAGCCGGTGCTCTGCGACAACAGAGGCCACCGCGATGGGAGGCCCACAAGAGTCAAAGAACAAAGACGGATGAAAATAGACAAATGAAAGACCAATAGAAGTGGCCCACCCACCTACCCCCCCCAAATAAATAAATAAATGTTTAAAAAAAAAAGAAAGAAAGAAAGCAGAATCTTAGAAATGGTCTTCTAAATAAGTGTTAGAAGAAGAAAATAGATAGATGTGAGAGGAACAAGGCCTTTTAGCACCTGTCAGACACAGGGGTCTGCACTCAGAGAATCAGACACCTCTTACGGGTGTCAGTTTTCTTTTGAAAATAAGTAAAAATCACATTTGTAGAACAACAATTTGCAAGCCTAAATTTAGACCATTTCAGTGAAGATCTCAAAATATCATTTTGGAGGGCTTTTTAAGCCTTTCATTAATCATGGTCAGCTAGCTGTTTGTTTGTTTTCTTTTTCTCCTTTAAAACAGATTGTTAGTTGTTTCAGAAACAGAATCAACACACATGAGAGTAATCATGATTTGCCTTGCAAGGATGAAAGAATTTTCTGTCTGTTTGTCTCTGGATGTGGCATGGAAGTGGACACGCTGGGTTGGTGGTGGTGGTTTAGTTGCTAAGTCCTGTCTAATTCTTCCACCACCCCATGGACCATAGCCACCAGGCTCCCACGTCCTCGGGATTCTCCAGGCAATACTGCAGTGGTTGCCATTTCCTTCTCTAGGAGAGCTTCCAGCCCAGTCAGGTTAGCATAAGTTACTATATTCCCTTTGTACTTTATAGCAGTCCCTAAAGAGCCTTTTCCGTGATACGGGTGTAATGAGAGGGAGTAATGCAAATGTCCTCAAGTAGTTTATAATGTTTTACATTATATTGTCCATTTGTTTATCTTTTAAAAGATCCTACAATTTATTACTCAAGTGTATTAGATGAAATTCTTGATTTTAAACTAATTAAAGCAACAGCACTGCTATCATCATCATCGTCATCATCATCATGAGATTGCTGACAGAGGCAGAAAAGTAAGTGTGACACTTTTAAGCATCCATATTTTAGGGAACTGTTTGGTTTTGATCAGTTAAATGCTCAAATGGAGTGTGTCATAAGAATCAGTAGCTCTTCTGTGCATATAGAGATTATAATGAGCTTTGATGGCAATCAGGAAGGAAGGGATGGAGGTCTGGGAAGTATTATTGTAGCAATTTGACAAATTCTATATATACAGTGGTGATGGGGGGGAGAGGAAGAGGGAGTGTTTGACTCAGAAGTCTTCATCAAATATGAAGAAAGGGCAGGGAAAGAAGTTGGCACATGTAATAATTGCAGCTTTCTTCATAAGGCATCTGAATGTATAAGGTGACCTAGAAATCATTTTTTAATAAACCGATGCAAGTAATTTTCTGCAGCTTGTTTAATGGACATTACTAAGGTTAGAGTTTTGATTAGACAGTTCTTTGTGAACAGACATAACATTTCAGCACTTCTTGGCGCTCCAGAGTCGAGAGAGGCTCTCAGGGCGTGGTGCAAAGGCCTGGGGGCCAGGGAGTCAGGGCCTCTGCAGTGAGAAAGGAAGACAGTGGTTTCTGTTTAGATGCAGTGTTGGTGAGGACACACCCTCTTCTCTCCATTTCCATGATCTATCAGATAAAACTGCGAAGAACAAGAATCATACAGCAAATGTTTTCATAGGTCAAATGCACTGATTTGAGAGATTAATAGAAACAAAGGGAAGAATTATTTAGATGAATGGATATCACTGGTGTTGTCTAAGGTATTATTCATTGTTTGTACTCTAAGTTCCCAGTATATATGGTTACAGCTGTGTATCTGATTTGCTGCTGCTGTTTAGTTGCTAATTCAGGTCCAAGTGTCTGCAGTCCCATGGACTGTAGCCCACCAGGCTCCTCTGTCCATGGGATTTTCCAGGCAAGAATAATGGAGTGGGTTGCTATGCCCTCCTCCAGGGGATCTTCCTGACCCAGGGATCAAACTTGGGTCTCCTATGTCTCCTGTATTGGTAGGGTAGATTCTTTACCACTAGCACCATTTGGCATCAACACAGGTTTGATGAGGTACCAAGAGATGCCTGGAAAATAATAATAGCAACAAACCCCCCAGATTTAGCTTATTTTTCTTTTGTTTTTAATTACACTCAACGATCACCTTGTTCTGTACAGTAATATCAAAACACTACCTTTTGATTTGTACTACAACATTAGCACACAGAGGCCACACTGCCCGTATTCCCATAGGACAGTGCAATGTGTCAGAGATGAAGGTGGAGGAAAAGGAGCTGTGATAACCCTGAATTGCCATATTCCTTTTATATTTCTATTTATTTCTTTATTTGACTGACCTGGTCTTAGTTGAGGCACGTGGGATCTTGTTCCCTGACCAGGGATCAAACCCAGGTCCCCTGCATTGGGAGCACAGTCTTAGACACTGGACCTCCAGGGAAGTCCCTCCACTATTTTTGTTTGACATTCTTATATACCAGCAACACTGTGGACTTCTCTGGTACTTACTCTGGAGTCTCTCCATATTTTCTACATAGGAGGACTTTTGTTCAGGTAAATGTCCAATAGGCTTATAACTGAGCTCATCAAACTCAATCAAGGCCTCATTCTTTCTATCAAACTTCCCTTCCATTTTCCCAATGTTATGCTGTGAACTTACTCTTTCTCTGGTTTCACCATCTTCTTACTCTACCCTTGTTACAGTGACACTTCTGATTCTTTTCAGTTTTACTTAGGGATGTATTGGCCTTGATCTCAAGAAAAACCATTTTTATGCACTGATTTGAGAGATTAATAGAAACAAAGGGAAGAATTATTTAGATGAATGGATATCACTGGTGTTGTCTAAGGTATTATTCATTGTTTGTACTCTAAGTTCCCAGTATATATGGTTACAGCTGTGTATCTGATTTGCTGCTGCTGTTTAGTTGCTAATTCAGGTCCAAGTGTCTGCAGTCCCATGGACTGTAGCCCACCAGGCTCCTCTCTGTCCATGGGATTTTCCAGGCAAGAATAATGGAGTGGGTTGCCATGCCCTCCTCCAGGGGATCTTCCTGACCCAGAGATCAAACTTGTGTCTCCTATGTCTCCTGTATTGGTAGGGCAGATTCTTTACCACTAGCACCATTTGGCATCAACACAGGTTTGATGAGGTACCAAGAGACGCCTGGAAAATAATAATAGCAACAAACCCCCCAGATTTACCTTATTGTTCTTTTGTTTTTAATTATACTCAATGATCACCTTGTTCTCTACAGTAATATCAAAACACTACCTTTTGATTTGTATAACAACATTAGCACACAGAGGCCACACTGCCTGTATTCCCATAGGACAGTGCAATGCGTCAGAGATGAAGGTGGAGGAAAAGGAGCTGTGATAACCCTGAATTGCCATATTCCTTTTATATTTCTATTTGTTTATTTGACTGACCTGGTCTTAGTTGAGGCACGTGGGATCTTGTTCCCTGACCAGGGATCGAACCCAAGTCCCCTGCATTGGGAGCACAGTCTTAGACACTGGACCTCCAGGGAAGTCCCTCCACTATTTTTGTTTGACATTCTTATATACCAGCAACACTGTGGACTTCTCTGGTACTTACTCTGGAGTCTCTCCATATTTTCTACCTAGGAGGACTTTTGTTCAGGTAAATGTCCAATGGGCTTATAACTGAGCTCATCAAACTCAATCAAGGCCTCATTCTTTCTATCAAACTTCCCTTCCATTTTCCCAATGTTATGCTGTGAATTTACTCTTTCTCTGGTTTCACCATCTTCTTACTCTGCCCTTGTTACAGTGACACTTCTGATTCTTCTCAGTTTTACTTAGGGATGTATTGGCCTTGATCTCAAGAAAAACCATTTTTATTTCTCTATGAGACAAGGTTTAAAGAGTGAGTGGTATTTCTCATAATTAAGGACATCGAGAAGAACTCCGCTCACAGGGATTAACTGAGAAGTTTCGTTCTTAGGGCACTTGTGTTTACATTAGGTTGGCTCTTCTGATTTGTTATCATGATGTTCACTGTAAAATATAAAATGCATGGCTTCTGATAGCAAATTTGAAGACATAGGTTTCAGAATTTGGGGTGTATTTGTTAATACCCAGGCTTCCCAGGTGGTGCTAATGGTAAAGAATCTGCTTTCCAAGGCAGAAAACATAAGAAACACGGGTTCAGTCCTGGGTGGGGAAGATTTCCTGGAGGAGGAAATAGCAACTTGCTCCAGTACTATTGCCTGAGAAATCCCATGGATAGAGGAGCCTGGTGGGCTACAGTCCATAGAGTCACAAAGAGTCAGACACGACTGAGCGACCTAGCACACACATACACAGGCTATTAATATTTCACTATTATCCAGAGTCCCAGCTTTAAAAAAAGCATAATCTTCCAAAATGCTGCAAAACATATCTTACAAAAGAACAAAACTTAAGGGTTACATATTCCTGAGACAAGACTCTCTCTCCTGCCAGGCCCTAGAACCTTGTACCTGAAGGAGTCATTCCACATGTAGGTGTCCTTACTGTAAATGGAAATGAAAATTGTGGATTTATATTTGGAGGAATAGAGGTTACTAACTCAAGAATCCTCCAGTGAAGGCTTTAATAAGGGGACCCAAAGCGTATCTACAATATGGTGGCAGCAGTAAAGATACATTCACCAGATTGTATGAGTGGACATGGAATTTGCCATTGATGGAGATGGGTTGCCTGTAGTGTATTTGCATTGCAAGAGTTCATAATGATAAGTTATGCACCACCCAGAGACAGTGCTTCCTGCTTATAGAACAAGAAGGACTAATCAGTAGTATTCATTACTTCTGATAATAAAATAGTATGCAAACTTACTCTTTCTCTGGTTTCACCATCTTCTTACTCTACCCTTGTTACAGTGACACTTCTGATTCTTTTCAGTTTTACTTAGGGATGTATTGGCCTTGATCTCAAGAAAAACCATTTTTATTTCTCTATGAGACAAAGTTTAAAGAGTGAGTGGTATTTCTCATAATTAAAGACATCGAGAAGAACTCCGCTCACAGGGATTAACTGAGAAGTTTCGTTCTTAGGGCACTTGTGTTTACATTAGGTTGGCTCTTCTGATTTGTTATCATGATGTTCACTGTAAAATATAAAATGCATGGCTTCTGATAGCAAATTTGAAGACATAGGTTTCAGAATTTGGGGTGTATTTGTTAATACCCAGGCTTCCCAGGTGGTGTTAATGGTAAAGAATCTGCTTTCCAAGGCAGAAAACATAAGAAACACGGGTTCAGTCCTGGGTGGGGAAGATTTCCTGGAGGAGGAAATAGCAACTCGCTCCAGTACTATTGCCTGAGAAATTCCATGGATAGAGGAGCCTGGTGGGCTACAGTCCATAGAGTCACAAAGAGTCAGACACGACTGAGCGACCTAGCACACACATACACAGGCTATTAATATTTCACTATTATCCAGAGTCCCAGCTTTAAAAAAAGCATAATCTTCCAAAATTCTGCAAAACATATCTTACAAAAGAACAAAACTTAAGGGTTACATATTCCTGAGACAAGACTCTCTCTCCTGCCAGGCCCTAGAACCTTGTACCTGAAGGAGTCATTCCACATGTAGGTGTCCTTACTGTAAATGGAAATGAAAATTGTGGATTTATATTTGGAGGAATAGAGGTTACTAACTCAAGAATCCTCCAGTGAAGGCTTTAATAAGGGGACCCAAAGCGTATCTACAATATGGTGGCAGCAGTAAAGATACATTCACCAGATTGTATGAGTGGACATGGAATTTGCCATTGATGGAGATGGGTTGCCTGTAGTGTATTTGCATTGCAAGAGTTCATAATGATAAGTTATGCACCACCCAGAGACAGTGCTTCCTGCTTATAGAACAAGAAGGACTAATCAGTAGTATTCATTACTTCTGATAATAAAAATAGTATGAAACATTTTCAGGAGCTGTAGTAAGAATCTGAATTCTTTCCTAGAGAGAATATTCTAAGGGGATTGGAGAAGACTCATGTGTTACCTTCCAGATTTGACATTCTATGATCTTTTTATTCTATATTTATAATATTATGTTGTATTAAAACAAAATAGCAATAGTTTGAGACCGCCAAAACATTTTTGACAAGAATCATAAACATATATATGTATACGTATATATAATTAATTGCTCATCTACAGTTTGTTAATACAGTTCTTAGTTGTTAAGACACGTCCTTGTAGAAATATTTTAACTATCTTTCATGTGTATTTTTGTGTGAAATTACTTGGAAACATTGCTTCCAAACCTGTTTCCTCACCTCTAAAATGGATACATTCCCTCCTGGGATTGTTAGGAAGACTCATTTCATATAGGTGAAAACACAAGGTAAAGCATTAGATAGATACAAGAATTCTCTCTGTAATTGTTATTCACTTTGCCTATTATATTTCTTCAAATAAGTATAATTTTGATAATTTCTATTTACTTTAAAATTTGTTGTTATTTATTTTTTAATACAGCCAAATATGTTATTGTTATTATAGATTCACAAAGTGAAATTTGAAGACATTTATTACTAAAACTTTTAAAATACAATATAAATCTTTTTAAAGTGAATGCTTTTGCTCGGGTGATAAAAGAATCTGTTTGCAATACAGGAGATCCAGGTTCCGTCCCTGGGTCAAGAAGCCTTTGAAACCTGAAGGAGTCATTCCACATGTAGGTGTCCTTACTGTAAATGGAAATGAAAATTGTGGATTTATATTTGGAGGAATAGAGGTTACTAACTCAAGAATCCTCCAGTGAAGGCTTTAATAAGGGGACCCAAAGCGTATCTACAATATGGTGGCAGCAGTAAAGATACATTCACCAGATTGTATGAGTGGACATGGAATTTGCCATTGATGGAGATGGGTTGCCTGTAGTGTATTTGCATTGCAAGAGTTCATAATGATAAGTTATGCACCACCCAGAGACAGTGCTTCCTGCTTATAGAACAAGAAGGACTAATCAGTAGTATTCATTACTTCTGATAATAAAAATAGTATGAAACATTTTCAGGAGCTGTAGTAAGAATCTGAATTCTTTCCTAGAGAGAATATTCTAAGGGGATTGGAGAAGACTCGTGTTACCTTCCAGATTTGACATTCTATGATCTTTTTATTCTATATTTATAATATTATGTTGTATTAAAACAAAATAGCAATAGTTTGAGACCGCCAAAACATTTTTGACAAGAATCATATACATATATATGTATACGTATATATAATTAATTGCTCATCTACAGTTTGTTAATACAGTTCTTAGTTGTTAAGACACGTCCTTGTAGAAATATTTTAACTATCTTTCATGTGTATTTTTGTGTGAAATTACTTGGAAACATTGCTTCCAAACCTGTTTCCTCACCTCTAAAATGGATACATTCCCTCCTGGGATTGTTAGGAAGACTCATTTCATATAAGTGAAAACACAGGGTAAAGCATTAGATAGATACAAGAATTCTCTCTGTAATTGTTATTCACTTTGCCTATTATATTTCTTCAAATAAGTGTAATTTTGATAATTTCTATTTACTTTAAAATTTGTTGTTATTTATTTTTTAATACAGCCAAATATGTTATTGTTATTATAGATTCACAAAGTGAAATTTGAAGACATTTATTACTAAAACTTTTAAAATACAATATAAATCTTTTTAAAGTGAATGCTTTTGCTCGGGTGATAAAAGAATCTGCTTGCAATACAGGAGATCCAGGTTCCGTCCCTGGGTCAAGAAGATCCCCTGGGGAAGGGAATGGCTAGTACTGTTGCCTGGAGACTCCCATGGACAGAGGAGCTACAGTTCATATGGTTGTAAAGAGTTGGACATGACTGAGCGATTAACACTTCATAAATGTTTTTAGTTAAAACCATTTCTCAATAAAAGTAATGACCCTTTATAAATCAGTTATAACATTTTGTTCCTTTAATAAGAACTAATATCCATTCTTCATAGTTCTTTTCAGTTGGTACTGACATGCCAACATAGTGCAGAAGTACAGTGTGTGATCTGAAGCCAAACCGTTGGGTTTATACCTGAGTTCTACCACTTACTAGTATGATCACAGGAAAATATCTTGATCTCTCTGCACTCCAGTTTCATCATATAACAGTGCTACTCTCTCTTGGAGCTGTTGTGAGAATTAAACAAGACAGTGTATATGATGAATGGTGTCACCAGCTCATGAGACCTGAGTCAGAGCAAGCTTCAGGAGACAGTGAAGGACAGGGAAGCCTGGCGTACTGCAGTTCAGGGGGTCGCAAAGAGTAGGACAAGACTTTAGTCACTGAACAACCATGTACATAAAGCACCTGACAGAGAGCCTAGCGTATACTAAGGATCCCTTGAGTGCAAACTACCTTTACCGTGGTCCTTTCTGGAAGTTTCTAACTCATTTCCCATGATTTCCTCCACGATAGTTTCTACTTCCTAATAAAAAAGGAGTTTCTTAAACATCTGGGACCATCAAGAATCTTACTGCCTAGACCTAACTTTCCAGACGATTCTGCATTTGTATAGGATTTTGTGACCTCTAGACTGTAGTCCTCAGGGGCCATGCTCTTTTCACTAGAGGATCTGGGAGTCCAGTGTTACTAGGAGGTCTATCATGACGACCTCTGTCGTGACTCTGCATACATCTCACAGCTGTCTTCCAGGACTCCTGAGCATGGAGCCTACTTCCTTCTAGGCCTATAACTTTGGCTGCAGATCCTTCTCTGCTGACATTGTTGCTCTCTTTAACCTTCCTATGCTCACTCCTCTTGTCTGACTTTGCCGCACTCATGGAGCCAAAGTAGCCACAAGAGTCCTGCCTAACACATCACCAATTTTTGTCTGCACTTGCCGATGATATTCATGATTTTTTTTGTTTCTATCTCTTGCTCTTAAAACACAAGTTCCACAAAAACAGCGGCCATATCTGAGTTATTCACTTACCACAGTATTCTCAGCATATTATGCATATCACCTACTGATTATGCAATACATATTTATTGAATGCATAAATAAAAAAGATAAATCAGCTACTTCAAAGAAGCTGGCATAGCCATTTTCATATATCTAGAATATCTTTCCCACCTTTCTGTATTTTTCAAAATGGTACTCATTCTGTGAAGTTACCACTTAAACTTAGGTTGGGTTTATACCTGATCACAAGGAAAAATATCTTGATCTCTCTGCACTCCAGTTTCATCATATAACAGTGCTACTCTCTCTTGGAGCTGTTGTGAGAATTAAACAAGACAGTGTATATGATGAATGGTGTCACCAGCTCATGAGACCTGAGTCAGAGCAAGCTTCAGGAGACAGTGAAGGACAGGGAAGCCTGGCGTACTGCAGTTCAGGGGGTCGCAAAGAGTAGGACAAGACTTTAGTCACTGAACAACCATGTACATAAAGCACCTGACAGAGAGCCTAGCGTATACTAAGGATCCCTTGAGTGCAAACTACCTTTACCGTGGTCCTTTCTGGAAGTTTCTAACTCATTTCCCATGATTTCCTCCACGATAGTTTCTACTTCCTAATAAAAAAGGAGTTTCTTAAACATCTGGGACCATCAAGAATCTTACTGTCTAGACCTAACTTTCCAGACGATTCTGCATTTGTATAGGATTTTGTGACCTCTAGACTGTAGTCCTCAGGGGCCATGCTCTTTTCACTAGAGGATCTGGGAGTCCAGTGTTACTAGGAGGTCTATCATGACAACCTCTGTCGTGACTCTGCATACATCTCACAGCTGTCTTCCAGGACTCCTGAGCATGGAGCCTACTTCCTTCTAGGCCTATAACTTTGGCTGCAGATCCTTCTCTGCTGACATTGTTGCTCTCTTTAACCTTCCTATGCTCACTCCTCTTGTCTGACTTTGCCGCACTCATGGAGCCAAAGTAGCCACAAGAGTCCTGCCTAACACATCACCAATTTTTGTCTGCACTTGCCGATGATATTCATGATTTTTTTTGTTTCTATCTCTTGCTCTTAAAACACAAGTTCCACAAAAACAGCGGCCATATCTGAGTTATTCACTTACCACAGTATTCTCAGCATATTATGCATATCACCTACTGATTATGCAATACATATTTATTGAATGCATAAATAAAAAAGATAAATCAGCTACTTCAAAGAAGCTGGCATAGCCATTTTCATATATCTAGAATATCTTTCCCACCTTTCTGTATTTTTCAAAATGGTACTCATTCTTATTCTGTGAAGTTCTTTAGGCTTTACATACAAAAAACCACAAATGTGCTCCTATAATATACAGTTTCCTTAAATGTAAATGCCTTTGTTAGATAGGATTTTGTAAGAGAGACTACTTGTGTGTTTGGCCTGAACTAGGCTGTAACAGTTTTCTATAGGGTTCACTCTATAAAGCCTGAAGGAGATTCTATTGCTTTTTTTAAAAGATCTTTTTTTTTTAGATGAGTTGAGAACCATTCCATTCATAATGTGGGAAAGGAATGCATGGGTTAATTAATAGCTTCTATTTTAGACACAGAAACTTATAATAAAAATCTAAAATAGGTATTGGTTTTTAACATGCAGTTACCTTTAACTAACTAGGAAGGAAATCTTTGGTAAACGTGACAAAATGTAATGTCTCCTGATGAAGTGTAGCTTCTGCTTTTGACAGTCTATTATCATTTGTTTACCACTTTAGTGTTCCACGCAATCCTGCTTAGGAACAGTCTATTCTTTGTCTAGAGGCTGCCAACGAAGATTGTATGAGTACTTAATCTCCATCTGTTCTTGTAAATAGCTAAAGCGCTCAATCTTAATTCATTCACTTGTGTAACAAAACAAAACTGATTATTATAGGGTAGGTAGTAGGAATACAGAGAGCAGAAAACAGTCTTTGCTGTTAAGGATGTGTATTATTAAAACCCTTCGTGTAATCATGGAGCTAGATAAGTTGGAGAGATAGAAACTCCGAATACAATGGAGAAAAGCATTTATGCTCACTCCTCTTGTCTGACTTTGCCGCACTCATGGAGCCAAAGTAGCCACAAGAGTCCTGCCTAACACATCACCAATTTTTGTCTGCACTTGCCGATGATATTCATGATTTTTTTGTTTCTATCTCTTGCTCTTCAAACACAAGTTCCACAAAAACAGCGGCCATATCTGAGTTATTCACTTACCACAGTATTCTCAGCATATTATGCATATCACCTACTGATTATGCAATACATATTTATTGAATGCATAAATAAAAAAGATAAATCAGCTACTTCAAAGAAGCTGGCATAGCCATTTTCATATATCTAGAATATCTTTCCCACCTTTCTGTATTTTTCAAAATGGTACTCATTCTTATTCTGTGAAGTTCTTTAGGCTTTACATACAAAAAACCACAAATGTGCTCCTATAATATACAGTTTCCTTAAATGTAAATGCCTTTGTTAGATAGGATTTTGTAAGAGAGACTACTTGTGTGTTTGGCCTGAACTAGGCTGTAACAGTTTTCTATAGGGTTCACTCTATAAAGCCTGAAGGAGATTCTATTGCTTTTTTTAAAAGATCTTTTTTTTTTAGATGAGTTGAGAACCATTCCATTCATAATGTGGGAAAGGAATGCATGGGTTAATTAATAGCTTCTATTTTAGACACAGAAACTTATAATAAAAATCTAAAATAGGTATTGGTTTTTAACATGCAGTTACCTTTAACTAACTAGGAAGGAAATCTTTGGTAAACGTGACAAAATGTAATGTCTCCTGATGAAGTGTAGCTTCTGCTTTTGACAGTCTATTATCATTTGTTTACCACTTTAGTGTTCCACGCAATCCTGCTTAGGAACAGTCTATTCTTTGTCTAGAGGCTGCCAACGAAGATTGTATGAGTACTTAATCTCCATCTGTTCTTGTAAATAGCTAAAGCGCTCAATCTTAATTCATTCACTTGTGTAACAAAACAAAACTGATTATTATAGGGTAGGTAGTAGGAATACAGAGAGCAGAAAACAGTCTTTGCTGTTAAGGATGTGTATTATTAAAACCCTTCGTGTAATCATGGAGCTAGATAAGTTGGAGAGATAGAAACTCCGCGAATACAATGGAGATTTTTAAATGCTCTATTTGCTCAGAGCTTGAGACTCTAGCCTAGGGAATAGAAATAAAAAGCCTACCTCAACCTGCCTTTGCTAGCAGGGAGGAGAGTCAGGAAATTCTTTCAAGTAGGTGATGCTTGAGTTGAGTCTTAAATTCAGGTGGAGATAACAAAGTTAAGCAATTGTATTCTTATAGCCTTGGCTATTGAACAAAATGTGCAGTGTTGGAGTTTCCAATACATTTTCTGTAAGATAATGTAAGATACTTTGTTTTCTCAGGCCATCTTTCTCTTTATTTTGTTTGTTTGCAGACATTGTGAACACTCTCTTTCTTTGAGCTTTGTTTCCCTGTTGAGAAGATTTTAATGTTTCTGATCTTTGGCAGGAAGAGAACAATTCCCAAATAGAATTTGCCAGGAAAACAGAACTCTATTACATGAAAGTTGTTGACACTTGTAAGTCTGACACCCTTAAAAGTCCCTCTAGGCTTCAAGAGTTTACAAATGGATTGATTAGGTACCCCATGACTATTGGCTAGACATTGAAGTCACTTCGTTTTGCGCATATTCCTACAATAGTCCTGACTCACATATAGATTTTTTTTTTTAAAAGAAGTACCATGCCAGTGACAAAGAATCCACCTGCCAACTCAGGCGACCCAGTCCATGCCGATCCAAGGGTCAAGAGGATCCCCTGGAGAAGGAAACTTGGCAGCCCACTCCAGTATTATTTCCTGGGAAATTCCAGAGACAGGAGCCTGGAAGGCTACAGTCTATGGGGTCACAAGACTGGGAAAAGACAACTTATGGCCAGCCCCATCCACCTTAAATGTCTATCTTTAGTGTTCCACGCAATCCTGCTTAGAAGGCTGCAACGAAGATTGTATGAGTACTTAATCTCCATCTGTTCTTGTAAATAGCTCAAATGCACAATCTTAATTCATTCACTTGTGTAACAAAACAAAACTGATTATTATAGGGTAGGTAGTAGGAATACAGAGAGCAGAAAACAGTCTTTGCTGTTAAGGATGTGTATTATTAAAACCCTTCGTGTAATCATGGAGCTAGATAAGTTGGAGAGATAGAAACTCCGCGAATACAATGGAGATTTTTAAATGCTCTATTTGCTCAGAGCTTGAGACTCTAGCCTAGGGAATAGAAATAAAAAGCCTACCTCAACCTGCCTTTGCTAGCAGGGAGGAGAGTCAGGAAATTCTTTCAAGTAGGTGATGCTTGAGTTGAGTCTTAAATTCAGGTGGAGATAACAAAGTTAAGCAATTGTATTCTTATAGCCTTGGCTATTGAACAAAAATGTGCAGTGTTGGAGTTTCCAATACATTTTCTGTAAGATAATGTAAGATACTTTGTTTTCTCAGGCCATCTTTCTCTTTATTTTGTTTGTTTGCAGACATTGTGAACACTCTCTTTCTTTGAGCTTTGTTTCCCTGTTGAGAAGATTTTAATGTTTCTGATCTTTGGCAGGAAGAGAACAATTCCCAAATAGAATTTGCCAGGAAAACAGAACTCTATTACATGAAAGTTGTTGACACTTGTAAGTCTGACACCCTTAAAAGTCCCTCTAGGCTTCAAGAGTTTACAAATGGATTGATTAGGTACCCCATGACTATTGGCTAGACATTGAAGTCACTTCGTTTTGCGCATATTCCTACAATAGTCCTGACTCACATATAGATTTTTTTTTTAAAAGAAGTACCATGCCAGTGACAAAGAATCCATCTGCCAACTCAGGCGACCCAGTCCATGCCGATCCTAGGGTCAAGAGGATCCCCTGGAGAAGGAAACTTGGCAGCCCACTCCAGTATTATTTCCTGGGAAATTCCAGAGACAGGAGCCTGGAAGGCTACAGTCTATGGGGTCACAAGACTGGGACACAACTGAGCAACTGAGTATGCATGCCCGTAAGCCCCATCCACCTTAAATTTATTAGCCCATTGTCAAATACATAATCAAATCTCAGTAATATTCTTTGAACTAATATTTTATTTTACCAAATGCCAGTTTTATGATATTTTATGATAATCATTGTTTTTCATGCACCAGGATGCTCATTCATATTTACAGGTTGTGATTTGAGTTTGGGGGTGTTTCATCATCATTATTAACACACACAGGGCTCTTCACTTCACCTTTGGGGAATCTAGCATGATCCTTGCATCCTTTGTCCCACACAGTTATTTGTTAATAACCAATTTTCCCTGGACTGTGAATATTTTAAAAATGGAATGGTGGGGAAGGAAAGGACATGATCTAAATAACGTTGGAAATGACCCTTTTGTTTAGCTATTACAAGGCTGAGACACAAAGGACTGTACACACTGTGCTCTATTTGGTAAACCTGTTTCTCACAGAAATGTGGTCTAGCAATTCGGAAACGATATGATGTGTACACCAAGTTGCAACAAATAGATTTGTCAACTTAAAAAAACTCACGATCAGGGCTTCCCTGATGGTGCAGTGGGTAAGGACACCGCCTTGCAGTGCAAGGGGTACTGGTTCGATCTCTGGCCTGGGAAGATCCCACGTGCCGCGGAGCAGCTGGACTGATGTGTCCAATTACCGAGCCGGAGCTCTGGAGTGCATGCGCCCAGAGCCGGCGCTCTGCGACAACAGAGGCCACCGCAATGGGAGGCCCACACGGGCCAAAGGAACAAAGATGGATGAAAATAGATAAATGAAAGACCAATAGAAGTGGTCCACCCACCCCCTTCCCTCCCCAACGCGGCCCCCCCCCCGCCCCCCGCAAAAAAAAACCCTCATGATCTAAAAGTTGAGGACTGTTAGTGGACAAAACTGAAGACTTAAACCCAGAATGCAGCCTCTCTGGGAGACTGCTCTGAAGGGGCTACCCAGCATATATAGGAGCTTTTGCAGCAGACACCAGGTAGGAACTTTGAAAGACTGCTGTTAGTAGACATCTCAAGTTAATGAATTCAGTGGGGTTTTTTTGTTTGTTTGTTTGTTTGTTTTTATGTACGAGAGGGTGCAAAAGTCTGGGCTAACTGAGCTTGTTCCTTTGATATGCATGCCAGCTACCTGGGGCCACTATCTTGGGCTTTTCCATCCTGAGCTTTTTTGGGATGCACCATTAGGGGTGGCTGTAGAAGCTCGTGGCTTGAGAGAGGACCTCTGGTTTCTATCCTGAGTTCCCTCAGAACTCACCTTCCAGTTGCCTGTAATCTGACAGCTTGATACAGTAAACAACATCCTTTCTTTATTGATAAGGTGAGCAAGGCTTTTTCACTTACAGGTTAATATGTTTTACATATATGAAAGCCAGAATTTTTACTGTCAGAAAAAGAAGTTACGGGTAAGCAAAGGGAAATGTTAAAGTGGACATCAGTAACACCCCGTAGCTGCTGTGTATGCTCAATCACTCAATTGTGTCCAACTCTTTGTGACCCCATGGGCCGCAGACCACCAGGCTCCTCTGTCCATGGGGATCCTCCAGGCAAGAATACTGGAGTGGGTTGTCATTCCCTTCTCCAGGGGAACTTCCCAACCCAGGTATAAAATCCAGATCTCTGGCATGGCAGGCAGATTCTTTACTGTCTGAGCCACAAAGGCCAAAAATCCTGGAAAGGGTAGCCTATCTCTTTTCCTGGGGATCTTCCCGACCCGGGAATCACACTGGGGTCACCTGCCTTGCTGGCAGATTCTTTACCAGCTGAGCTACCAGGGACCCCCAGTAAACAAAGCAAGCACACAGATATTAATTTCTAAGTACCACACCCTAATAAAAAGAAAGGGCTTCCTTGGTAGCTAAGCTGGTAAAGTATCTGCATGCAAGGCAGAAGACCCAGTTCAAACCATGGGTCAGGAAGATCCTCTGGAGGAGGACATGGCAGCCCACTCCAGTATACTTGCCTAGAGAATCCCATGGTAAGAGGAGCCTGGCGGCTACAGTCCATGGGGTTGCAAAGTGTTGGACGTGACTGAGGAACCAAGCACAGCACAATAAAAAGAACTGGACTCCTTTGAAACAATGGTTACTTCTAGGATTGAGGAAAGGGAACCAGAAGAGGAACCTGTTGCATCCTATAGTGGCAGAGAGTAACAGTGCTCAGTAAATGAATAAAAAGTATATGAAACATCACAAAAGAACACTTGTGCCAACCTGAAAGACTTCCCAATGGACAAAGCTGAAACAGTTGGAACCACAAAAGCAATGAAAATATTATGTTACAACTCAAAAATAAAGATATGCATGCCAGCTACCTGGGGCCACTATCTTGGGCTTTTCCATCCTGAGCTTTTTTGGGATGCACCATTAGGGGTGGCTGTAGAAGCTCGTGGCTTGAGAGAGGACCTCTGGTTTCTATCCTGAGTTCCCTCAGAACTCACCTTCCAGTTGCCTGTAATCTGACAGCTTGATACAGTAAACAACATCCTTTCTTTATTGATAAGGTGAGCAAGGCTTTTTCACTTACAGGTTAATATGTTTTACATATATGAAAGCCAGAATTTTTACTGTCAGAAAAAGAAGTTACGGGTAAGCAAAGGGAAATGTTAAAGTGGACATCAGTAACACCCCGTAGCTGCTGTGTATGCTCAATCACTCAATTGTGTCCAACTCTTTGTGACCCCATGGGCCGCAGACCACCAGGCTCCTCTGTCCATGGGGATCCTCCAGGCAAGAATACTGGAGTGGGTTGTCATTCCCTTCTCCAGGGGAACTTCCCAACCCAGGTATAAAATCCAGATCTCTGGCATGGCAGGCAGATTCTTTACTGTCTGAGCCACAAAGGCCAAAAATCCTGGAAAGGGTAGCCTATCTCTTTTCCTGGGGATCTTCCCGACCCGGGAATCACACTGGGGTCACCTGCCTTGCTGGCAGATTCTTTACCAGCTGAGCTACCAGGGACCCCCAGTAAACAAAGCAAGCACACAGATATTAATTTCTAAGTACCACACCCTAAAAAAAAGAAAGGGCTTCCTTGGTAGCTAAGCTGGTAAAGTATCTGCATGCAAGGCAGAAGACCCAGTTCAAACCATGGGTCAGGAAGATCCTCTGGAGGAGGACATGGCAGCCCACTCCAGTATACTTGCCTAGAGAATCCCATGGTAAGAGGAGCCTGGCGGCTACAGTCCATGGGGTTGCAAAGTGTTGGACGTGACTGAGGAACCAAGCACAGCACAATAAAAAGAACTGGACTCCTTTGAAACAATGGTTACTTCTAGGATTGAGGAAAGGGAACCAGAAGAGGAACCTGTTGCATCCTATAGTGGCAGAGAGTAACAGTGCTCAGTAAATGAATAAAAAGTATATGAAACATCACAAAAGAACACTCATGCCAACCTGAAAGGCTTCCCAATGGACAAAGCTGAAACAGTTGGAACCACAAAAGCAATGAAAATATTATGTTACAACTCAAAAATAAAGATTTGCAAGTCCATAATGATATTAATAAATAACCGAATAAGTAGTTGAAATGACGTATTTTAGTTAAAGTAGAATTTCAAGCAATAGCTGTAGGAATGGGAGAAATAGGAAACCCACCACTAGAGCACCACAGTAATCATGGCTTCAGGGAGGATCCACAGATGGATGCTCCGATCAGTAGGCAAACTTCACAGAGAGAAAGATGTTTACATTACCTCACAGAATCTTCCTCCGATATTTGTTAATTATTGTGGTGGTTGTAACATATGTCCCAAAACTCCTTAATAATCCTCCCTGCAGGTGAAGCTTAATTCTCCTCACCTTGAACATGAGTTTGTACATGTTGATTTCCTTCTACCACACAGGAGAGTGGAGAAGGCTGGCAGGCATAGCCTCATGGAGTGATCAAGTCCCCAGCATCAGTAATAAGCCACGTTGACATCATGGGATGATTCAATGAGACGACCACTGTGGCATTCTTTCCCCAGAATCATAGCTTCACTATATAGAATCTAAAGGAAAAACAGGCAAGCCTAGGCTTGAGGAATAATCTACAAAATATCTGCCCAGTGTTCCTCAAAAGTCAAGTGCATGAAAGACAAAAAAGAAGAGACTGTCACAGACTGGGTCAAGGAGACATGATGACTAAATGCAACGTGGTATTCTGGGATGACTCCCAGAAAAGAATAAGAATATTACATGTTTAAAAAAAAAAGACAGTGAGAATCTAATCAAGTCTGTAGTTCAGTTAATATTTTTGATAAAAGACCATGCTTATATACATTAACATTAACATTAAGAGATGTTAAGAGAATTCTTGGTACTGTCTTTGCAACTCTTCTGTAAATCGAAAATTATTTCAAAATAAAAAGTTAAAGAAACTAGTTGAAGCATTTTAAATCTATTTTCTAGCATGGATTAGCATTCCACAAAGTTTTTAAAATGAATCCATTAATAGTTTTTGACAGTATCTTCCTTGATTTATATGTGATTCTAGAACTCCTAGTGAGCCAAATCAGTTCCTCTAAGTATGGTGGAAAAGTGAAAAAACTGACAATGTTAGTTGGTCAGTCAGGCTGGACTCTGTGATCCCATGGACTGAAGCCTGCCAGGCTCCTCTGTCCATGGAATTCTCCAGACAAGAACACACTGGAGTGGGGAGCCATTCCCTTCTCCAGGGGATCCTCCTGACCCAGAGATCGAACCCCAGGTCACCTGCATCACAGACAGATTCTTTACCATCTGAGACACCAGGACGATATGCGCACTTTTTATAATTCCATTCTTTGGCAGTTTCCATCTTCCTAAAATGACCTGTCTTTTCCTTACCTGATACATCATTCATTCTTTAAAATGCAATATTACCTTTCTGTGAAGTTTTCCAAGTATCTATAAATCTTTCTAAGTATATTTTTGCACTCATGAGATCGTACCTGAAACATCAGGTAGTTTTTTCACCATCTAAAAATACAGATTTTCTAAAAGGAAGAGTCATACTTTTGTAGTTTTAAATTCTCAATTTAACACCCAAAGACAGTAAAGATTTGATAAAGTGTATGTGGATGAATAAATGAGAGAATTAATGACTGTTCTGTGTATCTGATTTGTTGGGGTAAAACTGTCATTTTTTTTTTTTAAGATTTATTTATTTATTTATTTTGGGCGGGGGTCAGGTTGGGGAGGGAGGGGAGCGGCGGGCCACTTCTATTGGTCTTTCATTTCTCCATTTTCATCCGTCTTTGTTCTTTGACTCCTGTGGGCCTCCCATCGCGGTGGCCTCTGTCATTGCAGAGCGCCGGCTCTGGGCGCATGCGCTCCAGAGCACGTGGGATCTTCCCAGGCCAGGGATGGAACCAGCGCCCATTGCACTGCAAGGCAGTGTCCTTACCCACTGGACCACCAGGGGAAGCCCCTGTCATGTTTATCCTTTATTTTTTAAAATGTGGTTTTTTTTCTTAACTCACAAGGATCCATAATCAGGTTTCATTTTTTATATGTAAGTGATCACCTACAACCCAATTTAAAGAGGTCACTGACTGCTGCACAAGGATGGTTTCCAGTTGTCTTTCCCGTAAAGTGGAGTGAGGGGTGATCATCTATGATGATCTTGTCATTCACTGTGGCTCTTTGGAGAGGAATTTTAAACTATCCTTCAGGCTAGCTTAGGTAGATCCTTTGCTAAAGGAGTGAGATGCCCACTTTTAAAATGTCTGCCATTATGAAGCTACCTTCCACATCCTGGAAAAATAATTTTAGAAAAATTCCTATGTTCCTCTCCACAGTAACAATAAAATATGCCACACTTTATGGCAAAAATCAGATGTGGGCTGACTACTTTCTTAGACAAATATTTTTCCAGTTATTTCTTTTCAAAAGAGAGGTGAGAAAATACTGAATTAGTTCAAGTATGGTAGTGGACTCACTTATTATATATATATATATATATATATATATATATATATATTCTATTTTATTACTCTATTCATAAATTTAAAATATTAAAAATTTTCATTTTCTTGAAAAAGGTAGTGACTGAACTACAGAAATAAGATATTAATGTTAAGAGAAGTTAGGGGAATTCTCTGTACTCTCTTTGCAACTCTCTTTTTAGCTTAGAAAAATCAAGCCATTAAATAAAAAGGAAGCTCTCTTATTATTGGATTTTTTTACTTGAAATAAAGAGTTATGAAATTCATATGGATTTACATTACAAAGCCCAAAGTGTCAATGTTGGATCAGAATTTAATATTCCATTATCATTTTTATGATTTAAATTGGTTAATAGTATAGTAATTATTCTTATTTAGTGTTGTGTTCAGTCTGTTTTATTCATATACAAAATGACTAGTTAAAATATGCACCTCTTTACAAATGCACGTATTTTTTTATTATTGTTGTATTTATTTATTTAAGATCTTTACAGAGTTTCGTTGTTCACAAACATGTATGTTCCCAAATCAGTCATATGCCAAATGCACATATTTTATCTTGATAGCTACTAAATGTGTCTACCCACATGTAAATGGTGCATCTTGGAGAATGCTTCTATTATCAGTTATTCATCCACACTTCCATTAATTTTATGAGACACAGTTACACTTCCCCAATCTTATAAAAGATGACAGATAAATATTAAAAGCATTGGATGGTAGTGGATTATTAAAAACTGGTCCTCTCATAAACTTTGAACTTAGTTAATCAATATCTCTTATAGTCTGAAAGCTCATTTTATAAAATTAATTTAAATGTTTCTTACATTAAATATAAAAGTGGCTATTACATATTTATATGCATATACCATGGAATGTGGGCTTCTTTGGTAGCTCAAATGGTAAAGAATCTTCCTGCAATGCAGGACACCTGGGTTTAATCCCTGGGTCAGGAAGATCCCCCGGAGAAGGGAATGGTAACTCACTCCAGTGGGTTCTCCCTGGAGAATTCCATGCACAGAGGAGCCTAGCAGGCTATAGTCCATGGGGTCACATGCTAATTTACATGTTTCTTAAATTTTAAAAAATAAGCTCAGTTTTACCAAATGTTGACAAATTATTTTCATGAGTTTCCATCTAGAACTTTTGCCAGTTAAAAATTCACGGAAACTAAAGATGATCACCATGAAATGAGTATCTGTGTCTCAGTAATGTTAAGAGAAGTTAGGGGAATTCTCTGTACTCTCTTTGCAACTCTCTTTTTAGCTTAGAAAAATCAAGCCATTAAATAAAAAGGAAGCTCTCTTATTATTGGATTTTTTTACTTGAAATAAAGAGTTATGAAATTCATATGGATTTACATTACAAAGCCCAAAGTGTCAATGTTGGATCAGAATTTAATATTCCATTATCATTTTTATGATTTAAATTGGTTAATAGTATAGTAATTATTCTTATTTAGTGTTGTGTTCAGTCTGTTTTATTCATATACAAAATGACTAGTTAAAATATGCACCTCTTTACAAATGCACGTATTTTTTTATTATTGTTGTATTTATTTATTTAAGATTTTTACAGAGTTTCGTTGTTCACAAACATGTATGTTCCCAAATCAGTCATATGCCAAATGCACATATTTTATCTTGATAGCTACTAAATGTGTCTACCCACATGTAAATGGTGCATCTTGGAGAATGCTTCTATTATCAGTTATTCATCCACACTTCCATTAATTTTATGAGACACAGTTACACTTCCCCAATCTTATAAAAGATGACAGATAAATATTAAAAGCATTGGATGGTAGTGGATTATTAAAAACTGGTCCTCTCATAAACTTTGAACTTAGTTAATCAATATCTCTTATAGTCTGAAAGCTCATTTTATAAAATTAATTTAAATGTTTCTTACATTAAATATAAAAGTGGCTATTACATATTTATATGCATATACCATGGAATGTGGGCTTCTTTGGTAGCTCAAATGGTAAAGAATCTTCCTGCAATGCAGGACACCTGGGTTTAATCCCTGGGTCAGGAAGATCCCCTGGAGAAGGGAATGGCAACCCACTCCAGTGGGTTCTCCCCTGGAGAATTCCATGCACAGAGGAGCCTAGCAGGCTATAGTCCATGGGGTCACATGCTAATTTACATGTTTCTTAAATTTTAAAAAATAAGCTCAGTTTTACCAAATGTTGACAAATTATTTTCATGAGTTTCCATCTAGAACTTTTGCCAGTTAAAAATTCACGGAAACTAAAGATGATCACCATGAAATGAGTATCTGTGTCTCAGTCACTTTTGTACACTGAACCATATTTGCATAATGACAAGCCTGCATGTGGGTATCCA
Source organism: Tragulus kanchil (assembly GCA_022376925.1). Lineage (NCBI taxonomy): Eukaryota > Metazoa > Chordata > Mammalia > Artiodactyla > Tragulidae > Tragulus > Tragulus kanchil. Next base: position 68,449,218 of record JAIOJX010000003.1, on the reverse strand, counting down.
TGCTTTTGGATAGGAAACTACCACCCTGTGGGTAAGTGGCAGAAGACCGCAGAAACCCAACCTGTTAGGCTCCCAACCCATCACACCTTTTATAGTCAGTTGAGGAGCAGGTGTGCTAAAGCACTAGTGCTTTATTGTTCTAAGTGTAAAATCACCTGAGCTCCCTCAGACCGAAACTTACTGGTTTATGAAATTTAGTTACTGTATTACAGTGTATAGTACTTGCAGTAAATTTAGGGTTAAGTCTTGAAGTTCCAAAATAATGGGAAGAAAAGGTCAAGGCTGAAACTAAAGAGGCATTTACTGTGTGTCTTCTAGAACTCAAGCACCGTTCAAGCTTAGTATACTCTATCTTGATGTTTTAACCTAGGATTCTGAGGGTCAGTGTTATCTTGATTTTGCCCATGAGAAAACATGACTCTGAGGTAAATAATTACCTGTAAACCCCACACTGGTTGCAGGTATCAGTATTCTGGCACAAAATACCTGTGGCTGAGTATAAATCTTATATGTTCTTTAAAAGTACAAAATGAAGATACTCAAGAGGAGTTCTAAAACTTGACAAAAGAAGCAGCAGCTACAAGTGCAGGGTATTAGGGTTACACAATCAAAAGGAGAAAAAGAATCAATAGGAGATTTAGAGATGGATAGATGATAAATGATAGATGATCTGTGGTTACTTTGGTGGCTCAGTGGTAAAGAATCCACTTGCCCATGCAAGAGACACAGGAGATGTGGGTTCAATCCCAGGGTCAGGAAGATCCTCTGGAGAAAGGAATGGCAATCCACTCCAGTATTCTTGCCTGGGAAATCCCATGGACAGAGGAGCCTGGTGGGCTGTACAGTCCATGGGGTCGCAAAGAGTTGAACATGACTGAACATGCAGAGATAGGTAGATAGATAGATATGATATGATATGATATTTATCATAGGGAACTGGCTCACACAATTATGGAGACTGAAAAGTACCACAGTCTGTCATCTGTAAGCTGGAGAACTAAGGCAGTTGGTGGCATAAATTCCAGTCTCAATCCGACCCAGTTCAAGATCAGAAGACTGTGTCTCAGCTCAGCAGTCAGGCAGAGAGAGAATTCAGTCCTCGCCTTCCTTTTTATTCTATTCAGACTCTCAAAAAACTGGGTACAGTCCATCAACATTAGGAAGGGTAACTTCCTTCACTCAGTCCATTATTTCAGATGCTCATCTATTCTGGAAACACCCATAGACATACCCAGAAGAGTTTCACCAAATATTTGGGCACCCCAGCCAGGTTGACACATACAATGAACCACTGCATACAGAAAGTGTGTTTTTTTCATTGTCAACTACAGAAATCAGATTATTTTTGCAGAAATTTAGCAAAGGGCAAGTTAAACTCTATACTATTTTTAGATCCCGAAAGTACAGTGTCGATGAGGTATCGATGCTAAAGCTTACCTCCAGTGAAGATGGTCTTAACGTTATGTTCATTCATGATAGAACATTTAAAGTAGCAATCTAAAATAATTACTAAGATGTATTTCTAGTATATCTTAAGTAAATTTACACCAAAAATGTCGTAGAATTTCCTGTAAACCCCACACTGGTTGCAGGTATCAGTACTGGCACAAAATACCTGTGGCTGAGTATAAATCTTATATGTTCTTTAAAAGTACAAAATGAAGATACTCAAGAGGAGTTCTAAAACTTGACAAAAGAAGCAGCAGCTACAAGTGCAGGGTATTAGGGTTACACAATCAAAAGGAGAAAAAGAATCAATAGGAGATTTAGAGATGGATAGATGATAAATGATAGATGATCTGTGGTTACTTTGGTGGCTCAGTGGTAAAGAATCCACTTGCCCATGCAAGAGACACAGGAGATGTGGGTTCAATCCCAGGGTCAGGAAGATCCTCTGGAGAAAGGAATGGCAATCCACTCTAGTATTCTTGCCTGGGAAATCCCATGGACAGAGGAGCCTGGTGGGCTGTACAGTCCATGGGGTCGCAAAGAGTTGAACATGACTGAACATGCAGAGATAGGTAGATAGATAGATATGATATGATATGATATTTATCATAGGGAACTGGCTCACACAATTATGGAGACTGAAAAGTACCACAGTCTGTCATCTGTAAGCTGGAGAACTAAGGCAGTTGGTGGCATAAATTCCAGTCTCAATCCGACCCAGTTCAAGATCAGAAGACTGTGTCTCAGCTCAGCAGTCAGGCAGAGAGAGAATTCAGTCCTCGCCTTCCTTTTTATTCTATTCAGACTCTCAAAAAACTGGGTACAGTCCATCAACATTAGGAAGGGTAACTTCCTTCACTCAGTCCATTATTTCAGATGCTCATCTATTCTGGAAACACCCCATAGACATACCCAGAAGAGTTTCACCAAATATTTGGGCACCCCAGCCAGGTTGACACATACAATGAACCACTGCATACAGAAAGTGTGTTTTTTTCATTGTCAACTACAGAAATCAGATTATTTTTGCAGAAATTTAGCAAAGGGCAAGTTAAACTCTATACTATTTTTAGATCCCGAAAGTACAGTGTCGATGAGGTATCGATGCTAAAGCTTACCTCCAGTGAAGATGGTCTTAACGTTATGTTCATTCATGATAGAACATTTAAAGTAGCAATCTAAAATAATTACTAAGATGTATTTCTAGTATATCTTAAGTAAATTTACACCAAAAATGTCGTAGAATTTGTGTAAGAATTATTATTTTACTTCCAGATATGAATAATGTAGGATTCAGTGGAAGAAGGCTATAATTACAATGCATCTAACATCTGGTTTAAGGAAAATAAATATTTATACATAATCCAATTTCTGATACTCTGTAGACAAAATATTTAATTTGTGATTTTTTTTTAGCTTTTCATCCAAGTGTTCCATCAATGCATATGGAACATCTATGAGTTTTTTAATATCATGGCACTGGGGAGGGGGGTTGCAATTTGGAATGGTAAACTGACAACTAAAACATCAACTCCCGGCTTCACTTCCATGGTAATTTTAATAAACCAGCAAATGTTTACCAAACTAATAAACTATTTTACCTGAGGTGGTGTGGAATCAATCTATTAGAATTAGAGTAGATCTTGGTAGTTTAATTCCTCAATTTCCTTAAGGCAGCTGGGTCCCCAGGAAGCAGAGAAAATTAGCAGAGATCTAAGAGGTGTTTGTAATGGAGCCAGAGTCAGAATGGAGAATTCTATGAAATAAGCCATAGCTCTTTCTCGTTTCTTAAATAAATCCTTTAAATTAGTTTAGACTAACTCTTAGGATAATAGGAAAATACTGACTTAAATAAAATTAGCTTCATTTGGTTAAAGTTTAAATGAAGACTTAATGGAAAGTACACTGTACCACTTACAGACATGATCCTATCATATCTGTTAAATTTCCAAAAGCATGGAGCTAAGTGAATTTGGAAGAAAAATGCTAATATGCCTGCTGATAAAAGCTGTTTGAAATGTGTTCTTAAATCTTTTGATGCCAAGATACTAAGAAGATAAACTTCTAGGATGAGTATTTAAACATGATATAGCTTAATATTGTTTAAAAATGATCATAATGTCACAGGCCAAATGACAGTACAGAGTAACAAAATTCTCTGAAGGCAAGTCTATCATAAATTTGGACAATAACCAAATAACCTGTGAAAAGTTGTTTTGCCAAATAAATGTCATCTTTTAGGTTGCTATGGTAATTACGATACTTGTTAGAGGTATTCAGGAGATGCTGAATTCCTTGTGCATAATAAACTTTTATAAAGAGTATTCTAAGCAGTCTGGTTTTAAAAAAACTAATTTGTTTTTGCTTTGCATAATTGATGTTTGAGTTCAGCGTGGAAATAAACTTACTTGGCAAATTGAAAGGACATGGAAAGATTGAGTGAAAGATTTTAAAATTCAAAACAAAAGGAAGAGAGTGCCTTTTATAATATTTATGCCTTCTGTTTTTCTGTTAACTGTATAGTGCTCTTAGGATGTTATTCAGTCTAAATTACTATCCAGAAACAGCCAAGAAAGTGAGTGTTGCCTTGCAGCACAGGTCTACTGAGCTTTAACCTTCTGGGCTTAACATTGGGAGTGAAACCCACACTAAATTATTTACTAATTGCAACATATCACAGGAGCAAAGGACTACATTACTTTCTCTTTTCCTAGCTGCCTTCATAGTGAACTGACCCAGGTTATTTGAGATGCAGTGACTGAAGGGTGTGGAAGGAGATATGAGGGGACTCTTGACTTGGCATGGGTCTTTTTAGTAGTCATTTACAGACTGAAAATATTCTTCAAATAGGAGAAGAGCCAATAGGGAAATGACAAATACAATTCCATTATGCTGACTGTAGGTTAATATGGCAGCCAAGAGTCAATCTGCAAAGAAGCCTAAGATCTGAGGGACTGATGCTTAGGTCGGGGGTTCAGTAGTTTTGTTGAAGAGTCAGAAGGACTTCCTGAGAGCCAGCAATGAGGAATGTGAGGTTCAGAATTAGGAGACCAACTACAGGTAAGGCAATTGCTGGAAAATGAGATAACATGATAAAATCCACTCACTGGGAAACAGAATGGCCATCCATTAACAGAGAGAACAACAAAATGTGTAATATGGGATAAAGAAAATTGGATTTAGAGTAGGGAACACACTTATGAAATTCTTGTGACCTTGGCAAGATAGTTATCTCACTAACCACCCTATAGCTTACTAAGTACTATGTGCTTGCCCCAGGGGGGTTTCCTGAGGATTGAGCTCATACAAGTCAAATTTAGGACAATGTCTGGCATGTATGAAGTGTTCTGAAAGTGTTATTTTTGTTGTTACAAGGGACAGTTTTAAAATAGACTCAATCTTTGGAGGTCTAGGGTGTAAGGTGAGAGCAAAATTCCTAGGGACATGGAAGGACCAGCCTCATTAGGTAGCTGCCCTAATACTTGTTAATTCTATGCCTTCTTGATTTTTCTGGAAATAAACTTACTTGGCAAATTGAAAGGACATGGAAAGATTGAGTGAAAGATTTTAAAATTCAAAACAAAAGGAAGAGAGTGCCTTTTATAATATTTATGCCTTCTGTTTTTCTGTTAACTGTATAGTGCTCTTAGGATGTTATTCAATCTAAATTACTATCCAGAAACAGCCAAGAAAGTGAGTGTTGCCTTGCAGCACAGGTCTACTGAGCTTTAACCTTCTGGGCTTAACATTGGGAGTGAAACCCACACTAAATTATTTACTAATTGCAACATATCACAGGAGCAAAGGACTACATTACTTTCTCTTTTCCTAGCTGCCTTCATAGTGAACTGACCCAGGTTATTTGAGATGCAGTGACTGAAGGGTGTGGAAGGAGATATGGGGGGGCTTTTGACTTGGCATGGGTCTTTTTAGTAGTCATTTACAGACTGAAAATATTCTTCAAATAGGAGAAGAGCCAATAGGGAAATGACAAATACAATTCCATTATGCTGACTGTAGGTTAATATGGCAGCCAAGAGTCAATCTGCAAAGAAGCCTAAGATCTGAGGGACTGATGCTTAGGTCGGGGGTTCAGTAGTTTTGTTGAAGAGTCAGAAGGACTTCCTGAGAGCCAGCAATGAGGAATGTGAGGTTCAGAATTAGGAGACCAACTACAGGTAAGGCAATTGCTGGAAAATGAGATAACATGATAAAATCCACTCACTGGGAAACAGAATGGCCATCCATTAACAGAGAGAACAACAAAATGTGTAATATGGGATAAAGAAAATTGGATTTAGAGTAGGGAACACACTTATGAAATTCTTGTGACCTTGGCAAGATAGTTATCTCACTAACCACCCTATAGCTTACTAAGTACTATGTGCTTGCCCCAGGGGGGTTTCCTGAGGATTGAGCTCATACAAGTCAAATTTAGGACAATGTCTGGCATGTATGAAGTGTTCTGAAAGTGTTATTTTTGTTGTTACAAGGGACAGTTTTAAAATAGACTCAATCTTTGGAGGTCTAGGGTGTAAGGTGAGAGCAAAATTCCTAGGGACATGGAAGGACCAGCCTCATTAGGTAGCTGCCCTAATACAACGCTCATTCCCACCTGCCTAGACCAAAAATTACTTGGGAATGTGGTACAGAATTTAGCCTGAAGGTGTTTACCATGTCTGACTCTGGCTACTCACTGAAACCATCAGTGTTTGATTGCTCACCCTTTGGCTGCATCTCCCAAACACAACACTGAGGGGGCTGCCTGCGCTTGCACAAGTTTACAATTTTTTTCTGAGACAGAAATGCAGCTTTTCCTGTGACTTTGTATAGTTCTTGCACATTCTTAAACTGAAAATTTCAGTATTTGGTAGAAAATAATAAAGATCACAAAGTCATTTAGAAGGAAATTGGGGTAACCAAAATTCTAAAAGGCATAAAAGGACAGCCATTGTGTAAAAGTCTAACCACTTCTGAACAATGACAGTTATTCTAGGAACAGAAAATAACACAGAATCGGGAGCTCTTTCTCATCCCCACTCCTTTAAAATAAAAAACAACTCTGCTTCCTCCTCCTGAAACTCCTTGCTTCCACCAGTCACTGGGTAGACGCATGCATGTTCGGTTGCTCAATCATGTCCGACTATTTGCGATCCTATAGGCTGTAGCCCACCAGGCTCCCCTGTCCATGAGATTCTTCAGACAAGAATACCGGAGTGGACAACAGAGGTCACTGCGATGGGAGGCCCACACGGGCCAAAGAACAAAGAAAGATAAAAAGAGATGGATGGAGGACCAATAGAAGTAGCCCGCCCGCCCCACTCCTTCTGCAACCCCGCCGAAATACCGGAGGCATGATAAAATCCACTCACTGGGAAACAGAATGGCCATCCATTAACAGAGAGAACAACAAAATGTGTAATATGGGATAAAGAAAATTGGATTTAGAGTAGGGAACACACTTATGAAATTCTTGTGACCTTGGCAAGATAGTTATCTCACTAACCACCCTATAGCTTACTAAGTACTATGTGCTTGCCCCAGGGGGGTTTCCTGAGGATTGAGCTCATACAAGTCAAATTTAGGACAATGTCTGGCATGTATGAAGTGTTCTGAAAGTGTTATTTTTGTTGTTACAAGGGACAGTTTTAAAATAGACTCAATCTTTGGAGGTCTAGGGTGTAAGGTGAGAGCAAAATTCCTAGGGACATGGAAGGACCAGCCTCATTAGGTAGCTGCCCTAATACAACGCTCATTCCCACCTGCCTAGACCAAAAATTACTTGGGAATGTGGTACAGAATTTAGCCTGAAGGTGTTTACCATGTCTGACTCTGGCTACTCACTGAAACCATCAGTGTTTGATTGCTCACCCTTTGGCTGCATCTCCCAAACACAACACTGAGGGGGCTGCCTGCGCTTGCACAAGTTTACAATTTTTTTCTGAGACAGAAATGCAGCTTTTCCTGTGACTTTGTATAGTTCTTGCACATTCTTAAACTGAAAATTTCAGTATTTGGTAGAAAATAATAAAGATCACAAAGTCATTTAGAAGGAAATTGGGGTAACCAAAATTCTAAAAGGCATAAAAGGACAGCCATTGTGTAAAAGTCTAACCACTTCTGAACAATGACAGTTATTCTAGGAACAGAAAATAACACAGAATCGGGAGCTCTTTCTCATCCCCACTCCTTTAAAATAAAAAACAACTCTGCTTCCTCCTCCTGAAACTCCTTGCTTCCACCAGTCACTGGGTAGACGCATGCATGTTCGGTTGCTCAATCATGTTCGACTATTTGCGATCCTATAGGCTGTAGCCCACCAGGCTCCCCTGTCCATGAGATTCTTCAGACAAGAATACCGGAGTGGACAACAGAGGTCACTGCGATGGGAGGCCCACACGGGCCAAAGAACAAAGAAAGATAAAAAGAGATGGATGGAGGACCAATAGAAGTAGCCCGCCCGCCCCACTCCTTCTGCAACCCCGCCTCCGCCCCCCCAAAAAGATACTTGTAAGAATACGGGAGTGGGTTTCCATTTCCTCCTCCAGGGGATTTTCCCAACCCAGGGGTCAAGCCCACATCTCCTGGGTCTCTTGCACTGGCAGGCAGACTCTTTACCACTAAGCTACCTGGGATGCTCTGGGAGATACCTGCTCATAGCTATATACTTACATAGAACTACATTAGCAAGCATTTCTTTCCTTCTAGGTACTATTAACAGCTTTCTCTTTGGAATTCCCAAGATACACATTATTGCTCTCTACTGGAGAACTTGCCATGTGGTAATGATTATTGATGATTAATTACTACCACTACCACTGCTAGATAATGTCCTCCCTGAAGTCAGAGAATTCTTGCTGTTTTTTTAACAGCTGTATTGAGGTATCATTTATATAAAAGTTCACCTACCAGGATTGTGTTTTATTTGATATTTTATCCTGATCCCTCAGTCCTGGTCTGCTATTGAATGTGTGTTAGTTGCTCAGTCGTGTCCAACTCTTTGTGATCCTGTGGACTATAGCCTACCAGGCTTCTCAGTAAATGAGATTCTCTAGGCAAGAATACTGGAGTGGGTTGCCATTCCCTTCTCCACAGGATCTTCCTGACCCAGGGATCAAACCTGGGTCTCCTGCATTGTAAGCAGATTTTTTACCGTATGAGCCACTGGGGAAACCTATAGAATAAGCCTCAATAAATCTTTTTCTGAAGAAAGGAACCCACATATTGAGAAGGAAGGATTTCCAGGGGACACAAAGCAAATGTGAAACAGATGCATCCCAGGTAACTAGCTTGTTTTCAGGATCAAGTTGGTAGATCAGGTTGTCTGCTGCCATTCTCACTCAGTCTGTAAATCTTCTTTTAAAGGATGTACCTTCAGACAGAGGAGAGGGTGTTGGTTCACCAAAGGTGACTCCTTGCCTGAATTTGCAGTGGACCAATATAAATTCATTTGCTTCAGGATCTACAAACTCAGGACCTTACTAGTAGGCTCACCACAGTATCTTCAGTTACTGAAAATGGGGGAAACAAAACAAACTACCCTGTCTTTTCCTTTTTTAATATCAGGACAGGTTGTCATAGGGATGTAGAGAACAATGGACTGAGAAACATTTGTGAATTAAACCTCTAAACGTAAAAAAAAAAAAAAAAATTAGGTACTGTGTATCAGTGGTTATGGGGGAGTCCAGTTTTGTCCCCACAAATGCTAAAAGCTCACTTTGTAATACTAAATAAAACAAATTATTAAATCAATAAATATAGGGAATACTCTTTTCCACTTCTATATTTCCTCCAAATGTTTCAAATAAAGGCTATATGAGAAATGAATGTCATATAATAACTACCATTTAGAAGGAAAAAACTAATGTAGATCATCTTACCTACACATACAGCTAAAAAAAGATATATGTGTGAATTTTAAGTTATACCCTTAATAAAAAATTCTGTTTAGCCCCAGCATGAGGGTAAACATACATATGTATCTTCACTATCCAAACAAAAATATATATTTTAGTTTTAATAAAAAAATAGTACTTTAGAAATATTAATAAATTAACATCATAATAAATATTTAGAGTGAAGACTACAATGGAAAATTCTGAAAAACTTGTGCTGTCTTCAAAAAGCTAATTTCTCTTTGTAGTTATCATAAATGGCAGTACTTCTGACAGTTGTGTTTATCTAAACAACTAATACATTTGGAAACAGACTTCTTGGAAACCTCATTTGTATGTAATGAAGAGACACACTGTCTATAACCAAGAGCAAAAAGTTATGTATCAAAACAAAATATGAATAACATAGTATTTGTAAAAAATTAAGTCAAAAATTATAGAGCTTAATGAAAACTTGATGGGCTGCCCTGGTGGCTCAGTGGTAAAGAATTTGCAGTGGTAATCCACAGAAGACATGGGTTCAGAAAGATCCTTTGGAGGAGGAAATGGCAGTCCACTCCAGAATTCTTACCTGGAAAATTTCATGGACAGAAGAGCCTGGTGTGCTACAGTCCGTGGGATTGCGTAAGAGTCAGACACGACTTAGCGGCTAAACAACAAATTGACAACATGAAGATGATTTAGTATAACTTTAAGAGGGGAATGGAAAGGATGGTGATGTTAATAATGTGACAGTGATAATAATAAAGTTAAGTGGTTTATGGCAGAGACAATGACAAAAGCTGAGACTAACCAAATCGGAGTCTAATCTCTACAGTCATTAAAGATTGTTCAATTTAAGTCATGTGCCTAGTTCTTGAATTCTCTCTCCAGTATATTGCCCTTTTGAGTTGTCTCTTCCACACTTGAATACTGTCAGCAACAGTTTACTAGTCTCTGAGAGAAACATTTAATCCTTGACAACAAATATTATTATTAATAGATCACCCTTTAGATGAGAAGAAAGGGTTTTCTTTATCATTTTTACGCATTACTCTGTTCTAGTTTTTACACTCTTAAGAAACAGGCCGAGTGTATTTTAAACTTAAGATTTCTGCTAGTTATCAAGGACAGCTGACTATTTCTTTTATAAAGTAAACTTTTACTTTGTGATTAAGAGGGTTGTTTTTTTTAGTAAAATATGTTGTGTTCTCCTTATCAAAAAGTTAGAAAATTTAGGCAAGAACAGAAATCACCAGTTATCCATCAGTGGCCTTTGTTAATTATGAGTGTATTAATAGTTACCTCCTTCTCTTTTATCTTTGGTGTAGATATTAATTTTGCTGCGTGCAAAATTTTTCCATGATTAGAATATATCTTAATATGCTTATTTTGCACATTAATTTTTAGTATGTATTATTTTAATAGTGGCACACTTTTTTATTAAGTAGATATTTAGCTTTTAATTTAGCTGACAATGATTGGTTTTGAAGTCTTTAAGTCTCTCCAGTTTTTCCCAACAATATTTAAGTTATTTTTCTTCTTGTGCATACAACATTGCCTGCTATATAAAATACATCTCTAAGGTAGATTCCCGGGAGAGATACATGGGGTAAAGGGCTTGAACCTTTTGAAAGACTGATACATGTTTTTCCAATTCCTTTTTATTTTATCACTAGCAATTTAACAAGAGAAGTAGTTTCACTGCATCCTTTCTGGTACTGGTCATTCTTAGTAGTTCACTGATCTTGGACAGAAGAGCCTGGTGTGCTACAGTCCGTGGGATTGCGTAAGAGTCAGACACGACTTAGCGGCTAAACAACAAATTGACAACATGAAGATGATTTAGTATAACTTTAAGAGGGGAATGGAAAGGATGGTGATGTTAATAATGTGACAGTGATAATAATAAAGTTAAGTGGTTTATGGCAGAGACAATGACAAAAGCTGAGACTAACCAAATCGGAGTCTAATCTCTACAGTCATTAAAGATTGTTCAATTTAAGTCATGTGCCTAGTTCTTGAATTCTCTCTCCAGTATATTGCCCTTTTGAGTTGTCTCTTCCACACTTGAATACTGTCAGCAACAGTTTACTAGTCTCTGAGAGAAACATTTAATCCTTGACAACAAATATTATTATTAATAGATCACCCTTTAGATGAGAAGAAAGGGTTTTCTTTATCATTTTTACGCATTACTCTGTTCTAGTTTTTACACTCTTAAGAAACAGGCCGAGTGTATTTTAAACTTAAGATTTCTGCTAGTTATCAAGGACAGCTGACTATTTCTTTTATAAAGTAAACTTTTACTTTGTGATTAAGAGGGTTGTTTTTTTTTTAGTAAAATATGTTGTGTTCTCCTTATCAAAAAGTTAGAAAATTTAGGCAAGAACAGAAATCACCAGTTATCCATCAGTGGCCTTTGTTAATTATGAGTGTATTAATAGTTACCTCCTTCTCTTTTATCTTTGGTGTAGATATTAATTTTGCTGCATGCAAAATTTTTCCATGATTAGAATATATCTTAATATGCTTATTTTGCACATTAATTTTTAGTATGTATTATTTTAATAGTGGCACACTTTTTTATTAAGTAGATATTTAGCTTTTAATTTAGCTGACAATGATTGGTTTTGAAGTCTTTAAGTCTCTCCAGTTTTTCCCAACAATATTTAAGTTATTTTTCTTCTTGTGCATACAACATTGCCTGCTATATAAAATACATCTCTAAGGTAGATTCCCGGGAGAGATACATGGGGTAAAGGGCTTGAACCTTTTGAAAGACTGATACATGTTTTTCCAATTCCTTTTTATTTTATCACTAGCAATTTAACAAGAGAAGTAGTTTCACTGCATCCTTTCTGGTACTGGTCATTCTTTTATACGTAATGTGATCACATTTGGCAGGCAGTGTCCTTTATCTTACTGGCAAACTTCAGTTACAGAGGTCAGTAAAGTAGAATGCATTTTCAAGTGATATTTTCCAGTTCTATTTCCTATTCTTAGAAGAGGCTCTTCTTTTTATTCTTTGATTCCTAGTGATTTCTCTTTTCTATTTAATAACCTCTTCTCAGTTATATTAGGTTATAATAATTCTCCTAGTTATTTTATCTCTTAATTTTGCCAATTATGTTTTAATCCTAGATTTGTTTGAATTATTTGTATGTATCCAAAGAGTCTTCCTCATAGTCATTTCTCCACTACTGTTTGCTTAGAAAACTCTTCCCCATTGAAAGGACTCACTAACATTTAATGACATTTTCCCAATCTTTAACTTTTAACTGCACTTCAAATCACCTTTGTGGTTGTCCAAAATAATTATTTCCAAAATTTCTAACCAACTGTCTCAATACTATTATTATTCTATTTTCTGCTCCGATGTTCCATGCTTCTCTGATGATATGCTTCTATGAAATATATATTGAATTACTTCTTTCTTTCTCTCTCACACACACACCACCACCACCAATGCCAGCACCACCTACAGTAACATCCAAGCCATGTGGTATCTGTACCTCTACAATAATCTAATGGGTATTTTTTTTTAATTTAAGGGTCATGCATTTATCAAAAATTCTACATTTGCATACCAATTTCAGCATATTATATTACTTTTGCTATCATTATAAGATTTCTTTCTTTCTCCTTTGGTCAAAAGACTTACTGTTACCATAGTTACCTTCATATATACACATCTGTGCGCACACAATGATGTCAGAAAATAAAGGTTGGGTATGGACTGCAGGATCTGATTGTTCAGGGGGATTTTCAATGAATTTTCCTGTTGACAGTGTCATTTTGAAACTTTAAAATACATCTCTAAGGTAGATTCCCGGGAGAGATACATGGGGTAAAGGGCTTGAACCTTTTGAAAGACTGATACATGTTTTTCCAATTCCTTTTTATTTTATCACTAGCAATTTAACAAGAGAAGTAGTTTCACTGCATCCTTTCTGGTACTGGTCATTCTTTTATACGTAATGTGATCACATTTGGCAGGCAGTGTCCTTTATCTTACTGGCAAACTTCAGTTACAGAGGTCAGTAAAGTAGAATGCATTTTCAAGTGATATTTTCCAGTTCTATTTCCTATTCTTAGAAGAGGCTCTTCTTTTTATTCTTTGATTCCTAGTGATTTCTCTTTTCTATTTAATAACCTCTTCTCAGTCATATTAGGTTATAATAATTCTCCTAGTTATTTTATCTCTTAATTTTGCCAATTATGTTTTAATCCTAGATTTGTTTGAATTATTTGTATGTATCCAAAGAGTCTTCCTCATAGTCATTTCTCCACTACTGTTTGCTTAGAAAACTCTTCCCCATTGAAAGGACTCACTAACATTTAATGACATTTTCCCAATCTTTAACTTTTAACTGCACTTCAAATCACCTTTGTGGTTGTCCAAAATAATTATTTCCAAAATTTCTAACCAACTGTCTCAATACTATTATTATTCTATTTTCTGCTCCGATGTTCCATGCTTCTCTGATGATATGCTTCTATGAAATATATATTGAATTACTTCTTTCTTTCTCTCTCACACACACACCACCACCACCAATGCCAGCACCACCTACAGTAACATCCAAGCCATGTGGTATCTGTACCTCTACAATAATCTAATGGGTATTTTTTTTTAATTTAAGGGTCATGCATTTATCAAAAATTCTACATTTGCATACCAATTTCAGCATATTATATTACTTTTGCTATCATTATAAGATTTCTTTCTTTCTCCTTTGGTCAAAAGACTTACTGTTACCATAGTTACCTTCATATATACACATCTGTGCGCACACAATGATGTCAGAAAATAAAGGTTGGGTATGGACTGCAGGATCTGATTGTTCAGGGGGATTTTCAATGAATTTTCCTGTTGACAGTGTCATTTTTGAAACTATGTTATTTTTTCTTTCTTTGTCTAATCTTTTAAACTACTTGCTTGGAAATCTGTATTACCTTCTCCCCACATTTCTTCTTAATATTGCTTCTTTTACAAGTTATGCTTTCATTGTCAGTAAGACAAGCAGGGGCACCTTTGACACAATGAAAGAAGTAAATGTGTTTCTGGTGTAGTAGTGGCAATATATAAACACACATTCTTGTTACAAAAGATATATCCTTAAAATCTTCACATTCTGCAAAGGTATGAAAGATACGGATATGGGAAAGGATTAGAGAAAGATTACTTGAAATGTATTCAATCAGAGCTAATAAAATATTAATACACTCAGTAAATATGAGCAGACACTTAAATCTCCACAAACATACCACCATCAGTCTGAATTTTGCATTTTTTAAAATATACTTTTTGATGTGGACCATTTTTAAAGGCTTTATTGAATCTGTTGCAAAATAGTTTTAGTTTCCTGCTTTTATATTTTGGCCAAAAGGAATGTGGGTTCTTAACTACCTGACCAGGGATTAAACCTGCACCCTCTGCACTGGAAGGCAAAGTCTTAACCACTGGACCCCCAGGGAAGTACTCAAGTTTTGCATTATTAATTGTAGGGTTCATGTGTTCTTCTTCACAATGTAGACTGCTGAATGGGACTCATTTGGTCAATTGGCATGGTCTCTTAGTTTTCACTTTTAGTGGTGCTTCAGTCAGTCATTAATTTATGACTGACTCTTGTAATCCTCTGTCCCTGGGATTTCTCAGGTAAGAATACTGGAATGGGCTGTCATTTTCTTCTCTAGGGTTTCTTCCCGACCCAGGGACTAAATGCCCATCTCTTGCATTCTTTACCACTGAGCCTCCAGGGAAACCCTGACTAAATCTACCAATCCTAATTACTGTGTCATAGATATCACCCAATCGCCATCATTCTCTCTCCAGCCTTTAAAAATCCACCTTAATCCCTCACACCCAGGGCAGAAATCTCTATAGATATTCTTTCCAACTGGCCCCCTGGGTGGCACTACATAGCTGTGTCAATGTGATGTTCTCCCTACTTGTAGAAATTATAATGAATTTATCCTTGCTTTACTAGAAAATGATATGATAACATTTTGAGGAGTCCAGTACATAAAAAGAATAAAGAATCAGGGCTTTCCTGGTGGTCCAGTGGGTAAGGACACCACCTAGAAGTGCAAGGGGCACCAGTTCTATCCCTGGCCTGAGAAGATCCCATGTGCCACAGAGTGGCTATACCGATGTGTCCAACTACCAAGCCAGAGCTCTGCAATGGGAGGCCCACACAGGCCAAAGAACAAAGATAGATGAAAACAGATAAATTAAAGACCAAAAGAAGTGGCCAATAAAAAAAGAGAATCAGATGAATTATGAATTATCAGACCTCTTAACTGCAAATTTGGAGGTTAGAATATAATGAGGTATCAATTGAAAAGTTGAGGATAAACACCTCCCTCCTCAAAGTGAACTTTCAAACTAGAATTTCATAGCTTATTCAAATTACTTAAATTACAGGATGGAATAAAATGTCTCATGCATACTGCCTCAGAGGATGGTTCACACAAAGACCACATTTGATCATAGGATGGCACTACAATATTTGGAAAGTATGAATATGAAAAGAAAGATTTAAGTAGTTGAGTTCTTTCTCTTTTGCTCACTGATCTACACACTGGGTTTAGAAAAGAGTCTGGTATGTAAAAAGCATACAATAAATATTTACTGAATGTGTAAAATATCTATTGAACATCTGTGTGTCAAATGTGTGTATTAAACATTGATGACAATCCCCTGGGGAATGAAAGTCAGCATCTTTTACTCATGCAACTTATGATCCATTGTATGAGACTCATGAAACTTAATAAGCTATTCCTTATGCTGTAAGTGGTAGCAGTTCTCTTAGGGGATTTTTTCTCCTTTATTATTTTCTTCATCTATGAATCAATTGTTTCTCTATATCTTACATGGCCCTATGGATTCTTTCCAGGTGAGGACTTTTATCATTTCTAATGATGAAAATTCTTGGTTATTACTACTAAAAATATGTCCTATGCATTAATATTTTTTTACTTATTTTATGTATTTTCCCTTCATTAATTTGTTATTTTATAGATACTGGCTCTTCTCCCTACTTGTAGAAATTATAATGAATTTATCCTTGCTTTACTAGAAAATGATATGATAACATTTTGAGGAGTCCAGTACATAAAAAGAATAAAGAATCAGGGCTTTCCTGGTGGTCCAGTGGGTAAGGACACCACCTAGAAGTGCAAGGGGCACCAGTTCTATCCCTGGCCTGAGAAGATCCCATGTGCCACAGAGTGGCTATACCGATGTGTCCAACTACCAAGCCAGAGCTCTGCAATGGGAGGCCCACACAGGCCAAAGAACAAAGATAGATGAAAACAGATAAATTAAAGACCAAAAGAAGTGGCCAATAAAAAAAGAGAATCAGATGAATTATGAATTATCAGACCTCTTAACTGCAAATTTGGAGGTTAGAATATAATGAGGTATCAATTGAAAAGTTGAGGATAAACACCTCCCTCCTCAAAGTGAACTTTCAAACTAGAATTTCATAGCTTATTCAAATTACTTAAATTACAGGATGGAATAAAATGTCTCATGCATACTGCCTCAGAGGATGGTTCACACAAAGACCACATTTGATCATAGGATGGCACTACAATATTTGGAAAGTATGAATATGAAAAGAAAGATTTAAGTAGTTGAGTTCTTTCTCTTTTGCTCACTGATCTACACACTGGGTTTAGAAAAGAGTCTGGTATGTAAAAAGCATACAATAAATATTTACTGAATGTGTAAAATATCTATTGAACATCTGTGTGTCAAATGTGTGTATTAAACATTGATGACAATCCCCTGGGGAATGAAAGTCAGCATCTTTTACTCATGCAACTTATGATCCATTGTATGAGACTCATGAAACTTAATAAGCTATTCCTTATGCTGTAAGTGGTAGCAGTTCTCTTAGGGGATTTTTTCTTCTCCTTTATTATTTTCTTCATCTATGAATCAATTGTTTCTCTATATCTTACATGGCCCTATGGATTCTTTCCAGGTGAGGACTTTTATCATTTCTAATGATGAAAATTCTTGGTTATTACTACTAAAAATATGTCCTATGCATTAATATTTTTTTACTTATTTTATGTATTTTCCCTTCATTAATTTGTTATTTTATAGATACTGGCTCTTCTCCATCTGTTCTATTTTTCTACTCACTTTTTATAGTTTCCAAACAGGAAGAATTTCACGACCTGAACTCTCACTTTACTGGTTCATTTCCGGTTTTTTCTACCAGTATCTCCAATTACTCTTTTTTTCCTCTTATTCTTGAGGGTTCCTTATTCCTCAATTCTTCTCCTATCTTCTTGATAATTCTGTAGATTCAATATATATATTTTAAGTCTCCTGTTAACTGGTATGTGAACTCAATTTCTCCCATTATAAGGTATTCAGCTTGCAGCCCTGGCTATCTTGTACTTTTTTTCCTCTGTGCTCACATTTCCTGGAATTTATCAGCTAAGTGACTAAAGTTTATGCCCTTCTGATGATTTAGGTAGTAGTGATAGGAAGCATAATTCAGAGTTGAGAGCTATAGATATGTTCATTTACATATTACAGGTGTCTTCGGGTGAAAAAAAGAAAGCTTGTAGGTAAGATATGCAGAGAAGAAATATTGGTACAAACTGAAAGCATTTTGTCCAGACTATTCAGTAACTCATGACCAGATGTCCAGTCATTTATGGTGGCATTCAATGGGCTAAGCCATTTTTCAGCACACGATTAAACCAATTTTACCCTATTAATTTTATTCCTTTACCCCAAATGACAGAGAAATAACTCTAAAAATATAGTCATTCATTCACTGATTCATCAGCAGATCTGGGGTGGTAGCCACTTGCTTAGAATTGCTGTTGCAATACTGTCTAAGTCAAAACCTCTTACACAGTAAAGAAAAAAGTTCTAAGTCTAAGCGGTCCATGGGGTTTATGAAGATGCATAAAAAAGGCCAGTAACTCTGCCTTAAGAGGAAGAGAAGGCCGAGGCTATGATCATTCACAGTAGGTTTTAAAACTTGGCAGGAGTTGTCAGAAGGCTCAAGGGGAGGCACAGAATTCCTGTTCTAAAGGAGAGTAGGAGAAAATGGTCTGAGCTGTAGTTGCCAAGGGGCTGGGAGTCTTGTCAGTGTAAAATAAGGCTTTTCAGAAAGGGATTGTCTTGGGAGCTATGAGATATCTCAGAGGGTGTCAGAAGCCAGATCACAGAGATTCCATATTCCAGAATACGTTAGTATTTTTTCCCATGAATAGTTGTCAGTCATTTAAGTGCAAGAGCGACTGAGTCAAGTTTATATTTTAGAAATATTAGGTATGTGGTCCCGTGGAGGCTAAATAGGGAGGATGCAAGGATAATATTGGCGAGATTATTAGAAGGATATTGGTGTGACTGTATAAAAAGATGATGAAGAAAAGGGCCTTGAATTAAAAATGATACTAAAAATGAGACTATTATGCTTTTATGTGCCCAATGTGTTATATCAAAGATTATTGATATAATATACTATACTAATAGCAAGAAAAAGCTGAATCGGTTTGAGTGGGAATGGGTCACCTGGGAGACTTATTTCCTATCAGATTTCAGAAAAAAATACAAATACAACTTAGATATGTGCCATAGTAGCCTAACAAAAAAATGAGAGCTTTTATTTGTCAATGTGTCATGAGATCACACCTGTACTGTCTTTTGGAAGGTGTTTGGGGAAACTTTATTTTACTTTTAATAATGTTCACTCAAGAGTGGAGATTTCTGTGTATTTTCTTTCCTTTGTGTTCTTTGGAATTCAACTTCACTGTTCTTTCCACCACACAACTGAGCTTATCCTTTAGGGAATGTGCCTTCAGATCTCTATAAATATCTAGAACTTTTGTTTTCCTGTGTATCTTCATGTTTGGATAATTGCAGCTTTCATATCTAGGGACTGTTTTTACAAATTTCTCTTGGGTTTGATGTCAAGGTGAAGTTCCCGCACATTTTTGTTTCTTTAGTCCTGAACATGTTTAGGGAAAATAAATGTTGGGTGAATTAAAAATTTGCATTGCAAGATTTGAGGGTTTTTTTCCATCACATTCCATATCTCTTTCATGTCTTTGAAACATAACTTGATGAAGCAGTCATTTCACTTCTGGTTTATGTGTCATAAAGGGGCATCAAAATCAAAGGATCTGCTGACCTCTGTAAATTATGGGTAAAAATATATCTTTTTCCACTCAGAAAGTTCATTCTGCAAGTGCAGGACCAGGAATAGGCTTTTATGTCCACATCTGAAGTCAGTCTGTTTGCTTCACTAAGTCCCATGTTCTTCTTTTACAGGCTTCCTATCCAGTAGCAATTCCATAGTTGCTGATAAGAGTGTCAGCTCAGGAACTATCAGTCTTATCAGCACCTCTCCTTGTGATTACATTCATGCATCACAGTTTTAAATTGTTAACCTTTATTTTTGTTCTTCAATTAGTATCACTGCATCTCAAGTAATCCAGAAGGACAAGTCGATGTACTGAAAAATTATATCCTCCTTACTTGTTAAAGTTTTTAGTCATCAATCAGAATTGCTCCATCTTTTCTCTCCCTCTCTTTTACTCTCTCTTTCTCTATGATTTATTATTCCATGGTAAATAATTCCACTTTTCATTTTTTCCAGCATGAATTCTTGTTTTTTTTTTTTTAATCTAGGACATTTGAAAAATGATAGCAGATAAATCATCTTTCTGAGCACTAACTAACTCTTTGATTCTCCTCACCCATTCCTTCATAAGTGATGTTTTCTTCATTTTATGGATAGAGAGACAGGTTGTCTAATGGTAAGTCTCATGCCCAGTTCAAAGCTTAAATACGATGTGGACTGGAATATATCTTTTATATTGGAATATAACTGCTTGTTAGTTTCTGCTGTGCATCAGCTGTGTGTATACATATATCCCCTCCCTCCTGAGCCTCCCATCCTCTAGGTCATCACATAGCGCCGAGTTGCACTCCATGCTCTCTACAGCAGGTTCCCACTAGCCATCTGTTTTATGCACAGTAGCATATCTATGTCAGTAGTAACCTGCCAATTCATCCTACCCTCTCCTTCCCCTCCTCCTGTGACCAATTGTCCATTCTCAACATCTGTGTCTCCTATTTTGCCCTGCAGGTAGGCTCATCTGTATCATTTTTTCTAGATTCCAAATATATGCATTAATATACGATATTTGTTTTCCTATTTCTGTCTTATTTCACTCTGCGTGACAGATTCTAGGTCCATCCACACCTATACAAATGACCCAATTTCATTCCTTTTTATGGCTGAGTAATAGTCCATTGTATATATCTTTATCTCAGTATTGCATTATGTTTTGAGAAACATGTGTAGTTTATATTTATGGCAGTTATCTGGATTAAATGAAATAGATTTTAATAAGTCTCATTTCTCATGATTTGTCTCTTCCCTTGACCCAAGTTCTTCAGCATCTTCCATGATTCCATACATTGTCACTGACATCTTGCACTCTGAAAAGGATAATGCTGTTTACTATCTAATTTCTATTTGGTCCCATAAGTAAGAAAGTAAATGAAATAAAATAAAATGCAGTTTTCCCATCCTTGAGGCTGATTCCTAATCCTGACTGAGTCATAACTCACATGAATTTCTTATGTATGTGTGTTCATACTTCCACTTTCACTTATACTTTGGGCAAGCAACAAGCAAACATTAGTTGTAAGCAGAAATAATTGTTGTTGGGAAACCTCAAGTTCAACTCTAGAAAATGAAAATTAATGCTATTTTCCAAGAGCCATGGGTAAGGACAAAGTAAGGTAACAGAGAATGTGTACTGCTGAAATAGAATATAAATGGCACTTATTGTCTTTATAAGGCATTTAGATTGAAGACCTGATGAAACTGCCATGAGAAAACCGCAACACTGATCCCACACATCTTATGACATGAATAGAAAAGAAGCGGTGAGGAAGTGCGTGGCAACTGTCTTCCTAAGGCAAATAAATATTTTAATGCTACCACTGACACATATGCAGAGGGCATCTGGGGTCAGAAAATTAAAATGAGATATATAACATCATAATAATGCTGATCTATTGAAGTTTTGGTTATATTGGAGGACTATTACGTTGTCTTTATTGTCTGATAATATAAACTTTATTCCCACTAATCCAGTAGTTTAACACATCCTCCAAATACTGAAATTCTAATCAAGCTTCACTTAAGGCATTTGAACATCTAAAATGTGAACATAAACATTACTTTTCATTTTCTTTTAAAAGTAATATTGCCATTTAAAGAGCTCAAAAGCTCTCTGTCTGCTGTGGCAAAAATAAATGCATATTACTCTCTGTAGTTGATCATAATATATTTAAAATGTAAAGGCTAATAAAAGTGAAATATTTGAGAAAAATGTTCTAGATTATGGAATTACCACTTTTTGCTTAGTCTATGAAGAGGCCTTAAAAGAACACTAAATCTAATATGGCAGAAAAGAACAAGTTATGTAAGTATATATATTAGATCCCAAACCTAGAAATTATATTGGCAGATCATTTTTTTTCATGTTTTTTGGATTTTTAAATGAAATAGATTTTAATAAGTCTCATTTCTCATGATTTGTCTCTTCCTTACCCAAGTTCTTCAGCATCTTCCATGATTCCATACATTGTCACTGACATCTTGCACTCTGAAAAGGATAATGCTGTTTACTATCTAATTTCTATTTGGTCCCATAAGTAAGAAAGTAAATGAAATAAAATAAAATGCAGTTTTCCCATCCTTGAGGCTGATTCCTAATCCTGACTGAGTCATAACTCACATGAATTTCTTATGTATGTGTGTTCATACTTCCACTTTCACTTATACTTTGGGCAAGCAACAAGCAAACATTAGTTGTAAGCAGAAATAATTGTTGTTGGGAAACCTCAAGTTCAACTCTAGAAAATGAAAATTAATGCTATTTTCCAAGAGCCATGGGTAAGGACAAAGTAAGGTAACAGAGAATGTGTACTGCTGAAATAGAATATAAATGGCACTTATTGTCTTTATAAGGCATTTAGATTGAAGACCTGATGAAACTGCCATGAGAAAACCGCAACACTGATCCCACACATCTTATGACATGAATAGAAAAGAAGCGGTGAGGAAGTGCGTGGCAACTGTCTTCCTAAGGCAAATAAATATTTTAATGCTACCACTGACACATATGCAGAGGGCATCTGGGGTCAGAAAATTAAAATGAGATATATAACATCATAATAATGCTGATCTATTGAAGTTTTGGTTATATTGGAGGACTATTACGTTGTCTTTATTGTCTGATAATATAAACTTTATTCCCACTAATCCAGTAGTTTAACACATCCTCCAAATACTGAAATTCTAATCAAGCTTCACTTAAGGCATTTGAACATCTAAAATGTGAACATAAACATTACTTTTCATTTTTCTTTTAAAAAGTAATATTGCCATTTAAAGAGCTCAAAAGCTCTCTGTCTGCTGTGGCAAAAATAAATGCATATTACTCTCTGTAGTTGATCATAATATATTTAAAATGTAAAGGCTAATAAAAGTGAAATATTTGAGAAAAATGTTCTAGATTATGGAATTACCACTTTTTGCTTAGTCTATGAAGAGGCCTTAAAAGAACACTAAATCTAATATGGCAGAAAAGAACAAGTTATGTAAGTATATATATTAGATCCTAAACCTAGATATTTGAGAAATCATGATGAATAATCTGGACAGCAAAAATTAAAACTTAACTACTTCATATCTAAAATTACTATTAAATTGAGGTAGCATCCAAATAATGCATAATTTCTCAAATTGAGAACATGACATTAAATATAATCACATTTGTTAATGCAATGCATGTTTAATCTACAGTTAAAGCATTATTCAAATCTGGTTAAGTCATAAAATGATTAGGTCAACTAAGATAAATACGCATGTTCAGGTACCTAGAATGACCCATTCATTTTAATATGATGTAGTGAATGTATGTAAATAAATATGTGAGTTGAATATAAACAACTTAGAATAATAAAGTAGTTCAGACTGTACGTATGAAATCAAGAACTAATAGCAATAAAGAAACTATGCTTAAAACATCATACATTTTTTCAGTAAATTTGTATCACTAAGATGATTATGAAGTCAGTATGACTTTGAGAGACACTGGGTTTTTTTAAAATCAATTTTAACATGATAATCTCATTTATTTGAAATAATTTCCTTATCTTCAATTGTATCTTTACTGTAACTTCAAAATAATATTACATTTCCAATAAATATATTCCTGCTTTGTGGTTTATTGTTTTATGATAGTGAGGTAAGAGAAATAAGAAAATAGCATTTACTTAATAAATCGTATCTTTAATCCTTTTCTAAATATTTCCTTTGGAAATTAAATTGCCTAGACTCATCTTGGTAATTAACACCATCAGTACACATTCTTTCTTCCTAAATTCTTTATTCCCATCTGATTTTGGACTATTACGTTGTCTTTATTGTCTGATAATATAAACTTTATTCCCACTAATCCAGTAGTTTAACACATCCTCCAAATACTGAAATTCTAATCAAGCTTCACTTAAGGCATTTGAACATCTAAAATGTGAACATAAACATTACTTTTCATTTTCTTTTAAAAGTAATATTGCCATTTAAAGAGCTCAAAAGCTCTCTGTCTGCTGTGGCAAAAATAAATGCATATTACTCTCTGTAGTTGATCATAATATATTTAAAATGTAAAGGCTAATAAAAGTGAAATATTTGAGAAAAATGTTCTAGATTATGGAATTACCACTTTTTGCTTAGTCTATGAAGAGGCCTTAAAAGAACACTAAATCTAATATGGCAGAAAAGAACAAGTTATGTAAGTATATATATTAGATCCTAAACCTAGATATTTGAGAAATCATGATGAATAATCTGGACAGCAAAAATTAAAACTTAACTACTTCATATCTAAAATTACTATTAAATTGAGGTAGCATCCAAATAATGCATAATTTCTCAAATTGAGAACATGACATTAAATATAATCACATTTGTTAATGCAATGCATGTTTAATCTACAGTTAAAGCATTATTCAAATCTGGTTAAGTCATAAAATGATTAGGTCAACTAAGATAAATACGCATGTTCAGGTACCTAGAATGACCCATTCATTTTAATATGATGTAGTGAATGTATGTAAATAAATATGTGAGTTGAATATAAACAACTTAGAATAATAAAGTAGTTCAGACTGTACGTATGAAATCAAGAACTAATAGCAATAAAGAAACTATGCTTAAAACATCATACATTTTTTCAGTAAATTTGTATCACTAAGATGATTATGAAGTCAGTATGACTTTGAGAGACACTGGGTTTTTTTAAAATCAATTTTAACATGATAATCTCATTTATTTGAAATAATTTCCTTATCTTCAATTGTATCTTTACTGTAACTTCAAAATAATATTACATTTCCAATAAATATATTCCTGCTTTGTGGTTTATTGTTTTATGATAGTGAGGTAAGAGAAATAAGAAAATAGCATTTACTTAATAAATCGTATCTTTAATCCTTTTCTAAATATTTCCTTTGGAAATTAAATTGCCTAGACTCATCTTGGTAATTAACACCATCAGTACACATTCTTTCTTCCTCAATGAATTTACTTATGAGAGAAAAAAAATACAATTATGCTCATCAGGCTCATTAATATCACTAAGTCACAGTAACTTTAGTATCAGTTCTTACAAACATTAAAAATTTAAATGAAAATGAAAAACATATTTCCGAGATACTGATATTCTGTAATCCCAATAGCATCTCATGATGAGCGATATGATGACAATTTCTAATGATGAAACTGACAGGGAATGACATATTTGAAAAGCCTTGGTCCATTTTGAGGTCCTAAAAGGTACATACTTTCACTTTCAAGGTTTTCTGTTAAAAACAACATATATTTATGATCAATTTTATAAATAATTTTTTAAAAATTACAGGTGCAACCTCTGGCAAATGTTTCTTTTAAAGTAACTTTTTACAAAATTTATTTATTTGGCTACCTCAGGTTTTAGTCGCAACATGCGTGGGACCTTCATTACGTCTTAGTTGCAGGGTATGGGTTTAGATGCTCCATGCCGTAGTAGTTTCGTTTAGTTTCCCAACCAGGGGTTGAATGTACTTCCGCTACATTGCAAGGCAGATTCGTAACCACTGGACAGCCAGGGGATTTCCTTAGGTAACTTTTAAAAGCAACTTTCCAGGGGCTTCCCTGACTGTCCAGTGGTTGAGATTTGCCTTCCAGTGCAGAGGGTTGGGAGTTCCATCCCTGGTTGGGAAGTTAAAATCCCACGTGCTTCATGGCCAAAAAAACAAAGCATAAACAGTTCACACAAATTCAATAAAGACTTAAATTTTTTTAAAGTAACTTGCCAGAAATTAGCCTCACTTTATTCTTCTTAGATTAGAACTTCCTAACCTGTGCTTCTAGATCACGGAATACCTCCTACTTACTTCCATGGTTTAAAGGGAAAATAATCCCTTAATAGTTATGGTTTTAAAGTTATTTTGGCCTAATTGTGAGTTAAATGTAATGCGTAATCACTAAAAGTGTGCTAACCCTCATCCTTGTGTATTTTGGCTTTTGTTTGCACTTTCAGAGACAAAGACATAGCATGGCATGAACATGGCGCAGTTCTATTACAAAAGGAATGTTAACGCCCCCTACAGAGACCGCATTCCGCTCAGGATAGTCCGTGCAGAGTCTGAACTCTCACCCTCGGAGAAAGCCTACCTAAATGCTGTCGAAAAGGGAGATTATGCAAGCGTCAAGAAATCCCTTGAGGAAGCTGAAATTTACTTTAAAATCAATATTAATTGCATTGATCCTCTTGGAAGAACTGCTCTTCTCATTGCAATTGAAAATGAGAATCTGGAGCTCATTGAACTCCTCTTAAGCTTTAACGTCTACGTTGGAGACGCCCTATTACATGCTATCAGGAAAGAAGTTGTTGGAGCTGTTGAGCTGTTGTTGAACCACAAAAAGCCCAGTGGAGAAAAACAGGTAACTGCAAAAAAATACTTGTTTCCGTTTATCGTATTTTCAGAAGGTTGCTAGCAAAGGTTGCTGATTCTCCCCAGTTTTAAGGAATACTAGCACTGAAATCAAAACTGTTACGATAGAAAACAACTGCTAAATACACATTGTATACTCTCCAAAAGTCATCATCAACTGCACCTGTTACCTGGTTAATCAGACTGAATGAGAACCAAAGCAAAACAAAGTAACTTAGGTAATTTCCCATACATTGGGAACATGTCTATGTAGTGAACAATATATAATTTAGGGGGGCGCTACTGTGTATATGTGGGTGTTTTTCTCCTTGGCCTTCATTTTCTGACATTTTACAGTAATAGGCTGAATTCTTTTGCTATTTTACTTTTTAACCTGCTTGCCTGTTCTGGAATTCTACATCTTATTGCAAAAGTGACTTGTATATCTAATTCTGATACTGTTGTTTAGCAAATTCCAACAGATTCTTTTAAATTGAGGCAATTAAAAAAAAAAAAGATTATGAGAAAATAACTGAACTCTGACTGGAGGTTTAATATATCAAACTTACTAATGGCAAAATGTAACTATATCTTAATGAAATTGGTAGAAATTAAACTAAAATGGCACAATATATCTTTTATTCCTGTTATCTCCCTGTTTTGTTTTGTTTTGTTTTGTTTTACCCCTAAGGAAGTGAAGAAATTGTAGAAGAAACAAAAAAGGAATCTGTTTTTGTCTATCTAGATCCTTCCCTTTGGTACTGTCCTGAATCTGAACTGTCTATTTGATTCTTTATCTCTCCACTCTGAACTCTTCACTTCCCTGGATCAAGTCTCACTGACTTATTGTAGAAGACATTGCATATACTTCAGTGGCTCAAAATCTGTCCTTTCAAGTAAAATCTTTTTAAAAAAATGTGTGTTATTACAACTGTAGGAGTTTCTGTTCTATTTGATAAAGGCACAAGTATTTTCTGCCAATGACGGACTCTTAGAGACATTGGTGATAGTGGTTGGTGGTTTACTCACTCAGTCGCATCCATCTCTTGCGACACCATGGGCTATAGCCCACCAAGCTCCTCTGTCCATGGGATTCTCCAGGCATTCTCCAGAATACTAGCGTGGGTTGCCATTCATTTCGCCATGAAGATAACCAGCAGGCTCCATTTCTTTTTGACACAGGGATTGAACCCAGGTCTCCTGGATTGCAGGCAGATTCTTTACCAACTGAGGCACTAGGGAAGACCCTTAGAGACATTACCTTCTTTTAAAGCAAGCTCTCCTGAAGCTACCATTATCTTTGCTTTACTGGAGAACTTTTATCAGAATCCTCACCATGATTTGGAGAACTTCATGGCTGAGAGTTTCTTGACAAGGTCTCCCCAGAAGTCTGTGTTCTGTGGCCTATTCTTATGTCTCACCATCATGTGCCCCTTTCCCTTACCTGATCACAATCTGAAAAAAAACAGCACTCCATAATAACAATACTGGCTTGCTTTTTGCTTTACCAGCTTTTTGTTGTTTGTTTCATATTCAGTTGTTTGGGTTACCTTCCCACCATATTGATGGGAACCATGATCATTAATAAAAGGTAGTAAGGTTTTCAAAGGTTTGCAATCTTCCAAGAGTCTGATATATCCCAGACCATATATTTCTGGATGTTTTCTTGTGTATCTGTTGGTAAGACAAGCATTTCTCAAATTGTACTATTCTTGACAGGGTGGACATGTAGTAGTAATATTTAAAGAATATGTTAGGATTTATATTCCAGTTTTCTACTACTAGAGAAGCATAGGCCACTTAGACAGGAATGAGTAGGAATCTGTTTTGTTTTATTTGTTAATGTTTTTTCACTCTTGTTTTTATTTTTTTTAACTTTTATTTTACTTTTAACTTTTACAGAGTTTTGTTGTTTACAGATATAATCTGTTTTTAATCTGTGTAAGTTCAGGTGCTATTTTTCCAGGCAGCTTGTGGCTCTGAAACACCTTCCACAATCATACCCGTGAAGTATTTGCATTTCCCAATAACGGTGAGCTTATATTGTACATCTTCTTGTTTTAGATCTATAAGGGCAACCATAAGATAGATGTTGGGGATGTGGGTCTAGATCATTTGAGGTTACAACAAGTCTATAGAATAAAATTGCTATTATGTTTTTCTGGCTTATCACTGTATAACCTTCTTAATTCTATTGTCTAGAGAACAGTGACTAAACATTTCAGTGTCTCTTTAGTCAATGACATTTGTGCTGGCCAAAGTAGTTTGGTGTCTGGAGAAGATAGCTGCTATTATGAGATTGTTGGAAGATGTTCAACTTCTGAGTTAGACTCTAGTCTGACAAGTAGGTCCTGGCTTCTTAGAGGCACTTGATCTGAACCCTGATTATTAATAAAAGGCAGAGTAAAGGTTTGCAATCTGTCAGGAGTTTGAAATAGCCCAGGCTATGTGTTTCTGGAGGATTTCTTTCATATCAGTTTGTAAGCCAAGAATTTTCCTTTTCTATTTGCGCATTCTAGAATTCCTCATCAGCAACGACACTGAGAACTGATTTTAAAATGTTGTATCTTTTTGTTGGAACTTTGTAGTTTGGAAAGAGCAACTCCAATCCACCTCAGAGTTCCTGGTATCTTGTACAATAAAATGAGGTTGTTACACCATGAAATGTATACAGTACAGCACATAAAAGAGGTCCTCAGGGTTTGTGGGAGAGAGAGGGGGGCAGACGAACCCCATTAGAGCTTGGCTGTTTATCTGTGAGTTACTTAGACAATGCATCTCTTATGTGTGGCCAACATCATTTGAAATAAAAGTTTCCATTAGCCAGCTTCTGGTAGGTAACAACTAAATTCTTGACAGGATTTTTTTCTCTTATAAATTATAATTCCTTAGATGATTGCTGTGATCATGGAAAGCCATTTTGTGTGTACTCTATTTGCCTAAATTCCAGTCTTATGGGCCTCCCTCAAAGGCCCTGGAACACATTACCATTAATTTTGTTGAGGTCACTGAAGCTGAGTGTTAAAACCTGAAAGCAATATCCAAGTGGACAAAATCAATATAACTTGTCTTAAAATGAATCAAGAAACAGATCTATTATTTTAAAAAGCATACACAAAAATGTGATGATTAGAACACTTACTTAGAACTTAAAATTTGACAGATGTGGATCATGAAATAGGTGCATCTTTTACAAATTTGTCACATACTGATTTCTTTCTTTGGAAAAATATGCAATGTGTGATAGCAATCATGGGGGCTTGAGATTTCATATTAATCTGCTTACTCTTCTAGTACATTTGCCAGGGAACAATTTACATTTTGCATATGTTTACAGGGCTGGGTCTGACTGAGCCCGTCACTGGGGAGACATGATTCTTGTTTTCTAGAGTCTAGTTGTAAAGACAGACAGGAAAAATACCATGGGATATGAATAAAGGTGATAGCAATGGAACAGAGAAATCAGTCCTTAGTAATCATGAAACTAAACTGGCTAGATTTGGTAAATACAGCATATTATTGGGTGGAGGGTGTGAAAGAAGCAGGAGGAAGGCCTGAAGAAGGAGGAAGAATGTTTGGTTTATAACTGGGAAAGTTAATTCCAGTAACTGAGACAGAGATTCTAAAAGAAGTGTATGCCACCTGCTTGAATATACTCAGTTTTTGATTTATTGACATTGATAATTAGACATTCTGGACTCAAGAAAAGGGTTTGGGATCGATACACAGATGACAGGGAAGATGCTAAAAGACATAGCATCTCCTGTCTTCCAATCACTTTGACATTTTCTGTGTCTCCTTTCCCTTGTATATTGTTTCAATGCTTCTGATGGTCAGTATGTTAAAAGCTGTTCTCATGGCCACATCTCATGAAGATATTTAGGTTTTGCTAGATGAGTAGGTGGGCATAGATCATTAAATACTTCTTTCCCTATTTAATGTACTTCTTCATAAATCAAGATATTGAGTTCTCAGGGTTTTCATTTTTACTATAAAAAATGGGAAGAGTAATACTTTATTTCTTTTCATGTCAGAGACAGCATGGAGACCCTGTTGTTGTCCATACTGGGCAGGGAGATGGAACATTATGCATTCTCACTGGGACTGCTCCCTGGCTGGAATTATTACTCTGATACTCTGGTTGATTTTATCGAACTTTTCTTTAACCTTCTCAGTGCCTTATTTCTCTATAGGGAAGAGCCAGCAGTGGCTTCTTAGCCCCCTTTTTCCAGCCAATTGATTGGTTACTTGACTTCTAATTATTTCTCACAGACCTTTCCCTTTGATGTCTTCTAAGGCCAGATTCAATTTCAGTTTCAGCTGCTTCTGTTAATTGTTTATCAGAAACAGAACTTTCTTTTTTCATTCTTTACTTGGACTGTAGACTGAGTCTTGTGTATCATCAACATTTCGGGGAAGGCTTGTTACAACAGAGCTTGCTGGATCCTGCCCCAAGGGTCTCTGATACAGCAGTATGGAAGGGTCCCTGGGACCTGTGTTTCTGATAAGTGCCCTGGTGACCCCAATGCTTCCAGTCTGGAGACCGCACCTTGGGAACCACTGACTTAGAGGATGCTGAAAGTGACAGAATACCTGTAGCTGTACACCTCATGTGAGGGGTACTGGATTCTAACATGATAGTCTCACTTTGGGGAGATTTCATATAATTAGCTTAAATATGTGATTAGTGATTACATGGTATTTAATACATGAGAATTTTCCAATTTCAGTAACATATTCACTATATTTTCCCTTCTTTGGGAAAAAAATATGTTACTAAACATTACTTATTTATTCAGTAGGTAGGACTCTTAGAGTATTTCAATTGAAGATGCTAAAAGACATAGCATCTCCTGTCTTCCAATCACTTTGACATTTTCTGTGTCTCCTTTCCCTTGTATATTGTTTCAATGCTTCTGATGGTCAGTATGTTAAAAGCTGTTCTCATGGCCACATCTCATGAAGATATTTAGGTTTTGCTAGATGAGTAGGTGGGCATAGATCATTAAATACTTCTTTCCCTATTTAATGTACTTCTTCATAAATCAAGATATTGAGTTCTCAGGGTTTTCATTTTACTATAAAAAATGGGAAGAGTAATACTTTATTTCTTTTCATGTCAGAGACAGCATGGAGACCCTGTTGTTGTCCATACTGGGCAGGGAGATGGAACATTATGCATTCTCACTGGGACTGCTCCCTGGCTGGAATTATTACTCTGATACTCTGGTTGATTTTATCGAACTTTTCTTTAACCTTCTCAGTGCCTTATTTCTCTATAGGGAAGAGCCAGCAGTGGCTTTTTAGCCCCCTTTTTCCAGCCAATTGATTGGTTACTTGACTTCTAATTATTTCTCACAGACCTTTCCCTTTGATGTCTTCTAAGGCCAGATTCAATTTCAGTTTCAGCTGCTTCTGTTAATTGTTTATCAGAAACAGAACTTTCTTTTTTCATTCTTTACTTGGACTGTAGACTGAGTCTTGTGTATCATCAACATTTCGGGGAAGGCTTGTTACAACAGAGCTTGCTGGATCCTGCCCCAAGGGTCTCTGATACAGCAGTATGGAAGGGTCCCTGGGACCTGTGTTTCTGATAAGTGCCCTGGTGACCCCAATGCTTCCAGTCTGGAGACCGCACCTTGGGAACCACTGACTTAGAGGATGCTGAAAGTGACAGAATACCTGTAGCTGTACACCTCATGTGAGGGGTACTGGATTCTAACATGATAGTCTCACTTTGGGGAGATTTCATATAATTAGCTTAAATATGTGATTAGTGATTACATGGTATTTAATACATGAGAATTTTCCAATTTCAGTAACATATTCACTATATTTTCCCTTCTTTGGGAAAAAAATATGTTACTAAACATTACTTATTTATTCAGTAGGTAGGACTCTTAGAGTATTTCAATTGAAGACATTTTGCTCTGAAAGCTCCATGAAGAAGCAGGCCAGTTTTAAAAATTGCAGGAGACCTTCGAGATCATCTAACCCAAGTATGTTGTTTTACAGAAGAGGGAAAGGCATTTGACATTTAACCTGACCAAAAGAATCTAAAAATTAATAGCTAGCAGCCAACTTTTAGATAGCCCAAATGATGAATATGCACTGGGCTTGTCACCATGCTGGTAATTCATGGTAAGAATTTTACTTGCATTATCTCATTCCATCTGTACATTATCTTGGGAAGGTTGGTCCTACTGTTATCCCCATTTACAGACTGGGACATGAAGGCACCAAAAAACACTGAGTGACACGTCCGAGATCAGAGAACCAGGAAATGTTGGTTCCAGAAGTCAAGAGTCACAGAAGATTACCAGCAGGCTATCTGCCACCAATTTGAATAGGGATCATTTAAATAATTAATTATCTTAATTACAGATTGAGTTACGTAAATTTAAAAGAGCCACTAGAGTTACATATTGAGGCTGGGCCTCTATCTTGAATATTGTGATACCATTTATAATTCAGTTGCTCAGTAGATACTAAGTCATTAGAGGTAATTAGAAGCTATGAAATGCCAGGGAAGAGCAGAGCTGAGTGACAGAAATGCTGACTTCTAGCTCTGTTCAAATTTGCTAACAAGACAAGCCTCTGAAAATCATTCTGAGCCTTGGTTTTCTTGGTATTAATTGAAATCATAGAATTAATTTATTTGCTTCTTAATGTCTGGTGCTGTTAAAGTTCTATAAAAATGTTTTATAAGGTGATGTATAATAACAACACAATATACTGTTATCACTGTATTATGTTATAGTCTCTGTCTCTCTATTGACAAACAAATATATGAATAATACAACATACACTGAAATGATAAAGTTCAGCACTGGCAATTAACCTGGAGTGCATAACTCCTTTTTCATTTTTGAAAAATGCAATTACGGGAAATGGAAGCCCTGTTTAGGGAGAGCAAGGGAGAATTTAATTGTTTACCCTTTTTCTTTCCGTCTCAGTGCACCTAGGGGATTTAAAAAAATAATTTCTGTGGATGTGCTAATGCCATTTGTGGCTTTAGAAGTAGTATCTATTATGTCAACAGGAAATCAAAGGATGAAATAGGAAATTGGCATGAGCAAGTTAATGCAAATATATATCCAATCCAAAATACACTCTGTTTGATTGAAAATAAGGGCTTCCCTTGTGGTTCAAATAGTAAAGAATCTTCCTGCAATGAAGGAGATCTGGGTTTGATCCCTGAGTTGGGAAGATCCCCTGGAGAAAAATAAGGGACATTGTTTAGTTGATATAGATGCCAATAAATATATCCCTGATTACTGGGGAGAGATAAAGTCTGTTTTTATCTCTTGTCTTCATTTGATTTTACTCATTGGACTTCAGAGTAAGTAACTTCCCTTCTGCAGTCTCAGGAACTTCATATAGTCCTTACTGAATATCCCATATATTCAGACAGCCTATATGTTCTAGTCTTTAGAGCTGCCTCCTTGCGGAATGACATTTCCACTTTTCTCAGTGATTAACCAGTTGAGGTTACCCTTTTTGATTTGTTTTTGTTACATCCTGGATATTGACAGTAAGTGAAAGTAAACACCATCATTGTATTTACTATCAAAATTCAGACACAGTAAGTGAAAGCAAGAGAGAATTATAAAGTATTAAAGATGTTCTCCTTCCCTAGTGAATCAGATAGTAAAGGATCCACCTGCAATGCAGGAGACCCAGGTTCAGTCCCTGGGTCAGGAAGATCCCTTGGAGAAGGAAATGGCAATCTACTCCAGTATTCCTGCCTGGAGGATTCCCTGGACAGAGGAGCCTGGTGGGCTACATTCTATTGGGTTGCAAAGAGTTGAACACAATTTAGTGACTAAACAAGGACAACTCCTTAAAATACTTACCCTATTGAGAGACATAGCTAGAAACATTATCAATTATACTTCTTTAATTCTGGATGTAAAATATCAATAGAAAAGGTGTTTATAATGTTGTCCACATTAATATGAAAAAGCTGAGAACTATTCCCCCACAAAATGATCTTTATAGTGTCAAGTAGAAACCAGTATAAAGCATTTTTTACTAACAAGTACTTTGAAAGTCTAAAAATTAAATTGATCCCTATTATTCCCCAGCAGGGAATTTAAATGCTAGTACAACATAGATAGAGCCTAGATTGCTTTTAGTCAGCTGGCAAATGGCAGTCCTGAGAGATCTGAATGATTCTACCCTAAATGGAAGGATTTCTAAAAGAGGGACTCTGTTGCACTGTTAATCTGATAAAGTGTTTTAAGCTAACTGGTCATTCTGACTCATCAAATAATACACACTGACATTTTCTTTTTCTTGATGACCAGAAAATGATAGACAAGCAGTTCCCCAGAGTTCTCTTGTTCCTTCCTCTCAACATATCATACTTAAGCAAAAAAGCTTTTATCTCTTTCTGAAACTCAAGTGAAAAAAACAACATACACACAACAAACAATCTCAGGCACTAAAGCAAAGCTTCTAGGACTAAGACATTTCCATCTTGTGGTAAGAAAATGCAAGACAGGGTCCTTCTGTTCTGTTTGTGGACAAGCAAGGAGTGAAAGATAGTAAAGAGGGTTGAGAGAGAAAGATGTGGCTATAAATTCTATTTTATCATCCCTGGCAAATTATTTGAGCCTTTGAGCCTTGACTGCCTCATAAATAAGAAGAAAATGATAGTCCCTGCTTGACAGGCTGCTGTGAAGATTGGATAGTTAACACACTAATGTGACTGGCAGTAAGAGAGTTCAGTACATGCGGACCCTCTACTTTGATGTCATTTGAGCAGTTATCCATATTCAATTCAATTTAATTAAAAATGCATATGTGCCTTGAAAATGCTAAGTTCCTCAGAGTAAATGCCTTGCCAAGTCTTAGCACTTGTCTGAAGAGTAAATTTAAGTTAAAGTAAGAGAGAGGGGAAATTGAACTTTAAAATGTGAACTTTGGTAAACTTTTTTGGGGGGAGGTCATTTTCATTAAATCCCTGTAATCCATTATTTTGTTGTTTGGCCACCAAGTTGTGTCCTAGCACAGTACAGCGTGTGTGTGTGTGTGTGTGTGTGTGTGTGTGTGCGTGCCAGTCCTGTATGACTCTTTGAGACCCCATGGACCGTAGCCCTCCAGGCTCTTCTGTCCCTGGGATTCTCCAGGCAAGAGTACTGTAGTGGTTAGCCATTCCCTTTTCCAGGGAATCTTCTTCACCCAGGGATCAAACCTGGGTCTCCTGCATGGCAGGCAGATTCTTTACCCTTTGAGCCATGAGAGAATCCCATATGTGTGTGTGTGTGGAGAGGGGGGGGGTTGCATCCTTGAATTCAACCAACAGTAGATGGAAAATATTCTCCCCAAAGTTCCAGAAAGTTTCCAAAAGCAAAACTCAAATTTGTCTTGTGCTGGCAACTATTTACATAGAATTTACATTGTATTTACAACTATTTACATAGCATTCACATTGTATTAAATATCACAAGTCATTTGGAGATGATTTAAAGTATATGGAAGGATTACTTAGGTTATGGGCAAATACTGTGCCATTTTATATAAGGGACTTCAGCAGCCTCAGATTTTGGTATCCAGGGTGGAGGTCCTTGGATCCATGTCCAAAGATATGGAGAGACATACAAGTATCCATGGATAGATACATACACACATATATACACACCCATATGCATACACACCCCTTCGTAATAAAAATATGGAAACTAGAACTGCTTGTCTTAAGATTATAGATGATTTCTTAAGTTTGGAAGAGATTCTAAAAGTTACCTTGAAAAATCACACATAAAATGTTGATCGTTTGTGTCTAGCACGAGCAATATAGAATCACTATATTATTCCTCTTTTTCACTTTCAAATGATCTTAATGCTCACCCCGATCAGGTTCATTCAGTGTGGAAGGAGTCTTTTTTTACAAGGGCATGAATATCAGGTGGTGAGGTCATTGGATGCCAGCCACAAATACGTAGTAATTAGTTATCTCTGAATATTGGGATAAAGTACATGCTTTTCTTTTTTGTGTTTCTGTCTTTTATAAAATCTCTGCAATGAGAATATATTATTTTAAAATCAGAAAAAATATGTGTTTCTATACATGTATTTATATGTACATTCATGTTGTTGTTATATAGTCATGTCAATTTGTGTGTGTGTGTGTGTGTATGTGTGCGTGCCAGTCCTGTATGACTCTTTGAGACCCCATGGACCGTAGCCCTCCAGGCTCTTCTGTCCCTGGGATTCTCCAGGCAAGAGTACTGTAGTGGTTAGCCATTCCCTTTTCCAGGGAATCTTCTTCACCCAGGGATCAAACCTGGGCCTCCTGCATGGCAGGCAGATTCTTTACCCTTTGAGCCATGAGAGAATCCCATATGTGTGTGTGTGTGGGGGGGGGTGCATCCTTGAATTCAACCAACAGTAGATGGAAAATATTCTCCTCAAAGTTCCAGAAAGTTTCCAAAAGCAAAACTCAAATTTGTCTTGTGCTGGCAACTATTTACATAGAATTTACATTGTATTTACAACTATTTACATAGCATTCACATTGTATTAAATATCACAAGTCATTTGGAGATGATTTAAAGTATATGGAAGGATTACTTAGGTTATAGGCAAATACTGTGCCATTTTATATAAGGGACTTCAGCAGCCTCAGATTTTGGTATCCAGGGTGGAGGTCTTTGGATCCATGTCCAAAGATATGGAGAGACATACAAGTATCCATGGATAGATACATACACACATATATACACACCCATATGCATACACACCCCTTCGTAATAAAAATATGGAAACTAGAACTGCTTGTCTTAAGATTATAGATGATTTCTTAAGTTTGGAAGAGATTCTAAAAGTTACCTTGAAAAATCACACATAAAATGTTGATCGTTTGTGTCTAGCACGAGCAATATAGAATCACTATATTATTCCTCTTTTTCACTTTCAAATGATCTTAATGCTCACCCCGATCAGGTTCATTCAGTGTGGAAGGAGTCTTTTTTTAAAAGGGCATGAATATCAGGTGGTGAGGTCATTGGATGCCAGCCACAAATACGTAGTAATTAGTTATCTCTGAATATTGGGATAAAGTACATGCTTTTCTTTTTTGTGCTTCTGTCTTTTATAAAATCTCTGCAATGAAAATATATTATTTTAAAATCAGAAAAAATATGTCTTTCTATACACGTATTTATATGTACATTCATGTTGTTGTTTTAGTCACTCAGTCATGTCCAACTCTTCTGCGACCTCATGGACTTTAGCCCAGGCTCCTCTGTTCATGGGATTTTCCAAGCAAGAATGGTGGAGTGAGTTGCCATTTCCTTCTCTAGGAGATATTCCCAACCCAGGGAGCGAACTTGCATCTCCTGCATTGGCAGGTAGATTCTTTACCACTAAGCCACCAGGGAGCCCTATCTATATATTTATGTATAGGTACACTGATCTTGAGGTACACCGATCTTGAAGGAACTAGGTATGTATGTCATCATCCATATAGACAGGTCCAGCAAATGTAGGTACATTCCATTATTCTTGATACACAGGCATGGTCTTCTGCTCCTCCAAGTCCACTGGAGTGGAGTAGCAAGAAGAATAACTCAAGACAAGTGACAGCAACATTAGAATGGTCAGGGTGATTGAAAAGTTAGTAAGGAAATCATATCTTCTAGTTATTCTGCTATCTTTGATGTCCCCTTAGCTGCCTGTGTGGCCAAAATGTTAAAATACAGTCACATAGTAGCCCTTGACCTCAAGGAATCTAATCTAGCAATCAGTTGTAATTTCAAGATAAATAGAAGCAATAATTTATAATAGGTATACTCATCCATTCTGTTTCTTATATAATATTGATTTTCCAATTGTATTTACATACTCCTCTGGCATACTTCTTCTACAGTATCAGAGCCCATTCATCTTCTTTATCATCTGAGGAGCCTTTGATTCTTCTGGCCTTATTTTAAATTTCTAGCTTTAGGAAATAAAATTAAAGTGTAATCTATGTCGTGCTCTTCAGCCTAAACTTCGTGTTTGGCTTGGGGGTAATGTTTATTAAATCATGCATTCTAACATGCATTTTGGATGACCTTTACTCTACTATACAATGTTCTCCTTAACCCAAGGCCAAGCTGCCTGATTATCTCAAGTAAAAGGCAAAGATTCAAGTTTAACTTTGTGAAATCAGAGAGCATTTTGATATCTTACTCACACCACCTCTTTGCCCCTCTTTTGCTCCCACTTTCCCATCACACACACACACACACACACACACACACACACACACTGATTCCTACAACCCCTACCTTCTACAGGTATGAAGAAAATACCATCTAGCCTAGTTCAGGAAACTTGCCCAAGATTACTGAGATTATTAATTCTTGAGCCAGGATTAAAATTCACTTTTTGGGGGGTCTAGAATCACACAGAAATATTTATCATAAACATTGCTTTAATTCCAGCCTTAAATATTTTGTAGAATAAGGAAATATATAAATAAATGCTTTAAGGCTTAAATTTTGCCTAATAGGAAATGTTCCCCGGTGGAAGACGAATAGGCTTGGATTTAGACAGATAGGAATCAAATCTTGGCTCCACGCCCTTACTATTTGCATGACCCAGTGGTGATTATTTAACTTGAAACAAATAAACAAAATTATAACCTCACAATTAGAAGAATTATGAATATGAAGTATTTCAAAAGTGAGTGCCTAGTGTCTTTACATTGGAGTTACATCATCATCATTATTCATTCATTATTTTAGAACCAAATATGCTAATTTGATCTATGTCTAAAGATTGACATCTGCATCACAATTCTAAGTAGCATGATTTGTTTTCAAATAAGCTGAGGCAAACCTCAGGAGGCAAACTTATTGAATTCTGGTGATGAAATCTCCAGATACGAAGGCAAGAAATCCTAACTATCTGTATAATGGTCAGGGAGATTGTGAATCGATGAGAGGTTAGATGGAGTCAGGAAGCTTGAGTGTTATGTTGAGAATTTAGGAGAAAGGAAGTCAGGCTTCTAAGACTATGTGCGTGCTTGCTATTCATTTTTTTATGAGGAGCCTTTGATTCTTCTGGCCTTATTTTAAATTTCTAGCTTTAGGAAATAAAATTAAAGTGTAATCTATGTGCTCTTCAGCCTAAACTTCGTGTTTGGCTTGGGGGTAATGTTTATTAAATCATGCATTCTAACATGCATTTTGGATGACCTTTACTCTACTATACAATGTTCTCCTTAACCCAAGGCCAAGCTGCCTGATTATCTCAAATAAAAGACAAAGATTCAAGTTTAACTTTGTGAAATCAGAGAGCATTTTGATATCTTACTCACACCACCTCTTTGCCCCTCTTTTGCTCCCACTTTCCCATCACACACACACACACACACACACACACACACACACACTGATTCCTACAACCCCTACCTTATACAGGTATGAAGAAAATACCATCTAGCCTAGTTCAGGAAACTTGCCCAAGATTACTGAGATTATTAATTCTTGAGCCAGGATTAAAATTCACTTTTTGGGGGGTCTAGAATCACACAGAAATATTTATCATAAACATTGCTTTAATTCCAGCCTTAAATATTTTGTAGAATAAGGAAATATATAAATAAATGCTTTAAGGCTTAAATTTTGCCTAATAGGAAATGTTCCCCGGTGGAAGACGAATAGGCTTGGATTTAGACAGATAGGAATCAAATCTTGGCTCCACGCCCTTACTATTTGCATGACCCAGTGGTGATTATTTAACTTGAAACAAATAAACAAAATTATAACCTCACAATTAGAAGAATTATGAATATGAAGTATTTCAAAAGTGAGTGCCTAGTGTTTTTACATTGGAGTTACATCATCATCATTATTCATTCATTTATTTTAGAACCAGATATGCTAATCTGATCTATGTCTAAAGATTGACATCTGCATCACAATTCTAAGTAGCATGATTTGTTTTCAAATAAGCTGAGGCAAACCTCAGGAGGCAAACTTATTGAATTCTGGTGATGAAATCTCCAGATACGAAGGCAAGAAATCCTAACTATCTGTATAATGGTCAGGGAGATTGTGAATCGATGAGAGGTTAGATGGAGTCAGGAAGCTTGAGTGTTATGTTGAGAATTTAGGAGAAAGGAAATGGATCAGGCTTCTAAGACTATGTGCGTGCTTGCTCTGTCTCTAAGTCAGGTATGACTCTTTGCAGCCCCTTGCACAGTAGTTTCCAGGCTCTTCTGTCCATGGAATTTCCCAGGCAAGAGTATTGAAGTGGGTTGCCATTCCCTCTTCCAGGAGATCTTCCCAACCAAGGGATCAAGCCAGTGTCTCCTGCACTGGCAGGTGGATTCTTTACCACTGAGCCACCTGGGAAAACTCCAGTGAAGTCTAAATAAATATAGTCAAAATACATTGTTAATCATCAGATACAATGTAGTTTCACTCTGAATATGAAGAAAGAAAAAGAAAAATCATGATGAAAGAAAATAATCAGCGATGATATCATGGAAGGATAAACAGGTTCCCTTAAGGGATATTTTAGGGAGTCTGTGTTCAGAGGAGGCAGGTCATTTAAATGCAATGTTATGAGAATAAACACAGAAATCCTCCCATAAATCACATTGTTTCTTTTAATAAGGATGAGGTAAAGCAGATCAAGTTTGTTTTGACCACACTTGAGAAGACTGCCACCTGGTGAATAGTTGGGGTCTTTTAAAATACATCAGTGTTAGTTTAAACATCTGGCATGAAGTCAAAAATAATAGTCACACTGTTTTATTTTTCTTTACTTTTCAATGGACTGCAGTGTTTCACACTATCCTATCAGCAGAGATTTTGTAAAGCAACATAAACATCACAAGTTTCTATGAAATGTATCCATTTTTACCTGGTACAGATGGATCTTTTATAGGTCACCTAATTCAGATGAAATATTACCGAAAAGTAAACAAAATGATTCACCACCATGATACATTTCTTTGGATGTGTTCTTTACTTAATTGATGCAAAAGACCCAAATTCATTTTACATTGGAGTTACATCATCATCATTATTCATTCATTATTTTAGAACCAAATATGCTAATCTGATCTATGTCTAAAGATTGACATCTGCATCACAATTCTAAGTAGCATGATTTGTTTTCAAATAAGCTGAGGCAAACCTCAGGAGGCAAACTTATTGAATTCTGGTGATGAAATCTCCAGATACGAAGGCAAGAAATCCTAACTATCTGTATAATGGTCAGGGAGATTGTGAATCGATGAGAGGTTAGATGGAGTCAGGAAGCTTGAGTGTTATGTTGAGAATTTAGGAGAAAGGAAATGGATCAGGCTTCTAAGACTATGTGCGTGCTTGCTCTGTCTCTAAGTCAGGTATGACTCTTTGCAGCCCCTTGCACAGTAGTTTCCAGGCTCTTCTGTCCATGGAATTTCCCAGGCAAGAGTATTGAAGTGGGTTGCCATTCCCTCTTCCAGGAGATCTTCCCAACCAAGGGATCAAGCCAGTGTCTCCTGCACTGGCAGGTGGATTCTTTACCACTGAGCCACCTGGGAAAACTCCAGTGAAGTCTAAATAAATATAGTCAAAATACATTGTTAATCATCAGATACAATGTAGTTTCACTCTGAATATGAAGAAAGAAAAAGAAAAATCATGATGAAAGAAAATAATCAGCGATGCTATCATGGAAGGATAAACGGGTTTCCCCTTAAGGGATATTTTAGGGAGTCTGTGTTCAGAGGAGGCAGGTCATTTAAATGCAACGTTATGAGAATAAACACAGAAATCCTCCCATAAATCACATTGTTTCTTTTAATAAGGATGAGGTAAAGCAGATCAAGTTTGTTTTGACCACACTTGAGAAGACTGCCACCTGGTGAATAGTTGGGGTCTTTTAAAATACATCAGTGTTAGTTTAAACATCTGGCATGAAGTCAAAAATAATAGTCACACTGTTTTATTTTTCTTTACTTTTCAATGGACTGCAGTGTTTCACACTATCCTATCAGCAGAGATTTTGTAAAGCAACATAAACATCACAAGTTTCTATGAAATGTATCCATTTTTACCTGGTACAGATGGATCTTTTATAGGTCACCTAATTCAGATGAAATATTACCGAAAAAAGTAAACAAAAATGATTCACCACCATGATACATTTCTTTGGATGTGTTCTTTACTTAATTGTATAGCAAAAATGACCCCAAAAAGATGTCTTGGGATCACTCTAATGCCAATACATTCCATTCTTTACAAATCTGATTCAAAGAGCTAAGAGCAGGAGGAAAGTCATTTTTCATTCTATAACTGGTGCTGTAGTCAGAGTCTAGGATTCAGAGTTTTCTGTATATTTTATCTGAGGCTTAAGAGATGAAGAACTAATCCTCAAAGTTTTCTTCTCCTGGTAACATGTTCTCCCTCCACCTATCCTGATATGCACTTTTGACACATTAAAGTGGAGGTTAAGAAGTCTCTTAGCTGGTTGCTATCGAACTCGTAAATCGCTGAAGTCTTCCATTCTTGTAGCTAAAGATTCGAGCTCACAGCTGAAGAGACTCAATGGAGAAAAGAAAAAAACACACCTGGCTCTTTTCCTTTAACACATGTATTTCTTAGCACCCAGTCAAAGACCTAGGTGATATTTTCTTTAGTTGTGGACAAAATAAAGCCATTGTTCCATTTGGAGGGCCAAGTGCCCGTTGCTTTTCTTTTGCTGAGAAAGCTCAGCTCTGAGGCTGACATGACTTAGCACCTGTCTTCTCTCATTAGCTTTACATTGTCATTTCCTGGAATTTTTCCAAGCGCTAGTTCAGTTATTTTTGTGCAATTTCAAAGGAGAAGTTTTGAAAACTCAGTTATTTCTGTAGCACGCCTTAGTTTTGGAGCTATGTTTTTATTCTGAAAAACCAAATTTCTGTGGCCTTGTTTTTCATCAATACTTGGCAACATAACACATAGTGTGACAGTGATGGGTTACAGTGCTTATCCTCATTCACTTTAAAAAGATAATTCTTTTTTACTACTTTTTCTTTAATTTGTTCATTTCATATTGGAGTATCATTGATTAACAATTTTGTCTTAATTTTAGGGGTACAGCAAAGTGATTCAGTTAGACATACATGTGTATTTTTTCACATTATTTTCTTATTTAGGTTACTACAGAATATTGGGCAGAGTTCCCTGTGTTATACTGTAGATCCTTGCTGGTTATTTATTTTATTTTTTAAATGTTTAAATTTATATTGGAGTACAGGAGCTCAACAGTGTTGTGATAAGTCCAGGTGGACAGCAAAGGGACTCAGCCATGTACATACATGCATCCATTCTTCCCCATGGCTATCTACTTTCCGTACAGCTGTGTATACATGTCAATCCGAAAATCCTAATCTAATTGTCTCCCAACTCTTCCCTCTTGGTAACCATAAATTCGTTCTCTAAGTCTGTGAGT
Source organism: Tragulus kanchil (assembly GCA_022376925.1). NCBI lineage: Eukaryota > Metazoa > Chordata > Mammalia > Artiodactyla > Tragulidae > Tragulus > Tragulus kanchil. The sequence goes on along the minus strand of JAIOJX010000003.1, from coordinate 68,405,427 downwards.
TTGTTTCTGTTTTGTAAATCAGTTCATTTATATCGTTTCTAAAGATCATGCATCACATATAAGGGATATCATATGATATTTGTCTTTCTCTGACTTCCCTTAGTATGATAATCTCCAGGTCCATCCATGTTACTACAAACAGCATTATTTCATTCTTCTTAATGAACTCGTAAATCGCTGAAGTCTTCCATTCTTGTAGCTAAAGATTCGAGCTCACAGCTGAAGAGACTCAATGGAGAAAAGAAAAAAACACACCTGGCTCTTTTCCTTTAACACATGTATTTCTTAGCACCCAGTCAAAGACCTAGGTGATATTTTCTTTAGTTGTGGACAAAATAAAGCCATTGTTCCATTTGGAGGGCCAAGTGCCCGTTGCTTTTCTTTTGCTGAGAAAGCTCAGCTCTGAGGCTGACATGACTTAGCACCTGTCTTCTCTCATTAGCTTTACATTGTCATTTCCTAGAATTTTTCCAAGCGCTAGTTCAGTTATTTTTGTGCAATTTCAAAGGAGAAGTTTTGAAAACTCAGTTATTTCTGTAGCACTCCTTAGTTTTGGAGCTATGTTTTTATTCTGAAAAACCAAATTTCTGTGGCCTTGTTTTTCATCAATACTTGGCAACATAACACATAGTGTGACAGTGATGGGTTACAGTGCTTATCCTCATTCACTTTAAAAAGATAATTCTTTTTTACTACTTTTTCTTTAATTTGTTCATTTCATATTGGAGTATCATTGATTAACAATTTTGTCTTAATTTTAGGGGTACAGCAAAGTTATTCAGTTAGACATACATGTGTATTTTTTCACATTATTTTCTTATTTAGGTTACTACAGAATATTGGGCAGAGTTCCCTGTGTTATACTGTAGATCCTTGCTGGTTATTTATTTTATTTTTTAAATGTTTAAATTTATATTGGAGTACAGGAGCTCAACAGTGTTGTGATAAGTCCAGGTGGACAGCAAAGGGACTCAGCCATGTACATACATGCATCCATTCTTCCCCATGGCTATCTACTTTCCGTACAGCTGTGTATACATGTCAATCCGAAAATCCTAATCTAATTGTCTCCCAACTCTTCCCTCTTGGTAACCATAAATTCGTTCTCTAAGTCTGTGAGTTTGTTTCTGTTTTGTAAATCAGTTCATTTATATCGTTTCTAAAGATCATGCATCACATATAAGGGATATCATATGATATTTGTCTTTCTCTGACTTCCCTTAGTATGATAATCTCCAGGTCCATCCATGTTACTACAAACAGCATTATTTCATTCTTCTTAATGAAGGCTTTTCCGCTTTAATTTTTCCCTCATGTGATTACTAATATATAAACATAAAAACTCTTATTAGCCATAGTTGTTGTATTTGGATCTTTTAAAACAAAGTAATTTTTCAGCCCGTTATACTGTGATGGTCTTCATAGTTTTATTTCTTCTTAAATTAACAAATACCAGCCTATTCCTTAGGCAGATTTTACTCTTCAGACCACATCGTATTTTAGTCACATTTTACTCTCCTGGCTATATAATACCATGTACATCCTCGGGATTAAGAAACAGATTCCCAAACAGAGGGATGAACATGGCAGATTAAAAACTCCCATTATCACTCATGAAAATAATGCAGGCAAAGAACAATCAGGCAAGATAAAATTGAACATCAAAGAGCTAATAGACTTTAGCACAGGTAGTGATTCTGATTTAGAGCCTACTCAGAATGGAAACAAAATTTTTAACTCCTTTGTTGTTAAATTTTCTGGGAGTATTTTTTGAAGTTTGGCCTCTATCACCATGATGCTGTGTAGGATTATGAGTGAATACTCCTGAGAAGTCTCACCTTATCTTAAAAAGTTTAAAAGTTCTACATGGAGCATGCAAACTTCCTTGAAGTAATTGCAGTATTCTCATAAAAAACTGCGACTGTTATATATATGTAAATATATATGTATATATCACACTCTCAATTTTATATATACTGAGAGACAGAGTGAGAGAGAAAGAGAATGAAAAGAATATATATTTGAATAGACAGAAAACAATGTATACCTCTGGGTAGCACGATTTAGGGAATTGCAGTTTAATTCTATGAACAAACTGACATACAGCTTTTTTTCCGTACAGCTGTGTATACATGTCAATCCGAAAATCCTAATCTAATTGTCTCCCAACTCTTCCCTCTTGGTAACCATAAATTCGTTCTCTAAGTCTGTGAGTTTGTTTCTGTTTTGTAAATCAGTTCATTTATATCGTTTCTAAAGATCATGCATCACATATAAGGGATATCATATGATATTTGTCTTTCTCTGACTTCCCTTAGTATGATAATCTCCAGGTCCATCCATGTTACTACAAACAGCATTATTTCATTCTTCTTAATGAAGGCTTTTCCGCTTTAATTTTTCCCTCATGTGATTACTAATATATAAACATAAAAACTCTTATTAGCCATAGTTGTTGTATTTGGATCTTTTAAAACAAAGTAATTTTTCAGCCCGTTATACTGTGATGGTCTTCATAGTTTTATTTCTTCTTAAATTAACAAATACCAGCCTATTCCTTAGGCAGATTTTACTCTTCAGACCACATCGTATTTTAGTCACATTTTACTCTCCTGGCTATATAATACCATGTACATCCTCGGGATTAAGAAACAGATTCCCAAACAGAGGGATGAACATGGCAGATTAAAAACTCCCATTATCACTCATGAAAATAATGCAGGCAAAGAACAATCAGGCAAGATAAAATTGAACATCAAAGAGCTAATAGACTTTAGCACAGGTAGTGATTCTGATTTAGAGCCTACTCAGAATGGAAACAAAATTTTTAACTCCTTTGTTGTTAAATTTTCTGGGAGTATTTTTTGAAGTTTGGCCTCTATCACCATGATGCTGTGTAGGATTATGAGTGAATACTCCTGAGAAGTCTCACCTTATCTTAAAAAGTTTAAAAGTTCTACATGGAGCATGCAAACTTCCTTGAAGTAATTGCAGTATTCTCATAAAAAACTGCGACTGTTATATATATGTAAATATATATGTATATATCACACACTCTCAATTTTATATATACTGAGAGACAGAGTGAGAGAGAGAAAGAGAGAATGAAAAAGAATATATATTTGAATAGACAGAAAAACAATGTATACCTCTGGGTAGCACGATTTAGGGGGACTTTTGGTTTTCCTTTTGTACTTTTGATATTTTAAAGATCTTTAGGCAATAAAGATATATAGCATTTGTAATAGGAAAAAGTCAATACTTCTCTGAAAGAACATAATGTTTCTGCACATCACAACAGAAAAAAGCAGTGAATGAGAACAAAAGTTTCATAGGTACTGTGACAGATAAAATCTTTTAGAGTGAGTTGTCCACTTACAGCATAGAGTTTTAGAGGAAACCGAAGTATTAATGACAGTATTATTTTGCCTCTTTGCATTTATGCGACCGTGTCCACATTCCCCATGTTTTCAGTGGTACTCAGTCACAGTGCATTAGAATCTGAGAATTCATGCCATTTGTCTCTGCACTGCTGCCAAAAATGCTCCATCCAATTTGTAGGACAAAATCTAAATGCTGTGACTGCCATCACCCTAAGAGTCTCAGGCCATTGAAAATTATAGGCAAGCGTGCTGATATTTTTTTATATTTAACAGAAACTCAGATACATTTTACTCCATGGAGCCTTCATTGGGACCTCAAGTCACAGGATTTGATGTCAAGAGGCTCAATATTGTTCCTCCATACCACACTCCACTGAAAGGTCTATTTTGAATAACAAAGTAAAGTAAAAATAAAGGTTACAAAGACTAGAAGAAATAAAAAGTATGTTGAGATAATTTGTTTGCATGAAAACAAGGTTTTATCCACAAATTATTATAAGCAATTGAAAAGTTTATGCAAGTCATGGCATGAAACATGAATCTAGAAAACTGTACTTCCATCAAATTGGCCAAATGCTCCAATCCTACTTATGTCTCAGTATCTTTTCACTTGCTGTTCTGTCTTCCAAGAATTCTCTGCCCTCAGATACAAGCTTAGTTTGCTCTCTAAATCTCTTCTGCCTCTATTCAAATTGTCATCGCATAAGACTTCTACATGGAGCATGCAAACTTCCTTGAAGTAATTGCAGTATTCTCATAAAAAACTGCGACTGTTATATATATGTAAATATATATGTATATATCACACACTCTCAATTTTATATATACTGAGAGACAGAGTGAGAGAGAGAAAGAGAGAATGAAAAAGAATATATATTTGAATAGACAGAAAAACAATGTATACCTCTGGGTAGCACGATTTAGGGGGAATTTTGGTTTTCCTTTTGTACTTTTGATATTTTAAAGATCTTTAGGCAATAAAGATATATAGCATTTGTAATAGGAAAAAGTCAATACTTCTCTGAAAGAACATAATGTTTCTGCACATCACAACAGAAAAAAGCAGTGAATGAGAACAAAAGTTTCATAGGTACTGTGACAGATAAAATCTTTTAGAGTGAGTTGTCCACTTACAGCATAGAGTTTTAGAGGAAACCGAAGTATTAATGACAGTATTATTTTGCCTCTTTGCATTTATGCGACCGTGTCCACATTCCCCATGTTTTCAGTGGTACTCAGTCACAGTTCATTAGAATCTGAGAATTCATGCCATTTGTCTCTGCACTGCTGCCAAAAATGCTCCATCCAATTTGTAGGACAAAATCTAAATGCTGTGACTGCCATCACCCTAAGAGTCTCAGGCCACTGAAAATTATAGGCAAGCGTGCTGATATTTTTTTATATTTAACAGAAACTCAGATACATTTTACTCCATGGAGCCTTCATTGGGACCTCAAGTCACAGGATTTGATGTCAAGAGGCTCAATATTGTTCCTCCATACCACACTCCACTGAAAGGTCTATTTTGAATAACAAAGTAAAGTAAAAATAAAGGTTACAAAGACTAGAAGAAATAAAAAGTATGTTGAGATAATTTGTTTGCATGAAAACAAGGTTTTATCCACAAATTATTATAAGCAATTGAAAAGTTTATGCAAGTCATGGCATGAAACATGAATCTAGAAAACTGTACTTCCATCAAATTGGCCAAATGCTCCAATCCTACTTATGTCTCAGTATCTTTTCACTTGCTGTTCTGTCTTCCAAGAATTCTCTGCCCTCAGATACAAGCTTAGTTTGCTCTCTAAATCTCTTCTGCCTCTATTCAAATTGTCATCATAGCAGTAAGACTTCCCTGTCACCCATGTAGGACAGAAGTCTCTCCTTGTCTCTGACACTCTTTTTTAATTTTTTTGCCTATAAGTCATCACTTGTTTCTCATCCATCTTTGTTCTTTGGCCTGTGTGGGCCTCCCATTTCAGTGGCCTCTCTTGTTGCAGAGCACCGGCTCTGGGCGCATGCACTCCAGAGCACTGGCTCATAATTGGACACACGACTCCAGCCGCTCTGCAGCACGTGGGATCCTCCCGGGCCAGGGATCGAACCAGTGCCCCTTGCACCGCAAGGCAGACTCTTTACCCACTGGACCACCAAGGAATCCTGCCTCTAACACTCCTGATTCCTCTTACTCCACTCTACTTTTCTCCATGGCCTTTAGCATCTGACATTCTTTCATTCATGGATTTATTCATTCATGTGGTGTGTCTTCCCCTCTCCTCTCTTTCTAGAATGCAATTTGAATAAAGGCAAGAGTTTCTTGGCTCTGGTCACTACTATATTCCTAAACTTTGAAGAGTGATTGGCATAAAACGGGTAACACAAAGTATTACTGAATAGTTGGAAGAGTAAAACTTGGCACATATTGACTGTAATTAATATGAGAAGAGTCAACCTTCAGAGAGTACCTATGCATGGAATGAAAAGTATAGTGGATTTAAGTTTTTGATCCCTAAAGAAACTGTTCAAGGGATAAACAGAAGAGGAGCCTTCATTGGGACCTCAAGTCACAGGATTTGATGTCAAGAGGCTCAATATTGTTCCTCCATACCACACTCCACTGAAAGGTCTATTTTGAATAACAAAGTAAAGTAAAAATAAAGGTTACAAAGACTAGAAGAAATAAAAAGTATGTTGAGATAATTTGTTTGCATGAAAACAAGGTTTTATCCACAAATTATTATAAGCAATTGAAAAGTTTATGCAAGTCATGGCATGAAACATGAATCTAGAAAACTGTACTTCCATCAAATTGGCCAAATGCTCCAATCCTACTTATGTCTCAGTATCTTTTCACTTGCTGTTCTGTCTTCCAAGAATTCTCTGCCCTCAGATACAAGCTTAGTTTGCTCTCTAAATCTCTTCTGCCTCTATTCAAATTGTCATCATAGCAGTAAGACTTCCCTGTCACCCATGTAGGACAGAAGTCTCTCCTTGTCTCTGACACTCTTTTTTAATTTTTTTGCCTATAAGTCATCATTTGTTTCTCATCCATCTTTGTTCTTTGGCCTGTGTGGGCCTCCCATTTCAGTGGCCTCTCTTGTTGCAGAGCACCGGCTCTGGGCGCATGCACTCCAGAGCACTGGCTTGTAATTGGACACAGCAGCTCAGCCGCTCTGCAGCACGTGGGATCCTCCCGGGCCAGGGATCGAACAGGTGCCCCTTGTACTTGCAAGGCAGACTCTTTACCCACTGGACCACCAAGGAATCCTGCCTCTAACACTCCTGATTCCTCTTACTCCACTCTACTTTTCTCCATGGCCTTTAGCATCTGACATTCTTTCATTCATGGATTTATTCATTCATGTGGTGTGTCTTCCCCTCTCCTCTCTTTCTAGAATGCAATTTGAATAAAGGCAAGAGTTTCTTGGCTCTGGTCACTACTATATTCCTAAACTTTGAAGAGTGATTGGCATAAAACGGGTAACACAAAGTATTACTGAATAGTTGGAAGAGTAAAACTTGGCACATATTGACTGTAATTAATATGAGAAGAGTCAACCTTCAGAGAGTACCTATGCATGGAATGAAAAGTATAGTGGATTTAAGTTTTTGATCCCTAAAGAAACTGTTCAAGGGATAAACAGAAGAGGCCCCAGTGAGTGAGACTGAGAAGAAGCAACCAGAGAAAATGATGACGGATAGTGATGATGATTATTATAATAATAATATTTTGTTTTATCAAATATTGTGTACAAACACTTTCATATTCATTATCATATATTATTACTTTTTTAATCCTTCAAAAATACCTTATTAGAGGACTATAATAATATCCATTTTACAGATGAGAAGATTGAAATTGAGGGAATTTAAATAATGTTTTGAAAGTTTTCCAATAATTGTTTCCAAATAATGTTCCACAAACCATTAGTGAGACAGCCAGGGTTTGAGCCAATGCACTATAGCCCATTATGGTGACTTTCAAAAAGGACACAGTGATAAACACTGTCAAGTGAAACTAAAATTAGAATCTCTGATCAGAATTTATGTGCAATTCTTATCAAGTATACACTTGGCTTGTGAGCTACATTTTCAACCAGTAAAGGATTTCTCTTAGATATCTTTTAACAGATTCTCCTTCAATGTAACAGACATAAAGAGAGTTTAAAACACACAAGTGATGTCTGTGAACTAAATGATCTGGGAGTTAGTGACAGTAAACCTCTCATTATTTTAGTGTTTAAATCTAGCCAAAGCCCATGGTGATTTAAAGTTGCTATTTGTTTGATGTCACCTTAGGAGTTCAAATTTCTCCTGTCCTATATTCAAGAGCAGATAATATTGACTAGTTATTATGTACAGTATGTCAATAGCAGAATACAACAAAGAACCTACACCATGCTGGAGACTTAGTTTAAATTTTCAGTCATGGAAAGTACACAGGATTTGACATCTACACTTAGGAAACTGGCTGACCAGGAAATTATTGTTCTACTTTTCAAGTGAATCAGGCACCAGAATCGGGGCTGTATTTATGTGAGGAGAAGCAAGTCCATCTGGCAAAACTGAACAAGACAGTTTTCTGCTCTTTCTCTTCACAGTCTTAGGCCTGTCATGTAATTCCTGTGATTTTGTGATTTATAGATTACAACATGCCTTCAAATTTAATCTTCATTGCAACCCTGTGAGTATTAAGTTCGAGAAGCCTTTGATACAGATTTCTCCAGTTTGCATTCCACAGGGAGAAACAGCTTGAATAAACCTCTGCATTTCAAAAGGGGAAACTGGAAAGGCAGAGAAGTTAACTGGCTTTGTCATTTCCACACAACTCACAATGGCTTAGGCGGGATGTAGTGCTTAGTCTCCCTGCCTAAGCTACTTCTAGGACCTCCAGTGGTCTTATTTACAAGACAGGTTCTATTGACCAAGAATTTAGACCCTGGAGTCAAGCTGCGTGGATTTTACAGAGGAGAAGATTGAAATTGAGGGAATTTAAATAATGTTTTGAAAGTTTTCCAATAATTGTTTCCAAATAATGTTCCACAAACCATTAGTGAGACAGCCAGGGTTTGAGCCAATGCACTATAGCCCATTATGGTGACTTTCAAAAAGGACACAGTGATAAACACTGTCAAGTGAAACTAAAATTAGAATCTCTGATCAGAATTTATGTGCAATTCTTATCAAGTATACACTTGGCTTGTGAGCTACATTTTCAACCAGTAAAGGATTTCTCTTAGATATCTTTTAACAGATTCTCCTTCAATGTAACAGACATAAAGAGAGTTTAAAACACACAAGTGATGTCTGTGAACTAAATGATCTGGGAGTTAGTGACAGTAAACCTCTCATTATTTTAGTGTTTAAATCTAGCCAAAGCCCATGGTGATTTAAAGTTGCTATTTGTTTGATGTCACCTTAGGAGTTCAAATTTCTCCTGTCCTATATTCAAGAGCAGATAATATTGACTAGTTATTATGTACAGTATGTCAATAGCAGAATACAACAAAGAACCTACACCATGCTGGAGACTTAGTTTAAATTTTCAGTCATGGAAAGTACACAGGATTTGACATCTACACTTAGGAAACTGGTTGGCCAGGAAATTATTGTTCTACTTTTCAAGTGAATCAGGCACCAGAATCGGGGCTGTATTTATGTGAGGAGAAGCAAGTCCATCTGGCAAAACTGAACAAGACAGTTTTCTGCTCTTTTTCTTCACAGTCTTAGGCCTGTCATGTAATTCCTGTGATTTTGTGATTTATAGATTACAACATGCCTTCAAATTTAATCTTCATTGCAACCCTGTGAGTATTAAGTTCGAGAAGCCTTTGATACAGATTTCTCCAGTTTGCATTCCACAGGGAGAAACAGCTTGAATAAACCTCTGCATTTCAAAAGGGGAAACTGGAAAGGCAGAGAAGTTAACTGGCTTTGTCATTTCCACACAACTCACAATGGCTTAGGCGGGATGTAGTGCTTAGTCTCCCTGCCTAAGCTACTTCTAGGACCTCCAGTGGTCTTATTTACAAGACAGGTTCTATTGACCAAGAATTTAGACCCTGGAGTCAAGCTGCGTGGATTTCTGTGTGACCATGGGCTGGCTATTGAACTTTCTTTAAACCTATTCTATTTGTCAACTAGGATCACAATAACACCTACTTCCAAAAATGATTTCGAGAATTAACTAAGGTGAGGCATGATAAGCTCCCAGCCCTGGGCACAGTGTATGGTAAGAGCTTCATACAGGTTAGTTGTTGCTGGTGCCATTGTAATTGGACCCCAAGCATATCTGTGTTAATAGTATCACTGAGTCTAAATGATTTTTGCCAGATCCTTGTTCATTTATTTCATGTGTGTGTCATAGTTCTAAAATAAATCTGTTGTCCAAGTTATCATAGTTATCATGTTTACTATGTGCCTCCCACACCTGTTCAGATCAATACAAACTCATCTATTTGCTGGTATTTTTCCTTCAAGTGGGCTTGAAATAGGCTTTACAATGAAAATAGTGCAATTCAGAATGAATGTTATGTAAAAAGAGTTATTACATTATTTATATTTATACTGGCTATCTCACTGATCAAAGCTTAGGTAAAGTTATAGTTTGTCTGAGAACACCTAAAGGAGATAAGAGACTCATTAAATTGTATAGTTTGCACTCTTACTTCTGACTTCTCTCACAAACTCCTCTTATTTTTTATTTTTTATACTGTTTTTTTAAAAATAATGTTTATCTCTTCTTGTATGAAGCTAATAATACCTTCCCTTTCCCATGCCTCCATTTAAGGAAAAAAAAAAATTCAGTTTGCCTGTCATGTATTCCTGTGATTTTGTGATTTATAGATTACAACATGCCTTCAAATTTAATCTTCATTGCAACCCTGTGAGTATTAAGTTCGAGAAGCCTTTGATACAGATTTCTCCAGTTTGCATTCCACAGGGAGAAACAGCTTGAATAAACCTCTGCATTTCAAAAGGGGAAACTGGAAAGGCAGAGAAGTTAACTGGCTTTGTCATTTCCACACAACTCACAATGGCTTAGGCAGGATGTAGTGCTTAGTCTCCCTGCCTAAGCTACTTCTAGGACCTCCAGTGGTCTTATTTACAAGACAGGTTCTATTGACCAAGAATTTAGACCCTGGAGTCAAGCTGCGTGGATTTCTGTGTGACCATGGGCTGGCTATTGAACTTTCTTTAAACCTATTCTATTTGTCAACTAGGATCACAATAACACCTACTTCCAAAAATGATTTCGAGAATTAACTAAGGTGAGGCATGATAAGCTCCCAGCCCTGGGCACAGTGTATGGTAAGAGCTTCATACAGGTTAGTTGTTGCTGGTGCCATTGTAATTGGACCCCAAGCATATCTGTGTTAATAGTATCACTGAGTCTAAATGATTTTTGCCAGATCCTTGTTCATTTATTTCATGTGTGTGTCATAGTTCTAAAATAAATCTGTTGTCCAAGTTATCATAGTTATCATGTTTACTATGTGCCTCCCACACCTGTTCAGATCAATACAAACTCATCTATTTGCTGGTATTTTTCCTTCAAGTGGGCTTGAAATAGGCTTTACAATGAAAATAGTGCAATTCAGAATGAATGTTATGTAAAAAGAGTTATTACATTATTTATATTTATACTGGCTATCTCACTGATCAAAGCTTAGGTAAAGTTATAGTTTGTCTGAGAACACCTAAAGGAGATAAGAGACTCATTAAATTGTATAGTTTGCACTCTTACTTCTGACTTCTCTCACAAACTCCTCTTATTTTTTATTTTTTATACTGTTTTTTTAAACATAATGTTTATCTCTTCTTGTATGAAGCTAATAATACCTTCCCTTTCCCATGCCTCCATTTAAGGAAAAAAAAAATTCAGGTTAATGACATTTCAGTTTCTCTAAGGGGTATCACAGAAATGAAAAGGTTTGAGTTGGATCCTGAAAGTTTGGTAGAAATTGGCAAGCAGGAGGGATGAGGCAGATGCCAACAAGAAAGCCAGCAATGGAAAGTTTGACACTGAAATGACTGGGCCATGGGACGCCTGCCAGAGTGGAATACAAAGTGGATTTTAATATACAGGGTTAGATGTGATTACAGAGGTCTTCGCTTATCAAATAAAGTAATTAAGATATAATTAGTTAAAACCAGCGACAGTCTCTGATAGAAAGTTAGCTAATGTTTAAGGAATCTAAAATTAGGAGATTTTCTGTAAAGAACTGTGCTCAATCTCTTCAGACTGATACATACAGCATTCATTCAAGTTCACATATTCTGTAGCCTCATAATATTTCATGAAGAGTTATTCCACATTTGTTCTGCCTTTCTGTTTTGAAAAACATTCAGTGAATACTCACACGTCTACTATGATAAACAATGATAAATACACACATAGTCTCAAGGTGCCTCATTTTCTGTAGGAAGGGTTCCCGAACTAAGACTGTGGTTCTTAGAATTTATGTAAGCACCAGGTAAGTTCCAGCAAGCCTGCTACAATTTGCATTCCTCTTGCTTTTGATGAATGTGAGTGCCAGTATCCTCAGCTCCTTAAATTCGGCAAAATAATTGTAGTTCATTATTCTTTTATATTTCCTTTCCCTATTAATGAGAAAGATCATGCAATGTTTCTGATCTTTTCTTCTAGTCTTATTGAGATAAAATTGACATACAGCACTGTATACATTTAAGGTGCACAACATAATGATGTGACCTACATATACCGTGAAACGACAATCACAATAAATTTAACAATATCATTCAGGTCATAGAGACACAAAATAAAAGAAGGAAATATTTTCCTTGTGATGAGAATTCAAGATTTACCCTCTTAACAATATGCAACAGTGCTAATTATATATTATCATGCTGTACATTACATCCCTAATATTTATTTATCTTATAACTGAAAGTTTGTACCCTTTTGACTGCCTTCCCCGCTCCCCAGCCCACAACCCCTATCTCTGATAGCCACAAATCTGATCTCTTTCTCTATAAGTTTGTTGTTGTTTTTTGTTTGTCTTAAGTATAATTGGCCAACAACATTGTTCGTCCTTGGTGCACAACATAGTGATTCAGTATTTCTCACAGTATAAAATGATGCCCATGATATATCTAGTTACCATCTGTCACCATACAAGGATAGTACATTATTATTGACTATATTCCCCACACTGTACATTTCATTTCTGTGACTCATTTATTTTGTAATGGGAGTTTTGTGCTCCATAATGTCCCTCATTCCCCAACCCTTGTCCCTCTGGCAACCACTTGTTCATACTCTCTGTATCCATGACCCTTTCTATTTTGTTCTGTTTGTTCATTTATTTTGTTTTGATTCTCTTCTGTGAAAATCTTTGATCGTTCTACTTGAGAATTGTAAGATAAAATCTGTAGTTCTCTGTTCTGTGTTTCCAGTCTTGCTTTAAAAGTTCTCCCCAACCCTTTGGTGACACAACTAGTTTTTGAAATTCTTTTTCTAAATATTCTTGCTTCTACTTTATACATTTAAATATTTACTCCATCTCAAATTTATTGTTATGAAATGAGAAAGGGGCTAGTTTTATTTATTTGGGATAGAAAATGGTTTCAGTGCCATAAAATCAATGAACCACTTTTTCCAATTGAATAGAAAGTTTGCTTTGTCACATATCAAGTTCCCATATATAAGAAGTAATATATCTTAAATTTATTATCTTATATTAACTTTATTCATTCATTCATACAGCAAGCACTTGATTTTTATGCAAGTTCATGTGTGAGTGTATATGTATGGGCATGCTTATGAAAATTTCTCAAGTTCTAAATTAATTACATTAAATTAATTAAAAAATATATAACTCTAAATTGAAACTCCCTTATGTTGGTTACAATTAGAAAGTCAATCTGGGTGATTAAGAGAGATAAATTTGATATTCATAATTCTTACTTTTCAAAAACATAGATTTTGGTATATTAGATAAATAATTAAAGCTAAAAGCAAGATGAAGTTAAAGATTTCAACAAATTTTTGTTGATGTACTTGAAAAAAATTTTCGAATTTTCAATGATTGTACTCACAATTAGGGTATAAAAAAGGTTTTTGAATCACAGAAACTTCATGTTATAGGCAATGACCTCCTTCATATAACAAACATACTAAAGGACTTTCATAAGATAATATAGTTCTAATCCAGAGCACAGCCAGATTAATGTAGGATACACCAAATACTATTATATAAGAAAATTTCTTTTACTTAGTTTATACAACCCAGTTTAATGAATGCTGAATATAAGAGAATGAATTCTCTTAAATTGGATGAATGTCACTCTAGGATGGATTTCTCGCCTAGAAACATATACTTCAGCATTAATAGTTCAAAAATGTATATGTTAGTGACAAAGAGACATTTCTATATTTGTATAAAATGTCACACTCTAGGTTTTAAAATATATACCCTCAGACTAGTACCAAGTCACTTTAAGGTAAAGTATTGGGTTGAATTTGAGGAAAGCCATCAGTTTATGAGTTAACAGTGACTAGTTAAACTGACTGTTGCTCAGTTACGTCTGACTCTTTGTGACCCTCTGGGCTGTAGCCTGCCAGGCTGCTCTGCCAATGGGATTCTCCAGGCCCTGGAGTGGGTCGCCATTCTGACCCAGGGATTAAACCCAGGTCTTCTGCACTGCAGGCAGATTCTTTACCATCTGAACATTGATGTGTGTTAATTAGCCTATGTTTAAGTCAGTCATTGCTATGTAAAATTTTCCATATATAAAGAAAAGTAATATATCTTAAATTTATTATCTTATATTAACTTTATTCATTCATTCATACAGCAAGCACTTGATTTTTATGCAAGTTCATGTGTGAGTGTATATGTATGCGCATGCTTATGAAAATTTCTCAAGTTCTAAATTAATTACATTAAATTAATTAAAAAATATATAACTCAAAATTGAAACTCCCTTATGTTGGTTACAATTAGAAAGTCAATCTGGGTGATTAAGAGAGATAAATTTGATATTCATAATTCTTACTTTTCAAAAACATAGATTTTGGTATATTAGATAAATAATTAAAGCTAAAAGCAAGATGAAGTTAAAGATTTCAACAAATTTTTGTTGATGTACTTGAAAAAATTCTCAAATTTTCAATGATTGTACTCACAATTAGGGTATAAAAAAGGTTTTTGAATCACAGAAACTTCATGTTATAGGCAATGACCTCCTTCATATAACAAACATACTAAAGGACTTTCATAAGATAATATAGTTCTAATCCAGAGTACAGCCAGATTAATGTAGGATACACCAAATACTATTATATAAGAAAATTTCTTTTACTTAGTTTATACAACCCAGTTTAATGAATGCTGAATATAAGAGAATGAATTCTCTTAAATTGGATGAATATCACTCTAGGATAGATTTCTCGCCTAGAAACATATACTTCAGCATTAATAGTTCAAAAATGTATATGTTAGTGACAAAGAGACATTTCTATATTTGGATAAAATGTCACACTCTAGGTTTTAAAATATATACCCTCAGACTAGTACCAAGTCACTTTAAGGTAAAGTATTGGGTTGAATTTGAGGAAAGCCATCAGTTTATGAGTTAACAGTGACTAGTTAAACTGACTGTTGCTCAGTTACGTCTGACTCTTTGTGACCCTCTGGGCTGTAGCCTGCCAGGCTGCTCTGCCAATGGGATTCTCCAGGCCCTGGAGTGGGTCGCCATTCTGACCCAGGGATTAAACCCAGGTCTTCTGCACTGCAGGCAGATTCTCTACCATGTGAACATTGATGTGTGTTAATTAGCCTATGTTTAAGTCAGTCATTCTGAATACTATGTGACATGAAGATGATTTCATTAATAATGTAATTATGTTATGGTAAGATTGAGAAAAAAAACATTGAACAAATATTCATAAATCCTAGAAAAGCCAGAGCAAACTTCCAGCTATACAATGTAAGAAACAAGGACATAAGTTTGGTGTCCAGATCCTCACTTAATTGCCTTTTATTCTTAGTTGTAGATTACCATGTCAACTATATAATTCAATTGGTTGAATTTGTTAAATGGTGGGGTGTGTTTGTGAGTAACAGGAATATCTGCTCATACATGTATGTCTGACTGCGTGTAATGCTTTATGTCTGTAGTTTATTTTGGCTAAAGTAAGTCAATAGTAGTGATATTTATCCACAAGGTTGTTTTTGTGATGTTCATATCTGTCCTTAAATATGCCAGATTTGAAAAAAAATTATATTCTTATCAAAATTATTTTTAGGTAAATGCCCTGAGCCCCTATAGAGACCTATTTATTTTCCTGTTAAAAAAATATGCTTTGGGGCTTCCCTGGTGGTCCAGCGGGTAAAGAGTCCACCTTGAAGTGCAAGGGGCACTGGTTTGATCCCTGGCCTGGGAAGATTCCACATGCCGCGGAGTGGTGTGTCCAGTTATGAGCCAGCACTCTGGAGTGCATGCGCCCAGAGTCAGTGCTCTGCAAGGAGAGAGGGCACTGCGATGGGAGGCCCACACAGGCCAAAGAGTAAAGATGGATGAAAATAGATGGATAAAAAATCAATGAAAAGAGGCCAAAATTTAAAAAATATATATGCTTCTCACTTGTAACACTGGAAACAAAAAAAGAAAGAGAGGAAGTTGCATATTGAACATATTGAATTAAGCAGAGCACAGGGTAGAGACAGAAAAGACTAGTGTATGAACCATGAAAAAGAGGGAGCAAACCCATCTTCTGCATTTTCTATATGTTTCCAAGATCTGATGCCTTCTGTTTTAGATTTCTTTAAATTTCCGCATATCAAGTACATAGTAAAGTTGCTAATCAACTATAGGAACTCAGCAAACAGGCATCTCTCAGTCACAGCTTTTGCTCTTCTTAGCTTCACTGTCCCCATTTTCCAAGGCAAGAAGTCCTTTGAGATGATACTCAGCCTTCCTATGAAGTCTGTAAGAAGTGGCCTTTCATTACCTTTAATTCATAGCCAGCCAAGGGACAACAGAGAGGAGAAGGGTCGTTGGCCCTCATTTGATTTAGGACTTCTCTGAAAATCCCTCTCAAGGCTAGATTTTGCAAATGTGCCATTAAAACTATTGTCAACTATTTTTTAATTTTTTTCAATTTCGGTTGAATTTGTTAAATGGTGGAGTGTGTTTGTGAGTAACAGGAATATCTGCTCATGCATGTATGTCTGACTGCGTGTAATGCTTTATGTCTGTAGTTTATTTTGGCTAAAGTAAGTCAATAGTAGTGATTTTTATCCACAAGGTTGCTTTTGTGATGTTCATATCTGTCCTTAAATATGCCAGATTTGAAAAAAAATTATATTCTTATCAAAATTATTTTTAGGTAAACGCCCTGAGCCCCTATAGAGACCTATTTATTTTCCTGTTAAAAAAATATGCTTTGAGGCTTCCCTGGTGGTCCAGCGGGTAAAGAGTCCACCTTGAAGTGCAAGGGGCACTGGTTTGATCCCTGGCCTGGGAAGATTCCACGTGCCGCGGAGTGGCTGGACTGGTGTGTCCAGTTATGAGCCAGCACTCTGGAGTGCATGCGCCCAGAGTCAGTGCTCTGCAAGGAGAGAGGGCACTGCTATAGGAGGCCCACACAGGCCAAAGAGTAAAGATGGATGAAAATAGATGGATAAAAAATCAATGAAAAGAGGCCAAAATTTAAAAAATATATATGCTTCTCACTTGTAACACTGGAAACAAAAAAAGAAAGAGAGGAAGTTGCATATTGAACATATTGAATTAAGCAGAGCACAGGGTAGAGACAGAAAAGACTAGTGTATGAACCATGAAAAAGAGGGAGCAAACCCATCTTCTGCATTTTCTATATGTTTCCAAGATCTGATGCCTTCTGTTTTAGATTTCTTTAAATTTCTGCATATCAAGTACATAGTAAAGTTGCTAATCAACTATAGGAACTCAGCAAACAGGCATCTCTCAGTCACAGCTTTTTGCTCTTCTTAGCTTCACTGTCCCCATTTTCCAAGGCAAGAAGTCCTTTGAGATGATACTCAGCCTTCCTATGAAGTCTGTAAGAAGTGGCCTTTCATTACCTTTAATTCATAGCCAGCCAAGGGACAACAGAGAGGAGAAGGGACGTTGGCCCTCATTTGATTTAGGACTTCTCTGAAAATCCCCTCTCAAGGCTAGATTTTGCAAATGTGCCATTGAACACTGCCGTTCTGTAACAGAGCTTTGAACTGTTTAGTTCTGTTTATGCCAGTTTTCCCTCCCAAACAAGTAGACATTCAAGGAACTAGAACTGGAACTGAAAGATATGTAGGGGCATCTGGACTAGATTATGCTATACCTCAGTAACAAGTTCAAAGTGAATAAAAATTGCAGTGAGTCAAAGTACATAGAATAATATAAAGGAAGAATCCATGGGTCCATGAGTAATACTCAATCACTAAAAGGAGGAGAGGGACAACAAAAGAATGCGAGTAAGTAAACTCAGAAGTGATGATGGAATAAGAGAACTCTCCATTTTCAAACACCATGTAATAACTAACGTAGGTGTGTAATTAGGACTCAATAAACAGTCACTTGTATAAGCGTTTTTGTTTTATTCTTATTTTTCAATGCAAGGTGTTCCTTCTGGAATCTGGGTGAATAATCATGTCTGTTTGCTGGGCTGAGTGGTCAGAGTTCTAGCAGTCTACATATATAGTTTCTCTCTCCATATATATATATATATACATATATATATATATTTAGTGTTTGAATATATTTTGTTTGAATATAACTGATGAAAGTGGTCTTTATTTAAGAAGTAGCAGTGATTTGGGTGAGTTTGTTGTTGTTGCTGTTGTTTTGCTATTTTATTCCATTCTTTTTTTTTTTTAAGATTTATTTATATATTTATTTTGGGCGGGGTCGGGTTGCGGAGGGAGGGGAGCGGGCGGGCCACTTCTATTGGTCTTTCATTTCTCTATTTTCATCCGTCTTTGTTCTTTGGCTCCTGTGGGCCTCCCATCGTGGTGCTGTCTGAAGTCTCAGAGTGCCGGCTCTAGGCGCATGCGCTCCAGAGCTCCGGCTCGGTGATTGGACACATAAGTCCAGCCGCTCCGTGGCACGTGGGATCTTCTCAGGCCAGGGATCGAACCGGCGCCCCTTGCACTGCAAGGCGGTGTCCTTATCCACTGGACCACCAGGGAAAGTCCTTTTATTCCATTCTTGACTAAAACTTTCTTTAAGTAGATTTTTCATGGAAAATTGTCCCACTGTCTTAAAGGAAGGGGTGGCGGATGTACTAATTTGTCTTCTAAAAAATCAAATACTGAATATGTTAAAAGATAAACACACACACACACACACACACTGTGTCTCATGAATTAAACAGATATTCAAAATGGCCAGGTGAATAAAAGCACATGAGTTTAATTATTCTCATATAGAGATTATATGTCTACTTAAAAGTAGTGCAACTGAAGTTTCACACGACTTTCTCTTTTCTCTCCTTAACTGTTTTCTTTTGATTCTTTCGTGTTTTCCGTCACATTTGACCAGCAGCCTATTTTGGTGTGGTTTTTGTGTTGCCAGGTTTTCTGCCATGCCTGTTGAACTTGTTGTCTTTATGTAGCATTTATTTTCACAGAGGCCTCTATGTCTTTGTGCCAGCAGGAAAAAATACGTAGCCAAAAAATTGTCAAGCAGCAGGGTGTAGTGCAATACATTCAAGGCCTGGGTGTCAGACAGATGGACCTGAGTTCTAACAGCAGGATACCTGCTTACTCACTAAGAGGCCATGTCTATAAAAACATGAATAAAGAAGAGTGAGAGTAAGTGTCGCTGCTGCTCAGTCCCTAAGTCATGTCTGACTCTCTGCAAACCCATGGACTGCAGCACACCAGGCTTTCCTGTCCTTCATTATCTCCCTGAGTTTGCTCAAACTTATGTCTATTGAATCAGTGATCCCATTTCACCATCTCATCTTGTGCTGTCCCTTTCTCCTCCTGCCCTCAATTGTTCCCAGGACTGAGGTCTTAGCCAGAGTCAGCTCTTTGCATCAGGTGGCCAAAGTATTAGAGCTTTAGCATCAGTCCTTCTAATGAATGTCCAGGGTTGATTTCCTTTAGGATTGACTGGTTTGATCTCCTTGTAGTCTAAGGGACTCTCAGGAGCTTTAGGCCTATTAAATAGTGCCTATTAAATTGTTTTTGCCATTACCAGCCCTAGAGTATAACACAAAGGAAATTGTTCGTCAGCGCATTGCTGACCTGATTCATTGGGAAACATTTTTTTTCCTAATAAACAGCTGTGTCACCAATGGAGCAGTTCTTGTCATCTAGAAAATATACTGTAAAGGGATTGATGAAAAAAAGCAGAGAGGGTAACTCTCTTATGTTCTGCTGTCACCTTTAATCATAGGTTGGATCTTAGGACTGCAGAAGATAAAACACAAACAAGACCAGAACCTGAGTGAGGAATTTAGAAACTTGAATTGCAAAGGAAAAGCTGGGGCTTAAAGCAAACCATTAACTATTTTTCAGCCTCTTTCTTATTATTTAGGGAAGCCACATCACTGGGAAAGAAAAGCAAAGAGTGGTAGTCAGAAAAGAACTTGTGAGAAAAAAAGGCTTTTATCAAGAATTTCTATAGGCATTGAGTTTAAAATTTCATAAAATGTCCCAATTATATAAAACAAAAAATAATATATCATTCTATGGCAGAGTTATTTTTAATCTAATTTTCTCTTTTTTTCTGAAGGGAAAAAAGCTGCATCACTCCTAAAAAAAAAAAAACAAACCAACAAAGAGGCAATAGTTGTATGACTCTTATTCAACACTGCTATAGCACGTTGTTTGAAATCAATCTTGAGCAAATATGTAACTCCTCATGACCTCTGCTTCTGTCTTCCTTCTAGGTGCCCCCCATACTCCTCGATAAGCAGTTCTCTGAATTCACCCCAGACATTACGCCCATCATTTTGGCAGCCCATACAAATAATTATGAGATAATAAAACTTTTGGTTCAGAAAGGCGTCTCAGTACCCAGACCCCACGAGGTCCGCTGTAACTGCGTAGAATGTGTGTCCAGCTCGGATGTGGACAGTCTCCGCCACTCCCGCTCCAGACTCAACATCTACAAGGCCCTGGCCAGCCCCTCTCTCATTGCCCTGTCCAGTGAAGACCCTTTTCTCACAGCCTTTCAATTAAGTTGGGAGCTCCAGGAACTGAGTAAGGTGGAAAATGAATTCAAGTCAGAGTATGAGGAGCTGTCTCGACAGTGCAAACAATTTGCTAAGGACTTACTGGATCAGACAAGAAGTTCTCGAGAGCTGGAAATCATTCTTAATTACCGCGATGACAATAGTCTCCTAGAAGAACAAAGTGGAAATGATCTTGCGAGACTCAAATTGGCCATTAAGTACCGTCAGAAAGAGGTGAGTGTTTTTAGACTTTATCCATCAAAATGCCGCAGAATTTAAATGGCAGTGGGGGAAACTGGTACTCCAAAGTTAGGTTGCATTTGTTGTTGTTGTTGTTGTTTCTCATCCATCTTTATTCTTTGGCCTGCGTGGGCCTACCATCACAGTGGCCTCTCTCACTGCAGAGCACCGGCTCTGGGCGCACGTGCTCCAGAGCACTGGCTCATAACTGGACACACCAGTCCAGCTGCTCTGCGGCACGTGGGATCTTCCCAGGCCACGGATCAAACCGGTGTCCCTCTGTACTGCAAGGTGGACTCTTTACCCACTGGACCACCAGGGAAACCTTAGGTTGGGATTTTAATCATTTTCTATTTAGATTAAATGTTTGCCAGATTATTGATTATGAAACACATTTAAGAGTGGCAGTAAGTGGCTTAATAATTGGTGATGTTTTTGGCATCTTTATTAAAATACATACCTTTACTGGGGTATAAAGGTAAAACTAATGAATTTTAGGCTCTCTGTATTAAGATTCTGGTTCTGCTGCTTATAAGTCTTGTTCCTTTACAGAGTCACACTGATTGCTTTGATCTTCGATTTTCTCATCTGCTTAATGGACTTAATACTTATATTTGATTATATATATATATATATACTTCTTTATACATATAAAATAATTTTTCTCACAGATTTGTAGGAAGTGTAAAATGAGTTGATGTGCATGCCTTGAGGAAATTATGAGCTGTGATATTAATCAAAATACATTATTAGAGGTTAATAAAGGAAAGGCACTAGTCCAATAGCTGATGAAAGTTGTAGAACTTCTCTTATGTCTGGCTTAGTTTCTGATTTGTCAGGAATGACAAGTTAAACAAGTCAACTGCAGGAGAGTAATAAAGGTTTGATTAGATTTCCATGGATTTGAATATGAAATAAGGAAAATTCAGATCTATTACATGAATCACCTAAGTGATTTTTGTATCCATCACTGTTTGATTTTAAGTAAGTTGTCAAAAGTATGTTCACTTCTACCTCCAGAAAATACTGGTTTTCTTTTCGTTGGTAAATTATAATAATTATTCTAAAACAGAAGTTGGGAAAAAGTAAGTATGTAAGATGAAAAAGAAACTTCTGAAAAAAAATATATTCGATTTTTTTTTTCAAGTTGGCCTTGCATACTCCACATTAGCACTGGCTGCTTCATCTGTTGCTACTCACTAAATACTGAAGGTTCAAGATGACTGAATTTGCTTCTTTTTTATCTTATCGTTCTTTGGCCAGTTGTCATGGGAGCCTATAAGTAATTAACAACTTTTTCCCTCAACAGCAAAGAAAATGGCTTATTTTGTGTGTATTATCTCTGACTGTAAAATCACAAGCACTAGGTGAACCAGGTCAATGGTTATCAACTCGTTATTTTAGGGTCTTATGTTTAGGACTCAGGATTCTGTCTTTTTTTTTCTTTTAAATATTCAACTAGAAGAAATTGATGAAAAACTTCATTAGAGACTTTTTTGTTCTTTGTTTAGGTTCTTTTGTATATTTTATGGATAGACTCAGCTGCAAAGTTTATTGAACAAAGAGCAACAAATTGAGTCCTTGGTTAGAAGCAAAGCAATAGAAAGCATTTGATAATTTCTAATACTTCTTTCAAGATGCTTGTACTTTTTTCTCCTATGAAGTTGTGGAACTGGGGGTAGAACCTAACAGTTCAGTAGGATGAAGGAAGGCTAAAAACACATAACATGGACTAAGAAGTAGTAATAGCTTTTAAAAGATGGAGTTTTTAAAAGACCCTGCCTTTGCATTTTCTGTTTTAATCGTTTGAGATTACAATGGAGAAAAAAATTAAAACAAAATTCTTACAGAATAGTTCTGGAGTATCTCACTCAGTATCAAAG
Source organism: Tragulus kanchil (assembly GCA_022376925.1). Lineage (NCBI taxonomy): Eukaryota > Metazoa > Chordata > Mammalia > Artiodactyla > Tragulidae > Tragulus > Tragulus kanchil. The sequence continues at coordinate 68,382,751 of JAIOJX010000003.1, read as the reverse complement.
AACCTATTTCCCTGGAACTGACCGTTTTTCTAGAGCATATTGTTGGATGGCTAATAGCATTATAAAATTGAGAATAAGATTTTAAATCCATATAAATTCTTTGAAACCATAGGTTGTGTTTTATGAAACTTATTCATAAATTATTAAAAAATTACTGATCTTGGGCTTCCCCTGGTGGTCCAGTGGGTAAGGACACCGCCTTGCAGTGCAAGGGGCACCGGTTCGATCCCTGGCCTGGGAAGATCCCACGTGCTGCGGAGCGGCTGGACTGATGTGTCCAATTGCCGAGCCGGAGCTCTGGAGCACATGCGCCCAGAGCCGGCGCTCAGCAACAACAGACGCCACCGCGATGGGAGGCCCACAGGAGCCAAAGAACAAAGACGGATGAAAACAGAGAAATGAAACACCAATAGAAGTGGCCCGCCTGCCCCCCTCCCTCCCCAACCCGCGTCGCCCAAAATAAATAAATAAATAAATCTTTAAAAAAAAAAAAATTACTGATCTCAAAATACTTGGTAAGATTTTACAGTAAGATCATATGTCTTAAATAAAACTTTGCTTTAGCATAAATATCTTGTCTTATACTTTTTTAAAAGGACATAAAGTTTCTGAACTAGAAGAACATTTTTAAAAATGTTATTAGAGTATAGTTGATTTATAATACTGTATTAATTTCAAGTGTACAACAAAGTTAATCAGTTATACATATACATATGTCTACTGTTTTTTTTTAAGATTATTTTTCCATATAGGCCACTACAGAGTATTAGGTAGAGTTGCCTGTGCCATAAATCCTCACAAAATACTAGAAAATAAAATCCAACGGCACATTGCCTTATACCTTAGAAAACCGGTCCTTGGTTAGAAGCAAAGCAATAGAAAGCATTTGATAATTTCTAATACTTCTTTCAAGATGCTTGTACTTTTTTCTCCTATGAAGTTGTGGAACTGGGGGTAGAACCTAACAGTTCAGTAGGATGAAGGAAGGCTAAAAACACATAACATGGACTAAGAAGTAGTAATAGCTTTTAAAAGATGGAGTTTTTAAAAGACCCTGCCTTTGCATTTTCTGTTTTAATCGTTTGAGATTACAATGGAGAAAAAAATTAAAACAAAATTCTTACAGAATAGTTCTGGAGTATCTCACTCAGTATCAAAGAACCTATTTCCCTGGAACTGACCATTTTTCTAAAGCATATTGTTGGATGGCTAATAGCATTATAAAATTGAGAATAAGATTTTAAATCCATATAAATTCTTTGAAACCATAGGTTGTGTTTTATGAAACTTATTCATAAATTATTAAAAAATTACTGATCTCGGGCTTTCCCTGGTGGTCCAGTGGGTAAGGACACCGCCTTGCAGTGCAAGGGGCCCCGGTTCGATCCCTGGCCTGGGAAGATCCCACGTGCTGCGGAGCGGCTGGACTGATGTGTCCAATTGCCGAGCCGGAGCTCTGGAGCACATGCGCCCAGAGCCGGCGCTCAGCAACAACAGACGCCACCGCGATGGGAGGCCCACAGGAGCCAAAGAACAAAGACGGATGAAAATAGAGAAATGAAAGACCAATAGAAGTGACCCGCCTGCCCCCTCCCTCCCCAACTCGATCCCCGCCCAAAATAAATAAATAAATAAATCTTTAAAAAAAAAAAAATTACTGATCTCAAAATACTTGGTAAGATTTTACAGTAAGATCATATGTCTTAAATAAAACTTTGCTTTAGCATAAATATCTTGTCTTATACTTTTTTTAAAGGACATAAAGTTTCTGAACTAGAAGAACATTTTTAAAAATGTTATTAGAGTATAGTTGATTTATAATACTGTATTAATTTCAAGTGTACAACAAAGTTAATCAGTTATACATATACATATGTCTACTGTTTTTTTTTAAGATTATTTTTCCATATAGGCCACTACAGAGTATTAGGTAGAGTTGCCTGTGCCATAAATCCTCACAAAATACTAGAAAATAAAATCCAACGGCATATTGCCTTATACCTTAGATATTATTACCGTGTCCCTCTCTATTTTCTCTCTCTTCTCTGTTTTGAACTGTTCTGGAAACGAGTTCCAGATCTCTTCTTAAATACCACTTTCGTTGGGATATATTCTCTTAACCTATTTTCAACTCAGAATTCATCATTAGTTTCTTTTGCCAGGGCAACAATGCTGCTTTATTGCAAGAACTGTTTTTCCTCTTATCTGTTTCTTTCACTTTTTGTTTTTTCATTTGAATACCTTGCCTTTCTACCTCCTAAAATCCATGGCCTACCACACCCCTACAGGATCTGTGTTTTGTTTGGTGTTTTAGAGAAAGTAAATCTACGCGTAGTTTTCCAGGTATGGCACTGAAAGTCTGCTGTCTTGGAGAAGGCCTGGGTTTAGTCACCATAAATCCAAGCGTGTGAGCTCTGTGTAAAGCACTGCAGTGTCTTCCTCACTGTCTCACATGAAGTCCAAATGTCACAGTTCTACGGGGCGCCTACCTAAACCATCAATGTCATCATCACCCTCACTACTTATAATTCACCTTTCAGCCAGATGGGAACACTCACAGCCATGCTGCTTTACTGCGCTGGGCCTGTCCACCCAGGATTCTCTTAACATAGAGACACCTCTACCCTGTTTCCTGTTGCTTGCCTACTGTTGTGGGTTTTGCCAGATCACGGTAAAATCAGCGGGGAGGTTTCTAAACACTGCTTCTATTCCATTGCTCAGGATAGTTACACCAAAACCCCTCGAAGAATGGTGGCATTTTTAAAAAACTACCCAGACAATTCTAATGTACAGTCAGAGTGAGTATTACTTGAAATGATCTATCAAGGTTTAACTCATGCATTAAAACTTCTCTAGATGTCCTTGACTTGCTCCAGTAGGGAAGGCAGTGGTTGCCAAGTGTGACATCGTCAGAAGCACCTGAGTGGGTTTTAGAAACAAGTGTCTCAGCCATTTAGAAACACGAGTTTAGAAACAAGTGTGCAGATGTTCACCTTCAGTAAGTCCTTGCATTTGTGGCACAGAAGTCCTCTCAAGTTCTTACCATCTCTCCTTCTCACATCATCCTCTGCCCTATATGGCTGCCCAGACCCTGGTTCCCTCCTCTCTTCTTAAAGTCTGTCCTGCTAGTAACAGGATTCTCAGAGCTTTTATTTCTTTACTTCCGCTATCTGCACAGTGAGACCCAAGAGTTAGGTAGGAAAAAAATCATACCTAAAAAGGGGAAGTAAACCTAAGGAAATAAAAAGATGGGGGGAAGGGCTCATACATTAATATTCTCCCATCATGTCATAGAGAAATAAAAACATCCCATCTGAGTGTGCAGACTGCAGCCATGCCTTCTTTCAGGTACGTTTCTGACCATCTAAGAACTACTGGAGATGTTCTTTTTTTTTTTTGGAGATGTCTTTTTGTTGGTATCAAGTAACTCATCTCTGTATGGTTGGTAAAAAAAAAATATTGTATAAACACATGAAGCCTAGGAAATGGATGTAGTTCTCGTTTCTGCTCCTAATCAGGTGTGTGATGTTAGACCAATTAACCTTTGAGTTTTTGTTTTCTCACCCTTGAACTGAGAAAATACTGCCTACTTCATAGGTCAGTAGTTGCAGCGAAGCATGATAATACATGTCCAGACGTAGTTACTACTATTATTTTCATTCTTTTTGTTTATCCCCTCATGGACCCTCAGTGAAAAAGATAAATGCATGTAGAGAAATTCTACATATCCATCTATTGTATGTCATGTAGCAAAAAAGAGTTTATTTCATCATTAAACGTTTTAATTTTATATATATATACTGAATATTTATATAGGCCTCATAGGTTTCATTGTGCTTTTGAATTGGGAGTTTTGGACTGAACTATACACACTGCTAAAAACAAATAGTAAATTTAAAAATTTTTAAGTTTATCCTCACAGTCTATTGTTATAATCAGTAGGGTAAACTATATCTTAAAGCAACTGTCTCATCAAAAATGGATAATGTATAAACATCATCTCAGAGCCTAGGGTTGGCCATGCTCTAATTCTTCCATGATAAGCTTTCAAAAGTAATTTAGATTAGGTATGATACACTTGACTTTAATTTGTCATCCTGCCTTGCATTTTTAATATATTTTAGGCATTGATTGTGTATGCCCTTTGAACCTGACTGCTGCATGCTAGACCACTGACTCAGGATCTCTTATCACAGCAGCACTCATCAAAAATGCCAGGCTACACTGAGTGATGTAAATACTGAAGAGACTTGTATTAATGCAAGGAATAGAAAATAGCATTTCTTTAGCTTACTCTCCTTTTTTCTCTGTACTCTGGAGTGCACTCACTGACTGATTTTTGGGCCCTGCATCATGGTCCCCCAAGCCTGTGCACACACCTGCTGTTGCTAGGCAAAGGCAACGTGCTTCAGGGCTCCCTAACACGTTGGCCCACCCTATCCTGGGGAGCAAACATTGCAGCGCCTGCCACTGGATAATGGCTGAAGCAAATGCCTGCTCAGGGCTTGTCAGCCTAGCTGACAATACTATGACAGGTCATTAGGCACTTAATTTAACACTAGGATTTTAGAGCTTGGAGTTCAATCCCCCTGTGTTTCTTTACAGCTAATTAATGACATGAAACCACTTTTTCCGAATTCATATCTGAAAGTGATTGTTTCTCTTTCTTCCACAATTAAATATGAAATGTCTACCACATTGTATAAATTCATCCTTTTGAATGATACTTATTAGAATGTGATAAATTTATATCTTCCAAAACATAAAATATCAAGTTTTAACTTGAAATTAGATATAAGGTACAGTTTGTGTTTGATGTTGTTGTTTTGTTATGTAGTTGCTCAAATGTCTGACTCATTGTGACCCCATGGGCTGTGGTCTGCCAAGCTTCTCTGCCTGTGGGATTTCCCAGGCAAGAATACTGGAGTAGGTTGCCATTACAATTTCCAGGGGATCATGATACTGTTTTAATAAATACAGAAGACAAATGATGAAGCAGCTTATGTCTGAAGAGGTATACACTTCTATTCACCTAAAAAAATGCATTGTGTCCACAGAATAAGTAACTCTTTTCAAGGTAACTTTCATTTGCTGCAGACATCAGCTGAAAACATCATCTCAGAGCCTAGGGTTGGCCATGCTCTAATTCTCCCATGATAAGCTTTCAAAAGTAATTTAGATTAGGTATGATACACTTGACTTTAATTTGTCATCCTGCCTTGCATTTTTAATATATTTTAGGCATTGATTGTGTATGCCCTTTGAACCTGACTGCTGCATGCTAGACCACTGACTCAGGATCTCTTATCACAGCAGCACTCATCAAAAATGCCAGGCTACACTGAGTGATGTAAATACTGAAGAGACTTGTATTAATGCAAGGAATAGAAAATAGCATTTCTTTAGCTTACTCTCCTTTTTTCTCTGTACTCTGGAGTGCACTCACTGACTGATTTTTGGGCCCTGCATCTTGGTCCCCCAAGCCTGTGCACACACCTGCTGTTGCTAGGCAAAGGCAACGTGCTTCAGGGCTCCCTAATGCCTTGGCCCACCCTATCCTAGGGAGCAAACATTGCAGCGCCTGCCACTGGATACTGGCTGAAGCAAATGCCTGCTCAGGGCTTGTCAGCCTAGCTGACAATACTATGACAGGTCATTAGGCACTTAATTTAACACTAGGATTTTAGAGCTTGGAGTTCAATCCCCCTGTGTTTCTTTACAGCTAATTAATGACATGAAACCACTTTTTCCGAATTCATATCTGAAAGTGATTGTTTCTCTTTCTTCCACAATTAAATATGAAATGTCTACCACATTGTATAAATTCATCCTTTTGAATGATACTTATTAGAATGTGATAAATTTATATCTTCCAAAACATAAAATATCAAGTTTTAACTTGAAATTAGATATAAGGTACAGTTTGTGTTTGATGTTGTTGTTTTGTTATGTAGTTGCTCAAATGTCTGACTCATTGTGACCCCATGGGCTGTGGTCTGCCAAGCTTCTCTGCCTGTGGGATTTCCCAGGCAAGAATACTGGAGTAGGTTGCCATTACAATTTCCAGGGGATCATGATACTGTTTTAATAAATACAGAAGACAAATGATGAAGCAGCTTATGTCTGAAGAGGTATACACTTCTATTCACCTAAAAAAATGCATTGTGTCCACAGAATAAGCAACTCTTTTCAAGGTAACTTTCATTTGCTGTAGACATCAGCTGAAAACATTAGAGTAATGATAATATCCTTTAAAATTTTCATTGTGTATTACACACCTTCTCTGGCCCTCCAAGGTGCTTTCCTGGTGGTTCAGACAGTAAAGAATTTGCCTGCAGTGTGAGAGACACAGGTTCAATCCCTGGGTTGGGAAGATCCCCTGGAGAAGGGAATGGCAACCTAGACCAGTGTTCTTACCTGGAGAATTCCATGGACAGAGGCTACAGCCCATGGGGTTGTAAAGAGTCAGACACAACTGAGCTACTAACACTTTCACTCTCACTGGGCCTACAAGGAATAACTTTTCTGTATCCAACTGGTACTTCTGACCCCATGATAATTAACAACCAAGAGTTGCAATAAGATCAGCCCTTATTCAGATCCAATCATTTATTTTGTCAGCTATAAAGAACCATTTGTATTGTTGCTTTTGCACAAAATTCTCCTTTAAATTTGAAGGTTTTTTTGTTTGTTTGGGATATAATTTAATGGCTCATATTTTCTCTGTCACTCATCGTGAAACAAAATGAAGAATTACTGCTTTTTGAAATTATGAATTTCGCAGCTTATTCCAACCTACATATTTCCTGGAAAATAAAAAAACAACCAATGGATTGTCTTTAATAACTGTGTGGAACAGAAGCATTATTGTTCTCAAGAAAACCTAAAGGCTTTGAGATACAGTATAAAGTCCTGCTCGAGATCCCTGATAAATTATGGGAATGAGAGGGAGTTTTTAAACTTCTTACTCTCATTTTCCTTCAGTCATATCAGGCATATTCACAAGTTTTCTCAATAAAACCTTAGTTATGTTTTGTCTCAGTTCTTGGAAAAAGAAATGTACAGTGAAATCCTCTAGGATGTATAGTGCCTATGCTGTAATTTGGCATTTTATGAGCCTGAAGCTGAATTCTGAAGCTATGTATTTATAGATTGCTTCTCGGTAATATAGAACCGGGAAAACAATCCTGACAAATGATGAAGCAGCTTATGTCTGAAGAGGTATACACTTCTATTCACCTAAAAAAATGCATTGTGTCCACAGAATAAGTAACTCTTTTCAAGGTAACTTTCATTTGCTGCAGACATCAGCTGAAAACATTAGATTAATGATAATATCCTTTAAAATTTTCATTGTGTATTACACACCTTCTCTGGCCCTCCAAGGTGCTTTCCTGGTGGTTCAGACAGTAAAGAATTTGCCTGCAGTGTGAGAGACACAGGTTCAATCCCTGGGTTGGGAAGATCCCCTGGAGAAGGGAATGGCAACCTAGACCAGTGTTCTTACCTGGAGAATTCCATGGACAGAGGCTACAGCCCATGGGGTTGTAAAGAGTCAGACACAACTGAGCTACTAACACTTTCACTCTCACTGGGCCTACAAGGAATAACTTTTCTGTATCCAACTGGTACTTCTGACCCCATGATAATTAACAACCAAGAGTTGCAATAAGATCAGCCCTTATTCAGATCCAATCATTTATTTTGTCAGCTATAAAGAACCATTTGTATTGTTGCTTTTGCACAAAATTCTCCTTTAAATTTGAAGGTTTTTTTGTTTGTTTGGGATATAATTTAATGGCTCATATTTTCTCTGTCACTCATCTTGAAACAAAATGAAGAATTACTGCTTTTTGAAATTATGAATTTCGCAGCTTATTCCAACCCACATATTTCCTGGAAAATAAAAAAACAACCAATGGGTAGTCTTTAATAACTGTGTGGAACAGAAGCATTATTGTTCTCAAGAAAACCTAAAGGCTTTGAGATACAGTATAAAGTCCTGCTCGAGATCCCTGATAAATTATGGGAATGAGAGGGAGTTTTTAAACTTCTTACTCTCATTTTCCTTCAGTCATATCAGGCATATTCACAAGTTTTCTCAATAAAACCTTAGTTATGTTTTGTCTTAGTTCTTGGAAAAAGAAATGTACAGTGAAATCCTCTAGGATGTATAGTGCCTATGCTGTAATTTGGCATTTTATGAGCCTGAAGCTGAATTCTGAAGCTATGTGTTTATAGCTTGCTTCTTGGTAATATAGAACCGGGAAAACAATCCTGTAGGATTGTATTTTTATTCTTTGTAGCTTATACTGTTCCCTTTTTCTCTTCGGCTTTAGGAAGCACTCAGTGGTGTGCCTTCTGTTGCTACAGAAAAATACTAAAATACTAAGAGCTTTATCCTTCATGCTTTTTACCTTCACCTGCCCCCTTGCAAGCTCACTGCATGTTGTAAGAAGGCCTGCTTTTCCTCATTCAAAAACACCACTTCAGTTTTAAATGTGGGGCGCTCTTGCTGTTTCTCTCCGTGACATTCTCCAAGCTCAGTGATTTTCCTCAGGCGGCTCTGGAACACACAGCCCAGAACCTCTTTCCATCCTTTGCCACATTCTCCTTTAATACCAGGCAGCAGGGACCTGGAAATCTTATTGGCGGCTGCTATTAAATAAATATATGAGGGGTTTAGTGAATACGGCTTGGCAGTGTTCCTTGGTGGCTTAGATGATAATCTGCCTGCATTGCAGGAGACCTGGGTTCAATCCCTGGGTCGGGAAGATTCCCTAGAGAAGGAAATGGCGACCCACTCTAGTATTCCTGCCTAGAGAATCGCATGGACAGAGGACCCTGGTGGGCTACAGTCCATCTGGTCGCAAAGAGTTGGACATGACTGAGCAACTAACACATACATAAAGTGAATGGGCTTGGGGGATCTGGCCAAGAGAAGCTCTTTCTCTCTCCAAGTGCAAGTCCACACATGCTTGCAGGGTGTCTGTTCTATGCCAGAGACAGAGGACAGCAAAATGAGAAGACAGCAAGCCATAGGCCAAGTTTGGATTTCTTCCAGAAGTTTCTTAGAGTCTAGGATTATTTTTTGAAGGGAGTTAGCAATGTTTTATTTCAAAATTCCAAGACTGACTTTACATTTTGCTCTTCCATAAATAGCCCCCTGGTATCAATGTCAACATTCTCATCATAAGTGGGTTGTTAAACGCTGTATTTGCAAAACAGCATTTATTAGTTTTCTGATTATGCAGTCCTACATGCCAGTTATAGGATATATGTGATGTCAATAAGCATGAGAGTGACAAGTCTGAAATCACATAATATTGCTAATATTCAGTTTATTCCTTTTAAATGAATTCTTATTATAAATAGGTAGAACCTAGAATTTGATTCTTGACTAGATAATACAAATCCATGTATGTGTGTGTGTGTGCTGCAGTACTTAATCAAGCAGAAAATACTGTTGTTTAGTCACTAAGCCATGTTCGACTCTTTGTGACCCCATGGTTTTATATATATATATATATATATATATATATATATATATATGTATGTATTTTTTCAGATTCTTTTTTTATTATAAGTTATTACAAGATATTAAATATAGTTCCATGTGCTGTATGGTAGGTTGTTGTTGTTTATATATTTTATATATAGTGGGTGAACCTGATAATTCTAAACTCCTAATTTGTCCCTTCCCCATTTCCCCTTTGGTAACCAGAAATTTGCTTTTGATGTCTGTGAGTCTGTTTCTGCTTTGTAAACCAGTTCATTTGTATCATTTTTTAAGGTTCCATACCAAGTGATATCATATGATATTTGTGTTTGTCTGCCTGGCTTACTTCACTTACTATGATAATCTCTAGGTTCATTCATGTTGCTGCAGATACATGATTTCATTCTACTTTATGGCTGAGTAATATTCCATGATATGTATGTACCACATCTTCTTTATCCATTCATCTGTTGATGAAAATTTAAGTTGCTTCCATGTCTTGGTTATTATAAATAGTGTTATGATGAACATTGGGGGGCATTTATTGTTTTGAATTAGAGTTTTCATCTTTTCTGGATATATACCTAGGAGTGGGATTGCTAGATCACATGATAATTCTATTTTTGTTTTTGAAGAAGCTCAGTATTGTTTTCCACAGTGGTTGCACCAATTTACATTCCCACCAAGAGTATATGAAGGTTCCCTTTGTCTCCTCATGCTCTCTAACATTTATTATTTGTAGGTTTTTGATGATGGCTATTCTCATTGTAGTTTTGATTTCCATTTCTTCAGTAATTAGCAGTGCTGAGCATCTTTTCATGTGCCTCTTGTTCTCTCTAATGACGCCAAGGTTATAGGATATATGTGATGTCAATAAGCATGAGAGTGACAAGTCTGAAATCACATAATATTGCTAATATTCAGTTTATTCTTTTTAAATGAATTCTTATTATAAATAGGTAGAACCTAGAATTTGATTCTTGCCTAGATAATACAATGAAATCCATGTGTGTGTGTGTGTGCTGCAGTACTTAATCAAGCAGAAAATACTATTGTTTAGTCACTAAGCCATGTTCGACTCTTTGTGACCCCATGGTTTTATATATATATATGTATTTTTTCAGATTCTTTTTTTTATTATAAGTTATTACAAGATATTAAATATAGTTCCATGTGCTGTATGGTAGGTTGTTGTTTATATATTTTATATATAGTGGGTGAACCTGATAATTCTAAACTCCTAATTTATCCCTTCCCCATTTCCCCTTTGGTAACCAGAAATTTGCTTTTGATGTCTGTGAGTCTGTTTCTGCTTTGTAAACCAGTTCATTTGTATCATTTTTTAAGGTTCCATACCAAGTGATATCATATGATATTTGTGTTTGTCTGCCTGGCTTACTTCACTTACTATGATAATCTCTAGGTTCATTCATGTTGCTGCAGATACATGATTTCATTCTACTTTATGGCTGAGTAATATTCCATGATATGTATGTACCACATCTTCTTTATCCATTCATCTGTTGATGAAAATTTAAGTTGCTTCCATGTCTTGGTTATTATAAATAGTGTTGTGATGAACATTGGGGGGCATTTATTGTTTTGAATTAGAGTTTTCATCTTTTCTGAATATATACCTAGGAGTGGGATTGCTAGATCACATGATAATTCTATTTTTGTTTTTGAAGAAGCTCAGTATTGTTTTCCACAGTGGTTGCACCAATTTACATTCCCACCAAGAGTATATGAAGGTTCCCTTTGTCTCCGCATGCTCTCTAACATTTATTATTTGTAGGTTTTTGATGATGGCTATTCTCATTGTAGTTTTGATTTCCATTTCTTCAGTAATTAGCAGTGCTGAGCATCTTTTCATGTGCCTCTTGTTCATCTCTATGTCTTCTCTGGAGAAATATCTATTTATTTCTTCTGCCCGTCTATCTGTGACTGGGTTGTTTGTTTTCTTAACATTGAGCTTTATGAGTTGATTGTATATTTTGGAAACAATTCCTTGTTGGTCACATCATTTGCAAATATTTTCTCCCATTCTGTAGGTTGTCTTTTCATTTTGTTTACCATTTCTTCACTGTACAAATTCTTTTAAGTTTAATTAGATCCCATTTGTTTATTTTTGCTTTTATTTCCTTTACTCTAGGAGACGGATCCAAAAATTATTGCTGTGATTTATGTCAGTGTCCTGCCTCTGTTTTCCTCTAGGGGTTTTAGAGGAACTCCTCCTTCTTCCTGCCCTCATTCCCACCCCATGGCTTTGGTTTTAGCATTTCCCTCTGCCTGCACGATGGACGGCTTCTGTATCAGGTCTCAGCTCGCATTACCACCTTCCTTGTAAAGACCCACAACACCCACCTAATTACTGTCCTCGTCCCTTGCCGTTTATTCTCAGACATGCCCTTTACATCTAACTGTTTTGTTGTTGTTCAGTCACTCATTTGTGTCCGACTCTTGGAGACCCCATAGACTGTAACAGGCCAGGCTTCCCTGTCCTTCACTGTATCCCAGATAACAACGTTGTTATCATGGCCTTTATCACAATCTGAAATCATTCTATTTGTGTGTTTAATTACTTTTTAGCATTTTTTTTTACCTGTATTTAAGTGTTACCTTGTCTGACTTGATTATCAGTGAAAGCTTAGTGTGTGGCATAGTGCTTAGAATTATTTAGGAGTCTAAATAAACAGTGATAAACTAGAGGAGTAGCAGAGCTGAGATGAGAGAAAAATGACTGAGAATAGGTCATACAGGGCTGGAATCAGCAATTCTAAGGAACACGACTTTTAGGAAATCTGTGATATTGAATCATTTACATATAGAAATCTTTATTAGCATTTGTGTTCGTCACTCAGTCGTGTCTGGCTCTTTGTGGCCCCATGGACTGTGGCCCACCTGGCTCCTTTTGTCCACTGAATTCTCCAGGAAGAATACTGGAGTGGTTGCCCAGTCTTTTCTCCAGGGGATCTACCTTACCCGGGGGTTGAACCCAGGTCTCCTGCATTGCAGGTGGATTCTTTACCGTCTGAGCCACCAGGGAAGAAATCCTTACAATCCTTTTTATTTTCTCAAACCCTGTTGTCCAAAGACAAACTCATTATCTTCCTCTCTAAGTCTGGCACTTCTGTAACTAGGAGGCAGTCTAGTTACTCATGCTAGAAATCTGAGAGGCACCCTTGTTGATTTGATTTTCATCACCTCCAGCAGTTCGCTGTGGTTGACCAACAATGGCTGCAATGGAGACATGGTATCTAATACCCTCCTCCTCACTCAGAGCCTGCCTCAGTCACCTGCCTGAATAGTGCAATGCAACAGAAACAAATCTCTGTAACTCCCAAGACTTGTTGTAAGAACTCTCACAGTTTCCGCTTATGCTCTCTGGCAGCCCAGATGCCCTGTGAGAAGTCTGACTGTCCCACGAGGCCATCATGGGAGAGAGGTGGTGAGGACACACTTTTGCTGATAGTGGCAACTGAACCACGCCTTTCAACTCTTCACTCCTATGACAGAACTTGAAAAGAAATTAACTTCGTCTTCCCTGTAGCCTCATAGTAGTTCATCCTCTAGCTGGATGATGCATGCATGCTAAGTTGCTTCACTCATGTCTGACTCTTTGTGACCCTAAGGACCGTATACAACTGAGCAAGCACGCACAAATTCTCCAAGGAAAGACAGAAAAGCAGTAGATAGCTCCCTTGGGAGTACAGAGGGGAGATATTACTTAATATTTAGGCAAACATATCAAAAATACAATTGTCTTGTATGAGTTTGCCTTCAACTATTTTAGCTAAAGAATTTGTTTTCAATAAAATAAAATGCTTCGAATCATACTAATTTCCATCTTTGTTGCTTATACAGTTTGACTTTTTATCTGTTCAAACACTGTTGTCACTATTCCTCACACAGCACTGATCATGTAATGACAGTTTAGGTGCCAGGAAGCTATAACAGCTATTTAAATATAAACTGAGATATGGTCGCATTGAACCTTGTTTATTTTTTGACCTTATGTACTTTTTCATCTTTTTCCATTCTGGTTTTGCTTACTGTTTTATCATTTCTTCATGGGCTACCGGTTGCTGATACGACTCTAGAGGCAGAGTTTGAAGTTTTGCAGCTTTTTCTATTAAGGAAAAATAATCAATATCCCAGGACGTATAATCAGTCTTGGCTTTGAGATAAGGCCCATATTCTAGCTTCTAGGTGACTGTGTGGATTAAGCATCCAAAAATCTTGGCCACAGTTTCAGAAATGTTGACAAGTGACTGTGCAGAAAAGTTTGTTATCCAAGGATACAGGAGAATAGGGAGACATCCAAATAATGCTACTACATTCCAAGCGGTTGAATTTTAAGTGGCAACTCTTCTATTTTTTGATTTATAATGTGTTCAGTTTAATATAAATCATTGGCAAAAATCTACAATGTTATGTATTATCTTCGTTATAAACAAAATTCACAGAACATAACCTTTTCTTTTTAAGTCAGAGCTTTGCAGTGAAACTCAGTTACTATACTCTGGAACGCTGATCTAGTTGTTAAGTTTAGGATTTTTTAAAATGCTGATATTAATAGCTATTTAGGCCTATATGAAAGTACAGCAGAAATCTCTCTGTCACATAGTTTTGAAGTCTTTCTCTTCAGAATCCGACTTCCAGCTATCAGTTCTGGAGAGTGCCAATTCAGCTGCCTTTTTTTTTTTTTATGTATACCATTTTTAAAGCCTTTATTGAATTTATTACAATACTGTTCTGTTTTATATTTTGGTTTCTTTGGCTGTGGTGCATGTGGTATCTTAGCTCCCAGACCAGGGATCGAAACTGTACCTGCTGAATTGGGAGGTGAAATCTTAACCGCTGGACCGCCAGGGAAGTCCTCAGCTGCCTTTTAGATTTGCTTATTTTAATCACATGAAGTTTCTTACCAAGAAACCCAATAACCACTTAAAAATATAAACAGAACTGTCTCAGGGCTCGAGGACCCATCCACAAATATGACTTACTGCCCTAATACTGTGATACTATTCAACATCTTTGAGACCATTTTAATTTTTTGAGTTTCAGATGGATCAAGGTTGCCTGGCGAATTACTTGTATTTAAAATGAATTTCTCTGTATGTGTATATGAATAAATAAGATACTCTGTTATGTAAATGTTAAAGCCTCTTGACAGTTTACATATAATTAATCTAAACAATTTAGAGCTATTTCTGGAGACTTCATAGGAAGTATTAAATTTTTAATTAATTTAACCAGGCACTAGATATATTGGAATTGTGCACAAGTGGGAAAACACTTTTAATTTTTAGAGAATAATTTAATTATAAGCAAAATACAGCAAGAGTTGGTTTTTTTTTTTCCCTAACTAATCATAATAAGTGAACTTAATTACTTGCTGTAAACTAAATCACCTATAGGGGTACTTATTCTTGCTCTAATAGATCCTACAATGCTCCACTAAATTAAAATGCAAAATATGCTGAAATCAGGCTTCCCTGGTGGTCCAGCGGGCAAGAAGTCGACCTTGCAGTGAAAGGGGTGCCAGTTCGATCCCTGGCATGGGAAGATTCCACATGCTATGGAGCAGCTGGATGCATGTGTCCAATTACAAGCCAGCACTATGGAGCACATGTGCCCAGAGCCGGTGCTCTGCAGCAAAAGAAACCACTGTAATGGGAGGCCCACACAGGACAAAAATAAACATGGATGAAAATAAATAAATAGAACCAGTAAAAGAAGCTAAAATTAAAAGAAATGTATGTTGAAATCACTATGGTTTGACCACTTTTATAATAGGAAATAGCAAATTGTAAGAAAGATCTTTCAGCTGCCTTTTTTTTTTTTTATGTATACCCTTTTTAAAGCCTTTATTGAATTTATTACAATACTGTTCTGTTTTATATTTTGGTTTCTTTGGCTGTGGTGCATGTGGTATCTTAGCTCCCAGACCAGGGATCGAAACTGTACCTGCTGAATTGGGAGGTGAAATCTTAACCGCTGGACCGCCAGGGAAGTCCTCAGCTGCCTTTTAGATTTGCTTATTTTAATCACATGAAGTTTCTTACCAAGAAACCCAATAACCACTTAAAAATATAAACAGAACTGTCTCAGGGCTTGAGGACCCATCCACAAATATGACTTACTGGCCTAATACTGTGATACTATTCAACATCTTTGAGACCATTTTAATTTTTTGAGTTTCAGATGGATCAAGGTTGCCTGGCGAATTACTTGTATTTAAAATGAATTTCTCTGTATGTGTATATGAATAAATAAGATACTCTGTTATGTAAATGTTAAAGCCTCTTGACAGTTTACATATAATTAATCTAAACAATTTAGAGCTATTTCTGGAGACTTCATAGGAAGTATTAAATTTTTAATTAATTTAACCAGGCACTAGATATATTGGAATTGTGCACAAGTGGGAAAACACTTTTAATTTTTAGAGAATAATTTAATTATAAGCAAAATACAGCAAGAGTTGTTTTTTTTTTTTCCCTAACTAATCATAATAAGTGAACTTAATTACTTGCTGTAAACTAAATCACCTATAGGGGTACTTATTCTTGCTCTAATAGATCCTACAATGCTCCACTAAATTAAAATGCAAAATATGCTGAAATCAGGCTTCCCTGGTGGTCCAGCGGGTAAGAAGTCGACCTTGCAGTGAAAGGGGCGCCAGTTCGATCCCTGGCATGGGAAGATTCCACATGCTATGGAGCAGCTGGATGCATGTGTCCAAATACAAGCCAGCACTATGGAGCACATGTGCCCAGAGCCGGTGCTCTGCAGCAAAAGAAACCACTGTAATGGGAGGCCCACACAGGAAAAAAAATAAACATGGATGAAAATAAATAAATAGAACCAGTAAAAGAAGCTAAAATTAAAAGAAATGTATGTTGAAATCACTATGGTTTGACCACTTTTATAATAGGAAATAGCAAATTGTAAGAAAGATCTTTAATAGCAAATCATTTAGAGGTATTTGGAGAGAAGCAGTGGAGGGGTTGTCAACAGCAATGATTACCATATAATGGTCTTTGTGGTAATGACAAATTCAGAGGTTTTGCTAAATAACTTGTACTTTTTTTCTTTTTTTCAATTGGGGAAATAATAGTCATAAATCTGTAAGAAGCTAACTTTGGTGGTATTAGTAAGTTATTTTAATGTGTTACTTCTCCC
Organism: Tragulus kanchil; assembly: GCA_022376925.1. Taxonomy (NCBI): domain Eukaryota; kingdom Metazoa; phylum Chordata; class Mammalia; order Artiodactyla; family Tragulidae; genus Tragulus; species Tragulus kanchil. Next base: position 68,366,064 of record JAIOJX010000003.1, on the reverse strand, counting down.
ATGCTATGTGAGTCTTGCTTTCACCGTCTATACAGTGAAGGTATGACAGATGCTATCTATGCCTAAAATCTTATTTGAGTATTATTTGGGAGGACATTCAACAATGTCTATGGTAATCAGGTGGAATGCTTTTATGGGGCGAACTGTCATCCCTCCCATGGAATTCATATGCTGTAGTTCAAACTTCCTTCCAGTACCTCAGAATGTGTGTGCATATAAGACAGTGGTGGGGGTGTGGGGGGGTGGGGCGGCACTGCTTTTTTATGGGACTATTAGAATACTAATATCACAGCTTCCAGTGATTTCTGTTGAAAATAAAAATTAGAATTATTTTTCCAACTTTGTTGAGATTTGAGAAAAATTTTCACACATTTGAAATGCATGTATGATGATTTGATGTGCCTGTAAATTGGGTGATGGTTACCACAATCAAGCTGGTTAATTCGCCCATCTCCTCACTTAGTTACCCTCTGTGTGTGTGTGATGGGAACACTTAAGATCTACTCTCAGCAAATTTCAAAGTGTGTTATTATTATTTTACTATTATTATTTTACTATTGTATCATATATGATACAATACAGTATTATTTTCATCCCTTTGACTTAAATCTTATTTCTCCCACCCACTGCCCAGAGCCCCTGACAATCACAGTTCTACTCTCTTCTTCTGTGGGTTCAATTCTTTTCAATTTTACATAGGAGGGAGATTATACAGTGTTTGTCTTTCTGAGTCTGGTTTAATAGCCACTATGGAAAACAGCATGGAAGTCCTTCAAAAATTAAAAACAGAATCACCACATGATCCAGTAATGCCACTTCTGGGTATATATGCAAAGGAAATGAATTTGGTACCCTGAAGAAAAGTCTGCATTCCCATTTCTATTGCAGTAATATTCACAGTAGCTAAAATATGGAAACAATCTAAGTGTTCGTGAAGAGATTCCATTAAATATATGGTATTATTCAGCCATTTAAAAAAAAAGAAGGAAATCCGGCCATTTGCAACAGGGAAGGTCTTGGAGGACATCATGCTAAGTGAAATAATCCAGTCAAGTACCTCTTCCTCTCCACCTCGCTATCAGCTCTCTTTTCTGTGAGCTCTCCCTCCTTTGTCTTCCTGTGTCACACTGTGCCAATCACAACAATTTCACATCCAAATGTTTCATACTTGCATTTCTGGGCCCTCAGTGAATGATTCTCAAGTACATAGATTCTGTCTAATTCATGTTTACTCTGTTTCTCATGTAATAACTGTCACATAACAGGTCTTCATTTACTAACTGATAGAACGAGTGGGCTTCCCCGGGGGTGGCTCAGTGGTAAAGAATCTGCCTGCCAGTGCAGGAGACACAGGTTCGATCCCTGGCTTAGGAAGATCCCCTGGAGAAGGGAATGGCAACCCATTCCAGTGTTCTTTCCTGGGAAGTCCCATGGACAGGGGAGCCTGGTGGGCTACAGTCCATGGGGTCTCAGAGTCAGACAGAACTGAGCACGCTCATATGCACAAATGGGTAAATTACTTAACCTTTCAGGCTCAAATTCCTCTTCTGTAAAATGTGTGTTATAATATCTATACTGTAAAGCTGTTGAAAAGATAATAAATAACATTGAAACCATGTGGGGCATGGAGGAAATTCAGTAAATGGTATATTTAATTTATCTTTACCTTTTATATATCTCCTTATGCATGTCTGAAATGGGTATATCAAAGAATAATTCATAGTCTTCTACCATAAAATCCAAGGAAGAGTTAACAGAGTAATAGTCATTCTTGTATAGGACTTTCTGCCTCAAAGGTCCTAAATTAAAGTAGCCCACACATTGCATTGCTCTAACAATAGGAGATTGAAATATGAAATGAGGAAATTAAAATTTATTCAAATAAAATTAATTGGAAAATATTTCCTCTATGTTATGTATAAATGAGTCAGTTCACAGTGAAGGCTGAACAACTTTTGAACATTTAGTTTCATTTTCAAAGGCAAAATTATAGGGTTTGCAGTGCTCAGCCAGATCCACCTATCTGACTGACTGTTAATTCTGGAATACTTTATAATGCTCATGAATACACAATAGGGTCAGAAATCCGGCCATTTGCAACAGGGAAGGTCTTGTAGGACATCATGCTAAGTGAAATAATCCAGTCAAGTACCTCTTCCTCTCCACCTCGCTATCAGCTCTCTTTTCTGTGAGCTCTCCCTCCTTTGTCTTCCTGTGTCACACTGTGCCAATCACAACAATTTCACATCCAAATGTTTCATACTTGCATTTCTGGGCCCTCAGTGAATGATTCTCAAGTACATGGATTCTGTCTAATTCATGTTTACTCTGTTTCTCATGTAATAACTGTCACATAACAGGTCTTCATTTACTAACTGATAGAACGAGTGGGCTTCCCCGGGGGTGGCTCAGTGGTAAAGAATCTGCCTGCCAGTGCAGGAGACACAGGTTCGATCCCTGGCTTAGGAAGATCCCCTGGAGAAGGGAATGGAAACCCATTCCAGTGTTCTTTCCTGGGAAGTCCCATGGACAGGGGAGCCTGGTGGGCTACAGTCCATGGGGTCTCAGAGTCAGACAGAACTGAGCATGCTCATATGCACAAATGGGTAAATTACTTAACCTTTCAGGCTCAAATTCCTCTTCTGTAAAATGTGTGTTATAATATCTATACTGTAAAGTTGTTGAAAAGATAATAAATAACATTGAAACCATGTGGGGCATGGAGGAAATTCAGTAAATGGTATATTTAATTTATCTTTACCTTTTATATATCTCCTTATGCATGTCTGAAATGGGTATATCAAAGAATAATTCATAGTCTTCTACCATAAAATCCAAGGAAGAGTTAACAGAGTAATAGTCATTCTTGTATAGGACTTTCTGCCTCAAAGGTCCTAAATTAAAGTAGCCCACACATTGCATTACTCTAACAATAGGAGATTGAAATATGAAATGAGGAAATTAAAATTTATTCAAATAAAATTAATTGGAAAATATTTCCTCTATGTTATGTATAAATGAGTCAGTTCACAGTGAAGGCTGAACAACCTTTGAACATTTAGTTCCATTTTCAAAGGCAAAATTATAGGGTTTGCAGTGCTCAGCCAGATCCACCTATCTGACTGACTGTTAATTCTGGAATACTTTATAATGCTCATGAATACACAATAGGGTCAGCACAATGACCAGAAACATCTTTGTGCTATTCTAATAAAAATAACATAGAGAACTCTAAGGTTCTCTCTTTGAAAGCTCCAGATTTTAGCAATTACATTGAAATATATGTTTTGAATGTCACTTCACACCACCATCCAGGGAACTTTTGATTAAAGCAAGAAATGACTTGCTGTACAAGTTTAAAAAATTAAGAATGGTAGATAGCTAGAAAAATTGATTAATAGATTGATCAATAGATAAAAATGACCACCTGAATTTACTAGTGCATTTGCTAAACTTTTTAAAGATATTGGAGGCAGAACATTATAGAAACTAGAGGTCTTTTCTCAGCCTTAACAGTGAACAGCAGTTGTATATCAGCAGTTATGAAAAATGAAAAGATGCAGGCTGTAAATGAAGGAATCCTTCTTTCAAAGGCTAGAGCTATTCATAGTCTGGCTCTTGGAAACCTTTGTGTTTAGTCTGTGAGACTAGGAAGAAGATTTCTTTTGCAGGATGTGTCTCCTAATGTCCTTCTCTTCATATTCTTCGAAGCACTCATCATAAATATTTTTCCCAGGCAGTCAGCAGCAGTTTTACACTAGCCCCCATGTTTGCCATGTACGTCATGAAATATCCATGCATTTAAAAACCCAACTCCACCGACTGTTGGCTTGCATAAATTTCCTGAGCTGCATCTCTGTATATCATTGAACATATGTCCCTGGAGAATTGAAAATGAAGTCTAATGGCCCTTGCAAATAAATTTCCTGAGCTGCATCTAGAGTAATAGTCATTCTTGTATAGGACTTTCTGCCTCAAAGGTCCTAAATTAAAGTAGCCACATTGCATTGCTCTAACAATAGGAGATTGAAATATGAAATGAGGAAATTAAAATTTATTCAAATAAAATTAATTGGAAAATATTTCCTCTATGTTATGTATAAATGAGTCAGTTCACAGTGAAGGCTGAACAACCTTTGAACATTTAGTTCCATTTTCAAAGGCAAAATTATAGGGTTTGCAGTGCTCAGCCAGATCCACCTATCTGACTGACTGTTAATTCTGGAATACTTTATAATGCTCATGAATACACAATAGGGTCAGCACAATGACCAGAAACATCTTTGTGCTATTCTAATAAAAATAACATAGAGAACTCTAAGGTTCTCTCTTTGAAAGCTCCAGATTTTAGCAATTACATTGAAATATATGTTTTGAATGTCACTTCACACCACCATCCAGGGAACTTTTGATTAAAGCAAGAAATGACTTGCTGTACAAGTTTAAAAAATTAAGAATGGTAGATAGCTAGAAAAATTGATTAATAGATTGATCAATAGATAAAAATGACCACCTGAATTTACTAGTGCATTTGCTAAACTTTTTAAAGATATTGGAGGCAGAACATTATAGAAACTAGAGGTCTTTTCTCAGCCTTAACAGTGAACAGCAGTTGTATATCAGCAGTTATGAAAAATGAAAAGATGCAGGCTGTAAATGAAGGAATCCTTCTTTCAAAGGCTAGAGCTATTCATAGTCTGGCTCTTGGAAACCTTTGTGTTTAGTCTGTGAGACTAGGAAGAAGATTTCTTTTGCAGGATGTGTCTCCTAATGTCCTTCTCTTCATATTCTTCGAAGCACTCATCATAAATATTTTTCCCAGGCAGTCAGCAGCAGTTTTACACTAGCCCCCATGTTTGCCATGTACGTCATGAAATATCCATGCATTTAAAAACCCAACTCCACCGACTGTTGGCTTGCATAAATTTCCTGAGCTGCATCTCTGTATATCATTGAACATATGTCCCTGGAGAATTGAAAATGAAGTCTAATCAGAACGGACCCAAGTAAAACTCTCATTAGCAATATGGAAGTGATGTGTGCAAAATGCAAAAATAAATCCACTACTGAGTAAAAAATGTCACTGCATTATAAGTGCAAAGAATTAGTTTTATCAATGATTATGTAGATCTGTCCTTATCTAAAGGATTAAGAAGTAAATGTAAAGCTCATAAATGCTGATTTTATTCCTATGTTTAAATTTATACATTTTATGCTGTGAGCTAATATTTCTATATAAAATGTCTGATAATAAAGAAAAATGTCATTTAAAATCAGTTTTCATTAAATGCTCAGAGCACTATGCTCAATGTTAAAAAAAAATTCCAGGAGAAAGCAAAAAGAAAGTAACAGCTTCACTGCTCAGCTTCTCAAGCCCAAAGCCAATCAGCTTTCAGAATCAGAATCAGCTTTCTCTATACCAGGAATGACAAATGTCTGGAATCCTCTTCCCTTGCAGGATCCAAAGTAGATATCTGCATTATATTTTAGTGGTTGTTTAAGACTTGCAAGATATATGCTTATTAGGTTTCTTTTGCTGCTGTAACAAGTTTTCTATCATATAATAGTTCAAAACACCACAAATGTATTATTTTATGTTCTACATGTCAGAAATCCGACACAAGTTTCATGGGCTAATAGTATGAGCAAGGCTGAATTCCTTCTGGAAGCTCAAGGAGAGAATCAGTTTCCTTGCCTTCTCCAGTTTCTAGAGGCTTTCCACCCTCCTTGGCTGATAGCCTCCTTTTTCTCTCTTTAAAGTCAGCAATAAGGGACTTTCCAGGCAGTCTAATGGTTAAGACTTCCCCTTGGAATGCGGGTGGGGTTGGGGGGATGGAGGGGGCAGCTGTGCAGGTTCGATCCCTGGGCGGGGTTTGGGGGCAAGAATTAAGATGATCCCACATGCCTCATGGCCAAAAAGTCAAAACATAAACCAGAAGCAATATTGTAACAAATTCAATATAGACTTTAAAAATGGCCCACATTAAATAAATAAATTCAGCAATAGCAAAATGTTTAGTACTTCCCATAGCTTCACTCTTCTACCTGTTTTTCATGTTTTAAAGACCCTCTGACTACACTGCTGCCGCCAGCCCCTCCAGTTAATCCCAGATTATTTTCCAAGTTTAAGGTTAGCTGATTAGCAACCTTAATACCCTCTGCCACCTAATTCATCCTCGCTATGGAATATAACATATGTACAAGTTCAGGGGCTTAGGAAGTGGGTTTCTTTGGGGCACTATTTTTATGTCTACTACAATGCCTTTAATTTTTCACAGTCTATTTAGAGTTCATATTGTATAATTTCATTTAAAATAGAGAAGCCCTACCCTAGGCCCAGCTCTCTTACCCTGCATTGACTGTCCTTTATGCTCCAGTTACATATACATTCCACACATTACCAGCATCCCAAGATAGTGTTTTTAGTTTTGCTTTAAATATTGGAATGTGCATTTTTTTTAATCATAAGAAAACATTGTCTTTATTTGTCTGACTATTTGCCTTTGATATTTTTCATTCCTTCTGGATGATCTGAGTTTTCCTCTGGAATCACCTCCTTTAAGCCAGAAGATTCTCTTTGGCATATTTACCAACAGATAGTTTTCTTTTATCTGAAAGTGTCTTTGTTTCACCTTCATCCTTGAAGAAAGTATAGAGTATAGAGTATAGAATTCTGGGTGGACAGGTTTTGCCTTTCTCTTTTAGCATTTTTACTGCACCTCTCGTTTTGGCCTCCATAATTTCTGATAAAAAGTCTGAAATTATCTTAATGGCTGTTTCCTTATATGTAGTCTGTCATATTTTCTTTTTCAGGCAACTTTTAAGATTGTCTCCTTATTCTTTACTTTTTAGAAATTTGAATATTATGTACTGTAGTGTGATTTTCTTCATTTTTCTCCTGGCTGAGCTTTTCTGAGTTTCTTGAATCTGTTTCAATTTTCACCAGTTTGGGGGAAAATTTAGGCTGTTATCTTCAAATATTGTTTTCCTGACTCATGTTCTTTTTCTTATTCCTCTGAGGCTTCAATGATACCCTTTGATATTATTCCACAGATTTTTTTTCTACTCCTTTATTTCATTTTTTCTTTTTTTTTTTTTTTGCCTTCAGGTGGGATCATTTCTATTGATCTGTCATCACGCTGACTTCTCTTTCCTCTGTCATCTCCATTTTACTGTAATGTCCCTTCATTAGGTAATGTTTTTTAAATTTTAGATATGTTATTTTCTAGCTCTCGGCTTTCCACTAGGCTGTTGTACAATTTATGTTTCTCTGCTGAGATTTCCTATGTTTTTATTTATTTTGAGTATATATTTCATTGCCTTCTATTTTTTGGTTGTGTAAATTGTTTTTATTTTTTTATTCTTTATTTAAATTTTGATTTTGCTTTTTACTTTTACAGAGTTTTGTTGTTTACAGATGTGTATGATCCCAGATTAGTCATATGTATATCCCCTCCCTGCCCCCCCGCCATTCCACCTCTCATTGCCTTCTTGAGCACAATAATAAGAACTGCTCTAAAGTCCCTGTCTGCTAGTTTATCAGATGCTTCATCCAGGGGTCAGTCTTCGCTGACTATCTTTTCTCTTGAAAATGGGTCAACTTTTCCTAGTTCTTTACATTTTGCATCTGTGTCTTGGATATTGTAAAAGTTATGTTGTGGAGACTCCAGATTCTATTATAATTGTCTAAGTGGGTTCTTTTTTTTTTTTTTTTAATGTAGAAACCAGTTGGCTTAAATCTTGCATCAGTTCTTGCTCCAGACTTTGTAGCCAGGCACTAATCCTAATCTCTGGTTCTCTAATGTCTGGAATTTGTCCTTGACTTTTCATCAACTCTGGTTGCCCCAGACACTGTCATTATTTTTGCAGACCACAATAATTCAGAATTTTCAAAGTCTTTGTCATTCCTTATTATACCATACTGGTGATAAATATAGGACAGATGATAGCTAGCTAGCTAGCTAGATAAACTCATGTTCCTGGTCCTTTGTCCCAAGTTTTGACTTCCAGAATGTATCTGTATTTTGTTTTTCATTTTTCAGAGCTGTAGGATAATTTTTCATTGTATCCTATATAAAGTTATAGTTTATTTCCAAGAGGACTGGCCTATGTATTAGCCTGCTGGGGCTGCCATAACAATTTACTACAGATGGTAAAAACAGATTTATTTTCTCACAAAGTCTGAAGGCTAGAAGTCTGAAATCAAAGTGACAACACACTTTTTTTGTTGTTGTGTTTTTTGAGACCTTTCTCCTTGGCTTGCAGATGATTGTCTTCTCACTATTCTTTAAAGATCCAATTTCCAAACAGTCATAATTTGAATTACCAAGGATTAGGACTTTAACATGTGAATCTTAAGAATCTTGAACACAGGTCAGCTCACAGTATGACAAGGAAATTTTTCAGCCCCACCAGAAAAACTCACCCATGGCAATTAGGGATATCATACAAGATTCATGTTTCCTCTGTAAATTGTTTTTATTTTTTTATTCTTTATTTAAATTTTGATTTTGCTTTTTACTTTTACAGAGTTTTGTTGTTTACAGATGTGTATGATCCCAGATTAGTCATATGTATATCCCCTCCCTGCCCCCCCGCCATTCCACCTCTCATTGCCTTCTTGAGCACAATAATAAGAACTGCTCTAAAGTCCCTGTCTGCTAGTTTATCAGATGCTTCATCCAGGGGTCAGTCTTCGCTGACTATCTTTTCTCTTGAAAATCGGTCAACTTTTCCTAGTTCTTTACATTTTGCATCTGTGTCTTGGATATTGTAAAAGTTATGTTGTGGAGACTCCAGATTCTATTATAATTGTCTAAGTGGGTTCTTTTTTTTTTTTTTTTTAATGTAGAAACCAGTTGGCTTAAATCTTGCATCAGTTCTTGCTCCAGACTTTGTAGCCAGGCACTAATCCTAATCTCTGGTTCTCTAATGTCTGGAATTTGTCCTTGACTTTTCATCAACTCTGGTTGCCCCAGACACTGTCATTATTTTTGCAGACCACAATAATTCAGAATTTTCAAAGTCTTTGTCATTCCTTATTATACCATACTGGTGATAAATATAGGACAGATGATAGCTAGCTAGCTAGCTAGATAAACTCATGTTCCTGGTCCTTTGTCCCAAGTTTTGACTTCCAGAATGTATCTGTATTTTGTTTTTCATTTTTCAGAGCTGTAGGATAATTTTTCATTGTATCCTATATAAAGTTATAGTTTATTTCCAAGAGGACTGGCCTATGTATTAGCCTGCTGGGGCTGCCATAACAATTTACTACAGATGGTAAAAACAGATTTATTTTCTCACAAAGTCTGAAGGCTAGAAGTCTGAAATCAAAGTGACAACACACTTTTTTTGTTGTTGTGTTTTTTGAGACCTTTCTCCTTGGCTTGCAGATGATTGTCTTCTCACTATTCTTTAAAGATCCAATTTCCAAACAGTCATAATTTGAATTACCAAGGATTAGGACTTTAACATGTGAATCTTAAGAATCTTGAACACAGGTCAGCTCACAGTATGACAAGGAAATTTTTCAGCCCCACCAGAAAAACTCACCCGTGGCAATTAGGGATATCATACAAGATTCATGTTTCCTCTGGATTCTAATTTAGTCTCACTCTCTCATCCAATATATATTCCAGGCCCCCATCACTAATAAACTTCTGTTGGCATGCAAGGTAAAATGTATTTTTTATCCCTGTTCCAACATACTCACAATATTTGCAATGTAAACAATAATGTTAATTTCTAAAATTGTCTTTATTACTACCTAAATGCAATGCAACATACCCTACTCAGGATACTGTCAATACAACAAACATGATGTTCTATCACTATTAATGTCTCTTAACCAATAACCAACTTTTGTTAAATTTTTCTTTATAATATCTCTCAGGTCTATCTCTGAACTGAAGCATCAGACATGAAATTTCATTGCTTACTGTTCTCACTCTAAAACTTTCCAGTGCCTCTCCAATTTCATCCTGAATATAGCAGAAATCTTTACAATGCTCTCCACGTTTGTAAACCAAGTTCTTACTATTATATTAACTATATTTCATATGTATATATTATGAGTCCTTTTGGTTTGGTTTTGTTGCCTATCTACCTCAGATAGACAATTTTTCATTTTTGTTCAATGCAAAATCTGAGAGTCTAGAATATGACCTAGAATCTGATAAATGGTTAAACATATTTGCTGAATTAATCTGCATGAATACATTATTTAGCTTCTCCATTATTTTTGGCGGGGGGGTCGTGTTGGGGAGGGAGAGGATCGGGTGGGCCACTTCTGTTGGTCTTTCATTTCTTTATTTTTCATTCATCTTTGTTCTTTGGCAAAGGTGGGCCTCCCATCGCAGTGGCCTCTGTTGTCGCAGAGCACTGGCTCTGGGCGCATGTGCTCCAGAGCTCCAACTCGGTAATTGGACACGTCCGTCCAGTCGCTCCGCGGCACATGGGATCTTCCTAGGCCAGGGATCGAACCAGCGCCCCTTGCACTGCAAGGCGGTGTCCTTACCCACTGGACCACCAGCGAAGCTCCCCCCATTATTTTTTAAATTGAAATTAAAAAAACAATAACTCAGAGAAAAAACAGCAAAATACAGAATGTCACCCATACCTTTTAAGGCACTAATCATATAATTAGAAACCCTTTTTTAAGGCTTTGTGAGTCTTTATATTAGTGACATTGCTTTATATTTCATTATTATGGGAAACATCTTAAATCTGAATTATTTTACCATTGTTTACTATAATGATAATGAACCAGTAGCATTAAAATGTAGCTTTAAATAATTTGTAAAACAATTCCTCTGATATCTTCATAGATGAGCTGTTCACTTTTTGTGAGAGACTCCAGTGTAAACCATCTTAATTCTCTAAATCTTGGTAATTCACTGATGAGGAGGAAATTCTATTAATGATTTCAAAAATGTTCTTGAATCCATTTCTTTCTCTATAACTCTCCATAAAATATGGTGAACATGAAATATTGTCACAGAAATATGCTGTTGTCTATTGGGCAGCCTAATTCTGATATTTTCCCACCCATGTGTATTATTGTACCATTACCGTACATCACCATGGCAGAGTTAAAGTGTACATGTGTGTGCAAACATACACACATATGTGTGTGTAAATACACAAAATGGTGTATTTTACCATTCTCTCCTACTGTAGTCTTCTGTATGAACATAGAAAAAAAAAAAAAAACCCTCACAAAACCTGATGTACCCAAGAGAAATAGTTATGAGGAAAATAAACTCACAGAGGACAATTTAAAAATAAATTTTTTTCCAGCTTCCTAGTTTAAAAATAGCACACTTGTTGAGACATGTAACGATTAAAAATAGCTCTTAAGTAGAGAGATTGTGTTTTTTTAAGATCTGTTTATCTGACATTTCATGTCAAAAATATTTAAGAATCAACAGTCATACTTCACCAGTAATATCTTAAAAGTCCTCAGTGTAAACCCCACCCCCTCACCACACACACACAGTACTAACTGCTTCCCGGATATGCTAGATCAGAGATGATGGCAATCACTTTCTTTACATGCTATGTAGGTTCAGAGTTCAAGTTGATTTTGAAAAAGCATAACTCAGCTTTGAAGTTTTCTTATATAAAACTTGGCTAGAAACTCAAAGCCACAAACACAGTTCACAAACTATCCTTGTTGGCCAGTGTCGGGGCAATAAATCCTTGCTGGAAGGAAGCTGGTATGAAATAGAAGTGTACTTTTAAATGAAGAGCTTGAAGAGAATGGGTTTGCAATTTTATGATTCAAAGTTTAATTGAAAATTTAAATTGATTAGTGAGAGGCTTTACTAGGAATTTTTAATAGTAAAATAGAAATGTCTCTCTATACTGCTTAGGAGAGCTAATCAAACACATTCACCAACTGAACTCCTTTCTAGTTCCTTTTTTCCTATAGCAGGAAGTAATCACTCTTTTTTTTTTTTTTAAAGATTTATTTATTTATTTATTTTGGTGGAGGTGGGGTGGGGAGAGAGGGGAGCAGGCAGGCCACATCTATTGGTCTTTCATTTGTCCAATTTTCATCCATCTTTGTTCTTTTGGCCCGTGTGGGCCTCCCATCGCGGTGGCCTCTGTTGTCGCAGAGCACCGGCTCTGGGCGCATGCGCTCCAGAGCTCAGGATCGGTAATTGGGCGCATTGGTCCAGCCGCTCCGCGGCAGGTGGGATCTTCCCAGGCCAGGGATCGAACCAGCGCCCCTTTCACTGCAAGGCGGTGTCCTTACCCACTGGACCACCAGGGAAGCCCAGGAAGTAATCACTCTTAAATGAGCTTGTTCATCTTTGTACTTGTAAATCTTATATTTTTAATATATAAAATCCCCTTATAACTTTAGAATAAAGTAAGACCTCAAGCAGTTACCCCATTTAGATGACTATGCAGAAAGCCACAGCATTCACAGAAGGTACTTTCTCTTAGAAAAAAATGAAACAAAATTTGTCTTTAACAGTATTTGTTCTCTGCTTTTGACATGCAGCTAAAAGAGAAAAAATTATTTTCATGTTCTTGGTAGTCTTAAAAGTACACACAAATGCATAATTCTAGCCAACATTGATTCAATCCAGGGGCTCTTAAGAATGTGCGATAAGTCCATATGTGAAAATGAATAGGAAGCTTAAGGCTTGCCAAACTGGGTTCTTTACATGCTATGTAGGTTCAGAGTTCAAGTTGATTTTGAAAAGCATAACTCAGCTTTGAAGTTTTCTTATATAAAACTTGGCTAGAAACTCAAAGCCACAAACACAGTTCACAAACTATCCTTGTTGGCCAGTGTCGGGGCAATAAATCCTTGCTGGAAGGAAGCTGGTATGAAATAGAAGTGTACTTTTAAATGAAGAGCTTGAAGAGAATGGGTTTGCAATTTTATGATTCAAAGTTTAATTGAAAATTTAAATTGATTAGTGAGAGGCTTTACTAGGAATTTTTAATAGTAAAATAGAAATGTCTCTCTATACTGCTTAGGAGAGCTAATCAAACACATTCACCAACTGAACTCCTTTCTAGTTCCTTTTTTCCTATAGCAGGAAGTAATCACTCTTTTTTTTTTTTTTAAAGATTTATTTATTTATTTATTTTGGTGGAGGTGGGGTGGGGAGAGAGGGGAGCAGGCAGGCCACATCTATTGGTCTTTCATTTGTCCAATTTTCATCCATCTTTGTTCTTTTGGCCCGTGTGGGCCTCCCATCGCGGTGGCCTCTGTTGTCGCAGAGCACCGGCTCTGGGCGCATGCGCTCCAGAGCTCAGGATCGGTAATTGGGCGCATTGGTCCAGCCGCTCCGCGGCAGGTGGGATCTTCCCAGGCCAGGGATCGAACCAGCGCCCCTTTCACTGCAAGGCGGTGTCCTTACCCACTGGACCACCAGGGAAGCCCAGGAAGTAATCACTCTTAAATGAGCTTGTTCATCTTTGTACTTGTAAATCTTATATTTTTAATATATAAAATCCCCTTATAACTTTAGAATAAAGTAAGACCTCAAGCAGTTACCCCATTTAGATGACTATGCAGAAAGCCACAGCATTCACAGAAGGTACTTTCTCTTAGAAAAAAATGAAACAAAATTTGTCTTTAACAGTATTTGTTCTCTGCTTTTGACATGCAGCTAAAAGAGAAAAAATTATTTTCATGTTCTTGGTAGTCTTAAAAGTACACACAAATGCATAATTCTAGCCAACATTGATTCAATCCAGGGGCTCTTAAGAATGTGCGATAAGTCCATATGTGAAAATGAATAGGAAGCTTAAGGCTTGACCTTGAAGTCTGAGAAGACTCGGGACCCTGAGGCACATTCCCACAGGCCCTCTGAGTCATTTGCTGTATCTTTCCTAGGTTGGCAAGGATAGTTCCTAGTCAGGAATTCAATTCCAGCCACAGCCAAGCCTCCATATACAGTTATAAGAGAAGACAGATAGATAGTTTTTCATATTTGCCAATTCTGGATGATTCCTAAGATCACATTTCAATCAGCAGATTTCTCAAGAGTCTCTTGTGTCCAAATATCCAGTTAATAATAATTTCTTATAAGGTCAAATGCAATGTCTGGAGTAAGTAACCTATGATTGAAACTACTAAATCCACTTCTAGCATTGCAGAGCTGCAAGTGAATATGGAAATACTTGCAGATCCCTTTGAGCAGTGTAATGCCTCAATGCAGATATGTGCCTAGGGAAGGGAAGATGGGAGAAAGCAAAGGGCTAATAGTGTTTCTGCACCTGGTGCTATGATAAGCAGGCTTCCCTGGTGTCTCAGTGGTAAAGAATCTGCCTGCCAATACAGGAGACGCAGGTTTGATCCCTGGGTCGGAAGGATCCCCTGGAGAAGGAAATGGCAACCATCCTCAGTATTCTCACGGGGGAAATCCCACAGTCAGACACAACTTCATGACTAAACAACAACTACGGTGAGCACTTATTATACTTTCATTTTATTTCTTCAAAAATATTGTGTTGTTTTCATACTCTTCATTAGAAAGACTTCTGGTTCTAGTGCCTATATACCTCATATAATACCATATTATTATTTTCTATGAAATAGAAGATTTCTGTATTCATTTGCTGTTTATTCAATCCAAGCAAAAAGGACTTGCTTTCCTTATAAGACTATGTACTGGTACAGGTGATAACGCATGTTTAGCCTGCAAGTGTATCTCCCAGCATTGACCTCAGATGGTTCTACTATACTGTCCAGTCATATTTGGGTGAAAGCCCCAGGAGAAATTGGACAAATCCGAATGTTAAGCATAGACAAGAGCTTCCAGGTTCAGACCATGAGACTCCTGCAAATTTACTGGGACACTGAGAACTCTTTCAGGGAAAGAGAGATAAGATTCACATTGCTTTCATTCATTTATTTATGCATGTGTGTGCATGCTTGTGTGCTCAGTCACTTAGTTGTGTCTGACTCTTTGTCACCCTAGGGACTGTAGCCCACCAGGCTCCTCTGTCCATGGGATTCTCCAGGCCAGAATACTGGAGTGGGTGGCCATGCCCTCCTCCTAGGGATATTCCTGACCCAGGGATCAAACTTGGGTCTCCTGCATTGCAGGTAGATCCTTTACCACTGAGCCACCAGGGTAGCCCAGGCATGCATACATGTAGTTATTTATCATTCATTGAACAATTATTGGTGCACCTGCACAATCTAGGCATTATTAGGCACCAGAAATGCAGAGGTGAGTATGATAAATATAGTTCCAGCTCTTAAGTAACCAGTCGTCTAGTGGAAGAGAATAATTCAGGAAAAGAATTACCTGGGATATCCCTGGTGGTCCAGTGGTTAAGACTCTGCACTTCCACTGCAGGGGACATGGGTTCCATCCTTGGCTGAAGAACTAAGATCCCGCATGCTGCACTGTGCGGCAAAAACAAAAAAAAAGAACCATAAGTGCATGAGTGTAGTCTTTGAAAAGTATAATGAAGCGGAATATTGAGAGCTGCCTGCCAATACAGGAGACGAGGTTTGATCCCTGGGTCGGAAGGACCCCTTGGCAACCATCCTCAGTATTCTCACGGGGAAATCCACAGTCAGACACAACTTCATGACTAAACAACAACTACGGTGAGCACTTATTATACTTTCATTTTATTTCTTCAAAAATATTGTGTTGTTTTCATACTCTTCATTAGAAAGACTTCTGGTTCTAGTGCCTATATACCTCATATAATACCATATTATTATTTTCTATGAAATAGAAGATTTCTGTATTCATTTGCTGTTTATTCAATCCAAGCAAAAAGGACTTGCTTTCCTTATAAGACTATGTACTGGTACAGGTGATAACGCATGTTTAGCCTGCAAGTGTATCTCCCAGCATTGACCTCAGATGGTTCTACTATACTGTCCAGTCATATTTGGGTGAAAGCCCCAGGAGAAATTGGACAAATCCGAATGTTAAGCATAGACAAGAGCTTCCAGGTTCAGACCATGAGACTCCTGCAAATTTACTGGGACACTGAGAACTCTTTCAGGGAAAGAGAGATAAGATTCACATTGCTTTCATTCATTTATTTATGCATGTGTGTGCATGCTTGTGTGCTCAGTCACTTAGTTGTGTCTGACTCTTTGTCACCCTAGGGACTGTAGCCCACCAGGCTCCTCTGTCCATGGGATTCTCCAGGCCAGAATACTGGAGTGGGTGGCCATGCCCTCCTCCTAGGGATATTCCTGACCCAGGGATCAAACTTGGGTCTCCTGCATTGCAGGTAGATCCTTTACCACTGAGCCACCAGGGTAGCCCAGGCATGCATACATGTAGTTATTTATCATTCATTGAACAATTATTGGTGCACCTGCACAATCTAGGCATTATTAGGCACCAGAAATGCAGAGGTGAGTATGATAAATATAGTTCCAGCTCTTAAGTAACCAGTCGTCTAGTGGAAGAGAATAATTCAGGAAAAGAATTACCTGGGATATCCCTGGTGGTCCAGTGGTTAAGACTCTGCACTTCCACTGCAGGGGACATGGGTTCCATCCTTGGCTGAAGAACTAAGATCCCGCATGCTGCACTGTGCGGCAAAAACAAAAAAAAAGAACCATAAGTGCATGAGTGTAGTCTTTGAAAAGTATAATGAAGCGGAATATTGAGAGCTATGTAACACCAGCAGGCAGTGTGAACTAGCCTGGATGTTCCAGGCAGACCAAATGAGGAATGGGAGATTATGAGGTATAGGAGTCAGGTGGGCTGGGGTGAGGTATGGACAGCATTGCAGACCAAGGGAGCACCATCTGGGCCAATTCTGTAGTGACGGAGACACCAGTGGGACCAGGGCACAACCCTAAGACGAGCAGTTTGCAGACCCCTGTAGAGTGGTGAGGTGGGTGTCAGATCAGACATATCCTCCTTAAGAACTGTCCTCATCCTAAAAGCTACAAGAAGACTTTTAAAAGCTTTAAGCAGGGAAGTGTCATGATGAATTGTGTTATCTGAAGAGATCTCTTTAGGTGCTGTATGTAGAATAGACTGTGAAAATAACTGACATGCTTCAGAGAAGACAGAGGGTAGTTTGGTTTAGAGTGGTAAGGGGAGGAAGGGAGAAATAGAAATGAAGGGAAAAACATCATACTTCTCAGTGATTTCTTGATTCCATGGAGCAAGGGGAAAGGATGCATAGGGATGAACCCAGACCTGTCCTATATGAGTTGAAATCCAAGTGGAGCATGCACAGATTCTTATTAAGGTCACTGCTTGGTCACTGCATTTGTCTACTCATCTTTCTCAGCACATCTCTCTTTTAGCAGAAAAAAATTACCCCCTTTTACCCTTGAGATCTGTAAGTGATTCCTCTACTTGACCCTCTTTTCTGTCCTGATTGGAAAGTCTGAGAAAAGCTAACCCAAACTACAAAACCAAGCAACTAAGGATTTTTTTTTCTTCTGTCTGACTTCTCTTCTTTTTATCCCCTGATTATATATATCCAAACTATGACATCTCATCCCACATAAAATTACTCATCTTCCTCAATTCTTTAACTCTGAGAATTTCTTTTAATTCCATTGGAAAACATCAAGTAAGATTTAAGAGGCTGGGCAGTGGAAACACACGTTTCTCTTTGAAGGGATTATTTTTTTACTCTCAAGGTTATTAGTTATCTGGAGCATGAGAAACAGCCTTGACAACAATCTCAGGCACTCAGAAGATCAAGAAAAAGAAAAGAAAAGGCCTCTTGACCGCAAAGTCCATGTTTTGGAACTGAATGCTTTGCTTTTATTTCATTCAATTTTTAGAACTTGATTAAACCAGTACTATTGACTTTATATCTTTCATTATCTACAGAAAAGAATGTAAAATGGCAGAAGGTGATGGGAGTGATACCACAAATATCCAAAATCTATAATTACTGAATCGGGATTAGAGCTGTGCAACTTTGACTTCATGGGGCGGGGAGTTTGATTTCAGTCCTGAAAGCCTATGCTCACCCCCACATCCCGATGAGTACCACATCTGATAGGGAACTACTTTTGCCTCTGCTGTTAACTAGATTTGTGGACCCAGAAAATTCATCTGACCTCCTTTGACCTCAATTTCCTGCTTGTAAAGCAAAGAGCTGAAGTTTGATGATCTTTGAAGTACCTTCCACTCTAACTTTCTAAGAAAGACAAATCTTGATATGTCTGACACAAAGCAAGAGTGTATGAACCTGTATATTTGCTTTTTAGTCAGCTTTTTCTATCTTGTGCCTTCTAAATGTTAAAAAATCCAAACCTCACATATTTCTTTCTCTTTTGAGGAATACAAGCAGATCAATAAAAAACCAGGCATTTGCAGTTTTAAGATTCCAGGCACTTGAGATGTTTGTTACTATGCCTACATCTTATCCAGTTGGCCCTCACCTCCCCTCTCTAGAACTGCCTCCTCCAAGGCCATTAGGGTCTCCAAATGTCCCTTGGGCAGAACCTCTCCCCATCCAGCCCAGTGAGGAAGTGCTCCGACATCAAAATCAGGCAGCTCTCCCATGCTTATAAAGATAGTCTTAACAGGGAAGAATGTTATCTGATTTCCTATTCAAAAATATTACAGTTCAAAGATGGCATTGGCGGATAGGCTGAAGTGCCCCAGTGTTATTTACATGTTCAAATAGGAACAAGTGTCACCAGAGGGTTGCTTATTTGATTGAGTGCCCTTGAGAAATGAGTGGGAGCAGTCAGGCCATCTTTTCATTTGAGAAAAGAAAAGAAAAGGCCTCTGACCGCAAAGTCCAGGGTTGACAACAATCTCAGGCACTCAGAAGATCAAGAAAAAGAAAAGGCCTCTTGACCGCAAAGTCCATGTTTTGGAACTGAATGCTTTGCTTTTATTTCATTCAATTTTTAGAACTTGATTAAACCAGTACTATTGACTTTATATCTTTCATTATCTACAGAAAAGAATGTAAAATGGCAGAAGGTGATGGGAGTGATACCACAAATATCCAAAATCTATAATTACTGAATCGGGATTAGAGCTGTGCAACTTTGACTTCATGGGGCGGGGAGTTTGATTTCAGTCCTGAAAGCCTATGCTCACCCCACATCCCGATGAGTACCACATCTGATAGGGAACTACTTTTGCCTCTGCTGTTAACTAGATTTGTGGACCCAGAAAATTCATCTGACCTCCTTTGACCTCAATTTCCTGCTTGTAAAGCAAAGAGCTGAAGTTTGATGATCTTTGAAGTACCTTCCACTCTAACTTTCTAAGAAAGACAAATCTTGATATGTCTGACACAAAGCAAGAGTGTATGAACCTGTATATTTGCTTTTTAGTCAGCTTTTTCTATCTTGTGCCTTCTAAATGTTAAAAAATCCAAACCTCACATATTTCTTTCTCTTTTGAGGAATACAAGCAGATCAATAAAAAACCAGGCATTTGCAGTTTTAAGATTCCAGGCACTTGAGATGTTTGTTACTATGCCTACATCTTATCCAGTTGGCCCTCACCTCCCCTCTCTAGAACTGCCTCCTCCAAGGCCATTAGGGTCTCCAAATGTCCCTTGGGCAGAACCTCTCCCCATCCAGCCCAGTGAGGAAGTGCTCCGACATCAAAATCAGGCAGCTCTCCCATGCTTATAAAGATAGTCTTAACAGGGAAGAATGTTATCTGATTTCCTATTCAAAAATATTACAGTTCAAAGATGGCATTGGCGGATAGGCTGAAGTGCCCCAGTGTTATTTACATGTTCAAATAGGAACAAGTGTCACCAGAGGGTTGCTTATTTGATTGAGTGCCCTTGAGAAATGAGTGGGAGCAGTCAGGCCATCTTCATTGGTGTACATCTTAGCAAGGAGGCTGTCTACATCCAAAGTACATCTAAGAACCGAATTCTGTGACTGGACACCGCACTTTTGAAGTCTTACGTACCCTCATCATTCAGTTTCTTTTTTGCACTATAAGAATAAACACTATATAGAGGAGCGTGTATGCAAGCTCAGTTGTGTCCGACTCTTAGCACCCTCATCGACTGCAGCCTGCCAGACTCCCAGGCTCCTCTGTCCATGGGATTTCCCAGGCAAGAATACTGGAGTGGGTTACCATTTCCTCCTCCAAGGGATCTTCCTGACACAGGGATCGAACAGTGTCTCCCAAGTCTCCTATACTGGCCGGTGGGTTCTTTACCACTGAGCCATCTGGGAAGCCCCATGCAGAGAAGAGAAGAACAGATCCGTTGCACTATGTCGCACTAGAGGATGGACAGGGGAATGTGCAGAAATCATTAAATATAATTGACTATCTGCTTGTCATCCTTAGGAAAAAGGGGTATTCAGAAAAATAGGTAGGCACTTTCTTCTAGAATAGATGCTTTATTAAGAGCCACTGAAACCACAAAATTGTGGCTTTCTACCTTCAGTGGTCAGTGATCCTTTTAGAGATTTTTTTTTTCAAAAGATATTTATTAGTCTATAATTTGAAAAACAATAGACCTGTGTGCCCAATCTACCTGCTACATGAGATAGGTAAGCACGTGAAATGCAGTTTGTCCACACTAAAGTAGGATCCAGGAGTCAAATACACCCCAGATTTCAGGACCTATAAGGAAGGTTACCCATCAGCTGAAGATTTTTTTGAACAGAAAGGATAAATACCATGATTAATAAGTAGAATGTATCTATTGAATAGTATATTTAGCTAGGAAATAATCATCTGGCTTTATATTTCTAAGCATATCCCCTCTTTGATGTGAGAACAGATAATTTTCATACCAAAGCTATAATTCTACAGATGAAAAATAAGGAAGAGAAAATGTTATAAACTGCCTTTTTCTTGGTGGTATGGGTGGTAATTTATCTTCTCAAAATCTGAAAAACATAAGGAGCTCCTTCTAAAACTCAAATCAGCAGCTAAAAAAATATTTGTGTGTGTGTGTGTGTGTGTGTGTGTGTGTGTTTTAGTTAATCTTATTGTTCAAGCATTGCCTATTAAAATATAGTTGCACTCAACACTTACACACAAGTCTTAATGCATGAGCCAGGGATTAATGTTTTATGTCAATGTTTACATAAACCAGAAGAACAGAAATCTTAAACTTGCAAGAGTTAAAAATCAGTAATTAATTTGTAACAGAATTAAAGTAACTAGGGCTTCCCCTGGTGGTCCAGTGGGTAAGGACACCGCCTTGCAGCGCAAGGGGTGCCGGTTCAATCCCTGACCTGGGAAGATCCCACGTGCCGCAGAGCAGCTGGACCGATGTGTCCAAGTACCAAGCCGGAGCTCTGGAGCGCATGTGCCCAGAGCTGGCTCTGAAACAACAGACGCCATCGCGATGGGAGGCCCACAGGAGCCAAAGAACAAAGATGGATGAAAATAGAGAAATGAAAGACCAATAGAAGTGGTCCGCCCACTCCCCAACCCGACCCCCGCCCCAAAATAAATAAATAAATAAATAAATCTTTTTTTAAAAAAAGAAGAATTAAAGTAACTAGTTACTTTTCCATAGATTATGATCATGTTTATTCACTAAGAAAATAACTGTCTTCCTAATTCTCAGAACACAGTAGTAGAACCAGTTACATACTGTGCTACAGAGCTTTGACTTCCTTTAGAAGGAATGTCATATTGATTTTTTTTCCTTTAGCCTTCACCCATATGTTTAGATTCAGACTCTCCTTTCACGCTACATGGAAGCAGGGGAAAACCCTAAAATGATAGACACAATTTTGAAAGCAGTAGGTACAGTCTTCCTAAATTTGCCATTCATAGATTTACTCATTCATTCTAAAAGTATGTCTCAAGAATCTTCTTGGTACTAGAAACTCTGCAAAACACTGTATAGATACAGAAGTAAACACAGATTTTCTATGCTTTGTAGAACCTTACTCATTGTTCTTAAATTCTGGGAATAGGTATGAAAACATTCTCATTTTGAATTTCTATTGTGACATTTGAATTCCTTCAGGATTAGGTAAGAAGTGCTTAACAGAAGTGTCCAGAAGAAACTTCATAGTCTTACTGAATTTAGCAAAAGTTCATACTGTCTTCAGCTTTCAACAGTGTTTTAGGTAAAGTATAATTATCCTGAAAGAAATATGAGTAAATATTTTGACTACCTTCCTCATCTGTATGATGCACCAAAAATTACCTTATAAATGTTTGGAGGTGGTAATAATAGTTACTCACAGTTGGCAAAAATATGTCTAGATGATATGAAGCAGACAGGTTCTGCTTGCTATCAAATGGACTTTCCACCTCTATGGAAGAATTTCCCAAGAAATTCTTGAGCATTTGTATGCCTTCTCATAGTTTTATTTTCACAGGAAGTCTAGGTACTAAAAAGAGGCATTCTGTGTAATTACCATTATCTTTATTATTGCCAATATTGTGGCTCTGCAACAACAGACGCCATCGCGATGGGAGGCCCACAGGAGCCAAAGAACAAAGATGGATGAAAATAGAGAAATGAAAGACCAATAGAAGTGGTCCGCCCACTCCCCAACCTGACCCCCGCCCCAAAATAAATAAATAAATAAATAAATCTTTTTTTAAAAAAAGAAGAATTAAAGTAACTAGTTACTTTTCCATAGATTATGATCATGTTTATTCACTAAGAAAATAACTGTCTTCCTAATTCTCAGAACACAGTAGTAGAACCAGTTACATACTGTGCTACAGAGCTTTGACTTCCTTTAGAAGGAATGTCATATTGATTTTTTTTCCTTTAGCCTTCACCCATATGTTTAGATTCAGACTCTCCTTTCACGCTACATGGAAGCAGGGAAACCATAAAATGATAGACACAATTTTGAAAGCAGTAGGTACAGTCTTCCTAAATTTGCCATTCATAGATTTACTCATTCATTCTAAAAGTATGTCTCAAGAATCTTCTTGGTACTAGAAACTCTGCAAAACACTGTATAGATACAGAAGTAAACACAGATTTTCTATGCTTTGTAGAACCTTACTCATTGTTCTTAAATTCTGGGAATAGGTATGAAAACATTCTCATTTTGAATTTCTATTGTGACATTTGAATTCCTTCAGGATTAGGTAAGAAGTGCTTAACAGAAGTGTCCAGAAGAAACTTCATAGTCTTACTGAATTTAGCAAAAGTTCATACTGTCTTCAGCTTTCAACAGTGTTTTAGGTAAAGTATAATTATCCTGAAAGAAATATGAGTAAATATTTTGACTACCTTCCTCATCTGTATGATGCACCAAAAATTACCTTATAAATGTTTGGAGGTGGTAATAATAGTTACTCACAGTTGGCAAAAATATGTCTAGATGATATGAAGCAGACAGGTTCTGCTTGCTATCAAATGGACTTTCCACCTCTATGGAAGAATTTCCCAAGAAATTCTTGAGCATTTGTATGCCTTCTCATAGTTTTATTTTCACAGGAAGTCTAGGTACTAAAAAGAGGCATTCTGTGTAATTACCATTATCTTTATTATTGCCAATATTGTGACTCTGTTTCTTAACAAGTATGGAAGCTTCTTGAGTTTGTCTGAACCAAGAAATCTAATCCCTATTGTTTGTCAGAGGGTGCTGGAATGGTAGGCTGAAGACATGCCGACTGCTTGCCTTTCCTCCTCCCATAGTCAGTCTAGGTCAGGAGACTTGGACCACAGACAGCACGGTGGGAAGAATCCAGGGTGAAAGGCAGGGTTTCTTCAGTTCTGAGACCTAAACATCTGTCATTCACTATCCTCTATCAGTTCTTAGGCACAAATAAAAGGTTAAGGTGAATTCGATTATCTGTCATTGTATATGAATTCTTTTCATCTCGTAAACAGATTCTTTATAGTTAAATATAACTACAAATATATAGGGCCTCCAGGTGGTACTAGGAGTAAGGAACTCACCTGCCAATGAGGGAGACAGAAGAAATGCGGGTTGGATCCCTGGGTTGGGAAGATTTCTTGGAGGAGGAAATGCCAGCCCACTCCAGTAGTCTTGCCTGGGAAATCCCATGGACAGAGGAGCCTGGAGAGCTACAGTCCATGGGATTGCAAAGAGTCAGACACGTCTGAAGCAACTTAACACACACACACACACACACACACACACACACACACATGAAAATATAAAAACAATTAGAGGGACCGTCTAGCTTCTGCTGCAGAGAAAGTAAATGTGCAGTTTGGGGCATTCCCACATTAGCAGAAGGACTCTGCGTTGTTGGGTGACCATCCACAGGACAACTGAATCCTACTGCTGTAGCATCCAGGGGTAGGGCAGAGAGACAAGAGGAGGCTGGAATGGGTACTGCTGCTGGCACAGGAAATGCTCACTTCTTGTGGTATTTAAAGATGACTACAGAAAATCTTTTAGAGAAATCCTCGATTTACAAACAGATTGTATTACAAAAGTGTACAACTGATGCAAAGACATTTGGGGATATAATTACCTTTGGCAACGATTTTTTTTACATTTTTATGCCTTCTCATAGTTTTATTTTCACAGGAAGTCTAGGTACTAAAAAGAGGCATTCTGTGTAATTACCATTATCTTTATTATTGCCAATATTGTGACTCTGTTTCTTAACAAGTATGGAAGCTTCTTGAGTTTGTCTGAACCAAGAAATCTAATCCCTATTGTTTGTCAGAGGGTGCTGGAATGGTAGGCTGAAGACATGCCGACTGCTTGCCTTTCCTCCTCCCATAGTCAGTCTAGGTCAGGAGACTTGGACCACAGACAGCACGGTGGGAAGAATCCAGGGTGAAAGGCAGGGTTTCTTCAGTTCTGAGACCTAAACATCTGTCATTCACTATCCTCTATCAGTTCTTAGGCACAAATAAAAGGTTAAGGTGAATTCGATTATCTGTCATTGTATATGAATTCTTTTCATCTCGTAAACAGATTCTTTATAGTTAAATATAACTACAAATATATAGGGCCTCCAGGTGGTACTAGGAGTAAGGAACTCACCTGCCAATGAGGGAGACAGAAGAAATGCGGGTTGGATCCCTGGGTTGGGAAGATTTCTTGGAGGAGGAAATGCCAGCCCACTCCAGTAGTCTTGCCTGGGAAATCCCATGGACAGAGGAGCCTGGAGAGCTACAGTCCATGGGATTGCAAAGAGTCAGACACGTCTGAAGCAACTTAACACACACACACACACACACACACACACACACACACATGAAAATATAAAAACAATTAGAGGGACCGTCTAGCTTCTGCTGCAGAGAAAGTAAATGTGCAGTTTGGGGCATTCCCACATTAGCAGAAGGACTCTGCGTTGTTGGGTGACCATCCACAGGACAACTGAATCCTACTGCTGTAGCATCCAGGGGTAGGGCAGAGAGACAAGAGGAGGCTGGAATGGGTACTGCTGCTGGCACAGGAAATGCTCACTTCTTGTGGTATTTAAAGATGACTACAGAAAATCTTTTAGAGAAATCCTCGATTTACAAACAGATTGTATTACAAAAGTGTACAACTGATGCAAAGACCTTTGGGGATATAATTACCTTTGGCAACAGAATGATAGTGGGTACTGAGAATTCCAAGTCAAAATATACAATTTGCTTTAACCTGTCCTTATATGTTGTCTGATAAATGTGCATAACAGGAGAATACAACTTTGTACCTACTACTGTTAAAGTGCTTCAATTCTGTATGAGTAGTGAAGAGTAAACACCTTCCATTTAGCGATGAAAATGATTTTTAAAAGCTTGTAGTTTGTATGTAAGTACTTTTATAACATCAATGTTTTCTTGCATTAAAATCCAACACTGGGCTTCCCTGGTGGTCCAGTGAATAAGGACACTGCCTTGCAGTGCAAGGGGCACCGGTTTGATCTCTGGCTCAGGAAGACCCCACGCACCGTGGAGCAGCTGGACCTGTGTGTCCAATTACAAGCCAGTGCTCTGGAGCGCATGCGCCCAGAGCTCATGCTCTGCAACAGGAGAGGCCACTGTGATGGGAGGCCCACACAGGCCAAAGAATAAATATGGATGAAAATAAATGCATAAAAAGACAATAAAAAGAGGCCAAAATATTTTTACAAAAAAAATCCAGCATGGCTATTTTTTCCCACTGTTTGGACATCACCGCTAGCATTATAGTCAAGAAAAGGAATTTGTTTTGCTTGGTTTATCTTTTTTTCATCCATTTTTCATCAGGCATGCATACCTCTGATTACACAAAAGAGGAAGGTATAGAAAAGAATATCATCTTTTTTTTTAAAGCAATATTAAGATCAGCACCCTGAAGACCACATTCACAACTTCAAGTTCTTGTCTCTCTTGCACTGATTCTCATGGAACTGAACTACATTTGTCTGAAGTATATTTCCTTAGAAACTTTTTGAATATGCTGCTTCTGTATTCCTTGTAAGAGATGTATTTTCCAAGAACAACTTGATTTTCAGTACCTTCTAAGCACTGCCATGTAACCTAGACTGAGGCAGCTTCTCATCCTATGCTCAAGCAGCACTGTGGATCTCCTAGGGAGCTGCCTGGACTAATTAACATTATATCCAGAAGAAAGAGAAGCAGCTGATTTTGTAATTTCTGGAAAGAAGCACAAGAATATAAAGTGCTCTTCTTAGTGTTGAGGCTAATGATTTCAACCAGGCTTTTCTATGGAACTTACGTGAGTGGTTAGTGCCTAATTAAATGGACACATAAGCCCTGAGCTATGTTCAGCAGTTAATTCAATTGAGTAAATGTTCATTGGCATCACGGGCCCAGGCACTGATGCGAGGGATCAAGTGATGAAAAATGACAGACTGCTCTCAAGTAGCTCACTGCAACCCATAATTAAAACACAGGAGATAAGAAAAGTAAGTGTATGTTCAAGGAACAGTATGAGCACTGAGAAAAGAAGAGTTGACTCTAAGAGTAATCAGGTAAATAGAAGCTGAGTTTCATTAAGAATTCACTGTGAGGAAACAGGAAATGGATCTAGTCTAACGGTGGTTGCTCAGTCATGTCTGACTCTGCAACCTCGTGAATTGTAGCCTGCCAGGTTCTTCTGTCCATCAGATTCTCCAGGCAGGAATACTGGAATGGGTTACCATTTCCTTCTCCAGGGCATCTTTTTGACCCAGGGATTGAACCCAGGTCTCCCGCATTGTAGGCAAATTATTTACTATGTGAGCCACCAAAGAAGTCCCAAGGAAACCGATAAGTTTAGGCAAAAGTATCAGCAGATATTGATACTAAAACAAGAAGAAAGGTCCAAACATGGTCAGAACACTCTGACCAGCTGGAATGTGTGCACAGTCTGATTGTGTGCCTGCAGTATAAATATGGAAGAATAGAGGAAAGCAGCCATATAGTAAGGGAGCTCAGGGCCTGGCAGGCTTTATGTAGACCTGAGACATTTTCCTAAAGACTATACAATGATGGTATAGACTTATTTTGATGATTATGATTATTTAATTTATTTAATTTTACAGAGTTTTGTTGTTCACAGACATGGATGTTCCCGATCAGTCATACGATATCCCTGGCAACTTCCTCCTCCCAGTCAGTTGAGAAAGAGACACAGTTCAATTTGCATTTTGCAAGGCCCATCATCTCAGGAGTATGGTACATTATGGGGTTAGATTTTGAAAAGAAGAACTTAAAGCTCTTCATCCTATGCTCAAGCAGCACTGTGGATCTCCTAGGGAGCTGCCTGGACTAATTAACATTATATCCAGAAGAAAGAGAAGCAGCTGATTTTGTAATTTCTGGAAAGAAGCACAAGAATATAAAGTGCTCTTCTTAGTGTTGAGGCTAATGATTTCAACCAGGCTTTTCTATGGAACTTACGTGAGTGGTTAGTGCCTAATTAAATGGACACATAAGCCCTGAGCTATGTTCAGCAGTTAATTCAATTGAGTAAATGTTCATTGGCATCACGGGCCCAGGCACTGATGCGAGGGATCAAGTGATGAAAATGAAAGACTGTTCTCAAGTAGCTCACTGCAACCCATAATTAAAACACAGGAGATAAGAAAAGTAAGTGTATGTTCAAGGAACAGTATGAGCACTGAGAAAAGAAGAGTTGACTCTAAGAGTAATCAGGTAAATAGAAGCTGAGTTTCATTAAGAATTCACTGTGAGGAAACAGGAAATGGATCTAGTCTAACGGTGGTTGCTCAGTCATGTCTGACTCTGCAACCTCGTGAATTGTAGCCTGCCAGGTTCTTCTGTCCATCAGATTCTCCAGGCAGGAATACTGGAATGGGTTACCATTTCCTTCTCCAGGGCATCTTTTTGACCCAGGGATTGAACCCAGGTCTCCCGCATTGTAGGCAAATTATTTACTATGTGAGCCACCAAAGAAGTCCCAAGGAAACCGATAAGTTTAGGCAAAAGTATCAGCAGATATTGATACTAAAACAAGAAGAAAGGTCCAAACATGGTCAGAACACTCTGACCAGCTGGAATGTGTGCACAGTCTGATTGTGTGCCTGCAGTATAAATATGGAAGAATAGAGGAAAGCAGCCATATAGTAAGGGAGCTCAGGGCCTGGCAGGCTTTATGTAGACCTGAGACATTTTCCTAAAGACTATACAATGATGGTATAGACTTATTTTGATGATTATGATTATTTAATTTTTTTTTAATTTTTACAGAGTTTTGTTGTTCACAGACATGGATGTTCCCGATCAGTCATACGCATATCCCTGGCAACTTCCTCCCTCCCAGTCAGTTGAGAAAGAGACACAGTTCAATTTGCATTTTGCAAGGCCCATCATCTCAGGAGTATGGTACATATGTTAGATGGAGAGAGAACTCAGAAGCTAAGAGTCTTTAGCAGAAAGTAGACCATTTTTTCCTAGTGCAAGCCTGAAATAATGATACCTGATGATATGATAATATCTCATGATAGTGGCATGAAGCATGAAGCATTTGTACTCAAGTTGTGTCTGACTCTTAGTGACTCTGTAGCCTGCCAGGCTCCTCTGTCCATGGAATTTTCTAGGTAAGAATACTGGAATGGGTTGCCATGCCCTCCTCCAGGGGATTTTCCCCACCCAAGGATCAAACCCATGTCTCTTGCATCTCCTGCATTGGCAGCAGATTATTTACCACTGACCCACCTGGGAAGCCCTTACACCATAATCATTTGACCTACATATATCATGAAACGATGCTCACGGTAAGTTTAGAGAATATCTGTTATCTCATAGAGATATAAAATTAAAGAAATAGAAAAAAAGATTTTTGTGATAAGAATTCTTAGGATTTACTGTCTTAACAATGTTCATCTATGACATACAGCCATATGAATTATATTTATAGTGTTGTACGTTACAGCCTGGATATACCACATTTTGTTTATTCATTCACTGGTTGATGGAAAGTTGAATTATTCTTGTTTGGGGCTATTAAAAAACAAAGCTACTATGACACGTGTGTGCTAGTATTTGTGTGGCCATATGCCTTATTTTCCTTGGATAAGCACCTGGAATGGAAATAAGCCCATTGTACGGCAAAAGTATGTTTAAGTTTTTTTTTTTTCTTTAAAGCCTGCAAACTGTTTTCTGAAGTGGTTGACCATTTATATTTTGATGGCCAATGTATAAGAGTTCAATTTTCTCCAAATTCCTATTAACACATATCATGGTTAGTTTTTTTTTTTTTTCTCAGAAATAGTTGGTCTTGAAACTATATGAAAAGGGATAGAAAAGGGAAGAGAAGAGCGACCATAGCCTTTCATCTCAAAAGTACAACTAGTCCTTATTTCCATCATGTGTCTCTTTTTTTTTCCCTCCTGGGTTCTTGTTCTCTTGGAAGATAACAGAGCAGAGTTTAGTCCCCAGTAAGTTAAGAGTTTAGTGTCCAGGAGACTAAGAGGTGATCACCCTTTCTGAACTGCCACTCATCTATACAGAAACGGTTAGTGTCTCATCAGAATGGAAAACCAGCCCACTGACGCTGGCCAGGTTCAGGACTTAATTTTCTTCTGTTTTCCATTTGACCATTCTCACCTATGATTCACCTACATGATTCAATAGTCAAATGGTGGTTCCTTCATAACTGTATACTTTTCTTCCTTCATCTTTTTTCATTTACAAGAAAATATCTAGGTAACCACCTAGAAATGACTGCCAGTTTTTCATCTGTTTTCCACAATAATCTAAAACAATTCTTCCTGTGTACCGTGAAGAGGCTGTCAGTGAATAGATGGGGAGTTTCGACCAACAGCTACCCTTTGTGATTTTCAGAGAACTAACAATGTCTATTGATTCTGCCTTCCCACGACCAAAATCTCACTTTGTTGGTTTGCCAGGTTCAATAGTTTAGCGTGTTCAATGTTGGGTTTATCACCTCCCACCTTATTTCCTTTGTCTTCGCATTTTCAACTTCCTGTCATTGCCCACTCATCAGCCCAGCTCAGTTGCCAAACCAATTTTGAATTTCGGCCCAGAAATGATTTAAGACGTTCAATCCTGCCCCCACCTCACCAGCACTGTCAGCTTCTTGTCATCTTCCCTTCTGGATATGTAGACATCAGAAGTGGTGTCCTAGGAATAATGCTGAGTTATCCCTTGAATGCCAGTCTGCAAATCTGCATTTGACATGCATGCACAAGGCAGGTTATCAGGTGGTATGATGACTGGACAGGAAACACTATGAACTTGACAGAGCCAGGAGGCTGTTGGCCAGCATCCTGTGGAGGATACAACCTTATGTCTTCCTGACTAATCTCAGGCTTCTTACCAATGTCTTCTCAGATACAATTGAATCTTCATTAACTTTTGTACCTTTTAACGAGGCTGATAAAACTCAATTAGTCCACTAGCTATTTTATTGGTATTACCCATGCTTGAATTAGTGGCTATGCCCCAAAAAATAGTGGCATCCTTATTTCCATCATGTGTCTTTTTTTTTCCCTCCTGGGTTCTTGTTCTCTTGGAAGATAACAGAGCAGAGTTTAGTCCCCAGTAAGTTAAGAGTTTAGTGTCCAGGAGACTAAGAGGTGATCACCCTTTCTGAACTGCCACTCATCTATACAGAAACGGTTAGTGTCTCATCAGAATGGAAAACCAGCCCACTGACGCTGGCCAGGTTCAGGACTTAATTTTCTTCTGTTTTCCATTTGACCATTCTCACCTATGATTCACCTACATGATTCAATAGTCAAATGGTGGTTCCTTCACAACTGTATACTTTTCTTCCTTCATCTTTTTTCATTTACAAGAAAATATCTAGGTAACCACCTAGAAATGACTGCCAGTTTTTCATCTGTTTTCCACAATAATCTAAAACAATTCTTCCTGTGTACCGTGAAGAGGCTGTCAGTGAATAGATGGGGAGTTTCGACCAACAGCTACCCTTTGTGATTTTCAGAGAACTAACAATGTCTATTGATTCTGCCTTCCCACGACCAAAATCTCACTTTGTTGGTTTGCCAGGTTCAATAGTTTAGCGTGTTCAATGTTGGGTTTATCACCTCCCACCTTATTTCCTTTGTCTTCGCATTTTCAACTTCCTGTCATTGCCCACTCATCAGCCCAGCTCAGTTGCCAAACCAATTTTGAATTTCGGCCCAGAAATGATTTAAGACGTTCAATCCTGCCCCCACCTCACCAGCACTGTCAGCTTCTTGTCATCTTCCCTTCTGGATATGTAGACATCAGAAGTGGTGTCCTAGGAATAATGCTGAGTTATCCCTTGAATGCCAGTCTGCAAATCTGCATTTGACATGCATGCACAAGGCAGGTTATCAGGTGGTATGATGACTGGACAGGAAACACTATGAACTTGACAGAGCCAGGAGGCTGTTGGCCAGCATCCTGTGGAGGATACAACCTTATGTCTTCCTGACTAATCTCAGGCTTCTTACCAATGTCTTCTCAGATACAATTGAATCTTCATTAACTTTTGTACCTTTTAACGAGGCTGATAAAAACTCAATTAGTCCACTAGCTATTTTATTGGTATTACCCATGCTTGAATTAGTGGCATCTCAGGTGGTAAACAACTCACCTTCCAATGCAGGAGAGGTAAGAAACCTGAGTTCATCCCTGGATCAGAAAGATCTCTGGAGGAAGGGATGGAAACCCACTCCAGTATTCTCAGCTGGAGAACCCTATGGCAGAGGAGTCTGATGGCCTGCAGTCCAGAGGGTTGCAGAATCAGATACAACTTAAGTGACATAGCATACACACACACACACATCCTTGAATTATTATCTCCTGAGTATAAGTTTCTTATAGAGATCTTTTAAAAATTCCTTATTTTGTCAATTAGGTTCATTAAAATTACTTTATACAAAATGGGCATATATAAGAATTGGCATAATTGTAACACAGTGTAATACAATGAAAGTGAATAAATAATTTATATTTGTGTATAAGACCGTAAGTGATTGCATAGTCATCTCTCGTGTTACTATTCTTAGCCTCCACTGAGCAGCAAGGACCTAGACTTAAGAAATTGCCTCAAGAAACATTTTTGTCTTTATGCCATGATAGAGCTACAATACCACTTTATATTCCATCTCTAGTACATTTACCAGTGAC
The DNA here is from genome assembly GCA_022376925.1 of Tragulus kanchil. Taxonomy (NCBI): domain Eukaryota; kingdom Metazoa; phylum Chordata; class Mammalia; order Artiodactyla; family Tragulidae; genus Tragulus; species Tragulus kanchil. The sequence continues at coordinate 68,333,643 of JAIOJX010000003.1, read as the reverse complement.
TATAACCTTTAAGAACATGAGGCTAGGGCTTCCCCTGGTGGTCCAGTGGGTAAAGACATCGCCTTGCAGTGCAAGGGGCGCCAGTTCGATCCCTGGCCTGGGAAGATCCCACGTGCCGCAGAGCAGCTGGACTGATGTGTCCAATCAGAGCCCGAGCTCTGAAGCGCATGCGCCCACAGTCGGCGCTCTGCAACGACAGACGCCACCGCGGTGGGAGGCCCACAGGAGCCAAAGAACAAAACCGGATGAACACAGAGAAATGAAAGACCAATAGAAGTGGCCCGCCTGCTCCCCTCCCTCCCCAACCCGACCCCCGCCCAAAATAAATCTTTAAAAAAAAAAGAAAAAAGAACATGAGGCTATATGCTCATCTGAACATACTTATCTCCGTCCTCAGATTTTTAACAAGTATTCTCTAAATCTGAATAAAATACATCCACCTATCAAGCTGTGCCTGTCAAAATTCATTGCTCCACTTTAGGCAACTACTATTTTGATTCACTGATGCTTTTTAAACCTTGGATAATATCCTGGAGTTAGCCTCACATTCATCAAGAACCTCAAAAGTGGTTTTTTAGGGTCATCTGTAAATGAAGTTAAATCTATAGCCACAGTGGTACAGGGGAAGAAGATGATACCACCCCACATTTACCCATGCACTATTGCATTTTCAATAAGTCTTTTGAAAATGGTAAGAAAATTCTACCTGTTATCTCAGGCTTAACTAACCAAGTCTGCTTCTTCTTCCTTTTTTAATTTCCCAATATTTTTTAATAAGTCTGAAGGTCTGTATTAAGTTATTCAAGCACAAATTTTGGTCTGTCCCAAACATTTTTAAAAATTCCTTATTTTGTCAATTAGGTTCATTAAAATTACTTTATACAAAATGGGCATATATAAGAATTGGCATAATTGTAACACAGTGTAATACAATGAAAGTGAATAAATAATTTATATTTGTGTATAAGACCGTAAGTGATTGCATAGTCATCTCTCGTGTTACTATTCTTAGCCTCCACTGAGCAGCAAGGACCTAGACTTAAGAAATTGCCTCAAGAAACATTTTTGTCTTTATGCCATGATAGAGCTACAATACCACTTTATATTCCATCTCTAGTACATTTACCAGTGACTATAACCTTTAAGAACATGAGGCTAGGGCTTCCCCTGGTGGTCCAGTGGGTAAAGACATCGCCTTGCAGTGCAAGGGGCGCCAGTTCGATCCCTGGCCTGGGAAGATCCCACGTGCCGCAGAGCAGCTGGACTGATGTGTCCAATCAGAGCCCGAGCTCTGAAGCGCATGCGCCCACAGTCGGCGCTCTGCAACGACAGACGCCACCGCGGTGGGAGGCCCACAGGAGCCAAAGAACAAAACCGGATGAACACAGAGAAATGAAAGACCAATAGAAGTGGCCCGCCTGCTCCCCTCCCTCCCCAACCCGCCCCCCGCCCAAAATAAATCTTTAAAAAAAAAAAAAGAACATGAGGCTATATGCTCATCTGAACATACTTATCTCCGTCCTCAGATTTTTAACAAGTATTCTCTAAATCTGAATAAAATACATCCACCTATCAAGCTGTGCCTGTCAAAATTCATTGCTCCACTTTAGGCAACTACTATTTTGATTCACTGATGCTTTTTAAACCTTGGATAATATCCTGGAGTTAGCCTCACATTCATCAAGAACCTCAAAAGTGGTTTTTTAGGGTCATCTGTAAATGAAGTTAAATCTATAGCCACAGTGGTACAGGGGAAGAAGATGATACCACCCCACATTTACCCATGCACTATTGCATTTTCAATAAGTCTTTTGAAAATGGTAAGAAAATTCTACCTGTTATCTCAGGCTTAACTAACCAAGTCTGCTTCTTCTCTTCAATTTCCCATATTTCATGTTAGGCATAATTCTTCCTATATATTCAATCTCTTTTCTAATAAGTCATGAAGGTCTGTATTAAGTTATTCAAGCACAAATTTTGGTCTGTCCCAAACATTTTGAGGTCCTAGAAGACAGATGTATCTGGTTCTTAAAGATCTTGGTCCTCTCCCACTTCCCTAGCTAATGCCCAACTCATAGGTGATGCAGAATATGGTTGACTTAAACTAGGGAAGACAAGGTGAAAAGGAAGCTTTGAATAATTAAGGAGGAGGCTGATTAATTAGGAGCATGCTTGGGGAGATTGGAGAATTGTTTTAATTAGGAACACAACTCAAGCCATCTCTAGGAACAGAGAGAGGCTCAGACAGTTAAAGGTCATCAGCAGCTATGAAAGAAGTGAAGGGCAGAAGTAAAGGAAAGAGAGGGTTTTCAACTATGGAGAAAATAATTCCCTGAAGCTTTCTGCCTATAAAGCATTCTTAAGCCTTGTTGTCAACATTACAAAATAAGTTGTCAAAAAACATTCCTGGGTAGAGGAAATAAAACCCCAAAGGATATAGATTATTTTTGAAATTCTAAGGAATAAATAGTAAGACCCAGGGGAAACTGGCACGTATATGAATCTTGGATCCTTTTAAGCCCTTACGTAAATCAGTAAAATTCATTCAACCCAAAAGTTTCCACTCTTTAAAACTGTCCAACAGTCAACTGAAACTCCAATGTAACTATCTAACTGAGTTAGATGCATTAAGCTTCCAGGTTGGTTGTTTCCAGAATCTAGATTTTGGTCGGTTAAACAATAGGGTCACTATCTGAACTTAAGACCCAATATTTTAAACTGGAAAAATACATTGAAAACCCAAAAAGATGAAGAAAAATAAAATAAGAAACTTGATTCACAGTTATTTTTTATTATTGGAGCTCCAGTAATTCTTGAATTTGTTTTGATTTATTTTGTTCATACTTAATATTTTAATTTCTCTCCACATAATAATGAGATTTCTTGGTGGTTCAGGTTTGTGTGTGTGTGTGTGTGTGTGTGTGTGTTTGCCTCTGAAGCTTTATCTCCTTTCATTGTTTTTGTTTCTTTTCTTTATGTTTCAGATGTTTTAATATTTTGAGTAGTTGGTTGTTTATGTTTTTAGCAACAAGCTATTTTTTTGGAGAGGAGCAGGGACATTGTGTTGCAAGTAATGTGGGATTTTAGTTCCCTGACCAAGGATGGAACCTGAGCTCCTTGCAGTGGAAGCGCAGTCTTAACCACTGGACCAGCAGGAAGTTCCCTTGTGTGATTGCTGCATTGCTGATATCAGAATTCACTTTATTTGTAAAAATAAGATTAGATTCAGTAATCTTCACAGTTTCTTCAAAATTTAAAATTCCACAATTTTACAAATAATCATGAGATTAGGTTTTTTAAAAAACATTTTAAAGGTTCTTAGAGTGATAGGAGGTATTTTCTTTTTTTAGAGTGTCTTTTATAAATTCATGGCACAGATAAGAATTTGAATGTTTATCATGTTTTAATATAAATTTTAATGTGATGTAATTGTGGAAGAATCTACCAACAACTGTAGAGTGAGAAAGGGTTGTAACACCGTGGGTTTCAAAGAAACCCCACCATCCCCAGCCCTAGAATGGTGCTGAGATGCTGGTTTCCCCTCAGTCACTGTGACTTCACCTGCTTTACCTACTACTAGTGTGTTTCCCCTACTTTACTGTGAAGTAGAAAGATGAAGCAGAGGAGGCAGGGCCTGTATGCTCCCAGCAGGAAATGTGTGGGCCACCTGGAGACTCTGCTGGACTGGACCAATGCACAAATAGAAAACATTCACCCAATATTTTAAACTGTCCAACAGTCAACTGAAACTCCGATGTAACTATCTAACTGAGTTAGATGCATTAAGCTTCCAGGTTGGTTGTTTCCAGAATCTAGATTTTGGTCGGTTAAACAATAGGGTCACTATCTGAACTTAAGACCCAATATTTTAAACTGGAAAAATACATTGAAAACCCAAAAAGATGAAGAAAAATAAAATAAGAAACTTGATTCACAGTTATTTTTTATTATTGGAGCTCCAGTAATTCTTGAATTTGTTTTGATTTATTTTGTTCATACTTAATATTTTAATTTCTCTCCACATAATAATGAGATTTCTTGGTGGTTCAGGTGTGTGTGTGTGTGTGTGTGTGTGTGTGTGTGTGTGTTTGCCTCTGAAGCTTTATCTCCTTTCATTGTTTTTGTTTCTTTTCTTTATGTTTCAGATGTTTTAATATTTTGAGTAGTTGGTTGTTTATGTTTTTAGCAACAAGCTATTTTTTTGGAGAGGAGCAGGGACATTGTGTTGCAAGTAATGTGGGATTTTAGTTCCCTGACCAAGGATGGAACCTGAGCTCCTTGCAGTGGAAGCGCAGTCTTAACCACTGGACCAGCAGGAAGTTCCCTTGTGTGATTGCTGCATTGCTGATATCAGAATTCACTTTATTTGTAAAAATAAGATTAGATTCAGTAATCTTCACAGTTTCTTCAAAATTTAAAATTCCACAATTTTACAAATAATCATGAGATTAGGTTTTTTAAAAAACATTTTAAAGGTTCTTAGAGTGATAGGAGGTATTTTCTTTTTTTAGAGTGTCTTTTATAAATTCATGGCACAGATAAGAATTTGAATGTTTATCATGTTTTAATATAAATTTTAATGTGATGTAATTGTGGAAGAATCTACCAACAACTGTAGAGTGAGAAAGGGTTGTAACACCGTGGGTTTCAAAGAAACCCCACCATCCCCAGCCCTAGAATGGTGCTGAGATGCTGGTTTCCCCTCAGTCACTGTGACTTCACCTGCTTTACCTACTACTAGTGTGTTTCCCCTACTTTACTGTGAAGTAGAAAGATGAAGCAGAGGAGGCAGGGCCTGTATGCTCCCAGCAGGAAATGTGTGGGCCACCTGGAGAGACTCTGCTGGACTGGACCAATGGCAATTGTCACAGAGAGGCGGGGCCCCCTCTGAATGCATCCTTCAAAAGGGGCTGGCATAAAGCTGTGTGCTAAGTCACTTCAGTTGTGTCTGACTCTTTGTGATCCCATGAATCATAGCCCATCAGACTCCTCTGTCCATGGGATTCTCTAGGCAAGAATACTGGAGTGGGTTGCCATGCCCTCCTCCAGGTGATCTCCCTGAACCAAGGATCAAACCCTTTTGTCTGCGTTGGCAAGCAGACAAAAGAGAGGGCCCCCCCCACCACCTTATAGGGACAGGTGTTCAGTTTCCTTCTAGAGTGGGTCTATCTTTGATATTAGCAGAACTTTCTTGAGTCCCTTACAAAGCACTAAAGCAGCTACTACCAACCAGAGTTTACTTTTCAGGTGGCCAAGTGGTAAAGAACCCACTTGCTTATGTAGAAGACATGAGAGGCCCAGGTTCGATCCCTGGGTTGGGAAGCTCCCTGGAGAGGCATGGCAGCTCACTCCAATATTCTTGTCTAGAGAATCCCATGGACAGAGGAGCCTGCAGGGCTACAGTCCACAGGGAGTGCCCACAGGGCAGCCTTTAAACACAGTGTACACTTTCTCTCCACCATGCCTTGCCTTCCGCTTTCTTCTCCGCTTATACAAATTTGCCCATTCAGAGCACAGGCCTGTTGAAAAGAATTTCTGCAAGAAAAAACTTCTTCTGAATTTGTATAATGCTTAGTTGTCAGTCTCAGTGAGAAAGAGTTGCCAAGAGTGTCTTTTATAAATTCATGGCACAGATAAGAATTTGAATGTTTATCATGTTTTAATATAAATTTTAATGTGATGTAATTGTGGAAGAATCTACCAACAACTGTAGAGTGAGAAAGGGTTGTAACACCGTGGGTTTCAAAGAAACCCCACCATCCCCAGCCCTAGAATGGTGCTGAGATGCTGGTTTCCCCTCAGTCACTGTGACTTCACCTGCTTTACCTACTACTAGTGTGTTTCCCCTACTTTACTGTGAAGTAGAAAGATGAAGCAGAGGAGGCAGGGCCTGTATGCTCCCAGCAGGAAATGTGTGGGCCACCTGGAGAGACTTTGCTGGACTGGACCAATGGCAATTGTCACAGAGAGGCGGGGCCCCCTCTGAATGCATCCTTCAAAAGGGGCTGGCATAAAGCTGTGTGCTAAGTCACTTCAGTTGTGTCTGACTCTTTGTGATCCCATGAATCATAGCCCATCAGACTCCTCTGTCCATGGGATTCTCTAGGCAAGAATACTGGAGTGGGTTGCCATGCCCTCCTCCAGGAGATCTCCCTGAACCAAGGATCAAACCCTTTTGTCTGCGTTGGCAAGCAGACAAAAGAGAGGGCCCCCCCCACCACCTTATAGGGACAGGTGTTCAGTTTCCTTCTAGAGTGGGTCTATCTTTGATATTAGCAGAACTTTCTTGAGTCCCTTACAAAGCACTAAAGCAGCTACTACCAACCAGAGTTTACTTTTCAGGTGGCCAAGTGGTAAAGAACCCACTTGCTTATGTAGAAGACATGAGAGGCCCAGGTTCGATCCCTGGGTTGGGAAGATCCCTGGAGAGGGCATGGCAGCTCACTCCAATATTCTTGTCTAGAGAATCCCATGGACAGAGGAGCCTGCAGGGCTACAGTCCACAGGGAGTGCCCACAGGGCAGCCTTTAAACACAGTGTACACTTTCTCTCCACCATGCCTTGCCTTCCGCTTTCTTCTCCGCTTATACAAATTTGCCCATTCAGAGCACAGGCCTGTTGAAAAGAATTTCTGCAAGAAAAAACTTCTTCTGAATTTGTATAATGCTTAGTTGTCAGTCTCAGTGAGAAAGATAAGTGTGCAGAAAAAGGCATCCTGGACATTTCATCACTTACTACTAATTTACTATTTACATCAGTAACTACTATTCTGTATACTTTATCATTTACTACTAATATATATGTAACCTTCTTGAATACATCACAGACCTCTTATAACTACTTCTATCCTCATCCTTAAAAGAGAATGAGGTCAGGGGCTTCCCTGGTGGTCCAGTGGGTAAGGACACCACCTTGCAGTACAAGGGGTACCAGTTCGATCCCTGGCCTAGGAAGATCCCACGTGCCACGGAGCAGCTGGATCGATGTGTCCAATTACCAAGCTGGAGCTCTGGAGCGCATGCACCCAGAGCCGGTGTTCTGCGACAACAGAGGCCACTGCGATGGGAGGCCCACACGAGCCAAAGAACAAAGATGGATGAAAATAGATAAATGAAAGACCAATAGAAGTGGCCCGCCTGCCCCCCTCCCTCCACAACCCCCCCCCAAAATAAATAAATAAATATAAGTAAAAAAAAAAGAGGCATGATGAGGGGGACATTTAAAAAAAAAATTAAAAAAATTAAAAAATAAAAAGAGAAAATAAAAACAGACCTTATTGTCTGTTTAACTTCTCAAACATGTTGGCAGGGTAGTGTGGTAATTGATCGTACTTAGGTTAGACATTTGTTGTATTCCCACCAAATGAAGCTATGATGAGTTGTATCCTGGTCGTCTAATATGTTTTCTTTATATCTATGATATTCTTATTGCCTCAACCCAAGTGAAAGTATATTTGCTTTTTTCTGATGTAATAATAATGTTTATGATAGAAAATACTGAAAATATGTCAAGTATAAAAATGGAAAACAAGGCTTCCCTGGTGGTCCAGAGGGTAGAGAGTCTGCCTTGCAGTGCAAGGGGCACCGATTCAGTCACTGTGCAAGGGGCACTGGTTTGATCCCTGGCTCAGAAAATCCCACATGCTGCGTAGCGGCTGGACCAACGTGTCCAATTACAAGCCAGTGCTCTGCAAGGAGAAATGCAATGAGAGGCCCATACGGGCAAAAGAATAAAGATTGATGAAAATAAATGATGACTTAGAGGCAAAAAAAAGTGAAAAAAAGGAAAAATGTATAATGTAACCAGAAAATAACCACTAAGGCAAGAAATAGCCACTAATAACATTTTGTATTTTATGTCATGTACATATGTGACAATTCTTATATAGGCACCTAGATGTGTGTATCTTTATACACAGTTTTGTTCAGTTATCCATACATCCGATAGATATTCTTAGTCCTTGGCTCTATTTTTGCTTCCTGAGATGCAGCCATAGTATTTTGACCCCTGTGGTGTCTGGCTAAGCACATAGCACTTTGCCTTGGGTATAAAATGTTCAGTAAATGAGGTTCATTCACAGAATGGCTTAAAGCCCTTTGTGATAGTGTGTATATAAAATGGTTTAATACAGATATTGAGACCTGAATGATAACTCTTGTGTTTCTGTAGGTGGGATGGAGCCCTGCTCTTAACCCTGACTCTCCCTTTTTCCTTCCCTTTCCCTGTAGTTCGTGGCTCAGCCCAACTGTCAACAATTGTTGGCGTCTCGCTGGTATGATGAGTTTCCTGGCTGGAGGAGAAGACACTGGGCCGTGAAGATGGTGACGTGTTTCATAATAGGACTTCTTTTTCCCGTCTTCTCTGTGTGCTACCTTATAGCTCCCAAAAGCCCCCTGGGGCTGTTCATCCAAAACCATTTATCAAGTTCATCTGCCACACCGCGTCCTATTTGACTTTTTTGTTCCTGCTTCTGCTTGCCTCTCAGCACATCGACAGGTCAGACTTGAACAGGCAAGGTCCACCACCAACCATCGTCGAGTGGATGATATTACCGTGGGTCCTGGGTAAATGTGATCCTATAGCAAATATAATGCAAACGTGTTGCTGCCATGGAACTGTGTTGTTCAGAAAAGAATATGCATTCAAGTTGGGGACGTAGGAATGTTTAAAACAGGTTCTGACCATTGTAGCTCCAAGGTCTAATACCCAAGCTGTGGTGAATCTGCCCCCAAATGCAGCCTACAAAATGTAACTTTAGGTTTTAGAAGTACAGTTTTTAATGATTTCAAGTCCCATGACTGATTCTCTGGGTTGTTTTTTTGTTTGTTTTTTTTTTAACTTTTTTTGTTTCGTTTTATTTGCTATGTTTGTCTTCTGAAGATTTTCAAAATGTCTCACTAGCCCTATGTAAACAATGATTTTAACATTTTAATTTTCTTAACAAGTTTGTTGTTGCTGTTTATTCGCAAAGTCGAGTCTGACTTTTTTGTGACCCCATGAACAACAGCCCTCCAGGCTCCTCGTTCCATGGGATTTCCCAGGCAAGAAGTGAAAGTTGCTATTTCCTTCTCTGTTAGATCTTTCTGACCCAGGAATCAAATCCACATCTCCTGCATGGAAGGCAGATTCTTTGCCCAGTTCTCTTAAGAAATACACCTTCTGAAAGTACTCAATACACTAGATATTCTTAGTCCTTGGCTCTATTTTTGCTTCCTGAGATGCAGCCATAGTATTTTGACCCTGTGGTGTCTGGCTAAGCTCTTGCCTTGGGTATAAAATGTTCAGTAAATGAGGTTCATTCACAGAATGGCTTAAAGCCCTTTGTGATAGTGTGTATATAAAATGGTTTAATACAGATATTGAGACCTGAATGATAACTCTTGTGTTTCTGTAGGTGGGATGGAGCCCTGCTCTTAACCCTGACTCTCCCTTTTTCCTTCCCTTTCCCTGTAGTTCGTGGCTCAGCCCAACTGTCAACAATTGTTGGCGTCTCGCTGGTATGATGAGTTTCCTGGCTGGAGGAGAAGACACTGGGCCGTGAAGATGGTGACGTGTTTCATAATAGGACTTCTTTTTCCCGTCTTCTCTGTGTGCTACCTTATAGCTCCCAAAAGCCCCCTGGGGCTGTTCATCCGAAAGCCATTTATCAAGTTCATCTGCCACACCGCGTCCTATTTGACTTTTTTGTTCCTGCTTCTGCTTGCCTCTCAGCACATCGACAGGTCAGACTTGAACAGGCAAGGTCCACCACCAACCATCGTCGAGTGGATGATATTACCGTGGGTCCTGGGTAAATGTGATCCTATAGCAAATATAATGCAAACGTGTTGCTGCCATGGAACTGTGTTGCTCAGAAAAGAATATGCATTCAAGTTGGGGACGTAGGAATGTTTAAAACAGGTTCTGACCATTGTAGCTCCAAGGTCTAATACCCAAGCTGTGGTGAATCTGCCCCCAAATGCAGCCTACAAAATGTAACTTTAGGTTTTAGAAGTACAGTTTTTAATGATTTCAAGTCCCATGACTGATTCTCTGGGTTGTTTTTTTGTTTTTTTTTTTAACTTTTTTTGTTTCGTTTTATTTGCTATGTTTGTCTTCTGAAGATTTTCAAAATGTCTCACTAGCCCTATGTAAACAATGATTTTAACATTTTAATTTTCTTAACAAGTTTGTTGTTGCTGTTTATTCGCAAAGTCGAGTCTGACTTTTTTGTGACCCCATGAACAACAGCCCTCCAGGCTCCTCGTTCCATGGGATTTCCCAGGCAAGAAGTGAAAGTTGCTATTTCCTTCTCTGTTAGATCTTTCTGACCCAGGAATCAAATCCACATCTCCTGCATGGAAGGCAGATTCTTTAGGGGTGAGCAACCTGGGAAGTTCTCTTAAGAAATACACCTTCTGAAAGTACAAATGACTCTGCAGAATTAGTGATTCTATACATAAAGGAACTGTAACCATTTTTTAAAGTCCATCCATTTATCTTCAAAACTATATAGTAAATCAAAATAATAGGAAATTAAACAATAGGACACCCTCCATTCTCTCTCTGTTCTTTACTTAGAAAGAAATTGGGTTTGGATCTGCAGAAAATCATGGTAAGGTAGAAAACTCCAAAGAAACTGATAAAACCTTGTTTTCCTTTCCTCCTGTTATGGTAGCCATAGTTAAAATTTTAATTTTAATTATTCTTCCTTCTATCCTACTGTAGTTTGCTGAGAAATTGCATTTTCTCAATTGAGCTCGGTACTTTAAACCTCTCTGGTATCATATCCATCTCAGAACTTAGAAATTAGAAAGTATGTGACCAATTTAACGATTAACAATCTCAAAAGATCAGTTTGGGTCAACTGTCAAAATAGCTGGGGAGAGCTTCCCTGGTAGTCCAGTGGACAAAGAGTTCACCTTGCAGTGCAGGGGGCACCAGTTCGATCCCAGGTTCAGGAAGATCCCACATGCTGCGGAGCAGTGTCCAGTTATGAGCTAGTGCTCTGGAGCATGTGCACCCAGAGCCAGTGCTCTGCAAGGAGAGAGGCCACTGCAATGGGAGGTCCACACAGGCCAGAGAATAAAGATGGATAAAAATGAATAAATAAAAAGACCAATAAAAGAGGCCCAAGTTTAAAAAGAAAATAGCTAGAGAGACTGTAAAATGTGAAAAAGGCAGGAAAAAAAAGACAGTATCTGAATCAAGACAGATATACTTCATAGGGATTACAAATGCTATAAGTACTGACAATAAGAGAAGTTCTTAGGAACAAGATTTGATGTTTCATAAATATTACCAATAAAAGAATCTTCTCAAGTGAACTTTAAAATAGAATATGTCCTCATTAATCTCAAGTAACGTGTGATCTCATTTAAGTTACAAGGAATGTTTAGATAGTCTGTAAATGTCTTTCTCAATAAAAATGTTATGACATAGTAATTGATATTAAATATAAAATTATCCTCCTTTTATCCATTTAATTAAATACCTCACAGTAGGAATATATTCTTTATTGAGTTTTCCTCATAGAAAATTTCTTGGGAACAATTTGTAAGGAAGCTTTTGGAGGTTAAATTTCCCACTGTGTGTAACTTATGTTGAATGTCTAAAACTCCTGGTGTCCCAAGTGAAATGCAGAATATTTCACTTGAAAAATTGTTATAGATATTATGCAGCATAAGTAGCAATAGAATTTCTGTCTTTACATTATGAAAATACATAGTGTAGTTTCTATGGAGTAAGGACTGTGTGGAGTAATAGTCGAACAAATTTTTTTTTAAAAAAGTAAGGAAAAAATATTCCTTCCCTTTACAAAGGTTAAATTTTACTAAAGAAACAGATAATAAACAATGAGGTATGTGATACACTATCAGAAAATGGTAAATAATATAAAAAGTAGAAGCTCCAAACTTTGAATAATTCATACAAGTAAAACAGCCATAGGCTGCCTTCTACATGCAAAACTTGCAACACAATTTTCCATGAATATTGGCTAGAAGAAATCATCTCTAAACCACAGCTGAATGGTTAAATAAGGTACAAATTTAATTGTGAGAATTATAATTCCAGCCAAAAGAACTAGCTGCTAAAGGCAGCCTTTTCTTAAGATATCCTGACTGCAGTGAGTTAATTTATATGGAATTTTTAGGCTGAAAAGAGATGTTCTAGAATAAAAGAAAAATACATATGAATGATCATCTTGCTTAAATAACAGAGCGTGAGAAAAAGAATGATTCCATTTCAAACAGATATGTCAAGACAGTTATATTATTCATCAAGCCTGGTGAATTCTGAGTGCCTCCTATTTGAGACTTGAGTTTTGCTAGATTCATGAGTATACAGGGATATTCTCCATGTTATCTGGCCATAGAAAAAAAAGAACTGGATGTGCATACAGGTCCAAGGTCTACTCCTAAAACACTACAAAATTATGGATGGTCACAATCTCTTAGGATTTTGTGTTTACCATCAGTAGATGAAAGATTCACAGTGATAACTTTGGAAGTCCCCCTGTGTCCTATTATTTTGTGCTGGGATCTGTCATTATTAGTGCAGAGAAAATTGATCTTTTCATCAGTGGAGAGGCTGAAGACAGAAGGGCAGGAACTTTAGCCTTTACCAAAATGTGATAGACACAGAAAGGCGTGAAGAACAAGAAGCAAATTTCCCACTGTGTGTAACTTATGTTGAATGTCTAAAACTCCTGGTGTCCCAAGTGAAATGCAGAATATTTCACTTGAAAAATTGTTATAGATATTATGCAGCATAAGTAGCAATAGAATTTCTGTCTTTACATTATGAAAATACATAGTGTAGTTTCTATGGAGTAAGGACTGTGTGGAGTAATAGTCGAACAAATTTTTTTTTAAAAAAGTAAGGAAAAAATATTCCTTCCCTTTACAAAGGTTAAATTTTACTAAAGAAACAGATAATAAACAATGAGGTATGTGATACACTATCAGAAAATGGTAAATAATATAAAAAGTAGAAGCTCCAAACTTTGAATAATTCATACAAGTAAAACAGTCATAGGCTGCCTTCTACATGCAAAACTTGCAACACAATTTTCCATGAATATTGGCTAGAAGAAATCATCTCTAAACCACAGCTGAATGGTTAAATAAGGTACAAATTTAATTGTGAGAATTATAATTCCAGCCAAAAGAACTAGCTGCTAAAGGCAGCCTTTTCTTAAGATATCCTGACTGCAGTGAGTTAATTTATATGGAATTTTTAGGCTGAAAAGAGATGTTCTAGAATAAAAGAAAAATACATATGAATGATCATCTTGCTTAAATAACAGAGCGTGAGAAAAAGAATGATTCCATTTCAAACAGATCTGTCAAGACAGTTATATTATTCATCAAGCCTGGTGAATTCTGAGTGCCTCCTATTTGAGACTTGAGTTTTGCTAGATTCATGAGTATACAGGGATATTCTCCATGTTATCTGGCCATAGAAAAAAAAGAACTGGATGTGCATACAGGTCCAAGGTCTACTCCTAAAACACTACAAAATTATGGATGGTCACAATCTCTTAGGATTTTGTGTTTACCATCAGTAGATGAAAGATTCACAGTGATAACTTTGGAAGTCCCCCTGTGTCCTATTATTTTGTGCTGGGATCTGTCATTATTAGTGCAGAGAAAATTGATCTTTTCATCAGTGGAGAGGAGGGCTGAAGACAGAAGGGCAGGAATCCTTTAGCCTTTACCAAAAATGTGATAGACACAGAAAGGCGTGGTTTAACTTGATGACAATATTCATGAACTTGCTATATTGCCTGGCTCAGTCCTGCTGTCTGGTGAAGTCAGTAACTGATTATACATTTCATGGATAGCCTTATGTTGTAAGGCTCTAAGTTTCTAATAACAAGATGGCAGGACTTATGGAGAAGAGTGTGGCTTGTAACGGTTTCCCTCATCATGTTAATTTTCCCAGTGACTGATTCCAGCTCCATGCTTCAACTTCTCAAGTCATCTTGAGCTAACTTAGGTTTTCAATTTCTGGCATTTCTGTGAGCTATTGCTTTGTAAAGAAAAAATTTTTTTTAAATTTTACTAGCTTTCCTTTCCTCCTATTTTCAGAGGTTTCCCAGACCTATGATGCAAGTGGTTTAAAGGAAATGATGACTTCAATACCTCTCATTTTGTTTATCCTGAAAAAAGACTTGCTTTACTTATTTTATATATTTATACCATAAATTTTCACTTTTTCTGAGTAGAAATTTTTCTGACTTTCAAGCTTATCCTCCTAAAATCCATCCATTTAAATAAAAAAGTATGGTTTTTGCTTGGGAATACCTACTTGATATACTTTGTTGTGTTTCAATAGTAAGAACTTCTACAGTGTTACAGATTCAGATATCTTGTGATTTAGTAGTGTGGAAGGACAATGTTTCTATGTTATTTCCACTACTTTTCCTGTTGAAGTCTAACATCTTTGACTATATAAACTGAAGTTTATTGAGTTTTGATATCTCTTTCAAACAGATATGTCAAGACAGTTATATTATTCATCAAGCCTGGTAAAGATGCCTCCTATTTGAGACTTGAGTTTTGCTAGATTCATGAGTATACAGGATATTCTCCATGTTATCTGGCCATAGAAAAAAAGAACTGGATGTGCATACAGGTCCAAGGTCTACTCCTAAAACACTACAAAATTATGGATGGTCACAATCTCTTAGGATTTTGTGTTTACCATCAGTAGATGAAAGATTCACAGTGATAACTTTGGAAGTCCCCCTGTGTCCTATTATTTTGTGCTGGGATCTGTCATTATTAGTGCAGAGAAAATTGATCTTTTCATCAGTGGAGAGGAGGGCTGAAGACAGAAGGGCAGGAATCCTTTAGCCTTTACCAAAAATGTGATAGACACAGAAAGGCGTGGTTTAACTTGATGACAATATTCATGAACTTGCTATATTGCCTGGCTCAGTCCTGCTGTCTGGTGAAGTCAGTAACTGATTATACATTTCATGGATAGCCTTATGTTGTAAGGCTCTAAGTTTCTAATAACAAGATGGCAGGACTTATGGAGAAGAGTGTGGCTTGTAACGGTTTCCCTCATCATGTTAATTTTCCCAGTGACTGATTCCAGCTCCATGCTTCAACTTCTCAAGTCATCTTGAGCTAACTTAGGTTTTCAATTTCTGGCATTTCTGTGAGCTATTGCTTTGTAAAGAAAAAATTTTTTTTTAAATTTTACTAGCTTTCCTTTCCTCCTATTTTCAGAGGTTTCCCAGACCTATGATGCAAGTGGTTTAAAGGAAATGATGACTTCAATACCTCTCATTTTGTTTATCCTGAAAAAAGACTTGCTTTACTTATTTTATATATTTATACCATAAATTTTCACTTTTTCTGAGTAGAAATTTTTCTGACTTTCAAGCTTATCCTCCTAAAATCCATCCATTTAAATAAAAAAGTATGGTTTTTGCTTGGGAATACCTACTTGATATACTTTGTTGTGTTTCAATAGTAAGAACTTCTACAGTGTTACAGATTCAGATATCTTGTGATTTAGTAGTGTGGAAGGACAATGTTTCTATGTTATTTCCACTACTTTTCCTGTTGAAGTCTAACATCTTTGACTATATAAACTGAAGTTTATTGAGTTTTGATATCTCTGAAAGACAATCAACAATGGTCCTTCTGTCATTTTGCTGTGTCGTCATTGATAAATTGTAGCTCATCTCTTGCAAAGTTTTTTGAATTTTTTTCCTTGAGATGTTCATGTATTGAATTATTTTTCCTTCAGATGTTCTTGTATCAATACTTCTTTTCTCTTATAAATAACCTCTAGAGGTCTTCTCACACATGTTTCCTGTCAGGATGAACTTTAGCGTAAAATGCAAAGAAATTTAAAAGCCTGATATAGGAATAAAACTCATGATTTTGGTCATGTTGAGATAAACAAGTTTTAAGCAACAGAGAAAACTAGTCACAATAATTCAGCTAGAACTCTCTCAATAAAAAAGTAGATTCTAGACAAATACCAATATATTTATCAGATTGCCAAATGATCCATTTGAACAAGAGTAAAACATTTTTAAAAATTTCATCCTGGGCTTCCCTGGTGGTCCAGTGGGTAAAGAGTCTGCCTTGCAGTGCAAGGGGCACCGGTTCGATCCCTGGTCCAGGAAGATCCCACATGCCGTGGAGCGGCTGGACAGGTGTGTCCAGTCATAAGCCAGTGCTTTGGAACACGTGTGCCCAGAGCTGGTTTTCTGCAATGAGAGTCCACTGCAATGGGAGGCCCACACAGGCCAAAGAATAAAGATGGATGAAAATAAATCAATAAAAAAGAATAAAAGAGGTCAAAATTTAAAAAGTTTCATCCTGGATGCAAAATGAGAGTTCCAAATGTCTCAATGGGAGGCCCACACAGGCCTGTTTATCCTGAAAAAGACTTGCTTTACTTATTTTATATATTTATACCATAAATTTTCACTTTTTCTGAGTAGAAATTTTTCTGACTTTCAAGCTTATCCTCCTAAAATCCATCCATTTAAATAAAAAAGTATGGTTTTTGCTTGGGAATACCTACTTGATATACTTTGTTGTGTTTCAATAGTAAGAACTTCTACAGTGTTACAGATTCAGATATCTTGTGATTTAGTAGTGTGGAAGGACAATGTTTCTATGTTATTTCCACTACTTTTCCTGTTGAAGTCTAACATCTTTGACTATATAAACTGAAGTTTATTGAGTTTTGATATCTCTGAAAGACAATCAACAATGGTCCTTCTGTCATTTTGCTGTGTCGTCATTGATAAATTGTAGCTCATCTCTTGCAAAGTTTTTAAATTTTTTTTCCTTGAGATGTTCATGTATTGAATTATTTTTCCTTCAGATGTTCTTGTATCAATACTTCTTTTCTCTTATAAATAACCTCTAGAGGTCTTCTCACACATGTTTCCTGTCAGGATGAACTTTAGCGTAAAATGCAAAGAAATTTAAAAGCCTGATATAGGAATAAAACTCATGATTTTGGTCATGTTGAGATAAACAAGTTTTAAGCAACAGAGAAAACTAGTCACAATAATTCAGCTAGAACTCTCTCAATAAAAAAGTAGATTCTAGACAAATACCAATATATTTATCAGATTGCCAAATGATCCATTTGAACAAGAGTAAAACATTTTTAAAAATTTCATCCTGGGCTTCCCTGGTGGTCCAGTGGGTAAAGAGTCTGCCTTGCAGTGCAAGGGGCACCGGTTCGATCCCTGGTCCAGGAAGATCCCACATGCCGTGGAGCGGCTGGACAGGTGTGTCCAGTCATAAGCCAGTGCTTTGGAACACGTGTGCCCAGAGCTGGTTTTCTGCAATGAGAGTCCACTGCAATGGGAGGCCCACACAGGCCAAAGAATAAAGATGGATGAAAATAAATCAATAAAAAAGAATAAAAGAGGTCAAAATTTAAAAAAAAAGTTTCATCCTGGATGCATATGGCCTGATAGCAGAGCTATGCTTTTCAACTGTCTCAAGAGAAGGTATCACCAGGAGGACTGATGGTTTAAAATAAGCCTGGGATCAGATTAGACACATGGTTACTTCTGTTTTCTCTTGTATCATGACCCTGAGGCTCTTAATTTATTATGGGTTTGTTTTAACAATATACTAATAATACTAGAGATAGGGAATGAATATAATATTCATATGACAAAATCATTTTTACATAGAATTTAAATGCAGACTAAATATAGCATGTTATATGTAGAATGCATATTATGAGAATTCATCTAAGTTATAGCAGAAGCTTTAACTCAAATAGATGTCACTTGTTTCTGGAGATAATATGAAGCAAAATGTGAAAAAATAATTTTGAATGTTAATTTTTAAAGCCTTCCCAAAACTAGTTTTAATTTTTTTCACAGAATCTATTATACCTCAATTCGAACAATCAAATTTCTCCCATAGCTTATTCTCCTGCAAAAAAAAGTGTGCATATATATGAAAATATCCAGATATAGACTTAGTTTATCACTTAGCAAAATGAAATTATGAAACCAATAACATTTTTCACAGAAGTAGAATGTTAATGAAAACTATCATATTAATAAAGCAGGAAGTACCTTGTTGCCAGTGAGAAAACAGAAATGACTTACTGTGTGTATGCTTCAGAATATGCCATGGGCTTCCCAGGCGGTGCTAGTGGTAAAGAATCGCCTAGACTTAAGAGATGTGGGTTTGATCTCTGTGTTGGGAAGATCCTGGAGGAGGGCAAAGCAATTGACTCCAGTATTCTTGCCTGGAGAATCCTATAAAAACCCCCTAAAGAGAGAAATTTGGCATGCAAGAATGTACCAAAGTCTGCCTTGCAGTGCAAGGCACCGGTTCGATCCCTGGTCCAGGAAGATCCCACATGCCGTGGAGCGGCTGGACAGGTGTGTCCAGTCATAAGCCAGTGCTTTGGAACACGTGTGCCCAGAGCTGGTTTTCTGCAATGAGAGTCCACTGCAATGGGAGGCCCACACAGGCCAAAGAATAAAGATGGATGAAAATAAATCAATAAAAAAGAATAAAAGAGGTCAAAATTTAAAAAGTTTCATCCTGGATGCATATGGCCTGATAGCAGAGCTATGCTTTTCAACTGTCTCAAGAGAAGGTATCACCAGGAGGACTGATGGTTTAAAATAAGCCTGGGATCAGATTAGACACATGGTTACTTCTGTTTTCTCTTGTATCATGACCCTGAGGCTCTTAATTTATTATGGGTTTGTTTTAACAATATACTAATAATACTAGAGATAGGGAATGAATATAATATTCATATGACAAAATCATTTTTACATAGAATTTAAATGCAGACTAAATATAGCATGTTATATGTAGAATGCATATTATGAGAATTCATCTAAGTTATAGCAGAAGCTTTAACTCAAATAGATGTCACTTGTTTCTGGAGATAATATGAAGCAAAATGTGAAAAAATAATTTTGAATGTTAATTTTTAAAGCCTTCCCAAAACTAGTTTTAATTTTTTTCACAGAATCTATTATACCTCAATTCGAACAATCAAATTTCTCCCATAGCTTATTCTCCTGCAAAAAAAAGTGTGCATATATATGAAAATATCCAGATATAGACTTAGTTTATCACTTAGCAAAATGAAATTATGAAACCAATAACATTTTTCACAGAAGTAGAATGTTAATGAAAACTATCATATTAATAAAGCAGGAAGTACCTTGTTGCCAGTGAGAAAACAGAAATGACTTACTGTGTGTATGCTTCAGAATATGCCATGGGCTTCCCAGGCGGTGCTAGTGGTAAAGAATCGCCTAGACTTAAGAGATGTGGGTTTGATCTCTGTGTTGGGAAGATCCCCTGGAGGAGGGCAAAGCAATTGACTCCAGTATTCTTGCCTGGAGAATCCTATAGACAGAGAATCCTGGTGGGCTACAAACCACAGGGTCACAAAGAGTCAGACACTTTGGCATGCAAGAATGTACCATAATCATACAGCACCTAAGTCTGTTCATACTGAGCATAAGAAAGGTGAAGTGAGGAAAAGACACATCAGAGGAAGAGATCTGAGCTCTGTTAAAGATAGCATCTTGTGAATTTCTAGGCATAAATTAGAATTAGAATCATGTTAGACATCTTGCCTATAATACATACTTATTCAACAATTTTTCTGCAACAGAATTGGCCTCTCATTTCCATGATATATTTTATATTTTTAAAGGGCTGATATTAATAAATCTGAAAAGTTCAATAAGGTTTGACAAACTGAAAATGTGAAAAATAGTGACCGCATCCACATCTAGATAAAAACTCATAAAGACAAATAATCCTGTATATATTATTCCTTACGGCTATTTACTTATCTTTTGTCTAATAGGCATTAAGATCACATGACTTCAGATAGTCATCCTTTCAGCCTTGAGGATCCCTGAATTATCTATCTTCTCAAAAAGCCTCCAAATTCAGAATTATAATAAACAAATCTATAGTTTTCCCCCCCTCTGTCCCTTGGCAAGGTACTCTAACCACCTCATCATACTAGCTGCAGACACATAGATATTCAAACACAGCTGGAGAACATCTTGTTGTTCATTTAAAGGATTATTTTAATTTTCAGGAAAATCAGATATTCATTGCAGTATGATACAGAATCCTCATTTACCTACTTGTACTTGTTTGTGAGGAAGAACTTTTAAGGTTATCTTTACCAAGATTTATCATGATAAATGCAGTAAAATCTCAAGAAAATATTCATGTAGACGTGAATTGTTATTTGTGCACTTCCTATTGCTGACCAAATGACTTACTTATTGGAGAGAAAACTGAGTATTTTAGGTCACACAAGCAGTAGAAACGTGGTGCACCACTAAGTGAAATCTACAGGCCTTGGGAAGATATTTGACGTGGTTCTCATGGCTTAAGGAAAGGAGAAAAGAAAATGAGGACCAATTGACTCCAGTATTCTTGCCTGGAGAATCCTATAGACAGAGAATCCTGGTGGGCTACAAACCACAGGGTCACAAAGAGTCAGACACTTTGGCATGCAAGAATGTACCATAATCATACAGCACCTAAGTCTGTTCATACTGAGCATAAGAAAGGTGAAGTGAGGAAAAGACACATCAGAGGAAGAGATCTGAGCTCTGTTAAAGATAGCATCTTGTGAATTTCTAGGCATAAATTAGAATTAGAATCATGTTAGACATCTTGCCTATAATACATACTTATTCAACAATTTTTCTGCAACAGAATTGGCCTCTCATTTCCATGATATATTTTATATTTTTAAAGGGCTGATATTAATAAATCTGAAAAGTTCAATAAGGTTTGACAAACTGAAAATGTGAAAAATAGTGACCGCATCCACATCTAGATAAAAACTCATAAAGACAAATAATCCTGTATATATTATTCCTTACGGCTATTTACTTATCTTTTGTCTAATAGGCATTAAGATCACATGACTTCAGATAGTCATCCTTTCAGCCTTGAGGATCCCTGAATTATCTATCTTCTCAAAAAGCCTCCAAATTCAGAATTATAATAAACAAATCTATAGTTTTCCCCCCCTCTGTCCCTTGGCAAGGTACTCTAACCACCTCATCATACTAGCTGCAGACACATAGATATTCAAACACAGCTGGAGAACATCTTGTTGTTCATTTAAAGGATTATTTTAATTTTCAGGAAAATCAGATATTCATTGCAGTATGATACAGAATCCTCATTTACCTACTTGTACTTGTTTGTGAGGAAGAACTTTTAAGGTTATCTTTACCAAGATTTATCATGATAAATGCAGTAAAATCTCAAGAAAATATTCATGTAGACGTGAATTGTTATTTGTGCACTTCCTATTGCTGACCAAATGACTTACTTATTGGAGAGAAAACTGAGTATTTTAGGTCACACAAGCAGTAGAAACGTGGTGCACCACTAAGTGAAATCTACAGGCCTTGGGAAGATATTTGACGTGGTTCTCATGGCTTAAGGAAAGGAGAAAAGAGAAAATGAGGACCACTTTGGAAATGAAGGAGGACCAGTGTAAAAGACTGGAGAGAAGGTGAAAGTGGTTTCAGTTAGTTCAGAATAATGAAAGTATAGTAGTAATAGTAACGATGGAGGTAATAGTAGAAATCAAAAAACTAGGCACTGTGCTAAGTGATGAAAATGTGTGATCTCATATGAACTGCATAGTTATTCCACTTCATTTAACCATTATAAACAAGGTTTATTAATAGCATCTCATTTCTTAGGAAATCTGCTTAGAAAAGTTAAATCACTTTCCCAGGATCAATGAGCTGACAAATGGTAGATGCCACATTCAAACTCCAGACAGTCTTAACTCCAGAGCTAGAGCTTTTATCCTCTATAAATTCTGCCTTTAATATGTGAGAAGTGGAATTTAGAGTCAAAAACAGCCCAGGAACTCAGGTCTCCAAACATAGACCTCTTTCCTACTTTCTGTCTCTGTTTGCCGGCTGAAGTCTTCACACAGGTCAAATCTGAGAAGACCATGTTTCTGATCTATTAAAAATGCAACACTCTTTAAGCTATATGCTTGATATCATTTACTGTTGGATGTCATGTTTGTTAATATAGACTTATCATTACCATCCGCATCACATCAGCAACACCTGTATTTCCATCTCCACTGCCCACCTCGATTCTGAATCACATGCACTGAATATGGTCCCCTAGCACTGGCAGAAGCAATCTGTTAAGAAAGAAACAGAGTCCTTTGCTGTGACCTTGAGCTGTATCCCTTTTAGATTCCATGTTCACTTGCTAAGACCTGAAGTTAAATTTCCTTGCTTCCAGGGATGCCATTTAAAATGTTGTTTAAAATGTTTTTTAAAATGTTTACTGGAGTATAGTTGCTTTACTATGTTGTGTTATTTTCTGCCATACAGCAAAAGGTAGTAGCTATCAGCTATACGTGTATATATATAATATATAAGTATATTATATATAGATAGATAGATGGATATCCCTTCTTTTTTAGTTCGCCTTTCCATTTAGTTTACTACAGAGCATTGAGTAGAGTTTCCTGTGCTATACAGCAGGTCCTCATTAGTTATGTATTTTTAAGTTTTCAATAGTGTATGTATATATGTGTGTGTAGGGGATTTTCAGAAAATGTGAATAAATAAATAGATTTCTTTTATACATAATTATTCTAAAAATAGTCAGTAGTGTACAATATATGGAAAGTGGCCATCTTCATAGTGAAAAAATCAGTAATCACTAATTCAAAAATATTTATTAAGTGACTAGTGCCGCTCATGGAAGAGGTGACTTGAAAAAAGACTTGAGGATTATTTATTCATTGTTTTTTCCACCTACATAAACATTTAATGCCTTAGTTTTTATGAAAAATTAAAAAACTTTAAACAGAAATCCTATAAATCAGACAAGCTAGAATTCTAAAGTTCTGCATTTTTTACATCTTAATGTAAAACTAACATGTTATTGTTCCTTAGTACAGTTTCAAAACATGTGCTTCCTTAATTGTGTATTCCTAATTTTTTCTTAAATGTGAAACTGAAAATATCAAAACTGTATAATTTAAGGATTTTTAGATGTTTTCAAACTAAGCGTATTTAACTCTATTCACTGTCCCTTTAAATCAGTGTTTTTTGAAGTGTGGTGTGCTGACTATAATTGTAATCAATGAATTATTATGAAAAGTTTAGACTTTGAATTCCCTCCTTGGTTGACTGATTCAGAAATTTCAGAGGTCTTTAAACACTAAAGATTAAGAAGCAATATTAAGAATCAAATTTTATGCAGATTTTGCATATATTCCAGATTTCAGCTTTAGGGAAGAATTGACTCCTTAGACTCCTTAGATTCTAAACATACATTTTTCTAAAAAAATTCTATCTATCTATTTATTTTTTGGCTATTCTGGGTCATCACTGCTGTCACAGGCTCTTCTCTAGTTGCAGGGAGTGGGATCTACTCTCTAGTTGAGGTGAGCAGGCTTCTTGTTGCAGTGACTTCTCTTGTTGTGGAACTCAGGCTCTAGGGCACACGGGCTTCAGTAGTTGTGGCACGTGGGCTCCACAGTTGCAGCTCTGAGGCTCTAGAGCACAGGCTCCATGGTTGTGGCTCATGGGTTTAGTTGCTCCACAGCATGTGGGATCCTGGTCAGAGTTTGAACTCGTGTCTTCAGCATTGGCAGGCGAACTCTTTACCATTGAGTTATCAGGGAAGCCCAACATGTATAGGTTTTACTTCTTCCAATCACTCTCCAACCACAAATATCAAATATCCTTTCCCTGTTTCTTAACAATGTCTATAGATATTCATCAATTTACTGAAATTTTGAGTTATTAAAAAGTAGTCCTGGTTCACTTTAAAGCATGAATCTTACCATCAGTTTAAAGCCCTCCTCTCCCCAATGAAGGCCTGACACAGGGATCAAAGGACCTAGAAATACTTTTTTTCTTTTCTGTTTTTTCCTCATCCTTCAACCCCAACACTGGAATGGAAGGAGGGACACAGACTTCTGTTCTCCCCATTGCTTGGTTGCTGCAGGCAAGAAGGATAGCAGGAAAAGTTAAGTCTTTGTCTCCTTGGTACCCTGGTCACGGCTCTTTCCCTGTGGCTTGTCTGCATCTCTGGCTAATCCTGAGTACCTCTGACTCTCCTGATGGCTCCATGAGTGTTTCTCAGATGGCCCTGTATACATCGTTCTCGGCATCCAAGACTCAGCTGTTCCTGACATCTTCTAGTCAGTGGACTCTCATAACCTGCCACTGGCCCCTTTAGGAGTCCTGTGACCCTAGTAAGGGCAGGAGAGCAAGATGGCTAAAACCTGCTTCTTCCTTTGCTGAGCACTTGTTCCCTGGGAGATCCCCAAACTGGCTACCTCTCTTGCTACAAGATCAGGCTGCTGCCAGCTGCCCAACTGATGAGTCCTATTGTTTGTCTGTTTTTCCTTAAATCCTAGACCCAGGGAGAGAGGAGCAAGCCAAGGGCTTGAGAACATGCCGCATTAGGGATTAAGATGCTGTCTTCTTGAAGAAATGCCTGTGTCTTTACGAGGGATTTTCTTGGAATCTCCTGCACTTGACTGAGGGAGGTGCTGGAGCTGATGAGGTCGTTCCCATCTCTCCCTTTGGCTTTCCTAACAGGCACCCAAACTGGAGTGCCCTGAGCTTGCGGCTCTCAGGCCACTCCTTCCCAGTGTTCTCTCTGTACAGACTGTGAGAAGGACTGGACGGCGGCTGGTAAGAGATGTGGTCCTCATAGCTCCTGTGCTGCATGTGCACCCAGTCGCTCAGTCGTGTTCAACTCTTTTGCCACCCCATGGACTGTTGCCCACCAGGCTCCTCTGTCCATGGGGATTTTTCAGGCAAGAAAATACTGGAGTGGGTTGCCATGTCCTCCTCCAGGAGATCTTCCCAATCCAGAGATCGAACTCAAGTTTCCTGCTGGGCATGTGGATTCTATATCACTGTGCCACCAGGGAAGCCTCATATCTCTTAGAAAGCCCTAAAAGGAAGGAGTGTAACAGTTTCCTGTAAGCCCTCAGCAGAAAGTGGATACTTGAAGCTCCTTATCTTTGTTTGGGTTTTGAGAATAACACTAAGACCAGAGCTGCTGCTGCTGCTGCTGAAGTCACTTTAGTCGTGTCTGACTCCGTGTGACCCCATGCGCTGTAGCCCGTCAGGCTCCTCTGTCCACAGGATTCTCCGGGCAAGAATACTGGAGAAGGTTTCCATTTCCTCCTCCAGGAACTCCTCCCAACACAGCCATCGGACCCACATTTCCTGCATTTCCTGTGGATAGTTTATCATGATGCCATCTGGGAAGCCCTAGTGCCTTCTATGAGTCTGCCGTAATATGAGTCTTTACTGAATGAAATCACTCGGTTTAGATTACTTGGGGGTGGGGGGCCGTTTAGGGAGGGAGGGGGGCAGGCGAGCCACTTCTATTGGTCTTTCATTTATCTATTTTCATCCATCTTTGTTCTTTGGCCCATGTGGGCCTCCCATTGCAGTGGCCTCTGTTGTCGCAGAGCACCGGCTCTGGGCGCATGCGCTCCAGAGCTCCGACTCAGTAATTGGACACATCGGTCCAGCTGCTCCACGGCACGTGGGATCTTCCCAGGCCAGGGATCGAACCGGTGCCCCTTGCACTGCAATGTGGTGTCCTTACCCACTGGACCACCAGGGAAGCCCCTTAGATTTCTTTTTGAACAAAACCAGAATTTTGACAGAGACTACCTTCTTGTTCCCCAACGTGGGGAGGGAGGAAAAAACTGTCCAGTGAAGAGGAATACGTTTTGTTCTCTTCATTTTCATTGAGTTGGTGTCACTGCTTGGAGTTCATTTCTCTGTTAAGAGACTTCCAAGGCCAGACCCCTCGGCTCGCTTTGGGACAAGCCCTTGGAGTGTCGTAGGTGAAAAGGTGACTTGCTGTTTTTCTTGGGGTTGTTTTCTCTTTGTGTATGTACTGAGAGCAAGAAAGGAGAAGCAAGAGGTCTGTTTGCACAATTACACATTTTTTTTACATGAAATCGAGGCTGTTTAAATCCGGTATTAGAAAACTGCCTGCTCCATCTCATTCTGTGTGGCCAGCGTCATGGGACTGGATGTAAGAGAACACTCAGCCTTGATGAAAACTGTTATGGGAAAGGTAGAAAAAAATAGACAAATCTTCCAGGCATTCACAAATATTTTTAAAAGGAAGTTCTCTGACTCATTTGCATTGTGATCTTTCCGTTGTTGGTCCCCACCGTCTTACATCAATGCTTGTAATTAGACCTCCACCACCACCATACTGAGAAATCATGTCATCTGTTTATAAACAGCAGAGAACAATTTTGAAATGTTCCCATTGTGGGAACAGCACAAACATTTTCTGACAGACGTTCCCTCAAGCTTTGTTCCCTTCAGTCTTTTTTAGTTAGCGTGAGTTGTTGCCTATCTGGATGCATTTTTCAGCCAGTTAATAGCACCCTCCAGTTTTACTCAAGGCTTTTTTCTTCTGAAATTTCAGTGAAGGTTGCCAGAATAGACGAAACATGATTATTTCACTAGTGTGCTCATGACAAACAGAAATCAGTACTCATCCAACAGGTATGTGATGATGGAGGAAGTGATTCAAACAGCTATGGGGAATGATCCTACAATCTGGTGCTAGAAGATCGCCAAACCCATTTAGTCAACAAGTCAACTAATTGACAGTCTTATTTACAGCTCAGGTTAAAAAAAAAGGGGGGGCTGAATTCTTATTTTCATCAGGATCTCTGCTTTTTCCATACAGTTGTACCTTTTGAAAGTTGAAGTAAAATTAGGATTCAAATTGACCCCCCCTTTTTTGTTCTCTCCCCAACGTGGGGAGGGAGGAAAAAACTGTCCAGTGAAGAGGAATACGTTTTGTTCTCTTCATTTTCATTGAGTTGGTGTCACTGCTTGGAGTTCATTTCTCTGTTAAGAGACTTCCAAGGCCAGACCCCTCGGCTCGCTTTGGGACAAGCCCTTGGAGTGTCGTAGGTGAAAAGGTGACTTGCTGTTTTTCTTGGGGTTGTTTTCTCTTTGTGTATGTACTGAGAGCAAGAAAGGAGAAGCAAGAGGTCTGTTTGCACAATTACACATTTTTTTTACATGAAATCGAGGCTGTTTAAATCCGGTATTAGAAAACTGCCTGCTCCATCTCATTCTGTGTGGCCAGCGTCATGGGACTGGATGTAAGAGAACACTCAGCCTTGATGAAAACTGTTATGGGAAAGGTAGAAAAAAATAGACAAATCTTCCAGGCATTCACAAATATTTTTAAAAGGAAGTTCTCTGACTCATTTGCATTGTGATCTTTCCGTTGTTGGTCCCCACCGTCTTACATCAATGCTTGTAATTAGACCTCCACCACCACCATACTGAGAAATCATGTCATCTGTTTATAAACAGCAGAGAACAATTTTGAAATGTTCCCATTGTGGGAACAGCACAAACATTTTCTGACAGACGTTCCCTCAAGCTTTGTTCCCTTCAGTCTTTTTTAGTTAGCGTGAGTTGTTGCCTATCTGGATGCATTTTTCAGCCAGTTAATAGCACCCTCCAGTTTTACTCAAGGCTTTTTTCTTCTGAAATTTCAGTGAAGGTTGCCAGAATAGACGAAACATGATTATTTCACTAGTGTGCTCATGACAAACAGAAATCAGTACTCATCCAACAGGTATGTGATGATGGAGGAAGTGATTCAAACAGCTATGGGGAATGATCCTACAATCTGGTGCTAGAAGATCGCCAAACCCATTTAGTCAACAAGTCAACTAATTGACAGTCTTATTTACAGCTCAGGTTAAAAAAAAAGGGGGGGCTGAATTCTTATTTTCATCAGGATCTCTGCTTTTTCCATACAGTTGTACCTTTTGAAAGTTAGAAGTAAAATTATTTTTTGTGTGATTCTCAGAGTTAGATATTTGATGTCTATTCCCTGAATTTCCAAGGAATTGTAATATATCTGAATTTTGAGTTTTCGTATTGGCTCTTCTTAGGAAACCTTAGAGATCATCTAGTTCAAATTTCCAATTGAAGTGCCATGTTCTTGAATCCATCTAATAAGAACAGAGTCGGCTTAGATATTAAGGAGCTCCAGGTTAAAATGGTGCTTTCTATTGAGTTAATTGCTGCTTCGTGTGCTGTACTTAGTCACTCAGTCATGTCCAACTCTTTGGGACCCATGGACTGTAGCCCACCAGGCTCCTTTTTCCATGGGATTTTCCAGGCAATAATCCTGGAGTGGGTTGCCATGCCCTCCTCCAGGGGATCTTTCCCACCCAGGGATTGAACCCAGGTCTCGCACGTTGCAGGTGGATTCTTTACCAGCTGAGCCACCAGGGGAGCTGTTTCATAACTGCTTCCGAATAGTCCTCCTCCTGCCTTCACCAGGACTCAATGCTGCCTAGTGAGCAGCTAGTCCTAATGTCTTGACTCTTTTGCATAATTACCCATGAAGTATTTGAAGTTACCTATTATGGTGACTGTTAATAATCCCATTTATCTTACCTATTGGTAGAAGCAAAAAAAAAGAGATACACGTTATCTATAAAGCAAATAAAATATAAACCCAATTGCTAGTTAGCAGGTATTTTAAATATATTTTATTTTAAAATACACACAAAATTTGAAAACACCAGAATCACAGATTCATAGAGCTGAAGTGACCTTCAGAGGTTGAATGGAATGGGTCTCCACTCATTGCTAGAATTTCCCTGGAGTATGACTGATTGTTGTGGTAGTGGTGCAGGGAGCCAGTTTCCTGGTGGCTCAGATGGTAAAGAATCTGCCTGCAATGCATGAGACCCGGGTTTGATCTGGCTTTAGTCATATGGCCTTTCAGTCTTAGTTTTCTTAAGTAGGTTGTAGTCTGCAATGCTGGATTCTCAGACTATACCTGGGCTTAGTAGGAAAAAGCACTGCAAATGTGGAAGGAGAGAATTTTTCTATGGATTCTGGATACTGCTCCTCATTGTTCCTCAATGAGGAACAATGTTGCTAAGTCTTGTCTGACTCTTTGTGATCCAGTGGACTGCAGCACACCAGGCTTCCCTGTCCTTCACTATCTCCTGGAATTTCCTCAAACTCATGTCCATTGAGTCAGCGATGCCATCCAACCATCTCATCCTCTGCCACCTGCTTCTTCTCCGGCCCTCAATCTTTTCCAGCATTTGGGTCTTTTCCAGTAAGTTGACTCTTCACATCAGGTGGCCAAGGTATTGGAGCTTCAGCTTCACCATCAGTCCTTCCAATGAATATTCAGGGTTGATATCCTTTAGGATTGACTGACTTGATCTCCTTGCTGTCCAAGGGACTCTCAAGAGTCTTCTCCAACACCATTGTTAAAAAGCATCAATTCTTTGACACTCAGCCCTTTCTATGATCCAAATCTCATATCTGTACATAGTTATGCAGTCAATAATGAAACTTGTAAGCTTCCCACAAGCTCTAAAATTGGTGCGTGCATCATATATTATTCAGATACAGTATATTCCTTTCTTCAGAAGGAAGAAATGATCATTATCATCTCCTATTTATGCTCAGTTTTATCTGAGTTCTCAAGAGAGATTTACTTATGAAAGAAACCTCAAAGGGAGAGGAAGATGTAAACAACTAACCTAAAATAAAGCAAAGGCTTACAGCAGACTTTAAAGTGCACTCTGTAATTATTTCAACTGAAATCAGTTCTTACCTGGGTCCTTAATTTAAAGGTGACAAAATTTAAAAATAAAACTTTATTAATAATATTAAAAATAACATTTAAAAGTCTTCGCTAAATAATTATGGACCATCAAGTCTAATATACTTTCATTTCTTTAAAAATATTATCGTAAAAATTTTTACACACATCTGTCAACAATATATCACAATTTATTTATTTTTAATCAGTCAGAATTTTTGCTACTTTAATGTTATGTTTTCTGGATCTAGGGTCAGAAGTAGGTAAGCCTATGCCTGGGCATCGGGAGTGGAACTTCTCAATGATCCATGCCTTCCTTCCCACAGTGGTAAAACTGTTCAGGTCCCATGCAGAAGAGTTTCCTGACATTCGCCCTGTGGTAGGAAGCCTCTGAGTATATTGGTATAAATGTTAGCCCTGTTTTGTTGCCCTGTGTCTCCCACAGGGCTGATGTGTTCTGCTTCACAGGGCGCAGGAACCTAGGTAGGGCTTTGTGTGTCCCCCAGAACCAGGCTCTTGAGCAGCAGCAGAGTCTATGCAAGTGAGCTTACAAGTGGCCATACACTTGCCCAGGGGTGTCCCAGAGGCAGTGTCCTCTCTCATGAGCTCTCAGGTTTTAGAAGTTTGTTGAAGAAGGTTTTCTGAAACCATCTTGCTCTCTTGTATTGATACGGTGCCAGTGTCTCTTGCTCTGCCATGTGACCCCAGGGAGCTAAAGCTCACCTTGTTATTCTTTGCAGCAACTGTTTTCTTTGAAGTGTAGGCTCCTTGGTTTCTCACCTCTCTGGCAGATTCATGAAAAAATATGATTCTATGCTTATATGACGTTTTCTTGCTTTTAGGGTAGGACAGATATAAAACTCTGTGCTACCCACATTGGTATCAGACTATCATTATTGTAACAGCCTAGCTGTTTTCCTGTTTTAGTGTAGTTTTAAAATCATATCTATCCTTTCCATATTTTCTGATTCTAGATATCTTCCTATTTTCCTTTCTCATCACTAGGCTCTAAACATAGATTTATAAAACTTTAATAAGATTCTGGGAATGGAATAATGATAAACAGTGACATGTTTTAAGTAATTTCTAATATTTGAAAATAAAACAGTCCCTATTAAAAATAGGGCATAGTAAAAGGAAAGGGATTTTTATTTTCTCTGAATATAGCTTTATAGCTATTGCTAGAAGTATGAGTGTTATAGTCACCTTTTGTGCAGAACTAACATCAGATCTCTGAAGGTGCTAATTGCTTACCAAAGCACGACTAAGTACCCTGCTCCATGCTATTAAGCCAGTTATGTTAGTAGACACAAGAGACGTGAGTTCCACCCCTGGGCTAGAAAGATCCACTGGAGTGGGGCATGACAACCTTCTCCAGCATCCTTGCCTGGAAAATCTCATGGACAGACGAGTCTGGTGGGCTACAGTCCATGGGGCCTCAGAGTCAGACACAACTGACCACACATGCACATTCACTAGATAAACTGTTTTTTTCATAAATCTTTGAGTCATTTTTTGTTGAGAGGAAAATTGTCTTCAAGTATCTGTTTACAGATGAATGTTACGGTATTTTCCATGAGAAAGATATATAGGTATAGAAGAATTCTAGTTTGATTCAAAATTTCACAACCTCATGAATTTATTGAGTGAATAAAAGAAAGTGAAGTTGCCCCAAGAGAATTCTCTACAGATTAGCTAGGTGTACTGAAAGTATTGTAATCTGACTGGGACTCAATTGTTAACTACCTATAAAAATTGCTGTTGTATTAGGGTGTCTATATCATCTCTTGAAGTTCCAAGGTTCTCTAATTCCTATTTATGTATCTCTGTTTTTAGTGATTTGATTGAAAAATCACACTTACATGAGTTTTTCTATAATTTCAGGTTTTATATGGGGAGAAATTAAACAAATGTGGGATGGTGGACTTCAAGATTACATCCATGATTGGTGGAATCTAATGGATTTTGTGATGAACTCTTTATACCTAGCAACAATCTCCTTGAAAATCGTTGCATTTGTAAAGGTAACTATTGTTTACATTATTGGTAAAGCATAAGTTCTAAAAAGTATTGCTGTATCTCCCATTGCTATTATTTTTATTAATAATGTTACCAAGGGTATTTGTATGTGAAATTCATCATCTCCTGACTTTATTGAGAGATAGACATCAAATATGTAGATAATACACATTATAATCCTAAAAATTTAGACACTTAGAAATTGTCATCCAATTTTCTTGTATCTAAACTGAATAACGCCTCAAAATGATTCACAATAGCTGCTCTCGAGTCTAATCCTTTCCACGTCTAATGAAATTCTACCTCAAACACCGTGCACATTTCCGCAACCGAAATCTATTTTAATCAGTTCTAAGTAACTGATAAAATTACATAGACAGATCAAAATATTACTCTCTCAGAGCACTGAAATTATTATTTCAGTTTAAGCTAATATAGTTTGATATAATTAGAGCAGAATACAATTCTTTCTCTTTACCCCATTCAACATGACAGTGCTGAAATCTCACACCCCCATTCCTCCTCCGCATCTTGTACAGCATCAATCTCAACCCCAACCACACAATTTACATAAAACATTTTTGTTCTGCAGTGACAACTTGGATTATTTTGTACTTTGGGAGATGTTTTTCACACCAAAGTATGAATCGTCTCCTCCTTCTTGCCTTTCTTTTTCCCTCCTTTCTTACCTCTTTCATTTAATAAATAAATAAATAAAATAAAATAAAACTGTGCCAAAATGATGAGCGAACTAGGAAAAAATAAAGAGTGTTTAATTGGACTATACATGAATAATTCATGCTATCTAACAATCTGAGCTAGGAAATGCTAACACCTAAGTGAACTCTTACTCATTTAGTCTTGTTCTAAGTCATTTCCTGCAATGTTCAGATATAACAGGGTCAAAATTGCCCAAAGTGGTTTCCTGAATTGTTCAATTAAAATGTTTCCAGAACTCATCTAAACATTCAGAAGAAGGCTTTTCTACCAATTTCATGTGTTTTAAGAATGGAAATGATTTGGTAATTTTTTCTGTCTGCATTAAGAACAAATGACCTTGGGACTTTGTGAAGATGACAGAAAGTACTGTGTTAACCAAGGAAGTTTTGCATCTGCAGGAGACATAAAAGAGTCAGATTTGACTGCTGGGTTGGGAAGATCCCCTGGAGGAGGGCACGGCAACACACTCCAGTATCTTGCCTGGAGAATCCCATGGACAGAGGAGCCTGGAGGGCTATGGTCCATAGGGTTGCGAAGAGTCAGATATCACTAAAGTGACTTCGCATGCATGCAGGAGATGGATATCTGTTTTGAAGTAGATATCTTCCCAGTTCCCTTTTTCTCTGTCATAATCCTTAAGTATACTATAAGTTGTTTCTGACATCTTTCTCAAGATGTCAGAAACAGAGTAATACATCTGTGTTTGTTTGTTTGTTTTGTGGCCCTGCACAGTTACAAAATTCTGCTATTATATGACACAGAAATTCTTCTCAAACTTTCAGGTGCTAATAATCACCTGAAGAGCTTGCTAAAACAGATCCCTGTTCTCCATTCCCAGGGATCAGGAGTATTAGGCAGGGCCCTAAATTTGCATTTCTTAGAAATTCATCTTTTGATTTTTTTTCTTTTCTCTGTCATGTCTCTTTTATTTATATTTATTTTCATCCATCCTTTTATTCTTTGGCATGTGTGGGCCTCCCATTGCAGTGGCCTCTCTTGATGCAGAACGCCCGCTCTGGGTGCATGCGCTCCAGAGTGCTGACTTGTAATTGGACACACCTGTCCAGCCACTCTGCAGCCCGTGGGATCCTCCATGGCCAGGGATTGAACTGGTGCCCCTTGCATTTCAAGGCCGACTCTTTTAACCACCGGACCACCGGGAAAGTCCCCATCTGTTGATTTTTGATATAACTAGTCTAAGGAAGACATTCTGAATAGGCCTGAGCTGCAAAATTCTCTTCAGCAGTTCAAAGAAGTGAGTTTGATGCCAAAAGGAACCTCTCTTATACAATATTTGCATTAAGAAACATAATATTTTATAGATCTCATTTATGTGGTATTCACTTATGGTACATATGTATTTTATACATAAGAACTCTGGTATATAGCAGATGCAATTATATAAATTAATGAACACTTGTGTATTGGGGTCTCAATGTTTTAGATAGTGGATTTGAATTTTTTTGAATGTTGTAAATTTTTCATGTGGAACATCTGTTTTCATACTAAAATGTAAACATTGTTCCTTATACTATACTGTGGGAAGACTTATGTTAAAAATTCAACTAAGGATGACCCTGGTGGTCCAGTGGTTAAAACTCCATGCTTCCAATGCAGGGGGCACAGGTTCAGTCTCTGATAGGGGAAGTAAGATCCCACATATTTTGCATGCCCTAATAAAAATTCAACTGATCCCAAGTGATGAAGAGGAAAGAAAAGACAGGAGAAAAAAGGGGGTGGAAAAGTACACAGAAATGACTGTAAGAAAATTGTATCTTTCTTTTTAAATATTTCCTGAAGAAATATATAACTTATCTATATACTTTGGTCATAGGAGTTTAGCTAGGATTGTAAATTCTTCTCAAACTTTCAGGTGCTAATAATCACCTGAAGAGCTTGCTAAAACAGATCCCTGTTCTCCATTCCCAGGGATCAGGAGTATTAGGCAGGGCCCTAAATTTGCATTTCTTAGAAATTCATCTTTTGATTTTTTTTCTTTTCTCTGTCATGTCTCTTTTATTTATATTTATTTTCATCCATCCTTTTATTCTTTGGCATGTGTGGGCCTCCCATTGCAGTGGCCTCTCTTGATGCAGAACGCCCGCTCTGGGTGCATGCGCTCCAGAGTGCTGACTTGTAATTGGACACACCTGTCCAGCCACTCTGCAGCCCGTGGGATCCTCCATGGCCAGGGATTGAACTGGTGCCCCTTGCATTTCAAGGCCGACTCTTTTAACCACCGGACCACCGGGAAAGTCCCCATCTGTTGATTTTTGATATAACTAGTCTAAGGAAGACATTCTGAATAGGCCTGAGCTGCAAAATTCTCTTCAGCAGTTCAAAGAAGTGAGTTTGATGCCAAAAGGAACCTCTCTTATACAATATTTGCATTAAGAAACATAATATTTTATAGATCTCATTTATGTGGTATTCACTTATGGTACATATGTATTTTATACATAAGAACTCTGGTATATAGCAGATGCAATTATATAAATTAATGAACACTTGTGTATTGGGGTCTCAATGTTTTAGATAGTGGATTTGAATTTTTTTGAATGTTGTAAATTTTTCATGTGGAACATCTGTTTTCATACTAAAATGTAAACATTGTTCCTTATACTATACTGTGGGAAGACTTATGTTAAAAATTCAACTAAGGATGACCCTGGTGGTCCAGTGGTTAAAACTCCATGCTTCCAATGCAGGGGGCACAGGTTCAGTCTCTGATAGGGGAAGTAAGATCCCACATATTTTGCATGCCCTAATAAAAATTCAACTGATCCCAAGTGATGAAGAGGAAAGAAAAGACAGGAGAAAAAAGGGGGTGGAAAAGTACACAGAAATGACTGTAAGAAAATTGTATCTTTCTTTTTAAATATTTCCTGAAGAAATATATAACTTATCTATATACTTTGGTCATAGGAGTTTAGCTAGGATTGTAAATATAAATGATGAAATGGTCTTTCTGAATGATTAGTGCGTATGCCCAAAACCTGAGTTGCATGGGTAATTTTTAAATGACTGAACTTTAGACTTGGGTTTTTTGGGGTCAGTTTTCTTCCATAACTTACTAGTTATGTGAGCTTAGACCTGTTTCTTCACCTCTCCGTGCCTCATCTGTAAAATCAGGAAAATAACAATTTCTGCCTAAAACCATTAGTATGAGAAATACAGGAGTCAGTCGACGCATTTAAAGTGCCAGTAAGTATGCATGATTAATTTTCTCCCTTCTCTTCTACTGCTGTTTCCTCCTCCTTTGGGTACTGTGAGTCCACTGGACTTACCTCCTGTAATGTCTTTATTGTGTCATTTGCTTTATTTTAGTCTGTATTCACACTTGCCTTTACCACTTGCAACTGGTCTGACCTGGGGCAAGTTATTTCATGTGGGCCTTGATTGTGTTATCTTTTAAATGATGATAATAGCCAAAAAGCTCTGACATTGGGAGGCTGTGATGTCATGCTAATTTGCTGACTCACCCTTCCTCATCATCTTTTGTTCTATCATTCATTTTCTCATGCTAATTTTTAATAACTTACACCTTACTATTTCAGGAAAAGGAGCATTATTTCTGTACAAAAATAGACAACCATAAATGAGGTAAACTGTCATATGAATCAAGCAGTAAGAATTGATGAGGTCACATTAAGACATCAGTTTTCCATCTGTTTGTTGAGAATGCAGACACTAATTATGTAGCCACTGCCATCAAGCAGTTCACAGACAGGAGATAGAAATACACATGAAGATCTTAGTGGGATTAGGTCTCCCACAGGGGCCTTGGTGGCATCAAGGAAGGAACTAAATTTGGCTGGCAGTGACCTGAAATTACTTAAAGGACAGAGTGAGTGGGCATGGATCTTGTCCATGAACTTGTGTGAGTGGTCCTTGGAGAAAAGACACTACATGCAGACGTCTGAGTGTCTCGAGGAGGTCACTATCCCAGAGGGATGATCCAGGGAATGGGGGCAGGGAGAGAATGGGAAGGACTTTCCAGATTGTGCTACACAGTTTGAATCCTAAAATAAAGAGGAGCTATTAACTAGGTGGAAACAGAGAATGAGTCCAAGGATGACAAAGGCCTGAAGTAGAGCAGTGGGCATAGGAGAAGTTAATAGAAGGTTAGCTTTGAAAAAAAATTAGGAGGTAAAAATCTACAAAGAGACACGTGATTTGCTATCACGAAGGCTGGGGTAGGCAGGATCATCTTAATCCCAGTAAATAGTTCACTTCTGATGGTGCAGAAATGATGACCAAGGAGTTACAACTGGGATCTTGCTGGAATTGCCCAGGTTCTGTCTTCTGTCTGCAGATGCATAAATGGTAGCAAAAATCTAATCCTGGGACATTTATATCAAGCCATGGATCCAGACTAAAGGAACTGTCAGCCCATTAAGAGAGATACGCTTCTGTAACTGGTCTACAGGGAGACAACCTTATAGAATAGGTCCAGCAGAAGGGCCATTCTTACTTGATTCACGCTTTTGCAATTCATTCATCTGGAGGAGAATTTTTTTTTTTTTTTTAACATACAAAAGGGCCCTTGTGGCCAAAGCCATGATCAGGGCTCTGATACTTAATAATAACTACTGCCTGAATCACTTCCTACCAGTGCTATTTGGGGCAAGTTACTTAACTTGTGCCTCAACTTTTTTCTCTGTAAAATGACAGAAAGAATCAAACCCCAGAGAATGTCTGTGAAGATTACAGTTAATGTAATTTATTTAGAACACATTTAATGTCATAGTATGGAGCTGAATATTTGTGCTCAGTTGTTTTTAATTTTGAATAAAATCCACCAGCATTAAATTGTACAAAGGGAGCACAGGCTTTGTGGTGCTGCCTTAAATGCCTTGATTCATTAGCATTTCATAGCTCAGGGACTGTAGCTTGCGTGTGTGTGTGTCTGCTAAGTCACTTCCGATGTGCCTAACTCTTTGTGACCATATGGACTGTAGCCCATCAGGCTTCTCAGTCCATGGGATTCTTCAGGCAAGAATACTGGAATGGGTTGCCATGCCCTCCTCCAGGGGATCTTCCTGACCAAGGGATAGAACTCATGTCTCTTATGTCTCCTACACTGGCAGGCAGGTTCTTTATGGATAGCATCATCTTTAATTTTTGAAGGAGGACTGTCAATCATTTCTTGTTCTCATCATGTATAAAATATTAAGTTAATCCAGAGCTTGCTGATGCCTGGGCACAGTTAGAAAATGTTAGTTTATTTTCATTAGGATTGGTTTTCTCCTAAATATTACCCAGTCCCTTTTCCTTTGTATAACTTGTCTCTTATGTCTATCTTCAGTCATTTGGCAGAAATGATTGCAATCCTATGCCTCATCCACTGGGTAATGTAAATAATATTTTCAGAAATCAAAATGATTAGGAATAGGACTTCCCTGGTGGTCCAGTGGGTAAAGAGTCTGCCTTGCAGTGCAAGGGGCATGGGTTCGATCCCTGGCCCAGGAGGATTCCACGTGCCGCAGAGTGGCTAGACAGGTGTGTCCAATTGTGAATCAACGGTCTGGAGCACATGTGCCCAGAGCCGGTGCTTTGCGATGAGAGGCCACACAGTGGGAGCCTCACACAGGCCAAAGAACAAAGATGGATGAAAATAAATGAATAAAAAACCAATAAAAGAGGTCAAAATTTAAAAAAAATTATTAGGAATAAGAACATTTATTTTAACAGTCTCAGAATTTTTCATAGCACTGTTCTTCTAAATAGTGCTAAGTATTTATCTCATTGATCCCTCTTCTTATCAGCTAGAGAAAAGGCAAATATTTCTGTTTCACAAATACAGAAGTCTAGTGAACTCTCCAAACCATGAACTTTTCTAAATAGTATATAGTTTTATGACAGAGAGCTGTAGATACCTAGTATTATCTACCACTGGAGAAAATAATATGCCTTCCTATGGTCTTTTACCACTTAATTATGTAGTCAATTTGTAGAAGGGGGAAAGTTTTCACCTTATAAATCAAACATTAAAACCAGCATAGGTTTTCTGTTTAATTTTGTAGGACAAATATTTTCAGTTTGCCACAATTATTACTCATTTTGATTGATTACTTAACTTTCATGAGTATGCACTGAATTCTAGAAGATATAAGGATGAACTTCTCCTATATTCAAAGAACTTATGACCCAATAATATGATGCAATCCATCTTACTCCCCTTACACTTCTGTTAATGTGTTTGTGACCTGGCTTCAGCTTTCTCTTAAAGTAATCAATACTCCCAAAGCCTCCATAATCCAGCTATATTAACATACTCATATTTCTACAAATGATCCATTTTTTCTAACAACCATGGTTTTGAATAGGTCTATGATTTTTTGCTCTAGAATGCTTTTTGAGTTTCTATCACATATAAAACACTGTATTGGATGTCAAGTACCGAAAACACATTACACAATGCTCCTGGCTTGGAAATCTGATAAGTAACTCAAAGGGAAATGTTCTGTTTCCTAGGTCTGCATAGGAGTAAGTCTCTTACAAAGAATCTAAATAGAAATGAAGGCTTAAGGCAAAGCCAAACTATGGTAGGTTTATAGTTTACAATCAGATACATGCGAGACAGAGGAAAGCAGGAATTTCTGGTCATCGAAGCACTCTAGGTGTGTACTTTCTTTTGATTTCCCTCTAACATGGAAGCACCAGCTCTGGTCAGTAGGATCCTAGTGCACTCCTCTGTAGTCCAAGTGTACTTCTCAAGGGAAAGATTAGCACTGCTTATTTAATGTCTGTCTTCTTCCCTATATTGTAAGCCTGCATGGCATGAGCTGTATCTTATTTGATTACATGGTGAACCCTGAAGATAGCGCCTGACACAGTATGCACTCAACAGATAGTTGATAGTTGATAAATGATGATTAGCCAAAGAATCAGAATAATTAGAATTTAAACCCATTTTCTAAGCAAAGAGTCCAGGATTCATAGAAGGGTATTCTGGTGAGAATGGGAGGGTCATTTAGAGAATGACCCAAAGGTTTGAACTTGAGCAGTAAGCATCTAACGGTTACAAAGGAAAAGTCAATCTCAACAGAAAGTCAAGACCCAGATTCCAGAGGCTTTGTGGGACATGTCAGGAAATCAGAATTTCATTGTGAGGACAATGGCATCATTGAGGAACATTAAGCTGAATGTGAGATGGTCTGATTGGCCCTTTTAAAAGATGAGTCTTCAGGAAATACCTGATTGTAGGGATGCGGTTTAAGGTGGAGAGGAGAGTTAAAAGGCTATGAAAATCATTTCTGTGGGAAAGAGAGGAACTTTTATTTTAACAGAGAGTATATCAATGCAGAGGAGTCAGAACAGATATCAGTTTGGTTTCAAAGACTGGGAGTATGGAAGGGAGAACTCTAAGATCAACCTCAAATGCTGCCTTAGGTGATTTGCTGCCATTCAGGAGATGAAAAAGCATGAACTGAGAAGGTATTTGAGGATGAAAAGAAGATGAGTCTCAGTTCTGGCCTGTGAGTTTGAGACACCCATGAGAAATTCAAGAGAAAAAGTCAAGAGGCAAGAGAATAGAAAAGATGACTATTAGTGCGACTTCTGGGCTGGAGATGTGGAATTGGGAGTCATCAGCTTGTGAGTGGCAATTGATATCACAGGAACTATCCAAGGAGGGTAGCTAGAGTAAGGAGAGAAGGGGTCTGAGATGCAAACTTGACATTTAAGGGGCAACTGGAGAAGCAGAGCCTGCAAAGGAGATTGACAAGAGTCATCACTCTGGTTGGAGGCAAATATGCAAACAGAAATATGAACATAGATCTTGTGAATAATTTTTAGAAAATAGCCAAAGAAAATGTTTAAATTCAAGTTAATCTATTCATTCCTAATTGCAGGAAAATGCATTTAATCACTGCAGAATTACCACTTTTTTTGTACAGATTCACAGAATAGCTTGGTTGGTAAGATTTTTTTCAATTGCTATGTAAAATAATGCCTTTGTTTAAAACCTAAGTGAAATGTACATAGATGTGAATGGTAGAAGAAAAATTAAAGAACAAAGTTTTAACAATGAAATGGAGAGATAATTCCTAAAGTTTTTTTTTTTATCTCAACTTACTCCTAAGAGGAAACAAGGTTTCTGGGTCAGAGAACCAACAGTCTTCATGTTGGTTCCCGGTGCTCCGGGCTCCCACAGGGCGACAGATGAGAAGCCAGATGTGTCCTTCACATACATGAGTTTGTATCACAGGAGAAGGGGAAATGCTGCATCTCAAACCTTACATAGTGCAGCTGTGCCTGCTGCCCATCTTCCCCTGAAGAAGAAAAGAGAAAGACCTTAACCTTCTACAGCGAATAAATGCTCTCTGGGGAGGCAAAGGTCCCTCTAGATTATTATCTTTAGACTGTTAGCAGATAGTTCCAAGGGAGATATTTCTGTCTCTCGGGAGGTCTCTCTCTTGAATTTCCAAGACTCCATTCAAACATCCCTTAACCCAAATACCAGCACTGTTTTTCTCAGGAAGCCCCAACCAGGCATAAGTGTGAGCATATTCACGTAGTGTTGTTTCCCATCACTTATGAGAAGTGCTGGACTCTGAAACAGTCTTAGATAATTATACTGGGGCAGAAACTAGCATCTCCCTTGTAAAATGGAAACTTCCTTGGCATGATTTTGCTAGCCCCAGCTGAGAGACTGTGCTGAGGAGGGTTCTTAAAGCACAGTAAGTCCACAGCAGAGCTGTAGTGAGGGGCCATGGGACAATGGATTTTAAATCTTACTGCCTCCAATGGGCTGCGGCACCTAGAACAAGGAAAGGCATCTCTACTCTATTCAGTAACATCGGAGGATTCTTCAAGCTGGAACAACATATAATCTCTGCTCTCTGCCAGTCCCATCAGCACCAGAGAGAATGTATCACTGTCTCTTCTCTGTTCCCACAGCAGCTTGTGTTCATCTCTTGGTGCATTTTTATTATAACTAGCTGTCCTTGTCATCCTCATTGCACCATGCATGAACACTTGATGGGAGAAATGTCTCTTGAGTACTATTCCCTGCAGGGCACTGTGTTAAAGGTGGTGAGAAATTCTGAGAAAATGGTTACATCTTTAAGAATGTTTACTGTTTAGTATCTTGTACGTTTTGAGGTATGCTCTTAAGCCATGAAAGTTAAAGGAGAGATGACTAGCCACCACCAGAAGGGTAGTTATTCTGTACTAAAATATGTGTGTCTTTCAAGAGAAGGTGAATGTTACCTCAGGCTTGGACAGAAAAGGTGGCATAATATACTGGGTGACAGGGAGAAACTGGAGAGAATTAGGTGATGTGTGACATCTCAAACAATTAATCTGATACTCTTTATAATGAATAAAAATCTTAACTTGAAATTGTTTTCTGTATCTGCAAATCTTTAGCTATTTTGTGCTGAGGCCATGCATGGCAATGCTCAAGATCAGTTATCAGGGTTTAAAAATAGAAAATAATTTCCTTCTAGTTCCAACCTGACTGTTTTAAATTGTCACTCAAGCAGGCATGTAAGTGTTGAACACAATCAAGAGCTTCTGATGTATTTTCTCCCCAAGGAGAAAAAATTAAAACATAAGTTTTAGAAGCCCCAACCAGGCATAAGTGTGAGCATATTCACGTAGTGTTGTTTCCCATCACTTATGAGAAGTGCTGGACTCTGAAACAGTCTTAGATAATTATACTGGGGCAGAAACTAGCATCTCCCTTGTAAAATGGAAACTTCCTTGGCATGATTTTGCTAGCCCCAGCTGAGAGACTGTGCTGAGGAG
Source organism: Tragulus kanchil (assembly GCA_022376925.1). Taxonomy (NCBI): domain Eukaryota; kingdom Metazoa; phylum Chordata; class Mammalia; order Artiodactyla; family Tragulidae; genus Tragulus; species Tragulus kanchil. Next base: position 68,291,497 of record JAIOJX010000003.1, on the reverse strand, counting down.
GGTTCTTAAAGCACAGTAAGTCCACAGCAGAGCTGTAGTGAGGGCCATGGGACAATGGATTTTAAATCTTACTGCCTCCAATGGGCTCGGCACCTAGAACAAGGAAAGGCATCTCTACTCTATTCAGTAACATCGGAGGATTCTTCAAGCTGGAACAACATATAATCTCTGCTCTCTGCCAGTCCCATCAGCACCAGAGAGAATGTATCACTGTCTCTTCTCTGTTCCCACAGCAGCTTGTGTTCATCTCTTGGTGCATTTTTATTATAACTAGCTGTCCTTGTCATCCTCATTGCACCATGCATGAACACTTGATGGGAGAAATGTCTCTTGAGTACTATTCCCTGCAGGGCACTGTGTTAAAGGTGGTGAGAAATTCTGAGAAAATGGTTACATCTTTAAGAATGTTTACTGTTTAGTATCTTGTACGTTTTGAGGTATGCTCTTAAGCCATGAAAGTTAAAGGAGAGATGACTAGCCACCACCAGAAGGGTAGTTATTCTGTACTAAAATATGTGTGTCTTTCAAGAGAAGGTGAATGTTACCTCAGGCTTGGACAGAAAAGGTGGCATAATATACTGGGTGACAGGGAGAAACTGGAGAGAATTAGGTGATGTGTGACATCTCAAACAATTAATCTGATACTCTTTATAATGAATAAAAATCTTAACTTGAAATTTTTTTCTGTATCTGAAATCTTTAGCTATTTTGTGCTGAGGCCATGCATGGCAATGCTCAAGATCAGTTATCAGGGTTTAAAAATAGAAAATAATTTCCTTCTAGTTCCAACCTGACTGTTTTAAATTGTCACTCAAGCAGGCATGTAAGTGTTGAACACAATCAAGAGCTTCTGATGTATTTTCTCCCCAAGGAGATTTAAAAAATACTATTAGTTTCAAGAGAACTAATTAACATTCATAAAGGTCTTTGGTATAAAATGCAATATAAAAAGAATGGAAATATTCTGATGGGACTTAGGAAGAATTAATTTTTTTCCTACATGTTCATTAGGGGAAAAAGTGAAATTGTTTAGACATGTTTTCAGTGATGTATATGAAAAAGAGAATTTAACTTATTGTTCAGTTCTTCTACAGGTGTAATAATAGATGTTCATAATGTAGTATTTCAATATGTACTTGACCTTCTCTGGGTAAGGATACAAATCCACTTTAAGACTACAAGGGATAAATTTCAATATGCTCTTTCTATAGCCTGATCTCAAAATAGCTCAAAGCTGACATTTTAAGCATACTTAAAAAATAAATTCCTGGTCAAAGTTTAATGTAGCAAATATTTCTCTCAAATCATATGTTTCATCTAATTGGGGAATGTTCAAATAAATATCACACTTTCTACACATAAAATATTAAAAATTAGCTATTCATTGACTGCCTGGATGGTTTCCAACTTAGGTTTTATGTACATTTAGGGTATAACAGATACAAAATACTAATGGTCATGCCCACACTGGTCATTACTACATCCACGGCCACAGGCCATGACTTACACTTGCCTATATGTAATTTGTACCCAACATACATGCCTCCAGAATAGACAGATGTGTCAAATATGGTAAGTGAAGCCATTGATTTTGTTATAAAGATGGCAGTTTTCCTTTAAATGCAGTGTTCTTTTTTTTTTTTTTTGCACTATCTCTGTTTCCCAGTATAAAATCATACTGATTTTTTTGCCTACATAACATTTTCCTTTTCTTTTTTTAATAGTTCCATTGCAAAGATCAAGGAAAGATGTAGTTCACAGATTAGCAAAGTCTACAGATGACAAGGACAGACCAGGAAGGTTGCCTTGACTAAAGCTCATCAATCAATCATAATTTCCTTTAGTCATTTCTTACGTGTGAGTAGATGAGAACCGCTGCCACCTCCATGGAATACCTCAGCTTCCTGCCAACAGGTCGTGGTGCAAAACAACCTGAAAGATGATCCTGGCCTTGGCTCGATGCATTTACATGTATGTGTTTGTTTCATATTATATTTTCCCCTTGCTTCTCTCTTTTCTCCAGTACAGTGCCCTTCATCCACGTGAATCTTGGGACATGTGGCATCCCACGCTGGTGGCGGAAGCCTTATTTGCTATTGCAAATATATTTAGTTCCCTGCGCCTGATCTCTCTGTTTACTGCCAATTCTCACCTGGGACCTCTGCAAATATCTCTGGGAAGAATGCTCCTGGACATTCTGAAGTTTCTCTTCATCTACTGCCTGGTATTGCTAGCTTTTGCCAATGGCCTAAATCAATTGTACTTCTATTATGAAGAAACTAAAGGGTTAAGCTGCAAAGGCATACGATGTGAAAAGCAGAATAACGCATTTTCAACGTAAGTCTCGCAAGCTTTTCTCTTGGCAGAATTTTAGAGTGTTTTACATTTTGAATTTGAACAATGACAAAGGGTTGCCAAGAAAAAACATGAACAGTAGGAAAAACAGAACTACCTAGTACATTGATTTCAAATTTTAGTAACATGATCTTTTCTTTTACATGATCTCATATAAAAGATAGCTATGTATACTGTTTTCAAATGTGGAATAGAGAAGAATTCCCTAGTTGTGCAGTGGTTAGGGTTGTAGTGGACTCCATTGCAGTGGCCACAGATTTTATCCCTGGTCAGGGAACTCAAATTCCACATGCCCTGTGACATGGTCAGAAAACAACAAAACATTGCCTAGAAAAATTAGGGAAGACCTACACAAATGGAGAGACATATTTTACAAATATAAAATGTGGAACAGGAAGGAACCTGTGCCCAGTGATAGCTCCTGAGCTCCTTAAGAGACAGAATTTATGGAGAATCAATCATGGAAGAAAATCCAAATGCTTTTCAATCTTGCTCAGGTGTTTTCCAGATACTAAAGTCCTTTCCTGTGTCTCTCTCTTCTTTTTTTTTAATCCAATTTTGGACACTTTTATTGGTTTTTATTTATTTATTTTCATCCATCTTTATTCTTTGGCCTGTGTGGGCCTCCCATCACAGTGGCCTCTCTCATTGCAGAGCACTACTCTGGGTGCATGCGCTCTGGAGCCCTGGCTTGATATTGGACCCACCGGTCCAGCTGCTCTGCAGCACATGGGATCTTCCTGGGCCAGGGATCCAACCGGTGCCCCTTTCACTGCAAGGGGGGCTCTTTACCCACTGGACCACCAGGAAAGCCCTCCTGTGTCTCTTTTATTCTCCCAGATTTCCTACTCAAAAATCTAAATGTGGAGAAACAATCCAAACAAGAGGCCACAGGCTAACCTAAGCCATGATGACGATGCACGTAATGCCCTCTGTGTCCTGATAGCCGATAAGCATCTGGTCTTGTCCAGGTCAGGCTTCTGGAGCTCTCACAATCAGCCTTGCTGACAGCATAGGTTCATAGCCATGGTGGTTCATGCTCACACTGTCCTGATGGAAAACCCCTTTACATGTCTGTGTCCACTTCCTTCCCACTGGGATAAACAGTGAATTAGAAGCTAAATTAGGAAGTTAGGTGATTTTCCTCTGCACAGTAACCATGTGAACGCAAGGCCATTGAGCAGATGCCTTTGAAAGTCAGATGGCCATTCACTAGCCATTCTAGAATGCTATGTCATCTAAGAGAGTGCAGTTATTTCTCAAGTGGAAACAAATCTATAACATCCTATAAACTAGATTGCAAAATAATTGTAGTTGTCTTTTCTTTTACATGATCTCAAAAGATAGCTATGTATACTGTTTTCAAATGTGGAATAGAGAAGAATTCCCTAGTTGTCAGTGGTTAGGGTTGTAGTGGACTCCATTGCAGTGGCCACAGATTTTATCCCTGGTCAGGGAACTCAAATTCCACATGCCCTGTGACATGGTCAGAAAACAACAAAACATTGCCTAGAAAAATTAGGGAAGACCTACACAAATGGAGAGACATATTTTACAAATATAAAATGTGGAACAGGAAGGAACCTGTGCCCAGTGATAGCTCCTGAGCTCCTTAAGAGACAGAATTTATGGAGAATCAATCATGGAAGAAAATCCAAATGCTTTTCAATCTTGCTCAGGTGTTTTCCAGATACTAAAGTCCTTTCCTGTGTCTCTCTCTTCTTTTTTTTTAATCCAATTTTGGACACTTTTATTGGTTTTTATTTATTTATTTTCATCCATCTTTATTCTTTGGCCTGTGTGGGCCTCCCATCACAGTGGCCTCTCTCATTGCAGAGCACTACTCTGGGTGCATGCGCTCTGGAGCCCTGGCTTGATATTGGACCCACCGGTCCAGCTGCTCTGCAGCACATGGGATCTTCCTGGGCCAGGGATCCAACCGGTGCCCCTTTCACTGCAAGGGGGGCTCTTTACCCACTGGACCACCAGGAAAGCCCTCCTGTGTCTCTTTTATTCTCCCAGATTTCCTACTCAAAAATCTAAATGTGGAGAAACAATCCAAACAAGAGGCCACAGGCTAACCTAAGCCATGATGACGATGCACGTAATGCCCTCTGTGTCCTGATAGCCGATAAGCATCTGGTCTTGTCCAGGTCAGGCTTCTGGAGCTCTCACAATCAGCCTTGCTGACAGCATAGGTTCATAGCCATGGTGGTTCATGCTCACACTGTCCTGATGGAAAACCCCTTTACATGTCTGTGTCCACTTCCTTCCCACTGGGATAAACAGTGAATTAGAAGCTAAATTAGGAAGTTAGGTGATTTTCCTCTGCACAGTAACCATGTGAACGCAAGGCCATTGAGCAGATGCCTTTGAAAGTCAGATGGCCATTCACTAGCCATTCTAGAATGCTATGTCATCTAAGAGAGTGCAGTTATTTCTCAAGTGGAAACAAATCTATAACATCCTATAAACTAGATTGCTTTGGGTTAAAATAGTCTTATTGGCTCAATTCTGTATCTGTTTTATTTTTGATCCCAGTATGTAAAACCCCACTTTAATCCATCAACATCTGATTATTTGCACATAAGTTTTCATCAGAGCCTTAGCGGCCTCAAATCCATTCAAAGATCGATCTGATACAAACCATGAATCATTAAGAAAACAAAAAAGACATCCCCGCTTCTCCCTGTCACACCGTCGCCGGCCCCAGCCTCTTTATTCTCCTGGGCTTCAACAGTGTCTCTAGTCCGATCAGCTTCCCCAGTCTTGTCATCTTCCTCCTGCTCCTCTCTCACCCAGTTCAGGAGGGATTCTCCGAAATCCCTCACAGCAACATCCTTGTGATGACTGACTTTGGACTGTGTCTCAGTTTTTATGTGAGAACTTGTCCCTCTCCACTCACTTACAATCCTAGAGTTGGCAATCTGCCCCTAATACCAAGAATGAGGAATTCACAATGGTAGGTCCCGCCAACCTCTCCCCTTCATAGACTTGCATTCTGCGTCTAACGAAGTTCCTGGATATGGTCTGGCTGCTGACTGGCCTCCTGGATTTCTGATGGATGTGGAATCTTTTTCCATGCTCCACCTTTCACAACTCCCTAGTTACTTTGTCCTGCAGGCCCTGACACAAAATGCTTGCTGAGACCACCCTGTTGATATTTGCGCATCCTTCTGATTCCTTGCTTTGTCTTCCAGAAAGAACTTCCTCATGACCCCTAGGATTATCTTTTCGCAAATTTGTCCATTTGCAGCATCTTAGATAGAAGCATCTGGTCTTGTCCAGGCATTGGCTCAAAATTCACTAGTTCCATTCTAGATGGAAAACCCTTTACATGTCTGTGTCCACTTCCTTCCCACTGGGATAAACAGTGAATTAGAAGCTAAATTAGGAAGTTAGGTGATTTTCCTCTGCACAGTAACCATGTGAACGCAAGGCCATTGAGCAGATGCCTTTGAAAGTCAGATGGCCATTCACTAGCCATTCTAGAATGCTATGTCATCTAAGAGAGTGCAGTTATTTCTCAAGTGGAAACAAATCTATAACATCCTATAAACTAGATTGCTTTGGGTTAAAATAGTCTTATTGGCTCAATTCTGTATCTGTTTTATTTTTGATCCCAGTATGTAAAACCCCACTTTAATCCATCAACATCTGATTATTTGCACATAAGTTTTCATCAGAGCCTTAGCGGCCTCAAATCCATTCAAAGATCGATCTGATACAAACCATGAATCATTAAGAAAACAAAAAAGACATCCCCGCTTCTCCCTGTCACACCGTCGCCGGCCCCAGCCTCTTTATTCTCCTGGGCTTCAACAGTGTCTCTAGTCCGATCAGCTTCCCCAGTCTTGTCATCTTCCTCCTGCTCCTCTCTCACCCAGTTCAGGAGGGATTCTCCGAAATCCCTCACAGCAACATCCTTGTGATGACTGACTTTGGACTGTGTCTCAGTTTTTATGTGAGAACTTGTCCCTCTCCACTCACTTACAATCCTAGAGTTGGCAATCTGCCCCTAATACCAAGAATGAGGAATTCACAATGGTAGGTCCCGCCAACCTCTCCCCTTCATAGACTTGCATTCTGCGTCTAACGAAGTTCCTGGATATGGTCTGGCTGCTGACTGGCCTCCTGGATTTCTGATGGATGTGGAATCTTTTTCCATGCTCCACCTTTCACAACTCCCTAGTTACTTTGTCCTGCAGGCCCTGACACAAAATGCTTGCTGAGACCACCCTGTTGATATTTGCGGCCGCATCCTTCTGATTCCTTGCTTTGTCTTCCAGAAAGAACTTCCTCATGACCCCTAGAACTGAGTTCCCTCCTCAGGTCTTCTTTAACGCAGGGAATAGCTGTGGTTCCAAAACCCAGTCCATTTGCAGACATCTTATTCATCTGCAATTAACAAGGATTCTATCCAACCCCATCCTAATTTATGATCCATCAGATTCTCCTGGTTATACAGATCAGAAATCCATAGATTGTCTCAAGTCATAGGAATTTGGTACAAGACTCCTGCACAGAATTATATCCATTTGATTCTCTGAGCAAGGCTGACCTTAGCAAGCAGCTGGACCATGGAATTTTTTACTCTGAAAACTAATATTAACTTGACTCAGCTACTCCACATGTACTCTCTTCAGAGCTGACTTATTACCTGGCTTATTTATTCTCTATTCTCTGTTTCTTAGTGTGTGCTCTCAAACCTTTAGCTTCTCATAATTCCAGGGATCCTGGTTCTACATCATAACTTCTAGAATTTCAGCCCCTTTCAACAACTACCTCATTTTCTGGCTATTTCTAACATACACTTTCACAGAAGGGAAATCTGGTAGTTTAAGCTCATCTTTTCACATAAACCCATACAACAGTTCACTGGCTCACGTGAATTTGCTGTCCTTGGGGTACTTGATCTCTGAAATCCCACCTCTTAAGGCATCATGCCAGGTATAAGGTATTTTTTGCTTTTGTTTCACAATATAACTGGAGTCTTCTTTTAACTCCTTCTCAAAGACCCTTTAGAGTTCTATTGTCTTATTATATCAAGGTGTTATAATAGCACTGAAAGTGAAAGTGTTAGTCACTCAATCATGTCCGATTCTTTGCAACCCCATGGAGATTCCTGCTATCCCACCAGGCTCCTCTGTCCATGGAATCCGCTAGGCAGGAATACTGGAAATGTGTTGCCATTCCCTCCTCCAAGGGATCTTCCCAACCCAGAAATCGAAGCCAGGTCTCCTGCACTGCAGGCAGATTCTTTACTATCTGAGCTACCAGGGAAGTCCCATATAATGGCCCTACTGAAACAGTTTTTCATTTGAGTTCAGACACTCTTCATCTTATTCCATTTTTGGAGTAAATGAAGAAAATGATCCCTGAAATATTAAAACATAGCCAATTTCCTTATCTGAGCATTCAGAGACATTTTGTCATCTGACAGGATTCACTCTGTGCAATTTTAATTGTAAATGTGGAAATTCATACTGATAACATTACTTTTAATCCTTTTATAATCAAAAAGGAAATTTTGGTAAAAGAACATATTTTTCAAAGACAAAGCCTGAGGATCTATAATTTATTAACTGTCACTCAGTGCCTTGGGACAGAGGTTTACACACTTGTCAGGAAGGGGACAGGTGGTAAGTATTTTAGGCTGTGTGGGCCATGTGTTCTCTGTTGCAACTCGTTCCCTCTGCCATCGTAACACAAAAGAAACTGCAGACAGCAAACGGCAGAAACTGCAAACTGCAGATGTGAATTGCTATAGGTGTGTTTCAATAAAACTTTATTTACACATACTGAAATGTGAATTCATTTATAATTTTCACATGTCACAAAATTTCTCTCTTCTTTTTTTTCCTGGCCATTTGAAAAAATAAAAATGATTCTTAAATCAAGGACAGACAAAAACAGGTTACAGGTCTGGTTTGTCATCACTGGCCCAGGACACTAAATAGTTTTCAAAGCTCTTGCAAAAATGAGGGACACATTTGTGCGGTATAAAGAAACAGTACTCTTTGGTTCTTTTTATTGTTTATTTTTAAATTAATCAAACATACCCTCATATTTATCAGGTTCTATTGTCCTACCTTGCTGAACAGTATAGCTGTTAGTGTCATTTTATCTTTATTCCAGGTTATTTGAGACACTCCAGTCCCTGTTTTGGTCAATATTTGGACTCATCAACTTGTATGTGACCAATGTCAAAGCACAGCACGAATTCACCGAGTTTGTTGGCGCCACCATGTTTGGGACCTACAATGTCATCTCTCTGGTCGTCCTACTTAACATGTTAATAGCTATGATGAATAATTCTTACCAACTTATTGCTGTAAGTTGAATAACTCCCTTCCTAGAACGTATTCTTGTTAGGTCTATGCCATCCTGTTATAATAGGGAATATAATCAGTAACTGCTATGAATGGAAACAAATCAGAATTATAATATAGATGGTCAATGTGATGTTTCTAAGCACTATTACCATACTTGGCTACATACTAACTTAATTTTTCATACTGATGTTTTCATATGCGATTATACTAAATCTAGCCTGCAAGGCAGTCACTGGCTATGGCAAGCAGTAGATGAGCTATGGACTGTGAACAGGCAACTTCTCTCTATGCAGTGTCCTCTGGGCTTTGCTTTGTCTCTGACCATCTAATCTACAATCTTGATATAAGAAAACTCATACCAGCTTGAGAAGGTACAAGATCTAGCCCAGAGAGGAGTCTGAGTGAAAAAGCACAGGATTTGCATTGAGGAGTAACACTGGATGCTGCAGCAGACCATACAATGCATGCTAAGTCACTAAATCGTGTCTGACTCTTGGCAACCTCATGGACTGTCACGCATCAGGCTCCTCTGTCCATGGGCTTCTCCAGGCAAGAATACTCGGGTGGGTGGACATGCCCTCCTCCAGAGAATACACAATAGCATATGTGTTTATTTGAAACTCTAGAGTGCAAACAGCTTAGCTTAGTTATTCATCCATTCAATAAATTCTTATGAAGTGCCTATTCTTATGAAGTGCCAGGCACAGTTCAAGAAACTAGAAATACTGCAATGAGCAAGAACGACAAAGCCCTTTATCCCCTGGAACTCACACACTAGTGATCTGTGTCTGTGGCCATTAGCAACAGTGACAGAACAAATCTGTCCTGCAATGAAATATATTTCTCAAGACTTCCATATGTATACTTGAGACAAAGAGCATCTTATAAGAATAATTACGGGTTGGCCACTTACTCCATAAATAATTGCAACTGTATGGCATCTTTGAATCTATCCCTAATCCTCTGGGGTGTCATTATTGTTATTTTGAGAAGCAGCACTCCCAATTTTATCTAAACTCTCTTTATGGAAGCAAGACACCTGTCACAGATGAAAAACTGCAAAAGAAATAAGAATAAATGAAGTTTATTTACTGAGTCCCAGATTAAAGTGTTCCCACTGAATATACTTAGGTCCAGGGTAGGTGGCACAGCAATAAAGAATCTGCCTGCTGATGGAAGCGATGCAGGAGAAGTGGGTTTGATTGCTGGGTTGAGAAGATCCCCTGGAGAAGGATATGGCAACCCACTCCTACGTTCTTGCCTGGAAAATTCCATGGACAGAGGAGTTTGGTGGGCTATGGTACATGGGACACGACTGAGCACACATGCACAGGCATACTTACGTCCTAAGAGTTGTGGGTGAATATCTGAATTTGTGGAACTTCATTTAAGGTCTCACAAATCTGAAACTTTTTAGATTTCAGAAATTTTGTATTCCTCTAATCAACACATTTGCCAAGTGTGGATTCAATTTTCCATACCACACTTCCAAAAATGTTAGAAAGCCTTGGATTATCAAGCTATATGCAGTAAAACTGTATGCACAATCTGAAAGTGAAAGTGTTAGTCTCTCAGTCATGTCCAGCTCTTTGCAACCCCATGAACTGTACCCGGGCCAGGCTTCTCTGTCCAGGGCATCCTTCAGGCAAGAATATTGGACTGGGTAGCTATTCCCTTCTCCAAGGGATCTTCCTGACCCAAGAATCGAAGCTGGGTCCTCCTGCATTGCAGGTAGATTCTTTACCATCTGAGTCACTGGGAAGCCCTGGGTCCTATACAACATTGAATGTATCAGTTACATCTAGAAGAGAGAATTGCTCAGGAAGAGTACAATATTTTCTTTTGCTTCTCTGTGGGGTGTGTCTTTCTAGGTGACTTGCAAAGATGAGGATGATCTTCAGATCCTATTTTTGTTTCTCCCAAATTTTAAAGCTACTTGTGATTAGAGCAGGCACTGAGAACCTGAGACAGGTGTGACTCCAGCAGCCTGCATGTGATGCCTCCTTGGAGCATGAACATGCCAAGTATTTGATCTTCTCCAGTCCCACGACGGCAGAATTTACCCTCAGGTCGTTCTTTGTCCTGCTACCCTCAACTCCAGAGCTCTAGGGTAGAGCATGAAAGAAAGAGGAATATGTAAGAGTTGAAAGGCCAAAGTGATCATGCAGACCACGTCTAAAGCCCGCTTCTCATTCATGCCTCTTTCCAAAGGTCCAGTATTTGCCAGACAGATGTGTGACTTTAGGGCTACACAGAATAATGAAGTCCTTGCCCTGAAGAGAAAAGTAATGTAGGAGAAACAACACATTCAATAAATAATTTCAATATGGAGACAAAGAACTGGAGAATGTGATAAAGGTACACAAAAGACAACAGTAGCCTGGGCTGGGCAGAGGAGGCAGCTGAGGTTGAGGGGAATCAGGGCTGGCTCCGGGGAGAGGAAATACCTAGGCTCCATTTAAGGTCTCACAAATCTGAAACTTTAGATTTCAGAAATTTTGTATTCCTCTAATCAACACATTTGCCAAGTGTGGATTCAATTTTCCATACCACACTTCCAAAAATGTTAGAAAGCCTTGGATTATCAAGCTATATGCAGTAAACTGTATTCACAATCTGAAAGTGAAAGTGTTAGTCTCTCAGTCATGTCCAGCTCTTTGCAACCCCATGAACTGTACCCGGGCCAGGCTTCTCTGTCCAGGGCATCCTTCAGGCAAGAATATTGGACTGGGTAGCTATTCCCTTCTCCAAGGGATCTTCCTGACCCAAGAATCGAAGCTGGGTCCTCCTGCATTGCAGGTAGATTCTTTACCATCTGAGTCACTGGGGAAGCCCTGGGTCCTATACAACATTGAATGTATCAGTTACATCTAGAAGAGAGAATTGCTCAGGAAGAGTACAATATTTTCTTTTTGCTTCTCTGTGGGGTGTGTCTTTCTAGGTGACTTGCAAAGATGAGGATGATCTTCAGATCCTATTTTTGTTTCTCCCAAATTTTAAAGCTACTTGTGATTAGAGCAGGCACTGAGAACCTGAGACAGGTGTGACTCCAGCAGCCTGCATGTGATGCCTCCTTGGAGCATGAACATGCCAAGTATTTGATCTTCTCCAGTCCCACGACGGCAGAATTTACCCTCAGGTCGTTCTTTGTCCTGCTACCCTCAACTCCAGAGCTCTAGGGTAGAGCATGAAAGAAAGAGGAATATGTAAGAGTTGAAAGGCCAAAGTGATCATGCAGACCACGTCTAAAGCCCGCTTCTCATTCATGCCTCTTTCCAAAGGTCCAGTATTTGCCAGACAGATGTGTGACTTTAGGGCTACACAGAATAATGAAGTCCTTGCCCTGAAGAGAAAAGTAATGTAGGAGAAACAACACATTCAATAAATAATTTCAATATGGAGACAAAGAACTGGAGAATGTGATAAAGGTACACAAAAGACAACAGTAGCCTGGGCTGGGCAGAGGAGGCAGCTGAGGTTGAGGGGAATCAGGGCTGGCTCCGGGGAGAGGAAATACCTAGGCTCCATTTAAGCATTAACTAAGGGTTAGGAAATGGCAAATCACTCCAGTATTCTAACCTGGGAAACCCCATGGACAGAGGAACCTGGCGGGCTATAGTCCATGGGGTCACAGACAGTCAGACACAACTTAGCAATTAAATGACAACAAGGAAAAGATGGCAGCAGAGGTGACTTTGGTCATCACCAGCCTGGAACTTCTCACCACAGCTTTTCCAACCACTCGGTGGTTAGATATTGTTATGGACTGTTTCAGAATCCCAAGCCTTGAACCAAGGAAGAGTCTGCTTTGTGACAGAAGTAACAGAACATAATGATGTCAGGATAAGAATAAGAAGGAGCAGAAGCTACCCTCAGGGCAACATTTCACCTATGCAACTGCCTTTGTATGGCCTGAAGCCAACTTTACTCAGTTCCATTCTCCATGGTGGCAGCAAACAGTATCTACTTTCCTTTTCAATGCAGAATTGATGCCCTTGTTTAGAAAGACAGGGAAGGAAATAGAAATGGGAGAGGAGAGACAGGGAAGGGAAGCTATAGTCCATGCTTCCATCTATCAATCCATCCATCCAATCAGACATCTGCTAAGCAACAATGAAGACGAGGCATTTTTTAGACATGGTGACTCCTGTTGAAAGCATGATCTGTCCAATGTCTAGACTAAAATCCACATTATTCAGAGTAGAAATGTATGCAAACACTGTACACACTCAGCAGCACACAGCAATTTAGGGATATTAGAAAGAAGTATAGTCTAATTTTTCCTACTCTAAAACTCAAGGGTTTTTTTTTTCTTAATAATATTGGGTTGTCCAAAAATTCATTCACATTTTTCCATAACATCTTACGGTAAAACCCAAGCAAACTTTTTGACCAACCCAATATTAATGGGTTAAGATGAACTATCTTGAATTTGAATGTATGCCCAGTTTCTACCACCTCCTACTTTCCAGATTTTCTGCTTAAATAAGATTTGTGGCTAATTTAAGTCCTTGCCCTGAAGAGAAAAGTAATGTAGGAGAAACAACACATTCAATAAATAATTTCAATATGGAGACAAAGAACTGGAGAATGTGATAAAGGTACACAAAAGACAACAGTAGCCTGGGCTGGGCAGAGGAGGCAGCTGAGGTTGAGGGGAATCAGGGCTGGCTCCGGGGAGAGGAAATACCTAGGCTCCATTTAAGCATTAACTAAGGGTTAGGAAATGGCAAATCACTCCAGTATTCTAACCTGGGAAACCCCATGGACAGAGGAACCTGGCGGGCTATAGTCCATGGGGTCACAGACAGTCAGACACAACTTAGCAATTAAATGACAACAAGGAAAAGATGGCAGCAGAGGTGACTTTGGTCATCACCAGCCTGGAACTTCTCACCACAGCTTTTCCAACCACTCGGTGGTTAGATATTGTTATGGACTGTTTCAGAATCCCAAGCCTTGAACCAAGGAAGAGTCTGCTTTGTGACAGAAGTAACAGAACATAATGATGTCAGGATAAGAATAAGAAGGAGCAGAAGCTACCCTCAGGGCAACATTTCACCTATGCAACTGCCTTTGTATGGCCTGAAGCCAACTTTACTCAGTTCCATTCTCCATGGTGGCAGCAAACAGTATCTACTTTCCTTTTCAATGCAGAATTGATGCCCTTGTTTAGAAAGACAGGGAAGGAAATAGAAATGGGAGAGGAGAGACAGGGAAGGGAAGCTATAGTCCATGCTTCCATCTATCAATCCATCCATCCAATCAGACATCTGCTAAGCAACAATGAAGACGAGGCATTTTTTAGACATGGTGACTCCTGTTGAAAGCATGATCTGTCCAATGTCTAGACTAAAATCCACATTATTCAGAGTAGAAATGTATGCAAACACTGTACACACTCAGCAGCACACAGCAATTTAGGGATATTAGAAAGAAGTATAGTCTAATTTTTCCTACTCTAAAACTCAAGGGTTTTTTTTTTCTTAATAATATTGGGTTGTCCAAAAAAATTCATTCAAATTTTTCCATAACATCTTACGGTAAAACCCAAGCAAACTTTTTGACCAACCCAATATTAATGGGTTAAGATGAACTATCTTGAATTTGAATGTATGCCCAGTTTCTACCACCTCCTACTTTCCAGATTTTCTGCTTAAATAAGATTTGTGGCTAATTTAAGAGGAGACTGGCTGCCCCATATCTAATTGCCACAAATGTTCGTAAGTTTTTCCAGGAGAGGAACAAAGTGGAATCATTAATAAAGAATTAGGAGAAATGCCTCAGGCATGTGGATAGCCACTATACATACTCTTATCTGGTACTCTTTGGCCAAGGTTATGTCAAGGTTCAGTCCTGCTTGAAGACTCCTCTGTGCATTTGTCTGAGGCACTGCTGAGTTTATGCCTTTTGCCTAAAGGTGGACAAGATTTATTCAAATGGAAATATATCAAGTCTTTTATCAAGACTTTTCCTGAGAACATCAGAAGTGTGACCTGTGTGAGCCTAGGGCCTGGGGAAAACATAAAGCCTTGTTTAGGGCTAGAATCTAATGAAATAGCTAATGTAAGCCTACAATGTAGGAAATGGAGATTCGTCTTCAAGTCATAAATAATCACTGCAATCTCTTTAATGTGGAATTATTTTAAATGTGTGGTTCCTGGAAGAGGGAATAAAGAGAGCTGTGACTCCTTTCTAGGCTAAGCGGTTGTCTGTAGTTGTTTAGATGACTATCTCTGGGAGTCAGCTTTGTTTTTATAGGTAATTTAATTAATGTTCTAAGAGCCACTTCAAAGTCAGGCTCCCAGCTCTCTGTGAGGTTTATCTCACCTTATTAAGAAACCTGTCAGCACTTGTCATTTTCTCATGGTCAGGACCATGCGGATATAGAATGGAAATTTGCTCGAACAAAGCTTTGGATGAGTTATTTTGAAGAAGGTGGTACCCTTCCTACTCCCTTCAATGTCATTCCGAGCCCCAAGTCTCTCTGGTACCTGATCAAGTGGATATGGACACACCTGTGCAAGAAAAAGATGAGAAGAAAGCCAGAAAGTTTTGGAACCATAGGGGTAAGACCACAGCGTGTGTTGGTATTACCTTTTTTTCATTTCTGTGCTTGAGTATGTTTGCATTCTTTAATGAATCTGTTTGCCTTTTAGCCTTTTTGTTCTCAGCAGTTGCACTTGGTATACATTTATTACACAGTTTTTGTGTTTAAGGAGCTTCCCTGGTGGCTCAGCGATAAAGAATTCACCTGCAATGCAGGAGATCCCTGAATCAGGGAAGACCCCCTGGAGTAGGAAATGGCAAGCCACTCCAGTATTCTTGCTTGGGAAAATCCCATGGACAGAGGAGCCTAGTGGGCTACAGTCTGTGGGGTCCCAAAGGTGTTGGACACAACTAAGTGACTAAAAACAACATTATGTCTAAGAAACTGCCTGATAAACTATGGTTCACTGTGGTTTAACAAACCCATTTCCTCCACCAAAGGTAGTCCACTGTTATTTTAATAGGAACCACACTGTACATAGGCTTCTCCTAGACCCAGCAGTCAGAGTTTGGGAAACTAGTACATTCTCCCTTGGAACCTTAATTTCTAGTTCTATTCATTGTAACCTGGGGTTACTTGTGGCATGGCTGATTCATTGCTGTTTCTCTGGGTTATAAGGGAATTGTCTGTTTCAATCACCTCATATTCTTACTGCCTAACCAATGGCCCCTGCAAAGAGCACAGAATGCTTGACGAAAAACTTCTCAATTCGATGATGAACAACTATTATAACTTGAAAAATGCTGTGCCTTATTCAAGCACAGTGATTTCAGAATCTATTCAATGCTCGACATTTGGCTTCTACTCCCAGTTATATTAAACACCAAGAAGTTGTGTTTGTAAAAAATACTAGGATGACTCAGAGTCATGCACCTGCTCTACTGGAAAAGTTTACTTCCCTAAGGACCTTTCTTTCATATTGAAAAGCAAGAATTCAAGCAGCTCCACCAGAAAAGGCATGGATTTAAAGCTTCCCAACCAGACCACTGACATAAGTCATTCTTCATTTCTTCCTCACTCGGTTTCCTCATTTTCAAAGTTCTCAGAGTGATGTTTTAGGAATGGATAACTTAGCATTCATTAGTCACTTGGGCCTTCTCAGAGAAACTGCCTTGGAAGTATTCTAATATGCCTTTCTATTAGAATCATCTAGTGATGTCAGTTATTTAATTAAAAACCTAACTCATTTTTAATTTGATTTAGCTGAGTTTATGACTGCTAGTTATGCCCTTAGTAATCTTTCTTACTGATTACCTTCACCGCCCACCAGGCATTGTTCTCAGCATCAAACAGAGCTTTCTCTCGTGGAAGTGGCATTGATTGTCCTGTCATATAGGTGACAATTCTAATTCTCAAGAAAAGTTGACTGGCAGGGAAGTAGAAATACAGAGAGGTGTTTGGGAGAGGCAGCTATATTCTTTCCTAGAAATCATCACTCCATGAACTTGGAATTCAGGCATCTCTTTGATCTTGGAAATGAAAGTCATTATAATGAAGTCCTATCTTGCAATCCTCACACTAATTCATAGATTTTATCACCTATCTTGGAGCTAACTTATTTTATACCAAGTGTTTAATTTCTCTCTTAAAAATAAGTTAAATTTATTGAAACATACAGTTGTAAAATTAAATGTAATGACTTGGATTTAACAAGCAATTACTGTAGATTTTCCACATACCAGGAAGCGAGTTAGGAATGAGAAGTGGATGGAGGTATATGAAGGTATGGTTTCCATTCTTGATTTTTCCACTGATTTTAATGTAGGGGACATGGATCTGAGAGTATTTTACTATAATATGTGTTGCATGATATATTTAACATGACCATATAGTTATATTCAAGATACCATGAGAACACCATAAGAAGTAGTTCATGTCTTCCCTGAGATAAACAGAAAAGGATCTGAAAGAAGCTAGACTCTGGCTTGCTCCTTCCATATCAAAATATACTCGTCCCTTTTTTTATCTTATTCTTAAAATTCATAAGAAACTGCAAAATTTATGCTCATCTTTCTACTATTAATTAAACACCAGAAGTTGGGCCTAGTCATCAGAGAAACTGCATTAAAAGAAGTAATTTCTTCCCAACCAGACCACTGACATAAGTCATTCTTCATTTCTTCCTCACTCGGTTTCCTCATTTTCAAAGTTCTCAGAGTGATGTTTTAGGAATGGATAACTTAGCATTCATTAGTCACTTGGGCCTTCTCAGAGAAACTGCCTTGGAAGTATTCTAATATGCCTTTCTATTAGAATCATCTAGTGATGTCAGTTATTTAATTAAAAACCTAACTCATTTTTAATTTGATTTAGCTGAGTTTATGACTGCTAGTTATGCCCTTAGTAATCTTTCTTACTGATTACCTTCACCGCCCACCAGGCATTGTTCTCAGCATCAAACAGAGCTTTCTCTCGTGGAAGTGGCATTGATTGTCCTGTCATATAGGTGACAATTCTAATTCTCAAGAAAAGTTGACTGGCAGGGAAGTAGAAATACAGAGAGGTGTTTGGGAGAGGCAGCTATATTCTTTCCTAGAAATCATCACTCCATGAACTTGGAATTCAGGCATCTCTTTGATCTTGGAAATGAAAGTCATTATAATGAAGTCCTATCTTGCAATCCTCACACTAATTCATAGATTTTATCACCTATCTTGGAGCTAACTTATTTTATACCAAGTGTTTAATTTCTCTCTTAAAAATAAGTTAAATTTATTGAAACATACAGTTGTAAAATTAAATGTAATGACTTGGATTTAACAAGCAATTACTGTAGATTTTCCACATACCAGGAAGCGAGTTAGGAATGAGAAGTGGATGGAGGTATATGAAGGTATGGTTTCCATTCTTGATTTTTCCACTGATTTTAATGTAGGGGACATGGATCTGAGAGTATTTTACTATAATATGTGTTGCATGATATATTTAACATGACCATATAGTTATATTCAAGATACCATGAGAACACCATAAGAAGTAGTTCATGTCTTCCCTGAGATAAACAGAAAAGGATCTGAAAGAAGCTAGACTCTGGCTTGCTCCTTCCATATCAAAATATACTCGTCCCTTTTTTTATCTTATTCTTAAAATTCATAAGAAACTGATTTAATCTATTCCTGAAAAGATATTAATAACTAGTACTATCTTCTTATGCTTTCTCTCATAGGAGTATTTTGATTGAAAGAGACTTTCAGGGGCCCAAACTAAAAGCCATACTCAAAAGAAATTTGTCTTTAATATTTTAATTTTAGGCCATAACAGAAGGAATCTTGGGCTTTGAGATGCCATGGAACTTATAACAAAACACAGGGCCCTGCTCTAATATTTTAAGAGAGCCATCTGTGCACCACCGAAATGATGGAGGACCGCTCTAAGAATCGGACTTCCAACTCTCCCTCCCGTCCCCCAGAATCCTCCCACTGTTGACATATTTTTAGGAAGATATCACCATCATTTCTCAGATGCTAAGAGGAGCTTAACTTTTGGGCTTTCCTATGAAAGTGGTGATTCAAAGGTAAATAGCAGAAGTTAAAGCGCTTTCTTTTCTATACATTCCTGGTCAGAAAAACACATTTCTTTTCCTATGTCTATCTCTAATTTTGAATTCTTTTTAATTCATTTTTTTAGCTTCACAGAGTTTTGTTGTTTACTGCCAAACATCAACATGAATGAACCATAGGTATACATATGTACATTTGAATATTTTGATCCAAGCTGATGTACAGCAAGATACTTTACACTTCATTAGGACCTCAAATCACTCCTTTTTCCGTAACTATGTAAATTTTCCTAACCTTTGGTAATGGATATCCTGTGCTTTTGGAATTAATGACAGACTACATCAATATTGTGAATTGTCTCTCTTTTCTTCATCCTCATCCTGTTCTCTATCCTGCCTCTTCCCTGCTAAGCTGAGGCTCTGGACAGGCACCAACCTAACAGACTCAATATTATACATTTAATGGTTTTTTCCATTCTTGATTTTTCCACTGATTTTAATGTAGGGGACATGGATCTGAGAGTATTTTACTATAATATGTGTTGCATGATATATTTAACATGACCATATAGTTATATTCAAGATACCATGAGAACACCATAAGAAGTAGTTCATGTCTTCCCTGAGATAAACAGAAAAGGATCTGAAAGAAGCTAGACTCTGGCTTGCTCCTTCCATATCAAAATATACTCGTCCCTTTTTTTATCTTATTCTTAAAATTCATAAGAAACTGATTTAATCTATTCTTGAAAAGATAATAATAACTAGTACTATCTTCTTATGCTTTCTCTCATAGGAGTATTTTGATTGAAAGAGACTTTCAGGGGCCCAAACTAAAAGCCATACTCAAAAGAAATTTGTCTTTAATATTTTAATTTTAGGCCATAACAGAAGGAATCTTGGGCTTTGAGATGCCATGGAACTTATAACAAAACACAGGGCCCTGCTCTAATATTTTAAGAGAGCCATCTGTGCACCACCGAAATGATGGAGGACCGCTCTAAGAATCGGACTTCCAACTCTCCCTCCCGTCCCCCAGAATCCTCCCACTGTTGACATATTTTTAGGAAGATATCACCATCATTTCTCAGATGCTAAGAGGAGCTTAACTTTTGGGCTTTCCTATGAAAGTGGTGATTCAAAGGTAAATAGCAGAAGTTAAAGCGCTTTCTTTTCTATACATTCCTGGTCAGAAAAACACATTTCTTTTCCTATGTCTATCTCTAATTTTGAATTCTTTTTAATTCATTTTTTTAGCTTCACAGAGTTTTGTTGTTTACTGCCAAACATCAACATGAATGAACCATAGGTATACATATGTACATTTGAATATTTTGATCCAAGCTGATGTACAGCAAGATACTTTACACTTCATTAGGACCTCAAATCACTCCTTTTTCCGTAACTATGTAAATTTTCCTAACCTTTGGTAATGGATATCCTGTGCTTTTGGAATTAATGACAGACTACATCAATATTGTGAATTGTCTCTCTTTTCTTCATCCTCATCCTGTTCTCTATCCTGCCTCTTCCCTGCTAAGCTGAGGCTCTGGACAGGCACCAACCTAACAGACTCAATATTATACATTTACTCTTTACCTAAACTGCATTTCCACAATGAGAAGGACATATTTTGGTTTCCATACTCTAAGGTGAGTTTTATACATTTAGGTTTTAGATAGAAATAAACCATACGTATTATTTGTAAAGAAAAACAAGAAAACATAAGATAAATAAAAAGTAAATTAAGAAACTTGTAATATTAATGGAGGAGTTAATGGTAAAGAACACGCCTACCAATTTAGCAGACGCAAGGGATGCAGGTTTGACCCCTAGGTTGGGAAGATCCCCTGGAGAAGGAAATGGCAACCCACTCCAGTGTTCTTGCCTGAAGAATTCCGCAGACAAAGATGCCTGGCAGGTTACAGTCCATGGGGTTGCGAAGAGTTGGAAACGACTGAGCACTGCACGAAAATGCATGAGAAAATAATTCTAAGAGTGAGCGCTGTGAAATCATTTCAATTTGGTTAATCCACTTTATAGTCCATTGTGTAGACAGATGAAGACAAGGAGATGGATACAGGTGACTTTGAAGTACTATTGGCAGTCAGTTTGTATAACAAAGGCACAAGCTTATTAGATTGCATAACACTTCAAAGGAACCTTAGAAATCATTTAGCTCAACTATTTCCTTAAAAAAAAAGAGAAAGAAAGAAAGCTCTTTTACCTTCCTCAGTGTTTTGGCTGAGAGAGCTGAGCAAAAACTCGAGTCTCTTGGGTCCCTATCCTATAAGCTTTCCATCGCCCCCTCTTGCTTCCCTTAGAACCTTGCAAGCATACCTGCCATGTGTGTCCAGCTTTTGATTTTTCTCAATGCCTTTTGCAGAGCCCACCATTGTTTTCCTCTGCCTCTTAGATTCCTGTGCCCAAAAGTCTTTGGTTAACAGGCTGGCCTATCTTCTGTTCCCATTTCAACCCTGCTTCACATTTTTGAAGTCGAAAATGAAGCTGACCTGGCAGTAGAGTTTATACATTCTTAGAGGTAGTTTCTCTAAACCTTCCCATTTGTGATTCACAGACGCTTGTCACCAGTAGCCACCTGAATGTCACCCTGTTGCTCCCTCCCTTCTGCCCTGAACCAGATGCTCTCAGGGTTACTGATTGGCCTTGGTCTGGGAGTCCCATCACTGGTGATCTTATCTTGCGATTTATGGCCTCTGGGTAATACTGATGTTACAACTAGCCTGAAAAACTCATTAACTTCTTTTTTTTTTTTTATCTTTGGACTTCCTTTTTATGGGTGACTGGGAGTTCCAGGTAAATTAACCTTTCATTTGGAATACTTTATGGAAAAAAGCAGAAATAAAGCAGAAATGCTTCACTAAGTGACACTTTATTTGTGGGAAGCAAGCCCAGAAGGAGAGATGCCTTGTTTCTGGGAAATCATGAAAATCCCACCAAAGAGGCAGCCTATTGAAAGTGCAATCATAAAATAAGCAACATTTTATAACTTCTGGTTTTACAGTATAGGTTTTTCTATTACTAGTTGAATTTTAACACATTTTATCAGCAAATACCCTTCTCAGTATTAAAACACTGTTTCTCAAACTTTAGTGTGTCCTAGAATCATCAGAAATTTCCATTTTAACAAGCACTTCCAGCTTGTAACTTGAATTAGAAATTCCCGTTAAAAAAAGCACTGCTATCTGGCTCAGCTTTTTAAACTAAAGGCCAGTGCTTGCATTTATTGTCCAAGAGGTCTAGACCATTTGAAATTTCCCGCAAAAGATATTAGTGCAATAAGATGTCACCAGGGTTTAATTAATAAGAGATATTTTTCATGCAATAGACCAGTTTTCCAAACAGAATGCTCAAATTAAAGGGTAATACAGTGAACCAAAAACAAAAAACAAAAAACCATTGGCATTTTAACCAAGTCATTAAAAAATGGCCCTAGCTTGTGTTTTCTACTTTCTTGCTTTCTCTGGAGCACATCAAGGGGAAAACATGAAACGCCATCGATCTTAGGGTCACTCAGCATCACTCAGCTCTGGGGCTGCAGATGGGTTACTCATGCCTGACCAGTTGCCAGAGAAATATAGTCAGTTAAGTCACCACACAGAGCTTGGAGAAGTGAATAGATTAATACACCTATCATTTCTAAAAGAAAAGTACTAATAGCACTTGCCTTTCAGACTTCATTTTTTATGAATATTATCAAAACGCATTTTCCCTTAATCTTCATGACTTTCTGTATGCCTACCAACAAATCTTCCAGTTGTGACTGTGTTCACACATGGGTACCTGTCAATCCCTAATACACTGCTGTAAATGGCCTCTGGGTAATACTGATGTTACAACTAGCCTGAAACTCACTCTTTGGACTTCCTTTATGGGTGACTGGGAGTTCCAGGTAAATTAACCTTTCATTTGGAATACTTTATGGAAAAAGCAGAAATAAGCAGAAATGCTTCACTAAGTGACACTTTATTTGTGGGAAGCAAGCCCAGAAGGAGAGATGCCTTGTTTCTGGGAAATCATGAAAATCCCACCAAAGAGGCAGCCTATTGAAAGTGCAATCATAAAATAAGCAACATTTTATAACTTCTGGTTTTACAGTATAGGTTTTTCTATTACTAGTTGAATTTTAACACATTTTATCAGCAAATACCCTTCTCAGTATTAAAACACTGTTTCTCAAACTTTAGTGTGTCCTAGAATCATCAGAAATTTCCATTTTAACAAGCACTTCCAGCTTGTAACTTGAATTAGAAATTCCCGTTAAAAAAAGCACTGCTATCTGGCTCAGCTTTTTAAACTAAAGGCCAGTGCTTGCATTTATTGTCCAAGAGGTCTAGACCATTTGATTCCAGCAAAAAGATATTAGTGCAATAAGATGTCACCAGGGTTTAATTAATAAGAGATATTTTTCATGCAATAGACCAGTTTTCCAAACAGAATGCTCAAATTAAAGGGTAATACAGTGAACCAAAAACAAAAAACAAAAAACCATTGGCATTTTAACCAAGTCATTAAAAAATGGCCCTAGCTTGTGTTTTCTACTTTCTTGCTTTCTCTGGAGCACATCAAGGGGAAAACATGAAACGCCATCGATCTTAGGGTCACTCAGCATCACTCAGCTCTGGGGCTGCAGATGGGTTACTCATGCCTGACCAGTTGCCAGAGAAATATAGTCAGTTAAGTCACCACACAGAGCTTGGAGAAGTGAATAGATTAATACACCTATCATTTCTAAAAGAAAAGTACTAATAGCACTTGCCTTTCAGACTTCATTTTTTATGAATATTATCAAAACGCATTTTCCCTTAATCTTCATGACTTTCTGTATGCCTACCAACAAATCTTCCAGTTGTGACTGTGTTCACACATGGGTACCTGTCAATCCCTAATACACTGCTGTAAGATTTGCCGACAGGACCTTTTAATTAAATGTTCTTTCCCTAGTGACCATCTAAAGGACTGAATTTCTTCTTGGGTTAGATCCTGAATACTTGCTCTGATAAAGCAATCTTCAGCCTTTTATATCTTTATTTTTATATGCTTAGAAAGTATGTTTATGGAGAACAATATGTAGACCCATCTGGAAATGAGACCTACTCCAGTCTCTACAGAGAGATCACAGCCTGCAGGGCCCCTTGCTTTTTCACTTCTTTTGCTTTGTTTTAAGTAAGAACATAGCCAGATGCCCCTATTCGGGGATTCACTGAGCAAAGCAGAGAATAACAGGCATAATTCATGGGCTTAAAATCAGTGATAGACACAAACCAGAGTGGAAAGGGGAGAAAATGCACTGACAATGGACTGCAGGGAAGCAGCTTTGTGAAGCAAGCCTGACATTCTAGCCAGTGGACATGAGAGAGCAGGAGAGATAAGGAATGAGAAGATGTCACTGTGGATTCCCTGGAGCCCTTTCAGAGCTGCAAAGCTCTTCTTGCTCTAACGTAACCTGACACTTCTTTTGAAATGCTGCCCTACCTCTGGGCAGCAAAGACTTTTGCTCACTCACAGGTCTTTTCCTTTATCATTAACTCTGTGATCCAGACACGGCCATGGTCTTGTCCTAACAGATCAGGATAACCTGCAAGGGAAGAGGTCTGCCAAGGTGGCTGCAGGTGTGTGCTGAGCACCTGCATGGAAAGCCATCCTGCCAAGGAACATTCTCCACACCTTGTCAGACTTTGGACAGAATTCACCAAGAAAACTCCCATCTTCAAGTGCACCTCTCCCTCCAGAATGTTTTTCCTAGACATCCAGTCAAGGAAGAAGTTCCCTGATCTGTCAAGTGGCCAATTTTTCTTATCTTCAACGTGACAGAAAATCAACTTGAGTTATTTTAGAAAAAGCTGTCAAATGCAACTCCACAGATGTTTTTGTTATTGTTTAGTTGCTCAGTCATGTCCAACTCTTTTGCAACCCCCATGGACTGTAGCCTGCCAGGCTCCTCAGTCCAAATGAAATTTCCCAGGCAAGAATACTGCAGCGGGTTGCCATTTTTTCTCTAAGGGATCTTTCCGGCTCAGGGATAAAACCCGTGTTTCTCAAGTCTCCTACATTGTAGGCAAATTTTTTATTGCTGAAATTTCTCTGCAACACTGTAAACATGAAAATTTACTCAGAGAAAATTTCTTTATCCCTTACTTAGTTCTACCATGCTATCATTCTACCTAGATCATTATTTTTTTAATAGAAAATAGAGAACCCTTAGTCATTGCCAATCACTTTATCAAAGTTTAATATGTGACTAGCTTGAAAAAATTCAATACCTCTTAAGCTGATTTAAAAAGGATTATTTTATGCATTCTTAATAGATATAGTCACAGTTTATCAAAGATTTTATTGTCCATCATAGTTTGCCTTTAGTAATGCCAAGCAGTGTGGCTTTGTGATTGTTACTGATTCTTGTAGGTTGCCATTCCCTTTTCCGGGAGATCTTCCCAAGCCAGGAATCAAACCCGGGCTCCTGCATAGCAGGCAGATTCTTTACCATCTGAGCCCTCTTCAATCCCAGGTGCGACCGCTTATTTCACATTTTTAACATCACAGCACACTACCTCTCTGAAAATAAGAAAACAGACACAGGCATGCACAATTAGGGGCTTCCCAGGTGGCACTAGTGGTAAAGAACCCATCTACCAAGGCAGGAGATACAAGAGACCCTGGTTGGATCCCTGGGTTGGGAAGTTCCCCTGGAGGAAGGCATGGCAACACACTCCAATATTCCTGCCAGGAAAATTCCATGAACAGTGAAGCCTGGCGGGCTACAGAACAGGGCTGCACAGAGTTGGACACAAGTGAAGCAACTTAGCATGCACACAGGCATAACAGTGATGGTCAACAAGTATTGGCGAATTCATTGCATTCATTCCTGTTTTCAGTACTCAGAAGATAGTTAATGCATCCATTCTTATTTTCTAGGATACTGAAGTTTGGTTGGCTGATATAATCTCACAGGAATAAAGTCTGTTTTATGGTATGACCATGTAGGTGTGGAAAAGGGTCTAATTGCAACCCCCATGGACTGTAGCCTGCCAGGCTCCTCAGTCCAAATGAAATTTCCCAGGCAAGAATACTGCAGCGGGTTGCCATTTTTTCTCTAAGGGATCTTTCCGGCTCAGGGATAAAACCCGTGTTTCTCAAGTCTCCTACATTGTAGGCAAATTTTTTATTGCTGAAATTTCTCTGCAACACTGTAAACATGAAAATTTACTCAGAGAAAATTTCTTTATCCCTTACTTAGTTCTACCATGCTATCATTCTACCTAGATCATTATTTTTTTAATAGAAAATAGAGAACCCTTAGTCATTGCCAATCACTTTATCAAAGTTTAATATGTGACTAGCTTGAAAAAATTCAATACCTCTTAAGCTGATTTAAAAAGGATTATTTTATGCATTCTTAATAGATATAGTCACAGTTTATCAAAGATTTTATTGTCCATCATAGTTTGCCTTTAGTAATGCCAAGCAGTGTGGCTTTGTGATTGTTACTGATTCTTGTAGGTTGCCATTCCCTTTTCCGGGAGATCTTCCCAAGCCAGGAATCAAACCCGGGCTCCTGCATAGCAGGCAGATTCTTTACCATCTGAGCCCTCTTCAATCCCAGGTGCGACCGCTTATTTCACATTTTTAACATCACAGCACACTACCTCTCTGAAAATAAGAAAACAGACACAGGCATGCACAATTAGGGGCTTCCCAGGTGGCACTAGTGGTAAAGAACCCATCTACCAAGGCAGGAGATACAAGAGACCCTGGTTGGATCCCTGGGTTGGGAAGTTCCCCTGGAGGAAGGCATGGCAACACACTCCAATATTCCTGCCAGGAAAATTCCATGAACAGTGAAGCCTGGCGGGCTACAGAACAGGGCTGCACAGAGTTGGACACAAGTGAAGCAACTTAGCATGCACACAGGCATAACAGTGATGGTCAACAAGTATTGGCGAATTCATTGCATTCATTCCTGTTTTCAGTACTCAGAAGATAGTTAATGCATCCATTCTTATTTTCTAGGATACTGAAGTTTGGTTGGCTGATATAATCTCACAGGAATAAAGTCTGTTTTATAGTATGACCATGTAGGTGTGGAAACAAATTGGTTGGCAAAAACAATCAACTATATTAATTTAGCCTTAAACTCAAGCTATGAATAACTCCTGACAGTTATCATAGTAAACTTTTTCTATGTCCTTTCTTTCTTCCAGACCTCTTTTGCCTAAATTAAAAAAAAAAAAAATTTCGTTCCTAGAAAAATAAAGCTGGAATTATTTTTAAAGTGTGATCGTCAATCTTTGCATATTTGTATTAAAATTTCAAAATTTATACATGAGTAAGTTTCTGTGGAAGGGAAGACAGTCTGTGTTCTTTTTGATACTAATATGCATCATGGTAATTTTTACTTGGGGGTGGTTTAGTCACTAAGTCGTGTCCAACTCTTGTGACCCCATCAACTGTAGCCCGCCAGTCATGGAATTTTCCCAGGCAAGAAAACTGGAGTGGATTGCCATTTCCTATTTTCTGATTCTGTCATCCTTAGTTTTAGTTTTACATTAAGGCAAATTAAACTTAAATCGTGACTTCAAACTGCTCTCTTCTATTTTTCCTTTTTTTAATTGAAGGATAATTGCGTTACAGAGTTCTGTTGTTTTCTGTCAAACATGAATCAGTCATAAGTATGTATGTCATATGTACATATGTATGTACATATGTCATAAGTATAAATATGTTCCCTCCCTCTTGAACTTCCCTCCCATCTCCCTCCCCAATATTTTCTAGTTTTACTTGGCTTTTTAAGGACTGAACTAGTGAAATGTTGAAGAGCCCTAAGATAATAAAATTTGAGTCTACTAAATTCTATATTAAATTCAGAGTTTCTATAAATCAGGGAATATGATCTCCTGTGCAATGTTTACAACGAGAGTGCTAAAGAATGTAGTGCAGAGCGGCCTGTACACTCAAAGTGTCTGTGTTCATGTAAAGAAAATAAAGGTGATCTGGAGGACTTATTTCCTTCCAGAACTGCTTTTTCCCTCAGATTTCAGCTGATCAGTCTCTCAACAGGAGTCACATACCTCCATCTTGTGGCCCAGACATAAAATTCCCACTTTTTTTTTCCAAAGATGTTCTAATTTTGTATGAAGTTTCAAATTTCCCAGTCCTATAATTAATATCATAATCATTTGGAAATTCATTTCTTAAGACTTAAAATTAAACAGTATTCCAATCATTAGTGGCTTTTAGAAAGTGAACTATTGTCTCATCTCTAATGATGAGATGAGTCAGTAATGGTCATGAAACATACAGCCATTCTCACAGCCAGTGAAAATGCCACCCATTAGTAAACTTTTCTATGTCCTTTCTTTCTTCCAGACCTCTTTTGCCTAAAATAAAAAAAAAAAAAATTTCGTTCCTAGAAAAATAAAGCTGGAATTATTTTTAAAGTGTGATCGTCAATCTTTGCATATTTGTATTAAAATTTCAAAATTTATACATGAGTAAGTTTCTGTGGAAGGGAAGACAGTCTGTGTTCTTTTTGATACTAATATGCATCATGGTAATTTTTACTTGGGGGTGGTTTAGTCACTAAGTCGTGTCCAACTCTTGTGACCCCATCAACTGTAGCCCGCCAGTCATGGAATTTTCCCAGGCAAGAAAACTGGAGTGGATTGCCATTTCCTATTTTCTGATTCTGTCATCCTTAGTTTTAGTTTTACATTAAGGCAAATTAAACTTAAATCGTGACTTCAAACTGCTCTCTTCTATTTTTCCTTTTTTTAATTGAAGGATAATTGCGTTACAGAGTTCTGTTGTTTTCTGTCAAACATGAATCAGTCATAAGTATGTACATATGTCATATGTACATATGTATGTACATATGTCATAAGTATACATATGTTCCCTCCCTCTTGAACTTCCCTCCCATCTCCCTCCCCAATATTTTCTAGTTTTACTTGGCTTTTTAAGGACTGAACTAGTGAAATGTTGAAGAGCCCTAAGATAATAAAATTTGAGTCTACTAAATTCTATATTAAATTCAGAGTTTCTATAAATCAGGGAATATGATCTCCTGTGCAATGTTTACAACGAGAGTGCTAAAGAATGTAGTGCAGAGCGGCCTGTACACTCAAAGTGTCTGTGTTCATGTAAAGAAAATAAAGGTGATCTGGAGGACTTATTTCCTTCCAGAACTGCTTTTTCCCTCAGATTTCAGCTGATCAGTCTCTCAACAGGAGTCACATACCTCCATCTTGTGGCCCAGACATAAAATTCCCACTTTTTTTTTCCAAAGATGTTCTAATTTTGTATGAAGTTTCAAATTTCCCAGTCCTATAATTAATATCATAATCATTTGGAAATTCATTTCTTAAGACTTAAAATTAAACAGTATTCCAATCATTAGTGGCTTTTAGAAAGTGAACTATTGTCTCATCTCTAATGATGAGATGAGTCAGTAATGGTCATGAAACATACATCCATTCTCACAGCCAGTGAAAATGCCAACTTCCCGTTTCTCTTAAAAAGAAGAAAAATTTATTTTAAATTGTCTGAATCTTTTTTTCTAATATTGTTTCACACTGATGGATGCACAGCTCTTCCCAAAATTCCACTTTATCAGTCTATGATTAAGTATTTACTAAGGAACCAGATCAAAAGACTTATGTAAGCCCAAGATAAGTTATCTCTTTTGCTTTCTCACAATTTATCAAATCCATTTCTTTGTAACAGAAGTATTTTTGTTTTAGATTACTTTGGCCAGTTTTCTCCCTTAAGAATCAATGCTGATATTTATTTGAGATGCATAAAATTTGGATTATATTAGTTTTTTCTAGTATATTTAGAATACTAATGAACTCTACAAATATATAATTTATCATTTTTTATTCAACTCTGTTTACAATAGACTTTTTTAGTCATTAAACATCTTTCTGCATTTTGTACTCCATAATCACTGCTCTGTGCTAACCCAATCTCTGCTCTGATCTTTTCAGAATGACAGCTGGAACTCACATTTCTTTTTA
This sequence comes from Tragulus kanchil, assembly GCA_022376925.1. Taxonomy (NCBI): domain Eukaryota; kingdom Metazoa; phylum Chordata; class Mammalia; order Artiodactyla; family Tragulidae; genus Tragulus; species Tragulus kanchil. The sequence goes on along the minus strand of JAIOJX010000003.1, from coordinate 68,261,722 downwards.
AACATTAATGAAACCTATTTCTGAGTAGAATCTTATTTTATTTTGGTAAATTAAACCATCTAATTAAAATAGTAATCTCCTCTTAATGTGTATCTGCTTGAAATTAAGTGCTAGGGAGTTCTTTGTCTATCATGGCTAAAATTCTTAATGAGACTATGTTGTTATTTATGAAGACCTTCAGATTGCTACAATGGTTATCTTTTTAGTTGATCAAATTTTAATTTTTATTTGACATTTATTTTGTGTTTTGTACCTCTCATCTGTTTCTTAGCTTTATTTCAAAGGATTTGGGGTACATACCAACTATGATGGCCTAATTCTCCATCATCTTATGTTAAAAGAATAATCTTGCCATCACAGTTAAATTATTCTATATATTAAACACCAAGGAATTATAGCCTTGCACTTGATTGTTTTAGGTTGATTCATTCTTTTGATTACAGTGAAGCTCTCTCTTTCTAGCTATTGTCCCTTGTCCCATAAATTCCCACTTTGCAGAAATGAGGGAAATAATGTTCTTGATTAAAATAACCAGGAATTACTTTACAGAAGGGTAAAAACTCACTGTAACTGAAAAATAACTGTCTCTTTCCTTTTCAGAGGCGAGCTGCTGATAATTTGAGAAGACATCACCAATATCAAGTAAGTTATTTTCATGTCTTGAAACTTACATTAAAATAAAGCACAATCCCCTCTTTTGAACTGACTGGAAAGAGACCATATTTATCCACTGAAGACCAATTCTCTCATTTTCAAATGCCTCAGGAAGTTATGCGGAATCTGGTAAAGCGATACGTGGCCGCAATGATTAGAGATGCCAAAACTGAAGAGGGTTTGACTGAGGAGAACTTTAAGGTAACCATTTTCACCTTTGTTACCAAGAGACAGATTACACAGACCGTGGAACCAGGGCAGCACATTTCAACTTAGAACTGGAAGTGGGGCTGTGTGTTCCCAGCAAGCCCATCTGTCTTTTCTTTTTTTTTTTTTTTTTTAATTCAATCCCTACTGAATTATTTTTTTTTAAGTCGTAAAATTTCTTTTCAAAGTACACTGCTTTCAAACAGACTTAATCTGAAAGATGGAGGAAACTTCTTTGGAGGCAGAGAAAATCCTAGTGCCTTTATGGCATTATGATTGCTGGTCTCAGCCACAGGCTACTGTGTGAGCTTTCGTTTTTAAAATTTTGATCTGATCTCTAAGCCTGAAACATTTAGTAACCAAAGTTCTGAACATAACAAACATGTTCTTTGTGTTCTACATGACTTAGTAGAGGAAAATTTAAGGTTTGAGCTTAACTTTAGCTTACAAATACAATTTTTCTCCATGAGGTTTGTACCTCTCATCTGTTTCTTAGCTTTATTTCAAAGGATTTGGGGTACATACCAACTATGATGGCCTAATTCTCCATCATCTTATGTTAAAAGAATAATCTTGCCATCACAGTTAAATTATTCTATATATTAAACACCAAGGAATTATAGCCTTGCACTTGATTGTTTTAGGTTGATTCATTCTTTTGATTACAGTGAAGCTCTCTCTTTCTAGCTATTGTCCCTTGTCCCATAAATTCCCACTTTGCAGAAATGAGGGAAATAATGTTCTTGATTAAAATAACCAGGAATTACTTTACAGAAGGGTAAAAACTCACTGTAACTGAAAAATAACTGTCTCTTTCCTTTTCAGAGGCGAGCTGCTGATAATTTGAGAAGACATCACCAATATCAAGTAAGTTATTTTCATGTCTTGAAACTTACATTAAAATAAAGCACAATCCCCTCTTTTGAACTGACTGGAAAGAGACCATATTTATCCACTGAAGACCAATTCTCTCATTTTCAAATGCCTCAGGAAGTTATGCGGAATCTGGTAAAGCGATACGTGGCCGCAATGATTAGAGATGCCAAAACTGAAGAGGGTTTGACTGAGGAGAACTTTAAGGTAACCATTTTCACCTTTGTTACCAAGAGACAGATTACACAGACCGTGGAACCAGGGCAGCACATTTCAACTTAGAACTGGAAGTGGGGCTGTGTGTTCCCAGCAAGCCCATCTGTCTTTTCTTTTTTTTTTTTTTTTTAATTCAATCCCTACTGAATTATTTTTTTTTAAGTCGTAAAATTTCTTTTCAAAGTACACTGCTTTCAAACAGACTTAATCTGAAAGATGGAGGAAACTTCTTTGGAGGCAGAGAAAATCCTAGTGCCTTTATGGCATTATGATTGCTGGTCTCAGCCACAGGCTACTGTGTGAGCTTTCGTTTTTAAAATTTTGATCTGATCTCTAAGCCTGAAACATTTAGTAACCAAAGTTCTGAACATAACAAACATGTTCTTTGTGTTCTACATGACTTAGTAGAGGAAAATTTAAGGTTTGAGCTTAACTTTAGCTTACAAATACAATTTTTCTCCATGAGGTTTGTTTTCTTTCTCAATTCTATCAGAGAAGAAAGGTAGAATACATGAAACATATATATTTCTTATCTCATGGTATAAAATGCCTTTGTTATTCTGCATGAGTTGTTAGGAATTCTCTAGGAAAGAATACTGGAGTGGGTAGCCATTCCCTTCTCCAAGGGATCTATCAGACCCAGGGATTGAACACAGGTCTCCTGCATTACAGGCAGATTCTTTACCATCTGAGTCACCAGGATCTCTCTATTGACTAAAAGTCAATAAGATCTCATAGGCAAAATAATAATAATAATAATAAGCATATAGAAAAGCCCCTACAGGAGATCTTTGACAAAGAAAACAGGCATGACAGAGAATAAATGGAAGCAGCCAGTTAGATAAGAAGAGAGATAAATTCCCAAAAAAAACCCACAGGTTAAAAGTTGGCTAGGATCTAAAATGTTCTTTGCAGCCAAACCATCCACACTTTGGTGTTAGATGGTTCCTGACAGATTGGGAGATGAGTTGAAGGCAGAAGGCCACTCCAAAGCCCACCAGCAGGTTAGGACTGAGAATTTTGTTGTCCAAAAGGATAAAGGGATGAATCTAGGAAATGTTGTCTCTTCATGGATTCCCAGGATTTAGTGGCTGACCCATAAATTGGGATAAAATCTACTCCAGGGTAATAAACAATTGAACATAACCACCAACTCTTGGAAGGGTAGACTCCACCTTAATTAGTTTTATTTTAGAGATCCCTTTGGACAGCAAAATGTCCCAATATTAAAAATCTCACCAAACAAACAAACAAACAACAACAACAAAATCCCTGCATCCCTGAGAGAATGCAAGGTGACTTGAAAGTGGAAAGAATATTTTGGAGAGAAAGTATTTGAAAGTCTAGTTCCAAAGAAACCTCTACCACAGAGTGGTGGGAAAGAATACTCTCCCTGTTTCTTTTTATATTAATCCTAGAAGTTTCCTCCTTACTACAGAACTCCAATATTGAAATTAAGAAAAACAAAAAGTTTTTGGAATGACTTAGTAGAGGAAATTTAGGTTGGCTTAACTTTAGTTACAAATACAATTTTTCTCCATGAGGTTTGTTTTCTTTCTCAATTCTATCAGAGAAGAAAGGTAGAATACATGAAACATATATATTTCTTATCTCATGGTATAAAATGCCTTTGTTATTCTGCATGAGTTGTTAGGAATTCTCTAGGAAAGAATACTGGAGTGGGTAGCCATTCCCTTCTCCAAGGGATCTATCAGACCCAGGGATTGAACACAGGTCTCCTGCATTACAGGCAGATTCTTTACCATCTGAGTCACCAGGATCTCTCTATTGACTAAAAGTCAATAAGATCTCATAGGCAAAATAATAATAATAATAATAATAATAAGCATATAGAAAAGCCCCTACAGGAGATCTTTGACAAAGAAAACAGGCATGACAGAGAATAAATGGAAGCAGCCAGTTAGATAAGAAGAGAGATAAATTCCCAAAAAAAACCCACAGGTTAAAAGTTGGCTAGGATCTAAAATGTTCTTTGCAGCCAAACCATCCACACTTTGGTGTTAGATGGTTCCTGACAGATTGGGAGATGAGTTGAAGGCAGAAGGCCACTCCAAAGCCCACCAGCAGGTTAGGACTGAGAATTTTGTTGTCCAAAAGGATAAAGGGATGAATCTAGGAAATGTTGTCTCTTCATGGATTCCCAGGATTTAGTGGCTGACCCATAAATTGGGATAAAATCTACTCCAGGGTAATAAACAATTGAACATAACCACCAACTCTTGGAAGGGTAGACTCCACCTTAATTAGTTTTATTTTAGAGATCCCTTTGGACAGCAAAATGTCCCAATATTAAAAATCTCACCAAACAAACAAACAAACAACAACAACAAAATCCCTGCATCCCTGAGAGAATGCAAGGTGACTTGAAAGTGGAAAGAATATTTTGGAGAGAAAGTATTTGAAAGTCTAGTTCCAAAGAAACCTCTACCACAGAGTGGTGGGAAAGAATACTCTCCCTGTTTCTTTTTATATTAATCCTAGAAGTTTCCTCCTTACTACAGAACTCCAATATTGAAATTAAGAGACATCAAATAGATACAAGGGCCCCTGAGAGAACTGATAATTCTAGACAGAACCACAGCAGAGTGAACTCTCAGCTTTCAGCAATGAGTGAAGCCATATCAGACCCATATATGAGATGAGCAAATTATGTTTCTTAACATTTGTTTGTTTAAAGGTCACGAACTAATTTCATCATTTTCCCTTTCACTTAGGAGCTCAAGCAAGACATTTCTAGCTTCCGCTTTGAAGTCCTGGGGTTACTAAGAGGAAGCAAACTCTCGACCGTCCAGTCTGCTCAGGGCACCAAGGAGTCTTCTAACTCTACGGACTCGGATGAAAAGAGTGATAACGAAGGTAGCAGCAAGGACAAGAAAAAGAACTTCAGCCTCTTTGACCTGACCACCCTGATTCACCCACGATCGGCAGCTATCGCCGCGGAGAGACACACCATCAGCAACGGCTCTGCCCTCGTGGTTCAGGAGCCCCAGAGGGAGAAGCAGAGAAAAGTGAATTTTGTGGCCGATATCAAAAACTTCGGGTTATTTCATAGACGATCGAAACAACATGTCGCCGGGCAAAGTGCACACCAGGTCTTCTCAGTGTCGCAAGAGGTGGCCCGCCAACAAGCTGAAGGACCACTGGAGAGAAATATCCAACTGGAATCTCGTGCATTAGCTTCACGGGGTGACTTGAACATCCCAGGGCTCAGCGAACAGTGTATATTAGTAGATCATCGAGAAAGAAATACGGACTCCCTGGGTTTACAGGTGAGCAAGAGAGTGTGTTCCTTCAAGTCAGAGAAGGTGGTGGTGGAGGACACAGTGCCGATCATACCAAAGGAGAAGAAACACGCAAAAGAAGAGGACTCGAGTGTAGACTATGATGCAAACCTCACAGACACGGTCACCCACGAGGATTATGTGACCACAAGGTTGTGATACTTAATGGAGGCAGCGTTTCTCATCCGTAACACACATTTTCCATAGTGCGCTGGTGGGGGTGGGGGCGGCGATGTTTATAAGTGAATTCAGCCAATGCTAACTTATACTTTATAGCATTTATCAACTGGGGCATATTAACCTGTCATGTTTAAATAAGGCAAAGTCTATCCAAAAACCTTTGTTTTGTAGCCCGCTTTTGCTTTCACAGTTTGTTTTACAGAATTTGTTTTTTGTTAATAAATAAATGCACCTTGTATTCTTGTACTGTTGCGATAACCCACAGGAAATTTTTAGCTCTTTTCCAATTAAAACAAATGCGACTTACTACATGTGGTAGCTGACTCCTATAATAGAATATTTTTATACATAAAAAAATGTAGCTGAAATATTAGAGCTTTTCATAATTTTTTAGGGTCACTAGAGATGGTTCTTCATCAAGGACTCTTCTTAAAGTTTGGCTTTAAAAGACAAATATTATCTGAACATGTAAATGTCATGCATAATTTAAGCAAATAAGCCTCCTTCTCATGGAATCAAGATCACACTCTTCAAATGAAAGTCAGGTATACTTTCAGTTTTAGGGTGCCCGGTTTTCCCTTTTAGTAAGTAAAAGAAATGTTTGTATTAATACCCACTGATGATTTTTAATGATGTTTTGTCAGAAAATAATTTTTATTTTAAGTTTGTTTTTTAATGACCTTTTTTCAGACTCATCTACAAATTATATAAATATGATGCTTTGTGAATAAGGGAATTTCAAAAATGTGGCAAAAAATCTCACTGCTAGAAAAGAATGACAATAAACTACAACATTAAACAAAGCAAGATGATTGCATGTTCATAATATCCAAATGAAAATGAATCCATTCTACCAATCTAAATCTAAGCAAAGTCCTATTTTCAATCACTACAACATTGTTGTAATTCAAAAAAGGTACAAATACCTAGTAATTTCCTCTTCTTTCCCCCAGTGATCAGTATTTGTTTAAAATTAAAATCACCCGCAGATTATTATTAATTTTAGCAGTCGGTATAGATACATAGTTTTCCCTTTGGGGACAAATCTTAATTATTTGTTTTTTTCTTTTATTTCCAAGGTAATTTAGCTTATATTGTCCTCATTCGCTGAGCTACTGAAAAGGAAGTGTTCTTACCTGATATCAAAATGGTGCTGGCAACTTCTTAAAATTTAAATTATATAACTTGTGTCTATGTAAGCCGCCACAGAAACAGAAGTTTCCTCACCAGGTGAAATTAGCAGTTATTTCAAATCAACAGAAACATGCTGAGTTCGTTTCATCAAAAATTACCTCCATGAAATAGACAAATCATGGATGATTTAGTACTGGCTAAAAGCTTCAGAGTATTACAAAACCCAGTTTCTGATTACCGTACATAAAAAATGAGAACTAATAGCTATAGCCATGCCAGCCACTGCTTTAGGTTCTAGGCATGTATTAAAATACATGTACTGCTGACGACAACCCCCTGAAGGGTTACCATGAGCAGTACATGTATTTTAATACCCTGCATTAAATACATTCTGATCCCCATTTTTTCAGATGAGGAAGTTGAGGCAAGCACTAAGCTGAAGTTCACAACCAGGAATGAAGCTATGATGAGTCCTTTAAGGTCTTGCCCTTCACTGTCTTACTGCACTGCCTCTCAGAACATCAACGAAGACTCAGCAAAATGATGTGCACACACAGGAGGAACTGTCGCCCTTCTGAAACGCTGTAGTTTGAGAGAGAATGAGGTGGATAAACTCCATAAATGTGTGTTTCCTTTCTAAAGCAAAAGGAAGGTGCAAAATGAAAGATGTACAAACTCTTTAGACAATTACATTAAAGAAATTTAGTAGATTTTTTTTAAAAAAACAGATTCCTTATGAGATATAACAATTCAACTTGAAATATTAGATTTTAGTGTTTAGGGAACCCAGAGGCACTGACTGAGATGTTACATATCCCTAAAGTTGGATTTTGTCTGAGGGATTGAGGAATGAGCCAGGGAGCTCTAGAGAAACACAGTAAGCCTAATGAATGTTCTGACTGCTTCAAGAACACCTGTAGCTCAAGCAGGTTAGGACTCAGAATAAACCCTGAAAGGCAGTGGAGTACCTAAATTATTCTAAATCAGACATGTAGTAGTAGGGAAATTGTTGTGCTAGTCTGAATGCTCGCTATATTTCCCAATGATTCCTTTTTGCTGCCTCTGTTGTGTGTGTGTGTATTTCCCCTTCAGTGGTAAAGATTTTATATATATTACCATGGTACATACTTTATCAGAAACTAAGGTAAAATTTCCTCTGTTCCTTCTAGTAATACCACCACCATCAAAAGCAACCAAGAATATTTTCCTGATAGCTTTTTTATATCAGAGGTTAGTGTGTTGATGTTTTACAGGTGAGCATGGTGATAACAGAAGAATTTCTCTGGTGCAAGTAACATCCTGCCTCTCAGTGTTTCAGAAATGATGGTTTCTAACAACTTTCAGATATGACTGACAGAGGTATTTATGGGTTTAAACAAAATACTGGATACAGCTTGTACTGGATATGCTAGAATTGGGGATTATTCTGATTATGTAGCTACCTGTATTACATGGGCTTCCCAGGTGGTGCTAGTGGTAAAGAACCCACCTGCCAATGCAGCAGACTTAAAGATACACGGGTTTGATCCCTGGGTCCAGAAGATGCCCTGGAGGAGGGCATGGCCACCCACTTCAGTATTCTTGACTAGAGAATCCAATGAACAGAGGAACCTGGTAGGGCTCTGATCCACAGGGTCGCAAAAAGTCAGACAAGACCGAAGCACCTTCAGGCGCACAACTGATATTAGGTGGCATGAATGAAGAGGAATAGTAGGGAAAGAATAAGAAATCATAAAAGAAAAGCAAGATGGCAAAATAAAGGGACGACGTATTTTTGAGGTTAAGTGAGGAATTTGAGATTTCTTCTTATTTTTATTCATATCTCTGTCAGCAAATTCCTAAACACCAGAGAGAGGTTTGACATCAACTTTCATTTGTGTAAAGAATCTTCATGCCATCTGGACCTTCTTGTTGCTCACCTTTATTTATTTACTTATTTATATTGCCAGGCTGGGTGAGAAAGGGTCTATAAAATTCAACAGAACTTAAATAGAATTAGGTTCAAGTTGTAACATGTCACTTACCATAGATAGGCTTTGAAAAACCCCTTTACATGAAACAGTGCTATAAAGATGTATCTCACTGTTTGTGATAGATGTATTCCTGTAAATATCTGTGTAAATGAATCTATATTAACTTCAGTAGGGAACTGGCTATGCACAAAAAGAAATAATAGTGGTGAATTATTTTGTAAAATGATGAATTATTTTTCAAAATGATAATCCTCCATAAAATGTAACTGTTTCATAAGCTGGATATTTGTATATCAAAATTTCTTAAATTAGATATTTTATTTATGGGCTGGCAATTAAAATACTGCAAAAGCATACTCACTCTCTTGCCTTGACCTGGTTAGTATCACAACACACTTCAGTCATCGGGCTCACAAATCCAAACAAGGAAATTTCTTGGGTAACTGTTGGAATGTAAAGAAAAATTTGATGAAGATTTAAGGGTAGTAAACTTATATTCTCAGAAAAGCAGTCAATTTTTCAGCCAGTGTGGAAGGAATATAAATAACCTATAATACTTGTAACCTAAAAATGCATTCTTCTACCATTTAGGAATCCTAACTGAGCAAGTGACTGTCCAGTCTCATAACTGGACATTCTCTTCATTCTGTTAATTCTCAGCTATGTTCAATCTGTTCATTCTCAGTTATGTGTGCATTGTGTCTATAGCAGAATCTTCTACAGGCTTGTCTACTGACATCCGCTGGTTTGAAAATTTAGGCTGGCATGCTGGGGTAAACATTTCAAGTCAATATGTGAATCCCTGTCAGAATCTTTTATTCAGAGCAATAATATAAAGTATAGACATAATGCTTTTAATACACTTCCCAAAATTATAGATTAAAAAAAATTAAGGGAGTGTGCATGTATGTGGGTCATTCAGTCATGTCTGACTCTTTGCAACCCCATGGACTATAGCCTACCAGGTTCCTCCATCCATGGGCTTTTCCCGGCAAGAATACTGGAGTGGGTTACTATCTGGACCTTCTTGTTGCTCACCTTTATTTATTTACTTATTTATATTGCCAGGCTGGGTGAGAAAGGGTCTATAAAATTCAACAGAACTTAAATAGAATTAGGTTCAAGTTGTAACATGTCACTTACCATAGATAGGCTTTGAAAAACCCCTTTACATGAAACAGTGCTATAAAGATGTATCTCACTGTTTGTGATAGATGTATTCCTGTAAATATCTGTGTAAATGAATCTATATTAACTTCAGTAGGGAACTGGCTATGCAAAAAAAGAAATAATAGTGGTGAATTATTTTGTAAAATGATGAATTATTTTTCAAAATGATAATCCTCCATAAAATGTAACTGTTTCATAAGCTGGATATTTGTATATCAAAATTTCTTAAATTAGATATTTTATTTATGGGCTGGCAATTAAAATACTGCAAAAGCATACTCACTCTCTTGCCTTGACCTGGTTAGTATCACAACACACTTCAGTCATCGGGCTCACAAATCCAAACAAGGAAATTTCTTGGGTAACTGTTGGAATGTAAAGAAAAATTTGATGAAGATTTAAGGGTAGTAAACTTATATTCTCAGAAAAGCAGTAAATTTTTTCAGCCAGTGTGGAAGGAATATAAATAACCTATAATACTTGTAACCTAAAAATGCATTCTTCTACCATTTAGGAATCCTAACTGAGCAAGTGACTGTCCAGTCTCATAACTGGACATTCTCTTCATTCTGTTAATTCTCAGCTATGTTCAATCTGTTCATTCTCAGTTATGTGTGCATTGTGTCTATAGCAGAATCTTCTACAGGCTTGTCTACTGACATCCGCTGGTTTGAAAATTTAGGCTGGCATGCTGGGGTAAACATTTCAAGTCAATATGTGAATCCCTGTCAGAATCTGTATATTCAGAGCAATAATATAAAGTATAGACATAATGCTTTTAATACACTTCCCAAAATTATAGATTAAAAAAAATTAAGGGAGTGTGCATGTATGTGGGTCATTCAGTCATGTCTGACTCTTTGCAACCCCATGGACTATAGCCTACCAAGCTCCTCTGTCCATGGGATTCTCCAGGCAAGAATACTGGAGTGGGTTACTATTTCTCTCTCCAAGGGATCTTCCCAACCCAAGGACTGAAACCAGGTTCCCTACATTGCCGGAAGATTCTTTACCATCTCAGCCACCAGGGAAGCTCAGTAACCCAAAAAATCAGCCTAGCCAAAAGCATCTATGTATCTTTATAAATATAGTCACAATGACTCAAACTTTTATAAAGCCAAATTTACCCATATATTTCAACACTTTGAACATTTTTTTCAGTTTAGCTTTATTGTATTCTTTTCTTGTCTTATATTCTCTGAAATTCAGACCTTCTAGTAGCCATAGAATTTAGAAATTTAATATAGCTGTCAGTCTCCTTAAAATGAACTCCCAAAATATTATTCTAATTATTTTACGATTTATTACAATGTATTTTGTATAGTGTCACATAACTTTTTTAAAAACTGAAATCCATATTAAATAAATCTCGATATATAACTGGAGAAACTCAGGGTATTTATGGCAATTTTCCAAATCTACCAAGTTACTCAGTGACTGAGTTGGAAAGGAAAGAAAAAATTCTTCCTTTAGATATTCTGAGAAGATACCAAGTCATAAATGTCTTGGCTAGTGAATCTTTATGTTTCCAGAATTCAGTTTTCTTTGTCCTCTCCTTCAGTAGAACATATTAGTAGTTGTTCAAATTTTCTAGAGCTAAAATTTTGAGTTAATATCATATTAACTTTTTCCCCAACAGAATTGTATTCACAAGTCTTTTTACACTGGAATCCAGTCTCATAACTGGACATTCTCTTCATTCTGTTAATTCTCAGCTATGTTCAATCTGTTCATTCTCAGTTATGTGTGCATTGTGTCTATAGCAGAATCTTCTACAGGCTTGTCTACTGACATCCGCTGGTTTGAAAATTTAGGCTGGCATGCTGGGGTAAACATTTCAAGTCAATATGTGAATCCCTGTCAGAATCTGTATATTCAGAGCAATAATATAAAGTATAGACATAATGCTTTTAATACACTTCCCAAAATTATAGATTAAAAAAAATTAAGGGAGTGTGCATGTATGTGGGTCATTCAGTCATGTCTGACTCTTTGCAACCCCATGGACTATAGCCTACCAAGCTCCTCTGTCCATGGGATTCTCCAGGCAAGAATACTGGAGTGGGTTACTATTTCTCTCTCCAAGGGATCTTCCCAACCCAAGGACTGAAACCAGGTTCCCTACATTGCCGGAAGATTCTTTACCATCTCAGCCACCAGGGAAGCTCAGAAACCCCAAAAAAATCAGCCTAGCCAAAAGCATCTATGTATCTTTATAAATATAGTCACAATGACTCAAACTTTTATAAAGCCAAATTTACCCATATATTTCAACACTTTGAACATTTTTTTCAGTTTAGCTTTATTGTATTCTTTTCTTGTCTTATATTCTCTGAAATTCAGACCTTCTAGTAGCCATAGAATTTAGAAATTTAATATAGCTGTCAGTCTCCTTAAAATGAACTCCCAAAATATTATTCTAATTATTTTACGATTTATTACAATGTATTTTGTATAGTGTCACATAACTTTTTTAAAAACTGAAATCCATATTAAATAAATCTCGATATATAACTGGAGAAACTCAGGGTATTTATGGCAATTTTCCAAATCTACCAAGTTACTCAGTGACTGAGTTGGAAAGGAAAGAAAAAATTCTTCCTTTAGATATTCTGAGAAGATACCAAGTCATAAATGTCTTGGCTAGTGAATCTTTATGTTTCCAGAATTCAGTTTTCTTTGTCCTCTCCTTCAGTAGAACATATTAGTAGTTGTTCAAATTTTCTAGAGCTAAAATTTTGAGTTAATATCATATTAACTTTTTCCCCAACAGAATTGTATTCACAAGTCTTTTTTTACACTGGTTTATTACTGTTTTCTAAAAATACACTGTTTAGTACTTTCACTTCAACCTGTAGATTTTGTGACAATTCTATATGCACACTGGTAATATTAATAATAAAATGTGTCAACTAGTAAAATGTGTCAAATTCGGGTCTCTGGCATTACAGGCAGATTCTTTACCATTGGAGCCACCAGGTAGGCCAATATTAAACCTTCTTAATACTGATGATGGAGCTGGAAATTGTGAAGGGAAACTGCCAAGATCGAGACCATGGGACCAGGACTAGAGATGACCGTGCAGTTCTGAGCTGACAGGGAAGCTGATGTCTTAATGCCAGTAAAATTCATCAGTAGAGCAAACCATTAGTTTTCCTTAGAGCTGGCTTGTCCGACTAGCCACATATGATTACTAAGTACTTGAAATGTGGCTGTAAGCAGAAAACACACACCATATTTCAAAGACTTAGTATGGAAACAAGGTAAAAGCTTCATATTTTATATCAGTTACATATTGAAATGATAATTTTTTGGATGCATTGAGTTAAAATATTCTAATGAAATTGATTTCAATTTTACCTTTTAAATAGAGCTACCAGAAGATCTTGAACAACTGGCTGGCTGGCATTTGTAATTTGCAGTCCATTTCTCTTGGTGCTATTTGTTTCACCTAACTCATGTGTTTTCCCCATCTGAATTGCATAGGTAAAGTTTATGGATTAGACTATTCAGCAATGTTGCAATGGATGGAGTAAAAACTGTCAAGATTCCTTGATTCCCAGCCTCCTAATTGGAATCACTGCTCATTACTTGTTCTTTATGTGTTTTCCCTTGCTGTTACAAAGATATTAACATATGAGTATGTCTAGATTATGGTTTTTATTGTTTTTCTTAAGAATGGAATTATACTATACCTAGGGTTTAATGATTTGTTTGTTTTTCATGCAACAGCGTATCGTGTATGCTTTTTCTACAGTCACTTAATATAACAGAGTTATTTGACTCCATTCAAAGAAAGTCCCTCAGTAGTATTTCACCTGTGGAAATACATTCATTGGCTATTCTAAAAGCTCTTTGGAAGAGCTACTTATTGGGTCAAATGTTAGATTTTGAGGAGTACTTGAGAGATGAAGATGCAGCATCTTGAAAGGCAAATCTGCTCACTTCTCTCCTCTGTTCATGGTCTCACAGAGCACTCTGTCTCCCTGGTGTTAAAGTGCAGATTCCACAGCTAGACCTTCATAAAGTGGGCCCACTTGATGGTACTAGCATTATTTCTCAGTGTCACTCTTTCCTACTCACTGAACTTCAGCTGTGCTGGACTTTATTTCACCATTTAAGGTTTAATATTTCTCTTTCTCCAACATTTCCAAATATTGTTTGGATAATATATTGGATGAAAAATGTATGACTTTAAAGAATTTTCTTTAATATAGGGGGATTTTAAATAACTATCATTTTGTACTTTCCTTTAGGTCTAATTGTTTTACCAAATGTCTTTTTCCTTAAGGATGATCTTTTGCTGAGTCTTAGATATTGCTCCAAGGTTTAGCCACTCTGGGAGTAAGTTTATCTGCACTGACTTCCTGTCAAGCCATTAACTACTCAGAGAGGTTTAATTTACTCCCAGGAAATAACTCACAGAGAGTTGCTTCAGCATTCACAGTGCAAAATGCCCTGTGGCCTGGAAGAAGGCAGGAAGTTGGTATTTTTTCATAGCCTCTGTGAAGCAACCACCAATTGTGTATTTGACTCATTCAGACTTCATCTGTTAATATTTGAAGTTTCTGAATGGAAATGTCCTATCAGTCTCTAAAATACCAAATAATGCTAAATCCTGTTTCTAAAGTTGTAATTACCAAATAAACAGAAGTAGAAATGTGGCAAAAATTAAAGACACCATAAAATATTCAGCAAATGGTTATTTCTTCTTCATGAAAACTGGTTATTTTGGTATCTAGATTATGGTTTTATTGTTTTTCTTAAGAATGGAATTATACTATACCTAGGGTTTAATGATTTGTTTGTTTTTCATGCAACAGCGTATCGTGTATGCTTTTTCTACAGTCACTTAATATAACAGAGTTATTTGACTCCATTCAAAGAAAGTCCCTCAGTAGTATTTCACCTGTGGAAATACATTCATTGGCTATTCTAAAAGCTCTTTGGAAGAGCTACTTATTGGGTCAAATGTTAGATTTTGAGGAGTACTTGAGAGATGAAGATGCAGCATCTTGAAAGGCAAATCTGCTCACTTCTCTCCTCTGTTCATGGTCTCACAGAGCACTCTGTCTCCCTGGTGTTAAAGTGCAGATTCCACAGCTAGACCTTCATAAAGTGGGCCCACTTGATGGTACTAGCATTATTTCTCAGTGTCACTCTTTCCTACTCACTGAACTTCAGCTGTGCTGGACTTTATTTCACCATTTAAGGTTTAATATTTCTCTTTCTCCAACATTTCCAAATATTGTTTGGATAATATATTGGATGAAAAATGTATGACTTTAAAGAATTTTCTTTAATATAGGGGGATTTTAAATAACTATCATTTTGTACTTTCCTTTAGGTCTAATTGTTTTACCAAATGTCTTTTTCCTTAAGGATGATCTTTTGCTGAGTCTTAGATATTGCTCCAAGGTTTAGCCACTCTGGGAGTAAGTTTATCTGCACTGACTTCCTGTCAAGCCATTAACTACTCAGAGAGGTTTAATTTACTCCCAGGAAATAACTCACAGAGAGTTGCTTCAGCATTCACAGTGCAAAATGCCCTGTGGCCTGGAAGAAGGCAGGAAGTTGGTATTTTTTCATAGCCTCTGTGAAGCAACCACCAATTGTGTATTTGACTCATTCAGACTTCATCTGTTAATATTTGAAGTTTCTGAATGGAAATGTCCTATCAGTCTCTAAAATACCAAATAATGCTAAATCCTGTTTCTAAAGTTGTAATTACCAAATAAACAGAAGTAGAAATGTGGCAAAAATTAAAGACACCATAAAATATTCAGCAAATGGTTATTTCTTCTTCATGAAAACTGGTTATTTTGAATGAAACTTAAAAAATGTTTAGATCATATGTAGTTGTAAGAAACAGTAATAATACAGAGAAATTTCACATTGTTTATCCATTTTCCCCTCAAAAGAAACATCTTACCAAACTAAACTACCATTCTGAAGACTATTGACTATACTGAGGTAGATATAATCCAGCAATCTTGCTCAGATTTCTGCAGTTGTACTTGTGTCAGCACACTTGCGTGTGCATGTTACATTTAGCTCTGTACAATTCTATCATATGGATATGCTTCTGTTATCACAGCCATAGTCAAGATAAAGAACATTCCATGGCTATAGACATATCTGGTACTGTCTTTGTTCAACCACATACATATCCTATCCCCACTCAGCTCCAAACCCTGACAATCTAACTTGTTCTCCATTTTTATAATTGTGTCATTTCAAGATTGTGATCTATGTGGAATCATATGATATGCAATCTTTGAGGATTAGTGGTTTTCACTCAACCTCATTCTCTGAATATTCACCCAAAGTGTTACACTCTTAGTAGGTTGAGCCTTTTCTATTGCTGAGTCTTAGCCCACAATGTGGAGGTACTGCCACAATTCATTTAGCATTTCACCCATTGAAGAGCATCTGGGCTGTTTCTAGTTTTTATTTCCTACAAACACAGTTACAATGAACATTCACGAACAGGTTCTGCCGAGACCAGTACTGTAATTGCTGAGTGGTATGGTAGTGGCATGCTTAGTTTATAAGAAACAGTCTACCTGTATCCTAGTTGGGTTGTAGCATTTTACCTACTCACCAGCAATGTATGAGTGAGTTGGTTTCTCTGTATTTTTGCTAGTATTTGGTGTTGTCACCAATTTCTACTTTTTGCATTCTGATAGTTGCACATGGATACCTCATTGTAGTTTTAACTTGCATTCGCCTGATGGCTAATGTGTTGGACAAATTTTCTCGCACTTATCTATCATCTGTATGTCATCGTGGTGAAATTTCTACATATGTGTTTTGTACATTTTTTCTAATGAGATGATTTGTGCTTTCCTTTTTAGATGCTGAGTTTTGGGTGGAGTTCTTTTTGCATACTAGATGCCGTTCTATGGACACATACGTGATTTTCAAATCTTTTCTTCCAATTTGTAACTCATCTTTTAATTCTCTTAATAGGGATTTTTACAGAACAAAACTTTAACATTTTGATTAAGTCCAATTTTTCCACCTTACGCTTTATGGCAATTGTAAGAAGCCTTTGTCCAGGCCTAGCGCATGAAGAGCATCTCAAGGTTTTTTTTCCTCCCAAAATCTCTGTGTTTTATATTTAACAAAATTATTCTTCCTAATTTTGTCCAATTACTTTAGCATATAAACCAATTTATGGAAGAAAATTCATAGTGAGAGGTGAGATCACATTCATAAAGAGGAAATGAAGAAGAGGACTGAAAGTGAAAGCAAAATGCACTCAGTTGTGTCTGACTCTTTGCAACTCATAGACGAGTCATGGAATTCTCCAAGCAAGAATACTGGCGTGCATAGCCTTTCCCTTCTCCAGGGGATCTTCCCTACTCAGGGAGCAAACCCAAGTCTCCCACATGGCAGGCGGATTCTTTACCAACTGAGCCAGAACAAAAAGATTGTGGACAGGTACACATGCAGGTAGTAGTGACATTGGGGTGACAAAAAGAAAGTTTAGTAAATCACCTTAATGACATAACAGCTGACTTAGTTACTCAGAAACAATGGCTAGGCTTTTCTGAAGTTTGAAAAAAAAAACTATTTCAGTTTTGTTGCATTTCTCCAAATTTGTCAAATCAGATAAAGAGGCAATAAAGAGTAAGAAACTGCTATGATGAGACTGAAAACTAGAAATAGCAAAAATTTTCAAAGGTCCCCATTTATGAAATTTGAAAGCTGAAATTGTTGAAATACTGTCTTGGGTTTTTGGATGAGTGAGTTGGTTTCTCTGTATTTTTGCTAGTATTTGGTGTTGTCACCAATTTCTACTTTTTGCATTCTGATAGTTGCACATGGATACCTCATTGTAGTTTTAACTTGCATTCGCCTGATGGCTAATGTGTTGGACAAATTTTCTCGCACTTATCTATCATCTGTATGTCATCGTGGTGAAATTTCTACATATGTGTTTTGTACATTTTTTCTAATGAGATGATTTGTGCTTTCCTTTTTAGATGCTGAGTTTTGGGTGGAGTTCTTTTTGCATACTAGATGCCGTTCTATGGACACATACGTGATTTTCAAATCTTTTCTTCCAATTTGTAACTCATCTTTTAATTCTCTTAATAGGGATTTTTACAGAACAAAACTTTAACATTTTGATTAAGTCCAATTTTTCCACCTTACGCTTTATGGCAATTGTAAGAAGCCTTTGTCCAGGCCTAGCGCATGAAGAGCATCTCAAGGTTTTTTTTCCTCCCAAAATCTCTGTGTTTTATATTTAACAAAATTATTCTTCCTAATTTTGTCCAATTACTTTAGCATATAAACCAATTTATGGAAGAAAATTCATAGTGAGAGGTGAGATCACATTCATAAAGAGGAAATGAAGAAGAGGACTGAAAGTGAAAGCAAAATGCACTCAGTTGTGTCTGACTCTTTGCAACTCATAGACGAGTCATGGAATTCTCCAAGCAAGAATACTGGCGTGCATAGCCTTTCCCTTCTCCAGGGGATCTTCCCTACTCAGGGAGCAAACCCAAGTCTCCCACATGGCAGGCGGATTCTTTACCAACTGAGCCAGAACAAAAAGATTGTGGACAGGTACACATGCAGGTAGTAGTGACATTGGGGTGACAAAAAGAAAGTTTAGTAAATCACCTTAATGACATAACAGCTGACTTAGTTACTCAGAAACAATGGCTAGGCTTTTCTGAAGTTTGAAAAAAAAAAAAAAAACTATTTCAGTTTTGTTGCATTTCTCCAAATTTGTCAAATCAGATAAAGAGGCAATAAAGAGTAAGAAACTGCTATGATGAGACTGAAAACTAGAAATAGCAAAAATTTTCAAAGGTCCCCATTTATGAAATCCAACTGCTGTCTGAAAAAGGCTGAAATTGTTGAAATACTGTCTGACCCTCTAGTTACTGAAAGAACAATCACTAAATCTGAAGCTAGTATAGATGTACCATTATATATAATTTAAATTATCAATCATTATTTTAAAATGCTTCTTTTTGGACTTACGAGCACAAAATGAAAAAGAATAGTTTGAGTCTAAAATTGTTGTGTAATTCATTAGTGTAAACAGTGAAATTAGAATAATGAAATTAAAAGTACATGAGAATATATATGACTCATTAAACAAAGCAATTTAGTGCACACAAAAAAATAATGATTTGATGATAAAGAGTGGCATAAAATTCCCATGTTAACTAAAATCATTTATCAGGCTTGCATTAGAAAGAAAAATGGTTACTAATAATGATAAAAATATGGACTAGAATTTCAGCTAAATCATAATTTATCTTTCTGATGCAAGCCTGAGGAAATATGGGATTTCCGGGTAGCACAAATCTAAAGAATCCACTTGCCAATGCAGGAGACGCCAGAGATGCAGGTTCAATCCCTGGGTCGGGAAGACCCCCTGCAGGAGGAAATGGCAACTCATTTCAGTATTCTTGCCTAAAATATTCCATGGAAAGAGGAGCCTGGCAGACTACAGTCCATGGGATTGCCAAGGGTCGGACACTACTGGCACACACACATGCACTAATGGATATAGGGCAAGTAACTGAATTGTGTAAGCAATGGAAACAGTCAGAGTCCTTCAATAAAATTCAAAGTTACAAAAGGCCAAGAGGATCTCACAAAATGGCAGGCGGATTCTTTACCAACTGAGCCAGAACAAAAAGATTGTGGACAGGTACACATGCAGGTAGTAGTGACATTGGGGTGACAAAAAGAAAGTTTAGTAAATCACCTTAATGACATAACAGCTGACTTAGTTACTCAGAAACAATGGCTAGGCTTTTCTGAAGTTTGAAAAAAAAAAAAAAACTATTTCAGTTTTGTTGCATTTCTCCAAATTTGTCAAATCAGATAAAGAGGCAATAAAGAGTAAGAAACTGCTATGATGAGACTGAAAACTAGAAATAGCAAAAATTTTCAAAGGTCCCCATTTATGAAATCCAACTGCTGTCTGAAAAAGGCTGAAATTGTTGAAATACTGTCTGACCCTCTAGTTACTGAAAGAACAATCACTAAATCTGAAGCTAGTATAGATGTACCATTATATATAATTTAAATTATCAATCATTATTTTAAAATGCTTCTTTTTGGACTTACGAGCACAAAATGAAAAAAGAATAGTTTGAGTCTAAAATTGTTGTGTAATTCATTAGTGTAAACAGTGAAATTAGAATAATGAAATTAAAAGTACATGAGAATATATATGACTCATTAAACAAAGCAATTTAGTGCACACAAAAAAATAATGATTTGATGATAAAGAGTGGCATAAAATTCCCATGTTAACTAAAATCATTTATCAGGCTTGCATTAGAAAGAAAAATGGTTACTAATAATGATAAAAATATGGACTAGAATTTCAGCTAAATCATAATTTATCTTTCTGATGCAAGCCTGAGGAAATATGGGATTTCCGGGTAGCACAAATCTAAAGAATCCACTTGCCAATGCAGGAGACGCCAGAGATGCAGGTTCAATCCCTGGGTCGGGAAGACCCCCTGCAGGAGGAAATGGCAACTCATTTCAGTATTCTTGCCTAAAATATTCCATGGAAAGAGGAGCCTGGCAGACTACAGTCCATGGGATTGCCAAGGGTCGGACACTACTGGCACACACACACATGCACTAATGGATATAGGGCAAGTAACTGAATTGTGTAAGCAATGGAAACAGTCAGAGTCCTTCAATAAAATTCAAAGTTACAAAAGGCCAAGAGGATCTCACAAAATCGGGAAAATCTCATTTATGTTTTACATTGTTAGGTATTAGTAACGCTATTTTTCTCCATAATGCTGGTGCTTAGCACTCACGGTTTATAGATTTGGATTTTTCTTGAACATTCAGCAAGTCATGTGAAAAGACACTATGCTGTTAAATGAGGCATGTATTTTGATTTTCTTTGTGGTAGAACTGTAATAAGAAATATGGAAAAGACATAGTTTTTGATTTCATGCCTAAAAAATGATTTAACTAGTGATATACTGATCAAATAGCACTTTTATATTTTTACCCAGCCACTGAGCAAATTGCCTTTTGCAACAATTATTCCTTCATTCAAAAACATTGATCAAGCACACATTTTGTGATAGGCATTATCGGACACTCTGAGAATAAAATAATAAACCAAAAAGTCACAAAACTAAAAAAAAAAAGTTAATATTCTGGAAATAACAGTTCAGTCTGATGAGCATGATGAGGTCCCTGGGGAGCACTGAGGGAGGGCATCAAGCCCTAAATGGGTACAGAGAACAAGGGTTGTCTATGTCAGTTCTCACAGATGAGTAATAGTTATTCAGAAGCTGGTTTTTATCCTGGGCACAACTGAAATGGATCAAAGAATCTCATGTATGAGTTTGTCATGACAACATTCCCTTGAAGTAGAAATGGAAAGAGATGTGGAAGTCATCTGTTTGCACTAAAAAATTAAAGAGAAGTGAATCCTTTCAATTCTGAAAACGGATTTCTTTTAGGATATCACCTAATGGTTTTAAATAGCCTAATCTCCCAACTGCAGGTGATGAATGGTCATTTTTTTTCAAGTTTCCTAAAGCCAAACAAGTCAATGCAATTCTAATTAGTTTTATATTTTATCTTTTAAAAAGGTGAATATGTTTTATATTCAATCATAATAATTTTGGTGGCTAATCTTAATCATCTGAAGAGTATCTTCTTAAAGAGTTTTATTGAGATATAATCCATATTCCAAATCATTCAAATTAAATTGGGTCATCCAAGTCCCACTAATGGATATAGGGCAAGTAACTGAATTGTGTAAGCAATGGAAACAGTCAGAGTCCTTCAATAAAATTCAAAGTTACAAAAGGCCAAGAGGATCTCACAAAATCGGGAAAATCTCATTTATGTTTTACATTGTTAGGTATTAGTAACGCTATTTTTCTCCATAATGCTGGTGCTTAGCACTCACGGTTTATAGATTTGGATTTTTCTTGAACATTCAGCAAGTCATGTGAAAAGACACTATGCTGTTAAATGAGGCATGTATTTTGATTTTCTTTGTGGTAGAACTGTAATAAGAAATATGGAAAAGACATAGTTTTTGATTTCATGCCTAAAAAATGATTTAACTAGTGATATACTGATCAAATAGCACTTTTATATTTTTACCCAGCCACTGAGCAAATTGCCTTTTGCAACAATTATTCCTTCATTCAAAAACATTGATCAAGCACACATTTTGTGATAGGCATTATCGGACACTCTGAGAATAAAATAATAAACCAAAAAGTCACAAAACTAAAAAAAAAAAGTTAATATTCTGGAAATAACAGTTCAGTCTGATGAGCATGATGAGGTCCCTGGGGAGCACTGAGGGAGGGCATCAAGCCCTAAATGGGTACAGAGAACAAGGGTTGTCTATGTCAGTTCTCACAGATGAGTAATAGTTATTCAGAAGCTGGTTTTTATCCTGGGCACAACTGAAATGGATCAAAGAATCTCATGTATGAGTTTGTCATGACAACATTCCCTTGAAGTAGAAATGGAAAGAGATGTGGAAGTCATCTGTTTGCACTAAAAAATTAAAGAGAAGTGAATCCTTTCAATTCTGAAAACGGATTTCTTTTAGGATATCACCTAATGGTTTTAAATAGCCTAATCTCCCAACTGCAGGTGATGAATGGTCATTTTTTTTCAAGTTTCCTAAAGCCAAACAAGTCAATGCAATTCTAATTAGTTTTATATTTTATCTTTTAAAAAGGTGAATATGTTTTATATTCAATCATAATAATTTTGGTGGCTAATCTTAATCATCTGAAGAGTATCTTCTTAAAGAGTTTTATTGAGATATAATCCATATTCCATACAACTCATTCATTCAAAGTATAAAATTGGGATCATCCAAGTCCCATGGATAAAGCTGGTCCAGTGTGGAGATACATAAAAGAAGGTATGTTAGCTAAGCCTCTGATACTATGTAGTCCCAAACTTTACTTTCCAACGTTAGTGAGGTCCCCCATGTGGCTTTATACATGGCAGTCCACTACGAGCATTGAATCCTGTGTTTGAGTGTATGAGACAACTGTAACTGTGAGAATAAGAAGTAGATACCTTGATTGTCAAAAGCAAGTTCCTGAACATGAGTCTTGAGTAACCTAAGTTTGTGAGAATTGGGACCACACTATAGGTGCCAACAAAGTTAGATTTCAAAGCCTGCAAGAAAAGAGCCAGAGGCTGAATTATATCAAATTAAAGTGATTGTATCACTGACTCAATGGACATGAGTTTGAGCAAACTCCAAGAGATAGTGAAGGATAGGGAAGCCTGGCATTCTGCAGTCCATGGGGTGGCAAAGAGTCAGGCATGACTTAGTGACTGAACAACAACAGCAATTAAAGTGAGGCCAGCCTGAGGGATCTCCTGGTGGAAGACAACCAGATGGTATGCACATTGTGTCTATATCACCAAGCATACTTATGTTTTGTTATTAATAGTCATTATTATTATTGTCAAATATTACTTCAATATTACATTGAAGACCTATGCTACTAAACAAAGAAACTAAAAGAACTAAAAAGGTCACAGATGTTATCCACTTGGACTCAGAACACATTCTGAAATTTATTGGAAAAAAAAAAAAAAACAGAATGTATATGCAAACAAAACCTATGCCTACCCTGGTTCTTTTGCTTTGTTTTTTTCTAAGACCAACCCAAACTGGCAATGAGGAAGATGGAGAATACAAGAAGCATGCTCACTTCTCTGGCCTGGGCATATAAACTGTTCAAGGGAGGAACAGAACAAAGACAAATAACTGAACAACCTAAAGCTATAGCCAGAAAGACAGTAGAAAGTCATTGTCAAAAGCTTCAATGGGTCAAGTAACATAAAGAAAGAATTTCTTGGGAACAGGAATGAATAACAGAGTGTGTGAAGCAAGGTAACATGAGATTCACAGAGTAGAGGAGAAATGCTCTGAAAGTATTCAAGTGTTAGTTGCTCAGTTGTGTCCAACTCTTTGCGACCCCATGGACTATAGCCCACCAGGCTCCTCAATCCACCAGGTTTTCCAGGCAAGAACACTGGAGTGGATGGCCATTTCCTTCTCCAAGGGGTCTTCCCCATCCACGGATTGAACCTGGGTCTCCTGCATTGCAGGCAGACTCTACCATCCAAGCCACCAGGGAGGCTTGAAATACTCTGAAAGGTACACTAAAGATTGAAAAACATTTACACTTTCAGCTTCCTGTTCTCAAGAGACACGGGATTTTGAGTATGATTCACCTACACAGGACAGGGATACACAGGGAGGTAGTTTTCTCAGGTGAGAAACAAGGATTCAGAAGTTAAAATTAATGGAAATCACTGTTAAAGCAGTGACTGATTATCTAAAAGTCTTCTCTTGCCCATGAAATAAAGAAATATTTACTCCAGAATTTAAAATAAAAGGGTTTGAGGAAAAAATCATGTGAGAGAAGAGATGACTGGGATGAAACATATGAAAGGAAGTTAACTTTATAACAAAGACAGAAAATAAGGTGGCTCTGGTGTGTTGCAAGATTTTCTCAAATAACTGATTTTCCAAGTTCCTGGTGGATTTGGGAAGAAAGTGGAAACATGACTCTTATTACTATATCTTCTGGGGAAAATATCTGCCTCATCTTTGATTAGCTGTGTTTCTGAGAGGAGCTAAACTCAGTGAGCAGGCACATAACAGGTTTTATTAAGAGTCTATAGGTATAACTGAATTACTTTGCTGTGCTCTTGAAACAAGCACAGCACTGTATTAACTAAATTAACTATACATCAATTAAAAACTTTCTAATTAGAAACAATTTTAAAGAATCTAAGCAGGAGTCCTAAATAGTGGTCGATGTATTCATTTGTTGACTAAAAGCATTTACTGAAATGAGCATTTGTGTTACCTTAAATACTGTTGCTGAAAACTGGTGTTGGGTGGCGGGGGAAGAGAGGTTGGTTTAGACAATGACATAAAATTATTCAAAAGGTGTTAATGGATCCACTGCAATTTTTATAAGTTATTTTCTAGTTCTTAATTTTTATAGTACTTTTCAAAAATCTTTAGACTATCTAAACTTTTCCCAACCATTAATTTGTTGCTTCACTGTGTATTGTCAGCCTCTTTTTCTCTAAAATACTACTCCATAAGGCAGGTACTTTTCCCTTCACTCTTATTTCTGGTGACTAGAACAGTGTTTAGGATATTTGAATGCACCAAAAAATATTTATTGATAAAGTTTGAAATGTTCCTTCATATTGCCAAGTTTACTAACCACCCTGATTTTCTCTATCAATAAGCCAAAGAAGTAGGAATGGTAAAATGCATTACACCCAATGGTTTTTCTAAAAATCACAATTTTTACAGAAAATTTAACAAAGAAATGAAAGAAAAGAAATCTATTTCTGGAAACTACTTATGCCAAGAGACTTTCACACATATTTCACTTAATGTAACTCATAAAGGCTGTCAATAAAATACATTTTGCAGGTGAACGGAGACTGAGAAAATTTAGCCCTTTGCTGTGTGTCAAATGCTGTACTTAGCGGATTAGATGGATTTTAACATATGCACCTCACTTCAAAGAGAAACAGAAGGAAGAAGGAAGAGGAGCCAGAAAAGGAGGAAGAGAGGGAGGGAAGAGGAAGAAGACAGAAGAAAAATAAATACTTCATGGAATAAATACTTAACCTCATAACTGTCACAAGAATTAGATGTGATAAACTCCATCCCCACATTATTCAAAATTGATGACCATAGAGTTTTTACGATCTCTCCATGTGATCCACAGCTAAATGATAGTGGAGCTGAGATTTGAACTGGGTTATTTTTAAACCGAAAGCCCATGCTTCCCTGTTTCTGCCATCATTTTTGACAATAAAAGAAAAGAAAGGGGGCTTCCCTGGTAGTCCAGTGGGTAGAGAGTATGCCTTGCAGTGCAAGGCGCACCAGTTCAATCCTGGCCCTGGAAGATCCCACATGCCGAGAAACAGGCTGGGCCTGTGTGTCCAATTACAAGCCAGCTCTCTGAAGTGCATGCACCCAGAGACAGTGCTCTGCAAGGAGAGAGGCCACCATGATGGGAGGCCCACACATGCTAAAAAGAATAAAGATGGATGAAAAATAAATGATGACTTAGAGGTAAAAAAAAAGAAAGGCAGATTTTTGGAAAACCATATTTGGGTTGATTCTTTTACAGTCACAGTAAATGAGGACAAAGGTGTTCCTCCTTATTCACAAGTCCCTGTGATTCCATTAGCTGGAGTTACATTGTTTGCATTTACATACTAATATCATGCTAAAAGTAAAATTATGTGGAAATTATGGTTAATAAGCTATTGTTCCATACACACAGAATCACCACCACAGTAATTGTTACCTCTCACAATGGAGAACACATCAGAGAACCTCTTTAGAAATACTAACGAGAATAAAGATGCTGTTCCTTTGCTTTCTCCCTCCACAGAACCTACACCTGTAGGGTCATCATGTGAGTCTAGAGAAATGCACCCAGAGTTTAGCCCATGGAGTGATTTATGCAATAGAAATGGAGTATCATGTGCCATGAAGTAAATTTTTCATTAAAAATGCGTAAGAATGACTGCATTTCCCATGAATAAGTGTAAGGAACTTTAACAAGCTATGCCTACTATCACTTCCCACATTTGCTCTGTCTTTCCTGAGCTTCCATGCATGTTTTTCAAATTGGATTATGAAGGAAAGAAGAAGGAAGAGGACCAGAAAAAAAAAGACAGAAGAAAAATAAATACTTCATGGAATAAATACTTAACCTCATAACTGTCACAAGAATTAGATGTGATAAACTCCATCCCCACATTATTCAAAATTGATGACCATAGAGTTTTTACGATCTCTCCATGTGATCCACAGCTAAATGATAGTGGAGCTGAGATTTGAACTGGGTTATTTTTAAACCGAAAGCCCATGCTTCCCTGTTTCTGCCATCATTTTTGACAATAAAAGAAAAGAAAGGGGGCTTCCCTGGTAGTCCAGTGGGTAGAGAGTATGCCTTGCAGTGCAAGGCGCACCAGTTCAATCCCTGGCCCTGGAAGATCCCACATGCCGAGAAACAGGCTGGGCCTGTGTGTCCAATTACAAGCCAGCTCTCTGAAGTGCATGCACCCAGAGACAGTGCTCTGCAAGGAGAGAGGCCACCATGATGGGAGGCCCACACATGCTAAAAAGAATAAAGATGGATGAAAAATAAATGATGACTTAGAGGTAAAAAAAAAGAAAGGCAGATTTTTGGAAAACCATATTTGGGTTGATTCTTTTACAGTCACAGTAAATGAGGACAAAGGTGTTCCTCCTTATTCACAAGTCCCTGTGATTCCATTAGCTGGAGTTACATTGTTTGCATTTACATACTAATATCATGCTAAAAGTAAAATTATGTGGAAATTATGGTTAATAAGCTATTGTTCCATACACACAGAATCACCACCACAGTAATTGTTACCTCTCACAATGGAGAACACATCAGAGAACCTCTTTAGAAATACTAACGAGAATAAAGATGCTGTTCCTTTGCTTTCTCCCTCCACAGAACCTACACCTGTAGGGTCATCATGTGAGTCTAGAGAAATGCACCCAGAGTTTAGCCCATGGAGTGATTTATGCAATAGAAATGGAGTATCATGTGCCATGAAGTAAATTTTTCATTAAAAATGCGTAAGAATGACTGCATTTCCCATGAATAAGTGTAAGGAACTTTAACAAGCTATGCCTACTATCACTTCCCACATTTGCTCTGTCTTTCCTGAGCTTCCATGCTGTTTCATGGATTCATGTCATCACCAACAATAATAATTCAGACTCTGACAAAGATTTCCGTCAACTGATTATTGGGCAAGTGATGCATATTATAGCAGCAGATGAAAAATCAAAATCCAGAGAAGGTAAAATCAGCTCTGTGTATAAAAAAATCAAAGAGACACACAGTGTCTCACCATAGAGTCAAGGGAGAATCTATTGTCATGACAAGATGTCTTACAAAGGGTTGTTGTATAAATCTGATGTGAGAGCAAAGTTTAAAAACACAGCTTTTGTTTGAATTTTTGAAATGCTGTATTTTTAAGACGTCTGTCATGAAATTTTTGACACACAGCCTTTATCTGAATCTAAAATATAGCAATTGTTGTATTGTTGCCATACCCTGTGCGGGAAGATTTTGACTACTGAAGAAAACTGTTGTTGGCTGGCTGCAAGACAGCAAACGGAGGCACCATTGCTCCTTGTCTGCTCTTCTCCACTCTCATCCTGCATCCTTTCACTGACTCGGACTGCTAGCTCTCATGATAGATGATGGCCTAGGACATACAAGAAGGCTCTCCTGACTGGCCTCAAGTAGAGAGATAAGGGTAATTGTCACAAGTTCTAAGTCTTCTAACACCAGTTACAGCAATCTATTTCTAACCTCTCCCTCCCTGTCAAGAAGCAGGGGACAGAAGAGACAACGTGTGGTATCCAGGGCCTAAATGCTTGCTTGTGAGTACAGGAGGAAAGTTGTGAACTCCAGTCACAAAGAGAGTGATCCACAGATGACTTCAAACAGATATTAACCTTAGAACGTATATTTAAGTGTGAGCTGGTACACTCACAGACAGACTGACGCGTGTATGTCCATGTCATAGGCAGGGAATAATTAGAGCCTGGCTCACAGCTCGGGGAAGATGATCAAAGGTAATTCTCCCCAGTGGGGGATCATCTGGCAGTGGCGACAAACTCAGGTGACATGTAAGTTTACTGCAGTGGTCTTTAAACATTGTCCATTCTCTCTCTTCCTCAGTATCACGAAATTCCCTGTCAGTAATACTAAATATAATAACAAAAGCAACAAAATATGATTCAAACTCTGCAGATCTTTCAAAATCCTCACTTTAAGTATACTTAGGGAATTCTCTGGTGACCCAGTGGGTGAGAATTGGCCTGACACTGAAGGGCGTGCAGGTTCAATACCTGGTTGGGGAACTAAGCTCCCACATGCCACGCAGCAACTAAGCTCGTGTCCCACAACTACTGAGCCTGTGTGGGACAATGACCCAGCCAAATAAATAAATCAACAAATATAAATAAATAAATGAATGTATCCAAATAATATACGTAAATATGTAAAAGTGATGAAACTGGGGGTTAAAAACTCGCCAGGGTCACAAAGTTGGTAGAATTCGTATAATAGCTGCTCACTGTTACAGAATTCTTTCTCTGCTATTAGAAACAAATGCTCAGCCATCTTTCTTTTACATCTTACATGCTTTGAGTTTCTCTCTCTTGCTCTCTTTTCACTATGACAGCTTATAGGAGCCCAGAGCTTAAATTTGGGGGTGCTGCCAGTGAAAGGAATAGATGATATCTCTTCACCTCCAGCTTTCATGAAGATGCTGACATTTATACAAATGCTGACATTTATACAAATTATTTGTCAAAAACACAAAGAAGCATTGCACTTCTGACTTATACCAACATGTTGGAAGATACACGTTATTGTTTGGAATGCCCTATGCAGAGGAATATTCAAGAGTTGTTATATCCCCTAAAGGAACAATGTACTGTAGGTGTACTGTAGGTGTAGAATCTCCAAGTTGGAAGGAATCTCAAATCCTCTCCAGCACTCTAATCTTAACTGAGATTATATTCACAAAATTACACAGCAAGTTAGAGATAGAAACAACTCTGGAATCCAAGTTTCCAGTTTCCTAAGGCAGCATCTTAAGTCCTACCCACATGACCAGCCTTGAGGGATTATACTGAATGTCACCTGATACTGATTGCATGCTACATTTTAGAGCTTGCTGTATAAACATATGAGATCTGATCAGGGTTGCTCAGAACCTGAGGCGATTTGTGGTTGGCTAAGAGCCTATAAGTATAATTTTTAAATCATGCTTAGATCATACTATGTAGTAGTATGATCAACATGTCATTTATATCAAGTCAAATTCTGGAGTTGAAGAATGAATTTATATTCTGCCCAGGTGGCAAAAGTGGTAAAGAATCTGCCTGTCAATGAAGGAGATACAAGAGATGTAGTTCGATCTTGGGGTCAGGAAGATACCTTGGAGAAGGGCTGGAAAATTCCATGGACAGAGGAGCCTGGGGGGCCCACAGTTATAGAGTTGCAAAATTGAACACGACTGCACACCAGCACCAACCAACCAATAACCAATAACTTACAGTATTTCATATCCTTGTAGAATTTGTTCTGGATGTTACTAAGCACCATAGATCTAATGAAAAGTTTACCACAACTTGGGACCCACTTGTCACAATTTGGTTGGTAGTGGTTTATTCTGGCTCATCTAAAGCCATGTGCATAGTCAGAATACTTTAGCTATTAACTCCAAAATCCATCATTTAGATCTACCTTCACCAAGAGCTAGTTGCCTTAGCAATAAAGTGGAGTTAATCATAGTGTTTGACTTACAGGCTTCTGAAAATCAAATGAACTCAAGTGTTTGAAAGTTCTTTGAGGTACAAAAATGATAAATGAACACAGACTGGTAGATCTCGCCTGAACTGAACTTACAGATACCACAGAAGCCAAGAGAGATGTTGAAAGATACCAAAATCTCTCGTTCACTCACTCTCTTGTTCTCGCTCTCTCTCTCTCTCTCTCTCTCTTTCTCAAGCACACACACATATACACAGTGATAGATCCTTGGAGAACAAAATATGTTTACTTTGAACTGAGGGTTTGGGGACAGAGTGGTAGCCTAGGACATCATAAAAAGAGTGTAGATCTTCCCTGGTGGCTCAGTGGTAAAGAATCCACCTGCCATTGCAGGAGACATGGGCTCAATCCCTAAGTTGGGAAGATCCTACTTGCCATGGAGAAACTAAGCCCATGTACCACAACGATTGAGACTGTGCTCTAGAACCCATGCTCTACAAGAGAAGCCTGCACATCACAGTTAGAGAGTAGCCCCCACTTGCTGCAACTAGACAAAATCTCATGCAGCAATGAAGACACAGCACAGCCAAAAATAAATAAATAAAAATTTTTAAAGAGTGTAGATTCAAGAATAGATTTCTAGATATTGTCACTAAGAGAATAGATATATGGGCTTCCCCTGGTGGTCCAGTGGGTAAGGACACCGCCTTGCAGTGCAAGGGGCGCCGGTTCGAGCCCTGGCCTGGGAAGATCCCACGTGCCGCGGAGCGGCTGGACTGATGTGTCCAATTACTGAGCCAGAGCTCTGGAGCGCATGCGCCCAGAGCCGGTGCTCTGCCTGGGGCCCACAGTTATAGAGTTGCAAAATTGAACACGACTGCACACCAGCACCAACCAACCAATAACCAATAACTTACAGTATTTCATATCCTTGTAGAATTTGTTCTGGATGTTACTAAGCACCATAGATCTAATGAAAAGTTTACCACAACTTGGGACCCACTTGTCACAATTTGGTTGGTAGTGGTTTATTCTGGCTCATCTAAAGCCATGTGCATAGTCAGAATACTTTAGCTATTAACTCCAAAATCCATCATTTAGATCTACCTTCACCAAGAGCTAGTTGCCTTAGCAATAAAGTGGAGTTAATCATAGTGTTTGACTTACAGGCTTCTGAAAATCAAATGAACTCAAGTGTTTGAAAGTTCTTTGAGGTACAAAAATGATAAATGAACACAGACTGGTAGATCTCGCCTGAACTGAACTTACAGATACCACAGAAGCCAAGAGAGATGTTGAAAGATACCAAAATCTCTCGTTCACTCACTCTCTTGTTCTCGCTCTCTCTCTCTCTCTCTCTCTCTTTCTCAAGCACACACACATATACACAGTGATAGATCCTTGGAGAACAAAATATGTTTACTTTGAACTGAGGGTTTGGGGACAGAGTGGTAGCCTAGGACATCATAAAAAGAGTGTAGATCTTCCCTGGTGGCTCAGTGGTAAAGAATCCACCTGCCATTGCAGGAGACATGGGCTCAATCCCTAAGTTGGGAAGATCCTACTTGCCATGGAGAAACTAAGCCCATGTACCACAACGATTGAGACTGTGCTCTAGAACCCATGCTCTACAAGAGAAGCCTGCACATCACAGTTAGAGAGTAGCCCCCACTTGCTGCAACTAGACAAAATCTCATGCAGCAATGAAGACACAGCACAGCCAAAAATAAATAAATAAAAATTTTTAAAGAGTGTAGATTCAAGAATAGATTTCTAGATATTGTCACTAAGAGAATAGATATATGGGCTTCCCCTGGTGGTCCAGTGGGTAAGGACACCGCCTTGCAGTGCAAGGGGCGCCGGTTCGAGCCCTGGCCTGGGAAGATCCCACGTGCCGCGGAGCGGCTGGACTGATGTGTCCAATTACTGAGCCAGAGCTCTGGAGCGCATGCGCCCAGAGCCGGTGCTCTGCAACAACAGCAGCCACCGCGGTGGGAGGCCCACAGGAGCCAAAGAACAAAGACGGATGAACATAGAAAAACGAAAGACCAATAGAAGTGGCCCGCCTGCTCCCCTCCCTCCCCAACCCGATCCCCGCCCAAAATAAATAAATAAATAAATCTTTAAAAAAAAAAAAAAAAAAGAGAATAGATATGGATGATGTCCTATAAGCATAAGATTGAATGTTACGTGTCTGTCAAACTAAATCTATACATAGCTACATGAATCAATGTTAAAACATGGTAATGAGTGAAGAATATACATATTTGTAGGAAAGTACTATTTGTGCAAATTCATAATGTGCACACACATAAAACAAAACACTGTACATTTTTAATGCCACTCTCATATATTAGCAATGAACTGAGTTTCTATATGAATAAGAGAAATGCCAAGAGGGGTGAGTCTTTTAAAAAAGAAAATAATAATAGAACAGCGGAGGAATTTTAACTTTACCTATGCATAGAATGTTTCATGAATATTGTTACCTTCAATCTACCAATTTCCAAGAAGAATAAAAAAAGGAGTAGGTAAAAAGGCATCGAGCAGTGGAGAGCACTGCTGAAAATCAAGCTCTGCCTCACCTGTCCTCCTGCTGTTCAGAAGATCATCCTATGATGTTTCCACAGCAACCATTCCCAATAATATATGTAATCTTTAACAAGTGAAAACCGTCATTGTCTTTGACTGATATTTGCATTCCTGTATATACACATTTACATACACCACATTTCTACTCATGTCTTTACTGTCTGCTTAGATATAAAGACACAATAAACAAGCTATAATAGTCTGACTCCATTTTTGACGTTTGACTGACTCCACTTTGGCTGACTACTGGAGACAATAGCCTGACTCAATTTTGATGTTCGCTTTCAGGCCTGCCCTTCCCTTTCCCTCTGAACTGGCATGTAGACAGACAAACCAATAAGAAAGCCTACAAGCTCTCTCAAGGGCTGTCCTGGATGTGAGGGCAATCTGGTTGTGTATCTGTCACCCCATTGTTCACCAGGATTGATTTGACTGAGCTAGCTGGCTAGGCAGGTGTCCCCTTCCTCCCTCACCACTCTATGTGCATCCCTGCTGACATGCTCAGTCAAAGAGGATGACCATCCCTGATAGAGGAGGACCGGTCTTCTGCCAAGTGTATATGAGCAGCTGTGCTTCCCTGCAAGGACCTCCAAACAAGCTCTCAAGGGCTGTCCCTCTCTCCCTCTTTCTCTCCCTTGGCCCTGGTGGGAAACTCAAACCAAGCAAGCCAGGTCCTGACGTGAGACCACCTGCCCTAGCCCCACACCCTAACTCCAACAAAAGTCAAAGTCAGTTTCCTCTACACAACTACATGTAAAACAGGGAGCTCAGGTCAGAGCTCTCTGATGACCTAGAGGTGTGGGATGGGGAGGGAGCCCATGAGAGAGGGGATATATGTATACTTATGGCTTATTCAGTTTGCTACACAGGAGAAATTAACACAATATTAGAAAGCAATTATACTCCAATAATAAAATTTTTAAATTAAAAAAATTTAAAATTTTAAGTTGCAAAAATAAATTATAGTGACTTTCTGTTTGTTTGTTTTTTAAAGTCAGTAGTCTCCCCTTCCTACTCTCTCAGATAACTTTTGAACCTTCTTGGGAGCCTGCCTGCTTTCCAGAGAAATTTTTCTTATGTAAGTAATGAATGTTTTTATACTCTCTTTGAGCAGGTGTGGAATTACCAGTCTTGAACTCTAGACTAATGTAAGTAGTGGAATTAATCCTGACCCCACTCTGGAAACCACAAATTAAAAGGAAGACAAAATCCACACTGGCACTAATTTCCATTCACTTGATCCTTCTAATGATGCCACTGGCCTGAGGAGCCAACCCATGGTAAAATAAAGTTGCTAAAGAGATATACATTGATTACCTTGATCCTTACTGAAATTACCATTTGGCTGACTACTGGAGACAATAGCCTGACTCAATTTTGATGTTCGCTTTCAGGCCTGCCCTTCCCTTTCCCTCTGAACTGGCATGTAGACAGACAAACCAATAAGAAAGCCTACAAGCTCTCTCAAGGGCTGTCCTGGATGTGAGGGCAATCTGGCTACGACATCTGTCACCCCATTGATCGCCAGGGTTGATTTGGCTGATCTGGCTGGCTAGGCAGGTGTCCCCTTCCTCCCTCACTGCTCCATGTGCATCTCTCCCGAAGCTGCGCACTTGGTCCAAGAGGACGACCATCCCTGATAGAGGAGGACCGGTCTTCGGTCAAGGGTATACCAGTAGCTGTGCTCCCCTGCTAGAACCTCCAAACAAGCTCTCAAGGGCTGTCCCTCTCTCCCTCTTTCTCTCCCTTGGCCCTGGTGGGAAACTCAAACCAAGCAAGCCAGGTCCTGACGTGAGACCACCTGCCCTAGCCCCACACCCTAACTCCAACAAAAGTCAAAGTCAGTTTCCTCTACACAACTACATGTAAAACAGGGAGCTCAGGTCAGAGCTCTCTGATGACCTAGAGGTGT
Source organism: Tragulus kanchil (assembly GCA_022376925.1). NCBI lineage: Eukaryota > Metazoa > Chordata > Mammalia > Artiodactyla > Tragulidae > Tragulus > Tragulus kanchil. The sequence continues at coordinate 68,227,116 of JAIOJX010000003.1, read as the reverse complement.
GGGATGGGGAGGGAGCCCATGAGAGAGGGGATATATGTATACTTATGGCTTATTCAGTTTGCTACACAGGAGAAATTAACACAATATTAGAAAGCAATTATACTCCAATAATAAAATTTTTTAAATTAAAAAAATTAAATTTCAAGTTGCAAAAAATAAATTATAGTGACTTTCTGTTTGTTTGTTTTTTAAAGTCAGTAGTCTCCCCTTCCTACTCTCTCAGATAACTTTTGAACCTTCTTGGGAGCCTGCCTGCTTTCCAGAGAAATTTTTCTTATGTAAGTAATGAATGTTTTTATACTCTCTTTGAGCAGGTGTGGAATTACCAGTCTTGAACTCTAGACTAATGTAAGTAGTGGAATTAATCCTGACCCCACTCTGGAAACCACAAATTAAAAAGGAAGACAAAATCCACACTGGCACTAATTTCCATTCACTTGATCCTTCTAATGATGCCCCTGGCCTGAGGAGCCAACCCATGGTAAAATAAAGTTGCTAAAAAGAGATATACATTGATTACCTTGATCCTTTTATCTGAAATTACCATTATGGCTGAAGGTTAAAATATATATATTTATAATTTTACCTCTATTTCATTTTGAATAAAATAAAAATAGCACTTAAGAAAAATAAATCTTTCATAAGCCACAGGGAATACATTACTATGGTAACATGATCCCCAACAGAAATAGCAACAGGGATCTTGACACACTCTCAGGATCCATCTCCTCTTGATATGACACAGTGGCAAGGAGACAAGTCCTGCCAAGACCTTAAACACAACACTTCAGCTACAATGGAAGGCACGGTCACCATGAGGTTATATAAAGCTTTACCCTCAAAGTCATCCTGCTAAATCATCAAAAGCTCCTTTTTGGACTATGTATTTCACATACTACAAAGGATACAAAGCATAGTTGCTTTTTCAGGGCACATCAGCAGAATAGTAACTTGTCAGGTATTCCCTACTTTTCAGTTATTCTCAACTATCTATGTTTCCTGGCAGCTGAAAACCAAACCATGTATCCACAACAAAATATCTTGGACCTTTTTAGACAAAATACTAAAAAGGGATCTTTAAACCTCAATTTACATTTCTTTATAAGCAAATTTGTGATGTTATTGTATATTGTCCGGATGTATTGCTGAACAATAGTCCTATATCTATATTGTTTTGCGGTTGAGTCACTAAGTTATGTCTGACTCTTTTGCAATCCTATGGACTGTAGCTCATCAGGCTCCTCTGTCCATGGGATTTCCCAGGCAAGAATACTAAAATGGATTGCCGTTTCCTTCTGCAGGGGATCCTCCCAACTTACGGACTGAACCCACGTCTCCTGCCACCATTGACAGGCTCAGTGACTCTTTACCACTGAGCTTCCAGGGAAGAAGCCCCCTTGCGCGCATGCGCGCGTGTGTATGTGTGTGTATTCTTTTTAATATGGATACTTTGCATTTTGAAAACTTGTCAATTGAACATTTTACTGTCATCATGTTCCTAATAGTGAACTTACTCATCAAGCACTTTGTCATTTATGCATTTGGCCTGTACTTTCTCCTCCCTAGCTCAGCTCTTCCTGTATCTCCCCAGAGTTGATTATCTGAGTAGGTTGAGCAGGTGTTTCCATGTATTTTCCTCCCCCAGGAAGTGTCTTAACCCTCGAACTCTAAATCGTCCTTCACCTTCTGTATAATATAAAGTATCCATATAATACACACTCTCCACTTTAAACAAAAATAAATCTGGACATTTTCATTGATATTTTTGTTGCTACAGCAGGATAGTTCCTTGAGGTCAATTACCAGGCCTGTTGAGGCTGAAAAATAGGTATCTCTTACTACATTTTGAAGGTCTCACTTGACACAAAAACAGAATTGGCAATTTTGAGTATTATTCAATTCTGTCAACCTCGAAAAGGCTCAGAAGTTACTCTATTTGGACATTGACTTTAAAACTATCTCCTACTCTAAAAATAACTCCTAAAACATCTCAGAGGGGTTGAAATGGCAGATATTATTAGCTGATTAGTCAGCTAAGGAAATTGAGGCACAGGATGCTAAGCAATTTTCCAATGATCTCATTGCTAAAGACAAGATAATAAAAGGCTGAACCCAGACCTACTGACCTCTAAGTAGCAGTCTTTTAAAAATATATATACAGCAGTGTCTCTCTGTCTTTCAATTTTTAATTTCTTTAGTTTTTTTACTTTCATTAATCTTCAAGTCTCCCTTTAAGTTTTCACAGTAACATATACATTTCTGTGAAAGAAGAAAGATCTAATGCAAAAGTCATGGAGAAAAATAAAAGATGAAAAATAAAATAAAATCTTTGCCAAGGGGTCAACATGGTGCCATTCATAAGTTTATTTACAGTTTTTCTTAATTTTTCTTACCAGGATCTGAAATCAAGCAGAAAGATAATAAACTCATTTTTAACCTTTAAAAGATGATCGATCAAAGTTTACTCCTGCTTCTCAGAAACGCTGTACCTTAACAGATGAATTTGTTAAAAAAAAAAAAAAAGACTTTCATATACATAGAATTTCAGGCTACATGAGACAGTGGAGGACTTTAGAAGGATGAAGAATTTGGAAGGGAAGGAAAGAGTGTCTCTGCTGGTCTCTAAGAACACAGACAGCATGAATTTTCCGACCCAGCCTTTCAGAGTCTTTTCTCTGCCTTAGACTTGATGGTTTGGGTCACTTTCAGTCCATAGTCAACCCCTAAGCATGATCCATCTCACCTTCCTCCCTTTCAACTCTGTGTGTGGTGATGGAACATTACCTGAAACAAAAGCAATCCTAAAAATTGTATAATTGCTTTATTTTGAACTAACCTCAAAAACACCATCTTTATATTGAGTTCTAAATATTTCATCTCCTTTTCAACTACTGTGATTAGGTCAATTACCAGGCCTGTTGAGGCTGAAAATAGGTATCTCTTACTACATTTTGAAGGTCTCACTTGACACAAAACAGAATTGGCAATTTTGAGTATTATTCAATTCTGTCAACCTCGAAAAGGCTCAGAAGTTACTCTATTTGGACATTGACTTTAAAACTATCTCCTACTCTAAAAATAACTCCTAAAACATCTCAGGGGGGTTGAAATGGCAGATATTATTAGCTGATTAGTCAGCTAAGGAAATTGAGGCACAGGATGCTAAGCAATTTTCCAATGATCTCATTGCTAAAGACAAGATAATAAAAGGCTGAACCCAGACCTACTGACCTCTAAGTAGCAGTCTTTTAAAAATATATATACAGCAGTGTCTCTCTGTCTTTCAATTTTTAATTTCTTTAGTTTTTTTACTTTCATTAATCTTCAAGTCTCCCTTTAAGTTTTCACAGTAACATATACATTTCTGTGAAAGAAGAAAGATCTAATGCAAAAGTCATGGAGAAAAATAAAAGATGAAAAATAAAATAAAATCTTTGCCAAGGGGTCAACATGGTGCCATTCATAAGTTTATTTACAGTTTTTCTTAATTTTTCTTACCAGGATCTGAAATCAAGCAGAAAGATAATAAACTCATTTTTAACCTTTAAAAGATGATCGATCAAAGTTTACTCCTGCTTCTCAGAAACGCTGTACCTTAACAGATGAATTTGTTAAAAAAAAAAAGACTTTCATATACATAGAATTTCAGGCTACATGAGACAGTGGAGGACTTTAGAAGGATGAAGAATTTGGAAGGGAAGGAAAGAGTGTCTCTGCTGGTCTCTAAGAACACAGACAGCATGAATTTTCCGACCCAGCCTTTCAGAGTCTTTTCTCTGCCTTAGACTTGATGGTTTGGGTCACTTTCAGTCCATAGTCAACCCCTAAGCATGATCCATCTCACCTTCCTCCCTTTCAACTCTGTGTGTGGTGATGGAACATTACCTGAAACAAAAGCAATCCTAAAAATTGTATAATTGCTTTATTTTGAACTAACCTCAAAAAAACACCATCTTTATATTGAGTTCTAAATATTTCATCTCTTCAAGTGATCTGTACATGCTAAATTAATTAGAAGCTGAAAGAATATCTTTGATTAACGTAAAAGGAACAACAAAATCCAACTAGTATACTCTGTATCTGAACATATGAACCAGTGTTTGTTAATCCTGACTGCTGATTATTATTTCTCAGGGAAGTATTGATTTCTTTCTTGTCTAGGGTGATGATCTGGCTATCTATACTTTTTAAAAGCTCTTAAGGTCATTCTAATGCAGAGTTAGGGTCAACAAGCACTAATCTAGATATTTATAACAGTACTTTAGAGCCCGTTAGCTGGCGAATGATCACAAAATATTTTTTACCTATGTGATTATAAAACCCTCACATTTTCCCCAATGGCTCAGAGGCAAAAATCTGCCTGCAATGTAGGAGCCGCAGGAGATGTGGGTTCAATCCCTGGGTCAGGAAGATCTCCTGGAGGAGGAATGGCAACCCACCAGTATCTTGCCTGGAGAATCTCACGTGATAGGAGAGACTGGCAGGCTACAGTCCATGGGGTTGCAAAGAGCTGGACACGACTGAAGAGACTGAAGACACGCACATGCAGGACTTTAGTTACTATACCCTGAATTTTTCATCTGCTACATCCTGGATTTGTTATTTTGTCAATAAAATCTCAAAGGAATTAGGTTAGTCATGTTTGAAAAAGCTCTGAGGAAACACGTCTCCTTTATAGTTGCAAAAAGGAGTTGCCACCACTAGAGGTCAGACTTCTAAAATCTGCAAGAACGAACACTGAAGTCACCCAGTTTAGAATTCCATATCCTGATTTCAAGCATCCTTTCTAAATGTTCTTCCATTATTAAAACCCATGTCGTTTCAAAAAGTTCAAAGCCATTCCCTGCCTGGGTGGAGAGGTTTTTTTACACGCTATTTAGTCCAAGTTTCACAACTGTAAAGAGAACTGTGATCTGGGAGTACAGAAAGTCAAAGCCCTATCGGCATGATACTTTTTGAAAAATAAAATAGAAAAATGAAACTCTTAGGCATAGAGTACTTCCCATATACATGATGTAAATTCACAACAGTCTGGAGGACTGTAGGCATTTCTGGGTCTACTAGAAGTCCCAGGATCTATAGTCTCCCATTGATACAAGTATCTTTATTCTCCTGTCATTGAAGGGTGCTGAGTATGAGCTCTATTCTTATGTGTGGGTTGATCAGTAACATTTTCAATCATCATCATCTGTGACAGAACATGGCCACACGAGCTCAGAATTAGCTCATTAAAAAACACTCATGGGCTTCCCTGGTGGTCCAGTGGGTAAGGACACTGCCTTGCAGTGCAAGGGGCGCCGGTTCGATCCTTGGCCTGGGAAGATCCCACGTGCCCGCGAAGCGGCTGGACGGATATGTCCAATTACCGAGCCGGAGCTCTGGAGCCCATGGGCGCAGAGTCGGCGCTCTGCAACAACAGAGGCCATCCCAATGGGAGGCCCACAAGAGCCAAAGAACAAAGACAGCTGAAAATAGATAAATGAAAGACCAATAGAAGTGGCCCATCCATCTCCCTCCCTCCCCACCCCACCCACCAAAAAATAAATAAATAAAATAAATGTTTTTTAAAAAACCCCAACACTCATGCTAGTTGGATCAGGGAGCTGTCACGTAGGAAGTTCAACTTCTCTGAGGCCACCACAAATGGGAGAAGCCACAGGGAAGATGCTCCAGCTGACAGGGCCAACCGAGCTCAGCCTTCCAGCCCTCCTTGCCAACGCACTTGACCCACAAGTGAGGATGCCATCTTGGCAGGGGAGCCTCCTGCAGACGAGGTGTTTCAGGTGGCAGCTGCCGGCCGTCAACCAGCCATTCTCGTCTCCCCAGCTGAAGCTGCAGAAGGCACAGCAGGATGGACTATCAGCCGTCTTTGTTGTGACCTGCCGGAATCCCTGACCCATAGAAATCCATTGCTATTTCTTGCCTCTATGTTTAGAACGCTGCATTAGGCAGAGCTAGATTACTGGAACTCCTAGAGAAATGAACTGGACTCCCTCCCTTCAGCAGGACTTTGGTCAAAGCAGAACTGTCCAAAATGTAGGTCAATTGGGGCAAATGATTGGTTTGTTCTTCACAACAGAGGCCACCGCGATGGGAGGCCCACAAGAGCCAAAGAACAAACATGGGTGAAAAATAGAGAAATGAAAGGCCAGCAGAAGTGGCCTGCCCGCTCCCCTCCCTCCGCAACCCGCTCCCCGCCCCCAAATATTGTAAAGCAATTATCCTCTGATTAAAAATAATTATAAAAAAAAGAAGGAAGGGGGGCTTCACTGGTGATCCAGTGGGTAAAGAGTCCGCCTTGAAGTGCAAGGGACACCGGTCCGTTCCCTGGCCCAGGAGGATCCCATGTGCCATGGAGCAGCTGGACCCATGTGTCCAATTACGAGCCAGCATTCTGGAGCGCAAGCACCCAGAGCCGGTGCTCTGCAACCAGAGGTGACTTTAGTGGGAGCCCTACACAGGCCAAAGAATAAATATGAATGAAAATAAATAAATAAATAAAACAATAAAAGAGACTCAAATTTAAAACAACAACAACAACAACAACAGGGAAGCAATTTACTCTTCAGACATAAACATACAAAAACAAGACCAGGTTTTTCACTTTTTATCTGGATTTACTGTGGTTAATCTAAATTAGCTTGAAAATATTTTATATAAGAGACCATGACTAATCCTCAGTTGTCTGGCATTTTGAAATCCACAGTAAAATATTTCAAATGTTTCTCATGCCCATTTCACATTATCATGTGAATCAAGATGTATCCGGGCTTCTGAAAACGTATACTGCGCTTTCTCCACTAGGTGTCTCCGGAGAAATACAAGTAAATGCTAATAAACGCCGCTAATCCACACCCAGTTTCAAAATTTCAAAAGGACCCAGCTCCATTCAGGACAAATAGTTACCTTGGTTACTTAGTACAAGAGTGAAATCTGTCCCTTGATAGATTTTTAAAGAAAATGAAGGTCCAAGTGTGTATTAAAAAAAAAAAAAAGATAGCGCACGGTCCACATTTATCACAGAAAGACCACTGGCTTCTAAATGAATTAACATTAAAGGATGTCATGCAATGTTTACTTTGGGATCAGGTTAGTTATCTCTTTTTTTGAATACGATTTCATTATCATGAATATGTTTGTCCAGGGCATGCCTGAAGGTCTACGGGCATGGAGGAAGAAATCCACTGGAAGAAATCCACCAGGTGGATGGCTAGGGAGGTGACAGTTCTTACAGACTAATTTACATGGTGACAGGCACAATAATATTGCCTGTCTGACCTCTTTTGGGGGGGACCATTAATTTTTAATTTTATTTGGGCTGTGTTTCAATGAGGAAACAAAACACAAAAAATTTTGTGGCTTAATTTGAATTTCTTCTACTGTTGGCTGAGTTCAGTGAAATCTAATCTCTTTAAGAACACATTTTCTCTCACTGGAAAGAAATGAAGATCTATGGGTCTTTGTGAGAACTTCAGTTTACGTGGCTGGAAACCCAGGTATCAAGGAAGGCTGCTCCCTTCACTGGAGAAGGTGCCTGATCACTGAGAACTGTGCCCCCAAGAAAGTGTGGCATTAACTTAAAAGTCTTAGAGTGTTTTACAAGTACATGTATTACCTGTATGTTACAAACAGGCCAGTAGGCAGGATAACAAGAACAACAACTCAAGAAACATCAAGATCCTACAGACCATACATTTAAAAAAGGTGGGGGGGGGGGGTTGAAATTTTTGGTGGAGGCGGGGCAAATAACTGTTCCAGATGATTCAATATCAAGGATATTCTGTTTTTTAAAATACCTGCTCCTGGCCTGAGTATCTAGGTTTGTTGAATCCACAGGCCATGTGTAATCCTAGAGAGTGTGGGGGTAAGTTTACTGTTGGTTACATGCTGCTAACAGGGCTTTCCTAGAGGCTCAGACTGTGTAGAATCTGCTTCTGCAATGCAGGAGACCCGGGTCTGATCCCTGGGTCAGGAGGATTCCCTGGCAACCCACTTCAGTATTCTTGCCTAGAGAATTCCATGGACAGAGGAGCCTCACAGGCCACAGTCCATGGGATTGCAAAGAATCCAATACGACTGAATAGACACACTTTTCACAATCTGAGGATAGGATTTGTCTTCTAAATGAATTAACATTAAAGGATGTCATGCAATGTTTACTTTGGGATCAGGTTAGTTATCTCTTTTTTTGAATACGATTTCATTATCATGAATATGTTTGTCCAGGGCATGCCTGAAGGTCTACGGGCATGGAGGAAGAAATCCACTGGAAGAAATCCACCAGGTGGATGGCTAGGGAGGTGACAGTTCTTACAGACTAATTTACATGGTGACAGGCACAATAATATTGCCTGTCTGACCTCTTTTGGGGGGGACCATTAATTTTTAATTTTATTTGGGCTGTGTTTCAATGAGGAAAAAAAAAACACAAAATTTTTGTGGCTTAATTTGAATTTCTTCTACTGTTGGCTGAGTTCAGTGAAATCTAATCTCTTTAAGAACACATTTTCTCTCACTGGAAAGAAATGAAGATCTATGGGTCTTTGTGAGAACTTCAGTTTACGTGGCTGGAAACCCAGGTATCAAGGAAGGCTGCTCCCTTCACTGGAGAAGGTGCCTGATCACTGAGAACTGTGCCCCCAAGAAAGTGTGGCATTAACTTAAAAGTCTTAGAGTGTTTTACAAGTACATGTATTACCTGTATGTTACAAACAGGCCAGTAGGCAGGATAACAAGAACAACAACTCAAGAAACATCAAGATCCTACAGACCATACATTTAAAAAAGGTGGGGGGGGGGTGTTGAAATTTTTGGTGGAGGCGGGGCAAATAACTGTTCCAGATGATTCAATATCAAGGATATTCTGTTTTTTAAAATACCTGCTCCTGGCCTGAGTATCTAGGTTTGTTGAATCCACAGGCCATGTGTAATCCTAGAGAGTGTGGGGGTAAGTTTACTGTTGGTTACATGCTGCTAACAGGGCTTTCCTAGAGGCTCAGACTGTGTAGAATCTGCTTCTGCAATGCAGGAGACCCGGGTCTGATCCCTGGGTCAGGAGGATTCCCTGGCAACCCACTTCAGTATTCTTGCCTAGAGAATTCCATGGACAGAGGAGCCTCACAGGCCACAGTCCATGGGATTGCAAAGAATCCAATACGACTGAATAGACACACTTTTCACAATCTGAGGATAGTCAGCAGGATACTTTAATCACATCACAGTCTCCTGAGGCTACAAGGCTGCAAATTATCCACTGGATATTATTATAATATATATTATCCAGTGGATAATTATATATATGGATATATATATGGATATATATATATATGGATATATATATGGATATATATGGATATATATTATATATGGATAATTATATAATATATATTATCCACTGGATAATTTGCCAACTGCCAGTAAATTAGCATCCTGATAGTTAGAAACAAACGTCCCTTTCAGACACATTACTTTCCTTTGGTTGCGTAATAAACCATTTCTTTTATCATTAATGAGCTACATTTCCGGGTCAAACTTAGCAACCCTGAAAGTCAGACTTAATTGCCAAAGTTTCAGTCTTCCTTCAGACTGTTAAGAAAATTATGCCATCAACCCAGGGTCAGGATTCTTTCAGGAAGGAGAAGAAGGGTCCTGTGTGGAGAGAGAGAGATTAACCCTTGATGAGTGCTCTGAAATGAGAGAACTGTGTCGCTGTCAAGATTTTTAAATCTTCTCCCTATAGCTTGGACAGTGGGGGTTTTTTTCCATTCTCTGGACCTTTTTCCTTCCCTCACCCTACCTTAAGTTGTTGCTGATGGACCATGTTTCCATTATTAGCTTCCTTAAAGCCAGGATGCTAGTTGCTTGGACTTTTCCCACTATATAATATCTTATAATATCACACTTCTGGGCTAGGCTCATCATGTTAAGTTCCAGTGCCATTTTTTACCCTAAATGTTCCTTCTCTTGGAATGTTCTCCAACCTCTAATTTACATGTAATTTAGATGTACAATCTGGCCCTCATTTTCAAGATCCTCTTTGATGGCATTACTCATCCTGAAGGTAAATATTTGTTGAGGGCTAGCATGTGTTGGCTTCACGGAACTTTCACGAGTCCATTGTAATCCTAGAGTGTGGGTAAGTTACTTTCATGGACAGGGCTTTCCTAGAGGCTCAGACTGTGTAGAATCTGCTTCTGCAATGCAGGAGACCCGGGTCTGATCCCTGGGTCAGGAGGATTCCCTGGCAACCCACTTCAGTATTCTTGCCTAGAGAATTCCATGGACAGAGGAGCCTCACAGGCCACAGTCCATGGGATTGCAAAGAATCCAATACGACTGAATAGACACACTTTTCACAATCTGAGGATAGTCAGCAGGATACTTTAATCACATCACAGTCTCCTGAGGCTACAAGGCTGCAAATTATCCACTGGATATTATTATAATATATATTATCCAGTGGATAATTATATATATGGATATATATATGGATATATATATATATGGATATATATATGGATATATATGGATATATATTATATATGGATAATTATATAATATATATTATCCACTGGATAATTTGCCAACTGCCAGTAAATTAGCATCCTGATAGTTAGAAACAAACGTCCCTTTCAGACACATTACTTTCCTTTGGTTGCGTAATAAACCATTTCTTTTATCATTAATGAGCTACATTTCCGGGTCAAACTTAGCAACCCTGAAAGTCAGACTTAATTGCCAAAGTTTCAGTCTTCCTTCAGACTGTTAAGAAAATTATGCCATCAACCCAGGGTCAGGATTCTTTCAGGAAGGAGAAGAAGGGTCCTGTGTGGAGAGAGAGAGATTAACCCTTGATGAGTGCTCTGAAATGAGAGAACTGTGTCGCTGTCAAGATTTTTAAATCTTCTCCCTATAGCTTGGACAGTGGGGGTTTTTTTCCATTCTCTGGACCTTTTTCCTTCCCTCACCCTACCTTAAGTTGTTGCTGATGGACCATGTTTCCATTATTAGCTTCCTTAAAGCCAGGATGCTAGTTGCTTGGACTTTTTCCCACTATATAATATCTTATAATATCACACTTCTGGGCTAGGCTCATCATGTTAAGTTCCAGTGCCATTTTTTTTACCCTAAATGTTCCTTCTCTTGGAATGTTCTCCAACCTCTAATTTACATGTAATTTAGATGTACAATCTGGCCCTCATTTTCAAGATCCTCTTTGATGGCATTACTCATCCTGAAGGTAAATATTTGTTGAGGGCTAGCATGTGTTGGCTTCCACGGAACTTTCACGAGTTCCAAATATAATGCTCAGGGTGGATACATTTAAGACCCAATTATTTAAAACTCTGAAAAGAAAAATTTAAAAACTCTCTTCTCATAATATGAATATATATCATGCTTCTTACAAAAAGTCAACCTCTAACTCCTTCCAAAAGGGAAGGAGTCATCTTTTGAAATACAAATGCTCTTTCATTTTATGACTTTGCTTGTGCAATTATTTGTTCATTTATACCACTGAAGGAATCAGGATGAATGGATACCTTTGATTCTAATGGACAAAATTGTAATCATAGGAAAAAACAGGTCAAAATTGATCTTCAAAATAATTAATATTATTTACCTTTATAGGCACTGTTAAGAAAGTAGGTAATGATATTAATTTTGCTTTCACACCTATTCTCATAAGTCTATCTGTTATCATCTGGACCAGACTTAAAGAACTCTTTCAGTTTTGATACATATTATCCAAGTCTGTATCTTCCTCTTTATACCTCCTTCCTTCCTCTCCAGTCCAACCCCATTGGATATTAGCAGATGTCAACTTCATTACATAAATGCCTATTAACAGTTACAGCTATCTAAACGCAAAGGGCTGTATTGGTTGCAGAGAGCATCTCAGTAAAGGGTGATGGCTATCAATATTTACAGTGATGATGTAGGAGAGGTTTCAGCATTTCGAGTTTCATTTGTTTCTCTATTATTCCAAAAGTCTATTGTTATTTTGTTGCAAGAGAGAACTGTGTCGCTGTCAAGATTTTAAATCTTCTCCCTATAGCTTGGACAGTGGGGGTTTTCCATTCTCTGGACCTTTTCCTTCCCTCACCCTACCTTAAGTTGTTGCTGATGGACCATGTTTCCATTATTAGCTTCCTTAAAGCCAGGATGCTAGTTGCTTGGACTTTTCCCACTATATAATATCTTATAATATCACACTTCTGGGCTAGGCTCATCATGTTAAGTTCCAGTGCCATTTTTTTTACCCTAAATGTTCCTTCTCTTGGAATGTTCTCCAACCTCTAATTTACATGTAATTTAGATGTACAATCTGGCCCTCATTTTCAAGATCCTCTTTGATGGCATTACTCATCCTGAAGGTAAATATTTGTTGAGGGCTAGCATGTGTTGGCTTCCACGGAACTTTCACGAGTTCCAAATATAATGCTCAGGGTGGATACATTTAAGACCCAATTATTTAAAACTCTGAAAAGAAAAATTTAAAAACTCTCTTCTCATAATATGAATATATATCATGCTTCTTACAAAAAGTCAACCTCTAACTCCTTCCAAAAGGGAAGGAGTCATCTTTTGAAATACAAATGCTCTTCCATTTTTATGACTTTGCTTGTGCAATTATTTGTTCATTTATACCACTGAAGGAATCAGGATGAATGGATACCTTTGATTCTAATGGACAAAATTGTAATCATAGGAAAAAACAGGTCAAAATTGATCTTCAAAATAATTAATATTATTTACCTTTATAGGCACTGTTAAGAAAGTAGGTAATGATATTAATTTTGCTTTCACACCTATTCTCATAAGTCTATCTGTTATCATCTGGACCAGACTTAAAGAACTCTTTCAGTTTTGATACATATTATCCAAGTCTGTATCTTCCTCTTTATACCTCCTTCCTTCCTCTCCAGTCCAACCCCATTGGATATTAGCAGATGTCAACTTCATTACATAAATGCCTATTAACAGTTACAGCTATCTAAAACGCAAAGGGCTGTATTGGTTGCAGAGAGCATCTCAGTAAAGGGTGATGGCTATCAATATTTACAGTGATGATGTAGGAGAGGTTTCAGCATTTCGAGTTTCATTTGTTTCTCTATTATTCCAAAAGTCTATTGTTATATCTTAAGGAATGCAATCTACATTCCAATGTCTTACCTGTCTAGAGTTGAAGACTTTTATATAACTATGTTATTAACAATGTTCTAATAGCTAGCTTATTGACAGTAGATAGAACTTATTTTCACAAAAGCCTTTCAATTCTACTCAATAAGCAAATACAGAGTACCTACTATTTGTGCAACATAGGGGCAATAGAAACCTACTGCATAAAGCAAACCAGTGGCATATAAGTAAAGGTAGAATAATTCCATTCAGAGGAACACAAGTGATAGACAAATTCTCCTTCCCACGAGGGATCAGGGAAAGCATATAATTTACCTCTTACCATCTTCCCTCCGGGTCTCCTTTTGAACTGCTCTTACATTTTCTATACCTTAATATCAAGATTTTCAAATTGAAAAGAAGCCTTTAAACATATTTTGGAATTTATTATTTTACTGTCTGCCTTCTTAATAACTAGCATCAAGTTGCAGAACTATTTCAGTGCCCCAAGACAAACTCCTATAGCAAGCTTAATACTATTCTCCTGGTCCTTGGAAACCTCTCTGGTCCATTCCAGTCTCTCCTAAAAGCCCTTCCAATGGGAGCAACATGGAGATTCAGTCTCAAATTCCTCTGTATTACCAGTGGGCCTCAGATGGGTCATTAGGTCTAGAGCATTTTGCAACAAGATGGTAGTTTACATTAGGATAATGTGTACTATATCCAGGGAGCATTTAAATTATGCATGGGTAATGATATTAATTTTGCTTTCACACCTATTCTCATAAGTCTATCTGTTATCATCTGGACCAGACTTAAAGAACTCTTTCAGTTTTGATACATATTATCCAAGTCTGTATCTTCCTCTTTATACCTCCTTCCTTCCTCTCCAGTCCAACCCCATTGGATATTAGCAGATGTCAACTTCATTACATAAATGCCTATTAACAGTTACAGCTATCTAAAACGCAAAGGGCTGTATTGGTTGCAGAGAGCATCTCAGTAAAGGGTGATGGCTATCAATATTTACAGTGATGATGTAGGAGAGGTTTCAGCATTTCGAGTTTCATTTGTTTCTCTATTATTCCAAAAGTCTATTGTTATATCTTAAGGAATGCAATCTACATTCCAATGTCTTACCTGTCTAGAGTTGAAGACTTTTATATAACTATGTTATTAACAATGTTCTAATAGCTAGCTTATTGACAGTAGATAGAACTTATTTTCACAAAAGCCTTTCAATTCTACTCAATAAGCAAATACAGAGTACCTACTATTTGTGCAACATAGGGGCAATAGAAACCTACTGCATAAAGCAAACCAGTGGCATATAAGTAAAGGTAGAATAATTCCATTCAGAGGAACACAAGTGATAGACAAATTCTCCTTCCCACGAGGGATCAGGGAAAGCATATAATTTACCTCTTACCATCTTCCCTCCGGGTCTCCTTTTGAACTGCTCTTACATTTTCTATACCTTAATATCAAGATTTTCAAATTGAAAAGAAGCCTTTAAACATATTTTGGAATTTATTATTTTACTGTCTGCCTTCTTAATAACTAGCATCAAGTTGCAGAACTATTTCAGTGCCCCAAGACAAACTCCTATAGCAAGCTTAATACTATTCTCCTGGTCCTTGGAAACCTCTCTGGTCCATTCCAGTCTCTCCTAAAAGCCCTTCCAATGGGAGCAACATGGAGATTCAGTCTCAAATTCCTCTGTATTACCAGTGGGCCCACTCAGATGGGTCATTAGGTCTAGAGCATTTTGCAACAAGATGTATTTGAATTACACGTTTACATTAGGATAATGTGTAGTAACTTATTTATCCAGGGAGACTCTCTGCAGTTACTTCAGGTAATTGTTGACTTCTGACATTCAGATTTCTCTCATTCAAAACATTCTGAACATTTGACGTATCATGTGTAGGCTGGTAAACGTGGATGTTCCCTCGGCAAGGAATTGCACTGTGTGATATTGAGACTTTACTCTTGACAAAACAGAAGAAGCACAATTCCAGCAGTGCCCCTCTTTCTTAATGCATATTGCATTATTCTATTTCAGTTAGATTGGTAATACTGGTTTCCAAAAGGGCATGCTTTTGTCCTGTGGTTGCCAAATGATGTGCTCTCTAGAGATGGTCAGCATCATGCCCTGCGTGTAATAAAAAAAACAATAAGCCACACATGGTTTTCCTGTGCTGCTTCATTTCAAAAGTTAGGGAAACTTGCCAGGAACTGGATTTATGTTAACTCTATCTATTCCCTGACATCTGAAAAGAGGAGCGAAATGGGAGGTATCCCCTCTAGTTTAGTAGAATTCCAAGGAAAATATGATTCCTCCTACATGTTTCATCACCAGATCAGCATTTTTTCTCTCATACTCACAGTTTTTATCTGAACAACGTTTGTTTTTAGTCAGCAGCCACTACTGCCTTGTGATTATCAAAGTTATATCCACCTTTGTTTGCTGGTTAAAAATAATAATATTTCAGTTCTTCTGTGAACTGAATATGACAGGATGTGAAAAGATCAAATCGTGCTCTCAGTGAGCATAGGGACAAGGGCTCTGAAAGGGACGGATTACAGAATGGTCCTTAACATCTAAACAAATCATTTCCCATAAAGACTCTCTAAATCACAAATGAAAGGACAGCAAATGAACATGAAATGAGTCAGGTAGTCAAATAAAAAAGAAAGATAAGTAATACAAAAATAAATATCTTTTTGAAAGCAAGAAGAAGAGAAAGAGACTCAATGTGCTCAGAAAACACAACTGACCCAAGCAGATTTTAGTTGGCAACTGGAAGTTGCTGATGTCTTTTGGAGAGAGTTCAGATTCCCAGGTTGATACGGAGCTCCCTCCCAGAACTCTGACATGTATATAAGCTCTGAGCTCTCCAAAGCCCACTGCCAGTTCTCTTCGTGAACTAACTGCAACGGAGAGACTGAAGATGATTCCTTTCTTACAGGTCTTTTCTCTGTTCTTGTTGGTGGCTGTTAACCCTGCAAATGCCAATGGTCACTATGACAAGGTCTTGGCTCACAGCCGTATCAGGGGCCGGGATCAGGGGTAAGTCAGTCGTTTGATCTTATAAAACTTTTTCTCCCTGCTTAGCTTGTTGTATGTACATTTCTACATAAATGTTTCTTATTTATACTTCAGGTTTGCTCTTTTTTTAAAAAATTCTACTTATTTGTAATAAGAAAAAGGAAAAGAAATGAGTAATCTGTTCTTTATGTGTCTTAAACTTTAAGGATTGCTGTTCAAATAGCTTGTGTATAATTGCTTTTGATAAAAGATTATAAAATTTTAATCTAGTTAAAGCATGTAACAGGGTATTTCTTTATGATTCATGATTAAGAATCACAATTCTTTATAATTATCTGTGGATTTTTTCCCTTCTAAATTTCTGGAATAAGGTTTTCAAAATTAAATAATCTATTGTTAGAGACTCTTATTATGTAAACAGATCTGAAATACCTCACATTATGCTAGGAAAATATTCATTTATGTACAAAAATTAAACAATAGGTAATGTAACGAGTTTTCTGAATTTTTTGGAAGCATTTAAGAATGCTTTTAAATTTTGCATTCTTTAAAATTTGCACTAACTTGATTTCTTAGGAAAAACTACAACTGACCTTCTTAAAGCTATCAGACAATTTAGTAACTGAACCAATCATTATTAATTTTTGAAATGGATCTTGGCATGACTTCTTATGTCTCAGAGGAATTTCCATCATGCTTCCAAGCTCCCTTGCCTTAGAGACCAAACAAGACTTCCATGTCTTTGAGGGAGAGAAACACTGGAAAATCCTGGCCAAGGATGTTTTAATCTAATTACTTCCAGGCAAAGAAATAAATTTTCCTTTGGGTGGCCATATTATTTAAGTTAATCTTAGCTTTCATTTACTTCTGTGACTGCTTTACCTAGAAAATTACAGAGTACAGTGTCTTGGGACATAGTAAAGCCTGTCTATTTTGCTGTCTCATCTGTCCTTGTTTCAGACCCCTCAAGCCACTCCCATACCCTAAATGAGTACATATATGGTTTAAAAGGATCAGGGCAGGACCTACTATGAAAGTAATAAGATACACATTGTTTAATTCTTTTAGGTTAATTTTTGAAATACTAGCATTTTACTCCCAGAAGTGTACAATTTCCTGTCTCTCACAGTTAGTTTTTCTAATGACTCTGTAGGATTGCATTAAGAATGAGATCTATCCATAACTAGAGGCACATCTATGTTTTTATAAGAATCACCTCTTTGAAAATCTAAGCCACACCTTTTCTTTTTCTTTCTTTTATTTTTAACCACCTGACCTACAGATATGAAAAACTATTTTTATTGTTATGACATTCACTCTCTTTCCTTACTTATACCTTCCAGCCCAAATGTCTGTGCCCTTCAACAGATTTTGGGGACCAAAAGGAAATACTTCAGCACCTGCAGGAACTGGTATCAAGGAGCCATCTGTGGGAAAAAAACGTAAGTCTCATCTTTTCTTTAATGTGCCAGTTCCAAAGACAACACTGCAATGCCCATGCCTTTCCTTGGACATAGACATCGTTCTTCTGAAAATATCCTCCAAAATTGAGAACTTAAAAAAAGTCAGATCACCTGCGGATAAAGAAATTTCCCTTGCATTTCTCCATATAGTCACTGAAGTAACTTTATGACTGAATCTATGACATTGGCCATGTGACTTGATACAGAATCATGGTGAGGATCTGACTATGTCATTTCTACTCCTGATTTGGCCTCTTTTATCTTGGGTCTCCCTGGGGGCTCAGTTGGTAAAGAATCTGCCTGTGATGAAGAAGATACAGGTTCCATCCCTGGGTCAGGAAGATTCCATGGAGAAAAGAATGGCCACTGGCCAGGTGACCTGGTATAGAATCACTAAGAGTCTGTCAATGTCATTTCTGCTCCTGATTTGGCTTCTTATTTCTTGGACAAGTCAATTAACCCCAGTGCCACAGTTTCCTCATTTTATTAAGAGGTGGGCCAGAGGAACAAATCAATCTAAAAAAGTCAGGATTTTAAGGTAAGATTGTTTGCCTACAGTCATTTAGAAATTATCTAAAGTACTCCAATTTACCCCAGAGTTTTCATCAAAGACTAAAGGTGGAAAGGGCTTACGTTTCATCTCTTCATTTAATCCAGTCACTCCATCCCAAACTGTTGGATTCCCAGAGTCCCCAAAGGTGATAGCGGAAGCCCACTGCTATATTTACTATTTCAATGACCAAAACACTCTTCAACTTAGTTATCTATTTTACTGATTAACTAAAAATCGGGAAACATTTTTATCACTATAGCTTATTGGTTTAATCAAATAATACGTACTAGCAAATTTTCACTTTAAGATAGAGAATTAAGATGAGCTGAGTTCTACATGGAACAAGTTGCTTGATCAAAAAACGTTAGAGATGTCATGCCCAGTCAAGGAAATAATGGCAATGGCTCCTGCCCACTTCCTGTGAAATTGGACCCCACCCTCAGTGAAGGATGCCTTGAGATCCAGGGTATCTGAAGCACATCATCATTAAGCTTCAGACACCTCAACAGGGGAATGGAGTAGCAGACTGCTAAAATTTTATTTCTAATTTAATAATATTGGTTTTTACAAATACTCAGTACAGAATCACTTAACCTTTTGGAGTCTTCATTTTTTTACCTGTGAAATGTGAATTTAATTCATCTTCCAAGGGTAAAATGAATGAACAAATGTGAAATAAGTCTAATTCATAATATTAATCATCTTTAAATTTAAAGTATTTTAAGAAAACTGGATATACACTTGTGGGAAAAGGAGGTATGAACAGATACCTATTTAAAATGCAGAGGGTTATCTTTATTTCTACCAAGAATCATGTATTCAAAACATAGAGCCTTAGCTGGACTGCGTCTCCCCATGGCAAACAAGTCAAGGACCCTACACATTGGCTTAATATAATTTTAACTAATGTTACTTCTTGGCCTGGACATTGTTTCTATTAGTCTGCAGACACCTGCTAGACTTATGAGTCATTCACACAATTTCAATGTAATTCAGTGGTTACAAGGAGTCTGGTCATGATTTAGGTCAAGCTCCAGTTGGGAATGCCAATGCTCTGGATTCTTCTCTCTGTTCGTTATATTGTTGGTTACCATGAGGCCGATTTGGAGTGTACACTAACTACATAAGAAAGAAACTTCTCTCGGAAATATTTAAGAGAAATCTTTATTATACCCTTCCAGGAAGTTAAGGAAGTCTGATATAATCTCACTTTAATCTTCTAAATATGTTAGAGATACCAAAGATTGTATAAGGTATATGCCAAGATTCCTTCTTGCTTTCTGTTAAAAAAATATATTCCTGCTTTGAAGTCTGGCTTTTTATCAGAAATATAACAGTGTTTCCTTTGTTTAATTACATTAGCTTTTTTCTCTTAGCTTCATTTTCACAAACACATTTACATCTGTGCTCTGGAATAAATGTAAATGCTAGTTGCTAGCTTCATATAACCAAAGAAATCAGTAATATCAACAGGACGAATGCCTGATTTGCCATATGAAAATCAGTCTTAAAGTCATCTTTAAGATTTTATGTATAAGTAGACAGAAATTTATTAAATAATTTGCTCAAGGTCACCAATCTAATAAGTAACGGAACTGGGAACCAGACTTCGTTCTTCTGGCTCCACGATTCTGGAACTCTTCCATCATGCCAGGAGGCTAATGAGAGATCAAGCTTATATAAATACTTTAATGCCCAATCAAGAGATTTTTACCTGTGAAATGTGAATTTAATTCATCTTCCAAGGGTAAAATGAATGAACAAATGTGAAATAAGTCTAATTCATAATATTAATCATCTTTAAATTTAAAGTATTTTAAGAAAACTGGATATACACTTGTGGGAAAAGGAGGTATGAACAGATACCTATTTAAAATGCAGAGGGTTATCTTTATTTCTACCAAGAATCATGTATTCAAAACATAGAGCCTTAGCTGGACTGCGTCTCCCCATGGCAAACAAGTCAAGGACCCTACACATTGGCTTAATATAATTTTAACTAATGTTACTTCTTGGCCTGGACATTGTTTCTATTAGTCTGCAGACACCTGCTAGACTTATGAGTCATTCACACAATTTCAATGTAATTCAGTGGTTACAAGGAGTCTGGTCATGATTTAGGTCAAGCTCCAGTTGGGAATGCCAATGCTCTGGATTCTTCTCTCTGTTCGTTATATTGTTGGTTACCATGAGGCCGATTTGGAGTGTACACTAACTACATAAGAAAGAAACTTCTCTCGGAAATATTTAAGAGAAATCTTTATTATACCCTTCCAGGAAGTTAAGGAAGTCTGATATAATCTCACTTTAATCTTCTAAATATGTTAGAGATACCAAAGATTGTATAAGGTATATGCCAAGATTCCTTCTTGCTTTCTGTTAAAAAAATATATTCCTGCTTTGAAGTCTGGCTTTTTATCAGAAATATAACAGTGTTTCCTTTGTTTAATTACATTAGCTTTTTTCTCTTAGCTTCATTTTCACAAACACATTTACATCTGTGCTCTGGAATAAATGTAAATGCTAGTTGCTAGCTTCATATAACCAAAGAAATCAGTAATATCAACAGGACGAATGCCTGATTTGCCATATGAAAATCAGTCTTAAAGTCATCTTTAAGATTTTATGTATAAGTAGACAGAAATTTATTAAATAATTTGCTCAAGGTCACCAATCTAATAAGTAACGGAACTGGGAACCAGACTTCGTTCTTCTGGCTCCACGATTCTGGAACTCTTCCATCATGCCAGGAGGCTAATGAGAGATCAAGCTTATATAAATACTTTAATGCCATAAAATACCAGTATAGTCAAAGCTATGCTTTTCCAGTAGTCATGTACAAATGTGAGAGTTGAACCATAAGGAAGGCTGAGCACAGAAGAATTGATGCTTTTGAACTGTGGTGCTGGAGAAGACTCTTGGGAGTCCCTTGAACAGCAAGAGGATCAAACTAGTCAATCCTAAAGGAAATCAACCCTGAACAGTCATTGGAAGGGCTGATGCTGAAGTGGAAGCTCCAATCCTTTGGCCACCTGATACGAAGAACTGAGTCCTTGGAAAAGAGCCTGGTGCTGGGAAAGATTGAGGGCAGGATAAAGGGGGAGGCAGAGGATGAGATGGCTGGATGACATCACTGACTCAATGGGCATGAGTCTGAACAAACTCCAGGAGATAGTGGAGGACAGGAAAGCCTGGTGTGCTGCGGTCCACGGGGTTGCAAAGACTCGGACACAACCTAGCGACTGAACAGTAACAATGTCATAAACAAGCAAACTTGATACCTAAATTATCAATAAATCATGGCAATAAGTGATATGATTTGCTAAGTTTATGTCAGAATGTATACTATGCAGATCCTCCATTTTAATATTAGTTTTCTTCCAATGTATAGGACTGTGTTATATGAATGCTGCCCTGGTTACATGAGGATGGAAGGAATGAAAGGCTGCCCAGCAGGTAATGTTTCAACCATGGAATTAAATGAAGACTTTGTCTCGTGTGGGGTGAAAGAGCTGAAGTAGCTTTTAGAGAAGCCAGTGTGTGTGTGTGTGTGTGTGTGTGTGTGTGTGTTTACATGTATGTGTATGTGGGAATGGGTGTGTATGTGTTTACCACCATGATAAGTCCAAGATATACTCTCTGTATCATAATCACAAATTTATCATGGTGATAAAGCATGAAAACATACATTTTTTATAATGGATACTGGACAACAGAAGCTTATTCCAAATTTAAATTACTTCAACATTCCTTCAAGAACAAAAATACCCACTACAAAATCCCCTTTCTTTGAACTTGTCTAGAAACATGGGCTGACTACCTGGCAAGGCCTCATTTCTGATTCAATAGCTCAGATTTTATAATGTCCTTCATACTGAAAATTAGTTTCTTCTTGCTCTTAAATCCTGATTTTGTAATTTACTAATTGTGTACCTAGTGTTGCTATAATCACAAAGGTAATAATCATCTCTCCTGTGACAGGATCCAAATCATACTAAACTTCAAACAATATAGGATCATAAAGAATAATTGGTCTCAACCTTTAGGAATATCATATATGTTCCTTCTGAAGTGGAAGCTCAATCCTTTGGCCACCTGATACGAAGAACTGAGTCCTTGGAAAAGAGCCTGGTGCTGGGAAAGATTGAGGGCAGGATAAAGGGGGAGGCAGAGGATGAGATGGCTGGATGACATCACTGACTCAATGGGCATGAGTCTGAACAAACTCCAGGAGATAGTGGAGGACAGGAAAGCCTGGTGTGCTGCGGTCCACGGGGTTGCAAAGACTCGGACACAACCTAGCGACTGAACAGTAACAATGTCATAAACAAGCAAACTTGATACCTAAATTATCAATAAATCATGGCAATAAGTGATATGATTTGCTAAGTTTATGTCAGAATGTATACTATGCAGATCCTCCATTTTAATATTAGTTTTCTTCCAATGTATAGGACTGTGTTATATGAATGCTGCCCTGGTTACATGAGGATGGAAGGAATGAAAGGCTGCCCAGCAGGTAATGTTTCAACCATGGAATTAAATGAAGACTTTGTCTCGTGTGGGGAGAAAGAGCTGAAGTAGCTTTTAGAGAAGCCAGTGTGTGTGTGTGTGTGTGTGTGTGTGTGTGTTTACATGTATGTGTATGTGGGAATGGGTGTGTATGTGTTTACCACCATGATAAGTCCAAGATATACTCTCTGTATCATAATCACAAATTTATCATGGTGATAAAGCATGAAAACATACATTTTTTATAATGGATACTGGACAACAGAAGCTTATTCCAAATTTAAATTACTTCAACATTCCTTCAAGAACAAAAATACCCACTACAAAACCACTTTCTTTGAACTTGTCTAGAAACATGGGCTGACTACCTGGCAAGGCCTCATTTCTGATTCAATAGCTCAGATTTTATAATGTCCTTCATACTGAAAATTAGTTTCTTCTTGCTCTTAAATCCTGATTTTGTAATTTACTAATTGTGTACCTAGTGTTGCTATAATCACAAAGGTAATAATCATCTCTCCTGTGACAGGATCCAAATCATACTAAACTTCAAACAATATAGGATCATAAAGAATAAATTGGCTGCATCCAACCTTTAGGCTAATACTCATATATGTTCCTTCTGAAGTCCAGGAGACATATTCTGGAAGTATTAGTTATTTTAATTTACTTTTTTTCCTGAAATTATAATGAAAAGAAGTAGGTGTACATATTTTTTTCAGGGACCTAAATCTACATAATTGTAATACTTACACCTGCCAGTATTATTACAATTAAGGAGGTTTTAGCTAAATGAAAAAAAATTAGCTTTTTTCACTCTCAGAGAGAAGTGAGGAATTTTTTTGATGAAATAATCAAAGATATGTAGTGATAATTGTGATTGAGCCCTCATTGACATATAGCAAATTTAACAACAAACAGATAAAACATTAAACTAGGATAAAAATTTAACATTCATTTTCCTTCAACACACAGGATATATGAAACATTTTTTCAATAGTACTTTGGGGCTTCCCAGGTGATGCTAGTGATAAAGAATCTGCTTTCCAAAGGAGACGCAAGAGATGCAGGTTCAATCCCTGAGTCAGGAAGATCCTGTAGAGAAGTAAATGGAAATCCACCCCAGTATTCTTGCCTGAAAAATTCTATGGACAAAAGAGCTGATGGACAGAAGACCCTGATGCTGAGAAAGATTGAAGGCAAAAGGAGAAGGGGGTGACAGAGGATGAAATAGTTGGATGGCATCACCGATTCAATGGACATGAGCTTGAGCAAATTCTAGGGGACAGTAGAGGACAAAGAAACCTGGAATGCTGCTGTCCACGAGGTCACAAATAGTCGGATAGGGCTGAGTGACTGAACAACAACAATACCCACTACAAAACACTTTCTTTGAACTTGTCTAGAAACATGGGCTGACTACCTGGCAAGGCCTCATTTCTGATTCAATAGCTCAGATTTTATAATGTCCTTCATACTGAAAATTAGTTTCTTCTTGCTCTTAAATCCTGATTTTGTAATTTACTAATTGTGTACCTAGTGTTGCTATAATCACAAAGGTAATAATCATCTCTCCTGTGACAGGATCCAAATCATACTAAACTTCAAACAATATAGGATCATAAAGAATAAATTGGCTGCATCCAACCTTTAGGCTAATACTCATATATGTTCCTTCTGAAGTCCAGGAGACATATTCTGGAAGTATTAGTTATTTTAATTTACTTTTTTTCCTGAAATTATAATGAAAAGAAGTAGGTGTACATATTTTTTTCAGGGACCTAAATCTACATAATTGTAATACTTACACCTGCCAGTATTATTACAATTAAGGAGGTTTTAGCTAAATGAAAAAAAATTAGCTTTTTTCACTCTCAGAGAGAAGTGAGGAATTTTTTTGATGAAATAATCAAAGATATGTAGTGATAATTGTGATTGAGCCCTCATTGACATATAGCAAATTTAACAACAAACAGATAAAACATTAAACTAGGATAAAAATTTAACATTCATTTTCCTTCAACACACAGGATATATGAAACATTTTTTCAATAGTACTTTGGGGCTTCCCAGGTGATGCTAGTGATAAAGAATCTGCTTTCCAAAGGAGACGCAAGAGATGCAGGTTCAATCCCTGAGTCAGGAAGATCCTGTAGAGAAGTAAATGGAAATCCACCCCAGTATTCTTGCCTGAAAAATTCTATGGACAAAAGAGCTGATGGACAGAAGACCCTGATGCTGAGAAAGATTGAAGGCAAAAGGAGAAGGGGGTGACAGAGGATGAAATAGTTGGATGGCATCACCGATTCAATGGACATGAGCTTGAGCAAATTCTAGGGGACAGTAGAGGACAAAGAAACCTGGAATGCTGCTGTCCACGAGGTCACAAATAGTCGGATAGGGCTGAGTGACTGAACAACAACAATAGTACCTTACTATATGACATTTAAAAGGCAACTTTCATATACAATTGATGATTTATATGACTGTATTGCTAAAATTATCTTATATATCGTGGGGGACTTCTTATAAAGGTTTAATTATTATAAAATAACATTTTTGACATTTTATCCTAAGTATTTATTCATCTCTTGATTATTTAGTGATGCCCATTGACCATGTTTATGGTACCCTGGGCATTGTGGGAGCCACCACCACACAGCGCTATTCTGACGTCTCAAAACTGAGGGAAGAGATCGAAGGAAAAGGATCATTCACTTACTTCGCACCAAGTAACGAAGCTTGGGACAACCTGGATTCTGTAATTCATTATTTTTATCAATATAACTTTTTGCTTTTATTGTTATTTTAAGTGATTTACTAACTTGGAAATTAATAGAAATTATATATCTTTCTGTTGTATGTATATGAGGATACATAAAAGGATGAGTTAATTGAGCATAAGGAGCAAGTAGCTCAGTGGTAAAGAATCTACCTGCCAGTGCAGGAGATGAGGGTTCAATCCCTGAGTTGAAACCATTCTCTGGAGGAGGAAATGGCAATCCACTCCAGTATTCTTGCCTAGAAAATCACATGGTCAGAGGAGCTGGGTGAGCTATAGTTCATGGGATAGCAAAGAGTTGGGCATGACTGAGCATACTAAAACAAATAAATAAAAATTACAAAAGGAGAATATCATTTTAGTACCTCCATATATGGAATAACAGCTCAGCAGGCTCATGGACTCACACAAAAAAAGACAAACCAAGAGTGGAATGAACATTCTAGTTTACTCCTTTCCTCTTTCCCTTTTGGTTGTGAAGAATTATAGGTAATTTATAGAAAGGCAAGTTTATAATTTATAAAATAGTTTATAAAAAGGCAAGTTAAGAAGCTTCATGGAATTTTGTTTTTTAATAAACTATATTATATACATATATACTTATCATTTTAATAGTATGTAAATGTGTAAGACTCTTAAGAGACTGACAGACTCAGAAGCATGTGTGGATATTTAAATATAGGGTTGTAAAACAATGCATTTTATTTTCAGGGTTTTTATGTATAGTTTGATTTATAGCACAGTAGGTTAGGACTCAGTATTCCCACCTTTTTTTTTTTTTAAAGATTTATTTATTTATTTATTTATTTATCTTTGGGCGGGGGTCGGGTTGGGGAGGGAGGGGAGCAGGCGGGCCACTTCTATTGGTCTTTCATTTCTCTATTTTCATCCATCTTTGTTCTTTGGCTCCTGTGGGCCTCCCATTGAGGTGGCCTCTGTTGTCGCAGAGTGCCGGCTCTGGGCGCATGCGCTCCAGAGCTCCGGCTTTGTGATTGGACACATCGGTCCAGCTGCTCCGTGGCACGTGGGATCTTCCCAGGCCAGGGATCGAACCGGCACCCCTTGCACTGCAAGGCAGTGTCCTTACCCACTGGACCACCAGGGGAAGCCCGTATTCCTACTTTCTACTTGGTACAAAGATGAACTGAAGATCACCACTAGAGTCATATAATATTTAGTAGAATTTAGGTACATAAAAGGATGAGATAATTGAGCATAAGGAGCAAGTAGCTCAGTGGTAAAGAATCTACCTGCCAGTGCAGGAGATGAGGGTTCAATCCCTGAGTTGAAACCATTCTCTGGAGGAGGAAATGGCAATCCACTCCAGTATTCTTGCCTAGAAAATCACATGGTCAGAGGAGCTGGGTGAGCTATAGTTCATGGGATAGCAAAGAGTTGGGCATGACTGAGCATACTAAAACAAATAAATAAAAATTACAAAAGGAGAATATCATTTTAGTACCTCCATATATGGAATAACAGCTCAGCAGGCTCATGGACTCACACAAAAAAAGACAAACCAAGAGTGGAATGAACATTCTAGTTTACTCCTTTCCTCTTTCCCTTTTGGTTGTGAAGAATTATAGGTAATTTATAGAAAGGCAAGTTTATAATTTATAAAATAGTTTATAAAAAGGCAAGTTAAGAAGCTTCATGGAATTTTGTTTTTTAATAAACTATATTATATACATATATACTTATCATTTTAATAGTATGTAAATGTGTAAGACTCTTAAGAGACTGACAGACTCAGAAGCATGTGTGGATATTTAAATATAGGGTTGTAAAACAATGCATTTTATTTTCAGGGTTTTTATGTATAGTTTGATTTATAGCACAGTAGGTTAGGACTCAGTATTCTTTTTTTTTTTTTTAAAGATTTATTTATTTATTTATTTATTTATTTTGGGCGGGGGTCGGGTTGGGGAGGGAGGGGAGCAGGCGGGCCACTTCTATTGGTCTTTCATTTCTCTATTTTCATCCATCTTTGTTCTTTGGCTCCTGTGGGCCTCCCATTGAGGTGGCCTCTGTTGTCGCAGAGTGCCGGCTCTGGGCGCATGCGCTCCAGAGCTCCGGCTTTGTGATTGGACACATCGGTCCAGCTGCTCCGTGGCACGTGGGATCTTCCCAGGCCAGGGATCGAACCGGCACCCCTTGCACTGCAAGGCAGTGTCCTTACCCACTGGACCACCAGGGGAAGCCCGTATTCCTACTTTCTACTTGGTACAAAGATGAACTGAAGATCACCACTAGAGTCATATAATATTTAGTAGAATTTAGGCAGATTTTTAGAGATTTTACCTAGCCACATTAATTTGAGGTTCCTTGCTTGCAAATATAGAACTTCCTCTCTTCTGGTGGTCTTTGACCACATTTCTAACCACCTTTTTAGTTCTTTTTGTGGACTTGCCTTCTTGCTTGCTTAAGAATGGGTCTTATGAAAGATTATTCTAGGAACTTTGCTCTGCAGTTTATATGCACTTATGATGGTTTCAACTTTCATTTTAGTGCACAGAACTATGAAATCTGTGTTTCTGGAACCCCAGGAGAATATTTCTAACATCCGTCTTAATATTTCTTCTTGGATACATCGGCTGTATCTTTAAACTCTCTGTTATCCAAAACAGATGCTACTTGCTCCTCAACGACAACCGCTTTTCTGCCCTTTATCCATAATTGGTAGTCCCAATCTCAAACTTGAAAATTGTGAGTCATCCTTACTTTTCCCCTCTCCAGTTCTTAGAAACTACTTTTAGTCATTCACATCGCATTATTCACCCTCATAATACTCTCTTTCTGCTAAGCATTACCACCAAATTAACCTCAAAGCCCAGGCTAATCATATTCCAATGCCACAAAAGCCTCAGTGGCTCCCTAATGCCAGTTTAATTTGCTCTTCACTTGGGCATTAAGGTCTTTCTTTGTCCCATATACTTCTCTAAAATTTCTCTCTTAATATTATCTGGGAAACATAAAACCACACTGGACAACTTCTAGCTTTCCTAACATTCACCTTGTGCCAGCAATTTTACTTAGAAAGATCACCACACCACTCCTACCCTATCTACTTACCCTGCAAAACCTGCTCCCAAACTTTGAATTGTCAGCCATTTTCATTTGACCTGGAAAGCATTTTTTATCTCCTTCTGTTTTTACCAGCTGCCACAGGTGGCACTGGTGGTAAAGAAGCTGTGCCAATTCAGGAGATGCAAGAGACACAGGTTTAATCCCTGGGTCAGGAAGATCCCCTGGAGGAGGGCATGGTAATCCGTTCCAGTATTCTTGCCTGAAAATCCCATGGACAGAGGAGCCTGGTGGGCTACAGTCCAGGCAGTCACAAGAGTCAGACACAAGTGAAGTGACTTAGCACACATGCACGTAGGATAAGTATCTCAAAGATAAAGATTTCATCCTGCTTACCAATGCATATTTCATAATGCCAAGAACAGTATGATATAATATGATATTGGATAAATAGAAAGATACAGAATGGTTGAATTTTTGAATATGTTATAGAAGAAACATAAAACACTTTAAAATTACAGTGCTGTATATATACAAATATAATGCCATTTTTTATTTTTTCCACCCTAAATATTTTAAGTATCTGATAATTTCATATCCCCTAAGCCTTGACAGCAAGAATATCTCTTCATCAATATATTCATTAAAGATTTTGTCTCTAAAAATGTCCAAATGCTCTATAAGATCTGGAAATCTTTACTGAGTACCTGTACTTACAAAATTTCTTAATCAATCGAAATAATACTTCATATTAAGTTCTTTACTTCAGTATGTTTTGACTATCTGAGTGAATCCATGAGAAAATAGCAAGAGAGTAGAAACAGGTTGAATATAAGAATTTTAATAATTCACTATAATAAACTGTCATTTTGTTTTTTTCCTAGGATATCCGCAGAGGTCTGGAGAGTAACGTGAACGTTGAATTACTGAATGCTCTACACAGTCATATGGTTAATAAGAGAATGTTGACCAAGGACTTGAAAAATGGCATGATTATTCCTTCAATGTATAACAACTTGGGCCTCTTCATTAACCACTATCCAAATGGGGTAAGTTTATTTAACTAAAAAGTTTTAAATCCTAATTTCTGGGAAACATAAAACCACACTGGACAACTTCTAGCTTTCCTAACATTCACCTTGTGCCAGCAATTTTACTTAGAAAGATCACCCACTCCTACCCTATCTACTTACCCTGCAAAACCTGCTCCCAAACTTTGAATTGTCAGCCATTTTCATTTGACCTGGAAAGCATTTTTTATCTCCTTCTGTTTTACCAGCTTCCACAGGTGGCACTGGTTGTAAAGAAGCTGTGCCAATTCAGGAGATGCAAGAGACACAGGTTTAATCCCTGGGTCAGGAAGATCCCCTGGAGGAGGGCATGGTAATCCGTTCCAGTATTCTTGCCTGAAAATCCCATGGACAGAGGAGCCTGGTGGGCTACAGTCCAGGCAGTCACAAGAGTCAGACACAAGTGAAGTGACTTAGCACACATGCACGTAGGATAAGTATCTCAAAGATAAAGATTTCATCCTGCTTACCAATGCATATTTCATAATGCCAAGAACAGTATGATATAATATGATATTGGATAAATAGAAAGATACAGAATGGTTGAATTTTTGAATATGTTATAGAAGAAACATAAAACACTTTAAAATTACAGTGCTGTATATATACAAATATAATGCCATTTTTTATTTTTTCCACCCTAAATATTTTAAGTATCTGATAATTTCATATCCCCTAAGCCTTGACAGCAAGAATATCTCTTCATCAATATATTCATTAAAGATTTTGTCTCTAAAATGTCCAACTGCTCTATAAGCTCTGGAAATCTTTACTGAGTACCTGTACTTACAAAATTTCTTAATCAATCGAAATAATACTTCATATTAAGTTCTTTACTTCAGTATGTTTTGACTATCTGAGTGAATCCATGAGAAAATAGCAAGAGAGTAGAAACAGGTTGAATATAAGAATTTTAATAATTCACTATAATAAACTGTCATTTTGTTTTTTTCCTAGGATATCCGCAGAGGTCTGGAGAGTAACGTGAACGTTGAATTACTGAATGCTCTACACAGTCATATGGTTAATAAGAGAATGTTGACCAAGGACTTGAAAAATGGCATGATTATTCCTTCAATGTATAACAACTTGGGCCTCTTCATTAACCACTATCCAAATGGGGTAAGTTTATTTAACTAAAAAGTACATTTCTTAATAACATTGCCCTTAATTATTTCTATGCCAGTTACATAATGTTTACAGAAATCATAAAATGTCAGTGAATAAACTTTTTCTTACACATAGAGCATGTGACTTTCTAATTCAGTGACTGATTTCTACCAAAGAGTGACAGCAAGGAAGACATTACATAGACAGTTTGCTGACAGTAGACTTAGATGTCCCACAGAAGGAAATCTGAGTAGTTGATGTGTTTGAATAGCTAGTAATCAAAGAAGGATAAGGAATGGGAATTTATCCGAGGATTTTAGCAAAGAATAATCAGAGAATGAGTATTCGTTTATTCACCCCCAAGCTGCTATACAGATTTAGGGTTTTGATAAGCATGTTTTGATAAAGTCTCTGTGGGAAACTTCCAACCAGTTCATGGGGCTCTTCCAATCATCAGGTTTCCAAGGATGAAAATGGTTAGTGATGAAGCAATATTCAGGAAATCACTGAAATAGAACTGGTTATATTTATGCAATAATTGTTTTTGTCTCAGAACTTGACCTACAATTGAAATAGCATATGACTATCACTATAAAAGACACAGAGCAATAAAAGCAATCATTCAAACAAAAAATGCTTTTGCTTTATGTTCCTAGATCTGTTAAGTGTAACTGGGTTCTCAACTAGATTCATTTTCTGTTAGTTTTTTTTTTTTTTTTTTTTTTAAGACACAGTAATTTGTAACTCTTCATCCTCAGCATTTATATTCAGAATGTCATTTCTTTCATGTCATATTTACCAGCAAACATAAGATACAGGAAATAGCCTTGCTGTCTCAATGGTCAATGGACAGCTGTGATTTCTGCAATTTGATTTTCTCAAATAATTACAGGTTGTCACTGTGAACTGTGCTCGAATCATCCATGGGAATCAGATTGCAACAAATGGGGTTGTGCATGTCATTGACCGTGTTCTTACACAAATTGGTACCTCAATTCAGGACTTCATTGAAGCAGAAGATGATCTCTCATCTTTCAGAGTAAGTCCAAGAAGTAACCACAGATTTTCTTGGCCCACTGAAATACCCCCTCTTCCCCATCAGAATCGAAAAAAATAATAAAAACCTATTAAATTTGGCAGACATGTAACCTATATACTTCTTGAAATGAAAAGATTTCCATTTTACACAGAAGTCACCTCCTCATATGAAAGAATAATATTTATACAGACATAATAAAATGATTAATTATGTGGCTGTAGTGTATTTTGCACATTTAGAATGTGTCCATCTGTTATCACAATTACTACAGGATATTGCTTCAGTCACATAGGCACTGGCCAAATTCCCCATCTAACACACAGCTTGAAGAAAGTTTGAAATAACATAGTTTGTTGTACAAAAGAAATTTTAAAGATCTAAAAATTTTAAAGAGTTAGATATAACTTCTGTAACTTTCTATAGTATCAACTCTCTCGTGTTAACCTAGACTGAGTGTTACTGTAATTTTCTCCTGAACTTGCAATGTGCAAGCCTCTGAAAATCACTTCTGTGTTTCAGGCAGCTGCCATCACATCTGATATACTGGAGACCCTTGGGAGAGATGGTCACTTCACACTCTTTGCTCCCACTAATGAAGCTTTTGAGAAACTTCCACGAGGAGTTCTAGAAAGGATCATGGGGGACAAAGTGGCTTCAGAAGGTATGTGTCTTTGTCTATGAGAAGCCTCCCAGAATGCCAAGGAAAGGAAATGAAAGGGAGATTGAGTCCTGCCAACATTGTCATCTTTGATAAGTAACGGCGAAGGAACTTTTTTTCTGAGGTGGTCTATAAAAATCTTAGAAAGAGCAGGCAAAGTAATCAAATAATCTAATAATTCAAAGAATTAAATACTCAGGACCCCCTGCTTCTGCACTCCTTTCAAGTAAATAAGTAGCAGGCATTAAAAAGAATTAAAAAGTGATGAAAAGAATTAGATCATAAAATTTTAACATTGCATATATATTATTCAATGGTTTTAATTCTAAATTTACATGAAGTTGAGTCGAGAAAATTCCATGGTTCATTTTGGCCACTGCTTATTCATACATATAACATGGCTTCTTTCCAGACTCCCTTTTTATTGATAATTTCAACTAGATTTTACACTGTGACTGGCATATTTCACTTAGCCTACCATAAATATGCTTAAGCAATTTATGATGAGATACTTCGGTGCCAATATAGACATAATATAGTTTAGGCACATATCTCTTCAGAAGTCTTTCAAGAAATCATCTTTGGCTACTTTCTAGATGTTGTCTTTAGGATTGTCACAAACCTTCAATTTGTAAAAAACACAGTATCTATGAAGTGCAAAAAAGTGAAGATCATAATGTATGCCTGTTCAGCTGTTCTGCCATGAATAGCTAAGGCAAGGCACTACTTGAGTGTTTGGACCAGGTGTCACTAACAAATAACTTGAAAGCTTTCTGAAAGGAGCAATTATTCTTGTGTTTCTATTACAGAAATTACTTTCTTATGACAGACAGAGTTTGAGCTAACATTTTCTACACAAATAATTTCATGCAGCTTACCTTCTTTTCTGGCTTATTTCCTACCAAGCTGAGCTAATTTTATTGTAGAGTTGATAAAAAAAAAAAAATTCTGAGAACATAGAAAAATTTAAACCTTAGGTCAATACTTAGGTCTTTTATATGTATTCTATTTCTTAGGATTACTTGGTTCCACAGTGAAAATCTGTTAAAGGTCAAACCCTATTTTCCTTGATCTGAAAGCATGTTCTTTTTCCTTTGTCCTCCAGCTCTCATGAAGTACCACATTCTAAACACCCTCCAGTGTTCAGAGGCTATCATGGGAGGAGCGGTCTTTGAGACCCTGGAAGGAAACACCATTGAGATAGGATGTGATGGCGACAGCATAACAGTAAATGGAATAAAAATGGTGAACAAAAAAGATATTGTGACAAATAATGGTGTCATCCATCTGATTGATCAGGTCCTGATACCTGATTCTGGTGAGCAACAATGTCACATTCTTCTCTGCACTGCTGTCTACCCATTGTGATGTCTAAAGAGTAGGCCCATGGAAAGTAAATGAGCAGTATGAGGAATGCCACACAAAGCACAAACAAAACTAACAGTGACACGTTCCAGTAAAACTTTATTTATAAAAACAAGCAGTGGGCTGGACTTGACCCTTAGCTGATAACTCACTGAGTCCTGGTCAATGGGCATTGCTGTAAGCTGGATTATGGCCTCATAGGAGCCCACTATACTATTCGGTCTACTTTTGCATATGTTTGCTGTTTTTCTCAATAAAATATTTACCAAAAAAAAACCCAACAAAAAACAAATCCAAAAACCTACAGTGAGCTGAGTACTAAACAGGTACTTTGTGTAGTCATGGACATTCCAATGCAATTGATTCCAGCTTTCCAAAGTTTCTAATACCTATTACTGACAGAGTCTGACAGTGCCAGAGTTTTCTTGAAAACAGAAGGAAAGATATAACCAAATGGTTATTTTGGGATAAATGAAAGAGCTATGGCCCTCACAAGAACAGAGAGACGAGGAGTGAGCAATAGAGAATTAAAGAAAACCACAAAGCATGAAATCAGAAAGATATTTTTGAGCTAACATTTTCTACACAAATAATTTCATGCAGCTTACCTTCTTTTCTGGCTTATTTCCTACCAAGCTGAGCTAATTTTATTGTAGAGTTGATA
Organism: Tragulus kanchil; assembly: GCA_022376925.1. NCBI lineage: Eukaryota > Metazoa > Chordata > Mammalia > Artiodactyla > Tragulidae > Tragulus > Tragulus kanchil. The sequence goes on along the minus strand of JAIOJX010000003.1, from coordinate 68,192,705 downwards.
AAAAAAAAAAAATTCTGAGAACATAGAAAAATTTAAACCTTAGGTCAATACTTAGGTCTTTTATATGTATTCTATTTCTTAGGATTACTTGGTTCCACAGTGAAAATCTGTTAAAGGTCAAACCCTATTTTCCTTGATCTGAAAGCATGTTCTTTTTCCTTTGTCCTCCAGCTCTCATGAAGTACCACATTCTAAACACCCTCCAGTGTTCAGAGGCTATCATGGGAGGAGCGGTCTTTGAGACCCTGGAAGGAAACACCATTGAGATAGGATGTGATGGCGACAGCATAACAGTAAATGGAATAAAAATGGTGAACAAAAAAGATATTGTGACAAATAATGGTGTCATCCATCTGATTGATCAGGTCCTGATACCTGATTCTGGGGAGCAACAATGCACATTCTTCTCTGCACTGCTGTCTACCCATTGTGATGTCTAAAGAGTAGGCCCATGGAAAGTAAATGAGCAGTATGAGGAATGCCACACAAAGCACAAACAAAACTAACAGTGACACGTTCCAGTAAAACTTTATTTATAAAAACAAGCAGTGGGCTGGACTTGACCCTTAGCTGATAACTCACTGAGTCCTGGTCAATGGGCATTGCTGTAAGCTGGATTATGGCCTCATAGGAGCCCACTATACTATTCGGTCTACTTTTGCATATGTTTGCTGTTTTTCTCAATAAAATATTTACCAAAAAAAAACCCAACAAAAAACAAATCCAAAAACCTACAGTGAGCTGAGTACTAAACAGGTACTTTGTGTAGTCATGGACATTCCAATGCAATTGATTCCAGCTTTCCAAAGTTTCTAATACCTATTACTGACAGAGTCTGACAGTGCCAGAGTTTTTCTTGAAAACAGAAGGAAAGATATAACCAAATGGTTATTTTGGGATAAATGAAAGAGCTATGGCCCTCACAAGAACAGAGAGACGAGGAGTGAGCAATAGAGAATTAAAGAAAACCACAAAGCATGAAATCAGAAAGATATTTTCCTTCAGAAATCCTTTGATTATCAAACCTCACCGATAAAAATGGGAAACAGGAGCTCTCTTACTAGAAAAAGGCATGACATATTGCCAGGACAGAAAATAGCTTATGAAAAACTAATTTAATAATAAAGCCAAGAACTCATTTACTATTTTCATGATGATGGTAATAACAACAATGACATTGCTTGAATGGTGATGGTTTATTCTACAGCCAAACAAGTTATCGAGCTGGCTGGAAATCAGCAAACCACTTTCACAGACCTTGTGGCCCAGTTAGGCTTGGCATCTGCTCTGAGGCCAGACGGAGAGTACACTTTGTTGGCACCTGTTAATAACGCATTTTCTGGTATGTACAAGTCACTGTCATTCCTGTCCTCCCTCCCCTACGCACCATTTTTCCCTCACCATGATTGTCGTGTTAAGAAATAATAGATATTTTGTGAGGTGTTGATTAGTTCCTTAACTGGCTACATATACGACGAATTAGCACTGTGTAGTCTCTATTTAAAAATGTCCTCATTTCAAAACGTTTCATCATGATAGATAATAGCCTACAGGAAGGGAAAGTTTGTGATAAAGGGTCTTCAGTTATTCTGTGAACCTGACCATTGTTATAGCACACATAATGGATATATTAATAAATCTTAAGAAAAGTCAATCAGATTTAACACCAGCATAATACACAGGTGCATTTGCAACTCAGAATTTGAAAGTAAGGTATCAAATTATGAGTAAATAAAAATAAGAGAACATGATACAGTTCTATATTATGATGTGAAATATTATTATAAATATTTGACTTTGTAGATGATATTCAATGCCTGTGTTTAGATTAATACAACCTGATACTTTGCCCAGAAAAAAATGACTTCACAAAGACATATTTGAATTGTTAGCCAAATTTCACAATGAAAATCAAAATTTCATTTTAAATGAAAGAGCTATGGCCCTCACAAGAACAGAGAGACGAGGAGTGAGCAATAGAGAATTAAAGAAAACCACAAAGCATGAAATCAGAAAGATATTTTCCTTCAGAAATCCTTTGATTATCAAACCTCACCGATAAAAATGGGAAACAGGAGCTCTCTTACTAGAAAAAGGCATGACATATTGCCAGGACAGAAAATAGCTTATGAAAACTAATTTAATAATAAAGCCAAGAACTCATTTACTATTTTCATGATGATGGTAATAACAACAATGACATTGCTTGAATGGTGATGGTTTATTCTACAGCCAAACAAGTTATCGAGCTGGCTGGAAATCAGCAAACCACTTTCACAGACCTTGTGGCCCAGTTAGGCTTGGCATCTGCTCTGAGGCCAGACGGAGAGTACACTTTGTTGGCACCTGTTAATAACGCATTTTCTGGTATGTACAAGTCACTGTCATTCCTGTCCTCCCTCCCCTACGCACCATTTTTCCCTCACCATGATTGTCGTGTTAAGAAATAATAGATATTTTGTGAGGTGTTGATTAGTTCCTTAACTGGCTACATATCGACGAATTAGCACTGTGTAGTCTCTATTTAAAAATGTCCTCATTTCAAAACGTTTCATCATGATAGATAATAGCCTACAGGAAGGGAAAGTTTGTGATAAAGGGTCTTCAGTTATTCTGTGAACCTGACCATTGTTATAGCACACATAATGGATATATTAATAAATCTTAAGAAAAGTCAATCAGATTTAACACCAGCATAATACACAGGTGCATTTGCAACTCAGAATTTGAAAGTAAGGTATCAAATTATGAGTAAATAAAAATAAGAGAACATGATACAGTTCTATATTATGATGTGAAATATTATTATAAATATTTGACTTTGTAGATGATATTCAATGCCTGTGTTTAGATTAATACAACCTGATACTTTGCCCAGAAAAAAATGACTTCACAAAGACATATTTGAATTGTTAGCCAAATTTCACAATGAAAAATCATTATAATTATGTTCATGTTCTTCCAAATACTAGATTGTGACATAGAAAGTTATTAACAAGAAAATTCAAATTCTTAGAAATGCCTTTTTCCTCTTTGGAATAATAATGTCTATACTTGCTGACATCATGCCATATTTAAGAGGTTACATGATTCACTGACTCTCCAGAAATTAAAGTTAATGTACAAATGATTCATCAGCAGATTTTCATGTGACTAATGGACATCAAAGTCTCAGAGAAAATCTGGGCCGGCATTAGATTTTAACTTTTGTCAACAACCACGCGAAACCATGCAGCCCTCCTAGAGACAAAATCCATTGTCTGAACTTCTTGAAATCATGTTGTAATCATTTGATGAAATAACTCATGGTGAATAGAGTTTCCAGTCTTCAGTATTTAGTCAACTTATATGTAAATGTTGGATCCTTAAGATCTGTAATATTAAGGATTATCCATTTTTGTGGTATTTCTCTTACAGGAGAAAATTTAATGCTTTCTAAACAAAATAATATTTTTTATTATGAATTTACTTATAGATGATACTCTGAGCATGGATCAGCGCCTTCTTAAATTAATCCTGCAGAATCATATACTGAAGGTAAAAGTTGGCCTTAATGAGCTTTACAATGGACAAAAACTTGAGACCATTGGAGGCAAACAGCTCAGAGTCTTCGTATACCGTACAGTAAGTGAATCAGAACAGGATAAAAGATCCACACTGGCCTAAATATCAAATGACGTGCCCTTGTCAAAGACTGTTCTTGTAACAAATGTTCCTCCAGATTTTACTAATGTGATTTTAACAGTAAATATTCATAAGAAGATCAGAAAACTGAGTAGCTTGTTTGAAAATACTATGAGGAAAGTATACAAAAGTGCTATGTATTAATAATTCTGATAGTTTACACTTGTTTCATTATAAATCACTTTTCTAAAGTTTTTTACAAAATCTTTTTTTATTAATGAAAATTATGTAAAAATGGAACATGATCGTTCAAAGGGAAAAAACTTTGTAGATGATATTCAATGCCTGTGTTTAGATTAATACAACCTGATACTTTGCCCAGAAAAAAATGACTTCACAAAGACATATTTGAATTGTTAGCCAAATTTCACAATGAAAAATCATTATAATTATGTTCATGTTCTTCCAAATACTAGATTGTGACATAGAAAGTTATTAACAAGAAAATTCAAATTCTTAGAAATGCCTTTTTCCTCTTTGGAATAATAATGTCTATACTTGCTGACATCATGCCATATTTAAGAGGTTACATGATTCACTGACTCTCCAGAAATTAAAGTTAATGTACAAATGATTCATCAGCAGATTTTCATGTGACTAATGGACATCAAAGTCTCAGAGAAAATCTGGGCCGGCATTAGATTTTAACTTTTGTCAACAACCACGCGAAACCATGCAGCCCTCCTAGAGACAAAATCCATTGTCTGAACTTCTTGAAATCATGTTGTAATCATTTGATGAAATAACTCATGGTGAATAGAGTTTCCAGTCTTCAGTATTTAGTCAACTTATATGTAAATGTTGGATCCTTAAGATCTGTAATATTAAGGATTATCCATTTTTGTGGTATTTCTCTTACAGGAGAAAATTTAATGCTTTCTAAACAAAATAATATTTTTTATTATGAATTTACTTATAGATGATACTCTGAGCATGGATCAGCGCCTTCTTAAATTAATCCTGCAGAATCATATACTGAAGGTAAAAGTTGGCCTTAATGAGCTTTACAATGGACAAAAACTTGAGACCATTGGAGGCAAACAGCTCAGAGTCTTCGTATACCGTACAGTAAGTGAATCAGAACAGGATAAAAGATCCACACTGGCCTAAATATCAAATGACGTGCCCTTGTCAAAGACTGTTCTTGTAACAAATGTTCCTCCAGATTTTACTAATGTGATTTTAACAGTAAATATTCATAAGAAGATCAGAAAACTGAGTAGCTTGTTTGAAAATACTATGAGGAAAGTATACAAAAGTGCTATGTATTAATAATTCTGATAGTTTACACTTGTTTCATTATAAATCACTTTTCTAAAGTATTATTTCAATCTCATAAACCACTAAAACTCCTTGAAAATAAGCTTTTGTTTTATAGAGTACTATACTTTCCTATTTACAGGGTAATTTTTTTATTAAGTCAAATATTTAGGATGATCTTTAACTGCACAGTCATCATTCAGCAACCAAATCTCTTTTGAATGAGTTTCAGTTTTGAAAGTGAAAATCACTCACTCATGTGCAGTTCTTTGAGACCCATGTACGAGCCATGGAATTCTTCAGGCAAGAATACTGGACCGGGTAGCCTTTCCTTTCTCCAGGGGATCTTCTCAACCCAGGTCTCTCGTTGCAGGTGGATTCTTTACCAGCTGAGCTACCAAGGAAGTCCAAATTTTTAAAAGCACATAAAGGTTTCTATAAAATGATTCTAATCATTTCTATAAAATGATTCTAATTTTTGTAGAAAAATTTCTAGAAAATATTGCTGATAAAAATTACAGTTCTACAAGTGGTGCTATTCATTTTCTGTCCAGGCTACCTTGCACTTAGAGATAAAAAGAATTCATAGTCAAACATTACCGAGAACCAAGCATGACACAAGTGTTTTGTACCATAGTTCCACAAGGCCAAGACACACTTTTTAAATGATGCAGAAGGGACTTCTTTGGTGCTTTCAGCACAGGGGCTTTGGGCTCAATCTCTGATCAGGAAACTAAGAATCCCACATGCTGTGCAGTAAAAGGTCAAAATAAAATACAGAAATGCGGTTCTAAATGAAAACAAAAATAAATACATATACTGAAGGTAAAAGTTGGCCTTAATGAGCTTTACAATGGACAAAAACTTGAGACCATTGGAGGCAAACAGCTCAGAGTCTTCGTATACCGTACAGTAAGTGAATCAGAACAGGATAAAAGATCCACACTGGCCTAAATATCAAATGACGTGCCCTTGTCAAAGACTGTTCTTGTAACAAATGTTCCTCCAGATTTTACTAATGTGATTTTAACAGTAAATATTCATAAGAAGATCAGAAAACTGAGTAGCTTGTTTGAAAATACTATGAGGAAAGTATACAAAAGTGCTATGTATTAATAATTCTGATAGTTTACACTTGTTTCATTATAAATCACTTTTCTAAAGTATTATTTCAATCTCATAAACCACTAAAACTCCTTGAAAATAAGCTTTTGTTTTATAGAGTACTATACTTTCCTATTTACAGGGTAATTTTTATATTAAGTCAAATATTTAGGATGATCTTTAACTGCACAGTCATCATTCAGCAACCAAATCTCTTTTGAATGAGTTTCAGTTTTGAAAGTGAAAATCACTCACTCATGTGCAGTTCTTTGAGACCCATGTACGAGCCATGGAATTCTTCAGGCAAGAATACTGGACCGGGTAGCCTTTCCTTTCTCCAGGGGATCTTCTCAACCCAGGTCTCTCGTTGCAGGTGGATTCTTTACCAGCTGAGCTACCAAGGAAGTCCAAATTTTTAAAAGCACATAAAGGTTTCTATAAAATGATTCTAATCATTTCTATAAAATGATTCTAATTTTTGTAGAAAAATTTCTAGAAAATATTGCTGATAAAAATTACAGTTCTACAAGTGGTGCTATTCATTTTCTGTCCAGGCTACCTTGCACTTAGAGATAAAAAGAATTCATAGTCAAACATTACCGAGAACCAAGCATGACACAAGTGTTTTGTACCATAGTTCCACAAGGCCAAGACACACTTTTTAAATGATGCAGAAGGGACTTCTTTGGTGCTTTCAGCACAGGGGCTTTGGGCTCAATCTCTGATCAGGAAACTAAGAATCCCACATGCTGTGCAGTATGGTCAAAAAATAAAATACAGAACATGCACTGCATTCTAAATGATACATATATAAATATTATTTTTGTTCAAAATGCTATAACTTGACCAGTAATTTAGCTTACAATTGACAGGGTCATACAGTCAACATAGTAAATATTTGCATAAAAATATAGTAATATATGGGCTTCCCAGAGGGTACCACTGGTAAAGAATTCACCTGCCAATGCAGGAGACAGGAAAGCTGCAGTTTTAATTCCTGGGTTGGGAAGATCTCCTGGAGTAGGAAATGGCAACCCACTCCAGTATTCTTGCCAAGAAAATTCCATGGCCAGATGAGTCTGGCGGGCTATAGTCCATAGGGTTACAATCGGTCTTTATGGTTAAAGAAGGTCTTAAAAATTATTTCAAGGGTTAGGGCTTCCCTGGTGGTCCACTCAGTAAAGAGTTCACTTTGCCGTGCAAGGGGCACCCGTTTGATCCCTGGCATGGAAAGATCCCATATGCCGAGGAGCAGCTGGGCTGGCATGTCCAATTGTGAGCCAGTGCTCTGAAGCGCATGTGTCCAGACCCAGTGATCTGCAATGAGAGAGGCCACTGCAATGGGAGGCCCACACAGGCCAAAGAGTAAAGATGGATGAAAAATAAATGATGACTTAGAGGTGAAAAAAAGAAAAAATTTCAAGGGTTAAAATTTGCTAGGGTCTGAATGAATGAGCAGAACCTGGAGAGGAATGAGAGAAAACATGGAAGTGGAATTATATGGAATTGTTGTGGCATCACTGACTCAATAGACATGAGTTTGAGCAAACTCAGAGATGGTGAAGAGCAGCGAAGCCTGGTGTGCTGCAGTCCAAGGGGTTGTAAAGAGTCAGACTCGACTTAGTGACTGAACAACAGAACTGACAAAACTACCTGCCCCACATATACACTAGCTTGTCTAGTAATAGAAAACCTGGTTGAATTTAAAACAAAGGGACATTCTTTGGTGCATTCTCGAGAACCAAGCATGACACAAGTGTTTTGTACCATAGTTCCACAAGGCCAAGACACACTTTTAAATGATGCAGAAGGGACTTCTTTGGTGCTTTCAGCACAGGGGCTTTGGGCTCAATCTCTGATCAGGAAACTAAGAATCCCACATGCTGTGCAGTATGGTCAAAAAATAAAATACAGAACATGCACTGCATTCTAAATGATACATATATAAATATTATTTTTGTTCAAAATGCTATAACTTGACCAGTAATTTAGCTTACAATTGACAGGGTCATACAGTCAACATAGTAAATATTTGCATAAAAATATAGTAATATATGGGCTTCCCAGAGGGTACCACTGGTAAAGAATTCACCTGCCAATGCAGGAGACAGGAAAGCTGCAGTTTTAATTCCTGGGTTGGGAAGATCTCCTGGAGTAGGAAATGGCAACCCACTCCAGTATTCTTGCCAAGAAAATTCCATGGCCAGATGAGTCTGGCGGGCTATAGTCCATAGGGTTACAATCGGTCTTTATGGTTAAAGAAGGTCTTAAAAATTATTTCAAGGGTTAGGGCTTCCCTGGTGGTCCACTCAGTAAAGAGTTCACTTTGCCGTGCAAGGGGCACCCGTTTGATCCCTGGCATGGAAAGATCCCATATGCCGAGGAGCAGCTGGGCTGGCATGTCCAATTGTGAGCCAGTGCTCTGAAGCGCATTTTCCAGACCCAGTGATCTGCAATGAGAGAGGCCACTGCAATGGGAGGCCCACACAGGCCAAAGAGTAAAGATGGATGAAAAATAAATGATGACTTAGAGGTGAAAAAAAGAAAAAATTTCAAGGGTTAAAATTTGCTAGGGTCTGAATGAATGAGCAGAACCTGGAGAGGAATGAGAGAAAACATGGAAGTGGAATTATATGGAATTGTTGTGGCATCACTGACTCAATAGACATGAGTTTGAGCAAACTCAGAGATGGTGAAGAGCAGCGAAGCCTGGTGTGCTGCAGTCCAAGGGGTTGTAAAGAGTCAGACTCGACTTAGTGACTGAACAACAGAACTGACAAAACTACCTGCCCCACATATACACTAGCTTGTCTAGTAATAGAAAACCTGGTTGAATATAAAGCATGAGGTCAGAAGGCACAGACCTTAAAAGCAAAAGGAGAGAAACTTTCTTCTGGCATGAAAAGTCAAGTGACCTTTTAGAAAAGCCCGTCTAGAAATTTTATTACATAGCTTCTTCCACATAGGGAATTTCAAATAATGCAATGGACAGCTCTATCTGTCTTTTCTTTGCTAGGCTGTCTGCATTGAAAATTCATGCATGGTGAGAGGAAGCAAGCAAGGAAGAAATGGTGCCATTCACATATTCCGAGAGATAATCAAACCAGCAGAGAAATCCCTCCATGAAAAATTGAAACAAGATAAGCGCTTCAGGTAAGCTTCACCTCCACAAGAGAATAAGAGCTTCCAGTATAGCTTTCTTTCATACGAAGCAACCCCAAATTATTCAGTATTGCTGAGGATGGAATTTAGAATGAGAAGCTTATACAGACATTTGTGAAATAAAAACATGTTCTTAACATCATTTTTCTTCCATAATAAGATTTGGTGAATAAGAAACAAAAACCAATCCAATAGACTGAACTACTCTTTGCAAATTTTTAATAATTAAGCTTTGTAAAAATGATATATGTGTTAGCAAAGGCTATTTTACAAAATATTAAAGGAACAAACGCTACTATTTTGTTATCAAGTGTGACATCATTAAGTGTTGCAGGAGAAAAATAGAGTTTTAGAAATTTAAAAGTCATATGTGGATTTAAGTAATTTCCTTATGATCAACTTTTAACAGTAAATAGGATTTGAAACATATGAAAATGTATGAAGCATTTTCTCATGCTTGCACATACAGCGATTCTCTTGAATTTCAGGCATGGTGAGTAGATATATCTAAAGTAAATCTAACAAACACATATCCTTCCTGCTTAGCATCTTCCTGAGCCTACTTGAAGCTGCTGACTTGAAAGAGCTCCTGACACAGCCGGGAGATTGGACCTTGTTTGTGCCAACCAATGATGCCTTTAAGGGAATGACTAATGAAGAAAAGGAAATTCTGATTCGTGAGTAGAAGTGAATACTAGATATATTTGTCCCTTGATTTCAAGGTATCATTTCCTCCTCAAGTGTTCCTGCCCAGATGCTGGCCCCAAACATCCCCTCTTTCATGTTTATGGCTAGCCTTCATCTCCTTTCATTCCACTTGGAATATGTAGAAGTTCCCTTGTAAGTGTTCTCAAATAACTGCTTTCTGGCATGTTGTGGCGCTAGATAATCACTTATGTCACCTAAAGGATGCACAATTAGGTGACAAAGAAGGTAACAGTCACAGTTTCAAAAATACTTTGATTTTTCTTCCCCAGGAAGTCGAATAATATTTTGATTGAACTTATTGAAGACTTTATGTTTTCACACAGCATGGATATCACCTTGAGAGAACAATGACATTACGAGAAATGACAGTGTGGAAAACAATAAACACAAAGAGAGATTTTCCCCTTGGTCCTCATAATATCAAGATGTCAAAATACATGATATATTATTAAATAAATATATTTTTTCTCCTAGGGGACAAAAATGCTCTTCAAAACATCATCCTTTATCACCTGACGCCAGGAGTTTTCATCGGAAAAGGTTTTGAACCGGGTGTTACCAACATTTTAAAGACCACACAAGGAAGTAAAATCTATCTGAAAGGAGTAAGTTCTCTAGAATGAATCTATGAGTGTGTCAATCCATTATTCGGTCATCCTAATGTTCATGTTTCATTACGTTTCCCATTGACATTATTCCCTGTTTTAATAGGTAAATGATACACTTCTGGTGAATGAACTGAAATCAAAAGAATCTGACATCATGACAACAAATGGTGTCATCCATGTTGTAGATAAGCTCCTTTATCCAGCAGGTTGGTAATTACTCAACTGATTAATGAAAAATAAATCTTTTTCAATAGAAACTTGGACTTTTTATTTTATTCATTGTAACAATATTCATTTTATATTCCTCTTCATAGACACACCTGTTGGAAATGATCAGCTGCTGGAAATACTTAATAAACTGATCAAATACATCCAAATTAAGGTACAGATGTTATTGTATATGTTTCTAATGTATTTAACAGACATTGACGGTTTCACACAAAAAACTAGAAATGTATGCATTAATAAGTAGATATACACTGGAAGCATTGCTCTTTGTTGATTATACATAATTGGCACCATTTTTTCATGGTTTTACTCAAGGAGGTTCTAATAAAGCAGTGTGTTAAGTATTATGAGAACTACTAAGCTAAATCAGATATGGCCTTTTATTCGAAAAGTTTACAGGCCAGCACGGAAAGAGGACATGTAGACCAAAATCTATAATTTTTTTTATCATTTAATATTTTTGCTACAGTATATAAAGGGAAGCTAAAGTATTTGCTTATAAGAAATTGTCACTAATCACAGTAGTTAAAGACAAAGGAATATTTGGGAATAAACACTGGGTTGAATATTGGTAGGGTTAAAGTACCAGACAACATATGAAATATTATTTAATAAGCATTTAATTTTGGATTTGCTATTCTAATTTTTAAAACTCTGAGTAACAAAGCCAACCATTTTATGCCATTTTGCCTAGTAGCAACAAGTTGGAATGTGACTTACATGAAGACTTCATCTTTTCTAAATATAATGATAGTTTCACTACTTTATTTTAGTGAGAATTAAAGATTATGGTGCCAAGATTTTGTTAATACAACTATTACATTTCATGTAACTAAACATAAATATTTATTTTCAGTTTGTTCGTGGCAGCACCTTCAAAGAAATACCCATAACTGTCTACAGTAAGTACATAATGAGTATTTGTCACATATAAGTGGCATAGTGTAAAAAAAAAAGAGAGAAAAATAATCTTTGTGTTTACTGAGCTGATTGATAATCTGGTATTTAGAATCCCAAACAATGGCAAATCTCATCCCACTTGAAACAGGGCTGGCGATCTAGATGAGACCTCTCAGCCTTCAACTCCAAAGAACCACTTTTTCACTCATTTGCGAGATTGGTGTGGGGTGGGGGGTGGGAAACGGGGGGGACACACATATAATTGTTAGCATGGCAAAGAGGCAGGGGTAAAAAGTCATATGAACATACAGAAGAGAGATAGTTAAAAGGCACTCAAGAGCTATCTGAAAATTCAAATGTGTGGAGACAGAAATAACATTGCTGAACAATTTGTAGCTCATTCCACTCTCAAGACCTTGGTTATTTAAGGGAGGGCTATCAGAGAAGTCCAATGTTTACGGGCTGGTGTTCAAAAACTCCCCATCCAAAACTGGATGAAGAAACAAAAACATTTTCAGGTGATAAATCTAGTTTCTAGATTCCAAGGTTCTTTAATTCCTGACTCTACCAGATTATCAAAATTAAACCCCTACCTATTAACCATGGTAAAGAGTATTTCATTTTCATCAATGTTAACTCATAGTACTTCTTATTTGGTGTGGCTTTTCCCTCCTTTGTCTTTTTTTCCTCTCTTCTATTGCAGCTTTCAAAGTAGAAATTCTTTTTCATTTTGTTTTGACTCTACAGTTCAACACTCAGAATCTTACCAGTAGCTAAAGCAATGCTTTAGTTCCCACATTTATCTTGGCTAGAATTATTCTATTTATACTGTGAACATCCTACTATTTAATTAAGAAAATTTTCCTTAATATTTATACTAGATATGGAAAAGAAGTAAAGATGATGGAAGGAGCAAAACAAAATGTCTGCTGTTCTTACTGATTTTAATTATGTGATAATGATGTGAACAATCTTAGTATCAGGCCAGCTCAGCACTGTCTCAATGATTTAGTTGGAAAAGTTATAATTCAGCATGATTTAAATTCCATTATGGAAGCATATAATCTTGTTAAAGATACATTTTATAAAGAATTAAAGAATGTGTTATGGGCTCTATTCATCAGAAATGCTATGTCATCTTCCTCCACTAACAATACACGTCTGCATTACATTTTCCTACTTCAAGAGGTTCACCACTTTCTCTATATGTCGAAGCAACATATTGCTTACAATGACCCCAAATATTATAATTTCCTTATTTCCCTGCAGAGAACAATCTACATTTTATGAAATTGTGCAAGTCTAATGAATCTTTCCTACCTACTCATAGCTCTTGAAAGAGCTCTGAGATACACTTTCTGATGTGGAATGGTTCTTTAACTCCTCTCCAACATCTATGCTGTTATGCGGAAGCATAGTTCAAACAAAGGTGGACATTAATTAAGCCAAAATTTTCATTTTCATGTTCTGTTATTGACCTGTCTCTAAAATTTCTTGAATTTTCTTAACTATGTATCAGTCTTGTGCCCCCAATACCATATATATTAAATTGTATGGGGGTGAAAAGGATCTCTAGTATAAGTTGTTGGACATATGACATTTGAGGTGGAGAGGAATAAAATCAGTATGTAATTCTAATTGTTGTCAGGTTGTCAAAACTATTTAAGTCTTCAGAACAGCAAAACTGAAACAAAACTAGAAACCGAATAAACATTCTAAAGTTCAAGTTCCTCGACATGGAGTGAAAATTTAAGCTCGAAGTACTTTACCCATTCTGATAAAAGCCACAGAGATCTCTGTGGACTTGACCTTCATGGAGAGCTTCCTATGAGGCCAGACCACCTGTGGAACTGACATGTGGACACATAGATTTGATGTATTTCAGTTTTATAATTTGAGATCTCAATATGTAAAACCTTAAATAACCAAAACGGTCACAATTAAGTTGTAGAATCTATGTGAATTCAAAGAGTTGACCCAGCTACCCATCCCAGACTCCCGAGGTGAGACTGTGACACAGATTTGAACTGTGCTAACATCTGGCTCACCTCGAGGGTGTCAACACAGTCTGTTAGATTGCACAGATAGTTTTGGTGTATTATCCATTACTCCATCTTTTAAGGCTCTAATTAGAAATGATAAAACTCCAGTAGCTCTGGTATCTGACTCCAGAGGCACACTTCCAGTTAATCTATACAACCAAAAGCTGACCAGAGAGCTTCTGTTTTAAATACATTTTGCACATCATCATTTCCATTGGGTGCATGACATACATTCAAAATACATAGCTTTCAGTATAAGAATGATGATGATGATAGAGATGAATTTTAAAGTCATTTGAGCCTGTAACAAATATTTAAATACATGATCATATCATATTTGTTGCATAGAGCTCATGGCTGGCTGGCTGAAAAATCCATTTTTATTTTTAAGTATTCTGAACTACGTTTTTGTATTTTCCTTTCTATGTCACTTGTCATCAAACGCATGAAAAATATTTCAAGTCTTTTTCTTTCAATGTCTTCTAATTGAGAAAGAACCCAACAATGCAATTTAAGATATTATGAATTGCATGAAATTAATCATGTTTGTTTGTCTTTGTTGCTATGCAGCCAATATTTTCAAGAAGTACAAAAGAAGGTAAAGAGCTTTAGTGCTGCAGTTCAAAATTAGAGATTTCTAGATAGAATTCCTCACTTAGTGAGTATAAATTTCACTGGGACAAATCCAAGTCACTGGACTTCAAAGTTCATCTGGACATAAGAAGATAATTAACATGAATATTTCCTGTATGTGACTGCCTGAACATAGTACCACATCTGATACCTCAGTATTCAACAAAGACCAAAGGGGAAAAAAGGACAATTTTGTTCAGGTTGTTTTATATAAACAACATTTATGTTCCACTTTCTATACTTTCAGCAACTAAAATTATAACCAAAGTTGTGGAACCAAAAATTAAAGTGATTGAAGGCAGTCTTCAGCCTATTATCAAGACGGAAGGTAAAAATCAATGTATACATGGTTCCTTAAAAATCCATGTAATAGACTGATTTCTATGAATGTATCTACATTCTTTTTTGAAACTAACATGCTAAATATTTCTGCATCAATAGCATGCTCATTTAATAGCAGAATGCGGAATGCAAGATATTTAGAAGAGTAGATGACGCATTCCTAATACCTTCAGTACATTTGCTTGTATTTGATTTCATTTGACCTTAATTCGCTCTTACATCAGCACTAGTACCCAGATGCTCACTAGACAAATAAACACTGAGGTTTTTTCCTTGCACCTAGACTCTTCCAGATAGGATACTCTTTAGAGCTTTGTTTCCAGTCTCTTCCTATAAATCTCTTTTATACTGTTACAGGGTGTTCCAAAAAAGTGCAAATATCTTTTTATTCAACAGTCTCAGAGAGCACAGAGCTGTATATTGAGGAAGGCTTTTAAAACATACATCCACACATGATATACTTTCTAATTAAACCACTAGAAACAGAGGAAATAAGTAGTTTGCACAGTGAGTTAAACCTTAGAATCCTCAATTCAGCCTTGAATGTGTGTGTATATTTTACATAGTTTTATATGTAGTATTATATATATATATATATTCTTATATGTATACATATGTAATGCATTGAATAGGCATATATACTTATTTCTTGATGCTTCAGAGTAGAACATTAAAACAGGTCACTTTTCTCTCTACCCTTTCTGTCTGTGTTAGCCAACTTCATTTCATATATTTTAATCACTTCCAAAGGCTCAGACCTTTAGAATTTTTATTTCCACATCTAAGCATCTTAATGTGGTGACTGACCACAGAAAAAGGATCAGATTACCTTCATTATTCTGTAAG
This sequence comes from Tragulus kanchil, assembly GCA_022376925.1. Taxonomy (NCBI): domain Eukaryota; kingdom Metazoa; phylum Chordata; class Mammalia; order Artiodactyla; family Tragulidae; genus Tragulus; species Tragulus kanchil. The sequence continues at coordinate 68,177,188 of JAIOJX010000003.1, read as the reverse complement.
AAGAATAGAACCAGTCTTCTAAAAAAAGAATAGAGAATGTCTTCAGTTAAATCTTAAGAAAATTATTACCATAAGTATATTTGATTTGTGTATTTCTTCTCATTTTATAAATGGAGATGATAAGTTATTGAATACTTTTGACTCCTCTAAAAGTGAGTCATTGCTTAAAACTTAGACATTGGAAGTATGTATGTAAAAGTGTATTTCCTAGCCAGTTATCTCTACTTTTATACATTCTGGAAACATAAAATTGAGGCATTTGGAATCTATGCTTTAAAGAAAAATACTTTGCCTATTATCATTTGAACATTTGATTGCTCTTATATAGTGATACAGAGAGTCTGGGGACTTCCCTGGCGGTCCACTGGTTGGGCCTCAGTGCTCGCACTGTGGTGGCCCAGGCTTCCTCCCTGGAATGGAGAACTAAATCCCACAAGCCATGTACCATGGCCAAATAAATAAATAAATAAATAAAATTAGGTTGTTTAAAGAAAGAATTTGATGCTTTAAAAAGAAGTTAAATCATGGAAATTTTTGTTTAAAAAATATTTCTTGATCATTCCCATGAAAAAAACAAAGTTCCTTAATTTTAAAATTCTTATACTGTTTTTAAAAATTAGATTCCCTAAAATTTTATATAATCACTTGCACACAGCTTCTCAGTATAAATCACTCACATGCACTGTTTTTATTTTCCAAGATCCATCTCTTTTCTTTCAAGCTCTTCATTCAACCCATTTACCTTCCCAATCTTTGTGAGCAGGATTCTACTGCAGTATTCTTTCTCCAATTAGGAACAAAATGGAGCATCGCCTCTAAGTGGGTTCCTTCTATGAAGAAAACTAAGATGAAAAATCGGATCATGTCACCTATGCATTAACAATGCTTCACTTAAATAATTTGGAAGTTTGACTTTATGTAACATAATGAGGAAGACAAATATTAATTCTTACCTTGGCAGCCATTTATAATTGTCTAGTCTTAGGATTGCTATTGGCATTTCCTTCTCACTGTTTAAACTTTTGCTGATTCATTGGTAACTCTTGAATTCTTACCACATAAATCAGACTCCAATTTAAGATATTTCTTACAAAAGCTACTTACCCAAATTTTAGACTCATGAATAAACCAACTGAAATTCAATTCAACAAGTGCTTATTGAGCACCTAATTGTGGTGGGTGCCCACCAGGAGTAAATATGAAAAAAAAATTTTTGTTGATAAATTCCTGTCTTCACAGAATTTAAGAATGGAGGATGTTCTGAAATTCTTGTTGAGGCTCTTCTAAAGAAATGTCTCTTGGGTTATTGAATTAACTTATTTTCTGTTCTTAAACTCCTTAGCTGTTCTTTCCTTTTGAAGTTTCCACAAGCTAAAAACTTGGCCTTATGCTCTGATATTCAATGTCCCTTGAACCCATAGATCAAATACTCTGCTGTGAAATACTTATTGTTTGAAAGAACTGTCCTCTTCATCATTTCAGACTGTCCTAGACTATTCTGGGTAATGGTGTACACTGATAATTTCTGGACAAACAAATAAACCCTCTCAAAGATAAGCAAATATGGTTCCATTCAGCTGTTAAAGGGTATTACAGTATGAGTTAAATGTACTGAACTTCTCCTCTAAGAAATAGTCTTGATTAACTAATGTAGTAATCAGCTTTCTAACATTCAAAATGATTTTCTCTTGGAGCAAAATCATTTTGCAATTCAAATGCAACACTTAACTTTTGCATTTGAAGGACTGTGTAACTATTAATTAGTAAATACTAGGCATCATTCACACAGAGAAGGTAAGTACTCAAATCCATTTTCCTATAATATCTGAAATTCATTATCTTAAAGGTAGGTGTAAAGTTGGGCTTTTTTGATGTTCAGTCCTATGCCCATTAGTTTAAAAATGTAAGATACTGAGTGCTTAAAAGTTAAATTAAAAATTTAATAAGAAAAGAAAGTTATAGATATATCAATATGATAAAGTAAGATCTACACCAGTTATCATTAGAGCAACTAATTTCCACATACGGTATAATTCCTTGCCTAACCCAGGGATTGAGCCCAGGTCTCCCACATTGCAGGTGGATTCTTTACCATCTGAACCACCCAAGGAAGCCCAAGAATACTGGAGTGGGTAGCTTATTCCTTCCCCAGGGAAACTTCCCAACTCAGGAGTTAAACCTGGGGTCTCCTGCATTGCAGGCAGATTTTTTACCAGCTGAGCTACAAGGGAATCCCAAAATTCTCAATAGAGACCAAGTCAATTGTTCTCCTAAATACTGCTTAATTTGAAGACAATGGGAACTGTTTAAAGTCAACTTCATAAAGCCTGCAAGCACTTTGACATTTGAGCAACTCCAATGTAGACATAAATTTCCTATTCTGGTAAATTTAGAGGACTGCATTAACATGAAAATTTGTCTCCTAAAATGCTAGCACAATACCAAAGGTCAAAAAAATTGGAACTTGGCCTGTTCTTAAACTCCTTAGCTGTTCTTTCCTTTTGAAGTTTCCACAAGTAAAAACTTGGCCTTATGCTCTGATATTCAATGTCCCTTGAACCCATAGATCAAATACTCTGCTGTGAAATACTTATTGTTTGAAAGAACTGTCCTCTTCATCATTTCAGACTGTCCTAGACTATTCTGGGTAATGGTGTACACTGATAATTTCTGGACAAACAAATAAACCCTCTCAAAGATAAGCAAATATGGTTCCATTCAGCTGTTAAAGGGTATTACAGTATGAGTTAAATGTACTGAACTTCTCCTCTAAGAAATAGTCTTGATTAACTAATGTAGTAATCAGCTTTCTAACATTCAAAATGATTTTCTCTTGGAGCAAAATCATTTTGCAATTCAAATGCAACACTTAACTTTTGCATTTGAAGGACTGTGTAACTATTAATTAGTAAATACTAGGCATCATTCACACAGAGAAGGTAAGTACTCAAATCCATTTTCCTATAATATCTGAAATTCATTATCTTAAAGGTAGGTGTAAAGTTGGGCTTTTTTGATGTTCAGTCCTATGCCCATTATTTTAAAAAATGTAAGATACTGAGTGCTTAAAAGTTAAATTAAAAATTTAATAAGAAAAGAAAGTTATTGATATAGCTACAGGGTAAAGCGAGATCTACACCAGTTATCATTAGAGCAACTAATTTCCACATACGGTATAATTCCTTGCCTAACCCAGGGATTGAGCCCAGGTCTCCCACATTGCAGGTGGATTCTTTACCATCTGAACCACCCAAGGAAGCCCAAGAATACTGGAGTGGGTAGCTTATTCCTTCCCCAGGGAAACTTCCCAACTCAGGAGTTAAACCTGGGGTCTCCTGCATTGCAGGCAGATTTTTTACCAGCTGAGCTACAAGGGAATCCCAAAATTCTCAATAGAGACCAAGTCAATTGTTCTCCTAAATACTGCTTAATTTGAAGACAATGGGAACTGTTTAAAGTCAACTTCATAAAGCCTGCAAGCACTTTGACATTTGAGCAACTCCAATGTAGACATAAATTTCCTATTCTGGTAAATTTAGAGGACTGCATTAACATGAAAATTTGTCTCCTAAAACAATGCCTCAGGACACACAATACCAAAGGTCAAAATTGAAGGTGAACCTGAATTCAGAGTGATTAAAGAAGGTGAAACAGTAACTGAAGTGATCCACGGAGGTGTGTTCTGTTTCCTGTTACCTACTTAGGATCACTGTGAACATTTTGAAATTGTGCTGGTTTAAATATATTGAATAGTTTATGCTTTCTCTTGACTTTTATATACAGTGGCAGAAAGCTCTTATTAGTTATGGATACTTACAGTCAATCAGTTAGAATATAGTTTACCTTTTAATGGATCTAGTTGATAATAATTTTATATTAAGTCACCAGGTCCAACAAAACTGTCATTATTCTACATATGTAAGGATAATTATGAAATATAATGAAAACAATCATGTCAATACCAAATAACATATTAGACTTAGAAGAAAGAATGGCTACCCTATAAGACTGACTAATAAGTCATGGCTTGAATTTATTATAAGGTCCCCATCTAATGATGTGTAATTCCTTGGATTCTCCTTAAATGCTTATTCCACAAATCAGGAGACAAGTATGACATGGAGTGTTAGCTTAACGGTTAGCTTTCTCCTTTACCCAAGATATAGGACACAACTACTATCACTTAGACCTCTTGTTACCTGAATTTATTTGAAGTAAGTCCCCCAAATGATCATGATTAAATTCTAAATGGTCTTACTATGAGAAATATATTTAATCATTAAAATGTCTAACTTATGGCCGTTTAGATATCATAAGAGGATAAATTAAATGCCGTTTTTCTCCAATTGAGCCCAGGCCCCAATTGCAGGTGGATTTTTCCTAAAAGAAAATACTGGAGGGGTAGCTTATTCCTTCCCAGGAAACTTCCCAACTCAGGAGTTAAACCTGGGGTCTCCTGCATTGCAGGCAGATTTTTACCAGCTGAGCTACAAGGGAATCCCAAAATTCTCAATAGAGACCAAGTCAATTGTTCTCCTAAATACTGCTTAATTTGAAGACAATGGGAACTGTTTAAAGTCAACTTCATAAAGCCTGCAAGCACTTTGACATTTGAGCAACTCCAATGTAGACATAAATTTCCTATTCTGGTAAATTTAGAGGACTGCATTAACATGAAAATTTGTCTCCTAAAACAATGCCTCAGGACACACAATACCAAAGGTCAAAATTGAAGGTGAACCTGAATTCAGAGTGATTAAAGAAGGTGAAACAGTAACTGAAGTGATCCACGGAGGTGTGTTCTGTTTCCTGTTACCTACTTAGGATCACTGTGAACATTTTGAAATTGTGCTGGTTTAAATATATTGAATAGTTTATGCTTTCTCTTGACTTTTATATACAGTGGCAGAAAGCTCTTATTAGTTATGGATACTTACAGTCAATCAGTTAGAATATAGTTTACCTTTTAATGGATCTAGTTGATAATAATTTTATATTAAGTCACCAGGTCCAACAAAACTGTCATTATTCTACATATGTAAGGATAATTATGAAATATAATGAAAACAATCATGTCAATACCAAATAACATATTAGACTTAGAAGAAAGAATGGCTACCCTATAAGACTGACTAATAAGTCATGGCTTGAATTTATTATAAGGTCCCCATCTAATGATGTGTAATTCCTTGGATTCTCCTTAAATGCTTATTCCACAAATCAGGAGACAAGTATGACATGGAGTGTTAGCTTAACGGTTAGCTTTCTCCTTTACCCAAGATATAGGACACAACTACTATCACTTAGACCTCTTGTTACCTGAATTTATTTGAAGTAAGTCCCCCAAATGATCATGATTAAATTCTAAATGGTCTTACTATGAGAAATATATTTAATCATTAAAATGTCTAACTTATGGCCGTTTAGATATCATAAGAGGATAAATTAAATGTATTTTCCTTCCCCTATTTCAGAGCCAATTATTAAAAAATACACTAAAATCATTGATGGAGTGCCTGTGGAAATAACTGAAAAAGAGACAAGAGAAGAACGAATCATTACAGGTAATCTTTAATTCAATACTATGAAACTGTGTGCATGTGCTCTCGGTCCCTCAGTTGTGTCTGACTCTTTGCAACCCTATGGACTGTAGCCCACTAGGTTCCTCTCTCCATGGAATTCTCCAGGCAAGTATGCCTGGATTATAAAGAGCAAATCATATTTAACCCTAAAATATCTCTGTAAGAACCATTAAAGAAACTGAAGTCATTTTCATGGTGGTTATTGAAATTTTTCAATTTTTTTGGTAGAAATAACTCTAAATAGAGTATATAGGTTTCCCCCTGAATTGTAAATTTGGGGGCAAATCTATCAGCATGTGTCTGTATTATGAATGCAAATATGTATTATATAATTTATTACCTTCACTATGCTGTTTGTTAGTGAATTACTAAATCCTAGAAGAAACACTATTCCCTTCTTTGATTTTCCACTTATCTTAAGGTCTACACACAAAAATACATGCAAGTTGGTATAAAACAGTTTATCAACAATTTCAGTAAACCTCTGTATTAGTCTCCCATCAGTGAGTTAGCATAAAATTATGAATTAGGTTATTTTATAAGTATTTGTCTAAACAAGCAGTCAGCAAGCGTGACCCATGGTGTCTATTAATACTTATGTAAATAAAGTTTTATTGAAACACAGCATGACCATTAATTTATACAATGTCTATGGTTATTTTCACACTACAAGAACAAAGCTGAATAGCTGCAACACCAACCAGATTACCCATAAAGTCTACATTACTCACTACCTGACCCTTGCTGAGGAAGTTTGCCTACCCTTCTTTCAGGTCTTGTTTTTAACTGTCTTTCCTTTAGGTCCTGAAATAAAATACACTAGGATTTCAACCAGTGGTGGAGAAACAGAAGAAACTCTGAAGAAATTGTTGCAAGAAGGTCAGTATGTCTAGAAAAATAGGAATGTGACTTTCCTTAAGCTACCTATTTACATCAAAATCTCAAATAATCTTTGAGACCTCTTATGTTTTCTACTCTTATCTCCTTTGTTTTAGTTCCATACCAACACAAGGAAAAAAAATCCAAAGATAGGGAATGAAACTCAAATGACAGTCATATTGACGATTTTGTTCTATATTTGTTATTTAATGTTCAACAGCTTTGTAAGAAAATTGGTTTAACAAACGTAGAACTAAACACCAAGAAAGAAACAAGTGTTGGTCTGGAATTTATTGTTTGGCAGATGCCTTTATGTATCACATCAGATCTCCTGCCTTTTTATTACATAAACCGATTTCTGCTATAAACATGTATCCTCTCAGAGGTCACCAAGGTCACCAAATTCATTGAAGGTGATGATGGTCATTTATTTGAAGATGAAGAAATTAAAAGACTGCTTCAGGGAGGTTAGTAAAAGGAAAACAACTAACCCACTTAACAGGTTCTGATAACTGAGTTCTTCAGCTTTTTAAAGACTGAGCATTTAGGTTTTTGGTTTTTTGTTTTGTTTTGTCTTTGGTCTTTTAATTAGGTTAAAAAAGACAGTCTCATGTCTGTCTTAACAGATTGATTGGGTCAATGGTGGTTAAAGTGAGAGCTATCATAAAAGAGTGACTAGTTCATACAGTCTTTAAAAAGTTCAGTGGGGAGCAATGAATACTTTTTTGCTCTGATACAATTATAAGGATATTTTTAGTATGTGAAAGAGAGATGCTTGAAAAACTGGTAATTATTTAAAGAAGCCCAAATAGAAATACTTTTTACATTTAAAAAAACTGTATTCACTGCCCCCAAAACAATAATAAAAGGCATGATTATGAATCTTTTTAAACTGCATAGATCTAGCAAAAAAAAAATGCATTTAGTAATTTGATTTTCCAAAACTACATTCTTGGGAATGGGTTATCTGTTGCTTCTAACTGTTTGAGTGATAATCTATATCTGGAGATGTAAATAGTTTTGCATATGAAATTAATTTTAATCTTTAAAACATGGAATGTTCTCTGTCTATGGCATTAAAAGGACCTACTTTTAACAGGAAAGAAGAAAAAGAATTCAAAATCTTAAACAAACTCTCAACGGTAAATACTGAAAGAAGTTTGAATAAACTAACTTCTGGTTTATTTCATTAACCATTAAAGTACTTAAGAAATTGTTTTAGAGAAACAATAATTTGTATTTAGACAAATCAAATATGCTCTTTGAAATATACTGTGAATTAAGAAACACCAGTGAAGTTGAGTGTTTATGCTAAGTATGGTCCCAATGACTTTTATGCTTAAAATGTTTTAAATGGTAGTACTATGTTCAAGAAGTTGAAAATTCTCTTGGGACTCTTCTCTTGACAATTACTGTTTTCTAATTATTTTTACATGGGCAGAATCTCTTATTGATATTGTTCAGTAGTAGTAAATTAAAATTTTACTGAACCAATGACTGAATTTCCTTCCATAGAAAATATGTGCCTGAAAATACGAGATTTTACTGGGGTTTAAAAAGGTATGATGGTCATTTATTTGAAGATGAAGAAATTAAAAGACTGCTTCAGGGAGGTTAGTAAAAGGAAAACAACTAACCCACTTAACAGGTTCTGATAACTGAGTTCTTCAGCTTTTTAAAGACTGAGCATTTAGGTTTTTGGTTTTTTGTTTTGTTTTGTCTTTGGTCTTTTAATTAGGTTAAAAAAGACAGTCTCATGTCTGTCTTAACAGATTGATTGGGTCAATGGTGGTTAAAGTGAGAGCTATCATAAAAGAGTGACTAGTTCATACAGTCTTTAAAAAGTTCAGTGGGGAGCAATGAATACTTTTTTGCTCTGATACAATTATAAGGATATTTTTAGTATGTGAAAGAGAGATGCTTGAAAAACTGGTAATTATTTAAAGAAGCCCAAATAGAAATACTTTTTACATTTAAAAAAACTGTATTCACTGCCCCCAAAACAATAATAAAAGGCATGATTATGAATCTTTTTAAACTGCATAGATCTAGCAAAAAAAAAATGCATTTAGTAATTTGATTTTCCAAAACTACATTCTTGGGAATGGGTTATCTGTTGCTTCTAACTGTTTGAGTGATAATCTATATCTGGAGATGTAAATAGTTTTGCATATGAAATTAATTTTAATCTTTAAAACATGGAATGTTCTCTGTCTATGGCATTAAAAGGACCTACTTTTAACAGGAAAGAAGAAAAAGAATTCAAAATCTTAAACAAACTCTCAACGGTAAATACTGAAAGAAGTTTGAATAAACTAACTTCTGGTTTATTTCATTAACCATTAAAGTACTTAAGAAATTGTTTTAGAGAAACAATAATTTGTATTTAGACAAATCAAATATGCTCTTTGAAATATACTGTGAATTAAGAAACACCAGTGAAGTTGAGTGTTTATGCTAAGTATGGTCCCAATGACTTTTATGCTTAAAATGTTTTAAATGGTAGTACTATGTTCAAGAAGTTGAAAATTCTCTTGGGACTCTTCTCTTGACAATTACTGTTTTCTAATTATTTTTACATGGGCAGAATCTCTTATTGATATTGTTCAGTAGTAGTAAAAATTAAAAAATTTTTACTGAACCAATGACTGAATTTCCCTTCCATAGAAAAATATGTGCCTGAAAAATACGAGATTTTCTTTCAAACTGCAGGGAGTATGTGACACTCCCAGTGCCATAAGAGAACCAGTTTACTGTAAGATGTAATGCAGAATTTACTCATCAACCTCTAAATGCTCAACAGTCTATAAAAGGTAGGGATTTGAGCAAAGATGTAAAGACAGCATGAAAATTAAGTTGAATTCTTTTTTTTCAGTCCTTGCCATAGTAAGCAGCTTTGTAATGGCAGTGCTTTTTAGAGAATGAACCAATTAGTAGCTGCACTTGTATATACTGCTTTAATTTATTTAAACTTCAGGTAAGTGTGTTTTCCTTGCCTTCAGTAATTCCCTGTTATCAAGACCATTATAAATGATGGTACTGAAGAATAAATTCAATCTAGAATAGATAACACCTGTTAAAGAATAAGATTCTCTAATTAATAGAATCCTTATTTAACTCTACTTTCTATTCATTCCAGAGGTTGATTCCTTTACTTTCCAGTGTTTCATTTCTCTACATATTTATAAAGCATCAGTTTTGTCAATATCACAACATAAAATTTTTAATACTTTCCTAAAAGAGGTTTTATTTTATATTGGATTATATAGCCGATTAACAAAGTTGTGATAGTTACAGGTGCACAACAGAATGACTGAGCCATACATATACATGTATCCATTCTCCTCCAAAATCCCCTCCCATCCAGGATGCCACATAACATGAACAGAGTTCCCCATGCTATATAGTAGGTCCTCGCAACAAGATAAATGTCTATCAAAACATTTCCAATGGTTCTTTTCTCATAAGAAAGACCAATATAAGTGGTATAGTTTCTAATACCTCGACATTAACTAGACATCCTAGTTTTATTTTTTCCAGCTCTGTAAAACAACTGGGTCAACACTGAATAACAAGTGTCCTCTTGTCTAGATGCTGAGAAACACCAATTCACAAAGAAGCTGGTGTGAATAAAGATCATGTCATGCAAGACGGGTTTTTTTTTTTCTTTCAGAGTATTGATAAATGATCTATAGCTAAACTAGCTCTTCATCTCAAAGCTTGGAGTTTTCTATCTGAACTGCTCATTTCGTGGTACAAACAGTACATTTTGATGAATTAAATGTGTTCCTCAATCATTTAGGTCACACTTATTAACATGGCTAAATGTTCAATGGGGTACTAATATTATGATTTGTAATTGAAACACTTCAGACCCCTTGACTAAAAAACAATCTCATAAACTGTGTAGGTTTTCACTCGCAAATTGAGCAAAGATGTAAAGACAGCATGAAAATTAAGTTGAATTCTTTTTTTTCAGTCCTTGCCATAGTAAGCAGCTTTGTAATGGCAGTGCTTTTTAGAGAATGAACCAATTAGTAGCTGCACTTGTATATACTGCTTTAATTTATTTAAACTTCAGGTAAGTGTGTTTTCCTTGCCTTCAGTAATTCCCTGTTATCAAGACCATTATAAATGATGGTACTGAAGAATAAATTCAATCTAGAATAGATAACACCTGTTAAAGAATAAGATTCTCTAATTAATAGAATCCTTATTTAACTCTACTTTCTATTCATTCCAGAGGTTGATTCCTTTACTTTCCAGTGTTTCATTTCTCTACATATTTATAAAGCATCAGTTTTGTCAATATCACAACATAAAATTTTTAATACTTTCCTAAAAGAGGTTTTATTTTATATTGGATTATATAGCCGATTAACAAAGTTGTGATAGTTACAGGTGCACAACAGAATGACTGAGCCATACATATACATGTATCCATTCTCCTCCAAAATCCCCTCCCATCCAGGATGCCACATAACATGAACAGAGTTCCCCATGCTATATAGTAGGTCCTCGCAACAAGATAAATGTCTATCAAAACATTTCCAATGGTTCTTTTCTCATAAGAAAGACCAATATAAGTGGTATAGTTTCTAATACCTCGACATTAACTAGACATCCTAGTTTTATTTTTTCCAGCTCTGTAAAACAACTGGGTCAACACTGAATAACAAGTGTCCTCTTGTCTAGATGCTGAGAAACACCAATTCACAAAGAAGCTGGTGTGAATAAAGATCATGTCATGCAAGACGGGTTTTTTTTTTTCTTTCAGAGTATTGATAAATGATCTATAGCTAAACTAGCTCTTCATCTCAAAGCTTGGAGTTTTCTATCTGAACTGCTCATTTCGTGGTACAAACAGTACATTTTGATGAATTAAATGTGTTCCTCAATCATTTAGGTCACACTTATTAACATGGCTAAATGTTCAATGGGGTACTAATATTATGATTTGTAATTGAAACACTTCAGACCCCTTGACTAAAAAACAATCTCATAAACTGTGTAGGTTTTCACTCTTACCTTAGAACTACATTTATTGAAGCTATCAGAGTAAATAAGAGAGGAAAGCAGAAGAGTCGGCTATGGAGAAAGGAACAATAAGGAGTTATTTTGAGATTTTGACAGCTCTGCCAATATAACATGTGAAGACTTATGACCTCTGTACAGAACAGAGAATCAGACCATAGATATGGCTCCATAGAAAATCTGGGCTCCAACTTGAATTTAAGTAAACTGACTTTCTGCCTTGCTTTCTTAATCTAGAAAATGGGTATGGTAATGTTACCTACATATACATGAATCAATATATGAAAAGCACTTGGAATAATATTCAGTGCATAATAATATTGTTCTCAGTGTCTGTAACTAATATCAATTCACCCTAACATGGACAACAAATTAATACTTTATGTTCTACTTTTAACTTCCAAAGTCATGAGTGATAATCACTCAGTCATGTCCATGACCCCATGGACAATAGTCTGCCAGGCTCCTCTGTCCATGCAATTCTCCAGGCAAAAATACTGGAGTGGGTTGCCATTTCCTTCTCCAAGTTTTAATTTACAAAGTTACAGTCATGTAAAAGTGCAACAATCTTTCTAATAATTGGGCTGAAGTACTGTGGGGTCATTCTGATGATTGGTTTATCTTAACAAATTTTGCTTCTCTAAACATGACCTAATACAAGGGTCATTCAGTTTGAAATGGCAGAGAGCCACTGAGAGCAAATCAGATTTTCTGCATTTTAATCAAGCCTTTCTTTCAAAGATGTCTGTTTGCCATAGTGAACACATCTTATTTGATTTTATCATAACCAAATAGTAATGAATTAACAAGTTTGTTAATTGGATGCTCATTAATTAGATCCTGTCCAATTTATAGAAGAAAATCTGAGTATATGTGCTTGTTTTCAAAAGTAACGTTGAAATCTTGTTTTAAATTGCATAAGTACTCTTTGGAATTGAATAAGTCCATTATAAACAATGGATTCCATCTTTTCCATCTTGACAATATTTTATGAGCCACTTCTGGTGACCAGATAAACCTGACATTAAGGAAAATAAATCAGTTGGAGCATATTCTATAATTCAGACTTTTCCATCTCACCTAAACTTTCCCCACTATCCAGTCTAAGGAGGTTTTCCTTATTTTTCATTTTATTATACTATTAATGCATGTGATAAATGGTTATATATCATATTCTGGCAGAATAAAAAGACAAGTTGCAAATGTGTTATGTAGACAGAATTCTTCAAAATATGCTTAAATTTTCTATCTTTTTTTTAAACGACATTATACAACCAAAAATATTGTTGGTGATAGTTTCATATCTTACTTTTTATGGGATTTCAGAGAATTGGAAAAATATATATGTATATAATAGAAAAATGTTGACTTCATTGTTCAGTATAGATAATACATAAAAATCAAGGAGTCAAATTTGGAGAAAACATAAAGAAGGTAAACAGAGAAGCAAAGTCCTATAAGGACCACATTTATTCTTTGATCTCAGATATCCACAACAAAATGAAGATGTGAATTGCAGTTGACCAAGTGGTCTTCTCAATAAGCTAAAAGGAATTAATCTGGAGCAGTAAACAACAAAACCCTGTGAAAAATAAAAAATAAGAAAAGAAGCTAAAAGGAAAAAATGAGAAATTTGGAAATATTTTGTAACTATAACAAAAAAATACATTGAAACACTTGAAATCCTAAAATATGAATTCTTTTATTATTTTTAACTAGTTAATTTTAAATGGTCTTGTAGGACTGGAATTAAATTCAGGAGTATGTTGGCACACACTTTCTGAATTGCTTATTGGTATGTTTTTAGAGTTATCAAGCCAGTGCTATTGTTTTGTCCTGAGAGCAAATCAGATTTTCTGCATTTTAATCAAGCCTTTCTTTCAAAGATGTCTGTTTGCCATAGTGAACACATCTTATTTGATTTTATCATAACCAAATAGTAATGAATTAACAAGTTTGTTAATTGGATGCTCATTAATTAGATCCTGTCCAATTTATAGAAGAAAATCTGAGTATATGTGCTTGTTTTCAAAAGTAACGTTGAAATCTTGTTTTAAATTGCATAAGTACTCTTTGGAATTGAATAAGTCCATTATAAACAATGGATTCCATCTTTTCCATCTTGACAATATTTTATGAGCCACTTCTGGTGACCAGATAAACCTGACATTAAGGAAAATAAATCAGTTGGAGCATATTCTATAATTCAGACTTTTCCATCTCACCTAAACTTTCCCCACTATCCAGTCTAAGGAGGTTTTCCTTATTTTTCATTTTATTATACTATTAATGCATGTGATAAATGGTTATATATCATATTCTGGCAGAATAAAAAGACAAGTTGCAAATGTGTTATGTAGACAGAATTCTTCAAAATATGCTTAAATTTTCTATCTTTTTTTTAAACGACATTATACAACCAAAAATATTGTTGGTGATAGTTTCATATCTTACTTTTTATGGGATTTCAGAGAATTGGAAAAATATATATGTATATAATAGAAAAATGTTGACTTCATTGTTCAGTATAGATAATACATAAAATCAAGGAGTCAAATTTGGAGAAAACATAAAGAAGGTAAACAGAGAAGCAAAGTCCTATAAGGACCACATTTATTCTTTGATCTCAGATATCCACAACAAAATGAAGATGTGAATTGCAGTTGACCAAGTGGTCTTCTCAATAAGCTAAAAGGAATTAATCTGGAGCAGTAAACAACAAAACCCTGTGAAAAATAAAAAATAAGAAAAGAAGCTAAAAGGAAAAAATGAGAAATTTGGAAATATTTTGTAACTATAACAAAAAAATACATTGAAACACTTGAAATCCTAAAATATGAATTCTTTTATTATTTTTAACTAGTTAATTTTAAATGGTCTTGTAGGACTGGAATTAAATTCAGGAGTATGTTGGCACACACTTTCTGAATTGCTTATTGGTATGTTTTTAGAGTTATCAAGCCAGTGCTATTGTTTTGTCCTCATGTACTAAAATTTAATCATAAAGTAACTGACAATAAGAATTTTACAGAGGCTGAAGTCTGATAGATCACAAATAGAAATAACTGGAAAGATGAGTGCATAACTCTGGGAGGATACTTTTGCTAAACTTCACAGAATGTTACCCATCCTTTCATCATGAAATGATGCTTTTTATAGAAAAGGGAAAAAGTCACGTAAGTCACTTACTCCATGCAAAAATGTAACAGCAACTGCGGCTCCACATATCATATAGCAACAGTATTGTTTGAAAAAATAGTAAACATTTACTATGATATGTATGGAAAACAAGTGTCTGTTTCCAATGCAAAAGTCTCACTACTCAAGAGAAAACCTACATGTTTAGCTGATATTTATTTGAAACTTTATGCTTTTCTGCTAAACTATGCTTTCCTGTCTCATGTTAGCCATAATTATAAAGTATTTTTAACTACCACTATTTAATTTCAGACACACCTGTGAGAAAGATACAAGCCAACAAAAGGGTTCAAGGTAAATATATTGGCTATGGCAATCTGTATACATGATATACTTGTTATATTAAGATGAACCAAAAGAGAGTATTTTAATATATTTTACTTTCAGCAAAGTATTTTGATAATATGAATCAGAAAACAAATCTTTCATGTCATTTACTATTAACAAAATATAAGAAAAACAAACATTAAAGAAAAGAAAATTATACTCCTGTAAACTGTTAAATGTACTGAACCAGTGCAGTAGACTCAAGTAGAGTTAATTTGAAAAGAAATCCTTGAATATCAGAGTCATGTAAAAATAAGTTGCAAGTAGACCTGAACTCTGTGAAACTATTATTTAAGATGAGGCTACCATTTGAGACAAAAAAAAAGTTCAAAGATGTATGTACTGTATACATACAGGAAATTATTAATATATATATATATATAATGTATAGGTTACATACATGTATATATCATGTATGCATTATAATTTTCTTTATAACTTCATTTATGTCCACCCTGCACTTAGGTTACCTTATATTCTGGTATATTCAAATATCAAAGATTTCCCTTGTGGAACTTAAGACTTCTATATTGATAGCCAAAAGACATTTCAAGACTTATAAATGCACAATAGGCATGTTTGATTTTAACCCAGTCCAGATATTTGAAACTAAACACTCAACTATATAAATAATTTTTAACTGAAGACTTTATCATGGATTTCCTCTAACCACATAAATTCATCCAAATTTTCTACAGAAATAAAGCACCACTTTATTATGCTTATATACCTTTGGTCAAAAGATGATTTGCTTTCATCATCATAAACAGTATTATTAAGAAAATATAATATAACATTTATTATAATAAGAAATGATAGTCTATTGTAAATATAGTTATGCATGAAATAGGCTTCCCCCATGGCTCAGAGATAAAAAATCTGCCTGCAACACAGGAGACATGTGTTCAATCCCTGGGTTGGGAAGATTCCTGGAGGAGGCCACAGCAACCCATTCCAGTATTCTTGCCTGGGGAAGCCCATGGACAGAGGAGCCTGGTGGGCTACAGTCCACAGGGTTGCAAAAAGCTGGACACGGCTGAAGCCACTGACATGTATCCACACAAATGCATAAAACATCATGTTCTTAAATACCATATTTTCATCATATTTATAATCTATTTGCTCTCCCTTCTTCTTCATCAGGATCTAGAAGACGATCCAGGGAAGATCATCCTCAGTGAAATTCCAGACACCAGACAACAAATTTTATACAACCCTAAATCAACAGCCTGGTCTTAAAGGGAAAATCTGAAAGCCACTATGATGTGGAAGAAATGAACCACTTTAAACCAGTGCAGTAGACTCAAGTAGAGTTAATTTGAAAAGAAATCCTTGAATATCAGAGTCATGTAAAAATAAGTTGCAAGTAGACCTGAACTCTGTGAAACTATTATTTAAGATGAGGCTACCATTTGAGACAAAAAAGTTCAAAGATGTATGTACTGTATACATACAGGAAATTATTAATATATATATATATATAATGTATAGGTTACATACATGTATATATCATGTATGCATTATAATTTTCTTTATAACTTCATTTATGTCCACCCTGCACTTAGGTTACCTTATATTCTGGTATATTCAAATATCAAAGATTTCCCTTGTGGAACTTAAGACTTCTATATTGATAGCCAAAAGACATTTCAAGACTTATAAATGCACAATAGGCATGTTTGATTTTAACCCAGTCCAGATATTTGAAACTAAACACTCAACTATATAAATAATTTTTAACTGAAGACTTTATCATGGATTTCCTCTAACCACATAAATTCATCCAAATTTTCTACAGAAATAAAGCACCACTTTATTATGCTTATATACCTTTGGTCAAAAGATGATTTGCTTTCATCATCATAAACAGTATTATTAAGAAAATATAATATAACATTTATTATAATAAGAAATGATAGTCTATTGTAAATATAGTTATGCATGAAATAGGCTTCCCCCATGGCTCAGAGATAAAAAATCTGCCTGCAACACAGGAGACATGTGTTCAATCCCTGGGTTGGGAAGATTCCTGGAGGAGGCCACAGCAACCCACTCCAGTCTTCTTGCCTGGGGAATCCCATGGACAGAGGAGCCTGGTGGGCTACAGTCCACAGGGTTGCAAAAAGCTGGACACGGCTGAAGCCACTGACATGTATCCACACAAATGCATAAAACATCATGTTCTTAAATACCATATTTTCATCATATTTATAATCTATTTGCTCTCCCTTCTTCTTCATCAGGATCTAGAAGACGATCCAGGGAAGATCATCCTCAGTGAAATTCCAGACACCAGACAACAAATTTTATACAACCCTAAATCAACAGCCTGGTCTTAAAGGGAAAATCTGAAAGCCACTATGATGTGAAGAAATGAACCAAGACAAAAAGCAATCGTTGAACAATTCCAAATGCAACAATATTTTTTTCTGAATGAGAAAAATGAGAGAAATTGTGGGTTAAGCCTCCTGTGGGATAAAATCTGAGAGAAACATAACATCTTACAGGCTTTTACATCTTGACATGAAAAGTTCTAGATAACTTCACAATCCATGGGAGAAGATTCTTGTCAAGTGGATTCTTTACAGTTCAAACCTGAGTCATGAGCTGTTATCTCACTGGAAGACTGAACCTTGAATTTATGTATTGAGAGAGAAAATGCATGCAAGGAGTTATCTCTCCATGGGAAACAGATAAATAAAAATGGATGCTCAATATTAAAAAAAAAATAATGACTAAACCAAAACTTTTACATCAAAAAGCTTTGCACATTTATAATACAATGTGGGTTTACTGGCAAATTATATTATTTCTACAATTAATTTTGTACTCTTGAAATGATTGTCTTGGGCTTCTTGCAATACATATTTTTATCTCAAACATTTCAATAAATCCATTTTTGAGGTATAAAGACAATTATTTCAAATTGGGTAATTCAAAAAACTCAAGGTTTAAGTTAATAAGAGGCTTGGACTTGGGAACAGGACTTTTTACCTCTTTTTTTTTTTTTAATAACAAATACTCATTAAAGGAAACTGAATGAATTTAGTGTTTTCTTGAATTTTTAAAACCATTATGATATATAAATAATCATTACACAATGAAGCAGTAATTGAACATCAACTGAGTACATAATATAACTCCTGAATGGTGCTAAGTTGTGAGGATCCAAAAGAGGAATGAGACAACTATTGTCCTCCAAAGGTAGAAAGACAAATCAGTACCCACAACACACCATGGGTTGTAAGAGAAGGATAAATACACCACAGGACCACAGACATCTCAATCAACTATTCCTAGGCTTAGGCTAATACAGAAGAAGTCAGAGAGATGTCCTTAATGAAAGACCTGAAGCAACCTAAGAGTCCATTTCATGACAAGGGAGGGGAAGAAAATGATTTGTTTGCTGAGAATGGCAAAGAGATCAGTTTGATCTACTCAGATCTCAACAAATGTCATCTTTAACTTGGACTAGAGATAAATGCAGGTAGGGAACAGAAGCCATACTGCTGATAAACCAACTTGTGATAGCGTGAGAAATGATACCATGTGTTGAAAGTTAGTCATTAAGAGACTGTACAGCTAAGGAAGACCAAACTAAAGACATCTCTTGGATCAGAGGCTCAGTACTACAATAATACTAAAGAACCAGAAAAGATTTGAGGTAACTGAAAAACATTGGTTCTTTGAGCATCAATTGAGGTAAGGAAGTGAGGTATGATGTTCTAACCATGCCACTGACCAAGGAAGTGCCTGGATTTTCCAAAATGTTTACTAGGTTGGACAGTGGTGAGATTTATGTCAGCACTGAGAGTCCTTGCCAAGAATCAAAATGTCTTACCAACTCAGTAATCACATAGAGAATCTTCAGACTTAAGATTTCAACTGGACAGAACATAGCCATGATTTAATCAAAATGATTCAGAGGAGGTGGTTACATAAAGTGGTGCTGGTAGAATATATCAAACTATTATCAACACAAACAGCTGTTCCAAACAGTTGTTTATAAGTTTCTTGAAGATCAAGGCTTAGCTGCAAAGAACAAAGAGTACATGAATTCATTCATTTTGCTCCCTTCGGGATTTGCTTTTGATAATGAGCCAAGTGTTGCAGAGTTTCCTATTGAACATGGTCATTATGCACAGTAGAGACGAAGTTTAGGCCTTTTTGTTGTTCAGTCACTAAGTTATGTCCCACTCTTTGCGATCCTATGGACTGCAGCACCCCATGTCCTTCACTATCTCCCTGAGTTTACTGAAATTCATGTCCATTGAGTCAGCAATGTCATCCAAGCACCTCATCCTCTGTCACCCCTTTCTCCTCCTGCCCTCAATCTTTCCCAGAATCAGGGTCTTTTCTGATGAGTCAACTTTTCAAATCAGGTGGCCAAAATATGGGCGTTTCAGCTTCAGCATCAGTCCTTTCAATGAATATTCAGGGTTGATTTCCTTTAGTATTGACTGGAGGTCTTTTTAAAGACTGTTAACTTTAAATTCTAAGGTCCTGCTTTTTTTTTTTTTTTTCGTACCATACAACAACAACAACAAAAAACAATATTTACTCAGGATACATACAAAAATCTAGCATGTTTATGGTAAAGGACAGCCAAGTGACTCATGCAAATATATTTTAAAATAAAATTTAATGATAAATTATTAATAAAATACAAATAAATAAACAATACAAGAAAATGAAATAATATTAAAATATATGAAAATAAATCATTTTAAACCACAGGAAAAAAATTTTAAATAGATAAATAATAAATATCCTATCAGGACACTTTCTACAAAATGAGGCTTCAGAGTAGTATATGCCTTCGGTGGTTTAGTCGCTAAGTCATGTCCAACTCTTCCGACTCCACAGACTGTATCCCACCAGGTTTCTCTGCCCATGAAATTCTCCAGGCAAGAATATTGGGGTGAGCTGCCATTTCCTTCACCAGGAGATCTTCCCAATCCAGGAATTGAACCCAGGTCTCCTGTTTTGCAGGCAAATTCTTTCCCAACTGAGCTACAAGGCAAGCTTGAGTATATGCTTTTACTCACAATATTTATTCCTTGAAAAATTCTGAAGAGTTTTATTATTTCCAGTTATACATGCAAAACTTGAGGCTCAAATATTTTGTATCACTTTTCTTATTTCTTTTGCATTGTACTCTTAAATCAAGCCACCAGGCAGCTTACTACATGTTCATTACCCAATAGGCACCAACTTGAATAAAACCAACACATTTGGTTTTTTGCAGTTGTGCTTATTCTGCCCTACTTGATTCCAGCTTCTTTTCTACCCATCCTCTTCCCTGGTGGCTCAGACAGCAAAGAATATGCCTGCAATGCAGGATACCCGGGTTCGATTTCTGGGTTGGGAAGATCCCCTGGAGAAGGAAATGGCAACCCACTCCAGTATTCTTGCCTGGAGAGTCCCATGGACAGAGTAGCCTGGAAGGCTACAGTTTGTGGGGTCACAAGGAGTTGGACATGACTGAGAAACCAACATTTTCATGTTTTCTGCATAAATGGGATTGCATTTAAGGCTGACTTTTAAAATAAGCCCTGCTTGTTGATCCTGATGCACAAGTTCCTTCACCTTCTCAGTACTTTGAGAAAAAATGCATTATAGAGATTTCTGTTGAGATCACAGTATCCAAGCAGTCACTGATCTACTTTCCATCACTATAGGTAACAGCATTTTCGAGACCTTTAAATAAATTGAATCATAGAGCATGGTTTTTTTCTAATGAAATATTAATAAAATAAATAAATAAATATACAAGAAAATGAAATAATATTAAAATATATGAAAATAAATCATTTTAAACCACAGGAAAAAATTTTAAATAGATAAATAATAAATATCCTATCAGGACACTTTCTACAAAATGAGGCTTCAGAGTAGTATATGCCTTGGTGGTTTAGTCGCTGAGTCATGTCCAACTCTTCCGACTCCACAGACTGTATCCCACCAGGTTTCTCTGCCCATGAAATTCTCCAGGCAAGAATATTGGGGTGAGCTGCCATTTCCTTCACCAGGAGATCTTCCCAATCCAGGAATTGAACCCAGGTCTCCTGTTTTGCAGGCAAATTCTTTCCCAACTGAGCTACAAGGCAAGCTTGAGTATATGCTTTTACTCACAATATTTATTCCTTGAAAAATTCTGAAGAGTTTTATTATTTCCAGTTATACATGAAAACTTGAGGCTCAAATATTTTGTATCACTTTTCTTATTTCTTTTGCATTGTACTCTTAAATCAAGCCACCAGGCAGCTTACTACATGTTCATTACCCAATAGGCACCAACTTGAATAAAACCAACACATTTGGTTTTTTGCAGTTGTGCTTATTCTGCCCTACTTGATTCCAGCTTCTTTTCTACCCATCCTCTTCCCTGGTGGCTCAGACAGCAAAGAATATGCCTGCAATGCAGGATACCCGGGTTCGATTTCTGGGTTGGGAAGATCCCCTGGAGAAGGAAATGGCAACCCACTCCAGTATTCTTGCCTGGAGAGTCCCATGGACAGAGTAGCCTGGAAGGCTACAGTTTGTGGGGTCACAAGGAGTTGGACATGACTGAGAAACCAACATTTTCATGTTTTCTGCATAAATGGGATTGCATTTAAGGCTGACTTTTAAAATAAGCCCTGCTTGTTGATCCTGATGCACAAGTTCCTTCACCTTCTCAGTACTTTGAGAAAAAATGCATTATAGAGATTTCTGTTGAGATCACAGTATCCAAGCAGTCACTGATCTACTTTCCATCACTATAGGTAACAGCATTTTCGAGACCTTTAAATAAATTGAATCATACAGTATGCATGGTTTTTTTTTCTAGCTTTCCTTTCTCTTGCATTAATATATAGCAGTGAAATGGCTGGATCATAGGAAAGGTTTATGATTAAAGTCTTAGGAAAATGCCAGATCATACTCCAAAGGTGTTCTTTGTTTTACATTCCCATCAGAAATACATGAGTTCCTGTTTATTATTGCCTTTTTTTTTTTTTTTTGCTTTATCTGATTTTAATTTGATCTTGATTTTCTAGCTTTTTAAGATAGGAGCTGAAGTCACTGACATAAAAACTTTCACTTTTCTAATATAGTTTAATGGCATAAATTCCTCTACTAAGTGGTATCTCACAAAAGTTCAATTTTTAATTTTTATTCAACTCAAAGTACTTTCTAAAGTTTCTTTCTAAATATGGTTTAAAATTTAGTTATTTTTTAAAACATTGAAGTAATAAGAAAAGTATTTATTTTCAACTATAGTGACGATTTCCTATGTTCTTTGTTTCTTTCATAGATTGATATTTCCATATGGTATCATTTTCTCCTTTGTAACATTTCTTTTAATGCAGATCTACTGATGATAAATTGATTTTTTTCTGGCTTAAAAAATCATTATTTTCTCTCTGTTTTTGAAAAATATTTTTGCTAGATATAAAATTCAAGATTGATTGCTTTTATTTATTACGCTTTAAAGATATTATTTCACTGTTTGCTTGCTTGTGTTCTTATTTGCTCTGATGTAATATGTCCTTTTTTCCCTCTTTGCCACTAGTTTTGAAAAATTTGATTATGATGTGCTTTGGGGTGGTTTTTTAATGCTTTTGTTTCAAGGATATATTGAGTTGCTTAGATCTGTGGCTTTCAGATTTGTATCAAATTTGATTTTTGTCTCAGTTATTAATTTATTTTCCTGTCCCCTCCTTTCTGGGATTCTAATTACATATATGAGTCTACTTTTAGGTTGTTGCACTGCTCACTCTTGCTCTTTAACTCTTTTTTTTTTTCTGTGCTTTTATTTTAGAGAGTTTCTACTTTCATGCCTTCGTGTTCACTAACCCTTTCTTCTGCAATGTGTAATCTGACCATGAATCTATTCCCTGAATTTTTCAATCCAGAAATTATAGTTTTCATCTCTAGAAGTTCAATTTGGACTTTTCTTTATCTCCCATGTCTCTCCATAATGTTTGAACATATGGAATATAATTATATTGACTGTTTCAAAGTCCTCTGCTATGTAACAATATGCCAGTTGTGAGTCAGTTCAACAGACTGAATTCTGTCCTCATTATTCTCCATGTTTATCTGTTTTGTTGCATGGCTAGTAAATTTTGATCAGATATGTAAATATTTTTTGTTGAGTGCTAGATATTTTGAATTCCTACAAATATTCTTGAATATTTTCTAGGATGTAGTCATGTTTCTTAGAAAAAGTTCAATCTATTTGGGTCTTGCTCCTAAGATCTATTGTTAGTCAGGGTCTGATCTGTGTATAATCTGAGGCTAATTACTCCCTGCTATGTAGACATGGTCCTTCTGAATACTGTCCCCAGTGCCTACTGGATTGTGAGGTTTTTCAATCTGACTGGTGGGTACGGGTGTTTTTCTATGCTCTTGTGAATGTGAGGTACTGTTTCTTCTAATCTGTTTGAATGTTTTCCCCCCTCTGGTCTCTCTTCATTATCTAACACTAACATGATTAAGAATTATTATTAAACAATTATTAGTCGACTTTTTTTTTTTAAAGGTTTGGTGTTTTGTTTTGGTTTTTTTTGGCCAATTCTATTGGTCTTTCATTTATCCATTTTCATCCATCTTTGTTCTCTGGCCTGTATGGGCCTCCCATCGCAGTTGACTCTCTTGCTGCAGAGCACCAGCTCTGGGTGCATGCACTCCAGAGCTCCTGCTTGGTAGCTGGACACATGGGTCCAGCCGCTTCACGGCTCACAGGATCTTCCCAGGTCAGGTACTCCTTGCACTGCAAGGCAGAGTCTTTACCCACTGGACCATCAGGGAAGCTCTTAGTCAACTATTTAAATTTTTTTCTAATATTTCTACTCACAGGCTGATGATTACTCTGCAGACTCTTCATGGAAGCCCTCTGCATATCTCTAATGTACTCTCTCTGTGCAGCTCTCTTTACTCAGGCCTTCTGTCCTGTGAACTCTGGTCTTCTTAGTCTCCCTGGACTCTCAGCTCCTTCTCATCACTTCCATGACTTGGCCCAGCTTCCCCTGGGTTCTCCCTTTCTGCACTGTCACCTGCTGAGTCTCTGGTAACAGACCACTGGGACAATCACAGAGGTCACCTCGCCTGTTTCCTGACTTTCTGGAATCACTGTCATGTGTGACCTGATGCCCAGGCACCATTTCTAAACACCATCATTCTTTGGAAATTTTTCCGTTTTTTTTAAAAATTATTTTAGTCAAGAGAGTAAATCTAATTCCTACTATCCCATTTTTTACCTGCAAGTACAAGGTCTACCCTAATATAGTTTAGTTATATTAATTCCATTTCATAATCATACACACAACTTTAAATAGGAGAAGCCAACTGGAAAATGCTAATCAGAAGAGGAGGCAGATGGAAACAGCTTGATAGGATGCACACAGATCTATCAGGAGTAACAGGCAAAGAATTCAAGATGAAATTTCCTACAGCTAATATCATTGCTATGCATAGGTATGCATAGTATACACTGATAAGGATCCATCTAAGGGAAAATGGTAGTTGACTCTTATTTATTGAGATTTCTTTGTTATGTTTCTCTGAACAGATATTCCTTTCCATCCATCCCTCACTCAATGGATGTGAGTTTGAGCAAACTCAAGGGGATGGTGAAGGACAGGGAAGTCTTGCGTGTTGCAGTCCATGGGGTCATGACTTAGCCACTGAACAACAACAATACACACTGAAAACAATATTTCTTAAAGTTTTAAGCATTTATTTATGCTAATTGAAAATAGCCTCATTTTTTTCACTTCTGAGTCTTTCTGAAAGGTCTTACAAAACATCTGTTAAGCATTCATTGATGAGATTTCTACACAATATGATGAGAAAAGACTAGTAATGTTCTAGCCAACCTGGTCTCCAAAAACACCACTTCAAAAACTTAAACCCCATGAGAATAAGGCTGTGAGAGGGACCTTTATTTTTAGTGATAAAGTCACTAATTAATTTCTTAAGCTTAAAGGAGGTCTTAGAAAAAGTTTGAAAACACAGAAAAAATATAAAACATAAAAGGTACTTATGGAGCTTCATGAAAGACAACCCAAAATGTCCACAATTACAACAAACTTCAAGGGGTTGGTATGAATAATTAGCTTAAAAATATAAGACATATTATACATAGAAAATCCCGAAGACACTATTGCAAAACTACTAGAGCTAATCAATGAATTCAGCAAAGTCGCAGGATACAAAGTCAACACACAGAAGTCACTGGCATTCCTATACACAAACAATGAAAAATCAGAAAACAAAATCAAAGAAGCAATCCCTTCACCATTGCAACCAAAAGAAACAAATACCTAGGAATAAACATACCCAAAGAAACAAAAAGAATTGTACACAGAAAATTACAAGACACTCATGAGAGACATTAAAGAAGACTTAACAGATGGAGAGATATTCCATGTTCCTGGGTCGGAAGAATCAATATTGTGAAAATGACCATACTACCAAATATCATCTACAGATTCAGTGCAATACCTATCCAACTACCATTGACATTTTTCACAGAACTAGACCAAAGAATAACACAGTTCATACGGAAACACAAAAGACCTCGAATAGCCAAAGTAATCCTGAGGAAGAAAAATGGAGTTGGAGGGATCAGCCTCCCCAACTTCAGACTCTACTACAAAGCAACAGTCATCAAGACAGTATGGTACTGGCACAAAAACAGAACTATAGATCAATGGAACAAGATCGAAACCCAGAGATAAACCCACGCACCTACGGGTACCTTATTTTTGACAAAGGAGGCGAAACTCTAAAATGGGACAAAGAGAGCCTCTTCAACAAGTGGTGCTGGGAAAATTGGACAGCTACATGCAAAAATATGAAGTTGGAACATTCCCTGACACCATGCACAAATATCAACTCAAAATGGATTAAAGACCTCAATGGAAGACCAGAAACCATCAAACTCTTAGAGGAGAATATAGGCAAAACCCTCAAGGACATCAATCAAAGCAAGATCTTCTCTGACCCACCTACTACAATAGCGGGACTAAAAAGACAAATGAACATGTGGGACCTCATGAAACTTAAAAGCTTTTGTACAGCAAAAGAAATCACCAAAAAGTTGAACAGACACCCCACAGAGTGGGAGAAAATCATAGCAAATGAAACAACAGACAAAGAATTAATCTCCAAAATCTACAAGCAACTCAGACAACTCAGCACCAAAAAATGAACAACCCAATCAAAAAATGGGAAAAGGACCTAAACAGACACCTCTCCAACGACGACATACAGATGGCCCCAAAACACATGAAACGATGCTCAACTTTGCTTATAATTAGAGAAATGCAAGTCAAAACTACAATGAGATATCACCTCACACCCATCAGAATGGCCATCATCCACAATTCGACAGACAATAAATGCTGGAGAGGGTGCGGAGAAAAGGGAACCCTCTTGCATTGCTGGTGGGAATGTCAATTGATACAGCCTCTATGGAAGACAGTATGGAGATGCCTTAAAAAACTAAAAATAGAAGCACCCTACAACGCAGCAATCCCACTCTTAGGCTTATATCCTGATGAAATCAAAACTGAAAGAGGCACCTGTACCCCAACGTTCATTGCAGCTCTCTATACAATAGCCAGAACATGGAAGCAACCTAGGTGTCCATCGACAAATGAATGGATACAGAAGCTCTGGTACATATATACAATGGAATACTACTCAGCTGTTAAAAGAAATGCAGAAGACTCAGTCCTAATGAAGTGGCTGGATCTAGAACACACCATACAAAGCAACAGTCATCAAGACAGTATGGTACTGGCACAAAAACAGAACTATAGATCAATGGAACAAGATCGAAACCCAGAGATAAACCCACGCACCTACGGGTACCTTATTTTTGACAAAGGAGGCGAAACTCTAAAATGGGACAAAGAGAGCCTCTTCAACAAGTGGTGCTGGGAAAATTGGACAGCTACATGCAAAAATATGAAGTTGGAACATTCCCTGACACCATGCACAAATATCAACTCAAAATGGATTAAAGACCTCAATGGAAGACCAGAAACCATCAAACTCTTAGAGGAGAATATAGGCAAAACCCTCAAGGACATCAATCAAAGCAAGATCTTCTCTGACCCACCTACTACAATAGCGGGACTAAAAAGACAAATGAACATGTGGGACCTCATGAAACTTAAAAGCTTTTGTACAGCAAAAGAAATCACCAAAAAGTTGAACAGACACCCCACAGAGTGGGAGAAAATCATAGCAAATGAAACAACAGACAAAGAATTAATCTCCAAAATCTACAAGCAACTCAGACAACTCAGCACCAAAAAATGAACAACCCAATCAAAAAATGGGAAAAGGACCTAAACAGACACCTCTCCAACGACGACATACAGATGGCCCCAAAACACATGAAACGATGCTCAACTTTGCTTATAATTAGAGAAATGCAAGTCAAAACTACAATGAGATATCACCTCACACCCATCAGAATGGCCATCATCCACAATTCGACAGACAATAAATGCTGGAGAGGGTGCGGAGAAAAGGGAACCCTCTTGCATTGCTGGTGGGAATGTCAATTGATACAGCCTCTATGGAAGACAGTATGGAGATGCCTTAAAAAACTAAAAATAGAAGCACCCTACAACGCAGCAATCCCACTCTTAGGCTTATATCCTGATGAAATCAAAACTGAAAGAGGCACCTGTACCCCAACGTTCATTGCAGCTCTCTATACAATAGCCAGAACATGGAAGCAACCTAGGTGTCCATCGACAAATGAATGGATACAGAAGCTCTGGTACATATATACAATGGAATACTACTCAGCTGTTAAAAGAAATGCAGAAGACTCAGTCCTAATGAAGTGGCTGGATCTAGAACACATCATACAAAGTGAAGTCAGTCAGAAAGAGAAGGACAAATACAGTATACTAACACACATATATGGAATCTAGTAAGATGGTCTTGATAACACACGCAGTGAACTCATGGAAAAATAGACAGAGCATAGACATAGGGACATTGTGGGGAAGAAATAGGGAGGGGGAGGCATGGAGGGAGTAACATGGAAACCTATACTGTCATGTGTGGAAAAGATAGCTATTGTCATTGTGCTAAGGGAATAGGAGTGCTCACAATGGTATGGGGCGATGGTCCAGAGGGGTGGGAAGGGGAGAACTGGGTGGGGGGGGGGTTGGGGACCATGGATATGCATATGACTGATCTGGGAACATACATGTCTGTGAACAACAAAACTCTGTAAAACCTTTAAAATAAAGAATAAAAAAATACATATATATTCCATGAGAATTAAAAATACAGACAGAATAAGGTCAATAAACAATGTGCAAATAAAGGATCCCGCTCAGTTGAAGAAATTTTAATAAATCTTTCCTAAATGGATTACTCATGAAAATTAGTCCCAACTTAATATGTTAAACTTTAGAAACTGTTTATTAGGTGTAAGCTCTATTACAAAAATCAATTTGGATTTTTTCTTAATATGGCAGAAAAATACACCATTTGGTTGTTTTTTATTTATTTATTTATTTATTTATTTATTTATTTTTGTACATGTATGTTCCCAGATCAATCAGATTCATATCCCTTGGCCCTCCCCCCACCCAGGTCTCCCCCACCCTCCAGACCATCGCTCTAAGTGGTTGTAGGTACTCCTATTCCCTGAGCACCATGACAATAGCTATCTTTTCTACACATGACAGTATAGGTTTCCATGTTACTCCCTCCCATAGCTAACTCATTTTTTAGAAGAAAACCCTAGCAACGCAATCCCACTCTTAGGCTTATATCCTGATGAAATCAAAACTGAAAGAGGCACCTGTACCCCAACGTTCATTGCAGCTCTCTATACAATAGCCAGAACATGGAAGCAACCTAGGTGTCCATCGACAAATGAATGGATACAGAAGCTCTGGTACATATATACAATGGAATACTACTCAGCTGTTAAAAGAAATGCAGAAGACTCAGTCCTAATGAAGTGGCTGGATCTAGAACACATCATACAAAGTGAAGTCAGTCAGAAAGAGAAGGACAAATACAGTATACTAACACACATATATGGAATCTAGTAAGATGGTCTTGATAACACACGCAGTGAACTCATGGAAAAATAGACAGAGCATAGACATAGGGACATTGTGGGGAAGAAATAGGGAGGGGGAGGCATGGAGGGAGTAACATGGAAACCTATACTGTCATGTGTGGAAAAGATAGCTATTGTCATTGTGCTAAGGGAATAGGAGTGCTCACAATGGTATGGGGCGATGGTCCAGAGGGGTGGGAAGGGGAGAACTGGGTGGGGGGGGGGTTGGGGACCATGGATATGCATATGACTGATCTGGGAACATACATGTCTGTGAACAACAAAACTCTGTAAAACCTTTAAAATAAAGAATAAAAAAATACATATATATTCCATGAGAATTAAAAATACAGACAGAATAAGGTCAATAAACAATGTGCAAATAAAGGATCCCGCTCAGTTGAAGAAATTTTAATAAATCTTTCCTAAATGGATTACTCATGAAAATTAGTCCCAACTTAATATGTTAAACTTTAGAAACTGTTTATTAGGTGTAAGCTCTATTACAAAAATCAATTTGGATTTTTTCTTAATATGGCAGAAAAATACACCATTTGGTTGTTTTTTATTTATTTATTTATTTATTTATTTATTTATTTTTGTACATGTATGTTCCCAGATCAATCAGATTCATATCCCTTGGCCCTCCCCCCACCCAGGTCTCCCCCCCACCCCATCCCTCCAGACCATTGCTCCAAGTGGTTGTAGGTACTCCTATTCCCCTAGCACAATGACAATAGCTATCTTTTCTACACATGACAGTATAGGTTCCCATGTTACTCCCTCCCATTGTTCGGTCTCCACAATGTCTTTATGTCTATTCTCTGTTTTTTCATGAGTTCACTGTGTGTGTTATCATGACCATCTTACTAGATCCCATATATATGAGTTAGTATACTATACTTGTCTTTCTCTTTTTGACTTACTTCACTTTTTATGATAGGTTCTAAAGCCAGCCACCTCATTAGGACTGAGTCTTCTGCATTTCTTTTAACAGCTGAGTAGTATTCCATTGTATATATGTACCAGAGCTTCTGGATCCATTCATTTGTCGAAGGACATCTAGGTTGCTTCCATGTTCTGGCTATTGTATAGAGAGCTGCAATGAACATTGGGGTACAGGTGCCTCTTTCAGTTTTGATTTCATCAGGATATAGGCCTAAGAGTGGGATTGCTGGGTCATAGGGTGCTTCTATTTTTAGTTTTTTGAGGAATCTCCATATTGTCTTCCATAGAGGTTGTATTAATTTACAGTCCCACCAGCAATGCAAGAGGGTTCCCTTTTCTCCACACCCTCTCCAGCATTTGTTGTCTGTCGATTTGTTGATGATGGCCATTCTGACAGGTGTGAGGTGGTATCTCATTGTGGTTTTAATTTGCATTTCTCTAATAATAAGCGAGGTTGAGCATCGCTTCATGTGCTTTTGGACCATTTGTATGTCCTCTTTGGTGAGGCGTCTCTTTAGATCTTTTTCCCATTTTTTGATTGGGCTGCTCATTTTCCCTGTGCTGAGTTGTCTGAGTTGCTTGTAGATTTTGGAGATTAATTCTTTGTCTGTTGTTTCATTTGCTATGATTTTCTCCCACTCTGGGGGGTGTCTGTTGAACTTTTTTGTAATTTCTTTTGCTGTACAAAAGCTTTTAAGTTTCATGAGGTCCCATATGTTCATTTTTCTTTTCAGTTCTGCTATTTTAGTTGGTGGGTCAGAGAAGATCTTGCTTTGATTGATGTCCTTGAGGGTTTTGCCTATATTCTCCTCTAAGAGTTTGATGGTTTCTGGTCTTACATTGAGGTCTTTAATCCATTTTGAGTTGATCTTAGTGTATGGCGTCAGGGAATGTTCCAATTTCATTTTTTTGCATGTAGCTGTCCAATTCTCCCAGCACCACTTGTTAAAGAGACTGTCTTTGTCCCATTTTATAGTTTCTCCTCCTTTATCAAAAATAAGGTACCCATAGGTGCGTGGGTTGATCTCTGGGTTCTCAATCTTGTTCCATTGATCTATAGTTCTGTTTTTGTGCCAGTACCATACTGTCTTGATAACTGTTGCTTTGTAGTAGAGTCTGAAGTTAGGGAGGCTGATCCCTCCAACTCCATTTTTCTTCCTCAGGATTGCTTTGGCTATTCGAGGTCTTCTGTGTTTCCATATGAACTGTGTTATTATTTGGTCTAGTTCTGTGAAACATGTCAGTGGTAGTTGAATAGGTATTGCATTGAATCTGTAGATGATATTTGGAAGTATGGTCATTTTCACAATATTGATTCTTCCAATCCAGGAACATGGAATATCTCCCCATCTGTTTAAGTCTTCTTTAATGTCTCTCATGAGTGTCTTGTAATTTTCTGTGTACAATTCTTTTGTTTCTTTGGGTAGGTTTATTCCTAGATATTTGATTCTTTTGGTTGCAATGGTGAAGGGGATTGCCTCTTTGATTTCATTTTCTGATTTTTCATTGTTTGTGTATAGGAATGCCAGTGACTTCTGTGTGTTGACTTTATATCCTGCAACTTTGCTGAATTCATTGATTAGTTCTAGTAGCTTTGTAACCGTGTCTTTGGGATTTTCTATGTATAATATCATGTCGTCTGCAAAAAGAGAGAGCTTGACTTCTTCCTTTCCAATCTGGATTCCTTTGATTTCTTTCTCTTGTCTTATTGCTGTTGCTAGGACTTCCAGGACTATGTTGAATAGCAGTGGTTAAAGTGGGCACCCCTGTCTTGTTCCTGATCTTAGAGGGAATGCTTTCAGTTTTTCACCATTAACAATAATGTTCGCTGTAGGTTTCTTAGAGGCAGGAGCCTTTTTTATGATGTCCTTGAGGGTTTTGCCTATATTCTCCTCTAAGAGTTTGATGGTTTCTGGTCTTACATTGAGGTCTTTAATCCATTTTGAGTTGATCTTAGTGTATGGCGTCAGGGAATGTTCCAATTTCATTTTTTGCATGTAGCTGTCCAATTCTCCCAGCACCACTTGTTAAAGAGACTGTCTTTGTCCCATTTTATAGTTTCTCCTCCTTTATCAAAAATAAGGTACCCATAGGTGCGTGGGTTGATCTCTGGGTTCTCAATCTTGTTCCATTGATCTATAGTTCTGTTTTTGTGCCAGTACCATACTGTCTTGATAACTGTTGCTTTGTAGTAGAGTCTGAAGTTAGGGAGGCTGATCCCTCCAACTCCATTTTTCTTCCTCAGGATTGCTTTGGCTATTCGAGGTTTTCTGTGTTTCCATATGAACTGTGCTATTATTTGGTCTAGTTCTGTGAAAAATGTCAGTGGTAGTTGAATAGGTATTGCATTGAATCTGTAGATGATATTTGGAAGTATGGTCATTTTCACAATATTGATTCTTCCAATCCAGGAACATGGAATATCTCCCCATCTGTTTAAGTCTTCTTTAATGTCTCTCATGAGTGTCTTGTAATTTTCTGTGTACAATTCTTTTGTTTCTTTGGGTAGGTTTATTCCTAGATATTTGATTCTTTTGGTTGCAATGGTGAAGGGGATTGCCTCTTTGATTTCATTTTCTGATTTTTCATTGTTTGTGTATAGGAATGCCAGTGACTTCTGTGTGTTGACTTTATATCCTGCAACTTTGCTGAATTCATTGATTAGTTCTAGTAGCTTTGTAACCGTGTCTTTGGGATTTTCTATGTATAATATCATGTCGTCTGCAAAAAGAGAGAGCTTGACTTCTTCCTTTCCAATCTGGATTCCTTTGATTTCTTTCTCTTGTCTTATTGCTGTTGCTAGGACTTCCAGGACTATGTTGAATAGCAGTGGTTAAAGTGGGCACCCCTGTCTTGTTCCTGATCTTAGAGGGAATGCTTTCAGTTTTTCACCATTAACAATAATGTTCGCTGTAGGTTTCTCATAGATGGCTTTTATTATGTTGAGATAGGTTCCTTCTATGCCCATTTTCTGAAGAGTTTTGATCATAAATGGATGTTGTACTTTGTCGAAGGCTTTTTCTGCATCTATTGAGATGATCATGTGATTTTGTCTTTCAACTTGTTGATATGGTGTATCACGTTGATTGATTTGCGGATGTTGAAGAAGCCTTGCATGCCTGGGATGAACCCAACTTGATCGTGATGTATGAGTTTTTTGACATGTCGTTGAATTCTGTTTGCTAGGATTTTGTTGAGGATCTTGGCATCTAAGTTCATCAGTGAAATTGGCCTATAGTTTTCCTTTTTTGTGTTGTCTTTGCCTGGTTTGGGTATCAGGGTGATGGTGGCCTCGTAGAATGTGTTTGGGAGTTTTCCTTCCTGTGAAATTTTTTGAAAGAGTTTTAGAAGGACAGGCATTAGCTCTTCTTTAAATGTTTGGTAGAATTCGGCTGTGAAGCCATCTGGTCCTGGGCTTTTATTTTTGGGTAGATTTTTAATCACAAATTCGTTTTCTGAGCTTGTGATTGGGTTGTTCAAAGTTTCTGTTTCTTCCTGGCTCAGTCTTGGGAGATTAATCCTGTCCAAGAAACTGTCCATTTCTTCCAAGTTGTCCAGTTTGTTGCCATAGAGTTGCTCATAATAGTCTCTTAGAATCCTTTGGATTTCTGCATTATCTGTTGTAATCTCTCCTTTTTCGTTTTTGATTTTGTTGATCTGGTTCTTCTCTCTCTTTTTCTTAATGAGTCTGGCCAGTGGCTTGTCAATTTTGTTTACCTTTTCAAAGAACCAGCTTTTTGTTTTATTTATCTTTACTATTGTTTCTTTTGTTTCTTTCTCATTTATTTCTGCTCTGATCTTTATGATTTCTCTTCTTCTGCTGGCTCTGGGATGTTTTTGTTCTTCTTTCTCCAACTGTTTTAAGCGGAGGGTTAGGTCATCTGCTTCATATTTTCCTAGTTTCTTGAGGTGGGATTGTATTGCTATAAATTTCCCTCTTAGAACTGCTTTTGCTGTATCCCATAGGTTTTGCACTGCCGTGTGTTCATTGTCATTTTCTTCTAGGAATTGTTTAATTTCTCCTTTGATTTCCTCAACGATCAGTTGGTTTTTTAGGTATGTATTGTTTAATCTCCATGTGTTTCTGTTTTTAGGGTTTTTTTTCTGGTAGTTCATCTCCAGTCTCATTGCATTGTGGTCCGAGAAGATGGTTGATATAATTTCGGTTTTCTTGAACTGACTGAGGTTAGATTTGTGGCCCAAGATGTGGTCTATCCTGGAGAATGTTCCGTGAGCGCTTGAGAAGAAAGTGTATTCTTCTGCTTTTGGATGGAACGTCCTAAAGATATCAATGAGGTCCATCTTTTCCAGTGTGGCATTTAAGGCTTGTGTTTCTTTATTAATTTTCTGTTTTGTTGATCTGTCCATTGGTGTGAGAGGAGTGTTAAAGTCTCCTACTATGATTGTGTTATTGTTGATTTCTTCTTTTATGTCTGAAAGTACCTGTCTTATGTATTGAGGTGCCCCTGTGTTGGGTGCGTAGATATTCATGACTGTTATGTCTTCCTCTTGGATAGATCCCTTAATCATGATGTAGTGACCTGCCTTGTCTCTTAGAATCTTCTTTACTTTAAAGTCTATTTTGTCTGATATAAGGATTGCTACTCCAGCTTTCTTTTGATTTCCATTTGCATGAAATATCTTTTCCAGCCTTTCACTTTCAGTCTATGAGTGTCTCTAGGTCTGAAGTGGGTCTCTTGTAAACAGCATATATATGGGTCTTGCTTCTGGATCCATTCAGCCAGCCTGTGTCGTTTGGTTGGAGCATTTAGTCCATTTACATTCAAAGTAATTATTGATATGAATGTTCCTATTGTCATCTTCTTAGAAATTTGGGGTTTGATTTGTAAGGCTTCTCCTACTCTTGTATTTATTGGCTATATCAGGTCCTTTAACACTTGTTGTAGGGCTGGTTTTGTGGTACAGAATTCTTTTAGTTTTTGCTTGTCTGTGAAGCTTTTGACTTCACCATCGATTTTGAATGAGATTCTTGCTGGGTAGAGAATTCGTGGTTGCAGGTTATTCTCTTTTAGCCATTTAAATGTATCTTGCCATTTTCTTCTAGGAATTGTTTAATTTCTCCTTTGATTTCCTCAACGATCAGTTGGTTTTTTAGGTATGTATTGTTTAATCTCCATGTGTTTCTGTTTTTAGGGTTTTTTTTCTGGTAGTTCATCTCCAGTCTCATTGCATTGTGGTCCGAGAAGATGGTTGATATAATTTCGGTTTTCTTGAACTGACTGAGGTTAGATTTGTGGCCCAAGATGTGGTCTATCCTGGAGAATGTTCCGTGAGCGCTTGAGAAGAAAGTGTATTCTTCTGCTTTTGGATGGAACGTCCTAAAGATATCAATGAGGTCCATCTTTTCCAGTGTGGCATTTAAGGCTTGTGTTTCTTTATTAATTTTCTGTTTTGTTGATCTGTCCATTGGTGTGAGAGGAGTGTTAAAGTCTCCTACTATGATTGTGTTATTGTTGATTTCTTCTTTTATGTCTGAAAGTACCTGTCTTATGTATTGAGGTGCCCCTGTGTTGGGTGCGTAGATATTCATGACTGTTATGTCTTCCTCTTGGATAGATCCCTTAATCATGATGTAGTGACCTGCCTTGTCTCTTAGAATCTTCTTTACTTTAAAGTCTATTTTGTCTGATATAAGGATTGCTACTCCAGCTTTCTTTTGATTTCCATTTGCATGAAATATCTTTTCCAGCCTTTCACTTTCAGTCTATGAGTGTCTCTAGGTCTGAAGTGGGTCTCTTGTAAACAGCATATATATGGGTCTTGCTTCTGGATCCATTCAGCCAGCCTGTGTCGTTTGGTTGGAGCATTTAGTCCATTTACATTCAAAGTAATTATTGATATGAATGTTCCTATTGTCATCTTCTTAGAAATTTGGGGTTTGATTTGTAAGGCTTCTCCTACTCTTGTATTTATTGGCTATATCAGGTCCTTTAACACTTGTTGTAGGGCTGGTTTTGTGGTACAGAATTCTTTTAGTTTTTGCTTGTCTGTGAAGCTTTTGACTTCACCATCGATTTTGAATGAGATTCTTGCTGGGTAGAGAATTCGTGGTTGCAGGTTATTCTCTTTTAGCCATTTAAATGTATCTTGCCATTCTCTTCTGGCCTGTAGGGTTTCTGTTGAGAGATCCGCAGTTAAACGTATGGGGTTTCCTTTATATGTTATTTGTTGTTTGCTCCTAGCTGCTTTTAGTAATCTGTCTTTATATTTAGTCTGCGTTAGTTTGATTAGTATGTGCCTTGGTGTGTTTCTTCTGGGGTTTCTCCTGTATGGAACTCTTTGTGCTTCCTGGACTTGGCTGACTATCTCCTTTCCCATGCTGGGGAAGTTTTCAACTATAACCTCTTCAAGAATTTTTTCATAGTCTTTCTTCTCTTCTTCTTCTTCTGGGACTCCTATAATTCTAATGTTGGTGCGTTTAATATTGTCCCATAGGTCTCTGAGGCTATCCTCAGTTCTTTTAATTCTTTGGGCTTTGTTCTGTTCTTCAGCACTTATTTCCACCATTCTGTCTTCCAGCTCACTTATCCGTTCTTCAGCCTCTGATACTCTACTGTTGAGACCTTCTATAGTATTTTTGAGTTCAGCAATTGAGTTGGTGGTCTCTATTTGCTTATTTTCATTTCCTGCATGTCTTTTCTCAATGCACTAATTTCCTCTAATATTCTGTTTTCGGTGTTTTGCATCCTCATTAGTATAGTTTTTCTGAATTCTCTTTCAGATAGCTTGTCTATCTCCTCCTCTGTCATTTAAAGTGGTGTTTCTCTAGCTTGGTCCTTCATTTGTACAGTGTTTCTCTGACGTTTCATTATTAGGTTAATTTTTGTTTCTTTGTGTGTGTCTGTGTGTATGGAGTTCTTATTCCCACCAGGCTTCTTGGTTGAATTCTCCCTTCCTTTGGGTTTTTGTCCTTGTAGAAGGGTTCAGTGGTTTGTGTCTTGGGTGGTGATAGACCTTGTTTACAGGTGAATAATCTGTAGTGTTGTATGTTCTTTGATAATCAGTGTGGGGTCTTGGAATCCGGGCTTCCGCTTAGAGGATCCTTGGTTTGATGATTGGTCAGGGAGTGTAGGCTCTATGTCTGGTTTGCTATGGTGTTCTGTGATACTAGTTCACACACTAGCATCTGAGGAACAAGAGGTGCATCCCCCCTCCTCGCGGCGTCCGCCGCTCCTCGCGGCGTCCGCGGCTCCTCCCATTTGGTTTTTTAAAAAAAGAAATCATAATTTATCCCATTCCAGGGAAATTTAATTAAATTGTTTCTTAAGTTCATTTTATGGCACCAATGCCCTGTTTCAAATATTTATGCCAGAATTTCTATTTGCTTATCTTTTACTACAATAAAATGATCATCTCTCACACCCTTTATATTGATGGGGTCCACACACGCAGTCATCAGTCAGAGACAGCAAAGACCCTGCTGGAATAATACATAATGACTACATTGTTATCTCTAGACCCAAAGCTGCTCTCTGGTATTCATCATCCTAGTCACCATCTAAATACATCCTCAGGAAAAAGAGCATAAAAATAAAAGAAAATCCTCAAGCCTTATTTTACTATGGCAGTTTTGCCTAAGTAGTTTTATTGCCAAACATAGGAACTGTACTGAAAAAATTAACACAGAGAGTAGGGAAAGACTTGCACTTAACATCTCTTCCACGTTAGGCATTGGTTTATCCCATAGTGCTTATCAGCCTCAAACATACTAAAGAATTTATTGATAATCTTTAATGTATATCGTGTATTCCCTTCCCCTCATTAGAGTATAAACTTTGTGAGGATGGATATCTTATCTATTTTGTTCCCAGCTATGTCCCTCATGTCTACATTGGGCTTTCCACATACTAAACTTCAATACTGAATTTCTGAATATGTCTATTTGTAGTAAGCACAAAAACTTCTGTAATATATTACTCAACATATCAACAAGGTAGTTTTCCAGGTACCTTATAAGCCCTTCACCATTTTCTATATTGTATATACTTTCTAACATTGATTTTGATAATAAGAAAATGTGTTTTAAATAGATAAGTGTATGTATATTATTGAAAGGACATTGCTAGTGGAATTTGCATGCAAACAGAAGGAAAATGTAAATCCTTACACATAAGACACAATAATAACAAACAGAATACATATAATAAATATATACTCTATACTCTTAAGAAAACAGCAGAGCCTCAACTTTATTTTTAGACTTCTGTGGATCTTCTCACTGCCTTATTTGTTCATCATTGATTCCAGTCCACAGTGATTTCAGTTATTCTTGCCTTTCCTCTCCACTTTTTCCCCTCCTGTTAGAACTAAACTGCCTTCTCTTCACATAGCCCTCTAATAATTTCTTCCTTTTAACATGAAGCTCTTTTTTCTGCTTCCCTCAACCTCCTCTGCCTAAGCTACATGTACCACACCACATACTTTCATGGTCTTACTTCTCTTACACACTCTGGAGCCTGCAGTACACACAACACTCACACCTTCTCAGGAAAGAGATCTATGTTTTAGTCAGGTGTGGGCTCTCATTGCCTTATACAATGGGTGGCATAAGCAATATAATTACAAAAAACATAAAGTTTTATATATGTGCCAACTTTCCTACAAAACTTTCCTAAAACAGATTTTAGAGAAAGTGCTACCATTTTCCATTTTGATATTCCTATGGTTCCTTAGGTTATATTTAATGAATGATTAGTTGAAATAAATATGTTTGCTCAAAAGTTTACTGGATTCTTGTCCACAGTTTCTCTTCAGAGTTATAGTACTTTTAGCTGTGAGTTAGTCCAATTTCTCTCCAACAGCCAGTTATAGACAGTAAGGCTGTAAACAAGACATCTGGAGGGAAGAGTGGTCTCAGAAACTTCTCAAGCTGTTGTTCATCTGCACACATCTGTTGGTCATTATTAGTCATAGAAAAATGCCTGAGTTTACAAGTTTTATTTAAGTACTCCTTCATAGTCTCTCTATATTAGTCAACCATCATGAGATCCTGTGTGTACTAGAGAACTTGGCTTCCTGTTGAATCTTTCTGCTGATCCTTTATGTTGATATAGTAGAAAAGCTCATGACTAATGTCAGACTGAACACACTTCTGTCCTTTCTCTTTCCTTCAGAAAGAAGAACATTTAACACAAAAAGATTACTCTGAAATTACCATTTTGGGGTTTTGAGAGATCATTTGACTTTCAATAGTGTATTGTTAGCGAAAAATTGCATTTGGCAAAAATGATGGCCCCATTAGGAAACACAGCTCACTAACACAGACCCAATCACAAATAGAAGCTCCTGACAATTCTTAAATTTGTAGAATTTTAGTCAACAAATACTACAGCTGTTATTTATTCATAAACATAATAGTTTACTATTATAGTTTACTAGAATACTTTATAATAGTTTACTAGAATACTTGTCAGGTCTGTGCATTTGTACACATACAAATGTGTCAATGCAGAATTCAAAATGAAATTAAATTTAATGTAGTATGCTACTTCTTTCAATATTATGGATCACTACAAATGGGAGTTGCAAAAAAATTAAATGTTATATTTACACACTATCTATTGAATTTTACACATTAGGTTTTAAACTAAATTTTTTAGTTTTTATTTTCATGTGTCTACTATTCAAGATTCACTAGCTTTTATTATACACAATGGAAAGATCACTCTCATAATAAATCAAAATAATAAAACTGTTAGTTTATACATGAGTATATATGAACAAATAACTCCCAAGTTCCAAAAAAAAAGAGTTTCAGACTAGAACCTTGGGAACTGGAACAAGAAACTCAATGCAAATAAGTTCTAGCTCTTTCTGGGTTTTGGTTTCTGTTTTTATTTCTGGTTGCATCCATGGTATGGAATATGATTACTAATAATACTAGTCTAGAAAGCACAGAAGAACCACTTTCTGTTTCAGTGCCTGGAAAGGAGACCAGCTGATCTTCTGTGAGTTACATGTTCAGTCTTTGGACCAGTCCCTGCAGGCAGAACAACGTGGTAAGGAACTTTGTAAAGATTCAGACTTCTCCCAAGAAAAAGTTCCCACAATGCCAACAGTGTGTAACATGTTGGGCACATCTGGGCTAAAGTCAGCAAACAAAGTGCAGGGAAACCCAGAAGAGTTATCAGGAGAGCCCACACATCACTGAGAGGGTGAGGTTTGGATGAGCAACATGGGCGCTTACTAGTGTAAGTTCTTTTAACTTATATGATTAGCTAGAATTGAGTTCCAGGGTAGGGAAAGGATTAATGATAGTTGAGAATTCTCTCAAAGCAGGAGATGAAATGTGCTAGAGGCTTCCATAGCTCCTCTCCCATCTGTTTCTGGAGAGATTGCCCCTATGCTAGACAGGAAAAGCCTCTTTACCTGATATCCCCATTCTGGCCTTCACTGCTTTCTCTACAAAGGCTTCCTTGGTCCAAGTAAGGAAATGAGAGCCATGAAATCTTTTCTTCATTCTCACATTATATAAGAAATTATGACTCATATAGTTTAAAACAAAATTTAATATTTTAGAACAAAAACCACCCCTCAGACTATAAGAAGCATATGAAGACATACATTAATCATGAAAAATTATCAAGGCCTTATTGAGCCTTTTCATACCTAAGGGTTCTTTATATACACTCAGGTTGATCTTAAAAAAATCATTATTGTCTTCTTTTATCCTTCCAGCTATAACATATTTTAATAGAGTATATAATACAGTTTCCTGAAGGAGGAAATGGCAACCCACTTTAGTATTCTTGCCTAGAGAATCCCATGGACAGAGGACCAGGTGGGCTACAGTCTATGGAGTTGCAAAGAGTTGGAAATGACTGAAGTAACTTCATATACATCATATAAAGAGGAAATGATCTCTCCTAGTTTAGAAAATACTTGTTGGAATTTATTTTCAACACTCACCATCAAAAACATGAAATTTAACTTATTGACCAAAGGCAAATTTGCAAAGAACTATGTCATCTATATTAAGTCACAAGCTGAGACTCACCAGCAAGTGTCTGTTCAATAGGATACTACTGTTTCTCATGAGTTTTAGGCATTTTCCCCTAATAATTAGCACTGAAACCTATGGTTTATGGTCACCGCATACCTAACACAATAGTTAACTTTCTGATAATTTGATATTTCTATTACAGATGTTACAAAATATTTTATAATTAACTATATTAACACTCTTTGCAAGATGTGGTTTTACAGGCTTGATTTCCCACACTCTTACTGTGACAGTTCACCTAGAAGCCTTCATACACCAGTGTAAAAGCATAAATAGGACTAGTTTTTGTGA
This sequence comes from Tragulus kanchil, assembly GCA_022376925.1. Taxonomy (NCBI): domain Eukaryota; kingdom Metazoa; phylum Chordata; class Mammalia; order Artiodactyla; family Tragulidae; genus Tragulus; species Tragulus kanchil. The sequence goes on along the minus strand of JAIOJX010000003.1, from coordinate 68,135,811 downwards.
GGATCTTTTTGAGTTAGAATCACAACAATACTTTCACCCAGTGACTCAGCTGACAGTAATTTATTTAAATAAATAAATGAGAGAACCATGTGACAGTGAAAGTGAAGTCGCTCAGTCATGTCTGGCTCTTTGTGATCCACGGACGAGCCACGGAATTCTCCAGTCAAGAGTACTGGAGTGGGTAGTCTTTCCCTTCCCCAGGGGATTTCCCTAACCCAGGAATCAAACCCAGGTCTCCCACATTACAGGCAGATTCCTTACCATCTGAGCTACTAGGGAAGCCCAAGAATCCTGGAGTTGGTAGCCTGTCTCTCCTGGAGATCTTCCCAACCCAGGAATTGGATCGGGTCTCTGCATTGCTCCACAAAAAACCACCCTCAGACTATAAGAAGCATATGAAGACATACATTAATCATAAAAAGCCTTTTCCATACCTAAGGGTTCTTTATACACACTCAGGATGATCTTAAAAAAATCATTATTGTCTTCTTTTATCCTTCCAGCTATAACATATTTTAATAGAGTATATAATACAGTTTCCTGAAGGAGGAAATGGCAACCCACTTTAGTATTCTTGCCTAGAGAATCCCATGGACAGAGGACCAGGTGGGCTACAGTCTATGGAGTTGCAAAGAGTTGGAAATGACTGAAGTAACTTCATATACATCATATAAAGAGGAAATGATCTCTCCTAGTTTAGAAAATACTTGTTGGAATTTATTTTCAACACTCACCATCAAAAACATGAAATTTAACTTATTGACCAAAGGCAAATTTGCAAAGAACTATGTCATCTATATTAAGTCACAAGCTGAGACTCACCAGCAAGTGTCTGTTCAATAGGATACTACTGTTTCTCATGAGTTTTAGGCATTTTCCCCTAATAATTAGCACTGAAACCTATGGTTTATGGTCACCGCATACCTAACACAATAGTTAACTTTCTGATAATTTGATATTTCTATTACAGATGTTACAAAATATTTTATAATTAACTATATTAACACTCTTTGCAAGATGTGGTTTTACAGGCTTGATTTCCCACACTCTTACTGTGACAGTTCACCTAGAAGCCTTCATACACCAGTGTAAAAGCATAAATAGGACTAGTTTTTGTGAGGATCTTTTTGAGTTAGAATCACAACAATACTTTCACCCAGTGACTCAGCTGACAGTAATTTATTTAAATAAATAAATGAGAGAACCATGTGACAGTGAAAGTGAAGTCGCTCAGTCATGTCTGGCTCTTTGTGATCCACGGACGAGCCACGGAATTCTCCAGTCAAGAGTACTGGAGTGGGTAGTCTTTCCCTTCCCCAGGGGATTTCCCTAACCCAGGAATCAAACCCAGGTCTCCCACATTACAGGCAGATTCCTTACCATCTGAGCTACTAGGGAAGCCCAAGAATCCTGGAGTTGGTAGCCTGTCTCTCCTGGAGATCTTCCCAACCCAGGAATTGGATCGGGGTCTCCTGCATTGCAGGTGGATTCTTTACCAGCTGAATTATAATGGAATCTCATCAGAGAACCATACTAAATACTTATTAAAATGTTTAGTACAGGTTTATTTATAATAGTAACATATATTCTTGTAATATAGAAATGATCTTCATGTTAGACTTCAAAAGAATAAATTACGTCTATTAGAATAAGTACCAGGCAGAAGTTGTTTAATACATTTTTTGAAGAACCTGACAAAATGATCAGAAGAACAATAGAATTATATATTACACAACAGGTTACTACAAATATAGAGAGCAGGGATCCATATGAGTAAGATATGTATGCACAGACAAAACTCAAACTTGGAAATATCTTACAAATAGCTATCTTTAGTTGTAAAATTATACTTTCTGTGTTACAAAATTTTACTATTTTTATCATCCTAAAGTAGTTATAAAAGTTAATTTTTAGTTATTTTATTTCATTCTCTATTATATTCACATCTACTCCATCCAAGTATAAAAGAATGATTAGTGATGCTTACCAAGGCAGAAGTAAAGACAGACAATCATGTCCTACTCCATCTGTCCATAGTATTTCCCAGGCTGAAATATTGGAGTGGGTAGCCATTCCCTTCTCCAGGGGATCTTTCTGGCCCAGGGATCAAACCAGGGTCTCCTGCATTGCAGGAAGATTCTTTTACTATCTGACCCACCAGAGAAGCCCTTATAAAAGCAGGAAATAGGTGCAAAATTCAATAAGACTTTCTGTGGATGGAGTAGAGGTAGAAACATCTGGCCTACAATCTACAATACTATAAAAGAAAAATGAAGACCAGTTAGAAAGCTACCGAGGAAATTCAGATTAGAAATCCTGGTGGCTTGAATTTAAAAGTAATGGAAATGAAGATTAAGAGAAGATGATGGTTTTAAAACACATTTTGAAGATAGCACTGGGATTTCCCTAACCCAGGAATCAAACCCAGGTCTCCCACATTACAGGCAGATTCCTTACCATCTGAGCTACTAGGGAAGCCCAAGAATCCTGGAGTTGGTAGCCTGTCTCTCCTGGAGATCTTCCCAACCCAGGAATTGGATCGGGGTCTCCTGCATTGCAGGTGGATTCTTTACCAGCTGAATTATAATGGAATCTCATCAGAGAACCATACTAAATACTTATTAAAATGTTTAGTACAGGTTTATTTATAATAGTAACATATATTCTTGTAATATAGAAATGATCTTCATGTTAGACTTCAAAAGAATAAATTACGTCTATTAGAATAAGTACCAGGCAGAAGTTGTTTAATACATTTTTTGAAGAACCTGACAAAATGATCAGAAGAACAATAGAATTATATATTACACAACAGGTTACTACAAATATAGAGAGCAGGGATCCATATGAGTAAGATATGTATGCACAGACAAAACTCAAACTTGGAAATATCTTACAAATAGCTATCTTTAGTTGTAAAATTATACTTTCTGTGTTACAAAATTTTACTATTTTTATCATCCTAAAGTAGTTATAAAAGTTAATTTTTAGTTATTTTATTTCATTCTCTATTATATTCACATCTACTCCATCCAAGTATAAAAGAATGATTAGTGATGCTTACCAAGGCAGAAGTAAAGACAGACAATCATGTCCTACTCCATCTGTCCATAGTATTTCCCAGGCTGAAATATTGGAGTGGGTAGCCATTCCCTTCTCCAGGGGATCTTTCTGGCCCAGGGATCAAACCAGGGTCTCCTGCATTGCAGGAAGATTCTTTTACTATCTGACCCACCAGAGAAGCCCTTATAAAAGCAGGAAATAGGTGCAAAATTCAATAAGACTTTCTGTGGATGGAGTAGAGGTAGAAACATCTGGCCTACAATCTACAATACTATAAAAGAAAAATGAAGACCAGTTAGAAAGCTACCGAGGAAATTCAGATTAGAAATCCTGGTGGCTTGAATTTAAAAGTAATGGAAATGAAGATTAAGAGAAGATGATGGTTTTAAAACACATTTTGAAGATAGCACTGGTAGGTCTTAGTGATGGATTGGGTGTAAGGTGGAAGAAGAGAAACCAATCAAGGATGATCCCAGGTTCCTGGCTTGAGCAACTGGCTGAGTGATGATGCCCTTTAATAAAATAGGAAGTCCTGGGAGAAAAAGAGATCAGGAGATCAGTTTTGGATTTGATAACTCTTGGGAACTGCAAAACACACAAGTGGATACCACAAATAAATTCTTGGATAAAGAAATTTAGAACTTAGATCAGATACTCTAACTAGAGGAAATGTAAATTATACACATGTTGTCATGGTGCTGTTTTTTGATATTCTAAAATGGATTAGATCAGAAGACAAGTTAGAGAAAAGAAAGAAGGGATAATCACCCTGAAGAATTTCAGTAGCTGAAGATGGCTGGAAGATGGCAGGCTAGGAAATGAGATTGAGACAGAATGGTGCCAGAGATGGTAGAAAAGTCAAAACTGTAGTTTCAAGGGAAGCAGGTTGTTTTAAAAGCCGAGTGGATGAATGCATTGATCAATGGTAGGACAATAAGAAAGGGGATGGGAGAGTGTGCTCATTAACTATTCCAACAGGAATCATGGTGGGTCTTGGCAAAGGCAGTATTGGCATAAGCCAAGAGTGGACTGGCAAAAAGATAAAAAGTAAGAGAAGAAAGGCAACAGAAATATGCAACTTTCTTGAGAAAAAATTCTCTTTGTAGGGAACAAAAAATGAGGCAGTGCTTAGTGAGGGCAAAGGAGCCAAGGGAAATGATTTCTTAAGGAAAAGCTTTTATTTTTATATTTTTATTGAAATGGTCATTAATGATTCTATATTAAGGATGTAAGCTGCTCTGTATTACAAGTTATCGGTTACATCTTTCTGAGTGGTACACTGCTTAAAATCTATCTAAAAAACCTCACTGAAATGTTCTGTACATCCATTTGAAGTAAATACAAATTCAACATTTTGTTTCCATTGTCTTTTCTTCATTACCATTTTTAGGATATGAATTTTTTTCTATTATAATTTCTCATCTGGATTGCTACATTAGAGAGGTAAAAACGGTAAATAAAAGAAAAAGAAGACCAGTTAGAAAGCTACCGAGGAAATTCAGATTAGAAATCCTGGTGGCTTGAATTTAAAAGTAATGGAAATGAAGATTAAGAGAAGATGATGGTTTTAAAACACATTTTGAAGATAGCACTGGTAGGTCTTAGTGATGGATTGGGTGTAAGGTGGAAGAAGAGAAACCAATCAAGGATGATCCCAGGTTCCTGGCTTGAGCAACTGGCTGAGTGATGATGCCCTTTAATAAAATAGGAAGTCCTGGGAGAAAAAGAGATCAGGAGATCAGTTTTGGATTTGATAACTCTTGGGAACTGCAAAACACACAAGTGGATACCACAAATAAATTCTTGGATAAAGAAATTTAGAACTTAGATCAGATACTCTAACTAGAGGAAATGTAAATTATACACATGTTGTCATGGTGCTGTTTTTTGATATTCTAAAATGGATTAGATCAGAAGACAAGTTAGAGAAAAGAAAGAAGGGATAATCACCCTGAAGAATTTCAGTAGCTGAAGATGGCTGGAAGATGGCAGGCTAGGAAATGAGATTGAGACAGAATGGTGCCAGAGATGGTAGAAAAGTCAAAACTGTAGTTTCAAGGGAAGCAGGTTGTTTTAAAAGCCGAGTGGATGAATGCATTGATCAATGGTAGGACAATAAGAAAGGGGATGGGAGAGTGTGCTCATTAACTATTCCAACAGGAATCATGGTGGGTCTTGGCAAAGGCAGTATTGGCATAAGCCAAGAGTGGACTGGCAAAAAGATAAAAAGTAAGAGAAGAAAGGCAACAGAAATATGCAACTTTCTTGAGAAAAAATTCTCTTTGTAGGGAACAAAAAATGAGGCAGTGCTTAGTGAGGGCAAAGGAGCCAAGGGAAATGATTTCTTAAGGAAAAGCTTTTATTTTTATATTTTTATTGAAATGGTCATTAATGATTCTATATTAAGGATGTAAGCTGCTCTGTATTACAAGTTATCGGTTACATCTTTCTGAGTGGTACACTGCTTAAAATCTATCTAAAAAACCTCACTGAAATGTTCTGTACATCCATTTGAAGTAAATACAAATTCAACATTTTGTTTCCATTGTCTTTTCTTCATTACCATTTTTAGGATATGAATTTTTTTCTATTATAATTTCTCATCTGGATTGCTACATTAGCCTCTCACTGCCTCTAGTTTTACTTCCCTGCTATCAGTAATTATGTCTTACCATAAAAAGTCAGCTATTGGGGCTTCGCTGGTGGTCCAGTGGGTAAGGACACTGCCCTGCAGTGCAAGGGGCGCCAGTTCGATCCCTGGCCTGGGAAGATCCCATGTGCCGCGGAGTGGCTGGACCGATGTGTCCAACTACCAAGCCGGAGCTCTGGAGCGCATGCGCCCAGAGCCAGTGCTCTGCGACAACAGAGGCCACTCCGATGGGAAACCCACACAGGCCAAAGAACAAAGATAAATAAATGAAAGATCAATAGAAGTGACCAAAAATAAATAAATAAATAAAGTGTATAAAAAGTCAGCTATTAGCTTTCAAAACAAAGGCTGAATTCCTTCCTTGAGCTCCTCACATCAGCCCACCTCTCAATCATCTCCCACTTCACCTGTCATGCATCATTCTTCCAAACAATGACATATTCCAACTCTCAGCTTCAGACTTCTGTACACACTTAGAATACTCAGTTGCCTAGAACATTCTCTGCAATAACCACAATACTCAAGCCATATCCCTAAATACACACACTCTTACACATTAAAGTACTACTATCTAGTTAATATCTAGATAGTAACTGTCAGCTGTCAGCTGTCAGCTCAAATGTCACTTCTTCCAGTAAACTTTCCTTATTTCATTTAAGATTCTGATTCCATAAAGCAAATTTTACCAACTATGACACTTATCTTACTGCATCATTGGTTTTCTTGTCAAAACTGGAGGAAAACAAAAGGTCCTTGAAAGCGAGAGAAAAGGTTTATGAACTTTATTATCCTGGACATAACATACTGCCTGGCAACTGTTCCTGAAACTGAATATAGCAAAATAGCTGGAAGGAAGCTGGAAAGAGGATTGGGGAGAGAAAAGAAGGCTTAACAATGTATAGATATTCCCCAGCTGAATCTTAAATTGCCTAGGCCAACCTGTTCGAGAACTACTGAGCTTAGTCATTATTCATTCCTGGGAAGCAAAAGGAAGAAATTACTTCATTGTTTTGCTTATGGGTCTGAAATCATACCTAATTAAAAGAACAGCTTGTTTTTCTTAACATAGAATATACTAAGAATTGCAGATGTCAAGTTCTGGCACATTTGCAACAAACTTACCAAACAAAAATTTTAAATTCACTACTTGAACTAGATAGAAGATTGGAGGAAAATAAAATGTAACATTAATGATGACCACATTCTCTTCAAAATAGGCTGCACATTTTTCAAGAACTCTGGTATTCCTTATAGTTTGGCTAATCGAGTGATAGAATCGCTGTAAACTTTGATGTGGCGTACTTTTTGATCTTACTGTTTAAATTTTAAAAAAATGTCATAAGGTATTTCAGCCCTTAACATGGCAAAATAACAACAAAATTATCCTCTGGCATAGTTTTACATGTACTGAAACTGATTAACCCTTCAAAATACATGTTCTATTCACCCAGCTATTAGCTTTCAAAACAAAGGCTGAATTCCTTCCTTGAGCTCCTCACATCAGCCCACCTCTCAATCATCTCCCACTTCACCTGTCATGCATCATTCTTCCAAACAATGACATATTCCAACTCTCAGCTTCAGACTTCTGTACACACTTAGAATACTCAGTTGCCTAGAACATTCTCTGCAATAACCACAATACTCAAGCCATATCCCTAAATACACACACTCTTACACATTAAAGTACTACTATCTAGTTAATATCTAGATAGTAACTGTCAGCTGTCAGCTGTCAGCTCAAATGTCACTTCTTCCAGTAAACTTTCCTTATTTCATTTAAGATTCTGATTCCATAAAGCAAATTTTACCAACTATGACACTTATCTTACTGCATCATTGGTTTTCTTGTCAAAACTGGAGGAAAACAAAAGGTCCTTGAAAGCGAGAGAAAAGGTTTATGAACTTTATTATCCTGGACATAACATACTGCCTGGCAACTGTTCCTGAAACTGAATATAGCAAAATAGCTGGAAGGAAGCTGGAAAGAGGATTGGGGAGAGAAAAGAAGGCTTAACAATGTATAGATATTCCCCAGCTGAATCTTAAATTGCCTAGGCCAACCTGTTCGAGAACTACTGAGCTTAGTCATTATTCATTCCTGGGAAGCAAAAGGAAGAAATTACTTCATTGTTTTGCTTATGGGTCTGAAATCATACCTAATTAAAAGAACAGCTTGTTTTTCTTAACATAGAATATACTAAGAATTGCAGATGTCAAGTTCTGGCACATTTGCAACAAACTTACCAAACAAAAATTTTAAATTCACTACTTGAACTAGATAGAAGATTGGAGGAAAATAAAATGTAACATTAATGATGACCACATTCTCTTCAAAATAGGCTGCACATTTTTCAAGAACTCTGGTATTCCTTATAGTTTGGCTAATCGAGTGATAGAATCGCTGTAAACTTTGATGTGGCGTACTTTTTGATCTTACTGTTTAAATTTTAAAAAAATGTCATAAGGTATTTCAGCCCTTAACATGGCAAAATAACAACAAAATTATCCTCTGGCATAGTTTTACATGTACTGAAACTGATTAACCCTTCAAAATACATGTTCTATTCACCTCTGTTTTCTCACTCAGGCTCTCTCTTCATAATTTGTATTCTTTTCAAGCGAACAATAGGTAGCTAAATAATCTGTTTGCTACAAGTACACTCAGAATCTGTTTCTCATCCTCAGATTGCAAGAAAAGGGTAAAGGAAAAGAAAGAGCATGTTCTACTTCTTATTCTGTTATCTTTTGGTTAGTTTCAAGGTCCCAAACTTGTGCTTTCAGAATTATTTATTATATGATGCATGTTTACTGAGTACATGGTCTCTACAAGGACAGGCATCTTGCTATGGGAAAACTTAGAACAAAGTCACAGTAAAATATTTTGAAGTTTTGGTTCCTCTTGGTTATTATGATGCTACATTAAAAAGAATGTATATAGATAGATAGGTACATAGACAAACATTTGAATCACTGCTGTACAATTGGAACTAACATTATAAATCAACAATACTTCAGTTTTAAAAGTTGTGTAAACAAATTTTAAAAATAAAGTGAATCCAATTGATTTTTATGTCTCCTGGCTTCCCACTTCTAAAAGGTCTGGATGAGTCCCTCTCTTACCCTGTCTTCATCTTTGAGGCCTTCCTATTTATTTGAAATAAAACAAAGAGCTTCATGAGAAGCCAGATTAAAAAAAAGAGAGACCTCAATGAAGTAGAAAAATAAGGTTCAAAAGAGTGAGTAAGAGATCAGGAAGAATTAAAAATTTGGCCTAAGTATGGACAGCATGTCCAAACTACAAAATAAAAGATAATTCTTCGGAAATATTCAGTTAAGTTGAAGTTAATTGACTATATCCTCTTAGAATCTAGAAAGGAGAAAATAACATCATTAAATTGAGTGATTAAAAATAATCTCTACTACATGGAACCAACTGGTGACAATTAGAATTACATTAAATTCCAAAACACCTCTTCTAACTGTGTTTCACATTAATGATCTCTTAAATTCTTGTTTAGAATAGGTAATTTATCTTTTATTGAATCTTCTCTGGGTTATAAATAAATACTTCAGAAATAGTAAATAAAATTTCTAATAAATATAAGTCTGACTGTATAAAACAGGGGTTCTTACATAAGCAGGATACCAAGCATCAAAGACCAATACCAAAGTTTTCACCATGAAGAAATCCAGAATAAAGCCTATGAGACATGGAAATACCAAGCACTTTTTTGTGTAACATAATATGTGTGAAACAACTATTGTGTTTCAATAGTTTTTTGTGTAACATAATATGTGTGAAACAACAGATTAACTGATTGATTTATTGACCTTTGTATGCAGGCTCTGACATTAATTGAAACAAAAGGCTTATTGTGAGTCCAAAGCACATTCATTAATTGAGTCCACTGACTTTTCATAAGACTTGAAAAGTAACATGAGTCATTGGTTACAAGCACTAATTAACAAGCATTGACAAAACCATGGGGGAAGAAATACATAAAAGTGTTCTATGAAAATTTGGTGGTCTGCAGTAGCTCTGTGATAAAGTGGGAAAAGTGAACTTCCTTGGGGGGCAAGGTTTAAATATTTGAATCAAGGGTTTATAAACTGGTTTTGTTCTCCAGGTTCTAAGTTCCATAGCACTGGGTATTCTGTGTTCTTTTATCAAAATATGTTTTTGTAGAGGTAATGAACATATATGGCATAAGATACAAAGTACAAATGTCCATATTTTTAGAAAGTAAACTTCCTTTCTGTTCTTTGCCATTCTTTTCAAATTTCCTGTGCTATCTTAAAACATCTTATGCATATATGAACAGACCTATGTCTCTCTATCTGTATAAGTCTACCCATCATCTATCTATTCATCTTATACATCAAAGGTAACATGTTAATCCTACTATCTGGGCCAAATTTTTTGAACATCTTCCATACTGGTGTATGTAGGGCTACTTAATTCTTTTTAAAGCCTCCTAAATTCTGTAGAACTTTTCTCTTTTGACACATAGCTGGCCCCATAGTTTATTGGTTAGTACTAAATTGTTATTAAAGAAGTAAAAGAATACACTCGCTTATCTACTGATGGTCAGTATTATGGTCAATCTTCCCATAACTGACTTCCTTTCATGTTTATCATATATAATTCAATACATTTCAAAATTGGCATAATTTGCTTTAGCTGTATTTGGTTCATTCAAAATTTAGGAATCATGATTTTGAATGATGTATGGCTGTCTTCCAGTTTTGAAAATACTCTGCTCTTAGAGGCATTAGGGAAATCCAGAGAAGTAATTACTAAGCTAAAACTGTCCTCTATCCAGAAGGCTAGCTCACCAGCTGAGAGATTATTACAAATTTCATACCCATTAACTCTGAATCCTTTATAAATATCATTTACATTTGTACACAGTCTCACAGGGACTTGGTTTCTGACTTGACCAATGTGGGAAGCTGACAAGCTTAGATTCTTTAAGAAAAGAGCATCCAAACTAAACAGTAATCCTTGCAGCCTCCACTTACACAAAAATGACCAAGTCTTCAGTCACTATGTTAGAATAGGCTAACACCATCACATAGGAGACTTGAGTTGTATTTCATTAGATTCTAGGGATTATATGATCAACCCTGAAAGCATGTTAAATGAATATCAGTTAACTAAAAATAATACTAAGGAAAATCATAAGCAATCTCAGTCAATGGTCTTTGGTCATGAAGTCAGAGAAGTATAAAACAATAATTACTAGCATTTTCTCTGTCTGTTTTAGGTTCACAAAGTATGTTCACAAAAACTGATTCAATTCAGCAACTGGAACTGGTGCACTACACATGAATGGGTAGGTATAACCAGGAAGAGAATTCAGAGATCTGTATGTAAGCATAATACCATATGTTCACACAGGACTCTACATATGATTGATATTAATACCCTTAAATTATTACAAGGTGGTGAGTGGATGGAGGTGGACAGGGGTGCATTGCTTTGGAAGTACTGATAAGATCTTTTGGCTGGGGTGCTGGGTGTCCTTATATTGTGAAAATTGGGTCCACTTAAACATCACATTGTCTGATTCTTAAATCATTCTTGGTTCCCTTGGTAATACTCCCACAATAAATGCTTTACTATAATTACAGATGAACTTGAGTATATTTGAGACATTAATTCTTTTTTTTTTTTTTTTGGCCACTTCTATTGGTCTTTCATTTATTTATTTTTATGCATCTTTGTTCTTTAGCCTGTGTGGGCCTCCCATTGCAGTGGCCTCTCTCGCTGCAGAGCACCAGCTTTGGGCATATGCACGCCAGAGCTCCGGCTTGGTAGTTGGACACATCGGTCTAGCTGCTCCGTGGCACGTGGGATCTTCCCAGGCCAGGGATTGAACCAGTGCCCCTTGCACTGCAAGGCAGTGTTCTTACCCACTGGACCACCAGGGAAGCCCAACATTAATCTTTGTTAATTGTTATCATACACACATACACACAGAACAAACAAAAATTAAATTCTTCTAGACCTAGGGTCGAAAGGATGGTTCTAATTCCCACAACCTTCCATGGTGAAAGGGACTTGGCAAGTGTGATTCAGCTAGGGGTCTTGAGAGATTTCCCTAGATTATGATGGCAGATTCAATACAATCACAGAGATTCTTACAAGAGAAAGCCAGGAGGACCTGCATGAGAGGCAATATGTGACGTCAGAAACAGGGGTCACAGGAATGTGCAGCCACAAGCCAAGGAATGCAGGCAGTGTCTAGAAGGTGGAAAGCGCAAGGCAAAGATTTGCCTAGAGTCTCAAGAAGGAATTCTGATTTCTAGAACTATAAGAGGATAACTTTGTACTGTTTTAAGCTCCTAAATTTGTGATACTTTGTAATAATAGCAGTAAGCATCCATACAAAGGTTTTGATAAAATAAAAGGGTAAGCTATAAGTGGAGACAGCGGGTGTAAACAACATGGGGAAAAAGCCCATTTAAGTGGATGAAATATAGGTATGTTCAAAAAGGGAAAGGAAAAGTGGAGAGGGAATTTTTGAAAGTTATGAAAAGAAACAGGGTGTGTGAAGGGATGAATTGCTCATGGAAACAGGAATGAACACTGTAATAAGCAGTTACCACTGACTCAGTGGGCATGCATTTGAGCAAACTCCAGGGAACAGTGAAGGACAGGGAAGCCTGGCATGCTGCAGTCCATGGGTCGCAAAGAGTTAGACAAGACTCAGTGACTGAACAACAACCATGTGCTTGCTCTGTGACAGTCCTTGTCAGTCAAGGTCCCTTCTACTTTACAGAAGCACCTTAACAAGTCCTAGGGGGCCTTGTTTACAGATGAGGAAATTATGTTTGAGGGTGGATAAATAATAAAATGTCTTAATCTTTATGAATTACAGAGCAGGACCTGAATCCAGAACTGCCTGATAACAAAGGCCACCCTCTTAACCCCCAGAAAAGAGAGGAAAGGTTAGGATGGCTGCCAAGCCCTGACTCCCAGCCCTTTGGGATAGGAGAGGACAAAGAGAAAATGAATGAAAGAAATTAATGTGCTTTGGGTATAACAGCAGGAAGATGAAAATGTACTTGATAAAATAGGTTTGTTTGGGGTTATTTTTTGGCCACTTCTATTGATCTTTCATTTATTTATCTTTATTCTTTGGCCTGTGTGGGCTTCCCATCACAGTGGCCTCTCTCATCACAGAGCACCAGCTCTGTGCGTGTGAGCTCCCAGAGCTCTGGCTCAGTAATTGGACACATTGGTCCAGCTGCTCTGTGGCATGTGGAATCCTCCCAGGCCAGGGATCAAACCAGCGCCCCTTGCGCTGCAAGGCAGTGTCCCTACCCACTGGACCACCAGGGAAGCCCAAGACAGTTCCAGTAGCCTATTTAAAACACATCTTGGTTCATGTCCTTATTTTTATCTAAAAGTTTGCATATCTAACTTTTTTTTTGTGGTTACAAAATTTTTTTTTTTCAAGTTTCCCTGGCTCCTCCTCAGACGTTGCTAAGGAATCACACAGACCCATGTGTACTTTAGTCAGAAATCTGAATCATCCTTTCTTGCTCACTACCAAATAAATAAACAATAGAATTTCATGACTTCTTGTAAGCTGATTAAGAAACATTTAATTTAAAACCAATTGGGTTAAGCAAAAGGAATGACAGATCACAGATGCTTTTATAATTTGTTAATAACTTTGATATATAATTTGAAAACAATATGTTCTCATAGTAAGAGTTTATGTATTAGTGGACTATAGGTACCTCTGTGTCACCTAGAGTGGGGAAATGTTTTCTGTGTGAACAACAACCATGTGCTTGCTCTGTGACAGTCCTTGTCAGTCAAGGTCCCTTCTACTTTACAGAAGCACCTTAACAAGTCCTAGGGGGCCTTGTTTACAGATGAGGAAATTATGTTTGAGGGTGGATAAATAATAAAATGTCTTAATCTTTATGAATTACAGAGCAGGACCTGAATCCAGAACTGCCTGATAACAAAGGCCACCCTCTTAACCCCCAGAAAAGAGAGGAAAGGTTAGGATGGCTGCCAAGCCCTGACTCCCAGCCCTTTGGGATAGGAGAGGACAAAGAGAAAATGAATGAAAGAAATTAATGTGCTTTGGGTATAACAGCAGGAAGATGAAAATGTACTTGATAAAATAGGTTTGTTTGGGGTTATTTTTTGGCCACTTCTATTGATCTTTCATTTATTTATCTTTATTCTTTGGCCTGTGTGGGCTTCCCATCACAGTGGCCTCTCTCATCACAGAGCACCAGCTCTGTGCGTGTGAGCTCCCAGAGCTCTGGCTCAGTAATTGGACACATTGGTCCAGCTGCTCTGTGGCATGTGGAATCCTCCCAGGCCAGGGATCAAACCAGCGCCCCTTGCGCTGCAAGGCAGTGTCCCTACCCACTGGACCACCAGGGAAGCCCAAGACAGTTCCAGTAGCCTATTTAAAACACATCTTGGTTCATGTCCTTATTTTTATCTAAAAGTTTGCATATCTAACTTTTTTTTTGTGGTTACAAAATTTTTTTTTTTCAAGTTTCCCTGGCTCCTCCTCAGACGTTGCTAAGGAATCACACAGACCCATGTGTACTTTAGTCAGAAATCTGAATCATCCTTTCTTGCTCACTACCAAATAAATAAACAATAGAATTTCATGACTTCTTGTAAGCTGATTAAGAAACATTTAATTTAAAACCAATTGGGTTAAGCAAAAGGAATGACAGATCACAGATGCTTTTATAATTTGTTAATAACTTTGATATATAATTTGAAAACAATATGTTCTCATAGTAAGAGTTTATGTATTAGTGGACTATAGGTACCTCTGTGTCACCTAGAGTGGGGGAAATGTTTTCTGTGTGCACAGACTGAAGTCACTATATGAAACCCTGCCACTTGTCACCTTCTCACAGGAATATTTGTGTGAACTAAAGCAGAGCAATTGGATTTTTTTCCGTGTACGTGTTACTGGATTCTTCCCTCTCTCTAACTTTAGCTTGCAACAGCCTGTACATAGGATATTTGCTTTGCTGTGTGGAATGCCATATGCAATATGCTTCAGATCTTGATAAACAGAGGATACTATCAAGGTTGCATGTCTTCCACCCTCAATTAAATCTCAGTTTTACTGAGAACCATCTACACATTCAGCAGTGGTGGTAGGCATTCCAGGATAATATTAACAAGATACAGTCTTTACTCTCAAGATGATTACATCAGGGAAGAGACAACTGTGTGTCAAACAGAACCTTTTAGGTGAAACTGAAATATTTGGCAGAGAAAAAGGTTTTTCTGGGCCTTAAAATCAATGCAAAACTGTGAATTTAAATCAAGTTTTCCATCATGCTACATGACCAGTAGAAGAGCTGATGGAACAAAGCACAAAAAAAAGACATCAGTGATTTGGTCATATAAGGCAATGAGTCTCAGTTCTCTGTGTTAAAGCAAAGAATTTGAAGTGACTCCTCCAAAGCATTTCTCACTGCCAAGTACAAACTGTGTAGAAAATCCCAAACTGACAGAGGCACATCAGATAGAAAGGAACACAAAAAATAAGAACAGCATAAAATTTCCATGCTCACCACTCTATCCTAAGAAGAGGTGAGATTAGATAAATATGCCTAGAAAACAAGGTGTATAGGGAAGTATTTCTGTATTACTTAAGACCACTCAACTCATTACAGTGTTTTAACAAAAACCAAAACACTTAACAAACACCTCTTTAGATATGGCAATTCACCTTAATGTAAGAAAAAAAGCCAGTGGGCTAGAAGTCAAGTCCTATCATTTTTCTCTTCACAGGTTAATTTAAATTTGTAATAACTTTGATATATGGGTTAAGCAAAAGGAATGACAGATCACAGATGCTTTTATAATTTGTTAATAACTTTGATATATAATTTGAAAACAATATGTTCTCATAGTAAGAGTTTATGTATTAGTGGACTATAGGTACCTCTGTGTCACCTAGAGTGGGGGAAATGTTTTCTGTGTGCACAGACTGAAGTCACTATATGAAACCCTGCCACTTGTCACCTTCTCACAGGAATATTTGTGTGAACTAAAGCAGAGCAATTGGATTTTTTTCCGTGTACGTGTTACTGGATTCTTCCCTCTCTCTAACTTTAGCTTGCAACAGCCTGTACATAGGATATTTGCTTTGCTGTGTGGAATGCCATATGCAATATGCTTCAGATCTTGATAAACAGAGGATACTATCAAGGTTGCATGTCTTCCACCCTCAATTAAATCTCAGTTTTACTGAGAACCATCTACACATTCAGCAGTGGTGGTAGGCATTCCAGGATAATATTAACAAGATACAGTCTTTACTCTCAAGATGATTACATCAGGGAAGAGACAACTGTGTGTCAAACAGAACCTTTTAGGTGAAACTGAAATATTTGGCAGAGAAAAAGGTTTTTCTGGGCCTTAAAATCAATGCAAAACTGTGAATTTAAATCAAGTTTTCCATCATGCTACATGACCAGTAGAAGAGCTGATGGAACAAAGCACAAAAAAAAAAGACATCAGTGATTTGGTCATATAAGGCAATGAGTCTCAGTTCTCTGTGTTAAAGCAAAGAATTTGAAGTGACTCCTCCAAAGCATTTCTCACTGCCAAGTACAAACTGTGTAGAAAATCCCAAACTGACAGAGGCACATCAGATAGAAAGGAACACAAAAAATAAGAACAGCATAAAATTTCCATGCTCACCACTCTATCCTAAGAAGAGGTGAGATTAGATAAATATGCCTAGAAAACAAGGTGTATAGGGAAGTATTTCTGTATTACTTAAGACCACTCAACTCATTACAGTGTTTTAACAAAAACCAAAACACTTAACAAACACCTCTTTAGATATGGCAATTCACCTTAATGTAAGAAAAAAAGCCAGTGGGCTAGAAGTCAAGTCCTATCATTTTTCTCTTCACAGGTTATGGTTTGTGTACAGTTATCTTTAAAGGAAATTTTACTCCAATCATTTTTCAAAATAGGCTTACATGTATTAATAAAATACGATTTCCCCAGTGGCTCAGAGGTAAAGAATCCCATTCAAGTACAATTCAGGAGACACAGGTATGCTCCTTGGGTCAGGAAGATCTCTGAGAGAAGGAAATGGAAACCCACTTCAATATTCTTGCTTGAGAAATCCCATGGACAGAGGAGCTTGGCAGGCTACAGTCCATGGGTTCGCAAAGAATCGGACACAACTTACCAACTAAACAAGAACAATAATTAAATAGATAGCTTCTTAAAAGGCTCAGAACCAACCAGAATCTTAAGCCCAGAATATGATTATGTGTTCTCATGGCATCTCACAAAAGTTTTATAAAATCTTAAACCACCGTTAAGCACAGGTAACATAAAAGTGCTTTACACTGAAGCACTTTAACATAAAGATTCACAAAAGTTAAGAATTTGTTGGCTATTGATTTTATTGATCACAGCCTTTTTATAAGTACTCAGATTTCAGAAATCAATTCTCCCTTAAAAACAGACATTTTTAAGATCTTAGAAATTCTCCCCTTTCATTCATATCAGCTTCAACATATTATACCTATATTAGTCTGATTAATCACACTAATTATCATGTGTTTTGACTGAGAAAGAAGGGACCTACTAGAAAATTCACTCATCGACTATTTTACTATAGTATAAATCAGCAGAAGGGTAAAAGATATAATTTAGATAATTTTTAATGGAAATAACAATCCCAAACTGACAGAGGCACATCAGATAGAAAGGAACACAAAAAATAAGAACAGCATAAAATTTCCATGCTCACCACTCTATCCTAAGAAGAGGTGAGATTAGATAAATATGCCTAGAAAACAAGGTGTATAGGGAAGTATTTCTGTATTACTTAAGACCACTCAACTCATTACAGTGTTTTAACAAAAACCAAAACACTTAACAAACACCTCTTTAGATATGGCAATTCACCTTAATGTAAGAAAAAAAGCCAGTGGGCTAGAAGTCAAGTCCTATCATTTTTCTCTTCACAGGTTATGGTTTGTGTACAGTTATCTTTAAAGGAAATTTTACTCCAATCATTTTTCAAAATAGGCTTACATGTATTAATAAAATACGATTTCCCCAGTGGCTCAGAGGTAAAGAATCCCATTCAAGTACAATTCAGGAGACACAGGTATGCTCCTTGGGTCAGGAAGATCTCTGAGAGAAGGAAATGGAAACCCACTTCAATATTCTTGCTTGAGAAATCCCATGGACAGAGGAGCTTGGCAGGCTACAGTCCATGGGTTCGCAAAGAATCGGACACAACTTACCAACTAAACAAGAACAATAATTAAATAGATAGCTTCTTAAAAGGCTCAGAACCAACCAGAATCTTAAGCCCAGAATATGATTATGTGTTCTCATGGCATCTCACAAAAGTTTTATAAAATCTTAAACCACCGTTAAGCACAGGTAACATAAAAGTGCTTTACACTGAAGCACTTTAACATAAAGATTCACAAAAGTTAAGAATTTGTTGGCTATTGATTTTATTGATCACAGCCTTTTTATAAGTACTCAGATTTCAGAAATCAATTCTCCCTTAAAAACAGACATTTTTAAGATCTTAGAAATTCTCCCCTTTCATTCATATCAGCTTCAACATATTATACCTATATTAGTCTGATTAATCACACTAATTATCATGTGTTTTGACTGAGAAAGAAGGGACCTACTAGAAAATTCACTCATCGACTATTTTACTATAGTATAAATCAGCAGAAGGGTAAAAGATATAATTTAGATAATCATTTCAGTTACATGGAAATAGCAATAATACACACAGATAGCCTTACCAGTTGAACATTTTCTCTGAGACAAATATACTGCCTTAATTAATCACATGCATAAAATTTTCTGATAAAGTTACTGTTAATATATTTAACACAAAGAAAAACTGTAAGTTGCTCAAAGGCACATTGGGTAAATGATGGAAACAAAGTTCTGAACCAGGTCTGTCTAACTTGCTGGTTTCTAACCAATTTTATTAGATCCTTTCTTCTTCCATTTTTTCTTCTTCATGGAATCAACAAGATATATTTTGATTTACATAAAGCATAATTTTTATTTACATTTTTAGAGTAAGAAAAAGAAGTCATACAATTATTGCAATACCAAATGTTCAATAATCCATACTTTTGAGTTAAATATTTTTTTAATGAAGTTATCTGACAACACTGACACTTTATCACTGGTTTTCAGGTTTAGCTACATTAATTTTGTACTAATGAACTAAATACCCTTGGAGGAGGAAATGACAACCCACTCCAGTATTCTTGCCGGGCAAATTCCATGAAGAGACAAGCCTGGCAGGCTACAGTGCATGGGGTCGCAAGAGTTGGACATGACTAAGCAACTGAGTACCAACGAATTAAATAAAAAGATCTCTCTAAGAATTAATTGTGCATTGGGGCTTTTGCAAATTTCATTCTGTTATGTCAATATAATGTTAGAGATTGTGGTTTATCAAATTTTAGACAATCAGAAGAAATTTAAGAAGATTTTAAAGAAGTGTTGAACATGTCTACATCATTAGAAATATTTTTACTAAAAACAAAGAGGAAAAACTTGACATTATCACTTATCTACTCCTAAAGAAATCAAGAGAAAATATAAGGTGTCGCTATATATAAAATATTACTTTTTTAAAATTGGAACTTCAGTAATTGCTGGATTTATGTTATTTTTTATATTTGATTACTTAAAAGTCAAGTGTTACTGACAACTATATCTATATCAACACACTCCTGAATTTACATGAAAGACAATTTGAACTTTGAGAAAGATAATAAGATTCACAGTGAATAGAACTTTCTCTGAATGTTCACTTTTGTTGTTGAAAGATAAATAGTGTTCTCTATGGATTACATTACTTCTGGAAGTCTGTTTTATGCAATTTTCACATGGTTATAGTTAGCAAGAAGAAAGCCTGAAGCAGTGAATATGAAAAGTTCTACTTTGATTCAGGATGTAGGCTCTAAATTAGATATGAAGTTCTTTTGTTAGTCATGTTCCTCTCTCAAAGATGTAGGCGGTATTTTGAAATTTAGGTATCAAAAATTTCTGGAAAATGTATGATTCAGGAAGGAATTTCCTTAAATCACAGTTTTCTTACATACTTTAAAAGAAAATGATATCAGTTTAATAACCCTATTTTGTTTCAAGTTAGATAAACTTAATGAAAGAGACACTAGAGAAAAATAAACATTAAATATAGTTAGTTTTTCCTAAGTGCTAACAAGAGAAAAAAGAATGCTTTGATAAATAATCAGGTAGTAACAAATACTACTGTTCAGAAATACTGTTCAGATGATTAATATTGTTCAAATACTGCTCAGATGATTAAAAATGTGTGTCAGTCCACAATCTATAATATAGAGAAGATCCTTATTTTTAAGACTTAAGAAGAATTTTGTTCCTTAGATATAATAGCTATGTCTACATACTAGAAAATAGAGTTATAGTTGGGTATAACAACACTATGGGAAACTAAAACTGATAATTCAGATACAAAATTATATATGCAATAATTAGTTATAAACCTAACCAAGTGTGTAGAGACTTGTATACTGATGAATGAAATACAGATAAAAGAAATCAAAGAAGATATAAATAAAGAGACATACTGTGCTCATCTTAACATAGTAAAATGTCAACTCACCTCAAAATAATATATAGTTTGATATACTTTTTTATCAAAATCCCCACAAGATTTTTTTGTATATATAAGCTAGGCTATTCTAAAATTTACATGGAAAAGCAAAGAAACTAGCATACAAAAATGCTTTTGAGAAAGCAGAATAAAGTGAGAGGTATCAGGGCTTCCCTGGTGGTCCAGTGGGTAAGGACACCGTCTTGCAGTGCGAGGGGCGCTGGTTTGATCCCTGGCCTGGGAGGATCCCATGTGCCGCAGAGCAGCTGGACCAGTGTGTCCAAAGACGAGCCAGCGCTCTGGAGCACATGTGCCCAGAGTCAGTGCTCTGCAACGAGAGAGGCCACTGTGATGGGAGGCCCACACGGGCCAAAGAACAAAGGTGGATGAAAAATGAATAAATTAAAAAAAAATCAATAAAAAGAGGCCAAATTTAAAAAAAAAAGAAAAAAGTGAGAGGTATCAGTCTACTTAATTTCAAGACATTATATAACGATGGTAATCTAGAACATGTGGTAATTGATAAAGGAATTGACACACAGATTAATGAAGCAATAATAAGCTAGAAATGAAAAATCAGAAAACGAAATCAAAGAAGCAATCCCTTCACCATTGCAACCAAAAGAATCAAATACCTAGGAATAAACATACCCAAAGAAACAAAAAGAATTGTACACAGAAAATTACAAGACACTCATGAGAGACATTAAAGAAGACTTAACAGATGGAGAGATATTCCATGTTCCTGGGTCGGAAGAATCAATATTGTGAAAATGACCATACTACCAAATATCATCTACAGATTCAGTGCAATACCTATCCAACTACCATTGACATTTTTCACAGAACTAGACCAAAGAATAACACAGTTCATACGGAAACACAAAAGACCTCGAATAGCCAAAGTAATCCTGAGGAAGAAAAATGGAGTTGGAGGGATCAGCCTCCCCAACTTCAGACTCTACTACAAAGCAACAGTCATCAAGACAGTATGGTACTGGCACAAAAACAGAACTATAGATCAATGGAACAAGATCGAAACCCAGAGATAAACCCACGCACCTACGGGTACCTTATTTTTGACAAAGGAGGCGAAACTCTAAAATGGGACAAAGAGAGCCTCTTCAACAAGTGGTGCTGGGAAAATTGGACAGCTACATGCAAAAATATGAAGTTGGAACATTCCCTGACACCATGCACAAATATCAACTCAAAATGGATTAAAGACCTAAATGGAAGACCAGAAACCATCAAACTCTTAGAGGAGAATATAGGCAAAACCCTCAAGGACATCAATCAAAGCAAGATCTTCTCTGACCCACCTACTACAATAGCGGGACTAAAAAAGACAAATGAACATGTGGGACCTCATGAAACTTAAAAGCTTTTGTACAGCAAAAGAAATCACCAAAAAGTTGAACAGACACCCCACAGAGTGGGAGAAAATCATAGCAAATGAAACAACAGACAAAGAATTAATCTCCAAAATCTACAAGCAACTCAGACAACTCAGCACCAAAAAATGAACAACCCAATCAAAAAATGGGAAAAGGACCTAAACAGACACCTCTCCAACGACGACATACAGATGGCCCCAAAACACATGAAACGATGCTCAACTTTGCTTATAATTAGAGAAATGCAAGTCAAAACTACAATGAGATATCACCTCACACCCATCAGAATGGCCATCATCCACAATTCGACAGACAATAAATGCTGGAGAGGGTGCGGAGAAAAGGGAACCCTCTTGCATTGCTGGTGGGAATGTCAATTGATACAGCCTCTATGGAAGACAGTATGGAGATGCCTTAAAAAACTAAAAATAGAAGCACCCTACAACGCAGCAATCCCACTCTTAGGCTTATATCCTGATGAAATCAAAACTGAAAGAAGCACCTGTACCCCAATGTTCATTGCAGCTCTCTATACAATAGCCAGAACATGGAAGCAACCTAGGTGTCCATCGACAAATGAATGGATACAGAAGCTCTGGTACATATATACAATGGAATACTACTCAGCTGTTAAAAGAAATGCAGAAGACTCAGTCCTAATGAAGTGGCTGGATCTAGAACACATCATACAAAGTGAAGTCAGTCAGAAAGAGAAGGACAAATACAGTATACTAACACACATATATGGAATCTAGTAAGATGGTCTTGATAACACACGCAGTGAACTCATGGAAAAATAGACAGAGCATAGACATAGGGACATTGTGGGGAAGAAATAGGGAGGGGGAGGCATGGAGGGAGTAACATGGAAACCTATACTGTCATGTGTGGAAAAGATAGCTATTGTCATTGTGCTAAGGGAATAGGAGTGCTCACAATGGTATGGGGCGGTGGTCCAGAGGGGTGG
Source organism: Tragulus kanchil (assembly GCA_022376925.1). Taxonomy (NCBI): domain Eukaryota; kingdom Metazoa; phylum Chordata; class Mammalia; order Artiodactyla; family Tragulidae; genus Tragulus; species Tragulus kanchil. Next base: position 68,113,062 of record JAIOJX010000003.1, on the reverse strand, counting down.
GAAGGGGAAAACTGGGTGGGGGGGGTTGGGGACCATGGATATGCATATGACTGATCTGGGAACATACATGTCTGTGAACAACAAAACTCTGTAAAACCTTTAAAATAAAGAATTAAAAAAAAAAATCCACTAGGTAAAAAAGGCAAGAAAAGCAAAATATGTATTACTGAATCACTTCTACTTAAAAAAATAAAAAGTATATGTTTTAAAAAAAAAGGTAATCATATAGTAAAAAAAAATATTAATAATAAGCTATAAATAGATCCACAAAAATATATCCAACTGAGTTTTGACAAATGTTCAAAGGAATTTAGTATAGGAAAGATAAGTCTTCAACAAATGGTACTGGAGCAGTTGGACATTCATAGGCAAAAAAATGAATCTCAACCTAATTCTCATAATTTACACAAAATTGATGATGGAATTGAACATGAAATGCAAAACTATAACATTTCTAGGAAAAAAATCTTAAGAGAAAATCTTTTGGATCTAGGACTGGGCAAAAGATTCTTAAACTTGACAACAAAAGCATGATCCATAAAAAGAAAACATGATAAACTGGTCTTCATCAACATTCAAAACTTCTGCTCTGAGAAAAATCCTGTTAAGAGGATAAAAAGGAAAACTAAAGAGAAAAATGTTTCCAAACCACAAATCTGAAATACACAAAGGACCAGTATCTGAAACATAGTGGAAAAAAATTGAGAAATAGGCAAAAAGCACAGAGACACTTCAACCAGGAGGATGCCCAGGTCGAAAGCAGACACAGAAAGAACACTGATAGTTACTAGCATATTCCAGATTTCAGGCTGGAGTCCACTGGAGCATATCTAAATTGGCATCACATTGAGAAATTCATACACGAGATGGAACTTTGTCCCTCAGATCTACAGAATTCCAAACAGACATTCTTCATTGATATACTCTTCACACTTTGGAAATTCTCCCTAAGCTCTTTCTTTCCAGGTATTCTTAAAGTGAGGCTCCTATTCTTGCAGTTCCCGGGGTACTATCACACTCCTTGGTTTTCCTAACCTGTCCATATCATTATGAATAATCTCTTTTTAAACTCTCCTGAAAGACTTGGTTTGCAAGGCCATCTCTTTCTTACCAGGACCGCAGACAAGAAAGCAAACATAGTTTTAGACCTGCAATCAAATGAGTTATTAAATACTTCATGCTGAATTAGAATCACCTACATAGCCCTGGCACAGCTGGATCAACACAGGGTTCCCCTACAAGGACAGATTTCTTGTTTCATGGCATAGAGTAGATCTGCACATGGACCCTGCATTTTCTTCCCCATGAAAAGAGAGACTCAGAGAGGACAACACAGAGTATATTCAGATACTTCTCATCTCAATGAGATATTTCATTCAGAAGAAAGAATAAGGAGTGGGCAAAGGAATCAAAAGTGTCAACTTCACGAGCAATTCATCATACTGAAAAATTACACCAGAGAGATGGGATCCCTCCACTAATTTGCAGAATATACCCAGAAATCTTATAAGTCATGGGAAAAATATAACACAAAATAGAAACTCTTCAGAGGATATGAAAAAAGAAGTCCATGGAAGAAGAAACTCAAATGGCCAGGCAGATCATTCCTACCCTAGTGGACATTCAAGATACTCTTTATTTTTACGAGACCACATTCATCATTAAATACTGTTAGTTTTCTATTTGGTGTCACACTAAATATTTTTGCATTGAGCAATCAGAGGTAACATGTAAGTCAGTTTCAAGTTTTAACCTATTCTATAAAGGCTTAAATTTTTGTCTTCTTTGTTCAAGATTGTCTTCCCCTACCTTGGACATTAAGGCCACCTTTAATAATGAAAATAATAATATCATTTATAAATAGAGTTTACAATAGGTCAAGCAATGTCTTACATGCTTCACATGGGACAACTAAGTTAACCTTTACAACAAAAGTGAGAAGTGCATCATATTATGTATTCCTTTCGATAAATAAGCAAATTATGTGCCTAAGTTCAGCTGGGATTTGAACTCAGACAGTAGGGTCTCAGGGTCTGTGGGCTTAACCATATCATAATGCCTCTAGATTGGAACTTGTTCCTGGCTTGTGCAAAATTCCACCTATATTAATCATGTTTCTCCCTGCAATCTGAAAAGCATAAACACTAACCTCTCCAAGTACTAGGAAAAATACAGATTTTCTGACAGTAAATGTAAACTGTGGTTTAATCCAGTGTGAATATCTTGAAGAAAAATGGTAGTTTTAGACCTGCAATCAAATGAGTTATTAAATACTTCATGCTGAATTAGAATCACCTACATAGCCCTGGCACAGCTGGATCAACACAGGGTTCCCCTACAAGGACAGATTTCTTGTTTCATGGCATAGAGTAGATCTGCACATGGACCCTGCATTTTCTTCCCCATGAAAAGAGAGACTCAGAGAGGACAACACAGAGTATATTCAGATACTTCTCATCTCAATGAGATATTTCATTCAGAAGAAAGAATAAGGAGTGGGCAAAGGAATCAAAAGTGTCAACTTCACGAGCAATTCATCATACTGAAAAATTACACCAGAGAGATGGGATCCCTCCACTAATTTGCAGAATATACCCAGAAATCTTATAAGTCATGGGAAAAATATAACACAAAATAGAAACTCTTCAGAGGATATGAAAAAAGAAGTCCATGGAAGAAGAAACTCAAATGGCCAGGCAGATCATTCCTACCCTAGTGGACATTCAAGATACTCTTTATTTTTACGAGACCACATTCATCATTAAATACTGTTAGTTTTCTATTTGGTGTCACACTAAATATTTTTGCATTGAGCAATCAGAGGTAACATGTAAGTCAGTTTCAAGTTTTAACCTATTCTATAAAGGCTTAAATTTTTGTCTTCTTTGTTCAAGATTGTCTTCCCCTACCTTGGACATTAAGGCCACCTTTAATAATGAAAATAATAATATCATTTATAAATAGAGTTTACAATAGGTCAAGCAATGTCTTACATGCTTCACATGGGACAACTAAGTTAACCTTTACAACAAAAGTGAGAAGTGCATCATATTATGTATTCCTTTCGATAAATAAGCAAATTATGTGCCTAAGTTCAGCTGGGATTTGAACTCAGACAGTAGGGTCTCAGGGTCTGTGGGCTTAACCATATCATAATGCCTCTAGATTGGAACTTGTTCCTGGCTTGTGCAAAATTCCACCTATATTAATCATGTTTCTCCCTGCAATCTGAAAAGCATAAACACTAACCTCTCCAAGTACTAGGAAAAATACAGATTTTCTGACAGTAAATGTAAACTGTGGTTTAATCCAGTGTGAATATCTTGAAGAAAAATGGTAGGCAGTAGATTAATATATTTAACTGTAAAACAACAGATACAACTGCGGGGATCCAACATTCCCCTCCATTTTTGAGTCTCCCAGTGTTTGGGAAAGATTTAGAAAGACTTAAGGGGAATGGAAGGGGGAATTCCAGGCTGTGGGGACCTGGCAGCCTGTTTAAGGAGGCAGAAGTTGTGGCCTGCACAGGATTTCCTAGGGAGATAGAAGAAGGAGCAGCAAAAGGCAACTCTGGATGTCGCTGAACCTGTGAAAGCATTTCAGCAATAGACCAGGGCCACAGGAATCCAGCGCTTCTTTCCCAGACAAAAAATGTTTGTACTTGAAGCACAAAAAGTCAAAGGTCCTAAATCATAGCACTTTAACTCATCAACCACTTTTCCCACCCATTTCAATGTTTATAAACTGGATTAAAACTGGCAAAAGAGGGAGAGAAATTTGGGAAAGAGGGAAGAAATACAAAATGTAAATTACAACTACTTTTTAAAGGCATGTGGGATAACTTTTTTTTTTCAGCAAGGATGGAAAAGCCTCCATTGAAACATGTTCCATAAGGGCCTTGTCTTGTTCATAATTCTTTCTATCCTCAATGTCTAGAAAACTACCTGGCATAAGGAGATGCTTAATAAATATTTGTTGAATAACTTAAATAATTAATTGACCAAAAAGCAAACTGATGTTGGGAAACCAGGAATCACAAAATATTTACACCATATTCATTTTTGGCTGAAATTATCAGGGTTATATGAATGAAGATGGTGCTTTGACCCTAATGATCAGACTGATTACAGCTGATTACAATGTTTAGAGATACCAGACTTCTGTTTTCTTGCAAAGAGTTCTATTTTTCCCTTTCTCCATATACTTTATTTTTGCCTCATCACCCTTAGGCCTATTTTAGTTTAAATGTGAGAACTGCACCAATAAGATAATCTCTCTCCCTCCCAATCATGCTTTTCCTCTCTCTCTCCCTCTCCCTCTCTCTCTCTCCATGCCCCCGCACCACCACCCCAGCCTCAGTCCTCCCTCTCTATCTGCTGATTAACTAGGGCTGTGCTTTTAATCACTTCAGAGAAAAAATAATAATCACTCCATCCACAAATGCATGTGTTGGTTGAAATCTCTGCTTTCTCCTGCCAGGGCAAACATTCCACTGTACCAAATGTTTCAGTTCCCCCTTGATCAGGGACAGGGAAAGCATTCAAGAGCATCCCAAAGAGCCAGCCATTTGCCTGTGAATGAGAAACTCCAAGCATTCAGAGCAGTCATTGAAAACACCTTAAAATCAGCACATCAATACATCTGAGACTACTGTCTCTAAACCTAAAGCTGCTGATTAAAAGCTTAGACCACCATAGCTGTATGTTAGCCATATGTTATGTAGTTTTGGAATGAATACTGCGTTGAAGGTCTCACGATCATCGCAGAGGTTTCCTAGGCCCTACCAGTCATGTCGTGGCCAGCCAAAGGCAGGCCGTGATGAAAGGGCTTGTTCATTTCTGTTCACGTTGCTTCTGAGGAGACTGCAAAGATCTCCTGTGGTCACTCTAACTGGTCCAGTCCCTGGTGCAGAGCAGCTGTCTCAGAGGAGTGAGGTTCTTCCTCTCCTTTCTTCCCTTCCCATTAACACCACTCAGTCTCATCCCCAAAATCTGCTTGAATATCTTCAATTAATTATATATGGTTGAAATTGAAAATCAATGTTCTGGCTCCATGAACACATAATTCATAATTCTATCCTCAATGTCTAGAAAACTACCTGGCATAAGGAGATGCTTAATAAATATTTGTTGAATAACTTAAATAATTAATTGACCAAAAAGCAAACTGATGTTGGGAAACCAGGAATCACAAAATATTTACACCATATTCATTTTTGGCTGAAATTATCAGGGTTATATGAATGAAGATGGTGCTTTGACCCTAATGATCAGACTGATTACAGCTGATTACAATGTTTAGAGATACCAGACTTCTGTTTTCTTGCAAAGAGTTCTATTTTTCCCTTTCTCCATATACTTTATTTTTGCCTCATCACCCTTAGGCCTATTTTAGTTTAAATGTGAGAACTGCACCAATAAGATAATCTCTCTCCCTCCCAATCATGCTTTTCCTCTCTCTCTCCCTCTCCCTCTCTCTCTCTCCATGCCCCCGCACCACCACCCCAGCCTCAGTCCTCCCTCTCTATCTGCTGATTAACTAGGGCTGTGCTTTTAATCACTTCAGAGAAAAAATAATAATCACTCCATCCACAAATGCATGTGTTGGTTGAAATCTCTGCTTTCTCCTGCCAGGGCAAACATTCCACTGTACCAAATGTTTCAGTTCCCCCTTGATCAGGGACAGGGAAAGCATTCAAGAGCATCCCAAAGAGCCAGCCATTTGCCTGTGAATGAGAAACTCCAAGCATTCAGAGCAGTCATTGAAAACACCTTAAAATCAGCACATCAATACATCTGAGACTACTGTCGCTAAACCTAAAGCTGCTGATTAAAAGCTTAGACCACCATAGCTGTATGTTAGCCATATGTTATGTAGTTTTGGAATGAATACTGCGTTGAAGGTCTCACGATCATCGCAGAGGTTTCCTAGGCCCTACCAGTCATGTCGTGGCCAGCCAAAGGCAGGCCGTGATGAAAGGGCTTGTTCATTTCTGTTCACGTTGCTTCTGAGGAGACTGCAAAGATCTCCTGTGGTCACTCTAACTGGTCCAGTCCCTGGTGCAGAGCAGCTGTCTCAGAGGAGTGAGGTTCTTCCTCTCCCTTTCTTCCCTTCCCATTTAACACCACTCAGTCTCATCCCCCAAAATCTGCTTGAATATCTTCAATTAATTATATATGGTTGAAATTGAAAATCAATGTTCTGGCTCCATTTGATTTTCTTCCTGAATTTTGGGAACATATGGCATTAATATAAGTGAATTAATATAGGCTGGTTAAATATTATCTGGATATTAAGACAAATATTGACTTAATCATATTATTCAAATGGAGGAGGGAGGAGATTAATTTGTCATCATTTCCTTCCTGCTAATATGCACTGATCTTAAATTTATACTAACACTCCAATACCTTCTAGCATAACATCTTCTTTAGCCAAATTTATCTATTTTCCTTCAAATTCTCCATGGCTTTCCTTGGGGGTCTGTTTTGAACAGTTTGAACCCTCACAGCTACCTTTACCCTTCATGAAAAATACAAGGAACTTGGGTATAACTCTATTCTCTACTGTATTATTAACAGCCTTCTTCTATGATGTATGCACTAGAACCTATATTTCACTTAGGTTTGAAAGATTCTTAGGCTGTCTAATGACTGTGTAATTGTGAAAATGCTTAGTCTTTTGAATTCTTTATTAAGTAATCAATAGTTTATAAATCTCAAACGCTAGAAACATGATTGAATAAGTGAAGTTGGAATTGAACATCTAAACATGGACTTCAGGTCAAAGGTTATGTAGGACTTCAAGGAGGGTAGTAGAGAATGTGAAAACCAGATCGAAGCAGCTTCTTCAGTAAGATATTATGACAAATTTCTCTAAAACTGAGCTGACATGTCCCCAATGTTTTGATCTCAATGCCTGTATACAAGATGTGTAAACCACCATACTCCAAGTCATTTTTCCCTGAATAAAAAGATGACTATGTAACATCTGGAGGCAGACTTGCGAGAGCCCAATCTAAAGCTCATATTCCACAGGGAATATGTGAAAGAGCATGAGTTGTCTGCTTTAGAGTTTCTTCCTGTTTATGACCTTTGAGGCTGTCTGCACATTAGAGCATCACACACAGGCCTTAAGTCAAATTCTTCTCAGGAAAATCAGTTTCAGCTAAATGCCAATTAAACAAGAAATGCTGCCATTTTACCGTTTCTTCTTTCCTTTTCAAGAGAGTCCAGAGGTTCACACAGAGTTGGACACGACTGGAGTGACTTGGCACACACACAGAAAATTAACACAAGACTGCAAATCAGCTATACTTCAATAAAATAATTTCTTAAAGTTTACCAAAGAAAAATCTAGACACATATATCTTATCACTATAGGTGGCCCCACGAGGTAAATTTCTTAAAATGCTTAGACTTTAGATCCAGGATAATGTTAATGAGTTTGGATAAACAGGCTCCAGATCCTGCTTTTTAAATTAATTTTTACAACTATCCTCAATGACAGAATTTGAAGAAAAAAAAATGTAATGTTGTAACACGAAGGAAGGAACCTTAATAAGACAGAAAAAGAAAACAAAATACTTTTCAAGAAAGGCCTTGTATTTCTTTATAAGACAGATTTCAAAGCCAGATTAAAAGGCCAATTATGATGGGAAGTATTTCTGCCCTACAAAGCGTTGCGAGGACCTTTCTCTGTACAGGAAAGGGTAAAGGATTTATGATTATGAGGAAAAAACCTAGAGAACAAAATAAACAAGCAAATGAGAAGGGATACAAAATCACAGAAGAGAGATGATGGAGAGCACCCATAGTGGTGTGACGGAGGTGAGTTCAGAGGAAATAAAGATATTTTAAGGAGGAAGGGAGCAAATGGTACGGGATATGTCATCCTCTCGTTTTTATAAATATCTTCACCTAAATCTATATTGCTCACTTAATGCTTTGTTTCACTGAATCTCAAATAAGGAGGCTTGAATATATCCCTATCCAGCTTTATAAGGAGGGAAAATCCACCCATATCAATGCCGAAACCCAGGATGGAGACTGAAACTTTAATAGGGATATAATGAAAAGAAAATTTATCTAACCAATCATCTCAATCTCTTCCCTTGATAAATTATATTGATCTTTATCATCATCTCACTATCCAATATTTAACCTTTGAGGCTGTCTGCACATTAGAGCATCACACACAGGCCTTAAGTCAAATTCTTCTCAGGAAAATCAGTTTCAGCTAAATGCCAATTAAACAAGAAATGCTGCCATTTTACCGTTTCTTCTTTCCTTTTCAAGAGAGTCCAGAGGTTCACACAGAGTTGGACACGACTGGAGTGACTTGGCACACACACAGAAAATTAACACAAGACTGCAAATCAGCTATACTTCAATAAAATAATTTCTTAAAGTTTACCAAAGAAAAATCTAGACACATATATCTTATCACTATAGGTGGCCCCACGAGGTAAATTTCTTAAAATGCTTAGACTTTAGATCCAGGATAATGTTAATGAGTTTGGATAAACAGGCTCCAGATCCTGCTTTTTAAATTAATTTTTACAACTATCCTCAATGACAGAATTTGAAGAAAAAAAAATGTAATGTTGTAACACGAAGGAAGGAACCTTAATAAGACAGAAAAAGAAAACAAAATACTTTTCAAGAAAGGCCTTGTATTTCTTTATAAGACAGATTTCAAAGCCAGATTAAAAGGCCAATTATGATGGGAAGTATTTCTGCCCTACAAAGCGTTGCGAGGACCTTTCTCTGTACAGGAAAGGGTAAAGGATTTATGATTATGAGGAAAAAAAACCTAGATAACAAAATAAACAAGCAAATGAGAAGGGATACAAAATCACAGAAGAGAGATGATGGAGAGCACCCATAGTGGTGTGACGGAGGTGAGTTCAGAGGAAATAAAGATATTTTAAGGAGGAAGGGAGCAAATGGTACGGGATATGTCATCCTCTCGTTTTTATAAATATCTTCACCTAAATCTATATTGCTCACTTAATGCTTTGTTTCACTGAATCTCAAATAAGGAGGCTTGAATATATCCCTATCCAGCTTTATAAGGAGGGAAAATCCACCCATATCAATGCCGAAACCCAGGATGGAGACTGAAACTTTAATAGGGATATAATGAAAAGAAAATTTATCTAACCAATCATCTCAATCTCTTCCCTTGATAAATTATATTGATCTTTATCATCATCTCACTATCCAATATTTAAACTTGCCATAGGTCACACACATAGTCAAAAAATGAAATCCTATAATGCCAGATGTGTTACTAAGAGTAATAATATTGCTTCTTAATGGAATATACCATGCACGAGCAGTTCTGTTAGGTGCTTTTCATAATCATCTCATTGAAACCTCAAAACAACCCTAGAAGTTCATTATTCTCACTTTAGAGATAAAGTCATAGAAAATCAGAGATGCTGGATGACTTGCCAAGCATTACAAAGAGGCCATGCCAGAATTCTGAATCAATTCTCCCTCCAAAACTCAGAGTCCTCTCCAATGGATCAACTTTGTGAGGTTTAGTTCATCGTGCTTTGAAACAACCTAGCTCTAGATTCTTTCTAACAAACTTAAAACACACCAGTCAATTCACAATAAATCATGGATGCATTTGTATCACTAAGATCTAGCTTAGATGAAGACAAAAACCTGGAACATTGAAAGAGAGAACTGCTCAGTTTCTATGAGTCTGCTGAGAACTAGTGAAAAAAATACTTGAAGCCAAAGCTAAACAAACAAATAAAAATAACAGAAAAGAATTCCTCCCTCTTTTATTGCAAGCTAATGATTGAAATAAATGCAAAATGATAGACCATTTCTGAGTGTTTGCCAGTATCTCTGTCAATCTCATTTTGGTGACTCATGTGGGTTTGTTTTTTCGAAACCCTTATTTTTGTTAATAAATGGCCTTTTGGATTTTTCTTCCAAAAAAAGAAATATCTGTCAAGATCCAACTAAAAACATTTCTATTAAATCAAGTTAATTAAATTTAAAATAAAATGTCTTTAATTATTTGTTAAGGAGGTCTGCTTTAAATTATAAGATACTGCTGAAGGTACTGGACTTTAGTGGTGTGACTGCTTCCATGTTATCAAGGTGTCCTTTCTTTACACACACACAGACAACACAGATGGGGGCTTCTCACATGGTGCCAGTGGTAAACAACCTATCTGCCAATGCAGAAGCCATAAGAGATGCGGGTTCAGTCCCCAGGTTGGGAAGATTTCCTGGAGGAGGGCATGGCAACCTATTCTCACCTGGAGAATCCCAAGGACAGAGGAGCCTGGTGATCTACAGTACATAGGGTCCCAAAGAGTGGGACATGACTGAAGCATCTTAGCATACACGCACAACTCAGAATGTCTTTCTCTTTGATTTTTCACCTTTTCCTTATTCTAAAACACAAGAAAATAGGGCTTCCCTGGTGGCTCAGTGGTGAAGAGTTCACCTGCCAATGCGGAAGACATGGGTTTTATCCCTGATTCAGGAAGATCCCACATGCACAGCTGCGAAGACCCAGCACAGCCAAAAATAAGTAAATAAAAATATTTTTTAAAAAACACAAGAAGAGAATAACAAAAACATGGAAGTTAATAATACAATTCAAGTCAAGCATATTTTTGTGTGAAAAAATTGAGATAACTAAGGCAACATATGTAGGTTTCAATTATCTGCATTCTTTCTCAGTTTTTCATTTTATTCTTCAAAAAGAGGGAGACAGAAGACATACACACACATGTGGAATCTCTGGAGTACTGATCTCATCTCTTTTTTATTTCCTGAGAAAATGCTAGCTTTGGAAGTAGTTTCCTTTTCACCATTAATTGCTTATTTATAATGTGCCAATAAGTTTCCTCTTACACAGTTAATATGGGAACTAATACAAAATAAGCACTGTGCAAAATACTTGGCAAATAAAGCAAAGAAGTAATTTTGTTGTTGTTTTTTTCTAGTTTCCCAGACAGGAATTGAATGAAATCATAGTCTTGTACTAAGTCATTAGTGGAATTTCAAGGTGAATAAAGATTTAGTAAAGTAATATTCACAAATAAATATGTTAAATACTAGCTTGGATTTATAAGCAGTATTCTTCCAACTAAAACATTTCTATTAAATCAATTTAATTAAATTTAAAATAAAATGTCTTTAATTATTTGTTAAGGAGGTCTGCTTTAAATTATAAGATCTGCTGAAGGTACTGGACTTTAGTGGTGTGACTGCTTCCATGTTATCAAGGTGTCCTTTCTTTACACACACAGACAACACAGATGGGGGCTTCTCACTGGTGCCAGTGGTAAACAACCTATCTGCCAATGCAGAAGCCATAAGAGATGCGGGTTCAGTCCCCAGGTTGGGAAGATTTCCTGGAGGAGGGCATGGCAACCTATTCTCACCTGGAGAATCCCAAGGACAGAGGAGCCTGGTGATCTACAGTACATAGGGTCCCAAAGAGTGGGACATGACTGAAGCATCTTAGCATACACGCACAACTCAGAATGTCTTTCTCTTTGATTTTTCACCTTTTCCTTATTCTAAAACACAAGAAAATAGGGCTTCCCTGGTGGCTCAGTGGTGAAGAGTTCACCTGCCAATGCGGAAGACATGGGTTTTATCCCTGATTCAGGAAGATCCCACATGCACAGCTGCGAAGACCCAGCACAGCCAAAAATAAGTAAATAAAAATATTTTTTAAAAAACACAAGAAGAGAATAACAAAAACATGGAAGTTAATAATACAATTCAAGTCAAGCATATTTTTGTGTGAAAAAATTGAGATAACTAAGGCAACATATGTAGGTTTCAATTATCTGCATTCTTTCTCAGTTTTTCATTTTATTCTTCAAAAAGAGGGAGACAGAAGACATACACACACATGTGGAATCTCTGGAGTACTGATCTCATCTCTTTTTTATTTCCTGAGAAAATGCTAGCTTTGGAAGTAGTTTCCTTTTCACCATTAATTGCTTATTTATAATGTGCCAATAAGTTTCCTCTTACACAGTTAATATGGGAACTAATACAAAATAAGCACTGTGCAAAATACTTGGCAAATAAAGCAAAGAAGTAATTTTGTTGTTGTTTTTTTCTAGTTTCCCAGACAGGAATTGAATGAAATCATAGTCTTGTACTAAGTCATTAGTGGAATTTCAAGGTGAATAAAGATTTAGTAAAGTAATATTCACAAATAAATATGTTAAATACTAGCTTGGATTTATAAGCAGTATTCTTCCATAGAAGTTTTTAACTTTTTAAACTTTTACAACACACAATATAAATAAAAAACCATCATCTTTAAACATAGTTGTGGAAATATCAAGTCAAAGGGAAGAGAAAATACATACCTATCTAACTCAATAAGAAGTATATTAGAGATAAATGTGAAATCATTTTCAAAGAGTAGTTATTGAAACCTATGGGAGACATTCTTTATTACCAACTAATGTGTCAGACTTGAGAATTTGATGATACTTCTATTGAAAATCGATATGGAGTATGATATAAAATAAAAGGCCACTGATAACTTTAGGAGCAGTGGAAGAATACATATGATGTATAGATAAAAGTAAAATTATTACCCTACTCAATATTACTCCTAGTAGAATGTTTAATTCTCATTCCCAGTAGGATGACAATGGGTACATGAGGATACACTGAATGGCTAGCAGCTAAGATGATGTGGGAAACGGTGTGACACGAAGACAAGTTGAAGGCACTGAACACAGAGCCTGGAAAAGAGAGACTAACTTTCTCTAAGTGTTAGAAATGTTATTATATGAAAGAAGAGCCACACGAGTTCTGTGTCCAGAAAACCATCTGGGCTCCATTAAAGGAAAAACATGCTGAAAGTCAGAACTGTTTCCTTACAGGGTAGGGTGACATACTAGTCATGTTTCTTTTCCTTTCAAGTTGAAAAAAGAAAAGTAAAGGGGTCCTTATTGGTCCATGAACCTGACAAGTCCAAGGGTGCCGTAAGCTTTGGGAACAGGACATTCAAGGTTCAAACATTGCCACAGTGTTCTCATTTCTAAGCAACCATCTTCTGTGTCTGGTTTGTTTCTCAGGTGCCCTTTGATACATGAGACCCCAGATGGCCTCCCAAAGTACAGGGTGTACCAGAGCTTGAACTAATACAAAATAAGCACGGGAAAAAGAAAAGGTAATTTTGTTGTTGTTTTTCTAGTTTCCCAGACAGGAATTGAATGAAATCATAGTCTTGTACTAAGTCATTAGTGGAATTTCAAGGTGAATAAAGATTTAGTAAAGTAATATTCACAAATAAATATGTTAAATACTAGCTTGGATTTATAAGCAGTATTCTTCCATAGAAGTTTTTAATTTTTTAAACTTTTACAACACACAATATAAATAAAAAACCATCATCTTTAAACATAGTTGTGGAAATATCAAGTCAAAGGGAAGAGAAAATACATACCTATCTAACTCAATAAGAAGTATATTAGAGATAAATGTGAAATCATTTTCAAAGAGTAGTTATTGAAACCTATGGGAGACATTCTTTATTACCAACTAATGTGTCAGACTTGAGAATTTGATGATACTTCTATTGAAAATCGATATGGAGTATGATATAAAATAAAAGGCCACTGATAACTTTAGGAGCAGTGGAAGAATACATATGATGTATAGATAAAAGTAAAATTATTACCCTACTCAATATTACTCCTAGTAGAATGTTTAATTCTCATTCCCAGTAGGATGACAATGGGTACATGAGGATACACTGAATGGCTAGCAGCTAAGATGATGTGGGAAACGGTGTGACACGAAGACAAGTTGAAGGCACTGAACACAGAGCCTGGAAAAGAGAGACTAACTTTCTCTAAGTGTTAGAAATGTTATTATATGAAAGAAGAGCCACACGAGTTCTGTGTCCAGAAAACCATCTGGGCTCCATTAAAGGAAAAACATGCTGAAAGTCAGAACTGTTTCCTTACAGGGTAGGGTGACATACTAGTCATGTTTCTTTTCCTTTCAAGTTGAAAAATGAAAAAGTAAAGGGGTCCTTATTGGTCCATGAACCTGACAAGTCCAAGGGTGCCGTAAGCTTTGGGAACAGGACATTCAAGGTTCAAACATTGCCACAGTGTTCTCATTTCTAAGCAACCATCTTCTGTGTCTGGTTTGTTTCTCAGGTGCCCTTTTGATACATGAGACCCCAGATGGCCTCCCAAAGTACAGGGTGTACCAGAGCTTGAAATCCCAGAGAAAACAACCCTATGTCTCCTCTTCCATTTGTGAGTTATTATCGAGGACCATGCCTGAGTCTGCTTGGGTCCCAAGGTGTCACTTCTTGGACTCCTCACCACAGACAGGGGGGTGGATGCTATGACAGACTTTGCCCAGGGCAGTGACATGCCTGAACCTAAAAGTACAGCGACCACCACTGACACCAGCAGAATCCATCTGAGTGGAAGAGAGGACAGCAGGGAGCTTGTGCAGGCACAAGACCAAGTCAAAATAACAAATAAATAAAAAACAGTCGTTCAAAAGGAAATAAAGACATGTGGCATGGCAACTTGGAATGGTAATGAACTTCTCATCATTGAATGTGTTCAAGCAGAAGCTGCATCACAGCTTGTCGGTGCTAGAAGGTCACAGAGGTCAACTGTGGAACCCAGAGCAAGTCATCCCCTAGTTTCCTACTCAGACACAGATCATCACTGAGCACGTACAGAGTGGGAGGCCATGCAGACACATGAGACAGATGAGGTGCCTGCTCTGGAGGAGCTTACAGTCTAGTCTTTAACCTGTAAAAGAGGTCACACAATGTCACACAACATCACACAATGTGAGTGTGATTAAAAGAAAAGATGTATGTAGAAACTGACAATTATAAAACAATATAGGAATATAAGACATTAAAACATAAGAAGAATAACTAATATTTATGCTGGAAAAGGTGGAAAAGATTTAAAAGCAAACTTCATCTCTAGAGGAATTTTGTCTACACATGCTACAAGTGTTCTGCTCCACTTCACGACACAGGGCTTGTGACCTAATTCCAAATGAATTATTTCCTCCAGCAAAGATCAAGGGGAAAATAAAACTCAGTCTATGATTTAGGGATTAAAGATTTAAGGAGCAGATTATCTCAGGAGCCACAAACATGGACACGGCTTCTAGGACAGGGGTCTGGCTGAGGTCCACAGTAGGCTTGACTTGCAGACCTCTGCAAGCCAGCACAAAGCAGGATAACTTCTCAGAGTAGCTAGAGGGTCTCAGCATCCAGCCTTCTTGGACACTCTTGGCTTGCTAAACTAAAGCTTAAAGGACATGAAACAACCTTGGAAGGTGGCTGGCCCCATCACCAGAGACTCACATTTAAAAAGTTGGGAGTAGCGACATCTTATCCAGCTATGTGTCTCTGGTGCCCAGGCACAGTCCAAGCACATCTTCTGTGTGAATACTGTCATTCCACACTCTTCTGGGGATCTCTTTATGTGAGTCACAGTCATTTCATCTTTCTAAGCTTCAACTTCCTAATCTGAACTATTAAACAGTTATCCTGTTATCCAAATCTCAGTCTCCTTATGAATGATTCTCTCAACACTTTCCTTTCCCATCCTCGGCCTCTATTCCAGTAGTCAAGGTTCTATGTTGTGAGCAAAAGGAAATAAAGACATGTGGCATGGCAACTTGGAATGGTAATGAACTTCTCATCATTGAATGTGTTCAAGCAGAAGCTGCATCACAGCTTGTCGGTGCTAGAAGGTCACAGAGGTCAACTGTGGAACCCAGAGCAAGTCATCCCCTAGTTTCCTACTCAGACACAGATCATCACTGAGCACGTACAGAGTGGGAGGCCATGCAGACACATGAGACAGATGAGGTGCCTGCTCTGGAGGAGCTTACAGTCTAGTCTTTAACCTGTAAAAGAGGTCACACAATGTCACACAACATCACACAATGTGAGTGTGATTAAAAGAAAAGATGTATGTAGAAACTGACAATTATAAAACAATATAGGAATATAAGACATTAAAACATAAGAAGAATAACTAATATTTATGCTGGAAAAGGTGGAAAAGATTTAAAAGCAAACTTCATCTCTAGAGGAATTTTGTCTACACATGCTACAAGTGTTCTGCTCCACTTCACGACACAGGGCTTGTGACCTAATTCCAAATGAATTATTTCCTCCAGCAAAGATCAAGGGGAAAATAAAACTCAGTCTATGATTTAGGGATTAAAGATTTAAGGAGCAGATTATCTCAGGAGCCACAAACATGGACACGGCTTCTAGGACAGGGGTCTGGCTGAGGTCCACAGTAGGCTTGACTTGCAGACCTCTGCAAGCCAGCACAAAGCAGGATAACTTCTCAGAGTAGCTAGAGGGTCTCAGCATCCAGCCTTCTTGGACACTCTTGGCTTGCTAAACTAAAGCTTAAAGGACATGAAACAACCTTGGAAGGTGGCTGGCCCCATCACCAGAGACTCACATTTAAAAAGTTGGGAGTAGCGACATCTTATCCAGCTATGTGTCTCTGGTGCCCAGGCACAGTCCAAGCACATCTTCTGTGTGAATACTGTCATTCCACACTCTTCTGGGGATCTCTTTATGTGAGTCACAGTCATTTCATCTTTCTAAGCTTCAACTTCCTAATCTGAACTATTAAACAGTTATCCTGTTATCCAAATCTCAGTCTCCTTATGAATGATTCTCTCAACACTTTCCTTTCCCATCCTCGGCCTCTATTCCAGTAGTCAAGGTTCTATGTTGTGAGCAACATAAGTAGATTCTTCCTGAATTGGGCAGTGCAGGTGGGAAAGAAAAAGAAAGTGTTAGTTGCTCAGTTGTGCCTGACTCTTTGCAGTCCCATGCACTGTAGCCCACCAGGCTCCTCTTTCCATGAGAATTTTTTTAAGGCAAGAATACTGAGGTGGGTTTCCATTCCCTTCTTGAAATAATAGAATAGAGTTCCCTTTACTAATTCTTAAAGGTGGCCTGATACTATAATTTTATTGCCTTAAATCAGGGCCATCTCTCCTGGTGAAATCTGTGTATTCAATGAAGACACTCTAAGATATAAGAATTACTGTTAACCCATGGGACCAAACACTTTTGATTCATTCTGAATAAAAAAAGAAATGATCAGATTATCTTCTAGGGGCCAGGTGGAATGGGGCTCAGGTTACTGAACAATTTGAAAAAAACTAGAAGTTTCTCATCACTCTCTTAGAGTTTGCCTTGGTTACACCACCCCTGTTTTTCCCAGATACACATATGATATGGGTGACAGCCCCTGATGAATGACAGGAAACAGCAGGATTAAGAGAAAACTCTAAATCAATCAGTCCTTGCCACAGCCTAGTTTCCAAACCATCTGAGCAGGAAGATCTGTTTGGATCAGGGTTAGATTTGGCCCACACAGGACCCTGTGCAATTTTAGAGTCATCCATTGAAAATCAAATGTAGGACTTCCTTTCAGGTCCAAAATATTGATGTTATATCTTCACCACAAGAATAAACCCAGAATAATCCAAAACAATTTTCTTCCATCTGAGGGAGGAAGATAGGATGTAGAAACTCTACCCAGCTGAATCAGAATGAAAAGTTCAGAAGCAATTGCCAAACATCCACCTCAAAGGGGATGTTTAAACCGATTGAGGAACCAATTCCTTGGTAAGAACCAATGCTTTGGGACCAAAATACCAATGAAATAGTAAAGTCATTTGTTTTTCCATTCTGAAAGGTAAAGCAGACTTTTAAGTCACAGAATTTTTTTTTTCAGATCTTAAATGTTCAGTGGGTACTACTGACCAATGGAGTGGGATACGAGTTTTACTGTTGGTGGTATTTTTTTTTTTAATTCTCAAGTTTCCATTATTGCACATTTTAGTCATTTGGCAATGAGAGCTATAGAATTGTTGTCAAAGGTCTGCTTGTTCCTTCCCTGTTTGTATTCAACATTTTCTTTCTGGAACAAAGGGGCATGGGGCAGGGGGTGCCCCTATGTGTACCTACCTTTCATTTTGTCCTAAAATTAAACAAAACCCAAAAAAAAATAACAGTATCTCTTGGCTTTCTGACAGTATCTGCAGCTCAGACACTTCTTCAAAGAGACCCTGATTTCTTTTGAGATATTTTAGTACCTCGTGGCTGTTTTCCAACATTTTTCCCAACAAAGCACAAAGGGAACAAATGAGGCTGCCTTCAGATGGAGGTGATCAGCTGCAAAGGAACTTGCCTCATGGTGATCAGACCGGAGACATCAGCCACTTTGACTCTAGATACTCAATAGTTAAGCAACTCCCTCCTGAGGAGAAAAAACAGGCAATCTTTCTCTACCATCAGTGTTGCTCAGAAGATCACCTAACTTGTCTATATCCTCTTACACCACTGCATTCTCTTTCTCATTTAAAATAATTTAACCACCAATATTACTGGAATAAAGTTTGATATGATTCAGTGTGTGTGTGTGTGTGTGTGTGTGTGTGTGTCTGAAGTTGCATCAGTGAAAATGCATCAGTTGTGTCTGACTCTTTGCAACCCTATGGACTGTAGTCTGCCAGGCTCCTTCTATCCATGGGATTCTCCAGGTAAGAATACTGGAGTGCCATTTCCTCCTCTAGTAGATCTTCCCAATCCAGGGATCAGAATCCACATCTCTTATGCCTCCTTCATTGGCAGGAGGGTGTTTACCACTAGCACAACCTGGGAAGTCCTCATGAGTCAGTACAGCTTTCCACAAAGACAGGTTGCCTGAATTAGGTGGTTCTTTCCCCACATGACCAAAATACCAATGAAATAGTAAAGTCATTTGTTTTTCCATTCTGAAAGGTAAAGCAGACTTTTAAGTCACAGAATTTTTTTTTTCAGATCTTAAATGTTCAGTGGGTACTACTGACCAATGGAGTGGGATACGAGTTTTACTGTTGGTGGTATTTTTTTTTTTAATTCTCAAGTTTCCATTATTGCACATTTTAGTCATTTGGCAATGAGAGCTATAGAATTGTTGTCAAAGGTCTGCTTGTTCCTTCCCTGTTTGTATTCAACATTTTCTTTCTGGAACAAAGGGGCATGGGGCAGGGGGTGCCCCTATGTGTACCTACCTTTCATTTTGTCCTAAAATTAAACAAAACCCAAAAAATAACAGTATCTCTTGGCTTTCTGACAGTATCTGCAGCTCAGACACTTCTTCAAAGAGACCCTGATTTCTTTTGAGATATTTTAGTACCTCGTGGCTGTTTTCCAACATTTTTCCCAACAAAGCACAAAGGGAACAAATGAGGCTGCCTTCAGATGGAGGTGATCAGCTGCAAAGGAACTTGCCTCATGGTGATCAGACCGGAGACATCAGCCACTTTGACTCTAGATACTCAATAGTTAAGCAACTCCCTCCTGAGGAGAAAAAACAGGCAATCTTTCTCTACCATCAGTGTTGCTCAGAAGATCACCTAACTTGTCTATATCCTCTTACACCACTGCATTCTCTTTCTCATTTAAAATAATTTAACCACCAATATTACTGGAATAAAGTTTGATATGATTCAGTGTGTGTGTGTGTGTGTGTGTGTGTGTGTCTGAAGTTGCATCAGTGAAAATGCATCAGTTGTGTCTGACTCTTTGCAACCCTATGGACTGTAGTCTGCCAGGCTCCTTCTATCCATGGGATTCTCCAGGTAAGAATACTGGAGTGCCATTTCCTCCTCTAGTAGATCTTCCCAATCCAGGGATCAGAATCCACATCTCTTATGCCTCCTTCATTGGCAGGAGGGTGTTTACCACTAGCACAACCTGGGAAGTCCTCATGAGTCAGTACAGCTTTCCACAAAGACAGGTTGCCTGAATTAGGTGGTTCTTTCCCCACATGCAGGCTTGGAGATGTCTCTCTGACAACACTGTCTCTGATATGATTAAGTCCTATATATTTTGCGGCCAGTCTTTGTGTGTCTGTGTGTGTGTGTGTGTGTGTGTGTGTGTGTGCTCAATCATGTCTCTTTGTGACCCCATGGACTGTAACCCACCAGGCTCCCCTGTCCCTGAAATTTTCCAGGCAAGAATATTGGAGTGGGTTGCTATTTCCTACTCCAGAGGCTCCTCCTGACCCAGGGATCAAACCGTATCTGTTGTGTCTCCTGCATTAGCAGGCAGATTCTTTACCAATGAGTCACCTTCTGCAATCAGGGGGCCTTGGTGAACAAGCAGGCATCTCACAAGTGAGGAATCAATGCCTTTACATTCACAGAATTTCTCTAAGAATTCAAGAATCTAGGCTCCAGGTGTACAAAAAAGTGTAGGCAATTTGACCCAAGAAACAGCATTCCAATGACAAACACATCCAGGGGTGGGACATTGTAGCTCAGATTTGTGTAACAGAAAAGAAATAGTGTTCGCTGAATACTGGCTGGTCTCTGTCTAGCATGTCAGAAGATCCATCCTGAAAAGGCACTTGTTTGAAGAGGTGACCAGAGGACTTTCTGAAGAGTAGGGAGAAGAGAACAGGGCATTTGCAGGGCAGCATTATAGTTACGGGGAAGCTTTCTATTCTTTCTGCAGTTTGCATACTTCAGAGGACTAAGAAAAAGAAATGGGAGAGAGCCAATCATTAAGCCTACTGATTCTTTGCTTCTTTTTACTGCTTCTCAGCAGAGCACTGGGAGTGGCTGAATTAGTAAGTTTGAATTTAGAATCCAAAAAGTTCTCTTCCTAAAACATGCTAGCTAATATCAAATATTTTTGAGAGGAGCATTCTTTTTTCGTCCTTGCAAAAAAACTAACCTACAATAGGACACGCTTTTCCAAAGTTTATTCTTGCCAACCTATTGCTCTCATTCATTTGCAGATACTAACCACATTACACTCAAGATTACAATTGATTTTGTGGCTCAGAGGGTAAAGAATCTGCTTGTAATGCAGGAAACCAGAGTTTGATCCCTGGGTCAGGAAGATCCCATGGAGAAGGGAATGGCAACCCACTCCCGTATTCTTGCCTGGAGAACCCCATGAAAAAGGAGCCTGGTGGGCTACAGTTCATGTGGTCACTAAGAGTCAGACATGACTGAGCCACTAACACCCTCTCATGTCTCATAAATGATCACACTATCTTGCCTCATTTTTTTTTTTTTTAAGGAGAAACAGACTTAGTTAAATCACTCTTTCAAAGTTAATTTTTATGGTTTCAATGTTCATGGAATTTCTCTGTTGAAGCCTTTTCTCTTTCTCTTTTCTTTTTTTGGTCTTTCCTTTGTTTTGTTTTATAAGTGACTTTACCCTTAATTGGTTTCATTGCTTCCCTGAGGGAAATGATGTTCTTATATTTTAAAGTTGCTAGTCGAAAACTTGGAACAGTTCTCCTGTTTTCTTTCCAGCTGACTGCTTCCAGAATAGACTGTACTTCACAGTGAACCCACAAATGCCTTTGCTTTTTTTCAGATTAGACTACTGCTTTAATAATAAAAGAAAAAAACCACTTAGCCACTACCATACCCTTTTGACTAAGAAGATACATGCTTATAGAAATGCTGATACAAGGACTCATGTCTTATAGAATCTGAAACATAAAAATGCTATTACACATAGACTCATTGAGTTGGAGAGAAATAGGAATTCGCAGCTCCTGTCATTTATGGGAAAAGAAGAAAATTTTAATGAGTGACTATTTGAAAAATCTCATCAGAAAGCATTTACTTAACAGCTGATTTAAAATATGCATAACTGGAGACAGAAGCAGAGCTCCGCCTAGTTCTTTGGACTTTTAAAACTCTTGAGGCGAAATCTCTGCTTTTTATTTTTTTTCCAAATATGACAAGAGACTCGATTGTTTCCTGCAGTTCAAATAAGAAACAACACACTAGAGACTCTGCCAAGCCAACGCTTTTATGTACGTTCAGTGAAGTTTGTGTGCCAAGATTTGTAAACAATTAGCAGATTTCTCCCTTGTGTGTCATTTGTGCATATATATGCAATGTACACATATGGGCGTAAGCCGAATGAAAGCCATCTTTGTGTGAGTAGAGTTCCTTTCTAGTGACTCCAAGTTTAATAAAATCTCATCTGCAGAAACATATCTGGAAGGAGCCATATAAAAGTTAAAAGGTTGTATATTCTCAGGTGCTTCCACTGGAGAGAAAAAGAGCTCTTTCTAAACATCCAGTGATGTAAAGCACAAAGTCAAGAAGAGTTTAAATAATCCCGAACCTCTGATAATATTATTGTGAACTGTAATGCTCTCATGAAAATCTGACTGAATGTAACTGCCAGAGGCTGTCTATACTTAGAATGAATTGTCATCAGAATATGGATGTTCCCTTTCCAAGTTGAAATACAAGGACATAAAACTATTGTAAAATGTATGGAATGGGATATACATATGACTAATCTGGGATTATACATATCTGTAAACAACAAAACTCTGTAAAAACAAAAAAGAAAAAAAATGCATGGAATAAAATACCACTCTCTCAGTGAGCTCCATCAGGTTGAAGTTTCTGGAGAAACAGTCTTTTTGCCACCTCTGGTCTCCTTTGTGAATGTATTTCCTCATTTTTATTATCGTTGTCATTTTCAGGGTCTCCCCCCCACACACACACCTAATATTGGGTACTTCTTCTTAGCATTTTTATATCACCCTTTTTGTTTCCTAATCATTTTCCAGGCAGTCTAATCATTATCAACTACCAATGAGACTGCAGTTAGTTCATGACTGCATCAAGAAAAGCCTGCTTTCTTGGCCTCTTTGAGGGCACTGTTTAAAATTTAAAATACTTCATCAGTTCCCTAATGAGAACAGCAGGTTCCTCCAGCTGATCCTTAGCCCCCGCAGCATTGCTGAGTCCCGTGGTGTCTGGAAAAGGGAGCATTCGTCAGTCTGAGACACGCTGAGCTCTCTCGGTCATGTCTTTGCATCGTGCAGACATTTTCTGTACTAAGACGACTGGCTCAACCACAGCTAAACACACCCATATGGTCTGCCCCAAAGGCTGCCTTTAATAAACTGGCCAATGAAACACTGAGAATCTCTGTAGGAAGAATGGTTTGTGTGCCAAGATTTGTAAACAATTAGCAGATTTCTCCTTGTGTGTCATTTGTGCATATATATGCAATGTACACATATGGGCGTAAGCCGAATGAAAGCCATCTTTGTGTGAGTAGAGTTCCTTTCTAGTGACTCCAAGTTTAATAAAATCTCATCTGCAGAAACATATCTGGAAGGAGCCATATAAAAGTTAAAAGGTTGTATATTCTCAGGTGCTTCCACTGGAGAGAAAAAGAGCTCTTTCTAAACATCCAGTGATGTAAAGCACAAAGTCAAGAAGAGTTTAAATAATCCCGAACCTCTGATAATATTATTGTGAACTGTAATGCTCTCATGAAAATCTGACTGAATGTAACTGCCAGAGGCTGTCTATACTTAGAATGAATTGTCATCAGAATATGGATGTTCCCTTTCCAAGTTGAAATACAAGGACATAAAACTATTGTAAAATGTATGGAATGGGATATACATATGACTAATCTGGGATTATACATATCTGTAAACAACAAAACTCTGTAAAAACAAAAAAGAAAAAAAATGCATGGAATAAAATACCACTCTCTCAGTGAGCTCCATCAGGTTGAAGTTTCTGGAGAAACAGTCTTTTTGCCACCTCTGGTCTCCTTTGTGAATGTATTTCCTCATTTTTATTATCGTTGTCATTTTCAGGGTCTCCCCACCACACACACACCTAATATTGGGTACTTCTTCTTAGCATTTTTATATCACCCTTTTTGTTTCCTAATCATTTTCCAGGCAGTCTAATCATTATCAACTACCAATGAGACTGCAGTTAGTTCATGACTGCATCAAGAAAAGCCTGCTTTCTTGGCCTCTTTGAGGGCACTGTTTAAAATTTAAAATACTTCATCAGTTCCCTAATGAGAACAGCAGGTTCCTCCAGCTGATCCTTAGCCCCCGCAGCATTGCTGAGTCCCGTGGTGTCTGGAAAAGGGAGCATTCGTCAGTCTGAGACACGCTGAGCTCTCTCGGTCATGTCTTTGCATCGTGCAGACATTTTCTGTACTAAGACGACTGGCTCAACCACAGCTAAACACACCCATATGGTCTGCCCCAAAGGCTGCCTTTAATAAACTGGCCAAATGAAACACTGAGAATCTCTGTAGAGCAAGAACGCCTAATGGGTACCTTTTAGAAAATGACGGGAGTGTGGTTTCCTTGAAAATTACAGTGCTAAAGAGAGAGATACAGAGAGAAACCAGGCCTATTTTCATGGGAGGCCAGGTTTCCATAGAGACACTTGCTGACCTCATTAATTCATTCCTTCCTTTCATAGTAATAGACATTTTATCTGGATCACGTGACCACTCAACTAAAGGCCAGCTTTCTGTTTCTTCTGCAGATAGGATAGGGTGTGTGACCCACTTCTCGCTGATAGGATGTCTGGCCCTTTAAGTGGAGAGACATGTCATCTCTTTCTCCCCTTCTCCATCCTGGGGCCTGGATGTGGATGTGGAAAGCAAGCATGGAAAACTGCGGGGGTGAGGACACACCGCCGAGATGGTGTAGCCATAGGATGACATCTCCTGGGTCTCAGGAAGCCTAGTGGAATTGCTCTCCTCCAACTTTTACAGGAGAGAGAAACGAAGCATGATTTTGTGTCAGGCGCTGTTATTTTGAGCCCACAGTACAAGCAGTTGAAGCTATGTGCTCATCCTTTCTGTGAACAGCCAGGTTTCACACACTAGACTTCAGATGTCATAGGAGTCACCGGATACACAGCTCTGAAAACTTTGTTTTTACTGTTGTTAAGGACGAACTTACACTTCTCACTAAACCAGTTACCTTTAAGTTTGAAATGTTTAAAATCCTGGCCCCAGTGCTACCCTCCAAATTCTTTTCATGGAGGACACAAAAAGCAAGGAGATGGAAATGGGCCTGAGGCAGAGGATGGGTGCTGGATCAGAGTCAGTTCCCAGACATCAACAGCACCATGGCCTCTTTGAGGGCACTGTTTAAAATTTAAAATACTTCATCAGTTCCCTAATGCCAGGTTCCTCCAGCTGATCCTTAGCCCCCGCAGCATTGCTGAGTCCCGTGGTGTCTGGAAAAGGGAGCATTCGTCAGTCTGAGACACGCTGAGCTCTCTCGGTCATGTCTTTGCATCGTGCAGACATTTTCTGTACTAAGACGACTGGCTCAACCACAGCTAAACACACCCATATGGTCTGCCCCAAAGGCTGCCTTTAATAAACTGGCCAAATGAAACACTGAGAATCTCTGTAGAGCAAGAACGCCTAATGGGTACCTTTTAGAAAATGACGGGAGTGTGGTTTCCTTGAAAATTACAGTGCTAAAGAGAGAGATACAGAGAGAAACCAGGCCTATTTTCATGGGAGGCCAGGTTTCCATAGAGACACTTGCTGACCTCATTAATTCATTCCTTCCTTTCATAGTAATAGACATTTTATCTGGATCACGTGACCACTCAACTAAAGGCCAGCTTTCTGTTTCTTCTGCAGATAGGATAGGGTGTGTGACCCACTTCTCGCTGATAGGATGTCTGGCCCTTTAAGTGGAGAGACATGTCATCTCTTTCTCCCCTTCTCCATCCTGGGGCCTGGATGTGGATGTGGAAAGCAAGCATGGAAAACTGCGGGGGTGAGGACACACCGCCGAGATGGTGTAGCCATAGGATGACATCTCCTGGGTCTCAGGAAGCCTAGTGGAATTGCTCTCCTCCAACTTTTACAGGAGAGAGAAACGGCATGATTTTGTGTCAGGCGCTGTTATTTTGAGCCCACAGTACAAGCAGTTGAAGCTATGTGCTCATCCTTTCTGTGAACAGCCAGGTTTCACACACTAGACTTCAGATGTCATAGGAGTCACCGGATACACAGCTCTGAAAACTTTGTTTTTACTGTTGTTAAGGACGAACTTACACTTCTCACTAAACCAGTTACCTTTAAGTTTGAAATGTTTAAAATCCTGGCCCCAGTGCTACCCTCCAAATTCTTTTCATGGAGGACACAAAAAGCAAGGAGATGGAAATGGGCCTGAGGCAGAGGATGGGTGCTGGATCAGAGTCAGTTCCCAGACATCAACAGCACCATGGTTGGACATGTTAATACTTTTTACTGGGGACAAAAGTCAAGGTCTCCTGACTCAGTCTGGTACAGGGATCATTCTCCTGCTATTTTGTCTTTCATATGTATAAAAGAAATCATCAGGGCTTCCCCTGGTGGTCCAGTGGGTAAGGACACCACCTTGCAGTGCAAGGGGCGCCAGTTCGATCCCTGGCCTGGGAAGATCCCACGTGCCGTGGAGTGGCTGGACTGATGTGTCCAATTACCTAGCCGGGGCTCTGGGGCGCATGCGCCCAGAGCCAGCACTCTGCGACAACAGAGGCCACCACAATGGGAGGCCCACAGGAGCCAAAGAACAAAGACGGATGAAAATAGAGAAATGAAAGACCAATAGAAGTGGCCCGCCCATCCCCCTCCCTCCCCACCCCACCCCCCAAAAAGGTAAATAAATAAAACAATAAATAAATAAAAGAAATCATCAGAAATTAAGTATCAAGTGTGCATATCTGGACAATTTTTTTTTCTAGCATTTCCCTTGCTTTCCAGCTACTCATTTCCCTTTGTCAGCACTTTGCTTACTAAGCCAACAAGTGAACATCTCTTCCACTGAAAAATGAGTTCCATGACTCATGAGCCACCCTTGCTGGGTCTGTGCCTTCTTTCACTTCATCTTTTTGGAGAATGAGGCAGAGAGTGATTGTCATTTTATTCTGAATTTCTTGAATCCACTACTGTCTACCACTGGTTCATGAAGGGGTCACTGTTTCCACTGTCAGTAGTGCTCTATTTATTTGTCACATCCCTGAGTGATTTTTAAGCTGATTCTACATTAGGCATTAGAGTGAGAATGTTTCACAGAATTACAGCTTCTTACTATTTAAACTGTCATCTAGTCCAATCTTCCAACTAGAACAGAAGACTCACAGCTAGATGCTAGCTGTGTATTTCAGAAAATTATTTAACTTCAGTTTCTCATTTATAGGTCTAAATAAATATCTACATTATATTCTGTCAGCATTGTTTCAACAATAGCAGTAATGACAGCCAATGATGTGTTAGTGCTTGATACAGTTATTGTTGCTAACAGAGTTAGTCTTCTCGATATCTTACAATAAAGCCTCTTTCACATCCTGCACAGATGTTAAAAAGTTCAGTTACTCTCAGAGATAAAATGAAAGCTCATTCTGTGTAACGTTGTCCTTTTTCCCTAGACCTTCCCACAAGGTTTGGAGACTGAACCCACTCCATTCATACCATACTGATTCTTCCCAACAAAACTTTTCATACCTCGGGCTGAACATTTCCAATGACTCTAATATTCTCAGATGTGATGGAGATTCTAGTGTTTTCGCAAGGCTGACCTTTCTTCTCTGAATGATCCTCAGTGTCCTGTGTCCTTCCTAAAGTAGAGCACACAGACTCACAGGACACAACTCAAGTACAGTGACCTGGCTTCCATGTTTGATGGGGGGTAGTGAGTACCTGGGTTTCAATGGTGGCTCAGTGGTAAAGAATCCGCCCACCAATGCAGAGACTGATCCCTGGTTCAGGAAAATCCCTCAGAGAAGGAAACGGCAACCCATTCCAGTATTCTTGCCTGGAGAATTCCATGGACAGAGGGGTGTGGCAGCTACAACCTATAAGGTTGCAAAGAGTTGGATATGACTTAGTGGCTAAACAAGTGAGCAAATTTCAGTATGCTCTCAAAAATAAAATAAAGAAATAGTTCAATCCAGAGATAAGAATATCTTTGTCTAAGCTTTCAGTCTCTAATTTTGCTCCATGCTTCTACTTCATCTGGATTTAACCACTTTCCTATGATTCAGGGAAGAGGATTACCAAACAGATCAAGGATCCATGTTTGGCTGTAGGTTCAGTAATTTACATGAAGTGTGAACTTGAGCAATGCCTCCTTTTCCTCATTTGCAAAAGTCCTGCCCCATTTATTCCATTTGCTTAATCCAAGAGTCCTCATTAATCTGAGGGAAAATATGAATGATAAAGCACTGTATAAATGCTATTCATTATTGAAAATAGTAAGAAAATTGTCCTTTATTCATTATTTCTCATCTTTTCTGAGCTATTCTATCTACAAAATGGGAATTAAAATATAGAACTATTTGAGGATCCATTGATTTAATATGTGTGCAATAGCATAACATAATTCCTGACACACATTGGCTACACAATGTGAATTTTGTAATATACAGTTGACCAATTCCAGCTCCTCAAAATGACACAGTCTTTGTACCACATGCACACAGATCCTTTTGCAGTCATCTCCTTGTGGTGTTTTTAAGGAGGTAGGACACTAAATCTGAAAATAGGGCATCTGGAAACAACTCTCACTTTAACGTTGTCCTTTTCCCTAGACCTTCCCACAAGGTTGGAGACTGAACCCATTTTTGATTCTTCCCAACAAAACTTTTCATACCTCGGGCTGAACATTTCCAATGACTCTAATATTCTCAGATGTGATGGAGATTCTAGTGTTTTCGCAAGGCTGACCTTTCTTCTCTGAATGATCCTCAGTGTCCTGTGTCCTTCCTAAAGTAGAGCACACAGACTCACAGGACACAACTCAAGTACAGTGACCTGGCTTCCATGTTTGATGGGGGGTAGTGAGTACCTGGGTTTCAATGGTGGCTCAGTGGTAAAGAATCCGCCCACCAATGCAGAGACTGATCCCTGGTTCAGGAAAATCCCTCAGAGAAGGAAACGGCAACCCATTCCAGTATTCTTGCCTGGAGAATTCCATGGACAGAGGGGTGTGGCAGCTACAACCTATAAGGTTGCAAAGAGTTGGATATGACTTAGTGGCTAAACAAGTGAGCAAATTTCAGTATGCTCTCAAAAATAAAATAAAGAAATAGTTCAATCCAGAGATAAGAATATCTTTGTCTAAGCTTTCAGTCTCTAATTTTGCTCCATGCTTCTACTTCATCTGGATTTAACCACTTTCCTATGATTCAGGGAAGAGGATTACCAAACAGATCAAGGATCCATGTTTGGCTGTAGGTTCTGTAATTTACATGAAGTGTGAACTTGAGCAATGCCTCCTTTTCCTCATTTGCAAAAGTCCTGCCCCATTTATTCCATTTGCTTAATCCAAGAGTCCTCATTAATCTGAGGGAAAATATGAATGATAAAGCACTGTATAAATGCTATTCATTATTGAAAATAGTAAGAAAATTGTCCTTTATTCATTATTTCTCATCTTTTCTGAGCTATTCTATCTACAAAATGGGAATTAAAATATAGAACTATTTGAGGATCCATTGATTTAATATGTGTGCAATAGCATAACATAATTCCTGACACACATTGGCTACACAATGTGAATTTTGTAATATACAGTTGACCAATTCCAGCTCCTCAAAATGACACAGTCTTTGTACCACATGCACACAGATCCTTTTGCAGTCATCTCCTTGTGGTGTTTTTAAGGAGGTAGGACACTAAATCTGAAAATAGGGCATCTGGAAACAACTCTCCCACATGACAGAATAGTCACATTCACCAACATTTCCTTGAAATGAATAAGGCAGTCTCCTTCTTCCTCTGGCCATTAACAGTCACTGTTCCTTTAAGCATCACTCAGGCACAAATCCATAATGAAAATCGACTGAAATGTGATATATTGTCCTTTAGGTAGAAATAGCGAGACACCACTTAATAAACAGCACCTTGATTCTCTAGAAAAGAACTTATTCTTCTAATGATAGTAACTTAAGATGGCCAACTGCCTAACCTGACTGAACAGCTCACTTATCTCTTGACCCCTTTTTAAGTGTAGAGGGAGCAGATAGCCACATAAATTCTCTCTGTCCAATTCAGTATTCAAAGTCTATTTGATGATTGTGAGGGTTTTTTTATGGCATCAGTTATATTCTTTGGTCTCTGGCTGTGTGCCCCTATATAATCCATTTGCAGTTATTTTAAATCTTTACAAAGACTTTTTCTTTTTTTTAATGGTAAAAAAATCAGGCTTTTTAATTAAGCTTATAGGATTCTTCCATCATGCACTGCCTTAAAGTCTGAGGTTAACAGAAAAGCGCTGTGAGAAAATTTAGAAGTCAAATTGACATGCACCATTTTAGTTTCCAACTCTTTCCTCATCACAGGGGAAAGCAGCATTTACTGCCATTCCTTCATCATATATGATATGACCACAAACTACATTTGTTCTTAAAGACATTCAAGTGTCACCTATGCCTCCATTCTCACTCCCCATTTTCTTTTTTTTTTTTTTTTAAAGATTTATTTATTTACTTATTTATTTAGGGCAGGGGTCGGGTTGGGGAGGGAGGGGAGCGGGCGGGCCACTTCTATTGGTCTTTCATTTATCTATTTTCATCCGTCTTTGTTCTTTGGCCCCTGTGGGCCTCCCATTGAGGTGGCCTCTGTTGTCGCAGAGCGCTGGCTCTGGGTGCACGCGCGCCAGAACTCCAGCTCGGTAATTGGACACATGGGTCCAGCCGCTCCGCGGCACGTGGGATCTTCCCAGGCCAGGGATCCAACCGGCGCCCCTTGCACTGCAAGGTGGTGTCCTTACCCACTGGACCACCAGGGGAAGCCCTCACTCACCATTTTCTTTCCCAACTGTAACAATCTCATAACTACATTGGAGGGAAAAGCAAGACCATCAGCTCACAACATTCCAATCTAGTATTCCTCATTTGCTTATTCATTCATCTGAGGAATATCTCACTCATTTATCAGATATGTGTTGACTCTCTGGTCACTTTACGATATAGCAAAATAAGTATCTTACAATCTAAACTGAAAATAAAAGCGACTGAAATGTGATATATTGTCCTTTAGGTAGAAATAGCGAGACACCACTTAATAAACAGCACCTTGATTCTCTAGAAAAGAACTTATTCTTCTAATGATAGTAACTTAAGATGGCCAACTGCCTAACCTGACTGAACAGCTCACTTATCTCTTGACCCCTTTTTAAGTGTAGAGGGAGCAGATAGCCACATAAATTCTCTCTGTCCAATTCAGTATTCAAAGTCTATTTGATGATTGTGAGGGTTTTTTTATGGCATCAGTTATATTCTTTGGTCTCTGGCTGTGTGCCCCTATATAATCCATTTGCAGTTATTTTAAATCTTTACAAAGACTTTTTCTTTTTTTTAATGGTAAAAAAATCAGGCTTTTTAATTAAGCTTATAGGATTCTTCCATCATGCACTGCCTTAAAGTCTGAGGTTAACAGAAAAGCGCTGTGAGAAAATTTAGAAGTCAAATTGACATGCACCATTTTAGTTTCCAACTCTTTCCTCATCACAGGGGAAAGCAGCATTTACTGCCATTCCTTCATCATATATGATATGACCACAAACTACATTTGTTCTTAAAGACATTCAAGTGTCACCTATGCCTCCATTCTCACTCCCCATTTTCTTTTTTTTTTTTTTAAGATTTATTTATTTATTTATTTATTTTGGGCTGGGGTCGGGTTGGGGAGGGAGGGGGATGGGCGGGCCACTTCTCTTGGTCTTTCATTTCTCTATTTTCGTCCGTCTTTGTTCTCTGGCACCTGTGGGCCTCCCATCGCGGTGGCCTCTGTTGTCGCAGAGCGCCGGCTCTGGGTGCATGCGCCCCAGAACTCCAGCTCGGTAATTGGACACATCAGTCCAGCCGCTCCGCTGGCACGTGGGATCTTCCCAGGCCAGGGATCAAACCGGCGCCCCTTGCACTGCAAGGCGGTGTCCTTACCCACTGGACCACCAGGGGAAGCCCTCACTCACCATTTTCTTTCCCAACTGTAACAATCTCATAACTACATTGGAGGGAAAAGCAAGACCATCAGCTCACAACATTCCAATCTAGTATTCCTCATTTGCTTATTCATTCATCTGAGGAATATCTCACTCATTTATCAGATATGTGTTGACTCTCTGGTCACTTTACGATATAGCAAAATAAGTATCTTACAATCTAAACTGAAAATAAAAGCAACTTAAATTGATTTTTTAAAAAATATGGTTTTCCAGAAGGTCCTCAGATATACAAGCAGTTAATATACAACCCATAGACTAAAGTGTAGAAAAGAGAAATACAGCTAAAGCTACTAAAGGGGAGCAAAGACCTGAGAGCTCACAGCCTATCTCGGATGGACCCTATGCAATCTGGAGCTCAACTCTAGTGACGATTTGGGCCAAAAAAAACCCCAAAAACACGAGAAGGGGGAGGATTTTCCAGGAGAATGGTAGCGCTTTAACAAAGAATTGGAGATAGAAAAATCGCACAAAATGTGCAGAGATATTTTAATTAGTATAATTTAACCTGAACTAATTTAGAGGAAATCTAAAAGAGAAGAGTGAGAGGAAAAACCCAAAAAGACAGATTTGAGTCTCTGTCAGTCTGGGTTGTACATATTTTTAAAATGAGTAAATAGCGAACCACTGATTGTTTTGTTTTGTTTTGTTTTTGCAGGAGATCCCGAGGTAGTCAGGAACATGAATCTGATAGCTCTATCGACAATGAGTTGGAAGGAAACCAAAGTGAGAGATGGTTTGGCTATTCAATGACATAAACTGTAAACAAAATGACCCTGAAAGAGCCAGTAGGAATAGAACAGAGGAGTGAGGTGGAGATTCGAGAAATGTAGAAGAGGCAGGGCCTCACAGCTTACCAGATTCTGCAAAAAAGAGCATGCGAGGAGAAAGAAAAGAGTATTCCCATTCTAAACCAAAGTTATCCTTTTGAATTTATTTCATGGATAAAACTGATGTTCATTTCTACTCTATTCTAATTTATATAAGGAAAGGGAAGTTGTTGAAATTCTGCGGGCTCCTCACTGCAAGGTGGTGTCCTTACCCACTGGACCACCAGGGGAAGCCCTCACTCACCATTTTCTTTCCCAACTGTAACAATCTCATAACTACATTGGAGGGAAAAGCAAGACCATCAGCTCACAACATTCCAATCTAGTATTCCTCATTTGCTTATTCATTCATCTGAGGAATATCTCACTCATTTATCAGATATGTGTTGACTCTCTGGTCACTTTACGATATAGCAAAATAAGTATCTTACAATCTAAACTGAAAATAAAAGCAACTTAAATTGATTTTTTAAAAAATATGGTTTTCCAGAAGGTCCTCAGATATACAAGCAGTTAATATACAACCCATAGACTAAAGTGTAGAAAAGAGAAATACAGCTAAAGCTACTAAAGGGGAGCAAAGACCTGAGAGCTCACAGCCTATCTCGGATGGACCCTATGCAATCTGGAGCTCAACTCTAGTGACGATTTGGGCCAAAAAAAACCCCAAAAACACGAGAAGGGGGAGGATTTTCCAGGAGAATGGTAGCGCTTTAACAAAGAATTGGAGATAGAAAAATCGCACAAAATGTGCAGAGATATTTTAATTAGTATAATTTAACCTGAACTAATTTAGAGGAAATCTAAAAGAGAAGAGTGAGAGGAAAAACCCAAAAAGACAGATTTGAGTCTCTGTCAGTCTGGGTTGTACATATTTTTAAAATGAGTAAATAGCGAACCACTGATTGTTTTGTTTTGTTTTGTTTTTGCAGGAGACCAGAGGTAGTCAGGAACATGAATCTGATAGCTCTATCGACAATGAGTTGGAAGGGGAAACCAAAGTGAGAGATGGTTTGGCTATTCAATGACATAAACTGTAAACAAAATGACCCTGAAAGAGCCAGTAGGAATAGAACAGAGGAGTGAGGTGGAGATTCGAGAAATGTAGAAGAGGCAGGGCCTCACAGCTTACCAGATTCTGCAAAAAAGAGCATGCGAGGGAGAAAGAAAAAGAGTATTCCCATTCTAAACCAAAGTTATCCTTTTGAATTTATTTCATGGATAAAACTGATGTTCATTTCTACTCTATTCTAATTTATATAAGGAAAGGGAAGTTGTTGAAATTCTGCAAAGAATTATTAAAGAAAAAGGTAATTCAAGAGTAATATGGAAGTGAACTGTGCCAAGCCGATGTAACAGGATAAAAATACAATGCAGAGAGTCTGCTTAGGATAGAATGAGACCTCCACAAAAAAAATGTGTTTTGTTTACTGTATAAGTAATAATAAAAAGAAGGAACATGCATTACAAGAGACAATGAGCTTTAAATAAATATTCAGTGTGTGTGTGTAACTGAGTCACACCAGGGATGCAGAATTGATTCTAGGCTTAATTTTCAGCTTTTAGACTCAGAAGTTAGATATTAAAAATACGTAAAACATAGATATAAATTAAACAAAAAAATAAAATTAATATATCATATTATTTAAAATAATACAAAATTAAGCACTGTGTTTTTTACAACTAAATTTTCATGATTTTAATTCATTTACCTTTTGTTTTCATCAACATATATACACGTCTACATAAAAAATAGATAACTAGTAAGAACCTACTGTTTAGTACAGGGAACTCTACTCAATAATCTATAATGGCCTATATAGGAAAATAGGGAAAAGAATCTGAAAAAAGAGTGGCTATATGTTTGTATATATGTATTTATATATATATATGTATATGTGTGTGTGTGTGTGTGTGTGTAATATATATAACTGATTCACTTTGCTATACACCTGAAAGGACCACAACATTATAAATCAACTATATGCCAGTAAAAAATTTAAAATACAAATAAAAGCTTTTAGCAGGTAAAAACAAGGTCCTTCTTTGCACAGGCACAACAATTATATAATGATAGCTCTATCGACAATGAGTTGGAAGGGGAAACCAAAGTGAGAGATGGTTTGGCTATTCAATGACATAAACTGTAAACAAAATGACCCTGAAAGAGCCAGTAGGAATAGAACAGAGGAGTGAGGTGGAGATTCGAGAAATGTAGAAGAGGCAGGGCCTCACAGCTTACCAGATTCTGCAAAAAAGAGCATGCGAGGGAGAAAGAAAAAGAGTATTCCCATTCTAAACCAAAGTTATCCTTTTGAATTTATTTCATGGATAAAACTGATGTTCATTTCTACTCTATTCTAATTTATATAAGGAAAGGGAAGTTGTTGAAATTCTGCAAAGAATTATTAAAGAAAAAGGTAATTCAAGAGTAATATGGAAGTGAACTGTGCCAAGCCGATGTAACAGGATAAAAATACAATGCAGAGAGTCTGCTTAGGATAGAATGAGACCTCCACAAAAAAAATGTGTTTTGTTTACTGTATAAGTAATAATAAAAAGAAGGAACATGCATTACAAGAGACAATGAGCTTTAAATAAATATTCAGTGTGTGTGTGTAACTGAGTCACACCAGGGATGCAGAATTGATTCTAGGCTTAATTTTCAGCTTTTAGACTCAGAAGTTAGATATTAAAAATACGTAAAACATAGATATAAATTAAACAAAAAAATAAAATTAATATATCATATTATTTAAAATAATACAAAATTAAGCACTGTGTTTTTTACAACTAAATTTTCATGATTTTAATTCATTTACCTTTTGTTTTCATCAACATATATACACGTCTACATAAAAAATAGATAACTAGTAAGAACCTACTGTTTAGTACAGGGAACTCTACTCAATAATCTATAATGGCCTATATAGGAAAATAGGGAAAAGAATCTGAAAAAAGAGTGGCTATATGTTTGTATATATGTATTTATATATATATATGTATATGTGTGTGTGTGTGTGTGTGTGTAATATATATAACTGATTCACTTTGCTATACACCTGAAAGGACCACAACATTATAAATCAACTATATGCCAGTAAAAAATTTAAAATACAAATAAAAGCTTTTAGCAGGTAAAAACAAGGTCCTTCTATATAGCACAGGGAACTATATTCAATATCCTGTGATAAAGTAACAAACCATAATGAAAAATAATACAAAAAAGAATGTATGTATATGTGTATATATATTTATATGTGTGTATGTGTGTATATATATACATATATATATGTATACATAAACTGAATCTCTTTGCCATATAGCAGAAATTAGCACAATGTTATAAATCAATTATATTTCAATAAAACAAACATTTAAAAATGTAGGAACTCTGTGTACATTTAACTGAACAATGAAAAGCTATATTCAGCCAAATTTGAATTTGGCTTTGCACCCCCACAGACTGTAGCCCATCAGGTGCCTCTTTCCAGGGGATTCTAGAGGCAAGAATAGTAGAGTGAGTTGCCATTTCCTTCTCCAAGGAATCTTTCTGACCCAGGGGTCAAAGGTGGGTCTCCCACATTGCAGACAGATTCTTTACCATCTGAACCATCATGGAAACTCCTTCTGAATTGATACACCTTATCCAATGAATATGCAAAAACTTTAATGCAGATTTGAATATAAATAAAATTATTATAGTTACATACTTAGAGAATTATAAAAATTCAATACCAGAAGTGACCTTATAGGTAGTCTATCATAACTCTTCCTGAGGGTTAGGGTTAGGGTTAGGGTTATTCTTGCTAAGGAATGGAAAAACTTCAATCCTCTCTCCCTCTCTGGTTTTTTGTTAATAACCTCAGCATCACTAAAATCTACTTTATTTCTAAATTGCAACAATCTGTATTTTAATAGAGAAAGAAAAGAGAATTTACATATGAATTATCCTTTGGGATGAAGAGATTAAGCCCATTTCATGATTATACTGATTGTGGGTGTCCATAATGACTCAACTGGGGTTTCCCTGGTGTCTCAGTGGTTAAAAAAAAAAAAAACCCACCTGCCTTGCAGGAGCTGCCAGTTTGATTCCTGGGGCGGGAAGATCCCCTGGAGGAGAGCATGGCAACCCACTCCAGTATTCTTGCCTAGAGGATCCCATAGACAGAGGAGCCTGGCAAGCTATAGTTCATAGCGTTGCAAAGTCAGACACAACTGAAGCAAATTAGTACACACACGCTCTCAATAATGATTCAACAGTGAGGATCCCTCTTGACTTCTGTGCATTTTCCATGGTTCTGAGCCCCTCTTTGCCCACCTCGGCCTGTGCATGGTTCATACCACAGGTGATTTGGGCCTGGAGATCTGGCGGATTTTGAGTAATGGGCTCTTGCCACAGTTTGAGTATGTAAGTTGTTAACTTACTAGATCAAACAATGGAAAAACCTGCAGGCCATATCCCTAATGTTCCTCATCAAAAGTGAATACATAAGAATGGAGTATGATGATTCAGAAACATCACTAGGGGCACTCACTTCATTAAAGCGCCCTGAACTGACAAATAAGATTAAGTAGAGAATTCTTTCCAAGGATAAAAAGGATCCTGGGGAATAGAAACACTTAAGATAGGAAGAAATATACATGTTCATTCAGACCTAGAATTTGTTGTCATTTAGTTGCTAAGTCATGTCAGACTGTTTGTGACCCCATGAACTGTAGGCCCTCAGGCTCCCCTGTCCCTGGAATTCTCCAGGCAAGAGTAGCGGAGCAGGTTGCCATTCCCTTCTCAGGGGATCTTCCCAACCCAGGGATCAAAACTGCATCTGCTGAATTGGCAGGTGAATTCTTTACCACTCAGCTACCAAAGAAGTGTAGAACTAGAACAGGCAGTTTTAAAAAAAAGGTATGTTCTAGATGCCTTTATCTAAAATAAGGTGAAAGTGATTTTTAGTTATTTATCATTGGTTAAAATGTCAAAATAGCTGTGTTCTTTGTTACTAAACTGTATGATAATAAACTATTTTTACAAATGATATACTTTTCTATTATTTACAATTCAGGACATCATTATGAATAGCATATTTATTCCATGACAACTGTATCTGGTTATGATATTTTTCCTAAACCAGGTCACACCACAATATAAATTAGACGTGACATGTGATTATTATAAAGGTCTTTTCTTTTCCCCCCACTTTATTTCTGTTTAAACAACCATGGAAGGGAAAAATAAAAATGTGTAAACAATTTATTCTAGAGTACTTGTAGGAAATCTTTCTTAATGTTGGCTGCATTTTTCTGTTCATTTGTCCCATGAAATGAAATAGTGATGTTGGATAAAGAACTACACGTGTCAGTACTATTTTAGCCATTACGCCTGTAGGTGTAATTAGATTTTCTCATTTGAAATCCATGTTATTATGTGCATTCATGGCTTGGCACTCCTGTGAGCAATCATCACTGAATGTCTACAATAGGTTTATAATGAGAGACATATTTATGTTAGCACAATATTTTTTTTTTCCAATTTGAGTCACAGTCTCCTTTTTCAGATCTCTAGGTTGAAAAAATTCATGTTTTCTCCAAACATCATGGACAATCCTAAGACACATCTCCATATGTTGATAGTAGATTTTTTGAATAAAGGCCAATCTTATAAGTATTTATAAATAATCAGTGTATACTCATGAGTAAGTGAATGCTATATTGTTTTTAAAGAATCATTAAAGGTAAATATACCCAGAAATTTCCATCATAATTAGATGATGTTTTTTGAAGTTGAAAGTTTTAAAATATTAATAGTGAAACACAAACAATTTAGTTAAAAAAAACGGCCAGATGATCTTAGTAGACATTTTTAAAAAGTAAGAGATGGCCAACAGACACACAAAAAGTGATGCTCAACATCACTACTCATCAGGGAAGTGTAAATTAGAACATACAAAACAGTCTAGGAAAAATATATGCAAAGCATACATCCGATAAAAGAATATTATCCAAAAATTATAAAGACTTACAATCAGATTATTTTCATACTGATATTTTAAGAGTTCTTTATAGACTTTAATATACATTTCAGGGGCTTCCGGGGTGGTCCAGTGGGTAAGGACACTGCCTTGCAGGACAAGGGGCACCGGTTCGATCCCTGGCCTGGGAAGATCCCACGTGCCGCGGAGCAGCTGGACCCATGTGTCCAATTACCGAGCCGGAGCTCTGGAGCGCATGCGCCCAGAGCCGGTGCTCTGTGACAACAGAGGCCACTGCGATGGAAGGCCCACAGGTGCCAAAGAAGAAAGATGGATGAAAATAGATAAATGAAAGACCAATAGAAGTGGCCTGCCTAGCCCCTCCCTCTCCAACCCGCCCCCCCTCAAAATTATATATATACATTTCACCAAAGAGAATATATAAATGGGAAATAAGTATATTAAAAGATTCTCCACATTATATATCATCAGGGACATAGAACCAAAACAAGATACCACTACACTTCAATTGGAATGGCTGAAATCCAGCATAGTGACAACACCAAATGCTAGTGAAGATACAGAGCAACAGGAACTCTCTCTCATACATTACTGTCAGGAATGGAAAATGGTACAGTCATGTTAGAAGAGAGTTTGGCAGTTTCCTACAGAACTAAACATACTCTTACCATAAAATAGAGCAGTCACACTGTTTGGCATTTGCCCAAAAGAAATGAAAACATATCCACACAAAAACCTGCACAAGGATATTTATAGCAGTTTTACTCATAACTGTCATAACCTGGAAGCAACCAAGATGTCCTTTATCAGATGAAGGGATAATAAACTGTGGTACAACCAGACATCAGGAGTATTACTCAATCTACAAAGAAAGGAGATATTAAGCCATAAAAAGACGTTGAGAAACATTAAATGTTTATTACAAAACAAAGGAAGTCTACCTGAAAAGGCTACATACTTATGATTCCAACTCTATGACATTCTAGAAAAGGTAGACTCTGTAAACAGTAAAAAGATCAGTGGTTGCCAGGGTTTGGGGAAGGAAAAGGAATGAATTAGAACATAGATGATTTTAAGGACAGTGAAAATAGTTTCTTTGATACTATAATGGTAGAATCATGTTATATACATTTATCCAGATCCATAGAATATATCCAAAATATATCTATAAGAACAGATCCATATAACTTATCCAGATCCATAGCAAGGGCCAGGGGCACAATGGTTAATGCATCTGACTGGATTAGAAGATTCTAGATTCAACCCCTGGTTGGCCTGTTAAGCTGACTCTTCAGGGCTTCCCTGATGGCTCAGAAGGTTAAGAATCTACCTGAAATGCAGGAACCCTGGTTCAGTTCTTGGGTCAGGAAGATCCCTGGAGATGGGAACGCATCCCACTCCAGTATTCTTGCCTGCAGAATTCCATGGACAGAGGCGTCTGATGGGCTACAGTCCAAGGGGTCACAAAGAGTTGGACTGAGTGATGGAAGCACATCAAGTTGGATATGGCTGAAATCCACCCCCCAAAAAAAAAGTTTGGAAATAAGTATATTAAAAGATTCTCCACATTATATATCATCAGGGACATAGAACCAAAACAAGATACCACTACACTTCAATTGGAATG
This sequence comes from Tragulus kanchil, assembly GCA_022376925.1. Classification (NCBI taxonomy): domain Eukaryota; kingdom Metazoa; phylum Chordata; class Mammalia; order Artiodactyla; family Tragulidae; genus Tragulus; species Tragulus kanchil. The sequence goes on along the minus strand of JAIOJX010000003.1, from coordinate 68,072,751 downwards.
GCTGAAATCCAGCATAGTGACAACACCAAATGCTAGTGAAGATACAGAGCAACAGGAACTCTCTCTCATACATTACTGTCAGGAATGGAAAATGGTACAGTCATGTTAGAAGAGAGTTTGGCAGTTTCCTACAGAACTAAACATACTCTTACCATAAAATAGAGCAGTCACACTGTTTGGCATTTGCCCAAAAGAAATGAAAACATATCCACACAAAAACCTGCACAAGGATATTTATAGCAGTTTTACTCATAACTGTCATAACCTGGAAGCAACCAAGATGTCCTTTATCAGATGAAGGGATAATAAACTGTGGTACAACCAGACATCAGGAGTATTACTCAATCTACAAAGAAAGGAGATATTAAGCCATAAAAAGACGTTGAGAAACATTAAATGTTTATTACAAAACAAAGGAAGTCTACCTGAAAAGGCTACATACTGTATGATTCCAACTCTATGACATTCTAGAAAAGGTAGACTCTGTAAACAGTAAAAAGATCAGTGGTTGCCAGGGTTTGGGGAAGGAAAAGGAATGAATTAGAACATAGATGATTTTAAGGACAGTGAAAATAGTTTCTTTGATACTATAATGGTAGAATCATGTTATATACATTTATCCAGATCCATAGAATATATCCAAAATATATCTATAAGAACAGATCCATATAACTTATCCAGATCCATAGCAAGGGCCAGGGGCACAATGGTTAATGCATCTGACTGGATTAGAAGATTCTAGATTCAACCCCTGGTTGGCCTGTTAAGCTGACTCTTCAGGGCTTCCCTGATGGCTCAGAAGGTTAAGAATCTACCTGAAATGCAGGAACCCTGGTTCAGTTCTTGGGTCAGGAAGATCCCCTGGAGATGGGAACGGCATCCCACTCCAGTATTCTTGCCTGCAGAATTCCATGGACAGAGGAGTCTGATGGGCTACAGTCCAAGGGGTCACAAAGAGTTGGACTGAGTGATGGAGCACATACGAATCTTTACTTGTGTGCCAGACACCAGAGCCTTAGGACCATTTTCTACCACTTTGCCCACTTAGAAATGTCAGATAGCCTGCTACCACAGTTGTTCTATAACATGCAGTATTATACGCCCTGTAGTTATTTGTCCTTCTAAACTGCACTATTTTTTTATCACCTAGATCTTGTTAGGTAGGTGCCTATGTCTGTCCCTGTCTTACCTCATGAGTGGGCCTAGATTTACAGGGCATGTGGTCCACTGGTCAAACCTATCCCAAAGCACCTCTCGACTCAAGGCCACATTCTATCCTGAGACAAAATGTCATCACTGACACTGGGAATGGAGTTAGGTTCAGGTGGAGTCTCTTTTATTTCAGGCTACAATGTGCAAATTGTGCTTTAATATGTTCTGTTTTGTTTAAAAGAATCAATTCAGGCATGTAATTTCAGAATAAGTTGTGTTCCATGGTTTTATATTCAATTTAGGCATTTTATTTTTTATTCATTTTTGGCACATCAATTTAGAGTGAGATTATGTTTTGGAATGCCTATAGAATTCTTTGGAGGATAAAATGGACTCCCATAAAAATCATCCCAAATATTAAAAAACTATTTAATTTCCAAAGAAAATAGCAAATGTAAGAGAGATTAGAAAGGCTTCTGGGGCTCCTAGAAATCAGGCCATGATATTTGACACAAATATTTTTCAGCTGCAATATAAAATATCAATATATAAAAAGTCACAGTGTTTCTATCCAGCAACAATGAATAATCCAAAAAGGAAATTATGGGATTGAAAACAACCTCATTTACAGTAGCAGAAACATAAAAAAATTCTTAGGAGTAAGTTTAACCAAGGAAACAAAGAACTTGTACCTTGAAAGCTACAAAACATTGCTTTAAAAAAAAAAGATACAAATAGAGAGACAGCCCATGGTCATGGATTGGAAGACATAATATGTTAAAGTGTCCATACTACTCAAAGTATAAAACGAAATTAAGAATCTACCTGAAATGCAGGAACCCTGGTTCAGTTCTTGGGTCAGGAAGATCCCTGGAGATGGGAACGCATCCCACTCCAGTATTCTTGCCTGCAGAATTCCATGGACAGAGGAGTCTGATGGGCTACAGTCCAAGGGGTCACAAAGAGTTGGACTGAGTGATGGAGCACATACGAATCTTTACTTGTGTGCCAGACACCAGAGCCTTAGGACCATTTTCTACCACTTTGCCCACTTAGAAATGTCAGATAGCCTGCTACCACAGTTGTTCTATAACATGCAGTATTATACGCCCTGTAGTTATTTGTCCTTCTAAACTGCACTATTTTTTTATCACCTAGATCTTGTTAGGTAGGTGCCTATGTCTGTCCCTGTCTTACCTCATGAGTGGGCCTAGATTTACAGGGCATGTGGTCCACTGGTCAAACCTATCCCAAAGCACCTCTCGACTCAAGGCCACATTCTATCCTGAGACAAAATGTCATCACTGACACTGGGAATGGAGTTAGGTTCAGGTGGAGTCTCTTTTATTTCAGGCTACAATGTGCAAATTGTGCTTTAATATGTTCTGTTTTGTTTAAAAGAATCAATTCAGGCATGTAATTTCAGAATAAGTTGTGTTCCATGGTTTTATATTCAATTTAGGCATTTTATTTTTTATTCATTTTTGGCACATCAATTTAGAGTGAGATTATGTTTTGGAATGCCTATAGAATTCTTTGGAGGATAAAATGGACTCCCATAAAAATCATCCCAAATATTAAAAAACTATTTAATTTCCAAAGAAAATAGCAAATGTAAGAGAGATTAGAAAGGCTTCTGGGGCTCCTAGAAATCAGGCCATGATATTTGACACAAATATTTTTCAGCTGCAATATAAAATATCAATATATAAAAAGTCACAGTGTTTCTATCCAGCAACAATGAATAATCCAAAAAGGAAATTATGGGATTGAAAACAACCTCATTTACAGTAGCAGAAACATAAAAAAATTCTTAGGAGTAAGTTTAACCAAGGAAACAAAGAACTTGTACCTTGAAAGCTACAAAACATTGCTTTAAAAAAAAAAGATACAAATAGAGAGACAGCCCATGGTCATGGATTGGAAGACATAATATGTTAAAGTGTCCATACTACTCAAAGTATAATACAAATTCAATGCAATTATCACCAAAATCCCAATGACATTTTTTCTTCAGAAATAGAAAAATCCTAAAATTCACATGGAATCTCAGAGGACCCCAAATGGCAAATCAACCTTGAGAGAGAAAAACAAAGCTAGAGGTCTCATTCTTCTTTATTTCAAAGCATATTACAAAACAATAGTAACAGAAACAGCATGGTACTGGCATAAAACCAGAGGTATAGGCCAATGGAGCAGAAAAAAGAAAAAGAAAAGTTCAGAATTAAACCCTTTAGCATACGGTCAAATAATCTTCAACAAAAGTGTCAAGACTACATAATGTCAAGAGTACATAATCTTCAACAAATGATGCTAAGAAAACTATATCTATATGCAAAGCAGGAAGTTGGACATGTACTCTACACTATATAACCCAAAAATTAACTCAAAATGGATTAAATACCTAATTTTAAGGTCTGAAACTATTAAAATCTTAGAAGAAAACATAGTCAAAAAGCTTCATAACATTGGATCTGGCAATGATTTCTTGGAGCCAAAAGCAAGAAATGCAAAACGTACAAATGGGAATACACCAAACTTAAAAAGGTCTCTTTAACAAGGAAAACAATCAAAAGAGTGAAACAGCACCCCATGGAATGGGAAATGTTTGTAAAGCATATATCTAATAAAGGATTAACACTTAGAATCTAAAAAGAACTAAAATTCAACAACAATGACAACAAAATGACTCAATTTTAAAATGGGAAAAGGGTTTGAACAGACATTTCTCTGAAGAGATATACAAATGGACAGCAAACATACAAAAAGATGTTCAACATCACTAATCACCATAGAAATGCAAATCAAGGCAATAAGGTATCACCTCATACCCATTAGAATGGCCACTATCAAAAACAAATGACAGGGCTTCCCTGGTGGTCCAGTGGGTAAGGACACTGCCTTGCAGTGCAAGGAGCACCGTTCGATCCCTGGCTGGACCGCTGTGTCCAACTATGGGGCCAGAGCTCTGGAACGCGAGCGCGGAGAGCTGGTGCTCTGCAGCGAGAGAGGCCACTGCGATGGGAGGCCCACACAGGCCAAAAGAAAAAGATGGGTGAAAATGAATAAATGAAAGACCAATAGAGTGGCCAAAAAAAAAAAAACAAATGATAGTGTTGATGAGGAGGAAGTCTCGAGGAGAACATTTGTCCAGTACTAGCTGGAATGGAAAATGGTGCAGCCACACTCGAAAACAGTGTGGTGACTCCTCAAAAAATTGAAAACAGAAATACCATATGATCCAGCAAGTCCTCTTCTTGGTATTTATCCAAAAGAACTGAAAAAAGGGTCTCAAACAAATATTTGCACAGGCATGTTCATTGTATCATTATTTACAATAGCCAAGAGGAATGATCTAGATGTCTTCTAAAGGATGAATGAATAAAGAAAGCATGTTATAAATATACGGTATAATGTTTTCTGATCTTAAGAAAGAAAGAGAGTAAATCCTGTCTTATGGGTAAACTTTGAGGACATTCTGCTGAGTAAAATAACCTAGCCACAAAGACACAAATACTGCATGATTCCACTTCAAAGAAGTATCTAAACAATCAAACTCTTACAATTAGAAAGTCAAATGGTGATTGCTAGGGGCTGTGGATAAGAGAAAAATAGGTGTTGTTAAATGGGTGTAGCTTCAGATTTGCAGGATGAAAGGTTCTAGTAATATGCTACAACAATATGGATATAGTTAACACAACTACAGTCTACACTTTAAAAAAAAGTTTAAGATGGTAAATTTATGCTTTATGTTTGTTATTTATGTTTTATGTTTTTAACACACAGAAAAGTTGAATTTGAAGGCTCTAACTGGAAATACTTTTGTATAATTTCAGCATCAAATGTAATAATGGTATGGATAATAACTTAGGGAGGCCATAAATAAATAGAGATAGTTGATAGAGAAAGGGAGGGAGAATGCTCTAATATATGTACAAACATTGAAATAAATTTTTAAATATGGATTTTATAAGCTCCAATATAATAACAGACTCATTGAGGATTTAAAACTATTCGGTGAAAGTTTGTTGAAGTCAGAATTTTTACATGGACTCAAGGTTGTTATTGTTGTTGAGTCGTTAAGTTGTATCCAACTCTTTTAAAACACCATGGACTGTAGTTTGCCAGGTTCCTCTGTTCATGGGATTTCCCAGATTGCCATTTCTTTCTCCTGGGGCTCTTTCCGGCCCAGGAATCAAACCCATGTCTCCTGCATTGGCAAGTGGATTCTTTACAAGTCACTGGGACCCAAGGTACTACCCAAAAAGCTCCTTATAACTAAAACTGAAGATTTAGCATTCAACAAGTCACCCAAAAGACAGTTGAATGTCTGGTCATCATGTGATACAATAAAAATTATAGAACATCATCTAGAATTCTTGCCAAGAAGGTTTAACCTTAGTCTAATCACAAATAATGATCAGATAAGCCCAGAATGTGAGACATTATACATGAAAATTTCCCTGAATGTTTCAAAAAGTTAAGGAAAAAAAAAGTTGCTGAGAGCAGGAAACTGTTCTAGGTAGAAAGATATTATAGAGACATAATTTAAACTCAAGTATTTATTGAGAACATTTAGACATTGCTAGCAGGCAAATACTGCATGATTCCACTTCAAAGAAGTATCTAAACAATCAAACTCTTACAATTAGAAAGTCAAATGGTGATTGCTAGGGGCTGTGGATAAGAGAAAAATAGGTGTTGTTAAATGGGTGTAGCTTCAGATTTGCAGGATGAAAGGTTCTAGTAATATGCTACAACAATATGGATATAGTTAACACAACTACAGTCTACACTTTAAAAAAAAGTTTAAGATGGTAAATTTATGCTTTATGTTTGTTATTTATGTTTTATGTTTTTAACACACAGAAAAGTTGAATTTGAAGGCTCTAACTGGAAATACTTTTGTATAATTTCAGCATCAAATGTAATAATGGTATGGATAATAACTTAGGGAGGCCATAAATAAATAGAGATAGTTGATAGAGAAAGGGAGGGAGAATGCTCTAATATATGTACAAACATTGAAATAAATTTTTAAATATGGATTTTATAAGCTCCAATATAATAACAGACTCATTGAGGATTTAAAACTATTCGGTGAAAGTTTGTTGAAGTCAAAATTTTTTACATGGACTCAAGGTTGTTATTGTTGTTGAGTCGTTAAGTTGTATCCAACTCTTTAAAACACCATGGACTGTAGTTTGCCAGGTTCCTCTGTTCATGGGATTTCCCAGATTGCCATTTCTTTCTCCTGGGGCTCTTTCCGGCCCAGGAATCAAACCCATGTCTCCTGCATTGGCAAGTGGATTCTTTACAAGTCACTGGGACCCAAGGTACTACCCAAAAAGCTCCTTATAACTAAAACTGAAGATTTAGCATTCAACAAGTCACCCAAAAGACAGTTGAATGTCTGGTCATCATGTGATACAATAAAAATTATAGAACATCATCTAGAATTCTTGCCAAGAAGGTTTAACCTTAGTCTAATCACAAATAATGATCAGATAAGCCCAGAATGTGAGACATTATACATGAAAATTTCCCTGAATGTTTCAAAAAGTTAAGGAAAAAAAAAGTTGCTGAGAGCAGGAAACTGTTCTAGGTAGAAAGATATTATAGAGACATAATTTAAACTCAAGATATGTATCTTGATTGGATCTTGGCTTCATAAAGACAACTAGTAATAAAAGAAACTTGGGGGGGACTATTGAAGAAATTTGGTTATGAAATGCATATGATTTGATATTTTTGAATTATTGTTAATTTTCTTATGTATAATAATGGTTACATAGGAGAATCATTATTCTTAGAAGTGACATGGTTATGTATTTGGAGTTGAGGTGAAATAATTTCAGCAGTATACATTCAAATCATTCACCAAATACTATATATCACTGGAGAGAGAAGGGCACATATGACAAAATCATAGAAACCAGTGGGTCTGTATAAACGGAACAGTGTTCAACTGCTATAATTTCCAAAATGAAAAACCAGAGGACATTAAAGAAATACAGATTTCCACTATAATTGTTTTGAGGAAGTAGAGGAAGAAAATATATTGTGTGAGAACAATCTTCTCAAATACTGGGTTGGCCAAAAAGTCTGTTAGGGCCTGTCTGTAAGATGGTGTGGAAAAACTCGAACAAACTTTTAGGCCAAACCAAGATCTTTATATACCCTTGCTTTTTCGTTCAGTGTCCACTCCCTACTGCAGCTACCATTTTCTCCTTCTCATCCTCTCTCCTGCTCTCTTCCTCACTCCTTCATTCACTCCAAGTATTCACACACATAGACACTACACTAACACACATAAGCACACATCTCTTGTATAAAAATCCATCCAGAGCACTCACTGCCTTCTCCAAAACAAAAGCTAGGTAATCCGCCCAGCATCACAACAAGGGATGCATATTCCTTTGAAAGGAGTTTGGTTGGCATGGTGAAGAAAATGCTGCATTCATCCCTATCAACAAAGATGGCAACATGAATCCATGGGCCAGGTGAGGTTCCTGCTTTCTCAGTCCACCACGGGCAGTCCCAAACATTTGGCTGCTCAATGGGAGAATCTGGGGAAACCATTTGGAGTTAGTTGGAGGTTGAATCCCAGGCCAGCTGAGTTAGGAACAATCGCAGTCTAAAACTTTACCAAAGCAGCAAAGTAAACAAAGGAGACAATAGACTCGGAGAGCTCAGGACATTTTGAAATTTTAATTTTCTTATGTATAATAATGGTTAACAATAGCTTGAGGACTTCATAAAGACAACTAGTAATAAAAGAAACTTGGGGGGGACTATTGAAGAAATTTGGTTATGAAATGCATATGATTTGATATTTTTGAATTATTGTTAATTTTCTTATGTATAATAATGGTTACATAGGAGAATCATTATTCTTAGAAGTGACATGGTTATGTATTTGGAGTTGAGGTGAAATAATTTCAGCAGTATACATTCAAATCATTCACCAAATACTATATATCACTGGAGAGAGAAGGGCACATATGACAAAATCATAGAAACCAGTGGGTCTGTATAAACGGAACAGTGTTCAACTGCTATAATTTCCAAAATGAAAAACCAGAGGACATTAAAGAAATACAGATTTCCACTATAATTGTTTTGAGGAAGTAGAGGAAGAAAATATATTGTGTGAGAACAATCTTCTCAAATACTGGGTTGGCCAAAAAGTCTGTTAGGGCCTGTCTGTAAGATGGTGTGGAAAAACTCGAACAAACTTTTAGGCCAAACCAAGATCTTTATATACCCTTGCTTTTTCGTTCAGTGTCCACTCCCTACTGCAGCTACCATTTTCTCCTTCTCATCCTCTCTCCTGCTCTCTTCCTCACTCCTTCATTCACTCCAAGTATTCACACACATAGACACTACACTAACACACATAAGCACACATCTCTTGTATAAAAATCCATCCAGAGCACTCACTGCCTTCTCCAAAACAAAAGCTAGGTAATCCGCCCAGCATCACAACAAGGGATGCATATTCCTTTGAAAGGAGTTTGGTTGGCATGGTGAAGAAAATGCTGCATTCATCCCTATCAACAAAGATGGCAACATGAATCCATGGGCCAGGTGAGGTTCCTGCTTTCTCAGTCCACCACGGGCAGTCCCAAACATTTGGCTGCTCAATGGGAGAATCTGGGGAAACCATTTGGAGTTAGTTGGAGGTTGAATCCCAGGCCAGCTGAGTTAGGAACAATCGCAGTCTAAAACTTTACCAAAGCAGCAAAGTAAACAAAGGAGACAATAGACTCGGAGAGCTCAGGACACAAAAAAATTAAGCCCCCAAGTACTACAGGCGTTTCTAGTGTCACTTCTGTGCTAAAAGAGCAAAATGATAAATGCTCAGGAACACTTCTTACACCTTACAGCCCTTGAGTGATATCTAGATTCAGAAGGGAAAAAGTAGCTTCACTGCGGGCAGAACTAATGATTAGGAAAGAGAAAGTGAGGATATTAGTTGCTCTGTCCTGTCCAACTCTTTGCAACCCAATGGACTGCAGCCCACCAGGGCTCTTTGGTCCAAGGAATTCCCCAGGAATGAAAATACTGGAATGAGTAGCCATTTCCTACTTCAGGGTATCTTCCCAAACTCAGAATCAAACCAGGTCTCACTCACTATAGGCAGATTCTTTACCATCTGAGCCACCACAGAAGTCCAATGATTAGGAAGGGACAGACTAAATAGTCTAAAGATGTTTGGTTATGAAAATACTAGACCTCAGAGTCAGATCCTTCAGTGACAAAAGTTTACTACAAGCTTAGTTTGCTGTGCTGTTTCATCCCTAAAATTGTCAATAGACTAATGCATAAAAGGCCAAGGGCTTTAAATATTTGTTGTTATTGGCACTGAAACATCCATATTTGCACACATGAGACCCACAGGGTCATGCAGAGAGTTGGAAATTATCTTCTGTCCTTGCTGAATTTCTTTCAGTATGTGTGAGGTAATGCCAGACTTCTTTTAAAGCTACCTCATTCAATTAGAGAAGAATGGGGTGATGATTAGTCATTTTCCTCCAGCAAACCCCACTCTGCTGACTTCACCAGCCAAAGCCTTCATGTGAAGTACAAAGCATTCAAGACTGTGGGCTATCCCCCCATCACAACAAGGGATGCATATTCCTTTGAAAGGAGTTTGGTTGGCATGGTGAAGAAAATGCTGCATTCATCCCTATCAACAAAGATGGCAACATGAATCCATGGGCCAGGTGAGGTTCCTGCTTTCTCAGTCCACCACGGGCAGTCCCAAACATTTGGCTGCTCAATGGGAGAATCTGGGGAAACCATTTGGAGTTAGTTGGAGGTTGAATCCCAGGCCAGCTGAGTTAGGAACAATCGCAGTCTAAAACTTTACCAAAGCAGCAAAGTAAACAAAGGAGACAATAGACTCGGAGAGCTCAGGACACAAAAAAATTAAGCCCCCAAGTACTACAGGCGTTTCTAGTGTCACTTCTGTGCTAAAAGAGCAAAATGATAAATGCTCAGGAACACTTCTTACACCTTACAGCCCTTGAGTGATATCTAGATTCAGAAGGGAAAAAGTAGCTTCACTGCGGGCAGAACTAATGATTAGGAAAGAGAAAGTGAGGATATTAGTTGCTCTGTCCTGTCCAACTCTTTGCAACCCAATGGACTGCAGCCCACCAGGGCTCTTTGGTCCAAGGAATTCCCCAGGAATGAAAATACTGGAATGAGTAGCCATTTCCTACTTCAGGGTATCTTCCCAAACTCAGAATCAAACCAGGTCTCACTCACTATAGGCAGATTCTTTACCATCTGAGCCACCACAGAAGTCCAATGATTAGGAAGGGACAGACTAAATAGTCTAAAGATGTTTGGTTATGAAAATACTAGACCTCAGAGTCAGATCCTTCAGTGACAAAAGTTTACTACAAGCTTAGTTTGCTGTGCTGTTTCATCCCTAAAATTGTCAATAGACTAATGCATAAAAGGCCAAGGGCTTTAAATATTTGTTGTTATTGGCACTGAAACATCCATATTTGCACACATGAGACCCACAGGGTCATGCAGAGAGTTGGAAATTATCTTCTGTCCTTGCTGAATTTCTTTCAGTATGTGTGAGGTAATGCCAGACTTCTTTTAAAGCTACCTCATTCAATTAGAGAAGAATGGGGTGATGATTAGTCATTTTCCTCCAGCAAACCCCACTCTGCTGACTTCACCAGCCAAAGCCTTCATGTGAAGTACAAAGCATTCAAGACTGTGGGCATCTCCTAACATATCCAGTAGGAGCATTTCTCACTAAGTGCCATTGTGACACAGTGGGGTAGGTTAGGTCCTAAAGGAGTAAACCCTGATTGATTTAGGACTACTTATTATTGCTCTGCATTCTCAATGTCTCTGTGGTCATGGCTACATGTTTATTCTGTCCTAAAGTTGCATGTTTGTGGCTGAAGAACTATCTGTAGGGCCATCCCTTCAGCTGCTATACCATCAGTATACAGCAGTGGAGCAAATTAGCAATAGATTTAAGCAGGTAGAATACAACAGATATCTCACATACAGAGAAAACAACCAAACTAAAAACAGTGAAAATAAAACAGAAAAGTGCAACTGTGTAGAATGAGCGTAAAATGCAATGATCACCAATTACGTCGAAGCAGAACTGAATGACTTCTTAGATGGTCAACTGGGAAAAACTTCCTCTGTTGAAAATAAAAGGAAATGTACCTAAGGGAAAAAAACTCCATTTATCGGAATGAGGATCGGCAAAAACTAGCAAGAGGCTGGTGCTACCCTGCAGAAAGAAAACTTGACACTTGACTTCCTCCCAATAATATGCTTATTTTGAAGCAGTGCTATATATATATATATATATATATATATATATATGTATGTATGTATAGACAAGAACTAAAATTCTTAGGTTAATGTATTCATCCCAAATTATTTCATTTATTCAATTTATTTACAGAGCTAAATTGAGACAAATCACTCTTTAAATAAAAGTCAGTGTGTTTTTAGAGATCCAAAAATGTAATTCTGTGCTTTAGAACACACCATGCCACATCTGAAATCATGTTTGTTAAGATGTCTCTAAAGCAGCAGTTAGCAAGCTGTGTTTGGGGAAATGCAAAAGCATTACAAAATATTAAAAAAGAGTGTTAATTTTTTCCAAATTCCTAAAACGATGTAATTTAAAACATATATTTATGACATCATCTGCTTTATGATTGGAGGGTTTTTTTTTAATCAAAAACAATAAATTTGAAAGGCTGCAGTTCATTTCACTAAAGCTACAGCTCTCCAGAACAAAAGCCTCAAGACATGCTATAATAAAAAATGTTCTTTTGTCAATTATGGGAGGAATTCTGGCCTCATAGCTGCAAGATCCCTGAGAGACAATTTTCAACACTATGTCATAGAGCTCCAGGTATGTGGTCATATGTACTTCCCTATGGAGCCTCTTGCATTTTTCTCAATGTCTCTTTTTTTGGTCATGGCTACATGTTTATTCTGTCCTAAAGTTGCATGTTTGTGGCTGAAGAACTATCTGTAGGGCCATCCCTTCAGCTGCTATACCATCAGTATACAGCAGTGGAGCAAATTAGCAATAGATTTAAGCAGGTAGAATACAACAGATATCTCACATACAGAGAAAACAACCAAACTAAAAACAGTGAAAATAAAACAGAAAAGTGCAACTGTGTAGAATGAGCGTAAAATGCAATGATCACCAATTACGTCGAAGCAGAACTGAATGACTTCTTAGATGGTCAACTGGGAAAAACTTCCTCTGTTGAAAATAAAAGGAAATGTACCTAAGGGAAAAAAACTCCATTTATCGGAATGAGGATCGGCAAAAACTAGCAAGAGGCTGGTGCTACCCTGCAGAAAGAAAACTTGACACTTGACTTCCTCCCAATAATATGCTTATTTTGAAGCAGTGCTATATATATATATATATATATATATATATATATGTATGTATGTATGTATAGACAAGAACTAAAATTCTTAGGTTAATGTATTCATCCCAAATTATTTCATTTATTCAATTTATTTACAGAGCTAAATTGAGACAAATCACTCTTTAAATAAAAGTCAGTGTGTTTTTAGAGATCCAAAAATGTAATTCTGTGCTTTAGAACACACCATGCCACATCTGAAATCATGTTTGTTAAGATGTCTCTAAAGCAGCAGTTAGCAAGCTGTGTTTGGGGAAATGCAAAAGCATTACAAAATATTAAAAAAGAGTGTTAATTTTTTCCAAATTCCTAAAACGATGTAATTTAAAACATATATTTATGACATCATCTGCTTTATGATTGGAGGGTTTTTTTTTAATCAAAAACAATAAATTTGAAAGGCTGCAGTTCATTTCACTAAAGCTACAGCTCTCCAGAACAAAAGCCTCAAGACATGCTATAATAAAAAATGTTCTTTTGTCAATTATGGGAGGAATTCTGGCCTCATAGCTGCAAGATCCCTGAGAGACAATTTTCAACACTATGTCATAGAGCTCCAGGTATGTGGTCATAATGTACTTCCCTATGGAGCCTCTCTAGGAATCAGTGCTCAGAGGCACACACGGGAAATCTTCCTGGAAGACAGCAGGTTTATAATGGTAGTTGAAATTTTAAACATGAATAAGATGGTGTATTAGTTTGCCAAGACTGCTTTAACAAAGTACCAATGTACTACAAACTGAGTACCATAAACCACAGAAACTGAATGTTGTCTCACAGGCTTGGATACTAAGAGTTTAATATCAATATGTCAGCAAGGATGGCTCCTTCTGAAGGCACTAAGGCTTTGTTTCAGGCTTCTGATCTAGCTTCCTGGGCTGTCGCTGCACACCTCCTCTCTTCACATGGAGGTCTCCCCATGTGACTGTCTCTTCCGGAGTTTCTCCTTCACGTTTTTTTTTTTTTGGCCTATTTTATTGTTTTTTTTATTTATTTATTTTTATCCATCTTTATTCTTTGGCCTGTGTGGGCCTCCCATTGTGGTGGCCTCTCTCATTGCAGAGCACCGGCTCTGGGTGCATGTGCTCCAGAGCACTGGCTTATAATTGGACTTACTGGTCCAGCCACTTTGCGGCACGTGGGATCTTCCTGGGCCAGATATGGAACCAGTGCCACTTGCACTGCAAGGCAGACTCTCACTGGACCACCAGGGAAGCCCTCTCCTTCACATTTTACTCATTGCAAGCAATTCTATTGTTAACGCACACTTCAGTGTAGCATTTTCAAATTTGAGAGCGGAGAAGAAACTACTGTTACTGAAAAGAAATGTCGGCAGTGTTTCTTAGTTATGACTTTAATATATTCTAGAGAACTGGAAGCTAGAGATTCTGATGCATATTCTGCTATACATCCAAGTAAAACTAGAGAGATGAGCTTCCCAGGTGGTGTTGTAGTGAAGAATCCACCTGCCAATGCAGGAGACAGGAGAGATGTGGGTTCGATCCCTGGGTCAGGAAGATCCCCTGCCGTAGGAAACAGCAAACCACTCCAGTATTCTTGCCTGGAAAATTCCATGAACAGAAGAGTCTGTCAGGCTACAATCTATGGGGTCACAAAGAGTTGGACACAGCTGAGCAACTGAGCATAGACAGATAGATAGATATAGATATTGCCTTGTGCTATGTCCAATTAATTTCAACAAGACTATAAGTCCCTAGAGAGCAACAGTATATTTCATATCAATTTTATAACATCAGTACACATGCTCAGTAGAAGCTTATTTAAGAGATTACATTATTGCCTACTTTCCAAGGATTAATATCAAATAATCATAACTAGCAAAGTCATCCAGAATTCTACATTAAAGAAAAGAAGGTTGAGTCTTCTCCCCAAGGCTTCTCTAACTATAAAGCATATATAAAACGTTAGGACTTTTCACCATTGAAACCTCTGTCACCCCTTGGCTCCTGCCTATTCTCTTCCCATACTTTCTGATGACTATTTGTTGGCTTCCTCAGCCAGTTCACATCACTGCCCCTTACATGCTGGAATTCCCCAATGTTCTCTGCTTGGCCTAGTTCATATTTCCAAGTTATTTCCCTAGACAATATTCACACAGTTCCACTGTCAACTCCAGAGCTAATTATGCTTAAGTATACCTCTCCAGCTCTGATCTCTTTCCCCAAGCTCAGAGACAAATGCTCAGTTTTCACTGAGCCCCCACTTAAAATCATTATTCTCCCTAAAAACATTGATCCATTCTTCTGTAACCTGTGTTTTTGGGAAATAAGAGTACACACCAGTCATCTTTGTTTTGCTCCTCTCCTTCCCCTCATGCAAGCCATGGTGAAGTTCTAGAGATTCTGTCTCCACGCACCATCTATCCTGCCCTTCCCTTCTCTTCTATGGTTATTAACGCTGCTCAGTGTAGACCCAGGACCTATGCCTGGAGTTTGATCATTTACCTCACTTTCTTGACCTCCCTCCTCATTCTCTTGCCATCCCAACTAGTTTTCAGATTGCACTTCTGCTGAATCTCTTCCATTTATCCCTTCAAATCTACTCCCCACCTTTGCCATGTTTATCTGTCCATGGTATTTCTCAGGCAAGCACACTGGAGTGGGTTGCCATTTCCTACTCCAGGGTATCTTCCTGACCTAGGAATTAAATCCATGTCTCTTGTGTCCTCTGCACTGGCAGGGAGATTCTTTACCACTGACTCACCTTGGAAGCCTCATTTTAAGTGATAGGCTATGTACTAATATTTGGGTGTATTCACATGAAAATGTTCCCTGTTGTGACACGTGTTTTAAGTGCATCAAAAGAACAGCTCTCTGTGTTGGCCAGAGTTTCTAGGAGGAAATGCAACTTGAGCTGGATGCTGTACACAGCTATAGTTCTGCCACGTATGCAAAATCCAGTGTATCCCCAATCAAACAGTAACCTGTATGCAGTTGGGCATCATCAGAACATGAAGATATTGAGAGGAAAATACAGATGGCACAATTAAAATGGAGGGCTTATATATCATTCTTATGAAACAAAAAAAATATTCAATAAACATCTTTCTTAGAATGACTTAATGTTTTAACTTCAGTGGAGAGAAAACTGGGGACAAATGGAAGAGTCACAGATGGAGTTAAGTCAGAATATTCTTTTATGCTTTGACACATAACTCCGTGAACTGGGAAAGGAAGTTGAGAAATTTCCCCAAGAGAATCAAGGAATCTCTTCCCTCGTTAGGCTGTGTTGAGAACGTTGAGCAAATGCTACCCCCAGATTTTCTCAATACTAATATCCAAATGTATCTGACTCTCCCGGTCGACAAGCAAATTTGAGACACAGATATCAACAACTGCAAAAGATACTAACCCTTGAGCACTTGGTTTCTGTCTTAGGCTAGAGTTAGCCTAAATGCACATCAAGTTGAGCAAATTGAGTAAGGTCCGAAACACATTTTAAACTTTTTTACAGGCAATACTTAGAAGTGCTTACATTACTTGGATGGCAATGGTGAAACTGGACAATGTCTATACTATACCAAGTGATGAAAGTAAAGACTTTAGAGGCAATCATGAGTTTAAGGATATATATACCAAATCAGCCCAAATCGTAGGAAAGGAAAGGAAGCAAAACAGCTCATCAGGCAGTATTTGGGTTATAAGATTAACTACAATTAGGTATTTGAAAACAATAAAAGTATTGTTTATCTCAGGCACCCTGAGGTTGCCATTTCCTACAGGGTATCTTCCTGACCTAGGAATTAAATCCATGTCTCTTGTGTCTCTGCACTGGCAGGGAGATTCTTTACCACTGACTCACCTTGGAAGCCTCATTTTAAGTGATAGGCTATGTACTAATATTTGGGTGTATTCACATGAAAATGTTCCCTGTTGTGACACGTGTTTTAAGTGCATCAAAAGAACAGCTCTCTGTGTTGGCCAGAGTTTCTAGGAGGAAATGCAACTTGAGCTGGATGCTGTACACAGCTATAGTTCTGCCACGTATGCAAAATCCAGTGTATCCCCAATCAAACAGTAACCTGTATGCAGTTGGGCATCATCAGAACATGAAGATATTGAGAGGAAAATACAGATGGCACAATTAAAATGGAGGGCTTATATATCATTCTTATGAAACAAAAAAAATATTCAATAAACATCTTTCTTAGAATGACTTAATGTTTTAACTTCAGTGGAGAGAAAACTGGGGACAAATGGAAGAGTCACAGATGGAGTTAAGTCAGAATATTCTTTTATGCTTTGACACATAACTCCGTGAACTGGGAAAGGAAGTTGAGAAATTTCCCCAAGAGAATCAAGGAATCTCTTCCCTCGTTAGGCTGTGTTGAGAACGTTGAGCAAATGCTACCCCCAGATTTTCTCAATACTAATATCCAAATGTATCTGACTCTCCCGGTCGACAAGCAAATTTGAGACACAGATATCAACAACTGCAAAAGATACTAACCCTTGAGCACTTGGTTTCTGTCTTAGGCTAGAGTTAGCCTAAATGCACATCAAGTTGAGCAAATTGAGTAAGGTCCGAAACACATTTTAAACTTTTTTACAGGCAATACTTAGAAGTGCTTACATTACTTGGATGGCAATGGTGAAACTGGACAATGTCTATACTATACCAAGTGATGAAAGTAAAGACTTTAGAGGCAATCATGAGTTTAAGGATATATATACCAAATCAGCCCAAATCGTAGGAAAGGAAAGGAAGCAAAAACAGCTCATCAGGCAAGTATTTGGGTTATAAGATTAACTACAATTAGGTATTTGAAAACAATAAAAGTATTGACAAAAGTTGTCAATTTTTAGGGGCTTTCCTAGCAGTTCAGTGGCTAGAATTGCTCGTCCTCTTACAGGGGGCACACGCAGGTTTGATCCCTGGTCAGGGAACTAAGATCTCACAGGCTATGCAGGCATGGCCAAAAAAATAAAAAAATAAAAAAAATTAAAACACACACAGACAAAACAAAACTTTTCACTTTTTGTCAAACTGTTAAATGTCTTTATACATCAAGTTGAAAGTCACTACTTCAAACCAGCCCTGAAGAAAGCAGCATTGTCAGCCACACATGCTCAGTGTTCTGTTGGACATCTGGCTTCTCATACCTACAGGCAGAGGAAATGCTCAATGTGAAGGGAAGGACAGTGGGACAAAGGGTATTAGCTATGTGCTCGGAACGTCTGAGCTCATCTAGGATTTCCCTTGAATCAGGCTTTTTCTTCAAGTAAGGGCCAGGGATCCAAGGCTGTGTGGGGGTGATGAGAGGGCAAAGCCCAGACCAAGGAAGAAAACATGCATACCAGGCGGGATTGCCCATTTACCAACTCCTTGTCATTGCCATCTCTAATTTCATGGAACTCTTTCTTGCCTCTCTGCGCATTTCTCTTCCCACAATCTCCACAGTTTCCACAACCCACAGCCCTTCCTCACTCCCCACCCAACCCGCTACTGGCTGGACACATGATTAGCTTGAAGGCAAACAGAGATGCTGAAGTCAGAGGTGGGCCATCACAGAAGTGATTCCATTTGTTTCCATTCTTTGATAATTTTTTAAACTACAGGGGACTGCTTCTTTTGGAAATGACAGCCAACAAAAGATGCCCAGAAATCTAGATCATTTCTTTGCACTTACTTAGTGGGAACTCAGTCCATTGTTAATTGGTAGTCATACTTAGTTCTGTAAGTTGGATTTGAAAATCACATTATTCAGAAACCTGGATTATATTTCCTCCTTGTAAATACATAATTATAGCTCCAACTTGGAGGCAAAACCTTTGTTTTATAGAAAGAAATAAAAGTGTGCTTTAGTTTGACAGTACATTAAAAAGTCATTTTTATGAACATCTGCTATATTTATTAAATATTTTTCTTAAAAGCTATTTTATACCACAATTATACCCACACGGGATTGATCAAAACCATCCCCTTTTTCTTGGTTTCTATAGAGTTTGATTTACTACACAACAAACTTCAACATAGTGTTAATACTTTTATTGTAGCAGGAAGTCAATGCACCTTTAAATTAAAAGAAGTAACAGCCAGAGACACTAACTGTCTTGTTACTTCTTTCCCCTACAAACCAAAAAAGTGGCTTTGTTTTATCAGAAAGGAATTCTGTACTGAATTTTGTAGTCAATTATCTTTGTCTTTGTTTCCCTTATGTGGGGCTCTGAACTGAAAGAGGACCGTTGCAAGCATAAGGAAGCTTAAGCACATGTTTGCGGTTTGGAGCTAAGATGGCGCCTACAGGAAGAGAGGAGGGCGTGATCTAAATTGTTAAGTGATTGTCAAAATGTCTGATTGGTTCCCCTGGTTTCCACGCTCGTGGATGATTGCTTGACCTTTAGCTTGATTGGTGTAACCTATAGGAAGTCCCGTGCAAAACCCCCTTCACTTGCCTATAAAAGCTGTGAGTCTGCACTAATAAAACGGAACTGCTTTAAGGGAACCCCTGTCGCGTCTGATTGTCTCCCGCTTGTGGGGGAGGAGGGGGCGGGGGTGCGGGGCTGGCTTGGCGGGCAGCAGACTCACCTCTCTCCGAGATATCCCGGTTCAGCCGGGGGCAATCCCGCTGCCTTCCTTTCTGTGGAAGGCCCCCGCACCTTAAAGTAGCATTACTTAGATACTGTAGTTATAAACAAACTAAAATATATATCCTTTCTTTTGAAGATACCACTAAAATGTGAAAAAGCATTATAATATCTTGGGAATAAGATGTATTTTCTATGAGTGATAATGTTGTTGTTAATTGCTAAAATAAAATTGAATGATTGACCTATCATATTAAAAGTATATATGAGGTCTTCTCTGGTGGTCCAGTGGGTAAAAACACTGCCTTGCAGTGCAAGGGGCACCAGTTTGATCCCTGGCCTGGGAAGATCCCACGTGCCACGGAGCGGCTGGGCCAATTTGTCCAACTACCGAACCCGGGCTCTGGAGCACGTGCACCCAGAGCCGGTGCTCTGCAACGAGAGAAGCCACTGCAATGGGAGACCCACATAGACCAAAGAACAAAGATGGAAATAAATGAAAGATCAATAGAAGTGGCCAAGAAAAATAAGTATATATAACGTTTCTACTTTATAATATTAGAAATTTTGAATGACCAGTTTGAATTCCTTCTGTCACTTAACCTTGAATCCTTTGTCCATAAACAAAAAACTCATTCTAAAATATTTCTGAATTTATTCTAGATCAACCATTGTATTAAGTCTTTATCACATTGCCTGAATATAAGAATAGAAGATGCCTATCACATCTAAGTTAATCATCTGAGCTTAGAAATTGCTACCAACTGCAATATTCTTGCCTGGAATACTCCATGGACAAGGGAACCTGGCAGCCTACAATCATGTCGCAAACAGTCAGACTGAGCCACTGAGTATGCACACATGCTCAGGGTATGGGGGAGAGAGACCAGTCACATTGTTCAACACAGAGAGAAGCATTAGTTTCTGAACCCCCAAGATCACAGCAGGATTACACTAGCGGAAATAAAGTGTGTGAAATAATAAGGCCTTTACCTAGAAGCCCAGGACCCAGCTTCACAAAGACAGTCTTTTTCACGCATGGTGAAATTATTCAACATATATAATGGCAATTATAAATATGTACAAGAGACCACTTCATCTGGTCTTGGTCTTAGTGCATCTCGTAATACCAGAATTTTGCAGTAAAACTTGTGACCACAGTGTGGTACAGTATCCTTGGGCATCTACACAGTCCTCTTTGATGGCATTCACCCTCCCCAGACTAACGCAGACCATCCCAAAGGTATATTGAAAATCAGTGGTATGGTACAAGCACAACAGTTACTTAGCTCTCTCTAGAATCTTGCTAGCAAGAGAGAAAAATAAACAAGGGAAAGAAAAAAACACGTATATATGAGGTCTTCTCTGGTGGTCCAGTGGGTAAAACACTGCCTTGCAGTGCAAGGGGCACCAGTTTGATCCCTGGCCTGGGAAGATCCCACGTGCCACGGAGCGGCTGGGCCAATTTGTCCAACTACCGAACCCGGGCTCTGGAGCACGTGCACCCAGAGCCGGTGCTCTGCAACGAGAGAAGCCACTGCAATGGGAGACCCACATAGACCAAAGAACAAAGATGGAAATAAATGAAAGATCAATAGAAGTGGCCAAGAAAAATAAGTATATATAACGTTTCTACTTTATAATATTAGAAATTTTGAATGACCAGTTTGAATTCCTTCTGTCACTTAACCTTGAATCCTTTGTCCATAAACAAAAAACTCATTCTAAGTATTTCTGAATTTAGTCTAGATCAACCATTGTATTAAGTCTTTATCACATTGCCTGAATATAAGAATAGAAGATGCCTATCACATCTAAGTTAATCATCTGAGCTTAGAAATTGCTACCAACTGCAATATTCTTGCCTGGAATACTCCATGGACAAGGGAACCTGGCAGCCTACAATCATGTCGCAAACAGTCAGACTGAGCCACTGAGTATGCACACATGCTCAGGGTATGGGGGAGAGAGACCAGTCACATTGTTCAACACAGAGAGAAGCATTAGTTTCTGAACCCCCAAGATCACAGCAGGATTACACTAGCGGAAATAAAGTGTGTGAAATAATAAGGCCTTTACCTAGAAGCCCAAGACCCAGCTTCACAAATACACTCTTTTTCACACATGGTGAAATTATTCAACATATATAATGGCAATTATAAATATGTACAAGAGACCACTTCATCTGGTCTTGGTCTTAGTGCATCTCGTAATACCAGAATTTTGCAGTAAAACTTGTGACCACAGTGTGGTACAGTATCCTTGGGCATCTACACAGTCCTCTTTGATGGCATTCACCCTCCCCAGACTAACGCAGACCATCCCAAAGGTATATTGAAAATCAGTGGTATGGTACAAGCACAACAGTTACTTAGCTCTCTCTAGAATCTTGCTAGCAAGAGAGAAAAATAAACAAGGGAGACAACAGTGCCAAATTTTCACACTGTTAAGATAAAACAGAGGAAGACAACTATCTCCATATTATTAACTCTGGTCTCATGTATTAGTTACATGTCTCACATTCATTCATCTTAACAAATACTGAGTACTAGCTTTATGCCTGTTACTATTCCAGGAGCTGAGGAAAGGATGTTATACGAAAGTTCCTGTTCACATGGAGCTGATATACTACAAGGGTTATCTTCTGTGTGACACTGAACAAGGTTGCTTTAAGAATGACCCTACTTGTGAGCTATTCCAGGCATACTCTATGTTTATTCAAAGTTAATGAGATGTGGCAGAAAGGACAGACTGCTTGGAAAACTCTCAATATTATGAGAAGTGAACACAGGAGAGATGAGAGAGTGCTCTGGTACAAAATTTGGGTCTTTCCCATGGGCCCATTTGCTAAATTTCAAAACAGAATTGACCCATGATATGGAAAATGTCATGGAGAGGGTAGAGGTCATTAGCAAATCACATAAGGTACAGAAAGTATCATGTTTATATCTACAGGATGATAACCATTCTTAAAATAATTATTCATTACTGATGACCTTGAATAATCCCTAGAGTCACTCCTAAATGGAGTCATAGATCATAAGTTATGTGTGTGAATGAAGCAAAAGACAGCAAAGAGTGAGTGGTAGGAGCCTACTTCTTTTAAAGCTGTTCAAACTTATTTTGTAAAATGCTTGCATGTATGCCAAGTCACTTCACTGGTGTCCAACTCTTTGCAACCCTACGGACTATAGCCTATCAGGCTCCTTTGCCCATGGAGAATCTCCAGGCAAGAATGCTGGTGTGGGTTGCCACTTCCTACACCAGGGGATCTTCCCCACCTAGGGATTGAACCCATGTCTCTTATGTCTCCTGCACTGGCAGGTAGGTTCTTTGCTTGCATTAGGAGGCCCTTTAAGAATGTTATACAGGCTAAATTAGGCCCAAAGTCTGCTGAATTTACAACCTCTGCCATCGTAGTATGAAAAACTAAACTGTTTAAATTATAAAAATAATCATAAAAATTATTATCATAAAAGTATTAGTATTGCAGCACTCTTATTTTTGACATTTTTAACACCTAGAATCTAGTCACTCTTCCTTTCCTAATCAAAGTCCATGTTTCCTTTAGGAAACAGAGGAATCTATCCTCTATTTTCTGTTTATGTGTTTTGAATGAGTCCCCTTCACCAGGAAGAGATGCATTTAACCTGTCATAAGCCAATCAAAGCATTATAGTCTCCCAGAAAGTGATTGGTTTGTAATAAGCAGATGAACCAAAGAGGCCTGATGCAATGCAATGAACTATTGTTTGTGAAAAACAGATGTTTTGTTTTTCACATTAGGTGTGAAAGTGGGGTACTGTAAACTCTGGAGGATCGTTCCTGTCCTTACAGAGCCAGAAGAGCAGAGTTTATCTGACAGCAAAACCTTGAACACAGCAAGTGGACACTAAATATTTATTGAGCAAATGAATGATTTGCATCAGTGTGTGAAGATCTGGGTTGCCATGTCAACTTTCTATCTCTATGGCACAATATCCTAAACTCTACAAGAAAAGGAATAGTCAAGATTGGCAGCTCTTATAGTATCAACAGAGAAGAACAAATACAATAGGCGCTCTCCTATCTGCAAGTTCTACATCTTTGGAGTCAACCAACCCCAATTAAAACTATCTAGGGGGAAAAAAATCCAGAAAGCTCCAAAAAGCAAAACTTGAATTTGCTGAGTATTAGTAACTATTCAAATAGCATTTATGCTGTACTTACAACTACTCAACACAGGATTTGCACTGTATTATCAATAAAACTAGAGATGATTTGAAGTACACCAGAAGGGGTGTGTAAGGTACGTACTACAGCATTTTGTATGAGGGACTTGAGGGTCACTGGATTTTGGTGCTCACAGGGGTTCTGGCAGCAATTCACCACAGACACTCAGGGATGACCGCACTGTAATCACCCTCCGGTGAGGGGGTATAAGCAGAAAAGCTTCCCACTGGTGAAAATTTTATTCAGGTTTCGTTTACTTTAAATATAGACATTTTATTCGTACATTACGTTATTAATAATAAACAAGCAAAACTGATGTTCCAGGAAATGTGCCATCATATAAACAAATTTTAAATTATAAAAATAATCATAAATTATTATCATAAAAGTATTAGTATTGCAGCACTCTTATTTTTGACATTTTTAACACCTAGAATCTAGTCACTCTTCCTTTCCTAATCAAAGTCCATGTTTCCTTTAGGAAACAGAGGAATCTATCCTCTATTTTCTGTTTATGTGTTTTGAATGAGTCCCCTTCACCAGGAAGAGATGCATTTAACCTGTCATAAGCCAATCAAAGCATTATAGTCTCCCAGAAAGTGATTGGTTTGTAATAAGCAGATGAACCAAAGAGGCCTGATGCAATGCAATGAACTATTGTTTGTGAAAAACAGATGTTTTGTTTTTCACATTAGGTGTGAAAGTGGGGTACTGTAAACTCTGGAGGATCGTTCCTGTCCTTACAGAGCCAGAAGAGCAGAGTTTATCTGACAGCAAAACCTTGAACACAGCAAGTGGACACTAAATATTTATTGAGCAAATGAATGATTTGCATCAGTGTGTGAAGATCTGGGTTGCCATGTCAACTTTCTATCTCTATGGCACAATATCCTAAACTCTACAAGAAAAGGAATAGTCAAGATTGGCAGCTCTTATAGTATCAACAGAGAAGAACAAATACAATAGGCGCTCTCCTATCTGCAAGTTCTACATCTTTGGAGTCAACCAACCCCGAATTAAAACTATCTAGGGGGAAAAAAATCCAGAAAGCTCCAAAAAGCAAAACTTGAATTTGCTGAGTATTAGTAACTATTCAAATAGCATTTATGCTGTACTTACAACTACTCAACACAGGATTTGCACTGTATTATCAATAAAACTAGAGATGATTTGAAGTACACCAGAAGGGGTGTGTAAGGTACGTACTACAGCATTTTGTATGAGGGACTTGAGGGTCACTGGATTTTGGTGCTCACAGGGGTTCTGGCAGCAATTCACCACAGACACTCAGGGATGACCGCACTGTAATCACCCTCCGGTGAGGGGGTATAAGCAGAAAAGCTTCCCACTGGTGAAAATTTTATTCAGGTTTCGTTTTACTTTAAATATAGACATTTTTATTTTCGTAACATTACGTTATTAATAATAAACAAGCAAAAACTGATGTTCCAGGGAAATGTGCATGTTTATTCTCTAGCTTCAAAAACTCCTGGAACATCACCTCTGACCTAGAGGTACTGAGGACCATGGGACCATACTATTCAGAAAGAGTGTCTATCACTAAAAGTCTGTTTATTTTCATTCCTGAGTACTTGACTTTCCAGACATCTTCTTAACAATTTACAAGTAAAACAGCAATATTATTGAGCTCCTATAATCCGAGTTAAGAAAACATATCCAAATAAGCAGCTCTTGAAAATTCAATGGGACTCCTTTCTTCTGTCTGCCTACTTCTTATCACCATCATTCACAAACTACTGCTTACCTTCCCCTATTTGGGCCACTGAAATTATAATACAAATTTAAAGACTGCTACCCAACCAGTGTAAGTAAGCAATCCTGTCTCTCCTCACCCAAGATGTAAATAC
Source organism: Tragulus kanchil (assembly GCA_022376925.1). Classification (NCBI taxonomy): domain Eukaryota; kingdom Metazoa; phylum Chordata; class Mammalia; order Artiodactyla; family Tragulidae; genus Tragulus; species Tragulus kanchil. The sequence continues at coordinate 68,047,522 of JAIOJX010000003.1, read as the reverse complement.
ATGTGTCAAGTGCTTTATATATATATTAAAAAAAAAAAGACATAAAAAGATCAATCTCTTAGTCTTTCACAGGTCAATAGATTGATTTTCCCACCTCATTTCAACCAAAAAAAGAGGAGGGAATGATAAACAAGTTCTTATCTCCATAAGAAGTTTATTTCAGTGTGTCCAGTTCTATGAACACAATATGAATTCTGTGAGGCAAAGTGGCGCCCCAAGTCCTGAGGACATTCTGAGAAGTTGAAGAGCACTTGTGGAAACAGCATGTTATGGAGACATTTAAAATGAATCTTGAATTTTCCAGCATAATGTACATTTTCTGGAACACTCAACTCTTCCCCAGGCAGAAGTCAGAATGTTTATAGCTTTGAGCCTCACTGTTTGTAAATGGAAAGTTGGACTCAGAATTCATAATCTCTGATCAAGCTGCTGTTTTTTTTAACCCAAAATTGGGGGAAAAAACAGTGGGTTCTCTCATACTGAACCATAAACACATGTTAGGTTATGTGTAATAAATTCCCTAACATTGCACTTCTTTTGAAGGAAAGGATGAGGGATGTAATTGAATATGTTGAGCTGAAACCTAAAAGAGTCTGGTTGACATATTCAGTTAAAAATGAAAAGAAATCCCTATAAATACTGTACCATATGTATTTCATAGTTTTATTTTTATGTGTCAGCATTAGCATTTGGAAGCTAGAAGGACCTCACAGATCACTGAATCCAATCCCTTCTTTAAAAAAGCAAAATCTGAAAGCCCCTGAAGCAAAGTGACTTAGCATCATATACTGTCAACAGAGAAAACAGGCTGTAGTTTCCCAATTTCTAATGTAGCATTACTTTCCTACATAAAGGATTGTGTAGAACATACACCAGTTCTGTATGTTAACCACTAGCCAGTTCTGCAGGTCATACAGGTTGTGACAGACCACGTTAAACCCATCTGAATTCTACTTCTCAGTGTCTTCATCACTGTAGACATAAGTGATCTGTCATTATGCGGACACGGGACTCTGCTCACTGAACCACTTTCCCCCACTTTCTCCTGCCCATGAATAAATGCTTTTGACTAAGCCAGGAAGCTCAGAATGCCTTTGACTAAACCAGAAAATACTGGTTCATTTAAAAAAAAAAAAAAGACAGAAAAGTCTGACTTTGCTGAGTCAAGAAGATTAGCCTTTATTACAAGCTAGGAGGAAAAGCCATGGGTCAGAGTGTAATAGGCACACTTTCCAGTTTCTGTATTTGACACTTTAACAAAAGAGAGGTTCTTATTCGAGTTGCATTATGAACACAATATGAATTCTGTGAGGCAAAGTGGCCCAAGTCCTGAGGACATTCTGAGAAGTTGAAGAGCACTTGTGGAAACAGCATGTTATGGAGACATTTAAAATGAATCTTGAATTTTCCAGCATAATGTACATTTTCTGGAACACTCAACTCTTCCCCAGGCAGAAGTCAGAATGTTTATAGCTTTGAGCCTCACTGTTTGTAAATGGAAAGTTGGACTCAGAATTCATAATCTCTGATCAAGCTGCTGTTTTTTTTAACCCAAAATTGGGGGAAAAAACAGTGGGTTCTCTCATACTGAACCATAAACACATGTTAGGTTATGTGTAATAAATTCCCTAACATTGCACTTCTTTTGAAGGAAAGGATGAGGGATGTAATTGAATATGTTGAGCTGAAACCTAAAAGAGTCTGGTTGACATATTCAGTTAAAAATGAAAAGAAATCCCTATAAATACTGTACCATATGTATTTCATAGTTTTATTTTTATGTGTCAGCATTAGCATTTGGAAGCTAGAAGGACCTCACAGATCACTGAATCCAATCCCTTCTTTAAAAAAGCAAAATCTGAAAGCCCCTGAAGCAAAGTGACTTAGCATCATATACTGTCAACAGAGAAAACAGGCTGTAGTTTCCCAATTTCTAATGTAGCATTACTTTCCTACATAAAGGATTGTGTAGAACATACACCAGTTCTGTATGTTAACCACTAGCCAGTTCTGCAGGTCATACAGGTTGTGACAGACCACGTTAAACCCATCTGAATTCTACTTCTCAGTGTCTTCATCACTGTAGACATAAGTGATCTGTCATTATGCGGACACGGGACTCTGCTCACTGAACCACTTTCCCCCACTTTCTCCTGCCCATGAATAAATGCTTTTGACTAAGCCAGGAAGCTCAGAATGCCTTTGACTAAACCAGAAAATACTGGTTCATTTAAAAAAAAAAAAAAGACAGAAAAGTCTGACTTTGCTGAGTCAAGAAGATTAGCCTTTATTACAAGCTAGGAGGAAAAGCCATGGGTCAGAGTGTAATAGGCACACTTTCCAGTTTCTGTATTTGACACTTTGACCAGTTGGGGTCTTGCAGAATCTGGAGGAATTATTCCTCCCAGGACTAGTCAACTCATAAGGATAGTAAAGGTATGGCTTTCCTGTGCAAACCACTCAATTCAGAACCCATCACTCAACTAATTCCTCTTTGTCAGGTTCCCACATTCTGGCCCACTATCTCTCTGTCCTAACTACCCTCAGGTCAGGTACCACACAACTAGAGATGGCACTGAAAGCCCAGAGCCCACTGAAATTAATCAATTAAACTAGCAGGACCTAGACAGGCTTGTTCTGCCTTGCCTGTGACTTAAATCACGGTAGAGGCTGTTGCCACATTTCCCTTCACACTCTCTGCCTCCTGACTTACCCGGGTGCTTTTCCATGTGGCCCTCCAAGGCAACATGTGCTCCCTACATTTGGACACAATGAGTAACCACATAGTTTTTCAATAGAAGTCCTTTCCTCCTCTGCTGGTCTCACCACATCTAAGTAACAGTGATATCTACATTTTACAATACACAGGTCAAAGGCTAGGAAAACTATAGATGCCAGAGTCAGCGATAGACTTGACACAAACAAGAGAAAACAAGAGATAAGATGCAAGCAGGGAAAATGTGGCCAAGGTATGGCTTAGCTAGAACTCCTGCAAACCCTGAATTGATTGTGATATAATTTGGGTGCCCGCCTGTTAATTTGGGAGGGTTTCCTTAAAACAGCACACTAAGAACTTCTCCTTACTGCTGAACACACTGCTTAATAAGTGACATGTCAGGACTTTAACATTCCTAGACACAGACTCACTGCGTTTTCCCATGACCAGTGCCCTAGATCTCATCCACAACCGAACATTAAAATAGCCTCTTTAGTCATCTGTCTGCTTTTTTTTTTCCTTAAAAAAAAATGTCTTCCTTCTTTAATTCTATTCAATCTAAGTCACAGCTTGTATATTCATAAAAATTCTCCCCATTTCCTCCTTTCTTTCTCAATGAAATATTGAATCTCCACTGTTAACATTCAAAGTTCCTCAAATAGTGTCTCCAGTCTACCCTCCAGTCTTGATATCCACACATCCACTGTATTCACTATGACCTGGCTAAACTAAACCATTCACTGTTCCCAGCGCATTTTCCCCTGTCCTGAACCACTCCATTGTTAGAAGCACCTTTTAATGTATTTTACAGTATTGGTTATAGAGATATGCATATCTGGGTTTGAATTCTCGGCTGCTCCAGTGAACTGTTGTGCAGTCTTGGAAGTTTAAGGCTCCTTTTTCTCAATTTACTGTGGAATGAAAAATATCATGTTACAGGATTTGTATACAGGTTACATGAGAAAATACGTATATAGATCTCAGCACAAATTTGGTGTGAATTAATACTAGTTAATATCAGATATTATAATATTCCTAAACTTGAAATAGCATTTCTGAGCTTTCACAGTATAAAGTGAGGTGCTGCTGTGAAACCGAGGCTGTTGCCACATTTCCCTTCACACTCTCTGCCTCCTGACTTACCCGGGTGCTTTTCCATGTGGCCCTCCAAGGCAACATGTGCTCCCTACATTTGGACACAATGAGTAACCACATAGTTTTTCAATAGAAGTCCTTTCCTCCTCTGCTGGTCTCACCACATCTAAGTAACAGTGATATCTACATTTTACAATACACAGGTCAAAGGCTAGGAAAACTATAGATGCCAGAGTCAGCGATAGACTTGACACAAACAAGAGAAAACAAGAGATAAGATGCAAGCAGGGAAAATGTGGCCAAGGTATGGCTTAGCTAGAACTCCTGCAAACCCTGAATTGATTGTGATATAATTTGGGTGCCCGCCTGTTAATTTGGGAGGGTTTCCTTAAAACAGCACACTAAGAACTTCTCCTTACTGCTGAACACACTGCTTAATAAGTGACATGTCAGGACTTTAACATTCCTAGACACAGACTCACTGCGTTTTCCCATGACCAGTGCCCTAGATCTCATCCACAACCGAACATTAAAATAGCCTCTTTAGTCATCTGTCTGCTTTTTTTTTTCCTTAAAAAAAAATGTCTTCCTTCTTTAATTCTATTCAATCTAAGTCACAGCTTGTATATTCATAAAAATTCTCCCCATTTCCTCCTTTCTTTCTCAATGAAATATTGAATCTCCACTGTTAACATTCAAAGTTCCTCAAATAGTGTCTCCAGTCTACCCTCCAGTCTTGATATCCACACATCCACTGTATTCACTATGACCTGGCTAAACTAAACCATTCACTGTTCCCAGCGCATTTTCCCCTGTCCTGAACCACTCCATTGTTAGAAGCACCTTTTAATGTATTTTACAGTATTGGTTATAGAGATATGCATATCTGGGTTTGAATTCTCGGCTGCTCCAGTGAACTGTTGTGCAGTCTTGGAAGTTTAAGGCTCCTTTTTCTCAATTTACTGTGGAATGAAAAATATCATGTTACAGGATTTGTATACAGGTTACATGAGAAAATACGTATATAGATCTCAGCACAAATTTGGTGTGAATTAATACTAGTTAATATCAGATATTATAATATTCCTAAACTTGAAATAGCATTTCTGAGCTTTCACAGTATATCAAACACATTGTCAGTTGATACTTAAGAAACTCTGATGCATATCATAACTGTTGCCATTTTTTCAGCTGAATAAACTCAAACTGAAGAGAATTAACTTGTTCATATATTCAGATAAGAATTACAAAAGTGTCTTGCCTACTTCTTACTCTCACTCTTTTTTTTTCTCCACAGTACCACTGGCCTGCCACATAAAGTCATTTAGTGGAGAGACTGATTATTTTTATTGTCACAGGATTTATGAATTCTGTTTTAATTTATAAACTAACATTATTGAGTACTTGCTATGTACCTAATACATTTTTAAAGATATTTATATAAACTACATAATTTGAATATGACAGTGCTTCTGCAAGTTATATATTATACCCATTTTCAGGTCAGAAAATGGACAATCTCACATTTAAGGTAGATGTGATGTACATACATACTGGGTTAACTTGCAGTTCAAAAGAGTCATGCAATTGATAGCTATTGAATCAAACTTTAATTGGTATCTGGGAAATGCATCTTTCTCCTTATGCTAAAGATTGAAAAATAGTGAGATTTTATGGAAAACTCATTTGTGTGTGTGTCTATGTGTGTGTAGTTGTGCTTCCCAGGTAACTCAGTGGCAAAGAATCTGCCTGCCAATGCAGGAGACATGGGCTTGATTTCTGGGTTGGAAAGATCTCCTGGAGAAGGGGATACACTCCAGTACTGTCACCTGGAGAATTCACAGAGGAGCGTGGCAGGCTACAGTCCATGGGGTCACGGAGCATAGGACATAACTGAGCACATCATGTGTGTGTAGTTTCTGTGTTATGCATATTTTAATAAGCATTGTGACTTTCTTACAAAAATAACAGAAATCTTCAGTGAAAGCTGAGCAGTGGCTAATCTGGGATCAGAAGGGTGGGGAGGGGTGATAACCTTTCCAGCCTTCTTTGCAGCTAGTGGTGACCCTGTGGGAAGTTCTGACCAATGGGATGTTAGAGAAATGATGTCAGTAAGTTCCAAGACAAACTGTAAAGGCAAGTAGTGAAGTCTACTTTGTATACAGGTTACATGAGAAAATACGTATATAGATCTCAGCACAAATTTGGTGTGAATTAATACTAGTTAATATCAGATATTATAATATTCCTAAACTTGAAATAGCATTTCTGAGCTTTCACAGTATATCAAACACATTGTCAGTTGATACTTAAGAAACTCTGATGCATATCATAACTGTTGCCATTTTTTCAGCTGAATAAACTCAAACTGAAGAGAATTAACTTGTTCATATATTCAGATAAGAATTACAAAAGTGTCTTGCCTACTTCTTACTCTCACTCTTTTTTTTTCTCCACAGTACCACTGGCCTGCCACATAAAGTCATTTAGTGGAGAGACTGATTATTTTTATTGTCACAGGATTTATGAATTCTGTTTTAATTTATAAACTAACATTATTGAGTACTTGCTATGTACCTAATACATTTTTAAAGATATTTATATAAACTACATAATTTGAATATGACAGTGCTTCTGCAAGTTATATATTATACCCATTTTCAGGTCAGAAAATGGACAATCTCACATTTAAGGTAGATGTGATGTACATACATACTGGGTTAACTTGCAGTTCAAAAGAGTCATGCAATTGATAGCTATTGAATCAAACTTTAATTGGTATCTGGGAAATGCATCTTTCTCCTTATGCTAAAGATTGAAAAATAGTGAGATTTTATGGAAAACTCATTTGTGTGTGTGTCTATGTGTGTGTAGTTGTGCTTCCCAGGTAACTCAGTGGCAAAGAATCTGCCTGCCAATGCAGGAGACATGGGCTTGATTTCTGGGTTGGAAAGATCTCCTGGAGAAGGGGATACACTCCAGTACTGTCACCTGGAGAATTCACAGAGGAGCGTGGCAGGCTACAGTCCATGGGGTCACGGAGCATAGGACATAACTGAGCACATCATGTGTGTGTAGTTTCTGTGTTATGCATATTTTAATAAGCATTGTGACTTTCTTACAAAAATAACAGAAATCTTCAGTGAAAGCTGAGCAGTGGCTAATCTGGGATCAGAAGGGTGGGGAGGGGTGATAACCTTTCCAGCCTTCTTTGCAGCTAGTGGTGACCCTGTGGGAAGTTCTGACCAATGGGATGTTAGAGAAATGATGTCAGTAAGTTCCAAGACAAACTGTAAAGGCAAGTAGTGAAGTCTACTTCTGCCTCTCCCCCACCCTACTTAAGAATGAATCTCAAAATAGCCTGAGTGCCAGATAGCTACAGATCCCCCTTGCCAGTCCTAAACTCTAAATCCTAACTTTCACAGGACAAACAATTTATGTCTATCTACTTAAAACACTGTTATTTTGGTGCTGTATTACATATATAGCCTGATTATCATGATGCTTATTTCTTAAATATATACTAATGAGTAGGAGAAAGCTAAAGAAGAAAGAGGGGAACGATTGAAATATACTTTGAGGGATTTGTGGGTTAAGTATCAAGCCACAGAATTATGGAATTTCAAAACTGGGATAGAGCTTACCACTTATCTCACATTCAATATTCCTTCCAAACTTAGTGGAGTCACATGAAGATTACCAAAAAAAAAAAAAAATCTGCTGAATTACATGTGCTTATAACAAAATGTAGAACTCTGATACTTGTCACAGCTACATCTACGAATTAACTGCATATTACTTGGGTGGTGTCTATGCAAGCCAGTAATACAAGCTTTCAATGTGCTGGCTCCTTATGAGATGATGCAGGAAGGACAGAGCTGCCCGAGTCATGGCCAAAGTCCAAAGGGAGGTGTTAATCAAAGGAAAATCTTCAGGGGCTCATGTAGATTTACCACTTGGCACTACATCCACAGACTTTATTTGGTTCCTCAGTTTCAGAATACTTGGTCTCAATTCTTAGAAACTTGGAAAAGTGTTTTTTCCCACACATCCCTCACTGTACATCTCCAATGACCTGCTTCGTGGAAGCAGCACCAGATCACATGAAACTCATTATGGTTTTTAAACCATGTATATTAGAGGAGCTTCATGTCCATGGTTATGCAGACAAGTTGAGAGTGAGGTCACAGTTGCCGCACAAAATGACACTGCATTTTAATCTCATGTCTGTGCCAACTGTTTCGAAGGAAAACAGAAAATCAAAGACTCTGACTCCTTGATAATGCCTTGGGCAGCAGGAAGTTCAATACCATACTCTGAATTTGTGTTACACAGCATCTGCCCAGAGGCCTGAGCAACCATGATACCCATGCATTAGGCAGAAAACTTCCAAGAATTACAGTGAGATGTGTTATTCCCTTCTGTTCCTCAAAGTGCTAGGGTGTGTCAGAGGAGAACAAACTGGGAGCAACCAGGATCTTCCTGCCTCACTCCTGTGTCAGCCCAGACCCCTCCACGGCACAGAGACATGTACCAGCCCCCCAACACAAAAGCAAGGTTTCCCCTCCATCTTCCTGAAAGTATCCTCTGAAACTGATTGTAAATGACCAACTTAAAAGATGCTCTAAAAGCTACAGAGAGTGGTCAACTCTCTTCATCTAACGCCACTGCCTTCCTAAGCATTTGACTTATTTTTCTTTTAAAATGTGATTTGTGCAGTCCATTGAAGTGGAAATAACCTGTTACTAAATGCATTTTTATTAAAAAAGACAAATAAAAAGCAGAATTCCTTGGAAAGTCTTGCTTGACTTGTACTCTCCATTGGTCACATGCCCACACGCAAAAGCTATGACAATCCATCACATGTATTTTATTCCTTCAGAAGGCCAAACTTAAGAGTGGATATGTCACCACTTACCAAAAATAGAGGTATTAAATTGTACACCTCCACATCAACTGTATCTGTCACTTGTCATTATTTTTGTGTTGTAAGGAAAGAATATTGGCCTCTAAGTAAAATAAAATTTACTCATTCATAAAAAAACACTCTAATTATTTGGTTAAAGGCCAAATATTCAATTATTTGCATGAAAGGCCAAGTATTTTACAATTTTCTTCCTTATAATAATATTGACTTATGATAAAAATGTATAAAGAGGAAATTTTGTAACTATGTCTGATGATGCATATTAATTAGACTTATCATGATGATAATTTCTCAAAATAGGTCAATTATCTCAATTATCTCTTTTTAAAGTTTGAAAACTACATAAAATACACATAAGTGTAAGGAAGAAACAAATCTCACTGTAATGACAACATAGAAATTAAAAGAAAAATTCTGGTACATTTTATAATATTTTAACATAGTTCATATTTTATATTTAAAATTATATCACACTAGTTACCTATGTTCTAAGACATTATCTGTTTTCCTTAATATTTTCTTTGGATTATCTTTTGCTACATGGACTATGTTTTATTTAGTTTTAACTCCTTACAGTTTTTGGAAAAAAATCTTCTACCAGTGATGGTTAAAGTTTCTTCTAAAATTATTTCATTGTAATGCTGTTCTATCAAATGAAGAATAAAATGGATATCATTTAAGTCACTCTCTTTTTTTTTTTAAACATTTATTTATTTATTTATTTATTTATTGGGGGGTGGGGTGGGGAGGGAGGTAGGGCAGGTGGGCCACTTCTATTGGTCTTTCATTTGTCTATTTTTCATCCATCTTTGTTCTTTGGCCCCTGTGGGCCTCCCATCATGGTGGCCTCTGTTGTCGCAGAGCACCAGCTCTGGGCGCATGCGCTCCAGAGCTCTGGCTCGGTAACTGGACACATCAGTCCAGCCACTCCGTGGCACATGGGATCCTCCCAGGTCAGGGATCGAACCGGCACCCTTTGCACTGCAAGGTGGTGTCCTTACCCACTGGACCACCAGGGAAGCCCCACTCTCTTTAATATAGCAACAGAAAATGAAAATTTACTTTTCATCTGTCCCTTCCTGTTATGGTAGCTTCATAAGTCCTATTCAACATTATCTGTGAATATAACAGAAACAGCGGTTTTAAAATCATCTGTCCCTTCCTGTTATGGTAGCTTCATATGGCCTCTAAGTAAAATAAAATTTACTCATTCAAAAAAAACACTCTAATTATTTGGTTAAAGGCCAAATATTCAATTACTTGCATGAAAGGCCAAGTATTTTACAATTTTCTTCCTTATAATAATATTGACTTATGATAAAAATGTATAAAGAGGAAATTTTGTAACTATGTCTGATGATGCATATTAATTAGACTTATCATGATGATAATTTCTCAAAATAGGTCAATTATCTCAATTATCTCTTTTTAAAGTTTGAAAACTACATAAAATACACATAAGTGTAAGGAAGAAACAAATCTCACTGTAATGACAACATAGAAATTAAAAGAAAAATTCTGGTACATTTTATAATATTTTAACATAGTTCATATTTTATATTTAAAATTATATCACACTAGTTACCTATGTTCTAAGACATTATCTGTTTTCCTTAATATTTTCTTTGGATTATCTTTTGCTACATGGACTATGTTTTATTTAGTTTTAACTACTTACAGTCTTTGGAAAAAAATCTTCTACCAGTGATGGTTAAAGTTTCTTCTAAAATTATTTCATTGTAATGCTGTTCTATCAAATGAAGAATAAAATGGATATCATTTAAGTCACTCTCTTTTTTTTTTTAAACATTTATTTATTTATTTATTTATTTATTGGGGGGTGGGGTGGGGAGGGAGGTAGGGCAGGTGGGCCACTTCTATTGGTCTTTCATTTGTCTATTTTTCATCCATCTTTGTTCTTTGGCCCCTGTGGGCCTCCCATCATGGTGGCCTCTGTTGTCGCAGAGCACCAGCTCTGGGCGCATGCGCTCCAGAGCTCTGGCTCGGTAACTGGACACATCAGTCCAGCCACTCCGTGGCACATGGGATCCTCCCAGGTCAGGGATCGAACCGGCACCCTTTGCACTGCAAGGTGGTGTCCTTACCCACTGGACCACCAGGGAAGCCCCACTCTCTTTAATATAGCAACAGAAAATGAAAATTTACTTTTCATCTGTCCCTTCCTGTTATGGTAGCTTCATAAAGTCCTATTCAACATTATCTGTGAATATAACAGAAACAGCGGTTAAAATATCTGGCACAAATCACGGGAAACAGTTCATGAGTTTATCTCTATATAATTCACTGTAAACTGAGTATCTGTCTGAACCTTTATGTTTTATTTGTAAATAAATTGTGCAAAATAATTCCAAAGAACAAGATGTATTTTGTCCAGTACTGGAAGCATTTGTATCCAAATTCCTTCTCTAGTTTAAAAACATAGCTACTATTGAGTGACAATTTACTAAATGAATTTGCCTGCTTATCATCTCATATTTCTTTCCCTATATAGTCCCCTCCAGTTCATTCTATATATATAAAATTAATTCTATCTATTCTATTTTATTTTAGAGGTAACTGCGCTTTTCCCTTGTTTTCCTCCATTTTTTCCTTCCAACAGATTTGTTCTTTTTCTTTTTTTTTTTTTTTTTTAAATAGCGTTAATGCTTGAACTTTAATCATGCATTTTTATTGTTTAGTGATTTCTGAAGTTAATGTTTTAATCTCACTCATAAGCAATAGAAGCCTCTTAGGACCATGCATCCTTGGTGGCTCAGACAGTAAAGATTCTATCTTTAATGAGGGAGACCCAGGTTCAATCCCGCAGTCAGAAAAATTCCTTGGATAAAGGGATGACAACACACTCCAGTATTCCTGCCTGGAGAATTCCATGGACAAAGGAGCCTGGCAGGCTCAATTCATGATCAAAAACTTTACTTGGCATGACCAGTGATATGAAACTCTTAATAAGCTTCAAATCACAATTCATGTATTTTCTATAGCTATGTCTCCACTTCTGATGTCAGTTAGTATTCTGATCTTTGCTCACAATGAATTCATCCATACAACCTATGGACACAGACTTTAGTTTGAACAAAGGAGGACTAAGCTTTTAAGAATTACTCTAGCAAACTAAATCTGTGTCATAAAGAGTTCTCTGCATTTAGGTAACAAAGACAGGAAAGATAACCTAAGTTTGGCTGATCTAAATGAGTGGTGGTTAACTCTTAAGCTTATTTGTATTTTGAAAGAAAAATGAGAAATGTAATATGGAGTCTTAAAACATCAACTTCATTATTTTCTTGAAATTCTATTTACCATTTGTAGTTCATGTTCAAAGTATTTTCAAGCTCCACCAGAGTAGAAATCACAGAATGGGGAGGATCTGCACTCTTTCAGGTAGCCAGCATTGCTCTCAGTGGTCACTTGGGAAATTTGTGGTTATTGGTGTGCAGGACCAAACAAATACATGAGTTAGTGAACAAAGGAAAATACAGGAGAATAACTAAATGCAATGGCCTGTCACTTGTTACCTAGTGGGTTTTTTATTTTCACTATCATTTTGTTTTGGCCTTTATCATCTCATATTTCTTTCCCTATATAGTCCCCTCCAGTTCATTCTATATATATAAAATTAATTCTATCTATTCTATTTTATTTTAGAGGTAACTGCGCTTTTCCCTTGTTTTCCTCCATTTTTTCCTTCCAACAGATTTGTTCTTTTTCTTTTTTTTTTTTTTTTTAAATAGCGTTAATGCTTGAACTTTAATCATGCATTTTTATTGTTTAGTGATTTCTGAAGTTAATGTTTTAATCTCACTCATAAGCAATAGAAGCCTCTTAGGACCATGCATCCTTGGTGGCTCAGACAGTAAAGATTCTATCTTTAATGAGGGAGACCCAGGTTCAATCCCTCAGTCAGAAAAATTCCTTGGATAAAGGGATGACAACACACTCCAGTATTCCTGCCTGGAGAATTCCATGGACAAAGGAGCCTGGCAGGCTCAATTCATGATCAAAAACTTTACTTGGCATGACCAGTGATATGAAACTCTTAATAAGCTTCAAATCACAATTCATGTATTTTCTATAGCTATGTCTCCACTTCTGATGTCAGTTAGTATTCTGATCTTTGCTCACAATGAATTCATCCATACAACCTATGGACACAGACTTTAGTTTGAACAAAGGAGGACTAAGCTTTTAAGAATTACTCTAGCAAACTAAATCTGTGTCATAAAGAGTTCTCTGCATTTAGGTAACAAAGACAGGAAAGATAACCTAAGTTTGGCTGATCTAAATGAGTGGTGGTTAACTCTTAAGCTTATTTGTATTTTGAAAGAAAAATGAGAAATGTAATATGGAGTCTTAAAACATCAACTTCATTATTTTCTTGAAATTCTATTTACCATTTGTAGTTCATGTTCAAAGTATTTTCAAGCTCCACCAGAGTAGAAATCACAGAATGGGGAGGATCTGCACTCTTTCAGGTAGCCAGCATTGCTCTCAGTGGTCACTTGGGAAATTTGTGGTTATTGGTGTGCAGGACCAAACAAATACATGAGTTAGTGAACAAAGGAAAATACAGGAGAATAACTAAATGCAATGGCCTGTCACTTGTTACCTAGTGGGTTTTTTATTTTCACTATCATTTTGTTTTGAAAACGTTACTCAAATTCATATAAAATTATTTGAATATGTTATTCTGCTTAAAAAAAGAATATGTCTTTTGTTTGCTTAACTGTTTTTGAGTGTTTCTTTGTAGCCAAAACTTTTCAACACTGGTCCATAAGAAAGTCCATGAGAGCCTAAGTTAACAAGTACTCTTTTTAAGCATTAGAATTGGGATAGATGACACAAACATATTTTGAACAAAAATGGGGAAATTTGGGGAAATCGACAAACGAATGGTTACAATCGTCTTCATGGCAATTGATAGTACAATTAACAAAAGATCTCTAATATTAGGTAGTTACATATTCTTTATTTTTTTAGAATTAATTTATACTTTTAAAGGAAATAAGACAGGAATGGATTGTAGCTCCTGTTTCTTCTTCTTCTCTCCAAGATCCACCCAAGACACTCCAAATGCTCCCATCCCTACACACAAACACAAACACACACACACACACACAAATACACACCATTTTTTCATCTGTGCCTAATCTATTTAGTGGGCTTCCTTGGTGGTGCAGTGGTAAAGAATTTGCCTGCCAATACAGGAGATGCAGGCTCGATCCCTCTTCTGCAAAGATCCCACATACGTGGAGCATCTAAAGCCAGGGGCCACAGCTAGTGAGCATGTGCTCTAGAGCCCAGGAGCTGTGACTACTGAATCCCAGGTGCTCCACAAGAGCAGTTACTGCCATGAGAAGCCTTGCACCACAACTAGAGAGTAGCCCCAGCTACCCCAAACTAGAGAAAAATCCTACACAGTGACAAAGACCCAACACAACCATAAATAAATAAACAAATAAAAATATTTATTTTAAAAAAAGAAAGAAAGTGGGCTTCTCTGGTGGTCCACTGGGTAAAGAGTCCACCTTGCAGTGCAAGGGGTGCCCATTATTAGGTCCCTGGCCCCAGAGGATCCCATGTGCTGTGGAGCAGCTGGACCGGTGTGTCCAGTTGCAAGCCAGCACTCTGCAGCGCATGCACCTAGAGCCGGGCTCAGCAATGAGAGAGGCCATTGCAATGAGAGAGGCCATTGCAATGGGAGGCCCACACAGGCCAAAGAATAAAGATGGATGAAATAAAATAAATTTTAAAAATAATAATAAAAGAGGCCAAAATTTAGAAAAAAAAAAAAAAAGAAATCAATGTGTTGCAGGGGTTATCTTCTGTTTCTGCTGTGATAGATGTAAGAATTGGAGATAATTTGGATATAAAACCCTGTCCCCCTTTTTCAACCCTTTCTTAGGCTCTGACACTACTTTTGAGATTTCCCAGATGGCAAAGTGATAAAGAATTTGCCTGCCAATGCAGGAGATGTATTGGCGAAGAATCCACTTGCCAACCTTCAGGGTCAGGATCAGTAAGATCCTCCGGAGGAGGAAATGGCTACCCACTGCAGTATTCTTGCCTGGGAAATCCCATGGACAGACAAGGCTGTTAGGCTATAGTCTGTGGGGTCACAAAGAGTCAGACATGACCAGAACGCACACTGAATAAGCACTAAGAGGCTGCAGGCTCTTCACTGGTTCACCTTCCTGAAGAGATGGAATAGCTCTCCATAAAGATAAGAACCCAGGTCTGGAATTCCTACATCAAAATATCACCTCTGTCCAATTTTCCCAGCACCATTTGTTGAAGAGGCTGTCTTTGTCCCCATTTTAGAGTTTCGCCTCCTTTGTCAAAAATAAGGTACCCATAGGTGCATGGGTTTATCTCTGGGTTCTCAATCTTGTTCCATTGGTTGATATTTGTTTTTGTGCCAGTACCATACTGTCTTGAGGACTCTTGCTTTGTAGTAGAGTCTGAAGTTGGGGAGGCTGATCCCTCCAGCTCCATTCTTCTTCCTCAGGACTGCTTTGTCAATTTGAGGTCTTTTGTGTTTCCATATGAACTGTGTTATTCTTTGGTCTAGTTCTGTGAAGAATGTCATTGGTAGTTTGATAGGGATCGCATTGAATCTATAGATGACATTTGGTAGTATGGTCATTTTCACAATATTGATTCTTCCGACCCAGTGCAAGGGGTGCCCATTATTAGGTCCCTGGCCCCAGAGGATCCCATGTGCTGTGGAGCAGCTGGACCGGTGTGTCCAGTTGCAAGCCAGCACTCTGCAGCGCATGCACCTAGAGCCGGGCTCAGCAATGAGAGAGGCCATTGCAATGAGAGAGGCCATTGCAATGGGAGGCCCACACAGGCCAAAGAATAAAGATGGATGAAATAAAATAAATTTTAAAAATAATAATAAAAGAGGCCAAAATTTAGAAAAAAAAAAAAGAAATCAATGTGTTGCAGGGGTTATCTTCTGTTTCTGCTGTGATAGATGTAAGAATTGGAGATAATTTGGATATAAAACCCTGTCCCCCTTTTTCAACCCTTTCTTAGGCTCTGACACTACTTTTGAGATTTCCCAGATGGCAAAGTGATAAAGAATTTGCCTGCCAATGCAGGAGATGTATTGGCGAAGAATCCACTTGCCAACCTTCAGGGTCAGGATCAGTAAGATCCTCCGGAGGAGGAAATGGCTACCCACTGCAGTATTCTTGCCTGGGAAATCCCATGGACAGACAAGGCTGTTAGGCTATAGTCTGTGGGGTCACAAAGAGTCAGACATGACCAGAACGCACACTGAATAAGCACTAAGAGGCTGCAGGCTCTTCACTGGTTCACCTTCCTGAAGAGATGGAATAGCTCTCCATAAAGATAAGAACCCAGGTCTGGAATTCCTACATCAAAATATCACCTCTGTCCAGTTTTCTCAGCACCATTTGTTGAAGAGGCTGCCTTTGTCCTATTTTATATTTTCTCCTCCTTTGTCAAAAATAAGGTGCCCGTATGTGCATGGGTTTATCTCTGGGTTCTCTCTCTTGTTCCATTGGTCTATATTTCTGTTTTTGTGCCAGTACCATACTGTCTTGAGGACTCTTGCTTTGTAGTAGAGTCTGAAGTTGGGGAGGCTGATCCCTCCAGCTCCATTCTTCTTCCTCAGGACTGCTTTGTCAATTTGAGGTCTTTTGTGTTTCCATATGAACTGTGTTATTCTTTGGTCTAGTTCTGTGAAGAATGTCATTGGTAGTTTGATAGGGATCGCATTGAATCTATAGATGACATTTGGTAGTATGGTCATTTTCACAATATTGATTCTTCCGACCCAGGAACATGGAACATCTCTCCATCTGTTTAAGTCTTCTTTAATGTCTCTCATGAGTGTCTTGTAATTTTCTGTGTACAGTTCTTTTGTTTCTTTGCATAGGTTTATTCCTAGATATTTGATTCTTTTGCTTGCAATGAAGGGGATTGCCTCTTTGATTTCGTTTTCTGATTTTTCATTGTTTGTGTATAGGAATGCCAGTGATTTCTGTGTATTGATTTTGTATCTTGCGACTTTGCTGAATTCGCTGATTAGCTCTAGTAGTTTTGTAATAGTGTCTTTGGAATTTTATATGTATAATATCATGTCATCTGCAAAAAGAGAGAGCTTGACTTCTTCCTTTCTAACCTGGATTCCTTTAATTTCTTTCTCTTCTCTTATTCCTGTTGCTAGAACTTCCAAGACTATGTTGAATAAGAGTGGTGAAAGTGGACACCCTTGTCTTGTTCCTGGTCTTAGAGGAAATGTTTTGAGTTTTTCACCATTGAGGATAATGTTCGCTGTGGGCTTCTCATATATGGCTTTTATTATGTTGAGATAGGTTCCTTCTATGCCCATTTTTTGAAGAGTTTTTATCATAAATGGGTGTTGCTCTTTGTCGAAGGCTTTTTCTGCATCTATTGAGATGATCATGTGGTTTTTGTCTTTCAATTTGTTGATATAGTGTATCACGTTGATTGATTTGCAGATATTGAAGAATCCTTGCATGTCTGAGATGAAGGACAGCTACATGCAATAAATGAAGTTGGAACATTCCCTGACACCATACACTAAGATCAACTCAAAATGGATTAAAGATCTAAATGGAAGACCAGAAACCATCAAACTCTTAGAGAAGAATATAGGCAAAACCCTCAAGGACATCAATCAAAGCAAGATCTTCTCTGACCCACCTACTAGAATAGTGGAACTAAAAAGACAAATGAACATGTGGGACCTCATGAAACTTAAAAGCTTTTGTACAGCAAAAGAAATCACAAAAAAGCTGAATAGACAGCTCACAGAATGGGAGAAAATCATAGCATATGGAACAACAGACAAAGAATTAATCTCCAAAATCTACAAGCAACTCAGACAACTCAGCACTGGAAAAATGAACAACCCAATCAACCTCAAAAGAACAACCCAAGAATGTCATTGGTAGTTTGATAGGGATCGCAGTCATAGATGACATTTGGTAGTATGGTCATTTTCACAATATTGATTCTTCCGACCCAGGAACATGGAACATCTCTCCATCTGTTTAAGTCTTCTTTAATGTCTCTCATGAGTGTCTTGTAATTTTCTGTGTACAGTTCTTTTGTTTCTTTGCATAGGTTTATTCCTAGATATTTGATTCTTTTGCTTGCAATGAAGGGGATTGCCTCTTTGATTTCGTTTTCTGATTTTTCATTGTTTGTGTATAGGAATGCCAGTGATTTCTGTGTATTGATTTTGTATCTTGCGACTTTGCTGAATTCGCTGATTAGCTCTAGTAGTTTTGTAATAGTGTCTTTGGAATTTTATATGTATAATATCATGTCATCTGCAAAAAGAGAGAGCTTGACTTCTTCCTTTCTAACCTGGATTCCTTTAATTTCTTTCTCTTCTCTTATTCCTGTTGCTAGAACTTCCAAGACTATGTTGAATAAGAGTGGTGAAAGTGGACACCCTTGTCTTGTTCCTGGTCTTAGAGGAAATGTTTTGAGTTTTTCACCATTGAGGATAATGTTCGCTGTGGGCTTCTCATATATGGCTTTTATTATGTTGAGATAGGTTCCTTCTATGCCCATTTTTTGAAGAGTTTTTATCATAAATGGGTGTTGCTCTTTGTCGAAGGCTTTTTCTGCATCTATTGAGATGATCATGTGGTTTTTGTCTTTCAATTTGTTGATATAGTGTATCACGTTGATTGATTTGCAGATATTGAAGAATCCTTGCATGTCTGAGATGAAGGACAGCTACATGCAATAAATGAAGTTGGAACATTCCCTGACACCATACACTAAGATCAACTCAAAATGGATTAAAGATCTAAATGGAAGACCAGAAACCATCAAACTCTTAGAGAAGAATATAGGCAAAACCCTCAAGGACATCAATCAAAGCAAGATCTTCTCTGACCCACCTACTACAATAGTGGGACTAAAAAGACAAATGAACATGTGGGACCTCATGAAACTTAAAAGCTTTTGTACAGCAAAAGAAATCACAAAAAAGCTGAATAGACAGCTCACAGAATGGGAGAAAATCATAGCATATGGAACAACAGACAAAGAATTAATCTCCAAAATCTACAAGCAACTCAGACAACTCAGCACTGGAAAAATGAACAACCCAATCAAAAAATGGGAAAAGGACCGAAACAGACACCTCTCCAAAGACGACATATAGATGGCCCCAAAACACATGAAACGATGCTCAACTTTGCTTATAATTAGAGAAATGCAAATCAAAACTACAATGAGATATCACCTCACACCCGTCAGAATGGCCATCATCCACAATTCGACAGACAATAAATGCTGGAGAGGGTGCGGAGAAAAGGGAACACTCCTGCATTGCTGGTGGGAATGTAGATTGATACAGCCTCTATGGAAGACAGTCTGGAGATTTCTTAAAAAAATAAAAATAGAAGCACCATACGACCCAGCAATCCCACTCTTAGGTTTATACCCTGATGAAATCAAATCTGAAAGGAGCACCTGTACCCCAATGTTCATTGCAGCTCTCTATACAATAGCTGGAACATGGAAGCAACCTAGATGCCCATCGACGAACGAATGGTTACAAAACCTCTAGTACATATATACAATGGAATACTACACAGCTGTAAAGAGAAATGCAGAAAAATCAGCCCTAATTAGGTGGCTGGATCTAGAACCTATCATAGAAAGTGAAGTCAGTCTAGAACCTATCATAGAAAGTGAAGTCAGTCAGAAAGAAAAGGACAAGTACACTATACTAACACATATATATGGGATCTAGTAGGATGGTGATGATGGCGCATGCAGCGAAGTGAATGTTGGGAAGTTATAGCACTGAATTCCTATATTATAAATGAAGAAAGATATAAAATCAATATTCTAAGTTTTTACTTAAAGAAACTGGAAAATGAAGAGCAGATTAAATTCAAATAAGCAGAAGAACAGAAACAAGAATAAGGAGAGCATAAAAAATAAATTCAAAAAAGGAAATCAGCACAGAAAATCTACAATATCAAACACTAGTTCTTTTTTTTGCGGAGGAGCGGGGGAAGACTCAATAAAATTGATAAGACACTAGCCAGGTTAACTAAGATAAAAATGAGAGAGAGAGAGGAGGGGGAAAATTAATAATATCAGAAATTAAAGAGGAGAGTCAACGCTGATTCCATGGACATTAAAATAATAATAAAGAAATCCAGTGAAGAACACTGTGCCCACAAATTTGAAACAGACAAATTCCTCTAAAAACACAAGCTGCCCAGATTCCCAAATAAAGAAATAAACGAATGAATAGGCCAATATCTATGAAGCAAAGGAAAACTAAATAAGACAAATATTGAGAGGCAAAACCCTCAAGGACATCAATCAAAGCAAGATCTTCTCTGACCCACCTACTATAGTGGGACTAAAAAGACAAATGAACATGTGGGACCTCATGAAACTTAAAAGCTTTTGTACAGCAAAAGAAATCACAAAAAAGCTGAATAGACAGCTCACAGAATGGGAGAAAATCATAGCATATGGAACAACAGACAAAGAATTAATCTCCAAAATCTACAAGCAACTCAGACAACTCAGCACTGGAAAAATGAACAACCCAATCAAAAAATGGGAAAAGGACCGAAACAGACACCTCTCCAAAGACGACATATAGATGGCCCCAAAACACATGAAACGATGCTCAACTTTGCTTATAATTAGAGAAATGCAAATCAAAACTACAATGAGATATCACCTCACACCCGTCAGAATGGCCATCATCCACAATTCGACAGACAATAAATGCTGGAGAGGGTGCGGAGAAAAGGGAACACTCCTGCATTGCTGGTGGGAATGTAGATTGATACAGCCTCTATGGAAGACAGTCTGGAGATTTCTTAAAAAAATAAAAATAGAAGCACCATACGACCCAGCAATCCCACTCTTAGGTTTATACCCTGATGAAATCAAATCTGAAAGGAGCACCTGTACCCCAATGTTCATTGCAGCTCTCTATACAATAGCTGGAACATGGAAGCAACCTAGATGCCCATCGACGAACGAATGGTTACAAAACCTCTAGTACATATATACAATGGAATACTACACAGCTGTAAAGAGAAATGCAGAAAAATCAGCCCTAATTAGGTGGCTGGATCTAGAACCTATCATAGAAAGTGAAGTCAGTCTAGAACCTATCATAGAAAGTGAAGTCAGTCAGAAAGAAAAGGACAAGTACACTATACTAACACATATATATGGGATCTAGTAGGATGGTGATGATGGCGCATGCAGCGAAGTGAATGTTGGGAAGTTATAGCACTGAATTCCTATATTATAAATGAAGAAAGATATAAAATCAATATTCTAAGTTTTTACTTAAAGAAACTGGAAAATGAAGAGCAGATTAAATTCAAATAAGCAGAAGAACAGAAACAAGAATAAGGAGAGCATAAAAAATAAATTCAAAAAAGGAAATCAGCACAGAAAATCTACAATATCAAACACTAGTTCTTTTTTTTGAGGAGCGGGGGAAGACTCAATAAAATTGATAAGACACTAGCCAGGTTAACTAAGATAAAATGAGAGAGAGAGAGGAGGGGGAAAATTAATAATATCAGAAATTAAAGAGGAGAGTCAACGCTGATTCCATGGACATTAAAATAATAATAAAGAAATCCAGTGAAGAACACTGTGCCCACAAATTTGAAACAGACAAATTCCTCTAAAAACACAAGCTGCCCAGATTCCCAAATAAAGAAATAAACGAATGAATAGGCCAATATCTATGAAGTAAACTGAATCAGTAATTCATAACTTCCCCAAACAGAAAGCACCATAACAAGATGGGTTCACTGAGCGACGGAAAGACAGACATGGACAGTGGATATATGGACATTGTGGAGAAGGAACAGTGGGTGAGAGGCATAAAGGAAGTAGCATGAAAGCCTGTACTATCATATGTGAAGAAAATAGCTCTAGTCATTGCTCTGTGAGAAAAGATCCTTCATGGGTGCTGTATGATAGTCTGGAGGGGTGGGATGGGGGGGATATACATATGACTAATCTGAGAACAAACATATATGTAAACAACAAAACTCTGTAAAAGTTAAAAGTAAAATAAAAGTTTTTTAAAAAAAGTCATCTCTGTCATCAAACAGGCAACACAGATCAACTTGCTGTAGCTTCTCATCAGCAACTTTCATCTCCAATGACCTCATTCTGCTTCTGGTAAATGCCCAACTCACATACCTGATCATTGTAGCAGCTTCCATATGCTTCTCAAGTCTCCAAGCTTGATTTTTTTTTTTTTTTAAATATTTATTTATTTGACTGTGCTGGGCCTTAGTTGCAGTATGTGGGATCTATCTCCCTGACCAGGGCTTGAACCCAGGCCTCCTGCATTGGAAGCCAGGAGTCTTAGCCACTTGGCCACCAGAGAAGTCCTCCAAGCTTGATTTTTACATTAACCACAAAACTGGAACATGCTATGCTTGGCCTCATACATAAACTGTCTCCAATTGTCGCAAAAAATATTATCACATATATCGCTCATTCTGTCCTTTATGAAAAGATCCACATGAAACATTTCTCTCTAGTTTCAGAGCCAGATTAAAGATATAACTACACTTGATAAATTTCTGGGCTTCCCATTTGGGGATAGCGAGAGCTTTATTACATGCTAGCTTTTAGGGTAAAGCTCTCTGTTAAATGAGACTTTAAATATATAGGTTGCCACCACTGTATTTTTCTCCATATTTGTCAGATAATTTTAATTTGCTTTCATACTAGTCCAGTTCCAACAGAGTCTCTGAAGTCCCTGGTGGTGGAGGCACTGAGTTGGCCACAGTCTCCTTGTGACCCTGGGTCTCAACACAGTCATTCAGCATCTGCAGAGCTTGGACTCGCCCCAGCTTTGTTCAGCATCCAGGATGCCCACAAATTTGAAACAGACAAATTCCTCAAAACACAAGCTGCCCAGATTCCCAAATAAAGAAATAAACGAATGAATAGGCCAATATCTATGAAGTAAACTGAATCAGTAATTCATAACTTCCCCAAACAGAAAGCACCATAACAAGATGGGTTCACTGAGCGACGGAAAGACAGACATGGACAGTGGATATATGGACATTGTGGAGAAGGAACAGTGGGTGAGAGGCATAAAGGAAGTAGCATGAAAGCCTGTACTATCATATGTGAAGAAAATAGCTCTAGTCATTGCTTTGTGAGAAAAGATCCTTCAGGGGTCTTGTTTGATAGTCTGGAGGGGTGGGATGGGGGGGATATACATATGACTAATCTGAGAACAAACATATATGTAAACAACAAAACTCTGTAAAAGTTAAAAGTAAAATAAAAGTTTTTTAAAAAAAGTCATCTCTGTCATCAAACAGGCAACACAGATCAACTTGCTGTAGCTTCTCATCAGCAACTTTCATCTCCAATGACCTCATTCTGCTTCTGGTAAATGCCCAACTCACATACCTGATCATTGTAGCAGCTTCCATATGCTTCTCAAGTCTCCAAGCTTGATTTTTTTTTTTTAAATATTTATTTATTTGACTGTGCTGGGCCTTAGTTGCAGTATGTGGGATCTATCTCCCTGACCAGGGCTTGAACCCAGGCCTCCTGCATTGGAAGCCAGGAGTCTTAGCCACTTGGCCACCAGAGAAGTCCTCCAAGCTTGATTTTTACATTAACCACAAAACTGGAACATGCTATGCTTGGCCTCATACATAAACTGTCTCCAATTGTCGCAAAAAATATTATCACATATATCGCTCATTCTGTCCTTTATGAAAAGATCCACATGAAACATTTCTCTCTAGTTTCAGAGCCAGATTAAAGATATAACTACACTTGATAAATTTCTGGGCTTCCCATTTGGGGATAGCGAGAGCTTTATTACATGCTAGCTTTTAGGGTAAAGCTCTCTGTTAAATGAGACTTTAAATATATAGGTTGCCACCACTGTATTTTTCTCCATATTTGTCAGATAATTTTTTAATTTGCTTTCATACTAGTCCAGTTCCAACAGAGTCTCTGAAGTCCCTGGTGGTGGAGGCACTGAGTTGGCCACAGTCTCCTTGTGACCCTGGGTCTCAACACAGTCATTCAGCATCTGCAGAGCTTGGACTCGCCCCAGCTTTGTTCAGCATCCTGTATAACTACTTTGTAGCAAGTCCTGCTAAGTCACTAAGGCAAAAAACTTATTCCAGGATCCAGTTTCCAGTCCTGATCACTAGGCTTTTTCTTATCTCTCCCCTTGCCTGTGACTTATTGCCCCATTTCTTTTTTCCTTTTTTATATCAAAAATCCTTGAGAGGGTCTTCCCTGGTGGCACTTCTCTGGTGATTTAATCTCTTACTTCTTTCACGTGCTTGCTGAATCCCTCCTTTGCAATGAGAGTTACTCTGATGATTCAATTTAAAATTAAGTATGCTCCACACTTTTACTTCCTTTGTGTTTCTCTGTCTTGCTTCTCTGTTTCATTTTTTAATTTTTTTCTATATAATTTAATACTTTCTAACATATTACCTAATTTACTTATTCAATTTATTGTCAATTTCTGTTTTACTTGGCACATACTAGGGGCTCAATAAACATTCACTGAAAAACATGGCAAGCCTATATTAACTAGCATTCTCATAAACATGGCCAGTTTAGTTCAGTCACTCAGTTTGTGTCTGACTCTTTGTGACCCCATGGACTGCAGACTAAGAATAATTATATAATTATATTTATGCCATGGAACACTGCAACCGTTTCTGCATCAGCTTTCCTCACAGTCACATTTCTCTTTCACTATTCTGTAACTACATATACTGTTTTTATTAAGATCACAACCACCACTACATGTATATAAAATTCTATACTGGTGAGAACTGGTCAAACTTTCTTGTTTTCTTCCTAAAACTTCACTAAGTTAAAAGAAAAGACTTATCAGTAGTTATTTTTTAAAATAGTTTGAAGGCAAAATAGAAAATATAATAAACAAAAATTTTCTTAATGCTAAAAACATTTTAATGTCAAATCAAATTATGTTCAAGTTTCATTTATATATATATATATATATATATATATATATATAATATATATATCTTTACATTGATCTATGCATGTGTGTGTCTGTGTGTACAGGAATAGGTATATTTTTAGTTCCATGAGCGAAATAGGCAGGTCTGTTAACATAGATTAAAAATAATATTATGCTGAATGTAGGGCTTCCCTGGTGGTCCAGTGAGTAAAGAGATCGCCTTGCAATGCAAGGGGCACCAGTTTGATCCCTGGCCCGGGAAGATCCCACATGCCTGGGAATGGCTGGACCAGTATGTCCAATTGCAAGCCAGCACTCTGGAGCGCATGCACCCAAAGCTGTTGCTCTGCAACAGGAGAGGCCACTGCAATGGGAGGCTCACACAGGCAGAAGAATAAAGATGGATAAAAAATAAATAAATAATCAATAAAAATAGACCAAAAATTTTTTAAATTTTCCCCCAAAAAAGAGCATTATGCTGAATGTGGAGTCATTCTACCACAACTGACAGTTTTGAACAAATGAAAATAAATAGTTTTTTAAATTTCAAATTACAGGAAAAAAATGATCAAAACTATATTAATGAATGATTGTAATTTTCACTTTCAAAAGCATGTTTCTAGTTAATCCTAAAAAATACTTTGAATAAATTACTGCTTTATATAAATTTGTCAATTTCTGTTTTACTTGAAAAGGGGCTCAATAAACATTCACTGAAAAACATGGCAAGCCTATATTAACTAGCATTCTCATAAACATGGCCAGTTTAGTTCAGTCACTCAGTTTGTGTCTGACTCTTTGTGACCCCATGGACTGCAGACTAAGAATAATTATATAATTATATTTATGCCATGGAACACTGCAACCGTTTCTGCATCAGCTTTCCTCACAGTCACATTTCTCTTTCACTATTCTGTAACTACATATACTGTTTTTATTAAGATCACAACCACCACTACATGTATATAAAATTCTATACTGGTGAGAACTGGTCAAACTTTCTTGTTTTCTTCCTAAAACTTCACTAAGTTAAAAGAAAAGACTTATCAGTAGTTATTTTTTAAAATAGTTTGAAGGCAAAATAGAAAAATAATAAACAAAAATTTTCTTAATGCTAAAAACATTTTAATGTCAAATCAAATTATGTTCAAGTTTCATTTATATATATATATATATATATATATATATCTTTACATTGATCTATGCATGTGTGTGTCTGTGTGTACAGGAATAGGTATATTTTTAGTTCCATGAGCGAAATAGGCAGGTCTGTTAACATAGATTAAAAATAATATTATGCTGAATGTAGGGCTTCCCTGGTGGTCCAGTGAGTAAAGAGATCGCCTTGCAATGCAAGGGGCACCAGTTTGATCCCTGGCCCGGGAAGATCCCACATGCCTGGGAATGGCTGGACCAGTATGTCCAATTGCAAGCCAGCACTCTGGAGCGCATGCACCCAAAGCTGTTGCTCTGCAACAGGAGAGGCCACTGCAATGGGAGGCTCACACAGGCAGAAGAATAAAGATGGATAAAAAATAAATAAATAATCAATAAAAATAGACCAAAAATTTTTTAAATTTTCCCCCAAAAAAGAGCATTATGCTGAATGTGGAGTCATTCTACCACAACTGACAGTTTTGAACAAATGAAAATAAATAGTTTTTTAAATTTCAAATTACAGGAAAAAAATGATCAAAACTATATTAATGAATGATTGTAATTTTCACTTTCAAAAGCATGTTTCTAGTTAATCCTAAAAAATACTTTGAATAAATTACTGCTTTATATAACAATTTGTCAGATCCAACAGTAAATATTATTGCACTTTTATTTTCAACACTTCTTTTGAATTTCCAAAATAGGAATCCAAATGGTAACCATATTTTCTGAATTAGGTTTAGTAGTTTATTTTCATAAGAAGTTGGTAGGAAAATTACACTTTGCCTTGTTGTAATATTCATCTTAATATGAAAAATCTCAGGAATGTATGCTAAGAAAACTTCAAATACTTCATATATGAAAATATATTACTTTTACTGTACTAAGCCTCTAGGATTTATGGTGCATTAGCAGAAAATGTATCATTTATGTCATTAAAACTTTTCTGTTATGGCAGTGATGTTACATTTGATAATGTTCATTTGCCCAATTCGCTAGTTCTAAACAAGACATGGAAGACTACATATTTAGCCTCCACAACAGAACCAGGCTCAGGAATCAATAACCTGAAAAACCTGAGTACCAAATACAAACATGTGAGAAAATAGAGATAGAAAATTAAAGAATGCTCACAGAATTGTTAAGGAAACAAAGGGCCCTTACATAAGTGTTCAGATGGATGCTCAGAGGGGAAAACTATTCCCTGCCCCTAATTCTGCCCATTCAAACACACAGACCTCAAGTCTTGAGTCTCTTCTAACTTTTCTGACACTTGCTTTTGTAGCTTTCAATCCTTGACCTATCCATGCTTTAGATTTACCCCATATATTAGTCAAAAGATGACTGAATGAAGGTAACTTCTCATTGATGGTGGTTTAGTTGCTAAGTCGTGTCTGACTCTCTTAGACCCCAAAAGATGGGATTATTCCTATAACAGGAGAGGCCACTGCAATGGGAGGCTCACACAGGCAGAAGAATAAAGATGGATAAAAAATAAATAAATAATCAATAAAAATAGACCAAAAATTTTTTAAATTTTCCCCCAAAAAAGAGCATTATGCTGAATGTGGAGTCATTCTACCACAACTGACAGTTTTGAACAAATGAAAATAAATAGTTTTTTAAATTTCAAATTACAGGAAAAAAATGATCAAAACTATATTAATGAATGATTGTAATTTTCACTTTCAAAAGCATGTTTCTAGTTAATCCTAAAAAATACTTTGAATAAATTACTGCTTTATATAACAATTTGTCAGATCCAACAGTAAATATTATTGCACTTTTATTTTCAACACTTCTTTTGAATTTCCAAAATAGGAATCCAAATGGTAACCATATTTTCTGAATTAGGTTTAGTAGTTTATTTTCATAAGAAGTTGGTAGGAAAATTACACTTTGCCTTGTTGTAATATTCATCTTAATATGAAAAATCTCAGGAATGTATGCTAAGAAAACTTCAAATACTTCATATATGAAAATATATTACTTTTACTGTACTAAGCCTCTAGGATTTATGGTGCATTAGCAGAAAATGTATCATTTATGTCATTAAAACTTTTCTGTTATGGCAGTGATGTTACATTTGATAATGTTCATTTGCCCAATTCGCTAGTTCTAAACAAGACATGGAAGACTACATATTTAGCCTCCACAACAGAACCAGGCTCAGGAATCAATAACCTGAAAAACCTGAGTACCAAATACAAACATGTGAGAAAATAGAGATAGAAAATTAAAGAATGCTCACAGAATTGTTAAGGAAACAAAGGGCCCTTACATAAGTGTTCAGATGGATGCTCAGAGGGAACACTATTCCCTGCCCCTAATTCTGCCCATTCAAACACACAGACCTCAAGTCTTGAGTCTCTTCCTAACTTTTCTGACACTTGCTTTTGTAGCTTTCCAATCCTTGACCTATCCATGCTTTAGATTTACCCCATATATTAGTCAAAAGATGACTGAATGAAGGTAACTTCTCATTGATGGTGGTTTAGTTGCTAAGTCGTGTCTGACTCTCTTACGACCCCCATGAACTGTAGCCCACAGGGCTCCTCTGTGCATGGGATTTCCTAAGCAAGAATACTGGAGTAGGTTGCCATTTCCTTCTCCAGGCAAATAGCTCAAATCTATATTTAAAAAAAATTAATCTAATGGATGACCAGATAGGTACCTCATAAAACCCAAAGAAGTGAAATTCTGCAAGAACTGAGGAACTAGAACCAGGAAATAAAACTGTTGGGAACCCAGGCATTTACTTTCCTCTTTTCTCTCTCTGTAGGCAAATGTCTTATGTGGGCTGCTTTGCTGTCTGATTTCCCTCCTTTCTCTCTCCATCTTGGCTCCATGGGTTTACTTACCAGCACATGGCCAAGATAAGACCATCTTCACTCATATATCCTTACAAATAGCATACCCACAGCTAAGTGAGCAAGTCTTTCCAAACTCCAATTCAAGTTGCTGGGAGAGAAAATATAATTTCCTTACTTAGGTCATGTTTCTCCCTTTGGTCCCACCAGTTGTAAGCAAAGAACAGGAAGAGATGAAGTCATGAAGAACTGACTATATTCAGCCAGAACTGAGAAGGGCCTTCGAGATAGTTTTTGCTAAGAAAGCAATATGGGCTGGAAAGGAAGAGTGGCGGGAGACAATGCTTGCATCTCCAGAATTTGTCTAAAACTCTTACAGATGATGTCGATGTAAATGAAGACCACAGGTGTTAAGTGATTTGAAAATATGCTTAAGTACTTAAAATGCTGCATGTATGTACTTTTCTTACAGGTGTTTGTAGCACATTTCAGGAATCAATAACCTGAAAAACCTGAGTACCAAATACAAACATGTGAGAAAATAGAGATAGAAAATTAAAGAATGCTCACAGAATTGTTAAGGAAACAAAGGGCCCTTACATAAGTGTTCAGATGGATGCTCAGAGGGAACACTATTCCCTGCCCCTAATTCTGCCCATTCAAACACACAGACCTCAAGTCTTGAGTCTCTTCTAACTTTTCTGACACTTGCTTTTGTAGCTTTCCAATCCTTGACCTATCCATGCTTTAGATTTACCCCATATATTAGTCAAAAGATGACTGAATGAAGGTAACTTCTCATTGATGGTGGTTTAGTTGCTAAGTCGTGTCTGACTCTCTTACGACCCCCATGAACTGTAGCCCACAGGGCTCCTCTGTGCATGGGATTTCCTAAGCAAGAATACTGGAGTAGGTTGCCATTTCCTTCTCCAGGCAAATAGCTCAAATCTATATTTAAAAAAAAATAATCTAATGGATGACCAGATAGGTACCTCATAAAACCCAAAGAAGTGAAATTCTGCAAGAACTGAGGAACTAGAACCAGGAAATAAAACTGTTGGGAACCCAGGCATTTACTTTCCTCTTTTCTCTCTCTGTAGGCAAATGTCTTATGTGGGCTGCTTTGCTGTCTGATTTCCCTCCTTTCTCTCTCCATCTTGGCTCCATGGGTTTACTTACCAGCACATGGCCAAGATAAGACCATCTTCACTCATATATCCTTACAAATAGCATACCCACAGCTAAGTGAGCAAGTCTTTCCAAACTCCAATTCAAGTTGCTGGGAGAGAAAATATAATTTCCTTACTTAGGTCATGTTTCTCCCTTTGGTCCCACCAGTTGTAAGCAAAGAACAGGAAGAGATGAAGTCATGAAGAACTGACTATATTCAGCCAGAACTGAGAAGGGCCTTCGAGATAGTTTTTGCTAAGAAAGCAATATGGGCTGGAAAGGAAGAGTGGCGGGAGACAATGCTTGCATCTCCAGAATTTGTCTCTAAAACTCTTACAGATGATGTCGATGTAAATGAAGACCACAGGTGTTAAGTGATTTGAAAATATGCTTAAGTACTTAAAAATGCTGCATGTATGTATCTATATGATTTCTTACATGGCTCGTTTGCATTCCTCTTGTACTAAATTTAACAGGTTGGACTAGTTAACATAAACTCCCTAATAAGTAGAGACTACATTTTAACAATGTTTTCAATTTACATCTTTTCACCAAACAGTACTTGGAAAGATACACTATTTTTTAGGTCAGTGACTTTTTATTTTTCAGTATATGACTTTTCCCAAAAGTCTATTCAGTAAATAGACATAAAAAGTGATATTTCAACATTGGGTAAAGATTAGCCAATTTTCTCAACAAAAGTATCAGGTTAGTAAATATCATATGGAAAAAAATTGAATGTTTGGCTGAGCCCTAAGTATCCTGCATGTATCCACCACGTGAGAGGAAACTCAAGGCTGTATGTTCTTCGACTCTTCAGTCTGTTGTGATGCTACATATATTTCAGAGAATGGTCGTGCTGGCCTTTATTATTATCCTAAATGTGTTTTTCTATTCTATAATTTTATTTTGAAGATAGATGTGGGGGCAACATTTTTCAGGGGGGATGTGAGTGTAGTAAGCTGAATAATGGCTCCCTCAAATGTCTATGGCCTAATCCCCAGAACCTATAAGTCTGGCATCTTACTCAATAACAGAGGTTTTGACGATATGATTAAGTTAATGCTATGGATGGAGAAGAAGACAGTCAGTTTCGACTCGGCCAGACTTGATGACTTGTCTCTTCTACAAACGAAAGCGATTTAAATTGTCAGTTCACTATATTCACAAATAGCATACCAGCAAGTCTTCCAAACTCCAATTCAAGTTGCTGGAGAGAGAATATAATTTCCTTACTTAGGTCAT
The DNA here is from genome assembly GCA_022376925.1 of Tragulus kanchil. NCBI lineage: Eukaryota > Metazoa > Chordata > Mammalia > Artiodactyla > Tragulidae > Tragulus > Tragulus kanchil. The sequence continues at coordinate 68,016,374 of JAIOJX010000003.1, read as the reverse complement.
GTTTCTCCCTTTGGTCCCACCAGTTGTAAGCAAAGAACAGGAAGAGATGAAGTCATGAAGAACTGACTATATTCAGCCAGAACTGAGAAGGGCCTTCGAGATAGTTTTTGCTAAGAAAGCAATATGGGCTGGAAAGGAAGAGTGGCGGGAGACAATGCTTGCATATCCAGAATTTGTCTCTAAAACTCTTACAGATGATGTCGATGTAAATGAAGACCACAGGTGTTAAGTGATTTGAAAATATGCTTAAGTACTTAAAAATGCTGCATGTATGTATCTATATGATTTCTTACATGGCTCGTTTGCATTCCTCTTGTACTAAATTTAACAGGTTGGACTAGTTAACATAAACTCCCTAATAAGTAGAGACTACATTTTAACAATGTTTTCAATTTACATCTTTTCACCAAACAGTACTTGGAAAGATACACTATTTTTTAGGTCAGTGACTTTTTATTTTTCAGTATATGACTTTTCCCAAAAGTCTGTTCAGTAAATAGACAAAAAAAGTGATATTTCAACATTGGGTAAAGATTAGCCAATTTTCTCAACAAAAGTATCAGGTTAGTAAATATCATATGGAAAAAAATTGAATGTTTGGCTGAGCCCTAAGTATCCTGCATGTATCCACCACGTGAGAGGAAACTCAAGGCTGTATGTTCTTCGACTCTTCAGTCTGTTGTGATGCTACATATATTTCAGAGAATGGTCGTGCTGGCCTTTATTATTATCCTAAATGTGTTTTTCTATTCTATAATTTTATTTTGAAGATAGATGTGGGGGCAACATTTTTCAGGGGGGATGTGAGTGTAGTAAGCTGAATAATGGCTCCCTCAAATGTCTATGGCCTAATCCCCAGAACCTATAAGTCTGGCATCTTACTCAATAACAGAGGTTTTGACGATATGATTAAGTTAATGCTATGGATGGAGAAGAAGACAGTCAGTTTCGACTCGGCCAGACTTGATGACTTGTCTCTTCTACAAACGAAAGCTTTAATTGTCCCAATTTAGCAGTGTTCTCAGACTTCAAAAAGGTAAACAGTTTCAAGTTTATGCACTGTTAGGAGTGAGAATTTTTTAGGGGGAGCAGTGCAGGCTAGAACATACAAAACAAACAAATTAAACAATGAGGAAGAAGATAGAAAGAAAGACGAGAAGGAGACTTCCCTGGTGGAACAGTGGTTAAGAATCTGCCTGCTAATGTAGGGTACATGGGTTCGATCCCTGATCTGGGAGGATCCCACATGCTGAGGGCAACTTGGCCCGTGTTCCACAGTTGTGGAAGCCCACGTGCCTACATCCCGTGCTCTGCAGCAGGCGACGCCACCGCAGTGAGAGGCCTGCATTCCACAACTAGAGAGTAGCCCACACAGCAACAAAGATTCAGCACAGCCAAGAGGAAATAAATACATACATATATATATATATATATATATATATATATATATATATATAAAAGAAGTAGAGGAGGAGGAGAAATAGACAGAAAACACCCATCCATCGACTATAACTCTCATTTCATAAAAGAAATGATACATTTTAGCCACAACTATAAAGATTATGATCATAGTGTAAAAGGATTGTTCTTCACATTAATTAAATTTTCCACAGAGATACTTGTTTCTTTCCAGCTGGGACTAAAAGCTTTGTGAGGCCCCTCTTTTGGCACCAAATACAGGAGGAGCTGCTCTGATGCCCTGACTCTGCTTACATCCTTCCCCCTAAACAAGGAGTTTGCCTGGAAGCCAGTCTCCCCATTGCTGGCACCTAAGGAGGAAGCACTTCACCACATCTTCCATGGAGGTTCCTCTTCCTTGCTAAAGTAAAAAAGAATCACTTGCTACTTTCCCATACTGATTTTATAAGTTCAGTTCAATGTCTAGGTACCAACTCTGTTTCTAATTAACATTGTTTTTTTCAATCAAAAGCAAACACCTTACCAGCTTTCTTACTGGAATGCAATAAAAGAAAGAATTGTCTTGCATGTTTATGATAAATACAACTTAGGCATTGACTTGAGAAAACTAAATGACTCTAGTATCATCCATACTGAACTGATGAGTACTTTCCTGGGGCCTTTAAAAACCACAAATTGTAAATTTGCTGTTTTTCATGTGTCAGAATTTATACCAATTTCTATATGGTTACATGACAATAAAGTTTTTTGTTACTAATCATAGGGCTTAGGGGAAGGGAAGTGTGTACATGTTGAGAATAGATGCATAAACTTTATTTTGAAGACAGACATCACTTATTGACTTAACAGAAAGTTATCACTGGCATGTCTTACTTTGTGAAACATAAAGCATTATTGGGCAAGATTATCCTCACTGAAAATGGACCTTGAGGAAAAAACATTCAGCAATTTTGTGTAGCTTAAGCTTATTGAATATTGATAGCATATTTCTGTAGAACTGTCTCACTTCTAGAAACTTGAACACATTAACAAACTACTTTCTGTTTATATCTTTAGCAACAAGAGTAACAAAATGATACAACCCTTGTACTGTATCAGTGATGGATCCCACTGACTCCTAAGGTTCTGAGTGGAAGAATTCTCCCATTTAGTCCTGACACTTATCAGGTAAGAAGTAACACCAGAGGTTATTTTTGGACCAGGTAAATGCATTTATGTAAATACAACTACCTGTAGCATTGAATACAAACTGTCATGGGCTAAAGAGTATTAGAGGAATTTTAAATGTGATTCAAATATCTTGCCTCACTTAGTTCCCGAAAGTACCTATGAAAAGCTTTAAAACAGTGACAATGAGTTCAACATTTTTAATTTTCCCATGCCAAATCATACCCAGAAACTCACTAAAAACTACTTCTAGAAATTAGTATTACCAAAAACATAATAAAAAGAAATTCTAAGTATTGTTGCTCTCAGTTTTAGAAGGAGGAAGCACCCCCTTCATACTCTTCCTTGCTAAAGTAAAAAGAATCACTTGCTACTTTCCCAACTGATTTTATAAGTTCAGTTCAATGTCTAGGTACCAACTCTGTTTCTAATTAACATTGTTTTTTCAATCAAAAGCAAACACCTTACCAGCTTTCTTACTGGAATGCAATAAAAGAAAGAATTGTCTTGCATGTTTATGATAAATACAACTTAGGCATTGACTTGAGAAAACTAAATGACTCTAGTATCATCCATACTGAACTGATGAGTACTTTCCTGGGGCCTTTAAAAACCACAAATTGTAAATTTGCTGTTTTTCATGTGTCAGAATTTATACCAATTTCTATATGGTTACATGACAATAAAGTTTTTTGTTACTAATCATAGGGCTTAGGGGAAGGGAAGTGTGTACATGTTGAGAATAGATGCATAAACTTTATTTTGAAGACAGACATCACTTATTGACTTAACAGAAAGTTATCACTGGCATGTCTTACTTTGTGAAACATAAAGCATTATTGGGCAAGATTATCCTCACTGAAAATGGACCTTGAGGAAAAAACATTCAGCAATTTTGTGTAGCTTAAGCTTATTGAATATTGATAGCATATTTCTGTAGAACTGTCTCACTTCTAGAAACTTGAACACATTAACAAACTACTTTCTGTTTATATCTTTAGCAACAAGAGTAACAAAATGATACAACCCTTGTACTGTATCAGTGATGGATCCCACTGACTCCTAAGGTTCTGAGTGGAAGAATTCTCCCATTTAGTCCTGACACTTATCAGGTAAGAAGTAACACCAGAGGTTATTTTTGGACCAGGTAAATGCATTTATGTAAATACAACTACCTGTAGCATTGAATACAAACTGTCATGGGCTAAAGAGTATTAGAGGAATTTTAAATGTGATTCAAATATCTTGCCTCACTTAGTTCCCGAAAGTACCTATGAAAAGCTTTAAAACAGTGACAATGAGTTCAACATTTTTAAATTTTCCCATGCCAAATCATACCCAGAAACTCACTAAAAACTACTTCTAGAAATTAGTATTACCAAAAACATAATAAAAAGAAATTCTAAGTATTGTTGCTCTCCAGTTTTAGAATGAAAGTGATAAACTAAGTTCTAAACACATACATGACTCAGTCTGTCTGTTGCACTGGAATTTAAAACTTTAGTTTTATTCCTTGCTATTTAAAAGTGTCCCTGTACAAGGTAACAAAAGCAATTAAGATCAAACAGATTTCACTTAAAATAATTGCTAGATTTTTTTCCCCTTTACTTTTGGCAGATGCTGGCATTTATTTTAAAAGGACACTCAAAGTGCTCATGGTTCAGAGAAGCACAAATAACAAATATTGAAACAGATGTCAATGAAACAATGTGGTGAGTGTACTAACATCAACAAGAAGGGGGCAACCAGTACCGCCCAGACGAGACTCTGCAGATGCAACAGAGAAGGCAGAATGGGTCTATTGTTTTAAAGACTAAAGATCTGCAAGGTAAAGAATGGGACTGGGGGTGAGGAGTGGAGGGAAGAACATTTCAGGAAGACTTGGAAATATTTGCCACAGACACACTGAGTTCCTACTAACTCCCTCTTAGGTAGTTTGATTTTTGTGGTTTATATGATTCCACTCTCCTCTCTCAAGAAAAATCAGAACTAAGAAATGGTTTGTAACTGACAGGCAGACACAATGCAGAACACTTTTTCAAGCGCACGGGAAATACTGACTAGAGCCAAAATTCTGAGTAAAGGAAAACAGTTGGAAACATAATGATAAAGTATTATTTTGGAATGGCATCTGCATATTGCTCTTCTGGAATAAAATATAAATGATAGTATCATTTGACAAAATATGACTATAAGCAAATATTTAATACCAGCAAATGCATGAAGAAGAAAAATCATTACTGCAATTTTTATTGCTCAAGCATAAAGTTTGAAAATCACCTAAGTAAAAAAAAATAAAATATCTAGTGCAACAATTAAGTGTGTGCGGATGTAAAACATTACGGACTCTTGTGGAAAATTTTTTTTCAAAGCTATTCTATGGCAGTAATCATAGTCAGACACATATGTTAATGTGGACAAAAGTAGCACCTGTTTTCCACACTGTCTCCTATCCCTGGGGCTTTTACATTTTCTAGGTCGAATGCAAAGTTCAGATGAATCGATACATGAGTGTTATCCTCTCAGCAGTTCACACATTTTTGTTGCTAATAACTTATCACCATGTGATGTTTGCGTCACATGCTTTATGTAACCTTTGAATTATATAACATATTAACAATTATTCACATCTCTCACCGTTATTTATGAATGTTAATCAGGTAATATCTATTTCTTGATGAGACCATCAGAGATACAAATTCTCTCTCAAGTCCAGATATCCTCAAGGCTGGAAAAATTCCATGGGCAATTTCCAGTCCGTGTGTGATTTGAACTCTGTGGCCTCTCACCTATGCTTGATCACTGCTCCTTTTTAAATATCCCACCGTGGCTTCTGCAGCAACACTCGCTTCTGAGTTTCCTCTCATCCTTCCTTCCCAGACTCATTTGTGGACTCTGGATCTTCTTCTGCAGGTTTCTTAAATCCTAGCGTTTCTTAAGTGTCTGTCTTTAGTCCCCTTAAACATCTCATTTTGCCCACTCTTCTGAGAAGATTCATCTTCTCCAACATTCACCTCCCCTCTTCCTATGAAAACTGCCTGAGTCTAAGCCAAACCAATCATCCTTCCCACTTCAGACCTCCCAGGGTTAATGATGGCACCGGTTTTTAAATCTCCCAGCCAGCAGTCTTGGAGCTACTTCAATTCTTCATTCTTTCACGCACCAACCCTAACCACTAGTTGGCCACCAAACTGCTTCTTCTTCGCTGTGGTCCTTAGCATTATTTTTCTTGATTATGATATCAGTTTCTCTGCCTTCATTCTTGCTCCCTTCCACCCATCCTAAAATAAAGGGCACATGCCTTTGCTTGCACTATTTAAAGATAGTAACTCAACATCTCCAGCTAAATTCTATTTCTTCCCTGGCCTTATCTTTATAGGTAAGGGAGCTGGAAGGATTTGGGCTTACAAAGAAAAAATAGACATATGTGCGGATGTAAAACATTACGGACTCTTGTGGAAAATTTTTTTTCAAAGCTATTCTATGGCAGTAATCATAGTCAGACACATATGTTAATGTGGACAAAAGTAGCACCTGTTTTCCACACTGTCTCCTATCCCTGGGGCTTTTACATTTTCTAGGTCGAATGCAAAGTTCAGATGAATCGATACATGAGTGTTATCCTCTCAGCAGTTCACACATTTTTGTTGCTAATAACTTATCACCATGTGATGTTTGCGTCACATGCTTTATGTAACCTTTGAATTATATAACATATTAACAATTATTCACATCTCTCACCGTTATTTATGAATGTTAATCAGGTAATATCTATTTCTTGATGAGACCATCAGAGATACAAATTCTCTCTCAAGTCCAGATATCCTCAAGGCTGGAAAAATTCCATGGGCAATTTCCAGTCCGTGTGTGATTTGAACTCTGTGGCCTCTCACCTATGCTTGATCACTGCTCCTTTTTAAATATCCCACCGTGGCTTCTGCAGCAACACTCGCTTCTGAGTTTCCTCTCATCCTTCCTTCCCAGACTCATTTGTGGACTCTGGATCTTCTTCTGCAGGTTTCTTAAATCCTAGCGTTTCTTAAGTGTCTGTCTTTAGTCCCCTTAAACATCTCATTTTGCCCACTCTTCTGAGAAGATTCATCTTCTCCAACATTCACCTCCCCTCTTCCTATGAAAACTGCCTGAGTCTAAGCCAAACCAATCATCCTTCCCACTTCAGACCTCCCAGGGTTAATGATGGCACCGGTTTTTAAATCTCCCAGCCAGCAGTCTTGGAGCTACTTCAATTCTTCATTCTTTCACGCACCAACCCTAACCACTAGTTGGCCACCAAACTGCTTCTTCTTCGCTGTGGTCCTTAGCATTATTTTTCTTGATTATGATATCAGTTTCTCTGCCTTCATTCTTGCTCCCTTCCACCCATCCTAAAATAAAGGGCACATGCCTTTGCTTGCACTATTTAAAGATAGTAACTCAACATCTCCAGCTAAATTCTATTTCTTCCCTGGCCTTATCTTTATAGGTAAGGGAGCTGGAAGGATTTGGGGGCTTACAAAGAAAAAAAGACATGACTGTGAGGCAGTAACCCACAAGAAGCCTTACTGGGTGATGCCTGAACAGGTTTGCATGTGGGGAAAATCCCTCACAGTAAAGTGCGTCCAGAGTCTATGGTGCAGGAGCCACCATGTGGGAGGAAGGGCAAAGGAACTCCTGGGAGAGAAAGAGATCAGAGAGTGAGCTTCTGTCTGGGTGATATGTGCTCACAAGGCAGGGAGTCTCTAGCTCAGAGAGTTTCAGAGGGCAGCAGCAAGCAGCAGCTCTGTGCCTTTGTGGTCTGGGGCTTATCTACTGCTAGCAACTGTGTGTGTTCAGATTTTGCAGAGTGGGCAAAACAGGCAGACTCCAGCTGGCTAAACATCTGCTTATAGGGCAACTGTTTAAATAACTGGATGTGAGAAAGTTTGAGTTTGGCATCGGTGGGCTTCTGAGTTAATAGGTCTCAGCCCATGGGTAAGAAATAAACAATGTATGGGCCAAAACACAGAGGCAACCTTTGCCTCATTTATATAATATCTCTCAACACCTTCTGACAGAAAACCTCCTTGAGCCTGCCTGCTGAAACTTGGCTTTCTCCAAATGAGTAATTCATTGTTATATTTCTGTGCTGGTGCCCAGGATGTTCTTCTGGAACCTACCATGTAACAGGGGAGAACACGATAAATAACAGGGTTGGGGACCAGTATTAAAAGAAACCCATTTTGTGCTTTTATACCCAAAGAATATAGTGAAAACTTCCAATAACCCAATTAACAGTAAATGTGTTAGGTATAATGTTAAGCCATTTTCACATAAACTGCTCTACTTCTTCCCCTGCAAGGCAAATCCTCTGTTCCTTCCAAATGTTGTCTAACAATTCCAGTTCAACCTTATTATATTACCTATTCCTATTTTTATGCCACCTAGATAGACGAAACAAGCATGTTTTCGTCTAAGTCTTTGGTAAAAATACTGAACAGGTTAGACCCAAATTTGAGCCCCTCTAGAGACCACACTCCAGGTCAGCATCAGGACAAACACTTATTAGACATCTCGTATACATGAGCTCTAAACATGATGTGCTCATGGCATGTGTGTGTTAGTTGTTCAGTTGTGTCCAACTCTTTGTGACCCCATGGACTGTGGCCTGCCAAGCTCCTCTGTGCATGGGATTTTCCAGGCAAGAACACTGGAGTGGGTTGCCCTTTCCTTCTGCATTTCTGGTATATGTTATCTCATTTAATTCTCATATTAGTCAAGATTGTAGCTAACTATTATAAACCTCCTGACAGGTGAAGAAATTGGAGTTCAATGTAGCAAAGTAACTTACCCCAAATCAGAAACTGGCAGTGCTGAAATCCAAACCCAAATCCAAACCTCTCCAACAACAAAGTTTTTCATTCCACCAAGACACACTGACCATCAAATAGGACTTGTTTCAACCTATTTTATTTCCTTTCATCAATCAGATTTCCCTCCCCACATCTGCATAATTCCTAAAAATTCCAGATAGAAATTCCAAATATGCTATGCCAATGACAATTTTACAGTGCCAGAGCTCAGACACAGGTGCTCTGGAATTGTAGAAGTGTGAAGCAGAGAATAAAGGGAGGAAATAGAGGATAAACTCCCTAAGAATAGCTGGGGCAAGTTTAATTCAGATGTACTTTGCATAGTATGAATATGAATGTGATCTAATATAATGAATATGAATGGATCTAATATGATGAATATGAATGGAATCTGATGTGATGAATATGAGTGGGGGGTCTAATATTATGAGTATGACTGGATTTAATATGATGAATATGAATGGATCTAATCTAGTCCAGGGGTTCCTAGAAGTTCCATAAGCAAGTCTCATAATAGGGAACAGGGAGGGCCTTTGTTCCAAGCAGTGAGAAATGTTGTGAAGAAGGACACAGGTCTAGTAAGAGTGATAGGGACAGAATAGAATAGGTAGGTGTTTGTAGAGTCCTAGTAGGGGACGGTAGGTAGAAGGATGAAACTTGAGAAAGGTTGGGAGGCCAGTGAGTCGACGATAACTCAGGAGAGCTGCTCCTTGTTCAGGAAAGCAAGCTTGACTGGGCATAAACAGCTGAGGAAGGAGGAGCTGGTGAAGAAGGAACTAACGATGTATGCCTTGCATCTGTGTCTACTTGAGGGGGGGTGGTCTTCTATCATCCTATATATATTGCTGCCCACTCAATCAGAGGGAGAGCAGAGCAGAGCTTTCCTGCCTGCCCGCTTACACCTCTTACAAGTACCCTATCCTAATAAATCCCTTTCGTGTCTATCACTCTGCTTCTCACAGAATTCTTTCTGCATTGAGGCAGGAAGAACCTGAGCCTTGGTGGGTCCAGACATTGGGTGAGTGCTTGATTAAGTCCCAGCTGCATGGGTTCAAGTCCCATACAGGGTTTTGGCTGGGATTCAGTCCTGACTACATGGGTTCAAGTCCCAAGCAGGGTTTTGGCTGGGGTTAAGCCTTAGCTATGTGGGTTCGAGTCCCAAACTGGTTTTAGCTAGGTTCAAGCCCCTGTCATGTGGGTTCGAGTCCCAAACAGGGTTTTGGCTGGAATTCAAGCTCCAGTCACGTGGGTTCAAGTCCCAAGCAAGGTTCGATCAGGTCTGGGCCTGGGTTTAAGTCTCAAATCAAGGTAAAACCCTTTCAAGAGTGGTAATGGTATAAGACAGGGCTCATTGGAAAGTTAGGCAGGGCCCTGATGAATGAACAGGGCAACCCTTCCTCAAATGGACAGAAAGAAAAGGAGGAAGGAGAAAAGCAGTGGAACCACAGAGGTAACCAGGCATTTGTGCATAACTCTGAATGTGGGATCCAGGCTCCATCAATCAGTGGGACTGACTGGGGACTCAGCTGAGACCGAGCTTGCTGGTGACTCCATTTGGAAGACACTGAAGTGAAGGCAGGAAATATAACCTACAGTACCTAGAATCTGACCTGGTGATTGTTTTCCCCTCCAAATGAGACAAATGAAAATTTATGGTCAGCATGAACAAAGAAACAAATAATTTTTGAAGCACAGGTAGATTTCCCAGTTAAAGCCATGCTTATGAGTATTAAGAAGACACAATTTCTTCACCCCAGAATTTAGAAAAACATACTCTGACTAACAGAAAGGATACAATTGATTTCCGAAGTTTCAAAACTTAGGGACAGGACCTCCCTGGAGGACCAGTAGTTAGAAATCTGCCTGCCCAGGACACTACATAATGATCAAGGGATTGATCCAAGAAGAAGACATAACAATCATAAATATCTATGCACCCAATGCAGGAGCACCCCAATACATTAGACAAACACTTTCAGACATAAAAGAAGACATCGACACTTAACACAATCATAGTAGGAGACTTTAACACTCCTCTCACACCAATGGACAGATCTTCCAAACAGAAAATTAATAAAGAAACACAAGCCTTAAATGCCACACTAGAAGAAATGGACCTCATTGATATCTTTAGGACTTTCCATCCAAAAGCAGAATACACTTTCTTCTCAAGTGCTCACGGAACATTCTCCAGGATAGACCACATCTTGGGCCACAAATCAAACCTCAGTCAATTCAAGAAAACTGAAATTCTATCAACCATCTTCTCGGACCACAATGAAATGAGACTAGAGATCAACTACAGGGAAAAAACTGCTAAAAACACAAACACATGGAGATTAAACAACACATACCTAGAAAATCAACTGATTACTGAGCAAATCAAAGGAGAAATTTAAAAATTCCTAGAAGAAAACGACAATGAACACACGACAGTGCAAAACCTATGGGATACTGCAAAAGCAGTTCTAAGAGGGAAGTTTATAGCAATTCAATCCCACCTCAAGAAATGAGGAAAGTCTCAAACAGACGACCTAACCTTACGCCTAAAACAACTGGAGAAAGAAGAACAAAAACACCCCAAAGCCAGCAGAAGAAGGGAAATCATAAAGATCAGAGCAGAAATAAATGAAAAAGAAATGAAAGAAACAATAGTAAAGATAAATAAAGCAAAAAGCTGTTTCTTTGAAAAGGTAAATAAAATCGACACACCACTGGCCAGACTCATCAAGAAAAAGAGAGAGAAGAACCAGATCAACAAAATCAAAAATGAAAAAGGAGAGATTACAACAGATAATGCAGAAATCCAAAGGATTATAAGAGACTAGTATGAACAACTCTATGGCAACAAACTGGACAACCTGGAAGAAATGGACAGTTTCTTAGAGAAGATTAATCTCCCAAGACTCAACCAGGAAGAAATAGAAACTATGAACAAGTCAATCACAAGCTCAGAAATCGACCTTGTGATCAAAAATCTACCCAAAAATAAAAGCCCAGGGCCAGATGGCTTCACAGCCGAATTCTACCAAACATTTAAAGAAGAGCTAATGCTTGTCCTTCTAAAACTCTTCCCAAAAATTGGACAGGAAGGAACACTTCCAAACACATTCTATGAGGCTGCCATCACCCTGATAACAAAGCCAGGTAAAGACAACACAAAAAAAAGAAAATTATAGGCCAATTTCACTGATGAATCTTGACGCCAAAATCCTCAACAAAATCCTAGCAAACAGAATTCAACAACACATCAAAAAGCTCATACATCATGATCAAGTCAGGTTCATCCCAGGCATGCAAGGATTCTTCAATATCTGCAAATCAATCAATGTGATACACTATATCAACAAATTGAGAGACAAAAACCACATGATCATCTCAATAGATGCAGAAAAAGCCTTCGACAAAGTACAGCATCCATTTATGATAAAAACTCTTCAAAAAAATGGGCATAGAAGGAACCTATCTCAACATAATAAAAGCCATATATGAGAAGCCCACAGCGAACATTATCCTCAATGGTGAAAAACTCAAAACATTTCCTCTAAGACCAGGAACAAGACAAGGGTGTCCACTTTCACCACTCTTATTCAACATAGTCTTGGAAGTTCTAGCAACAGCAATAAGAGAAGAGAAAGAAATCAAAGGAATCCAGATTAGAAAGGAAGAAGTCAAATTCTATTTACAGATGACATGATACTATACATAGAAAATCCCAAAGACACTATTACAAAACTACTAGAGTTAATCAGCGAATTCAGCAAAGTCGCAGGATACAAAATCAATACACAGAAATCACTGGCATTCCTATACACAAACAATGAAAAATCAGAAAACGAAATCAAAGAGACAATCCCCTTCACCATTGCAAGCAAAAGAATCAAATATCTAGGAATAAACCTATGCAAAGAAACAATAGAACTGTACACAGAAAATTACAAGACACTCATGAGAGACATTAAAGAAGACTTAAACAGATGGAGAGATATTCCATGTTCCTGGGTCGGAAGAATCAATATTGTGAAAATGACCATACTACCAAATGTCATCTATAGATTCAATGCGATCCCTATCAAACTACCAATGACATTCTTCACAGAACTAGACCAAAGAATAACACAGTTCATATGGAAACACAAAAGACCTCGAACTGACAAAGCAGTCCTGAGGAAGAATGGAGCTGGAGGGATCAGCCTCCCCAACTTCAGACTCTACTACAAAGCAACAGTCCTCAAGACAGTATGGTACTGGCACAAAAACAGAAATATCGACCAATAGAACAAGATTGAGAACCCAGAGATAAACCCACGCACCTATGGGTACCTTATTTTTGACAAAGGAGGCGAAACTCTAAAATGGGACAAAGACAGCCTCTTCAACAAATGGTGCTGGGAAAATTGGACAGCTACATGCAAAAATATGAAGTTGGAACATTCACTGACACCATGCACAAAGATCAACTCAAAATGGATTCAAGATCTAAATGGAAGACCAGAAACCATCAAACTCTTAGAGGAGAATATAGGCAAAACCCTCAAGGACATCAATCAAAGCAAGATCTTCTCTGACCCACCTACTACAATAGCGGGACTAAAAAAGACAAATGAACATGTGGGACCTCATGAAACTTAAAAGTTTTTGTACAGCAAAAGAAATCACAAAAAAGCTGAACAGACAGCTCACAGAATGGGAGAAAATCATAGCATATGGAACAACAGACAAAGAATTAATCTCCAAAATATTACAAAACTACTAGAGTTAATCAGCGAATTCAGCAAAACCCGAAATCAAAAAAAGAAAAAAGACAATCCCCTTCACCATTGCAAGCAAAAGAATCAAATATCTAGGAATAAACCTATGCAAAGAAACAATAGAACTGTACACAGAAAATTACAAGACACTCATGAGAGACATTAAAGAAGACTTAAACAGATGGAGAGATATTCCATGTTCCTGGGTCGGAAGAATCAATATTGTGAAAATGACCATACTACCAAATGTCATCTATAGATTCAATGCGATCCCTATCAAACTACCAATGACATTCTTCACAGAACTAGACCAAAGAATAACACAGTTCATATGGAAACACAAAAGACCTCGAACTGACAAAGCAGTCCTGAGGAAGAATGGAGCTGGAGGGATCAGCCTCCCCAACTTCAGACTCTACTACAAAGCAACAGTCCTCAAGACAGTATGGTACTGGCACAAAAACAGAAATATCGACCAATAGAACAAGATTGAGAACCCAGAGATAAACCCACGCACCTATGGGTACCTTATTTTTGACAAAGGAGGCGAAACTCTAAAATGGGACAAAGACAGCCTCTTCAACAAATGGTGCTGGGAAAATTGGACAGCTACATGCAAAAATATGAAGTTGGAACATTCACTGACACCATGCACAAAGATCAACTCAAAATGGATTCAAGATCTAAATGGAAGACCAGAAACCATCAAACTCTTAGAGGAGAATATAGGCAAAATCCTCAAGGACATCAATCAAAGCAAGATCTTCTCTGACCCACCTACTACAATAGCGGGACTAAAAAAGACAAATGAACATGTGGGACCTCATGAAACTTAAAAGTTTTTGTACAGCAAAAGAAATCACAAAAAAGCTGAACAGACAGCTCACAGAATGGGAGAAAATCATAGCATATGGAACAACAGACAAAGAATTAATCTCCAAAATCTACAAGCAACTCAGACAACTCAGCACTGGAAAAATGAACAACCCAATCAAAAAATGGAAAAAGGACCGAAACAGACACCTCTCCAAAGACGACATATAGATGGCCCCAAAACACATGAAACGATGCTCAACTTTGCTTATAATTAGAGAAATGCAAATCAAAACTACAATGAGATATCACCTCACACCCGTCAGAATGGCCATCATCCACAAATCGACAGACAATAAATGCTAGAGAGGGTGCGGAGAAAAGGGAACACTCCTGCATTGCTGGTGGGAATGTCAATTGGAGGAGGGGAGATTTCTTAAAAAACTAAAAATAGAAGCACCGTACGACCCAGCAATCCCACTCTTAGGCTTATACCCTGATGAAATCAAATCTGAAAGGAGCACCTGTACCCCAATGTTCATTGCAGCTCTCTATACAATAGCTGGAACATGGAAGCAACCTAGGTGTCCATCGACGAATGAATGGATACAGAAGCTCTGGTACATATATACAATGGAATACTATACAGCTGTAAAGAGAAATGCAGAAAAAATCAGCCCTAATGAGGTGGCTGGATCTAGACCGTATCCTAAAAAGTGAAGTCAGTCAGAAACAGAAGGACAAATACAGTATATTAACACATATATATATGGAATCTAGCAGGATGGTGATGATGGCACACACAGTGAAGCAACGGAAAGACAGACATGGACAGTGGACATATGGACATTATGGGGAAGGAACAGAGGGTGGGAGGCGTAAAGGAAGTAGCATGAAGGCCTGTGCTATCATAAGTGAAGAAAATAGCTCTAGTCATTGCTCTGTGAGAAAAGGGGATTCTTCAGGGGTGCTGTGTGATGGTCGGGAGGGGTGGGAAGGGGGGGATATACATATGACTAATCTGGGAACATGCATATCTGTAAACAACAAAACTCTGGAAAAGTTAAAAGTAAAATAAAGGTTTAAACAAAATAAAAAATAAAAAAAAAAATCTGCCTGCCAATGCAGGGCACATGGGTTCGATCCCTGATCCAGGAAGAGCCCATGTCCCATGAGGCACCTAAGCCTGCCCTCTAGAGCTCATGAGCCACAACTACTGAACCTGCATGCTGCAACACACCTAGTGTCCATGCTCCACAGCAAGAGAATCCATTGTGGTGCGAAACCCATGTGCTGCAACCGAGACTCAGCTCAGCCAAAAATAAATTAATTAAAAAAATAAAAAAGGACTTAGGGACAAAACTTCCCAATGTATGGCCACAACATAGCAGTCACTTAATGTCTATATTTTGAAGGGGCAATGGAAAAATTTTATCTTGGGAAGTTTGTCCACATACAGGTAGAAGGAGTCATTCCTTTGTTTATCTAGAAATGTGAGGATACTAGTTAAATACTACCGAATGTGAAACAAAATTTGTTCCACGAAAGTAATTTTGTCCATTTTCTTGAAAAGCATCTCGAAAAACATTAATCTTTTAAGACAGACTTTTTTTCAATGTTGGCCATTTGTTCGAAACTAATTAAATTTTTAAAATAGTTTTTTGTCTTGAATCCAATCATGAAGTAAGGATAATGGCCCTTATGAGGAGGCTGTTTCTGGCTGGCTCAGATTATTAAAGAACTTGAGGCCAGCTGTAATCCCTGGTGAACCAGTTAGCTCTTTCAGGCGGTTAAGCAATCTACAGGTAAAGAGAAATGCAGAAAAATCAGCCCTAATGAGGTGGCTGGATCTAGACCGTATCCTAAAAGTGAAGTCAGTCAGAAACAGAAGGACAAATACAGTATATTAACACATATATATATGGAATCTAGCAGGATGGTGATGATGGCACACACAGTGAAGCAACGGAAAGACAGACATGGACAGTGGACATATGGACATTATGGGGAAGGAACAGAGGGTGGGAGGCGTAAAGGAAGTAGCATGAAGGCCTGTGCTATCATAAGTGAAGAAAATAGCTCTAGTCATTGCTCTGTGAGAAAAGGGGATCCTTCAGGGGTGCTGTGTGATGGTCGGGAGGGGTGGGAAGGGGGGGATATACATATGACTAATCTGGGAACATGCATATCTGTAAACAACAAAACTCTGGAAAAGTTAAAAGTAAAATAAAGGTTTAAACAAAATAAAAAATAAAAAAAAAAATCTGCCTGCCAATGCAGGGCACATGGGTTCGATCCCTGATCCAGGAAGAGCCCATGTCCCATGAGGCACCTAAGCCTGCCCTCTAGAGCTCATGAGCCACAACTACTGAACCTGCATGCTGCAACACACCTAGTGTCCATGCTCCACAGCAAGAGAATCCATTGTGGTGCGAAACCCATGTGCTGCAACCGAGACTCAGCTCAGCCAAAAATAAATTAATTAAAAAAATAAAAAAGGACTTAGGGACAAAACTTCCCAATGTATGGCCACAACATAGCAGTCACTTAATGTCTATATTTTGAAGGGGCAATGGAAAAATTTTATCTTGGGAAGTTTGTCCACATACAGGTAGAAGGAGTCATTCCTTTGTTTATCTAGAAATGTGAGGATACTAGTTAAATACTACCGAATGTGAAACAAAATTTGTTCCACGAAAGTAATTTTGTCCATTTTCTTGAAAAGCATCTCGAAAAACATTAATCTTTTAAGACAGACTTTTTTTCAATGTTGGCCATTTGTTCGAAACTAATTAAATTTTTAAAATAGTTTTTTGTCTTGAATCCAATCATGAAGTAAGGATAATGGCCCTTATGAGGAGGCTGTTTCTGGCTGGCTCAGATTATTAAAGAACTATGAGGCCAGCTGTAATCCCCTGGTGAACCAGTTAGCTCTTTCAGGCGGTTCTAAGACAATGCGCTATAGTTTTAACCAGAGCCAAAAAGCGTGGAGATGAACAAGCCAATAGGTAAAAGAAACAACTTCTTTTTTAAAAAAAAATTTATGTGGACCATTTTTAAAGTCTTTATTGAGTTTGTTACAATATTTCCTCTGTTTTATGTTTTGGATTTTGGCCACGAGGCATGTGGGATCTTAGCTCTCCAACCACGGATCAAACCTGCACCCCCATCATTGGAAGGTGAAGTCTTAACCCTGGACTACCAGGGATGTCCTGAAAAATCTTTCTAACAGGAGAACTAATTGGTATTGTGCTATTTCCTGCCTGTGAGCTTTACTGCACTGTACTCCAATTCCATGTTTCTACTGAGACTATAAAGGACAGGATGATGTTGAAAGGCACTGGAGTCTCCCAGAACAGTAGGCATTCCTGATCTGACTAAATGTAGAAGAAGCATATCCAAGGACAAACTCTCAGAACCACAGAGCCAGACTTTAAATCTAAACCGGCAGGAGAGGGCAAGCCATCTCTTTCAAAACTTCCCCAAACTTGACTTTCGACTTCATGAAATCTAGACTTGTGTTGAAATACCCCTGGAAAATGGATGCTAAATGTAACATTTTATGTCTGCTCAGAGTTTCAGATGAAGGCTCCACAGGAAAGAAGTAAAAACAAACAAACAAAAAAGACAAAGTACCTTTATATCTTAAAGCAAAGAACTGGGTCACCTATAAAGGAAGATCTATGGAGTTTTAAAGCAGATTCCTCTAGCCTCAGCTACCACTTACTTCTAGGCTAAATGAATAAGAATGATAAATTTATTTGAGAGATTTTAACGAGTTTGAGCAAGGTGGTAGTGAGGATTTCTTTGCAGAGATTGCCAGAGTGTAGTGCAATTTTTTCCTCTTCCAAGAGAGGGGAAATGGGATGCCTCCGAGAGATGGCATGGAACAAGCCACGGAAGGAAAAACTTCAGATAACTTGTTTTATGTTCTCTAAAGTTTGACAGATGAGAGGGCTAGAATTAGTCTCTTTCCTGAAAAGAAAGGCATTGGGTTAACTATTTGAGCTGGGTTATTAGAGCAAGGTGAGGTGGCTGAGATGGGAACGGTCTGGATGTTCAAGGCTGTGTGAGGTATCCTAGGGTCAAATGTGGACTCCATACAAAGAATTTGCCCTGAGTCATCCTGGGTGGAACCGCTGAGGAGGAAGGCCTGGAGGCATGGGAGGATCCAGCAGGGGTGCTCAGATCCATCCACCTGAATCCAGAGGCCTTGGAGGAAGACTATAAGCAATGAATAACAGGAAGTATCTACTACATCAGAAGGAACTGAGAGGGAGTCCTCTAGAGAATCATAAAGATTCCATTATCACAGCAACATCAACATCATGATCATTCTGAATTAGTGGCATCAATATGAGATTCACTTCAAGTAAGACTTTCCACACTTACATCTCCTCCATCTTCTGCTCAGAACCCAAGAGAGCCTGTGTATTGTACAGATTGATGGAGAAAGAGTAGAGAAGATGAAAAACCAGAAAAGACACTAACCTTACTGACCCTCTTCAGCTGCAGTCACCTAAGCCTGAAACGTGCTTGAACTAGGGAAGTAGAAAACTTGAACCCACACTAAAGAGTGGGATAACGTGCTTACACTGACATGGACTTTTCGTTGTTTAACAATAACCAGAAACATCACATCTCTTGGCCAAGTCCCAAGCACAGCAAAAGTGCTATGTGACAAAGCAAATTCAGTGGAGAACGGTCAAAATGAACAATACTGTTGTCTTTTTTTTTTTCTTTTTTTTTTTCTTTATTTTAAAGATTTTACAGAGTTTCATTGTTCACCAACATGTATGTTCCCAGATCATTCATACGCATATCCCTGTACTGTTGTCTTTTGGCACCTAGAATTCAACTTAATAAACTGTTGGCTTTAAAGATCACAGGTACCCTCATCCCTTTGGAGTCAGGAAACTGGCCGAGAGACGGGCATCATTGTAGGAATTCTAAGTGAGGATGAACAAATGAACAGAATTTGTCTGGCAAAGTATCTTCTCGAGTGGTATGATGCTCTCTGGTTATTTCCCTTTTGTTTGCACTAAGCAGTTAATAGTGTCTTATTTTCATGTTCCAGCCTGTTCTCACCTGCTGGTATCTATTTAGTCCAGAGCTTTAAAATCCATGTTCCTTATGGTCATAAAGGCATTAATTAGGATGAAATTACCCCAAGAAGGTCCCTCACAGTAGAGTAAGAATAGGAGCTTTGGGGTCCAACGATCCTACCATAGACATATAGATTCTCCAGTGTCAAACTGGGAAGATAATATTGATGATTCTGTTAAAGAGTGAGAAAATTTCTTCAAAAATACTACAAAAATATGTGAACACACATATCATATAGCTAACTTGTCAGTTATATTAAAGCAATTTAGATGGGATTCCTTACTCATGAACAAAAGTATTTGATAGGACACGCCCAGTGTTCTGACAACAAGGAGGTCAGAGCATATTCTATGCTAAGGTGCAAGTTTCCTAGGAACCAGCTGTTGCTGAGAAGATAATGGTCCCACCCACCCCAGCTTGAATAGCAGAATTTTAGGTCTATTTTGGTCCCACGCTATAAACAGTTTTTAGAAAGGTGTTACTTCCAATGTAACTGCTAAATGATAAAAGAAAGGCATACAGTACATCAAAGCCAATGTAAGGGAACAGAGTCAGACTTAGGCCATCCATCAGTGAGGCACTGGCATACCCAGAATTCATACTCCTCTCCCTCCAAAGCCTATGTGTTTTGTATGTAGATTCTCCTTCATACTCCTAAAACCAGTCTTCTGTTCCCAAAACTGCACTCTTAAGAGACTGGTGCCCATAACCTAAGTGTCAAAGCCAAGGGCCCTCTTAATGTTTTCATTGTGTGTCCTTGTTTAAACTTCGCAATTAATCATTTGTGTGACTGTTTAATGCCTGCCTTGCCAGAGATTACAAGGTCACATGAGGACATTTCACCCTAGTTCACTGCTCTATATCCAGCTCTAAGCTTGATGCCTAGTCTATAGCAGTGACTTTAAAAATACTGTTAATAAATAGAAGGTACTTTGGTGCCACCTTGCATGGAGGTTTTGAATGCCAGGCTATAAAACATGAATTCATAGTGTAGGCACTGTAGAGGCACTAAAGATTTCTTAGGCTTCCTTCTGGTTCAGTGGTAAAGGACTCACCTGCCAATGCAGGGCATCTGGGTTCAATACCTGGGTTAGGGAAGATCTCCTGAAACAGGAAATGGAACCCTCCTCTAGTATTTTTGCCAGGGAAATCTCATGGACAGAGGAGCTTGGCGGGCTATAGACCAGGGGGTCACAAAGAGTCAGACACAACTTAGCAATTGAATAACTAAAAAAATTTCTTAGCTTGTGCCTCTTGGGTTTGACAACACTCTGGAATCATCTTTCTGGAAGGATGCCAGAGTAATCTGGAGGGGGAAAAGGCTGGGAACCTACTTCCCACCACGGGGCCCACAGGGATAGTCATCTAACCTCTTGCAGCAGAAAGGTGAACTTAAACACAGGTCCAAGTAAATAAATCAAATGAGTCAAAAACTCTCTTAACTAGTTTTGTTTGTTTGGTTATTTGTGCTGTGTCTCTCTCCTCTCACTGACATGACTGGTTAGCCATCTGAACTGATCTAAATCACCGGGGGTACCAGGCTATTTGATAGGACACGCCCAGTGTTCTGACAACAAGGAGGTCAGATATTCTATGCTAAGGTGCAAGTTTCCTGGGAACCAGCTGTTGCTGAGAAGATAATGGTCCCACCCACCCCAGCTTGAATAGCAGAATTTTAGGTCTATTTTGGTCCCACGCTATAAACAGTTTTTAGAAAGGTGTTACTTCCAATGTAACTGCTAAATGATAAAAGAAAGGCATACAGTACATCAAAGCCAATGTAAGGGAACAGAGTCAGACTTAGGCCATCCATCAGTGAGGCACTGGCATACCCAGAATTCATACTCCTCTCCCTCCAAAGCCTATGTGTTTTGTATGTAGATTCTCCTTCATACTCCTAAAACCAGTCTTCTGTTCCCAAAACTGCACTCTTAAGAGACTGGTGCCCATAACCTAAGTGTCAAAGCCAAGGGCCCTCTTAATGTTTTCATTGTGTGTCCTTGTTTAAACTTCGCAATTAATCATTTGTGTGACTGTTTAATGCCTGCCTTGCCAGAGATTACAAGGTCACATGAGGACATTTCACCCTAGTTCACTGCTCTATATCCAGCTCTAAGCTTGATGCCTAGTCTATAGCAGTGACTTTAAAAATACTGTTAATAAATAGAAGGTACTTTGGTGCCACCTTGCATGGAGGTTTTGAATGCCAGGCTATAAAACATGAATTCATAGTGTAGGCACTGGAGAGGCACTAAAGATTTCTTAGGCTTCCCTTCTGGTTCAGTGGTAAAGGACTCACCTGCCAATGCAGGGCATCTGGGTTCAATACCTGGGTTAGGGAAGATCTCCTGAAACAGGAAATGGAACCCTCCTCTAGTATTTTTGCCAGGGAAATCTCATGGACAGAGGAGCTTGGCGGGCTATAGACCAGGGGGTCACAAAGAGTCAGACACAACTTAGCAATTGAATAACTAAAAAAATTTCTTAGCTTGTGCCTCTTGGGTTTGACAACACTCTGGAATCATCTTTCTGGAAGGATGCCAGAGTAATCTGGAGGGGGAAAAGGCTGGGAACCTACTTCCCACCACGGGGCCCACAGGGATAGTCATCTAACCTCTTGCAGCAGAAAGGTGAACTTAAACACAGGTCCAAGTAAATAAATCAAATGAGTCAAAAACTCTCTTAACTAGTTTTGTTTGTTTGGTTATTTGTGCTGTGTCTCTCTCCTCTCACTGACATGACTGGTTAGCCATCTGAACTGATCTAAATCACCGGTAATTAGGGCTACCAGGCTGATGGATGAAATCAGATGGAAGTGGCTTCTGACCTATTTGCTGTTATTGTGTTCAGTCGCTAAGTCGTGTCTGACTCTTGGAGACCCCCCTGAACTGCAGCACACTCAGGCTTCCTGTCCTTGCATAACTCATGTCTATTGAGTCAGTGATGTCATCCAATCATCACTGATCTATGTAGTAGGATATGGAGAAGTTTTAACTGGACTGCAGTTTTGTAAATATCTGAAAATGGCCTGAGCATCTGTCCAAATTCTCTTTCCAGTAATTGTATAACCTTTTGCATCAAGTGTCATTAGTGTTTCATTTTCTGGACTAGAGTAGATGGCAGACTCTCTGAGCCAGGGGAAAAAAATCTGACTGGAGAGACTCCTGTCTAAGCTTGGATATCATTTGGGAAACAGCCTCAGATAGAAGAGAAAAAGATCAGGCTATGGGTTAGTCTTAATCAGACAAAGGCAGGGTTTTATACCATAAATAAGCATCATCATTCACATTTTCTTCATGTTAACCTCCTGTCCATCTTGAACTCCATCTATTCTAGACTCATGTTTATTCAACTCAGTGGATTTATTAAAGCTCGCCTTGTCTCATGAGTCATGAAACCATATTTTACAAACTATATGGAAAATATGCAGTTAACTTATTTTCAGACATTCCTGGCCCATACTACAACAAATCCATTTTTTCCCTAAATTTTGTTTCAGTAGAGACAGCCAAAAATTCCACACTCAGCATTCTATATCTGGGAGACCAAAACTAGTATGTGCTATTTTCTACAACTTGAAAGATTTGAGATTATTAAAAAAAAGAAAAAGAAAAACTGGATCATTGGATGTTGTTAGTATTCCTACGGTGCCATAACCCCAAGCATTAGGAAGGAGCATGTCAGAAGCCTGAACTCCAAAAAAAAAGAAAAAGAAAAACTAAATTGGGATCTGGGTGGGTGGGGACCATGGATATGCATATGACTGATCTGGGAACATACATGTATGTGAACAACAAAACTCTGTAAAACCTTTAAAATAAAGAATAAAAATAAAGTTAAAAATTAAAAAAAAAAAAAAAACAAAACTAAATTGCTCTCAGAGCTTTAAAGTTTGAATTTTCAAAATCCTATTTCCACTCAAACTATTAGGACTACATCTACATATAACCAAAGAAAGCACTTATAGCCATACATCCAATAATTCTAACAATATGGCATCACTATTCTTTATGAACAAATAGGATAATAAGAAGGGGGGTTCCCAGGTGGTGCTAGTGGTAAAGAACCTGCCTGCCAATGCAGGAGGCATAAGAAACATGGATTTGATCCCTAGGTTGGGAAGATACCCTGGAGGAAGGCATGGCAACTCACTCCAGTATTCTTATCTGGAGAATCCTATGGACAGAGGAGCCTTGGAGGCTACGGTCCATAGGGTCACAAAGAATTGGACACGACTGAAGTGATTTATCACACACACATAGCACATGATAATAAGAAGAAATAGGGAGCTTCCCTGATAATCCAGTGGGTAAAGAGTCCGCCTTGCAGTGCAAGGGGCACCGGTTCAATGGGCCGGGGAAGATCCCATGTGCGGGGAGCTGATGGACCAGTGTGCCCAATTAGGAGCCAGTGCTCTGGAGCACATGTTCCTAGAGCTGGTGCTCTGCAAAGAGAGAGGCCATTGAGATGGGAGGCCCACAAAGGCCAAAGAATAAAGATGGATGAAAATAAATAAAGAATAATAAAAGAGGCCAAATTTAAAAAAGAAGAAGAAATGTACATTAAAGATGGAAATACCTATTCAAAGGCAATCATTGACATCATAATGATCTTTGTACTTTGGAATCGGCTAGAGATGGGTCCTAGAGCATAGAATTGTTCCAGCAAGTATGTCACTGTTTTCCCTCACTAGGCTCTTGGTAACTGGGATAGTCTGGCTAAGGGCTAAACATATGTATTTGTTAAATAAATGTTAGTGGATGAATAAATGAATGAATGAAACCTCATTTAATATAAATAACTTACTGGCAGTATGAGATCAGGTTCTCCCCTCACTTTTTCACTCATAATCTATCACATCTGAAGGTCATGCAAAATTCACTCTCTGGGTTCCTGAATGGCCTGATGTACCTCCATGGCCTTAAAGACCACCCATATGCTGACAGCTCCCACCCACCTAGACACCTTCCCTGAATTTAAGATGTATCCAACCATCTATCCAAACACCTCTACTTAAGTACACACTTAAGTGTGTGTATGTGCACAGGAGTGTGAGCAAACAGTCCACCCAAAGCTGAACTCTGGGTTTCTAATCAACTCCCCCCACAGCCTGCTTCTCATACCACATATCATCTCACATAATTCAGTCTTATACATATCAGCAAATGAGAAGTCTGCCCCTGAGACAAAATGCTCTCCCTTAGCCTGTTTCCACAGATGGTGACCATGTATGGAAGGGCCCAGCATAGGGCTTCCTGACAGATGCTCAGTAGATCTTTGTTCTCCCTCTGCCACCCTCCCTCTCGAATGTCAGTTACCAACTCAGTAGCAGGAACAGAGCAGGAATTGGAGCAGATGATCCCTGAGGCAGGAGCAGGGAGCTGTGTGAGAATCATTAAAAGAGAAGATGGCTATAAATGGCAAGTCTGAAAGTTTTCTTCAGGAAATAAGAAGCTCCCAAGGTCCTTGGGCACACACAGCTATGCACTGAGGCTCAGGAAGATGGGTTTACAGGCTGTAAGGGCACAACAAGGCACATGTTCCTAGAGCTGGTGCTCTGCAAAGAGAGAGGCCATTGAGATGGGAAAAAAAAAAAGAATGAAAAAAAAGAATAATAAAAGAGGCCAAATTTAAAAAAGAAGAAGAAATGTACATTAAAGATGGAAATACCTATTCAAAGGCAATCATTGACATCATAATGATCTTTGTACTTTGGAATCGGCTAGAGATGGGTCCTAGAGCATAGAATTGTTCCAGCAAGTATGTCACTGTTTTCCCTCACTAGGCTCTTGGTAACTGGGATAGTCTGGCTAAGGGCTAAACATATGTATTTGTTAAATAAATGTTAGTGGATGAATAAATGAATGAATGAAACCTCATTTAATATAAATAACTTACTGGCTGTATGAGATCAGGTTCTCCCCTCACTTTTTCACTCATAATCTATCACATCTGAAGGTCATGCAAAATTCACTCTCTGGGTTCCTGAATGGCCTGATGTACCTCCATGGCCTTAAAGACCACCCATATGCTGACAGCTCCCACCCACCTAGACACCTTCCTGAATTTAAGATGTATCCAACCATCTATCCAAACACCTCTACTTAAGTACACACTTAAGTGTGTGTATGTGCACAGGAGTGTGAGCAAACAGTCCACCCAAAGCTGAACTCTGGGTTTCTAATCAACTCCCCCCACAGCCTGCTTCTCATACCACATATCATCTCACATAATTCAGTCTTATACATATCAGCAAATGAGAAGTCTGCCCCTGAGACAAAATGCTCTCCCTTAGCCTGTTTCCACAGATGGTGACCATGTATGGAAGGGCCCAGCATAGGGCTTCCTGACAGATGCTCAGTAGATCTTTGTTCTCCCTCTGCCACCCTCCCTCTCGAATGTCAGTTACCAACTCAGTAGCAGGAACAGAGCAGGAATTGGAGCAGATGATCCCTGAGGCAGGAGCAGGGAGCTGTGTGAGAATCATTAAAAGAGAAGATGGCTATAAATGGCAAGTCTGAAAGTTTTCTTCAGGAAATAAGAAGCTCCCAAGGTCCTTGGGCACACACAGCTATGCACTGAGGCTCAGGAAGATGGGTTTACAGGCTGTAAGGGCACAACAAGGCAAGGCTGGCAGAGAGCAGTCGACTGCATGAGATGAGCAGATGTTTTCACATTGTAGAATGAGGGGACGCACAGGAATAAAATGGAGCATCTCTAAACAGGCTCCGGTTTAAGGGGAAACCCAGGTGGGGCAGGAGGCTGGAGGTGGGGGGGAAGTCCTCCTGATTTGAGTCTAGGTTGAGGGCAGGCAGGTAAATGGTAGAAATGAAATGAAGACCTTCAGAGGTGACCTGAATCCTGCTTTGAGACAGAAAATAAGAATTTTCCATGTCTGTCACTGAGACTTAGAAACTATAAAAGCATGGAGTTGTCTCACAGAACACGTTTCCAGTATCTGAATCAAGCAAAATGCTTACTATTACATGTAGTTATGAAAATAAATATTTCTTGCTTTCAAAATACAAAGTTAATCCTAAGTAAGTCAGATTTACCCACTGAAACTATATAAAGAAAACAACTGTCCTATTATCAGAAGGAAAACTGTGTTAGGAGAAAGTGTCTTTGAAAAGATCATAAACAACACTAGAAAGCATTTGTGTCTTAATTGAAATATATATATATATATATATATATATATGAAAGCACTATCTACCAAAATACAAACATTTGGCAATCATTTATTTGTTAGATTTGTAGTCAGTTTCCTGAGAAATGCTGGAGAGATTTGCTTGTTACGTAAATCAGACAGATGGTAAGTATTGTAATCTCTGTCTAAAATTATCTCAACCACTTTTACCAAGTCAGTCCTTTAACTAATTACAAAACAAAACAAAAAACCAAACCTTAGCTGTTTGCCACAGATGGTGACCATGTATGGAAGGGCCCAGCATAGGGCTTCCTGACAGATGCTCAGTAGATCTTTGTTCTCCCTCTGCCACCCTCCCTCTCGAATGTCAGTTACCAACTCAGTAGCAGGAACAGAGCAGGAATTGGAGCAGATGATCCCTGAGGCAGGAGCAGGGAGCTGTGTGAGAATCATTAAAAGAGAAGATGGCTATAAATGGCAAGTCTGAAAGTTTTCTTCAGGAAATAAGAAGCTCCCAAGGTCCTTGGGCACACACAGCTATGCACTGAGGCTCAGGAAGATGGGTTTACAGGCTGTAAGGGCACAACAAGGCAAGGCTGGCAGAGAGCAGTCGACTGCATGAGATGAGCAGATGTTTTCACATTGTAGAATGAGGGGACGCACAGGAATAAAATGGAGCATCTCTAAACAGGCTCCGGTTTAAGGGGAAACCCAGGTGGGGCAGGAGGCTGGAGGTGGGGAGGAAGTCCTCCTGATTTGAGTCTAGGTTGAGGGCAGGCAGGTAAATGGTAGAAATGAAATGAAGACCTTCAGAGGTGACCTGAACCCTGCTTTGAGACAGAAAATAAGAATTTTCCATGTCTGTCACTGAGACTTAGAAACTATAAAAGCATGGAGTTGTCTCACAGAACACGTTTCCAGTATCTGAATCAAGCAAAATGCTTACTATTACATGTAGTTATGAAAATAAATATTTCTTGCTTTCAAAATACAAAGTTAATCCTAAGTAAGTCAGATTTACCCACTGAAACTATATAAAGAAAACAACTGTCCTATTATCAGAAGGAAAACTGTGTTAGGAGAAAGTGTCTTTGAAAAGATCATAAACAACACTAGAAAGCATTTGTGTCTTAATTGCAATATATATATATATATATATATATATATGAAAGCACTATCTACCAAAATACAAACATTTGGCAATCATTTATTTGTTAGATTTGTAGTCAGTTTCCTGAGAAATGCTGGAGAGATTTGCTTGTTACGTAAATCAGACAGATGGTAAGTATTGTAATCTCTGTCTAAAATTATCTCAACCACTTTTACCAAGTCAGTCCTTTAACTAATTACAAAACAAAACAAAAAAACCAAACCTTACTTTACAACAGATTCAACCAACACTAGATGATGATGTTGTTGTTGTTGTTGTTGCTGTTGTTCAGTCACCAGGTCACATCCCACTCTTTTGAGACCCTATGGACTGTATGTAGCCCGCCAGGCTCCTCTGTCCATGAGATTTCCCGGGCAAGAACACTAGAGTGGGCTGTCATTTCCTACTGCAGGGGATCTTCCTGACCCAGGGACAGAAACTGGGTCTCTTGCACTGCAAGCAGATTCTTTGTGGCACTTAATAGCTAGCAGTCCCAGATATATGAATAGATTTCCACCTTCCAAGGACCTCTGACTTCAATCATAAATATGAACTTAGTTGTTTAATGGAGGCATTTCAATACAAAGAAAGTAACAAGGACATAACAAGTACTTTCCTGATTGCAGAGGCAAATGGTACCCTTTGCTTCTTAAATGCTGCTAAAGTAGCTAAGACAATTTGGGAACCTGAACAAGCCAAGGTTATTTTGTTTTCAAGGGTGGTTATTTCACTCTTCCTCTTTTATCCCTTTACATTAAACCTGTTAACTAAGTAAGTGTAATTCTGTAAGAGGTAATTATTCATTTAAGCCTTCATATGATTTCTCTGCATTTTTAACTTCCTACATACCAACAAAGGTATATTTTGAAGGCAAAAGGAGAACAGGGCAGCAGTGGATGAGACAGTTAGACAGCACCACCAACTCAGTGGTGATGAACTTGGGCAAACTCCAGGAGATAGTGTCTAGGCTTGTCACAGCTTTCCTCCGAGGAGCAAGTGTCTTTTAATTTCATAGGTGCAGTCACTGTCCACTGTGATTTTGGAGTCCAAGGAAATAAAATCTGTCACTGCTTCTATTTTTTCCCCTTCTATTTGCCATGAAATGATGGGACCAGATGTTATGATCTTAGTTTTTTGAATGTTGAGGTTTCTTTTTTTAATTTTAGCCTTCTTTATTGAATTTTTATTTATTTATTTTCATCCATCTTTACTCTTTGGCCTGTGTGGGCCTCTCTTGCTGCAGAGCACTAGCTTTGGGAGCACACACTCTAGAGCTCCAGCTGGTAATTGGAGACACTGGTCCAGCCACTCTGCGGCACATGGGATCTTCCTGGGCCAGGGATCAAACTGATGCCCTTTGCACTGCAAGGTGGACTCTTTACCCACTGGATCACGAGGGAAGCCCTTGAATGTTGAGTTTTTTGGGTTTTTTTTTTTGGGGGGGGGGATGGGGAGGGAGGAGGCAGGTGGGCCACTTCTATTCGTCTTTCATTAATCTATCTTCACCCATCTTTGTTCTTTTTTTTGGCCCGTGTGGGCCTCCCATCGCAGTGGCCTCTGTTGTAGCTGCTTTGGGCGCATGCACTTCAGAGCTCCGGCTCAGTAATTGGACACATCTATCCAGCCACTCTACGGCACATGGAATCTTCCCAGGCCAGGGATCGAACTGGCACCCCTTGCACTGCAAGGTGGTGTCCTTATCCAGTGGACCACCAGGGAAGCCTGAATGTTGAGTTTTAAGCCAGCTTTTCATTCTCCTCTTTCACCCTCATCAAGAGGTTCTTGAGTGCCTCTTCAGTTTCTCCCATTGGAGCAGTATCATCTGTGTATCTGAGGTTATTTATATTTCTCCCAGAAAGCTTGATTCCAGCTTGTGATTCATCCAGCCCAGCAGTTCACCTGATGTACTCCACATATAAGTTAAATAAGCCGAGTGACAATATAAATCAGTTTTAAAATATTTCTCTCTTTTTTGACACTGGAATTATTTACTGCTATTATTTTTATTTCTTGAATCTCTCATTTTCCAGATGCATTTATCCAGATGTCTGGATCTCTTTCTCCATTTCTCACCCTCATTCCTCCTGGATGAGACAGTTAGACAGCACCACCAACTCAGTGGTGATGAACTTGGGCAAACTCCAGGAGATAGTGTCTAGGCTTGTCACAGCTTTCCTCCGAGGAGCAAGTGTCTTTTAATTTCATAGGTGCAGTCACTGTCCACTGTGATTTTGGAGTCCAAGGAAATAAAATCTGTCACTGCTTCTATTTTTTCCCCTTCTATTTGCCATGAAATGATGGGACCAGATGTTATGATCTTAGTTTTTTGAATGTTGAGGTTTCTTTTTTTAATTTTAGCCTTCTTTATTGAATTTTTATTTATTTATTTTCATCCATCTTTACTCTTTGGCCTGTGTGGGCCTCTCTTGCTGCAGAGCACTAGCTTTGGGAGCACACACTCTAGAGCTCCAGCTGGTAATTGGAGACACTGGTCCAGCCACTCTGCGGCACATGGGATCTTCCTGGGCCAGGGATCAAACTGATGCCCTTTGCACTGCAAGGTGGACTCTTTACCCACTGGATCACGAGGGAAGCCCTTGAATGTTGAGTTTTTGGTTGTTTTTTTTTGGGGGGGGGATGGGGAGGGAGGAGGCAGGTGGGCCACTTCTATTCGTCTTTCATTAATCTATCTTCACCCATCTTTGTTCTTTTTTTTGGCCCGTGTGGGCCTCCCATCGCAGTGGCCTCTGTTGTAGCTGCTTTGGGCGCATGCACTTCAGAGCTCCGGCTCAGTAATTGGACACATCTATCCAGCCACTCTACGGCACATGGAATCTTCCCAGGCCAGGGATCGAACTGGCACCCCTTGCACTGCAAGGTGGTGTCCTTATCCAGTGGACCACCAGGGAAGCCTGAATGTTGAGTTTTAAGCCAGCTTTTCATTCTCCTCTTTCACCCTCATCAAGAGGTTCTTGAGTGCCTCTTCAGTTTCTCCCATTGGAGCAGTATCATCTGTGTATCTGAGGTTATTTATATTTCTCCCAGAAAGCTTGATTCCAGCTTGTGATTCATCCAGCCCAGCAGTTCACCTGATGTACTCCACATATAAGTTAAATAAGCCGAGTGACAATATAAATCAGTTTTAAAATATTTCTCTCTTTTTTGACACTGGAATTATTTACTGCTATTATTTTTATTTCTTGAATCTCTCATTTTCCAGATGCATTTATCCAGATGTCTGGATCTCTTTCTCCATTTCTCACCCTCATTGACTAACCAGATTTCACTTAGTCCAACTTTCCTCAGTTCACAAGGTTCTCTCTAGAGACACTTGAATGCAAAATTTTTCAGAACCAGAAACAGACTTTTTCTTCCCAGTAAGGAATTTGTGTTCCCAATAATCATTTGTATTTAATGAATAGAGTTATTTTTCCAAGGAATTTTAAAGGAATAACATTTAAAACCACATTCAGACTGAAATTTCTCATTCTATCATCTTAGCTGAGTGAGTCATGACAGAAAAAAAAAAAGTTCCTTCATCAACATGTGCAGACAATTCTTCAGAATGAGCATGACCTAGATTTTAAGTGGTAAAGTAACTAATTTTTTGATTGGTGAAGAAAATCAAATATATAATTGTTAAACTATTCTGTGTCTTTGTCAAACTGTCCTAGTAATATAACCAACTCTGAATGAGACTTCTCAAAACATCTGAATATTTAAGATAATAATTGGAAACCCACCAGATATCAAATACACATCCCCAAAACATTTCCTTTTAAAAGGCACGGAAAGCAAACATGGAATGCCGAATTAGTGCAATGTTCAGAAATGATAAACATCAGATGTTGATATAATCCTGTATTTGTATAATATAATAACAACTGAAAATAATGATAGAGTCGTTTAAAATAAAAGTCTAGCAGGAAAGTTTACACAGGTGCAAAAAAGCATTCGTGTTACATATAGTATATTTGAATTATATTTAATTTCAAATAAACATTCTACTTGGGACTACATTAAATGTTGAGTTTTAAGCCAGCTTTTCATTCTCCTCTTTCACCCTCATCAAGAGGTTCTTGAGTGCCTCTTCAGTTTCTTGGAGCAGTATCATCTGTGTATCTGAGGTTATTTATATTTCTCCCAGAAAGCTTGATTCCAGCTTGTGATTCATCCAGCCCAGCAGTTCACCTGATGTACTCCACATATAAGTTAAATAAGCCGAGTGACAATATAAATCAGTTTTAAAATATTTCTCTCTTTTTTGACACTGGAATTATTTACTGCTATTATTTTTATTTCTTGAATCTCTCATTTTCCAGATGCATTTATCCAGATGTCTGGATCTCTTTCTCCATTTCTCACCCTCATTGACTAACCAGATTTCACTTAGTCCAACTTTCCTCAGTTCACAAGGTTCTCTCTAGAGACACTTGAATGCAAAATTTTTCAGAACCAGAAACAGACTTTTTCTTCCCAGTAAGGAATTTGTGTTCCCAATAATCATTTGTATTTAATGAATAGAGTTATTTTTCCAAGGAATTTTAAAGGAATAACATTTAAAACCACATTCAGACTGAAATTTCTCATTCTATCATCTTAGCTGAGTGAGTCATGACAGAAAAAAAAAAAGTTCCTTCATCAACATGTGCAGACAATTCTTCAGAATGAGCATGACCTAGATTTTAAGTGGTAAAGTAACTAATTTTTTGATTGGTGAAGAAAATCAAATATATAATTGTTAAACTATTCTGTGTCTTTGTCAAACTGTCCTAGTAATATAACCAACTCTGAATGAGACTTCTCAAAACATCTGAATATTTAAGATAATAATTGGAAACCCACCAGATATCAAATACACATCCCCAAAACATTTCCTTTTAAAAGGCACGGAAAGCAAACATGGAATGCCGAATTAGTGCAATGTTCAGAAATGATAAACATCAGATGTTGATATAATCCTGTATTTGTATAATATAATAACAACTGAAAATAATGATAGAGTCGTTTAAAATAAAAGTCTAGCAGGAAAGTTTACACAGGTGCAAAAAAGCATTCGTGTTACATATAGTATATTTGAATTATATTTAATTTCAAATAAACATTCTACTTGGGACTACATTAAATGTTAGAAGGGTTTTGTTACCCTATAATATTGAAATTATTTTAAGTCTTTTGAGAGCATGGAACATTTCTTACTTATGCTCCAAAACAGACACTTTCAGATAGATTATGAATACCTGAATGTTTAACTTCTCCAAGCGTGTCTCTTGCACAGTGAAGTACGATAACTAATAACATAAAAATCACTCCATAAATGCTTGGTGACCTTCGAACATTGATGTGTAGAATGCAGGAGATAGTCGTCATTGTTCAGTCACTAAGGCCAACTCTTTGCACCCAATGGACTATAGCTCACCAGGCTCCTCTGTCCATGAGATTATCCAGGGGAGAATACTGAAGTGGGGTACTATTTTCTCCTCCATGGGATTTTCCTGACCCAGTGATCGAACCAGTGTCTCCTGAGTCTCCCACATTGGCAGGCAGATTCTTTATCACTGAGCCACCTGGGAATCCTGTGAATGCCATGAAGGCATATAGATGTTACACTACAGCTAACAGCATGAGGACACTGCCACTGAAGAATGCTGAGAAGTTTTAAGCAACAAAAACTCTTAAGAGTTTAGTAAATCAGTAAAGTGTCAGATCCTTGCCTAACAGCATGAGTGTAGTAAATTCTTGTATAATTTTACAATATTTGAATGTTCCATAAATATTTTCTCCTGATACATTGTACCCTATATGAGGGTTCAGACTGTCAAGAGTGTCTTGTCCACTCTGGTGCTTAGCATAGCCACAGAATGATTAAAGAATATTTGTTGATTAAATTAAAAATTTGGAATCAGACAGACATGGTGGAGTCACCTGGGCAATTCACTGAACTTTCTGAAGTTGAGGTTGTCACCTGAAATGTGGATAACCTGACAGGGTTACTTAGGACTGCAACAACATACAGCCACGAAGATCACACAAACCCTGCAATTATAAATTATAATAATTCAATAAATTAGAAAAGATGAGATCAGTCCTTACCACTATCATGATTTCCCAGATTCTACCATACTCGATAATGCTACATTTAATTTTCCAAGTTTTCAGAACAAATTGCCTAGAAACTAAATCATAGCGTACACAGGTGCAAAAAGCATTCGTGTTACATATAGTATATTTGAATTATATTTAATTTCAAATAAACATTCTACTTGGGACTACATTAAATGTTAGAAGGGTTTTGTTACCCTATAATATTGAAATTATTTTAAGTCTTTTGAGAGCATGGAACATTTCTTACTTATGCTCCAAAACAGACACTTTCAGATAGATTATGAATACCTGAATGTTTAACTTCTCCAAGCGTGTCTCTTGCACAGTGAAGTACGATAACTAATAACATAAAAATCACTCCATAAATGCTTGGTGACCTTCGAACATTGATGTGTAGAATGCAGGAGATAGTCGTCATTGTTCAGTCACTAAGGCCAACTCTTTTGCGACCCAATGGACTATAGCTCACCAGGCTCCTCTGTCCATGAGATTATCCAGGGGAGAATACTGAAGTGGGGTACTATTTTCTCCTCCATGGGATTTTCCTGACCCAGTGATCGAACCAGTGTCTCCTGAGTCTCCCACATTGGCAGGCAGATTCTTTATCACTGAGCCACCTGGGAATCCTGTGAATGCCATGAAGGCATATAGATGTTACACTACAGCTAACAGCATGAGGACACTGCCACTGAAGAATGCTGAGAAGTTTTAAGCAACAAAAACTCTTAAGAGTTTAGTAAATCAGTAAAGTGTCAGATCCTTGCCTAACAGCATGAGTGTAGTAAATTCTTGTATAATTTTACAATATTTGAATGTTCCATAAATATTTTCTCCTGATACATTGTACCCTATATGAGGGTTCAGACTGTCAAGAGTGTCTTGTCCACTCTGGTGCTTAGCATAGCCACAGAATGATTAAAGAATATTTGTTGATTAAATTAAAAATTTGGAATCAGACAGACATGGTGGAGTCACCTGGGCAATTCACTGAACTTTCTGAAGTTGAGGTTGTCACCTGAAATGTGGATAACCTGACAGGGTTACTTAGGACTGCAACAACATACAGCCACGAAGATCACACAAACCCTGCAATTATAAATTATAATAATTCAATAAATTAGAAAAGATGAGATCAGTCCTTACCACTATCATGATTTCCCAGATTCTACCATACTCGATAATGCTACATTTAATTTTCCAAGTTTTCAGAACAAATTGCCTAGAAACTAAATCATAGCGTGCCATTACATTGGAAAAATAAATCCAATGCCTTTTTCTTTTGTTGCCAGTTGTTTTCAAAAGATGAGAACTCTAATAAATCAGCACAGCTGAACTGGAATTACGGAAGAGACATTTTATTAAGTGACTCGGTTATGCTGACATTAAAAAAATGGGTCCTGTCCTGTACTGTGTCCTTTGATGTTTCATCTGTAAGTTCAAACTATTTAATCCTCTTATATTTATGTGCAGATGGCATTTGAATAATATATCAGAAGATCACATCTGCAATTATGTTCTATATCAGAAAGCATTTATTATTAACTGTCATTACTTTATATACAGATCTTCTAATATGATTCTAATTATGATTCTAATTATATCTGTGTGAATACAGACGTCCTTTCAACACTCTGCTCCTGGATATCTTGACCCTTTCCTCCAAAGAGCTCATCCTTCATGCTGCCTCCAACCACTCACTCTCATGGTCATAGCCTAGAATTTGTCATGACCAATGTTTGCAGACCCACTGAATCTCAATATCTAGTCATTCCATACCTTTCTTCTCAAACTTCCGACATCATGTTGTCCAACATTACACCCACTGATGACCTGTAGCACCAAATCCAGTAGCTTTTCCATAACACTAAGATATTTCTCACTTTGCCAGGCATGCAACGTTCATATATAACTTGAACTGCTAGAATAAATTTGGATTTATTTACATAGGGTTGGGCAATTACATAAGCATTATCCTTTATAATGATTCCTTTCCCTACTGTAGAATATATGATATTGTATTTTAAGTGCCTAGATTTTTTTATTTCATTGGAGGATAGTTGATTTACAATTGCATTATTTCATGTGTAGGGCAAGGTGAGTTAGTTATATTCACTTTTTAGTTTCTTTTCTCATAGAGATTATCACACAACTGCAAAAAATATAAATTATAATAATTCAATAAATTAGAAAAGATGAGATCAGTCCTTACCACTATCATGATTTCCCAGATTCTACCATACTCGATAATGCTACATTTAATTTTCCAAGTTTTCAGAACAAATTGCCTAGAAACTAAATCATAGCGTGCCATTACATTGGAAAAATAAATCCAATGCCTTTTTCTTTTGTTGCCAGTTGTTTTCAAAAGATGAGAACTCTAATAAATCAGCACAGCTGAACTGGAATTACGGAAGAGACATTTTATTAAGTGACTCGGTTATGCTGACATTAAAAAAATGGGTCCTGTCCTGTACTGTGTCCTTTGATGTTTCATCTGTAAGTTCAAACTATTTAATCCTCTTATATTTATGTGCAGATGGCATTTGAATAATATATCAGAAGATCACATCTGCAATTATGTTCTATATCAGAAAGCATTTATTATTAACTGTCATTACTTTATATACAGATCTTCTAATATGATTCTAATTATGATTCTAATTATATCTGTGTGAATACAGACGTCCTTTCAACACTCTGCTCCTGGATATCTTGACCCTTTCCTCCAAAGAGCTCATCCTTCATGCTGCCTCCAACCACTCACTCTCATGGTCATAGCCTAGAATTTGTCATGACCAATGTTTGCAGACCCACTGAATCTCAATATCTAGTCATTCCATACCTTTCTTCTCAAACTTCCGACATCATGTTGTCCAACATTACACCCACTGATGACCTGTAGCACCAAATCCAGTAGCTTTTCCATAACACTAAGATATTTCTCACTTTGCCAGGCATGCAACGTTCATATATAACTTGAACTGCTAGAATAAATTTGGATTTATTTACATAGGGTTGGGCAATTACATAAGCATTATCCTTTATAATGATTCCTTTCCCTACTGTAGAATATATGATATTGTATTTTAAGTGCCTAGATTTTTTTATTTCATTGGAGGATAGTTGATTTACAATTGCATTATTTCATGTGTAGGGCAAGGTGAGTTAGTTATATTCACTTTTTAGTTTCTTTTCTCATAGAGATTATCACACAACATTAAGCAGCATTCCCTGTGCTCTACAGCAGGTCCCTGTCAGTTATCTGTCTTATACAGAGTAGTTTGAGTCCCAAGCTCCTGATTTTTCCCTCCCATACATTTTCTGTTTGGTACCCGTAAGTTTGTGCTCAACATATGTTAAGTCAGTGCAGGGCAGCAAAGGACACACAGGCATTTGGGACATAGGAGGGAAAGGAGAGGGTGGGATGACATGAGAGATTGACAGTGAAACACATACATGACTACCATATGTAAAACACACAGCCTGTGGGAGTTCGATCTGTGATGTAGGGAACCCAAAGTCACTGCTCTCTGACAGTCTAGAGGGGTGGGGATGGGGAGGAAAGTGAGAGGGGAAGTTTAAGAGGGAGGGGAAATATGTGTACCTAATGCCAATTCATGCTGATACATGGCAAAAACCATCACAATATTGTAATTATCCTCTAATTTATAAAAATACATTTAAAGATCTGTAAGTTTATTTTTGTTTTGTAAATAAGTTCATTTGTATCATTTTTTTAAAAAAATAGATTCATGTACTACATGATATCCTATGGTATTGATCTTTGTCTGACTTCACTTAGTATGCTGATCGCTAGGTCCATCCATGTAGCTGCATGTATCCAAGGAAGGAGATTCTCAAGAGTGGAGACTACGTCTGTTACCTGTGTCTCCACTGTGACCTGATACACAGCAAGGTCTGAAATGGTTTGATATATGAACAAAGGTAGTAACTTTAACTGGCATATCCATAGAGTATTTCATTACTGTTTGATACCTGTAATTACTGTCTACTGCCCTCATTGTGCAAAAGATGTTCAAAGCTGCCATGTATACTTATTTCACAAAGTACTTATTTAAGCTGTCAAACAAAAGATAAAAAGCTGTAAGCCAGAGAACAGACAAATTCATAGGAATAGTTGAAATCTTTAAAGATACTCTAAGTATTGTTGAACAATGAAATTTTTTAAAAGGCAAAGATATAAAAGACTGTATCACTTTTAATATAATGGTGTGCTTATAGCTACAACAACTAGAGAATAAACATTATTTTCAAGTACACATCGAATATTCACCAAGATAGAAAGTGTTGAGTTACAAAATGATTCTTAATGAATTTTAAAAGATCGAAATTTTACAGAACATGTTTTCTGATCACAACATAATTCAACTAGAAACTGCTGGAAATGGGAAATAAATATATTTACATTCCTATATACCAAACCATAGATTTTTTTTTCCTTTTTTTTTTTGGTCACTTCTATTGATTTTTCATCCATTCATTTTCGTCCATCTTTGTTCTTTTTTTTTTTTTTTTGACCTGTGTGGGCCTTCCATCACAGCGGTTCCTCTCGCTGCAGAGCACCAGCTCTAGGCGCATGCACTCCAGAGCTCTGGCTCTGTAATTGGACACATCAGTCCAGCAGCTCCACAGCACATAGGATCTTCCCAGGCCAGGAATCAAACCGGCGCCCCTTGCACTGCAAGGCGGTGCCCTTACCCACTAAACCACCAAAGAAGCCCCATAGAATATTTTTATATGAGCATGATTTTTCGCCCACCACATACTAGGTGTTCTGTATGTACTCATAAAAGATGGATGAATAAAAACTACTTTCTTATGATTATAAATGCTCTTGGTAAGTTGGGGGAAAAGCTATGCAACAGTGAAGGTTTTATTAAAAAATAGAAACCCCAGTCTTTATAATTCAGACCACATTTTTCAGTCTTCAGAAAATATACACCGTGCAAATATTTTTACCTGATTGGACAAAATTGAGCGTGGAGATAAACAACGAATCAAGTTACCTCCCAAATCATTTTCACTCTTCCTGGAGGAGGAGATTTAATGCTAGGTCAAAAGCCTAAACAGGCAGTTGCTTTCTACTTCGACCTGAAAGTAACAAATTAGATCTTAACTCTCTGACTCTCAAAGGTTGTGCAGCTTTTCTTTTGTGTTAAATATTTAACAACTCAAAAAGGTTTAAGGATGCCTTTTGGAATAATCTAACATTGTTTGTTGTTTAGTGGCTAAATCCTGTCTGACTCTTTGTGACCCTGTGGACGATAGCTGGCCAGGCTTCTCTGTCAATGGGATTTTTCAGGCAAGAATACCGGAGTGGGTTGCCATTTCCTTCTCCAGGGGATTTTTCTGACCCAGGGATTAAACCCGTGTGCTTAGCTACAACAATAAATTTTCTTAAATTTTAAAAAAATTTTAAAAGATCGAAATTTTACAGAACATGTTTTCTGATCACAACATAATTCAACTAGAAACTGCTGGAAATGGGAAATAAATATATTTACATTCCTATATACCAAACCATAGATTTTTTTTTCCTTTTTTTTTTTGGTCACTTCTATTGATTTTTCATCCATTCATTTTCGTCCATCTTTGTTCTTTTTTTTTTTTTTTTGACCTGTGTGGGCCTTCCATCACAGCGGTTCCTCTCGCTGCAGAGCACCAGCTCTAGGCGCATGCACTCCAGAGCTCTGGCTCTGTAATTGGACACATCAGTCCAGCAGCTCCACAGCACATAGGATCTTCCCAGGCCAGGAATCAAACCGGCGCCCCTTGCACTGCAAGGCGGTGCCCTTACCCACTAAACCACCAAAGAAGCCCCATAGAATATTTTTATATGAGCATGATTTTTCGCCCACCACATACTAGGTGTTCTGTATGTACTCATAAAAGATGGATGAATAAAAACTACTTTCTTATGATTATAAATGCTCTTGGTAAGTTGGGGGAAAAGCTATGCAACAGTGAAGGTTTTATTAAAAAATAGAAACCCCAGTCTTTATAATTCAGACCACATTTTTCAGTCTTCAGAAAATATACACCGTGCAAATATTTTTACCTGATTGGACAAAATTGAGCGTGGAGATAAACAACGAATCAAGTTACCTCCCAAATCATTTTCACTCTTCCTGGAGGAGGAGATTTAATGCTAGGTCAAAAGCCTAAACAGGCAGTTGCTTTCTACTTCGACCTGAAAGTAACAAATTAGATCTTAACTCTCTGACTCTCAAAGGTTGTGCAGCTTTTCTTTTGTGTTAAATATTTAACAACTCAAAAAGGTTTAAGGATGCCTTTTGGAATAATCTAACATTGTTTGTTGTTTAGTGGCTAAATCCTGTCTGACTCTTTGTGACCCTGTGGACGATAGCTGGCCAGGCTTCTCTGTCAATGGGATTTTTCAGGCAAGAATACCGGAGTGGGTTGCCATTTCCTTCTCCAGGGGATTTTTCTGACCCAGGGATGAAACCCGTGTCTTCTACATTGGCAGGTAGATTCTTCACCACTGAGCCACCAGTGAAATCCACTCCAACATGACATAGTCTCTATTTCTTGTATGAATTTTACTCTTAGATGCAGCATGTAACTAAATCTCTAAGCAACCCAGTTCACAATCACACCATCCAAACCCTTGGGCCAGGGTACATGTTTATCTTTATGAGGGTTTGGAAATCATTAATGAATATTCTTAAAATTTGAATAACAAAAACATTTTCATTACCATTTTAAGGACTATTTCACAAACCCTAGGACAAGTTAATTAAAATCAGCTCACTTATATTTTGAAAGTATGGTATTATAGAGAAACAAAAATAGTATTTCATAAGAAAAGCACTGTTCCAATATCCTAAAGCTACCAAGAATTTTATAAATAATTTGCTTGCTATTTCTATCATAATCAAGGCAGTTCTTACTGCAAAGTACATTTGAGAGAGCAACAAGCATTAAAACAATGAAAGTTCTGGTTAAGGCATGAAATAACGTGAAAGACTCTGGCACTATTTATTGACTGCTTACTATAGCTGGTAGTGCAATGAATAACATGTCTGGCTATGATTGTCTTTTATATGGCAAGGACACTCAGTATGAATATGCAGATAAGACCTATTTCCTAGTCTCCTATTCTCTCCCATAGCATTTTGTGGAAAAACACAAACTTGGAACACTGGAATGCCAACCTGAAGGCATGGCAACTTGAAGGAAGGCATGGCTCAATGATTTCATGAAGGTATTCAAATTGGAGCTAATTATGCCTATGGGCTTCCCTGGTGGTTCAATGGTAAAGAACCTGTCTACAGTGCTGGAGACATGAATTTGATCCCTCACTAGGGAAGATAGCCTGCAGAAGGAAATAGCAACCGATTACAGTATTCTTGACTGAGAAATCCCATGGGCAGAGGACCCTGGTGGGCTACAGTCCATGGAGTCCAAGAGTCAGACATGACTAAGAGACTAAGCAATAAAATCATGCCTAACCTGAGTTGTAAAGACTCAGTAAGGTCTACGTAGATAAAGAAAGTGAGGGGAGATATTTTTGGAAAAGATAACAGCAAAACTGAAGGCAAAGAAGTAGAGAAAGGGATGGATGTTTCGGAAACTGAAAAGAATTTAATAAGCTTGCAAAAGCTGATCCGGAGAGGGTGATGAAAAATGATTGAACAGTTTATCAGGGAGCTGATTACAAGCTGCCTGAAACATCATGGCAAGATAGCAAAAATTTTGGATTATATCTAAGCAATCTAGAAAATCATCTGGGAAATTTTAACTGAATGGTGACATGATCATATTTCTTAAAGAACATTTATTCTGGTAACTAATATTAAGCATATTCAGAATAGTTATAATATCGAGGTATATACTTTGAAGGCCTTACCTAAGTTGGTGATTGGGGAGAATAATATAAGAGTATGCTATTTTTCCTTCTTTCTGCATTTCCTTCCAATAACCCATAAAAACAAAACATCACAAGAAAGGAAATAATGGGCCATGGCTTCCAACTGGTGACACTGAAGAAAAGAACCAGGTTCTGGGGAAACCCACACATCAGACAGATCATCGCCTCCTCCTGCCTGAGTTCACACAGTAAGAAAGCCATAAACCATAGCACAGCCCTGGGTCTGCCTTTTTAAATTATTATAGTTACTGACATACTGTTTAAATGCAAGGTATACATTGGGCGGATGTGATATACTTGTTCATTGCAATATGATTACCATCTAAGTATTAATAGTTTTAGCTAAAATTTCTATCATATCCCATAATTATCATTTCTTTCCTGTAATAAGAACATTTGAGATTTAGTCTCAGGCAACTCTGAAGTATATTGCACTACATTGTTCATAATACTTATATGCTGCATTATAGCCTTCCTGGCAACCATCATTCTACACTGTTTCTACAAGCTTGGCTTTTTTTTTTTTTTTTTTTTTTAACAATTCTCTTTTTGTTTGTTCGTTTTTTGCCTCTAAGTTATCATTTATTTTCACCCATCTTTATTCTTTGGCCTGTGTGGGCCTCCCATTGCAGAGGACCCTGGTGGGCTACAGTCCATGGAGTCCAAGAGTCAGACATGACTAAGAGACTAAGCAATAAAATCATGCCTAACCTGAGTTGTAAAGACTCAGTAAGGTCTACGTAGATAAAGAAAGTGAGGGGAGATATTTTTGGAAAAGATAACAGCAAAACTGAAGGCAAAGAAGTAGAGAAAGGGATGGATGTTTCGGAAACTGAAAAGAATTTAATAAGCTTGCAAAAGCTGATCCGGAGAGGGTGATGAAAAATGATTGAACAGTTTATCAGGGAGCTGATTACAAGCTGCCTGAAACATCATGGCAAGATAGCAAAAATTTTGGATTATATCTAAGCAATCTAGAAAATCATCTGGGAAATTTTAACTGAATGGTGACATGATCATATTTCTTAAAGAACATTTATTCTGGTAACTAATATTAAGCATATTCAGAATAGTTATAATATCGAGGTATATACTTTGAAGGCCTTACCTAAGTTGGTGATTGGGGAGAATAATATAAGAGTATGCTATTTTTCCTTCTTTCTGCATTTCCTTCCAATAACCCATAAAAACAAAACATCACAAGAAAGGAAATAATGGGCCATGGCTTCCAACTGGTGACACTGAAGAAAAGAACCAGGTTCTGGGGAAACCCACACATCAGACAGATCATCGCCTCCTCCTGCCTGAGTTCACACAGTAAGAAAGCCATAAACCATAGCACAGCCCTGGGTCTGCCTTTTTAAATTATTATAGTTACTGACATACTGTTTAAATGCAAGGTATACATTGGGCGGATGTGATATACTTGTTCATTGCAATATGATTACCATCTAAGTATTAATAGTTTTAGCTAAAATTTCTATCATATCCCATAATTATCATTTCTTTCCTGTAATAAGAACATTTGAGATTTAGTCTCAGGCAACTCTGAAGTATATTGCACTACATTGTTCATAATACTTATATGCTGCATTATAGCCTTCCTGGCAACCATCATTCTACACTGTTTCTACAAGCTTGGCTTTTTTTTTTTTTTTTTTTTTTAACAATTCTCTTTTTGTTTGTTCGTTTTTTGCCTCTAAGTTATCATTTATTTTCACCCATCTTTATTCTTTGGCCTGTGTGGGCCTCCCATTGCAGTGGCCTCTCTTGTTGCAGAGCACTGGCTTTGGGAGCATGCTCTCCAGAGCACTGGCTTGTAATTGGACACACCGGCCCAGTTGCTCTGCAGCACGTGGGATCTTCCCGGGCCAGGGATCATACCGGTACCCCTTGCACTGCAAGGTGGACTCTTTACCCACCACCAGGGAAGCCCAAAGCTTGGCTTTTTTAGATACCACATATAAGTTATATCACATAGTATTTGTTTTTCTCTGACATAAACTGAGCACAATGCCCTCGAAATTAATCATGCTGTTGAAAATGGCAGGACTCCCTTCCTTTTTAGTTAGGCTATCAGGCATAGGCATCTGTGCTAAGTCACTTCAGTCTTGTCTGACTCTTTGCTCCCCTATGGACTGTAGCTTGCCAGGCTCCTCTGTAATGGGGATTCTCCAGGCAAGGATACTGGAGCGGGTTGCCATGCCCTCCTCCAGGGGATCTTTCTAACCCAGGGATGAGCCCATATCTCCTGCGGCTCTTGCATCAGAGGCAGATTCTTTACCAATTAGTCAACAGGGAAGCCCTGGCCATCAGGCCCACCTCCTTACATTTCCCTATTCCCAGGTTTCATTTCAGGGCTGGGAGCAAGCTGTACATTATGCAGTGGTTTCACTAGGTAAATCCTGAGATCTGGACCTGGGGTAAAGTATCAGGAAGCCTCATTTTGACCACAAATTCAAACTTCACTTTCAATTCAGCTTTAGGAATAATAACCTTTATCTGAAGGCCATGCCTATTGCTGATTGATTCTCAGAAAGGAAAATATATTTCATAAGACTGTATGGCTAAAGGTGAACATAAAGAACTAAAAGAGGGTTCCCAGGTGGCTCAGTCGTAAAGAATTTGCCTGTAATGCAGGAGATGCAGGTCTGTTCCTGGGTTGGGAAGATGCCCTGGAGGAGGAAATGGCAACCCACTCCAGTATTCTTGCCTGGAGAATTCCATGTACAGAAGGAGCTTGGTGGGCTACACTTCATGGGATCACAGAAGAGTCGGACACGACTTACAATTAAACACGCATGTATACAAAGAGGGGGAGTGGGGTCAAAGCAACCACTACATACAACA
The DNA here is from genome assembly GCA_022376925.1 of Tragulus kanchil. NCBI lineage: Eukaryota > Metazoa > Chordata > Mammalia > Artiodactyla > Tragulidae > Tragulus > Tragulus kanchil. The sequence goes on along the minus strand of JAIOJX010000003.1, from coordinate 67,972,102 downwards.
TTTCTCAACAGCTTCTCCACCCGAGTCACAGAGAGCTACAATTCAGTGAAAAGGTCAATGATTAATCCAGCTTGGAAAAGAAAGTTCTCTCTACCATGGCATCTTTGGTCCCAGTAGATTCAGGCAGAAATGCTTTGGCAGGATGTTCAAGGAAAGAAGCAGTGCCAGAATACACATCCTCAGCCCACTGACCCAACAGAAGGCAAGCAGTCCTCACTGCTCGCTGCCCGTCACTCTCAGACAGCCAAAGGCACAGCCAAGGGAAATGGCTTGATTAATACCACATGGCTGTTGACTTCCCTGCAGGTAGGCTGAGGCCTGGAACCCCCCTAATTAGGGACCCACCCAGGGATGATTCACATTTCTGAGAAAAGTACTGGTAAGACATTAAATGGCATGCAAAAGGTATTTGTTATTTAAAGTAAAATTAAGTGTCACTGACATCTAGCATTAAGCCTATATATGAACTGTGTCCCATTTTTTCCTTTCCACTATTAGGATCTGAAATCCACACAGGGCCAAAATCCAATATTCCATCATTCGTTGGCTCACATCTTTTCTAGCTCCTTCTGGGCGTGTGTTCTCATGTTTTTAAATTCAAAACTATCCAAAGAAATTGTGTGTTGTGAACTGCAAACTTCTCAGTTAACTTGAATTCATTAGTTTTTTTGGACAAATGTCATAATAAAAATTTTTGTTACGGCTGGGTGACATTATGCAGTGGTTTCACTAGGTAAATCCTGAGATCTGGACCTGGGGTAAAGTATCAGGAAGCCTCATTTTGACCACAAATTCAAACTTCACTTTCAATTCAGCTTTAGGAATAATAACCTTTATCTGAAGGCCATGCCTATTGCTGATTGATTCTCAGAAAGGAAAATATATTTCATAAGACTGTATGGCTAAAGGTGAACATAAAGAACTAAAAGAGGGTTCCCAGGTGGCTCAGTCGTAAAGAATTTGCCTGTAATGCAGGAGATGCAGGTCTGTTCCTGGGTTGGGAAGATGCCCTGGAGGAGGAAATGGCAACCCACTCCAGTATTCTTGCCTGGAGAATTCCATGTACAGAAGGAGCTTGGTGGGCTACACTTCATGGGATCACAGAAGAGTCGGACACGACTTACAATTAAACACGCATGTATACAAAGAGGGGGAGTGGGGTCAAAGCAACCACTACATACAACATTTCTCAACAGCTTCTCCACCCGAGTCACAGAGAGCTACAATTCAGTGAAAAGGTCAATGATTAATCCAGCTTGGAAAAGAAAGTTCTCTCTACCATGGCATCTTTGGTCCCAGTAGATTCAGGCAGAAATGCTTTGGCAGGATGTTCAAGGAAAGAAGCAGTGCCAGAATACACATCCTCAGCCCACTGACCCAACAGAAGGCAAGCAGTCCTCACTGCTCGCTGCCCGTCACTCTCAGACAGCCAAAGGCACAGCCAAGGGAAATGGCTTGATTAATACCACATGGCTGTTGACTTCCCTGCAGGTAGGCTGAGGCCTGGAACCCCCCTAATTAGGGACCCACCCAGGGATGATTCACATTTCTGAGAAAAGTACTGGTAAGACATTAAATGGCATGCAAAAGGTATTTGTTATTTAAAGTAAAATTAAGTGTCACTGACATCTAGCATTAAGCCTATATATGAACTGTGTCCCATTTTTTCCTTTCCACTATTAGGATCTGAAATCCACACAGGGCCAAAATCCAATATTCCATCATTCGTTGGCTCACATCTTTTCTAGCTCCTTCTGGGCGTGTGTTCTCATGTTTTTAAATTCAAAACTATCCAAAGAAATTGTGTGTTGTGAACTGCAAACTTCTCAGTTAACTTGAATTCATTAGTTTTTTTGGACAAATGTCATAATATATGAACTTAAATCAATACAGCATTTCAGTAGCATATGGAACTTTATGTGATCCTAATACATCCTGAAGCATAAAGCTTTCTTAGAAAATGCATTAATGCTTTAAAAAATTGGGCGAAAATAATACATGCATGCTCTTGATATATTCCATATCAATAAACAACAGCATGCACAAAACTCTGCAATAGTGACTGGAGGACATGAGTATTATATATTCTACTGTTTTTCTACAGTTTGGGATGTCCCTAATATTAAATGAAGAAATTCTTCACATAGTCAATTTATTCCATATTTGTCACGTAAGTAAACTCTCTGTTTCTCCTCATCCCCAGGAGAGTAGGCACTGAAAGTGATTTCTTTAAACTTGACTGCGTTCCCTCAAAGAAATCACAAGATTTCAAAACAGCATCGGGTCACCTAGCACACAGTCAGCCATCAGTCAGTTTATTGAATGAGTTACTGAATGACAACATATGACCCTGACTCATCAATGCAGAGAGAAGGAAGGGCAAATTCGGTAAGAGAGATAAAATAATAATTTCCTTTTAATGAGCAAGAATCCTACTTTTAAAAAACAGGAAGGAAATAGTAGAAAAATAACCACCCAGAAGCTCATTTTTTATTCAGCTACATAAACAAACATACACACAACACCCATCTATATGGAATTCTCCAGGCAAGGATACTGGAGTAGGTTGCCATTCCCTTCTCCAGGGGGTTGTTCCAACCCAGGGATCAAACCTGAGTCTCCTGGAACCCCTAATTAGGGACCCACCCAGGGATGATTCACATTTCTGAGAAAAGTACTGGTAAGACATTAAATGGCATGCAAAAGGTATTTGTTATTTAAAGTAAAATTAAGTGTCACTGACATCTAGCATTAAGCCTATATATGAACTGTGTCCCATTTTTTCCTTTCCACTATTAGGATCTGAAATCCACACAGGGCCAAAATCCAATATTCCATCATTCGTTGGCTCACATCTTTTCTAGCTCCTTCTGGGCGTGTGTTCTCATGTTTTTAAATTCAAAACTATCCAAAGAAATTGTGTGTTGTGAACTGCAAACTTCTCAGTTAACTTGAATTCATTAGTTTTTTTGGACAAATGTCATAATATATGAACTTAAATCAATACAGCATTTCAGTAGCATATGGAACTTTATGTGATCCTAATACATCCTGAAGCATAAAGCTTTCTTAGAAAATGCATTAATGCTTTAAAAAATTGGGCGAAAATAATACATGCATGCTCTTGATATATTCCATATCAATAAACAACAGCATGCACAAAACTCTGCAATAGTGACTGGAGGACATGAGTATTATATATTCTACTGTTTTCTACAGTTTGGGATGTCGCTAATATTAAATGAAGAAATTCTTCACATTGTCAATTTATTCCATATTTGTCACGTAAGTAAACTCTCTGTTTCTCCTCATCCCCAGGAGAGTAGGCACTGAAAGTGATTTCTTTAAACTTGACTGCGTTCCCTCAAAGAAATCACAAGATTTCAAAACAGCATCGGGTCACCTAGCACACAGTCAGCCATCAGTCAGTTTATTGAATGAGTTACTGAATGACAACATATGACCCTGACTCATCAATGCAGAGAGAAGGAAGGGCAAATTCGGTAAGAGAGATAAAATAATAATTTCCTTTTAATGAGCAAGAATCCTACTTTTAAAAAACAGGAAGGAAATAGTAGAAAAATAACCACCCAGAAGCTCATTTTTTATTCAGCTACATAAACAAACATACACACAACACCCATCTATATGGAATTCTCCAGGCAAGGATACTGGAGTAGGTTGCCATTCCCTTCTCCAGGGGATTGTTCCAACCCAGGGATCAAACCTGAGTCTCCTGTATTGCAGGCGGATTCTTTACCATCTGAGCAACCAGGGAAGCCCCATCTATATAACACCTCAAGCTAAAGTTAGATTCCAAGGAAATCTATAAACAGAAAGAGAAGGAATTTTACCAATTTTTTTTTTGGATCCCAGAATATATTAACCTAGTTATTGCTCTTTATTTCAAAGAAAAACAATCATAGTCCAGAGCCTCTGGTGTTCAGAAAAGAGGTGCTTGGAAAACACATGGCCATCTGTGTAGTTACCACATGTTTCTTAGAGTAAAACACAGGTTGAGCTTCTAGAAGGCACACATCTTCTAAGTTATTTAACATATATTTATATTGAAATTAATTTTCAATTTAAATACTATTACCCAACTGACTCCACTAAGGAGAAGGGACTACTTTATCAAATTTATAATCTGGATAAATTATAAGCTATTTGTACCATATTCACATGAACTAGATAGTACAGAAACTTCAGAAAATCTCCCACGTTTGGAAGAACAGATTAAGGACTATGCTTGCTCTGAAGTTTAGCTGTTTTATAGTTTATAAAGTAATCCTGCATTAGGTTTGGTTAACACTATGTTTCATCCTTAAAAAACCATAAAAAGATAAAGAATACCTCTAATACCTTATAAACCAAATAATCTCATAAATAATCAATGATATGCCAATTATTTGTCACATTTGCAGCGTGTTAAGTTTGTCTTTAAAGAATAGACTTGGCATTCAAAAGTGAAACAGCTAGGAAAAAAATTAATAAATTTGTATAATCATACATATATCTTGATAAATTTGGTTCATGAGTAGAAAAGAGTTTAAATTTTGTTGTTATCCTCTTATTATCTGTGGTTTTTGAAAATACATGTATAATACAAAAGAAATCTTTGAAAATTATGTTCCTGTTGAAGATTTATAGTAGCCATTCTGCTAATTGAAAATACAAAATTAAAGTCCCTGTTGTTTTAATTTCAAGAAGACAGGCTCAAGGTTGCATGCTCCTTTATCTGTTACAGAAAGCCTGAGTTCTGGAAAGCCTTCCATTCCTTCATTTGCAGCCAATTTAGCAGCTGTTTCTTTTGTTCATTTCAACAGCTCAGCTGCTTCTTTATTCCCTGAAGGTCAGAGATGAAGCTCAGATACATAAATCATCATTACTTACCATATTTTATTAATTTGTCCTAGCTTGGTATTTTTTAGCTGTGACTTTCATTCAACTTTTAATTGTCTCTGCTTGGCAGAAACAGCACCTTACACAACATGTGTGTCTCCAGCCTTTCTCCTAATGGCTTGCTCCCCTTTTGGAAAATTCTGCACTGCTCAGGAAAATATCAACTTGACTGTTTGATTAAATGTGTTTGTGCGATTAACCTAGAAAAGATTTCAGGCCTAAATCCAAACTATAGTTCTGCAGTGGTTATCTTATCCATTTTTGTACTTACAAAAGTAGGACTTGTTTATTTAATTGGGGGCATAATAGCTTCACAACATTGTGCTGGGTTCTGCTATTCAGAGAAGTGAATCAGTCATATGTATACACACATCTCCTCCCTTCCTCAACGCCTTCTCCTCTAGGTCACCACGGGGCCTCGAGTAGAGCTCCACACGTGCACGGCAGGGTCACCAGGTGTCTCTTCCCTGCAGAGCAGTGTCCACGTGTCAGCCATAACCTCTAGACTCATCCCACACCCTTCATCCTCCCTTGGTGAGTCCACACACTTATTCTCTATATCTGTATATCTGTTTCTACTTTGCAAATAGGTTCATCTGTACCATTTTTCTGGATTCCACACATATGCATTAATACACAGTATTTGTTTTTCTCTTTCTGACTTACCTAGGCCCTGAGAAAACTGTAATTCCCTACACTACATGCACCTCCATGTTCACTGTAGCACTATTTAAACTAGCCAAGACATGGAAGCAACCTAAACATCCATTGACAAATGCATGAATAAAGAAGATGTGGTCCATATATTCACTAGACTATCACTCAGCCATTAAAAGGAAGAAAATTGGGTCATTTGTAGAAATGTGGATGGACCTAGGGATGTTACTTTTTTACATAGTTTTTATTTTTAATTTTGGCCTCTTGTATTGGTTTTATTATATTTATTTTCATCCATATTTATTCTTTGGCCCGTGTGGGCCTCCCATTGCAGTGGCCTCTCTCGTTGCACAGCACCAGCTCTGGGCACATGTGTTCCAGAGCGCTGACTCGTAATTGGACATACCAGCCCAGACACTCCGCAGCACAAGATATCTTCCCCAGCCAGGGATCGAACTGGTGCCTCTTGCACTGCAAGGTAGACTCTTTAGCCACTGAACCAACAGGGAAGCCCCAAGGGACATTATTTTTTTAACTAATAATTTAAAATAATTTTTGTGCATAGGATTCAATGGGTGCCTCAAACTCTACCCCCAGCATTTTTAAGGAAGGAGATTAGTTTCTCTACATCTGTATCTCTATTTCTGCTTTGTAAAAAATAAAAGCACATTTGCACACAGAAAAATAAAAAGAAACACAATATATTATTAGATGAAAATTTTGATTTGATAACTGTATTTTAATATAATTGATTTCCATTCTAAAAAAAAGCAAATTTCTTAACATCTTCCAATTTTTACTAAAGTTATCATTCCTCCTCTAAAATTTTGCACTATAATACTTTTCATCTACTTTTAACGCTTTTGAGGTTATGTCCTAAGAATGTCAATTTTGTTTTGACTTTCTAAAAACTTTCTCCTACTTACTGCATTTTCCCCTTTTACTCTAAATTCTAAAACTTAGTAGAGCTCCACACGTGCACGGCAGGGTCACCAGGTGTCTCTTCCTGCAGAGCAGTGTCCACGTGTCAGCCTAACCTCTAGACTCATCCCACACCCTTCATCCTCCCTTGGTGAGTCCACACACTTATTCTCTATATCTGTATATCTGTTTCTACTTTGCAAATAGGTTCATCTGTACCATTTTTCTGGATTCCACACATATGCATTAATACACAGTATTTGTTTTTCTCTTTCTGACTTACCTAGGCCCTGAGAAAACTGTAATTCCCTACACTACATGCACCTCCATGTTCACTGTAGCACTATTTAAACTAGCCAAGACATGGAAGCAACCTAAACATCCATTGACAAATGCATGAATAAAGAAGATGTGGTCCATATATTCACTAGACTATCACTCAGCCATTAAAAGGAAGAAAATTGGGTCATTTGTAGAAATGTGGATGGACCTAGGGATGTTACTTTTTTACATAGTTTTTATTTTTAATTTTGGCCTCTTGTATTGGTTTTATTATATTTATTTTCATCCATATTTATTTTTTGGGCCCCGTGTGGGCCTCCCATTGCAGTGGCCTCTCTCGTTGCACAGCACCAGCTCTGGGCACATGTGTTCCAGAGCGCTGACTCGTAATTGGACATACCAGCCCAGACACTCCGCAGCACAAGATATCTTCCCCAGCCAGGGATCGAACTGGTGCCTCTTGCACTGCAAGGTAGACTCTTTAGCCACTGAACCAACAGGGAAGCCCCAAGGGACATTATTTTTTTAACTAATAATTTAAAATAATTTTTGTGCATAGGATTCAATGGGTGCCTCAAACTCTACCCCCAGCATTTTTAAGGAAGGAGATTAGTTTCTCTACATCTGTATCTCTATTTCTGCTTTGTAAAAAATAAAAGCACATTTGCACACAGAAAAATAAAAAGAAACACAATATATTATTAGATGAAAATTTTGATTTGATAACTGTATTTTAATATAATTGATTTCCATTCTAAAAAAAAGCAAATTTCTTAACATCTTCCAATTTTTACTAAAGTTATCATTCCTCCTCTAAAATTTTGCACTATAATACTTTTCATCTACTTTTAACGCTTTTGAGGTTATGTCCTAAGAATGTCAATTTTGTTTTGACTTTCTAAAAACTTTCTCCTACTTACTGCATTTTCCCCTTTTACTCTAAATTCTCACAGGCTTTAAAACTTCGAGTTAAGGCTTCCTTGTTGGTCCAGTGGGTAAAGAGTCTGCCTTGCAGTGCAAGGGGCACCGGTTTGATCCCTGGCCCAGGAAGATCCCATGTCCCGCTGAGCGGCTGGACTGGTGTGTCCAATTATGAGCCACCACTCTGCAGTGCATGTGCCCAGAGTCAGTGCTCTGCAATGAGAGAGGCCACTGCAATGGGACACCCACAGAGGCCAAAGAATAAAGAAGCATAAAGGTGAATGAATAAAGAACCAATAAAAGAGGCCACAATTTTAAAAAAAAATGTCTTAAAACTTCGAGTTAAACAGGCAAGTAATTGTTCTGTTAGGAACATATGTAAGTGATCATATAGCCAGAAGATAGGTTATTAAATATCTTGTATTAAAGATTATTCTGATAATTTAGTATCAAAATGACCTTTAATTTAGCACTTATCAAAGACAAATATGAATAAATATAGCATAGAAAATAAAAAGGCATTGGCTTAGTTATTTGATGTATAGTTGTTTGTTCCAGGTCAGACATAAATTAGCGAGCTTGTCACACTGGTCACTCCTCATTCAGAGGAAAAAAAAGAATTTCTCACACTGTAAAGGATATCCCTTTCCTTCAGCTAGCCTTCTTACAAGCAAATGAGCACTGACTCTATTTACATAACCTCAAGGAATCTCAAGAAAACACACAATACAACAGATAAAGTAGAAAATTTTTTTTCTCCTATACATTGAAAGTTTTGAGAGTGTGGATCAGGTTTTTTTCCCCCCCAAATAAGAGGAAACAAAGCATGTTGATAAATTCACAGGAATTTAGAGACTATGTAGGTTATTTCCCAGTAAGTATCCTGACCATAACCACACATATAAAATATTCCTATCTGGCAGTAGTTCTTCTGCCAGCTAAATATGATGTCATAGTTCATTTTTTTCTCCTTCCAGGAACATTTTTTGCACAGGCTTTTGCTTAGAGCGAAGGATCAATTGCTTCCCAGGTGGTTCAGTGGTAAACTATCTGCCTGCCAATGCAGGAAACGCAGGAGACTCAGGTTCCGCCCCTGGGTCAGGAAGATCCCCTTGAGGGGGAAATGGCAACCCACTCCAGTATTCTTCTGGGAAATCCCATGGAGAGAGGAGCCTGGTGGACTATAGTCCACAGGGTTGCAAAGAGTCAGACACAACCAAGTGACTGAGCATGTGCACAAGGGATGAATTCTCCTCAGTAATAACTATTTTCTCAGGGAATGTGATCTCTCTTCACTAAGAACACTTAAGTCACACACACACAGCCACCCCAAAGTAAACAAAGAGTTAAAATGTGAGACATAGAATGGAGCATATTTAATTTTTCTTTAGTTTACTAGCTCATTTTTGCATCAGTATGTGGATATAATCAGGACCATTTTATTTCTACAAGCATGATCCTACACTTAGCTTGTATCTTAGAGTGCCTCGGTTTTACTATTGGGTAGTCTATGGAAACTTATACTATTCTTCTGAGTCAAAATACCAAATGAAAAAAATATTGCTCAAAACATAAAAAAGCAAAAGAATTGGAAAAGTAAACAACTAATTGTTTGATCCTTTGGTGTCTACTTGGAGGAAACAATGTAGCAGAATTGTTGGCCAAAACTGTAATTAAAAATGCTAAATGGGATGAATATTTGTGATAGGCAATAATAACAAGTAAATTTCAAAGAAAAATAACTCCATTTTTATGATTATTTGTACATTTTAAAGTATATTATTTGAATTTTTTAGAAATTCTAGTGGTTCACTTTACCAAAAGTATACCCCTTTTTTTTTAATTCTTGTGAATTTTTTGTCACTGACTTATTCAACAACTATGTCAACAAATATATTCATATATTTGATATGTACACTTATATATCTGTTAATTAAGTATATTTACATTCATTTATAAAGAAAGTTCTGACTATTTTAAATGCAGCCTGCTAAGTTCTAGACCCAAGCAGTCTTAAAATTTAAAAATGCCCCAGAACCTAAATATGATGTCATAGTTCATTTTTCTCCTTCCAGGAACATTTTTGCACAGGCTTTTGCTTAGAGCGAAGGATCAATTGCTTCCCAGGTGGTTCAGTGGTAAACTATCTGCCTGCCAATGCAGGAAATGCAGGAGACTCAGGTTCCGCCCTGGGTCAGGAAGATCCCCTTGAGGGGGAAATGGCAACCCACTCCAGTATTCTTCTGGGAAATCCCATGGAGAGAGGAGCCTGGTGGACTATAGTCCACAGGGTTGCAAAGAGTCAGACACAACCAAGTGACTGAGCATGTGCACAAGGGATGAATTCTCCTCAGTAATAACTATTTTCTCAGGGAATGTGATCTCTCTTCACTAAGAACACTTAAGTCACACACACACAGCCACCCCAAAGTAAACAAAGAGTTAAAATGTGAGACATAGAATGGAGCATATTTAATTTTTCTTTAGTTTACTAGCTCATTTTTGCATCAGTATGTGGATATAATCAGGACCATTTTATTTCTACAAGCATGATCCTACACTTAGCTTGTATCTTAGAGTGCCTCGGTTTTACTATTGGGTAGTCTATGGAAACTTATACTATTCTTCTGAGTCAAAATACCAAATGAAAAAAATATTGCTCAAAACATAAAAAAGCAAAAGAATTGGAAAAGTAAACAACTAATTGTTTGATCCTTTGGTGTCTACTTGGAGGAAACAATGTAGCAGAATTGTTGGCCAAAACTGTAATTAAAAATGCTAAATGGGATGAATATTTGTGATAGGCAATAATAACAAGTAAATTTCAAAGAAAAATAACTCCATTTTTATGATTATTTGTACATTTTAAAGTATATTATTTGAATTTTTTAGAAATTCTAGTGGTTCACTTTACCAAAAGTATACCCCTTTTTTTTTAATTCTTGTGAATTTTTTGTCACTGACTTATTCAACAACTATGTCAACAAATATATTCATATATTTGATATGTACACTTATATATCTGTTAATTAAGTATATTTACATTCATTTATAAAGAAAGTTCTGACTATTTTAAATGCAGCCTGCTAAGTTCTAGACCCAAGCAGTCATAAAAAATAAAAGTCAAATGAATCTCACTAAGCAAATTCATACTGAGCCTCCATCTTTCTTTCAGAATGAAAGTCACCTACTCTACCCTCTATAAAATGATATGGGTCCTCATAAATCTGAAAAACACAGACAATAAGGCACAGTAAATAGGTACCATCCTTGTTTTCTCTAATCGTTTTTCCTAAAATTCATCCACCAACTGAAATTGTGTAATTAGACCCTCAAACAGTAAATGTTTTTTATTTATAATTAATCGTACACGTTGTATATAAACCGAAGTTTAAGGAAGTTCTGCTGTATGTCATTCAGTGACCTTTATAAGGAAATCGTTACTTGTTTCCAAAAAGTACTAAGCATCCACCCTTCACTGTACAACCATCCTTTTATAATAATTACATGGTAAAAAATAATTGTTGTAAATTAGTTATTGGACATGTTTCAAGTCTAGTCAAGCTCCCTAACATACAGCCACACATTAAAACTTTTTTTATATTTTGTCTATATAATTGGCAGGGGGCAGAAAAAGCCTGTATCCAGCAGTAAAATTTAGACTTATTTCATATGATAAAGTCAGTAAGTAACCGTGGAAGAGTGAGACTTCTTTCTCAACTGTAACTGCACGCTACTGTTCTGGAAACTGTCACCAACTAGGAATCAAAAGACCAAGATATTTGGCTGTTTGTTCCTGCTCACTGTAGTCATTTCATTTCTATTCATTGATATTAAATTCTGTATTCTCAGCTAAGACAGACTGGAAATTTACAGCAGCTGTGTATGCCAGTTTTTTCCCATTAATCCATATCTTAACTACAACAATACAAATACCTAGCTACCATACGGAAAGTAGATTGGAGTGGGCAAGATAGTAAGTGAAGGGACCAATTAAGGTAATTTTAAGAATATAGATCTGAAAGGACGCTGGGGCCTGAGCAGAGTAATTGATCTTTATGACAATTAGAAGTTTGCTAGTCACCCTAAGAGCCACATCTTTGGATGGTGAGGGCAAAATTCAGATATCTAGGGGCTGAAAAACCAGAAATAAACTGATCTTAGGATAACTTTTAAAATGCAAAGCTTGTTTCTAAGCCCTCCTTAAATTAATGTAGTTTATAACATGAGGCAAATTTATGAGGGCTAGTTAAATGAAGGAGAGCTAATTTAAACATACTTTATGCTTTTAAAGTGTTACCAATAAAATATTACCAAGGCTAAAGAAAAATTGGCTCAGTGGTCATAGTAACTCATTAGAAGTTAGACAGTGGAACTGTTTCCTGGCAGGGTTTCCTTCTGAAAACTAGAAGGAACAACTTTGGTTGAAGCCAAGGTTAAAAAAAAAAAGCTCCAGTACACCATATATGAGAGTGTAAAGTAAGCAGAACTCTGTTGGGACTCAGCTTGTTATCATTAGTATAAATAAGTACTGGACTAGTTTATCATTGGGCTTCCCTGGTGGCTCACCTATAGATTTAAAGACCTAGTGCTATCATTTTCCTGGGTGTCTTCCAATGCAGAACATAAATAATAGTAAAAGCAGTTAAGAAAAGAATAGTTTATATTTGAAAAATACAAAATGAGGTTTTTTCTTAAGAATTTATATTTTGTCTATATAATTGGCAGGGGGCAGAAAAAGCCTGTATCCAGCAGTAAAATTTAGACTTATTTCATATGATAAAGTCAGTAAGTAACCGTGGAAGAGTGAGACTTCTTTCTCAACTGTAACTGCACGCTACTGTTCTGGAAACTGTCACCAACTAGGAATCAAAAGACCAAGATATTTGGCTGTTTGTTCCTGCTCACTGTAGTCATTTCATTTCTATTCATTGATATTAAATTCTGTATTCTCAGCTAAGACAGACTGGAAATTTACAGCAGCTGTGTATGCCAGTTTTTTCCCATTAATCCATATCTTAACTACAACAATACAAATACCTAGCTACCATACGGAAAGTAGATTGGAGTGGGCAAGATAGTAAGTGAAGGGACCAATTAAGGTAATTTTAAGAATATAGATCTGAAAGGACGCTGGGGCCTGAGCAGAGTAATTGATCTTTATGACAATTAGAAGTTTGCTAGTCACCCTAAGAGCCACATCTTTGGATGGTGAGGGCAAAATTCAGATATCTAGGGCTGAAACAACAGAAATAAACTGATCTTAGGATAACTTTTAAAATGCAAAGCTTGTTTCTAAGCCCTCCTTAAATTAATGTAGTTTATAACATGAGGCAAATTTATGAGGGCTAGTTAAATGAAGGAGAGCTAATTTAAACATACTTTATGCTTTTAAAGTGTTACCAATAAAATATTACCAAGGCTAAAGAAAAATTGGCTCAGTGGTCATAGTAACTCATTAGAAGTTAGACAGTGGAACTGTTTCCTGGCAGGGTTTCCTTCTGAAAACTAGAAGGAACAACTTTGGTTGAAGCCAAGGTTAAAAAAAAAAAAGCTCCAGTACACCATATATGAGAGTGTAAAGTAAGCAGAACTCTGTTGGGACTCAGCTTGTTATCATTAGTATAAATAAGTACTGGACTAGTTTATCATTGGGCTTCCCTGGTGGCTCACCTATAGATTTAAAGACCTAGTGCTATCATTTTCCTGGGTGTCTTCCAATGCAGATCATAAAAATAATAGTAAAAGCAGTTAAGAAAAGAATAGTTTATATTTGAAAAAATACAAAATGAGGTACTAGCTAAAATGACAGCTGTTCTTTACTTTGGGCTTAATGTTGCAGTGAAAAAATGAACTCTGGGCCCCACTTTTTAGCAACTAAAGCTTCACTCCGTCTTTTGTAAAGAGTGACAGACTGCACGAGCAGCCTGAAGCACGTAGGCCAAATTCCTCTCCCTAACTTTGCTTGTCCTGGCTTCTTTCTCCATAGAGCACCACAGTTCTTTCCAAGAAACTTCAAAAGACCCTCAAGAGCAAAAGTAAAACACATGTCAAGAGAGTCAAGCTGTTACTGGGGCAAAATTTACAACACTCTCTACCACAGCCGTTGAACATCTACTCTAGGAGGGCTCTCTGGCATTACAAGACAAAGTAAAATTCCTTACTCATCTTTTTGTACTTAAAAACTTGATGCAATTTCAACAGAGTATCCAAATGCAGACAGAAGCCCAATTCGGACATGTGTTTCTTTTTCATTCAATCAATATGATTCATAATCATAAGACACCAAAGATATCAAGGCATAAGAAAAAAAAAATCATAGGTACAGAGGCCCTGAGTTTGTCAATAAGCAAACACATAGTTCATGACAGAGCAGGGGCTAAAACCCAGGATTCCTAACGTGGAGATTAATGCTCTCTTCACCATGTCAAGATGCTGATAGTGTCAAATTTCGGCTAACATGTCCTCGATGAATGAAAACATCTCTTCTAGACAAAGGCCTTTTCTGTTTACACGCATGTGTGTGCGCACACACACACACACACACACACACACACAGAGGCAAAGATGTTTTCTGTCTACATTTCTCCTCCTTAGTGCCCATTGGACTTTTCTTCCCCTGCCTCCCTATGAATGCTGGCGATTTTAATGTTTTCAACTCAAGCATTTTTACCACTTCATTCCATATATTTAAATGATGGAATCTATTGTAATGAATATATCTATTATCTATATGCTGATAAGACCTCTAAATATAAGTGTATATATACATTTCTCAGGGCTTACTTCATTCATTTATTAAATGTAGTATTTTTTTATTACTTCTACATGTTAGACACTATTCTAAATGCTGGAAATATCACAATGAATAAAAGAAAAAAATTCCCTGTCCTCAAGGAGATTACATTCCAGTTGAGGGATGGGGAAGTGACAATACACAAAAAAGAAGTAAAATATACAATATATTAGATGATGATAAATACTGTGGTAAAATAATGCAAAAGAACATGGTACTTATCTGAGAATTAAACACATGAATACACTTCAGCAAAATAAACACTCTCCGTAACCAACTTTGGGATCTTTCACGTGCATCTACTGGGCCTCATGTGACAAGGACAATATCTCATACTTCAAATTATCCTGAAGAGATGAAAAATCATCTTTTATTCTAAAGTCCTCAGAGCTTTTCCAGATGAGGTATTCAAAGTATAAATTATGCCCAATGTCAGAAAAATCTTCTTACTAGTAAATAAATCTATTTTCTCTGTCTTCTGTGGAAAAGTTCATTCTGGTCACAAGTACACAGTCTATCCCAGGAATGTCACTGTGAAAAAGGATTCATGTGGTGTGAGTCCAGAGGTGATAGACAAAGCCACTAAACCAGTTATTTCTAGTAATGCGCACTATGAGCCAATGATTCTGGTAATTATTAAAAGATGATATAGAAACGAATGATAATTGGCTTTCATGATCAAATACAATCTCTGAATGCTGTGTTAAACAGAATTAAAGAATCTCTTTTCATAAAGTTTCTTGGAATCTTTTCTACCCTAAGGTGAATTTTTAATTTCCAACAAAGGAATAATCTTTCCCAAACATATGAACATGGAATCCTCTTTTAGAAAACTTCTTGGTACTTCGCATCCATGGCTGGTCTTCCAGAATAGCCAGTTTCAATTATTCTTCCTTATTCTTCAGCTCATAAAAAACGCCCTGCAAAGTGTTACACTTATTACACTTAAGTGTACCATGTTACACTTATTAACATGGGGTCACTCTGGAAAGAAGAAAACTTCAGAGCTTTAAGAGTGTGCAACTGAGTACAGATTTTGGTGATGGTAGTTACCCAGAAAATAAGAGGATTCACTGAAATGGGTAGAGGGAGAGCAAGGATCTGTGAAGGGAAGAGAAAGGTAACAGGTTATTTCTCTAGAAGAAGATGCCTCTTACTCCCAATTTTTACCAAGGGCCAACCTTAAATTGAATAGTTTCATGGACTTAATAAAATGCTGGTTAAATCTTTCCTTGAGGCTTCCTTCATGTTTAGAAATTCCAAATCCCTTGAAGATACTTGCCAATCATTCAATAACATTAATAGTTTTCTCATGGCCGTAAAAAACTAAAGTGCAAGTTGGGCATCTGCAATTTATAACCTATCAAATTAGCTCCTCTACACAGAAAGGAAAAAGACATTAAAACAGAATTGAGGTGCCCGTAGGTACAATATATACAGAGATAAAAACTGGAGTTGATTCTGTTGATCTCTTCTATATCTTCTTGGTATAATGGCTCTCCGTGTATAGAGAATTTATGTATATTAATTCCACCTAAGTGAACTGGAAAGCAAATAATGCACTCTGATCCACTCTAAATACCTGCATATGTCTACAACACATCTTTCAATATCCACCTGAAAGGATTCATGTGGTGTGAGTCCAGAGGTGATCAAACCAAACAGTTTTCTAATGCACTATGAGCCAATGATTCTGGTAATTATTAAAAGATGATATAGAAACGAATGATAATTGGCTTTCATGATCAAATACAATCTCTGAATGCTGTGTTAAACAGAATTAAAGAATCTCTTTTCATAAAGTTTCTTGGAATCTTTTCTACCCTAAGGTGAATTTTTAATTTCCAACAAAGGAATAATCTTTCCCAAACATATGAACATGGAATCCTCTTTTAGAAAACTTCTTGGTACTTCGCATCCATGGCTGGTCTTCCAGAATAGCCAGTTTCAATTATTCTTCCTTATTCTTCAGCTCATAAAAAACGCCCTGCAAAGTGTTACACTTATTACACTTAAGTGTACCATGTTACACTTATTAACATGGGGTCACTCTGGAAAGAAGAAAACTTCAGAGCTTTAAGAGTGTGCAACTGAGTACAGATTTTGGTGATGGTAGTTACCCAGAAAATAAGAGGATTCACTGAAATGGGTAGAGGGAGAGCAAGGATCTGTGAAGGGAAGAGAAAGGTAACAGGTTATTTCTCTAGAAGAAGATGCCTCTTACTCCCAATTTTTACCAAGGGCCAACCTTAAATTGAATAGTTTCATGGACTTAATAAAATGCTGGTTAAATCTTTCCTTGAGGCTTCCTTCATGTTTAGAAATTCCAAATCCCTTGAAGATACTTGCCAATCATTCAATAACATTAATAGTTTTCTCATGGCCGTAAAAAACTAAAGTGCAAGTTGGGCATCTGCAATTTATAACCTATCAAATTAGCTCCTCTACACAGAAAGGAAAAAGACATTAAAACAGAATTGAGGTGCCCGTAGGTACAATATATACAGAGATAAAAACTGGAGTTGATTCTGTTGATCTCTTCTATATCTTCTTGGTATAATGGCTCTCCGTGTATAGAGAATTTATGTATATTAATTCCACCTAAGTGAACTGGAAAGCAAATAATCCACTCTGAATGATCCACTCTAAATACCTGCATATGTCTACACATGAAATTCAGTTAACAGATGCTTTTCCATATACTACCACCTGAAAGAATGATGAATCATGTTAAAACACTTCTGTGGAAAAACATGTGTTAGCAAAATGGAAGGAAACAGGAATGTATACCAATCAGATTAGCCTGTGTTTTCATTAGTTACAAAGCTGTGGAAATTTGGCACGCGTTAACACACAGGACCATTTTAACTGCAGCCAGCCCCTTCTCCACCACTTCCTGTAATCCAAAGGCTTTACAGATTCACACAATTTGTACAGACTTGTAGGAAATTATGCATCGAAAAACAAAAGTTGCCGATCTATCAACTGGGTTAAAATCCTCTACCTACCTACATCCTTCACTGAAAATGTCTTTTTGTCTTGGAATAGAACAGCTTTGGCATACTACCTACAAATAATAAAATAACAATGTATATTTCATACAAATTATTCAGAAATATTTTTGAAGATCAAATGCATACCAGAAAAGCCTTCAACCAAAGAAAAAATATGGTAAGAATTGCTTCATGATGGTTTAAGAAATCCTTCCCAGAGTAGATCTTTGATGTTCTCACAATTTAAAAAGAAAAAAAAAAAAAAAAACTCACTATATATGTCATGATGGAGGTGTTGGCTAATTGTTATGGTTACAGTTTGTGGGGCTCTGAATTGAAAGAGGACCGTTGCAAGCATAAGCAAGCTTAAGCACATTGTTTCAGTTGGGAGCTAAGATGGCGCCTACAGGAAGGGACGTAGCCGTGATCTAAATTGTTAAGTGATTATCAAAATTTCTGATTGGTTCCCCCGGTTTCCGCGCTCGTGGATGAGTGCTTGACCTTTAGCTTGATTGGTGTAATCTATAGGAAGTCCCGTGCAAACCCCCCTTCACTTACCTATAAAAGCTGTTGAGTCTTCACTAATAAAACGGAACTGCTTTGACGGAACCCCTGCCACATCTGATTGTCTCCGGCCTGCCGGGGGGCTGGGCTGGCCGGCAGCAGGCTCACCCCTCTCCGATCTTCCCATGGCTTGGCCACGGGCAATCTCGCCGCGGTTTCTCCTCTGTGGGCGGCCCCACAACAGTTGTTTTGAAATATATGTTTATCAAATTAAATCAGCACTTTGCACAGCTTAAATTTACACAGTGTTATATATTAATTATATCTCAGTAAAGCTGAGGGGAACTCTCTCTCCCAGTCAAGAACTTTCCCCATCCTTTGTACCCTATCCAATGTTTTAATCCACAGTATAATTCCTCTCCAGATTTTACTTCTAGTGAACACTTAGCTAATTTCCACTCATGACTCTACTCCTCCTAACATTACTACACCTAATAATAATAATTATAATTATATCAGAAAGTTTAACATTATATATTACATATATAACAAAATCTATAGCCTTTTTTTGCCAATGAGTTCTGCCTCCCATGTTCTAGGGACATTAGGGCTTATCAAATAATGCTGCAACTCGGCTCAGAAAAATTAAGTTTTCCTAAACTGTGTGATGTAGAGTTCTACGTAAAAACTTATAAAATTCATGTTTCTAAATGAAGTGATGATTCTGAAGTATAACAACTATGAATATTTTCATTAGGATTCAGAAATGTATGCTCTGAAACAAAACCTATTCCGTTACTTTGTGGGGGAATTGTAATGAAGTTTTTTATAAAGAATTTCCTTTATTTTTAAATTTGGGGGCTATTTTCTTTCGTGTTATCTATCAAAGTCAAAGTGGAAGATGTTACTGAAGACTAATCATGCTGTTGAATGGAATATTTCATAGAAATAGGAAAGCTTCCAATCAGAGAGCCAGCACTACTGATTATTTAATGCACACTTTTAGTTGTTTCAGGAAATGATTATGCTGGAAATGCCAGTGATGCTGCTGAGGCACCCAC
The DNA here is from genome assembly GCA_022376925.1 of Tragulus kanchil. Lineage (NCBI taxonomy): Eukaryota > Metazoa > Chordata > Mammalia > Artiodactyla > Tragulidae > Tragulus > Tragulus kanchil. The sequence continues at coordinate 67,953,065 of JAIOJX010000003.1, read as the reverse complement.
AGACAACCACACCTTGGAGATTATGTAGATAGGCAAGGTTCTCTGACAACTGGATGAGTGCTTGACCTTTAGCTTGATTGGTGTAATCTATAGGAAGTCCCGTGCAAACCCCCCTTCACTTACCTATAAAAGCTGTTGAGTCTTCACTAATAAAACGGAACTGCTTTGACGGAACCCCTGCCACATCTGATTGTCTCCGGCCTGCCGGGGGGCTGGGCTGGCCGGCAGCAGGCTCACCCCTCTCCGATCTTCCCATGGCTTGGCCACGGGCAATCTCGCCGCGGTTTCTCCTCTGTGGGCGGCCCCACAACAGTTGTTTTGAAATATATGTTTATCAAATTAAATCAGCACTTTGCACAGCTTAAATTTACACAGTGTTATATATTAATTATATCTCAGTAAAGCTGAGGGGAACTCTCTCTCCCAGTCAAGAACTTTCCCCATCCTTTGTACCCTATCCAATGTTTTAATCCACAGTATAATTCCTCTCCAGATTTTACTTCTAGTGAACACTTAGCTAATTTCCACTCATGACTCTACTCCTCCTAACATTACTACACCTAATAATAATAATTATAATTATATCAGAAAGTTTAACATTATATATTACATATATAACAAAATCTATAGCCTTTTTTTGCCAATGAGTTCTGCCTCCCATGTTCTAGGGACATTAGGGCTTATCAAATAATGCTGCAACTCGGCTCAGAAAAATTAAGTTTTCCTAAACTGTGTGATGTAGAGTTCTACGTAAAAACTTATAAAATTCATGTTTCTAAATGAAGTGATGATTCTGAAGTATAACAACTATGAATATTTTCATTAGGATTCAGAAATGTATGCTCTGAAACAAAACCTATTCCGTTACTTTGTGGGGGAATTGTAATGAAGTTTTTTATAAAGAATTTCCTTTATTTTTAAATTTGGGGGCTATTTTCTTTCGTGTTATCTATCAAAGTCAAAGTGGAAGATGTTACTGAAGACTAATCATGCTGTTGAATGGAATATTTCATAGAAATAGGGAAAGCTTCCAATCAGAGAGCCAGCACTACTGATTATTTAATGCACACTTTTAGTTGTTTCAGGAAATGATTATGCTGGAAATGCCAGTGATGCTGCTGAGGCACCCACAGACAACCACACCTTGGAGATTATGTAGATAGGCAAGGTTTCTGAACTGTGGTACAGTTACTGCAAACCAATGAAACAACTGCATATTCATATCAAAGAAGACTTGAGATCTCTTTTAACAGATAAGGAAGGGATCAGCACCATTAAATTAGCAAAGCACATGAAATACAGGGATCTTGCTGAATTTCACTAATAACCTCAACTTAAAAACATTTAACATAGGGGCTTCCCTGGTGGCGCAGTGAGTAAAGTCTCCGTTTTGCAGTGCAAGGGGCGCCAGTTGGATCCCTGGCCTAGAAAGATCCCACGTGCTGCGGAGCGGCTGGACTGATGTGTCCAATTACCGAGCTGGAGCCCGGGGGCGCATGCGCCCAGAGCCGGTACTCATGGGGAGAGAGGCCACTGCAGTGGGAGGTCCACACAGGCCAAAGAACAAAGATGGATGAAAATAAATAAATGAAAGACCAATAAAAGTGGCCAAAAACTTAAAGTATATATATATATATATATATATATATATATATATATTTAACATGTAGCTGCCTTATATCTTTATATTGTTTTCAAATTGACTTACACGCTCAAACAATGATTATAAAACTAGGTTGAGTTGCCTGTTGCTTTCATTTCTGATACTATCCCAGATGTTGACTATGTGATTCCTGATAGTTTCTTGCATTGCTGCTTACTTTTCCAGTGTATCCTTTACTGCCAGTTGCAAATCAAAGAACATGTCCTCCATGATCTTTCAAGTATGAATGACTAAATGCATGCCTCCCAAGTGGGAGTTCCCCACTTAGCTGGAATGCTAATCTAAAAAAGCCATTCTTCCCCCTACATCATAATATAGGGAACAATTTGGACAGTTTACCTATGAGTAAGACCCAGCTTAGTTGCAAGAAACCCTATTATTCTGGCATCAAAGTCAAAGTGGAAGATGTTACTGAAGACTAATCATGCTGTTGAATGGAATATTTCATAGAAATAGGAAAGCTTCCAATCAGAGAGCCAGCACTACTGATTATTTAATGCACACTTTTAGTTGTTTCAGGAAATGATTATGCTGGAAATGCCAGTGATGCTGCTGAGGCACCCACAGACAACCACACCTTGGAGATTATGTAGATAGGCAAGGTTTCTGAACTGTGGTACAGTTACTGCAAACCAATGAAACAACTGCATATTCATATCAAAGAAGACTTGAGATCTCTTTTAACAGATAAGGAAGGGATCAGCACCATTAAATTAGCAAAGCACATGAAATACAGGGATCTTGCTGAATTTCACTAATAACCTCAACTTAAAAACATTTAACATAGGGGCTTCCCTGGTGGCGCAGTGAGTAAAGTCTCCGTTTTGCAGTGCAAGGGGCGCCAGTTGGATCCCTGGCCTAGAAAGATCCCACGTGCTGCGGAGCGGCTGGACTGATGTGTCCAATTACCGAGCTGGAGCTCTGGAGCGCATGCGCCCAGAGCCGGTACTCTGCGTGAGAGAGGCCACTGCAGTGGGAGGTCCACACAGGCCAAAGAACAAGGATGGATGAAAATAAATAAATGAAAGACCAATAAAAGTGGCCAAAAACTTAAAGTATATATATATATATATATATATATATATATATATATATATTTAACATGTAGCTGCCTTATATCTTTATATTGTTTTCAAATTGACTTACACGCTCAAACAATGATTATAAAACTAGGTTGAGTTGCCTGTTGCTTTCATTTCTGATACTATCCCAGATGTTGACTATGTGATTCCTGATAGTTTCTTGCATTGCTGCTTACTTTTCCAGTGTATCCTTTACTGCCAGTTGCAAATCAAAGAACATGTCCTCCATGATCTTTCAAGTATGAATGACTAAATGCATGCCTCCCAAGTGGGAGTTCCCCACTTAGCTGGAATGCTAATCTAAAAAAGCCATTCTTCCCCCTACATCATAATATAGGGAACAATTTGGACAGTTTACCTATGAGTAAGACCCAGCTTAGTTGCAAGAATATTATACCTTCTTATTTATTCTGGTTCTACTGTTTGTAGTTATTCTTGGTACACCACCAATAATTCAGTGAAGGCCATGTCCCTTTTGTCCTTACATGTTCAAGTAAGTACCTATTACTTATCATATCAGTGTTCCCGCTCATTATATTCATTCCTTTGTTCCTTCATTTCCAGTACTTCCTATACAGACTGGCTTGCAACCTCATTCTTCTTAAACATATCCATTTTAGATATTAAAAACATCTGATTTTTCATTATCCCTTCCTGTGTTCTTATGCCCAAACATTTTCAGTCAAATTACATATTAGTTTATGATAAATTAGGTTTTATTTCTAATTCTCTTAAAGCTAGACTCAGAATTACATCATAATTTTTCTAAATTATGTGGTAGGCAGGTTACAAGAACTAAGTTTAAGGTTAGGTACATTTTCTTTCAGAGGAGAGTGAGGATTGAGAGCGTCGCAGACTATGCTTTGTGCTGATATCTGAGAGATGTGCAGGGGTTCGGCAAACAGAGAACCCAGCTTCCCCAAAAGGAATTCAGGATAAACAAACCATGAAAACATGAAAGAACATGGCATGGCCAAGAAATAAGAAGTGTCCAGCTTGTCTAGTATGCAGTTGTATGGAGAAAGGGAGGGGAAGGTGGTTAGAATAGAATTATTTGGGGCCCTAAAAACCCTAGCTACTTCACAGCCATATTCTAGTAATTATCAGTTCTCATTTAAGCATAAATTAATGCTCTGTTCTAAAAAGAGATGCATCCAAGTTTTAGATATACAGACACAATTTCTTTCACTTCATAGCCCCAAACATCTGTGCTTTTATAGTTTTTCTGTTAACTTACATGAATTTTTTTCCTCCCTTCGCTAACCATCCTTATCGTTTTGACCTCTGAAAGTTTTCCTATTACATCATACAACCCTCATTTATCATGTCTAAAGCAAGTTTACTGATCTAATCCCTGAATAGGAGCCTCTTGGATAAAAATGTGAGGTTTAGTATGGGGACTTTGCAAATACAATTCTGACCTCTTAGTGGCCTTTTTTGTTTAGTTTATATTCAAGATTGGGTTCCACAGTTGAGACAGCCAAGAAGCTAAATTGATAATCTGGGGTTTTATATTCACCTACTGTATGAAATAGTTCAAAATTAATGATCCTAACCTCCCAAAGCCCAGTATAATAACCATATAATCAGCTGTATACACCATTTTGCACTGGGGCACTGAAGTCTGTGACTGGTACGAGCACTATCGTCCACTCACGTGTAAACATATTAAACCAAGAAGGAACCTCTTCCAGAGAACAGTCACAGGAGACTGAATGTCTGGCATATGTGCTCGGTCATGTCTGACTCTTTGTGACCCCACAGACTACGGCCCACCAAGATCCTCTCTCTGTCCATGGGTTTTCCCAGGCAAGGATGCTGGAGTGGGCTGCCATTTCCTTCTCCTGGCATTGCCATTCAAAGAGCAAATTTCTATCTTCTTTCTTCATTTCTGTCTTTTATCCTTTGACCAGGCTAAGTTTGGAACAAAACACATCTAGTAAATAATCTAATTCCACCAAGCTAAATTTGTTGTCATTTGTCAACATCTATGGTAAAGGCAAATTTCTGAACTAAAACAGAAACAGTACCACCAGTAGTTTTTCCTAAAAGGAATACTGGAAAAGGCAAATTTACTGACACAAAATCAATGTATTTTGAACTCACCAAGTCCTTCAAAATTGGTAAAAATTCTGATCCTACAACTATGAAAGCAAACCTAAGTGAACAGGGAACTCTCTGTTGATTACATCACTTTTTATTAACTTGCTATTTATAGTTCGATGGACCTATGGGCTTCCCAGATGGTTCCAGTGATAAAGAGCCCGCCTGTCAGTGCAGGAGACATAAGAGAAATGGGTTAGATCCCTGAGTCAGGAAGATCCCCTGGAGGAAGGTCTGGAAACTCTCTCCAGTAGTCTTGCCTAGGAGAATCCCATGGACAGAGAAGCCTGACTGGCTACGATTCATGGAGTTGCAGAGTCAGACATGACTGAAGTGACTTAGCACACACAGCCCTACGTGGAGAGACAAAAAGAATGAGAACAAGAAATGCCAGACCAAAAACATTTCATGCTAAATCAACTATGGTACATGCCAAAACTGATCCTTAGAGCTCTCAAATATGCAGGCTTTGGGGTGTTTTAATATATTTCATTGATCTCCCCTGGTAAGAACAGTGGAGTTTTCTAACTGTTCATTTTGTTAAACCTGACAAGTAAAGGTTAACTTTTTAAAGCAGCCTCATAACTATTTCTTCAACTGCTATTATTATTTAACCATTATTAAGATCCCATTGAGAAATAGGTAGTATCTGGTCCATCTGCTAAGCAGCCAAATCCTCTTCCAGAGAACAGTCACAGGAGACTGAATGTCTGGCATATCTGCTCGGTCATGTCTGACTCTTTGTGACCCCACAGACTACGGCCCACCAAGATCCTCTCTCTGTCCATGGCTTTTCCCACGCAAGGATGCTGGTGGGGGCTGCCATTTCTCTCCTGGCATTGCCATTCAAAGAGCAAATTTCTATCTTCTTTCTTCATTTCTGTCTTTTATCCTTTGACCAGGCTAAGTTTGGAACAAAACACATCTAGTAAATAATCTAATTCCACCAAGCTAAATTTGTTGTCATTTGTCAACATCTATGGTAAAGGCAAATTTCTGAACTAAAACAGAAACAGTACCACCAGTAGTTTTTCCTAAAAGGAATACTGGAAAAGGCAAATTTACTGACACAAAATCAATGTATTTTGAACTCACCAAGTCCTTCAAAATTGGTAAAAATTCTGATCCTACAACTATGAAAGCAAACCTAAGTGAACAGGGAACTCTCTGTTGATTACATCACTTTTTATTAACTTGCTATTTATAGTTCGATGGACCTATGGGCTTCCCAGATGGTTCCAGTGATAAAGAGCCCGCCTGTCAGTGCAGGAGACATAAGAGAAATGGGTTAGATCCCTGAGTCAGGAAGATCCCCTGGAGGAAGGTCTGGAAACTCTCTCCAGTAGTCTTGCCTAGGAGAATCCCATGGACAGAGAAGCCTGACTGGCTACGATTCATGGAGTTGCAGAGTCAGACATGACTGAAGTGACTTAGCACACACAGCCCTACGTGGAGAGACAAAAGAATGAGAACAAGAAATGCCAGACCAAAAACATTTCATGCTAAATCAACTATGGTACATGCCAAAACTGATCCTTAGAGCTCTCAAATATGCAGGCTTTGGGGTGTTTTAATATATTTCATTGATCTCCCCTGGTAAGAACAGTGGAGTTTTCTAACTGTTCATTTTGTTAAACCTGACAAGTAAAGGTTAACTTTTTAAAGCAGCCTCATAACTATTTCTTCAACTGCTATTATTATTTAACCATTATTAAGATCCCATTGAGAAATAGGTAGTATCTGGTCCATCTGCTAAGCAGCCAAATCCTTACAATTTTGAAAGGTTTTGCCTTGATGGCAAATATGTGGCAAAACCATTTTTCTCTAGCATCAATAGAAATCAAACAGCATAGCCATTTTACTTAGCTTTTTCTTCCATGACTGTAAATTAAAAATAAAAACTAACAGTAGTTTTTGCAGACTACAGACTACATGCATTACTGTATCTAATCTTCTTAATACATGTACTGCTGTATTTAGTCCTACTTACAGACTACATGTATTACTGTATTTAGTCTTCTCAGCATTCCTATGAGGTGAGTGCTATTATATTCACATGTACACCTAATATTTAGAACTAGAAAGGGCATAAAAAAGTTCAAAATAATTGCCCTTTCAGAGCCTAAATCATATGAAGTAGTACAGAAGGAGGATTCTGATTGTGTTGATTTGTGCTAACATGTAGTAGTAGTTGATTTTTTACCAAATACATACTTTGATATCTAAAAATTTAAAACAACTAAAAAAACTAACAATTTTACCAAAAATGTTCTTGTTTCTCATGTATAGTAATAAATAAGTGTGTGTATATATATATATATATATATATGTTTTATTTATATATATATATATATATATATATATATATATATATATATATAATAAGTAAGTATATATATGTGGTAAGTAACCTAAGCAAAAAGACAGGTTTTTACTTTAGATTTAATTTCACCATTACTAATCTTATATAACACAGTACTCTGTGTCCCATATCGTTGTAATAGTCCTTACGTCTGTAATAAATGTAATGTCAACCAGCCAGAGTTCAGTTGTTGATATTCTTACCACTTGTCATCTCTACACATTCTCACTACCTGGTCATTGGTGTGATCTCATTGGTCCTATTGCTTAACACTTGTTATACCCTGTTGACTTCCACACATAGGCTTACTCTTCTCATTACTGCCTAGACTTTCATATCTCAGATGACAATTCACCCTGGGACAGTTGAAATTTAGCCTACTGTATTAGATTCCTACAAGTCAATATTTCTGGTCACTCTCAAAGTGTTCTGGTTGAAATAATCAATTACATGCTCACCCTTATGGTATCCAACATAGTAGTTAGCAGATTTTGAAAAGCCCTCTGAAATTTAAATGATCAAAACTGAACTTTTGATTTCCTCTGAGAAGTCCCAACTGCTTTGTGTTCTTCACCTCAGAAAACGCAATACCATTCATTCTAGTGCTCAAAATATAACAGTTTGGAGGCATCCATGGCTCCTCTCATACCTCATAATGAATCAGTTATAACTTCAAAGTCTGTACAGAATTTGATCCCTCTTTATGATCTTTACCTAAGTCACTAACATAATTCACTTGAGAAATTAATGAATAAGGATTTTACGAAAATACTTCTGTGAGCTCAAAAATAAGGTAATAGCTATTCTTGAGTATCCACATTGGAGTAGACACTTTATTGATAATAATAGGGAGCATTTACTGCATGTTTGTAACACATTTTCATTAGTCCAGTGAAGCTCAAATAACTTATAGAGGCAGTAGTTTTCTACTTGTTAGCATGATGAAATAGGCTCTAAAATGTAACTGGCAGAGCAAGGTAAGTTATCAGGGATAAAGAAAGACAGAATGATAAAAGAATCAATTCTCCAAGAAGACAGAACAATCTTTAACAGGGATGAGCCTAACAGAGCAGAAGGCCACATGAGGCAAAAAATGATTGAATTGCAAGGAGAAACAGATGAGTCCACTATGATAAACAGAGATTTCAACACCTTTCTATCAGAAATGGGCAGACCAGCATGCAGAAAATGAGTAAGGACATAGTTGGACACAACAAACCATCAGATGGATATAATTAACCTCTATATATTACTTCATTGAACAACAGCAGAAAACACATTCTTCTCAAGTTCACATGGGACATTCACTGAGACAGACTACATTCTGGGCCATAAGGCACAATAAGACAACAATTCAGTTGTTGATATTCTTACCACTTGTCATCTCTACACATTCTCACTACCTGGTCATTGGTGTGATCTCATTGGTCCTATTGCTTAACACTTGTTATACCCTGTTGACTTCCACACATAGGCTTACTCTTCTCATTACTGCCTAGACTTTCATATCTCAGATGACAATTCACCCTGGGACAGTTGAAATTTAGCCTACTGTATTAGATTCCTACAAGTCAATATTTCTGGTCACTCTCAAAGTGTTCTGGTTGAAATAATCAATTACATGCTCACCCTTATGGTATCCAACATAGTAGTTAGCAGATTTTGAAAAGCCCTCTGAAATTTAAATGATCAAAACTGAACTTTTGATTTCCTCTGAGAAGTCCCAACTGCTTTGTGTTCTTCACCTCAGAAAACGCAATACCATTCATTCTAGTGCTCAAAATATAACAGTTTGGAGGCATCCATGGCTCCTCTCATACCTCATAATGAATCAGTTATAACTTCAAAGTCTGTACAGAATTTGATCCCTCTTTATGATCTTTACCTAAGTCACTAACATAATTCACTTGAGAAATTAATGAATAAGGATTTTACGAAAATACTTCTGTGAGCTCAAAAATAAGGTAATAGCTATTCTTGAGTATCCACATTGGAGTAGACACTTTATTGATAATAATAGGGAGCATTTACTGCATGTTTGTAACACATTTTCATTAGTCCAGTGAAGCTCAAATAACTTATAGAGGCAGTAGTTTTCTACTTGTTAGCATGATGAAATAGGCTCTAAAATGTAACTGGCAGAGCAAGGTAAGTTATCAGGGATAAAGAAAGACAGAATGATAAAAGAATCAATTCTCCAAGAAGACAGAACAATCTTTAACAGGGATGAGCCTAACAGAGCAGAAGGCCACATGAGGCAAAAAATGATTGAATTGCAAGGAGAAACAGATGAGTCCACTATGATAAACAGAGATTTCAACACCTTTCTATCAGAAATGGGCAGACCAGCATGCAGAAAATGAGTAAGGACATAGTTGGACACAACAAACCATCAGATGGATATAATTAACCTCTATATATTACTTCATTGAACAACAGCAGAAAACACATTCTTCTCAAGTTCACATGGGACATTCACTGAGACAGACTACATTCTGGGCCATAAGCTACAATTTAACAAACTTAAAAGAACAGAAATCATATACTATGTACTCACAGACAACAATGGTATTAAATTAGAAATCAGTAACAAAGATTGGTGGAAAACATCAACAATATACTTTAAAATAACATGGGTCAAAGAAGAAATCTAAGATACATTTAAAATATTTTTAACTAAATGAAAATGAAAGTACAGCGTTTCAAAATTTGTGGTTTGCAGCAAAAGCAATGTTGGGAAGTTATAGCACTGAATTCCTATATTATAAATGAAGAAAGATATAAAATCAATATTCTAAGTTTTTACTTAAAGAAACTGGAAAATGAAGAGCAGATTAAATTCAAATAAGCAGAAGAACAGAAACAAGAATAAGGAGAGCATAAAAAATAAATTCAAAAAAGGAAATCAGCACAGAAAATCTACAATATCAAACACTAGTTCTTTTTTTTGCGGAGGAGGGGGGGAAGACTCAATAAAATTGATAAGACACTAGCCAGGTTAACTAAGATAAAAATGAGAGAGAGAGAGAGGAGGGGGAAAATTAATAATATCAGAAATTAAAGAGGAGAGTCAACGCTGATTCCATGGACATTAAAATAATAATAAAGAAATCCAGTGAAGAACACTGTGCCCACAAATTTGAAACAGACAAATTCCTCTAAAAACACAAGCTGCCCAGATTCCCAAATAAAGAAATAAACGAATGAATAGGCCAATATCTATGAAGTAAACTGAATCAGTAATTCATAACTTCCCCAAACAGAAAGCACCATAACAAGATGGGTTCACTGAGCGACGGAAAGACAGACATGGACAGTGGATATATGGACATTGTGGAGAAGGAACAGTGGGTGAGAGGCATAAAGGAAGTAGCATGAAGGCCTGTACTATAATATGTGAAGAAAATAGCTATAGTCATTGCTCTGTGAGAAAAGTAGATCCTTCAGGGATGCTGTATGATGGCCTGGAGGGGTGGGATAAGGGGGATCTACATATGACTAAGCTGGGAACATACATATCTGTAAACAAAACTCTGTAAAAGTGAAAAGTAAAATAAAAGTTGTTTTTAAAAAAAGAGGGTTCACTGGTGAATTGTACCAAATATTTAAAAAGAGAAATTCAATCAATTATCTACAGTTTCTTTCAGAGAACAGAAGCAGAAGGAATCGTTTCTAACTCATTCTGTGATTCCAGCATTATATGAATACCAAAGTCAGACACAGACATTACAAGAAAAGAAAACTACAGATCACTAGCTCTCATGAATATAGCTACAAAAACCCTCATCAAAACATTAGCAAATCAAATTTAACAGAGCATAAAAAGAACACCACATTAACTGGGAACCATTTCAGATATATAAGATTTCTGTGAAATTCCAAAGGTTATAGCAAGAAAGATATAAAATCAATATTCTAAGTTTTTACTTAAAGAAACTGGAAAATGAAGAGCAGATTAAATTCAAATAAGCAGAAGAACAGAAACAAGAATAAGGAGAGCATAAAAAATAAATTCAAAAAAGGAAATCAGCACAGAAAATCTACAATATCAAACACTAGTTCTTTTTTTTGCGGAGGGGGGGAAGACTCAATAAAATTGATAAGACACTAGCCAGGTTAACTAAGATAAAAATGAGAGAGAGAGAGAGGAGGGGGAAAATTAATAATATCAGAAATTAAAGAGGAGAGTCAACGCTGATTCCATGGACATTAAAATAATAATAAAGAAATCCAGTGAAGAACACTGTGCCCACAAATTTGAAACAGACAAATTCCTCTAAAAACACAAGCTGCCCAGATTCCCAAATAAAGAAATAAACGAAATGAATAGGCCAATATCTATGAAGTAAACTGAATCAGTAATTCATAACTTCCCCAAACAGAAAGCACCATAACAAGATGGGTTCACTGAGCGACGGAAAGACAGACATGGACAGTGGATATATGGACATTGTGGAGAAGGAACAGTGGGTGAGAGGCATAAAGGAAGTAGCATGAAGGCCTGTACTATAATATGTGAAGAAAATAGCTATAGTCATTGCTCTGTGAGAAAAGTAGATCCTTCAGGGATGCTGTATGATGGCCTGGAGGGGTGGGATAAGGGGGATCTACATATGACTAAGCTGGGAACATACATATCTGTAAACAAAACTCTGTAAAAGTGAAAAGTAAAATAAAAGTTGTTTTTAAAAAAAGAGGGTTCACTGGTGAATTGTACCAAATATTTAAAAAGAGAAATTCAATCAATTATCTACAGTTTCTTTCAGAGAACAGAAGCAGAAGGAATCGTTTCTAACTCATTCTGTGATTCCAGCATTATATGAATACCAAAGTCAGACACAGACATTACAAGAAAAGAAAACTACAGATCACTAGCTCTCATGAATATAGCTACAAAAACCCTCATCAAAACATTAGCAAATCAAATTTAACAGAGCATAAAAAGAACACCACATTAACTGGGAACCATTTCAGATATATAAGGTTGGTTTAACATTTGAAAATCAGTTAATTTAATTTATCACATCAATAGGCTAATAAGGAAAAACCATAGTAATGTATCATTAGATGCACACAAAAAAGAAATTTGACAAAAGCAAACACTCATTTGTGATTTAAAAAAAAAAAAAGAAAACTCTCAGTAAACTAAGAATAGAGGGAAACTTTCCCCACTTCTTTTTAATACTGTATTGGAAGTTATAACTGATGCAGTTAAGTTTTATCTAATAAAACCAAAATGTTTTAAACTACTACACATTGTAGGAGTAGGGTGAGGTAGACACATCAGTTTCATCCCTCATTCGTGAGAAAAATCCCACCAACAGGATCAGTTGTGTTTCATAAACATGGGCCTCTGTAAAACAGACAATGTGGAGAAAGAGCAGGTCTCAGAGGCTTACAGACAATAGATTTTTTGTTTCATTTTGTTTTTTTGGTTTTTTGGCAGGACCAAGAGTTTATTCAAGTTCCGAGTGGGGGAGGACCAGGAGTCAGAGGCAACGGCAGAGGGCGGTGGGAGGGTGGGGGGGGGGGTTAAGCAGCTGGATGAGCGGCAGGTGAGGAGTGGAAGCTGAAGGAGGGGAGGCGGTGGTGCCAGGGAGTTTGTGGGCAGAGACCGTCGTGGAGGCTAAGACTCCAGGAAGTTGTGGCCACTTGGGATGGCGAGAATGACTCTTTCTGACTCTTCAATTTCATCACTGACTAATCCAGCAGAAGCTCTTTGAAGTGCCATGTTGTCACAACAAAACACCAAAACCAGCAAGTGTCCCTTAGAGCACTTGGCCACCCAGCAGCACACTCCGTGGACACGGGCTCAGCTCACCTGGTCTTGGCTGGGCTCCCTGCGGTGTCAGGGTGTGCCTGGGGTCCCCAGACTACAGCTTGCTCCATGCCCCTGTGCCTACAGTTTCTTTCAGAACAGAAGCAGAAGGAATCGTTTCTAACTCATTCTGTGATTCCAGCATTATATGAATACCAAAGTCAGACACAGACATTACAAGAAAAGAAAACTACAGATCACTAGCTCTCATGAATATAGCTACAAAAACCCTCATCAAAACATTAGCAAATCAAATTTAACAGAGCATAAAAAGAACACCACATTAACTGGGAACCATTTCAGATATATAAGGTTGGTTTAACATTTGAAAATCAGTTAATTTAATTTATCACATCAATAGGCTAATAAGGAAAAACCATAGTAATGTATCATTAGATGCACACAAAAAAGAAATTTGACAAAAGCAAACACTCATTTGTGATTTAAAAGGAAAAAGAAAACTCTCAGTAAACTAAGAATAGAGGGAAACTTTCCCCACTTCTTTTTAATACTGTATTGGAAGTTATAACTGATGCAGTTAAGTTTTATCTAATAAAACCAAAATGTTTTAAACTACTACACATTGTAGGAGTAGGGTGAGGTAGACACATCAGTTTCATCCCTCATTCGTGAGAAAAATCCCACCAACAGGATCAGTTGTGTTTCATAAACATGGGCCTCTGTAAAACAGACAATGTGGAGAAAGAGCAGGTCTCAGAGGCTTACAGACAATAGATTTTTTGTTTCATTTTGTTTTTTTGGTTTTTTGGCAGGACCAAGAGTTTATTCAAGTTCCGAGTGGGGGAGGACCAGGAGTCAGAGGCAACGGCAGAGGGCGGTGGGAGGGTGGGGGGGGGGGGGTAAGCAGCTGGATGAGCGGCAGGTGAGGAGTGGAAGCTGAAGGAGGGGAGGCGGTGGTGCCAGGGAGTTTGTGGGCAGAGACCGTCGTGGAGGCTAAGACTCCAGGAAGTTGTGGCCACTTGGGATGGCGAGAATGACTCTTTCTGACTCTTCAATTTCATCACTGACTAATCCAGCAGAAGCTCTTTGAAGTGCCATGTTGTCACAACAAAACACCAAAACCAGCAAGTGTCCCTTAGAGCACTTGGCCACCCAGCAGCACACTCCGTGGACACGGGCTCAGCTCACCTGGTCTTGGCTGGGCTCCCTGCGGTGTCAGGGTGTGCCTGGGGTCCCCAGACTACAGCTTGCTCCATGCCCCCTGTGGCTCATCTTTGAGAAGGCCTGCCTGACTCTGGTGTCCTGATGAGAACAAAAGTGGATCATACAACTAAAACTAGAAGCAAGGGCAAAACTCTCCAGCCCCAGTGTGCAGGCACCCCAGAGTCCCAGAACAGAAGTTCAGGCCGAGGGGAGGCTGAGGCCTGGGAACACCAACACAGTCCACCGACCTTTGAAGTCTAAAGCCACAGTGTCAAGAGGAGGCACAGGCCAACCCATGTGTCATCAGCTGGCTATTTAGACCTGGGGGTGGACACAAGAACCACAGCAGGGGCAGGCACGGGGATGTAGAGGATGTGTTCCGTGTGTGAGAAGTCGTCTGGTGAGCAGAGGGCTGTGATGGAAGAGGTAACACGAGGTGCTGGGCAACAAAAAATCTGCATGTCCCCACTTCCTAGGCAGGCAGGGAGGTCACTGGGGGTCACGTGACTGTGTTCGGACTAATGGGATGCAGGGGAAGGGAAGCAAAGTATTTCCCACGTGGTCCTCCATTTAAGGTGACCTTGGAGGCCACGAGTTTCCAAAAAATAGATGAGGAAGAGTTCAGTTCAGTTCAGTCTTTGTGACCCATGGATTGCAGCACACCACACCCCCCAGTCCTCCACCATCTTCTGGAGCTTGCTCAAACTCTTATCTATTGAGTCAGTGATGCCATCCAAATGTCCCATCCTCTGTCGTCCCCTTCTCCTCCTGCCCTCAATCTTTCCCAGCAACAATGTCTTTTCCAGTGAGTCAGCTCTTCACATCAGGTGACCAAAGGATTGGAGCTTCAGCTCCAGCATCATCCTGTGAATAATCAGGGTTGATTTTCTTTAGGACTAACTGGCTTGATCTTGTAGTCCAAGGGACTCTCAAGAGTCTTTTCCAACACCCCAACCTGGACCTACTGAGGTTCAGGTTCTTCATGTCTCTTTGCAGAGAAGAATTCAGCAAGAGACAAAGTGATAGGTAAGAAACAGATTTATTCAGATTCAGAGAAAGTTTACTCCACAGACAGAATGTGGGCCATCGTAGAGCGAATCCAGTGGCCAGACAATAGATTTTTAAGATAGCGATACCCCTGAGAAAAAGCACTATCATCTTGGAGATAAAGGAACATTTCTGAAGGGTGGACAAGAAGCAGAACTGTAAGACAAAGGGCTCCAATTCAGAAGGTAACTTGGCCATCAGGACTGGAAGGCCCTAGAACAGGACTTGATCAGCACTTTATGCTCTATTTGCAAGATTTAAGCAAACTTCCCGAACAAATCTTAGATTCTGGTTGACTTCCAGGATAATTCCAGGGAACATTGGAATAACTCCTTGGTAGAAGTGGTGACTAGCAGGGAATTGTGGTCACCCACATCTCCCCATAGAGATCCAGTTTCTGATTCATCAGGTTACATCATGAAATGTGACCAGGGAAGAGAGCAAAGTATAATAAGTGGTCAGACTACTGTTCATGCACATACCTGTTCATTTTCAAATCCACTAGTAATACAAGGAGGTTATGGTGGCTTTATCCTCTTCATTAATTTTTCTACCCAGTCTATCCCCATAAAGCTGATTCCTGCTGGACTTGCAGAAATTTTCTGTAGTCTATATTTTCAACAAGCCCAAAAGTCCATGGCAATAACTGAAGATCTAAAAATCTGCATCTCTAAAACGTATAAATCTTGCTTTATAAACTATATCAAAAGATAGGCTTTTTTAAAAAATTTTGGCCTCTTTTATTATTTTTTTAATTTGTTTACTTTCATTCATCTTTATTCTTTGGCCTGTGTGGGCCACCCATTGCAGCGGGCCCTCTCGCCTCAGAGCACTGGTTCAGGGCGCATGCTCTCCAGAGCACTGACTCGTAACTGGACACACAGGTCCAGCCTCTCCACGGCCTGTGGGATCTTCCCAGGCCAAGGATGGAACCAGCGCCCCTTGCACTACAAGGTGGACTCTTTACCCACTAGACCACCAGGGAAGCCCCAAAAGATAGGTGTTTTTTTTTGACAGAGAGAAAGGATGGGAATGGGGGGCTCAAGACCTCTTGGGTCAAGGCCCTGAACACATTTACCAGTCCGCTTTTATCCAGTGCTGAAGCCTCCAGGTGCATACAGGGAATGATATTTGTACGGGCTGGGAATCAGTCATAGCCCTATTCAATAATCACCCTTCATGACTCTAAGTCACTTTCATTATCTTCCCAATGGACAGAGCGCATCACAGCTAGAGGGCAGCAGTACCAGCAAGAAGTTACGGAGTCTGCACAGACCCAACGTTCCAAAGTTCATAGCAAATCTCCTACCTGTTGCTGTGCAGTATGACCCAGCTAATGAGCTCATGTGAGTCAAACGGATTTGTTTTTCTCTTAGTTTTCTTATTTCCAAGATGATTTTCTCCTGGCTCAGCCAAAGCTGCAAAAACCTTCACTGGTTTGCTTCCCCACATACCCCCTTTTTGTTTTTGTAGGAGGAGATAAGCCAAGCAAGCAACTTCTTTAAAGTGGTGACTAGCATGGCCCCATTAGTCCTGATTCATCATTTCATGAAATGTGACCAGGAAGAGAGCAAAGTATAATAAGTGGTCAGACTACTGTTCATGCACATACCTGTTCATTTTCAAATCCACTAGTAATACAAGGAGGTTATGGTGGCTTTATCCTCTTCATTAATTTTTCTACCCAGTCTATCCCCATAAAGCTGATTCCTGCTGGACTTGCAGAAATTTTCTGTAGTCTATATTTTCAACAAGCCCAAAAGTCCATGGCAATAACTGAAGATCTAAAAATCTGCATCTCTAAAACGTATAAATCTTGCTTTATAAACTATATCAAAAGATAGGCTTTTTTAAAAAATTTTGGCCTCTTTTATTATTTTTTTAATTTGTTTACTTTCATTCATCTTTATTCTTTGGCCTGTGTGGGCCACCCATTGCAGCGGGCCCTCTCGCCTCAGAGCACTGGTTCAGGGCGCATGCTCTCCAGAGCACTGACTCGTAACTGGACACACAGGTCCAGCCTCTCCACGGCCTGTGGGATCTTCCCAGGCCAAGGATGGAACCAGCGCCCCTTGCACTACAAGGTGGACTCTTTACCCACTAGACCACCAGGGAAGCCCCAAAAGATAGGTGTTTTTTGACAGAGAGAAAGGATGGGAATGGGGGGCTCAAGACCTCTTGGGTCAAGGCCCTGAACACATTTACCAGTCCGCTTTTATCCAGTGCTGAAGCCTCCAGGTGCATACAGGGAATGATATTTGTACGGGCTGGGAATCAGTCATAGCCCTATTCAATAATCACCCTTCATGACTCTAAGTCACTTTCATTATCTTCCCAATGGACAGAGCGCATCACAGCTAGAGGGCAGCAGTACCAGCAAGAAGTTACGGAGTCTGCACAGACCCAACGTTCCAAAGTTCATAGCAAATCTCCTACCTGTTGCTGTGCAGTATGACCCAGCTAATGAGCTCATGTGAGTCAAACGGATTTGTTTTTCTCTTAGTTTTCTTATTTCCAAGATGATTTTCTCCTGGCTCAGCCAAAGCTGCAAAAACCTTCACTGGTTTGCTTCCCCACATACCCCCTTTTTGTTTTTGTAGGAGGAGATAAGCCAAGCAAGCAACTTCTTTTTTCTTATCTAGAGTCACACTATTACAATCACTGGTCACATATCAGGTTATACATTTGGTCAACTGCTTTAAGTCTAGTCATTATTTTCACTAGAGGCTCAGTCATAACACTACATAATACAAGAAAATTATCTTGTACAACAGGCAAACTACAAGTAGTATAGTTAATAACATCAGTGGAATTACAAGTTATTTTAGCCATGAGCCTCCCACACCAAACAACTGAACTGAGTTTTAAACTAGCATAGAATCATTTCCAAGACAGAAAACATTTGATATGCAAAGGCCCAAGAAATGCATATTATAAAGGATCATACGAGTCAGGTCCAGTATCTTGGGTAAGACAGTTTTAACAATCATTATGGCATCTGGTCCCATTACTTCATGGCAAATAGATGGGCAAACAACAGAAATAGTGACAGACTTTATTCTCTTGTGCTCCAAAATTGTGCAGACAGTGACTGTGGCCATGAAATTAAGACGCTTGATCCTTGGAAGAAAAGCTATGACAAAACTAGACAGAGTATTCAAAAGCAGAGATGTCACTTTGCCGACAGAAGTCCATATAGTCAAAGCTATGGTTTTCCAAATAGTCATATGGATATGAGAGCTGGAATATACAGAAGGCTGAGCACCAAAGAATTGATGCCTTTGAACTGTGGTGTTGGAGAAAAGACTCTTGAGAGTCTCTAGGACTGCAAGGAGATCAAACCAGTCAATCCTAAAGAAAATCAACCCTGAATATTCATTGGAAGGACTGATGCTGAAGCTGAAGCTCCAATACTTTGGTTACCTTATGTGAAGAGATGAATCATTGGAAAACAGCCTGATGTTGGGAAAAATAGAAGGCAAAAGGAGAAGGAGACGACAGAGGACAAGATGGTTGGATCCATCACTGAGTCCATGGACATGAGTTTGAGCAAGCTTTGGGAGGTGGTGAAGGACAGAGAAGCTTGTCTGCTGCAGTCCATGGTGTCGCAAGGAGTCAGACACAACTGAGCGACTGAACTGAATTGATACTGACATGACACTTACTGTATTTGTATGTGTATTGAGTGTGGTGTGTGTATGCAGGCAATAAGATAATATTTCAAGTAAAAATACATAACTTATCTCTAATGGAAAATTCTATTCCTCTTTTTATCCAATGTTTAGTTTAGGAGAAAAGGACAGAAGACTAAAATCAATACAGCATAGTGATTAAAAACACAGATTTTTGATTGGATTTGAATTGCAACTCTGAGTAAGTTTCCTAAATCTCGAGACATAAGTACACATGGCTCTAACAAGAACACAGAAACACCTGCCTCGCAGAATGGTTGAAAGTACTTTTTGTTAATTTTTATTGGGTGATAGTTGCTTTACAATGTTGTGTTAGTTTCTCCTGGACAACAAAGTGAGTCAGCTATATGTATACATGCATCCCCTCTTTTTTTGGATATTCCTCCCATTTAGTTGACCAGAGAGCATCGAGTAGAATACCCTGTGCTATATACAATGGGTTCTCATTAGTTATCTGTTTTATTATTGAAAGTATTAAAAGATATAAGTGCTTAACATAGTAATATAGCTGGTAATTATAACTATGATAATATAGCAGGTAATTATAAATACGATAATGGTCAAATACCTACCTTAAGAAAAACAATTAGGAAGAAAATAGAAACCTATTTCTGAGTTTCCTTGGTGGTCCAGCGGGCAGAGAGTCTGCCTTGTAGCACAGGGGGCATCAGTTCAGTCCCTGGCCTGGGAAGATCCCACGTGCTGCAGAGCAGCTGGACCAGTGTGTCCAATTGGGAGCCAGCACTCTGGAGCCTATGCCCCCAGAGCCGGTGCTCTGCAACAAGAGAGGCCACTGCAATGGGAGGCCCACGTAGGCCAAAGAATAAATATGGATGAAAAAATAAATAAATAAATAAACAATAAAAGAGGCCAAAAGTAAAGGGAAAAAAATCCCATATTCCTTCATCAGTTCCTCATGGAACCTTAGAATAAACAACTCCAATGCTTTTGGAAACCAGTTGAAAATCTGTTAAGTGACTCGAAAGCTTTCTGAACTTCCTGCACGTCACAAAATTGGGAAGTCAGAGTGGCAGGGACCCAATTTTTACCAACACTTCCTTAACTGTAACTCATGGTGAAGATGCTGATTCTAAAATAGCTACTATCTTAGGCTGTGTTGAAAATCAAGGCAGAAACATATTGAGTCTGTCTTCTAGAGCTTACCTTATGCTAAAATGACAAATGTATCTGCCAGCTTATAACATCACACATACTATTGAGACAATATAAGACTATGGGATAAACTATGGAATAGGTTTCAAATGTTTCACATAGGTGGAAAAGATAAAAGAGAATTCAATTTATAAAGAGACTCAAATATGTCAGAATTAATCTAAGTGCTAAAGAATTTTTTTCTATGCCTTAGCTATTTCATCAGATCAAAAATATCAGAGTATGGGTCTGTTTTATGCTATTCTTGAATATTTTCATTCAGTGAAAAAATTTCTAAGCACTTTCATGTATTGAAGTTATTGGGAATACAATAATAAAATTTAGCACATTTTCTCAATGAAAAAGCCTCTGAGATTTCCTCCACCTGATGTTGGCATGACTTGTTGAAGAGCAGTGTTTTATAAGGTTGATCTGAAATAAATAGGAAAGTTGAAGAGAATTTTAAAATGGATGTGTTTAAAGATAGAATCATTTGGATATTCAAGATAGAGAGAAATGGAAGTACATTGTGGTGCTTTTTCCCTTTGAGATGTTTGTTATGATATAAGAAGGGCAGTACTGAGAGGCTGAGAAGCAAAACAGAAAACAACGGCCCAAATGCTGAGAATCTTGAGTCAAGTTTTGAATAGTCTAACGATAATGGGCAGACAAAAATTGGAGCATAGAGGCCCTCAAAGAAGATGGCCCAGGATAAACAACCCAGATGTCCAGAAGAGTTTGAAACGAGCAGACTTTAGGATTAAAGGCCAAATTCATGTAAAAATCCAGCATTGATCCAATTCAACCCAAGCCTCGGTAAAGGTGATCTGTTCCTGATCTAAGGGCAGAATAAATTAATATTAAATCCTCTTTGGACAAAGAGGCCAAAAGTAAAGGGAAAAAAATCCCATATTCCTTCATCAGTTCCTCATGGAACCTTAGAATAAACAACTCCAATGCTTTTGGAAACCAGTTGAAAATCTGTTAAGTGACTCGAAAGCTTTCTGAACTTCCTGCACGTCACAAAATTGGGAAGTCAGAGTGGCAGGGACCCAATTTTTACCAACACTTCCTTAACTGTAACTCATGGTGAAGATGCTGATTCTAAAATAGCTACTATCTTAGGCTGTGTTGAAAATCAAGGCAGAAACATATTGAGTCTGTCTTCTAGAGCTTACCTTATGCTAAAATGACAAATGTATCTGCCAGCTTATAACATCACACATACTATTGAGACAATATAAGACTATGGGATAAACTATGGAATAGGTTTCAAATGTTTCACATAGGTGGAAAAGATAAAAGAGAATTCAATTTATAAAGAGACTCAAATATGTCAGAATTAATCTAAGTGCTAAAGAATTTTTTTTTCTATGCCTTAGCTATTTCATCAGATCAAAAATATCAGAGTATGGGTCTGTTTTATGCTATTCTTGAATATTTTCATTCAGTGAAAAAATTTCTAAGCACTTTCATGTATTGAAGTTATTGGGAATACAATAATAAAATTTAGCACATTTTCTCAATGAAAAAGCCTCTGAGATTTCCTCCACCTGATGTTGGCATGACTTGTTGAAGAGCAGTGTTTTATAAGGTTGATCTGAAATAAATAGGAAAGTTGAAGAGAATTTTAAAATGGATGTGTTTAAAGATAGAATCATTTGGATATTCAAGATAGAGAGAAATGGAAGTACATTGTGGTGCTTTTTCCCTTTGAGATGTTTGTTATGATATAAGAAGGGCAGTACTGAGAGGCTGAGAAGCAAAACAGAAAACAACGGCCCAAATGCTGAGAATCTTGAGTCAAGTTTTGAATAGTCTAACGATAATGGGCAGACAAAAATTGGAGCATAGAGGCCCTCAAAGAAGATGGCCCAGGATAAACAACCCAGATGTCCAGAAGAGTTTGAAACGAGCAGACTTTAGGATTAAAGGCCAAATTCATGTAAAAATCCAGCATTGATCCAATTCAACCCAAGCCTCGGTAAAGGTGATCTGTTCCTGATCTAAGGGCAGAATAAATTAATATTAAATCCTCTTTGGACAAAGATAACAGCAAGCGAAACTTCAAAAATTATCTCTATAATTTGTCATACACTATATGTTTTTTAATTCTTAAACATGTCAAGAGACAGTCAACTGCTCAGAAATAAAGAAAATAAATTTTTAAAAAGAAAGACTCCAGATGATGCAGACCTTCGAGTTCTTATGCAAGGATATTAAAATAACTGTGATCAATGTTTTTAGAAAATAGATAAGAAAATGGACAAATTGACCAGAAACTGAAATTAACTAAGAATTCTGAACTGAAAAAAAAGTTGTGAAATTAAGAAAGCTATAGACATATTAAATAGGAGAAAAGAGTAATAGAATGGGAAGTTAGGTTGATTTGAAAGCATCAGAGAAGGAAAATGATGAGAAACAAAGTATAAAAGATCGAGCAGACAAGTTATTGAAGACCTAGGAGAGGAGACAGTGAGACAAAGTAAGTATCTTACATACTGCCTGAGGATATTACAAAAACAAAAATGACATTAATTCACAAACTCAAGAAGCTCTGTGAAACCCAAGCAGGCTAAATAAATGTCATAGTAATACTGCTAAAACACAAATATGAAAAGAAAAATGCTTATATTTCTTGAGAAAAAGGATTCAGTACCTTCAAAGAACAGGGCTGACTTTCAACAGAAACAATGAAAACCATAAGACAACAGAATGATGTATTTGAAGGGCTGAACAAGTAACTGCTAACCTAAAATTCTACACTTACAACAAGTAACTGCTAACCTAAAATTCTACACTTACAACAATTTTCAAAAAGGAAAATAAAGATAAAATTATATCATCATCTGAATTCTTCAGAATAAAAAAATCTCAGATAAAAGCACAGAAATTGAGAGAAGAATGAATAGTAACAGAGAGAATAAATATATATAAATATATATATATATATATATAAATGATTATTCACTGTATAAAACAATGACATGAGTTTCTTGGGGTTTAAAATATATATCTTCAAAGCACAAAAGAAGGGGGTAGAGATGCATGGTCCAGGAAGTGACAAAAACACCACTTTAAGTAGATGTACTATGCAAAGGATATATGGGTACTCTATATAGCAACCACTAAAACAATAGCAGAAATGCTGTTGTATTTACTATTTCTTTCCTTATATTCTATTAGATTGAGTTTTGTATTTATAATTTGTTGAGATGGATATTTATACCTTTGATGTTGGCCTTTTGGAGTGTAAGCCCTGATAACTGTGGGTTTTTTGTTTTGTTTGTTTTTTGTAACACGAGTGCCTGACTTAAGCTTTGGTTGCAAAGGTACCTATCTCAAAAAGTCACTCACTCCAAAGACCACTATCTCCAGCGAATACATTGCCAGACTCTAGCCACATAGAGCCAGATGCCTCCCCACAAGGAGGTTCCTTTGTTCTAGAGATCTGGTTGATTTCTATAACTGACCACTTGAGCTACTTGGTTTTTTTCTCATTCAGCTCATAAAATTTGGCCTCTTATGCTTTCATTTAATTTCAACAAGAAAGAGTGAGCCGGGCTTCCCTGGTGGTCCAGTGGGTAAGGACACCACCTTGCAGTGCAAGGGGCGCCGGTTCGATCCCTGGCCTGGGAAGATCCCACGTGCCACGGAGCGGCTGGACCGATGTGTCCAATTACCGAGCCGGAGCTCTGGAGTGCATGAGCCCAGAGCTGGCGCTCTGCGACAACAGAGGCCACCGCGATGGGAGGCCCACACGGGCCAAAGAACAAAGATGTATGAAACTAGACAAACAAAAGACCAGTGAAAGTGGCCCGCCCACCCCCTCCCTCCCCACCCCCGCCTAAAAAAAAAAAAAAAAGAGTGGTGAGCCCATGAGGGCCTTCCCTGATGATCCAATGGCTAAGACTGTGCTCCCAATGCAGGATGCCCAGGTTCAATGCTTGCTTAGGGAACTGGACCCCACACACTGCATTGAAGACCAAACACTGCCAAATAAATAAGTATCTTAAAAAAAAAAAAAAAAAAAGATCTATTTATTTATTTATTGGGCGGGGGTCGGGTTGGGGAGGGAGGGGAGCAGGTGGGCCACTTCTATTGGTCTTTCATTTCACCACTTTCATCCGTCTTTGTTCTTTGGCTCCTGTGGCTACGCTCTCTTCGTTCAGATCGCGGTGGCCGCTCTGACTCGCCACTTTAAGTAGATGTACTATGCAAAGGATATATGGGTACTCTATATAGCAACCACTAAAACAATAGCAGAAATGCTGTTGTATTTACTATTTCTTTCCTTATATTCTATTAGATTGAGTTTTGTATTTATAATTTGTTGAGATGGATATTTATACCTTTGATGTTGGCCTTTTGGAGTGTAAGCCCTGATAACTGTGGGTTTTTTGTTTTGTTTGTTTTTTGTAACACGAGTGCCTGACTTAAGCTTTGGTTGCAAAGGTACCTATCTCAAAAAGTCACTCACTCCAAAGACCACTATCTCCAGCGAATACATTGCCAGACTCTAGCCACATAGAGCCAGATGCCTCCCCACAAGGAGGTTCCTTTGTTCTAGAGATCTGGTTGATTTCTATAACTGACCACTTGAGCTACTTGGTTTTTTTCTCATTCAGCTCATAAAATTTGGCCTCTTATGCTTTCATTTAATTTCAACAAGAAAGAGTGAGCCGGGCTTCCCTGGTGGTCCAGTGGGTAAGGACACCACCTTGCAGTGCAAGGGGCGCCGGTTCGATCCCTGGCCTGGGAAGATCCCACGTGCCACGGAGCGGCTGGACCGATGTGTCCAATTACCGAGCCGGAGCTCTGGAGTGCATGAGCCCAGAGCTGGCGCTCTGCGACAACAGAGGCCACCGCGATGGGAGGCCCACACGGGCCAAAGAACAAAGATGTATGAAACTAGACAAACAAAAGACCAGTGAAAGTGGCCCGCCCACCCCCTTCCCTCCCCACCCCCGCCTAAAAAAAAAAAAAAAAGAGTGGTGAGCCCATGAGGGCCTTCCCTGATGATCCAATGGCTAAGACTGTGCTCCCAATGCAGGATGCCCAGGTTCAATGCTTGCTTAGGGAACTGGACCCCACACACTGCATTGAAGACCAAACACTGCCAAATAAATAAGTATCTTAAAAAAAAAAAAAAAAAAGATCTATTTATTTATTTATTGGGCGGGGGTCGGGTTGGGGAGGGAGGGGAGCAGGTGGGCCACTTCTATTGGTCTTTCATTTCACCACTTTCATCCGTCTTTGTTCTTTGGCTCCTGTGGGCCTCCCATCGCGGTGGCGTCTGTCGTTGCAGAGCGCCGGCTCTGGGCGCATGCGCTCCAGAGCTCCAGCTCGGTAACTGGACACATCGGTCCGGCCGCTCCGCAGCACGTGGGATCTTCCCAGGCTAGGGATCGAACAGGTGCCCCTTGCACTGCAAGGCGGTGTCCTTATCCACTGGACCACCAGGGGAAGCCCAATCTTTTTTAAAAAGAATGAGTGCACAAAACCTGAAGCTCCCATCCTCAACTCCAGTAAAAGCAGAACCCCAGGGCTCTGTGATCTCTTTGCATGACCTTGCTGGTGTGGACCCAGATGTGCTATGTAGTTTTCAGGTCTTGTAAGTAATAAACGTTTATTTTTACAAAGTTCCTGATGGTTATCGCTGGTGGGCACTTTGTAATTATAATAAGAACTACAAGGGCAAGTCCAACCACAACACTGGTTACTAATCGGCTGAGACTGGCACACAACATCCCTATTTCTAATGTCTGCAATTGGGGCTATAAATTTGCCTCTTTAGTTTTGTACCACATGTTTTAATATGTCTTATTTTTATTAATATTCACTTCAAAATATATTCTAATTTTCATCATGATTTCTTAATTTATCCACTTGTTATCAGTAGATGTATTCCTTAACTTCCAGACACTTAAGAATTTTTTAATCAATTTCTAGATTAATTTCCCTGTGACCAAAGAACAAACTTTGCATGACTTCAATCTTTTGAAATGTATTGACACTTTTATAAAATGGCCCAGTGTACACTCAAGTTTTATAAATATTTCTGGACAGTTGAAACCTAGAAGAATTCACTAAAAACTTTTGAATAAACAAAAAATTTACAATGAGGCCTTCCCTGATGATCCAATGGCTAAGACTGTGCTCCCAATGCAGGATGCCCAGGTTCAATGCTTGCTTAGGGAACTGGACCCCACACACTGCATTGAAGACCAAACACTGCCAAATAAATAAGTATCTTAAAAAAAAAAAAAAAAGATCTATTTATTTATTTATTGGGCGGGGGTCGGGTTGGGGAGGGAGGGGAGCAGGTGGGCCACTTCTATTGGTCTTTCATTTCACCACTTTCATCCGTCTTTGTTCTTTGGCTCCTGTGGGCCTCCCATCGCGGTGGCGTCTGTCGTTGCAGAGCGCCGGCTCTGGGCGCATGCGCTCCAGAGCTCCAGCTCGGTAACTGGACACATCGGTCCGGCCGCTCCGCAGCACGTGGGATCTTCCCAGGCTAGGGATCGAACAGGTGCCCCTTGCACTGCAAGGCGGTGTCCTTATCCACTGGACCACCAGGGGAAGCCCAATCTTTTTTAAAAAGAATGAGTGCACAAAACCTGAAGCTCCCATCCTCAACTCCAGTAAAAGCAGAACCCCAGGGCTCTGTGATCTCTTTGCATGACCTTGCTGGTGTGGACCCAGATGTGCTATGTAGTTTTCAGGTCTTGTAAGTAATAAACGTTTATTTTTACAAAGTTCCTGATGGTTATCGCTGGTGGGCACTTTGTAATTATAATAAGAACTACAAGGGCAAGTCCAACCACAACACTGGTTACTAATCGGCTGAGACTGGCACACAACATCCCTATTTCTAATGTCTGCAATTGGGGCTATAAATTTGCCTCTTTAGTTTTGTACCACATGTTTTAATATGTCTTATTTTTATTAATATTCACTTCAAAATATATTCTAATTTTCATCATGATTTCTTAATTTATCCACTTGTTATCAGTAGATGTATTCCTTAACTTCCAGACACTTAAGAATTTTTTAATCAATTTCTAGATTAATTTCCCTGTGACCAAAGAACAAACTTTGCATGACTTCAATCTTTTGAAATGTATTGACACTTTTATAAAATGGCCCAGTGTACACTCAAGTTTTATAAATATTTCTGGACAGTTGGAAACCTAGAAGAATTCACTAAAAACTATTTGAATAAACAAATAAATTTAGCAGATACAAAGAATATATTTAAAAATCAATTGTGTTTCAGGACTTTCCTGGCAGTCCAGCGGTTAAGAATTCACCTGCAAGGCACACAGGTTCAATCCCTGGTTCAGGAAGATCCCACATGCCACAGAGCAACTAAACTCATGCACCGTAACTACTGAGCCCACATGCCATGGAGCCCATGCTCCCATAACAATGAAGCCACTGCAATAAGAAGCCCACGCACCACAACTAGAGAAGAGTCAGTATAAACTATAAAGTTAAAAAAAAAGTATAACAGGCAATCACCAGGGTAATGTGCCAAGAGAGAAGAATGCACTACCTAGAGCATATATCAGGATTTTAAGAAGTAACAGATAAAATACACATAAGGGCAATGGGATTAGATGGTTATTGCTCCATGTCATCGACACCCTAAGAAAAAATAATGAAAATCTGCAAGGGTTTAACCAGGTAACAGAAAGATAAATGTGAAAAACACCAGACTTCCTTGGTAGCTCACAAAGAATGTCTCATCTTCTTCAGACAAAGGGTAAAGAAAGATCAGGACCAGGATTTAGGAGTTAGAGCAGCCAAATTCCAGAGAAAATTAAATCCCCAATATGTTAGGTCTGTTATGCCAAGATTGGTGCTCTTATTTTGCCTTCTAGAGCAGGAAATCTTGGGGGTTCAGAGATTAGAAGTGTGTAAGGAGGTCCACGCCAAAGCAAAAGACAAATAATTGTATCTTATGCCTCCTATCACCAAGAAGAAAGCACAATGTCCGATAAGCTTTTCTGGTTCCCAAAGCAGCATATTCCACTCCTGGCAACACTGCTTCAAATATAGACCAGGTGACATGTAAGGCTGCAAGTTTTGAAAGGAGCCCAGAGGACTAAAGGCTCTGCACCAGGTCTAGGTGGGGCTGCAAGCAGTTCTGATCCTTGAACCATAGGAATCAGTATACACCATAGGAATCAGTATACTATAGTATTAGGGTGTCCATTGTTGGGAAAAGACAACACGTGAAACATGGAGCTTATTTTGAAAGTGTGTGTGTATACTAAATTGCATCAGTCATGTCTGACTCTTTGGGATTCTATGGACTGTAGCCCACCAGGCTCCTCTATCCATTAGCAGATACAAAGAATATATTTAAAAATCAATTGTGTTTCAGGACTTTCCTGGCAGTCCAGCGGTTAAGAATTCACCTGCAAGGCACACAGGTTCAATCCCTGGTTCAGGAAGATCCCACATGCCACAGAGCAACTAAACTCATGCACCGTAACTACTGAGCCCACATGCCATGGAGCCCATGCTCCCATAACAATGAAGCCACTGCAATAAGAAGCCCACGCACCACAACTAGAGAAGAGTCAGTATAAACTATAAAGTTAAAAAAAAAGTATAACAGGCAATCACCAGGGTAATGTGCCAAGAGAGAAGAATGCACTACCTAGAGCATATATCAGGATTTTAAGAAGTAACAGATAAAATACACATAAGGGCAATGGGATTAGATGGTTATTGCTCCATGTCATCGACACCCTAAGAAAAAATAATGAAAATCTGCAAGGGTTTAACCAGGTAACAGAAAGATAAATGTAAAAAACACCAGACTTCCTTGGTAGCTCACAAAGAATGTCTCATCTTCTTCAGACAAAGGGTAAAGAAAGATCAGGACCAGGATTTAGGAGTTAGAGCAGCCAAATTCCAGAGAAAATTAAATCCCCAATATGTTAGGTCTGTTATGCCAAGATTGGTGCTCTTATTTTGCCTTCTAGAGCAGGAAATCTTGGGGGTTCAGAGATTAGAAGTGTGTAAGGAGGTCCACGCCAAAGCAAAAGACAAATAATTGTATCTTATGCCTCCTATCACCAAGAAGAAAGCACAATGTCCGATAAGCTTTTCTGGTTCCCAAAGCAGCATATTCCACTCCTGGCAACACTGCTTCAAATATAGACCAGGTGACATGTAAGGCTGCAAGTTTTGAAAGGAGCCCAGAGGACTAAAGGCTCTGCACCAGGTCTAGGTGGGGCTGCAAGCAGTTCTGATCCTTGAACCATAGGAATCAGTATACACCATAGGAATCAGTATACTATAGTATTAGGGTGTCCATTGTTGGGAAAAGACAACACGTGAAACATGGAGCTTATTTTGAAAGTGTGTGTGTATACTAAATTGCATCAGTCATGTCTGACTCTTTGGGAGTCTATGGACTGTAGCCCACCAGGCTCCTCTGTCCATTGGATTCTCTAGGCAAGAATACTAGAGTAGATTGCCTCGCCCTTCTCCAGGGGATCTTCCCAATCTAGGGATTGAACCCAGGTCTCTTGCTTCAACCAGCACTGGCAGTTGGGTTCTTTACCACTAGTGCCACCTAGGAAGCTCCTATTATGAAAGGGACTTTCTCTCATCTCTGAATTCAGAAATCTTACTGCTCTGGAAGGCCCAGATCTTTATCTCAAGTATCCTGGTCTCCTTTCCCTTTCCCCCTGTCCAAAATAAGAGCCCTGAACTCTGCATAACAGACCTAACATGTTCAGGTATTTAATTTTCTCAGGAATTTGGCTGCCCTAACTCCTAAATTCTGGTCTTAATCTTTCTTTGCCCTTTGCCTGCAGGAGACAAAATGCGGCTTCCCAGGTGGCTCAGTGGTAAAGAATCCCCTGTCAATGCAGAAGACATGCGCTTGTTCCATGGATTGGGAAGATCCCCTGGAGGAGGAAATGGCTACCCACTACTGCATTCTTTTTTTTTAATTTAGTTTTATTATTTTTTTAAGTTTTTACAGAGTCTTGTTGTTCACAGACATGTATGTTCCCAGATCAGTCATATGCATATCCCTGGTCCCCTCCCCTTCTCCCAGCACCCCCATCCCACCCCTCCAGGGGTCGCAATGAGCTATCTTTTTCACATATGATAGTACAGGTTTCCATGTTACTCCCTCTATGCCTCCCACCCACTATTCATTCCCCACAATGTCCATATGTCTATTCTCTGTTTTTCCATGGGTTCACTACATGTGTTATCATTACCCTTTTACTAGATTCCATATATATGTGTTAGTATACTGTACTTGTCTTTCTTTTTTTGACTTACTTCACTTTTTAGGATAGGTTCTAGATCCAACCACCTCATTGGGACTGATACTTCTGCATTTCTTTCTACATCTGAGTAGTAGTTCATTGTTTATATGTACCAAAGCTTCTTTATCCATTCATTCATCGATGGACATCTAGGTTGCTTCCATGTTCTAGCTATTGTATAGAGAGCTGCAATGAACACTGAGGTACACACTCTTCTTTCAGTTTTTATTTCATCTGGGTATAAGCCTAATAGTGGGATTGCTGGGTCGTAGGGTGCTTCTATTTTTAGTTTTTTAAGGAATCTCCATACTGTCTTCCATAGAGGCTGTATCAATTGATATTCCCACCAGCCATGCAAGAGGTCTCTTGCTTCAACCAGCACTGGCAGTTGGGTTCTTTACCACTAGTGCCACCTAGGAAGCTCCTATTATGAAAGGGACTTTCTCTCATCTCTGAATTCAGAAATCTTACTGCTCTGGAAGGCCCAGATCTTTATCTCAAGTATCCTGGTCTCCTTTCCCTTTCCCCCTGTCCAAAATAAGAGCCCTGAACTCTGCATAACAGACCTAACATGTTCAGGTATTTAATTTTCTCAGGAATTTGGCTGCCCTAACTCCTAAATTCTGGTCTTAATCTTTCTTTGCCCTTTGCCTGCAGGAGACAAAATGCGGCTTCCCAGGTGGCTCAGTGGTAAAGAATCCCCTGTCAATGCAGAAGACATGCGCTTGTTCCATGGATTGGGAAGATCCCCTGGAGGAGGAAATGGCTACCCACTACTGCATTCTTTTTTTTTAATTTAGTTTTATTATTTTTTTAAGTTTTTACAGAGTCTTGTTGTTCACAGACATGTATGTTCCCAGATCAGTCATATGCATATCCCTGGTCCCCTCCCCTTCTCCCAGCACCCCCATCCCACCCCTCCAGGGGTCGCAATGAGCTATCTTTTTCACATATGATAGTACAGGTTTCCATGTTACTCCCTCTATGCCTCCCACCCACTATTCATTCCCCACAATGTCCATATGTCTATTCTCTGTTTTTCCATGGGTTCACTACATGTGTTATCATTACCCTTTTACTAGATTCCATATATATGTGTTAGTATACTGTACTTGTCTTTCTTTTTTTGACTTACTTCACTTTTTAGGATAGGTTCTAGATCCAACCACCTCATTGGGACTGATACTTCTGCATTTCTTTCTACATCTGAGTAGTAGTTCATTGTTTATATGTACCAAAGCTTCTTTATCCATTCATTCATCGATGGACATCTAGGTTGCTTCCATGTTCTAGCTATTGTATAGAGAGCTGCAATGAACACTGAGGTACACACTCTTCTTTCAGTTTTTATTTCATCTGGGTATAAGCCTAATAGTGGGATTGCTGGGTCGTAGGGTGCTTCTATTTTTAGTTTTTTAAGGAATCTCCATACTGTCTTCCATAGAGGCTGTATCAATTGATATTCCCACCAGCAATGCAAGAGGGTTCCCTTTTCTCCGCACTCTCTCCAGCATTTATTGTCTGTCAATTTGTTGATGATGGCCACTCTGATGGGTGTGAGGTGATATCTCATTGTAGTTTTGATTTGTGTTTCTCTAATAATAAGCGAGGTTGAGCATTGTTTCATGTGCTTTTTGACCATCTGTATGTCCTCTTTGGTGAGATGTCTATTTAAATCTTTTTCCTATTTTTTAATTGGGTTGTTCATTTTTCCAGTGCTGAGTTGTTTGAGTTGCTTGTAGATTTTGGAGATTAATTCTTTGTCTGTTATTTCATTTGCTATTATTTTCTCCCATTCTGTGGGCTGTATGTTCACCTTTTTTGTAATTTCTTTCGCTGTACAAAAGCTTTTAAGTTTCATTAGGTCCCACAATTTTCTTAAATTGACTGAGGTTTGATTTGCAGCCCAAGATGTGATCTATCCTGGAGAATGTTTCATGAGCACTTGAGAAGAAATTGTATTCTTCTGTTTTTGGATGGAAGGTCCTAAAGATATCCATGAGGTCCATCTCTTCTAGTGTGGCATTTAAGGCTTGTGTTTCTTTATTAATTTTCTGTTTTGATGATCTGTCCATTGGTGTGAGAGGAGTGTTAAAGTCTCCTACAATTACTGTGTTATTGTCAATTTCCTCTTCTATGTATGAAAGTATTTGTCTTATGTATTGAGGCACACCTGTGTTGGGTGCACAGATATTTATGACTGTTATGTCTTCCTCTTGGATCGATTCCTTGATCATGATGTAGTGACCTGCCTTGTCTCTTATAATCTTCTTTATTTTAAAGGCTATTTTGTCTGACATGAGGATTGTTACTCCAGCTTTCTTTTGATTTCCATTCGTGTGGAATATCTTTTTCCATCCTGTCACTTTCAGTCTATGAGTGTCTCTAGGCCTGGAGTGGGTCTCTTGTAAATAGCATATATATGGGTCTTGCTTCTGGATCCATTCAGCCAGCCTGTGTCGAGCATTTAGTCTGTTTACATTCTGCATAATTATTCATACGAATATTCCTATTGTCATCTTCTTAGATATTTGTGGTTTGATTTGTAGGACTTCTCCTACTCTTGTATTTATTAGCTATATCAGGCCCTTTAATACTTGTTGTAGGGCTGGTTTCGTGATACAAAAAATTCTTTTAGCTTTTGCTTGTCTGTGAAGCTTTTGACTTCTCCATCAATTCTGAATGAGATCCTTGCCGGGTAAAGAATTCTTGGTTGTAGGTTATTCTCTTTTAGCCATTTAAATGTGTCCTGCCATTCTCTTCTGGCCTGCAGGGTTTCTGTTGAAAGATCAGCAGTTAAATGTATGGGGTTTCCTTTACGTGTTATTTGTTGTCTGTTCCTAGCTACTTTAAGTATTCTGTCTTTATATTTAGTCTGTGTTAGTTTGATTAGAATGTGCCTTGGTGTGTTTCTTCTGGGGTTTATCCTGTATGGAACTCTTTGTACTTCTTGGACTTGGTTGACTATGCCTTTCCCATGCTGGAAAATAGTTTTATAGTTTTCAACTATAATCTCTTCAAGAATTTTTTAATAGCCTTTCTTTCCCTCTTCTTCTGGGACTCCTATAATTCTAATGTTGGTGCATATGATATTGTCCCATAGGTCTCTGAGGCTATATTCTTTGTGCTTTGTTCTGTTCTTCAGCAGTTATTTCCATGATTCTGTCTTCCAGCTCACTTATCCGTTCTTCTGCCTCTGATACTCTACTGTTGAGACCTTCTATAGTATTTTTGAGTTCAGCAATTGAGTTGTTTGTCTCTATTTGCTTATTTTTCATTTCTTGCATGTCTCTTCTCGGTGCACTAATTTCCTTTAATATTCTGTTTTTGGTATTTTGAATCCTCTCTAGTATTGCTCTTCTGGATTCTCTTTCTGATAATTTGTCTATCTCATCTTCTGTCATTTGTAACTGTGTTTCTCTAGTTTGTTTCTTCATTTGTGCCTTGTTTTTCTGTCTTTTCATTATTATGCTAATTTTTGTTTCTTAGTGTGTGCCTGTGTGTTGAGTTTTTCCCCCCAGGCTTCGTGGTTGAATTCTCCCTTCCTTTTGGTTTCTGTCCTTGTAGAAGGGTTCAGTGGTTTGTTTCTGGATCCATTCAGCCAGCCTGTGTCGAGCATTTAGTCTGTTTACATTCTGCATAATTATTCATACGAATATTCCTATTGTCATCTTCTTAGATATTTGTGGTTTGATTTGTAGGACTTCTCCTACTCTTGTATTTATTAGCTATATCAGGCCCTTTAATACTTGTTGTAGGGCTGGTTTCGTGATACAAAAAATTCTTTTAGCTTTTGCTTGTCTGTGAAGCTTTTGACTTCTCCATCAATTCTGAATGAGATCCTTGCCGGGTAAAGAATTCTTGGTTGTAGGTTATTCTCTTTTAGCCATTTAAATGTGTCCTGCCATTCTCTTCTGGCCTGCAGGGTTTCTGTTGAAAGATCAGCAGTTAAATGTATGGGGTTTCCTTTACGTGTTATTTGTTGTCTGTTCCTAGCTACTTTAAGTATTCTGTCTTTATATTTAGTCTGTGTTAGTTTGATTAGAATGTGCCTTGGTGTGTTTCTTCTGGGGTTTATCCTGTATGGAACTCTTTGTACTTCTTGGACTTGGTTGACTATGCCTTTCCCATGCTGGAAAATAGTTTTATAGTTTTCAACTATAATCTCTTCAAGAATTTTTTAATAGCCTTTCTTTCCCTCTTCTTCTGGGACTCCTATAATTCTAATGTTGGTGCATATGATATTGTCCCATAGGTCTCTGAGGCTATATTCTTTGTGCTTTGTTCTGTTCTTCAGCAGTTATTTCCATGATTCTGTCTTCCAGCTCACTTATCCGTTCTTCTGCCTCTGATACTCTACTGTTGAGACCTTCTATAGTATTTTTGAGTTCAGCAATTGAGTTGTTTGTCTCTATTTGCTTATTTTTCATTTCTTGCATGTCTCTTCTCGGTGCACTAATTTCCTTTAATATTCTGTTTTTGGTATTTTGAATCCTCTCTAGTATTGCTCTTCTGGATTCTCTTTCTGATAATTTGTCTATCTCATCTTCTGTCATTTGTAACTGTGTTTCTCTAGTTTGTTTCTTCATTTGTGCCTTGTTTTTCTGTCTTTTCATTATTATGCTAATTTTTGTTTCTTAGTGTGTGCCTGTGTGTTGAGTTTTTCCCCCCAGGCTTCGTGGTTGAATTCTCCCTTCCTTTTGGTTTCTGTCCTTGTAGAAGGGTTCAGTGGTTTGTGTCTTAGGTGGAGTTAGGTCTTGTTTGCAGGTGAATAATCTCTAGTGTTGCAAGTTCTTTGATAGTGTGGGGGTCTTGGAATCAGGGCTTCCACTCTGAGGATCCTTGGTTTGATCTTTGGCCAGGGAGTGTAGGTTCTATGTCTGGTTTGCTATGGTGTTCAGTGGTATTATTTCAAATATAAGCATTGAGGAACAGTGCATCCCTGATAGATGACAGTCATAAAATCATGCAAATATTTTCTAACATAATGGAAAAATATACACACATACACACCAATAACCACAACTGAACAGTCTTACAGGGATAAAGCACAGGACATTTTTCTGGCAAATGGCACAATCAAAGATGGTACCTGACCATTAAGCTCTAAATTAGTTAAAATACTTCCTGGAAAAATAGATCCAGGGCAAGGTCCCAGCTGAGACTATTACAATGAAAGCAGTCTTTGACTAAGACATGTGTTGGGGGTGAGAATGAGGAGAGTGTATGGGTAATGGGGAGGAATAGATACGTGTTGCAAGGATTTTGTAGGGTTAGGCAACAAAGATTAGTGTGGTGTAGAGGTTGGTACGGCTAGAAGAGAATAGTAGAGACAGGAAGATAGGAAATATTTATATACAGGATAGTAGAAGATAGAAAAAGATTTTACAGTTAGAGCATAGAGAGAGGAAACAGTGGCAAAAAAAAATTAAAAGTTTAAAAAAATTAAAATTAAAAAAAAATTTTTTTTAAATTAAAAAGAAAAGACAAACAAGCAAACAACAACAAAAACAGTGTAAATACTGTCCCTGGTTTTTATCTTCTCATCTGCGTGTGGACATTCCACCAGTTTGCTCTTGATGTTGTCTCAGGTTTCCCTAGTCTTTACTGGTGGGGGTCGGGTGTGGGAGCTGGATGGCTGCTTATGTCTTAGGTTTCAGTGAGGGTCAGGGTTTTTTTGTAGTCAGGACCGTTGCAGAGCCGGTTGCTCTGGCTGCTGTTTTTGCTTTCAGCAAAAGGAAGGCTCTGCAGACAGCTCAGGTGCTGGGTGAGGTGGCGGGCGGTTCCCTGTCCATGGGCCGGGGTCCTCGCGTGCAGTCCTGTGCTGGAGGGGGCTCCCCAGTTCCACTGCGCACCCTCTGGTGGCCTTTAATCCCTGCTCTTCTCCCGGTTTCCTCTGCTGAAGTTTTGTGCTGCCTGCAGGACACCTGCTTCCCCGCTGCAGCTCTGGGGCTGCACGAACTTTTCAGGCTGCCAGAGCGCGTGTACTGCCGGATATGGGACTAAGCCCCAAACGCTTCCCTGTCCGGCTCAAGCCAGGTTTGGGAGCTGCAACCCTCGGGGTATTTCCCTGTTCCATTCCGCACACTGTTGCTAGCGGTGTATCAGCTCACCGGGTGCCCGGCGACCCTGTACTGTCCCGGCGGGATTTTCACGCTGAGCGCTGCCGTCTGTCCTCCTGGCGCACTTTCCAGCGCTCTCTCTGCCAGGTCCAGTGTGGGGGTTGGAGAACTGGGCCCTCAGAACAGGAGCTCTGGGAAAGTTCTGGCTGCTCGCTCTCCGACCCTCGACCCTTGTAGACCTGAGGAGTTCTTTTGTCATCTAGCAGTTGGTTTGTTGGTGGTGTTTCATTTCCTGATTCGTTCTGGTGTTTCTATTGGGGAGCTGGTGAAATCCTCCTCTCCTTCCTCCGCCATCTTGGCCAATCTTCCACAACTTTTAGGGCAGACCTTGGGGCCACATGCTGTGGAGTTACTATAGTCAATTATTCCCCAAAATATGTTATTCATCTCAAGCTCAATCGCACATTATCTGACCCTGAGCGCAGCTACCTTCTCAGCGGGTGGCCGGCCACCGGCACAAGTCCCACTTGTGGACAATCCCAGTGTTGAACCCCACTCCTGTACTCTTGAATGGGAAACCCCATGTTTACCCACCAGTTTGCTCTTGATGTTGTCTCAGGTTTCCCTAGTCTTTACTGGTGGGGGTCGGGTGTGGGAGCTGGATGGCTGCTTATGTCTTAGGTTTCAGTGAGGGTCAGGGTTTTTTTGTAGTCAGGACCGTTGCAGAGCCGGTTGCTCTGGCTGCTGTTTTTGCTTTCAGCAAAAGGAAGGCTCTGCAGACAGCTCAGGTGCTGGGTGAGGTGGCGGGCGGTTCCCTGTCCATGGGCCGGGGTCCTCGCGTGCAGTCCTGTGCTGGAGGGGGCTCCCCAGTTCCACTGCGCACCCTCTGGTGGCCTTTAATCCCTGCTCTTCTCCCGGTTTCCTCTGCTGAAGTTTTGTGCTGCCTGCAGGACACCTGCTTCCCCGCTGCAGCTCTGGGGCTGCACGAACTTTTCAGGCTGCCAGAGCGCGTGTACTGCCGGATATGGGACTAAGCCCCAAACGCTTCCCTGTCCGGCTCAAGCCAGGTTTGGGAGCTGCAACCCTCGGGGTATTTCCCTGTTCCATTCCGCACACTGTTGCTAGCGGTGTATCAGCTCACCGGGTGCCCGGCGACCCTGTACTGTCCCGGCGGGATTTTCACGCTGAGCGCTGCCGTCTGTCCTCCTGGCGCACTTTCCAGCGCTCTCTCTGCCAGGTCCAGTGTGGGGGTTGGAGAACTGGGCCCTCAGAACAGGAGCTCTGGGAAAGTTCTGGCTGCTCGCTCTCCGACCCTCGACCCTTGTAGACCTGAGGAGTTCTTTTGTCATCTAGCAGTTGGTTTGTTGGTGGTGTTTCATTTCCTGATTCGTTCTGGTGTTTCTATTGGGGAGCTGGTGAAATCCTCCTCTCCTTCCTCCGCCATCTTGGCCAATCTTCCACAACTTTTAGGGCAGACCTTGGGGCCACATGCTGTGGAGTTACTATATGTAAATTATTCCCCCAAAATATGTTATTCATCTCAAGCTCAATCGCACATTATCTGACCCCTGAGCGCAGCTACCTTCTCAGCTTCGGGTGCGGCACCGGCACAAGTCCCAGAGTCCCAGCGCTGAGGCAAATGCTTCCCACTTGTGGACAATCCCAGTGTTGAACCCCACTCCTGTACTCTTGAATGGGAAACCCCATGGACAGAGGAGACTGGTAGGTGAGTCCATGGGGTCGCCAAAGAGTTGGACACGACATAGCAACAAAACAACAACCATGGAAACTAAATGCCTGACCACAGGACACTAAGGAACCATGAATTTGGAAATGTATATCATAAACTAGGCTCTGTAAGACCCAATAAGTAATAAGGAAAGGCAGACTCAAAGACAGTCCATCATAAGATGGAAATGGTATCTGGATCCAGCTCCAGCAAGACCAGATCACATAAACCAGCTACACAAAGAGAAAGCCCAGTCCCCAGGGTCACTCACCAGTGTTGTTACAGTCTACCTCCTTTAAATCAGACCTATGATCACACAGAGGATTTATTATGACCATCTGAGAGAGAAGGAAAGAACCTAAGCAAACTTTATAGATGAATTAGCTCAGTATGTAATGCAGTTCCACTACAGTCATTTTCAGAAGTGTCCTTAAAGAAAGTGCAAAGAAAAATCCTCCCAATGGTTGGAAATTTGGGCAGAGGAACTAGTCATCCCCTTTGTGTAAAGAAACAGTCCCAGGTGAGAATACATATAAACTTATGGATAGAGAACATCCTGCCTGGAGGACTGGAAGACAGAGGCGAGGAGGTTGGGTGTAGGGACATGCACATAAGGGAGGAAAGCACCAACTGTGAAGACCTTTGTGCTACATGTTAAACATATCAGAGAGCATCCACTGCAGGAGAAGCACTAAACAGCCAGAAAAAAAATGACCTAATCTGTTGCCATCAGTCAACGTCAGTGATAAGTCACCACAAAACCACAATCAGCACATGAATGGAATGGCCAAGGTAAAAGATACGGAGACTGGATGCAGGTCCAACCACAAAGCTCACCAATCTTCCACAACTTTTAGGGCAGACCTTGGGGCCACATGCTGTGGAGTTACTATATGTAAATTATTCCCCCAAAATATGTTATTCATCTCAAGCTCAATCGCACATTATCTGACCCCTGAGCGCAGCTACCTTCTCAGCTTCGGGTGCGGCACCGCACAAGTCCCAGAGTCCCAGCGCTGAGGCAAATGCTTCCCACTTGTGGACAATCCCAGTGTTGAACCCCACTCCTGTACTCTTGAATGGGAAACCCCATGGACAGAGGAGACTGGTAGGTGAGTCCATGGGGTCGCCAAAGAGTTGGACACGACATAGCAACAAAACAACAACCATGGAAACTAAATGCCTGACCACAGGACACTAAGGAACCATGAATTTGGAAATGTATATCATAAACTAGGCTCTGTAAGACCCAATAAGTAATAAGGAAAGGCAGACTCAAAGACAGTCCATCATAAGATGGAAATGGTATCTGGATCCAGCTCCAGCAAGACCAGATCACATAAACCAGCTACACAAAGAGAAAGCCCAGTCCCCAGGGTCACTCACCAGTGTTGTTACAGTCTACCTCCTTTAAATCAGACCTATGATCACACAGAGGATTTATTATGACCATCTGAGAGAGAAGGAAAGAACCTAAGCAAACTTTATAGATGAATTAGCTCAGTATGTAATGCAGTTCCACTACAGTCATTTTCAGAAGTGTCCTTAAAGAAAGTGCAAAGAAAAATCCTCCCAATGGTTGGAAATTTGGGCAGAGGAACTAGTCATCCCCTTTGTGTAAAGAAACAGTCCCAGGTGAGAATACATATAAACTTATGGATAGAGAACATCCTGCCTGGAGGACTGGAAGACAGAGGCGAGGAGGTTGGGTGTAGGGACATGCACATAAGGGAGGAAAGCACCAACTGTGAAGACCTTTGTGCTACATGTTAAACATATCAGAGAGCATCCACTGCAGGAGAAGCACTAAACAGCCAGAAAAAAAATGACCTAATCTGTTGCCATCAGTCAACGTCAGTGATAAGTCACCACAAAACCACAATCAGCACATGAATGGAATGGCCAAGGTAAAAGATACGGAGACTGGATGCAGGTCCAGCTATATTAGCTCCCACTGCCTGCGCCCATTAAGCTACTGCATCCAGTAAGTGCCCAACCCAACAGCAACAGAGGCCAAGGCTGAGTCCCAACATGGCACTGTTCCTCAAGCAACTTTGCCAAGCTGCATTGTATGGGGCCAAGTTTACTAAATGGGCTTTTTTTTTCCGGGGGGTTGGGGGGGCACTTCTATTGGTCTTACATTTTTTAATTTATTTTCATCCATCTTTGTTCTTTGGCCTATGTGGGCCTCCCATCACAGTGGCCTCTTCACTCGTTGCAGACACCAGTGTGTCCAACTACTGAGCCAGATTTCTGGCTCAGTAGTTGGACACACTGATCCAGCTGCTCTGTGGCACGTGGCATTTTCCCAGGTCAGGGATCACACCAGTGCCCCTTGCACTGCAAGGTGGTGTCCTTACCCACTGGACCACCAGGGAAGCCCTAAATGGGCTTTTTACTTCCTAAAAAGTAAGATGATTTCAGAGAAATAGATACATATTCTAGCTATGGGTTTGTTTTTCCTATACTTCAAGCTTCAAATAGCACTGCCATGTCAATGTCTATAGAGTATTTGCTTCACTGCATGGGACTCACATAATATTGCATGAGAAAATTGTATTAT
This sequence comes from Tragulus kanchil, assembly GCA_022376925.1. Lineage (NCBI taxonomy): Eukaryota > Metazoa > Chordata > Mammalia > Artiodactyla > Tragulidae > Tragulus > Tragulus kanchil. The sequence continues at coordinate 67,912,324 of JAIOJX010000003.1, read as the reverse complement.
CAATAAAAAGGCCTTAATATAAAATATAATATATATATTGCATGAGGGTAGATGAGCAAATTATCTATATTTAAAGCAAAGGAGGCACAAAAGTGAGCCCTGATAATAGAAATGTAGGATCTACTCATGGGATTACATATTATACCATCAAAAAAAGCTGTTATTCTTTCTGAGTCACAATTGATGTGCTATTTTAGAGGCTGTCCTCTAAAATTCTCATGAGGAGAGAATTCCATCCTCTGAGACAGTATCCAAATCAAACTAAAGAACTGGATGTGGCAATGTGCACCCAGTAGGAAGCACACACAAGCACAGGAACAAGGGCATGTGATGGCCTGCTCATCATCACTCCCACTCCTGTGACCCACTGACAGACTCTGGAATGCTTACATTCTTAAAGCTCTGAGCTCTGTATGGCTAGAGGTCTTGATCCATAAAGAAAGCATACCTGCACCACAGAAAAAAACAACAAGCTATAGCAACACCAGGGACTCACAGACAGGGAGAATCACTGCCTTAACTGGAATCATTGACCCTGAGCACCAGAAAGAGGCAGCGTTGCTATTTCATTTCGTGAGCAATGCTGGGCGCTTCGGAGCAGCTCTGGGAATCTCTTGCCCAGTTGTGACAAGTATAAAGACTTCGGTCTGACAAGAGCATGGGGACTAGGAACAATTTTGCAGAACTATAATTTAGGAAAACATAAACTATAAGACTACAATAATTAAGAAAATGTAGGAATGGCAAAAAACAAAAAAGGCAGCCAAATAGATAAATGGACTAGAATAGAGAATTCAAAAATGCATATAATAGACATTGACTGATGACAAGGTCATGTTAAAGAGCAGTGGAGAAAAGGATGCCATCTCATTAGATGGCTTTGAATGAAATGGTCTTCATGTGGGAAAATATTAATATCTATTTCACTTAATGTACAAAATCAACTGTAGGTAGACTGCAAATATAAATATAAGAATAAAGCTTCTAGAACACACTATAGAATAATGTACTATGTCCTTGTACGAGACAAGGATTTCCTAAACAGGATGCACGCGCGCGCGCACACACACACACACACACACACACACACACACACAATCATTTTTTCATCAAAAGAAACACAATTATAATAATAGAAATATACAGAATGGAAGAAATACAATCAACAAGGAAATGATTCCAAATAATCACAGAACACCTACAAATCAATAAGAAAAAGATAAGCCCAAGGAAACCTTAAAGATCATTTAAGAGGATGGGACATATACAAATGACCATTAAGCACATGAAAAAGTACACAATTTCATTAAGCATGTGAAAAAGTGTGACCACATTAGTCATTAGAGAAATACAATACTGACAACTATGTCAAATACAACACTTGACAACAATATTGACAATATGTCAACTACAACACTTGGCAACTAGGGATGGCTAAAATTAGGAAGACTGACAAAAGTAAGTACTGGTAAGGACCTAGAGAAACTGAGAGTCTCATGTGTTGCTCATTAGCACAATGTGATACAATCACTTTGGAAAACTTTTCAGTAATAGCTTCTGTAACTGAAAAAGACATTATGTGATCCAGTAATTCTACTTTTAGTTAAAATAGCTAACAGAAATGCAGAATTAAGAGCTTAAAACTGGAAACATCCCAAAATAGATTTAGAGTTGAATGGATCAAAAATTTTTCTATATACATACAATGAAAGGTTATCAATGATGAAAAATGACAAAATACTGCTACTTAGCAATAAAATGGGTAGAGTTTAGAAACTTAATTTTGGACAAGAACAGGCCAAAAAATCATCATACTGCATGATTCATTAAATAAATTCATCTATTTACACAAACCTCAAAAGGATGGATGGAGAGAACTTACAGAGAGGAGTGGGTAGGGACTGGGAGGGTCACAGGAGGGCATCACAGGGTACCAATGAGTGTCCTATTTCTTCACACGCGTGGCAGTAGTAAGAGTGAATTCCCTCTGTGAGCACATTCTCTGAAACTGTATTGCTCTGTTACCCATGTGAGCTATGTACTTCCTTTAAACCATAATAGGTCACATGCCCAGTGCAATGTCAAATAAAAGGAAACTTAGATATCTGTTGGTTTAACCTGTGGACTTCATTTGCCATACACACAAGTGCATCAAAAGAATGAGAAATTTTGGCACAGAAATAAAATATAAACAGCAATCCATCCTGGGGCTACCCTGGTAGTCCAAAGGCTAAGACTCCGTGCTCCCAAAGCAAGGGGCCAGGATTCAATCCCTGCTCAGGGAACTAGATCCGATAAGTCTCAACTAAGAGTTTGTATGCCTCAACTAAAGATCCTACATGCCAAAAGTAAGACCTGACATAGCCAATTAAATAAATTAAAAAAAAAAAGGCAATCCATCCTCACAGGTGCAAGCAAGGGCTGAGAGAAGAGACGGGCCCTGATTGATGTCCGTGCCAAGATCACCATGCCCGTGGCACAAAAGAACATTCAACTAACTGTCTAAGTCTATAGACCTAAGCACACAATTCTGTCCCTAAGTTAACATCCTGTACCATATCTTATGTTACTTTGGCAACTGAACTGGGAGAGTCATTGCCTCCATTATTTCTAAATGGAAGGCCTTCCAGTACTACATTTATGAGGTTCTTATTTTGTAAGTGGGTGAAGTCTCTTTTATACATGACAATACTTTGGAAAACTTTTCAGTAATAGCTTCTGTAACTGAAAGACATTATGTGATCCAGTAATTCTACTTTTAGTTAAAATAGCTAACAGAAATGCAGAATTAAGAGCTTAAAACTGGAAACATCCCAAAATAGATTTAGAGTTGAATGGATCAAAAATTTTTCTATATACATACAATGAAAGGTTATCAATGATGAAAAATGACAAAATACTGCTACTTAGCAATAAAATGGGTAGAGTTTAGAAACTTAATTTTGGACAAGAACAGGCCAAAAAATCATCATACTGCATGATTCATTAAATAAATTCATCTATTTACACAAACCTCAAAAGGATGGATGGAGAGAACTTACAGAGAGGAGTGGGTAGGGACTGGGAGGGTCACAGGAGGGCATCACAGGGTACCAATGAGTGTCCTATTTCTTCACACGCGTGGCAGTAGTAAGAGTGAATTCCCTCTGTGAGCACATTCTCTGAAACTGTATTGCTCTGTTACCCATGTGAGCTATGTACTTCCTTTAAACCATAATAGGTCACATGCCCAGTGCAATGTCAAATAAAAGGAAACTTAGATATCTGTTGGTTTAACCTGTGGACTTCATTTGCCATACACACAAGTGCATCAAAAGAATGAGAAATTTTGGCACAGAAATAAAATATAAACAGCAATCCATCCTGGGGCTACCCTGGTAGTCCAAAGGCTAAGACTCCGTGCTCCCAAAGCAAGGGGCCAGGATTCAATCCTGCTCAGGGAACTAGATCCGATAAGTCTCAACTAAGAGTTTGTATGCCTCAACTAAAGATCCTACATGCCAAAAGTAAGACCTGACATAGCCAATTAAATAAATTAAAAAAAAAAAGGCAATCCATCCTCACAGGTGCAAGCAAGGGCTGAGAGAAGAGACGGGCCCTGATTGATGTCCGTGCCAAGATCACCATGCCCGTGGCACAAAAGAACATTCAACTAACTGTCTAAGTCTATAGACCTAAGCACACAATTCTGTCCCTAAGTTAACATCCTGTACCATATCTTATGTTACTTTGGCAACTGAACTGGGAGAGTCATTGCCTCCATTATTTCTAAATGGAAGGCCTTCCAGTACTACATTTATGAGGTTCTTATTTTGTAAGTGGGTGAACCTGGCCAACGGCACAACCCTAAATACTTTTACTAGTACAAATACCATCCATGGAAGACACGTTCTTCACAGGGGAGAATCTGGCTTCTCCATACTTTGATTGGATCAACAGACATCCCACCAGGTTTAGAGTGAAAGACTGGAGTTCTCTCACAACAGCATGAGGAGCACTTCCCATCTGGGGAATGACTGACTTCTGACAGGAGTTCAGGGTCTGGCAAGACATCGTGCGGACCAGGCCAAACCAAACATGGAGTGGAAGACTCCACTCAGACAGTGCCGTGGGCCCTCGCCCCCCCAGGGTCAGCCTACATGTACAACTGACTCCAATTAAAACTAAGCAGCAGCCAAACAGTACCGTACACACTGTACAAAGTGGGTGCCTTCCCCAGGTAGAGGGAAGGATGACAGGCCCGCTGGGACTCAGCCCAGCTCTAATCAGAAGAGTATGCTCTAAATTTTCCAGGGCCTCGTAATGCCAGAGACATTTAGAACATGGCTTTGAGCAAATAGTTTAAGCATAAATGGCTCTTGTGACCCATGTGTCTAAATATTTTCCCTTTTATGCTAGGAAAGAAGAAACCTTCTTTTTACTTCTCTACAAAGCAGGAAAAAAAAATTAAGTTTATTTAAGCCACAATTGCAAATTCACTAGTAAGGAACAGTATTTCTATACCTCTTAAAGCCTGACAAATACACGATTCAAACCTTCAAACTATTGAATGTTTATTCACATGATTGTTTCATCTACTTTTGCTAATTTATTTTAAAACCTTGGAAAGGTGCTGTGGAAGCAACCTTTCTTATAGAAGGAAAGCAAATAGCTGAAAGCTGCTTGTGGATTTACTTTTAAATATGTGACATTTACCCATGTGGTCTAAAACTGGAAAGCATGACAACGCATGTACATGACAAATGTAGAACAAGATATTCTTCTCCCCAAAGATGGAAAATCACTTTATTTACTGCATATTATAGTAGATTTCACAGAGCAGTTGAAGATGTCAGAAGAACCTTAAATATGGAAAGAAAGATTTGTTTTTAAAATTCTGTGAATTTCAAAGGATTGTGTAGGTATACAAATCAGATTAATTATATTATGTGCACTACTATTTCTGTGACTGACAATGGCTTTATTAATGCCTAGTTTCCAAAAAGATAAATATTTCCTGACACATAAGTTCTTAATAACTGGAACAACAGAGCTTTTCCAAATAAATCTTTTCACTTCCATTTAAGTAAAATCACATCTTATTGTGCAAAGAGAAAGAAAAGAGACAAAAATTACTGTAATGTGTTAACTCTGGCAAACATCAGTTACCTTCTGCTGTGCTTCCTCCTGGCTTCTCAGAACTCCATGTCACCTCACTTTGAAACTTACTTTTTTCAGTCCTCTCAGTATTTGACGATTTGAGCTTTCTTACAGTGGCTAAGAAGAATAACAGAAACAGTCCAGGTCAATTCACTCATCAAGGAGCTAAGATTTCACCCAGAATCCATTTTCTAATGGCAAGACCAAAAAGAGATGTGTTATTTTGTTGAATATAGAAAACATTTTTACTGAAATATTTATTGTTTTCTTTTAAGATAATACTTACATTTCTGTAGTTACTTATGTTTTACAAAGCGCTACCCACTTTTTTTTTTTAATTTTCATCAGAGCAATAGCATACCAATGCAGGTGACAGAAGGGACGTAGGTTTGATTGCTGGGTTGGGAAGATGCCTTGGAGGAGAAAATGGCAACCCGCTCCAGTACTCTTGCCTGTAAAATTCCATAGGCAGAGGAACCTGGCGGACTACAGTCCATGGGGTCACAAAGAATCAGACAGGACTGAGTGACTGAGACACAGAATAAGAGCAGTGCTTGGATCACTACTTTGCAGATGGGGAAACTGAGGCCAAAACCTGAATATAAGCCTCAAGCCCTAGCACAAGCTTTGTGCTCTTGACCATATCTGCTCTGAATACATGTGAGAAAGAGATGAGGCTGTTTAGGACTTCCGCCTGTTGGATGAGATGCAAAAACAGAAATATGATTTAAAAGGAGGTAAAGGAGATGGTAATGGAGCATGAAAAGAAACTTGTCAATTCTGACTAGAATTATTTTTTAAACAAAATAAATTTCATTGATTTTTTTTATCCATTTATTTTTCATCCATCTTTATTCCCTGGCCTGTGTGGGCCTCCCATCGCAGTGGCCTCTCTTGTCGCAGAGCACTGGCTCTGGGTGCATGTGCTCCAGAAATAAGTCCAGAAATAAGTGCTGGCTCCTAACCGGACACACTGGTCCAGCCACTCTGTGGCATGTGGGATCTTCTGTGGCCAGAGATCAAACTGGCACCGCCAGCACAGCAAGGCAGACTCTTTATCCACTGGACTACCAGGGAAGCCCCCCTGACTAGAATTTGAGAGACGATTTTTGACAAAGGAGAACTAGACAAGAAAGTGATCCCTTCAACTTACTTTTTTCAGTCCTCTCAGTATTTGACGATTTGAGCTTTCTTACAGTGGCTAAGAAGAATAACAGAAACAGTCCAGGTCAATTCACTCATCAAGGAGCTAAGATTTCACCCAGAATCCATTTTCTAATGGCAAGACCAAAAAGAGATGTGTTATTTTGTTGAATATAGAAAACATTTTTACTGAAATATTTATTGTTTTCTTTTAAGATAATACTTACATTTCTGTAGTTACTTATGTTTTACAAAGCGCTACCCACTTTTTTTTTTTAATTTTCATCAGAGCAATAGCATACCAATGCAGGTGACAGAAGGGACGTAGGTTTGATTGCTGGGTTGGGAAGATGCCTTGGAGGAGAAAATGGCAACCCGCTCCAGTACTCTTGCCTGTAAAATTCCATAGGCAGAGGAACCTGGCGGACTACAGTCCATGGGGTCACAAAGAATCAGACAGGACTGAGTGACTGAGACACAGAATAAGAGCAGTGCTTGGATCACTACTTTGCAGATGGGGAAACTGAGGCCAAAACCTGAATATAAGCCTCAAGCCCTAGCACAAGCTTTGTGCTCTTGACCATATCTGCTCTGAATACATGTGAGAAAGAGATGAGGCTGTTTAGGACTTCCGCCTGTTGGATGAGATGCAAAAACAGAAATATGATTTAAAAGGAGGTAAAGGAGATGGTAATGGAGCATGAAAAGAAACTTGTCAATTCTGACTAGAATTATTTTTTAAACAAAATAAATTTCATTGATTTTTTTTATCCATTTATTTTTCATCCATCTTTATTCCCTGGCCTGTGTGGGCCTCCCATCGCAGTGGCCTCTCTTGTCGCAGAGCACTGGCTCTGGGTGCATGTGCTCCAGAAATAAGTCCAGAAATAAGTGCTGGCTCCTAACCGGACACACTGGTCCAGCCACTCTGTGGCATGTGGGATCTTCTGTGGCCAGAGATCAAACTGGCACCGCCAGCACAGCAAGGCAGACTCTTTATCCACTGGACTACCAGGGAAGCCCCCCTGACTAGAATTTGAGAGACGATTTTTGACAAAGGAGAACTAGACAAGAAAGTGATCCCTTCAACCTTAAAAGAAAAGTGTTAGTCACTGAGTCATATTCAACTCTCCTGCGATCCCATGGACTGTAGCCTGCCAGGCTCCTCTGTCCATGGATTCGCCAGGCAAGAATTCCGGAGTGGGCTGCTATTTCCTTCTCCACCAGATCTTCCCAATCCAGGAATCAAATCCGGGTCTCACTGCAGGCAGGTTCTTTATCAACTAAGCCACGAGGGAAGCCCTCCACCTTTAAGGAATTCACTGAAAAATGAGAACCATTTTAGTATTAGTCTTCTCAGAATGATACTAAAGCAGGGGTTTTGACTGGTGCTACAGAAGAAAATTTTGGGATAAACACAACATTAGCAGTTGTAGTAAGGATATCTCTGAGTTAAAGTTTCTTATAACTCAAAGCTCCACAGCTTGTGGCAGTGTTGTTACGTGTTCTCACGATCTCCTTCTACTTTCATCCACTATCTTCTCCTACAGGCACTATCTTGGTTTCTCAAGGAGTCACACAAATTGTGAACTCATACATTTTACTGATTACAAAAAAGTTAAAACAAATATCATCTTTTGAAAGTGAAATCATACATGGATCAGTATGAGCAATGGAGGTGTTATTTAAGATTTCCAAGGATTAGAAGAATATGGCATAGCTCAAATTTTACAATTCATCCTCCGGATATGCTTTTTCAAATTTTCTCAGACAAGAATGGGACTTACAGGCCCTTCTGTGGTCTCAGCACCTCAACTATTCTTGCAGCACCTTAGCCTCTCTTGAACTATTCTTGCTTCCCACTGACCTCCCTTTTCTTCTCACTTTCTTTCTCTTCCATCTCAAAGAAAAGCAAAATGTTCCTTCTTGTCTCGAGTTTAACAACTGAGTGATTGTCTTATTGAGATGTTCCTAAGATCTCACCATCAAACTTTAAAAGATTATCCAAGTATTTTTCTCCCCCAAAGTTCTCACCTATATAGTTAGAGAAGAGGGATGAGGCAATAAACGACCAAATAACCCTGGCTGGACATTGATTTTTTAATGTATATTTTAAACTAATTCAGATAACATATTGTCTGTCCTATGAATCACATAGTTGCTTTAGTTAGTAAACTTTGTGCTTGTGTGTACCCAGGCCACGTGAATTTGAAGGATCAGCAACCAAAATCCTTCATACAGGGTCCTGAGCAATAGTTAAGGATATGATATCTGAAGGTAGACAGCAGAGTTCAAATTCTGTCTCCTCCGCTGCCTTAGGCAAGTCATACGGCTGCTCTGGTCTCAGTTTCTTCAGGTGCAAGATGGAATGATGGTAACTGTTTCTACTTCATAGGATTTAGTATGGATAAGAAGAGTTAATACAGGTAGAACCCTTAGTTCTTCCCAGGTAGTGCTGCAGGTAAATAAGCCACCTGCCAAGGCAGGAGACATAAGAGATGAAGGTTCGATGCCTGGGTAGAGAAGACTCCCTAGAGGAGGGCACAGCAACCCACTCCAACATTCTTGCCTGGAGAATCCCATGGACAGAGGAGCCTGGTGGGCTACAGTCCATAGGGTCACAGAGTGAGACGTGACTGAAGTAACTTAGCACACACAAAGGCACATGCACAGAGCCCTTAGAACACTGCCTGACACATAAGTACTGGATAGTGCTGGATCTTACTAGAATTGTCTTAACTCACTATAGAAGTCAGTAGTATCTTTTTCCTTCTATCTCCTCTTTAGCATTTGCTACTTTCACTTCTCAAGTACTAACATGGTACTTCAAAATAACTCTTACTCATCTATACTATAATCAAATACAACCTATACGTTTATCTTTATTCAAAGGTATATAGACAACTATTGTAGACTGCGATCTTAACTTAAATGCAGTGACTGCATTTTAACATCTTTGTATCTACACAGTACTCAGCAGACTAGCTTGTTCCTTACAGGGGCTTAATTAATATTTCCTTGTTCAACCACCAGCTATAATAACTGTAATGGATATATTTTTAACTTGGTTTGTGAGATCTTACTGGAGAATCACCTCAAAAGCCCATTTATCTACTAGGCTTTCTTTCTTCTCAGTTACTGGAAATATGCTGAATTCCATTCTCCTTTTCCATAATGGCTTCACAGTCCCTACTGAAATTCCAGGCCCTTCTCCCCCATGTGACAAAATGAGAGAGAGAGAAGACTAAATATTAAAAAGTATTTATCCATGGTAAAGAACTTATTTCTGCACTTTGTTTTCTAATAATCTTGTTTCCCATCATATTTCCAATGTAAAACAGTTGAGCAATTGCAAAAGAGCACATTTAGTTGTCCTTGAAAGTCTATTGGAAAATGTGAGCATACTTTAGGAAGAGATTTTTTTTCCTCTTGTGTTTGTAAATTCACTTGAAAACTGCTTTATTTGTATACAGCCGAGGGCTGAAGTCAGACTAGTCTGTAATGATCATTTTAGCTGTTTTCCATGACATTTAGCAACTCAAGGATTAGAAACTTCTTTTCAGACATTTAGATCACAATATCTTTCCATGGTTCTACTTATGTTCCTTATTTTCCCTCCTGGGTGTATACACACCCCACCTCAAAGCAACTCTCAGACGCACAAGAGAGCCATTTCATGAATCAAAGGAAATCAGCCAAAGGGAAAGGAGGGGAACTTTTTTGGATCTCAAGTCCTGCGGCTTGGGCTGTCTCCAAACAACTGCATCTAACTAGGAGAGCAAGATGTGTATTGTGGCTCTCTACCTGCCTATTAATGAAATGAATAGTATCCTTTTATCTATTGGGGGTATAGCTGCTTTCCAAGGTTGTGTGAGATTCTGCATTGCTACTTCATCAAATACTAACCTGGTACTTCAAAATAACTCTTACTCATCTATACTATAATCAAATACAACCTATACGTTTATCTTTATTCAAAGGTATATAGACAACTATTGTAGACTGCGATCTTAACTTAAATGCAGTGACTGCATTTTAACATCTTTGTATCTACACAGTACTCAGCAGACTAGCTTGTTCCTTACAGGGGCTTAATTAATATTTCCTTGTTCAACCACCAGCTATAATAACTGTAATGGATATATTTTTAACTTGGTTTGTGAGATCTTACTGGAGAATCACCTCAAAAGCCCATTTATCTACTAGGCTTTCTTTCTTCTCAGTTACTGGAAATATGCTGAATTCCATTCTCCTTTTCCATAATGGCTTCACAGTCCCTACTGAAATTCCAGGCCCTTCTCCCCCATGTGACAAAATGAGAGAGAGAGAAGACTAAATATTAAAAAGTATTTATCCATGGTAAAGAACTTATTTCTGCACTTTGTTTTCTAATAATCTTGTTTCCCATCATATTTCCAATGTAAAACAGTTGAGCAATTGCAAAAGAGCACATTTAGTTGTCCTTGAAAGTCTATTGGAAAATGTGAGCATACTTTAGGAAGAGATTTTTTTTCCTCTTGTGTTTGTAAATTCACTTGAAAACTGCTTTATTTGTATACAGCCGAGGGCTGAAGTCAGACTAGTCTGTAATGATCATTTTAGCTGTTTTCCATGACATTTAGCAACTCAAGGATTAGAAACTTCTTTTCAGACATTTAGATCACAATATCTTTCCATGGTTCTACTTATGTTCCTTATTTTCCCTCCTGGGTGTATACACACCCCACCTCAAAGCAACTCTCAGACGCACAAGAGAGCCATTTCATGAATCAAAGGAAATCAGCCAAAGGGAAAGGAGGGGAACTTTTTTGGATCTCAAGTCCTGCGGCTTGGGCTGTCTCCAAACAACTGCATCTAACTAGGAGAGCAAGATGTGTATTGTGGCTCTCTACCTGCCTATTAATGAAATGAATAGTATCCTTTTATCTATTGGGGGTATAGCTGCTTTCCAAGGTTGTGTGAGATTCTGCTGTACAATGAAGTGAATCAGCTATATTTATACATACATCTTCTGCTTTGTGGACTTCCCTTCCATATCCCATTTGGGTTGCCACAGAGCACTGAGCTGAGCTCCCTGTGCTATACAGCAGGTTCCCACTGGCATCTATTCTACACATGGGAGTGGGTATATATCAACCTCATTTTCCCAAATTATTGCACCCCTGCTTTTCCCCACTCTGTGCCTACACATCCTCTATCCCTGCATATTGGCTAAGGAATGGTAAATACAGAAAACCAGATTACTAACATATAGTGCCTCTGTGTATCCACTTATAAAAACATGTATCAGGCTATAGAACACATAAATATATGGCTTGTCTTCTATAATAGTAACAAACATCCAATAGTGTTTAGTGGAAACAGTGAAAAGAGGTAACAAATAAAATTCACAATCTACGGTTTAAAATACAGGCTAAGGTGGAGTTCATATGTTACATATTCATCAACCCTCACTCTAACACTCACAGGCAAGGAAGGTATATGTGGCAAGTGACACACAGAGGAGCTTCTCTTTCTTAAGCAGATGAGAAGGGAGTTTGTGGTAAGAGTCAAATCCTAAGAAAGGGGTATTATGGTGTCTGTTTCCAGTAGAACTCTTGTTCTATGTTTAAGACCTGACGATTGTGAAGTGGGGTTCAAAATATGGTGAAACTCTTTGATGTGAAAGACACTGTAAGATAATGGGTCCAAGAAAGAGATTCTCCGGGACTCAATTTTTTTTTAAATTGAGGCATGAAATTGAGGACAAAGCCATCCTTCCCACGGCTGCTCGCAACCCTACTATATCTTGGCAGCTCAAGGACTGCAGTTTGAGACACATTTGAAGATGTGTTTCTTGGAGTAAACTAGTGTTCTAATGACATAAAGTGACCATAATGAGCCTTCTTGGGCAGCAATTCAACATACTCAGGAGCTAGGACATAAAAATCTGAAGACTGGGCAAAAGTGACAACTACCTCTTTGGCTTCCTGGGTAGTTCAGACGGCAAACCATCTGTGTAGCATTGAAATGAATAGTATCCTTTTATCTATTGGGGGTATAGCTGCTTTCCAAGGTTGTGTGAGATTCTGCTGTACAATGAAGTGAATCAGCTATATTTATACATACATCTTCTGCTTTGTGGACTTCCCTTCCATATCCCATTTGGGTTGCCACAGAGCACTGAGCTGAGCTCCCTGTGCTATACAGCAGGTTCCCACTGGCATCTATTCTACACATGGGAGTGGGTATATATCAACCTCATTTTCCCAAATTATTGCACCCCTGCTTTTCCCCACTCTGTGCCTACACATCCTCTATCCCTGCATATTGGCTAAGGAATGGTAAATACAGAAAACCAGATTACTAACATATAGTGCCTCTGTGTATCCACTTATAAAAACATGTATCAGGCTATAGAACACATAAATATATGGCTTGTCTTCTATAATAGTAACAAACATCCAATAGTGTTTAGTGGAAACAGTGAAAAGAGGTAACAAATAAAATTCACAATCTACGGTTTAAAATACAGGCTAAGGTGGAGTTCATATGTTACATATTCATCAACCCTCACTCTAACACTCACAGGCAAGGAAGGTATATGTGGCAAGTGACACACAGAGGAGCTTCTCTTTCTTAAGCAGATGAGAAGGGAGTTTGTGGTAAGAGTCAAATCCTAAGAAAGGGGTATTATGGTGTCTGTTTCCAGTAGAACTCTTGTTCTATGTTTAAGACCTGACGATTGTGAAGTGGGGTTCAAAATATGGTGAAACTCTTTGATGTGAAAGACACTGTAAGATAATGGGTCCAAGAAAGAGATTCTCCGGGACTCAATTTTTTTTTTTTAAATTGAGGCATGAAATTGAGGACAAAGCCATCCTTCCCACGGCTGCTCGCAACCCTACTATATCTTGGCAGCTCAAGGACTGCAGTTTGAGACACATTTGAAGATGTGTTTCTTGGAGTAAACTAGTGTTCTAATGACATAAAGTGACCATAATGAGCCTTCTTGGGCAGCAATTCAACATACTCAGGAGCTAGGACATAAAAATATGAAGACTGGGCAAAAAGTGACAACTACCTCTTTGGCTTCCTGGGTAGTTCAGACGGCAAACCATCTGTGTGCAGTGCAGGAGACCTGAACTTGATCCCTGGGTGGGGAAGATTCCCGGGAGAAGGGCATGGCAACCTATACCAGTATACTTGCCTGGACAGAGGAGACTGGTGGGCCATAGTCCATGGGGTCACAAAGGAGTCACAAACAACACAGTGACTGAGCACAATCCAGCTCACGCATTCTGGTACACAGCAGACATTAACAGTATATCAAAACAATCAAAACTTTTTAAAAGTATATTTTTGGACAAAACCCGAAGCCATTTAAAAATCTTGCAATTACAAAGATGACTTACAAAAAGATTTTCATTTGCCATCTAGATAGTCCACAAAGAAGAGGAAGGAAGATCCAGATTGAAAACATATAAAGTGTCCACTGCATGTCAAGAACTAAACTTTCACAGATGATTTCATTTAATATAATTTAGTCCTTAGACCATAAAAGAAGCAGTGAGCGCCTAAGAATTGATGCCTTTGAATTGTCATGTTGGAAAAGGCTCTCAAGAGTCCCTTGAACTGCAAGGAAATCAACCCTGAATATTCATTGAAAGGAATGATGCTGAAGCTCTAATATTTTGGCCACCTGATGCGAAGAGACTCCTCATTAGAAAATAGTTTAATGTTGGTAAAAATAGAAGGTGAAAGGAGAAGGGGACAACAGAGGATGAGATGGTTGGATGGCATCACTGAATCAATGGACATGAGTTTGAGCAGGCTCTGGAAAGTGGTGAAGGACAGGGAAACCTGGCGTGTCACACTCCATGGAGCCGCAAAGAGTTGGACATGACTGAGCGACTGAACTTAACTGACCAAATTTAGTCCTTAAAACATACACACTTAGTGGGAGGCATAAAGGAAGTAGCATGAAGGCCTGTACTATCATAAGTGAAAAAAATAGCTCTAGTCATTGCTCTGTGAGTAAAGGAGATCCTTCAGGGGTGCTGTGTGATGGTTGGGAGGGGTGGGAAGGAGGGGATATACATATGACTAATCTGGGAACATACATATCTGTAAACAACAAGACTTGTAATATTTAAAAGTAAAATAAAAGTTAAAAAAGAAAAAAAAAACATATACACTTAAAGAAGGAAAATTAAGATGCAGAGGTCAAGAAAACTTGTTAGAGGAGTTATGGTAAAGAAGTAGAATGGTATTTTGAGCCAAGTTTGAACAGACTCATTTCGTTCTGGTCCACAGCAGTCATTATCAGTATATCAAAACAATTCTAACTTTTTCAAAGTATATTTTTGGACAAAACTAAAAAAACTATGCAAATTTGAATAACACTATTAGGTAAATCAACCCACCTGATATCTTAATAGTTCTTCTAAAGTCAATTTTAAAGGACTTTTTTTTTAATATGTAAAGCATCTTTTCTGGGGATAATTTAAAGTATCAACAGTTCCATTAGCACAATATGTTGGTAAATGGCCTTCGTTACCCCTTCAAATCATTGCACATATGTCCTTCATCAAACCCAAGCCTTGAAACATTTACCAAAGTTAGAGAAACTTCCCCTTGACATTGCACAGATACATGAAAACCCAGTGATAATCACTCCCTGGCAGGCTTTGCACATGAGGCATTTTAAATGCCGGTAGAGATAATCTATGGATCCAAACCAACATAAAATCTAAAGTGGAAGAACACAGTCCCCTCTTTTGTTAAGTGATAGCTCCGAGCAGCAGCACAGAGTGTCCTGAAGGTACATCAGGAACCATGCAGCCTGGCCTCCTTTGATTGTTCCCAGAGGCTCCCTTGGCTGTTCCCACACAATTCTTCTCAGATTTATTTTCCGCTACACCCCTTCCCAGAGTGATTAGAAACAAAGACCGATGCCAAACAAGTCTAAATATGCCTAGGATCCTCTCAAACAGCTTGGCACTTCCTGCTGCTTTCATTGGCAATTCCATGATGGGGGTTGCTAGAGAGCTTTCATTTAAATTCAACGAATGCAATAATTTGAAATTTTGACGGACTCATTTTCAAAACGAACTTAGTTTTCTACTCTGAAAGGTGAAATTATACCTTTGGTTAAGGGAGAGAGAATTTACAAAACACCTAGCCTTATACAAAGTGCAGTAAACAATGGTATGAATAATTTGAGAGAAATCACAGAAATCGAAATTATCTCAACATGTTTTGCCCCTTGTACTTTTCTCAGCACTTCCTTCCTTTTGATCCACATTCCTGGACATATTCAGTGTTTTAGCCCCCTCATTTGAGTTGGAAAACTAAAGTGATTATCTCTGGAAGGCTGGTAAAAACCTATCATCAAGGAAGACAGTGGGGGAAGGTTGTTTGGGAAGTGGGGCGGGGGGTCCTTCTATCGTTGAAGAATAAGGAAGAATTGTTTTTTGCGGCTGACCATTTTTCATCTTTAATAAGAGAGATTGATGATAAACTATATTGCACGGAAGCAGAGAAAAATCATCTTATGTTTGTTACTTTGTGACCAAGGGCACAACCAATTGAATATCTCAGATTCAGTGTATGTTATCACAGAGTTCAGAAATGGTTAATTCAATGAAGGCCTGTACTACCATAAGTGAAGAAAATAGCTCTAGTCATTGCTCTGTGAGAAAAGGGGATCCTTCAGGGGTGCTGTGTGATGGTCGGGAGGGGAGGGAAGGGGGGGATATACATATGACTAATCTGAGAACATACATATCTGTAAACAACAAAACTCTGTAAAAGTTAAAAGTAAAATAAAGGTTTAAAAAAAAAAAAAGAAATGGTTAATTCAACAGTATGTAAATAATAATAAACTGAAAAAAACATTCATATAGCTTTCCCTACATCAATGTAATTGTCTGAAAGACCCGACAGCTCTAAAAATAACACATTCAGACTATTAAAAAAAAACTAAAGTCTGATGAAATGGAGAGAACTTCCCAAATGGCAGAGACAGGATCTTGAGAAAACTGCTTCTCTAGAAAAGTAATAAGAACATTGTCAACATTAAAAAAAAAAATCGAAATTTTCAGAACTCTGGAAAGTAACTGAAAGTTTACAATAATATGAGAATTTATTCAAGGAAAAAGACTAACTGTTGAAAGGAAAAGCAAAGCCTTATATAGTTTTAACTCGCCCTATCCCATTCTCCTCTCCTTGTTTTCACAGCAGAGTAAAACCACCAGCCCATTGCCTTTGGTTAAGGGAGAGAGAATTTACAAAACACCTAGCCTTATACAAAGTGCAGTAAACAATGGTATGAATAATTTGAGAGAAATCACAGAAATCGAAATTATCTCAACATGTTTTGCCCCTTGTACTTTTCTCAGCACTTCCTTCCTTTTGATCCACATTCCTGGACATATTCAGTGTTTTAGCCCCCTCATTTGAGTTGGAAAACTAAAGTGATTATCTCTGGAAGGCTGGTAAAAACCTATCATCAAGGAAGACAGTGGGGGAAGGTTGTTTGGGAAGTGGGGCGGGGGGTCCTTCTATCATTGAAGAATAAGGAAGAATTGTTTTTTGCGGCTGACCATTTTTCATCTTTAATAAGAGAGATTGATGATAAACTATATTGCACGGAAGCAGAGAAAAATCATCTTATGTTTGTTACTTTGTGACCAAGGGCACAACCAATTGAATATCTCAGATTCAGTGTATGTTATCACAGAGTTCAGAAATGGTTAATTCAATGAAGGCCTGTACTACCATAAGTGAAGAAAATAGCTCTAGTCATTGCTCTGTGAGAAAAGGGGATCCTTCAGGGGTGCTGTGTGATGGTCGGGAGGGGAGGGAAGGGGGGGATATACATATGACTAATCTGAGAACATACATATCTGTAAACAACAAAACTCTGTAAAAGTTAAAAGTAAAATAAAGGTTTAAAAAAAAAAAAAGAAATGGTTAATTCAACAGTATGTAAATAATAATAAACTGAAAAAAACATTCATATAGCTTTCCCTACATCAATGTAATTGTCTGAAAGACCCGACAGCTCTAAAAATAACACATTCAGACTATTAAAAAAAAACTAAAGTCTGATGAAATGGAGAGAACTTCCCAAATGGCAGAGACAGGATCTTGAGAAAACTGCTTCTCTAGAAAAGTAATAAGAACATTGTCAACATTAAAAAAAAAAATCGAAATTTTCAGAACTCTGGAAAGTAACTGAAAGTTTACAATAATATGAGAATTTATTCAAGGAAAAAGACTAACTGTTGAAAGGAAAAGCAAAGCCTTATATAGTTTTAACTCGCCCTATCCCATTCTCCTCTCCTTGTTTTCACAGCAGAGCCGTAAAAACCACCAGCCTCTCAACCAGAGTGGCTGTCAAATCCATAAACCTAGCAGCCACTGGAGAGGGAAAAATAGGTTTGGGTCTTCTTCTAAAAATCCCCATTCTTGGGGATTTGTTTCTGTTTGACCTATTAGTGCCCTAGAAGCCCACACTTGCAGGACTCATCTTCATTTGGTGTAACTCAAAGCTCACTTACTGTAAACAGCTTTCCCCAGGGCACTTATGACCTCAGCAGCAATTGTTTAACATCTGTGGATTTTTGTTGATAAGGTAGGGATAGCAGTTGGGGCAAATGAGGGGCTGATCAAAAAAATTAAAAGGAAAAACTGGAGAATAACATGTCTAGACTAAGTTGTCAGAAGGTCTTCGGGAGTTCAGAAGACCACATGAGTGCACAGGTGTATTTTTGATACTTTTAATTTTCTATGTATTAGAATGTTGTGACATTTTAGGAATCTCTCTGGGAAGAGACTCCTTGCTGCTCTTGGAGCTAGCCAATTCTTGGAGATAGTAAAGGATGGGGAGCGAGGCAGTCAGAGCAAAATTCTAACGTGAAAACTGACCGGTCTGGGTCTATACATACTCTTCCTGGTATGTGCCATTCAGGGTAGGGGGGTGGGGTGGGCTAATTATCCCAGAGCTAGGTACAGCAGAGAGACCATCACTATAGGCCAAAATTCACTGAAGTTATTCAAACTAGTCAGTCCTAAGCTGTTTATTACCCTGTTTACCCTGTCCTATCTTGCCTTTTGTGAGAAAATTCCAGTCAAGCTTTGACCTAGACTTTTCCCTCACTCCTGAATTCTGCATCCTGACCC
Source organism: Tragulus kanchil (assembly GCA_022376925.1). Lineage (NCBI taxonomy): Eukaryota > Metazoa > Chordata > Mammalia > Artiodactyla > Tragulidae > Tragulus > Tragulus kanchil. The sequence goes on along the minus strand of JAIOJX010000003.1, from coordinate 67,893,874 downwards.
AAACCTGGCATTCTTCATCTGGTCCTGTGTGGTATGCCATGCCTCCTGTTTGTAGACCCTGTGGGTACAACAAATTTTCCTGATACTTTCCTATGTCCCCATTACAGCCACTCCAGACTGACCAATACATAAAGGAACAGAAAAGATCAGAACTGTGAGCATGGGCAGGAAGTATCTGAAAACTCTCACCAAAGGCTGACCTTGAGTCAGCACAAGCAAGAAATAAAATCTAAGAAAAAGTTGTAAACTACTGGAACACTGAAGGCATGTCCCCAGCTTGCATACAAAGCCTACCAACAAAGGCTGGGAGATATACTGATTCAGGGCATTTAAGGATATCTCTATCCAACCATTAACTGACTACAAAGCTAACCAAACAGAGACTTCAGTGGCCACATACAAGGAATAGGGACTAAAGAATTTGTTTAGGAAAGTCACTAACAAATAAACAGGCAGCAGCAACAACTATAATAGCAATAGCAATAAACCCTAAATGGAGTTCTAGAGTTGTGTCAGTATGTAATTGAAAACGTTCAGTTTTCATCAAAATATAAGACATGCATAAAACAGCTAAGTATGACACATACATCGACTCACTGGACATCAGTTTGAGTGAACTCCAAAAGAATATGCTGTAGTCCATGGGGTTGCAAGGAGTCAGATATGACCTGGCAACTGAAAAACAACAAAAATAACATGAAACAGGAAATAACAGTCAACAGAAACCATCTCTTAGTCCAGATTTACTAGACAAAAACTTTAAATCAACTATTATGGATAAATAAAGGAACTTATGCCTAAAGAATTAGGTGAGAATATGAGGAACAATGCCTCACTAAATACAGAATAGCAATAAACAGATGCAAATTATTAAATAAAGAACAATATAGAAATTCTGGAATTTAAAATTATAATGGTGAATTGATAAATTCACTAGAAAAACCATCTTGTCCTCATCCATCAGGCATTTACTCCCTTATGCTAACTATCCATTAAAATGTTCCACTCTGTGACTTGGGAATTTTATGGAGCATGGAGAGCATGACTGGGCCACTGATGTGTAGCTTGGACTGAGAATTCCAAGCTGTTAGCAAATGTAGTGTCCTCAAAGAAAGCCAACAGAAAATAAACATGGTCTTATAGGGTCTAGAATATATAGCCCAAGTCAGGAAAGCATAGAGGGATGGCTAGGCCAAATACCTAAAAGTTTCAAACGTAGTAAGGCTCCGTTAGGACCCTCTGAACTGGACAAGAGGCCCGACGTGACCTGGAAAAGTGACATTAAGATCTGTGGGGTACGTGAGAGCTTCAGAAGTCAAACAGGACTTCCAATCACTGGTCTTCTTTTTTATTTGGGGGGAAGAAATGACCAAAAGCTTTTCAGTTATCTCCTCTGGAATGAGAGATTGTGTCCCTTCCCAGATTATGCCCAGGAATATCACTTGGGGGCTATGTCCATATATTTCATCTGTGTTAATCACCCAGCTGTGCTGCCTCATTAGGGTCAAAACAGGGTGCCCAATCCTATTGGGCAGGGACTTTGGGCACACCAGAAGGCCAATATGGTAGAAGGCTAATGTTCCTTGAAGAAAAAGGACTTTTTCTAGATCATATGACACCCACAGATGGCAAGCATCTAAGGAGTTTAAGAAGCCTTGTGGTAAGACAATTTACTCCGACCAGAGACAAGCTGATACTGATCACCTAGATGGAAAGAGATGGTTAAAAAATGCATTTCAGGGGCTTCCCCTGGTGGTCCAGTGGGTAAGGACACTGCCTTGCAGTGCAAGAGGCGCCAGTTCGATCCCTGGCCTGGGAAGATCCCACGTGCCACGGAGTGGCTGGACTGATGTGTCCAATCACCGAGCAGGAGCTCTGGAGCGCATGCGCCCAGAGCTGGCGCTCTGCAACGGCATGACGCCACCACGATGGGAGGCACACAGGAGCCAAGGAACAAAGATGGATGAAAATAGAGAAATGAAAGACCAATAGAAGTGGCCCGCCCGCTCCCCTCCCTCCCCAACCCGACCCCCGCCCAAAATAAATAAATAAATCTTTTAAAAAAAAAATTCATTTCACATATAAACTGTCACATATCCACATGCTGTGGCTTGGCCAGTACTCTCTGTGACGGTCACAATCTTAGGTCTACCAGCACCAAGGGCAGCACCAAGGCCTTGAACTTGGGCCAGGCAGGACTATTAAATGGAGAAATAGTTTGTCTTTGCCTCCCTTAAGTTTGGCAGTTGCTGTGATTTCTTTTTATTCCCCAGAAAACCAATACTGTTTTGAGGAGAAAATGGCATTAGGCAGTGAGAGTCAGGTAGGTTCAGGGTTTTCTACTTAACCCCACTATGATGGTCCTAACTACAGCAATTCCAGTCAGGATTCAGGGGTGAAAGTGGACCAGAGTGCACACAGACAATACATCTCTACTAATAACATACTTGGCAGTGCAGGTCACGACAATGGATGTTTGCAGGGACTCAAGAATACTCATGCATAGCCAAGCTTGAGCAAAGGTCTCAGCAACAGTGATCTCAGACCTAAAACCAAAGAGCAATGTCTGCTTCCCCTCCATCCTCATGCCAAGGATTGTGGGGATCACAGTCACTCATGAACCAGTATCTGAGAGACCCAAGAATTGTAATTTTACTTCTATGTCTCCAGTGAACTCTAATCCTGGCACAGGAACTCAGGTCTTCCCTAGGGACAGAGGGACCTCAGTGTAACCCCTACTTCAGTCTGCTTTTAAAACTAAAGAGTTCTGAGTAATGGTTGCTAAAGCTCTCCAATTTATCTCAAGACTTCCTAGGAGGGCAGGAAGGAGTGGGCTCTATGGTCCATCATGTGAACACTAGCAGATCTGCCCATTAGAACCTTCCAGGGACTTGGCTCAGTACCTGGCACAGGTTGTTGGTAGGGAGGCCATCAATCTTCTCCTTTGAGTCCCATTATCAGTGAACCAAATTCAGAGGTATTTGGGGAAAGGACTTTGTCCAAGTCGCATAGAAGAAGATTCCCATCCGGCTGGTCACATGCAGACAGTAACAAGCAAGACAGAGAGACCCTGGCAGAAGCCCAATCAGGAAAAAAGGAGAGGGGAGAAGAAGCAGGTAGAAAGAGAAGTAGAGACAGAAAAACTGAGATCAGACTGTAGACCTTCTAAAAGTGATCACGGTCCCCCTTTTCTGAGGAGTTCATTATGGAGTTGCTGTTGAGTGTACTGATCTGGGTCAACAGTCCTTGAGCCTCATGAGGTTTCTCATACTTTCCCGCTCACCCTCACCATGAACCCTGCCAAGGAAAGAAACCAAGGATGTTTGTCTTCCTCACAGTGAACCCTATGAAATACAAATTCTTTAACACAAGTTCTTTAGGGGAGGAGGATGTGGTGATGACAGGAGGCCAGTTTCTACAGGGCTTTTCTATGCAAAGTTAGCTAACTGGAACCTGACCTTGTTGGAGACAGGAAGTCACTGAAGGGAGTTTTAAGCCAGAGAGTGAAATAAACTGATTAATATTTAGAAAAATCACTTTGTAAGCTGCAAAGACTGGAATGGAAGGGCTAAAATTTCAGTAGAGTGAGAGAAAATTCTAACATAAGAATTTGTAATACTTGGTATCTCTGTGTTACTTTATTTTTTTTTTCTGTTCTTTTCTCACTAAATTAGTATTTGTAGAAAGTAAACTAGGTAGCAATAGTTATAGCCAGAAATACGTGCAGCTACAATCAAGTTAATCAATCCAAATTAAGAAATCTATTTAATCCTCAACTGTAGGTCTCTGCCTATAACTTCTTTATTTCACTTGACCCAAACAGAGATAGCCAGATTATGCGTAAAGTAAATTTATAGAGGTATGCTTAGTGTTAGTCACTCAGTCGTGTCCAGCTTTTCGTGACTCCATGGACTGTAGTACACCAGGCTTCTCTGTCCATGGATTCTCCAGGAAAGAATACTGGAGTGAATTGCCATGAGTTCCTCCAGGGGATCTTCCCAATCCAGGGATTGAACATGAGTCTCCCCACACTGCAGGCAGATTCTATACTTTCTGAGCCACCAGGGAAGACCTTCTGAGCTACCAGGGAAATCCCTTAGAGAGGCGATGAGCATTTAAAGTAAGACAAAAAGTTAAACCAAACTAATGTGTGAATGTAAGTTTGAACAATGGCATAAAAATGACTCTGGAAACGACATCCACAGTGACACAGTAACAACTGTTATTCATTTGCTTGTCCCTTCAGCATACTGGAATTCAGGGATGCATCATTAGTACAATCATCTCCAAGGACAGATATATCTAGTTTTCTAAGTCTATGTAAAGGCAGGATTTAATATTAATACATTGGAAGATCTTTCTCATACTTTCCCGCTCACCCTCACCATGAACCCTGCCAAGGAAAGAAACCAAGGATGTTTGTCTTCCTCACAGTGAACCCTATGAAATACAAATTCTTTAACACAAGTTCTTTAGGGGAGGAGGATGTGGTGATGACAGGAGGCCAGTTTCTACAGGGCTTTTCTATGCAAAGTTAGCTAACTGGAACCTGACCTTGTTGGAGACAGGAAGTCACTGAAGGGAGTTTTAAGCCAGAGAGTGAAATAAACTGATTAATATTTAGAAAAATCACTTTGTAAGCTGCAAAGACTGGAATGGAAGGGCTAAAATTTCAGTAGAGTGAGAGAAAATTCTAACATAAGAATTTGTAATACTTGGTATCTCTGTGTTACTTTATTTTTTTTTTCTGTTCTTTTCTCACTAAATTAGTATTTGTAGAAAGTAAACTAGGTAGCAATAGTTATAGCCAGAAATACGTGCAGCTACAATCAAGTTAATCAATCCAAATTAAGAAATCTATTTAATCCTCAACTGTAGGTCTCTGCCTATAACTTCTTTATTTCACTTGACCCAAACAGAGATAGCCAGATTATGCGTAAAGTAAATTTATAGAGGTATGCTTAGTGTTAGTCACTCAGTCGTGTCCAGCTTTTCGTGACTCCATGGACTGTAGTACACCAGGCTTCTCTGTCCATGGATTCTCCAGGAAAGAATACTGGAGTGAATTGCCATGAGTTCCTCCAGGGGATCTTCCCAATCCAGGGATTGAACATGAGTCTCCCCACACTGCAGGCAGATTCTATACTTTCTGAGCCACCAGGGAAGACCTTCTGAGCTACCAGGGAAATCCCTTAGAGAGGCGATGAGCATTTAAAGTAAGACAAAAAGTTAAACCAAACTAATGTGTGAATGTAAGTTTGAACAATGGCATAAAAATGACTCTGGAAACGACATCCACAGTGACACAGTAACAACTGTTATTCATTTGCTTGTCCCTTCAGCATACTGGAATTCAGGGATGCATCATTAGTACAATCATCTCCAAGGACAGATATATCTAGTTTTCTAAGTCTATGTAAAGGCAGGATTTAATATTAATACATTGGAAGATCTTTATCTTAGTTGCTTTTAAGTTTTCATTTTCACTAACATTTTTAGTTTATAAGTTTATACTTGGGGTTTCAAATCTTTAGTGGAAGATTTGAAAAAGATATTTAAATAGTCAACCTAAACAGTCATGCCTTAGGAAGCAGCCAAATGAAATAAACCATGGACTTTTCTGATAAAAAACCTCAAAGAAATTGCAACCAGCTGTTCTCCTTCTATCATCGATTTATTTCCTCTGAAAACTGAACAAGAGGACAAAGGCTGTGGGAGAAAGATCAGTTTAGACATATGTCAGGACTCACTTGGTGGAAGAATAGTCAACTGAAAGGCAGAGAGTGAGCAGGAGAAAACTAATATTTGAAAAGCACTTTTTAAAGAAATGGTCACTTAGAAATACATTGACTGTCTTCTAAAATTTGAGAGACTTGATTAGCCTTTCTGGTGAGAGGTCAGAATCCATTAAAAAGCAAACCATTAAGGCAGAAGATTGAAATAGCCCTTTCATTACTGGGGAGCACTGAGTGAGAGAATATGGCTAGATGTGCCATATTCTCCCACCAGGCATGGAGAACTGGGAGGGCAAGGAGAGAATGGCTTGAATTGAGCAGGACCAGTTCCTCTCTGTGATCCTCTCATCACAGGATACATGCACCCCAGTGTTCACTGAAGCAATGTTTATACTAGCCAAGACATGGAGGAAACCTAAACGTCCATCAACAGAGGAATGGATAAAGATGTGCTGTCTATACACAATGGAATACTGCTCAGTCATTAAAAAGAATGGAATAATTCCATTTGCAGCAACATGGATGGATCTAGAGATTATCAGACTAAGACACAGAAAGAGAAATATCATATGCTATCCCTTATATATGGAATCTAAAGAGAAATGATACAAATGAACTTGTTTACAAGACAGAAAAGGACTCACAGACTTAGAGAATGAACTTATGGTTACCAGAGGGGAAGGGTTAGGGGGTAAGACGGTCATGTACACATTGGTATGTTTAAAATGGATAACTAACAAAGACCTATTGGATATCACTGGGAACTCTGTTCAATGTTATGTGGCAGTCTGTGTGGGAGGGAAGTTTCGGGGAGAATGGATACATGTATATGCATGGCTGAGTTGCTCTGTTGTGCACCTGAAACTATCACAACATTGTTAATTGGCTGTACTCCAATACAAAATAAAAGTGTAAAAAAATTAAACCACTTCTTCCCTGGTGAGGTGCTGGGGGCTTGGGAGGCCATATGCTAATAAAGCTCCTTTCACACATGGAAGGATTTATTAGAACGAGGAACGACCTTGTCCCCTATCCTCATCATTCACCACCACCTGATCATAGTTGGTGACATACACAGACTCAGAAAACACTGTTAGGGGCTTCCCCTGGTGGTCCAGTGGATAAGGACACCGCCTTGCAGTGCAGGGGGCGCCGGTTCAATCCCTGGCCTGGGAAGATCCCACGTGCCACGGAGCAGCTGGACCGATGTGTCCAATCACCGAGTCGGAGCTCTGGAGCGCATGCGCCCAGAGCCGGCGATCTGCAACAGACGCCACCACGATGGGAGGCCCACAGGAGCCAAAGAACAAAGACGGATGAAAATGGAGAAATGAAGGACAATAGAAGTGGCCCGCTCGCTCCCTCCCTCCCCAACCTGACCCCTACCCAAAATAAATAAATAAATAAATCTTTAAAAAAAAAAAAGAAAGAAAGAAAGAAAACACTGTTATTTATTTGAGAGAAACAAATATCAAGTGGTAGAATAGAGATTTGATTTCCAAACCATCTGATTCTATACTCTTTTCCTCTACCCAGGACTGTTCCATTGTAGGGAGGAAACATTGCTTCTTCACCTTTTTAGGGTCTTCAGCTGAGCCTAAGAACTAAGCTGATATAAGACATTAAAGGGAGAAAAGGCATACAAATTTTATTTTGTAATTTTCACACGCCCATGGGAGACATCACAGGACTAAAAAAACCAGAAATGGATGAATATCATATTTGCTATCCCTTATATATGGAATCTAAAGAGAAATGATACAAATGAACTTGTTTACAAGACAGAAAAGGACTCACAGACTTAGAGAATGAACTTATGGTTACCAGAGGGGAAGGGTTAGGGGGTAAGACGGTCATGTACACATTGGTATGTTTAAAATGGATAACTAACAAAGACCTATTGGATATCACTGGGAACTCTGTTCAATGTTATGTGGCAGTCTGTGTGGGAGGGAAGTTTCGGGGAGAATGGATACATGTATATGCATGGCTGAGTTGCTCTGTTGTGCACCTGAAACTATCACAACATTGTTAATTGGCTGTACTCCAATACAAAATAAAAGTGTAAAAAAATTAAACCACTTCTTCCCTGGTGAGGTGCTGGGGGCTTGGGAGGCCATATGCTAATAAAGCTCCTTTCACACATGGAAGGATTTATTAGAACGAGGAACGACCTTGTCCCCTATCCTCATCATTCACCACCACCTGATCATAGTTGGTGACATACACAGACTCAGAAAACACTGTTAGGGGCTTCCCCTGGTGGTCCAGTGGATAAGGACACCGCCTTGCAGTGCAGGGGGCGCCGGTTCAATCCCTGGCCTGGGAAGATCCCACGTGCCACGGAGCAGCTGGACCGATGTGTCCAATCACCGAGTCGGAGCTCTGGAGCGCATGCGCCCAGAGCCGGCGATCTGCAACAGACGCCACCACGATGGGAGGCCCACAGGAGCCAAAGAACAAAGACGGATGAAAATGGAGAAATGAAGGACAATAGAAGTGGCCCGCTCGCTCCCCTCCCTCCCCAACCTGACCCCTACCCAAAATAAATAAATAAATAAATCTTTAAAAAAAAAAAAGAAAAGAAAGAAAGAAAGAAAACACTGTTATTTATTTGAGAGAAACAAATATCAAGTGGTAGAATAGAGATTTGATTTCCAAACCATCTGATTCTATACTCTTTTCCTCTACCCAGGACTGTTCCATTGTAGGGGAGGAAACATTGCTTCTTCACCTTTTTAGGGTCTTCAGCTGAGCCTAAGAACTAAGCTGATATAAGACATTAAAGGGAGAAAAGGCATACAAATTTTATTTTGTAATTTTCACACGCCCATGGGAGTCATCACAAGAAAAACAAAGACCCAGAGAAGTGGCTATGTAACTAGAGAACAAACCTGTTTCCGTGTTGGATCTATTCCTTTAGCTCTATAGCCATTGTGCTTTGCTGCCTGTGTTTGGTCATGCTACTCTACACCTTTGTAAAATTATGCAGTCTATAGCCTGAAATATATATGTGAGCACATTCTCAAAGCTCTGACCTTTGAAGGTGTAACATTTTTCCATTCATACAGAGATAAAAGGTTGCAGAACAGAAAACACTCATTGTCTTTGGAGGTTATAAGAACACTGTAATGAGACCTATGTGGACAGCTGCAAGAACAAAGGATTCCAATGCTCAACAGGAAGCTTCCCTCCACTTTCAGTATAAAAGAAACCTGAGTTCTAGCTCAGGTAAGATGGGTCTTTGGGACAACAGTTGACCATCTTCTCAGTTTGCTGACTTTCCAAATAAAGCCACCATTTCTTGACCCAGCACTTTGTCGGCATGCAGCAAGCAGCCCGAGCTGACTCCGTAATGTGTCTACACCCAAGTGCCAGGTTAAAAAAATAGCGGCAGTCATAAAAAAAGTAACTAAAATATATGAGTAGACTAAAGGAGGATAAAGAGTATTTTGACAAGGTCTGTTTGTACAGATTTCTTTCAGTTTGGTCTCTGCATCTCTGCTGATAAGAATGCTTCTTTCTTCCTGGTATTGGGAGGGGATCTCTCAAATGGGAGTTTTGTCTTGTTTTCAGGAAATAAAGGGGAGGTCAGAGTGCCCTTCTTATACCTGCTGTCTTCCAAGTACTTCTTGCTCCAAAATAATCAGGATGCCAAAGTTGCATTTTTGGAAATGGCATGTCCTTAATTCCTTCAAAATCTTTTTCTTAGTGTATGGTAAAATAAAGGCTGTTTGGACCACTTTAATTGTATCCTATTAGGAAATTATAAGGACATTTATGATTTTTTTTGTCCTGTCAACCAAGTTTAACAAAACAAATATTTAAGGGGACATCCTTACCTTCCATGGAATTTGAAACTTTCCCTCAGATCTGGGAAGTAAGAACTAGACACTTTTCTGGTGTTTCTAAACAGGAATCCTCTCTACCTAAAAGTAGGAGGAGTTGGGCTTTCTATTGGAATTATTTTTGGAAGCAATTTTAAATGAGAGATCACAGACCTTCCAGATCAGATGTCAAAGTCAATGTTATGAGAGAAAGGAAAAAAGACTAGAGAAATAAAGACAAGGAGAAAGCAGCAGTGGGGGAGCTTGGGAAGGAATGGAAGGAAGGCTGACAAAGGAAGGAATCTGACTGTCAAAAGCCCCCATGCTAAGAGAATTCCAAGAAAGGGGTGTTGCCTTGGGAACTGCTGGCAAGTGACAAAGACGTGAATTGCTGCCATGGCCATGGTTCGAGTGTTTGATGGCCTTGTCTCAGTCTTAGTCAGCTAACCAAACCGTCATCATCTGAGTATGAAGGTAGGATTTGGCCTCTCCAGCTTTGGAACTTCTTGTAAGGCTAAGTCTTCAGTAAAGGGCATCCTCATCAGCTCATCAACTTCCAGCTTACAGATAGTTCCAAACTGATTTCCCTCATCCTTAAAAAGGGTTTCCCTGGTGACTCAGCAGTAAAGAATCCACCTGCAGTGCAGAAGCCACAAGAGAAACAGGTTTGATCCCTGGGTTGGGAAGATCCCCTGGAGGAGGGTGTGGCAATCTACTCTAGTATTCTTGCCTGGAGAATGCTATGAACAAAACAGCCTGACAGGCTACAGTCCATAGGGTTGTAAAGAGTAGGACCCAACAGAAGCAACTTAACATGCATCCTGAAAATGACTACTTTATATTAACTACTTGGGCCATTGTTTCCTCAAACTCTGAATGATCTCTTTAAATCAGGATTTCTCAACCTCAATAGAATCTGAAACGTTTTCCCTCCCACTCAGAAAGATGGTTATTTGGGACACTTGTTCACCATCTTCTTAGTGTGTCATTAAATGCACTAGGTTGTTTTTGTTGAGAGATTTTTTTCTGGTTTTCAAGATTAAAATCTATGTCTATGATGAGCATTTATACCTCTTGCCCATGTAAGATCATTGTCAGTTTAAATAAATAAATAAATAAAAGCATTAGAAGAATCATTGCTTTAAGGAAGAGAACCAGGGATGAGATAAACTACCCATCAGTAATTCATTTTCCTATTTTTCTTCCTGCCACCCTTAAATTCTTTGTACTTCTCTGCCCTTTCATCATCTGAAACCAGTTCTATTCAGATTGTTGAAAACCAAGGTGGCTTCAGAGAAAAGCTCCAGAGAAAACTGAGCCAAGTAATAGGAAAGTTCTCCAAACAGTCAAACTCCTGGTAGAGACCAGTTCACGCTACTGCCTGTCTTAAGTTTGTGGGATTCACAGAAGGTAGGGGATCTGTTGCCTGCCTAACCTGAGATACAGTAAAGCAGAGTCCTTGTAGGGCTCAGAAATGCCCCTTTGTAAAAGAACACTGTCTACAACATGTTCATCTTTGAGAAACAGGTTAATTATAAATAGAAGGCAGGAGCACCATCCAACACAAAGGTTACTTAGAAGAAACCCTTTCGGGCTTCCCCTGGTTGTCCAGTGGGTAAGGACACCGCCTTGCAGTGCAAGGGGTGCCGGTTCGATCCCTGGCCTGGGAAGATCCCACGTGCCACGGAGCGACCGGACCGATGTGTCCAATTACCAAGCCGGAGCTCTGGAGCGCATGCGCCCAGAGCCAGCGCTCTGCAATGACAGATGCCACCGCGATGGGAGGCCCACGGGAGCCAAAGAACAAAGACGGATGAAAATGGAGAAATGAAAGACCAATAGAAGTGGCCCGCCTGCTCCCCTCTCTCCCCAACCCGACCCCCGCCCGAAATAAATAAATAAATAAATCTTTAAAAAAAAAAAAAGAAGAAGAAGAAGAAACTCTTTCTAAGCTTTTGTTTATCCTTCCATTTTTAGAGTTGCAGGCTTAAAAGTTGGCCATTTGAAATAAGAAAAGTATATAAGTGCAATTGGTGTTAACATAAACCAGGGAAAAATAGAAATCACACCAGGAAAAATAGTTGGTTGCCAGTTAGGAGGCTTGATTTGTCTTGGTCTGTGAATTCCATGTCTACCCATAGCCCTGAGATATTAAGGAAATTAGCAACAGCTGAAAATAAAAGCTTTGGTGCTTCAAAGAATGCTGTACTCTATTCCATTATTTTCTTTCATCTCATTATAGATTTAATGACTTGGGACATGGTGTGAGCCTTAAAACAATCTGATAAATGTAAAAGAATGATTTGGGTAAACACAGAACCAAAAATAGCACACTGTTCATCTGCAATGAAGAACAGTATAAAGCTTACCCTCATTCTTTTTCTTTCTTCATGTCTTCTATAAATCCTTTAAATACTTGGAGGGTTCTGTAAAATATAAAGGCACACAAAATCTTCACAAAATACCCTTTTTTCTTCTCAAAACTTTTAGATTATTTTCTCCTTTCCAAATGGAACTTTACAAATAGAAACAAATGAAGCTAAACTCTACTGAAATGATTTTTAAAAAATACACATGTACCACAATTTTAAGTATATTGACTGTAGAAAATTATAAAGAAGGAAATTAATTTTAAGATCAGTGTAAAAGCAACTGTCTACAACATGTTCATCTTTGAGAAACAGGTTAATTATAAATAGAAGGCAGGAGCACCATCCAACACAAAGGTTACTTAGAAGAAACCCTTTCGGGCTTCCCCTGGTTGTCCAGTGGGTAAGGACACCGCCTTGCAGTGCAAGGGGTGCCGGTTCGATCCCTGGCCTGGGAAGATCCCACGTGCCACGGAGCGACCGGACCGATGTGTCCAATTACCAAGCCGGAGCTCTGGAGCGCATGCGCCCAGAGCCAGCGCTCTGCAATGACAGATGCCACCGCGATGGGAGGCCCACGGGAGCCAAAGAACAAAGACGGATGAAAATGGAGAAATGAAAGACCAATAGAAGTGGCCCGCCTGCTCCCCTCTCTCCCCAACCCGACCCCCGCCCGAAATAAATAAATAAATAAATCTTTAAAAAAAAAAAAAGAAGAAGAAGAAGAAACTCTTTCTAAGCTTTTGTTTATCCTTCCATTTTTAGAGTTGCAGGCTTAAAAGTTGGCCATTTGAAATAAGAAAAGTATATAAGTGCAATTGGTGTTAACATAAACCAGGGAAAAATAGAAATCACACCAGGAAAAATAGTTGGTTGCCAGTTAGGAGGCTTGATTTGTCTTGGTCTGTGAATTCCATGTCTACCCATAGCCCTGAGATATTAAGGAAATTAGCAACAGCTGAAAATAAAAGCTTTGGTGCTTCAAAGAATGCTGTACTCTATTCCATTATTTTCTTTCATCTCATTATAGATTTAATGACTTGGGACATGGTGTGAGCCTTAAAACAATCTGATAAATGTAAAAGAATGATTTGGGTAAACACAGAACCAAAAATAGCACACTGTTCATCTGCAATGAAGAACAGTATAAAGCTTACCCTCATTCTTTTTCTTTCTTCATGTCTTCTATAAATCCTTTAAATACTTGGAGGGTTCTGTAAAATATAAAGGCACACAAAATCTTCACAAAATACCCTTTTTTCTTCTCAAAACTTTTAGATTATTTTCTCCTTTCCAAATGGAACTTTACAAATAGAAACAAATGAAGCTAAACTCTACTGAAATGATTTTTAAAAAATACACATGTACCACAATTTTAAGTATATTGACTGTAGAAAATTATAAAGAAGGAAATATTAATAGTTTAACAATAGAGACAATTGTATTCTACGCTAATACATTTCCTTACAGTGTTTCATATATAAACAGTACTTTTTGCAATTCAAGATGCTGTACTCTTTTTTAACATTTATTTTTGTGAACTATTAAGCATATGGGGGGAAGGAATAGTTAGGGAGTTTGGGACTGACATGTACACACTGCTGTATTTAAAATAAATAACCAATAAGGGCCTACTGTATAACAAAGGGGACTCTGTTCAATAGTATGTAACAACCTAAATGGGAAAATAATTTGAAAAAGAATAGATATGTGTGTATGTATAATGGACACACTTTGCCGTACACCTGAAACTAACACAGCATTGTTAATCAACTATACTCCAATGTAAAGTAAAAAGTGTAAAAAAAAATTAAAAAGAAAGATGTTCAAAACAGTTGTGCAGCTAATAAATAGATTTAAAAACCTTCATAACACCTCCTTGTTCAATCATTGCTAGGACTGCAGAAGCCCACAGTTAATATCCCTTCATGCGGATCCTTTCTTACCAAACACCTTTGACTTAGAATTGCATTATCCAGGTTGCCTGCCCAAAAGGAGAAAGGAGAACTGGTGCCAGGACAAGCTTTCTATCCCCCATGAGACTTGCTTCCTTTTATTGTAAATTATCAGGGTTGAGCGAAAGTCTATCCCATGTGTCCTTTCATCTCATTATAGATTTAATGACTTGGGACATGGTGTGAGCCTTAAAACAATCTGATAAATGTAAAAGAATGATTTGGGTAAACACAGAACCAAAAATAGCACACTGTTCATCTGCAATGAAGAACAGTATAAAGCTTACCCTCATTCTTTTTCTTTCTTCATGTCTTCTATAAATCCTTTAAATACTTGGAGGGTTCTGTAAAATATAAAGGCACACAAAATCTTCACAAAATACCCTTTTTTCTTCTCAAAACTTTTAGATTATTTTCTCCTTTCCAAATGGAACTTTACAAATAGAAACAAATGAAGCTAAACTCTACTGAAATGATTTTTAAAAAATACACATGTACCACAATTTTAAGTATATTGACTGTAGAAAATTATAAAGAAGGAAATATTAATAGTTTAACAATAGAGACAATTGTATTCTACGCTAATACATTTCCTTACAGTGTTTCATATATAAACAGTACTTTTTGCAATTCAAGATGCTGTACTCTTTTTTAACATTTATTTTTGTGAACTATTAAGCATATGGGGGGAAGGAATAGTTAGGGAGTTTGGGACTGACATGTACACACTGCTGTATTTAAAATAAATAACCAATAAGGGCCTACTGTATAACAAAGGGGACTCTGTTCAATAGTATGTAACAACCTAAATGGGAAAATAATTTGAAAAAGAATAGATATGTGTGTATGTATAATGGACACACTTTGCCGTACACCTGAAACTAACACAGCATTGTTAATCAACTATACTCCAATGTAAAGTAAAAAGTGTAAAAAAAAATTAAAAAGAAAGATGTTCAAAACAGTTGTGCAGCTAATAAATAGATTTAAAAACCTTCATAACACCTCCTTGTTCAATCATTGCTAGGACTGCAGAAGCCCACAGTTAATATCCCTTCATGCGGATCCTTTCTTACCAAACACCTTTGACTTAGAATTGCATTATCCAGGTTGCCTGCCCAAAAGGAGAAAGGAGAACTGGTGCCAGGACAAGCTTTCTATCCCCCATGAGACTTGCTTCTCTTTCTCATTGTAAATTATCAAGTTAGGGTTTATAGGAATCTGCTCCCACGAAACAGATCTGATCTTAGTGCTGTCAAGATCACATTTCCAAGTCTGAAAGAGAAAGGCTATAAATTGGCATGAGATACAATCACCAAGGTGATTATAAGGCAGATAGAATGTAAGCCTGCTGGCATTCCCAGGGCAATATACGTTCAACCTTACCACTGGCTTAGTATCCCATGCTTTTCCCATAAATGCTTTGCTAAGTTTAGATCAGACAGTCTGTCTAAAAATTAAAGTTACAAAAGAACAGCTCAGGGGAAAATATGATTGTCCAGCATTCTGCCCACCGTCATTTCAAAAGTGGTGTTGAAGCTATTAATAGTTGCAAAGCTGAGGTTGGGAGTTTGCTACAGAGTCTATGTAGGGACTCAGAGTACATAAGACACATCTACTAGGTCCTCAAACAGCCTCCTCCTCCACCCCCTCTGCCATCTTTAGAAAAGCTGGCCTCTTGTTACCCTATCTAATCACTCAGATATACCTAGTGGGCTTCCTACATGCTCAACACTACACAACTGAACAGAGATTATCATTTCCCCTCTCCATAGACTGTGCAGAGAATCAGCTCTGCACAATCGCCTCACTGGGGCTTTGGCCAAATGGAGAAGCATGGAGACAGGACAGAAAAGTTACTAGGAAATAAGTGACAAATTTTTCTATTATACTGAACAAGAACAGCATGAGATGTAATCAAAGCCCAACTTTCTTGATTTTCCATTTTAATCAGGGGAACATTTCCCCTGCCACTGGATGAAAACTCACCAGACTTCACTATTTTCTTTTCAGTTTATGCACAAAAATATTTTATGGTCATCGGAATATATTACAGAAACATAATCCATTTAGTCCAAGGCACTAATCTGCACTTTAATGTTTATAGGAAAGGCAGGATTCCTGGTGGCCTAAGGCTTGGACTAGCAGGGTGTCCAATCGAGAGGAAGGCGAGGATAGTTGGTTTGTGACCAAACACCTTTGACTTAGAATTGCATTATCCAGGTTGCCTGCCCAAAAGGAGAAAGGAGAACTGGTGCCAGGACAAGCTTTCTATCCCCCATGAGACTTGCTTCTCTTTCTCATTGTAAATTATCAAGTTAGGGTTTATAGGAATCTGCTCCCACGAAACAGATCTGATCTTAGTGCTGTCAAGATCACATTTCCAAGTCTGAAAGAGAAAGGCTATAAATTGGCATGAGATACAATCACCAAGGTGATTATAAGGCAGATAGAATGTAAGCCTGCTGGCATTCCCAGGGCAATATACGTTCAACCTTACCACTGGCTTAGTATCCCATGCTTTTCCCATAAATGCTTTGCTAAGTTTAGATCAGACAGTCTGTCTAAAAATTAAAGTTACAAAAGAACAGCTCAGGGGAAAATATGATTGTCCAGCATTCTGCCCACCGTCATTTCAAAAGTGGTGTTGAAGCTATTAATAGTTGCAAAGCTGAGGTTGGGAGTTTGCTACAGAGTCTATGTAGGGACTCAGAGTACATAAGACACATCTACTAGGTCCTCAAACAGCCTCCTCCTCCACCCCCTCTGCCATCTTTAGAAAAGCTGGCCTCTTGTTACCCTATCTAATCACTCAGATATACCTAGTGGGCTTCCTACATGCTCAACACTACACAACTGAACAGAGATTATCATTTCCCCTCTCCATAGACTGTGCAGAGAATCAGCTCTGCACAATCGCCTCACTGGGGCTTTGGCCAAATGGAGAAGCATGGAGACAGGACAGAAAAGTTACTAGGAAATAAGTGACAAATTTTTCTATTATACTGAACAAGAACAGCATGAGATGTAATCAAAGCCCAACTTTCTTGATTTTCCATTTTAATCAGGGGAACATTTCCCCTGCCACTGGATGAAAACTCACCAGACTTCACTATTTTCTTTTCAGTTTATGCACAAAAATATTTTATGGTCATCGGAATATATTACAGAAACATAATCCATTTAGTCCAAGGCACTAATCTGCACTTTAATGTTTATAGGAAAGGCAGGATTCCTGGTGGCCTAAGGCTTGGACTAGCAGGGTGTCCAATCGAGAGGAAGGCGAGGATAGTTGGTTTGTGTTCTTTCTCAGCTCACTTCCTCCTGCATCTTTGGCTGTAGTTTCCACACAGCCAGTGGAAAAGAGGCAGGGCAGGGAATAGGATAGAAAGTTCCTACTTAGTGAGTATGGGGGTCCTAGGATTAACTCTGGACTCTGGGCATGTCATGTGTCTAAAAATCACTCTCTTTCTTTCTTGGGCTTTGGGTGGCTTCTGTGGGCCCACTGATGAGTCTGTCTGACCAAGGTTCCCCTGACATGGGTTTGATTTCTTCTCCTCTTAGCCATTTTGCCCAAATCCACTCTCAAATGTGGTTATCTCCTCAGCCTCCTAGTTGGTCTTCTGTGGCAGCTCTTTTGGTCTGCTGTTGATAGTTGTGTACTCAGTGATACATCCACTTGCTAACTGCTCTTTTATTTTCTCCAGGTCAGCGAGGGAGGTCAAGGATCGTGGAACTGGTCCTGGAATTATCAACTCTGACAATTCTTTCAGAATGCCGTGGCTCACATTCATTTTGGTATCTACTTGGTAGCTTCAGTTTTAACATTTTGTTACTATTCATTCAATCTTTCAATAGCTAGGTAACAAATATGTCTCCTGTTCTGGGGAATCTTTTCTTTTCTCATTCTTTGTCTGATTTTTATGCTTTTGTCAACCTAAACAAAACAAAACAAAACAAAAAAAGCACACAAGAGTTCCAGTTCAGGAGGCAACGCATGTATTTGGGATCAAAGAATTGCAATTCAAAGTACACAGATTGAGGCAGAAACCCAAGTAGTATTCCAGTTATACAAAGCATGAGATGTAATCAAAGCCCAACTTTCTTGATTTTCCATTTTAATCAGGGAACATTTCCTGCCACTGGATGAAAACTCACCAGACTTCACTATTTTCTTTTCAGTTTATGCACAAAAATATTTTATGGTCATCGGAATATATTACAGAAACATAATCCATTTAGTCCAAGGCACTAATCTGCACTTTAATGTTTATAGGAAAGGCAGGATTCCTGGTGGCCTAAGGCTTGGACTAGCAGGGTGTCCAATCGAGAGGAAGGCGAGGATAGTTGGTTTGTGTTCTTTCTCAGCTCACTTCCTCCTGCATCTTTGGCTGTAGTTTCCACACAGCCAGTGGAAAAGAGGCAGGGCAGGGAATAGGATAGAAAGTTCCTACTTAGTGAGTATGGGGGTCCTAGGATTAACTCTGGACTCTGGGCATGTCATGTGTCTAAAAATCACTCTCTTTCTTTCTTGGGCTTTGGGTGGCTTCTGTGGGCCCACTGATGAGTCTGTCTGACCAAGGTTCCCCTGACATGGGTTTGATTTCTTCTCCTCTTAGCCATTTTGCCCAAATCCACTCTCAAATGTGGTTATCTCCTCAGCCTCCTAGTTGGTCTTCTGTGGCAGCTCTTTTGGTCTGCTGTTGATAGTTGTGTACTCAGTGATACATCCACTTGCTAACTGCTCTTTTATTTTCTCCAGGTCAGCGAGGGAGGTCAAGGATCGTGGAACTGGTCCTGGAATTATCAACTCTGACAATTCTTTCAGAATGCCGTGGCTCACATTCATTTTGGTATCTACTTGGTAGCTTCAGTTTTAACATTTTGTTACTATTCATTCAATCTTTCAATAGCTAGGTAACAAATATGTCTCCTGTTCTGGGGAATCTTTTCTTTTCTCATTCTTTGTCTGATTTTTATGCTTTTGTCAACCTAAACAAAACAAAACAAAACAAAAAAAGCACACAAGAGTTCCAGTTCAGGAGGCAACGCATGTATTTGGGATCAAAGAATTGCAATTCAAAGTACACAGATTGAGGCAGAAACCCAAGTAGTATTCCAGTTATAGAAGAGAGGCTCTGTGCTTTCCGGAAAAGAGAGGGAGATGAGTTTAAGTTATTTTGAAGAAGGGTTTATTGGGAGTTCCCTGGAAGTTTAATGGTAAAACTTCGTGCTCCCATTGCAGGGCATATCAGATTCCATCTCTACAGGGGAAATTAAGATTCTGCATGCCACTCACCACGGCCCCAAAAAAGGGGCAGTAGGGTTTATTGGTAGAAGATGATGTAACCAGTGCAGTTAAGTGTTCGTTAGTATGAGAGGTAAAGCTATATTTGTACTTAATTGATTTAGTCAGGTGAACTAGTCACTGGGTAAAAGTTCACTTTTATTCATCCTTTCCACAGGATTTTCTTGTTTTTGATTCCTTCTTAGAATGTTGGCTTTGGCCCAGTTCAAACGCTTAGAAAACAGGATGTACCAGACAGTTCCACTAGAATGGCCGCTCCAGCTCTACTTTAAATGGCTCCACTCATCTCATTTTTGCAGTCTTATCTTTGAAATTACCTTGTTAAATTCATGTTTTTTGTAAATTCTTTCATAATTAGGTGTTTTCATGAAGAAGTTTCTTCTTTTCCCTGGGTTGTATTCACTTTTTAAAATACAATTTTAAATGTGTATTGTCTACAATGATTTTTTTCCCCTTTTATCATCACTTTTCTCTTAACATATTTACTACAATTTACTGACATAGACCCCAGATTGACATACTCCTTTTTTGTTTCATTTGTACCCAAGTGTTACTGAGCAACTGAGTCAACATCTGCTGTCTGGTCTGATAGGATCTGGGTGAACTCCTCTTATATTCACTTCTACACTGCACTTTCATAGTTCTATTTACTGTAGCTTGGGCCTTTTGGGGCTTCCCAGATTCCAGCTACCAATGCAGGAGACAGTAGAGACATGGGTTCGATTCCTGGGTTGGGAAGATCCCCTGGAGGAGGGCATGGCAACCCACTCCTGTATTCTTGCCTGGAGAATCACATGGACAGAGGAGCCTGGTAGGCTACAGTTCAAGAACTTGCAAAGAGTTGGACATGAATGAACAGCTTAGCACAGCGCAGACCTTATTACCGAGGGTTGGAGAAGAGTAAGTTTCAGTTGGGACTGTGAGCTGTCTTTGTAAGCAAGACTGGGCTCTTCTGTGTTTTCAGGTATTCTGCTAAATATTCTTTGCTCCAATGCTCTCTACCTAATCTTCAATTTATCTTAATCCAGTGTGTATAACTTGAAATCCAAGCAATTCCTCCATTTCAGTAAGAGTCCTTAGAGACTTGGCTCCATCAAAGTCAGCCCACCATTTTCCCTAACCACATTTTACCTTTCCTTTGCCACCAGTCACTTTTATTCACCAAAAGAAGAAAGAAAGAAACGTGGTTTCATTGTATTTCTGTTTTGTTTTGGTCCCCACCTCACCCTGTGCTAAGAGTCTGCAGTGAAGGGAACTTTACCAAATTCTCTTAGCCCAGCTCTTTCTCTGCCTCCCTCAGAAGATCTAGTCTTAGATCTCCTCTTCTGTCTGCTGCTTCACTTAATTTCAGTCTGCTCCTATACTCACGGGTATTAAGTATTGTTAGGATCCTTTTGTCTTCTTTCTTCCACTTTAGTCTCAACAGCAGTGTCCAAATATGGCAAAGTCATTTTCCCTGACAAACTAGAAAGGCAGAAAAAGAGGATTTCAATTTTCAGTGCATCTCCACATCTCGTACCATGTCTGTCCACATCATCTGTCTCTCCTTCTGCCACTGCTACATAAGGCATTAGATGGTTCAGGACTGTGTTTAAGCACAGTTTTCTTCTCACTTTTTTTTTTTCCTTTTTTGGTGGGTGGGGGGTGGTTGGGGAGGGAGGCGGGTGGGCGGGCCACTTCTATTGGTCTTTCATTTGTCTATTTTCATCCATCTTTGTTCTTTGGCCCGCATGGGCCTCTCATTGCAATGGCCTCTGTTGTCGCAGAGCGCCGGCTCTGGGCACATGCGCTCCAGAGCTCCGGCTCGGTAATTGGACACATCGGTCCGGTCGCTCCGTGGCACGTGGGATCTTCCCAGGCCAGGGATCGAACCGGCGCCCCTTGCACTGCAAGGCGGTGTCCTTACCCACTGGACCACCAGGGAAGCCCTCTTCTCACTTCTATCTCCACCCCCAACGTTCACTGTCACTTCTCCTCTACAGGAAAGTTAGTAGCTGATTGGAGCTGCTCCGATCAATGCTATGCTAACGCTTGGAAATTTTGTTTGTTCTGTGATTAGCCATTTCCTTTGCCTTGATTCATTCGTGCTAGCATTTTTGTGTCAGGTTTTTGTTTTTCCTAATGACTTTCATTTATGGCATTAGATTTTTGAGCTGGGAAGACTTTTAAGTCTGGCTTTACTTCACTATTTTAAATAACAATTCATATACTCTGCTCTTGAAAGGCCATAGATGAGGCAGGCCTTTCCCATCTCTGAGTTTCGGGACCCAGACTCAGGAAGAATCAAGATAAAGTCCACTCAAGCTAAGGGGAGCAGGAAGGTTAACTTAATCATCTTATCTGCCATGCACAATGACAGCACAGAAAATGCAGGCCACCAACTGCCCAACCTGTTCTTCCTACTTAGCTTACTTTCCATAATTTGATATAAAACTTAATGACCATCAATAACACAAAAATAATGGAAAGTCTTGTTTCAGCTGTTGGTTCAATTATACAGTGTTTGGAGCTAGCTCCACAATGATAAAGAGATAAGTACAAATTCTCTGAAGCAGGAAAATCAAAGTCTAAAAATTTCCTTTGAAGATCAATTTATTGCTTGACCTTCCTTCTCAATACAGACAAATGTTCCTAATTTGTCACTGGAGATTGATTATTTAGACTCTGCACTGTCCAGAAAATATGCAGACATTGAAAACTTCCTCAGTCATGAAGCATTCTTATTCTACAACGAAGGGTTTGCAAAGCTTCTTCGTTTGTCATTCATAAATGTGATTGTCTTTTAATGCCTCATAAATTCGACATCCTTTTACACATTCTAAACCATGCTCTCATTTCACGTTTATTTTCAAGCTCAAATTTATGAGACCATATAGACTTCTCAATTGTTTATACTAATAAAAAGAAAGAAAGTGAAATACTGAGCAATCTTTTAAAATGCCTTTTTTAAAGATTTTTTAAAAGACATTAACAAATTTATTTTTAATTTTTGGCCATTTTTATTGTTCTTTTTAAATTTATTTTCACCCATCTTTATTCTTTGGTTTGTGTGGGCCTCCCATTGCAGTGGCCTCTACGGTTGCAGAGCACCAGCTCTGGGCGCATGCGCTCCAGAACACTGGCTCCTAATTGGACACACTGGTCCAGCCACTCCACAGCATGTAGGATCTTCCCAGGCCAAGGATCAAACCAATGCCCCCTGTTCTGCAAGGTGGACTCTTTACCCACTGGACCACCAGGTAAGCCCCTAAAATGCTTTTTGCTCTTGTATTTAAACTTATCATAAATTCCAGAAATGTATTTTGATTCCCTTGCCTCAAAAAGACAGAGTTGCTGGCTTTTTCGATCTGAACTTGAGTGACCTCCCCACTGAAATACACCTTATATTTATAATTAATATCACCCTTGCTAACCCTTTTTGGGATTAGAAATTCTGGCTCATACATTGATTTCCAAAAGACATTCCCCCCTGAGACGTAACTGCATTCCATTCAGTTGAATAAACACCTATTATCTCCTGCTATGTTCTAGCCATGATATTAGTTATGAAGGGGCCATCCCAGCTCAAGAAGTTCATGGTCCAGAAGGATTCAAGTTATAAGTAGGAGGGTGAGAAATAAGACACCAAATAAGACAAATAAGACACCAATTTTACATATCCTATCAAAAAACTTTATGACAAGATTTATATATGAGTGAATCATATTCAGATATACTTTCAGTCACCAATCCTATTTTCTCTGCTTGCCAGGCTATTACTTACTGCCCTATCACTCATCCTTTAAACCTTAGTCGAGTTATCACCTCCTCCAAGTAATCATGGCCTTTACTTCCCGCCCATGTTGGGTAGCTCATAACACTCTTACTGCTTAGACATGGAATTGCATTAATTTCTTCACTTGTCTCTCTCTTCAACTGAACCATGTTGGGGTAGTTAATCTTACTGTTTTTTCAGTCAATTTGAGACCATATAGACTTCTCAATTGTTTATACTAATAAAAAGAAAGAAAGTGAAATACTGAGCAATCTTTTAAAATGCCTTTTTTAAAGATTTTTTAAAAGACATTAACAAATTTATTTTTAATTTTGGCCATTTTATTGTTCTTTTAAATTTATTTTCACCCATCTTTATTCTTTGGTTTGTGTGGGCCTCCCATTGCAGTGGCCTCTACGGTTGCAGAGCACCAGCTCTGGGCGCATGCGCTCCAGAACACTGGCTCCTAATTGGACACACTGGTCCAGCCACTCCACAGCATGTAGGATCTTCCCAGGCCAAGGATCAAACCAATGCCCCCTGTTCTGCAAGGTGGACTCTTTACCCACTGGACCACCAGGTAAGCCCCTAAAATGCTTTTTGCTCTTGTATTTAAACTTATCATAAATTCCAGAAATGTATTTTGATTCCCTTGCCTCAAAAAGACAGAGTTGCTGGCTTTTTCGATCTGAACTTGAGTGACCTCCCCACTGAAATACACCTTATATTTATAATTAATATCACCCTTGCTAACCCTTTTTGGGATTAGAAATTCTGGCTCATACATTGATTTCCAAAAGACATTCCCCCCTGAGACGTAACTGCATTCCATTCAGTTGAATAAACACCTATTATCTCCTGCTATGTTCTAGCCATGATATTAGTTATGAAGGGGCCATCCCAGCTCAAGAAGTTCATGGTCCAGAAGGATTCAAGTTATAAGTAGGAGGGTGAGAAATAAGACACCAAATAAGACAAATAAGACACCAATTTTACATATCCTATCAAAAAACTTTATGACAAGATTTATATATGAGTGAATCATATTCAGATATACTTTCAGTCACCAATCCTATTTTCTCTGCTTGCCAGGCTATTACTTACTGCCCTATCACTCATCCTTTAAACCTTAGTCGAGTTATCACCTCCTCCAAGTAATCATGGCCTTTACTTCCCGCCCATGTTGGGTAGCTCATAACACTCTTACTGCTTAGACATGGAATTGCATTAATTTCTTCACTTGTCTCTCTCTTCAACTGAACAGTGTGTTCATTGATGACTGGGGCAAAGTCTTTCTAACTTCCAGAAACCTCACTTCTATGAGTGCAATGAATATATGCTGAAGGAGTAAATGGACAAACGACTACATACAATAACAATACTAGTTAGTATTTATTGACTAATTTATCTGTACTACCCACTATGCTAAGTGCTTCCATGTGTTATTTTAATTCTTCCTGATTTACATATGAGAAAAACAGAAGCCATGAGAAGTCAAGATGAAGTAACTATTAAATGATGGAGCTGGAATGGAAACATTAGTAATCTGACTTTGAAGCCTCCTCTCTTCACCACATCATGAATGAATAATATAATTTTCAAATTGGTATTACACAATTCAGGATGAGGCTATTTTCAGAAAAAAGGTGGAAAACATTTCTGTGAAAGATAGTTAATTCAGCAAAAGTTCCATCATGGGAGTAAACATGTCCAAAGTTTAAACTGCCCCACAGAAACAGATAAATGCTAGATATCCCACTGGAACTAGTTAAGAATGAAGTGTGAAGTATTAGTTGCTCTAACAATTCTTTGAAACAGTTCTTTCAGACCCCATGAACTGTAGCCCGCCAGGCTCTTCAGTCCATGGAATTCTCCAGGCAAGAATGCTGGAGGGGTAGCCATTCCTCCTCCAGGGAATCTTCCCAATCCAGGGACTGAACCCAGGTCTTCTGCATTGCAGGTGGATTCTTCACTGAGTCACCAGGGAAGAGGGAAGCCACTAGTTAAGTATAAAGCTGTCTAAAGGCAGGAATAGGCTTTCCAGGAGTCCCTGCAATCTGATGACAGCATGATAAAATGTTTTCAAGGTGTACATGAAGCTTTGAAATATCATTAACATAATTCAGCACTTGTATTTAATTTATTAATAAGTCCTAGCTCATTTTTAAAATAAAATTTTTATTCTAACTCAATTTCAAAAGCCTAACATTTCAGTTTGGCACGTACACAGTACATTTTTGTTCTGAGTAATGAGGTTATTAAATGTGTCCTCAGTCATTCATTGTGATTAAAATCCCTGTGCTATACAGCAAGTTCTCGTTAATTATCTGTTTTATACACAGCATCAATAATGTACAGTGCCAATCCAAATCTCTCATTTCCTCCCAACACCCCTTATCCCACTTGGTATATGTGCTCTACACCTGACAGAATATTAATGCTTCTCTCAGCATCAATTACGTTTTCTACTTTTATAGGTATTATCTAAGAATACATACAATAACAATACTATGCTAACGTACCCACTATGCTAAGTGCTTCCATGTGTTATTTTAATTCTTCCTGATTTACATATGAGAAAAACAGAAGCCATGAGAAGTCAAGATGAAGTAACTATTAAATGATGGAGCTGGAATGGAAACATTAGTAATCTGACTTTGAAGCCTCCTCTCTTCACCACATCATGAATGAATAATATAATTTTCAAATTGGTATTACACAATTCAGGATGAGGCTATTTTCAGAAAAAAGGTGGAAAACATTTCTGTGAAAGATAGTTAATTCAGCAAAAGTTCCATCATGGGAGTAAACATGTCCAAAGTTTAAACTGCCCCACAGAAACAGATAAATGCTAGATATCCCACTGGAACTAGTTAAGAATGAAGTGTGAAGTATTAGTTGCTCTAACAATTCTTTGAAACAGTTCTTTCAGACCCCATGAACTGTAGCCCGCCAGGCTCTTCAGTCCATGGAATTCTCCAGGCAAGAATGCTGGAGGGGTAGCCATTCCCTCCTCCAGGGAATCTTCCCAATCCAGGGACTGAACCCAGGTCTTCTGCATTGCAGGTGGATTCTTCACTGAGTCACCAGGGAAGAGGGAAGCCACTAGTTAAGTATAAAGCTGTCTAAAGGCAGGAATAGGCTTTCCAGGAGTCCCTGCAATCTGATGACAGCATGATAAAATGTTTTCAAGGTGTACATGAAGCTTTGAAATATCATTAACATAATTCAGCACTTGTATTTAATTTATTAATAAGTCCTAGCTCATTTTTAAAATAAAATTTTTATTCTAACTCAATTTCAAAAGCCTAACATTTCAGTTTGGCACGTACACAGTACATTTTTGTTCTGAGTAATGAGGTTATTAAATGTGTCCTCAGTCATTCATTGTGATTAAAATCCCTGTGCTATACAGCAAGTTCTCGTTAATTATCTGTTTTATACACAGCATCAATAATGTACAGTGCCAATCCAAATCTCTCATTTCCTCCCAACACCCCTTATCCCACTTGGTATATGTGCTCTCTACACCTGACAGAATATTAATGATCACTTGAATGAGGCGATGCTCAGCATCAATTACGTTTTCTACTTTTATAGGTATTAAATGCTAAGAAACTTTAGTTACATGAACAAACAAAAGATAATGAATTTTTTTTGTTTGTTTAGCAAATTTTATTCAATTATTTGTACTCCTTCATCAAAAGCACATGTTAATCTAACAATTAAAAATTATTTTTCAAGGGCTTCCCTGGTGATCCAGTGGGTAAGGACACCACCTTGCAGTGCAAGGGGCGCCGGTTTGATCCCTGGCCTGGGAAGATCCCATGTGCCCTGGAGCAACTGGACCAATGTGTCCAATTACCAAGCCAGAGCTCTGGAGCGCATGTGCCCAGAGCCGGTGCTTTGAGACAACAGAGGCCACTGCGATGGGAGGCCCACGTGGGCCAAAGAACAAAAGAGATGGATGAAAATAGATAAATGAAAGACCAACAGAAATGGCCTGCCCGCCCCTCTCCCTCCCCAACCTGCCCCCCTCAAAAAAAATATTTTTTTAATTATTTTTCATGATTAATCAGCTGTAAACTCTATTAGGTCCTTCCTCAATATTGTTACAAAGAACTGGAAACCAACTGATTGCAAAAGGATTTACCACATAATCAGTAGAGTCACTCACATTCCCATTTTCTGATATTATAACATTTGTATTAATTTTCCCCATTATTATTTTACTTGAGAGGAACTTAGTTAACTCTACATGTGCAAAAGGGTTGGACAATAAAGATATTGCTAATTCCAATGTATTTTACTATGATAGTTATCTTACTGTATGCTTTAAAACATTCATCAAAATACTAAAACTGTAAGTTTAGCACATTCAATTACTGTTATATGATTTTATTGTAGATTTTTCATGTCTAATCATAAATAAAATCGACCTATAATTTTTCCCTCCCTTTCAGTCTTTGAGTTTTGGTATCAAAGTTATATTCCTTACAAGAAGTACTGAGCAATTTTTGACTTTTTCACTAATTTCTTGAACAACCTAAAATGGTGGTATTGGGTATTGGGAAGATTCCCTAGAGGAGGACACAGCAACCCACTCCACTATTCTTGCCTGGAGAATTCCCTGGGCAGAAGACCCTAGTGCGCTACAGTCCATATGGTCACAAAGAGTCGGACTTAACTGAAATGACTGAGCATGAGCAGGTATGTGTTATTCGAAAGTTGGGTAGAAGTAGCCTGAAAGATCATCTAGCATAGAGCTTTTCTAGAAAAGACTGTTTTGATTGCCATTTCAAATTATTTTCAAGTTTTCTATTTCTTTTCTATTTATTTCTATTTGACTAAGAATCAACTTCAGCATTTTGTTTTTTGCAGAAATGTAGCCACATCAGTACTGATTTCAAATTAGTACACAATTCTTACAATGTTTACTTTATATTTTAAATTACTTATACATGTGCATGTTTATTTTTCACATTTCCAGAGCCGGTGCTTTGAGACAACAGAGGCCACTCGATGGGAGGCCACGTGGGCCAAAGAACAAAGATGGATGAAAATAGACAAATGAAAGACCAACAGAAATGGCCTGCCCGCCCCTCTCCCTCCCCAACCTGCCCCCCTCAAAAAAAATATTTTTTTAATTATTTTTCATGATTAATCAGCTGTAAACTCTATTAGGTCCTTCCTCAATATTGTTACAAAGAACTGGAAACCAACTGATTGCAAAAGGATTTACCACATAATCAGTAGAGTCACTCACATTCCCATTTTCTGATATTATAACATTTGTATTAATTTTCCCATTCTATTGTTTTCCTTGAGAGGAACTTAGTTAACTCTACATGTGCAAAAGGGTTGGACAATAAAGATATTGCTAATTCCAATGTATTTTACTATGATAGTTATCTTACTGTATGCTTTAAAACATTCATCAAAATACTAAAACTGTAAGTTTAGCACATTCAATTACTGTTATATGATTTTATTGTAGATTTTTCATGTCTAATCATAAATAAAATCGACCTATAATTTTTCCCTCCCTTTCAGTCTTTGAGTTTTGGTATCAAAGTTATATTCCTTACAAGAAGTACTGAGCAATTTTTGACTTTTTCACTAATTTCTTGAACAACCTAAAATGGTGGTATTGGGTATTGGGAAGCTTCCCTAGAGGAGGACACAGCAACCCACTCCACTATTCTTGCCTGGAGAATTCCCTGGGCAGAAGACCCTAGTGCGCTACAGTCCATATGGTCACAAAGAGTCGGACTTAACTGAAATGACTGAGCATGAGCAGGTATGTGTTATTCGAAAGTTGGGTAGAAGTAGCCTGAAAGATCATCTAGCATAGAGCTTTTCTAGAAAAGACTGTTTTGATTGCCATTTCAAATTATTTTCAAGTTTTCTATTTCTTTTCTATTTATTTCTATTTGACTAAGAATCAACTTCAGCATTTTGTTTTTTGCAGAAATGTAGCCACATCAGTACTGATTTCAAATTAGTACACAATTCTTACAATGTTTACTTTATATTTTTAAATTACTTATACATGTGCATGTATTTTTCACATTTTGTTTCCGATATTGTTTTTCTACTTTCTACAGTTTCTCAGTAAGCTTTTCCACAGGTTTACCTAGTCTGTCAATCTGTTCAAAGAAACATATTTCAGCTCTTAGAATCAAATGTATGAGGTAATTAGATGAAAGAAACACATTCACAAGAAACAATTAAAAATATAACATGCCTTTTCATAATACTTTTCATAAATGACGAATATTTTAAAAGAAATTATACATCTTTATTGATTTATATTTATATTATATTTATATTTACATTTATATAATACAGAAATTAGAAGAGTCCTGTTTCTTCATTGAAAGATTAGTATTATAAAAATACCAATTCTTCCTAAATTGCTTTACAGCTTTAATTTGATTCCAGTAAGAATGCCAAAAGTTTTTGGATAATTTTAATGTCCAAAAAAGGATTTTGAGCTTTATCTGTAAGAATAATCAGACAAAAATAGCAAAGATCCTTTTTTTAAGGAAGTATGAATTCACACATAGCAGTTACTAAAATTTATTATGAGACTATAATCATTTTTAAAATGCAGTTCCACCATGAGAATAATTAGGCAAGCAGAACTATTTTTTAATATTTATTTATTTTTAAATTTGAATTGGAGTATTTTTTTTTTTTGGGGGGGCGGGGGTCGGGTTGGGGAGGGAGGGGAGCAGGCAGGCCACTTCTATTGGTCTTTCATTTCTCTATTTGCATCCGTCTTTGTTCTTTGGCTCCTGTGGGCCTCCCATCGTGGTGGCGTCTGTCGTTGTAGAGCGCCGGCTCTCGGCGCATGCGCTCCAGAGCTCTGGCTCAGTAATTGGACACATCAGTCCAGCCGCTCCGCAGCACGTGGGATCTTCCCAGGCCAGGGCTCGAACCGGCGCCCCTTGCACTGCAAGGCGGTGTCCTTACCCACTGGACCACCAGAGGAAGCCCTGGAGTATTGTTGACTTACAACATTATGGCAGCTGCTAGTGAATAGTGAAGTGAATCAGTTATACATACACATATATCCACTCTTCTCAAAATTCTTTTCCTATAGAAGTCATTACAGAGTATTGAGTAGAGTTCCCTGTGCTATAGTGGAGGTCCTTATTAGTTGTATGTTTTAGATATAGTAGTATGTATATGTCAATCCCAAGCTCCCAATTTACCCCTTCCCCCCTTTACCTCTGATAGCTGTAAGTTTGTTTTCTGTATCTGTAACTCTATTTCTGCTTTGTAGATAAGTTCATTTGTACCATTTTTTTCAGATTCCACATATAAACAATATCACATACTTGCTTTTGTTTGATTTACTTCACTCAGTATGACAATGTCTAGGTCCTTCCAAAAGTCAACCTATTTTTATTTTTTTGGGCTAAGTTTCCATTTTAATAAAGCTTACATGAGGTGGTGAAGAGACAGACAATAAACAAAGAACAGAGAAATGAACCATGAAATTTCTGAGGTGCTAAGACAAAAACATACAAAGTGAAAGTGTTGTGAAAGTGTTAGTCACTCAGTTATGTCCAACTATTTGTGACCCCATAGACTGTAGCCCACCAGGCTCCTCTGTCCAAGGAATTCTCCAGGCAAGAATACTGGAGTGGGTCACCATTTCCTTCTCCACAACCTATTTTTTTGAATATATCTCCAAAGATAACAAGGAAAGGAATCAAGCCATTATGTGCATGTGTGCTCAGTCACTCAGTCATGTTCAACTCTTTCCGACCCTTTGAGCTGTAGCCCACCAGACTCCACTGTCTGTGGAGTTTTCCAGACAAGAGTACTGGAACAGATTGCCATTTCCTACTCCAGGGAACCAATCCATTACTACTGTCGAATGCCCATTGCTTTCCCTAAGGTTCTCAGCCACCCTGCATAGTGGTACAGCCATTTGACTAGTCTCAGCCAATGAAGAGAAAGTGGTAGGAG
This sequence comes from Tragulus kanchil, assembly GCA_022376925.1. Classification (NCBI taxonomy): domain Eukaryota; kingdom Metazoa; phylum Chordata; class Mammalia; order Artiodactyla; family Tragulidae; genus Tragulus; species Tragulus kanchil. Next base: position 67,862,943 of record JAIOJX010000003.1, on the reverse strand, counting down.
TCAAGGAAAACAAGCATGGGTGGGAGTTCTCACTTACTTTCACCCTCTGCTCTGCCATAGGAGTATACAAATGCCCAAATGGGAACAAGATGAACCAATCATCATGTGGAGGATAAAAGATGTAGGGCTATTCCTAGAGAGTTATCCCATTCTCATTGAATGCTGTGTGAGCTAGAAATAAACTTTGATAGTGAAGTGAATCAGTTATACATACACATATATCCACTCTTCTCAAAATTCTTTTCCTATAGAAGTCATTACAGAGTATTGAGTAGAGTTCCCTGTGCTATAGTGGAGGTCCTTATTAGTTGTATGTTTTAGATATAGTAGTATGTATATGTCAATCCCAAGCTCCCAATTTACCCCTTCCCCCCTTTACCTCTGATAGCTGTAAGTTTGTTTTCTGTATCTGTAACTCTATTTCTGCTTTGTAGATAAGTTCATTTGTACCATTTTTTTCAGATTCCACATATAAACAATATCACATACTTGCTTTTGTTTGATTTACTTCACTCAGTATGACAATGTCTAGGTCCTTCCAAAAGTCAACCTATTTTTTTTTTTTTTTTTTTTGGCTAAGTTTCCATTTTAATAAAGCTTACATGAGGTGGTGAAGAGACAGACAATAAACAAAGAACAGAGAAATGAACCATGAAATTTCTGAGGTGCTAAGACAAAAACATACAAAGTGAAAGTGTTGTGAAAGTGTTAGTCACTCAGTTATGTCCAACTATTTGTGACCCCATAGACTGTAGCCCACCAGGCTCCTCTGTCCAAGGAATTCTCCAGGCAAGAATACTGGAGTGGGTCACCATTTCCTTCTCCACAACCTATTTTTTTGAATATATCTCCAAAGATAACAAGGAAAGGAATCAAGCCATTATGTGCATGTGTGCTCAGTCACTCAGTCATGTTCAACTCTTTCCGACCCTTTGAGCTGTAGCCCACCAGACTCCACTGTCTGTGGAGTTTTCCAGACAAGAGTACTGGAACAGATTGCCATTTCCTACTCCAGGGAACCAATCCATTACTACTGTCGAATGCCCATTGCTTTCCCTAAGGTTCTCAGCCACCCTGCATAGTGGTACAGCCATTTGACTAGTCTCAGCCAATGAAGAGAAAGTGGTAGGAGTCAAGGAAAACAAGCATGGGTGGGAGTTCTCACTTACTTTCACCCTCTGCTCTGCCATAGGAGTATACAAATGCCCAAATGGGAACAAGATGAACCAATCATCATGTGGAGGATAAAAGATGTAGGGCTATTCCTAGAGAGTTATCCCATTCTCATTGAATGCTGTGTGAGCTAGAAATAAACTTTGATTGTTTCTCCACTGAGATTTGGAGGTGATTTTTTATCACAGCATACATACCCTATCCAGACTAATAAAATAAATAAGGAGTAATACTGGTGTCTTTCGACCTGAAAAAAATCTAAGTTGAGTTAACTATGGATACAGTAACGAGGGCAATTATGAACAGTCTTTTGAAACCTTCGAAATAGGAGAGTGAAGTTTCCTTTGAAAGTTAGCCCAAAGAATTAACACTTAACAATATCTGAGAAAAGACTCCAGAGTCAGAGATGTAAGACATTTTTACATATGGAAATGGAGTTATGGTTTGTATCTTTCCCCTTGGTCCTCAAACCCCATGAGGCTGGGGCAGCACAGGCCAGGTGGATACCACCCACACTGTGAACTAGCTGAGGAAGGCTGAGCTTGGGCAACTCAAACACTTGACAAAGGGCAATAAGAAACCTGACTGATCATTGCTCTGGAAGTAGACATTATTACACTGAAAAGTAAGGGTACCTGTGATGGGGAATGACAATACCTTTATCTTTCAAAGATATTCTCTACACAGATATCCTTGAAAATATAGTACGGAACAAAAGGGTGCTTAGTATCTTGCTCACAAGATGTTCAGGCAAAGGAGAGATTCATAGAGCATTATCTCCCAACAGTCATAAGAGTAACCAATCCAATCAGTCCTAGTGGTAAAAAAAAAAAAAAAAGAAGAAGAAGAAAGAAAGAAAAAAGAAAAGAAATCTGCCTGCCAATGCAGGAGAAACAAGAGACATGGGTTCAGTCTCTGAATTGGAAAGCTCCTCCTCTGGAGGAGGAAATGGCAACCCCCTCCAGTATTCTTGCCTGGAAAATCTCATGGACAGAGGACTCTGGTGGGGTACAGTCCATGGGGTCGCAAAGAGTTGGGTATGACTGTATGACTGAGCACACAACAGGTCTACCGCACTGATTCTGTGTGGGTCTGTAACAATCTACTCAGCTCTGTCCCCAATTTACTTATAAAGAAAATGTGTTGGTTTCATCTCCATAAAGAAATGCCTTTGGTTACCTTTATTTCAGTCAAATTCTGTAATCATGGGATTATGGAAGAGAAGGAGAAATTAAGTTCAAATGTAAGCTTTATCACTACCCAGATGTCATTTTGATAGACTTATTTTATTAGTGTCTATCTCTAAACATTCTCATATTTCATATATATATCAACAATTTTGGCAAACTTCTATGTGCAGTATTCCCTTTTTTCCCTTCAGTAAGGATTTCCTTTTAGTTGATTTAACTGGGGATAGAAGGGCTTTTTTCCTTGCTCATAAAATTACTAGAAGTGATATTACATGCGAACTCCAGCCAATGGCCAAGTGAGTTACTGAATCGCTGGCAAAATCATTAAATGAGAATAAGGAGCAGTCAGACTTATCTCAGCAAACACCTATGTGTTCACTAAGAACTTGGCCCCTGAAAGCACTGTGCTTGGGTAGAACCAGAAGCTTGTGAGACAGACAAGTACAATGGAATAAATAGAGTAATGGTCTATGTGCAGAAAACCAAATGTGTGTGTCATCTATGATAATGGAAAGTCTGAGGATTAGATAGTTACATGATACTCTGACTAATTTGTCAGCATTTCAGTGTATAAAGGGCTTTAAAACTATCTAGGGATTCAAACCTCAGTCACCGGTAAGCCTTTGGTGTAATACAGTTCTGAAGAGCATCGCAATTTAGGCACATTACTGCATAAGGAGAAATACTTTTACATTTTAAAAGGCTTGTTTTACATTTTATTTTATGTTTTAAAAAGCTAAACTTCTCTTTGCTTTGGCCCTGTAGAAAGAAATATCCCTTCAACTCAACACCATGTGGTAAAATAGAGAGCATATTCTAAAATCAAATATAGAAAAATCAAAAGAGTGCAACAGAACTTAACTCTCCCTGAGGAGCTTTCATAAAGTTGATGGGGAAAAAATTACTTAGAAAAAAGAAAATGAATTGGAAAATAAAACTAGATAGAAATGTAAATATTTCTCTGACAAAATCGAAAAGTTCTTCTAAAGTAATAAGATAAACAACACGTTAGGGAAGGTATTTGTAGCAAGTATTTAACAGTTTAATCACTGAAATGACCTATAAATTGATGAAAGAAATACTAAGACACTAAAAGGTCAACTGTCAAAGGACATGAACAAATAACTTGAAAAGAGAGAAAATAAACAAGCTTATGTATTAGTGGTTGTGGGGGATACTATCATGTGGAAAGCAATTTGGCAACATGTATCAAGATGATAAAATGCCCACTAACTTTATAAATCTATCTTGATGGAATAATGTTAATACCAGAAATGGCTCATATACATTATATGTAGTTATCTGAAGACTATCTAAAGGATGAATGATACAGAAATAGTTACCTATGGAATCTGCACTCAATGATTACCCAACTGTTTTACAAGGTGGCGTAGGAAGTCTGTCTAATGACATGAAAAGCAATTCTGACTAGTTAAAAAGAAGTCATTTACCATTTACATAACCTGACTGCAATCGTGTAGGGAAATTATGCTTAAAAGAAAATGACCAAAAATATTCAAATCATAATCATTTATTTTGCCAGGACCAGTGTATGACTGATATACAGGTTCTCCTGATTTCTAATTTTTTCCTAAGCATTTAATATTTGAACTATGAAATATTTCATAAACACATTAAATAGACATTTGGCAGCCTTATTTATCTAAATTCTTCTGGTAAAACAGGTCTACAAAAATGTACTATCTTCAGATTGAACTATCAAGCCATAAAGTTATATAAATTAATTGCTGTGAGGTAATATTATATCCTATCATAATTCAGAAATACTGCAGTACTTCTGATTTTACCATTTTAATACCTCATTAAGTACTTTTTAAACTCTTTTTCTCTAAAAACTTGTGATTTAACAACAAAGCTTAAAGTTATTTGGGGGAAAGGCACAAATGTATTTTTTAATTTTTTTCTTTAAATGATATTACCAGGAATAAGTGAAGCGATGGAAAAACAGACATGGACAGCAGACATATGGACATTGTGGGGAACGAACAGTGGGTGGGAGGTGTAAAGGAAGTAGCATGAAAACCTGTACTATCATATGTGAAGAAAACAGCTATAGTTATTGCTCTATGAGAAAAGGAGATCCTTCAGGGGTGCTGTGTGATGGTCTGGAGGGGTGGGATGGGGGGGATATACATATGACTAATCTGGGAACATACATATCTGTAAACAACAAAACTCTGTAAAAGTTAAAAGTAAAATGAAAGCTAAAAAAAAAATGATATTACCAGCAATAACCATGTAAATATCAGAAAACTGAATGCACACACCCACTCATAGCATTACAAAGTCAAGATTAAACTGACAGGGGGCTTCCCCTGGTGGTCCAGTGGGTAAGGACAGCGCCTTGCAGTGCAAGGGGCGCCAGTTCGATCCCTGGCCTGGGAAGATCCCACGTGCCGCGGAGCGGCTGGACTGATGTGTCCAATCACCGAGCCGGAGCTCTGGAGCGCATGCGCCCAGAGCCGGCGCTCTGCGACAACAGAGGCCACCGCGATGGGAGGCCCACAGGAGCCAAAGAACAAAGATGGATGAAAATAGAGAAATGAAAGACCAATAGAAGTGGCCCGCCTGCTTCCCTCCCTTCCCAACCCGACCCCCCGCCCAAAATAAATAAATAAATGAATAAATCTTAAAAAAAAAAAAAGATTAAACAGACAATCCTGCTGCTGATGTAGCAAACACACACACACTTCATGAACAAAGTATAACATTGAAAAAACTACTTCACTATGAAATGGGACTAACAAAAGTGGTGTCTGAAAGGTTACAGTGAAGATTAAATGAAATCATATGTCTAAAGCATTGATCCAGTGCCTGGTATGTAGTAAATACCCACTCCAGATGATAAAGCCCTTGGTCATGAATAATTTGGCTAATATTACTGCCCCAGTCCTGATTTTTCTCTCCTTACATCAACCCTGATGTTTCCAACCTGCATCTATTTTTCTGTTTTTTGCAGGTTTTCTTTCCCAGGTCAATTTCCACTGGGCAGGTCATTTTCCTGACACAAATGTTGATATATCAATTGAAGGAAGGAAGAAAGAGGGCTTCTCTGGTGGCCTAGTGGGTAAAGAGTCTGCCTGGCAGTGCAAGGGACACCGGTTCGATCCCTGGCCTGGGAAGGTCCCACACGCCGAGGAGCAGCTGGGCTGGTGTGTCCAATTACAAGCCAGCGCTCTGGAGCACATGCTCCACAATGAGAGGCCAGTGCTCTGCAACAAGAGAGGCCACGGTGATGGAACACCCACACATGTCAAAGAATAAGATCGATGAAAAATAAATGATGACTTAGAGGCAAAAAAAAAAAAAAAGCTATAAAAGAAAGCAAGAAAGAGAAAGAAAGGAGGAGAGGAAGGAAGGAAAAGACAGAAGTATTGTCTTTAATTTCTCAAATGTATTGTCTGGAATTGTTCAGAGCTCAGTTAACAAGGTATGGGTCTAGTGACTCATGTCTCATATGTAGTTCATCCAATGTATTTCTATTGCTAGTATGTCTTGTCTCTCTTTCTGGACCCTTTTACACTAATCCGTATATCCCGGGAACTACAGAAGTTACAGAGCTCTCCAATACAAACTGATCTTGTGAATGTCTTCTCTGCTAGGCAGCTGTGGAGCAAGTGACCCATAGGTGAATACACTCCTGTTGACTCTAAGAGATTTCTCTGAGAGTTTCCTCCATTCTTGTGTTTCATAAAGTTCATTCATTTTTCACTATTTCCTGCCTCTAGATACAAATATTTTTATGATTCAGGACCCATTTTCTCTTGGAGCTGAGCCTAGTCTATCTAACACAGAGCTTTTCTATTTAACTGCTTTACATTTATTACGTGTGTTTACTTATATTTACATTGAAAACTACTTCACTATGAAATGGGACTAACAAAAGTGGTGTCTGAAAGGTTACAGTGAAGATTAAATGAAATCATATGTCTAAAGCATTGATCCAGTGCCTGGTATGTAGTAAATACCCACTCCAGATGATAAAGCCCTTGGTCATGAATAATTTGGCTAATATTACTGCCCCAGTCCTGATTTTTCTCTCCTTACATCAACCCTGATGTTTCCAACCTGCATCTATTTTTCTGTTTTTTGCAGGTTTTCTTTCCCAGGTCAATTTCCACTGGGCAGGTCATTTTCCTGACACAAATGTTGATATATCAATTGAAGGAAGGAAGAAAGAGGGCTTCTCTGGTGGCCTAGTGGGTAAAGAGTCTGCCTGGCAGTGCAAGGGACACCGGTTCGATCCCTGGCCTGGGAAGGTCCCACACGCCGAGGAGCAGCTGGGCTGGTGTGTCCAATTACAAGCCAGCGCTCTGGAGCACATGCTCCACAATGAGAGGCCAGTGCTCTGCAACAAGAGAGGCCACGTGATGGAACACCCACACATGTCAAAGAATAAGATCGATGAAAAATAAATGATGACTTAGAGGCAAAAAAAAAAAAAAAGCTATAAAAGAAAGCAAGAAAGAGAAAGAAAGGAGGAGAGGAAGGAAGGAAAAGACAGAAGTATTGTCTTTAATTTCTCAAATGTATTGTCTGGAATTGTTCAGAGCTCAGTTAACAAGGTATGGGTCTAGTGACTCATGTCTCATATGTAGTTCATCCAATGTATTTCTATTGCTAGTATGTCTTGTCTCTCTTTCTGGACCCTTTTACACTAATCCGTATATCCCGGGAACTACAGAAGTTACAGAGCTCTCCAATACAAACTGATCTTGTGAATGTCTTCTCTGCTAGGCAGCTGTGGAGCAAGTGACCCATAGGTGAATACACTCCTGTTGACTCTAAGAGATTTCTCTGAGAGTTTCCTCCATTCTTGTGTTTCATAAAGTTCATTCATTTTTCACTATTTCCTGCCTCTAGATACAAATATTTTTATGATTCAGGACCCATTTTCTCTTGGAGCTGAGCCTAGTCTATCTAACACAGAGCTTTTCTATTTAACTGCTTTACATTTATTACGTGTGTTTACTTATATTTGTTAGAAAAATTCAACCACTTACCATATTACTGGATAATGAAGTGAAAAAACATAAAGCACATCCAAACCACATTTAAAACCTAATTACTTGGAAGCATTTATCCATAGTTTCACTCATAGAATCTATGCAAATTGAATTAAGTAAATATCTTCTATGGGTTCCTGTGGAGTTTATAACCCAAAAAGGACACTGTGAATAGGTTATATTTTTTTGAGTGCTTACAAACCTTAGGCATTATTCTAAGTGCTTTGCAAATATCATCTCATTAAAATTCACAACAACCCTATGACTTTGGTATCACTGTTATACCAATTTCACAAATGACACAGTTAAATTCAGTGAAATTAAATATCTTTCCCAACAGCATAATCAGGAAGAGATCTAGCAAGTTTGACCCCAGAACCTTGGTGCATACCTGCCACCCGCTACTCCATTTGGTAATAATGGTCAAAATTTGCAGAGTACTTACTATCTATTGGCAGTACTACACAGCTACTCTTCTCAGTATCTTATAGGTATAGTTCCTTTCATCCTAACTACAATTCTACAAAGACATAAATATTATAATTCCTATTTTAGAGATGGAAAAAAATTAGGACAGAAAAATTTGTAATCCCACAAGGCCACATGATAGGAAAGGGTGAACACAGGGTTATAAACAAAAGTGAAAGAAGTGCGGCTTCCCAGGTGGTCCAGTGGGTAAAGAGTCTGCCTTGCAGTGCAGGGGCATTGGTTCAATCCCTGGCCTGGGAAGATCCCATGTGCTGCAGAGCGACTTGACCGATGTGTCCAATTACCGAGCTGTTGCACTGGAGCGCATGTGCCCAGAGCGGTTGCTCTGCAGCGATAGAGGCCACTGCGATGGTAGGCCCACACAGACCAAAGAACAAAGATAGATGAAAACAGATAAAATGAAGACCAATAGAAGTGCCCCACCCCCCAAAAAAGTGAAAGAAGTGAAAGTGTTAGCTGCTCAGTTGAGTCCAACTCTTAGTGACCTTAGACTATAGCCCACTAGACTCCTCTGTCCATGGAATTCTCCAGGCAAAAATACTGGAGTGTATAGCCATTCTCTTCTTTAGGGGATCTTCCCGACCCAGGGATTGAGCTCAGGTCTCCTGCCTTGCAGACAGATGATTGTCATAAACAATGCCTATTACTAAAGCCAGTAATACAGAAGCACCTCCCAGCACTTGATTCTTGTAAGCAGTGTGCTTAGATGAGTGATTTTTTTTCCCCTACCCTTCTGCTGAACTATCCATCAGACTGATAAGAAGGGAACTGAATAGTTTTTTTTTAATTACATTTTTCTAAAAATGGAAATTATTTTAGTCAATTGAACTATTTATGCATTTACTCACAAACACTGAATGTTAAAAATTGGGAAAGCAATACAACAAGGCTGCATATTGCCCCCCTCTGCTTATCTAACTTATACGCAGAGCACATCATGCAAATGCCTGTTTGGATGAAGCACAAACTGGAATCGAGGTTATTGGTGGAAATATCAATAGCCTTGGATATACAAATGACACCATCCTTATGACAGAAAGAAAAGGGGAACTACAGAGTTCCTTGATAAAAGTGATAGAGGAGAGTGAGAAAATTGGGTTAAAACTCAACATTCAAAAAACTAAAAATTGCGACATCCAGTCCCATCACCTAATGGCAAATACATGGGCAAACAATGGAAACAGTGACAGACATTATTTTCGTGGGCTCCAAAATCACTGTGAACGTGACTGCAGCCATGAAATTAAAAGACACTTGTTCCTTAGAAGAAAAGCTATGCTAAACCTACACAGCATATTGGGCCAATCCAAAGCTAGTTTCCCCGCAATTGGGTGAACTGTGACCGATGTGTCCAATTACCGAGCTGTTGCACTGGAGCGCATGTGCCCAGAGCGGTTGCTCTGCAGCGATAGAGGCCACTGCGATGGTAGGCCCACACAGACCAAAGAACAAAGATAGATGAAAACAGATAAAATGAAGACCAATAGAAGTGCCCCACCCCCCAAAAAAGTGAAAGAAGTGAAAGTGTTAGCTGCTCAGTTGAGTCCAACTCTTAGTGACCTTAGACTATAGCCCACTAGACTCCTCTGTCCATGGAATTCTCCAGGCAAAAATACTGGAGTGTATAGCCATTCTCTTCTTTAGGGGATCTTCCCGACCCAGGGATTGAGCTCAGGTCTCCTGCCTTGCAGACAGATGATTGTCATAAACAATGCCTATTACTAAAGCCAGTAATACAGAAGCACCTCCCAGCACTTGATTCTTGTAAGCAGTGTGCTTAGATGAGTGATTTTTTTTCCCCTACCCTTCTGCTGAACTATCCATCAGACTGATAAGAAGGGAACTGAATAGTTTTTTTTTAATTACATTTTTCTAAAAATGGAAATTATTTTAGTCAATTGAACTATTTATGCATTTACTCACAAACACTGAATGTTAAAAATTGGGAAAGCAATACAACAAGGCTGCATATTGCCCCCCTCTGCTTATCTAACTTATACGCAGAGCACATCATGCAAATGCCTGTTTGGATGAAGCACAAACTGGAATCGAGGTTATTGGTGGAAATATCAATAGCCTTGGATATACAAATGACACCATCCTTATGACAGAAAGAAAAGGGGAACTACAGAGTTCCTTGATAAAAGTGATAGAGGAGAGTGAGAAAATTGGGTTAAAACTCAACATTCAAAAAACTAAAAATTGCGACATCCAGTCCCATCACCTAATGGCAAATACATGGGCAAACAATGGAAACAGTGACAGACATTATTTTCGTGGGCTCCAAAATCACTGTGAACGTGACTGCAGCCATGAAATTAAAAGACACTTGTTCCTTAGAAGAAAAGCTATGCTAAACCTACACAGCATATTAAAAAGCAGAGACATTACTTTGCCAACAAAGGTCTGTATAGTCAAAGCTATGGTTTTTCCAGGAGCCATGCATGAATGTGAGAGTTGTACCATAAAGAAGGCTGAGCACTGAAAAACTGATGCTTTTGAACTGTGGTGCTGGAGAAGATTATTGAGAGTCCCTGGGACTGCAAGGAAATCAAACCAGTAAATCCTAAAAGAAATCAATCCTGAATATTCATTGGAAGGACGGATGCTGAAGCTGAAGCTCTAATACTTTAGCTACCTGATGCGAAGAGGCAACTCATGAGAAAAGATCCTGATGCTGAGAAAGACTGAAGGCAGGAGAAGGGGGCGGCAGAGGATGAGATGGTTGGATGGCATCACTGACTCAATAGACATGAGTGTGATCAAACTCCAGGAGATGGTGAAGGACAGGGAAGCCTGGCATGCTGCAATCCTGGGGGTGGGAAAGAGTCAGACACAACTGAGCAACTGAACAACAACTGAAGGTTACCAAAAGAACATTAATTTCCAAGTGAGATTATCAAATCAAAGCACAAATCTAGTGAAAACAAAACATCACAAACTGGCCCTGCAAGGGTTTGAAAATATACTAAAAGTAAAACTACCACAGATGATCTAATTCTGTTGTTGTCTTCCAACGAAATTTACCAGGAGCTAACAGTGTGCTGTGATAGACTTTGAAGATTCTAATGCATCTATCTAAAACTGAATTCTTCAGCTTCATCATTTAAAACTGTGGAGTAGGGCTTCCCTGGTGGTCCAGTGGGTACAGACACCGCTCTGCAGTGCAAGGGGTGCCGGTTCAATCCCTGGCCTGGAAAGATCCCACGTGTCGCGGAGCAGCTGAACCAATGTGTCCAGCCACTGAGCCAGAGCTCTGGAGCGCATATGCCCAGAGCTAGTGCTCTGCAGTGAGAGAGGCCAGTGAGATGGGAGGCCCACACAGGCCAAAGAACAAAGACAGAAATAAATGAAAGACCAATAGAACTGGCCAAAAAGAAAAAAAAAAGAAGTTATAAAACTGTGGAATATAATGATATGCTATATAATAGTGTACAAGTCTTAAAAACATTTTTTTTCTTTTTCCTTGGTATAACTGATTTTGCAAAATTTTGCAACCTACCTATGAGCAATTTCAAGTTATTCAGAAGAAAAAGTCACTAGGTTTTACCTGTCTGCCTTAATATTCATTAAAAAAAATGTTTAGTCACCAAGTTATGTCCATATAAGTGAACACAAATGGAATTAGGTAGCAAACAATATAAACTGATAATATGGCCATAAAATATTAAATATTATATCTATATAAGCTGAAGCTTAACAAGTTGAGAACAGTATCCTAAGTAGCCATGGAAAAGTGCTCAAGAATAAATGGAACTTTAAATTTTCTAAGAAAGTGTTTTAAGAGCTAATACTGGCTATCAATCATACACATAAATCTTTCCAAAAATCTAAAAATAGGAATGTCTTAAACAGAATGCAAGACATAAAGAATGGCTCATCAAGCTTTCCCAGCTAGGAAAATGTGGCTTTCTCATACATCATTCAATAAAAAACAGATGCAGAAAACTGGTTGCCAGAAAGAAAGAAAAGATATACAGCATGTTATAATTATGAGCTTCAAATAAACAAAGAAAGGGAGAAGAATATTTCAAGACAAGAAGGCAAAGCTACTCCCATGAAAGCTATCTCTCTTGAGTAGGGCAAACTAAGGATAACATGACAAACTCTCAGAAATATTAAATACCCCTGAAGTAGATGTTTTTTAATCACATAGAAGCCACCCCCCTTCTTTGGTTATAACCCCCCAAATGTTCGGTCCCTTCTGGTACTTGTGGTTCTAAGGGCCCATCCAGGCTTTGGGGACTGACTGAGTGATTCATGCTGGTTCAGTCCCTTTAGTCTCGTGATTAAATCAGGCCACATCACGGATGGGCGTGTCCCTCAAACTGGACCAATTTAGACTAAATCCTAGGGTTTGTGCAGAAACTCTGAGGAAGCTGTGCTCTTTCTCACTGGAGTTGAACATGGGAGGCCATAGGTCTAGCATTACTGACAGCCATGCTGATCCATATGGAAATAGGATGATACCACCATGCAAGAGAGCAGGCTGAAGACAGACAGACAGCAAGTCCCTGTGAGAGGATTTCAGCCCCTTGGGCAAACTGCTCCTACAGATGTTCCTCGGGAATATTGAGTCGTGTGAGCCAACAAATACCCCTTTCATCTTAAGCCAGATTGGGTTGGATTTTCTTAATAATCAGACTTGAGTCTCAGCAAAAATACTGAGTAACCAAAATGAGAGTCACTATGGGTTACATAGCACTATTTCCACACTTGTCATAATGACTCTGGAAAGTGTTGCTACAATTCCCATTTTACAGATGACAGTCTTAGTCTGTCAGAGTTGCTAAAGGAATATACCACTGGGCGGCTTATAAATGATAGGAGCTTCTTCCTCACTGTTCTGACGGCTGGAAGTCCAAGATCAGGGTCCCAGCATGAGCCCTCTTCGGGCTTGCAGACTTCTTGTTGAATCTTTGCTCGAGGGAAGAGGGGTAGCAAGCTCTCTGATGATACTTCTAAAAGGTGACTAATCCCATTCATGAGGGCAGAACCCTCATGACCTGATTACTTCCCAAAGGCCCCATTTCACACCATCATTTCAGGCATTAGGATTCTGACCTATGAATTTTGGAAGGACACAAACATTCAGACCATATCAAATGACTTACCCAGGATTACATAGCTGGTAACTAGCAGCACTCGAGTCTTTATGATTTACAACTTTCAACTAAAGTTAAAAAACAAACAAACATGAATGCTCAGTGCTATGTCAAGTGACACAAAAGATACAAGTGTAACTTATTTTTCTAGAATTTCTAGAGTCTCCACAAGGAACACAATTAACAACCAATCTCAGACACTGGACGCCAGAACTATAGGATTGTAAATTTGTACTCTTTGAGGTCATTAAGTTTGTAGTAATTATTTACAGTGAAAATAGGGAGACAACACAGGGAAGCTACATTTTCTTATAAAAATATAAAAAATTCAGATATTGAAATATTGACGCAGGAAGATCCTCCCTTGCATAGGACTTCTGGAAGCCAAACTCCACTTGCCTAGTATTTGCTCTGCATCATCTAGTTCACTTTTTTACTAGGCTACTATCAATATTTCCCTGTCAGCATTTAAAAGCCTATTTAATTCTATATATCAGGGAAAACTTCAGGTCAGAAAATAAAATTTTCAAACATAATTTACAACAGCATCTAAAATAAGAAATGCCCAGGAATAAATTCAGTAAAATATGTACAAAACTCTTCATGTAAAACCTTAAAACAGTATTGAAGGAGATTAAAGAAGGCCTATACAAATACATAAATCATAACTGTAGATTAGAATAATTATATTATAATGTATCATTTATCCCCAAATTGATTTAATGGAATTCACATAAAAGTACCAAGGAAAATTATAAGACCATTTTTAAATTTATATGAAGATACAAAAGGGCCAAGAATACCTAAGACAATCTTACAGTGAAAGAAAAGGTAGGAGGACTTCGAACAATGGAATAAATAGAAGCCTAGACACAGATCTCTGCAATATGGGCCTTTGGTTTATGACAACAGCAACTTTGCAAAGGCTATCTTTAATACAAGGACTAGGACAATTGGTTATCCATACGGGAAAAAAATTAACTTGATCTTTGCCTCATGCCAAACACATAAATCAAAGGAAGTTAGGTTTATATGCTAAAGTAAACAAACAAACAAACAAAAGCTAGAGGTTTTAGAGAACAATTTGGGGTAATATTTTCATGATCTTGTGCTAGAAAAAAAATGCTTCATTCATAAAAAGTATTTAATAGTAAATGTTATCAATAAATTGGGCTAGTTACAATAAGAATCACTATTCATCTAATGACACCGCTAAGAAAGCAAAAAGACAAGTGAGTGGGACTATTTACAATATAAATAATCAAAGAAAGATTGATTCAAAACACATAAAGAGGGGCTTCCCTGGTGGTCCAGTAGGTAAAGAGTCCGCCTTGCAGTGCAAGGGGTACTGGTTTGATCCCTGGCCTGGGACGATCCCACATGCCTACGAGTTGCTAGATGGATGTGCCCAATTACAAGCCAGTGCTCTGGAGCGCATGTGCCTGGAGCCAGTGCTCTGCAACAAGAGAGGCCACTGTGATGGGAAGCCCACACAGGCCAAAGAATAAAGATGGATGCAAATAAATACATAAAAAAACAATAAAAGAGATCAAAATTAAAAACAAAAGCACACATAAAGAGTTGCTTTTAAAATACATAAATCATAACTGTAGATTAGAATAATTATATTATAATGTATCATTTATCCCCAAATTGATTTAATGGAATTCACATAAAAGTACCAAGGAAAATTATAAGACCATTTTTAAATTTATATGAAGATACAAAAGGGCCAAGAATACCTAAGACAATCTTACAGTGAAAGAAAAGGTAGGAGGACTTCGAACAATGGAATAAATAGAAGCCTAGACACAGATCTCTGCAATATGGGCCTTTGGTTTATGACAACAGCAACTTTGCAAAGGCTATCTTTAATACAAGGACTAGGACAATTGGTTATCCATACGGGAAAAAAATTAACTTGATCTTTGCCTCATGCCAAACACATAAATCAAAGGAAGTTAGGTTTATATGCTAAAGTAAACAAACAAACAAACAAAAGCTAGAGGTTTTAGAGAACAATTTGGGGTAATATTTTCATGATCTTGTGCTAGAAAAAAAATGCTTCATTCATAAAAAGTATTTAATAGTAAATGTTATCAATAAATTGGGCTAGTTACAATAAGAATCACTATTCATCTAATGACACCGCTAAGAAAGCAAAAAGACAAGTGAGTGGGACTATTTACAATATAAATAATCAAAGAAAGATTGATTCAAAACACATAAAGAGGGGCTTCCCTGGTGGTCCAGTAGGTAAAGAGTCCGCCTTGCAGTGCAAGGGGTACTGGTTTGATCCCTGGCCTGGGACGATCCCACATGCCTACGAGTTGCTAGATGGATGTGCCCAATTACAAGCCAGTGCTCTGGAGCGCATGTGCCTGGAGCCAGTGCTCTGCAACAAGAGAGGCCACTGTGATGGGAAGCCCACACAGGCCAAAGAATAAAGATGGATGCAAATAAATACATAAAAAAACAATAAAAGAGATCAAAATTAAAAACAAAAGCACACATAAAGAGTTGCTTTTAAAATACCTAAGTCATGGGGATGCAATGTACAACATAGAAACTATAGATATATATTTTATCATGTGGCTTAGATCTGAATAGTATATATAGATCATAACATATAATAATGTAACATGATATAACATTTACTAATATATTAATCTGATACAAATTACAGTGTAGACTTCCCTGGTGGCCAATGCAGGGAATGCAGGTTCAATCCCTGGTCAGAGAACTAGACCCCGCGTGCTGCAATTAAAAGATCCCACATGTCTCAATTAAGGCCTGGAACAATCAAATAAATAAATATTAAAACAATAAATAGTAATTATAAAAAAATTACAGTCTAACTCTATAAAGAGAATGGGGGCTAGGAATACATATTTGTGTGTTCAGGGAAGGGAATTAAAGAAAAGTAGATCCTTATCTTCTTTAGTAGAAAATCAACAGATGATGCTTAAAACTGAGAAAACCAAAGGTAGCAATACAAGCAGGTTATTTAGAGATATGGAGATAAATAAAACATTACCACCCCTGGAAAAAAAAGAAATTAGGAGCCGAAGACAAGTGCTGGAGACCTAATTGACTCTAAACTATGTTCATATGTGTATCAGGCAGAAAAGGCTAGGTTATGATGTGAAAACGACCAGTCTTCAACCTTGGATACAGAGAAAAAGCAAGAAGTAACTGTATTTTTTTATTGTTAGGGTTACGGACATATATAAATTTAAGATTATTGACTTATACAAATTTCTTTAAACTTAGTTATATTGTATTTTCCAAGATGGCAAGGTCTCTCATTTTCTATGTTCTCTTAATATGATATTCCACTTTTCCACAGGATATGTGGATGATTCTGGGTGATCCTAAAACTACGATGGCTTGTAACAACTGGACAAAATCCACACAATAAGAAATAAACAATCCTAATAGAGCCATATGATATTAAAGAAATCAAATCAATAATTAATAACCTTCAAAATAAAACCACCATGCACAGATGGGCACACTGGTGAATTCAATAAAATATATAAGAAAGAAATAAAGAGTTGCTTTTAAAATACCTAAGTCATGGGGATGCAATGTACAACATAGAAACTATAGATATATATTTTATCATGTGGCTTAGATCTGAATAGTATATATAGATCATAACATATAATAATGTAACATGATATAACATTTACTAATATATTAATCTGATACAAATTACAGTGTAGACTTCCTGGTGGCCAATGCAGGGAATGCAGGTTCAATCCCTGGTCAGAGAACTAGACCCCGCGTGCTGCAATTAAAAGATCCCACATGTCTCAATTAAGGCCTGGAACAATCAAATAAATAAATATTAAAACAATAAATAGTAATTATAAAAAAATTACAGTCTAACTCTATAAAGAGAATGGGGGCTAGGAATACATATTTGTGTGTTCAGGGAAGGGAATTAAAGAAAAGTAGATCCTTATCTTCTTTAGTAGAAAATCAACAGATGATGCTTAAAACTGAGAAAACCAAAGGTAGCAATACAAGCAGGTTATTTAGAGATATGGAGATAAATAAAACATTACCACCCCTGGAAAAAAAAGAAATTAGGAGCCGAAGACAAGTGCTGGAGACCTAATTGACTCTAAACTATGTTCATATGTGTATCAGGCAGAAAAGGCTAGGTTATGATGTGAAAACGACCAGTCTTCAACCTTGGATACAGAGAAAAAGCAAGAAGTAACTGTATTTTTTTATTGTTAGGGTTACGGACATATATAAATTTAAGATTATTGACTTATACAAATTTCTTTAAACTTAGTTATATTGTATTTTCCAAGATGGCAAGGTCTCTCATTTTCTATGTTCTCTTAATATGATATTCCCACTTTTTCCACAGGATATGTGGATGATTCTGGGTGATCCTAAAACTACGATGGCTTGTAACAACTGGACAAAATCCACACAATAAGAAATAAACAATCCTAATAGAGCCATATGATATTAAAGAAATCAAATCAATAATTAATAACCTTCAAAATAAAAACCACCATGCACAGATGGGCACACTGGTGAATTCAATAAAATATATAAGAAAGAAATAATCAGTTCTCTACAACCTCTGCCAGGACAGAGGCAAAGGGAATACTTCCTAACTTATTTTATGAGACCAGCATTATCCTTATACCAAAATCACACAAAGACATTACAAGAAAAGAAAACTACAGACAATATCTCTTGGAAGTAACCATGATGGCCTTCAGTAGGTAAAGGGATAAATAAACTGTGGTACATCAGACAATGGAATATTATTCAGCACTAAGACAAAATAACTTATCAAGCCATGAAACGATATTATTTAGATACAGTTGATACAACAAGCAATGCATTCCTATATTTTTAAATGTCTTGAAATTTTAATCATATACATGGATAAACAACTTTTAAAATCATACTTAAGTTTATGAATCACATGAACTAACAATTATTATAACTAAAATGTGAATTCAAAATGTGAGTTCTTGCAGTAGCTGTAATGGATCAAAAACGCATTCTTGGGGTTTCCCCTGGTGGTCCAGTGGGTAAGGACACTGCCTTGGAGTGCAAGGGGCGCCGGTTCGAGCCCTGGCCTGGGAAGATCCCACGTGCCGCAGAGCGGCCGGACGGATGTGTCCAATCACCAAGCCAGAGCTCTGGAGCGCATGCGCCCAGAGCCGGCGCTCTGCGACGACAGACGCCACCGCGATGGGAGGCCCACAGGAGCCAAAGAACAAAGACGGATGCAAATAGAGAAATGAAAGACCAATAGAAGTGGCCCACCTGCTCTCCTCCCTCCCCAACCCGACCCCCGCCCAAAATAAATAAACAAATCTTAAAAAAGTTCATTCTTTCCTTCTCTGTTGAATAAGGAACAATCACTCACTCACACACACACACACACACACACATATTACTAATCAGCCCAAAAAGTATTTTTCTTCCGTTAACAGAGACTTAGGGAAATTCAAGACCTTTTCTTACTTTTTTCCTTTCTCATATTCTCCTCCTAAAATGAAAATCCACTGTAGTAAGAGTTGAAGAACACTGAAAAAACAATCCTGACCATAGAATTTGATTGAAAACCAAAAAAAACCCATCCATGCACAGATGGGCACACTGGTGAATTCAATAAAATATATAAGAAAGAAATAATCAGTTCTCTACAACCTCTGCCAGGACAGAGGCAAAGGGAATACTTCCTAACTTATTTTATGAGACCAGCATTATCCTTATACCAAAATCACACAAAGACATTACAAGAAAAGAAAACTACAGACAATATCTCTTGGAAGTAACCATGATGGCCTTCAGTAGGTAAAGGGATAAATAAACTGTGGTACATCAGACAATGGAATATTATTCAGCACTAAGACAAAATAACTTATCAAGCCATGAAACGATATTATTTAGATACAGTTGATACAACAAGCAATGCATTCCTATATTTTTAAATGTCTTGAAATTTTAATCATATACATGGATAAACAACTTTTAAAATCATACTTAAGTTTATGAATCACATGAACTAACAATTATTATAACTAAAATGTGAATTCAAAATGTGAGTTCTTGCAGTAGCTGTAATGGATCAAAAACGCATTCTTGGGGTTTCCCCTGGTGGTCCAGTGGGTAAGGACACTGCCTTGGAGTGCAAGGGGCGCCGGTTCGAGCCCTGGCCTGGGAAGATCCCACGTGCCGCAGAGCGGCCGGACGGATGTGTCCAATCACCAAGCCAGAGCTCTGGAGCGCATGCGCCCAGAGCCGGCGCTCTGCGACGACAGACGCCACCGCGATGGGAGGCCCACAGGAGCCAAAGAACAAAGACGGATGCAAATAGAGAAATGAAAGACCAATAGAAGTGGCCCACCTGCTCTCCTCCCTCCCCAACCCGACCCCCGCCCAAAATAAATAAACAAATCTTAAAAAAAAAAAAAGTTCATTCTTTCCTTCTCTGTTGAATAAGGAACAATCACTCACTCACACACACACACACACACACACACATATTACTAATCAGCCCAAAAAGTATTTTTCTTCCGTTAACAGAGACTTAGGGAAATTCAAGACCTTTTCTTACTTTTTTCCTTTCTCATATTCTCCTCCTAAAATGAAAATCCACTGTAGTAAGAGTTGAAGAACACTGAAAAAACAATCCTGACCATAGAATTTGATAGATTAGGTCTGAATTATTACTTAAACTTCCAGCTGTAAAACCAAATCCCTGCTACAAATTTATCTAGGCTTTTTTTATTACGTGTTTCTCCCGCTGCAGGCATAAATATCATTCAAGTCTTCCTGCATGTGTGTCCTTCTTAGATAGATGGCTTAGTACCAAAATGTTTTTATTCTTTCAGAGTAAGCACAATTTCCAAATTTTATGTAGTCTGATAAACATGCTATGAAAGATTGGTCAGCCCTGATGCAGACAGCCAAGTTCTACAATAGAAAGAAGATAAGGTGTTGGCAAAAGAATTTGTCCTCTATCTCTACCTGGAAACACTAGATATTGTGAATTCTAGGAGTCAGGGGCAGTGACTTACAATGAGGGAATTACTCACACCAATAGAATATCGGTGATGTAGAAAACAAACTGCCTTTGGTTCAGGATTCACTTGTTAATACCATCCATTTCCTGACTCCCATAGAGGAGTGGGAGAAATATAGGACCATGAATCTATATGAATCTGAGCCCTATATAGTTCAATTATGCCTTTAACAGTGAGTGGTTGGTTTCCATATGCAATGAATAAAGAGGAGATATAGTAATTCTCATCAATACAATTCATCTCCTCATTCTACACAAATTCAGCCTTCTAGGTGGACCCTCTATGCATCCAGAGTAAGGCTGTCAATACTTGATACAATTCACCTTTAAAAATCTGTACAAATGGGCTTCCCTGGTGGTCCAGTGGGTAAACAGTCTGCCTTGCAGTGCAAAGGGCGCTGGTTCGATCCCTGGTCTGGGAAGATCCCACATGCCCTGGTGTGGCTTGACCAGTGTGTCCAATTATGACCCAGTGCTCTGGAATGCATGTGCCCAGAGCTGGTGCTCTGCAATAAGAGAGGCCACTGCAGTGGAAGGCCCACACAGGTCTAAGGGTAAAGATGGATGAAAGTAAATAAATAAATAAATTAATTAAAGAGGCCAAAATTAAAAAAAAAAAAATGTACAAATACTTTTTGCTCAGGCTTCCCTCTGCACTCCATATTCTCTCAGCCCTGTCTGATTCTCCTGGTTCCTTCCCATTCCCTCTTAGTTAGACTTTCTCTACTTAGAGTGAGGACCTAGCTGTTTATTTCACTTGAACTGGACTTCACTCTGTCCCCTTGTTGTTCAGTCACTAGGTCATGTCTGACTCTTTGTGACCCCATGGACTGCAGCACGCCAGGCTTCCCTGTCCTTCACCATCTCCCAGAGTTTGCTCAGACTCATTTCTGTTGAGTTGGTGATGCCGTCTCCTAGATGCAGCTTTTTAGACCACTGACCTCAGTTTTTGGAGTTTCCGTTGTCACATCAAATCCAGGTCCTATAACTGTAACCCCAACACAAACCTCAGGAAGAGCTTCAGTTTTTTCTCTAGGAAAGTGCAGGGTACAAGGAGATAGAAGCAGTCTGTGTCCCTAAGTCAAAGGCCCCACTGATTTAAGAATAATGAAAAGTGGAGGGAGATGTTTCACACATGACCTTCAACTGTAATAGGTATTTACCCTCAGAAACATAAGACTGCAAAGAAAACAAAGGCATCTTTGAACAGAGGAAAAGTACCATGTAATACACTTTCATTCAAACACTGCTCTCCCAACCAAAGCAAACCTATAAGTTTTCAATTATGCCTTTAACAGTGAGTGGTTGGTTTCCATATGCAATGAATAAAGAGGAGATATAGTAATTCTCATCAATACAATTCATCTCCTCATTCTACACAAATTCAGCCTTCTAGGTGGACCCTCTATGCATCCAGAGTAAGGCTGTCAATACTTGATACAATTCACCTTTAAAAATCTGTACAAATGGGCTTCCCTGGTGGTCCAGTGGGTAAACAGTCTGCCTTGCAGTGCAAAGGGCGCTGGTTCGATCCCTGGTCTGGGAAGATCCCACATGCCCTGGCGTGGCTTGACCAGTGTGTCCAATTATGACCCAGTGCTCTGGAATGCATGTGCCCAGAGCTGGTGCTCTGCAATAAGAGAGGCCACTGCAGTGGAAGGCCCACACAGGTCTAAGGGTAAAGATGGATGAAAGTAAATAAATAAATAAATTAATTAAAGAGGCCAAAATTAAAAAAAAAAAAATGTACAAATACTTTTTGCTCAGGCTTCCCTCTGCACTCCATATTCTCTCAGCCCTGTCTGATTCTCCTGGTTCCTTCCCATTCCCTCTTAGTTAGACTTTCTCTACTTAGAGTGAGGACCTAGCTGTTTATTTCACTTGAACTGGACTTCACTCTGTCCCCTTGTTGTTCAGTCACTAGGTCATGTCTGACTCTTTGTGACCCCATGGACTGCAGCACGCCAGGCTTCCCTGTCCTTCACCATCTCCCAGAGTTTGCTCAGACTCATTTCTGTTGAGTTGGTGATGCCGTCTCCTAGATGCAGCTTTTTAGACCACTGACCTCAGTTTTTGGAGTTTCCGTTGTCACATCAAATCCAGGTCCTATAACTGTAACCCCAACACAAACCTCAGGAAGAGCTTCAGTTTTTTCTCTAGGAAAGTGCAGGGTACAAGGAGATAGAAGCAGTCTGTGTCCCTAAGTCAAAGGCCCCACTGATTTAAGAATAATGAAAAGTGGAGGGAGATGTTTCACACATGACCTTCAACTGTAATAGGTATTTACCCTCAGAAACATAAGACTGCAAAGAAAACAAAGGCATCTTTGAACAGAGGAAAAGTACCATGTAATACACTTTCATTCAAACACTGCTCTCACCAGCATAACCCTTCATGAAAGTGCTCAAAAAATTAATCTTTTTAATTAAACTTTTAAAATAAATCTATTTAAAGAGCTGAGTTAAAATTTAAATTTTCAGATTACAGTTTAAGTAACACCATGGAACAGCTTAAAAGAAGCTGAATTGGGATTCTACGATCTACGTCACACCCAAACCTATCAGAGTGATTTCAAATACATTCCTAAATTGTATCCCAACCCACCAAACCAGAATCTCCACGAATCAGAATAAGAAGAATGTTTAACAAGGGGTGCTAGTGGTCCCTGAAGAACCCTCTGCTGATCTCTGCTCTAAGAGGGAGGCTGCAATTCCCCATTGTGTGCCTTGTCTCAAAACTGCCATGAAAACAAGGAATCAAAATGCCAACTCCAAGTGGCAATCAAAACAAAAGACCTACTATAAAATTGGGATTGACTTTGGTCGATCAAAATGTTTTAGATATAATCTTGTTGTAGAGAGACAAAATTGGAAGACAAGTGGTCTGATTGCAATCCAGGTTCATCACACCTTAGCTCTATGACACTGAGGAATTTCCTCCATTTTTCATTCTGCTTAGCTGAAAAACCCAGAAATAATATTAGTATCTATGTCATAGAATCATTGTCAAATTGCTACAAATAATTCCTAGCATATAGGAAGCATTAAAGAATCTGAGCTGTAACTAATATGAACACCATAGCTCTGGAGTTAAACAGTTGGAATGACACTAAGTTCAAGTTAATATAAATCAGGGTATGAAATATTACATATTACTTAGACTTCTCTGGTGGTCCCTGTGGGAGACTGGCAAACTGATCCTAAGAAGAGTCCCAGTAGGACTTCCCTAGCAGTCCAGTAGCTAAGACTTCCCCTTCCAATGCAGGGAGGTGCAGGTTTAATCCCTGGTCAGGCTGCTGAGTTCCCACATGCCTCACGGCCAAAAAAATCAAAACATAAAACAGAGGTAATATTGCTACAAATTCAGTAAAATCTTTACAAAATAGTCCATAGCAAAAACAAAAGCCCAAATGTTGCAAATTACTATTTCCTTTCACAGACATTCAAATGCCCTTTTAGTTTATCAGAAACAAAAATGGTGGTGGCGGTTTAGTTGCCAAGATGCATTAGAGTCTTGCAGCCCCATGGACTTGGCTAAGAGGGAAATGTTCACGTGCAAAAGTACAGAATAAAAGCAAAGCATATATATCACTTTGGGGGGGGCGGTGGGTGGGTTGGGGAGGGACAAGGGCGGGCGAGCCACTTCTATTGGTCTTTCATTTCTCTATTTTCATCCGTCTTTGTTCTCTGGCCCGTGTGGGCCTCCCATCGCAGTGGCCTGTGTTGTTGCAGCACCGGCTCTGGGCGCATGCACTCCAGAGTTCTGGCTCGGTAATTGGACACATCAGTCCAGCCGCTCCGCGGCATGTGGGATCTTCTCAGGCCAGGGATCAAACCGGCGCCCCTTGCACTGCAAGGCGGTGTCCTTACCCACTGGACCACCAGGGAAGCCCTATACCACTTCTGACACATTCTTGTTCAAGCTTCCCAGGTGGTGACAGTGGTAAAAGAACACCCCTGCCAGTTGAAGGAGGCATAAGAGATTCAGGTTCCATCCCTGGATCAGGATGATCCCCTGATAGAGGGCATGGCAACCACTCCAGTCCTCTTGCCTGGGAAGTCCCATGGACAGAGGAGCCTGGCAGACTACAATCCACAGAGTCACAAAGAGTCGGACACGACTGAAGCAACTTAGCACACACACGTAGCATACACATATGTATATATGTATATATACATCCTGTATACATGTATACTTCCAAGACTAGTAAAACTGAGCACATAACTTTTAAAACGTAGAGAGAGGCTTAAGTGGATTTATTTTCAAGTTGTTTGTTTTGGTCTAGAGAATCTTAATTTCTCAAAAGAATTCTTGCCCAAGTAAATATGCCCCATGACACACGAATGATAAATTCATACTGTGGAATATTTTCTTGCCAAACAACAGTTATCAACTGCTTAAATACAGTCCCACAGGGTAGAAGAACACCGTGGTCAAGTCCTGTGTTTCTCGTTTCTGTCATTTAATTGCTCTGTATTTGTATCTGGCTTTACCATAGGAAAGTTTGATGCATGGAATCTGTCTCAAAGCTGAGAATAACAGACTCTCTTCTTTCAGATTTATTCTATACAGCATAATTTTCTGGGGGGAAAATGTGTAAAACTGCTTTGTTGGCAATATATATAGAATCAGAGGTAAAATAATAAAAAGAAACATTGTCCAAGGGAAACTTCAGTGACAGAGAGAAACCCTCTGTCAGATATATTTCACTTTATTTAAACACGTCATTTCTTATTTATAGCTTTTTAGAGTATAGAGGTGAATTCAAAAAGTGAATTCATTAAGTAGGGATATTTGAGATTCATGTACACATGTCAAAAATTTATTGTGTTAAGAATTGAGGAAACCTACTAACTCCCACCCTTTCAAAAAAAAATGCAGGCTACCGGATCTCCTTTTATTTATTTATTTATTTATTTTTATTTTGGGTGGGAGTCGGGTTGGGGAAGGAGGGGAGCAGGTGGGCCACTTCTGTTGGTCTTTCGTTTCTCTATGTTCATCCGTCTTTGTTCTTTGGCTCTTGTGGGCCTCCCATCGCGGTGGCGTCTGTCGTTGCAGAACGCCGGCTCTGGGCGCATGTGCTCCAGAGCTCTGGCTTGGTAATTGGACACATCAGTCCAGCTGCTCCGCAGCACGTGGGATCTTCCCAGGCCAGGGCTCAAACCGGCGCCCCTTGCACTGCAAGGCAGTGTCCTTACCGACTGGGCCACCAGGGGAAGCCCCTGATCTCCTTTTAAATTCTAGATCAATTTTGTGATTTTACCCTCTACCTTTTTATGAATGTATAAGTTCTTAAACTAAAGCTACAGAATTACAGAAATCCTTCAATCTTACAATGGATAAAGTAAGTAGGACAACACAAAAGACCTCGAATAGCCAAAGCAATTCTGAGGAAGAAGAATGGAGCTGGTGGGATCAGCCTCCCCAACTTCAGACTCTACTACAAAGCAACAGTCCTCAAGACAGTATGGTACTGGCACAAAAACAGAAATATTGACCAATGGAACAAGATTGAGAACCCAGAGATAAACCCACGCAACTATGGGTACCTTATTTTTGACAAAGGAGGCGAACATATAAAATGGGACAAAGACAGCCTCTTCAACAAATGGTGCTGGGAAAATTGGACAGCTACATGCAAAAATATGAAGTTGGAACATTCCCTGACACCATACACAAAGATCAACTCAAAATGGATTAAAGACCTAAATGTAAGACCAGAAACCATCAAACTCTTAGAGGAGAATACAGGCAAAACCCTCAAGGACATCAATCAAAGCAAGATCTTCTCTGACCCACCTACTACAATAGCGGGACTAAAAAGACAAATGAACATGTGGGACCTCATGAAACTTAAAAGCTTTTGTACAGCAAAAGAAATTACAAAAAAGCTGAACAGACAGCCCACAGAATGGGAGAAAATCATAGCAAATGAAACAACAGACAAAGAATTAATCTCCAAAATCTACAAGCAACTCAGACAACTCAGCACTGGAAAAATGAACAACCCAATCAAAAAATGGGAAAAGGACTGAAACAGACACCTCTCCAAAGACGACACACAGATGGCCCAAAAGCACATGAAACGATGCTCAACTTTGCTTATAATTAGAGAAATGCAAATCAAAACTACAATGAGGTATCACCTCACACCCGTCAGAATGGCCATCATCCACAAATCGACAGACAATAAATGCTGGAGAGGGTGCGGAGAAAAGGGAACACTCCTGCAGTGCTGGTGGGAGTGTAAATTGATACAGCCTCTATGGAAGACAGTCTGGAGATTTCTTAAAAAACTAAAAATAGAAGCACCATATGACCCAGCAATCCCACTCTTAGGCTTATACCCTGATGAAATCAAATCTGAAAGAAGCACCTGTACCCCAATGTTCATTGCAGCTCTCTATACAATAGCTGGAACACGGAAGCAACCTAGATGCCCATCGACGAACGGATGGATACAAAAGCTCTGGGACATATATACAATGGAACACTACACAGTTGTAAAGAGAAATGCAGAAGAATCAGCCCTAATGAGGTGGCTGAATCTAGAACGTATCATCAAAAGTGAAGTCAGTCAAAAAGAGAAGGACAAATACAGTATATTAACACATATATATGGAATCTAGTAGGATGGTGATGATGGCACATGCAGTGAAGCGACGGAAAGACAGACGTGGGCAGTGGACATATGGGCATTGTGGGGAAGGAACAGAGGGTGTGAGGCGTAAAGGAAGTAGCATGAAGGCCTGTACTATCATAAGTGAAGAAAACAGCCATAGTCATTGCTCTGTGAGAAAAGGGGATCCTTCAGGGGTACTGTATGACAGTCTGGAGGGGTGGGAAGGGGGGGATATACATATGACTAATCTGGGAACATACATATCTGTAAACAACAAAACTTTGGAAAAGTTAAAAGTAAAATAAAGGTTTTAAAAAAGAAAAGGAAAAAAAAAAAGTAAGGAGGAGGACTAAAATGGGCTTGTTTCTCAATCCGCAAAAAATTAACACAGAATATTGATTACTACTACTTTACTTGTTATTACTGTCCTCATTTTTCTCTTAAAATTTCTCTTACTTACAATATAAAACATGTTAAAAAGAAACACAAGACATACATACATCAAAGGACGTTCGAAAATATTCAAAGCAGTGCTATTCACAATAGTGCTAAGCGAGAAGTGATCCAAATGTCTAGCAACAAGAGAATGGATAAGTTAATTCTCACACGGTCATACAATGAGATACTACAGATCAAAGAAAACAATCAGAAAAATCAAAACATGAGTATTACAAACATAATAATAGACAAAGGGACAATAAGAATTTAATATCTGTTGCTATTTCCATAAAATACAAAATAGGTATAATTGATTAACTTTAGAGATAAAGATAATAATTTGCAGGGCATAGTGAGTTTTTTCAGTGGTAGCTGTATTTTTTATCAGAATATTAACTCCTTTACAGTGTTAGTTTCCTCTGCACAACAACGTAGAGCAGCTATATGTACACGTATACCCTCTCCCTCAAGAACCTCCCTCCCACCCCCTCACCCCTGTCTCACCCATCTAGGTTATCACAGAGCACCAAGCTGAGATCCCTGTGCTATCCAACAGCTTCCCAATAGCTAACTATTTTAATTAACTAGTTAGTTAATTAACTAATTTAATTAACTAACTAATTTAAATCTACCTTGAGGGTTCCTATTCTGACAAAGTATCTCCCTAGCTTTCCAAATATGTCCCTCTTTCTTAAAGGCAAACAGCATGTGGACACTGGCAACGATGTCTTGAAGGATCTTGACCAAGAAAGGTGATGCCAAATAGGGGCTTCCCCTGCAAAATAGGGCTGAGTCTGAAAAAGCGTTAAAATAATTTTGCCATAAACCATATGGCTTGCCAAAGGGACTAGGAGGGTGTGGAGGTCTCAAAATGAGACTGTCTAAGAATAACCGTCTAGAGAATTCACTGGTGGTCCTGTGGTTGGGAGCCCAGTGCTTCCATTGCAGAGGGCAGAGATCTGATCCCTGATTAGGATCTCACATGCTGCATGGTATGGTCAAATAAATACATAAGAATCATTTAATATATCACAGCGAGGAGGCAGCGTTTAGACTCCTGTGATGAAAGAGGGCTTAACGTTCAGCCGGTGTGAGCCAAAGGAAAAGAGCCCAGCTAAGGAAAAGGGACTCTCTTTTCCCCTCTAACCCTATTCTCCTGGCTTAGCCCCTCAGCTAACCAGAAGGGAGAGTAGGAGGAGGAGGAATGTGAAGAAATAATTACTGCCCAGTCATTGAGCCCCAGACCGAGTTGGACAAGAGTGGGAGCTGAGGCTGGTGAGGAGACGGGGTAATGGTTAAGCCTTTGAGTATTACAAACATAATAATAGACAAAGGGACAATAAGAATTTAATATCTGTTGCTATTTCCATAAAATACAAAATAGGTATAATTGATTAACTTTAGAGATAAAGATAATAATTTGCAGGGCATAGTGAGTTTTTTCAGTGGTAGCTGTATTTTTTATCAGAATATTAACTCCTTTACAGTGTTAGTTTCCTCTGCACAACAACGTAGAGCAGCTATATGTACACGTATACCCTCTCCCTCAAGAACCTCCCTCCCACCCCCTCACCCCTGTCTCACCCATCTAGGTTATCACAGAGCACCAAGCTGAGATCCCTGTGCTATCCAACAGCTTCCCAATAGCTAACTATTTTAATTAACTAGTTAGTTAATTAACTAATTTAATTAACTAACTAATTTAAATCTACCTTGAGGGTTCCTATTCTGACAAAGTATCTCCCTAGCTTTCCAAATATGTCCCTCTTTCTTAAAGGCAAACAGCATGTGGACACTGGCAACGATGTCTTGAAGGATCTTGACCAAGAAAGGTGATGCCAAATAGGGGCTTCCCTGCAAAATAGGGCTGAGTCTGAAAAAGCGTTAAAATAATTTTGCCATAAACCATATGGCTTGCCAAAGGGACTAGGAGGGTGTGGAGGTCTCAAAATGAGACTGTCTAAGAATAACCGTCTAGAGAATTCACTGGTGGTCCTGTGGTTGGGAGCCCAGTGCTTCCATTGCAGAGGGCAGAGATCTGATCCCTGATTAGGATCTCACATGCTGCATGGTATGGTCAAATAAATACATAAGAATCATTTAATATATCACAGCGAGGAGGCAGCGTTTAGACTCCTGTGATGAAAGAGGGCTTAACGTTCAGCCGGTGTGAGCCAAAGGAAAAGAGCCCAGCTAAGGAAAAGGGACTCTCTTTTCCCCTCTAACCCTATTCTCCTGGCTTAGCCCCTCAGCTAACCAGAAGGGAGAGTAGGAGGAGGAGGAATGTGAAGAAATAATTACTGCCCAGTCATTGAGCCCCAGACCGAGTTGGACAAGAGTGGGAGCTGAGGCTGGTGAGGAGACGGGGTAATGGTTAAGCCTTTGAGCTTCCAGTGTAAGGGCATGGACTAGATCCTCGGTCAGGGAACTAAGATCCCACACACTACGGCACAGGCCAAAAATAAAAAATAAAAAATTTTGATTTAAAAATCAAAACAGAGAAAATTTTTTAATTGGGTATAAGATTAAAACTGTAGCCTGGGTTGGATATATTTTTAGCATATTTCTTAGTATATTACTTTGAAAATAAGGAAATCCTCAAAGCTGAAATTTACTAAAGGTTATAGGATCTCCTGGAGCTGTCATTCACAGAAAGGGAGTTGTCGTGGTGCATTTTTGAAGATGAGGGGAAACAGGGAGGAGGGTAGAGCCTGGTCACTCCTACCTGAACAATTCTAAGTCCAGGCCATTTAGTAAACAGGTTACATTTAGAATAAACCCTCATTTGCTATTGCAAACTGTTTCTTTATTCTGTGAAAGAGCCCAAACAAAAGAGTTCCAGGATTTTCATTTAGTGTATCAATTGTGTAGATAACTTGTTAGATAAATAAGGACATGCATCTTGTTATAGCTTATCTTCTTTTTTAAAAAAAATTCAAACTCTAAATCAGTGGAAGATTATGTATTATCATTTTCACCAGATTTTTGGGGAGGTGGGGCAGAAAAAAATAAATTCCAATTTTATTTTTTAAATTATAGAAAGAAAGCAGTAAGTATAAAAACTACAGGTATTCTTTGAGTTCATACATTCCTTATTCAGAAACTTAGCAGAGCACAGGCTTTGCAGTACTTTCTATAAGTATTTACTTCATAGTAAGCAAATACTGTTGTGTTCACTTACCCAGGCTAAAGTGTGATAGACACATACACACACAAAGCTTTTGTTAGGAAAATTTATGTTTAATAAAATTACATGAATTTTCAATAACATGAACTGAATTTTTGGTTCTTGTCTTCCATAGCCAACAGAAAAATTTTCCTACACCAACATTAGACTATGTCTCACTGTGTATTATCAAGGGGATGAAATCTACAGTCTATATACACAGACATGCAAAAATGTGATTTTCTGTATTTTAAATTACTTACTTCATCTTGGCTCTCAAGTTTCCCCTCCAACTTTGCCAACTAAATGTACCCTGGTGGTTTTATTTGAAAATTGTCTATTTAGAGTAATTACTCATTTCCAGATTTGTGCTTTCCCTGAAAGAGATTTCCAGATTTTTTTCTCAACACAGCCTTTTCGTAAGACAAACGTAAATTTCCAATCAGCAAAGGGTAGAAAGAGTCTGATCCTTACGATTTTCTCTGACTGGACAACTCATCCCATTTGGTCAGAGCACTGACCCCTGTTCTCATTGTATGTGTTAAGATGTTCCCTGGCATGTCTGGTCACTGCTTACCCTAATGTAACATCCACAAGGATGTGGTTGCTCCTACTTGGTCTATTTAGAATTAGTCTCATCTGTGCTGCTGAAAATCATAGAACTTTGCTTTGCCTCTGAAATGCCGACAAACTCTATGGCCTCATTTTCCCAACCTCAGTTTCCTTATGACTGGTTCTCTCAACACTTTCTTTTGCCCCCAAGGTTCTCTGTTGTGAGCAAGAGTTCATTTTTTTAATACTTGTTAGATAAATAAGGACATGCATCTTGTTATAGCTTATCTTCTTTTTTAAAAAAAATTCAAACTCTAAATCAGTGGAAGATTATGTATTATCATTTTCACCAGATTTTTGGGGAGGTGGGGCAGAAAAAAATAAATTCCAATTTTATTTTTTAAATTATAGAAAGAAAGCAGTAAGTATAAAAACTACAGGTATTCTTTGAGTTCATACATTCCTTATTCAGAAACTTAGCAGAGCACAGGCTTTGCAGTACTTTCTATAAGTATTTACTTCATAGTAAGCAAATACTGTTGTGTTCACTTACCCAGGCTAAAGTGTGATAGACACATACACACACAAAGCTTTTGTTAGGAAAATTTATGTTTAATAAAATTACATGAATTTTCAATAACATGAACTGAATTTTTGGTTCTTGTCTTCCATAGCCAACAGAAAAATTTTCCTACACCAACATTAGACTATGTCTCACTGTGTATTATCAAGGGATGAAATCTACAGTCTATATACACAGACATGCAAAAATGTGATTTTCTGTATTTTAAATTACTTACTTCATCTTGGCTCTCAAGTTTCCCCTCCAACTTTGCCAACTAAATGTACCCTGGTGGTTTTATTTGAAAATTGTCTATTTAGAGTAATTACTCATTTCCAGATTTGTGTTTTCCCCTGAAAGAGATTTCCAGATTTTTTTCTCAACACAGCCTTTTCGTAAGACAAACGTAAATTTCCAATCAGCAAAGGGTAGAAAGAGTCTGATCCTTACGATTTTCTCTGACTGGACAACTCATCCCATTTGGTCAGAGCACTGACCCCTGTTCTCATTGTATGTGTTAAGATGTTCCCTGGCATGTCTGGTCACTGCTTACCCTAATGTAACATCCACAAGGATGTGGTTGCTCCTACTTGGTCTATTTAGAATTAGTCTCATCTGTGCTGCTGAAAATCATAGAACTTTGCTTTGCCTCTGAAATGCCGACAAACTCTATGGCCTCATTTTCCCAACCTCAGTTTCCTTATGACTGGTTCTCTCAACACTTTCTTTTGCCATCCCTCAAGGTTCTCTGTTGTGAGCAAGAGAAGGAGACTCTTCCTGAATTGGGCAGTGAGGGCAAGGGAGAACAGCTAAGGAAGATTTTGCATGTCTTAAGGAAACACTGAGATGATTATAAACCAGACTTGAATCTGGGCTTCTGGAAATGGGATCCAAACTATGTCACAGGGCTTCTACTGAGTAGAATATAGTTGGAGGCAGCAGGTCAACAATTCCCACTGAGGTAGCTAAAAGAAAATAATGAGTGAATGAATTATAAGAATTATACTCTTAAAAACATAATAGAGCTGTGAAAACAAAGAGCACTGTAAGGACGAAAATTCTTGTCCTTCCCAAGTGAGCTGATCATCTTTTTCTGTCTGAGTGAATTTGTTGATTTTTAAGAGCCATCCTGAGGAGCCAGCTTGGATGAGCTAGAGGTATTTTACTGAGGAAAAGGAATACAGAGAACTTGAAAGTTCACATGGATTAGAATGATACATCAGATGACTAGCTCAGTTCCATTCAGTTCAGTCAGTCATTTGTGTCCGACTCTTTGCAATCCCATAGGCTGCAGCATGCCGGTCGTTCATGATCTCCTGGAGTCTGCTCAAATTCATGTCCATTGATTTAGTGATGCCATCCAACCATCTTGTCCTCTGTCATCTCCTTCTCCTTTCACCTTCTATTTTTCCCAACATCAGACTGTTTTCCAATGAGTCATCTCTTGGCATCTGGTGCCCAAAGTATTTTGGAGCTTCAGCGTCAGCATGAGTACTTCAATGAATATTCAGGGTTGCAGTCTGATCCTTACGATTTTCTCTGACTGGACAACTCATCCCATTTGGTCAGAGCACTGACCCCTGTTCTCATTGTATGTGTTAAGATGTTCCCTGGCATGTCTGGTCACTGCTTACCCTAATGTAACATCCACAAGGATGTGGTTGCTCCTACTTGGTCTATTTAGAATTAGTCTCATCTGTGCTGCTGAAAATCATAGAACTTTGCTTTGCCTCTGAAATGCCGACAAACTCTATGGCCTCATTTTCCCAACCTCAGTTTCCTTATGACTGGTTCTCTCAACACTTTCTTTTGCCATCCCTCAAGGTTCTCTGTTGTGAGCAAGAGAAGGAGACTCTTCCTGAATTGGGCAGTGAGGGCAAGGGAGAACAGCTAAGGAAGATTTTGCATGTCTTAAGGAAACACTGAGATGATTATAAACCAGACTTGAATCTGGGCTTCTGGAAATGGGATCCAAACTATGTCACAGGGCTTCTACTGAGTAGAATATAGTTGGAGGCAGCAGGTCAACAATTCCCACTGAGGTAGCTAAAAGAAAATAATGAGTGAATGAATTATAAGAATTATACTCTTAAAAACATAATAGAGCTGTGAAAACAAAGAGCACTGTAAGGACGAAAATTCTTGTCCTTCCCAAGTGAGCTGATCATCTTTTTCTGTCTGAGTGAATTTGTTGATTTTTAAGAGCCATCCTGAGGAGCCAGCTTGGATGAGCTAGAGGTATTTTACTGAGGAAAAGGAATACAGAGAACTTGAAAGTTCACATGGATTAGAATGATACATCAGATGACTAGCTCAGTTCCATTCAGTTCAGTCAGTCATTTGTGTCCGACTCTTTGCAATCCCATAGGCTGCAGCATGCCGGTCGTTCATGATCTCCTGGAGTCTGCTCAAATTCATGTCCATTGATTTAGTGATGCCATCCAACCATCTTGTCCTCTGTCATCTCCTTCTCCTTTCACCTTCTATTTTTCCCAACATCAGACTGTTTTCCAATGAGTCATCTCTTGGCATCTGGTGCCCAAAGTATTTTGGAGCTTCAGCGTCAGCATGAGTACTTCCAATGAATATTCAGGGTTGATTTCCTTAAAGACTGATCAGTTTGATCTCCTTGCAGTCCAAGGGACTCTCAAGAGCCTTCTCTAACACCACAGTGCAAAGGCATCAATTCTTCAGTGCTCAGCCTTCTTTATGGTCCAGCTCTCACATCCATACATGACTAGTGGGAAAATCATAGCTTTGACTATATGTAGTTTTGTTGGCAAAATAATGTCTATGCTTTCTAATAAGCTGTCTAGGTTTGTCATAGCTTATCTTCTAAGGAGTAAGCATTTTTTTAATTCCATGATTACAGGCACCATTCAGAGTGATTTTGGAGCCCAAGAAAATAAAGTCTGTCACTGTTTTCACTGTTTGCCCAGCTATTTACCATGAACTGATGGGACCAGATAACATGATCTTCCTTTTTTGAATGTGGAGTTTTAAGACAGATTTTTCACTCTCCTCTTTCACCTTCATCAAGAGGCTCTTTAGCTGCTCTTTGATTTCTGCCATAGGGTGGTGTCATCTGCCACCTGAGGTTATTGATATTTCTCCCAGCAATTTTGTTCCAGCTTCTGCTTCATCCAAACTGGCATTTCACATGATGTACTCTGTGTATAAATTAAATATGCAGGTTGATAATACACAGCCTTGATGTACTCCTTTCCTGTTGTTCCATGTCTAGTTCTAACTGTTGCTTCTTGTCCTACATACAGGTTTTGCAGGAAGCAGATAAAGTGGTCTGGTATTCCCACTTCTTTCAGAATTTTCCACAGTTTGTTGTGATCCACACGGTCAAATGCTTTAGCATAGTCAATGAAGCAGAAGTAGATGTTTCTCTCGAATTTCCTTGCTCTATGACCCAATGGATGTTAGCAATTTGATCTATGGTTCCTTTGCCCTTTCTAAATCCAGCTTGCACATCTGGAAGTTTGCAGTTCACATACTGTTGAAGCCTAGATTGGAGGATTTTAAGCATTACTTTGCTAGCATGTGAAATGAGTCCAATGGTGTGAATGAATTTGCTTCCAACATCAGACTGTTTTCCAATGAGTCATCTCTTGGCATCTGGTGCCCAAAGTATTTTGGAGCTTCAGCGTCAGCATGAGTACTTCCAATGAATATTCAGGGTTGATTTCCTTAAAGACTGATCAGTTTGATCTCCTTGCAGTCCAAGGGACTCTCAAGAGCCTTCTCTAACACCACAGTGCAAAGGCATCAATTCTTCAGTGCTCAGCCTTCTTTATGGTCCAGCTCTCACATCCATACATGACTAGTGGGAAAATCATAGCTTTGACTATATGTAGTTTTGTTGGCAAAATAATGTCTATGCTTTCTAATAAGCTGTCTAGGTTTGTCATAGCTTATCTTCTAAGGAGTAAGCATTTTTTTAATTCCATGATTACAGGCACCATTCAGAGTGATTTTGGAGCCCAAGAAAATAAAGTCTGTCACTGTTTTCACTGTTTGCCCAGCTATTTACCATGAACTGATGGGACCAGATAACATGATCTTCCTTTTTTGAATGTGGAGTTTTAAGACAGATTTTTCACTCTCCTCTTTCACCTTCATCAAGAGGCTCTTTAGCTGCTCTTTGATTTCTGCCATAGGGTGGTGTCATCTGCCACCTGAGGTTATTGATATTTCTCCCAGCAATTTTGTTCCAGCTTCTGCTTCATCCAAACTGGCATTTCACATGATGTACTCTGTGTATAAATTAAATATGCAGGTTGATAATACACAGCCTTGATGTACTCCTTTCCTGTTGTTCCATGTCTAGTTCTAACTGTTGCTTCTTGTCCTACATACAGGTTTTGCAGGAAGCAGATAAAGTGGTCTGGTATTCCCACTTCTTTCAGAATTTTCCACAGTTTGTTGTGATCCACACGGTCAAATGCTTTAGCATAGTCAATGAAGCAGAAGTAGATGTTTCTCTCGAATTTCCTTGCTCTATGACCCAATGGATGTTAGCAATTTGATCTATGGTTCCTTTGCCCTTTCTAAATCCAGCTTGCACATCTGGAAGTTTGCAGTTCACATACTGTTGAAGCCTAGATTGGAGGATTTTAAGCATTACTTTGCTAGCATGTGAAATGAGTCCAATGGTGTGATAGCTTGAACATTCTTTGGCATTACCTTTCTTTGGTATTGGAATGAAAATTGGCCTTTTCTAGTCCTGAGGCAACTGCTGAGATTTCCAAATATGTCTGGCAGTGAAAGTAAAGTCCAAATTTGGAAAGAACAATATTGCATTGGGACCCGGAATGTTAGGTCCATGAATCAAGGTAAATTGGAAGTGGTCAAATAGGAGATGGCAAGAATGAATACTGTCATTTTAGAAATCAGTAAATTAAAATGGTCAGGAATTGAAAATTTTAATTCAGATGACTAGAATAATCCTTAAATCATGATCTGTTTTTCCCCCAAAGGATACTTCTTGAGTTTTGGAGTAGCAAAAGAGCCAGATGTTCTAGGCTGGAAACAAAGTAATATCCAACTAGACTAGAGAAAGAAAGCCTGCCTCAAACATACAGTAGTCTTCCCTTCAGAATCTTGCTCTGATTTTGAAACTTATGACAGGAAACCAATGAAGCAGTCTCAAAAAATCTGAAAGGTACAAATGAATCTCTCAGTTTCTCAGGAATGAAAATATGGAGATTTTCCAGGTTCTCAGTCACAAGCATGGGAGGACACTACCCAAGGAAAAGGATCAAAACACAGATTAGCCGGGTCTTCCTAAAATTGCAACCAAAACCAATCAACTGCAATCCTGGGCTGGACTGTGATAATGGTTCCTCCTATTATCTGCCTAACAGAGTAAAGGAGATATCATCTCTGGACATTCTGGATCTAAAATATACAATTGGAAATTAATATCTAGTGAGAGGTGCTTAACAGCAAAGTGGACACGGCAAAAGGTAAGATTATTGAACTCACAGGTAGGTCAATAGAAAATACGCAATTTGAGGCACAGAGTGAGAGACCAAAAAACAAAACAAACAAACCTACAGGGCATAAGAAATATGTAAAACAGTCAAAAGCTCTAATGTAAACTGATGTCCCAAAACAGAAGAATTGGATAAATAGAGACAGAAGTTATATTTAAAGAGGTAACAGCCAAGACTTCTGTAAAACTAATAATAATAATAAAAAAATAGCCACAAAAACGTTCATGAAGTCCAGCAAGCCTACAGCAAAATACAGACAAACACATCTTGGCTCATAACAAACTGCTGAACTTCCAAGACATAAAATGTAACTTAAAAGCAAGTGGAGAGAAAAAAAAGATACATTATTTCCATGAGTGCAACAGAAAGACTAACAACTAACTTTCCAATGACACTATGGAACCTAGAAGGCAATGAAATGGTATTTTTTTTAAAAAAAGATGCAAGGAAAAAACTTGCTAATCTAGAATTCACTGTCCAACAGAAATAGCCTAT
The DNA here is from genome assembly GCA_022376925.1 of Tragulus kanchil. Lineage (NCBI taxonomy): Eukaryota > Metazoa > Chordata > Mammalia > Artiodactyla > Tragulidae > Tragulus > Tragulus kanchil. The sequence goes on along the minus strand of JAIOJX010000003.1, from coordinate 67,825,545 downwards.
GAAAAAACAAAATATTGGTATTCTCTATTTTAAAAAAATGAATTTGTCAAAATTCTCACACTGAAAGAAATACTTGGTGAAAGAAATACTCTTGGTGAAAGTAAAAGAGGAGAGTGAAAACACTAAAAAACAGTGAAAACACTGGCTTGAAACTCAACATTCAAAAAAAGAAAGAAAGAAAAAACCGTCAAATTCAAAAACCTAAGACCATGGCATCTGGTCCCATCACTTCATGGAAAATAGATGAGTGAACAATGGAAACAATAACTTTATTTTCTTGGGCTCCAAAGTCACTGTAGCCATGAAATTAAGATGCTTGCTCCTTGGAAGGAAAGCTATGACAAACTTAAACAGTGTATTAAAAAACAGAGATATTAATTTGCAAACAAAGGTCTGTGTAGTGAAAGCTATGGTTTTTCTAGTAGTCATGTTCGGATGTGGAGTTGTGAATCAGAAGGGTGGTAGAGGCTATGGGAATAAATGCATTTGTGTGATAGATTTGCAATAGAGGAGAGGGAGAGAGGGACCTGAGAGAGGGCTTCTTCTTCCTGGCGTGACCAGCCAGGTGTATAGGAGCATCATGGGCTGAGATAGGGAGACCCGGGAGGAGAGCCACTGGGAATATGGAGGGAGGAATGACCACCAGTTCTGTTCACTATACTTCGTTTACAGGCACCTAGGAGGCAAGCCAGTAGAAACAACAAAGAGGTGGCATGAATTTAGTAATGTCTAGCAGGCTTCCCGGCTCAGATAATAAAGAATTTTCCTGAAGTGCAGGAGACCCTGTTACAATCCCTGGGTCAGAAAATTCCCCTTAACAAGGAAATGGCAACCCACTCTAGTATTCTTGCCTGGAAAATCCAATGGACAGAGGAGCCTGGCAGGCTACACCCCACAGGGTCACAAAGAATCCAACATGACTGAGTGATTTCTACACATTCATAGCAGATAAAAAAAAGCTATGAGAAAGAAAAAAAAAAAAAAAAAAAAACGATTCACCAATGCAAGACTGTAGACAGAGAAATGCAAATGGTTCAGGACAAAGCCTTGAGGAACTCGAAAACGTGTAAGTTAAATATATGTGATAATGACTTAATGCCTATAACAGGGCATTTTAGTGTTTCTGGTAGCCTGTGTGTGTGTAATATATATGCTTTATTCTCCATTGAACCAGATGAGAATATCATAGATTTCTTCATTAATTAGTGAGTTAAAAATAATATCTTTGACATTTTTTAATTATTTGTATGAATGATCATAGTTTTACCTTTTTAAACAATTATCCTGCAAATAAGACAATAGACTATTTAAAATCCTCCCATGGTTTCATGCTGTCCTTCAAATAAGAAACCAAAATCCTTAATAAGTGCCATGGACTGCACGATCTGCCCATCTTTCCTGCTTCACCTCCATCAACTTCCCCTCTTTTGGTTTTGCTTCTCCAATTATTAGTCTTTAGTTCTTCCATTTTCCTTGTCCTTTCCTACTTAGATTATTCACCAGGGCCTCTCCTTGGAGTTCTTTGCTTTCTCTGCCCCCCCTTTTTCTTCTATTCAGTAAGTATGTCTAGGGCTGAATAAAGAGCATGGGAATATGGTGTGATAGATTTGCAATAGAGGAGAGGAGAGGGACCTGAGAGAGGCTTCTTCTTCCTGGCGTGACCAGCCAGGTGTATAGGAGCATCGTGGGCTGAGATAGGGAGACCCGGGAGGAGAGCCACTGGGAATATGGAGGGAGGAATGACCACCAGTTCTGTTCACTATACTTCGTTTACAGGCACCTAGGAGGCAAGCCAGTAGAAACAACAAAGAGGTGGCATGAATTTAGTAATGTCTAGCAGGCTTCCCGGCTCAGATAATAAAGAATTTTCCTGAAGTGCAGGAGACCCTGTTACAATCCCTGGGTCAGAAAATTCCCCTTAACAAGGAAATGGCAACCCACTCTAGTATTCTTGCCTGGAAAATCCAATGGACAGAGGAGCCTGGCAGGCTACACCCCACAGGGTCACAAAGAATCCAACATGACTGAGTGATTTCTACACATTCATAGCAGATAAAAACAAGATTTGAGAAAGAAAAAAAAAAAAACGATTCACCAATGCAAGACTGTAGACAGAGAAATGCAAATGGTTCAGGACAAAGCCTTGAGGAACTCGAAAACGTGTAAGTTAAATATATGTGATAATGACTTAATGCCTATAACAGGGCATTTTAGTGTTTCTGGTAGCCTGTGTGTGTGTAATATATATGCTTTATTCTCCATTGAACCAGATGAGAATATCATAGATTTCTTCATTAATTAGTGAGTTAAAAATAATATCTTTGACATTTTTTAATTATTTGTATGAATGATCATAGTTTTACCTTTTTAAACAATTATCCTGCAAATAAGACAATAGACTATTTAAAATCCTCCCATGGTTTCATGCTGTCCTTCAAATAAGAAACCAAAATCCTTAATAAGTCGCCATGGACTGCACGATCTGCCCATCTTTCCTGCTTCACCTCCATCAACTTCCCCTCTTTTGGTTTTGCTTCTCCAATTATTAGTCTTTAGTTCTTCCATTTTCCTTGTCCTTTCCTACTTAGATTATTCACCAGGGCCTCTCCTTGGAGTTCTTTGCTTTCTCTGCATTTCTTCTCTTTACTATTACCACTTTCATCTCTGTACTATTCAGTAAGTATGTCCTAACCATCATCTCAGAGTTTCCCAGGTGGCTCAGTGGTAAAGAATCCATTAGCCAATTACAGGAGACACAGGTTCGATTCCTGGACGGGGAAGATCCCCTGGAGGAGGAAATGGCAACCCAGTCCAGTGTTCGTGCCTGAAGAATCCCTTGGACAGAGGAGCCTGGTGGGCTACAGTCCATGGGGTCACAAAGAGTCAGGCACAACTGAGCAACTGAGTATGTGTGCGTGAAGAGTCATCGTCTATATGCTGTTTCATAATCATTTCTGTGCAAGCCAGGGCCCTTCTATGTTCTGTTCTTATAGCCCCAGGAAACAGCACATTTTAACTCATAGGGAACATTTAATATTTATCGAATAAATAGATGAGTGTGTGGATGTTACATAATTCCAGCTCTGATGGCTCTGATTTGTCGGTTGTATTCCTGAAATTCAAGGAAAGCATGCACGGGCAACTGCTTTTAAGTTAACAGTTTAATGGAGATCAAATGTAAGATGTGACATAGACTTTTTTTCCTCTAAATTCAACTGTCCCCATAAATGGCCAAAGCAAACTTCGCCCACAGCATGCAAGAACAATATAGAGCTGCAGAGTCAGGTTTCCACTGCCTGTTTCTCATCTTCACTCAGTCCCTCCAAAACTGGACATGTTTTTCTCTGTCTGAGGGAGAAAAAAATGGCAAGAGCAATGTGATCCATGTCTCTATGCCTCTGAGGACCTAGTCAGCCTACAGGGTTTCTCCTAGAAAGGAGACATTTAAGTAATGATCATAGTTTTACCTTTTTAAACAATTATCCTGCAAATAAGACAATAGACTATTTAAAATCCTCCCATGGTTTCATGCTGTCCTTCAAATAAGAAACCAAAATCCTTAATAAGTTGCCATGGACTGCACGATCTGCCCATCTTTCCTGCTTCACCTCCATCAACTTCCCCTCTTTTGGTTTTGCTTCTCCAATTATTAGTCTTTAGTTCTTCCATTTTCCTTGTCCTTTCCTACTTAGATTATTCACCAGGGCCTCTCCTTGGAGTTCTTTGCTTTCTCTGCATTTCTTCTCTTTACTATTACCACTTTCATCTCTGTACTATTCAGTAAGTATGTCCTAACCATCATCTCAGAGTTTCCCAGGTGGCTCAGTGGTAAAGAATCCATTAGCCAATTACAGGAGACACAGGTTCGATTCCTGGACGGGGAAGATCCCCTGGAGGAGGAAATGGCAACCCAGTCCAGTGTTCGTGCCTGAAGAATCCCTTGGACAGAGGAGCCTGGTGGGCTACAGTCCATGGGGTCACAAAGAGTCAGGCACAACTGAGCAACTGAGTATGTGTGCGTGAAGAGTCATCGTCTATATGCTGTTTCATAATCATTTCTGTGCAAGCCAGGGCCCTTCTATGTTCTGTTCTTATAGCCCCAGGAAACAGCACATTTTAACTCATAGGGAACATTTAATATTTATCGAATAAATAGATGAGTGTGTGGATGTTACATAATTCCAGCTCTGATGGCTCTGATTTGTCGGTTGTATTCCTGAAATTCAAGGAAAGCATGCACGGGCAACTGCTTTTAAGTTAACAGTTTAATGGAGATCAAATGTAAGATGTGACATAGACTTTTTTTCCTCTAAATTCAACTGTCCCCATAAATGGCCAAAGCAAACTTCGCCCACAGCATGCAAGAACAATATAGAGCTGCAGAGTCAGGTTTCCACTGCCTGTTTCTCATCTTCACTCAGTCCCTCCAAAACTGGACATGTTTTTCTCTGTCTGAGGGAGAAAAAAATGGCAAGAGCAATGTGATCCATGTCTCTATGCCTCTGAGGACCTAGTCAGCCTACAGGGTTTCTCCTAGAAAGGAGAGTCTCCCTGAAAACAATCTGTGTTCCTGACAGGGGCCCTGCCTCAGAAGGTCATGAAGTTGGTTCTGACACGTCATCAGTCACACCAGTAGACATCCGTGTAGACATTTTACTAAAAGGCAAAAGCAGAACCACAGCACAGACAATTTCTGCTGTAAGAAAAGTACTTTTTCAGAGTAAAGCGCCTGTGATCTTGCTGATGAGTCAGAACACATCTTCCTGTGAACAGTTCACCTTTTTTTTTTTAATAATTGAATGTATTTATTTATGGCTGTGCTGGATCTTAGTTGCTGCATTGGCTTTTCTCTAGTTTCTCTAGCAGTGAGGAGGGGTTGTAGTCCATGGGCTTCTTGTTACAGTGGTTTCTCTTGTTGTGGAGCATGTCTTTAGGGTATGTGGGCTTCAGTAGTTATAGTTTCCAGGCTCTAGTATAGTGAAGGCCCTAGACTATAGATCCAAAGTGAATTAGAAGGAAATACCATAGTGATGTTTTAGAAACTAACGAAAGATTTTAAGTTTTTTAATAACATCACTTATAATGATATGTGTATTCCCCAAAATTTTCCACACACTTTTTAGGAATATTGAGCACCTACTGCATGTCGGGCACTGTTCAAACAATGGAGGATACACTAATGAACAAAAGCCTGCTGATTCCATGTCTACAGTCTAGTAGCCAATGACAGAAAAGATAACCAAGTTTGGTAAGAACAGATACTTTCTAAAATGTCACTAATTATTGTGGACCCTGAGGTGGCAATTCAAAACAATATGTAAGTCATTTAATTGAACTTTGCAGCTTGACCACATTACATTGCATTAGGAACTCTTACATGAAATGTCTGTATTACTTTAGGTTCTTTTGGTCAAATAAAAAGCTTATTTTCAAAGTTTTAGTTATAGGAAAGACTAGAATCACAGGTTGGAATGAACTTCTATTTCTGGCTCATTATTTCAATAAACGCATATGGTTTTATACTGAAGAAGAGGATTCCTTCTGTTTGAAGACTAATTGATGACAGGATTATAAAAAACATTTTGTCTGAGAATGGTTTTCAGTAATTTGGTGAGGAATTTCCTGTACAGTCTGCAGTGGAAAGACTAGGATGATATCCTGGTCTTCATAGGCAAGGAATCCTTTTACTATTACTAAAAAATGCTCCTGCTTTCCATAGACAGTATATAATACTCCTATTAAGTTATATTTTATTATATTGATAAATGTTTCAGTCTATGTATGTGGGAATTAACAGCTAGGTGTGAGTGGTATAGAGTGGTCTAGGTATGAGTGTGTCAATGAATCACTGTATTGTCAGCCCAACATCTACACTTTAAACACAGCACTCACCCTTATAACCTCAACTAACGTGTTCATACAATGATTTCCCATGAGTAATGCTTATATAATGGGACCGTTCCATTGACCAGTGCTGGTTGGAGTAGGCTTGTCCACCAGATCCAATCTGGGACAATTAGTTAAGGTTGGGGCTGAAAGAAAGAAGTTAGTCCTTCTTGATGTAACTGGACCATAAACAAGAGAAGCTTTGGTTCTGTGGTTTGGCACCTTCTACCTTGTTCCAGCAAAGCAGAGAATCCATTCTTCGAAGAGAGGGAAAGAACAAAAAAGAACAAATCAAAAGTTAATTCTAGGCTGTTGTTTATACAGTGTCACATTCCTTCTATATGGTTTGGACCAATCTATAGCTAATGGGTGGCCAATCAGATATGCATGATGTCTCTTTCCTCTGTATCTTCTGATCATTCTCTCTTCATCCTATGCCACATGAATTTTAAGGTCTTCTCTGTGAAACTTTACTTATGTGTTTCGCTGCTCCTATAACTCATGACAGGGCTTCCCCAATGGCTCAGGCAGTAAACAATCCGCCGGCAATGCATGAGACCTAGGAAAACATGGGTTTGATCCCTGGGTCAGGAAAATCACCAGGAAAAAGAAACAACAACCCACTCCAGTATTCCTTCCGGGAAAATCTCATGGACAGGAGCTTGGTGGGCTATAGTCCATGGGGTTGCAAGAGTCAGACACAACTGAAAGCATATGTACATGCACATATTTTATACTGAAGAAGAGGATTCCTTCTGTTTGAAGACTAATTGATGACAGGATTATAAAAAACATTTTGTCTGAGAATGGTTTTCAGTAATTTGGTGAGGAATTTCCTGTACAGTCTGCAGTGGAAAGACTAGGATGATATCCTGGTCTTCATAGGCAAGGAATCCTTTTACTATTACTAAAAAATGCTCCTGCTTTCCATAGACAGTATATAATACTCCTATTAAGTTATATTTTATTATATTGATAAATGTTTCAGTCTATGTATGTGGGAATTAACAGCTAGGTGTGAGTGGTATAGAGTGGTCTAGGTATGAGTGTGTCAATGAATCACTGTATTGTCAGCCCAACATCTACACTTTAAACACAGCACTCACCCTTATAACCTCAACTAACGTGTTCATACAATGATTTCCCATGAGTAATGCTTATATAATGGGACCGTTCCATTGACCAGTGCTGGTTGGAGTAGGCTTGTCCACCAGATCCAATCTGGGACAATTAGTTAAGGTTGGGGCTGAAAGAAAGAAGTTAGTCCTTCTTGATGTAACTGGACCATAAACAAGAGAAGCTTTGGTTCTGTGGTTTGGCACCTTCTACCTTGTTCCAGCAAAGCAGAGAATCCATTCTTCGAAGAGAGGGAAAGAACAAAAAAGAACAAATCAAAAGTTAATTCTAGGCTGTTGTTTATACAGTGTCACATTCCTTCTATATGGTTTGGACCAATCTATAGCTAATGGGTGGCCAATCAGATATGCATGATGTCTCTTTCCTCTGTATCTTCTGATCATTCTCTCTTCATCCTATGCCACATGAATTTTAAGGTCTTCTCTGTGAAACTTTACTTATGTGTTTCGCTGCTCCTATAACTCATGACAGGGCTTCCCCAATGGCTCAGGCAGTAAACAATCCGCCGGCAATGCATGAGACCTAGGAAAACATGGGTTTGATCCCTGGGTCAGGAAAATCACCAGGAAAAAGAAACAACAACCCACTCCAGTATTCCTTCCGGGAAAATCTCATGGACAGGAGCTTGGTGGGCTATAGTCCATGGGGTTGCAAGAGTCAGACACAACTGAAAGCATATGTACATGCACATATTTCATGACAGATATATCTCTTTGTGATACCAGAAGAGTACTTGACACAATGTACAATGTAGTTTGTGCAACCCTCTAACTGGGCTATCAGCCCCTAGAAGCTAAAGACAATACATTATTAATGTTCAGATTTCTAATACCTAGAATTATCTCTTTAAGTGCTAAATAAATGCCTATTCAATCAAATTATTAAGTAGTCTACCTACAAATTTAAAAATGTCATTTCTATTTTCCATGATGTATGCACTGACATGGAAATATTTCCATTTTAAAAATAACAAGCCAGCAAAGTCACTTATTTATTCATTTATTTAAAATTGATTCATTCTACCCTCCAAATACAGCTTATTTTGTAATTCAATTGTGCAGAAGTATCTTCAAAGTCCTTAATATAATGATTTTTTAAAAATACTTAACAAAAGTTCCAGGGTTCCAGAGCAGTAGTCAATAGTCCTGAGTATTCCTATTCAAATGGATATTGCATTATAATAAGCAAAATAACAATTCTGGTATTCAACTCTGCAGCCCCACAGACTATAGTCTGCCAGGTTCCTCTGTCCATAGGATTCTCCAGGCAAGAATACTGGAGTGAGTTACCATGCTCTCCTCTAGGGGATCTTCCATACCCAGGGGTAGAATTCCTGTTTCTTATGTCTCCTGCAATGATAGTTGGGTTCTTCAACACTAGCACCTCCTAGGAAGCAGCAGTTTTTAAATAGTCACATTTTATATTAAACTACAGAAATTTCATAAAAAAAGCAGAAATTAAATGTCTGATACATTTCAAATCCAAAAAAATATAAGCTTATTATAAAACATAAGGTACAGACAAAATTCTATTTTAAATTATATTTATTATTAGATAAAATTAATTCTTACTCAAAATAAAATAAATACTACATTAAGGTAAATAAAAATCAGTCATAAAATTTTTGCTATCAAGCAGTCTAAAAATTTAAATATTTATATTATAAAACAAATGATCCAGCATACTCTAGAAAAATCAAAACAGTGAAAAGGCTAACTCCAAACTAATTCTCCTCTTTTCTAAAGTATTAAGAGAGGTGCAAGACTGAGGAACAACCTAAGACAATAAATATAAATTACTATTATAAGCAAGAGTCAGACACAACTGAAAGCATAGCATCTTTCATGACAGATATATCTCTTTGTGATACCAGAAGAGTACTTGACACAATGTACAATGTAGTTTGTGCAACCCTCTAACTGGGCTATCAGCCCCTAGAAGCTAAAGACAATACATTATTAATGTTCAGATTTCTAATACCTAGAATTATCTCTTTAAGTGCTAAATAAATGCCTATTCAATCAAATTATTAAGTAGTCTACCTACAAATTTAAAAATGTCATTTCTATTTTCCATGATGTATGCACTGACATGGAAATATTTCCATTTTAAAAATAACAAGCCAGCAAAGTCACTTATTTATTCATTTATTTAAAATTGATTCATTCTACCCTCCAAATACAGCTTATTTTGTAATTCAATTGTGCAGAAGTATCTTCAAAGTCCTTAATATAATGATTTTTTAAAAATACTTAACAAAAGTTCCAGGGTTCCAGAGCAGTAGTCAATAGTCCTGAGTATTCCTATTCAAATGGATATTGCATTATAATAAGCAAAATAACAATTCTGGTATTCAACTCTGCAGCCCCACAGACTATAGTCTGCCAGGTTCCTCTGTCCATAGGATTCTCCAGGCAAGAATACTGGAGTGAGTTACCATGCTCTCCTCTAGGGGATCTTCCATACCCAGGGGTAGAATTCCTGTTTCTTATGTCTCCTGCAATGATAGTTGGGTTCTTCAACACTAGCACCTCCTAGGAAGCAGCAGTTTTTAAATAGTCACATTTTATATTAAACTACAGAAATTTCATAAAAAAAGCAGAAATTAAATGTCTGATACATTTCAAATCCAAAAAAATATAAGCTTATTATAAAACATAAGGTACAGACAAAATTCTATTTTAAATTATATTTATTATTAGATAAAATTAATTCTTACTCAAAATAAAATAAATACTACATTAAGGTAAATAAAAATCAGTCATAAAATTTTTGCTATCAAGCAGTCTAAAAAAATTTAAATATTTATATTATAAAACAAATGATCCAGCATACTCTAGAAAAAATCAAAACAGTGAAAAAGGCTAACTCCAAACTAATTCTCCTCTTTTCTAAAGTATTAAGAGAGGGGTGCAAGACTGAGGGGAACAACCTAAGACAATAGATTTCATACCTAAATTATTTTCCACTTGGAGAAATTTCACCTACTTCAATTTTGTGATTTGCTGAATTCTTCCAATTGCCTCCTAGGTCCAAGTTGTCTGGAATAATACTCTGAATGTTAGCACTTGTATGAAGTTAGTATAGCTTTAATGTTTCTGCCAAGTGTCATTACCTCATTTCTCAAACTGAACTATGGAAATAACTGGAATCATCTTATACAGATCTTTGATGACCTCAAATGAAAAAATGAGAAAAGCAAGGACATAATAGCATAGGAAACTCTTCTATGATTTGTGATTCAAATGTCCTTAATTTGAGATGTGAGGCTAGACTACGGAGAAGTAAATGATTAGATGTTCATATGGCCCAGATTTTGTGCCTCTGTTAGTCAATGGATTGCTTCATCTTGGTCCACAAAAAGTCAACCAGCCACATAGACATGGTCAGGAACATAAGCCAAAGATCTAAAAATGATCAAAAAAACATGCTAGCTTCCCATTTAGGAGAGAGTGAATAAAGGTCAGAGACCATGTCTGATACTATACTGGTACCCCCTTTTCCTCCACTCTGCCCCTCCAAAAATGGCATATGATTGTATGTGTGTGTGTATGTGCGCATTTATATTCTCACACATTCAAACCTCACTATTCACAGGTTCCATAGCTGTGAATTCATCTACTTTCTGAAGTTTATTTGTAACCCTGAAATCAATACCACACACACAAAAGTCACTTTTGTGATAGTTGATGAACATGTTCAGTACAGAAAAAAAACTGAGTTGTCCAAAGCATTCACTTCCAGCTGAGGTCAAGCAAGGCAAAACTTCACTCTAACACAGATGTGACCAGAGGATGGAGAGCATAGGAGTAACGGTGATGCTCCAATCCTGGAGCTGGCAGGGTGGGTCTGAATGCCAACTCTGGCCCTGTTAGTGGGCCAGCCCTAGGTAAGCCACTTAAAAAATTTAAATATTTATATTATAAAACAAATGATCCAGCATACTCTAGAAAAAATCAAAACAGTGAAAAAGGCTAACTCCAAACTAATTCTCCTCTTTTCTAAAGTATTAAGAGAGGGGTGCAAGACTGAGGGGAACAACCTAAGACAATAGATTTCATACCTAAATTATTTTCCACTTGGAGAAATTTCACCTACTTCAATTTTGTGATTTGCTGAATTCTTCCAATTGCCTCCTAGGTCCAAGTTGTCTGGAATAATACTCTGAATGTTAGCACTTGTATGAAGTTAGTATAGCTTTAATGTTTCTGCCAAGTGTCATTACCTCATTTCTCAAACTGAACTATGGAAATAACTGGAATCATCTTATACAGATCTTTGATGACCTCAAATGAAAAAATGAGAAAAGCAAGGACATAATAGCATAGGAAACTCTTCTATGATTTGTGATTCAAATGTCCTTAATTTGAGATGTGAGGCTAGACTACGGAGAAGTAAATGATTAGATGTTCATATGGCCCAGATTTTGTGCCTCTGTTAGTCAATGGATTGCTTCATCTTGGTCCACAAAAAGTCAACCAGCCACATAGACATGGTCAGGAACATAAGCCAAAGATCTAAAAATGATCAAAAAAACATGCTAGCTTCCCATTTAGGAGAGAGTGAATAAAGGTCAGAGACCATGTCTGATACTATACTGGTACCCCCTTTTCCTCCACTCTGCCCCTCCAAAAATGGCATATGATTGTATGTGTGTGTGTATGTGCGCATTTATATTCTCACACATTCAAACCTCACTATTCACAGGTTCCATAGCTGTGAATTCATCTACTTTCTGAAGTTTATTTGTAACCCTGAAATCAATACCACACACACAAAAAGTCACTTTTGTGATAGTTGATGAACATGTTCAGTACAGAAAAAAAACTGAGTTGTCCAAAGCATTCACTTCCAGCTGAGGTCAAGCAAGGCAAAACTTCACTCTAACACAGATGTGACCAGAGGATGGAGAGCATAGGAGTAACGGTGATGCTCCAATCCTGGAGCTGGCAGGGTGGGTCTGAATGCCAACTCTGGCCCTGTTAGTGGGCCAGCCCTAGGTAAGCCACTTAACATTTCTGAACCATATTTGAACATTTGTATTATTACATTGCTCACCAATTTGACTACTGGAATTTACGCACTATCTAGCTTTCAACTAATCAAATTCAATCAATAGAGCACTATTTTTAAACTGGTTCAGTTCAGACTTCAGTCACTCAGTTGTGGCCGACTCGGCGAACCCATGGACTACAGCACACCAGGCTTCCCTGTCCTCCACCATATCCCAGAGCTTGCTCAAACACATGTCCATTGTTTAAGTGGGTAGATGACAGAAAACATGTTCTATTAACTAATGCATGAGTGCTAAGTCATTTTGTCATGTCTAGCTCTTTGCAGCCCTATGGATTGTAGCTTTCTAGGCTCCTCTGTCCATAGGGGTTCTCCAGGCAAGAATACTGGAGTGAGCTGCCATTTCCTCGTTTAGGGGATCTTCCCGATCCAGGGATCAGACTGGCATCTCTTACGTCTCCTGCATTGGCAGGCGGGTTCTTTACCACTGATACCACCTGGGAAGCCCCTATTAACTAATAGCTAATACCTACAGCAGTTTTATGAGATATAGATTTATGTTCTTAGATTTAGCCTGAAATATCTTCCTATAAGATATGCTGCTTGTCTTTTCAGTTTACTAAATACATAGTGTTGCCAAATACTGACCTGTAACTTCAGAGTAGAGTATCAGCCTACATCTTTCTTCCTCCTGGCTCTGATTCATTTATGAAGCCTTCTCTAACCTCCATCTCCATCTAAAGTTCATCTTTCTGTCCTCTGAAACCTTCCAGAAAAATTCAGAACCCAGGAAATACCAGCTAGGATGGGATACAACATCTGAGTTAATTATCCAAACACTAGAACAAAATCTCTTGAACCCTATGTATAGAAAGAGGGATAAAACTCTGGAAAAGTAAAAGTAAAATAAAAAATTTTTTTTAAAAAAGGAAAGACCTAAAAAAAAAGAAAGAAAGAAAGAGGGATTGCTCCCATTCCCTTCTAACATTGTGCTTTTCCACAGATCACTGTTACAAACAGGATGCTGCAGAGCCAACAAACATACTGAAATCTACAAGGTGCCAGTGTTGCCATAGAAACCATAAAATGTAGAAGTTGTCCATTTTGTTTATTCTATCTCAAAAGTGAGAGAAGAACTAAGAAAAAAACTGTTCAAGAACGGACCTACTAGATACCAGGACAAATGCTTAGCTTGAATTATTAGAAACAAAATTGCTAAGTAATTGCAAAAATTGCAAATTTAAACTTTCACAAGCTTAGGAGCTCTTGATATCACTCTGAATTTAATATTAAGAAATTTGTGGCCCTCATAAGATCAGCAAACATGCATTTTCAAGGACCCTCTGATAACGAGGGTTTAGTTTGGCTAACGTCAAGCTTAGTACAGAAGAACTGAGTCACAACTTATTTTTCTATAACAGTATCCTCCAACTACACCACATTTCCAGTGGCAAGAGCAATTTGCCTTTGGAGTCACTAATATGAGGAAATACCGCCCTGTGTGCGTCATTTGAGCTCAGTGCTTCTTCATCACCCTGCCATGTCTGTGTGCCTATGATCGCATCACCCACAAACCTGACAGCTCTGTCTGTCAGGGAAGTTTTGATGCAGCAGCATTTAGTCTTGCCACAGCATGTGGTTTCCCATCCATTTTGTATGTGGTTTTAGAATTAATATTCCAGAGTCCCAATTAGTTAGGTTAATAGAAAATGGTAACCACACTTGAAATTACTTAGCAAAAGGTACAAAAAAGCTAACACACTGGGATGAGAGGTTTCACAAGACCATGCTTTGAAGCCAGATTTCTGATATGTTACTTCCTGTTTATTCCAAGTCGCAACTGTTGGGAAGCTCTCCATTCTTGTGGTAACAGTACTTGAGATTCAATAGAAACTAAAAACCAGAAACTATGACATAATCTGAGATCATTCAGAGTTTGGGGGAAAGCTACTGTTCCCTTCCACTTATTCAAATGAATTTTTGCATTTTTTAAATATAATGATCAGAAAATATAGCTGACCCATTTCAATTATTTTACAGCTATTTCATGTTACAAACAGGATGCTGCAGAGCCAACAAACATACTGAAATCTACAAGGTGCCAGTGTTGCCATAGAAACCATAAAATGTAGAAGTTGTCCATTTTGTTTATTCTATCTCAAAAGTGAGAGAAGAACTAAGAAAAAAACTGTTCAAGAACGGACCTACTAGATACCAGGACAAATGCTTAGCTTGAATTATTAGAAACAAAATTGCTAAGTAATTGCAAAAATTGCAAATTTAAACTTTCACAAGCTTAGGAGCTCTTGATATCACTCTGAATTTAATATTAAGAAATTTGTGGCCCTCATAAGATCAGCAAACATGCATTTTCAAGGACCCTCTGATAACGAGGGTTTAGTTTGGCTAACGTCAAGCTTAGTACAGAAGAACTGAGTCACAACTTATTTTTCTATAACAGTATCCTCCAACTACACCACATTTCCAGTGGCAAGAGCAATTTGCCTTTGGAGTCACTAATATGAGGAAATACCGCCCTGTGTGCGTCATTTGAGCTCAGTGCTTCTTCATCACCCTGCCATGTCTGTGTGCCTATGATCGCATCACCCCACAAACCTGACAGCTCTGTCTGTCAGGGAAGTTTTGATGCAGCAGCATTTAGTCTTGCCACAGCATGTGGTTTCCCATCCATTTTGTATGTGGTTTTAGAATTAATATTCCAGAGTCCCAATTAGTTAGGTTAATAGAAAATGGTAACCACACTTGAAATTACTTAGCAAAAGGTACAAAAAAGCTAACACACTGGGATGAGAGGTTTCACAAGACCATGCTTTGAAGCCAGATTTCTGATATGTTACTTCCTGTTTATTCCAAGTCGCAACTGTTGGGAAGCTCTCCATTCTTGTGGTAACAGTACTTGAGATTCAATAGAAACTAAAAACCAGAAACTATGACATAATCTGAGATCATTCAGAGTTTGGGGGAAAGCTACTGTTCCCTTCCACTTATTCAAATGAATTTTTGCATTTTTTAAATATAATGATCAGAAAATATAGCTGACCCATTTCAATTATTTTACAGCTATTTCATGTAACTGTAAAACATGCAGAAATTACAGTCTAGTAGAACAGATAATACATAAACATCAATGTTCAAAATACCACCCAACATATTATATGTGACATAAATAACAAAATAAATTTTAATTATAAATGTATTCAAAATAAGTAGAATTGGTAGAAGAGGAGAATGGTCATTCCTGAGTGAGGTAGATGACATAGTGCTTCAGAATGTGTTGCAAGATGATCAGATGTTTCATGCTGAAGACCTTGTTTTAGCGAGGGCAGAGGGGAAGCATGGTGGGGTTAAAGAAAACAATGTAAATAGGACTATGCAGACCAAAATCCACTGTGTACATGTGAGAATTATGAATAAGACAGATGAGCCACTACTCTGGTTTTACATTAGGTATTTGTGGGAGTTAAAAGAAGTTAAAGATCAGAGAGTGGAGTCAGTGAGAGAGAACCAAGTTAATGAGCCTGAGCTTGACTTGGTCACTTGAACGGAAGGTTTAACAGTGTGTGCTTAACAGCCTAGGCACTGTTTCCTCTGCCCTGCATGCCCATCCACATCCACATCTGGGGTTTGACTCTTGACCTAGGGTCTTGCAAGTCATGTGATCTTTAGTGAGTTGCTGAGCTCTTTGAGCTGTTAAATGATAATACTGGTTATCTCAAAGGATTCTTGTGTCAATTAATAAAGTCTAGCAATATAAACTGCTTAGAACTGTGCCTAACACAAAGTAAACTCTCTAACATTGCTCTTACAATTGAGCTTAAAATATTATAAATCAAAGATTTAGGAAAGTGCCAAAATACATTGGAGAAGGGTGACTATAAGAAATGAGACCAAGAAACTACCATCAATTTCCTAAATATATGGTGCTTTACAGCTAATAACATAGTAGCAGTGGGAAAATACAGAAAGGAAAAGATTTCAGAAATATTCCAAAGGCAAATTTGTCAGAACCTGAGGACTGGTTATCTCTGGGAGACACTAAAAAGAATCAAGGAGGTTCCAAAATTTCATGACTCTTCCTGTATAAAAATGAGGGAATAGGGACTTCCCTGGTGGTTCAGTGGGTGAAGAGTCCGTCTTGCAGTTGTGGGGGATGCCAGTTCAGTCTCTGACATGGGAAGATCCCACATGCTGTGCAGCAGCTGCATTGGTGTGTCCAATTAGGAGCCAGCACTCTGGAGCACATGCGCCCAGAGCCGGCGCTCTGTGACAAGAGAGACCACTGCGATGGGAGGCCCACACAGGCCAAAGAATTAAGACGGATGAAAATAAATACATGAAGAACCAATAAAAGAGGCCAAAATTTTTTAAAAAAGAAGAAAAAAAATAGGAAACAAATTAGGAGAGTGAGAGATCATTTAAAAGTAAAGATCATCAGTTCTCTCTTAAACATGATGAATCTGAGGTGCTTATAAGACATCCAGGTGGATATATCCACCATATCCCTGACTAAGCAGAACTGGAGCTTATGAAAGAGAGGCCTGGAGACAGGTGAAAAACAACAGCTAAAGGTGGTAAGATAGAATCTGGATGGAAAGGAAAAGAAAAGAGAGGAATGGGGATATGACTTTGTAGAACATCAATCTTTGACAGAGAAAGGAGTAACTGGCATTTTAAAGAAGAAACGGTCTGATGTAAGAAGAATGCACACTTTCAGAGGCCAAAGAGTAAAAATTTCCAAGAAGTATGAGTGTGACCTTCCAGACAGCATCTCTGATTGGTGGAGCTTCTGTTCTCACTGGGGGACACCTTAGCATATCATCGCTTCACCTCTGTTTTAAAGCATACAACCAAAGAATTCATATGAAAATCAACCACCTCTTGTACATTCTGTTTATTTCTAAGACTACTGTCCAATCTATTTTATGGTCAACCACAGAAGAGTTGGTTTTCAAAGTATGGTATAACTTGATGCCTCCATAACCTATTTCTTTTGCCCTTGGAATCTCCCTTCCCCCTTTTCCATTTTTTTTTTTTTTTTGAATTTGTTCTCAAGAATCACCGATGAGTTTACAGGGGATAAATGTAACAGCTTTTTGTTAATGATAAACTTCTTTTACTTCCATAGCATTGTACTCTGATAACTAATTCATACTTCTTGGAAATTTTTACTCTTTGGCCTCTGAAAGTGTGCATTCTTCTTACATCAGACCGTTTCTTCTTTAAAATGCCAGTTACTCCTTTCTCTGTCAAAGATTGATGTTCTACAAAGTCATATCCCCATTCCTCTCTTTTCTTTTCCTTTCCATCCAGATTCTATCTTACCACCTTTAGCTGTTGTTTTTCACCTGTCTCCAGGCCTCTCTTTCATAAGCTCCAGTTCTGCTTAGTCAGGGATATGGTGGATATATCCACCTGGATGTCTTATAAGCACCTCAGATTCATCATGTTTAAGAGAGAACTGATGATCTTTACTTTTAAATGATCTCTCACTCTCCTAATTTGTTTCCTAATTTTTTTTCTTCTTTTTTTTAAAAATTTGGCCTCTTTTATTGGTTCTTCATGTATTTATTTTCATCCGTCTTAATTCTTTGGTCTGTGTGGGCCTCCCATCGCGGTGGGCTCTCTTGTTGCAGAGCGCCGGCTCTGGGCACATGTGCTCCAGAGTGCTGGCTCCTAATTGGACACACCAGTGCAGCTGCTGCACAGCATGTGGGATCTCCGCGTCAGAGAATACTTTCAGAGGCAAACGAGTAACTGGCATTTTAAAGAAGAAACGGTCTGATGTAAGAAGAATGCACACTTTCAGAGGCCAAAGAGTAAAATTTCCAAGAAGTATGAGTGTGACCTTCCAGACAGCATCTCTGATTGGTGGAGCTTCTGTTCTCACTGGGGGACACCTTAGCATATCATCGCTTCACCTCTGTTTTAAAGCATACAACCAAAGAATTCATATGAAAATCAACCACCTCTTGTACATTCTGTTTATTTCTAAGACTACTGTCCAATCTATTTTATGGTCAACCACAGAAGAGTTGGTTTTCAAAGTATGGTATAACTTGATGCCTCCATAACCTATTTCTTTTGCCCTTGGAATCTCCCTTCCCCCTTTTCCATTTTTTTTTTTTTTTTGAATTTGTTCTCAAGAATCACCGATGAGTTTACAGGGGATAAATGTAACAGCTTTTTGTTAATGATAAACTTCTTTTACTTCCATAGCATTGTACTCTGATAACTAATTCATACTTCTTGGAAATTTTTACTCTTTGGCCTCTGAAAGTGTGCATTCTTCTTACATCAGACCGTTTCTTCTTTAAAATGCCAGTTACTCCTTTCTCTGTCAAAGATTGATGTTCTACAAAGTCATATCCCCATTCCTCTCTTTTCTTTTCCTTTCCATCCAGATTCTATCTTACCACCTTTAGCTGTTGTTTTTCACCTGTCTCCAGGCCTCTCTTTCATAAGCTCCAGTTCTGCTTAGTCAGGGATATGGTGGATATATCCACCTGGATGTCTTATAAGCACCTCAGATTCATCATGTTTAAGAGAGAACTGATGATCTTTACTTTTAAATGATCTCTCACTCTCCTAATTTGTTTCCTAATTTTTTTTCTTCTTTTTTTTAAAAATTTGGCCTCTTTTATTGGTTCTTCATGTATTTATTTTCATCCGTCTTAATTCTTTGGTCTGTGTGGGCCTCCCATCGCGGTGGGCTCTCTTGTTGCAGAGCGCCGGCTCTGGGCACATGTGCTCCAGAGTGCTGGCTCCTAATTGGACACACCAGTGCAGCTGCTGCACAGCATGTGGGATCTTCCCGCGTCAGGGGCTGAACTGGCATCCCCCACAACTGCAAGATGGACACCAGTGGACACCAGTACAGAAAAGCTGAATGAGCCCAGTTCTCCATGAGGAAGAGAAAGAGGCAGAGAGATGTTAACATCAGAGATAGAGGAGATAACTCGCTGAAGAATTTTATGGAAAGGGTTAGAAAAACATGGTCTAGAAAGTACAAGTGACAATTTAGCCACGGAAAAAGAAGAAAAGCAAGAAACGCTCCCTATAGTAGAGCAAAAGAGGTGAAGAGACAGAAGAATTATGAGAGTGTCAGGAAAGAGTGACCATACAAACATCTGAGGGCAAGGGGGTCAAGTTGCCAGGGGTTATGTCCAACGGCATGTCCAAGAGGAGCAAGGGTCACCTCTTAGAGTGAGGGAGATGGCAGAGGACTGGAAGTTGAAACGTGCAGAAAATTGAAAACAGCTGCTATGAGGAATGCAGTAAGAATTTAACAAGCAAAGGATAAAGAATGTTGCATTCCTTATTGACAAGAGGCATTAAGAGCCCAAATGAGGTTACATAGCATGAATTTGCAGTGAACCAAGTCTGCACAGCTTCGTGATTTTCTGAAACACCAAACAGGTTACCTCATCTTATCGCTTCATCAGTTGCTCTTCAATCAATACTTTCCTTTTCAATTTTTTCCAATATACTTTAAAATGAATACAGAGGAGTCAAAACTCCACAGTATTTTATGAAAATCTACATACCATAATACAGGAAAGATAAAGTTATATTTAACTGAACACAGTTTGCCTTTAACTATAATTCTTATCCTCACAATATTATGTTAATGAATGATTAAATATTCTTCTCTTAGTCAAGCAATATTATGCAAAATATGCTCATATAATTACTACAGTAAATCAAAATTAAGATCCAATTGTTAATATTTTATCCCAAGAATTGGCAACTATAAACTGCAAGCTATATCCACCCCACCATCTGTTTTTGCACGTCCTATGAGCTAAGAATGACTTTTACATTCATAAATGGCTGAAAATTTTTAAAAAGTGTTTTATGATATGAAAATTTATGTTATTAAAATTTCAGTGATCATAAATAACTGTATTGGAACACATCCATGGTCATTATTTATATACTGTCTGTGGCTGCTTTTGCACCACAAGAGCAGCACTGAGCAGTTGCAAGAGACTCCATGTGGTCCACAGAACATAAGACATTCACCATCCCAGAAAAAAAAAGACTGGGAAAGACTGAAGGCAGGAGGGGAAGGGGTTGACACAGGATGAGATGGTTGGATGGTATCACTGATTCATTGGGCATGAGTTTAAGCAAACTCCAAGAGATGGTGAAGGACAGGGAAGCCTGGAGTGCCACAGTCCACGGAGTTACAGAGTTGGACATGAATGAGCTACTGAACAACAATCAACTCCGTGGCCCATAAAGCTTAAGCCATTCACTATTTGGCCCTTCACAGGAAAAGTTGAGGATTCCTGCTCTATTCACGTATTTAAACAATATTTATAGGGCACTTATTATGTATTAGGTGCTGTGCTAAGTGTTAAGATGAAAAAGAACCCAGTTCCTCTCCTTGAGGAGATTATACTCTCTCCGTGGTGATAAACTGGGGCTTCCCAGGTGGTGTGGTGGTAAAGAATCTACCTGCCAATACAGGAGTAGCAGAAGGTGTTCAATTTCTGGGTCAGGGAGACCCTCTGGAGGAGGAAATGGTAACCCACTATGGTATACTTTAAAATGAATACAGAGGAGTCAAAACTCCACAGTATTTTATGAAAATCTACATACCATAATACAGGAAAGATAAAGTTATATTTAACTGAACACAGTTTGCCTTTAACTATAATTCTTATCCTCACAATATTATGTTAATGAATGATTAAATATTCTTCTCTTAGTCAAGCAATATTATGCAAAATATGCTCATATAATTACTACAGTAAATCAAAATTAAGATCCAATTGTTAATATTTTATCCCAAGAATTGGCAACTATAAACTGCAAGCTATATCCACCCCACCATCTGTTTTTGCACGTCCTATGAGCTAAGAATGACTTTTACATTCATAAATGGCTGAAAATTTTTAAAAAGTGTTTTATGATATGAAAATTTATGTTATTAAAATTTCAGTGATCATAAATAACTGTATTGGAACACATCCATGGTCATTATTTATATACTGTCTGTGGCTGCTTTTGCACCACAAGAGCAGCACTGAGCAGTTGCAAGAGACTCCATGTGGTCCACAGAACATAAGACATTCACCATCCCAGAAAAAAAAAGACTGGGAAAGACTGAAGGCAGGAGGGGAAGGGGTTGACACAGGATGAGATGGTTGGATGGTATCACTGATTCATTGGGCATGAGTTTAAGCAAACTCCAAGAGATGGTGAAGGACAGGGAAGCCTGGAGTGCCACAGTCCACGGAGTTACAGAGTTGGACATGAATGAGCTACTGAACAACAATCAACTCCGTGGCCCATAAAGCTTAAGCCATTCACTATTTGGCCCTTCACAGGAAAAGTTGAGGATTCCTGCTCTATTCACGTATTTAAACAATATTTATAGGGCACTTATTATGTATTAGGTGCTGTGCTAAGTGTTAAGATGAAAAAGAACCCAGTTCCTCTCCTTGAGGAGATTATACTCTCTCCGTGGTGATAAACTGGGGCTTCCCAGGTGGTGTGGTGGTAAAGAATCTACCTGCCAATACAGGAGTAGCAGAAGGTGTTCAATTTCTGGGTCAGGGAGACCCTCTGGAGGAGGAAATGGTAACCCACTATGGTATTCTTTCCTGGAAAATTCCATGGACAGAGGAGCCTGGAGGGCTTCGGTCCATGGGGTCATAAGAATTGGACACAATTGAGCACACACATGCACACACAGAGTGATAAATTAGTGTCACCTGAATGGTATTTGAAGGTTATCTAATCTAATTAATGCTGCACACAATGGACCCCCACACACTGCAACACCCCTACATATTTTTCAGAAGAGAAAATTAGAATTTCATGAGTGCAAGTGGCCTCATACATAATGAAGTGGAAGCTGGAACTCAAGCCTCCTGATCTTTACCCACTGCACCACTTCACGTCCCTTGTATCAGTAAAATGGGGATGATCATTGAACCATAAGGTCTGTGTGAGAACTGATCATATGAATAAGCTTTTAAATGTGCTACTTTTTAAAGCTATCAAAACTATGCAAATGGAAGAAAGCATTATGATCACAGAAAATAGGAAGAAGGACACATAAACAACAAATAAAAGATACAATGTGAAAAGTGTCACCACAGAGCACAGATATGCCACTGGTTCATTTCAGGAAATGCCAAGGTTCAGTGAGGGTATCGGAAGACCTCAGGAAGAGGACAGCACCTGTGCTGTGCCCAGAGGTATGAGTTAGCAAGGCTTCTATAGGGATAATGGAAATGATCAATACTGTGCTTACAGTTTCATTTAGCAAAATATTGAACTTACTTATTCATCAGAATCATTCTTCTCACTCCCACTGTCTGGTTGGAGTTCACATGAATGAGCTACTGAACAACAATCAACTCCGTGGCCCATAAAGCTTAAGCCATTCACTATTTGGCCCTTCACAGGAAAAGTTGAGGATTCCTGCTCTATTCACGTATTTAAACAATATTTATAGGGCACTTATTATGTATTAGGTGCTGTGCTAAGTGTTAAGATGAAAAAGAACCCAGTTCCTCTCCTTGAGGAGATTATACTCTCTCCGTGGTGATAAACTGGGGCTTCCCAGGTGGTGTGGTGGTAAAGAATCTACCTGCCAATACAGGAGTAGCAGAAGGTGTTCAATTTCTGGGTCAGGGAGACCCTCTGGAGGAGGAAATGGTAACCCACTATGGTATTCTTTCCTGGAAAATTCCATGGACAGAGGAGCCTGGAGGGCTTCGGTCCATGGGGTCATAAGAATTGGACACAATTGAGCACACACATGCACACACAGAGTGATAAATTAGTGTCACCTGAATGGTATTTGAAGGTTATCTAATCTAATTAATGCTGCACACAATGGACCCCCACACACTGCAACACCCCTACATATTTTTCAGAAGAGAAAATTAGAATTTCATGAGTGCAAGTGGCCTCATACATAATGAAGTGGAAGCTGGAACTCAAGCCTCCTGATCTTTACCCACTGCACCACTTCACGTCCCTTGTATCAGTAAAATGGGGATGATCATTGAACCATAAGGTCTGTGTGAGAACTGATCATATGAATAAGCTTTTAAATGTGCTACTTTTTAAAGCTATCAAAACTATGCAAATGGAAGAAAGCATTATGATCACAGAAAATAGGAAGAAGGACACATAAACAACAAATAAAAGATACAATGTGAAAAGTGTCACCACAGAGCACAGATATGCCACTGGTTCATTTCAGGAAATGCCAAGGTTCAGTGAGGGTATCGGGAAGACCTCAGGAACAGGACAGCACCTGTGCTCTGCCCAGAGGTATGAGTTAGCAAGGCTTCTATAGGGATAATGGAAATGATCAATACTGTGCTTACAGTTTCATTTAGCAAAATATTGAACTTACTTATTCATCAGAATCATTCTTCTCACTCCCACTGTCTGGTTGGAGTTCACCTAAGAATCATACCAAAACTAAAATATGTGCACTTACATGCCATCTGTTAGTACCAAGGGGTCAGACAGATAGGCTGACACTCTGACCACTGACACACAGTGATCACTAATCACTTGATTCCTGTACTTTTTCCTACTGACCTGGAAACCATTCTCCCCACAGTTCTTCAAGTAGTACCATGTAAGTAAAAATCTGCCTGAAATTAAGTGGTTAACACCACACTGGATTTCAGAAGGTTTTGCTGGAAAAGAAAATTGAATTCAATTGCTCTGGGACTGTACCAGTTTGGTTTATTCTGGTCTATTTAGAAGACATGAAATTATTTCCAACTGAATACATGTACTCCTCCCTAGAAATGAAATTTGCAATTATTCAGATACCTGAGGCAGCATTTGAGAGCAACGTCATGTACATGCAGACTTGGAATACATTACACCATTATAACTATTCTGCATCTGAAGATAAAACTAGGGAACTGCTTATCATTCCTCTCTGAGGCCAACCTTGGACTTACTGCTCCTTGCCATGTCTTCATCAGTCATTGGTACTTCTAATGCTAATCAGGATATTTTGGCTTATTTTGACTTGGATCCTATTGAAATAGCACATTCCTTACTTTCTAATCCACTATGACTAAGTAGAGTAAGAGAGTTAGTTCAGATTTAGGAATGATTCATTATTGCTAACCTAACAAAAATGAAAATGATGCTGTGATCTAAAATCTTAAGTTCAGGGACTTCCTGGAGGTCCAGTGGCTAAGACTCCACATGTCCAATATAGGGGGCCCAGGTTCCATCTCTGATCAGGAAACCAGACCCTACATGTTACAACTCAACAATCCACATGACATGGCTAAGACCTGGCACAGCTGATTAAATAAATAAATATTAAATAAAACAATAGTGATAAACCATATTTTTTAAAAAAGTATATAGTCTTAATAAGTTCAGATATTCCATAAACTCTTTTTCCTTTAGCCCTAAATGGCAGTAACTTCTAATGACTGATTATATCTTCTTCAGCAACATGAAATATTTAATAATTGAAAATGAAGCTTCAAGTTCAATGCAAGTACATCTCTGTATTATCAATTTATAATCTCATTCAAGATTGCCGGTACTGGGTGTCAGAACACACCTCATGTGGAGTGAACTTTTTTAAAAATTTTATTTCACTTAAATATTTAAAAAACTAATCACTTGATTCCTGTACTTTTCCTACTGACCTGGAAACCATTCTCCCACAGTTCTTCAAGTAGTACCATGTAAGTAAAATCTGCCTGAAATTAAGTGGTTAACACCACACTGGATTTCAGAAGGTTTTGCTGGAAAAGAAAATTGAATTCAATTGCTCTGGGACTGTACCAGTTTGGTTTATTCTGGTCTATTTAGAAGACATGAAATTATTTCCAACTGAATACATGTACTCCTCCCTAGAAATGAAATTTGCAATTATTCAGATACCTGAGGCAGCATTTGAGAGCAACGTCATGTACATGCAGACTTGGAATACATTACACCATTATAACTATTCTGCATCTGAAGATAAAACTAGGGAACTGCTTATCATTCCTCTCTGAGGCCAACCTTGGACTTACTGCTCCTTGCCATGTCTTCATCAGTCATTGGTACTTCTAATGCTAATCAGGATATTTTGGCTTATTTTGACTTGGATCCTATTGAAATAGCACATTCCTTACTTTCTAATCCACTATGACTAAGTAGAGTAAGAGAGTTAGTTCAGATTTAGGAATGATTCATTATTGCTAACCTAACAAAAATGAAAATGATGCTGTGATCTAAAATCTTAAGTTCAGGGACTTCCCTGGAGGTCCAGTGGCTAAGACTCCACATGTCCAATATAGGGGGCCCAGGTTCCATCTCTGATCAGGAAACCAGACCCTACATGTTACAACTCAACAATCCACATGACATGGCTAAGACCTGGCACAGCTGATTAAATAAATAAATATTAAATAAAACAATAGTGATAAACCATATTTTTTAAAAAAGTATATAGTCTTAATAAGTTCAGATATTCCATAAACTCTTTTTCCTTTAGCCCTAAATGGCAGTAACTTCTAATGACTGATTATATCTTCTTCAGCAACATGAAATATTTAATAATTGAAAATGAAGCTTCAAGTTCAATGCAAGTACATCTCTGTATTATCAATTTATAATCTCATTCAAGATTGCCGGTACTGGGTGTCAGAACACACCTCATGTGGAGTGAACTTTTTTAAAAATTTTATTTCACTATATAAAATCTACACTTTTACAGATAACAAAGAGAAGTCTGCTTTCTGCCAAATCCCAAAAGTTATAGTAAATATTAAAATTCTTTTGGTAAGGTATTATGATAATTATTCTATTATCTGGAATGCTCACCACATATCTATTCAAGCTTATTTAAGAAATGAATAAATCTACAGCAATACTCCTTCCTTTTAACTCATTCTCCCTATGTGCTGTGCTCTTCTGGAATCAAAGCAGTGCTTTAGGTCTCTTGCTGAATTTCCTGGAGTATAGAAGTATAATACAAAAGTTTAAATGCCTGCATCAATAATAATAAGAAGAAGAAGCAGAAATCTTGAGGAGAATTATTTCTTTAAAAAGGAAAAAGAGACACTCAGACCACCTTAAGAAAAATGGGGTTTATCATAAGGATATATAAGATCTAGAACTACAACTGTTAATTGATAAGCAGTTAGAACTGATAAACCTCTAGAAACCAATTACTCTGTTGAGTTTCTCTCTCTTCTGACTCTCCATTTGCTGAGTTCTCTCCCACCAGATCAATGGCTTATTTACCCTTTCCTTCATTTTGTATTCTTTTTTACTGTTTCATAGTTTCATTTTTTGTTTCATCATCCCTGTCATTGTGATATCTTTGTTCTGAAATTGCTCTGGATCTTATGTATGAATAGATGATGGTGATGGTGATGGTGAAGAGGGAGAAAGAGATGGAGGCAATAAAAAGGAGGGGGAAGAAAAGAAGAGGGAAATGAGGAGGAGGAGGAGGAAAAGAAGAAACATCAGATGATAGATACATAGATAGACACATAGATATCAGATTTTCACTTATTTAGATATTTTTCATGTCTTTCAATCAAGCTTTAAGATTTTTTTTGTTAATTCTTTATTAGGTTAATTCTTATATATTATAGAAGAATTGCTTTCTTTTTATAAATAACGTTCTATTGTATTTTCTTGTTGGTTTTTGTTAGTCTAGAAAGATTACATTGACTTTATAAATGAAGCTTCAAGTTCAATGCAAGTACATCTCTGTATTATCAATTTATAATCTCATTCAAGATTGCCGGTACTGGGTGTCAGAACACACCTCATGTGGAGTGAACTTTTTTAAAAATTTTATTTCACTATATAAAATCTACACTTTTACAGATAACAAAGAGAAGTCTGCTTTCTGCCAAATCCCAAAAGTTATAGTAAATATTAAAATTCTTTTGGTAAGGTATTATGATAATTATTCTATTATCTGGAATGCTCACCACATATCTATTCAAGCTTATTTAAGAAATGAATAAATCTACAGCAATACTCCTTCCTTTTAACTCATTCTCCCTATGTGCTGTGCTCTTCTGGAATCAAAGCAGTGCTTTAGGTCTCTTGCTGAATTTCCTGGAGTATAGAAGTATAATACAAAAGTTTAAATGCCTGCATCAATAATAATAAGAAGAAGAAGCAGAAATCTTGAGGAGAATTATTTCTTTAAAAAGGAAAAAGAGACACTCAGACCACCTTAAGAAAAATGGGGTTTATCATAAGGATATATAAGATCTAGAACTACAACTGTTAATTGATAAGCAGTTAGAACTGATAAACCTCTAGAAACCAATTACTCTGTTGAGTTTCTCTCTCTTCTGACTCTCCATTTGCTGAGTTCTCTCCCACCAGATCAATGGCTTATTTACCCTTTCCTTCATTTTGTATTCTTTTTTACTGTTTCATAGTTTCATTTTTTGTTTCATCATCCCTGTCATTGTGATATCTTTGTTCTGAAATTGCTCTGGATCTTATGTATGAATAGATGATGGTGATGGTGATGGTGAAGAGGGAGAAAGAGATGGAGGCAATAAAAAGGAGGGGGAAGAAAAGAAGAGGGAAATGAGGAGGAGGAGGAGGAAAAGAAGAAACATCAGATGATAGATACATAGATAGACACATAGATATCAGATTTTCACTTATTTAGATATTTTTCATGTCTTTCAATCAAGCTTTAAGATTTTTTTTGTTAATTCTTTATTAGGTTAATTCTTATATATTATAGAAGAATTGCTTTCTTTTTATAAATAACGTTCTATTGTATTTTCTTGTTGGTTTTTGTTAGTCTAGAAAGATTACATTGACTTTATAAATTGAAATGATTTTTTATTTCTGAGTTAATCTTTATTCTGTTCCCCTGGATAATTCCTCTTACAATATATATTCTCTGTCTCCATTATGTTTTGTTTTGTTCCATTTTTATTGCAGTCTTTATGCTGGATCGTTTTATGTTATCATTCCTTAAAGTGTCCAGCCATTTAGTGAAAAAAACAGAGAGGTTTACATTTGAGATTTTTCTAACCAAATACACTTTTTCTTTAGCTCCAAATAGTTCATATTAAAAAGGCTGATGTGACTCACAGGCTTGTCAGTAAGTCCCGACTTTGTGCTGTGATCCACACCCTCCCTTTCCTCATTTGACCCCTGGCAATCCTATTCAACTAGAAAACAGGGTTGTAGATAATCTAAATGTCATGTCATTGAACTTTGAGGCAAAATGGTCTCTCTCCCAGCATCGTCCCTGACACCTAAAACTCCTGGGTCAATATGTTTTAGTTCTAATTCCACAAATCTTTCTTAATTTGGTATTCTAATTTTACATGATAAGGGTGATTTTGTCTAAGGATAAAAACAGTGCCGAGACATCAGACTTTTTCTCATTAGGCTTACCGTTAGCAAGACTGGTAATATACATACTGATAAAAACAAAATGTAGGTAATTATATAATGTTTTAGAAACTGTCTCATTTTAAATTGTCCAAGAAACAGGCCACGAGATAGGAATTCAAGTGAGAACATTTGGAAAGCACAAGTAACACTGGTGAGGAATGGGAAATTGAAATGGGACAAAGAAGGCATCCCATAATGCCTGTGCTACTACACCACCTATGCAGTAAGCAAGCAGCGTAATGCCACAAGGGAACTCTGAGGATGCGTGAAAATTGTCCAGCACCTGCTTCGAGAGTCAAGGATTTAGGGCTGCCCTCCAGAAGCTATGAGTGTTCACTGGCATTTCCAGCATGTCATTGTGTACAGGCAGCTCTTGACAATCTCAGGAAGAAGAGCCTTAGTCCCAGATGCAGACACTAGCAGTTTTGAACAAGCAAGATATCCCACAGATATGAGTGGGGAACTGATTGTATCTGCCACAGTCTATCCTTTGCACCAACCAGATGCACTCTGTCCCCGTATTAATTTATTTCTTTTTTTTTTAACTAAGGTATAATAGACACGCTTCCTTGTGGCTCAGTAGTAAATGCCAATGCAGCAGACTCGGGTTCAATCCTGGGTTCAATTCATGGCTACAGTCCATGGCGTCGCAAAAGAGTCAGACACGACTTAGCGACTATACAACAACAAATAATTGACATATAATATTATGCTAGTTTCAGGTGTACAGCATTATGCTTTGAAATTCACATATATTACAAAAATAATCACCCAATAGTCATCATCATACATATTACTATTATAGTTACAAAAGATTTTTTTATGATCATTTCACTTCATCTAGTTACTGTTTCTGGTAACCAGTCACAATTTTGATTAAAAAGAAAACTACTTGGTGTAATTACTTAATTGGTATAATTACTTAATATTAGTGTATAATTATTCTGGTATGGCCATATATCTCTTCAGGAAAAAACTGTGGATATTACTACTACCTATACTTGCTGAGGCTAAAAAGTTCCTCATCAGGATGGTCTAACTTTTCTTAACAGTGCCGAGACATCAGACTTTTTCTCATTAGGCTTACCGTTAGCAAGACTGGTAATATACATACTGATAAAAACAAAATGTAGGTAATTATATAATGTTTTAGAAACTGTCTCATTTTAAATTGTCCAAGAAACAGGCCACGAGATAGGAATTCAAGTGAGAACATTTGGAAAGCACAAGTAACACTGGTGAGGAATGGGAAATTGAAATGGGACAAAGAAGGCATCCCATAATGCCTGTGCTACTACACCACCTATGCAGTAAGCAACGAAAGCGTAATGCCACAAGGGAACTCTGAGGATGCGTGAAAATTGTCCAGCACCTGCTTACGAGAGTCAAGGATTTAGGGCTGCCCTCCAGAAGCTATGAGTGTTCACTGGCATTTCCAGCATGTCATTGTGTACAGGCAGCTCTTGACAATCTCAGGAAGAAGAGCCTTAGTCCCAGATGCAGACACTAGCAGTTTTGAACAAGCAAGATATCCCACAGATATGAGTGGGGAACTGATTGTATCTGCCACAGTCTATCCTTTGCACCAACCAGATGCACTCTGTCCCCGTATTAATTTATTTCTTTTTTTTTTAACTAAGGTATAATAGACACGCTTCCTTGTGGCTCAGTAGTAAATGCCAATGCAGCAGACTCGGGTTCAATCCTGGGTTCAATTCATGGCTACAGTCCATGGCGTCGCAAAAGAGTCAGACACGACTTAGCGACTATACAACAACAAATAATTGACATATAATATTATGCTAGTTTCAGGTGTACAGCATTATGCTTTGAAATTCACATATATTACAAAAATAATCACCCAATAGTCATCATCATACATATTACTATTATAGTTACAAAAGATTTTTTTATGATCATTTCACTTCATCTAGTTACTGTTTCTGGTAACCAGTCACAATTTTGATTAAAAAGAAAACTACTTGGTGTAATTACTTAATTGGTATAATTACTTAATATTAGTGTATAATTATTCTGGTATGGCCATATATCTCTTCAGGAAAAAACTGTGGATATTACTACTACCTATACTTGCTGAGGCTAAAAAGTTCCTCATCAGGATGGTCTAACTTTTCTTTAAATCAATTATGGGTCTCAAAACTGCTTCAGATCCAGAAATTGGATAACTGATCACGATTTTTTGTTTGTGGCTGTTGGCAGCTGATATAAACAGCTGTTCTTGATCTTTTCACTTAGAGGGGTACAACAAAACTCTCACTGGGTGCTCTTCTACCTCTGTGTCTTTAGTAAAAACACTGAGAATTGAAGTGTTTTATTTCTATTTTAAAAAAACAGAGAACCCTACCGGGCTTCCCTGGTGGCTCAGTAGTAAAGACTCTTTGCTTGTCAATGCGGGAGACACGGGTTTGATCCCTAACCTAGGAAGATCCCTCCACACATACACAGAAAGATAAAAAAAAAAAAAAAAAAAAAAACTATCAAGAATAGTGTGAAATAAAAGTTAAAAAAAAAAAAAAAAGAATAGTGTGAACAGAGATTTCCCTCTTCTTTTTGCCTATAACTTAGGATATAAATCAAGGACTTTTTCAAGTCTTGGCAAACTGTCATGCATCTTTCTAAGCTTGAATCTGCATTTTATCCTTCCCACTTTCAGTGTGGTGAAATATCTCTATGCATTCCATGACTGTGAAGTTTCTCACTGGCATCCCTTTCTCTAAGATATCTCTTTTTTTACTCTAAGATATCTTCATCCTCTCTGTCATGACCACTTTTCTCACTTATGCTGATAAGGCTGCCCTCGCTAAGTTCCTCTGATTGCACATCTGGAGTCTCTTAGAGACGGTGTCCATATTTCCACGGTCAGCTATTTCTTTTTTGACCCCATTTACATTTGATTAGAATTTCACTTCTGGCATTATTATTTTGCTTTGCTGTAACTGGGTTTTTATTCCCTCTCTCAATTATCCATTTGGGTAAAAGGTTACATGAATTTGTCACTGGGAGATAAAGAGACAATGCAGCTCGACTCTTGTCATCTGTATGGGAAGTGAGTAACAGGTGTGTTGTGATCAATTACCTACACACTCTTGAAAAAGTGACACAACGGGTTACTGATTGCAATGTGCAGCTTTTTCTTCTATGGTGATTCCTCCATTGAAGAGCTGGCAGCAAAGTCTGTGCCTTATGCAATTACTTACAGTTAATATATCTTGGTAACTACAATTTCAATTATATTGTTGGAGTGCTAGTAGCTTTTTACTGAAATGCAGTAACTGAAATTCATGCCTATCAGAACCATGCAAAGCAAGGACGACACATCTATTCTAACATGCTCGCCTCTCTGAGGCTTTTCTCTTCTCCTTCAATTCTCTGCCATGGAAGTATCAGCATCTCCACCACCCAAGAAAAATATTATAACTGACTCTTCATGTCCTTTATTAAATTCTGAGTCATGTGAGAGTACTTATATGGGTCAACTCTCCTTTATCTAGCCTTATTTTATAACTCCCAGTACAGATTTATTTCTAGGCACATTTTCCTGATTCCTGACAATACATTTTAGCCAGGTCCTGCAGCTCATCTGGTGAATGATCCTGCTTTCTCCCAAATCAAAGACAGTCCTCCCCCATGGTTATACTGAGGTTGGCCCTAGTTAGGGGCTTAGACACCATAGGGGCAGCTGGAGCAAATCTAGAGGTAAGTATACTTGCAAGCATGGTGGTGGTTGTTCAGTCACTCAGTAGTGTCCGACTCTTTGCAACACCAAGGACAGTAGCCCACCAGGCTCCTCTGTCCATGGGATTCTCCAGGCAAGAATACTGGAGTGGGTTGCCATGCCCTCCTTCAGGGGATATTCCCAATCCAGGGATCAAATCCATGTCTCCTGCATTGCAGGAAGATTCTTAACACTAAGTCACTGGGAAAGATAACTGTAACCATATTATCTTGCAAAATGTATTCCTCAGGTAAGGACTCTGCCTCTGTTTGATGTCAGGCAGAGCAGGACTCAGAGTGGTAAGAGGACTTAGTAATTTCTGCAGGCCCATGAATTTAAGGAGATCCTGGGGAAATTCCGTAGGCTACCCATGTAAGTCCAAGAGTTCACAGAGCTCTTGAAGGTGCTCAAGATTCTCAAGTCAATTCATTCTAGATACCAGGTCCCACTCTTTTCAGATCTGTAATTTTAGAACGAGACTTGCCAGGGTTGTTAGTCAACCTTCTTTGCAATTCTACTACTCACAATCAGATACTAGGCCATAAAAGTCCTCTCTTAAGAGTTCACAAGCTGGCAAAGTCTGTCCTATGCATTATGAAATTTTTTTTTTGGGTTCTAGTAGCTTTTACTGAAATGCAGTAACTGAAATTCATGCCTATCAGAACCATGCAAAGCAAGGACGACACATCTATTCTAACATGCTCGCCTCTCTGAGGCTTTTCTCTTCTCCTTCAATTCTCTGCCATGGAAGTATCAGCATCTCCACCACCCAAGAAAAATATTATAACTGACTCTTCATGTCCTTTATTAAATTCTGAGTCATGTGAGAGTACTTATATGGGTCAACTCTCCTTTATCTAGCCTTATTTTATAACTCCCAGTACAGATTTATTTCTAGGCACATTTTCCTGATTCCTGACAATACATTTTAGCCAGGTCCTGCAGCTCATCTGGTGAATGATCCTGCTTTCTCCCAAATCAAAGACAGTCCTCCCCCATGGTTATACTGAGGTTGGCCCTAGTTAGGGGCTTAGACACCATAGGGGCAGCTGGAGCAAATCTAGAGGTAAGTATACTTGCAAGCATGGTGGTGGTTGTTCAGTCACTCAGTAGTGTCCGACTCTTTGCAACACCAAGGACAGTAGCCCACCAGGCTCCTCTGTCCATGGGATTCTCCAGGCAAGAATACTGGAGTGGGTTGCCATGCCCTCCTTCAGGGGATATTCCCAATCCAGGGATCAAATCCATGTCTCCTGCATTGCAGGAAGATTCTTAACACTAAGTCACTGGGAAAGATAACTGTAACCATATTATCTTGCAAAATGTATTCCTCAGGTAAGGACTCTGCCTCTGTTTGATGTCAGGCAGAGCAGGACTCAGAGTGGTAAGAGGACTTAGTAATTTCTGCAGGCCCATGAATTTAAGGAGATCCTGGGGAAATTCCGTAGGCTACCCATGTAAGTCCAAGAGTTCACAGAGCTCTTGAAGGTGCTCAAGATTCTCAAGTCAATTCATTCTAGATACCAGGTCCCACTCTTTTCAGATCTGTAATTTTAGAACGAGACTTGCCAGGGTTGTTAGTCAACCTTCTTTGCAATTCTACTACTCTCACAATCAGATACTAGGCCTAATTTTCAACACAACCTGTCCTCCATCTTTAGAAGACTGGAGCTTCCTTAAATACTGTCAAAGAGATTTTCTGGCTTTCACACAGCTCCTATGGTTCATGACTGGCTAGTTTTGGTGTGTGGTTTTCTTCCCTTCTTCATATGCTAAATGACATACTAAGTGAAATAAGTCAGAAAGAGAAAGTCAGATACCATATGTTCTCGCTTTCCAATGGAATCATTAAAGAAAAAAAAAACCCATAGATACAGAGAATAGAACGGGGCCAGATCAGGGGGGCGGTTTGGGTGAAAGGGGGAAGGTATTGAAAGGTGAAAACTTCCAGTTACAAAATAAATAAGGCCTCGGGTTGTAATGTAGAGTATGATGACCACAGTGCATAACACTGTAGCATATATTTGAAAGATGCTCAGAGAATAGATTTTAAAAGTTGTCATCACAATAAAAAATTATGTTATACACCTAACACTAATATTTGTCACTTATATCTAGACAAAAAATAGAATAAAAATTTAAAAATAAAATGCACACATTGTAAGAAATTAGCACACAATAAGGAGAGAGAGAAAAAAAATATAGAATGGCAGAGAGAAAATAAGTATAGGGAATTGGGAACTGGTTCAGAAATCATTCTCCAAACTACATATACCCTAGGTCAGTTCTCTTCTGGTGGTTTAGCATGGTTTCTCCAGTTAAAGGAAGAACCTTAAAGAGGAAAAGTCCCATAGATGGAGATGGAATCTCGGTTAAGATGAACTTGATCTACTTCCTATCTTGTTCCAGGACTTGTGTTAAACTATGGGTAATGTTCTAATTTCCACAAATTCTGTCATTCTAGGCCTTAAAGATAAACATTAGAATTAGATTCCAAATTAAACTCATAAAGTACAGAAAGATTTACACATGCAAGTCACACACATACACACTCACACATAGAGCATATATATGTGTGAGACTAAGAACCATCATATCAATCATCAATATACGTGTAGCAGATAGTCTTAAGGAAACAAAATTCTGGCCAGGACTATGAGTTATGATCATTTAGGATAAAGTCATTTTTCTCCATAGCATCTCTCTGATTTTTCCAAACATTTGAAGCATTATCTAAGCACAGATACGAAATGATGTCTGATAGAAAACAATAGCCCTCAACTATTTAAAATGCCTTCTGACCCACAGATTGATTTTCTGTGCATCGAATTTTGAAATAGATGAACCTGGTGATGTTACTTTTTCTTTCAATAATGTCCTTCGTGGTCACATATGTTTTCCCAACTCATGCTCTAAGCAAGCATTCCTTTTAACAGTTACTCTTACAAAAACAACCCATTCGAAGCTTCTGCGTGATAAAGATCCACTCTACAGCTTAACTTTATAAATCACATTCTCATGAACATGTAAATTTTCTCAACAGATAAATTATAATGGCAAAGGAAGTAGTGTCATTATTGAGAAGAAAATTTAAAACCAAGGCTGTCTATGTCTTATATGGATATCAAGGGCCCCTGATGATTTTTTAAATAATAGATACTTATTTCTGTTTATTGCCAGAATTTTTTGCAACTAACCAGTATACTAGGGGCCAGCTTATTTCCCTAGAGATATGATTACATTAGTCACTCAGTAAACCTTGAATCAATTTAGTTTCAAAGTTTCAATGGAACTCATTAGGCAATCTCTGGATCTAGGGAAATTAGTCACAGGACTTAAAGGAATTCACCTTTGCTGAACCAAAAGGAGAAAAAAAATTCATTAGCAGCAAATATGCTGAAGAAATATTAACCAAAAGGCTCCCCAAGTCTTAACAAGTATGAGTTCACCATAATTGAGTATTTCTACTACAAGGTAAATAACCAAAACCTATATTTATAGCATCATAGGCTAGACAGTCTGTAACTGTCAAGATCTGGTCTAGCAACTGTTGGAGCATTTCTTCAAAAAAGGGAAAAGTTTAATAAATGTATAGACTTGAACTAATGTTCTGAGGTGTCACAGACAAATCTCTATGCTGCTGGTAATGATGTCTTTCAAGCGCTGGATGAAACTGTAGTACTCTCAACAACACTCTGCATTCACTCTTTTCTTCCACTGCATTTTATGTATATATATATATATATATATATATATATATACACACACACACACTTTTTTGGGGGCGGGGGGAACGGATAGGGGAGGGATGGGGGCGGGTGGGCCACTTCTACTGGTCTTTCATTTCTCTATTTTCATCCATCTTTGTTCTTTGGCCCGTGTGGGCCTCCCATCGCGGTGGCCTCTATTGTTGCAGAGCACCGGCTCTGGGCACATGCGCTCCAGAGCTCCGGCTTGGTAATTGGACACATCCGTACAGCTGCTCCATGGCACGTGGGATCTTCCCAGGCCAGGGATTGAAATGGCGCCCCTTGTACTGCAAGGCAGTGTCCTTACCCACTGGACACCAGGGAAGCCCCTTTCCACTGCATTTTAATCACATCAAGGAGCTAAGTAGAGCCACGTTGTTGAACATTCATTAGCTTCAGCCAGGCCAGCCCACTCAGTGGCACACTCTCTCTAGGTTACTTCCTCCAGAGAGCACACAGGCAGAAAAAGCATATAAGTCATATAAGCATATTGTTAGACTCTAATCCATAGAAATACACAATCCCTGCCCCAACTCAGTGTATGATGCTATACTGAGTAGCTCTAGAATCAGTTCACCCACTGCATTCCTTGATTGATTTTCTTTTTTTTTAAAATTTAAAAGTCACAGGACTTTTAAAGGAATTCACTCTGGATCTAGGGAAATTAGTCACAGGACTTAAAGGAATTCACCTTTGCTGAACCAAAAGGAGAAAAAAAATTCATTAGCAGCAAATATGCTGAAGAAATATTAACCAAAAGGCTCCCCAAGTCTTAACAAGTATGAGTTCACCATAATTGAGTATTTCTACTACAAGGTAAATAACCAAAACCTATATTTATAGCATCATAGGCTAGACAGTCTGTAACTGTCAAGATCTGGTCTAGCAACTGTTGGAGCATTTCTTCAAAAAGGAACAGTTTAATAAATGTATAGACTTGAACTAATGTTCTGAGGTGTCACAGACAAATCTCTATGCTGCTGGTAATGATGTCTTTCAAGCGCTGGATGAAACTGTAGTACTCTCAACAACACTCTGCATTCACTCTTTTCTTCCACTGCATTTTATGTATATATATATATATATATATATATATATACACACACACACACTTTTTTGGGGGCGGGGAACGGATAGGGAGGGATGGGGGCGGGTGGGCCACTTCTACTGGTCTTTCATTTCTCTATTTTCATCCATCTTTGTTCTTTGGCCCCGTGTGGGTCTCCCATCGCGGTGGCATCTGCCCTTGTAGAGCACCGGCTCTGGGCGCATGCGCTCCAGAGCTCCGGCTTGGTAATTGGACACATCCGTACAGCTGCTCCATGGCACGTGGGATCTTCCCAGGCCAGGGATTGAAATGGCGCCCCTTGTACTGCAAGGCAGTGTCCTTACCCACTGGACACCAGGGAAGCCCCTTTCCACTGCATTTTAATCACATCAAGGAGCTAAGTAGAGCCACGTTGTTGAACATTCATTAGCTTCAGCCAGGCCAGCCCACTCAGTGGCACACTCTCTCTAGGTTACTTCCTCCAGAGAGCACACAGGCAGAAAAAGCATATAAGTCATATAAGCATATTGTTAGACTCTAATCCATAGAAATACACAATCCCTGCCCCAACTCAGTGTATGATGCTATACTGAGTAGCTCTAGAATCAGTTCACCCACTGCATTCCCAGATTGATTTTCTTTTTTTTTTTAAACCTTTATTTTACTTTTAACTTTTACAGAGTTTTGTTGTTTACAGATATGTATGTTCCCAGATTAGTCAAATGTATATCCCCACCTTCCCACCCCTCCCAATCATCATGCAGCACCCCTGAAGGATCCCCTTTTCTCACAGAGCAATGACTATAGCTATTTTCTCCACTTATGATAGTACGGGCCTTCACGCTACTTCCTTTACGCCTCCCACCCTCTGTTCCTTCCCCACAATGTCCATATGTCCACTGTCCATGTCTGTCTTTCCACCCCTTCACTGCGTGTGCCATCATCATCCTACCCAGATTGATTTTCTATTACATACTTTTCATTCATAAAATTTCAAAATGGCCTTAGAAGGAAGGCATTCATTACTTCCTTCTTTAACTGCCTGCAAATGAACTCCAGCCAGCATAAAAACAAAACTTCGTTACATAAATAAAGGAGACTGATCCTGTCCACAGTCTGTATATTTATCCACAGCAAGTTGAGCACAAAAGGGTACCATGGGAAGTTAGAACGCTACTAAAAAGCAAGTCACTCTTAAGTCATGTTACTGATTAGCAGTAAACAGTCAATGGAATCCAGAAAATCCTTGTAACTGTGAGCTTTCTTTTCATCACTGTGCTATGGAAGAAAAGGGCTGCTTTTCACTGAGCTACATCCTCACTAGAATTTAATTTCTTTCTAATACTGGTAAATGACAATCAAAATCTAAACCCTCTCTCTGAGGCCTCCAGTTCTCACTGGAATATAAATCTTACAAAATAAAGTGTATTACTTTTCCCGTCCTTACCCACTGGACACCAGGGAAGCCCCTTTCCACTGCATTTTAATCACATCAAGGAGCTAAGTAGAGCCACGTTGTTGAACATTCATTAGCTTCAGCCAGGCCAGCCCACTCAGTGGCACACTCTCTCTAGGTTACTTCCTCCAGAGAGCACACAGGCAGAAAAAGCATATAAGTCATATAAGCATATTGTTAGACTCTAATCCATAGAAATACACAATCCCTGCCCCAACTCAGTGTATGATGCTATACTGAGTAGCTCTAGAATCAGTTCACCCACTGCATTCCCAGATTGATTTTCTTTTTTTTTTTAAACCTTTATTTTACTTTTAACTTTTACAGAGTTTTGTTGTTTACAGATATGTATGTTCCCAGATTAGTCAAATGTATATCCCCACCTTCCCACCCCTCCCAATCATCATGCAGCACCCCTGAAGGATCCCCTTTTCTCACAGAGCAATGACTATAGCTATTTTCTCCACTTATGATAGTACGGGCCTTCACGCTACTTCCTTTACGCCTCCCACCCTCTGTTCCTTCCCCACAATGTCCATATGTCCACTGTCCATGTCTGTCTTTCCACCCCTTCACTGCGTGTGCCATCATCATCCTACCCAGATTGATTTTCTATTACATACTTTTCATTCATAAAATTTCAAAATGGCCTTAGAAGGAAGGCATTCATTACTTCCTTCTTTAACTGCCTGCAAATGAACTCCAGCCAGCATAAAAACAAAACTTCGTTACATAAATAAAGGAGACTGATCCTGTCCACAGTCTGTATATTTATCCACAGCAAGTTGAGCACAAAAGGGTACCATGGGAAGTTAGAACGCTACTAAAAAGCAAGTCACTCTTAAGTCATGTTACTGATTAGCAGTAAACAGTCAATGGAATCCAGAAAATCCTTGTAACTGTGAGCTTTCTTTTCATCACTGTGCTATGGAAGAAAAGGGCTGCTTTTCACTGAGCTACATCCTCACTAGAATTTAATTTCTTTCTAATACTGGTAAATGACAATCAAAATCTAAACCCTCTCTCTGAGGCCTCCAGTTCTCACTGGAATATAAAAATCTTACAAAATAAAGTGTATTACAGTGAATAAAGTATATTCCAGCTGGCCTTGGCCACTCTTAAAAACCAGAACAGCTGTGTGTACCCCTTCATAAATTTGCCCCTTTGGTGAAAGGAGAGGTTACAGGCTACAATAAACACTGCAAGGGGAGCTGGGGTGGACAAAGGAATTCTACTCCATGTACGAAACACCAAGGCCCAGATGTCCAGTTGCCCATACCCGCCAGCCCTCACATACTCTCAGTTTTTACAAAGACTTTGATGGAACACATGAAAAAAATAAAAAATAAGAAGAAGAAATGGAAGGGGAAGAAGGAGAAGGGAGGAGGAGAAGGATCTTTTCAAGACTGATCCTTTTCAAGATTAGAGAGTTTGATAACTGAGGGAAATTTGCCCTCAAAGAGAAAAGATATCTCTGTATTTATGCTATAGAATAACATGCTCAGATAATTAGGGAATGAGTAAAGTGCTAGGACCATAAATTTTTTACCATGGAAAAATATAAAGTCTGTTTTTATAGCCCACTGTTGCCCTTTCTCATATCTTTCCCAGTATTTTGCTTACAATGAGCTTTCCCCAAAGAATTACTTATCTGAGCAAAGTATTTGAATTCCATGTTGGTCAGCCTCAACAAAGATCAGTTCTAGCATCGGCGAGTTGCTATGAAGCAAAGAGAATAAAATTCGCCGTGACCCACCAAACCAAAATATACATCCACTACATAGTGTTTACATTGAGCACTGCAAGAGAAGTTTAAAGAGCAACATTTTATGTGAAATATAGTCTGATAGTCCAGTTTTTAGTCTTCTCAAGTGTCTGTTACAGGAGATTCAACAGAGAAATAAACGGTTGACCAATAAAACCTCCATCCCTGGAGTTTGTAGACCTATAAATTAAAACTGGTTATCAAAAGGCTCTTTTTCAACCTGTGTAGAAATTATCTGATAATTTATGAACACTTATTACTCAGATTTAGAGCTCTTTCTGCATCAACAACAGATTCATAACAACCAAATGCCTCTGTGAATGCTTTTTATCTCAATACTCTATACTAGGTATCCACAAACTATGACACCCTCTCCAGCTTGCTTTTAATAAATAAAGTTTTATTGAAACACAGCCATGCTGATTCATTTACATATTTTTCTCCAGCTGCTTCTGAGCAGAGTTTAAAAGCTGCAACAGAAAGCCTGAACTTTGTGGCATTTTAACAAAAAGTTTTCTCAATAGTGCTCTACACCCTCATTCTGCCTATGTTTACTTTCTCAATTTTATTCTCATTTCCTACTGAAATACACATTTCTAATGCCTGATTTACTATAAAACCTTAAGAAGCATTCTTATACTTTTGGCATTGGGCTTGAAACAGACTTCTAATAAATTTTAGTTCTTTCCAAGGAAATGTGAATGGCTGTTACCTTTCACAATGTAAATCTTACCTTTTATCCTCTGCTTGTTCTGCATTTACTGGTGTCTCACCTCCTAGTCAGGCTACATACAGTTGTGCAGGTTGCTCACTGCACAAAAGGGCCCAGCAAAGGGGATAAGCTGTGACTGGATGCAGCCTGCACAATCCTTTTCTAGCCATAAACCTTGATACAACACTATATCCTTTCACAAGAAAGGCCAGCTTTATTCTAAATTGCATGAAAATCTCCTCTGCTTACTAAGCTTTGCACCTACATGGTTGATTTTGGAAATGTGCACAAAGGTATCATCTGATCCACCTGAACCCTATGTTCCTCTGTTCTTTTACAGCAGATCTCTGGCAGGATCCTAGAAAATGCAAGTAAAATTCCTAAGTAACATTCTGAATGTCCCAACTTTTGCATAGCCTCACTCTGGTATTACCCACAGATATTCAGCAATTTATGGTGAGGAAGCAGGAGCTAGAAACTGAGAGAGAAGATAAAGGTAGGCTGATAAACAGGATGTATTTATCATTTATGTTGAGGAAGTGAGAGGAAAGGGGCTTTACTTGCATAAATCACTTACATCCTGGCTGTGTGGAATTCCTACATTTCTAGAGTTAAGTAATTATTTCATTAAAAAGAAAAACAGAGGAGAGGAAAGAAATTAATTTCTCAGGGATAGGGGTGGAGGGCAGTAGTGATGGAAAAAATGATCTGTGAGAGAAGATGTTGAAAAGGTATTTAAAGTAATGGTTAAAAGGAGGAAGCGAGGTTCTCATGGAAAAGTAGGATGCAGAAAGGTCAAGGATGAAAATTAAAGGGAAAAAGACAACTGGATGTGAAGAGAAGGGTCTGAGTACGGTGTCTGGGAAGAGGTTTTGAGATAAGGACTCTGCATCACAGAGAGAAGGACCACAGCTGCGGCTCTAGCTCTCTAACTAATGAGTAACTTTAAAAGCTCATTGAGGAGAAAAGGGAACCCTCTTGCATTGCTGGTGGGAATGTAAATTAGTACAACCTCTATGGAAGACAATATGGAGATTCCTTAAAAAACTAAAAATAGAAGCACCCTATGACCCAGCAATCCCACTATTAGGCCTATATCCTGATGAAATCAAAACTGAAAGAGGCACCTGTACCCCAATGTTCATTGCACCTCCTAGTCAGGCTACATACAGTTGTGCAGGTTGCTCACTGCACAAAAGGGCCCAGCAAAGGGGATAAGCTGTGACTGGATGCAGCCTGCACAATCCTTTTCTAGCCATAAACCTTGATACAACACTATATCCTTTCACAAGAAAGGCCAGCTTTATTCTAAATTGCATGAAAATCTCCTCTGCTTACTAAGCTTTGCACCTACATGGTTGATTTTGGAAATGTGCACAAAGGTATCATCTGATCCACCTGAACCCTATGTTCCTCTGTTCTTTTACAGCAGATCTCTGGCAGGATCCTAGAAAATGCAAGTAAAATTCCTAAGTAACATTCTGAATGTCCCAACTTTTGCATAGCCTCACTCTGGTATTACCCACAGATATTCAGCAATTTATGGTGAGGAAGCAGGAGCTAGAAACTGAGAGAGAAGATAAAGGTAGGCTGATAAACAGGATGTATTTATCATTTATGTTGAGGAAGTGAGAGGAAAGGGGCTTTACTTGCATAAATCACTTACATCCTGGCTGTGTGGAATTCCTACATTTCTAGAGTTAAGTAATTATTTCATTAAAAAGAAAAACAGAGGAGAGGAAAGAAATTAATTTCTCAGGGATAGGGGTGGAGGGCAGTAGTGATGGAAAAAATGATCTGTGAGAGAAGATGTTGAAAAGGTATTTAAAGTAATGGTTAAAAGGAGGAAGCGAGGTTCTCATGGAAAAGTAGGATGCAGAAAGGTCAAGGATGAAAATTAAAGGGAAAAAGACAACTGGATGTGAAGAGAAGGGTCTGAGTACGGTGTCTGGGAAGAGGTTTTGAGATAAGGACTCTGCATCACAGAGAGAAGGACCACAGCTGCGGCTCTAGCTCTCTAACTAATGAGTAACTTTAAAAGCTCATTGAGGAGAAAAGGGAACCCTCTTGCATTGCTGGTGGGAATGTAAATTAGTACAACCTCTATGGAAGACAATATGGAGATTCCTTAAAAAACTAAAAATAGAAGCACCCTATGACCCAGCAATCCCACTATTAGGCCTATATCCTGATGAAATCAAAACTGAAAGAGGCACCTGTACCCCAATGTTCATTGCAGCTCTCTATACAATAGCCAGAACATGGAAGCAACCTAGATGTCCATCGACAAATGAATGGATCCAGAAGCTCTGGTACATATATACAATGGAATACTACTCAGCTGTTAAAAGAAATGCAGAAGACTCAGTCCTAATGAGGTGGCTGGCTCTAGAACCTATCATAAAAAGTGAAGTAAGTCAAAAAGAGGAAGACAAGTATAGTATACTAACTCATATATATGGGATCTAGTAA
Organism: Tragulus kanchil; assembly: GCA_022376925.1. Lineage (NCBI taxonomy): Eukaryota > Metazoa > Chordata > Mammalia > Artiodactyla > Tragulidae > Tragulus > Tragulus kanchil. The sequence goes on along the minus strand of JAIOJX010000003.1, from coordinate 67,782,158 downwards.
GATGGTCATGATAACACACGCAGTGAACTCATGAAAAAACAGAGAATAGACATAAAGACATTGTGGACACCGAACAGTGGGAGGGAGTAACATGGAAACCTATACTGTCATGTGTAGAAAAGATAGCTATTGTCATTGTGCTAGGGGAATAGGAGTACCTACAACCACTTGGAGCGATGGTCTGGAGGGATGGGAGGGGGGAAACTGAGTGGGGGGAGGGTCAAGGGATATGCATATGAATGATCTGGGAACATACATGTACAAAAATAAAAAAAAAAAAAAAGCTCATTGATCTATTTTGTCTTAATACAGTACGCAATTATCCTAAAAATATAATGCACGATAATGATGTTTAGTTGCTAAGTCACGTCCGACTCTTCGTGACTCCATAGACGCTGTGACTCCTGACTCCATAGCCCGCCCGGCTCCTCTGTCCATGGGATTCTCCAGGCAAGAACACTAGAGTGCCATCTCCCACTCAAGGGGATCTGCCCAACCCAGGGATCCAGGGATTGAACCCATGTCTCCTGCATTGGTAGGTGGATTTTTTTTTTTTTTTTTTGGTATTGCTGAGCCACCAGGGAAGCCCATAATGCATGACAGCAGAATGGAAAGAATTTCTGCAGAGATCCGTGTTAGGATTTCAAGAAACTCAATATTTAAGGATTTTATACTAGAGAAGGAAGATAAAGAATAATGTATAAGGTTAGATCTGCATTTTATATTTTCCTCAAGAAATCTCTACACTTACATCTTTAGATCCTTTACTTAGCCTAACTCTCTTGAAATAAACATATTATAATTCTGATTGTTCAAACTATATACTGAACTTATGAGCAGCTTTTGAAAATGACGTATGGCTTACAGGTTAGACAGTGAACTATTTCTGCCCCCTCAAAAAAAGAATTAGTCCTCAGCAACTCTAAACTGAACATTACAAAGTGATCATCTGAGTCACATGCCTGACTCTGAAGTATTATCAAATCCTGAACAAATTAACTGACTATTCTAACCTCCATGTTCACAGAAATACTAATAATTAAAAAAATGATGGCCCAAACATACCTACACACATTCAGAGAGTTTAGGGGGAAAATGCCCTTTTTTAACTTGTTCCTAGATTTGATAAGGTCTGAGGCGAGCCTCTCCAGAAGGCACCCACCTGTCCACTTTGGAAGGTCTCCTTCCGGCTGTGTCACCTCTCCACTGAGATGATCCCTTACTCTATGTGACCTGAACAGAGCGATGGCCCCACAAGACCAATTTCAGCACTACATCATATCCAAAAGAAAAAAAAAATAGGTATACAAAAGTTGTTTTGTTTTCCTTTTTGTCTTCGTTTTCTTTTCTCTTTTTGTTACACAACAAAGTACCACACGTTTAATAGCTTAAAACTCTAAATTCACTCACAGTTCTGTACTTCTGATATCTAACATAGGGTAGCTGGGTCCTCTGCGTGGTATGTCACGACGCAGAAATGAAGGTGTCAGCTGAGCTGAGTTTTCATCTGGAGGCTCTGGAAAAAAGAAAAGAAAAGAAAATCCACTTCTAGACTCATTCTATTGTTTGCAGAATTAGTTCCTGGAGGTTTTTATGAGTGAGCTCTCTCTTTTCTGGTTGACTGCAAACCAGGGCATCTGTAACTTGTAGAGGTCTCCCCCTGATCCCTGAAAAGTGGCTGTTTGCATAGCAAGACACTGGTTTCTTTAAGACCAGCAGAAGTATGTCTCTGCTGTTGTGAAACTGTCTTTTGAAACCAGCCGGAGAAAACTCTCCACTCTTAAAGGGCTTTCCTGATTATTCCAGGCCCACCCAAGACAATCTTCCTTTTGCCTATAGTGTAATATAATAGTCTCGTTATATTCACACGTGCACCCATACACACAGAGAAGAGTATAAGGGGTGAGGGTCATAGGAATTATCTTAGAAATCTACCTGCCACCTGTGTTTTAATTTTTTTCACATTATAGAGTTGGTGATGCTGCCATGAAACATGCACTGTCATATAGCCAGAAACTACCCTCTCAGCAACTTCTCAACATAATAACTATCCATCAACCATGGCGGTTACCCTCCTGAAAAGCACCATAGCTGGCAAGACAGCAGTTGGTAAAATCAGCATCTTACAGAAGAAAGGAGACTGTTGGAGCAATGAAAAAGTCATTAAATGTGTGTTAGGGTCGGTGTATTCTTTACAAGGGCATTTGCTTCTTAAACAAATATGTTACTTGACATTAAGCTGTTTGAATAAACTTGTCCGGACTCATCTTTGACTATTCAGGAAATAGGTCTGCAGATATCATGATTTGCTAAGATTTGTAAACTTTCATTGGTTTAATTTGCTTGTAAAATTTTACTCTTTTATAAAGCTTTTTGAATCAGCTCTTGTAAACTTATAAATCTAATATCTCCTGCACTGCAACTTCCTATACTCATTTTCACAAGTTACAACAAAGTGCTTGTGTTGCTCCATAGCTCAACACATTATTGACTGGATCTGATCGTGTATTAATATCACCGATTAGTCTCAGTGCCTGTGACTTCAATAAATACTTGTTGAAAGACGAACTGAGTGAATAAATGAATGAATGATCAGATACTGAGAGGGTACAGTATAAAGAGATGACTCTACTCTTTCCTAAATCTAAAGGAAAGGGGAAAAATAATTATCACACTCTTTGTTTTAAAAGAGCTGGACTGAACTATTAATATACATATATATAAACAGATCATGAATTTTTAATTTGGGGCATATTCTTGTTTATTTTGGAACCCCATCTGACAATGGTGGAACTTCCCAGGTATAAATGAAGACGGGGAACTGTGCTGTGAATTTTCTGTGTGTCAACCTGCCTGGGCCACAGTGCCCGGATATCTGGTCAAGGGTGTTTCTGATGAGCTAGACATTTACACCACTGAACTAGGAGTAAAGGAGACTGCCCTCCACAATGTGGGTGGGTTTCATCTAATTAGATAAAGATCTGAATATAATGATATCCTGACCTCCCCTGAGCAAGAGGGAATTCAGCCAGCTCTCCCCTGGATCTCTAGCCCAGTGGCTCACCCTGTAGATTTTAGACTTCCCAGCCTCCAGGATAAGATGGGACAATTCCTCCTAATAAATTTGTCTCCATTCTTATACACACAAACACACGCACCCCTATGACTTCTGTTTCTCCAGAAAACCCTGCCTACCACAAGAAGTCTGGAGGAGGCACTCCCACACTCTCAGAGTGGAAGCCGGATCCTTTTCTCCTAGAAACCTTCCCTCCCTCAAAGGAATGAGGCTGTGCTGTCATGGTCTAGGCTGGACGGTCCCTTTGTCAACCTGACGTCACTGCCACCTTCTCCAGAGGTCTCTTATGCATCACAGAAGAGGAACCAGGAACAGCGATCCCAGAATCCACTTCCTTGTATGACTACAAGTTAAATGGGGATCACAGAAGAGGAACCAGGAACAGCGATCCCAGAATCCATCTGAGGCTTGTAAAATTTTACTCTTTTATAAAGCTTTTGAATCAGCTCTTGTAAACTTATAAATCTAATATCTCCTGCACTGCAACTTCCTATACTCATTTTCACAAGTTACAACAAAGTGCTTGTGTTGCTCCATAGCTCAACACATTATTGACTGGATCTGATCTTTATTAATATCACCGATTAGTCTCAGTGCCTGTGACTTCAATAAATACTTGTTGAAAGACGAACTGAGTGAATAAATGAATGAATGATCAGATACTGAGAGGGTACAGTATAAAGAGATGACTCTACTCTTTCCTAAATCTAAAGGAAAGGGGAAAAATAATTATCACACTCTTTGTTTTAAAAGAGCTGGACTGAACTATTAATATACATATATATAAACAGATCATGAATTTTTAATTTGGGGCATATTCTTGTTTATTTTGGAACCCCATCTGACAATGGTGGAACTTCCCAGGTATAAATGAAGACGGGGAACTGTGCTGTGAATTTTCTGTGTGTCAACCTGCCTGGGCCACAGTGCCCGGATATCTGGTCAAGGGTGTTTCTGATGAGCTAGACATTTACACCACTGAACTAGGAGTAAAGGAGACTGCCCTCCACAATGTGGGTGGGTTTCATCTAATTAGATAAAGATCTGAATATAATGATATCCTGACCTCCCCTGAGCAAGAGGGAATTCAGCCAGCTCTCCCCTGGATCTCTAGCCCAGTGGCTCACCCTGTAGATTTTAGACTTCCCAGCCTCCAGGATAAGATGGGACAATTCCTCCTAATAAATTTGTCTCCATTCTTATACACACAAACACACGCACCCCTATGACTTCTGTTTCTCCAGAAAACCCTGCCTACCACAAGAAGTCTGGAGGAGGCACTCCCACACTCTCAGAGTGGAAGCCGGATCCTTTTCTCCTAGAAACCTTCCCTCCCTCAAAGGAATGAGGCTGTGCTGTCATGGTCTAGGCTGGACGGTCCCTTTGTCAACCTGACGTCACTGCCACCTTCTCCAGAGGTCTCTTATGCATCACAGAAGAGGAACCAGGAACAGCGATCCCAGAATCCACTTCCTTGTATGACTACAAGTTAAGAATCTACAGCAAGGGGCATGAGCTCTAGGAGACAGAAGAGACGGAGAGCTCTGTGACGCTCCAGAGGAGCTGCAGACAGACACGTGAGCTGGCAGGAGGATCAAAGTCACTGGAGCTTCTTTCAGAATCCTGGAGCTCGCTTCTGCGGGATGAGATCATCAGGGCAGCTTTCCTGCCCTTTGCCCCTGTGGTGCTTCAACAGTTACATAAGCCTCTATTTCCCTGTATCGAAACCCTTCCTATTCAGAACGCATACAGTGCCTCTGTGTTCTGTCCAGAGCCAGACTCCGTCACTGATGCATTCTTTGGAATTAAAAGGGGAGGAAGCTCTTTACTCTCTCCCATTATCCTACTCTACCAGATGGGGTACAGTAATGTTGAACTCTAAGAGAGATCATAATCCTCTCCCACCCAGAAATTCCCATGACTCCTATGAAAGCAGGTCAACTCTTCATCCTCCTGACTAAACCAAAGGGCCTGAGGTTGCCAGGGAGAAACAGCACTGCTCTCTATAGAGCAAGAATGAGTTAACATCCCTGGGGAAAGTATCTTCCATTACACTTTGCTTGAAAGAGCAGGTTTCAGTTTGTCTTGTATGATCGCAACTGAGACACTAAAACAGTTCTTCTCAGAACAGAAGAAGATGAACTGAGAGCTCCACCTTTAAAAATAAAATTGCTGACAATATTAGAATGGTTTATCCTTCTTAAATATCTGTGTGCGTTAAGTCTGATTTCTTTAATTCCATCTCACAGGCAGGCTCCTACGAGAGGATAAACCTTAAAACTTTTAACCTAACTGTGACAACTGGGTCCATCTGGCCTCTGCATACCATCTCAGACTTACTCACTCATTAGTCTCTTTAAGATAACAGTCAGTCGCATTCCTTTGTGTCTTAGGGCCTAGGCATATTCCATTTTCTCAGACTGAAAAAACTCCCACGGATTCTGACCCTAAGTTCACACCCTTTGTCTCCATAATTTCTATTCATTATCCCGGTCTCCCTTTAAATACTACTCCCACAGGCAGGTTACCTCATCCTGTGACTTCCACAGATATTATTCATCTTTGCAGTTTTTATTACAGCTACCAGTCACTAATTTTAAAAATATCTTTCATCCCTTCTAGGTGTTTTCACCACTGCAGCCTTGGTATCTGACATGTGTTAAGCAAAGAGACCTTAAATATGTATTGAATAAAAGAAAAATAAAGAAAGGTGGGGAGGGAACAAGGAAAAAACTGGAAGAATGAAGGAAGGAAAGGGGGAGATGTGATGGTTATAATTAAATTCACCATAAATCAGTGACATTTTAGGCAGCTCTGTAGAAAAAGAAATCTGCAGATTGGCTAGAGAAGAAAAAAGACCTTCACTGAAAGCTACAGTGTTCTGTCTGGCAAAAAATTAATACCGTTCTGGATCACTAAAAGAAACTATGTTTTTTTGTTGCTTTTTAAATAAGATGGTGATGATGACAGAAACTGGATTGGTTCAGTGTTTCATCTGCAGTTTGGGGAAGGTAACTAAGTTTAAAAGGTAGGTGAACGTGGTGGGCCATCAGAAACTGCACTACCTCCATTTTAGGAAGCGTTTGGCTGCCACTAAACTCCGCGGCAGTTTTGGCTGCCGCGGAACTCCGCGGACTCTGTCAGCACACAATGGCTCCAGCCTTTTCTAGTTGTTGGCAATATAAAATAGCCTGAATCAAAGGGCAGGAAACAGAACAGACGTGGACTGTTCTCCCGGGTGCACAAACGTAGCCACTTGCCACATGAAAAGGAAAGAAGTGAATACACTATGACACCTACTCAGAATTTGTATGATGATATAAGAGGAGCCCATCGTTTGAGTCAATTTGTTCTGCAGTATCTACTGAGGTCCTACAGTTACTCTCCAACTTCTTTATTCTGCTTTTACAACCAGCCCCACAAGAGTCAACAGGGTAACTTTTCCCAGGGATTTGTGTGTATGTGGGATAAAACTTTTAACCTAACTGTGACAACTGGGTCCATCTGGCCTCTGCATACTCAGACTTACTCACTCAAGGATAACAGTCAGTCGCATTCCTTTGTGTCTTAGGGCCTAGGCATATTCCATTTTCTCAGACTGAAAAAACTCCCACGGATTCTGACCCTAAGTTCACACCCTTTGTCTCCATAATTTCTATTCATTATCCCGGTCTCCCTTTAAATACTACTCCCACAGGCAGGTTACCTCATCCTGTGACTTCCACAGATATTATTCATCTTTGCAGTTTTTATTACAGCTACCAGTCACTAATTTTAAAAATATCTTTCATCCCTTCTAGGTGTTTTCACCACTGCAGCCTTGGTATCTGACATGTGTTAAGCAAAGAGACCTTAAATATGTATTGAATAAAAGAAAAAAAAAAAAGAAAGGTGGGGAGGGAACAAGGAAAAAACTGGAAGAATGAAGGAAGGAAAGGGGGAGATGTGATGGTTATAATTAAATTCACCATAAATCAGTGACATTTTAGGCAGCTCTGTAGAAAAAGAAATCTGCAGATTGGCTAGAGAAGAAAAAAGACCTTCACTGAAAGCTACAGTGTTCTGTCTGGCAAAAAATTAATACCGTTCTGGATCACTAAAAGAAACTATGTTTTTTTGTTGCTTTTTAAATAAGATGGTGATGATGACAGAAACTGGATTGGTTCAGTGTTTCATCTGCAGTTTGGGGAAGGTAACTAAGTTTAAAAGGTAGGTGAACGTGGTGGGCCATCAGAAACTGCACTACCTCCATTTTAGGAAGCGTTTGGCTGCCACTAAACTCCGCGGCAGTTTTGGCTGCCGCGGAACTCCGCGGACTCTGTCAGCACACAATGGCTCCAGCCTTTTCTAGTTGTTGGCAATATAAAATAGCCTGAATCAAAGGGCAGGAAACAGAACAGACGTGGACTGTTCTCCCGGGTGCACAAACGTAGCCACTTGCCACATGAAAAGGAAAGAAGTGAATACACTATGACACCTACTCAGAATTTGTATGATGATATAAGAGGAGCCCATCGTTTGAGTCAATTTGTTCTGCAGTATCTACTGAGGTCCTACAGTTACTCTCCAACTTCTTTATTCTGCTTTTACAACCAGCCCCACAAGAGTCAACAGGGTAACTTTTCCCAGGGATTTGTGTGTATGTGGGATGGGACACACATCCAAGCAGAAGCAACTTGACACCACAGTCACAACGAGATAACTGAAACAATGTCAAAGAGAAAGGTCAGGTGAAGAGGAAATGGGAGATACACAGTGAAGGATACATCTCTTGGGAACTAGACTCGTGGACATTAGCCAGCACTGTACAACTGCTTATGTGTGGAAGAAAGCCAAAATGTGACAGCAAGAAATTTCCACAAGTAAGAAAATAGAGTCGCTCTATGAGGCCTTAAGGCCCTGAAAATAAAAACAATTTTTTTGGTTTTACAGCTTTACCTTACAGGAAAGATGACTGAGTGAAAAAGAGAAATACGGTTTAAAAATTACATGTAGGGCTTCCCCTGGTGGTCCAGTGGATAAGGACACCACCTTGCAGTGCAAAGGCCGCCAGTTCGATCCCTGGCCTGGGAAGATCCCACGTGCCGTGGAGCAGCTGGACTGATGTGTCCAATCACCGAGCCGGAGCTCTGGGGCGCATGCGCCCAGAGCTGGCACTCTGCGACAACAGACGCCACCACGATGGGAGGCCCACAGGAGCCAAAGAACAAAGACGGATGAAAACAGAGAAATGAAAGACCAATAGAAGTGGCCCACCCACTCCCCTCCCTCCCCAACTGGACCCCCGCCCAAAATGAATAAATAAATAAATCTTTAAAAAAAAAAAAATTACATGTAGTGCGGGGGAATTCCCTGGTGGTCCAGTGGCTAAGACTCTGTGTTCCCAATGAAGGGGGCCCAGGTTTGATCCCTGGTCAGGGAACTAGAGCCCACATGCTACAACTGAAACCCAATTCCGCCAAATAAATATAAATAAAATGTTTAAAAAAAAAAAAATTACATGTAGTGCGGAGAAAGCATATGTAGTGCGGAGATTTTACAGGCAGTGTAACAAACCACATTTCAGTCACCGGGCTAGTAGAAAAACATGGAGGAAATATTTGAAAACCTGACACTGAAACACACTGCTTCCATCCTCTGTTGCAGCTTTGTACTACTTAAAAAAAAAAAAAAAGTCCTGGAGGAATTCTTCAAAGAAATAATGCATCACTGTATGTTAACAGCAGGAGCCCAGGTTTGAAGAGGACAATGGGAGTCAACAGGGTAACTTTTCCCAGGGATTGTGTGTATGTGGGATGGGACACACATCCAAGCAGAAGCAACTTGACACCACAGTCACAACGAGATAACTGAAACAATGTCAAAGAGAAAGGTCAGGTGAAGAGGAAATGGGAGATACACAGTGAAGGATACATCTCTTGGGAACTAGACTCGTGGACATTAGCCAGCACTGTACAACTGCTTATGTGTGGAAGAAAGCCAAAATGTGACAGCAAGAAATTTCCACAAGTAAGAAAATAGAGTCGCTCTATGAGGCCTTAAGGCCCTGAAAATAAAAACAATTTTTTTGGTTTTACAGCTTTACCTTACAGGAAAGATGACTGAGTGAAAAAGAGAAATACGGTTTAAAAATTACATGTAGGGCTTCCCCTGGTGGTCCAGTGGATAAGGACACCACCTTGCAGTGCAAAGGCCGCCAGTTCGATCCCTGGCCTGGGAAGATCCCACGTGCCGTGGAGCAGCTGGACTGATGTGTCCAATCACCGAGCCGGAGCTCTGGGGCGCATGCGCCCAGAGCTGGCACTCTGCGACAACAGACGCCACCACGATGGGAGGCCCACAGGAGCCAAAGAACAAAGACGGATGAAAACAGAGAAATGAAAGACCAATAGAAGTGGCCCACCCACTCCCCTCCCTCCCCAACTGGACCCCCGCCCAAAATGAATAAATAAATAAATCTTTAAAAAAAAAAAAATTACATGTAGTGCGGGGGAATTCCCTGGTGGTCCAGTGGCTAAGACTCTGTGTTCCCAATGAAGGGGGCCCAGGTTTGATCCCTGGTCAGGGAACTAGAGCCCACATGCTACAACTGAAACCCAATTCCGCCAAATAAATATAAATAAAATGTTTAAAAAAAAAAAAATTACATGTAGTGCGGAGAAAGCATATGTAGTGCGGAGATTTTACAGGCAGTGTAACAAACCACATTTCAGTCACCGGGCTAGTAGAAAAACATGGAGGAAATATTTGAAAACCTGACACTGAAACACACTGCTTCCATCCTCTGTTGCAGCTTTGTACTACTTTAAAAAAAAAAAAAAGTCCTGGAGGAATTCTTCAAAGAAATAATGCATCACTGTATGTTAACAGCAGGTGTTCAATAAATATAAATAAACATGTCGTGAATGGATTAATAAATTAAGATAGCTTAGACAGCAAAAAGGTGTATATGAATGTGTCTTCCTTTGTCTGGCAACAAAATACTGAGGCTGGGTAGCTTATGAACAACAAACATTTCTTTCTTATGGTTCTGAAACTGAAAAAGCCAAAACTATGGTGCCAGCAGAGTTGGCATTTGGTCGGAGCTCATTTTGCAGACGATCATCTTTCTGCAATAAAGTTGCAGGACAGGAAAGGGGCAGGGAAGCTTCCTCCAGCCAATTTTAAGAGCACGAATTCCATTCTTGAGGGGTTTGCCTTCATGACTGAATCATCTTCCAAAGGCCCCTACCCAATACCATCATGTTGGGGGGTTAGGATTTCAACACATGAACTGGGTTGGGGGGAGCACAAACATTTGATCTAAGATAGACAGATAAACAGGTCAGATATACAAAGAGATACATAACAGATGCCTGGGACAAACTTATGGAAATAGTGATTCAGTAGGTAAGCCTGAGAATCCACTGATTTTATTGACGCTTCTGATCAAAGATAGAGATAGAGAGAGAATCTCTCTCTCTGGTCCAGCCTCTGAACACACACATCAGACTCTAAGGGCAAAAGAACCATAAGCAATAAGAGAAGGCTGCTTCCCTCAGAATACACTGAGGCCTAAGAAAATCCACTCAATGAGCCCTCCATGACATCTTAATACAAAAGAAGGAAGGTCCTTCAGTACCATCCCCAACTCCAGCATAAATTGTCCCACCCTGAGGGCTTTGAGCCATCATCTACGGGAAAAAACTAGACTCAGGAGCACCTTTCAGGCTTCTCTGGTGGTCCAGTGGGTGGAGAGTCTGCCATGCAGTGCAGGAGGCGCTGGTTCGATCCCTGGCCCGGGAAGACCCCACGTGCCGCGGAGCAGCTGGACCACTGTGTCCAATTATGAGCCAGAACTTTGGAGCGTGTGTGCCCAGAGCCGGTGCTCTGCAATGAGGGAGGCCGCTGTGATGGGAGACCCACACAAGCCAGGGAATAAAGATGGATGAAAATGAATAAAAAACCAATAAAGGAAGCCAAAATTTAAAATAAAATAAAACTTAAAAAAGGAGCACCTTCCACCTGGAGTGAGACAAATCATTGGCAAGCCAGTGGGGTTTGGGCAGCAGCCCCAACAGCACCACATCTGCCAAGAACAAACTGAGGTGCCTCGGGGAGAGGCACAAGGTGGTAAAATACTGCCCAGCCCCTGGAAACACTCCCTGGGGAGTCACAGGAGGGCTTAGAAGGACTGTCCTGGGACTTAAGTGCCTCCTCTGAGCAAAGGGAAGACAGAGCTGGAGGGATAAACGGTACATGCACTCGAGAAAGGAATCCATGAAATGTTTCTATGAAGAAAGTCCTTACTTTTATTCATATTCTTTACGTAAGGAAACGACAGTTTTTAGGAGTAGTATATGAGGGTCAGATAGAGAATCCATCTTTGCATTGGGATCAAGCAAACATACCTTCTCTCCTTTTTATCAAAGATACTGTTCATCTGGATAATAAGTGAGACAAATAAAAGACTTTTCAAGTAAAAGGTAAATTGTCAGATATACAAAGAGATACATAACAGATGCCTGGGACAAACTTATGGAAATAGTGATTCAGTAGGTAAGCCTGAGAATCCACTGATTTTATTGACGCTTCTGATCAAAGATAGAGATAGAGAGAGAATCTCTCTCTCTGGTCCAGCCTCTGAACACACACATCAGACTCTAAGGGCAAAAGAACCATAAGCAATAAGAGAAGGCTGCTTCCCTCAGAATACACTGAGGCCTAAGAAAATCCACTCAATGAGCCCTCCATGACATCTTAATACAAAAGAAGGAAGGTCCTTCAGTACCATCCCCAACTCCAGCATAAATTGTCCCACCCTGAGGGCTTTGAGCCATCATCTACGGGAAAAAACTAGACTCAGGAGCACCTTTCAGGCTTCTCTGGTGGTCCAGTGGGTGGAGAGTCTGCCATGCAGTGCAGGAGGCGCTGGTTCGATCCCTGGCCCGGGAAGACCCCACGTGCGCGGAGCAGCTGGACCACTGTGTCCAATTATGAGCCAGAACTTTGGAGCGTGTGTGCCCAGAGCCGGTGCTCTGCAATGAGGGAGGCCGCTGTGATGGGAGACCCACACAAGCCAGGGAATAAAGATGGATGAAAATGAATAAAAAACCAATAAAGGAAGCCAAAATTTAAAATAAAATAAAACTTAAAAAAGGAGCACCTTCCACCTGGAGTGAGACAAATCATTGGCAAGCCAGTGGGGTTTGGGCAGCAGCCCCAACAGCACCACATCTGCCAAGAACAAACTGAGGTGCCTCGGGGAGAGGCACAAGGTGGTAAAATACTGCCCAGCCCCTGGAAACACTCCCTGGGGAGTCACAGGAGGGCTTAGAAGGACTGTCCTGGGACTTAAGTGCCTCCTCTGAGCAAAGGGAAGACAGAGCTGGAGGGATAAACGGTACATGCACTCGAGAAAGGAATCCATGAAATGTTTCTATGAAGAAAGTCCTTACTTTTATTCATATTCTTTACGTAAGGAAACGACAGTTTTTAGGAGTAGTATATGAGGGTCAGATAGAGAATCCATCTTTGCATTGGGATCAAGCAAACATACCTTCTCTCCTTTTTATCAAAGATACTGTTCATCTGGATAATAAGTGAGACAAATAAAAGACTTTTCAAGTAAAAGGTAAATTACCACATCAGACAAGATTTTCTTAGTTAAAAACAAGATGAAACCATGACTCACTGGTATGAAGAATTCAACTGAAAAATTGTATTTATCTCCTTTGCAATTTCAGTTTCATACTTTGATATAAGATGTCCACAAGCAACTATTTTGATTATGTTTGTTTTTAATATAGTGCTAACACTCATTTGTCATTTCTCTAATGTTTCAGAATATAGTTCCAACCACTTCAAGGTGAAGGGTGATATTTAAAGCGTTGATGAGTGGAGGCCACTTCTACCTCTCTTCCTCGCACGCAGGCCCACCATTTCAGCACAGCCTTGCTTCACTCCAGCTATCCTTATCTCTGGCCTCACCATCAAAGCGTCAGTTCTCGAAAGCACTGTGCACATTATTTCTTTCATTTCCTCACCACACTTTCATTCCTCAGCCAACTCCAGTCCACCTTCTACTCAAACAAAAACCACCCTCCCTAAAATCATCAATTATATCCCTCTCCAATGACATCATTTCCCCAAAGAACTTCAGAATCACTTCTCTCTCCCCTGCTTGTATGACTCCACCCTTTCACCTCCCCAGCAACTCCTTTCCCAGCTCAGCTCCAGACTTCCCATCTACCAGCCTTTAAATGTTGGATTTCCTCCAGTTTCTAGTCATGGATCCCCTCTTCCTCCTATTGTGTCCAGTGAAACAGATCAGGAAAAGCCCTCCAGTGAAGGAAAAATCTACCATGGGGCATAGGGAAACTCAGCCCCAGTTTATTACGAACTGGCAGGAATGTGATGGAAATGTGGCTTCCTAGCTTCAATTACTACATAAACATCAACTCCTAATTACTTATCTCTAGGGTAAACTTCCATTCAGAATGTTAGACATATACATTCAAACACCTACTGAAGGGTTTCATACCTAGCACGTTCAAAGCAGAATTTATGATCTCCCAACCCAGTTTCCTGAAGTCACTTCACTGTCTACAATAACCGGCATCATTATGTTACTAACAGCTAGTTGTTAAGCACAGTAGAGTATCATTCATCCAATTGTTGACAACCTATTCTCAGAGCACTCAAAGTATATGTTTTCAGAATATATCTGTATATATGTATATAAATGTGTGCATAAATATAAATTTGAACCTTGTTCATATGTTATTATAATTAAATTGAACTGTGTATATATGCTATTATTATAATTATTAATATTTGTATCAATATTATTAATGTTGATAATTGTATATTCGTGTTATTAATACAATGATTGATACATTACTATTAACACATAACATAATATAAACCACTTTTATGTGTGAAATGTACAAGTATATATGTATGTATCAGCATTACAGCACTAATGCTTCCAGAATATGGTAAAGAATTATCATCTTAGAAAATACTGGTAAGACTTGGAATTGATTCCGAAGAGAGTAACTGACATGACATTCACAGTGAGGAAGGCTTCCACTCAATTTAAGGCCGGATGCTTTACCTACAAGGCCTTTCTGGTAGAGGCAGTGATACCCAGGTCCCCCTAGGTGAAGGAAAGACTTCTTCCTCTAGCTGCAGGAGAAGAAAGCCTTCCGTTTTTAACCCTTTTTGAGGATTACCTGAGCTGAAGAAAACTGCCTCACCCAAGATTCAGTGATCAGTCAATTAGACAGCATAAAAGTCCAGCCCTCTAGCCCAAGCCCTAGACAACTCTGAGGGGCCACTGCAGCCCCGAACTTGCTGTGGGTTCCTGTGAAGGTTTCACTGGACTGAATGACAGATTGAGCCTCTTCCCAGCCTTGCCTCCTCCCCTCCTCTCCTCGGGTGATGCTGTGAAGAGCACTTTCTGATAAATAACCTGTACTCTATCTCCTCCTCTGAGTTTGCTTGTGAGGACCCCGACCCACAATACTTGCCAAGTATGGAATGGCCTGCTTTCTAAATAATATGGGCTCATTGTTGAAATGTCCAAAAATGGGACATTTTAATTGCTACAGAAAATGTGCATCTATTGGATGTTGCCTCTATGTGATTTTATCTTCTAAGTTCTGTATCCTAGCACGTTCAAAGCAGAATTTATGATCTCCCAACCCAGTTTCCTGAAGTCACTTCACTGTCTACAATAACCGGCATCATTATGTTACTAACAGCTAGTTGTTAAGCACAGTAGAGTATCATTCATCCAATTGTTGACAACCTATTCTCAGAGCACTCAAAGTATATGTTTTCAGAATATATCTGTATATATGTATATAAATGTGTGCATAAATATAAATTTGAACCTTGTTCATATGTTATTATAATTAAATTGAACTGTGTATATATGCTATTATTATAATTATTAATATTTGTATCAATATTATTAATGTTGATAATTGTATATTCGTGTTATTAATACAATGATTGATACATTACTATTAACACATAACATAATATAAACCACTTTTATGTGTGAAATGTACAAGTATATATGTATGTATCAGCATTACAGCACTAATGCTTCCAGAATATGGTAAAGAATTATCATCTTAGAAAATACTGGTAAGACTTGGAATTGATTCCGAAGAGAGTAACTGACATGACATTCACAGTGAGGAAGGCTTCCACTCAATTTAAGGCCGGATGCTTTACCTACAAGGCCTTTCTGGTAGAGGCAGTGATACCCAGGTCCCCCTAGGTGAAGGAAAGACTTCTTCCTCTAGCTGCAGGAGAAGAAAGCCTTCCGTTTTTAACCCTTTTTGAGGATTACCTGAGCTGAAGAAAACTGCCTCACCCAAGATTCAGTGATCAGTCAATTAGACAGCATAAAAGTCCAGCCCTCTAGCCCAAGCCCTAGACAACTCTGAGGGGCCACTGCAGCCCCGAACTTGCTGTGGGTTCCTGTGAAGGTTTCACTGGACTGAATGACAGATTGAGCCTCTTCCCAGCCTTGCCTCCTCCCCTCCTCTCCTCGGGTGATGCTGTGAAGAGCACTTTCTGATAAATAACCTGTACTCTATCTCCTCCTCTGAGTTTGCTTGTGAGGACCCCGACCCACAATACTTGCCAAGTATGGAATGGCCTGCTTTCTAAATAATATGGGCTCATTGTTGGAAATGTCCAAAAATGGGACATTTTTAATTGCTACAGAAAATGTGCATCTATTGGATGTTGCCTCTATGTGATTTTATCTTCTAAGTTCTGTATATTATAAATCATACAACTAATATACTTTATATGCAGAATATTTTACAGCTTTTATATTATTTCATTCAAGCACAAAAAAATGGATAAATTAGGGAGAGCTGCCAGCCTCATTTTACAGAAGGAGAAACTAAAGTTCAGAAATATTATTTGCCTCAAGGTCACATATTCATCAAAGAAATGATCTAGTGCTAAACTCCATTTTTTCTCAGTTCTCAACTTACAACCAAGGATTCTTTCACTGTGTCAATTATGAGAAAGGACTATGGGTTTTCATAAAAAGTGCTGTCTAACCAAAAATTATATTAACTTTTTAATTTGCTTTGTTCTTGGCAATATTTTAATAAGTGGGGTTTTTTTTTTTAATCATTGAAAATGCAGCTGTGTTTCTATTTGCCAGGTATAAATAATTCCTTCCAAGAATTTTGATGGGATCTTTGAGACTTCTGGAAGTCCTTTATTATTTCATGTGGTTCCACATGAGAGCCTGCCTTTCTGTCCAGCTATATAGGCATGTCCTGTGACACACCTGGCAGCATACATTTCACAGCCTCCAGACTGCTGGGACCAAAGCCAGAGGTCTCGGAGCATAATTTTGGATGTTCATAAGAACATTACAATAGCATATGAGGGTAGTTTTGTACAAAATATTTCTGAAATTAAAAGTTAGCACATAGACTATCCTAACATCCACTGTTCTGGACAAAGCAAAGACCAGCCCTTTGGGTTGTTGGAATTTGAGACTGTGTGGTAGAAAGACCCTCAAACAAAGGCCTGCGAAGGCCATGGTCATCTTGAGAGTTACATTAGCATCTCGGAATAGTTTCAGCAACTGACTGCACTCTGAAGAGAGGCAGTAACAGCTTTCTATAGCTCCAGCTTATGTCCTTTGCAACAATGGTACAATCCAAAGTAATCTGAGGAGAGTACAAATGAGACAGAAGTTTTCATGGACTCTGACCAGATTTGACTCTGTATGTTCTCCCTCTGAGTTGCTTAATGTATATGGGAATTACCTAGTCCAAAAACTGTCACATTAAAAATAAGTCTTTTCTCTCAGTGTCACTACAAATAGTACTTGAAAAGTGTCACTAAGGATCTGCTGCTTTCCAGGGACAGATTATAGCAAAAGAGCTTTTCTTCTTTTTTTTTTTTTAATTTATTTATTTCTTTATTTTTGTACATGTATGTTCCCAGATCATTCATATGCATATCCCTTGACCCTCCCCCCACCCAGTTCCCCCCCTCCCATCCCTCCAGACCATCGCTCCAAGTGGTTGTAGGTACTCCTATTCCCCTAGCACAATGACAATAGCTATCTTTTCTACACATGACAGTATAGGTTTCCATGTTACTCCCTCCCACTGTTCGGTGTCCACAATGTCTTTATGTCTATTCTCTGTTTTTTCATGAGTTCACTGCGTGTGTTATCATGACCATCTTACTAGATCCCATATATATGAGTTAGTATACTATACTTGTCTTCCTCTTTTTGACTTACTTCACTTTTTATGATAGGTTCTAGAGCCAGCCACCTCATTAGGACTGAGTCTTCTGCATTTCTTTTAACAGCTGAGTAGTATTCCATTGTATATATGTACCAGAGCTTCTGGATCCATTCATTTGTCGATGGACATCTAGGTTGCTTCTATGTTCTGGCTATTGTATAGAGAGCTGCAATGAACATTGGGGTACAGGTGCCTCTTTCAGTTTTGATTTCATCAGGATATAGGCCTAATAGTGGGATTGCTGGGTCATAGGGTGCTTCTATTTTTAGTTTTTTAAGGAATCTCCATATTGTCTTCCATAGAGGTTGTATTGATTTACATTCCCACCAGCAATGCAAGAGGGTTCCCTTTTCTCCACACCCTCTCCAGCATTTGTTGTCTGTCGATTTGTTGATGATGGCCATTCTGACTGGTATGAGGTGGTATCTCATTGTGGTTTTAATTTGCATTTCTCTGATAATAAGCGAGGTTGAGCATCGTTTCATGTATTTTTGGGCCATTCGTATGTCCTCTTTGGAGAGGCGTCTCTTTAGATCTTTTTCCCATTTTTTGATTGGGCTGCTCATTTTCCCTGTGCTGAGTTGTCTGAGTTGCTTGCAGATTTTGGAGATTAATTCTTTGTCTATTGTTTCATTTGCTATGATCTTCTCCCACTCTGTGGGGTGTCTGTTGAACTTTTTTGTAATTTCTTTTGCTGTACAAAAGCTTTTAAGTTTCATAAGGTCCCATATGTTCGTTTTTCACAAAAGAGCTTTGATTACAATGATATCTGATAAAATTGTTCCACTTCACAGATTTTTGCTGATTAAATCAGTTGCTGTTTGACAGGGAAGCATGTGAGTTTTGATTCAGATATCAGAAAGTTAACGGATAAAAAATAATATGCTATATTTTATTTAGGGAACATTAACCAAAAATTCCAATGAATGAAAATGTACTTCTGCACCTGATATTCAGTAACTCACCACATGTTTCTGCCCACTACCACTCTGCCTTATTATTTGCAGACTGGTTCCAGAAAACAGTGTTAACATTTTAAGGAAGACATTTTTAAAATGGTCTTTATTATGTTTTCTGCTTCTTCTATGAGATCCCCTCCAATCCTTATAAATTGGCCTTCTCTTCTACAGAAACATTAACTACAACCTATTGATTGATTTCAATACATCAGCCACTGTTTTGAACACATTCTACACCTTTTCACTTACATTGTTCTTAAGGACAAAAGACTTTAAAATTCAGTAACAGAGTATAATAACAGCAAAACCACACACCGGATAAATGTAAGATAAGACTATACAGTTGCAAAGCCTATGCTTTTCATCATTCAAAAAAATAAAAACCAACCACATTATTGCCTGTACCTTTCACTGAACAGTTTAGCTGGGCTACTTCGCATGATTTCTTCTACGATTTGTTCTTGTTTCATTTTTGCCCATGTTCGGTCATCTTAACTTGATTTTACAGTGCCTCTGGGAAAGAACCCAGTTTATCGACCCATTTGTTCTCAAAGGAATTACCCAGTTTATTGACCCATTTGTTCTCAAAGAAATTAGCCGTGCGCCGAAAGAATAACACAGGGTAACAGAGGGGGGGGTGGGTGGTGGGTTCGTATGTCCTCTTTGGAGAGGCGTCTCTTTAGATCTTTTTCCCATTTTTTGATTGGGCTGCTCATTTTCCCTGTGCTGAGTTGTCTGAGTTGCTTGCAGATTTTGGAGATTAATTCTTTGTCTATTGTTTCATTTGCTATGATCTTCTCCCACTCTGTGGGGTGTCTGTTGAACTTTTTTGTAATTTCTTTTGCTGTACAAAAGCTTTTAAGTTTCATAAGGTCCCATATGTTCGTTTTTCACAAAAGAGCTTTGATTACAATGATATCTGATAAAATTGTTCCACTTCACAGATTTTTGCTGATTAAATCAGTTGCTGTTTGACAGGGAAGCATGTGAGTTTTGATTCAGATATCAGAAAGTTAACGGATAAAAAATAATATGCTATATTTTATTTAGGGAACATTAACCAAAAATTCCAATGAATGAAAATGTACTTCTGCACCTGATATTCAGTAACTCACCACATGTTTCTGCCCACTACCACTCTGCCTTATTATTTGCAGACTGGTTCCAGAAAACAGTGTTAACATTTTAAGGAAGACATTTTTAAAATGGTCTTTATTATGTTTTCTGCTTCTTCTATGAGATCCCCTCCAATCCTTATAAATTGGCCTTCTCTTCTACAGAAACATTAACTACAACCTATTGATTGATTTCAATACATCAGCCACTGTTTTGAACACATTCTACACCTTTTCACTTACATTGTTCTTAAGGACAAAAGACTTTAAAATTCAGTAACAGAGTATAATAACAGCAAAACCACACACCGGATAAATGTAAGATAAGACTATACAGTTGCAAAGCCTATGCTTTTCATCATTCAAAAAAATAAAAACCAACCACATTATTGCCTGTACCTTTCACTGAACAGTTTAGCTGGGCTACTTCGCATGATTTCTTCTACGATTTGTTCTTGTTTCATTTTTGCCCATGTTCGGTCATCTTAACTTGATTTTACAGTGCCTCTGGGAAAGAACCCAGTTTATCGACCCATTTGTTCTCAAAGGAATTACCCAGTTTATTGACCCATTTGTTCTCAAAGAAATTAGCCGTGCGCCGAAAGAATAACACAGGGTAACAGAGTGGTGGGTGGTGAGGGTGGTGATGACTGGGGGATTCGGAGCGGGCACTCTGGGCTGAAGTGAGCCTACTCACGCAGCGTGTACTGCCTCAAGGTCTACTCTCTGCCAAGCTAGTTACAGTCTCTGGGGACAAGAGTAACAAGGTACTGTAAACTCTATGAGTGAAACAAAATAGAAAATTATATGGAAGGTTTCCCCTGGTGGTCCAGTGGGTAGGGACACCGCCTTGCAGTGCAAGGGGCGCCGGTTCGATCCCTGGCCTGGGAGGATCCCACGTGCCACGGAGCGGCTGGACCGATGTGTCCAATTACCGAGCCGGAGCTCTGCAGCGCATGCGCCCAGAGCCGGCGCTCTGCAACCACAGACACCACCGCGATGGGAGGCCCACAAGGGCCAAAGAACAAAGACGGATGAAAATAGAGAAATGAAAGAATAGAAGTGGCCCGCCTACTCCCCTCCCTCCCCAACCCGACCCCCGACCAAAATAAATAAATAAATAAATAAATCTTTAAAAAAAAAAAAAAAAGAAAACTATAGGGAGTGCTTCGGAGGTACTGAGGGTGACTATTAGTATACCCAGAGTGGAGGAAGAGATTTTCTAACCCAAGTGTACCTTGATAGTCAAGGTATACATTGCTACAATTTAAGGCAAACTAAAGGCTTTGCAGGCCTTATTTCAAGTAATCCTAGCTGAAATTTTGTTTGGCAGTATTACCTCCTCTATGCAAATAAAAAGTGAAGCTCATTTTCTCTAGGATCACTTGGCATTTAGATGTTAGAGCCAGTATTCGAGCTTCTAGCCCCAGAATCTGAGCTCTTAACTGATGCTTGACTTGTCTCTTCTAAGACCTATACAATGAAAACCATTCCACTGGAAGTCATCTGAGAGCTCCACAAATTGTACAAAAAAATAACAAGTAAACTCTGCGAAAATTGAGTGATCCCCATCTAGTACAACAGCAATTACTCTAGCTGAAAAGAATTTGGGTCTTACAACTACTGTGCACAAGGCAACCTGTGCCATGGAGAAGAGGGTTATTGTCTGAGACTTCACCCTCAAGACGACTTGCCTACTAAGAAGTCAAAGAAGGGGCTTCCCTTGTGGCTCAGTGGATAAGAGCCCGTCTGCCAATGCAGGAGACACAGGTTCAATCCCTGATCTGGGAAGATCCCACATACCACAGAGCAGCTAAACCTACACATCAACAAAGACCCAGCACAGCCAAAAATAAATAAATAAAAGTTAAAAAAAAAAAAAAAAAAAGAAGAAGTCAAAGAAGATAAGCTAATTAATTCACCACCTTGGGTTTCCTTGAAGAACAAAAGAGAGTGATTATTTAAAGGGCCAAGAATTATAATTGGTAAAGAAGTTGTAGGAATAATCAAAGTGCAGAGTTTCTAAACATACCAGAGTCCAGAAGCTTAGGAAATAAGCAAGTCAAACATCAGTAATCAACATTAGTCTGAATTCATTTATGTAAACAATTTGTCAAATAAAGTGCAAATAATCTAGCTGTGCACAGCTTACAATCCCTTGAGGAAACCAGGGAGAAAAAGCCAGGAAGACTTTCCCACAAATAAATCAAAGCTTTAGCAATGATATTCCTACTGAAATATGTGACAGAAGTATGGAGCCAAAGAAGAAGCAGAACTATTAAATGGTTTCTGTCAGGAACCAGAGTTATTGTAAATAGATTTGAAATGAGGAATTAAAAGACTGTTACAAAAATATATGGCTTAAAATACCCCATGCTATTCGAGAGAAATAGAAATAAATAAAGCAGTTCAATGCTCTGTACAACATAAAATATCTCTGTAGCTGGAGTTAAAGAATGAGGTATGATCACACTACTAATTCCTTCCAGTTCCAGACGCCAGCTCACCTCTGTTGCAAACCACCAGGCAGAGGTTGCAGTAATTACAACTGCTTTTCAGTCATCGACCTACTCCCAGAGTCACTGAAAATCACGACATGATTAGAAACACCATCTTTTTAAAAGTGCTGATGTATGAAAGAAAATGTTATAAACAAAAGATTAGCTCACACCTTTAGAATAGTGAAACTGCTCTGTATAACACTATATCATAGTATGTTTGTCAAAATCTATACAACATTGTTGTGGTTGCTTAGTTGCTCAGTCACGTTCAATTCATTGTGACCCTTTGGACTGTAGCTCACCAGGCTCCTCAGTCCATGGAATTTTTCAGATGAGAATGCTGGAGTGGGTTGCCATTTCCTCCTCCAGGGGATCTTACCCACCTAGGGATAAAATCTGTGTCTCCTGTGTCTCCTGCATTGGCAGGTGGATTCTTTACCTGATGAGCCAGTAGGGAAGCCAAGAGTGACCACCTAATGTAAATTATGGACTTTGGGTGATAATGATGTATCCATGTAGGTGCATCAATTGCAATGAGTGAACTAGGCTGACGGAGGATATCTCTAGTGGGAAAGGTTGTGCATGTAGGAGCACGGGTTATAGAAAGTTTGTTCAAGTTTTTCTGTTAGATGTTATGGGTAAAAAAAAAAAAAAAAAAAAAAAAAGAACCAAACCTTTGGGATCAACCCAAGATATGGGAACTCACTATACTTGCCACTCAACTTTTCCACAGTGAACCTAAAACTGCTACAAAAATCAGTCTTAGAAGAAAAAGAAGAGGAAGGCTAACTCACTGGTCACTGATGGACCCAGAGAGTCCATAGAAAATACCTGAAAGAAAAAATAGGATAGACAAAACAAACTCTGCAGCGCCGCCTACTGCACTCGAGTTGTTTGCTCCCTTACACCAAAACAGTGGAATACCTCCACCTGCCTACTTCTCCTTGTGCTGTTTGTACCGAGCTGCTCGTTTTTTTAAAAAAAAAAAATATCATGAGTGTGTCCATTTAAAAAGGAAATAGTTATTGAATAACAAGTTAGTAAAAGCCATCAGTGAAAAAAATTAATTGCAAATTTAAAATTTAGTCATATTTACCCTACCAAAATCAGTCCAGAATTATTTACCTTTGGTAGTGAAGATGAGCATGGTAAGTGGAAATTTTAGCATTCAGAGAAAAAGCTCAAAGCCATGTGATCTGAACATACATGAAGAACCATGATATTATTATCTACTTTTGTATTGGTCTGAAAATCTCCTTAATATAAAGTTTCCTTTTTATTTTAGGGCTCACCTAGTAAGTTAAAATACATACCTGCTTAATGTACAAATAACTGTGTATAAGGTCATTTGATTGATATCAGATTGCCTTATATAGTCACAGTAAAGTATTTTATATTCTATAGCATCAGCATTTGAAAATTTAGCCTACTGTTTAAGGATAAGAATTCAGAAATGAGATTGTCTCCAGTTGCATTCCACCTGTTCTGCAGCTTAGCTGTAACCTTGTAACCTTGTAACCTTGGAAAAAGAATGTATTCTGTTTAAAGTCCAATCTCCCCGTTCAGAAATGGGGATATTAGCTATTATTAACATTCCAAAGTTCTCTATTGATATTATTGATACAGAACTAAAGGAAGCAATAAAGGTAATTAAGAATTCTATTCTGTAGGTAAGGAAAGAGATTTCAGAGATTCACAACTCAAAAGATTAAAAGACTCTTCCTATTCTAGTGTATTTCTAGGTTAAGTATTTAGAGATCACAGAATTTACAAACATAGAGGAAATTATATAATCCTATCTTGGCCTTTAACCGTAACTAAATAAACTAAAGAAAGTTTTGCCATTGCATTAATCAGTCAGTTTTCAAGACCCCCCTGGCTTTACCTCCCACCCGGCCTTTCACAAAAGTGTACAGTCTCACGTGCAGACTGAGATATGTGCATTGGGGGGATTTTCCAGGCTCTTCTAAGTGGATACGTGGAGAGTTTTCCAGAACCATCTGTGGCTGTCTCATTTCCCAGATCTCCTTGTTAAATTTAAGGCTGGTCCACCAGTTCACAGCTTGTTCCAGCAGGAAGCCTGAGCTGTTGGTCTTCCCCATTCCTTTGCCACCAAAGAGGAAACTTTACTAACAACACTGCTGGATGTGAGGCTTTCCACACTCAGCTCCAAGCCAAGTGAGCGTCCTCTGGCAAGGAGGCTTCTGGTCTTCTGGTTAGTCAGAGCCCTGTTCATCTCTGCTGAGATCTACCTCAGGGGTGGGTATCAATGAAAGAAACCCATTGCAAGAATGCCAGAGACTCCCATCATTTATATCTGACATGCAGCATTTTGTTCATGAAATTGCTTCTCAATTTCTGGTATACCTTTGGTCAATTTTAAGAGCCCTGTAATGGTGATTTTTTTTTTGATAATTTTGTCCAGTTTTATGGTTGTATAATTCTTTATCAGAAAACATAATCAAAACATACCATGTTTTATCACAAAAAGTAAACAGTAGTGAGTGATGTAAATTGTCTAACTGGTAACCATCATTATTTGCATTTTGTTTGGGGGATCACAATAAATATATGTAAAATAAAATATTCATCTAATCTCAATAAAAGAAATTGGCTCTTTTCTACATAATTTTTATATTTTTTCTATAGAAAGCTTATATGGGGGCGCTTGTCTATATAACATTTCTATATAGTGCCTGTTTTTGTTTTTTTTTCGGCCACTTCTATTGGTCTTTCATTTATTTCCATCTTTGTTCTTTTGGTTTGTGTGGGCCTCGCATCTCAATGGCCTCTCTTGTTGCAGAGCACTGGCTCTGGGTGCATGTGCTCCACAGCGCTGGCTCAGTAGTTGGACACATCGGTCCAGCCGCTCCACGGCACATGGGATCATCCCAGGCCAGGGATCGAACAGGCGCCCCTTGCACTGCAAGGTGGTGTTCTTCCCCACTGGATCACCAGGGGAGCCCAGTGCCTGTATTTTTATGTTATGTGTTCCCACAAAATCTTTATATGATTCTATATAATGTTAATGTTCATCTAATCTCAATTTTTTAAAATTAGCCCTTTCTTATACAATGCTTCTATCCCCTAATAGTTAAATTATTCTAGTTCCTCGAGAAGCAAGGATTCTGAAAGCTGGAAATGAACAATAGCCCATTTTTCTGAAATTCTCTTTGATCCAAAAACAAGTCCTTTCTAAAGGATGATTAGAATCCGTTTTAAAAGCAGGATTTTAGAAGTGTACTTTTACTGAAAGTGAATGAGGCTTGGGTAAGATGAAAAGTCTCTATTACCATAATGATATTATTACATTATAATAACCAGGTTGAGACTCCAAAAATAGATATACTTGAGTACAGAACCCATAATTATCAAAGATATAGGTGGGGTCTGCTGAAGACACTCTCTCTTAAATAATAGTGTTAAAAGGGAGTTCACTAAGATTAAGTGTAAACCCATGTCTATCTATTCAGGGTACACTGAACTGTAGTTCAACCAGTCCTTTTATTTTCTGTGCCATTATCCTTCCTGACCATAATCAACCCAATAGCAAGATGAACCCAGAGAATAATTAAGGCAGGCTTAATGAACGGGTCACCTGTACTCAATCCCATTCCTTTTGAACATCTGACTAGCTATAACCGACAGCTTTTCTTAATTATGGGAGATTCTTTTGTTAGAACTTGTGCACAATTAGCTGAAAGGCAACTGAAAGATGTAATAGGTGTGATATTATATTATGAATTCTTGCCATGCAATTTTTCTCATCTGAAAATAAAATAATTTGCATGAATGTTTTCATAATCATCTGCCAACAAACTCAATGGTCTTAATAAAGAGAGTAACAATCTGAAAAAAAAAAAAAAAAGAGAGAGAGAGCATACAATTCCTTACTGCTTGTGGATGGAAATGAATAAAGATGCCAAAATTTCAACATCTTCAAAGAAATCAAGAAGAAACATAATGGCTTTTAAGGCTTAAATTGCACCCTACATTCCCAGTATAGTAAAATTGATATTTAAATTTTTTCCACATAAACATACAGCAAGTTTCAAAATGTGAACAGATGCAGAGTAATGGAGAGAAAAATTATTTCATTAAGAAAGAAAAATCTAGCATATTGCAATGAGGCCCTCTGGTGCCATTTTTTAAATACTACACCAAAAAGCCTAATTTCCAATGATGTCTCATTGTCTTTGCAGAAGTCAATACTTCAGCAAAGCTTGAAGGAAAAAAATGACAAATTCTTCAGCAAAGTCTACTCATTTCCAAGATTTTAAAAAATGGAACTGACTGATTCTAGGTAATATTATTCTGAACTTAAGATCTGAGCCACATAAACCTCAACTAAATCCCTTAGTGACAACATTATTTACTTAAGAACCAATTTTCATTATTTATTCCAGTATTCTATTTAAATATTTCCAAAGGGAAATTATAGCTTCTGTGAAGACAGCAGTCCAACCAATGCTATTGCCAAAAAAGAATTTTGCAATTATAAAGAAATCCTTGTATTTCAAAAGGCTATTTTCTAGAAAAATACCTCTATTTCTTGAGGAAAACGTACCAAGAATTCAAAAATTAACTCAAAAACCCATATGAGACAAAAATCAATGCCATTTGACCATCATTTGTGAATGGCCAGGATCAGAGGTGGACCTACTGGGAAAAGAATAAAGCCTCAAGTGCAGAGTGGCCATGAGTGCTGGGTGTGGCCAGAAGCTTTGATGCATCCTGAGTGGGTGGGGAGGAGAAGCCAGGTGACCAGATGGCAATAAGGAAGCATGTCTGTAGACATTTCTGTTATACTGGCTCAGACAGCTTAGTAAAACAGGAAGCTGAACTTCCAACACTCAAGTAAAATATCATGATTTCTTTTCCTACACTGAATATGTCATGCTTATTTTTATATTTATACTTTTATCTTCTTTTTTTTAAAGAGAGCCAAAAATCTGTGTATGCTCAGGACCCACAAAACCTGAATCTACCCTCGGCAGTACAATTTACTCAATATAACCCACCCAGAAAATGTTATTTCACTTTTAATGGCATTATCTTGGGTTCATAAGAGGAAAAATATGGCTTTAGTGGAAATTTTTTTTTGGACACTTTTATTGGTCTTTCATTTATTTATTTTCATCCATCTTTATTCTTTGTCCTGTGTGGGCCTCCCATTGCAGTGGCCTCTCCTGTAGCAGAGCATCAGCTCTAGGCGCATGCGCTCCAGAGCACTGGCTTGTAATTGCACACACCGGTCCAGCCGCTCTGCGGCATGTGGGATCTGCCTGTGCCAGGGATCAAACTGGTGCCCCTCGCAGTTCAAGGTGGACTCTCTACCCACTGGACTACCAGGAAAGCCCTAGCGGCAATTTTTAAACTAAGACTAATAAGAGCTTAAGAAGGCATTGGTGAAATACTTCATACAATTTTTAAAGAAAAAAATAAAATTAATATCTGCCCAAGATGAAACCTCTAGCATTCAGGAACCTCTAGCTTTTGATATCTATGCAGTGGTTAAGTGTACGGGCTGTGAAGACAAGCAATTCTGGATTTCAACCCTGAGTCAGTCACTAAAGATATGTCACCTTCGGCAAGTCAGTTTTGTCTTGTAATGAAAGGCCTTGAATAACTAATTGTTGAAGAAATAAAAACATACATCAATACCATACACTGTCCAAAAAACTTTCAATTTAGCAAATAGAACAGTTAAAAAAAAAAAAAAAAAAACACCTATTTGTTGCGCTCTCTTGGAGGAAAGGTAGTGGGCAAAAGAGTAAGAAGAGATACTGGAGTTTAAGCAAAGCATTGTTTGGATTTTTCTACTAGAATTTGTACTTGTGTTGGATGAGACTGGAAAAGTCCTGCATGGAGCAGAAAGCATTTAAGGATGGAGCCTAAGATTATTAAGATTAGCTCTGGGTGATAGAGAAGGTGGAGTAGGCTGGAAGCATTTCAAGCTGAGGAAACAATTATAGTAAGCCAAGACTCAGAGATGAGAAAATGGAGAAATCTAAGGATTCTGGGAAAAGTCAGCAATCCTGTCGCCTTGAGGTTTAGAGAACTTGTGGGAGATTAGAAAGAATTCAGCGTCATACCACCACTTTCGTTAACAAAGCACCTCATTCTGGAGATGCCTGAAAAATTCCTAATCACGAGGTCCACACAACCACCACTATGAACTATATTTGGCTTTAACTGAAACAACATTTTTAACTTACGCAAAGAAATATGAGATTTAGAACTGCTAAACTACAATTAGGTTACTCTAGTTCCAGTGCTGAAAAGGGATTTCATTTTTTAATTTAAGCTTTCATCCAAGAATGGATTGTCTGTAACTTTTTTTTTAATTTTGGCCTCTTTTATTGGTTTGTTTGGTTTTTCTTTTTTTCCATCCATCTGTATTCTTTGGCCTGTGTGGGCCTCCCATTGCAATGGCCTCTCTCCGTGCAGAGCACTAGCTCTGGGCACATGCGCTCCAGAGCACTGGCTCCTAATTGGACACACTGGTCCAGCCACTCTGCGGGCACGTGGGATCTTCCCAGACCAGGGATCGAACTGGTGCCCCTTGCACTGCTTGGCAGACTCTTTACGCACTGGACCAGCAGGAAAGCTCCATCTGTACCTTTTTAAATACTTCTCACACAAAGAAATAATCTGCATCTCAAGGTTTGTGTTAAAGTCATTTACTGGAAGATTGAAAGGGAAGGAAGCATAATGGACACTGGGTTAACTACGTGAGTTTTCTAGGAAGTCATTACAAAGAAAACTGTTCTCAAGACAAATAGCAACAAAGACCAATGGGTAAATGAAGTTGTTGTTTTTGTTGGTATGGTACAAAAAGTAATGGCGTTTGGTCAGAACATAAGATTCCAAGTTGGCTTCAGGCATTTGGGAGTAGTGTGAACTTGGACAATTTATCTAACTTCTCCAAGCTTTGGTTTCCACTTCTGTAAAATGAGAAGCACAATCACAAAAAATAAAACTCACCAGTGGTATATTGTATTATTATCTGCCAGGGAGAGAAGTATATATTTTCAACCCACTGTCCTTGGATCTGATCATATGATACGTTGTGCCCAATGGGAGGTGACATTTGTCCCATCTCTTTGCTGTTAGAACAGTGTGCCTGTAAGGAAGCTGCTCTTTCAGGTGGAATTCTCAAATGAAGAGGACATGGGAAGCAGAGATGCAGCTGATCTAGAGCCTACACTAAATGTAAATGTTAAATAAACTTTGCTGTTGTAAGTCACTGGGATTTGGAGGTAAGCCAAGTAATACACTGTGCTACCCACTTCACACACTTGTTATAAAGACTGAATAAACTAATATACCTTAAAGCATCTTAGAATTTCCTATGCCCACTCATATCTCAAACTGTCTCCTCCTCTGCCATCAGATTACTGCTGATAAGAAACTTGGGATATGACAGAACAAGGAGGAATGGGCATACCAACAGTCAAAGCTGCAGCTCCCTCCCCTGACCCTCTGCAATGCCTCCCCAAATTCAGTGCTACTGCCCCATTAGCAGTGCACTCAAATCCTGTCCCGTCTCCTTACCACGTCTCATAAAACAAAATAACCTTGAAGTTTTTTGTTACTTTTGATGTAATTCCATGAGAATAATAAAAGGTGGGGTCTGCTGAAGACACTCTCTTAAATTAAGGAAAGGCTAATGAACGGGTCACCTTTTATTTTCTGTGCCATTATCCTTCCTGACCATAATCAACCCAATAGCAAGATGAACCCAGAGAATAATTAAGGCAGGCTTAATGAACGGGTCACCTGTACTCAATCCCATTCCTTTTGAACATCTGACTAGCTATAACCGACAGCTTTTCTTAATTATGGGAGATTCTTTTGTTAGAACTTGTGCACAATTAGCTGAAAGGCAACTGAAAGATGTAATAGGTGTGATATTATATTATGAATTCTTGCCATGCAATTTTTCTCATCTGAAAATAAAATAATTTGCATGAATGTTTTCATAATCATCTGCCAACAAACTCAATGGTCTTAATAAAGAGAGTAACAATCTGAAAAAAAAAAAAAAAAAGAGAGAGAGAGAGAGAGCATACAATTCCTTACTGCTTGTGGATGGAAATGAATAAAGATGCCAAAATTTCAACATCTTCAAAGAAATCAAGAAGAAACATAATGGCTTTTAAGGCTTAAATTGCACCCTACATTCCCAGTATAGTAAAATTGATATTTAAATTTTTTCCACATAAACATACAGCAAGTTTCAAAATGTGAACAGATGCAGAGTAATGGAGAGAAAAATTATTTCATTAAGAAAGAAAAATCTAGCATATTGCAATGAGGCCCTCTGGTGCCATTTTTTAAATACTACACCAAAAAGCCTAATTTCCAATGATGTCTCATTGTCTTTGCAGAAGTCAATACTTCAGCAAAGCTTGAAGGAAAAAAATGACAAATTCTTCAGCAAAGTCTACTCATTTCCAAGATTTTAAAAAATGGAACTGACTGATTCTAGGTAATATTATTCTGAACTTAAGATCTGAGCCACATAAACCTCAACTAAATCCCTTAGTGACAACATTATTTACTTAAGAACCAATTTTCATTATTTATTCCGTATTCTATTTAAATATTTCCAAAGGGAAATTATAGCTTCTGTGAAGACAGCAGTCCAACCAATGCTATTGCCAAAAAAGAATTTTGCAATTATAAAGAAATCCTTGTATTTCAAAAGGCTATTTTCTAGAAAAATACCTCTATTTCTTGAGGAAAACGTACCAAGAATTCAAAAATTAACTCAAAAACCCATATGAGACAAAAATCAATGCCATTTGACCATCATTTGTGAATGGCCAGGATCAGAGGTGGACCTACTGGGAAAAGAATAAAGCCTCAAGTGCAGAGTGGCCATGAGTGCTGGGTGTGGCCAGAAGCTTTGATGCATCCTGAGTGGGTGGGGAGGAGAAGCCAGGTGACCAGATGGCAATAAGGAAGCATGTCTGTAGACATTTCTGTTATACTGGCTCAGACAGCTTAGTAAAACAGGAAGCTGAACTTCCAACACTCAAGTAAAATATCATGATTTCTTTTCCTACACTGAATATGTCATGCTTATTTTTATATTTATACTTTTATCTTCTTTTTTTTAAAGAGAGCCAAAAATCTGTGTATGCTCAGGACCCACAAAACCTGAATCTACCCTCGGCAGTACAATTTACTCAATATAACCCACCCAGAAAATGTTATTTCACTTTTAATGGCATTATCTTGGGTTCATAAGAGGAAAAATATGGCTTTAGTGGAAATTTTTTGGACACTTTTATTGGTCTTTCATTTATTTATTTTCATCCATCTTTATTCAATGGCCTGTTTGCCATTGTTTAAATGAACTATTTTCATTAAGAAAGAAAAATCTAGCATATTGCAATGAGGCCCTCTGGTGCCATTTTTTAAATACTACACCAAAAAGCCTAATTTCCAATGATGTCTCATTGTCTTTGCAGAAGTCAATACTTCAGCAAAGCTTGAAGGAAAAAAATGACAAATTCTTCAGCAAAGTCTACTCATTTCCAAGATTTTAAAAAATGGAACTGACTGATTCTAGGTAATATTATTCTGAACTTAAGATCTGAGCCACATAAACCTCAACTAAATCCCTTAGTGACAACATTATTTACTTAAGAACCAATTTTCATTATTTATTCCAGATTCTATTTAAATATTTCCAAAGGGAAATTATAGCTTCTGTGAAGACAGCAGTCCAACCAATGCTATTGCCAAAAAAGAATTTTGCAATTATAAAGAAATCCTTGTATTTCAAAAGGCTATTTTCTAGAAAAATACCTCTATTTCTTGAGGAAAACGTACCAAGAATTCAAAAATTAACTCAAAAACCCATATGAGACAAAAATCAATGCCATTTGACCATCATTTGTGAATGGCCAGGATCAGAGGTGGACCTACTGGGAAAAGAATAAAGCCTCAAGTGCAGAGTGGCCATGAGTGCTGGGTGTGGCCAGAAGCTTTGATGCATCCTGAGTGGGTGGGGAGGAGAAGCCAGGTGACCAGATGGCAATAAGGAAGCATGTCTGTAGACATTTCTGTTATACTGGCTCAGACAGCTTAGTAAAACAGGAAGCTGAACTTCCAACACTCAAGTAAAATATCATGATTTCTTTTCCTACACTGAATATGTCATGCTTATTTTTATATTTATACTTTTATCTTCTTTTTTTTAAAGAGAGCCAAAAATCTGTGTATGCTCAGGACCCACAAAACCTGAATCTACCCTCGGCAGTACAATTTACTCAATATAACCCACCCAGAAAATGTTATTTCACTTTTAATGGCATTATCTTGGGTTCATAAGAGGAAAAATATGGCTTTAGGGGAAATTTTTTTGGACACTTTTATTGGTCTTTCATTTATTTATTTTCATCCATCTTTATTCTTTGTCCTGTGTGGGCCTCCCATTGCAGTGGCCTCTCCTGTAGCAGAGCATCAGCTCTAGGCGCATGCGCTCCAGAGCACTGGCTTGTAATTGCACACACCGGTCCAGCCGCTCTGCGGCATGTGGGATCTGCCTGTGCCAGGGATCAAACTGGTGCCCCTCGCAGTTCAAGGTGGACTCTCTACCCACTGGACTACCAGGAAAGCCCTAGCGGCAATTTTTAAACTAAGACTAATAAGAGCTTAAGAAGGCATTGGTGAAATACTTCATACAATTTTTAAAGAAAAAAATAAAATTAATATCTGCCCAAGATGAAACCTCTAGCATTCAGGAACCTCTAGCTTTTGATATCTATGCAGTGGTTAAGTGTACGGGCTGTGAAGACAAGCAATTCTGGATTTCAACCCTGAGTCAGTCACTAAAGATATGTCACCTTCGGCAAGTCAGTTTTGTCTTGTAATGAAAGGCCTTGAATAACTAATTGTTGAAGAAATAAAAACATACATCAATACCATACACTGTCCAAAAAACTTTCAATTTAGCAAATAGAACAGTTAAAAAAAAAAAAAAAAAACACCTATTTGTTGCGCTCTCTTGGAGGAAAGGTAGTGGGCAAAAGAGTAAGAAGAGATACTGGAGTTTAAGCAAAGCATTGTTTGGATTTTTCTACTAGAATTTGTACTTGTGTTGGATGAGACTGGAAAAGTCCTGCATGGAGCAGAAAGCATTTAAGGATGGAGCCTAAGATTATTAAGATTAGCTCTGGGTGATAGAGAAGGTGGAGTAGGCTGGAAGCATTTCAAGCTGAGGAAACAATTATAGTAAGCCAAGACTCAGAGATGAGAAAATGGAGAAATCTAAGGATTCTGGGAAAAGTCAGCAATCCTGTCGCCTTGAGGTTTAGAGAACTTGTGGGAGATTAGAAAGAATTCAGCGTCATACCACCACTTTCGTTAACAAAGCACCTCATTCTGGAGATGCCTGAAAAATTCCTAATCACGAGGTCCACACAACCACCACTATGAACTATATTTGGCTTTAACTGAAACAACATTTTTAACTTACGCAAAGAAATATGAGATTTAGAACTGCTAAACTACAATTAGGTTACTCTAGTTCCAGTGCTGAAAAGGGATTTCATTTTTTAATTTAAGCTTTCATCCAAGAATGGATTGTCTGTAACTTTTTTTTTAATTTTGGCCTCTTTTATTGGTTTGTTTGGTTTTTCTTTTTTTCCATCCATCTGTATTCTTTGGCCTGTGTGGGCCTCCCATTGCAATGGCCTCTCTCCGTGCAGAGCACTAGCTCTGGGCACATGCGCTCCAGAGCACTGGCTCCTAATTGGACACACTGGTCCAGCCACTCTGCGGGCACGTGGGATCTTCCCAGACCAGGGATCGAACTGGTGCCCCTTGCACTGCTTGGCAGACTCTTTACGCACTGGACCAGCAGGAAAGCTCCATCTGTACCTTTTTAAATACTTCTCACACAAAGAAATAATCTGCATCTCAAGGTTTGTGTTAAAGTCATTTACTGGAAGATTGAAAGGGAAGGAAGCATAATGGACACTGGGTTAACTACGTGAGTTTTCTAGGAAGTCATTACAAAGAAAACTGTTCTCAAGACAAATAGCAACAAAGACCAATGGGTAAATGAAGTTGTTGTTTTTGTTGGTATGGTACAAAAAAGTAATGGCGTTTGGTCAGAACATAAGATTCCAAGTTGGCTTCAGGCATTTGGGAGTAGTGTGAACTTGGACAATTTATCTAACTTCTCCAAGCTTTGGTTTCCACTTCTGTAAAATGAGAAGCACAATCACAAAAAATAAAACTCACCAGTGGTATATTGTATTATTATCTGCCAGGGAGAGAAGTATATATTTTCAACCCACTGTCCTTGGATCTGATCATATGATACGTTGTGCCCAATGGGAGGTGACATTTGTCCCATCTCTTTGCTGTTAGAACAGTGTGCCTGTAAGGAAGCTGCTCTTTCAGGTGGAATTCTCAAATGAAGAGGACATGGGAAGCAGAGATGCAGCTGATCTAGAGCCTACACTAAATGTAAATGTTAAATAAACTTTGCTGTTGTAAGTCACTGGGATTTGGAGGTAAGCCAAGTAATACACTGTGCTACCCACTTCACACACTTGTTATAAAGACTGAATAAACTAATATACCTTAAAGCATCTTAGAATTTCCTATGCCCACTCATATCTCAAACTGTCTCCTCCTCTGCCATCAGATTACTGCTGATAAGAAACTTGGGATATGACAGAACAAGGAGGAATGGGCATACCAACAGTCAAAGCTGCAGCTCCCTCCCCTGACCCTCTGCAATGCCTCCCCAAATTCAGTGCTACTGCCCCATTAGCAGTGCACTCAAATCCTGTCCCGTCTCCTTACCACGTCTCATAAAACAAAATAACCTTGAAGTTTTTTGTTACTTTTGATGTGAATTCCCATGAGAATAATAAAAGGTGGGGACTACTTTCAAATGATACAGCTTTCCATGCTAGTGCTTGCCCCAGTTCTTCTGAGAAAAATGCTCAGAATCACTTACGTCTGGTTTCCCTTTGAATTGTGGTGAAAAGGTACTCAATTCTTTGCCTAGCCAGAGTTTCATCAGAACGTCTCTATGGAACCCTGTTTAACTTAAAGGATTCCACGAAAAAAAAAAAAAGAGTATTAAAAGATAGTCTTAAAAAATTTTCAATTTAACTACCAGTTTAAAATTGTTTTAATTAAATTCAATAAAGAAGTTACCAAAGAGATGGCAAAGGAAAAACCCAAGAGATGGTACCATGATTCTCAATGAAACAGGAAGAGATGAGGGCTAGGGAACAGATGAGTCAACCACTGGGTAAGAAAACACAAAAGTCCTTCTCTTTCCTCCACCCGCCAAGTCCCTGGGACCCCCATTTCTGTGAAAGAAAACAAAGTTCAGAATTACACAGTCCTGAAGCTTTGAACACCAGACCAATCACAATCTCTGCACAGCCATAGAACAGTTATGCAATTTGAGATTTATCCTTCTTATCCAGTAAGTTAAGGGAAATATCAGCTACCTGATAAGATTGTTGTTAAGTAATAAATGGATTAAGGTAAGCATCCCCATCACTTCATGGAAAATAGATGGGCAAACAATGGAAACAGTGACAGATTTTATTTTCTTGGGCTCCAAAATCACTGTGGATGGTGACTGCAGCCAAGGAATAAAAAGACTCTTGCTCCTTGAAAGAAAAGTTATGATAAACCTAGACAGTATATTTTAAAAAACAGAGATATCATTTTGCCAACAAAGGCCTGTATAGTCTAAGCTATGGATGTTCCAGTAGTCATGCATGGATAAGAGAGTTGGGCAATAAAACTAGTGCTGAAGAACTGAACCCCAAAAAAAATAAAGTCAAAGCTGCAGCTCCCTCCCTGACCCTCTGCAATGCCTCCCCAAATTCAGTGCTACTGCCCCATTAGCAGTGCACTCAAATCCTGTCCCGCTCCTTACCACGTCTCATAAAACAAAATAACCTTGAAGTTTTTGTTACTTTTGATGTAATTCCCATGAGAATAATAAAAGGTGGGGACTACTTTCAAATGATACAGCTTTCCATGCTAGTGCTTGCCCCAGTTCTTCTGAGAAAATGCTCAGAATCACTTACGTCTGGTTTCCCTTTGAATTGTGGTGAAAAGGTACTCAATTCTTTGCCTAGCCAGAGTTTCATCAGAACGTCTCTATGGAACCCTGTTTAACTTAAAGGATTCCACGAAAAAAAAAAAAAGAGTATTAAAAGATAGTCTTAAAAAATTTTCAATTTAACTACCAGTTTAAAATTGTTTTAATTAAATTCAATAAAGAAGTTACCAAAGAGATGGCAAAGGAAAAACCCAAGAGATGGTACCATGATTCTCAATGAAACAGGAAGAGATGAGGGCTAGGGAACAGATGAGTCAACCACTGGGTAAGAAAACACAAAAGTCCTTCTCTTTCCTCCACCCGCCAAGTCCCTGGGACCCCCATTTCTGTGAAAGAAAACAAAGTTCAGAATTACACAGTCCTGAAGCTTTGAACACCAGACCAATCACAATCTCTGCACAGCCATAGAACAGTTATGCAATTTGAGATTTATCCTTCTTATCCAGTAAGTTAAGGGAAATATCAGCTACCTGATAAGATTGTTGTTAAGTAATAAATGGATTAAGGTAAGCATCCCCATCACTTCATGGAAAATAGATGGGCAAACAATGGAAACAGTGACAGATTTTATTTTCTTGGGCTCCAAAATCACTGTGGATGGTGACTGCAGCCAAGGAATAAAAAGACTCTTGCTCCTTGAAAGAAAAGTTATGATAAACCTAGACAGTATATTTTAAAAAACAGAGATATCATTTTGCCAACAAAGGCCTGTATAGTCTAAGCTATGGATGTTCCAGTAGTCATGCATGGATAAGAGAGTTGGGCAATAAAAAAGGCTGAGTGCTGAAGAACTGATGCCTTTGAACTGTGGTGTTGAAGAAGACTTTTGAAAGCCCCTTGGACAGCAAGGAGATCAAACCAGTCAATCCTAAAGGAAATCAACCCAGAAAATTCATTGGAAGGACTGATACTGAAGCTTCAGTACTTCAGCCACCTGACACAAAGAGCTGACCCATTGGAAAAGACCCTAATGCTGGGAAAGACTGAGGGCAGGAGGAGAAGGGGGCAACAGAGCATGAGATGGTTGGATGGCATCACTGAATCTGTGGACATGAGTTTGCTGAGCAAACTCCGAGAGATGGTGGACAATAGGAAGGCTTGGCATGCTACAGATCATGGGGTTGCAAACAGTCAGACACAACTTATTAACTGAACAGCAACAAAAAAGTAAGTGGAGCACTAACATAGCACTTGGACGATAACAGCTTCTCAAAAAAAATTCCTATTCTTGGCACTTAGTCATTAACTCTTCTCTCCATACCTTAAATCAATCTTCAACAATCCACGTGCAAGTATTTTTGGGCCCAGGTTGGGAATCTCTTATAGAGTAGTAAAAAATGACTTTAATCTACCACATAAAGATAGATGATAATGAAACATTTTATGTTTTAAAGTTCACAGTATGTTTTAAGTATGCAGGCATTTATATGTAGATATTTTTGTTAATATATTGAGACCTTTATACCGGTCGCCAAAAAAAGCACACATCTGAAATATGTAGCAGTAACATTACACATTCCAAACAAAGGCACATCATCAGTTCTGTGTTTATTTGACTTTCAACTTTGAAATCCCTAGGAACTAGAAAAGAGAGAGAGGGAGCCTCCACCCAGGTTATACTGAGTGATTCCAAGGAACAGTAGGAACTTGTAGTGAATCTAATTTTTACCGCCAGGTTTTTAACTCCTATCTACAGTTTCCAGATATGATATCATGGGCTCAAAATAGTGGAGGGCAAATAAAGACTCTTGCTCCTTGAAAGAAAAGTTATGATAAACCTAGACAGTATATTTTAAAAAACAGAGATATCATTTTGCCAACAAAGGCCTGTATAGTCTAAGCTATGGATGTTCCAGTAGTCATGCATGGATAAGAGAGTTGGGCAATAAAAAAGGCTGAGTGCTGAAGAACTGATGCCTTTGAACTGTGGTGTTGAAGAAGACTTTTGAAAGCCCCTTGGACAGCAAGGAGATCAAACCAGTCAATCCTAAAGGAAATCAACCCAGAAAATTCATTGGAAGGACTGATACTGAAGCTTCAGTACTTCAGCCACCTGACACAAAGAGCTGACCCATTGGAAAAGACCCTAATGCTGGGAAAGACTGAGGGCAGGAGGAGAAGGGGGCAACAGAGCATGAGATGGTTGGATGGCATCACTGAATCTGTGGACATGAGTTTGCTGAGCAAACTCCGAGAGATGGTGGACAATAGGAAGGCTTGGCATGCTACAGATCATGGGGTTGCAAACAGTCAGACACAACTTATTAACTGAACAGCAACAAAAAAGTAAGTGGAGCACTAACATAGCACTTGGACGATAACAGCTTCTCAAAAAAAATTCCTATTCTTGGCACTTAGTCATTAACTCTTCTCTCCATACCTTAAATCAATCTTCAACAATCCACGTGCAAGTATTTTTGGGCCCAGGTTGGGAATCTCTTATAGAGTAGTAAAAAATGACTTTAATCTACCACATAAAGATAGATGATAATGAAACATTTTATGTTTTAAAGTTCACAGTATGTTTTAAGTATGCAGGCATTTATATGTAGATATTTTTGTTAATATATTGAGACCTTTATACCGGTCGCCAAAAAAAGCACACATCTGAAATATGTAGCAGTAACATTACACATTCCAAACAAAGGCACATCATCAGTTCTGTGTTTATTTGACTTTCAACTTTGAAATCCCTAGGAACTAGAAAAGAGAGAGAGGGAGCCTCCACCCAGGTTATACTGAGTGATTCCAAGGAACAGTAGAAACTTGTAGTGAATCTAATTTTTTACCGCCAGGTTTTTAACTCCTATCTACAGTTTCCAGATATGATATCATTTAGAAACTTGGCTTAGGAATAGGAGAATCATGGAATTTAGAAGTGTCCCTCAACATGTAAAAGTTTAATGGAAAGCCCAGAAAAGTCATAAATTATCATAAATTTAGAAAGAAACAAAAAACTTGCAAAATGTTAGGGAAAAATTTTTAAACCAAAAAAAAAAAAGAGAGAGAGGGGCAAAGGTAGGATAGCTGTTTTATTAATGTATAAGTTAAATGGAGGGCTTTCCAGGTGGTTCAGTGGTAAAGAAACCTGCCTGCCAATGCAGGAGACATGGGTTCAATCCCTGGGTCGGGAAGATCCTCTGGAGTAGGAAATGGCAACCCATTCCAGACTTCCTCCATGCTTTGCTTAGGTGATACTGTGAAAGATAAAACACAGTAAGGGACAAGCAAGAAAATCTTAAAGACACTGAATTATCTTGGAAATAAATCAGATTTTA
Organism: Tragulus kanchil; assembly: GCA_022376925.1. Classification (NCBI taxonomy): domain Eukaryota; kingdom Metazoa; phylum Chordata; class Mammalia; order Artiodactyla; family Tragulidae; genus Tragulus; species Tragulus kanchil. The sequence goes on along the minus strand of JAIOJX010000003.1, from coordinate 67,742,819 downwards.
AAATCACATGTAAAGAGCAAATCTCCTGAAGTACACTGACAAACCAGCTGTGGCTGAAACATGGCAACTATTAAGACCACTGTTTAGTGTGGGATATTTGCATAACTGCTACTTGATAAGATCAATTTTTTCCCAGTATTTATTTATTTATTTATTTTTTTTTTTTAAAGGTTTATTTATTTATTTTTTTGGGGGCGGGGGTCGGGTTGGGGAGGGAGGGGAGCTTGGTCTTTCGTTTTTCTCTGTTCATCCGTCTTTGTTCTTTGGCTCCTGTGGGCCTCCCATCGCGGTGGCGTCTGTCGCTGCAGAGCACCGGCTCTGGGCGCATGCGCTCCAGAGCTCTGGCTCGGTAATTGGACACATCAGTCCAGCCGCTCCGCGGCACGTGGGATCTTCCCAGGCCAGGGCTCGAACCGGCGCCCCTTGCATTGCAAGGCGGTGTCCTTACCCACTGGACCACCAGGGGAAGCCCTTCCCAGTATTTATTATTAAATTAATGCATTTCATCTGCTGTATCCTGTGGTTTACAAATCATCAGGAGCTTGGGACATTCATGATCATATGAAGAGTCAAAAATCATGTCATTTTTCAAGTTAAAAACTGATCTTATTAAGAAGAAACAAAAATATGATGAGCAAAGAAGCAAATCGTAAATGTGGCTTTGTCTACAGATCTGTAAACTTTCCATTAGGGCCAAGTTCCAACAGGGGTGATGTTCTAAATTAGATGACAACATTTGAGTGGGTAAAGACTTGTTCTAACATTGAGTATTTAAAGAGACATAGCGTTTCACTGTTAATCAGCTCCAATACAAAATTAAAAGTTTAATAGAAAAAAAAAAGACACACCATATATGTGGATCCTGCCTGCTAGTAGTGCACATTCTAAATCTGAGAAGATCTATCTATATATATACACACACATATATATCATATATACCATATATATCAGATATAACATATATATCATACTGTGCCTGCTAGCAGTGTACATTCTAAATCTGAAGAATAAAGACATAAATATGAATATATATCCAATATAACATATATATCAAATATCATATATATTAACATATATATATAACTATATATATATATAGTTATATAGTTATATATCTACAGAGAGAAAGAAAGAGATGGAATTCTTGGGCATTGTCATTTCATCTCAAGATAAGCAAAAGGCTACCTTTCCCACACCTACTAACGCTCCTCAATAAATTATACAGAGATATTTCCTTTCAGGCTTCAAGTAGATTCTTTCCACTCCATTGCTCTTTTATTTGAAGAAACTCCCATCTGAATAAGATTACCCACTCTTTCCATTGTGCAGTTACATTACTTAAGGCAGAACTAATTACAGGTTAACGTAAGCAGTTTTTACAATTAGTCTCATGTCTGAAAAGGCAAACCTTGGAATCTGAGCAATTTGTTGCAGATTCCCAGACAATTATTATCTCCAGACAACCTGACTACTTGTAGTTAATGAGTCTGTTTTATTCACTTCAAAATATATGAAAATCACAATTGCCATTTCAATAGCCCTATAGAAGCTAAGAGTTCAATATCTGAGGCAGTGGCCACATTCGAGGCCCAGCTCTGACTGTTCTGAGCTAGGAGACCTTTGACAAAATTACTTAACATGTCTGTGTTTCTGCTTTATTATGTGTAAACTGAGGTCAGCAATAGGACCTATCAATTGGCTAATGTGTGGACATATTATAAATGACACTTGGCATTGTGACAGGCAAATAATAAATGCTGGGTAAAAACCCCATCCCCCACTCCTAATATCTGTGGATGTGAGAGTTGGGCCATAAAGAAGGCTGACTGCTGAAGAATTGATGCCTCTGAACTGTGGTGCTGAAGAAGACTCTTGAGAGTCCCTTGGACTACAAGGAGATCAATCCCAAAGGAAATCAATCCTGAATATTCATTGGAAGGACTTTTGCTGAAGCTGAAGCTCCGATACTTTGGCTACCTGATATGAAGAGATGACTCAATGGGAAAGCCCCTGATGTTGGGAAAGACTTTAAGGCAAAAAAGAGAAGTGGGGAGCAGAGGATGAGATGGTTAGAGAGCATCACCAACTCCGTGAACGTGAGTTTGGCAAACTCCTGGAGATAGTAAAGGACAGGCAGCCTGGTATGCTGTAGTCCATAGTGATGCAAGGAGTCAGACATGACTTAGCAACTGAACAACAATAACAAATCACTGTGTTTCTTTTCATATCCATTCATTTATCAATGGACACTTACGCTGTTTTCATGCCTTTGCTATTGTGAATAAGGTTGCAATGCACATGGGAATGCAGAAGGAATAAAAATTCAGAATCTTCCTATTTTACCATGCTGGTGATGCCTTTTCTAAAATGTTGGTAGTTACCCATGTTAGAATTAAGTGGGGCTATTCATCCCCTTCTCTTAACCTTTCTACCAGATAGCATGTTACAATGGAAACAAGTCCCCAGGTGAATTTATCCATTCTCCAGATTCAAAATTGATCAAGAAATAATAGAAAAGGGCTTCACTGATACATCAGTGGTAAAGAGTTCACCTGCCAATGCAGGAGACATGGGTTCAATCCCAGATCCAGGAAGATCCCACATGTTGCAGGACAACTAAGCCAGTGAACCACAACTATGGAGCCTGTGCTCTAGAGCCTCAGAGCCACAACTATTGAGCCCACGCTAGCAAACTTAATTAAAACAATTACTAACATGTCTGTGTTTCTGCTTTATTATTGTTTTTTAAACTGAGGTCAGCAATAGGACCTATCAATTGGCTAATGTGTGGACATATTATAAATGACACTTGGCATTGTGACAGGCAAATAATAAATGCTGGGTAAAAACCCCATCCCCCACTCCTAATATCTGTGGATGTGAGAGTTGGGCCATAAAGAAGGCTGACTGCTGAAGAATTGATGCCTCTGAACTGTGGTGCTGAAGAAGACTCTTGAGAGTCCCTTGGACTACAAGGAGATCAATCCCAAAGGAAATCAATCCTGAATATTCATTGGAAGGACTTTTGCTGAAGCTGAAGCTCCGATACTTTGGCTACCTGATATGAAGAGATGACTCAATGGGAAAGCCCCTGATGTTGGGAAAGACTGAAGGCAAAAAAGAGAAGTGGGGAGCAGAGGATGAGATGGTTAGAGAGCATCACCAACTCCGTGAACGTGAGTTTGGCAAACTCCTGGAGATAGTAAAGGACAGGCAGCCTGGTATGCTGTAGTCCATAGTGATGCAAGGAGTCAGACATGACTTAGCAACTGAACAACAATAACAAATCACTGTGTTTCTTTTCATATCCATTCATTTATCAATGGACACTTACGCTGTTTTCATGCCTTTGCTATTGTGAATAAGGTTGCAATGCACATGGGAATGCAGAAGGAATAAAAATTCAGAATCTTCCTATTTTACCATGCTGGTGATGCCTTTTCTAAAATGTTGGTAGTTACCCATGTTAGAATTAAGTGGGGCTATTCATCCCCTTCTCTTAACCTTTCTACCAGATAGCATGTTACAATGGAAACAAGTCCCCAGGTGAATTTATCCATTCTCTCCAGATTCAAAATTGATCAAGAAATAATAGAAAAGGGCTTCACTGATACATCAGTGGTAAAGAGTTCACCTGCCAATGCAGGAGACATGGGTTCAATCCCAGATCCAGGAAGATCCCACATGTTGCAGGACAACTAAGCCAGTGAACCACAACTATGGAGCCTGTGCTCTAGAGCCTCAGAGCCACAACTATTGAGCCCACGTGCTGCAACTACTGAAGCCCATGTGCCCTAAATCCCGAGTTCCACAACAAGAAAAGTCACCACCAGAAGCCTTCTCACTTCAACTGGAGTAGCCTCCACTCCCTGCAACTAGAGAAGAGCCTGTGGCAGCACTGAAAACCCAGAATAGCCAAAGATAATAAAATAAATAAAATTTTTAAAGAAATACAGAAAAAATATAGAAATCAATATATAGTCTTTATTATTATCGGAAAAACTAGACTAGGACCTCATGAGATACTGTGTAAGAATGAGATTTGACATTCTATTTTAACTATATAACCAGCAGGAAGAAAAATCTACACAAAAAGTTTCAAATATCTTACTATCTAAAGAGAATTTACCAAGTTTAAATATGGATAGGGTCAATTTTGGTAAGATCAATGAGGTCACAGTCAGCAGGTTAATTATCACAAAGCTGGTGAGAAAATTCAATTTCCTAGTACAAATATAGCACACAATTTTAGTGAGCCAACACAATTTCCTACAGCAAACATTTGAATAAGTTTTGAGGTTAACATGGTCTTAATATTACAGGGTATAACATGGATTCAAAATAAAATTCTCTCCTTTGATCATTCCTATCTGAGATGAAATGGTAAATATCATAAACTTACACTTTGAGTTCTTAAAGCACTATGTCAACAATGTTTATTTTGATGCTATGTTTCTTCAGTGTTAAAAAAATTTGAATTTACCTGCTCAATTTGGACAATCCTAATCTTGTCTAATATGCTTACTTTTAAGAAAAGAATATCACAGAAGGCTTGGAAACAGAAGGCAAAGAGTAAGGGTAAGAAGGAAAGAGAGAGACAGAGGAGAGAGAACTCTAGCAGTCCAAAAGCTAGGGTTATACACAGCGCCCTTGCCCAGTTTCATCAAAAAGTGAAGTCACTCCCACTCCTGAGCATAAGAGTAGACTGGAGGTATGGAGAAGATGAAAGCTTGCTTCCAAATGAGTGCTTCCATATGTGCAGAAGTATTGGTGGGAATTCCTATGTATTACCAGAAGGAACTCTGGGAAAAAAGAGTCTCCATTGAGTCAATATTGCTCAGGGACAGGATGACGAATGGCAAGAGAAAACCAATGATGAAATCTTGGGGAAAGCAAAGAATAAAGAAGCAACAAACGTCAAGGACAGCTAGAAAGATAAATCGAGAAATGAGGGTGGTATCTTAGAAATGTAAATCAGATAAATATGCACAAGAAAAAGTCTGAAAAAGAAAACAAATTGTTCAAGCTACCAATAAAGACCACGAGTTGTGAGTCCCTATGTGTCAGGTACAGTGCTACACATGCATCTCAGTCAATCCTCTAAATAAAAGGTTAGGCTTACTTCACAGAGAAGAAAAGTCAGGTTAAGACAACTTAAGTAACTCACAACAAAGCTTGAACTTCTTTCTGACCATGGAGTCTATTATGTTTTCACCATGTTGTAAAGCCTCTAAGAATGGGGAGTTTGGTAAATATATCATCTCTATCTTATGCACTGCCTTGGGTGTCTCGAGGCCATCACTAGACCCTCAAGTGCTTGCTCCCTCTCAGCTGTCCTCCTAGTACAAATATAGCACACAATTTTAGTGAGCCAACACAATTTCCTACAGCAAACATTTGAATAAGTTTTGAGGTTAACATGGTCTTAATATTACAGGGTATAACATGGATTCAAAATAAAATTCTCTCCTTTGATCATTCCTATCTGAGATGAAATGGTAAATATCATAAACTTACACTTTGAGTTCTTAAAGCACTATGTCAACAATGTTTATTTTGATGCTATGTTTCTTCAGTGTTAAAAAAATTTGAATTTACCTGCTCAATTTGGACAATCCTAATCTTGTCTAATATGCTTACTTTTAAGAAAAGAATATCACAGAAGGCTTGGAAACAGAAGGCAAAGAGTAAGGGTAAGAAGGAAAGAGAGAGACAGAGGGAGAGAGAACTCTAGCAGTCCAAAAGCTAGGGTTATACACAGCGCCCTTGCCCAGTTTCATCAAAAAGTGAAGTCACTCCCACTCCTGAGCATAAGAGTAGACTGGAGGTATGGAGAAGATGAAAGCTTGCTTCCAAATGAGTGCTTCCATATGTGCAGAAGTATTGGTGGGAATTCCTATGTATTACCAGAAGGAACTCTGGGAAAAAAGAGTCTCCATTGAGTCAATATTGCTCAGGGACAGGATGACGAATGGCAAGAGAAAACCAATGATGAAATCTTGGGGAAAGCAAAGAATAAAGAAGCAACAAACGTCAAGGACAGCTAGAAAGATAAATCGAGAAATGAGGGTGGTATCTTAGAAATGTAAATCAGATAAATATGCACAAGAAAAAGTCTGAAAAAGAAAACAAATTGTTCAAGCTACCAATAAAGACCACGAGTTGTGAGTCCCTATGTGTCAGGTACAGTGCTACACATGCATCTCAGTCAATCCTCTAAATAAAAGGTTAGGCTTACTTCACAGAGAAGAAAAGTCAGGTTAAGACAACTTAAGTAACTCACAACAAAGCTTGAACTTCTTTCTGACCATGGAGTCTATTATGTTTTCACCATGTTGTAAAGCCTCTAAGAATGGGGAGTTTGGTAAATATATCATCTCTATCTTATGCACTGCCTTGGGTGTCTCGAGGCCATCACTAGACCCTCAAGTGCTTGCTCCCTCTCAGCTGTCCTCCAGCTGCTCCTTTCATGACCCAGACTATCAGCTCCACTAGGGTTCCTACTAGTTCCAATGGCAGGGGTTGATGTGTTGCTTGCCCAGCACACGAGGTATTTATTGCTGCACAGAGTGTAGCTTTTACTTTTACAGTTACTATAGATCTGGAGCCTGGGCTTTCTGACTTCAGAACTCTCCAGAGAATCAAACAAAGGTGTCTGAGTTTTTCCTAAATCCCCCTGTAACTGATGAGCATTTATTGGGTTTCTTTCCTTCCCCATCTTTCAGATGCCAATAGTTTGTGTGTGTGTGTGTGTGTGTGTGTGTGTGTGTGTGTTTGCTTTGAATGTTTCTATCCTAGCAATAACTATAAGCCCACCTGAGGTTGTTTTCAACCTCACATCCTTTCTTCTCAGGAGCTCCACTTCCTCCATGTGATTCCAGTGGGGGCTGCCAATTGTCCAACCTTACTTCTCTCATCCCAGGAACAGAGACAAGACTCAGACCAGCCAATAAGAGAAGCTCCTGCTCCTTAGGACTCAATAGTTGGTGTACCCACTCCAGGGTAGATCACCTGGAGCCTTCTACTTCTTAAAGGGACGGATTTGTTGTTGTTCAGTTGCTGAGTTGTGTCTGACTCTTTGTGACCCCATGAAGTGCAGCATGCCAGGCTCCTTCACTATCTCCCAGAGTTTGCTCAAATTCACGTCCATGGAGTTGGTGATGCCCCCATTTTTTTCTTTCACTTCCTAGCATCAGTGCTTCCACAAGAAAAAGTCTGAAAAAGAAAACAAATTGTTCAAGCTACCAATAAAGACCACGAGTTGTGAGTCCCTATGTGTCAGGTACAGTGCTACACATGCATCTCAGTCAATCCTCTAAATAAAAGGTTAGGCTTACTTCACAGAGAAGAAAAGTCAGGTTAAGACAACTTAAGTAACTCACAACAAAGCTTGAACTTCTTTCTGACCATGGAGTCTATTATGTTTTCACCATGTTGTAAAGCCTCTAAGAATGGGGAGTTTGGTAAATATATCATCTCTATCTTATGCACTGCCTTGGGTGTCTCGAGGCCATCACTAGACCCTCAAGTGCTTGCTCCCTCTCAGCTGTCCTCCAGCTGCTCCTTTCATGACCCAGACTATCAGCTCCACTAGGGTTCCTACTAGTTCCAATGGCAGGGGTTGATGTGTTGCTTGCCCAGCACACGAGGTATTTATTGCTGCACAGAGTGTAGCTTTTACTTTTACAGTTACTATAGATCTGGAGCCTGGGCTTTCTGACTTCAGAACTCTCCAGAGAATCAAACAAAGGTGTCTGAGTTTTTCCTAAATCCCCCTGTAACTGATGAGCATTTATTGGGTTTCTTTCCTTCCCCATCTTTCAGATGCCAATAGTTTGTGTGTGTGTGTGTGTGTGTGTGTGTGTGTGTGTGTTTGCTTTGAATGTTTCTATCCTAGCAATAACTATAAGCCCACCTGAGGTTGTTTTCAACCTCACATCCTTTCTTCTCAGGAGCTCCACTTCCTCCATGTGATTCCAGTGGGGGCTGCCAATTGTCCAACCTTACTTCTCTCATCCCAGGAACAGAGACAAGACTCAGACCAGCCAATAAGAGAAGCTCCTGCTCCTTAGGACTCAATAGTTGGTGTACCCACTCCAGGGTAGATCACCTGGAGCCTTCTACTTCTTAAAGGGACGGATTTGTTGTTGTTCAGTTGCTGAGTTGTGTCTGACTCTTTGTGACCCCATGAAGTGCAGCATGCCAGGCTCCTTCACTATCTCCCAGAGTTTGCTCAAATTCACGTCCATTGAGTTGGTGATGCTATCTAACCTCTCAGCCTCTGCTGCCCTCTTCTCCTTTGGCTTTCCATCTTTCCTAGCATCAGTGTCTTTTCCAATGAGTCAGCTCATTGCTTCAGGTGGCCAAATGGACTGGTAAAGAGAAGAATACTCTAGGGTAGAGTTATATGGGCTATTCTGATCCAAATAAACGGGACTATCTTTCCTAGCTTTTGAAAGAGAACCTGACCCAAAAATGTAGCCAACAGAAAAGAAAATAGATGGGAAAAAAACCAGATGCCTGACAATATCAATATCATTCAAGTAACTGGGGACTGTCATGTCTGCAGCAGTGAATCCCTGAACTTTTCAAGTTATATGAACCAATAAGTGCTCTTCTTTTCCCTAGGATGGTTCAAGTTATACTTCTATCACTTGTAAGAAAAAGAACCTACCCAGATTATCTCCATCCCCACAGAGCAAATCCATACTCATTTTTTTAGGGAAGGGAAAATATTTCAGCACCATTATGTGGTCCAATGGCAAAACAGTCCACCTGCTAGTGGAGGAGATGTGGGACACACAGGTTCAGTTCCTGGGTTGGGAAGATTCCCTGGAGTAGGAAATGGCAATCACTCCACTATTTTTGCCTTGAGAATCCCATGGACAGAGGAGGCTGGTGGGCTACAGTCCATAGAGTCTCAAAGAGTCAGATATGACTGAGCACACACACTACCATATACTCTACAGGATCACAGACATTACATTCTTTCTTTCTGAGCCTCAACCAGCTAAATAACTGCGAAGAGTTTCCCAATTAGAAAATTTATGGGCCTGAAAGGGTTTTACCTCAATTTGAGACTTCAACCCAGGACTCCACTTCCTCCATGTGATTCCAGTGGGGGCTGCCAGGTGTCCAACCTTACTTCTCTCATCCCAGGAACAGAGACAAGACTCAGACCAGCCAATAAGAGAAGCTCCTGCTCCTTAGGACTCAATAGTTGGTGTACCCACTCCAGGGTAGATCACCTGGAGCCTTCTACTTCTTAAAGGGACGGATTTGTTGTTGTTCAGTTGCTGAGTTGTGTCTGACTCTTTGTGACCCCATGAAGTGCAGCATGCCAGGCTCCTTCACTATCTCCCAGAGTTTGCTCAAATTCACGTCCATTGAGTTGGTGATGCTATCTAACCTCTCAGCCTCTGCTGCCCTCTTCTCCTTTGGCTTTCCATCTTTCCTAGCATCAGTGTCTTTTCCAATGAGTCAGCTCATTGCTTCAGGTGGCCAAATGGACTGGTAAAGAGAAGAATACTCTAGGGTAGAGTTATATGGGCTATTCTGATCCAAATAAACGGGACTATCTTTCCTAGCTTTTGAAAGAGAACCTGACCCAAAAATGTAGCCAACAGAAAAGAAAATAGATGGGAAAAAAAACCAGATGCCTGACAATATCAATATCATTCAAGTAACTGGGGACTGTCATGTCTGCAGCAGTGAATCCCTGAACTTTTCAAGTTATATGAACCAATAAGTGCTCTTCTTTTCCCTAGGATGGTTCAAGTTATACTTCTATCACTTGTAAGAAAAAGAACCTACCCAGATTATCTCCATCCCCACAGAGCAAATCCATACTCATTTTTTTAGGGAAGGGAAAATATTTCAGCACCATTATGTGGTCCAATGGCAAAACAGTCCACCTGCTAGTGGAGGAGATGTGGGACACACAGGTTCAGTTCCTGGGTTGGGAAGATTCCCTGGAGTAGGAAATGGCAATCACTCCACTATTTTTGCCTTGAGAATCCCATGGACAGAGGAGGCTGGTGGGCTACAGTCCATAGAGTCTCAAAGAGTCAGATATGACTGAGCACACACACTACCATATACTCTACAGGATCACAGACATTACATTCTTTCTTTCTGAGCCTCAACCAGCTAAATAACTGCGAAGAGTTTCCCAATTAGACAACATTTAATGGGCCTGAAAGGGTTTTACCTCAATTTGAGACTTCAACCCAGGGCCCAGACCTGACTGAACCCTGCTTGGGACTTTAACCCAAGTAGCTGGAGCTTGAATTCCAGTCAAAACCCTGTCTGGGACTTGAACCCACATGACTGAGGCTTGAACCTAGCCAATACCTGGTTTGGGACTCAAACCCACATGTCTAAGGCTTAACCCCAGCCAAAACCCTGCTTGGGACTTGAATCCACATAGTCAGGACTCAACCCGGCCAAAACCCTGTCTGGGACTCAAACCCACATGGCCAGGACTTAATCCAGCACTCACCCAACATCTGGACCCACTGAGGCTCAGGTTCTTCATGCCTCAACACAGAAGGAATTCAGCAAGAGGCAGAGTGATAGGCAAGAAGAGGATTTAGGGCTTCCCTGGTGGTCCAGTGGGTAAGGACACCGCCTTGCAGTGCAAGGGGCGCCATTTCGATCCCTGGCCGGAGAAGATCCCATGTGCCGTGGAGCAGCTGGACCGATGTGTCCAATTACCAAGCCAAAGCTCTGGAGCACATGCGCCCAGAGCCGGTGCTCTGCGACAACAGAGGCCACTGCGATGGGAGCCCCACACGGGCCGAAGAACAAAGACGGATGAAAAATAAATAAATGAAAGACCAATAGAAGTGGCCCGCCCACCCACCTCCCTCCCTAACCCGCCCCCCCAAAAAAAGAAACCATTAAAAAAAATTAAAAAATACAAAAAGAGGATTTATTAGGATAGGGTACTCGTAAGAGGTGCAAGCAGACAGGGGAAAGCTCTGCTCTGCTCTCCTCAATTGAGCGGGCAGCAATATACATAGGATGGTAAAAGACTGCCCCCACCCCCCAAGTAGACACAGATGCAGGACATACATCATTGGTTGCTTCTTCACCAGCTCCTCCTTCATCAGCTGTTTAAACCTAGTAGAGCCTGCTTTCCTGAACAAGGAGCAGCTCTCCTGAGTTATTGTCAACTCACTGGCCTCCCAGCCTTTCTCAGGTGTCTCCCTTCTACCTACCATCCCGTACTAGGACTTTACAACCACCTACTTATTCTACTCTGTCCCTATCAGGCCTGTTTTATTTTTAAACATACACTGCCTTCAAGTATCTGTGGAGAGGTGGCATAGCCACACAGGTGCAGAGTGACTGGCTTGTTCCTGGCACAGACATAAGATCTCCTACTTGTTAACATGGCCATTCTTACTCTTTCATGGTTAGGCCATGACATGCACACAAAAACCTGTATATTAGCGGCCTGAAACTTCTGGGAAAACTTAACATACTACCAAGCTCAACTACCAACTATCCCTTTCCATTTTCCTCGTTTCTGTCAAAGTTACCCTTTCTCCTTTGCCAACTACCTTTGAGACCTATTATTATGATCTGTTGCTTCTTTTCTCATCAGGTCTCTTAGGTAGAATGCTATCTTTTTATTTTCACCATCACATCCTTTTAGGGTCTGGTTAAAAGCACCCTCAGTTACCCTTCATTCCAAATCCACTGTCATTGTATTTCATCCAGGATCCTCACCACCCAGTACTTCCTCCTCCTCCTCTCACCTACCACCTCCAATCGCTCACTTCCATTCTCCCTTTTGATCCTCGTCTGTTTTTCACATGTTCATTTATGTCACTGTCCTATGTGGGGGCCACCCTGTCAAAGTCCATTTTTAATTTTTAAAAAAGAAAAACCATGTTTGGAAAATGCAGATACTGCACAATAGCACAATTCCTAGGTACAATATTATGCTAAGAGAGAAAAGGAAAAAACTATGTAGTTTGATATTTTAACTTGATAAAAAATGCTTTCTAGGTTTCATTGTTTCAATATATGAGTGAAATAATACACTAAGTACTCCCATATGACAATGACCTCATTTCTGTGAACAAATAAACTGACCTAAATACATCCAAAACAGCTTGCTCAACTAATCCACCAATGTTGGAACAGAAAATATAATGGAAGTTCTAACCAAAAAAAAAAAAAAAAAGAAAACTTAGTTAAAAGTTTGAGAGATAGTAGAGCCTGCTTTCCTGAACAAGGAGCAGCTCTCCTGAGTTATTGTCAACTCACTGGCCTCCCAGCCTTTCTCAGGTGTCTCCTTCTACCTACCATCCCGTACTAGGACTTTACAACCACCTACTTATTCTACTCTGTCCCTATCAGGCCTGTTTTATTTTTAAACATACACTGCCTTCAAGTATCTGTGGAGAGGTGGCATAGCCACACAGGTGCAGAGTGACTGGCTTGTTCCTGGCACAGACATAAGATCTCCTACTTGTTAACATGGCCATTCTTACTCTTTCATGGTTAGGCCATGACATGCACACAAAAACCTGTATATTAGCGGCCTGAAACTTCTGGGAAAACTTAACATACTACCAAGCTCAACTACCAACTATCCCTTTCCATTTTCCTCGTTTCTGTCAAAGTTACCCTTTCTCCTTTGCCAACTACCTTTGAGACCTATTATTATGATCTGTTGCTTCTTTTCTCATCAGGTCTCTTAGGTAGAATGCTATCTTTTTATTTTCACCATCACATCCTTTTAGGGTCTGGTTAAAAGCACCCTCAGTTACCCTTCATTCCAAATCCACTGTCATTGTATTTCATCCAGGATCCTCACCACCCAGTACTTCCTCCTCCTCCTCTCACCTACCACCTCCAATCGCTCACTTCCATTCTCCCTTTTGATCCTCGTCTGTTTTTCACATGTTCATTTATGTCACTGTCCTATGTGGGGTCCACCCTGTCAAAGTCCATTTTTAATTTTTAAAAAAGAAAAACCATGTTTGGAAAATGCAGATACTGCACAATAGCACAATTCCTAGGTACAATATTATGCTAAGAGAGAAAAGGAAAAAACTATGTAGTTTGATATTTTAACTTGATAAAAAATGCTTTCTAGGTTTCATTGTTTCAATATATGAGTGAAATAATACACTAAGTACTCCCATATGACAATGACCTCATTTCTGTGAACAAATAAACTGACCTAAATACATCCAAAACAGCTTGCTCAACTAATCCACCAATGTTGGAACAGAAAATATAATGGAAGTTCTAACCAAGAAGAGTAGATGTTGAGAAGATAAAATATTGTATATAAGTTCAGCCCAAATAGAAATGCATCTTATTATTTCTAAATCCTCTTTAAATGCTTAAACAGAAAGACAGGATTGTGCCTCTGAGAGAGTCAATCAACTGAAAGGATTTTTATCCAAAGGTTTTTTGAAGTTCATTGTCCTTCAAGCTTATCCTATCTGAATAAGTAGCTTCTTTTTTATTAATTTATTTATTTTAATTGGAGGATAATTACTTTACAGTATTATGATGGTATTTGCCATACATCAACATGAATCAGCCATGGGTACACATGTTCCCCTGAATAAGTAGTTGTTTTGAAGGGAACCCTTAAAGACTCTTGCCAGAAGTCTCACAAAACATAGCTAAGATACAGAAATTACCCTACATATATGGGCCATCAAACTCTAAGAATAGCTTATTTGTTGAATGCTGAGATCCTGATTTACAGCCTTCCTGTGACATTTATTTTAAATGGCATCTCCCCACCGGAACTAAAAAGAATACTGAATTAACTGCAAAGGTTAAATGTCAGCCTATGAACAATTTACAAGGTCAACAATATGATTTATAATCACCAAGCAAATAATATGACTTCACAGTCTATGCAATTCAGATTATCAAGGTATGTTTTATTTACTCAAACATGATCTGAGTATTAGGATATTTATAGTCTTTGTTGTTTTTATTTACTCACTTATTGTAAAATACTAATAGGGAGCACTTCCCCAGTGAAGAGGAAAAGTTCTAAGTTCTAAAAGAATCTGGCCCCAAGGTTCTGGAAGAGGAATAGGGACCTGTCCCTTTATTTTGTAATGATGGAAATAGTGATCCTGTTTCTCCATCGTGTGCAGATTTTAGAAACTAGATTTAACATCAGTGTCTTAAACATAAAGTTTCACAAGTATCACATTAGCCATTTTCTCACCCCCCTCATTACCAAATATTATTTATTACTGCCCAGCTCCTCTGAATAGAGCACTCTGCTAGGCACTGGGATAAAAAAGAGAAAAAGGCATGATCTAAGATGCTCACAGAAAATATAATGGAAGTTCTAACCAAGAAGAGTAGATGTTGAGAAGATAAAATATTGTATATAAGTTCAGCCCAAATAGAAATGCATCTTATTATTTCTAAATCCTCTTTAAATGCTTAAACAGAAAGACAGGATTGTGCCTCTGAGAGAGTCAATCAACTGAAAGGATTTTTATCCAAAGGTTTTTTGAAGTTCATTGTCCTTCAAGCTTATCCTATCTGAATAAGTAGCTTCTTTTTTATTAATTTATTTATTTTAATTGGAGGATAATTACTTTACAGTATTATGATGGTATTTGCCATACATCAACATGAATCAGCCATGGGTACACATGTTCCCCTGAATAAGTAGTTGTTTTGAAGGGAACCCTTAAAGACTCTTGCCAGAAGTCTCACAAAACATAGCTAAGATACAGAAATTACCCTACATATATGGGCCATCAAACTCTAAGAATAGCTTATTTGTTGAATGCTGAGATCCTGATTTACAGCCTTCCTGTGACATTTATTTTAAATGGCATCTCCCCACCGGAACTAAAAAGAATACTGAATTAACTGCAAAGGTTAAATGTCAGCCTATGAACAATTTACAAGGTCAACAATATGATTTATAATCACCAAGCAAATAATATGACTTCACAGTCTATGCAATTCAGATTATCAAGGTATGTTTTATTTACTCAAACATGATCTGAGTATTAGGATATTTATAGTCTTTGTTGTTTTTATTTACTCACTTATTGTAAAATACTAATAGGGAGCACTTCCCCAGTGAAGAGGAAAAGTTCTAAGTTCTAAAAGAATCTGGCCCCAAGGTTCTGGAAGAGGAATAGGGACCTGTCCCTTTATTTTGTAATGATGGAAATAGTGATCCTGTTTCTCCATCGTGTGCAGATTTTAGAAACTAGATTTAACATCAGTGTCTTAAACATAAAGTTTCACAAGTATCACATTAGCCATTTTCTCACCCCCCTCATTACCAAATATTATTTATTACTGCCCAGCTCCTCTGAATAGAGCACTCTGCTAGGCACTGGGATAAAAAAGAGAGAAAAAAGGCATGATCTAAGATGCTCACAAACTAGCTGGGGAGTCTTGGGGCATGCATTTTTTTAAAAAATCCATCAAATTTGTAAGTAAATTCTTTAGGATTTCCAAGGAAAGAATGATCACGCAAACCCTTAATTTCCTGGTGGCTCTACTGAAAGAAGTGAGATTCGTGCTGGGCCTGAAAGGATACATAAGAAGTACTCCAATGGAGAAGAGGAAAGTGCATTCCAAAATAAGATAAATGGTATAAACACAAGAAATTGGAATGTGTAGGGCCAGTTCCTAGAACAATGAGATAACCAATTTAGGCAGAATGGAAGAGACAGGGGATTTACCTAATACTTTTTTTTTTTTTTTTGGTCAGCATTCAACTAGACATTTGAAATACTGTTAAATAAGAGAGTATGTATGCTCTAAAAGAACTAGAATACAGTAAAATCTACATAAAAAATTTGTCCTAAAATTTTATACATTTGTTGTGATAGTGTGCCATGATGATACATATGAAAAAATGATCAGGGACTTCCCTGGTGGTCCAGTGGTTAAGAATCTGCCTTGCAATGCAGAAGATGCAGGTTCAATCCCTGGTTGGGGACCTGAGATTCCACATACCTTGAAGAAACTAAGCCCACATTGCTAACTACCGAGCCCAAAGTAGCCAAATAAATAAATAATTTTAAACAACCAAAAAAGAAATGATCATATCTCTGTAGATGGCTAAGGAAAAGCTTCTGATTGAGTTGGGCCATAGAAACTGCTGGATAACCACATGCACAAAGTCAGAGGTTGTTCTAAAACTTTCTTAACTTAAATGGATCTATATTGTGAATTTAAAGCTCTTACAACAGAGCTTCCCTGGTAGTTCAGTGGTAAAGAGTTCGCCTGCCAATGCAGGAGACATGGGTTCAATCCCAGATCCAGGAAGATCTCACTCCCTGCAAAGCAACTGAGCCCTTGAACCATAATTGTTAAGCCTGTGCCCTAGAGCCTCGGAGCCACAACTATCGAGACCACTGGCCGCAACTATTTGAAGCCCGCATGCCCTAAATCCAGAGTTCCACAACAAGAGAAGTCATCACAACAAAAAGCCTGTTCACCTCAGCTAGAGAGTAGCTCCCACTCCCTGCAACGAGAGAAGAGCCTATGGTAGCAGTGAAAACCCAGAATAGCCAAAAATAAGTACATCTTTTTAAAAAACGCTCTTACAACATGAAACTTTGATAACTTATTCTAGCATTCAATAGCCTTACAATATTCTTGCTTACAAAATTCTTTTTGCTCACCATGTTGATGCCTCTCTTCTTAAACAGCTCAACCTGGACTATCTTATAACTTTTAGTTTCTCACATTCATATTAACCTTTTCTATTCGGGACAGTTAAGGGGCTGACATATTGCTTAAAGCCCAAGACAGACCCTTTAAGTCTGTAATTCTGATACAAAAGAATACCTGACTTGGTCTCAAAATGCTGGAAATCTATCTTTGTTTGGCTTCCTTGGGTTGTTATACAAATATGGAGAACATTACAGCTTTGGGAAATAGGATTAACTAAAATCCAGGTGCTTAAATACTCTCTAGTATAAATTTAAACAACATTGGAGTGTTTATCCATCAATCCTTCCAAACACTCATCACAGGCTAGTTTACGTTCCACTTCAGTTTATTCTTTGTAATCCCTTCTCAATATACTCAGGCGCCCCATTAAACAATAACAAAGATTTTCTGGTATATGGATGGAATCCGTCTTTTTCCATTGACAGAATACAAACATACACAAATATTTTTACATTTTAAGATAATCTTGTTGCTTAAGAGTCACTAACAAAATAAGCTATCTCTAGAATTTTGAGCTTTTTGTGAAAACGTTACCTGAAGGGGAAAATATCGATTTAGTTTTACATTATGGGAACTAGGAACCCTGAAGAAATGGGGGAAAAAAGTCTTTTTCTGTGCATATTGAGTGATTTGGTACCTCCTTATCTTCAGTGTTCTAGAAGCTGTATTTATTCTAAAACAAAGTAACTTTTTTGACAAATTCATAACTACTTGCTCATCTGTCATTAATCAATAAACGTGAAGGAGTATGGAGATGTTTTGGGGCAGAGCTGCTTTCCCTAGTTAAGAGATCTGACAACCTGGCGCCCTCCAGCTACAGGAATCAGAATATAAAATATTGCATATTAACACATAGATGTGGAATCTGGAAGGGTGGTACTGATGAATCTATCTGCAGGGCAGCAATGGAGATGCAGACACAGAGGACAGACTTGTGGACATGGGGAAGGAGAGATGGGACAAGTTGAGAGAGTAGCCTGCAAACAAATACTATCATATGCAAAATTAGTGGAAATGTGCTGTATGACAAAGAAGCTCCAATCCTGTGCTCTGTGACAACCTTGAAGGGCGGGACTGGGTGGGAGGTGGGAGGGAGGTTCGAGAGGGAGGGGACACACATGTTCCTATGGGGGATTCCTGTTGCTATGTGGCAGAAACCAACTCAATATTGCAAAGCAACTATCCTCCAATTAAAAATAAATTTAAATCAAAAAATAAAAATTAAAGAAATAGAGGAGCCTCAGGGCAGCTTTCTGTGTCACCTAATCCTTCCTACCACTGGAAGCCAACTCTAGAAATGCTATTTTCTTCCCAGTATTTACAGCTCCTGTACTAGCTCCATAGTTCCTGACTCAGGCTGATTTCATTATTTTCCTAGGAGCTAGGTAAATTCAGTGACTTTGGTTCTAGTCTTCTGCTGCCGAGATTATTATTTATGATTCCTCAGTTCATTAGAGCCAACCCCTGATGGTAGAGCCATAGGCTGTACTGTGGCTGAGACTCCTCTGTGGGAGTGGATGTAAATCTAGGTTAGAGAATAAAACTCTATCTGAGGGATTTCCTTCCAGAACCAACAATAACGATTTCGAGAACTTTACTATTAACCAGCACTTTCACAAAGATCTAATTCAACATTTTGTTTTCATATAGGTAAAACATACACAAATATTTTTACATTTTAAGATAATCTTGTTGCTTAAGAGTCACTAACAAAATAAGCTATCTCTAGAATTTTGAGCTTTTGTGAAAACGTTACCTGAAGGGAAAATATCGATTTAGTTTTACATTATGGGAACTAGGAACCCTGAAGAAATGGGGGAAAAAAGTCTTTTTCTGTGCATATTGAGTGATTTGGTACCTCCTTATCTTCAGTGTTCTAGAAGCTGTATTTATTCTAAAACAAAGTAACTTTTTTGACAAATTCATAACTACTTGCTCATCTGTCATTAATCAATAAACGTGAAGGAGTATGGAGATGTTTTGGGGCAGAGCTGCTTTCCCTAGTTAAGAGATCTGACAACCTGGCGCCCTCCAGCTACAGGAATCAGAATATAAAATATTGCATATTAACACATAGATGTGGAATCTGGAAGGGTGGTACTGATGAATCTATCTGCAGGGCAGCAATGGAGATGCAGACACAGAGGACAGACTTGTGGACATGGGGAAGGAGAGATGGGACAAGTTGAGAGAGTAGCCTGCAAACAAATACTATCATATGCAAAATTAGTGGAAATGTGCTGTATGACAAAGAAGCTCCAATCCTGTGCTCTGTGACAACCTTGAAGGGCGGGACTGGGTGGGAGGTGGGAGGGAGGTTCGAGAGGGAGGGGACACACATGTTCCTATGGGGGATTCCTGTTGCTATGTGGCAGAAACCAACTCAATATTGCAAAGCAACTATCCTCCAATTAAAAATAAATTTAAATCAAAAAATAAAAATTAAAGAAATAGAGGAGCCTCAGGGCAGCTTTCTGTGTCACCTAATCCTTCCTACCACTGGAAGCCAACTCTAGAAATGCTATTTTCTTCCCAGTATTTACAGCTCCTGTACTAGCTCCATAGTTCCTGACTCAGGCTGATTTCATTATTTTCCTAGGAGCTAGGTAAATTCAGTGACTTTGGTTCTAGTCTTCTGCTGCCGAGATTATTATTTATGATTCCTCAGTTCATTAGAGCCAACCCCTGATGGTAGAGCCATAGGCTGTACTGTGGCTGAGACTCCTCTGTGGGAGTGGATGTAAATCTAGGTTAGAGAATAAAACTCTATCTGAGGGATTTCCTTCCAGAACCAACAATAACGTATTTCCCGAGAACTTTACTATTAACCAGCACTTTCACAAAGATCTAATTCAACACTTTTTTCTTTAAAGATGTGCTTGACATATAGGTAAATAAAAGCTCAAAGTGGCCATGGTACACGATGCCATAGTGAAGAAACGCCAGAATCTAAACCCTGGGCTCTCTGGGTTAGTTCATGTTTTTCCAGCCCTGTAGGACTGTTCTTTGGAGAAAAGAGGTGATCTTGAAAATGCACTGTCATAATGATACTTGTCTAATGTTTTGGTGTGAGGTTTTGGGTCAGTAATTTACCATAACAGTTACATTATTAACATTTCTGCCACTTGTGAAGAACACAGACAATGCAGAGTGGCATCCCCAGTCAAAACTCTTAACATGATTAAACTGAGGAACTTCTTTGTACTTACAAGGTTACCCAAAGCAAGGCATGTTTCATGCACAGTTCTGGAGATAGCACTGGGGAACAGCCTGTCCCAGAGAGGAAGGGGTCTCGGGCAGCCACTGCAGCCACAGATAACATAAATTCACTTCTTTCTCTCCTTTACTGCTCAGTGCTTTTTATTCCACGTTTCGGTTCACTAGTAGTTTTCCTTCTGTCCTATCTTTCCTATTTTTCCATTTTACCTAGAGTACTATATTGAATTAAAGCAGCATATAAAGTGACTTAAACTTCTAGGGTAAAGGAGTATTTAAATCTAGGAAACATAATTTTAGCATTTTAGTGATAATGGTTAAAAATAGAAAAATTACACTGCATAAAAAAAATGTATTTAACCTTTCAAAGTGACATTTATATTTCAGTCAAAAAATGAATTCATAAATTCCTAAAAATTATACCTTATTAACACAAGTTTTCACTCTTTTATAAAACTTAAGTCTAGATCCTTCATGAAGTGCTCCTGTACTAGCTCCATAGTTCCTGACTCAGGCTGATTTCATTATTTTCCTAGGAGCTAGGTAAATTCAGTGACTTTGGTTCTAGTCTTCTGCTGCCGAGATTATTATTTATGATTCCTCAGTTCATTAGAGCCAACCCCTGATGGTAGAGCCATAGGCTGTACTGTGGCTGAGACTCCTCTGTGGGAGTGGATGTAAATCTAGGTTAGAGAATAAAACTCTATCTGAGGGATTTCCTTCCAGAACCAACAATAACGTATTTCCCGAGAACTTTACTATTAACCAGCACTTTCACAAAGATCTAATTCAACACTTTTTTCTTTAAAGATGTGCTTGACATATAGGTAAATAAAAGCTCAAAGTGGCCATGGTACACGATGCCATAGTGAAGAAACGCCAGAATCTAAACCCTGGGCTCTCTGGGTTAGTTCATGTTTTTCCAGCCCTGTAGGACTGTTCTTTGGAGAAAAGAGGTGATCTTGAAAATGCACTGTCATAATGATACTTGTCTAATGTTTTGGTGTGAGGTTTTGGGTCAGTAATTTACCATAACAGTTACATTATTAACATTTCTGCCACTTGTGAAGAACACAGACAATGCAGAGTGGCATCCCCAGTCAAAACTCTTAACATGATTAAACTGAGGAACTTCTTTGTACTTACAAGGTTACCCAAAGCAAGGCATGTTTCATGCACAGTTCTGGAGATAGCACTGGGGAACAGCCTGTCCCAGAGAGGAAGGGGTCTCGGGCAGCCACTGCAGCCACAGATAACATAAATTCACTTCTTTCTCTCCTTTACTGCTCAGTGCTTTTTATTCCACGTTTGGTTCACTAGTAGTTTTCCTTCTGTCCTATCTTTCCTATTTTTCCATTTTACCTAGAGTACTATATTGAATTAAAGCAGCATATAAAGTGACTTAAACTTCTAGGGTAAAGGAGTATTTAAATCTAGGAAACATAATTTTAGCATTTTAGTGATAATGGTTAAAAATAGAAAAATTACACTGCATAAAAAAAATGTATTTAACCTTTCAAAGTGACATTTATATTTCAGTCAAAAAATGAATTCATAAATTCCTAAAAATTATACCTTATTAACACAAGTTTTCACTCTTTTATAAAACTGAAGTCTAGATTCTTCATGAAGTGCTTATTTTTAAAATAAAGTCCTGACCTCTAGTGGCTAAACTGAATTAATTCAATACCCAAATCTACTGAATAACCTTGACATCATGAAAGGAGAAACAGCCACGCATTATAACGTCTCATTACTGTAATGTAAAAGGTAAAATACAGACACATCTGTGAAATATTTGTGAGAAAAACTTGAATCTTATCAAGCCTCAGGAAAGACTTTTTCCTTCTAAAACTCTTAGAAGAAAGCAGGAATAAACCCCAGAGAAACCAAACAAAAATGATGTCACTTATACTGGGGACAAAATGGAACTGGACAACATAGGTGCATTAAAGAAAAACGCAAGTCAACACTATCTAACGTAAGTTGTGGGTATTTACAGTACTTCTCAGCAATCAGCAGGAGTTGCCAGTCATCCCCAAAGACCAAGAATGTTCATACTACGTTTAGACTTCCTTGTTCTCTTGATCCAAATAAGGATCAGTGAGGGGCATCCTTCCTGGCTCAGAGAGTAAAGCGTCTACCTGCCATGTGAGAGACTTGGGTTCAATTCCTGGGTCAGGAAGTTCCCCTGGAGAAGAAATGGCTCCACACCTAATATGGAGCCTGCAAACAAATAAGAATCAGTTCATAAAGTCAAATTACTTCTGCATTTACCCTATACACACCTTCTAGTCTTTAAGCAACTCTGAAATCTTCACTACCACTGCTTGGAGTTACTTGGCTTGTAGGTTTTTCAACAATTCTACGACCTTTTGGATTTGGCAATGGATTCTTAAATGTGAGACCAAAGCCACAATTTACAACAGATAAAAATAGATAAATTTGACTTCATCAAAAATTGAAGTTTGTGTATAAAAAAAAGATAATTAGCAAGAAAATGAAAAGACAATCTACGGAATGGGAGAAAATATTTGCAAATCATATATCTGATATGGATCTAGAATGTAGAATATATAAAGAACTCATAACTTAACTGACAAAAAGACAAACAACCCAATTTTAAAACAGGAAAATGGGGATTTCCTGGTAGCTCAGTGGTAAAGAGTTTGCCTGCCAATGTAAGAGACATGGGTTCAATCCATGATCCAGGAAGATCCCACATGCTGCGGAGCAACCAAGCCCGTGAGCCACAAACTACTGAGCCTGTGCTCTAGAGCCTCGGAGCCACAACTACTGAGCCCATCTGCCACAACTACCAAAGCCCGTGAGCCCTAGAGCCCGAGTTCCACCACAAGTGAAGTCACTGCAACAAGAAGCCTGCTCACCTCAACTAGAGAGTAGCCCTCACTCCCTGCAACTAGAGAAGAGCCTGCAGCAGCAGTAACAACCCAGAATAGCCAAAACTAAATTAATTTTAAAAATTAAAAAGAAAAAAGGCAAATGACTTGAATAGACATTTCTACAAACAATATAGACAAAGTGCCAATAACATGAAAAGATTCTCAATCAGTGTCACAGGCCATCAGAGAACTACATGTCAAGACCACAGTGAGACCACAATTTCATACCTGCTATGCATGTGTGCTCAATTGTGTCCAACTCTTTGCAAGTGCATGGACTACAGTCCACCAGGCTCCTCTGTCCATGAGATTTTCCAGGCAAGAATACTGAAATGGGTTGCCTTTTCATTCTCCAGGGACCTTCCTGATCCAGAGATTGAACCTGCCTCTCCTACATTGACAGGCAGATTCTTCACCGCTGAATCATCTGGGAAGCCCCAAGGATGGCCATAATCAAAAATAAAGAAGACAAGTGTTGGTGAGGATGTGGAAAAACTAAACTGTCATACATTGTTGTCAGTATGTAAAATGTCTCAGTCACTGTGGAAAACAGTTTATTGATTTTGCAAATATTTAAGCATAGAATTACCATATGACCCAGCAGTTCCATTCTTGGATATATTGACAAAGACTGTCTCCTTGACTTCAGTCAGGCTCCTCTAAGCCCTCTGAGCCTCTACTTTAGTATAGCTTCTGTGAGATCTGCATCAACTAGTTGTTGTAAGAATCCAGCCAGATCATTTTAGAGAGAACCCCCACCTGGATGGCTGATCATCCTCAATATATCATATCAAGTCATTCTGGTGTGACTTCAGTTAAGAATCCTGCCAAGTTGGTTTGGCCAGAACTTAGCCTTTACACTGGATAGTTCCTTCTAAGAAATTTCCAGTTTTCCCACTCACTCCTTGCCTACACATCCTCACTTGTTCAGGTTGTTTTTGTAATAGAGTCCAGTTCTATACTGTCTCTTTTCTCTTATTGTAATAATTCCTGAAAAAAAAACGTTGATTTGGTTTTTCACTGATTGAAGTACTGTCATATTCTGGTTTTCTTTAACAGTATATATCCAAAAGAGTTGAAAACAAGGGCTCAAACAAAAACTTCTATACACACACTGTTCACAATAGCTCAAAGGTATAAACAATCGAAATGCCCATCACTGGATGGATCGGTAAACTGTGGTATATACATAAAAATAAGATGGACTATTAGCCATAAAAAGTAATGAAGTACTGGGGGTTCCATGGTAAAGAGTGGGCTCACTGGTAAAGAGTTCACCTACTAATGCACGAGACACGTGTTCCATCCCAGGAAGATCCCACAAGCTGCAGAGCAACTAAGCCTGTGAGACACAACTATTGAGCCTGTGCTCTAGAGCCTCGGAGCTGTAACTAGGGAGCCCACGTGCTGCAACTACTGAACCCCGTGTGCCCTAGAGCCCAAGTTCCACCACAAGGAAAGTCACCGCAATAAGAAGCTTGCTCACCTCAACTAGAGAGTAGCCCCCACTCCCTGCAACGAGAGAAGAGCCTATGGTAGCAGTGAAAACCCAGAATAGCCAAAAATAAACAAATATATATCTTTTTTTAAAAAGCTCTTATAACATGAAACTTTGATAACCCATTCTAGCATTCAATAGCCTTACAATATTCTTGCTTACAAAATTCTTTTTGCTCACCATGTTGATGCCTCTCTTCTTTAACAGCTCAACCTGGACTATATTATAGCAGAATATAGCCAAAATCCCAGAATTCATTTGAATTAACCCAAAATAGCCAAAAATAAATAAATAAATAAAATGCATTTCTTCAAACAAACAAAAACTCCTCCTAAGTTGTTTGTAGAATCAAAAGGGCCAGATCATTTTAGAGAGAACCCCCACCTGGATGGCTGATCATCCTCAATATATCATATCAAGTCATTCTGGTGTGACTTCAGTTAAGAATCCTGCCAAGTTGGTTTGGCCAGAACTTAGCCTTTACACTGGATAGTTCCTTCTAAGAAATTTCCAGTTTTCCCACTCACTCCTTGCCTACACATCCTCACTTGTTCAGGTTGTTTTTGTAATAGAGTCCAGTTCTATACTGTCTCTTTTCTCTTATTGTAATAATTCCTGAAAAAAAAACGTTGATTTGTTTTTTCACTGATTGAAGTACTGTCATATTCTGGTTTTCTTTAACAGTATATATCCAAAAGAGTTGAAAACAAGGGCTCAAACAAAAACTTCTATACACACACTGTTCACAATAGCTCAAAGGTATAAACAATCGAAATGCCCATCACTGGATGGATCGGTAAACTGTGGTATATACATAAAAATAAGATGGACTATTAGCCATAAAAAGTAATGAAGTACTGGGGGTTCCATGGTAAAGAGTGGGCTCACTGGTAAAGAGTTCACCTACTAATGCACGAGACACGTGTTCCATCCCAGGAAGATCCCACAAGCTGCAGAGCAACTAAGCCTGTGAGACACAACTATTGAGCCTGTGCTCTAGAGCCTCGGAGCTGTAACTAGGAGCCCACGTGCTGCAACTACTGAACCCCGTGTGCCCTAGAGCCCAAGTTCCACCACAAGGAAAGTCACCGCAATAAGAAGCTTGCTCACCTCAACTAGAGAGTAGCCCCCACTCCCTGCAACGAGAGAAGAGCCTATGGTAGCAGTGAAAACCCAGAATAGCCAAAAATAAACAAATATATATCTTTTTTTAAAAAGCTCTTATAACATGAAACTTTGATAACCCATTCTAGCATTCAATAGCCTTACAATATTCTTGCTTACAAAATTCTTTTTGCTCACCATGTTGATGCCTCTCTTCTTTAACAGCTCAACCTGGACTATATTATAGCAGAATATAGCCAAAATCCCAGAATTCATTTGAATTAACCCAAAATAGCCAAAAATAAATAAATAAATAAAATGCATTTCTTCAAACAAACAAAAAAAGCTAAGTACTGATATTTGCTATAAGGTGGATGAACCTGGAAAACATCCGTATGTGATGCAGAAAAGGTCATATATTGTATTTACGTGAAATACTTGGATTACGTAAACTTTTGAGAGTCTGAAAACTGTTGCATCGGCTATGGTCCAGGAAAGGGAATGGAGTGTAAATGCTTAATAGGGGTGAAGAAAATGTTTTAGAACCAGATATTGTTAACGACAATACAACATTGTGACTATACTAAGTACACCGAATTACGTATTAAATTTTTTCATAATTACGTTCTGTGACTTTCACCTCAATAATATTTTTTTTAAGTTTATAACCCAACAACCAAAGTTGTTTAAAAGTGCAAAATTGCAATGTGTGCTGGTTAGTCTGCTCCTGAATTTTTAGAGCTTTTCAGTGAGGTGTTTTGTTTTTTAACATTAAACTCATTGGCTCTTGACTGATTAAAAAAAGTATCACAGGCTGCAAGGCCAGCACCAGTTAAAGGCAGGAATGCGGGGCTTCCCTGGTGGTCCAGCGGGTAAGGACGCCGCCTTGCAGTGCAAGGGGCGCCGGTTCCATCCCTGGCCTGGGAAGATCCCACGTGCCGCGGAGTGGCTGGACTGATGTGTCCAATTACCGAGCCGGAGCTCCGGAGCGCATGCGCCCAGAGCCAGTGCTCTGCGACAGCAGAGGCCACCGCGATGAGAGGCCCACACGGGCCAAAGAACAAAGATGGATGAAAATAGAGAAATGAAAGGCCAATAGAAGTGGCCTACCTGCTCCCCTCCCTCCCCCCCCCACCCCACTCAAATAAAGTAAGTTAATTAATCTTTTCTTTTAAAAAAAAAAGGGGGGGGGGGACAGGAATGCTGTGGTTCCCTTGCATGAGGATGGACTGAGCAACAAATCTGTTTCAAACTGCTTTCACTGTAGAATTTAAACAAGGCTCTCTGCCTCACCAAAAGCCACACGCTACCTGGTCTTTTACGGACCGGGACGCCGGGTCGGCAAAGGCGCTGGTGGAACTCCCCGCACCACCGGGGCTGAACCTCCAGAGGCTCCTGAGGGCCAGCCCCAGGCGGAAGCATCCTGGCCTCGAGCCCACTTGCGCAGCCCCGCCTTCCCACCGCCAGCACTTCCGGCCGCACAGCCCAACGCGCCAATCGGAAGTGTGGGCGGTGGAACAGGCGGCTGACTGGGCAGCGACGCCGCGCCGGCGCCCGACGTCAGCGTGTCACGCCCTGGCCGACCCGGCGGCGCGGTCCAGAGGCGGCCACCTGCGCAGTTGAGCCGCTGCGGGCGGGAGGGGAACGCCCGCGGCAGACTGGGCAGACGCGCGAGACTTGGGGCGGGTCAGGGCACCAACAGGCTTCCCGAGTGGCTTTTCGCCGCTTCCGGGGCCCGGCGCCCGCTGGAGGAAGGCGGTGTCCCCTGAGACGCGGCGGACAGGCCGAGGCCACCGCCCTCCCGGCGGTCTCCTCCGTGGCTCCTCGCGGCGCTGCCCGGCCACGGCTTTCGTGTTACTGTTGACGTTTGGGTCGCGGTTACAGGTATTTCCGGAAACCTGCCAGAGTTTCGCGAAGCGCTGGTGGAGGGGGGCGGGATTCAGGGTGTCCATCTTGAATAAAGGCTGTGCCTTGTGCTGTGGAGTTGGGGCAGTTTTCAGGTAAAGTCTTCCGTTGTTAACAAAAACTCGAGCAGTTGGAGGAGACGCACATCGACCTGGGAAATCGGTGGGAATGATGGCGAGATTTAGAATTAGATGAATGACCGATCCTCGCCGGGGTTCCTGGGAGTTCAGAAATAGACTGGGCGAACTCTGGAAGCCATCTCGGATAACCACCGGTCCGGAAGGGGCTGCGTCTCATAAATACTCCCGGTTAGGCGTCAGGTTAAAAAGTGATTCGGGCGATTTTCGGAGTTTAATTGAGTACGGTGAAGAAACGGGTGATAACCGTAATGTGAAACTAGACAGAAGTTGAGGGAAAAAAAATGTATTAGCCTGAGCAGAATCGAGTCGTTGCTTTAAATGCCTTAGTTTTAAAAATTTTAAAACGGTCTGAAGGTTGCAAGTCTTAGTAGTAAAAATCTTTAAAAAGAGAAATCCGAATTCCGGTCGAGTTGTGTGATCTTGAGAAAGTCACTATTTTTGAGAGCCTTAATTCTGTAAAATGGAGACAATGATAATTGCAGTGGTTTTCTCACAGTTCTGTATTGTGAAAATGTTTGGTTTGTAAGTGGTTGTGGGGTTTTTTAGTGCTTAAAGGCCGGCACGCCAAGCTGGGCGGCCTGACTGGCCAGCGACGCCGCGCCGGCGCCCGACGTCAGCGTGTCACGCCCTGGCCGACCCGGCGGCGCGGTCCAGAGGCGGCCACCTGCGCAGTTGAGCCGCTGCGGGCGGGAGGGGAACGCCCGCGGCAGACTGGGCAGACGCGCGAGACTTGGGGCGGGTCAGGGCACCAACAGGCTTCCCGAGTGGCTTTTCGCCGCTTCCGGGGCCCGGCGCCCGCTGGAGGAAGGCGGTGTCCCCTGAGACGCGGCGGACAGGCCGAGGCCACCGCCCTCCCGGCGGTCTCCTCCGTGGCTCCTCGCGGCGCTGCCCGGCCACGGCTTTCGTGTTACTGTTGACGTTTGGGTCGCGGTTACAGGTATTTCCGGAAACCTGCCAGAGTTTCGCGAAGCGCTGGTGGAGGGGGGCGGGATTCAGGGTGTCCATCTTGAATAAAGGCTGTGCCTTGTGCTGTGGAGTTGGGGCAGTTTTCAGGTAAAGTCTTCCGTTGTTAACAAAAACTCGAGCAGTTGGAGGAGACGCACATCGACCTGGGAAATCGGTGGGAATGATGGCGAGATTTAGAATTAGATGAATGACCGATCCTCGCCGGGGTTCCTGGGAGTTCAGAAATAGACTGGGCGAACTCTGGAAGCCATCTCGGATAACCACCGGTCCGGAAGGGGCTGCGTCTCATAAATACTCCCGGTTAGGCGTCAGGTTAAAAAGTGATTCGGGCGATTTTCGGAGTTTAATTGAGTACGGTGAAGAAACGGGTGATAACCGTAATGTGAAACTAGACAGAAGTTGAGGGAAAAAAAATGTATTAGCCTGAGCAGAATCGAGTCGTTGCTTTAAATGCCTTAGTTTTAAAAATTTTAAAACGGTCTGAAGGTTGCAAGTCTTAGTAGTAAAAATCTTTAAAAAGAGAAATCCGAATTCCGGTCGAGTTGTGTGATCTTGAGAAAGTCACTATTTTTGAGAGCCTTAATTCTGTAAAATGGAGACAATGATAATTGCAGTGGTTTTCTCACAGTTCTGTATTGTGAAAATGTTTGGTTTGTAAGTGGTTGTGGGGTTTTTTAGTGCTTAAATAGGTTACATTCACTAAGCCTTTCTCTCTCCCATCTCCCGCAATTTAAGTGATAGGAGATCTTTTGCTTATACCTAGTGTATCTTTACCTTTAGATTCAATATTCGGAAACCTTTCAACGTAACTGAAATTCATCTTAAATCTCTCATGAACTTTTGTAAAGTAGGATTAACGTTTTATTCGTTCGTATTCAGATGAATTTTGTATTTATTCATATTTCTGGAACCTGGATGGTGCTTGTCATTTTTGGTGGTTTGTGGGTTTATACCTGTTTTCCACCCCTTTTTCCAAGACCAAACTGGCAAAAGTTAAGCTTTGGGTTCACCAAAGACAAACCAAAACGGTTTTACATGGAAAATACTGTTTTATGTTGCTTAAAGGTGTGTTCAGTTGTGTATAGACACAGGGGGTGATTGCAAGTAGTTAAGTAAAAAATTAGATTAAAAACAAGCTTTATTTGGCATCATTTTCAGACTAAACATACCACCTCAGTGGGAGACTTAAACATCGTCAGCCTCTTTGAATTGCCTAGGGAGCTTCAAAAATGCAGATCCCTGTACCCTAATCCAGATGGAGTCATGAGAATTTCTGGAGGATGGAGCATGGGTATCCCACTTCTTAAAGGTTCCCAGGGTTAAACTGTTGTGCAGCCAGGATGAGACCTTGTGTATTAAAAGAATGAGGTTTTTCAAGAGGGTGTCTTGTTAGCTTGAGGAGGGGAAACGCTGGAATGACTGGAGCTGCCGTGGACAACCTAGCAGGGTCACTTGGGAGAATATGGAAGAGGGCCTTTATCTGCAAGTGTGATGAAACGTTTGATTTGTAAAGTGAACTGTGCAGTGACCAAGGCCAAAGGGCCGGCTGTTAAAATCCTGAGTAACAGCAGTGACTGTGATGATAGAAGAAATTAAAGAACATTCTCTCCTGGATGTTAAATATTTTTAATAAACTGAGTTATGATTTTAACTTGCAAACTATTTTGCCCTCCCTAGTTAAAACTGTATTTTTCAGCAGTGAGTGAATAGGTTGTCATATGTGAGTTTGTTTAAATTGTCTTACAAATATATATATATATATATATATATATATATATATATACCTCAAACAGTTTTCCATGTTCATTACTAAGTAATTGCATTTCTCTTGATCGATTTATGCTAATTTAGGGGGGTTGTTATTTTTGCTTTTTTCAGTATCTAAGGTTGATTTCTAAAGATACTTTTCATCCAACTTCATCAACATACATAAGTTTTCTCCTCTTTGGACCCCTGTTTTATACCACAATGGTAAGCTACAAATCAGTATGTTAATATTCTTACAATGTTCTCATCTCTCAAAAAATATCTGTATGAAACAGAAATACTCTTGTAAGCTGCCCTGGTGACTCTTAACTGGGAAATTACTTAGAAATCACATGCAAAAGGTGGTTGAGGAGAGTGAAAAGGCTGGTTCAAAAGTCAACATTCAGAAATACTAAGATTGGGCTTCCCTGGTGGTCCAGTGGGTAAAGAGTCCGCCTTGCAGTGCAGGGGGCACCAGATTGGATCCCTGGCCTGGGAAGATCCCATGTGCGGCGGAGCAGCTGAACCAGTGTGTCCAATCACGACCCAGTGCTGTGGAGCATATGCACCCAGAGCCGGTGCTCTGCAACAAGAGAGAGGCCACTGTGATGGGAGGCCCACACAGGCCAAAGAATAAAGATGGATGGATGAAAAATGAATGAAAAACCAATAAAAAGAGGCCAAAAGTTTAAAAGGGGGTGGGGGAACTAAGATCATGGCATCTGGTCCTGTCACTTCATGGCAAATAGATGGGGGAATGGAAACATTGACAGACATTTTCTTTAGCAGGAAACGCTGGAATGACTGGAGCTGCCGTGGACAACCTAGCAGGGTCACTTGGGAGAATATGGAAGAGGGCCTTTATCTGCAAGTGTGATGAAACGTTTGATTTGTAAAGTGAACTGTGCAGTGACCAAGGCCAAAGGGCCGGCTGTTAAAATCCTGAGTAACAGCAGTGACTGTGATGATAGAAGAAATTAAAGAACATTCTCTCCTGGATGTTAAATATTTTTAATAAACTGAGTTATGATTTTAACTTGCAAACTATTTTGCCCTCCCTAGTTAAAACTGTATTTTTCAGCAGTGAGTGAATAGGTTGTCATATGTGAGTTTGTTTAAATTGTCTTACAAATATATATATATATATATATATATATATACCTCAAACAGTTTTCCATGTTCATTACTAAGTAATTGCATTTCTCTTGATCGATTTATGCTAATTTAGGGGGGTTGTTATTTTTGCTTTTTTCAGTATCTAAGGTTGATTTCTAAAGATACTTTTCATCCAACTTCATCAACATACATAAGTTTTCTCCTCTTTGGACCCCTGTTTTATACCACAATGGTAAGCTACAAATCAGTATGTTAATATTCTTACAATGTTCTCATCTCTCAAAAAATATCTGTATGAAACAGAAATACTCTTGTAAGCTGCCCTGGTGACTCTTAACTGGGAAATTACTTAGAAATCACATGCAAAAGGTGGTTGAGGAGAGTGAAAAGGCTGGTTCAAAAGTCAACATTCAGAAATACTAAGATTGGGCTTCCCTGGTGGTCCAGTGGGTAAAGAGTCCGCCTTGCAGTGCAGGGGGCACCAGATTGGATCCCTGGCCTGGGAAGATCCCATGTGCGGCGGAGCAGCTGAACCAGTGTGTCCAATCACGACCCAGTGCTGTGGAGCATATGCACCCAGAGCCGGTGCTCTGCAACAAGAGAGAGGCCACTGTGATGGGAGGCCCACACAGGCCAAAGAATAAAGATGGATGGATGAAAAATGAATGAAAAACCAATAAAAAGAGGCCAAAAGTTTAAAAGGGGGTGGGGGAACTAAGATCATGGCATCTGGTCCTGTCACTTCATGGCAAATAGATGGGGGGGGGGGGGGGAATGGAAACATTGACAGACATTTTCTTTTTCTTGGGCTCCAGAATCACTGTGGACAGTGATGCGGTCATGAAAGTAAAAGACGCTTGCTCCTTGAAAGAAAAGCTATGACAAATCTAGACAGCATATTATAAAGCAGAGATACCACTTTGCTGACAAAGGTCATAGTAGTCATGTACGAATGTGAGAGTTGGGCCATAAAGACAGCTGAGCACCAAAGAATTGTTGCTTTCAAACTGTGATACCCAAACCATGAAACTAGAAAGAAATCATTGGCTTAATTTTTTTTTTTAATCTAGTACTTTTTATTCTTGGGCATCATTACGAAAGAATCCCATACTAATGAAGAAGACAGACTTTACCCTTCTTTATTTCCCTCTCTGGCCTTACACTATGGGCCTCTTAAATCAAAGAATGGAGATCTACTAGTAGATCTCAAATTGTACATGTAATAATAATACTATATTTTCATCAGTTCTAAGGTGTGTTTGCTTTTACATGTTAATAACTGAATTGATGATACATCTATGATACAGTTGGCTACAGCTTACAGTTATTGGCAGCATACTTTTCTTCCATAATGTTAAATAATAGTTCAGGCATGTAACTGATGGTATCTTAAATTCATTAAAACATGGTAAGGGTAGCCAGCATTTATTCTGTTTCTACTGGGCCCTGACCTAGTTTGTCTGCGTAATATAAGAATGTCTAAGGGCTTCCCCTGGTGGTCCAGTGGGTAAGGACACTGCCTTGCAGTGCAAGGGGCGCCGGTTCGAGCCCTGGCCTGGGAAGATCCCATGTGCCGCGGAGCGGCTGGACTGATGTGTCCAATTACCGAGTCGGAGCTCTGGGGCGCATGCGACCAGAGCCAGTGCTCTGCTACGAGAGAGGCCACTGCAATGGGAGGCCCACACGGGCCAAAGAACAAAGACAGATGAAAACAGAGAAATAAAAAAAAAAGACCAATAGAAGTGGCCTGCCCGCTCCCATCCCTCCCCAACCCGACCCCCACCCAAAATAAATAAATTTAAAAAAAAAAAAAAAAGAATGTCTAAGTTGATACTAGGCAGCAGCGTAACAGCCCTCTTGGTTTTCAAGGTCCCTCACAGCTTAAGGGATTCTATTTTTTGCTTCACTTTAACTGCATACCTATGGCTAGTGTATTTTCCTGAATGATACTTTTAAAATGTTGAAGTTTGTAAAATGGTAGTTGTTACCATATTGCACCTTCAGCCCTGTCTCAATTGCACAAGCACGACCAGAGAAAATCACTGTAGCATTTCTTAACTCATTTGTGGTCATTCACATATCTGAGACTACCATATTTTTGCCTTGTAAAATGTCTTGAGCATGCAGTGGGTTGGGTGGAGGAGAGAAATAAAAACGTTAGACTTGTTTTAGAAAATAAAACATTTAAAAACTTAGAAGATGTTATATGTATATTAAATTATTTCTGTGTGAACTAATATTTTGCATAACTAGTATTACAAAATACACTATTTACTTTTTACAGCAACAAGCTTTAGAACTAGCTTTCGATCGTGCGGAGGTAAGGCCTGACAGAGTTACATATTGAAATAGTGTTGTCTTTAATTGACGAAACTTGGTTTTAAGAGATTTTTGTATGGGACTGTCCAAGGAGTACATTATTTTAGGATGGGTATATTTTTTATAAATATAAGAATATCAGATGATGTTTGGATCGTCTGTTACTTGGAATGCTAACATTGTAATGCTGTGGAATAAAAACTGAACATAATTGTGAGTTAAGTATTTGAACAAAGACATAGAGTTTCTAAAATTATGTTTAATTGCTCAGTTAAAGGGGAAATAGCTCAAATGTATACAATTCTTGTAAATGGGTATGCTATGCATATTCTGAATGACTATAAAACATTGAAAATATTACTGACCAGTGAAATCACAGTAGTGAGACTATATGATTTTGCTTATAGCATGCAAGTAAATATTGAGGTAAATTTTAGTGCAGTTTAAATTTTCACTTGTTTGTAGCATGTATTTAGAAATTAAGTAGGTTTCCATAAAAGATGCAATTTAATATGAATTCAAGGTGAGTGACTGAACAGTGTTTTTAGCTTTACACATGATTTAAATATGCTTAATACAGTTGTTCATGGACTAAACAGAAAGTCAGCTGTTTTCTTAACTTTTCTTTTTTAGTATGTCATTGAAAGTGCCCGGCAGAGACCTCCTAAAAGGAAATATCTGTCTAGTGGAAGGTATGAATACTTAATTGATGATAGCTTAGATGGGTTAAATTGTGATGATACCCACCATTTGTTTAATTCTCACTAGACAGTGAGCTAGAGATATTGTATCACAGGAAGTTTGAGATACAGTTGACTCTTGAACAGTGTGGGCTTGAACTGTGCAGGTCCATTTATTTGCAGGTGTTTTACAGTAAACACAACTGATCTTCATGGTCAGAGATGAGTTGAATCTGTGAATGCATAGGAGCCACAGATACAGGGGGCCATCTGTAAATTGCATGAGGATCAACGTCTGTGTTGTGCAGAGGTCAACTGTACTAGTAATTACTAAATTGTTGTGAGCTGCCATATCCAGCCCCACTTCACCACCCAGTTTTGGGAAATTGGGGGGAAGATTACAGGGAAATTCAAAATATTTATGATTATTATAGTCACATTACTTTATTGTCTGTATTAAATTTTAGAAAATCTATATTTCAAAAACTTTATGACTTATATATTGAAGAATGTGAAAAAGAGCCTGAGGTTAAGGTAGGTATAATTTTTTTATGTTATTACGGCTTTGAAATGTAGTAGAAGAAGGGAAATTTGAAGAAATTAAATTTGAGGCATAGAATGATTTATATTTTTGTTAGCGAACAAATATACTTTCTAACCAGACTATCCTGGTTCAGCAGCTAAACCAGAGTGCTGTCTCATCTGGCCCCAGGCAGAGATTGCCTACTTGGGTAGGAAAGGTGAGCAAACTCACCATATTTGCTGAGTATCAGACTGTCTCCCTGGGCAGATAGAAGAAGCACAGCTACCATGTTTATTACCTTTTGCTGCTTTTTCTTCCTGAGAAGTTATTTGTAGACAAGAAACAGGAGAAAAGCCACCTGTTGCCTCATGGTGATTTGCACTATTATAGTTAGAACTATTACAGGACATGTGAGAAATTTAGATATGGTAGTAATAAGTGAATTTGGTCAGTTCGTGGCCAAGTTAAATTTATTTCTATTGAACATGAAAATATAGGCAATAGAAATGTAATAGAAATTGATTTCTTGGTATCTTTTGGACCCTTGGGTTGTAAGGGCCTTAAGGGTTCTAGTGGGCTTCCATTGTATGTCTTTAATTTAAAAATGAATACCTCTGAGATAAAAAACTAGTGGAATTCCAGTCTTATCGTTGTTTTAAAATATTTAGGAGAAAAATGATGGTGAAACCATGAGTAAGTCTTATGGTATGTTTTCCATAAGGTCTATTGAGGTACAGTTTACATATAATAAATTGCATATGTTTGAAGTATGTAATGTATTTTATAAGTTAACATGTGATGTTAAAAAAAAAAGTTTGAGTAAGTTTTAGGGTTTTAGGTTTTGTAAGGTCTGGTGCCAAGGCTCCTTTCCCCCACTTCCTACCTCCCTGACACAAGAAAGACCTTGACTAGAAGGCCCATCACGCCAGATTGAACAAGGCCAATGAAAAACAGCCATGACACCAACGGAGGACCACCCTGCCCCCGCCAAAAGTTCTCACTGGACAAAGGAAAGATGAAACTGCCCAATTTGCGAACGCCCCAACACCTGGCCTCAACCAATCAGGTCGATGGCGCCCCAACCTGGCCAGGGGCTCTGCTGACCGCGTCACCTTACCTATAAAGGGGGCCCTCCCAGTCTGTGTGCGCTTCCCCTCACTCCCTCTCTCCTCTCCTGCCCGTGAGGGACGCCCAAGAGCGCCCATCCAATAAAGCCTGCTCTGCCTCACCAATTCCGATCCTCCCCTCTCATTTTAAAACACCCGGCAGGGACCAACCTTACAGGTTTTAGTTCACTGGAAGAAAGCAAAACTTGAGGAGATGTTGGCTTTTCGCTGGCTGAGCTGCACCTGTTTTTCACTGGCTAGGCTGCAGTCTTTTCTCACTCAGTGAGCTTGTTGCTTGTCAAGAAGAAAGTCTTCCTTGCTCCCAGTTGGGGAAGTAAAGTAGTTGCATTTCCTGTTCGAGAGTGCAAGGTGATTCTTCCTGGTGGGATCAGTAACTATTGCCTTCTATTAGAATTGATGATGGGTGATGATGAGGAGCTTAACTTTTGAAGTTAATTTTCATTGTAGACACCTATAAACTATCACCACAATCAGTATGACAAGCATGCATGGAACCAAAGATAGAGATACATAAAGATTCTAAATTGGTGTTGACAGTCATTGTCCCAGCCAGATCTGGCCTACAACATGTTTTTATAAGTGAACTTTTACTGAACTCCAGCAATACCCCTTGGTTCATGTCGTGTATCACTGATT
The DNA here is from genome assembly GCA_022376925.1 of Tragulus kanchil. Classification (NCBI taxonomy): domain Eukaryota; kingdom Metazoa; phylum Chordata; class Mammalia; order Artiodactyla; family Tragulidae; genus Tragulus; species Tragulus kanchil. Next base: position 67,706,230 of record JAIOJX010000003.1, on the reverse strand, counting down.
TTGAGGTAAACAGCAGAATTGAGTAGTTGCAGCACAGACCATATGATCCACAAGGCTAAAGTACTGTCTGACTATCTGGTCCTTTGTGAATAAAGACATTTTCCAACTTTGCATCACAGTGGTTAAAGGTTGCTTTGCTTTGCCTTTTGGGTGGGGGGGATTTTTGAAATGTGGTTTTTTGAATGTATGGTGATTATAGATCAAGAATTTATTAATCCTTACAGTGTATGACTATATATATATGTGTGTGTGTGTGCGTGTGTGTATATATATATACACACACGTATAAAATAATATACTCGGAACAGGTTTGCCTTTTCAGGTAATGAAAAATAACTATTAACTGATAGCTTTCACAAACAAAATTTGATGAAAGGAATTATAGCTGTAAGTGAGTTTCAATTTAAATTATATGTGTTACTAAAATAATGGATTTTGATGTATGTATATATTTCCTGATAGTCTGTGTGCGTTCCCTCACTCCCTCTCCTCTCCTGCCCGTGAGGGACGCCCAAGAGCGCCCATCCAATAAAGCCTGCTCTGCCTCACCAATTCCGATCCTCCCCTCTCATTTTAAAACACCCGGCAGGGACCAACCTTACAGGTTTTAGTTCACTGGAAGAAAGCAAAACTTGAGGAGATGTTGGCTTTTCGCTGGCTGAGCTGCACCTGTTTTTCACTGGCTAGGCTGCAGTCTTTTCTCACTCAGTGAGCTTGTTGCTTGTCAAGAAGAAAGTCTTCCTTGCTCCCAGTTGGGGAAGTAAAGTAGTTGCATTTCCTGTTCGAGAGTGCAAGGTGATTCTTCCTGGTGGGATCAGTAACTATTGCCTTCTATTAGAATTGATGATGGGTGATGATGAGGAGCTTAACTTTTGAAGTTAATTTTCATTGTAGACACCTATAAACTATCACCACAATCAGTATGACAAGCATGCATGGAACCAAAGATAGAGATACATAAAGATTCTAAATTGGTGTTGACAGTCATTGTCCCAGCCAGATCTGGCCTACAACATGTTTTTATAAGTGAACTTTTACTGAACTCCAGCAATACCCCTTGGTTCATGTCGTGTATCACTGATTTTGAGGTAAACAGCAGAATTGAGTAGTTGCAGCACAGACCATATGATCCACAAGGCTAAAGTACTGTCTGACTATCTGGTCCTTTGTGAATAAAGACATTTTCCAACTTTGCATCACAGTGGTTAAAGGTTGCTTTGCTTTGCCTTTTGGGTGGGGGGGATTTTTGAAATGTGGTTTTTTGAATGTATGGTGATTATAGATCAAGAATTTATTAATCCTTACAGTGTATGACTATATATATATGTGTGTGTGTGTGCGTGTGTGTATATATATATACACACACGTATAAAATAATATACTCGGAACAGGTTTGCCTTTTCAGGTAATGAAAAATAACTATTAACTGATAGCTTTCACAAACAAAATTTGATGAAAGGAATTATAGCTGTAAGTGAGTTTCAATTTAAATTATATGTGTTACTAAAATAATGGATTTTGATGTATGTATATATTTCCTGATAGTTCCCTTTTTTTAACCAAAGTAGTTTCTAAGGAGCTGTTTAATTGAATTTACAGAAAATTGCTTAAGTTATTGCATCCTCTTAACCATATCTTTGAATTTAACATTTCAGATAATTAGAGGTGTTGAGCTTATTTGGATCTAATTTGGCCATAAAATATTTAAGAAATATGCTCTGTAATGGTACAACTAAAGAGAATGCTCCAAATTATTTATCTAGATTTATACTTAATAGAAACCAGTTACTTATTATAGCATCTGAAAAAAAATTACATTTGATGGTTTTCCTTTTTAAAAGATATTTTTAATATTTGCTAGTTGTGTGCTCAGGTACATATTTAATATTTAGGTGTTTTCCTTTTATAGATCACTTGCTTTTCTTTGTGATACTCCTTTCATAAAACAGTAATAGAGCGACATTAAGTTTATATAGATGTGGAAGGAGCATCAAAGATTAATTCAGGTCTAATTTAGTTAAATGATGGCATTGTTTGTTGAAATTATGCTGGATTATTTTCATGAGCTCTGCTTCTTTTTAAAGCAGAAATTAAGAAGAAATGTGAACTTGTTGGAGAAGCTTGTTATGCAAGAGACGTTGTCATGTTTAGTTGTCAACCTCTACCCAGGAAATGAGGGATATTCTCTGATGCTCAGGGGGAAAAATGGATCAGGTAAGACCCCCCAGAGGGCAGCAGCCATGACAATTCATCTGCTGGGCAGGATGTGTTGTCTTTTAGAAGTAGCTTCTTAACCTGCTGAATGACCTGCCCTTCACATCATTGATGCCTTGATAATAGAAAATGTTGATTTCAAATTTTCTTCTTTATGATGTTTTATTAGAATATGAGAAGTTACCTCTAATACGATTAGCCTTCTTGAATTTGAGAAATACTCTCATTGAGAAAGGTCTTTGAAATTAAATCATGGAAAACATAATTTGAAAGTATCTACATTTCCTTTCATTCTGGTTTGCTTACTTTTTATAGGGTGTTTAAGGTAATGAAAAATAACTATTAACTGATAGCTTTCACAAACAAAATTTGATGAAAGGAATTATAGCTGTAAGTGAGTTTCAATTTAAATTATATGTGTTACTAAAATAATGGATTTTGATGTATGTATATATTTCCTGATAGTTCCCTTTTTTTAACCAAAGTAGTTTCTAAGGAGCTGTTTAATTGAATTTACAGAAAATTGCTTAAGTTATTGCATCCTCTTAACCATATCTTTGAATTTAACATTTCAGATAATTAGAGGTGTTGAGCTTATTTGGATCTAATTTGGCCATAAAATATTTAAGAAATATGCTCTGTAATGGTACAACTAAAGAGAATGCTCCAAATTATTTATCTAGATTTATACTTAATAGAAACCAGTTACTTATTATAGCATCTGAAAAAAAATTACATTTGATGGTTTTCCTTTTTAAAAGATATTTTTAATATTTGCTAGTTGTGTGCTCAGGTACATATTTAATATTTAGGTGTTTTCCTTTTATAGATCACTTGCTTTTCTTTGTGATACTCCTTTCATAAAACAGTAATAGAGCGACATTAAGTTTATATAGATGTGGAAGGAGCATCAAAGATTAATTCAGGTCTAATTTAGTTAAATGATGGCATTGTTTGTTGAAATTATGCTGGATTATTTTCATGAGCTCTGCTTCTTTTTAAAGCAGAAATTAAGAAGAAATGTGAACTTGTTGGAGAAGCTTGTTATGCAAGAGACGTTGTCATGTTTAGTTGTCAACCTCTACCCAGGAAATGAGGGATATTCTCTGATGCTCAGGGGGAAAAATGGATCAGGTAAGACCCCCCAGAGGGCAGCAGCCATGACAATTCATCTGCTGGGCAGGATGTGTTGTCTTTTAGAAGTAGCTTCTTAACCTGCTGAATGACCTGCCCTTCACATCATTGATGCCTTGATAATAGAAAATGTTGATTTCAAATTTTCTTCTTTATGATGTTTTATTAGAATATGAGAAGTTACCTCTAATACGATTAGCCTTCTTGAATTTGAGAAATACTCTCATTGAGAAAGGTCTTTGAAATTAAATCATGGAAAACATAATTTGAAAGTATCTACATTTCCTTTCATTCTGGTTTGCTTACTATATGTTTAAGATAGCATAGGGTGTTTTAAGATATGCTTTTCTTTTTTTTCTTTTTTTAAACTTTTATTTTACTTTTAACTTTTCCAGAGTGTTGTTGTTTACAGATACGTACGTTCCCAGATTAGTCATATGTATATCCCCCCCTTCCCACCCCTCCTGACCATCACACAGCACCCCTGAAGGATCTCCTTTTCTCACAGAGCAATGGCTAAAGCTATTTTCTTCACTTACGATAGTACAGGCCTTCATGCTACTTCCTTTACGCCTCCCACCCTCTGTTCCTTCCCCACAATGTCCATATGTCCACTGTCCATGTCTGTCTGTCTGTCGCTTCACTGTATGTGCCCTCATCACCATCCTACTAGATTCCATATATATGTGTTAATATATTGTATTTGTCCTTCTCTTTCTGACTGACTTCACTTTTTAGGATACGTTCTAGATCCAGCCACCTCATTAGGACTGATTCTTCTGCGTTTCTCTTTACAGCTGTGTAGTATTCCATTGTATATATGTACCAGAGCTTTTGTATCCATCCGTTCGTCAGTGGACATCTAGGTCGCTTCCATGTTCTAGCTATTGTATAGAGAGCTGCAATGAACTTAGGGGTACAGGTGCTTCTTTCAGATTTGATTTCATCACAGTATAAGCCTAAGAGTGGGATTGCTGGGTCATATGGTGCTTCTTTTTTTCTTTCTTTTTTTTTAAGATTTATTTATTTACTTATTTTGGTGGGGGTGGGGTGGGGAGGGAGGGAAGCAGGCGGGCCACTTCTATTGCTCTTCTATTTGTCCATTTTCATCCATCTTTGTTCTTTGGCCCATGTGAACCCCCAATTGTGGTGGCCTCTGTTGTCGCAGAGCACCACTCTGAGCGCATGCATTCCAGAGTCTGGGCTGGGTAATTAGACACATCGGTCCAGCCGCTCCGCGGCACATGGGATCTTCCCAGGCCAGGGATCGAACCAGCACCCCTTGCACTGCAAGGCGGTGTCCTTACCCACTGGACCACCAGGGAAGCTCCATATGGTGCTTCTATTTTTAGTTTTTTAGGAAATCTCCAGGGACATCCCTGATGGCCCAGTGGTTAATACTCTGTGCTCCCAATGCAGTGGGGCCAGGGTTCAATCCCTGATCAGGGAACTAGATCCCACAGGCCTCAACTAAGACCCAGCACAGCCAAATAAATAAATAATAATAATAATAAAAAGAAATCTCCATACTGTCTTCCATAGAGGCTGTATAAATTTATATTCCCACCAGAAATGCAGGAGTGTTCCCTTTTCTCCGCACCCTCTCCAGCGTTTATTGTCTGTTGATTTGTGGATGATGGCCATTCTGTTGAGTGTGAGGTGATATCTCATTGTAGTTAAGATATGCTTTTCTTATCTGCTTTGAATATACTTTGAGTCTGAAACTTTCAAACTTAGGCAGCCTCACTACCTTTTGAATAGTTTTCAGATATAAATTTTGAGTATGAAAATAGAATTTTAAAATATAAACACTTAGATTTCACTAAAGAGGTCTTTAAATTTTGATATGGTGATGATACTCTAAGTTCTACAAGGAACTTAACCTAGTTAAAATTTTTTTCTTGTGTTGATCATTAATTTTAAAATGTAACACCAAAAGAATTTTGGCCTGTAAGTAGTCATTTTTCAGAAGCTCTACCAAATTACCACTCTAACTCCCAGATTAGATTAAGGAATCTTTAAGGAGGTCTTAATTAACAGATGTTGGAATTTTATCGCATTCTGATTTTTGTCCTGTTGGCTGGGATTTGTTTTGTGGTGGTTGTACCAGATATTTTTCCATAATATGTTAGGTGTTTTTCTCTCTTCTGGTCTAAAATTGTATACAGTTTATCACTATTTTAGCAATATATGAGATGGTTTAGTTTTTAAGTCTTCAAGCCAGCAGCTCTCAAGAAGGACTTCAAGAAAGCTCTTGGCTTTATTCTCTTTATTTTTTAATGAAAAGTTACTTAAATTATTACCTAGACTTTTTGGTGAGCTTGGTACTTTGTTTTAAAATTAAGATTCTGAGACCATCCGACTGCCTTATGAAGAAGGTGAATTGCTTGAATACTTGGATGCAGAAGAATTACCTCCAATTTTGGTTGATCTCCTAGAAAAATCTCAGGTACCAAATGTTTCTCTTTAAAATGTCCTCAGATTTGCCAAATATATGTTGCTTTGTGATAAAGGGTATTTAATTCTCAGTAGTGCTTGTAAAGTAAATGAGACATATGAGTATATGAAAATTGGTTTATTAAGGGGTATTTATCCTTTAGGCTATATACTGAAATGTATACATTTAGTCAATTAACTTTATAAAGCAAAAATAGAAAATAGCAGCAACAGAGTTCTCTACTTATAAAGTTCTCCAGTGTCTTCTCAGTTCCCTATCTAAAGTTCTCTAGTGTCCTCTCACATACAAAACCCTGCCTTTCTGCTTGTCTTTCCTTCCTGGTTCTCATTCCAGCCATCCATACTTTCTTTCCAGATTGAAACACACCAGGCTTCTTCCTGTTTTAATTCAACTGCTCTTCTCTCTGGGCTGATCTCTTCCAAATGTCTGTCTCTTTGTTGTGATTCAAATCTTAGCTGAAAATCACTCCATCAGAGTTCTTTGTGTGCACACAATCTAAATTAGGCCCTCTGTAGCATTCACTCTCAGGTTATGTTGTTTATTTACATGTTTATTGCCTGTCTTTCCACACTGAGAGCAAGTATCGCACCACTGTATCTGTGAAGCTTCTTAGATAGTGTGTGGCACAGTTTACATTGTAGTGGCTGAGTAAATACTGGTTAAAAGGCATGAGCAGAAAAATGTCTGATAGCATGACCGGTACCCACTGAAAGTTCTAAATGGTGAAAGAAAGTACAAGACCACATCGATTGTGGCAAGTGACAATTAGCAAGACTTGGGTAAAAACAGATCTTTACCTTTGAACTTAAGAAAAGGACTAGAAAATAATATTTTTTAACAAAGGATTATTGTTTGAAGTAATGTTAATTTTCTTCCTCTTATTAGTCAGGCCTGTCTTCTGGAAATTTTAGCAGAGCAGATGCAGCATTTGTATCTGTAGGCTGAAACTGGTGTGTTTATGAACAAATTTATAACAAAGTCACAGTTATAGAGTACAACAGTGACCCAAAAAGTGTCGAGAACAGCATTTTCAATGATCTGTAACATTAGTAGTAAATAAATGTTAGTCTAACTAAGAAACAATTAAACTGCTTGTTGAGTAATAGTGATGAACATAAAATAGTTCCCTTTTGAAAGGTTTTAAGTATGTGAAAGGTCAGAAACATTGCATGAGACTGCTAAGAACCTGAAACACTCAATATAAACCTACGTAAGCTTTTGAAAAATGACATTGATTTAAATGTTTTCAATCAAAACAGGTGAATATTTTTCATTGTGGATGTGTCATAGCAGAAATACGTGACTATAGACAGTCCAGTAACATGAAGTCTCCTGGTTACCAAAGTAGGCACATTCTCTTACGTCCAACAATGCAGGTAAGGAATGTTTAATAAATATTTCAGATTTCTTTGGAGTTTCACTTATCCAGTGTCTTCATATGTTTGCACGCCCACATAGTAATATGTTTTTAAATTTTTTGATTTCTTTTAGACTTTAATCTGTGATGTACATTCAATAACAAGTGATAACCATAAATGGACCCAGGTTAGTTATTTTTTTCTTTGTTCCAAACAGGTAATAAATATATAAGATGAAACTGTGCTTATGAAGTTAAGCAGAAGATATATCCTGCTCATAATTTTATTTATGAGTAAAGTTTGGGATTCATTTATTAGCTTTTGATGTCTTTACAAAGATGCATTAATCCTGCAAGAAACTAAACCAGTTCAGTCCCAGTTGTTTTAGGACATGGTAAAATAGGTTGACCAGTCTTCCCAATGTGAAACTTAGTTTTGTGTCCTTCCTTTCTCAAGTAGAATGTGTTTACACAGTGGATACAAACATTCTGTCATCTGAGGGGTCTAAAGCAGACCTAGCCTGCCTTTTTGCCATTTTACTTGTTGCAGCCCTAGGGACCTCTTATGCAGAGACTAGCCAGTTAGTCCTCCAGCGATGACTAGGTGTATACAGGTGCCCACTCAACAAAGGTGTTCACTTATTTCTCTGTTATTATATAGTGGGAATAGTTACTAAAGAAAATAGCAGTAATGAGAATTATTTTAGCTGTGAAATGTGATTATAAAATAAGATTCAGTTCATCAGTAACTATCAAGCATTGTGTTGTAGTTTGGGCTGTTATCTTTTTGTTTACACAGTTCAAAGCTATAAAAAGAATATTCAAAAAAAAATGGATGAAAAATAGATGAATGAAAGACCAATAGAAGGGGCCCGCCCCCCCCAAAAAATAAAAAACATTATTTTAAAAAAAAGAATATTCAGAAACAAACTCATTAATCATCTTTGGAGGTTCCAAAGGTATTGATTTCTCACTCTAAAGCTGGGTATAAAGGGAGAGATTATTGCCTTTATTCTGCCTTTTCAAGGAAACTTCTTTAGAAAAATTCCAGCTGACAAGTGTAAAAGAAATAATACGAGTTTGAAAATATCAGCTTGAAAATGTTAATGAATTAATGAATCTAGTCAGATGTGTCAGTTAGATGTGAAAAATTTATAGTCTAAACAAAACTTCCCTGGCATCTGGAAAGGTGTCTCGCAATTGTGCTTAGTAAATATTTGTTGGGTTAATGGATAGACAGACATTCTTTGAGTTTGACCACTTTGTGTCTCGCAGTTGTGCTTAGTAAATATTTGTTGGGTTAATGGATAGACAGACATTCTTTGAGTTTGACCACTTTGTCCAGGTTACTAAATTTCCATTAACAATATCATGCAGTCCAGTTTCTAAAGTTTACACATTCAGATTTGAACTTGAAATACTGTATCTTACTATACTCCTTAGCAGAAATATTCCAAGAAATGTTTCTAGATTAAGTGATACGTATGATTTGAAAATGTTGAAGCTGGTGTTGATTTCTTACCATTTCAGGAAGACAAACTTCTGCTTGAGAGCCAACTGATTCTAGCTACAGCGGAGCCACTGTGTCTGGATCCCTCCATAGCTGTAACCTGTACTGCAAACAGGCTGCTGTATAACAGGCAGAAGATGAACACACGCCCAATGAAACGGTAGTCACCTTTTTGGAAGGATAAATCAAAAGAGAGATAGCTCTAAAGTTTGCCACTCATGGTATCTTTTCCCTCGAAAAAGTTAAAGTGCTCTGATTTCTTTAATTGGATTTTTACTTACCTTTTATACTTGTTTATGTAAGAATTAGGGTTTTTTAAAATATTCTGTTTTATATTGATGTTATTCTCTGTATTCTTTTGAAGAACAAACTGCCTGTAAATTCAGAGTCTGTTCATCAAAAAGAAAATCTGACCTGGGACAAGTATCAGAAGAAAGAATAATTTATCCCTTCCCATGATTAAAATCATGCTAATGTGATTTTTGTTAAGATTACCTTTTAAAAAGAATTCATAATTTATTTTTGAGATCTGGGGAAAAGTGATCACGGTTTGAAAAGTGAGTTTATAATTAAAAGCCTTTTCATGAAAAGTGATTTGTCTTTGAGTATTTTAGCCACTCTTCTGCTTAAAGCAAAAGAACACGTATTAATTCAGACTGCGGTTATGGTTGGCTCACCATTAAGTTCTTTTTGGGTAGTTGTTTCAGTTGCCCTCTTTGAAGGGGCTGGAATTGCCAATCCATTTTCTAAATTCTGTTTTACTCTTGAAATAATACATGGTGAGGAAAAGGTACAGCTTTTGAAATAGAGAATCCGTCAGGAGTCCAGTAAAGTCTCCTAGTACCGCTTTCCACATCTCTCCACGCCACCTGTCAGTACCTTAGACCACGCCACTGTCGTCTTCACCTTAACTTCTGCAGTAAACTGCCTTCCTGACTGGTCTGACTGCTTCAGCTTCACTCTCTTCTGGTCTGTTTGCCACGCGAGGAAACCAAAGTAATGTTTTAAAAACTTCAAAGCAGGGGCTTCCCCTTCCCCTGGTGGTCCAGTGGGTAAGGACACAGTATTGCAGTGCAAGGGGCGCTGGTTCGATCCCTGGCCTGGGAAGATCCCACGTGCCGCGGAGCGGCTGGACCGATGTGTCCAATTACCGAGCCCGAGCTCTGGAGCGCATGCGCCCAGAGCCGGCGCTCTGCAACAACAGACGCCACCGTGATGGGAGGCCCACAAGAGCCAAAGAACAAAGACGGATGAAAATAGAGAAATGAAAGACCAATAGAAGTGGCCTGACTGCTCCCCTCCCTCCCCAACCTGACCCCCGCCCAAAATAAATAAATAAATAAATCTTTAAACAAACAAAAAAAAACCTCAAAGCAAATCATGCCACCGCTTAGCTTAAATTCCTCTAAATTCATTCCATTGTAGTCCATGCTGTCATTTATCTGTGAGGCCTCTGCCTTCCCTTTCACCTCATTTCCTGCTGATGCTCTAGTCCCACCCACATTTTTCTGTTTTAAAAGCAAGCCGACTTTGTTCCTGCCGCAGCAGCTTTTAAGATTCTTCTCTCTGCTTCAAATGTTCATTCCCTGATCTTTCCACTGCTTGTTCCTTCTTGTCAGGTCTTAGGTCACACGTTGTTTCTTCAGAGTTTTTCCTTCCCTCCCCAGTATCAGTTCATCAAAACAGGACTCTGGGTTTTCTCCTTATATTGTTATCCAAAATGATCTGACCTGTTCACTTGTGTCAGCTCCAGGGGAATAGGAATTTATTTATTTCACTAGTGCCTGGAAAATTGCTTGGCAAGTGACAGTGTTCCATACATATTTGTGGTTTATTTACATCTTTGAAAATTACTGATTTAAACCATATTTATTCTGAGTTTCTTTTATTAACTTTATGTATCAGTAGTTCTACTCTTTTAATATTTCAGGTGTTTCAAGAGATATTCCAGGTCCTCTCTGAATCGGCAGCAGGATCTGTCTCATTGCCCACCTCCTCCTCAGCTAAAATTACTTGATTTCTTACAAAAAAGAAAGGAAAGAAAAGCAGGTCAACATTATGACCTCAAAATTTCTAAAGCAGGAAATGTAAGTGTGTATTTTAAAATGAACTTTCTTATGCCAAATGCCTTACCTTATTTTGCATTTTCAGTATTTACTTATATTGTCTTTAATTTTGTTAGTGTGTAGATATGTGGAAACGGAGTCCCTGTAATTTGGCTGTACCTTCTGAAGTGGATGTAAGTAGTTCGTGAATTACACTTACTTTGGAAACATTTATTTTACTTATTTATCTTTGGGGGAGGGAGGGGGATGGGCGGGCCACTTCTATTGGTCTTTCATTTCTCTGTTTTCATCTGTCTTTGTTCTTCGGCTCCTGTGGGCCTCCCATCGCGGTGGCCTCTGTCATCACAGAGCGCCGGCTCTGGGCGCACGCGCGCCAGAGCTCCGGCTCGGTAACTGGACACATCGGTCCAGCTGCTCCGCAGTACATGGGATCTTCCCAGGCCAGGGATCGAACCAGCGCCCCTTGCACTGCAAGGCAGTGTCCTAACCCGCTGGACCACCAGGGGAAGCCCTGAATTACACTTACTTTCATATAAGATTCCTAAGTCTCACTAATAGTAGCTTCTATTTCCGGAAAACAGACTCTTTAGTACTTCTTTTGTTTTTTGTTTTTTGTTTTTTTTTCTTTCTGGCCACCTCTGTTGTTCTTTCATTTGTTTATTTTCATCCATATTTGTTCTTTGGCCTGTGTGGGCCTCCCACTGCAGTGCCCTCCCTTGTCACAGAGCACCGGCTCTGGGCGCATGTGCTCTAGAGCTCCAGCTCAGTAGTTGGACACATCGGTCCAGCCACTCCACAGCACGTGGGATCTTCCCAGGCCAGGGATCGAACCGGCGCCCCTTGCACTACAAGGCGGTGTCCCTACCCACTGGACCACCAGGGAAACCCCTTCTTTTGTTTTTTTAATTTTATTGATTTAGTTTATTGAATGAAAGACTATATAGTACTTCACAGTTTTCAGAATTTTCATACATGTGATTTCCCATTATCCTGTAGTGAACCGCTCTTTTCCCCACTGGTAACCACTAGCTCATTCTCTCTTTTTGTGCTCAGACTCTTACTTCTTAAGTCAAATGCTCATTTTCAGAAGCTATTCTTTCACATTAACTTGTCTAAGAATGTAACTCCTTAATATAGGTCTGTGTTTAGAGCAGGAAAAATAAGCAAAGTTATTTCCAAATGTATTAAAAGATGGTATATATTCTATAACATACATAAAATGCCTCTGATACTTTTCACAATATTTTATCACAATTTCCTGAAAATCCTTCTGTCCTTAATAGTTGAATTTAAAAAATAATAATGCTGGGGTAGTGGCCAAGATTTTAAACCTTGTTGGTCCATGGTATACATGAACTATAAATGAACAAAGACAGGAAAAGAGATTTTTCAGTAGGAGGTCCCATATATGTTTTATTTTCTTGTTTCTCATGTTTTTATTGTTTATTTAACTCTTTAGAATTGGTTAGTTATTTTAACAGATATTTTCTCTTTGTATCCTTTCCAGACTAGCACATATTTAATTATTTAATTGTGTGTGCTTTTTAAAAAATAGAAGCACAAAGCGAAAAGCACTAGAAGTAGACTTCATAGACAGCTCAAGAGAGCAAACCGCCATTATCTCTCAGTAACTTATGCATGCCTCAGGGAACATGGCCTGAGAAGAGACGTTGGTATACACAAAGGGAGGAATTGGGCTTCAGAGGGCAGTCTGGGTATCTAAAGCAGCACTTTAGTAATGTACATAAGTATCACATGGTTTGCTTGTTAAAATGCACATTCCAATTCAGCTAGTTTGGGCTAGGGCCTGAGCTCCTGCAATACTGGGCTTCTAGGTTGCACAGACCACACTTTGAGCAGCAAAGCCCTACGAGAAAGTTTCTCAATCTGACTGATCAGTTGAAACGTCTAGGATACTAGTTTCACTTGGAGGTTAGTCTCACTTCAGTCCTACTTACTGAGTCAGGTGTCCAGGGGTGGGACATGGGAATCTGAATTTTTGCTACATGCCCAAGTGAGTCTGTTACTCTTAGAATCATGGTTACCAGGAAGATGAGAACTTTTGGTTCATATGACTGGTACGAGATGCATGGAATATATGGTCCAAGTTTGACAGGAAAATGGGAAAGATTTACAAAACTTTTTATCAATTTATATATAACTTTCCTAGTCTTTCTTGCCACACTGTTACTTGACAATTCCTGTTCCTGGAAAGACTCATCAATAGGAAAGGGTTCAGTTTCTGGTCCTAACTAGCTCTCTGACATCCCAGTTTTCCTGAGAGACATCCCTGTTTCCTAATATGATACCTATTTACAGACTCAGAAGAAAAGGCAGCTATGTTTATACTTATAACATTTGTTTAATGGCAAAAGAGATTCTAATTTTGTTTAAATTCATTTGGTCTAACTGAATATAAAGCAAGAGAACTTTAAATGGCGTAAGGCTAAGTAGTTGCTGTTGTTAGCGACTCAAGAATTCTTACACTAAAAAATCTGTTGTAGTAGGTTACTTGATATTTTTCTCTGTGGTCATAATACTGATTTCATTACATCTGATATCTCTTGATTTGATTGCCTAGGTGGAAAAATATGCCAAAGTAGAAAAATCCATCAAATCTGATGACTCTCAGCCAACAGTCTGGCCAGCCCACGTAAGTAACCACTGCGGCTCCATTTTTTTATAATACCATTTCTAATGTGAGATCTGAGTTTATGTAACAAAAAATACAGTAGCCTTTACTTTGGGATTTTCTTCTTGATAGAACCCTTAGCGAGTTCGGTTGAATTAAAAGAAGAAACAGTTATTTTCTTTTTTTGTAAAGTATGGTTTCCATCCTAAGGATAATTTTAGTGCACAACTGCATTCTTTTGTTTTGTTCCCATATTGTTAATTCTGATTTTTTTTCTGTTTCGCATTAATAATTAGTAAGATAGTAATAATTATTTCAAGAGAAACTATTTTGTGTGGGTTTCTCTAATTGCGGTGACTTCATAAAGGCAGAAATAGGCACGAAACAATGAAATAAGAGATGCTTCGTATGTACATAGCAAAAAGACTAATGCCAAATAGAAACAGGTATGCTTTTGAAGGTTGTATCCTTTTAATAGTTAACATTTGTAGTCCTGTGTTCAGTATATGGAATTCTGACAGTTCACTCAGGCTTCATTAATGAAATAGCCCATTGATACCCTTCTTCCCAAAGTACCATGTTGGAAAAAGAATCCTAGGCGTTTTGCTCTTGGGGAGTCTTTTTTTATGTATATATATAATTTCATTTATTTGTTTATTTTTCACTGTGCTGGGTCTTTTTTTTTTTTTTTAAAATTTATTTGTTTATTTATTTTGGGCGGGGGTCGGGTTGCGGAGGGAGGGGAGCAGGCAGGCCACTTCTATTGGTCTTTCATTTCTCTATTTTCATCCGTCTTTGTTCTTTGGCTCCTGTGGGCCTCCCATCGCAGTGGCGTCTGTTGTTGCTGAGTGCCGGCTCTGGGCACATGCGCTCCAGAGCTCCGGCTCGGTAATTGGACACATCAGTCCAGCCACTCCACGGCACGTGGGATCTTCCCAGGCCAGGGATCAAACCGGCGCCCCTTGCACTGAGTAGTTAACTTGATATTTTCTCTGTGGTCATAATACTGATTTCATTACATCTGATATCTCTTGATTTGATTGCCTAGGTGGAAAAATATGCCAAAGTAGAAAAATCCATCAAATCTGATGACTCTCAGCCAACAGTCTGGCCAGCCCACGTAAGTAACCACTGCGGCTCCATTTTTTTATAATACCATTTCTAATGTGAGATCTGAGTTTATGTAACAAAAAATACAGTAGCCTTTACTTTGGGATTTTCTTCTTGATAGAACCCTTAGCGAGTTCGGTTGAATTAAAAGAAGAAACAGTTATTTTCTTTTTTTGTAAAGTATGGTTTCCATCCTAAGGATAATTTTAGTGCACAACTGCATTCTTTTGTTTTGTTCCCATATTGTTAATTCTGATTTTTTTTCTGTTTCGCATTAATAATTAGTAAGATAGTAATAATTATTTCAAGAGAAACTATTTTGTGTGGGTTTCTCTAATTGCGGTGACTTCATAAAGGCAGAAATAGGCACGAAACAATGAAATAAGAGATGCTTCGTATGTACATAGCAAAAAGACTAATGCCAAATAGAAACAGGTATGCTTTTGAAGGTTGTATCCTTTTAATAGTTAACATTTGTAGTCCTGTGTTCAGTATATGGAATTCTGACAGTTCACTCAGGCTTCATTAATGAAATAGCCCATTGATACCCTTCTTCCCAAAGTACCATGTTGGAAAAAGAATCCTAGGCGTTTTGCTCTTGGGGAGTCTTTTTTTATGTATATATATAATTTCATTTATTTGTTTATTTTTCACTGTGCTGGGTCTTTTTTTTTTTTTTTTTAAGATTTATTTGTTTATTTATTTTGGGCGGGGGTCGGGTTGCGGAGGGAGGGGAGCAGGCAGGCCACTTCTATTGGTCTTTCATTTCTCTATTTTCATCCGTCTTTGTTCTTTGGCTCCTGTGGGCCTCCCATCGCAGTGGCGTCTGTTGTTGCTGAGTGCCGGCTCTGGGCACATGCGCTCCAGAGCTCCGGCTCGGTAATTGGACACATCAGTCCAGCCACTCCACGGCACGTGGGATCTTCCCAGGCCAGGGATCAAACCGGCGCCCCTTGCACTGTAAGGCGGTGTCCTTACCCACTAGACCACCAGGGGAAGCTGTGCTGGGTCTTAATTGCCGTTCAGGTTTTCTTCAGTTGCAGCGAGCAGGGGCTACTCTCTAGTTGCACGGGCTTCTCATTGTAGTGGCTTCTCTTGTTGCAGAGCACGGACTCTAGAATGTGGAGGCTTCAATAGTTGCAGCTTCCAAGCTTGAGAGCACAGGCTCAGTAGTTGTGGCACAGGAATCGATACCTGCTCCACAGCATGTGGGATCCTCCTGGCTCGGGGATTGAACCCATGTCTCCCACATTGGCAGACAGATTCTTTACCATTGAGCCAGGGAGGACCTCTTAGGCAGTCTTAAATAGATGTCTTATTACTAGATCTAAAAGTGTGTCTGTTATTCCTGGTTTTTGTTAATTCTGATTATGTGTTTACTGGAGAGCGTGTTTATTTGGGATGCTCTGTCTTTTTCAGGATGTCAAAGATGACTATATATTTGAATGTGAAGCTGGTAATCAGTATCAGAAAACAAAACTGACCATTCTGCAGTCCCTTGGCGATCCACTTTACTATGGTAAAATCCAGCCATGTAAGGAAGATGACGAGAGTGACAGCCAGGTGTCTCCATCCCCGTGAGTTCTGTTAAATACATGCAGTTGACAAAGTAACCCATCCAGGTGTGGTCAGCAACTACCAATGAATGAGTAATGAATAAAAATTTCCTTTTTTGTTAGTTAATACTTCAGTTAGATTTGGCAACAGACCTCGATAAACTTGAATTGTAGTTGCCATGTTGTCCAAGAGTTCCTTAAAATAGTAATTTTTTTTTAATAGAAAACAGGTATTTATTATAGAACAATTTTTAAAAATTAAAAGTAATTCCTTATTTAAAAACTATGCTTCAGGGCTTCCCTGGTGGTCCAGTGGGTAAAGAGTCCACCTTGCAGTGCAAAGGGCACCGGTTAGATCCATGGCCCGGGAAGATCTCACATGCTGTGGAGTGGCTGGGCTGGTGTGTCCAATTATGAACCAGTGCTCTGGAACACATGTGCCCAGAGCTGGTGCTCTGCAACGAGAGAGGCCACTGCAATGGGAGGCCCACACAGGCTGAAGAATAAAAATGGATGAAAAATAAATAACAAATCAATAAAAAGATGCCCCAAAGTTTGTTTCTAATGCTAAAAAAAAAACTATGCTTAATTACTTTTATATCTGCTTTAAAAGATAGATCTGTGATATTCCTCTTGGTATATTTATGTGCTGCCACTTAATGACTTTTGAGACTTCCCTGGTGTAGGTAAAGAATCTGCCTGCAATGCAGGGGACCTGGGTTCAATCCCTGGGTCGGGAAGGTCCCCTGGAGAAGAGAATGCCTACCCATTCCTGTATTGTTAGCTAGAGAATTCCATGGATATAAGAACCTGGCGGGCTACAGTCCACGAGGTTGCAAAGACTCTGATATGACTGAACAGCTAACACTTTGACTCTTATTTATGACTTTAATCTCTCTGAGACCATAAAGTGCTTCCAGGCAATAATTCATTTAAATGGGAAGCAAGTTTCCTATAAATGTAAATGTAAACGCTGTTTAAAATGCTTGGATATTTCCACAGTGCCTATAAGGACACAGACTCAGTGCTTTATGTAGGTACTGGTTCTAGAAATAGATATACATAGGACTTCCCTGGCAGTCTAGATGATAGGACTCCACCCTGCTGCTGTATGGTAAACTCTTGATCCCTAGGGAGGGAACCAGGATCCTGCATGCCATGTGGTGTGGCCAGAAACAATAGAAATATATATGAAGTTGTTCATCAGTATCCACAGGACATTGGTTCCAGGACCCTTTTGGCTACGCAAATCTACAAGTGCTCACATCTCTTATGTCATAATGTTTATTTGCAACCCGTGCACATCTTCCTGTATACTTCAGGTTACTTGTGTGCACTGTGCTCAGTTGCTCAGTCATGTCCAACTCTTTTGTGACCCTATGGATAGCCCACCAGGCTCCTCTGTCTATGGGATTCTTCAGGCAAGAATACTGGAGTGAATTGCTATGCCCTTCAGGGGATCTTCCCAACCCAAGGATCAAACCCAGGTCTCCCACGTTGCAGACAGATTCTTTACTGTCTGAGCTACCAGCGAAACCAAAGAATACTAGAGTGAATAACCCTATCCCTTCAGGGGATCTTCTGTACTTAAGAATCACACCGGGGTCTCCTACATTGCAGGCAGACTCTTTACCAGCTGAGCTACCAGGGAAGCCCTTAGGTTACTTACAGTACCTAATGTAATCTAAGCTATGTCAATAAATTGTAAATACAATTCAAATGCTATATAAATAGTTGCCAGCCCGTGGCAAATTAAAGTTTTGCTTTATGGAACTTTCTGGAATACCTCTCTCCAACCCTCCCCAATATTATCAGTCTGTGGTGGTTGAATCTGGGAATACGGGATACAGAGGGCCTACTATAGCTGATCTTCCTAAACTTTCAGGCTGCATGTATTTACTACAAGGTACCAGTATTTAGTTTTGTTTTTACTGTTAGTTTTATTATTGGTTCCATTCTTTTAGTTAAGTTAATGCTTTTTTGAAAAGAAGGAAAAAGAACCTCAGAAAAAAGGCAGGAGCCAGCACTATGTTAAATCATTACAAATTACTAATTGAAACTATAGCCAAAGGATGGATTTTAAAGAATAACCTCACCAATACCTGAGTAGAAATCATTGGGAGGAAACAGTAGCAGTCAGGGAATCTTCGGCTGATTTTTTCACATTAGCAGTCCTGGTTTTTGTATACTTGGTAGAAAGACCAGTTAGCCATATTTTTTTAAGTCTTCTCTTTAGAGAGATACACACTGGTCATTTTAAATGATAACTTTTCTGAAACACTGAAATAACATATATTCTCTCATTTTAAAAAAAAATCAGTTCAAAAACCCAACTGATTAGATTTGCTTGATAAAGAATTGAATTTCTTGCCTTTTACTTAAGGACGTTGCTGCAAAAATGCTGCATGGTTTATTACCTTCGGGTCATTCTCCCATATTCATAAATTACTTGATTTAATACTTAAGAAGTTAAAGTTTGAGCTACATTAACCAAGTTGTTTTTCTTTTTTTTTCTTTTTTTTTTTTTACATTTTATATTTCAGCTTCTCCACAGATGATCATTCAAATTGGTAATTAATAAGCAAAACTCACTATTTTAATCTGTTGAGCAATGATATAAATGTGAGACTCTTAAAAGACTTGGTAAAGACTGTTTTTTTGAATTGGCTGTAAACTCTTCTTTGTCTAAAATGTATTCTAAGGTCCTGCCATATAGACATTAATAAGGACTTCCAAAATCAAAGTTTAAAGTGAGAGAAAGGTCACAGGACTTGCACAAGGTAGTTCAGTGAATTTTGCTGTAGGACAGACACTTGTAAGAGTGTGTAGCGCTTAGCAACTTTCAGCCCCAAATAAATCTGCCTTAAGTCAACCAGTTCACTCAAAAAATTATTTTGTAATGCATGCAAGATTAACTTTATATCTTGTTGATTTTGACTCAGTATTCTAAGGCACTATCACTAAAATATGGAAACCTTCAGAAGTAATCTCAAGGTTTCTTAAAACAAGTTCATCTAATACTTTTCTCCTTTTTAAAAAACAATCTAGGTTCATTATTGGATCAAAGACAGATGCGGAGAGGTAAAAATATTTTCATCTTTATTTTTGATCTGGATGAGTATGATGAACTTTTACAGGATAAAAGATATTCCATTAAGAGTCAAAGTTTTTATTATAATTATGTATTAGGTATTACTAGGATTTTTAAATAGAATTAAGAAAATAACAAAAAGATTATGTTTAAAATACAACTTTGTTTTGTATATAAAAACTTAAATGTATCTATAGTAGCTAAGGAAAATAATTTCTATGTAGTATTTTAATCTGAATCTACAAGTCAGTGGTTAATTCTTTTGCATGCTTATTGGTGAAATAATCCCTGTAATTTCTATATTAGAGACAAGATACTGAAAGCATCTTCAGATTGTTAATTAGCAAAATGTTTTCAACATTAGCTTGTCATTGAAAATATTAGAAGAATATGCATTTTATCAAAGATAAATTGTCTAAATTTTAATTTTTGTGTTATTTTTCAGAGAACTTTTTCATTAACAGTTACTCATTCCTTATGTGATAAATCTGTGTTTAGAATTAGCTAATCATTACTTGCTTTCCCCCTAATATTTCAGAGTAGTCAGTCAGTATCAGGAATTGGTCCAGAATGAAGCCAAATGTCCAGTGAAGATGTCGCATAGTTCGAGTGGCTCAGCCAGCTTGAGTCAGCTTTCTCCAGGGAAAGAAGCAGAGGTGTGTTCAGCTGACTAGATTTCGTGCTGTTACGTTTCTCTTCCTGATTGTTCTCAAGGAATCTAAGAAAGGTTAAGGACTATCTTTTGAGAGATTGTTGTTCAGTTGCTAAGTCATATCCGACTCCTAGCAACCCCATGGACTGAAGCACACCAGACTTGCCTATTCTTTGCCATATCCCAGAATTTGCTCAGACTCATGTCCATTGTTTAGTTTTGTATTTATTTCTTAACTTTATTATTTAAGTTTCTATAATGGAAATTTTCAAGTGTACACAAAGGTACAACAAAAAGTGTAACTGTATACTGATCACCCGTCTGGCTTCCGCAGTTACTATTTTCTCAGGAAGAATTAAGGGTGAAGGTTTGCTGTCGTCTTAATCTGCTCTTTTCAACTCTTTCTCCCCACCTTCTTACTCAGAAATCTTTCCCTCTTTGTGAAGTTGCAGTCTTCTGAAACATCTGTAATGCTTAGTTTAAACTGTGTTTTCTTCCAGGAGTTACAGTGTTACTGATTTGTGAATTTCTCATTTGATTTCATTTTATTGAATATGCTTCATGTTACTGTCTCTCAGCAGCCAGAGACTGTTTCGGTTCAGTCTTCAGTACTGGGGAAGGCTTAAATGTATTTTTTTTAAAAAAGCTAAGGAAAATAATTTCTATGTAGTATTTTAATCTGAATCTACAAGTCAGTGGTTAATTCTTTTGCATGCTTATTGGTGAAATAATCCCTGTAATTTCTATATTAGAGACAAGATACTGAAAGCATCTTCAGATTGTTAATTAGCAAAATGTTTTCAACATTAGCTTGTCATTGAAAATATTAGAAGAATATGCATTTTATCAAAGATAAATTGTCTAAATTTTAATTTTTGTGTTATTTTTCAGAGAACTTTTTCATTAACAGTTACTCATTCCTTATGTGATAAATCTGTGTTTAGAATTAGCTAATCATTACTTGCTTTCCCCCTAATATTTCAGAGTAGTCAGTCAGTATCAGGAATTGGTCCAGAATGAAGCCAAATGTCCAGTGAAGATGTCGCATAGTTCGAGTGGCTCAGCCAGCTTGAGTCAGCTTTCTCCAGGGAAAGAAGCAGAGGTGTGTTCAGCTGACTAGATTTCGTGCTGTTACGTTTCTCTTCCTGATTGTTCTCAAGGAATCTAAGAAAGGTTAAGGACTATCTTTTGAGAGATTGTTGTTCAGTTGCTAAGTCATATCCGACTCCTAGCAACCCCATGGACTGAAGCACACCAGACTTGCCTATTCTTTGCCATATCCCAGAATTTGCTCAGACTCATGTCCATTGTTTAGTTTTGTATTTATTTCTTAACTTTATTATTTAAGTTTCTATAATGGAAATTTTCAAGTGTACACAAAGGTACAACAAAAAGTGTAACTGTATACTGATCACCCGTCTGGCTTCCGCAGTTACTATTTTCTCAGGAAGAATTAAGGGTGAAGGTTTGCTGTCGTCTTAATCTGCTCTTTTTCAACTCTTTCTCCCCACCTTCTTACTCAGAAATCTTTCCCTCTTTGTGAAGTTGCAGTCTTCTGAAACATCTGTAATGCTTAGTTTAAACTGTGTTTTCTTCCAGGAGTTACAGTGTTACTGATTTGTGAATTTCTCATTTGATTTCATTTTATTGAATATGCTTCATGTTACTGTCTCTCAGCAGCCAGAGACTGTTTCGGTTCAGTCTTCAGTACTGGGGAAGGGAGTGAAACACCGACCTCCTCCCATCAAACTTCCCTCAGCCTCAGGAAGTAGTTCTTCAGGTATTACATTCCATAGTTTTCTACCATCTAGAGTGAGAAACAGATGATCATAATCCATTTACCCATATTTTGATTTACTAAGAATTTTGAATTGTAAATCTAAGAACACAGATTTCGTAGGATCTTAAATTGCAAATCTAGCAAGTAACTTATGTTTTTTCCTAGGTAACTATTTTACACCACAGCAGGCCAGCAGCTTTCTTAAATCTCCAACTCCTCCTCCTGCTTCTAAGCCACCAAGTCTTTCTCGGAAGTCATCCGTGGATCTCAGTCAAGTTAGCATGCTCTCTCCAGCTGCCCTGTCACCGGCCAGTTCATCCCAAAGTGAGTCATAAATTCTTCTTTAATTTTTCATAAGCTTTTGCATTAGTATTTCTTAAGAAGGCTCTTCCAGTGAAATGGTGAAATCTGAATGTACTATCTACCCAAAATGTACAAGTTTTAAGAAGCTTCAGGCAAATCTTTTGTTGACTGTATGTATTATGTGTTTACTGTAATTGTATTTGTTTTTCTGTATGTATGCACCTTGTGTATACCTCTCTTATAGACTTGCAACCTACACATCTCCTGATCTGGAAGTTAAACGTACAAATAAAGATTCCAAAATTGTTTTTTCTTAACTTTATTATTTAAGTTTCTATAATGGAAATTTTCAAGTGTACACAAAGGTACAACAAAGTGTAACTGTATACTGATCACCCGTCTGGCTTCCAGTTACTATTTTCTCAGGAAGAATTAAGGGTGAAGGTTTGCTGTCGCCTTAATCTGCTCTTTTCAACTCTTTCTCCCCACCTTCTTACTCAGAAATCTTTCCCTCTTTGTGAAGTTGCAGTCTTCTGAAACATCTGTAATGCTTAGTTTAAACTGTGTTTTCTTCCAGGAGTTACAGTGTTACTGATTTGTGAATTTCTCATTTGATTTCATTTTATTGAATATGCTTCATGTTACTGTCTCTCAGCAGCCAGAGACTGTTTCGGTTCAGTCTTCAGTACTGGGGAAGGGAGTGAAACACCGACCTCCTCCCATCAAACTTCCCTCAGCCTCAGGAAGTAGTTCTTCAGGTATTACATTCCATAGTTTTCTACCATCTAGAGTGAGAAACAGATGATCATAATCCATTTACCCATATTTTGATTTACTAAGAATTTTGAATTGTAAATCTAAGAACACAGATTTCGTAGGATCTTAAATTGCAAATCTAGCAAGTAACTTATGTTTTTTCCTAGGTAACTATTTTACACCACAGCAGGCCAGCAGCTTTCTTAAATCTCCAACTCCTCCTCCTGCTTCTAAGCCACCAAGTCTTTCTCGGAAGTCATCCGTGGATCTCAGTCAAGTTAGCATGCTCTCTCCAGCTGCCCTGTCACCGGCCAGTTCATCCCAAAGTGAGTCATAAATTCTTCTTTAATTTTTCATAAGCTTTTGCATTAGTATTTCTTAAGAAGGCTCTTCCAGTGAAATGGTGAAATCTGAATGTACTATCTACCCAAAATGTACAAGTTTTAAGAAGCTTCAGGCAAATCTTTTGTTGACTGTATGTATTATGTGTTTACTGTAATTGTATTTGTTTTTCTGTATGTATGCACCTTGTGTATACCTCTCTTATAGACTTGCAACCTACACATCTCCTGATCTGGAAGTTAAACGTACAATAAGATTCCAAATTGTTTTTTATGCCAGTGTACCTTATTTATATTTTATGTAGACTATGCAGCCAGTATGGAAAAAATGTCATAAGAGTTGTTGCTGCAATCCTGTCTTTGTAAATGTAAGAAGTAAACTGAAAGCCAGTCTTTCAAATAACACCCGTACACTCTTATTAATTATTGTCAGTTATTGAAGTGTGGGATGATCATTAAACATTCTGAAGATATTAAAATAAAATTTTTACTACTGAATACTATCTTTTTTTTAACATCAAGAAGAGTTGCTCAAGAATTCTAGCATTAGAATTGGGAGAATTTCTTCAAATGAATAAATATTTGAGATATTTAGGTACCAACTTGCTAAAAAAGCATTCCCATTTTTAACATTTTTTTTAGTAGAGAACTAATGTGTGCTGAAAGCTTTAGTACACTGCACAGTGACAGGTGGTCTTCGCATTAGGCGTAAACATCTTCATCTTGATAGCTCAAAAGGTGTAATTTTTCTGCCTTCTTGTTTTGCACAAAGAAAAATTTATAAATTTCCTGAAAGTCTTATTCACACTTCTTAGTTGTGGGTATGGATTATTATGTTAATCTACTGCACACAGTTGTTACTTTAAGTAAGGGTTGAGTGACAGCTTCTGGACATTCACATTTCTTTCCTTTCTTTCTGCAGGACATGAAAGCTAAAAAAGAAAACACCTCAAGAGCTTTTGGTTTTATTTTTCTGGTTTTTGTTTTTTTATTTTTTGTTTTTTTTTAAAAAGTTGATAAACTGTGCATACTTCATTCACAACAGATTTTCTATACATTCTACATTTAAACCGAAGTACACAGTTACTGTTAAACATGCAGTATTATCTATCAAATACTTGCTTTATTACTGTGTTTTGTAAAATTTGTTTTTCTGTATGTATGCACCTTGTGTATACCTCTCTTATAGACTTGCAACCTACACATCTCCTGATCTGGAAGTTAAACGTACAATAAGATTCCAAATTGTTTTTTATGCCAGTGTACCTTATTTATATTTTATGTAGACTATGCAGCCAGTATGGAAAAAATGTCATAAGAGTTGTTGCTGCAATCCTGTCTTTGTAAATGTAAGAAGTAAACTGAAAGCCAGTCTTTCAAATAACACCCGTACACTCTTATTAATTATTGTCAGTTATTGAAGTGTGGGATGATCATTAAACATTCTGAAGATATTAAAATAAAATTTTTACTACTGAATACTATCTTTTTTTTAACATCAAGAAGAGTTGCTCAAGAATTCTAGCATTAGAATTGGGAGAATTTCTTCAAATGAATAAATATTTGAGATATTTAGGTACCAACTTGCTAAAAAAGCATTCCCATTTTTAACATTTTTTTTAGTAGAGAACTAATGTGTGCTGAAAGCTTTAGTACACTGCACAGTGACAGGTGGTCTTCGCATTAGGCGTAAACATCTTCATCTTGATAGCTCAAAAGGTGTAATTTTTCTGCCTTCTTGTTTTGCACAAAGAAAAATTTATAAATTTCCTGAAAGTCTTATTCACACTTCTTAGTTGTGGGTATGGATTATTATGTTAATCTACTGCACACAGTTGTTACTTTAAGTAAGGGTTGAGTGACAGCTTCTGGACATTCACATTTCTTTCCTTTCTTTCTGCAGGACATGAAAGCTAAAAAAGAAAACACCTCAAGAGCTTTTGGTTTTATTTTTTTGGTTTTTGTTTTTTTGTTTTTATTTTTTGCTTTTTTTTTTCCTTAAAAAGTTGATAAACTGTGCATACTTCATTCACAACAGATTTTTCTATACATTCTACATTGAAACAGAAGTACACAGTTACTGTTAAAGATGCAGTATTATCTATCAAATACTTGCTTTATTACTGTGTTTTGTAAAATTTGTTTGTCAGGGTAAACTTGATGTGCTAGGAATTAAATATGTATATTTAGGTGCCAAATATGATGGTTAACCATATGTAATGTATTAAATGATGTTCAGAGTTTATCTCAGACTGTTAACAGTAAATAGGTACTATTTATAAGTGAAGTCCTAAATTAATGAAATCGTGAATAACAAAAATTAATTTGAATTCCTTTTAAAGTTTTTAGGCCAAAGATAGCATGTAGGAAACTAACTTTTAAATGAGTATTGTGGTAGAATATAGAATGTATGTTTTTACTGTTCCTGTAATAGCATCTCTGATGGGATTTGTAGGTGATATACTGCATCCTTAATTGTAATTGAGTGTAGCAACACTCATGTATCGTGTAGAAATTAACACTTGCAGTTAACTGCTTTATAAAAAAAATACTGGAACAAATTGTCAGTGCTGAATAAGATTCCATTAACCTTATTTGAAAAAGGACTGGCCATTTATAACAAACTAGCAATTTTTATTTTTCTCAATGAGCAGGATCTGGAACTCCTATGCCATCTACTCCTACACCAACCCCTTCATCGACCCCACACCCTCCTGATGCTCAGAGCTCAACTCCTATTACCCCTTCAGCTACCCCTACTCCCCAAGATTCAGGCTTCACCCCTCAGCCCACTTTGTTAAGTCAGTTTGCTCAGCAGCAAAAGTCTCTGAGCCAGGCAATGCCTGTAACGACCATTCCTCTTTCCACCATGGTAACATCTATAACTACAGGAACCACGGCCACCCAGGTCATGGCAAACTCTGCTGGACTTAACTTCATCAATGTCGTGGGCTCTGTATGGTAAGTTCCATCGAAGCCCTGATTTATTTTTTTCCAAGCTAATCTCACCAATCTAAGGAAATTCTTAACTTGTAAAGTTAAAAACAAACTGCATATTGTTGAAACTGAGAAAAAAATGATTTCTGTATGACTAGTAGCTATCTCAGTAAGTATATCTGAATTTTAGGTACTATATCCATTATAGTCACTAGGGTGAACTACTGATTCCATTTTCCTGTTTATCCTGTATTACCATCGTTTAATCCGTTGATTAGTACATTACTCTCCCAGATATTTTAAACCTTGGTAGATACACAGTACTTGTTTTTTGCCACCTTTGTCATTGATATTTAAGACAGAAATACGTGTGTTTGTGAACTGGTTTGTTTTTTAGTCCAAGGAATTATATGGCTGATTTTTCTTTGGTCTAATGCTTTGTCTTATTCTCCTGCAGTGGAGCTCAAGCTTTGATGAGTGGTTCAAACCCTGTGCTGGGCTGTAACACTGGTGCCATAACTCCTGCAGGAATAAATCTGAGTGGCCTTCTACCCTCAGGAGGTTTGCTACCAAATGCATTGCCGGGTACAATGCAGGCAGCCTCTCAAGCAGGTCAGAATATTGGAACTAACAAACCCCTAACAAAATTAAAATCCATGCTTATGTAAAAATGTCATTTAAATGACATTTAAGCATTTAACATCCTTTTTAATGAAATGTTATGTTGGAAATATTTCCTTTCAAAAGCTTTAAAAGTTTCTATATTTGAATTAAAAACAGTCCAGCTATCACCTTCCCTGAAGGAACTTGGTAAGCCTGTAAGTCTCTGCAGATTTTATCATTGACTTCCAAACATTATTATAAAAACAGCTTTGATAGTCAACCACTGTAGTCCTGCTCCAGGTAAAAGACATGTGTTTTGAAAATAAACTTCTTTCTTGAGAAAGGACAGTAACGTGGCCTAACATTTAAAACCTCAGCCCACTTTGTTAAGTCAGTTTGCTCAGCAGCAAAAGTCTCTGAGCCAGGCAATGCCTGTAACGACCATTCCTCTTTCCACCATGGTAACATCTATAACTACAGGAACCACGGCCACCCAGGTCATGGCAAACTCTGCTGGACTTAACTTCATCAATGTCGTGGGCTCTGTATGGTAAGTTCCATCGAAGCCCTGATTTATTTTTTTCCAAGCTAATCTCACCAATCTAAGGAAATTCTTAACTTGTAAAGTTAAAAACAAACTGCATATTGTTGAAACTGAGAAAAAAATGATTTCTGTATGACTAGTAGCTATCTCAGTAAGTATATCTGAATTTTAGGTACTATATCCATTATAGTCACTAGGGTGAACTACTGATTCCATTTTCCTGTTTATCCTGTATTACCATCGTTTAATCCGTTGATTAGTACATTACTCTCCCAGATATTTTAAACCTTGGTAGATACACAGTACTTGTTTTTTGCCACCTTTGTCATTGATATTTAAGACAGAAATACGTGTGTTTGTGAACTGGTTTGTTTTTTAGTCCAAGGAATTATATGGCTGATTTTTCTTTGGTCTAATGCTTTGTCTTATTCTCCTGCAGTGGAGCTCAAGCTTTGATGAGTGGTTCAAACCCTGTGCTGGGCTGTAACACTGGTGCCATAACTCCTGCAGGAATAAATCTGAGTGGCCTTCTACCCTCAGGAGGTTTGCTACCAAATGCATTGCCGGGTACAATGCAGGCAGCCTCTCAAGCAGGTCAGAATATTGGAACTAACAAACCCCTAACAAAATTAAAATCCATGCTTATGTAAAAATGTCATTTAAATGACATTTAAGCATTTAACATCCTTTTTAATGAAATGTTATGTTGGAAATATTTCCTTTCAAAAGCTTTAAAAGTTTCTATATTTGAATTAAAAACAGTCCAGCTATCACCTTCCCTGAAGGAACTTGGTAAGCCTGTAAGTCTCTGCAGATTTTATCATTGACTTCCAAACATTATTATAAAAACAGCTTTGATAGTCAACCACTGTAGTCCTGCTCCAGGTAAAAGACATGTGTTTTGAAAATAAACTTCTTTCTTGAGAAAGGAAAGTAACGTAGCCTAACATTTAAAAACCTCAGTATGGAGCTGAACTGCCTGAATTGAATCCTTCTAGCACAACTTACTATAACTGCAGATTTATATATAGGCAGAGTTACCTTAGTGCCTCATTTTCATCGTAAATAAAATGAGAATACTAACACTTGGCCTGATAGTTGTGAGGATTAAATGAATAAATACAGATGAGTGCCTTAAACTTTGCCTGAGACGTGATCAACCTTCAAAAATACCTGCTGTCATTATCACTAGTAGTAGTTTTCTAGTAGTAATTATAATCACATGTATTGGAAAAGTGTTTTAACAGCTTGT
This sequence comes from Tragulus kanchil, assembly GCA_022376925.1. Lineage (NCBI taxonomy): Eukaryota > Metazoa > Chordata > Mammalia > Artiodactyla > Tragulidae > Tragulus > Tragulus kanchil. Next base: position 67,677,934 of record JAIOJX010000003.1, on the reverse strand, counting down.
GCGATTTTCTAAAGATGGATGAAAAATAAATAAATAAATAAAAAGAGGCCAAAATTTTTTTAAAATCTCTGTTGACAAATTTTGATGAAATTAGGGAGAGGAACGTTGCTTGTAAGAAAATTTTATAGTATGGAAAATATGCACATCTGTACAGGGTGCACTTAAAATGTTATATTTGTATATGCTGAAGTATCAAGTATAATAAAGTTTCAAGTATAATAAAATTTTCATTTTTAATTTCTGTTCTAACCATGAGTTTTATTTAATAGGTGTTCCGTTTGGCTTAAAAAATACTTCAAGTCTCAGGCCCTTAAATCTACTCCAGGTAAACCTGAAACACTGCTTTTGATTTAAGCTTTATTTTATTATTATTATTAAATATTTATTTATTTGACTGGGTTGGTGTTATTCCAGCATTCAAACTCTTTGTTGTGGCATGTGGGAACTAGTTCCCTGACCAGGGATCAAACCCAGGTCCCCAGCATTGGGAGCGCTGAGTCTTAGCCACTGGACCACCAGGGAAGTCCCTAATTTAATTAAGCTTTTACAGTGTTTTTAACCATGTACATTTGTAACATCAGCATTTGAAGTTTTGAGGTTGTTGAGAATCTTCTAAGAGTATGGTTCAGTATGGTCAAGTGGATAAGGGAAAAGAATTGGTATCACCCACATACTGCACTTTATTGGCTCTGGCAGCCATGCTGAGTTAAGAACTAGTTCCAGAGCAGAGAGTTGACAGCTGCCAAGGCAGATAACTTGTGTACCATAGTAGCAGCGGATACACTTAGAAAACAGCTGCTCTCTTAACAGACTTTTTAATATATGTATATAAGTAATAGCTGTTTGCTTACAGATCTTGTGCATGAATAGAAGTTTTTTAAGTTAGGCACGTGTGTTCTTTGCCTGAGGAGAGTATGACTTAACCAATACAGTGTCAGGTACCTAGTAGTCATTCAGTAAATGTTTGTTAGATTAAAATCTCTGTCCAGTGTTGAGACTTGCTTTACGTATTTTATCAGTGTTAACATATGAAGAGCAATAGCAGATAGAGAATTTAGTACGTTTTGAACTTAAAATATTCTGGGTTATGTATGCTAGGTCCTTTAAGGATAGTGTTCCATATTAAGCTAGTAGATTGGAAAATGGATGAGAAATACATTTAGAAGTGAAACTTTAAACTTACCTCCTATACAATGTGCAAACAGTGTCAGTATTTATAGGCTCATTTCAGAATAATCATAATATGAATACATTGGCTTGACTTACTTTCCTGCATTTTTTGGAGGGTAGCACGGGCTGGGGAGGGAGAGGGGCAGGCGGGCCACTTCTGTTGGTCTTTCATTTATCTATTTTCATCCATCTTTGTTCTTTGGCCCGTGTGGGCTTCCCATTGCGGTGGGAACCAATCAGAAATTTTGACCATCAATTAGCAATTTAGATCATGCCCTGTCTCTTCCTGTAGGCGCCATCTTAGCTGCAAACATGTGCTTAAGCTTCTTTAAACAATGAGCTTAAGCTTCCCTTCTTTCCGACTTCCCTTCCTGTAGGCGCCATCTTAGCTCTAAGCTGAAACAATGTGCTTAAGCTTCTTTTCACTCCCACACCCCTTCCTGTAGGCGCCATCTTAGCTCCAAACTGCAAACATGTGCTTAAGCTTCTTTATGCTTGCAACGGTCCTCTTTCAATTCAGAGCCCCACATCTGCCCCTCTTTCATTTTAAAATTAAGAGACACTTGTTGAGGCAACGCATAGAGCTAAGAGGTGGCCAGCCTCTAGCCTCATCCGCTCTCCCTTGCGGCTGTGCCTGTCTTAGGTCAGGACAGAGCACTATTCAGGCAGAGCCCGTCATGGGATCAGGCAGCAGCTGCGGCAGCCCTCCTGTCTTAGGCCTGCTCTGCAGTGGTGTCCTCTTACCCGTCACTGGCTAACCAGCCATTTCGCGGGGGCTGGACGGAGTTTTTAGAGCGTTCTTCATTGAAAGGCCTCATTATATGTCTCAAGTGATTTCTTGAGGGGCCATATCGACCCAGGGGTTTTGTCCAACGTGGGGCTCCTCTTCTAGGACCTGAGCAAGCATAATTATTTTTTGTTGTAACTGTCTATTGTGGGCCATAACGCCCTTGACCTTAAACAGTATAGCTAGCAAGACAACAAAAACAAACATAGAAAGCATTTTTAAACCAGGTGAATGGGCTTTGTATCCATAGCCAAAAATCATTAACCCCCTTTTGTCAGGCAAAAGCGGGGATACCTCACGTCACAGTCCAAGCATGCCAGAACGCTTAATGTCTCGATAGCTCTGGCGTGTAGATTAAGCTGTTGCTGGAGTCCCATTATGGCAGCCCTCAGGTGTTCAAGTTGGTGTAGGCTGGTCTGAAGTCCCTGGGCAGAGGCGGTGGATATGTTGTTTACCGCTGTGATGGTGTGCATTTGTTGAACTCCGAGCACAGATGATGTTACTGTTGCACCTATTAAGGAGAGAAAGAGAGAGATGCCTCAAGAATTTTTTGTTCTTGGGCCTGATATATGGTCATATTTTATATGCAGCAGATTTTAAGGTTTGATCCTTGTTTTGTGGCATAAAGTTAAGATTTCTCGCCGGTACCCATATAGGGCTGGGTTCCCTAATGGGAAGTATGCACCCAAATCCTCTCCCCATAGTAAGGAGCGGATCAGGCCCCTTCCACTGGCCAGTGATCGGGTCCTTCCATCTCACTTGTATTTCAGGTTTTATTTCTTGGTTGGACCAGTGTTTTTGAAAGGGTGCCATCAGTTCATTTTTTGAAAAGTTTAAAATATTTAGAGTGAAGAGTGCCATTCCAAGTTGCTGGTGAGGGCTTATTCCCCCTAATTGGGCCTTTCAGTTTTGATGATGACAGTCAATTATGGCCTGTCCTTGAGGGTTGTATGGGATCCCTGTGGTGTGGCGGATGTGCCATAGTTGAAAAAAGTTTTGTAAATTTTTGCTAACAAAGCAGGGACCATTGTCTGTTTTTATCTGATAAGGTAGACCCAGAGTTGCAAAGCATTAGTATGTATATTTAGATAGCTAATTATTAACTTGAGGCAGATTTGTACTTGAGTGTGCTAACACATTTGAGAACCAAAAGGATAACACTTGAAAATTGTGTTGAAAGAGTTTGCGCCTTTTCCTTAAGGGCAGGGAACTTTTGTTTTCATCTTTGTTCATCTCGGTTTCCTCAGTCTCTGGAAGAATGCATGACACATAACGAATGCTCCAGAAGCATTTGCAGAATAAGGAAATCTAAATAATCTGAAACTGACTGACTGATTCTTGCTTAAATTCTTCATATTGTGGGCCATAACGCCTTGACCTTAAGTGCTAGCAGCAACAAAACAAACATAGAAAGCATTTTAAACCAGGTGAATGGGCTTTGTATCCATAGCCAAAATCATTAACCCCTTTTGTCAGGCAAAAGCGGGATACCTCACGTCACAGTCCAAGCATGCCAGAACGCTTAATGTCTCGATAGCTCTGGCGTGTAGATTAAGCTGTTGCTGGAGTCCCATTATGGCAGCCCTCAGGTGTTCAAGTTGGTGTAGGCTGGTCTGAAGTCCCTGGGCAGAGGCGGTGGATATGTTGTTTACCGCTGTGATGGTGTGCATTTGTTGAACTCCGAGCACAGATGATGTTACTGTTGCACCTATTAAGGAGAGAAAGAGAGAGATGCCTCAAGAATTTTTTGTTCTTGGGCCTGATATATGGTCATATTTTATATGCAGCAGATTTTAAGGTTTGATCCTTGTTTTGTGGCATAAAGTTAAGATTTCTCGCCGGTACCCATATAGGGCTGGGTTCCCTAATGGGAAGTATGCACCCAAATCCTCTCCCCATAGTAAGGAGCGGATCAGGCCCCTTCCACTGGCCAGTGATCGGGTCCTTCCATCTCACTTGTATTTCAGGTTTTATTTCTTGGTTGGACCAGTGTTTTTGAAAGGGTGCCATCAGTTCATTTTTTGAAAAGTTTAAAATATTTAGAGTGAAGAGTGCCATTCCAAGTTGCTGGTGAGGGCTTATTCCCCCTAATTGGGCCTTTCAGTTTTGATGATGACAGTCAATTATGGCCTGTCCTTGAGGGTTGTATGGGATCCCTGTGGTGTGGCGGATGTGCCATAGTTGAAAAAAGTTTTGTAAATTTTTGCTAACAAAGCAGGGACCATTGTCTGTTTTTATCTGATAAGGTAGACCCAGAGTTGCAAAGCATTAGTATGTATATTTAGATAGCTAATTATTAACTTGAGGCAGATTTGTACTTGAGTGTGCTAACACATTTGAGAACCAAAAGGATAACACTTGAAAATTGTGTTGAAAGAGTTTGCGCCTTTTCCTTAAGGGCAGGGAACTTTTGTTTTCATCTTTGTTCATCTCGGTTTCCTCAGTCTCTGGAAGAATGCATGACACATAACGAATGCTCCAGAAGCATTTGCAGAATAAGGAAATCTAAATAATCTGAAACTGACTGACTGATTCTTGCTTAAATTCTTAATAGCTTCCAGGTGGCTCGCTCATTTTTTAAAACTCTGCAGCAGCAACAGCAGCAGCTCTCTCAGTTTACACCACAGCAACCTCCACAACCCCAGCAGCCCACAGCTTCTAACCCTCAACAGCCAGGGGAGCAGGTATGTCCTTTCTACCTTTCACAGGCTTTGTATCATAGAATTGCACCCATTTTTAGCATATTCCAGGCATATTTCATCTACTTTTACATTGTTTGAGCAAACTTTTCATATCCTGTCATTTCTTAACTAACAGTAGTAGCTATCAGTTCAAAAGACCTATTTCTAATTCTCACAACAGCCATACAGAACAGATGATGTCAGTTCCATCTTGCATAGTCTAAAGTAGATTCAAGTGACAAACTTGCTGACAACCATACAGTGAGTGGCAGAGCAGGGATTCACGTTCAGGTCTTTCTGCCTCTGTAGGCCGTGTAGTTTCTCCCCCATCATCATCATTCTGTTTAGATGATTTTGTCTCTGTTGGAATACAGATAATTTTTTATCTCAAATCTTAAAACAGAAAATAGACAAAAACAGATACTCTGTACATTGCCATGCAAAATGAAATTGAACAAGAACTACAGTAAATTAAAGTAGCAGAAGGAACTTAAGGGTTTTCTGAACCTTTCCTGCAATTTGGAATCATCTGGGAAACTAAAACATACTGATTGCTGAGTTCCACGTCCAGCATTTCTCTTAGCTCACTGTTAAATACATGAAAGGTGGTCCTTGGAGGGTTGTATGGGATCCCTGTGGTGTGGCGGATGTGCCATAGTTGAAAAAAGTTTTGTAAATTTTTGCTAACAAAGCAGGGACCATTGTCTGTTTTTATCTGATAAGGTAGACCCAGAGTTGCAAAGCATTAGTATGTATATTTAGATAGCTAATTATTAACTTGAGGCAGATTTGTACTTGAGTGTGCTAACACATTTGAGAACCAAAAGGATAACACTTGAAAATTGTGTTGAAAGAGTTTGCGCCTTTTCCTTAAGGGCAGGGAACTTTTGTTTTCATCTTTGTTCATCTCGGTTTCCTCAGTCTCTGGAAGAATGCATGACACATAACGAATGCTCCAGAAGCATTTGCAGAATAAGGAAATCTAAATAATCTGAAACTGACTGACTGATTCTTGCTTAAATTCTTAATAGCTTCCAGGTGGCTCGCTCATTTTTAACACTCTGCAGCAGCAACAGCAGCAGCTCTCTCAGTTTACACCACAGCAACCTCCACAACCCCAGCAGCCCACAGCTTCTAACCCTCAACAGCCAGGGGAGCAGGTATGTCCTTTCTACCTTTCACAGGCTTTGTATCATAGAATTGCACCCATTTTTAGCATATTCCAGGCATATTTCATCTACTTTTACATTGTTTGAGCAAACTTTTCATATCCTGTCATTTCTTAACTAACAGTAGTAGCTATCAGTTCAAAAGACCTATTTCTAATTCTCACAACAGCCATACAGAACAGATGATGTCAGTTCCATCTTGCATAGTCTAAAGTAGATTCAAGTGACAAACTTGCTGACAACCATACAGTGAGTGGCAGAGCAGGGATTCACGTTCAGGTCTTTCTGCCTCTGTAGGCCGTGTAGTTTCTCCCCCATCATCATCATTCTGTTTAGATGATTTTGTCTCTGTTGGAATACAGATAATTTTTTATCTCAAATCTTAAAACAGAAAATAGACAAAAACAGATACTCTGTACATTGCCATGCAAAATGAAATTGAACAAGAACTACAGTAAATTAAAGTAGCAGAAGGAACTTAAGGGTTTTCTGAACCTTTCCTGCAATTTGGAATCATCTGGGAAACTAAAACATACTGATTGCTGAGTTCCACGTCCAGCATTTCTCTTAGCTCACTGTTAAATACATGAAAGGTGCACCATCAGTCCTTCTACCAAAGATAGCCCAGTCAAATCTTGGTCTGATTACGCTCATCCCCTATTAGATTTCTCAGGAAGGGCACATTTAAAACTAGCTGTTGGGCTTCCCTGGTGGTCCAGTGGGTAAAGAGTCCACAGCACTGCTTCGATCCCTGGCCCAGGAGGATCCCACGTGCCACAGAGTGGCTAGCCCGGTGTGTCCAGTTATGAGCCAGCGCTCTGGAGCCCATGTACCCAGTGCCTGTGCTCAGCAACTGGAGAGGCCATTGTAGGTGAGCGGCCCACACAGGCCAAAGAATAAAGATGGATGAAAATAAATGGATAAAAAAACATCAATAAAAGAGGCCAAAAAACTATTTTTTGGACACATCTATGTATGGCTGAGAACCTTTGCTGTTCACTTGATACTGTCACAACATTATTTGTTAATTGGCCAGATCCCGATACAAAATAATGGTTTTTTGAAAAAAGAACTAAATCAAAACTTTTTTTTTCTTTGACACATGAAGGATTACTTAGTGGATATACAATTCTTTGTGTTATATACTTGTAACACAAAATTCACCATCTTAACCATTTCTAAGTGTGCAGTTTATTAGCATTAAATATTTTCATATCGTGCAACTAATCTCTAGAACTCTGCCATCTTGCAAACCTTAACTCTATTACCCATTAAACAAGTCCTTATTTCTCCCTTCTCCAAGCCTACTTTTTTTTTCTATGGCTTTGACTACTTCAGGCACCTCATACAAGTGAAATTACACAGCATTTGTCTATTCATGACTGACAAAATATCCAAAAGGTTAATCCACGTTGCAGCATGTGTCAGAGGTTCCTTCCTTTTTAAGACCGAATAGTATTTGCTTGTGTTTATATGTCATATTGTTTATCCATTTGTCCATTGATGGACATTTCGATTGCTTCCCCTTTGCTGGAAGTCTGAGGTGGTGGGTTTTTTTTTTTTTTTTTGGTAATGAATTTTGCTGTACGTGTTAAGTCTTAAGGTCTCCTCTCCTGCTCCTCCTCCCAAAAGATCTTTTTTACAGTTATCATTAATAATCCATTTTCAGTTAATTTTAAGGTGCGAGACTTTGGTCCAAGCTCATTTTATGGGTGACATGGTTGTCTGTCTGCTCCAGCACCATTTGTTAGAAAAGCCATCCTTCTCAGTTGAATTACTTTTTCACCTTTGTCAGAGGTCACAGTAAGTCTTAAAGTCAAAGTGGTCCTCTCATGTTGTTTTGTTTTTTCAAAAATTATTTAGCTCTTATAGATCCTTTGCCTTTCCTTGTAAATTTTAGAATCATCTTGTCTGGTATCTACAAAAAAAACCTTGCTGGGAATTTTAAAGGAATTGAGTTTAAACCCATAGGTCATTTGGGGAAAGATTTACCATGTTTACACGTGAGTTTTCTTGTCTGTAAACACAGTGTGTCTCTAGACTAAAATCATCTAGTTTTCAGCATTCTATATATGTATAATAGATTTACATATATGTCCCTATGTATGTATCATAGATTTACACCTAAGTTTTGTCTTTTTTCTGCGGGCGGGGGGGTTGTTAATGGTAGTTTTTAGTTTTGTTTTCTGCATCACTAGTATGCAGAATTGGTTTCTGTATGTTGATCTTATGTTCTTTGATCTTATTAAGACTTCACTTATTTGTTGTGCAAGTTTTTTTTTATAGATTGCTTAGGGTTTTTTTTTTTTTTCCCATAATCATACCATTTGCAAATGAGGACAAGTTTGTTTCCTTTTGTAATCTATGCCTTTTTGTTTCCTTCTGTTAATGTAATGTGCCCACTAGAAACTGTAGTTCTATGTTGAAAAGAGTGTTTTAAGCTTTAAAAATTCTGTACTGACAAAGCTTTACAGAATATAAAAACAAACAGCCCTGTCAAAAAAAAATATTGGCAGACCTAAATAGCAGTTATCTCCAAAGACAGATATAACAGGCACATGAAAAAGATGCTCTCAGCATTGCTAATTATTAAAGAAATGCAAATCAAAACCACAATGCAGTATCACTACACGTCAATCAGAATGTTCGTCAAAAAATCTACAAGTAATAAATGTTGGAGAGGGTGCAAAGGGAGCCCTCTTATATTGTTGGTGGGAATGTAAATGGTGCAGCCTATGGAATTACTTCACTGTGCATCTGAAACTAATAATATTGCCAAATCAACAATACCGCAAAGAAAATGGCTCTCATGAAGCTTTAGTAATTATTTTTAACACTGCATCAAATAATAATACAGAATAAATTCTGAAAATCATGTTTTCTTGCTTTCAAATACCGTAGGTTTATTCTTGCTAATTCTAAACACCTTTGAAGTCTTTTCCTTATGTTACTCCTTTTACAAGACCTAGTCTAATGTTGATACATTTTTTTAATACAGGAAGAAGTACTAATTCTTTCCATCAATCCAAAATTGTTTTATTCAGGGTTCTGAACAAAGTTCAACCAGTCAAGAACAAGCCCTATCTGCTCAGCAAGCTGCAGTTATTAACCTTGCCGGGGGAGTAGGGGAAAGGTTTTATAAAAGTCAGTCACCAGTGCAGCATCTCAGTTCATTCTTATATATGTATAATAGATTTACATATATGTCCCTATGTATGTATCATAGATTTACACCTAAGTTTTGTCTTTTTTCTGCGGGCGGGGGGGTTGTTAATGGTAGTTTTAGTTTTGTTTTCTGCATCACTAGTATGCAGAATTGGTTTCTGTATGTTGATCTTATGTTCTTTGATCTTATTAAGACTTCACTTATTTGTTGTGCAAGTTTTTTTTTATAGATTGCTTAGGGTTTTTTTTTTTTTTCCCATAATCATACCATTTGCAAATGAGGACAAGTTTGTTTCCTTTTGTAATCTATGCCTTTTTGTTTCCTTCTGTTAATGTAATGTGCCCACTAGAAACTGTAGTTCTATGTTGAAAAGAGTGTTTTAAGCTTTAAAAATTCTGTACTGACAAAGCTTTACAGAATATAAAAACAAACAGCCCTTTCAAAAAAATATTGGCAGACCTAAATAGCAGTTATCTCCAAAGACAGATATAACAGGCACATGAAAAAGATGCTCTCAGCATTGCTAATTATTAAAGAAATGCAAATCAAAACCACAATGCAGTATCACTACACGTCAATCAGAATGTTCGTCAAAAAATCTACAAGTAATAAATGTTGGAGAGGGTGCAAAGGGAGCCCTCTTATATTGTTGGTGGGAATGTAAATGGTGCAGCCTATGGAATTACTTCACTGTGCATCTGAAACTAATAATATTGCCAAATCAACAATACCGCAAAGAAAATGGCTCTCATGAAGCTTTAGTAATTATTTTTAACACTGCATCAAATAATAATACAGAATAAATTCTGAAAATCATGTTTTCTTGCTTTCAAATACCGTAGGTTTATTCTTGCTAATTCTAAACACCTTTGAAGTCTTTTCCTTATGTTACTCCTTTTACAAGACCTAGTCTAATGTTGATACATTTTTTTAATACAGGAAGAAGTACTAATTCTTTCCATCAATCCAAAATTGTTTTATTCAGGGTTCTGAACAAAGTTCAACCAGTCAAGAACAAGCCCTATCTGCTCAGCAAGCTGCAGTTATTAACCTTGCCGGAGTAGGAGGTTTTATGCAGTCACAGGCAGCTGGTTGGTATCTTCATAACTGAATAATGTAGAATTTATTAAAAGTATCTATTGGGATGTCACCATTGTAACTGTTTCTTTTCCTTTTTGCAGGCAGTAATAAGGAAAAATTTCAGTTATATTTAATGTTAAGTGCTTTGACCTACATATATTAATAGCAGTTGTGCTTTCCTCATGCTAAATTTTGTTAGCAAAATTTTAGTTACGCAACTTTGTTATTAGGAAGCTTCCAAACTGTTCCCTCAGTTTACCTGGGTTATTGAGACTGCATTTTTCTAGATTGCAGTCTTTTGTCTGATTACAGTAGCTTTTTGTTGCATAAATTAAACTTGATAGTCAAGTAGCATAATTTCTATAAGACAATTGTAAAAAAAAAAAAAAAATGGGATTATACTAAATGCTCACCTCTTCCAGTAATAAATGGTGAACCAAAGATCTTTCATGATGATCTCACCAATTGAGGACAGCAACTATAACTTTACCTTTAATTAAAATCAGTAAATCACATGTATAAGGACACTGAGATACTGTTAAGATTGATGAGTGAACTTCTCAGCGTTTTGAATTACCACTGGGCTTACTGTGAATCCACTACAGTTCCCACTGTCTGAATTTGGAGTAACTTACCTAAAGTTCTGCAGCTAGTGAATTTCCAAATGGAAATTACAGAGCCTTGGCCCACATGATGTCCCCTCTCTTCCATGTCCAGAAAGGTCTATAATCAGTGGTTACCCTCAACTAACAGGCAACTGTACTAAATTTATTCTGAAATGTCTGTGATTTGGTACTTAAGATTAATCATACTGATGCTTTTCTATTATTTCATTTCTGTGATGTCCTTTTCTAACCCTGGTAGCCTTCAAACTTTCTGACTGGCCTGCTTTCCCTTCTCCTCTCTGTAGTGTTGTCTCAGCTTGGCTCTGCCGAGAACAGACCTGAGCAAAGCCTTCCTCAGCAGAGACTCCAGCTCTCCTCTGCCTTTCAACAGCAGCAGCAACAGATCCAAGTAATCCAGCAACTTCACTCTGCTTAAAGATACTCTGCTCCAAAAGTCCTTCAGAATACCTTTACTTTAGTTCTATCTAATTGTCTTTTTAAGACCATACAGTAATTGGTGAATACTTTTATTTAAAAGTCTGACAACTTTAGCCAGTCAACTTGGAGCACTGAATATTTTGTACATTTAAGTAAAAACTCTTTGCCTAACTTAGAATCTTTCATGAAGTGCTGGTGGCACATTAACATACATTTTTATAGATTCCTGTATATTTTTTAAGTAAATCAGTTGTAAGTGCCAGTGGTTAACTTCTTAATATTATACTTCAGAAAAAGACAAGTATACCAGTGTTCCTACTTGTAAATGTTGTACCTGTTTTAGCAGTGTTACTCCTTTCTCTTAGGAAGTCAGCATATTATAGTTGACTATCTTTCATTTGCAGGGTGGTTTTATATTGCTATAAATTATCATACAACAAAATGGTAACTGAAGTTGCTGAGTTACTGCCATATAGACTGGCCAGACAAAGTAATACAAATACTTGTGACGTTGAGAGTCCTCCTCTTAAAGCCCTTGGCAGGCTTCTGTGCCACTGGTGCTGTTTGACTGTGCCTTGTCTCCATGTGGTATAGTCCCTTTTTGTTACCTTGGTGCTCTCTTCCTTTCAGTTTTGTTTTCATCACTCTCAGAAAAGCATCTTTGCATACCTGCCTACATTTAACCTAATTTCATTTTTTTTTCTTCTTTTACAGCAGTTGCGATTCTTGCAGCATCAAATGGCTATGGCAGCGCAGCAGCACAAACAGCTCAGCTACATCGGCATCGGCATACAGGCAGCCAGTCAAAAGTAAAATGAGAGGCACACCAACCACTCCAAAATTCTGAGTCGTGCATTATTTTCTTTTTCAAAACGTAAGAGCATTGAATCAAAAGGATTCTGAGTTTCTACTGGGTTTTTGTTTTTTAAAATGTGTCAGTATTTTACATTGCTAGATATACAAACTTTATACAGAAGTTTGATTTCTAAATAAAAACTAATAATTTTTAAATAAAAACAGGGGAATGATTTAATTAACCATTGCATCACTGGAAATTATACAAACTTTATAAACAGAAGAATGTATTGATATTTAGTATAATCCAGCAATTTACTCTGTTTCCCAAAAGTCCTTCAGAATACCTTTACTTTAGTTCTATCTAATTGTCTTTTTAAGACCATACAGTAATTGGTGAATACTTTTATTTAAAAGTCTGACAACTTTAGCCAGTCAACTTGGAGCACTGAATATTTTGTACATTTAAGTAAAAACTCTTTGCCTAACTTAGAATCTTTCATGAAGTGCTGGTGGCACATTAACATACATTTTTATAGATTCCTGTATATTTTTTAAGTAAATCAGTTGTAAGTGCCAGTGGTTAACTTCTTAATATTATACTTCAGAAAAAGACAAGTATACCAGTGTTCCTACTTGTAAATGTTGTACCTGTTTTAGCAGTGTTACTCCTTTCTCTTAGGAAGTCAGCATATTATAGTTGACTATCTTTCATTTGCAGGGTGGTTTTATATTGCTATAAATTATCATACAACAAAATGGTAACTGAAGTTGCTGAGTTACTGCCATATAGACTGGCCAGACAAAGTAATACAAATACTTGTGACGTTGAGAGTCCTCCTCTTAAAGCCCTTGGCAGGCTTCTGTGCCACTGGTGCTGTTTGACTGTGCCTTGTCTCCATGTGGTATAGTCCCTTTTTGTTACCTTGGTGCTCTCTTCCTTTCAGTTTTGTTTTCATCACTCTCAGAAAAGCATCTTTGCATACCTGCCTACATTTAACCTAATTTCATTTTTTTTTCTTCTTTTACAGCAGTTGCGATTCTTGCAGCATCAAATGGCTATGGCAGCGGCAGCAGCACAAACAGCTCAGCTACATCGGCATCGGCATACAGGCAGCCAGTCAAAAAGTAAAATGAGAGGCACACCAACCACTCCAAAATTCTGAGTCGTGCATTATTTTCTTTTTCAAAACGTAAGAGCATTGAATCAAAAGGATTCTGAGTTTCTACTGGGTTTTTGTTTTTTAAAATGTGTCAGTATTTTACATTGCTAGATATACAAACTTTATACAGAAGTTTGATTTCTAAATAAAAACTAATAATTTTTAAATAAAAACAGGGGAATGATTTAATTAACCATTAGGGTTGATTTGCCTAAGTCACTGGTTTTTAAAAATGGTTTCACTGTACATACTACAGAAGTGAGCTAAGAAATAACTAGAAACATCTTTCAGAAGAATGTAGTTTGATATTTAGTATAAAAGGTTTGTGCAGTGTGACAAATACAGTTTTTACAAGTCTGTAATGAAAATGTGGTGGTTTATTTAGGTTTCATACTCTTAAATACTTCATCCATCAGTTTTTTTACTTCTTTGTGTCTTGTAACTGTTCGGCTCATACAGTCTTGAAGTTTAGCTCCAGTCAGTCCACTTCCACCTGAAAAATGATTGTGCCAACATTTACTCTTACATGACCTACATCATGTTTAGTTATAAAACAAAACCAGTTATATGTTTGCAGGTTATGTATGAAACAAGACTTCCTGAATCTTAAGAACCACTAATAATATAAAAATGCCAAGACATCTGAAGCAAATTTACATTGGGTAAAATAACAAGACATCCCACTTTCCATTTGGCCCTCCCTAACATAAAGAAGCTCATGCCATGTTTTCACCTGCATGTTTAGTACTAAGATGGAAGGAAAGTGCATGCCTGGCTTGTGAAGACAGCAGAGCTTGCCTTCCTCGTTCATGACTACTGTTAAGGTTCCAGTTGCCAGATGTTCCTCCTCTTCAGTAGGATCAACTATAAGCAGAGTGCTAGAAATTTAAAAATAAAAAGGCATACATTATCAGCCTATACTTTTCTAAAGTAAAATTTGTCCCATAATTTAAAATTAAACTTACTACCTGCATTTTTAGCTTGTATGTGGAGCTACACAGAAATGGTAGAGAGCTAGTAATAACCTGAAACACGACTGCTTTTAAGAACCTTTGCCCTTTAATTAAATATGCCTTTTGATTAACTTACTCATCAAACACAGCAAAGGAAGTTGCAACTGGATGAGTTCTAATATTCAAATAACTTTTCTTCTTTAAATTAACTTCTGCTAAAGCAGTTTCTTCATTTACAGTAACTTCAGGCAACTGTACTACAAAAAGACAAATGTGTAAAGTCAGTTTCTCCAGTGAAACAAGGCAATTCTATGCTTAATAGTTAATTCACTTTTTCCTCTGTTTAAACTTGTCTGGAAGTATTCTTTGTATTTTCAACTTTCGGTTTTGTATTGGGGTATAGGAGGGCATGGCAACCCAGTATTCATGCCTGGAGAATCCCACAGACAAAAGAGCCTGGTGGGCTGCAGTCCACAGGGTCGGACACAACTGAAGCAACTCAGCATGCGCACACACACACACACACAGAGCCGATAAACAATGCTGTCATAGTTTCAGGTGAACAGTGAAGGGACTTGGCCAAACATGTATGTGTATCCATTTTTCCCCAAATCCTCTCCCCATCCAGGCTTCCACAACGCTCCATCTAAGGAATTACTCTTACATGACCTACATCATGTTTAGTTATAAAACAAAACCAGTTATATGTTTGCAGGTTATGTATGAAACAAGACTTCCTGAATCTTAAGAACCACTAATAATATAAAAATGCCAAGACATCTGAAGCAAATTTACATTGGGTAAAATAACAAGACATCCCACTTTCCATTTGGCCCTCCCTAACATAAAGAAGCTCATGCCATGTTTTCACCTGCATGTTTAGTACTAAGATGGAAGGAAAGTGCATGCCTGGCTTGTGAAGACAGCAGAGCTTGCCTTCCTCGTTCATGACTACTGTTAAGGTTCCAGTTGCCAGATGTTCCTCCTCTTCAGTAGGATCAACTATAAGCAGAGTGCTAGAAATTTAAAAATAAAAAGGCATACATTATCAGCCTATACTTTTCTAAAGTAAAATTTGTCCCATAATTTAAAATTAAACTTACTACCTGCATTTTTAGCTTGTATGTGGAGCTACACAGAAATGGTAGAGAGCTAGTAATAACCTGAAACACGACTGCTTTTAAGAACCTTTGCCCTTTAATTAAATATGCCTTTTGATTAACTTACTCATCAAACACAGCAAAGGAAGTTGCAACTGGATGAGTTCTAATATTCAAATAACTTTTCTTCTTTAAATTAACTTCTGCTAAAGCAGTTTCTTCATTTACAGTAACTTCAGGCAACTGTACTACAAAAAGACAAATGTGTAAAGTCAGTTTCTCCAGTGAAACAAGGCAATTCTATGCTTAATAGTTAATTCACTTTTTCCTCTGTTTAAACTTGTCTGGAAGTATTCTTTGTATTTTCAACTTTCGGTTTTGTATTGGGGTATAGGAGGGCATGGCAACCCAGTATTCATGCCTGGAGAATCCCACAGACAAAAGAGCCTGGTGGGCTGCAGTCCACAGGGTCGGACACAACTGAAGCAACTCAGCATGCGCACACACACACACACACAGAGCCGATAAACAATGCTGTCATAGTTTCAGGTGAACAGTGAAGGGACTTGGCCAAACATGTATGTGTATCCATTTTTCCCCAAATCCTCTCCCCATCCAGGCTTCCACATTAACACTGAGCAGAGTTCCATATGCCATACAGTAGCATAAGTATGACTTTAAAAAAATAAAACAATTAAGACAACTACAGTGGATACAAACATTGTTTTTAATGTAGAAACACATGAACGATAGGGAAAACCTTTAGAAAATTTTACCAAAACAGAACATTCTGGTATGTAAGTAAGAATTTCCCTTTTATAAAAAGTTGCTTACCATTTTTTAAAGCTGCTAGCAAAGCAAAGGTACAAGCATCCAAAATATTTCCATCATGGTTGAGGCAAATGAGATCACAGTACAAAACCCAAGCAAGCTAAAACAGAGTTTACACAAAGTAGAAATTAAAACTTTCTGATAAGTATAATGTGATATTTGTTTCTACTCACAAGTCACAACCTTGGTTAGACAATCAACATAACCTTCGAGGCTCAAGAATTTTAAAAGGAAATTCACCTTTATCACATAAAAAAGTGGACAGGTTTAGTTAAAGCTGACTTGTGATGACCAAAAGCTGACAAGTGAACATCTCCACTTCCCCTCAAGGAGCTACAGATGTAGAATTTCCATTCTAAGTCAGCAGATGAGGAAAATGCTTTTTGAAAATCCCAAATGAGACTCAAAATGTACTTTACCACAGAAATGTTAATACATGAAATTTTTAGGTCTTATAATGCTTGACAGATCAATATAATCAAACAGCAAAAGCCTCTAGGGACTAGTCATTGTAGTTCAAAGTTTTCAAACAAACTTGAAATTTATAGTGTGGATTCACCTTAAACATGTTAGCTGATCAGATACTATCTGCTGGAAGAAACTGAAAATGACTGCATTATTAGCTGTAACAGTTAAGGGAAGAAATTACATCAGCTTAACGGTAGCTTAATTTTTTGTGTGTGTGAACTAGATAGTTACAGAGTCTAAGGTTTTTGTTTTTTTTTTTTTTAAAAAAAAAACCCTAAATTCCATCTAGAAACAAGATAACTATTTAAGGCTACTGTGTTGTTTTGGCTTTTTGTTTTTTACTTCCGTCCCCACCCCCCCACCCCCCCAATAAAACACTTCAGAATTAATCAAAGCTCACAGCTTCTTTACTTGTCTTACCTTTCCTGGAGAGATGCATAAGTCTTCTTTCTGAATTATCTGTGAACTTGATTTAAAGATAAAAAACACAGTAAATAGAACTTAAGAAACTCTATTAGACTCATGATAGACTTTATCATGAGTATCTTACTTTTCAATGACATCTGCAATGAACTGGCTGGCCACTTGGGCCTCTTCTCCAGGAGGTCCAGACCGAAATCTCGAGGAGCACAGAGGTGGTAGATCCACGTTAGGAACTGAAAGAAACACTGCAACTGTGAACCAAGTTTTACCTCTGGTTTAGTTGTAAAGGTATTCTCAATCCACTGCAAAGGTAACTTGTAGACGTGGATAGGCTTTCCAAGTAGAAAGCATTATGTAACACATCAAATTGCATTCTTTTTCATTTTTTTGTGAAAATCCTAGACTTAGATATTATATATTCTAACTTTCTCCTCACACAAACAATACACCACCCTACTGTACCCTGAACATCTACTTAAGACTTCAATCCTAAATTATTCACAAAAGTTTCTAGGTTTCTTTTAAAGTACCCCAGTCTCTTAACAGTAGGTAACCCCACTAATCATACCAGCTGTTCTGAATTTTTAAAATGTTGGTTCCCACCATAAAGAAAAGATGGTCCAATAAGAAGAAAACATAGTGGTATAAATAGAAGTCGTTACAGAAAACAGAAAAGTTGGCAACTGCAATCCTCTTAAGACTATTATCTTGGTTGATGACATCTATATAAGCAAAACTTGATTAAACAAGTTGACAAAGTTATTTACAAAATTCTGTATCTTGCTATTATACTATCTTTTTATTTTAACAATTTAAATATTTAAATAGTATTATTTAACCTAACTTCGCTATTGTACTATCTTCTAACATATATACATAAAACTTTCAGGACTGTCCAAAGCCTATGAATAATTTTCAAATCACCTATTAAGATTTAACTATGGGCTTCCCTTGTGGCTCAGTGGATAAGAACCCGTCTGCCAATGCAGGGGACACAGGTTCAAGCCCTGATCCAGGAAGATCCCACATATCACAGAGCAGCTAAACCCACACATCAACAAAGACCCAGCACAGCCAAAAATAAATAAAAGTTAAAAAAAAAAAAAGATTTAACTATAATAACTGTCTTATTAAAGTATTTATATTAAAATTACAAAACCATTTAACTTACCAACATACCCTTTATCAGGGGCATCTGTTGGTGGTGCTCCAAATTCCTAGAAGCATACAAATGTTTCCTATGAAAGAAGCTACTAGAAAATTGTAAAGATAGCAGTCAGCCATGGAAGGCCCTACCAATAACCCTCTTAACAAGTGAGCAACATCATGAATGCCCACTGTATCTGGGAAGGTGTCTGGGGACATTGGTGCCACTCCGCGCTAGCTGTGCAAGGCAATAAGGCATTGCTGCAGAGCTGACGGTAGTGCTACTCAGCAAAGTGACCTGAGGCTCTTGAATTTAATTACTGCCCACCTTTTCTCCTACTAAGTAGCCAAGAATCTGAACTTAAACTCCAGCCTCAAAAGACACAGTGTTGGGGCTTCCCCTGGTGGTCCAGTAGGTAAGGACACCGCCTTGCCATGCAGGGGGTGCCAGTTCTATCCCTGGCCTGGGAAGATCCCACGTGCCGCGGAGCGGCTGGACCGATGTGTCCACAATTACCGAGCCGGAGCTCTGGCGCGCGTGCCCAGAGTCGGTGCTCTGTGACGACGGTGACCACTGCGATGGGAGGCCCACAGGAGCCAAGGAACGAAGACAGATGAAAATAGAGAAATGGAAGACCAATAGAAGTGGCCCACCCACTCCCCTCCCTCCCCAACCCGACCCCCGCCCAATAAATAAAAAATAAAAAAAGACACAGTGTTAAGCCCCTAGCATGAAACCTAGTGAGGAGTTAAGCAATCAAATCCTGTGAAACATCACCCCACTTTTACTGAGAAAGAATCTCAACTTAGGCTAAGTAACTCACAGACTTCAGTGTAGTCAAAGCAGAGGCTTTGGAGTCAGCTCATACTCAAGTATTTGGAGGGAGAAAAATTTCCATTGACTTAGGAGGATTAAACTGGGCAATTCTGAAAGCACCCAACAAGGCGCTTAGAACACAGCAGGTACTAAGTAAATGGTAGTTATTAGTCCCTCAAGCTTTTGAGCAATTTTCCACACATATGCACAGACTAAATGCCATCACTGGATAAAAATATGTCACTAAAAATCCCTTAATTTCTCAAATTGCAACCAAATTCTTTCAAAATGAAAGGCAGTAAGGATTTTATAAAAATTGTTTCAGCATATTTGTGAATGTTCACAAATTATAATAGTTATTAAACTTGGGTTGTATTATCTAAAACTCAAAAGGTAAAAACCTGAGAAATGAAGACATACTGAAATACCTGAATGCCTAATCAATAGTAGAACTACAGGTGTATATTTATGATCAAATAAATTTGGATTACTTTAAAATTGTTTTTTTAAAAACAAACATAATTGCCATAGTAGGTGTATAACAATGACTGACACTTAAAATTATGAAAAAAGCATTAAGTATATGAAGCTAATTTAGTAACTCAAATGTTAGTATATTGAACCTACCGCTTTAATTCCACAAATTACTGTAGTATTGCCCAACTTGACTAAAGAAGAGCCATCTGCAGTACCAATCGAACCTGAAAAAGTAAGTATTTAACAAAATGAAAATGTTTTCTTCTTTTACTTACGGTTTTGCCTTGCTACATATCTAAGCTGTCTATGAAAATTTACTCCTTGCTTGAATAGTTGTAAAATTAAGAGTTGACCTTTGAACAACATGGGTTTGACAAACCAGTCCACTTATACATAAATTACCTTCAGTAAATACTACCACAGTACTAGTTGTGAATCTGAGGATGCTGAACATCGAATATGAAGTCCCGATCCATAAATGTAGGATTATATTTGGGTTTTCAATTCTGAAGGCTGGTGCCCCTAATCTCATTGTTCAAGGGTCAACCATATTGTTTTAGAAATTATTCATTATCCTTGAATTTGAGTGAATCATTTGTCAGTTAATCACAGGACTGTTAAAAGATTAAAATCTCTCTAATTCCTTAGACATGGTAGAATTTTGTTTTTTGATAAAATTGGGAATGTTGTATCAGTAATTTTACTGAGAAAGAATCTCAACTTAGGCTAAGTAACTCACAGACTTCAGTGTAGTCAAAGCAGAGGCTTTGGAGTCAGCTCATACTCAAGTATTTGGAGGGAGAAAAATTTCCATTGACTTAGGAGGATTAAACTGGGCAATTCTGAAAGCACCCAACAAGGCGCTTAGAACACAGCAGGTACTAAGTAAATGGTAGTTATTAGTCCCTCAAGCTTTTGAGCAATTTTCCACACATATGCACAGACTAAATGCCATCACTGGATAAAAATATGTCACTAAAAATCCCTTAATTTCTCAAATTGCAACCAAATTCTTTCAAAATGAAAGGCAGTAAGGATTTTATAAAAATTGTTTCAGCATATTTGTGAATGTTCACAAATTATAATAGTTATTAAACTTGGGTTGTATTATCTAAAACTCAAAAGGTAAAAACCTTAGAAATGAAAGCATACTGAAATACCTGAATGCCTAATCAATAGTAGAACTACAGGTGTATATTTATGATCAAATAAATTTGGATTACTTTAAAATTGTTTTTTTAAAAACAAACATAATTGCCATAGTAGGTGTATAACAATGACTGACACTTAAAATTATGAAAAAAGCATTAAGTATATGAAGCTAATTTAGTAACTCAAATGTTAGTATATTGAACCTACCGCTTTAATTCCACAAATTACTGTAGTATTGCCCAACTTGACTAAAGAAGAGCCATCTGCAGTACCAATCGAACCTGAAAAAGTAAGTATTTAACAAAATGAAAATGTTTTCTTCTTTTACTTACGGTTTTGCCTTGCTACATATCTAAGCTGTCTATGAAAATTTACTCCTTGCTTGAATAGTTGTAAAATTAAGAGTTGACCTTTGAACAACATGGGTTTGACAAACCAGTCCACTTATACATAAATTACCTTCAGTAAATACTACCACAGTACTAGTTGTGAATCTGAGGATGCTGAACATCGAATATGAAGTCCCGATCCATAAATGTAGGATTATATTTGGGTTTTCAATTCTGAAGGCTGGTGCCCCTAATCTCATTGTTCAAGGGTCAACCATATTGTTTTAGAAATTATTCATTATCCTTGAATTTGAGTGAATCATTTGTCAGTTAATCACAGGACTGTTAAAAGATTAAAATCTCTCTAATTCCTTAGACATGGTAGAATTTGTCTGATACGCTTTTTTAAATGGCTCAGAGGCTAAAACTTGGGAATGTTGTATCAGTAAAATTAGAAAATCCCATGTTTCTAACAGAAGATTTAATAAGTGCTGAGATATATAACAAAACCAAATCTTAGAAGTTTTGAAGGAAGAAAGGGGATAAAACACTTTGGAATTATTAATTTTTTTTTTGGCCACTTCTATTGGTCTTTCATTTATTTATCTTTG
Organism: Tragulus kanchil; assembly: GCA_022376925.1. Lineage (NCBI taxonomy): Eukaryota > Metazoa > Chordata > Mammalia > Artiodactyla > Tragulidae > Tragulus > Tragulus kanchil. The sequence continues at coordinate 67,656,573 of JAIOJX010000003.1, read as the reverse complement.
TTATTTGGCCTGTGTGGGCCTCTCATCACAGTGGCCTCTCTGGCTCCAGAGCTCCGGCTCGGGAGTTGGACACATCGGTCCAGCCGCTCCACGGCATGTGGGATCTTCCCAGGCCAGGGATCAAACCAGCGCCCCTTGCACTGCAAGGCGGTGGCCTTACCCACTGAACCAACAGGGAAACCCTGGAATTATTTCAAACTTTAAAATGAACACAAAAACTGAAAGGATGTGCTTAGTTGCTCAGTCATGTCCGACTCTTTGTGACCCTTTGGACTGTAGCCCGGCAGGCTCCTGTGTGACTATGTGATTGGGTTACCATTTCTTTCTCCAAGGAATCTTCCAACCAGGAGTCAAAACTGTCTCTTGCATTGCAGGTGGATTCTTTACCCACCCAGCCATCAGGGAAGCCTGTTACTGAGAGGGTAGTTTAAAAAAATTAAAATTCTACAAATAAAAACCTGCTATTAAAAAAAAAAAATTCGAGGCTTCCCTGGTGGTCCAGTGGGTAAGAACACCGCCTTGTAGTGCAAGGGGCGCCAGTTCAATTCCTGGCCTGGGAAGATCTCACGTGCCGCAGAGCGGCTGGACCCATGTGTCCAATTACCGAGCCGGAGCTCTGGAGCGCATGCGCCCAGACCGGTGCTCTGTGAAAAAAGAGGCCACCGCGATGGGAGGCCCACACGGGTCAAAGAACAAAGATGGATGAAAATGGACAAATGAAAGACCAATAGAAGTGGCCCGCCTGCTCCCCTCCCTCTCCACCCCAACCCCACCAAAATAAATAAATATTTAAAATAAGTCTATTAAAAAAAAAAAATTCTAGGACTTCCCTGGTGGTCCAGTGGTTAAGACTGTGTTCCCAATGCAGGGAGCCTGGGTTCAATCCCTGGTCAGAGAACTAGATCCCATGCGCCACAACTAAGACCCAGTACAGCCAAATAAATAACTTTTTAAAAAAATTCTATTTTCAGAACTGAACCAACTTCAACATTCTCTTTCAGAACACAAAACACCCTCACCTACGTTAACAGTTGTGGTTCTGAATTCACCAAGCTCTCTTCCATCAGGACGGCAATTCTCTTTCTAAATAAATACATGAAAGTAGATTATAGGTACATGTGTATCTTACAGAGACCAGGGAAAATGCATTAATTCAAATAAATTGAATTACTTTAAAAGTATATTTTGAACACAAGTAAAATTGCCATAATAGGTGCATAACGACTAATACTTGCAATTCTGAAAAAAACATAGGATACCATTACCAAAAGGCATCACGTGTACATAAATCAGCTTTACTTACCAAAAATCTCCTGTAATACTCCAGAGGTTCCACGGTTCTGAAAGACAAGTTAAAAATGGGATAAATTAGTAAATTAATATAAATCCAGAAACTGGCAAAAGCCTTAATAGTGTGCTGATGGAGCAGAAATTTCCAAAATGTGTAACTTCAGTTTCTGTTTTGAATTCTAAAGTTTATGTTGCCACACATTGTTAATTATAAATAGTAGCTACCTTTGCAATGACAATCCCACTGAAAGCTTGTCTTTCTGTTTTAAACAATTATAACGTTGGAGCCAAAATCCTAGGTCTTTATAAAAAGAGAATTAATCCAGGTGTGTATCACTCTCACTCTGAAGCAGACAAAAAAATATATATGTATTTGTTTTCCCCTATCCCATGACTGAAATTTATTCTTCAATTATGAGCCTAGGCAGTAAACCATTATATATACTATTAGCCGTACCTGCGAGTTTAACAATCACAGATAATATGTTTTCGTTTTTACTTTATAGTTGTCGAAGGTACCTATAAGACTCATCGTTACTTCGAAATTCCAGTAGTTACTACAGGCTTCCCACTAGGCCTCATTAAAGAAAGTCATTCCAGAATAGATACTTCACTGAGTTATATATCTGGAGTTTATACCAGTATGTCATCGTTTCAATATAATTGGTTTCCTTTGGGATCCTGTCTGTCTTAACCATTTGAAACTAGGCTCAGAACGAAAATCTACAGGCGCCCCCAGAGAAGCACCAAAAACACTTAAGGAAAACCTTCCAAACGAGGCAAAATGCTTTTAGAGATAAACTACGGGGGCGGGAGCGCGGGGCGGCCTGGGGTTTGGGCCGGAGGCTTCTTACAGGACCGCCGCCGTCTCCCCCACGCTGCGCGCCACCCCACGCCCGCCTCCCTCGGGGAAGAGCCCCCTGGCCTTTCACTACCACCCCCTTCCGTTCCGCCGCTCGACTCTTGCTTCTGCGGGGAACGAAGTGGGAACCAGATGGGGTGGCCTCCCGGTGGAAGACAAGCCCAGGCAGAGGCAGCCGCCAACCATCTTAGAGACCAGAAAATGCATTAATTCAAATAAATTGAATTACCACAAGTAAAATTGCCATAATAGGTGCATAACGACTAATACTTGCAATTCTGAAAAAAACATAGGATACCATTACCAAAAGGCATCACGTGTACATAAATCAGCTTTACTTACCAAAAATCTCCTGTAATACTCCAGAGGTTCCACGGTTCTGAAAGACAAGTTAAAAATGGGATAAATTAGTAAATTAATATAAATCCAGAAACTGGCAAAAGCCTTAATAGTGTGCTGATGGAGCAGAAATTTCCAAAATGTGTAACTTCAGTTTCTGTTTTGAATTCTAAAGTTTATGTTGCCACACATTGTTAATTATAAATAGTAGCTACCTTTGCAATGACAATCCCACTGAAAGCTTGTCTTTCTGTTTTAAACAATTATAACGTTGGAGCCAAAATCCTAGGTCTTTATAAAAAGAGAATTAATCCAGGTGTGTATCACTCTCACTCTGAAGCAGACAAAAAAATATATATGTATTTGTTTTCCCCTATCCCATGACTGAAATTTATTCTTCAATTATGAGCCTAGGCAGTAAACCATTATATATACTATTAGCCGTACCTGCGAGTTTAACAATCACAGATAATATGTTTTCGTTTTTACTTTATAGTTGTCGAAGGTACCTATAAGACTCATCGTTACTTCGAAATTCCAGTAGTTACTACAGGCTTCCCACTAGGCCTCATTAAAGAAAGTCATTCCAGAATAGATACTTCACTGAGTTATATATCTGGAGTTTATACCAGTATGTCATCGTTTCAATATAATTGGTTTCCTTTGGGATCCTGTCTGTCTTAACCATTTGAAACTAGGCTCAGAACGAAAATCTACAGGCGCCCCCAGAGAAGCACCAAAAACACTTAAGGAAAACCTTCCAAACGAGGCAAAATGCTTTTAGAGATAAACTACGGGGGCGGGAGCGCGGGGCGGCCTGGGGTTTGGGCCGGAGGCTTCTTACAGGACCGCCGCCGTCTCCCCCACGCTGCGCGCCACCCCACGCCCGCCTCCCTCGGGGAAGAGCCCCCTGGCCTTTCACTACCACCCCCTTCCGTTCCGCCGCTCGACTCTTGCTTCTGCGGGGAACGAAGTGGGAACCAGATGGGGTGGCCTCCCGGTGGAAGACAAGCCCAGGCAGAGGTAGCCGCCAACCGCTAGAATACAAACTCAACCCGCCGGCCTACCACACTCACTTGAACCCAGCCGCCATCTTCCGCCCGCGCACTTGCGCACGCGCCGGCGCCGGCGCCGGAGGAGCTTCGCGCCCCGGCCCGCGCGGCTGTTTCGCTTCAGCACTTTCAACAGTGATCCCTGCTCCCCTCTCCCTCCGCTTGGTAGCCAGAAGGCTAGGTGGTATGAGGCAGGGTGGAGCCGGGAGAGGTGGGGGTGCTTTCCCACATGTTTTCGCTTCGCCCATCCTAGCCAGATGCCCCTCTAGGTTTCCTTGACTTTGGTGTTTTGGACGAATCGGCGATTGAGGAAGCTATGAGTGCTTGTTTAGAGACAGTTTGATACTTCAAGCGTGCGTTTGCTTCAGTAATCAGACTCTGTGAACCCGTGGATTGTAACCCACCGGGCTCTGTCCATGGGATTGTCCAGGCAAGAAGGCTGGAGTGGGTTACCATGCCCTCCTCCAAGGGATCTTCCCAACCCAGGAATGGAATCTGTATCCTGTGTCTTCTGCACTGCAGGCGGATTCTTTACCGCTGAACCACTAGGGTCTCCGTCTCGCCCCTGCAGACAGAGGAGAGAGGGATCTCTCTTGTCTGGTGTTTTGTTTGTTTGTTTGTTTTTAATACAAAATTCAATCGTTGTGTAATGTTTCATTGTACCATACTTGATTTAACTTTTTTCTATTTTCAAATGCATCAAGTTTTCATTTTCTTCTTTTTACAATTAGTATCTTAGTACATGTATTGATACGTAAATCTTTGCCCACATCTCTGATATTTTTCTTGGGATATATTATTGGAAGTGCAATTATAGCAAAGTGTTTAAAATTTTAAATTAAAGGTTTAAACATAAAAACAAATATATGTATAGTCTCTAAAGACTCAAACAGCACAAGATTTCTAATAATTATGTGCTAGCACTCTTCAGACTCTGTCTCATTTCCCTCTGCTTAGCTATTTCTTCTGTTTATCTTCAAATACTGTTCTTTCTCGAGTTTTAAGTTTTAGACATTATCTGTTTGATCCTATGATAGAAGGAATAATTACATTTACATGGTCAGACATATGCCTTTCCTTTACCCTTGAGCCAGTGATTGAACTTCTTGGTATAAGTCAGTATTTGCATTTTTATGCTATATAAATAAATTCTCTAAGCCATGTAAAGTATTACAATTACATTTCCTTTCTCATACATTATAAAATTGTTTCCCTACATCCAAGAACTGCCTCATTTAATTTCATGTGTTCAATGTGGCTGTTTAAAAAAGTGGGCCAGGCCCCAAATTCTTTGAAACTGTTCCCAGTGAGAGGTGAAGTAATACAACCTTCTCCCCTTGACTCTGGGTGGGCCTGGGACTGTTTTGACAGGAGACCACGAAGACAGCAAGTGGTCCCAGAAGCTGGTCAGAAAACACGACGCAGCCTCTGCCCTGTTTGCAGAAGGAATGCTTTGTGTTGGAGTTCTGCGTTGGCAAGGGAGGAGTCTGACTACTCTGAGGCTGCCATGCTGTGAGGAAGCCAAGCTACGGTGGGGAGGTGGCTGCATGAGTACGTGGAGCCTCCAGATGACCCCCGTCTCCGGCATCACTGAGTCACCTCCAGCCGCTGGGTCTCTCCACCTGAGGCCTTGGACATCACAGAGCAGACAGTCCCCTCTGTGCCCTGTCCAAACCCCTGACCCAGAGAATCCATGAACATAACAACATGATGGTGATGTGATGGTATTTTTTTGGTCAGGCCATGCAGCATGTGGGATCTTAGTTCCCTGACAAGGGATCAAACCCACACCCCCTACGTGGGAAACTCAAGAGTCTTAACCACTGGACCACAGGGCCAGTCCCCTAAAATGGTTATTTGGAGGGTAATGGTAAGTTTGGGGTAAGGTGTCATGCAGCAGTAGTAGCTAGCACACTTAGTTTTTATGTTCCTGTCATTACTAGTCCCTAAATGCTCAAGATGGCCAAGCACGTTAGGGGATCATCAGTTCCACTGTTTTCCTGAGAGGTATTTCTTCTGGAGGTCGCTGTCCTCTTGTTCCTGTCTGGCCTGGACACAGAGCCATCCACTGAGGGCTTGCCTGGATGAGAGACAGTGCAGCATGTGACCGTGTTTAAGGGGGTGGGTCCTGCAGCCAGGCTGCCCAAGTCTGCATCCTGGTTCTGTCACTGGCCAGTGCTGCGTGACTGTGCTCAAGTTAATCTCTCTTTGCCTCAGGTTTCTCATTAGAACAGTACGTGTCATACAGCAAGTGCTCTTACTGTCGGCATTCTTCTTGTTAATTATGCTTCCCTTCATACTGGCCTGGGAATTCCTATCACCTATGGCTGATGCCCTACTTCCTAAACTCCATGCCTTTTTCTTTCTTGGCTACCGCCTTGATAGAATATAGAACCGGCTCCTCCCACAAAAAGATGCTTAGGGGGTGGTTTGAAACTCCATTTTAAATTGTCCTTATTTACTATCACATTTTCTATTATGACTGTCATAAAATTCTAAGTTGGAAACTATCTTTGTTGAGGTTATTACTTCACTGTCTTGAAGCTTTCATTGCCTAAGACAATACTGACTCTTTATCCTTTGTACACTGGTATTTCTTTTTCTTTATCAAAGTGTTAGGATCTCTTCTTTATCCACTGTTTCAAATTTTGGTAATGATAGCACTTGGTGTGGATCTTTTAAAATTCGTAACTTAGAGTACCATTTCACTTTGGAGACACTTTTAGGTCCCTCAATTCTTAGAATTTTTCTTTTCTTTAATTCTTTGTTAATTTTTTCATCTCCATTTTCAGTTTTCTCTTTCTGGTACTCATAACAGATGCAAGATATCACAAAATAGTCCTCTAATTTTCTTTTCTACTGTCTTTTTAGTCAATTTTATGGAGATTTTAATTATATAGTCTATTCTGATTTTTTTAAATCTACTTTCATATCTTTATACTTTATAATTTTTATTTCTTATTCTTGAATTGGCCCTTTTAACATATCACCTCTCTGCTCCTGCACAGAGAGGGATATCTCTCTGCAGCTGAAAGGGTTTTACCTTGATTTAAGACTTAATCCCAGCGCCCAGACCTGATCGAGCCCAGCTTGGGACTTGAACCCAAGTGGCTGGAGCTCGAATTCCAGCCAAAATCCTGCTTGGGACTCGAACCCACAATCTCTGGCTTAGGACTTGAACCCAGCCAGAACTCTGTTTGGGACTTGAACCCACACTGCTGGGACTCGAACCCAGCCAAAATCCTGTTTGGGGCCTGAACTTAGACAAAACCAGTTTGCGACTCGAACCCTCGTGGCTAAGGCTCAACCCCAGCCAAAACCCTGCTTGGAGTAGTCAGGACTCGATCCTGGCCAAAACCCTGTCTGGGACTCGAACCCACACAGCCGGGACTTAATCCAAGGTCTGGACCCACTGAGGCTTAGGTTCTTCGTGCCTCAGTGCAGAAAGAATTCAGCGAGAAGCAGAGTGACAGACAAGGATTTATTGGTGTAAGGTACCTGAAAGCGGTGCAAACAAGCAGGTGGGAAAGTTCTGCTCTGCTGCTCCACCCCCTGACTGAATGGGCAGCAATATATAGGATGGTGGAAGACCACGCCCCCCTCAAGTAGGCACAGGTGCAAGACATACATCGTTAATTCCTTCCTCACCAGCCCCCTCCTGTCTCCATCATTACTAATTTATTGACTGTCATAAAATTCTAAGTTGGAAACTATCTTTGTTGAGGTTATTACTTCACTGTCTTGAAGCTTTCATTGCCTAAGACAATACTGACTCTTTATCCTTTGTACACTGGTATTTCTTTTCTTTATCAAAGTGTTAGGATCTCTTCTTTATCCACTGTTTCAAATTTTGGTAATGATAGCACTTGGTGTAGATCTTTTTAATTTCGGTACCTTTAGAGTACCATTTCACTTTGGAGACACTTTTAGGTCCCTCAATTCTTAGAATTTTTCTTTTCTTTAATTCTTTGTTAATTTTTTCATCTCCATTTTCAGTTTTCTCTTTCTGGTACTCATAACAGATGCAAGATATCACAAAATAGTCCTCTAATTTTCTTTTCTACTGTCTTTTTAGTCAATTTTATGGAGATTTTAATTATATAGTCTATTCTGATTTTTTTAAATCTACTTTCATATCTTTATACTTTATAATTTTTATTTCTTATTCTTGAATTGGCCCTTTTAACATATCACCTCTCTGCTCCTGCACAGAGAGGGATATCTCTGCAGCTGAAAGGGTTTTACCTTGATTTAAGACTTAATCCCAGCGCCCAGACCTGATCGAGCCCAGCTTGGGACTTGAACCCAAGTGGCTGGAGCTCGAATTCCAGCCAAAATCCTGCTTGGGACTCGAACCCACAATCTCTGGCTTAGGACTTGAACCCAGCCAGAACTCTGTTTGGGACTTGAACCCACACTGCTGGGACTCGAACCCAGCCAAAATCCTGTTTGGGGCCTGAACTTAGACAAAACCAGTTTGCGACTCGAACCCTCGTGGCTAAGGCTCAACCCCAGCCAAAACCCTGCTTGGAGTAGTCAGGACTCGATCCTGGCCAAAACCCTGTCTGGGACTCGAACCCACACAGCCGGGACTTAATCCAAGGTCTGGACCCACTGAGGCTTAGGTTCTTCGTGCCTCAGTGCAGAAAGAATTCAGCGAGAAGCAGAGTGACAGACAAGGATTTATTGGTGTAAGGTACCTGAAAGCGGTGCAAACAAGCAGGTGGGAAAGTTCTGCTCTGCTGCTCCACCCCCTGACTGAATGGGCAGCAATATATAGGATGGTGGAAGACCACGCCCCCCTCAAGTAGGCACAGGTGCAAGACATACATCGTTAATTCCTTCCTCACCAGCTCCTCCTTCATCACCTGTCCATGCCCAGTCAAGCCTGCTTTACTGAACAAAGAGCAGCTCTCCTGAGTTGTCATCAACTTACTGGCCTCCCAACCTTTCCCAGGTTTCACTCTCCTACCTATCGTCCCCCACTAGGACGCTACCTGTTCTACTCTATCCCTATCTTTATAATTTTTATTTCTTATTCTTGAATTGTCCCTTTTCACATATCACCTCTCTGCCCGTGCAGAGAGAGAGAGGAGAGAGGGATCTCTCTCTGCTGGGGCAGCGACAGCACGGCGTGCCTCCGTCTGCACCGTGCAGAGGGGGAGAGGGGAGGGGAGCGGTGCCCCTCCAGAGCATGATCGATATGAGAGGAGTTCTCTGAAATCTCACCATCCCCAAGGTCCCAAGTTTACAAAGAGAAAATGGGGCATAGAGCCTGCAGTGAAAAGCCTCCCCGGTGCTGTTAGTGAGAAGAGACCCCATAGCAGTTCTCCTGATGAACAGTCTCTGAGTGCTGGAGAAAACATTATTAAACTGGACTAAACTAGGGATCTGACATTCCCACCCCTTTGCCAATATACGAAGACATAAACTTCCAACCATACCGATGTTCAGGAAGCCAAATGCCAAGGGTAAATACCCTTAGAACCACTAGCAGGGCGAGGAGGTGGGTACAGACGAAGAAACACACCCAAACTGGCCCCTGGAGACAAGATGCCTAGCCTCCCTAAAAGCTACAGGATTGCCCATGAAAATGACAATGGGAAATCAAATCCTACCACTCAACTTTGCTGGGGACACAGGTGGACTACAGAAAAATGGGGAAGAGGTTCTGGAGTCAAGAGAATCCCCCATGGCTGTCAGTAAGAATTCAGCGAGAAGCAGAGTGACAGACAAGGATTTATTGGTGTAAGGTACCTGAAAGCGGTGCAAACAAGCAGGTGGGAAAGTTCTGCTCTGCTGCTCCACCCCCTGACTGAATGGGCAGCAATATATAGGATGGTGGAAGACCACGCCCCCCTCAAGTAGGCACAGGTGCAAGACATACATCGTTAATTCCTTCCTCACCAGCTCCTCCTTCATCACCTGTCCATGCCCAGTCAAGCCTGCTTTACTGAACAAAGAGCAGCTCTCCTGAGTTGTCATCAACTTACTGGCCTCCCAACCTTTCCCAGGTTTCACTCTCCTACCTATCGTCCCCCACTAGGACGCTACCTGTTCTACTCTATCCCTATCTTTATAATTTTTATTTCTTATTCTTGAATTGTCCCTTTTCACATATCACCTCTCTGCCCGTGCAGAGAGAGAGAGGAGAGAGGGATCTCTCTCTGCTGGGGCAGCGACAGCACGGCGTGCCTCCGTCTGCACCGTGCAGAGGGGGAGAGGGGAGGGGAGCGGTGCCCCTCCAGAGCATGATCGATATGAGAGGAGTTCTCTGAAATCTCACCATCCCCAAGGTCCCAAGTTTACAAAGAGAAAATGGGGCATAGAGCCTGCAGTGAAAAGCCTCCCCGGTGCTGTTAGTGAGAAGAGACCCCATAGCAGTTCTCCTGATGAACAGTCTCTGAGTGCTGGAGAAAACATTATTAAACTGGACTAAACTAGGGATCTGACATTCCCACCCCTTTGCCAATATACGAAGACATAAACTTCCAACCATACCGATGTTCAGGAAGCCAAATGCCAAGGGTAAATACCCTTAGAACCACTAGCAGGGCGAGGAGGTGGGTACAGACGAAGAAACACACCCAAACTGGCCCCTGGAGACAAGATGCCTAGCCCCCCTAAAAACTCCAGGAGTACCCAGGAAAATGACAATGGGAAATCAAATCCTACCACTCAACTTTGCTGGGGACACAGGTGGACTACAGAAAAATGGGGAAGAGGTTCTGGAGTCAAGAGAATCCCCCATGGCTGTCAGTAAGAATAGACGTGGCAGCAGCCCACAGACTTCGAATGCCACACACACACATACACACCAAAACCATGAGGAGCTAAGCCCAGAGTCGGACACGCCACACCTTAGCCAACATTTGCCGAAGAATTTCCAAGTATCACCAACTTGCAGAGAGCCAATTGCCAAAGAGAAGCTTTCCCAACGCTTGGTCAGGAAAAACAAAACAACAGTAAAGGAGAGACACATTCAATTCAAGGCAAGTTCCTTTGGGATCTGCCTCTTAGAATAATGAAACAAAAAGCCCAACTAAGCCAACGGGACCTAACGAATCTTCAAAGCATGTGCATAGCAGAGGAAACCCTAAGCCAAAGGGAAAGATGAATGGGAATATCTATTGGCAGCCGTCACTGCCCATGAGGAATTTGTGTCTGAAACATAGAAAGAGCTCGTGCAGCTCCATTTCAAAAGCGCAAACATCCCAAGAAATAAAGGGGCCAAAGATCCAAGTGGACATACCTTCCCAAAAGGCATCCAGATTGCCCTAAGGCGCGAGACAAGATGCTCGTTGTCTCTGATGATTAGAGACTGGCCAATCAAAAATCCAGGGAGGTATAATGCCACTGCCCACAGCATGGAGGGCCAGAGTGATCGTCAGACCAAGAGAAGGACAGATCATAAGGCATCTCAGAGAATTATCCTCTAGAAATAAATGGAAATGAAGTGTTTGACACAGTTAAAAACAACAATAAATACCCCATAGCAGTTCTCCTGATGAACAGTCTCTGAGTGCTGGAGAAAACATTATTAAACTGGACTAAACTAGGGATCTGACATTCCCACCCCTTTGCCAATATACGAAGACATAAACTTCCAACCATACCGATGTTCAGGAAGCCAAATGCCAAGGGTAAATACCCTTAGAACCACTAGCAGGGCGAGGAGGTGGGTACAGACGAAGAAACACACCCAAACTGGCCCCTGGAGACAAGATGCCTAGCCTCCCTAAAAGCTACAGGATTGCCCATGAAAATGACAATGGGAAATCAAATCCTACCACTCAACTTTGCTGGGGACACAGGTGGACTACAGAAAAATGGGGAAGAGGTTCTGGAGTCAAGAGAATCCCCCATGGCTGTCAGTAAGAATAGACGTGGCAGCAGCCCACAGACTTCGAATGCCACACACACACATACACACCAAAACCATGAGGAGCTAAGCCCAGAGTCGGACACGCCACACCTTAGCCAACATTTGCCGAAGAATTTCCAAGTATCACCAACTTGCAGAGAGCCAATTGCCAAAGAGAAGCTTTCCCAACGCTTGGTCAGGAAAAACAAAACAACAGTAAAGGAGAGACACATTCAATTCAAGGCAAGTTCCTTTGGGATCTGCCTCTTAGAATAATGAAACAAAAAGCCCAACTAAGCCAACGGGACCTAACGAATCTTCAAAGCATGTGCATAGCAGAGGAAACCCTAAGCCAAAGGGAAAGATGAATGGGAATATCTATTGGCAGCCGTCACTGCCCATGAGGAATTTGTGTCTGAAACATAGAAAGAGCTCGTGCAGCTCCATTTCAAAAGCGCAAACATCCCAAGAAATAAAGGGGCCAAAGATCCAAGTGGACATACCTTCCCAAAAGGCATCCAGATTGCCCTAAGGCGCGGGACAAGATGCTCGTTGTCTCTGATGATTAGAGACTGGCCAATCAAAAATCCAGGGAGGTATAATGCCACTGCCCACAGCATGGAGGGCCAGAGTGATCGTCAGACCAAGAGAAGGACAGATCATAAGGCATCTCAGAGAATTATCCTCTAGAAATAAATGGAAATGAAGTGTTTGACACAGTTAAACAATGACTCACACACTTCATACTTACCCAAAAGATGTTAGGGATGATTTCGCTGATAACATGTATACATGAGTAGATTCATCAAACAGATGACCAAAAACGGACCTATTGAAGAGCACCATTTCAGAAATTCACTCTGCGCCCATAAATAGAAAAGAAGGAAGGTCCATTGAGAGCGGAAGGAGGGTGGGGGCGGGAGGCGGGACAGGGACATGAAGAAATTTGCCGCCTTGTGGCCGAATTTTGCGACAGCAACTCTAAAAGCTGTGTTGTGTGGCCCGCATGTTGAGCCTCTGTGTGACCCCATGTATTGCAGTGGGACAGGCTCCTCTTTCCAAGGGATTTCCCAGGGCAAGCATACTGGAGTGGGTATGGAACCCGCGTCTTCCTGCATGGCAGGTAGATTCTTTCCCAGGGCAGCCACCAGGCAAGCTTCGCTGCCTGGGGTGGGGGGGTGTGGATACAGACCTCCACCCAGGCACTGCGGGGAAACGCTGGTCGCTTGTCCAGGTCAGCCAGTCCTCACCCATCAGAGGTCCAGTGCTGCCGAAAATGGGCGGCCAGGTGGAAGGAACAGGAGTGGGGTCGGGTAGCTCTGGCTTGCCTGTCTGTTTTTCTGGTGGGTTTTCTAATCATTGTATCTAGCCCACGAGTGGGAGGCCACTTCAAGGAGACCCTCTCTGCACAAGCGGAACCCAGGAGTCGGGGAGGGTGGGGTGGTGACTGGAGATAGGGGCCCAGGGACCCCCGGGTGCGGTGGAAGTCTCTGGAAGACTCCACTGGAGGGAGGACGGTCGCCCAGAGCGAAGCCCAGGGTCACAGACCTGTCCAGGAGCAGCTGTGGATTAGTCCAGGTCCTGCTCGGAGGCACTCAGGGCCAGCTCTGACCAGGAAGTGGGTTAGGGGTGGTGGGCGTTCTGCAAGGAGGGCTCCCGGGCCCGCCCAGACAGGCCCGGAGCCCTGGGAGGGGCCTGTGAACAAGCTCCCTCTCTCGCCAGCTGGCACAGTGTTGATTAGGATCCAGATGAATATCAGCCGCGGAGAGAGGTCAGTGGAAGGGTCAGAGGTCCCTTGGGCGTGGCCACGCAGGAGTCCACGCTCGCTAGGCTCACCGCAGGCCTGGAGGGGTGGAGGCAGGGATTCCCGCGGCATCCTGAGAACCAGCGGACAGCAAAGGTGGCCGGGGAGTGCCGCCAAATAACCGTCGAGGCAGGGTCCGGATGGCAGGGAGTTTTTGTCTGTTTGTTTTTTACAGATCAGAGATGGGGGAGGAGAGGAGACCAACTAAAGAGGCCTGTTCATCTTGCAAATGTCTCCTGGAATGGCCAGTCTCAGGCAGGGGGATGTGTTCATTCCCCGCTTCCTGGAGTTTCCAGGAGGGCCGGGGAAATGAACAAAGGCATTTGAACAGTCGGGCGAAAAGGGGCAGGATTCTCTGAGGTGGCCCAGTTTGTGAGATCAGAATCACAAAGGCAACGGAGAGCTAGTCCAAGACACAGCTCCACCGGGCCGTCGCTCCGTCTGACTCTTGGCGGCCCCGTGGACAGTGGACCGCCAGGCTCCTCTCTCCGTGGAAATCTCCTGGCAGGAATCCTGGAGTGGGCTGCCGTTGCCTCCTGCCGGGGACAGATGAGGGTCTCGTCCAAATCAGACGCAGGGAGATCGGACGGAGAAGCGGGACGAGGTGGGGGACGGGGCTGGGGGCTGCTAGCGTGGTTGCCATGGGACCCAGAGGGTAAGTGGGAGGGGACGTGCCCCCTTGGGGCCGGCTCAGGCTGAGGAGGGGGGCGGGACATCCCTGGGGGGTGGGAGAGGGCTGGGGGGCATCCACCATGGGTAGGGTCCCGGAAGCAGTCCACTGTTGGCTTCTCCAATGCACACGTGGTCCCTTTGACTTGAACGCACCCATGTCACACTCCCGTTCCCCCGTGGAACGTTCTCGAGCCAGAAAGAGAGCCCTGACACCTGGCCCCACAGGCATGGGCCCTGAGGACAGAATTGGAGTGGAGCAGACCAGAGAGTCCCACGTCCTTGATTCCATCTGGAGGAATTCTCGGAGTGGCCAACCCATGGAGAAAGAAGCAACCCAGCGTTTTCAAAGGCGGCGGAGGGGACGCTGGGTGACTGGTTATCCGGAAGGGAGGGCTTCCCTGGTGGCTCGGATGGTAAAGAATCCGCCCGCCTGCCCGTGCAGGAGCCGCGGGGTCCACCCCTGGATTGGGAAGATCCCCTGGAGAAGGGAATAACCACCCACTCCAGTCTTCTTGCCTGGAGAATGCCAGGGACAGAGGAACCCGGCAGGCTACAGTCCACGGGGTCGCCAAGACTCAGACGCGACTGAGCGACTTAGGACGAGAGAGGGGCTCATTCAGCTTCAAAGGTGGCCTTGTTTCTGCGCTGACACTGCGTGCGGGTTGGGACGAGACAGGCTTCAAGCTCAGGGCCATCGCTTGCTTGCAGGATGGCTGAGCAGGAAGCAGGAGGACTTCCCTCCTCCCTTAGGTCAGCAGTGGGGGTCAGAGTCAGCAGGGGGCATCAGGGACCCTGCGGGAAGGAGCCCCCCGCCATCGTTCGCCCTCCACAAGGAAGAAGGGCCCTGCGCCGACAATGGGAGTGGGTGCGAGGGGGAAGGCTCCAGGAGCTGGATCCGCAGAACCTGGACCTCCCCTGGGGCACCCAGAGAGGACCGCCCTGCCCACGCCTGCTCATGGGACTAGGGAGCCCTGGATGGAAGAGAACAAACTGGTGCCTTGTCAAATCCAGACCATCGGTGGAGGCTGCTGCAGCAGCAGCTGCTTCCCTTGCCTGACCCCACCCACCGCCTCCTTCCTCCAGGCTCAGCTCTCAGGGTCCCTCCTCCGTGCAGCGCTCCAGCGGCCTCTCCATGGCCAGGCAGGGAAAGCTGTGCTTCATCTCTAGGGGGTGTCCGACTCCTCACTTGGGACCCCATGGACTCTGGAGCCTGCCAGGCTCCCATGGGGTTCTCCAGGCACGAATACTGGGGTGGGCTCGCATTTCCTTCTCCAGGGGAATCTTCCCAAACCAAGGATCAAATCTGCGTCTCCTGGATTGCAGGCAGATTCTTCACCAGCTGAGGCCACACAAGGGAGCAGGGCCCAGGTCCCAGGCATGCTTGCGGCCCAAACGCTCTTGCTTAGGAGCAGCAGGTACATCCCACACAGAAAGACCAGGACATCATTCAGGGTGACAGCCGCTGGACTTCCCAAGCCTGGGTGACAGCTACTTCTAGAACATCTTGGCGTAGGGTATTTGTTGTTAAATGGCATGTGGATCTCGTGTGTGTGTGTGTGAGTTGCTCAGTCATATCTGACTCTTGGCAGCCCTATGGACTGCAGCACGCCAGGCTTCCCTGTGCCACACTATCTCCTGGAGCTTGCTCCAGCTCATGTCCACTGAAGTGGTGATGCCATCCAACCATCTCATCCCCAGTCGTCCCCTTCTCCCCCTGCGCTCAGTCTTTCCCAGCATCGGGGTCTTTTCCCAGGAGCCCTATCATCAGGTGGCCAAAGTATTGTAGCTTCAGCACCAGTCCTTCCACTGACTATCCGGAGCTGATTTCCTTTAGGATTGACTGCTTTGGTCTCCTGGCGGTCCAAGGGAGGGAGAAAGGGAGCGAACTAGGGAGAACTGGAGGGAGGGAGGGACAGAGAGAAGGAGAAGTCTCTTAGGCAGATGGTGGGGAGGAGGAGCTGAGCCCCATTTCACAATCTCCACCGGGGACCCTGGGTTGTGCAGGGTGGGGCAGAGGGGAGAACAGGGGGCCAGTGAGGGGCATCAGGCAGGGAGGAGGGAAGGCCATGTGAGGGATGGGAGGTGGAGGAAGCAGGGAGGGAGCAGGCGGGGCCAGGAGGGAAAGAGGAGCCCTGGGTGCTGTTGGTCAGGTCAGTTGGTCAGTAGGTGAGGGGACAACCAGCCCCTGCAACAGTGACTGAGAAACTAGAGTTCTTCCTAGATGGGTGTGGGGGCCCCCTGCAGCTGTTTCCATTAGTAGCTCAGTCATGCCTCTTGGCCACCCACCAGGCTCCACTGTCCATGCGATTCTCCAGGCAAGAATACTGAAGTGGGTTGCCATGCCCTCCTCCAGGGGATCTTCGGGCATGGGCAGGTGGGTTCTTTATCATGGAGCCACCAGGAAACCAGCCACCAGAGGAGTTCCCCACCCCCCACTCGCACCACTGACCACCAGGAGCTGTGGCATTTATCCACTGTGTCCTTTGGCCTGCAGCCAGGACTGGGGGAACGGTGGGCAGGGGCGGGGACAAGACACTTCACGGTGTGGATGACTGAGCGAGAGGAGCACACAGGGATTGGGGAGGGCGAGGGGATGACCGTCCTGGGCTGTGGTGACCTTGGGGCCAGCGTCAGGGGCAGGTGGCTCTGCCGGGGTGGATGTGCCCTAGGGCCCCACAGCCACTCACTAAGGCCATACCCCCTAGTCACGGTTGGACAAGGGTCCCTCAGGGCACAAGGGCCAGACACTTCAGTGGAGGACAGGGACCAGAGGGACCAAATGGGATCAAAGGCTTCAGTGGGGGAAGGCCTGCTGCAATGTTTCAGCGCCCTTTCCCCGCCTCCTTCTTTGGCTCAGCCCCAGGCTTGCCTTCTCCCAGGTAAAAGCCTCCCTGCTCCAGCACCGAAATTTTGCGCAAAATTTCTATGCGCTCGTTATCCGCATCAGATTACATTTTGCAGCTGCCGGGAGTGGGTTCCAAAGGACCGACTTTTGCTGTAGACTGTCGTGGCTCAAGATCTCTGCCACTCCATCACTAGACAAGGTTGCCAGACAAAATGCAGGGCATCCAATTCAGCTTGTCAGATAAACAAAAATTACGTGAACAATAGTCTCTGTTGTTAGTTGTTACCAGAAGCTGAGGGAGAACCAGGAAAGTTTTAGAAGTAGATAGTAGGATGGTTGCAGGAAACTGTGAATGCAGTTAATGCCACAGTAGTGGTTAAAATGGGAAACTTTTTCAGTTTTACCAACTTAAAAAAATGAATGTAATATACCCCAGACTCTTTTTTTTTTTTTTTAACATTTATTTATTTATTTATTTATTGGGAGGGAGGGGGGTGGGCGGGCCACTTCTATTGGTCTTTCATTTGTCTATTTTCATCCATCTTTGTTCTTTGGCCCGTGTGGGCCTCCCATCGCGGTGGCCTCTGTTGTCGCAGAGCACCAGCTCTGGGCACATGCGCTCCAGAGCTCCGGCTCGGTAATTGGACACATTAATCCAGCCGCCCCGCAGCACGTGGGATCTTCCCAGGCCAGTGATGGAACCGACGCCCCTTGCACTGCAAGGCGGTGTCCTTACCCAGACCACCAGGGAAGCCCTACCCCAGACTCTTAAATGGGTGAATTTTATGGCGTGTGAGTTATAATTTAGGAATAGTGTTAAAAAAAAATAAATAAATAAAACCTATCAGTGGCCTGTCTGTAATTCAACCTGAGTGGACCTCCGGCATTTTCACTTGCTGATTCTGGAAGCCTTACTCGGCGCCAGGCACACAGCTCCGTACTCTCCGGCTCGCCACGCGGCGGCGCTGTGGAGCGCGGGCCCCCGGGCCGGGTCGGCTCTGGCCGCGCGGCGGCGCTGTGGGCGGCGGGCGCCCGGCCGGCGCGGCCTCTCTGCGGGTGGGAGGCGGGGCTGCGCGGCCGCACTTCCGCGTGTGTGGAGGCCCGGGATAGGGCGGCATGGAGGATGGCGCCGCTCCTGCTGCAGCTGGCGGTGCTCGGCGCGGCGCTGGCGGCCGCGGCCCTGATTCTGGTGAGGACGGGTAGGGGACGGACACGGGCCTGAGCTCACGGCTGTCCTGGCTCGGCCCCCAGGCGCCCTCTCTGCGCGGTCCGCTCTTGGACGTGTCCTCGCACCAGGCTTCCCCCAAGCCTTGACCCCAGAATCTCCTCTGCCAGCATCTCACGCCCCTTTCCTTCCGTTCTTAATGTTTATTTTGGAGCTCCATCTCCCTGCGTGCCCAGAGCCTACCGCCTGTGTACCCTGGGACATGCCCACCCTGCCTTCTCTCGGCCCCCTGTTCCCGGACCACCTGCCCACCCGCGCTCTCAGCCCCGACCTCTCCGAGATTTCCTCCGGGGTCTTCAGTCGCTGCAGCTCTGGCCCCACCCGGGGAGGTCTTGAGCCTCTAGAAGGTGTGTGCTTTCTAGATACTTTCCCAATAGCTCTGATCCAAGACAGCTGTTACAGAGTGGATAAATCAGCGGATCCGGAAGACCAGCGTGGTCAAGGCCTGGTGCCCCCAAATGCCTGGGGGTCGTTATGCCCCGGAGTTCAGTACTTAAGTATACTTCCTCTCAATGAGGCAGTACAGGGGTCTTGCAACTCGGGTTTTCTTTGCCTTTACTGTGAAAACACAGAAACATTGTAACACTTTCTGATCCATAAGTAATAGAGTATTTGCCAAGTGAGCTTTCTCCCCTATAATTTGGAATGGGCTTGACTTCTAGTTAGTCCAGGGGGAGAATTCCGCTTCCTTGACGCTGAGGTTAGCAGCCTAGGAGGGCCACTTGGCTCGCTTGCCGGAATTTACAGCTTAGAGATAGCTTAGATAGTGTACCCTGATATCTTTGCTGTGTGTGTCTGTGTGGGAAAGGAGTTCTGTTTTTCTCTTACAGTATATAGAGTTTTTTGTTTTTTTGGAGGTTCTCGGTGGAGCAGAGCTTGACAGAATCCTAGGTTGAATGAATCTGCCGCGCGTTGATTCTGTGGCACAGATTTAAATGTGTGTGTTATGAGGTTGTACTGGAAGTATTTGATCCTATTAGCTCATAGTGGTTGTAAGAACTTCCATTTATTGAATACTTCCAATATGTTGGGTATGGTATTCAGCTTTTGACTGGGATTATTTCATTTGATCTTTGAAACAGCAACTGATAGAAATATTATCATTAGTTTTCATTGACCCATTGGGGGTTGTAAATGGAACTTTTTAGTCATTTGAATGCACCAGGCTTCCCCCAAGCCTTGACCCCAGAATCTCCTCTGCCAGCATCTCACGCCCCTTTCCTTCCGTTCTTAATGTTTATTTTGGAGCTCCATCTCCCTGCGTGCCCAGAGCCTACCGCCTGTGTACCCTGGGACATGCCCACCCTGCCTTCTCTCGGCCCCCTGTTCCCGGACCACCTGCCCACCCGCGCTCTCAGCCCCGACCTCTCCGAGATTTCCTCCGGGGTCTTCAGTCGCTGCAGCTCTGGCCCCACCCGGGGAGGTCTTGAGCCTCTAGAAGGTGTGTGCTTTCTAGATACTTTCCCAATAGCTCTGATCCAAGACAGCTGTTACAGAGTGGATAAATCAGCGGATCCGGAAGACCAGCGTGGTCAAGGCCTGGTGCCCCCAAATGCCTGGGGGTCGTTATGCCCCGGAGTTCAGTACTTAAGTATACTTCCTCTCAATGAGGCAGTACAGGGGTCTTGCAACTCGGGTTTTCTTTGCCTTTACTGTGAAAACACAGAAACATTGTAACACTTTCTGATCCATAAGTAATAGAGTATTTGCCAAGTGAGCTTTCTCCCCTATAATTTGGAATGGGCTTGACTTCTAGTTAGTCCAGGGGGAGAATTCCGCTTCCTTGACGCTGAGGTTAGCAGCCTAGGAGGGCCACTTGGCTCGCTTGCCGGAATTTACAGCTTAGAGATAGCTTAGATAGTGTACCCTGATAACTTTGCTGTGTGTGTCTGTGTGGGAAAGGAGTTCTGTTTTTCTCTTACAGTATATAGAGTTTTTTGTTTTTTTGGAGGTTCTCGGTGGAGCAGAGCTTGACAGAATCCTAGGTTGAATGAATCTGCCGCGCGTTGATTCTGTGGCACAGATTTAAATGTGTGTGTTATGAGGTTGTACTGGAAGTATTTGATCCTATTAGCTCATAGTGGTTGTAAGAACTTCCATTTATTGAATACTTCCAATATGTTGGGTATGGTATTCAGCTTTTGACTGGGATTATTTCATTTGATCTTTGAAACAGCAACTGATAGAAATATTATCATTAGTTTTCATTGACCCATGTTGGAAAGATGGGCTTATGTAGGCACATGTCACCCAACGAGTGGAACTTTGGTTTCTTTTAGATGCCAGAGCAGGAAATCATTACAGAATGCCTCAGGTTTGTTTCACATATATTCCCCATTGTTTCTTCACCCTGCTTCCTTTCTGAATTAAATTTGAAACAAATCCAAGATGTAACATCTTTGTCTGTGAATGTTAATCATTTATTTCTGAGGTTAGGGGCCCCTTTTAAAAGCAGAATCTCAGTTGGGTTATTGCAGTTTTAAGTTTAACATTGTTCAGTGATTTAAAATACACCATCAGTTCAAACGTCTCGTGTGTGTGTGTTAGTATAACTGGTTTGTTCCATTCAGTATTCACACGCATTTAACACTAGATTAGTGTGGCTCAAGTCTCAAACAGGTCTCGTGTTTTGTTTGTTTGTTTTTGTTTTTCATAAGCGGTCGTTTGTCCTGTATAATTTCTCACAATCTGGATTATACTGACTGCATCTGTTTAGTGACTTTTGACATCTTGCTCTGTCCCCTGAATTTCCTGTAGACTGCTCGTTACGGGTAGTGATCTGATGAAATGCATATTTGAGTTTAACCAGGAGAAGTGTGAGTGACACTGATCACTCCTTCTGTGTCATATCAGGAAGTGTGTAATGTCTGATTTGCTTTGGTGTTAAGTGGAATTCACGGGTTCAGGAGTTGTTAGCTTGACCCAGCAATTATAAAGCTTGTCATTAACCTAATGGTTTTAGTAACCATCGATGATCCCTGCCTAAATCCAGTGTTTCCCTGGCAGTGACTGAGTGGAGTGTTCTAATTATATCATTCCTTCTTCATGTGTTACCTAGAATTTTATGATAAAAAATTTTCATCCTCAGCTATTCAACTACCCTGTCAGATATAAACAGTGTAGTATCTTTCATATATAAAAGGTAAGATAAAGGGCAGGTTTTCAAAATAATGAGATCGTTCCCTGACACCTTACAAAGGTGACTAGTTTATTTTATTTTCAGTATTCTTATAAAGTTTTCATGTGTTTTAACACTTTGCAATAGTTATTCTTTTTGATACTTAAGTTGTCCCATTGGAACAGTGGGAGCCTGTCAAATTGGCTGCTTTGTCATAATGCTGGTAGCTTTCTAGTTTTCTGGTCTGACTGCTACTCCACTTTGTGTATTTTCTGCCTGGACCTGAATCGGCCATTCCTCTTAGGAGTACTGGTTACTTTTTCATAGGAAATAGAATTCAATTGCCTCAGGTTTGTTTCACATATATTCCCCATTGTTTCTTCACCCTGCTTCCTTTCTGAATTAAATTTGAAACAAATCCAAGATGTAACATCTTTGTCTGTAAATGTTAATCATTTATTTCTGAGGTTAGGGGCCCCTTTTAAAAGCAGAATCTCAGTTGGGTTATTGCAGTTTTAAGTTTAACATTGTTCAGTGATTTAAAATACACCATCAGTTCAAACGTCTCGTGTGTGTGTGTTAGTATAACTGGTTTGTTCCATTCAGTATTCACACGCATTTAACACTAGATTAGTGTGGCTCAAGTCTCAAACAGGTCTCGTGTTTTGTTTGTTTGTTTTTGTTTTTCATAAGCGGTCGTTTGTCCTGTATAATTTCTCACAATCTGGATTATACTGACTGCATCTGTTTAGTGACTTTTGACATCTTGCTCTGTCCCCTGAATTTCCTGTAGACTGCTCGTTACGGGTAGTGATCTGATGAAATGCATATTTGAGTTTAACCAGGAGAAGTGTGAGTGACACTGATCACTCCTTCTGTGTCATATCAGGAAGTGTGTAATGTCTGATTTGCTTTGGTGTTAAGTGGAATTCACGGGTTCAGGAGTTGTTAGCTTGACCCAGCAATTATAAAGCTTGTCATTAACCTAATGGTTTTAGTAACCATCGATGATCCCTGCCTAAATCCAGTGTTTCCCTGGCAGTGACTGAGTGGAGTGTTCTAATTATATCATTCCTTCTTCATGTGTTACCTAGAATTTTATGATAAAAAATTTTCATCCTCAGCTATTCAACTACCCTGTCAGATATAAACAGTGTAGTATCTTTCATATATAAAAGGTAAGATAAAGGGCAGGTTTTCAAAATAATGAGATCGTTCCCTGACACCTTACAAAGGTGACTAGTTTATTTTATTTTCAGTATTCTTATAAAGTTTTCATGTGTTTTAACACTTTGCAATAGTTATTCTTTTTGATACTTAAGTTGTCCCATTGGAACAGTGGGAGCCTGTCAAATTGGCTGCTTTGTCATAATGCTGGTAGCTTTCTAGTTTTCTGGTCTGACTGCTACTCCACTTTGTGTATTTTCTGCCTGGACCTGAATCGGCCATTCCTCTTAGGAGTACTGGTTACTTTTTCATAGGAAATAGAATTCAATGGCCATGGTCAGGCATTTGGGGTTCCAGAGCACACTGCCTTCTCTCACACTAATCAGAAACACATTCAATTTCAATATGTACCCGGTAGAATATTATAAACCGAATTACAAGTGAGTGACATTCCAAAAGTTGGTGATCGTTTTTGAAAGCAGAAAGGATATCCGTAGAAACAGTACTACAGAGAAGGGTACTTCCAAAGGCAGCTCCCAGGTGAATCTGGAAGGGGCTGTGAATGGGGCAGTGTGTAGTGCCTACAGGCTCCCAGTTTGATACCCGACTCCAAAAAAGACTGTATTTTGACCTCAGATCTGGAGTGAGTATACATTCTTAAGCATTGTTGGTCCTTACTCCAGGATTCAGGAACTCTCTGACCCTGGGGCCTCCTGGTCCTGAATGAGAGGCCTGGCCTCACCCACATGCTCTGCCTGCCTTGTGTCCTTGCTCACATAAGCTCCAGAGGGAGATGGGGCCAGGGGGGCTTTAGGGCATCTCGGAGTAGGTGGCGCTTCTGACTTTTCTCTCTTAGATCTGAGATGACAGAAGGCTGGGACGTGACGGGAGATAGCCTCATGGGGCATCAGTACCTTAATAAGGGAAAAAAGGACAATAATAATCAGTTTACAAGGAGACCACTGTGACTGGTGTGAAGTTTGAAGTCCCCTTCAGACCGTTGTTAATGGACTGAAACAGGAAATATTTCACTCCAGTGGGGGGAAAATCACGTAAACAATGTATTTAACATAACATGTGTTTAAAAAGGTCAACACAGGCTTCCCTGGTGGTCCAGTGGGTAAGGACACCGCCTTGCAGTGCAAGGGGCGCCGATTCGATCCTGGCTTGGGAAGATCCCATGTGCTGTGGAGCGGCTGGACCGATGTGTCCAATTACTTTAAATATCTTGAAAAAGTTTTTTTCATTTTTTTGTTTAACACTTTGCAATAGTTATTCTTTGATACTTAAGTTGTCCCATTGGAACAGTGGGAGCCTGGTTTTATAATGCTGGTAGCTTTCTAGTTTTCTGGTCTGACTGCTACTCCACTTTGTGTATTTTCTGCCTGGACCTGAATCGGCCATTCCTCTTAGGAGTACTGGTTACTTTTTCATAGGAAATAGAATTCAATGGCCATGGTCAGGCATTTGGGGTTCCAGAGCACACTGCCTTCTCTCACACTAATCAGAAACACATTCAATTTCAATATGTACCCGGTAGAATATTATAAACCGAATTACAAGTGAGTGACATTCCAAAAGTTGGTGATCGTTTTGAAAGCAGAAAGGATATCCGTAGAAACAGTACTACAGAGAAGGGTACTTCCAAAGGCAGCTCCCAGGTGAATCTGGAAGGGGCTGTGAATGGGGCAGTGTGTAGTGCCTACAGGCTCCCAGTTTGATACCCGACTCCAAAAAAGACTGTATTTTGACCTCAGATCTGGAGTGAGTATACATTCTTAAGCATTGTTGGTCCTTACTCCAGGATTCAGGAACTCTCTGACCCTGGGGCCGCCTGGTCCTGAATGAGAGGCCTGGCCTCACCCACATGCTCTGCCTGCCTTGTGTCCTTGCTCACATAAGCTCCAGAGGGAGATGGGGCCAGGGGGGCTTTAGGGCATCTCGGAGTAGGTGGCGCTTCTGACTTTTCTCTCTTAGATCTGAGATGACAGAAGGCTGGGACGTGACGGGAGATAGCCTCATGGGGCATCAGTACCTTAATAAGGGAAAAAAGGACAATAATAATCAGTTTACAAGGAGACCACTGTGACTGGTGTGAAGTTTGAAGTCCCCTTCAGACCGTTGTTAATGGACTGAAACAGGAAATATTTCACTCCAGTGGGGGGAAAATCACGTAAACAATGTATTTAACATAACATGTGTTTAAAAAGGTCAACACAGGCTTCCCTGGTGGTCCAGTGGGTAAGGACACCGCCTTGCAGTGCAAGGGGCGCCGATTCGATCCCTGGCTTGGGAAGATCCCATGTGCTGTGGAGCGGCTGGACCGATGTGTCCAATTACTGAGCCTGAGCTCTGGAGCGCATGCGCCCAGAGCTGGTGCTCTGCGACAACAGAGGCCACTGCGATGGTAGGCCCACATGGTCCAAAGAACAAAGATGGATGAAAAATGGACAAATGAAAGACCAGTAGAAGTGGCCCGCCTGCTCCCCTCCCTCCCCAACCCACCCCCACCAAAATAAATAAATAAATAAATCTTTTAAAAAAATAAATAAAAATAAAAAGGTCAACACAATTTCTTATGAACACGTCTGCTTTTAGATTTCCTTTGTTGCATTTATAACTGCTACAGAGATGCCAAACCTTCATCGACATGAAGAAGAGAAGTTCTTCTTAAACGACAGGGGCCAGAGGGAAGCCTTACCCAGCATTGGGGACCCACCTACCAAACAGCTTTCTGTGGTCGTGCCTTCATACAACGAAGAAAAACGGTGTAAGCTCTACTTGATTTTCTGGCGGGGGATGATTTGGGAAGAAAAGGAGATTTAAATAGCCCGAATGTTGATCCTTGTGGGCTGTGGAGAGTGTGGACAGTCGACGGTTGTGGATTAGAAGAGCAAGGATGGGTGTCAGCAGCCGGGTCAAGTCTGGGGCTGAAGTGCTGTAGAGCAGTGATGAGCCAGCAAAGACAGGCATTCCAGGTAGAGACGGCGCCTGGGGGAGCCGTGCAGAAGGGACCTGTTAGGTTATTCAGGCTTCTTTGATCCCTAAACCGTGTGCTGGGATAAAGTCATTTTCAAAAACAATTTTTAACATTTGTGTTTCTTTTAGTGCCTGTAATGATGGATGAAGCGCTGGGCTATCTGGAGGAGAGACTAGTGTTTTCTCTGATGTCTGATTAAACTGTGACTGGTGTGAAGTTTGAAGTCCCCTTCAGGCCGTTGTTAATGGACTGAAACAGGAAATATTTCACTCCAGTGGGGGGAAAATCACGTAAACAATGTATTTAACATAACATGTGTTTAAAAAGGTCAACACAGGCTTCCCTGGTGGTCCAGTGGGTAAGGACACCGCCTTGCAGTGCAAGGGGCGCCGATTCGATCCCTGGCTTGGGAAGATCCCATGTGCTGTGGAGCGGCTGGACCGATGTGTCCAATTACTGAGCCTGAGCTCTGGAGCGCATGCGCCCAGAGCTGGTGCTCTGCGACAACAGAGGCCACTGCGATGGTAGGCCCACATGGTCCAAAGAACAAAGATGGATGAAAAATGGACAAATGAAAGACCAATAGAAGTGGCCCGCCTGCTCCCCTCCCTCCCCAACCCACCCCCACCAAAATAAATAAATAAATAAATCTTTTAAAAAAATAAATAAAAATAAAAAGGTCAACACAATTTCTTATGAACACGTCTGCTTTTAGATTTCCTTTGTTGCATTTATAACTGCTACAGAGATGCCAAACCTTCATCGACATGAAGAAGAGAAGTTCTTCTTAAACGACAGGGGCCAGAGGGAAGCCTTACCCAGCATTGGGGACCCACCTACCAAACAGCTTTCTGTGGTCGTGCCTTCATACAACGAAGAAAAACGGTGTAAGCTCTACTTGATTTTCTGGCGGGGGATGATTTGGGAAGAAAAGGAGATTTAAATAGCCCGAATGTTGATCCTTGTGGGCTGTGGAGAGTGTGGACAGTCGACGGTTGTGGATTAGAAGAGCAAGGATGGGTGTCAGCAGCCGGGTCAAGTCTGGGGCTGAAGTGCTGTAGAGCAGTGATGAGCCAGCAAAGACAGGCATTCCAGGTAGAGACGGCGCCTGGGGGAGCCGTGCAGAAGGGACCTGTTAGGTTATTCAGGCTTCTTTGATCCCTAAACCGTGTGCTGGGATAAAGTCATTTTCAAAAACAATTTTTAACATTTGTGTTTCTTTTAGTGCCTGTAATGATGGATGAAGCGCTGGGCTATCTGGAGGAGAGACAGGTATCGTGTTTTCTCTGATGTCTGATTAAACTAGAGTAGTTCCCCAAGCCGGCGACCCCAGGCCGGATCTACTGTGAGAGGCAGTGCTGGCCATTCTTCGGCTGTCGTGCTCCTGGCTTCTCCGCTCAGTGTGTGGCCTTGGCCTTTTTAC
The DNA here is from genome assembly GCA_022376925.1 of Tragulus kanchil. NCBI lineage: Eukaryota > Metazoa > Chordata > Mammalia > Artiodactyla > Tragulidae > Tragulus > Tragulus kanchil. Next base: position 67,629,932 of record JAIOJX010000003.1, on the reverse strand, counting down.
CCTTTATATACTTGGTACAGTTACATTTTGTAAGTGTGTTTTGTACACGTCCATTTATATTCATATTTATACACATCAGGACAGAAAACACGAGTGTTGTTAGGCTTCCTTACAGCTTGATTAGAATTCTTGATAGCGGTCACGCCGAATGGTAGTGTGTTATTTCTGCTTCTTGCAGAAACAAGATCCCACATTCACTTATGAAGTGATCGTGGTCGATGACGGCAGCAAAGACCAGACTTCAAAGGTGAGTCGACTGAGGAACCAGCAGAGAGGAGGAGACGGAAGATTCAGAAGAGGACACGTCTGGTGCGACCCTCCGTTGACAGCGAGGAATTCAGGGAGAAGATTTAGGGGAAATGGTGTAGGATACAGACAGCTTCTCTGGGGAACAAGGTTGGCTGCTGACAAGTAAACAGGTCATGAAGTCCAGTCACAGAGGTGTAACCGTCAGTGAGTACCTGGGTTTTATTTGGTTTTCTCTAGAAGCTCTGTAGCTCAGGCAGAGGAGTTGAGAGAGTGAGAGGCGGGTACTGCCTGTTTCGGAGTCTTCTCTGCAGGAAAGTGCACTGTGGCCTCAGCCCAGTAGGTCAGTGTGGGATCTTGGTCCCAGGGGTCCGGGCCACCTACCTTGTGGGCTGTGGAGAGTGTGGACAGTCGACGGTTGTGGATTAGAAGAGCAAGGATGGGTGTCAGCAGCCGGGTCAAGTCTGGGGCTGAAGTGCTGTAGAGCAGTGATGAGCCAGCAAAGACAGGCATTCCAGGTAGAGACGGCGCCTGGGGGAGCCGTGCAGAAGGGACCTGTTAGGTTATTCAGGCTTCTTTGATCCCTAAACCGTGTGCTGGGATAAAGTCATTTTCAAAAACAATTTTTAACATTTGTGTTTCTTTTAGTGCCTGTAATGATGGATGAAGCGCTGGGCTATCTGGAGGAGAGACAGGTATCGTGTTTTCTCTGATGTCTGATTAAACTAGAGTAGTTCCCCAAGCCGGCGACCCCAGGCCGGATCTACTGTGAGAGGCAGTGCTGGCCATTCTTCGGCTGTCGTGCTCCTGGCTTCTCCGCTCAGTGTGTGGCCTTGGCCTTTTTACCCTTTATATACTTGGTACAGTTACATTTTGTAAGTGTGTTTTGTACACGTCCATTTATATTCATATTTATACACATCAGGACAGAAAACACGAGTGTTGTTAGGCTTCCTTACAGCTTGATTAGAATTCTTGATAGCGGTCACGCCGAATGGTAGTGTGTTATTTCTGCTTCTTGCAGAAACAAGATCCCACATTCACTTATGAAGTGATCGTGGTCGATGACGGCAGCAAAGACCAGACTTCAAAGGTGAGTCGACTGAGGAACCAGCAGAGAGGAGGAGACGGAAGATTCAGAAGAGGACACGTCTGGTGCGACCCTCCGTTGACAGCGAGGAATTCAGGGAGAAGATTTAGGGGAAATGGTGTAGGATACAGACAGCTTCTCTGGGGAACAAGGTTGGCTGCTGACAAGTAAACAGGTCATGAAGTCCAGTCACAGAGGTGTAACCGTCAGTGAGTACCTGGGTTTTATTTGGTTTTCTCTAGAAGCTCTGTAGCTCAGGCAGAGGAGTTGAGAGAGTGAGAGGCGGGTACTGCCTGTTTCGGAGTCTTCTCTGCAGGAAAGTGCACTGTGGCCTCAGCCCAGTAGGTCAGTGTGGGATCTTGGTCCCAGGGGTCCGGCAGCTTCTCTGGGCCACCATAACCAGCCGTGGGTGTCATCTGGTCACAAAGAGGCAGCAACTGGAATAGCGGTGTTTCAGCCCAAATCAGAAACCCAGCTTATGTTAGCTTTGTCTTGGAATTCAAGTTAATGTTTGTTCTGACCTTTATATAATTTAACAGGTAGCTTTTAAATACTGCCAGAAATACGGGAGTGACAAAGTACGGGTGATAACACTGGTGAAGAACCGTGGGAAAGGCGGAGCCATTAGGATGGTAATAACCTAATTTCAACGTTTTTATCTGAAATACGAAGGTATTTTGAATAGCCTTTTTAGTAGATTATAGTGCATGTATATTCTGTAACTGGCCAGTTGGATACCAGCCATTCATATAAGTGGTAAATGGCTTTTAAAATAACCTCATACATATATGCATATATAATGTGATCATAATTAAAAAAAAATATGTCATAGCTGTGATATGCTGGGTGATTCAGGAGGAAGTCTTCATCTTAATCTGTAGTTAACTGGAGGCCCTTGATGCTAGAATTGGGAGTGTTGCCCACATTCAGGAAACCCCCTTAGTGTGTATCACTGAAATAGTTAATCCTTTGTTTTCTTTTATTTTAATCACAAACTTATACAGCTACAGATTTTGTACCTGGTAATGTTTTCTCTTTTTGAAAACTTTATGTATGATGTTTTGATGTTAAATACAACTTTTTATTTTGCCTTTTCACCCATATTCTAATGCGCATAATAAAAAGACATCACAGTTACTAATTAGTAGCTTAATAGATGATCAAATTTCTGTCTAGATTTGCATATGTGTATCTTATCTATCATCACACTGTTAAGTGACATCAAAGCCATATTCTACTGCAGCAAACCATGCATGTATTTATACTTAAGAAGCAGAGTATGCACTCAAATGCACCCTGAAATTAAGACTTGAGGCTGAGTGACGTATGCACTGGCAGAACCCTATTCTGCCCAAAAGACTGATCAATTCAAAATTGAGTCGCGTAAGTTTGTAAGTGTCGGATGCCTAAAATAACATTTGAATATATGCATACTCCCTAAATTTTAGTGGCATTCCACTTCTCTTTATTCAACAATCAATTTAAAATATCGTAGATTCCGTAGTAAAAAGTACTAAAGGTCGGTCATGTTATGATGCATTTCACAGCAGAGGCGTCTGTGTTGTTTGTCCGTTCTCTCCGTGAACACGTTCTCCATATGCTGCCCTAGGGAGCCCTGCTCCCTTTAAGCACCACTGTACACACATAGTGCAGATAGAATATTTATAGTGGGTATTTTACCTTTTTATTCTTACTGATGTGACATATCTGTATCCACATCTATTTTCTCATCTTAATATTTTCCAAGGTAATAATAGTGTGACCTCACAAAGTTTATAAAATCATGAAATGGACACTGGATACTTCAAGAATGAGCTTATCAGTTGTTTTCAGACAATATTGGCCTCGTTCTGCCACATATGCATAATATTTCATCTCGTGATAGTTTTGGCTTTTAAAATAACCTCATACATATATGCATATATAATGTGATCATAATTAAAAAAAAATATGTCATAGCTGTGATATGCTGGGTGATTCAGGAGGAAGTCTTCATCTTAATCTGTAGTTAACTGGAGGCCCTTGATGCTAGAATTGGGAGTGTTGCCCACATTCAGGAAACCCCCTTAGTGTGTATCACTGAAATAGTTAATCCTTTGTTTTCTTTTATTTTAATCACAAACTTATACAGCTACAGATTTTGTACCTGGTAATGTTTTCTCTTTTTGAAAACTTTATGTATGATGTTTTGATGTTAAATACAACTTTTTATTTTGCCTTTTCACCCATATTCTAATGCGCATAATAAAAAGACATCACAGTTACTAATTAGTAGCTTAATAGATGATCAAATTTCTGTCTAGATTTGCATATGTGTATCTTATCTATCATCACACTGTTAAGTGACATCAAAGCCATATTCTACTGCAGCAAACCATGCATGTATTTATACTTAAGAAGCAGAGTATGCACTCAAATGCACCCTGAAATTAAGACTTGAGGCTGAGTGACGTATGCACTGGCAGAACCCTATTCTGCCCAAAAGACTGATCAATTCAAAATTGAGTCGCGTAAGTTTGTAAGTGTCGGATGCCTAAAATAACATTTGAATATATGCATACTCCCTAAATTTTAGTGGCATTCCACTTCTCTTTATTCAACAATCAATTTAAAATATCGTAGATTCCGTAGTAAAAAGTACTAAAGGTCGGTCATGTTATGATGCATTTCACAGCAGAGGCGTCTGTGTTGTTTGTCCGTTCTCTCCGTGAACACGTTCTCCATATGCTGCCCTAGGGAGCCCTGCTCCCTTTTAAGCACCACTGTACACACATAGTGCAGATAGAATATTTATAGTGGGTATTTTACCTTTTTATTCTTACTGATGTGACATATCTGTATCCACATCTATTTTCTCATCTTAATATTTTCCAAGGTAATAATAGTGTGACCTCACAAAGTTTATAAAATCATGAAATGGACACTGGATACTTCAAGAATGAGCTTATCAGTTGTTTTCAGGCAACATTGGCCTCCTTCTGCCACATATGCATAATATTTCATTCTTGGGTATTTTAAATAAAGTAGAACAAACTGCTGTGTCACACACAGAATGTAACTTTGATTTTAAGCAACTTTTTTTTTTTCCGAAGCAACATTTTAAAAAAAAATTATTTTACTTTTTACTTTTACAGAGTTTGTTGTTTATAGATATGTATGATCCCAGATTAGTCATATGTATATCCCCCCATGCCACCCCTCCAGGCTGTCGCACAGCGCCCCTGCAGGATCCCCTTTTCTCACAGCGCAATGACAGTAGCTAATTTTTTAACATATGATTGATTTTAAGCAACTTTCTTTTAATTGCAATTTCTTAAACACAGGGCGTATTCAGTTCTCGAGGGAAAAAGATCCTTATGGCAGATGCTGATGGAGCCACAAAGTTTCCAGATATTGAGAAATTAGAAAAAGGACTGAATGATCTACAGCCTTGGTCTGTGAGTATAAGAATACAGTTTAAATGATATTCAATAAAGAACAGAGGGGCCCTAAAGTAAAATGAAAATGGTGTTTATCTATAAATTAAACAACTAGGGGATCTTTCTTTGGGGGGGTTGGGGAGGGGGGCGGGTGGGCCACTTCTATTGGTCTTTCATTTATCTATTTTCATCCATCTTTGTTCTTTGGCCCGTATGGGCCTCCCATCGCAGTGGCCTCTGTTGTTGCAGAGCACCGGCTCTGGGTGCATGCGCTCCAGAGCTCCGGCTCGGTAATTGGACACATTGGTCCAGCCGCTCCGCAGCACGTGGGATCTTCGCAGGCCAGGGATGGAACCGGGGCCCCTTGCACTGCAAGGCGGTGTCCTTACCCACTGGACCACCAGGGAAGCCCTTTTTTTTTTTTGGTGTGGAATTCCTATATACAGTCCCACAGAAGAGCTAATGACTAACATTCACTGATTTTCTGAGATTCACTTGACAATTACTGATTTAATATTCTCTACACTCTCATTTTAAAATTACTTTTACTACAGTTTTTTATTTTTTTAATAATTTTGACCTCTTTTTTATTGGTCTTTCATTTATTTATTTTTATCCATCTTAATTCTTTGGCCTGTGTGGGCCTCCCATTGCAGTGGCCTCACTTCTTGCAGAGCACTGGCTCTGGGCTCATGCACTCCAGAGTGCTGACTTATAATTGGACACACCGGTCCAGCTGCTCTGTGGCATGTGGGATCTTCTCGTGCCAGGGATCGAACTGGTGTCCCTTACACTGCAAGGTGGACTCTACCCACTGGACCAGCAGGGAAGCCCTCTACTACAGTTTTAATATTTATCATGCATATTCAGCTGAAACGTTTATTTAAAAGCAGAGCCTGACACTTCTAGGTAAAGATGGGAAATGAAACTGGATCACAGAATCTTGTTTTCTATGAAACCAAAACAAACCACAATCAACACCCACTCATTACGTGTCATTGTGTGCCACAGCTTCAAAAAGTGGAAGCTGACCTTCACTCAGAATAATGCATGCTAAATTCATCCCAATTGCTGTGTCTATCAGTCATTGGTTCCTTTTAGTTGCTAAGTAGTATTCCAGTGGGCAGGTGAGCTGCTGTTTATTTATCCTTTCAACTGCTGGAGAACATATGGACCGTTTTCCAGTATTTGGCAATTATGAATAAAGCCAGTATCAACATTTATTTAAAGAAAAAAATAGAGGTTGAGGATAGAAAAAAAAATCCTCATACCATTTTTAGCTTTTAAAACCCATTTAGAGTCATTTAGCTCTGTCACACAGTTACTCTCAGGAGTGAACATATGAATTCTGAAGTAATACATGCCTCTTGTATTTAGCCGGGAAGAGTGTCATCTCGGTAAATACAATTAGACTTCTTTTTTTTTTTTTTTTTTTTTAATTTTAATTTTTGGGCGAGGGTTGGGTTGGGGAGGGAGGGGAGCGGGAGGGCCACTTCTATCCGTCTTTCATTTGTTCATTTTCATCCACCTTTGTTCTTCCGCCCGTGTGGGCCTCCCATCGCAGCGGCCTCTGTTGTTGCAGAGCGCCGGCTCTGGGCGCATGCGCTCCAGAGCTCCGGCTCGGTAATTGGACACATCGGTCCAGCCGCTCCGTGGCACGTGGGATCTTCCCAGGCCAGGGATCGAACTGGTGCCCCTTGCACTGCAAGGCGGTGTCCTTACCCACTGGACCACCAGGGGAAGCCCTAGACTTCTTTCAGATTCTGAAATCCTCAGAAAATCTTTTAAAGACATATACTTTTGCTTAAAAAAACCAGTTTCTAAAAAATAAGATTTTCTCATTGAAAACAAATGTGTTTATTAATGATGCTCCTGTCATTGCTTCTTGCCTCAGGATCAGATGGCCATCGCGTGTGGATCTCGGGCGCACTTGGAAAAAGAGTCGATTGCTCAGGTGAGGCTTCCATCCACCATCCTCGGTTCTTCCTCTTGTTTTACGTGTGCATTAGCCTCATCATTACTCTCGTGAAACTCTCATGAAACGAGCTCTCTGAACTACTCATGAAAATGAGGTTCCTTTCAAAAGAGAGGATGGGCACGTAGAGGAACTGATTTTTTTCCTTTTCCGTGAGTGTAAAGGAGGATGTGGCCTTCACTGTGAGTTAGGCTGCCAGCAGCTCTTTGAAGACACGCCGAGTCCCCTTTCAGCTGTAGCATACAGACGGCACATTTCTCCAGATGATGTGTTTTTGAACCAATCAACTCGCCTCTAGTTTTTCTCACGTCAGCACACTGAAATACTATATTTTAAATTTTACTCAAAGCTTAACTTTTTAAAAACTGTTTCTCTTAGAAAAGCATCATACCTTCACATGTGTAAAGTTGTGCTGCCCTTTTTCAGTATATCAAAAGCAATCCATGAGGACATTAACTCCTCAAGTTGTAATTTACAGGTTAGGCTAAGAAGCTGGAGTGACTTCAAGGAAAAATATCTAATAAGGAATTATTCTATGCAGTGTTTTTTACTTTAGTGATTTTTTCCATGTGAAAATGTAGACCTAATGTATCAGGCTCAGTAACTGTCCATTATGTTCTTATGTTTCATCTATTAGAGTGGTCAGGTAGATTGAGAATAAAGCTGTAGTTTTCAGGAAAAGGTCAAAATCATCTGGGGCGGTTTTTTCTGCTTTTTGGGGTTTTTTGTTTTGTTTTTCTTGAATGCATGTTCCTGGGCCAATCTCAGACCCTAAATAAGTTTATAGCCATGGGACCAGGAGTCTGCATTTTTAAGTTTCCCAGGTCACCCTATGCAACCAGTTTGAGAACTCAATGAAATAAAAGATTAATCCTTTCCCTCAGTGATTTTGAAACAGGACATGAAATAATTCTAATTTTTTTCTCAAGATATACTCCAGCAGAGCTATAAAGTCCCTTAAGGATTTTGCTCAAATGTGGAAACCTGGACTCTCCTTTATTTATTTATTTACATAATAAATTATTTTATCATCTTTAGCATCTAGTCCAAATGTAACTATCACTCTATGACCTGTTATTGGTATTTGGAAAAGGATAATCTGTTAACCATAAGAGAATATCATAAGAGAATATCAAAGTCTTAGAAATTTAATACTGTGAAAGAGTTTTGAGTCCAACTTCATCACTTTACTGACACATAGGAAATAAGGAAAGGAAAAGTGTATGTGCTGTTTGGAACATTATTTATACTCGTGAAATACTAGACATTATAGAATACTGTATCCCCACACTACAAAGTGTACATATTTCCCCTGGATGAAATGCCATGCAGCAATAAAACAGATGATAGTGGAGACTGTATAACAGTGTAGGGAAATGCCAAAATATTAGGTTTTATGGTAGAAAGGAAAAAAAAAGTATGATATTATAAATGCAGTATACTTGTGTATGTAAAAATATCTGTCCAAATGAAAACAGACTGATATTAAAGGGATTTTTGAGTAAATTTTTCCCTTGTTTTAATATATATAAATGGGGGAAATTATAATAAACTTGAAAAAGAAAAAAGATTGGAGAAACAGGAAGCAGTTGAAGTAATCTAGGCAAGAAATGGTTGGGACCTATGTTGTTGTTGGCAATAGAAGGGAACTATGGTCATTTCTAACGATGCAACATCTTTTCACTGAGAACTTTCATTAATTGAAAACTCTGAATTTTTTTCCAAAGTAGTATTTCGATGAGACCGTGCTGTGGTCTGGAGCTTCTTTTACCCTATGCTGCTTCTGACCAGTCAGCAAGGGATCTACCCCAGGATCTCTTTTCTCTCGCTGTCGGTCCACCTATTCCTCCATCTCTCACACTTGGTGGCTGACATAGTGCTTCAGGGCCCTACAAGATTTGGCAGCTGCTCTAGAAAAAAAGGATAAACTGACCAGCAGTTGTCCACAGCAGACGCTGCATACTGCTGAGTAACCTTGCGGTTCAAGTCCAGGTGATTCTCATAGAACTATCCCTGTGGTAGAGAAGGTCATCTCCATGGGGCAATACATCTGTCAGCCGCATGTCCAGGAAACTGCAGTGTGGCCTTCCAGCTCTGAGCCACTTGGGTGTTCTCTTAATGGGCTGTAGGCAACACAGATCCTACATGGCAATCCATCTGTGGACAGTGGAAAAACTATAGAAATATTAACTAATCGGCATAGTAAGCAGCAAGTTCCATAGCTTAACTGTAGTTTTCAGACTTTGCTTTCCTAAATACCTTTATACAGATTCTTTTTTTTTTTTTTTATCTTTTGGAGGGTGAGGTGGGGAGGGAGGGGGATGGACGGGCCACTTCTATTGGTCTTTCAATTCTCTATTTTCATCTGTCTTTGTTCTTTGGCACTTGTGGGCCTCCCATCACGGTGGCCTCTGTTGTCGCAGAGCACTGGCTCTGGGCGCATGCGCTCCAGAGCTCCAACTCGGTAATTGGACACATCAGTCCAGCCGCTCCGCAGCATGTGGGATCTTCCCAGGCCAGGGATCGAACCGGCGCCCCTTGCACTGCAAGGCGGTGTCTTTACCCAGTGGACCACTAGGGGAAGCCCCTTTATACAGATTCTCAGTTAATCCTACCATCTGTCCTGTTGCCCTCTTGCAGGACAAACATGCATGTTACAGCACCAGTGGGGTCATTTAAGCATCTTTAAAAGTGTTCATACGCCTATATGTTCTGTTTAACAGTTAAAACAGTCATGTCTATATTATCTGGGTCTTCTCAAATTTATCATTTTTAAAGGATTCAGAATAGAATCCATTACTGTTTGCCTGATCGCTTTAGGTTATTTTTTTGAAGAGTCTTTTCTTAAGTCTTGGGATTTCTTTAGCTTCTCTTTTTAAGATAATAAAATTATCAGCCAGCTTTAAGTTTCACATGAATTTCTTGTTTACGTTTCATAACTATTAGAAATTTTGTTAATATTAAAGTAGTCAGTGAAAATTTCTTGTTTACGTTTCATAACTGACCAGCAGTTGTCCACAGCAGACGCTGCATACTGCTGAGTAACCTTGCGGTTCAAGTCCAGGTGATTCTCATAGAACTATCCCTGTGGTAGAGAAGGTCATCTCCATGGGGCAATACATCTGTCAGCCGCATGTCCAGGAAACTGCAGTGTGGCCTTCCAGCTCTGAGCCACTTGGGTGTTCTCTTAATGGGCTGTAGGCAACACAGATCCTACATGGCAATCCATCTGTGGACAGTGGAAAAACTATAGAAATATTAACTAATCGGCATAGTAAGCAGCAAGTTCCATAGCTTAACTGTAGTTTTCAGACTTTGCTTTCCTAAATACCTTTATACAGATTCTTTATTTTTTTATCTTTTGGAGGGTGAGGTGGGGAGGGAGGGGGATGGACGGGCCACTTCTATTGGTCTTTCAATTCTCTATTTTCATCTGTCTTTGTTCTTTGGCACTTGTGGGCCTCCCATCACGGTGGCCTCTGTTGTCGCAGAGCACTGGCTCTGGGCGCATGCGCTCCAGAGCTCCAACTCGGTAATTGGACACATCAGTCCAGCCGCTCCGCAGCATGTGGGATCTTCCCAGGCCAGGGATCGAACCGGCGCCCCTTGCACTGCAAGGCGGTGTCTTTACCCAGTGGACCACTAGGGGAAGCCCCTTTATACAGATTCTCAGTTAATCCTACCATCTGTCCTGTTGCCCTCTTGCAGGACAAACATGCATGTTACAGCACCAGTGGGGTCATTTAAGCATCTTTAAAAGTGTTCATACGCCTATATGTTCTGTTTAACAGTTAAAACAGTCATGTCTATATTATCTGGGTCTTCTCAAATTTATCATTTTTAAAGGATTCAGAATAGAATCCATTACTGTTTGCCTGATCGCTTTAGGTTATTTTTTTGAAGAGTCTTTTCTTAAGTCTTGGGATTTCTTTAGCTTCTCTTTTTAAGATAATAAAATTATCAGCCAGCTTTAAGTTTCACATGAATTTCTTGTTTACGTTTCATAACTATTAGAAATTTTGTTAATATTAAAGTAGTCAGTGTTTTAAAATATCTACTTCAGAACTTCATGTAAGGCTATTATAAGGCTATTTTATGACTTTCTTACCTTAATTTAACTAAATAAATCTACGTTTTTAGATGTCTTTTAAGCTTTAAGATATTTTGCCAAGTTTTAAAAATTAAAGATCCTGTTGCTTAAAGATGATATTATTATGCTTTTCAATATTTGAGAAATCAAGTAAGATAAAGTCCTCATATGAACTCCACATGATTTTGGGTTTTTAAAAATAGCCATTATCCTAAAACAACCAAAATTTGTGTATTAGCATCCAAGCAAAAGCGGTCATGAATATTTATTTGGTTACTAGTAAGCTCATCTAAATCACATTAATAATCATTCAAGGAGAAATGGTTTATAGGTATTACTTTTCTGCCTTTTAATTTTTATTTTCTATCTTTCGATTTCTGTTTGTTCCTTTTCTAAGCATAAATACCTTTTGGAGGTTTAATCAGTCAACCAGTATTTATTGGAAATATTTTAAATGGAAGGCATTGAGCAAGCTGTTGTGAGATTCCCAAGTATCTTAAAATGAGGTTTCTGCCCTATCCACTTAGCGAGGTAAGACATATTCACATCAAAACATAACTAATGATTTCTAGGTGATCAATGAGAAGTGCCAGAGCTTTCCAAAGCTCACTTTAGCTTCCTGACCAAATGTCACTTGTGTATTCTTCCTTCCCTTGTCCTATTTAATACACAAGTAACATTTGGTCAGGAGGTTAAAGTGAGCTTTCAAACCTTCTTCCCTTATGAAAAGCATTTATTAAGTGTCAGTTACTTCCTGTACCAGACACTTGGCTAAAAACTTTAATATTATATCATTTAATTCTTACCTTTGTTAGGCAGGCGTTTTCCTTCTAGATGAGGAAAGTTGGATTTAGAGTGGGAGTAATCTTCTTAAGGTCAGTCTGCTAATTTTTTTTTTTTTTTAATAGGAGATCAGCTTCAATAGTGGCTCTCTCTCTCTCTCTCTTTTTGTTGAATTTTGGCCTCCTTTCATTGATTTTTTTATTTATCCATTTTTCATCCAGCCCTGTTCTTTGGCCTGTGTGAGCCTCCCACTGCAGCAGCCTCCCTCGCTGTAGAGCACCGGCTCCAGGCGCATGCGCTCGTAATTGGACACACTGGTCCAGCCACTCCACGGCATGTGGGATCTTCCCGGGCCTGGGATTGAACTGGTGGCCCTTGCACTGCAAGGCGGACTCTACCCACTGGACCACCAGGGAAGCACCATGCCTGCTAGTTATCAATGGAATAGAAGTGTGAAAGTGTGGTTAGTCACTCAGTCATATCCAACTCTTTGTGACCCAGTGGACGTTAAGATCCTCTCTCCATGGGGTTCTCCAGTTAAGAATACTGGAGTGGGTTTGCCATTCCCTCCTCCACGGGATCTTCTTGACCCAGGGATCAAACCTGGGTCTCCCCTATTGTAGGTAGATTATTTACTGTCTGAGCCACCAGAGAAGCCCATGGAACCAGAATTCAAATACAGGCCTGCTCAGTTCAGTGACTTCTATTATGTCCTCTTATATCACTGTTGACTCATGATTTTGTTCCCTGGTGATAGAAAAAGTCATGTGAAGGAAGAACAGTCCTAAAGATTACAAATATGAGAAAGAAAAGCCATAAAGAGGAAAGGACCTTGATTTACCAGGATGAGATATTAAACATTCTGTATAGACTTTTAGTGGGTTTCTTATATGCATATGTACTCTACAATTCTAAATATGAAAGTCTTGACTGCAGTGATAATTACTGATCTGTTTTTCTTTTATTTTTGCATCATTTTATGAATAATGAATTAAATATATGATGTTACTACTACTAATAAAGTTAATAACTACTAATGATAGTAAGTACTCAGGATTAAAGACTACTTAAATTTAAGTATTTCCAAACTTAACCTGTTTAAAAAGATTTAATCAGAAATATCTGTCATACTTAATTAGGGAGATTGGGTGTTTGTTTCAAACCCCTTGCCAGTCTGACTTCTGTTACACCCTGCTGACCTCTTCTGTTGTATTCTCATTAGTCAGGTATCAAAACTTCAGGTTGAAATCCTAATGTTTCATTTTTCCAAGAGAGTCTGGTAACTCACCTGTTTTGAAACTGAAATATGTTTGGGGCACAGAGGCACAAAATACAAGGTAGACAAGATACTCCCCCTTGCTCAGAGCAGCCCCCCACCTGCCGAGGTAGGTCTCTGCTGACTCAGGCCCCGGTTCTTACCGTCTCTGTGATTCTGCTCGTCTGACTGAACCTCCAGAAGTAACTGCTTCTCTCACCTCTGCCCAGCTCACGCAGTAGGCGTCCTGAGTTTCTCGAACAGACTCTGCCATTGCAACTGGTGGAACGACAGCATTCGTGTGAGAGCTCCACAGCCAAGTCAATAGGAAATTGCCGTTGTCTGCAGCCAGGTGTGTTCAGTGTCTCCTTTACAGATAAACGGAAAAGTCATTTGGTGTTTTGTCTTTGTTACAGCGTTCTTACCTGGGTCTCCCTATTGTAGGTAGATTATTTACTGTCTGAGCCACCAGAGAAGCCCATGGAACCAGAATTCAAATACAGGCCTGCTCAGTTCAGTGACTTCTATTATGTCCTCTTATATCACTGTTGACTCATGATTTTGTTCCCTGGTGATAGAAAAAGTCATGTGAAGGAAGAACAGTCCTAAAGATTACAAATATGAGAAAGAAAAGCCATAAAGAGGAAAGGACCTTGATTTACCAGGATGAGATATTAAACATTCTGTATAGACTTTTAGTGGGTTTCTTATATGCATATGTACTCTACAATTCTAAATATGAAAGTCTTGACTGCAGTGATAATTACTGATCTGTTTTTCTTTTATTTTTGCATCATTTTATGAATAATGAATTAAATATATGATGTTACTACTACTAATAAAGTTAATAACTACTAATGATAGTAAGTACTCAGGATTAAAGACTACTTAAATTTAAGTATTTCCAAACTTAACCTGTTTAAAAAGATTTAATCAGAAATATCTGTCATACTTAATTAGGGAGATTGGGTGTTTGTTTCAAACCCCTTGCCAGTCTGACTTCTGTTACACCCTGCTGACCTCTTCTGTTGTATTCTCATTAGTCAGGTATCAAAACTTCAGGTTGAAATCCTAATGTTTCATTTTTCCAAGAGAGTCTGGTAACTCACCTGTTTTGAAACTGAAATATGTTTGGGGCACAGAGGCACAAAATACAAGGTAGACAAGATACTCCCCCTTGCTCAGAGCAGCCCCCCACCTGCCGAGGTAGGTCTCTGCTGACTCAGGCCCCGGTTCTTACCGTCTCTGTGATTCTGCTCGTCTGACTGAACCTCCAGAAGTAACTGCTTCTCTCACCTCTGCCCAGCTCACGCAGTAGGCGTCCTGAGTTTCTCGAACAGACTCTGCCATTGCAACTGGTGGAACGACAGCATTCGTGTGTGAGAGCTCCCTAGTCAAGTCAATAGGAAATTGCCGTTGTCTGCAGCCAGGTGTGTTCAGTGTCTCCTTTACAGATAAACGGAAAAGTCATTTGGTGTTTTGTCTTTGTTACAGCGTTCTTACTTCCGCACTCTTCTCATGTACGGGTTCCACTTTCTGGTGTGGTTCCTTTGTGTCAAAGGAATCAGGGACACACAGTGTGGGTTCAAATTATTAACTCGAGAAGCCGCATCACGGACGTTTTCGTCTCTCCACGTTGAACGATGGTAGGTTCCTAACAGCGTGTGTCTGGTGCATCTTACTATTCAGCAGTGACTCCAGGTGATGGGAAGCAACCCTGTATTCTCATAATGAATATCCAGGTTTAAATGAAATTCCTACTTATATCTGTAAACTTAATCTGAGCCTGTACTGGTTTGGTTCTTTTTTTTTGAAAAAGAAATCTCAAGCCAAACATAGGGTATAAAGTTTTATATTCACCTTCATTATAGACGGTATCAATTGAAAGGCCTGAAAACATCCTGTTTCCTTAAGCTTCCATTTTCCTTCAAAGAGAAAAGAAAACTTCCAGAAATGCCAAAGCAGAGAGGTACCCACTTCCTCTTCTTTCCTTTCCTTTATAGGAGTAAGTTCCCTGTCCTGCCTGGACCTCTGCATCCCCTTCCACCTTCTAAGAACCCAGTCCTGTTCACTTACTTTCTCTCTTGTGTGTTTAGCCTGTTCTGCCAACGACATCTTTCTCATCAGGTTTCTCAAGTCTAAATTTCCCCTGCCATTAAAATAACACAGTCTCCATGGACACCCACAGCCAGCACCCCTCCAGCCAGCCTTTTCTTGGAAAAGTGATCTGTGTTCACTGTCTCCATCTGCCTTCCACTCCTCACCCATCCTCCTATCCCTAAATCCAGTTGTCTTGTTTGATATGACTACTTACCATCACAGTGAACCCATCAGCAGCATTCAGTCCTTCTGAGCACTGTCTCTTAAAATACACTGTTGCCTCGCCTCTCCCAAACCTCCTTCAGCTCTCAGCCCTTTTAGGGAATAACAGTGTCACACACAAGCCTGAAACCTGGAGTCATTCCCACCTTCCCCACGGCCCCTCCGACATCCAGCCTGTGATTTCGTTTGTCCTTTAAGGCCCAGCCAGGTGTGTTCAGTGTCTCCTTTACAGATAAACGGAAAAGTCATTTGGTGTTTTGTCTTTGTTACAGCGTTCTTACTTCCGCACTCTTCTCATGTACGGGTTCCACTTTCTGGTGTGGTTCCTTTGTGTCAAAGGAATCAGGGACACACAGTGTGGGTTCAAATTATTAACTCGAGAAGCCGCATCACGGACGTTTTCGTCTCTCCACGTTGAACGATGGTAGGTTCCTAACAGCGTGTGTCTGGTGCATCTTACTATTCAGCAGTGACTCCAGGTGATGGGAAGCAACCCTGTATTCTCATAATGAATATCCAGGTTTAAATGAAATTCCTACTTATATCTGTAAACTTAATCTGAGCCTGTACTGGTTTGGTTCTTTTTTTTTGAAAAAGAAATCTCAAGCCAAACATAGGGTATAAAGTTTTATATTCACCTTCATTATAGACGGTATCAATTGAAAGGCCTGAAAACATCCTGTTTCCTTAAGCTTCCATTTTCCTTCAAAGAGAAAAGAAAACTTCCAGAAATGCCAAAGCAGAGAGGGTACCCACTTCCTCTTCTTTCCTTTCCTTTATAGGAGTAAGTTCCCTGTCCTGCCTGGACCTCTGCATCCCCTTCCACCTTCTAAGAACCCAGTCCTGTTCACTTACTTTCTCTCTTGTGTGTTTAGCCTGTTCTGCCAACGACATCTTTCTCATCAGGTTTCTCAAGTCTAAATTTCCCCTGCCATTAAAATAACACAGTCTCCATGGACACCCACAGCCAGCACCCCTCCAGCCAGCCTTTTCTTGGAAAAGTGATCTGTGTTCACTGTCTCCATCTGCCTTCCACTCCTCACCCATCCTCCTATCCCTAAATCCAGTTGTCTTGTTTGATATGACTACTTACCATCACAGTGAACCCATCAGCAGCATTCAGTCCTTCTGAGCACTGTCTCTTAAAATACACTGTTGCCTCGCCTCTCCCAAACCTCCTTCAGCTCTCAGCCCTTTTAGGGAATAACAGTGTCACACACAAGCCTGAAACCTGGAGTCATTCCCACCTTCCCCACGGCCCCTCCGTACATCCAGCCTGAGACCAACGCCTGTTGATTTCAGCGTTCACATCCCTCCATTTCTCTTTATCTTCATCACCTTCCAGGACGTGAGTTTCTGGGCTGCAGCCCAGGGTGTTTCTTCAGAAATTAGAAATGACCCCGCAAACACACCTCTTTGCTTCCCATTGTCTTTCAGTGCCTTCCCTGGGCCTTGAGAGGGATATGGATATCAATATCGATTTTATGATCTTGTCCACCTGAGTCTCCACTTGCAGTTTCTTCCCTTTTTACCACCCACTGCCTCTCTGTCTGCATTGGCTTGTCGTGCAGACCTTTGTTAGGACAGCCTGCCCTCGCGCTTCATAGTAGACAAGATGTCCCAGTTGCGTGCTGTTGGAGCATCATGAGCCTTTCTAGTAGCACCTGTCCCATCTGTGGTGTCTTATTTCTGTAATGTTTCTTTTTCTCTGTTAAAACATAGGCTCCATGAGAGCAGGAATCCCAGTTGACTGCACGCTTAAGAAGAAAAAAAGTAAATGGATTCGCCACAATTTAGTGTCATAACATTTACAACACGATATACAGTATTAACATACGGTATAGTGCACTGTCTAGAAGAGTGCCTGCCACTCAGAGCTGCTCAGTACCTGCTGTGCAAAGAATTCATTCTGGGTTCTGTGTGAACTCCATTCATGGTGGGAGTCTGTAATTATTCCTGTCGCTGTTCATTTTTAGAGTCTCTGTAACTTCCATGCCTCTATTTGCAATGATCTGTTACACCCCCCCAACTAGAAACAGATGCTATATAATCTTTCCAAATAACCTTAAACAAACTATAGATTCAGAATTAAAATGATCAAACATGTTTTTAAATCCTTTTTCCCTAGATTAAAATTTATTTTAAGTGATCATGTTTGGTCTTCAAATTTAAATGCATGTTTCTATGATGTTGAAGAAGAAAATACATGGGTAGTTAATAGACTCCAAAATTAGAGACTCTAATTTAAGAAGTCGCTCCAGAAACATAGCTCTGTAGTGGGTGTTTTTCAGTCAGCTTTTATGTCCAGGTATAGGGTTAAAGAGCTGGGTTCTTTGTTGTTTGAAAGAGAGGGTTTAAAAATGGGGAACATTAGGGTTAGGGTTGATGACTTAAAAATCAGGTAGTTTCCTTATCAGGATTGTTCTAAAGCAGCATTGTCCAGCAGAAATACAATCTGAGACACAGAGGCAAGTGGTATATGTAATTTAAAAAATTTTAGTAGCCACATTAAAAAGTAGAAAAATGAATTTTGATCCTGTCTTCAACGCAGGATGAACATAGCCGTTTCAGCAAGCATTCCATAGGAAAAACATTGAGCTATTTTACATTCTTTCCTTTGTACTATGTCCTGAGAGCACAGTACCTATCGGTCCCGACCTGCCACGTTTCAGTGCCCAGTAGCCAGTCGCGTGTGGCTAGTGGTTACCTTGGTGGCCAAGTTTTACGTTTTTTTTTTTTTAAGTGAAAGAATTTTTTTTTATTTTTTTCTTTTCAATTTTATGTTCATGAGCATGCCTCTCTAATTACTTGAGATTTGATTGACATAGTACTGACCTGACTTAAAAACATTAGCCTCTCACATCTCTCTCTCTCTCTTTTTTAATTTTGGCTTCTATTTTTTTTTTTTTTAATCTATTTATTTCATGCATCCTTATTCTTTGGCCTGTGCGGGCCTCCCATTGCTATGGCCTCTCGCTCCAGAGAGCGCTGGCTTGTCACTGGATGCACCAGTCCAGCTGCTCCGTGGCACATGGGATCTTCTCAGGCCAGGGATCAGACCAGTGCCCCTTGCACTGCAAGGCAGACTCTTTACCCACTGGACCACCAGGGAAGCCCTCACGTCTCTTAGGATCCAACTGTTTATTTTGTCCTCGTAAAGGAGAACCACCAAATATGCGTTTGTCAGCCTGATGAGCAGAATGCCCTTCACCACAGTGAAGTTTCACTGTTTTTATTTAAAATATTGTTCCTGCGCTTCAGTCAAGAAACACCAAAGGGCAGATGTATTTTTTTTTTCTAATGCAGCCTAAGTTTTAGCCTGTTTTAGAAACCAGATGGTGCCTCCACTCATTTCCATGTAGGCATTCTAAGTTCTAAAGGACTTACTCTAAAGATTCTCTGGAATTTTTCTTATAATTTTCAGGAAATCCAAGTCAAGCCACATTTCTAGGTATTAGAGAAAACATCAAGATATACACTATATCACTCAAGATAAAAGACTGCAGGCATCTCTTTGAGTCAGAATTTCTTGCATATGGGTAACGTTATATGTTAAAATATAAATATATATAATCGCCATGCTCTGAACTCTACCTCCCCTGAAGTCTTCCCATTTAATGTTAAGGTATATTTGACCCCATTTTATAAGAAATTTTTCAAGTGGATTCTTTGAAATGTGCCTTCTTCCAATGAGTAATATATTTAAAAAATTTTTAATCAATGTTATTTGTGTTTATAATGTAAAATCATTCCGTCGGGTTTATAACAAGAAGACAGCTGTCCTTTGCCCCCCAAGTTCCTCTCCCTCACTGTAGCAGCTATCACCTGTTCGCTGCTTGCTTGTGGCGTTAGCTTCATTTTCAGAATAGCATGTCTGCATAGCCGTGTCTCAGTTTTACAGTTTTAGCTATTACTTACCAAAGTAGGAAATCAGTGTTTAAGTATTCTCTTAAACTTCCATTTAACCCTCCACACTTACGTGCCTACTACAGTTTTAAAATAATTTTGCTCAGCTCAGCATTGATCATTCTGGCTGAGTAAGGAGAATTCAGATTTGATCTGTTACATGCAATGAGATTATAGACCCATATAATTGTAGTACTTTTTGTTTTTCCTAAAGGTAGTAACTGTCTGGAGTTTTTGTTAGTATTTCCTGACTGAGGATCTGTCACTTCTTCAGTTGCTCACTCTCCGACCGGAGCACGTACTCCCAGAGGCGTCAGGTTGGGCCTCCGTCCCATCTTTTTCTCAGAGACATCTTATGAGCTCTTCTTTCCCAGTTGTCTCCCTGTCTCGCTTTCCTTGGCTTCCACCCTGTTCTCTAAGAGCACATGCTCTATGAAACTTCCTGAAAAACATGAGAAAGACCCTGTGGGATCCCGTGTGTGGAGATGCACCTGCACCCCAGCCTCATGCTTGCTTACCAGTCAGCTGGAGAAAGAGCTAGAGGCTGGAGATCATTTCCCCTCAGGGTCTGGAAAGCGTTCCTCCATTGTCTTTAAACACATTCAGTTCTGTCGATAATCTAATGTTGATTCTTTTCTGTGGCATGTTGTTTCCGCCCCCTTGGTAAACCTCTTTTTTCTCCACAGTGTTTTGAAATGTCATGATTCAATGACTTAATGTGACTCTTTTCTGTGTATTTTGTTGAGTACTCAGTAGGCCTCTAACTCTGGAAGCCCATGTCCTTGGGTTCTGAGGAATGTCCTTCCACCATTTCTTCAACAGTTTCCTCTCTCTTCTCTTTTATAAAACACATGTAGAACTTATATTGATCCTCTGGTTTTATTTTTTTTTTGTTTATAATGTAAAATCATTCCGTCGGGTTTATAACAAGAAGACAGCTGTCCTTTGCCCCCCAAGTTCCTCTCCCTCACTGTAGCAGCTATCACCTGTTCGCTGCTTGCTTGTGGCGTTAGCTTCATTTTCAGAATAGCATGTCTGCATAGCCGTGTCTCAGTTTTACAGTTTTAGCTATTACTTACCAAAGTAGGAAATCAGTGTTTAAGTATTCTCTTAAACTTCCATTTAACCCTCCACACTTACGTGCCTACTACAGTTTTAAAATAATTTTGCTCAGCTCAGCATTGATCATTCTGGCTGAGTAAGGAGAATTCAGATTTGATCTGTTACATGCAATGAGATTATAGACCCATATAATTGTAGTACTTTTTGTTTTTCCTAAAGGTAGTAACTGTCTGGAGTTTTTGTTAGTATTTCCTGACTGAGGATCTGTCACTTCTTCAGTTGCTCACTCTCCGACCGGAGCACGTACTCCCAGAGGCGTCAGGTTGGGCCTCCGTCCCATCTTTTTCTCAGAGACATCTTATGAGCTCTTCTTTCCCAGTTGTCTCCCTGTCTCGCTTTCCTTGGCTTCCACCCTGTTCTCTAAGAGCACATGCTCTATGAAACTTCCTGAAAAACATGAGAAAGACCCTGTGGGATCCCGTGTGTGGAGATGCACCTGCACCCCAGCCTCATGCTTGCTTACCAGTCAGCTGGAGAAAGAGCTAGAGGCTGGAGATCATTTCCCCTCAGGGTCTGGAAAGCGTTCCTCCATTGTCTTTAAACACATTCAGTTCTGTCGATAATCTAATGTTGATTCTTTTCTGTGGCATGTTGTTTCCGCCCCCTTGGTAAACCTCTTTTTTCTCCACAGTGTTTTGAAATGTCATGATTCAATGACTTAATGTGACTCTTTTCTGTGTATTTTGTTGAGTACTCAGTAGGCCTCTAACTCTGGAAGCCCATGTCCTTGGGTTCTGAGGAATGTCCTTCCACCATTTCTTCAACAGTTTCCTCTCTCTTCTCTTTTATAAAACACATGTAGAACTTCCATATTGATCCTCTGGTTTTATTTTTTGTCCTCCTTCCTGTTTTTCTTTTGAGGTTTTCTTGATTTTATCATCTAACTTTCCTTTTGAATTTTTATCTCTGCTATCAGGACTGCAGTTTCCTGTAGCTTTTGCATTCCAGTTTTCATTTTTCTCTGTTTTATGACTATAGTTATCTTTCATAACATCTCTTTAATGGCTCATTTAACACTTGAGGTTTTCTTCTTGTATCATTTCTGTTGCTCCAGTCTTTTTCTTTATGTTTATTTCTATCATTAAAGTATATCTTCAGATATTTTTAGGATGGTCCTAAAAAAGCTCATCAGCAGCTGTGTACCTGGTCAGAGAACTCTGACCGACCAGTAGATGTCACTGCAGGTTAAACTGGCGGGGCCACTTTATGGAGGTAACTCCCAGCTGTCAATATGTTTGAGTCTGATCATTTTCACTGAAGGGGGGATCCTTCAGTCTCCTGCTGAGGAGACTTGAGCCTGGCTGCAAGCACTTACAGTACCAGCTGGAAGAAAGAAGAATGTCATACAGATTTTCAGTGAGTCCTCTGGCTTGCAGCCCACCCGCACCGTCATTTACAGACGTCCCTTGAGTCCCTGATGCCTGAGCCTGGGGGGTCTCCGGACCATTAGCTGCTCTGGGCTTCTCCCTCTGCCCCCGTCCACTTTCCCTGGTTCCCACCTGTCCAGCTACTTTCTAGCGTTACAATTTTTTTGTTGTCGTTCCTCTCATCTCCTTGCTGTCTTCTGTTCTTGTATGGCTATCCCCTCATTGTCATTTTAGCTTCAGTGGGCTTTCGGGAGGGAGCAGGAGGCTCTGTGTGTATATGCCATGTTTAATAGGGTCTCAGCACACTCTGTGTTCTTCAGAAATAGATCTGTTCATGAGGTAACAGCTAGCTCAGGAACTGAGTCACAAAAGACAGCATGATGGCCCTGCCCTCCCCACATTTACAGAAGCTCAAGAAGTCACTCGGTTGGCAAATGACCCTTATTCTGCTTCTTTTTTTTTTTTCAATTTATAAGTTTTTGTTTTTGTTTTTTTACTTTATATTTTTACAGAGTTTTGTGGTTTACAGGTATGTATAATCCCAGATTAGTCATATGTATATCCCTAGCCCCCTCCCTCTCCTTCCCACCCCACCCCTCCAGGCCGTTGCAGGATCCCCTGTTCCCACAGCGCAATGACCATAGCTATCTTTTTCATATATGATAGCACAGGTTTCTATGTTACTCCCTCTACACCTCCCACCCACTGTTCATTCCCCACAATGTCCATATGTCTGTTCTCTATGTCTGTTTTTCCATCGTTTCACTGCGTGTGTTATCATTACCATCCTACTAGATTTCATATATATGTGTTAGTATACTGTACTTGTCTTTCTCTTTTTAACGTACTTCACTTTGTATAATAGGTTCTAGATCAATCCACCTTATTAGGACTGATATTTTGCTCCTTCTCTTTATTAGCATAAGGATCCATCTAGAAGGACTTACTATTTTAATTACGTTTGCTTTGGTGCCAGATTGGTCTTTCAATTATAATTATGATAATGTGAACGGCAGTGTTCTGTTTTGTTTTAATAAACATCTCACATCTTCTAAAACATTTAAGGGGAAAACGATATAATAAAAGTAAATAGAAAATGAATAGCCCCTTTGGTTTGTATGATATGAATTAATCTCAGTTAATCAGTTGCTTTTTCACCCGACTCCTTTTCATTCATCATGTTTATGTTGTTTTGTGTCTTTGTCGAGTCACTAATTCTATACTGATGTCCTTAGAGAAATACTTAATAATCTTGATCAGATTACTGAATATCATTAGCACTAACTCAGCAACCCATTAGGTAATTTGGGGGTTTTGTGTTCAAGGAGAGAGTGAAAGATTAAGCACAAGGCTTAATATTCAAATTATTTCCTCCTGTCATGAGTGTCACAGTTCTACTTAACGAAAGTTTTACACAGTCCTTTTAGAAACACAGAGAACACTTTTGTAGATGGTTTTTATCATCCTAAGTAAATATTTTATTAGGATAATAAAAAGCATTAAATGTTTTTTACAAAAAGAGTTTTCATATTGAATTATCTGAAACTTGGGATTTAAACTAGTTGCATAATGGGATGTTGGCAGTATTTTTACAGAGTTTTGTGGTTTACAGGTATGTATAATCCCAGATTAGTCATATGTATATCCCTAGCCCCCTCCCTCTCCTTCCCACCCCACCCCTCCAGGCCGTTGCAGGATCCCCTGTTCCCACAGCGCAATGACCATAGCTATCTTTTTCATATATGATAGCACAGGTTTCTATGTTACTCCCTCTACACCTCCCACCCACTGTTCATTCCCCACAATGTCCATATGTCTGTTCTCTATGTCTGTTTTTCCATCGTTTCACTGCGTGTGTTATCATTACCATCCTACTAGATTTCATATATATGTGTTAGTATACTGTACTTGTCTTTCTCTTTTTAACGTACTTCACTTTGTATAATAGGTTCTAGATCAATCCACCTTATTAGGACTGATATTTTGCTCCTTCTCTTTATTAGCATAAGGATCCATCTAGAAGGACTTACTATTTTAATTACGTTTGCTTTGGTGCCAGATTGGTCTTTCAATTATAATTATGATAATGTGAACGGCAGTGTTCTGTTTTGTTTTAATAAACATCTCACATCTTCTAAAACATTTAAGGGGAAAACGATATAATAAAAGTAAATAGAAAATGAATAGCCCCTTTGGTTTGTATGATATGAATTAATCTCAGTTAATCAGTTGCTTTTTCACCCGACTCCTTTTCATTCATCATGTTTATGTTGTTTTGTGTCTTTGTCGAGTCACTAATTCTATACTGATGTCCTTAGAGAAATACTTAATAATCTTGATCAGATTACTGAATATCATTAGCACTAACTCAGCAACCCATTAGGTAATTTGGGGGTTTTGTGTTCAAGGAGAGTGAAAGATTAAGCACAAGGCTTAATATTCAAATTATTTCCTCCTGTCATGAGTGTCACAGTTCTACTTAACGAAAGTTTTACACAGTCCTTTTAGAAACACAGAGAACACTTTTGTAGATGGTTTTTATCATCCTAAGTAAATATTTTATTAGGATAATAAAAAGCATTAAATGTTTTTTACAAAAAGAGTTTTCATATTGAATTATCTGAAACTTGGGATTTAAACTAGTTGCATAATGGGATGTTGGCAGTATTGTAGCCAAGAAAACAAACCAAGTTCAGATCATTTATGATCAGCGAAATCAGACGGAAGTGGATTTGAGGCATTTTGTTCTTTGTGCTAATATTTTAAAACCAAGCTTGGGGAGTCTGAAGTACGTTCCGTGCAGTCCAGAAAGTGGAGGGTTGATGTCTCAAGAATGAAAACACAACAGTGGAAGACTTCAGGGCCTTTAGAGACAGGCCAGTGCATGAAGAAGTGCAGTACAGGGGGTGCGGCTTCTCCTCTCGAGCTTAATGCCAGTGGAAGGAAGCAGCCAGTTGAGAGAAGTCTCTTAAGCATCCAGGAAAATTTCTGTTATCAGAATTCAGAAATGTTAAGGGAAGCAGCTTTGACCTAGACCAAAGGGCTGACGCTTTAAGAACCTTTCACAGGTAGAAGGGAGGCTGAGCCAGGAATTCAAACGGGAGATGATTTCTATGTATGTATGTAGTTACACCCTCAGGGACTTTCCCACCAGCCTAAACTGGCTTGCCATTCTCCCCAGCTGCCACGACTGTGGAGTCCAGGCCAGCACCGGGAAGGGGAAGAGGCAAGGCAGGCCCCATGGACCCTGTTCTTAGAAACGAATCCTCGGTTCTTTGGTGGTAGAACATAATCGGGCGCTCTAAAGTGACTGAGGACATTCTCCCCTAGTACTTCTCATGGTTCTGCTTTATCAGCTCTCTACATCAGTTGAAAATGCTATCAGTTCTTTATTTTGAGCTAGCTAAAGCTGGGATGTGAAAGCCATCAATCTTGAAAGTTTCTGAGCCCAAGAAGCCATTTTTTCTTGTTTTGTTTTTTACCTCTGGGGCATTTCTGAGTTGTGACAAAGACACCACATTTCTCATTTAAATGTTATGCACTGACTCAGGACATTATATGCCTTGCAACTCCTGATGAACTATTTGACTTTTCTTTGACCTTATGTGTATCTGACCTTCACTTTTACAATATAAGCGTTTATAATCTGCCGTGTCAGCATCTTTAAAACATGCTGAGGTGGAGACTTAATTACACTCTGTTTGTCGTTTTAAAAATAAATAGCCATTCATTTTTCTATTTCAGGGCGTTTGACGTAGAACTGCTTTACATAGCACAGTTCTTTAAAATCCCAATAGCAGAAATTGCTGTCAACTGGACTGAAATTGAAGGTGAGTATATTCTTTATGTTACAGCTGACCTTAAGCTGGGGAAGACCTCAGACCACACCAAGGGCCCCCACTGCCTCCCCATCAGGGCCTGCATACCGAGACGGGCGTGTGATGTCTCAAGAATGAAAACACAACAGTGGAAGACTTCAGGGCCTTTAGAGACAGGCCAGTGCATGAAGAAGTGCAGTACAGGGGGTGCGGCTTCTCCTCGAGCTTAATGCCAGTGGAAGGAAGCAGCCAGTTGAGAGAAGTCTCTTAAGCATCCAGGAAAATTTCTGTTATCAGAATTCAGAAATGTTAAGGGAAGCAGCTTTGACCTAGACCAAAGGGCTGACGCTTTAAGAACCTTTCACAGGTAGAAGGGAGGCTGAGCCAGGAATTCAAACGGGAGATGATTTCTATGTATGTATGTAGTTACACCCTCAGGGACTTTCCCACCAGCCTAAACTGGCTTGCCATTCTCCCCAGCTGCCACGACTGTGGAGTCCAGGCCAGCACCGGGAAGGGGAAGAGGCAAGGCAGGCCCCATGGACCCTGTTCTTAGAAACGAATCCTCGGTTCTTTGGTGGTAGAACATAATCGGGCGTCTCTAAAGTGACTGAGGACATTCTCCCCTAGTACTTCTCATGGTTCTGCTTTATCAGCTCTCTACATCAGTTGAAAATGCTATCAGTTCTTTATTTTGAGCTAGCTAAAGCTGGGATGTGAAAGCCATCAATCTTGAAAGTTTCTGAGCCCAAGAAGCCATTTTTTTTTGTTTTGTTTTTTACCTCTGGGGCATTTCTGAGTTGTGACAAAGACACCACATTTCTCATTTAAATGTTATGCACTGACTCAGGACATTATATGCCTTGCAACTCCTGATGAACTATTTGACTTTTCTTTGACCTTATGTGTATCTGACCTTCACTTTTACAATATAAGCGTTTATAATCTGCCGTGTCAGCATCTTTAAAACATGCTGAGGTGGAGACTTAATTACACTCTGTTTGTCGTTTTAAAAATAAATAGCCATTCATTTTTCTATTTCAGGGCGTTTGACGTAGAACTGCTTTACATAGCACAGTTCTTTAAAATCCCAATAGCAGAAATTGCTGTCAACTGGACTGAAATTGAAGGTGAGTATATTCTTTATGTTACAGCTGACCTTAAGCTGGGGGAAGACCTCAGACCACACAGCTACCCAGTGATACCGGCTGGCTTTTCCTCTCACTGCCTCCCCCATCAGGGCCTGCTCAGCTCTCCTGACTCGGAGGAGCAGTTTCACAGACGGTGCTGCCTACTGACCCCCCACACCCACCTCCAGCTGCTTTGCTGCCTTCTGTATTTTTCGAGTCTTTTCTTAGGGTCTTCATTAGGTCTCTGGACTTGCCTAGGAAATTCAGTAAAATTGTACAGTAGACAAGATCGTGATGACTTCAGGCTAGAAGGTGGGATAATCTTAAACTTTATTTTTTATAATACCTGTTTTTTTAGTACTGTATTATTTCATTGCTCAGTGAGTTTTGAGTACCTCCAAACTGCTCTGCAAAGCTAAATGAAGAATTATAGTTGCTTTTACTCCAAATATCCATAATCCATTCACAGCTGACTTTTAACTGGTATCTGTACATCCATCCAAAAAATGTAAAGATTTCTAAGGTTTATAAGGATGTGAAATTTTATCACAATTCCTAATAGTTCCTATTCAGAGGAGCTCAGACAGCACTCACAGTTTAGAATTTAAAATATATTCTAGTGTGCTCCTTTGCTTGTCTTAGAATGATCCTAAATTCATTCACCATGTGAGAGCATTAACTGGAGATGTTCAGCCCCCCTCTCCCCCAGGTGCGTGTGGTCTCCTCTTGAAAAGTCATTTTTATAGCAAGCAACCTCAGTCAGATGTTTAAGGACAGAAAAGCCTTCAGGACCCATCTAGAGACCATACAAACTACGTAGGCCTCTGGGAGTCTGGCTGAACCATGCTGAGGCCACAGCGCTGGGCTCCTCTCCCCCACGGCAGCACAGGTCACCTGGGAAGGGAGGCAGAGAGAGGACGCCTCAGACTCGTGACCAGCTCGATCGGCGCGTCTGTTGCTCGGTGCCCAGTGTTTCCTCTGGGAAGCTGAAGAGGGAAGAGTAATCATACGTTTCATTTTAGATCACTGGCTCACTTTTCACTTCTCAGACAGCTAAGCATTAGATTAAATCTCATTAACCGTGTCAGTCAGTGGGCGGGTTCCTTGTTCATCCCCAGACGCTCTGCCATGTGCAGAGTTGGGCCCCCCCGGCCCGAGCAGGGTCATCTCAAAAGTCTGACAGTTTAGATCCTCCCAAGTTTTATATCACTTCAAACAGTTTTGTGTATGTCATTTTTAGAGAAACCACACACTTTGGCTTTAACGATGTGTAACTCTCTTGCCCACGATTTAAGTAAAATTATGGTGGGCATGTTAATTTGATTATGGTGATCATTTCACAGTGCATGCAGATACCAGATCTTCACGCTGTGCACCTTAAATACAGTTCAGTTTTATTTGTCAATTACACCTCAGTAAAGCTGGGGAGAGGGAGGCGTGAGAAACAGAGAATGACGCCAGATCCGTTGGCCTTAATTCTTGAACCTGTCAGTGACTGTCCTGTGGTCCTGACCGGGTCCCTTTTCCACCAGCACCCCAGTTTACCTGAAACTGGTTACCACCTTAGAAGGTAAAATCAACGGTTATCTGTACATCCATCCAAAAATGTAAAGATTTCTAAGGTTTATAAGGATGTGAAATTTTATCACAATTCCTAATAGTTCCTATTCAGAGGAGCTCAGACAGCACTCACAGTTTAGAATTTAAAATATATTCTAGTGTGCTCCTTTGCTTGTCTTAGAATGATCCTAAATTCATTCACCATGTGAGAGCATTAACTGGAGATGTTCAGCCCCCCTCTCCCCCAGGTGCGTGTGGTCTCCTCTTGAAAAGTCATTTTTATAGCAAGCAACCTCAGTCAGATGTTTAAGGACAGAAAAGCCTTCAGGACCCATCTAGAGACCATACAAACTACGTAGGCCTCTGGGAGTCTGGCTGAACCATGCTGAGGCCACAGCGCTGGGCTCCTCTCCCCCACGGCAGCACAGGTCACCTGGGAAGGGAGGCAGAGAGAGGACGCCTCAGACTCGTGACCAGCTCGATCGGCGCGTCTGTTGCTCGGTGCCCAGTGTTTCCTCTGGGAAGCTGAAGAGGGAAGAGTAATCATACGTTTCATTTTAGATCACTGGCTCACTTTTCACTTCTCAGACAGCTAAGCATTAGATTAAATCTCATTAACCGTGTCAGTCAGTGGGCGGGTTCCTTGTTCATCCCCAGACGCTCTGCCATGTGCAGAGTTGGGCCCCCCCGGCCCGAGCAGGGTCATCTCAAAAGTCTGACAGTTTAGATCCTCCCAAGTTTTATATCACTTCAAACAGTTTTGTGTATGTCATTTTTAGAGAAACCACACACTTTGGCTTTAACGATGTGTAACTCTCTTGCCCACGATTTAAGTAAAATTATGGTGGGCATGTTAATTTGATTATGGTGATCATTTCACAGTGCATGCAGATACCAGATCTTCACGCTGTGCACCTTAAATACAGTTCAGTTTTATTTGTCAATTACACCTCAGTAAAGCTGGGGAGAGGGAGGAGTGAGAAAAAGAGAATGAAGCCAGATCAGTTGGCCTTAATTCTTGAACCTGTCAGTGACTGTCCTGTGGTCCTGACCGGGTCCCTTTTCCACCCAGCACCCCAGTTTACCTGAAACTGGAAGGGAGGGAGGCTCTACTTCTGACTTTCTTAGAAGGGGTAAAATCAAGGAATGTGAGCTTGAAACACATGCTCACAGAGTCAGCTGGGCTTGACATGTGGCCAGTTGCAACCACTGGACAAGAAGATGACCTAGCTAAGATGTATTTCTTTTATCTAATTTGAGAGTCTGTGGTAGAATTAGGGTAAAATTTGGATTTTTGTATTTATTTTTGGATTAATTTGTACTTATATTAGGTATAGAGGTATACATGAGACTGAAAAGCAGTATGTAAAACGTGAAGGTTTACCCCCCAAAAATCATTTTTAAGTGAACAAGTGGAATTGTGTCTTACATAGAGATAATACTGATTAAGGTGACTAGAAGCTCACAAAGATCTTGTAGACTGACTTCCAAAACACAATTGTAACTGTTAGTTTCCTTTGAAAATGTATTTATTTTTAATTCTGTTTAAATCGCAGGTTCTAAATTAGTCCCATTTTGGAGCTGGCTACAGATGGGCAAGGATCTACTTTTTATACGACTTCGATATTTGACTGGTGCCTGGAAGCTAGAACAAACCAGGAAAGTGAACTAGGTTATTTTCCATCTTTGATAGTATTCTTATGTATCAGTGTCACATTATTTCATATGAAAATAAAATTTAAATAAAGCTGGAATAAACCTATGCCATTGTGTGCCTTTTAATAATTTTGAAGATTTTACTGCCAGAAGTAAAAATCTTTATAACTTTTCTGAACAAAAATTTTTAAGGTATTTATAACAAGTCAGATTTTCTTTTGCTTCAGCAATTTTGTTTATTTAGATTAATTATCACTGTGATTCTGAGAAGTATAATTTTTAAACAGAAGACAGAAGCAATCATTCTTACTTTAAAATGCCTATATATTGGGAATTCCCTGGTGGTCCAGAGGCTAAGACTCTGTGCTCCCAATGCAGGGGGCCTGGGTTCGATCCCTGGTCAGGGAACTAGAGCCCACATGCTGCAACTAAGACCCAGTGCAGCCAAATAAATATAAATAAAATATTTTAAAAAAATAAAATAAAATGCCTATATAATTCTCATGAATTTAAATAGAAACCATAATCATAACAGTCTTCAGGAATTTAAAAGTATATGTTTAAATATATACAAATTTATCAATATTAAGGCCATATTTCATTCTGTTAAAAATTCTAGGAAATTATAGTTAAAGGGTATAGGCTTGCTCATAAAAGGTACCCACTTTCTCATACAGTACAGTCTTACTTAACTCCTTCCTAATTTTTCTTACATATATTGTACATTTTTATCTCTTGGCAGCCCTTTCCTTTTGAGTTCATGTTAGTAAAAATTAGAAATTTTATTAAAAAGAGAGTGTTTTATATTATTAGTAAATGCATTTACTTAACATCAGAAGCCTAATGTGTTTTTGAGAAGCTGAAGACAAAAAATAGCAATTATAATGAACCCTTGAAAAATCAGAATGAGATTGCTTCTGATGTTTTAGAGAAAGTAATGCTAATACCTACCATTTATTGAGTGTTGACCGTCTGCCCAGCTCTGTTGTGAGCACTCAGTACCTAATGATTCATCCAACTTTTACAACAGGAGAGGAGACTGAGTTTAAATCGCAGGTTCTAAATTAGTCCCATTTTGGAGCTGGACAGATGGGCAAGGACCCTTTTATGACTGATATTTGACTGGTGCCTGGAAGCTAGAACAAACCAGGAAAGTGAACTAGGTTATTTTCCATCTTTGATTGTATTCTTATGTATCAGTGTCACATTATTTCATATGAAAATAAAATTTAAATAAAGCTGGAATAAACCTATGCCATTGTGTGCCTTTTAATAATTTTGAAGATTTTACTGCCAGAAGTAAAAATCTTTATAACTTTTCTGAACAAAAATTTTTAAGGTATTTATAACAAGTCAGATTTTCTTTTGCTTCAGCAATTTTGTTTATTTAGATTAATTATCACTGTGATTCTGAGAAGTATAATTTTTAAACAGAAGACAGAAGCAATCATTCTTACTTTAAAATGCCTATGTATTGGGAATTCCCTGGTGGTCCAGAGGCTAAGACTCTGTGCTCCCAATGCAGGGGGCCTGGGTTCGATCCCTGGTCAGGGAACTAGAGCCCACATGCTGCAACTAAGACCCAGTGCAGCCAAATAAATATAAATAAAATATTTTAAAAAAATAAAATAAAATGCCTATATAATTCTCATGAATTTAAATAGAAACCATAATCATAACAGTCTTCAGGAATTTAAAAGTATATGTTTAAATATATACAAATTTATCAATATTAAGGCCATATTTCATTCTGTTAAAAATTCTAGGAAATTATAGTTAAAGGGTATAGGCTTGCTCAAAAAAGGTACCCACTTTCTCATACAGTACAGTCTTACTTAACTCCTTCCTAATTTTTCTTACATATATTGTACATTTTTATCTCTTGGCAGCCCTTTCCTTTTGAGTTCATGTTAGTAAAAATTAGAAATTTTATTAAAAAGAGAGTGTTTTATATTATTAGTAAATGCATTTACTTAACATCAGAAGCCTAATGTGTTTTTGAGAAGCTGAAGACAAAAAATAGCAATTATAATGAACCCTTGAAAAATCAGAATGAGATTGCTTCTGATGTTTTAGAGAAAGTAATGCTAATACCTACCATTTATTGAGTGTTGACCGTCTGCCCAGCTCTGTTGTGAGCACTCAGTACCTAATGATTCACCCAACTTTTACAACAGGAGAGGAGACTGAGGCCCAAAGCAGTCACCGGCCCAAGGTCCCGCAGCCAGGCAACGGAGGAGTTGTGGTTCTCGCCCCCGTAGTCCAGATCCAGGCCCTACATTCTTTCATGACCATGCTACGTCTGTCTCTGAAGGTAGGATAACTGGTGACAGGTCACCAGAGAGCTTCAAAAGCACTTTAAATACAGCATTGTAAAGACAGTTCTCACGTGGAAAAGTTGACCCCAGGAGTTTCAGCAACAGTGACCCTGTTGCGTCTGCATTAGACAAGAAGCTCCTTGACCCGAAACCAGTTCTTCCTCAAATTAGTATTCCCAGGGATTTTCGTGGCGGTGCAGGAGTTAAGAATCCATTTTTCATCGCGGGGGGAGTGGGTTCAATCCCTGGTCAGGGAATTTAGATCCCACCTGTTGTGAGGCATGGCCAAAAAATAAATAAAAATAGATTCTAAAGAATCAGTATTCCCAGTACAGTGCCTAGCCTACAGTGCTTAACCAGGTTTTGAGAGCCTTTAAGTCACTTGAATGAAGAGAACGAAACAAGGCTATACAAGTAGAAAGGGGAGAAAACAAACAGCAGCATGACTGTGAGCATTTATAAGAATTTGAAGTTATAAGCCTTGAGCCAAAAATAAGATCCTTAATGAAACTATAATAGGACAATAAAATGTTATTGCTGTTTGGAAGCAAGTGATAAAAATGTACTTTTGAAGCATGAGAGGAATTTTCAGGAAAAGTGTCAGTATTTTTTTTATGCAGCTCACCCGTGAGCACTATTAAGAGAGGTTTCTGATACTCCTGATGTTAAACACAAGTTCACCTAAGTTAACAGTGTGGTACAGACTTGGAGGCACTTCATAAGAGATGTTTTATATTATTAGTAAATGCATTTACTTAACATCAGAAGCCTAATGTGTTTTTGAGAAGCTGAAGACAAAAATAGCAATTATAATGAACCCTTGAAAATCAGAATGAGATTGCTTCTGATGTTTTAGAGAAAGTAATGCTAATACCTACCATTTATTGAGTGTTGACCGTCTGCCCAGCTCTGTTGTGAGCACTCAGTACCTAATGATTCACCCAACTTTTACAACAGGAGAGGAGACTGAGGCCCAAAGCAGTCACCGGCCCAAGGTCCCGCAGCCAGGCAACGGAGGAGTTGTGGTTCTCGCCCCCGTAGTCCAGATCCAGGCCCTACATTCTTTCATGACCATGCTACGTCTGTCTCTGAAGGTAGGATAACTGGTGACAGGTCACCAGAGAGCTTCAAAAGCACTTTAAATACAGCATTGTAAAGACAGTTCTCACGTGGAAAAGTTGACCCCAGGAGTTTCAGCAACAGTGACCCTGTTGCGTCTGCATTAGACAAGAAGCTCCTTGACCCGAAACCAGTTCTTCCTCAAATTAGTATTCCCAGGGATTTTCGTGGCGGTGCAGGAGTTAAGAATCCATTTTCATCGCTGGGAGAGGGTTCAATCCCTGGTCAGGGAATTTAGATCCCACCTGTTGTGAGGCATGGCCAAAAAATAAATAAAAATAGATTCTAAAGAATCAGTATTCCCAGTACAGTGCCTAGCCTACAGTGCTTAACCAGGTTTTGAGAGCCTTTAAGTCACTTGAATGAAGAGAACGAAACAAGGCTATACAAGTAGAAAGGGGAGAAAACAAACAGCAGCATGACTGTGAGCATTTATAAGAATTTGAAGTTATAAGCCTTGAGCCAAAAATAAGATCCTTAATGAAACTATAATAGGACAATAAAATGTTATTGCTGTTTGGAAGCAAGTGATAAAAATGTACTTTTGAAGCATGAGAGGAATTTTCAGGAAAAGTGTCAGTATTTTTTTTATGCAGCTCACCCGTGAGCACTATTAAGAGAGGTTTCTGATACTCCTGATGTTAAACACAAGTTCACCTAAGTTAACAGTGTGGTACAGACTTGGAGGCACTTCATAAGAGAAAACCTAGTTTTAACTTGCTGACCTTGTAGAGCCTGCTAACAAAAGCATTAGTAAAAGCAAAAATGTCAGCTACTATCATTGTATGCAAGGAACTGTGATAAGAATTTCACATGTGTTATTTAACTTAATATGATCAGCCAACTCTCATCATACAGGTATGACTACCACATTTCAGAAATGAAGGAGGCTTAGACAAATGATTTGCCCAAGATGATATAAGTAACCCATGTCATGCTTCTACTGAAATTAAAAAAAAAAACAGGAAACAGAGGATCATGGGCATGATTAAAACTGAGGGTGCAGTCTCATTACAATCAAACCGCATGACCATTTCCTTTCTAGCTTCTGACTTGTTCTTACAGAGCTGGAGTTTTTTTAACTTGAGATTATGTCTAGATCATTACATGTTTCTTGCCATCTGTAATTCTATGTCTCTATGTCATCATGTTATTTTCACCATTCACAGCTGATTCTCAAGTTCTCATTCATAGCTGATTCTCCAGTTCTATTTTCCTTTTTTTTTTTTTTGGAAAAAACCCTTTACTCTTTTTTTCTATCTATTTATTTTCATCCATCTTTGGTCTTTGGCCTGTATAGGCCTCCCATTGCAGTGGCCTATCTTGTTGCAGAGCACTGGCTCTGGGCGCATGTGCTCCAGAGTGCTGGCTCATCATTGGACACTGGTCCAGCTGCTCCGCAGCAGGTGGGATCTTCCTGGGCCAGGGATCGAACTGGTGCTCCTTGCACTGCAAGGCGGACCCACTGGACCACCAGGGAAGCCCTGTTTTTCTTTTTTTAAATCAGTTATAATTTCCTTAAGAGCAGAAACCTTGCCTTTTATTTTATTTGTGTGTCTCCATAGCATCCTAAATTGTGATTGTTCAGTAAAGATTTCCCAAATGCTTAGATAATGCCACCATTACAGCTCATTTGCCCAAGAAAGAATTACATGAATGAGGTTATCCATTGTACTGACAGCTAAGTCCCCTGTAGAAGCAGTCTTAACTGGTTGCTTTGTTTATGTGCAAACTCAAAAGCAACCAAATCTAGTAGCTAATGATTTGGTTTGTCCCTCCGGTGTAGGACTCCCTTAGACTTCATTGATTCACTCATTCGTATTCTGTTAATCACAAAAAGCAGTACCTTCCCAGACATGATCCTTTAGACAATAACTACTCTTTGACAACCTAACACTATAGAAAAGGAGGGTGCCCTCATGCCTGCTGACAACAGCAAACGCTGCATGGGGAACCTAGATACACTGCCTCATGATGCTGGAATCAGGCACCTGGAAACCCTGGCCTGATGTCAGAGAAGGCCCAGCAGGGAGCAGAACTTGCATCCCCACCAGCCAATCCTGTGTCTTCACTGGGGAGCCTGGCCTTGTGTTCCTTCCCAGCTGGGATGGGGTCAGAGAGGCACTTCCTCTGGTGGCCCAGCAGCAAGGAGGCCACACCACCGCAGTGCCAGTGAAGACCATGTGGGAAGCCGGAACTCTCATCCCCACCCAAGTGTAAGAAACAGTCCCCTCCCTTTGGGTGTCAGTAGGGGCCCAGTGGGGCACTGAACACCTCCCCAGCATTATAACAAAGGTGGTGCTCTCCTTCTCAACCAGAGTGGCATGAGCTAAAATAAAAGATCTGAATAAGACCTAGTTTTTCTATCTTTTTTTGGTCTTTGGCCTGTATAGGCCTCCCATTGCAGTGGCCTATCTTGTTGCAGAGCACTGGCTCTGGGCGCATGTGCTCCAGAGTGCTGGCTCATCATTGGACACTGGTCCAGCTGCTCCGCAGCAGGTGGGATCTTCCTGGGCCAGGGATCGAACTGGTGCTCCTTGCACTGCAAGGCGGACCCACTGGACCACCAGGGAAGCCCTGTTTTTCTTTTTTTAAATCAGTTATAATTTCCTTAAGAGCAGAAACCTTGCCTTTTATTTTATTTGTGTGTCTCCATAGCATCCTAAATTGTGATTGTTCAGTAAAGATTTCCCAAATGCTTAGATAATGCCACCATTACAGCTCATTTGCCCAAGAAAGAATTACATGAATGAGGTTATCCATTGTACTGACAGCTAAGTCCCCTGTAGAAGCAG
Organism: Tragulus kanchil; assembly: GCA_022376925.1. Lineage (NCBI taxonomy): Eukaryota > Metazoa > Chordata > Mammalia > Artiodactyla > Tragulidae > Tragulus > Tragulus kanchil. The sequence continues at coordinate 67,593,961 of JAIOJX010000003.1, read as the reverse complement.
TCTTAACTGGTTGCTTTGTTTATGTGCAAACTCAAAAGCAACCAAATCTAGTAGCTAATGATTTGGTTTGTCCCTCCGGTGTAGGACTCCCTTAGACTTCATTGATTCACTCATTCGTATTCTGTTAATCACAAAAAGCAGTACCTTCCCAGACATGATCCTTTAGACAATAACTACTCTTTGACAACCTAACACTATAGAAAAGGAGGGTGCCCTCATGCCTGCTGACAACAGCAAACGCTGCATGGGGAACCTAGATACACTGCCTCATGATGCTGGAATCAGGCACCTGGAAACCCTGGCCTGATGTCAGAGAAGGCCCAGCAGGGAGCAGAACTTGCATCCCCACCAGCCAATCCTGTGTCTTCACTGGGGAGCCTGGCCTTGTGTTCCTTCCCAGCTGGGATGGGGTCAGAGAGGCACTTCCTCTGGTGGCCCAGCAGCAAGGAGGCCACACCACCGCAGTGCCAGTGAAGACCATGTGGGAAGCCGGAACTCTCATCCCCACCCAAGTGTAAGAAACAGTCCCCCTCCCTTTGGGTGTCAGTAGGGGCCCAGTGCGGCGCACTGAACACCTCCCCCAGCATTATAACAAAGGTGGTGCTCTCCCTTCTCAACCAGAGTGGCATGAGCTAAAATAAAAGATCTGAATAAGACCTAGCCTCCCAACGTAGTAGGGAATGTCCTGGTTTCAAAAGAAAATCCCTTGTCAACGCAGGAACCAGAAAAACTTCAACTTGAATAATAATAATAAAAAAAGAGATGCTGAGGCTGAGATCACAGAGGTGTTAGGATTCTCTACAAGGATTCTACAGCAGCCATGATAAAAATGTTTCCACAGTTACAAATGTGCTTGATAGTAATGAGAAAATAAAAAAGCATCAGCAGACAAAAAGAAGAGACCAAGAAGAATCAAACAGAAACTTTAGAACTGAAAAACACAGTAACTGAATCAAAAGCTTGGTGGATATGCTCAACAATAGACTGGAGAGCCAAAAAAAAAAAAAGGTTCAGTGAAACTATATAAAGATCTAACATTAGTATCATCAAGCATCCCTGAAAGGGCGGAAAATGGACTTAAAGAAATACTAGCTGAAAACTTCTCAAGCTTGGCAAAAAGCATAGATTTACAGAATCAGATTCCTTATAGAAAAAATGCAAAGAAATCTACACCAAGACACATCATAAGTAAACTCAGAAAACTAAAGACAACCCATCTTGAAAGCCACCAAAAAAAATTGTTTCCTATAGCGGAAACAATCAGAATGACTGAATTTACCATCAGAAACTATGCTGGTCAGGAGGATATGTCACACTGTTTCTAAAGTACTAAAAGTAAGAAACTGTCAACAGCAAACGCTGCATGGGGAACCTAGATACACTGCCTCATGATGCTGGAATCAGGCACCTGGAAACCCTGGCCTGATGTCAGAGAAGGCCCAGCAGGGAGCAGAACTTGCATCCCCACCAGCCAATCCTGTGTCTTCACTGGGAGCCTGGCCTTGTGTTCCTTCCCAGCTGGGATGGGGTCAGAGAGGCACTTCCTCTGGTGGCCCAGCAGCAAGGAGGCCACACCACCGCAGTGCCAGTGAAGACCATGTGGGAAGCCGGAACTCTCATCCCCACCCAAGTGTAAGAAACAGTCCCCCTCCCTTTGGGTGTCAGTAGGGGCCCAGTGCGGCGCACTGAACACCTCCCCCAGCATTATAACAAAGGTGGTGCTCTCCCTTCTCAACCAGAGTGGCATGAGCTAAAATAAAAGATCTGAATAAGACCTAGCCTCCCAACGTAGTAGGGAATGTCCTGGTTTCAAAAGAAAATCCCTTGTCAACGCAGGAACCAGAAAAACTTCAACTTGAATAATAATAATAAAAAAAGAGATGCTGAGGCTGAGATCACAGAGGTGTTAGGATTCTCTACAAGGATTCTACAGCAGCCATGATAAAAATGTTTCCACAGTTACAAATGTGCTTGATAGTAATGAGAAAATAAAAAAGCATCAGCAGACAAAAAGAAGAGACCAAGAAGAATCAAACAGAAACTTTAGAACTGAAAAACACAGTAACTGAATCAAAAGCTTGGTGGATATGCTCAACAATAGACTGGAGAGCCAAAAAAAAAAAAAGGTTCAGTGAAACTATATAAAGATCTAACATTAGTATCATCAAGCATCCCTGAAAGGGCGGAAAATGGACTTAAAGAAATACTAGCTGAAAACTTCTCAAGCTTGGCAAAAAGCATAGATTTACAGAATCAGATTCCTTATAGAAAAAATGCAAAGAAATCTACACCAAGACACATCATAAGTAAACTCAGAAAAACTAAAGACAACCCATCTTGAAAGCCACCAAAAAAAAAAAAATTGTTTCCTATAGCGGGGAAACAATCAGAATGACTGAATTTACCATCAGAAACTATGCTGGTCAGGAGGATATGTCACACTGTTTCTAAAGTACTAAAAGTAAGAAACTGTCAACACACAATCTCACACACACAAAAAATCTTTTAAGTATGAAGGGGAAATAAAGAATCTCAGATGGGGCTTCCCCTGGTGGTCCAGTGGGTAAGGACACCGCCTTGCCGTGCAAGGGGCGCCGGTTCGATCCCTGGCCTGGGAAGATCCCACGTGCCGCAGAGCGGCTGGACTGATGTGTCAAATTACTGAGCTGGAGCTCTGGAGTGCGTGCGCCCAGAGCCAGTGCTCTGTGACAACAGAGGCCACCGCGATGGGAGGCCCACACGGGCCAAAGAACAAAGACGGATGAAAATAGAGAAATGAAAGACCAATAGAAGTGGCCCGCTCCCCCCACCCCACCCCCCAAAAGGTAATAAATAAATTAAAAAAAGAAAAAAGAATCTCAGATGAAGGAAAGCTTAGATAACTGGACAACCACAGGCCTGCCCTAAAACAGTGGCTCAACAGGGGGTTGGCCTTCCTGCTAACTCCTCATGGGCTGCAGGAGCTCATGTTCCTCCAAGCTCTTGTAATTCAGAAAAGGGGAGGGCTTCATTTTGCTGTGGTTTTCAAAGTCTGAACCAAAATCTTAGTGGCGTTTCTACCAAATCACAGCCCATGACTGACTCTCATATGAATCCTGTCATGTAGTTTTTGGTGGAAGTTTTAACGTGTGTGCATGCTCAGTTGCTCAGTCGTGTCCAGTCTTTGAGACCCTATGGACTGTTGCCCACCAGACTCCTTTTTCCATGGGATTCTCCAGGTGAGAATTACTGGAGTGGATTGTCATGCCCTCCTCCAGGGGATCCTCCCAACTGAGGGATGGAACCCACATCTCCTGTGTCACCTGCTCTAAGCAGCAATACAGTGACAGCTGATCAAGAAATCTAGAAGGAAAAACAAAGCATTTGAGTTTGGATTTCCTATTGCAAGGATATTCAGCTTCTGAAAAATGGTCATAAGTAAACTCAGAAAACTAAAGACAACCCATCTTGAAAGCCACCAAAAAAAAAAAAATTGTTTCCTATAGCGGGGAAACAATCAGAATGACTGAATTTACCATCAGAAACTATGCTGGTCAGGAGGATATGTCACACTGTTTCTAAAGTACTAAAAGTAAGAAACTGTCAACACACAATCTCACACACACAAAAAATCTTTTAAGTATGAAGGGGAAATAAAGAATCTCAGATGGGGCTTCCCCTGGTGGTCCAGTGGGTAAGGACACCGCCTTGCCGTGCAAGGGGCGCCGGTTCGATCCCTGGCCTGGGAAGATCCCACGTGCCGCAGAGCGGCTGGACTGATGTGTCCAATTACTGAGCTGGAGCTCTGGAGTGCGTGCGCCCAGAGCCAGTGCTCTGTGACAACAGAGGCCACCGCGATGGGAGGCCCACACGGGCCAAAGAACAAAGACGGATGAAAATAGAGAAATGAAAGACCAATAGAAGTGGCCCGCTCCCCCCACCCCACCCCCCAAAAGGTAATAAATAAATTAAAAAAAGAAAAAAGAATCTCAGATGAAGGAAAGCTTAGATAACTGGACAACCACAGGCCTGCCCTAAAACAGTGGCTCAACAGGGGGTTGGCCTTCCTGCTAACTCCTCATGGGCTGCAGGAGCTCATGTTCCTCCAAGCTCTTGTAATTCAGAAAAGGGGAGGGCTTCATTTTGCTGTGGTTTTCAAAGTCTGAACCAAAATCTTAGTGGCGTTTCTACCAAATCACAGCCCATGACTGACTCTCATATGAATCCTGTCATGTAGTTTTTGGTGGAAGTTTTAACGTGTGTGCATGCTCAGTTGCTCAGTCGTGTCCAGTCTTTGAGACCCTATGGACTGTTGCCCACCAGACTCCTTTTTCCATGGGATTCTCCAGGTGAGAATTACTGGAGTGGATTGTCATGCCCTCCTCCAGGGGATCCTCCCAACTGAGGGATGGAACCCACATCTCCTGTGTCACCTGCTCTAAGCAGCAATACAGTGACAGCTGATCAAGAAATCTAGAAGGAAAAACAAAGCATTTGAGTTTGGATTTCCTATTGCAAGGATATTCAGCTTCTGAAAAATGGGGTGTCAACCCTGAGCCTTCCTTCCCAGAGCTAGCATTTCTCCTTGGAACCCAGATCTCATTGTTCTGGGGTGCAAAGGATTGACCTGCTCTCCTAGGTGCAGGAGATACCTGATAGGCATGGAGTGACAGGCTAATTTCTAGAAGCCAGAATTTCTTGCAATGTAAATGAGAATGTATAGAAAACACCGCAGTCCACACACTCGGAATCTGCAGATCCAAGTCCTGCCAAGAGCCCAGAGAATCCTGTGAACCTAAAAAGACTCCGTGGAGGAAGCTGGGGCCAAGGCCTGCAGAGGTTAACAGTGCTTGCTCTGGCTGTGTCCTCTGCGTTGTCTCATGCACCTAAGGGAAGGAAACTGATTGTGGCTGGACCATTTCTTTTCTTAATAACATTAAAAAACAAAAAAAAACAAAAGACCACATGGTATCAATTCTGAGGATCTAATTCGTTTACCTGCAGTAAACTGCCCAGGAAGTGTGATTGGTAGCAGTCCAAAGGTTTTCTGGACCTGCACACCCAGAGCAATCTCAACTTAACACCTAGGGGGGAGCCCAGGAAAACGGCCAGGTGTAGAAAGGTGATTCAAAGGCTACCACAAACGCTGTTTTACACCAGGTCGCTGTTCAACTGACAACAGTGTGTAATGCAAACACGGCATCTGCCACAGAAGAAAGTGCAGGGCTCTGAGGACCCATAAAANCAGTTCAGCTCACAGCCTTGCATTTCATGGATATCCGGACCTTCGAAGGGCTGTGTTTTCCTACATACAGGAGCAAACTGAATAGTGTCTCCGTGTGGCTTTATTCTCCTTTCATCCCTGCAGTAAGTGCCTTTTCTATGTAGAGCTGCTGGCTGGCTGATACGGGTCAAAGGCCATCAGTCCGTTGGTGGGATTTCCTAAACATATTCTTTTTTCTTTTTTTTTTAAACATTTATTTTATTTATTTATCTTTTAGGAGGTGGAATGGGAGGGAGGGGCACAGGTGGGCCACTTCTATTGGTCTTTCATCTCTCAAGAAATCTAGAAGGAAAAACAAAGCATTTGAGTTTGGATTTCCTATTGCAAGGATATTCAGCTTCTGAAAAATGGGGTGTCAACCCTGAGCCTTCCTTCCCAGAGCTAGCATTTCTCCTTGGAACCCAGATCTCATTGTTCTGGGGTGCAAAGGATTGACCTGCTCTCCTAGGTGCAGGAGATACCTGATAGGCATGGAGTGACAGGCTAATTTCTAGAAGCCAGAATTTCTTGCAATGTAAATGAGAATGTATAGAAAACACCGCAGTCCACACACTCGGAATCTGCAGATCCAAGTCCTGCCAAGAGCCCAGAGAATCCTGTGAACCTAAAAAGACTCCGTGGAGGAAGCTGGGGCCAAGGCCTGCAGAGGTTAACAGTGCTTGCTCTGGCTGTGTCCTCTGCGTTGTCTCATGCACCTAAGGGAAGGAAACTGATTGTGGCTGGACCATTTCTTTTCTTAATAACATTAAAAAACAAAAAACAAAAGACCACATGGTATCAATTCTGAGGATCTAATTCGTTTACCTGCAGTAAACTGCCCAGGAAGTGTGATTGGTAGCAGTCCAAAGGTTTTCTGGACCTGCACACCCAGAGCAATCTCAACTTAACACCTAGGGGGGAGCCCAGGAAAACGGCCAGGTGTAGAAAGGTGATTCAAAGGCTACCACAAACGCTGTTTTACACCAGGTCGCTGTTCAACTGACAACAGTGTGTAATGCAAACACGGCATCTGCCACAGAAGAAAGTGCAGGGCTCTGAGGACCAGTAAAAGCAGTTCAGCTCACAGCCTTGCATTTCATGGATATCCGGACCTTCGAAGGGCTGTGTTTTCCTACATACAGGAGCAAACTGAATAGTGTCTCCGTGTGGCTTTATTCTCCTTTCATCCCTGCAGTAAGTGCCTTTTCTATGTAGAGCTGCTGGCTGGCTGATACGGGTCAAAGGCCATCAGTCCGTTGGTGGGATTTCCTAAACATATTCTTTTTTCTTTTTTTTTTAAACATTTATTTTATTTATTTATCTTTTAGGAGGTGGAATGGGGAGGGAGGGGCACAGGTGGGCCACTTCTATTGGTCTTTCATTTCTCTGTTTTCATCAATCTTCGTTCTTTGGCCCGTGTGGGCCTCCCATCGCGGTGGCCTCTGTCGTCGCAGAGCACCGACTCTGGGCGCATGCGCTCCAGAGCTCCCGCTCGGTGATTGGACACATCGGTCCAGCCGCTGTGCGGCACGTGGGATCTTCCCAGGCCAGGGATCGAACCGGCGCCCCTTGCACGGCAAGGCGGTGTCCTTACCCACTGGACCACCAGGGGAAGGCCTCCTAAACATATTCTGACTGGGTTCGAGGAGCCCACAGTGACCTCAACGCAGGCTATCCAGGGGGTAGCCAGGCCCGTGAGCAAAGGGAGGTTGTCCATTAACGTTGCTCAGCGCCCATAATGTCCTATCTTTATTAGATTAGATAACAGTATATATTATAGGCTAGGCTGTTAAGCAAATGAATACGGGTAAGGAAATGACAACCCACAAAATTATACGGCTAGTTTTAACCACCACTCACCACTCAAGAGTGAGTCGATTTTCATCCGCTCCTGCCGGGGAAAACAAGTTACTCTGGCGCTATCGGTGGGGGTAATGACCCCCTTTTACCCTGCAAAGCAAGTAAGAGACGAACAGCAAGGAACAGCCACCCTCGGGGGCCAGAAACAAGTCAGGAAAAGTCACGGGTGGTTTTATTTGGGGCGGGGGACTCCAAACGGATTTGTTAGTCCCGCATTTCCAGTCCTGGAAAAGGCTCTCCACCTTCAGGTGGAGGCAGAAAGTCTCCCGGAGCCGGGCGAGAGAGGCGAGGTGCGCCGCGCGGGCAGGAGCCTCTGCGCCTGGGGGCTCGCTGCGCGGACGGGGAGAGTCTGCGGTCCCGCGAGAGGACGCCCCCCGCCGCGGGGAGGCGTGCACGTGGCCGCGGGGCGGGCCGGGCGCGCGGCAGCGGCGGGCGGGGGCGGGCCCGCGAGCAGGGCTCCTGGCGGCTTTCCAGGTCGGCGCACTAATACGGGCGATGAGGCTTCGCGGCTCCAGTCTGACTGACGCCGGCTGGGGCCGCCGCCGCCGCCGCTGCAGCCGCTGTCTCGGTCGCCGCCGCCGCCGCCGCCGCCGGGCCCTGCAGGCGCTGGGCGCGCGCAGCCAGGCAGTGAGTGCCCGGCGCTCCAAGCGGGCGGCCGGGGGACCCTCCTCGGGGGAGGGGGCGGCCAGGCCTGGGTGGGGGGGAGGGATGAGTGGCACCGCGGGGACAGGTAAGAGATGCGCTCCCCGGCGCGCGCCGGGCGTGTGCGTGTGTGGACGCGTGTGTGGCCAAGTGTTTCTTCTACGGGGAAGTCTTGGGCGTGCGGCTGGGCTCTTTGTACTCCGTCCCTGTATTTCTTGGTGGGGCCTGTTGGAGGTGGCGAGGGGCGGGAGGGGACGGCTCCGGGGAGCCGGCTCGAGCCCTCCCTCGCGGCTGCGGCCGCCCGGGGCCCCCGGCACCTGGGACCTCTCTGCGGATGCCCGGCCCGCGGCGAGGGCGCCGCTGTGCGGGGCTGTGGCCCGCCGCGGGGCCGGGGTTGCGCGCTCGCTCTCCGCGCCCGGCCTGGGTCCCACCGAGAGGGGCCGAGCACCAAGGGCAGGCTCCGTGGAGACTCAGACGCGCCGCGGAGAGCTGTCGGCGGTGGCCGGAGGGCGCAGGGAGGACGATGGAGACCTCGGGGTGCAGGGTAGCGAATGTGACTCAGCTGGCCTCCCTGGCCTTCCGTCTCCTAGGGGTTTTACTCGGCTCATCTTTGAGGCACGCGAAGAGAGCAAAAAAAAAAGAGAAAAAGTTAGGAATGTTGTTCAAGCGTCTCTGGGCTAAGGCTTGGATTGTGTCGGGAGCTGGGGTGTTTGTCTTTTCCTCCGCCGGCCATTCGGTGCCAAGTCTCCGCAGAGGGGAGGTGGGGAGGTGGGAGCAGATACAGGAGACTGACTGACGCCAGCATTGTGAGCGGAAGGAGGAGCCGGGGGAGGGGGACATTTTTATGGATGGCTAATCGCTGACAAGTCTTCCCGTTACTATTCCTTCCTCCTCCCACCCTTGACAGTGGACTTTTGAAATGATAGTTTAGAAATACTCCGTTGACTTGTGTCTGGGCGGGAACTGGTACTCGTGAGAAAAAACCTACAAGTGAGGTAGAATCGGGTTGGGGAATAGCATTGCACGTAAATTCTTTACCGAGTAATTCACAGTGCAGGCGCTGGGCGCGCGCAGCCAGGCAGTGAGTGCCCGGCGCTCCAAGCGGGCGGCCGGGGACCCTCCTCGGGGAGGGGCGGCCAGGCCTGGGTGGGGGAGGGATGAGTGGCACAGCGGGACAGGTAAGAGATGCGCTCCCGGCGCGCGCCGGGCGTGTGCGTGTGTGGACGCGTGTGGGCCAAGTGTTTCTTCTACGGGGAAGTCTTGGGCGTGCGGCTGGGCTCTTTGTACTCCGTCCCTGTATTTCTTGGTGGGGCCTGTTGGAGGTGGCGAGGGGCGGGAGGGGACGGCTCCGGGGAGCCGGCTCGAGCCCTCCCTCGCGGCTGCGGCCGCCCGGGGCCCCCGGCACCTGGGACCTCTCTGCGGATGCCCGGCCCGCGGCGAGGGCGCCGCTGTGCGGGGCTGTGGCCCGCCGCGGGGCCGGGGTTGCGCGCTCGCTCTCCGCGCCCGGCCTGGGTCCCACCGAGAGGGGCCGAGCACCAAGGGCAGGCTCCGTGGAGACTCAGACGCGCCGCGGAGAGCTGTCGGCGGTGGCCGGAGGGCGCAGGGAGGACGATGGAGACCTCGGGGTGCAGGGTAGCGAATGTGACTCAGCTGGCCTCCCTGGCCTTCCGTCTCCTAGGGGTTTTACTCGGCTCATCTTTGAGGCACGCGAAGAGAGCAAAAAAAAAAGAGAAAAAGTTAGGAATGTTGTTCAAGCGTCTCTGGGCTAAGGCTTGGATTGTGTCGGGAGCTGGGGTGTTTGTCTTTTCCTCCGCCGGCCATTCGGTGCCAAGTCTCCGCAGAGGGGAGGTGGGGAGGTGGGAGCAGATACAGGAGACTGACTGACGCCAGCATTGTGAGCGGAAGGAGGAGCCGGGGGAGGGGGACATTTTTATGGATGGCTAATCGCTGACAAGTCTTCCCGTTACTATTCCTTCCTCCTCCCACCCTTGACAGTGGACTTTTGAAATGATAGTTTAGAAATACTCCGTTGACTTGTGTCTGGGCGGGAACTGGTACTCGTGAGAAAAAACCTACAAGTGAGGTAGAATCGGGTTGGGGAATAGCATTGCACGTAAATTCTTTACCGAGTAATTCACAGTCGGGGACACACCCACGGGACACTGTGCATTGCTCTGAACGGATCTAGTTTGCCAGCACCGTTTCCGTGGCCTGCCAGATTTGTCAGATGAGCTTTTGGAAGCTTTGGTGAACAGAAATAATAGAGGGAGAGCTGTTGAGTTCTAAGACACTTCCTAATGCTGCCTCCTTGGCCACGACTGAGCCAGATATTTGGGGCACCCTTCAGGGTGAGTGACCTGTTCATCCTTCAGGCGTATCTTCTGCCTTGGGATTCCTGTGGCTGTGAGGGAGTGCCGTTGGATGTTTACATGTTAAGAAACAGGGATCTATATTTTTAAAAGAAATAAAAGTAAAGCCCAAACACATTCTCCTAACTCCGAATCGATAGTTCCATCAGTCAGTGTCCCTCATGTTGGCAGGCAACCATGAGCAAGATTTTGGCCCGCTTGCAAGTTTGTGGTTCTCCAAGAAGGACATTGCAGATAAGAAAATGATGTAATCGTTTATAAATAAGGAGCATTTAAAATATATTATGAGAGAAGCTTCAAATAACATGTGAGAAAAGTAACTTTTAGTGGCAGTGATCTCCGCCTTCCCTGATGGCAAGATAACTGTCTTTAGCAAACAGCCTTCAGCCTGTTAATCTATTCTGACACAACCAACTCCCATTTTTATGCTTGACTGGCTATCTTTGTCAGACTGTTTTTTGCTTGGGCTCTGTGGTTTTAAGCTATGTTTTAAAAAATGCCAACATACTCTGGATCTGAGCAAACTCATTTTTATCAGTACAGTATTTGCTAAAAATCAAAGATGTAAACAAATTTTAGGCTAAACCTCTAAGTACTTAGCAATTCTCACATCTTTGTTATCAATCTTTTCAAGTCAGCATGAGCTCTTTGATTTTGCTGCTTTTAAAATTTTCTTCTTCTTCTTTTTTTTATATGTTCCCACTTAATGAGTAATCAGAAAATACTCACAAATGTCAACTACATCTCTGATTGCCCAAGACCATGGAATGAGACAGAGAGGTTTTTGTTATTAATGAAATTGACTTGTGTCTGGGCGGGAACTGGTACTCGTGAGAAAAAACCTACAAGTGAGGTAGAATCGGGTTGGGGAATAGCATTGCACGTAAATTCTTTACCGAGTAATTCACAGTCGGGGACACACCCACGGGACACTGTGCATTGCTCTGAACGGATCTAGTTTGCCAGCACCCTTTCCGTGGCCTGCCAGATTTGTCAGATGAGCTTTTGGAAGCTTTGGTGAACAGAAATAATAGAGGGAGAGCTGTTGAGTTCTAAGACACTTCCTAATGCTGCCTCCTTGGCCACGACTGAGCCAGATATTTGGGGCACCCTTCAGGGTGAGTGACCTGTTCATCCTTCAGGCGTATCTTCTGCCTTGGGATTCCTGTGGCTGTGAGGGAGTGCCGTTGGATGTTTACATGTTAAGAAACAGGGATCTATATTTTTAAAAGAAATAAAAGTAAAGCCCAAACACATTCTCCTAACTCCGAATCGATAGTTCCATCAGTCAGTGTCCCTCATGTTGGCAGGCAACCATGAGCAAGATTTTGGCCCGCTTGCAAGTTTGTGGTTCTCCAAGAAGGACATTGCAGATAAGAAAATGATGTAATCGTTTATAAATAAGGAGCATTTAAAATATATTATGAGAGAAGCTTCAAATAACATGTGAGAAAAGTAACTTTTAGTGGCAGTGATCTCCGCCTTCCCTGATGGCAAGATAACTGTCTTTAGCAAACAGCCTTCAGCCTGTTAATCTATTCTGACACAACCAACTCCCATTTTTATGCTTGACTGGCTATCTTTGTCAGACTGTTTTTTGCTTGGGCTCTGTGGTTTTAAGCTATGTTTTAAAAAATGCCAACATACTCTGGATCTGAGCAAACTCATTTTTATCAGTACAGTATTTGCTAAAAATCAAAGATGTAAACAAATTTTAGGCTAAACCTCTAAGTACTTAGCAATTCTCACATCTTTGTTATCAATCTTTTCAAGTCAGCATGAGCTCTTTGATTTTGCTGCTTTTAAAATTTTCTTCTTCTTCTTTTTTTTATATGTTCCCACTTAATGAGTAATCAGAAAATACTCACAAATGTCAACTACATCTCTGATTGCCCAAGACCATGGAATGAGACAGAGAGGTTTTTGTTATTAATGAAACATTGCTAAGGATTCTGGAAGTCATAAACAACTGGTAAATTTGTTTATCCTTTCTAATCATGTGGTCACTTGGAGGAGAAAAAAAGTTTGTCAAGGTATTATTTCATAAAGATTAAAATATGCAATTTCAATTTTACAAATGGTTTCATTCTTTTTAATGAGAGTACAGTTTCCTTTGCCATATTTGGAGAGTTGGTATTTAATAAGTGGTCACTGTAGCACTCAGGCAACTAACTAGTTTATATCTGGCATTCGCTCGGCAATAAATAAAACAGCAGTTTCATCATGTTTGGCTCTAATATGTTGGAAATAAGGCTTATCCACAAAATGTACTGTGATATAAGGGAAGGTAAAAGTTATGAAAATCAAGAGTATTTTTTAAATTCACAAAACATGCTACCTTGAATTTTAAAGCTGTAATGAAGCTTAGTACAGGTTTTCTGCTTATCAGGTCTAATATTCTGTGAGAAATTCAGAAGCAGGGAATAGTCAAGAATAAAAGTTTTAAGTGTAGCAGTCCATCAAAAGCAAGAGTCTCTTCAAATAGTTGTGATTCTACACTGCAGAATTTATATTTTCTTGGTAACTGTTGCCAGTGAGTGGAAGCAAACAGTAAAGTTGTAAGTAGTTATGAGTCCCTTTGAACATTAACCTAATGAATGTTCATGTTGAGAGTAGGGGAAAAAAAAAAAAAAAAAAAAGAGTAGGGGCATAACAAAAAAATAAAAAAAATATCTTTGGGGTATAAACTGACCTTTAAAAATAAATATCCCTGGGCTTCCCTGGTGGTCCAGTGGGTGGAGAGTCTGCCTTGCAGTGCAAGGGGCACTGGTTCGATCCCTGGCCTGGGAAGATCCCACGTGCTGCGGAGCCGCTGGACCGATGTGTCCAACTACTGAGCCAGAGCTCTGGAGCGCACACACCCAGAGCCAGTGCTCTGTGACAACAGAGGCCACAGCGATGGGAGGCCCACATGGGCCAAAGAACAAAGATGGATGAAAATAAATAAATAAATAAACAAAGATGCCAAAATTTAAATAAATACATATCCCTATAAATTCTCTCTCTTAAGAAATGTGAAATAGCTAAAGTTGTTAAGATTTCAAGGTGTTTGTTAGCATTGGAAGCCAGCAGACTCATGAAAGCTGCGTGTTTCTCTTCTGTTGCACCACCGCCTGGCCTGACAGTTCCCCCGTTGGACCAGGCTGTGTCACTTGGAGGAGAAAAAGTTTGTCAAGGTATTATTTCATAAAGATTAAAATATGCAATTTCAATTTTACAAATGGTTTCATTCTTTTAATGAGAGTACAGTTTCCTTTGCCATATTTGGAGAGTTGGTATTTAATAAGTGGTCACTGTAGCACTCAGGCAACTAACTAGTTTATATCTGGCATTCGCTCGGCAATAAATAAAACAGCAGTTTCATCATGTTTGGCTCTAATATGTTGGAAATAAGGCTTATCCACAAAATGTACTGTGATATAAGGGAAGGTAAAAGTTATGAAAATCAAGAGTATTTTTTAAATTCACAAAACATGCTACCTTGAATTTTAAAGCTGTAATGAAGCTTAGTACAGGTTTTCTGCTTATCAGGTCTAATATTCTGTGAGAAATTCAGAAGCAGGGAATAGTCAAGAATAAAAGTTTTAAGTGTAGCAGTCCATCAAAAGCAAGAGTCTCTTCAAATAGTTGTGATTCTACACTGCAGAATTTATATTTTCTTGGTAACTGTTGCCAGTGAGTGGAAGCAAACAGTAAAGTTGTAAGTAGTTATGAGTCCCTTTGAACATTAACCTAATGAATGTTCATGTTGAGAGTAGGGGCAAAAAAAAAAAAAAAAAAAGAGTAGGGGCATAACAAAAAAATAAAAAAAATATCTTTGGGGTATAAACTGACCTTTAAAAATAAATATCCCTGGGCTTCCCTGGTGGTCCAGTGGGTGGAGAGTCTGCCTTGCAGTGCAAGGGGCACTGGTTCGATCCCTGGCCTGGGAAGATCCCACGTGCTGCGGAGCCGCTGGACCGATGTGTCCAACTACTGAGCCAGAGCTCTGGAGCGCACACACCCAGAGCCAGTGCTCTGTGACAACAGAGGCCACAGCGATGGGAGGCCCACATGGGCCAAAGAACAAAGATGGATGAAAATAAATAAATAAATAAACAATGAAAGATGCCAAAATTTAAATAAATACATATCCCTATAAATTCTCTCTCTTAAGAAATGTGAAATAGCTAAAGTTGTTAAGATTTCAAGGTGTTTGTTAGCATTGGAAGCCAGCAGACTCATGAAAGCTGCGTGTTTCTCTTCTGTTGGACCACCGCCTGGCCTGACAGTTCCCACCCCAAACTGTCCTCAATGGCACCCACTGCCTTCTTGCTGTGTCAGCCTAGAGTTGGCTCCAGATCACATTTCTGGGCTTATCTTCACGGTCCTTCCATATTTTATGTTGCAATGAAAGGACTGTGATTTCCCCTGCATACCCTGTCTTTCCTCTCTGTACGTTTCCTCCCACCAAGGCCTAGAATGCCTTCCTCTGCCTCCCCACCTATCTCCAGATTCACAGACCTCTCTGCATCTCTCTCATCTTTTACGACCCTGTCCAAGTGTGCCTTCCTTTGAGGACCTGTCGCTCTTGGCATTTTGCACTCTTGTGTCTTGTCTCTTACTCAATTCCTCATACGCCAATCTATGTCTTCTCCTCTGTGTCTTCTCTTTCTTTTTCTTTTTTTTTTTTAAAGATTTATTTCTTTATTTATTTTGGGCGGGGGTCGGGTTGGGGAGGAAGGGGAGCGGGCGGGCCACTTCTGTTGGGTCTTCCATTTCTCTATTTTTCATCCGTCTTTGTTCTTTGGCTCCTGCGGGCCTCCCATCGCGGTGGCGTCTGTTGTCGCAGAGCACCGTCTCTGGGCGCATGTGCTCCAGAGCTCCGGCTCGGTGATTGGACACATCAGTCCAGCCGCTCCGCGGCACGTGGGGTCTTCCCAGGCCAGGGATCCAACCGACCCGCTTGCACTGCAAGGCGGTGTCCTTATCCACTGGACCACCAGGGGACCCTGAATGCGCCCAATCTCGTCTTCTCTTTCTTGTAAGGATTCTTTCAACATCTCTGAAGTAAGGGACCGTGTTTTATCTGTCTTTTCCATTCACTTCATGCAGGCTATTGTGGCCTGTCTCGTGCTTCATCAATAAATATTAATTAAATGGCACGCCAGTGCTCTGTGACAACAGAGGCCACAGCGATGGGAGGCCCACATGGGCCAAAGAACAAAGATGGATGAAAATAAATAAATAAATAAACAATGAAAGATGCCAAAATTTAAATAAATACATATCCCTATAAATTCTCTCTCTTAAGAAATGTGAAATAGCTAAAGTTGTTAAGATTTCAAGGTGTTTGTTAGCATTGGAAGCCAGCAGACTCATGAAAGCTGCGTGTTTCTCTTCTGTTGGACCACCGCCTGGCCTGACAGTTCCCACCCCAAACTGTCCTCAATGGCACCCACTGCCTTCTTGCTGTGTCAGCCTAGAGTTGGCTCCAGATCACATTTCTGGGCTTATCTTCACGGTCCTTCCATATTTTATGTTGCAATGAAAGGACTGTGATTTCCCCTGCATACCCTGTCTTTCCTCTCTGTACGTTTCCTCCCACCAAGGCCTAGAATGCCTTCCTCTGCCTCCCCACCTATCTCCAGATTCACAGACCTCTCTGCATCTCTCTCATCTTTTACGACCCTGTCCAAGTGTGCCTTCCTTTGAGGACCTGTCGCTCTTGGCATTTTGCACTCTTGTGTCTTGTCTCTTACTCAATTCCTCATACGCCAATCTATGTCTTCTCCTCTGTGTCTTCTCTTTCTTTTTCTTTTTTTTTTTTAAAGATTTATTTCTTTATTTATTTTGGGCGGGGGTCGGGTTGGGGAGGAAGGGGAGCGGGCGGGCCACTTCTGTTGGGTCTTCCATTTCTCTATTTTTCATCCGTCTTTGTTCTTTGGCTCCTGCGGGCCTCCCATCGCGGTGGCGTCTGTTGTCGCAGAGCACCGTCTCTGGGCGCATGTGCTCCAGAGCTCCGGCTCGGTGATTGGACACATCAGTCCAGCCGCTCCGCGGCACGTGGGGTCTTCCCAGGCCAGGGATCCAACCGACCCGCTTGCACTGCAAGGCGGTGTCCTTATCCACTGGACCACCAGGGGACCCTGAACGCGCCCAATCTCGTCTTCTCTTTCTTGTAAGGATTCTTTCAACATCTCTGAAGTAAGGGACCGTGTTTTATCTGTCTTTTCCATTCACTTCATGCAGGCTATTGTGGCCTGTCTCGTGCTTCATCAATAAATATTAATTAAATGGCACGTCTTTCACTGAACCCATGGACTGAAGTAAAATCTGTACAGGAGTTTCCTCTACACAATAGGTGTTAACGGTCCGTCTTTCAAGAAGCCAGCATTGAACTGGAGCTGAGGACATGTCCAGAGGCTGTGGAGAGTGACCCTGCCACCCAGCCCCTGCCCAGTTGAGCCTCTTTCTCCTGAATATTGTGGCTAAGCATTAGTCAGGAAAGCTTCTATGATACTCTTATTGCATTAGCAATTTTCCATATCAGATTCACTAAATACACAATGGAAGCCATTTAGCAAAGAAAACCCCAGATTTTTAATGTGATACAGCTACCACAATGAAACGCTAATTCGATTCCACAGAAAATTGCTAACATGATATGCTGACCCCCTTCCCTCTCACTGGCAATAGCCACAGAAAAATTGATACTGTTTTTAGTGTATGTATTTCAAACTGCTCACAAAAGGAAAAGCCAAGGGCTGCCGAGATGCGCTTCTGTTTTGGTCAGGTTAGACATATCAGTCTTGTTAGAAGAGGTGTGTCCCCCTTCTGTGCCTTGCTCATTACATCACCAAATGATACTAAACCCTGTCTTAGCATCCATTGCATCCCACTTAGGAGGTTAGAATTAATAGAGTTAATATAATGTAAAAAATGTAATTTGGATATAAGTACCGTGCTTATATAATATAGTTGATTATATACCTTTCATTGGAAAGGCTAGTGAACTCAGTATCAGTTTTCCAAGAATTAGAGAGACTCTGACATAAAGTTTAAATGTGAAACTTAAAAATGAAAATGCATAAATATGAAGAAACAGATGATAAATGTGTGTGTGCACAGCTGTAAACTTCAGAAGGCCTAAACACTGGTGAGCTGCTGGTTCTCCCCCTTCATTCCCTAAACCATATCTAATTCGAAGTCAAGAATGTAACCTATGAAATCAGTATAAAGGAGTCCTCCAAAGTTCTAACTTTTCCAAAAGGACAGTTTTTATTTTCTTTTATGGTGGTGGGAAATATCAAAATCTTTCTCTCTCTCTCTCTCTCTTCTGATTATCTGATATCACTGGTGGAGATTATTATTATTTTTTATTTTGGGCGGGAGTCGTGTTGGGGAGGGAGGGGAGTGGGCGGGCCACTTCTATTGGTCTTTCATTTCTCTATTTTCATTGATCTTTGTTCTTTGGCTCCTGTGGGCCTCCCATCGCCGAGGCGTCTGTCGTTGCAGAGCGCCGGCTCTGGGCGCATGTGCTCTAGAGCTCCAGCGCTCCGGCTCGGTAATTGGACACATCAGTCCAGCCGCTCCACGGCAGGTGGGATCTTCCCAGGCCAGGGATCAAACCGGCGCCCCTTGCACTGCAAGGCGGTGTCCTTACCCACTGCGCCACCAGGGGAAGCCCGGGGATTATTTTTATATCTGAAGTTTCCCTAAGGGAAATTTGACTGTCATATCTGATTACTTCTAGCCCCCTGTGTCACCCTTGTCTTTGAGGGATGGTGTGTAGGAAACTGGTATTCCTCACTCATGCAGTGGGTTTAGGACTGCAGTTGTGCAAAGCTGTCTTTGTTTACCAACAGTGGGGTTATCAGGGATGGCCATCCAGTTTCCTCCTCCCTGGACAGATAATATGCAGAGTTTACATGTGCTCTGGGGGCCACCCAGATGTGCTAACGGCCCTGGGGATGCCTTTTGAAGCAGCCAGAGGGTTGGCAAGTGGTGGAGGTGGGAACACTCTGAAAGAGCAGCAGCTGCACCTCACCGAGAGTCTGAGAGCTGGTCCCAGCATGGGGGAGTGGGGAGGCACGTGCCCTTCACAGACACTTCTTAACCCATTGGACATCTTCCGCCATGTAGCCCAGTATTTTTCGCTGTTTAGTCTGTTAAACTGCTTGGAGGCTGATCAAATGTCGATTTGGTCTGTCAATGTGTGCATGTCAGTTTGTTTTTAGAGATTGCAGTCCATTGTGGAATAGGTATTTGAGGCAGTTTATCAACAGCCAGGAAGAATTTTGTCCCAAGCATTTAACGGGCTATGGAAGGTTTAGAGCTGATGTGCAGATTTTTTTTTTTAAGGAGAGGGTGACAGATAACAGAGTTCATCTAAAGTGGTACAAGTTGCTTTCTGAGTTGTTTTCGTTTTGTTGCTAAGCTGCCGTTTTTGTGACATGACCCCATGGCCTGTAGCCCACCAGGCTCCTCTGTCTATGGGATTCCCCAGGCAGGAGCACTGGAGTGCGCTGCCATTTCCTTCTCCAGGGGATCTTCATGACCTAGGGATGAATCCAGGGCCGTGGCGTCTGTCGTTGCAGAGCACTGGCTCTGGGCGCATGTGCTCTAGAGCTCCAGCGCTCCGGCTCGGTAATTGGACACATCAGTCCAGCCGCTCCACGGCAGGTGGGATCTTCCCAGGCCAGGGATCAAACCGGCGCCCCTTGCACTGCAAGGCGGTGTCCTTACCCACTGCGCCACCAGGGGAAGCCCGGGGATTATTTTTATATCTGAAGTTTCCCTAAGGGAAATTTGACTGTCATATCTGATTACTTCTAGCCCCCTGTGTCACCCTTGTCTTTGAGGGATGGTGTGTAGGAGACTGGTATTCCTCACTCATGCAGTGGGTTTAGGACGTCAGTTGTGCAAAGCTGTCTTTGTTTACCGACAGTGGGGTTATCAGGGATGGCAATCCAGTTTCCTCCCCCCTGGACAGATAATATGCAGAGTTTACATGTGCTCTGGGGCCACCCAGATGTGCTAACGGCCCTGGGGATGCCTTTTGAAGCAGCCAGAGGGTTGGCAAGTGGTGGAGGTGGGAACACTCTGAAAGAGCAGCAGCTGCACCTCACCGAGAGTCTGAGAGCTGGTCCCAGCATGGGGGAGTGGGGAGGCACGTGCCCTTCACAGACACTTCTTAACCCATTGGACATCTTCCGCCATGTAGCCCAGTATTTTTCGCTGTTTAGTCTGTTAAACTGCTTGGAGGCTGATCAAATGTCGATTTGGTCTGTCAATGTGTGCATGTCAGTTTGTTTTTAGAGATTGCAGTCCATTGTGGAATAGGTATTTGAGGCAGTTTATCAACAGCCAGGAAGAATTTTGTCCCAAGCATTTAACGGGCTATGGAAGGTTTAGAGCTGATGTGCAGATTTTTTTTTTTAAGGAGAGGGTGACAGATAACAGAGTTCATCTAAAGTGGTACAAGTTGCTTTCTGAGTTGTTTTCGTTTTGTTGCTAAGCTGCCGTTTTTGTGACATGACCCCATGGCCTGTAGCCCACCAGGCTCCTCTGTCTATGGGATTCCCCAGGCAGGAGCACTGGAGTGCGCTGCCATTTCCTTCTCCAGGGGATCTTCATGACCTAGGGATGAACCTGCGTCTCCTCCATTGGCAGGCAGATTCTTTACCGCTGTACTGCCAGGAAAGCGCTGCATTCTGAGTACTTGTATCTAATTTAATTGGTTCGGTAGTAACACAACCGAGAAAACAACTCGGAAAAAGATGAAACATTCCATCAGAGTTCTCCATCTCTTGGTAGAATATTTAAGTTTCCTATTAATCACACTTCATTATAAATCCATTCATTCATCGTGCTTTTTTCTTTGCTAAGAATTACACTTGACAGAATTGGAGTTCGGTAGGAAGAGGGAGGACAAAGAGTAGGTTAGTTAGAAGTTGGTGCATTAGGACAGGTGGGAGGATTGGAGGTACCTGAGTTTGGGAAGGAGGTGCAGCAGAAGGCAGGGTGACAGATGCCACAGGTGGCCATCACCTATTTGGGTTAGTTCTAGCAGTATTAGAGGCCACCTGTACCAGGAGTCGAGAGGGTGTTGGTGGGCTGGCCGTGGAATTTGTCATCACTGTGGATATCGTTTCTCTCAGAAAATAAATTCCAATTTTTCGATGACCACACAGAAATGAATATGACTTGTTTCTAAAGTGTGGCCGCCGGGGTTAATGACATGAATAATTATTATCAATGATATGGATGATTATTAGAAGCCAGTGAATGTGAAAAATGAGAAAATGTGTCAAGTTAAAAAGATTTGAGGTCCCAAGTGTTTTTCATTCCCTTCTTGATGCCTTTACATCATTATTGCCCTATTTCCTAGGGGTAGTGGGATTTCATCTTTCAGAGCAGACGTTGGATCCAATGTTTGTCAAAGGCAAACCCTTGCGCACACACGCGCCTCCTTTAGGATTGATTAGTTGTTATGTGTTTACACAAGGCATTTGTTAGGTGTTGGATGCTTGCAAAGTGACAGGTTGATCCTGGGTGTTATTTCTGAGTTGTTTTCGTTTTGTTGCTAAGCTGCCGTTTTTGTGACATGACCCCATGGCCTGTAGCCCACCAGGCTCCTCTGTCTATGGGATTCCCCAGGCAGGAGCACTGGAGTGCGCTGCCATTTCCTTCTCCAGGGGATCTTCATGACCTAGGGATGAACCTGCGTCTCCTCCATTGGCAGGCAGATTCTTTACCGCTGTACTGCCAGGAAAGCGCTGCATTCTGAGTACTTGTATCTAATTTAATTGGTTCGGTAGTAACACAACCGAGAAAACAACTCGGAAAAAGATGAAACATTCCATCAGAGTTCTCCATCTCTTGGTAGAATATTTAAGTTTCCTATTAATCACACTTCATTATAAATCCATTCATTCATCGTGCTTTTTTCTTTGCTAAGAATTACACTTGACAGAATTGGAGTTCGGTGGGAAGAGGGAGGACAAAGAGTAGGTTAGTTAGAAGTTGGTGCATTAGGACAGGTGGGAGGATTGGAGGTACCTGAGTTTGGGAAGGAGGTGCAGCAGAAGGCAGGGTGACAGATGCCACAGGTGGCCATCACCTATTTGGGTTAGTTCTAGCAGTATTAGAGGCCACCTGTACCAGGAGTCGAGAGGGTGTTGGTGGGCTGGCCGTGGAATTTGTCATCACTGTGGATATCGTTTCTCTCAGAAAATAAATTCCAATTTTTCGATGACCACACAGAAATGAATATGACTTGTTTCTAAAGTGGGGCCCGCGGGGTTAATGACATGAATAATTATTATCAATGATATGGATGATTATTAGAAGCCAGTGAATGTGAAAAATGAGAAAATGTGTCAAGTTAAAAAGATTTGAGGTCCCAAGTGTTTTTCATTCCCTTCTTGATGCCTTTACATCATTATTGCCCTATTTCCTAGGGGTAGTGGGATTTCATCTTTCAGAGCAGACGTTGGATCCAATGTTTGTCAAAGGCAAACCCTTGCGCACACACGCGCCTCCTTTAGGATTGATTAGTTGTTATGTGTTTACACAAGGCATTTGTTAGGTGTTGGATGCTTGCAAAGTGACAGGTTGATCCTGGGTGTTATTTCAAAGGAGTGGCGCCTTCTTTATGTGATCATTGAACTAAATTGATTGCAAACAGTCATTTAAAAATTTTTAAAATACTGCATTGATTATGTTTAGAGGGTCTTATAATGTGCTTTTGTGGGTGTCATAGTTACCCTGGGAGGTGGGACTCACACATTTGGTCATCTGTTCAGTGCTATTTCCTCTGAGCCCGTTGTACCTACCATGCCTGTGAGGCACCAGACCAGACCCTCAGGACCATATAAAACGGCAAGCACATACAGTAGTAGAACAAAATAAAACCCCGGGTCTCCAGGATTGCCGCCTAACAAGAGAGAGAGACCAAGAAAGCAACTGTCAAAGTGTTTACCCAAGATTTTTCATACAAAAAAACTACGATCTATTTGAATTTCTCTTGTTTTTCCTGGTTATAATTCCATCTTCACTGTGTGTGAATTTTGAGTCACTCTTGACAGGGATAACAAGGACCGTATTATATGGGGCTTGGGACTGTGAACAGAGGTGAAATGGAAGGCCTCATGGGAATAGAGATGCTGGCAGCAAGTCCCCATGAGAGTTTAAGGATGCTGAGGGCACCCGTTGGCCTGGAATTGTACCCCTGTGTCTTCCAGGAAGAGAGACTTCGTCGCTCTGATTTTCCCTGTTATCCTCTACTGGCTCAAGGGGAGTTTGCACAGCCTCTCCTGTAGGAAACCTTCCTCATTCATTCTCATAGCAGTTATAATAGTGCACCTGTCACCTGTCCAGTGATAATATGTTTAAATTTCTGTCTCCTGCTGTAGACTGTAATATCATGAAGGAAAGGTACCACGTTTTATCTTGGAATACTTAGAGCCTGGGACCACGTCTGAGTCATCATCTCTACTTGATAAATTTAGCTCTTCCTTAAACGATGTTCTTTTCTTTTCCCCTAAGATAGGTAGATGTTTTGTAAAGTGAGGAGGAAGGAAGAAGGCATTTGGATTTTAATCTGTCGACAAAAGAGAACAATTCCATTTCAACCAATGGTCAAAAGAGAAATAGAAAAGTGTTTGATCAGGAGAATCACGTAATCATAGGGGTGTTTGAAGGAAGGTGAAGACCAGCCTTAGTGGCATGGTGCTTATGAATTAACCCACGTTAGCACCTGGTGAAGCTAGTGAGCAGGTTGATGCACCATGAATGTCTGCCTGGGGCCATTAAAAATCTGCATTTCCCCAAACAGCAATGCATAACACAGCTCATTAGTGATTCTCCTCCATCCCTTTTAAATCTCATTCTTCAGGTAGCCTGTGGCCAGGAAACTCAATCTTCCACAATTTGCACACATCAATAAAACATTTTAAAGTGCCTGCACATCATTATTAAAAACACAGTCTTCACAGCCCCTGAACACTCTGTGCGTATTCAAGTACAGGTTGGTGTTCTCTCTAATATCACCTTCAGTAGACAGGTGATTAAGCACAACAGGAAAGGAGGGAATGCATTCCATAACTCTGCCTTTCAGAAGGATTTATTATGTCACATCAACCAAGCAGTAGACTTCAGGTCAGCAGTTAGCCTAATAATGTAGGGCCTAATAATAAAATAGTTAATCTTAGGGATAAAACTGGAATTCACTTTCACTCATGCAGCATTTACTGTAGTACAGACCTTGCGTTAGGCTGACCAGACCACAGCCTGTTCCCTTTAGAAGGAGCTTGGCGTCTCTGGGGAAAACAGCTAGCGAATATAAGGCATCAGAAGTGACAGTGTTGCTGTGAAAGTCTATGCCAGGTGCAGGGGAAGGCCAGAGGCACGGTGGAGGCCCATCCCTGCTGCCACCTGGGCCTTGGGGAAGGTTTCCAGGAAATCGCCTTCCAGCTCAGTTCTTAGGGAGGAGCAGGAGGCTGCTGAGGCAAGAGCAAAGGGAAGGCGGATTGATGAGGCTGGGAACATAGTTGGGAAAGCCAGATTGAGAAGAGTCTGGTTTGAAATAGAATGTGAGAAAGATCCCATACAATTATACTCACTATTGTGTTTTTATGTAAAATAGGGAAGTATGTACTCAGAAATTTGGATAAAACCATTTTAAGAGCCGACTCCTTGAAAAAGGCTCTGACGCTGGGGAAGATTGAAGGTGGGGGAAAAGGGGGCGAGTGAGAATGAGATGGTTGGATGGCATCACCTACGCAATGGCATGAGTTTGAGCAAAGTCTGGAAGATAGTGACGGACAGGGAAGCCTGGTGTGCTGCCGTCCATCAGGTGGCAAAGAGTCAGACACGACTTAGTAACTGAACAACTGCAAATTTTAAAGCACAAACAGAGCGTTTTTAATCCCCACCCCCAGACACCGTTCCTGGCCTTTTGGCCACAGAACTCATAGCGGGGTGTCACTTAGGACTAGGAAGGACCTTCCAGGAGGGTCCCTGGGGAGAGGGCTTTCTGGGGGATGGGCTCATGGGGGTAGGCACACAACAGCCGCCTGGAGCCATACAGACTCGCGGAGGATGGCTGGGATGGAACAGAAGGCAGGCGTGTGTGGCAGGGCCCCTCGTGGTGGCCTGTGGATCGAGGAAGAGGAAGACACGGAATTTCTGTGGGACTCTCTGGGTCAGGGGTGGCTTCTGGTGCCTAGTTTGGACTAGTGGTGACAAGGTGGTGCTCCCAGCACACGGAGACCGCAGGGAGAAAATCAGCACTTAAAGAAGATCCGTTTTTAATTCATAAACTTCATGTTTTTAGAGCAGTTTTAGGTTCACAGCAAAGCTGAGTGAAAAGCACAGAGATTTTCCCCACCTGTGCAGAGTCTCCACGCTGCTGAGGTCCTGCTCTGGGGCACGTTCACCATCGCCCGAGACCCCAGTCCTCACCCAGGTTCACACTTAGCTTTGCATAGTCCACGCGTTGAGACAAGAGTCTAAACAACCTGCCTCCGCCTCTGTCCTGTCCTTCTGCGTCGTCTCACTACCCTCCGCATCCTCAGTGTTCAGCTCTTCCTCACATCCTCTCCCCAGCACCTGGTGTAGAGCCCATTTCTGCGTTCAGATATACTGCTCTGGAGGATCCTGGAGTGACTGGCAGTCATGTATTCGTTTTTTAAACTCTGAACCAGCAGCTCCTTTCCATCAGGGAAGCCTCAGGGAGTCTAGCCGAGTGACGCAGGGCTGGCAGGCCAAAGGTGACACTTGCAGGGAGACAGCGTCTTGTGTGCCCTCCCTTCCCTGGCATCCAGCTCCTCCTGCCCCGCCTTGTTGCTGTTCCCGAGGCACCCTCCAGTCTCCAGCATCCCGAGGAACCCTTGGGAAACTGCACCGAGCAGCCCTGTGACTCAGAGGAGGTGCTGGTAGTTCCCAGAGGCAGTGACCTCAAGCTCTCAGGCTTTTGAAGATCCGGTGCCTGTTACTTAATAGATAGATTGGTTGGTTTGTTGTTGTTTTAGTGTTCGCTTGTTTGCTTGTTTGTTTTGCTTCCCTTCCTTGGGGCCTGGCTGCCAGCTTTGCTCTCACTTTGCTGTCCTGCCTGCTAGAAGCACCCCCTCCTCCCCATCCATTTGCGGTTCTGATTTGCTGTAAACTTGGGACTCCTAGAACAGACTCGTTGCTTAAACCAGGTGGAAAATAGTTGCAAGATGCGTGATCTTTGCTGTGCAGGTTTGATGACACATGTGTTTGGGCAGGCAGACCTCTCTTCCTTGTTTCTGCTTCTCAGTTATGTTTTGTACAAAAGCCATTGGGTCAGGGGTGGCTTCTGGTGCCTAGTTTGGACTAGTGGTGACAAGGTGGTGCTCCCAGCACACGGAGACCGCAGGGAGAAAATCAGCACTTAAAGAAGATCCGTTTTAATTCATAAACTTCATGTTTTTAGAGCAGTTTTAGGTTCACAGCAAAGCTGAGTGAAAAGCACAGAGATTTTCCCCACCTGTGCAGAGTCTCCACGCTGCTGAGGTCCTGCTCTGGGGCACGTTCACCATCGCCCGAGACCCCAGTCCTCACCCAGGTTCACACTTAGCTTTGCATAGTCCACGCGTTGAGACAAGAGTCTAAACAACCTGCCTCCGCCTCTGTCCTGTCCTTCTGCGTCGTCTCACTACCCTCCGCATCCTCAGTGTTCAGCTCTTCCTCACATCCTCTCCCCAGCACCTGGTGTAGAGCCCATTTCTGCGTTCAGATATACTGCTCTGGAGGATCCTGGAGTGACTGGCAGTCATGTATTCGTTTTTTAAAAACTCTGAACCAGCAGCTCCTTTCCATCAGGGAAGCCTCAGGGAGTCTAGCCGAGTGACGCAGGGCTGGCAGGCCAAAGGTGACACTTGCAGGGAGACAGCGTCTTGTGTGCCCTCCCTTCCCTGGCATCCAGCTCCTCCTGCCCCGCCTTGTTGCTGTTCCCGAGGCACCCTCCAGTCTCCAGCATCCCGAGGAACCCTTGGGAAACTGCACCGAGCAGCCCTGTGACTCAGAGGAGGTGCTGGTAGTTCCCAGAGGCAGTGACCTCAAGCTCTCAGGCTTTTGAAGATCCGGTGCCTGTTACTTAATAGATAGATTGGTTGGTTTGTTGTTGTTTTAGTGTTCGCTTGTTTGCTTGTTTGTTTTGCTTCCCTTCCTTGGGGCCTGGCTGCCAGCTTTGCTCTCACTTTGCTGTCCTGCCTGCTAGAAGCACCCCCTCCTCCCCATCCATTTGCGGTTCTGATTTGCTGTAAACTTGGGACTCCTAGAACAGACTCGTTGCTTAAACCAGGTGGAAAATAGTTGCAAGATGCGTGATCTTTGCTGTGCAGGTTTGATGACACATGTGTTTGGGCAGGCAGACCTCTCTTTTCCTTGTTTCTGCTTCTCAGTTATGTTTTGTACAAAAGCCATTGCATAAGAGTCAGATTTCGTGCCGTTGGCACTCCGTCTCTATCAGCCTCTGTCCTTCTTCTTGCCTTCCCTCTCTCTGTCTGATTATGGAACTGTATAGAAAGTATACATTATGGGCTCCAAAATTTCCATCCATCAACTCTACTGCCTTAATAGTAGCAGTTGAAACGAATTAGGAAGGAAATGATGTCATTCATATATATATATATATATATATATATATTTAGCCACTTCTTTTGGTCTTTCATTTATCTGTTTTCATCCATCTTTGTTCTTTGGCCTGTGTGGGCCTCCCATCACAGTGGCCTCTGTTGCTGCAGAGCACCAGCTCCGGGTGCATACGCCCCAGCGCTCTGGCTCAGTAGTTGGACATCAGTCCAGCCACTTCACGGCGCATGGGATCTTCCCAGGCTAGGGATTGAACCGGCGCCCTTTGCACTGCAAGGGGATGTTCTTACCCACTGGACCACCAGGGAAGCCGTATTTTTTTTTTTTTTTTTTTTTGCTGTGTTGGTCTTAGTTGCCACGTGCAGAATCTTTAGTGGCAGCATATGGGATCCAGTTCCCTACCCAGGCCCCCTGCATTCGAAGGATAGCCTTTTTTTTTTTTTTTTTTTAAATTTTAGCCTCTTTTTATTGATTTTTTATTTTTCATCCATATTCATTCTTTTACCTGTGTGGGCCTCCCATCACAGTGTCCTCTCTCCTTACAGAGCATCGGGTCTCGGCGCATGCGCTCCTGAGCACTGGCTTGTAATTGGACACACTGGTCCAGCTGCTCCGCAGCACATGGGATCTTCCCGGGCCAGGGATCGAACCTGTGCCTGTTGCACTGCAAGGTGGCCTCTCTACACACTGAAGCACCAGGGAAGCCGTGGAGCATAGTCTTAACCACTGGATTATCAGAAAGGTTCCAATGTCATAATGTTAATTCCTAATGAAATTCTGATGTGCTGAGACAATCGAGATACTGTTTTTGTTGTTGTTGTGAACGTCTATCCTCCCCTCGCCTTTCTTCCCTCTCTTTGTCTCTGATCCGTTTTCTGGGTTGTTCTTCTTTCCTTTTCCTCCATTATTTGGTCACCTTTTGTTTCTACAGCGTGCAGAAAGAATAAGCAGAAGTATAACTGTTGATACGATCATAAAAAGTGTCCTTATAAAGTTTACAATTTTCTGCTTCCTCTCGTCTGATTATGTATCTGTATAGAAAGTATACATTATGGGCTCCAAAATTTCCATCCATCAACTCTACTGCCTTAATAGTAGCAGTTGAAACGAATTAGGAAGGAAATGATGTCATTCATATATATATATATATATATATATATATTTAGCCACTTCTTTTGGTCTTTCATTTATCTGTTTTCATCCATCTTTGTTCTTTGGCCTGTGTGGGCCTCCCATCACAGCGGCCTCTGTTGCTGCAGAGCACCAGCTCCGGGTGCATACGCCCCAGCGCTCTGGCTCAGTAGTTGGACATCAGTCCAGCCACTTCACCGCGCATGGGATCTTCCCAGGCTAGGGATTGAACCGGCGCCCTTTGCACTGCAAGGGGATGTTCTTACCCACTGGACCACCAGGGAAGCCGTATTTTTTTTTTTTTTTTTTTTTTGCTGTGTTGGTCTTAGTTGCCACGTGCAGAATCTTTAGTGGCAGCATATGGGATCCAGTTCCCTACCCAGGCCCCCTGCATTCGAAGGATAGCCTTTTTTTTTTTTTTTTTTTTTTAAATTTTAGCCTCTTTTTATTGATTTTTTATTTTTCATCCATATTCATTCTTTTACCTGTGTGGGCCTCCCATCACAGTGTCCTCTCTCCTTACAGAGCATCGGGTCTCGGCGCATGCGCTCCTGAGCACTGGCTTGTAATTGGACACACTGGTCCAGCTGCTCCGCAGCACATGGGATCTTCCCGGGCCAGGGATCGAACCTGTGCCTGTTGCACTGCAAGGTGGCCTCTCTACACACTGAAGCACCAGGGAAGCCGTGGAGCATAGTCTTAACCACTGGATTATCAGAAAGGTTCCAATGTCATAATGTTAATTCCTAATGAAATTCTGATGTGCTGAGACAATCGAGATACTGTTTTTGTTGTTGTTGTGAACGTCTATCCTCCCCTCGCCTTTCTTCCCTCTCTTTGTCTCTGATCCGTTTTCTGGGTTGTTCTTCTTTCCTTTTCCTCCATTATTTGGACACCTTTTGTTTCTACAGCGAACGTGCAGAAAGAATAAGCAGAAGTATAACTGTTGATACGATCATAAAAAGTGTCCTTATAAAGTTTACAATTTTCAAGCTGCTCTTGTACACACCCTCTCAGTATGAAAGGTAATGATTACTGTTTCCATTTTACAGAGGAGAAAATGGGATCAAAGTGATAAAGGTCACAGTTAGTTAGCCATGGAGCTAGCTTTCAGACTCAAGTCTTCTTCCTTCATTTCCTCTATTTTCAATTGATTACATCATGTAACCTCTGTTCAGAGAATCCCTGGTTAAATTGTAAGCCCTTCCAAACCTGAATAATAAAATACCACACTTGTGGAATAGTGTGCTTTATTTCCAAGCATACGGGTACAATGTAAAGGATATAGGTTGGAATGCTAGAAACTTGGGCTGTAATCTTCCCAAGGTAGTGCTGATGTTCTCTTGTAAATGTTAAGAATTGCTTGCCCTTACAATGTTTAATCTTGCTTTTAATATTCAGAGTACTACCCAGAAAAGATATATAGCATTCTACATCTACCTTAAAAGTGACCCAAACGATTAAGCATGTTCTTTTGAGTCCATCTGTTAACCTTTAAAACAAAATGGTAAGTGGTTTAGCCAGCAAAATCAAATTTATTCAGGAATAGAAGAATTTCAGTTAAGGACACGCAAACTATGGAAAACTATTGGCAAAGTCAGGAGAACAAAAGAGAGGATTTGCCTTTTATAGAGGGAATGAGGAAGGTGGGAAGGACTGTTTGGAATGAAAGCTCATTGGAGGAGAGCTAGAGTTCGGGACTGTGGCAGCTTCTCGTTGGATGAGTTGCAGCAGTTTCTCACTGGCTGGTTTGTTGGTGGGCAAAGAGAAAAATCTTTCTCCTTCTTGCTGGGATGGATAAAGTAAGCTGCTAGGACTTCCTGACTCCATTGCGAATAAGGCTTTCCATTACTCATTCCCATGCCTCTTTGCTGCTCTAATGCCTGTTCCACCTCTTACTGACTACATTTGGCATAAGTAAAATGCCAAGTAGGCCATAGAGTAATAATTCTGTCTCCAAAAGTACAGTAATGAGCATCAGTAAAAAAATGTACCTCACCTCCCTATTTAAAAAGAATTCCAAATTTTCAATTATTCTAATTTCAAAAGAATTCTGAATCTGAAATTTAAGAAATGATGTCTAACCAACATTGACATTCTAGCTAAAAAATCAAACCCTGTGAATACCAAGAGAACTGTGTCTCAGGGATTTACGTGAACATAGATTAAGACTTCTCAAAGGCTTATTAAGTTTAAGTTCCAATGGAATCAGCTTACCTTAGTGCTTCATATCTTGAGCACACAGCTGCCTGGTATAATCACATCTTGGTTTAAACAAGATATATCCCTTTTTGTTAAGACCTGTGTTTTATGTGAAATTCATTACTATTATAGAAGGAGAGCAAGCTATTGTTGGAAGAATTCTATTTTAAAGTAAGATTGTTTATATGCTTTATGCATTATGAAAGTTTTTGATATATTTGTAGACTTCCATCAGATGAGACTCAGGCAAACATATATCATTTCCTCTGGGCCACAGTGTATCCAATGATGATTAAACATATACATATATAATTAAATTAACGTCAAATATTCTTATAGATATGCATTGTTTGTTGTTGTTGTTCAATTGCTGAGTCATGTCCAATTCTTTTGTGACCCCATAGATTACAGCCCATCAGGCTTCTCTCTGTCCATGGCATTTCCCAGGCAAGAATACTAGAGTGGGTAGCCATTCCCTTCTCCAGGGAATCTTCCAGACCCAGGCATCAAACCCACATCTCCTGCATTGGCAGGCAGATTCTTTACCACTGAGCTACCAAGGAAGCTCACGTAGATGTGTAGTATAAGATCAGTTTGTTTCACCCAATAATATTCCCATGCAGTAGATTGTATTATAGTCCTATTCCAGAAAGGATTATAAACTCAATTTTATGGAAGAATGACTTTCAGATTGTGTGGACCTTCCAAAAGATTTGAAGTCATAGAGATTCTGAAATATTAGTAGGTTTTAACACAACTCTAAATATCAGATGTGATAGTGCATGAAAAGGGATTTGTATTTCTGCTTTCTTTCACAATGCTCACAGTTGTTGTATCTATGGATGTATGTTTAATTTACTTATTAATTTTGATGGATGAAATCTTACAGTTTTCATTATGAGAATAATGGATTCCAAGAAAATAATTAGGGGCTTCCCAGGTGGCTCTAGTTATAGAATACCTGCTTCACAATGAGGGAGACATAAGAGATACGGGTTCGATCACTGGGTCAGGAAAATCACCTGGAGGAGGACATGGCAACCCACCTCAGCATCCTTGCTTGGAGAATCCCATGGATAGAGAGGAGCCTGGTGCACTGCAGTCCATGGTCGCAAAGAGTCAGGTACGACTGAAGTCGTGGCATCTATTTTAAAGTTAAGATTGTTTTTTATGTGAAATTCATTACTATTATAGAAGGAGAGCAAGCTATTGTTGGAAGAATTCTATTTTAAAGTAAGATTGTTTATATGCTTTATGCATTATGAAAGTTTTTGATATATTTGTAGACTTCCATCAGATGAGACTCAGGCAAACATATATCATTTCCTCTGGGCCACAGTGTATCCAATGATGATTAAACATATACATATATAATTAAATTAACGTCAAATATTCTTATAGATATGCATTGTTTGTTGTTGTTGTTCAATTGCTGAGTCATGTCCAATTCTTTTGTGACCCCATAGATTACAGCCCATCAGGCTTCTCTCTGTCCATGGCATTTCCCAGGCAAGAATACTAGAGTGGGTAGCCATTCCCTTCTCCAGGGAATCTTCCAGACCCAGGCATCAAACCCACATCTCCTGCATTGGCAGGCAGATTCTTTACCACTGAGCTACCAAGGAAGCTCACGTAGATGTGTAGTATAAGATCAGTTTGTTTCACCCAATAATATTCCCATGCAGTAGATTGTATTATAGTCCTATTCCAGAAAGGATTATAAACTCAATTTTATGGAAGAATGACTTTCAGATTGTGTGGACCTTCCAAAAGATTTGAAGTCATAGAGATTCTGAAATATTAGTAGGTTTTAACACAACTCTAAATATCAGATGTGATAGTGCATGAAAAGGGATTTGTATTTCTGCTTTCTTTCACAATGCTCACAGTTGTTGTATCTATGGATGTATGTTTAATTTACTTATTAATTTTGATGGATGAAATCTTACAGTTTTCATTATGAGAATAATGGATTCCAAGAAAATAATTAGGGGCTTCCCAGGTGGCTCTAGTTATAGAATATCTGCTTCACAATGAGGGAGACATAAGAGATACGGGTTCGATCACTGGGTCAGGAAAATCACCTGGAGGAGGACATGGCAACCCACCTCAGCATCCTTGCTTGGAGAATCCCATGGATAGAGAGGAGCCTGGTGCACTGCAGTCCATGGTCGCAAAGAGTCAGGTACGACTGAAGTCGTGGCATCGATTAGTGGTAAGTAACTTGTTCTTGGTTGGTTCTGAGAAAGTTGACCTTGTTTTAAAAAGTAATCTGTCTAGAGATTGTTCTGTAATTTTCTTAGTGTAGAAGGAAATGTTATTTTTAAAACAGTACTTTGCTCCCCATCCCCAACTTCCACTGTCAGAGAAAATTGATGAGTTTATATGATTCAGCATCAAGTGAAAGAAAGGTCTGAAAGGCAGGCAGAATGCCAGGACTGCACAAAACTGTGGCTGTCCTGCCCTGAGTGTAGGCTGCTGAAAGGTGGGGAACCTCCACTTGGGCCTGGGCTGCATATGAAGATTATCCGGCATTTTATGTCATCAGGGACTCTGGTTTCATTCAGTGCTGCCACGTACCAGCGGCACATTGTTTTCCATCTCAAAATTAGAGTTTTAAGAAGCCATCTAATTGTGGCAGAGCAAGACTTTATTTGTAAAGTCCCTTAAAGGAAGTGATGAAGCAAATCATCATAACATTTTGAATAATATTTTTCTTGTGATAAAATATACATAAAATTTACCATTTTAACCATTTCTGAGTGTGCAATTCAGTTGCATCAAGGACAGCCACGTTGTTGTGCTCGTGGCCCCGGTCTCCTCCACAACGTTTCCATCCTTCCAAACGGGAGGTTAACACTCTTCTCATTAAGCAAAACCTCTCCCTTCCCCTTCCTTTTAGTCCTGATGACTTCTGTTCTACTTTCTGCCTCTATGAGCTTGCCTGTTTTATTTTCCTCATGTCAGTGGAATCACAAAGTTTGCTTTCTGTGCCTAGCTCGTTTCATTAGCGTAATGTCTTCAAGTTTTATCCGTGTTGTATTGTGTGTCAGAACTCCCTTCGTTTTTTTTTTTTATTTTAGTGGGGGTGAGGTGGGGAGGGAGGGGAGCAGGCGGGCCACCTCCGTTGGTCTTTCATTTGTCCATTTTCATCCATCTTTGTTCTTTGGCCCGTGTGGGCCTCTCATCGCGGTGGCCTCTGCTGTCGCAGAGCACCGGCTCTGGGCGCATGCACTCCAGAGCTCTGACTCGGTAATTGGACACATGGGTCCAGCCGCTCCGCAGCACGTGGGATCTTCCCAGGCCAGGGATGGAACCGGCGCCCCTTGCACTGCAAGGCGGTGTCCTTACCCACTGGACCACCAGGGAAGCCCTCCCTTCGTTTTTAAGATAGAATAATATTCCGCTATATACTGCAGTCTATCCATTCATCTGTTGATGGACACTTTGATTATTTCCAGCTTTTGAGTGTTGTGAATAATGCTACTCTGAGCATTGGTAGGAGTATGAATAAGTCTCTGATACCAGTTTTCAGTTCCCTTGTGTTTATACGTAGAAGTGCAATTACTGGGTCCTGTGGTGATTCTGCATTTAATTTTTGAGAGGCTGCCAAACTTTTCCATAACGGCTGAGCCATTTTCATTCCTGTCAACAGTGCACAAAGGTTCTGTTTTTTCCACATTCTTGCCAACGCTTGTTAGGTTCTGTTTTGTTGGTAATAGCCATCCTGAAGGGTATGAAGTGCTATCTCCTTGTGGTTTCAATTTGAATTTTCCTAATGATGAATGGTGATGAGCGTCTGATCATGATGTTTATTAAGTAGCACCTTATTGGCCAGTTGTATATTTTCTTTGGAGATAAGTCTTTTTGAGTGTTTTGCCTACTTTAAATAGAGTTTGGTTTTTTGATGTTGTGTTCTTTGTGCATTCTGGATGTGAATTCCTAATCAGATATATGATTTGTATGGAATGTATTTTTAATTGAAGGAGTCTAAAAACTTCATGTATATAATTTCTACCTATTTGTGTGTATACTTCTCACATTTAAGAATTCTGTGGCATTTTCATAACATAGTCATAAAGCAAAATAGATCAGATATTTTAAAAAAGTATTATTTGTTTCTAAAGCCCACTAGTCTTAGGTCTTAATTTTAAACAAACCATGATTAGAGGCTATCTAGCCAATGTAAGATATAATAGTCCGATGAGTGATAGAACATTCAGTGACCCAGTATTTGTCCTGCAGATGAAATTAGAAGGTTCCTTTGGTCTTTGTAGCTCTAGAAATTTGGATCACTGCAGGAAAATTAGCTGCCACTCCCTAGAGTCAGCTTTCTCCCCCTTCGTATTCTCCTCAATTAAAAGCTTTCATCTGAGTTAAGCGAGCTATAAAGCAGGTGCATTAGAAATAAGAATTTTATAAACTTTGTAATATTTTTGCTTTTGAAATAATTATATGGTGATAGTGTTATTGAAAATCCAATGACAACTCAATTAAAAATAAAGATTTGGGGCTTCCCTGGTGGTCCAGTGGGCAAGGACACCACCTTGCAGTGCAAGGGGCGCTGGTTCGATCCCTGGCCTGGGAAGATCCCACGTGCTGCAGAGAGGCAGGACCTATGTGTCCAACTACTGAGCTGGAGCTCTGGGGCGCATGCGCCCAGAGCTGGTGCTCTGCAGTGAGAGAGGCCGCTGTGATGGGAGGCCCACACAGGCCAAAGAACAAAGATGGAAATAAATGAAAGACCAATAGAAGTGGCCAAAAAAAATAAATATTTTTTTTTTTAAGGATTTTTTTTTCTTTTTCCCCATCCCATGCCTCTTTTATTTATATGTATTTTCAGCAGTCTTTCTATTCTTTGGCCTGTGTGGGGCTCCCATTGCAGTGGCCTCTCTCACTGCAGAGCACAGGCTCTGGGCACATGCACTCCAGAGCACGTGCTCATAATTGGAAACACTGGTCCAGCCGCTCCACAGCATGTGGGATCTTCCCAGGCCAGTGATCAAACTAGTGCCCCTTGCACTGCAAGGCAGACTCTTTACCCACTGGACCACCAGGGAAGCCTTTAAAAGAAAATAAAGATTTTTTTAAATATATAAGACCTTTTGATCAGAATAAGGACAATAAATACTCTTAGTCTCACTTATATGGGGAACCAAAAAAAACAAAAACAAAAAACACCCCAAACAAAAAGCCAAGCTCATAGATACAGAGAACAAATCGGTGGTTGCCAGAGACGGGGTCTGAAACAGGTGAAGGAGGTCAAAATGTGTGACTTATAAAATGAGTAAGTCATGGGAATATGATGTCTGCATGGTAACACGTGATCATACTGTGTTTTACTGCATATTTGTAAGTTGCTAAGAGAGTAAATCTTAAAAGTTCTCGTCACATGAAAAGCATTATGTGACTGTGTGTGGTGCTGGGTGGTAACTAGACTTGCTCTGTTGATTATTTTGCAATATGGACAAATACCAAATCAGTATCTCGTACACCCAGAACTAATATAATGTTATATTAGTTATAATATATAACTTACTATATAACCCATAACTATAATGTTATATGTCAGTTGTACCTCACTTTGAAATAAAGGAAATTTCTGGAAGAATAGAGGCAAGAAACAGTAGGAATAGAGCAGAATGACCTGAAGTCAGTGTCAAGAAATGAAAGTCTGGGCCAGCATTTCTTAGCCTTAAGTCCACTGCTGTTTGGGGTTGGATAATTCTTTGTTTGTGGAGTGTTCTCCTCTGCTTATAGGATCTTTAGATCATGTTTGGCCTATACACACTAGATCCCCGTGGCCCCTGCTCCCTATATCCTGGTCATGGCAACCAAAAATGCCCGCAGATATCGCCAGATGTCCTGTGGAAGCAAAATTGCCCCCTTCCCTGCTTGGCTAGTCCAGAGTGATAGGAGCCAGAGGTGAGTTCTAACAGCAGGATATAATAAAAAGAGGAAAACAAAGGAAATTTTTTAGGAAAGAAAATTTCTGGTAATTAATATTTATTAAGCAGCTCCCAGGTGGCACTAGTAGTAAAGAACCCACTTGCCGGGCTTCTCCAGTGGTCCAGTGGGTAAGGACACCGTCTTGCAGTGCAGGGGGTGCCGGTTCGATCCCTGGCCTGGGAAGATCCCACGTGCCGCAGAGTGGCTGGACAGATGTGTCCAATTACCGAGCTGGAGCTCTGGAGCGCATGCACCCAGAGCCGGCGCTCAGCAACAATAGACGCCACCGTGATGGGAGGCCCACAGGAGCCGAAGAACAAAGACGGATGAAAATAGAGAAATGAAAGACCAATAGAAGTGGCCCGCCTGCTCCCCTCCCTCCCCAACCCGACCCCCACCCAAAATAAATAAATAAATCTTTAAAAAAAAAAAAAAAAGAACCCACTTGCCAAAGCAGGAGACATAAGAGACGTAGGTTCAATCCCTGTGTCAGGAAGATCCCCTGGAGGAGGGCGTAGCGGCCCATTCCAGTGTTCTTGCCTGGAGAATGCCGTGGACAGAGGAGCCTGGTGGGCCACAGTCCATGGGGTCACAAAGCGTAAGACACAACTAACAGGACTTAGTATGCACACAGGCAGCTACTGTTTCCCAGGCACCAGCTCTCGGTGACACTGTCATTTAACACAAATAATAAAATGTATTCAATGCAGATTTTATGTGACAGATTAGAATTTCAAAGAGCAGTAAGATGGTCACTGTCCTTAAAAGACTTGTTTAGTTGAGAGACATGAACAAATCAATTAGCTTCCCAAGTGAAGACAGAAACGTGTACAAGCAACTGACTGAGAAGAGAACGCTTCCAGGGACGTCACGTGGGCTGGATTTGAGGGATGAGCAGCCGTGTTGCCTCCTGGGGTAGGTTTTGCCAGTGACGCAGTGAATCGCCTGTGGTCTTTTAGTCGCTAAGCTGAAGAGTAAGTGGAGGCAAAGCTCTCTCTAGACTGTTACCTCTGTCCAGGGAATAGAGCTGCTGCAACGTAATTAAACCTGGGATGACTGCCCAGGGCAATTGTACACTTCCCTGAGGCTTTGAGCAGAGCCATTAGCACCTGGCACATCCCCTCGCTGTGTCATTATAGTGACCGTTTATATACTTCACGTATTGTTTTAAATCGTTACCAGATAAGGAGGTGTGTATCTCATTCCCTTAATAAATCAGACACTGTCAAATTATGTCAACACCACCTAGTTGATTTAAAAAACTTAAATGAGAGGCATGTTTGCATCTTCTGGCTAACAGGGTCTTTGTTAACTGGTAGGTGTGCTGTCTTGGAACCTAGAAACAGACGGAGCCGTAGAGCTTCATCTTTTCAGAGTGGCAGTGTATCGCTTCATCTCATAGCAGCAGTAAATACTGCAGTATTTACGGTAGGAAAAATGCAATTATTCAGTGGCAGTTTACGTGATATATATTCAGCAGTAGTGGCGGCTCTTGATACTTCCTCAATTATTTACATTTTTAAAAATTTTACATGGCAAAAGAAAGCAATGGGCATTAAAGAAAATTGCCAAAGCACTTATCTTAAAACTGCCCTGCATATTCCAGCTTGGCTTTTTCTTCACTGGCTGCTGTCCCATTTGTAACAATAGTGTTCAGGCTTGCTGATGTCACTGCTCACTCATTTAATTGAGCAGAATGTGATAAATGTGTTTACTAAAGATTTTGTTCAGAATTTTTTAAAAGGTCAATATAGTACTTTTGCCTTGTGGTATATGCTTTCTGATATGATTATAAAATTACATTAACTTATCAAAAATAATTATTTATGTACACTAAACGCTATGGAGACAGTTGAGATAAGATGCAAAAGCTCCTTTTCCTCTCAGTTGAGAGAAAGCAAGTCATGATTATTCTATTTCATCTTATCTAATGTTTTGTTTCTGAAAAATATGAAATGTTCAATGTGACAGTAACAAAATGATTTTTAGCTTTAGTGCATGTGAATTACTAAAGACTGACTCACACACCAGAAGGGCACAGCTGCTCGACCTCCTGACAATATGGTTTTGAAAGGGTCTCCTGTCACTGGAGCCCACGCTTAAACCACCCACCTTTCTGCTGTTTCAACTCTGGCTCAACCATGTTTTCTTCCTCTCTCCTTTTCCTTGCCCCCAACCTTTTAAATGTGGACAACTCTGTCAAGATCCTAGTCATCCATTACTAAAGACTGTAATTAAACCTGGGATGACCCCAGGGCAATGATTGGCTTTGAGCAGAGCCATTAGCACCTGGCACATCCCCTCGCTGTGTCATTATAGTGACCGTTTATATACTTCACGTATTGTTTTAAATCGTTACCAGATAAGGAGGTGTGTATCTCATTCCCTTAATAAATCAGACACTGTCAAATTATGTCAACACCACCTAGTTGATTTAAAAAACTTAAATGAGAGGCATGTTTGCATCTTCTGGCTAACAGGGTCTTTGTTAACTGGTAGGTGTGCTGTCTTGGAACCTAGAAACAGACGGAGCCGTAGAGCTTCATCTTTTCAGAGTGGCAGTGTATCGCTTCATCTCATAGCAGCAGTAAATACTGCAGTATTTACGGTAGGAAAAATGCAATTATTCAGTGGCAGTTTACGTGATATATATTCAGCAGTAGTGGCGGCTCTTGATACTTCCTCAATTATTTACATTTTTAAAAATTTTACATGGCAAAAGAAAGCAATGGGCATTAAAGAAAATTGCCAAAGCACTTATCTTAAAACTGCCCTGCATATTCCAGCTTGGCTTTTTCTTCACTGGCTGCTGTCCCATTTGTAACAATAGTGTTCAGGCTTGCTGATGTCACTGCTCACTCATTTAATTGAGCAGAATGTGATAAATGTGTTTACTAAAGATTTTGTTCAGAATTTTTTAAAAGGTCAATATAGTACTTTTGCCTTGTGGTATATGCTTTCTGATATGATTATAAAATTACATTAACTTATCAAAAATAATTATTTATGTACACTAAACGCTATGGAGACAGTTGAGATAAGATGCAAAAGCTCCTTTTCCTCTCAGTTGAGAGAAAGCAAGTCATGATTATTCTATTTCATCTTATCTAATGTTTTGTTTCTGAAAAATATGAAATGTTCAATGTGACAGTAACAAAATGATTTTTAGCTTTAGTGCATGTGAATTACTAAAGACTGACTCACACACCAGAAGGGCACAGCTGCTCTCGACCTCCTGACAATATGGTTTTGAAAGGGTCTCCTGTCACTGGAGCCCACGCTTAAACCACCCACCTTTCTGCTGTTTCAACTCTGGCTCAACCATGTTTTCTTCCTCTCTTCTCCTTTTTCCTTGCCCCCAACCATGTTCTCTGAACTGTGGACAACTCTGTCAAGATCCTAGTCATCCATTTAGCACTTATGAAGCACCTGCTATATCTTTCTTTTTTTTTTTTTTTAATTATTTGGCCCATGTGGGCCTCCCATCGCAGTGGCCTTTCTCACTCCAGAGCACCGGCTCTGGGCGCATGCGCTCCAGAACACTAGTTTGTAATTGGACACACCGGCCCAGCCGCCCATGGCAAGTGGGATCTTCCCAGGCCAGGGATCAAACCGGTGCCCCCTGCACTGCAAGGCGGACTCTTTATCCATTGGACCACCAGGGAAGCCCAAGCACCTGCTATATCTTAAGCCCTATTCTAAGAGCGGGAGTACAGTTGTGAAAAAAGTGGACAAAAAACCCCCGTCCACATAGAGCCTGTGTTGTGGTGGGAGAAAAGAGACAAACAATTAAAATCAATAATATATGAAACAATGTTGAGATAGGAGAACAAAGTTGGGAGGGTCACACTTCCCAATTGCAAACTTATTACAAAGCTGCAGAAATCAGAACAGTGGTGTATTAGCATAAGGATAGTTAGAACAATGGAATAGAATTGAAAGCCCAGTAATGAAACCAACTATCTGTGGATCTATGATTGATTGAGCTTTGACAACGGTATTAACGGTCCATTCCATGGGGAAAGACTAATATCTTGAACAAATGGTGCTGAGAGATAACTGAGTAACCAGATGCAAAAGAATGAATTTAGGCTCCTGTCTCACACTGCACAAAGAAACAAAAGGGGATATCAAATAATTATTTATGTACACTAAACGCTATGGAGACAGTTGAGATAAGATGCAAAAGCTCCTTTTCCTCTCAGTTGAGAGAAAGCAAGTCATGATTATTCTATTTCATCTTATCTAATGTTTTGTTTCTGAAAAATATGAAATGTTCAATGTGACAGTAACAAAATGATTTTTAGCTTTAGTGCATGTGAATTACTAAAGACTGACTCACACACCAGAAGGGCACAGCTGCTCGACCTCCTGACAATATGGTTTTGAAAGGGTCTCCTGTCACTGGAGCCCACGCTTAAACCACCCACCTTTCTGCTGTTTCAACTCTGGCTCAACCATGTTTTCTTCCTCTCTTCTCCTTTTTCCTTGCCCCCAACCATGTTCTCTGAACTGTGGACAACTCTGTCAAGATCCTAGTCATCCATTTAGCACTTATGAAGCACCTGCTATATCTTTCTTTTTTTTTTTTTTTAATTATTTGGCCCATGTGGGCCTCCCATCGCAGTGGCCTTTCTCACTCCAGAGCACCGGCTCTGGGCGCATGCGCTCCAGAACACTAGTTTGTAATTGGACACACCGGTCCAGCCGCTCCATGGCAAGTGGGATCTTCCCAGGCCAGGGATCAAACCGGTGCCCCCTGCACTGCAAGGCGGACTCTTTATCCATTGGACCACCAGGGAAGCCCAAGCACCTGCTATATCTTAAGCCCTATTCTAAGAGCGGGAGTACAGTTGTGAAAAAAGTGGACAAAAACCCACGTCCACATAGAGCCTGTGTTGTGGTGGGAGAAAAGAGACAAACAATTAAAATCAATAATATATGAAACAATGTTGAGATAGGAGAACAAAGTTGGGAGGGTCACACTTCCCAATTGCAAACTTATTACAAAGCTGCAGAAATCAGAACAGTGGTGTATTAGCATAAGGATAGTTAGAACAATGGAATAGAATTGAAAGCCCAGTAATGAAACCAACTATCTGTGGATCTATGATTGATTGAGCTTTGACAACGGTATTAACGGTCCATTCCATGGGGAAAGACTAATATCTTGAACAAATGGTGCTGAGAGATAACTGAGTAACCAGATGCAAAAGAATGAATTTAGGCTCCTGTCTCACACTGCACACAGAATTAATTGAAAGTGAACAAACACACAGATTAAAAAAAATAAAAACCACAAAACTCTTAGAAAAAGACACAGGGGTAAATAATTATGACCTTGAATTTGGCAACAAGTTCTTAAATAGGACACCAGAACAAAAGAAAAACTAACTAAATTGGACATCATCAATTCAAAACTTCTGTGCATCATAGAGCATTACTTGAAAGTAAAAAGACAATATACAGAAGGGGAGAAATATTTGCAAATCATGTATCTCAGTACATGTCCAGATTATATAAAGAACTCTTAAAATGCAGTACAGAAAGACTAACAGTGCAGTTTTTAAAAGGATAAAGACCTGAGCAAACTTTTTTCTAAAAGTGGGAAAGTGAAAGTGTTAGTCCCTTAGTGGTGTCCGACTCTTTGCCACCTCATGGACTGTATCCCCCCGGGCTTTTCTGTCCATGGAATTCCTAAGGCAAGAATACTGGAGTGGGTTGCCATTTCCTTCTTCAGGAGATCTTCCCGACCCAGGAAGGAATGAACTGCATCATTGTGTCCTCTGTATCACAGGCAGATTCTTTACCATCTGAGCCACCAGGGAAGAAGATATACAAATGCCCTGCAAGCCTGTTAAAAGATGCTCAGCATTGCTAGTCATTACGGAAATGCCAGTCAAACCACAGTGAGATAGTTCTTCACATTGTCCCAAGATATCCCACTTTCTTTATGTTGGTGCCAGTTTTTGAGTAGGTAAACATGAATGCATTTTAGATCTCCCACATTGTGGAAAATCACTGTAGTAGATTCTTTTGAATGGTGGGTTGGACTTAAGCAGAAAAGGGGCTCTGTCATAATATGGAATATAGCATGCAAGATTTTAAAAGAATGAAGTAGATTTACCTGATACTATCATAGTAAACGGGCTTTCCCGGTGCCCTGGCGGCAGAGAACCCACCTGCCAAACTTATTACAAAGCTGCAGAAATCAGAACAGTGGTGTATTAGCATAAGGATAGTTAGAACAATGGAATAGAATTGAAAGCCCAGTAATGAAACCAACTATCTGTGGATCTATGATTGATTGAGCTTTGACAACGGTATTAACGGTCCATTCCATGGGGAAAGACTAATATCTTGAACAAATGGTGCTGAGAGATAACTGAGTAACCAGATGCAAAAGAATGAATTTAGGCTCCTGTCTCACACTGCACACAGAATTAATTGAAAGTGAACAAACACACAGATTAAAAAAAATAAAAACCACAAAACTCTTAGAAAAAGACACAGGGGTAAATAATTATGACCTTGAATTTGGCAACAAGTTCTTAAATAGGACACCAGAACAAAAGAAAAACTAACTAAATTGGACATCATCAATTCAAAACTTCTGTGCATCATAGAGCATTACTTGAAAGTAAAAAGACAATATACAGAAGGGGAGAAATATTTGCAAATCATGTATCTCAGTACATGTCCAGATTATATAAAGAACTCTTAAAATGCAGTACAGAAAGACTAACAGTGCAGTTTTTAAACGGATAAAGACCTGAGCAAACTTTTCTCTAAAAGTGTGAAAGTGAAAGTGTTAGTCCCTTAGTGGTGTCCGACTCTTTGCCACCTCATGGACTGTATCCCCCCGGGCTTTTCTGTCCATGGAATTCCTAAGGCAAGAATACTGGAGTGGGTTGCCATTTCCTTCTTCAGGAGATCTTCCCGACCCAGGAAGGAATGAACTGCATCATTGTGTCCTC
Source organism: Tragulus kanchil (assembly GCA_022376925.1). Classification (NCBI taxonomy): domain Eukaryota; kingdom Metazoa; phylum Chordata; class Mammalia; order Artiodactyla; family Tragulidae; genus Tragulus; species Tragulus kanchil. The sequence goes on along the minus strand of JAIOJX010000003.1, from coordinate 67,550,987 downwards.
TGTATCACAGGCAGATTCTTTACCATCTGAGCCACCAGGGAAGAAGATATACAAATGCCCTGCAAGCCTGTTAAAAGATGCTCAGCATTGCTAGTCATTACGGAAATGCCAGTCAAACCACAGTGAGATAGTTCTTCACATTGTCCCAAGATATCCCACTTTCTTTATGTTGGTGCCAGTTTTTGAGTAGGTAAACATGAATGCATTTTAGATCTCCCACATTGTGGAAAATCACTGTAGTAGATTCTTTTGAATGGTGGGTTGGACTTAAGCAGAAAAGGGGCTCTGTCATAATATGGAATATAGCATGCAAGATTTTAAAAGAATGAAGTAGATTTACCTGATACTATCATAGTAAACGGGCTTTCCTGGTGCCTTGGTGGTAGAGAATCCACCTGCCAATGCAGGAGACATGGGTTTGATCCCTGGGTTGGAAGATCCTCTAGAGAAGGCCGTGGCAACCCACTCCATTATTATTGGGCTTCCCAGGTGGCACTAGTGGTAAAGAACCTGCCTGCCAATACAGGAGACATAAGAGCCATGGATTCAATCCCTAGGTCAGGAAAATCCCCTGGAAAAGGGCAAGGAAACCCACTCTAGTATTCTTGCCTAGAGGATCCCATGGACACAGGAGCCTGGCAGGAAATGATTTAAGTATTTTTTTTTTTATTCTATTTTTTAAAAGATTTATTTATTTATTTATTTTGGGCGGGGGTTGGGGAGGGAGGGGAGCAGGCAGACCACTTCTATTGGTCTTTCGTTTCTCTGTGTTCATCTGTCTTTGTTCTTTGGCTCCTGTGGGCCTCCCACCGCGGTGGCGTCTGTCGTTGCAGAGTGCCGGCTCTGGGCGCATGCGCGCCAGAGCTCCGGCTCGGTAATTGGACACATCTGTCCAGCCGCTCCACGGCACGTGGGATCTTCCCAGGCCAGGGATCGAACCGGCACCCCTTGCACTGCAAGACGGTGTCCTTACCCACTGGACCACCAGGGGAAGCCCTGATTTAAGTATTTTTAGAACTTCAAACTAATACTGTGTCTTTTGGTGAGGACCTGTCTATATATATGCATATGCAGAGGAAATATTTAAAAATAAGCCCAGGGAGGTAATAGTAGTTATACTAGGAAGGGCATGAGGATTTGAGGGTTGTGTTTGATGACCAAATGAAAATATTTAACTTAAGCTCAAGCCAAAGATGCTCAGCTTTGCTAGTCATTACGGAAATGCCAGTCAAACCACAGTGAGATAGTTCTTCACATTGTCCCAAGATATCCCACTTTCTTTATGTTGGTGCCAGTTTTTGAGTAGGTAAACATGAATGCATTTTAGATCTCCCACATTGTGGAAAATCACTGTAGTAGATTCTTTTGAATGGTGGGTTGGACTTAAGCAGAAAAGGGGCTCTGTCATAATATGGAATATAGCATGCAAGATTTTAAAAGAATGAAGTAGATTTACCTGATACTATCATAGTAAACGGGCTTTCCTGGTGCCTTGGTGGTAGAGAATCCACCTGCCAATGCAGGAGACATGGGTTTGATCCCTGGGTTGGAAGATCCTCTAGAGAAGGCCGTGGCAACCCACTCCATTATTATTGGGCTTCCCAGGTGGCACTAGTGGTAAAGAATCTGCCTGCCAATACAGGAGACATAAGAGCCATGGATTCAATCCCTAGGTCAGGAAAATCCCTGGAAAAGGGCAAGGAAACCCACTCTAGTATTCTTGCCTAGAGGATCCCATGGACACAGGAGCCTGGCAGGAAATGATTTAAGTATTTTTTTTTTTATTCTATTTTTTAAAAGATTTATTTATTTATTTATTTTGGGCGGGGGTTGGGGAGGGAGGGGAGCAGGCAGACCACTTCTATTGGTCTTTCGTTTCTCTGTGTTCATCTGTCTTTGTTCTTTGGCTCCTGTGGGCCTCCCACCGCGGTGGCGTCTGTCGTTGCAGAGTGCCGGCTCTGGGCGCATGCGCGCCAGAGCTCCGGCTCGGTAATTGGACACATCTGTCCAGCCGCTCCACGGCACGTGGGATCTTCCCAGGCCAGGGATCGAACCGGCACCCCTTGCACTGCAAGACGGTGTCCTTACCCACTGGACCACCAGGGGAAGCCCTGATTTAAGTATTTTTAGAACTTCAAACTAATACTGTGTCTTTTGGTGAGGACCTGTCTATATATATGCATATGCAGAGGAAATATTTAAAAATAAGCCCAGGGAGGTAATAGTAGTTATACTAGGAAGGGCATGAGGATTTGAGGGTTGTGTTTGATGACCAAATGAAATTTAACCTTAACTATGTTTCAACTTTTGTGAGAATAATAGCTTAGTGAGGAACTTATATAGTTAGACCTGTAAAATGCTTTGACTGATGTGTGTATGACTAGAAGCAGAATGCCTCTGGGTTTATTTTGGTTTTGTTTTAGCAATTACTCTGAAACTGTTGACAACCAACTGTAAAATCTGTACAGGGAGTACTCAAAATCTCTGTTTTTTTTTTTTTTTTTTTTTTTAATTATAGCACAAGAAAGTATTGTAATGGAATAAAAATGCAGCTTAGAATTAAAATTGAAACCTCAGTATTATACTCTGACTACCACAAAACTTTAAAAACAAAATATTTATTAACATGAAAATGCTTACACTATTTCATTCATTGAAATAGGCAAAATATAAGACATCTGTGAACTAATCTTAAAATATGTGTATTTTTAAATTCATAAAAATGTTAACAAGTGATTAACGTGTTAGCATTTCTCTGTGAATGGGCAGTGGTTTTTCAGGCTTTCTTTTTTAGAAATTTTTTTGTGATTTTTTTTTTTTTTTTGGTTGATTGTTTTTTTCATGAACACAAAATGTTTTTAAAATCAAAATGCCCCCTCTATCTTAATTAAAAAGAAAAGGAAGGAAGAAAGAAAGAAAGGAAGAGACACAGGGCAGGGCAAGGGCAGGGAGGATGGGAAATTTTCTATTGCTTCTCTGCCTCAAGCATTACTACCATGAATGTTGTGTTTTCAGTGCTTTGATGTTTACACTACAGTTTGATAACATGTGTGTATCTCCACAATATTTAATTTTTTTCATTTGTCTCAAAACATTATAAGAATGATTTTGCCCTCTGTATAGTCTTTTAAGCTCTACTTTGTTTTCCATTTAACATGGTATCTCTAGGATTAATCTTTGTTTGTCAGTATAGTTAGTATATGTTTATGACTCTATACTTAACTGTGAGATTATTCTGTCATTTATCTGTACTGCAAGGCCTACCCTTGCACTGAGACGGTGTCCTTACCCACTGGACCACCAGGGGAAGCCCTGATTTAAGTATTTTTAGAACTTCAAACTAATACTGTGTCTTTTGGTGAGGACCTGTCTATATATATGCATATGCAGAGGAAATATTTAAAAATAAGCCCAGGGAGGTAATAGTAGTTATACTAGGAAGGGCATGAGGATTTGAGGGTTGTGTTTGATGACCAAATGAAATTTAACCTTAACTATGTTTCAACTTTTGTGAGAATAATAGCTTAGTGAGGAACTTATATAGTTAGACCTGTAAAATGCTTTGACTGATGTGTATGACTAGAAGCAGAATGCCTCTGGGTTTATTTTGGTTTTGTTTTAGCAATTACTCTGAAACTGTTGACAACCAACTGTAAAATCTGTACAGGGAGTACTCAAAATCTCTGTTTTTTTTTTTTTTTTTTTTTTTTAATTATAGCACAAGAAAGTATTGTAATGGAATAAAAATGCAGCTTAGAATTAAAATTGAAACCTCAGTATTATACTCTGACTACCACAAAACTTTAAAAACAAAATATTTATTAACATGAAAATGCTTACACTATTTCATTCATTGAAATAGGCAAAATATAAGACATCTGTGAACTAATCTTAAAATATGTGTATTTTTAAATTCATAAAAATGTTAACAAGTGATTAACGTGTTAGCATTTCTCTGTGAATGGGCAGTGGTTTTTCAGGCTTTCTTTTTTAGAAATTTTTTTGTGATTTTTTTTTTTTTTTTGGTTGATTGTTTTTTTCATGAACACAAAATGTTTTTAAAATCAAAATGCCCCCTCTATCTTAATTAAAAAGAAAAGGAAGGAAGAAAGAAAGAAAGGAAGAGACACAGGGCAGGGCAAGGGCAGGGAGGATGGGAAATTTTCTATTGCTTCTCTGCCTCAAGCATTACTACCATGAATGTTGTGTTTTCAGTGCTTTGATGTTTACACTACAGTTTGATAACATGTGTGTATCTCCACAATATTTAATTTTTTTCATTTGTCTCAAAACATTATAAGAATGATTTTGCCCTCTGTATAGTCTTTTAAGCTCTACTTTGTTTTCCATTTAACATGGTATCTCTAGGATTAATCTTTGTTTGTCAGTATAGTTAGTATATGTTTATGACTCTATACTTAACTGTGAGATTATTCTGTCATTTATCTGTCCATTCTGTAGTTAATGGAAGGGTTGTTTACAGATCTTTGCTACTTTGGATAATGTTACTGGATAAGATTATAGTTTATGCAGTATTATCACTCAGCAGTGCCTTCCAAGTGGTTTTCACTATAACCAGGACATACAAATCACTCTCAGTCTTTCTGTGTACTTATGTGTCTGTCACTTCAAATGTCAAGATATAATACTTTTCCTACTCTGAGAAATGGTTCTGATAAAATCCAGTGTAATTTTTAAAATCCGGATAGAGATCCAATAAATTCTTATTAACCATTTCTAGCTGAGGTTTGGAAACTAGTCTAGAACATATACCAGGCTGTGGAGTTGCTATATCTAAAAATAAGCAAATTTCAATTCCACAGGATGATAGAAAATTATTCCCAAAGTGCTGATCCCACCTATTCCTGTCCATTTTTGTTAGTCACTTTCCTTTTCTTTTTCACTTTTTATTTTGCATTAGGGTATCACCGATTAACAATGTTGTTCATTATAGTCTTATCAGCACTTGGTATTTCAAAGTTAAGTTTTAAACAAGTCTATTAACTTAATAAATCAAGTGAGAACATGTTAATGATTTTGACTTATGTTCTAATCTTACAAACGAAAATTTCTAGCCAAATAAAGTGCCAAGATTTCTAGAAGACTGGATTACTGTGAGTTGTTCTGTATTCTGTTTGAGATCTTGCTTGGCAAATGTCTTCACATATTCTTTGCTTTAAAGTCCATCTTGCTTGTTACTCTTGTTTGCTTTGCTGCTCAAGTATGCAAATAGTGATCCAGCTCAGTTGTGGCTTCGGTGCTTGAATACCTTAAGGTTTAATATCCCTGAGATATTATCTGTTAAGTAACAGTTTAACCAACTGGGAAAACAGATATGTTGTCCCTGATACAGTATGACATACTTCATTCTAAAAAGACCGGGATGTTTATGGGCAGTTGTGATACCAGTTTAAAGGTCAGGGGATCAATTAAGTATAAGCAGGCTGTTTGATGAAAAGTTTTGGTTGATTTTGTCAAAAGTGCGTCCTTTTGTAGAACCAGCCTGACCACTCAGGCCTCATCGTAAAGTTGGAAGGTCCATTCTGTAGTTAATGGAAGGGTTGTTTACAGATCTTTGCTACTTTGGATAATGTTACTGGATAAGATTATAGTTTATGCAGTATTATCACTCAGCAGTGCCTTCCAAGTGGTTTTCACTATAACCAGGACATACAAATCACTCTCAGTCTTTCTGTGTACTTATGTGTCTGTCACTTCAAATGTCAAGATATAATACTTTTCCTACTCTGAGAAATGGTTCTGATAAAATCCAGTGTAATTTTTAAAATCCGGATAGAGATCCAATAAATTCTTATTAACCATTTCTAGCTGAGGTTTGGAAACTAGTCTAGAACATATACCAGGCTGTGGAGTTGCTATATCTAAAAATAAGCAAATTTCAATTCCACAGGATGATAGAAAATTATTCCCAAAGTGCTGATCCCACCTATTCCTGTCCATTTTTGTTAGTCACTTTCCTTTTCTTTTTCACTTTTTATTTTGCATTAGGGTATCACCGATTAACAATGTTGTTCATTATAGTCTTATCAGCACTTGGTATTTCAAAGTTAAGTTTTAAACAAGTCTATTAACTTAATAAATCAAGTGAGAACATGTTAATGATTTTGACTTATGTTCTAATCTTACAAACGAAAATTTCTAGCCAAATAAAGTGCCAAGATTTCTAGAAGACTGGATTACTGTGAGTTGTTCTGTATTCTGTTTGAGATCTTGCTTGGCAAATGTCTTCACATATTCTTCGCTTTAAAGTCCATCTTGCTTGTTACTCTTGTTTGCTTTGCTGCTCAAGTATGCAAATAGTGATCCAGCTCAGTTGTGGCTTCGGTGCTTGAATACCTTAAGGTTTAATATCCCTGAGATATTATCTGTTAAGTAACAGTTTAACCAACTGGGAAAACAGATATGTTGTCCCTGATACAGTATGACATACTTCATTCTAAAAAGACCGGGATGTTTATGGGCAGTTGTGATACCAGTTTAAAGGTCAGGGGATCAATTAAGTATAAGCAGGCTGTTTGATGAAAAGTTTTGGTTGATTTTGTCAAAAGTGCGTCCTTTTGTAGAACCAGCCTGACCACTCAGGCCTCATCGTAAAGTCTGTGGGTCTTGTCATCACTTGTGAGGTGGGGAATGGTCTCTGCCCGCAGGCGCACTTCCTCTTGGCTTCTGCTGTGTTTCATGACTTCTCAGCACATAAAAGATGTACTTATTTGTCAAGAGTCAGTGACTGAATCCGCAAATGGAGAATTTTTGCTCTGCACAACAATGGACTTCGTGATTCATGGCTCTCCTCTTGGTTAATGGGCCAGCAACTGTAATCTTGTAGGGCACCTTCCTTAGGCCTGTCTGGCCTGGATGACACCAGCAGGTGTCTTCCCTCCAGCTTAAAAAAAGGTGTCTTCCCCCCAGTTTAAAAGGTGTCTTTCTTTCCAATTTAACCTTCCCTCCAGTTTAAACCTTTCAGGTCCGTGGTACAGTGAAGCCTAGTCACCTGGTAATGCCATGTTGTATGTATCTCAATGAGATTGTCGTCATCGTTGACAAAATTTTTCCCAACTCTGTGTGGCACCTTCTCATTCTCCTGGGTGTTAAGTTTTTCTAGCTTGAAAATGTACAGAGCTCATTACGGTGGGCGAGCTCACTTTGACTCCAGCACAGATTCCATTTTTTGTTTTGTTGTTGGTTTCTGGAATTCCTTCTCAATGGCGAGAAGCCAAGCAGTAGGTTTAAAGAAGCCCTTGCTGGCAAGGTTGGGACGGTAGCAGTTTACAGATGCCCGATGGAGTGGAAGGAGGAGATAAACTGACAACACAGAAATATCAGGACTCTAAGCCATGTCGTTTCCTCAGTGACCTCCTATCTCCATTTTCAGAGGTTCCACCCTGAGAAAAATGTAACAAGTTGGAGCAGTTTGTGCCTCATGGTCCATCCACGGGTCTTGGGGTCGGGAAACTGTCCTGGGGGTGCAAGTTACAGATGGTGGGTCTCCCTGGGCCAGGTTCAGTGAAGAAAATAGATCGCTTCTGGCCAGATCCAGAGACTCTCTATGATAAAATCACTCTGTTGCCACCTATGTTTAAAAATAAAATAAAACAAAGCAACACTCTCATAAATGTGTGAAAAAGCCAAAAATATCCCCTTTCCCAAATATCCCTCATTGCATGTTTAAGACTCTAAATATTTTGGAATAGTTTTACAGGATGGTTTCCTGACTTAGATTCTTTTAATTCCTTAGGTAACGAAGACTTTCCGTCTGGGAAGCTGTGGTGTAGTCTTAGCACACAGCACAGCGCCTGTCACATGATGGAGACTCAGTAACGATGTGCTGACTGAATCAAAGGATGAGTGAAAATATGCACACTACCTACTAGTCGTAAAACAAATGAATCACGTAGATATAACACACAGGGAATGTAGTCAATGATAACAGCTTTTTATGATGTGTAATCTATAAAAATATTAAATCACTATGTTGCCCACCTGAAACTAATATTGTAAGTCACCTGTACCTCATAGAAAGGAAGGAAGGAAGAGAGAAAGGAATTGTTGAGAATTATTTCAGCATGGCTTCACAGAGTCTATTTTAGAGGGATTTTTTTTCGGGGGGAGCAGTGGAAATAATCCCTACTCCTAGCAATGCACCTAAGCCCAAGGGAGGGTAGTAAGATGCTTTGGGTCATACAGGGCAAATGGTCATTCATTCTTCTGAGAAATTGGTATTTCTCAGAGGAACTGAGTGGGAAGAGGAAAAGGGAAAGGTGACTTGTGTGTTTACACGATGCGTTATAGAAATACATTTTAAAATCGTTTTTCAGTTAGGCCCCTTGCACTTTTCTTGTGTGTTGACATTTGGAAAGTTCTGAATGAAAAATAGGGAACATTTTGGAAAACCCTGTTTCTGTGCTGTGCATGGTGTGGCTGCCATGAATTGTTCCTGCCCCCTTTAGCGTAGCACATTTCCTATGTTTGGGCCAAACTGCATTATTAAGAAACAGTGAATGAGAGAGAGCGCGCGAAGGACGGAGAGAAAGGGGATGCATGTGGTGGAGGGAGCGATTTCTATTGCTCAGCACTTAACCAGGGTTAAAAAATGAACAACACCAGGGGGTCCTGGCGTGACTTCACTTCTGCCTTCTATGAGAAGGTAGAAATATACTTCCTTACCTACAAAAACAATTTCAAAGCATGTATTTAGAAAAAAAGAGAAATATCTGTTTTCCGAATTTGAGCTAAGCTGTTCTACAGGGATGTCATCTGATAGTTAGAATAATAAGAGTTTTCTGAAGGACACACTGGGAACATTTTTAAAAAGTGGTTGATTAACTGCATCTGTAAAATAATACCGTATTGCTTACAAAGAAGCTGGCACGGGTTGTAAAATTCTTAAAGTTTTAAAGACATTGGTGTTTTGATGGGCAAAGTAGAAGATAAAGCTCCCGAAGCTAATTTGATTTGATCTTTTTAAGTGACATTCATATGAAAATGATGTAATCACACAGGGAATGTAGTCAATGATAACAGCTTTTTATGATGTGTAATCTATAAAAATATTAAATCACTATGTTGCCCACCTGAAACTAATATTGTAAGTCACCTGTACCTCATAGAAAGGAAGGAAGGAAGAGAGAAAGGAATTGTTGAGAATTATTTCAGCATGGCTTCACAGAGTCTATTTTAGAGGGATTTTTTTTCGGGGGGAGCAGTGGAAATAATCCCTACTCCTAGCAATGCACCTAAGCCCAAGGGAGGGTAGTAAGATGCTTTGGGTCATACAGGGCAAATGGTCATTCATTCTTCTGAGAAATTGGTATTTCTCAGAGGAACTGAGTGGGAAGAGGAAAAGGGAAAGGTGACTTGTGTGTTTACACGATGCGTTATAGAAATACATTTTAAAATCGTTTTTCAGTTAGGCCCCTTGCACTTTTCTTGTGTGTTGACATTTGGAAAGTTCTGAATGAAAAATAGGGAACATTTTGGAAAACCCTGTTTCTGTGCTGTGCATGGTGTGGCTGCCATGAATTGTTCCTGCCCCTTCAGCGTAGCACATTTCCTATGTTTGGGCCAAACTGCATTATTAAGAAACAGTGAATGAGAGAGAGCGCGCGAAGGACGGAGAGAAAGGGGATGCATGTGGTGGAGGGGAGCGCATTTCTATTGCTCAGCACTTAACCAGGGTTAAAAAATGAACAACACCAGGGGGTCCTGGCGTGACTTCACTTCTGCCTTCTATGAGAAGGTAGAAATATACTTCCTTACCTACAAAAACAATTTCAAAGCATGTATTTAGAAAAAAAGAGAAATATCTGTTTTCCGAATTTGAGCTAAGCTGTTCTACAGGGATGTCATCTGATAGTTAGAATAATAAGAGTTTTCTGAAGGACACACTGGGAACATTTTTAAAAAGTGGTTGATTAACTGCATCTGTAAAATAATACCGTATTGCTTACAAAGAAGCTGGCACGGGTTGTAAAATTCTTAAAGTTTTAAAGACATTGGTGTTTTGATGGGCAAAGTAGAAGATAAAGCGTCCCCGAAGCTAATTTGATTTGTTATGCAGTTTGCTAGCAATAGTGTTACTGAGTGCCTAACGAAAATGTTTAGATGATGAGATGGCCAGGATATATTTTTAAAGTTAGAGCTGTATTTCAGAAGTAGCAAAGTAACATAATATCTCTTACTTCTACTAAGAAATCTAGAGTGTTACTATCATATACCTTTAAAAAGCAAAATTTGTAAAGTTCAACAGTTAACTCAAGAAACTGCAACGTGGACAACTAGGTAAATATTTACTTAATGAAAAGTTATATTTTCCTGAAAAAGCTGTACTGAATCAGATTTTTGTCAATTGCATCATCATTTTATATTTAGTCTGATTCATTTTGTAAGACAAGAAATCTCTCAAATTTTTATTTACATCAAACCCAGACTTACATAGGTCAGAATAGCTTGGAGGAAGGGCGCCTTTAAGATGCCTTGGGTTGTGTGTGATCTAATTTATTCTTTTTGAGGTTGCTAAGGTACAGAAAGTTTGACCTTTTTTTTTTTTTTAAGTTATTCACCAGTTGATAAACAGTTAAGTAAAAATAGATTTCTGAGAATCTTCAATTTGTAAGTGATAAATCCTCCATGTTGAAATAGTTGACCTTGATTCTGTTTCACTTGAGAGCATGGAATGTTTTATAAACACAGAGTTACAAATATAGAAGAGCAGAAGTAAAGAATTGCACTGTCAGTAATGTGCAATGTACATTTGTGCCTATGTGAAATTTTTAGTCAAAGCATTCTAATGCAAACGGTAACACATGTTATAACTGGGTCTAAATTAAGAATAGACTCTAAGTAACACAAAGTCTACTTTGTTGCAACCTTATTTGGTCCTGTGAGTTGTTGTTCAGTAGCTAAGTCATGTCCAGTTCTTTTTGCGACCCTGTGGACTGCAGCAAGCCAGGCTTCCCTGTCCTTCACTGTTATCTGGAGTTTGCTCAAACTCATGTCCACTGAGTCGGAGAAGCCATCCAACCACCTCATCCTCAGTCACCCTCTTCTCTTGCTCCCGGTCTTTCTCAGCATCAGGGTCTTTTCCAATGAGTCAACTCTTTGCATTAGATGACCAAAATACTGGAGCCTCAGCTTCAGCATTAGTCCTACCAATAAATAATCAGGGTTGATTTCCTTTCAGATTGACCGGTTTGATCTCCTTGCTGTCCGAGGAACTCTCAAGAGTTCTCCAGCACCACAGTTCAAAAGCATCCATTCTTTGGTGCTCAGCCTTCTTTATGGTCCAGCTTGCATCTTCGTGACTGCTGGAAAAACCATAGCTTTGAAACCTTAGGTTGACTCAGTCCATTCTGCAACGTGGACAACTAGGTAAATATTTACTTAATGAAAAGTTATATTTTCCTGAAAAAGCTGTACTGAATCAGATTTTTGTCAATTGCATCATCATTTTATATTTAGTCTGATTCATTTTGTAAGACAAGAAATCTCTCAAATTTTTATTTACATCAAACCCAGACTTACATAGGTCAGAATAGCTTGGAGGAAGGGCGCCTTTAAGATGCCTTGGGTTGTGTGTGATCTAATTTATTCTTTTTGAGGTTGCTAAGGTACAGAAAGTTTGACCTTTTTTTTTTTTTTTAAGTTATTCACCAGTTGATAAACAGTTAAGTAAAAATAGATTTCTGAGAATCTTCAATTTGTAAGTGATAAATCCTCCATGTTGAAATAGTTGACCTTGATTCTGTTTCACTTGAGAGCATGGAATGTTTTATAAACACAGAGTTACAAATATAGAAGAGCAGAAGTAAAGAATTGCACTGTCAGTAATGTGCAATGTACATTTGTGCCTATGTGAAATTTTTAGTCAAAGCATTCTAATGCAAACGGTAACACATGTTATAACTGGGTCTAAATTAAGAATAGACTCTAAGTAACACAAAGTCTACTTTGTTGCAACCTTATTTGGTCCTGTGAGTTGTTGTTCAGTAGCTAAGTCATGTCCAGTTCTTTTTGCGACCCTGTGGACTGCAGCAAGCCAGGCTTCCCTGTCCTTCACTGTTATCTGGAGTTTGCTCAAACTCATGTCCACTGAGTCGGAGAAGCCATCCAACCACCTCATCCTCAGTCACCCTCTTCTCTTGCTCCCGGTCTTTCTCAGCATCAGGGTCTTTTCCAATGAGTCAACTCTTTGCATTAGATGACCAAAATACTGGAGCCTCAGCTTCAGCATTAGTCCTACCAATAAATAATCAGGGTTGATTTCCTTTCAGATTGACCGGTTTGATCTCCTTGCTGTCCGAGGAACTCTCAAGAGTTCTCCAGCACCACAGTTCAAAAGCATCCATTCTTTGGTGCTCAGCCTTCTTTATGGTCCAGCTTTCGCATCTGTACGTGACTGCTGGAAAAACCATAGCTTTGAACTAACTTCACCTGAAGTTGCAAGGCTTCAGTTGACTCCAGAGTTCCCAGATAATTACATGAGATACATTCTGTTCACGCAATAGTTGTCTGGGTAGGGAGACAGTTTCCTGGTGCATCATACTCTGCCATCTTCTTAGAATCCTCTTTCCCTCGTCTTAAAGACCCTCCTCTCAGCATCTAATTTAGTTTGAATAGTCAGCTATTCTCTTTAGTCTCTTCAGCTGGTTCTCCTTCTCTCTCATACTTTTTTCCTTTTCCTCTTTCTTATCAGTCAGTGGGTCTGTTTTTTTTTTTTTTTTTTTTTAATCTTTTGGTGGGCACACATTCTTTAAAGAATCTGAAGAAAAATACCTATGGATTGTCTCCCTAGAAAAATCAGTCTATTATCCAATAAGAACCGCTAGTTCAGAGGCCCATTGTTGTTGTTTAGTCACTCAGTCGTGTTTTATTCTTTTGTGACCTCATGGACCGTAGCCTACCAGGCTGCTGCATTCATGGGATTCTCAGACAAGAATACTGGAGGGAGTTGAATCTGTGGCTCCTGCATTGCAGGCAGGGTCTGAGCCATCAGGAAAGCCTTGTTCCCTCCGTCTTGGACTGTCCTGTCCCCGACCCTGGCCTCACCCCTCTAGGTCATCACAGAGCACCAGGATGAGCTCCCTGTGCTGGACAGCGACTTCTCACCAGTTCTTCTCACCATTTTACACGTGATAGTGTATGTATGTTGATGCTACTTCCTGCACTCATTCCACTCTCTCCTTCCCCAGCTGTTTCCATAGTCATGCCTCTCCATTCCTTTGCTGCACTGAGTCGGAGAAGCCATCCAACCACCTCATCCTCAGTCACCCTCTTCTCTTGCTCCCGGTCTTTCTCAGCATCAGGGTCTTTTCCAATGAGTCAACTCTTTGCATTAGATGACCAAAATACTGGAGCCTCAGCTTCAGCATTAGTCCTACCAATAAATAATCAGGGTTGATTTCCTTTCAGATTGACCGGTTTGATCTCCTTGCTGTCCGAGGAACTCTCAAGAGTTCTCCAGCACCACAGTTCAAAAGCATCCATTCTTTGGTGCTCAGCCTTCTTTATGGTCCAGCTTTGCATCTGTACGTGACTGCTGGAAAAACCATAGCTTTGAACTAACTTCACCTGAAGTTGCAAGGCTTCAGTTGACTCCAGAGTTCCCAGATAATTACATGAGATACATTCTGTTCACGCAATAGTTGTCTGGGTAGGGAGACAGTTTCCTGGTGCATCATACTCTGCCATCTTCTTAGAATCCTCTTTCCCTCGTCTTAAAGACCCTCCTCTCAGCATCTAATTTAGTTTGAATAGTCAGCTATTCTCTTTAGTCTCTTCAGCTGGTTCTCCTTCTCTCTCATACTTTTTTCCTTTTCCTCTTTCTTATCAGTCAGTGGGTCTGTTTTTTTTTTTTTTTTTTTTAATCTTTTGGTGGGCACACATTCTTTAAAGAATCTGAAGAAAAATACCTATGGATTGTCTCCCTAGAAAAATCAGTCTATTATCCAATAAGAACCGCTAGTTCAGAGGCCCATTGTTGTTGTTTAGTCACTCAGTCGTGTTTTATTCTTTTGTGACCTCATGGACCGTAGCCTACCAGGCTGCTGCATTCATGGGATTCTCAGACAAGAATACTGGAGGGAGTTGAATCTGTGGCTCCTGCATTGCAGGCAGGGTCTGAGCCATCAGGAAAGCCTTGTTCCCTCCGTCTTGGACTGTCCTGTCCCCGACCCTGGCCTCACCCCTCTAGGTCATCACAGAGCACCAGGATGAGCTCCCTGTGCTGGACAGCGACTTCTCACCAGTTCTTCTCACCATTTTACACGTGATAGTGTATGTATGTTGATGCTACTTCCTGCACTCATTCCACTCTCTCCTTCCCCAGCTGTTTCCATAGTCATGCCTCTCCATTCCTTTGCTGCAGATACGTTCATCACAACCATGCTTCTAGATTCCATAAATATGTATTAATATATGAAATTTGGTTTTCTCTTTCTGACTTTCTTCACTCTGTATAATGGGCTCTAGGTTCTTCCACCTCACTAGGACTGACTTCAATTGATTCTTTTTTTATTGGCTGAGTAATATGCTGTTATATATGCATATATATACCACATCGTTAGCCATTCGTCTGTAGATGGACAGATGGGTATCTAGGTGGGTTCCATGTCCCTGGCTATTACACAGTGCTGCAGTGAGCATTGTAGTACATGTGTCTTTTAGAATTGTGGCTTTCTCAGGCTCTATTCCCAGGAGTGCAATTTCTGAATCATATAGTAGATTTATTACTAACTTTCTAAGGAATCTCCATTCTGTTTTCCATCATGGCTGTATCAGTTTACACTCCCACCAACAATGTAGGAGAATTCCCTTTTCTCCACATCCTCACATCCTCGCCGGCATTTATTATTTGTAGATTTCTTGATGATGGCCATCCTGACTGATGTGAGGTGATACCTCATTGCAGTTTTGATTTGCGTTTCTCTAATAGTTACTGATGCTGAGCATCTTTGCATGTGTTTCTTGGCCATCTCTGGTGTCACTTTCTTTTAAATGATCCTATTTATTAAAAAAAAAAACTTGAAAAAGAGAAGTTGTTTTGCTCACTCAAGGTTTATTGTAAAACTCACATGCCAGAAAAAGAGAGTACAGTTCTGTTTTTGTGTTGTGAGTGGACCATGAGTGAACCGGAGCAGGTATAGCCCTAGTGCTCTTTGCTTCCACCCGCAGAGGCAAGCGCTAATGGTCCACAGATGACAGTTGTGGATGTCTGACCTCATGAGGGTCTTGGTGCAGGCATGAAAATTGGTGGCAGACCCCGTCACGTCTCATGTACATTTGCACTCTTATTCCCCGAGGCGGGCGGAGTGATAAGAATAATGCCAGAAAGAAACAGAAAGCTGGAGAGAAAAGTGGGCACTGTGTTGTAATTGGTAGATGACATTTGTCCTAGAAAGGATCGGTTTGACAACCGTTGAGAGAAGTTGTCGTGCCCGCCTGTAGCTCAGCTGGAAAAGAATCCTGCCTGCAATGAAGGCAACCCCGGTTTGATCCCTGGGTCAGAAGATCCCCGGGAGAAGGGGTAGACTTCCCACTCCAGGATTCTTGGGCTTCCCTGGTGGCTCAGACAGTAAAGCATCTGCCTGCAGAGAGGAGACCTGGGTTTGATCCCTGGGCTGGGAAAATCCCCTGGAAAAGGGAAAAGCTACCCTCTCCAAGATTCTTGCCTGGAGATTTCCATGGCTTGTCTGTGGGCCACAAAGAATCAGACACTCCCGAGCGACTTCACGTTCACTGTCTTTCATGTGGTATATAGCTTCATGGGTGATGGTCTTTTGATTCTTGGACTCCCCATTGGGAGCAACAAGCACCAACAGCTGATGGAAAAACAGCTCTTTTCCATTTCCGCTTGTTGCTTATGTTTCCCTAAAATAGTTTGAACAAATATTTAAAGGTGCAGGATGCTATTAGAAAAGAGTATTTGAAATGACCATTGTAGGAATATCTTGACATAATGGCCAGAAAATACTTTATTGCTTGACAGAAAAGAGGTGTAGAGGCAGGTAGCTCATTAGCCTCCAGGAAGGGCAGTTACACCCAGTAAAAGCAAGTTCAGTGGACAAAGACGTATATTCTTCCTGTTAATGGAAATGTGTTGTGGAAATGAGTTATTTCCATGAAAAGCGAAAAGAGAGTTGTTTTGCTCACTCAAGGTTTATTGTAAAACTCACATGCCAGAAAGAGAGTACAGTTCTGTTTTGTGTTGTGAGTGGACCATGAGTGAACCGGAGCAGGTATAGCCCTAGTGCTCTTTGCTTCCACCCGCAGAGGCAAGCGCTAATGGTCCACAGATGACAGTTGTGGATGTCTGACCTCATGAGGGTCTTGGTGCAGGCATGAAAATTGGTGGCAGACCCCGTCACGTCTCATGTACATTTGCACTCTTATTCCCCGAGGCGGGCGGAGTGATAAGAATAATGCCAGAAAGAAACAGAAAGCTGGAGAGAAAAGTGGGCACTGTGTTGTAATTGGTAGATGACATTTGTCCTAGAAAGGATCGGTTTGACAACCGTTGAGAGAAGTTGTCGTGCCCGCCTGTAGCTCAGCTGGAAAAGAATCCTGCCTGCAATGAAGGCAACCCCGGTTTGATCCCTGGGTCAGAAGATCCCCGGGAGAAGGGGTAGACTTCCCACTCCAGGATTCTTGGGCTTCCCTGGTGGCTCAGACAGTAAAGCATCTGCCTGCAGAGAGGAGACCTGGGTTTGATCCCTGGGCTGGGAAAATCCCCTGGAAAAGGGAAAAGCTACCCTCTCCAAGATTCTTGCCTGGAGATTTCCATGGCTTGTCTGTGGGCCACAAAGAATCAGACACTCCCGAGCGACTTCACGTTCACTGTCTTTCATGTGGTATATAGCTTCATGGGTGATGGTCTTTTGATTCTTGGACTCCCCATTGGGAGCAACAAGCACCAACAGCTGATGGAAAAACAGCTCTTTTCCATTTCCGCTTGTTGCTTATGTTTCCCTAAAATAGTTTGAACAAATATTTAAAGGTGCAGGATGCTATTAGAAAAGAGTATTTGAAATGACCATTGTAGGAATATCTTGACATAATGGCCAGAAAATACTTTATTGCTTGACAGAAAAGAGGTGTAGAGGCAGGTAGCTCATTAGCCTCCAGGAAGGGCAGTTACACCCAGTAAAAGCAAGTTCAGTGGACAAAGACGTATATTCTTCCTGTTAATGGAAATGTGTTGTGGAAATGAGTTATTTCCATCCTTTTAGCACAAATAGACCGTTTGGTTTCACTTTAAAGTGGAAAAAAAACCCAGTCCCATGTGTGGGATTTTATGTAGTTGTCATGTAATCCCATGTGACACCACAACCATGGATCATGGACCCAGTGCCCAGCAGACCCTCCCCATGAGGCTGAGCCCTCTCTGATCCACAGATGAGGAAATGAGGGGCACTGGAGAGAACAGACTGGCTCAAAATCACATAGTCAGTCTATGGCAAGATTGCATGAAAGTGAGAGTTAAACCACAAAAGCTGGTTAGAAAGTTGTCCTCATCTGCCAAGCTAGGTTATCTTTTAACTGTGACTTAAATCCTTCTATGTGAGTAATCAACTTTGGAACCTTCCGATGCCCCCACCCCTGCCCCCAGCCTCACCCCTGCCCCAGGTTGGGCCAAAAGTTCTTCCTTGTACACCACTTCTTGCCTTTCTCTTCCGTAGCTCTTGTTCTATTTTGTAGAAATCATCCAGTCTGTGTTTTTATATGTAAATCCTGCAGGTACATTCATCTTTATAGTTTATTCTGTTTCATTCCTCTTTGTACTTTATAGGAATGTAGTAACAACAGGCCTTAGAGATGCCCCCACTGCCTATTTTCATGACAGTTTTTATTATTTTTTTTTTAATTTGGGCCTCTTTTATTGATTTTTATTTATTTATTTTCATCCATCTTTATTCTTTGGCCTGTGTGGGCCTCCGATCTCAGCGGCCTCTCTTGTTACTGAGCACCAGCTCTGGACACAAGCACTCCAGAGCGATGGAAAAACAGCTCTTTTCCATTTCCGCTTGTTGCTTATGTTTCCCTAAAATAGTTTGAACAAATATTTAAAGGTGCAGGATGCTATTAGAAAAGAGTATTTGAAATGACCATTGTAGGAATATCTTGACATAATGGCCAGAAAATACTTTATTGCTTGACAGAAAAGAGGTGTAGAGGCAGGTAGCTCATTAGCCTCCAGGAAGGGCAGTTACACCCAGTAAAAGCAAGTTCAGTGGACAAAGACGTATATTCTTCCTGTTAATGGAAATGTGTTGTGGAAATGAGTTATTTCCATCCTTTTAGCACAAATAGACCGTTTGGTTTCACTTTAAAGTGGAAAAAAAACCCAGTCCCATGTGTGGGATTTTATGTAGTTGTCATGTAATCCCATGTGACACCACAACCATGGATCATGGACCCAGTGCCCAGCAGACCCTCCCCATGAGGCTGAGCCCTCTCTGATCCACAGATGAGGAAATGAGGGGCACTGGAGAGAACAGACTGGCTCAAAATCACATAGTCAGTCTATGGCAAGATTGCATGAAAGTGAGAGTTAAACCACAAAAAGCTGGTTAGAAAGTTGTCCTCATCTGCCAAGCTAGGTTATCTTTTAACTGTGACTTAAATCCTTCTATGTGAGTAATCAACTTTGGAACCTTCCGATGCCCCCACCCCTGCCCCCAGCCTCACCCCTGCCCCAGGTTGGGCCAAAAGTTCTTCCTTGTACACCACTTCTTGCCTTTCTCTTCCGTAGCTCTTGTTCTATTTTGTAGAAATCATCCAGTCTGTGTTTTTATATGTAAATCCTGCAGGTACATTCATCTTTATAGTTTATTCTGTTTCATTCCTCTTTGTACTTTATAGGAATGTAGTAACAACAGGCCTTAGAGATGCCCCCACTGCCTATTTTCATGACAGTTTTTATTATTTTTTTTTTAATTTGGGCCTCTTTTATTGATTTTTATTTATTTATTTTCATCCATCTTTATTCTTTGGCCTGTGTGGGCCTCCGATCTCAGCGGCCTCTCTTGTTACTGAGCACCAGCTCTGGACACAAGCACTCCAGAGCGCTGGATAAGCATAATTCGACACACTGCTCTGAGGCACATGGGATCTTCCCGGGCCAGGGATCGAACCGGTGCCCCTTGCACTGCAAGGCAGACTCTTTACCCACTGGACCACCAGGGAAGCCCTATGACAGTTTTTTGATGGCTTCGCCCACCCTGCGCCTGGAAATTCTCTGTGTTAATTATTATAGGGAGTCAGACCTGTGGTGATTTGGGGAAGTCAGACTGTATTCAGAGCATACAGTCTATGCGCACCTAGATTACTTGACAGTAGAAAGTTTTGAAGCAGGTTAACACCACTGGACTAGCATGAGCAGGGTCAAGGACTACATTGTGGCTGTCATTGTGATGATCAGCTGCAGATAAACGAGGATGCTTTGTTCTACTAGTGGCTGAAGTATAATAGGAATGAGAATGGAGCCCCACCTTGCACCCCTGGACAGATAGCAACTATTAACGTTAACTCGAACCTGAAGCCTTAGTGTTATTGAGAGTCCAAGCTTGGCTTTTTTTTTTTTTACATTTAGTTTTCCTAGTAAGGCATAAGCAAACAAGGATAGAGAATCCTATTTGGAACATCTGTGGGCCCACCAATCAGCTTTATTAACCCTTATTTTTTAAAAACAGGACCTAAATATATGTATTTTCAATTTAGTTTGTGTTTTTATTTAAAAATTTTTATTAGAGTTGATTTACAATATTGTGTTAGTTTCAGGTATATAGCAAAGTGATTTGATGGTACATATGTGTGTGTGTGTGTGTTTGTGTGTGTGTGTGTGGATGGGCTTTCCAGGTGGCTCAGTGATAATGAATCTGCCTGCCAGTAAAGGAGATGAGGGTTCGATCCCTGAGTTGGAAAGATGCCCTGGAGAAGGAAATGGCAACCCACTCCAGTATTCTTGCCTGGGAAATCCCATGGACGGAGGAGCCTGGTGGGCTACAGTCCGGAGTCTCTCATCCAAGTACTAACCAGGCCTGACCCTGCTTAGCTTCCGAGATAAGACAAGATCCAGCATGTTCAGGGTGGTATGGCTGTAGACCAGAACATGGAGTTGCATGTACCCATTACAGGTTTTTACAAAATATTTAATTTCTTAACTATAACCTTTAGATATTTTATATTCTTTTCCTTCCCTATCCAGAGGTCACTATTTTGAATTCGATGTTTATTATTCTGAGATTCTAACGTTGACTTTCTGGGGCCTGCCCACAAGGCAGGGGCTGTGTGTGATGGAACACGAGCTGGTCTTGTAGCAGTAAGAACACAGTTTTGGAGCCATGATGAGATTCATAAAGATTTGAAATGTGGCTGTGAAACCAGACTGCAGAGCCAGGGTTCCTGGATCCTAGATTCTTGACTAGTTGGAATTTCCCCAGGGGACAAGGAGGGGTGGTGGCCCCCTGAAAGCCACATATCAGGGTGAACCTCAAACAGACATGGTTTGAGGAAATGTATCGTTTAGGGGTAATGCTTTTCAAACATTTTTTGACTGTAATCCACATTAACAAATTTTGCAAGATGACCCTCAGTACATGCACATACACACATACACATTCACACAGAAAACCTACTTCTGAATGAAACATTTAAATGAATAATACCTATTCTTTCTTTCTTTTTTTTTTTTTAAAGATTTATTTATTTATTTATTTATTTTGGGCGGGGGTCGGGTTGGGGAGAGAGGGGAGCGGGCGGGCCACTTCTGTTGGTCTTTTACTTCTCCATTTTCATCCATCTTTGTTCTTTGGCTACTGTGGGCCTCCCATCACCGTGGCTTCTGTCGTTGCAGAGCGCCGGCTCTGGGCACATGCGCTCCAGAGCTCCGGCTCGGTAATTGGACACATCCGTCCAGCTGCTCCATGGCACGTGGGATCTTCCCAGGCCAGGGATCGAACTGGTGCCCCTTGCACTGCAAAGCGGTGTCCTTACCCACTGGACCACCAGGGGAAGCCCAATACCTTTTCTTTCTATGTTAACTGCACTGTCATGTGGTCTGTTTTGTTTTTCAGTTTTTTTTTTTTTTTAAAGGCTATTTGCTCTAATAAATTGACTTCCCAGGCCATTATAATGGACAGTTCGGAACCCACAGTTAAAACGACAGCAGCAGCAAGCCCTGGTTTATGGAACTGTGATTTGTTTCATGGAGCAAAAGTTTTTTCAAGGGTCTTTTTAGTTTAACTCTGCTGAACATTTTTATAAACAACTGTTTTCTCCTGCTGGCTCAAGCATAAAGATTTATGCCACCGTTTACTAAGAAAACTCCTATGTAAAACAAAGCAGATTACAAAGCTGTTTGGGGGCTCAGGTTATTCTGTGTCATGTCACTTCTCCCACTCAGAGCTCCTCACCCTCTTCAACCATGGCTTTAAGGCAGTCTGTCTCGATTAAGTAAACAGCTCGGACACAGTGACTTAACTATACTTTATAAATCCATGATTGTTAAGCCACAAAAGCAACCTTTCCAAATAAAACTGAGTGTAAATCCAACTGCCAAGAGAAAAAGAACAGCTATCTAGCCTTTAACTCTCCCTTCACCCGAGTTTACCTCTCTCCGTATAGGAGAGAGGTAAAGTCTACACAGGAATAAAGTGATTCACGTGATCCTTCACATCTATTTTTGTGTAACCAGGTTGCCATCCTCTTCGCAGAACTTTGTTAGTGCTGTTTAGTCCGTAGATCTTGTCCTACTCTTTTGACCCTGTGGACTGTAGTCTGCCAGGCTCCTCTGTCTGTGGGATTTCCCAGGCAAGAATATTGGAATGGGTTGACATTTCCTCCTCTAGGAGATCTTCCCAACCCAGGGATCAAACCCTTGTCTCCTGCATTGGGAGGTAGATTCTTTACAACTGAGCCACCACTACTCCGTCTTCACAGAGCTGACTGAGGATTATCACAAGAGCAGGCGTGTGACAGCACCTCTGTCCAACGATGAGTCTGCAGTTCTACTCAGAAAAGTGCAACTCCAGAAAGGCAGAGGAGAAGATTATATCTTCTGCATACTAAGCAAGCAGTTGTTGGAGTGTTGAACAAGATTGATTCCAAGATGCTAAAATGAGTCAACTTTCTCCAAAATGTTACCAGCAGCCACTTTAAACATTAACAAGGGAGTTGGTTTCTGGAAGAAGGAGATGGTTTTGTTTAAGCCAGCTATTTCACAGAAGAGGAAATGCAGATCTACCTTAGGAAATTTAAATAGGACTGTTGAATAACTGGGAAGGAATGTCTCCTTTGGATGAGAGGGCAAAGAAAATTTCAGCTGATTTTCAGGGAGAATAATGAATGCGACAGTGGACATGTTACGTGTGTGATTGTGTATAACTTCTGGAACGATTTGGTCTTACGATTCCTTTCTGCTTTTAAGAATTATTGAGAATTTCAAATACCTTTTGCTGATGTGGCTTATATATTTTTTTCCTTTTTGCACCATTTTAGGGCTGAAAAGCTTCAAACATTTACTGACTCGTTAAAGACAATAATAAACTCATTATGTATTATTAATAACAAACTTTTTTATTTTAAAACTAGATTTTTACCCCCTGAATAGTGAGGAACGTCACTGTTTTGTATTTTCGCCAGTCTCTTTAACACTTGGTTCACTCTATGACACTTGGATTCTTGTAACTGCTCCTGCATACAATCTGTTGTGATCTGGTTTTTTGGTTGAAGTACTTGAGGAAAGTCTAGCACACACAGATGTGTTTGTTGGCAAAGAAAGGGTCTCTCAGACCCCTGAAGGCCATTCTGGGACTCCCACGTGTCCTTTGGCCACATTTTGAGAACCACTCCTTGGTAACTCATTCAATAAATAATCTGTCTTCAATGCAGGAGACCTGGATTCCA
Organism: Tragulus kanchil; assembly: GCA_022376925.1. NCBI lineage: Eukaryota > Metazoa > Chordata > Mammalia > Artiodactyla > Tragulidae > Tragulus > Tragulus kanchil. Next base: position 67,528,067 of record JAIOJX010000003.1, on the reverse strand, counting down.
TCCCTGGGTTGGGAATATCCCCTGGAGGAGGAAATGGCAACCACTCCAGCATTCTTGCCCGGGAAATCCCATGAGCAGGGGAGCCTGGTGGGCCACAGTCCATAGGGTCTCGAAGAGTTGGACATGACTGAACATCTTATAAAGTAGTATGGAAGCTTAATTGAGTGATGAGATTATTAGTGATCCTATTTTTTCTTTTTCATATATATGTATCTTATACAATGAAAAATGGATCGCTTGTAGGAACTGTAAATGAGAAAGAGTTGAGAAAAGGCCCTTGAAACCCAGGCAGAAACAGTTATACTTGAGAAACCATGGCGTAACTGTCATTTCCCAAGTAGGAAGAGGGTTTGTTAAAAATTGTATTAGGGGGATTGCCCCAAAATGGTTGGGCTAGTGGTTAAGACTCTGCACATCCAATGCAGGGACCATGAATTCAGTCCCTGAGGGGAGGCCTAAGATCCCACATGTTCTGTGACCAAAAAAAAAGGAGAGAAGTTGTATTGGGGAGTGCATGGATTAGGATTGGAAGAGAGGCGCTCCTCCAGAGGTGCTGCAGTGATCTAGGGGAGAGGTAGGATGGGGTGGGGCTCAGATGTTGGCAGAAATGGAGAGAAAGCTCCCAATCTGAGAGGCATTTCAAAGGCAGGATTACTAAGGCCTGGATATATGGTATAAAGGAGAGGGAAAAGTCAAAGATGACCGAGAGTTTTCTTCTTTTTTTTTTGGTATCTGCCTTTATTACTTTTTAATTAATTAATTAACTTATTATTGACTATGCTGGGTCTTTGTTGCTGCACATGGGCTTTCTTAGTTGCTGCAAGCAGAGACTACTTTCTAGTTGTGGTGAGTAGGCTTCTCGTTGCAATGGTTTCTCTTGTTGTGGAGCATAGATTCTAGGGCTCATGGACTTCAGTCGTTGCAGCTCATGGGCTTCGTGGTTGTGGTTCACAGGCTTACTTGCCCAGAGCCACGTGGAATCTTCCCAGACCAGGGATCAAATTTGTGTCTCATGCATTGGCAGGCTGATTCTTAATCCCTGGACCACCAAGGAAATCCTGAGAGTTTTCAAGTCTAAAAGATATGAAGAGCATTTTCTCCCTTTTGTCCAACTTTAATGTTTTCCGAAAATTACCCTGATTACGTTCATTGACGTCTTTTTTCCCCTCCCCTAGAGTTGGCCTGCCTAGCTCAGGACCTTGGAGAAAGTCAACGGCTTCCCAGCCTGCATAGATCATAGTTGCTTCCAGAAGAAAGGGAAGACCTATGATGTCCCTGGAGACTTGGAACCTATGACATCTCTGGACGTGTCCTTGCTCACTTGACTCAGGCCTTGCAGGCAGTGAGGGGCTGTGGGCCCAGCTCCCGTTTGCCCTGGACTCCTGTGGTCCCCCTCTTATGCACCCCAGCACCCCCATCAGCTCCCTCTTCTCCTTCACCAGCCCAGCAGTGAAGAGACTGCTCGGCTGGAAACAAGGAGATGAAGAGGAAAAGTGGGCAGAGAAGGCGGTGGACTCCTTAGTGAAGAAGTTAAAGAAGAAGAAAGGAGCCATGGACGAGCTGGAGAGGGCGCTCAGCTGCCCAGGGCAGCCCAGCAAGTGCGTGACCATTCCCCGCTCCCTGGACGGGCGGCTGCAGGTGTCCCACCGCAAAGGGCTGCCCCACGTCATCTACTGCCGGGTGTGGCGCTGGCCAGACCTCCAGTCCCACCATGAGCTGAAGCCACTGGAGTGCTGTGAGTTCCCATTCGGCTCCAAGCAGAAAGAGGTGTGCATTAACCCCTACCACTACCGCCGCGTGGAGACGCCAGGTGGGTTTCCTTCTGGGTTTATTGTGACAGGTAAGAGGGCATGCCCCAGTTGGTGGGGAGTGATGGCCCACCAGCAGAAGGACCCTTTTCCCCACTGCTGAGAGAGAGAGTGAAAGCGAAGGGGAGAGAGAGAGAGAAAGAGAAGAGAGGCTCCGTTTGGAGAAACTGATCCGAACTTTTGTAGTCTTATCTTAAAGATATTTCATTTAGGTATATGTGAGGCTTTGTGTGGTTTTGGAAAGTGCAGTTTTTTTTGTTTTGTTTTGTTTGGCCACTTCTATTGGTCTTTCATTTATTTATATTTCATCCATCTTTGTTCTTTGGCCTGTGTGGGCCTCTGCCCTCTCTCATTGCAGAGCACCGGCTCTGGGCGCATGCGCTCTGAAGCACTGGCTCGGTAGTTGGACACATTGGTCCAGCCTCTCCACAGCACGTGGGATCTTCCCAGGCCAGGGCTTGAACAGGCGCCCCTTACTCTGCAAGGTGGTGTCCTTACCCACTGGACTACCAGGGAAACCCTGCAGTTTTATTTTAATGTATTTTGGAGTTGTCATCTATTTCTTAAAAGGTCTTAATATGGCTTTTACATGATCAACTGTAAGAAGAAAAGCTTTCTCCCCATCTCCTCTCCCTGAATCCAGGTGTCTCAATTGTACCGAACTAAACCAGCCTCACTTTCCTCAAATTCAAGTAAGTAGTGTTATCCTCTCTGGATCTTTTCAAAACAGTTGAGGGTGAAGTTGCTGGAAATCCTTCCAAGATTGAAAACAGTGGCGATTATGGTAGATTGGTACCTATTCTTAGAGCAGCTGGAAACGGAGGGGGGCAGAGAAGGCGGTGGACTCCTTAGTGAAGAAGTTAAAGAAGAAGAAAGGAGCCATGGACGAGCTGGAGAGGGCGCTCAGCTGCCCAGGGCAGCCCAGCAAGTGCGTGACCATTCCCCGCTCCCTGGACGGGCGGCTGCAGGTGTCCCACCGCAAAGGGCTGCCCCACGTCATCTACTGCCGGGTGTGGCGCTGGCCAGACCTCCAGTCCCACCATGAGCTGAAGCCACTGGAGTGCTGTGAGTTCCCATTCGGCTCCAAGCAGAAAGAGGTGTGCATTAACCCCTACCACTACCGCCGCGTGGAGACGCCAGGTGGGTTTCCTTCTGGGTTTATTGTGACAGGTAAGAGGGCATGCCCCAGTTGGTGGGGAGTGATGGCCCACCAGCAGAAGGACCCTTTTCCCCACTGCTGAGAGAGAGAGTGAAAGCGAAGGGGAGAGAGAGAGAGAAAGAGAAGAGAGGCTCCGTTTGGAGAAACTGATCCGAACTTTTGTAGTCTTATCTTAAAGATATTTCATTTAGGTATATGTGAGGCTTTGTGTGGTTTTGGAAAGTGCAGTTTTTTTTGTTTTGTTTTGTTTGGCCACTTCTATTGGTCTTTCATTTATTTATATTTCATCCATCTTTGTTCTTTGGCCTGTGTGGGCCTCTGCCCTCTCTCATTGCAGAGCACCGGCTCTGGGCGCATGCGCTCTGAAGCACTGGCTCGGTAGTTGGACACATTGGTCCAGCCTCTCCACAGCACGTGGGATCTTCCCAGGCCAGGGCTTGAACAGGCGCCCCTTACTCTGCAAGGTGGTGTCCTTACCCACTGGACTACCAGGGAAACCCTGCAGTTTTATTTTAATGTATTTTGGAGTTGTCATCTATTTCTTAAAAGGTCTTAATATGGCTTTTACATGATCAACTGTAAGAAGAAAAGCTTTCTCCCCATCTCCTCTCCCTGAATCCAGGTGTCTCAATTGTACCGAACTAAACCAGCCTCACTTTCCTCAAATTCAAGTAAGTAGTGTTATCCTCTCTCTGGATCTTTTCAAAACAGTTGAGGGTGAAGTTGCTGGAAATCCTTCCAAGATTGAAAACAGTGGCGATTATGGTAGATTGGTACCTATTCTTAAATATGACTTTAAATATAGCAAAGTATTGCTCCTGAAACTTCACGAATATACATGTATTTGTGTGTGTATGTACATCTCTCTCTCTCTCTCCCCCTCTCTCTCTCTCACACACATATGCACACACGCATGCACGCACGCATGTGCACGTGCGCCCTTTTGGAGAAGCCTGGTGTTCGTCTAGGTTCCTTCGCACTGGCTGTGACGGCTTGACTGCATTTCTCTTTGAGTGGAGGGTTCCTGTGGCTATAAGGGTGGGGTTTTTGTGGGAACCATGCCAGGAGGGGCTGGCACGTGCACTCTGGGAAGCAGCCCATGTCCATTATGAGGCGGTTCCATCTCAGAAGGCAGGTGACTGGGGAGTCCAGCCTGTCGCCTGGCTCCCTCCTAGACTTGGTTCACCTTACAGCCATCCCAGTGAAGGCATGTCCAGTCTATAGCAATCTTAGCGAGGTGACCTATCAGGCTCCTGAATTTTGGTTGTCAGGGCAGGCACCTGAGCGTGGCTGCTTCTCACAGTCACGTCACACCAGATACAGGATGAAACCGTGACAAGAAAGGCCCACATTCCTGGTTAATCTGATATGCCTTCCTGTAGATCATGTGCATCTTAGCTCTTGTCTCTTCTTTCTTTCCACTCTCCGGGCTTTCTTTGTCCGCTTTTTTTTTTTTTTTTTGAAGAATTATTTCTTTATTTATTTTGGGCGGGGGTCGGGTTGGGGAGGGAGGGGAGCAGGCGGGCCACTTCTATTGGTCTTTTATTTCTCCATTTTCATCCGTCTTTGTTCTTTGGCCTGTGTGGGCCTCCCATTGCGGTGGCGTCTGTTGTTGCAGAGCGCTGGCTCTGGGTGCATGTGCTCCAGAGCTCTGGCTCGGTAATTGGACACATCGGTCCAGCCGCTCCGCAGCACGTGGGATCTTCCCAGGCCAGGGATCGAACCGGCACCCCTTACACTGCAAGGTGGTGTCCTTACCCACTGGACCACCAGGAGAAGCCCATGTCTGCTTTAATAATCTGTCATTGAGGAGTTTATGACAGAAAAGTCTTGCTTCTTTTTTTGTTTCTAAGATTTGAATTATAGTAAGCATTCAGAATACATACCCCGAAAAATGTTCATCAAAATATCATTTTTCTCTTCCTCAGTAATGTAATTATAAGATGTATCATGGAAAATGTATCTGGTTTACCTTGTGAACACTCGAAACCGTAATTTTAAAGGATTATTTGATGTTTTCATTTTTCTTGTTATGTGGGGTTCTTTCAGATATGGTAGTGTGAATGTTTTTACAGATGGCAGCATTCATATCATCATATTTTAGGTTAGAGTTTCTAAGATGAAAGATGAGTAAAGATTTTGTTAATTTTTTTTCCTAATTGTGTTAATTTTAAGGTAATGTTTAAGCTATGTCTTTTTTTTTTTCATCGCTAACTTTCATTGTTTTTAATAGAAAAGACAGATTTTACATCTAGCTTTCTGGCCATACTGAAAGTCAATATTTTGAGAACAATGACGATGCTAATGTTCAGCAAGTTTGCTAGGTCCCTAATTATAAAACTGAAGTTTTGCCTTTGAAATCTCTCATTTTTTGACCACCCATGTTTGGAACCTTGAAGGCCACATTCTGATTTTTTATTTTTTTCATTCCCACATCCTACTAAAATAATCTATTTTAGTTCTTTTCAAATTATCTGCAGTGGGACTTCCCTGGTGGTCCAGTGGTTAGCAATTTGCCTTGCAATGCAGGAGATGCAGGTTCAATCCCTGGTCAAGGAACTAAGCTCCCACATGCCTTGGAGCAACTATTGCGCCGCAGCTCCTGAGCCCACATGCGACCCTGGAGAGTCCATGCGGCACAATGAAAGATACTGCATGACGTGATGAAGATCTGGAGGGCCTCAATTAAGACCCAATGCAGCCAAATAAATAAATAAATCTATTAAAACAGACAAACAAACAAACTAGGGCGTCCCTCTCTGGTAAAGAGTTTGCCTGGCAATGCAGGAGACATGAGTTCAATCCTTGATCCGGGAAGATCCCACATGCTGTGGAGCAGCTAAGTCCGAGAGCCACAAATCTTGAGCTTGTGCTCTAGAGCCTTGGAGCCATAACTATTGAAGTACCTGTGCCCTAGAGCCTGAATTCCACAACAAGAAAAGTCACCGCAACAAGAAGCCTGCTCACCTCCACTAGAGAGGAGCCCCCACTCCCTGCAACTAGAGAGGAGTCTGAAGCAGCAATGAAGACCCAGAATAGCTAAAAATAAATTAAGTAAAAGAAAAATCTCTTTAAAAAAACTAAAAAAAATTATCTGCAGTAAAGTGCAAATTTTTAAAAAATAATTCAATCTCTCAAATGCCAATACTTTTTATAGTATAGATAAATTACTAGACTGATGAAATTTTTAAAAGACTTGAAAAATATAAGCTCTTATTTTTAAAATGTAGCTCAATTTTTTTTTTTTTTTTACTATTTATTTCAGCAGATATAAGATGACTCTGTCAAGAGGCTACTAAAGTTTCTAAACACAAATGCTAGGTTTCAATACTTGTATCTGCATGGACTGGCATCCAGCAGCTGGTAAAGTCTCACCAGTCCTCAGACCTCACTCTCTGTGGCTTGTGTCCGATAGAAGCCATGCCAAAGTGTTTTGGGGGCTCATAATAATGTTACTTCATGGAGTCAGAGGTGAGTTAAGAGGTATAATTTCTCCTCTGTGTTAATTGCCCACAGTCTTATAAAAACCACATGACTCCTGAAACTAAAATAATCTATTTTAGTTCTTTTCAAATTATCTGCAGTGGGACTTCCCTGGTGGTCCAGTGGTTAGCAATTTGCCTTGCAATGCAGGAGATGCAGGTTCAATCCCTGGTCAAGGAACTAAGCTCCCACATGCCTTGGAGCAACTATTGCGCCGCAGCTCCTGAGCCCACATGCGACCCTGGAGAGTCCATGCGGCACAATGAAAGATACTGCATGACGTGATGAAGATCTGGAGGGCCTCAATTAAGACCCAATGCAGCCAAATAAATAAATAAATCTATTAAAACAGACAAACAAACAAACTAGGGCGTCCCTCTCTGGTAAAGAGTTTGCCTGGCAATGCAGGAGACATGAGTTCAATCCTTGATCCGGGAAGATCCCACATGCTGTGGAGCAGCTAAGTCCGAGAGCCACAAATCTTGAGCTTGTGCTCTAGAGCCTTGGAGCCATAACTATTGAAGTACCTGTGCCCTAGAGCCTGAATTCCACAACAAGAAAAGTCACCGCAACAAGAAGCCTGCTCACCTCCACTAGAGAGGAGCCCCCACTCCCTGCAACTAGAGAGGAGTCTGAAGCAGCAATGAAGACCCAGAATAGCTAAAAATAAATTAAGTAAAAGAAAAATCTCTTTAAAAAAACTAAAAAAAATTATCTGCAGTAAAGTGCAAATTTTTAAAAAATAATTCAATCTCTCAAATGCCAATACTTTTTATAGTATAGATAAATTACTAGACTGATGAAATTTTTAAAAGACTTGAAAAATATAAGCTCTTATTTTTAAAATGTAGCTCAATTTTTTTTTTTTTTTTACTATTTATTTCAGCAGATATAAGATGACTCTGTCAAGAGGCTACTAAAGTTTCTAAACACAAATGCTAGGTTTCAATACTTGTATCTGCATGGACTGGCATCCAGCAGCTGGTAAAGTCTCACCAGTCCTCAGACCTCACTCTCTGTGGCTTGTGTCCGATAGAAGCCATGCCAAAGTGTTTTGGGGGCTCATAATAATGTTACTTCATGGAGTCAGAGGTGAGTTAAGAGGTATAATTTCTCCTCTGTGTTAATTGCCCACAGTCTTATAAAAACCACATGACTCCTGAAAAAGATACTAAGACTTTTTTCAGCTTTGCTCTTAAGTCCCTTGTAGGCACTTATCCCATTGTCTGCCCCTGGGTCCTGCTTAGATAGTGTGTGTTTAAAAGGTAGCATCATATTGAGAGTCTTCTCAGCTAGTTCATTGGTAAAGAATCCACTCCAAGGAGATGCAGGAGACTCAGATTTGATTCTTGGGTTGGGAGGATACTCTGGAGAAGGAAATGACAACCCAGTACCTGTTCTTGCCTGGGACATCCCATGGACAGAGGAGCCTGGTGGGATACTGTCACAAAGAGACAAACGTGACTGAGCAAACATTGAGACCAATGCCCGTAAGCTCACTAGGTCCTATTTGCAAGCACCAGTTGTCAGGCAGAAATAGAACTGAGTGATTAAGATTATCTGTTGCCCTAAATTGAATATCTGTGTCCCTCCAAATTTGTATGTTGAGAACCTCATGTTCAAACTGATAGTATTAAGAGGCATAGCCTTTAGATGGCTAGATAATGAAGCCAGACCCCCATGAGTGGGATTAGTGTCCTTATAAAGGGGCCTCAGAGAGACCCTTTGTCTGTCTTCCTGTAAGGACACAGTGAGAAGGCAGCCTGCACCCCAGAAGAGGGCTCTGCCCAGAGCCTGACCAGGCTGCACCCCTACCTTGGACTGCCCAGCCTCTGGAACTATGACAATCCATTTCTGTTGTTTATTTTTAAATAATTATTTACTTGTTTGTGCCAGGTCTTAGTTGCAGCGTGTGGGACCTAGTTCCCTGATCAGGGATCGAACCCAGGCCCTCTGCATCAAGAGAGTCTTAGCCCCTGGACCACCAGGGAAGTCTCAAATTTTTCTTGTTTATAAGCTTCCCAGTCTACGATATATCTGTTCTAGCAGCCCTCAGGGGCTAAGACAGCTGTGCTTTGAGTGAAAGTATTTACAAGTATGGTCAGTGCGAACCTAAGGTTAAGGAAGTTTGTCAGGCTGAATTACAGCTCTGATGATATTATCAGTTTTCCTTACAAATCTCCACTTCCTTTTGGGTTTTCTCAGATGATAGGATACCTTATCAATATACTTGTCTCAGTAAAGACAAACACGTCTTTTCATTTGGTGCCTCACATTTGCAGGCTGTGGAGGAATGCACGTCTCTGCATTCAGATAGGAGGAATTCCATTTATCAGTGTTAAGGATACACTGTAGATACATTATAACTGAAGTCACAGAAAGTATTCAGATTCTTCATCCAAACAAGAAAAGAGAGTGTTTATTTGACCTGTGTTCCACTGTGATCAAGGGAAGCATCATTGTAAACGAAGCCACATGTTTACTGTGTCAGCCCCTCACATTCAGCATATTCATGAGGCAAGGCACTTTTTAAAAATGTATTTTATTTATCCTCTGTATTCATAGCATACATCAAAGGAATTTGAATGATTTATCATCCACGTAATTTTTGCATCATGATGGTGAGGACTATTCTATCATGTTATAAGGCAATAGATGCAAACACTGGCTTTTAAAGGAAGAAGAAATCATTATTTCTCTGCGGCCTCCTAAATTGAATATCTGTGTCCCTCCAAATTTGTATGTTGAGAACCTCATGTTCAAACTGATAGTATTAAGAGGCATAGCCTTTAGATGGCTAGATAATGAAGCCAGACCCCCATGAGTGGGATTAGTGTCCTTATAAAGGGGCCTCAGAGAGACCCTTTGTCTGTCTTCCTGTAAGGACACAGTGAGAAGGCAGCCTGCACCCCAGAAGAGGGCTCTGCCCAGAGCCTGACCAGGCTGCACCCCTACCTTGGACTGCCCAGCCTCTGGAACTATGACAATCCATTTCTGTTGTTTATTTTTAAATAATTATTTACTTGTTTGTGCCAGGTCTTAGTTGCAGCGTGTGGGACCTAGTTCCCTGATCAGGGATCGAACCCAGGCCCTCTGCATCAAGAGAGTCTTAGCCCCTGGACCACCAGGGAAGTCTCAAATTTTTCTTGTTTATAAGCTTCCCAGTCTACGATATATCTGTTCTAGCAGCCCTCAGGGGCTAAGACAGCTGTGCTTTGAGTGAAAGTATTTACAAGTATGGTCAGTGCGAACCTAAGGTTAAGGAAGTTTGTCAGGCTGAATTACAGCTCTGATGATATTATCAGTTTTCCTTACAAATCTCCACTTCCTTTTGGGTTTTCTCAGATGATAGGATACCTTATCAATATACTTGTCTCAGTAAAGACAAACACGTCTTTTCATTTGGTGCCTCACATTTGCAGGCTGTGGAGGAATGCACGTCTCTGCATTCAGATAGGAGGAATTCCATTTATCAGTGTTAAGGATACACTGTAGATACATTATAACTGAAGTCACAGAAAGTATTCAGATTCTTCATCCAAACAAGAAAAGAGAGTGTTTATTTGACCTGTGTTCCACTGTGATCAAGGGAAGCATCATTGTAAACGAAGCCACATGTTTACTGTGTCAGCCCCTCACATTCAGCATATTCATGAGGCAAGGCACTTTTTAAAAATGTATTTTATTTATCCTCTGTATTCATAGCATACATCAAAGGAATTTGAATGATTTATCATCCACGTAATTTTTGCATCATGATGGTGAGGACTATTCTATCATGTTATAAGGCAATAGATGCAAACACTGGCTTTTAAAGGAAGAAGAAATCATTATTTCTCTGCGGCCCTCATCTGTAGTGCTTTAGCTTAGAACTCTTCATCTGCCTCCTGGAGTTTATATTCTACCTGTGGAACTGAAAATTATTGCTTGTTAGGAAGAGATAAATCTATGATAGTGGGTGAGTGGAGTTCATGATAGATGATATTATCGTATTATTCTTGTTGTCTGTAACATTTGGTTTTTATGAATGTTTTTATAGATACTTTTGCATGTGATGACAAATCCATGGAGTGATTTGAAACAAGTGCTACCTCAGTCATCTTCAGAAACACTGTCTTTTAATCATTCCTGCTTGGTTCTTTTGCTAGTTCCCTCCATTATTCAGTTCAGTTCAGTCGCTCAGTCATGTCCGACTCTCTGTGACCAGTGGACGGCAGCGCGCCAGGCTTCCTTGTCCTTCACCATCTCCCAGAGTCTGCTCAAATTCACATCCACTGACTCAGTGATGCCCTCCATTATTACTGAAAAAAACAAGAAAATTCTAAATAATATGCTTATACGTCTGTTTCCAAATTTATCACTTTTAGCTAATTTCATTGACTCTAACATAAAAGGTGAAGATTTAGTTAATTTATATTATCTTTATCCTTTCTTCCATTTCTAAATTTATATTTTGGTTTATATTATTATTATGTAAATTAATGTCTATTAATTATATACTTTTTGCTATGTTATTCACCTCCAGTGTGGATTTGGGGGTAAGAACTATTTCCCTTTAGAAGAGCATTAGTCCATTGCCTTAAAAAATTTTAATTTATTTTAGGACTTCCCTGGCGATCCAGTGGGTAAAGAGTTCACCTTGCAATGCAAGGGGCACCAGTTTGATCCCTGGCCATGGAAGATGCTACGTGCCGTGGAGAGGCTGGACCGGTGTGTCCAATTATGAGCCAGCGCTCTGGAGTGCATGTGCCCAGAGCTACTGCTCTGCAACGAGAGAGGCCACAGCAATAGGAGGCTCATACAGGCCGAAGAATCAAGATGGATGAAAATAAATAAACAAAAAATCAGTAAAAGAGGCCAACATTTAAAAATAGATTTTTTTTTTTAATTTTGTGATTGAGCTAGGTCTTGGTTGCAGTACAAGGCTTCTTACTGCTGTGGCTTCTCTTGTGGCAGAGCATGGGTTCTAGAGCTGGGGCTTCAGTACTTGTGGCACACAGGTTTAGCTACTCTGAGTCTTGTGGGATCTAGTTCCTGGCTTAAGATTTGAACCCATGTCCCCTGCGATTCTAAACCACTGGTCCACCAGGGAAGTCCAGTCCGTTGCCTTTTGCTGCCAGCATTGGTGCTGGGAAGTCATAAATCAGTTTCTCGTCTCCTCCAGGGTGACTTTGAGGAGATATTATTCAGCAGGGTTTCTGAGGTATTAATATTAATATCTGAATAAAAATATCCTGGGCATGACTTGGGGTTTCATTGCAAGCAGTAGATGCTGATTTTAATTGAAAAAAAAAGAAAAGAAAAAGAACCTTTACTGGCAGAACCAGAGAAAGAGGTGAATAATGAGGTCTCTAGATCAGTTGTGAGACAGTTCTGGTCATTTCTGCCGTGGGAATGAATCGGCGGTTTGTTGAGTGCTGACATCTGAACCATTGTCCTGTAAACTTTTCATAAACTGGCTGCAAGGAGAAAAACCATTGCTTTAGCTTGATTCCCAAGCTCCCTTTGAGGGGAGAAATGGGACCTTCGTGGACAGTGTTAGCATGAGGACACAGTGGTGGACAGGTAGTTCCCAAAGGAAAAGCAGAATTTTATCGCCCGAGAATGGACAAGCAGAAGCAGGGCGCGGTCCAGCGTGTATTTGGGAACGCCGAGCCGAGGATCTAACGCGCCGATCCTTACTCCCCCAGTGCTGCCGCCCGTCCTGGTACCCAGACACAGCGAGTACAACCCACAGCTCAGCCTCCTGGCCAAGTTCCGCAGCGCGTCCCTGCACAGCGAGCCGCTTATGCCGCACAACGCCACCTACCCCGACTCCTTCCAGCAGCCTCCGTGCCCAGCCTTCCCGCCGTCGCCCGGGGCCCCGTTCCCACCGTCCCCGTGCACGGCTGGCTACCCCCACTCCCCGGGAAGCCCCTCGGAGCCGGAGAGCCCCTTCCAGCATTCAGGTCAGTGTCAGCCGTGAGGTGCCGGAGGCAGTCTCACACGGTTGTATGGGCGGGCCCATTGTGACCGTCATCTGTCACTTGCAATTCACATCGCAGGCTCCACGGAGCCCTTGGACCCTGCCGACCCTCTAACCTGATCAGGACTCTACCCATTTTGGAGCAGTTATTAGTTTTGTTTTGTCTTGTTTTCTGTTTTTTTTTTTTTTTTTCTTTTTTTGAAAATTTTATTGGGGTGTAATTGATTTACAGTGTTGGTTAATTTCAGGCATACAGCAAAATAAATCAGTTACACATATACACACATCTACTCCTTTTTAGGTTCTTTCCCCATAAAGGTCATTCCAGAGTACTGAGTAGAATTCCCTGTGCTGTAAAGTAGGTCCTTATTAGTTACTTATTTTATATATAGTAGGGTGTATGTATCAATCCCAGTATTCCAATTTGTCCCTCCCATCTCATAAGTAATCATAAATTTATTTTTACATATGTAACTCTATTTCTGTTTTATAGATAAGTTCGTTTATAGACTTTTTTTTTAGATTCCACATGTAAGTGATATCCTGTGATATGTGTCTTTGACTTGCTTCACTCAGTGTGAGTTATCAATTTCTTTTAATAAAATAAGGACTATGCAAAGCTAATAAGTTCCTGCATGAATGCATTTGGTACTGGCTGCTGCTTCCCAGGTGGTGATAGAGATAAAGAACTTGCCTGCCAATGCAGGAGACATAAGAAACATGGGTTCGATCCCTGGGTCGGGAAGAGGGCATGGCAACTCACTCCAGTATTCTTGCCTGGGAAATCCCAAGGACAGAGGATCCTGGTGGGCTACAGTCAATGGATTCTCCCATCCAAGTACTACAGTCCATGGGGTTGCAGAATCAGACACATGAATCAACCTTGCACATGCACACAACACAGCTGTGATCTGCCTCAATCAAGTCTTCCTATGTTCATTTATTTAACAGATATTTATTGAGCTTTTATTATCTGCAAGCCTTGTGTGGGGTGCAGAAAGCTATACACTGTCTTTGCTCTGACTTCTGGTTCTAACCCCCGGGAAGCCCCCAGGCTCCTCTGTCCATGGGGTTTCCCAGGCAAGAGTACTGGAGTGGGTTGCCATTTCCTCCTCCAGAGGATGTTCTTGATCCAGGGTTTGAACCCATGTCTGCTGCACTGGCAGAGGGAATCTTTCCCATTCAGCCACTTGGGAAGCCCTCCTAAGAGTGTATGTGCATAAATGATCTTGGTGCCAGATGCTGTGGTCTGCCTCACATGTTTTCCCATATTCATTTATTGGGTTAGCCAAAAAGTTCCTTCATGTTTTTCCATAAGATGTCACATAAAAACCCAAATGAACATTTGGGCCCACCCACTATTTAAAAGATAATTTGTCAAACTCTTACTGTCTGCAAGCATTGCCTTAGGGTGCGGAAAGGAGAATTAAAATGTTAATTGAAATTGTCCCTGTCCTCAAAGAACTTATAAAATGTGGGAAGATAAAGGAGTTGTCACATCCCTTCTGAGTTATTCTGTCATTCTTCTCTCCCTTCAACAGTAACACATCTGATTCACATCAATCTCACTGTGTTATGTCATTTCCTACACGTTTGTCTCCCCCACTCAGCAGTCAGTCACCTTCTCTTTTGTGTGTCCAGCAGAGAGCCTAACACACGACAGTCCTCATGAGTTGATTATTGATTAGCTAATTGATTAGAGTCACTGAATCACTGTCCAGGCCTTTGGAACTTGGATAAAGAGTGTGAGTTTTAGACAGATTTTATTGAGTCAGGAAGCAGGGACCGAGCACCTGCTAAGTGCCTGACTCTGGGCTCAAGAGGGAGGCACAGCGATGGTTGATCGTGACCGTGGTCCTTGACCTTCCCAAGGCAGTGACTATTGAGAACAGTTGTACTCAGGTGAAGAGGGCATGGCAACTCACTCCAGTATTCTTGCCTGGGAAATCCCAAGGACAGAGGATCCTGGTGGGCTACAGTCAATGGATTCTCCCATCCAAGTACTACAGTCCATGGGGTTGCAGAATCAGACACATGAATCAACCTTGCACATGCACACAACACAGCTGTGATCTGCCTCAATCAAGTCTTCCTATGTTCATTTATTTAACAGATATTTATTGAGCTTTTATTATCTGCAAGCCTTGTGTGGGGTGCAGAAAGCTATACACTGTCTTTGCTCTGACTTCTGGTTCTAACCCCCGGGAAGCCCCCAGGCTCCTCTGTCCATGGGGTTTCCCAGGCAAGAGTACTGGAGTGGGTTGCCATTTCCTCCTCCAGAGGATGTTCTTGATCCAGGGTTTGAACCCATGTCTGCTGCACTGGCAGAGGGAATCTTTCCCATTCAGCCACTTGGGAAGCCCTCCTAAGAGTGTATGTGCATAAATGATCTTGGTGCCAGATGCTGTGGTCTGCCTCACATGTTTTCCCATATTCATTTATTGGGTTAGCCAAAAAGTTCCTTCATGTTTTTCCATAAGATGTCACATAAAAACCCGAATGAACATTTGGGCCCACCCACTATTTAAAAGATAATTTGTCAAACTCTTACTGTCTGCAAGCATTGCCTTAGGGTGCGGAAAGGAGAATTAAAATGTTAATTGAAATTGTCCCTGTCCTCAAAGAACTTATAAAATGTGGGAAGATAAAGGAGTTGTCACATCCCTTCTGAGTTATTCTGTCATTCTTCTCTCCCTTCAACAGTAACACATCTGATTCACATCAATCTCACTGTGTTATGTCATTTCCTACACGTTTGTCTCCCCCACTCAGCAGTCAGTCACCTTCTCTTTTGTGTGTCCAGCAGAGAGCCTAACACACGACAGTCCTCATGAGTTGATTATTGATTAGCTAATTGATTAGAGTCACTGAATCACTGTCCAGGCCTTTGGAACTTGGATAAAGAGTGTGAGTTTTAGACAGATTTTATTGAGTCAGGAAGCAGGGACCGAGCACCTGCTAAGTGCCTGACTCTGGGCTCAAGAGGGAGGCACAGCGATGGTTGATCGTGACCGTGGTCCTTGACCTTCCCAAGGCAGTGACTATTGAGAACAGTCACATAAATAAGTACTCAGGTGTCCCAAAGGCTGGGGCAGCCTAGGCCTTGATCTAAAGAAGGGATGTGGGGATGGGTGGACTTGGCAGGACCTGAGGAGGGGATGCTGGAACGAGGCTCTGGAGTTGTTCCCACAGAGTGGAGGAGAGCACTGGAAAAACCGTAGCTTTGACTGCACCGACCTTTGTCAGCAGAGTGATGTCTCTGCTTTTTAACACACTGTGTAGGTTTGTGGTTGTTTTCCTTCCAATTTGTATCCTGTAATAGGCTAGGCAAACATGGCTCAACTTTAAGGTTCACACAGAGCACGGGGTGATCTTGTATAAATGCAGATTTTGATTCCCTAGGTCTGGAGGGGCTCCTAAGAACCTGCATTCCTGACAAGCCCCTCGGTGATGCAGGGACTGCAGGCTGCGCAGGGACTATACTATTTAACATGTCTAAGAGGGAGTTCTTTCATAAGTGAAGGTGCATTTGGAAACCAAATAATAACCCCCAAATGTATCTGTTTTGTAAGTTTGTATTTTGTAAGTTCTTATATAAGAATATAAGAACACATTCTAGATATAAGAATTACTAAGATATGCAGAGAAAAGAAAGATACTATAATCAGTGGAAAGGCAGAGAAAGAGAGGAAGTGGCAAAGAAAGAACTCTGAATTTGGAATTTTCTGGCAAACTTTGAAAAGAAAAAAACAATTTCCTAATGAAATAGAGTCATTCTTCTCTCCCTTCAACAGTAACACATCTGATTCACATCAATCTCACTGTGTTATGTCATTTCCTACACGTTTGTCTCCCCCACTCAGCAGTCAGTCACCTTCTCTTTTGTGTGTCCAGCAGAGAGCCTAACACACGACAGTCCTCATGAGTTGATTATTGATTAGCTAATTGATTAGAGTCACTGAATCACTGTCCAGGCCTTTGGAACTTGGATAAAGAGTGTGAGTTTTAGACAGATTTTATTGAGTCAGGAAGCAGGGACCGAGCACCTGCTAAGTGCCTGACTCTGGGCTCAAGAGGGAGGCACAGCGATGGTTGATCGTGACCGTGGTCCTTGACCTTCCCAAGGCAGTGACTATTGAGAACAGTCACATAAATAAGTACTCAGGTGTCCCAAAGGCTGGGGCAGCCTAGGCCTTGATCTAAAGAAGGGATGTGGGGATGGGTGGACTTGGCAGGACCTGAGGAGGGGATGCTGGAACGAGGCTCTGGAGTTGTTCCCACAGAGTGGAGGAGAGCACTGGAAAAACCGTAGCTTTGACTGCACCGACCTTTGTCAGCAGAGTGATGTCTCTGCTTTTTAACACACTGTGTAGGTTTGTGGTTGTTTTCCTTCCAATTTGTATCCTGTAATAGGCTAGGGAAACATGGCTCAACTTTAAGGTTCACACAGAGCACGGGGTGATCTTGTATAAATGCAGATTTTGATTCCCTAGGTCTGGAGGGGCTTCTAAGAACCTGCATTCCTGACAAGCCCCTCGGTGATGCAGGGACTGCAGGCTGCGCAGGGACTATACTATTTAACATGTCTAAGAGGGAGTTCTTTCATAAGTGAAGGTGCATTTGGAAACCAAATAATAACCCCCAAATGTATCTGTTTTGTAAGTTTGTATTTTGTAAGTTCTTATATAAGAATATAAGAACACATTCTAGATATAAGAATTACTAAGATATGCAGAGAAAAGAAAGATACTATAATCAGTGGAAAGGCAGAGAAAGAGAGGAAGTGGCAAAGAAAGAACTCTGAATTTGGATTTCTCAATTTACTGGCAAGTTACTTTGAAAAATTTGGGATGAAAATATAACATTCATCAATTTCCTAATGAAATAGACCTCTTCCTTTAAAATACGTTCATGCCATAAAGTGATTATCCCATATATACACAAAGAAGAATGTGAATCGCTGTGGAAGTTGTTTTTGTTCTTTCTTACATAATTTAAAACCCTATGCAGTGTTTTTGCTGTGATTGTCATCGTATCCAAACAGTTATTTATCATGTTTAGGCTATTGGAAATGGATACTTTCTTCCTCAGGGATTGAGTTTGGCTGTAGGACGCTGTCTCTCCCCTGTAAAGATGAGGTGACCTGCCAACTTTCTTTTAGTGATATTTCCGCTGTGAGGGATAAAGTTGACATGGATCCACTCACACCGCTATTGCCTGACCCCTAAAAACTAATAAATCTGTTCATAAAGGTTCCAGCCTTGAGAGAGTCACAGGGACACTGGTCCCTGTTCCCAGGTAGGCGGACCAGATGAGCAGCCTGCTAACGGCTTCTGTGAAAGAAGCAGGTTTGAAAAGATCACACAGTAGCGCCCTGGGTCTCACGGCTGACCTTTGGCGCACAGCGGTCTCCTCAGTGTCCTGGTGGAGTCATGAGCGGGGAGGCCCCGGGTGTGGCCGTGGTAGTGATGTCCTGCCTGGTGTGGTGTGTTGTTTCAGACTTTCGGCCAGTTTGCTACGAGGAGCCGCAGCACTGGTGCTCGGTCGCCTACTACGAACTGAACAACCGCGTCGGGGAGACGTTCCAGGCTTCCTCCCGGAGCGTGCTGATCGATGGCTTCACGGACCCGTCCAACAACAGGAACAGATTCTGTCTCGGACTCCTTTCGAACGTAAACAGAAACTCCACGATAGAGAACACCAGGAGACACATAGGAAAGGGTAAAGGCAGATGTGTCACTCCTATTCTTGTGAGCTACACTCGCAGCCCTAGAAACAAGCTGGGGACTGGCTGTGTGGCCTCGCGGGACGACCCCAGGGCTGGGAGCTGGGAGACTGTGCTGGGGAGGCTGTTGGGAAAAGCATGGGAGCTTTTGGGATCTTAGCGTTTCTTGGAGGTCGGCACAGCATCTTCTGTGGGGGAGTGTAGGGTGTGTGCTGGGAAGATGAACAAAATGAGAAATATGAAGACAGGGTGAAATGATTGAAGAGAAGTGGTATGAATTATTTTTGAGTTGCTAAATAGGATAACTTCTGAAAAAGAGGAATCTATATCAGGTAAAATTACCTTTAGAGACTGAGAAGGAAGCTAGTTAATAAAAAAAATCGACGACTGACTTATGTTTGGAAGCCTTTGGTAGGCGATTGGGGTGTTCTTGTGTTCAGGCATTTTTACAACAACTCACTAAGCACAGGCCTCACTCAGGTCTGGAAATGATACTTTTGGAACCCCTCTTATTGGTGTGATCAATCCCAGCTGAGCATGAGAACCTGGTTGAAGATCTTTAAGTTCTTTTCATATGTTTATTTTTGACTGTGCTGGGCCTTCGCTGCTGCATGGGCTTTTCTCTGGCTGCAGCGATCAGGGTCTGCTCTCTAGCTGTGGTCCACAGGCCTCTCATTGCAGTGGATTCTCCGTGGTGAAGCATGTGCTCTAGGTCACATGGACTTTGGTAGTGGTGGTTCCTGGGCTCTAGAACACAGGCTTCCCATTGGTTAGGGCATGGGATCTTCCCAGACTAGGGATGTCCTGCCTGGTGTGGTGTGTTGTTTCAGACTTTCGGCCAGTTTGCTACGAGGAGCCGCAGCACTGGTGCTCGGTCGCCTACTACGAACTGAACAACCGCGTCGGGGAGACGTTCCAGGCTTCCTCCCGGAGCGTGCTGATCGATGGCTTCACGGACCCGTCCAACAACAGGAACAGATTCTGTCTCGGACTCCTTTCGAACGTAAACAGAAACTCCACGATAGAGAACACCAGGAGACACATAGGAAAGGGTAAAGGCAGATGTGTCACTCCTATTCTTGTGAGCTACACTCGCAGCCCTAGAAACAAGCTGGGGACTGGCTGTGTGGCCTCGCGGGACGACCCCAGGGCTGGGAGCTGGGAGACTGTGCTGGGGAGGCTGTTGGGAAAAGCATGGGAGCTTTTGGGATCTTAGCGTTTCTTGGAGGTCGGCACAGCATCTTCTGTGGGGGAGTGTAGGGTGTGTGCTGGGAAGATGAACAAAATGAGAAATATGAAGACAGGGTGAAATGATTGAAGAGAAGTGGTATGAATTATTTTTGAGTTGCTAAATAGGATAACTTCTGAAAAAGAGGAATCTATATCAGGTAAAATTACCTTTAGAGACTGAGAAGGAAGCTAGTTAAAAAAAAAAATCGACGACTGACTTATGTTTGGAAGCCTTTGGTAGGCGATTGGGGTGTTCTTGTGTTCAGGCATTTTTACAACAACTCACTAAGCACAGGCCTCACTCAGGTCTGGAAATGATACTTTTGGAACCCCTCTTATTGGTGTGATCAATCCCAGCTGAGCATGAGAACCTGGTTGAAGATCTTTAAGTTCTTTTCATATGTTTATTTTTGACTGTGCTGGGCCTTCGCTGCTGCATGGGCTTTTCTCTGGCTGCAGCGATCAGGGTCTGCTCTCTAGCTGTGGTCCACAGGCCTCTCATTGCAGTGGATTCTCCCGTGGTGAAGCATGTGCTCTAGGTCACATGGACTTTGGTAGTGGTGGTTCCTGGGCTCTAGAACACAGGCTTCCCATTGTAGGGCATGGGCTTAATTGTTCCTTGGCATATGGGATCTTCCCAGACTAGGGATGGAACCTGCATCTCCCGTATTGGCTGGCAGATTCTTCACCTCTGAGTTACCAGAGAAGCCTCCTATTTTCTGTCTGAACAGTTTGCAGTCTGAATAATGCCTTGTGTCCACTGTTGTGCTCTGAAATCACAGGTGTAAAGAACCTTCGGAGTCATTTGACTCTTTCTGTCCCTGTCCAGCACTTAGACCGCCTTGGGAAGTAGCCACAAGCCTTTTCTTTTAAGTTTCCAGGGGAGATCCATTATTTCGTGTGGGATGCATCTTGTAGTCTTCCTAACTACCCACCAAATATCTCCTGTTGTAAACCTATAGGCCATCGATTAGAGACAGGCTGAGTTTGGTCACTCATGTTGACCCCTAATGGTAACACTTAGTTTATGTTTATTTTGTCCTGTGTCTTCCTCTGGTGACTTTGCAGTGGCTTACGAGAATCCTCTGTAGTGAAATGATAAATGAAAAGTAGAAAATCAGAAGCTGGGGGTGAGCAGGGGAGAAAAATACAACTATGTCATCCCTCAGAGTCAGCGTTGGGATTATGATGGTGGTTAACATTTTCGAGAAATAGGAACCCTTCTCTGTAACTTTTACCCCCTAGGAGGAAACATGGTCATTCCTCACAGGAAGTAATACTTTGACTTATTAAAATTTCTCAGAATGGTTTTACTTTCAAATGATTTGTATAAGAATCTTCAGGTGATCTAAAGATAGAACGTGAAAATCGGTTTGCTAAATTTCTAGTTTGGAAGCCTTTGGTAGGCTGGGTTTGGCACTTTTCCCGCACAGGCCTCACTCAGGTCTGGAAATGATACTTTTGGAACCCCTCTTATTGGTGTGATCAATCCCAGCTGAGCATGAGAACCTGGTTGAAGATCTTTAAGTTCTTTTCATATGTTTATTTTTGACTGTGCTGGGCCTTCGCTGCTGCATGGGCTTTTCTCTGGCTGCAGCGATCAGGGTCTGCTCTCTAGCTGTGGTCCACAGGCCTCTCATTGCAGTGGATTCTCCCGTGGTGAAGCATGTGCTCTAGGTCACATGGACTTTGGTAGTGGTGGTTCCTGGGCTCTAGAACACAGGCTTCCCATTGTAGGGCATGGGCTTAATTGTTCCTTGGCATATGGGATCTTCCCAGACTAGGGATGGAACCTGCATCTCCCGTATTGGCTGGCAGATTCTTCACCTCTGAGTTACCAGAGAAGCCTCCTATTTTCTGTCTGAACAGTTTGCAGTCTGAATAATGCTTTGTGTCCACTGTTGTGCTCTGAAATCACAGGTGTAAAGAACCTTCGGAGTCATTTGACTCTTTCTGTCCCTGTCCAGCACTTAGACCGCCTTGGGAAGTAGCCACAAGCCTTTTCTTTTAAGTTTCCAGGGGAGATCCATTATTTCGTGTGGGATGCATCTTGTAGTCTTCCTAACTACCCACCAAATATCTCCTGTTGTAAACCTATAGGCCATCGATTAGAGACAGGCTGTTTGGTCACTCATGTTGACCCCTAATGGTAACACTTAGTTTATGTTTATTTTGTCCTGTGTCTTCCTCTGGTGACTTTGCAGTGGCTTACGAGAATCCTCTGTAGTGAAATGATAAATGAAAAGTAGAAAATCAGAAGCTGGGGGTGAGCAGGGGAGAAAAATACAACTATGTCATCCCTCAGAGTCAGCGTTGGGATTATGATGGTGGTTAAAATTTTCCAGAAAAAGGAAACCTTCTCTGTAACTTTTATCCCCTAGGAGGAAACATGGTCATTCCTCACAGGAAGTAATACTTTGACTTATTAAAATTTCTCAGAATGGTTTTACTTTCAAATGATTTGTATAAGAATCTTCAGGTGATCTAAAGATAGAACGTGAAAACGTGCTATTCTAGAGTTGTTTGCTGCAGGACTTTGCAGACTAGTCTCACGTTCCCAGGGGACTCAGTAGATAAAGAATGTGTCTACATTGCTGGAGACACAGAGACACAGATTCCATCCGTGGGTCAGGAGGATCCCCTAGAGCAGGGCATGGCAACCCCCTCCAGGATTCTCACCTGGAGAATCCTAAGGACAGAGAGCCTGGTGGACTGCAGTCCATGGGGTCGCAAAGAGTCGGACACGACTGAAGCAGCTGAGCACTGTATGGTAGACTTCTGCGTATGCCACTTGATCTAAAAGTAGCAATAATATGCAAAGAGTGTTGAACACCTTCTGGGAAGGTTTGTGCAAGCAGTTTGTTCAGGGTGCTGCTGATGTGGATGGACAGACGTGGAGGGCTGGTGTCACAGTCCTAAATGAGAGATAATCTACAGGGTTAAAAAAAAAAAAACATTAATCATCGGAGCTAGATCCAGGACTGGTGACTTGTTACAGAACTCAGAGAGCCTAGGAAATGCTCACCTGAACGGAAGGCACTCCACCTTCAACACAGCCCCTAAAGCAAAGGCACAGTTTTCTCAGAAAGCTGCTTTGGAATTGCCTTAATGTGAAAAAAAAAAAAAAAAAAATCTCAGGGGCTATAAGCCAGGCAGTAAGGCATGGCATGAAATATTTCCCAAAACAAGAGAGCAATCAGTCTTCTGTGAGGTCAGGGGGACCTCTCTCAGGGCCTCCTGTGGCTTGCCTGGTTCTGAGCCGCATGGCCTCCTGGAGACAGGCCTGAGTAAGTTTGCAGCCAGATGTACCCTAAGATTAGGGAGCAAGTTAATGTGCTCTTCAGAGTCAGTTACTAGAGATGCTCAGACTTCATTGATAGGCATTCATCTCACAAATATTTGTTGAGCATCTGCTCTGGGCCACGAGATTCTGCCACTAAGGATGTAGCAATGGGAAAAACCAAAACAAAAATCTCTGCTTAGTGGATTACCTACAAGACATTATACACACCCACATACTCAAGGAGGCTTCCCAGGTGGCACTGGTGGTAAAGAACTCCAGTCAATGCAGGACATGCAAGGGATGTGGGTTTGATCCCTAGGTTGGGAAGATCCCTGGAGGAGGGCATGACAACCCACCCCAGACTATGCGTTTTCGATCCCAGAGGGACTCAGTAGATAAAGAATGTGTCTACATTGCTGGAGACACAGAGACACAGATTCCATCCGTGGGTCAGGAGGATCCCTAGAGCAGGGCATGGCCCTCCAGGATTCTCACCTGGAGAATCCCAAGGACAGAAGAGCCTGGTGGGCTTACAGTCCATGGGGTCGCAAAGAGTCGGACACGACTGAAGCAGCTGAGCACTGTATGGTAGACTTCTGTATGCCACTTGATCTAAAAGTAGCAATAATATGCAAAGAGTGTTGAACACCTTCTGGGAAGGTTTGTGCAAGCAGTTTGTTCAGGGTGCTGCTGATGTGGATGGACAGACGTGGAGGGCTGGTGTCACAGTCCTAAATGAGAGATAATCTACAGGGTTAAAAAAAAAAAAACATTAATCATCGGAGCTAGATCCAGGACTGGTGACTTGTTACAGAACTCAGAGAGCCTAGGAAATGCTCACCTGAACGGAAGGCACTCCACCTTCAACACAGCCCCTAAAGCAAAGGCACAGTTTTCTCAGAAAGCTGCTTTGGAATTGCCTTAATGTGAAAAAAAAAAAAAAAAAAATCTCAGGGGCTATAAGCCAGGCAGTAAGGCATGGCATGAAATATTTCCAAAGCAAGAGAGCAATCAGTCTTCTGTGAGGTCAGGGGGACCTCTCTCAGGGCCTCCTGTGGCTTGCCTGGTTCTGAGCCGCATGGCCTCCTGGAGACAGGCCTGAGTAAGTTTGCAGCCAGATGTACCCTAAGATTAGGGAGCAAGTTAATGTGCTCTTCAGAGTCAGTTACTAGAGATGCTCAGACTTCATTGATAGGCATTCATCTCACAAATATTTGTTGAGCATCTGCTCTGGGCCACGAGATTCTGCCACTAAGGATGTAGCAATGGGAAAAACCAAAACAAAAATCTCTGCTTAGTGGATTACCTACAAGACATTATACACACCCACATACTCAAGGAGGCTTCCCAGGTGGCACTGGTGGTAAAGAACTCGTCAGTCAATGCAGGACATGCAAGGGATGTGGGTTTGATCCCTAGGTTGGGAAGATCCCCTGGAGGAGGGCATGACAACCCACCCCAGTATTCTTGCCTGGAGAATCCCATGGACAGAGGAACCTGATGGGCTACAGTCGACAAGGTCGCAAAGAGTCAGACACAATTGAAGCAAGTTAACATGCACGCATACACACACACACACACACACACACACACACACACACACACACACACACACACACACACACACACACTGTCAGTGTTTTCTAGAGAAAAACAAAGGGGAAGAAAGTAAGGAGAATGGGGGCGGGAGGCAGGTAGGCTTCCTAAGGAGGTGACATTTGAGCTGAGAGCTAAAGAGGGAGTGGGCAGTGTGTGTACCTTTCACAAAGGGAACTGCAGGCACAAGGGCTTTGGAGCCTACCTGGCACAATGTGAAGAACAGCAAGAACTCCAGGGCAGATGGAACAGAGTGAGCAACGGGATGAGGAAGTCACAGAGGAAGGAGGAGGGGACAGGACCAGGTCCCAGGGGGTCATGCACAGTGCTTTAGCTTTGCCTCTGTGACACAGGAAGATGGAGTTAAGTCAGAGTTTATAGATCTGAGTTTTGACTTTAAAAGGATCCCGTGACTGTTAGACTGAGATGACCCGGAGGGGTGGAGTCTGGAAGGCATCTACAGAAAGACTCTTTTTATTATAGTTCCTAAGGGGCCAAGTCTCCCCTCAGTATCAGCTGCTTTGAGGTCACTTCTGGTTTGCGTTTGTGGCCTCTTAGGGAAGAGGGCTGGTCCGCTTACGGAAGCCGATGCTGCCACCCTGTCAGCAGCACCTGCGCTTTAAGCTGTTGTCTGGTAGCTTCTGCTGACTCACCTGTGCTGTTTCATCCTGCTCTCCACCCAAGGCGCAGCCCCGTGGGGCAGAGGGGCTGGCACAGAGCCTTTCTCTCGAGCCGTATCGTGGTGAACACCTCTATTCCTTTGACCTCTCTGGCCAAGAGCTTTAAATAGCCACGAGCAAGTTAGCGCTGGCCTAGCAGAGGCTGCGACCTCCGTATCAGAGGCTGGACCTCTAAGAACCTGGAACCCTGCCTTCTAACCTGAGGGCTGTCCATATTCTTCCTTAAAAACCAGGCAAACCACTTGAACTCTTCTGAGCGACTTAGAGCTGCCCCCATTGACTCCTGAGTCGGTGAGAGGAACCCTGGCTGTTTTGTGGTCACTCTTCATGTTAGGATTTCTTAGTTCCATTTTACAAATAAGGCAACGGTAACTCAGAGAGTTCAGTAGCTAACCTGAACTCTGGTGTGGAAAGACACTGGGACCAGGACAGACCCGTTTCTCCTTTGCTGCTGCAGACGTGCCATGTGTGTCCTGGCTGCTGGCTCTTTCTCTCGTGGAAGGAGGGCATCATGTGATAGTTCGTGAGGCATTAGCCCCACATATTGGACTTACCAGGGCTTCCCAGGTGGTGCTAGCAGGAAAGAACCTGCCCATGCTGGAGACACAAGAGACACAGGTTGGATTCCTGGGTCGGGAAGATCCCCTGGAGGAAGCCATGGCAACCCACTCATGGCAACCCGGTATTCTTGCCTGGAGAATCCCACGGACAGAGGAGCCTGGTGGGCTACAGTCCCTGGGGCCTCACAGAGTTGGCCACAATGAAAGTGACTGAGCACACACTCACGCACATTGAACTTACCGAGGCAAACCAGGACCTTCCCGGACATAATTATCATAGATTCCAAATTACTGAATTGCTTTGGGAATTTGTTTTTCACTTTTTTGTGAATCTTAATTTTCTTGCACATATCAAGTTGTTCTGTAGAATTCTAGTAATGCTCCCCTGTTTTATGAAAGGAATTATCCTGAAACAAGGGTTTGGTTTGTTGGTTTCTTAGGAGGAGGATCTGCACCTTAAGGACAATATATTGTTTCCTTTTCCCCATCATGCCTCTTTTATATATATATATATATTTTCATCCATCTTTATTCTTTGGCCTGTGTGGGTCTCCCATCGCAGTGGCCTCTCTCGCTGCAGAGCATCGGCTCTGGACACAGGCGCTCCAGAGCGCTGGCTCATAATTAGACACACTGGTCCAGCTGCTCTGCAGCATGTGGGATCTTCCGTGGCCGGGGATCAAACTGGTTCCCCTTGCACTGCAAGGCAGACTCTTTACCCACTGGGCCACCAGGGAAGCCCTCAAGGTGATTTTTGTTTTATTTTATGTTTTTTTTTTTAAGAGATCATTTTATTCACTCAAATTGTTTTTAGGAAAGAAGTATATTTATACAGTTTTTTCCTACTCCTCATGCCTCTCTGATTTTTATACTTATCTTCATCCACCCTCTATTTTGGACTTGAAAGGACGGTAACTCAGAGAGCTCAGTAGCTAACCTGAACTCTGGTGTGGAAAGACACTGGGACCAGGACAGACCCGTTTCTCCTTTGCTGCTGCAGACGTGCCATGTGTGTCCTGGCTGCTGGCTCTTTCTCTCGTGGAAGGAGGGCATCATGTGATAGTTCGTGAGGCATTAGCCCCACATATTGGACTTACCAGGGCTTCCCAGGTGGTGCTAGCAGGAAAGAACCTGCCCATGCTGGAGACACAAGAGACACAGGTTGGATTCCTGGGTCGGGAAGATCCCCTGGAGGAAGCCATGGCAACCCACTCATGGCAACCCGGTATTCTTGCCTGGAGAATCCCACGGACAGAGGAGCCTGGTGGGCTACAGTCCCTGGGGCCTCACAGAGTTGGCCACAATGAAAGTGACTGAGCACACACTCACGCACATTGAACTTACCGAGGCAAACCAGGCCCTTTCCCCGGACATAATTATCATAGATTCCAAATTACTGAATTGCTTTGGGAATTTGTTTTTCACTTTTTTGTGAATCTTAATTTTCTTGCACATATCAAGTTGTTCTGTAGAATTCTAGTAATGCTCCCCTGTTTTATGAAAGGAATTATCCTGAAACAAGGGTTTGGTTTGTTGGTTTCTTAGGAGGAGGATCTGCACCTTAAGGACAATATATTGTTTCCTTTTCCCCATCATGCCTCTTTTATATATATATATATATTTTCATCCATCTTTATTCTTTGGCCTGTGTGGGTCTCCCATCGCAGTGGCCTCTCTCGCTGCAGAGCATCGGCTCTGGACACAGGCGCTCCAGAGCGCTGGCTCATAATTAGACACACTGGTCCAGCTGCTCTGCAGCATGTGGGATCTTCCGTGGCCGGGGATCAAACTGGTTCCCCTTGCACTGCAAGGCAGACTCTTTACCCACTGGGCCACCAGGGAAGCCCTCAAGGTGATTTTTGTTTTATTTTATGTTTTTTTTTTAAGAGATCATTTTATTCACTCAAATTGTTTTTAGGAAAGAAGTATATTTATACAGTTTTTTCCTACTCCTCATGCCTCTCTGATTTTTATACTTATCTTCATCCACCCTCTATTCTTTGGCCTGTGTGGGCCTCCCATTGAAGTGGCACGTCTTGCCACAGAGCTCTGGTTCTGGGAGCATGCGCTCCAGAGCACTGGCTTTAATTGGGCCCTCAGCAGCACGTGGGGTCTTCCCGGTCCAGGGATCAAACCGGTGCCCCCTGCACTGCAAGGTGGACTCTTTACCCACTGGAACACCAGGAAAGCCCGATTTTTGTTTTATTTTTTTTAATTATTTATTTGTTTCACTATGCTGGGTCTTAGCTGCAGCATGCTGAACCTTTAGTTGCAGCATGTGAGATTTAGTTACCTAATCAGGGATCGAACTTGGACCCCTGCATTGGGAATGTAGAGACTTAGCCACTGAATCACCAAGGAAGTTGCTCTAGGTGATTTTTGGATTCCTTATTTCCCAATGGATTTAATTTCCTGGTCTCAAAATGTCCCTTCCATTCTGCCTTTGAACACCTAGTAAGTTTCTCATCCCTGAAGAAGCCAATCCTAAAAAAATTTTAACATAGAACATCATACTGTTGTGGTCATTACACAGGATATTGCAGAACACTTACTATCATGAGAAAGTGTTCACAGTATTTTCATTCATGAGAAAAGGTTATAAAAGATCCTATGATCCCAATTTTGTTTGAAAGATCCACTTGAAACACTGAAGGTATATGACAGACAGTATATTATCACTGATTGTTTCTGGGCTGTGGATTTGCAGCTGATATTTATTCTTTGCATCTCAGTGTTTTCTGCATTTCCTCCAGCGGGTTTTCCTGCTCCTGTGAGGATGGGGTGGGAGCCGGCATGTCCAGGGATGCTGGGGTCGCTGCAGTCGTGGTGAGAGAGAGGAAGCATCCTGGGGCACAGGCCCTGGCAGAACACGGAGGCTGTGAGCACACAGTGGGGTGTTCAGTGTGGTGCCGCTGGGCCCAAGTCGGCTTATTGTCCAGAGAGCCTTAAGTCTTCATGTGTAGCTTTAGGGGACTGACATTGTACCAGCCGAGAGGTGGCTTTGTATGGATTGGAAGGAACCTCTACTGCCATCTGCTGGAAGCGTTTTGTAATAGCCAGACGCATCTGAGAACACGGAGGCTCGTCCTGGGTTTGTGCTGTGCACAGCTGCAGGCGCAGTCCTGGCCTGGCCCACCTTCATCCTCCGACCCAAAGCCCTGCTGCAGATCTGGAAATATTTAATTTTATATTATTTTTATGGTCTATTTATTATGATGAGTATTATTTTTTGGACTGTGCTGGGTCTTCATGGCTCTGCACAGGCTTTCTTTAATTGCAGCAAGCAGAGGCTCCTCTCAGGTGGTGCGTGGGCCCCTCATTACACCGGCTTCTCTTATCATGGGGCACCCGCTCTAGGCCATGCGATCTTTAGCAGTTGCAGCACGTGGGCTCAGTAGTTGTGGCACAGAGACTTAGTTACCCTGCGGCGCATGGCATCGTCTCAGACTCGGGACTGAACTCTTGTTCCCTGCCTTGGCAGGTGAATTCTTAACCACTGGACCACCAGGGAAGTCCCCTCCACAGTATGTCTATCAGAGTAGTTTAAAGCAAATTTCAGACCTCGTATCCTTTCTCTGGTGTGTTTAAGTGGTTGTCTGAGCGGGTGGTGGGTTGATGAGATAGATGGTGGCTCAGCAGTAGGAATCCACCTGCCATGCAGGGAAATCTGGGTTTGATCCCTGGGTTGGGAAGATCTCCTGGAGAAGGGAATGGCAACCCACTGCAGTATTCTTGTCTGGAGAATCCCAGAAGACAGAGGAGCTTGGCAGGCGACAGTCCTTGGGGTCGCAAAGAGTCAGACACAACTCGGCACCTAACAACACACACCTCCCACACGTGGGTCCCGCCAGGTAACTGTGTCCCAGCCAATTAGGACTGTCCTTCTGCCTGCTCCTCACTGCCAGGGCCATGAGAGTCAGGCCCCAGGCCGTTCATGGGAGAGAACCATGGAGGTGAGACAGAAAAGGGAGAGGAAGGCTGGGCAGAGCACCTGCTCTGATCAAGGCGATGAGAATGGAACCTTGACCTGAATATCAAGAGCCGTGCTTTCTCAGGGTGACCCTGAGAAAGTTTCTTCAGACTGTGTTGGAGTCTGTGGTTGGAATACATAATTCTGAAGACCATTCTTTTCTAAAATTGTATTAAGGGAAAGGAGATGGGAAAAGGAAACCATAAAGCTGGTGGGAAGAAGTTACATAATGGCACAAAATTGCCTCCATTGCGACTTAGAACCTGACAAAGAAACTGAGGGGCTGTGTTAGTCCTGTCCTAAAATGCAGATCTGAGAAGCTCTGGAGTTCTTTCAGTTCTGTTATTTAATTTTTTTTTTTTTTATTGAAATTTCTCTTAGTTTTTTTTAAATTTTGGCCACTTTTATTGGTCTTTCATTCATTTATTTTTCATCCATCTTTGTTCTTTGGCCTGTGTGGGCCTCCCATCGCAGTGGCCTCTCTAGTTGCAGAGCACCGGCTCTGGGCACATGTGCTCCAGAGCACTGTCTCGTAACTGGACACACCGGTCCAGCCACCTGCGGCACGTGGGATCTTCCTGTCCTAGGGATCGAACCAGTGCCCCTTGCAGTGCAAGGTGGACACTTCATCCACTGGACCACCAGGGAAGCCCTATTTTTATTTTTTATTTTTAAGAGCACTGGAGTCTGTTGCTCTAAGATGCAGGCTCATTTCTACATTTTGACACTGCCTGATGACTGTATTTACAACCAGGTGGACAACCTGGTGCTGGAGATTTTGCTTTTGCTAAAAGGTTGGAGAACAGAACAGTTGTTCTGTTTGATACTTATTAGGCTAGAACATCTTCATTTCATCTAACCCCTGTTCCTTGTTACACATTTACATTGAGTAAGCCCAGACATTTCAAGGAAATGCTAAGTAGCTTCGGTCGTGTCTGACTCTTTGTGAGCCTGCCAGGCCCCTCTGTCCATGGGATTCTCCACTTAAGAATACTGGAGCAGGTTGCCATGCCCCCCTCCAGGAGGTCTTTCCAACACAGGGAATCAAACCCACATCTCTCACGTCTCCTGCATTGGCAGGTGGGCTCTTTACCACCAGCGCCACCTGGGAAGACCCATGTGGAGGAGCAGTGTCAACTAAAAGTACTTTGAGCAACAGCATTCTCAAGGTACTCTTCACCTGTAGCTCTAAGAATGTGACATAAAGTAGCAGCAACTACGTTTTGATTGAGTCTTTATATTTTTATCTGAAAATGTGGCATTTCACATGTGTAGGTAAAAAGAGGCATTATTTCTATGATCTGTAACTGTAGGTGATAAGCTTTATAGGTCTCTTGGAAGTATTAAGAGAAGTGGATTTATAATAGTTGGAGAAATATGTAAACTTCATTTATGGATTTAGTGTGTGCATGCGAGTAACATTACCATACTATCTGTACTAGTTACTTTTTTTTTAATGTCTGTCACTATTTCCACTTTTTTTTTTTTTTTAATTTTGACCTCTTTTATTGTTTTTTTAAATTCATTTATTTTCATCCATCTTTATTCTTTGACCTGTGTGGGCCTCCCATTGCAGCAGCCGCTCTTGTTGTAGAGCACCGGCTCTGGGCGCATGCGCTCCAGAGTGCTGGCTCAGTAACTGGACACACTGGTCCAGCCACTCCACCATATGTGGGATCTTTGCAGGCCAGGGATCGTACCAGTGCCCCATGCACTGCAAGGCAAACTCTTTACCCACTGGCCCAGCAGGGAAGCCCTGTACCAGTTACTTTTTTATTTCTCTGTGTCCCTCAAGGACTAGTTGATGTTTTCTGCATTAGATTGTTACTTTGCCTCTAATATTGAGATCTTCCTTTTGGAATGAGCAGGCATGGTATTGAGTGTGTGGTGGGAGTAGTATTAATACCTGAGAGCTTCCTCCATTGTCCTTTGGCAATGACTGTAAGCTTGGTTTGCAGGGCACTTTTGAATGCACTCGTGGAAAAAACATACCATATGACCCAGCAATTCCATTATTAGGCATATACCCTAAGGAAATCAAAATTGAAAGAGACACAAGTACCCCAATGTTCATTGCAGCACTTTTCACAATAGCTATAACAAGGAAACAACCTAGATGTCCATCGTCGAATGAATGGATAAAGAAGCTCTGGTACTTATATACAGAGGAGGATTTCTCAGCCATAAAGAG
The DNA here is from genome assembly GCA_022376925.1 of Tragulus kanchil. NCBI lineage: Eukaryota > Metazoa > Chordata > Mammalia > Artiodactyla > Tragulidae > Tragulus > Tragulus kanchil. Next base: position 67,496,417 of record JAIOJX010000003.1, on the reverse strand, counting down.
ACATGCATCTGAATCAGTCCTAATGAGGTGGATGAATAGAACCTATTATACAAAGTGAAGTAAGTCGACAAATGAGCAACAGCATTCTCAAGGTACTCTTCACCTGTAGCTCTAAGAATGTGACATAAAGTAGCAGCAACTACGTTTTGATTGAGTCTTTATATTTTTATCTGAAAATGTGGCATTTCACATGTGTAGGTAAAAAGAGGCATTATTTCTATGATCTGTAACTGTAGGTGATAAGCTTTATAGGTCTCTTGGAAGTATTAAGAGAAGTGGATTTATAATAGTTGGAGAAATATGTAAACTTCATTTATGGATTTAGTGTGTGCATGCGAGTAACATTACCATACTATCTGTACTAGTTACTTTTTTTTTAATGTCTGTCACTATTTCCACTTTTCAAAAATTTGACCTCTTTTATTGTTTTTTTAAATTCATTTATTTTCATCCATCTTTATTCTTTGACCTGTGTGGGCCTCCCATTGCAGCAGCCGCTCTTGTTGTAGAGCACCGGCTCTGGGCGCATGCGCTCCAGAGTGCTGGCTCAGTAACTGGACACACTGGTCCAGCCACTCCACCATATGTGGGATCTTTGCAGGCCAGGGATCGTACCAGTGCCCCATGCACTGCAAGGCAAACTCTTTACCCACTGGCCCAGCAGGGAAGCCCTGTACCAGTTACTTTTTTATTTCTCTGTGTCCCTCAAGGACTAGTTGATGTTTTCTGCATTAGATTGTTACTTTGCCTCTAATATTGAGATCTTCCTTTTGGAATGAGCAGGCATGGTATTGAGTGTGTGGTGGGAGTAGTATTAATACCTGAGAGCTTCCTCCATTGTCCTTTGGCAATGACTGTAAGCTTGGTTTGCAGGGCACTTTTGAATGCACTCGTGGAAAAAACATACCATATGACCCAGCAATTCCATTATTAGGCATATACCCTAAGGAAATCAAAATTGAAAGAGACACAAGTACCCCAATGTTCATTGCAGCACTTTTCACAATAGCTATAACAAGGAAACAACCTAGATGTCCATCGTCGAATGAATGGATAAAGAAGCTCTGGTACTTATATACAGAGGAGGATTTCTCAGCCATAAAGAGACATGCATCTGAATCAGTCCTAATGAGGTGGATGAATCTAGAACCTATTATACAAAGTGAAGTAAGTCAAAAAGAGAAAGACGAATATAGTATACTAACACATATATATGGAATCTAGAAAGATGATACTGATAAACGCATATGCAGAGCGGCAGTGCAGAAGCAGTCATAGAGAATAGACTTATGGTTATTGCGTGGAGGGAGGAGTGGATGAGAAGTATGAAAAAAGTAACAGGGAAACCTACACTACCATATATAAAAGAGACAGTCATTGTGAATATGCTGTAAGACTAAGGGGCTATATGGGGGCTATGCAACAACTTGGAGGGGTGGGATGGGGGGGTTCAGATGGGAGGGGTCAAGGGCATACTTATGACTGATCTGGACTTATGTATAGCTGTAAACAACAAAACTCTGTAAAATTAAAATTCAAATAATTATTTATATATATAGATGATAATTAGAGCAAGTCAGCCTCTGCGGGGGCACTTGCGGTCCTAAGCAGTGATTGGTGATATTGAAATTTAACCTCACAGCTGACAGTCACACCTCTTGAGGTGGCAGAGGTGGATGAGAAGGGAAGGGTGACAAGGCGCAGCCAGGCGCGGGGCTGGTGTGGGAAGACTGTCTCTGCCCGGCAGGCGTGCACCTGTACTACGTCGGGGGCGAGGTCTACGCCGAGTGTGTGAGCGACAGCAGCGTCTTCGTGCAGAGCCGGAACTGCAACTATCAGCACGGCTTCCACCCAGCCACCGTCTGCAAGATCCCCAGCGGCTGCAGCCTCAAGATCTTCAACAACCAGCTGTTCGCTCAGCTGCTCGCCCAGTCTGTGCACCACGGATTCGAAGTTGTCTACGAGCTGACCAAGATGTGCACCATCCGCATGAGTTTCGTCAAGGTGAGGAGGGCTTGCCTTTCCGTGGCAACCAGGAGCACGGGACGTCCCTGGAGGTCCAGTGGCGAAGACGCTGCACTCCTGATGCGGGAGGCCCGGGTTCAGTCCCTGGTCAGGGAACCGGATCCCGCATGGGACAACTAGAGACCCTGCATGCCACAGCTAAGACCCAGTACGGCTCAATAAGAAAATAAACGAGAAAATATATACATCCCCCAAAGCACTCTCCACCTGATGCGGCAGTTGGACAGCCAGGGCAAGCATTTGCTGGGGGGATGCCCTGTTTTTCAGAAGAGCTCCTCCATGAGTATGAAATGTCTTGTTTAGCAATTTTAAGAAAATCCTTAAAAATTACTTTTGGAGGAAAACCCACCTAAGTTCCCTGATTATTCTTTAAAGAAAGAAGGTAATGTGACTGTGGTAGCCGTTTAGGACTTCATACTACTGAGATTTTTTCTTTTCTCAAACGGCTGAGCACTATGATCACTCAGTAAATGTTGGTGAATTCACCTGAGATCAAATAAGACACTGTCCTTACTCTTACAGAGCAGGCAGGCAAACAGAGATCATATTTATTAATAAGCTACCAAACAGAACCGACTCTCATCCAAGAGAGTGTGAATTAAGGGCTGATTGTAAAAGTATAAACAGGTTGGGATAGAAACTTGGTGCTTATGATTGATTCTGAGACAGTAGTGGATGTTCTGTTTATGAATATCTGTTGAATTTCTTAGATCTTATTAAAGTTGATGTGAAGGTTAGAGAATGGAAGAAGGGAGTGTGGAGGAAAAACAACTGCCTTTGAATGTGGAAGCTAAGCCCTCAATCTCATCGTCTGCTATTCATTCCTCAAAGTACTTGCAAATCATTTTAATATTTACAAATTTGAGCTTGTTTATCAAAATGAGTGTTTGTGAGTTTTCCCATTGTGACATATCCACCCAAAGGAATTCATTAGTATGGCTTGTTCCAGATTTTTTCAAAGTCAAATTTATTTATTGGTTCTGTAAAATTACTGTGAAATATGTGTCCCATTTTCCTACACTCTTATTTACAATTCCAGTAATTACTTTAAAAATGAGAATCAAGAATAGAGTTTCCAATTTAGAAAATGACCTCTTGAATCCATTTCTTTCATTATTGTATAGGACAGTGACAAAGCAGTTTTACTCAAATTTGCATGCGTGCCAAGTCGTTTCAGTTATGTCTGACTCTTTGCAGCCCACCAGGCTCCTTTGTCCTTGGAATCCTCCAGGCAAGAATACTGGGGTGGGTAGCCCTTTCCTTCTCCAAGTGATCTTCCTGACCCAAGGACCTGTTTCCTGCATTGCAGGCAGATTCTTTACCATCTAAGCCACCAGGGAAGCCCTTATTCAAATTCACTGTTAAGCTTTCTTAAAAGCATTTTTACACTGTCAGGCAATTAACAAATACCTGCAAGTTTTTTCAAACATTCTGCTGCTTTAGAGTCAGCAGAGGGCGGCAAATTGCCATCAGTGAACAACCATTTGACTTGCTACTTTTTTCCTAGGCCTGTGTTCTAAAAATTGGGGTGAAATGCCAATACCTCAGACATAATTATTTCACGGTATTATAAACTTGCATAGGAGTCTGATTTTCCTAAGATCAACTAGATGTACTTCTCAGATATGCAACCTCTAAATTCAAAGTAGTACATTAATTCACAAGAAACAAACTGTTATTAATATTACAGGTACTTTAAAAAATAAAATTCCTAGCAAATATAACTCTAGATGATCAGTCTAAAACAAATTTATTAAGTTCTCATCACAAAAAAGAACTGCAACCATAGATGCTATGTGAGGTCATGGATGCTAATGAAACTTTCTATTTATGTATCTTTTGTCTCTCCTGTGGATGGTCACAAATGGCAAACTGCCAGAAGTAAGCCAGAGGGGTGAGGAGAAAGAAGCTTTGTTTATCAACCCTGAGTAACAGAGAGCACCCTCAGCTCTCACTTTGCAACATTCAGATCCAGTCATTGGTCTGTTTTATAAAAACACGGACTTAAGCATTCAAGGGGCAAACACACATTCAAGCTCCTTTCCCTGTGGAAGACGCCATGATTTGCCAGTCTCTGACGTGGTTGGTACCCAAGCCCTCTCTAGGCTCATGAATTTAGTTGTGAGCCCAAGAGGAAACCTCGGATGGGGACTCCTTTTAGGGTGTCTGGCAGATGAAAAGGTGGTCCTGTACTTGCGGAGAACATAGAGTTCTCGTTCTCAGGTCCCAGAAGTGGCCCCGGAGGGCAGGCTGCGTCCAGCAGGCCTGTCTTGTGCCCCTGGAGGCCGCCTGGAAATCTGGCGCAATCACTTGGCTGTTTTTGCTTTTCAGGGCTGGGGAGCCGAGTACCATCGTCAGGATGTCACGAGCACACCCTGCTGGATTGAGATCCACCTTCACGGACCACTGCAGTGGCTGGACAAAGTTCTGACTCAGATGGGCTCCCCACACAACCCGATTTCTTCTGTGTCCTAATCGTCCTGTCTCCATCCACATCGCTACAGGGTAGATTTTGTTGCAGGGAGTGGCTTGTATCCTTTCAGACTTGCAATTACCTGAAGTTTTTAAGTACACGTGTAAATACGTATATCATATTTTTTATCACCATTTTGTTTTGTGCTATTTCTAGTTAACCTGATGCCAGTACAACGCGATGAGAATAGGTTTTTTGTGCCTGTGCTCTGATAAGCAGCAGCTTCTCTTGTGAGAGAGAACACATGAGAGGCAGGTCTGTGGATGGTGTTGGGTGTTGGCTGAATAGAGGCAGCTTCCGTCTGCCGTGTCATATAAGGCATGCTGTGTGGCCAATCTAGAAAAAAGAACCAAAACTGTTTACTTAGAAAAAAATCAGGTACGAGCAGCACTAGAGCAGATAGCACCTCAGGACAAAACAAAGCTGTCAAACTTAAAACATTGAAAAAACTCACTTCAAGTGCTACTGACAAAAAAATTATATTAGGCTTATAAAGTCAGTTATATAAGTCACTAAACTTCATTTCTGCAGTTGAAATACCTATAGGTGGCCTCTTGTACTTATAGGAATGGTACCTTTTCAACAGATAACCATGATTGGACAAGAAAGAACCTGTGAAGCTGTGAGCCAGGTTGCCTCGTTACCTACCACTGTACAAGAAAACAAAAAAGAATGAATCTAATATGGAAGGACACTATAAATATGAAAATAGCATGAAATGAGCTGTATCCCGCAACTGGAAGATAAGACCAGAACTTGGTCTAAGAATTACCCACAGAGATGCCTGTCTTCCACGCAAGAAGTCAGGTTCCTCTCTTCCTGGTGATCCGCGGCCGGCAACTCCGAAGACTTCTAAAGTCCTGCGTATGGAAGAAACCGTGAAATAAGAGCACTAGACAGAAACACCGTGTTCACTTATTCCTTCTCACAGAAACACCCAGTGTCTGTTTATTCCCTGTTCACAGGCTCTAAGCAAACGCACATTTTTGCCACGTGTTCCACACACACTGGTAAATATTAACTCTACACAGATGACTAGAAAATCTAGACACACTGTTGGGATCAAATTTGAGTTATTTAACCTAGTGTCTCTACTGAGTAAATGATCTGCTGGTCATATGTGGTATAAAACTAAAGCCTCATACCTGGAAAGAACTTCCCAAATAATTTTAGAATCCCTATAATTCCTGAGGAACAGTAGTCCTGAATGACAGGCCATTTAAAACAATCTATACGCAATACCAAAACTTGGTACTTGCCCTTGGATGATAAAAGAGAGGACCATTTCCCAAATTTCTAGGTACTGTAATTCCCAGCCACTAAATACTGTGTTGTTTGGAAAAATATTTCTCTCCCTCTTTAAAATGTATAATTTAAGAAGGTGATTATGCTTCTAAGAGACAGTACTTGAGTGATCCAGGTTTCTTCATTTATACATTCTGTCTCAACTCTTTCTAGCATTAGCGTGTAGTAGTTGTTTCTCATTAAATTGTACTCAAGGTAGGAATGATCATATGAAAACAATGTATGCATGAGCTACTGCCGTCACCTCTTGTAATGACTAGTGCTATCTAGTAGAAGCTTTCATATGTACAATAGAAATTATTACATTTTACATTAAAGCTAGGTGGTCCATTTAGTGTTTAGAGACCTCGGTAGTTTACTGGTTCACCACCTATGTACGTGCCCAGCACAGTGTTAGGTACGGTGAAATCAACTCCACACAAGAGACCGTCCCAGCCTCTGGAGTGGAGAGTCTGTGAGGAAATCTGTACAAACTCATGTTTCAAGAACTATTAAAACAAAACACGCGATCTTCCTTATGCTTGAAAAAAATACAATGGATGTCCTAATGATCTCTATTTGGAAACAATTTCCCTTCTCTTCTGAGCAATCAAGTAAGGGATGAAGACATCCTTGGATAAATACGGCCTTTCGTCTATCGTGAAGTTGGATTCCCTTCCTCTTGCTTCCCTATTTTCCAGTAATCCCCCACCTCCCCTTTCCTTGAAAAGGTGTTTGTCAGGGGACGTCTTCCTCGTTTAAGTACTGTTGCACAAGAGCATGAGGTATGTGGGGTCTGGGCTCTAGAGATCCAACATGGCTTTCTGGACCTCTCCATCAGTGGTCAGATGCCTCCTCTGGTAATCTTATACCTTTACAGAATTAATTGGTACTAGCTGCTTATAAACAGCACAAAAAAATACATTGGATTTTCATGCAGCCTTGGGAAACCAGGACAGAATAGTCCTGAATGACAGGCCATTTAAAACAATCTATACGCAATACCAAAACTTGGTACTTGCCCTTGGATGATAAAAGAGGACCATTTCCCAAATTTCTAGGTACTGTAATTCCCAGCCACTAAATACTGTGTTGTTTGGAAAAATATTTCTCTCCCTCTTTAAAATGTATAATTTAAGAAGGTGATTATGCTTCTAAGAGACAGTACTTGAGTGATCCAGGTTTCTTCATTTATACATTCTGTCTCAACTCTTTCTAGCATTAGCGTGTAGTAGTTGTTTCTCATTAAATTGTACTCAAGGTAGGAATGATCATATGAAAACAATGTATGCATGAGCTACTGCCGTCACCTCTTGTAATGACTAGTGCTATCTAGTAGAAGCTTTCATATGTACAATAGAAATTATTACATTTTACATTAAAGCTAGGTGGTCCATTTAGTGTTTAGAGACCTCGGTAGTTTACTGGTTCACCACCTATGTACGTGCCCAGCACAGTGTTAGGTACGGTGAAATCAACTCCACACAAGAGACCGTCCCAGCCTCTGGAGTGGAGAGTCTGTGAGGAAATCTGTACAAACTCATGTTTCAAGAACTATTAAAACAAAACACGCGATCTTCCTTATGCTTGAAAAAAATACAATGGATGTCCTAATGATCTCTATTTGGAAACAATTTCCCTTCTCTTCTGAGCAATCAAGTAAGGGATGAAGACATCCTTGGATAAATACGGCCTTTCGTCTATCGTGAAGTTGGATTCCCTTCCTCTTGCTTCCCTATTTTCCAGTAATCCCCCACCTCCCCTTTCCTTGAAAAGGTGTTTGTCAGGGGACGTCTTCCTCGTTTAAGTACTGTTGCACAAGAGCATGAGGTATGTGGGGTCTGGGCTCTAGAGATCCAACATGGCTTTCTGGACCTCTCCATCAGTGGTCAGATGCCTCCTCTGGTAATCTTATACCTTTACAGAATTAATTGGTACTAGCTGCTTATAAACAGCACAAAAAAATACATTGGATTTTCATGCAGCCTTGGGAAACCAGGACAGAATATTCCAGTGAATTGGAATTATAGCTTAAGGAAATACGTGATGCAAGTGGTACGTATACATCACTACCAGTTCTATCTCACCAAAAGTTTTCATTAAGATCCTGTGAAGGGGCTTCCCTGGTGATCCAGTGGGTAGAGAGTCCGCCTTGCCGTGCAGGGGGCACTGGTTCAATCCCTGACCTGGGAAGACCCCACATACCACAGAGCGGCTGGACTGGTGTGTCCGTTTATGAGCCAGCACACCTAAGAGCGCATGCACCTAAAGCCAGTGCTCTGCAAGGAGAGAGAGTCCACTGCAATGGGAGGCCCACACAGGGCAAAAGAGATGGATGAAAATAAGTAAATAAAAAACCAATAAAACAGGCCAGAATTTTTTTAAAAATCCTGTGAAATTCAGAGAATCTAGAATTGATGGGAAGTTAAGCCCTGAGTCATTGTAACAGAGTCGCATTTTAGATCAGCCTTTAAAAATTTTTGCAGACAAAAACTGTTAAAAACTGTAATGCAGGATTTGATTTCAGATTTCTGAATGTGTTTAGCATGCATTCCTTGAGGCAAACAGTCCAAAAAAATGTCTTCACATCCATTTATAGGCCAGTGAGCAACATGGACACGCTAAGGCATTAATGCCACAGAAGCCAAGGGTCGTGCAATAGAGAACAGAACATCTGGCCTGCTCACGAGACTCAACATTCATAGTGGTGTTCAAGTCTGTTTTTTTTGTTTTTCTCCTGTTAAAAATTTGAGATGTAAAAAATTTGTTTTAGTTAGATGATTATTTTAATACCTACCAGTGCTTTGGAACTAGTAAAATTCACTTCTCAATACATTCACTTTATGTTTTGTTACTATTATTATTTTTTTATGCTCAGTTTAAATCAGAAACGTTTGGACAACAACCTAGCACTTAGAATCTCCTTTTCATTGTCTTCTTAGGCACTGACTACCCCATCACGGCAACAGAAGCATTTCATTAAGTATCACTTGTTAGACTTTAAGCACCTGCTTGACTTTGGGTATGTCTTGAATATTGGGTACATAGTCAACAGAAAAAGCAAAATATAATATGCGTTCCAAATTTTGTCTTCGCCTGTTAAGGATTTAACAGTTGAACTCTATGGCAAGATTAGGTGATCCTGGTACATGTCTAAGTTCAAATTAATGTAAAACCAACCAACAAAAAACAAACTATTTCTATTTAAGTAATGTTGATAACTATAGCTAGGCTTCAGTTATCCTTCAAATGCACACTGACACTGTTATCTGATTGTTTATAATAAAGAATACTGTATCTACATGTTTTTTGGCTCATTTTTTTAAAAAAAAGATTTATTTATTTATTTCAGGGGGTGGGGTAGGGAGGGAGGGGAGCAGGCGGGCCATTTCTAATGGTCTTTCATTTGTCCATTTTCATCCATCTTTGTTCTTTGGCCTGTGTGGGCCTCCCATCGCGGTGGCCTCTGTTGTTGCAGAGCACCGGCTCTGGGCACACGCACCCCAGAGCTCCGGCTCGGTAACTGGACACATCTGTCCAGCCGCTCCGCGGCACATGGGATCTTCCCAGGCCAGGGCTCGAACCGGCGCCCCTTGCACTGCAAGGCGGTGTCCTTACCCACTGGACCACCAGGGAAGCCCTTGGCTCATTTTTCCCTGCAAACCTCATAGAAGGATTCATTGCACGTGTGTCCTTAAGGTGACCTTAAACCATCCTACTTTGAAAATGGGATATTTTTGAAACCCAACATACTGTAGAGAAACTAGGTAACAGTTTTGGATTAAACATCTTAGAATAACTGGTATTAAATATAGAACCTTGGGGCTTCCCTGGTGGTCCAGTGGGTAGAGAGTCTGCCTTGCAGTGCAAGGGGCATGGGTTCCATCCCTGGCCCCGGAAGATCCCATGTGCTGTGGAGCGGCTGGACTGGTGTGTCCAATTATGAGCCAGTGCTCTTGAGTGCATGTGCCCAGAGCTGGTGCTCTGCAACGAGAGATGCCACTGCAATGGGAGGCCCACACAGGCCAAAAGAATAAAGATGGATGAAAATAAATTAAAAAAAAAACAATAAAAGAGGCCAAAAATTTTAAAAATAAATAAAAAAGAACCTTGGAGGTGGAGGGATAAATTAGGAGGTTGGGATTAACATATACACACTAATGTATATAAAATAGGAAAAAAAAATAGAATCTTGAAGATATTTTGCAGGACTCTTAGAAAGGATATGCATGGGAAATCCTTTTAGAAAGGATTACCTGTATATTAACAAATATTAAGTGATATTACAGTATATGGGAGAGAATGAACAATTGTAAACATCTGTACATTGCTATATATTCCTTATTAGGCATTAAAGGCTACTCAGGAAAACACTATGATGAAATCTAGGAGGAATATGAACATATCTAAAAGTTTAAATTTTCCATTTCTTCCATTTAAAATTTCCATCTAGTCTAAATGGAGGAGGGGAAATAGGTAAATATTTTCATTAAGAAAACTTAACCTTTTTATTAACTTGACCAAAATTTTCTTTTTTTTAAAGACATAGAACCCTTCACACAAAAGAAGTATTTTGTGGAACTCCAAAATGTAAACCGATGAAAGGCAAGTTATTCTGGTTCCACAAAGAGGGGGATCAGGGAACCTCGAGTTTGAGCTGTAAGCTGGTGATTACTCTGTCTTGCTTGCCTGTGTATCTCCCATGGTTCCCTACCCCGTTCTTGCATCCAGAATTTGGTATTGGCACTTCATCCACAAACTAGTATAAGTTTTTAAACATATCATTGTACAGACATAAAATACTGTCTTGAAACATTAGTCCATCTAAGAAAAGGAGTATTTTCATCATCTTAGAAACTTCCACATACTCATTTATTAGATGATTCTTAGGCGTCAGCTACTGCCAGGCAGGCACTATAGATAACAGTGACAAATCATGAGAGTTTCTGCCTTCTTTTTAAAGAAGCATCTAAGTCTGTGAAGGAAGATGAGCAAGTAAACCAACAAAGGTCCGTGTGCTATCCACTGTCGCAGGCTGCTGGGGCACCAGGCCACGACGTCTCCACCAGGCCCTGGCTCGGTACCTGGGGAGGTTTCTGGGCCGACCCACTTTGTCTTCCTTCCCATCGGTACCCACAGCAAGTCTCCAGACATTTCTACACCAGCCTCAGTGTCTCGTCTCTATGCCTCCATCAGAATCTGTGCTCACCAACGGCCAGTTACCACCAATCCCCACACCATGATCATTGTTTTGTCCGCCCATCTCTACAAGGCCGGGAGCTTTCTAAGGGTGAGGACTCCATGGTCAGTATTCTCCAGCTGTTGTTTAGAAAGGCAGTTGGCGTTCACATGATAAAGGCAGAAATGGTATTTGTCTCCCCTTCTCCTTTCTCAAAATCAGCAATTACTTAATTTCTTCTCCTCAAAATAAAAATAACTGCAAGCCTCCAACTGCATGTCCACTGACGGTGCTGCAGCTGGTGAGGACGAGAGAAGCCTGCTTGTGGTTCAGTCTGCAAATACTCAGCTGCACAGCAGCAGCCAGGAAGAACTGCTCTGACAGTTCAACTGTTAAAATCATGTCTGTTCTAAGCACTTATTTTCAAAATGTGAATTTCAGCAAAGACAATAAGCACGGAAATTCTCACAGGACGAGTCAACAAGGAGTATAAAGAAGATAACTCTTCTCAAAGTTTTATCTCTTGAGGATTATCATGAATGGTTCTATTATTTGTATACATCTGAAAAAAATGAGGTATGGAAGACGATGTTAAAATGGAGTCCCTATAGTGAAAATCCTATCCCAGGCGTTTTTTTTTAAACCCCCAAATTACTCACACCTGCAGTATGTTGTTTGGAGATAATGCTTGCAAATGACAGGCTACATTCTCTCTAGCCTCATCATTTAAAAAGAAAAAAAAAACTAAACATTCTCACAAATAACCCACTGATGCTTGATGAAGATGTCTGCAGAGGGACGCTCAGGATTGGGGGTCAGAAGACTTTTATCTACCCAGGGTCAGGCCATAAATACTTACAGCTTTGCTGGCCATCTGGCCTTTGTGACTGTTTTGACCATTCAACTTTGCCAGCCCAGTGCAAAAGCCTCCATAAATAATACAGCCCTGTGCCAGTGAAATCTTCCAGACGTTGACATCTGAATTTCACAGAATTTTCACACGTCATGAGATGTTTTAAACATTTCTTTCCAACTGTTTAAAACTGTAAAAGCTATCCTTAGCCTGTGGCAGTACGGAAATGAACTGTGGGCTGGATGTGGCCTGAAGTGGCATCCCAGTTTGCCAAACCCCACTCTGGAAGATGAGAAGTCGTCCTACATGTGCCAACTGCAGCCATGCTCCCTTCTGAAGCCTCCTCCGGAGAGACCCCAAGGCTGACCACCAGCACCCTCTGGTAAGCTCAGCCAACCCTGAACACTTCGGGGGGACTCAAATTTTTTTAACGGGCAATTAAAAAATTTTTTTTTTTTCTCCTCAAAATAAAAATAACTGCAAGCCTCCAACTGCATGTCCACTGACGGTGCTGCAGCTGGTGAGGACGAGAGAAGCCTGCTTGTGGTTCAGTCTGCAAATACTCAGCTGCACAGCAGCAGCCAGGAAGAACTGCTCTGACAGTTCAACTGTTAAAATCATGTCTGTTCTAAGCACTTATTTTCAAAATGTGAATTTCAGCAAAGACAATAAGCACGGAAATTCTCACAGGACGAGTCAACAAGGAGTATAAAGAAGATAACTCTTCTCAAAGTTTTATCTCTTGAGGATTATCATGAATGGTTCTATTATTTGTATACATCTGAAAAAAATGAGGTATGGAAGACGATGTTAAAATGGAGTAACTATAGTGAAAATCATATTCAAGGTGTTTTTTTTTAAAGCCCCAAATTACTCACACCTGCAGTATGTTGTTTGGAGATAATGCTTGCAAATGACAGGCTACATTCTCTCTAGCCTCATCATTTAAAAAGAAAAAAAAAACTAAACATTCTCACAAATAACCCACTGATGCTTGATGAAGATGTCTGCAGAGGGACGCTCAGGATTGGGGGTCAGAAGACTTTTATCTACCCAGGGTCAGGCCATAAATACTTACAGCTTTGCTGGCCATCTGGCCTTTGTGACTGTTTTGACCATTCAACTTTGCCAGCCCAGTGCAAAAGCCTCCATAAATAATACAGCCCTGTGCCAGTGAAATCTTCCAGACGTTGACATCTGAATTTCACAGAATTTTCACACGTCATGAGATGTTTTAAACATTTCTTTCCAACTGTTTAAAACTGTAAAAGCTATCCTTAGCCTGTGGCAGTACGGAAATGAACTGTGGGCTGGATGTGGCCTGAAGTGGCATCCCAGTTTGCCAAACCCCACTCTGGAAGATGAGAAGTCGTCCTACATGTGCCAACTGCAGCCGTGCTCCCTTCTGAAGCCTCCTCCGGAGAGACCCCAAGGCTGACCACCAGCACCCCTCTGGTAAGCTCAGCCAACCCTGAACACTTCAGGCAGGGAGGTGACCATGGTAAACCACTAGGCTTTGGGGTGGTTGTTAGACGACTAACCCGGTAGTGATAAGCCTGCGGCTGCTGGTGCGGCTCTGGCTCTGGTTCATCCAGAAACCTCAGGTGGGAGGAGCAGCTTCTCATCACAAAGTGCCAGCCAGCCTGTGGGGAAGCACCTGGGATTTGGGATATGCTTGCTCCTCTGGTTCTAAATGCTACCCTGGAGCCATCTGCCCTGCCGGCGCAGCAGCTGTTTAAGAGATCTCAGTGCAAAACACTTCTCTTTCCCAGCCTCTCTGGGAAGGCTTGCCAGTGTGGTGGCTAGAGGTTAAGCATTCAATGAGTAACACCAGGCATGAGCTCTGACGTTCCCCAGTGAGGGAATAGTGCAGGCAGTTAGGCAGCGCTGGCCTCTGAGGCCAAATCAACAGCTATCTGAATGCAGGTCTTATGTCTGCACCATTCTACAGCATCTGTAATCAGGACTGTAACACTCATGTTCACAGCTAAAGAAAGTTGGAAACTGAGGGGGTGATGATGGTAAGAATACTAAAATTTCCATGGTGATTAGTTACACCAAGGAAATCAGGACTACCTGCCAATATCCATACTATTTTCTAATTCTAGAAAAAGAAACAGGAAATTGTAAATCAACAATCATGTCAAAGATCCCAAATTGAGACCTTTTAAATGAAAAGCCATAAAAGAAGTGTTAACATATGTTCAAATATTCAAACACTGAAAGCCTGCATGGCAAAAGATACCATAAAAAGTGGAATAGGCTGATGTCAAAAGTGGAAAAAATAAAGAATGACAGAGGGTTAATTTTTATAACAGTCACCAAACTTCTACACATTTTAGAAAAAAACCTAATGGAGAATCTGACAGACAAGACAGGTCTAGGTAATTCACAGAAGAGCAAATCTAAGTAGCAGCCAACAAGCATATGAAAAGGTTCTCAAATTTACCAGTGTTCACAGAAATGCTAATAAATGCAATGATTAGCAGTATACAGCTACACAAAGGCAAGAAATTAAAAAAACAAAAACAAAAAAAACAGTGATTCCAACTGCTGGTAGAAATGCCAGGAAAAGAAATTCTCCCAGGGACTTCCCTAGTTGAGACTTCATACTCCCAATTCAGGAGCCCAGGTTCACCTCTGATTGGGGAAGGGATGTGGAAGGTTACTATAAATAAGCACTAAGTATATGGTAATAAAGATTCAGCAGTAAAAACATATTTCCTCCTATAAATTGAGATAGAAAAGCAAAGAAAAAAGCATATCCTATCTACCATCTTCAATTTGTGATAGGACTTTAGTTTGTAGTAAGAAAAACATTTCTGAAAGGGTCATCTGTGCATGGTAAAAAGTTCAATCAGTTCAAAGGATTATTTTGATAAAAGATCTTCCAACCACTGAACACCACCCCCCCATTCTTCACCAGTGCCTCAATTTTCCTTTGCAGCTTCCAATTTTGCCTATGAGCGTGCATGTGCATATAATTACATGTAAGTTCTGGTCACATTATTTATGGCTCTTTGTATTTGCCTACTCATAACTAACTAGTTTACTTACAATTTTTTGGGTAATCTCATTTTTGATGCAAGCCTCTTTTGAAGACCATTTTATTTGCATTAACTACTTCTGACGCAAAGTATCTGTTGTATACTTCTTACCCTTTCCTTTTCTGATTGCTTCTCAGTGAGTTTTGGCGGCACTCGAGAGCTGCTGGTGGATGAGTTGAAGCCAATCCCTCTGGGTTTCTACCTGAGGTGAGCTGTCCCTGAGTGATTTACTAGCATTAAATCCTACAGGCTTAGTTATTCAGCTCCTTCAAATCCCACTCTTCAAGTAAAAGCCTGCATGGCAAAAGATACCATAAAAAGTGGAATAGGCTGATGTCAAAAGTGGAAAAAATAAAGAATGACAGAGGGTTAATTTTTATAACAGTCACCAAACTTCTACACATTTTAGAAAAAAACCTAATGGAGAATCTGACAGACAAGACAGGTCTAGGTAATTCACAGAAGAGCAAATCTAAGTAGCAGCCAACAAGCATATGAAAAGGTTCTCAAATTTACCAGTGTTCACAGAAATGCTAATAAATGCAATGATTAGCAGTATACAGCTACACAAAGGCAAGAAATTAAAAAAACAAAAACAAAAAAAACAGTGATTCCAACTGCTGGTAGAAATGCCAGGAAAAGAAATTCTCCCAGGGACTTCCCTAGTTGAGACTTCATACTCCCAATTCAGGAGCCCAGGTTCACCTCTGATTGGGGAAGGGATGTGGAAGGTTACTATAAATAAGCACTAAGTATATGGTAATAAAGATTCAGCAGTAAAAACATATTTCCTCCTATAAATTGAGATAGAAAAGCAAAGAAAAAAGCATATCCTATCTACCATCTTCAATTTGTGATAGGACTTTAGTTTGTAGTAAGAAAAACATTTCTGAAAGGGTCATCTGTGCATGGTAAAAAGTTCAATCAGTTCAAAGGATTATTTTGATAAAAGATCTTCCAACCACTGAACACCACCCCCCCATTCTTCACCAGTGCCTCAATTTTCCTTTGCAGCTTCCAATTTTGCCTATGAGCGTGCATGTGCATATAATTACATGTAAGTTCTGGTCACATTATTTATGGCTCTTTGTATTTGCCTACTCATAACTAACTAGTTTACTTACAATTTTTGGCTAATCTCATTTTTGATGCAAGCCTCTTTTGAAGACCATTTTATTTGCATTAACTACTTCTGACGCAAAGTATCTGTTGTATACTTCTTACCCTTTCCTTTTCTGATTGCTTCTCAGTGAGTTTTGGCGGCACTCGAGAGCTGCTGGTGGATGAGTTGAAGCCAATCCCTCTGGGTTTCTACCTGAGGTGAGCTGTCCCTGAGTGATTTACTAGCATTAAATCCTACAGGCTTAGTTATTCAGCTCCTTCAAATCCCACTCTTCAAGTAAAAGCCTGGGAATGGTCTTAAAGCCAGGGAGTTAAGGAGCTGAGTGACTGACAGGTCTGCTGTGACAGAGTATAATAAAGACAGAGGCAGTTGCTACCTCACTGCAATGAGTACAGCTAGCTTCCTGGCTGAAACACCCTGCGCCCTGGGACTCCTCCTACACTTACTCTGCCCTGTCACAGTAGCCTCCGTTCCCTGCTGGCCTTGTTTCTTCTCTGTTCAGCAAGAACTCTAGCTTCTATTACAGACAGTACTCTCACAAAAGCAACTTAACTTCCTCCACTTCTTGCGCTAAATGAGTCGGAGCTCAAGCTCGCAATTTATCTTTCCTTCTCTATGGCTGGTGGAGCCCTGTGAAACAGGGTCGCCTGACTGCAGATTGCCTGTAGAGGTTCCTGGTTTCCAGGCCAAATCCTTAATGCTGCTCATCAACTCTTTTTACATATAGTATTATTGAGGATATTGGTTTGGCTGGATGTAACAGAACCTCTTAAAATCCATGGCTGACGCAAGAAAGTCTACCTCTCTTTCACAAAGTGGTCCAAAACAGGGGTCCCAGGCAGGCTAGGATGGTGGCTCTGCTCCCTGAGGCCATCCATGGACAACACACAAGGCCATTCTCCAGATTTAAGGGCTAAATAAACTCAGCTTCTCAGTGGGAGGAATGGTAAAGTCACATTACAAAAGTTACACATACATGGAGGGATTAAAAAAAGTTCAGGACACACTGCAATAAACCTACCCCAAATAAGTAAAAGCCTTACAGTTTTTTATAATATATATTAATGTCCTTTTCTTTTACTTTTGCTCTCACTGGCCTATTACTTTCTCTCATTTCCTCATCTGCTTCTTCATGCTCCACTTGAAGAATGATTAAGCTGCCCGTCCCCCCCTTTTTTTACAGAAGTTAAATAAAGGGATTCAATAAAGCTCTCAGCACAAGTAAGAAAAGCTAATAGTTAATAACTCATGTAAATGAATTCTTCTGGATGTGCTGTAGAGCAAGTGCAGAACAGAATTAGTGAATCAGACAACTCAAAAGGTCAATAATGACTTTAATGAGTAATTCTGGTAAAAACATTTTTGCACAGATATGCAGTATAAAATACACATAAAAAAGTGAGCAAAAAGATTCCTTCTCTCTTTAAGTACATTTTAGAACAGCCATGACTAAATTTAACTTGACATATATTTCAGAGCTTAAAACCCAAGAAACTAACAACTTTTGCACAGTTTAACTTGAGGCACATGCATTTATTGTTCTAACACTGGAAATAGTTTCTTGACATTTGATACGGTACTCTTATTGGTAAGTTTTGCCTTTTAAAAGTTTTCCTAGGAGAAGGTACAAGAAAAAAGTATTGATCCAGATTACCCATCTCTCTCTAAACGTTACTTAGGAATAATACAATCTTCAAATAGCTCAATTTTGAAAAACATTTTGACAAAATGCTGGCATGTTATTCTCGGGATCTCTTTCTGAAAAAGAAATGAGTATAAAAAAGTGATTTTGTCCTGACACTGGTGAGGTGAGATATATCCATACTGTTCACAAATTCAGTACACAAGAGTGTCTGCTTTAGAAGAGACCAACACTAACAGAAGTAGAGAGGCCAACTCTAGGAGACGCCCTCGTTCCAAGGTTCTTAGTTAACTGCTCTTGGGTTTTACCAACACATCACAGACAGTTAACAGTGATTACTTTCCCTATACGTATAAAATATGCTTACCTCTTGGACAGCTCCATTCTTAACTGTGAAGAAAAGGTTATTATGAAGACCCAATTCTAGGTGTCCCAACTACATTTTATCAACACAAAGAGCTCTCAGGGTGGGGGGACCGTTCCAGGCGCTTAGCATTCCTGGCCCATTCACTAAAAGCCGGCAGTTTTCAAGGTCACTGACAAACCAAAACATACTCATCCATTTCCAGCCGCCCCTTGATGAGAACCCCTATTAGATGATCCAAGATTAATATCTATTAACTTCGTGACTTCCACAGAAAGAAACTGCTTCATTCCCTTCAGTAACAATGACTGAAGAGGAACACTTTGTTTTAACAAACAAAACAAAACAAACCACTGTAATTAAATACTACTTTGGAGAGATAAGCTGATTTCTTCAAATCCATGGTAGATGCACAATGTGCGATTCTTATTTGTCCCCAAATGCACATATACATTCACAGGAAAATGACTGTTTACCACCTACTGGCATATCTTACCCCATGTATCTTTAGTATAAAAATATGTCTGTCCACTGCAATAAGATAAATTTAACTTGACATATATTTCAGAGCTTAAAACCCAAGAAACTAACAACTTTTGCACAGTTTAACTTGAGGCACATGCATTTATTGTTCTAACACTGGAAATAGTTTCTTGACATTTGATACGGTACTCTTATTGGTAAGTTTTGCCTTTTAAAAGTTTTCCTAGGAGAAGGTACAAGAAAAAAGTATTGATCCAGATTACCCATCTCTCTCTAAACGTTACTTAGGAATAATACAATCTTCAAATAGCTCAATTTTGAAAAACATTTTGACAAAATGCTGGCATGTTATTCTCGGGATCTCTTTCTGAAAAGAAATGAGTATAAAAAGTGATTTTGTCCTGACACTGGTGAGGTGAGATATATCCATACTGTTCACAAATTCAGTACACAAGAGTGTCTGCTTTAGAAGAGACCAACACTAACAGAAGTAGAGAGGCCAACTCTAGGAGACGCCCTCGTTCCAAGGTTCTTAGTTAACTGCTCTTGGGTTTTACCAACACATCACAGACAGTTAACAGTGATTACTTTCCCTATACGTATAAAATATGCTTACCTCTTGGACAGCTCCATTCTTAACTGTGAAGAAAAGGTTATTATGAAGACCCAATTCTAGGTGTCCCAACTACATTTTATCAACACAAAGAGCTCTCAGGGTGGGGGGACCGTTCCAGGCGCTTAGCATTCCTGGCCCATTCACTAAAAGCCGGCAGTTTTCAAGGTCACTGACAAACCAAAACATACTCATCCATTTCCAGCCGCCCCTTGATGAGAACCCCTATTAGATGATCCAAGATTAATATCTATTAACTTCGTGACTTCCACAGAAAGAAACTGCTTCATTCCCTTCAGTAACAATGACTGAAGAGGAACACTTTGTTTTAACAAACAAAACAAAACAAACCACTGTAATTAAATACTACTTTGGAGAGATAAGCTGATTTCTTCAAATCCATGGTAGATGCACAATGTGCGATTCTTATTTGTCCCCAAATGCACATATACATTCACAGGAAAATGACTGTTTACCACCTACTGGCATATCTTACCCCATGTATCTTTAGTATAAAAATATGTCTGTCCACTGCAATAAGATAAAAAAAACCTTGTAGATCTTCTTAACAAATTCTCTCACACTGATGTTCCTGGAAACTGCTGTTGTCTTTGCTCCAAAACTTGCTGATTTAATAGCTGCTGCTGTTTCTGTAAAAACTGCACCACTTCTGGACTTCTTAGTAATGACTTAAAAAGGAGAAAGAAAAAAATATACTCATTAATAGCATTACTGGGATTGTATGTATGCTATAACATTACTCTGCTGTATCCTTACTAAGATACAATATGCTTACAAAACATGCTTGAACTGAATTCACTTCATCATAGGATATATGGCAATTCAACTATAAGCTGAGAATATAATCTGATATCATACATCAGATACTAAAACTCATGGGTAAGGCTTGATTGTATTGATGACGCTGCACACAAAACAAACGCTTTTATGATAGACCAGCATGTGTACTCTTTATGAAACCTAAGGGCCAAGAAAAGCATTGGCTCAGAAAGAAAAAGGAAATGAAAAGGCACCCCATGTGAACATGGCAGTTAAATTCTAGCTTAGAAACGCACACATTTTTGACTAGTACTGGAACTTAAGTTCTTCCCACTAGCTTACTATTAACACATTACCAAAATTTCAGAAGAGAACTACAACTATCCCAAAACAACCATTCAGTTTTATACCTTTTTTTTTAACCACCACTTTTACCAGAATATTCATTTTTATGTAGCTAAATTATATTTTCTCTGTGATTCTGTCTTTGTGAGATTCCAATATGTACTGGCAGAGGTACAATCCCGTTCTGGACCACTTTAACATAATATCACAATTATAAACTGATAACCCATTTAAAAACTCTCAAAATCTACATTGTTCCATTTGTAACAAACAAAGGTGTTAGGTTTTTAACTACTGTATAAACAGGTATTTACCAGTCTTTTTTGATTTAACACTTGCTCTAAAAGAGTAGGTCTTGCAGGTCGATCCCCAAAAGATCCTGTTCTTTGTTTTACAATGGAGAGTATATTATCAGCACTGTCCTGGGATAAAAGATAAAAATGCAAACAGGATTAAATGTTGATATAATAATTCATGATCACAGGCATTTCAACCACGCTTTGCTTCTCTTCCTTCTTGCCCAGTTCCAGTGAGCCTTCAAGAAAGTCCCTCCTTAAGTCACTTGAAGAATGCTGGCAGATAATTTTACATAACACGCCTCGATCCCTTTCTCTCCAGGACTTCCAACCTGGGATCTTCAGTCTCCAGAGGGTCTCAGAAATCAATACGGGGGCAGGGGTAGGGGAAGGGGACTGACTTTAATAGTTGTGAGCGATTTCCAATATTACAAAACAATGCCAAATGGAAACAAAACATTTTCTTCAGATAAAGCTATCCAGGCCAAACCAAACTTTGCCTGCCTTTGGATGGAATATATGAATTCCTGGTGGCTCAGATGGTAAAGAATCCCCCTGAAATGCAGGAGATGTGGGTTTGATCCCTGGGTTAAGAAGATCCTGGAGAAGGAACAGCTACCTTCTCCAGTATTCTCGCCTGGAAAATTTCATGGGCAGAAGAGCCTGGTGGGCTATGGGAAGATCCCCTAGGCCAAAGAAAAAGGAAATGAAAAGGCACCCCATGTGAACATGGCAGTTAAATTCTAGCTTAGAGCACACATTTTTGACTAGTACTGGAACTTAAGTTCTTCCCACTAGCTTACTATTAACACATTACCAAAATTTCAGAAGAGAACTACAACTATCCCAAAACAACCATTCAGTTTTATACCTTTTTTAACCACCACTTTTACCAGAATATTCATTTTTATGTAGCTAAATTATATTTTCTCTGTGATTCTGTCTTTGTGAGATTCCAATATGTACTGGCAGAGGTACAATCCCGTTCTGGACCACTTTAACATAATATCACAATTATAAACTGATAACCCATTTAAAAACTCTCAAAATCTACATTGTTCCATTTGTAACGAACAAAGGTGTTGGGTTTTTTAACTACTGTATAAACAGGTATTTACCAGTCTTTTTTGATTTAACACTTGCTCTAAAAGAGTAGGTCTTGCAGGTCGATCCCCAAAAGATCCTGTTCTTTGTTTTACAATGGAGAGTATATTATCAGCACTGTCCTGGGATAAAAGATAAAAATGCAAACAGGATTAAATGTTGATATAATAATTCATGATCACAGGCATTTCAACCACGCTTTGCTTCTCTTCCTTCTTGCCCAGTTCCAGTGAGCCTTCAAGAAAGTCCCTCCTTAAGTCACTTGAAGAATGCTGGCAGATAATTTTACATAACACGCCTCGATCCCTTTCTCTCCAGGACTTCCAACCTGGGATCTTCAGTCTCCAGAGGGTCTCAGAAATCAATACGGGGCAGGGGTAGGGAAGGGGACTGACTTTAATAGTTGTGAGCGATTTCCAATATTACAAAACAATGCCAAA
This sequence comes from Tragulus kanchil, assembly GCA_022376925.1. NCBI lineage: Eukaryota > Metazoa > Chordata > Mammalia > Artiodactyla > Tragulidae > Tragulus > Tragulus kanchil. The sequence continues at coordinate 67,474,366 of JAIOJX010000003.1, read as the reverse complement.
TGGAAACAAAACATTTTCTTCAGATAAAGCTATCCAGGCCAAACCAAACTTTGCCTGCCTTTGGATGGAATATATGAATTCCTGGTGGCTCAGATGGTAAAGAATCCCCCTGAAATGCAGGAGATGTGGGTTTGATCCCTGGGTTGGGAAGATCCCCTGGAGAAGGGAACAGCTACCTTCTCCAGTATTCTCGCCTGGAAAATTTCATGGGCAGAAGAGCCTGGTGGGCTATGCTCCATGTAATTGCAAAGAATCAGACACAACTGACTGATCTTTCATTATGAATTCAAAGGCCATTTACACAGTGCTAATGAAACATTCTTATTAGATTATTTTTTTTAACACCAAAAACATTCTGTATTGGGTATAACCAATTAACAATTCTCTGATAGTTTCAGGTGAATAGTGAAGGGGCTTGGCCATACATATACATGTATCCATCATCTCCCCAACCCCCCTCCCATCCAGGCTAGTAGATAACATTGATCACGTGCAGAAACACTCTTGATAGATTTTTGCCCAACAAAACAACAACAAATGAACAACAACCAAAAATGGGACTGGATAGCAAAATACTACTTAAAGAAGCAACTGATACACAAAGATTTTTCTCCTGGTGACTTTCAAAATTTAGAAGTCACCAGGAGAAAAATGACCAGCTGGCTTAGAAAAGACTAGAAAGCACTAGTGTAAGTAATCTCCTGCCACTGATAGAGACAAAACAGATATATCCTGAAATCACACAACACTCTGAGGCATCCTTACTGAAACAAAATCAGTAGCACTAACTACCAACTATGCATCCCCAGTTACACGATAGGACCTTAAACACTTAGAATTCCCTGGCCAACAAAACGTTACTTCACTGAAACATTCTGACTCTTAGAAAAAACACTGACTACATCCAAAAATTCTGAATAAATATAAAGTTACGTAAGCTTGCCTTGTATGAATTTACTCTCGTTCTGCTCATTTCAGTTATTATTGAGCCTTTTTTTTCTCTCTTTACCTTCTTTATTTTTTAAAAAGCAATGTTTCCCGTTTTATGTATTTATTTATTTGGCTATGCTGTGTGGGATCTCAGTCCCCAGACCAGGGATCAAACCCATCCCCCCTTCACTGGGAGTGTGGAGTCATAACCACTGGAGCACCAGGGAAGTCTTTTGACCTTTCCCTTGGCCTTTGGATGGAATATATGAATTCCTGGTGGCTCAGATGGTAAAGAATCCTGAAATGCAGGAGATGTGGGTTTGATCCCTGGGTTGGGAAGATCCCTGGAGAAGGGAACAGCTACCTTCTCCAGTATTCTCGCCTGGAAAATTTCATGGGCAGAAGAGCCTGGTGGGCTATGCTCCATGTAATTGCAAAGAATCAGACACAACTGACTGATCTTTCATTATGAATTCAAAGGCCATTTACACAGTGCTAATGAAACATTCTTATTAGATTATTTTTTTTAACACCAAAAACATTCTGTATTGGGTATAACCAATTAACAATTCTCTGATAGTTTCAGGTGAATAGTGAAGGGGCTTGGCCATACATATACATGTATCCATCATCTCCCCAACCCCCCTCCCATCCCGGCTAGTAGATAAAATTGATCACGTGCAGAAACACTCTTGATAGATTTTTGCCCAACAAAACAACAACAAATGAACAACAACCAAAAATGGGACTGGATAGCAAAATACTACTTAAAGAAGCAACTGATACACAAAGATTTTTCTCCTGGTGACTTTCAAAATTTAGAAGTCACCAGGAGAAAAATGACCAGCTGGCTTAGAAAAGACTAGAAAGCACTAGTGTAAGTAATCTCCTGCCACTGATAGAGACAAAACAGATATATCCTGAAATCACACAACACTCTGAGGCATCCTTACTGAAACAAAATCAGTAGCACTAACTACCAACTATGCATCCCCAGTTACACGATAGGACCTTAAACACTTCAAATTTCCCCTGGCCAACAAAACGTTACTTCACTGAAACATTCTGACTCTTAGAAAAAACACTGACTACATCCAAAAATTCTGAATAAATATAAAGTTACGTAAGCTTGCCTTGTATGAATTTACTCTCGTTCTGCTCATTTCAGTTATTATTGAGCCTTTTTTTTCTCTCTTTACCTTCTTTATTTTTTAAAAAGCAATGTTTCCCGTTTTATGTATTTATTTATTTGGCTATGCTGTGTGGGATCTCAGTCCCCAGACCAGGGATCAAACCCATCCCCCCTTCACTGGGAGTGTGGAGTCATAACCACTGGAGCACCAGGGAAGTCTTTTGACCTTTCCCTTGGCCTCTGGGCTGTCTATAAGAATATGCCCTTTATCTCTTTCACTATGAGAAGTTTATCAATCTGACGTTAAAGAAGTTCAATCCCAGGCTTCCCTGGTGGTCCAGTGGGTAAAGAGTTCACCTTGCAGTGCAAGGGTTGCCAGTTCGATCCCTGGTCGAGGAAGATCCCACATGCCACGGAGCGGCTGGATCAGTGTGTCCAATTAGAGCCAGGGATCTGGAGTGCATGCGCCCAGAGCTGGTGCTCTGAATGAGAGGCCACAGCAATGGGAGGCCCACACAGGCCAAAGAATAAAGATGGATGAAAATAAATAAAGAAACCAATAAAAGAGAGAGGAAAAAAGTTCAATCCCTAAGCATTTTGAGCTTCACAATATAAAAAAAAAAAAAAATTTTAACGACTCTAATACCCAGAGAAAACAAAAATAATTTCTTCCTCCCTCTCCCTCAACAGGACTAATTACTTACAGGACTGATTTATTTCTAGAAACAGGATGCTGAAAATTGACAGTGGAGTACCCTATATTGTCACCACCTCACTCACACACCACTATGTATCAATACATAGGAACACAAAATCATAGAAGCTTGCAGTGAAAATAACCAGTCCAAACTTCTGCAAATGTTACAGTTACAGAAATCTTCAACACTTTTTGTTCTAAGGAGTTAGCAACTTTTGAGGTAACCTATTTGGTTTTGAATAACTAACATTTAGGTAGCATTTCCTTAGCGTGAGCTGAAACACATAATCCTTGTGACTCCTCTGAGTCCTGGTTACTTCAGAATTATGCAAACTAACTCTATTGCTTCTTCCAAATTATAGCCTTCTTAGACATCTGATGGTAATGATCAGTCCCACAGGTCAGTTCTTTTATCCCTGGCTCCTTTCTGTGTCTCTCACATTGCACTGTTTTTAGACACATGGGCTAAATGGCATACACATTTGTTCTTCATCTAACCTTGATCTGTGTTAAGAAATACTGATCATTATTTTTAAAATTTTGGCCTCTTTTTATTGGTGTTTCATTTATTTATTTTCATCCATCTTTTATTCTTTGGCCTGTGTGGGCCTCCCATTACAGTGGCCTCTCTCACTGAGCACCGGCTCTGGGCGCATGTGATCCAGAGCTCCGGCTCGCAATTGGACACACCAGTCCAGCCGCTCTGCAGCACGTGGGTTCCTCCCGTGCCAGGGATCAAACCGGTGCCCCTTGCACTGCAAGGCAGACTCTTTACCGACTGGACCACCAGGGAAGCCCAATACTGATGTTTAAATACCTTAATTTCCAATCCTGCTGCTCACACTATGGCAGCACACCCTGTTGCCACCTACCAGTCCTTCTAAAATTACCTCCTAAAAAGTCTCTAAATCTCTAGACCCTTGACTTTAATCCGCCCACAGAGCAGGATTCCCTGTTACTTCCTAACTAAGAGTTTTCTTGTGAAGACTCTAAACTCAAATTTCATTGCCTGGCATTCAGCAGCATACAAAAACTGGCTTCAAACTTTCCCAATTTGGCTTTTGTGAATTTTCCACACAGATATTCCATTTTAGCTAGAACGGTTCCCTTGCTGTCTTCCCACTTACCCTTTCCTTACTAAGATGTGCTTCTCTTTCGCCTTACCACCAAAATTCCAGGGAAGCAGGATAGAATGGGTAAAAGAATGAAGACTCTGGAACCAGATTGTTTGGGTTTGTGTACCTGCTGGCTGCATGACCAAGGCCAAGTCATTTAACCTCTCTTTGCCTCAGTTTCCATATATAGTACCTGTCTCACTGCTGAAGGGGGTGAGGCTGAGCACAGTGCCTGCCATATAAGAAAAATAGTGAAGTCGTTCAGTCGTGTCTGACTCTTTGCAACTCATGGACAAGCCAGGGAGTTCTCCAGGCAAGAATACTGGAGTGGGTAGCCATTTCCTTCTCCAGGAGATCTTCCCAACCCAGATATCAAACCCAGGTCTCCTGCACTGCAGGTGGATTCTTTAATCATCTGAGCCCCCAGGGAAGCCTGGCATATAAAAAACTTAGCTGATTAAACACAAACTGTTAGTGGTACTTTCTGGCTCATACTGAGTTGTATTTTTTCTGCAAAGCCTTTCTAGAATATCTCAGCCTACAGTGATCTATCCTCTCTGCATTTTGGCCTCTTTTATTGGCTTTTTTTTTTTCCCGGCTGTGGGCCTCCCATTACAGTGGCCTCTCTCACTGAGCACCGGCTCTGGGCACATGCGCGGCAGAGCGCCGGCTCCTGATTGGACACACCGGTCCAGCCGCTCTGCAGCACGTGGGTTCCTCCCAGGCCAGGGATCGAACCGTTGCCCCTTGCACTGCTAGGCAGACTCTTTACCGACTGGACCACCAGGGAAGCCCAATACTGATGTTTAAATACCTTAATTTCCAATCCTGCTGCTCACACTATGGCAGCACACCCTGTTGCCACCTACCAGTCCTTCTAAAATTACCTCCTAAAAAGTCTCTAAATCTCTAGACCCTTGACTTTAATCCGCCCACAGAGCAGGATTCCCTGTTACTTCCTAACTAAGAGTTTTCTTGTGAAGACTCTAAACTCAAATTTCATTGCCTGGCATTCAGCAGCATACAAAAACTGGCTTCAAACTTTCCCAATTTGGCTTTTGTGAATTTTCCACACAGATATTCCATTTTAGCTAGAACGGTTCCCTTGCTGTCTTCCCACTTACCCTTTCCTTACTAAGATGTGCTTCTCTTTCGCCTTACCACCAAAATTCCAGGGAAGCAGGATAGAATGGGTAAAAGAATGAAGACTCTGGAACCAGATTGTTTGGGTTTGTGTACCTGCTGGCTGCATGACCAAGGCCAAGTCATTTAACCTCTCTTTGCCTCAGTTTCCATATATAGTACCTGTCTCACTGCTGAAGGGGGTGAGGCTGAGCACAGTGCCTGCCATATAAGAAAAATAGTGAAGTCGTTCAGTCGTGTCTGACTCTTTGCAACTCATGGACAAGCCAGGGAGTTCTCCAGGCAAGAATACTGGAGTGGGTAGCCATTTCCTTCTCCAGGAGATCTTCCCAACCCAGATATCAAACCCAGGTCTCCTGCACTGCAGGTGGATTCTTTAATCATCTGAGCCCCCAGGGAAGCCTGGCATATAAAAAACTTAGCTGATTAAACACAAACTGTTAGTGGTACTTTCTGGCTCATACTGAGTTGTATTTTTTCTGCAAAGCCTTTCTAGAATATCTCAGCCTACAGTGATCTATCCTCTCTGCCAGCAAAGCAACACTTAATAGTTGGCCCTTATTGTATCCTGACTGTTCTTGTGACCTCTTCCCTTTAAACTCAGTTCAACAAAAGCTTAGAGCTCTTGATTTCCCAAACTAATAGTGTCCTATAAGTGTGTGTGCTTAGTTGCCCAGTCCTGACTGACTCTGCGACCCCATGGACTGCAGCCCACCAGGCTCCTCTGTCCATGGGATTTCCCAGAAAAGAATACTGGAGAAGGTTGCCATGCCCTCCTCCAGAGGGTCTTCCCAACCCAGAGATTGAACCCAGGTCTCCCTTATTGCAGACAGATTCTTTACTATCTGAGCCACAGGGGAAGCCCAAGAATACTGGAATGGATAGCCTATCCCTTCTCCAGGGGATCTTCCCGACCCAGGAGTCGGACCAGGGTCTGCTGCATTGCCAGTGATACATAAATGGCTATTATTTCCTGCTTACAGCAACTCTCTTCCTAAGAAATCATGCAAGTCATTTTAGAATCGGAAAAAACCTGAAGGTTCTTTTTATGGGGGGTGGAGGGAAAAATTCTAATTCAGGTATCTATTTGCCTTTTATACATTTGCCTTTAACTGCAGGTGTAAATGCTGGGCAATTAGAAAAAAGTGGTTACAAGTAAAACACTTCCTTCCTGAAAAGAAGTATATCATTTTATCACTGTAAATAATTCTGAAGTGAATTAGTACTTTCGGAACATACACAGAGTCAAACGACTCCCCTTACTTTCATTCTGTAATAAGTGAGGTACTTGTTTACTGAGAACTGGAGTACTAAGAATAAAATTAACAGAGAAGGACACAGAACAGTACTAAGTACTATTAATAAGAACAGAGTACTGAGAATAGAATTGAGCATATTGCACTAAGAACACTAAAAACTACTCTTACTAGGGGTATTGAGAACAGGGTACTAAGATTAAGTATACTAAGAAAAGGATACTGAGAATAGGGTAGTGAAAACAGGAAGAGATGACCGTTCCCAAAGTATCATTTTCAGCTAGGTTCCTAAGTTTCCTTGCCTGCTCCTCCTGTGATGAATCAGCTCAATTTATCACCAGCCCTTCCAGCCCATATCCCACATCTTTGAAATGACAGTTATACTACCATGTCACACCATTTTCATTGAGATTTATTCATCTTTCACAAGGATGTACCAGAACCGTTCAGGCTTGGCCCATATTTGCATAAACTTTAATTGAGGGCAAACACTCGCTAACTTTCAGCCTGAAGTTCAGCCCCGGCAACGCGGCCCCTTTCGGAGCCGGTGGCAGGCGCTGGAGCTGCGGTCGGCTGCACGAGTGGGGATTCCTTCTCCACCTCCCACTTCCCCAGACCCCAGGTGATACCTCCAGTTTGACGTTTCCTGCGCCGCCAGTCGCGGCGGCCCCACCGCAGTTCAGGGCCTGGTCGCTTTTCTTCTTCTTGTACTTGTCCTTGTACATCTTGTTGCGGTGTTTCTTGCACATCCACGGCTTGCGCTGCTTCGCCACCTGGCTGGTGGTCTCGCTGCAGCCCTCGTACGTGCAGGTCTTGCTCAGGCCGCCGCCGCCGCCGCTGCCCCGTCTCCGGGCTCCCCCGCTGCCGCCCTCACCCCCCGAGTGGGTCTCCTCGTCCTCCAGATCCTCCAAACTGGCCGTGCTCTCGCCTCCCCCCGGGGGGTCCGAAAAATTCTAATTCAGGTATCTATTTGCCTTTTATACATTTGCCTTTAACTGCAGGTGTAAATGCTGGGCAATTAGAAAAAAGTGGTTACAAGTAAAACACTTCCTTCCTGAAAAGAAGTATATCATTTTATCACTGTAAATAATTCTGAAGTGAATTAGTACTTTCGGAACATACACAGAGTCAAACGACTCCCCTTACTTTCATTCTGTAATAAGTGAGGTACTTGTTTACTGAGAACTGGAGTACTAAGAATAAAATTAACAGAGAAGGACACAGAACAGTACTAAGTACTATTAATAAGAACAGAGTACTGAGAATAGAATTGAGCATATTGCACTAAGAACACTAAAAACTACTCTTACTAGGGGTATTGAGAACAGGGTACTAAGATTAAGTATACTAAGAAAAGGATACTGAGAATAGGGTAGTGAAAACAGGAAGAGATGACCGTTCCCAAAGTATCATTTTCAGCTAGGTTCCTAAGTTTCCTTGCCTGCTCCTCCTGTGATGAATCAGCTCAATTTATCACCAGCCCTTCCAGCCCATATCCCACATCTTTGAAATGACAGTTATACTACCATGTCACACCATTTTCATTGAGATTTATTCATCTTTCACAAGGATGTACCAGAACCGTTCAGGCTTGGCCCATATTTGCATAAACTTTAATTGAGGGCAAACACTCGCTAACTTTCAGCCTGAAGTTCAGCCCCGGCAACGCGGCCCCTTTCGGAGCCGGTGGCAGGCGCTGGAGCTGCGGTCGGCTGCACGAGTGGGGATTCCTTCTCCACCTCCCACTTCCCCAGACCCCAGGTGATACCTCCAGTTTGACGTTTCCTGCGCCGCCAGTCGCGGCGGCCCCACCGCAGTTCAGGGCCTGGTCGCTTTTCTTCTTCTTGTACTTGTCCTTGTACATCTTGTTGCGGTGTTTCTTGCACATCCACGGCTTGCGCTGCTTCGCCACCTGGCTGGTGGTCTCGCTGCAGCCCTCGTACGTGCAGGTCTTGCTCAGGCCGCCGCCGCCGCCGCTGCCCCGTCTCCGGGCTCCCCCGCTGCCGCCCTCACCCCCCGAGTGGGTCTCCTCGTCCTCCAGATCCTCCAAACTGGCCGTGCTCTCGCCTCCCCCCGGGGGGTCCGAAATGTCCAGCAGGTCGGTCTCGTCCTCCCCCGCCTCCTCCTCGCCATCCCCCGCCACTTCGCACAGGTACCGAACAGGCTTGCCGGCCGCGCCGCTGCCCCCTAGAGCTGGAGCCTGCTGCTGGACGCCCTCGGCCGCAGCCTCGTCCTGCCCTCCACAGGGGTGCATCACCAGCAGCGCGAACTGCGAGGCCGCGGCCGGGACCTGGGCTGGAGCCAGGGCCTGGCTCGCGGCAGAGGCAGGGGCTCCGGGGCGGAGCGCGCCGCTGGCGGCGCCCGACCCCGTGCCTTCGGTAACACCCTGCACCTCCACGCTGCTGAGACTTCCGTGGGGCCCAGGACCCCGGCTTTAAAGCACCTGCCGGGCCCAACAGCACTTAGCAAATCAACTACGCCGGACGGCGAGTAGAATATGACCTACCTCCGTGGGGGCGCCCCACTGCGCCTGCGCGCCGGCCGCCGCCGCGTGAGCGTCTCTACGCTCCGAGGTTCTCAGGGAACCCGGCGTCTTTAAGGGGCGGGGCTGAGCGGTCGCCGAAAGGGCTGTCTGCGCAAGTACAGCTGGCGGTGGCGGGAGAGTGTTAGGCGGCGCGCGCGCATGCGCGCGCTCCCGAGTGCGGGCTCTTGAGGATTTGAGGCCATGGGCGGCCCGATGTTTTTTGACTGGAACCTTCTCTGCTTCATATGTCTCAAAGCACTCTCGTACTGGAACTCCAGCATGTAAAGTCAACGTTGTTCCTGAGCAATCTCATGTGGCGTCAGGACTTGCACTATTTCACCCCAAAATGACCGGAGTGGGAGCTGTGAGGCTGAGCTGTGGCAGGGTCATGACCAGGCCCTACTAGATAGCAGCCAGTGAAGACAGAGGCGGCCAACGTGAAAATGGTACCGCCGAGAAGAAGGAGGGGACCAGACCCTGCGCCAAGGTGTATTTGTGTGGCGAACACAGTGCTTTACTCTGAAACCTTCTTCTCTCTCTTGGAACCTGATTTATCATACGTGACCTTTGGGCTCCCCAGGTGGCTCAGGGGTGAAGAATCCACCTGCCCGTGCTGGCAACTTGGGGTGGGGTCATCCTCTGGAGGAAGAAATGGCAACCCACTCCAGTATTCTTGCCTGGGGAATTCCATCAACCAAGGAGCCTGGCGGGCTGCAGTCCATCCTGTTGCAAAGTTAGCCATTGGCGACTGAGCACACACAGCACATGGCCCTTGCTGTGACCTCTAAGGTAAGTCTTCAGTGAAGTTTTCATGAACTATAGTGATGAGATGTGTGAACAGGGGTATCTAATGGCGAATGTTAAAAAGACAGTGATCTGGGACTTCCCTGGTGGTCCAGTGGGTGGGACTCCGTGTTCCCAATGCAGGGGACCCAGGTTCGATCCCTGGTTAGGGAACTAGATCCCACATGCCACCAGCACAGCCAAATGGATAAATAAGTAAAGAAAAAAAAAAAGGACAATGATCAGTCATTCCCACCAGTTGTTATGCAATTGTTGGTCACTGAATCTTGATTCAGTCAACTATCAGAAGGTGTGGGATCCTGCCCTGTCCTGAGCAAAACTGGCAGGCAGATGCGCTCTCTGAGTTTATTTCTTCCTCCTTGTCTAGTTGGTGTTTCCAGTCCACACACATTGGAAAGGAAAGTGATGGTTACCCAACGGATGATAAATCCTCTCACATGGAAGTGTTTGGGTGTTGCTATGTGGGTGGGTCTCTAGCTACATTAAAAACATATTTTAAAAACACTTCATTGCTAAAAAAAACTTAAAAATACTAACCATCTTCTGAGCCTTCAACAAGTTAGCATGTAAAGTCAACGTTGTTCCTGAGCAATCTCATGTGGCGTCAGGACTTGCACTATTTCACCCCAAAATGACCGGAGTGGGAGCTGTGAGGCTGAGCTGTGGCAGGGTCATGACCAGGCCCTACTAGATAGCAGCCAGTGAAGACAGAGGCGGCCAACGTGAAAATGGTACCGCCGAGAAGAAGGAGGGGACCAGACCCTGCGCCAAGGTGTATTTGTGTGGCGAACACAGTGCTTTACTCTGAAACCTTCTTCTCTCTCTTGGAACCTGATTTATCATACGTGACCTTTGGGCTCCCCAGGTGGCTCAGGGGTGAAGAATCCACCTGCCCGTGCTGGCAACTTGGGGTGGGGTCATCCTCTGGAGGAAGAAATGGCAACCCACTCCAGTATTCTTGCCTGGGGAATTCCATCAACCGAGGAGCCTGGCGGGCTGCAGTCCATCCTGTTGCAAAGTTAGCCATTGGCGACTGAGCACACACAGCACATGGCCCTTGCTGTGACCTCTAAGGTAAGTCTTCAGTGAAGTTTTCATGAACTATAGTGATGAGATGTGTGAACAGGGGTATCTAATGGCGAATGTTAAAAAGACAGTGATCTGGGACTTCCCTGGTGGTCCAGTGGGTGGGACTCCGTGTTCCCAATGCAGGGGACCCAGGTTCGATCCCTGGTTAGGGAACTAGATCCCACATGCCACCAGCACAGCCAAATGGATAAATAAGTAAAGAAAAAAAAAAAGGACAATGATCAGTCATTCCCACCAGTTGTTATGCAATTGTTGGTCACTGAATCTTGATTCAGTCAACTATCAGAAGGTGTGGGATCCTGCCCTGTCCTGAGCAAAACTGGCAGGCAGATGCGCTCTCTGAGTTTATTTCTTCCTCCTTGTCTAGTTGGTGTTTCCAGTCCACACACATTGGAAAGGAAAGTGATGGTTACCCAACGGATGATAAATCCTCTCACATGGAAGTGTTTGGGTGTTGCTATGTGGGTGGGTCTCTAGCTACATTAAAAACATATTTTAAAAACACTTCATTGCTAAAAAAAACTTAAAAATACTAACCATCTTCTGAGCCTTCAACAAGTTAGTCTTTTTATGTACCTAGAGCTGATTGATGAAAGCTGGCTGGTGGAGGGTCTTGCCCAAGGGTTGATGGCTACTGACTCATCTGTGTAGTAGATGCTAAAACCAGCTATGTTTTAAGGAGAGGAAGAAGGATTGGAGTTAGACCCATTTGGGTGGTACTGTCCTGTGTGACCAGGGCTGGTTAGTAGTGACAGTCTCTGTGAGCTTCCGTTTTCTCACTGGTTGAACAGGCAGTTGGTTGTGTGTTGGAGCCAGTTGATGGAAGCCTGCTGTTATGCTTTATACTGTTATTTTAATAGTTATATTAAATTCCATAAATTAGATAGATAAATTTAATATATCAAATTACATAAATTTACAATTAAATTATGTTAAAACAAAGATTAAAAAGCTCAAAACTCATCTCTAATTGTTTTACTCTTAGCTATGCTGATAAGATGAATTATGTCAACTGTATCTGTATGTAGAAATACTGTTTGTTGGTGTGATACTGCATACCTCTTCTCAAGTCTGCATTCAGAAGTGTGTGGGTAGCTTGAAACTAGCCATGTTGGGAGTATTAACACCATGGAAATTGTCAAATGTTACAAAGTGGGACTGAAATTTACTATTGGTTGTCTGCAGACAAGAAAGTCATAGTAAAAATGTTAATGATGATTAAACTTAAGATGTTTCATGTCTGTGACTGTCATATAGTCAATACCACCCATCCCTAATTAGGGAAATATTCTTTCATTCTTTGACAACTGTCATGATTGATTTCACCAGAGAAGTTGCTTACATCAGTGAAGAACATGTAGAGTTCTGACCTGCATCTTCATTGTTTCACTTTTGTCCTTAATGTCAATAAAAATATCAGCCAACATTCATGACAGAATTACACTCTTGGTCAATAATGTGGGCAACTTCTTTGCTGTTTTAGACAGAAATCAAGTGTTTATTGTTTGAATTTGTGACACTGTTGTTGGTGAAATAATGATAAAAACTGATAGTGGATTTTGCAAGAAATGGCAAGTCACCCTGAAGTTTAAGTGTTTGGAGTTTACAGTGAAGAGCCTCATGTATTGTATAATTGATTGTAAATTGTGCGCCAAACATTCTTTATATAAGTTAACTGGTTTTAAAAAATGTATTAGCGTATCACTGAGGGCAGTACTATTTAAATCTTAGTACAGATTCCTGTTATGTGATAGTTTTCAATAGGTAACTGCAGGTGGATTTTTTTTTTTCAAGATTTATTTATTTATTTATTTTGGGCGGGGGTCGGGTTGGGGAGAGAGGGGAGTGGGCAGGCCACTTCTATTGGTCTTTCATTTCTCTATTTTCATCCGTCTTTGTTCTTTGGCTCTTGTGGGCCTCCCATCACGGTGGTGTCTGTGGTTACAGAGTGCCGACTCTGGGCGCATGCGCTCCAGCGCTCCGGTTCGGTAATTGGACACATCGGTCCAGCCGGTCCGCGGCACGTGGAATCTTCCCAGGCCAGGGATCGAACTGGCGACCCTTGCATTGCAAGGCGGTGTCCTTACCCACTGGACCACCAGGGGAAGCCCCAGGTGGATTTTTTTACGTTTTATTGATATACGATTTACGTGCCATTCTTTATGGTAAGTGAACAGTTAATGGTTTTTACTGAACTTACAGACCTGTGAAAAGATTAGCACATTCCAGTTTTAGAACGTTTTTATCACCCTGTATCTTAGATCCTTCTGTCTACTCTCAGTCAGCCCTTGCTCCTTTTCCCAGCCCCAGGAAGGCACTAATCTACTTAGCGTCACTACATTTGCCTTTTGTGGGCATTTTATATAAATGTAATCAGATAATACATGATCTTTTGTACATGGCTTCTCTCACTTAAGATAATGCTTTTTAAATTCATCTGCTTTGTTAATTACATCAGTAGTTTCTTTTTATTGCAGAATATTATATCATTGTGTTGTTTATCTGTTCACCAGTTGGAGGACATTTGGATTCTTTTCAACTATGTTCCATAACAGCAACAATTTATTATCTAGAACCTAGCCTGTAATGGACCTTTTTTTAACAAATTGTGTGTTGGTGAAATAATGATAAAAACTGATAGTGGATTTTGCAAGAAATGGCAAGTCACCCTGAAGTTTAAGTGTTTGGAGTTTACAGTGAAGAGCCTCATGTATTGTATAATTGATTGTAAATTGTGCGCCAAACATTCTTTATATAAGTTAACTGGTTTTAAAAAATGTATTAGCGTATCACTGAGGGCAGTACTATTTAAATCTTAGTACAGATTCCTGTTATGTGATAGTTTTCAATAGGTAACTGCAGGTGGATTTTTTTTTTTCAAGATTTATTTATTTATTTATTTTGGGCGGGGGTCGGGTTGGGGAGAGAGGGGAGTGGGCAGGCCACTTCTATTGGTCTTTCATTTCTCTATTTTCATCCGTCTTTGTTCTTTGGCTCTTGTGGGCCTCCCATCACGGTGGTGTCTGTGGTTACAGAGTGCCGACTCTGGGCGCATGCGCTCCAGCGCTCCGGTTCGGTAATTGGACACATCGGTCCAGCCGGTCCGCGGCACGTGGAATCTTCCCAGGCCAGGGATCGAACTGGCGACCCTTGCATTGCAAGGCGGTGTCCTTACCCACTGGACCACCAGGGGAAGCCCCAGGTGGATTTTTTTACGTTTTATTGATATACGATTTACGTGCCATTCTTTATGGTAAGTGAACAGTTAATGGTTTTTACTGAACTTACAGACCTGTGAAAAGATTAGCACATTCCAGTTTTAGAACGTTTTTATCACCCTGTATCTTAGATCCTTCTGTCTACTCTCAGTCAGCCCTTGCTCCTTTTCCCAGCCCCAGGAAGGCACTAATCTACTTAGCGTCACTACATTTGCCTTTTGTGGGCATTTTATATAAATGTAATCAGATAATACATGATCTTTTGTACATGGCTTCTCTCACTTAAGATAATGCTTTTTAAATTCATCTGCTTTGTTAATTACATCAGTAGTTTCTTTTTATTGCAGAATATTATATCATTGTGTTGTTTATCTGTTCACCAGTTGGAGGACATTTGGATTCTTTTCAACTATGTTCCATAACAGCAACAATTTATTATCTAGAACCTAGCCTGTAATGGACTCTCATATTATTTCCTGAATGAATATATTAACAAATGAATGAGTCAGAGTGAAAGAAAGAATCTGGATGGACACAAGACTTTTGGGTTCTAGGCCGAGCTCATGTCAGTGCGACTGACCAGGTGGGGACCAGGAGTCTCTGGGCTTTAGTTTCTCAGCTATAATATGATCAAATTGACCTAAATGATCTGTAAGCGCTTTCATAAATTTAGAATATGATATACTGTAACGGTCCATGTTTAGGCCCACTTCTTGGGATTTTGATTCCATTGGCCTGGTATGAGATTGGGCATGCATATTTTTATAAAGCTCTCTAAGTAACTCTAATAAGTAGTCAGGATTGAGAATGATTGATTTACCTGATATAGCTAAAATGTAACCTAGTAGATTTATGTATGTAAACAGATGTCCTAGCTCTGTAACTCACTAATATACCATGCTTGTCACCGACCCATAAGATTTTGCGTATACTTTTTAAATGATAGAAACTCAGATTACAGTCAATGCAAAATTTTAACAATATTTCTATGGTTAGTATTTCATGTAGATTCTGTCCATTTAAATTTTCTTTGAAGACTTACTATTGTATAAATTCTAGGGGGTGCATTTTCATTTCCTCTATTTCTTTTCTTTTTCTCCATAACTATGCACAATCTTTCTTCTTTGTTTATGAAAACACTGCTTATATATTATCAAAATAGTTCCTTTAAATGGGAAGCTGAGATGAAGAAGTGAAATTTTTATTTCATGGTGGGAACTATGAGCTTTAAGATTTATTCAGTTGATGCATCATTCTTTTTTTCTTTTTTTAAACTGTATTCCCATGGTACATGGGAATTTCCGTGTCGTGAAGTTCACCTACTTAAAGTATACAATTCATGTTTTAAAATATGTTTGTGGAGTTGGGCGACCATCACCATTATCTAATTTTGGAGCATATCCAATTCAAAAAGGAACCTTGCACCTATTAGCAGTCATCACCTATTCTCTCTCTCCCCTCCCCCAGCCCTTGGCAATCACTAGTCTACTTTCTGAGTCTACTGATTTGCATGTTTTTGACATTTCATTAAATAGTATCATACAATATGTGGTCTTCTCTTATTTTTTCCCTCTCCAAGCCTTTTTAAAAATTTGATTTTTTTTTTTTCATTTAGCATACCAGTCATTATCACTCATTCTTTCAATAATCATTTATTGAGCTTCAGTCAGCACATTGCTACACAGTGTTATAGGCCCTGGAAATACCAAGATAAATAAAACACTCTTCTTTCAAGTAACTTAGAATAGTGGTCCTTGAGACTGTGTATTAAGTCAGGATTTTCCAGAAAAACAGAACTAATAGGATATATATGCATCAAGAACAAAAAAGAATAGGTGTGTCACTCATTATCCACTTCTACAAGAGTTAAGTCACCACTCATTGCCACTGCCCACCAACAGTGCACCCTGAGAGGAATTCAGGATGCAAAACAGGATGAGGATGATTAGATATATATCTCAGGAAGATTTTTAATGACCTCAGATTCTTGCTCCTCCCCATACACAGAAAATCTCTGAAATTATTAACTTGAGACATCTGTTCTTTGTGATTAGCAATAATTTTTTACCAAGTGTGTTTCCAACTGCATGTATTTCCCAGCCAAAAAATTCAGATATATGTTGGCTCCTCCCCTAATTCTGGGGAGTAGTTTCTCAGAAGTCTGGGTTAAAGTCCTCACTAAGTCCCTGAATAAAACTGGAAGTCACTGTTCTCCTGGTGTGCATTCTTCTTTAAATCAACAATGGATATGCAAGAGGAGATTTATTATAGGAATTGGCTCACACAGTTATGGAGGCTGAGAAGTCCCATGATCATCTGCAGTGTCGAGAAACCTGGTGGTGTACTCAGTCCAAGCCCAGAGACCTGAGAACCAGGAGCACTGATATCCTGGAGCAGGAGAGATGGATGACCTAGCTTGAGTAGAGGGAGCAAATCCACACTCTCTCAGGCATTTTGTGCCATTCAGTCCCTCCATAGATGTTGTGATGCTTACCCACATTGGTGAGAGCTGTCCTCTTTACTCAGCCAGTTGATTTAAATGCTGATTTCTTCTAGAAATGCTCTCACAGACACATCCAGAAACAATGTTTTTCCAGCTGTTTGTACAGCTCTCAGCTCAGTCAAGTTAATACATAAAATTAACTATCGCACCCTAAGATCTGAAAGCCCCTCTTATTTTACCAAATATTTTATAAAATCCCTTACCTATCCCCAAATGAACTTCACACTATATTATATTATTATATTAAATTAATACAATGTACTCATGCACGTAATTTAAGAATAAGCATTGTCTTGAGGGGCAGGGAGAAATGGGGAATTGTTTTTTTTTATTTTCTGTATTTATTTATTTTTGGCTATTCTGGGTTTTCACTGCTGCTGCAAGCTCTTCTCTAGTTGCAGGGTGTGGGGGCTACTCTCTAGCTGAGGTGAGCAGACTTCTTGCTGCAGTGACTTGTCAACAGTTGTGACTCACAGGCTTAATTGCTCTGCAGCACGTGAGATGCTCCCAGATCAGAGGTTGAACCCATGTCTCCTGCATTGGCAGGCGAACTTCTTCACCAATGAGCTACCAGGGAAGCCCAGGAGTGGGTAGTTGTTTAACAAGTATAGTGTTTGAGTTTTTGAAGATAGAAATGTTCAGGAAGTTGATTTATACAACAATGTGAATGTATTTAACACTACTAAACTGTACATTTAGATATGACATGCCACATTTAAAAATGGCTAAGGTGGAAATTTCTTAGGAGTATTTTAGCAGAGTTTTTTTTTTTTTTTTTTAAAGCAGCATTGCCTTAAATGTAATATAAAGAAAACATAAAAAGTATTTATAATCAAATAATGTATGCATTGAACAGGTTAGTTTTCAGGCAGTTAGGCTGGAAAATAGATTGATCTAGCCAGATGTTTTTATCTGTTCAAAATGGACAAGAAGGTTAGAAGTCATTTTGTACAAGGGGAACAGGACAAAGAGAGAGCAGAGACATTGGAGGACCCCAGAATAGAAATAATTTAGGATAAGTTAAAACAGGTCATTTGCATATAATAAGGGGGAAACAATTAATTGAAGAAGAGAAAATACTCAAAGACAAATTAGGGGCTTCCAAAGGAAGGAAATATGAAGAATGAGTTGGACGTTATTTATGAATGAAGGACAAAATAATTTTTTCTGTATTATGACATGGTACTAAAAGATTATCTCAGATAACATTTCTTCTGTCTAAAAATCTTTACTGAGTACTGCATCTAGCCTCTAGAACTTAAAAACATGTGTAAGACCATCCTTAATAAGCAAAACGTATAAAGAATAGACAGGAAAAAGAAACAGCCATGCGAGAGGCTGTGGAGAGATTGTGCCTGACCTCTGCGGACTCAGTCAGAATTAAATAGAAGAAAAAATAACCAAAAAATAGAGTTTCCCTGGTAGCTCAGTGGTAAAAAGTTTGCCTGCCAGTGCAGGAGGCACAGGTTGAATCCCTAATCCGGGAAGATCCCACATGCTGTGGAGCAGCTAAGCCCATGAGCCACAACTATGGAGCCTGTGCACTAGAGCCTCGGAGCCGCAACTATGGAGCCCATGTGCTGCAGCTCCTGAAGCCCGTGTGCCCTGGAGCCCGAGTTCCACAGCAAGATAAGTCCCTGCAACAAGAAGCCTGCTCACCTCAACTAGAGAGTAGCCCCACTCCCTGCAACTAGAGAAGAGCCTGCAGCAGCAGTGAAAACCCAGAATAGCCAAAAATAAATAAATTTTAAAAGCTTTTAAAAAACACGAAATAAATACTTAGTTTCAATATGTAAGTTTCACAGTATAAATATTGTAGTACTTAGAAAATTTTAAGTTACATAAAAATAGGAAATGTCGGGGCTTCCCTGGTGGTCCAGTGGGTAAGGACACCGCCTTGCAGTGCAGGGGGCGCCGGTTCGATCCCTGGCCTGGGAAGATCCCACGTGCCGTGGAGCGGCTGGACCGATGTGTCCAATCACCGAGCCGGAGCTCTGGAGTGCATGCTCCCAGAGCCGGTGCTCTGCGACAACAGAGGCCACTGTGATGGGAGGCCCACAAGGGCCAAAGAACAAAGATGGCTGAAAATAGACAAATGAAAGACCAAAAGAAGTAGCCCGCCTGCTCCCCTCCCTCCCCACCCCCCCAAAATAAATAAATAAATCTTTAAAAAAAATAGGAAATGTTTGAAAACAATATCTTTCATTATAATTCAACATGTCTGTTCCCTGTCTGTGTTTTAATATTTTGTACTTTTAATATTTTAAAGTTAGTTTAAAGTGTCCTATAGACTTTTACAGTATGTGCATGGACTGAAACCATTCTCAACTATATAGATGGTAGGAAGTGCTGCCGTAATTTCTTTTCTAAAAAGTGGGTTTGAAAATCTTAGCTGGATCCCAAACCTTTTTAATTAGACTGATTAAATCATTCTTTGTCCTCTTAAGTTCTTTTGAAGCTCAATTAATTTTTCTTGAAAATGCTGGCTAACATGTTCCACATCTGCTTAAAACCACCCCATCTGGTATTGTAAAATGTTAACTGATCTTTAAATCTCATCATCATAGCTCCCACATGAGAGCAGTCTATTTCTGAGTTGGTATCCTTTCATCTCTCCTCATGTCAGACTGTGCTGCAAAGCTGGAAACTATAAAAATCCTCAGTGAACACGGTTATTTTAAAATATTTGATTTGTCTTAAAAGCCAAGAAAATTTCCTGTAATCTGATTGATCCCCTTTCTTTTAAGAGGGTCACAATAATTTGGGGCTTCCCTAGTGTCTCATTATTCTTGCCTGGAGAATCCTATGAACAGAGAAGCCTGGTAGGCTACAGACAGTGGGTTTGCAAAGAGTCAAATGTGACTGAAGCGACTTAACACTGTGGCTTAGTGGTAAAGAACCTGCCTGCCAGTACAGGAGTCACAGGAGAGTTGGCTTTAATGCCTGGGTTGGGAAGATCCCCTAGAAGAGGAAATGGCAACCCACTTCAGTACTCTTGCCTGGAGAATCCATGGACAGAGGAACCTCTTGGGTTACAGTCCATGGAGTCACAAAGAGTCAGACATGACTGACCACGAAGCAAAGGCACGTGCATATATTTTGGCAATATCTGACTGCTCTTCCTTACCTACGTTATTGCATTAGTAATGGGGGCAGAATGAACCTCTCAGACCTCCTAGGTGAGCAAATAGGAAGGACAGGCATCACCTAGGATGTATTCTTGCCAAAAATATTTAACATGAATCAAATGAAGCCTATAATTTCCTGTTTATAGGAGAGGAAGGGAGGAATAAGTTAAACCACAAATGAGGAGACACTCAGAAACATGTAGAATGTGAAAATTCTAAAAGATAACTGGTCTTGTGGAAAAAGGTCAATTAAAACATTTTTTTAAAAAAAATAGGGTTGAAAATTTTTTTTGGATTAAAAGAAACTGAAGATTCACACAAGAAATAAATGCAGCTTGTGAAATGATTAGAAACAACAACAAAAATCAATAATAAAAAGTGCCTTGGGGACAACTGGAGACACTTGAATATGGACTGAATATTAGGTGACATTAATTATTTTGATATTTTTTGGATGTGATAATGTTATTGTGGTTATGTATGAGGATATTCTTATATTTTGGAAATTTATGCTTAGAATACAGGGATGAAGTGGCATAATATGTATATTTTACTTTGAAGTGTTTTAGCAAACATGCATACATATAGGAAGCAAATTATGGCAAAATAATTACTGAATTTAGGCAGTTGAGGATAAGGCTGTTTATTGCTCTAGTTTTTCAGTTTTTCTGTATATTTAAAAATAGGCATGCTGCTGTTCCTGTTTAGTTGCTCAGTCATGTCCAACTCTTTGCAACTCCAGGGACTGTAACCCATTAGACTTCTCTGTCCATGGAATTTCCCAGGAAAAAAATACTGGAGTGGGTTGCTATTTCCTATTCCAGGGTATCTTCCTGGCCTAGGGATCGAACTCAAATCTCCTGCTTGGTGGACGAATTCTTTACAACTGAGCCACCTGGGAAACCCCAAAATATGCATATTAATATACAAAATATAAAAAAATTATAAATTGAATAAACAGAAAGACCTTTGAAAATATAGTTTTAAAGATAAACCTCACTGTTTTGCAGTATTTCAAATTTGATATTTGTTTTTTCATTGATTATATCAAAATTCCAGGGCTTCCCTGGTGGTCCAGTGGGTAAGGACACCGCCTTGCAGTGCAAGGGGCGCCAGTTCGATCCCTGGCCTAGGAAGATCCCACGTGCTGCGGAGCAGCTGGACAGATGTGTCCAGTTGCCGAGCCGGAGCTCTGGAGCGCATGCGCCCAGAGCCGGTGCTCTGCGACAACAGAGGCCACTGTGATGGGAGGCCCACGCGGGCCAAAGAACAAAAATGGATGAAAACAGATAAATGAAACACCAATGGAAGTGGCCTGCCCACCCCCCTCCCTCCCCACCTCATCCCCCCAAAATAAGTAAATAATAATAATTAAAAAAAAAAAATTCCACAAAAGTCTATAATGTGAGCCAAGTCTTTAAAAAAGAATCTTGAAGAACAATTTTGTTTGGATAGAACATTCAAACTCTTCATTGACATTTGATAAATTATGGGCAATCTGTCATTGAAGATATTACTTTTAAACATTAATTGACCCATATTCTGTTTCTTTAAAATTCCTGGTATTGTAAGGATTGATAATGAATAAGGAAATGATTTTTTAACTTTGAAGTGTTATAGCAAACATGCATACATATAGGAAGCAAATTATGGCAAAATAATTACTGAATTTAGGCAGTTGAGGATAAGGCTGTTTATTGCTCTAGTTTTTCAGTTTTTCTGTATATTTAAAAATAGGCATGCTGCTGTTCCTGTTTAGTTGCTCAGTCATGTCCAACTCTTTGCAACTCCAGGGACTGTAACCCATTAGACTTCTCTGTCCATGGAATTTCCCAGGAAAAAAATACTGGAGTGGGTTGCTATTTCCTATTCCAGGGTATCTTCCTGGCCTAGGGATCGAACTCAAATCTCCTGCTTGGTGGACGAATTCTTTACAACTGAGCCACCTGGGAAACCCCAAAATATGCATATTAATATACAAAATATAAAAAAATTATAAATTGAATAAACAGAAAGACCTTTGAAAATATAGTTTTAAAGATAAACCTCACTGTTTTGCAGTATTTCAAATTTGATATTTGTTTTTTCATTGATTATATCAAAATTCCAGGGCTTCCCTGGTGGTCCAGTGGGTAAGGACACCGCCTTGCAGTGCAAGGGGCGCCAGTTCGATCCCTGGCCTAGGAAGATCCCACGTGCTGCGGAGCAGCTGGACAGATGTGTCCAGTTGCCGAGCCGGAGCTCTGGAGCGCATGCGCCCAGAGCCGGTGCTCTGCGACAACAGAGGCCACTGTGATGGGAGGCCCACGCGGGCCAAAGAACAAAAATGGATGAAAACAGATAAATGAAACACCAATGGAAGTGGCCTGCCCACCCCCCTCCCTCCCCACCTCATCCCCCCAAAATAAGTAAATAATAATAATTAAAAAAAAAAAAATTCCACAAAAGTCTATAATGTGAGCCAAGTCTTTAAAAAAGAATCTTGAAGAACAATTTTGTTTGGATAGAACATTCAAACTCTTCATTGACATTTGATAAATTATGGGCAATCTGTCATTGAAGATATTACTTTTAAACATTAATTGACCCATATTCTGTTTCTTTAAAATTCCTGGTATTGTAAGGATTGATAATGAATAAGGAAATGACTTTTTAAAAACATTTGTTGCTTTTTTATTAAATTGGCTCTGAACTAACATTACTGATGCTCCATCTGTTAAATACGCAATGATGTTGGAAAAAGGGCTTTTTAAAAAAGTAATTTTGAAGATTTCAAATATTGAAAATTCTTTTGTATTCATTGTCAGTCATTTGGAAAGTAACACTTTTTCTACATTTTTTTCTAGTCTTGGAAACTTTACATGTCCAAATAGTAAAGCTCCTTTATCATAAAGGATGCTTTCATCTACTCATTAACATTATGCAGTTGATTTTAGTATCTTTTGTAACCTTTTTAAAGCATCATTGCAATGGAATAAAGGAAATGATTTAATATGATTTTTTCATCCTTTTTGTAGTTATCTTTTTAGAACTAAGAGTAATTTTTCTTGACTATTGTGTGGCATGCCATATTTTGTGATCATTTATGTTCTTAATGTAGACAAAAATGAGATCTGTCTTCTACATAGAACACTGTCAAACAATCCAATAACAGTATTGCAGTTTTTAGTGTTCTTTAAATATCAGAAATATATATATATGTGTATTTTTATGTATCATTTCCAATTTGATCAACATGTTCCTTTGTAAAATGTTCACTTAATCTTGATGTGTTCATTGGCTTAATTAGAAAAAGTGCATTGGCAGAGTCAGTACATTGGTGACTGTTCATTTCTACAAAAAACTGTAAAACCCAGCTTCACATATTTAACTGAATATTTGCCCATATTTAAAATTTATACTTGACATTTTGAAAGAAGATCTAAATGAGGAAATCTGTACATTTACTTAGAATCACCATGATTTTCTAGCTACAAATGCAGATTGATTCATTCAGTTGTGTTCCCTAGACACAGTATTTTTAAATGATCAGCCTTTTTATTTGCCTTGGGTCAGCAACAGTTTATTTCAGTTATTTCACTAGTGTAACCTAAGAAGATGGCATTTTTTTTTTTTTTCTCACTACAGATGCTCACATATTCTTGTTGTAAATCTACCATCCTTTTATGGTTAAATCTGTGATTGCAGTCTGAAGTCTAAAGCCTTGGTTTGAACTCATTAAATTAACAAATTCAGGCCAACTTGAGTTTACACAATTGAAGGTGACTCAAGACTGCTGACAAGTCACATGAATTTAAGATTAATCCCTCTGACTCTGATTATAGAACAGAATTTGTGCGTAAGATCTGATCTTACTTACCTGAGCTTAATGTTAACAATTTAAAGCTAGAATCTCACATGCTATTGCTTAGTGACTCATGTGGAACCTAACATCTTTTCTGACTTGGATGAAAACCACAGTAGAAGCAGAAAAATATGCTGCTGAAACTCTGTCTTTCAAGCCAAAACTTCACCTTTCCTTTAAGGCTCTAAGGCGCTCTCCTGAGGGTTTAATTCCTGCATCAGCCCTATCTTTGGGCACAGATGTACTTGGGCATGTGTTGTTCAAATGTCTTCTCTAGCTACCCACAAAATAAATTCTATCTCAACCTAGGTTTGCTTGCTAAGGCCTATATGGCTAATGTTATAGGTCACCAGGATCACCTAAAGTGGTCAGTGCCTTAATGTAGACAAAAATGAGATCTGTCTTCTACATAGAACACTGTCAAACAATCCAATAACAGTATTGCAGTTTTTAGTGTTCTTTAAATATCAGAAATATATATATATGTGTATTTTTATGTATCATTTCCAATTTGATCAACATGTTCCTTTGTAAAATGTTCACTTAATCTTGATGTGTTCATTGGCTTAATTAGAAAAAGTGCATTGGCAGAGTCAGTACATTGGTGACTGTTCATTTCTACAAAAAACTGTAAAACCCAGCTTCACATATTTAACTGAATATTTGCCCATATTTAAAATTTATACTTGACATTTTGAAAGAAGATCTAAATGAGGAAATCTGTACATTTACTTAGAATCACCATGATTTTCTAGCTACAAATGCAGATTGATTCATTCAGTTGTGTTCCCTAGACACAGTATTTTTAAATGATCAGCCTTTTTATTTGCCTTGGGTCAGCAACAGTTTATTTCAGTTATTTCACTAGTGTAACCTAAGAAGATGGCATTTTTTTTTTTTTCTCACTACAGATGCTCACATATTCTTGTTGTAAATCTACCATCCTTTTATGGTTAAATCTGTGATTGCAGTCTGAAGTCTAAAGCCTTGGTTTGAACTCATTAAATTAACAAATTCAGGCCAACTTGAGTTTACACAATTGAAGGTGACTCAAGACTGCTGACAAGTCACATGAATTTAAGATTAATCCCTCTGACTCTGATTATAGAACAGAATTTGTGCGTAAGATCTGATCTTACTTACCTGAGCTTAATGTTAACAATTTAAAGCTAGAATCTCACATGCTATTGCTTAGTGACTCATGTGGAACCTAACATCTTTTCTGACTTGGATGAAAGCCACAGTAGAAGCAGAAAAATATGCTGCTGAAACTCTGTCTTTCAAGCCAAAACTTCACCTTTCCTTTAAGGCTCTAAGGCGCTCTCCTGAGGGTTTAATTCCTGCATCAGCCCTATCTTTGGGCACAGATGTACTTGGGCATGTGTTGTTCAAATGTCTTCTCTAGCTACCCACAAAATAAATTCTATCTCAACCTAGGTTTGCTTGCTAAGGCCTATATGGCTAATGTTATAGGTCACCAGGATCACCTAAAGTGGTCAGTGCCTTCAGCCAAGGCAACATAGAGGAACCCTTGCCTGTATACAAAGCCACCAAATCAAGATCTTCATGCAGCTGATGCTTAATCTCACACAGGCTGAAGCAGCTAAGAGCTAACTTCATGAAAAATCAAGCATCAGATATTAGCTGTGAAAAACTCTTAAAAGATTTAAAATCCTCACATGACCTGAGCTTGGTATAGTCCTCCAAAACCTGAAATTATCCCAATCAATCCCTCCAGCCTCCAGAAGCCTCAATTTCCATATGTTTTAGTCTTGGTCTTCAAATTCCTTCAGGTGTGTGGCAACAGTGAAATTCCTGATAACCAAACCCAAGGACTAGATCTGGGTTTGCCCATCCTGAATAATCCCTGAACTCCCCTTTTCTCTTCCCTTCCTAGGGGGCAAGGCCTCTAGGCCAAGGCTAAGAGAGGCCCAGAGCACATGTTTTCAGCAGGCAGGCAGACATGGAAGAGGGTAGGGAAGGGCTGAGCTCCAGCTCCCAAATCTGCCACTTGGATTATTCATTCCTCCTCCCACTCCATGAGTGAGAGGCCAAGGGTATCTGGGACCTGGAAAGAAATATGAAGCAAAGTAGACACCCTGCACCCTACTCATATGTGCACTCAGTTTAGGAGATTATAATGGTATTCATAGCTTTTTTATAGTATAATATGCTGAAAGGAAATCTTTAATGCTAGAACAAAGAGTTTGAAGTTAACTTATTAGCTCTGATACATCATTAGAGTTTTAAAACAGGAAAGTAAAAATAATCAGAATTTAATATGGAAATGGTACATAGTCAGAAGGTGTGAAGAAACTAGTTCGGAGGTTAAGGGAATTTTTAAGTAAGAAGAAAGATTCAACGTATAGCCAGTAGGAATGAAAAGACTGAGGGGGACTTACATGGTTGTCCAGTGACTAAGACTCCATGCTGTCTGCATAGGGACCTGGGTTAGATCCCTGGTCCAGCAACTAGATCCCACATGCCACATGATCCCACATGCTACAGTTAAGACCTGGTGCAGCCAAATAAATAAATGCATATTTTAAAAAATGAGGGGGCGGATTTAAAAATTTCTTCACATGCAGAAAATCTGATTAATGAGCAGCTAAGGAAAGGCAGGGAGAGGGGCAAGTTTACTGCTAGTTGATAAGGTCTGAATGCTGGTAATGAGAAAGGGTGGAACCACTAGTGACTGAGGAAGATGAGAGAGTGATTTTGAGGATACGGGGATGATGAGTTCTCATCTGGTTATTTTGTCATCTTAAGGTATTTTGGAAACCTTACCAAAAAAAAAAGATACAGATGGCAAAGGTCAAGATCATGGGAAAGGAAGCTACGAATCACTGGAGACCACGTTATTACAATGAATGAGATTCAAATCGAGGCTAATAACACAGTTTTCAGGTGGATAGCATAGATCATGTCAGTTATTTGGAGGGGTGGGGAACACAGTTTTTGCAAATAAGCTTTTTATTATTATTATTCTGATATTTTGGCTCTCTTGGCTAGTCTCCCAAACCAGTTATCAGAGTCCATTCATCCTAAATTGATTTCCTCCCTGGAGCCCCACTATGCTTCTCCAGAACTCATAGCTGTTACCTTGGTTGGGCCACTCCTGTTCTGGAGAGATCCATGCAGCAGCCTCCAATTAGTCTTCCTCCAGTTCTGTCTTCACATGGCATCGTCAGCGACCAACGAAAACCAGGTGCAACATCAAGAGGGATATCCCTGGTGGCTCAGCGGTAAAGAATTCACCTGCAGTGCGGGAGATTTGCAGGAGATGCATGTTTGACCCCTGAGTTTGGTTTTCCTGTACTTTAGTTCTTGACTTTGAATTGCCTTAAGTCAGTAAGGTATCCACAAGGTGTTTAATTTGCATAAGAACACACTTGGGCTGGGAATAGAATTCTTAGCTACATTCATGCTCATGCTTAGTTGTGTCTGACTCTTTGTGACCTTTTGGGTTATAGCCTGTCTGGCTTCTCTGTCCATGGAGTCTTTAAGGCAAGAATACTGGAGTGGGTAGACAATATTTCCTTCTCCAGGGGATCTTCCCAACCCAAGGATCAAGCCCATGTCTCCTGCATTGCAGGTGGAGTCTTTACACACTGAGCCTTTGGGGAAGACTCCTTCCAAATCTTTACAACAGTTTCTTTTTTAGATTATTTATTTGACTGTATCAGGTCTTATCTGCCGCACATGGGATTTTTGTTGCATCACATGGGATCTTTGGTTTTGACATCTAGACTTTCTAGTTGCCGTACGAACTCCAGAGCATGTGGATTTCAGTAGTTTTGATGTGTGGACTTAGTTGCTCTGAGGCATGTGGGATCCAGTTCCTCAACCAGGGAATCAGACCCATGTCTCCTGCATTGCAAGGGGATTCTTAACCACTGGACCACCAGAGAAGTCCCTACAAATTTGCCATTATCTTTAGGAACTCAGTGTTGCAGGAAAGTCTGGGGAACGATCTTAATTTTGATCCCTTTAAAGAAGGCTACTTTTCCTGCTTTCTTCTTGGATATTTGCAGGATTTTGATTAATTAATTAAAATTTTGACAAGGCATATAGGCCTACAAATTCACTTTGACTATTATGAGTCCATTCATCCTAAATTGATTTCCTCCCTGGAGCCCCACTATGCTTCTCCAGAACTCATAGCTGTTACCTTGGTTGGGCCACTCCTGTTCTGGAGAGATCCATGCAGCAGCCTCCAATTAGTCTTCCTCCAGTTCTGTCTTCACATGGCATCGTCAGCGACCAACGAAAACCAGGTGCAACATCAAGAGGGATATCCCTGGTGGCTCAGCGGTAAAGAATTCACCTGCAGTGCGGGAGATTTGCAGGAGATGCATGTTTGACCCCTGAGTTTGGTTTTCCTGTACTTTAGTTCTTGACTTTGAATTGCCTTAAGTCAGTAAGGTATCCACAAGGTGTTTAATTTGCATAAGAACACACTTGGGCTGGGAATAGAATTCTTAGCTACATTCATGCTCATGCTTAGTTGTGTCTGACTCTTTGTGACCTTTTGGGTTATAGCCTGTCTGGCTTCTCTGTCCATGGAGTCTTTAAGGCAAGAATACTGGAGTGGGTAGACAATATTTCCTTCTCCAGGGGATCTTCCCAACCCAAGGATCAAGCCCATGTCTCCTGCATTGCAGGTGGAGTCTTTACACACTGAGCCTTTGGGGAAGACTCCTTCCAAATCTTTACAACAGTTTCTTTTTTAGATTATTTATTTGACTGTATCAGGTCTTATCTGCCGCACATGGGATTTTTGTTGCATCACATGGGATCTTTGGTTTTGACATCTAGACTTTCTAGTTGCCGTACGAACTCCAGAGCATGTGGATTTCAGTAGTTTTGATGTGTGGACTTAGTTGCTCTGAGGCATGTGGGATCCAGTTCCTCAACCAGGGAATCAGACCCATGTCTCCTGCATTGCAAGGGGATTCTTAACCACTGGACCACCAGAGAAGTCCCTACAAATTTGCCATTATCTTTAGGAACTCAGTGTTGCAGGAAAGTCTGGGGAACGCATCTTAATTTTGATCCCCTTTAAAGAAGGCTACTTTTCCTGCTTTCTTCTTGGATATTTGCAGGATTTTGATTAATTAATTAAAATTTTTGACAAGGCATATCTAGGTAGGGGCATTTCAAATTAATTTCAAATTCACTTTGACTATTATGAGTCAGTGTTTATATTGGCTGTTCTTTTGTTGTTGTTGACATTTTATGTTCATACTGTTATATCATTGTATCAGTTGAGGTAAGACCAGAGAGGCAAAACTAGTGAGGGTATTATTTATCTTTGGGAATTGGTTATGTAGTAGCTAGACTTCAAGGTGGCCCAGCCAGTGATCCCTGGTGTTTGTGCCTTTGTGTAAACCCATCCACAGTGTACTAGTCTTGGTCCCTATGAGCAACAGAGCATAGTGGAAGTGATAACACAAGACTTTCAAGTCCAGAAGGACACGGTTGCTTCTGCCTGTTCTCTTGGATCACTCACTGGGGGAAACTGGCCATT
The DNA here is from genome assembly GCA_022376925.1 of Tragulus kanchil. Lineage (NCBI taxonomy): Eukaryota > Metazoa > Chordata > Mammalia > Artiodactyla > Tragulidae > Tragulus > Tragulus kanchil. Next base: position 67,445,453 of record JAIOJX010000003.1, on the reverse strand, counting down.
GTGTTGTGAGTGCACTTGAACAGGAGAGATGAGGGACTGGCTCCTACCCGTGACCAGCACCAGATTCCCGAGTGAACCACGTTAGATACAGAGACCCCCGTCACAGTTAAACCTCTGGGTCAGGGATTGGCCGACTGACTCCCCATGCCGATCAGCCTGCTACCTATTTTTTATAAACATAGCTATCTGGAGGGTACAGCTGCAACCATTTGTAAATGTATTATCCATGAATGCTTTTGCCCCTTGTCATAAAAGTGGAGGAGTTGAAACAGAAACTCTGTGGCCCCCAAAACTGACAATATTTGTTATCTGGCCTTTAGAGGAAAAGTTTGCATGCTGCTGCTGGCATCTTGATCACAAGCTCATGGGACAGAAACACCCACTGAAACACTGTCAGATTGCTGGTCCACAAACACATGTGAAACAGGAAGCGTTTGTCATGGGCCATGGATAACAAATACGTTGACCTTTTATCATTGTGGGAGCTGATTAGAGAGTCTGTGTGGGTTGGTGTTTCTTTACCTGGTGCTGGGACTTGGCGTGCAGGGAACAGGGGGCTGGGAAGGGAAGAAGGATGTGAACTGGCACCAGTAAGGCTGAACTGAAGCCCCCAGGGATGGGCGAGGATGCATATTCCCGCCTCCAAGGTTCCAGCTGTGATTATGAGGCTGTCCTATATGAGGCGCTGATGCTCCTTGTCAAGGAGGAAAAACCTTGTCCCTGACTTGAATGTTGGAAAAGACGAACAAGGATCCTAAAGGAGCTGAGCATTGTGGGCCCCACTCTGGCCTCTTGTCAGCCAGGTGAAATGATGTGCTTGAGTGCCTTGTGCCCTGCCCCAATCTTTTGAGGATAAAAAGATGGCCCCTACTTCACTTCTGCCTTGTGAATCTTGAGCAAAATGTCCCTGGTTGCCTGTGCTGACACAGAACAAAGCAGGGAAAAGAGTCTAGGGAATATAATCTCCAGCATACCCATCCACTGTACTTTTTTATCCTCAAAGGGTCAACACTTTTATTTAATTAGCATCATTATTAGGTGATATGGACTTTCCCAGGTGGTGCTGTGCTGTGTGCTATGCTTAGTCACTCAGTTGTGTCTGACTCTTGGTGACTTCATGGACTGTAACCAGGCAGGCTCCTCTGTCCATGGGAATTCTCCAGGCAAGAATACTGGAGTGGGTTGCCATACCCTCCTCTGGGAGGTTTTCCCAACCCAGGGATCGAGCCCAGGTCTCCCACATTGCAGGTGAGCCACCAGGGTGGTAGAGAATCTGCCTGCCAATGCAGGAGACACAGGTGAGTTCCTGGAGGAGGAAATGTCACCGCACGTATTCTTGACTGGGGAATTCCATGGGCAGAGGAGCCTGGTGGACTACACTCCATGGGGACTCAAAAAGTTGGACACAACTAAGTGACTGAGAACACACACATTAGGTCATATGTCTTTCTCCTCCACTCCCAATTGCAAGTGGTTTGAAAAACAGTGTCCCAAAGATCTGACCCAGTCTGCAGTTGTTTCAGGGCTTCTGAAGACATAACACACAGTCCCTCTACTCTGTGACTCTGGTATTACTAGGTAAGGACTTCCTATGTAGAGACTGATGTGTTTTCAGTATTGCTAGGTTGTGTCCACCCTTCTAGAACAAAAGAGAAAACACCAGAGGCAGCCATGTGCCAAAATCTTTGGTCCAAATGCTGTAGAGCCTCAGGCACCTGAGGCAAGATCACGGACCCTGTGTTGCACAAGGTGTTAGAATGTTGCAGCAATGACCCTCACGATTCCCTTTGTCCACATCCGCAGGTAGTCTTCTCCCACACGGGCTCTGACCTCCATGCAGCTTGCTCTCTCCAGTGAGACAGTAGCAAGCATGACACCATCATAGATTTGAAAAGTACTGGTGAACTCGCTTTTTTATACTACTGAGAAAATACTGCCAGGCTATCATGTTAAGTAAACAAGACAAAGCAAAGATGATATGTATAGGCTACTAACTGCATAACAAGGAGGGCAAATACTGTACTAATTTTTCTTTTTTACAAGAAATTCACAAGTAAATTTAAAAATTCAAGCATTTCTATCCTTCGGGGGTGCTGTGTGATGGTCTGGAAGAGTGGGATGGGGGGATATACATACGACTAATCTGGGAACATACATATCTGTAAACAACAAAACTCTGTAAAAGTTAAAAGTAAAACAAAAGTTTAAAAAAAAAAAAAAAGAAAGAAAAGAGGCCAAAATTTAAAAAGTCAAAAAAAAAAAAAAAATTCAAGCATTTCTCAAATAATTTCTTCCTGAATCCTGTATTCTCTCTTTTTGAAGTTTTGCCCTTTATAAATGTTTTTATTTTTTTATTTTTTCAGTGCGAGTAGGTAGAAAAACTTTCTCAGTTGTTGTTTGTTTGAAATGATCTTGTTTCATTCTCATTCTTAAAGTATGATTTAGTTGGGTGTATGTTTTAGATTGCCAGTTATTTTCTCTCAGAACTCTGAGAGTTTTAGTCTACTGTTTTCTGGATTCTGTCATTGCTGTTGCAAAGTGAGTTGTCAGGCTAACTACTGTCCTTTCAAATAGTTTGTCTTCTCTCTCCAGGTGCTTTTTTTTTTTTTTTTTTTTTAAAGATTTATTTATTTATTTATTTTGGGCGGGGGTCGGGTTGGGGGGGGAGGGGAGCGGGCGGGCCACTTCTATTGGTCTTTCATTTCTCTATTTTCATCCGTCTTTGTTCTTTGGCTCCTGTGGGCCTCCCATCACGGTGGGGCCATTGTGCCAAAATCTTTGGTCCAAATGCTGTAGAGCCTCAGGCACCTGAGGCAAGATCACGGACCCTGTGTTGCACAAGGTGTTAGAATGTTGCAGCAATGACCCTCACGATTCCCTTTGTCCACATCCGCAGGTAGTCTTCTCCCACACGGGCTCTGACCTCCATGCAGCTTGCTCTCTCCAGTGAGACAGTAGCAAGCATGACACCATCATAGATTTGAAAAGTACTGGTGAACTCGCTTTTTTATACTACTGAGAAAATACTGCCAGGCTATCATGTTAAGTAAACAAGACAAAGCAAAGATGATATGTATAGGCTACTAACTGCATAACAAGGAGGGCAAATACTGTACTAATTTTTCTTTTTTACAAGAAATTCACAAGTAAATTTAAAAATTCAAGCATTTCTATCCTTCGGGGGTGCTGTGTGATGGTCTGGAAGAGTGGGATGGGGGGATATACATACGACTAATCTGGGAACATACATATCTGTAAACAACAAAACTCTGTAAAAGTTAAAAGTAAAACAAAAGTTTAAAAAAAAAAAAAAAGAAAGAAAAGAGGCCAAAATTTAAAAAGTCAAAAAAAAAAAAAATTCAAGCATTTCTCAAATAATTTCTTCCTGAATCCTGTATTCTCTCTTTTTGAAGTTTTGCCCTTTATAAATGTTTTTATTTTTTTATTTTTTCAGTGCGAGTAGGTAGAAAAACTTTCTCAGTTGTTGTTTGTTTGAAATGATCTTGTTTCATTCTCATTCTTAAAGTATGATTTAGTTGGGTGTATGTTTTAGATTGCCAGTTATTTTCTCTCAGAACTCTGAGAGTTTTAGTCTACTGTTTTCTGGATTCTGTCATTGCTGTTGCAAAGTGAGTTGTCAGGCTAACTACTGTCCTTTCAAATAGTTTGTCTTCTCTCTCCAGGTGCTTTTTTTTTTTTTTTTTAAAGATTTATTTATTTATTTTTTTTGGGCGGGGTCGGGTTGGGGAGGGAGGGGAGCGGGCGGGCCACTTCTATTGGTCTTTCATTTCTCTATTTTCATCCGTCTTTGTTCTTTGGCTCCTGTGGGCCTCCCATCACGGTGGCGTCTGTCACTGCAGAGCGCCGGCTCTGGGCGCATGCGCTCCAGAGCTCCGGCTCGGTGATTGGACATATCGGTCCAGCCGCTCCGCGGCACGTGGTATCTTCCCAGGCCAGGGCTGGAACCGGTGCCCCTTTCACTGCAAGGCGGTGTCCTTACCCACTGGGCCACCAGGGGAAGCCCTCTCCAGGTGCTTTTAAAGTTGGCCTCTTTGTCTTTGGTATTCTACATTTTCCCTGTGGAATGTCTGGGTATACATTTCCTTGATTTGTCTTGCTTAAGGATCGTTGTGCTTCTTGAATCTAAGAATTTATATCTTCCATCAACTCTGGAAAAGTCTCGGTCATAAATGCTTTCATTGCGTACTTACTTCACATAACTTACCTGCTCAGTTAATAACTCTTGAAAAATTCTATGACGTTTTGGTTAATCCTTTTCTTCTAGCTTAATGTGTTTTTAGCCAATACCACACTAAATATATTACAGTTATATTTTAAATTTCCATTTCAGGCAAAAGCACACTTACCAATAGTTCATAGTCAGAGACTATCAAAGGAACAAGTATGAACTGCACACTTTTGGTGTATTCAGAACTACTCTTTGTAAGAGAATTGAGGTGGAAGGTTCTTGCTTTGTATGTGCACTGTTTTTTCATTGTGAAGCTACAGTACTATGTTTACCCATAATCTTGCATTAAAGATGTTTTTCTGTGCTATATTCAGTTCAGGATAATCATACACTCTCCCAAAGGTGAAGAAAATGTAGAAAGAATAATGCACCATCCAAAGTGTATCTTTCATAGGGACTTCCCTGGTGGTCCAATGGTTAAGACCAGACCCCATGTTTCCATTGCTGGGGGCACATGTTCAATCCCTGGCTGAGAACAAGATCTGGCAGGCTGCACGGTGTGGCAAAAAATAAAATAAAATGTGCCTTTCTTCCACCCCTCTGCCGTCAACTACCACCTCCTCAAAAGTCTTCTCTCATTAGCAAATATGAATACAAATAGTTTATGAGAAGACTGCGTTTATTTTCTTTTAAATTGCAGTTTATCGTGTACATAAACTTGTTTTCACTAACAGTGTAGATGCCAGGTGAGAGCAGCTTGTGTTTTTTCCTTTGAAATCTCTGCCTCTGAGAACTATAAAAGTGGAGTAGGTGGTGACCATCCGTCTTTGTTCTTTGGCTCCTGTGGGCCTCCCATCACGGTGGCGTCTGTCACTGCAGAGCGCCGGCTCTGGGCGCATGCGCTCCAGAGCTCCGGCTCGGTGATTGGACATATCGGTCCAGCCGCTCTGCGGCACGTGGTATCTTCCCAGGCCAGGGCTGGAACCGGTGCCCCTTTCACTGCAAGGCGGTGTCCTTACCCACTGGGCCACCAGGGGAAGCCCTCTCCAGGTGCTTTTAAAGTTGGCCTCTTTGTCTTTGGTATTCTACATTTTCCCTGTGGAATGTCTGGGTATACATTTCCTTGATTTGTCTTGCTTAAGGATCGTTGTGCTTCTTGAATCTAAGAATTTATATCTTCCATCAACTCTGGAAAAGTCTCGGTCATAAATGCTTTCATTGCGTACTTACTTCACATAACTTACCTGCTCAGTTAATAACTCTTGAAAAATTCTATGACGTTTTGGTTAATCCTTTTCTTCTAGCTTAATGTGTTTTTAGCCAATACCACACTAAATATATTACAGTTATATTTTAAATTTCCATTTCAGGCAAAAGCACACTTACCAATAGTTCATAGTCAGAGACTATCAAAGGAACAAGTATGAACTGCACACTTTTGGTGTATTCAGAACTACTCTTTGTAAGAGAATTGAGGTGGAAGGTTCTTGCTTTGTATGTGCACTGTTTTTTCATTGTGAAGCTACAGTACTATGTTTACCCATAATCTTGCATTAAAGATGTTTTTCTGTGCTATATTCAGTTCAGGATAATCATACACTCTCCCAAAGGTGAAGAAAATGTAGAAAGAATAATGCACCATCCAAAGTGTATCTTTCATAGGGACTTCCCTGGTGGTCCAATGGTTAAGACCAGACCCCATGTTTCCATTGCTGGGGGCACATGTTCAATCCCTGGCTGAGAACAAGATCTGGCAGGCTGCACGGTGTGGCAAAAAATAAAATAAAATGTGCCTTTCTTCCACCCCTCTGCCGTCAACTACCACCTCCTCAAAAGTCTTCTCTCATTAGCAAATATGAATACAAATAGTTTATGAGAAGACTGCGTTTATTTTCTTTTAAATTGCAGTTTATCGTGTACATAAACTTGTTTTCACTAACAGTGTAGATGCCAGGTGAGAGCAGCTTGTGTTTTTTCCTTTGAAATCTCTGCCTCTGAGAACTATAAAAGTGGAGAGTAGGTGGTGACCATTCTTGGTGCTGGAGAAAATCTGTTTGAGGTTGAAGCTACACAGGGAGGAAAGCGGGGCTGAGGAAAGAGAGCGTTCAGATAATATTGTTTGAACTTTTGACTTCAACCTGCCGTATGTGCCACTTGACTTTTCACTTTTGTGAGCCAAGAAAGTTCATTTTTATTTAAGCTAGTTTGTTAAGTTAACTTCAGTAGAATCCTGACAAGTGCATAATGTAACTTCTTTCCTTATGTCAATTGTGTGTCTTTTCCGGAGAAGGCCCTTGGTGTGCACACAGAGGGCCAGGAACTGGGAATATAGCTGATGAGGGCTTTTTCATTTCTTCGATGATTGCCTAAGGTTTCTCAATTTCCTAAGCCCACACTAGGTGACAGTGGTACCTTTCCAAAGAGGAAGGCAGTCTTCACTGTTTAGACTTAACTCTCCATGTTAATACTTGTGTCATTTTACCTAGATCTTTTTAATTAACCTTTCAAAAAAAGTTACTGGACCAAATGCTGAACATAGCAAAATATAATATGTTCAATTTTATTTATATATAATATAAAATATTTAAGATGTGAGTTTGCACTACAGGAAGCAAATTATCATCTCAGGCATTTAAATATTCCAACGATGAAATAACTGGAAAAAAAGTCAGGAAGTTGTATTATGCAAGCTTTATTTTTTTTTAAGGATAGAAATTCTTCTAGTTTTCTGACCATTCATTTTATTTCACAGTTTGATTGGTCCTTTCAAGAGAAGATCTGTTAGAGGAGAAATAAGATGAGACTTTCAAGAGTCTGAGGGTCTCCTTCTAACCTGAGTCAGGTGTGCATGGCTGCTGTAGGGGTCTGATGGAAATTCCATAGCTCAAGGAAAAACAAGGTGGTCTCAGAATGGGAGTCTCAAAAAAAAAAAAAGAAAAGAAATTCCAGAGCCTAGCAAGGCAAGTGCAGGTGGGAAAGCTGAAGTGTACTGAGCACAGGTCCTCCACATGCCAGGCACTGAAGTTTCAGAGCAGTGGCCTATTGTAGGGGAGAGCGCAGACTTGAAAATTCAGTTTATTCAATGTAGCGATAATCTTTCTCTAAGAAGTACAACATCAGAAAGCATGAGAACATTAAACACTCAGCTCTGTTTGATGATACATGTCAAAACAGATAATGTAAGTGAAAGATGACGTAGGCCCCCACATTATACCCAGGGTTCATACCCGAGAGTCACGGGACTTCATGTGTGCCACTCTCATTTGCAGCAGGTTTTCATTCATCCAGAGTATGACCCACATGTGGCTGAGAAAAGGCTAAAACAGAATTAAAATGTCTAGAAGAGGACTGACTAATTGCAAATGTATGATTTATAACTGTGGCAGCATCATGTTCCTTTTTTAATTGTGTTTTCTGATCAGCTTCTCCAGAGGAGAAGCATCCATATTAATGGCCAGATCATCAGACTTTTGCACTTTTATAATAGCAGAGTAAGGCCACCATCTCTCAGTCTCTCATAAGTCTCTCTCGTGTATATGTGCTTATTCTAGGATTCAGATATGTCTGTGAATTACAGACATCGGTGACATACAGATATACAGACTTAGAAGATTTATATTCAGCACACTGAGAAGTCCCCACTTGCTCTCAGGGATATTTGAAAAGCCAGATATTTTTCTGAGCATTAAAAAAATGAGACCTACTGGAAAGGATAGGACTAGAAAATCCCCGTACTCTAATCACTAGTGTCGTGATTAGTACAGACAGGAATCATCATTGGAGACTAAAGCTATCAGGAGAAAACTTGTTGCAAAACAAGATAGTCATAGTCTCATGTCATCCCACAAATTGCTTAAAGAAAAAAAATCTAATGAGGTATGACTGACATACAAAAAGTGGTCTATGTTTGATATATACAACCTGAGGAGCTTGGAGATAAGTAGATACCATGAAACCATCAGTATAATCTATGCCATGAACACTTCAGTCTCCTCCAAAAGCTTCTTCCTGCCTCCTTTGTTTATTATTACTATTATTACTTTAATGCATGTATGATAAGAACACAACGTAAGGTCTACCCTCTCAGCCTACTCTTCAGTATACAATGCACTGTGGTTAACTATAGGCACAGGTCCTCCACATGCCAGGCACTGAAGTTTCAGAGCAGTGGCCTATTGTAGGGAGGCGCAGACTTGAAAATTCAGTTTATTCAATGTAGCGATAATCTTTCTCTAAGAAGTACAACATCAGAAAGCATGAGAACATTAAACACTCAGCTCTGTTTGATGATACATGTCAAAACAGATAATGTAAGTGAAAGATGACGTAGGCCCCCACATTATACCCAGGGTTCATACCCGAGAGTCACGGGACTTCATGTGTGCCACTCTCATTTGCAGCAGGTTTTCATTCATCCAGAGTATGACCCACATGTGGCTGAGAAAAGGCTAAAACAGAATTAAAATGTCTAGAAGAGGACTGACTAATTGCAAATGTATGATTTATAACTGTGGCAGCATCATGTTCCTTTTTTAATTGTGTTTTCTGATCAGCTTCTCCAGAGGAGAAGCATCCATATTAATGGCCAGATCATCAGACTTTTGCACTTTTATAATAGCAGAGTAAGGCCACCATCTCTCAGTCTCTCATAAGTCTCTCTCGTGTATATGTGCTTATTCTAGGATTCAGATATGTCTGTGAATTACAGACATCGGTGACATACAGATATACAGACTTAGAAGATTTATATTCAGCACACTGAGAAGTCCCCACTTGCTCTCAGGGATATTTGAAAAGCCAGATATTTTTCTGAGCATTAAAAAAATGAGACCTACTGGAAAGGATAGGACTAGAAAATCCCCGTACTCTAATCACTAGTGTCGTGATTAGTACAGACAGGAATCATCATTGGAGACTAAAGCTATCAGGAGAAAACTTGTTGCAAAACAAGATAGTCATAGTCTCATGTCATCCCACAAATTGCTTAAAGAAAAAAAATCTAATGAGGTATGACTGACATACAAAAAGTGGTCTATGTTTGATATATACAACCTGAGGAGCTTGGAGATAAGTAGATACCATGAAACCATCAGTATAATCTATGCCATGAACACTTCAGTCTCCTCCAAAAGCTTCTTCCTGCCTCCTTTGTTTATTATTACTATTATTACTTTAATGCATGTATGATAAGAACACAACGTAAGGTCTACCCTCTCAGCCTACTCTTCAGTATACAATGCACTGTGGTTAACTATAGGCACTAGGCTGTACAGGAGAGCTCTAGGATTTACTGATTTTTCATAAATGGAACTTTGTGCCTTTCAACTAATATCTGCCATACTTTCCCCTTCCTCCAACCTCTGGCTACCACCATTCTACTGTCTGCTTCTAGAAGTTAGACAATTTCATATTTACCTTCTGAGGTAATGTTTTAATTGAATGTGTTATGATAAAGACATCTTTAATCAGGCTTCCCTGGTGGTCCAGTGGGGAAGGACACCACCTTGCAGTGCAAGGGGCGCCAGTTCGATCCATGGCCTGGGAAGATCCCACGTGCCGCGGAGCAGCTGGACACATGTGCCCAACTAGCAAACCAGCGCTCTGGAACGCATGCACCCAGAGCCGGTGCTCTGCGACTAGAGAGGCCACTGCGATGGGAGGCCCATACAGGCCAAAGAACAAAGATGGATGAAAATGAATAAATGAAAGACCAATAGAAGTGGCCAAAAAAAGAGATATCTTTAATCAAGCACGATGTTAATCCTGTCATACAAAATACCACTGCATTAGATAAACAATTCAAATTGAATGCATTGAAAGGAAATTTCTTTTTAAATGGTGAAGTTGCTGTGGAAAACAGTATGGTCGTTCCTCAAACCCATAGTGCTATTGTGAGGATTAAGTGAATTAATAAGGCTATAATGTTAACCACTGTTCTTACTACAAAGCTAACATTCAATACATGTTAGCAGTCGTTTGTGTCATTTCAATAAATGCAAATGCTTCATAAGTTACTTTAAGAGTAGTATCTGCTTATGCTGTTATGGATACAATTCATTTTACTTCATACCTCACCATCTTATGTTAATGATTTCTCACATAAAGGTGTTTTTAAAGACATCCACATTTTCTGACAGATTTGTGTCTGCATTTTTGCACCCATGATTCACAACTATGAATGTCTAGTTGAGCTTGAGTAAAAAAGTAGATACCATTGAAAAACCATCAGTATAATCTATGCCATGAACACTTCAGTCTCCTCCAAAAGCTTCTTCCTGCCTCCTTTGTTTATTATTACTATTATTACTTTAATGCATGTATGATAAGAACACAACGTAAGGTCTACCCTCTCAGCCTACTCTTCAGTATACAATGCACTGTGGTTAACTATAGGCACTAGGCTGTACAGGAGAGCTCTAGGATTTACTGATTTTTCATAAATGGAACTTTGTGCCTTTCAACTAATATCTGCCATACTTTCCCCTTCCTCCAACCTCTGGCTACCACCATTCTACTGTCTGCTTCTAGAAGTTAGACAATTTCATATTTACCTTCTGAGGTAATGTTTTAATTGAATGTGTTATGATAAAGACATCTTTAATCAGGCTTCCCTGGTGGTCCAGTGGGGAAGGACACCACCTTGCAGTGCAAGGGGCGCCAGTTCGATCCATGGCCTGGGAAGATCCCACGTGCCGCGGAGCAGCTGGACACATGTGCCCAACTAGCAAACCAGCGCTCTGGAACGCATGCACCCAGAGCCGGTGCTCTGCGACTAGAGAGGCCACTGCGATGGGAGGCCCATACAGGCCAAAGAACAAAGATGGATGAAAATGAATAAATGAAAGACCAATAGAAGTGGCCAAAAAAAGAGATATCTTTAATCAAGCACGATGTTAATCCTGTCATACAAAATACCACTGCATTAGATAAACAATTCAAATTGAATGCATTGAAAGGAAATTTCTTTTTAAATGGTGAAGTTGCTGTGGAAAACAGTATGGTCGTTCCTCAAACCCATAGTGCTATTGTGAGGATTAAGTGAATTAATAAGGCTATAATGTTAACCACTGTTCTTACTACAAAGCTAACATTCAATACATGTTAGCAGTCGTTTGTCATTTCAATAAATGCAAATGCTTCATAAGTTACTTTAAGAGTAGTATCTGCTTATGCTGTTATGGATACAATTCATTTTACTTCATACCTCACCATCTTATGTTAATGATTTCTCACATAAAGGTGTTTTTAAAGACATTCACATTTTCTGACAGATTTTGTGTCTGCATTTTTGCACCCATGATTCACAACTATGAATAAGGAATGCTTAAGTAATTCAAAGAAAATGCCTTTCTTGGACTGGAATCAGCATTCCTTTTCAGAAAATTGAAACAAAAGTTCAGATTATAAAATAGTAATGGAGTTGGCTTTTACTGGCAAGTGTGAAAACATGCTGCATTTCAAAATTATTCATGTATTCAAATTTAGGGGTTGGAAGGAACTTTAGAATAGTATAAAGGGTTTTAAGATAGCAATACATGAAAAAAAGTTCATCTCTCACAATGCCATTTATATGGTCGCCATCAAAAGTTCTTGGAGGATAAAGATAGACAAGATTCTCTTATACGGGAAGTTTTCTGTTTATCTATCCCATCATTCTATACATAAACGTACTTATTTGAATCTTGCCTCTTCAACCCCTTTACTAAGAATAAAGACTAAGTATTTGTGACTGAAGTGCCAATACTTCGACCACCTGATGCGAACAGCCAGCTCACTGGAAAAGACCCTGATGCTGGGAGGGATTGAAGGCAGAAGGAGAAGAGGGCAGCAGAGGATGAGATGGTTGGATGGCATCACTGATTCAGGGGGCATGAACTTGGGCAAACTCCGGAAGACAGTGAGGGACAGGGAGGCCTCACCTGCTGCAGTCCATGGGGTCGCAAAGTCTCAGACACGACTTGGCAACTGAACAACAACATTACATTTGTGGCTTACAATTTTAGCATACAAAATATCACCGAGCAGACTGTTGCCCTACTTTACCTGAGAAGAAATTCTGGGACTGTTTACGTGGAGCTGTGATTTATATCTGTTATAAATAGTAAAAGCATAAGGAAAGTATCAGCTATAACATGAGGTGGGGGTGTGCTGTCTCCTATGAATATCCAAACCACTCTATCAGTACCTTTCTCCCTTCACCTAACACATTCCGTCATAGAGGGTCCTATCATTTCCAAGGTACTTTGACGTATTTACTTACCATACACATTTTTCAGAAGTATTGTTATCTCCATTAGATAGGCAGTCAGGTTAGGTATAGTGTCCAAAATCATAAAATTACTGAATGGAATGGCTAGGGCTCACACCCACACCTTCTTACTCCATCTCCAGGGCTCTCTTGCCCCTTTGCTCTCAGCAGTCATGACCCCTTTACACTAAAGATCTTTTGATAGGCTCTCTTCAGCATCAAACTCGCAGCTTTTTCCAAGCAAATATGCTCAGTAAATATGAAGGGGTGTGTGAAGGAAGGGAGATAGTGGAAGAGACTTTTAAGGGTTCTAGAAGAAGGTGGCTGTTAAGAAAGAGCCAGTGGGATGCTAAGAGTAGTAAGATCTCTTTCTTGACCCTTGTTGCACTGTTGCAAATATTAAAAAATTGAAATGAAGGAAAAAGATCAAGCCCTTCCTCTGGCGATGGCCTCTCCCAATCTAAGCTGCCCTCTTATGCATCCACAAACCTCCCCTTTCTCCTCTCCATCTCTGTCAATTAGCTTCTGGGTATCAGGTTGGGATACTTTCAGGTTGGAATACTTGATCAATTTTTAAAGAAGCCAAGTTGGCAAAGGCAAGTCGGTTGTTTTAAAATATGCCACAATAGTGATTCAAAGGGGAAAATGTACCCTGAGAAGATAGAAAAGGAGGTGCAAATGCTGAGCTGTACTCCTAGTGTCTGTAACTTTCTTCAACTGAACCATTGGTTGACTTAAGAAAGCACACAATGTGAAAAGCTGTGTGTCCAGTTTCCTCAGTGTCAGATTAAGGACTGTAGCCTGAGAGACAGCCTCTCAGAGAGCTCTGAGGAGCTGTAGGTGAAGCAGGTGCATACAGCCAAGCACAGATGTCAGTAGAAGGTTGGTGCTAGTCTCCGAGGAACAGTGACCTTTATTAACAATTTTAGTGCTTTTCTAAGAATGGAGAGATGCAAGAATAGGGGTTCATAAAAATTTTCTTCTGAAAGTATCTAACTATCTGAAGGCCTATTCTGCCAGAGCACAGATTCTCTTATTCTGATCTTCACCCTGAACTCCTTTCAGAATGTGCTAAAGGTCAGTGAATGCGGTGGCTTATGACTCAGTCCCTGAAGAACAAGATGGCAAAGCTGCATGTTTTAGTGATCGTATCCTAAGAACAAAACTCTCTCCATTGCCAAATCTCACTTCTAACCATTTTCTCCGAGCAAGCAAAAACACTCAGCCAGGAAGCTGTGAGCGCAAGCCATCCCTCCCACCCCATCCAGGTCCCGGGATGGTTCATGCAGAGACCCACGCTGCCTGTGCCTGAGTCTGAGTATTGAGGTCAGTCAGCTCCACCCCTGCTACCTCCACCCCTCATCCTCATCACCTCCCATCTCCTCCATGGGTTCCCTGTACTCTTCAGCTCAGTGTCTTCCTCTGACTCCCACAATTTATTGACCCACAGTCCTTGTGACTCAATAAATCTATTCTAAGGAACCCTTCTTTGCTTTAGCACCTTCATAGAGCATTCACTTCACCCTTCCTCTGGCGATGGCCTCTCCCAATCTAAGCTGCCCTCTTATGCATCCACAAACCTCCCCTTTCTCCTCTCCATCTCTGTCAATTAGCTTCTGGGTATCAGGTTGGGATACTTTCAGGTTGGAATACTTGATCAATTTTTAAAGAAGCCAAGTTGGCAAAGGCAAGTCGGTTGTTTTAAAATATGCCACAATAGTGATTCAAAGGGGAAAATGTACCCTGAGAAGATAGAAAAGGAGGTGCAAATGCTGAGCTGTACTCCTAGTGTCTGTAACTTTCTTCAACTGAACCATTGGTTGACTTAAGAAAGCACACAATGTGAAAAGCTGTGTGTCCAGTTTCCTCAGTGTCAGATTAAGGACTGTAGCCTGAGAGACAGCCTCTCAGAGAGCTCTGAGGAGCTGTAGGTGAAGCAGGTGCATACAGCCAAGCACAGATGTCAGTAGAAGGTTGGTGCTAGTCTCCGAGGAACAGTGACCTTTATTAACAATTTTAGTGCTTTTCTAAGAATGGAGAGATGCAAGAATAGGGGTTCATAAAAATTTTCTTCTGAAAGTATCTAACTATCTGAAGGCCTATTCTGCCAGAGCACAGATTCTCTTATTCTGATCTTCACCCTGAACTCCTTTCAGAATGTGCTAAAGGTCAGTGAATGCGGTGGCTTATGACTCAGTCCCTGAAGAACAAGATGGCAAAGCTGCATGTTTTAGTGATCGTATCCTAAGAACAAAACTCTCTCCATTGCCAAATCTCACTTCTAACCATTTTCTCCGAGCAAGCAAAAACACTCAGCCAGGAAGCTGTGAGCGCAAGCCATCCCTCCCACCCCATCCAGGTCCCGGGATGGTTCATGCAGAGACCCACGCTGCCTGTGCCTGAGTCTGAGTATTGAGGTCAGTCAGCTCCACCCCTGCTACCTCCACCCCTCATCCTCATCACCTCCCATCTCCTCCATGGGTTCCCTGTACTCTTCAGCTCAGTGTCTTCCCTCTGACTCCCACAATTTATTGACCCACAGTCCTTGTGACTCAATAAATCTATTCTAAGGAACCCTTCTTTTGCTTTAGCACCTTCATAGAGCATTCACTTCACCCTTCCTTCCTAAGAGATGCCATATCTTTTTCAGCTCTTTCTGATGGCTGGGGATAGGGGGGGATTTGTTCTCCCACACCCTGCTGGTGGCGGAGAGTGGGGTTGTTCAGCATCAGCCAGGCTCATTTGCTGATTTCCGTTATCTTACCCATCCCCTCAAGTCAGTGCCTGTCTTAAGGCTTAGAAAGTGTTACCACATCATCTTCTCTGCCTCCTCCTCCCAAGTCCTTTTCTTTTTTTCTCGTCATGCTGCAGGGCATGTGGGATCTTAATTCCCTGACAAGGGACGGAACCTATGCCTCCTGCAATGGAAGCTCAGAGTCCTAACCACTGAACTGCCAGGGGAGGCCCCCTCCCTCCTAACTCTTAATAGGTGGGCCAGCTAAACTGAAAGATCCCCTGGAGATTTTGATACTTCGTTCAGTGATTCCCAACCATTATAAACAGCCATTCTGGGATTTTTATTTTTATATTTATTTACTAATGTATTGATTTGGCTGTGCCAGGTCTTAGGTGAGGCACATAGGATTTTTTTTTTCAGTTGTAGCACATCAAATCTTTAGTTGCAGCATGTGGAATCTAGTTCCCTAACCAAGGATCAAACCCAGGCCCCTTGCATTAGGAGCTCAGACCTCAGAGTCTTAGCCACGAGACCACCAGGGAAGTCCCCATCTGGGGATATTTCAACCACACATTTAGTTTTATGTTCCGTGACGTTAGCTCTGTTGATCTTTTACTTTCCATTTCAGTGCTCCGATTTTTCTTGTCCAAATCTCCCTAGCAAACTCCATTGCCAAATCTCACTTCTAACCATTTTCTCCGAGCAAGCAAAAACACTCAGCCAGGAAGCTGTGAGCGCAAGCCATCCCTCCCACCCCATCCAGGTCCCGGGATGGTTCATGCAGAGACCCACGCTGCCTGTGCCTGAGTCTGAGTATTGAGGTCAGTCAGCTCCACCCCTGCTACCTCCACCCCTCATCCTCATCACCTCCCATCTCCTCCATGGGTTCCCTGTACTCTTCAGCTCAGTGTCTTCCCTCTGACTCCCACAATTTATTGACCCACAGTCCTTGTGACTCAATAAATCTATTCTAAGGAACCCTTCTTTTGCTTTAGCACCTTCATAGAGCATTCACTTCACCCTTCCTTCCTAAGAGATGCCATATCTTTTTCAGCTCTTTCTGATGGCTGGGGATAGGGGGGGATTTGTTCTCCCACACCCTGCTGGTGGCGGAGAGTGGGGTTGTTCAGCATCAGCCAGGCTCATTTGCTGATTTCCGTTATCTTACCCATCCCCTCAAGTCAGTGCCTGTCTTAAGGCTTAGAAAGTGTTACCACATCATCTTCTCTGCCTCCTCCCTCCCAAGTCCTTTTCTTTTTTTCTCGTCATGCTGCAGGGCATGTGGGATCTTAATTCCCTGACAAGGGACGGAACCTATGCCTCCTGCAATGGAAGCTCAGAGTCCTAACCACTGAACTGCCAGGGGAGGCCCCCTCCCTCCTAACTCTTAATAGGTGGGCCAGCTAAACTGAAAGATCCCCTGGAGATTTTGATACTTCGTTCAGTGATTCCCAACCATTATAAACAGCCATTCTGGGATTTTTATTTTTATATTTATTTACTAATGTATTGATTTGGCTGTGCCAGGTCTTAGGTGAGGCACATAGGATTTTTTTTTTCAGTTGTAGCACATCAAATCTTTAGTTGCAGCATGTGGAATCTAGTTCCCTAACCAAGGATCAAACCCAGGCCCCTTGCATTAGGAGCTCAGACCTCAGAGTCTTAGCCACGAGACCACCAGGGAAGTCCCCATCTGGGGATATTTCAACCACACATTTAGTTTTATGTTCCGTGACGTTAGCTCTGTTGATCTTTTACTTTCCATTTTAGTGCCCACCTCTCTCCCCACTGAATTTTATCATCCTTGGAATTTTCCATTTCAAATATCTTAAATTCTGACTTTCTACACTATCAATCTGCCCTCAGTTGGTTTCCCAAGGACTTCTTTTTTTTTTTTCCTTCAAATTTTGGCCTCTTTTTTTTCAGTTGGTCCTTCACTTACTTATTTTCATCCATCTTAATTTGGCCTGTGTGGGCCTCCCATTGCAGTGGCCACTCCTGTCACAGAGCACTGGCTCTGGGTACATGTGCTCTGGAGTGCCAGCTCGCAACTGGGCACACTGGTTCAGCCGCTCCACAGCACATGGGATCCTCCCATACCAGGGATTGAACCAGTGCCACCGACACTGCTAGGCGGACTCCCCACCCACTGGACCACCAGGGAAGCCCCTCCCAAGGACTTCTTTTTTTTTTTTTTTAAAGATTTATTTATTTATTTATTTTGGGGGGGGGGGGTGGGGGGGGAGGGGAGCAGGCGGGCTACTTCTATTAGTCTTTCATTTGTCTATTTTCATACATCTTTGTTCTTTGGTCTGTGTGGGCCTCCTATCGCGGTGGCCTCTGTTGTCACAGAGCACCGGCTCTGGGCACATGCGCTCCAGAGGTCCGGCTCGGTAATTGGACACATTGGTCCAGCCACTCCGCGGCACGTGGGATCTTCCCAGGCCAAGGATCGAACCGGCGCCCCTTGCACTGCAAGGCGGGTGTCCTTACCCACTGGACCACCAGGGAAGCCCCAAGGACTTCTTAATTGCTAAGTTCAAAGGATTCTTTTAACTCCTCTGTTTATCAGTCCTCTCTGTGGAATGTGAATGTCTTCTTGAAATTCTGTTTTCCCTCATACTACTTCGTTGGGTTTTCTAATGTTTCTGGCCTCCTTTACCATTTCTGTCATGGGTCTTTTCATGGTATTCCCCAGAATTCCACCCATGACCTTCCTCTTGTTTCATGTCCATACTCTCTGGTTGTCTTCTGCTCTCATATACACTTGAATCTTGCTGACTGCAAATACCTCTGTCTCAGATAGACCTTTTCTCTCTCTCTCTCTCTTTTTTTAAATTTTGCTTTTTTGCTTTTACAGAGTTTTGTTGTTTACAGGTATGTATAATCACAGATTAATCATACATATATCCCATCCCCCCCTCATCCCACCCCTTCAGGCCATCACATAGCCCCCGTGTAAGATCCCTTAACCCACAGCACATTGACAATAGTTATCAGATAGACCTTTTTTACAATTAATTTTTATTGGAATATAGTTGATTTCTGTGTTGCATTACTTTCTCCCATACAGCAAAGTGAATCAGTTATACATAAATGTCTACTCTTTTTTAGATTCTCCTCCCAGGTAGGCCATTACAGAATACTGGGTAGAGTTTCCCTGTGCTATACAGAAGGTCCTTGTTAGTTATCTATTTTATGTTTAGTAGTGTGTATACGTCAATCTCAATATCCCAATTGATCCCTCCCTTCCCTTCTACCTTGATAACCATAATTTTTTTTCTACATCTGTGAGTCCATTTCTGCTTTATAAATAAGTTCATTTGTATCAGTTTTTTTTAATTCTACATATCAGGTTTTTTTTCTGCATATAAGTGGTATCATATGATATTTGCCTTTCTCTGTCTGGCTTAATTCACTCAGTATGACAATCTCTAGGTCCATCCATGTTGCTGCAAATGGCATTATTTCTTTCTTATGGCTGAGTAATATTCCATGGTATATATATGTATCATGTCTTCTTTATCCATTTATCCGTTGATGGACATTTACATTGCTTCCATGTCCTCGCTGTTGTAAACAGTGCTTCAGTAAACACTGGGGGTAGATCTTTTCTTTAGTTATCAGACCCATACGCCCTACTGTCAGGTCTGCATCCTCCCATGGATATTCCACAGCTGCTCAGGCATATCCCAAAACTAAATTCTTCATCATCTTCTACAGATTCCCTTCTGTTCTTTATTCTGTTATCTCAGCTGTTGGCAGATATCTTGTCCATGAAACTAAAAACCTGGAAATCGTCCTTTTGTTCCCTTTTCCTTCCTTCTCACTCCCGTAAACAATAAATCAGAAAGCCATCCTGTATTACTTCTTCATTATTTCTCTACTCTTTTCTTTAATTCTCGCTCTTTTCCCGTGACTGCACTGTCCCCACTATACCTCTACTCATAGCCCCACTCGACGTGTTCTCTACACTTTCCCACTTTCTCCTAGCCCATCATGCAGTTCTGGGTCAAAGTTGCCTTCTCTCTGCTTCGTCTGCTCTGTTCAGCTAAGAGAGCTGAGCTCTGCTCATCGCTTGCCCATCATGTCAATACCTACTTTCTCCGACCTGACTCATTTTTATCTCAGCCTGCAATTAATTTTTATTGGAATATAGTTGATTTCTGTGTTGCATTACTTTCTCCCATACAGCAAAGTGAATCAGTTATACATAAATGTCTACTCTTTTTTAGATTCTCCTCCCAGGTAGGCCATTACAGAATACTGGGTAGAGTTTCCCTGTGCTATACAGAAGGTCCTTGTTAGTTATCTATTTTATGTTTAGTAGTGTGTATACGTCAATCTCAATATCCCAATTGATCCCTCCCTTCCCTTCTACCTTGATAACCATAATTTTTTTTCTACATCTGTGAGTCCATTTCTGCTTTATAAATAAGTTCATTTGTATCAGTTTTTTTTAATTCTACATATCAGGTTTTTTTTCTGCATATAAGTGGTATCATATGATATTTGCCTTTCTCTGTCTGGCTTAATTCACTCAGTATGACAATCTCTAGGTCCATCCATGTTGCTGCAAATGGCATTATTTCTTTCTTATGGCTGAGTAATATTCCATGGTATATATATGTATCATGTCTTCTTTATCCATTTATCCGTTGATGGACATTTACATTGCTTCCATGTCCTCGCTGTTGTAAACAGTGCTTCAGTAAACACTGGGGGTAGATCTTTTCTTTAGTTATCAGACCCATACGCCCTACTGTCAGGTCTGCATCCTCCCATGGATATTCCACAGCTGCTCAGGCATATCCCAAAACTAAATTCTTCATCATCTTCTACAGATTCCCTTCTGTTCTTTATTCTGTTATCTCAGCTGTTGGCAGATATCTTGTCCATGAAACTAAAAACCTGGAAATCGTCCTTTTGTTCCCTTTTCCTTCCTTCTCACTCCCGTAAACAATAAATCAGAAAGCCATCCTGTATTACTTCTTCATTATTTCTCTACTCTTTTCTTTAATTCTCGCTCTTTTCCCCGTGACTGCACTGTCCCCACTATACCTCTACTCATAGCCCCACTCGACGTGTTCTCTACACTTTCCCACTTTCTCCTAGCCCATCATGCAGTTCTGGGTCAAAGCTGCCTTCTCTCTGCTTCGTCTGCTCTGTTCAGCTAAGAGAGCTGAGCTCTCGCTCATCGTCTTGCCCATCATGTCAATACCTACTTTCTCCGAGACCAGGACCAGCCCTGACTCCTTGGATTTGTTTCACCTCATCTCGTTTAGTCCTGTGAAGCTCAGGAATCATACCAAGCAGGGTCTAGCTTTTGTTTTGGGCTTTTATTAAGACATTTGGAAACACGAGACATAGAGGGCAGGGACATTGGGGTGAAGGGAGGAGGCAAGTGACCACAAACTAATTTACCGTAATGGAGAATTAGTTACTGATGGTGGGTGACTTGGTCTTGATAGTGGTGTATTGGAATGCTATAGACACACCTTTATATTCCTAGTCTATACTCCTTTAAACATACCTCTGCTTCAAAACTTAACTGGTAGCACTTGCAATCTAATCAAAGCTAAGGATCCCTTTTGGGAATGGGAGCTCAGGCTAGACATATCAAAAGCAGTGACAAGTATATTGAGTATATTCAAAAGTAGTGGCAAGATACCAAAGTCTTGGAACTGAACAAATAAGCCATGTGAGCATTTCTATAGAGATTACAGCAATAGAAACGTCCTCCTCCTCAGACTGCATCATTTTAGTGTATGGGAAGATGCTCATGAATGTTTCCAAGTTTTGTGGTGGGAGGTGTTAAAATCAATGTACAATCAGACAGCTAGAAATTCTGAATAGGATAGAACATAAGAATGCATTATAATGAACATGTTGATGGGACAATGTATCAGACAACATAATACACTTTTATATCAAATTTCTACAGTCTTCATTATGTGTGCTTATATTTTCTGTTCCTTTATCTCCAGACTTGGCAGTTCTCTTTCGTCTCAAAAATGTACTGTGGAGTCACAACTTTCAGAAACTAGGGAATATCTTGTCCATGAAACTAAACTGGAAATCGTCCTTTTGTTCCCTTTTCCTTCCTTCTCACTCCCGTAAACAATAAATCAGAAAGCCATCCTGTATTACTTCTTCATTATTTCTCTACTCTTTTCTTTAATTCTCGCTCTTTTCCCGTGACTGCACTGTCCCCACTATACCTCTACTCATAGCCCCACTCGACGTGTTCTCTACACTTTCCCACTTTCTCCTAGCCCATCATGCAGTTCTGGGTCAAAGCTGCCTTCTCTCTGCTTCGTCTGCTCTGTTCAGCTAAGAGAGCTGAGCTCTCGCTCATCGTCTTGCCCATCATGTCAATACCTACTTTCTCCGAGACCAGGACCAGCCCTGACTCCTTGGATTTGTTTCACCTCATCTCGTTTAGTCCTGTGAAGCTCAGGAATCATACCAAGCAGGGTCTAGCTTTTGTTTTGGGCTTTTATTAAGACATTTGGAAACACGAGACATAGAGGGCAGGGACATTGGGGTGAAGGGAGGAGGCAAGTGACCACAAACTAATTTACCGTAATGGAGAATTAGTTACTGATGGTGGGTGACTTGGTCTTGATAGTGGTGTATTGGAATGCTATAGACACACCTTTATATTCCTAGTCTATACTCCTTTAAACATACCTCTGCTTCAAAACTTAACTGGTAGCACTTGCAATCTAATCAAAGCTAAGGATCCCTTTTGGGAATGGGAGCTCAGGCTAGACATATCAAAAGCAGTGACAAGTATATTGAGTATATTCAAAAGTAGTGGCAAGATACCAAAGTCTTGGAACTGAACAAATAAGCCATGTGAGCATTTCTATAGAGATTACAGCAATAGAAACGTCCTCCTCCTCAGACTGCATCATTTTAGTGTATGGGAAGATGCTCATGAATGTTTCCAAGTTTTGTGGTGGGAGGTGTTAAAATCAATGTACAATCAGACAGCTAGAAATTCTGAATAGGATAGAACATAAGAATGCATTATAATGAACATGTTGATGGGACAATGTATCAGACAACATAATACACTTTTATATCAAATTTCTACAGTCTTCATTATGTGTGCTTATATTTTCTGTTCCTTTATCTCCAGACTTGGCAGTTCTCTTTCGTCTCAAAAAATGTGACATGTGGAGTCACAACTTTCCATCTCTACTGCATTGTGCTAAATATCCCACAGGACAGACTCAGAAAAAACCATAGTGTTCTTTCTGCTTAGTAAGACCATTAAATGCATGGTTCATTATTTTCTCAGATTTTTCATCCTGAGAAATAACTTTGTTAGGTGCTGAAAGGTCTTGAAATTTTCAGTCTGAGTTTGACACTGAAGAGTTTAAATAATTATACTAGAAATTGGTCACACATTTCCCCCTCAAATATAGATTTCAGTGCTTTTCCCCTGACAGCTGACATTGATCCTGAAGGATAACTTCTTGCTAGTAAAAAAAATTACTAGCATCTTGATGAAAGTAAAAGAGGAGAGTGAAAATGCTGACCTAAAACTCAACATTCAAAAAACGAAAATCATGGCATCTGGTTCCTTCATTTCATGGCAAACAGATGGGCAATTAATGGAAACAGTGACAGACTTTATTTTCTTGGGCTCCAAAATCACTGTGGATGGTGACTGCAGCCATGAAATTTAAAAATGCTTGCCCCCTGGAAGAAAAACTATGACAAACCTAGACAGTGTATTCAAAAGCAGAGATATCACTGACAAAAGTCCATATAATCAAAGCTATGGTTTTCCCAGTAGTCATGTATGAATCTGAGAGTTGGACCATAAAGAAGACTGAGTGCCAAAGAATTGATGCCTTTGAATTGTGGTGTTGAAGAAGAATCTTGAGAGTCCTTTGGACTGGACTGCAAGGAGTCCAAATCAGTCAATCTTAAAGGAAATCAACCCTGAATATTCATTGGAAGGACTAATACTGAAGCTGAAGCTCCAATACTTTGGCCACCTGATGTGTAGAGCCAACTACACATTTGACCTTGATTTGGGGAAAAACAGAAGGCAGAAGGAGAAGGGGACCACAGAGGATGAGATGGTTGGATGGCATCACAGAGTCAGTGGACATGAGTTTGAGAAAACTCTGGGAGATGGTGAAGGACAGGGAAGCCTGGCATGCTGCCGTCCATGGGGTCGCAAAGAGGCACAACCAAGTGACTGGACAGAATTGATGCCTTCGAGGGCCAAAACCCAGCCTCTTATTGCATCTTTATGTTTTATTCTATGGCAGATGACACTTCTTTGTTGACAAGCACATGGGAGGTTTGGTGGGAAAAAACTTGTTATCATTTCTTTACATTATACAAATCTAATAAGGAAAAATAGAATAAAGAAAACCTTGAAAAATATTTTTAAAAAGCTTTTTGTTGTGAAACTGGAGTTTACTTCTGTGAATATAGCTTCTTTACAACAGGTTTTATGCTTGAGTGACTTGCCTTCAGTTCCTAGTCAAGACTTGAAATGACGATCTCTGCAAATTCTTGGTGGCCACCTTGGCACTGTGCAGCTTCTACAGGGATCTTTGCCAGATCCCGCTTCCCTTTGGAGCTTCAGGTTGAAGCAGCTCATGGCCAGAGTGACTGAGGAACTATGACCACTCATGAACTTACCAGTCATACTGCAGTTTGTAGGATCAGTTTCTTGCAGCAGACCTGCAGCCCACTGAAGGCACAGTAGTGCTGTGAGGATGCTGGCCAGGAAGCTGTGTCTATTCCATTTCCTCTCAGCCTTGTTTCTCCTCCACGCACACACGGGCTGTGTCAGTGACATGGCAAATCACAAGGGATAGCTTGGAAAAATCCTTCTGGGTGATTCTGTGATAGTCCCCAAGAACTATGATTTAAGAACTTGTACTGGCTTTCTTAGTCTGTCATTTCTTTTTCTTTTTTTTTGGCAGGATAATAGAATTTATTGTTAGATATGGTCAGTGAAGGGACAGCACCAATGCTCTCATGAGTTCAGGGCCCGCCATTTGTCCAGGGGACCACGATTAGGGATGTATTTGACTCCACAGCATCTGGGATGAACCACTTTTCTGCCACCATGTTTTCAAATTCATCTGCATTAAACTTAGTAAATCCCCACTTCTTGGAGATATGGATCTTCTGGCAGCCAGGGAACTTGAACTTGGCCCTGCGGAGGACCTCAGTCAGATGCTCCTTATTCTGCAGCTTGGTGCAGATAGACATGATGACTTGGCAGATGTGGACTGCACCCAGGGGCTTTCCAAAGGCACCACGCATACCTGTCTGGAGCCCAGCAGCTACAGCACAGGACACCATCTTGTTGATTTGGATGACGTGAAAGGAGTAGAGTCACACTCGGATGTGAAAACCATCTTTGCCACAACTTTTCACCATGTACTTGTTGGCACAAATATGGGCAGCCTCCAGGGCTTCAGAGGGGAGAGGCTCATGCTCATCTGACACCATGTGGCCACATAGTGGGAACGCATCCACATTTGCCTTCTCCTGCTCCAGGGGCAGACTTCTGAAAACCAAGGTTTTATGCTTGAGTGACTTGCCTTCAGTTCCTAGTCAAGACTTGAAATGACGATCTCTGCAAATTCTTGGTGGCCACCTTGGCACTGTGCAGCTTCTACAGGGATCTTTGCCAGATCCGTTTCCCCTTTTGGGAGCTTCAGGTTGAAGCAGCTCATGGCCAGAGTGACTGAGGAACTATGACCACTCATGAACTTACCAGTCATACTGCAGTTTGTAGGATCAGTTTCTTGCAGCAGACCTGCAGCCCACTGAAGGCACAGTAGTGCTGTGAGGATGCTGGCCAGGAAGCTGTGTCTATTCCATTTCCTCTCAGCCTTGTTTCTCCTCCACGCACACACGGGCTGTGTCAGTGACATGGCAAATCACAAGGGATAGCTTGGAAAAATCCTTCTGGGTGATTCTGTGATAGTCCCCAAGAACTATGATTTAAGAACTTGTACTGGCTTTCTTAGTCTGTCATTTCTTTTTCTTTTTTTTTGGCAGGATAATAGAATTTATTGTTAGATATGGTCAGTGAAGGGACAGCACCAATGCTCTCATGAGTTCAGGGCCCGCCATTTGTCCAGGGGACCACGATTAGGGATGTATTTGACTCCACAGCATCTGGGATGAACCACTTTTCTGCCACCATGTTTTCAAATTCATCTGCATTAAACTTAGTAAATCCCCACTTCTTGGAGATATGGATCTTCTGGCAGCCAGGGAACTTGAACTTGGCCCTGCGGAGGACCTCAGTCACATGCTCCTTATTCTGCAGCTTGGTGCAGATAGACATGATGACTTGGCAGATGTGGACTGCACCCAGGGGCTTTCCAAAGGCACCACGCATACCTGTCTGGAGCCCAGCAGCTACAGCACAGGACACCATCTTGTTGATTTGGATGACGTGAAAGGAGTAGAGTCACACTCGGATGTGAAAACCATCTTTGCCACAACTTTTCACCATGTACTTGTTGGCACAAATATGGGCAGCCTCCAGGGCTTCAGAGGGGAGAGGCTCATGCTCATCTGACACCATGTGGCCACATAGTGGGAACGCATCCACATTTGCCTTCTCCTGCTCCAGGTCGAAGATGCAGATCTTAGCATCAGGGATGCCTCGGCAGAAGCAGCCCTTTGGGTAGGGCTTGTTCTTACAGTACTGGTAACACTGGGCAGGGCAGCAGCCCGTGGCGACAACAGTATCCTCAGTGGCAAGCCGAAGAAAAAGAGCAGTCTGTCATTTCTTTGACGTAAAACTACACCTGGGCTTTCTGTGGCTGCTGTGAAAAAGGACCGCAAACTTGGTGGCTTAAAACAATAGAAATTTAGTATTCTCTCACGTTTCTGGAGGCTAGAGGTTTGGAATCAGAGTGTTGGCAAGGCCATGACCCCTCTGGAGACTCTAAAGAACCCTCTCTTGCATCTTCTAGTGGCAGCCAGCATTCCTTGGCTTATGGCTGCATCACTCCAGCCTATTCCATCTTTACATTACTTTTCCCTCCAAGTATCTGTCTCTATTCTCTCCCTCCTGCGGTTACATTTAAGGTATCTCAGGATGTGATGGCATTTAGTGCCCAACTAGATAATCCGGGGTAAGCTCCCCATCTCAAAGTCCTTAATTTAATCACATCTGCAAGAACCCTTTGTTCCTAAATAAGATAACATTCATAAATTCCAGCAATTAGGACTTGAACATCTCTTAGGAAGTCATTTTTCAGTCTACCATAAGATCTTTGATTAAGTGTTAAGAGCCATGACTGGTGTTTTCATTTAGAAACATTTTGGTTTGCCTCAGGATTGGCAATATAGGGAGAACTAGTGTTACATCAGCATATTCAAAGCAAAAGTCATACCTAATCCCATGATGTGTTTAGTATCTATAGTAGTACAGAGATATGATGTCATACAGGGCTTCCCTGGTGGCTCAGATGGTAAAGACTATATTTGCAATGCAGGAGACCTGGGTTTGATGAACTGGGAAGATCCCCTGGAGAAGGGAATGGCAACCCATTCCAGTGTTCTTGCCTGGATAATTCTGTGGACAGAGGAGCCTGGCGGGCTATAGTCCATGAGGTCCCAAAATGTTGGACACAACTGAGTGACTTAAACTTTCATTTTCTACATGATGTCAGACAAATGAGCTCGAGCACTGTCTGTATGCTGAGGGCAGAATCAAACCCAGCTTGCTTCTTTCACTGAAGTTTGTCTCCTGATCTCCAGTGCAGGATCAGGACACATTCATCTCACTGCTCTGGGCCATCTTTCTACGCCACAGTGAATTAAAATTTCTGACATGTTTAATACCAATTAATTCTGTCTTCTGCAAGTAAACTGTTCTGATTTTGCTTCATTTTGTTTTAGAAAAAATTTTCTTATCAATGACAAGGGTACGGAGGGCTTTGCATTATCAAAGATTAAATGGGCAGACAAAAATGAATTTAATATACATAATTATAAATTATGTATATTAAAACAAAACTATGAAGCAAAGTATTTGGAGTGTAGGTTTTTTTTTCCAAAACAATTTGACCCTTTCAGTATCAGGTGCCTTCAGACTGGCAGAATACATGAGCCGAATGTTATTTTAATATAAAGCCTTATTTCACATAGGGCCACAACTGACAGACTTCTGCAGGAGGACTTCTGCAGGAAGTGAAGGCATGTCTTAAATTTGACTCCAAGACTATATTAAACTGAAGAGGGAAACAAAAACAGGATGAAAAAGTGAAGAAACCTCCTAGTTTATGATTTCAGAAAATTATTTCATTTTTGTTCCTTCCCTCTAACTAACTGGAAGTTTTACCACACAGTCTTTCTGTTATACTTGAGCAGAGAAGCGGGAAAATTCATTAGCACTTCTGCAGAGGCGTTAGCAGCCTGGTGAGACCGCGACTCTGAGGCTGCCCCAGGGCAGCGATACAGCAGTGGAGGAGGGAGTGAGGAGTCACGGATCACTGGTGATGTTGGCTCATTTGCATAGCTCAATATCCCAGCGCCTAAATCCTGAATCCTGAATACCCATTTGGATCTGTATGTCCAACCTCATAAGGCATAAATGCACCAGTCTACAATGATCTGATATTTTTTAACATATTTTTTTTTTAAAAAAATTTTGGCCACTTCTACTGGTCTTTCATTTATCATCCATATTTGTTCTTTTTTGTCCTTTGTGGGCCTCCCATCGCAGTGGCCCCTGTTGCTGCAGAGCACCGGCTCTGGGTGCATGCGCTCTAGGGCTCCGACTTGGTAGTTGGACACATGGATCCAGCTGCTCCGCGGCACGTGGGATCTTCCCAGGCCGAGGATGGAACCGGCGTCCCTTGCACTGCAAGGCCCAGGGAAGGTCCCTTGCCCAGGGAAGCCCCTGATATTTATTTAGAATCATGATGTTTTTCTTCCCTTAAAAAATAATACTGAAAAAATTAATCAGCTTCTCACTAATTAGTCCTCAAGGGTCAAGAAAGAGAGTCTAGTAGTAACAGAGAAGTAGAATGGTAGAAGAGTGACTCACCAGTGGGTGGAAGAATATACATGTGTAGATTTTACACTGTAGGATGTTTGTATGTCTAATAGAGGTAAAAATAAAAGTGAAATTCTCTCTGTCCCTTAACTAGGTACAGTTTTGACTAGTTCCTTGGTACTCATGGAAAACCAAGAGTTGAATAGCAGTACTCTTTAACATCCGGTTGATATTCAACTCCTCCCTCCCTCCTCGGCATCACGTCTTCAGGAGAAAACTCTTCATTCTTCTATTTGTTTCTTCAACAAATATTTATTATAGCGTACCTGTTATACAGAAGGCCTATGAAAGATGTAAGCGAAGAGTAAGTGAAAGATGAAACTGAAGCACCAACGCACAGGCACCAAGTACCAGACCCCAGGGCAGGCAGTGACGTCACCCAGTTCAGGACACCCAGAGGGGCCTTTTCTAGGCTGGCTGGTGGCTCCGGGGCAGAGGCATGATTGTGAAGGCCCTAAAAGAGAGAGAGAGAGCGCACTAGGCACCTTTTAAGGGCTTAATTTCAGGTAAGTAAGGGAGGAAGCCTCAGACTTAGACAGGAACCAGCTTTATAAGCCCAAGTCAGGATTTGGTGGTGTATCCTTAAAATGCTCTGAAGTATTTTAAATGGCTGACGGAGTTTGAATAGGGAAGTAATGTGAGGATTGATTTCCGTCAAGGTTGTTGTTATTGTTGAGTCTCTAAGTCATGTCTGACTCTTGTGTGGCCCCATGGACTGTAGCCCGCCAAGCTGCCCTGTCCATGGATTTCCTAGGCGGGAATACTGGAGTGGGATGCCATAGCCTTCTCCAGGTGATGTTCTTGACCCAGGGATTGAACTTGCGTCTTCTGCAGTGCAGGTGGATTCTTTACCACTGAGCCACCAGGGAAGCCCTTCCACTAAGGAGTTAGAGCTAGGAAGGGCTTGAGTTGCCTTTTCTGGCACAGATGTGAGAAAGTACATCCTTGGCCCCACCTCCCATGGTGCCAAAAATTTTGGAAAATGTACCTTTTTAGATCCCTTCTTGGAGGTTCTCTATTCAGATTAGCACATTAAGGGAGTCTGAAAAGCTTATGTCAGAGAAACTATTCTAATTTTCTTTCAACCAGGGTCTTTCACACTTTCTAATTGTAGATTTTTGTTTTGCTCATAGCATCTAACATTCTTTGTTAGACAGCCTTTGGAAAGGATCACCCTGTATCACAGTCTCTGCTGTATAGAAAGGGAATCTGAACTCAGTAGTCCTGGTGAGGAAAATATCAACATGTAGTTACTGAGGGTATGTTGGGAGGAGGGCACCCGGTCTTAATGAATAGGCTTCAAGGCACTTGTTTCCTTGGGAACAGCTCTCATTTTCACTAGCAATACTCCCCGCTCCCATAAAGATTATCCTGAAGACTAAATACTTGCAGTATAAAAGAAAAGGTAAATACCATTGTAGTCTTCCCTAATGCATGAACTGTATGCTTATTTTCGTGATTGAATTAGCAAACCCTGCATCCCTGATGGCTCAGATGGTAAAGAATCCTCCTGCAATGCAGGAGACCCGGGCTTGACCCCTGGGTCAGGAAGAGCTCTTGGAGAAGGAAATCGCAACCTATTCCAGTATTCTTGTCTGGAGAATCCAATGGACAGAGGAGCCTGGTGGGCTCCAGTCCATAGGGTCACTAAGAGTCAGACACAACTGAGTGACTAAGCATGCCATCTGCTGCTGATAAATCTCAACATTACCTTTACAAAAACTGAAGAGATGGCAAAAGAATGGAGATTATTTTTCTACCATATGCACTGACCAGTGCTTTCTAACTAGATCATCACCTTTTATAACATTTAAAAAAAAATACATCCATCCTTTTTTCTGGATCTAAATATTATTTGTGTTTTACAATTGTTTCTTTTTTCCCTCTTCCATGTTTTTAAGCAGATATGGAAACTTATTTAATTTTTTTTGGTAAAGCAAAAGTCTTTTTGGAAAGTGTTAGAATGTTACCCACAAAGCTGTAGTTGGAAAAAAAAAGTCCTAATTTTATGAAGCATTATTTTTGGCTTGGTAATAGCAGTGCATGTGCTTAAGGCTCAATAATATGCTATACATTTGATAAAGAAATACTTAAGATTGTTTTCAGTTCTTTGGTATCGAAAGTTAGTCCTGAAAAAAGGGCCCCAGAGAATGTTAATTCAGAACTGATGAAGCAAATGGTGAAGACAGTGGTGAATCCCCAGATCAAGTAAGGATGAGTCTCCCCATATCTCCCTCTTCTTCCTTCTTGCTCTTTCAGGATCTGCTCCCACTTTTGTTGAAGTTTTCCTCTTCTGTTCTTCCTAACGAATGAGGAAATCTGGGGCCCCTACCCTCCACTTTCCAATTTCCTATCTTAGCTGTTGGACAGTTGCTGCAGGAGAGCTTGATATCATAATATAAGGGGTCAGGCCCCATTTAGTCCTTGCAAGTTTAAAGGATTTTTAGCACAATTTTCTCCTTTTTGGGAACAGCTCTCATTTTCACTAGCCTGAAGACTAAATACTTGCAGTATAAAAGAAAAGGTAAATACCATTGTAGTCTTCCCTAATGCATGAACTGTATGCTTATTTTCGTGATTGAATTAGCAAACCCTGCATCCCTGATGGCTCAGATGGTAAAGAATCCTCCTGCAATGCAGGAGACCCGGGCTTGACCCCTGGGTCAGGAAGAGCTCTTGGAGAAGGAAATCGCAACCTATTCCAGTATTCTTGTCTGGAGAATCCAATGGACAGAGGAGCCTGGTGGGCTCCAGTCCATAGGGTCACTAAGAGTCAGACACAACTGAGTGACTAAGCATGCCATCTGCTGCTGATAAATCTCAACATTACCTTTACAAAAACTGAAGAGATGGCAAAAGAATGGAGATTATTTTTCTACCATATGCACTGACCAGTGCTTTCTAACTAGATCATCACCTTTTATAACATTTAAAAACAAATACATCCATCCTTTTTTCTGGATCTAAATATTATTTGTGTTTTACAATTGTTTCTTTTTTCCCTCTTCCATGTTTTTAAGCAGATATGGAAACTTATTTAATTTTTTTTGGTAAAGCAAAAGTCTTTTTGGAAAGTGTTAGAATGTTACCCACAAAGCTGTAGTTGGAAAAAAAAAGTCCTAATTTTATGAAGCATTATTTTTGGCTTGGTAATAGCAGTGCATGTGCTTAAGGCTCAATAATATGCTATACATTTGATAAAGAAATACTTAAGATTGTTTTCAGTTCTTTGGTATCGAAAGTTAGTCCTGAAAAAGGACCCCAGAGAATGTTAATTCAGAACTGATGAAGCAAATGGTGAAGACAGTGGTGAATCCCCAGATCAAGTAAGGATGAGTCTCCCCATATCTCCCTCTTCTTCCTTCTTGCTCTTTCAGGATCTGCTCCCACTTTTGTTGAAGTTTTCCCTCTTCTGTTCTTCCTAACGAATGAGGAAATCTGGGGCCCCTACCCTCCACTTTCCAATTTCCTATCTTAGCTGTTGGACAGTTGCTGCAGGAGAGCTTGATATCATAATATAAGGGGTCAGGCCCCATTTAGTCCTTGCAAGTTTAAAGGATTTTTAGCACAATTTTCAGGGGAGTGGACTGAAGAGACTAGTCTAAGTTTAGACTCGCCTGCTAACTAGTCATGGTCCGAGAATGTCATTCTAGCGAGGCGGAATTTTGCTTCTGCAGCTAAACACCCTTGCAGTCTGTTTTGGCAGTTTTCCTTTGCAATGCAGTTAATGGATGCCAAACTTCATTCTTTTATTTATCCATTTAACAGTAGTGATGAAATACCTACTATGTGACAGGCAGCCAGGCATTGTTGAAAGGTTCTGAGGATATGAGCAAGAATGATATGGTCTCTGTCTTATGGAATTATTTTCTAATGAGGAGACTTAAAAATAATGGTGAGGGCTTCCCTGGCGGTCCAGTGGGTAAGCACACCACTTTGTAGTGCAAGGGGCGCCGATTCGATCCCTGGCCTGGGAGGATCCCATGTGCCGTGGAGCAGCTGGACTGATGTGTCCAATTACTGAGCTGGAGCTCTGGAGCGTATGCACCCAGAGCTGGTGCTCTGCGACAACAGAGACCACTGTGATGGGAGGCCCACATGGGCCAAAGAGCAAAGATGGATGAAAATAGATAAATGAAAAAGACCAATAGAAGTGGCCAACACCCCCTCCTTCCCCACCCCCGCCCCCCAAAATAATGGTGAAACGGGTTCTTCAATTCCATATTCCCATGACATTTTATTTCCTCCCTGTGCGTTTAAATTTTGTATCCTAGCTAGCAGAACAGAGGACATCATTTTTTTTTGTAAAAGGAAAGACATTGATATTTATATAAGAATGTACTGTCAGAATAGTCTTTTTTTTCTTTTAATAAAGGAAGAGTTCTAACTTCTATGTCTGGAGATTAACATGCTTGCTTTAAATATGAAATGATGTTTTCTTGGCTTTTCAGTATTTAAACACTAAGATACCACAGATTCTAACAGTAACTTTTTGATGTTTCTTTTCTTTGTAGATTTATCATCACACATACTAAATATTATCTATCTTCCAAATGATCCTTAATAAAAGAAGACTGTTTTTCACTCTTGCCCTAGGCATAGAATGATAGTTTAAACTGAAAGTATTACAGGGTTTTAATTTCATTACCTTTTAGAAGAATTACCCTATTTTATATGTGACACTGTTAATAACATTTTATTCCAAAGATTTCATTTAAAATAAGGTCCCAAGCATAGGCTTTGGGAGAAGAAAACTGAGCAGGTAAAGTTTGCTTATGGTAATTCATCATAATTAGGCTGTGGATCTCGGTTCAGCAGTCTTACTTCATAGAGCCAGACAGTCATTCAGACGCACAGTTAGGTACAAGGATAGATTTTTCGTTCACATGTAAGTTCCATGGGAGACTTTTCTCTGCATGTAGCTTCTTTTGTGTGCTTAGGAAAGATGACACTGATTCCTCCTACCACATTCGCTGCTGGATACTTATCAGTTTTCAGAAGTTCCACTTAGCATTTGCAGATTTGATGGCTGCTGTGAAGCAGAAATCACCACAGGGGAGAAGAAAGGCAGGATAGATGGAGAAAAGTTTCCATGTCCTAGGAGAACATATTGCTGCTATTGCCCAAGGTGCCCAGTAGTTGTTTCCATCAAATGGATACACAGGAAATAAGCCTCCATGTCTTACTTCCAGGCCAGGCTTCTTTCCTCCCTCCTCTCTTCCTTCCGAAAGAATTAATTGAACGTGTTGTAGTGAGGATGAAGTCTCTATAATTTACTCTTACTGTCTATCTGTCACTCATAT
Organism: Tragulus kanchil; assembly: GCA_022376925.1. Classification (NCBI taxonomy): domain Eukaryota; kingdom Metazoa; phylum Chordata; class Mammalia; order Artiodactyla; family Tragulidae; genus Tragulus; species Tragulus kanchil. The sequence goes on along the minus strand of JAIOJX010000003.1, from coordinate 67,411,907 downwards.
ATACATACATTTTGATCCTGGCCTCTTTTATATTTTTGTATTGCAGTAAAATATGCATGGCATAAAAGGTATCATTTTAAGTATACAGTTCAGTGACTTTATGAATATTCATATTATTGTGAAGCCAACTCTTCCAAGCTGAACTTAAACAGTAACTTTCCATTCTCTCCTACACTAGCTCCGGGCAACCACCATTCTCCTTTGTTTCTATGAATTTGACTGCTCTAGGTACCCCCAGATAAGTGGAATCTTACAATATTATCCTTCTGTGTCTGACTTATTTCACTTTGTATCATGTCGCCAAGGTTCATTCATATTGTAGCATGTCTCAGAATATCTACTTCAAGCCCAAATAATATTCCATTGTACATATATATCATATTTGTTTATTTATCTCTCATTGGACATTGGGTTATTTCTACTTTTTGGTTCTTGTGAATAATGCTGTTGTAAATATTGGGTACAGGTATTGCTCAAGTCCCTGCTTTCAATTTCTTGGGTATGTACCTAGAAATGAAATTATTGGATCATATGATAATTCTAGATTTAACTTTCTGAGAAACTGCTATACGGTTTTGCACAGAGGTTGTACCATTTTTCATTCCTATCAGCAGTGTATGAGGATTCCAATGTCTCTACATTCTCACCAACACCTGTTATTTTCTTTTTTTTAATAATGATCATCTTAATGGATATGAAGTGTTATCTCATTGTGGTTTTGATTTACATTTCCCTAATGCCTAGGAATGTTGAACATCTTTTCATGTGCTTGTTTACCATTTGTTTGTCTTCTTTGCAGAAATGTTTATCCAAATACTTTAGCCATTTTTAAATTGTGGTTTTTGTTGTCGTTGTTGAGTTGCAGGAGTTTTAAAAATATATATTCTGGCTATTAATCCTTTATATATGATTTGCAAATATTCTTTCTCATTCTATAGGTTACCTTTATAATTTTTGGATACAGTTTTTTTTTTTTTTTTCTCTCTTTTTTGGCAATGCTGAACAGCTTCAGAAATCTTAGTTCCCTGACCGGGGATTAAACATTGGCCCACGACAGTGAAAGCGCCGAGTCCTAATCATTGGAGCACCAGGGCACTCCCTTGATATTGTCTTTTGATACTCAAAAGTTAATTATTTTGGTGAAGTTCAATTTATTTCTTTTTTCCTTTTGTTGCCTGTGCTTCTGATGTCATATCCAAGAAATTATGCCTAATAGTCATTTGTTTGTATTTATTATATACATGAGTTATATACCAAACAGAAAAAAAAATTGAAATTTTAAAAGGGTGAGACAAAAATGGCATAAGAAGGGCTTCCCTAGTTTGTCAACCCCAATAAGTGGAATCTTACAATATTATCCTTCTGTGTCTGACTTATTTCATTGTTTCGCCAAGGTTCATTCATATTGTAGCATGTCTCAGAATATCTACTTCAAGCCCAAATAATATTCCATTGTACATATATATCATATTTGTTTATTTATCTCTCATTGGACATTGGGTTATTTCTACTTTTTGGTTCTTGTGAATAATGCTGTTGTAAATATTGGGTACAGGTATTGCTCAAGTCCCTGCTTTCAATTTCTTGGGTATGTACCTAGAAATGAAATTATTGGATCATATGATAATTCTAGATTTAACTTTCTGAGAAACTGCTATACGGTTTTGCACAGAGGTTGTACCATTTTTCATTCCTATCAGCAGTGTATGAGGATTCCAATGTCTCTACATTCTCACCAACACCTGTTATTTTCTTTTTTTTAATAATGATCATCTTAATGGATATGAAGTGTTATCTCATTGTGGTTTTGATTTACATTTCCCTAATGCCTAGGAATGTTGAACATCTTTTCATGTGCTTGTTTACCATTTGTTTGTCTTCTTTGCAGAAATGTTTATCCAAATACTTTAGCCATTTTTAAATTGTGGTTTTTGTTGTCGTTGTTGAGTTGCAGGAGTTTTAAAAATATATATTCTGGCTATTAATCCTTTATATATGATTTGCAAATATTCTTTCTCATTCTATAGGTTACCTTTATAATTTTTTGGATACAGTTTTTTTTTTTTTTTTCTCTCTTTTTTGGCAATGCTGAACAGCTTCAGAAATCTTAGTTCCCTGACCGGGGATTAAACATTGGCCCACGACAGTGAAAGCGCCGAGTCCTAATCATTGGAGCACCAGGGCACTCCCTTGATATTGTCTTTTGATACTCAAAAGTTAATTATTTTGGTGAAGTTCAATTTATTTCTTTTTTCCTTTTGTTGCCTGTGCTTCTGATGTCATATCCAAGAAATTATGCCTAATAGTCATTTGTTTGTATTTATTATATACATGAGTTATATACCAAACAGAAAAAAAAATTGAAATTTTAAAAGGGTGAGACAAAAATGGCATAAGAAGGGCTTCCCTAGTGGTCCAGTGGGTGGGGAATCTGCCTTGCAGTGCAACAAGGGGCACCGGTTCAATCCCTGGCCCAGGAAGGTCCCACTTGCTGCAGAGCCACTGGACTGGTGTGTCCGATTACGAACCAGTGCTCTGGAGCACATGTGCCCAAAGCTGGTGCTCTGCTGCAAGAGAGACCAACCACTGCAATGGGAGGCCCACACAGGCCAAAGAAAAAATAAATACAAAGCCAATAAAAGAGGCCAAAAAAGATGACATAAGTAATTACATTAGACAATTTTCACTGCGTATTCATGTGATTGAACATGCTACATTGTTTCTGAAAAACATGGTTTTAACTTCTGGTTCTAAATTCACTTTCTGTGGTTGCTTCTAATGGTGTTCCTAGTGAAAAAGTTACCTCACAAAGATACATATGTCCAAATTGGAAATGTTCATTGTTGGTTGGTTGGTTGTGCCTGCTAGGTCATGATGCTGGGTTTTCAATTCTATTCACAAATTATGCAAAGATTTTAGATGAAAATCACCCGCCAGGTGTCCATCTTCCCTGATGTCAGTCAGTTGTTTGTTCGAAGTCATCAAAAGGTCTTGAATTTTGTGTTTTTATAAACAGATGTAGATTCACTGAAATCTCACATGTGGACGGTTTTAGAAATAGGTTTGAAATATTTATTTTCAGCTTTTAAAACATGAGCACATAAGAGAATTGTTATAAACAGCACACATTGTTTTCAATTGTCTCATCTTGTAATGATGTGAAATAATTTCAAACACCCATTTTCAAAATATCATCTGCAGAATATGTGTGTTTCAAGAAGCAGTTATTTTCTCACTCATCATTGAAATAAAAATTATCAAAATGGCAGCTCTGCCTCGAAGGGAGTCGTTGCGGGTATTTATTTCTTTGTAAATATCTTCCAAACAGCATATCCTGACAGCCATTTGTCATCGCAGAGAAAGACAGCAAATCTGTAGCATAGTGTTTTGTATAATAGAGATGTACTGTATACTACTTTTATAGTCAACAGTTCTTTTATATATTTTGTCATGAATAGCCCACCCCAAACCATCTGTGTCATTCAAAAAATGACCATGGTTATTCCCCACATAATTGCAAAATATTGTGAGTCTACTCTATTTTAGAAGTCTTGTCTTCGTAGAAAGTAGTTATGTTTTTGACGTCTCTAGCACTTGATGCGCTTCTGACTTCAACTTCTTTGATGTAACATCTTGACTATGAATGAAGCAGTGCAGAATTTCATATGTGGAAATGTCTCTGTGACTTTGTTGCAGAATATTTTTTCATTCCACTTCAAGTAGCTATTTCATTAAGTATATTTTTCCATAAACTATTGTTTTTATTAGAGAAGTTACTATTGAGACTATATCTTTTTGGTACATGTTTTTATTTACCTGTCCATAAAAAATTAGTTATTTGTGTATTTCTTTTTGAACCAGACCAGAAATCTCATGCAATGACTTGTCAGAAATACCTTTACTCTTTCCTATCTTTACAGAAAACCTCCTGCAAAGTACAATTTAATCTTTTATATCTTTACATTCTCAATATTTGCTGAGAATTTTTTAGTGATATTTGCTGATAATGAATGTGTTTTGGATTCTTTCCATATTTTTTCCTTGTATTTCAAGTATTTTTACCATAATAGGAGTTAAGTATTTATCCAAGCATATGTGGCTTTTTGTCTTTTTCGTCTTTCAACATTAAGCAAGGGTACTCAAAGAAAGAAAGTGAAATTCGCTCACTCATGTCTGACTCTTTTGCGACCCCATGGACTGTGTAGCCTGCCAGGCTCCTCTGTCCATGAAATTCTCTGGGCAAGAAGACTGGAGTGGATAGCCATTCCCTTCTGCAGGAGATCTTCCAGACCCAGGGATCAAATCCTGCATTGCAAGCAGATTCTTTACCATCTGAACCATGAGGGAAGCCCCTTAAGATCCCACAGGCACACGCAGTGAAGCGACAGAAAGACAGACATGGACAGTGGACATATGGTCATTGTGGGGAAGGAACAGAAGGTGGGAGGTGTAAAGGAAGTAGCATGAAGGCCTGTACTATCATAAGTGAAGAAAATAGCTCTAGTTATTGCTCTGTGAGAAAAGGGGATCCTTCAGGGGTGCTGTGTGATGGTTGGGAGGGGTGGGAAGGGGGGGATATACATATGACTAATCTGAGAACATACATATCTGTAAACAACAAAACTCTGTAAAAGTTAAAAGCAAAATAAAGGTCTTGAAAAAAAAAAAGATCCCACAGGCATAGTCAAAATTAAATAAATAAAACCTTTCGGTCACATTGAGTTGGAGGTATCTGTAGAACATCTGTGTGAGGAGAAATGGGGAGTGAGTTTGAACGGAGCATAACAGATTTTGACATTCTCAGCTTAATGGGGAGACAGTGGGTGTGAAGGGAACAGGGCCTTGTGATAGGAGGCTGGGGAGGGTGGATTGATGAAGACTGGGAGCCTGGCAGAGTGGAAGGGAGATGTAGGGAGAGAAGTGGGGTCCTTGATGACAAGAGACTAAAGTACCTCCATAATAGAGGAAGTCAGTCATCAGTGGAGCTGAGTGCCCTGGAAACGGCCAACCAGGTAAGGACGGGGAACATCACCACCTTGTTGCTGTTGGTGATCTTGGCAGGAGGAATTTCACAGCTAATTCTAGGTAGAAGCCAGCCTATAATGGGTTTGAAAATGAAAAGGGAATGTGAAACGGAGGAGAGAGAGGTGAGTGAGGCAAGGGAAGGCTCGGGTCACAGTAGTCTCTGCCTGTTTCATGGGGGTTTCTAGATGAAGAGAGTGAGGGAAAAGGAATTTCTTCTGGAGCTTCTTGATGCACATAAACCGATACAATAATGTCAGGTCCTAGTCCTCGGCTCCCTGTGAATCCTGCGCCCCTGCGCAGATGATGGCAATGGCTGCTGGAGGGATTTTCACAGCCTCTGTGGGGCTTTCATGAGCTGGTAAGGTTGAATCTGCATAACTTACCCATAAACAATTCCTGCAGTAATCTGATCCGATTGCCATCCCAGTCCTAGTGCAAGCATCTCAAACAAGGGGACATCTTATTAATTGGAGAAATAATTTATCTAGGATCTCACTATACAGAAATTTTTCATCTACCTCCCCTGTGTCATATTTCATCATGACAGATGTGTCTCATTCCAGGTTCCTATTTACATAGCATGCAGACATATTGTCATTACAGATAATTAGTCTTAAAAGCACTAGTTTTTAAAACACTCAAGTCTTAAATTTCCCATTCATCTGTCAGCATGTTAAGCAAAAATATGCCTCCACCCCTGTTAGGTTCTGATTTTATTTCTGCTCAGACTTTCTGTCCTTCTCATGTTTGCCAGTCGAGGGGAAGCACAGAGAGGCTCAGACATGGCTATTGTTCCACGATTCCCAAACTGCTGACATTTTTTCCTATGACGATAACTGAATCAGAAGATTTGATCAGATATCATGAAACAGATTTTCTGTGAAATCTATGAATATAACTATAGTCAAAGATCTTGAATTTTTTCCAGTTTGGCTATTTCTTCACTGTGAATCAACTACAAATAAATTATTGCATATTAGCAAAGAATGTTATAACATGGGGATTAATTATCAGAGAAACATACTGCAATGTAAAAATCTAAATATTAATAATATAAACTTGTCTTGAACATTTTCTAAGAGATTTTACTTAATACACACTGGAGAGTCATGATCATTCTGATTCAGTTTGTCTGGGGATAGAGTTTGAGAGCTACATTTCTAACAAGATCCCAGGCCACTCCTGGGGTGACAGGGCCGATTTTTAAACATCAACAACAGAGACCCTAAGATGGAGAACAATATTTTCAAAATGCTGAAAAAGAAAAAAAGAATTACCAATCTGGTAATATATGTCTAGTTAAAATTGCATTTAAGAATAAGGGCAAAATGAAGATATTTTCAGCAAACAAACCTGAAGAATTTGTTCGAAAAGAACATACTGTAGGAAGAAGAAAACAGAAACTAGAGGTGTGTCTGAGATGCAAAGGAATGATAAGCAAAGATTAACATATAGGTAAGTCTAAAATGTTAAGTTTGTGACAGAAATATTTAATTTTGCAGGTAAAAAAAAATTTAGATCAACATGTAAATGGGGTAAGAATATCTGGCAAGCAAGTGGTTTTACCTAAAGTTTCCTAAGATCTTTTACTTGTTAAAGGAAGGTGAAAATGTTAACTTGAAGTTATCTATAAAGATGAACTTATTGAGGGTTAGATAAAATAAAAAGATAGTGAATAACTCAAAATTTCAGAAGGAAATTAGGTAAATTTTAAAAAATGGAATCAATCAAAAGGCAAAAAGAAAGGGAGAGAAAATGGAGGACAAATAGAAAACACAAAATAGGACAATAGAAATATTTTTAAGTGTATTGCAGTAAAAATAGATGCAAATGGACCAAACTTGCCAGTTAAAAAGAGTGTCAGGTTAGAAAATAAATCAAGATTCCCAAATGGGGCAGCAACATGAATGGACCCCGGTGGGCAGGGTTGGTGGGGAGAGCTGGCCCCACTCCTAGAGGCTGTCCGGGAATTTCCCCAGGGGTCCAGGCTGCCGCTTTGCTCAGGGCTGGGAGGTGCCCGCGGTCTGCACATGCTTTCATCAGGGCTTTTGCTCCTCTGAAGATTCAATGCAGCTATCCGTTCCTGCAGCCTCTGGTTGCCTGGAGGTGGGCAGCTGTGATTCAGAACCGTGTGTCACTCTGCCAGGGTACCAGCTGGCACTGACCCACAGAAGCTTGGGCTAACCTCCCTGCCCTCTGTGGCATCAGGAAGTGTGCCTCCTACTTGTCATGGTATTCTATACGGTCATTTATAATACTCAGATGCTAAAAGAAATGTTTGAGAAATTTCAAGTATATTAATCCAATGAAGTTTGTGCATGCAGGGTAAATAAATAGTGGAACAAACTATGCAATGCTTTGGACACAATCTTTCTATTATACAAAAATCACTTGGAAAATAGCTATAGCTCTGTACACTACTCAAAGCTATCTGAAAAAAAAAAAGTTAATGTAAATATGTGTGTGTGAGCTAAGTTGGTTCACTCATGTCTGACTCTCTGTGACTCTGTGGACTGTAACTTGCCTGGTTCCTCTGTCCATGGGATTCTCCAGGCAAGATTACTGGACTGGGTTGCCATGCCCTCCTCCAGGGGATCTTCTCGATCCAAGGATCAAAACCGTATCTCTTATGTTTCCTGTATTGACTGGTGGGTCCTTTACCATTAATGCCACATGGGAAATCCTAGTATAAATAAAGCAGTTAACAAAGAGTATTCAAGATTAGCAGACAGATTGAACACATGCACAGATGTGTAATTGAATGTTATTTAGAGCCAGCCTACCTAGGGTCCATGGCAGCAACATGAGATTCTCCAGCTATCCCATATATAGCCTTTAGTAACAGGCTGTTTTGATTATCTTTAGATCATCTGTAAGGTCTGAAGCCTTACCTATGTGGATTGATGTCTTTAATATTTTAGTTTATTCACAGAGTTTGAGGAATAGAGGTTATGTTAAAAATTAAACTCCTTCAACTGATAATGAGCAATTAGTGGTTTTGGTTTTAGTCTATTTGATTTGTGCTAAGCTGTTCTTCAATCATCTCAAGGAGAACTTAAACTTTTGTGAAGGTGATAAGTGAGATAATTAATCACTTTAGTCTGGTGTGAATGTTGTGGATTGTCATTGGAAATGTCAATGTTATTAGCCTAGAGAAGAGAAACAAGCTTTGTTTTCATCTTGTGGTTCTCTCCTGGAGGTGGGCAGCTGTGATTCAGAACCGTGTGTCACTCTGCCAGGGTACCAGCTGGCACTGACCCACAGAAGCTTGGGCTAACCTCCCTGCCCTCTGTGGCATCAGGAAGTGTGCCTCCTACTTGTCATGGTATTCTATACGGTCATTTATAATACTCAGATGCTAAAAGAAATGTTTGAGAAATTTCAAGTATATTAATCCAATGAAGTTTGTGCATGCAGGGTAAATAAATAGTGGAACAAACTATGCAATGCTTTGGACACAATCTTTCTATTATACAAAAATCACTTGGAAAATAGCTATAGCTCTGTACACTACTCAAAGCTATCTGAAAAAAAAAAAGTTAATGTAAATATGTGTGTGTGAGCTAAGTTGGTTCACTCATGTCTGACTCTCTGTGACTCTGTGGACTGTAACTTGCCTGGTTCCTCTGTCCATGGGATTCTCCAGGCAAGATTACTGGACTGGGTTGCCATGCCCTCCTCCAGGGGATCTTCTCGATCCAAGGATCAAAACCGTATCTCTTATGTTTCCTGTATTGACTGGTGGGTCCTTTACCATTAATGCCACATGGGAAATCCTAGTATAAATAAAGCAGTTAACAAAGAGTATTCAAGATTAGCAGACAGATTGAACACATGCACAGATGTGTAATTGAATGTTATTTAGAGCCAGCCTACCTAGGGTCCATGGCAGCAACATGAGATTCTCCAGCTATCCCATATATAGCCTTTAGTAACAGGCTGTTTTGATTATCTTTAGATCATCTGTAAGGTCTGAAGCCTTACCTATGTGGATTGATGTCTTTAATATTTTAGTTTATTCACAGAGTTTGAGGAATAGAGGTTATGTTAAAAATTAAACTCCTTCAACTGATAATGAGCAATTAGTGGTTTTGGTTTTAGTCTATTTGATTTGTGCTAAGCTGTTCTTCAATCATCTCAAGGAGAACTTAAACTTTTGTGAAGGTGATAAGTGAGATAATTAATCACTTTAGTCTGGTGTGAATGTTGTGGATTGTCATTGGAAATGTCAATGTTATTAGCCTAGAGAAGAGAAACAAGCTTTGTTTTCATCTTGTGGTTCTCTCCTGATAGTTTCCATAAGGTTTTTTTTTTTTTTTTTAAACAATGGATCCTAAGTTTTGTTTTTTTTTTTTTTAAAGATTTATTTATTTATTTATTTTGGGCGGGGGTCTGGTTGGGGAGGGAGGGGAGCAGGCGGGCCACTTCTATTGGTCTTTCGTTTCTCTATGTTCATCCGTCTTTGTTCTTTGGCTCCTGTGGGCCTCCCATCGCGGTGGTGTCTGTCGTTGCTGAGCACCGGCTCTGGGCGCATTGGACACATCAGTCCAGCTGCTCCGCGGCACGTGGGATCTTCCCAGGCCAGGGCTCGAACCGGCGCCCCTTGCACTGCAAGGCGGTGTCCTTACCCACTGGACCACCAGGGGAAGCCCTCCATAAGGTTTTGATTTTCTTGGAGAGGATGGTTCAGACGTTTTGGGGTTCTCTCACAGGAGGTTGGTGCTTCTCTCCCGTTGTTAGGGCTGACCTGAAAGCCACGATGATGTTGCACATATTCGACTGTTGTGCCATAGAATGTATGAAGGGCATCCTTGTTTGAGGTTAGTAATGTCTTTAGCCATGTGGTAGAACAGACTGCCCTGGAGACCTACAACAACCCCTTATGACCCGCAGTTCTTTGCCAGCTAGAGGATGTTGAAAGGCAGATGGACTCTGAAGATGCAGCAGCCTTAAGACTAGTGTTGTGACCTTACCCAGCCAGGATTCTCCCTGGGTAGGGCAGCAGACTAGGCCAGTTACTCCTGGTCAACACATCCTTGCTCTTATTTCCCTCTTTCTCGATCTGCTCTGCAACATGAACTTTAGAATTGCCTTTCATTCCTATTTATCTTGTAGAACCAAAATAACATAGCTGACATCCCCTTTACTCAAAATCTGAGACTATTTGGAAATCAGATAAATAATATGAGTAGCCTCTGGGACAACATGAATAAAAGTTAGTGCCTGAGAGATTCCTTTAAATGGAAATCAAAAATTGTTATTCACTCCTGATCAGTTTTCATTTTTTTTTTCATTCTCACTTTAATTACTGAGCTTCCTTTCTGCGAAATCAAGTCTCTGAAACAGACTTTAATTATCCATTTTTAACTGCAGGAAGATTTATTATTCAGAGAGCAGCTAACAAATAGATGTTATTGTGTTCATAGTTTAAAGGGTTGGTCAAATATTTCCTGTAATGAATACATTTTGTACTAAAAGCCTCTAGATAAAAAGGTAGACAGCTAAAGAGAGAAAGATTTAAAGCAAATTTGTAATAGAGGAAGATAACCAAATCTTTTGTAATCTTGAGGCCATGATCCCCATGGAGCAAATGAATTAATGTAATTAGAATGAGACAATCGTTGCATTCATGCAGCATCTTATTTTTCCAACATCTCAATTTGCCTCATATCTTACATAAGTGATCCCTCTGAGATAAGTACTCTTAAGCCTAACATGTCTTTTAAAGAATCTATCTAAATCTCTTTATGTGCTTCCCTAGAAGGGGTTTTCTTTGTAAAATGAGCCTTTTTAAATCTATATCCTTAAGATACAAAAAACTCTGTCTATCTGAAGATATAAGGGTATCATCATTTTTCTTCAGTTCTCTGTAGCCTGGTTTACAAAGTTTGTTTATGAAAGAAGCAGAGAAAATTGCCACTTTTGAAAGCCTTTTTTTTTTTTTTTTCTGGCCATGTGGCATATAGGATAACCATGCCCCTTTCAGTGGAACTAGAGAGCCTTAACCACTGGACCATCAGGGGGTCTCTTGGAAGCCTTTAAAAAGTAGCAGAGATCTTTGTCTCTTGGTCATGATTCTAATGTGGTTCTTCTGGAAGGGAGATGTAAGAGGTAGGCACAAAGGTGTCTTTGGAAAAGAAATAATGAAAAGTAGGTATAGAGATGTCATCCCAGGTGTCTGTGGTATCCATAAGTGGAATATCCCACAAGCAGAAAGAAGTCAGAACCAAAGTTTGTTAAAGAGGTAAAGACTTACATATGAGACTATTCCATATAGGAATGATGCTTAAAATTGTGAAAGTAACATATCCGTTAAAGAGATGAGAATCAAGGATGTATCTGGAGTGAAGGAGGAAGAAGAGAGAGGAATCCAAGTGAGAGTCTGAAGGGTGTGCTTGGAAAAGTAGGCAAAACCACAGATGTTGGGCTTCCCTGGTGGTCCAGTGGGTAAAGAAAGAGTCTGCCTTGCAGTGCAAGGGGCACAGGTTCTATCCCTGGCCTGGGAAGATCCCAAGTGCTGCGGAGTGGCTGGACCAAGGTGTCCAACTACTGAGCCAGCGCTCTGGAGCACATGTGCCCAGAGCCGGTGCTCTGCAGTGAGAGAGGCCACTGCGATGGGAGGCCCACACAGGGCAAAAAACAAAGATGGAAATAAATGAAAGACCAATGGAAGTGGTCCAAAAAAAAAAAAAAAAAAGGATGTTTTGGTGTCCTGAAGGATGAAGGTGGGGCAGAGAGCCTTTCAAGAGCTGGATAGATCACCTGTGCCAAATAGAAATTTAACTAATTGTACTTGGTATTTCTATTTTTTTTGTTGTTGTTAAATGAATTGAGGGAACTGGGATAACAGTGGAAATGTTTTGTGAAGGAGGATGCTGAATGGAGCTGTGGCGAAGTACTTTAATAACAAAACAGAGGGCATACCAGTCGGTGTATTGCCTACTGGAATTGTTGAGTGAGAAAGTTTAGAAATAATGATGTTAGCTAGAAAGACACTAAGGTCAAGTGACTCAGGGTGGGGGCATCAGTGCATATTTGTATTGAATTGGCCAAAAGGTTCATTTGAGTTTTCCCATAACATGTTATCCAAAGAAACTTTTTGCCTGATCCAATAGCTAGACTGGAAGGCCTCAATAAAGGGGAAAGATGAATATGATCTTGTAAGGCTTCAGAGAAGAAGCTAGACAGAATGGAATCCTAAGTAAAATTTAGAAATGAGAACTTCAAAAGTGAAAAAAACTTCATTTCTTTTTTAGAACCTTATTAATGAAGAAACTGACAAGTGATGACTTGGATCTCTAACTAGAGGAGGAAATAATTCTAGCAGGAAGATATTTTCTTAGGAGGTAGGGAATGGGGATAGGGAAGACAATGAAGAAGAGGTAATATCTGGGTCATGCCTATTCAGTAACATCGTATGTCTACCTATTTCACAACCAACAATCATCAGTGATTTGGTTACCAGTGAGCAATGATATACTGCTAACTCTTCATTGAAAAAGACCTTTCACCACAGCCCTTTTTGACTTCCTTCTTTGATACTCTGTTCCTGGTGGTCCAGTGGGTAAAGAAAGAGTCTGCCTTGCAGTGCAAGGGCACAGGTTCTATCCCTGGCCTGGGAAGATCCCAAGTGCTGCGGAGTGGCTGGACCAAGGTGTCCAACTACTGAGCCAGCGCTCTGGAGCACATGTGCCCAGAGCCGGTGCTCTGCAGTGAGAGAGGCCACTGCGATGGGAGGCCCACACAGGGCAAAAAACAAAGATGGAAATAAATGAAAGACCAATGGAAGTGGTCCAAAAAAAAAAAAAAAAAGGATGTTTTGGTGTCCTGAAGGATGAAGGTGGGGCAGAGAGCCTTTCAAGAGCTGGATAGATCACCTGTGCCAAATAGAAATTTAACTAATTGTACTTGGTATTTCTATTTTTTTTGTTGTTGTTAAATGAATTGAGGGAACTGGGATAACAGTGGAAATGTTTTGTGAAGGAGGATGCTGAATGGAGCTGTGGCGAAGTACTTTAATAACAAAACAGAGGGCATACCAGTCGGTGTATTGCCTACTGGAATTGTTGAGTGAGAAAGTTTAGAAATAATGATGTTAGCTAGAAAGACACTAAGGTCAAGTGACTCAGGGTGGGGGCATCAGTGCATATTTGTATTGAATTGGCCAAAAGGTTCATTTGAGTTTTCCCATAACATGTTATCCAAAGAAACTTTTTGCCTGATCCAATAGCTAGACTGGAAGGCCTCAATAAAGGGGAAAGATGAATATGATCTTGTAAGGCTTCAGAGAAGAAGCTAGACAGAATGGAATCCTAAGTAAAATTTAGAAATGAGAACTTCAAAAGTGAAAAAAACTTCATTTCTTTTTTAGAACCTTATTAATGAAGAAACTGACAAGTGATGACTTGGATCTCTAACTAGAGGAGGAAATAATTCTAGCAGGAAGATATTTTCTTAGGAGGTAGGGAATGGGGATAGGGAAGACAATGAAGAAGAGGTAATATCTGGGTCATGCCTATTCAGTAACATCGTATGTCTACCTATTTCACAACCAACAATCATCAGTGATTTGGTTACCAGTGAGCAATGATATACTGCTAACTCTTCATTGAAAAAGACCTTTCACCACAGCCCTTTTTGACTTCCTTCTTTGATACTCTGTTACATCAATTAGCTCCAGATTATCTATCATTTTGGAGAAGGAAATGGCAGCTCACTCCAGTATTTTTGCCTGGGAAATCTCATGGACAGAGGAGTTTGGCAGGTTATAGTCCCTGGGGTCACTAAGAGTCTGACATGACTGATTGGCTAAATAAACAACCATCTATCATGTATCAGGTAGACAAGGATCATAGAAAGAACATTTATGAAAATGAAATAGTATTCCACTAAAACAGTTAATAAAATGCAGCAAATCAACCAGTATAGCTGAAATATAGGTTATTGTTTTTGGATGAATGGTTAGAAGTGAGCACAGAAAAGTGATCTGAGAGCTCAGTTTAGGAAGAGTAACGCAGTTCGTGGTTCAGATGGTGTTCCTGATGATCTTGAGAGAATTCCTGTATTTCTCACGGTTCACTCCCATTGCACACACATGGGGGATTAGCAGAAGAGCCAAAGATGAGGACTTCTGTGGCTTCACCTTCAGGTAAACCCCAGCCTTTTCAAAGACGGTGAAGATACAGGGGGACTTCCACACCAATATCATCCCACTTGATGTTTAATTTAGTATACATAGCGCATAACTAATGTCTATTAAGATTTTTAATTTAGTATGCACAGCACATAATTAATGTGTGCCATGATGTTACTGTGATGACCTTATTGGTTTGTGATGGATAAGGAGACTGGTTTGCCTAGAGGAGCGAGTATAGAGTTGGGCTGAGGCATAGGAGTCTAGAGTTATCACTTGGGAAATCAACCTCCTTCTAAGCATTCTTATATAGTTCAGGGGCCTGACAAGAATCTCAAGTTCACATCACGATAGTCCTTTGGAAACTCTGAGACCACCAGGCAGAACCAGGTCATCATTCCAACTTTACAGACTCGTAACCCTTCTTCTGTCTGGTTCCATTTCCAACCAAAAAAATCATCAGTGATTTGGTTACCAGTGAGCAATGATATACTGCTAACTCTTCATTGAAAAAGACCTTTCACCACAGCCCTTTTTGACTTCCTTCTTTGATACTCTGTTACATCAATTAGCTCCAGATTATCTATCATTTTGGAGAAGGAAATGGCAGCTCACTCCAGTATTTTTGCCTGGGAAATCTCATGGACAGAGGAGTTTGGCAGGTTATAGTCCCTGGGGTCACTAAGAGTCTGACATGACTGATTGGCTAAATAAACAACCATCTATCATGTATCAGGTAGACAAGGATCATAGAAAGAACATTTATGAAAATGAAATAGTATTCCACTAAAACAGTTAATAAAATGCAGCAAATCAACCAGTATAGCTGAAATATAGGTTATTGTTTTTGGATGAATGGTTAGAAGTGAGCACAGAAAAGTGATCTGAGAGCTCAGTTTAGGAAGAGTAACGCAGTTCGTGGTTCAGATGGTGTTCCTGATGATCTTGAGAGAATTCCTGTATTTCTCACGGTTCACTCCCATTGCACACACAGGGGGGATTAGCAGAAGAGCCAAAGATGAGGACTTCTGTGGCTTCACCTTCAGGTAAACCCCAGCCTTTTCAAAGACGGTGAAGATACAGGGGGACTTCCACACCAATATCATCCCACTTGATGTTTAATTTAGTATACATAGCGCATAACTAATGTCTATTAAGATTTTTAATTTAGTATGCACAGCACATAATTAATGTGTGCCATGATGTTACTGTGATGACCTTATTGGTTTGTGATGGATAAGGAGACTGGTTTGCCTAGAGGAGCGAGTATAGAGTTGGGCTGAGGCATAGGAGTCTAGAGTTATCACTTGGGAAATCAACCTCCTTCTAAGCATTCTTATATAGTTCAGGGGCCTGACAAGAATCTCAAGTTCACATCACGATAGTCCTTTGGAAACTCTGAGACCACCAGGCAGAACCAGGTCATCATTCCAACTTTACAGACTCGTAACCCTTCTTCTGTCTGGTTCCATTTCCAACCAAATCTTTTCAGCCCTAACCAAAATGTCTGACTTGATGAAGGGAGTTCACTGCCTACCTATTTTTCCCTTCCTTTCTTCCTTTTTTTCCCTTTTTAAAGAGACGTGGACAGGTTATCCCTGTAAATTCCTGCCAGTTAGTTTAATTCTATGCAATAAAAATCCACAAGAGTTTCAGGGCACAGTTGGAAGAATAATTTGCTTGTGCTTTATGCCCTTGGAATTGTAACTATATACTGCAACCTTTCCTGATTATTGTTTAGATGAGAAAGAATAATTCTCAATAGCAGCCTGATTATTATTAGGGCAAATCCAGTGATATTCTTGAGAATTTAAAGGACCATTGATGCTGGGGGTGATAGCCCTCTCTATAGGCTCTCTAATATAAATCACTCATAATGAGATTCTAACCAGTAAATTATATTCCTCTTATAGTTGATGAGTAAGTAAAGATTTATGTATAGCATTTAACATGATAACTTTGAGTTCCCATACTATCCTTCATTTTAAGTTTAAAATTCTTAATATAACATTTTTTCGGTTTTGAAATCAGACACTGATTCTCAGGAAGCTTTGTTTGTGGCATAAAGATTTATATTTTATATCCTAAATTGGGTGAGAAATGATGCAGAAAGAGAACATCCTCACATCTAGTCATTAAACTGTTTAATCTTGGGATTAATCCTTGTAAACACGCTGCCCAGTACAAACTCAAATGCTACTCAAAGCTTAGATAAAATACGAATTTGGTCAGGGATAATGCATTAGCAAAATGTTAGTGTGTGATAGTTTTAAATGAGATTGGAAATGCGTGATGACTGATGAATGGCCTCCCCCAAAAAAGTTTTTTCTGAGTTTTTATTTCTGAATTTGTATACTTTTGATATACTTGTCAACTTAAAAAAATACACAAGGGCTTCCCTGGTGGATCAGTGGTGGGGAGTCCACCTACCATTGCAGGAGACATGGGTTTAATTACTGCTCCCGGAGGATCTCACATGTCACGTGGTGCCTAAGCACACCTGCCACAACTATTAAGCCTGTGTTCTAGGACCTGGGAGCCACAACTATTGAAGCCTGCATGCCTTAGAACCTGTGCTCCACAGCCAGAGAAGCCACTGCAATGAGAAACCTACACACCACAACTAGAGAAAGCCCCCACTCACCACAACTAGGGAAAAGCCCTCACAACAGTGGGGACTCAGCACAACCAAAAATTAAAACAAAACCAAACAAAGAAAAAATGCACAGTGTGAAAGCTGTGAGATGAGTTTATTCAGTGTCTTACTGAGGACTGTGGCCAGGAAGACAGTCCCTTGGAGAGCTCTGAAGAACTGTTCCAGCATGTTAGGGGGGCAGACCAGTATATATGAGAGTTTAGTAAAAAGGATGTGGGCAGGAGCTTCCCTGGTGGTCCAGTGGGTAAAGAGTTTGCCTTGCAGTGCAAGCGGTACCGTTTCGATCCCTGGCACAGGAAGATCCCACATGCCACAAGGCGGCTAGACTGGTGTGTCCAGTTACGAGCCAGTGCTCTGGAGTGCATGCACCCAGAGCCGGTGCTCTGCAACAAGAGAGGCCACTGTGATGGGAGGCCCACACTGTGGGGCCCTGAAGGAAAGAGGGCTTTTGCAAGCATAAGGAAGCTTAAGCACATATTTGCAGTTTGGTACTAAAAGGACGCTGACAGGAAGAAACAGGGCATGATCTAAGGTCCATTGTCAAAACTTCTGATTGATCCCCCTGGTTTCCGCGCTCTGGGCAATGCAGGCTCACCTGAGTTCCTATTGCAATGTAAATGCATGGTTGCTCGACCTTTAGCTTGATTGGTGTAACTATAGGAAGTCTCTTGCAAACCCCTCTTTTCGTTTGCCTATAAAAACTGTTAGTTTACTCTAATAAAGCGGAACTACTTTGATGGAACCCCTGTCGTGTCTGATTGTCCCCTGCCTTCAGCCAGGGGGCTGCGGGGCGGACAGATCAAGATTCACTTTTCTGCGAGATCTCCTGGTTCAGTCGGGAGTAATCCCTGCTGCCTTCCCTTTCTGCGGAAGGTCCCCGCACCACACAAGCCAAAGAATTAAGATAGATGAAAATAAATAAATGAAGGACCAATAAAAGAGGCCAACATTTTTTTTTTTAATTAATTAAAAAAAAAAAAAGGATGTGGACAACCAAGCATACATTGTGGTAGAGGTTTGTTGCAAGTCATTAGGAAAAAGCCTCAGAGTTAATGGTTTTAGGGCTAACTGTGGGATAATCTGGTGCTTCCCTGGTGGCTCAGTGGTAAAGAATCTGCCTTTGCTGCAGGAGATGCAGGAGACACGGGTTTGATCCTTGGGTCTTCCCAGGATTTTCCCTGGAAGATCCCCTGGAGGAGGGCATGGCAACCCACTCCAGTATTCTTGCCTGGAGAATCCCATGGACAGAGGAACCTACTGGGCTGTAGTCCATGCGGTTGCAAAGAGTCAGACATGACTGAAGTGACTGAACCTACATACATGCATGGGAAAATGCAAGATTTGGGGTTCATAAAACATTCTCCTGAAAATATCAAACTATCTGAAGGCCTGTTCTGCCAGTTTTCCCACAGCATAGAGAATCTCATTCCTGATTTCTACCTTGAGCTCCTTTCCGGGTGTATTAAACATCAGCAACTTCAGTGGCTAATGACTCAATCCTTGTAGAACTGGATGGTTAGCAACATTTTTCAGTTAACATGCTTATCTGACACACTTACTATTTTAGTTTACTAAATTGGGAAAGATGAGCAGCTTCATAGAATGAAACAAACTATAAACCTATCAAACTTCATTAATAGGCCAAATTACATTTTTTTCTAATAGTTCTTCTTTAGGCTTTATGGTTGTGTGGCTCTACCACTCTTTCCATCCAGTAAGTGTTAAATTATTGAAGATTTTGGCACCTGACTCGTAGGAGTTGTGACTTCCAGAGTTCCTGCCATAATCATAGACAGTATTCATGTCTGGTAAGCAGTCCATCAAGCTTAAGTTTCATCTCCTTAGCTTAAAAAGCTTGAACTTCCACTGTCCACGAGGCACCCATTCTCAACCACAGTCTCACCAAGAGCAACTTCATCTCTGAAGCTGGAAATGCCAATATAAAGATAATCTCTCTACACCTCCTTAGTGGTCTAACTTTCATCCACCCGGTCCCAGTGAGTTCTCCCGTCCCTCCAGCACTTCTTCCCTGCCTTGCTTCCTTTCTTCGCCTGACTGCAAGCCTCTATCCAACTATTTCCTCCACTGGCATCAGCGTTCCAAATCCTGACCTTGGCTCAGTGTAAATTTGTCTTTTCTGTTGCCATCCCTAGGTACTGAATGCTACTCGAGGAAGCCACAGATTCTTGTTACTACATGTCTTTGGCTCTCAAATCTCAGTGAGACCCTCAAAGCAATCCTTTTGTGCTTCTCTAGGGAACAGCCTCTCTTTCTTCCTAGGGACTATTCAGTTTACTTTAAGTCCCAAGCTCCCTGCTGCCGTCTTCCTTCTCAGTGGGTAATAGTGCACCATGTTTCACAGTGAAAAGTTGAAGCTTTCAGGCATGAGCTTTCTCCCCTCTTGTTCCTCAGGGTCCATGCTGTTTCTCACTACCCCTCTTGGCTGACACACTGAGACCTCAGCTAGATGTAAGGCAATCGTGTTAAACTGAGACAGAATCTCCAGAATCATCACATCAAGATATTGGCAAACACCATTTAGCAGTTACTTCTGTTTGATTTTATACCAACAGGCTTTCCATCTCATGGCTCATGTGACTAGGCCTGTATGAGGCACAGTAAACCCAGTATCATCAAAATCTCTCTTTCACGTTTCATAGGGGCTCATCAAATGAGTGAATTAGGTAAATGAATGAATAAAGATATAAACAATCCAGGAGTGGATTAATAAATGGACAAGTGTAAGAAGTTTAGGAAAAGTTTTGAACCAGATGTTATGTAATAAAGTTTTGAATTGTGTGAAATGGAAAGTCAGAGATAATGTGAAATGTAAGGTGTTCAATTATTTAGGCAGGGTAGTTCAGACAAAAATGTCTTTGATTTGTTTTCTGTTTTTGCTTTTCTAAGATAAGAGAGACCACACTCTCTAGAATTGCATATTCTAGGTTCTCAATATGTCTCAGGAAAGAAAGGGAGAATAGTTATTCTTCATATGCTAGAAGGTAGGCATGTTAGACCATGATATTGCTTCAAAAGGAAGCCCCACCACAGTCTCACCAAGAGCAACTTCATCTCTGAAGCTGGAAATGCCAATATAAAGATAATCTCTCTACACCTCCTTAGTGGTCTAACTTTCATCCACCCGGTCCCAGTGAGTTCTCCCGTCCCTCCAGCACTTCTTCCCTGCCTTGCTTCCTTTCTTCGCCTGACTGCAAGCCTCTATCCAACTATTTCCTCCACTGGCATCAGCGTTCCAAATCCTGACCTTGGCTCAGTGTAAATTTGTCTTTTCTGTTGCCATCCCTAGGTACTGAATGCTACTCGAGGAAGCCACAGATTCTTGTTACTACATGTCTTTGGCTCTCAAATCTCAGTGAGACCCTCAAAGCAATCCTTTTGTGCTTCTCTAGGGAACAGCCTCTCTTTCTTCCTAGGGACTATTCAGTTTACTTTAAGTCCCAAGCTCCCTGCTGCCGTCTTCCTTCTCAGTGGGTAATAGTGCACCATGTTTCACAGTGAAAAGTTGAAGCTTTCAGGCATGAGCTTTCTCCCCTCTTGTTCCTCAGGGTCCATGCTGTTTCTCACTACCCCTCTTGGCTGACACACTGAGACCTCAGCTAGATGTAAGGCAATCGTGTTAAACTGAGACAGAATCTCCAGAATCATCACATCAAGATATTGGCAAACACCATTTAGCAGTTACTTCTGTTTGATTTTATACCAACAGGCTTTCCATCTCATGGCTCATGTGACTAGGCCTGTATGAGGCACAGTAAACCCAGTATCATCAAAATCTCTCTTTCACGTTTCATAGGGGCTCATCAAATGAGTGAATTAGGTAAATGAATGAATAAAGATATAAACAATCCAGGAGTGGATTAATAAATGGACAAGTGTAAGAAGTTTAGGAAAAGTTTTGAACCAGATGTTATGTAATAAAGTTTTGAATTGTGTGAAATGGAAAGTCAGAGATAATGTGAAATGTAAGGTGTTCAATTATTTAGGCAGGGTAGTTCAGACAAAAATGTCTTTGATTTGTTTTCTGTTTTTGCTTTTCTAAGATAAGAGAGACCACACTCTCTAGAATTGCATATTCTAGGTTCTCAATATGTCTCAGGAAAGAAAGGGAGAATAGTTATTCTTCATATGCTAGAAGGTAGGCATGTTAGACCATGATATTTAAGGCAATATGCAAAGAAAAAGGGAAGCTGTCCTAGGCAGTAGGGCCAAAGGAAAACTCTAAATAAAGGTTAAGAGGGAGAGGCTGTGAAAATTGTGCCTGGGAAATGACAAGAATACCAGTTTAACTGGGACATTGCATGTGATAAGTAGGGTGCATGCACGCATGTGTGTGTGTAGGGTGTGGTGTTTGCAGAAGCTAGTCACAGAAATTTCGACTTATGAACTAGTTTATTAGACATTTATTAGTATTATTGGGGGCCACTTTAAAGTAAACCCTATATTGGTGTACTCATATTGGAAGATAAACCCTGTTGCTTTTGATTCTATGCCAGAAACTTGTAAGGATGTCATTCATTCTTGTCAAATTGTCACTGAAGAGTCAGTATCCTTAATAATTATTCAGTAAACTTGGAAATTCTCTCTCAGATGCAAGCTAATGTCCTAGATGTTTAGGGATATACAAAGATGTTTTTTAAAATCTCAAAGTGGGGACAGAAAACGTAATGCATAAGCACTCTGTAACAAATTAACTCCGTTTATGAATATTTCATGCTTATATGTGATCACCACCAGGGGGCGCATTTCCTCCCACTTACTAGCTGAAGGGCGACTGAAAAAGTTCCACCAGAGCCCATCAAAGGAAAAGTCCCTGATCTGTTTTTTTTTTTTTCTAAACCTTTATTTTACTTTTAACTTTTACAGAGTTTTGTTGTTCACAGATATGCATGTTCTCAGATTAGTCACATGTATATCCCCCCCTTCCCTCCCCTCCCGACCATCACACAGCACCCCTGAAGGATCCCCTTTTCTCACAGAGCAATGACTAGAGCTATTTTCTTCACTTATGATAGTACAGGCCTTCATGCTACTTCCCTTACGCCTCTTACCCACTGTTCCTTCCCCAAAATGTCCATATGTCCACTGTCCATGTCTGTCTTTCTGTCGCTTCACTGCATGTGCCATCATCACCATCCTACTAGATTCCATATATATGTGTTAATATACTGTATTTGTCCTTCTCTTTCTGACTGACTTCACTTTTTAGGATACGTTCTAGATCCAGCCACCTCATGAGGGCTGATTCTTCTGCATTTCTCTTTACAGCTGTGTAGTGTTCCATTGTATATATGTACCAGAGCTTTTGGATCCATTCGTTCGTCGATGGGCATCTAGGTTCCTTCTATGTTCTAGCTATTGTATAGAGAGCTGCAATGAACATTGGGGTACAGGTGCTTCTTTCAGATTTGATTTCATCAGGGTATAAGCCTAAGAGTGGGATTGCTGGGTCATATGGTGCTTCTATTTTTAGTTTTTTAAGAAATCTCCAGACTGTCTTCCATAGAGGCTGTATCAATTTACACTCCCACCAGCAATGCAGGAGTGTTCCCTTTTCTCTGCAGCCTCTCCAGCATTTATTGTCTGTCGATTTGTGGATGATGGCCCCTGATCTGTTTTACAGAGTTACAGAAGATAAAGTTTCTCTTTTTGCCAGTGGTAGGGTTCAGCAGGTTTCTAACATTAATTGCCCCATGGAGACAGTGCCATGAATAAACCAGTTGGGTTTTGCAGGATGATTCCAAAGACATTTTAACTAATCATTCATGTAATTAGGAAAAAAGCATTTATATATATATATAGATAGATAAATAGACAGATAGATAGATAGACTGCTGGAAATGATGCTAGTGATAAAGAATTCACCTCCCAATGCAAGAATCACAGGTTTAGTCCCTGGATAGGGAATTTCCCCCAGAGTAGCAAATGGCTACCGATTCCAGTATTCTTGCTTGGAAAATTCCATGGACAGAAGAACCTGACTTACTACAGTCCATGGGGCTGAAAATAATCTGACACGACAGAGCACTAATAGTATATATATAATTTTTATGAAAATGTTTCCCAAGTACAAACTTTCAGAACTCAGCCCATTTATATCAGTGACTGCCTATTACTTCAAGGCATTAGATGAATGCCAAATGAACAGAGGTATGTATTTACTCTTAATACTTTCCTATCTTCTGAAATGTAGAATCATTTATTAAAGAAACAGTAAGGATTTGCGGTACAGTTCAGGACAACCTATTTTCCCTTTTATGAAATGTCCCATATGTCCACTGTCCATGTCTGTCTTTCTGTCGCTTCACTGCATGTGCCATCATCACCATCCTACTAGATTCCATATATATGTGTTAATATACTGTATTTGTCCTTCTCTTTCTGACTGACTTCACTTTTTAGGATACGTTCTAGATCCAGCCACCTCATGAGGGCTGATTCTTCTGCATTTCTCTTTACAGCTGTGTAGTGTTCCATTGTATATATGTACCAGAGCTTTTGGATCCATTCGTTCGTCGATGGGCATCTAGGTTCCTTCTATGTTCTAGCTATTGTATAGAGAGCTGCAATGAACATTGGGGTACAGGTGCTTCTTTCAGATTTGATTTCATCAGGGTATAAGCCTAAGAGTGGGATTGCTGGGTCATATGGTGCTTCTATTTTTAGTTTTTTAAGAAATCTCCAGACTGTCTTCCATAGAGGCTGTATCAATTTACACTCCCACCAGCAATGCAGGAGTGTTCCCTTTTCTCTGCAGCCTCTCCAGCATTTATTGTCTGTCGATTTGTGGATGATGGCCCCTGATCTGTTTTACAGAGTTACAGAAGATAAAGTTTCTCTTTTTGCCAGTGGTAGGGTTCAGCAGGTTTCTAACATTAATTGCCCCATGGAGACAGTGCCATGAATAAACCAGTTGGGTTTTGCAGGATGATTCCAAAGACATTTTAACTAATCATTCATGTAATTAGGAAAAAAGCATTTATATATATATATAGATAGATAAATAGACAGATAGATAGATAGACTGCTGGAAATGATGCTAGTGATAAAGAATTCACCTCCCAATGCAAGAATCACAGGTTTAGTCCCTGGATAGGGAATTTCCCCCAGAGTAGCAAATGGCTACCGATTCCAGTATTCTTGCTTGGAAAATTCCATGGACAGAAGAACCTGACTTACTACAGTCCATGGGGCTGAAAATAATCTGACACGACAGAGCACTAATAGTATATATATAATTTTTATGAAAATGTTTCCCAAGTACAAACTTTCAGAACTCAGCCCATTTATATCAGTGACTGCCTATTACTTCAAGGCATTAGATGAATGCCAAATGAACAGAGGTATGTATTTACTCTTAATACTTTCCTATCTTCTGAAATGTAGAATCATTTATTAAAGAAACAGTAAGGATTTGCCGGTACAGTTCAGGACAACCTATTTTCCCTTTTATGAAAGAATAAATGTTCAGCTCTATTTTTGCAGTTTGATAAAAAGAGACCAGCCTCCCCTCCTTTACCAACATTCCCAAGCATTTGATCACAGTTGTCTGGGAATAAATTATAAACAGTTCAGGTCAGGTTAGAAATGAGCAGTGCTGCGCTTATCAAACAGCTTCAGGCTCTGCAAATAGCCTCTGTGCTGCTCACACAATGGCGCGTTCATTGAATGTTAATTTTTTCAGCCTGATTTGCTCCCAAAGCTATCACAGGTAGAAATTCCTGCCATTAAGGTTATCTTCAAATGGGAAAGACAGAGACTGCAAATAAGGTCCTTTACTCATTTTGTAGCAAAACTTTGACATTAAAGCCAGTGTGAACAAGGTCTGTGGCCCTCTGTCCCTGAAACCCAGCCCCTTGTAGATTTCAGGATCTGATCAAGACCTGCGCTAAAAGGCAGGTGGGGTTATAAGCTACCGATGAGCATCTTGTTCCTAGTTAAGCCAACAGAAGAAACAGTTTTTCCTTCCTGGTGTGTTAGTAGAAAGCATTATACACGCAGAACCCTAATCCTATGGAGGGGGGCTAATTTACTACCAGAAAGACTCATCATCCGATTTGGGACTCTTGATGAGGGATAAGAAACTTGATGCAGGTAGGACCCTCAAAAGGTTGAATGGCCTCCTGAAATTGTGTCAGTGTTGAGTAAATGTGCATTTTGTGAAGAAAGCCCAGAGTTTCTTAGATTAGCAGGGTGGTGACTCCAGAAAACTTAACCATCTAGATCACTTATCTCTCTTGCTTGGAAAATTCCATGGACAGAAGAACCTGACTTACTACAGTCCATGGGGCTGAAAATAATCTGACACGACAGAGCACTAATAGTATATATATAATTTTTATGAAAATGTTTCCCAAGTACAAACTTTCAGAACTCAGCCCATTTATATCAGTGACTGCCTATTACTTCAAGGCATTAGATGAATGCCAAATGAACAGAGGTATGTATTTACTCTTAATACTTTCCTATCTTCTGAAATGTAGAATCATTTATTAAAGAAACAGTAAGGATTTGCCGGTACAGTTCAGGACAACCTATTTTCCCTTTTATGAAAGAATAAATGTTCAGCTCTATTTTGCAGTTTGATAAAAGAGACCAGCCTCCCTCCTTTACCAACATTCCCAAGCATTTGATCACAGTTGTCTGGGAATAAATTATAAACAGTTCAGGTCAGGTTAGAAATGAGCAGTGCTGCGCTTATCAAACAGCTTCAGGCTCTGCAAATAGCCTCTGTGCTGCTCACACAATGGCGCGTTCATTGAATGTTAATTTTTTCAGCCTGATTTGCTCCCAAAGCTATCACAGGTAGAAATTCCTGCCATTAAGGTTATCTTCAAATGGGAAAGACAGAGACTGCAAATAAGGTCCTTTACTCATTTTGTAGCAAAACTTTGACATTAAAGCCAGTGTGAACAAGGTCTGTGGCCCTCTGTCCCTGAAACCCAGCCCCTTGTAGATTTCAGGATCTGATCAAGACCTGCGCTAAAAGGCAGGTGGGGTTATAAGCTACCGATGAGCATCTTGTTCCTAGTTAAGCCAACAGAAGAAACAGTTTTTCCTTCCTGGTGTGTTAGTAGAAAGCATTATACACGCAGAACCCTAATCCTATGGAGGGGGGCTAATTTACTACCAGAAAGACTCATCATCCGATTTGGGACTCTTGATGAGGGATAAGAAACTTGATGCAGGTAGGACCCTCAAAAGGTTGAATGGCCTCCTGAAATTGTGTCAGTGTTGAGTAAATGTGCATTTTTGTGGAAGAAAGCCCAGAGTTTCTTAGATTAGCAGGGTGGTGACTCCAGAAAACTTAACCATCTAGATCACTTATCTCTCTTCTTCCTGGAAGGGAGGCTCGAGACCAATTGGAACAGAAACCTCCAAGTAAACAACTATATGAGTAAATTAGAGTCACCATCTTCCAATTTAGCTTTCCCCCAGATGGCGATGGTGACCTGTAGTGCCCAAACCCAGGAAGTCAGTGCCTGGGTTGCAAAAGCCTATGCACAGCAGAGAATTTCCACAGTGGACAGGATTGAGTACTTCACTAATTAAAGTGCTCAGTTGAAATTCCTGGTTTCTATTCAGACATCGCTGAAAAACACCTTCAGGCAGTTCTCATCTCTGCTCAAGTGGTCCTTAACCCACGAAACACATCTAAACACATCAAGCCGAAGATCATTTTCATATTGTTTCTGCACAGGCAAGTTTTTAAGATTCACAACAGAATAGTTGTGCTTTCAAAGTTTTTCAGTCTTGCTGAAATTTCTTTTTGAGAATGTGGTTGATTCTACTTTGGAGATATAATTCAGGGACTGTATCAACTATATTTCAGTGCTCAGTGTTTTGGATTGGCTATGGAATCACTGACATTGCACCTTAGTTGAGAATAAGGCACGATGTGGGACGTGTCTCTGACCAACACGCTATCCTGAGTGCACACTCAGGTGGTGAATTTGGTGTGGTGCCCTTAGCAAATGGGCTCCTATAGGAACCTGTAATGTGGGCTATCTGTAACTTATTTTCCTGAATAGCCAAGTCTCACTGACTCTGCTGCGTTTTATTTTCTTGAGGCTTCAAGCCACCATGCTTGATGCCCGTCAGCGCCCTTGTCTCACCCTGCCACTCTGGCACCCCAGCCTCTCTTTCTCCAACAGTCCAGTCTCATTCCCTCCCAAATATAATGTTATCATTTTCCTTGACTCTGCATTCACAGAAAACTTTGGGGGTAAAACTCATTCTAATCCTACTCATTTCTTAATATAAGCTCTCTGTTGGTAAATTATCTTTAAGTTGATCGCATTTTTCATAGTTTTATTTTCTATTTTGCTTTTTAAACAGGAAGAAGAGACAATAACAGTTGTAGGGACTTCCAAAAATTACTTTGTTGCTAGAAGCTAACATGAAGGATGGGGGCAGTGACTCTTCATGCTCATATCAGTTTTTGAAGATGGACTGAGAGGCTTTAAAAAATCCCTAAGCCCACACTCAAATCCTCACCTTTGGGCTTCCCTGGTGGTCCAGAGGGTGGAGAGTCCACCTTGCAGTGCAAGGGGCGCCAGTTCAATCCCTGGCCCAGGAACCATGTGCCGTATAGCGGCTGAACCAGTGTGTATGCACAGCAGAGAATTTCCACAGTGGACAGGATTGAGTACTTCACTAATTAAAGTGCTCAGTTGAAATTCCTGGTTTCTATTCAGACATCGCTGAAAAACACCTTCAGGCAGTTCTCATCTCTGCTCAAGTGGTCCTTAACCCACGAAACACATCTAAACACATCAAGCCGAAGATCATTTTCATATTGTTTCTGCACAGGCAAGTTTTTAAGATTCACAACAGAATAGTTGTGCTTTCAAAGTTTTTCAGTCTTGCTGAAATTTCTTTTTGAGAATGTGGTTGATTCTACTTTGGAGATATAATTCAGGGACTGTATCAACTATATTTCAGTGCTCAGTGTTTTGGATTGGCTATGGAATCACTGACATTGCACCTTAGTTGAGAATAAGGCACGATGTGGGACGTGTCTCTGACCAACACGCTATCCTGAGTGCACACTCAGGTGGTGAATTTGGTGTGGTGCCCTTAGCAAATGGGCTCCTATAGGAACCTGTAATGTGGGCTATCTGTAACTTATTTTCCTGAATAGCCAAGTCTCACTGACTCTGCTGCGTTTTATTTTCTTGAGGCTTCAAGCCACCATGCTTGATGCCCGTCAGCGCCCTTGTCTCACCCTGCCACTCTGGCACCCCAGCCTCTCTTTCTCCAACAGTCCAGTCTCATTCCCTCCCAAATATAATGTTATCATTTTCCTTGACTCTGCATTCACAGAAAACTTTGGGGGTAAAACTCATTCTAATCCTACTCATTTCTTAATATAAGCTCTCTGTTGGTAAATTATCTTTAAGTTGATCGCATTTTTCATAGTTTTATTTTCTATTTTGCTTTTTAAACAGGAAGAAGAGACAATAACAGTTGTAGGGACTTCCAAAAATTACTTTGTTGCTAGAAGCTAACATGAAGGATGGGGGCAGTGACTCTTCATGCTCATATCAGTTTTTGAAGATGGACTGAGAGGCTTTAAAAAATCCCTAAGCCCACACTCAAATCCTCACCTTTGGGCTTCCCTGGTGGTCCAGAGGGTGGAGAGTCCACCTTGCAGTGCAAGGGGCGCCAGTTCAATCCCTGGCCCAGGAAGATCCCATGTGCCGTATAGCGGCTGAACCAGTGTGTCCAATTATGAGTCAGTGCTCTGCACTGAGAGAGGCCACTGCAATGGGAGGCCCACACAGCCGAAGAATAAAGATGGATGAAAAATAGACGAACGGAAAACCAATAAAAGAGGCCAAAATTAAAAAAAAAAAAAAATCTTGCTTTTACCTTCAAGGTAGTAATTGTCTAGTCCCAATGACAACTCACGAGAATTGCCAGAGCAAAAAAAGAAAACAAAACAAAACAAAACCTGGCTTTCTATAAGTTGTATAAACCATGCATAATATGGAAGGAAAAAAATGTAGGTAGAATATTTGGCCTTGAAAGAGCTTTTTAGTATTAAAAAAGCATAAGATTTAACCCCTCAAAATCCTTTAAAAGCATTGACCTTTGCCATGAAATCCACAGAAGAAGGTTCAACAAAGAATCTGTCATTATCATTAGTATTTGAAATATAACAGATGTGCTTCAGAAAGACTCAAAATTAACTTCCATAAAGCAGGACTTTGATTCATTTGGTTTAGTGTATAAGTCTTTGCAATAAAATATAAATATCTATTATTTCGTCACTAGATGCCCACTGGTAGACTTGCGCTCCAGGTATACAGAGGTGCAGAAGACATAGTCCTGGGAGGGAGGAAGGCAGACATGTAAGCAGATGATGACGCTGTACAAGGTGATGAGGGCTTTGAGAGGTGCAGGAAGGAGCAACAGATTTGACTTGGGTCACAGAGGAAGTGACTTCTAAGCTTTCATCTATCACGAAAACTTTGGGGTAAAACTCATTCTAATCCTACTCATTTCTTAATATAAGCTCTCTGTTGGTAAATTATCTTTAAGTTGATCGCATTTTCATAGTTTTATTTTCTATTTTGCTTTTTAAACAGGAAGAAGAGACAATAACAGTTGTAGGGACTTCCAAAATTACTTTGTTGCTAGAAGCTAACATGAAGGATGGGGGCAGTGACTCTTCATGCTCATATCAGTTTTTGAAGATGGACTGAGAGGCTTTAAAAAATCCCTAAGCCCACACTCAAATCCTCACCTTTGGGCTTCCCTGGTGGTCCAGAGGGTGGAGAGTCCACCTTGCAGTGCAAGGGGCGCCAGTTCAATCCCTGGCCCAGGAAGATCCCATGTGCCGTATAGCGGCTGAACCAGTGTGTCCAATTATGAGTCAGTGCTCTGCACTGAGAGAGGCCACTGCAATGGGAGGCCCACACAGCCGAAGAATAAAGATGGATGAAAAATAGACGAACGGAAAACCAATAAAAGAGGCCAAAATTAAAAAAAAAAAAAAAATCTTGCTTTTACCTTCAAGGTAGTAATTGTCTAGTCCCAATGACAACTCACGAGAATTGCCAGAGCAAAAAAAGAAAACAAAACAAAACAAAACCTGGCTTTCTATAAGTTGTATAAACCATGCATAATATGGAAGGAAAAAAATGTAGGTAGAATATTTGGCCTTGAAAGAGCTTTTTAGTATTAAAAAAGCATAAGATTTAACCCCTCAAAATCCTTTAAAAGCATTGACCTTTGCCATGAAATCCACAGAAGAAGGTTCAACAAAGAATCTGTCATTATCATTAGTATTTGAAATATAACAGATGTGCTTCAGAAAGACTCAAAATTAACTTCCATAAAGCAGGACTTTGATTCATTTGGTTTAGTGTATAAGTCTTTGCAATAAAATATAAATATCTATTATTTCGTCACTAGATGCCCACTGGTAGACTTGCGCTCCAGGTATACAGAGGTGCAGAAGACATAGTCCTGGGAGGGAGGAAGGCAGACATGTAAGCAGATGATGACGCTGTACAAGGTGATGAGGGCTTTGAGAGGTGCAGGAAGGAGCAACAGATTTGACTTGGGTCACAGAGGAAGTGACTTCTAAGCTAAAATTTGGAAGACAAACAACAGTTCCTCAGGTATACAAAGTAAATGGGGGCTGTTCCAAGCAAAGAGTACAAAGACACAGAAGCACAAAAGAGAAATTTCTCAGTTTGGAAATGTGAGAGTGCAGCACATCTGCAGGGTGGGGTGAAAGCGGAGTAGAAGGGGAGTAGGCTGTGAAGGGCCTTGTTCTTGCAGAGGAATCTAAACTCCGTCCCTCAGACCATGGGGTTCACCAGTTGGGGGAGTGGTGCTCCTACCTAGACACATTTTAGCAGTGTCACTCACAGTAGGAAGGATTGGAGAAGAGCAAGGCCGAAGGCATGGGAACTAATAGTTCATGGTAGAGGTGATGGAGGCATAAATTAAGCAACGGAAGTGGCAGGAGAAGAAAGAAAGCACTAGGGAGGCTTTTTTTTTTTTTTAATTTTATTTATTTATTTATTTATTTTTGGCTATTCTGGGTTTTCACTGCTGCCACAGGCTCTTCTGTAGTTGCAGGGAGTGGTGGCTACTCTCTAGTTGAGGTGAGCAGGCTTCCTGTTGAGGTGACTTCTCTTGAGGAACTCGGGCCCTAGGGCACACGGACTTTGGTACTTGCGGCACATGGTCTCCATAGTTGTGGCTCCGAGGCTCTAGAGCACAGGCTCCATCGTTGTGGCTTTATCGGCTTAGTTGCTCTACAGCATGCGGGAACTTCCTGGATCGGGGATTGAACCTGTGTCTCCTGCATTGCCAGGCAAGCTCTTCACCACTGAGCTACCCTGGAAGCCCACTAGGGAGGTTTTTTAAGACGTGAACTGACCACATGGCTATTGATTAGATGTAGAAAACCCTTTTCATCTACTTCCTTGATGAAGTTCTGCATCCCTGTTTCTACCAATCCTTTGTTACAAGTTTATTCAGTTAACAGGTATGGATGGTCTATTGTGTGCCAAATATCACAGTGAACACTGGAGATACATAATCAGTAAATATTTCATAGACCCTTGGTTTCTGTCAGGCACTGTCCTATACTTTCAGAACATAGCACTGGTGAAAACAGACAAGCTATGTTGAAACAAGCAGAAAATCTAAACAAAGGAAAAACAAACAGAGGAATAAAAGGTTACTCTTTATTAGCTTGTTGAGCAGTAGGTAATACAGCTTCCAAAAGGCTTCCCTAGTGGCTCAGTTGGTAAAGAATCTCCCTGCAATGCAGGAGACCCAGGTTCAGTTCTTGGGTTGCAAAGATCCTCTGGAGAAGGAAATAGCTATCCACTCCAGTATTCTTGCCTGGAAAATCTCATGGACAGAGGAGCCTGGCACAGCTACAGTCCATGGGGCTGCAAGGAGTTGGACACAGATGGGGCTAACACACACTCAAAGCAGCTTCAAAGCAATGTCACTCACAGTAGGAAGGATTGAGAAGAGCAAGGCCGAAGGCATGGGAACTAATAGTTCATGGTAGAGGTGATGGAGGCATAAATTAAGCAACGGAAGTGGCAGGAGAAGAAAGAAAGCACTAGGGAGGCTTTTTTTTTTTTTTTAATTTTATTTATTTATTTATTTATTTTTGGCTATTCTGGGTTTTCACTGCTGCCACAGGCTCTTCTGTAGTTGCAGGGAGTGGTGGCTACTCTCTAGTTGAGGTGAGCAGGCTTCCTGTTGAGGTGACTTCTCTTGAGGAACTCGGGCCCTAGGGCACACGGACTTTGGTACTTGCGGCACATGGTCTCCATAGTTGTGGCTCCGAGGCTCTAGAGCACAGGCTCCATCGTTGTGGCTTTATCGGCTTAGTTGCTCTACAGCATGTGGGATCTTCCCGGATCGGGATTGAACCTGTGTCTCCTGCATTGCCAGGCAAGCTCTTCACCACTGAGCTACCCTGGAAGCCCACTAGGGAGGTTTTTTAAGACGTGAACTGACCACATGGCTATTGATTAGATGTAGAAAACCCTTTTCATCTACTTCCTTGATGAAGTTCTGCATCCCTGTTTCTACCAATCCTTTGTTACAAGTTT
Organism: Tragulus kanchil; assembly: GCA_022376925.1. Lineage (NCBI taxonomy): Eukaryota > Metazoa > Chordata > Mammalia > Artiodactyla > Tragulidae > Tragulus > Tragulus kanchil. The sequence goes on along the minus strand of JAIOJX010000003.1, from coordinate 67,379,476 downwards.
ATTCAGTTAACAGGTATGGATGGTCTATTGTGTGCCAAATATCACAGTGAACACTGGAGATACATAATCAGTAAATATTTCATAGACCCTTGGTTTCTGTCAGGCACTGTCCTATACTTTCAGAACATAGCACTGGTGAAAACAGACAAGCTATGTTGAAACAAGCAGAAAATCTAAACAAAGGAAAAACAAACAGAGGAATAAAAGGTTACTCTTTATTAGCTTGTTGAGCAGTAGGTAATACAGCTTCCAAAAGGCTTCCCTAGTGGCTCAGTTGGTAAAGAATCTCCCTGCAATGCAGGAGACCCAGGTTCGGTTCTTGGGTTGCAAAGATCCTCTGGAGAAGGAAATAGCTATCCACTCCAGTATTCTTGCCTGGAAAATCTCATGGACAGAGGAGCCTGGCACAGCTACAGTCCATGGGGCTGCAAGGAGTTGGACACAGATGAGCGACTAACACACACTCAAAGCAGCTGCTTCAAAGCAATGAAGCAGAGACAGCATTTTATAGTGTTGTGAGAAGGAGTCAGCCTGAGAGTAGGTAGTGAAAATTCTGACAACAGAAACCAGAGCAAAGTTTCAAGCATTCTGGCATTTGAGTTTTAGCAAAACAGAATATTGGTGATGTTGGTAGTCTTGAGCAAGAACAAAAAAATCCCAGAAGTTTTCCCCAGAAAGGTTGAGTGGTTGTTTCTTTCTTTATTTTTTTTGTGAGTGGTGATTTCTTAGGAACTTAACATTAGACCAGGTAGAATAGACAAATCATGAGACCCGGGAAACTGAAGATAATTCAGAAAAATACAGGCCTTCAAATTTTTGCTCTTCTGCAATTTACCTTTCATGGAGACATAGATGATAAAAGTTAGTAAATTATATAGTATATTAGAAGGTGATAGACATTATGAAGAGAAGTATAAAACAGGGAATCAAAATAGGGAAAATGGTGTGTGTGCGTGTGTTCACAGATAAATGAGTGTGTTCTTTTATTTATAAGTGGAATGTCCAGAGAAGGACCCACAGAAGCAGTGACAGATATAAAAAGGAATGAATGTCTGTTCAAGGAATTCAGTGTCACGGAGAAGCCAAACAAGTGCAATATCATGGAGACACTCCGAGTTGGAAGAATGCACATGTGGTGTGGCAGCCAGTACATTGGGTACCCAACCCAGCCAGACAGCAGGGAATGGTTAACAAAAGCATCTCCAGTGAGGTGCTTGGTTTCTGTCAGGCATTAACGTGGGAAACGCAAGCTAGTGAAAAAATCTAAACAAAGGAAAAACAAACAGAGGAATAAAGGTTACTCTTTATTAGCTTGTTGAGCAGTAGGTAATACAGCTTCCAAAAGGCTTCCCTAGTGGCTCAGTTGGTAAAGAATCTCCCTGCAATGCAGGAGACCCAGGTTCGGTTCTTGGGTTGCAAAGATCCTCTGGAGAAGGAAATAGCTATCCACTCCAGTATTCTTGCCTGGAAAATCTCATGGACAGAGGAGCCTGGCACAGCTACAGTCCATGGGGCTGCAAGGAGTTGGACACAGATGAGCGACTAACACACACTCAAAGCAGCTGCTTCAAAGCAATGAAGCAGAGACAGCATTTTATAGTGTTGTGAGAAGGAGTCAGCCTGAGAGTAGGTAGTGAAAATTCTGACAACAGAAACCAGAGCAAAGTTTCAAGCATTCTGGCATTTGAGTTTTAGCAAAACAGAATATTGGTGATGTTGGTAGTCTTGAGCAAGAACAAAAAAATCCCAGAAGTTTTCCCCAGAAAGGTTGAGTGGTTGTTTCTTTCTTTATTTTTTTTGTGAGTGGTGATTTCTTAGGAACTTAACATTAGACCAGGTAGAATAGACAAATCATGAGACCCGGGAAACTGAAGATAATTCAGAAAAATACAGGCCTTCAAATTTTTGCTCTTCTGCAATTTACCTTTCATGGAGACATAGATGATAAAAGTTAGTAAATTATATAGTATATTAGAAGGTGATAGACATTATGAAGAGAAGTATAAAACAGGGAATCAAAATAGGGAAAATGGTGTGTGTGCGTGTGTTCACAGATAAATGAGTGTGTTCTTTTATTTATAAGTGGAATGTCCAGAGAAGGACCCACAGAAGCAGTGACAGATATAAAAAGGAATGAATGTCTGTTCAAGGAATTCAGTGTCACGGAGAAGCCAAACAAGTGCAATATCATGGAGACACTCCGAGTTGGAAGAATGCACATGTGGTGTGGCAGCCAGTACATTGGGTACCCAACCCAGCCAGACAGCAGGGAATGGTTAACAAAAGCATCTCCAGTGAGGTGCTGCCTTAGCTGTAACATGAAGTCAAGTTAGAGTAAGTTGAGTAAGTCTTATGCAGTGGGTTTTGTTCCAGGAAGAGGAACCACCATACATCAAGGCATAAAGTTATAATAGTTTGGAAATATTAGAGAGCTCTCTGAATCTCAGGGAGCTTAGAGCTACTGACAGCAGGGTGTGTGTGTGGAGGAGTAATGTGACAGGGAAAGAAGGGCTAGTCCTGGATGGGCTTGAGCGTCATAACAAGGAATCTGGATTTCAGATTGAAGGCCATATGTGCATGCATGTGCATATGTGTTTGTGTGTGTGTGTGTGTTTGTGTGTGTGATCATTGAAAATTTTTAAGTACTAAAAGGATTTTAGGCATGCATTAGTTTTTTTTTTTTAAGATTTATTTATTTATTTATTTAGGGCGGGGGTCGGGTTGGGGAGGGAGGGGAGTGGGCGGGCCACTTCTATTGGTCTTTCATTTCTCTATTTTCATCCATCTTTGTTCTTCGGCTCCTGTGGGCCTCCCATCGCGGTGGCGTCTGTCGTTGCAGAGCACCGGCTCTGGGCGCATGCGCTCCAGCGCTCTGGCTCGGTAATTGGACACATTGGTCCAGCCGCTCCGCGGCACGTGGGATCTTCCCAGGCCAGGGATCGAACCGGCGCCCCTTGCACTGCAAGGCGGTGTCCTTACCCACTGGACCACCAGGGGAAGCCCGTGCATTAGTTTTAAGATAGATTAAGCTCATAGTCATGTTATAGATGGATTAGAGGAGACTAGGGAAAAGAATCCTATAACAGAGTTAGGGAGACCACTTTAAAGCTCGTTAGTAAATTCAGGCAAGGCAGGAGGGCAGCCTGAAGAAGTTGGAGGCAGTGCTAACTGAAAGGCGAGAGAAGATAAATTCAGGAGCTATTTAGGTGGTCTCTGTTGAGGGTGCAAACTCTCAGGCCTACAGCCCCCTTTCCCCAACCATTCCCTTTGTGGTTAGTGGTGGAAGCCCAGACGGACTCTTCCACTTTAGACCCTCAGCCCAGATCATGTAGTCATTCATCTTTGGTATACCTAGAAGGCTCAGGGTCTAGTTGGAAGAATGCACATGTGGTGTGGCAGCCAGTACATTGGGTACCCAACCCAGCCAGACAGCAGGGAATGGTTAACAAAAGCATCTCCAGTGAAGAAGGTCAAGTTAGAGTAAGTTGAGTAAGTCTTATGCAGTGGGTTTTGTTCCAGGAAGAGGAACCACCATACATCAAGGCATAAAGTTATAATAGTTTGGAAATATTAGAGAGCTCTCTGAATCTCAGGGAGCTTAGAGCTACTGACAGCAGGGTGTGTGTGTGGAGGAGTAATGTGACAGGGAAAGAAGGGCTAGTCCTGGATGGGCTTGAGCGTCATAACAAGGAATCTGGATTTCAGATTGAAGGCCATATGTGCATGCATGTGCATATGTGTTTGTGTGTGTGTGTGTGTTTGTGTGTGTGATCACTGAAAATTTTTAAGTACTAAAAGGATTTTAGGCATGCATTAGTTTTTTTTTTTTAAGATTTATTTATTTATTTATTTAGGGCGGGGGTCGGGTTGGGGAGGGAGGGGAGTGGGCGGGCCACTTCTATTGGTCTTTCATTTCTCTATTTTCATCCATCTTTGTTCTTCGGCTCCTGTGGGCCTCCCATCGCGGTGGCGTCTGTCGTTGCAGAGCACCGGCTCTGGGCGCATGCGCTCCAGCGCTCTGGCTCGGTAATTGGACACATTGGTCCAGCCGCTCTGCGGCACGTGGGATCTTCCCAGGCCAGGGATCGAACCGGCACCCCTCGCACTGCAAGGCGGTGTCCTTACCCACTGCGCCACCAGGGGAAGCCCGTGCATTAGTTTTAAGATAGATTAAGCTCATAGTCATGTTATAGATGGATTAGAGGAGACTAGGGAAAAGAATCCTATAACAGAGTTAGGGAGACCACTTTAAAGCTCATTAGTAAATTCAGGCAAGGCAGGAGGGCAGCCTGAAGAAGTTGGAGGCAGTGCTAACTGAAAGGCGAGAGAAGATAAATTCAGGAGCTATTTAGGTGGTCTCTGTTGAGGGTGCAAACTCTCAGGCCTACAGCCCCCTTTCCCCAACCATTCCCTTTGTGGTTAGTGGTGGAAGCCCAGACGGACTCTTCCACTTTAGACCCTCAGCCCAGATCATGTAGTCATTCATCTTTGGTATACCTAGAACTGCTGCTCAGGAGCCATTGCCTCAGGTAGTTGAGGGTGTAATGCATTCCATAGGGCTGTGCTAGACATCATGCAGGCAGGTATGAAAGTGAGTGCCTACTACGACTCACTCTGTGCGGGCTCAGTGAGGGGAGACGGAGTGACAGACTCCAGGAGGCGCATTATGGAAAAAGCATAAGGGGATGAGTCATGGGAAGTAGTGAAAAGTGAAAGTACTAGCCACTCAGTCTTGTAGGCACTTAATAAATATTTGGAATGTGAGGAGGGAGGCCCAGCTCTGCCTTGGGAAGCTAGAGGTGGTGTCACAAAAAGACATTTGAACTGGGTCTTGAAGGGGAAGTATACGGTTTCCAGGGTGTACAGGGCTAGCATTCAGTGAATACAGAGTGGTGATGGCCATGAAGACAAGCACAGTCAGCTGCGAGGTTCTTTTTCTGCTTTGAAGTCTCACTTAGGTCCACAGCCACACTCTGTTACCTAAATTCAGCCTTCTGATGAGGCAGGAAGGAAATGATTTCATTCTGAAAGCAGAGACATAAATAATCACAGAAAACCAAAAATATAAGTGCTATTTATTTCTGGTTCTTCTGTTAATGTATCATTAACATTTAGAATAAAACCCAGGGGAAGCTAATTCTAATATTTGAAATGATTGAAGAAACAGACTGAAGAAAATCTAGGAAAGGCCCGGATCTTCTGTCAGCATCTGAGGAAGGAAGCTATATAACTTGAAAGTTAGCGGAGAGTCTGGTGCTCCATTTCTTTCCATGTCAGGCGTGTCTCTCTAAACGAGTCCAAAGTGCTAAACAGACACTAAAGGAAGTCGTAGAAAGACTTCCAGGCAACATGAGCATGTGAATTGCTCAGATAGCAGATGACCACTTTAAAGCTTTTTCAGGCAAGGCAGGAGGGCAGCCTGAAGAAGTTGGAGGCAGTGCTAACTGAAAGGCGAGAGAAGATAAATTCAGGAGCTATTTAGGTGGTCTCTGTTGAGGGTGCAAACTCTCAGGCCTACAGCCCCCTTTCCCCAACCATTCCCTTTGTGGTTAGTGGTGGAAGCCCAGACGGACTCTTCCACTTTAGACCCTCAGCCCAGATCATGTAGTCATTCATCTTTGGTATACCTAGAACTGCTGCTCAGGAGCCATTGCCTCAGGTAGTTGAGGGTGTAATGCATTCCATAGGGCTGTGCTAGACATCATGCAGGCAGGTATGAAAGTGAGTGCCTACTACGACTCACTCTGTGCGGGCTCAGTGAGGGGAGACGGAGTGACAGACTCCAGGAGGCGCATTATGGAAAAAGCATAAGGGGATGAGTCATGGGAAGTAGTGAAAAGTGAAAGTACTAGCCACTCAGTCTTGTAGGCACTTAATAAATATTTGGAATGTGAGGAGGGAGGCCCAGCTCTGCCTTGGGAAGCTAGAGGTGGTGTCACAAAAAGACATTTGAACTGGGTCTTGAAGGGGAAGTATACGGTTTCCAGGGTGTACAGGGCTAGCATTCAGTGAATACAGAGTGGTGATGGCCATGAAGACAAGCACAGTCAGCTGCGAGGTTCTTTTTCTGCTTTGAAGTCTCACTTAGGTCCACAGCCACACTCTGTTACCTAAATTCAGCCTTCTGATGAGGCAGGAAGGAAATGATTTCATTCTGAAAGCAGAGACATAAATAATCACAGAAAACCAAAAATATAAGTGCTATTTATTTCTGGTTCTTCTGTTAATGTATCATTAACATTTAGAATAAAAACCCAGGGGGAAGCTAATTCTAATATTTGAAATGATTGAAGAAACAGACTGAAGAAAATCTAGGAAAGGCCCGGATCTTCTGTCAGCATCTGAGGAAGGAAGCTATATAACTTGAAAGTTAGCGGAGAGTCTGGTGCTCCATTTCTTTCCATGTCAGGCGTGTCTCTCCTAAACGAGTCCAAAGTGCTAAACAGACACTAAAGGAAGTCGTAGAAAGACTTCCAGGCAACATGAGCATGTGAATTTAGCTCAGATAGCAGATGACAGAAAGGAGCTGGAGATGACCAAAGCTTGAAATCTCCACAGCCATAAACCAACCCCTATCATTACTTCTTACTAGCTACTCATCACATTTAGGGAACTGTACTCCATATTCTGTAATAACCCATATGGGAAAAGAATCTTAAAAAGAATGGATATATGTTTATGTATAACTGAGTCACCTTGCTGTACATCTGAAATGCAACATTATAAATAAACTATACACCAATACAGTGCATAGTAATATAATTTAATTTAAAAATTAAAAAATAAAAATGAATAAAATAGAGCACAGATTCCACCCCAGCTACACCAATCTGAGAAAACAGTGAAACTGTCAGAAGCAAACATTAAATTTTAGTTAGCACTGAATGAAGTTATAGGAGATTCTCTGACTCAACCAGTCATAGATTTGCATTTGCTAAAGATGTAATATGACAGCTGGGTTTGTAATAAGAATATTCTCCACTGGTTCTCCAACTGCTGATATTAAAAGCGCCATGGGCTTAGAGCTGAAGGACAGGTGCAAACTGTGCAATCAAAAGCTCAGTAAGTGTGCACGTTGACTACTTGCTTTGCCCTTCCCTCCATTATGCAGGAAACATAGAAAGGAATTTAAAACAAATTTCCAAACAGCCCCCCCAAACAAAGCACAGTTAAGTACTTACCCCCTTTCCAGAATCACCTAGCTGTGACTTTGTCTGTTCCTAGCAGGAAGTCTACCCGACAGAAACTGGAAGAGTTGGACAACCTGTGGAAGGTGTGGAGCTTAACTTGGTCCTGGGGGGATGGAAAAAGAGTTGGGAGGGGGCTGAGAGGGAAGGAAGTCATATAAACTGGTAGGGGAGTGGAGACAGGATAGGATAGGCTTCAGATAGCAGAAATAAGGTGGTTCTGTCCTTGAGGAGGTGGCCTGGGAGGATAGGAGTCTAAACAAAGCAGTGGGGCCATATTCCTAGGGTCTCAAAGCTGCACAAAGGAATTAAGACTTGATACAGAAGGCAGTAGGAGGGAGCCCTTGAAGGTTCTTGAGCAGGGCCTCAACATGATACATAAAATATTTATTTGGGGGCTTCCCCTGGTGGTCCAGTGGGTAAGGACACCACCTTGCAGTGCAAGGGGTGCCGGTTCGATCCCTGGCCTGGGAAGATCCCAGGTGCCGCGGAGCGGCTGGACTGATGTGTCCAATTACCGAGCCGGAGCTCTGGAGCGCATGCGCCCAGAGCCGGCGCTCTGCAATGACAGCCGCCACCGCGATGGGAGGCCCACAGGAGCCAAAGAACAAAGATGGATGAAAATAGAGAAATGAAAGACCAACAGAAGTGGCCCGCCTGCTCTCCTCCCTCCCCAACCCGACCCCCGCCCAAAATAAATAAATAAATCTTTAAAAAAAATTTATTTGGGAGATTCATCCAGCAGTGTAGCATGACTGGATCAGACACAGGAGAAAACAGTTTGAAAACTAGTAGTTTTCTAAGTTATTTCAGTTATTGAATTCTGATTGATCACATAGGGATCATGGCAATGGAAGACAAGAATCTCTTTACAATCTCTTATTATCCAAATTAGCTTCTCAGGTGGCTCAGTGGTAAAGAATACACCTGCGATGCAGGAGGTTCAGGAGACACTGGTTCAATCCCTGGCAGGAAGGTCCCTCAACAGAGGGCACATTGCTTTGCCCTTCCCTCCATTATGCAGAAAACATAGAAAGGAATTTAAAACAAATTTCCAAACAGCCCCCCCAAACAAAGCACAGTTAAGTACTTACCCCCTTTCCAGAATCACCTAGCTGTGACTTTGTCTGTTCCTAGCAGGAAGTCTACCCGACAGAAACTGGAAGAGTTGGACAACCTGTGGAAGGTGTGGAGCTTAACTTGGTCCTGGGGGGATGGAAAAAGAGTTGGGAGGGGGCTGAGAGGGAAGGAAGTCATATAAACTGGTAGGGGAGTGGAGACAGGATAGGATAGGCTTCAGATAGCAGAAATAAGGTGGTTCTGTCCTTGAGGAGGTGGCCTGGGAGGATAGGAGTCTAAACAAAGCAGTGGGGCCATATTCCTAGGGTCTCAAAGCTGCACAAAGGAATTAAGACTTGATACAGAAGGCAGTAGGAGGGAGCCCTTGAAGGTTCTTGAGCAGGGCCTCAACATGATACATAAAATATTTATTTGGGGGCTTCCCCTGGTGGTCCAGTGGGTAAGGACACCACCTTGCAGTGCAAGGGGTGCCGGTTCGATCCCTGGCCTGGGAAGATCCCAGGTGCCGCGGAGCGGCTGGACTGATGTGTCCAATTACCGAGCCGGAGCTCTGGAGCGCATGCGCCCAGAGCCGGCGCTCTGCAATGACAGCCGCCACCGCGATGGGAGGCCCACAGGAGCCAAAGAACAAAGATGGATGAAAATAGAGAAATGAAAGACCAACAGAAGTGGCCCGCCTGCTCTCCTCCCTCCCCAACCCGACCCCCACCCCCGCCCCCCAAAATAAATAAATCTTTAAAAAAAATTTATTTGGGAGATTCATCCAGCAGTGTAGCATGACTGGATCAGACACAGGAGAAAACAGTTTGAAAACTAGTAGTTTTCTAAGTTATTTCAGTTATTGAATTCTGATTGATCACATAGGGATCATGGCAATGGAAGACAAGAATCTCTTTTACAATCTCTTATTATCCAAATTAGCTTCTCAGGTGGCTCAGTGGTAAAGAATACACCTGCGATGCAGGAGGTTCAGGAGACACTGGTTCAATCCCTGGGTCAGGAAGGTCCCCTGGAGGAGGACATGGTTACCCACTCCAGGATTCTTGCCTGGAGAATCCAATGGACAGAGGAGCCTGGTGGGCTACAGTCCAGAGAGTCACAAAGAGTTGGACATGACTGAAGCGACTAGGCATGCATGCATGTTATCCAAACGTTGGTTGGAGTGGGAGAAAATTGGTGCTTTACTGGGAAACCAGAAACATAGCTAAACAAGTTTATTCACTGAATGATTCGCTGATTCTCGAAGTCATTCTCCATGTCACGATTCTCTAGTGCTCTGTAACCTGTGGGAACAGTCACATCATGTGACAATGGCTGTCTCTGCATTCCTGTCAGTGAATTTCTAGACAAGGAACAGAATGCTATTTCATCTGGAATAGGGAAGCCTATTTTCGTGGAAATGTAGACTTTCCAAGTCTCAGAAGAGAACTCAGATCCCAACGGAAATGTGAGGGTCTGGGTTTTTGTGACAAGAGAGCTGTGTGTTGCAAAATTTACTCTTATCGGGAGACCAAGGTTACCCGGTCGCCTAGGATGGGACTTGGAGGAGACAAGTGGAAAAGATAAACTGTCCAATGGGATTTCTGAATTCTCTACATGTTTATATATTTTTTGACACAACCACAGGATGCTAGGCCTGTATGATTATATTTTTAAAAGAATTCCTTAACATCCTCGTTCTTTTCTTCCTGTGGTCTCTATCCTCATCCTTTGGATTAACAACAAGTTAGAAGAGCAAATTTCCACATTTCATTCTTACTGTTATGCCTCTCATCTTTAATTTATCCATGAAATATAGCCTATGTTACAGCAGCATGAAAATATCATATTTGGAAATAATTTCTACCATGTTCAATACTCGGTTTCCTTTTTCAGGCATAACTTTGAACCATCAACTGAGGAAGGCTTCTTCCATTCATGGTGAAAAATTCAGAGAAGGTCATTTTATTAGCAGCATATCTACTACAAAATCATTGTTGCTGATCAAAGTTCAATTTAGTTTTTTTTTTGATTTTGACCTCTTTTATGGGCTTTTTATTTATTTCCATCCACCTTTATTCTTTGGGCCTTTATTGTGTGGGCCTCCCATTGCAATGACCTCTTATTGCAGAGCACCGGCTCCAGGCACATGTGCTTCAAAGCACTGACTGGTAATTGGACACACCGGTCCAGCTGCTTTGCTGTATGTGGAATCTTCCCGGGCCAGGGGTTGAACCAGTGTCCCAAGGCGGGCTCTCTACCTAGTGGACCACCAGGGAAGCCATAGTAGACATTCATGAAATAGAATTTTCTAATTGTGAAATTAAGAAACCCTGATAAGGTATTTTTTGGTAACAGCCTTAATATAATTCATTTCATCCACAGACTTTTGAGTGTCTCTTGTATTCTAGCAACATGCTCAGTGCTAGTGATTCCAGTTTGAAAGGAAGAGGCAAATCTCCCTTGACCAGGGTTCAACTCCAATCATCTGCATTCTACATCTTGTTTCCTCCCATCTTCTCTGGGATATTTTAAGTATTATTTAAATCATTCATTCAGTCTTTCAACAGACATTTTTGAGACTTTACACAGCCTTTTGCCAGCTTTGGAGGTGCAGGGATGAAAAGACAAGCCATGTTAGATGGATATTGGCATTCAGTGTAAGAAAGCTGTCTCCTTTCTGGTCCATCTTCTGCCTCTGCAAACCATCAAACTCCTGCTCAGCCTATAGCACACCCAGGCTCTTTTGTATTAAAAGTCAAAGTTGAGACGGCCTTCTTGGAACTACTCTGCAGTTTTTATTTGGTGACACCATGGTCTCCTGCTCCTTGTGTTTCTCACAGTTCTGGCTTCATCTTCTTGGTGGATGCCTCTCCTTTTATGTGGCTTGTAACCCCACATTTCAGTCGTTAGCCTCTTCTCTTCTGAATTTGTACAGAATCCCTAGGGGTCTCGTTCATGCCTTCAGCCCGGCATTCCTGTCAACTCCAGACCTGTATTTCCAACTGTCTGAGGGACCTCGTCTACAGAGACATCAAAATTGCGATCTCCAGATTCATTATGTCCAACCTGGTAAACCTCCTCTCCACCTTCCAATTTCTTATCCCAATTGACGATTACCACCACCACTTAGGTACCTGGCTCCACCTTTTTCTCTGGTTCCTACAGCTCTTATCACATTGTTCTGCAGCAAGCTACCACTCGGATGGTAATCTTAGGGCACAGATCTCTCTGAACCTCTCTTTCTTTCTCTGACAGACAGATCATAACCACATGGAGTGACTGTGATGATTAAGTGGAATTATATATAACCTCTGGCAGAGTGCCTGACCCACAATAGACACCCAACTTGTGTTTGTTTCTTCTTTTTACTTCCCCTCCTGCCCACTCCCACCAGACGATGAGCTACCTGAGGACAGGGTCTGCATCTTCTTTACTTTTCATGAGAAGGAGTTGTTTAATGAATCACAGAACTGATATAACAGAGACCTAGAGTATGCAGACCTTCTAAATCTGTATTTAAAAATTGTCAGTGCTACCCATCTTTCAGATTTCTGTGTTCCTGTCGTCAGGAAATGGACTTCCCAGGTGGTGCTAGTGGTAAAGAACCCACCTGGAATGCCAGTGACATAAGAGATACGGATTCGATCCCTGGGTTGGAAGGATACCTTGGAGGAGAGCACGGCAACCCACTCCAGTCTTCTTGCCTGGGGAGCTCCATGGACAGAGGAGTCTGGTGAGCTGCAGTCCATAGGGTTGCAAAGAGTCGGATGCACCTGAAGCAACTTAGCACATATGCACTGTCAGGTCCTAGTACAAAGAAAGTACAAATTTAGTATAAACTCTATACAGTAATTGGAGTAAACGTGAATGGTTTTGCATAGGGTGTGTTTTCACACATCTTAGGAACAGACCATCCATAAAATCTATAGTAGTACATTCAGAGCACAACCTGCAGCCCACATTTCTAAAATCCACTGAGGTTCTCAGTCTGCACATTGTGTGAAGCAGAGGCTTTCATGTCCTTATTTTCAATGGAGTCTTATATTTTCATCAAATTTGCATTGTACCAGATGCCAAGGTATAAATTATTTTTGATAAAATAGCATCTTTATCCTGCAAGAAAGAAATCAGAGTAGCACACTTCTTCATGAGGAATTCTTTGTTATAGTTTAAGCGTTCACTATGACGTGGCCAAGCATGGCTGAATTGCCAACCCACTCTGAAGAAAAGCATTCTGATTCTAGCTATGTGTGAATTATAAGCAGATATTTTCTGATTTACAGAGATCTGTTCAATGTTTTCTAACTTTTTTATTGTTTGTTCTGCAGCAACGCTACCCCCTCGGATGGTAATCTTAGGGCACAGATCTCTCTGAACCTCTCTTTCTTTCTCTGACAGACAGATCATAACCACATGGAGTGACTGTGATGATTAAGTGGAATTATATATAACCTCTGGCAGAGTGCCTGACCCACAATAGACACCCAACTTGTGTTTGTTTCTTCTTTTTACTTCCCCTCCTGCCCACTCCCACCAGACGATGAGCTACCTGAGGACAGGGTCTGCATCTTCTTTACTTTTCATGAGAAGGAGTTGTTTAATGAATCACAGAACTGATATAACAGAGACCTAGAGTATGCAGACCTTCTAAATCTGTATTTAAAAATTGTCAGTGCTACCCATCTTTCAGATTTCTGTGTTCCTGTCGTCAGGAAATGGACTTCCCAGGTGGTGCTAGTGGTAAAGAACCCACCTGGAATGCCAGTGACATAAGAGATCTGGATTCGATCCCTGGGTTGGAAGGATACCTTGGAGGAGAGCACGGCAACCCACTCCAGTCTTCTTGCCTGGGGAGCTCCATGGACAGAGGAGTCTGGTGAGCTGCAGTCCATAGGGTTGCAAAGAGTCGGATGCACCTGAAGCAACTTAGCACATATGCACTGTCAGGTCCTAGTACAAAGAAAGTACAAATTTAGTATAAACTCTATACAGTAATTGGAGTAAACGTGAATGGTTTTGCATAGGGTGTGTTTTCACACATCTTAGGAACAGACCATCCATAAAATCTATAGTAGTACATTCAGAGCACAACCTGCAGCCCACATTTCTAAAATCCACTGAGGTTCTCAGTCTGCACATTGTGTGAAGCAGAGGCTTTCATGTCCTTATTTTCAATGGAGTCTTATATTTTCATCAAATTTGCATTGTACCAGATGCCAAGGTATAAATTATTTTTGATAAAATAGCATCTTTATCCTGCAAGAAAGAAATCAGAGTAGCACACTTCTTCATGAGGAATTCTTTGTTATAGTTTAAGCGTTCACTATGACGTGGCCAAGCATGGCTGAATTGCCAACCCACTCTGAAGAAAAGCATTCTGATTCTAGCTATGTGTGAATTATAAGCAGATATTTTCTGATTTACAGAGATCTGTTCAATGTTTTTCTAACTTGATTGTTGTGTGGTATGTAGTAATTAATGATGTTTTCTTTGAGCAAAAAGTCTACTTGTTTAAGAAGGTAAATTGTAAGCTGCTGCATCACAGAGCTTCTTTTGACAAAGCAAAAGTGAACCCAAAAGAGAATCAGTGAAGCTGGGGGCACACAGTCCATAGCGAAGGCATAGAGTGGAGAGTGTGTCCCCCTCCTCTGGCCTCGAAGCTAAAAGAACAGGTCCAAAGCCTTGGGCAGCCTGCAGGTGGAGAAATGCAGACACTGAAAAGAGACTAAGTTGGGCCTCGTGCAGTTATGTGATTGGGAAAACCATTTAAACAAAGATTATTTCCCCTTGTTTTCACTTTTTTAAAAAAATGAGATATGGCATAGCTTATAAACAAACACTTTAAATGAACTTTATTAGTTTTGTTACTCTAAATGAATTCTGTATGGAAATACTGATGAGCCTGAGGGAGATTTAATGCTATTTTTCTTAGATGACACTTAGTCATTTGTGGGCTCTTTATGGAGGGAACCTCATGTGCAGGACCGTGGGTTGTGAGGATAAGTTGTAAGCTCTGAGTCTCTTGTGTGAGGGGAGACAGGTGAATTAACATAGTGATTTATTGTCGTTGTTCAGTCACTAAGTTGTGTCTGACTTTTTGTGACCCCACGGACTGCAGCGCATCAGGTTTCCCTGGCCGTCACTGTCTTCCTGCATTTGCTCAAATTCATCCATTGAGTCAGTGATGCCATCCAACCATCTCTCCTCTGCCACCCCCTTCTCCTCCTGCCCTCAATCTTTCCCAACATCAGGACCTTTTCCAGTGAGTTGGCTGTTCCCATCAGGTGACCAGAGAGTTGGAGCTTCAACTTCCGCATCAGTCCTTCCAGTGAATATTTAGGACAGCCTTAAAAAATGGTAGTTTGCATTGTACCAGATGCCAAGGTATAAATTATTTTTGATAAAATAGCATCTTTATCCTGCAAGAAAGAAATCAGAGTAGCACACTTCTTCATGAGGAATTCTTTGTTATAGTTTAAGCGTTCACTATGACGTGGCCAAGCATGGCTGAATTGCCAACCCACTCTGAAGAAAAGCATTCTGATTCTAGCTATGTGTGAATTATAAGCAGATATTTTCTGATTTACAGAGATCTGTTCAATGTTTTTCTAACTTGATTGTTGTGTGGTATGTAGTAATTAATGATGTTTTCTTTGAGCAAAAAGTCTACTTGTTTAAGAAGGTAAATTGTAAGCTGCTGCATCACAGAGCTTCTTTTGACAAAGCAAAAGTGAACCCAAAAGAGAATCAGTGAAGCTGGGGGCACACAGTCCATAGCGAAGGCATAGAGTGGAGAGTGTGTCCCCCTCCTCTGGCCTCGAAGCTAAAAGAACAGGTCCAAAGCCTTGGGCAGCCTGCAGGTGGAGAAATGCAGACACTGAAAAGAGACTAAGTTGGGCCTCGTGCAGTTATGTGATTGGGAAAACCATTTAAACAAAGATTATTTCCCCTTGTTTTCACTTTTTTAAAAAAATGAGATATGGCATAGCTTATAAACAAACACTTTAAATGAACTTTATTAGTTTTGTTACTCTAAATGAATTCTGTATGGAAATACTGATGAGCCTGAGGGAGATTTAATGCTATTTTTCTTAGATGACACTTAGTCATTTGTGGGCTCTTTATGGAGGGAACCTCATGTGCAGGACCGTGGGTTGTGAGGATAAGTTGTAAGCTCTGAGTCTCTTGTGTGAGGGGAGACAGGTGAATTAACATAGTGATTTATTGTCGTTGTTCAGTCACTAAGTTGTGTCTGACTTTTTGTGACCCCACGGACTGCAGCGCATCAGGTTTCCCTGGCCGTCACTGTCTTCCTGCATTTGCTCAAATTCATCCATTGAGTCAGTGATGCCATCCAACCATCTCTCCTCTGCCACCCCCTTCTCCTCCTGCCCTCAATCTTTCCCAACATCAGGACCTTTTCCAGTGAGTTGGCTGTTCCCATCAGGTGACCAGAGAGTTGGAGCTTCAACTTCCGCATCAGTCCTTCCAGTGAATATTTAGGACAGCCTTAAAAAATGGTAGTCTTCATGCATGATGGCATTCCTTGGTTAAATTATTGTGTCAAATTTGATATACTGAACATGACATCAATGTAGGAAGAAAGAGTGGTATCAAGATTAGAGTTAGATGTTTCTACATATATTTAAGTTATGTTTTGGAACAGAGATAGTACTGAGAGTAAGAAAAAGCCACTCCACCACCAAAACAAACACAATGATTCTAAATATTTTTTGTAAAGTTGTATCAGCTAGTGAACTCTGTCACAAATGACTGGACCATGCATGCTGCTGTCATAAATCAATGTCCTCCTTCAGTTCATTCTTATGGCAGTGTAGCTGAAAATCAGATTCGATAGAGAAACCTTTATGGGCTGAAATATGAATGTCTCTCAGACACTGGCTTTGCTGGGATTAGAGTCCAGACGATCTGAAGTAGCCCAGGGTGCAGAAGAATGAGCCAGCAAGTATTACTGATCCTGAGCACAGGGCAGACAAGTCCCTGAGTGAGAGCCTGCTTATTCCTGGGAGAAGCTGAAGAAGCCCATGGAATCACTGGAGAAGAGGAATCTTTGGGGTTAATGAAGGACAGTATCCAAAGGAAGGGGGAGAAAGGATGCAATGGAATACACTTTTATCAAGTTGGAGGCAAACCAAACCAGGAGGCAGTAAAACCTCAAGGGGTGGTGGTGGGGAAGAATTCAGGCAGAACTGTGGATTTCACATAGCCTTATGAACAGTGTGGGATAAATTGTCTGCAGGATCGCTGAAGCAAAGAGGACAAATAAGCTAGAAAGACTCTGATATTTATATGGAATAGCTGATTGAAAGGTGCCCTGGCACAGGCAGAAAGAGAGGTTGAAAGTCTCAAAGATGCGAGGTTTACTGAACCAAGTAAGATGCTTTTTCTTCTTCAGCAATTTATTGGGTTCTTTGGTTTATTGCTACTTTCCTCATGTCCTCATGAACATTTTCACAGCATATGGTGTGCTCTGCCTTATCAGACTCCTTCTCAATTCATAAGCTCAGTGATCCGAGCTGTGGTTACATATCTCTCAGCTTGATTTTCTTTCCGCTGGATTTTCTAAGTAAAAGTATTTACTAGAGCTTCCAGGATGAAATCGACACACAGAAAGGTGCTTAGAGAACCTTCGATTCAGGTCATTGCCATCGATTTTTTTGGATAGTGCCTATGAAATCATTGTGATCAGTTCTTCTCATGGGATTCAAGGTTCTCATGCTGCCTTCTAGGAGTAGAGGAAATTTGTTCCATCTTGGTTGGTTTGTCTTTCATTCCCTCATTCGTTTTTCTCCCATGGCTGGGGAAAAATAAAGCTTTCAGAGCACTTTCATATGTGTTATTATTTCAGTTTTAAAAAAACTTGGTCATGTCATTCCCCTGCTTGTGCTTATGAAGAGTCCTGAACAAGCCCCTTGCTATAGGGTAATGCCCCAGTCTCCTGTGGCAGACAAGGCCTGACGAAGGTTTCCATCCTGACTGGCAGGGACCGTCTCTCATCTCTCCCCTGAAGAGCTGCATCTAGTGATTTTGTCACCCTGGGATCCAGCAGGAAGCCCACCCTCAGATCCTCAGAGATGGAGGTGTATGGGGAAGGGTGGCGAGGAGGATGGCCTCCTTGTGCCTGAGCACTTGTCCTTGATCTTGGATTTCAGGTTCTCTCTCTCCACCCTGTAAAAGTGCTGTGGAGGGTATCAAGTTACAGGCTGAAAGGTGCTGCTCAGACCTAGGTAGGACTCAGGGAATTGAGATGCTGCACCAACAGGGAAGGCCTAGGCACCTTGGAAGCTGGTCCTGTGCAGATCTGCCTTCTCGCCTGTGTGTTGTGTGCCAGCAGCATCGAAGCCCGTGTGATTCCTCACACACTAAGCCCTCTTGACTGCCGCACAGTTGACTGTCCTGTGCTTAGGACAAATAAGCTAGAAAGACTCTGATATTTATATGGAATAGCTGATTGAAAGGTGCCCTGGCACAGGCAGAAAGAGAGGTTGAAAGTCTCAAAGATGCGAGGTTTACTGAACCAAGTAAGATGCTTTTTCTTCTTCAGCAATTTATTGGGTTCTTTGGTTTATTGCTACTTTCCTCATGTCCTCATGAACATTTTCACAGCATATGGTGTGCTCTGCCTTATCAGACTCCTTCTCAATTCATAAGCTCAGTGATCCGAGCTGTGGTTACATATCTCTCAGCTTGATTTTCTTTCCGCTGGATTTTCTAAGTAAAAGTATTTACTAGAGCTTCCAGGATGAAATCGACACACAGAAAGGTGCTTAGAGAACCTTCGATTCAGGTCATTGCCATCGATTTTTTTGGATAGTGCCTATGAAATCATTGTGATCAGTTCTTCTCATGGGATTCAAGGTTCTCATGCTGCCTTCTAGGAGTAGAGGAAATTTGTTCCATCTTGGTTGGTTTGTCTTTCATTCCCTCATTCGTTTTTCTCCCATGGCTGGGGAAAAATAAAGCTTTCAGAGCACTTTCATATGTGTTATTATTTCAGTTTTAAAAAAACTTGGTCATGTCATTCCCCTGCTTGTGCTTATGAAGAGTCCTGAACAAGCCCCTTGCTATAGGGTAATGCCCCAGTCTCCTGTGGCAGACAAGGCCTGACGAAGGTTTCCATCCTGACTGGCAGGGACCGTCTCTCATCTCTCCCCTGAAGAGCTGCATCTAGTGATTTTGTCACCCTGGGATCCAGCAGGAAGCCCACCCTCAGATCCTCAGAGATGGAGGTGTATGGGGAAGGGTGGCGAGGAGGATGGCCTCCTTGTGCCTGAGCACTTGTCCTTGATCTTGGATTTCAGGTTCTCTCTCTCCACCCTGTAAAAGTGCTGTGGAGGGTATCAAGTTACAGGCTGAAAGGTGCTGCTCAGACCTAGGTAGGACTCAGGGAATTGAGATGCTGCACCAACAGGGAAGGCCTAGGCACCTTGGAAGCTGGTCCTGTGCAGATCTGCCTTCTCGCCTGTGTGTTGTGTGCCAGCAGCATCGAAGGCCGTGTGATTCCTCACACACACTAAGCCCTCTTGACTGCCGCACAGTTGACCTTGCTCTTACTCCACGAATGCTTTCTTCAGGGCCCATCTACATGGCCAAGAACTGGTTCCAAGAGCTCACCTTGGAACAGGCTTCTTCCTCAGTGTGTCTGATATACCTTATACTTGTCTCCAGGAGCGCTAACTTAACAGCTTTGTAAATCACAATAGCCATTTGTTCCTGCCTCCGACCAGTTAACTTAGGCTGGGTTGGCATGACACCAAAGTGTGCATTACGTCTGTGAAGTGGAAAAAAAAAAAAAAATCACCAAACTTTTGGAACTGGATAGCAAAAGCAAATGGTTAATGTAATTTTTAACTTTCCAACCAGTTGCTTTCATACATGTATCCTTTGTGTGAATAAGCAGAGCCGTACAGACCCAATCAATAGATGGATGACCAGAGGACAAAGAGGTTAGCTCAATGTGTGAGAGCTAACCTCTTTGTCCTCTGGTCATTTCTTTTCTTTCCCAGGTAAATCTGTGAAAACTCTGTTTTGATTTGTGGCTTTATGTTTGCTGACTCTGAGTGCTTGAAATAACAGGAATTCAATAACAGCTTTTACAGTGTAATCTTCAGGTGCTCATCCTTCGGGATGCAATTTCATTTTGGGGGAGAGAGAGCCCAAAAAGATGCTTTGTGCAACTGAAATAGCATCTTTTTCAGAAAAGGCTCCCTTTCCTCCTGGTCCAAACTTTCAATTACACTCAGTTCTTTCTATCTGCTTTTCCTACTTTATTTTTTCTCCTATGCCCTTAAATTATCTGACCTGTAATATATTTTACCTATTTATTATGCTGTTGTCTGTCTCCTCCACTAGAATATAAATCTCTTGAAGGGTTTTTGTCTTCCTACTTACTGTTAAGCCCTCAGAGCAAAGAACAATCCTGGCATGTAATGGGTGGTAGTGGGTTAGTCAAAGTTGTGTCCGACTGTTGCAGTGCCATGGCCTGTAGCCCTCCAGGATCCTCTGTCCATGGGATTCTCCAGGCAAGAACACTGGCGTGGGTTGCCGTTTCCTTCTCCAGGGATATAGTAGGTGAGCAATACGTATTTGCTGAAGACATAAAGACTTCTGTTTTCATCAGGAACGAGTCTCCCTCACGGAGGGGCTCCGTGTGTGTCTTGTGTGTGCGTCCTCCTACTCCCAGCTGCTGCAGGGCTGAGACGTCGTCGTGTCCACGCTCTGGAAGCAGGGCCCTTGCTCAGCATTCCCGGCTGAAAGGAGGCTGTGTGGGACATGTGTTTATACTTAAGAGAGTAATAGCTTGTGATTTTCTCTCCGTTTTCAGCAGGTTTACATTTATACAGGCCTGGGACAGACTGTGAAGTTTAATATTTGGTGATATAGTTATTGCTTAGCCACCTTTGTGAGTAAACATTTTGTCAAATATGTCTGTTGAAAATGATGATTTCTGAATGAAAGGAAAAGAGAAGTAAAGAGCAGAATTTAGAGACTGATTTTTTGAGGGGTTGGAATCCTGATTCTTCACTTGTTAACTTTGTGACCTTTGTCAGTTTTCTCATCTATAAAATGGGAATAATGATAGTATCTACTGCAAGGACTATTCAGAGTGAATACATAAGGTGCTTTAAAAAGTGACATGTAGCTCAGCTGGTAAAGAATCACCTTGTAATGCAGGAGACCCTGGCTCAATTCCTGGGCCAGGATGATCCCCTGGAGAAGGGATAGGCTACCCACTCCAGAATTCTTGGGCTTCCCTGGTGGCTCAGATAATAAAGAATCTGCCTGCAATGCAGGAGACCTGAGTTCAATCCATGGGTTGGGATGATCCCCTGGAGAAAGGAATGGCACCCCACTCCAGTATTCTTGTCTGGAGAATTCCCATGGACAGAGGAGCCTGGTAGGCTACAGTCCATGCGGTCACAAAGAGTTGGACACGACCGAGAGACTAAGCACATAAGTGTTGGCAATTAATGTCATTATTATTATTCCTGCTTGGCTAATGACTTTTAGCTAACTAAGTTTACTTTTATTGTCAGTAGTAAGCATGTTTAGGTACTCTTAATATTATTACAATGATACTGTAGTAAGCAAATGAAACTGGCATTAACCACAACCCCCCTTGACTGGGACTTATGCTTATAGAGCCAAAAAATATTATGTTTGTAATCATCAATCTAAGTCACTGGGAGATCTTGAATTAGCTTCTGAATTATTGAAGTTTCTACAGCTTTGAGGTTGAATGGATTTTTTTATAAGGATGCTATAAACTACCTTTTGGAAATGTGATAATCCAAAAGTCTTAATGTGCAAAAACTCTTCAGTAACTATACATTCTTGAATGCCAGTGAGAAGTAGTGTAGAGACTCCTCTAAATCTAGGAATGTAAAGACAGTCTGGGAACCAGTGCTGTGCTGTGTGGTTGAACAACACGCACTAGAAATCCTGAGGTCCTGGTTCACCGGGCAGCCCTGGAGGACCTGGGCAAATATGCGGGGGCCTCCAGGTTGCCTGACAGCTCCAGGCACCGTCTCGTCCCACCCTAACCTTCCTGGGATGACTTCCAGTTTGACTATAACCCCCAGGCCCTGCTCCCCAGCAGACTTCGTTCTTGACCCGTCTCTGCGCCATTATCACTCACTGTTTGACACAGGACTCTGTCCTCAGCACCCGCAGACCTTGAGAAGGGCACAGGCTGGAGTCAGTCAGCAGGGCTGCTGAGGGAAACAGCCCCGCGAGTTATCTCCCGCAGGTGTCTTCGCTGAGGCTGTGGGAGTTACGGAGGGAGCAGGGGAAGCCAGATGGCAGCAGAACAGGAAGAGACAAATGAATGAAAAAGAAAGAGAGAGAAAGTGGAAGAGGAATTCACTTCATGAAGGTAAGACGAGCAGACAGTAGGCAGAAAGAAATGGAAAAGCTTGAACCTTTAGGAGCCAGAAGTTCTACATAATGTTTGTATGTATAGGATTAATCCCCATGTATGAAGCAATGTGATGTCAGGTGGTTTACATACCATTTCTACCTAGTTTTTACATCCTACTAGTGTGATATAAGTGTTCGTTGCTCAGTCGTGCCTGACTCTTTGTGACACCATGGACTGTAGCCAACCAGGCTCCTCTGTCCATGGGATTCTCCAGGCAAGAACACCGGAGGAGTTTGCCGTTCTCTTCTCCAGGGTATCTTCCTGAGCCAGGAATTGAACACAGGACTCCTGCATTGCAGGCGGATTCTTTACCATCTGAGCCACCAGGGAAATTGCTATTCTCTTTATGTCATTAAGATCATGGAGGCTCATAGAGGTTGCCTAAGGTCACAGAGGTACTATTTAGGGCTTAGGGATTTGAACCAGCCTCTGTCTGAATCCACATGTGCCTGTGTTCCATGGCACATAGAGTGAGTTAAACGGGGCAGAAAGATAACTGAACATAAAATATCCAAAAATGTCAACTATTCAACAGAGACTAGAATCAGAAGGAATAAGCCATATAGTAGATAAAGCATGACAGCTCTTTCAGGAGTAGAATTTTAAAAGGGGAAGATTTTAAACACTTCAGCTTTAGTGTGGTATTAGAGTTTTATTGGTACATTAGTCACACATCATGTTAAAAATACTGGAGTAAGAGTTACATGGACTAAAAGTGACTGACAGACTTTAGACAAGGGCCAGCGGAGAGGAGTGGAGGGCAGGAGAGGGGGGAAGGGGAACCTGAGACAGTAGGGAAGTGGAGGGAGAAGGAGAGAAGAGGAGAAGGGAGGGAGGGAGAGAGGTAAGAGTGTGGAGGAGGAAGGAGCGCCATTATCACTCACTGTTTGACACAGGACTCTGCCCAGCCCCTTGAGAAGGGCACAGGCTGGAGTCAGTCAGCAGGGCTGCTGAGGGAAACAGCCCATGAGTTATCTCCGCAGGTGTCTTCGCTGAGGCTGTGGGAGTTACGGAGGGAGCAGGGGAAGCCAGATGGCAGCAGAACAGGAAGAGACAAATGAATGAAAAAGAAAGAGAGAGAAAGTGGAAGAGGAATTCACTTCATGAAGGTAAGACGAGCAGACAGTAGGCAGAAAGAAATGGAAAAGCTTGAACCTTTAGGAGCCAGAAGTTCTACATAATGTTTGTATGTATAGGATTAATCCCCATGTATGAAGCAATGTGACGTCAGGTGGTTTACATACCATTTCTACCTAGTTTTTACATCCTACTAGTGTGATATAAGTGTTCGTTGCTCAGTCGTGCCTGACTCTTTGTGACACCATGGACTGTAGCCAACCAGGCTCCTCTGTCCATGGGATTCTCCAGGCAAGAACACCGGAGGAGTTTGCCGTTCTCTTCTCCAGGGTATCTTCCTGAGCCAGGAATTGAACACAGGACTCCTGCATTGCAGGCGGATTCTTTACCATCTGAGCCACCAGGGAAATTGCTATTCTCTTTATGTCATTAAGATCATGGAGGCTCATAGAGGTTGCCTAAGGTCACAGAGGTACTATTTAGGGCTTAGGGATTTGAACCAGCCTCTGTCTGAATCCACATGTGCCTGTGTTCCATGGCACATAGAGTGAGTTAAACGGGGCAGAAAGATAACTGAACATAAAATATCCAAAAATGTCAACTATTCAACAGAGACTAGAATCAGAAGGAATAAGCCATATAGTAGATAAAGCATGACAGCTCTTTCAGGAGTAGAATTTTAAAAGGGGAAGATTTTAAACACTTCAGCTTTAGTGTGGTATTAGAGTTTTATTGGTACATTAGTCACACATCATGTTAAAAATACTGGAGTAAGAGTTACATGGACTAAAAGTGACTGACAGACTTTAGACAAGGGCCAGCGGAGAGGAGTGGAGGGCAGGAGAGGGGGGAAGGGGAACCTGAGACAGTAGGGAAGTGGAGGGAGAAGGAGAGAAGAGGAGAAGGGAGGGAGGGAGAGAGGTAAGAGTGTGGAGGAGGAAGGGAGTCGTGTGGTAACACTCATTCTAAGCTAAGCCGTTTCCATGGCTAGAGGATGAACAGATATTTGTAGCATGAAGAACTCCTCTCCACCCACTCCCATACCCCACTCAGGGTGATCTGAATAGAACTTTTTGTCCACCTCTGGTCTGTTTTCCACAAAGCAGCTAGAGTAATCTTTCTTAAACATAAATTCAGTGATTTAACTTCTGAGCTTTAAAGCCTTCAATGGATTCCCCCTGCTCTCTAAATAAAACCCAGATTCCTACTATAACCTTCTAGGCCAATATAATCTGCCTCTGCCCACCACTCCAGGTTCATGTTCTATACCTCAGCACTCTGACTTTCCTGCTCACAGGAGCTGAGACCTTTCCTGCCACAGGGCTTTTGCATACACTGCTCCCATTGAGAACATACTCTTCCCAGCATGTTTCAGTGCTCACACATGGTCTCATCAGAAAGGCCCACTCTTGACCACCATCTCTTTTTTTTTTTTTTTGGCCACTTCTATTGATCTTTCATTTGTTTTTATCTTTGTTCTTTGGCCTGCATGGCCCTCCCATCGCAGCAGCCTCTCTTGCTGCAGAGCACCTGCTCTGGGCGCATGCGTTCCAGAGCGCTGGCTTGTAATTGGACACACTGGTCCAGTCACTCCGCGGCATGTGGCCAGGGATCGAACCGGTGCCCCTTGCACTGCAAGGCAGTGTCCCTACCCACTGGACCACCAGGGAAGCCCTGACCACCATATCTTAAGTGAGTTGCCCTTCTTATCTATCATTTCACCATTTCATTCTCCTCATGGTGCTAATTGTAATTGTGAATTATACATATTGTTTATTTGTTTCTGTATCTTTTTAATTAAATTATAAACCTCCTGAAGGAAGGAACTGTGCCTATTTGGTATACCTGGAAACAATGGACCTATTTGTTCATTTAATAAATACCAGATGATAATGATATCTTCCTATAGTGTTCAGAGTGGCACACACCCTCCCGCAGAATGGATCAGATCTAACCCCATAATGGTAAAAAGTCCGCCTGCCGTTGCAGGAGACACTGGTTCAATCCCTGGGTGGAGAAGATACCCCGGAGGACAAAATGGTAACTCAGTTTCATGTTCCTGCCTGGAGAATCCCATGGACAGAGGAGCCTGGTACAGTCCACAGGGTCGTGAAGAGTCAACCTTGACCTAATATACACACAAGATAAAGAAAAGGAGTCAGTACTTGCAGTGGTTTGATGAGGTTTCTGCATAGTCCAATGTGGAGTGACGACGGGGGTCAGTGAACTCTGTTGTAATGAAAGGAGTTACTAGGAACTGTCTCTTACCAGACAGTGCTATTTGGGCACAGTTCTGAAGTGGAAGAATGAGTAAGGAAGAACTAATGTGCTCTGGTCACTGTGGAGGGCAGGGTTATAGTAAAGTCAGTGGACTATGAAAAATGATGATTGGGCTTTGAAGGCTGAGAATTGGTTCTTGTTCCTGGGAGACTGGTGTGCGAGCGTATTCTACACACGCAGACACACACATCTGTAGGGTCCTAAGAGCTGCCCACTGGTGACCGGAAAGAAAGGGCACGGTAGTCCTCTCAGAGGAGAGCCTGAGGAGAGCTGGCGTGGGAGCCCCAGGGCTCCCCTTGGACTCTTCCCGTTTCAGCCTCCCTCCAGCCCCCCGCCGGAGCCACCCTGCACCCCCTCTGGTCACCCTTTTCTATCCTGGGTGACTCAGGCTCTGAGACATGCAGTGTTGAACCGTGGGTTCTGTGTGTCGTACCAGGTAGGACGGCTCCTACCTGGAGCTTCCTGATGGACAGGGGATCTGGCGATGGCCTCAAGGGGCAGCCTTGGGCAGGAACAGGCAGACCCTCAAGCAGCATGTCCACTAGCATTTTTTTTGGCGAATGTTTCATTTTCATTCACTGTTCATTCACGTGCTATTGCTGTCTTTTGGACTGTAGGAATAATCTAGTCAGGATACCGTGGAAGATGTTTCGTCCCTTGATAGGTCTCATCAGGGACGCCTGTCCTCTAACCTAGTCTGTTACAGGCACACGGTCTTGTGAGTGAGGTCTGGGCTGTGTCCCTGGGAATATGTCCTGAGTACTTCTCAAGCAGCCAGGTGATTCTTCTGATCACACAAGTGTGGGACTTGCTGCCCCAGAGGGAGGGGACCCTTCAGGAATAGGGGGAGGCTGCCATTTGGGCCAGTCATTACTGACCCTGTTTCAGAGAGGATTTCAAGGAAAAGTCTCCCCAGGAGAGAAGCCTGTGAACCACCTCACTGAGAAAAAACAGTAAGAGAAGAGCCAGGCATTCAGTGGGCTTGATTTCTTTATTTATACACCAGTCTTCCAACCATTCTGAACTTCTTAATGCAAATCCATCTCAAGTTGTACAGTCTGTTATCCTGACAATCTGGGAGGGACAGACCCTGCTTTACATCTTTGAATGTTGCTCCAGTCATTCCAGGTAACCTCCAGAGCTGGAGCTATCGTGGCAGGGGTGGTCGGGGGAGTGGGAGGGGGAGTGCGTGCAATTTTTTTTTTTTTACAGTTAGTTTTACTCTTAGAAACCTTTAGGTCTCTTCCAGAAGGAAACAGTGTTAACTTACCCCGTTAGAACAGATCATATAAAGATTGTACTGTCATGTGGCAAACTTGGTCCTTTATTTTTTAAAAATCAGTTCACGCAAATCCTTGCTTACCTGGTAACCAAAAGAGCATAAGATTAATCAAAGAGCAAATGTGTTACTATAGATGCCTCTGTAATCCTGTGCAGCTTTCACACAACTTTTAATTGGAAGGGTGTGAATATATATATTATATATTCTGAGAATGTGTTGTGTACGGACACACACACGTGTATACACACAGAGAATGCTAATAATGGTCTAAAATAGCAGAATTGTTCTAGCCCAGCGTTTATACTACAGAGTAACATTGTAACACATTGCTGTGCTTTAAATGACAGCAGAGGCAAAATTTTCACTAATTATACCTTTTAGGGCAGCAGTTCTGTGCAGGCCTTACGGTGTTTGGGGAGATTTTTGATACATAAACCTATGTGGTCTGATTTCAGTGAGGCCTATGGCCTTAAATAACCGATCCCCACTACCAATTTGCATTTCTCTCTGTATTTTAGAATGACAAAGTAAAATGGTGCGTTCTGATTATTCCATGCCAGTTCTGCATGGAGATGCTGTGTGACCAAACCAAAGGGTGGACTGAAGGCCCCATCACTTCAGATTATTAAATGTTTTGGATAAGAAGTATCCCGTTGCCATGGGCAGACTGATGCAGTAGGCTTTGCAGGCTGAGTAAATCATTACTGACCCTGTTTCAGAGAGGATTTCAAGGAAAAGTCTCCCCAGGAGAGAAGCCTGTGAACCACCTCACTGAGAAAAAACAGTAAGAGAAGAGCCAGGCATTCAGTGGGCTTGATTTCTTTATTTATACACCAGTCTTCCAACCATTCTGAACTTCTTAATGCAAATCCATCTCAAGTTGTACAGTCTGTTATCCTGACAATCTGGGAGGGACAGACCCTGCTTTACATCTTTGAATGTTGCTCCAGTCATTCCAGGTAACCTCCAGAGCTGGAGCTATCGTGGCAGGGGTGGTGGGGGGAGTGGGAGGGGGAGTGCGTGCAATTTTTTTTTTTTTACAGTTAGTTTTACTCTTAGAAACCTTTAGGTCTCTTCCAGAAGGAAACAGTGTTAACTTACCCCGTTAGAACAGATCATATAAAGATTGTACTGTCATGTGGCAAACTTGGTCCTTTATTTTTTAAAAATCAGTTCACGCAAATCCTTGCTTACCTGGTAACCAAAAGAGCATAAGATTAATCAAAGAGCAAATGTGTTACTATAGATGCCTCTGTAATCCTGTGCAGCTTTCACACAACTTTTAATTGGAAGGGTGTGAATATATATATTATATATTCTGAGAATGTGTTGTGTACGGACACACACACGTGTATACACACAGAGAATGCTAATAATGGTCTAAAATAGCAGAATTGTTCTAGCCCAGCGTTTATACTACAGAGTAACATTGTAACACATTGCTGTGCTTTAAATGACAGCAGAGGCAAAATTTTCACTAATTATACCTTTTAGGGCAGCAGTTCTGTGCAGGCCTTACGGTGTTTGGGGAGATTTTTGATACATAAACCTATGTGGTCTGATTTCAGTGAGGCCTATGGCCTTAAATAACCGATCCCCACTACCAATTTGCATTTCTCTCTGTATTTTAGAATGACAAAGTAAAAATGGTGCGTTCTGATTATTCCATGCCAGTTCTGCATGGAGATGCTGTGTGACCAAACCAAAGGGTGGACTGAAGGCCCCATCACTTCAGATTATTAAATGTTTTGGATAAGAAGTATCCCGTTGCCATGGGCAGACTGATGCAGTAGGCTTTGCAGGCTGAGTACATTCAGTGTGTACACCATGGGTAGACCACTGATTTTAAAAAATAAATTAAAATTCTTAGTTTAAAAAAGCTGCAGTTTGCTTGCTTTGTTGGGTTTTCCGGGGCTGCTCAAGTCCCTCCATATTCCCTGTCTGTACTCATGGGAGTGCCTCATTTCGTGGATGAAACCCCCAAGTTTAAGCTTTCTTGGCTGACCACAGTATGGCAGCCCCTACTCAATGCGAGTCTTCACAGTTTTAAACATACACCCACATCCTGGAATCCTAATGTAGACTAGTATGTTAACACACAACAGTGAATTATCAGATACATGTGACGTTCATGGAGTATGTAACAATGGATATTAGCAATAGAGTCTTCTAAGTTTTGCAGCCTAATGTGAGTGAACACACATCTAACATCTGGGAGTCAACATAATTCTGCACTGAACTTATAAAGGCTGTAGAACTGAATAAAGGAACATACTTTCACAACCACAAGGAATTATTACTGTGCAAAATACAACTAAATGAGTTTTTTCCATATGTCTGATTCCCACTGATGGAAATTATAGATATAAAATAAAGACTTCTGGTGTCCTGGTGCCTCTCTCAGTAATAGCAATAGCCATTATCACAAAGAATTCCACAAACGTAGAGGCATTATGACTGTAACATACATAGGGAAAAAACCCCCAAGAGGCAGAAAATACATTCCAAATGGCATCAGAATACGTATTTGTCTTGCTATTAAAAGTTAAAGTCTTCCAGAACTTTTCCATATATGACGTAATTCATCAATAAATGTGATTTTCATTGGTTAAAGTGAAATGAAAGAAAACATTTTGCATATTTTTGCCTCTGGTTGTAGAGATTGTATATGTGAACTCTAAATTGACTTTAAAAAAAAAAAAAACCTTGATGTTTCCAAGTTATCTTTTAAATATGGAAAATATCTTCTACATAGCTCAGACTTCCCTTTGCCAGTTTCTGCTGGGTCTGTCGGTTTTATGGTTTGTGAGAGAAACAAAGTGCAGAGCCCTGATCCGGCGGCGTCAGCAAGGATGCCCAGGGGAGCTCTGCCTCAGGTGTCCAACAGGGTGGCCTGCCGCACCGGGAAGAAGCCAGCTCCAGGTTCATCCAGCCATCTGGGTGAAGTTCCACACCGTCCAGGGATTTTGGTCAACATCCACTCCTACATTCACAAGGAAAAGCATCATGAACAGAAAAAGAAATCAGGGCTCAAGGAGAAGGAGAACCAGGTCTAATTGGTGGAAAAAGAATAATATGGGTGTTTCCTTCGGGAGGTGCCTGCTTCACGTGATACTTCCCCTGAGGGGCCACTTCTGCAGCCGCGGTTTGGAGGGATTCTTCCATTTTATTCAGGAGGAAAGGTTTGAAAAAGTGGACCTTTGCGAGGAGATACTGCAGACTTCCAAGTTGGTGAAAGAACTTCCAGCGTCGCTCGGGTACTCTGGGTAGGAGGAACTGGAGGAGATGATATTTTTGAGCCTCTGGAGGGCAATGATTAAAAGCAGGAGGAGAAAGGCTAACAGGCTGAGGAAGATGGACACGTAGATGTAGACATTGGACAGGTGGCCTGAGGACGGGTCCACCGACGTGGACAGGGACGTGGGAAAGAGCTCGAGGAAGGTTCCATTCTCCATGCTCCCTGAGAACCCAGAGGAAGAGTCTGGTTCAGACATCTTCACAGAAGGTCACAGAATGCACGGGTGTATGAAAAGTCCGTTTCACACAGGGGTTAGAAGGGACAGAATCAGCATTCTTCCTTCCGTGACAGCATCCGCAAACCCTGCAGGTGGTTAAATCAGCACAAAAAAAACTCCTCTGTTTCCAGCAGGTATCAGGTGTCCATTGACACTGCAAAAATAAAGACAAAAAACCCCGAAACAACTGAGTGCATTATTCAGAAAGAAGGTACATTGCATCTCATTTCCAGTTTTCATTTCAGCAAGGCTTACTTATAAAATCCACCAGGGAGGGAAAGAATGAGCTCACTTCCCCGGGAACGAGTAACGTTCCTGACTTCCTGTTACAATTGATGATATCGACAGGCACTTCTGTTTGATCTCCACCGTACCCTAGATGCCAGAGCTTCTCCAAGGAGCTAAAGATAGAATAAACGGGCAAGCACATTTTGGGTGTGTTCCATCTGCTGAGATTTCAACAGATGCTCCAAGTGCCTGCTTGAGAATAGTACCCCCAAAGTTAGTTGCAAACCTTCCTTCTCCAGAAAATGAACCCCCTGTCCTGTCCAGCCCATGAGCACAACTCCTGACCCTTTGTGTTTCCAATGCCCAAGAGTTAGCTTTTCAGATTTGCTGATTTGTTTATAAAAATATCTCCTTGAGAGTGGGGACCAATTTTTTTTCTACCTCTAATATGGGTGTTTCCTTGGAGGTGCCTGCTTCACGTGATACTTCCCTGAGGGGCCACTTCTGCAGCCGCGGTTTGGAGGATTCTTCCATTTTATTCAGGAGGAAAGGTTTGAAAAGTGGACCTTTGCGAGGAGATACTGCAGACTTCCAAGTTGGTGAAAGAACTTCCAGCGTCGCTCGGGTACTCTGGGTAGGAGGAACTGGAGGAGATGATATTTTTGAGCCTCTGGAGGGCAATGATTAAAAGCAGGAGGAGAAAGGCTAACAGGCTGAGGAAGATGGACACGTAGATGTAGACATTGGACAGGTGGCCTGAGGACGGGTCCACCGACGTGGACAGGGACGTGGGAAAGAGCTCGAGGAAGGTTCCATTCTCCATGCTCCCTGAGAACCCAGAGGAAGAGTCTGGTTCAGACATCTTCACAGAAGGTCACAGAATGCACGGGTGTATGAAAAGTCCGTTTCACACAGGGGTTAGAAGGGACAGAATCAGCATTCTTCCTTCCGTGACAGCATCCGCAAACCCTGCAGGTGGTTAAATCAGCACAAAAAAAACTCCTCTGTTTCCAGCAGGTATCAGGTGTCCATTGACACTGCAAAAATAAAGACAAAAAACCCCGAAACAACTGAGTGCATTATTCAGAAAGAAGGTACATTGCATCTCATTTCCAGTTTTCATTTCAGCAAGGCTTACTTATAAAATCCACCAGGGAGGGAAAGAATGAGCTCACTTCCCCGGGAACGAGTAACGTTCCTGACTTCCTGTTACAATTGATGATATCGACAGGCACTTCTGTTTGATCTCCACCGTACCCTAGATGCCAGAGCTTCTCCAAGGAGCTAAAGATAGAATAAAAGGGCAAGCACATTTTGGGTGTGTTCCATCTGCTGAGATTTCAACAGATGCTCCAAGTGCCTGCTTGAGAATAGTACCCCCAAAGTTAGTTGCAAACCTTCCTTCTCCAGAAAATGAACCCCCTGTCCTGTCCAGCCCATGAGCACAACTCCTGACCCTTTGTGTTTCCTGCTAGCATGCTTTGGAGAGTCCCTTCACGTCAAAGTTAGCTTTTCAGATTTGCTGATTTGTTTATAAAAAATATCTCCTTGAGAGTGGGGACCATTTCTACCTCTTTCTTTTCTTTTAGGTCTACCTCTGTAGTCTGTTCTGCCTATGTTAGGTATTGAATAGAAAACCGGTAGACTGATAAAGGTTGGATTTCCTTTGAATAGTAGAGAGAATATCAGGTTGGCTGTCAAGAGCCATAAGTTTGAGGCCTGAATTCTCCTTTATCTTTGGGAAGCTAGACAGATTGCCTGCATTTTCTGAGTTTCACTCTTTTCATCTGTAAAATGGTGTAGTACTTCCCCAACCTCTCACTGGGTTATGCAGGGAATCAAGATTAATAGACAGGGAAGCACTCAGTGAAATGTTAAAATGGGGTCAAATGAGCTTAGTGTATGTGCGTGCAGGTGTGTGGGGGAGGGTGCTTCGTGTGTGTGTGAAGTGTATGTGTATGTGGTGTGTGTGTCTGTGTGGTGTGTGAGGGTGAGGTTCCTGTGTGTATGTGTGATGTGTGTCAGTGGGTGTAGAGAAAGAAATGCTTCTGGCCATACTCTCCTCCTTGTGTGGTCCCTGTGAGGAACACCAGAAACGACATGGACCGAGCCAGGCAGGCGTCCTGGGAGGGCATGTGATTCTGCCGGCTCCAGGCACGGCTGTGGGTGCCGTGTGTCTCTGCTACCCTTGTGTCCAGGACTGGAGAAGTCCCAGGCAGCTTCTGCCCAGTCCATGCGGGGGCGAGGGAAGCAGCCTGCGGAGAATAATCCTTCCCAGTGGATGACTCTCCTCAAATCCAGCAAAAGTGCTCTTCCTAGCTCTTTATGGCACTGGGAACGAGGTCACTTCTGTTTGTTTCCCTCCACCGTACCCTAGATGCCAGAGCTTCTCCAAGGAGCTAAAGATAGAATAAAAGGGCAAGCACATTTTGGGTGTGTTCCATCTGCTGAGATTTCAACAGATGCTCCAAGTGCCTGCTTGAGAATAGTACCCCAAAGTTAGTTGCAAACCTTCCTTCTCCAGAAAATGAACCCCCTGTCCTGTCCAGCCCATGAGCACAACTCCTGACCCTTTGTGTTTCCTGCTAGCATGCTTTGGAGAGTCCCTTCACGTCAAAGTTAGCTTTTCAGATTTGCTGATTTGTTTATAAAAAATATCTCCTTGAGAGTGGGGACCATTTCTACCTCTTTCTTTTCTTTTAGGTCTACCTCTGTAGTCTGTTCTGCCTATGTTAGGTATTGAATAGAAAACCGGTAGACTGATAAAGGTTGGATTTCCTTTGAATAGTAGAGAGAATATCAGGTTGGCTGTCAAGAGCCATAAGTTTGAGGCCTGAATTCTCCTTTATCTTTGGGAAGCTAGACAGATTGCCTGCATTTTCTGAGTTTCACTCTTTTCATCTGTAAAATGGTGTAGTACTTCCCCAACCTCTCACTGGGTTATGCAGGGAATCAAGATTAATAGACAGGGAAGCACTCAGTGAAATGTTAAAATGGGGTCAAATGAGCTTAGTGTATGTGCGTGCAGGTGTGTGGGGGAGGGTGCTTCGTGTGTGTGTGAAGTGTATGTGTATGTGGTGTGTGTGTCTGTGTGGTGTGTGAGGGTGAGGTTCCTGTGTGTATGTGTGATGTGTGTCAGTGGGTGTAGAGAAAGAAATGCTTCTGGCCATACTCTCCTCCTTGTGTGGTCCCTGTGAGGAACACCAGAAACGACATGGACCGAGCCAGGCAGGCGTCCTGGGAGGGCATGTGATTCTGCCGGCTCCAGGCACGGCTGTGGGTGCCGTGTGTCTCTGCTACCCTTGTGTCCAGGACTGGAGAAGTCCCAGGCAGCTTCTGCCCAGTCCATGCGGGGGCGAGGGAAGCAGCCTGGGGGAGAATAATCCTTCCCAGTGGATGACTCTCCTCAAATCCAGCAAAAGTGCTCTTCCTAGCTCTTTATGGCACTAGACCACTTTGTTATCAATTTCCAGATTTCCTTGCATTAGATAAATCCTAATGCAAAAAACATCTGCTGTACCCCTGGCTTTCCCTTTCCCTAACATCTGCCCTGCATTTTACCTCGACAACTTGCCTTTCCTTTCGTGTCCCCAAATCTTATCAAGCGACTGATTCCTTGAGGGGCTGACAGTGGCGACTGTGACTGTGGCTGTGGCTGAGCCGTGCTAATGATCCGCAGGGAGGAGGCGACCCTCTGAGAGGGCTGCCCTATTGGCAGAGCAGTGACTCCTAAGAAGAGGCCTCAGGCAGGTGTTTAGCACTTCCTCAAATAATGTGACTCCTGCTCCTCATTACACTTTGGTGATTTAAATTCGTTAGGCTGCTATAGGCTCCTAACAATCCTTGAAAAAGAGAGAGAGTCACAGTGGGACTGCAGATGAGTTCCACTGATCTGGGAATACCATGCCTTATTCAGCAGATAGTGCTCTAGCCACTGATCTGCAGGGGAAAGAGCAGTGTCTCAGGACAGCATGGTGCATAGGAAAGAAAAATTAGGAAAGAATCTCATGGACTGAATCAAAAGAAATATTCATGATGTTCTGGTCAGCCCTCCGAAATCTAGCTGAGGAAACTGAGAGAACAAAGACACTGATCCGTCTGACATAAAGAAATTAGCAGATAAGCCAGGACTTCCAGCTTTTATACCATCCACTCTCAGTCTTCCTATCCTTTGGTAGTAATGAATTTATGTACTGTTTTTCTGGCATGGGCAAGAAGGTAGAGGCTGTGAATTTTGTGTGGTTCTTCACACAAATGAGTTTGGAGGGGAGGCAGAGCAGGAATTATTATTATTCCCATTTTGCAGATGAGGAGACTGATCAACAGAGAAACTGTGATTTACTCAGCATTCAGAGCTAGTCAGTGACAGAGGACGGACAGTAACCCATGCCTGAATGGTGTTCTTAGTTTCCTCAAATATGCTAGGAAGAGAAAATGACAGATAGTTAGTTCTTATCTGACACTTACTTTGGACAAGCTCACAGTTGAGTGTTTTTTTATTGTTTTTTTTTTTTTTTTTTGGCCACTTCTATTGGTCTTTCATTTATTTCTGTCTTTGTTCTTTTGGCCCGTGTGGGCCTCCCATCGCAGTGGCCTCTCTTGCTGCAGAGCACCGGCTCTGGGCGCATGCGCTCCAGAGCTCCTACTTGGTAGTTGGACACATCGGTCCAGCCACTCCACGGCACGTGGGATCTTTCCAGGCTAGGGATCGAACGGGTGCCCCTTGCACTGCAAGGCGGTGTCCTTACCCACTGGACCACCAGGGAAGCCCTCACAGTTCAGTCTTGATATCCCATCTGTCCAGTGACACGTTTCCTACCTCTCCACAGGCTCCTAAGTTAGGATGTGACACTGTGTCCAAAACCAGGCTTTGAAAATAATCAAAGGCCATCCAAGTAAAGGGCCAGTAGGTAGGTGTTTCTCAATCCCTTTAAGGACTAGAGGAATTTCCAGGTCTCTGCTAGTCCAGTAATTCTGACGTGTATAGGTCATAGATTCAGCTGGAAGTGGCTGATTTCTTCTAAAACCACCTTTGCTACCCAGCTCTTTATCATCTTCTGGAGGTGGGGTTGGAGGCACAAAGTCACTGGCAGTTCAGTGACAGAGCTCACAAATGGCCGCCAGACCAGCTGCTAAAACCAGGGCATCTATTTACAGTGTAAATATTCCATGAGTACTTTCCGTATCCTGAAGATCACCTTCTTTCAGACAAAAGCCTCAGATGTCTATGAAACAGTTTATGGCAAGTGAGACTGAGAAGATTTAGGGAAAGTGTCTGACCTTCCTAGTGGCCTTGGAAGATGGTAGAAATGAAAAGATGTGTCCTTATATAACATTTCACAATTAAATATCTTCTCTGAAGATCCTTCCCCCAATATTTTAGATTTACTAT
Source organism: Tragulus kanchil (assembly GCA_022376925.1). Classification (NCBI taxonomy): domain Eukaryota; kingdom Metazoa; phylum Chordata; class Mammalia; order Artiodactyla; family Tragulidae; genus Tragulus; species Tragulus kanchil. The sequence continues at coordinate 67,344,012 of JAIOJX010000003.1, read as the reverse complement.
AACTTTCAGAATACTTCCTAATTTAAAACGACAGATATATAAATTTCATTTTACTCTTCTACTCCAAAACAATAGATCCTATGCACTGTTAGAAATCATTTTAATCTGATTCCATTGGTTCTCATTTTCCTATCGATGTCTTATTAAAGACTGATGAACCTTCCCTCTCTGGTGAATATTTTGAGTCTACCTGGAATGCTGAGGATGACCCGAATTGAAGGTGTTCAGGCACCGGACAGTGTGAATGAGGCTGCAGGCGGTACCGTGGAAACAAAGTTAAACAAGAGTGTTTCAGGATGCTGCTTCTTGGGCTGTTTCTCCCACACAGATTAAGTTCAAAGAAAATCAGGAAGCGACCTCATCTGAAATGCATAGCCTTGACCCATCCAGGGGCAGCGAGAGCATTTCATGTGGCACCTAAAGCCACGTGAGGACTGTGATGCTTTTTTTTTTTTTCCTGAGCCATTCTCAGAAAGTGATTTTCGAGAAAGGAAAATGAGACAGAGAGATCACAACATTATAAATGAAGATCTGTGGCGATGTTTCGGTTCATGATCGGTCAGCTTTCCCTTTGTCTCTTGAACTAAATAACTGTGCTGGGAAGAAATCTGCACAAGGCAAGTTGCCTCCCGAAGTGAGGAAGGACCGATGTGTGATCTCACTGAGCCCACTGGGATGGGGAGGCAAAGGGACCACATGGATAAGGCAAGCCTGGCAGGGAAGGGGGGCGGTTCTCTGTTCCAAGTCACAAAGCGCCCTGTCTCTGTGACTCCCTGAAAGAATGGAAGCTTTCCTTCCCTTGGGGCGATTATGGGACTGTAAAGCTTTGGAGGAACAAGGTGTACGCAAGCATGCTCTCTGGTGTGTGTACCTTCCTGCTTGGTAAAAGGAAGAATATCTGATATGCCTTCATCTCAGAATTCTTTCCAGGAAGTATCAGGACCCTGGGGTGGCCAGGCTGTGGGCGGAGCCTCTGCCAGGGCCTTGAACTCCACGATACAGCGGTGGATGAAACCCAGCCTACAGTTAGCCTCCAGTCTGGCACAGCAGTCTCTGAGTTTCTGACCTTTATTTAAATACATTTCTATGTGAATAACAACTCTTTGAAAGGTTTTGTTGTTGTTGTTGTTGTTGTGGAAAACTGGGACAAGCTGCTTTGTTCCCTTGCAGACATTATTTAAAGAGTGCCCTCGCTGTTACAATGTTGAATCAACAGTTCACCGTTATTAAGCCCTGCTGGATCATTCTCGAAAAGGTGGGCCTCCCCAACCATTAGCAACAGTTTGATAAAGTATTAACATGACATGGTAAAGGCTCTTTCTGGTCTACAAGTGTCAAATTTAATTGCTTAATGTAATGAATAGTTCTAGATGATACATTTGATCTCTTTTTCTGTAGGACACATAGACATGACCATTTCCAGAATCTAGAGGGGATCTTACCCTATCTTAGCACAGCTGTTTTTAGTTCTTAGAAAAGAACAAGTTTTATACAAGACCTTGAACTTTCCTTTATAATCTGCATAATTTTCTTTTCTTCTAACTCTTTCTCTTCGCCTAGTGGCCTTTTAGGTCATGCTAGGAAAGAAAAGGTTGGTGCTGACAATATATACATGCCACCCACTCTTCTCTAAATGTACATCTTCACTTGCAGTACATGGCAAACACTTACCCCTGAGCTTGCAATAGTGAAAATAAAAGCTTATCTCCACTACACCTTATCCCAAGCCGATGTGTGATCTCACTGAGCCCACTGGGATGGGGAGGCAAAGGGACCACATGGATAAGGCAAGCCTGGCAGGGAAGGGGGGCGGTTCTCTGTTCCAAGTCACAAAGCGCCCTGTCTCTGTGACTCCCTGAAAGAATGGAAGCTTTCCTTCCCTTGGGGCGATTATGGGACTGTAAAGCTTTGGAGGAACAAGGTGTACGCAAGCATGCTCTCTGGTGTGTGTACCTTCCTGCTTGGTAAAAGGAAGAATATCTGATATGCCTTCATCTCAGAATTCTTTCCAGGAAGTATCGCAGGACCCTGGGGTGGCCAGGCTGTGGGCGGAGCCTCTGCCAGGGCCTTGAACTCCACGATACAGCGGTGGATGAAACCCAGCCTACAGTTAGCCTCCAGTCTGGCACAGCAGTCTCTGAGTTTCTGACCTTTATTTAAATACATTTCTATGTGAATAACAACTCTTTGAAAGGTTTTGTTGTTGTTGTTGTTGTTGTGGAAAACTGGGACAAGCTGCTTTGTTCCCTTGCAGACATTATTTAAAGAGTGCCCTCGCTGTTACAATGTTGAATCAACAGTTCACCGTTATTAAGCCCTGCTGGATCATTCTCGAAAAGGTGGGCCTCCCCAACCATTAGCAACAGTTTGATAAAGTATTAACATGACATGGTAAAGGCTCTTTCTGGTCTACAAGTGTCAAATTTAATTGCTTAATGTAATGAATAGTTCTAGATGATACATTTGATCTCTTTTTCTGTAGGACACATAGACATGACCATTTCCAGAATCTAGAGGGGATCTTACCCTATCTTAGCACAGCTGTTTTTAGTTCTTAGAAAAGAACAAGTTTTATACAAGACCTTGAACTTTCCTTTATAATCTGCATAATTTTCTTTTCTTCTAACTCTTTCTCTTCGCCTAGTGGCCTTTTAGGTCATGCTAGGAAAGAAAAGGTTGGTGCTGACAATATATACATGCCACCCACTCTTCTCTAAATGTACATCTTCACTTGCAGTACATGGCAAACACTTACCCCTGAGCTTGCAATAGTGAAAATAAAAGCTTATCTCCACTACACCTTATCCCAAGCTGATTAAGCCCATCCATATATTTGCCTATTGAGAACTGCTCCTGATTAGTCAGTACAATGCTTTGGAAGAAGAATTTTGTGTGAAAATTAGTGGAACCTCATTATGATTCCCTGTATCGTGCAATAAAAAACAAAACCAAGTGAAGGGAAAAAAACCTGACTCTGTCTGCTATCCAATATGGAGTTAGAGAACCAGCTCATGAAAATAAATGTGGAGGGATGAATATTCTGAATAATGCCCTGGAATTCACAGTCTGGACTGGATAATGGCAGCCAAACAGTTAAAACAAGCAGTCCTCTTTATCTGTGGGTCAAAAGAATGATCAGAAAATGCAATCAGAATTTTTTCATAGTGCTTTGATGAAGATTAAAGAAATATCGGAGTAACAGCTTGGGATCTGTGACTTATTTTAAAAATCGGTTTCACGGGTAGGTCATTAGGTAGCTTTGGATTCAGTCCAAACCCTTATTATCTCTCTTTACCTTGGTGATGACTTTTCTCTCTCTGGATTAGCCTCCGGCTCAGTAAAAGATTTCCTCAGCAAAATAATTAAATTATATTCACAATACTTTTATGTTAGGCTAATTATTTTGTCTAGATTCTTTAAAAATTAATGGTCCATGTAAGGCATAATTCACAGAATATTCAGAATATACCTTTCTTGATATGCAAAACAGTGTAGATTGAATGAAACTAAACAAAAGCACAGGGAAGTATTTCAAACGGAAAAAGGAAGGTGAGTCATTTGACCAACTATCTTATACAGCCTCAGAACATTTGATCTCTTTCTGTAGGACACATAGACATGACCATTTCCAGAATCTAGAGGGGATCTTACCCTATCTTAGCACAGCTGTTTTTAGTTCTTAGAAAAGAACAAGTTTTATACAAGACCTTGAACTTTCCTTTATAATCTGCATAATTTTCTTTTCTTCTAACTCTTTCTCTTCGCCTAGTGGCCTTTTAGGTCATGCTAGGAAAGAAAAGGTTGGTGCTGACAATATATACATGCCACCCACTCTTCTCTAAATGTACATCTTCACTTGCAGTACATGGCAAACACTTACCCCTGAGCTTGCAATAGTGAAAATAAAAGCTTATCTCCACTACACCTTATCCCAAGCTGATTAAGCCCATCCATATATTTGCCTATTGAGAACTGCTCCTGATTAGTCAGTACAATGCTTTGGAAGAAGAATTTTGTGTGAAAATTAGTGGAACCTCATTATGATTCCCTGTATCGTGCAATAAAAAACAAAACCAAGTGAAGGGAAAAAAACCTGACTCTGTCTGCTATCCAATATGGAGTTAGAGAACCAGCTCATGAAAATAAATGTGGAGGGATGAATATTCTGAATAATGCCCTGGAATTCACAGTCTGGACTGGATAATGGCAGCCAAACAGTTAAAACAAGCAGTCCTCTTTATCTGTGGGTCAAAAGAATGATCAGAAAATGCAATCAGAATTTTTTCATAGTGCTTTGATGAAGATTAAAGAAATATCGGAGTAACAGCTTGGGATCTGTGACTTATTTTAAAAATCGGTTTCACGGGTAGGTCATTAGGTAGCTTTGGATTCAGTCCAAACCCTTATTATCTCTCTTTACCTTGGTGATGACTTTTCTCTCTCTGGATTAGCCTCCGGCTCAGTAAAAGATTTCCTCAGCAAAATAATTAAATTATATTCACAATACTTTTATGTTAGGCTAATTATTTTGTCTAGATTCTTTAAAAATTAATGGTCCATGTAAGGCATAATTCACAGAATATTCAGAATATACCTTTCTTGATATGCAAAACAGTGTAGATTGAATGAAACTAAACAAAAGCACAGGGAAGTATTTCAAACGGAAAAAGGAAGGTGAGTCTTTTGACCATCTATCTTATACAGCCTCAGAAGTAATTGTAGATGTGAGTTCCCTTGCATCTATAGCACTGTTTTCCAAGGGAAATTGCAGTATTATCTGTAATAAATTTTTGCTGTGTTTGTATTTCTTCTGAAGATGTTATGTCAAAATTACTGCCTTGTACATGCTAAGTCTCTTCAGTTGTGTACAACTCTTTGCGACCCCATGGACAGTAGCCCGCCAGGCTCCTCTGTCCATGGGATTCTCCAGGCAAGAATACTGGAGTGGGGTGCCATGCCCTCCTCCAGGGGATCTTCCTGACCCAGAGATCAAATCATTTATCTTAGGTCTCCTGCACTGTCAGGGGGATTCTTTACCACTGGCACCAGCTGGGAAGCCCATTACAGCCTTAAGGGAGTATCATTTAAAAATAATTATTCTTCTTGCTGCCTTGAAAGTGAAAGTCAAGTTGCTCAGTTGTATCTGCCTCTTTATAACCCCATGGATGAACCATGGAATTCTCCAGGAAGAATACTGGAGCGGGTACCCTGTCCCTTCTCCAAGGGTTCTTGCCAACCCAGAAGTCTAACTGGAGTCTCTTGCATTGCAGGCAGATTCTTTACCAGCTGAACTACCAGGGAAGCCCATACTACTGCCTTAGTAAGAATAATTATTTAATGATACTCCCTTAGAAAAAAAAGAGAGTTTAAGTGGATAATTTTCTGGATGATGATGCATAATGTGTGCATTCTCAGTCATGTTTGACTCTTTGCAAATATCGGAGTAACAGCTTGGGATCTGTGACTTATTTTAAAAATCGGTTTCACGGGTAGGTCATCAGGTAGCTTTGGATTCAGTCCAAACCCTTATTATCTCTCTTTACCTTGGTGATGACTTTTCTCTCTGGATTAGCCTCCGGCTCAGTAAAAGATTTCCTCAGCAAAATAATTAAATTATATTCACAATACTTTTATGTTAGGCTAATTATTTTGTCTAGATTCTTTAAAAATTAATGGTCCATGTAAGGCATAATTCACAGAATATTCAGAATATACCTTTCTTGATATGCAAAACAGTGTAGATTGAATGAAACTAAACAAAAGCACAGGGAAGTATTTCAAACGGAAAAAGGAAGGTGAGTCTTTTGACCATCTATCTTATACAGCCTCAGAAGTAATTGTAGATGTGAGTTCCCTTGCATCTATAGCACTGTTTTCCAAGGGAAATTGCAGTATTATCTGTAATAAATTTTTGCTGTGTTTGTATTTCTTCTGAAGATGTTATGTCAAAATTACTGCCTTGTACATGCTAAGTCTCTTCAGTTGTGTACAACTCTTTGCGACCCCATGGACAGTAGCCCGCCAGGCTCCTCTGTCCATGGGATTCTCCAGGCAAGAATACTGGAGTGGGGTGCCATGCCCTCCTCCAGGGGATCTTCCTGACCCAGAGATCAAATCATTTATCTTAGGTCTCCTGCACTGTCAGGGGGATTCTTTACCACTGGCACCAGCTGGGAAGCCCATTACAGCCTTAAGGGAGTATCATTTAAAAATAATTATTCTTCTTGCTGCCTTGAAAGTGAAAGTCAAGTTGCTCAGTTGTATCTGCCTCTTTATAACCCCATGGATGAACCATGGAATTCTCCAGGAAGAATACTGGAGCGGGTACCCTGTCCCTTCTCCAAGGGTTCTTGCCAACCCAGAAGTCTAACTGGAGTCTCTTGCATTGCAGGCAGATTCTTTACCAGCTGAACTACCAGGGAAGCCCATACTACTGCCTTAGTAAGAATAATTATTTAATGATACTCCCTTAGAAAAAAAAGAGAGTTTAAGTGGATAATTTTCTGGATGATGATGCATAATGTGTGCATTCTCAGTCATGTTTGACTCTTTGCAACCCCGCCAGGTTGTAGCCCACCAGGTTCCTCCGTCCATGTAATTTTCCAGGCAAGAATACTGGGGTGGTTGTCATTTCATCCTGCAGGGGATTTCCCTGACTCAAGGATAGAACCTGGCGTTTCTTATGCCTCCTGTATTGGCAGGAGGATTCTTTACTGCTATGCCGCCTGGGAAGCCTGAATTTTCTAGTTAAAAAGGTCAAATATAAAACCATTTTTAGGCATAGTATTTTCATAATTTTAAAATGATGTTTAGAAAAGACCAAGGAGGGCTCTATTGTGCACTTTGGGGAGATTGGACCCATCTTGGTTAACACAGTTAGTCTAAATCAAAATGAGAAAAGTGGCAACTTAAAGGCTGAAGGAAGCATGAACTGGTTCAGAAGTAGCAGAACATGAAAGTCACTTCAGGGAGCAGAAAAAGGTTACTGAGTAAACACTTGATTTAAAGAAAAAGAAAACAGTCAGAGAAATAATGACTTGAAGATCATAGGCAAAGTTGAAATGAATCAGTGTGAAGAAAGATGGTAAGCAGCAAGATAGACCGTTCAAGATGTTACAGAATTTTTAATGAGGACTTTTAAGGTGCAACTCTTTCTCGACTCAGCACTGATCATTTCCAATACTTTAGAAGATGATTAAGGAAAATATATTCTTAAATTCTTGGAGCAGCTAGAATTGGTTGAATTATAACAACGGTATACAGAAAGACCTGCTTATTTTTTATTTTTTTAAAATTTTATTTTTGCTGTACAAGGGCTTTATTTAGTTACTTTGTGAAGGCTTTCTCTAATTTCAGTTTGCAGGCTCCAGAGCACAGGCTCAATAGTTGTGGCACAAGGGCCTAGTTGCTCCAGGGCATGTGAGATCCTTCCCGACCAGAAATCAAACCCCTGCACTGCAGGGTGGGTTCTTAACCACTGGACTACCAGGGAAGCCCACTTGCGTTTTGTGTTTTTTTTCCCCTTTTTTATTGCTTTTTTTATTCATTTTTATTTTCATCCATCTTTTTATTCTTTGGCCTTTGCGGGCCTCCCATTGCAGTGGTCTGTCTCGCTGCAGAGGACAGACTCCGGGCACATGCACTCCAGAGCACCAGCTTGCAACTGGACACATCAGTTCAGCTACTCCATGGCACGTGGGATCCTCCCGGGCCAGGAATTGATCTGGTGCCCCCTGCACTGCAAGGCGGACTCTTTGCCTACTGGACCACCAGGGAAGCCCCCCACTTGCTTATTTTTAATAAGATGAGACACGTTTCCAGACACGTTTTTAAAAATTCTCAATCATGCTCTGGTTGGAGAATGGCATTTCCTTCTTTTCTGTTGCCTTTCATTCTGTCTCTACAATTAAAATAATTTGTATCAAGTATAGTTTTTGTCCAGTCAGGAAATGCTAACAATCTCCTTATGGGGTATGATATTTGGAAAGATTATTTTCTTGTAGATTTAATTTTACAATTGCCATCAATCATTTTTTTAAACCTTTATAGGTAGACCACAAGGTATTCCGAGTCTATTCTCTTAGGATCCAGGGGTCTTTGAGTGCCCCTAAAACTGCTCTAAGGAAACAGGGAAAAAGTTTGGGAATGTGGGATTTCTATAAGTGTTTGATAAAAGTCCACCCTAAATTTAAGCAGATTCTTCAGAATTGCACAGTCATGGGCCACTGGTCCCACACAGTATAAGAAGAAAATAAGTGAGCTGGTCCACTCCTGACCAATGCCATCATTTCTCCTCTTGTTTCTACTGTTATCTCCTTCTTTAAATACATATTCTTCTCTTTGTAACGAATCTGATCTCACTTTCTCTCCATTTCCCTCCATCTCCCATAGGCATCTTGGCTAATGTGTTCAGTGAAAACTTTTCTGATGGTATATGTTTCTGTAAATGTCTATTACTGTCTTGTATACATTATCTTGTAAATTTTCAGCTTATAAGAATGAATCTATAGTCAATGTTTCATTCATTTCATAACTTAAACCCGAAATTTCAAATTTCCACTTAAAATATCTTGGTACTTGAGGCATATGGAAGACAGAAACATAAATTATCTAATATATCTACTTCTCCAAATTTGTACCTAAGAATATGCCAAAAACTAACAAACCATTCTCTTATTTATAAAATCACATATACAGGTACAATTTTGGGGGGGAAAAAGCAATGACATAGGTTGCCTGAAAAGAACTTCAGTATTAGCACACTAATTAAACAGGCTATTATTTATTTGTATTTCTCTGTTGACAACTATAATCAAGTTTTTGTTTAAATTAAGATGCTTTATAGGCTTTTCTTAGAAATGGACTGGAATATGACAAGTATGTGTAAGTGTTTCAAGTCATGCATTTCCCAACAAGGACTCAAGCTCACAGTCTTCCACATGATGACATTTTTTACCAGGCATTTACTTGAATTAATGAACCATCGTCCCTCATAATACAACTATAGATAGAACCTTAGTTGATTACATAGTGTGCATTGCCCAACTCTCCTGGATACTAGCCCAGTGCTTAGCATAGTTCATACATATGAATTCTGCTAAATAGGTTCTCTCATTCTTCCAGTCCTCCATGGCTGAAACCTTTATAGGTAGACCACAAGGTATTCGAGTCTATTCTCTTAGGATCCAGGGGTCTTTGAGTGCCCCTAAAACTGCTCTAAGGAAACAGGGAAAAAGTTTGGGAATGTGGGATTTCTATAAGTGTTTGATAAAAGTCCACCCTAAATTTAAGCAGATTCTTCAGAATTGCACAGTCATGGGCCACTGGTCCCACACAGTATAAGAAGAAAATAAGTGAGCTGGTCCACTCCTGACCAATGCCATCATTTCTCCTCTTGTTTCTACTGTTATCTCCTTCTTTAAATACATATTCTTCTCTTTGTAACGAATCTGATCTCACTTTCTCTCCATTTCCCTCCATCTCCCATAGGCATCTTGGCTAATGTGTTCAGTGAAAACTTTTCTGATGGTATATGTTTCTGTAAATGTCTATTACTGTCTTGTATACATTATCTTGTAAATTTTCAGCTTATAAGAATGAATCTATAGTCAATGTTTCATTCATTTCATAACTTAAACCCGAAATTTCAAATTTCCACTTAAAATATCTTGGTACTTGAGGCATATGGAAGACAGAAACATAAATTATCTAATATATCTACTTCTCCAAATTTGTACCTAAGAATATGCCAAAAACTAACAAACCATTCTCTTATTTATAAAATCACATATACAGGTACAATTTTGGGGGGGAAAAAGCAATGACATAGGTTGCCTGAAAAGAACTTCAGTATTAGCACACTAATTAAACAGGCTATTATTTATTTGTATTTCTCTGTTGACAACTATAATCAAGTTTTTGTTTAAATTAAGATGCTTTATAGGCTTTTCTTAGAAATGGACTGGAATATGACAAGTATGTGTAAGTGTTTCAAGTCATGCATTTCCCAACAAGGACTCAAGCTCACAGTCTTCCACATGATGACATTTTTTACCAGGCATTTACTTGAATTAATGAACCATCGTCCCTCATAATACAACTATAGATAGAACCTTAGTTGATTACATAGTGTGCATTGCCCAACTCTCCTGGATACTAGCCCAGTGCTTAGCATAGTTCATACATATGAATTCTGCTAAATAGGTTCTCTCATTCTTCCAGTCCTCCATGGCTGAAAGTCAATGTATGCTGATGCTTTCCACAATGAAATGGGTATTTTAAAGAGAATAATGGCTAGTAATTGGCAGCTTAGGCAAGCTAAGCTTTGGCTACATCCAGTTTTGGCCGTATTAGATTTTTTAGTAGTCAGCTGAATACTCAGAGAAGAAAAAGTAGGAGGCAGATGTCACAATTTAGTCTCTAATTCATTGAAAGATCCTTGGACCCATTAAAAGGAAAAATAGCTTTGTTATAAAGGACATTATTAGGACAACTGGGAAAATTTGGGCACAGACTGTACATTGAATAATTGCATTGTAGCAAGTAGCAATATTAAATTTCCTAAGTGTGATAGATGAGAATGTTCTTGCTATTAGGAAATGCATGTACAAAGTAAAGTGTCACAGTAGCAGCAGCTAACCCTCAAATGGTCAGTAGCTCCCCCAAAAAGGACACACACACATATATATACAGAAAGAAAAAATGAGGCAAATATGTTAAAATGTTAGCAACTGATTAGTCAAAGGATATATAGGTATCCATTGTTTATTATTTTTGCAGGTTTTCAACAGGATTGGAGATCTTCAACATAAAAGTTGGGGAAAGACAGTTTATTCACATGCGGGCTAAGAAAATATATTTGTTATAGTATGCAGTAAGTCAATCAAAATGTTAGAAGTTTCTAAAGAAATACAGTGATTAAGCCTGATTCTTCAGTGGATTTTGGAGAAGTTCAAATATATGCATTTTTTGGGAAAAGCAATGACATAGGTTGCCTGAAAAGAACTTCAGTATTAGCACACTAATTAAACAGGCTATTATTTATTTGTATTTCTCTGTTGACAACTATAATCAAGTTTTTGTTTAAATTAAGATGCTTTATAGGCTTTTCTTAGAAATGGACTGGAATATGACAAGTATGTGTAAGTGTTTCAAGTCATGCATTTCCCAACAAGGACTCAAGCTCACAGTCTTCCACATGATGACATTTTTTACCAGGCATTTACTTGAATTAATGAACCATCGTCCCTCATAATACAACTATAGATAGAACCTTAGTTGATTACATAGTGTGCATTGCCCAACTCTCCTGGATACTAGCCCAGTGCTTAGCATAGTTCATACATATGAATTCTGCTAAATAGGTTCTCTCATTCTTCCAGTCCTCCATGGCTGAAAGTCAATGTATGCTGATGCTTTCCACAATGAAATGGGTATTTTAAAGAGAATAATGGCTAGTAATTGGCAGCTTAGGCAAGCTAAGCTTTGGCTACATCCAGTTTTGGCCGTATTAGATTTTTTAGTAGTCAGCTGAATACTCAGAGAAGAAAAAGTAGGAGGCAGATGTCACAATTTAGTCTCTAATTCATTGAAAGATCCTTGGACCCATTAAAAGGAAAAATAGCTTTGTTATAAAGGACATTATTAGGACAACTGGGAAAATTTGGGCACAGACTGTACATTGAATAATTGCATTGTAGCAAGTAGCAATATTAAATTTCCTAAGTGTGATAGATGAGAATGTTCTTGCTATTAGGAAATGCATGTACAAAGTAAAGTGTCACAGTAGCAGCAGCTAACCCTCAAATGGTCAGTAGCTCCCCCAAAAAGGACACACACACATATATATACAGAAAGAAAAAATGAGGCAAATATGTTAAAATGTTAGCAACTGATTAGTCAAAGGATATATAGGTATCCATTGTTTATTATTTTTGCAGGTTTTCAACAGGATTGGAGATCTTCAACATAAAAGTTGGGGAAAGACAGTTTATTCCCATGGGGGTTAAGAAAATATATTTGTTATAGTATGCAGTAAGTCAATCAAAATGTTAGAAGTTTCTAAAGAAATACAGTGATTAAGCCTGATTCTTCAGTGGATTTTGGAGAAGTTCAAATATATGCTGAACCATCATCAGCTCATGATGCCCAGAGGTACAGGTCGTGAAGCGTCAGAGAATGAGTTAGAGGAGGTTTAGTAGGCCCAGGGAACTAGATCCTTGGTGGCAGGACATGCTGCCTGAACACCAGGAGTGGTGACTGGCCAGCCAGCCTTGCTTATGACTTCACTCTGCTACCACCCAGTGGTCCAAATCTCAGTCTGGACCTCCAGGATCATGGGACCCAGTTGTGTTCAGCTTACTTCATCAGTCTTCTGTAGAGACAGCCAAGAATATCTTTCCCCCAGTTTAAATACCCAGTCAAAGGGAGGGGCTTTGGAGGCATCCCAAGTCAAGAGAGAGCAGTTTTCTTTCTTTTTAAAAATAATTGAGACATAATTGACATATAGCTTCCCAGATGGTTCCGCCTGCCAGTGCAGGAGATGCTGGAGATGTAGGTTTGATCCCTGGGTCAGGAAGATCCCCTGGAGGAGGAGATGACTCCAGTGTTCTTGCCTGGAGAATCTCATGCACAGAGAAGCCTGTCAGGCCATGGGATCACCAAAGAGTTGAACACGACTGAGCAACTGAGCATGCATCACTCTTTAATACAGTAGTAGTAACTGATATGTATCATGGCATTAGTTTTGGGGTATATAGCATAATGATTTGATATTGGTATATTGCAAAATTATCACTATAAGAAGACAACATCTGCCACCACACACAGTTACAATTGTTTCTTGTGATGAGAACTTTTAAGATCTTAGCAACTTTAAATATACAGTGCAATAGTATTAACTACGGTCAACATGCTATATGTTATATGCCCATAACTTATTTTAAAACTGGAAGTCTGTACCTTTTGACTACCTTCACACATTTCACACACATCCCCACAGACTGATTTGACACACACTATATATACAGAAAGAAAAATGAGGCAAATATGTTAAAATGTTAGCAACTGATTAGTCAAAGGATATATAGGTATCCATTGTTTATTATTTTTGCAGGTTTTCAACAGGATTGGAGATCTTCAACATAAAAGTTGGGGAAAGACAGTTTATTCCCATGGGGTTAAGAAAATATATTTGTTATAGTATGCAGTAAGTCAATCAAAATGTTAGAAGTTTCTAAAGAAATACAGTGATTAAGCCTGATTCTTCAGTGGATTTTGGAGAAGTTCAAATATATGCTGAACCATCATCAGCTCATGATGCCCAGAGGTACAGGTCGTGAAGCGTCAGAGAATGAGTTAGAGGAGGTTTAGTAGGCCCAGGGAACTAGATCCTTGGTGGCAGGACATGCTGCCTGAACACCAGGAGTGGTGACTGGCCAGCCAGCCTTGCTTATGACTTCACTCTGCTACCACCCAGTGGTCCAAATCTCAGTCTGGACCTCCAGGATCATGGGACCCAGTTGTGTTCAGCTTACTTCATCAGTCTTCTGTAGAGACAGCCAAGAATATCTTTCCCCCAGTTTAAATACCCAGTCAAAGGGAGGGGCTTTGGAGGCATCCCAAGTCAAGAGAGAGCAGTTTTCTTTCTTTTTAAAAATAATTGAGACATAATTGACATATAGCTTCCCAGATGGTTCCGCCTGCCAGTGCAGGAGATGCTGGAGATGTAGGTTTGATCCCTGGGTCAGGAAGATCCCCTGGAGGAGGAGATGACTCCAGTGTTCTTGCCTGGAGAATCTCATGCACAGAGAAGCCTGTCAGGCCATGGGATCACCAAAGAGTTGAACACGACTGAGCAACTGAGCATGCATCACTCTTTAATACAGTAGTAGTAACTGATATGTATCATGGCATTAGTTTTGGGGTATATAGCATAATGATTTGATATTGGTATATTGCAAAATTATCACTATAAGAAGACAACATCTGCCACCACACACAGTTACAATTGTTTCTTGTGATGAGAACTTTTAAGATCTTAGCAACTTTAAATATACAGTGCAATAGTATTAACTACGGTCAACATGCTATATGTTATATGCCCATAACTTATTTTAAAACTGGAAGTCTGTACCTTTTGACTACCTTCACACATTTCACACACATCCCCACAGACTGATTTGTTCTATCTATGAGCTTGTTTTTTGTTTTCTTTAGATTCCATATATAAGTGAGATTGTGTATTATCTGTCTTTCTTGATCTGACTTACTTCAACTTAGTATAATGCCCTCAAGGTCCAAGAGAGAGTCATTTTCTATTTAGGACTAGTGCCCTGGCGGGCTCTGGGGAAGGTCACTGAGATCTGCCCTTCCCAATAGCCACTGAGGTCCAGGTTCCACTCGGGGCCCGCAGGAAACACAGCAGCAAATAAACTCAGTGCAAGTGGGAAACTTGATTAAGGCAGCAAGCATCAAACAGTCTTCAAACACCAAGTTCAGAAGATCAAGGAACTCATACTCCTTACAGCTCTTAATCTGACAGTGACCTCTCTGATCGCCCTGGTTTGGATGAGTGAGTCCTCTAGTGTGGCAAGAGGAATAAACCCAACCACATGAGCTCTCTTACCATCCAGGGTCTGCATTTTTTGAAACAGGAGCCAATAATCAATTTTTAAAGAATGAATCTAGTCATTGAAAAATGCAGCTGCAAATTTTTTTAAACATATGCAGCATTGATATTAATAGTGCTTTTCTCCAATCATAAGCAATCATATGACTGAGCCTCTAGGTAGGTACCCTACATTGATGAGTACCAGATGAGTCAGATTTTAGGCAGCCATTACATAAAATGCTAGCCCAATAAGGAGACAAAGTGCTCTCTCATGGCTCTGAAATTACTCTTCTATAGGATCTCCAGGTTCACCAGGGAAGGCAGGAGACAGAAAAGAGGACAGTGTGTCCTTCATCAGGAAGGCATATTTCTGTGTGGAACTTCCCATGACCTTGCTAATCCTTTCTGTAAACAAAGCAGCAGAGCTTGCCTTAATATTCCGTTATTCATCCTTCTTCTCTCTCTCTCTCTCAAGCAGCACAATGTACTCAAAAGTCTGGCTAACAAAGAGAATGTCCACATGTTCCTTGTAACATGGAACACAATGATATGGCAGGCTATGAAGTGTAGAGGAAATCAGGCCCACGGCAGTCTGTTGTCATTTGAAATAACAACCCAGGACCAGAATTTGTCAAAGACAGTATGGAAGTAATAAACAAATGTAGGCTTAATGTAGTCCCAGAATGTATTTCATCTTAAAAAACTGCAAGGAGGTCGAATTGAAAAATAATTAGTAATTATTTCTAGAAAACAGGCTTCCCAGATGGCACAGTGGTGAAGAATCTGCCTGCAATGCAGGAGATGCAGGTTCATTCCTGGGTTAGGAAGATCCCCTGGAGAAGGAAATGGCAACCCACTCTAGCATTCTTGCCTAGAAAACCCCATGGACAGAGGAGCCCGGCAGGCTATGGTCCTTTGGATTGCAAAGAGTCAGACATGACTGATCAGTTGAGCACACATTTGTAAAAACAGACTACCACATGGATGGTCTAAATAAAAGGGTTATACATTCTTTTAAAATATAAATGAATATGTTTTTTTTTTTAAACCTTTATTTTACTTTTAACTTTTACAGAGTTTTGTTGTTTACAGATATGTATGTTCTCAGATTAGTCATATGTACATCCCCCCTTCCCTCCCTTCCCGACCATCACACAGCACCCCTGAAGGATCCCCTTTTCTCACAGAGCAATGACTAGAGCTATTTTCTTCACTTAAGATAGCACAGGCCTTCATGCTACTTCCTTTACGCCTCCCACCCACTGTTCCTTCCCCACAATGTCCATATGTCCACTGTCCATGTCTGTCTTTCTGTCGCTTCACTGCATGTGCCATCATCACCATCCTACTAGATTCCATATATATGTGTTAATATACTGTATTTGTCCTTCTCTTTCTGACTAACTTCACTTTTTATGATATGTTCTAGATCCAGCCACCTCATTAGGGTTGATTCTTCTGCATTTCTCTTTACAGCTGTGTAGTATTCCATTGTATATATGTACCAGAGCTTTTGGATCCATTCGTTCGTCGATGGGCATCTAGGTTCCTTCCATGTTCTAGCTATTGTATAGAGAGCTGCAATGAACATTGGAGTACAGGTGCTTCTTTCAATTTTGATTTCATCAGGGTATAAGCCTAAGAGTGGGATTGCTGGGTCATACGGTGCTTCTATTTTTAGTTTTGTAAGAAATCTCCAGACTGTCTTCCATAGAGGCTGTATCAATTTACACTCCCACCAGCAATGCAGGAGTGTTCCCTTTTCTCCGCAGCCTCTCCAGCATTTATTGTCTGTCGATTTGTGGATGATGGCCATTCTGACGGGCGTGAGGTGATATCTCATTGTAGTTTTGATTTGCATTTCTCTAATTATAAGCGAAGTTGAGCATCGTTTCATGTGTTTTTGGGCCATCTGTATGTCATCGTTGGAAAGGTGTCTGTTTAGGTCCTTTTCCCATTTTTTGATTGGGTTGTTCGTTTTTCCAGTGCTGAGTTGTCTGAGTTGCTTGTAGATTTTGGAGATTAATTCTTTGTCTGTTGTTTCATTTGCTATGATTTTCTCCCACTCTGTGGGCTGTCTGTTCAGCTTTTTTGTAATTTCTTTTGCTGTACAAAAGCTTTTAAGTTTCATTAGGTCCCACATGTTCATCTGTCTTTTTAGTTCCACTATTCTAGTAGGTGGGTCAGAGAAGATCTTGCTTTGATTGATGTCCTTGAGGGTTTTGCCTATATTCTCCTCTAAGAGTTTGATGGTTTCTGGCCTTACATTTAAGTCTTTAATCCATTTTGAGTTGATCTTTGTGTATGGTGTCAGGGTATGTTCCAACTTCATTTTCTTGCATGTAGCTGTCCAATTTTCCCAGCACCATTTGTTGAAGAGGCTGTCTTTGTCCCATTTTATATGTTCGCCTCCTTTGTCAAAAATAAGGTACCCATAGGTGCGTGGGTTTATCTCTGGGTTCTCTATCTTGTTCCATTGGTCTATAGTTCTGTTTTTGTGCCAGTACCATACTGTCTTGATGACTGTTGCTTTGTAGTAGAGTCTGAAGTTGGGGAGGCTGATCCCTCCAGCTCCATTCTGCTTCCTGAGGATTGCTTTGGCTGTTCGAGGTCTTTTGTGTTTCCATATGAACTGTGTTAGTTTTTGGTCTGGTTCTGTGAAGAATGTTATTGGAAGTTGGATAGGGATCGCATTGAATCTACAGATCACATTTTGTAGTATGGTCATTTTCACAATATTGATTCTCCCGACCCAGGAACATGGAATATTTCTCAATCTGTTTAACTCTTCTTTAATGTCTCTCATGAGTGTCTTAAATCACAAGTGTCTTTTATACAAGATATAATAGACTTTGACTTTGTCCTGTATCAGGACTGAGCTCTCCACCTTACCCTTAAAGGCTGTGTGCTCTGTGTTTTTGTTTAGTGGTAGGAATACCCTTAGTCAAAAACACAAGTTCACACATCGCTCATTACTCTTACATCTAACTCTTTTTATTTCATTGTGTGTGCAATGGGATGCAGAGACAACATCATGCCAGTGAGTAGAGGGGAGGGGATGGTGGGAGCCTCCCCGAGTCATTGTGGAATGTGGGGAGGTCTTCAGAATGTGACAGACATAGGAAGTGGGATCCAAGATGCCCATATAGGAGAAAGGATGTCCAGACGAATGGTTTTGGAAAAGTGTAACACAATGAATGATAGCAGCCCATGTGTAGTCAGTAAAAGCATATACTAGTTGTGTGTGTGTGTGTGCATGGTGCAGGGGTATTTTCTTTAATCCTCACAGCTCTGTACTGTAGCTGTTGTTATCCCTCACCTTTCTTTCACCAATGAGAAAATTAAGGATCAGAGAATTTAAAAGCTTGCCCAGGGTCACCCACACATTTAGAGGCAGGACTGGATTTCAAATCTGTTTCCCTGTGTCTCCTGATTTTATCTTCATTCCCTTTCTTCTCTCAGGGAAGCTGAAGGTACAAGAGGCGTAAGCTTGAGATCTGTGGTTATTAGTGATGCTCCTGTGTTTCTGCTGTTCTTCCCTCTGTCGCTGAGTGTGACCCATAGGTGCGTGGGTTTATCTCTGGGTTCTCTATCTTGTTCCATTGGTCTATAGTTCTGTTTTTGTGCCAGTACCATACTGTCTTGATGACTGTTGCTTTGTAGTAGAGTCTGAAGTTGGGGAGGCTGATCCCTCCAGCTCCATTCTGCTTCCTGAGGATTGCTTTGGCTGTTCGAGGTCTTTTGTGTTTCCATATGAACTGTGTTAGTTTTTGGTCTGGTTCTGTGAAGAATGTTATTGGAAGTTGGATAGGGATCGCATTGAATCTACAGATCACATTTTGTAGTATGGTCATTTTCACAATATTGATTCTCCCGACCCAGGAACATGGAATATTTCTCAATCTGTTTAACTCTTCTTTAATGTCTCTCATGAGTGTCTTAAATCACAAGTGTCTTTTATACAAGATATAATAGACTTTGACTTTGTCCTGTATCAGGACTGAGCTCTCCACCTTACCCTTAAAGGCTGTGTGCTCTGTGTTTTTGTTTAGTGGTAGGAATACCCTTAGTCAAAAACACAAGTTCACACATCGCTCATTACTCTTACATCTAACTCTTTTTTATTTCATTGTGTGTGCAATGGGATGCAGAGACAACATCATGCCAGTGAGTAGAGGGGAGGGGATGGTGGGAGCCTCCCCGAGTCATTGTGGAATGTGGGGAGGTCTTCAGAATGTGACAGACATAGGAAGTGGGATCCAAGATGCCCATATAGGAGAAAGGATGTCCAGACGAATGGTTTTGGAAAAAGTGTAACACAATGAATGATAGCAGCCCATGTGTAGTCAGTAAAAGCATATACTAGTTGTGTGTGTGTGTGTGCATGGTGCAGGGGTATTTTCTTTAATCCTCACAGCTCTGTACTGTAGCTGTTGTTATCCCTCACCTTTCTTTCACCAATGAGAAAATTAAGGATCAGAGAATTTAAAAGCTTGCCCAGGGTCACCCACACATTTAGAGGCAGGACTGGATTTCAAATCTGTTTCCCTGTGTCTCCTGATTTTATCTTCATTCCCTTTCTTCTCTCCAGGGAAGCTGAAGGTACAAGAGGCGTAAGCTTGAGATCTGTGGTTATTAGTGATGCTCCTGTGTTTCTGCTGTTCTTCCCTCTGTCCAGGCATGTTGTAAGGCTGCATGTTTCCACACCCTCTGAAGCTAGGGCGGCCACATGACTTGTTTTGATCAATAAAATTTAGGGAAATATTTTTTTTTTTTTAATTTTGGCCTCTTTTATTGGTCCTTTATTTATTTATTTTCATCCATCTTAATTCTTTGGCCTGTGTGGGCCTCCCATCACAGTGGCCTCTCTGGTTGCAGAGCACCAGTTCTGGGCGCAAGAGCGCTTGCTGGTAATGAGACACACAGGTCCAGCTGCTGTGTGGCATATGGGACCTTCCCAGGCCAGGGATCGAATAGGTGCCCCTTGGACTGCAAGGTGGGCTCTTTACCCACTGGACTACCGGGGAAGCCCAAAATTTGGGGAAGTTTTTACATGTGTCACTTGTGGGTAGAACGCATAAGAGAACATGTGAAATTTGCCACATGCCTTCCCTCTGCTGCAGTAACTGTGTGCATAGGGGCCATCTTCTGTCAATTTGGGTTTCTGGGTGACCAAAGCCAGTGTATTTTCACCCTGTGCTGGCTGTGTGAGCACTTGGTGTGAAGAAGAAGTAGATTTCCGTTGTTTTAAGCCACTGACATGACTGGCTTATTCTGTACTGTAGCATAGTCTGCCTCCTATTGACTGACTCACTGTACCATGACAGGAGAGGTTATGATGGGTATATAAGAAACTGACTTTGAATTAGTCAAATTCTGAATATTCAAGGGATGAATGAATTACTGTGTATTATATCAAAAGTTTCCTTTGGCACTGGTAAGAAATAAGATTGTAAAGCAGGTTTTCCGTTAGCTTTACTTTCACACAAGAATGAGGTTTAAAGGAATGAGATTAAGCTACTGATCCAGCCACCACATTCCCTGACAAGCTGGAGCATGAGGCGGTGCTACTTTATTAGGAAGGTCCTGATCAGTTTCACTTTAGCATGAGCAAATGGTTTCAGGAAGGACTAGGGGAGAGACTATAATAAAGACAGAAAGACTAACTCATGACCCACTAATGGATAAAACAACTCTACAAATAATGGGATATTGGTAGTGCCTTTGGTTAAGAAAACTATTCTTTAATGCAGTTATTCACTCAACAACAACTTGTTACCTGTGAACTATGTATAGGAAGGTGATAACATATTACTTTTATGTGCATGAGTCTAGTGCATATACATAATTTTATAGTGACCATATTTATTTAAAAAATATTACTTATATTATCTACTTTATATGTCTCTTGTTATATGGCTACCTATTTCTTTTCCAGCTTCATTTTTCTCATTGTCCCTAAGAATGGTGTTCCAGGCATATCAAACTATTACAGATTTCACAAAGTGGTTTTTAAAAATCTTTATGCTTAATTCTTACATTTGTATGTCTTATCCCCGACTCCACCACAAATCCAATTTGTTCATTCTTTAAGACTCTGCAAACCTTCTGCCATTCCCTCATCTAGTAATTCACTCATAATAAAAATCTCTGCATATTTTCTCTATGCAGATTTCTGACTCCTTCCTCTGCATTTTCAGGATACCTTCTGTACCTTTCTATACTAGTATTTCTCACATTTTATTGTACTTACTCTATTTGTTGAGCTGCTGGTCTGCTTTGTGTGCATAGGGGCCATCTTCTGTCAATTGGGTTTTGGGACCAAAGCCAGTGTTTCACCCTGTGCTGGCTGTGTGAGCACTTGGTGTGAAGAAGAAGTAGATTTCCGTTGTTTTAAGCCACTGACATGACTGGCTTATTCTGTACTGTAGCATAGTCTGCCTCCTATTGACTGACTCACTGTACCATGACAGGAGAGGTTATGATGGGTATATAAGAAACTGACTTTGAATTAGTCAAATTCTGAATATTCAAGGGATGAATGAATTACTGTGTATTATATCAAAAGTTTCCTTTGGCACTGGTAAGAAATAAGATTGTAAAGCAGGTTTTCCGTTAGCTTTACTTTCACACAAGAATGAGGTTTAAAGGAATGAGATTAAGCTACTGATCCAGCCACCACATTCCCTGACAAGCTGGAGCATGAGGCGGTGCTACTTTATTAGGAAGGTCCTGATCAGCTTCACTTTAGCATGAGCAAATGGTTTCAGGAAGGACTAGGGGAGAGACTATAATAAAGACAGAAAGACTAACTCATGACCCACTAATGGATAAAACAACTCTACAAATAATGGGATATTGGTAGTGCCTTTGGTTAAGAAAACTATTCTTTAATGCAGTTATTCACTCAACAACAACTTGTTACCTGTGAACTATGTATAGGAAGGTGATAACATATTACTTTTATGTGCATGAGTCTAGTGCATATACATAATTTTATAGTGACCATATTTTTTTAAAAAAATATTACTTATATTATCTACTTTATATGTCTCTTGTTATATGGCTACCTATTTCTTTTCCAGCTTCATTTTTCTCATTGTCCCTAAGAATGGTGTTCCAGGCATATCAAACTATTACAGATTTCACAAAGTGGTTTTTAAAAATCTTTATGCTTAATTCTTACATTTGTATGTCTTATCCCCGACTCCACCACAAATCCAATTTGTTCATTCTTTAAGACTCTGCAAACCTTCTGCCATTCCCTCATCTAGTAATTCACTCATAATAAAAATCTCTGCATATTTTCTCTATGCAGATTTCTGACTCCTTCCTCTGCATTTTCAGGATACCTTCTGTACCTTTCTATACTAGTATTTCTCACATTTTATTGTACTTACTCTATTTGTTGAGCTGCTGGTCTGCTTTGATAGCCTGTGTACTCTTAGAATAGAGGACTAATCTTTCTATCTATGAATCTACATAGTTTCTGATATAAAGATGCTCAGTAAGTATTTGTTGGATGATTGAAGGAGTCAAAGGATAAAAGAAAGAAGAAACTTGAAGCTTCTTAGAGAGATAGTTCTCTATTTGTTCTGTTTTTGTATGTATAATAATATTTATTAAATGAAGGAATAAATGGTCTTGTATTAAATCATACTGATTAGTCAAATGGTAGTTATTCAATAGTAAAAAAAAAATGATGAGCATGCCCTAAACTTATAAATGTTTTAGTTGTGGCAATACAATAATTCCATCCTCCAGAGCAAACTCGGACCATACCTTTATCAAGCAATTGTGTCTCTCAACAACATTCAACAAAGATTTTATTGTCTCATGCCCACCAAGATAATGGAGGAAAGGATGGAGGAATCTGCTGTTAACACTGAAATACATTATCATGAACGTGACTGAGGGGTTGGAATGACTTCATTCTGAAGAGCACAATAAAAATCAAAAGGGAGTTTACAATAGTGAGTCAGTGAAGATGTGACGGGATGTGGAAACAGGCTGCATTGTTTTTTATTTAAAATGTAAAGTTAATCCCATTCTTTGAAAATCACCAAGTCTTTCACAATTCCAGTCCATGTCTCTCTGCTCATCTGTGGAAATAAAAAGGACCAAGGGCAATACTCTGATCACTGTAGGAAAGGGTATTATATCTTACTGCATTCAGGAATATCATGTTGCTATTAGTCACTGTATCTCAAAGCTAAACACCCTGTCCTCAACCCCCCCCCCCATTTCAGTATAAAAGCAAAGAAAGAGAAAATGTTTATATTTTTATAAATTTCTTGCTGTAATTACAAAGCCCCATGTTAGAGATTAGTGTTACCCATAGTAGCCACTTGACTCCCTCAGGAATAGGCAGGTCATGAGTCCTGAGAAGAGGAATTTGCAATGTACTGCTTCCTTCATCAAGAAGGTCTTACTACCAAAAAAGTCATCTGAAGTAAAAAGTATGCCTAGTCCCTTATTTGATTTATATTTTGGCTCAATTTCCATCTCCCCTGGTGAACGAGTGATTAACAATTCAAGGGCTGGCACTGGTGCGTGAACTGTACTTTGAGTAGCACTTCATCTCCATCATAGCCATGGTGATGTGAGAAGTGATCTTCTCAGCAGTGTTGTGTTAGGAAACTGATCCAGACTTCCGCTTCTTAGAAAATAATAAAAGGAATGAAAACACAGGAACACAAAAGAAGCAAATATTTTCTCTTCTTCTTCATTGAACTAACTTAAAACACCTTTCATGCATCTAACTACTCCTCCTGTCCTGTGGTCACTGTCAATATTAACTTTCTTCTATGAAAGGAAAGCTATATGCATTTAATTATACATTAAATGATAATGTTTTTCTTAGAGTCGAGGAGCTATAAGTCCTTAAAAATGAAGAAACTGAGGTCTCTGAAAGTTAAG
Organism: Tragulus kanchil; assembly: GCA_022376925.1. Taxonomy (NCBI): domain Eukaryota; kingdom Metazoa; phylum Chordata; class Mammalia; order Artiodactyla; family Tragulidae; genus Tragulus; species Tragulus kanchil. The sequence continues at coordinate 67,320,482 of JAIOJX010000003.1, read as the reverse complement.
TGAATTTTGAAGGTTACTGTTTATACTCCGTGTGGGAAAAGATGGCAACAACATTCAACAAAGATTTTATTGTCTCATGCCCACCAAGATAATGGAGGAAAGGATGGAGGAATCTGCTGTTAACACTGAAATACATTATCATGAACGTGACTGAGGGGTTGGAATGACTTCATTCTGAAGAGCACAATAAAAATCAAAAGGGAGTTTACAATAGTGAGTCAGTGAAGATGTGACGGGATGTGGAAACAGGCTGCATTGTTTTTTATTTAAAATGTAAAGTTAATCCCATTCTTTGAAAATCACCAAGTCTTTCACAATTCCAGTCCATGTCTCTCTGCTCATCTGTGGAAATAAAAAGGACCAAGGGCAATACTCTGATCACTGTAGGAAAGGGTATTATATCTTACTGCATTCAGGAATATCATGTTGCTATTAGTCACTGTATCTCAAAGCTAAACACCCTGTCCTCAACCCCCCCCCCCCATTTCAGTATAAAAGCAAAGAAAGAGAAAATGTTTATATTTTTATAAATTTCTTGCTGTAATTACAAAGCCCCATGTTAGAGATTAGTGTTACCCATAGTAGCCACTTGACTCCCTCAGGAATAGGCAGGTCATGAGTCCTGAGAAGAGGAATTTGCAATGTACTGCTTCCTTCATCAAGAAGGTCTTACTACCAAAAAAGTCATCTGAAGTAAAAAGTATGCCTAGTCCCTTATTTGATTTATATTTTGGCTCAATTTCCATCTCCCCTGGTGAACGAGTGATTAACAATTCAAGGGCTGGCACTGGTGCGTGAACTGTACTTTGAGTAGCACTTCATCTCCATCATAGCCATGGTGATGTGAGAAGTGATCTTCTCAGCAGTGTTGTGTTAGGAAACTGATCCAGACTTCCGCTTCTTAGAAAATAATAAAAGGAATGAAAACACAGGAACACAAAAGAAGCAAATATTTTCTCTTCTTCTTCATTGAACTAACTTAAAACACCTTTCATGCATCTAACTACTCCTCCTGTCCTGTGGTCACTGTCAATATTAACTTTCTTCTATGAAAGGAAAGCTATATGCATTTAATTATACATTAAATGATAATGTTTTTCTTAGAGTCGAGGAGCTATAAGTCCTTAAAAATGAAGAAACTGAGGTCTCTGAAAGTTAAGTGAATTTTGAAGGTTACTGTTTATACTCCGTGTGGGAAAAGATGGCAGAAGGAGACAGAAGCCACAAAACGAGAACCCGGGACTCCGTTTTCAACTTTAAATCCATCTACCTCAGCCAGGCTGGGTGGCCAACAAGAGGTAGTCAGATGAAAAACAAGTCAGTGGGTTTCTTTTGTTATCCAGAGGGTAATTCACGATAGCAATCCAGATATGTGCCAAGCAGGGTCCAATGGATAAAAGCAAGATCAAAATTGATAGGAATGGTAAAGTGATGAGGACAGAATGAAGGATCTTGGGAACTGATTTTGTTGAACCAGGCCAACTTTGTTGACAAGGAATCTTCGAAGGTCTGAGAAGCATCAATCAATAATACACTGTCAATCTTAATGGCATGGTGCCCATAGTCTAGCACTTGAATGATGAAAACCAAGGTCAACAAGTTCACAAAGGACCTCCTTATGAGGAATTGTCAGGATAATCAATTGGTTGTCAAGGCACTTGAAGGGCATGAAGGACAGTATTGTTAAATCTTTCATTTTTTGACCTAGGTTCCATCTGCATGGATCTGTTCAAATTGAACACAAAAATCATACATTATGTACTTATGACTTGTGTACTTTATGGATGCTAAAGAGCAATAAAAATTGTCTTTTTAAGTGAGAAAACTGTGTTAGGTATATAGAAGACATCTATATACTTATCTACTACTTGTTGGATGAATTATTGAGTTCTTTGTGTTTTACTAAAACATGTATGGGATCATAGATCAATAATACTAATAATAAATTCTGAAACTTTACCCTATGGGGTAAAAATCAGACAAATTCAAAAAGACAAATTTAAAAGGCACATGCACAAAGATGTATTCTGTACTGAACACTAAAGCTACCAGGATGTCCATGGGTCAAGGATTGGTTAAATACATGTGGAAGGGTTGTACAAATGGAGAATTCTGGTGTTACAAAAAGGATTGTATTTTCTAACATGGAAAGATGCTGGACATGTATGGCAAAGTCAAAAAGTAAACTTCAGAATCATGCATAGTATGATTCTATTTTTGTAAAACAACTACCAACCTGGCTACTGCTGCTATATAAGCACACACAATTTTAGAGACATACAAAAAGCAAATCAAACTAAACCAAAAGAAATAAGAGGTTATGCACCAACTTGCTAACATATAGTTTTGTTAGCTGTTTATATTATGTTGTATTTTGTGCATGTTCGTAGTTGAATGTTGGTACAAAGAATATGTAGAGAAAGAAGTGACAGCCCACTCCCATGCCTGAAAAATCCCATGGACAGATGAGCCTTTTGTCATGGTGTTGAAGCAGGGTCCAATGGATAAAAGCAAGATCAAAATTGATAGGAATGGTAAAGTGATGAGGACAGAATGAAGGATCTTGGGAACTGATTTTGTTGAACCAACTTTGTTGACAAGGAATCTTCGAAGGTCTGAGAAGCATCAATCAATAATACACTGTCAATCTTAATGGCATGGTGCCCATAGTCTAGCACTTGAATGATGAAAACCAAGGTCAACAAGTTCACAAAGGACCTCCTTATGAGGAATTGTCAGGATAATCAATTGGTTGTCAAGGCACTTGAAGGGCATGAAGGACAGTATTGTTAAATCTTTCATTTTTTGACCTAGGTTCCATCTGCATGGATCTGTTCAAATTGAACACAAAAATCATACATTATGTACTTATGACTTGTGTACTTTATGGATGCTAAAGAGCAATAAAAATTGTCTTTTTAAGTGAGAAAACTGTGTTAGGTATATAGAAGACATCTATATACTTATCTACTACTTGTTGGATGAATTATTGAGTTCTTTGTGTTTTACTAAAACATGTATGGGATCATAGATCAATAATACTAATAATAAATTCTGAAACTTTACCCTATGGGGTAAAAATCAGACAAATTCAAAAAGACAAATTTAAAAGGCACATGCACAAAGATGTATTCTGTACTGAACACTAAAGCTACCAGGATGTCCATGGGTCAAGGATTGGTTAAATACATGTGGAAGGGTTGTACAAATGGAGAATTCTGGTGTTACAAAAAGGATTGTATTTTCTAACATGGAAAGATGCTGGACATGTATGGCAAAGTCAAAAAGTAAACTTCAGAATCATGCATAGTATGATTCTATTTTTGTAAAACAACTACCAACCTGGCTACTGCTGCTATATAAGCACACACAATTTTAGAGACATACAAAAAGCAAATCAAACTAAACCAAAAGAAATAAGAGGTTATGCACCAACTTGCTAACATATAGTTTTGTTAGCTGTTTATATTATGTTGTATTTTGTGCATGTTCGTAGTTGAATGTTGGTACAAAGAATATGTAGAGAAAGAAGTGACAGCCCACTCCCATGCCTGGAAAAATCCCATGGACAGATGAGCCTGGTGGGCTATAGTCCATGGTGTTGCAAAGAATTGGACACAACTGAGAGACTAAACAACAATACAGAATATGATCTGGGTCGTATGGTGCTTCTATTTTTAGTTTTTCAAGGAATCTGCATACTGTTTTCCATAGTGGCTGTTATCAATTTACATTCCCACCAGCAATGCAAGAGCATTCCCTTTTCTGTGCACCCTCTCCAGCATTTATTGTCTGTAGATTTTTTTTTTTTTTTGGCCATTTCTATTGGTCTTCTGTTATTTATCTTTGTTCTTTGGCCTGTATGGGCCTCACATCGCAGTGGCCTCTCTTGTCGCAGAGGTACTGGCTCTGGGCGCATGTGCTCCAGAGCTCCGGCTCCATAGTTGGACACATCAGTCCAGCCACTCTGCAGCACGTGGGATCTTCCCAGGCCAGGGATCGAATTGGCGCCCCTTGCACTGCAAGGCGGTCCTTACCCACTGGACCACCAGGGAAGCCCTGTCTGTAGATTTTTTGATGATGGCCATTCTGACCTGTGTGAGGTGATATCTCATTGTAGTTTTGATTTGCATCCCTCTAATGATAAGCGAGGTTGAGCATCGTTGCATGTGCTTTTTGGCCATCTGTATGTCCTCTTTGGAGAGATGTCTCTTTAGGTCTTTTTCTTAATTTTTGATTGGGTTGTTCATTTTCCCAGTGCTGAGTTGTCTGAGTTGCTTGTAGCTTTTGGAGATTAATTCTTTGTCTGTTATTTCATTTGCTATTATTTTCTCCCATTCTATGGGTTGTCTGTTCACCTTTTTTGTAGTTTCTTTCACTGTATAAAAGCTTTTCAGTTTAATTAGGTCCCACATGTTAATTTTTGTTCTTAGTTCTGCTATTCTAGTAGGCAGGTCACAGAAGATCTTGCTTTATGTCATTGAGTGTTTTGCCTATATTCTCCTCAAAGAGTTTTATGGTTTCTGGTCTTACATTTAGGTCTTTAATCCATTTTGAGTTTATCTTTGTTTATGGTATCAGGGAATGTTCCAACTTCATTTTTTTGCATGTAGCTGTCCAATTTTCCCAGCACTATTTGTTGAAGAGGCTGTCTTTGTCCTATTTTATATTTTCGCCTCCTTTGTCAAAAATTAGGTACTCATAGGGTTTATCTCTGGGTTCTCGATCTTGTTCCATTGATCTATATTTCTGTTTTTGTGCCAGTACCATACTGTCTTGATGACTGTTGCTTTGTAGTAGAGTCTGAAGTTAGGGAGGCTGATTCCTCCAGCTCCATTCTTCTTTCTCAGGATTGCTTTGGCTATTCAGGATCTTTTGTGTCTCCGTATGAACTGTGTTATTCTTTGGTCTAGTTCTGTGAAGAATGCATCATACAACCCAGCAATCCCACTATTAGGCTTATACCCTGATGAAATCAAAACTGAAAGAGGCACCTGTACCCCAATGTTCCTTGCAGTACTCTATACAATAGCTAGAACATGAAAGCAACCTAGGTGTCCATCGACCAATGAATGGATAAAAAAAACTCTGGTACATATATACAATGCAGTATTTCTCAGCTGTAAAAAGAAATACAGAAGAATCAGCCCTAATGAGTTGGGTGGATCTAGAACCTATTATAAAAAATGAAGTAAGTCAAAAAAAGAAAGACAAGTACAGTATCCCAACACATATATATGGAATCTAGTAGGATGGTAATGATAACACATGCAGTGAAGCAATGGAAAAACATATATAGAGAACAGACATATGGACATTGTGGGGAATGAACAGTGGGTGGGAGGTACAGAGGGAGTAACATGGAAACCTTTACCATCATCCGTGACAAAGTAGCTATTGTCATTGCGCTGTGGGGAGGATCCTGCAGCTTGTTAATTAGGTCCCACATGCTTAATTTTTGTTTCCTTTTAGTTTCTTTCACTGTATAAAAGCTTTTCAGTTTAATTAGGTCCCACATGTTAATTTTTGTTCTTAGTTCTGCTATTCTAGTAGGCAGGTCACAGAAGATCTTGCTTTATGTCATTGAGTGTTTTGCCTATATTCTCCTCAAAGAGTTTTATGGTTTCTGGTCTTACATTTAGGTCTTTAATCCATTTTGAGTTTATCTTTGTTTATGGTATCAGGGAATGTTCCAACTTCATTTTTTTGCATGTAGCTGTCCAATTTTCCCAGCACTATTTGTTGAAGAGGCTGTCTTTGTCCTATTTTATATTTTCGCCTCCTTTGTCAAAAATTAGGTACTCATAGGGTTTATCTCTGGGTTCTCGATCTTGTTCCATTGATCTATATTTCTGTTTTTGTGCCAGTACCATACTGTCTTGATGACTGTTGCTTTGTAGTAGAGTCTGAAGTTAGGGAGGCTGATTCCTCCAGCTCCATTCTTCTTTCTCAGGATTGCTTTGGCTATTCAGGATCTTTTGTGTCTCCGTATGAACTGTGTTATTCTTTGGTCTAGTTCTGTGAAGAATGCATCATACAACCCAGCAATCCCACTATTAGGCTTATACCCTGATGAAATCAAAACTGAAAGAGGCACCTGTACCCCAATGTTCCTTGCAGTACTCTATACAATAGCTAGAACATGAAAGCAACCTAGGTGTCCATCGACCAATGAATGGATAAAAAAAACTCTGGTACATATATACAATGCAGTATTTCTCAGCTGTAAAAAGAAATACAGAAGAATCAGCCCTAATGAGTTGGGTGGATCTAGAACCTATTATAAAAAATGAAGTAAGTCAAAAAAAGAAAGACAAGTACAGTATCCCAACACATATATATGGAATCTAGTAGGATGGTAATGATAACACATGCAGTGAAGCAATGGAAAAACATATATAGAGAACAGACATATGGACATTGTGGGGAATGAACAGTGGGTGGGAGGTACAGAGGGAGTAACATGGAAACCTTTACCATCATATGTGAAAAAGTAGCTATTGTCATTGCGCTGTGGGAATAGAGGATCCTGCAGGGGTGTGCAGTGGCCTGGAGGGGTGGGATAGGGGGAACTCGGAGGGGGCCAGGGATATACATATGACTAATCTGGGATTATACATATCTGTAAACAACAAAACTCTGTAAAAATAAAATGTTAAAAAAAGAATATGAACTGAATTTTAATCAGAAATACAGATATTTTCCTTAAGAAACAGAAATAAAATTTAATAATAACTTATGGAGTAAAAATATAACTAATTAAGCCCAGAATGCTTTCTCTCCCTCCTCTTCCTTCTTCTTCTTTTTTTTTTTTTTTGGTAATGTGTATACTTAACACAAGCCTTTAAAGTGGTTCTTATGTACCTTTTATTTCAAAGTTGAAGACTACTCCCAGGCTAAGGCCGTTAAGTCAGCCTGCCCAAAAGAACTTGACTGTACTTTCTCTTACAGTTGCATTTTACAGGATGTTCTGAATGTTCTGTTTAAGAAATGAGAAGAGTAAATGCCTCTGCTATAATCCTGGCCAGAGGAAAATTGAAAGTGAGTAAGAACCAAACCAGTGTAATTGGCAATAGTTTGTAGATTGCTGAGCACGTCTGATGAGTACTCGATTACCATGGTAAAAGAAAGCTGCTGTCTTCGCTACCCCAGAGGGCAGATCTGTTGGCTAAATGATCCCTGAATGAATTGCTGTAGTGTTTTCACTGTGGTTTAAGTCATCTTCTTGTCTTTCTGAGTTTGAAACAGGTTCTTACAGCCACCTGTCCTTTTGTTTCCCATCAAACACTGTATTTAGGTCTGCTACCTTCCTAAGTTACCCTTTTTAACAACAACTAAGTTACCCTTTTTAGAGGTTTACCATTTCCAGATCTGTTCACTATTGTCTATAACAATACCAGCATCAAGATCAAGCCCATAATATTGTACACATCGTAAATCTGGACTGGTCTCCCATCTTAATACAACTAATGCATGTATGTTAAGTCACTTCAATTGTGTCTGACTCTGTGTGACTCCACGGACTATAGCCTGCCAGGCTCCTCTGACCATGAGATTCTCAGGCAAGAATACTGGAGTGGGTTGCTATGACCTTCTCCAGAGAATCTTCCTAACCCAGGGTTCGAACCCATGTCTCTTATATCTCCTGCACTGGAAATATATTTTCTTTACCACTAGCACCACCTGGGAAGCCATTACAACTTAATAGATGACAATTTAAGAGTTAGGAACTCAGGAAGTATTTATGACAGTTGTATCTTATTCCTGATGTGAATTCAGAGGGTTGAAATATTGACACTGTTTGGGCTGGATTGTGCTATTTCACATTTAGAAAAACTGTTAATTGTATATAGCTACTTGACTACTCAGAATCCTCATTTTGTGTGTGTGTTTGTTGTTGCCAAAACTTAGTGTAGACTAAACACTGACTGTATGTCTTGGTTCCAAATGTGAGTATGAACGTAGATTCTTCTCATAAGGAACTCTTGAAGGAGGTACTCTGTGTCATGAGACTGAGCTTCTCAGAACACCTGGTCCCACAGGGATATCTGCCACACATCAGACTCAGGGGTGCTGAGGCCCTAGAATGTGACTCAGTAGCCTGCTACCCTGGACCTGGAAAGACCAGTGGATGTACGGATGGACTGACTCCCCAGTGCTCCATCAAAGGCTGGTTCAAATGTGGGTACCATGGATTACTGCATCTAAGCCTCTGGATTGATTTCTCTAGGTGCATCTGTTAGCTAAAAGGAATCCTGCCAACTCAGGCACTTAATTTGAGCTTTCCTCTCTGTTGGGTTCCCTAATTCCATTAACTAACTTAAATACTTTATTATTATTTTAGTGGTCATTGGGAACACTAATGAAATAGTCTATAAAAGTCTGTAAACTTAGCATTACTGTAGTAATGTAATAATACAATGTGTTCCATATATATCTATCTGAAGAAAATGACATTCTTCTGCCACACTATTTTTTGGCCTCTAGTTTCTTTTAACAAATGTTTACTGGATGGTTCATGGGTTCCAGAGGCCAGGCAAATGGGACCTACATAGTGCCTGATGTCAGTGTTTTTCAACTTTTAGGTTCTTAAATGACCTATCTCCAGAGATCTTCCTGAACCCAGGGCTTCCTCTGACCATGAGATTCTCAGGCAAGAATACTGGAGTGGGTTGCTATGACCTTCTCCAGAGAATCTTCCTAACCCAGGGTTCGAACCCATGTCTCTTATATCTCCTGCACTGGAAATATATTTTCTTTACCACTAGCACCACCTGGGAAGCCATTACAACTTAATAGATGACAATTTAAGAGTTAGGAACTCAGGAAGTATTTATGACAGTTGTATCTTATTCCTGATGTGAATTCAGAGGGTTGAAATATTGACACTGTTTGGGCTGGATTGTGCTATTTCACATTTAGAAAAACTGTTAATTGTATATAGCTACTTGACTACTCAGAATCCTCATTTTGTGTGTGTGTTTGTTGTTGCCAAAACTTAGTGTAGACTAAACACTGACTGTATGTCTTGGTTCCAAATGTGAGTATGAACGTAGATTCTTCTCATAAGGAACTCTTGAAGGAGGTACTCTGTGTCATGAGACTGAGCTTCTCAGAACACCTGGTCCCACAGGGATATCTGCCACACATCAGACTCAGGGGTGCTGAGGCCCTAGAATGTGACTCAGTAGCCTGCTACCCTGGACCTGGAAAGACCAGTGGATGTACGGATGGACTGACTCCCCAGTGCTCCATCAAAGGCTGGTTCAAATGTGGGTACCATGGATTACTGCATCTAAGCCTCTGGATTGATTTCTCTAGGTGCATCTGTTAGCTAAAAGGAATCCTGCCAACTCAGGCACTTAATTTGAGCTTTCCTCTCTGTTGGGTTCCCTAATTCCATTAACTAACTTAAATACTTTATTATTATTTTAGTGGTCATTGGGAACACTAATGAAATAGTCTATAAAAGTCTGTAAACTTAGCATTACTGTAGTAATGTAATAATACAATGTGTTCCATATATATCTATCTGAAGAAAATGACATTCTTCTGCCACACTATTTTTTGGCCTCTAGTTTCTTTTAACAAATGTTTACTGGATGGTTCATGGGTTCCAGAGGCCAGGCAAATGGGACCTACATAGTGCCTGATGTCAGTGTTTTTTTCAAACTTTTTAGGTTCTTAAATTACTACTTGAAAACCCAAAGGAGCAAAACACAAAAATTCAGCTATAGTTTTACTTTTTGCTTTTCCCTAATAACTAAGTAAAGCTAAAGCATATTTAAATATAAAACATTTAAATACATAAATTCTACAAACTCTTTTTACAAAAGGAAAAAAGAAGGATATTAAAATACACAGGGAGAAGGGTAAGCCCAGATAAGGAATATTATAAAATGTGCTAAGACTAGATGTAGAATAGAGACCAAATAAGAAAATTTTGCCTGGAATGGGTTAATATTTCATCCTTAGAATAAATGTATGAGTCCAAATTTTCTTAACGATTATTATGATTAATCACTCTCACCAATCGGCACTGTTATCCTTCATCTGCCCACATTAAAAAGGAAACATATAAAAGATACTCAGGAAGCCTGCAAAGAATCCCTCTTACAGATCTGCTACCACACACAAGCACATTATGTATCTCTTTACATCACAGGCATCCAGGAAAATCTGTTGAATTGAACTAACCCACAGGCAGGGAGAACAGAATGGCTCTTACCTTAGGTGAGGCTTCTTCCTCTTTTTTTTTTTTTTTTTTCTTTAAGAGAGGTTTTTTGGTGTTTTTTTTTTGCCTCTAAGTCATCAATTATTTTTCATTGATCTATATTCTTTGGCATGTGTGGGCCTCCCATCGCAGTGGCCTCTCTTATTGCAGAGCACTGGCTCTGGGCGCATGTGCTCCAGAGCTCTGGCTCGTGATTCGACACACCGGCCCATCCGCTCCACCGCATGTGGAATCTTCCTCCGCCAGGGATTGAACCGGTGCCCTCTGCACTGCGAGGTGGACTCCTTATCCCCTGGACCACCAGGGAAGCCCCTAATGAAATAGTCTATAAAAGTCTGTAAACTTAGCATTACTGTAGTAATGTAATAATACAATGTGTTCCATATATATCTATCTGAAGAAAATGACATTCTTCTGCCACACTATTTTTTGGCCTCTAGTTTCTTTTAACAAATGTTTACTGGATGGTTCATGGGTTCCAGAGGCCAGGCAAATGGGACCTACATAGTGCCTGATGTCAGTGTTTTTTTCAAACTTTTTAGGTTCTTAAATTACTACTTGAAAACCCAAAGGAGCAAAACACAAAAATTCAGCTATAGTTTTACTTTTTGCTTTTCCCTAATAACTAAGTAAAGCTAAAGCATATTTAAATATAAAACATTTAAATACATAAATTCTACAAACTCTTTTTACAAAAGGAAAAAAGAAGGATATTAAAATACACAGGGAGAAGGGTAAGCCCAGATAAGGAATATTATAAAATGTGCTAAGACTAGATGTAGAATAGAGACCAAATAAGAAAATTTTGCCTGGAATGGGTTAATATTTCATCCTTAGAATAAATGTATGAGTCCAAATTTTCTTAACGATTATTATGATTAATCACTCTCACCAATCGGCACTGTTATCCTTCATCTGCCCACATTAAAAAGGAAACATATAAAAGATACTCAGGAAGCCTGCAAAGAATCCCTCTTACAGATCTGCTACCACACACAAGCACATTATGTATCTCTTTACATCACAGGCATCCAGGAAAATCTGTTGAATTGAACTAACCCACAGGCAGGGAGAACAGAATGGCTCTTACCTTAGGTGAGGCTTCTTCCTCTTTTTTTTTTTTTTTTTTTCTTTAAGAGAGGTTTTTTGGTGTTTTTTTTTTGCCTCTAAGTCATCAATTATTTTTCATTGATCTATATTCTTTGGCATGTGTGGGCCTCCCATCGCAGTGGCCTCTCTTATTGCAGAGCACTGGCTCTGGGCGCATGTGCTCCAGAGCTCTGGCTCGTGATTCGACACACCGGCCCATCCGCTCCACCGCATGTGGAATCTTCCTCCGCCAGGGATTGAACCGGTGCCCTCTGCACTGCGAGGTGGACTCCTTATCCCCTGGACCACCAGGGAAGCCCCTAGGTGAGGCTTCTTTAAAGAGAACCATAAAAGGTGTGTGTGGTAAGCTCTTCAAAGCTCTTTGCCTTATGTAGAGAAATCCAAGATAGTAGATAAATAAGCCAAATCAATAATAAGCCTCAAACCCAAACACAGTAAGGAAAGAGTCCACCCATATTCTGGAATTCACTATTCCCTGAATCCTTTGGAGGTTGGCAAAGAGTTCGCCGTCCCCAACACCCAGCGTTTGAAGGTGACTGGGACATCCTCTGTGAGACTGGGATCAGATGCAACACAGCCTCACAAACACACAGCCTGCAAAAGGCCATTTGTCAGTACATTACTGAGCAACTGTGCAATGATTATAAAGGATGTACGTGTGCACGTGTGGGGCGGGGGCAAAATGCCTTTAAATTTAGCAAAAGAAAGTAGTCACAATATATTTAAGTATGCTGCCTAGGAGCCAATAGGCCAGAACACACAAGCTAATTATTTATTTATTTTTTTTTAAAGGAGAATGCATTGGGCTTAATGCCTTAGGAGGTAAACCTTTGAAGAAAAGAGTGTCGCTTGTCTTCTTTTCCTGTTTATAGGCAATTGTCTGACCACGGATCTGGAAAATCTAAAGTGAGAAGCACCTGACAAGAAAGGTCTTGCGGGCATGGCCCCTCAGGTGGGCCGGGAGTGCAGTCCCCACCTGTTTCCTGCTCTGGGCACCTGTACTCTGCAGTGAACCAAATGCGATGACTTTGAGACGTCCTGCAGCCTTCGGATCCCAATAGCGCCCCCTGAGAACCAACCCAAGCACGCACTTCAGCACAGAATTTTCCGAAGAAAATCTTACGACCAGAGGAAATGAAAGACAGTAAGAAACGGACCCTGCCTCTTGAGTCTGGCACCAAAGCCAAGACCAGAGAAGCCTCAGGTGTCTGGCTCTGGAAAGCCAGCGGGTGCAGCCCGCGCACCTGCCCTGGGACTCAGCGAGACGAGTCTGTGAATGAAGGCGTCCCTTTGCTGCCCACAGGCCAGCACATCACACACCTTCCTCCCCAGTTAGAACTCAGTCTGCCCACGGTCCACGGACCTCGTCAGGAAACGCGGGATTCCGGCATCTCTTCAGATCGGCGGAAAAGGGAGAGGCAGCCGGCGCGCTTTGCTTACAACCAGGACTCGGGAAACCGCGGCTGAGGAAGGCAGCCTGTTCCGCGCCAGGTAGAACTTGTCCGGCTTTGGAGCTGCCCGGGACGATTGAGGAAAGAGTCCACCCATATTCTGGAATTCACTATTCCCTGAATCCTTTGGAGGTTGGCAAAGAGTTCGCCGTCCCCAACACCCAGCGTTTGAAGGTGACTGGGACATCCTCTGTGAGACTGGGATCAGATGCAACACAGCCTCACAAACACACAGCCTGCAAAAGGCCATTTGTCAGTACATTACTGAGCAACTGTGCAATGATTATAAAGGATGTACGTGTGCACGTGTGGGGCGGGGGCAAAATGCCTTTAAATTTAGCAAAAGAAAGTAGTCACAATATATTTAAGTATGCTGCCTAGGAGCCAATAGGCCAGAACACACAAGCTAATTATTTATTTATTTTTTTTTAAAGGAGAATGCATTGGGCTTAATGCCTTAGGAGGTAAACCTTTGAAGAAAAGAGTGTCGCTTGTCTTCTTTTCCTGTTTATAGGCAATTGTCTGACCACGGATCTGGAAAATCTAAAGTGAGAAGCACCTGACAAGAAAGGTCTTGCGGGGCATGGCCCCTCAGGTGGGCCGGGAGTGCAGTCCCCACCTGTTTCCTGCTCTGGGCACCTGTACTCTGCAGTGAACCAAATGCGATGACTTTGAGACGTCCTGCAGCCTTCGGATCCCAATATCGCCCCCAGAGAACCAACCCAAGCACGCACTTCAGCACAGAATTTTCCGAAGAAAATCTTACGACCAGAGGAAATGAAAGACAGTAAGAAACGGACCCTGCCTCTTGAGTCTGGCACCAAAGCCAAGACCAGAGAAGCCTCAGGTGTCTGGCTCTGGAAAGCCAGCGGGTGCAGCCCGCGCACCTGCCCTGGGACTCAGCGAGACGAGTCTGTGAATGAAGGCGTCCCTTTGCTGCCCACAGGCCAGCACATCACACACCTTCCTCCCCAGTTAGAACTCAGTCTGCCCACGGTCCACGGACCTCGTCAGGAAACGCGGGATTCCGGCATCTCTTCAGATCGGCGGAAAAGGGAGAGGCAGCCGGCGCGCTTTGCTTACAACCAGGACTCGGGAAACCGCGGCTGAGGAAGGCAGCCTGTTCCGCGCCAGGTAGAACTTGTCCGGCTTTGGAGCTGCCCGGGACGATTGAAGACGCACGCGAGCAAGGTAAGGTACATCGCGGGTGGTCCGTGTGCGCACCGCGAGTCCCCAGGAAGGGAGGGATGAGCCTAGAACCTAGGTGGGCGCCAAACAGACAGCAGCGTGACCGCACACACCGCAGAGGCGACGATAAAGCCAGAGTGCACCCAGACACACGCTCCGCAAAGTGCGGACGTGTCTGCACTTGCGCCGGGGCATCGATCCGCCGCTGCGGCGCAGACGCCAGGGCTGACCTCCCCGGCTCCCCGTGCCCGGGATAGAAGCGGGTCATCCCTGGACCAAGGACGCCGCGTCCTACTGTAGCCCCAAGGAGTCACCCCCGAGAAGAGGCAGAGCCGGGCAGCGGAGCCTGCACGCCGGCACGAAAGGGACACATTCGGGGGTGTGGAAAGCAAGGAGCCCAACCGCTGGGAGCCGGGGAGAGTTCGAGGCGGCTCAGGAGGGAGCGGAGCCTCCGGGACCTGAGGCCGCCCCAGGCAAGGAGACCAGGGTGCCGGGGCACAGCGCGAGCTCCTCCGGAACTCAGCACCCCGCGCTTCCCCAGCTCCCGCTCCTCGGCCTGCGACCGCGGGCGGCGTCGGGAGCCCCTCACTGACCTGCGGATCCGGACGCGCGGATGTCCTCCGCCGGCTCCCGCGCTCGGGGTGGAACAGGGCTGCGGCGAGCTCCTCGCGAGCTCCGGGGTGTCTCCGATCTGCGCCGGTGAAACGATCCGCGGGAATGGTGGGGCGCACCTGAGGGCGGCGGGCGCAGCGGAGCCTTCCCTCCGCCCCGCAGCCGCACAGCCAATGGTGGCGAGCGGGGCCCACTCCCGCCGCACCCAGCTGCTACTCGGGCAGGCGCTCGGTGCTAGGACAGGAGCCCGGCTCCGGGAACTCCCGCCAGCCGCAGGAGTCACACACCTTCCTCCCCAGTTAGAACTCAGTCTGCCCACGGTCCACGGACCTCGTCAGGAAACGCGGGATTCCGGCATCTCTTCAGATCGGCGGAAAAGGGAGAGGCAGCCGGCGCGCTTTGCTTACAACCAGGACTCGGGAAACCGCGGCTGAGGAAGGCAGCCTGTTCCGCGCCAGGTAGAACTTGTCCGGCTTTGGAGCTGCCCGGGACGATTGAAGACGCACGCGAGCAAGGTAAGGTACATCGCGGGTGGTCCGTGTGCGCACCGCGAGTCCCCAGGAAGGGAGGGATGAGCCTAGAACCTAGGTGGGCGCCAAACAGACAGCAGCGTGACCGCACACACCGCAGAGGCGACGATAAAGCCAGAGTGCACCCAGACACACGCTCCGCAAAGTGCGGACGTGTCTGCACTTGCGCCGGGGCATCGATCCGCCGCTGCGGCGCAGACGCCAGGGCTGACCTCCCCGGCTCCCCGTGCCCGGGATAGAAGCGGGTCATCCCTGGACCAAGGACGCCGCGTCCTACTGTAGCCCCAAGGAGTCACCCCCGAGAAGAGGCAGAGCCGGGCAGCGGAGCCTGCACGCCGGCACGAAAGGGACACATTCGGGGGTGTGGAAAGCAAGGAGCCCAACCGCTGGGAGCCGGGGAGAGTTCGAGGCGGCTCAGGAGGGAGCGGAGCCTCCGGGACCTGAGGCCGCCCCAGGCAAGGAGACCAGGGTGCCGGGGCACAGCGCGAGCTCCTCCGGAACTCAGCACCCCGCGCTTCCCCAGCTCCCGCTCCTCGGCCTGCGACCGCGGGCGGCGTCGGGAGCCCCTCACTGACCTGCGGATCCGGACGCGCGGATGTCCTCCGCCGGCTCCCGCGCTCGGGGTGGAACAGGGCTGCGGCGAGCTCCTCGCGAGCTCCGGGGTGTCTCCGATCTGCGCCGGTGAAACGATCCGCGGGAATGGTGGGGCGCACCTGAGGGCGGCGGGCGCAGCGGGAGCCTTCCCTCCGCCCCGCAGCCGCACAGCCAATGGTGGCGAGCGGGGCCCACTCCCCGCCGCACCCCCAGCTGCTACTCGGGCAGGCGCTCGGTGCTAGGACAGGAGCCCGGCTCGGGCGAGGGAGGAGCTTGCGCCAGCATTGGAAAATCCTGGAGGAGGACGAGGTTTTTGCGCAGGGAGCCCCATCTGGGAAAGGCAGGTGTGGTGGCCTCAACTTTTGTGTGTCCGCGTGCACTCGCCCGCGTGTGTATTGAGGGAGGGGACACAATTTTTGGGGGAACTCAGGGACCTCTCTCTCCGGGCAAAACCATCTACTTTCTGCCAAGTTTCTTCCCCTTGTATCTTTTATGAATCCCGCGCAGCCCCCACTCCGAACCGCTCGCTTCGGTGCATCATAGGAAGCCCAGCTCTGAGCTGCGTGGGGGCATGGCCCGGTCCTATGACGAGCCTCGCCTCAGTCTCTCTCCATCAGCGTTTCTCTTCTTTCCCCTCCGAATCCTCTGCCAGATCATCAGATGAGTTGAATAGGGTTGCAGTTTCTATCACTGCCAGGGAGACAGGCCATCATAAAACTCCCTGTTCGGCCACTGGCTTAGAGAGTCACACATCTTAAAAAAGAGTCACACATCTTAAAAAGAGCCTTTACCTGGTGTGACTGACACCAGTTACCACTCAGCCTTGTGACCTTCTCCCAGCCACTATGGATTCCTGGTTTTCAGCTGGAAAGAGAGAGGCTTGGATTCTTTTGAGGTCTGACGTCTCTTCCGCTTTGATTGTCGACTATCCAGGTGGCCCTCGGGCCTCTGTGGCCTGCGAAGGGCTGAACCCCAGGAGGTGTCTGTGTGGCCACCTTTTCCTCCAGTGACCGTGTCCACTTCTCAGGCCCCTGTGACCCCGTCGACTTGTACTGACCCTGCCACCTACCAGTGCCCAGCTCCTGGGGTTCTAGTAGCTTGTGCGCATGTCCAGTGGTTCTCCAGGTACAGATGGATAGGGGGTAGCTGGCTGACCCTGAGGCCCCCCTTGGTAAGAGCTCAAAGGCGCGCTCTCTCCCCTTCCCTTCTCCAGAGGAAGTTCCATATGTTCATCGTGAATCTTTGTGGAAAGGATTAAAAAGCAGGATGCTGGAATGAGCTGCACTGTCCAGAGGATAGATTCTGAGACTTGCTTCTGACCCAACACACTTGCGTTTTTATGCTAAACTTTACCCATCCACATGCCTCCTTCATGAACTGTATTATATCCATGTACCATCTATTCTATTTTGCCATACTAAAGATTTTCTTTTTTCTTAGCCTCATGAGCAGTTGGGGGGCCAGCATTGGAAAATCCTGGAGGAGGACGAGGTTTTTGCGCAGGGAGCCCCATCTGGGAAAGGCAGGTGTGGTGGCCTCAACTTTTGTGTGTCCGCGTGCACTCGCCCGCGTGTGTATTGAGGGAGGGGACACAATTTTTGGGGGAACTCAGGGACCTCTCTCTCCGGGCAAAACCATCTACTTTCTGCCAAGTTTCTTCCCCTTGTATCTTTTATGAATCCCGCGCAGCCCCCACTCCGAACCGCTCGCTTCGGTGCATCATAGGAAGCCCAGCTCTGAGCTGCGTGGGGGCATGGCCCGGTCCTATGACGAGCCTCGCCTCAGTCTCTCTCCATCAGCGTTTCTCTTCTTTCCCCTCCGAATCCTCTGCCAGATCATCAGATGAGTTGAATAGGGTTGCAGTTTCTATCACTGCCAGGGAGACAGGCCATCATAAAACTCCCTGTTCGGCCACTGGCTTAGAGAGTCACACATCTTAAAAAAGAGTCACACATCTTAAAAAGAGCCTTTACCTGGTGTGACTGACACCAGTTACCACTCAGCCTTGTGACCTTCTCCCAGCCACTATGGATTCCTGGTTTTCAGCTGGAAAGAGAGAGGCTTGGATTCTTTTGAGGTCTGACGTCTCTTCCGCTTTGATTGTCGACTATCCAGGTGGCCCTCGGGCCTCTGTGGCCTGCGAAGGGCTGAACCCCAGGAGGTGTCTGTGTGGCCACCTTTTCCTCCAGTGACCGTGTCCACTTCTCAGGCCCCTGTGACCCCGTCGACTTGTACTGACCCTGCCACCTACCAGTGCCCAGCTCCTGGGGTTCTAGTAGCTTGTGCGCATGTCCAGTGGTTCTCCAGGTACAGATGGATAGGGGGTAGCTGGCTGACCCTGAGGCCCCCCTTGGTAAGAGCTCAAAGGCGCGCTCTCTCCCCTTCCCTTCTCCAGAGGAAGTTCCATATGTTCATCGTGAATCTTTGTGGAAAGGATTAAAAAGCAGGATGCTGGAATGAGCTGCACTGTCCAGAGGATAGATTCTGAGACTTGCTTCTGACCCAACACACTTGCGTTTTTATGCTAAACTTTACCCATCCACATGCCTCCTTCATGAACTGTATTATATCCATGTACCATCTATTCTATTAGATACTAAGATTCTGCTTAGCCTCATGAGCAGTAACAGCCATGAAATCATTGCTTGGTAATAAACCAATTGTATAATTGTATTTCAATATAAAGTAAGTAATACATAACCTGTTAAGGGTTTTCTTGGTATTTCTTGAACTTGGTTTCTTAGGGCTGATGTGAGACATTTCCATAAATGATTTTAAAGTGAACATGGGAGGCAAAGCATCTTTTTCATTTATTATTTTTTAAATTTCATATACAAATGATCTTGAAAATGTTCATTGTCGAATTTTTCTTCAGACTTAGGTCAGCCATCACTCAAGGTCCTGGGAGTTTGTGGGCATAGTTTAGAGACATAGTTCCAGCTTCTAGCAAGCATGATCATCCCATCTTTCCCCCAGTCCTTTTCTGTCTTATTCAGACAGAAATGGATTTTTTTTTCCCATCATGCCTCTTTTATTTTTATATTTATTTTCATCCATCTTTTATTCTTTGGCATGTGTGGCCCTCCCATTGCAGTGGCCTCTCTTGCTGCAGAGCACCAACTCTGGGCACATGCACTCCAGAGCACTGGCTCGTAATTGGACACACTGCCAGCCGCTCCTCAGCACATGGAATCTTCCTGGGCCAGGGATCAAACCGGTGCCCCTTATGCTGCAAGGAGGACTCTCCACCCGCTGGACAACCAGGGAAGCCCTGGAGTTTTTTTTTTTTTTTTTTTTTTTTTTTAAGTGTGGAACTTGGAATCAGATGGGGAGTCATTAAATTCTGATGGCTGTCATTTATTACCTCTGTGACTTAAGCTAATCATTTAATTTCTCTAAGCCTTATTTTCTTTATCTATAAAATGGAGATGTGTCCACATTGTTAAGTTATTATGAGGGTTAAATACGTGTATGTTATGGGGGTTTAACATGCACAGTTCTTAGCAGTTGTCTTGCATATAATAAAATGTTTAAAAACATTAGCACCACCTTTTTTTCCTTGCTGCCATCAAAGTAGCATTCAGAATTACTTTGTCCATTCTCTAATTTCTTTCTAGATTATCAGGAATTGTATGTTCGTTGTCTGATACTTCCAGGATTCTCTGCTTCTTTCCCTGGATTCCTTCATCTCTGCCCACCCTTCTAAGCATTCCTGCTCAGACTACATCCTGCCTCTTGTGCCTCTGTCTTTCTTCGGTCAAGCAGTTCCCACTTTGCACCTGCCACCATTCCAGAGATCTGTACCCTGTAAAGGAAGTAAAATAGCTTAGAGGAGACCATAGGTCCTAATAGTTCTTACTTGTTTTGCTCTTTCAGGAAGCACCCATAGTCCTTCTTGTTTATTTGCTTGTTTAACCCATAGTCTTCCCCAAAGCATGGAGAAATTTGTATTCTCTAATGCTAGGGACAAATCACTCTACGACAGTGCTATTAGATTCGGCAGACATTTTTGGAGCATCTGCTCTATGCCAAGCAGTGCCCCAGGCACTAGGCAGATAAAAATAAAGAAGACAGAGTCTTCTAAAATTGCTACTTGGAATATGCGTGTGCCTTGTGAAGTCACTCAGTCATGCCCAACTCTTTGCAACCCATGGATGTACCATGGAATTCTCCATCTTTTATTTTTATATTTATTTTCATCCATCTTTTATTCTTTGGCATGTGTGGCCCTCCCATTGCAGTGGCCTCTCTTGCTGCAGAGCACCAACTCTGGGCACATGCACTCCAGAGCACTGGCTCGTAATTGGACACACTGCCAGCCGCTCCTCAGCACATGGAATCTTCCTGGGCCAGGGATCAAACCGGTGCCCCTTATGCTGCAAGGAGGACTCTCCACCCGCTGGACAACCAGGGAAGCCCTGGAGTTTTTTTTTTTTTTTTTTTTTTTTTTTTAAGTGTGGAACTTGGAATCAGATGGGGAGTCATTAAATTCTGATGGCTGTCATTTATTACCTCTGTGACTTAAGCTAATCATTTAATTTCTCTAAGCCTTATTTTCTTTATCTATAAAATGGAGATGTGTCCACATTGTTAAGTTATTATGAGGGTTAAATACGTGTATGTTATGGGGGTTTAACATGCACAGTTCTTAGCAGTTGTCTTGCATATAATAAAATGTTTAAAAACATTAGCACCACCTTTTTTTCCTTGCTGCCATCAAAGTAGCATTCAGAATTACTTTGTCCATTCTCTAATTTCTTTCTAGATTATCAGGAATTGTATGTTCGTTGTCTGATACTTCCAGGATTCTCTGCTTCTTTCCCTGGATTCCTTCATCTCTGCCCACCCTTCTAAGCATTCCTGCTCAGACTACATCCTGCCTCTTGTGCCTCTGTCTTTCTTCGGTCAAGCAGTTCCCACTTTGCACCTGCCACCATTCCAGAGATCTGTACCCTGTAAAGGAAGTAAAATAGCTTAGAGGAGACCATAGGTCCTAATAGTTCTTACTTGTTTTGCTCTTTCAGGAAGCACCCATAGTCCTTCTTGTTTATTTGCTTGTTTAACCCATAGTCTTCCCCAAAGCATGGAGAAATTTGTATTCTCTAATGCTAGGGACAAATCACTCTACGACAGTGCTATTAGATTCGGCAGACATTTTTGGAGCATCTGCTCTATGCCAAGCAGTGCCCCAGGCACTAGGCAGATAAAAATAAAGAAGACAGAGTCTTCTAAAATTGCTACTTGGAATATGCGTGTGCCTTGTGAAGTCACTCAGTCATGCCCAACTCTTTGCAACCCATGGATGTACCATGGAATTCTCCAGCTAAGAATACTGGAGTGGGTAGCATTTCTCTTCTCCAGGGGATCCTCCCAACCCAGAGAGTGAACTCAGGTCTTCCACATTTCAGGCGGATTCTTTTTTTTTTTTCCCTTTATTTTTAAGATTTTACAGAGTTTTGTTGTTCACCAACATGTATGTTCCCAGATCATTCATATGCATATCCCTGGACCCTCCCCCCACCCAGTTCCCCCCCTCCCATCCCTCCAGACCATCGCCCCAAGTGGTTGTAGGGACTCCTATTCCCTTAGCACAATGACAACAGCTATCTTTTCCACACATGACAGCATAGATTTCCATGTTACTCCCTCCATGTCAGGCGGATTCTTTACTGTGCCTTGTGAGGCTTCAAATCATGCATGGGAAAGCATGCCCTGTGCTTTGGTGGTTGTGAGATTGTCTTGGACTGAATGGTCAAAACAGTCGACCTGCCCACAGCCCTCGCTGAGTGAGGACCCCTGTTCTGCTGCCCTGAGCAGAGCTTTTTGGTTTTTGTCTTTGTGTGATGGAAGGCTGCATATTTGTTAGTCATCTGTCATCTCACCACTGTTTTCAGAGTTCCTCTGTCACTGATGAAGCCTGGAAGGCCCTACACTCTTTCCCATCCTCCTGTCTCTAGGCAGCACACGTGCAGCTGGGGTGGGAGCAGCGACCTAGACTTGATTAGTCAAGCCCTCCCTTAGACTTGGTCACACAAGGGAACTGAGAGGAGGACAGCACTTTCTGTCAGAGACTGCAACACTGTCCAGGCTCCAGGGCTGGCAGGAGCAGGGGGGACACACCGTGAGTGAGATCTGGTTCCCAGGGCCTGGCGTCAGTTTCAAGGAATGACTCCTCCTGTTCAGTGATGGCAAGAGTATCCGCTCTTGACTGATTTGGAGGTAGGATCTGGCTGAGGTTCTAGCTTCTCAGCCTCTGTTTCTGTTCATTTTCTGAACCTCTCTCTGATGCAATATCCTTGCAATCCCTTTTTTTGTTGTTGTTCTTAAACTAGCCAAACAGATTCTAAGCAACTGAGAATGCTTTGGCTGAGTCCTGATAACAAAGGCTCTACCTCAATGAGAAGAATACTAGTTAACTGGTCCGAGTAACTTCTTCTGGGATATTCAAATTGGAAATACGTGAGTGGGTCAATCAGAAGTCAGAACAGAAGCTAAAAGCACACACCCAGAGGCTATAAGATAGCAGAGGTTGTGTGTAGGCTGAAATTGTGAGTAAGTCACAAACAAGCAAAAGTCAGAAGCTAGCCGAAACCAAAACAGAGGCCGAGGAGAGGGAGAGGTGGTTGGCTGACAGCTGCAAGGAAGCAGAAGCCAGAGGCACTGGGCCCCCTGATGAGAATGGGTGAACCCCTGCTCTCCAAGCTCTGGATTTACCTTTAGTTTGAACTATTTTCCATTTTCCAAGTCACATTTCTCATTTCTATGAAACTGATTAGCCATAGATATTCATGGATTCCTTGAAATTCCAGGTGTTCCCATTTCAATGTATATCCTTATAATAACTCTGCAATTAGTTGAGGTAACCAAGATAAGACTTTCCATAGCATCAGCGAATCCCAAAAATGACGGTGATGCTATGACCCAGGACCCAGTAAACAGCTGTCAAGTGTTAGACCTCGGTAGTTACGGAGCTGCCTCTCCAAAGATGTCCTTCAGTTTCCTCTCTTCCTGGAAGTTTCCCAGCAGGAGTACACTTCCTCTGGGCTGGAAAATGATAGTTTACAAGAAGCCCCTATTTAAAATGTGTTCTATTCCACAGAGGGAAAGAAGGGCCACACATACTTCTCTCTGTATTAGTTTTTCACACCTGAGCAGATTAAATTTGAACTCTTAGAGGTCTGATATTTAGGGGATGAGATGGTTATACGGTAGAAAAATTGGACACAAGGAGGAGATGATAGGAAATGGCAGTTAGAGGTCCCAAGGACATTCTAAGGGACTTTCTAATGGAGCATCCCCATGAGGGAATGTCCTGGTGGGCAGCCAGTATGGAGAGTGCCAGGTGGCAGAGCAGCCAGAATGGCATCCAACGTTCTCACTTCACAATCTGCCTTTTGCTGGCTCCAGAGCATGGCCTTGGATGATTTCTTTTATCCTTCAGCTCTCTTAGGAAGTGGGGCTGAGCTAACATGGCAGAATAAGATGGCCATCTTGTCTGCCCACTTTGTCATTCTGCTCAGAAATTGCATCCGTTATGCCTTGGGGTTCCCTGCCTTCATTACCGCAGTCTTCATTTTATCTCCCACAACATACAGTGCCCTCTCACGGCTTGTGCAAAAGGAAGTGCCTGTGTGTCTCACTTGTCAGTGAATCGTACATGTTCTAGAAGAAAAAAAAAAAGTGATTCTGTTAATGAGACTTGACAGGAAAGGAGGAATTTACACATGCTGCTCTGTTTGAAGGGAGAGGAGATGCACTGAAGCCGCTTTAATGAAAGCAGAAGTCTGAAGTTACCTCTACAGAGCTTTATTTATTTTCTCAAAGTCTAAAATATACCTCAGGGTTTGGTGTGTTTCTTCTTCTGAGACTGGTGGGTAGAACTCTTCTTGGAATGGCAGTGAGTCACATCAGGGTGCAGGTACGAGAAAAAAGCATTAATGCCAGGGACCCATCTCTTCCTTGTTAGCTACACACCTCAGCTGCTGGGGGCTGTGCTGCCCATCAGCTCTGTGTGTGTGGCCAAGTGACTTTCTGAGAGTTATAAATCAGCGATGAGCAATGGGAAAAGCAGACGGCGAGTTGAATGCATCCTCCACATCTCTGTCTTATGACTGGCTGGAGTCCATGTGCAATTTTGAAAAGGATGTTTGAAAAGGATATTCATCATTTTAAATTACTCCATGGGAGCTTTGCAGTTCATAACGTGCCTCTCAGCTACTTCTCAGAGATGGGTTTGCCTTGATGCAGTTGGCAATTTCATAACGGCAAAAGGGCAACTTGGGGTGTGAGGCTAGAAAAGCTGATTTTGAAATAATTAGCAAGAAATAAGGTTGGAAAAGAGGGTAAAGGGAGCTCCGGAGCTAAAATATTTGGACTGAATTCTACCCTCATAATATCTGGCACTGGGAATTCCCAGTGTCTGCCAATAGTTTTGCTGTCTGTGCCTCAGTCCAACTCTGAAATACTGTTGGGAAAAAATCTACTTAGGCATGAGCCTTGAGATAATGAAAATATATTTACTCTTGTGGAATAATAGTTAAAAAACCAGAAGTATAATAGTTGAACAATACTAGAGTTGATCATCTACAAGGAAATCGTGATTGAAGTGGTTCTGAACCAAACACATCTGCTGTGCTCTTTGCATTATTTTGTGGCTTAGCCTGAAGGAATCCTCTCAGGAGTGTTATCTGTTGTGTTGTGTGAGTGGTGCTGACTGTCAAGCGGAGAGTCGGTGTGTTGACACCACCACCCCAGACATCCAGGTGAAAACAAATTAGCAGTCAGCAGCCTGGGAAAATCGGCATTTTGAACAAATGTGCTCTAGAGAAAGAAGAGGGAACCGAATTGGATTTTGATTCAGCACAATAAATATGAGCAGAGAATTATGTGTACAGAATAGGAAAGTGTGAGATTTCCTCAAACCCTGCAGAGGGAGTCTAAAATATACCTCAGGGTTTGGTGTGTTTCTTCTTCTGAGACTGGTGGGTAGAACTCTTCTTGGAATGGCAGTGAGTCACATCAGGGTGCAGGTACGAGAAAAAAGCATTAATGCCAGGGACCCATCTCTTCCTTGTTAGCTACACACCTCAGCTGCTGGGGGCTGTGCTGCCCATCAGCTCTGTGTGTGTGGCCAAGTGACTTTCTGAGAGTTATAAATCAGCGATGAGCAATGGGAAAAGCAGACGGCGAGTTGAATGCATCCTCCACATCTCTGTCTTATGACTGGCTGGAGTCCATGTGCAATTTTGAAAAGGATGTTTGAAAAGGATATTCATCATTTTAAATTACTCCATGGGAGCTTTGCAGTTCATAACGTGCCTCTCAGCTACTTCTCAGAGATGGGTTTGCCTTGATGCAGTTGGCAATTTCATAACGGCAAAAGGGCAACTTGGGGTGTGAGGCTAGAAAAGCTGATTTTGAAATAATTAGCAAGAAATAAGGTTGGAAAAGAGGGTAAAGGGAGCTCCGGAGCTAAAATATTTGGACTGAATTCTACCCTCATAATATCTGGCACTGGGAATTCCCAGTGTCTGCCAATAGTTTTGCTGTCTGTGCCTCAGTCCAACTCTGAAATACTGTTGGGAAAAAATCTACTTAGGCATGAGCCTTGAGATAATGAAAATATATTTACTCTTGTGGAATAATAGTTAAAAAACCAGAAGTATAATAGTTGAACAATACTAGAGTTGATCATCTACAAGGAAATCGTGATTGAAGTGGTTCCGAACCAAACACATCTGCTGTGCTCTTTGCATTATTTTGTGGCTTAGCCTGAAGGAATCCTCTCAGGAGTGTTATCTGTTGTGTTGTGTGAGTGGTGCTGACTGTCAAGCGGAGAGTCGGTGTGTTGACACCACCACCCCAGACATCCAGGTGAAAACAAATTAGCAGTCAGCAGCCTGGGAAAATCGGCATTTTGAACAAATGTGCTCTAGAGAAAGAAGAGAGGGAACCGGAATTGGATTTTGATTCAGCACAATAAATATGAGCAGAGAATTATGTGTACAGAATAGGAAAGTGTGAGATTTCCTCAAACCCTGCAGAGGGAGGGGCAGAAAGAGCTGCAGATCCCACAGGACTGCTGTTGTAGAGTGGGCTCTATTTTTCAAATGTTAAAATGTCTTTTAGAAAACCTCCAGAAGAGATTTCTGTGCAAAGCACATGTAGTACAAGTTGGGAAATGGTGCTGTAAACGCATAAATACAGTAATTGTATTTTCACCTCTTGTACTGATAATCAAGGTGCATAAAAAGAGAGAATTTTCCCTGAATAGTGCCTTGCAGTGTAAACCTCTTAAATATGGTTGTTCTGTTAGTCGACGCAACCTTTCTGAGCATCTCCTGTGTGTCAGGAGCTTGTCCACAGTCATGAACAAGATAGACTTGAAGTGCAGTAGACCCCCTACAGTGTACAAAAATTCCCATCTTGCCTTTATCTGGTTTTCTTCTTTCCTTTTCTTAAAATAAATTTTATTTCCTGTTCTCTTATTCTCTTTCTCTTGGTTTTCCTTTACCTATGTCATCATGTACTCCCACTTAGATTTCATCTAGTTCTGCCAACCAGGGGCCCTACAGCTTTTCACAGTTGATCATACACTTTTGTCCTCACTTCTTATTTTTCCTCCTCTGAGATTTCAGGAGTCCTCACTCCAGTGGGATTCAAAGTCGGTGCACATAAGGTACAGGAAGACTTTCCACAATAGAATTTGTGCAAAAAAACAGTTTTAAGGAAAACTTCAACTTTGTACCAATTATTTTTCTTAAAGTGACCACGTTGAGGATTCACAGGCATTTCTAATACCCTTTCTTCTACTAAACATGAGAAAGATGTGTACCTCACTGATCACTAATCTGACTGTGGGAAATAGGAATATAACCGATGGCCTATATTTGCTATAACTTAATCTTGAAACAAGTAAATTCACCTGTGGATGAAATAATTTAAAGAAAGTGTCCTTATTCACCTTATTGGGCTTCCCAGGTGACATTAGTGGTAAATAATCCTCCTGACAATATGGAGACAGAGAGACATGGATTCAATCCCTGGGTGGGGAAGATCCTCTGGAGTAGGAAATGGCAACCTGCTCTAGTATTCTTGCTTGGAAAATCCCATGGACAGAGGAGCCTGGCTGGCTGCAAAAGTGCACGTGTGGCAAAGAGTTGGACACGACTGAGCATCTGACCATACACATTAACCTTATAAGATAACTTTTAATAAAACGTTAGTTTTTATGTTTAATCGTTCTTTTTTCTAAACCGTTCTTTTTATTTATTGGTTTTCGCTGCTGCCACAGGCTCTCCTCTAGTTGCAGGGAGTGGGGGCTACTCTCTAGTTGAGGTGAGCAGGCTTCTTGTTGTGGTCACTTCTCTTGTTGTGGAACTCAGGCTCTAGGGCACACGGGCTTCAGTAGTTGCGGCACATGGGCTCAGTAGTTGTGGCTCTGAGGCTCTAGAGCACAGGCTCAATAGTTGTGGCTCACAGGCTTAGTTGCTCCACAGCATGTGGGATCTTCTTGGATCAGGGATCGAACTCGTGTCTCCTACATTGGCAGGCAAACTCTTTACCACTGAGCTACCATGGAAACCCTGTTTAATTGTTATTTATAAATTTTTTAAATAAATGTATGTTTTGGTAAAAAGCTTTAGTATATAAAATTATTTTTCAGTTATACATTAATTACAGTTATAATATTAATCTAGAAGACAATTTTTAACGCTTAGAGCCTTATGCTTATAGAAGATGTAAAACTTTACACTATTACTTCAGTTCATATATAGTTGACCCTTGAACAGTGAAGGATTGGAGCACCACCTCCCCACAGACTTTTGAGTTTAACCTACACTTGGCCTTCCTAAAGTACTGTAGCATTTACTATTGAAAAACTTCTGTGTGTAAATAGACCTGAGCTGTTCAAACCTGTGTTAGTCATGGGCAGCTCTATGTTTGTTGCAGAGAAATGTGTGAGGATGATTGAAAAAAAAGCTTGTGACTATCAAAATATATTATAAAATTCATTTTCCAGGGATGTTATGTGGACCAGAAGAAGAGATTCAAACAGAAAGGAAGATGTAAAATTTTAATTTAAGAAGTCCTTTTATATAGTTTTAAATAGATTCTGATGGGTTCCAAATTTATATGGTATTATATATGAAATTCCTTGATTACTGCTATAGACTGAATGTTTGTGTTCCCTCAAAATTTATAAGTTGAAAACTAATCCTCAGTGTAATGGCATTTGGAACATTAACCCATCACTGTGGCACTGATCACTTACTCATCTGTGGTATTGGTTAGACAAGGATGAGAGGAAGAGGAGAAATGTTCTGATCCTTAGAAAAAGCCATACCTTGAAATTTCAGCAGGAAAATGAGTACATACAATGCAAATTGAAGAACACAGATGTAGGACAAAGCTAAGCAAACATTCTGTGAATGGCCAAATAATTCTTACTTTAAGCTTTTCAGGCTGCGTGCCAGAGTTTTTGTGACGATTCCATCTCTGCTTTTGGAAGCAGTTGAAGATCATATGTAACAGGTGGGCCTAACTGTGTTCGAATAGATGCTTATTTATAAAAGCAGACAGTGGGATGGATTTATCCGACTCCTAGTATAATACCTGATCCATGACCCACAAAAAGCCTGATGCTGTATTGGGCAGCAGTTGAATCGTGAAGTTACCTAAAGGGAATATTTGCCTCATATTGTCAAGATGCAGACATCTGACTTGATCCTTTTCCCTTCACTGAAGACTAAGATTCTCAGATCTTTTGGTGTCCCCACAATGTAGCAGCTGGCCTCTCCCAGGTTTTCTGAGAGAGAGCAAGGAGGAAACCACAATGCCTTTAGGAACTAAGTCACATATTGTCACTTTTGTCACATTCTGTTTGCTAGAAATGAGTCATGAAGTCTGACCCTCAGAAAAAGAGGAATACAGATGGCCAAAAAAATACATGAAAAGGTATTCAGCATTGCTAATTGTTAGAGAAATGCAAGTCAAAACTACACTGAGGTATCACCTCACATTAATCAAAATGCCATCATAAAGAGACTACAAATAATAAGTTAGGAGTTTGTGATAAATATGGGCTTCCTTGATGGCTCAGATGGTAAAGAATCTAGGTTTGCTCTCTGGATCAGAAAGATCCCTTAAAGGAGAAAATGTAAAATTTTAATTTAAGAAGTCCTTTTATATAGTTTTAAATAGATTCTGATGGGTTCCAAATTTATATGGTATTATATATGAAATTCCTTGATTACTGCTATAGACTGAATGTTTGTGTTCCCTCAAAATTTATAAGTTGAAAACTAATCCTCAGTGTAATGGCATTTGGAACATTAACCCATCACTGTGGCACTGATCACTTACTCATCTGTGGTATTGGTTAGACAAGGATGAGAGGAAGAGGAGAAATGTTCTGATCCTTAGAAAAAGCCATACCTTGAAATTTCAGCAGGAAAATGAGTACATACAATGCAAATTGAAGAACACAGATGTAGGACAAAGCTAAGCAAACATTCTGTGAATGGCCAAATAATTCTTACTTTAAGCTTTTCAGGCTGCGTGCCAGAGTTTTTGTGACGATTCCATCTCTGCTTTTGGAAGCAGTTGAAGATCATATGTAACAGGTGGGCCTAACTGTGTTCGAATAGATGCTTATTTATAAAAGCAGACAGTGGGATGGATTTATCCGACTCCTAGTATAATACCTGATCCATGACCCACAAAAAGCCTGATGCTGTATTGGGCAGCAGTTGAATCGTGAAGTTACCTAAAGGGAATATTTGCCTCATATTGTCAAGATGCAGACATCTGACTTGATCCTTTTCCCTTCACTGAAGACTAAGATTCTCAGATCTTTTGGTGTCCCCACAATGTAGCAGCTGGCCTCTCCCAGGTTTTCTGAGAGAGAGCAAGGAGGAAACCACAATGCCTTTAGGAACTAAGTCACATATTGTCACTTTTGTCACATTCTGTTTGCTAGAAATGAGTCATGAAGTCTGACCCTCAGAAAAAGAGGAATACAGATGGCCAAAAAAATACATGAAAAGGTATTCAGCATTGCTAATTGTTAGAGAAATGCAAGTCAAAACTACACTGAGGTATCACCTCACATTAATCAAAATGCCATCATAAAGAGACTACAAATAATAAGTTAGGAGTTTGTGATAAATATGGGCTTCCTTGATGGCTCAGATGGTAAAGAATCTAGGTTTGCTCTCTGGATCAGAAAGATCCCTTGGAGAAAGGAATGGCTACCCACACCAGTATTCTTGCCTGGAGAATTCCATGGACAGAGGAGCCTGGTGGGCTACAGTCCGTGGGAAGGAAAAGAGTCAAATATGACTGAGCGACTAATGGTTTCAATTATTTTGAGGATTAACATATATACACTACTATATATAAAACAGATAACCAACAAGGACCTACTGCATAGTACAGAGAACTATACTCAATATTTTGTGATAGCCTATAATGGAAATTAATTTGAAAAAGAATAGATATTCATATATGTATAACTGAATCACTTTGCTTTCCACCTGAAACTAACACAATATTGCAAATCAACTATACTTCAATTAAAAAAAAAGTCTGGGGCTTCCCCTGGTGGTCCAGTGGATAAGGACACCGCCTTGCAGCGCAAGGGGCGCCGGTTCGATCCCTGGCCTGGGAAGATCCCACGTGCCGTGGAGCGGCTGGACTGATGTGTCCAATCACCGAGCTGGAGCTCTGGAGCGCATGCGCCCAGAGCCGGTGCTCTGCAACAGACGCCACCGCGATAGGAGGCCCACAGGAGCCAAAGAACAAAGACGGATGAAAATAGAGAAGCGAAAGACTAATAGAAGTGGCCCGCCCGCTCCCCTCCATCCCCAACCTGACCCCCGCCCAAAAATAAAAAAAAAAAATAATAATAAAAAAAAAAAGTCTGACCCTCAGACTACAACTTTTAAGGGGAGGACTGTCAGACAATCTGTGAACATATTTTAAAGCCACTACGAAGCTGTTGTGATGTCTTGTTTTGGTTGATAATGTTTTAAGAAATCTCAGATATATACTTAAAAAAGGGAATATTTTAATAACCTTCTCAGATGCTTCATGGCTATTCTTAGCTGCAACACCGAATGTTGGTTTCTTAAAGGTGAGTTGCATTATAGAATCTGAAGCCATACCCATGATCTTTTCAAATTCTGTTACATTAAAATTTATTGGTTTGTTTTGTCCTTTGAATCAGTACTTTACCCATATATCTTGTAATATGATGCGTTTTGTAACATGAGGCATTGGTCATTTGGAATATTGATTCACTGAATTATGTAGCTCTTTCAAATGTTGGCATATTGTAAAATATTTTATTTGTTAATGTTACTAATCATCAGAAAAGTCTTTGAGCATTGGAAAGCTGCCAAGTTTACACTGGCAGATACAATTTTTCTAAAATCCTCATTTTCACCGCACAGCTTGACTATTATCCTTGGCAACAAAACTGTCAGTAGTTTTCCTTGAAGCGACAGTCTCATTGGTTCATTGTTGAGAAAATTTCTGCCAAATACTCAAGTCTAAATAAACATGATTTCTTCACTGATTCAAGTAAAAATGGCAGTCTCTGGAGAATGTGGCTTGGTCAGCTCACAGCTCAAACAACTAAGTGCTTTTCTTTTTGAAAAATATGTGGTAGAGGTACTTTTTGGATACTTCCTATTTCATCAGATTATAAACAATAAGATACACACAAGACTGATATTTAATAAAGTTAATAATTTGTATTGCTTCATAATGGTGAAACTGTTGGTCTGGCATTTTGTTTTCCTCCTGCCGGTGAGTGTCAGTGAAGGACAATGCATATTATAGTAGCTCTCTGATTTCAGATGGGACTAGTACCGTTTTGGGCCACTGCCTTGATTTGTGTTTAGCCACCACCAGTTTTACCCATCATTGCTTTTGCACCATTGATGCAAAATGGCACGATGAAAAAGGCAAAAATGCCCCAGTATTATTATTAAAATAGGTTTGAGTTTATACTCAAAAGTGACTTCAGTGACCCTCAGGGGCACACAGCACGTACTTGGAGTACAGCTGTTCTAAGGCCTGGCAGAAAGCCAGTTTCTCCAGAGGAAGTCAGTGAATCTTCTCCTAAGATTTAACCTTGATCTTCTGTTTCCCTGTCTCCACGCCTCCCCGTCCTCCATCTCCCACAACCATTGCCTTTACCAATTAAGCTGAGTAGTTGTACTTGTGTTTGCAGAAGAGTCTGTCTTCTGACTTCTTAAGTTTTGTGAAGAATATTAGGCAAATATTTTCTTTAAATGTTGAAAGTTTATCTCGTTCAGATGTTAGAAGTTACCTTAAAATGATTTATTTTAAAAAGTAACCATTTTAACTCCTGTGGAGGACTGCCATATTCTTCTTATTAACACTGGTGAATTTTCCGGAGTATACAACATATTAGTAAGTCATGAAGCTGAAAGTGAGAGAAGTATGTTTTCCTAATTGGGTCCTGATCATTTATGTCCTCTTAGCCCACCTTTTGCCAGGATAATTGATGAGTATCAGTGACTTGTGGATCACTGTTGAAGTGAATCCGTGTTCAAGTCGTGATGCCTTAGCTCAGCAGCAGAGTCAGCATAATGCATGGTGTCCAGAGGGCCCAGTGATCCTTTGATACCTTTTTTTTTCCTTTTTCTCACACTATCTTGAATCTGTGCACACATTATTTGTCACTGGTTGCTGAATTTTGTCAGTGTGTCTGAACTCTGTTTCTGCAGAGAGGTTTCAAGTATAAAGGAGAATCAAAATGGAGTCAGTGTTGACAAATAAGCCATCTAGAATAGAGCTGGGAGGCCACAGAAGAAGTGTGATGCAAGCCCTGCTCAACCCAGATGAAATCTGAACTTGGACCCACTTCTAATCTTTTTTTTTCTTTCATAATTAAAATAGTTTTATTAACTTGCTGCTTATCAACCCTACTGATACAATAGTTTAATAAATAAATGTGACTTTTCAGAATTAGGTGCGCTAATCTCACATGTCTTCTCCTCTTAGGATTTTAATTAATTGGATCGTAAAATAGGTTTGAGTTTATACTCAAAAGTGACTTCAGTGACCCTCAGGGGCACACAGCACGTACTTGGAGTACAGCTGTTCTAAGGCCTGGCAGAAAGCCAGTTTCTCCAGAGGAAGTCAGTGAATCTTCTCCTAAGATTTAACCTTGATCTTCTGTTTCCCTGTCTCCACGCCTCCCCGTCCTCCATCTCCCACAACCATTGCCTTTACCAATTAAGCTGAGTAGTTGTACTTGTGTTTGCAGAAGAGTCTGTCTTCTGACTTCTTAAGTTTTGTGAAGAATATTAGGCAAATATTTTCTTTAAATGTTGAAAGTTTATCTCGTTCAGATGTTAGAAGTTACCTTAAAATGATTTATTTTAAAAAGTAACCATTTTAACTCCTGTGGAGGACTGCCATATTCTTCTTATTAACACTGGTGAATTTTCCGGAGTATACAACATATTAGTAAGTCATGAAGCTGAAAGTGAGAGAAGTATGTTTTCCTAATTGGGTCCTGATCATTTATGTCCTCTTAGCCCACCTTTTGCCAGGATAATTGATGAGTATCAGTGACTTGTGGATCACTGTTGAAGTGAATCCGTGTTCAAGTCGTGATGCCTTAGCTCAGCAGCAGAGTCAGCATAATGCATGGTGTCCAGAGGGCCCAGTGATCCTTTGATACCTTTTTTTTTCCCTTTTCTCACACTATCTTGAATCTGTGCACACATTATTTGTCACTGGTTGCTGAATTTTGTCAGTGTGTCTGAACTCTGTTTCTGCAGAGAGGTTTCAAGTATAAAGGAGAATCAAAATGGAGTCAGTGTTGACAAATAAGCCATCTAGAATAGAGCTGGGAGGCCACAGAAGAAGTGTGATGCAAGCCCTGCTCAACCCAGATGAAATCTGAACTTGGACCCACTTCTAATCTTTTTTTTTCTTTCATAATTAAAATAGTTTTATTAACTTGCTGCTTATCAACCCTACTGATACAATAGTTTAATAAATAAATGTGACTTTTTTCAGAATTAGGTGCGCTAATCTCACATGTCTTCTCCTCTTAGGATTTTAATTAATTGGATGCCGTAAATATTGGAATGGTTGTTAGTGCTTTAAGTGTATTTTTAAAAATGAAACATCTTTTTGAATACTTACATTTTCTTTTCTTTTCTTTCTTTTTTTTTTTTTTTAGCCTTTTTTTTAATTTTTTATTTTTTTATTCTTTATTTTAAAGGTTTTACAGAGTTGTGTTGTTCACAGACATGTATGTTCCCAGATCAGTCATATGCATATCCATGGTCCCCACCCCCCCAGGTCCCCCCATCCCACCCCTCCAGACCTTCGCCCCAAGCCATTGTAAGCACTCCTATTCCCTTAGCACTATGACACCACCTATCTTTTCCACACATAACAGTATAGGTTTCCATGTTACTCCCTCCATGCTTCCCCCTCCCTATTTCTTCTCCACAATGTCCCTATGTCTATGCTCTGTTTTACCATGAGTTCCTTACGTGTGTTATCAAGACCGTCCTACTAGATTCCATATATGTGTGTTACTATACTGTATTTGACTTTCTCTTTTTGACTTACTTCACTTTTTATGATAGGTTCTAGAGCCAGCCACTTCATTAGGACTGAGTCTTCTGCATTTCTTTTAACAGCTGAGTAGTATTTCATTGTATATATGCACCAGAGCTTCTGTATCCATTCATTCGTCCATGGATGTCTAGGTTGCTTCCAAGTTCTGGCTATTGTATAGAGAGCTGCAATGAACATTGGGGTACAGGTGCTTCTTTCAGTTTTGATTTCATCAGGATATAAGCCTAATAGTGGGATTGCTGGGTCGTAGGGTGCTTCTATTTTTAGTTTTTTAAGGCCCTCTGCCATGGGTACGTATGCTAGAGAGGTTTCAAGTATAAAGGAGAATCAAAATGGAGTCAGTGTTGACAAATAAGCCATCTAGAATAGAGCTGGGAGGCCACAGAAGAAGTGTGATGCAAGCCCTGCTCAACCCAGATGAAATCTGAACTTGGACCCACTTCTAATCTTTTTTTTTCTTTCATAATTAAAATAGTTTTATTAACTTGCTGCTTATCAACCCTACTGATACAATAGTTTAATAAATAAATGTGACTTTTCAGAATTAGGTGCGCTAATCTCACATGTCTTCTCCTCTTAGGATTTTAATTAATTGGATGCCGTAAATATTGGAATGGTTGTTAGTGCTTTAAGTGTATTTTTAAAAATGAAACATCTTTTTGAATACTTACATTTTCTTTTCTTTTCTTTCTTTTTTTTTTTTTTAATTTTTATTTTTTATTCTATATTTTAAAGGTTTTACAGAGTTGTGTTGTTCACAGACATGTATGTTCCCAGATCAGTCATATGCATATCCATGGTCCCACCACCCCCCAGTTCACCCCATCCCACCCCTCCAGACCTTCGCCCCAAGCCATTGTAAGCACTCCTATTCCCTTAGCACTATGACACCACCTATCTTTTCCACACATAACAGTATAGGTTTCCATGTTACTCCCTCCATGCTTCCCCCTCCCTATTTCTTCTCCACAATGTCCCTATGTCTATGCTCTGTTTTACCATGAGTTCCTTACGTGTGTTATCAAGACCGTCCTACTAGATTCCATATATGTGTGTTACTATACTGTATTTGACTTTCTCTTTTTGACTTACTTCACTTTTTATGATAGGTTCTAGAGCCAGCCACTTCATTAGGACTGAGTCTTCTGCATTTCTTTTAACAGCTGAGTAGTATTTCATTGTATATATGCACCAGAGCTTCTGTATCCATTCATTCGTCCATGGATGTCTAGGTTGCTTCCAAGTTCTGGCTATTGTATAGAGAGCTGCAATGAACATTGGGGTACAGGTGCTTCTTTCAGTTTTGATTTCATCAGGATATAAGCCTAATAGTGGGATTGCTGGGTCGTAGGGTGCTTCTATTTTTAGTTTTTTAAGGCATCTCCATACTGTCTTCCATAGAGGCTGTATCAATTGACATTCCCACCAGCAATGCAACAGGGTTCCCTTTTCTCCGCACCCTCTCCAGCATTTATTGTCTGCAGATTTTTTGATGATGGCCATTCTGACGAGTGTGAGGTGGTATCTCATTGTAGTTTTAATTTGCATTTCTCTAATAATAAGCGAGGTTGAGCATCGTTTCATGTGCTTTTGGGCCATCTGTATGTCCTCTTTGGAGAGGCGTCTCTTTAGATCTTTTTCCCATTTTTTGATTGGTTGTTCGTTTTCCCTGTGCTGAGTTGTCTGAGTTGCTTGTAGATTTTGGAGATTAATTCTTTGTCTGTTGTTTCATTTGCTATGATTTTCTCCCACTCTGTGGGCTGTCTGTTCAGCTTTTTTGTAATTTCTTTTGCTGTACAAAAGCTTTTAAGTTTCATGAGGTCCCACATGTTCATTTTTCTTTTCAGTTCCGCTATTTTAGTTGGTGGGTCAGAGAAGATCTTGCTTTGATTGATGTCCTTGAGGGTTTTGCCTATATTCTTCCCTAAGAGTTTGATGGTTTCTGGTCTTACATTTAGGTCTTGAATCCATTTTGAGTTGATCTTAGTGTATTGTGTCAGGGAATGTTCCAACTTCATTTTTTTGCATGTAGCTGTCCAATTCTCTCAGCACCACTTGTTGAAGAGGCTGTCTTTGTCCCATTTTATATGTTTGCCTCCTTTGTCAAAAATAAGGTACCCATAGGTGCATGGGTTTATCTCTGGGTTCTCTATCTTGTTCCATTGGTCTATAGTTCTGTTTTTGTGCCAGTACCATACTGTCTTGGTGACTGTTGCTTTGTAGTAGAGTCTGAAGTTAGGGAGGCTGATTCCTCTAGCTCCGTTTTTCTTTCTCAGGATTGCTTTGGCTATTCGAGGTCTTTTGTGTTTCCATATGAACTGTGTTATTCTTTGGTCTAGTTCTGTGAAAAATGTCAATGGAAGTTGGATAGGTATTGCATTGAATCTGTAGATGATATTTGGTAGCATGGTCATTTTCACAATATTGATTCTTCCGACCCAGGAACATGGAATATCTCTCTATCTGTTTAAGTCTTCTTTAATGTCTTCCATAGAGGCTGTATCAATTGACATTCCCACCAGCAATGCAACAGGGTTCCCTTTTCTCCGCACCCTCTCCAGCATTTATTGTCTGCAGATTTTTTGATGATGGCCATTCTGACGAGTGTGAGGTGGTATCTCATTGTAGTTTTAATTTGCATTTCTCTAATAATAAGCGAGGTTGAGCATCGTTTCATGTGCT
The DNA here is from genome assembly GCA_022376925.1 of Tragulus kanchil. Lineage (NCBI taxonomy): Eukaryota > Metazoa > Chordata > Mammalia > Artiodactyla > Tragulidae > Tragulus > Tragulus kanchil. Next base: position 67,283,445 of record JAIOJX010000003.1, on the reverse strand, counting down.
TTTGGGCCATCTGTATGTCCTCTTTGGAGAGGCGTCTCTTTAGATCTTTTTCCCATTTTTTGATTGGTTGTTCGTTTTCCCTGTGCTGAGTTGTCTGAGTTGCTTGTAGATTTTGGAGATTAATTCTTTGTCTGTTGTTTCATTTGCTATGATTTTCTCCCACTCTGTGGGCTGTCTGTTCAGCTTTTTTGTAATTTCTTTTGCTGTACAAAAGCTTTTAAGTTTCATGAGGTCCCACATGTTCTTTTTTCTTTTCAGTTCCGCTATTTTAGTTGGTGGGTCAGAGAAGATCTTGCTTTGATTGATGTCCTTGAGGGTTTTGCCTATATTCTTCCCTAAGAGTTTGATGGTTTCTGGTCTTACATTTAGGTCTTGAATCCATTTTGAGTTGATCTTAGTGTATTGTGTCAGGGAATGTTCCAACTTCATTTTTTTGCATGTAGCTGTCCAATTCTCTCAGCACCACTTGTTGAAGAGGCTGTCTTTGTCCCATTTTATATGTTTGCCTCCTTTGTCAAAAATAAGGTACCCATAGGTGCATGGGTTTATCTCTGGGTTCTCTATCTTGTTCCATTGGTCTATAGTTCTGTTTTTGTGCCAGTACCATACTGTCTTGGTGACTGTTGCTTTGTAGTAGAGTCTGAAGTTAGGGAGGCTGATTCCTCTAGCTCCGTTTTTCTTTCTCAGGATTGCTTTGGCTATTCGAGGTCTTTTGTGTTTCCATATGAACTGTGTTATTCTTTGGTCTAGTTCTGTGAAAAATGTCAATGGAAGTTGGATAGGTATTGCATTGAATCTGTAGATGATATTTGGTAGCATGGTCATTTTCACAATATTGATTCTTCCGACCCAGGAACATGGAATATCTCTCTATCTGTTTAAGTCTTCTTTAATTTCTTTCATGAGTGTGTTGTAATTTTCTGTGTACAGTTCTTTTATTTCTTTGGGTAGGTTTATTCCTAGATATTTGATTCTTTTGGTTGCAATGGTGAAGGGGACTTCCCACTTCTAATCTTGATGTAGACATCCAGAACGTCAATCCAATGACCCAGAAACTCAAGATACATATCTGACCCTTGAAAGTGAATGTGTTAATCAATCAGTTGTGTCCAACTCTTTGTGACCCCTTGGACTGCCTGCCAGGCACCTCTGTCCGTGGGATTCTCGAAGCAACAATACTGGGGTTGGTAGCCTTTCTCTTCTCCAGGGAATCTTCCTGACCCCAGGAATGAACGCACGTGTTCTGCATTGCAGGCAGATTCTTTACTATCTGAGTCACCAGTAAAGCCCTTACTCTAAAATAATTTGTGACAGCCTACCCCTTACAGCAAGTATTTCCTTTTTCTGCATCAGGGGCAATCACAGTTTTTGAACAACCCTGTGGCTTTTGCCTCAATAAACCCCAGACTCTTTTCTATTCTCCAGAAACACTTTAAACAGTTTTACCAGAGTCTGTGTCTGCTGAATTACGATTCTTAAGACCCCTAAATAAAGCTCTTCTTTTTAGCCTTGATACTATCCTGTTGAAATATTGTTCAATGAAGGATAGATTATGCCTTTTTGCTTAACTTTTACTGTAGGTGTGTTAGAACCTCATGCAGTCCCTACAGAAGTTTCCTACTTGGTAACAAGATGGGAATTAACATCTGCTTATTCATTTTTATTGCACTGATCCACCTATTGTTTCAAGAGTCCGTAGTGCTACATCTAAATTAGGGCTCTCATTTATCCCCGAGGCTTAGTGTCACATCATTAACTCCCAGTATCCAAATGATGATTTATGCAGACTATTTGGCTACATTACATTGAGGGCCTTAGTGTTAGCTAATGGAACGCTGTTAGGAAATGTCAATTACAAAGATTCTTTGCAATAGATTTCCTTAGTAATGAAATCCTTCTTGCTGTTGGGCAGGGGCAGATCTAGGTTTTATAGGGCCTGAAATTCACATGATTTGGGGGTCCCTCTAAGAAAAACAAAATTATAAAAGAGATCTTAGTTAAAATGAGAAAATAAATCACAACAAATTATGGAAGGCTTGGAGATTCAGAGGTCTCTTTAGGCACATCAGAAATGAACACGTCGGGATGCTCCCTGATTAGAACCTGGCTTGTTGGCCCCTCCTAACACACCAGGACATTCACAGCTTGTAGCATTCATAATTCTGTGCAAGGAGGAGCCCCAAAGAGTCAGGCTCGTTAACTTCACTGTGGATCCACCTTGGCATCGGGAGAACTCTCTGTTCCAGACACTGCCACCTTTCAAATCCCTTTGTCAATCCAACTGTTTTTCAAGTGACTCTAAATCAGACAAAGTAGAATCCTGAAGTAAGTCGAAGGGACAAAGATGCTTAGGTTCTTGCTTTTCATTAAGCATTTAAAATGTCATTATAAAATGTCATTTTAAAGACCTGCTTATTCTAAAATTATATTTCACATTATTAGACAAGGAAACCTCCCAGAGTGAGCCAAATACCATCTTTGTCTATAGGAAGCTGATAGCTGTTACCTTTTTTTTTTGCATCAGGGGCAATCACAGTTTTTGAACAACCCTGTGGCTTTTGCCTCAATAAACCCCAGACTCTTTTCTATTCTCCAGAAACACTTTAAACAGTTTTACCAGAGTCTGTGTCTGCTGAATTACGATTCTTAAGACCCCTAAATAAAGCTCTTCTTTTAGCCTTGATACTATCCTGTTGAAATATTGTTCAATGAAGGATAGATTATGCCTTTTTGCTTAACTTTTACTGTAGGTGTGTTAGAACCTCATGCAGTCCCTACAGAAGTTTCCTACTTGGTAACAAGATGGGAATTAACATCTGCTTATTCATTTTTATTGCACTGATCCACCTATTGTTTCAAGAGTCCGTAGTGCTACATCTAAATTAGGGCTCTCATTTATCCCCGAGGCTTAGTGTCACATCATTAACTCCCAGTATCCAAATGATGATTTATGCAGACTATTTGGCTACATTACATTGAGGGCCTTAGTGTTAGCTAATGGAACGCTGTTAGGAAATGTCAATTACAAAGATTCTTTGCAATAGATTTCCTTAGTAATGAAATCCTTCTTGCTGTTGGGCAGGGGCAGATCTAGGTTTTATAGGGCCTGAAATTCACATGATTTGGGGGTCCCTCTAAGAAAAACAAAATTATAAAAGAGATCTTAGTTAAAATGAGAAAATAAATCACAACAAATTATGGAAGGCTTGGAGATTCAGAGGTCTCTTTAGGCACATCAGAAATGAACACGTCGGGATGCTCCCTGATTAGAACCTGGCTTGTTGGCCCCTCCTAACACACCAGGACATTCACAGCTTGTAGCATTCATAATTCTGTGCAAGGAGGAGCCCCAAAGAGTCAGGCTCGTTAACTTCACTGTGGATCCACCTTGGCATCGGGAGAACTCTCTGTTCCAGACACTGCCACCTTTCAAATCCCTTTGTCAATCCAACTGTTTTTCAAGTGACTCTAAATCAGACAAAGTAGAATCCTGAAGTAAGTCGAAGGGACAAAGATGCTTAGGTTCTTGCTTTTCATTAAGCATTTAAAATGTCATTATAAAATGTCATTTTAAAGACCTGCTTATTCTAAAATTATATTTCACATTATTAGACAAGGAAACCTCCCAGAGTGAGCCAAATACCATCTTTGTCTATAGGAAGCTGATAGCTGTTACTGAAAGGAAATTCTACAAATTTCACAAACCCACCTCATGACTCCTGTGAATTTTTTAAAGAGGTCTTCCCCTTAGGAAGGCAACTTGAGAGGCAACATTTTAATGAGCTCCACTGGAGATCAGGTAATTCATTATCCCAAATATCATATTTATTATATCAGTAGATTTATATGCTAATAAAAGGGCAAATCCCTGTGCATATATTTTATAGTGAAGGAAGCATGAAATTAGAGTGATGTCAGTTAAAACAGCAGTAGAGATGTGTAAGAGTGATCTTTTAAAATATGCAGCAAGGTGGTCTTTTATAAAGGATTTTCTTCTTTTTGTCTGCCAAGGTTATTTAGCGATATCCTCTCTTCTCCAGGGTATCACTTACTTCAGTAAATGCATGAGTAGACATAAGAAAATTGAAAAAAAAAAAAAGGTCTCCAGAAAAATTGGTGAAAACATTATATTGTATAAATACTAGAAGTAATAGATCCATGAAGAGTGAACAAATCTATACTCTGTCATCTCTTGTTAACATCAGATCAATACATGTGGCTTCTAGTATATGGTCCTCAATACATGTGGCTTCTAGTAGATGGTCCTCATTACTTGGACAAACTAGAACATTCTAATCACGTGATTATTGAATCAGCTGTTCAGTTTATGTGCCACAGAAAAATAATTACAAATAGCTCATCAATTAATTCATCAATTCGACTTTGCAGTGGTTTGAATCAATGCCGGAGGTAGCTGAAACCTAATTCAGTGTAGATAATGACAGAATCATAAAGCTCAGACTTAAAAAAGGATTGTGGGAGGGTGGAGCTAAGATAGCGGCGTAGAAGGATGTGCACTCATCTCTCCTGCAAAATCGCCTGAATTGCGACGAGTTCCTGGGAAACCATCGACAAAAGGAGGTTGGATCTGATCACAGAGAGGACACCCCACATCGAAGAACAAAGGAGGAGCCGCATCAAGATGGTAGGAGGGGCGCAATCACACTTTTAAAAGTCAAACCTCATAACCCACCTGAGAGGCTGGGCGGGCCAAAGGCGCAAAGCCTGTTGCAGATCAAAACCCGGGAGAGGAGCACTGACACCCACAAGGGACTGAGCCAGACCTGCTTTGGAGGGTCCAGGTGCCCCCTTGAGCTAGAAGTGCCCTTGAGCAGGCCTCGGAAGGGCGGCACTCAGTTCCCTTTGGAGGAGGTTACCATTAACCCGATCACAGAGTCGCCGAAGAGGACTGGAAAGTCTCTGCGCACTGTGATCCGGGAGAGAGGAATAGCGATCCCGCATGAGACTGAGCCAGACTCACCTCTGAGTAACCTGACGTCTCCCGCGGTGGCGGGGGTCGATGGTGGCCTGCAGCAGGGTCGGGGTCACTGCGGAAGTGCTTCCCATAGAGCGTGTGGGAATAAATCCTCTGTGAGACAGACGCCATTTTCCCTACTGTAGTTTGGCTGCTGGTCAAACTGCAGGGCTGCTGGTCAAGCTACAGGGAGGGAACTTAGCTCCACCCAGCAAGAAAAGGGATTTGGATTAAGAAACTCCCAGGGCCAGCCTGGGCGGGCCTTTTAATTCTGGAATAGGCTGAAACAAACAAGCAGTCAAAGAGGTCTTCAGATCCAACCACTGCCAGAGGCAAGAAAAAGACTGATAATTCCTGAATAGTCAGCAAGAGACAGAAGAACATAAACACTATTTTCACGTTTTGTCTGAAGCTGGAGTTACTGCTGGACTTTAAAATTTAATTTTTTGTATTGTATCACTTTGTTTCAATTTTTTTTTTTCTCTTTTTTCCAAACCCACTCAGTGCACCCACCGCTTTTTTTTTTTTTCTTTTCTTGGGGGTGTGTGTGAGAGAGAGTGGGTGTGTTCATTTCCTTCACTGAATTCTATTGAAGCTACTAATCTTATCAGTAAGACTGAATATATTCAAGTTTACATAATTTTTTTTTTTCTTTTTCCTTTTAAACCACACATTTTATTTTGGTATAAACTTCTGGTTCCCCATTGGCCTTTTAAGGTTCTGTGGGGTTTTGTTTGTTTTTATTATTTTGGCTTTGTTTTTCTATATTTTTCTATAAAATTAGATCTTTTAATTTTTAATAATTTTTCATTTGTACTACTACTTCCTCTACAATTCTTTGCTTTCTCTGAAGCTCCTTTCCTATAGCACTAAATTCTAATACATACAAATCTTTGTCTCCCTATATTTAACTTTGCAATATTATTCTATATTTCTCTTCTATCCTCCCTTTCTCTTTTTCCCTTTCCCCACCATATTTCTTAGTCTGTTCTGTCCTCATTGCCTTATCCCCAACGGGGATCCTGCTCTAGCATTATTCTCCAATTGGTGCTCTACTTAGTTTGCTGATTAACTGGTGGATATCATTCTTGGATTTCTCTATTCACCGTGCTAACGTATTGTACTCTATTTTTGATTGGAATGCTTGGGTTATGTTATAGCTGTGTATGTTTATGTGTATAATTCAATATGCTAGATAGTACTTGCATAATTTTTAATTGCCATTTGTCAAAGGTATACCTTCTGTTTCTCATTGGTATTCAAACTGCAGGGCTGCTGGTCAAGCTACAGGGAGGGAACTTAGCTCCACCCAGCAAGAAAAGGATTTGGATTAAGAAACTCCCAGGGCCAGCCTGGGCGGGCCTTTTAATTCTGGAATAGGCTGAAACAAACAAGCAGTCAAAGAGGTCTTCAGATCCAACCACTGCCAGAGGCAAGAAAAAGACTGATAATTCCTGAATAGACAGCAAGAGACAGAAGAACATAAACACTATTTTCACGTTTTGTCTGAAGCTGGAGTTACTGCTGGACTTTAAAATTTAATTTTTTGTATTGTGTTACTTTGTTTCAATTTTTTTTTTTTTTCTCTTTTTTCCAAACCCACTCAGTGCACCCACCGCTTTTTTTTTTTCTTTTCTTTTCTTGGGGGTGTGTGTGTGAGAGAGAGTGGGTGTGTTCATTTCCTTCACTGAATTCTATTGAAGCTACTAATCTTATCAGTAAGACTGAATATATTCAAGTTTACATAATTTTTTTTTTTCTTTTTCCTTTTAAACCACACATTTTATTTTGGTATAAACTTCTGGTTCCCCATTGGCCTTTTAAGGTTCTGTGGGGTTTTGTTTGTTTTTATTATTTTGGCTTTGTTTTTCTATATTTTTCTATAAAATTAGATCTTTTAATTTTTAATAATTTTTCATTTGTACTACTACTTCCTCTACAATTCTTTGCTTTCTCTGAAGCTCCTTTCCTATAGCACTAAATTCTAATACATACAAATCTTTGTCTCCCTATATTTAACTTTGCAATATTATTCTATATTTCTCTTCTATCCTCCCTTTCTCTTTTTCCCTTTCCCCACCATATTTCTTAGTCTGTTCTGTCCTCATTGCCTTATCCCCAACGGGGATCCTGCTCTAGCATTATTCTCCAATTGGTGCTCTACTTAGTTTGCTGATTAACTGGTGGATATCATTCTTGGATTTCTCTATTCACCGTGCTAACGTATTGTACTCTATTTTTGATTGGAATGCTTGGGTTATGTTATAGCTGTGTATGTTTATGTGTATAATTCAATATGCTAGATAGTACTTGCATAATTTTTAAATTGCCATTTGTCAAAGGTATACCTTCTGTTTCTCATTTGCATATATATGTTTTAATATCATTTAATGCCATAACAAACCAGCCGTGAAATCTTCATTCCCTGGTCAGGCAACAAGCCCCGGGGGTTTTAAGGAGGGTGCACTGACTCCAAAACTCTACAATACTAGAGAACGCCTAACACTAAAGAGCAGTATACAAGTGAGAACGCCAACAAAGGTAATCACTTGTATGCAAGTCCTGACATCACCCAATCACCAGCATCACCCAGAATAGAAGCCCCATCCAAACAACAAACACCAACAGACATAACTCAAAGTCTGGGAAAAGGAAATCCCAAACAGAGTCAGTTCTAAAAAATTAATACTAACAATGAAATGGCAGAGAAATACCACACAAGTGAAGGAACAATCCACAAACACACAAGATCAAATTAATGAAGAGAATTTGGACAAACTTTCTGAAAGTGATTTCAGAAGAATGATAGTAAAGATGATCAAAGACACTGAAAACAGAATTTCAGAGAAATTGCAAGATACAACTAACACATTGAATAAAGAAATACAAGAACTTACCAAAGAAGTAACAGAGACAAACAGCTCAATTGCTGAACTGAAAAACACTGTAGAAGGAATCAAGAGCAGAGTATCTGAGACAGAAGACCGGATAAGTGAGCTGGAAGATAAAATGGTGGAAGCAACTGCTGAAAAACAGACTCTAGCTCAAAGAATGAAAAGAGCAGAGGACAGCCTCAGAGACCTCTCGGATGATATCAAACGCACCAATATTCGAATTATAGGGGTTCCAGAAGAAGAAGAAAAAAAGAAAGGCTATGAGAAAATTTTTGAAGAGATTCTAGTTGAAAATTTCCTCAGCATGGGAAAAGAAATAGTCAATCAAGTGCAAGAAGCACAAAGAGTACCATACAGAATCAATCCGAGAAAAAACACACCAAGACACATATTAATGAAGTTAACACAAATTAAACACAAAGATAGAATTCTCAAAGCAGCAAGGGAAAAGCAACTAGTGACATACAAGGGAAAGCCCATCCGTTTAATAGCTGATCTTTCAACAGAAACTCTGCAGGCCAGAAGGGAATGGCAGGACACATTTAAACGGCTGAAAGAGAATAATCTGCAACCAAGAATCCTCTACCCTGCAAGGATCTCCTTCAAAATTGATAGAGAAATCAAAAGCTTTACAGACAAGCAAAAATTGAAAGAATTTAGTCACACCAAACCAGCCTTACAACAAGTGTTAAAGGGACTTATATAGAAAACAAGTATAAAAGGAGAAGATCCACGAAGCAAACCCATCATAACATCTAAGAAGATGACAATAGGATCATTTGTATCATTAATTACTTTGAATGTCAATGGACTAAATGCCCCAACCAAAAGACACAGAGTGGCTGAATGGATCCAAAAACACAACCCATACATATGCTGCCTCCAGGAAACTCATTTCAGACCTAGAGACACTCATAGACTGAAAGTGAGAGGCTGGAAAAAGATATTCCATGCAAATGAAAATCAAAAGAAAGCTGGAGTAGCAATCCTCATATCAGATAAAATAGATTTTAAAGTAAAGAAGATTCTAAGAGACAAGGCAGGTCACTACATCATGATTAAGGGATCCATCCAAGAAGAAGACATAACAATCATAAATATTTATGCTCCCAACGCAGGAGCACCCCAATACATAAGACAAACACTTTCAGACATAAAAGAAGACATTGACAGCAACACAATCATAGTAGGAGACTTTAACACTCCTCTCACACCAATGGACAGATCATCCAAACAGAAAATTAATAAAGAAACACAAGCCTTAAATGCCACACTAGAAGAAATGGACCTCATTGATATCTTTAGGACTTTCCATTCCAAAAGCAGAAGAATACACTTTCTTCTCAAGTGCTCACGGAACATTCTCCAGGATAGACCACATCTTGGGCCATAAATCAATCCTCAGTCAATTCAAGAAAACTGAAATTCTATCAACCATCTTCTCGGACCACAATGCAGTGAGACTATAGATCAACTACAGGAAAAAAACCGCTAAAAACACAAACACATGGAGATTAAACAACACATACCTAAAAAACCAACTGATCATTGAGGAAATCAAAGGAGAAATCAAAAAATTCCTAGAAGAAAATGACAATGAACACACGACAGTGCAAAACTTATGGGATACTGCAAAAGCAGTTCTAAGAGGGAAGTTTATAGCAATTCAATCCCACCTCAAGAAACTAGGAAAATCTCAAACAGACGACCTTACCTTACGCTTAAAACAACTGGAGAAAGAAGAACAAAAACACCCCAAAGCCAGCAGAAGAAGGGAAATCATAAAGATCAGAGCAGAAATAAATGAAAAAGAAACAAAAGAAACAATAGTAAAGATAAATAAAACAAAAAGCTGGTTCTTCGAAAAAGTCAATAAAATCGACACACCACTGGCCAGACTCATCAAGAAAAAGAGAGAGAAGAACCAGATCACCAAAATCAAAAATGAAAAAGGAGAGATTACAACAGATAATGCAGAAACCCAAAGGATTATAAGAGACTATTATGAACAACTCTATGGCAACAAACTGGACAACCTGGAAGAAATGGACAGTTTCTTAGAGAAGATTAATCTCCCAAGACTCAACCAGGAAGAAATAGAAACTATGAACAAGCCAATCACAAGCTCAGAAATCGACCTTGTGATCAAAAATCTACCAAAAAATAAAAGCCCAGGGCCAGATGGTTTCACAAGTGAATTCTACCAAACATTTAAAGAAGAGCTAATGCCTGTCCTTCTAAAACTCTTCCAAAAAATTGCCCAGGAAGGAACACTTCCAAACACATTCTACGAGGCCACCATCACCCTGATACCAAAGCCAGGCAAAGACATCACAAAAAAAGAAAATTATAGACCAATTTCACTGATGAATCTAGATGCCAAAATCCTCAACAAAATCCTAGCAAACAGAATTCAGCAACACATCAAAAAGCTCATTCATCACAATCAAGTTGGATTCATCCCAGGCATGCAAGGATTCTTCAACATCCGCAATCAATGTGATACACCATCAATAAACAATCAAGTGCTCACGGAACATTCTCCAGGATAGACCACATCTTGGGCCATAAATCAATCCTCAGTCAATTCAAGAAAACTGAAATTCTATCAACCATCTTCTCGGACCACAATGCAGTGAGACTATAGATCAACTACAGGAAAAAAACCGCTAAAAACACAAACACATGGAGATTAAACAACACATACCTAAAAAACCAACTGATCATTGAGGAAATCAAAGGAGAAATCAAAAAATTCCTAGAAGAAAATGACAATGAACACACGACAGTGCAAAACTTATGGGATACTGCAAAAGCAGTTCTAAGAGGGAAGTTTATAGCAATTCAATCCCACCTCAAGAAACTAGGAAAATCTCAAACAGACGACCTTACCTTACGCTTAAAACAACTGGAGAAAGAAGAAAAAAAACACCCCAAAGCCAGCAGAAGAAGGGAAATCATAAAGATCAGAGCAGAAATAAATGAAAAAAAAACAAAAGAAACAATAGTAAAGATAAATAAAACAAAAAGCTGGTTCTTTGAAAAAGTCAATAAAATCGACACACCACTGGCCAGACTCATCAAGAAAAAGAGAGAGAAGAACCAGATCACCAAAATCAAAAATGAAAAAGGAGAGATTACAACAGATAATGCAGAAACCCAAAGGATTATAAGAGACTATTATGAACAACTCTATGGCAACAAACTGGACAACCTGGAAGAAATGGACAGTTTCTTAGAGAAGATTAATCTCCCAAGACTCAACCAGGAAGAAATAGAAACTATGAACAAGCCAATCACAAGCTCAGAAATCGACCTTGTGATCAAAAATCTACCCAAAAATAAAAGCCCAGGGCCAGATGGTTTCACAAGTGAATTCTACCAAACATTTAAAGAAGAGCTAATGCCTGTCCTTCTAAAACTCTTCCAAAAAATTGCCCAGGAAGGAACACTTCCAAACACATTCTACGAGGCCACCATCACCCTGATACCAAAGCCAGGCAAAGACATCACAAAAAAAGAAAATTATAGACCAATTTCACTGATGAATCTAGATGCCAAAATCCTCAACAAAATCCTAGCAAACAGAATTCAGCAACACATCAAAAAGCTCATTCATCACAATCAAGTTGGATTCATCCCAGGCATGCAAGGATTCTTCAACATCCGCAATCAATGTGATACACCATATCAACAAATTGAAAGACAAAAATCACATGATCATCTCAATAGATGCAGAAAAAACCTTTGACAAAGTACAGCATCCATTTATGATAAAAACTCTTCAAAAAATGGGCATAGAAGGAACTTATCTTAACATAGTGAAAGCCATATATGAGAAGCCCACAGCGAACATTATCCTCAATGGTGAAAAACTCAAAGCATTCCCTCTAAGATCAGGAACAAGACAAGGGTGTCCACTTTCACCACTCTTATTCAACATAGTCCTGGAAGTTCTAGCAACAGCAATAAGAGAAGAGAAAGAAATCAAAGGAATCCAGATTGGAAAAGAAGAAGTCAAACTCTCTATTTGCAGATGACATGATATTATACATAGAAAATCCCAAAGACACTATTACAAAACTACTAGAGTTAATCAGCAAAGTCAGCAAAGTCACAGGATACAAAATCAATATGCAGAAATCACTGGCATTCCTATACACAAACAATGAAAAATCAGAAAATGAAATCAAAGAGGCAATCCCCTTTACCATCGCAACCAAAAGAATCAAATATCTAGGAATAAACCTACCCAAAGAAACAAAAGAACTGTACACAGAAAATTACAAGACACTCATGAGAGACATTAAAGAAGAGTTAAACAGATGGAGAAATATTCCATGTTCCTGGGTCGGGAGAATCAATATTGTGAAAATGACCATACTACCAAATGTCATCTATAGATTCAATGCAATCCCTATCCAACTTCCAATAACATTCTTCACAGAACTAGACCAACGAATAACACAGTTCATATGGAAACATAAAAGACCTCGAATAGCCAAAGCAAGCCTCAGGAAGCAGAATGGAGCAGGAGGGATCAGCCTCCCAAACTTCAGACTCTACTACAAAGCAACAGTCCTCAAGACAGTATGGTACTGGCACAAAAACAGAACTATAGACCAATGGAACAAGATCGAGAACCCAGAGATAAACCCACGCACCTCTGGGTACCTTATTTTTGACAAAGAGGCAAACATATAAAATGGGACAAAGACAGCCTCTTCAACAAATGGTGCTGAGAGAATTGGACAGCTACATGCAAAATCCTCAACAAAATCCTAGCAAACAGAATTCAGCAACACTGCTCATTCATCACAATCAAGTTGGATTCATCCCAGGCATGCAAGGATTCTTCAACATCCGCAATCAATGTGATACACCATATCAACAAATTGAAAGACAAAAATCACATGATCATCTCAATAGATGCAGAAAAAACCTTTGACAAAGTACAGCATCCATTTATGATAAAAACTCTTCAAAAAATGGGCATAGAAGGAACTTATCTTAACATAGTGAAAGCCATATATGAGAAGCCCACAGCGAACATTATCCTCAATGGTGAAAAACTCAAAGCATTCCCTCTAAGATCAGGAACAAGACAAGGGTGTCCACTTTCACCACTCTTATTCAACATAGTCCTGGAAGTTCTAGCAACAGCAATAAGAGAAGAGAAAGAAATCAAAGGAATCCAGATTGGAAAAGAAGAAGTCAAACTCTCTATTTGCAGATGACATGATATTATACATAGAAAATCCCAAAGACACTATTACAAAACTACTAGAGTTAATCAGCAAAGTCAGCAAAGTCACAGGATACAAAATCAATATGCAGAAATCACTGGCATTCCTATACACAAACAATGAAAAATCAGAAAATGAAATCAAAGAGGCAATCCCCTTTACCATCGCAACCAAAAGAATCAAATATCTAGGAATAAACCTACCCAAAGAAACAAAAGAACTGTACACAGAAAATTACAAGACACTCATGAGAGACATTAAAGAAGAGTTAAACAGATGGAGAAATATTCCATGTTCCTGGGTCGGGAGAATCAATATTGTGAAAATGACCATACTACCAAATGTCATCTATAGATTCAATGCAATCCCTATCCAACTTCCAATAACATTCTTCACAGAACTAGACCAACGAATAACACAGTTCATATGGAAACATAAAAGACCTCGAATAGCCAAAGCAAGCCTCAGGAAGCAGAATGGAGCAGGAGGGATCAGCCTCCCAAACTTCAGACTCTACTACAAAGCAACAGTCCTCAAGACAGTATGGTACTGGCACAAAAACAGAACTATAGACCAATGGAACAAGATCGAGAACCCAGAGATAAACCCACGCACCTATGGGTACCTTATTTTTGACAAAGAGGCAAACATATAAAATGGGACAAAGACAGCCTCTTCAACAAATGGTGCTGAGAGAATTGGACAGCTACATGCAAAAAAATGAAGTTGGAACATTCCCTGACACAATACACTAAGATCAACTCAAAATGGATTAAAGACTTAAATGTAAGACCAGAAACCATCAAACTCTTAGAGGAGAATATAGGCAAAACCCTCAAGGACATCAATCAAAGCAAGATCTTCTCTGACCCACCTACTAGAATAGTGGAACTAAAAAGACAGATGAACATGTGGGACCTAATGAAACTTAAAAGCTTTTGTACAGCAAAAGAAATTACAAAAAAGCTGAACAGACAGCCCACAGAGTGGGAGAAAATCATAGCAAATGAAACAACAGACAAAGAATTAATCTCCAAAATCTACAAGCAACTCAGACAACTCAGCACTGGAAAAACGAACAACCCAATCAAAAAATGGGAAAAGGACCTAAACAGACACCTTTCAACGATGACATACAGATGGCCCAAAAACACATGAAACGATGCTCAACTTCACTAATAATTAGAGAAATGCAAATCAAAACTACAATGAGATATCACCTCACGCCCGTCAGAATGGCCATTATCCACAAATTGACAGACAATTAATGCTGGAGAGGGTGCGGAGAAAAGGGAACAATTCTGCATTGCTGGTGGGAGTGTAAATTGATACAGCTCTATGGAAGACAGTTTGGAGATTTCTTACAAAACTAAAAATAAAAGCACCATATGACCCAGCAATCCCACTCTTAGGCTTATACCCTGATGAAATCAAAATTGAAAGAAGCACCTGTACCCCAATGTTCATTGCAGCTCTGTATACAATAGCTAGAACATGGAAGGAACCTAGATGCCCATCAACGAACGAATGGATCCAAAAGCTCTGGTACATATATACAATGGAATACTACACAGCTGTAAAGAGAAATGCAGAAGAATCAACCCTAATGAGGTGGCTGGAGCTAGAACGTATCATAAAAAGTGAAGTTAGTCAGAAAGAGAAGGACAAATACAGTATATTAACACATATATATGGAATCTAGTAGGATGGTGATGATGGCACACGCAGTGAAGCGACAGAAAGACAGACATGGACAGTGGACATATGGACATTGTGGGGAAGGAACAGTGGGTGAGAGGCGTAAAGGAAGTAGCATGAAGGCCTGTGCTATCTTAAGTGAAGAAAATATCTCTAGTCATTGCTCTGTGAGAAAAGGGGATCCTTCAGGGGTGCTGTGTGATGGTTGGGAGGGGTGGGAAGGGGGGATATACATATGACTAATCTGAGAACATACATATCTGTAAACAACAAAACTCTGTAAAAGTTAAAAGTAAAATAAAGGTTTAAAAAAAAAAAAAAAGGATTGTGGTTCATCTGTCCATCCTTGTGCTTTCAGATCTTAAATTTTGCCAACAGATAATACATCTGTTTTTAAGGAACTTTACAATATATTTTGTGTATTACCTACTGATAGCATTAACCATTAGAAAAATGCATTTTTATTTATGATAAACTACAATGTCATGGATCAATTAAAATCTGTAAGTATTGAATGTCTGTTTTTCTAAGGTCAGCCCTAGCCATGATAGAAGTTCCATGGAGCTTTAAATGACAGGCAAACTAAGAATTGAAGGAGGGCTTTCCTGGTGGTCCAGTAGGTAAGGACATCACCTTGCATTGCAAGGGGCACTGGTTAGATCCCTGGCCTGGGAAGATCCCACATGCCACAGAGTGGCTGTACCAATGTGTCCAATTACCGAGCCAGAGCTCTGTAGCACATGCGCCCAGAGCCGGTGCTCTGTAACAACAGAGACCACTGCGATGGGAGGCCCACATGGGCCAAAGAACAAAGATGAATGAAAAATAGATAAATGAAAGACCAATAGAAGTGGCCCGCCCACCCCGTCTCTCCCAACCCGCCTCCTAAAAAAGAAAAGAAAAAAAAAGAATTGAAGGATTAGGATAGATTTCTCCAAAGGAGAAACACCCAGTGAAACATTTAGTCATGATGATAATGCATGTGTCAGTCTTTGGGGTCCTAACCATAAGTGTTAAAGGGGGAAACTTGAGAAGGACAAATACAGTATATTAACACATATATATGGAATCTAGTAGGATGGTGATGATGGCACACGCAGTGAAGCGACAGAAAGACAGACATGGACAGTGGACATATAGACATTGTGGGGAAGGAACAGTGGGTGGGAGGCGTAAAGGAAGTAGCATGAAGGCCTGTGCTATCTTAAGTGAAGAAAATATCTCTAGTCATTGCTCTGTGAGAAAAGGGGATCCTTCAGGGGTGCTGTGTGATGGTTGGGAGGGGTGGGAAGGGGGGATATACATATGACTAATCTGAGAACATACATATCTGTAAACAACAAAACTCTGTAAAAGTTAAAAGTAAAATAAAGGTTTAAAAAAAAAAAAAAAGGATTGTGGTTCATCTGTCCATCCTTGTGCTTTCAGATCTTAAATTTTGCCAACAGATAATACATCTGTTTTTAAGGAACTTTACAATATATTTTGTGTATTACCTACTGATAGCATTAACCATTAGAAAAATGCATTTTTATTTATGATAAACTACAATGTCATGGATCAATTAAAATCTGTAAGTATTGAATGTCTGTTTTTCTAAGGTCAGCCCTAGCCATGATAGAAGTTCCATGGAGCTTTAAATGACAGGCAAACTAAGAATTGAAGGAGGGCTTTCCTGGTGGTCCAGTAGGTAAGGACATCACCTTGCATTGCAAGGGGCACTGGTTAGATCCCTGGCCTGGGAAGATCCCACATGCCACAGAGTGGCTGTACCAATGTGTCCAATTACCGAGCCAGAGCTCTGTAGCACATGCGCCCAGAGCCGGTGCTCTGTAACAACAGAGACCACTGCGATGGGAGGCCCACATGGGCCAAAGAACAAAGATGAATGAAAAATAGATAAATGAAAGACCAATAGAAGTGGCCCGCCCACCCCGTCTCTCCCCAACCCGCCTCCCTAAAAAAAGAAAAAGAGAGAAAAAAAAAGAATTGAAGGATTAGGATAGATTTCTCCAAAGGAGAAACACCCAGTGAAACATTTAGTCATGATGATAATGCATGTGTCAGTCTTTGGGGTCCTAACCATAAGTGTTAAAGGGGGAAACTTGAGAAAATAAAGCTCAATATTAATGGACTCCTCTGGGGAAGGTTTAGAAAGACCTAGACTGTCTAATGACATTGAAAGGAAGTTGTATTTGGGCTTTTGTTGTTTAGTCACTAGGTTGTGTCCAACTGTTTCTCAGTCCATGGACTGTAGCCCACCAGGCTCCTCTGTCCATGGGATTTCTCAGGCAAGAATACTGGAGTGGGTTGCCACTTCCTTCTCTAAGGGATCTTCTCTACTCAGGGATTGAAGTGTCTCTTGCACTGCAGGCAGATTGCTCACTGCTGAGCCACCAGGGAAGCCTTGTAGTGGGGTAGGTGGAGAGTAAAGGAAAGCAACATTTAAAACAGAACCAATAGCATGGGCAACACTGAGGAGAAAACTTTTATTGTCTGTCTCACTAGGAGAGAGAAAAAGATTATTTGTTGTGTTTTGTTTGTTTCTTTTTTTCACTGAGAAATTATTTAAGCATCCCTTTGGTCTCTTCCTTTCAAGTTAAATAATCCCAGATTCTCTGACCTTCTATTCTACTCTGTTTTCAAGCCCTCAGGTTTTTCTGAGGTTTTCAAGCTCTGTGTGTCTTTCATGAACCATATGGCCTAAAAAAATGGAGTTTCAATTAGGGGTTAGGGTTCTGACTTATACTTGTCCTTCCTACTGTGTAGTCTTTACCAGGTCCATAGTCTTTACCTGCACCTCGATTTCCTTCTGTATTTTAAGGCAATGGACTGTGGTCTCTTAACTTCCTTCTGTCTCAAAATTCTGAGTCTTATATTGTGAAGCTAGCATTTGATATGAGGTTCTAGTTGTGGGGGATAAGGTTAAAGGGTTAATTCCAATCTCCTTCATCCTTCACCTCTGCCCTGGGTTTCTTTGTTCTCGGCTTTATCAATAAAAACCTCATTTGCGTAAAATGACCTTAAATAGAAGCCACTCAAAGTTTGGAGTAAATATATTTTCCTCTTAGGGATAATGACGGTTGCTTTTTTTAGAAAAGGATTTAAGCTGCTGACCTATAAAATACTTTAAATATGATGTTGTAGAGGATTGCATTGCAACAGTGCCGAATGCAGGTTGTTCCCTGACTACATCCTTCCTTCCCAAGTGGTCTCTATCCTTTACTTCTTTGTTTCCCTATTGTCCAGCAGTTAAGAGAATAAAATTATGTCTTTTGCTACAAAGCAGAGGACAATTAAGTATATGCTCCATCATAATAAATTTCACCCATTTTCCTTAACCTTGGATAGCATAGGTCTGTGTAACCTATTAAAGTAAGTATTTGTTGAACAAGTAGGGTGTTTGGGAAGTAGGAAGTTCCCAAAACTGAGGCAAAAATTTAAATATTGGGGGTTGTTATAAAGATATTGACCCCGATGGGGGCTGAGTGGGTAGGTGGAGAGTAAAGGAAAGCAACATTTAAAACAGAACCAATAGCATGGGCAACACTGAGGAGAAAACTTTTATTGTCTGTCTCACTAGGAGAGAGAAAAAGATTATTTGTTGTGTTTTGTTTGTTTCTTTTTTTCACTGAGAAATTATTTAAGCATCCCTTTGGTCTCTTCCTTTCAAGTTAAATAATCCCAGATTCTCTGACCTTCTATTCTACTCTGTTTTCAAGCCCTCAGGTTTTTCTGAGGTTTTCAAGCTCTGTGTGTCTTTCATGAACCATATGGCCTAAAAAAATGGAGTTTCAATTAGGGGTTAGGGTTCTGACTTATACTTGTCCTTCCTACTGTGTAGTCTTTACCAGGTCCATAGTCTTTACCTGCACCTCGATTTCCTTCTGTATTTTAAGGCAATGGACTGTGGTCTCTTAACTTCCTTCTGTCTCAAAATTCTGAGTCTTATATTGTGAAGCTAGCATTTGATATGAGGTTCTAGTTGTGGGGGATAAGGTTAAAGGGTTAATTCCAATCTCCTTCATCCTTCACCTCTGCCCTGGGTTTCTTTGTTCTCGGCTTTATCAATAAAAACCTCATTTGCGTAAAATGACCTTAAATAGAAGCCACTCAAAGTTTGGAGTAAATATATTTTCCTCTTAGGGATAATGACGGTTGCTTTTTTTAGAAAAGGATTTAAGCTGCTGACCTATAAAATACTTTAAATATGATGTTGTAGAGGATTGCATTGCAACAGTGCCGAATGCAGGTTGTTCCCTGACTACATCCTTCCTTCCCAAGTGGTCTCTATCCTTTACTTCTTTGTTTCCCTATTGTCCAGCAGTTAAGAGAATAAAATTATGTCTTTTGCTACAAAGCAGAGGACAATTAAGTATATGCTCCATCATAATAAATTTCACCCATTTTCCTTAACCTTGGATAGCATAGGTCTGTGTAACCTATTAAAGTAAGTATTTGTTGAACAAGTAGGGTGTTTGGGAAGTAGGGAAGTTCCCAAAACTGAGGCAAAAATAAATATTGCTTGAGGCGAGACAGATGTACTGTGTATAGGAAGCAGGAGTCAATAGTTATAAAGATATTGACCTCCTCCATGGTTGATGTCTTAAGTGTGGGTGCTGGAGTCAGATCCCTGGGCTTGAGTCCTGTTTCTACCACTCACTGGCTGCATCGCCTTGGTCAGTTAATTGCCTTCCTCAATTTATAGTTTTCACCTCTGTAAAATCATAGCAACTGCCTCATAGGGTTGTTGGGAAGGTTGAAGATGTTAATGCAAATCAAGTGTCCAACAAAGTATCCAACAAAGTGAGAGGTCCATAAATATTAGCTGTTGTTTTTGTTATCACCTGAGCTTGTAGCTGTTAGCATTGTGTTTGACAGCAAATGATACCGATCCACAAGACAGAAGCTTGTTTCTGTTTCAACTAGGGACCCCGGAATAGAAAACCCAGAGTTGATCCTTAAAGTCCTCAGGGACCCAGGCTCCTACTGATTCATCTTCCCACCATTCCTAAAATGTGACCTTTATCCTCATGATCCATGATGGTGGCTAAGAGTTCCACCCATGTTCTCAGCAGCAGGATAGAGGAAGGGATAAAATAAAAAGAGGGAAAATGGTGGCATGTCCTCTTAGTTGTGTTGCAAGGAAGCATCTCAGGAGATACCTGAGGGTTTTTCTGTTCATAATATTCATATATGAAGGACTGCCTTTCATGATCGTCCAGCCCCATTTCAGACGTTTAAGTTTTTTTAATTTGGTCTCTTTTATTGGGTTTTGTTTATTTATTTTCATCCATCTTTATTCTTTGGCCTGTGTGGGCCACCCATCACAACAGCCTCTCTTGTTGCAGAGCACCGGCTCTGGGCGCATGCGCTCCAGGACTGTGGCTCATAATTAGACACACCCGTCCAGCCGCTCCACAGCACGTGGGATCTTCCCAGGCCAGGGATCGAACCGGTGTCCCTTGCACTGCAGGGGGGTCTCTCTACCCACTGGACCACCAGGGAAGCCCCCAAACTTTTAATTTCAAAACATCACGAGAGTTATAGTCTTCAGTCTCCTGGGATTCACTATGGAATCTTTTTCTGTTGTATATCAGCAGTGCTGATTAAAACATAAAACAGTTTGACCAAATTGAGTATCATTTAGTGTTTTGTACCAAGCTGCCTTTGAAATGTCATTGCCTCAGTGTTTTGGACCTACCTGAATTGTTCAGATTTTAAACTCTGCACTGTAAAATATTATTTTCCTTCCCCTTTGCAAGTCATTGCCAAGTTAAGCCCACATTATAGACTGATTGTATAACAAATACTGCCATCAAGAGTGCTCCAGGGCAGAAGTGGCCAGAAAGGTTGTGTGACAGAACAAGGTGATGTGGCAGGAAGATTAGATGATGTGGCAGGAAGATTAGCTTTGCCCTAGGATTCACATGAATAATAGATGCAATGCAGAATACAACAACGGTTAAAAAAATTAAAAACCACTGAAATGACAGCAACTCAAGGTCACACACCATGCTGGGTTTGTATGAGGAGGATGGATCACTGCCATAGTGAAGTCTGAAATCTGATTTCTGTGCTCCCTTCTCTGTTGAGTGACTGTTACTTGGCAGCTCTTCATTAACATGAGCAGTGGGCTCACTGAATATAAGGCAGTAATTAGAGTATAATATCTCTTGCTTTACAGCATGTTATTTTTTGTAACTGATCAAAATGGTTCATCCAGGGACATCTTATTCAATATTTCTAATGATAATAAAACCTCTGCTGATTCAGATTTCTAAATACTAATGGTGCTGTCCTTGCATAACAATCAGTGGATCCCACAGTCTTGTAGACCTGATGTGGATATAGGTATATTTGGGAATTAAATACAAATTCACTAGCAACATAATTGGGCTAATTTTGAGAAACAAATGTATTAGTACTAAGTATAAGCCCTTGTACGGACTAAGATTCAGGAACACAAGACAGTTATCCTGAGAAGGACAGAATCATGCTCATGAGTTGAGATACCACTTTTAAATCTGTTCTCCTATGTACTGTAAGAAATGAGTTGATGGTTGTCGATAACGGTTTTCACATGACTGGCTCACTACCTCTGGCTCATTCACCAGGGAAGCAAAAAGGGAAAGTGAACATTGCTTTTTCTTATCTAATGTTTAATGAGTATGAATGGATTTCTTTTGAGTAGCTAATGTAATAAGCCATAAAATATATAAATGATATTTAACTGTGGCAGATACTTTCAGTTGCCTATTAAATGTCTCCCTACTTCCTGCTTGCTGCCAGAAGATGAATGTTTTAAGGGCAAAAACACTTACCTAACTACATGCTTACAAAACCTCTTTTGCATTTTGAAGTGTACTGTATTTGTGGGCAATGAAACAAAGGTAGCATCTGGTTGAGCTTTCTCGGGAAGCATTTGCCCTTCAGATAAAAATGAGTAGCAACTAGCATTGCTCTTTTCCTTTCTGCCTTCCCCTTTCCTTGAAGGCATGATGTCTGGGACTGCTGCAGCTTTCACACAACCTTGAGATGAAATGCGTGAGGTAAAAGCCCCCAAATGACTGACTCTGGCTCTGTTGTCCTTGAGTGCTGACAATGCCAGTAGTCTACTACCAAACTCCTTATGTGCATGTGTGTATCTGTGTGTGTGTGTGTGCTCCATTTCTCAGTCATGTCCAATTTTTTGTGACCCCATGGACTATAGCTCACTCTGTCCATGGAATTTTCCAGGCAACAATACTGGAGTGGATTTCCATTTCCTAACTCCAGGGAATCTTCCCGACCCAGGGGTCAAACCCACATTTCTTCTGTCTCTTGCATTGGCAGGCAGATTCTTTACCTTTTCACCACCTGAGAAGTCCTTCTTATGGGTGAATTACACCTTATTAAAGTCATTGGGGAAAGAAAAGAAAAAAAATAAAGTCACTAGGTTTTGGGTTTTTTTTTTTTTTTTTTGCTGCTTATAGTCAAGTATATACCTACTCAAAACCTGGGCCTATCTAGAACTTGTTGCCAGTTGGCATTGCCATAATAATGCAGTGTAGAATATCTCAGTGACTCATGAATAAGTTAAAAGGAAAACAGAAACCTCGTTTTTAAAGCTGAGCTGAAAGGATGTATTAAAAATCCTGAGGATTATATTTTTGCTGGTTCCTCTCTAGTAGCCATCCCTCAGACCCTTCTCAACCCTCCTTTGAGCTCTGGGGGGCTGACCCTATGAATTGCATCTCCCAACTTACTTGGCTTGTTTTCTCAACCAGTGATCAGCACCAGTTGGCAACTGTAGGTTGGGAAGTATAAGAGGTAATTGTTAGGGTGACTCTTTTGTGTTCCCGAACTCAGTGACAGGGACATAGTTTAATATGAATATATTTGCTTCTGAAGGTTAGCAGAATTATACTGTTACCTTGCATTTGTATTTGGTTCTCCAGATACCTAGTTCTGCATTAACTCTGTAAGCCTGTGATCTACACATGCAGAGGCAGCAGTGCTAGGATTTAATGATCTGAATCAGTGGAGATTTTATAATCAAATAAAAATATTGAATGAGATGTGAATAAGGTAAGTGGTGGGAGAGGGAGGTTGGGCTGTGTCTTCCCTGTTCCATCTCTGCTGTGGGCAGACTTTTCTGGCAGCATCTGGATTCTTCAACTGTTCGGTTTTCTAAAAGATCTTATCTTCTCTGTCTCTTTAGGGCCAAGAGTGGTAACCACTCCTGTGGCTAATTTCTAGGGGGCATCAACCATCAACATCTTTTATCACCTTATCTTGGCCTATGTTTTTACTAAAGTTCCTTGAACTGCCTGCCAGGATTCTGTCTGATACAATATCCTTATATGCATATTTCTAAAATTGATGTTAATTTATTTGATGAAAACCATCAAATGTCTTTTAAAAACTTGTCTAGATTTGGTGTATGACTCAACCAAACTCGTGCTGGTTTGCATGACCACCTGAGCAGTGTAATCCGTCATTCCAAATTAACTCACTGGGGGCAAAGTGACTTTAACAATTTGCTACTATATTTGTATTTCCATTCTCTTTTTATCACAATGATTAACAGTCTAGAAATCTAATTTCAAACTTTATTTCAACCACAAAGATATGTTGCCTGGGATTAGGTATTCTGATCTAATATAATATTTGCAAAATAATTTTATAATAATGTCTAAGTTAATCCTAACAATTTTCTTAAGAACAGGGTCAGTGTTGTTATCAATCCTGATTTTAGAAGTCTGGTTTCTGAGTAAGGAGGAAGAATGTTCCCCAGCTTATACCACACGCCAGTGAAGGTCTGGAACACAAGGTTCTTTGTTATTGTTTGAGATACTGCTTTATCTTCCCTTCAAAAATTATTCTCTAACTGCAGGTAGAGCACATTGCATATCTTGCCTTACTGACAGCAACTCATCATATTTAGTGTGTGTTATAGATTGTTTCTGATGGCTCTGACAATGCCAAGAAATCATCAATGATTTTATGATCTTTTTCTTTTTCTCAGTTCTCTTTTTTTTCCCTCTCTCTTCTGTACCACTGAACCCACTGCTACAAAGACAGAAGAACAGAGATACTGAGGTAGCAATGGAATTTTCTAAAACTTCTGTGAGTTTTACCTGTATGCCCTAAGAGAGAAGTGTCCAATGGGTAATGCCTTAAAGGCCAAGTGGTGGCAGGGGTGGTTCAGTTGCTCAGTCGTGCCCAACTCTTCACAACCCCATGGAGTGTACCCCCCACACCTCCTTCCCTGGCCAGGCTCCTCTGTCCGTGGGATTCTCCAGGCAAGATTGCTGGAGTGGATTGATTGTCATTCTCTTTCCTAGGGAATCTTCCTGACACAGGGATTGAACCCTTGTCTCCTACATTGTAGGTGGATTCTTTACTGACTGAGCATCGAAGAAGCCCAAAGATCAAATACTGCCCACCTGTCTTAGCCACTCAACCTGATCATTTTCATGAAAATCTCTAGAATTGTTTCAGAAGGCCATAAGCTCCATTAGCCGCCCCCGCCCACGCACATTGGTATATTAAACTATGTTTTCTAAACACGCATAGGCTGAATCCACTGGCCACGTGTCAGTCTTTTGCCACAAAAAGAAGAGAAGGTTCGTTGGGAGACTGCTGTGATCTGTACAAGTATTGTTCATTGCGTGATGTGATCAAGATGATAGACTCTCTCTGTGGTCCTACCCTTCATTACTGCCAGTTTTTACCAAAAGTGGAACTCACAGTCTTCTCCACAAAGCATTTGTCCTGGGTTTCTTATGCCTCTCTTCAATTCTGTTGCTCATCTGGCACTTTTTTTTTTTTTTTTTTTACTTTTTCTTCATGTGTGTCTTGTACAGCCAACATGGGGAGAGGATTCATTCTTCTTTCCCTTTCCTAAACTGCATGAGTGCAGTAGAACCATGGATTCTAAGGATTAACAGAGAGCTGTTTGGGGTAGTAAAATCACAGTCTGGATGGATGTGAATCCTGCATTATTTTTTTTGTGCTTCCTGTTCATCTACTTGCTGAAGGCCAGCATTCCTCGGGATCCATGTCTGGCCTTCCCGTTTTCTTCCTTTGTCTTCTGTGGGTGATTTATCTCACGTGGATGCACTCTGCTGCCACCTGTTCAGTGACGATCACCACATACTTCTCTGAGCTGCAGAGCCAGGTGGCTAACTGCCCACTGTGCATCTCCACGTGCACATCCTATGAACAACTCAGTTGACGTGTTTGAATTGTGTTCCCTTCCAGTCTGGTCCTCCTGCTGTATTCTTGTCCTAATGAATGACACCCCTGTCCTCTGGTCCCCTGTCCTCTGATCCAGTCAGAAGTTACCCAATAGTCTTCACAGTCTCCTCCCTCTCATACTCAGTCCTTCATCCTTTCTCTTCCTAACTCCTGTCCAGTCTCTCCTTTCCTGCCCTATTACCTTCTTCATGCATGATTACTGTAGGAGCCTCCTAATTAGTTTCCTCACTCTTCCTCCCTCCTGAGGACCCATTTCAGTTCATATTTTCCACTGCTACCATCCTACTCAGGTCATTCTCTGCTTAGACCTCATCCTTGAACAGCAATTGTGAGCAGCAAATAATCTGGGACTGTATATTCTTCTTCTAGGAAAATATTTTATGTTTGTTTTTATTTTATATTTGTATTTATTTTTTATTTTGTTCCCCTTTCCTGGAACTTCTTTTATTTGAATGGGCTCTATCTGTTGTTGTTGTTGTTATTTTTTAAACATTTATTTTATTTATTTATCTTCTTGGGGGGTGGGGTGGAGAGGGAGGGAGATGGGAGGGCCACTTCTATTGGTCTTTCACTTGTCTATTTTCATCTGTCTTTGTTCTTCAGCTCCTGTGGGCCTCCCATCGCGGTGGCCTCTGTCATCGCAGAACACCGGCTCTGGGCGCATGTGCTCCAGAGCTCCGGCTCGGTAATTGGACACATCAGTCCAGCTGCTCCACGGCACGTGGGATCTTCCCAGGCCAGGGATCGAACTGGCACCCCTTGCACTGCAAGGCGGTGTCCTTACCCGCTGGACCACCAGGGGAAGCCCTTTTGTTGTTTTAATCTTTTTTCTTTCCTATTTTCCTTTTTCGATTCCATTTCTTGGAGAGTTTAATAAATTTCATTTTCCATGCACATTAGTTTCCCATTCCTACTTTTAGAAAGTTTTCAATAGCACTCTCATTCTATTTATTTGTTTTTAAGGTGCTTGCTTGTTTGTTTTTGGTTCTCTGTTTCCTCCTGTTCTTCTTTCATTAGTGTAGTCTCATGTCTCTGAGACATTAATGACAGACTTTCTTTTTATATTATCTTCTCCTCTGAGTTTCTTCTTTCCCCTATTTATTCACTTTAATCCTCAGGCATCCAGCAACCCTCCCCTGTCTGGTCCTAATTGAGAATGAGGTCATCCAGTTGTTGATTGGAAGTTCTGTGTGAAAGGTCTGGGTTTGTTTCCTGTTGGACGTCACTCCCAGGTCATCTGGCTGCCCTGTTACTGTAGGAGCCTCCTAATTAGTTTCCTCACTCTTCCTCCCTCCTGAGGACCCATTTCAGTTCATATTTTCCACTGCTACCATCCTACTCAGGTCATTCTCTGCTTAGACCTCATCCTTGAACAGCAATTGTGAGCAGCAAATAATCTGGGACTGTATATTCTTCTTCTAGGAAAATATTTTATGTTTGTTTTTATTTTATATTTGTATTTATTTTTTATTTTGTTCCCCTTTCCTGGAACTTCTTTTATTTGAATGGGCTCTATCTGTTGTTGTTGTTGTTATTTTTTAAACATTTATTTTATTTATTTATCTTCTTGGGGGGTGGGGTGGAGAGGGAGGGAGATGGGAGGGCCACTTCTATTGGTCTTTCACTTGTCTATTTTCATCTGTCTTTGTTCTTCAGCTCCTGTGGGCCTCCCATCGCGGTGGCCTCTGTCATCGCAGAACACCGGCTCTGGGCGCATGTGCTCCAGAGCTCCGGCTCGGTAATTGGACACATCAGTCCAGCTGCTCCACGGCACGTGGGATCTTCCCAGGCCAGGGATCGAACTGGCACCCCTTGCACTGCAAGGCGGTGTCCTTACCCGCTGGACCACCAGGGGAAGCCCTTTTGTTGTTTTAATCTTTTTTCTTTCCTATTTTCCTTTTTCGATTCCATTTCTTGGAGAGTTTAATAAATTTCATTTTCCATGCACATTAGTTTCCCATTCCTACTTTTAGAAAGTTTTCAATAGCACTCTCATTCTATTTATTTGTTTTTAAGGTGCTTGCTTGTTTGTTTTTGGTTCTCTGTTTCCTCCTGTTCTTCTTTCATTAGTGTAGTCTCATGTCTCTGAGACATTAATGACAGACTTTCTTTTTATATTATCTTCTCCTCTGAGTTTCTTCTTTCCCCTATTTATTCACTTTAATCCTCAGGCATCCAGCAACCCTCCCCTGTCTGGTCCTAATTGAGAATGAGGTCATCCAGTTGTTGATTGGAAGTTCTGTGTGAAAGGTCTGGGTTTGTTTCCTGTTGGACGTCACTCCCAGGTCATCTGGCTGCCCTGTTCCTTGGGTATCAGCCCAATTCTTCTCACTTGGGCTGGTCAGATTCCCCATCCCCGGGGACTATCTTCCATTCTCCTGTGTAGAAGCCTGAGCCTGCCTCCCAGTCATGCAGAAGGCCTGGAGGGGATGTGGGCTAGGCAGAGATGAGGTCTCACAAGTCCCTGAACAAACTTTCGCCTAGCTCCTGTTTTTGCTTCAGTGGTCCCACCCACTGTCAGTTGTGCTGTCCCCCACCCACCCCCCAACAGAACACCTCTAATTCACTGTCTCTGGAGAATGACTCTCTGGTCTTTGGATGCTCCTGAAATACTGTCTTCACCAGTCATGCTGTCTTCAGCCTCACTTTCACCCTTC
The DNA here is from genome assembly GCA_022376925.1 of Tragulus kanchil. Classification (NCBI taxonomy): domain Eukaryota; kingdom Metazoa; phylum Chordata; class Mammalia; order Artiodactyla; family Tragulidae; genus Tragulus; species Tragulus kanchil. Next base: position 67,255,730 of record JAIOJX010000003.1, on the reverse strand, counting down.
CTCCTAGAGGTGGCCGGCACTGCCAGTTCCTGATGTGCTCTGGGCTTCTGTGGGGCAAAAATCACTTTGCTCCTTAGTTTCCACCTCTGCCAGCATAGATTCCAGCCATCTCTGGCCTAAAAGGTCAGTGGCTTTTCCTCCATTTGACCTTCCGCTGCCATGTGTTTGTGACTGTGCCTCAGGTCCAGTCCTCTTTGTTGCCATGGTTTATGTCTTCAGCTGTCATTTTAGTGGGAATTAAAGAGAGAACAGATGCAAATGCCTGTGTTAAATCCCACTTTAGCCAGGATAGCCCTCGGTGTTTTATTCTCCAGCACTGGCCTAAAGTAAAAACTTAGTAAAAATTTATTGCACGAGTAAGTGAAAAGCCACTTACAGAGAGGAAGCCTCGGGTCATGTATACATTCCCTGCTTAGCTGTGCATTCTGTTCCCAGAGAAATGGCCAGAGGTGAAAACAAAAGTATGTCTCAACCAGATACAGGATTCCTGGACTTTTGGTGACAAATCTGTGTGTCTCAGACCTGTCCTAAAAAGCCTGGTGATGCTCAGAAAGTGGGCAGCACTGGCTGTTTAGAAATTCATTCTTTAACGTGAGTGACTCATTCTTGAAACTGAAATTTGTATGTGTCTTAATGGCTATAAGCTCTTGAGCCTGTACCTCAGGCATCCAGCAACCCTCCCCTGTCTGGTCCTAATTGAGAATGAGGTCATCCAGTTGTTGATTGGAAGTTCTGTGTGAAAGGTCTGGGTTTGTTTCCTGTTGGACGTCACTCCCAGGTCATCTGGCTGCCCTGTTCCTTGGGTATCAGCCCAATTCTTCTCACTTGGGCTGGTCAGATTCCCCATCCCCGGGGACTATCTTCCATTCTCCTGTGTAGAAGCCTGAGCCTGCCTCCCAGTCATGCAGAAGGCCTGGAGGGGATGTGGGCTAGGCAGAGATGAGGTCTCACAAGTCCCTGAACAAACTTTCGCCTAGCTCCTGTTTTTGCTTCAGTGGTCCCACCCACTGTCAGTTGTGCTGTCCCCCCCCCCCCCCCCCACAGAACACCTCTAATTCACTGTCTCTGGAGAATGACTCTCTGGTCTTTGGATGCTCCTGAAATACTGTCTTCACCAGTCATGCTGTCTTCAGCCTCACTTTCACCCTTCCTCCTAGAGGTGGCCGGCACTGCCAGTTCCTGATGTGCTCTGGGCTTCTGTGGGGCAAAAATCACTTTGCTCCTTAGTTTCCACCTCTGCCAGCATAGATTCCAGCCATCTCTGGCCTAAAAGGTCAGTGGCTTTTCCTCCATTTGACCTTCCGCTGCCATGTGTTTGTGACTGTGCCTCAGGTCCAGTCCTCTTTGTTGCCATGGTTTATGTCTTCAGCTGTCATTTTAGTGGGAATTAAAGAGAGAACAGATGCAAATGCCTGTGTTAAATCCCACTTTAGCCAGGATAGCCCTCGGTGTTTTATTCTCCAGCACTGGCCTAAAGTAAAAACTTAGTAAAAATTTATTGCACGAGTAAGTGAAAAGCCACTTACAGAGAGGAAGCCTCGGGTCATGTATACATTCCCTGCTTAGCTGTGCATTCTGTTCCCAGAGAAATGGCCAGAGGTGAAAACAAAAGTATGTCTCAACCAGATACAGGATTCCTGGACTTTTGGTGACAAATCTGTGTGTCTCAGACCTGTCCTAAAAAGCCTGGTGATGCTCAGAAAGTGGGCAGCACTGGCTGTTTAGAAATTCATTCTTTTAACGTGAGTGACTCATTCTTGAAACTGAAATTTGTATGTGTCTTAATGGCTATAGCCCTCAGCTCTTGAGCCTAGCTTACTCTGTGAAGCACCAGGGTAGCTGGTATGAATTTTACTCTACAATTTTGAGTGTAAACATTTAACATTCTTTAAAATTAGTCAAGATTGATCTTTGTCAAGTCCTCATCCCACTGGATTACTAGCAATTTTCATCTCAGACATCTCTTCCTTTATGTCTAGTGGACAGAGGGCTTCAGCATCTGGGTAAGAGCCTTGCTCAGTCCTCACATTGTTGGTAATAGTGATAGTTAAGGAGGAGGGGGGAGGAGAGATTAGATTAACAGATACAAACTACTATACATTAAATAGATGAGCAACCGGGATTTATTGTATTGTGCAGGGAATTATATATATACTATCTTACAATAACCTATAATGAATTGTAATCAGAAAAAAATAACTGATCACTTTGCTGTATACTTGAAACTAATATGTACAATATTGTAAATCAACTATACTTTAAAACAAAAGAAAAAAACCCTGACTGATGGTTAGAACAAAGACTTTGAACCTGATCAAAAGTGTATGTCTATTGGAAACCTTCCTAGCTTCATTGAAGTCCATTTATGTTCCTTCTTAAGGTGTGAATCGATTAGTGTCCCTCCTCCTGTGCTAGGAGATACATCTTGCAAGAAAAATTTAGTAATTTTGCTTTTGTTCTTTCTATATTAAATTCTAGCCAGATGCTAAGGAATAATGCAATGACACAAAGAAGGTGGATTTAGCACAGGCATTTGTCTGATGAGGACTGAAAATAATATAATTACCATGCAGTTCTGTTTTATTTTTTATGGGGTGAATTTTTCCAATTTTTCTTTTTTTATTAAATTCCTTTCTTGTTTCATTTTTACAATTATTTTGAGAGGAATGAAGAAAAGTAAATATTACTTTAGAGCAGTGGCTATGGACCTTGGCTGTGTATGGGAATCACCAAGGGAGTTTACAAAATACTAATGCCTGGGGAACTAAAACCCTAGGAACTCAGATTTAATTAACCTGGGTGTAGCATGGAGTTAGATTGCTAAACATTCCTCACTTGATTCAAATGTGCAGGAAAGTTTTGAAAACCAGCACCTTAAACCATGTGTGCATGCATGCTAAGTCACTTCAGTCCTGTCTGACTCTGTGACCCCATGAAATGTAACCCGCCAGACTCCTCTGTCCATGGGGATTCTCCAGGCAAGAAAACCGAAGTGGGTTGTCATGCCCTCCTCCAGGGGATCTTCCCAACCCATTGATTGAACCTGCATCTCTTATGTCTCCTGCATTAGCAGATGGGTTCTTTACCACTAATGCCATGCGGGAAGCCCATGCTAAACTATATTTAAACTGTAAAACTATTTAGGCTGCTTTGAAAGTAACTGCAGTTTTACATTGTGGAACTTTGCTGTTTGATATCAGAATTCATTCTTAAATAAATGTGGTTATGTTTATGTGGTTATCATTTCAATGCACATTTCTCACTTTATGGGTTTTTTTTGCTAATGACTTACTACTTGCTGTTCATTTCATATTCATTTTTGACTGTAGAAATTATGTTAGGCAAAAAGCAAATTTGAGCGTTTTTTTTTTTTTTTTTCATTGGAGTTCAGCATGGGTCATAAAGTAGAGGCGACAACTCACAACATCAAAATGCATTTGGCCCAGGAACTGCTCATGAACAGACTAGTACAGACCAGTGGTGGTTCAAGAAATTTTGCAAAGAAGATGAGAGCTTTGAAGATGAAGAGCATAGTGCTGGCCTTCGGAAGTTGAGAAAGGCCAATTGAGAGCTATCATCCACACTGATCCTCTTAAAACTACATAAGAAGTTGCTGAAGGACTCAGTGTCAGCCATTCTATGGTAAGTTGGCATCGGAAGCAAATTGGAAAGGTGAAACACTCAATTAGTGGGTGCCTCATGAGCTGACCTCGTCGTTTTGAAGCGTCCTCTTCTCTTATTCTACTCAGCAACAACAAACCATTTCTCGATCAAATTGTGATGTTCAATGAAAGGTGGGTTTTATACGACAACCACTGATGACTTGATCAGTGGCTGGACTGAGAAGAAGCTACAAAGCCCTTCCTAAAGCCAGACTTGCAGCAAAGAAAGGTTATGGTCACTGTTTGGTGGTCTGCTGCCCGTCTGATCCCCTACAGCTTTCTGAATCCCTGTGAGACCATGACATTTGAGAAGTATGCTCAGCAAATCGATGAGATGCACTCAAAACTGCAACACCTGTGGCTGGCATTGGTCAACAGAATGGGCCCAATTCTCCATGACCATGCCCAACTGCACTTGCACAACCAACACTTGAGAAGTCGAACGAATTGGGCTATGAAGTTTTGCCTCACCCACCATATTCACATATTCATATTCTCACCAACCAAGTACTACTTATTCAAACATCTTGACAACTTTTCTCAGGCAAAAAGTTTCCACACCCTGTAGGAAGCAAGAAATTCTTTCCAAGAGTATGTCAAATCCCAAAGCATGGATTTTTACACTACAGGAATAAACAAACTTGTTTCTCCTTGGCAAAAATGTGTGGATTGTAATTGTTCCTATTTTGATTAATAAAGATGTGTTTCAGTCTAGTTATGATTATTTAAAATTCATGATCTGAACCCACATTTGCTTTTGTACCAGCCTAACAGATGACATATTCTACCTTGGAGTTTTCTGGGTGGCGTTAGTGGTAAAAAAAACAAAAAAAACCTGGCTCCCAATGCAAGCGATATGGGTTCGATTCTTGGGTCAAAAAGATCCCCTGGAGGAGGGCATGGCAACCTACTCCAGTATTCTTGCTTGGAGAATTCCACAGATAGGGGAGCCTGGTGGGCTCCAATCCATAGAGTCACACAGAGTCAGACTGAAGGGATTTAGCATTCTATCTCGTGTAAAATCAGCAAGTCACTAATTTGCTTGAAATTGGCAAGTGGCAGAAATTTAGAGGATGAACACTTATTTTCAATAAAAATTCTGGGCACAGAGGTGCATCTTACTGTTTGCTTTGTTTTGTGTGTGGATGCAGCCAGCACAACCTGGCATGCTGCAAAGGCGTTATATGGGAAGTGTCTGGAAGCAGTTAGGAAGTCCTTTTCCTGTTATGCTTTACTCCCAGAATGTTCTTCACTCTTGCCAGGTTTTAAGACAATGTTTGGCTTCTCCAACTGTTGATTTCCCCAGGGTTCACATTCAGCTCTCACAGATCATAGACCCTTTCATCTGATCCCCTACAGCTTTCTGAATTGGGCCATGACATTTGAGAAGTATGCTCAGCAAATCGATGAGATGCACTCAAAACTGCAACACCTGTGGCTGGCATTGGTCAACAGAATGGGCCCAATTCTCCATGACCATGCCCAACTGCACTTGCACAACCAACACTTGAGAAGTCGAACGAATTGGGCTATGAAGTTTTGCCTCACCCACCATATTCACATATTCATATTCTCACCAACCAAGTACTACTTATTCAAACATCTTGACAACTTTTCTCAGGCAAAAAGTTTCCACACCCTGTAGGAAGCAAGAAATTCTTTCCAAGAGTATGTCAAATCCCAAAGCATGGATTTTTACACTACAGGAATAAACAAACTTGTTTCTCCTTGGCAAAAATGTGTGGATTGTAATTGTTCCTATTTTGATTAATAAAGATGTGTTTCAGTCTAGTTATGATTATTTAAAATTCATGATCTGAACCCACATTTGCTTTTGTACCAGCCTAACAGATGACATATTCTACCTTGGAGTTTTCTGGGTGGCGTTAGTGGTAAAAAAAACAAAAAAAACCTGGCTCCCAATGCAAGCGATATGGGTTCGATTCTTGGGTCAAAAAGATCCCCTGGAGGAGGGCATGGCAACCTACTCCAGTATTCTTGCTTGGAGAATTCCACAGATAGGGGAGCCTGGTGGGCTCCAATCCATAGAGTCACACAGAGTCAGACTGAAGGGATTTAGCATTCTATCTCGTGTAAAATCAGCAAGTCACTAATTTGCTTGAAATTGGCAAGTGGCAGAAATTTAGAGGATGAACACTTATTTTCAATAAAAATTCTGGGCACAGAGGTGCATCTTACTGTTTGCTTTGTTTTGTGTGTGGATGCAGCCAGCACAACCTGGCATGCTGCAAAGGCGTTATATGGGAAGTGTCTGGAAGCAGTTAGGAAGTCCTTTTCCTGTTATGCTTTACTCCCAGAATGTTCTTCACTCTTGCCAGGTTTTAAGACAATGTTTGGCTTCTCCAACTGTTGATTTCCCCAGGGTTCACATTCAGCTCTCACAGATCATAGACTTCCTGGAGTAGCCTCATGAGGGTAGAAATTTTCTCAGAAGAAAACCAAAGCCAAAGGACATTCCTGGTAAAGAGGGACTGAACTTCAGTACATCTCCTTAAAGTGCTGATGAAATGTCTTCAAATGATCTCTCTCTGTTTCCTCAAGCTTCACTCTGAGCTCTAACACTACTTTTGGCTTGCTAAAATTTTGTTCATTGATTTCCTCCACAGTGTTCCAGGGATGTGTTCAAATTTCTTTGCATATGATTCACAACTATAAACTTGCAGTCTTAAATTAATTTGGGTGAACTCATGCTCTATTTGGGCTTCCCAGGTGGCACTGGTGTTAAAGACCCCACCTGCCAACACAGGAGACATTAGAGATGTGGATTCGATCCTAGATCAGGAAATCCCTGAAGGAGGACATGGCGACCCTCTACATTATCCTTGCCTGCAGCATCCCCATGGATAGAGGAGCCTGGTGGGCTATAGTCCATAGGGTTGCAAAGAACTGGACACAGCTTAAGTGATTTAGCATGCATGCATGTGTTCTATTTATTAATGATATTTTAGCCGTGCAGTCATGGCTAGAGAGAAACTTGTGTTTGAAAAATAATCATGTGATTGATACGGACTTCCCTGCTGGCCCAGATGGTAAAGAATCTACCTGCAAACCCTGGGTTGGGAAGATCCCCTGGAGAAGAAATTGATAATGCATGTAGATGTGGAGTTTACTAATACTCCAAACTGTAAAAAGGAAAAAACTGCAAAGACAATGGATTGTGACTTATAAAACTGGAATTTATCAGAGGAAAAGGTAAGGAAGAAGCACTGGTTGTCTGGACAGTAAATCAGGATATCTAACCCTGGCTACTGCCTCTACCCTGTGGTAGTGGTGGCCTTGGGTAACTCAGTGCCAGCCCTGTGCCCCAGTTTGGTTTTTTGGTCTCTTCCATGTTTGACATCTTACTGTTTGCTTTGTTTGTGTGTGGATGCAGCCAGCACAACCTGGCATGCTGCAAAGGCGTTATAGGGGCTTAAATTTTCCCAGAATGTTCTTCACTCTTGCCAGGTTTTAAGACAATGTTTGGCTTCTCCAACTGTTGATTTCCCAGGGTTCACATTCAGCTCTCACAGATCATAGACTTCCTGGAGTAGCCTCATGAGGGTAGAAATTTTCTCAGAAGAAAACCAAAGCCAAAGGACATTCCTGGTAAAGAGGGACTGAACTTCAGTACATCTCCTTAAAGTGCTGATGAAATGTCTTCAAATGATCTCTCTCTGTTTCCTCAAGCTTCACTCTGAGCTCTAACACTACTTTTGGCTTGCTAAAATTTTGTTCATTGATTTCCTCCACAGTGTTCCAGGGATGTGTTCAAATTTCTTTGCATATGATTCACAACTATAAACTTGCAGTCTTAAATTAATTTGGGTGAACTCATGCTCTATTTGGGCTTCCCAGGTGGCACTGGTGTTAAAGAACCCACCTGCCAACACAGGAGACATTAGAGATGTGGATTCGATCCCTAGATCAGGGAAATCCCCTGAAGGAGGACATGGCGACCCTCTACATTATCCTTGCCTGCAGCATCCCCATGGATAGAGGAGCCTGGTGGGCTATAGTCCATAGGGTTGCAAAGAACTGGACACAGCTTAAGTGATTTAGCATGCATGCATGTGTTCTATTTATTAATGATATTTTAGCCGTGCAGTCATGGCTAGAGAGAAACTTGTGTTTGAAAAATAATCATGTGATTGATACGGACTTCCCTGCTGGCCCAGATGGTAAAGAATCTACCTGCAAACCCTGGGTTGGGAAGATCCCCTGGAGAAGAAATTGATAATGCATGTAGATGTGGAGTTTACTAATACTCCAAACTGTAAAAAGGAAAAAACTGCAAAGACAATGGATTGTGACTTATAAAACTGGAATTTATCAGAGGAAAAGGTAAGGAAGAAGCACTGGTTGTCTGGACAGTAAATCAGGATATCTAACCCTGGCTACTGCCTCTACCCTGTGGTAGTGGTGGCCTTGGGTAACTCAGTGCCAGCCCTGTGCCCCAGTTCTTCATACAAAAATAGGGTTCATGATATCTTCCCTGTCTGTCTTCCAGGGTTGTTGGAATTTTTTTTTTTTTTTTTTAGTAATTCTTTTCACCACTGCACATTCAATAGACTGGCAAGACTGATTTTAAATTTGTTTTGAGTGGATGCTTTACCATAGTGGTATTCAAATTTTAATCTCTGTCAGAATCACAGGGAGGGCTTGTTAGGACAGTTTGCTTGGCCCCATCTTCAGAGTTTCTGACTCATTAGATGTTGGAAGGCTTCCAAATGTGTAGTTGTAACAAGCTCCCAGGTGATGTGTCTGGGCCACACTTGAACCCCTACTCGAGAGCTTATTCTCTCACCTATTGATACAAGCCACAGCAAACCCTATTGTACCTCCCCCCAAATCCTTATATTGAAGCCTTGACTCTCCACTTGGAGATGGCCTTTCGGAAGGTGAGCGTGTTAAGGTTAGATGAGGCCCTGGTGGACTGGGGGCCTCATAGGAATGCTGCCTTAATAAGAAGAGTGAGAGACACTTCAGCTTAAATCAGACCATGCAACCCCTCAAGCCTTTCCCTTCTCCCATCACAATTTAGTCATTGTCTATACATACCTGGGGCTTCCCAGGTGGCATTAATGGTAAAGAACCCACCTGCTAATGTAGGAGACATAAGAGATATGCGGGTTTGATCTCTGGGTCGGGAAGATCCCCTGGAGAAGGAGATGGTAGCCCAGTTCAGTAGAGGAACCTGGTGGGCTACAGTCCATGGGGTCTCAAAGAGTCCAACATGACTGAAGTGACTTAGTACACATGCACACACACACCTGCACGCCTGAGAGCCGTAAGGTGACAGTACTAAAGTGTATACTCTGATTCCAGCTAAAGTGTTAGTTCAGCTTAAATCAGGGCTGATTATATATATATATATATAATATTTAATATAAATTATTATATATACTGTATAATCAATATATTGATATGTTATATACATATTATTATATATGTTTTGATATGTATAGCATATGTGCATACAAAGTATATTACCCTCCTGGGATCCCTAGATTAATCAACACTTCATTACTCACTTCTTGAATTCCAGACCCCAGGATGATTACAGGGTGTGAATTAGTGAGAAAAACATACATTATCCTTGCTTTCGTGGAGCCTGCAATTCTGAAGAATGAGGAAAATAAAATTTCAGACAAGGGGATGGAACCAGTAGTTGGAGGAGATGCCTCTTTGATCCTTAAAGTATTAAAGGAAGAAGGCAGAGGCCTGCTGCTGGGGGTCCCTGAGTCTCCTGCCTCTGTGTCCACCAGGGCCAGAGATACCATTTTTCCTGGAGCCCTGCTCTCACAGAGGCAGCCGGATTGTTGGGTGAAATGGATGACTTCCAATGCTAGAGTCTTGAGGGCAAAGAAGATGGCATTATTTTAGCTAATATTTATTTATTAAGTGCTTACCATGTGCCCAAGTCTGTTGTAAGAATTTTATACGTATTAATTTATTTAATGTAGATCAGCCCAGGAGTTACAGGAGTTACAGACCGCCGTTATATCCCCTTCTGCAGGTGACAAAACAGAGGCCTAGATGGACTGCCTCATTAACCCATGGTTGCCTGCTATTAAAGGGGAAGTGGAGCTCAACAGGGTGAAAGGATATCTCGTGCTCAATAACAGTAAACAGTCTCCTGGACAACCTGGCATCTCATTGGCTACATTCCCTTTTTTTCTTGAGGTTGTCCAGTCGCTCAGTCATGTCTGACTCTTTTGGACCCCATGGATGGCAGCAAGCCTGGCTTCCCTGTCCTCTTGAGGTGGGTTGTGGGAAACTGTTGAAGGGAGACATGCCTGTCTCTTAGTCATTGTTTCAGAGAAGTCATTATATTTTTGATCATCAAAAAATCTGTTGAATCAGTTACATCCACTTATAATCAGTAAGATGGATATGTGCTGTTAAATAAACACAGGTGTGTAGCTTCATATCACTGCAGGAACCCTCACAGCAACCTGTCTGCTTGTAAATATGCTTCTCTGAGTTTTCAGCAATTGGACCAGAAGCAAAATCTCCCAACTGAAATTGTTCAATGCTCCTAGCCTACACAAGGGGGTTCTAAAGAATTATTGGCTTACATGATGTCTCAGTGACTCAGGTGAAATGCTAAGACATTTTATAAGCACACAATACAATTACCCAAAGGAACTAAATTCAAATAAAATCCTAAGGTTGTACCTATTTCAAAAAAAAAAAAAAATCTACAAGCTAGAGAGGGTGACAGCTGCAGAGATTTGTGAGTCACATAGTGCAAAAAATATGGGTGGCTTTGGAAGATACACCTCTTCCCATCTATTGCTTTTACCCAGTCTTTCTAGCTCCTGAGAAATGGATTTCTAACCTAGGCTATACACTAGAATCACCTGGAAGACTCTTAAAATTTCTCTTTCCAATACCCAGATCAATGATCTCAGAACCTCTGGAGGTGGGACCCAGGTATCCATATTTTTTAAAGACCTCCAGATAATTCTGTTGTGTAGCTGAGGTTGAGAACCACTTGGCAGAGGGAGAAACAGAGACAAATAGCAATGCTTTGCTTTCTGCAACTGTTGAAGAGGTATTAATGAACACCCTGACATTTGCCTGATCTCCATCATCTGGGACATTCTGTAATAATTTATACAACAAATAATTTAATTAACATGATGGCAAGCAAAAGTACACTGTGAATACCTAGGTCACTAACACACTGACTACACACAGCTTTCCATGAGGCAATAGATTCTGACATTTTGAAAGAGAATTAACTACATGATGGAGGTTTAATACAACTCTAATTGAATGAAGGTTCTTCTACCTGATAAGTGCAGTGCTTACATATGAGGGAGGCAAGATGGAAATCTTCTTATTGAGGAAAACTGTGCAAGAGGAGAGTTGAGAAATTTTACTTATAATCTGTTTGTTCATTTGAGCAGGCATTTTTAGGAGAGTGGCAAATAATCCCCGGGATTATCTAAAGTGTATTACTTTTCAAGTTTTGTCTTGGCGATTTTTGATTTTGTAAAAAGGGCTTCATATCACTGCAGGAACCCTCACAGCAACCTGTCTTGTAAATATGCTTCTCTGAGTTTTCAGCAATTGGACCAGAAGCAAAATCTCCCAACTGAAATTGTTCAATGCTCCTAGCCTACACAAGGGGGTTCTAAAGAATTATTGGCTTACATGATGTCTCAGTGACTCAGGTGAAATGCTAAGACATTTTATAAGCACACAATACAATTACCCAAAGGAACTAAATTCAAATAAAATCCTAAGGTTGTACCTATTTCAAAAAAAAAAAAAAATCTACAAGCTAGAGAGGGTGACAGCTGCAGAGATTTGTGAGTCACATAGTGCAAAAAATATGGGTGGCTTTGGAAGATACACCTCTTCCCATCTATTGCTTTTACCCAGTCTTTCTAGCTCCTGAGAAATGGATTTCTAACCTAGGCTATACACTAGAATCACCTGGAAGACTCTTAAAATTTCTCTTTCCAATACCCAGATCAATGATCTCAGAACCTCTGGAGGTGGGACCCAGGTATCCATATTTTTTAAAGACCTCCAGATAATTCTGTTGTGTAGCTGAGGTTGAGAACCACTTGGCAGAGGGAGAAACAGAGACAAATAGCAATGCTTTGCTTTCTGCAACTGTTGAAGAGGTATTAATGAACACCCTGACATTTGCCTGATCTCCATCATCTGGGACATTCTGTAATAATTTATACAACAAATAATTTAATTAACATGATGGCAAGCAAAAGTACACTGTGAATACCTAGGTCACTAACACACTGACTACACACAGCTTTCCATGAGGCAATAGATTCTGACATTTTGAAAGAGAATTAACTACATGATGGAGGTTTAATACAACTCTAATTGAATGAAGGTTCTTCTACCTGATAAGTGCAGTGCTTACATATGAGGGAGGCAAGATGGAAATCTTCTTATTGAGGAAAACTGTGCAAGAGGAGAGTTGAGAAATTTTACTTATAATCTGTTTGTTCATTTGAGCAGGCATTTTTAGGAGAGTGGCAATAATCTATCAACCAGTTCACCCAGGGATTTAGTTCTAAAGTGTATTACTTTTCAAGTTGTTATTGTTGTTTAGTCTGCAAGTTATGTTCAGCTCTTTTGCGACCCCATGGATTTGTAGCCCACCAGGCTCCTCTGTCCATGGTATTTCCAGGCAAGAATACTGGAGTGGGTTGCCCTTTCTTCCTCCAGGGGATCTTCCGGACCCAGGAATTGAACCCACATCTTTTGAGTCCCCTGCATTGGCAGGTGGATTCTTTGCAACTGAGCCACCAGAGAAGCACCACTTTTTTCCATGCAGATTTTATTTATTATTGTATTTTTACAGTGTTTTGTTGTTAACTGCCACACATCAACCCAAATCTGCCATAGGTATATATATGTCACTCCCCTCCAGAACTTCCCCCATCCCCCTCCCCATCCTACCCCTCCAGGTTGCTTCAGAACCCCTATTTGAGATCTCCTAGTCCCACAGCATATTTCCCGTCCTTGCACCAATGTCCATAAGACCATTCTCCATGTCTGCCTCTCTATTGCAGCTCTGCATGTTAATTTATCAGCACCATCTTTCTGAATTCCATACATGTGTCAGTATACAATATTTATCTTTCTCTCTCTAACATACCTCACTCTGTATAATAGGTTCGAGATTCATCCACCTCATTAGAACTGATTCAAATGCACTCCTTTTTATGGCTGAGTAATATTCCATTATATATATGTACCACAGCTTATTTATCTATTCATCTGTCAAGGGACATCTAGATTGGAAAACCCCACTTTTCAGGTACTATATTACCTAATAAAAAACTAGCTTTTCATCAGAAAAATAATTTCTTTAAAGTGTTAGCTCAGGAACTGTCACCACATTGTGAATCAGCAATACAACCAAAAAAATTAGCACTCAAGGTCCATTTAAAAATCTATGTCTAAGACTTTATGAACAGTAACTACAGAGTTCTCCAACCTTTCCTTTCTTCAATACAGTCTGCTTTTCTTATTTATTTATTTATTTATTTATGGCTATTCTGGGTTTTCACTGCTGCCACAGGCTCTTCGCTAGTTGCAGAGAGTGGGGCTACTTTCTAGTTGAGGTGAGCAGGCTTCTTGTTGTGACTTCTCTTGCTGCGGAGCTTGGACTGTAGGGCACATGGGCTTCAGCAGTTGTGGCACATGGGCTCAATTGTTGTGGTTCCGAGGCTCTTGGGCACAGGTTCAATAGTTGTGGCTCACAGGCTTAGTTGCTCAGGAGCATGTGGGATCTTCCCAGATCAGGGATCGAACCCATGTCTCCTGCATTGGAGGCAAACTCTTTACCAGTGAGCTACCAGGGAAGCTCACAGCCTCCTTTTCTTAATGATTTGTTTTTTTAAATTTCTAGAATACATCTGTGTAGTGGTGAGAGAGAGGACTGTGGAATAAGATAACCTGCATGCATGTCATCCCCACCAGTGGCTAGCTTTATGACTCTGCAGTATCATCTTTGGGTTACTGTCTCCTCTGCTGTACAATGGGTATAATGAAAGAATGTGAATTACAGAGAGAGAAGAAATGAGTTACATGTGGAATTCACAGAATGGAGCCTGACACACAGTAAGGACCATATGTGTAACCCTGCTATTACAGGGACAAAGATCCCGTTTATGGAACCACACACTACTCTTTCCTTTTTTCTCTTGCCTTTTGGCTGCTTTCGGGTCATTTTGTTGTTAATTAGCACCTCTCTTTTATCATGAGTGACAGAAATAAGGAAAGAAAATCAAGAGAGTTGATTTGGGAACTAATTACCACCTAGTTCAAAAATAAATAAAAAGGCTGAATCCCTTAGCATAAATAAGATTTGGGCATGTCTATAGAATTCAGTTATCTATGTTCTTCCCAAACCCTGCAATTCTCTCCCAACCTGTGCTAGACAAGGATAGTTGGAGATTGGCCAACTAAACCAGTGACTCAGTACTCTGGATGTATTTTAGAGTCATCAGGATATATATATATATATTTTTAAAGCCTTTACCAGGATCTCATCCTAGATCATTGTCAATGGCATCTGCATGCTGTCTTTTATAGAAGTTCTCCATGTGATTTTGATGAAAAGCAAGGGTTTATTAAGACTAATCTTGGGGGGATTTCTGATGGCCTTTAACAATTTAGGGAGAGTAACCATAGTGATAAGGTTTGAGTATCATAGATGCATTACTTCTGTTCTTGGTTGCATTTGCTGTGGAAGGTCATCTGATAGTGGAAGCAGGTCTTCAGCTCTATCTGGCCTCACTTATGCCCTTAATCAGACCAGACGCTGTAATTGATGACTGGAATCATTTTCTCATCAACATTTTTGATCACCTTTTCTTCTGAGGTATGCCACTAGCCCCAGATCATTCCCAGATCAGGGATCGAACCCATGTCTCCTGCATTGGAGGCAAACTCTTTACCAGTGAGCTACCAGGGAAGCTCACAGCCTCCTTTTCTTAATGATTTGTTTTTTTAAATTTCTAGAATACATCTGTGTAGTGGTGAGAGAGAGGACTGTGGAATAAGATAACCTGCATGCATGTCATCCCCACCAGTGGCTAGCTTTATGACTCTGCAGTATCATCTTTGGGTTACTGTCTCCTCTGCTGTACAATGGGTATAATGAAAGAATGTGAATTACAGAGAGAGAAGAAATGAGTTACATGTGGAATTCACAGAATGGAGCCTGACACACAGTAAGGACCATATGTGTAACCCTGCTATTACAGGGACAAAGATCCCGTTTATGGAACCACACACTACTCTTTCCTTTTTTCTCTTGCCTTTTGGCTGCTTTCGGGTCATTTTGTTGTTAATTAGCACCTCTCTTTTATCATGAGTGACAGAAATAAGGAAAGAAAATCAAGAGAGTTGATTTGGGAACTAATTACCACCTAGTTCAAAAATAAATAAAAAGGCTGAATCCCTTAGCATAAATAAGATTTGGGCATGTCTATAGAATTCAGTTATCTATGTTCTTCCCAAACCCTGCAATTCTCTCCCAACCTGTGCTAGACAAGGATAGTTGGAGATTGGCCAACTAAACCAGTGACTCAGTACTCTGGATGTATTTTAGAGTCATCAGGATATATATATATATATTTTTAAAGCCTTTACCAGGATCTCATCCTAGATCATTGTCAATGGCATCTGCATGCTGTCTTTTATAGAAGTTCTCCATGTGATTTTGATGAAAAGCAAGGGTTTATTAAGACTAATCTTGGGGGGATTTCTGATGGCCTTTAACAATTTAGGGAGAGTAACCATAGTGATAAGGTTTGAGTATCATAGATGCATTACTTCTGTTCTTGGTTGCATTTGCTGTGGAAGGTCATCTGATAGTGGAAGCAGGTCTTCAGCTCTATCTGGCCTCACTTATGCCCTTAATCAGACCAGACGCTGTAATTGATGACTGGAATCATTTTCTCATCAACATTTTTGATCACCTTTTCTTCTGAGGTATGCCACTAGCCCCAGATCATTCCCCCAAACTCCTACTTTCTTGCTTTGAGGCAATCAAAGACTGCTAGAAAAAAATCACTGTTCTTGGGAGATTGTTTGGTTCAGTCATTCAGTCGTGTCCAACTTTGCGACCCCATGAACTGCCGCAGCATGCCAGGCTTCCCTGTTGCTGTCACACATCTGCTCTCTTCCCCAGGGTCAACCTTGCTCTCACTCATTTCCTTTGGTGTCTGCCATAAGCCACCACAACCCCCAGCTCCCTCTCTAGACCCTGCCCCTCCAGACTTCTCACTCTTTGGATTCTTTAGTGCCTCCATTCCCATATACAGCCTGTTTACTGTCTCTGCTCATCCTCACCTTCTCTCTCTAGTTTGAAAGAACACATCCTTACTCTTGTACAAGACCAACCTCTACCCTTCCTCCCCCTCTCAATGCCATTGTTTCATCAGTTACTTCCTGGAATTTATGTTTCTAACCTTTTCCTCATCATTGGCTTTTTTTCCATAATCCATAAAAATGTATTTGTGTCAACCCCCTCAAACTCTTTCCCTTGAGCCTGCATTGTCCTTTTACTGCCCCTGTTTCTCCTTCCCTTCACAACGAGGCTTCTTGAAGGATTAATCCACATTGACTAAGTCTACTTCTTGACCCTTGCATTCATTTGTGTTGGTCTCAGGCTCTTGATAGTGATGTTAAAAGGCTAGAGATGTCTGAGACTTTTGCCTGGAACCATATTGCTTGTGATGAGCCCCACGGACATGTCTCTGTCGACACAAATGCTGGGACTGGACCCCTCTTTGTGGTTCTTATTATCATTTCAAGACACAGCTCAGCGTCAACCATCAGGGAACTTTAAAGAACAGATTTGCTATTCACAAGTCCTGAAAGGTACATGGAATACCCAGGACCAACACAGTAAGGTCTCTGATAGAGAGAGGTAGAAAGTGTGGATCTGGGGCTTGCTTTTGTTAAGGTCCAAAGGTAAGTTGTCTAGGATTTCATAGGCTCATTCTTTATTGGAAAAGCTAAACCATAGGAATGGGAATTAGGGAGCAGGAAGGGAGAAGCAAGGTCACTCAAGCCATCTGTGTGTTACCCTAGACCTTCTAAAAGAGATTGTTCATGGGTGGAGATTGCCTGGCTCCTTATCTGGTTGGTTTGCCAGTAGCTGTGTTATGCAGCTTACAGTGTGCTTATTCAAGATGGAGGCCTTTGAAATGAATGCCTCCAAGATCAAAAGGTTAATGTCCAGCACCTGTATTACAATAAAAAATCTTCCTGTCATCACTTATACTTCATAACTCTAACAGCTTCTGTAATATCTTTTGCCTTCACCTCCTGGTGACATCTCTGTGGAAAGACTATCCATGACTGTTATAATATTCCAATCTGAACAATCATTTTCAGCTCTCTTGTTATTAAACTTCTGTGCTGCATTTAACACCACTGACGATTCTCTCCTCCCTGAAATTTTCTCTCATGGGTTCTGAGGGAAGTCTCTTGCCAGTTCTCTCTCTTCTCTTACCCTTCCTTACTGACCTTCTTCATAGTTCCTGTTCTTCTAGCCACCTCTGTTCTCTCATTCTGCCTAGAATTCTCTTTCTCCACTGCTCAACTTCCATGTCCACATCACCTCCTAGGGCTTCTGAATTTATGCAGGGCCTCTATAGTGACCCATCTGCTGATTGCTCCCAAATGCATGTCCTTAGTTTGTTCAGTTTTCCAGAGTTGGATCAGTAGTCATTGCCTATGAAAGTAAGCTCTCACAACACCAGAGAACTTTCCTCAGAATCTTCCTCAGTTTAATCGTTTATCAAGTTATTTCACAAGTATCCATTTATCCCAAAGAACATGATTCATCATGCATCTTTGTACCCCTGCTCCCTTGCACTTTGCCTGACATAAAATAGACGCTCAATAAATCTTTCTGAACTGTTAGTGGCTTTTATAGTTGTTTCATTATTCAGTTAATGTTTAGAATAGTTCAGGGCACTTAAAAATACAGTTCAAGATCAAGAAATTTCAATTATCAGTAGTAGTACAGTTTCATGAAGGTAGTTGGTGCATTGGAATGATGGGATAGTTTTTTCATAAGGTAAACATAGGGCTTCCCTGGCGGTCCGTGGGTATGGACACCACCTTGCAGTGCAAGGGGCGCTGGTTCCATCCCTGGCCTGGGAAGATCCCACGTGCCATGGAGCAGCTGGACCGATGTGTCCAATTATTGAGCCGGAGCTCTGGAGCGCATGCGCCCAGAGCAGGTGCTCTGCGACAACAGAGGCCACTGAGATGGGAAGCCCACACGGGCCAAAGAACAAAGATGGATGAAAATAGATAAATGAAAGACCAAGAGAAGTGGCCCATCTACCGTCATCCCTCCCCACCCCGCCCCCCCCACCAAAAAAAAAAAAAAGGTAAACGTAATGGTCATACACACAAAATAGTTGAAGGGATTAGGAGGTAAAAACCCCTAGCTATTGAAATAGATAAGTCACAGGGATGTTGTTTACATAGGGAATATTGCCAGTAATATTATAACAACTTTGTAAGGTGATGGGTGGTAACTGGTCTTGTTGTAAAATACGTATAAGCCCCAGACTGCAAGTTTGGCCTCAGTGCAGGGAGGTGAAGAGACTATACCACCACAATGGAAGGAAACCAATTTAACTCCAAACAAATACTTCTTACCCTTCCTTACTGACCTTCTTCATAGTTCCTGTTCTTCTCCTTTAAATTTTTTCCATGTCCACATCACCTCCTAGGGCTTCTGAATTTATGCAGGGCCTCTATAGTGACCCATCTGCTGATTGCTCCCAAATGCATGTCCTTAGTTTGTTCAGTTTTCCAGAGTTGGATCAGTAGTCATTGCCTATGAAAGTAAGCTCTCACAACACCAGAGAACTTTCCTCAGAATCTTCCTCAGTTTAATCGTTTATCAAGTTATTTCACAAGTATCCATTTATCCCAAAGAACATGATTCATCATGCATCTTTGTACCCCTGCTCCCTTGCACTTTGCCTGACATAAAATAGACGCTCAATAAATCTTTCTGAACTGTTAGTGGCTTTTATAGTTGTTTCATTATTCAGTTAATGTTTAGAATAGTTCAGGGCACTTAAAAATACAGTTCAAGATCAAGAAATTTCAATTATCAGTAGTAGTACAGTTTCATGAAGGTAGTTGGTGCATTGGAATGATGGGATAGTTTTTTAAAAAGGTAAACATAGGGCTTCCCTGGCGGTCCGTGGGTATGGACACCACCTTGCAGTGCAAGGGGCGCTGGTTCCATCCCTGGCCTGGGAAGATCCCACGTGCCATGGAGCAGCTGGACCGATGTGTCCAATTATTGAGCCGGAGCTCTGGAGCGCATGCGCCCAGAGCAGGTGCTCTGCGACAACAGAGGCCACTGAGATGGGAAGCCCACACGGGCCAAAGAACAAAGATGGATGAAAATAGATAAATGAAAGACCAAGAGAAGTGGCCCATCTACCGTCATCCCTCCCCAACCCGCCACCCACACCAAAAAAAAAAAAAAGGTAAACGTAATGGTCATACACACAAAATAGTTGAAGGGATTAGGAGGTAAAAACCCCTAGCTATTGAAATAGATAAGTCACAGGGATGTTGTTTACATAGGGAATATTGCCAGTAATATTATAACAACTTTGTAAGGTGATGGGTGGTAACTGGTCTTGTTGTAAAATACGTATAAGCCCCAGACTGCAAGTTTGGCCTCAGTGCAGGGAGGTGAAGAGACTATACCACCACAATGGAAGGAAACCAATTTAACTCCAAACAAAATACTTTCCCTGCCCCTGGTCTTTCCATAAGCGCCTTTTCTTTTTTTGGTGGAAAAGCTTTCCTCAAAAGTTTTCCATAACTAGAACACCAGGTTATAGGAAGTCCAGGCTCCACACCATTTGGTGGGGTTGCCACTGCAGAGGAAGAGAGGCCTTTTCCTAATTATATAAAGGCTCTAGCTGGCAATGACTCCACCAAAGACACATTATTTTGTTACCTTCTCTGCATGGTCAACACTGTTATGGAACTTCCCTAGTGGCCCAATATTAGGACTCCAGATTTCCATTGCCGGGGGCCCAAGTCCACTTTCTGTTCCAGGAACTAAGATCCTGCAAGCCACGTGACATAGACAAAAAAAACAAAACAAAACAAAACTGTTATGGGTCAAGTATGATGTTTATTGAGGCTTCCCAAGTGATGCAATAGTAAAGAATCTGTCTGCCAATGCAGGAAACATTGGCTCCATCCCTGGGTTTGGAAGATCCCCGCAGAAAAGGAAATGACAGCTCCCTGCAGTATTCTTGCGTGGAAAATTCCATGGACAGAGGGGCCTGACAGGCTGCAGTCCATGGGGTCACAAAGAGTTGAACCCGACTGAGCACACCCACCCCCCCTCCCCCACATTTAGATAGATAGATAGATAGATCAAAACTCACTTACCCTAGAGTACTTCCTTAGCCAACGTACATCGCCTGAAGGCTCATATTGGATGGTTTCTTTGACGAGCAATTCCAAGCAACCACACCAATAGTGAATTCTGTGTTATGCTCCAGGGGATGCTATCCATATAGAATGCAGTAGATATTTATGAGAAATTTAAAGCCCTGTCCTTATTTAAAAGAATGTAAGTCTGGAGGCAAAAACAGGAACAATTTTCCAGTGGGGAGATTTTCTGAGTGTATGGAACTCTCTCCCAGAGATCTCTGAAAAACAGTGCCTTCTCAATTTGCCTTGAAAGAAGCCTTACCTATATGAAGATGACTTTGGGGAGAGCATTTCTTAGAAGGATTGCTCCAGAACTTTCAGCCCTGTCTCCACAAATAGGGAAAAGGAAGGCCATAGCAGCTACCCTGGTTGCCTACCTGACAGCACTCCTCCTTCTTCCTAACAGAATCAGACTTTTCCCGGGTTTCTGCTGTTCTCTGAGTAGCCCAGTTGTTTGCTGGGAAGTGAGTAACATCTCTAGCCCTAGCACAGTAGTAATTCTTGCTGGTGATGGTCCAAGGCTTGGGGATGTGGTACTCAGGAAGTGGAGGCAGCTCCTGGGAGACGTTTCCTTCTCCATCTTGCAAGGAGACCTGATGGAGAGAAGGTTCGTCTTTCTGCCTCTAGGTGTTGTCATAAAGAGGTGGCCACCTGTAGTTGACGAGGACGAGGCTGACAGACGGGAGATGGTCATGACCTTGTTGAGACCATGGTCATGACCTTTTTAGTCATCTCTGAAGATGACCCACTTCTCCCCAAACATAGACTGCAAGTTATCTGGAATTATTAGGATATAGTACACGGGTGACTTAGAGCTTCCCAGGTGCCACTGATGGTAAAGAACCTGCCTGCCAACACAGAAGACATAGGAGACTCACGTTTGGTTCCTGGGTCCAGAAGATCCCCGGGAGAAGGAAACAGAAATGCACTCCACAGGCTTCCCAGGTGGCACAGTGGTCAAAAAAAAAAAAAAATCTGCCTGCCAATGCAGGAGGCAAAAGAAATGTGGGTTCAATCCTTGAGTCAGGAGGACCTCTGGAGTAGAAAATGACAACCCACTCCAGTATTCTCGCCTGGAAAATTCCAAAGGCAAAGGAGCTGGGTGGACTACAGTTCATGGGGCCACAAAGAGTGGGACATGACTGATGGATTGAGCACATTGAGCACTAATGTGGGTTAAGTCCTGTTTAATAAGCTATGTGGAGAAGCAGGGGGGCCTCAACTGGGATGAAGTTGAATGAAGTTTGATTAATGTGTGAGTGTGAGCTTTCTAATATCTGATCTGAAACTTTGCCCCATGGAGACATTGTAGGACTTTCGAATAGGGCACAATATTATGTGTAAGTCTGAGGAAATAGACATATTCCTAAAGAAATCTTTTATTTTTTTTCTTGTAATGTAATCTTTATAATTAACAGTTCCTTAATCTGCCTTATACTGCATATTAATTCACCAGAATAATTTCTGTCTTCTTCAAATTTTCAGTCAGTTGTTGCCCATCAGATTTCCTGAGCGTTCCTTTGCTCACCATCATCATAAGCCATCTTATAAGGGTCTGAGTGGGAAGGTTTGGGTTTGGGGTGGAGACAGTAGGAATAGTCCCTTGTAAACTGTGCCATGTCAGACCAAAAGATTTTCTGGGCTTTGGTGGGAGACGTTTCCTTCTCCATCTTGCAAGGAGACCTGATGGAGAGAAGGTTCGTCTTTCTGCCTCTAGGTGTTGTCATAAAGAGGTGGCCACCTGTAGTTGACGAGGACGAGGCTGACAGACGGGAGATGGTCATGACCTTGTTGAGACCATGGTCATGACCTTTTTAGTCATCTCTGAAGATGACCCACTTCTCCCCAAACATAGACTGCAAGTTATCTGGAATTATTAGGATATAGTACACGGGTGACTTAGAGCTTCCCAGGTGCCACTGATGGTAAAGAACCTGCCTGCCAACACAGAAGACATAGGAGACTCACGTTTGGTTCCTGGGTCCAGAAGATCCCCTGGAGAAGGAAACAGAAATGCACTCCACAGGCTTCCCAGGTGGCACAGTGGTCAAAAAAAAAAAAAAATCTGCCTGCCAATGCAGGAGGCAAAAGAAATGTGGGTTCAATCCTTGAGTCAGGAGGACCTCTGGAGTAGAAAATGACAACCCACTCCAGTATTCTCGCCTGGAAAATTCCAAAGGCAAAGGAGCTGGGTGGACTACAGTTCATGGGGCCACAAAGAGTGGGACATGACTGATGGATTGAGCACATTGAGCACTAATGTGGGTTAAGTCCTGTTTAATAAGCTATGTGGAGAAGCAGGGGGGCCTCAACTGGGATGAAGTTGAATGAAGTTTGATTAATGTGTGAGTGTGAGCTTTCTAATATCTGATCTGAAACTTTGCCCCATGGAGACATTGTAGGACTTTCGAATAGGGCACAATATTATGTGTAAGTCTGAGGAAATAGACATATTCCTAAAGAAATCTTTTATTTTTTTTTTCTTGCAATGTAATCTTTATAATTAACAGTTCCTTAATCTGCCTTATACTGCATATTAATTCACCAGAATAATTTCTGTCTTCTTCAAATTTTCAGTCAGTTGTTGCCCATCAGATTTCCTGAGCGTTCCTTTGCTCACCATCATCATAAGCCATCTTATAAGGGTCTGAGTGGGAAGGTTTGGGTTTGGGGTGGAGACAGTAGGAATAGTCCCTTGTAAACTGTGCCATGTCAGACCAAAAGATTTTCTGGCTTGCTGACCAAATATTTTAAAATAAAACAGATAAACTATGCTTTATTTTTTTAGTAACCTTATTTTTTGATGGTTCCTTTCTCAGCAGTTCTTGAGTATTTATTCAATAGAGTCTTTGGAGAAACTTAAACCTTCCACACTTCCTGTCCAGACAGATCTCAGGACAGAGATAAGTGGTGCCACCTCTTTGTTGAAGGTCTCTGGCGAGGAAGGGGAAGGTGCCTAGTTGTTGGTGTCTGACTATTTCAAATGAAATAGAAATTACTTTGGCTTATCTCTTTTTTGCATTCTCTTCTCTTCTTTCCATTCTTGCCTACAGTTCATAATTGGCTGTATAAATTAAATACTTCATAATGAACCTAATTCTTATCTTCTCTAGAAGCAGTTTCATTAACATTGAAGATTACTGGAGTCGTCTGTCATGTCAAATAATTGAATCGATTCAAAAACATACTAATTACTATAGGAATTGTGATTCTGAGTTAAGCACTGTGAGACAGGGGCACAGCATCTGGAGAAAAGTGACAGAGCAAATTACAGCATGATGTCAGGGATGGCAAAAGATGAGCCTAGAGCAGTTTGTGGTGTCGGGAAGGAGGAAGCAATAGAGCCACGGAGTTCTATTCCAGGAGAGGCCAGAAGGACTGTCATAAATGAGGGTTGTGTTGAGAAACACCGTGATGGTCTGTTTATCTCCCTCTCACCCTCTCAACCAGCCAGGATATCCATCTGCATATTAAAGTATTTAAGAAAAGGGAGAAATGAGGACGTGTTGGGGTACAGAGTTTCAGTTATGCAAGATGAGTCTTGGAGATTCATTGTTGACGGTAGTTAACAATACTATACTGGACGCTTGAAAATGTGTTAAAAGAACAGATCTTAAATCTTCTCAGTACACACACACACACACAAAATGGTAATTGTGTAGAAGTGATAGAGCAGTAATTTAGCTTGATGTTGGTGATCTTGTCACAATGTATACAATATGTCAGGCTGTCCACATTAAATACACACAGTTTTTATATATCAACAATAACTCTAATAACATTGTTTAAAAGGTAAACTGTCTAATAAATGGTACAGTAAATAAAGCTATTTGACTTTAATAACCCACTATTTCTCAAACTTATTTGATCCTGGAATACCCCAACCTCTCTCCAGTACTCCTTTTTACCTTCTGTTGAATCATGTTTGATGAATTCTAGGTTGGGAACCTTTTTAAAAAGCTATTATTCCATAACTTTAAGAATAGGCATTGCTCTACGCTGCTGTTGGGGCTCGAACATGGATGTGGAGAGACTCTGCCTATTCTCGAGTCGGACAGGCAGAGTTTCATGCTGGTCTTTACTAGCTGTGAAACCTCGATCCAGTTCTTCACTGAGTCTCATTTTCCTCGTTTGTGAAATAAAATGCATGGCAAGAAAATACCAACTTTGCAATGTTGTTTTTAAAATTTGAGGTATCCGTCAAGCATCTAATTATATGCTTTTTTACAGTTCATAATGGGAAAAAAAAATTCTTATCTTCTCTAGAAGCAGTTTCATTAACATTGAAGATTACTGACCCATGTCAAATAATTGAATCGATTCAAAAACATACTAATTACTATAGGAATTGTGATTCTGAGTTAAGCACTGTGAGACAGGGGCACAGCATCTGGAGAAAAGTGACAGAGCAAATTACAGCATGATGTCAGGGATGGCAAAAGATGAGCCTAGAGCAGTTTGTGGTGTCGGGAAGGAGGAAGCAATAGAGCCACGGAGTTCTATTCCAGGAGAGGCCAGAAGGACTGTCATAAATGAGGGTTGTGTTGAGAAACACCGTGATGGTCTGTTTATCTCCCTCTCACCCTCTCAACCAGCCAGGATATCCATCTGCATATTAAAGTATTTAAGAAAAGGGAGAAATGAGGACGTGTTGGGGTACAGAGTTTCAGTTATGCAAGATGAGTCTTGGAGATTCATTGTTGACGGTAGTTAACAATACTATACTGGACGCTTGAAAATGTGTTAAAAGAACAGATCTTAAATCTTCTCAGTACACACACACACACACAAAATGGTAATTGTGTAGAAGTGATAGAGCAGTAATTTAGCTTGATGTTGGTGATCTTGTCACAATGTATACAATATGTCAGGCTGTCCACATTAAATACACACAGTTTTTATATATCAACAATAACTCTAATAACATTGTTTAAAAGGTAAACTGTCTAATAAATGGTACAGTAAATAAAGCTATTTGACTTTAATAACCCACTATTTCTCAAACTTATTTGATCCTGGAATACCCCAACCTCTCTCCAGTACTCCTTTTTACCTTCTGTTGAATCATGTTTGATGAATTCTAGGTTGGGAACCTTTTTAAAAAGCTATTATTCCATAACTTTAAGAATAGGCATTGCTCTACGCTGCTGTTGGGGCTCGAACATGGATGTGGAGAGACTCTGCCTATTCTCGAGTCGGACAGGCAGAGTTTCATGCTGGTCTTTACTAGCTGTGAAACCTCGATCCAGTTCTTCACTGAGTCTCATTTTCCTCGTTTGTGAAATAAAATGCATGGCAAGAAAATACCAACTTTGCAATGTTGTTTTTTAAAATTTGAGGTATCCGTCAAGCATCTAATATATGCTTGACATGTTTATGCTGTTGAATAAGAAGGGTGATTGTCATCACTGGCTTGTAGCAACTGATGAACTAAATGACTTCATATACAGGAAACTTCGTATTCCATAAAGTAGAAATTAAAAGGAAGTTTTCGCAAAGTAGTCGTTTTAGAATTAAAGAAATATAATTGGGATCTATATTAAAATCCTGCTTTAGTTGTATCTTGTTGGACTTCCCTTGTGGCTCCTGAAATAAAGGAGACCTTGGTTCAACCCCTGGGTCAGGAAGATCCCCTGGGAAAGGGAATGGCTACCCACTCCAGTATTCTTAAGAACAATTAAAAATATAGTTTGTGTGCAGCATATAAGTAGTAATTATGGTGCCATTTGATATTTAAATTTATAACAAGATGCTGAATGAATATTTTCTGTTTTCTTGGAATTTTAGTTGAAGCCTTAAACCTGAGAAAATAGGCAAAAGATGCATCTGCAGTCTAAAATGAAGTGCTGGACAGATCTCAGCCAGACCTACTCAAAGATGTTAGATTAGATCAAAACTGTCCCCTACTTTCACCCATCAGCCTATGTAAGAGAAATGGTCATCAAGGAGAGGCAGCTACTGGCCTAGGCAGTTAGTGAGGCACTTCCAACCTCTGGGCTAAGTTGTAGGTCTAAGAGATGTGTTCACCCAGATTGGGGGTGCGCCCAAGAGGAGAACCATTTCTCATTTCACTCCAGGCTGTATACTAACTGAGGTGCAGACACTCCTGGTACCACCAAGTACACGGAAGTGGAGGAAATGAAGGGCAGCAAGAGGCTGACATAGGTTTCCACAGACTAGGGGCAGCTGTGAATATGTAAAGACTGGTGACTGACTTCTGTCTGGAATACACGGAAGGTAGGAGGAGAGCTGGTCAGTCAGTCAGTCAGTTTCTCAGTCATGTCCAGCTCTTTGAAACCCCATGGATTGTAGCTTGCCAGGCTCCTCTGTCCATGGGATTCTCCAGACAAGAATACTGTAGTGGGTTACCCTGCCCTCCTCCAGATGGGAGGGTGTAACAGCCAACTAGCGCTGGACAAGAGAGAATACCAGTGCATTAACCTTGGCCTCCGCTTTCCATAATTTGAAGGAGCCAGACTATTAGATGGAGGAAGGACAGAGTTGTTATATCAGCTCTTGCCCATGGCAGGGTTCTGAGCCAAGGGTGAGCTCTGAGCTGGTAGTGGGTAGAGGGGAGAGACTGTGAACTGTCTGTGAGCTTCAGGTTTTGATACCATTAAGAGGTGGGATAAACCTTTTAATATCCAAAAGTCAATTAAGTATTAAATAAGAGTGCTTTTTAGGAGCGGGGGTTCTGAAAAAAATTTATTTGAAGGATCCAAACATAATGATTTTAAACTAAACCTGCATTTAGGTCAGTCTCAGATTTTCTGGCGGTGAAAGTCTGGAATTCTGCTTCTCAGTGCTTAAAAGAGCTATGAGATTTTGGCTCTCCTTGGCTGTCAATCAATTAAATAAGACTTCTTCAACTAGCCAGAATTGATTGGATAGCTATGGTCTCTACATAAGCAGTCACCACGGGACGGGGCAGAGGAAATCTTAGAGTGCAAGTGGGAAAGTGGTTTGTGGTTTTACTGCATTGATGAAACTCATTCTAAAAAACCACAGTAATTGTTATTTTAAAATTGAATTCTTCCATAGAAAAGGCATTATTGACAGATGGGCCATTGAAATTCTCCCCTCATCCTTCTCAGATATACAACTCCAAGGAGATATAAACTAAAGAATTTATGCTTCCTGAACATAGAGCCTATAGGGAGTTCTGGAAAGTTAGCTTTGCAAATCCCACTTGGTAGCAGTGTGTTGTGAGTTGGGTGAAGAAGACGGATTTCATGGAAAGACCAGGACATTTTGGGAACAGATATAATATATTAAGGAAGAGAAAGCAACTTGTTTTCCCCATATATCTGAGAACCTGGTACTGTGATAGGCATTTTATCTCATGTCATCTTTCCTACAACTGTAGGAAGTACTTATTCACACACTCATTTTGCTGGTGAGGAAATGTAGCCTTGGGAAGCCCTAGCTCTCCTTTTGCACCACACCAGTAGGTTAATGAGGAAAATTTTCCAAATTCATCCAATTTATAAAGATGCTTGATTCCAAAGCTGTTCTGGAACTTCCCTGGTGGTCCAGTGGGTAAAGAGTCCACCTTGCAAGGGATACCGGTTCGATCCCTGGCCTAGGAAGATCCCACATGCCACGGAGTGGCTGGACCAGTGTGTCAATTTCGAGCCAGTGCTCTGGAGCACATGCACCCAGAGCCAGTGCTCTGCAATGAGAGAGGCCACTGCAATGGGAGGCTGACACAGGCCGAGGAATAAAGATGGATGAAAATAGATAAATAAAGAAACCAGTAAAAGCAACAAGTGTTGCCCGCATTTAAAAAGTCCCGGCCATGTTCAGTTCCAACGCGAAGATCGTGAAACCCAGTGGCAAGAAGCTGGACGAGTTTGAGTCGGGCATCTCCCAGGCCCTCCTGGAACTGGAGATGAACTCAGACCTCAAGGCCCAGCTGCAGGAGCTGAACATCATGGCCACCAAGGAAATGGAAGTTGGTGGCGGTCAGAAAGCCATCATGATCTTTGTTCCTGTTCTGCAACTGAAGTCTTTCCAGAAGATCCAGGTGCTCCTGGTGCACGAACTGGAGAAGAAGTTCACCAGGAAGCATGTTGTCTTCATTGCTCAGAGGAGAATTCTGCCAAAGCCACCCCGAAAAAGCCATACGAAAAATAAGCCAAAGCGTCCAAGGAGCCACACCTTGACCGCTGTGCACGACGCCATCCTGAAGGACTCGGTTTTCCCAAGTGAGATTGTGTGCGTGAAGCTGGACGGCAGTTGACTTATAAAGGTCCATTTGGATAAAGCACAGCGGAACAATGTGGAACACAAGGTTGAAACATTTTCTGGTGTCTATGAGAAGCTCACAGGCAAAGATGTTACTTTTGAATTCCCAGAGTTTCAGTTGTAAACAGATGACTGAATATTATTCACACACACACACACACACACACACACACATACACACAAAACAGTAAAAGAGGCCAAAATTTAAAAAAAAAAAAAAAAACATTCTGTGCCTACCACATTATGTTACCAAAATTTGTGAAAGAGAATAGGAACCTTACCGCACTGAACTTCTAGGGAAACTGACTCGTATCAGATAGTTTAGAGCCATAGCATGGTTCGTTATCAAGAAAGCTGACAAAAAAGGTGAGTGTTCCATGACAGAAGAAAAAGGAACAACAAAAAAGCAGTAGGAACCTGGGGTAACACTGGAGGAGTGCTAGAGAGGGAGATCTCTCTGGATAAGATCAAAACTAGCTGATGTGGCAGGAACATGGAAAGGTGGAACTCAGGCTGACATGAAATGGAGCAGCTAGAACTGAAAAGACAGATGAGGGCAGAGGTTACTGATAGAAGGTGCACAGTTCTGAGTGTGAGCAGCTCTAAGAAGGAGCTGCAGGAGCAAAGCCACCCCATAGCAGCTGGAGACGGCTGCTGTGGGGTCTCTACCCGCCAGACGGTGAGCCTGCCTCGCCTTGTCCTGGCAATCCTCAGGGAAGATCAAGGGAGGAGGGTCAGGGAGCTCTCAGATCGGCTGCCTCTGAGCCTGGACATGGTTTCAAGGCCGTTGCTGTTCCCAAGTGGTTCCTTTGTTCCTGTTCTGCAACTGAAGTCTTTCCAGAAGATCCAGGTGCTCCTGGTGCACGAACTGGAGAAGAAGTTCACCAGGAAGCATGTTGTCTTCATTGCTCAGAGGAGAATTCTGCCAAAGCCACCCCGAAAAAGCCATACGAAAAATAAGCCAAAGCGTCCAAGGAGCCACACCTTGACCGCTGTGCACGACGCCATCCTGAAGGACTCGGTTTTCCCAAGTGAGATTGTGTGCGTGAAGCTGGACGGCAGTTGACTTATAAAGGTCCATTTGGATAAAGCACAGCGGAACAATGTGGAACACAAGGTTGAAACATTTTCTGGTGTCTATGAGAAGCTCACAGGCAAAGATGTTACTTTTGAATTCCCAGAGTTTCAGTTGTAAACAGATGACTGAATATTATTCACACACACACACACACACACACACACACACACAAAACAGTAAAAGAGGCCAAAATTTAAAAAAAAAAAAAAAAACATTCTGTGCCTACCACATTATGTTACCAAAATTTGTGAAAGAGAATAGGAACCTTACCGCACTGAACTTCTAGGGAAACTGACTCGTATCAGATAGTTTAGAGCCATAGCATGGTTCGTTATCAAGAAAGCTGACAAAAAAGGTGAGTGTTCCATGACAGAAGAAAAAGGAACAACAAAAAAGCAGTAGGAACCTGGGGTAACACTGGAGGAGTGCTAGAGAGGGAGATCTCTCTGGATAAGATCAAAACTAGCTGATGTGGCAGGAACATGGAAAGGTGGAACTCAGGCTGACATGAAATGGAGCAGCTAGAACTGAAAAGACAGATGAGGGCAGAGGTTACTGATAGAAGGTGCACAGTTCTGAGTGTGAGCAGCTCTAAGAAGGAGCTGCAGGAGCAAAGCCACCCCATAGCAGCTGGAGACGGCTGCTGTGGGGTCTCTACCCGCCAGACGGTGAGCCTGCCTCGCCTTGTCCTGGCAATCCTCAGGGAAGATCAAGGGAGGAGGGTCAGGGAGCTCTCAGATCGGCTGCCTCTGAGCCTGGACATGGTTTCAAGGCCGTTGCTGTTCCCAAGTGGTTCCTTTGTGAAGCCTGCCAAGTCAGGGAGGGCACCTGAGGTCTAGTGTGGAGAAACTGACAGAGTAGGTTTTTCCAAATGCAATCTGAAGAGTGTTTACCCTGCTCACGTGGACAAAGATCTCTAAATAAACCAGTGATGGTTGTTTTCTTCCTTTTGTTGGTTTGCTCTCTTCAGTGCCAAAGGAAAGTCCCCCCTAGAAGTGGTATAAACAGGATGCTATGTCCTCTTCTATTCCCATTCCTAGGGAATCAACAGTTTTGGGCTATGTTCAAAGATCCATCACATACTTGGGAAGTCCAGCTGGTGGGGGAGAGTGGCCTAAAGCCAATCTCAGAAATTCTCTGAGACAAACTCTGAGGGAAGTCTCTCCATGGGCTCACCTCTGTGTGCCCTGTCTCCTGAACCATCTACCTTTCCCTCTCACCTCTGACAAAGAAGCTCACACAAGACAGAATCCAGGTTTTCTCTGTCTCCTACCCCTGAGGTTTTCCTCTGGGTCCCACGCTAACATGTGTCTCAGAAAAGGAAGCTCAGACATACTATCATGCAAGAAGTTGGAGACACACTGTGATCTCTGGCAAGGACCTTGCTGCCCTGCTTGACCCTCGTCCATCCTGGTGGCTCTGTTCTCATTCTTTCATTGTCAGAAGCAAAGATCTGTGTTGTCATAATAGGAGGTAGACTTGAAGATACATACCAGGTTTAAATCTTGTTTTGTATATCCTCTTGGACAAGTGACAAACATCAGTTTCGTCATCTGCAAAATGCACAGTCCCTGCATCGTTGCTTTTACATTTGATCTGTTTTATTGATTAAGGAGGATAATGCTCAGTATGTGACAGACCAGCAAGAAATAATCACTTCCTCCAACCTCTTTAGTCAGTGTTTACAGAGCCACCCACTGCTTCCAAAACCTGCAGTCGGGGGCATCATGGGGATGAACAGACCAGGGTGCCCATGTTTCAGAAAACCTTCATTCTCTCATTTCCCTTCATGTTCTCCTGATCTGGGTGCTGAGTTCCTTTCAGCTCAGTTATCCAGTGACGGCAGTTTCAAGGCCGTTGCTGTTCCCAAGTGGTTCCTTTGTGAAGCCTGCCAAGTCAGGGAGGGCACCTGAGGTCTAGTGTGGAGAAACTGACAGAGTAGGTTTTTCCAAATGCAATCTGAAGAGTGTTTACCCTGCTCACGTGGACAAAGATCTCTAAATAAACCAGTGATGGTTGTTTTCTTCCTTTTGTTGGTTTGCTCTCTTCAGTGCCAAAGGAAAGTCCCCCCTAGAAGTGGTATAAACAGGATGCTATGTCCTCTTCTATTCCCATTCCTAGGGAATCAACAGTTTTGGGCTATGTTCAAAGATCCATCACATACTTGGGAAGTCCAGCTGGTGGGGGAGAGTGGCCTAAAGCCAATCTCAGAAATTCTCTGAGACAAACTCTGAGGGAAGTCTCTCCATGGGCTCACCTCTGTGTGCCCTGTCTCCTGAACCATCTACCTTTCCCTCTCACCTCTGACAAAGAAGCTCACACAAGACAGAATCCAGGTTTTCTCTGTCTCCTACCCCTGAGGTTTTCCTCTGGGTCCCACGCTAACATGTGTCTCAGAAAAGGAAGCTCAGACATACTATCATGCAAGAAGTTGGAGACACACTGTGATCTCTGGCAAGGACCTTGCTGCCCTGCTTGACCCTCGTCCATCCTGGTGGCTCTGTTCTCATTCTTTCATTGTCAGAAGCAAAGATCTGTGTTGTCATAATAGGAGGTAGACTTGAAGATACATACCAGGTTTAAATCTTGTTTTGTATATCCTCTTGGACAAGTGACAAACATCAGTTTCGTCATCTGCAAAATGCACAGTCCCTGCATCGTTGCTTTTACATTTGATCTGTTTTATTGATTAAGGAGGATAATGCTCAGTATGTGACAGACCAGCAAGAAATAATCACTTCCTCCAACCTCTTTAGTCAGTGTTTACAGAGCCACCCACTGCTTCCAAAACCTGCAGTCGGGGGCATCATGGGGATGAACAGACCAGGGTGCCCATGTTTCAGAAAACCTTCATTCTCTCATTTCCCTTCATGTTCTCCTGATCTGGGTGCTGAGTTCCTTTCAGCTCAGTTAATAGCAGGGCAGTGACGGCAGTAGGAGGCCTCATCCTTTGCAAATGCTGTTGTCACCCATTTTCACTCTTCCTGACATCGGAGCAGACCTAGCTTTCTGACAGTGTTACTTATGATACTTACATTACATGGAACAACTGAGGGGCTTCTTGACAGAGTGTTGTCCTGAGAAATCTCTTGACTAGAAATAAGCTATTTGCACTGTTAATGAGTGTGCGAGACCCCAGGGTCCACCAGTAAAGACTGTCAAAGGCTGGAAGGATCCCCTCTGCTACCAGATGATGCCACCACATCTCCTTCAAAAGGCTTTCAGTTCTGCATGTGAAGGAACATTTCCTGTGGGATTTTGTTTGGCTATGATGCCAGTGTCATATGATCTCATAACATATCATGTGAGAGGATTATGTACCAAAATATGTCTTACCTGTATATAAGATATAAACAAAATAATGTGTAGATGGATATTATTTTGAAATACTGATTGATACATTCTTCTTTCATTCCTTTAACTTACAGTCCTTTAGACTGTCTATAAATAAAAGGCATGTCTAAAGCAACTTACTTATCAAAATAAGGTTGAGGCTCTTTGCTCTGCAAGGACAGAAAAAATATCCATTGTGGAAAAGGGGTCAAATTTGTGGTCTTGGGTTCCAAATTAGGTGCATGAAATTTAAAGCCAAAACAGTACATTGAAAAGTCAACATCTTCTGGTTTGTAAGATACATACTTTTATTTATGTATTTACAAAAGGAAGGGCTGGAGAATTAGAGTTTTTCTGCCAAGACTCTTGAGAGCAGGGAGCTTGGCATCTTCCTCCTAAGAACATTTCTCCAGGCTGAGGAGAGCAAGAGCTAGGGCTCATGCTTGGCAGACACATAGAACATATACCATAAATCCCACCCACAGCATCACTGGGCACAGGAACAGCCGGGCATAGCCTGACTGCTAGACCAGATGAGGTGTGAAAGTGGGCTGGTCCCAGAATCACTGGTTTTTCAATTTCTTTCCCCTATTTCAGACCTCCATGTTTCAGAAAACCTTCATTCTCTCATTGCCCTTCATGTTCTCCTGATCTGGGTGCTGAGTTCCTTTCAGCTCAGTTAATAGCAGGGCAGTGACGGCAGTAGGAGGCCTCATCCTTTGCAAATGCTGTTGTCACCCATTTTCACTCTTCCTGACATCGGAGCAGACCTAGCTTTCTGACAGTGTTACTTATGATACTTACATTACATGGAACAACTGAGGGGCTTCTTGACAGAGTGTTGTCCTGAGAAATCTCTTGACTAGAAATAAGCTATTTGCACTGTTAATGAGTGTGCGAGACCCCAGGGTCCACCAGTAAAGACTGTCAAAGGCTGGAAGGATCCCCTCTGCTACCAGATGATGCCACCACATCTCCTTCAAAAGGCTTTCAGTTCTGCATGTGAAGGAACATTTCCTGTGGGATTTTGTTTGGCTATGATGCCAGTGTCATATGATCTCATAACATATCATGTGAGAGGATTATGTACCAAAATATGTCTTACCTGTATATAAGATATAAACAAAATAATGTGTAGATGGATATTATTTTGAAATACTGATTGATACATTCTTCTTTCATTCCTTTAACTTACAGTCCTTTAGACTGTCTATAAATAAAAGGCATGTCTAAAGCAACTTACTTATCAAAATAAGGTTGAGGCTCTTTGCTCTGCAAGGACAAAAAAAATATCCATTGTGGAAAAGGGGTCAAATTTGTGGTCTTGGGTTCCAAATTAGGTGCATGAAATTTAAAGCCAAAACAGTACATTGAAAAGTCAACATCTTCTGGTTTGTAAGATACATACTTTTATTTATGTATTTACAAAAGGAAGGGCTGGAGAATTAGAGTTTTTCTGCCAAGACTCTTGAGAGCAGGGAGCTTGGCATCTTCCTCCTAAGAACATTTCTCCAGGCTGAGGAGAGCAAGAGCTAGGGCTCATGCTTGGCAGACACATAGAACATATACCATAAATCCCACCCACAGCATCACTGGGCACAGGAACAGCCGGGCATAGCCTGACTGCTAGACCAGATGAGGTGTGAAAGTGGGCTGGTCCCAGAATCACTGGTTCATCCACTCTTCTAAGGTGTCTTTTACATGCCAAGACTGTTCTTGGGCTCCAGCAAAGACCAAAGATTCCTGGCCTTGGGGGACTTCTGAACTAAATTGAACCCAGGAATAGGGTTCTAAAGATAGATGCTTGTCACATCTATGCTTCTGGGTTGGTATGATTGGACACTTACAGCCATGGCAAAGTGGTGTGAAATTTTGAAGCCTTTTGTTAAGCTTTGGAGCAGGTTCTATTTCTTCTAATTTTATAGGCAGTAAAGGTGAAGTACGGAGCTCTAAGGCAGGGGGTGTCTAGATAGGGGACTCACCAGCAGCACCAGCAGTGCTCAACTAGAACCTTGTGGTTCCAGAAAAGCAAGTGCTCAGCACTTTGTCCCTCCCAGATCGTGTGAATCAGTAACTCCAGGGGCGAAGCGGGTGACCTGTTAACAAGTCTCCCAGCTGATTCTGCAGACGTTGAACTCTGAGAAACTGCTGCTGGGATGAACTCAGACCACTGAGACTGATTAACATACCCAGTAGGCATTTATTTCCCAGGTGGCCCTAGTGGTG
Source organism: Tragulus kanchil (assembly GCA_022376925.1). Lineage (NCBI taxonomy): Eukaryota > Metazoa > Chordata > Mammalia > Artiodactyla > Tragulidae > Tragulus > Tragulus kanchil. The sequence continues at coordinate 67,220,684 of JAIOJX010000003.1, read as the reverse complement.
AAGAATCCGCCTCTCAGTGCACACACACAGGCCTTTATTTTGTTTAAACCCTTGGTTGGCCCTGGGGCTGTGAAGGCAAACAAGATGGGTTCCCAACATTCAGGTGACTGTTCACAGACCTGCACACAGATCATCACAGGGTCTGCGATTCCACTAAGAGAGTCATGCTCCCGCACGGGGCACACCCAGGGGAGCTGACAACCTGGCTCTTCCATACACATTTCCTTGCTGAGAGGGTGAGATGAGATTACTCCTTCCTGAGTTCAGAACAGCCAAGCCTGAGAGGTCCCCTTCATGCACTCAGGCAGAGATGGCCTGACTCTACAGCAAGGCTCCCACAACAGGCTGTGCTTCAGAAACTCAGGGAGGGTTTATACACATAAGTTCCTTGTCTCGTAGATTCAGTGTCCGTGGAAATCTATATTTTTAGCAAGCTCCCTAGGTGATGCACAGTTAAGTTTGTTCTAACAGGTCAAGAACTAATCAGCCTCTGACCTCTCTTGGCTCCCTTTTCGTTGGCGCTGCTCATTGAGCTGTGAGGGCATAGAGGAAGTACTTTGCTCTGTTTGTTGGGAATCGTTCTTCTTCCACAGCTCATCTTTTGTGAGGCAAAGCTGAGGGTGGGCAGGGTATTGTTTAATATATTGTTGTTTGTGTGTTGTTTGCTGGGTCATGTCCGACTCTTTGCTATCCCATGAACTGTAGCCCTCCAGGCTCCTCTGTCCATGGAATTCTCCAGGCAAGAATACTGGAGTGGGTAGCCAGCCATTCCTTTCTCCAGGGGATCTTCCCGACCCAGGAATCAAACCCAGGTCTCCTGCATTGTAGGCATATTCTTTACCATCTGAACCACCAGGGAAGCCCAGACGGTTGTTTACCTGAGAGTAACTGTTCATGGCGCAGGGATTTTACCACATATGGTAGCGAAACTACACCCTAATGATTGCAATGCTCAGCGCATATTTATTGAATATTCACCATTCGCCTCTCCTGGCATGGTTTAGCCAATGGGGATAACCACGCATGACCTTTGTTATGACTAAACAGAAACTTTAAATGCCATTGCATGGTATGGTCGAAGCCAACCCCCAGTGTGGGGTTTTAGGTGATGGCTTCTCTTTCAGCCAGTTATAGAGTGATAAATAGTTGGTACCCAAGTGGCACTAGTGGTAAAGAACCCGCCTGCCAACACAGGAGATGCTGTTTCATCCCTGGGTCAAGAAGATCCCCTGGAGGAGGAAATGGCAACCCACTCCAGTATTCTTGCCTGTAAAATCCCATGAACAAAGAGTCTAGTGGGTTACAGTTCATGGGGTCGCAAAGAGTTGGACATGACTGAGTGATTTTAGACACTCACTCAAGCCTAGAAAAGCCCAGCTGAACACATGTGAGGTGAACAAGAAATACATATTTGTTGTTATAAACAATCATAATTCTGAGCTTATATATCTTGCAACATAGTCAAAAGAAAGTTGACTTAAACACCTACTCTGTACCTGGCATTATGCTGGGATATAAAGATGATTAATATATTCCTCTCCCTCAAAATGTTTGCTGGTTCTGGAGATGGATGAAAAAATATCCGATTCTATGCTACCCTAATCAATCCTATCCCATACTACTCATTAACCCATTCCTTGGTTGCTACAGAAAGGATTTATTCTAGCTTTTATATATTAAATGCAAGTAATGGATTACAATACAGTATATTAGAAGAAGATGAAAAGGAAAAGGGAAAAGAATAGAGGTCAAGGAATGTGATATAAAAATGCACCATCTGTGCTCCTGGGGTGGATATGAATTTGATTTTAATTATCTTGAAACCAGTTCATGAAAGAGCCTTGATTACTTTCACCATTCACAGAGCCCATAAGATTAAACAGCTAGCAATTGCTCCAGAGAGACATAGAAATTACTCTGAAAGTCCATGGGATTTAAGTCATTCAAATTTGTTCTTGGTGTTGCAATTTACCATTTTCTCTTTTGAATATACTATATATTAGAAAGATTCTGCTTGATTCTGTTTTAATTTTAAAGAGAAGCATGAGGAAATTGTTTTTTAAGCCAGAAGAGGAAGGGAAAGTAAGATATCTATGAAGCATTTATTTTATGTATAATGCTTCACTGATATCACATTGAACTATAAGTATTAGTTTACTTTTTCTCCATGTGAGTTATTCTAAGGGAGGGTTTTCTCTTACTTTATTTTGACTTCCTGGCTCAGTTCATAGAGTAAACTTCAATAGATGCCAAATAGAATATGTGAACATTGGGTTTATTGATTTTCATTATTGTATAGTATTCTACCATGTATATTATTCTATGTCCATTCTACTATTAATGGAAATTGGAGTTGTTTCCAGTTTGGAGAAATTACAAACTATGCTACTATGAGCATACTTGTATATGTGTTCAAGCCTCCCAGGTGGCACTAGTGGTAAAGAACCCTCCTGCCAATGCAGGAGATGGAAGAGATGCTGTTTTGATCCCTGGATTGGGAGGATTCCCTGGAGGAAGGAATGGCAACTGACTCCGGTATTCTTGCCTGGAGAATCCCATGGACAGAGGAGCCTGGCAGGGTACATTCCATAGGGTCTCAGAGTCAAACAAAACTGAAGTGACTTAGTATGCACACACATATATGTATTCTCTTGTACATAAATACATATCTTCAGAGAATAATTCTAACATAGAATAACTGGATTATATGGGTATATGTGTCTTCCAATTTACTGAATAACAACACTCTGTATTCTGAAATGGAGGTTCCTGTTTACCTCCCGATTAAACATTATATGATGAATTCATTATACAATGAATATACTATTATTCATTGTATATTATATTATATTATATGCCATAATAATATACTATTATTCATTATATTATACAATGAATAATAGTATCTGATGTTACACATTCACACAGACACATAAGAGTGTTTTCGGACTTTTTCATATTTGCTAATTATAATGAGCATGTTGTGGTTTCTCCCTGTGGTATGACTTCGTACTTCCTTGATTACCAATAAAGTTGCATTCACTCTCATATAAATGGTTGTTAGGTTTCCTTTCCTCCCTTCTTTGAACACAAACCAGTTTAAGAATTTTCGATATTTAAAAATTGCACTGTCTGCCTTTTTATTATAGGAATCTTTATATATTCTAGATACTAATCCTTCATCTGTTATGTGTGCTGCAACTATCTTCTACTGTGTGGTTTGTCTTTTCACTCTTTTTATAGTGTCTCAGTGAAATGAGAAAATGTTCTAATGTCACATTTAGCACCCTTTTCTTTTGAGTGACTTTTGTTACTTAAGAAATTCCTTTGTATCTGAAAGTCATGAGGACATTTCTCATATTCCCATCAAAAAAAGTTTTATAGTTTTTCTTTGCACACTTAAATATTTAATCCACTCAGAATTATTATTATTAGTTCTTTTTGGGGAGGGGTGAATCTGGTAGGTTTCAAAATGATTCAGTACAGCATCTTTTTTTTTTTTGGCCACACCTATTGGTCTTTCATTTATTTATTTTCATCTGTCTTTGTTCTTTGGCCTGTGTGGGCCTCACATTTCAGTGGCCTCTTTGTTCTTGTCAGAGCACTGGCTAGGTAGTTGGACTCCGGTATTCTTGCCTGGAGAATCCCATGGACAGAGGAGCCTGGCAGGGTACATTCCATAGGGTCTCAGAGTCAAACAAAACTGAAGTGACTTAGTATGCACACACATATATGTATTCTCTTGTACATAAATACATATCTTCAGAGAATAATTCTAACATAGAATAACTGGATTATATGGGTATATGTGTCTTCCAATTTACTGAATAACAACACTCTGTATTCTGAAATGGAGGTTCCTGTTTACCTCCCGATTAAACATTATATGATGAATTCATTATACAATGAATATACTATTATTCATTGTATATTATATTATATTATATGCCATAATAATATACTATTATTCATTATATTATACAATGAATAATAGTATCTGATGTTACACATTCACACAGACACATAAGAGTGTTTTCGGACTTTTTCATATTTGCTAATTATAATGAGCATGTTGTGGTTTCTCCCTGTGGTATGACTTCGTACTTCCTTGATTACCAATAAAGTTGCATTCACTCTCATATAAATGGTTGTTAGGTTTCCTTTCCTCCCTTCTTTGAACACAAACCAGTTTAAGAATTTTCGATATTTAAAAATTGCACTGTCTGCCTTTTTATTATAGGAATCTTTATATATTCTAGATACTAATCCTTCATCTGTTATGTGTGCTGCAACTATCTTCTACTGTGTGGTTTGTCTTTTCACTCTTTTTATAGTGTCTCAGTGAAATGAGAAAATGTTCTAATGTCACATTTAGCACCCTTTTCTTTTGAGTGACTTTTGTTACTTAAGAAATTCCTTTGTATCTGAAAGTCATGAGGACATTTCTCATATTCCCATCAAAAAAAGTTTTATAGTTTTTCTTTGCACACTTAAATATTTAATCCACTCAGAATTATTATTATTAGTTCTTTTTGGGGAGGGGTGAATCTGGTAGGTTTCAAAATGATTCAGTACAGCATCTTTTTTTTTTTTTTTTGGCCACACCTGTTGGTCTTTCATTTATTTATTTTCATCTGTCTTTGTTCTTTGGCCTGTGTGGGCCTCACATTTCAGTGGCCTCTTTTGTTGCAGAGCACCGACTCTGAGCACATGCACTCCAGAGCACTGGCTAGGTAGTTGGACTCATCGGTCCAGCCACTCCACAGCATGTGGGATCTTCCCAGGCCAGGGATTGAACCGGCACCCCTTGCACTGCAAGGCAGTGTCCTTACCCACTGGACCACCAGGGAAGCCCTCAGTACAGCATCTTAAGAGATTTTCACAGTGTAGCTGTGTCAGAGCTATTTCAGTAGTTGGTGTGCAGGAGTGAGTTTGGTGACTAAGCTGTTAACTGTAGAGTCACTGACATGGCAAAGGGTATCTACCACCATCATCACCACCCTCAAGTGCTGTAAACCAGAGGCCACACCTTAGTGGGAACAGAGATAGGCCAGGTTGACCCTAGCCCTGACTTCAGCTGATGTCACTGGTGGACAGCGCGCTATAGGTAGCCCATAACAGAATTGTGGCCCTCCAAAGATGTCCACAAACTAATCCTCAGAACCCATCACTATATTACTTTATATGGCAACAGGGTCTTAGCAGATGTAACTTAAGGATCTTGAGATGTGGAGATTCTGGATCATGGGAGTGGGCCAAACGTCCCTAAAAGAGGAAGGGAGATGAGAAGAGAGGAGAGTAGATGCTTCACTACTGGCCTTGAAGATGGAGGGAAAGACCACAAATCAAATGATGTAGGCAGACTCTGGAAGCATGAAAAGGCAAGGAAACAAATTCTCTGCTAGAGTTTCCAGGAGTGCAGTCCTGGGTACTCATTTTAGACTTCTGAACTCTAGAAATCAGGATTATAAAAAACATGTATTGGGGCTTCCCTGGTGGTCCAGTGGATAAGGACACCACCTTGCAGTGGAAGGGGTGCCGGCTTGATCCCTGGCCTGGGAAGATCCCACGTGCCGTGGAGCGGCTGGACCAATGTGTCCAACTACCTAGCCAGTGCTCTGGAGCACATGTGCCCAGAGCCGGTGCTCTGTGACAGCAGAGGCCACTGCGATGGGAGGCCCACACGGGCCAAAAGAACAAAAAGATGGATGAAAATAGATAAATGAAAGACCAACAGAAGTGGCACCCGAACCCCTCCCTCCTCAACCCGCCCCCCCCCCTCCCCGCCAAAAAAAAAAACATTTTTTTTTTTAATATTTATTTATTTCAGGGGGGTGGGTTGGGGAGGGAGCGGGGTGGGCAGGCCACTTCCATTGGTCTTTCATTTATCCATTTTCATCCATCTTTGTTCCTTGGCCCGTGTGGGCCTCCTGTCTCAGTGGCCTCTGTTGTCGCAGAGCACTTGGCTCTGGACACACACGCTCCAGAGCTCCGGCTCGGTAATTGGACACATTGGTCCAGTCACTCCGCGGCACGTCGGATCTTCCCAGGCCAAGGATGGAACCGGCGCCCCTTGCACTGCAAGGCGGTGTCCTTACCCACTAGACCACCAGGGAAGCCCCAAGGAGTACTGTTTTAAGCCACTAAATTTAAGGTGATTTGTCCACAGCTACAGGAAACTCATGCTCAGTCGTGTCTGTCTCTTTGCAGCCCCACAGACTGTTGTAGGCTGCCAGGCTCCTCTGTCCATGGGATTCTCCAGGCAAGAATGCTGGAGTGGGTTGCCATTCCTTCCTCCAGGAGATCTTCCTGAACTGAAGATGGAACCCAGGTCTTGTGGGTCTCCTGCATTGTAGGCAGATTCTTTACTGCTGAGCCACCAGGGAAACCCTATGGGAAACTATACAAGAGTCTCAAACCTGCCCTGGGTCGCCCATGAATCTCACCCATTATCATGCCAGCATCATTTTGGCAGCTCAATCTTGCAAAATCTCTCAAAAGAAATACAACACAGGACTTCTCTGGTGGTCCAGTGGGTGGAGAGTCTGCTTGCAGTGCAAGGGACACTGGTTTGATCCCTGGCCTGGGAAAATCCCACGTGCCATGGAGTGGCTAGATCAGTGCGTCCAATTGCAAGCCAGTGCTCTAGAGTGCATGCGCCCAGAGCCAGTGCTCTGCAGCCAGAGAGGCCACTGGGATGGGAGGCCCACAGTGGTCAAGGAGTTGAAGCTGAATGAAAATAAATAAATGAAAAACCAATAAAAGAGGCCAAACATTTAAAAAAAAAAAGAGTTTAACCCTTTTCACTTTTAAAAAAGTTCATTTGAAAAATAGAGATAAGGGAACTCCAGGTCTGTCCAAATTAATCTCTGTCCCTCCTCCTCAACCCGCCCCTCCCGCCAAAAAAAAAATTATTTTTTTTAATATTTATTTATTTTAGGGGGGTGGGTTGGGGAGGGAGCGGGGTGGGCAGGCCACTTCCATTGGTCTTTCATTTATCCATTTTCATCCATCTTTGTTCCTTGGCCCGTGTGGGCCTCCTGTCTCAGTGGCCTCTGTTGTCGCAGAGCACTTGGCTCTGGACACACCGCCCAGAGCTCCGGCTCGGTAATTGGACACATTGGTCCAGTCACTCCGCGGCACGTCGGATCTTCCCAGGCCAAGGATGGAACCGGCGCCCCTTGCACTGCAAGGCGGTGTCCTTACCCACTAGACCACCAGGGAAGCCCCAAGGAGTACTGTTTTAAGCCACTAAATTTAAGGTGATTTGTCCACAGCTACAGGAAACTCATGCTCAGTCGTGTCTGTCTCTTTGCAGCCCCACAGACTGTTGTAGGCTGCCAGGCTCCTCTGTCCATGGGATTCTCCAGGCAAGAATGCTGGAGTGGGTTGCCATTCCTTCCTCCAGGAGATCTTCCTGAACTGAAGATGGAACCCAGGTCTTGTGGGTCTCCTGCATTGTAGGCAGATTCTTTACTGCTGAGCCACCAGGGAAACCCTATGGGAAACTATACAAGAGTCTCAAACCTGCCCTGGGTCGCCCATGAATCTCACCCATTATCATGCCAGCATCATTTTGGCAGCTCAATCTTGCAAAATCTCTCAAAAGAAATACAACACAGGACTTCTCTGGTGGTCCAGTGGGTGGAGAGTCTGCTTGCAGTGCAAGGGACACTGGTTTGATCCCTGGCCTGGGAAAATCCCACGTGCCATGGAGTGGCTAGATCAGTGCGTCCAATTGCAAGCCAGCGCTCTGGAGTGCATGCGCCCAGAGCCAGTGCTCTGCAGCCAGAGAGGCCACTGTAATGGGAGGCCCACAGTGGTCAAGGAGTTGAAGCTGAATGAAAATAAATAAATGAAAAACCAATAAAAGAGGCCAAACATTTAAAAAAAAAAAGAGTTTAACCCTTTTCACTTTTAAAAAAGTTCATTTGAAAAATAGAGATAAGGGAACTCCAGGTCTGTCCAAATTAATCTCTGTAAAATTGGCTGGAGAAAAAGTAACCCTCTAGGATTAGGGTCTGCAGGGCCATTGGCCTGACCTGACCCCCACAAAGCTCTGATGCTGACTTGGGGTCAGGCAATGCCTCATCCTCTGTTCTCACATGATCAGCGGTGATGGATGACTTAAAACTCATTTTCAAAAGCTAAATGTTGAGACAGTTGAGGATTTTACCAATTCCCCGATGACCTTAGAAGAATAAACCCAAGTACTAAGCTTTTAAAAGCAGAAGTAATTTCCAGAGAGGTTATCACAGGATCATATACAGTGAGAGAGCAAGGTAAAGTCTAGCCCTGAAATAGATAAGGGCTTCATCTTCTTAGCCCCAGATAAGTTGGAACATTAGGGTAAATCTGATTACTTCTATGTATGTAATTTTAAAATGTAGTTGTATTACTCATAATTTGCCGTAAACATAGTTTTTCAGAAAATGATGACATCCTTAACTGTGGGGAAAAAGTGCACGTGAGATCAAGACCTACATATGGGATAATGAAAAATGAGTTTTCACTCAATCCACCATAGCCAACTTCATCACCTTCCTGAAGCAGAACCCCAGGGGGCTATGCCCGTCAAGGGCCCTCTTCCCAGAGTCATCTACCTTTTCTTTCAATCTATTTATGCTCTCAGTAATCTTGAAAGAGTATAAACCACTGTAATCTTTAGCCTCTTCAGAGAATTTATGGATGTGACTAAAATCTAATCCATTTGGTCAGAAAGCTAGAAATTGCTTTTGTGCTGAAACATGTGCAAACACAAGTTTCCTTCAGGATATCTTGCAGTGCCCAGAAACTTATATAAAGGTTTCACACACCTGCACATCATGGGTTGGAGAAGTTCAATGATGGAAAGACTTAACAGATCATCTGGTCTTTCACTGCGCCAGAATAGCATGGTTCCTTATGACATACTGTCTGGGGATCTTTTCTAGCTACAAGCCTCTAACCATCCTGTTAAGTGATTCTAAAACCTGGTTCTACAAATAAATGAAAAACCAATAAAAGAGGCCAAACATTTAAAAAAAAAAGAGTTTAACCCTTTTCACTTTTAAAAAAGTTCATTTGAAAAATAGAGATAAGGGAACTCCAGGTCTGTCCAAATTAATCTCTGTAAAATTGGCTGGAGAAAAAGTAACCCTCTAGGATTAGGGTCTGCAGGGCCATTGGCCTGACCTGACCCCACAAAGCTCTGATGCTGACTTGGGGTCAGGCAATGCCTCATCCTCTGTTCTCACATGATCAGCGGTGATGGATGACTTAAAACTCATTTTCAAAAGCTAAATGTTGAGACAGTTGAGGATTTTACCAATTCCCCGATGACCTTAGAAGAATAAACCCAAGTACTAAGCTTTTAAAAGCAGAAGTAATTTCCAGAGAGGTTATCACAGGATCATATACAGTGAGAGAGCAAGGTAAAGTCTAGCCCTGAAATAGATAAGGGCTTCATCTTCTTAGCCCCAGATAAGTTGGAACATTAGGGTAAATCTGATTACTTCTATGTATGTAATTTTAAAATGTAGTTGTATTACTCATAATTTGCCGTAAACATAGTTTTTCAGAAAATGATGACATCCTTAACTGTGGGGAAAAAGTGCACGTGAGATCAAGACCTACATATGGGATAATGAAAAATGAGTTTTCACTCAATCCACCATAGCCAACTTCATCACCTTCCTGAAGCAGAACCCCAGGGGGCTATGCCCGTCAAGGGCCCTCTTCCCAGAGTCATCTACCTTTTCTTTCAATCTATTTATGCTCTCAGTAATCTTGAAAGAGTATAAACCACTGTAATCTTTAGCCTCTTCAGAGAATTTATGGATGTGACTAAAATCTAATCCATTTGGTCAGAAAGCTAGAAATTGCTTTTGTGCTGAAACATGTGCAAACACAAGTTTCCTTCAGGATATCTTGCAGTGCCCAGAAACTTATATAAAGGTTTCACACACCTGCACATCATGGGTTGGAGAAGTTCAATGATGGAAAGACTTAACAGATCATCTGGTCTTTCACTGCGCCAGAATAGCATGGTTCCTTATGACATACTGTCTGGGGATCTTTTCTAGCTACAAGCCTCTAACCATCCTGTTAAGTGATTCTATAATAATCCAGCGATGCTAGTACATCTTCCTCGACACACAGTGTGTTCTTTCTCCTCCGAATTTTAACTATATATTTTTAAGGACCGCTTTTTGATGGCCTTAATTTACTACCTTTCTCTATTTCTGAATTCTTTAAGAAATGATGGTAAACAGCAAGAGAATTTTTTAAGTATAGGGAGAGTAAATAATGTATTTTAGAACCATAACAGATTGTCTCTGGATTTGGGTATGCATTCTGTGCTAGGTTTTTTGTTAACTGTCTAGTTTTTATCAGTGTTTCACTGCAATCAACCTCAAGATGATCCTCTCATGTTTTGAATACAAGAACAGGTGTACTAATATGAATGTTTAAAACTTAGGAATTTTAGGGTAGTTTTTGATTTAAAATAGACACATATGCCAATATTAAATTGTTAAATAAGATGATTAACTAAAAAGAACTCAGCTGTGTAAGTTCTGAGATGATCACATTCTACAAAACATTTCTTGGATGTGTTTAACCATAGTCATTTTTTTTCTTTGTTACATTTCTGTCAGAATTAAATTCTCAAAAATTGTAAAAAAAAAAAAAAAAAAAGAAAATGTAGAAAATATTGTGAAGTCCTATTTTACTTTTCATGTTAGTATTTCAAATTGTGGTCTGAGAGAGCAGTAACGCTTGCCTGTGATGTGGCTGGAGGAAGCTGGGTTAGTGGAAGAGGTGGATTGTGATCTACATTTCAGTATTTGTTCTCCGGCCCACCCCTCATGCCTCCCCCTTCCATTAGGATGGGCTGTGTGGATTTTTCTTAGTCACAAGAATTTATAAATTCTTGAGGGCAGCAAAGATATCAAACAAGAATATGTTTGTGACTGAAACATAAGAAGAGATTAGAAGAGAGGGAAAAGTGAAAAGGGACTTGCAAATTCAGACGTTAAAAATCTGAAGCATGTATTTTGCATTCTGTTCACTGTTTCATAAGACCAGAGGTAAAGAGGCAATCAGCTGTATGATCAATAATTGACCTCACTGGGAATTTTCTCATTTTTATAAGATCTCTAAAGAAGAGCGGTAGAACATTGTGTTGGAGAGAAGATTTAAAGCCAAGTAATTGTTACCTCATTATTATTTAAAGAAAGTCCTTATTTAAAGTGCTGAGTTTTCATTTTATCTTGTATTTCTTTAATCCTCTGTAAGCATTTTTTTATCCTTTGGTAATGGAAGTTACCAAGCTTCCATATTTCTGACTAAATGATTCTTACTTAAGTTCTGTCATTTTATCAATCTAAAAATCATTCCATAAATTCTAAGACTTTTTTTTTTTTATGCTTAAGAGTTAAATATCTCAGTGGACACTGGCCTCTGTGTTCTAGTGGAACAATGCTTCTGATAGGTCAACTGATGACCAGGAAGACAGTGAGGCTGTAGTGGGGTCTGAGACATGAAATAAGACCTCTTTCAGTTTGTTCTTGGATATTTAATGTTGAGCTTCTTATTAACATCCATAAGCCTGAATTCTCTGCAAATGATAGAGACAGTAACTTTCAGCAGATTGTTGCCTGCACTCAGTCACTCGGTCACTTAGTCACTCAGTCGTGTCCAACACTTTGTGACCCCGTGGACTGTAGCCTGCAAGGATCCTCTGTCCTAGAGATTCTCCAGGCAAGAACACTGGAGTGGGTTCCCATTCCTTCTCCAGGGATCTCCAACCCAGGGATCAAACTCAGATCTCCAGCACTGAAGGTGAATTCTTTACCCTCTGAGTTACCAGGGAAGACTCGGGCCAAAACCCAGGGATTTTTATTTAATAGACTTTGCTTTAGATTCTTCCAAAACACTTTAGTGGAAGAGGTGGATTGTGATCTACATTTCAGTATTTGTTCTCCGGCCCACCCCTCATGCCTCCCCCTTCCATTAGGATGGGCTGTGTGGATTTTTCTTAGTCACAAGAATTTATAAATTCTTGAGGGCAGCAAAGATATCAAACAAGAATATGTTTGTGACTGAAACATAAGAAGAGATTAGAAGAGAGGGAAAAGTGAAAAGGGACTTGCAAATTCAGACGTTAAAAATCTGAAGCATGTATTTTGCATTCTGTTCACTGTTTCATAAGACCAGAGGTAAAGAGGCAATCAGCTGTATGATCAATAATTGACCTCACTGGGAATTTTCTCATTTTTATAAGATCTCTAAAGAAGAGCGGTAGAACATTGTGTTGGAGAGAAGATTTAAAGCCAAGTAATTGTTACCTCATTATTATTTAAAGAAAGTCCTTATTTAAAGTGCTGAGTTTTCATTTTATCTTGTATTTCTTTAATCCTCTGTAAGCATTTTTTTATCCTTTGGTAATGGAAGTTACCAAGCTTCCATATTTCTGACTAAATGATTCTTACTTAAGTTCTGTCATTTTATCAATCTAAAAATCATTCCATAAATTCTAAGACTTTTTTTTTTTTATGCTTAAGAGTTAAATATCTCAGTGGACACTGGCCTCTGTGTTCTAGTGGAACAATGCTTCTGATAGGTCAACTGATGACCAGGAAGACAGTGAGGCTGTAGTGGGGTCTGAGACATGAAATAAGACCTCTTTCAGTTTGTTCTTGGATATTTAATGTTGAGCTTCTTATTAACATCCATAAGCCTGAATTCTCTGCAAATGATAGAGACAGTAACTTTCAGCAGATTGTTGCCTGCACTCAGTCACTCGGTCACTTAGTCACTCAGTCGTGTCCAACACTTTGTGACCCCGTGGACTGTAGCCTGCAAGGATCCTCTGTCCAAGAGATTCTCCAGGCAAGAACACTGGAGTGGGTTCCCATTCCCTTCTCCAGGGGATCTCCCCAACCCAGGGATCAAACTCAGATCTCCAGCACTGAAGGTGAATTCTTTACCCTCTGAGTTACCAGGGAAGACTGCAGATTGTTTAGAAGTTAGCAAACAGGAAGAAAATCAGCCAGGGCTATTTCTATTTAATAGACAGGTTTTCCCCGCTGTTAAGATCTGTACTATATCACTCAGAGAAGTGATAGGTCACTAGGCCAGATTTTCCACCTTTTTGTATCACAGGAACAGCCCAACATTGTGATATGGCAAATCATAGGAAGTTAACGATTCTCTTTCTCACTTGAATGGGACAGCCTTGTTTGTCTTGTCACAGTATTTCCTTTTGGCGTTTCCCCAACTGTGTAACCACCATCAGTAGAGCCACATTTGAATCTGGTTGGTCTGCAGAAGCCTTTCAGTCCTGGATTTCCAAAAGCCACAGGTCACTTACCCACTCTCTGAGAGGGTTTCCCTTCTTTCTCTGGGGAAGAGCCCCCAGCCCCACCTCTCTTTCTCATCTCTTATCACGTGTCACATAAAGACATGAACAGAATGGCAAGATACATACCTCACAACTCCTGAACTCTGGCTATGAAATCAGAGTTCCCTACATTTTGGAGACTCCACCCCAGAGATGTGGCTGATAGTGAGGCAAGACTTGGACCACCTGACACAAACCCTTTCCTGCTCCCTTCTCTGCAGGTCAGGGTTTCAGCCAGAACTCTTAGAAATTGGTTGTGACCTGAGTAAGATGTATTGGGGTTTGAGGAGAAAGGAAAATTGTCAAGTTAACTCTTGGGAGTTAAGGTTCTCTTTAGGTGACTCAAACTGACTACAGTCTGCCTGTAATTCGGGAGACCCAGGTTCAATTCCCAGGTTGAGAAGATTCCTTGGAGAAGGGAATGGCAACCCCCTCCAGAATTCTTGCCTAGGAAAGAGGAGACTGGTGAGTTATAGTCCATTGAGCTGCGAAGACTGGGACATGATTGAGTGACTAACACTAGTCTAATATATCTCCTATGGGTGCTAGGAATCCTCAGGTTAATATTTCTAAGTATGTCATGAAATATTTACCATTTTATTTTAATTTGTTGGTGAGAAGATGTAGCTGCTTTTGATGCTGGAAAAGAAAGTGAAATTCCTCTCACTTCTGCTATGTGTAACTGTGGCTTTCTGAGTTTTTCTCAAGCGCTCATGTCAATGATATTTCTATTTTATGCCACTTCCACTCTCTAGAGCAAATGTGGTATCATGAAAATGTAGAGAATTAACTCCTGTTTCAGACTTGCTATTGTTTTTATCTAGCTTTTAAAGTCAACAGAAAGCTTCCATTGTTTGCATTGCCATCTCTGAGACCCGGAGGGCTGAGTAAATAGTTGAGTAAATAGTGCACAGGCTGAAATGTAGAAATTCAGCTTGTGCTTGGAAACTGACCGACTTGCAAAGTGGCGCAGGGATGAGTGGGCTTATGAATACTGAGTACTCACTGTATTAACTGTGCCTTTTGTTTTTTGTGCTCTGAACTTTGACATCTGGGACCTTGCTGACCCTGGAAGAGTGCCCTTCCTGGGGTAAACCGGTTCCTAGAAACAATAACTGGCTCTCAGGTGTGCTTTCTGAATGCAAACCGATCAATCCAGAGCCCACACCCCAACCACCTCCTTTATTGGGCTCTCATGCTGTGGGCTCTTATCCCACTGCCTTAGTAATGCCAGGGTTAGGTACCAGACAACTAGTGAAGCCTCTTTGCCCCAGAGCCTGTTGAAATTACTCATTCTAGTCCATCTCAAGCCTATTTGACTCATGTGCTCCTTCCATAGAGACCACAGTAGAGGCTATTGCCCATAGTTCTTCCCTCTCCCCACCCCCGCCTGGCCCCATGTGGCCCACCAGAGCATCCTATACCCACATCTCTTGAGAACTGTGCTTGACAAACTATATTTTCAGTGGCCATTGGTATCTCATCTACTGGCCTTGTGTGCATGCATGCTTAGTTGCTTCAGTTGTGTCCAACTCTTCACGACCCTATGGACTGTAGCCCACCAGGCTCTTCTGTCCATGGGATTCGCCATGCAAGAATACTGAATTGGATTGCCATTTCCTTCTACAGTGGATCTTCCTGACCCAGGGATCGAACCCTCGTCTCCTGCACCTCCTACTTTGCCAGTGGATTCTTTACCCCCGAACCACCTGGAAAGCCCCTAAATGCACCACATTTAAAAACACCCACAGGTTATTCATACAGTGGGTGGAAACCTTATTATACCTACAGGATGCTACTAGAAGAGGATGTAACATCAGTCTTTATACAGAGTATAAAAACCTGAATTATATCCTTAAAGACAGGATCTTTTTGAATTTTATAATCACCTGAAGAAAGTTGGTCCTCAAGAAAATATTTGGTAAGGTGAACAGATTTGTTGTGAAGAATCCTGGGAACCTAGGTGAACTACTTGCAGCTTGTTTTCCCTCTTCTGCTGGTTTGGGCCTCTCTTATGATTCACCTGCTGCTCTCTCACTTCTAGGATTACTGGCGTTAAGTAGCCGATAGCTCAATCTGCATTTTTAGTTTGATTTTATTTGTGCACCAGATAAAAGCCATTCCTTACTGTGCAAAATTTGAAAGTTTTACAAGGAAGAAATGGATTAGGTAAGCTGAAAGCTGACCGTGAAACCTTTCTAATTAAGGTCTATAGGAAGAAAATGTGAGATAACTATAACCTAGTTTTTTCTCCTCCACAAACACTCATAATAATAGAATAATGACAGGCTTCAGGATAAGAAAACTGGAACATGTAAGGGACTGTATTCCTTTTTTAGTTCATAACTTAACATTAATACAGAGACCAAGTTTAAAACAGTGTTTTTATTTTTAACCAACTGTAGTAAAAGAGTTAATATTTCATGATAAAATTAAAGAAAATTATCAAACCCAGATGACTGGAGTTCAAGTACTGAGCTTTATGATGCCCAGGTCACAGATAGGAAGACCCCTAGGCCTCTTTCCACTCTATGTCCTTAAGACTGCCACTGCTCATAGCCTTATCAGAAGGTATGAGAGAGGCAATCTGCCTTGCTGTGAAAAGCCTTTGGGTCACAGTGTATGGAAAATGGATGCTCATATATATTCACCAGAAGTAAGTCAGGATTTTTAAAAATGAATGAAGAATATCAAAAATTGCAAATATTTGATTAAATGACTATTTTTTCTTAGATTCTCTGAAAGTAACTGTTCAAAACAAAAACTATAGCATTGTCTTGTGGGATGTCTGCTATATGTAGATGTAATGCATATGACAATTGACTCATAAAAGACATCTGGAGATAGGAAGGTTTCAAGACCCTATATAGGTACAGAATTTTCTACATATGATGGGAAGTGGAACCATGTTAATTCTTAGTGGACTATGAAACACTAGGCATACATAATTCCTAGAAAAAATAATAAAATAGAAACTAAATGAAAGAGTCAAAGAGAGTACAGTTAAAGATCCAATGGGTAAATTATAGTATTGTTTTAGTTCTGGCCACTGTGGCAAAAATAGGGTGGACTTGATGATATAAATACGAAACATTAATTTCTTACAGTTCTAGAGGCTGAGAAGGCCAAGATCAAAGAACCAGCATAACTGGGTCTGGTGGGAGCTTTCTTATTGGTTTGCAAACACCTGTCTTTGCCAAGACAGAGATTATCTTTTTAGCATCTCTTCTTATAAGAGCACAAATCCCATCATGAGGGCTCCATTCTCATGGCCCGAGTGAAATGAAAGTCACTCAGTCGTCCCTGACTCTTTGCAACCCCATGCACAAGCCATGGCATTCTCTAGACAAGAATACTGTAATGGGTAGCCTTTGCCTTCTCTAGGGGATCTTCCCAACCCAGGGATCGAACTCAGGTCTCCCACATTGCAGGCAGATTCTTGACTGTCTGAGCCACAGCCTAATTACCTCCCAAAGGGTCCTGTGTCCAAATACTATCCCACTGGGGATTAAGGCTTCAGAATATGAATGTTTGGGGAACACATTTAGTCCATTGCAGAAATACTAAAAAGTATTTAATTTGTCCAGTAAAAGGGAAAGGGGTCTAGGGGAATAACAACAAAAAACCAGAAAGGACAAGTAGAAGGCAAGTAATAAAATGACAGACCTAAATCCGACCATACCAATAATTACATCTAACTGCTAATGACCTAAGAACACCGCAGTTACAAAGTAGAGATTGTCAATATGGACAGAACTAAGACTTTAATATATGTTGCTCATAAAAGTAGTACTTTAATTAAGAAGTTAGGTTGAAAATAGATGGGTGGGAAAGGCTACACTGTGTACACCATAAGCATGAAAAAGCTGGAGTAGCTATACTTTTATCAGATAAAATAAACTCCCAGGCCAAAAAATATCATCAGAGATAAAGATGAATATTTCATTATGAGAAAAGACATAAATCATCAGGTAGACATAATGTGTATGGGCCTAATAGTACAGCTTTAGTACTAGATGAAAAATGGACACAATGAACAGAAAGAAGAGAAAGATAGTTCCTCCCAGTAATATATTTAGGATTCCTTTCTTAGCAATTAATACAACACCTAGACTTCAAAAAGTTAGTAAACGTAGTTGATTTTAATAGCTCTGTCAAACCTCATGATCTAATTCAAATTTATAGAACATCATTTGTTGAACTGCAAAATACACTTCACTTCAAATACATAGTTCATTTTTCAAGACTCACTGTATGTTGAACCATAAAGCAAATTTCAATGAGTTTAAATGAATTGAAATCATAAAAACATATTGTCTGAAACAAACCATAAGAATAACCTTACTTCAGAGGAAATCACAATTATTTGGAAATTAAATAGAACATTTATTATTATTAAACCATTCACAGATCAAAGAAGAAATACAAAAGAAATTAGAAAATATTCTTAATTAAATAATAACTATAAATCAGCCTATCTAAATCTATGATGTACAGCTAAAACACTGATTAAAGGAGGCTATAGGTTTAAGAGACTCTGTTTTTTAAAAAGGAAAACTATAAAATCAATCACCCAAAGTTCCTTCTTAAGAAGGTAGAAAAGGAAGAATAAATTAAGCTAAAAATAAGCAAAAAAGAAGGAAATAATAAATATAGGAGCAAAATTTTAAAAAAAAAATAAAAAATGAGCATAAAACAAATTAACAAAGTCAAATACTAGTTCTTTGAAAGATTAATTTTGACAAACCTTTAGCTAGACCAGTCAAAAGAGAGAGAATTATTAACAGCAGAAATAAAAGGCAAGTTACCACTTTAAAGTATATAGACATTAAAAAGATGTGAAAGCTCCCAAACCATTTTTAAAATCTCATTTTGTATCTCAGGATTCATAAATAGACAAAGTCCAGTAATATTCAATAGAATAAATAAGGATTATTCTGTAGGTACTTTGTAAAGCATAAGATTTTTCTTCTACTATGTCCTTAACATGTAAACCATGAAACTCAATTATAAAGGTATTGAAACCATAATGTCTAGATTTTTAAGGGAGCAAGAAAATATTTTTTAGTTAAGCAAGTTATGAAGCAAGAAAATTAAGATTTTTATTTTTCTTCTTTTGAAAAATATGTAATATATGGAAAATAATTACAACCAGGTACACCTTGACCACTATAAATTTCAAAAGACGTTCACATGAGAATTGTGCTATGTGTGCACTAAACACATTCTGTAACAAAACCTTTACTGCAAGAAGGTGTAATTCTCCAAGTAAAATTTTTCTTGAAATGTGAAATTTTAAAGTAAAGTAAAGAAAAATATCCTTGTCAAAAATCAATCAAATGATATTATAGATTTATATACAGTTGTTATTAAATGAAGAATACCCTGATGGGTCAACTGGTAAAGAATCCACCGGCAATGCAGGAAACACTGGCGACTTCAGGTAGATCCCTGGGTCAGGAAGATCCCTGGAGGAGGAAATGGCAGCCCACTCCAGTATGCCTGGAGAACCCTTTGGACAGAGAAGCCTAGTGGGCCACAGTCCATGGGATTGTAAAGAGTGGAGCATGACTGAACAACTGAGCACACACACAATTTCAGAGTACTAGCACCATATCTATTGTTTTAATTACTTTGACACTATATAAGAATGAAAAGTATATGAAAATATCCATGAAAATCTGTATCTATATTGTCTAGTACAGGAATTTTTAAAAATAGTATTCTTGTTTTTGTGAGATAAAAAATGGCCTGATAATGATATTTCAGTTTCATTAAGCAAAAGTCTAATAGTGATTCTTCAGATCTTTCTTCTTTGCTTTTATTTTTGTTTTGTGGGAGCTTAGTTCTTATTCCAAGGTGGCGCTAGTGGTAAAGAACCCACCTGCCAATGCAAGAGACTTAAGAAATGCGAATTTAACCCCTGGATTGGGAAGATCCTCAGAGGAGGGCATGGCAACCCACTCCAGTATTCTTGCCTGGAGAATCCCATGGACAGAGGAGCCTGGCAGGCTATGGGCCATAGGGTCGCAGAGTTGGACATGACTGCAGTGACTTATCACAGTACAGTGCAGAAATTTCTATGTTCCAAGAATACTAAAGGGGACGTTGAAACCATGGGCTGCCAGAAAAGAATGAGTGGATACAGAAAATGGGGTTTGCATATTACCAGGCTCACAAAGAAATGGTTGCTGGCCATGTCATTTTTGTTACAAAAGACAAGAATGAAGCTGGGCGCCATATAGCTCTCTCTTAACAGTGAAGTGGCCTGAATTAACTTTATTTGAAGCCCCCAAAAGTGGCCACATGTGGCACTTTTCTGTGATCTTGAAAGAGAGACTGCTGTGAGAACCCCTCTGCAAGACTGTATGTGGGCCTTAACATGTTCACATGGATAAAACCTGCACACCTCTGGATGAAGACTAGTTTGTCTCCATTCAACCAAGAGGTCCTTACTGAGGAAACTGAAAAACACATGAGATGAGGACTTTGCATGAGAAAAAAATTTCCTATATGAGATAGGATCTCAGACAAAAATAACAAACACATGAGAAATTGCATAGTTGAGAAAGGTAGTCAACTGTTGTAACAAATGGGAGAATTCTTACCCAAGGAGACAGAAATATTGAAGAAGTTAAAAAGGATTACAAAATATGCATGCTGAAGCTGCTCATAGAGTTTTTTTGGTAAACAAACAGAAAGCCACTAGCATCCTTCCAATGAGGAAGAAAGATTATGTAATAAGAGCAGGGCAATAAAAAGATGATATCATGAAAATCTGTATCTATATTGTCTAGTACAGGAATTTTTAAAAATAGTATTCTTGTTTTTGTGAGATAAAAAATGGCCTGATAATGATATTTCAGTTTCATTAAGCAAAAGTCTAATAGTGATTCTTCAGATCTTTCTTCTTTGCTTTTATTTTTGTTTTGTGGGAGCTTAGTTCTTATTCCAAGGTGGCGCTAGTGGTAAAGAACCCACCTGCCAATGCAAGAGACTTAAGAAATGCGAATTTAACCCCTGGATTGGGAAGATCCTCAGAGGAGGGCATGGCAACCCACTCCAGTATTCTTGCCTGGAGAATCCCATGGACAGAGGAGCCTGGCAGGCTATGGGCCATAGGGTCGCAGAGTTGGACATGACTGCAGTGACTTATCACAGTACAGTGCAGAAATTGCTATGTTCCAAGAATACAAAAGGGGGACGTTGAAACCATGGGCTGCCAGAAAAGAATGAGTGGATACAGAAAATGGGGTTTGCATATTACCAGGCTCACAAAGAAATGGTTGCTGGCCATGTCATTTTTGTTACAAAAGACAAGAATGAAGCTGGGCGCCATATAGCTCTCTCTTAACAGTGAAGTGGCCTGAATTAACTTTATTTGAAGCCCCCAAAAGTGGCCACATGTGGCACTTTTCTGTGATCTTGAAAGAGAGACTGCTGTGAGAACCCCTCTGCAAGACTGTATGTGGGCCTTAACATGTTCACATGGATAAAACCTGCACACCTCTGGATGAAGACTAGTTTGTCTCCATTCAACCAAGAGGTCCTTACTGAGGAAACTGAAAAACACATGAGATGAGGACTTTGCATGAGAAAAAAATTTCCTATATGAGATAGGATCTCAGACAAAAATAACAAACACATGAGAAATTGCATAGTTGAGAAAGGTAGTCAACTGTTGTAACAAATGGGAGAATTCTTACCCAAGGAGACAGAAATATTGAAGAAGTTAAAAAGGATTACAAAATATGCATGCTGAAGCTGCTCATAGAGTTTTTTTGGTAAACAAACAGAAAGCCACTAGCATCCTTCCAATGAGGAAGAAAGATTATGTAATAAGAGCAGGGCAATAAAAAGATGATATCATTGGAAATCTTGAAAATATCAATTTTTTTAAAAAAAGAGATAAGATGAACAGTGGATTTAATGCCATTGATGACAAAATTACCTAACAAGAAGAGAGAACTGAAGGACATAGACAAGAGAAGTTAAGAGATAATTCAAGAGATAAGAAGAAAACTGGGACAATAAGACAGATGGTGGATAGAGTAAAAAGTGATAATGTTATTAATTCTGCAGTTCTCAGTTGCTCAGTCATGTCAGACTCTTTGTGAGGCCATGGATTGTAACCTGACAGACTCCTCTGTCAATGGGATTTCCCAGGCAAGGATACTAGAATGTGTTTCAATGCCCTCTTCCAGGGGATTTTTTTAGATCCAGGGATCAAACATTTCCGTATCTCCTGAAGCTGGCTCCAGCACTGGGAGACAGATTCTTTCTTACTGAGCCACTTGATAAGCCCATAATTAATAGGAAATCCAGAAAATTATAAAGATGAATGTGGCAAAAAGGAAGAGCTGAGATAAAGGCTTAAAATTACCCATAAGTGAAAAAAGATATGAGTTGTTAGGTTGTAACTGACTGGAGGAAATAAGAAAAAAAGTGAAGATAACTCATGGACAATACAAAAGGAAAGGTAAAAATGTTAGAAATAAGTCCTCACTATTCAGGAGTCAAAAGTAATGCACCTGGGCTAAATTTACTGATCAAAACTAAACAATTCTGGGCTTCCCTGGTGGTCCAGTGGGTAAGGACACTGCTTTGCAGTGCAAGGGGTGCTAGTTTGATCACTGGCCTGGGAAGATCCCATGTGCCGCTGAGCGGCTGGAGTGGTGTGTCCAACTACAGAGCCAGCGCTCTAAAGTGCATGCGCCCAGAGCCAGTGCTCTGCATCGAGAGAGGCCACTGCGATGGGAGGCCCACACAGGCCAAAGAACAAATATGGATGAAAATGAGTAAATGAAAGACCAATAGAAGTGGCAAAAAAAAAATAAAATAAAATAAAAGAGAGAGAAAACTAAACAATTCTGAAATTGATAAATTTTTTAAAATGCAGCTTTATGAAGCAAAATGGTACTGAAGGAAAGATTGACAATAAAAGGATGAAAAAGATATAATAGGGACATACTAACCAAAGATACTTGATTTGTGAAATTAATACTTGTCAAAATATAAACTCAAAGCAAATTGTAAATATGATAGGGACAAAGAAAGACATTTCACACAAAGAAAAAGCCTAACACACCAATGAAACTCTATAATCTTAAATAACTGAACTTCAAAATATATAAAGCAGATATGGAAAAATGAATGTATCAGTGATGATAGAATCTTTTAACATGCCTTTCTGAGAAAATAAAAGGTTAAATAGACAAAAATATAGTCTAAGTATATTGGTATTAGATTTGAACAGCACTATAGACTTTCCTGATGTAATAGATATATAGAACTCTAGTCTAAGAAATAGATACACATTTTTCTCAAAACCTCAAAATTTATAAAAGTTAATGAAACCTCTGTCCCAAAGGAAGACTCAACAAATTACAAACACTCAATATCATTCAGACCACATTCTCTGATAACAATACAATGCAATTATATGTTCAGAACTCCAATAATTAATTCATAGATTAAATATGAAATATTTAGAAGTGAACAGTAATAAAATTGCATATTAATGATTCATGGGATATAATACTTAAGTGGAAATTTATATATATAAATGTATTTATTAGACAACAAAAAGCCTTGAAAAGCAATAATCTATTTTCAACTCAAGGAATTATAAGACATTAAGAGTCAAATCTAATAAATTTTAATAAAATAAATAGGAAATCAAAAGCAGAAAGCGTTTAATTGTAAATAACAAGAAAATTAAAGTAGTTAAAAACTAGTTCTTTGAAAAGATGTGAAATAGTTGAAATTCTATTAAGACTGATCATTAAAGAAAAGTTAATTTAGAACAATAAAGTAACAGAGCTCTCTCTCTCTGTATATATATATATATGTATATATATATATATCACAGACTTGAAATTGTGAAACCATTAAAAATTAATGCCAATAATTCTATACATTTAAATTAAATGAAAAACATTCAGAAAATGTAAATTATCAAAATTGATTGAGTATAAAACCTGAATAAATAAAACTTTGAGGGCTTCTCTGGTGGTTCAGTGGGTAAAGAGTCCATCTTGCAGTGCAAGCGGCACCAATCTGATCCCTGACGTGGGAAGATCCCACGTGCCCCAGAGCAGCTGGACTAATGTGTCCAATTACGAGCCAGCGCTCTGGAGCGCATGCGCCCAGAGCCGGTGCTCTGCAGCCAGAGAGGCCACTGCAGTGGGAGGCCCACACAGGCCAAAGAATTAAGATGGATGAAAAATAAATGAATGAAGGACAAATAAAAGAGGCCCCCCCCAAAAAAATAATAAAATAAAAAAACTGACTTTTTTACATTTCTGCTATAAAATTATACTCAGATGATTTTATGGTTCAGTTTTTTTTATTGTCTGCAAGAAAATTATTACCCCTCTTTTATAAAATGCTTCCAGAAAAAAAGGAATACAGTAAGAAAGCTCTCCATCTCTGAACCAGTTGTTAAAATTAGTAAGCTAGTTGAGAAGGTTGCTGGCTATAAAATTAATGAAACAAAATCAATAGCATTTCTAGTAAACAATTAGAATACATAACAAGAAAAAAAAAAACCCTATTGTCAATAGCAAGAAAAAAAAAAAAAAGTAACAGAAATAAATCTACCAGAAGATATAAAAGACTTTGTCAAATATTTTTAAACTATTCAATTTAATTATATGAAGTTCCTTTTTTGCAAGTCAAAAATTTTCAAGTATGGATAACTTCATATGGTTCAACCTGTTATACTGAGGGAAATAAAATCTAAATAAATGGAACAGTATATTGGTTTATTGATGTAAAAACTTGATTATATCATAAAGTTATCCACCAGTCAGTTACTCATTCCAACCAATATCATTCCAGAAAAATTGTATGGTACCTTATTTTAAATCTGCTTCTAAAATTTAGATGAATTGGCAGATATCTAAGAATAACTTAAAAGCGAAAATTGAGAGAAAGAACAGCCATTTGCTTTGCCAGATGTCAAATGCATTGCATAACTATAGTATTAAAACCATGATGGTTATGCAGAAAGAAACAGATCTTTTTAAGTAAGTAAGTAAGTGATCACAAAAGTCAGAAACACACCTAATCATATATGAAAACTTTAAATACAATGAGGTTGGCTTAAAAATCAGTGGGGACGGGCTTCCCTGGTGGTCCAGTGGGTAAGGACACCGCCTTGCAGTGCAAGGGGCGCCAGTTCGATCCCTGGCCTGGGAAGATCCCACGTGCTGGGGAGCGGCTGGACCGATGTGTCCAATCAGCGAGCCAGAGGTCTGGAGCGCACGCGCCCAGAGCTGGCGCTCTGTGACGACAGAGGCCACCGCGATGGGAGGCCCACAGGAGCCAAAGAACAAAGATGGATGCAAATAGAGAAATGAAAGACCAATAGAAGTGGCCCGCCTGCTCCCCTCCCTCCCCAACCCAACCCCCGCCCAAAATAAATAAATTAAAAAAAAAAAAAATCAGTGGGGACACAATAAATCATTTAGCTGATGATATTGAAACACTAGATTTTCATATGGGCTTCTCAGGTGGTGTTAGTGGTAAAGAACCAACCTGCCAGTGCAGGAGATGTAAGAGACACAGGCTTGATCCCTGGGTCAGGAAGATCCCCTGGAGGAAGGCATGTCAGCACGCTCCAGTATCCTTGCCTGGAGAATCCTATGCACAGAGGAGCCTGAGGGAAAAGAATGTTCTTAAATAAATACTCATCATATTTAAATAGCAGTTGCAGAACAGTTAGAATATCTACCTGTGAAAATATTTTAGCTATTAAGGGAAAACAAACAAACAAAAATAAAGGCTTCCGTGCCCTACTGTGGATGGGGCTCAGGCCTCAGGCCTCAGGGCACTGTGCCAGAGCCCGGAGATGGAGAGAATCTGGTGTGCCCTGCAGATATTCATGATCTGCACCAAGAACCGAGGTGAACAAGCCAGTCACCTAGGAGGAAGTGCATGCGCTTCATTATATCACTCAGCTCAACGGTGTCACTGCACACAGGCACCCTGGATGGGGAGGACCATGCTGCAGAGCAAACAGTGGAAGATGTTTTCCTTCGCAGATTTGTGCTGGGGGACCTCCCAGGCTGCCTGACTGACCAGCTTATTCTAAAGCACAGGATTAATCAGCTGGAGCTCTGTGCCCTGGTCCTGAGGCAGCTAACTGCCGCACATGTTCACTTCCTTGTGGGCTCCACTGAGACTCTGCCGCCCCACTTCTACAATTGTCCTGCGCGTCTGCACCTCCAAACTGTTCCCGCAAAGGCTGTGTATATCTAGGACAGCTGCCCTTTCTGCATCAAGCTGTAGCCTGCAAAGGACAGAAACTTAAGAAAATGGACTGAAGTAGAAATAGGAGAAATACATCTGAAACTTCTCCGGCTTAGTCTTCAAAGCTGCTGTCGAATAAATTGACTCTCCATGTTGTCTTGCTTCTTCTGTCTAGAGAACTAGAATAGGGTTTCTTTGAGGGCATTGCAGGGTTCCCAAGAAGACTGCCAATTACCTGAGGTTTAGGGAATATCTATGGTTCAGTGAATCTCTTGTGACAATCACTGCGTCAGGAAGTTTACCTAATATTCTTTGTTTTCTCTTAAAATTGAAAGATCCATTTTTGGAGATTATAAAGCAGTGTTAATTTTTTTGAATTAAAATAATATGGACATGTATAAAAAAAATAGTTCATAATAGCGTAAGCTCCATGATAGAGATTTTTGTCCTTTTTGTTCTCTGCTATGTACCAAGCACCTGGAACTATGCCTGCAACATCTTGTTCCAGTCAATAAATATTTGTTGAATGAATGTGTGAATGAATGAAGGAACATAAAGACTGTGTGGCAATATTGAAGGCGTTTCTTATATAGTATTAAGTAAATAAAGCAAGCAATAAAATTACATTATACTATGATCATAACTCTGTGGAAATATACACACAAATGTAAAGACCAGAAAGTAATGAGTAAAACTAAAAATAATTGTATTGTTACAGTCTGTAATATTAGGATATTAAAAAAAAAAGGCTTTATAAACTTGAGATAGAGAGGGTTTCTCTTTTTTCTTTTTTTTAGATTTATTTATTTATTTTGAGCGCGGGACGGGTTGGGGAGGGAGGAGAGCGGGCGGGCCACTTCTGTTGGTCTTTCATTTCTCTATTTTCATCCGTCTTTGTTCTTTGACTCCTGCGGGCCTCCCATTGCGGTGGCGTCTGTTGTCGCAGAGCGCCGGCTCTGGGCGCATGCGCTCCAGAGCTCCGGCTCGCTGATTGGACACATTGGTCCAGCCACTTCGCGGCACGTGGGATCTTCCCAGGCCAGGGCTCAAACCGGCGCCCCTTGCACTGCAAGGCGGTGTCCTTACCCACTGGACCACTAAGGGAAGCCCTCTTTTTTTTTTTTTTTTTTTTTATGCGTTTTATTTATTTATTTTGGGGGCAGGGGAGAGGGTGGGGTGGGCGGGCCACTTCTATTGGTCTTTTATTTATCTATTTTCATCCATCTGTGTTCTTTGGCCCTTGTGGACCACCCATCTCAGCGGCCTCTGTTGTCGCAGAGCGCCGGCTCTGGGCGCATGCGCTCCAGAGCTCCGGCTCGCTGATTGGACACATTGGTCCAGCCACTTCGCGGCACGTGGGATCTTCCCAGGCCAGGGCTCAAACCGGCGCCCCTTGCACTGCAAGGCGGTGTCCTTACCCACTGGACCACTAAGGGAAGCCCTCTTTTTTTTTTTTTTTTTTTTAAGAGTTTTATTTATTTATTTTGGGGGGGCAGGTTGGGGAGGGAGGGGGGTGGGCGGGCCACTTCTATTGGTCTTTTATTTATCTATTTTCATCCATCTGTGTTCTTTGGCCCTTGTGGACCACCCATCACAGTGGCCTCTGTTGTCGCAGAGCGCCGGCTCTGGGCGCATGTGCTCCAGAACTCCGGCTCGGTAATTGGACACATTGGTCCAGTCGCTCTGCGGCACGTGGGATCTTCCCAGGCCAGGGCTCAAACCGGCGCCCCTTGCACTGCAAGGCGGTGTCCTTACCCACTGGACCACCAGGGAAGCCCGAGAGGTTCTCTTAAATAGGACACAAATTCATAGAAGAAAATATTAAAAAACCTTTTTCAAAATGACAAAGATCTGTATGAGAGAAGACATTATTTAAAATGAATAAGTAATAAAGCAACAGAATGAAAGCACATGTTCCCTCTCCTTCCTTTCTTAATCTCACTAAGTAACACTTTAAAGATTAAAAAAAAAAAAAATGTAAAAACAAAGAAAGAAGGAAAGAGGGACCCTGTAACAATATTTTGGTATCACAGCGAGTCTTGGGCATTGGTAGTAGCAGTTACTTAAAGAAGAGGGGAGATTAGGGGCCAAAAGAAGAACATGGATTGAAAGTTTATTCCCAGAGCAAGTAGAGCTTCAATGTCCATTCCTAATTCGTGGCTAGGAAAGAGCTCTTTTCTCACCTGGCAGAAGACTGGAGTTTTAACTCTTTGGAAAAGGTGAACTGAAACTCTGTAGGGGGCAAGGTCCAACCAAAGGAAAAGGTACTGCACTGGAAATGGAAATAAGTGAAAGTTACATTCTGAAACGAGTGCCCCTTTCTCTCCCATCCTTCTAGCAACCAGGTTTATATCGTCCAAGCAGAAATTGGAAGATTCTTCCCTAGGAGTTTGGACTTGCTAAGAGACAAGAGCCAAAGACAATGGCATGTCCCTGAGTAAAATAGCCAAGCAAAATCACCTTCAGATTTACTGATATATTCAAAGGCTCCAATCAGCTTTTCCTGTCCCACTCTTGAATATGACCAGAACCCAATGACCACTAGCTGAGAAAAGTCTCCAACATTTAAAAGAAAAATTCCTTTCCCCCTAGAAAATAAATAACAAAAAACTAGAAAAGGAAATGAAAGAAGATAGAAGCAAAACTGGAGAATAAATATATTTTTTAAAATATTAAGGGATTCTGGGCTTCCCTGGTGGTCCAGTGGGTAAGGACACTGCCTTGCAGTGCAAGGGGTGCTGGTTCAATCCCTGGCTTGGGAAGATCCCATGTGCCACTGAGCAGCTGGACTGATGTGTCCAACTACTGAGCCGGAGTTCTGGAGCACATGCGCCCAGAGCCGATGCTCTGCAGCGAGAAAGGCCACTGCGATGGGAGGCTCCCACAGGCCAAAGAACAAAGATGGATGAAAATAGATGGATGAACTACCAAGAGAAGTGGCCAAAAAAAAAAAAAAACAACTTAAAAAAAACCTATTAAGGGATTCCAACCACAAAACAGAAACAGAATGCAAAGGAGTATTTGGAGAGCAGAAAAAATAAAAAAAAGCTTAGAAATAAAAAAGAGTTGATAATAGAAATGAAAAGTCTACTAGATGGTTTAGAAAATAAGAGGAAATCTCTGAAAGAAGAAAATAGATGAAAATATAAAAATACATAAGAAAATAGATAAAATTAGAGACCAGTGCAGAGGCTTCAACAACTTAATAATAGTAGTTCCAGAGGTTGAAGGAAATAAAATAGAGGAGGAGGAAAGCGATTATCATATTTAAAGAACATTCCCCAGAACCAGAAGATACATGTCCTCAGAATGCCAGAGCCATCAAGTGTCCAGCATGATGGCAGGATAAAGATCCACATCAAGACATATCAGCACAAAGTTTCAACACTGGGTGCAGAGTGAAATTTTAAGATGTCCAAAAAGGAAAAAAAGAAAAAATAATAAAGCCTCTCTCAAGGGGGAAAAAAAAAATAACACACAATCATACATAGAGGAAAATAGTGACATTCGAGGTCTTTTATTTATTTATTTATTTTTATGAAGCAGCCAGTGAGACAGGCGACACTTTCTATTTATTTATAGATTCATGGACGCACAAGTAGATATGTGCATAAGTTCCACCCCCCCTTTTTTAAAAGTTGGCCTCTTTTATTAGTTTTTTATTTATTTATTTTTCATCCATCTTTATTATTCTGTGTCATGTGTGGGCCTCCCATCACAGTGGCCTCTCTCCTTGCTGAGCACTGGCTCTGGGCGCATGCACTCCAGAGTGCTGGCTCATAATTGGACACACCAGTCCAGCCACTCCTCGGCATGTGGGATCTTCCTGGGCCAGGGGTCAAACCGGCGCCCCTTGCACTACAAGGTGGACTCTCTACCCACTGGACCACCAGGGAAGCCCTCAAGGTCTTTTTTGAAGCAATTTTTAAAGCATTCTGAGGTATATAATTGCTAAACTAGAATCTATCTATACTAAGCCAAATATTCAAACAATGTGAAATTGGAATGAAACCATAGTTAGACATGCAAAGATCTCAAACGTTTTACCTCCTTCTCCAAATGCAGTTGGGGACTATGTTCTATGAAAGTGAGAAAATGAAACAAGAAAGTGAAATCTTTGTGGAACATCAAACAAAAAATCCAACACAGGAGGGAAAGGAGAGATCTTCTGGTGAAAATATGCCAATTTAGGGAGAAATGAAACCAGAACAAAAAGACATACCATTGCAGGAGTAATGTCCTCTAGAGGAAGAAAGGGATTAGATATTTGTTGTGTTGCAATGTTTTGAGAGATTTTTCTCTTCCAGCAGATAAAAACACAACTGGAGAGTGACATGCAAATTAGGAAAGTCATCAGTGTATGGATGGTGGTGAAGCCAAAGCCTGTGCATAGCTGCTTAGGGAGGAGGATGGAGAGAGAAGAGAAGCAAAAGAGCCCTGGGTGTCCCATTGTTTAGAGGCTAGGGAGACAGAAAGAGGTGAAGCAGGAAGAGAGTGGGTGAAGCCCCAGAGGGGTGTTCTGACAGCCAAGTGAAGCAGGTATTTTAGAAGGCAAGAGTGATCGACTCTGTGAAGTTATTCAGATGGATTAAGTGAAATAAGGACCAAGGATGATGGCCAGATCTGGCAACAGGGAGCTGTCTTGAATGGGGCTATTTTGGTGGTGCACTGAGGGTGGAAACTTCCAGTGGGCATGTGAGAAAATATCAGGAGAGGAACTGGAGTCAAATGTGTCTACACATCTGAGGAGATACATGGAAACAAGGTGTGATGGGAGCTGGAGGAGGGAGGGTGGTTAGAGCAAACTTTTTTTTAAAGTTAGAAATGTCTAAGCGCATCTTATGCCATTGAGAACAATTCAATAGGGAGGCAGATTTTCATGATACAGGAAAGATAAAGGAATAAGTGCTGGAGGGATATTTTTGATGTAGCAAGACTGGGGACTCCATTGTTTAAGGTGAGGGTTGGCCTTAAATAGGAGGACAATATTCCATCCATAGTCACAGAAAGAAGTCTTAATAAATGAATTTAAATAATATTTAGGGATACATTTAAGTGTACAAAACCTGGTAAAGGACTCAAGTAAATATTGATACATCAAATTCATGATCGGTGGAACCTGAGGCACAGATGGAATTGGGATAAAGTTAGGGTCAAAGAGATATCAGCTTTCTTTGAAATTGTTTTATTTTTAAAAGATAAGGCAAACAGAATTTTAAGTAATTTTTTCCTGCTCCTGTTTATTACCCAGGTTTCAGATGGCGTATCAAACACCTACAGCTTTTCTTCTCAAACCCTAATAGCTTTGAGTCTCAAAAATCTTCTGCTGCAAGTATTTTTAGATAGTTTATTAATATCCAGGTATCTTATCCACCCGGTACCTACACTGCCTGTGGATCTTTAAACTGTATTAGAATGCAAAGAGAACCAGATATTTTAAGAGAACCAGAAGTAAATTGCATTTCATTACAGATGGAAAGAAGGGCGCATAACCAAGAACAGACACAATTTTGGCATCAAGCTGAAGAATAATGTCTGGAGAGCTAAAGTAACCCTAGCCCTCAAAGAATACTAACAATAACAGTGAAGCTTTTGTTTTTGAGCCATGTCAAAGCTAGGAGAGAGAGAAAAATAGATCTATTCTCTTGGGGGAGA
The DNA here is from genome assembly GCA_022376925.1 of Tragulus kanchil. Lineage (NCBI taxonomy): Eukaryota > Metazoa > Chordata > Mammalia > Artiodactyla > Tragulidae > Tragulus > Tragulus kanchil. The sequence goes on along the minus strand of JAIOJX010000003.1, from coordinate 67,189,390 downwards.
TGGGGAGGAATGTTGGTGCAACTGTTTATTTAGATACTTGTACCTTTGGGCTTCCCACCTGGTGTTGGTGGACAAGAGCCTGCCTGACAATTCAGGAGATGTAAGACATGTGAGTTTGATTTCTGGGTTGCGAAGATGCCTTGGAGGAGAGCCTGGCAACTCACTCCAGTACCCTTGCCTGGAGAATCTCCATGGACAGAGGAGTCTGTCAGGCTACAGTCCATGGGATCACAGAGAATGATCTAACACGTTGAGAGACTGACACATTGAGACTCTCTTAGATGTTTTCTACCTGAGTTTGTGCCACTTCACCTGGGAATGGATCTAACGCTCAAGGAGAACATTGTCAAACTTTCCAGCCTGTGGCACTCTGGTGCCTTCATGTCCGTTAGAGTCAGCTCTCCACTTGTTCAGCTGTTTCTTTTTAGCTGTTACTTCCATTATGCCTCATTCCAAGAATACTTTCTTGTTCTGCTTCTCTCCAGATTTGGGGGTACTTCTGTGTCATCTGAGAATTTTCTCAACATATCAGTGTGCCACCTAAAGAAAGTGGCAAGTTAAATAACCTAGCTATACAGTCCTTCTATGCTTTGGTCCCAGATCTCTTTCCTTAGTTGCCAGGTTTTTGAATGCACCCTATTGGGCTTCCTCTTCTCCCTATTCCTTGTTAGTTCTTACTCTATTTTGCTCATTTTGTTAGATATTAGGGAAATAAAAATGGAGTGGTTAGCCATTCCCTTCTTCAAACACACGTCTCCCACATTGCAGGCAGATTCTTTTGTTGTCTGAGCCACTAGAATCTCAAAAGGAAATGCAAACTAGTTTCTTTTCTTCCAAAAACTTCCTCAAACTATAGAAAAAGTTGTTAGAATATAATATGTTAAGTTCTTAACTGGGTTGAAAGTAGGAAACATTCTAGGAGGATTAAATAATAAGGGAAACAGGAGGAATAGCACATTAGACAGAATCTCTCTAAAATGACCTGGATGAAAAGGAGCAACAAAGGAGTTACAAGCACATCTCAGAGGTATTGTGAGTTTAGTTAGTTCTAGACAACCGCATTACAGCGACTACTGCAATGAAGTGAGTCACACAAACTTTTTGGTTTCCTAGTGCATGTGAAAATTATGTTTACATTACAGTTATAGTCTATTAAGTGTGCAATAGCTTTATGTCTAAAAATGTATATGCCTTAATTTTGAAATACTTTATTGTTAAAAATGCTAACCATTGTTTGACTCTTAAAGGAGTCAAAATCTTTTTCCTGGTGGAGGGTCTTGCCCTGATATTGATGGCTGCTGATTGATTAGGGTGGTTGGTTGCTGATCAGGTGGTTGGAGTTGCTGTGAAAATTTCTTAAAACGGGACAACAGTGAAGTTTGCCACACCGATTCTGACACTTCCTTTCACAGAGGATTTCTCTGTAGTATACAATGGTGTTTGATAGCATTTTATCCAGAATAGAATTTCTTTTAAAATTATAATTGATCTTCTTAGGATCTGCCACTGCTTTTATCAACTAGGTTTCTAGGTAATATTCAAAATCCTTTGTTGTCATTTTGAAATAGAGCAGGACTCTATGGTCCTTCCCCAACCCCACCCACTCCACTGTGTCCTCTGACTGCCTTTTGTCTGTGGAAGAACTTTAGCCAAAGAGTAGGTTTAATCAGAGAAGTGAGAAAAGGCAGAAACAAGAGAGAACAGTCCAACAAGACTAGCTTTTAGCCTATCTCAGTTTTCATCATGGTTTCCTCACTAAGCTTAATCACTTCTAGCTTTTGATTTAAAATGAGAGACATGTGACACTTCCTTTCACTTGAGGAAGACACCATTGTCAAGTTATTAATTGACCTAATTTAAATATTTTTATGTCTCAGAGAATAGGGAGACCCAGGAGGGAGACAGATGAGGAAACAGCTGGTTGGTGAAGCAGTTAAAAACTAAATTCATAAGTACAGATCCGTTAGATTTTGGAGTCCATAAACTTTTTTTTTTTTTTTTTGAGGGAGAGCGAGTTGGGGAGGGAGTGGGAGGGCGGGTCACTTCTATTGGTCTTTCATTTATCTGTTTTTCAACCATCTTTGTTCTTTGGCCCTTGTGGGCCTCCCATCGCAGTGGCCTCTGTTGGTGCAGAGCACGGGTTCTGGGAGCATGTGCTCCAGAGCTCGGGCTCGGTAATTGGACCCATCAGTCCAGTCGCTCCACGGCACGTGGGATCTTCCCAGGCCAGGGATCTAACTGGTGCCCTTTGCACTGCAAGGCAGTGCCCTTACCCACTGGACCACCAGGGAAGCCCCAGAGTGCATAGACTTTTAAAGTTAGCATGACTAATCTTAATCAGTTGATCTCAGAAAGTAGGTGGGACCACTTAGCTCCCATTTTTACTTTCACGGTTTTAAGAGAAGAGAGAACAATTCAAATAGAGAGCTACAGAAAAACACGTAGCCCAATGTAGCTGAGAAGCTATAGAAAGGGACTTGTTCACAGGAAAGAAGCATTCTCATTTCTAGAGCCAGAGGAGAATGCCGCAGGGCTCAGAATGAACCACAGATGTGATCTCAGCCTTTTTAAGATCTAGCAACAAAATCATGAAGAATGAGGAAGGGCTTGACCACTGGAAACGGAGAAATGTGACACTGCTTGGTAAAAGAGAAAGTAGAGTTAAAAATATATACTAGGGCTTCCCTGGTGGTCCAGTGGGTAAGGACACCGCCTTGCAGTGCAAGGGGCGCCGGTTCGATCCCTGGCCTGGGAAGATCCCATGTGCCGCGGAGCAGCTGGACCAATGTGTCCAATTACCGAGCCCGAGCTCTGGAGCGCATGCGCCCAGAGCCGGTGTTCTGCAACAGCAGAGGCCACTGCGATGGCAGGCCCACACAGGCCAAAGAACAAAGATGGATGAAAATGGACAAATGAAAGACCAATAGAATTGGCCCGCCTGCTCCCCTCCCTCCCCACCCTACCCCTACCAAAGAAAAATAATATATACTAACTGGGCTTCCCTGGTGATCCAGTGGATAAGGAGTCTGCCCTGCATCAAGGGGCACCGGTTTGATCCCTGGCCTGGGAAGATCTTACATGGGACAGGTGTGTCCAATTACGAGCTGGCCTCTGGAGCACATGCACGGAGAGAGGCCATTGTAGTGGGAGGCCCACATAGGCCAGAGAATGAAGATGGATGAAAATGAATAGATAGAGAACCAATGAAAGAGGCCGAAAAAAAAAAAATTTTTTAATCTTTAAATTAAAAAAGAATATATACTAACAAATTTGAGGTCTGGAAAAAATTCTTGACGAGACTCTCAAATGGTGAATGAACTTATAAGAGAGAGGAAGCTAATTTTAATGATAATATACACATCCAAATAATTCCATCCCCATAACAACTGTGTGATGTATTCATTGTTCTTACCGCAATGCAGATAAAGCAATTTAATGTCAGAGAAATTGGTATTTGTTTTAGGTAAGCCAGCTCGTAAATGATGACCTATATTTGTTATTGTTCTTTACTTGCTAAGTTGTGTCTGACTCTTTGCCACCCCATGAACTGTAGCCTACCAGGTTCCTCTGTCCATGGAATTCCAAGTGAAAATATTGGAGTGGGTAACCATTTCCTTCTTGAGGGGATCTTCCCCAGTCAGAGACTGAACCTGTGTCTTCGGCATTGGCAGGAAGATTCTTTACCAGTGAGCCACAGGGAATCCTGGATGATATTTGCTGCCCATTTTATGAAACAAATATGATGATCACTAATGGTACAGGCACTTTTACTAAGATAAATGTTAGTCACATTTACTTTCTTTCGATAACATTCTAGGTATAGAGATCTACCAGAGACCTAGTATATCCTGGTGTAGTAAGGTGTTTGACCAAGTCTCCAGTCTTGCATTTGATGTAATGAAAAAAATCAAAGTTTCATAGAATAATTGTTGCTTTAAGACCCTCACCCTAAGAATATCAACAGCAGTGTACAATCCATTAAATGATTAAAAAAAAAGTTAAAATCCCAGACTACATCTTATTTTGTTTTGTTATTTTTTCCAGAGGCTATATAATTTTCTCTCTATATATATAATATAAATATATATACATATCTACTTATTTTTCTATATATAATATAAATAAATATATGTATTTAGCTACCTATTTTTCTATATATATATATATATATATATATTGACCTGTTTTTCTGTTGACTTGGTTGTTTCTGGTATACATTAAGTACTCCAACATATTTGGTGAAAAGTTCATGATTTTGGAGGTAATCTCTAGAGAGAGGGTACAGAGCTCTGTCCTGTTTGACATTTTTTTCTATAACTTGATGAAGACATAGAAGACATTTTATCAAATTCAAAAGTGACAGAAAGCTGGAAAAGGTAATGAATAGACTGCTGATAAAATCAAGATTCAAAGTAGTTTTGACAGGTTGGAATGATAGGCAAAACCAAAATGTTCTCTTCTATGTTTACCTTTAAAAACAAATGTCTAGGCCGCGAGGAGCCGCCGGAACCCGCCCGCCGCGAGGAGCCGCCGGAACCCGCCCGCCGCGAGGAGCCGCCGGAACCCGCCCGCCGCGAGGAGCCGCCGGACGCCGCGAGGGGCGGGTAAGTTCAGCCACTCCAACTGGAGGGCTTGCTGAACGGAGAGAGGAAGTCGTCCACGGGTTGCTGATCAGGGACTGGGCACGAGTTGGACGGGAAAGCTCGCGTCCGCCTTTGGTACTTAGACACATAACCGGCAGTGTCGGAGGAGCCCGCACTCCCCTAGAGCTGCAGCAGCAGCGGAGGAAGCCGGGGAAAGAGCAGGAATTGGAGACTACAGGCGGGCGCGCGGTCGAGCCGGGGCGCCCCCCTCCAACACGGGACTGCGCGCGCCGCGGCCTCCGCCCGACTGACTGGGATCTGCCCACCGTCCCGGCCAGCACCCAGTATGGCAGCAAAGCCCTCATTTTGCTGAACACAAAAACAGAAACCACAGCAACCGGCACTGTAAGGGAAAGACCACGCCATCAAGACACCACCATCAAGAGCAGATTGGTTTCCAACAGGCAGATATGAAGATAAAAACCAAGGACAGTATTTAACTTTTTTTTTTTTTCTTTTTCATTTTTTTCTGCTTGTTTGTGGTGGACTATTTTGCTTATTCAATTGATTGGTTTGGGGTTTATTAGTTTCTTTGTTTATTGGGGGTTTTTTATGTTTGTTTGTTTTTTTTTTTTGTAGTTTTCATTTGTTTGATTTATTCTATGTGTTTTTTCTTTGTTTTTCGGTCTCATTAATTTTTTTTTTTTTTGCTCTTTTTAATTTTTAACCTTTTGACTTTTATTATATTTTTTTAACTTTAATTTTAATTCTTGAAAACCTCTAATTCTCTTTTCTCTTTCCTCTTTCCCACTGCTTTCTTTCTCTATGTTCTAAATGTAAAACATCTTCCTAGCTATCAATATCCTCTAGACAAATTATTTCCTATCTTTCTGTCTGCACTATTCACTTCCAAATGCACTAAACAGTACACACACTAATCTTTGCTACCTAATCCTATAAAATACTTCCAAGACAAATCTTTTCCCTTTTATTACTTATAGACTCTCCTCCTTGTCACCCCGAGCACATGTCCTAATTTAAAATTGCTTTCATTGTAATTATCCAAGCCAGGACCTTGTGCTAGATCTATTATTCAGGCACTATTTTAATTAATTCAAAGCTTAACAGGCAAGTATCATCTGTGATTGCATGAGTTGCTAGAAAGATTTCCTGCGCCTTATCTCTGTAAAACTGGTCAGTTGTGGGGATTGCTGTATATGTATGTGTATCTTATGATTATGTTAGAAAACATCTGCATGCTTTTATGACTGTCACCCATCAGGGATGCACCTCTTGTTCCTCAGATGCTAGTATGTGAACTAGTATCACAGAACACCATAGCAAACCAGACATAGAGCCTACACTCCCTGACCAATCATCAAACCAAGGATCCTCGAAGCGGAAGCCCAGATTCCAAGACTCCACACTGATTATCAAAGAACATACAACACTACAGATTATTCACCTGTAAACAAGGTCTATCACCACCCAAGACATAAGCCACTGAACCCTTCTACAAGGACAAAAACCCAAAGGAAGGGAGAATTCAACCAAGAAGCCTGGTGGGAATAAGAACTCCATACACACAGACACACACAAAGAAACAAAAATTAACCTAATAATGAAACGACAGAGAAACACTGCACAAATGAAGGACCAAGCTAGAGAAACACCACTTCAAATGACAGAGGAGGAGATAGACAAGCTATCTGAAAGAGAATTCAGAAAAACTATACTAATGAGGATGCAAAACACCGAAAATAGAATATTAGAGGAAATTAGTGCATTGAGAAAAGACATGCAGGAAATGAAAAATAAGCAAATAGAGACCACCAACTCAATTACTGAACTCAAAAATACTATAGAAGGTCTCAACAGTAGAGTATCAGAGGCTGAAGAACGGATAAGTGAGCTGGAAGACAGAATGGTGGAAATAAGTGCTGAAGAACAGAACAAAGCCCAAAGAATTAAAAGAACTGAGGATAGCCTCAGAGACCTATGGGACAATATTAAACGCACCAACATTAGAATTATAGGAGTTCCAGAAGAAGAAGAAGAGAAGAAAGACTATGAAAAAATTCTTGAAGAGGTTATAGTTGAAAACTTCCCCAGCATGGGAAAGGAAATAGTCAGCCAAGTCCAGGAAGCACAAAGAGTTCCATACAGGAGAAACCCCAGAAGAAACACACCAAGGCACATACTAATCAAACTAACGCAGACTAAATATAAAGACAGATTACTAAAAGCAGCTAGGAGCAAACAACAAATAACATATAAAGGAAACCCCATACGCTTAACTGCGGATCTCTCAACAGAAACCCTACAGGCCAGAAGAGAATGGCAAGATACATTTAAACGGCTAAAAGAGAATAACCTGCAACCACAAATTCTCTACCCAGCAAGAATCTCATTCAAAATCGATGGTGAAGTCAAAAGCTTCACAGACAAGCAAAAACTAAAAGAATTCTGTACCACAAAACCAGCCCTACAACAAGTGTTAAAGGACCTGATATAGCCAATAAATACAAGAGTAGGAGAAGCCTTACAAATCAAACCCCAAATTTCTAAGATGACAATAGGAACATTCGTATCAATAATTACTTTGAATGTAAATGGACTAAATGCTCCAACCAAACGACACAGGCTGGCTGAATGGATCCAGAAGCAAGACCCATATATATGCTGTTTACAAGAGACCCACTTCAGACCTAGAGAAACTCATAGACTGAAAGTGAAAGGCTGGAAAAAGATATTTCATGCAAATGGAAATCAAAAGAAAGCTGGAGTAGCAATCCTTATATCAGACAAAATAGACTTTAAAGTAAAGAAGATTCTAAGAGACAAGGCAGGTCACTACATCGTGATTAAGGGATCTATCCAAGAGGAAGACATAACAGTCATGAATATCTACGCACCCAACACAGGGGCACCTCAATACATAAGACAGGTACTTTCAGACATAAAAGAAGAAATCAACAATAACACAATCATAGTAGGAGACTTTAACACTCCTCTCACACCAATGGACAGATCAACAAAACAGAAAATTAATAAAGAAACACAAGCCTTAAATGCCACACTGGAAAAGATGGACCTCATCGATATCTTTAGGACGTTCCATCCAAAAGCAGAAGAATACACTTTCTTCTCAAGCGCTCACGGAACATTCTCCAGGATAGACCACATCTTGGGCCACAAATCTAACCTCAGTCAGTTCAAGAAAACCGAAATTATATCAACCATCTTCTCGGACCACAATGCAATGAGACTGGAGATCAACTACCAGAAAAACCCTAAAAACAGAAACACATGGAGATTAAACAATACATACCTAAAAAACCAACTGATCATTGAGGAAATCAAAGGAGAAATTAAACAATTCCTAGAAGAAAATGACAATGAACACACGACAGTGCAAAACCTATGGGATACAGCAAAAGCAGTTCTAAGAGGGAAATTTATAGCAATACAATCCCACCTCAAGAAACTAGGAAAATATGAAGCAGATGACCTAACCCTCCGCTTAAAACAGTTGGAGAAAGAAGAACAAAAACATCCCAGAGCCAGCAGAAGAAGAGAAATCATAAAGATCAGAGCAGAAATAAATGAGAAAGAAACAAAAGAAACAATAGTAAAGATAAATAAAACAAAAAGCTGGTTCTTTGAAAAGGTAAATCAAACGACACAGGCTGGCTGAATGGATCCAGAAGCAAGACCCATATATATGCTGTTTACAAGAGACCCACTTCAGACCTAGAGAAACTCATAGACTGAAAGTGAAAGGCTGGAAAAAGATATTTCATGCAAATGGAAATCAAAAGAAAGCTGGAGTAGCAATCCTTATATCAGACAAAATAGACTTTAAAGTAAAGAAGATTCTAAGAGACAAGGCAGGTCACTACATCGTGATTAAGGGATCTATCCAAGAGGAAGACATAACAGTCATGAATATCTACGCACCCAACACAGGGGCACCTCAATACATAAGACAGGTACTTTCAGACATAAAAGAAGAAATCAACAATAACACAATCATAGTAGGAGACTTTAACACTCCTCTCACACCAATGGACAGATCAACAAAACAGAAAATTAATAAAGAAACACAAGCCTTAAATGCCACACTGGAAAAGATGGACCTCATCGATATCTTTAGGACGTTCCATCCAAAAGCAGAAGAATACACTTTCTTCTCAAGCGCTCACGGAACATTCTCCAGGATAGACCACATCTTGGGCCACAAATCTAACCTCAGTCAGTTCAAGAAAACCGAAATTATATCAACCATCTTCTCGGACCACAATGCAATGAGACTGGAGATCAACTACCAGAAAAACCCTAAAAACAGAAACACATGGAGATTAAACAATACATACCTAAAAAACCAACTGATCATTGAGGAAATCAAAGGAGAAATTAAACAATTCCTAGAAGAAAATGACAATGAACACACGACAGTGCAAAACCTATGGGATACAGCAAAAGCAGTTCTAAGAGGGAAATTTATAGCAATACAATCCCACCTCAAGAAACTAGGAAAATATGAAGCAGATGACCTAACCCTCCGCTTAAAACAGTTGGAGAAAGAAGAACAAAAACATCCCAGAGCCAGCAGAAGAAGAGAAATCATAAAGATCAGAGCAGAAATAAATGAGAAAGAAACAAAAGAAACAATAGTAAAGATAAATAAAACAAAAAGCTGGTTCTTTGAAAAGGTCAACAAAATTGACAAGCCACTGGCCAGACTCATTAAGAAAAAGAGAGAGAAGAACCAGATCAACAAAATCAAAAACGAAAAAGGAGAGATTACAACAGATAATGCAGAAATCCAAAGGATTCTAAGAGACTATTATGAGCAACTCTATGGCAACAAACTGGATAACTTGGAAGAAATGGACAGTTTCTTGGACAGGATTAATCTCCCAAGACTCAGCCAGGAAGAAACAGAAACTTTGAACAACCCAATCACAAGCTCAGAAATCAACTTTGTGATTAAAAATCTACCCAAAAATAAAAGCCCAGGACCAGATGGCTTCACAGCCGAATTCTACCAAACATTTAAAGAAGAGCTAATGCCTGTCCTTCTAAAACTCTTTCAAAAAATTGCACAGGAAGGAAAACTCCCAAACACATTCTACGAGGCCACCATCACCCTGATACCCAAACCAGGCAAAGACAACACAAAAAAGGAAAACTATAGGCCAATTTCACTGATGAACTTAGATGCCAAGATCCTCAACAAAATCCTAGCAAACAGAATTCAACGACATGTCAAAAAACTCATACATCACGATCAAGTTGGGTTCATCCCAGGCATGCAAGGCTTCTTCAACATCCGCAAATCAATCAACGTGATACACCATATCAACAAGTTGAAAGACAAAATCACATGATCATCTCAATAGATGCAGAAAAGCCTTCGACAAAGTACAACATCCATTTATGATCAAAACTCTTCAGAAAATGGGCATAGAAGGAACCTATCTCAACATAATAAAAGCCATCTATGAGAAACCTACAGCGAACATTATTGTTAATGGTGAAAACTGAAAGCATTCCCTCTAAGATCAGGAACAAGACAGGGTGCCACTTTACCAGATTCAACATAGTCCTGGAAGTCAGCAGAGAGGGAAATTTATAGCAATACAATCCCACCTCAAGAAACTAGGAAAATATGAAGCAGATGACCTAACCCTCCGCTTAAAACAGTTGGAGAAAGAAGAACAAAAACATCCCAGAGCCAGCAGAAGAAGAGAAATCATAAAGATCAGAGCAGAAATAAATGAGAAAGAAACAAAAGAAACAATAGTAAAGATAAATAAAACAAAAAGCTGGTTCTTTGAAAAGGTCAACAAAATTGACAAGCCACTGGCCAGACTCATTAAGAAAAAGAGAGAGAAGAACCAGATCAACAAAATCAAAAACGAAAAAGGAGAGATTACAACAGATAATGCAGAAATCCAAAGGATTCTAAGAGACTATTATGAGCAACTCTATGGCAACAAACTGGATAACTTGGAAGAAATGGACAGTTTCTTGGACAGGATTAATCTCCCAAGACTCAGCCAGGAAGAAACAGAAACTTTGAACAACCCAATCACAAGCTCAGAAATCAACTTTGTGATTAAAAATCTACCCAAAAATAAAAGCCCAGGACCAGATGGCTTCACAGCCGAATTCTACCAAACATTTAAAGAAGAGCTAATGCCTGTCCTTCTAAAACTCTTTCAAAAAATTGCACAGGAAGGAAAACTCCCAAACACATTCTACGAGGCCACCATCACCCTGATACCCAAACCAGGCAAAGACAACACAAAAAAGGAAAACTATAGGCCAATTTCACTGATGAACTTAGATGCCAAGATCCTCAACAAAATCCTAGCAAACAGAATTCAACGACATGTCAAAAAACTCATACATCACGATCAAGTTGGGTTCATCCCAGGCATGCAAGGCTTCTTCAACATCCGCAAATCAATCAACGTGATACACCATATCAACAAGTTGAAAGACAAAATCACATGATCATCTCAATAGATGCAGAAAAGCCTTCGACAAAGTACAACATCCATTTATGATCAAAACTCTTCAGAAAATGGGCATAGAAGGAACCTATCTCAACATAATAAAAGCCATCTATGAGAAACCTACAGCGAACATTATTGTTAATGGTGAAAAACTGAAAGCATTCCCTCTAAGATCAGGAACAAGACAGGGGTGCCCACTTTCACCACTGCTATTCAACATAGTCCTGGAAGTCCTAGCAACAGCAATAAGACAAGAGAAAGAAATCAAAGGAATCCAGATTGGAAAGGAAGAAGTCAAGCTCTCTCTTTTTGCAGACGACATGATATTATACATAGAAAATCCCAAAGACACGGTTACAAAGCTACTAGAACTAATCAATGAATTCAGCAAAGTTGCAGGATATAAAGTCAACACACAGAAGTCACTGGCATTCCTATACACAAACAATGAAAAATCAGAAAATGAAATCAAAGAGGCAATCCCCTTCACCATTGCAACCAAAAGAATCAAATATCTAGGAATAAACCTACCCAAAGAAACAAAATAATTGTACACAGAAAATTACAAGACACTCATGAGAGACATTAAAGAAGACTTAAACAGATGGAGAGATATTCCATGTTCCTGGATTGGAAGAATCAATATTGTGAAAATGACCATACTTCCAAATATCATCTACAGATTCAATGCAATACCTATTCAACTACCACTGACATTTTTCACAGAACTAGACCAAATAATAACACAGTTCATATGGAAACACAGAAGACCTCGAATAGCCAAAGCAATCCTGAGGAAGAAAAAAGGAGTTGGAGGGATCAGCCTCCCTAACTTCAGACTCTACTACAAAGCAACAGTTATCAAGACAGTATGGTACTGGCACAAAAACAGAACTATAGATCAATGGAACAAGATTGAGAACCCAGAGATCAACCCACGCACCTATGGGTACCTTATTTTTGATAAAGGAGGAGAAACTATAAAATGGGACAAAGACAGCCTCTTTAACAAATGGTGCTGGGAGAATTGGACAGCTACATGCAAAAAAATGAAATTGGAACATTCCCTGACGCCATACACTAAGATCAACTCAAAATGGATTAAAGACCTAAATGTAAGACCAGAAACCATCAAACTCTTAGAGGAGAATATAGGCAAAACCCTCAAGGACATCAATCAAAAAACCGACCAGAAACCATCAAACTCTTAGAGGCATAGAAGGAACCTAAAAAAAAGTTGAACTCAAAAAGATTGCGAAACCCCGAAGAACAGGGTGCCCACTTTCACCACTGCTATTCAACATAGTCCTGGAAGTCCTAGCAACAGCAATAAGACAAGAGAAAGAAATCAAAGGAATCCAGATTGGAAAGGAAGAAGTCAAGCTCTCTTTTGCAGACGACATGATATTATACATAGAAAATCCCAAAGACACGGTTACAAAGCTACTAGAACTAATCAATGAATTCAGCAAAGTTGCAGGATATAAAGTCAACACACAGAAGTCACTGGCATTCCTATACACAAACAATGAAAAATCAGAAAATGAAATCAAAGAGGCAATCCCCTTCACCATTGCAACCAAAAGAATCAAATATCTAGGAATAAACCTACCCAAAGAAACAAAATAATTGTACACAGAAAATTACAAGACACTCATGAGAGACATTAAAGAAGACTTAAACAGATGGAGAGATATTCCATGTTCCTGGATTGGAAGAATCAATATTGTGAAAATGACCATACTTCCAAATATCATCTACAGATTCAATGCAATACCTATTCAACTACCACTGACATTTTTCACAGAACTAGACCAAATAATAACACAGTTCATATGGAAACACAGAAGACCTCGAATAGCCAAAGCAATCCTGAGGAAGAAAAATGGAGTTGGAGGATCAGCCTCCTAACTTCAGACTCTACTACAAAGTAACAGTTATCAAGACAGTATGGTACCGGCAACAAAACAGAACTATAGATCAATGGAACAAGATTGAGAACCCAGAGATCAACCCACGCACCTATGGGTACCTTATTTTTGATAAAGGAGGAGAAACTATAAAATGGGACAAAGACAGCCTCTTTAACAAATGGTGCTGGGAGAATTGGACAGCTACATGCAAAAAAATGAAATTGGAACATTCCCTGACGCCATACACTAAGATCAACTCAAAATGGATTAAAGACCTAAATGTAAGACCAGAAACCATCAAACTCTTAGAGGAGAATATAGGCAAAACCCTCAAGGACATCAATCAAAGCAAGATCTTCTCTGACCCACCAACTAAAATAGCAGAACTGAAAAGAAAAATGAACATATGGGACCTCATGAAACTTAAAAGCTTTTGTACAGCAAAAGAAATTACAAAAAAGTTCAACAGACACCCCACAGAGTGGGAGAAAATCATAGCAAATGAAACAACAGACAAAGAATTAATCTCCAAAATCTACAAGCAACTCAAACAACTCAGCACAGGGAAAATGAGCAGCCCAATCAAAAAATGGGAAAAAGATCTAAAGAGACGCCTGCCCAAAGAGGACATACAAATGGTCCAAAAGCACATGAAACGATGCTCAACCTCGCTTATTATTAGAGAAATGCAAATTAAAACCACAATGAGATACCACCTCACACCTGTCAGAATGGCCATCATCAACAAATCGACAGACAACAAATGCTGGAGAGGGTGTGGAGAAAAGGGAACCCTCTTGCATTGCTGGTGGGAATGTAAATTAATACAACCTCTATGGAAGACAATATGGAGATTCCTTAAAAAACTAAAAATAGAAGCACCCTATGACCCAGCAATCCCACTATTAGGCCTATATCCTGATGAAATCAAAACTGAAAGAGGCACCTGTACCCCAATGTTCATTGCAGCTCTCTATACAATAGCCAGAACATGGAAGCAACCTAGATGTCCATCGACGAATGAATGGATCCAGAAGCTCTGGTACATATATACAATGGAATACTACTCAGCTGTTAAAAGAAATGCAGAAGACTCAGTCCTAATGAGGTGGCTGGCTCTAGAACCTATCATAAAAAGTGAAGTAAGTCAAAAAGAGAAAGACAAGTATAGTATACTAACTCATATATATGGGATCTAGTAAGATGGTCATGATAACACACACAGTGAACTCATGAAAAAACAGAGAATAGACATAAAGACATTGTAGAGACCGAACAATTGGGCAGCCTCCTAACTTCAGACTCTACTACAAAGCAACAGTTATCAAGACAGTATGGTACTGGCACAAAACAGAACTATAGATCAATGGAACAAGATTGAGAACCCAGAGATCAACCCACGCACCTATGGGTACCTTATTTTTGATAAAGGAGGAGAAACTATAAAATGGGACAAAGACAGCCTCTTTAACAAATGGTGCTGGGAGAATTGGACAGCTACATGCAAAAAAATGAAATTGGAACATTCCCTGACGCCATACACTAAGATCAACTCAAAATGGATTAAAGACCTAAATGTAAGACCAGAAACCATCAAACTCTTAGAGGAGAATATAGGCAAAACCCTCAAGGACATCAATCAAAGCAAGATCTTCTCTGACCCACCAACTAAAATAGCAGAACTGAAAAGAAAAATGAACATATGGGACCTCATGAAACTTAAAAGCTTTTGTACAGCAAAAGAAATTACAAAAAAGTTCAACAGACACCCCACAGAGTGGGAGAAAATCATAGCAAATGAAACAACAGACAAAGAATTAATCTCCAAAATCTACAAGCAACTCAAACAACTCAGCACAGGGAAAATGAGCAGCCCAATCAAAAAATGGGAAAAAGATCTAAAGAGACGCCTCTCCAAAGAGGACATACAAATGGTCCAAAAGCACATGAAACGATGCTCAACCTCGCTTATTATTAGAGAAATGCAAATTAAAACCACAATGAGATACCACCTCACACCTGTCAGAATGGCCATCATCAACAAATCGACAGACAACAAATGCTGGAGAGGGTGGGGAGAAAAGGGAACCCTCTTGCATTGCTGGTGGGAATGTAAATTAATACAACCTCTATGGAAGACAATATGGAGATTCCTTAAAAAACTAAAAATAGAAGCACCCTATGACCCAGCAATCCCACTATTAGGCCTATATCCTGATGAAATCAAAACTGAAAGAGGCACCTGTACCCCAATGTTCATTGCAGCTCTCTATACAATAGCCAGAACATGGAAGCAACCTAGATGTCCATCGACGAATGAATGGATCCAGAAGCTCTGGTACATATATACAATGGAATACTACTCAGCTGTTAAAAGAAATGCAGAAGACTCAGTCCTAATGAGGTGGCTGGCTCTAGAACCTATCATAAAAAGTGAAGTAAGTCAAAAAGAGAAAGACAAGTATAGTATACTAACTCATATATATGGGATCTAGTAAGATGGTCATGATAACACACACAGTGAACTCATGAAAAAACAGAGAATAGACATAAAGACATTGTAGAGACCGAACAATGGGAGGGAGTAACATGGGAACCTATACTGTCATGTGTAGAAAAGATAGCTATTGTCATTGTGCTAGGGGAATAGGAGTACCTACAACCACTGGGAGCAATGGTCTGGAGGGATGGGGGGGGTGGAACCTGGGTGGGGGGAGGGCCAAGGGATATGCATCTGATTGATCTGGGAACATACATGTACAAAAATAAATAAATAAATAAATAAACAAATAAAATTAAAAAAAAAAAAAAAAACAAACAAATGTCTAAGTACAGGATGGAAAAGTAGAATTGGCACTGATTTATGTGAAAAAGATTTGAGAGTTTTGCTTGTCCACAGCAGGAGCCATCAATTTGATGTATCAATAGTTACTAAAAAAATTTTTTAAATGCAGATTATGTTAGTAAGATGGTAGTGTCCAAACCACAGAAAATAATAATCCTGCTGGGTTTCCCAGTGGTCTGATTACAGCAGAATATTGTTTTCAGTTTTGGGCACCCCAATTTAAGATGGATACGTATAAACAGCATGGTTCTAAGACAAGATGGTCAAGAAGAAGAGAAGTGTTCTTCAAGAGAGTTCAGAAAACCAGAGGAGTTTGGAACGTCCCAGGTGATCTAGTGGCTGTAACTCTGCACTCCAAATGCAGGGGGCCCAGGTCCGATCCCTGGTCAGAAAACTAGATCCCACGTTCCACAGCTGAGACAAAGCATAGCCAAATAAGTAAATATTAGAGAAAAAAAAAAAAAAAAAAGAGAGAAGACTTTGGAAGTTTTAAGGAGAAATGTATTAGCTGCCTTCAAATATTTGAGAGGTGATTATGTACAGAAAAGATGAGATTTACTCACTGTTTTTCCAGAGGGCAGAACTGAGAAGAAACAATGAGAGAAAGTAGAAGGTAAGCTGATTTAAATTTATAAGAAGGAATTGCCTCACAACTTGTTGTTATTCAGTCAATTTCTATTTAAAGTTGAGCCAGGTGCCTTCCACCCGATACTCAATTAAAAGAATAAAAAAAACAAGTATAGTATACTAACTCATATATATGGGATCTAGTAAGATGGTCATGATAACACACAGTGAACTCATGAAAAAACAGAGAATAGACATAAAGACATTGTAGAGACCGAACAATGGGAGGGAGTAACATGGGAACCTATACTGTCATGTGTAGAAAAGATAGCTATTGTCATTGTGCTAGGGGAATAGGAGTACCTACAACCACTGGGAGCAATGGTCTGGAGGGATGGGGGGGGTGGAACCTGGGTGGGGGGAGGGCCAAGGGATATGCATCTGATTGATCTGGGAACATACATGTACAAAAATAAATAAATAAATAAATAAACAAATAAAATTAAAAAAAAAAAACAAACAAATGTCTAAGTACAGGATGGAAAAGTAGAATTGGCACTGATTTATGTGAAAAAGATTTGAGAGTTTTGCTTGTCCACAGCAGGAGCCATCAATTTGATGTATCAATAGTTACTAAAAAAATTTTTTAAATGCAGATTATGTTAGTAAGATGGTAGTGTCCAAACCACAGAAAATAATAATCCTGCTGGGTTTCCCAGTGGTCTGATTACAGCAGAATATTGTTTTCAGTTTTGGGCACCCCAATTTAAGATGGATACGTATAAACAGCATGGTTCTAAGACAAGATGGTCAAGAAGAAGAGAAGTGTTCTTCAAGAGAGTTCAGAAAACCAGAGGAGTTTGGAACGTCCCAGGTGATCTAGTGGCTGTAACTCTGCACTCCAAATGCAGGGGGCCCAGGTCCGATCCCTGGTCAGAAAACTAGATCCCACGTTCCACAGCTGAGACAAAGCATAGCCAAATAAGTAAATATTAGAGAAAAAAAAAAAAAAAAAAGAGAGAAGACTTTGGAAGTTTTAAGGAGAAATGTATTAGCTGCCTTCAAATATTTGAGAGGTGATTATGTACAGAAAAGATGAGATTTACTCACTGTTTTTCCAGAGGGCAGAACTGAGAAGAAACAATGAGAGAAAGTAGAAGGTAAGCTGATTTAAATTTATAAGAAGGAATTGCCTCACAACTTGTTGTTATTCAGTCACTAAGTTGTGTCTGATTCTTTGCAACCCCATGGATTGCAGCACGCCAGGCTTCCCTGTCCTTCACTATCTCCTGGATACTCAAACTCATGAACATTGAGTCAGTGATGCCATACAACCATCTCATCCTCTGTTGTCCCTTTCTCGTCTTACCTTCAATCTTTCCCAGCATCAGGGTCTTTCCTGGTGAGTCAGCCCTTCGCATCAGATAGCCAAAGTATTGGAGCTTCAGCTTTAGTATCAGTCCTCTAGCCTCACAGCTAGATTTGCTCATTGGAGAAATGGACTAGCTTTCAGGGGAAACCTAGAAGTTTTTACTTCAGTGTGAATGCCTGTCTGGAGGGGATTCCTGTACAGAAAATGAGGGCAGTCAAAAGTATCCCATGGGTTCCTTCCAGAGACCTTCTGCATCTTTCAGATTCTGAGCTAGAGACGAAGTTAGTCTCAAATAAGCAGCATTTTCAGTGGTTCTCACTCTCCCCAAGAGCTCCCAAGGAATTTCTTTACCAAAAATGCTTCCCTCCTGCCTTGTATTAGTTGCTCTATTGTGTCCATCTCTTTGCAACCCCATGGACTGTAGCCCACCAGGCTCCTCTTTCCATGGGATTTCCCAAGCAGCTGAAGTAGGTAGCCATTCCCTTCTCCAAAGGATCTTCCCGACCCAGGGATTGAACTCAGGTCTCCCACACTGTGGGCAAAGCCACTAGGGAGGCCCCTCTCCTGCCTTGTGTTTCCATCTTTAAGCAAATCTAGCATTTGATATGCTTTTCCATATGCATATTATGCATCAATTTAAAAAATCTATTGCAGACTCTAAATGTGTGGGTGTCTTCTGCTGAAATAAGAGTAAAGATACCACTAGTGACAAAAGCAGAGGTCAAACACTCAATTTGTCAAGATTCCTTTTTTACTAAATAAATACAAAGTATAAAGAACATATAATACAGATTTAAAAAAAAAAAAAAAAAAACGAAACAAGAGATCTATCTCAAATTCAGGTGAAAAGATTCTAAAGTAATGTTTGGACTCCAAACATTCTAGCACTGACTAAAGTTAGAGTCTTTTATAAAAATCATCCACTTATGTTCCTATAACATTCTTCCTTTATTTGATTTCCTTAATAGGTTTCAAATATTTTCTTCAAGGTGACAGGCACCTTGCCTGGAAATAACTGGCTTCTCTCCTAGAAGGGGAAAGATCATTCTGTAAGCAAAAGCTGACAGATGTGAATAGCAATTTTAACCTACAGCAAGATCATGGATATTTGGGGTTTTCATCTCCTGTTTTACTGACAGAGCCTGGGGAAGGGTTGCAGATTGAAAGAGAACAGATTTCTTCCGATCAAGGACACCAAAAGAAGAGCTCCTGAATACTGACTCTGGACCCGTGTTCTCTCTGTGGAGAGAAATGCAGACACAGTGCAATCCATATTGCCGTGCCTAGATCCAGCCCAGCAGCACACTGCTGCTAGATTATAACAACTCATCAAACCACAATCTAGACATATTTCTTTGCTTTCATATCATGTTTCTGAGGATAGAATCCATCTCACGAAATTGTTGACAGGGCCTATTCTGCGTACTTCAAGTGAGAGCCCGAGCAAATACAGGTCTGCCACATACCAAGTGCTCCAAAAAAAAAAAGCTTACTGCAAAAACATGAAAAGGGCAGCATCTCAGATCCAGGCTGTTTTGCAGATGGAGGTTGGGGGACAGATGTGATCTGGGAAAAGATCAATGAAAAGGGGGCAGAGCAAAGAGTTGTTGGCTGGTTATGAAACGTGCTGTAAGAGACTTTAAATGTTTTTGTTAAATACCAGGGCTCTTTTGTGGAATATGTAACCTGTCCTTAAAAAAGGAAAGGTCTCATATATTAGGATTTTTCCATATGCATATTATGCATCAATTTAAAAAATCTATTGCAGACTCTAAATGTGTGGGTGTCTTCTGCTGAAATAAGAGTAAAGATACCACTAGTGACAAAAGCAGAGGTCAAACACTCAATTTGTCAAGATTCCTTTTTTACTAAATAAATACAAAGTATAAAGAACATATAATACAGATTTAAAAAAAAAAAAAAAAAACGAAACAAGAGATCTATCTCAAATTCAGGTGAAAAGATTCTAAAGTAATGTTTGGACTCCAAACATTCTAGCACTGACTAAAGTTAGAGTCTTTTATAAAAATCATCCACTTATGTTCCTATAACATTCTTCCTTTATTTGATTTCCTTAATAGGTTTCAAATATTTTCTTCAAGGTGACAGGCACCTTGCCTGAAATAACTGGCTTCTCTCCTAGAAGGGGAAAGATCATTCTGTAAGCAAAAGCTGACAGATGTGAATAGCAATTTTAACCTACAGCAAGATCATGGATATTTGGGGTTTTCATCTCCTGTTTTACTGACAGAGCCTGGGGAAGGGTTGCAGATTGAAAGAGAACAGATTTCTTCCGATCAAGGACACCAAAAGAAGAGCTCCTGAATACTGACTCTGGACCCGTGTTCTTTTGTGGAGAGAAATGCAGACACAGTGCAATCCATATTGCCGTGCCTAGATCCAGCCCAGCAGCACACTGCTGCTAGATTATAACAACTCATCAAACCACAATCTAGACATATTTCTTTGCTTTCATATCATGTTTCTGAGGATAGAATCCATCTCACGAAATTGTTGACAGGGCCTATTCTGCGTACTTCAAGTGAGAGCCCGAGCAAATACAGGTCTGCCACATACCAAGTGCTCCAAAAAAAAAAAGCTTACTGCAAAAACATGAAAAGGGCAGCATCTCAGATCCAGGCTGTTTTGCAGATGGAGGTTGGGGGACAGATGTGATCTGGGAAAAGATCAATGAAAAGGGGGCAGAGCAAAGAGTTGTTGGCTGGTTATGAAACGTGCTGTAAGAGACTTTAAATGTTTTTTTGTTAAATACCAGGGCTCTTTTGTGGAATATGTAACCTGTCCTTAAAAAAAAAGGAAAGGTCTCATATATTAGGATTTTTGTTGTTGTTCTTCCCAGGAAATATACCATCTAATTGGTACTATATCCTGTTTGCAAAGGATTGTGTTAGACATTCTTCTTGAAAGATGCCTGCTGAATGGAAGCCAGGACTCAAAGAACACACATGGTGAATGTTTCAAGACATGTTGTTGGTGATAAGCCATTAGCAACTCATTATGTTGAAAAAATTCAATCAATTCTACATCAAAAAGGAAGAAACCCTAGATGGAGATATTTATCATTATAAACAAAATACTCAAGTGATCTCTTTGATGTGTGTGCATGCTAAGTCACTGTAGTCATGTCTGACTCTTTGTGACCCTCTGGACTGTAGCCTGTCAGGCTCCTCTGCCCATGGGATTCTCCAGGAAAGAATACTGGAATGGGTTGCTATGCTCTCCTCCAGGGGATCTTCCCGACCTCGAGATCTAACCGTGTTTCTTACCTCCCCTGCACTGGCAAGCAGGTTCTTTACCACTAGCGCCACCTGGGGAGCCCCAGTCTCCTTGATATCTTTACGCAAATACTGCATTCATAATTTCTTACATTTCAGCAACCCTAGCATTTCAGAGAGTAAATGAACTATATAAGTAACCTGTAGCCTACTCTAGAAAAACTGACATTTACAAAGTGAAATTGACTCTCTGCTAGTGAATTCAAAAGAGAAAAATATATATTTGCCAAATACTCTTCATGGCCATTTCTTACAGTGGTTCACACTCTTTTTTTTTTTATTATTATTGATTTATTTATTTTGGGCGGGGGTCGGGTTGGGGAGGGAGGGGAGCGGGCGGGGCACTTCTTTTGGTCTTTCATTTATCTATTTTCATCCGTCTTTGTTCTTTTTGGCTCCTGCGGGCCTCCCATCGCGGTGGTGTCTGTTGTCGCAGAGCGCCAGCTCTGGGCATATGCGCTCCAGAGCTCGGGCTCGGTGATTGGACACATCAGTCCAGCCGCTCCGCAGCACGTGGGATCTTCCCAGGCAAGGGATCGAACCGGCGCCCCTTGCACTGCAAGGCGGTGTCCTTATCCACTGGACCACCAGGGGAAGCCCTGGTTCACACTCTTGAGAAGAATCTGAGTTTATTTCCCAAATAACTATATTATAAAATGCAATATTTTGAACTATGAGGTGCCAGAATCTGACTGTGCCCTGTTTGACACAGGAATGAAATGAACTTTGCTTTCATAAAACAGATTTGCTCTAAGACAGAAATACATGGCAGGAAGGAAGTTCTTTGTTGGTAAAGAAATTCTTTGTAGCCATTAAGGAGAGTGAATGAGAACCACTGAAAATTCTGCTTATTTGGGACCAGGTTCCTCTCTAGCCCAGAATTTGAACATCGTGTAAGGTCCTTAGGAGGAACCCATGGGATACTCTTGACTCTCCTCATTTTCTGTACAGAATCCCCTCCAGAAAGTCCTTCACACTGAACTGAAAACTTCTAGACTTTCCCTGAAAGTTAATGTACTTTGGGTGCTGTATTCTTTTCCTCCTCACTCCATGCTTTGACAAAATTTGTCAGATTAAATTTCAGCCATTTTAGTGCATGTGTAAGTGACATCTCATTGTGGTTTTAATTTTCATTTCCTTGAGGAATAATGGTATTGAGCGTATTGTCAAATGCTTATTGGTCATTTGGAAGTCTTCTTTGGTCAAGTGCCTGTTTCAGTTATTAGCTAATTTACAGAAACAAATCATGATGAGATACTGGGCTTTCCAGGTGGCTCAGTGGTAAAGAATCTGCCTACCAAGCAGGAGACATGGGTTCAATCCCTGGGTGGGAAGGTCCCCTGAAGAAAGGAATGTTAACACACTCCAGTATTGTTGCCTGAGAAATCCCATGGGCTGAGGACCCTGGCGGGCTACCGTCAATGGGGTCTAAAAGAGTCAGGCACAACTTAGCAACTAAACAGCAGCATGATTTATATAAAATAAAGCCCACTCATTTTAAGTGATGCAGCTTGCTGAGTTTTGACAAATACAAGCACTTACATAACTGCCACCATAATCAAGATATAGACCGTTTCCATCAACCCCTAAAGTTCCTTCACGCAGTCAGTGTCCACATCCACAGCTCCAGCCAGATGTTTATCTGATTTGTCAGTATAGGTTAGTTTTTCTGGCTCTAGAACTCTCAGTAGAATTATACGGTATGTACTTTGTGCTTGGCTTCTTTCACTGACTATAATGTTTTTGAGGTGCATCTGTAATGTTGGAGATATCAGTAGTTCATTCCTTTTTATTGTTTATCAGTTATCTGTTGATGATGTTTATTTCCAAGATTTTGATATTATAAATAACAGCGAAATAGAGCTATTGTGGACAATTGTATACATATGTCTTTGTGTACACATGTGTTCTCATTTCTCAGATAAATATCCAAGTATGATTGCTGGAACAATGTCTATGGTAAGGGTATATTTAGTTTTAGAAGAAATTCAAAGCTGTTTTCCAAAGTGATTGTAATATTTTGTAGAAGAATTCATCGTGTAAGGTCCTTAGGAGGAACCCATGGGATACTCTTGACTCTCCTCATTTTCTGTACAGAATCCCCTCCAGAAAGTCCTTCACACTGAACTGAAAACTTCTAGACTTTCCCTGAAAGTTAATGTACTTTGGGTGCTGTATTCTTTTCCTCCTCACTCCATGCTTTGACAAAATTTGTCAGATTAAATTTCAGCCATTTTAGTGCATGTGTAAGTGACATCTCATTGTGGTTTTAATTTTCATTTCCTTGAGGAATAATGGTATTGAGCGTATTGTCAAATGCTTATTGGTCATTTGGAAGTCTTCTTTGGTCAAGTGCCTGTTTCAGTTATTAGCTAATTTACAGAAACAAATCATGATGAGATACTGGGCTTTCCAGGTGGCTCAGTGGTAAAGAATCTGCCTACCAAGCAGGAGACATGGGTTCAATCCCTGGGTGGGAAGGTCCCCTGAAGAAAGGAATGTTAACACACTCCAGTATTGTTGCCTGAGAAATCCCATGGGCTGAGGACCCTGGCGGGCTACCGTCAATGGGGTCTAAAAGAGTCAGGCACAACTTAGCAACTAAACAGCAGCATGATTTATATAAAATAAAGCCCACTCATTTTAAGTGATGCAGCTTGCTGAGTTTTGACAAATACAAGCACTTACATAACTGCCACCATAATCAAGATATAGACCGTTTCCATCAACCCCTAAAGTTCCTTCACGCAGTCAGTGTCCACATCCACAGCTCCAGCCAGATGTTTATCTGATTTGTCAGTATAGGTTAGTTTTTCTGGCTCTAGAACTCTCAGTAGAATTATACGGTATGTACTTTGTGCTTGGCTTCTTTCACTGACTATAATGTTTTTGAGGTGCATCTGTAATGTTGGAGATATCAGTAGTTCATTCCTTTTTATTGTTTATCAGTTATCTGTTGATGATGTTTATTTCCAAGATTTTGATATTATAAATAACAGCGAAATAGAGCTATTGTGGACAATTGTATACATATGTCTTTGTGTACACATGTGTTCTCATTTCTCAGATAAATATCCAAGTATGATTGCTGGAACAATGTCTATGGTAAGGGTATATTTAGTTTTAGAAGAAATTCAAAGCTGTTTTCCAAAGTGATTGTAATATTTTAAACTTCAGTGAATGATATATGAACTTTCTAATCCTTCCATATCCTTGTCCACATATGGGGTGTCAGTCATTTTCATTTTAGCCATCTCTTTTTTACCATGGTAACTAATTGTGGTTTAAACTTATCTGACCCATTTTTACTTAGGTCTTTTGCATTTTCCTTATAGATTTGTGGGTTTTTTTTTTTTTTTTTTTAATATACTCATCTTTGGGGTATAAGTCCTCTGTTACATGAGAATGAGGATACATTCTTTGCTTCTATAGCTTGCCTTTTTACTTCATTGGTAGTGTATTTTAAAAATTTATTTATTTATTTATTTATTTAACTGTGCTGGGTCTTAGTTGTAACATGTGGGATCTAGTTCAAACCAGTGACTCCTGCACTGGTAAAGTCTTAGCCACTGATCCACCAGGGAAATCCCTCGATAGTGGTTTTTGATGAAAAGACTTTTTCATTTTGGTGAAGGACAATTTATCTAATTCTTTCTGTTAATGTGTGCCTTTTATATCCTGTTTAAGAAATCACTGCCTACCTCAAAGTCATTATTGTATTCTCCAATTTTTTTCTGAAAACTTGATCATTTTACCTATCACATTTATGTATATGGTCTGTTTTGAATTCACTTTTATATTTTGTATGAAGTAAGCATCAGCATCAAGGTTGACTTTTTTCTAAATGGATGTTCAGCACTATTTATTGAAAGTTCCCACTAGATTTTAAAGACTACTTGAACATAAACTCTCAATGTGTGGTCTGCTTTTAGACTACAGCTTTTAAGTAAATGGAGTAGGTTATTAGAAACTTTTATGCTCCTCTATTGAGTAATCTTGGTGACACCCTAAAAGTTTGTTATCTCCCCAGATGGATGGGGTGTGAGGGTATCAGTAGTTCATTCCTTTTTATTGTTTATCAGTTATCTGTTGATGATGTTTATTTCCAAGATTTTGATATTATAAATAACAGCGAAATAGAGCTATTGTGGACAATTGTATACATATGTCTTTGTGTACACATGTGTTCTCATTTCTCAGATAAATATCCAAGTATGATTGCTGGAACAATGTCTATGGTAAGGGTATATTTAGTTTTAGAAGAAATTCAAAGCTGTTTTCCAAAGTGATTGTAATATTTTAAACTTCAGTGAATGATATATGAACTTTCTAATCCTTCCATATCCTTGTCCACATATGGGGTGTCAGTCATTTTCATTTTAGCCATCTCTTTTTTACCATGGTAACTAATTGTGGTTTAAACTTATCTGACCCATTTTTACTTAGGTCTTTTGCATTTTCCTTATAGATTTGTGGGTTTTTTTTTTTTTTTTTTTAATATACTCATCTTTGGGGTATAAGTCCTCTGTTACATGAGAATGAGGATACATTCTTTGCTTCTATAGCTTGCCTTTTTACTTCATTGGTAGTGTATTTTAAAAATTTATTTATTTATTTATTTATTTAACTGTGCTGGGTCTTAGTTGTAACATGTGGGATCTAGTTCAAACCAGTGACTCCTGCACTGGTAAAGTCTTAGCCACTGATCCACCAGGGAAATCCCTCGATAGTGGTTTTTGATGAAAAGACTTTTTCATTTTGGTGAAGGACAATTTATCTAATTCTTTCTGTTAATGTGTGCCTTTTATATCCTGTTTAAGAAATCACTGCCTACCTCAAAGTCATTATTGTATTCTCCAATTTTTTTCTGAAAACTTGATCATTTTACCTATCACATTTATGTATATGGTCTGTTTTGAATTCACTTTTATATTTTGTATGAAGTAAGCATCAGCATCAAGGTTGACTTTTTTCTAAATGGATGTTCAGCACTATTTATTGAAAGTTCCCACTAGATTTTAAAGACTACTTGAACATAAACTCTCAATGTGTGGTCTGCTTTTAGACTACAGCTTTTAAGTAAATGGAGTAGGTTATTAGAAACTTTTATGCTCCTCTATTGAGTAATCTTGGTGACACCCTAAAAGTTTGTTATCTCCCCAGATGGATGGGGTGTGAGGGGTTTTCCAGTTTGTTATTGATAGTCTGACAATTCTAACTGGTCTGGACCGGCCTCCACTCTTGATTCTCAGTTCTAGGAAAAGCCAGGTGCCTGGGTTTGCCTCTCCTTTATCAGCACACTCTCAAAAGAGTTCCACATCCTCCTCGACACTTGATGTGGTCAGTCGTTTTAATTTTAGCCATTCTGGTATGTGCATGCTAAGTCACTTCAGTCGTGTCTAACTCTGTGCGACCCTATGGACTGCAGTCCTTGAGGCTCTGTCCATGGGATTCTCCAGGCAAGAATACTAGAGTGGGTTGCTGTGCCTTCCTCCAGGGGGTCTTCCCAACCAGGGGATTGAACCTACATCTCTTATGTCTAACCTGCATTGGCAGGCAGGTTCTTTACCACTAGTGCCACCTGGGAAGCCCAGTGTAATTAATTATGCTTTAATTTTCTTTCTAATTTTAAACTTCCATGTGAGTTTTTCTGAGAACCATCCTCAATGAAGATATCCACCCTTTCTGACCTCAGTGCATCCTTATACATTGCTGTTTAAGTCCCTAGACATTTGGTATTGTTTGATGCTATCCCCTGATCTCATGATATATACTACTTTTTCTTATTTAAATAATACACAGAGTGAAAGCAATTAAGCTCATAAAATATTTACATTGAGAACCATTCAATTCCTTTTGAATTCAAAGCAGAGGGAAAATCTGGGTATGTATTTTGAGACTATTCACTTTATTTCAGTCTTTAGTTGTTGTTTAGTCTCTAAGTCATGTCTGACTCTTTGCAACACAATGGAGTGTAAGCTATTTTTCACATTTATGTCATTATTGTATTCTCCAATTTTTTCTGAAAACTTGATCATTTTACCTATCACATTTATGTATATGGTCTGTTTTGAATTCACTTTTATATTTTGTATGAAGTAAGCATCAGCATCAAGGTTGACTTTTTTCTAAATGGATGTTCAGCACTATTTATTGAAAGTTCCCACTAGATTTTAAAGACTACTTGAACATAAACTCTCAATGTGTGGTCTGCTTTTAGACTACAGCTTTTAAGTAAATGGAGTAGGTTATTAGAAACTTTTATGCTCCTCTATTGAGTAATCTTGGTGACACCCTAAAAGTTTGTTATCTCCCCAGATGGATGGGGTGTGAGGGGTTTTCCAGTTTGTTATTGATAGTCTGACAATTCTAACTGGTCTGGACCGGCCTCCACTCTTGATTCTCAGTTCTAGGAAAAGCCAGGTGCCTGGGTTTGCCTCTCCTTTATCAGCACACTCTCAAAAGAGTTCCACATCCTCCTCGACACTTGATGTGGTCAGTCGTTTTAATTTTAGCCATTCTGGTATGTGCATGCTAAGTCACTTCAGTCGTGTCTAACTCTGTGCGACCCTATGGACTGCAGTCCTTGAGGCTCTGTCCATGGGATTCTCCAGGCAAGAATACTAGAGTGGGTTGCTGTGCCTTCCTCCAGGGGGTCTTCCCAACCAGGGGATTGAACCTACATCTCTTATGTCTAACCTGCATTGGCAGGCAGGTTCTTTACCACTAGTGCCACCTGGGAAGCCCAGTGTAATTAATTATGCTTTAATTTTCTTTCTAATTTTAAACTTCCATGTGAGTTTTTCTGAGAACCATCCTCAATGAAGATATCCACCCTTTCTGACCTCAGTGCATCCTTATACATTGCTGTTTAAGTCCCTAGACATTTGGTATTGTTTGATGCTATCCCCTGATCTCATGATATATACTACTTTTTTTCTTATTTAAATAATACACAGAGTGAAAGCAATTAAGCTCATAAAATATTTACATTGAGAACCATTCAATTCCTTTTGAATTCAAAGCAGAGGGAAAATCTGGGTATGTATTTTGAGACTATTCACTTTATTTCAGTCTTTAGTTGTTGTTTAGTCTCTAAGTCATGTCTGACTCTTTGCAACACAATGGAGTGTAGCCCACCAGGCTCCTCTGTCTGTGGGATTTCCCAGGCAAGTATACTGGGTATACTGGAGTGGGTTGCCATTTCCTTCTCCAGGGACTCTTCCCAACCTAGGGGTTGAACCCAAGTCTCTTGCAATGCAGGAGGATTATTTACCACTGTGTCACCTGGGAAACCCTTGGCACATGAAAAGATAACTTCCTCTATGTAAACCAGAGTTCCTCAGTGTTGTCTTTAACCATTTATCATTCCTGAGAAGCTCTATATAGTCACAGACCAAACCTTTGCATTATTAATGTGTATAGTACAATTCTGTCTGTACTTTGTTTCTTGCATTAATATTTATTATGTTTATTGAAAGCTAATTATCACCTCTTCAGAGCCCAATGAAAATGGCATCATTATATCCAGAATTTTGATGAGGCTTTTGGGCAGTAACTTAATGTACTTATAGGTCTTTTATCAAAATATTATCCAGAGCTGAAAGTACAAAAGCAGCTTGAACAGTTGTCAGTTCCTGTGAGAAGCATTCTTTGAAAGAAAGAAGCTCGGTAAAGTGGAAAAGTAAGAAAGTGCAACTGTAAAACTTATTCTGTAATTAAAATGGGAAACATTACTTTGATCATTTAACACCTTAAGAAGTAGGTGTTCAAGTTGTTTCTTTACAATTCTGTAATAAGAATATATGAATATGGGCTTCCCTGGTGGTCCAGCGGGTAAGGACATCGCCTTGCAGTGCAAGGGTTGCTGGTTCAATCCCTGGCTTGGGAAGATCCCATGTGCCGTGGAGTGGCTAGACCGATGTGTCCAATTACCGAGCTGGAGCTCTGGACTGCACGCACCCAGAGCCGGTGCTCTGCGACAACAGAGGCCACTGCGATGGGAGGCCCCCTCCCTCCCTAACCCGCTCCCCCAGCAAAAAAAGAAAGACCAATAGAAGTGGCCAGAAAAAAAAAAAAAAAAGAATATATGAATAGGGCTTCCCTGGTGATCCAGTGGGTAAGGACACTGCCTTGCAGTGCAAGGGGCGCCGGTTCGATCCCTGGCCTGGGAAGATCCCACGTGCCGCAGAGCAGCTGGACAGATGTGTCCAATTACCGAGCCGGAGCTCTGGAGCGCATGCGCCCAGAGCCGGCGCTCTGCAACAAGAGAGGCCACTGTGATGGGAGGCCCACACGGGCGGAAGAACAAAGATGGATGAAAATGAATAAATGAAAGACCAACAGAAGTGACCCACCCTCCCCGTCCCTCCCCAACCCGCCCCCTCCAATAAGCTTTATATATATAAAAAAAAGAATATATGAATAGTAAGTGACTTAGAAGGCCAATGGAACCATAGTACTTATGGCTCTCTGACATGAAATTTGAGTTGTAAATATTATTTTCTATAATAGCTAATTGTATGTGTCAACTTGACTGGCTCATGGAGTGTCCAGACATTTCCCCAAGCATTATTCTGGATGTCTTGGTGAGGGTGTTCTGGATGAGATTAATATTTGAATTAGTAGACTGAAGAGGGAAAATTGTTCTCCTTACTCTGGGCACTACTTATTCTCATTACTCTGGTATTAAGAAGCAGAGATAATACTTTGCTGACAAAGGTTTGTATTGTCACAGCTATGGTTTTTCCAGTATTCATGGGCAGATGTGAGAATTGGACCATATAGAAGGCTAAGCACCAAAGAATCGATGCTTTTAAATCTTGGTGCTGGAAAAAACTTGTGAGGGTCTCTTGGATTGCAAGGAGATCAAACCAGTCAATCCCACAGGAAATCAATGTTGAAATTCATTTGAAGGACTGTTGCTAAAGTTGACACTCCAATACTTTGACCACCTGATGTGAAGAGCCGACTCATGGGAAAAGACCCTGATGCTGGGAAAGACTGAGGGCAAGCAAGAAGAGAAGCGGGTGGCAGAGGTTAGATAGCATCAGTGACTCAAAGGACATGAATTAAAGCAAACTCAGGGAGACAGTAGAGGACAGAAGAATCTGCGGTGCTTCAGTCCATGGATCACAAAGAGTCAGACACAACTTAGCGATTTAACAACAGCAACAGCTCTGGGTGTGCCTCTTCCAGTCAGTTGAAAGTCTTAATAGAACAAAAAGATTGACTTTGCTAGGGTAAGAGAATTTTTTCTCTCTGACAGTCCTTAAATAATGAATAAATAAATAAACCCTTTTCTTTCTTTCTTTTTTATTTTTGGCCACTTTTATTGATTTCCTTCGTTTTTTTATTTTCATCCATCTTTGTTCTTTGGCCTGTGTGGACCTCCCATTGCAGTGGCCTCTCCTGTAGCAAAGCACTGGCCCTGGGCACATGTGCTCCAGAGCACTGGCTGGTAATTGGACACACCAGCCCAGCTGCTCTGGGGCATGTGGGACTTTCCCAGACTAGGGATGGAACCGGTGCCCCTTGCAGTGCAAGGCGGACTCTTTACCCACTGGACCACCAGGGAAGCCCTCCTTTTCATTTTTAAGATTATAAAATTGATATTATTTTTTCCTTAAATGTTATGTGGAATTCATCAGTGTTATAGCATGGAGCTGCAGTTTTCTTTATTGGTAAATTTTAAATTGAAACTTCAGAGTCTTCAGTGTATAATAGGGTTACTATCCAACTTATATTTCTTCTTGATTGAGCTTTCTTAGTTTCTGTCTTTTTAGAATTTTCTTCATTTCTTTTAAGTTTCAAATGCACTGGCATAAAATTGTTCTTTATATTCCCTTTTTATGTTTTAATATTTGTAGAGCTTATTAGTAATGTCACCTCTCTTATTCCTGATATTTGAAACTTGTGTCTTCTATCACTTTTTTTCTGATCACCTTAATTTGATATTTGTCAATTTTATTGATCTTCTCTAAAAACCAGCACTTGGTTCTATTGATTTTCCTTATTTATTTATTTTTTGTTTGTTTACATCATTGATCCTTCACCCCCAACGCTGCCCTTGGTCTTTATTTCCTTTCTTCTAGTTACTTCATTTTCACTTGCCCTTCCTTTTCTTGTTTCTGGAAGTGGAAGCTGAAGTCATTGATCTGAGGTATTTCTTCTTTTCTAGTGAAAGTGTTTAGTACTAAAATTTCCCACTGAATACTGCTTTAGTGGCACTCCACAAAACCTAATATGGTGTTTTTTCAGTCTCTGCTTCAGTCCAATACATGAATACAAAAAAATTTGGGTGTGCCTCTTCCAGTCAGTTGAAAGTCTTAATAGAACAAAAAGATTGACTTTGCTAGGGTAAGAGAATTTTTTCTCTCTGACAGTCCTTAAATAATGAATAAATAAATAAACCCTTTTCTTTCTTTCTTTTTTATTTTTGGCCACTTTTATTGATTTCCTTCGTTTTTTTATTTTCATCCATCTTTGTTCTTTGGCCTGTGTGGACCTCCCATTGCAGTGGCCTCTCCTGTAGCAAAGCACTGGCCCTGGGCACATGTGCTCCAGAGCACTGGCTGGTAATTGGACACACCAGCCCAGCTGCTCTGGGGCATGTGGGACTTTCCCAGACTAGGGATGGAACCGGTGCCCCTTGCAGTGCAAGGCGGACTCTTTACCCACTGGACCACCAGGGAAGCCCTCCTTTTCATTTTTTAAGATTATAAAATTGATATTATTTTTTCCTTAAATGTTATGTGGAATTCATCAGTGTTATAGCATGGAGCTGCAGTTTTCTTTATTGGTAAATTTTAAATTGAAACTTCAGAGTCTTCAGTGTATAATAGGGTTACTATCCAACTTATATTTCTTCTTGATTGAGCTTTCTTAGTTTCTGTCTTTTTAGAATTTTCTTCATTTCTTTTAAGTTTCAAATGCACTGGCATAAAATTGTTCTTTATATTCCCTTTTTATGTTTTAATATTTGTAGAGCTTATTAGTAATGTCACCTCTCTTATTCCTGATATTTGAAACTTGTGTCTTCTATCACTTTTTTTCTGATCACCTTAATTTGATATTTGTCAATTTTATTGATCTTCTCTAAAAACCAGCACTTGGTTCTATTGATTTTCCTTATTTATTTATTTTTTGTTTGTTTACATCATTGATCCTTCACCCCCAACGCTGCCCTTGGTCTTTATTTCCTTTCTTCTAGTTACTTCATTTTTCACTTGCCCTTCCTTTTCTTGTTTCTGGAAGTGGAAGCTGAAGTCATTGATCTGAGGTATTTCTTCTTTTCTAGTGAAAGTGTTTAGTACTAAAATTTCCCACTGAATACTGCTTTAGTGGCACTCCACAAAACCTAATATGGTGTGTTTTCATGTTCATTCAATTAAAAATAGTTTCTAATTTCCTTTTTGCCTTCTTCTTTGACCTATGAGTTATTTAGAAATGTGCTGTTTAGTTTCCAGATATTGAATATTTATTTATAATTCTCCTACTTCAATTTCTAATTTACTGTGTTAGAGGGCATATTTTGCATAACTTGAATTATTTTTAAAATTATTGACTTGCTTTATGGCTCAGAATCTGTTCTGTCTTGGTAAATGTTCTGTATGTACTTGAAGAGTATTATTGGATCTATATTAGGTCAAGTTGGTTGATAGTGTTGTTTAATTCACCTATATCCTTGCTGATTTCCTGTCTCATTCAAATTTGCAATGTATAATCTGTTGTTGATGACATCTGATTGTTTTTTTATTTCGGATATTAGAGCTTACATTTCTAGAAGGTCTATGTGGGTCTTTTATCTGTGTCTACCTTGTCTCTAAATCAGTTTTTGGACATATGGAATATAGTTATAGTAACTATTTTCATGTTTTTCTAAAGAAGGTAAAGATAGCTTCTCTGAGAATTAAAGAATGAATAGGCATTTGCCATGAGAAGGAGGTAGAAGGACTGATACAATGCATCCAAAAAAACCCAAAAAACCATATTCCAAGTGTTACAGGGAAGAACTGACTCCATGTTGGAATTTTCTTTAGCATTTGCTTCCTGTTGCTATTTTTTCACTTTAAGGA
This sequence comes from Tragulus kanchil, assembly GCA_022376925.1. NCBI lineage: Eukaryota > Metazoa > Chordata > Mammalia > Artiodactyla > Tragulidae > Tragulus > Tragulus kanchil. Next base: position 67,156,210 of record JAIOJX010000003.1, on the reverse strand, counting down.
TACTATCCATATATAATAACCTCCCTTGGGGAACCCTGTCCCTCTGCCTCAATGTTAAACCAAAATGCTTTGTTCAGGACCCTGTCTACCTGTGGGTGGCTATAGGAAGGAAGAAATTAACACATCCCCTCTCTCAGGCTAGACATTCCAGAGACATCTGTAAGATTAATGGTCTATTTTACTTTACCTCCTCACATCCTACCCCTCTCTGTTCCATAAAAAGAATGGGGCACCCAGACCCCGACAAGATTATTGTTTTGAGACATTAGTCTGCCATCTTCTCAGTCACTCGGCTTTCAGAATAAAGTCATATTCCGTCCTTCAACACCCCAACTCTCAGTTAATTGGCCTGTTGTGCAGTGAGCTAAACAAGCTTGGACTCTTGTAAACACAAGCAGAATGAACAGCATGTGTAAATGTCCTCAAGCAGGAAGAGCTTTAGAGTTTCAAGAAATATAGAGGAAGTCAGACTGGGTGACACAAAGTAGGATGAAGCAAGAGAGAGAGGTGAAAATTGTGCTTGGGATGAATGAGGGCAGCAGATCATGCAAGGCCGTCTAGGCCTGTGTCTTCGTCAGCACAGGCTACAGGCATGTCGACTTCAATAGTTGTGGATTCAAGGCTCCAGAGTTCAGGCTCTGTAGTTGTGACCCATGGGCCCAGCTGTCCCACAGCATGTGGGATCTGCCCAGACCAGGGATCAAAATGGTGCCCTCTATGTTGCAAGGCATGTTCTTAACCACTGGACCATCCCTTAAGCCCAAGGAATAACTTTTAATATGACACACCAGTCCTACTAGAGATGGAGAAGGCTCCTAGTGAGCTCTCATACAGCTCTCAAAGCATCTGTCTGGAACTGGAATTTGCACCTCCACTCACATCTCATTTGTCAATAGGACGGAAGGAGCAGCAAATATTTGTTAACAGTAACACATTTTACACATGGTGCTAAGGATTTTAACCTTTATCTGAAGGACAGTGAAAAGCCAGCTTCCGAGGATTGTTAAGCACAAGAGTAACATTATCATTCCATCTGATTTTATTTTGGGAAAAAAAAAATCAAAAGTAATTCGGAGTCAGAGTCGGAGAAATAAGGTAGATGATCATACTCAGTAACATTGTTTGGGTCATTTAAAAGCAGGGCAAAGATTCTATGAAAGTAGTAAGATTATTTTTCTGTGATATTTATGTAATGCTGTGATCGCTTATTTTATTTTATAACTGTCCAGCAGAACCATCTTAAAAGAAATGACAGTTACTTGCTTATATAGCTTCTGATGTCTGGTATTTTGTTTTTAAATTGCTAGTTTACAATAGTATATTGAGCACTGTATGCTGATGATTCCTTTTACAGGCTTAGGTTTTCAGTCCTTCAGTCTTATCTGACTCTGTGACCGTATGGGCTACACCACTCCAGGCTTCCCATTGCTTCACTGTCTCATACATATATAGTCATACATATATAGTCAATATGAACCTTACCGATAACTTATCTTTTGTCTGTTTCATAAAAGAAAGCTCGCAGAATTTTGCTCAAACTCACATCCATTGAGTAGAGCGCAATATAAACCTGAATTTTATATTGCAATTGCATTGAATGCTATGTAATCTTTCTTGGCAATGCAAACAATAGGAGGTTTGAAAGAATGAGTGTTTTTGTCCTGGGGCCTCAAGGGAAGGGACAGATAAAGCACAGGAGGGCAGAGCCAACCCTCAAACAAGCTAGACCCTGTGATCCTTTGAAGCAACTCCATCTTATTCTAGGGTTTGAAAGAACACAAGGCCTCTAGGGAAGAGATTGTTATCCTTGATGACGTCTGTGACAGTGAAGTCAGAGGAAAAGGCAATCCAAATCTGAATGTGTTTCTCTTTGAGGACAAACATCTCACCTCTCAGTGACCATCTGTACCCTAGTTGTGGGGCTCTGTTCCAGCAGAGAAATTCCACTGGAAGAAGGAGGTGTCTTCCTAGGCTCCAAGATGTCCAAATGCTGTGTTTAGATTTCTACTGTAGTACTTACTAGATAATTTAAATGATCTGTGAGTGTGGCTTTCTTACCTGAGACCATAAATTCCTTAAGGGCAAGAACAATGTTTTATCTACCTTTGTATTCACCATCTAGCATAATGCCTGGCAGACACTCAACCAAACGTATATAGGAAAAGAAAGCCATTGATCTAGCCATTTATTCCTCTAAACAAACTTGGCAATGGCTTCATTAGAGGAAAGAGATTTCCAGACTCTCTTCTGGTGATGTCTGGGAAGACCTCCAGATGAATGCACAGCGTGTGTGTGGAAGGCAGAGGGCCAGGAGGTGTCCTGGCAGAAAGCTACATCCAGAGACTGTCCAGCAGAACCATCTTAAAAGAAATGACAGTTACTTGCTTATATAGCTTCTGATGTCTGGTATTTTGTTTTTAAATTGCTAGTTTACAATAGTATATTGAGCACTGTATGCTGATGATTCCTTTTACAGGCTTAGGTTTTCAGTCCTTCAGTCTTATCTGACTCTGTGACCGTATGGGCTACACCACTCCAGGCTTCCCATTGCTTCACTGTCTCATACATATATAGTCATACATATATAGTCAATATGAACCTTACCGATAACTTATCTTTTGTCTGTTTCATAAAAGAAAGCTCGCAGAATTTTGCTCAAACTCACATCCATTGAGTAGAGCGCAATATAAACCTGAATTTTATATTGCAATTGCATTGAATGCTATGTAATCTTTCTTGGCAATGCAAACAATAGGAGGTTTGAAAGAATGAGTGTTTTTGTCCTGGGGCCTCAAGGGAAGGGACAGATAAAGCACAGGAGGGCAGAGCCAACCCTCAAACAAGCTAGACCCTGTGATCCTTTGAAGCAACTCCATCTTATTCTAGGGTTTGAAAGAACACAAGGCCTCTAGGGAAGAGATTGTTATCCTTGATGACGTCTGTGACAGTGAAGTCAGAGGAAAAGGCAATCCAAATCTGAATGTGTTTCTCTTTGAGGACAAACATCTCACCTCTCAGTGACCATCTGTACCCTAGTTGTGGGGCTCTGTTCCAGCAGAGAAATTCCACTGGAAGAAGGAGGTGTCTTCCTAGGCTCCAAGATGTCCAAATGCTGTGTTTAGATTTCTACTGTAGTACTTACTAGATAATTTAAATGATCTGTGAGTGTGGCTTTCTTACCTGAGACCATAAATTCCTTAAGGGCAAGAACAATGTTTTATCTACCTTTGTATTCACCATCTAGCATAATGCCTGGCAGACACTCAACCAAACGTATATAGGAAAAGAAAGCCATTGATCTAGCCATTTATTCCTCTAAACAAACTTGGCAATGGCTTCATTAGAGGAAAGAGATTTCCAGACTCTCTTCTGGTGATGTCTGGGAAGACCTCCAGATGAATGCACAGCGTGTGTGTGGAAGGCAGAGGGCCAGGAGGTGTCCTGGCAGAAAGCTACATCCAGAGACTCACCTGAAGAAGCTTCTGCCAGTGGAACGGGCAGCAGAACCCACAGGAGAGACCCGCAGATGATGACAGGAGAGCTTGAGCCAAAACTGGAAGGATGTCAGGAACTTAGAAGAAAGGCATCAGACCCTACCATTGGTTTTTGCTTGATATTAGGTATTTCTTTTATGTCTAGCATGTTTGCAAGAAGAGACCTGGATTTTCCAGAAAGATGAATTTTCCAGGTTCTTCACTGGGAATTAGAACCAAGTAAATTAGAACCCCTCTGTCCAAATGATCCTGAGCTCCTTACTGGAGGACACTATATCTTACTCATCTTACTGTATCTCACTTCAATCGTGGCCAGTTCTTTGCGACCATTTGGACTGTAGCCCACCACTAGGCCCCTTTGTCCATTGGATTTTTTAGGGAAGAGTACTGCAGTGAATTGTCATGTCATCCTACAGGGGGATCTTCCTGACACAGGGATCAAACCCACATCTATTGTCTCCTGCCTTGGGAGGCAGATTCTTTATCACTAATGCTACCAGTAGTGCTACTAGTGTTCTTTACCACTAGTGCATCTTACTCATGGTTGTCTCCAACATGAAGTGAAAGAAGCGAAGTCTGTATGTATGTGTATGTGGAATGTGGTCTGAAACTGGGACAGATTTACCCTCAATTTCCTGTATCTTACATAATTACAAGACTGTCCTGATTATTTTATACATATATAGTCAATATGAACCTTACCGATAACTTATCTTTTGTCTGTTTCATAAAAGAAAGCTAATCAGTTATGTGTTTCTGGGGAAACCAGGGTTTTGCTGGTTTTTAGAGGCTTCGAGAACTTAATTCTCCCTGTGGACCATTTTAGGAGTGGTAACCACCTAGGACTTCTGCTTCTAGCTTGTAGATTCATCATCTCATGGCCGATTTTGGACTGTAACACAAACCATTAGGCAGGTAATTGTTTAGGTTTTAGGCAAACAACAGGCACATAAACATGGGAAACCTGAGTCAAACAGAGCTAAACAAGTAACTTTATTGTGAGCCTCGTTAAAATTTCTAACATGTTGATACACTCTGGAGAGTGGGCCTAGGGTATATCCCAACCTATGTGACCTCAGAACTCTTTCCTTGTATATATGTCATAGAAATAGTGTTCTGCGTAGCCTTCAGAGAGACCCTGGCAAGTAGAAACCAGGAACTTCAAGTCAGTTACTTTATTATGTGCTCAGCTCTGCCACGGGTAGTGACCTAGGCCAGTGAGAGCCATGGCCATGGCAGAGACCTTGGATTATTACTCTAAATGACTTTGGATGAATCACTGAACCTTTCTGAGTTTGCTTCCTCTTTTTGAAACATAAGATTAGTTACGTTTGAATAATATCTAATCCATCCGTTCCACAGTTCTCTGATACTCCATCCTGACCTTTGGTAGGAAGACTTTCAAAACAATAGCAATTTTTAAAAATATATCAAAGATAATATATGGGATTTACCTGGTAGTCCAATGGATAAAAACTGTCCTTGCAATGCAGGGGAATCAGGTTCAATCCCTGGTCAGGGAACTGATATCCCACATGCCTCGAAGCAACTAAGACCTTGTGCTCCGACCAGAGGGCTCGCATGCCTCAACTAGGACCTGACACAGCCAATAAATAAATAAATGAATAATAACACATAAGAAAATCCAATCTTGCTTATACCTATTTCTGTGATCACTTCACTCTCTGAGTCCCCTATCCCCATTTCAAAAGCCAAGTTGGAGTTTTATAGGATAAAGTCCATACTTGGGCTCTTACAAATGGTTCTGTTCTATTATTGCAACCTTCTTCCCATCCACTCACTCCTCCTACCATCTCCCCATGCTGTAGCAAACTCTTCAGCCTTCTCTTCTTGAAATAATCTTTTCTTTCTCTTCTGCCTCTGGTAACCCCTACTCATCATTCCAAATATGACATCATCTATGGGCCCTCTCTTGATTTTCCTAGGAAGAGTCACAGTGTCCAGGCCAGCATAGTATTGTAGGCATTTGCATTATATATAAATTCTGTAATGCTTACATTATGCCTGCCTAGACAGGCATAGGCCCTTGATGAATGTTCAGTGAATTAAATTGAACACTGATATGGCTTTGTCTTTCAGTGAACAATGGACATTTCTGATCCCATATGTTTGATGCCAGGACCTGATTTTATAATATAAGATTACTCCCTTGGCATCTATAGTTACATGTCACATCCTAACAAAGGCACAGCTCCAAGGGCATTTTGTCTGGAATTTGAATATTGGGTCAATGAGAAAAGAGTCTGAAAACAGCAGGAGTTAATGAAAACCATCATGGCCTGACCATACCAGTGGCAGAGCAAGACTGATACTCTTGTTTTATTGGTTGTAGTTATGGCTTCCAGAAACTAGAGAACCATCTGCCTGTTTCCAAACATTGTTCTTTCTCCTTCTCGCTGATTCTATGAACACCTGATAGACTCAAGCAAGACCAGAGTCTGATTCTATTGCCACCGTAGAATCCTAACTGGTGCAGAGAGGCAGGAAGAAGTTGAGTGGGACATTCACAGTTAGTATGGTGAGGGTTCTGGAGCTGCATATGACACTGATGGTTTAAACCTATGGAAGGGGGAGGAATCCCTGTTATTCAAACCAAAAACTACTCTTTATCACTAGAGCCACCTGGGAAGCCCCGAACTACCATTTGATCCCACAGTTAGATATATACCCAGGAAAAATCCCGCATGATATACAAGACAAAATGTTTGAAATTCTGTTGACTTGATCTTTTCACCTGGTTTTCTTGTGAAAATTTTTCAAATCTTAAAGCAAGTCTAACATCTGTATCAGTTGAATAGGTCATTTTATTGGTATTTCACTGAAGTGAAGCTGTGGGCTTTGGAATGAAAATTTTTTCTCACGGTAAAAGCTTATCGATCAAAGCCCAAGATCTCCGGTGATTTTATGAGAACACAATCATCTTGCTTTAAAACAAGGTTGAAATCAATGTATTCAAAGTTAGTCATGCTACAGAGCATAGGGAGGCTACATTAAAATTTTGATTCCTTTTGCATTAGTAAATAAATGCTACGTTTCTAAAGCAATGGAAGAAAAAATACTTATTTAATGTAACGTGAACTCTCCTGGTAAAATTTGTAGGATGAAACAGAAGCAATCAACTGGTGAATTTCCAAATTACTAAGCAATTCCATTAATGAGGACACACTATGAAGGCATTGTCTGCCCAGGATCAGTCAATGCAGTGGGGATCTCCAAATATATTTCATCTCAGCCATTGAACACCTCATAGAGCCAGCAGTTGTATGTTGCCCCATGTCTTGGGCCTCATGTGCTCCTGGAGTTAGAACAATGTTTACTTTTGAACAAGTACATTCCTTCAATGTACCTCCATTTCTGTCCCAAGAAAAGTAAATAGTACTGCTAGGTCTAAACTGAGAACCAAATTATTCTATGAAATAGGCTCAGGTGTTCTAGGAAAAGTAACTTCTTCAGTCAGGTTTTCTCTTTGTGTTGCTGGAATAACATACAGAATTTTGAAAGTTATATTGATTACTTTGTTCAGGTCACTTGGGTACTTTCTGACTTAAGGTATGTCAAAGGGGTTTCCCTGAAGCTCTAATTTGCTACAAGAACTTACCTTGTTGAAATGATGTCCCTAACTGTTGAAATGATAAAGCAAGAAGGGACAGTAATCTGAAGGTTGTCCCCATAACCAAGAACCTAAGGGAGGGACTCTCAGAAGATGATGATTAAGTCATACCTTAAACATAAGCAAAACCAGTGGAGTCAATAGTGTGACACCAGGGCGTAAAGACTTCATTTGTAGCTCTGATGTTCTCTTCAGAACACCGAGACAATGATAAGTTTGATAAATGCTTATTGACAAGAGTCTGTACAGCCTGTTCCTTGCATATTCTGTACTTTTTGGAGGTAACCACAATAGCTAACATGTATTGCATGCCTATCCTGTGGTAAAGGCATTTTCTCACTTAATACCCACATCAACACCTGAGAAATGGATGCTATTGTTTCCTTCTTTTACAGATGAAAAAATTTTTCCCTAACAGATTAAATAATGTGCTGAAGATCACAATAATGGGATGTTTGGGAGACAGGGGGAAAATCCTGGAAATCTAGGTCCTGTGCTTAGGGCCCCACACTACTGTGCATTGTAAGAAAGGTTAATGAAAAGAGATTGATTTCAAGGAAAAGGAAGGAGATGACATTGATTTTAATAAAGGAAAGAATGGGAGAGAACGAAGGGTGAGAACAACTATGGCAAAGACTTTTCCTTCAAGCTTAGCAATTTATGTCCTTTTGCGACGTGGTTTAAGAAAACCATTATGACAGGCTTTTCTGAGCAGAAGTCATTACTCTTCTCTGATCTTTTCATCTTCACTCATTAGGTGTAATAGACAGTCCCCCTGAGCCCAAACCAGCAAAACTAAGGTAGTGCTCCAGAGCTAATCCAAGAAAAATCGCTTCCTTCACCTTGGAGCTGCTCACCGTCCGACGTCTAGATTCTGTGGGTCTGCTCTCTGGTTACCACAGCACCAAGCAGAGCCTGGCGAGCATGCTCAGTGCTGCACCATCAGGAAGCAAGCTGCTGATGGGGAGAGAGGGCCAGCGTTCACTGTCCCCAGCACACAGCGGCTGCCCAAAGTTCTGACTTCCACACCTGTCTTTTAAGCTTCCTGGCGGCCCAAGCCTGAGAGATTTTGCCATGATGTCGGACTGTGAACCCTTCATCCTCAGAGCATTTGGAGACTAAAGAGAGAGCACATCCACTCATAGGGTAATGATGTAGAAGCCAAACCTGGTCAAGATTTGTACACACAACAAGGAAGATTTCCTTGAGCCCAGGAGTCTCACCATCACTTCCATCAGCTCCAAGAAGGCAGAGAATCCACAAAGCAAAGCTCCACCTGTCCCTGCAGACCCTGCCAGGTCAGTTCAGGACAGGCTTGAGAGCTCTGTTTGCTCCAAAAAAGTGGTTCCCAGAGACTTTCAATTTCATGGGCTGGTAAAATGACCCAAAACATGATGGGACTCCTCTAATGCCAACAATTTATTCAGCCTGGTGTGGATATCAAAACAAGCAAAAAGACTGCTATCTACTGTTTGCCTTCATATCATAACAAGACAGATGCTTTCACAGCATAAAGGAATTAAGCTAAAGTGTCTTTTAAGACTATACCAAAATGTTATTCAGACAAAGGGCATACTGAGCAGTCCTATCTGTCCATTTATATGTGAATATTACATTTCCTTTTTTTTTCTTCTTATTTTTGCCACAGCCCAGCTCTTGCAAAACCACTGCTCTAAACCACTCAGATCTGCCCCACTATTCAGAATCTTTGGAGATCACAAAAAATGTCCCCACTTGGAAGAATCTGTGCAATAAAATTCAGGGACCATTTCAAGTGAGATTCTGAGCAGAAGTCATTACTCTTCTCTGATCTTTTCATCTTCACTCATTAGGTGTAATAGACAGTCCCCCTGAGCCCAAACCAGCAAAACTAAGGTAGTGCTCCAGAGCTAATCCAAGAAAAATCGCTTCCTTCACCTTGGAGCTGCTCACCGTCCGACGTCTAGATTCTGTGGGTCTGCTCTCTGGTTACCACAGCACCAAGCAGAGCCTGGCGAGCATGCTCAGTGCTGCACCATCAGGAAGCAAGCTGCTGATGGGGAGAGAGGGCCAGCGTTCACTGTCCCCAGCACACAGCGGCTGCCCAAAGTTCTGACTTCCACACCTGTCTTTTAAGCTTCCTGGCGGCCCAAGCCTGAGAGATTTTGCCATGATGTCGGACTGTGAACCCTTCATCCTCAGAGCATTTGGAGACTAAAGAGAGAGCACATCCACTCATAGGGTAATGATGTAGAAGCCAAACCTGGTCAAGATTTGTACACACAACAAGGAAGATTTCCTTGAGCCCAGGAGTCTCACCATCACTTCCATCAGCTCCAAGAAGGCAGAGAATCCACAAAGCAAAGCTCCACCTGTCCCTGCAGACCCTGCCAGGTCAGTTCAGGACAGGCTTGAGAGCTCTGTTTGCTCCAAAAAAGTGGTTCCCAGAGACTTTCAATTTCATGGGCTGGTAAAATGACCCAAAACATGATGGGACTCCTCTAATGCCAACAATTTATTCAGCCTGGTGTGGATATCAAAACAAGCAAAAAGACTGCTATCTACTGTTTGCCTTCATATCATAACAAGACAGATGCTTTCACAGCATAAAGGAATTAAGCTAAAGTGTCTTTTAAGACTATACCAAAATGTTATTCAGACAAAGGGCATACTGAGCAGTCCTATCTGTCCATTTATATGTGAATATTACATTTCCTTTTTTTTTCTTCTTATTTTTGCCACAGCCCAGCTCTTGCAAAACCACTGCTCTAAACCACTCAGATCTGCCCCACTATTCAGAATCTTTGGAGATCACAAAAAATGTCCCCACTTGGAAGAATCTGTGCAATAAAATTCAGGGACCATTTCAAGTGAGATTCAGATGCAGTGATATCCATGTGGTGGCCTGATACTCTGTACCTAAAGAACCTAACAGAAATGAGGATGAGTCTAAGTACCCCACACATTTACTGGTGGAGCTTTGACAAGTGATATAGTATCCCTGGACCTCAGTTTCCTCATCTGTAAAATAGAGTGGGCAGTACCTTAGAGGAAAAAGTGAGGGAATGAATAAAAGCACCCAACCCCCTGCCTGACCCTGTGGGAGCTACCTGGCTCTCTGCTGAAGGGCAGCCCTCCTACCTGCAGTGGCTCATCTCCCCTGATGCATCTCTGAACTGTTACCTCCTAGGTCTCAGTAGATATCTGGTGGAGTGAACAAAAGCGCAAAAACGAAGAATGAGAGAAGAATCTGGTATGCTTTGGACAAGAACCTGTGGGGGTCATGCTCCCTGAAATATGGCCCCAGACCATCTGCATGACCTTTGGTGACAGTATGTCACCAAAGAGAGTGTGTCTCCTCTTCAGCCTCCATGAGGTGAATCCTCCAGCCATTTAAGCTTCCCCTGAGGTGTCTGTTCACTCTCTCCACCAGCAGGCTGATCTCAGTCACTGACCTTCATATGTACCCAGCACTGTGCTTTGCAATTGAATGGTCCATCTTATAATGACCCACAGGTCTTACTCCACTGCACCCTTGCCTCTCTCTCCACTTGGCTCTTGCTTGACAAAACCCTGACCCTTGTTAGGAAAATCCTCTATCCACTCTGAATCTTCATCTTCACAAATGACTGCTTCTGAAAACACATCCAGCCTTGTCTGTGGTCTCACTTGAAACTCATGACTCCTAACCTTGAGTGGGCCCTAGTGCTTCTTGGAGATGTTCTGACATTTCCCTGGCCTGGTTCCTCATCTGCTTTCCTAAGCAAGCATCTCACCCCAAGACCTCCCCACTCCATTCTCTCTCTCACTTTCCTCACAACCTCACACCTTCTCTTTCCTCCTCTGACCTCCAAACATCCCCCTACCCCATCCTCACTCTCAGGTGGAAACCCTGCTTTCCATTTCATAGAGTGAGCAGAAGAGACCAGAAAACAGCATCCTCAAGTTCCTACTACCTCATCCAATTCTCTGAGCCAAGGGCCAGTTTTTTCATCTCTCCTCTGGCTCTCGCGATGAACTGCCCTTCAGCCAAGGACTGGACTCCTGGGAAACAAAATTAAAACTCCTGGTCCCTCATCCTATGGGATGACAGGCAAATGAATTAAAAAAGATAGTAAGATTCATTGTTCCTGATGGAGAGATCTAAACATCTCCAAAGAAGGAGCACTGGGTCTGCTCAGATGGAGCATCAGAGCAGGATTTGCACTTGAGTTGACCTGAAGAAACAGCCATGAGAAGAGGAAACACTCTATTAGAAGAAAGCCTGATTAGTAAAACTATAAAACCATATACAATGCACACTATTAATGATGAAGCAGTTAAAAAATAATAAATCAACCAGACAGAGCCTTTGTGACTCTGAAACCAGATGACAGCAAACATCACCCTGTAGTATCATATATGCCTTATAGTTACTCATAACCAGCACTGAGCCTGGTACTGGCAGAGAATCAGACATCAAATGGCAAACAATAGCCAAGGTATAGGAAAAAGCAAGGATATCTGGGTTCTAGCCACTGCCCTGATCTTTACTGAATGAAGCTCTAAAAAAGTATCCCCTTTCTGGGCTTTAGTTTCCTTGTCTATAAGCCAAAGGATTTGGATTATGGCATTTCTAATGTCTTTCCAACTTCTACAACTGAATGACCACAGAAAACATCTAATGTGAACTATTGCTGTCCCCACAAAATTCATACTCATGGCCCCTCCAACCTTAAAAAGTGCGGCCTTGTCTGTGGTCTCACTTGAAACTCATGACTCCTAACCTTGAGTGGGCCCTAGTGCTTCTTGGAGATGTTCTGACATTTCCCTGGCCTGGTTCCTCATCTGCTTTCCTAAGCAAGCATCTCACCCCAAGACCTCCCCACTCCATTCTCTCTCTCACTTTCCTCACAACCTCACACCTTCTCTTTCCTCCTCTGACCTCCAAACATCCCCCTACCCCATCCTCACTCTCAGGTGGAAACCCTGCTTTCCATTTCATAGAGTGAGCAGAAGAGACCAGAAAACAGCATCCTCAAGTTCCTACTACCTCATCCAATTCTCTGAGCCAAGGGCCAGTTTTTTCATCTCTCCTCTGGCTCTCGCGATGAACTGCCCTTCAGCCAAGGACTGGACTCCTGGGAAACAAAATTAAAACTCCTGGTCCCTCATCCTATGGGATGACAGGCAAATGAATTAAAAATGATAGTAAGATTCATTGTTCCTGATGGAGAGATCTAAACATCTCCAAAGAAGGAGCACTGGGTCTGCTCAGATGGAGCATCAGAGCAGGATTTGCACTTGAGTTGACCTGAAGAAACAGCCATGAGAAGAGGAAACACTCTATTAGAAGAAAGCCTGATTAGTAAAACTATAAAACCATATACAATGCACACTATTAATGATGAAGCAGTTAAAAAATAATAAATCAACCAGACAGAGCCTTTGTGACTCTGAAACCAGATGACAGCAAACATCACCCTGTAGTATCATATATGCCTTATAGTTACTCATAACCAGCACTGAGCCTGGTACTGGCAGAGAATCAGACATCAAATGGCAAACAATAGCCAAGGTATAGGAAAAAGCAAGGATATCTGGGTTCTAGCCACTGCCCTGATCTTTACTGAATGAAGCTCTAAAAAAGTATCCCCTTTCTGGGCTTTAGTTTCCTTGTCTATAAGCCAAAGGATTTGGATTATGGCATTTCTAATGTCTTTCCAACTTCTACAACTGAATGACCACAGAAAACATCTAATGTGAACTATTGCTGTCCCCACAAAATTCATATGCTGAAACTTAACTTCCAATGGGAGTGTATTAGGATGTAGTGCCTTTGGCGGGAGATTAGAGTTAGATGAGGTCATAAGGATGGAGCCCTCACAAATGGAATTAGTGCCCTTATAAGACTCACAGCAGAGTTTTCAGCTCTCTTTTCTCCACCAGTGGAAAATGAAATGAGCAAATAGTTATCTATGAACCAGATATCAGTTATACTAATACTTTAAAAGAAAACTTTCTTTGGAGTGTAGTTGCCTTACAATGTTGTGCTTATTTCTGCTGTACCACAGAGTGACTCAGCTATGTGTGTATAGCTCCTTCAGGTATAGCATGCCATCTGTTACCACAGTGCACCAAGCAGAGTTCTCTGTGCTATACAGTAGATTCTCATTAGTTATCTATTTTATACATAGTCATGAATATATGTCAATTATGAATTAATCTCCCAATTTATTCCCCCTTTGATGTCCATATGTTTGTTTTCAATGTCTGTATCTGTATTTCTGCTTTGCAAATACATTCATCTGTATTATTTTTCTAGATTCCATACATCTACATGAACCTATGATACCTATTTTTCTCTTTCTGACTTACTTTACCTTGTTCACCCTGTTGATAGTTTGATCTTGGACTTTCAGGACTCCAGAACTATAAGAAATAAATGTTGTTTAAACCACGACATTGTGGTTTAATAGAAGAATTGTGGCATTGTGTTAATAGCAGCCCAAGCTAGCTAAGACAATATCCAATTTTTTTTTTAATTTATGGAAACAAAAGAAGAAGAAAGTCCTTTGAGTTAGAGAATTGAGACCTGGGCTTCTAATTTCAGCCCTGGCTCTCTGGGGTGGTGTGAGCTCCTTAAATGTCTGGGAAATGCACTTGAGCAGCTTGTTCTAAGGTGCTACATCATACTAGGAGAACATTTCTAATGTGCTCTTACAAAGTCTTATAAGGTCTGTGACCATACTGTTGGCAGATATCTGCTCTCTCCATTGATGAGAAAATGACAGGAAAATGTTTGTGTTCTCTGGATGGCTTTGGTGTTCCATCAATACCTGGCTTGGAGGCTGAGTCGATAGCACTTTGTTTTTCCCCCAGTGAGTGCTTTGAAGTGCTCATGCCAAGAACAATAGTCAATCTTTATTAATTACCTTTTATTCTCTCTGAAACATGTGCCTTCAGTCACATTTAAGATGGTATTTAGCCAGTCCTCTGCTTGACACCAATTTCTAGACTCTTGTGTATCACACTGACTCATTTTAATAACTTCCTACGAAGCTCTGAGGTTATCCATTTGTATTCAGGACAGGGGGCTGGCCATAGGTCACCAGTAACTAACAACACTCGCAAACCTTCTCGTTGGACTCTCAGAAAACCGATCCTTCTTTGTTTTATTTCTGTGTAAAAGATAGCAACTGGAATTCTGTTCCAATCCTCAGCCAAATACATATCCTCAACACTGTCGGGAATAAAACTAGCTGTAGGTGAGATAGAAAGTGGTTTGTCATTTTCTCCTGAAGTTAATACCCTGCAAAGAGTTAGTAGGATGTGATTCTTAAAGAATGACCCACTAAGCCAAGGAAGATTTTATATGATAACTCACATCAATTGGGTATTTAGTATGTTGTGCCATGCACTGATCTAATTATTTATACGCACACACATACTCACACACTTTGTACACATGCCTACTTGCCAAGCACCTTACAAAACATTCTTGGGAGGTATTACTCAGGCTTTTTTTAACAGATGAGAACACCGAGACCCTGAGCATTCAGGGAACTGCGCTGAGTCACACAGTGGCTGAGTGGTTCTGGTGCTGGCTCCACCAGGTGGACAGCAAAACCTCAACAGGCCTTGGTCTCCTCACCAGTCAAAGAGGAGAAAAAAACCAGCCTTGCCTGTTTCCATGAGATCAAAGAGGACAGTGATGTGAGAATGTTTTGAAAAGCACAGAGTGAGGGATTTAAGGTGGTCCTAGAGAAATTCCTTCTCCAGTGTACACCATATGCTCCTTGGCGGGAGATGTCTCACATTGATTGTGCCCTCAGAGTAGTATAGAACAAATTTCTTAAATACACACTGGAACGAATGAAGAAACACATGATAAGGAAACTTAGGTCTGGTGGTTACTGTCCACTTCCAATACAGACTCAAACTCTTCGATTAAAATTGCTTTCCTCCAAGCCCCTGGGAAGTACTGGGCAGTGATTCTAGCCCTTTGAGAATACCTTCCACCTACAGGTATGAATCACAGAGGTTGTCTTTCAGGTCCCTAGGGAGAGGGGATGTTGGCTTAAGTGGAAGTGAGGAAAGGTGAGAAGAGCAAGGACCGTATTTCATTTGCTGGGAACCAGCTGAGAATAAGAACATCAACAACTTTTAACCTGAGACTTTAAGCATGATTCATAGTCTCATTTTTGACAAGATGTTTTTGAGATTCACACATATATTTATGTACACACATTCACATGGGCAGGCTTCCCAGGTGGGGCTAGTGTTAAAGGACCTACCTGCAAATGCAGCAGACATAAGAGACACAGGTTCAGTCCCTGGGTGGGGAAGATCCCTGATGGAGGGTAGGGCAGCCCACTCCAGTATTCTTGCCTGAAGAATCCCAAGGACAGAGGAGCCTGGCATGCTGCAGTCCACTGTGTCACAAAGAATCAGACAGGACTGAAGCAACTTAGTACGCACATTCATTTATGCATATATATTTATGTAGATAGACACACAGACATTTGTATGTATTGTTTTTAAATACCGATCAAGATAATTGTGTATGAGGGTGGGAGAACCCCTACAACTGGAGTCATGGGGGAACATGGGAAAAAGAGGGAAAGGAGGCTTTTTGTCTGTCCCGTGAAGGGCCCACCTGATTTCTCAAGGGCTATGGCCGGTCCCAGCGGAATCACGATCGCCAGCACAGCTGGAGCCACCTCAGGGACAAGCCGCTGCCACCAGCCAACCGTGTCGGGAACTCAGCCCCACTGGCAGCCAACCAGATCCGTGCCGGAGATTGGCAAATGAAGCCCCAGGGGGAAAGCTGCCAGTTTAGGTGAAGTGGTGCTCTGTGTATGCTGTTCCCTCTGCCTCTCGGTAGCATCATCACCACTTCCCATTTTTGCCTTGTCGTTCGTCTGCTAGGAGATGGGGATGGGGATGGGATTAGGGACTGCTTGATGCGCAGGGTGAATTCCCAAGGAAGGAGGAATTTTAGTGGGTAACTGAAAGCCATAACTAATCTTCCCGGCTGGCTGGGATGGAGGAGTGGCGCTGGGAGGAGAAGCAGGCATCCCCGCCTGCAGGGCTATCTGGCAGATGGACGGGGACGCCTGATCCTCGCCATCTGGCTAATCCATGGGCGCAAAGTCGGGGGTAACTGTATCCACTCTGCAAAAGAGCCTATGCCACAGCCACCCAATACCATCTATGCCCACAACCTGTTGGAATTTGTAAACAGCCTGGAAAAACAACCAGAAAACTTTTTTAACTGGTATTTCCCTTATAAAAACAACTGAGGTTTCAATAGTCTTGTGTCTCATTAATAAGCTCTGGCACCATCCATACGTGAAGTCTGTTCCCAGGCAGGCCCTCCCCGAAGGCCAAGGATCAGTATCTTAAAGTCATTGAGGATGGCTTTCTATGCTGTCACCTCTGTTGTTCCCAAGTCTATTCTCAACAGCCAGTTTATATTAAAACCAATGAACAAATAAAGCTACTGGGAGATGATTAGCTTTGAAGCATTACGGGTCTGCCAGCTTGGTTTCTCCCATGTGCTAGTGGCTTTCCATTGGCCCACATGGAAAAGAGCCTAAAGTTGGAACAGTTATTTGCTGGAGTAGCCAATGAGGTTATATGAAAGTATATCACAGGCTTTAAAGTGAAAAACAAATGGGCACATAGTTGTTTACAGTAATAATAGAAACTATCCTACATATCCCTCCTGGCTTTCTTCCCCTTTTGTGACTTCATGGCCTTTACTTATAGCACAAATGTGTACATGCAGAAGCCCCCAGATTACGTGAGGGAAGCTCCTCTGCCTCTCCCTTTTCTCCCTCTGGCTTTCGTCCCTTCTCCACGAGTACATAGGGTTCCTCAGCTTTTCTCTAGGAGCTCAGAAGTCCACCTGTCCCCCTGTGGACACTTCCAAGCATGTTTTCTTCATATCCTTCTGCTTCATCTACATCTTAGTTGTCATAGCATTTCTGGGCGGAACCGTTAGTTCTGTATCCTTGCTCACCAATGGGAAAACCAAACTGTAGACACAAAAAAGATGCTATATGTTCTCTGTATATTGGATTTATAGTTGAGTTCAGTTTAGGGTCCTGTTGTCAATAGGATGGTGGAGGAGAATAAGACAACAACAGGCTCCCACCAAGCATGAGACAGAAGATCAAGTCTTGACTTTCCTAGAGTTGTTGACTGCTTAGGTGTTAGGCTGACTCTTGTCTCCTAATTTTTTATGCAGTGTTGCCACTTGCTGGCTGCAAATCCTGGTCAATTATTTAATATCTCCAATCTCCATTTTCTTATTTATGACATGGAAATGATAAATAGTACCTGGAGCTCATAGGGTAGCTCTGAAGATTAAATGAGATAGTTTCTATAATTTGCTTACACAGGGCCTCATGTGTGCATGCTAAGCATTCATTATATGCTAGAAATTATGGTTCTTCCTGTCATTACTTTCCTGTCATAATGTGTGGACATGAAATCTGTCATCTTCCTGAACCTCTGACCCAGAGTCCCCAAGAATACAGGATGGATGCTTGCAGCAAATTGGCTAGAGAAATTTATTTCAGCACTTGCTATTTGAGGAAAATTCTAATTACTTTTTGTCAGTATTCCATCACCATATAAAAATAATAAAGATCATGAGAACAACAGCTTCCATTTGTGAAAGGTTTAATTCCATGTACATTATCTCATCTAATGACATCTGTGCAATGAGATGATGTGCAATTGATGAAATGTGGGTGCCTTTGACTCTAACCTGAGTCATCCACCCCTTCCAAGGGGAGGGGTATCTGAGAAACAGAACGTCAGGATCCCATGATCATGCTCAGAAGAATTAGGGAAACAACTGCCACAAACGACCTAAGGCTCCATAAGTCACAGTCCCTGTTTCATATATTCCATATTCATTTCTAAAATTGTCCCTAGAAATACCAAGAGAGCCTCTTTCCCAAATGAATTCTGCCAGACGCTTCTTTTGAGCAAAACCAGTTAGCAGCCCAAATGATTCCCCTGTGGACACTTCCAAGCATGTTTTCTTCATATCCTTCTGCTTCATCTACATCTTAGTTGTCATAGCATTTCTGGGCGGAACCGTTAGTTCTGTATCCTTGCTCACCAATGGGAAAACCAAACTGTAGACACAAAAAAGATGCTATATGTTCTCTGTATATTGGATTTATAGTTGAGTTCAGTTTAGGGTCCTGTTGTCAATAGGATGGTGGAGGAGAATAAGACAACAACAGGCTCCCACCAAGCATGAGACAGAAGATCAAGTCTTGACTTTCCTAGAGTTGTTGACTGCTTAGGTGTTAGGCTGACTCTTGTCTCCTAATTTTTTATGCAGTGTTGCCACTTGCTGGCTGCAAATCCTGGTCAATTATTTAATATCTCCAATCTCCATTTTCTTATTTATGACATGGAAATGATAAATAGTACCTGGAGCTCATAGGGTAGCTCTGAAGATTAAATGAGATAGTTTCTATAATTTGCTTACACAGGGCCTCATGTGTGCATGCTAAGCATTCATTATATGCTAGAAATTATGGTTCTTCCTGTCATTACTTTCCTGTCATAATGTGTGGACATGAAATCTGTCATCTTCCTGAACCTCTGACCCAGAGTCCCCAAGAATACAGGATGGATGCTTGCAGCAAATTGGCTAGAGAAATTTATTTCAGCACTTGCTATTTGAGGAAAATTCTAATTACTTTTGTCAGTATTCCATCACCATATAAAAATAATAAAGATCATGAGAACAACAGCTTCCATTTGTGAAAGGTTTAATTCCATGTACATTATCTCATCTAATGACATCTGTGCAATGAGATGATGTGCAATTGATGAAATGTGGGTGCCTTTGACTCTAACCTGAGTCATCCACCCCTTCCAAGGGGAGGGGTATCTGAGAAACAGAACGTCAGGATCCCATGATCATGCTCAGAAGAATTAGGGAAACAACTGCCACAAACGACCTAAGGCTCCATAAGTCACAGTCCCTGTTTCATATATTCCATATTCATTTCTAAAATTGTCCCTAGAAATACCAAGAGAGCCTCTTTCCCAAATGAATTCAGCCAGACGCTTCTTTTGAGCAAAACCAGTTAGCAGCCCAAATGATTGGAAACTCATGTCTAACTTGGTAGAGCATCCGAGTTATTTATAGTGCAGCTTGTGCATGCTCTGTCACTTCAGTTGTGTCTGACTCTTTGTGACCCCATGAACCACCAGGTGTGTCACCAGGTGTGTCCACCGGGCTCCTCTGTTCAAGGGATTCTCCAGGCAAGAATACTGGAGAGGGTTGCCATGCTGTCCTCCAGAGTTCAGCTTATACTTGGCTTAATAAGAGCTTTGATTTTCCTCAAGGAGATGTAGGAGGAATCTTTAAAAAGCAACAAGTAAGTAAAATGTAAAGAAATGAAAAGAAATAAAAAGCTAGTTGCTCTCAGAGGTACTAGAAATTGACACAGGGGGAAAGGTCTCAGCATGTCCCAAAGAGAGTGGTGTCTCTCTTGTGCATGAGAAGCATAAATCTGCCCATTTGATAAGTCCTTTTAACAGGACCCTGAGCTGGCATTTCTTACAAGGCTCTACCCCCTGGTTAGTGAGGACAGGTTTAACGAAGTGTCCAATTCTCTGTCACAACAGCCTCCTGATCTTTAGGACTATTGCTCCATTGTTTAATTTCAGGTTTCCATGGGAGCAGTTATGTATTATCTCCAACTTTCTCTCTGCAATCTTTCTATACTGTTTCTCAAGCCCTCCCTGTCCCTGCACATGGACAGATACCTTGGGCCAACCCAGACCAAGGTGAAAAACAGGCAGGTTAAGAAAGCACATTAATGTTTAAACATTGTCCTTTTAAAGATGTGACCACTAATGCCACTCCATTCCATATATTCCATATTCATTTCTAAAATTGTCCCTAGAAATACCAAGAGAGCCTCTTTCCCAAATGAATTCAGCCAGACGCTTCTTTTGAGCAAAACCAGTTAGCAGCCCAAATGATTGGAAACTCATGTCTAACTTGGTAGAGCATCCGAGTTATTTATAGTGCAGCTTGTGCATGCTCTGTCACTTCAGTTGTGTCTGACTCTTTGTGACCCCATGAACCACCAGGTGTGTCACCAGGTGTGTCCACCGGCTCCTCTGTTCAAGGGATTCTCCAGGCAAGAATACTGGAGAGGGTTGCCATGCTGTCCTCCAGAGTTCAGCTTATACTTGGCTTAATAAGAGCTTTGATTTTCCTCAAGGAGATGTAGGAGGAATCTTTAAAAAGCAACAAGTAAGTAAAATGTAAAGAAATGAAAAGAAATAAAAAGCTAGTTGCTCTCAGAGGTACTAGAAATTGACACAGGGGGAAAGGTCTCAGCATGTCCCAAAGAGAGTGGTGTCTCTCTTGTGCATGAGAAGCATAAATCTGCCCATTTGATAAGTCCTTTTAACAGGACCCTGAGCTGGCATTTCTTACAAGGCTCTACCCCCTGGTTAGTGAGGACAGGTTTAACGAAGTGTCCAATTCTCTGTCACAACAGCCTCCTGATCTTTAGGACTATTGCTCCATTGTTTAATTTCAGGTTTCCATGGGAGCAGTTATGTATTATCTCCAACTTTCTCTCTGCAATCTTTCTATACTGTTTCTCAAGCCCTCCCTGTCCCTGCACATGGACAGATACCTTGGGCCAACCCAGACCAAGGTGAAAAACAGGCAGGTTAAGAAAGCACATTAATGTTTAAACATTGTCCTTTTAAAGATGTGACCACTAATGCCACTCCATTCCATATAGTCTGTATTTGTTTCCAAAATGGTCCCTAACTATTTCAAAAGAGCCTTTTTCCAAATAAATTCAACCAGAGACCAAGCACCCATTTCATGTTTTTGAAGAACTCTCTTTGCCATGTCCATCCAACATACACAACAGGTCCAGGCCCAAGCACCAAAATCCTTTACCTTTTTTTTTTCTGGACACAATTGGATGCCTTGTAAACAGAGGCGGGGAAATCTCATCATTGGTCCCAATGATATAAGAGAAATCCAGGGAGAAGACAAATTAACGTTCACTTGGTGTTCACTGAACATAAAGAACTGAGCATGAACTGTTTGATTTGATCTAAATGAATGATGAGGGACAAAGGAATAAAGGACAAGGAGATCTCCCTGAGGTGGGAAGTACTGCAGGGTGAACTTTCAGTTCTCCATGGAGGGCTTTGGGCCAGTGGGACTTTGCCTTCAGCTGTTCACCTGGGATTAGCTGCTGACTAGTAAACTAAGAAACATCAGCACCACCCAGGAAAGCATGAGGGTCCCAGCAGCTGTGTTCACCCCCTAAAAAATAGAAATGATCTGAAATATTTTCAGGAGCAAGGCACAGAGCTGGCTGGGGAGAGTGTCACAGGATGGCTGCTCCTTGCAGGCCTCTGCTTGCTAACACACTGGCAAGGCTGGTGACAGGGGAGCTTTCTCAGGCTGTCAGATCATTTTCAGAAACTGCAATTCATGTCACACTAATAGCTCAGTCTGTAATTAGGTGTGTTTATCTATGTCCCTGGGATATATCTCCTGTCTTTCTGTGCTTAGTTTTCTCCAAGAACAAATAAACCAGATGAGTTATGAGTCTCCAGAGTGGTGATGGGAGTGTGTGTACGTGTTGAAAGCACTGTTATCAGATGGTCCAAGAACAATCTTATTATTGACCAAATACCCAAATAGAGAGCATCTATTCTCATGGGAAGCAGAGACTGGTGCTTTCCAGAAAGGACAAGTGGCCCTCAGTGGTAAAGAGTTCACTTGCCAATGCGGAGACACAGGTTCAATCCCTGATCTGAGAAGATATCACATGCCGCAGAGCAGCTAAACCCGTGAGCCACAAATATTGAGCCTGTGCTCTAGAGCCTTGGAGCCACAGCTGTTGAGCCCATATGTCGCAACTACTGAAGCCTGTGTGCCCTAGAGCCTGAATTCCACAACAAGAGAAGTCACGGCAACAAGAAGCCTGCTCACCTCAACTAGAGAGTAGCCCCCACTCCCTGCAACTAGAGAAGAGCCTGTGGCAGCAGTGAAAACCTAGAATAGCCAAAAATAAATAAATAAATAAAATGCATTTCTAAAAATAAAAAAAAAGGAAAGGGAAAGAAAGCATTTTCCTCTCCCTGCCACAAATTTACTATGATTGTGGTATTTCTGTATCGTCTTGTATTAGATCAAAGTAGCATACCTTTGTTACGACTTCAGACTGCTTGAAAAGATGATCAGTGAAAGTGAAAGTGCTAGTCTAGTTGCCCAGCCTTGTTGGACTCTTTGAGACCCCATGAATTATAGTCCACCAGGCTCCTCTGTCTACAGAATTCTCCAGGCAAGAATACTGGAGCAGGTAGCTATTCCCTTCTCCAGCGGATCTTCCTGACCCAGGGAATGAACCCAGGTCTCCCACATTGCAGGCAGATTCTTTACCATCTGAGTCACCAGGGTAGCCCTGATAAGTAAAAACAGTGTGTCAATTAACATTGTTAAAGCATTTGGAAAGCCATAAAAGCTGTTGTAGGCTTCCCTGAAGGCTCAGTGTTAAAGACCCTGCCTGCCAATGCAGGAGGCTCGGCCTTGATCCCTGGCTCCAGACGATCCACTGGAGAAGGAAACAGGAACCCTTTCCACAAGCTTCCCAGGTAGCGCGGTGGTAAAGAATCTGCCTGCCAATGCAGGAGGCACAGGATATTCAAGTTCAATCTCTGGGTCAGGAAGATACCCTGGAGTAGGAAATGGCAACCCACTCCAGTCTTCTTGCCTGGAAAATCCCATGGACAGAGGAGCCTGGAGGCCTACAGCCCATGGGATCCCAAAGAATCAGATACATCAGAGCACGCAGCATGCAAAAACTGCTGCTGGTGCACTCTACACAATAACTAGAACGTGGAAGCAACCTAGATGTCCATCGATGAACAAATGGATAAAGAAGCTCTCGTGCATATATGCAGTTGAGTACTTCTCAGCTTCAAAAAGAAATTCAGAAGATTCAGCCCTAATGAGGTGGATGAATCTAGAGCATATACAAAGTAAGGTGAGTCAAAAAGAGAGGGACACGTACAGTAGACTAACATATAGTATATATATGGAATCTAGGAAGATTGTACTGATAAATACACACGCAGAACATCGATGGAAAAACAGTCATAGAGAACAGACTTATGGTCACTGGGGAGAGGGAAGAGTAGGTGAGAGATGGAAAGAGTAACATGGAGCCCTATACTATCATACGTAAAAGAGATAACTATTGTCAGTGCACTGTGGGTTAAGGGATCTTACCTGGGGCCTATGCGATGGCCTGGAGGGGTGGGATGGGGGGGATGGGATATACGTATGCCTAATCTTGGATTATACATATCTGTAAACAACAAAACTGTAAAAGCCAAAAAGCAAAATAAAAAAATAATGGCAAAAATACACACAACAAAAACATTGCTGAGAGAATTTAATAAATATCAGTAATATATCTTAAAAAAAAATGGCTGCGAGTGAAAAGCATGAAAGTAGCTAGATGCTTTTCTCCTTTATTTCTGTGTGTTTTGCAACTCAAGAAGGAAGACCTTATCATTGGTTGACCTGGTTAATTATTCAAAGACTGACAAGGCAATTGGAAGAAAATTGGGTGGTTGAGCTTTCTACTGGGCTTTGATTGTCCTGATTCTCCATGTCCATGAGATTTCTGGGTAGATCTTCCTGTCAGAAAACTGATGTAGAAGGCTTCCCTTTGTATTTTTCTCCTTTTCCACGGATATGAAGGAGTCAGCCAGCTTGCTGCCTTGTTGGTGCTCCCTGGGAAAATCATGTTCGTGCACGGATAGTGTTTGCCCTCCAAATCTCAGGTCCTCTGTTGGGACTCTCACACCACCCTTGTAAAAATTGGGGCACTCTCCAACCCAAACCTCCAGTCAGGAGAAGCTGAGATAATTACATATTGTTTCTGATAGATATTAGCTATCACAGAAGTTAAAAGTGGAATCCATTTTTAAAAAAACAAATATATGTTGGTTGCTGCAGTACTATCTCATTTAATAGTCAAAACAATCCTAAAAATTAGGTATTTGCATGACCCCATTTTACCTAAAAGATAAGGAAACTGAAGTGTGATGAAGTTAAGTTAGTGGTTCCAAAGACCCATGGGTAATATGAGGCTGGGATTCAAACCCTGGTCTGCTGTTGTGCACAGAACCTGTGTCGCCTTTTCGTCATCCTTAGTCACAGGGTCTGGCTTCTTGCTTACCACCTAAGAAGACTACCTCTTCTAACAGAAAGAGAAAGCTATTTGCACTGAGCTTTTGTTCACTGATGTGGGAGAATACAGTATCGTATTCTAATTTCATTAATCCACAGCGCCTATCATTCACCCAGATTATTGGCTGTTTTTATTCCTTCCTAGTTATGGCAAAGAACTCTGGATGAAACTGAATATCTTTATGGATCATATATGTATATGTGTGTGTGTGTACATATATATACGCATGTATATATATGTGCAAAATAATAGTCATTCAAAGTAAATTAAAAGAAAAAAAAATTTAAATGAGAACTCAGTTCCAGGACTCATAGAAGTTAATAATCAGAGCAGGATTTCTCTGGTTGCCCTGTGGTTAAGAGTCTTCCTGCCAATGCAGGGAACATACGTTCAATCCTTGGTCTGGGACCACATGCCTCAGAGTAACTAAGCCTGGTGCTGCAACTACTGAAGCCTGCATGCCTAGAGCCCATGTTCCACAACAAGAGAAGCCACCAGTGAAAAGTCCATACACCACAACTAGAGAAAGCCCATGCACAGCACCAAAGAGCCAGCATAGCAAAAATAAAATAACAATAATAATCATCAGAGCAGCTATTAGGTTTTAATGTTTGTTTTGTAAAATCAGGTCATGTGCCATCACTTTCAAGAGGTTAAATTTTCTAAATTTCACTCGGCTCCCAGATTGTGTCAGAGACCCCAGCTCTTGAGTCAAGCTTGGCTGAACATGTCTACTAGAAACCCTGATGCAGCTATGGATGGAACTCTAGTGTGCCTGCATGGGACTCCCTGTGTGCCCACTGGATAGCCTGGGAATACAGACCTCCAGCAGCTCAGGAAACTGAGCTGTGACAATGCTGTCAGCCAACTCCATCATGCCATGCCAGAGCTCTCCGTAACCATGCATTAGTCCTTCAGGGCTGTTATAGCAGAGCTCCAGAAATTGGAGGGCTTGTAAACAGCAGAAATGTATTTCTCACAGTTGGGAGGCTAGGAGTCCAAGTTCAGGGTGCTAGCAGGTTTGGCCAGTTCAGTGTCTGGTGAGAACCCATTCCTTGATCACTCCTTTTGCTGTAACTTTGTGTGCTGGAAAGAAGCAACAAAGGGTCTCTCTACCCCTTTTTTTAAGTACACTCATCCCATTCATGAGGGCTCCAGTCTCATGACTGAATCACCTCCTGAAGGCTCAGCTCCTAAAATCCTCAGCTAGGAGTTTAGGATTTCGACGTACACATTTTGGTAAAACACAGATATTCAGGCCATAGCAACTTGTGAAATAGATTTGTTTGAGTCATCTATTTCCATCTCCTCTCATCCACTGTGGGCCAAAGGACAGACTGCAGAAGAAAATTTGCAAGAAAGGGAAGAATTAAGTCTGCAAATACACGGAGAAGAAAGTGGTGTGACTCTTTGAACACTGCAAATATTCATGAGGTTTAATCAACATGGGGTAAAATAAATCATCTTTTGAAGTGAAATTGAAGTGAAAGTGTTAGTCACTGAATTCTGTCTGACTCTTTGCAACCCCATGAACTGAACTGTAGTCTATCAAGACAAACTGTAGTCTGTCTGTGAAATTCTCCAGGCAAGAAAACTGGAGTGGGTATCCATTCCCTTCTCCAGGGGAATCTTCCTGACCCAGGGATTGAACCTGTATTTCCTGTATTACAGGCAAATGCTTTACCATCAGAGCCACCAGGGAAACCCATCTGAAATAAAAAGGCAAACATTACACATCTGGGGCAAAATATTAGAGGGTGATAAAGCTAAGTTTTTCCTTTTATCCAGAGTTAGCAGCTCCATCAAAATTACTGTTTCTCATTGCTAAGCAAAGTCAAGGCACTCTGAAGATTATATAGCTGGAAATCTAAGTCCATCCAGGAATTAGCTAATTTCACTGGTAGCCATGAAAGTAGCAGCAGAATTGAGACTGAGCTGTGACAATGCTGTCAGCCAACTCCATCATGCCATGCCAGAGCTCTGCGTAACCATGCATTAGTCCTTCAGGGCTGTGATAGCAGAGCTCCAGAAATTGGAGGGCTAGCAAACAGCAGAAATGTATTTCTCACAGTTGGGAGGCTAGGAGTCCAAGTTCAGGGTGCTAGCAGGTTTGGCCAGTTCAGTGTCTGGTGAGAACCCATTCCTTGATCACTCCTTTTGCTGTAACTTTGTGTGCTGGAAAGAAGCAACAAAGGGTCTCTCTACCCCTTTTTTTAAGTACACTCATCCCATTCATGAGGGCTCCAGTCTCATGACTGAATCACCTCCTGAAGGCTCAGCTCCTAAAATCCTCAGCTAGGAGTTTAGGATTTCGACGTACATTTTGGTAAAACACAGATATTCAGGCCATAGCAACTTGTGAAATAGATTTGTTTGAGTCATCTATTTCCATCTCCTCTCATCCACTGTGGGCCAAAGGACAGACTGCAGAAGAAAATTTGCAAGAAAGGGAAGAATTAAGTCTGCAAATACACGGAGAAGAAAGTGGTGTGACTCTTTGAACACTGCAAATATTCATGAGGTTTAATCAACATGGGGTAAAATAAATCATCTTTTGAAGTGAAATTGAAGTGAAAGTGTTAGTCACTGAATTCTGTCTGACTCTTTGCAACCCCATGAACTGAACTGTAGTCTATCAAGACAAACTGTAGTCTGTCTGTGAAATTCTCCAGGCAAGAAAACTGGAGTGGGTATCCATTCCCTTCTCCAGGGGAATCTTCCTGACCCAGGGATTGAACCTGTATTTCCTGTATTACAGGCAAATGCTTTACCATCAGAGCCACCAGGGAAACCCATCTGAAATAAAAAGGCAAACATTACACATCTGGGGCAAAATATTAGAGGGTGATAAAGCTAAGTTTTTCCTTTTATCCAGAGTTAGCAGCTCCATCAAAATTACTGTTTTTCTCATTGCTAAGCAAAGTCAAGGCACTCTGAAGATTATATAGCTGGAAATCTAAGTCCATCCAGGAATTAGCTAATTTCACTGGTAGCCATGAAAGTAGCAGCAGAATTGAGACAGAGGCTTTTAATCAGCTGGTGATTTAACCTATGTTTCTTTTGGTCTTGTTATTAAGATACCTGCACATAAGACTAATATCCAAGAATTTTGTCATTTTTCTAAATGAAAAGATAATACTCAATTGACAGGAAATGTCTGTTTTTAATTAGAAAAGCATCTGTGCTTGAAAGGTTTTAACCACAGGAGCAGCGGCCTCAAGTGGTTGGGTAAGAAACCAACGGCATGGGACACCAGAACCCCTAAGTGAAATGGCCTGGCAACTTAACTGAATTGTTAGCTGAAATTCTGGAAAATAAGGCATTTTCAAGCCACAGATGCATTGGATTATTTGTTAAGACATATAAGAATGTGATACAATTCTACAAATGTGTTAAATCACCGTGATTTTAGAATTTTGCTTGCTTCCCATTCAGTAAATTTAATGATTAGTTGCTGTATAGTCTTTAGCCTAACAAATTTCATTAGCATCTCTTTCTATAGGAAAGAACAGAGCCTGTATTGGCTTTTATTCAGAAGGTATTTAATGTCCTCTTTAAGTGGCCCATCTTTCTTGTTCTACATAATGATGGCAAAACAAATTCCTGCTCATTTCATCTTTAATATATGTTTATGACTATTGGGAAAATTAATGACACTTCAGCTAGGATTTAATGTGTGTTTATTTTCTGAGCAAAGCTATCCATATTATGGATGACAATTCATGTATACGTGCATGGAATCAATTATCAGGCCTCTTCAATTTCTTTTAAATAAAAGACTACAATTCACAGGGATAAAAGGGGGGTTGAGTTTTAAGATTCTCTTTGGTCTTGCCACATCCTTTCCTTTTCTTATTTGTGTGTGTTTGTGTGTGTGTGTTGTTGTTGTTCAGTCGCCATAGCGTTACCTAGGACTTCCCTCGTGGCCCAGTGGTTAAGACTGCACTTCCCCTGTAGAGGGTATGGGTGCAATCCCTGATCTGGGAACTAAGAGCCCCATTGCTGGAGAGGGCAGGGGGTCAAAGAGACAATAGCCTTACCTAATTGGTTTATATGGGCCCCCATAGTTTGGTCATAGTTTGGCTGAGGAATTTGCTTTTAAGGAGTGAGGACAATGAAGGGAGAAGGGTGAGAGAAAAGATGAACCAGCATATGCATTAGTTTTCTGAGAAAGAGGCAGGGCTTTCCTGGAAATGGGGTGCTACCTGTTTTCTTACTTTTTAGGTCAGTGACTTCTGGTCTTGGCCACTGGTAAGTATGTCATTTAGAAAAATCACCATAGAATGAGACTCAGGCTCTGCTGGAGGTCAGATTCCTTACCATCTTCGTTTCAGCTGGTTCTGCATAGTTTTTGCGTTTCTCTTTCTATAGATTCCTTTCTTTGCTTCTAAAGCTTCCTTTCAGACCTTATGACTTAATCTGTATGCTAATTGATGTTCAAGGGAGGGGTTGACGGGTTTTGAGCAAGGGTCTAGTGGCTACTGGTAACAGTAGTACTTACGAAAATGTATGTTTACATGTATTCTTTGCCCTTCACTTCATCAATAGAAAGACTTTAAAACATCTTATATAAACAAATATATATAGATTAGACAAGGTGTTTTCATAGGATTCAAGGTTAGTAAATAATTCATTAGCATTAATATATGCTTATGAGTCATACTTGAAAACTAAACCAGCTCTTACTTAGAAATGGCAGTGGAAAATATAGGTGTAAATTTAAAGTGCTAGGATGTTAATTAACTGAAAACTAGGCATGAGAGAAGGTTGAATGAATTTGCTCTGCATTTCTTAGCAGTAGAAAATATTTATTTTATTTGCCTGAAATCACTATCAACCAAAAATTATTTATAAGCTAACAGCACTAATAGTCAACCTTTTAAAATTTTTCCACTCATTTTATAATACATTTCACTCATCATGCTTTAACTTTTCAGACCAATAATGGTGTTTGCCAGAGGGATAATGTTGCTAATTCCTTGATGTGGGGTGTTAAAAGTAGACCCTAAAATAACTATAGGGCTTACCAGGTGGCACCAGTGGTAAGGAACCCACTTGCCAATGGAGAACACATAAGAGACTTGGGTTCAATCTCTGGGTTGGGAAGATCCCCTGGAGAAGGGCATGACAACCTACTCCAGTATTCTTGCCTAGAGAATCCCATGGACAGAGGAGCCTGGCAGAGTACAATCCATGAGGTTGCAAAGGAGTAGATGGCCATTGCAGTTTTCTGGGAAAGAGGCAGGGCTTTCCTGGAAATGGGGTGCTACCTGTTTTCTTACTTTTTAGGTCAGTGACTTCTGGTCTTGGCCACTGGTAAGTATGTCATTTAGAAAAATCACCATAGAATGAGACTCAGGCTCTGCTGGAGGTCAGATTCCTTACCATCTTCGTTTCAGCTGGTTCTGCATAGTTTTTGCGTTTCTCTTTCTATAGATTCCTTTCTTTGCTTCTAAAGCTTCCTTTCAGACCTTATGACTTAATCTGTATGCTAATTGATGTTCAAGGGAGGGGTTGACGGGTTTTGAGCAAGGGTCTAGTGGCTACTGGTAACAGTAGTACTTACGAAAATGTATGTTTACATGTATTCTTTGCCCTTCACTTCATCAATAGAAAGACTTTAAAACATCTTATATAAACAAATATATATAGATTAGACAAGGTGTTTTCATAGGATTCAAGGTTAGTAAATAATTCATTAGCATTAATATATGCTTATGAGTCATACTTGAAAACTAAACCAGCTCTTACTTAGAAATGGCAGTGGAAAATATAGGTGTAAATTTAAAGTGCTAGGATGTTAATTAACTGAAAACTAGGCATGAGAGAAGGTTGAATGAATTTGCTCTGCATTTCTTAGCAGTAGAAATATTTATTTTATTTGCCTGAAATCACTATCAACCAAAAATTATTTATAAGCTAACAGCACTAATAGTCAACCTTTTAAAATTTTTCCACTCATTTTATAATACATTTCACTCATCATGCTTTAACTTTTCAGACCAATAATGGTGTTTGCCAGAGGGATAATGTTGCTAATTCCTTGATGTGGGGTGTTAAAAGTAGACCCTAAAATAACTATAGGGCTTACCAGGTGGCACCAGTGGTAAGGAACCCACTTGCCAATGGAGAACACATAAGAGACTTGGGTTCAATCTCTGGGTTGGGAAGATCCCCTGGAGAAGGGCATGACAACCTACTCCAGTATTCTTGCCTAGAGAATCCCATGGACAGAGGAGCCTGGCAGAGTACAATCCATGAGGTTGCAAAGGGTCAGACATGACTGAAGCAACTTTGCATGCACACACACAGCAACTATTACAAATTAAAAGAGATGCCATAACCCAAACTGGAAGAAGTCTCATTTTATTTCAAGCTGCTATACCAAAAGACTGAGTGACTTAAACAACAGTTTATTTTTCACAGTTCTGGAAGGTCCAAGGTGAAGGTGCTGACAGAATCCAGCGTCTGATGAGAACCCACTCCCCGGTACGCAGGTAGCCATTGTCTTGTTATGTCAATGTTATGTCCTCACCTAGCCTGTCCTTATGTGTATGTCCTCGGAGAGAGAAAACAAGCTCTCTGGCCTCCTCTGAAGCTAGTGAAGTTACTCAGTTGTGTTCAACTCTTTGCAATCCCATGTATTGTAGCCTGCCAGGCTCCTCTGTCCATGGGACTTCCCAGGCAAGAATCCCGGAGTAGGTTGCCATTGCCTTCTTTAGGGGATCTTCTTGACTCAGGGATCAAACCTGATCCCCTGCACTGCAGGCAGATTCTTTACCATCTGAGCCACCAGGGAAGGGCATTAATCCTGCTGTGGGGTCCCACCCTCATGGCCTCACCTGAGTATTTATATCCCAAAGGCTCCTCCTCCAAATACCGTCACATTGGGGATTAAGGCTTCAACATATGAATTTTGAAAGGACACAAACATTCAGTCTGTAGCAAGTGCACACATTGTGGTACCCTTGGGAGTATATAGAGTCAAGGGAAAAAATCAGTCTCACTTATCATCACCTGGATGTCACAAATTTGCTTCAAAGCCTGGTCCCTTCTTGACAATTTGCTCTGCATTTTTAGTAAAATATTTATTTTATTTGCCTGAAATCACTATCAACCAAAAATTATTTATAAGCTATACAGCACTAATAGTCAACCTTTTAAAATTTTTCCACTCATTTTATAATACATTTCACTCATCATGCTTTAACTTTTCAGACCAATAATGGTGTTTGCCAGAGGGATAATGTTGCTAATTCCTTGATGTGGGGTGTTAAAAGTAGACCCTAAAATAACTATAGGGCTTACCAGGTGGCACCAGTGGTAAGGAACCCACTTGCCAATGGAGAACACATAAGAGACTTGGGTTCAATCTCTGGGTTGGGAAGATCCCCTGGAGAAGGGCATGACAACCTACTCCAGTATTCTTGCCTAGAGAATCCCATGGACAGAGGAGCCTGGCAGAGTACAATCCATGAGGTTGCAAAGGGTCAGACATGACTGAAGCAACTTTGCATGCACACACACAGCAACTATTACAAATTAAAAGAGATGCCATAACCCAAACTGGAAGAAGTCTCATTTTATTTCAAGCTGCTATACCAAAAGACTGAGTGACTTAAACAACAGTTTATTTTTCACAGTTCTGGAAGGTCCAAGGTGAAGGTGCTGACAGAATCCAGCGTCTGATGAGAACCCACTCCCTGGTACGCAGGTAGCCATTGTCTTGTTATGTCAATGTTATGTCCTCACCTAGCCTGTCCTTATGTGTATGTCCTCGGAGAGAGAAAACAAGCTCTCTGGCCTCCTCTGAAGCTAGTGAAGTTACTCAGTTGTGTTCAACTCTTTGCAATCCCATGTATTGTAGCCTGCCAGGCTCCTCTGTCCATGGGACTTCCCAGGCAAGAATCCCGGAGTAGGTTGCCATTGCCTTCTTTAGGGGATCTTCTTGACTCAGGGATCAAACCTGATCCCCTGCACTGCAGGCAGATTCTTTACCATCTGAGCCACCAGGGAAGGGCATTAATCCTGCTGTGGGGTCCCACCCTCATGGCCTCACCTGAGTATTTATATCCCAAAGGCTCCTCCTCCAAATACCGTCACATTGGGGATTAAGGCTTCAACATATGAATTTTGAAAGGACACAAACATTCAGTCTGTAGCAAGTGCACACATTGTGGTACCCTTGGGAGTATATAGAGTCAAGGGAAAAAATCAGTCTCACTTATCATCACCTGGATGTCACAAATTTGCTTCAAAGCCTGGTCCCTTCTTGACAAACTGCCAGATAATGGCATCACCCTTGTCCCAAGGTAACAAGAATAGTAAGTTATACTGACTTTGGGTCAAAAACTGTTCTAAGCACTTCACTATAGTAACTAATTTAATTTACATTTAACAATTATTAAGTATTACATAAAGTATGTACTATTATTATCCTAGATTTAATAGGTGAGTGACAGAAATGGAATTAACATGCAGGCAGTGTGGTAGCAGTTTTAAGAGTTTTAACCACAATTCCGGTCTGTGAAGCCTTCCTTGCTCCCATGCATGAATGCTAAGTCACTTCAGTCATGTTCAACTTTGTGCAACCCTATGGATTGTAGCTTGCCAGGCTCCTCTGTCCATGGGATTCTCCAGGCAAGAACACTGGAGTGGGCTGCCGTGCCTTCTTCCAGGGGATCTTCCCAACCTAGGCATCTAACCCGTGTGTCTTAAATCACCTGCATTGGGAGGAGGATTCTTTACCACTAGTACCATCTGGGAAGCCCCTCCTCACTTCCACCTGCTAGCAAGTTCTCTCCTTTTATTTCTTCTTCTCTATTCTCACTGACCTCAGTAACTCTCTTGATGAGTATGGGAGCTTCATCTCTTGTGAGAGACTGAATATATACAAATAAACAATGGCCAAACCACATGTGAAGATAGAATTCTTACCCACAGTTATAGCAGCCAGTATAGGAAACCAATCCATGAGCTTCAGAAACCAGCCCAGAATGCCAGCCTCCTATCTATAAGTCAGACTTGTAGGAAGTCAAATTGCTATCTCTAGCAATGATCCCTGCACTGCAGGCAGATTCTTTACCATCTGAGCCACCAGGGAAGGGCATTAATCCTGCTGTGGGGTCCCACCCTCATGGCCTCACCTGAGTATTTATATCCCAAAGGCTCCTCCTCCAAATACCGTCACATTGGGGATTAAGGCTTCAACATATGAATTTTGAAAGGACACAAACATTCAGTCTGTAGCAAGTGCACACATTGTGGTACCCTTGGGAGTATATAGAGTCAAGGGAAAAAATCAGTCTCACTTATCATCACCTGGATGTCACAAATTTGCTTCAAAGCCTGGTCCCTTCTTGACAAACTGCCAGATAATGGCATCACCCTTGTCCCAAGGTAACAAGAATAGTAAGTTATACTGACTTTGGGTCAAAAACTGTTCTAAGCACTTCACTATAGTAACTAATTTAATTTACATTTAACAATTATTAAGTATTACATAAAGTATGTACTATTATTATCCTAGATTTAATAGGTGAGTGACAGAAATGGAATTAACATGCAGGCAGTGTGGTAGCAGTTTTAAGAGTTTTAACCACAATTCCGGTCTGTGAAGCCTTCCTTGCTCCCATGCATGAATGCTAAGTCACTTCAGTCATGTTCAACTTTGTGCAACCCTATGGATTGTAGCTTGCCAGGCTCCTCTGTCCATGGGATTCTCCAGGCAAGAACACTGGAGTGGGCTGCCGTGCCTTCTTCCAGGGGATCTTCCCAACCTAGGCATCTAACCCGTGTGTCTTAAATCACCTGCATTGGGAGGAGGATTCTTTACCACTAGTACCATCTGGGAAGCCCCTCCTCACTTCCACCTGCTAGCAAGTTCTCTCCTTTTATTTCTTCTTCTCTATTCTCACTGACCTCAGTAACTCTCTTGATGAGTATGGGAGCTTCATCTCTTGTGAGAGACTGAATATATACAAATAAACAATGGCCAAACCACATGTGAAGATAGAATTCTTACCCACAGTTATAGCAGCCAGTATAGGAAACCAATCCATGAGCTTCAGAAACCAGCCCAGAATGCCAGCCTCCTATCTATAAGTCAGACTTGTAGGAAGTCAAATTGCTATCTCTAGCAATGATCCAGGCAGCCCAACAAAAACTTCTGTAACAATAACCCAAAACATCCAGGACTGGGTGAATAACTGACAACTTCCCTAATTTTTGTCCCTACTTCCAACTCAGGATCAACCAGAGAAAGTCAAATATGCACTGCTGACAAGTCACATAGATGCTTCTAGGTAGGCTGCCGACATTCTCCAGCTAGGGCACACCTAAACCTTCCCCTTTTTCTATTATAAATTTTCTCACTTCTCTACCTCCCTGTGTCTCTGCCAAGACTTTCTTGCTACAGCAAGCTCTGAACAAACAGCCATTGACTGCTCCAATTTGGCTGTTCTCTGCCTGTGTCACACTGGCCTCCTCCACACCTTCCCCTCTTTAGCGTAGAGACAATCTAGCCCACTGACTGAGTTGTGGGAAGAGACTGGACCACAGAAATCTGCATGGGGACTTGAGCTGTGTTTCAAGGGGAAGCATGATTCAAAAAGCTCAGCAGGAGGCTGGGATGAGCTGGCAGAGAGAATGGTGTTGGCAGAGGAGAAAGAGGGTCTCATTGGAACTTAAGAGGAAAGCTGATTCTCAGGCCCCGCCTCTACTGAATCAGATTTGGTAGAGATGAAGCCCAGCAGTGGTTTAAGAAGCTGTCAGATTACTTTGACGCACACCAGAGTTTAAGAACCACGGCACCACACTAGCGCTGGCTAGTACACTATGTTGGAATGAAAAAAAAAAAAAAAAAAAAAAAAAAACAGCTATAGCTCCGCAGGGAACTGGTCCGGAGACCAGACATCAAGTGGCAACATCTTAAATTAATTTTTTCCATGATTATGATGACTTTGAGAGTTTTGTGGAGTACTGGTCAGGTATTTCCTTCCATTAGGATTTGTCTGGCATTTTCTCATGATTAGACAGGGGTCAAGAGTTTGGGGAAAGAAGACCACAGAGGCACAGTGCCACGTTCATCTCATCTTTCCGAGGGTACATACATCCAACATGATTTGTCTTTGTTGATGTTGACCTTGATCACCTGGCTAAGGCAATATGGGTCAGGTTCTAAAAAATTCTTATGCAGTTGAATTTTGAGATCCTCCAATGTTCCAAGAAAGATCCAAGCTGCTTAGCTTGGCCTGGGAAGTCCACAGAGGGCACACCCCTCCCTGGGTCTTCCCCTTCATCACATCATTTCCTAATTTGTACTCTAGGCGGCATAAATAATAAACTACTTGAGGTCAACTGTTCACCAAACACTCCCTCCAAAAAACACAAATATGCACTGCTGACAAGTCACATAGATGCTTCTAGGTAGGCTGCCGACATTCTCCAGCTAGGGCACACCTAAACCTTCCCCTTTTTCTATTATAAATTTTCTCACTTCTCTACCTCCCTGTGTCTCTGCCAAGACTTTCTTGCTACAGCAAGCTCTGAACAAACAGCCATTGACTGCTCCAATTTGGCTGTTCTCTGCCTGTGTCACACTGGCCTCCTCCACACCTTCCCCTCTTTAGCGTAGAGACAATCTAGCCCACTGACTGAGTTGTGGGAAGAGACTGGACCACAGAAATCTGCATGGGGACTTGAGCTGTGTTTCAAGGGGAAGCATGATTCAAAAAGCTCAGCAGGAGGCTGGGATGAGCTGGCAGAGAGAATGGTGTTGGCAGAGGAGAAAGAGGGTCTCATTGGAACTTAAGAGGAAAGCTGATTCTCAGGCCCCGCCTCTACTGAATCAGATTTGGTAGAGATGAAGCCCAGCAGTGGTTTAAGAAGCTGTCAGATTACTTTGACGCACACCAGAGTTTAAGAACCACGGCACCACACTAGCGCTGGCTAGTACACTATGTTGGAATGAAAAAAAAAAAAAAAAAAAAACAGCTATAGCTCCGCAGGGAACTGGTCCGGAGACCAGACATCAAGTGGCAACATCTTAAATTAATTTTTTCCATGATTATGATGACTTTGAGAGTTTTGTGGAGTACTGGTCAGGTATTTCCTTCCATTAGGATTTGTCTGGCATTTTCTCATGATTAGACAGGGGTCAAGAGTTTGGGGAAAGAAGACCACAGAGGCACAGTGCCACGTTCATCTCATCTTTCCGAGGGTACATACATCCAACATGATTTGTCTTTGTTGATGTTGACCTTGATCACCTGGCTAAGGCAATATGGGTCAGGTTCTAAAAAATTCTTATGCAGTTGAATTTTGAGATCCTCCAATGTTCCAAGAAAGATCCAAGCTGCTTAGCTTGGCCTGGGAAGTCCACAGAGGGCACACCCCTCCCTGGGTCTTCCCCTTCATCACATCATTTCCTAATTTGTACTCTAGGCGGCATAAATAATAAACTACTTGAGGTCAACTGTCCTCACTCCCCCACACACACCCAGAATGCCATCTCTTTCCTTCTTCAGAGAAGATATATAGTTAGACTCCAACTTCTGTACATCTGCTTCTCCTTGTTCTCATGGTCTCTCATCTCTCACTCCTCTCCTCAATCCTATTACTAACTCTGTTTGATGGAAATGAACAGTTTATAAAGTTCTCTCCCACTAAAATGTCAGGTTTGCAAGAACAAGGACTTTGAAGTGTTCATCCTGAACCAATAACACAGCAGTCAGTCAATAGGTACTTGTTAAATTATGTGCCAAACACAAACCTTACCATTATAACTATCAAAGAAAATCACTCATCTTTTGAAGGTCCATTTTTTCCTACTTCAATTGATGAAATTAAATAATTTCAAGTGTCAAGTAAAAGGTGTCTAAAAGAGCCAACAATTCTCAGTGCTGTGTACCTCAGCAATAGAACCATGCATTGCCATTAATCCTCTTAATCGTCTGTTCTTCCTCCCAGTCTGTTCTTACAGCCAAAGATTTTCTCCCCAAAACATAAAACATTCAGGAGGCTCCTGTTGTCATGATTAATTCTGGTCTCACTTCCTTATATTTCAGAAGAGGAGGGAGGCAGATGTGGTCACGTGAGCAGTGGGGTGGTTTCACTGGTGGTGGCTGTCACCTAGTTGAATCGGGAGCATCGATCAGCGTGGTGCCCTTTAGAGTCTGCCCTCCAAGGTTACATCCAAACCACCTTAATGGGGCAGCGTAAAGGACAGAGACAGCATCTTTGCTGGCAGTGGCTTCATCTGTCATGTTCCTAACCAGCAAATAGAGACTGATGAAGGTGCTGGGCCACAGCTGGGTGGGGGTGGCGAGGCGTGGGAGTGTGCTGGTGATATTCTGCTTGCTTTGCTCAATGCCTCTCTCATCTGGCTCCAAACATTTCCTCTGAGGTGTTTGGTTTGGGAGGCAAATATTGATATTTGCTGCCACTGACTTTTTCATTAAATGCTTGGCTCCTTGATATGTATTCTTTTTTTTTTTTTTAAAGATTTATTTATTTATTTATTTATTTTGGGCAGGGATCAGGTTGGGGAGGGAGGGGAGCAGGCGGGCCACTTCTATTGGTCTTTCATTTCTCTATTTTCATCCTTCTTTGTTCTTTGGCTCCTCTGGGTCTCCCATCGCGGTGGCGTCTGTCGTTGCAGAGAGCTGGCTCTGGGCGCATGCGCTCCAGAGCTCCGGCTCGGTAATTGGACACATCGGTCCAGCCTCTCCGCTGCACGTGGGATCTTCCCAGGCCAGGGCCCGAACCGGCGCCCCTTGCACTGCAAGGCGGTGTCCTTACCCACTGGACCACCAGGGGAAGCCCCAGAGCTTTCTTTCCAGATCTTTCCTGGCCGAGCCAAAGGCTGTACTGGGCTGGGAAGGCTATGTGGCTCACAGAGGCATCCAACCTGGAGACCACTCCTCCTGCTGCTATCTCTCCTTGAGTCTCCTGGAAGGTTGCAAGCGCTCTTTGGCCATTTTTCTCCCAGCTGAGTATGCCAGAGCCTCTCTTCAAAGACCCAGACTTAGGCTTTGCTCATGAATTCTACCCACACAGCTCATGTGAGTAGAAAAGTGAGTCATTCTGTATGGAGGGCTCTGGCTCTGGCTCTGGTTTCCAAACCTGCAGCCCCCCGTACCTGGGACTTGACCTACACAGCTACCCACTCCCCACCCTCCACTTCCTGGAGGAAAGAGCTTTTCTTAATCATGCAACAGTGCTTTGCAGGTTTGAAAAAGCTTCATGCATCTGCATTATGTTAGGCCTTTAAAGATGGTGATGAGATAACAGGATGATTCCTGCGATCAATATTTTCTGATCAGAAAAATACCAAACCTGCTGAAAGGCTCTGTGGGTGGATGCCCCCTCTGAGCATCTGCCCACCATGGTCTCTAGAGCTCACCTGCTTCTCTTCTCCAGGTACTTGAGGTGTAATTCATTGGTTTTCAACCCCTGCCACACATTAGAAGCAGTAGGGAGATTTTGACGTATAATTCTCTTCCAGGAATTTTTATGTAGTTGGTCTAGGATGGAGTTCTGGCAACAGCAGTTTTTGAGAGCTCCCCAGACAATCCTAACTGAAGCCATGGCTGTGAACCACTGAATGCTATCCTTCCCAGATCCTTTTCAGGAGCAGAGAACTGTCTCTTAGTTAATCAATCCTCCCAAGTCATTAGTGACACTTAGACCCTCTCTGCTTCCTTCATTAGAAGCTAGAACTTTTCAAACTAATACAGCTTTTTTCTTAAGTGACTTGCCCAGTTCCTGTATTTGGTGATTCCCCATCCTCTTAACCTCAAATGTATTTTAGACAGAATTGGGACTTATGTCCTACTTGGAAGCTGAAAATGCCAGCTACTCCATTCCTAGCCTCACTTGCAGTGAGACATGGTCAGGTGACATAGGCACCAATTAGCCCCATGCTCCTGGCCGTTGACCTGGGAGCCATTAAAGCAAAAGAGGAAGGACTGAGAATCATCATCTGGTGAAGTGGTAGCAGAGTCTGGGGCCAGTGGCAGCAGGGCGCAAGCTGCACATCTGATGCCTGGCAGCTGCCGAGCAGTGTACCCCCTAGTCTGTCCGCCAGGATGACTCTGGATCTTGGTCATGGCTGCAGAGCCTCAAACCTGGTTCTCTCCATGATTGTATGAGCATGCAGCATCCATCTGAGAAATTCCTTTCCAGGGTCAGTCTCTGTTTTTACGACTATGACTCCTGTTGTCCTTTCATAGGGGATATAACAAGCTCTTCTCAGAGGAAAGTTGCCTGTCTGGGAATGAGAATTGTATTCCCTATCCCTCTGATACAAATCTAGAGATCAGATTTGAAACTTCTATTTCAATTTAATTTTCAGTCTTCCAGCTCGATGAATAGACAATACAGCCAATTAACTTTTGATTTTTATCCTCCACTGAGGACAGAATTCAGGTTAAGCCACCCCCGGCAGCCTCTGCCTCTGTGGCGCCATTGCCCTTGGTGTGTATCACTAGGGGAGGCGTCATCAAAGCCGAGGCCCCGTTGGGTGGACTTTACACTCCATCTGCACTGCACAAACTGTAGAAATAACCCTCTCTTTTCTAAAACCATGGGTGAGAGTTACTAAAGGTCTTTACTCAGTTTAATAAGTCTGACCACTGCATGAGGTTCTGTCAGTGCATGTTCCCCCAGAGTACCGTAGAACTGGGGGCAGCCATGGCTGTGGTGTGGAGGGTGTGGAGAGGAACTTCGGTCACGGGTACTCTGGCGTATCTCAAAGCCTTCCTCCTTCCAGGCTTTGGTGATGGTTGGATCATACATGATACAGGATAAATCTTCATAAAATCAGTTCTTTTGGGAAAGCAGCCTTTCACAACAAACAGGAGCGATTTTGTGCTCACATCCCACTGAAGCACCTTCATTCCAGTGCTGGGATAAATTACCAGTTTACAACTCAAATATCTAACACATTCTCAAGATGCAACACACATATATTGATCCCCGTTAAGAAAGCTAAAAGTGAGACATTCTGTGGTTAAGTCTCCAAAATCCTTGCATTTTCTTTTGCAGATTTCTTTAGGAAGTTTAGTAGAAGCTGGTATAAAAAAAAATCTGCTCTAGTGACAGAAGTTCTGTGTTTCTCTGGAGTATTGGCAGGCATTTGTAATTCCCATAATTCTAGGAAATACTATTTTCTCAGAGATTTTGGTTTCTGGGTATTATGACTAAATGATTATATTCCCCCTGAATTCACATGTTGAAGTCTTAAATCCAAATGTGATGGTATTTAGATAAAGGGTCTTTGGGGTTACTTAGGGTTTCTCTAGTGGCTCAGACAGTAAAGAATCTGCCTGCAATGTAGGAGACGTGGGTTCTATCCCTGGATTGAGAACATCCCCTGGAGGAAGGCATGGCCATGCACTCCAGTATTCTTGTCTCGAGAATTCCTATGGATAGAGAAACATGGCAGGCTCAGTCCATGGGGTCCAGAGAGTCAGACAGGACTGAGTGACTAAGCACAACACAGGGTTAGATTAAGCCATGGGGGTAGAACCTTCATGATGGAATTAGTGGCCTTATAAAAAGAGATAAAAGCCAAAAGAAAAAGAGAAAAAGGAATCACTCTGTCCATCATATGAGGACACAACAAGAAGGCTACCATTAATAAGCCAGGAAGAGGGTCCTCAACAGAACTCGACTGAGCTGGTACCCTGATCTCAGACTTTCAGAATCCAGAACTAGGAGAAAATAGGTTTCTCTTGTTTCTAAAACCATGGGTGAGAGTTACTAAAGGTCTTTACTCAGTTTAATAAGTCTGACCACTGCATGAGGTTCTGTCAGTGCATGTTCCCCCAGAGTACCGTAGAACTGGGGGCAGCCATGGCTGTGGTGTGGAGGTGTGGAGAGGAACTTGGTCACGGGTACTCTGGC
This sequence comes from Tragulus kanchil, assembly GCA_022376925.1. Taxonomy (NCBI): domain Eukaryota; kingdom Metazoa; phylum Chordata; class Mammalia; order Artiodactyla; family Tragulidae; genus Tragulus; species Tragulus kanchil. The sequence goes on along the minus strand of JAIOJX010000003.1, from coordinate 67,114,928 downwards.
GTATCTCAAAGCCTTCCTCCTTCCAGGCTTTGGTGATGGTTGGATCATACATGATACAGGATAAATCTTCATAAAATCAGTTCTTTTGGGAAAGCAGCCTTTCACAACAAACAGGAGCGATTTTGTGCTCACATCCCACTGAAGCACCTTCATTCCAGTGCTGGGATAAATTACCAGTTTACAACTCAAATATCTAACACATTCTCAAGATGCAACACACATATATTGATCCCCGTTAAGAAAGCTAAAAGTGAGACATTCTGTGGTTAAGTCTCCAAAATCCTTGCATTTTCTTTTGCAGATTTCTTTAGGAAGTTTAGTAGAAGCTGGTATAAAAAAAAATCTGCTCTAGTGACAGAAGTTCTGTGTTTCTCTGGAGTATTGGCAGGCATTTGTAATTCCCATAATTCTAGGAAATACTATTTTCTCAGAGATTTTGGTTTCTGGGTATTATGACTAAATGATTATATTCCCCCTGAATTCACATGTTGAAGTCTTAAATCCAAATGTGATGGTATTTAGATAAAGGGTCTTTGGGGTTACTTAGGGTTTCTCTAGTGGCTCAGACAGTAAAGAATCTGCCTGCAATGTAGGAGACGTGGGTTCTATCCCTGGATTGAGAACATCCCCTGGAGGAAGGCATGGCCATGCACTCCAGTATTCTTGTCTCGAGAATTCCTATGGATAGAGAAACATGGCAGGCTCAGTCCATGGGGTCCAGAGAGTCAGACAGGACTGAGTGACTAAGCACAACACAGGGTTAGATTAAGCCATGGGGGTAGAACCTTCATGATGGAATTAGTGGCCTTATAAAAAGAGATAAAAGCCAAAAGAAAAAGAGAAAAAGGAATCACTCTGTCCATCATATGAGGACACAACAAGAAGGCTACCATTAATAAGCCAGGAAGAGGGTCCTCAACAGAACTCGACTGAGCTGGTACCCTGATCTCAGACTTTCAGAATCCAGAACTAGGAGAAAATAGGTTTCTCTTGTTTAACCCACCTGGTCTGTGGTATTTGTTATGGAAGCCTGAGCAGACTAATAATACTCTGGATGAAGATATGATAGACAGATGGCCTTGGGGTACAAAAAATGGTCTCATGGAGAGAAAGTGTACGTTGATGCTTACAGAAGAAATGTAGACTTCATGCTCCTTAAGGGTGTAGATTGTCTTCTTTAAGTATCTGAATCCCTAGCAACTGGACCAATGGAGATATTCAACAAGTATTTGTGAATTAACCAGTAGATTAGTGTGTGGACAGCTGGATGGAACAAATCAGAGAATAAGAGAAGGAATGGAGAAAATAAGACTGACCCTTGCAGGAATGTAATTAAAAGATGAGTTGAAAAATGCCTCTTATGGACTTTGATGACAGTTTTAGAGACCAAAGCCAAGCGTTTTCATGTCCAGGACTTTGCACGTTTTGATAAATCAGGAAGATTACTAGGTCAGGAGACAATAAAGCTAAGATTCTTAGGTCTGCCTCTTCCTTTCCTATGTCCTTACCCATTCATTTCATCTCCCAGTACTTCTGTTTCCATATTCATAAAACAACTGAGATAAGTTAGCTAATGTCTCAGATTTCTTCCAACATTAATGTCCCTAGATTGTATTAGCAACTGAAAATGCAAACTTGCAGAAAATATGTTATTAGAAATTAGTATCATCATTTGGGGTTTCCATTTACATATGTATTACTTTTAATCATTTCTGCTAGAGACTTGACTTTTTAAAATACTCAGTTTGCCTTTGAAATATAACCATTAGCACTATTCATCTGGAAAAGAAAGAACTAATAGTGCCTACCATAGGGAAGGGAGAGTCTTTTCAATAAATGATAGTAGAACAACTGTGTATCTATATGGAAATATATGAATTTTGAAACTTACTTCATGTGGTAGTTCCAAATATATGTCCACCATTTGATATTCCTCCATTAAAAAGGTGTAAATTAATTCCTCCTCCCCTGAAAATAGACTGGATTTAGAGACTCACTTCTAATCCTAACATAATTAAGCAGAAATGCTGGTGTATAGCTTTGGACTCTAGGATATAAAAGACACCTTGATCTCCTCCTTCTTTATTCACCCCAGTGAATTTGATTCAAAATGAATACTACCCACCTCTTTGTCCTTTTTTTTTGCCTCTAAGTCATCATTTATTTTTCATCCGTCATTATTCTTTGGCATGTGTGCACCTCCCATTGCAGCAGCCTTTCTCACTGCAGAGCACTGGCTACAGGCACATGCGCTCCAGAGCACCGGCTCACAATTGGACACACCAGCCCAGCCATTCCTCGGAACACAGGATCTTTTCAGGCCAGGGATCGAACCAGTGCCCCTTGCACTGCAAGGCAGACTCTCCACCCACTGGACCACCAGGGAAGCCCTCATCTTTTTGTCTTTAATTATGATGATCTGATGTTATAGACTTGTAATCATGCGATAGAAGACTCCCTGTCACGTGGAGAGGCCTATATGACCTGGAAGTCCATCATTTAGAAACAGAGAAGGTAGAAGTGAGTAATTTCTTTTTCCAAATGTTTAGCTGTATGTGGATTCATTACCCATGCATTTCAAGTGGTGAAGCAGTTAATAAATAGTAATTTCTTTATACTTCTTTCACACGTAGTAATGCTATGCATGGTATGTTAATAGCCCAGCTGACAGCTGGCCACTGTAAGTGGACGTCTTCCACTTTGGGCTTGTTTCTTTAATCATTTTATTTATTTATCTTTGGCTGTACTGGATCCTTGTTGCTGCACAGGCTTTTGCCTAGTTATGGTGAGTGGGGGTTATTCTTCATTGTAGTGTATGGGCTGCTTATTGCAGTGGGCTTCAGTAGTTGCTGCACATGATCTCAGTGGCTGTGGCTCCCAGGCTCTGGAGTACAGACTTGATATCTGTGGCACACGGGCTCAGTTGCTCTTCAGCATGTGGGATCTTCCTGGACCAGGGATAGCATCTGTGTATGCAGCATTGGCAGGTGGGTTCTTTACCGCTGAGCCACCAGGGACGCTCTTGACTCTGGGTTTTAGGAGCTGTTCTGCTTTCCTTATCTTGGAGCTTGTGTCCTGTAAAACCCCTCCACAACTCAGGTTATCTCCTAGAAATGAAACATACTGAAGGCTTTGTTGCTTTTGCTCGTCTCTTCCTCAGAAAGACGATCTGAACCATTTTATGGTCTTGGTTTTTCTTTCATAGCTTTTCAACTTTTCTCGTTTCAGCTCTTCTGAAACGTAAGAGTATTTCTGCTCTATCTGAAGCAGCCATCCACTGCTTCTCATCCTCTAAGGTCCATTGCATGATTTTTTTCCCCTTGTAGCTCCCATGTTTTTAAAAGAATTTACATAGCAAACTGTATCTCTTAAGAAACAAATGCTACCTTTGCCCGGTTTGGAGGACTAAAGGCATGCAGGACTGGACCTCCATGAGTCACGCTGGTTAGAATGAGGGTTCCGAAGTCAGATTGGCTGGATATTGACTCCACTATCTACTACTAATGTGATTATGAAAACTATAGATCTTCCCAGAGTCTGTTCTTTTTCTTCTAGAAAATGAGGATGATAATAATTTAGTAGTGCCTATTTTGTGGAATTGTTATGAAGATTAAATGAGATAATTCATGAAAGTCCTTCCACCTAGGACCTGGCAAGAAGAGAACCATATAAGGCGGACTGTAAGCTAGTGAAGCTTCTGATTGGAATGGGCGGCTTTAATGTGCTTTTAAGAACAATGGTCTTCACAATAGTCACAACTCCCACAGATTTAGTAGCTACTACATACTGGACACTGCAGATAGAATTCCATTTGATTTCACAACAGTCCAGTTTGGTAGGTGTTATTCCCCCTTTCCCAGTGGGGAAACTTGAAATCAGAGAAGTTAATACCTTGAGGAAGGCCGCACAGTGGGAAAATGGCAGAGGTGCAAGTTGAACCCCAATTTTTCTGGCTTTTAAATGCATCCACCCTTTTTATGCACCTAGAGTCTGTCATACAGAGTGAAGTAAGTCAGAAGGAGTAAAACAAATATCATATATTAACACATATATGTGGAATCTAGAAGTTGCTCTTCAGCATGTGGGATCTTCCTGGACCAGGGATAGCATCTGTGTATGCAGCATTGGCAGGTGGGTTCTTTACCGCTGAGCCACCAGGGACGCTCTTGACTCTGGGTTTTAGGAGCTGTTCTGCTTTCCTTATCTTGGAGCTTGTGTCCTGTAAAACCCCTCCACAACTCAGGTTATCTCCTAGAAATGAAACATACTGAAGGCTTTGTTGCTTTTGCTCGTCTCTTCCTCAGAAAGACGATCTGAACCATTTTATGGTCTTGGTTTTTCTTTCATAGCTTTTCAACTTTTCTCGTTTCAGCTCTTCTGAAACGTAAGAGTATTTCTGCTCTATCTGAAGCAGCCATCCACTGCTTCTCATCCTCTAAGGTCCATTGCATGATTTTTTTCCCCTTGTAGCTCCCATGTTTTTAAAAGAATTTACATAGCAAACTGTATCTCTTAAGAAACAAATGCTACCTTTGCCCGGTTTGGAGGACTAAAGGCATGCAGGACTGGACCTCCATGAGTCACGCTGGTTAGAATGAGGGTTCCGAAGTCAGATTGGCTGGATATTGACTCCACTATCTACTACTAATGTGATTATGAAAACTATAGATCTTCCCAGAGTCTGTTCTTTTTCTTCTAGAAAATGAGGATGATAATAATTTAGTAGTGCCTATTTTGTGGAATTGTTATGAAGATTAAATGAGATAATTCATGAAAGTCCTTCCACCTAGGACCTGGCAAGAAGAGAACCATATAAGGCGGACTGTAAGCTAGTGAAGCTTCTGATTGGAATGGGCGGCTTTAATGTGCTTTTAAGAACAATGGTCTTCACAATAGTCACAACTCCCACAGATTTAGTAGCTACTACATACTGGACACTGCAGATAGAATTCCATTTGATTTCACAACAGTCCAGTTTGGTAGGTGTTATTCCCCCTTTCCCAGTGGGGAAACTTGAAATCAGAGAAGTTAATACCTTGAGGAAGGCCGCACAGTGGGAAAATGGCAGAGGTGCAAGTTGAACCCCAATTTTTCTGGCTTTTAAATGCATCCACCCTTTTTATGCACCTAGAGTCTGTCATACAGAGTGAAGTAAGTCAGAAGGAGTAAAACAAATATCATATATTAACACATATATGTGGAATCTAGAAAAATGCTACAGAGGAACCTATTTGCAGGGAAGGAATAGAGACACAGATGTAGAGAACAGATGTGTGAACACAGTGGATGGGAGAATAGGATGAACTGGGGAGTTGGGATTGACATAAACACATTACCATATATCAAACAGATAATTAGTGGAACCTCCTATAAAGTATAGTGATTCTGCTTAGTGCTCTGTGATGACCTAGATGGGTGGAATGAGGAATGGGGAGCGTGGTTCAAGAGGGAGGGCAATATATGTGTACACATTGCTGGTTCACTTTGTTATAGAGCAGAAACTAACACAACATTGTAAAGCAACTGTAACACAATTAAAAAAAAAAAGGTATCCATCCTTTTGGGCTTCCCTGGTGGTCCAGTGGGTAAAGAGTCTGCCTTGCAGTGCAGGGGGCACAAGTTCAATCCTTGGCCCGGGAAGATCCCACATGCCACAGAGCAGCTGGACCGGCATGTCCAATTACAAGCCGGCGTGCTCTGCAACGAGAGAGGCTACTGCAATAGGACGTCCACACAGGCCAGAGAATAAAGATGGATGGAAAAAAGAAACAAAAAAAACAATAAGAGAGGTCAAATTTTTTTTTTTTTAAGTTGTGAAAAAAAGGGACTTCCCTGGTGGTCCAGTGGTTAGGCTCTGTGTTCCCAATGAAGGGGGCCTGGGTTCGATCCCTGGTCAGGGAACTAGATCCCACATGCCAAAGCTAAGACCCAGTGTAGCCAAATAAATAAATAACTTAAAAAAATAATAATAATAATAATTAAAAGTTGTGAAAAAAAAATTACCCATCCTTTCTATATTCTGTAATAAAATAAAATTGTGTTTTCTATCCCCAAATAAAATTCCAGCCCACAGCCAAGAAAGGCATTGTTTAGTTAGGCTCCATTATCTGGTTTCACACAAACAGGCTGATTCCATGAAGCATTCCGAAGTCTTGAAAACAGTGCTAGTACTACACCCCTACACACACATACACATGCATATGAACTGCTTCATCAAAGGTCTCTAGGGGATCAGCTGATCTAGTTGGATTCAAACCAGTGTCCACAGATTCTCACCCTGGCAGCGAAATCAGGAAATACAAACTCAAACATTCTGCACCATTGGCTTCTCAAGGTGCAATTAGAGTCTGAGGGCGATAGGGAAGCACCCCAGAGGCATTTCCGTGACAAGTTAGTCAAGACTACAGTGACTGGTGCAGTGCTAGTCAGGGTCTCCCACAGGGAGCAAGAATGTGGGTTGAAAGAGAATTGACTATGTTCATGATCTCATGTTTGACTTTGTATTTTTTTAATACAAATTATTTTTGACTGTGACCGGAGACTGGATACATGGTTTATAAAAAGGAAGAATCATCTTCTCCAGAAGCCAGATTTGCTTCTTAGAGGCTTTGGAATGACTTTTAAATTTTTCAGAGCAATAGTCAGTGTGTCTCTGAGCATCTGCTTTTAACATTTCAACTTCCCTCAAAAGAATAAAATTTCAATAAAAAAAAAAAAAGTCAGAAAAATCAATGAGGCTCCAAACGAAGTGTATTTTTTTGACATACACTCTCAGAGGCCCGAGGTGGAGCACAGGATGCCTGAGCTGCTGTCATTTAAAGCTTTTGAAAACAGGCAGCTAATTAATACACAGATGAGATGAACATTTTACATTATTCATCAATGCAAAGGAAGGTATGCTGTGAATAATAAAGCAGTGGGACTCCTGGTGTGGTCAAATACAGCCTCTTTCCCTGACAGATTAGGCAATATCTTGAGAAGTAAGGCAGAGCATCCCTGGTACTGAGCAACTGCCGGGTCTTGTTAGCATTGACACATAAGGAAAGAAAGAAGAGTGGAAGAAAGAATTCAACACAGCCCAGCCAGTCTAGATGAAAGCCCTGCCACCCTAAAACTTTACCAATTAGAAAATAGGATTGTGGTCCTTAATTATAAACTATCCACAACAAGTAAAATTGCAACAATCATTTGCCAGGAAAACCTACCTCTTGAAAACAGTGCTAGTACTACACCCCTACACACACATACACATGCATATGAACTGCTTCATCAAAGGTCTCTAGGGGATCAGCTGATCTAGTTGGATTCAAACCAGTGTCCACAGATTCTCACCCTGGCAGCGAAATCAGGAAATACAAACTCAAACATTCTGCACCATTGGCTTCTCAAGGTGCAATTAGAGTCTGAGGGCGATAGGGAAGCACCCCAGAGGCATTTCCGTGACAAGTTAGTCAAGACTACAGTGACTGGTGCAGTGCTAGTCAGGGTCTCCCACAGGGAGCAAGAATGTGGGTTGAAAGAGAATTGACTATGTTCATGATCTCATGTTTGACTTTGTATTTTTTTAATACAAATTATTTTTGACTGTGACCGGAGACTGGATACATGGTTTATAAAAAGGAAGAATCATCTTCTCCAGAAGCCAGATTTGCTTCTTAGAGGCTTTGGAATGACTTTTAAATTTTTCAGAGCAATAGTCAGTGTGTCTCTGAGCATCTGCTTTTAACATTTCAACTTCCCTCAAAAGAATAAAATTTCAATAAAAAAAAAAAAGTCAGAAAAATCAATGAGGCTCCAAACGAAGTGTATTTTTTTGACATACACTCTCAGAGGCCCGAGGTGGAGCACAGGATGCCTGAGCTGCTGTCATTTAAAGCTTTTGAAAACAGGCAGCTAATTAATACACAGATGAGATGAACATTTTACATTATTCATCAATGCAAAGGAAGGTATGCTGTGAATAATAAAGCAGTGGGACTCCTGGTGTGGTCAAATACAGCCTCTTTCCCTGACAGATTAGGCAATATCTTGAGAAGTAAGGCAGAGCATCCCTGGTACTGAGCAACTGCCGGGTCTTGTTAGCATTGACACATAAGGAAAGAAAGAAGAGTGGAAGAAAGAATTCAACACAGCCCAGCCAGTCTAGATGAAAGCCCTGCCACCCTAAAACTTTACCAATTAGAAAATAGGATTGTGGTCCTTAATTATAAACTATCCACAACAAGTAAAATTGCAACAATCATTTGCCAGGAAAACCTACCTCTGGAGAACAGGTCACTGATGTGCCTCCTGTCCCTGAAGGAAACCATCAGGAAACTGGCTGAGGAAAGAGCAAGGCTTTGCTAAGCACGTGGGTCACAGAATCAACCTTACACGCAAGCCTGGGACATTGTTCTTTCCTGCCTGAAGGAGCTGAAGATCTCGTAGAACGCTCACAAGCAAGAAAAGAGAAGATATTAGTAATTCCACACCGCCGTGTGTGGCAGGGACAGAAAGCACAGTAGAGAGGAAGCAAGATGGTATGTGCCAGGGGGCTTCCCTGGTGGTCCAGTGGGTAAGGACACCTCCTTGCAGTGCAAGGGGCGCCGGTTCAATCCCTGACCTGGGAAGATCCCACGTGCCACGGAGCGGCTGGACTGATGTGTCCAACTACTGAGCAGGAGCTCTGGAGCGCATGTGCCCAGGGCCAGTGCTCTGCAACAGCAGAGGCTGCTGCGATGGGAGGCCCACCCGGGCCAAAGAACAAGGATGAATGAAAATAAATAGATGAAATATCAACAGAAGTGGCCAAAAAAAAAAAAGATGGTACATGCCAGACTTACCGGAAAACACGGCCGTGCTCTTGTCAACCCTCACCCCTCAGCCTCTGACTTTGAGACAGCTTCCCTCATCTCTTGAAAATTCATGAGGTTCAGATTGCATCTTGCTCCCATTCTTAAAAAGCACATCCTGGTCTCTTAGTCCCTCTTCCAAGATCATTCCAGTCTTCTTACTCATAAAAGTCTTCACTGAATCATTCCACAAGCATGCACTGTTTTCTTTCAATGTCTCAGAACCCTCATAGGGTACCAGGAGAATAAGTTTACTGGGATGAGGGGAGAGAGACAGGAGGAAATGGCAGTCCCACAAGATAAGATCTAGAGTAGAGATACCCAGAGTATGCTCTAGAAGCACAGGAGAAGTGCCCTTAAACCAAGCCCCCCTATACCGTGTCCTAAAGGACTAGTAGAAAGCAGTCAGAGTGAGAAGACAGAGGAGTCCCAGGCAGAGGTGAGAGGGCATTCCAGGCAGAGGCGACAATGTGGTTCCTGCAAGGTAGACTGTCCAATGCAACTCTGACATCATATCATTATTATCCCAGTAAGTCAGCAGGCTGCCATCATTCATGTTTCATATTTTGTAAGCAAGTGCTTTCTGTGAAGTGGCAGGTATCCACTTTTCACACTGGGAAAACCCTGCAAGCCTGGGACATTGTTCTTTCCTGCCTGAAGGAGCTGAAGATCTCGTAGAACGCTCACAAGCAAGAAAGAGAAGATATTAGTAATTCCACACCGCGTGTGTGGCAGGGACAGAAAGCACAGTAGAGAGGAAGCAAGATGGTATGTGCCAGGGGGCTTCCCTGGTGGTCCAGTGGGTAAGGACACCTCCTTGCAGTGCAAGGGGCGCCGGTTCAATCCCTGACCTGGGAAGATCCCACGTGCCACGGAGCGGCTGGACTGATGTGTCCAACTACTGAGCAGGAGCTCTGGAGCGCATGTGCCCAGGGCCAGTGCTCTGCAACAGCAGAGGCTGCTGCGATGGGAGGCCCACCCGGGCCAAAGAACAAGGATGAATGAAAATAAATAGATGAAATATCAACAGAAGTGGCCAAAAAAAAAAAAGATGGTACATGCCAGACTTACCGGAAAACACGGCCGTGCTCTTGTCAACCCTCACCCCTCAGCCTCTGACTTTGAGACAGCTTCCCTCATCTCTTGAAAATTCATGAGGTTCAGATTGCATCTTGCTCCCATTCTTAAAAAGCACATCCTGGTCTCTTAGTCCCTCTTCCAAGATCATTCCAGTCTTCTTACTCATAAAAGTCTTCACTGAATCATTCCACAAGCATGCACTGTTTTCTTTCAATGTCTCAGAACCCTCATAGGGTACCAGGAGAATAAGTTTACTGGGATGAGGGGAGAGAGACAGGAGGAAATGGCAGTCCCACAAGATAAGATCTAGAGTAGAGATACCCAGAGTATGCTCTAGAAGCACAGGAGAAGTGCCCTTAAACCAAGCCCCCCTATACCGTGTCCTAAAGGACTAGTAGAAAGCAGTCAGAGTGAGAAGACAGAGGAGTCCCAGGCAGAGGTGAGAGGGCATTCCAGGCAGAGGCGACAATGTGGTTCCTGCAAGGTAGACTGTCCAATGCAACTCTGACATCATATCATTATTATCCCAGTAAGTCAGCAGGCTGCCATCATTCATGTTTCATATTTTGTAAGCAAGTGCTTTCTGTGAAGTGGCAGGTATCCACTCACAAAAGTATTCAAAATATTTAGGGATCATGTAGCATACAGTGGGCGCTGTGCTAGGTACTGAAAGTTAAAGCAGCTATTTTTGTCACAATTGGTGAAAAAATCATGTCCAAGGCTACAAATTTTTAAAAAATTAATAATTTTAAGTGAGTGAAGGAAATTTGAAAAGTGGCATTAAGGAAACTAGAGGTAAGAAGAGTTATTATTGGGAAGAAAGTGGGAGACTTTTCTGGCTGTTAAGAGTGATGATGGGAAAACAGATACTGCAATAAGAAGGAGGAAACAGGAGCAGGAGTGAATCAAAGCTCTGTTTTAGCTGGGATGAGAGAGGCAAAAGAGTCAGGGATAATGCTCAGAGAGCTGTTTGTGCCATCAGAATGAGATGCAGAGGAGCAGCATGTGTTTTTTAAGGATAACGTAGAAACGAACGTAAGAAAAGTCCCCAGGTTCCTAAATTTAATTGAGAAGCCACAGACTTATATCAGCATTTTGTGGTTGTGTTATTCCATACTTTGAATTAAAATCTAAAGCATATTGAAGGCATAAATCTTGGGAGCAACCCAGCCCCTCAAGCAGCTACAACATTTCCTAAGTTTCCTGTAATGTAAGATAAAATGGCATGCCTGAGGCTCTGAGCTAAATGTCACGTACAGGATAAAAGCCGGATCCACATTCTTTAGCCACCAATCTATGTCTTTTTTTCAAATAGACTGTGCTTTTATCCCTCTTGACTCATTGGACCACATACTCATCTCTTTCACAATATGGGAACTATTCTCAGAGAACTGTAGGTTGAAAATCTGGCCCCAAAGAACAGCTCATCGTGTTCCTTGGGAGAGCGTAATGAACAGCATGGCTTCACTTGCAGAGTTTCCAAGGGAAGAATTCAGAAATCGAAGAACTAAGCTTGGATGTACCACCCCTTCTTTTGCTTTCTGTTTTATCAAAGTGTGTTTGTTAAACACACCAAGGGCTTCTTAGAGTCAGGACAAACCACACTGACCCCCTGGAGTCCCTTCTGGATTTCTAGCCTCCGTGGATGACACTAGCCTCCCCAGGGAATAGAATAGACGAATGAAGAGGGAATTTTGCAGCCTTAAGAAGACACAAGGCTGAGCGGTGCTAACATCTAAACTCAGCAGCGGCTTAAATTGTCTCTCATTAATGTCCCCAGAGAGGTCCCTGTTTCATCACCTTCTTGGCAACTAATGGGCATCATTACATAGATCAATGAGAGCCACTAGGGAAAGGATCAGGACCTATCTTACCCTGCTGGCTAACGGACACTGCCCCGGGCCTGTGCCATCCTCTGGAAACAGAGGTCAACTTTCTGAGCTATTTCAAACCCCATACCTCCAGTTATAACATTTGTGGGAGTGTCGTCATTTAATCGGAAGTGACCTGAGCCTACAGGCTGCAACCTTCTTTCCTCCTCGCCTTCACAACACATTATAAGATGCTAAGAAATGGTGAATTTCTAAGGAGAGGAAATGGTATAAGGAGGAAAACAATGTATGCTCACATTTAACAGGGGAGTTTAAACAAATTAACATATTGGAGTGTCGCAGAATATAACAAGAAAAGGAAACCGAATCCTTCTCTGCTTGACTTTGCCCCCCTGGAGAACTGCATACCAGGGCTTGAGGCAACCAAATGAGAGACCAAACGCCAGCTCCAGGTTTCTCTGTGGGCCATCAGGTTTCAGCCCATCACTTGTACTGCCTGGACCCTCTCTCTGGTTCAGAGAGAGGTGTAATTCTTTTTGATATTCTTCTCAGCCTGCTCCATTACATTTCAAGAAGCTCGTAATGAGCTCACCCAAGGGATTCATTTAAACCATGAAATGCTTTGGCATCCATGTCAATGCACTTGGCTCCTAGACTTGGTTCTGGTCCGGCCCCAGGCCTCAACGTGTCCTTGCAACTTTACATGCCAGTGACTCCACCCTTTGCTTTCTACTTCCCCCAGCCTCACACAGACTTACCCAATTGACTTTCTCCACGTTGCTAGTGAAACGACAGGGAGGGAAGCAAAGACAAAACCAGGAAAGGGAAGCGGGAACAGAAGATGGAGAGGAGAACATAGAATCATACAGAACCCCTCAGTGTTCTTCAGAGGACTCCGTACCTTCTCCAGAGGAACAGAATGGAATTGAAGGCAGAGGAGAGAGACATAAATAGTTGTTTGACTTGTTCTTCTGCACATCAAACACCTTAATATAGAACAGAGAAGAATAAAAATGATCCTGAGAAAAGTGAGAAGAAAAATAATTTAAGTTGATTTTTATAAAACACTTTGAAAATGGACTTGTATTTACACTTTGAACATTTAATTTTAATTTTGAATTCTCAAAATACCCTTGAGGTGTAGGCTTATATAGTAAACCAGTTTTGCAAAAAAAGGAAACTGAGTGTGACTCAGCAAACTTCCATTTTTCTATCCTATTTTTCTTTTCAGTTTTATTTTTTGGTGGTGCTGTGGGACATGTAGGATTTTAGTTCCCTAATCAGGCATCAAACCCATGTGCTCTGTATTAAAAGCATGCAGTCTTAACTACTGACACCAGGGAAGTCCCAGTTTTCTGTCCTATTGAAAGAAATACTGGTACATGTGAAGAAAGATATCTGCACAAGGATGTTTTTGGCAACATTGTTATATCAGGAAATGCAAAATCAATGTTCATATGTAGGGAAGTGCTTAAATTATGGCATGTTCTGGGAATGACATTTAGCTGTATGTGTATATATATATATATATTTTTTGGATATTCTTTTATATTATAGATTAATACAAGGTGTTGAGCATAGTCCCCTGTACTATGCTGTAGAAACTTCTTGTTTATCTACTTTATATTAGCTATATTTTTTCAATGCAACAAATCAATTCTGTAATGACTTAGAAAACTCAAGTCAAAATGACAAAAAAATTGCTAAACCACATGCTTAGTATAATTCCACTATGTAAAGAAAATTTCCATTATATATTTTTATCTGTACTGATATACTTAAATACTTATAAAAACAAACAAAAAAAACTATTAAAGGATTTACCCTAAAATTTCAATATAAAGTCAAAAATTAAATAGTGCCTTTTAACCAGCACCTCCCACATCACCTGAAGTTCTCTACGCCCAGAAAAAACCATTACCTCTACGTATTTCTATGTTTGAATTTTTAAAATAAGAATCTATTCATAATTCCTTGTTTTATTATTAAAACATTTGTTTTTTTTTAAGACCATCTGATACTATGCAAATATAACATGCTGATTTGATGTTACTTTTTCACAGGAAACATCTGCTACTTTGCAAAAGCTTGGAAATAAATTGTTTGGTTTATTTTTTTATTTTTATTTTTATTTTTTTCTTTTTTACCTTTTTCTTATGTCAGCATTAGCAACAAATTCCTATAAAACCTTCAGCAAAACAAATTACCCTACATGCTTACTTCTGACTGACAGAGAAACTTAGTATGCAGACTAGAGACACAAACAGAATTTCTGGGTCATCTGCAAGCAAGGTTTAACATCTGCAGGTAATGTAAGGTCACAGTCCATGATATCCTCGACAGCAGCTGGCCTGCCAGCATCAAAATTACATTTAATGCAAGTCTGCCTTGCCAGTCTAGACACAGGAGAGCACCAATGAAAGCAGGATCTTTTTTTTTTTTTTTTTAAGATGTATTTATTTATTTATTTTGGGCTGGGGTCGGTTTGGGGAGGGAGGGGAGCAGGCGGGCCACTTCTATTGGTCTTTCATTTCTCTATTTTCATCCGTCTTTGTTCTTTGGCTCCCGTGGGCCTCCCATCGCGGCGGCGTCTGTCGTTGCAGAGCGCCGGCTCTGGGCGTATGCGCTCCAGAGCTCCGGCTCGGTGATTGGACACATCGGTCCAGCCTCTCCGCTGCACGTGGGATCTTCCCAGGCCAGGGGTCGAACCGGCGCCCCTTGCACTGCAAGGCGGTGTCCTTATCCACTGGACCACCAGGGGAAGCCCGAGAGCAGGATCTTGAAGCAGCTTCTATATCCTGAGCTGAAACCAAATGACCATAAAAAAGGCAGAGCTGAAGAAATACTGGAGGGAAGCATTGAAGTCATTAGCCGAACTAGCAAGGAGCAAGTGTCCCTCTGCATTAATACCATGAAGCCTCTTCCTGTGTGAAGTTTCATGGATGCCAATGTTCTGTCTGGTGTTTGTTTTCCAGTTGATCCCCCAAACTGTGGCAAACAGGGTAGCCCAGCCAATGAAGGGGCTGGATTAGTCACTAATCCCTGACTCAAGGGCACCGCTGTTACCTGGCTTGAAAGCCCCCAACCAAAACGTGCCAGTTTTAGGTGGCATTAAAAAACCCAAAAGTTCCCTTTCCTGGCAGGTTCAGCAGGCTGCCTTAGATCATTCCTTTAAAACCTACTCAAGGTCCTTTCAGTAACACCCCCATGTTGTCATCTACAGAAAAGAACAGTAAAATATGCATGTCCATGCAATCACAGACAAACATCATCAAATGTGAGCTTGATATATTTTTCCTTCTTCTATTAATACTAAGGTATACATACTCTTAGATCTCTCTCCACTCTAGCTAATTCTGTCAGAAAAAAATCTCAAAAACTTTATTTAGAGTTATTGTAATTTGGATGTGTCTTCTTTAAAAATCAAATTTTGTTTCCATATCAAAGCACAACTTTTGATATCACATTCTGTAGTCTTAATAAGAAAAGAACATCCACAAAGATAGACTGATGGCAGCATCATGCCCAGGTTAACTTAAGGGGAATCCAAAAAAAAAAAAAAAGAAATCCAAGCCAGCTGACGAAAGGAATAGAGGGGGAGTTGGAGGACCCAGAGGATAGGAAACCAGACAGACACAGCTGAGAGCATATGAGTCTGCTTTTACAAACTAACCGCCGGTTCTGTGGTCTTGACAAGAGCGGAGGTCGACTATGAGCTCCTTCCCACAGCTGAGGACCTACTTGTCTCAGGTCTGTTCTCCCTGTCACCATGCAGAAGGATGCTGTCAGTAAGATTTCAGACGTTGTCACAGCACAACTCCAGACGGAGCAAGAGCCTCCTTCTGCCCCTCTATGCCTCCATTCTCACTGTCTACCTGTGTGACCTTAGTTAAGTCACTTAAGGCCAGGGGTCGAACCGCGCCTTGCACTGCAGGGAAAAAAATTGCCAATGAAAATCTAAAGGGGTAAATACTGGAGGGAAGCATTGAAGTCATTAGCCGAACTAGCAAGGAGCAAGTGTCCCTCTGCATTAATACCATGAAGCCTCTTCCTGTGTGAAGTTTCATGGATGCCAATGTTCTGTCTGGTGTTTGTTTTCCAGTTGATCCCCCAAACTGTGGCAAACAGGGTAGCCCAGCCAATGAAGGGGCTGGATTAGTCACTAATCCCTGACTCAAGGGCACCGCTGTTACCTGGCTTGAAAGCCCCCAACCAAAACGTGCCAGTTTTAGGTGGCATTAAAAAACCCAAAAGTTCCCTTTCCTGGCAGGTTCAGCAGGCTGCCTTAGATCATTCCTTTAAAACCTACTCAAGGTCCTTTCAGTAACACCCCCATGTTGTCATCTACAGAAAAGAACAGTAAAATATGCATGTCCATGCAATCACAGACAAACATCATCAAATGTGAGCTTGATATATTTTTCCTTCTTCTATTAATACTAAGGTATACATACTCTTAGATCTCTCTCCACTCTAGCTAATTCTGTCAGAAAAAAATCTCAAAAACTTTATTTAGAGTTATTGTAATTTGGATGTGTCTTCTTTAAAAATCAAATTTTGTTTCCATATCAAAGCACAACTTTTGATATCACATTCTGTAGTCTTAATAAGAAAAGAACATCCACAAAGATAGACTGATGGCAGCATCATGCCCAGGTTAACTTAAGGGGAATCCAAAAAAAAAAAAAAAGAAATCCAAGCCAGCTGACGAAAGGAATAGAGGGGGAGTTGGAGGACCCAGAGGATAGGAAACCAGACAGACACAGCTGAGAGCATATGAGTCTGCTTTTACAAACTAACCGCCGGTTCTGTGGTCTTGACAAGAGCGGAGGTCGACTATGAGCTCCTTCCCACAGCTGAGGACCTACTTGTCTCAGGTCTGTTCTCCCTGTCACCATGCAGAAGGATGCTGTCAGTAAGATTTCAGACGTTGTCACAGCACAACTCCAGACGGAGCAAGAGCCTCCTTCTGCCCCTCTATGCCTCCATTCTCACTGTCTACCTGTGTGACCTTAGTTAAGTCACTTAATAAAAATTAAAGAAGAAATTAATTTTCTTTGGAGTATTGTTGCTTTCCGATGTTGTGTTACTTTCTACTGTACAGCAAAGTGAATCAACTTTCTGTATACATGTAGCCCCTCTTTTTTGCATTTCCTTCCCATTTAGGCCATGACAGAGCCCTGAGTAGAGTTCCCTGAGCTCTGCAGTAGGTTCTCATTAGTTATTGACTTTATATGTAGTGTCAGTAGTGTATATATGTCAATCTCAACCTTCCAATTCGTCCCACCACCCCTCCCTACTTTGGTGTCCATTCATTTGTTATCTGTGTCTGTTTTTATTTCTGTTTTGCCAGTAAGGTCATCTATACCATTTTTCTAGGTTTTGCATATCTGCATTAATATATGATGTTTGTTTTTCTCTTTCTGGCTTACTTCACTCTGTATGACAGACTAAGTTTGTCCATATGTCCAAAAATGACCCAGTTTCACTCCTTTGATGACTGAGTAACATTCCATTGTAGATGTGTACTATTCCTCTCCTGATGAGCCATTTAGGTTGCTTTTATTTCCTGACCATTGTAAATAGTGCTGCAGTGAACCTTGGGGTACATATGTCTTTTTTGAATGATGATTTTTCTGGGTATATGCCCAGTAGTGGGATTACTGAGTCATATGGTAGTTCTAGTTTTAGATTTTTAAGGAACTTCTGTGCTGTTCTTCATAGTGGCTGTGTCAATTTACATTCCCACTAACAGTGCAGTAGGGTTCCCTTTTCTCCATGCCCTCTCCATTCATTGTGTATAGATTTTTTTTTAATGGTGACCATTCTGACAAGTGCGAGGTGATAGCTCACTGTAGTTCTGCATTTCTCTAATGATCAGTGACATTGAGCATCTTTTCATGAGTTTTTTGGCCATCTGTATATCTTCTTTGGAGAAATGTCTATTTAGACCTTCTGCTCATTGATTGTGTGGTGTTTTTTTTTTTTTTTAAGATTTATTTATTTATTTATTTGGGGGGGGATCAGGTTGGGGAGGGAGAGGGGCGGGCGGGCCACTTCTATTGGTCTTTCATGTATCTACTTTCATCTGTCTTTGTTCTTTGGCTCCTGTGGGCCTCCCATCGTGGTTGCGTCTGTCGCTGCAGAGCTCCGGCTCTGGGCGCATGCACTCCAGAGCTCCGGCTCAGTAGTTGGACACATCAGTCCAGCCGCTCTGTGGCACGTGGGATCTTCCCAGGCCAGGGATCGAACCAGCCCCCCTTGCACTGCAAGGCGGTGTCCTTACCCACTGGACCACCAGGGGAAGCCCATGGTTTGTTTTTTGATACTGAGTTTCATGAGCTGTTTGTATATTTTGGAGATTACTTCTTTGTCAGTTGCTTCATTTGCAAATATTTCCTCCCATTCTGAGGGTTGCCATTTCGTCTTATTTATGGTTTCCTTTGCTGTGCATAAGCCTCTTTTTTTTTTTTTTTTTTTGAACCTGTTCCTCATCTGTACAGTAGATCTCAATGGACTACATGCTCTGCTCAACTCACAGAGCTCTTCTACTGATGCAAATGCTTTCTGTGCAGTAAATCACAACACAAATGAAGGATTCTGATTCACAGTAGCATTGCCCTGTGATGGAGAGAAAACATTAAATGCGTTTAATCAAAGTTAAACCCACAGAGCAGAGAGATAGCCCAAAGCTTGTTAAGGAAAGCTAAGGCTGTTTAGGGAACAAAAAACAGGAAAAGCTGGTGATAAGGATCTATACGGCATTTCTCATTTTTAATTGTTTTAGTCCTATGTGCACATATATGAACAATACTAATTATTAAAGCTAGATATTATTGAGAGCTGAGGGCTGCACAGGTGATTGGTGTACATTGCTTTTCCTGTGAACCATGGGATAATGAACAATGCTGATAAACCACATGTGGCTAGTTTTACAACAGTTCATGTACTCTTTCACTCAACAAATTTTTGCTGAGGGTCTACCAAGCACCAGATCTCTACTCGACCTTGAACAGGATGCATACTATGACAGAAATAAAGAGGTGACACGACGGTGGTAACAATGCATGATGTTAGTTGGGGATGGTGAAGTACAGCTTCTTTAAATAAGAGTGGTCAGGGGAATGCCTGGAGGACCATATTTGAGCTAAGAGCTGAAGAAGGAAAATTAATCTCTACAGGACTGAGAGAAGAGCGTTTCAGACAGGGAGCACAGCAAGTGTAGAAGGCGTGAGAGTAGGAAAGGGCATGATACAGTTGGGGAAGAGATAGGAACCCAGGGGAGCTGGAGCCTATTTGCAGAATACGATCATTTATAAGCCACGGTTCCATGAATACCTCGTAGATGCTGTGCAAAATTTTAAAAAGCAGCTTTGCTGCATTAGAAACAGAAAGCTGTGTCTTGTTCCATCTGGAACAGTGGGAACCCCCGGATTTGTTCTCCACCCACCGAGAGGGAGACATGATGGATGAGCTCATCTTGAGTACAGCACTCAACATTATCTGCCTTAGACCACATCTGTCACTGTCAGAGCGGTCAGAGACCTAGAGTTTGTTTTCAGATCAAAATACCATCCACTGGAAGGAGAAGGTGGACGGTGCATCTTTTACCCATTGTTACAGAAGATTTGGATGATCCCTCTGGCCAACGAAATACTCTCTATTCATTACAGTGCCATGTTTACTTAATAAGATGGTAGAGTAACTATATGTAATTTAAAAAGATCTTCAGAGGATCGCTGTGACTACCTCTAAAAACTGAATTGAATCAATCTATCAAGAAGTATTTACTTGGCTTCTACTATACTAGGCATTGTGGAAAAAGCAAAGTAACATAAGACAAAGCTGCAGCCTTCAAGGGATCTGCAGTGTAGCCCTGGAGAAAAGATGCACTGAAAATAGGAACACAGCAAGAATATTTCATGAAATATAATGTTCTGTATAGTTCAGAATGCTGTAGGAGTCCAGGGGAAAAAAAACTGACCGATTCCGTCAGGGGTGATGTTAACCACGTAAGGTTTCAAATTGTTCTATGCCTGGTGTATAGAACATGATAAATGTTTTGTTGAATAATTAAGTTAGGTAGGTATCAGTTTTTATTTTAAAGATATGTATAAAATGAATTGACAATGAGAAATGGAGGGAACTCAAGATAAGGGGACCAGCATGACTGTACACAAGGATGGAAATAAATATGATATACAGAGAGGGAATTTGGAGGCAAAAAGATATATAAGGAAATAAAAACAAAATTTTGAATTTGGTTAAACAAACAGTTTTAGCTGAAGAAGGAAAATTAATCTCTACAGGACTGAGAGAAGAGCGTTTCAGACAGGGAGCACAGCAAGTGTAGAAGGCGTGAGAGTAGGAAAGGGCATGATACAGTTGGGGAAGAGATAGGAACCCAGGGGAGCTGGAGCCTATTTGCAGAATACGATCATTTATAAGCCACGGTTCCATGAATACCTCGTAGATGCTGTGCAAATTTAAACAGCAGCTTTGCTGCATTAGAAACAGAAAGCTGTGTCTTGTTCCATCTGGAACAGTGGGAACCCCCGGATTTGTTCTCCACCCACCGAGAGGGAGACATGATGGATGAGCTCATCTTGAGTACAGCACTCAACATTATCTGCCTTAGACCACATCTGTCACTGTCAGAGCGGTCAGAGACCTAGAGTTTGTTTTCAGATCAAAATACCATCCACTGGAAGGAGAAGGTGGACGGTGCATCTTTTACCCATTGTTACAGAAGATTTGGATGATCCCTCTGGCCAACGAAATACTCTCTATTCATTACAGTGCCATGTTTACTTAATAAGATGGTAGAGTAACTATATGTAATTTAAAAAGATCTTCAGAGGATCGCTGTGACTACCTCTAAAAACTGAATTGAATCAATCTATCAAGAAGTATTTACTTGGCTTCTACTATACTAGGCATTGTGGAAAAAGCAAAGTAACATAAGACAAAGCTGCAGCCTTCAAGGGATCTGCAGTGTAGCCCTGGAGAAAAGATGCACTGAAAATAGGAACACAGCAAGAATATTTCATGAAATATAATGTTCTGTATAGTTCAGAATGCTGTAGGAGTCCAGGGGAAAAAAAACTGACCGATTCCGTCAGGGGTGATGTTAACCACGTAAGGTTTCAAATTGTTCTATGCCTGGTGTATAGAACATGATAAATGTTTTGTTGAATAATTAAGTTAGGTAGGTATCAGTTTTTATTTTAAAGATATGTATAAAATGAATTGACAATGAGAAATGGAGGGAACTCAAGATAAGGGGACCAGCATGACTGTACACAAGGATGGAAATAAATATGATATACAGAGAGGGAATTTGGAGGCATGATATATAAGGATATCATATCAGTTGATAGAAAACTTCAGCAAAATCAAAATTTTGAATTTGGTTAAACAAACAGTTTTAGGGGCTTCCCTGGTGGTCCAGTGGGTAAGGACACCGCCTTGCAGTGCAAGGGGGGCTGGTTCGATCCCTGGCCTGGGAAGATCCCACGTGCCACAGAGCGGCTGGACTGATGTGTCCAACTACTGAGCTGGAGCTCTGGAGTGCATGCGACCAGAGCCAGTGCTCTGCTACGAGAGAGGCCACTGCAATGGGAGGCCCACACAGGCCAAAGAACAAAGATAAATAAATGAAGGATGAACAGAAGTGGCCAAAAAAAAAAAAAAAAAAACAAACAAAAAAAACAGTGTTAGGTTCCTGAGGAAGAAACATGATTAAAATGGTATTTTAGGAAAATTACTCTAATAGCCGAATTCAAGGGAAAAGTGAAGACAAAGGTCCAGTTAGAAATTGTCAAAAATGGTTTTTGAATAACACTGAGTTTAAGAATGAATTCATATGTACATAAAGTTATACAGCATTTAAAGATTGCACAGTGTGTCTGTGATAATAGTGAGAGGATGAATGAGGAGGTTGGCAGAGTCCGTTATGTAGTTGAAAACTCTGAGCTGTGTCCTTAGGTCTGAGATTCCCCCTTGCCGTTGCTTGCATAGGTGTGTGCCATGCACATTCCTGCCTGAGGGCCTTTGCAGTTGCTGCTCCTTCTACCAGAAAGTCTCTTTCCTGACTATCTGAGTGGCTCATTCCTTCACCGCCTTCAGCCCTCTGTTCAAATGTCGCCTTCCCAGTGGGCTCTCTAGACCTTCCTTTTTAAAACCACAGCCATCCTGGAACCTCCTACTTACTCCTTCTCCTGCTTTATTCTCTTGCTAACATTTATTACCATATCCCATTCTAAATATTTTACTTACTTATTTGTTTATTGATTGTTTCCTCCAACTAGAATATGCTATCTCTGAAATGAGGGATTCGTTTATTTTGTTTATTCTTTTATCTCTAATGCCTGGGACATCGTAGATAATAGTGTGAGGATAAATAAATCCATTTCAAGCATGTCTTACTTTTTTGGTGGAGGTACTAAAAATAGAATTATTCCTTCCAGTAAACCCAATTACAGTAAAAATCTACTATGAGACTTATGGCCCAGAGAAACTACCATATCAAAGCAGATAATATTATTTCATAACTAGACAATAGTCTGAGACTCAAAATTTTGAATTTGGTTAAACAAACAGTTTTAGGGGCTTCCTGGTGGTCCAGTGGGTAAGGACACCGCCTTGCAGTGCAAGGGGGCTGGTTCGATCCCTGGCCTGGGAAGACCATGGGCTGGACTGATGTGTCCAACTACTGAGCTGGAGCTCTGGAGTGCATGCGACCAGAGCCAGTGCTCTGCTACGAGAGAGGCCACTGCAATGGGAGGCCCACACAGGCCAAAGAACAAAGATAAATAAATGAAGGATGAACAGAAGTGGCCAAAGAAAAAGAAAAACAAAAAAAACAGTGTTAGGTTCCTGAGGAAGAAACATGATTAAAATGGTATTTTAGGAAAATTACTCTAATAGCCGAATTCAAGGGAAAAGTGAAGACAAAGGTCCAGTTAGAAATTGTCAAAAATGGTTTTTGAATAACACTGAGTTTAAGAATGAATTCATATGTACATAAAGTTATACAGCATTTAAAGATTGCACAGTGTGTCTGTGATAATAGTGAGAGGATGAATGAGGAGGTTGGCAGAGTCCGTTATGTAGTTGAAAACTCTGAGCTGTGTCCTTAGGTCTGAGATTCCCCCTTGCCGTTGCTTGCATAGGTGTGTGCCATGCACATTCCTGCCTGAGGGCCTTTGCAGTTGCTGCTCCTTCTACCAGAAAGTCTCTTTCCTGACTATCTGAGTGGCTCATTCCTTCACCGCCTTCAGCCCTCTGTTCAAATGTCGCCTTCCCAGTGGGCTCTCTAGACCTTCCTTTTTAAAACCACAGCCATCCTGGAACCTCCTACTTACTCCTTCTCCTGCTTTATTCTCTTGCTAACATTTATTACCATATCCCATTCTAAATATTTTACTTACTTATTTGTTTATTGATTGTTTCCTCCAACTAGAATATGCTATCTCTGAAATGAGGGATTCGTTTATTTTGTTTATTCTTTTATCTCTAATGCCTGGGACATCGTAGATAATAGTGTGAGGATAAATAAATCCATTTCAAGCATGTCTTACTTTTTTGGTGGAGGTACTAAAAATAGAATTATTCCTTCCAGTAAACTCAATTACAGTAAAAATCTACTATGAGACTTATGGCCCAGAGAAACTACCATATCAAAGCAGATAATATTATTTGATAACTAGACAATAGTCTGAGACTCAACAGTATAAATATCTGCAAATAACCTCTGACTATCTTTTTATAGGTTTCGATTACTTGTGTCTGTGATGGATCTTCCTCTAATAGGGGCAAGCAGGGGCTACCCTCTATTTGCACTGCTCAGGCTCCTCTTGATACAGCACATGGGCTCCAGGACTCTCGGGCTTTAGTAGCTGCAGCACATGGGCTCAGCAGTTGCCACTCCTGGGCTCTAGAGCACAGGCTTCATAGTTGCCACACATTGACTTAGTAGCTCCACAGCATGCAGGATCTTCCTGGATCAGGAATCAAACCTATGTCTCCTGCATTGGCAGGCGAGTTCATTCTTCACCACTGAGCCACCAGGCAAGCCCTCTCTGACTATTTTTTTCTTTAAAATTAATTAACTTATTTATTTTTGGCTATATCTGGGGTTTCACTACAGCTGCAGGCTCTTCTCTAGTTGCAAGGAGAGGGAACTACTCTCTAGTTGAGGTGAACAGGCTTCCCATTGCGGTGACTTCTCCCTTTGTGGAACTCGAGCTCTAGGGCACATGGGCTTCAGCAGTAGAGGCACATGGGCTCCATAGTTGCAACTACGAGGCTCTAGAGCACAGGCTCAGTGGTCGTGGCTCACAGGCTCAGTTGTTCCGCAGCATGTGGGATCTTCCCAGATCAGGGTTTGAACCTGTGTCTCCTGCACTGGCAGGCGAACTCTTCACCACTGAGCCACCAGGGAAGCCCCTCTAATTTAACTGTAAATTAAGCTGTTTGCATCTGTAACAAGAGACTTACTGATTTTAAAAACAAAATCTGCTTTTTCAAACAGCTCTAAGTTGTCTAGAGCTAGGAACCTTTATGAATGGAAAAATCTTCAGTGTCTCAGTGTCAATTCTTAGCTTTACAAATGGAATGAGAGGAGCTTTCATTTAAGCATAAAGTCACAGCAGCATAGTATTGTCCTGTCAGTCAGTTGACAACACTTCCTGAGTGTTTCCATAGCAGGCATTTTAGCCAGGGTCATAAGAGAAAAGTTGCTAAATACAGCCTACAGTCATCAACCCAAGAGCTAGATCACTAAATCACTATTCCCTTGAGAAAGAAAGAAGGATAAATTATACCTCTTGTTCTAATATGTGCTTCTCATAAAAAAAAAAAAAAAAAAAGCTCACTTTTGGAACTACATCAAACTAAAAAGCTTCTGCACATCAAAGGAAACCATCAACAAAATGAAACAGCAGCCTACTGAATAGGAGTAAATCATGTATCTGATAAAGGGTTGATATCCAAAATACATAAAGAACTCATACTACTCAATAGCACAGAAAAAATACAATTTTAAAATGGGCAGAAGATTTGAATAGGCATCTTTCCAAAGAAGATATGCGCAGATGGCCAACAGGTACATAAAAAAAGTGCTCAACATCATTAATCGTCAGGGATCTGCAAATCGAAGCCACAATGAAATATCACTTCACACCTGTTAGAAGAGCTATTATAAAAAAAAGAAAAGAAGAAGTAGTGTTGGCCAGATGAGGAGAAAAGAGAACAGCTGTGCAATGTTGGTGGGAGCATAAATTGGTGCAGCCAGATTTAAAATAGAACTATTGTATGATCCAGCAATTCTAGTTTTGGATAATACGTTAGAATAAAAGGAAAACACTGACTTGGAAGCCTCCTCATGTTTATTGTAGCTGTATTTATAACAGCTAAGATAAGAGTCTCTCAATGGATGAATGGATTTTAAAAAAGTGAAATATGGATGCAGTGTAATCTTATTCAACCATAAAATGGAAAGAAATATTGACATTTGGGACCACATAAATGAGGGCATTAAGTGAAATAAGTCAGACTGGGAAAGACAAATACTGTAGGATCTTACATATGGGATCTAAAAACAAAATATACAACAAAACAAAACCCACCACGCTCATAGATAGAATAATCAGAAATTGCCAGAGGCAAGAAGGTTGTGTGTGGGGTGGGAGAAGTAGATGAAGGTGGTCAAAAGGTACAAACCTAACAGTTATAAAATAAATAAGCCATGGGGATACAGTGTACAACATGCCACCTATAGTTAATAATGTCATATTGCATATTTGAAAGTTGTTAAGAGAGTAAGTTTTAAAAGTTCTTATCACAAGAAGAATAAATTCTGTAACTATGTATGATGACGTGTTGACTAGACCAGTTGTGGTGACCATATGCAATATATACACGTATCAAATTATTATTCTGTACACCTGAAACTACTGTGATGTATGCTGGTTATACTTCAGTTTAAAAAGATAATAAAATTTAAACATGCTCACTATCATTTAATCAACAATAAGATACTTCAAATGTGGGAAGAAATGTGGCATATAAAGGTGAATGGAGGCAGACAAGAACTACATAATTATGATTGAGTCTTAATTAACATAGCAAATAAACAAGGAACCTTAACAAAATTCAATGATTGAGTCTTAAAGTCATACTACTCAATAGCACAGAAAAATACAATTTTAAAATGGGCAGAAGATTTGAATAGGCATCTTTCCAAAGAAGATATGCAGATGGCCAACAGGTACATAAAAAAAGTGCTCAACATCATTAATCGTCAGGGATCTGCAAATCGAAGCCACAATGAAATATCACTTCACACCTGTTAGAAGAGCTATTATAAAAAAAAGAAAAGAAGAAGTAGTGTTGGCCAGATGAGGAGAAAAGAGAACAGCTGTGCAATGTTGGTGGGAGCATAAATTGGTGCAGCCAGATTTAAAATAGAACTATTGTATGATCCAGCAATTCTAGTTTTGGATAATACGTTAGAATAAAAGGAAAACACTGACTTGGAAGCCTCCTCATGTTTATTGTAGCTGTATTTATAACAGCTAAGATAAGAGTCTCTCAATGGATGAATGGATTTTAAAAAAGTGAAATATGGATGCAGTGTAATCTTATTCAACCATAAAATGGAAAGAAATATTGACATTTGGGACCACATAAATGAGGGCATTAAGTGAAATAAGTCAGACTGGGAAAGACAAATACTGTAGGATCTTACATATGGGATCTAAAAACAAAATATACAACAAAACAAAACCCACCACGCTCATAGATAGAATAATCAGAAATTGCCAGAGGCAAGAAGGTTGTGTGTGGGGTGGGAGAAGTAGATGAAGGTGGTCAAAAGGTACAAACCTAACAGTTATAAAATAAATAAGCCATGGGGATACAGTGTACAACATGCCACCTATAGTTAATAATGTCATATTGCATATTTGAAAGTTGTTAAGAGAGTAAGTTTTAAAAGTTCTTATCACAAGAAGAATAAATTCTGTAACTATGTATGATGACGTGTTGACTAGACCAGTTGTGGTGACCATATGCAATATATACACGTATCAAATTATTATTCTGTACACCTGAAACTACTGTGATGTATGCTGGTTATACTTCAGTTTAAAAAGATAATAAAATTTAAACATGCTCACTATCATTTAATCAACAATAAGATACTTCAAATGTGGGAAGAAATGTGGCATATAAAGGTGAATGGAGGCAGACAAGAACTACATAATTATGATTGAGTCTTAATTAACATAGATACAAGCTTCAAAATTCAAGTTGCCTTAAAGGCCATTAGATAAGAATTCAATTAAAGGATGAGTCCTGTTCCTAAATTTAATGAAGAGATGGTGCTGGATTTTTCTAACTTTCATTTCCTGGAACTGTGAACATGCGAGAAAGTGAATGTGTCCCTTGCCTTTTCAAAGTCGATTAGATTGCTGGAGACTTGCCTGCATACTAATGGGAGAGAACATTCCTTGACCCTGTCAACTGAGGTGGAAGTTTTCTCCCCAATGGGAAGATATTAGCAAAACCTTCATCTATTTTTAACAAAATTATTTAAAATTTTGATACTCAGAGTATATCTAAATCTCATTACACTGAAGAGTTGTTTTCAAATTTCTCCTCTGACTTTACTACTTACTGTCAGCAATGGCAGTCAAAACATAATAGTAGTAATTTCTAACATGTCTGAAATAAGATTATTCTCATTTCAAAAATGAGAAAGATGAGGCACAGAAAGGTAAAATGATTTGTCCAAAATCACGTCTGTTGAGTAAAAGAGCCGGTATCCATTAAATCCTCAGTAGTGATCGATGGAGAGGCTTTAACATATATACTTTAGCCTTAGATGGAGTTCTTGGATCATGTCGTGCTTCTTAAGATGTACTGAAAAATCCAAAACTGATGAAAATTGGTATTTAATTCTAAACCATTTGAAATGCTCACCACTTCCCAGGTCTTGTCTGAAACAAGAATTTTCATCTTTAAACAGAGTAGTTTTTCTTCAAATACTTGAGAAAAAAGTGAACAATAGAACCAAAGTGTTCTTCTCACGTGTTTACTTAAAAATAAAGATTTAAAGATGCAAGTGATAAAAATATCACACATAGAAAACAACTTCAATTTGGTTCACTGAGCATACCAAAAAAAAAAGACTAGAAATACTTTACAGTATTGCTAAGTATATTTATATGGCAGGATTATTAATAATTTTCCAAACTTCTCTAATGAAAGTATACATTTAAAATAGGTTTTAAATATTTTAACTCTTGATGGGCACTATAAACATTTTGGAGACTTTTTTTTTTTAACTCTCCTAAATTTTAAAAATCAGATATCAATTGGAAAGAAGGAGAATCTTTTGGTTAAAAACAGTTAGAAAACATCTGTGAGGAATTACAAAAAAGCTCAGGGAACTCCCTCCATCCCTGGCCTTTTCCAGGAAGAACACAAACTCGGCCATCTGGTTGCCTTTAACACATACTTTTTTCTTTCCTTAAAATAGTTTTTTCCCTACTTTTATTGCCACCTTTCTCATCTTCAAAGCCCACCTCATATGTCACCTGATGCTGTGTGAAGTCTTTTCTGCCCCCTCAAGGCAATGCCACTCATACATACTTTTAGGAACCTTCTGGATCCAAGATCCAGCCAAGATCCCAGGGGACAATATACCATGGGAAACAGAGGGAATCCATGGGTCTGAAATCCAGCAAGAACAGAGAAATTGAGAGAAAATAATCTCTGGAAACTAACTATGTAGTGCCTGCCTCTAGCTCTGGAAAAACTGCCTTCAACTTAGTGTCTTGTGAAGACTAAATAAGAAAATGCTGTATGTAATGTGCATGAGTGCTAAGGTGCTTCAGTCGTGTCCAACTCTTTGCAACCCTATGGACAGTAGCCCACCGGGCTCCTCTGTCCATAGGATTCTCCAGGCAAGACTATTGGAGTGAGTTGCTGTGCCCTCCTGCAGGGGATCTTCTCGACCCAGGGATCAAATGTGCATCTCTTACGTCTCCTGCATGGCAGGTGGAATTTTTATCGCTGAGCCACTTGAGAAAGCCCATAGGTAATGAAAGAACTCAAAGAAAGATGTTCCCTTCTTCCTCTGTCCTTGGGGAGAATCAGACCAATGGGCTTGCTCTGTAGGCCTCTGGATGGAATGACCTGAGAACAGCAGGGTAACTAATACACAGAGGGAGCCACAAACAATCTTCAGAGAGGAAGACCCTCTAAAGGTCAGGAATTGCCTTGCTTCTAGCCCACCAGTTCCTTACTCCTACCTAATTCCCTCAAGCTGGAGCCTCAACTGGGTCCTCTTCACACACACAACACACTTCCCATCCTGTGACTGTTACTCAGACTCTTCAATGGATTCTGACCTGCTATTTCTGTCAAAGCCAAATCCTCTGATTCTTGTTGTCTAGGTCTTTCCCTGGGTCCCTGATACACTGTGCCTGATAGCTGAGTCTCTGGATCTTGCTTTGTTTCCTTAGTCCAGAGTAGCTGCCTCCCTGCCTTAGCAGGTCTCCCTGGACTCTACCTGGATCTAGACTAGCTTGCTGTTTATGGATGCTTAACCAGGCCCCTCCTGACTTATTTTCTCCAATCTTGGTTTGTTCCTTGAGAGAGAAAAAAGAAAAAAAGACATTATGTCTAGAGATTTCTATAAACGATGAGACAAATAGATAAAGGGAAGAAATGCAGAAACTTTCAAAAAGTATCTTTGAGGAAGTGAAAATACATATCCCTTTGCTGACCGAGTTCTGTCACCATGACCGAAATATCTCACCACTGTTCTTGACTCTCCATCTGCTTTCCCATCATCTTTTCTTGAAGATAATAGCTTACCAACTGGTCTTCCCACCTCCGGTTTGACCTTCTTCTCATCCAAGGGCCTAAAAATTCAAATGCTTAATGAGAAGAAGCACAAATGAGTGACCAGGGCTGATATAAATACATGTGCAAACTCCATGCAGATGGTGGGTTGGTGCAGAGGAGAGAGCGCTTGTACCATATATAAGGGGCACCCCCTCTTGCTGTAACTTATGGTTTTCTTTTAGAAGACAGCCCTGTCTTTCTAGAATATCCTACTTTTTTCCCCCCAAAAGACCCCGAATTTAAAGTTTTATATTAAAAAGATCTGAATGTTGGCTGCCCCCTTTTTCTCTCCCTGATCTAATAAATGCCCCTGAATGCCTGAGTTGTCTGAAGTTGAGTTTTTGTCACGAACAAACCAAGAGTCTTGATCTGTATGTTAAAATATATTGTGAAATGATTATCACAGTAACTCAAGTTAACATCCATCATCATACATAGTTACTTTTTTTTCTTATAATGAAGGCTTAATATCTAGTCTTGTTGAACTTTTCAAATATGTAATACAGTATTATTAATTATAGTCACCATGCTGTACATTACATCCCCAGGACTTACTTTAGGACTAGAAGTTTGTATCTTTTGATCCTCTTGAAACTCCCCTGCATCTGGCAACCACTACCAATATAAATGCACTTCTTTAATGCGCTGTTTACATGGCTGTCTTCCCAATTCAAGGGTGAGTTTTCAGGTCAGGGACTGTGGTTGAGTCACCTTGGTGCCCCCGGTGCTACACAAGGGTTGGCACTGAGTTGAAATTGAATTAGTTACAAAGGAACAAGTAGATGAATTAATCTATGTATCCTTTGCCGACCTAAGAGCAGAGGACGAAATTTTAAAAATAATAGGCAGTAAGAGACCTAGCTCTTGAAATTGTTGAAGTTCATTGAAATAGGTGTTTGTGTTTCTTATTCAGGACCTTAGTTCTTTCAAAGAGGGCTTGCACTTGACTCCTTAAGTTCGTCATCCTGTTGACCTCTCTGAACATGGGCAGTCAAGTGCTCACAAATTACCAATGCATTCAAGCAAAATGAACATTAAACTCATACTTCCTTAGGGTACAAATTGACTCAGAGTAAACAGACAACGACTGAGTCTTCCCAGGTACTAGGGGAGGAACAAAGGAACTTTGAGAAACAAAACAATAAAAGGTTTCCAGTTACTATTCTGAATGAACTTGGGGAATAAGATGCAGTGGTCCTCCCAGGCCATTGTCAGAGGCTACTTGGAGGCCTGAAGTTGTTCTTCCTTTTTGTCAACATTCATTCATTCATTGCCCACAAGTAAATACCTGCTAAATCAGATGACCCTGTACAGGACTGACCTTGAAACAGTTAACTGCCAAATGTGCACAAAGCCTACAGAGGCATGTATGAGAGATAAATGTCTTCTCCAATTTCCTCTCTAAGCCCCAGTTTCTCACTCCTGACAAACTAGAACAAATTAACGATCACCTTTGGAAAGGTGCTGCCCTGTGGCTTGTTACAGTGGGAGGGCAGTTATCAATTATCTGGTTGAAACCTTTTTGTTTTTTAAATGTATTTTATTGAAGTGTAGTTGATTTACAATGTTATGTTAATTTCTTCTGTATAGCAAGGTGATCATATATAGATAGATAGATAGATATAGATTCATGTATATGTACATTCTTTTTTCATATTCTTTTCCATTTGGTTTATCCCAGAATATTGAATATAGTTTCCTGTGCTATACAGTAGAACCTTGTTGTTTATCCACCCTATATATGTAATAATTTGCATCTGCTATTATTCCCAGCCCATATCCCTGCCCTGGGCTTCCCTGGTGGCTCAGACCATGACAAATCTGCCTGGAATGAAGGAGACCTGGCTTCCATCCCTGTATTGGGAAGATCCCCTTTAGAAGGAAATGACTACCCACTCCAGTATCCTTGCCTGGCGAAGTCTGTGGAGAAGCACTGGGACAAAGGAACAAGTAGATGAATTAATCTATGTATCCTTTGCCGACCTAAGAGCAGAGGACGAAATTTTAAAAATAATAGGCAGTAAGAGACCTAGCTCTTGAAATTGTTGAAGTTCATTGAAATAGGTGTTTGTGTTTCTTATTCAGGACCTTAGTTCTTTCAAAGAGGGCTTGCACTTGACTCCTTAAGTTCGTCATCCTGTTGACCTCTCTGAACATGGGCAGTCAAGTGCTCACAAATTACCAATGCATTCAAGCAAAATGAACATTAAACTCATACTTCCTTAGGGTACAAATTGACTCAGAGTAAACAGACAACGACTGAGTCTTCCCAGGTACTAGGGGAGGAACAAAGGAACTTTGAGAAACAAAACAATAAAAGGTTTCCAGTTACTATTCTGAATGAACTTGGGGAATAAGATGCAGTGGTCCTCCCAGGCCATTGTCAGAGGCTACTTGGAGGCCTGAAGTTGTTCTTCCTTTTTGTCAACATTCATTCATTCATTGCCCACAAGTAAATACCTGCTAAATCAGATGACCCTGTACAGGACTGACCTTGAAACAGTTAACTGCCAAATGTGCACAAAGCCTACAGAGGCATGTATGAGAGATAAATGTCTTCTCCAATTTCCTCTCTAAGCCCCAGTTTCTCACTCCTGACAAACTAGAACAAATTAACGATCACCTTTGGAAAGGTGCTGCCCTGTGGCTTGTTACAGTGGGAGGGCAGTTATCAATTATCTGGTTGAAACCTTTTTGTTTTTTAAATGTATTTTATTGAAGTGTAGTTGATTTACAATGTTATGTTAATTTCTTCTGTATAGCAAGGTGATCATATATAGATAGATAGATAGATATAGATTCATGTATATGTACATTCTTTTTTCATATTCTTTTCCATTTGGTTTATCCCAGAATATTGAATATAGTTTCCTGTGCTATACAGTAGAACCTTGTTGTTTATCCACCCTATATATGTAATAATTTGCATCTGCTATTATTCCCAGCCCATATCCCTGCCCTGGGCTTCCCTGGTGGCTCAGACCATGACAAATCTGCCTGGAATGAAGGAGACCTGGCTTCCATCCCTGTATTGGGAAGATCCCCTTTAGAAGGAAATGACTACCCACTCCAGTATTCTTGCCTGGGGAAGTCTGTGGACAGAGGAGCCTGGCAGGCTACAGCCCATGGGATCACAAAGAGTCGGAGACTGAATGACTTTCACTTTCATCGCACCTCCCTCCCTCCCCAATCCCCTTCCCCTTGGCAACCACATGTCTGTAAAAGCTGTAACTTTAAAGAAATCAAAGTGCAGAAAGGGTAGTACCCACTGAAGGCCCACAGCTAGTTAATGCATATGCCTGACCTAGCCTGGCAGTTCTTGATGTATTCACAAGACTGAAACTCTAATTATACAGTTCTTCTGACCTTGAGGTAGAAAAATGCCATTCCTTCAATGGACATTCTATACCTTAGCCACATTGGAGCAGTTAATTTGCAAGTGAGCAACTTTGGTTTTCAGATCTCGTTATTGGGGGAAATGTCTGAATCTTATAACCAACTGGCCTAAAGCAGTCACAAACTCTGTTTCCTATGTTCAGTCCACTGGTAGGTCAGGAGTCCACATCCCCTTCGCCCTGCTTGGAGCTCAGAAGCTCTCAAGGCATTTCCTATTGTTCCTCACACTCAGTAATAAGAATGACTCCAGGAAGGATTGGGAGAACTTTGTGAAAGCTTTTGTTTGTGCAAAACCTGGAATCAGAAGGCACTGGAAAAGGCAAGTCTTCAAAGGCTCTCTTTGTTGTTGCTTTCCGTCCCAGGCTAGCTTCCTCTGAACATGGAGCATTTCATTTTCAAAGATGTTTTGAACACTAATGATATAGGATGGCAGGCAGGGAAATGCTATTGTCTGCTAAATCCTCCAGCTACTATTGCAGAGAAGTAAAATTCCTGCTCATCTACCCCGACTGTCATTGAATTCTCAGCCATCAGCCTGCCACATCCATGATACCTTTAGGAATGTCTGGGCAGCTTTTGCAATAGGTGGGTACCGAAATCATCCCAGTCTAATGAGTGTCTTTCTTCACTGCCAAGATATCTATGAAGACATATTCCTCCTTCTGTAGGGGGCCACTCACCATCTCGAAGAAAGCCTGTCATTGACCAAACACCAGAGCCAAGCCAGCTCTACACAAAAATACGAAGAAACAGGAATATTTTTCTCCATTCATTCTGTGGTTTCCCCTTAACTTCTGTGCTCTCCCTGATTATGACCCCAGTGTGGACATGTTTTCTCAAAGCTTACTCTCCTCCTTCACCCTCATCAAGAGTTTCTTTAGTTCCTCTTTGCTTTAAAGACCCGCATGATGAGAAAGATTAAAGACAAAAGGCAAAGAGGGCAGCAGAGGATGAGATGATTGGATAGCATCCCTGACTCAATGGACATGAATTTGAGCAAACTCATGGAGATAGTAGAGGACAGGGAAGCTTGGTGTGCTGCATGCAGTCCATGGGGTCGCAAAGAATCAGACACGACTGCGTGACTGAACAACAACATACTGTCGGTTAGTGATTTGCTGCTCTTCCCTACTAAGACCATCTCCTGAACCTTCTGGAGTCCAGTGTTACCTTCTTCCAGGCGTTGAATGTCACCCTTGGAACATCTGGACTTAACAGATTAAGGAACAAAGATTTGTACCCAGGTGTTATTGGGGAAATGTCTGAATCTTATAACCAACTGGCCTAAAGCAGTCACAAACTCTGTTTCCTATGTTCAGTCCACTGGGAGGTCAGGAGTCCACATCCCCTTCGCCCTGCTTGGAGCTCAGAAGCTCTCAAGGCATTTCCTATTGTTCCTCACACTCAGTAATAAGAATGACTCCAGGAAGGATTGGGAGAACTTTGTGAAAGCTTTTGTTTGTGCAAAACCTGGAATCAGAAGGCACTGGAAAAGGCAAGTCTTCAAAGGCTCTCTTTGTTGTTGCTTTCCGTCCCAGGCTAGCTTCCTCTACGAACATGGAGCATTTCATTTTCAAAGATGTTTTGAACACTAATGATATAGGATGGCAGGCAGGGAAATGCTATTGTCTGCTAAATCCTCCAGCTACTATTGCAGAGAAGTAAAATTCCTGCTCATCTACCCCGACTGTCATTGAATTCTCAGCCATCAGCCTGCCACATCCATGATACCTTTAGGAATGTCTGGGCAGCTTTTGCAATAGGTGGGTACCAAAATCATCCCAGTCTAATGAGTGTCTTTCTTCACTGCCAAGATATCTATGAAGACATATTCCTCCTTCTGTAGGGGGCCACTCACCATCTCGAAGAAAGCCTGTCATTGACCAAACACCAGAGCCAAGCCAGCTCTACACAAAAATACGAAGAAACAGGAATATTTTTCTCCATTCATTCTGTGGTTTCCCCTTAACTTCTGTGCTCTCCCTGATTATGACCCCAGTGTGGACATGTTTTCTCAAAGCTTACTCTCCTCCTTCACCCTCATCAAGAGTTTCTTTAGTTCCTCTTTGCTTTAAAGACCCGCATGATGAGAAAGATTAAAGACAAAAGGCAAAGAGGGCAGCAGAGGATGAGATGATTGGATAGCATCCCTGACTCAATGGACATGAATTTGAGCAAACTCATGGAGATAGTAGAGGACAGGGAAGCTTGGTGTGCTGCATGCAGTCCATGGGGTCGCAAAGAATCAGACACGACTGCGTGACTGAACAACAACATACTGTCGGTTAGTGATTTGCTGCTCTTCCCTACTAAGACCATCTCCTGAACCTTCTGGAGTCCAGTTTTACCTTCTTCCAGGCTGTGAATGTCAACCTTGGAACATCTGGACTTAACAGATTAAGGAACAAAGATTTGTACCCAGGTGTTCAGTATTTTCCTGAGATTCCACTAGACACAGTGATGCTGTGTCCCAGTCCTGGCCCTGCACCTTTCTATAGAGGGGTTATATCACACTGTCTCCATCAGTATCAGTGTTGACCATGTGACTTGCTTTGGCCAATAAGATGTTAGATGAAGGGACATGTATCATTTCTGAGCAGAAGCTCGAGAGCTATCTCATAAATCTGTAATTGAGTCCAAGAGCAATTTTTTAAAATTTGTATACAATTTTAAAGGTGACAGTTATTAGAAAATGGTGGCTATATTCTTTTTGTTATACAGTACATCCTTGAACCTGTCTTATACCCAACAGTTTGTGTCTCTCATTCTTTTATCCCTACATTACACCTCCCCTTCTCCCCACTGGTAGCTACTAGTTTCTTCTCTATTTCTGTGAATCTGCTTCTTTTTGGTTACATTTACTAGTTTGTTGTATGTTTTTATCTTCCACATATAGTGGTATCATACAGTGTTTGTCTTTCTCTGTCTGACTTATTTTACTTAGCATAATTCCCTCCAAGTCCATCCACATTACTGTGAATGGCAAATTGTCATGCTTTTTATGACTGTATAATATTTCCATTGTGTATATATGTGTGTGTGTATGTATATATACACTGCATCTTTATCCATTCATCTGTTGATAATCACTCAACTTGTTTCCATATCTTGGTAATTGTAAATAATGCTATGATGAACACTGAGGGGCATGCATCTTTTCTTTGTTTTTTGGATATATACCCAAGAGTGGAATTGCTAGGTCATATGCTAGTTCTGTTTTCAGTTTTGTGGGACAGTTCCTCTATTCTTCCGTACTTTCATTGCTTTTAAGGTTACAGGAAAGTGGTTTTGCAGGCTGTCCTTTTGGCATGAGTTTGAGGTTTCCTCATGTTTTAACATGATTGGAAACTTTTTGTCAAGTGTCTCCCATGCGAAGTTGCATTTCACCCTTAGTAATCAATAGGTATTTCATAGGCAGATGCTTTGAGACTATAATAAAATCCCCTTTCACTCAGTAGTTTTTGCATCAACAGTGATTTTTGCCTGAATCAATTATCACTATGTTGGTTGACAAATGACATTTCTCTAATTCCATTATTCCTTGTATGTATATTTGTTGGCATTCTACTATAAAGAAAAGCTTTATCTTCTTTCAGTTATTTGATTATTTATACCAGTGGGCATCCATGTATTCCTTTATTATTCATTGAGCTATAATCCATGGCTGTCATTATTTATTTTGATGTGCAAGTTATCCCATATTTGACCAGAAAAAGCCACTTCAAGATGGCCTCTGGGTCTTTTTGACCTAGCGTATCATTTTTTGAGTACTTTACTTTTCGGTACAAAAAGGTGTCACAAACTCAGCCAGTTCTTTTCTCTGTGCAGCCGTGGAGTCAGCCAGTTCTTTAAGGAGTGTCTTCTTTGAGTGTTTTAGTGGAGTGCTACTTAGAAATCAAGATCTAAGTGTCAAATGTGCTCATTGCTGCCAGGCATCACTTCTACTAGGATCTTTTTTTGTACATAATTATAGTGTTTAATTCTAGCCAGTGCTCTGAACAGTATTCCAGTTAATGTATGTTTTTATCTTCCACATATAGTGGTATCATACAGTGTTTGTCTTTCTCTGTCTGACTTATTTTACTTAGCATAATTCCCTCCAAGTCCATCCACATTACTGTGAATGGCAAATTGTCATGCTTTTTATGACTGTATAATATTTCCATTGTGTATATATGTGTGTTTTATGTATATATACACTGCATCTTTATCCATTCATCTGTTGATAATCACTCAACTTGTTTCCATATCTTGGTAATTGTAAATAATGCTATGATGAACACTGAGGGGCATGCATCTTTTCTTTGTTTTTTGGATATATACCCAAGAGTGGAATTGCTAGGTCATATGCTAGTTCTGTTTTCAGTTTTGTGGGACAGTTCCTCTATTCTTCCGTACTTTCATTGCTTTTAAGGTTACAGGAAAGTGGTTTTGCAGGCTGTCCTTTTGGCATGAGTTTGAGGTTTCCTCATGTTTTAACATGATTGGAAACTTTTTGTCAAGTGTCTCCCATGCGAAGTTGCATTTCACCCTTAGTAATCAATAGGTATTTCATAGGCAGATGCTTTGAGACTATAATAAAATCCCCTTTCACTCAGTAGTTTTTGCATCAACAGTGATTTTTGCCTGAATCAATTATCACTATGTTGGTTGACAAATGACATTTCTCTAATTCCATTATTCCTTGTATGTATATTTGTTGGCATTCTACTATAAAGAAAAGCTTTATCTTCTTTCAGTTATTTGATTATTTATACCAGTGGGCATCCATGTATTCCTTTATTATTCATTGAGCTATAATCCATGGCTGTCATTATTTATTTTGATGTGCAAGTTATCCCATATTTGACCAGAAAAAGCCACTTCAAGATGGCCTCTGGGTCTTTTTGACCTAGCGTATCATTTTTTGAGTACTTTACTTTTCGGTACAAAAAGGTGTCACAAACTCAGCCAGTTCTTTTCTCTGTGCAGCCGTGGAGTCAGCCAGTTCTTTAAGGAGTGTCTTCTTTGAGTGTTTTAGTGGAGTGCTACTTAGAAATCAAGATCTAAGTGTCAAATGTGCTCATTGCTGCCAGGCATCACTTCTACTAGGATCTTTTTTTGTACATAATTATAGTGTTTAATTCTAGCCAGTGCTCTGAACAGTATTCCAGTTAATGTATAATACGGCTTTACACAGGGAAATGTGGGGTTTTTGTCTTGTATTGTTTTCAGCATGAATATTGGAGAGATCTAAGAAATATATATGTACAAACACACACATATGCGTCTGTGTGCATGCTCAGTCTTGTCTGACTCTCTGCGATCCCATGGACTATAGCCTGTTGGGCTCCTCTGTCCATGGAATTTTCCAGGCAAGAATACTGGAGTGGATTGCCATTTCCTCCTCCAGGGGGCGGCCTTCCTGACCCAGAGATTGAACCTGCACCTCTGGCATCTTTGCATTGAAAGACAAATTCTTTACCACTGAGCCCCCTGGGAAGCCTACATACACTACATATACTTACATACACACATATACACATTTGTATGTACATACGATGTGTGCATACGTGTATATGTACACATTGAGGCTCACACATACATTGAGAATCTATGTGGACAGAGCCAATTCCCCTCAAAAGCCATAGAGTTCATTGTGGCCTTCACCCTTTCCATACTTGTACCTTCTTCCCCAACAGTGAGAAACCCAGCTCCAGGTTTCCTCCATGTATTTACTATTTGCTTAACCCCCCTTAGGTGGTCAGTCTCCTGATTCTACCAGACTGCCTCGGCACAGCCTCTTTGTGCAGGCCCAGCCTCTACAAAGTCCCAATCCCCTAAAATATTTACCTGTGTGACCTCTATCCTCTGTCCACCTACCTTCCCACTCTCCTTGGAAGAAAGAAGAGAAGGGAGGGAAGGAAAGGGAGACAGGGAGAAGGAAAGGAGGGATAGAGGTCAAGACAGAACTCATTTTTTAAAACTGTTCGTTGTTTCTTAGTTACTCCATCTGTATATACACACAGATGTAAAATGTTATTTTAATTTTACAGAATTTTACACAAATAAAATGATACCATTTTGTGCAGTCTTTTTTCATTGTCTTTGTTCCCCACCACCACCATCCCATTTCCTCTCACAGGATAGTACACATACCAACGTGGGAGATACCCTTCATATTTCATCCTTGCTTACATGTGTGGCACCAGATACACATGCTAATATATACATCTGTGTGTCTGTGTGTATGCAAGACCAAACGGCGATTTTTGCCAATTTTACTTTTCAAAATGGGACCTTATCTTCTAGATTATTTTCTTATTATACATATTTCCCACTTCTGAGTTTTCTAATCAATAATACCTTATGTAATTCTCTTTGTCAAGTAGCATAGTTCTAATCCTTTATTTAAAAAAAAAAAAAAAGGACAAAACTCTCATCTGCACTTTCCTGTAAACTTTCTGCATCCACAACTCTTCCCCAGATAGCACCGCCACCTTCCAGTCACTCAAA
Source organism: Tragulus kanchil (assembly GCA_022376925.1). Taxonomy (NCBI): domain Eukaryota; kingdom Metazoa; phylum Chordata; class Mammalia; order Artiodactyla; family Tragulidae; genus Tragulus; species Tragulus kanchil. Next base: position 67,075,375 of record JAIOJX010000003.1, on the reverse strand, counting down.
CAAACAGAGGTCATCTTTGATTCTTACCTTTTTCTGCACCACGTTTTCCTAAATGCAACTTGACTCAGTCAACTTCTCACCATCTCCTTTTCTCCCACCACCATCTCTCATCTTACTTGCTACAGAATTTTCAAAAGTGCTTTATCTACTTCAACTCTTTTCCCCCTGAAAGTGTTAAGGTTTGGGTTTAGCTCCAAGCATTAGAAACTTTAAATTACTAAGGATTCCAAAAATGGATTAAATGTGCCAACAAGAAGGAAGTTTCCTTGTTATGCCAGAAATAAATCGCTTCTTCAGCGAGATCTGCTCTCCAAGAAGATTCTTTTTCGCATGTCTGAATATCAGACTTAAACTCTTTGAGTCTCTTCTCTTTTCAGAGCCACGTTTCTTTCTGTTTAAATTGTTTCAAGCAATTGGGATAAGAATCTAAAAGTTGGGACTTCCCTGGCAGTCCGACGGTTAAGCCTCAGTGCTTCCACTGCAGAGATTTCGGGTTCAATCCCTGATCCCTCATTAGGGAACAAAGACCCCGCATGACCTTTGGCTCGGTCAAAAAGAAAAGAATGTAAAAATCTAAAAGTAGGGCTTCCCTGGTGGTCCAGTGGGTAAAAACACCGCCTTGCAGTGCAAGGGGTGCTGGTTTGATCCCTGGCCTGGGAAGATCACACGTGCCGCGGAGCGGCTGGACCGATGTGTCCAACTACAGAGTGGGAGCTCTGGAGCACATGTGCCCAGAGCCAGCGCTCTGCGAGAAGAGACGCCACCGTGATGGGAGGCCCACGCAGGCCAAAGAACAAAGATAAATAAGTGAAAGATCAATAGAAGTGCCCCCCCCCGCCCAAAAAAAAATCTCAAAGTAATGAATCAAAATAACAATACAATTTCCCAAATGCAACTGAAAAAATCTGTTCATAGAGTAAAATTAAGTGTGCATGTTGATTTTAGAAAATATATTCAGTACTGCAGAATGCAACTGTTGTTTCTTATGCTTCAGGCCCACTTATTACTATTTATTTCTTCTGTTAATTTCTTATTTATTCAGTTAAAGTTGTACAATTGCACAAGGGGTAGAAAGAAGGGATCTATTGTGCAAATAACAAAAGATCTAGCAGTCTCTCATCCTTTCTCCATTGAAGCTCCTTTTATCTCAAAGTACAATTTGGAAGTGAGTGCTGCTATTTGGAAGGGAATGGATGGTCAACTTCCTTGGATAGAGCATGCACTTCTAATTTCCTTTCTTGTTAACAAGCCTCCTATTTTTAGTAGAACTCCAGAATGGCTTCCTTCCTCCTTTGAATGGTGTTGCAACGTTTGCACTATTAGTCTTGTCATCTTATAAGACAACCCTCCCCAGATAGTATTTATATCTGGCAGACTGATGATTAGAATCAGCATTTAACTATGAATATTAACAACTGCAGTCACACACAGATTCTATTAACCTGGAATGCTGCTGGCATGCTTTTTATTTCAGAATCCTAGAATAAAAAGGATGCACAGATGTCTTGTTTTATTATCTCATTTTCAAAATAACCTTTTAAGTATTTTAAAATTTTACTAGAACTTGTGATTTCACAGACTGTGAAATTAGATTAATTTTGCTCTTAATATTGCCTGAGTCAAAAAGAAAAGGAGAAAAAATGTGGAGCTCCTGGTACATAAGCTGAACACTGTGTTAACTGGGAACATAGTTTCTTATCACACACATGCCTTGCCTTTACCTCAAGATCTCAGAAGTTATTCAAGGGAATGAAGCTTCCCTGGTGGTCCAGTGGGTAAAACACCGCCTTGCAGTGCAAGGGTGCTGGTTTGATCCCTGGCCTGGGAAGATCACACGTGCCGCGGAGCGGCTGGACCGATGTGTCCAACTACAGAGTGGGAGCTCTGGAGCACATGTGCCCAGAGCCAGCGCTCTGCGAGAAGAGACGCCACCGTGATGGGAGGCCCACGCAGGCCAAAGAACAAAGATAAATAAGTGAAAGATCAATAGAAGTGCCCCCCCCCGCCCAAAAAAAAATCTCAAAGTAATGAATCAAAATAACAATACAATTTCCCAAATGCAACTGAAAAAATCTGTTCATAGAGTAAAATTAAGTGTGCATGTTGATTTTAGAAAATATATTCAGTACTGCAGAATGCAACTGTTGTTTCTTATGCTTCAGGCCCACTTATTACTATTTATTTCTTCTGTTAATTTCTTATTTATTCAGTTAAAGTTGTACAATTGCACAAGGGGTAGAAAGAAGGGATCTATTGTGCAAATAACAAAAGATCTAGCAGTCTCTCATCCTTTCTCCATTGAAGCTCCTTTTATCTCAAAGTACAATTTGGAAGTGAGTGCTGCTATTTGGAAGGGAATGGATGGTCAACTTCCTTGGATAGAGCATGCACTTCTAATTTCCTTTCTTGTTAACAAGCCTCCTATTTTTAGTAGAACTCCAGAATGGCTTCCTTCCTCCTTTGAATGGTGTTGCAACGTTTGCACTATTAGTCTTGTCATCTTATAAGACAACCCTCCCCAGATAGTATTTATATCTGGCAGACTGATGATTAGAATCAGCATTTAACTATGAATATTAACAACTGCAGTCACACACAGATTCTATTAACCTGGAATGCTGCTGGCATGCTTTTTATTTCAGAATCCTAGAATAAAAAGGATGCACAGATGTCTTGTTTTATTATCTCATTTTCAAAATAACCTTTTAAGTATTTTAAAATTTTACTAGAACTTGTGATTTCACAGACTGTGAAATTAGATTAATTTTGCTCTTAATATTGCCTGAGTCAAAAAAAGAAAAGGAGAAAAAAAAAATGTGGAGCTCCTGGTACATAAGCTGAACACTGTGTTAACTGGGAACATAGTTTCTTATCACACACATGCCTTGCCTTTACCTCAAGATCTCAGAAGTTATTCAAGGGAATGATAGAACCTTTCCTGAGAGAATATTTTAATTTTGTCGAAATACCAGCTGTTCTTCTGTGGCTGTGGTGATGGCTTTCTTACCTCATGCAGTTTCTCTGAAGAGCCACATAATCCTTTACCAAAGCTTTCAGCAGACTTTAAATTGAGTTACTATAATTCTCTGATGTTTTTCCCTCCACAGCATCATCAAGTTGAATCTCATGATTGTTATGTGTGCTCATAAGCTGAGCAGATGGAAATTTGAGCAGCATTTACCTGTTGCTGGGATGGTAGAATCAGCAGAACCTTCCAGGAGATATTGACTATCAGAATTCCATGGTCTTAAGAATAAAATGTGCAGTCTTATGTCTAGGTAGGCAATAGGCTTGGATGGAGGAGGCAACTGTATACAGTTTTCCCTTTCTTTTTCTTTTTCTGACCTAAGGTTTTATTTTATACACACACACACACACACAATTTTGGCCTCTTTTATTTATTTTATATTTATTTATTTTCATCCATCTTTATTCTTTGGCCTGTGTGGGCCTCCCATCGCAGGGGCCTCTCTCGTTGCAGAGCACCGACTCTGGGCGCATGCGCTTAAGAGTGCTAGCTCGTAATTGGACACACTGGTCCAGCCGTTCCATGGCATGTGGGATCTTCCGTGGCCAGGGATCAAACCAGTGCCCCTTGCACTACAAGACAGACTCTTTACCCACTGGGCCACCAGGGAAACCCCACAGTTTTCCCTTTCTTATTTTGCGTGGGTATGAACATGCTACAGTAAGTAGCATCAGCTTTGAACCTGGCCCATCTGATCCATTCTCCGTACCACAGCCTGGATGAGCTTTCTAAACAGATGCTATCATGTCAGTCTCCAGATTAAAATGATTCACTGATTCTCCGCTGTCCACAGGATAAAGTCTAAACTCCTTACCGCAACTTAGATGTAGCATTACCATTAGATCTACCATTTGACATCTCTCTGTATCACCACCCTCAACCTTTGCCTCTCCACTCCAGCCAAACAGAACAATTTTGGGTTCTCAACCCAGCCACTTAGACTTGCCATCCACACTATTCATGCCACCTGGATATGTCTCAAATCACATGTCCTTTGCCTGACTCACCTCTGTTCATCCTTCATCTCTCAGCTCTCCCTTTGCTGGTTAATAGGGCCCCAGGAGTCCAAAATTTTCAAGTTCCATTTTGCTTTAGCATTTGAGCTTGAACATCTCCATTTGGATGCCCAGGGGTTCCAGGGGTGGTACCCTCCCTGATAAGTTACTCCTTTCGGCAAAAGGAATAGCATTTTCACTATGGAACAAGCCCAGGGATTGAACCCTTGTATCCTGCATTACAGATGGATTCTTTACCACTGAGCCATTAGGAAAGTCCTCATAACTTCAGTACCTCTCACCCAAATGATTACCCAAATGATCTCACCATCTTTCAATATTTCTTTCAAATGAAGTAGTGTTTATAGAATAAACTTCTGAAGACAGCATCTGCCCCTTGCTCATAGGCTATAATGACTGTCCACTGCCCCCCCGCCAAACCTTTCACCTTCCCCCTTTTTACTCACCCTAAGCCCCAGGCTCATAGAGCTTTTCATGTACAGTCTATGTTGACTCACCTCCATGCCTTTCTTCAGGCTGGTTCCTCTGCCTAGATTGCCCTTCTCTAAGATTCTGAGCACCGACTCTGGGCGCATGCGCTTAAGAGTGCTAGCTCGTTGGACACACTGGTCCAGCCGTTCCATGGCATGTGGGATCTTCCGTGGCCAGGGATCAAACCAGTGCCCCTTGCACTACAAGACAGACTCTTTACCCACTGGGCCACCAGGGAAACCCCACAGTTTTCCCTTTCTTATTTTGCGTGGGTATGAACATGCTACAGTAAGTAGCATCAGCTTTGAACCTGGCCCATCTGATCCATTCTCCGTACCACAGCCTGGATGAGCTTTCTAAACAGATGCTATCATGTCAGTCTCCAGATTAAAATGATTCACTGATTCTCCGCTGTCCACAGGATAAAGTCTAAACTCCTTACCGCAACTTAGATGTAGCATTACCATTAGATCTACCATTTGACATCTCTCTGTATCACCACCCTCAACCTTTGCCTCTCCACTCCAGCCAAACAGAACAATTTTGGGTTCTCAACCCAGCCACTTAGACTTGCCATCCACACTATTCATGCCACCTGGATATGTCTCAAATCACATGTCCTTTGCCTGACTCACCTCTGTTCATCCTTCATCTCTCAGCTCTCCCTTTGCTGGTTAATAGGGCCCCAGGAGTCCAAAATTTTCAAGTTCCATTTTGCTTTAGCATTTGAGCTTGAACATCTCCATTTGGATGCCCAGGGGTTCCAGGGGTGGTACCCTCCCTGATAAGTTACTCCTTTCGGCAAAAGGAATAGCATTTTCACTATGGAACAAGCCCAGGGATTGAACCCTTGTATCCTGCATTACAGATGGATTCTTTACCACTGAGCCATTAGGAAAGTCCTCATAACTTCAGTACCTCTCACCCAAATGATTACCCAAATGATCTCACCATCTTTCAATATTTCTTTCAAATGAAGTAGTGTTTATAGAATAAACTTCTGAAGACAGCATCTGCCCCTTGCTCATAGGCTATAATGACTGTCCACTGCCCCCCCGCCAAACCTTTCACCTTCCCCCTTTTTACTCACCATAAGCCCCAGACTCATAGAGCTTTTCATGTACAGTCTATGTTGACTCACCTCCATGCCTTTCTTCAGGCTGTTTCCTCTGCCTAGATTGCCCTTCTCTAAGATTCTGCATATCTACTCTCTACCCAATATTTTTTCTTTCAGTTTAAATTACTGCAGATTTTCTTTATATTCTAGGTGAAAAGAGCCTTTCAGTCTTCCAAAGTCCCATGGCATTTTCTCTATCTGTGGCATTTTTAACTTTCTCCATCCTAATTATTTTTATTTATTGATTCTCTTATCTCTCCTGTTTTACTCTGAATTCCCTGAAGTATGGACCATGGGTTAGTTTTGCTTCTGTTCCCTACAGTTGCTTGCAAACTAGGTGCTCAGCCAGTATCATGAGTGAATGAAACATGGCAAAGGTAATCTCTCATTGGGTTCACACTTATTATGTTGTTGTTTGACATTCCTTCAGTGCAACATACTATTCTGTTATAGAGCTGCATTGTCCAAAATGGCAACCACTAGCCACATATGGTTATTGAGTGCTTGAAATGTGGTATACATCGTGCAGGGACTTGTACAAATTACAACTACCTGCTGATTCTGCAGAAACCCCTCTTTTCAGGGGAAATATTTGGTGTCCTGTTTGTTTCAGGTCGACATATCTATGGCTGCTTTCATACAACATTGGTGGAATTGTATAGATAGAGATAGCTGAGATAGAGACCATGTGGTTCACAAAGCTTAAAACTAGTTACAGTCTGGCTGTTAGCAGAAAAAGTTGGCCAACCGATAGTGTGCACTTAAAAAAGTGATAGAGGGCTTCCCTGGTAGTCCAGTGGGTAAGGACACCACCTTGCAGTGCAAGGGGCGCTGGTTCGATCCCTGGCCTGGGAAGATCCCACGTGCCACAGAGCAACTGGACCCATGTGTCCAACTACCGAACCAGAGCTCTGGAGCTCATGTGCCCAGAGCTGGTGCTTTGCAACGAGAGAGGGCACTCGATGGGAGGCCCACACAGGCCAAACAACAAAGATAAATAGATGAAAGACCAATAGAAATGGCAGAAAAAGAGAGAAAGAAAAAGAAGTGATAGAGACAGTGTAAATAATGCAGATTAAACTTTTAAAATGCGTCATATGTTTGGTTATGACTAGTACAAAAACTGAGGAACTGTTCTTCTAGTGCTCAGAGTCAAGGACACTCAAGTGAGTTCCAACATAGATCTTTCTCCTTTTACTCAATCTTATTCATTGGCATCAATGAAAGCAAATACTAACACTCATATAAGAACTGTATTCATTTCTCAATTGCAACTATAAATTGACTATGGACAAAAGAGCTTGGAAAAAATCAATAAAATTATTCTATAAGAATCATTTAGCTATATGGGATATACAGTGAGGAGTAATATATTCTATTACTATCCATAAATTCTGGTGGCTTAGTGGTAAAAACCAGTCTGCCAATGCAGGAGACTTGGGTTGGATCCCTGGGTTGGGAAGATCCCTGGGGATGACCTATTTTCTATGAGTGAATGAAACATGGCAAAGGTAATCTCTCATTGGGTTCACACTTATTATGTTGTTGTTTGACATTCCTTCAGTGCAACATACTATTCTGTTATAGAGCTGCATTGTCCAAAATGGCAACCACTAGCCACATATGGTTATTGAGTGCTTGAAATGTGGTATACATCGTGCAGGGACTTGTACAAATTACAACTACCTGCTGATTCTGCAGAAACCCCTCTTTTCAGGGGAAATATTTGGTGTCCTGTTTGTTTCAGGTCGACATATCTATGGCTGCTTTCATACAACATTGGTGGAATTGTATAGATAGAGATAGCTGAGATAGAGACCATGTGGTTCACAAAGCTTAAAACTAGTTACAGTCTGGCTGTTAGCAGAAAAAGTTGGCCAACCGATAGTGTGCACTTAAAAAAGTGATAGAGGGCTTCCCTGGTAGTCCAGTGGGTAAGGACACCACCTTGCAGTGCAAGGGGCGCTGGTTCGATCCCTGGCCTGGGAAGATCCCACGTGCCACAGAGCAACTGGACCCATGTGTCCAACTACCGAACCAGAGCTCTGGAGCTCATGTGCCCAGAGCTGGTGCTTTGCAACGAGAGAGGGCACTGCGATGGGAGGCCCACACAGGCCAAACAACAAAGATAAATAGATGAAAGACCAATAGAAATGGCAGAAAAAAGAGAGAAAGAGAAAAAAGAAGTGATAGAGACAGTGTAAATAATGCAGATTAAACTTTTAAAATGCGTCATATGTTTGGTTATGACTAGTACAAAAACTGAGGAACTGTTCTTCTAGTGCTCAGAGTCAAGGACACTCAAGTGAGTTCCAACATAGATCTTTCTCCTTTTACTCAATCTTATTCATTGGCATCAATGAAAGCAAATACTAACACTCATATAAGAACTGTATTCATTTCTCAATTGCAACTATAAATTGACTATGGACAAAAGAGCTTGGAAAAAATCAATAAAATTATTCTATAAGAATCATTTAGCTATATGGGATATACAGTGAGGAGTAATATATTCTATTACTATCCATAAATTCTGGTGGCTTAGTGGTAAAAACCAGTCTGCCAATGCAGGAGACTTGGGTTGGATCCCTGGGTTGGGAAGATCCCCTGGAGGAGGGCATGGCAACTCACTCCAGTATTCTTGCCTGGAAAATCCCATTGAACAGAGGAGCATGACCAGCTACAATCCATGGGGTTGCAAAGAATCAGACATGATTTAGTTACTAAACAACATAAACATATTCTTTATACTTGTACAATTTATATAATAACATAATGAATGTATATATTTACATGTAGGCATCCTCTCCATGAAGCAGTTGTTAAACAAGTAGCACATCATTGGCTAAATTTCTTTCCTCACCTTGTCTTGTTCTTACCTCCCCTCCCAGTCGATTCAGTGAGATGTTAACCATTCCTTCTGTATCAATATCCTCCTGATAGCCTACAATGACAGCAACTCAGAGGTCTAGGGACGAGAGGAGTCCAAAATGAAGATTGGTCCAGGGCTTCTCTGAGAGTTTTCCCCTAAAGACTAAGCTTTAAAACAGCCAATTAGTCATGCCTTAAATAATTTCAGCCTTGTTCAAGATTATGACCTTTATAGGAAGTCTGAAATTTCGGTTAGCATTTGCAAGGTAGTCTGCAATGTAAGACCTCAGTCATTCCCTTTCCACAGAAGATGTTGTCTTGACTTTAGGGAGAAAAAAAAAAAAAAAATCCTCTTTTCTTTTGCTAACTTCCTTGCCCCACCCTCCTTCTGCCTATAAAAAATCTCCCACTTTGTACAACTCCTGGGAATATTTCTACTTGCTAGATGGGATGCTCTCAGATTCACTCCCAGAATCTTTGAATAAACCCTGTTCACATGTATTTTCCTCTGTTGAGTTTTTGTTTTCTGACATCTCCCAGGTGACTTAAAGCTGAGGCATCTTCTTAACCTGCCTGCTGGAATGCTTCTTCCTTCTTTCCCTTGGCCTCAGTCAAAGTTACATAAACTGAGACCATCTCTCAAATGATGGCAGGAGCCATCACTCAAATTAAACCTAGCCTCTGGGCAAACAGCTGGTAAAAGAACAACTGAAAGGATTACAAGCCCTGCTCCCTCTGCCAAGTTTCTCTAAGCAGGCCATTCAAGGTCTGGATGCAGAACTTGGGGGTCAATGCTGTCCTTATTTCTTCTTCTGCAGCTGAGGTCACTCAGGAAAAGAAGTAAAACTAATTTCTTTTCCCATGGCACAACTAATCTAGAATCAGAAGCTATATTAACATAAAAACAAAGGCATCAAAGCTTTGGGTTAGCAGAATTTATAAGAGAAGACTGTATTCTCTGGCTATTTTCTAAAGTGAAGGAAAATATATGCAGCTCATTTAAAAACTGCTCACTTCACCTGAGCAAATGTGTTTTAGGCACCAAATCAATGCTTTTATATAATCACTTCAAAATTGGAGAGCCAGTTTAAATTACAATTATCATCAAAATTAATAGCGTGACTTTTTTTTTGCAACGTTAGATGTCTGAAAAAATCATTCCTTGACTTTAGCAGATAACTGTGTTACCAATTGATTTCAAAGCTACCCTGGCCATCTCCTGGTTAGGTCAAGCTGTCATTGACTATTATGTCACATCCCACTTTCAATCAGCTTTTGCCAAAACAATGTGAAGACAAATCTGCTTATGTTTTCTCAAACCAAGGGGTTATGGTGTTTTAAATTAAGCAAGGTTGCTATTCTCATAAGGATAAAAGAGCTTAAAAATAGTTGTACCAATCCAGAGAGCCCTGATTCATATTTCATATATTAAAGTAACTTTAAATTTGATGCCCCACCCTCCTTGCCTATAAATCTCCCAAATCTTTGTACAACTCCTGGTAATATTTCTACTTGCTAGATGGGATGCTCTCAGATTCACTCCCAGAATCTTTGAATAAACCCTGTTCACATGTATTTTCCTCTGTTGAGTTTTTGTTTTCTGACATCTCCCAGGTGACTTAAAGCTGAGGCATCTTCTTAACCTGCCTGCTGGAATGCTTCTTCCTTCTTTCCCTTGGCCTCAGTCAAAGTTACATAAACTGAGACCATCTCTCAAATGATGGCAGGAGCCATCACTCAAATTAAACCTAGCCTCTGGGCAAACAGCTGGTAAAAGAACAACTGAAAGGATTACAAGCCCTGCTCCCTCTGCCAAGTTTCTCTAAGCAGGCCATTCAAGGTCTGGATGCAGAACTTGGGGGTCAATGCTGTCCTTATTTCTTCTTCTGCAGCTGAGGTCACTCAGGAAAAGAAGTAAAACTAATTTCTTTTCCCATGGCACAGCTAATCTAGAATCAGAAGCTATATTAACATAAAAACAAAGGCATCAAAGCTTTGGGTTAGCAGAATTTATAAGAGAAGACTGTATTCTCTGGCTATTTTCTAAAGTGAAGGAAAATATATGCAGCTCATTTAAAAACTGCTCACTTCACCTGAGCAAATGTGTTTTAGGCACCAAATCAATGCTTTTATATAATCACTTCAAAATTGGAGAGCCAGTTTAAATTACAATTATCATCAAAATTAATAGCGTGACTTTTTTTTTGCAACGTTAGATGTCTGAAAAAATCATTCCTTGACTTTAGCAGATAACTGTGTTACCAATTGATTTCAAAGCTACCCTGGCCATCTCCTGGTTAGGTCAAGCTGTCATTGACTATTATGTCACATCCCACTTTCAATCAGCTTTTGCCAAAACAATGTGAAGACAAATCTGCTTATGTTTTCTCAAACCAAGGGGTTATGGTGTTTTAAATTAAGCAAGGTTGCTATTCTCATAAGGATAAAAGAGCTTAAAAATAGTTGTACCAATCCAGAGAGCCCTGATTCATATTTCATATATTAAAGTAGCTTTAAATTTGATATTACATCCTTTTGGAAGTTTTGATATTAAGCAGCCATTGTGTTTACCTTCTTGTGGACAACTTGCAAAACTTGCAAAGATTATTTTACCAGTATATTGCCCAAATCAATAAAATTTCTAAGATGAAAGAATAAGATTGATTGTATTTAGTTAATGTGTTGTTGCCTTGAAATGCTCCCCTAAGCTTATGAAATACCTCTTTAAAACTGCTTAATTGGGGCTTCCCTCATGGTCCAGTGCGTAAGGACACTGCCTTGCAGTGCAAGGGGCGCCGGTTCGATCCCTGGCCTGGGAAGATCCCACGTGGGTGGAGCGGCTGGACTGATGTGTCCAATCACCGAGCCCGAGCTCTGGGGCGCATGCGCCCAGAGCCGGTGCTCTGCGACAACAGAGGCCACTGTGATGGGAGGCCCACAGGGGCCAAAGAACAAAGATGGATGAAAACAGATAAATGAAAGACCAATAGAAGTGGCCCGCCCGCCCCCGCCCCTAAAATAAAAAAAAAAAAAACTGCTTAATTGATTAGAATGGGATTTCATTTAGTATTCATCATCCAACATGTTGTATACAATGGGTTGGTGATTATGACTTTTCTTATAGTAAGCATTTTGAATAATTTACTAATGTTAATAACACAGATTAAATAAGAATATGAGCTTGTATATCAAGGCTTTACTACATAGGACAGAAATTTCTAACTCACAAGACTTATATAATCACTTCAAAATTGGAACATTAAAACAATTATCATCAAAATTAATAGCGTGACTTTTTTTGCAACGTTAGATGTCTGAAAAAATCATTCCTTGACTTTAGCAGATAACTGTGTTACCAATTGATTTCAAAGCTACCCTGGCCATCTCCTGGTTAGGTCAAGCTGTCATTGACTATTATGTCACATCCCACTTTCAATCAGCTTTTGCCAAAACAATGTGAAGACAAATCTGCTTATGTTTTCTCAAACCAAGGGGTTATGGTGTTTTAAATTAAGCAAGGTTGCTATTCTCATAAGGATAAAAGAGCTTAAAAATAGTTGTACCAATCCAGAGAGCCCTGATTCATATTTCATATATTAAAGTAGCTTTAAATTTGATATTACATCCTTTTGGAAGTTTTGATATTAAGCAGCCATTGTGTTTACCTTCTTGTGGACAACTTGCAAAACTTGCAAAGATTATTTTACCAGTATATTGCCCAAATCAATAAAATTTCTAAGATGAAAGAATAAGATTGATTGTATTTAGTTAATGTGTTGTTGCCTTGAAATGCTCCCCTAAGCTTATGAAATACCTCTTTAAAACTGCTTAATTGGGGCTTCCCTCATGGTCCAGTGCGTAAGGACACTGCCTTGCAGTGCAAGGGGCGCCGGTTCGATCCCTGGCCTGGGAAGATCCCACGTGGGTGGAGCGGCTGGACTGATGTGTCCAATCACCGAGCCCGAGCTCTGGGGCGCATGCGCCCAGAGCCGGTGCTCTGCGACAACAGAGGCCACTGTGATGGGAGGCCCACAGGGGCCAAAGAACAAAGATGGATGAAAACAGATAAATGAAAGACCAATAGAAGTGGCCCGCCCACCCCCCCCAAAATAAAAAAAAAAAAAAAACAAAAACTGCTTAATTGATTAGAATGGGATTTCATTTAGTATTCATCATCCAACATGTTGTATACAATGGGTTGGTGATTATGACTTTTCTTATAGTAAGCATTTTGAATAATTTACTAATGTTAATAACACAGATTAAATAAGAATATGAGCTTGTATATCAAGGCTTTACTACATAGGACAGAAATTTCTAACTCCCGAAAACGAAGACTTATATACACATATCTCCTTATTGCATGTGTATCTCTATATTTCTGCGTACTCAGTTGTGCATACTCAGTCGTGTCTGACCCTTTCCGACCCTGTTTCCTATAGCCCACCATACTCCTCTGTCCATGGAATTTTCCAGGCAAGAATACTGGAGCAGGTTGCCACTTCTTCCTCCAGGCAATCTTCTTGACCCAGAGATGGAATCCATGGCTCCTATAACTCCTGCATTGGCAGGCAGATTCTTTACCACTGAGCCACTTGGGAAGCACCTTTATATATATATATATATATATATACACACACACACATATATACATATATATATATATATATATATATATATATATATACACACACACACACACATATATACATATACATGGAGGAATATATACATATATATATGTATACACACACACACACACACACACATATATATATATATATATATATATATATAATCTGCAGTGAACTTGTTTTGGTCAAGCATAATTATCTTGTCTCAAATTAGACAGGTAAAGCCAAAACAACAACAACAATAAAGATCATCATAAGATCATTTTGAGTCTCGAGTTTTAGGCTTCTTTTTAACCACCTGACATTTTCATCCTCTGGCAGCCCCATTTCTAGTTCCTCCCTACTGTTTGGCCAGAAATGAAACTTTGCCAACCTCCCACATCCCCCTGGAGTCTGGTGATACATTACATCTGAGTGTCTGCTCAGCAGTGCAAGGCGCCGGTTCGATCCCTGGCCTGGGAAGATCCCACGTGGGTGGAGCGGCTGGACTGATGTGTCCAATCACCGAGCCCGAGCTCTGGAGCGCATGCACCCAGAGCCGGTGCTCTGCGACAACAGAGGCCACTGCGATGGGAGGCTAACACAGGCCAAAGAACAAAGATGGATGAAAATAGATAAATGAAAGACCAATAGAAGTGGCCCGCCGCCCCCGCCCCCTAAAATAAAAAAAAAAAAAACTGCTTAATTGATTAGAATGGGATTTCATTTAGTATTCATCATCCAACATGTTGTATACAATGGGTTGGTGATTATGACTTTTCTTATAGTAAGCATTTTGAATAATTTACTAATGTTAATAACACAGATTAAATAAGAATATGAGCTTGTATATCAAGGCTTTACTACATAGGACAGAAATTTCTAACTCCCGAAGACTTATATACACATATCTCCTTATTGCATGTGTATCTCTATATTTCTGCGTACTCAGTTGTGCATACTCAGTCGTGTCTGACCCTTTCCGACCCTGTTTCCTATAGCCCACCATACTCCTCTGTCCATGGAATTTTCCAGGCAAGAATACTGGAGCAGGTTGCCACTTCTTCCTCCAGGCAATCTTCTTGACCCAGAGATGGAATCCATGGCTCCTATAACTCCTGCATTGGCAGGCAGATTCTTTACCACTGAGCCACTTGGGAAGCACCTTTATATATATATATATATATATATACACACACACACACATGTATACATATATATATATATATATATATATATATACACACACACACACACATATATACATATACATGGAGGAATATATACATATATATATGTATACACACACACACACACACACACACACACATATATATATATATGTATATATATATATAATCTGCAGTGAACTTGTTTTGGTCAAGCATAATTATCTTGTCTCAAATTAGACAGGTAAAGCCAAAACAACAACAACAATAAAGATCATCATAAGATCATTTTGAGTCTCGAGTTTTAGGCTTCTTTTTAACCACCTGACATTTTCATCCTCTGGCAGCCCCATTTCTAGTTCCTCCCTACTGTTTGGCCAGAAATGAAACTTTGACAACCTGCCACATCCCCCTGGAGTCTGGTGATAAATTACATCTGAGTGTCTTCTCAGCAGCAGGAAGGAGCTTCATATTGGGTTGCAGAAATCTACACAGCTGGGGCTAAACAGTGATTTTATTCAAACACTGCATGAGAGTTAGAGAATTAGGCATAACTAATAAACAGATCTCTAGGAGAAGAGATAAAAGACAGAAGGCAGAGGCACAGAACAGAGGCAGAGGGATACAATGTGGTCTCCCTGGCAAGGGTTGAACAGGAGACTGCTTCCTATCAAAATTCCTACCAGGGAATCATCCCTGAGTTAAAATTAACAATTGTTTACTGTGCTTCCTATGGGCGGACAATGATCTAGCTCTGGGGATACCGGGACAAATGAGGTGTTGTCACAGTCTTGAGGGAGCTTAGAGTCTAGGGGATTGATACACAGTGTGGTGAACTGATAAGATAAATCATGCAACTAGGAAAGAGAGGTAGGGCACATGGCCAGGCAGAGGGGATGGGACCAGAAAATACTTCTTGAAGGAGAAGGAGTCTGAGATGTGTCCAAAATCTCCCATGCTGAAGCCTAATGGGCAGACTGTTGGACTTAGAAACATGGTTTGAGTCCCTGGTTTAACATAATTATGCATTCGCTATGTGATCTCTGACAGGAACCACAGTTGCTCCGTGATCTTGAACTTGAGCTTTCCACAGTTTCTGGAGCTTCTTTCTCATTAAGCATTCTAGGTTGAGGCAGGGGTCAGTAGATAGTACTGCATATGGTATATAGGACAGTGATATGGTCAGATCT
This sequence comes from Tragulus kanchil, assembly GCA_022376925.1. Lineage (NCBI taxonomy): Eukaryota > Metazoa > Chordata > Mammalia > Artiodactyla > Tragulidae > Tragulus > Tragulus kanchil. Next base: position 67,059,900 of record JAIOJX010000003.1, on the reverse strand, counting down.
AGAATGCTTGGCTTCTTGAGTTAATGAGAAAGACAGGAAGGGAAGAAAAGCTTTGAGGGCTTCCCCTCCATAAGCAGAGGCTTCACCTATGTTCTGTTTCTGCTATGTCATTGTGGTGTCAACATTTCAGAGCCCAGGAATGGTACCTAGAGACCAAACGCTGACTTCTCTGTACATTTCTCAGAGTTATACTGCCACATAGAGGTCATCAAGTAGTCAAAAGAAAGTAGGGGGATAGCAGAAATGGCACTGTCTTCAAGTTCACTGTTGGCTCCAGATGCAGGATGGGGAATCAAACAGAATATTACTTTCAGAAAACTCCACTTTAATGTATGTAAATCTTGCATGAGTGCTTAGTCCCGTCTGACTCTTTATGATCTCATTGACTGTAGCCTGCCAGGCACCTTTTTAAAAACACTACTTTAGTGTATGTAAATCTTGCGTCCGTACCTGGTCACACCCAATTCTTTGCAACCTCATGCGCTGTAGCCTGCCAGGCTCCTGTGTCCATTGGATTCTCAAAGCATGAATATTGGAGTCAATACCTATTCTCTTCTCTAGGGAATCAAGCCCAGCTCCCCTGCATTGCAGGCATATTCTTTACCTTCTGAGCTACCAGGGAAGCCCATGTTGGCTCACTGCTTATTTCTGTTGCTGTTTAGTCACTAAGTTGTGCCTGACTCTGTGAATCCATGGACGGTAGCTTGCCAGGCTCCTCTGTCCATGGGATTTCCCAGGCAAGAATACTGGAATGGGTTGCCATTCATTCCCCAGGGGATCTTCTCGACCCAGGGGCTGAACCCATGTCTCCCACGTCTCTTAGGTCTCCTGCATTTCAGGCTGATTCTTTACCACTGAGCCACCTGGGAAGCTTATGTCTAGCAGATATGAAATGGGGAGGTCTAGAGTTGACAGCAGCTTGAACGAAGAAGTTGAAAGCATTTACCAAATCTTGTGGAGGGTAGCCTGCAAACAACAGCCATACTTTATTAGACTCATGTTTCTTACTTAGGTGCTATAGAGCTGTGCCTCTCAAACTTTTAATGTGCCTGTGACTCACCTGGATGTCTTATTAAAATTCAGGATTAGATTCAGTAAATCTGCTGTGGGGTCCAAAGTTGTCCATTTCTTAACAAGCTCCCCAGATGATGCTGATGTTGCTGCCCACGGACCACACTTCGATCAGCAGAACAGTAAGGGATGCAAAAATCAATGGAACAGTATTTCTGCTCTTAAGGAGCTTGTATTTTCCCACAAGATGGACTATTCTTATATTAATGCTTAAAAATGCCAGTACGAAACTTCTCAGATTTTATTTTTTTAATAAAAATAAAATAGGGCTTCCCTAGTGGTCTAGTGGGTAAGGACATGGCCTTGCAGTGCAAGGGGCGCTGGTTCGATCCCTGGCCTGGGAAGATCCCACATGCCGCGGAGCGGCTGGACCAATGTGTCCAATTACCGAGCCAGAGCTCTGGAGCACATGCGCCCAGAGCCGGTGCTCTGCGACAACAGAGGCCACTGCAATGGGAGGCCCACACAGGCCAAAGAACAAAGAAATGAAAGACCAACAGAAGTGGCCCACCTGCCCCCCTCCCTCCCCAATCCGCCTTCCTCCCACCCCCCCGAAAAAAAATTAATAACATAAAATAAGAAAATACACTTAAAATTTGCCATCTTAACCATTTTTAAGTGTACAGTCTACTTGTTGTTGAGTCACTAAGTCGTGTCTGATTCTTGTGATTCCATGAACTGTAGCCCACCAGGCTCTTCTGTCCATGCTTTTCCCAAGCAAGAATAGTGGAGTAGGTTGCCATTTCCTTCTCTAGGGCATCTTTCCGACCCAAGAATCAAATCCACATCTCCTGTATTGGTAAGCAGACTCTTTACTATTGATCCGCTAGGGAAGCCCCGTACAGTTCACTAGTGCTAAGAATATTCACATTGTTCTACAACCAATCTCTATAACCTTTTTATCTTGCAAAACTGAAACTCTGTGTCCATTGAACAACTTCTCCATTTCCCCTTACCAAGCCCTGAGCAACTCACATTCTATTTCTTGTTTCTAAGAATGTGGCTATTCTGGATACCTCATAGAAGTGGACTCAGACAGTATTTGTCTTCATGTGATGACTAATTTCACTTAGCATAATGTCCTTGAGGTTAACGCATGTTGTATCATGTGTCAGTGTCGCCTTTCTTTTTAAGCTAAATGATATTCCATTGTGTGTATGCACTATGTTTTCTTTATCCATTTATTTGTCAATAGATAGATCATTTTAAGAATCTTTGAATAATTTGTATTTGAAAACACAAGCCCCTTATGGATTCTCTCAAAAATCAATGGAACAGTATTTCTGCTCTTAAGGAGCTTGTATTTTCCCACAAGATGGACTATTCTTATATTAATGCTTAAAAATGCCAGTACGAAACTTCTCAGATTTTATTTTTTTAATAAAAATAAAATAGGGCTTCCCTAGTGGTCTAGTGGGTAAGGACATGGCCTTGCAGTGCAAGGGGCGCTGGTTCGATCCCTGGCCTGGGAAGATCCCACATGCCGCGGAGCGGCTGGACCAATGTGTCCAATTACCGAGCCAGAGCTCTGGAGCACATGCGCCCAGAGCCGGTGCTCTGCGACAACAGAGGCCACTGCAATGGGAGGCCCACACAGGCCAAAGAACAAAGAAATGAAAGACCAACAGAAGTGGCCCACCTGCCCCCCTCCCTCCCCAATCCGCCTTCCTCCCACCCCCCCGAAAAAAAATTAATAACATAAAATAAGAAAATACACTTAAAATTTGCCATCTTAACCATTTTTAAGTGTACAGTCTACTTGTTGTTGAGTCACTAAGTCGTGTCTGATTCTTGTGATTCCATGAACTGTAGCCCACCAGGCTCTTCTGTCCATGCTTTTCCCAAGCAAGAATAGTGGAGTAGGTTGCCATTTCCTTCTCTAGGGCATCTTTCCGACCCAAGAATCAAATCCACATCTCCTGTATTGGTAAGCAGACTCTTTACTATTGATCCGCTAGGGAAGCCCCGTACAGTTCACTAGTGCTAAGAATATTCACATTGTTCTACAACCAATCTCTATAACCTTTTTATCTTGCAAAACTGAAACTCTGTGTCCATTGAACAACTTCTCCATTTCCCCTTACCAAGCCCTGAGCAACTCACATTCTATTTCTTGTTTCTAAGAATGTGGCTATTCTGGATACCTCATAGAAGTGGACTCAGACAGTATTTGTCTTCATGTGATGACTAATTTCACTTAGCATAATGTCCTTGAGGTTAACGCATGTTGTATCATGTGTCAGTGTCGCCTTTCTTTTTAAGCTAAATGATATTCCATTGTGTGTATGCACTATGTTTTCTTTATCCATTTATTTGTCAATAGATAGATCATTTTAAGAATCTTTGAATAATTTGTATTTGAAAACACAAGCCCCTTATGATTCTCCAATATATAATACTTATATTTACCTTAGGGGCTCAATTCCTCTCAAAAAACAAGTGCCAAAGAGTTATAATTTTTTAGAATTCTATACTAATCAGAAGTTAGTAATCAGAATTTTAGTTTCTGCTGGAATGTGTTAATAGAATCATGAAAAGCCTGATAAGATAGCAGATATATTTTAGTGTTCCAGAAATCTTACTTGTATGAATACTTAATATACAGTCAGTCACTATCTTGGGGATTTGCATTAAAAACATTTAATAGATTACCCCCAGGGGACCAAAGAAAGAAAGCTGTTGCTTGCCTGGATCACCCCTCTTCTTCCTGGGTACCACATCAGTAGCTATAATTGCATTTAAGCACTTAAGAATCTTCCTTAATATATAATCTAAAGGATGCTTTAAATTCAGAACACTGAAATAATTGATTATGAAAGGATCATATAAAATGTGTTATACTAACAGATAATTTAAACATATCTGTACAAATCAAACTGTAAATAACATAGAAATTAAAATGAAGATCAGCTTGGGTAATTATTAATTGATCCTTTTCCCCTAGGGCATTATATCTGTCCCATGTTCCTTGAAACAGTGTCCTTTTAAACACTGACAGGTATCTGTAAAGAACATTTTCTCTAGACAAGTATATTTGGGAAACAAGGTTTATTCCTAGCTCTTAGAGTTTATAAGCCTTCTGGGTGAGTCTGGGGCCTCCTCAAAAACAGGCACATTGTTCTACAACCAATCTCTATAACCTTTTTATCTTGCAAAACTGAAACTCTGTGTCCATTGAACAACTTCTCCATTTCCCCTTACCAAGCCCTGAGCAACTCACATTCTATTTCTTGTTTCTAAGAATGTGGCTATTCTGGATACCTCATAGAAGTGGACTCAGACAGTATTTGTCTTCATGTGATGACTAATTTCACTTAGCATAATGTCCTTGAGGTTAACGCATGTTGTATCATGTGTCAGTGTCGCCTTTCTTTTTAAGCTAAATGATATTCCATTGTGTGTATGCACTATGTTTTCTTTATCCATTTATTTGTCAATAGATAGATCATTTTAAGAATCTTTGAATAATTTGTATTTGAAAACACAAGCCCCTTATGATTCTCCAATATATAATACTTATATTTACCTTAGGGGCTCAATTCCTCTCAAAAAACAAGTGCCAAAGAGTTATAATTTTTTAGAATTCTATACTAATCAGAAGTTAGTAATCAGAATTTTAGTTTCTGCTGGAATGTGTTAATAGAATCATGAAAAGCCTGATAAGATAGCAGATATATTTTAGTGTTCCAGAAATCTTACTTGTATGAATACTTAATATACAGTCAGTCACTATCTTGGGGATTTGCATTAAAAACATTTAATAGATTACCCCCAGGGGACCAAAGAAAGAAAGCTGTTGCTTGCCTGGATCACCCCTCTTCTTCCTGGGTACCACATCAGTAGCTATAATTGCATTTAAGCACTTAAGAATCTTCCTTAATATATAATCTAAAGGATGCTTTAAATTCAGAACACTGAAATAATTGATTATGAAAGGATCATATAAAATGTGTTATACTAACAGATAATTTAAACATATCTGTACAAATCAAACTGTAAATAACATAGAAATTAAAATGAAGATCAGCTTGGGTAATTATTAATTGATCCTTTTCCCCTAGGGCATTATATCTGTCCCATGTTCCTTGAAACAGTGTCCTTTTAAACACTGACAGGTATCTGTAAAGAACATTTTCTCTAGACAAGTATATTTGGGAAACAAGGTTTATTCCTAGCTCTTAGAGTTTATAAGCCTTCTGGGTGAGTCTGGGGCCTCCTCAAAAACAGGCATGGAGACAGGAGTAGATGTGCAAGAGATTGATGGGGGAACCTACCAATGAGATAAAAGGGGAGGAGCTAGAGTAGACTGTGAAAGCCTTCAGACCACGGTTCAGGTTCCGTCAAGGACAGAAAGGAAAGTAGGGTTGCCTGTGAAGAGACTCAACTGTGGTATAGGGCTAAGTGTTCAGGAGACTGTCTAGGAGACTTCCCTGTGAATCCTTGAAAGTAGAGAGAGGAATATGTGAAGACAGCAGGGCCCTAAAGCTACCTTTCAAAATAGGCAGTGTTCCCCATTCTTTTCTTAGACATGCCTTTTGTTTCAAGACCCTAATGAAAGTTTTCCTTTATCATCTAATTTCTTTTCTTTTTTTTTTTTTTGCCCTCTTTTTATTGATTTTTTATTTATTTATTTTTCATCCATCTTTATTCTTTGGCCTGTGTGGGCCTCTCATTGCAGTGGCTTCTCCTTGCACAGCACTGGCTCTGGGAGCACGCACCCCAGAGCACTGGCTTGTAATTGGACACACCAGTCCAGCTGCTCTGCAGCACGTGGGATCATCCTGGGCCAGGGATCGAACCAGTGCCCCTTGCACTGCAAGGCGGACTCTCTACCCAGTGGACCACCAGGGAAGCCCCCATCTACTTTCTTATATTAAAATGAATGTAAGAATTACGAAGAGAGTGAACTTTGTACAGTATAGGGACACCGTATACTCTTGCCTCCATTGTGATTTTTTCATTTTAAACTCATTTTACCAAAATGTACTTTGAAAAGCTTTGTGTTTTATAGTCCCAGCAGTATCACTTTAGATTTGATCAAATTGAGGGCTAATGACTGTCTGTAAAAAGTGTTATCCATTCATTCACTCAACAACATATGATTAAGAGTGTCTAGGATGAAGCTGGATGCTAGGAGGACTGGGATGAAAGGTGTGCTCTGGGAGGGGAGACGGATGAGCTGCAAACGGTGGGAATGAGAGTCAGCTACCCCCAGGCTGAGGTGAGGCCAAAGACTAGATCTGAAGTGCCACCTCAGAAGTTGCCAAGCCATGCAGTGAAGTGAGAAATGTTTGGAGAGAGAGATCAGTGTGCGCCAGAAGGAGTAAAGAAAGGGGGGACAAGGCCCACCAGGGAGGGAACGTAGAAGGGACGTGGCAGGAGTAACTAAGGCAGAAGCTCTTCCTTCAGGGTGGGAGGGTCTGGCTCATTCAAGGGCCTGCATCTCCCCGTGGTGATGTGGCCTTGAAGAATTAGACACAGGAGAGAGATGCCATTGGCTTCATTTCAGAAAGCCCTGGAAAGAGACAAAAGGAAACTGAAGCAGTGTGAAGAGGTTGCTAAGTGTTAGCTGCGTGTGAGAAATGATGCGGCTGAGCCAAGACAGTGACCTGAGGGGAGAAAGGGAGTCAGGCGTCAGGGAATATCCCCTAGTATGTTTTATTTCTAGGAGACACTCTAGTTTGATGTATCAACTCAACATTATGCACCCTTCCCAGCCCTTCTCTGACTTGTCCACACCAAACAGATGCGTCCATCTTCCCACTTTCCCTGGCTCTTGTTTGCGGAGAGGAAAAGAGAGAAGAAATGAGATGCCATCCCATTATTTTACATATCACTCCCTGCTAGTGGTTCTTTATCATCGTAAGATTCTGCCATTCTCAGCAGAGAATTCAGTTCACAACTAACCTTCAGACTTCTTGCCCTCCAGGTGGCACTGCAAGGCGGACTCTCTACCCAGTGGACCACCAGGGAAGCCCCCATCTACTTTCTTATATTAAAATGAATGTAAGAATTACGAAGAGAGTGAACTTTGTACAGTATAGGGACACCGTATACTCTTGCCTCCATTGTGATTTTTTCATTTTAAACTCATTTTACCAAAATGTACTTTGAAAAGCTTTGTGTTTTATAGTCCCAGCAGTATCACTTTAGATTTGATCAAATTGAGGGCTAATGACTGTCTGTAAAAAGTGTTATCCATTCATTCACTCAACAACATATGATTAAGAGTGTCTAGGATGAAGCTGGATGCTAGGAGGACTGGGATGAAAGGTGTGCTCTGGGAGGGAGACGGATGAGCTGCAAACGGTGGGAATGAGAGTCAGCTACCCCCAGGCTGAGGTGAGGCCAAAGACTAGATCTGAAGTGCCACCTCAGAAGTTGCCAAGCCATGCAGTGAAGTGAGAAATGTTTGGAGAGAGAGATCAGTGTGCGCCAGAAGGAGTAAAGAAAGGGGACAAGGCCCACCAGGGAGGGAACGTAGAAGGGACGTGGCAGGAGTAACTAAGGCAGAAGCTCTTCCTTCAGGGTGGGAGGGTCTGGCTCATTCAAGGGCCTGCATCTCCCCGTGGTGATGTGGCCTTGAAGAATTAGACACAGGAGAGAGATGCCATTGGCTTCATTTCAGAAAGCCCTGGAAAGAGACAAAAGGAAACTGAAGCAGTGTGAAGAGGTTGCTAAGTGTTAGCTGCGTGTGAGAAATGATGCGGCTGAGCCAAGACAGTGACCTGAGGGGAGAAAGGGAGTCAGGCGTCAGGGAATATCCCCTAGTATGTTTTATTTCTAGGAGACACTCTAGTTTGATGTATCAACTCAACATTATGCACCCTTCCCAGCCCTTCTCTGACTTGTCCACACCAAACAGATGCGTCCATCTTCCCACTTTCCCTGGCTCTTGTTTGCGGAGAGGAAAAGAGAGAAGAAATGAGATGCCATCCCATTATTTTACATATCACTCCCTGCTAGTGGTTCTTTATCATCGTAAGATTCTGCCATTCTCAGCAGAGAATTCAGTTCACAACTAACCTTCAGACTTCTTGCCCTCCAGTTTAAGATACATAAAAGAGTGAATTTTTATTGGCATTTACTTTTTCACGCATTAAAAACTTTCTATAGAATTGGGCAGAATCTCAGGTCATTGAAGCTGGTGTTTCCCAAGGGGCCATACACACAGCTAGGGGACAAAGGGGCAGTAAGTACAGGGAGCCTGGGTGAACACCTGTCCTGGAAGGTGAATAGGACTATGAGCACAGCCTCTCAACTTACACAGCTCAAGAAGCTTCACCTCCGTGAGGGACATTCTATCTGCTGATCCCGTTTTGACTCATTTAAACTGATCTGAGTTCCGATGACCTCGTTCCCACGTTCCCTCTCTCCACCCCTCCCCCATCGTTACTCTAGCTGACTCTTGGCCATTCTGTGTTTTAAGAATATCATCAATCACTAATAAAAGATACATCAGAAGTCAGCAACTTGCTGCATAAAGTAAGCTCATACACATCCTGTGAGACTGAAAGGAAGACCTCCCAGGAGTAAAAAGCCCTAATGTGGTCATTAGGTTTTATGCACTGGGCCTTGCCCTGGGACCAGAATGCTGTAGTAGATGGGGTAAGGCCAGGAGCCCTGGGGAGTGTGTCCCATCTGCCTGACTACCCTGCCGCCGGGCCAGTCTGACCCAGTGGATCAGAAAGGCAAGGGTGCTCTCACAGAAATAATGCAGGCTTCAATTTCAAGGTTTGAGCGATGTGTTAGATTTACGCGTTTTCTTTCTGTTGGTGAGGGTTTAGGGGACAACGGAACCATTTGGGTGTATTCAACTTCTTTCTGGGGTCCTGATAACGGGTGGGCAAGTGCTGTTCCCATAGTCTTTTCTCCTGTCCCATTTCAACAAGGGCCCCTCGATTCATAGCCGTCTCTGTGTCTTCAGAAAAGCCTGAAGCCACAGGCTTTCCAAAAGCCCACAGAGGCAAAAAGAGATAGCACTCCCAGATCCACAGACCTTCTCAAACCAGCTTCCTTCACTGGCTAACAGGCAGTGGGTCAAAGAGAAAGGTGGGGAGAAAAATCAAGAAAACACATAAGGGCTTCCCTGGTGGTCCAGTGGGTAAGGACACCGCCTTGCAGTGCAAGGGGTGCCAGTTCAGTCCCTGGCCTGGGAGGATCCCATGTGGCACGGAGCGGCTGGACCAATGTGTCCAATTACCGAGCCGGAGCTCTGGAGTGCATGTACCCAGAGCCGGTGCTCTGCAACAACAGAGGCCACTGCGATGGGAGGCCCACAGGGGCCAAAGAACAAAGATGGATGAAACTAGATAAATGAAAGACCAATAGAAGTGGCCGGCCAGCCCCCTACCCTCCCCAACCTGCCCCCTCCCCACCCCCACCCCCAAAAAGAAAAAAGAAAACACATAAATGTTTGGGGCTTCCTAGGTAGCACTGGTGGTAAAGAACCCTCCTGCCAATGCAAGAGATTTAAGACATGGGTTCTATCCCTGGGTTGGGAAGATCCCCTGCAGGAGGACATGGCAACCCACTCCAGTATTCTTGCCTGGAGAATCCCATGGACAGAGGAGCCTAGCGGGCTACAGTTCATGGGGTTGCAAAGAGTTGGACACAACTGAAACAGTTTATTTCAGATTTGGGACTTGAACCCAAAACCCAGTTTGGGACTTGATAGGTGATAGATGACGGTAGGTTACTGTGAATGGTGTCAGATTCTTAATTTCTGATGGAGAAGAATTCACACTGGGATCAAAAGACTTGGTGATGATCACTCAGAGCTTGGTGCAGTGAAAAGTTTATTAAGTAAGAAAGGATAGGGAAAAGCCTCCAGCATAGACACTGAAAGAAGGGTAGAAGAGTATCCCCCTTTGCCAGTTGAAGCATGACAATTTGTATCTTCCAGTCAGTTACCAAAACAATAAATCAAAAGAATATCTTAAGGTTGCAAAGGCCCTCTAGGCTCACACCCATAACAGTAACACAAGATTAGCTAGGACAGTCTCCAGGTCTCAGGGCTAGATGAGACATTCTAATGTAAATGCCCAGATTAACATAAGACTAGAAGTTTTCAGTTTCAACACTGAAGATAAAGATCTTCAGTGTTGATCTCCTTGTCCTTCCTCTTCTCCTCCTTGTCCTGGGGACCCACTAACCTCCTTGCGAATTCTGCCTATGAACCCCATTCATTCTGAACCCCTTTCAGACTCAAACCCACATGGCCAGGATGTGAATCCAGCCAAAACCCTGCTTGAGACTTGAACCCACATGGCTGGGACTCGAACCCAGCCAAAATCCACGATACCTGGTTTCAGGACCTAATGGAGCTTAGGTTCTTCACGTCTCATCGCAGAAAAGAATTCAGTGAGAGAGCTTCCCTGGTAGCTCAGTGGTAAAGAGTTCGCCTGCCAATGCAGGAGACACAGGTTCAATCCCAGGTCTGGGAAGATCTCACATGTTGCAAAGCAACTAAGCCCATGAGCCACGACTACTGAGCCTGTGCTCTAGAGCATTGGAGCCACAACTGTTGAGCCCATGTACCACAACTGCTGAAATTCATGTGCCCTAGAGCCTGAGTTCCACAATAAGAGAGATCACAGCAACAAGAAGCCTGCTCACCTCAACTAGAGAGTAGCCCCCACTCCCTGCAACTAGAGAAGAGCCTGTGGCAGCAGTGAAAACCCAGAATAGCCAAAAATAAATAAACAAATAAGAGTTGTTTAAAAAAAAAAAAAAAAAAAAACCTCAGTGAGAGACAAAATGATAGATAAGAAGTGGATTTATTCAGAGAAAAGCATACTCCACAGAGTGTGGGCCATTGCAGTAAGAGAGTGTGGCAGGCCTCAAAAATGAGGCGAGATTAGAATGAGTGGCAAGATTACTCCAGCTATTTTGGGAAAGGGGAGGAACTGTCATGGTGCCTCTGGGTGTGTCATTTAGCTTGCTGGTTGAGGATCAGGGTCTAGTCTGCCATCTTGGACCCATTTGATTCTAATGAGTTTATGTGGTGTCCTTGGGCTTTGTCATTCTTTCAAAAGTTGTGCCCTGCCCCTTTCCCTCCTGTTATACAACTGAAGCAACTTATAAATTAATTATAATAGTATAAATAACCAGGATTCTTATTCCACACAGATTATCTCAAAATATAATGCTGCTTAAAACATGTATCACTGAATGATATGAAAGATAGTCAATAACCAGGAAATTTTAAAGACAAGCATTATTGTTTATGGACACATTCTTATGAAATATAAAAACCATGGTCAACACCGAATTCAGGGAATAGGATGAAGGATGGACACACATGGCAGGCTGTTATTCTCTCAAGCTGGGTACACAGGTAAACAGGCATATTTGTATCTTTTGATAAAATATTTCAAGGGTACAAGATAGTAATAGAAAAGGAGGTCGAGCTGGGACTCAGCTCTTTGCAGTTCGTGGATGTGTGTGAAGGGGGGGGAGCTTAGGTTCTTCACGTCTCATCGCAGAAAAGAATTCGGGAAATTCAATCCCAGGGGTCTGGGAAGATCTCACATGTTGCAAAGCAACTAAGCCCATGAGCCACGACTACTGAGCCTGTGCTCTAGAGCATTGGAGCCACAACTGTTGAGCCCATGTACCACAACTGCTGAAATTCATGTGCCCTAGAGCCTGAGTTCCACAATAAGAGAGATCACAGCAACAAGAAGCCTGCTCACCTCAACTAGAGAGTAGCCCCCACTCCCTGCAACTAGAGAAGAGCCTGTGGCAGCAGTGAAAACCCAGAATAGCCAAAAATAAATAAACAAATAAGAGTTGTTTAAAAAAAAAAAAAAAAAAAAAAAAAACCTCAGTGAGAGACAAAATGATAGATAAGAAGTGGATTTATTCAGAGAAAAGCATACTCCACAGAGTGTGGGCCATTGCAGTAAGAGAGTGTGGCAGGCCTCAAAAATGAGGCGAGATTAGAATGAGTGGCAAGATTACTCCAGCTATTTTGGGAAAGGGGAGGAACTGTCATGGTGCCTCTGGGTGTGTCATTTAGCTTGCTGGTTGAGGATCAGGGTCTAGTCTGCCATCTTGGACCCATTTGATTCTAATGAGTTTATGTGGTGTCCTTGGGCTTTGTCATTCTTTCAAAAGTTGTGCCCTGCCCCTTTCCCTCCTGTTATACAACTGAAGCAACTTATAAATTAATTATAATAGTATAAATAACCAGGATTCTTATTCCACACAGATTATCTCAAAATATAATGCTGCTTAAAACATGTATCACTGAATGATATGAAAGATAGTCAATAACCAGGAAATTTTAAAGACAAGCATTATTGTTTATGGACACATTCTTATGAAATATAAAAACCATGGTCAACACCGAATTCAGGGAATAGGATGAAGGATGGACACACATGGCAGGCTGTTATTCTCTCAAGCTGGGTACACAGGTAAACAGGCATATTTGTATCTTTTGATAAAATATTTCAAGGGTACAAGATAGTAATAGAAAAGGAGGTCGAGCTGGGACTCAGCTCTTTGCAGTTCGTGGATGTGTGTCGCAGGGTAGGAGCGGGTTGTATGCAAACCACTGGCCCCCAGGAACACGAGAGCTGTGGGTTCGGACTTCTATTTCCTGTGGCATGGTTTTATGACTGAAAGTCAAGGTCAAATGTGAGATCCAGCTTTAGAAACAGAAGCCTCTTTTGCAAAGTAACATATAAAAACAGAGAATCCAGTATGGATACAGGTCCTAAATCTCTTTTGTAAACTTATGCCATAAACTACAAAACACTTAGGGAAATGTTGATTTCTTCAATGGAATGAGAAATGGAGACACTTTGAGAAGGTTTATCTGCAGGATTAAAAAAAAAGCCTATGCCAGAATTTTTTAAGAGCTTGTGGAGCCCTGGTGGTCCAGTGGGTAAGGACTCCGCCTTGCAGTGCAAGAGCTTATGGAAACTTTAAAAAAAAAAAGGCTTTGCAAAATACATAAACTACTGCTGTATTTTTATATTTATAATGAATGTCATTAGAGCTTGGAACAAACATCAGATTTGGACTTAATTTCATCTGCTCCCATTTTACCAAAACTCATGTTGGGTCTGATATTTTCTATGTAAAGGAAATCTGCTGTTCTTACCTCAGCAGAGCTGTGTGGGCTGAGCCCCGAGGCAGGCCTGGAGGCAGGACACAGCCAGTGGCTCTACTAAGCTGCAGATCAGCAACATTTCTATGCAGTCCCCAGTAAGCACCACGTGCCTCAAGGCCAAGTCCACTCTTGCTTTTTCTTCCAGTCATTAAAAGAAAGTTAAAACAAATGTCTCTTTGCTTCAGTTTTCCTCATCTTGTATGCTGTATAAGTGCTGCTGAAAGGAGTCATACATGAATGTGTAGTGAGTTAACTGTAGAATCATGAATAATTTCAGTTGGAGTTGAGTTTAGTGTCATGGTTATCTTCCAAGAACAAACACAAGGGATTAGCTTAATTTTTTTTTTGTTGTTTTAATTATTTATTTATCTGACTGTGCTGAGTCTTGCTTGCTTCTTTTCTCTAGCTGTGGTGAGCGGGGCCCACCCTGCACTTGCAGTGCACAGGTTTTTCCCTGCAGTGACTTGCTGTGGAGCACAGGCTCTAAGCTGTACAGGCGTCAGTAGCTGCGGCTCATGGTCTCTAGAGCACAGGCTCAGTAGTTATGGCACACCAGCTGAGTTGCTCCAAGGCATGTGAAATCTTCAGGGACTAGGGATCAAATTTGTATCCCCTGCATTGGCAGGCAGATTCTTAACCACTGGGCCACCGGGGAAGCCTGGGATTAGCTTAATTATTATGAAGTCCTATTCTGTGGTAAAATTTTCTTTTTCTACCTCTCTGAGCATCTTCTAAAGCTGAATATATGCTTGATGGGTGGCTAAATCAAAATTGGACCTTGACATTAAAGTCCTTTACAGGGCTTCCCGCTGGTGGTCCAGGGGTGCCGGTTAGATCCCTGGCCTGGGAGGATCTCACGTGCCGCTGAGTGGCTGGACTGATGTGTCCAACTACCGAGCCAGAGCTCTGGAGTGCATGCATCCAGAACTGGTGCTCTGCAACGAGAGAGGCCACTGCAGTGGGAGGCCCACACAAGTCCGAGAACAAAGATGGATGAAAACAAATAAATGAAAAACCAATAGAAGTGGTCAAAAAAAAAAAAAAAAAAAAGGCAAAAAAAAATGTCCTTTACAAAATGAGCATCACATCCCTCACTTACAATTAAATATAAATTTCTCCTTGAGGTACCTGACCACATTTATTCTTCAACCCACTGTTTTTATTCCCCAGGGCCCAACAGGGAAGCTAGAATAGACAATTCTTGTTTATGTCCCTTCTCTAATCTGTCTAGACTTGCCAATTTATGGAGAGCTATATGAGGAATAAAAGTTTTCTTCCAGTCATTAAAAGAAAGTTAAAACAAATGTCTCTTTGCTTCAGTTTTCCTCATCTTGTATGCTGTATAAGTGCTGCTGAAAGGAGTCATACATGAATGTGTAGTGAGTTAACTGTAGAATCATGAATAATTTCAGTTGGAGTTGAGTTTAGTGTCATGGTTATCTTCCAAGAACAAACACAAGGGATTAGCTTAATTTTTTTTTTTTTTTTAATTATTTATTTATCTGACTGTGCTGAGTCTTGCTTGCTTCTTTTCTCTAGCTGTGGTGAGCGGGGCCCACCCTGCACTTGCAGTGCACAGGTTTTTCCCTGCAGTGACTTGCTGTGGAGCACAGGCTCTAAGCTGTACAGGCGTCAGTAGCTGCGGCTCATGGTCTCTAGAGCACAGGCTCAGTAGTTATGGCACACCAGCTGAGTTGCTCCAAGGCATGTGAAATCTTCAGGGACTAGGGATCAAATTTGTATCCCCTGCATTGGCAGGCAGATTCTTAACCACTGGGCCACCGGGGAAGCCTGGGATTAGCTTAATTATTATGAAGTCCTATTCTGTGGTAAAATTTTCTTTTTCTACCTCTCTGAGCATCTTCTAAAGCTGAATATATGCTTGATGGGTGGCTAAATCAAAATTGGACCTTGACATTAAAGTCCTTTACAGGGCTTCCCGCTGGTGGTCCAGGGGTGCCGGTTAGATCCCTGGCCTGGGAGGATCTCACGTGCCGCTGAGTGGCTGGACTGATGTGTCCAACTACCGAGCCAGAGCTCTGGAGTGCATGCATCCAGAACTGGTGCTCTGCAACGAGAGAGGCCACTGCAGTGGGAGGCCCACACAAGTCCGAGAACAAAGATGGATGAAAACAAATAAATGAAAAACCAATAGAAGTGGTCAAAAAAAAAAAAAAAAAAAAGGCAAAAAAAAATGTCCTTTACAAAATGAGCATCACATCCCTCACTTACAATTAAATATAAATTTCTCCTTGAGGTACCTGACCACATTTATTCTTCAACCCACTGTTTTTATTCCCCAGGGCCCAACAGGGAAGCTAGAATAGACAATTCTTGTTTATGTCCCTTCTCTAATCTGTCTAGACTTGCCAATTTATGGAGAGCTATATGAGGAATAAAAAGATAGGAAGGAAAAAGGATCAGGGTAGCCATTTACCAAACATGAAAATCCCTGGATTCCTCAGAACACTTAATCCTAACAGCATATCAGATTTACAAAACCAATGTAGAAGCACTCTTAAAACGGAGGTGACATTTGTAATACTCTCAACTAAAATTCCAGACAAGTGTGTCAGCCACAGTGATCAGTAAATAAGTTTAACACACGGTCAGAAAACAGGTTTATTCTTTAGAAAGTACTAGCCTCTATTACAAGCTACTAACGTCTAAGAGAACCTAAGTACATTTACATTCTAAAAAGTATATCACCTATGTGGTAGCAACACTAATTTGACCTAACCTACAGAAACCTATAAAAATCAGGACCGAGTCTGTTGATCTGGAGGTTAAGTTCTGAAAGCACTTCAGTTCTGAAACTCACTGCAGAGGAAGGACTACAGGTGGCTCCAAGAGGGACACGTGCAGGTACCTGAAATGAGACCCATGGCAAGTTCAGCGCAGTTTCCTAAAACCTCAGACAGACCACAGAAAACTGTCTGGTAGTTTTAACAGAGAGGAGAGAGTGCGCTGACTAGAGGTACTCTACAAGCTGACTGACTATGTAAGTCTAGTCCTCGCGAGACTGATTCTCTTGGTTTGACATGCAACCCTACTTTTCCAGCCCCACACCAGAAACACAGGATGTTCTGTTTTTTGTTCTGAAATTATGATCACTTATTAAAGTTTTAAGTAGTGAGCTTAGATGAGAGAACTGGGGAAGCTTACTTTGAAGCCTTGTACTTCTCCCTGATTGCTTGCTGAGGTCGATGGGACATGCCGAGGCACGTTTTATGTAGCTCACTCAGGCAAGGCACAATTTCATTTAATGAATAGCCTGTGAACGTAGCGAGGGTTTCTGGCTAATCAAGACAAAAGAGGAAGATTGCAATCATATATTTTAAGATATTAATATTTCTTGAGGTATGACCACATTTATTCTTCAACCCACTGTTTTTATTCCCCAGGGCCCAACAGGGAAGCTAGAATAGACAATTCTTGTTTATGTCCCTTCTCTAATCTGTCTAGACTTGCCAATTTATGGAGAGCTATATGAGGAATAAAAAGATAGGAAGGAAAAAGGATCAGGGTAGCCATTTACCAAACATGAAAATCCCTGGATTCCTCAGAACACTTAATCCTAACAGCATATCAGATTTACAAAACCAATGTAGAAGCACTCTTAAAACGGAGGTGACATTTGTAATACTCTCAACTAAAATTCCAGACAAGTGTGTCAGCCACAGTGATCAGTAAATAAGTTTAACACACGGTCAGAAAACAGGTTTATTCTTTAGAAAGTACTAGCCTCTATTACAAGCTACTAACGTCTAAGAGAACCTAAGTACATTTACATTCTAAAAAGTATATCACCTATGTGGTAGCAACACTAATTTGACCTAACCTACAGAAACCTATAAAAATCAGGACCGAGTCTGTTGATCTGGAGGTTAAGTTCTGAAAGCACTTCAGTTCTGAAACTCACTGCAGAGGAAGGACTACAGGTGGCTCCAAGAGGGACACGTGCAGGTACCTGAAATGAGACCCATGGCAAGTTCAGCGCAGTTTCCTAAAACCTCAGACAGACCACAGAAAACTGTCTGGTAGTTTTAACAGAGAGGAGAGAGTGCGCTGACTAGAGGTACTCTACAAGCTGACTGACTATGTAAGTCTAGTCCTCTGAGACTGATTCTCTTGGTTTGACATGCAACCCTACTTTTCCAGCCCCACACCAGAAACACAGGATGTTCTGTTTTTTGTTCTGAAATTATGATCACTTATTAAAGTTTTAAGTAGTGAGCTTAGATGAGAGAACTGGGGAAGCTTACTTTGAAGCCTTGTACTTCTCCCTGATTGCTTGCTGAGGTCGATGGGACATGCCGAGGCACGTTTTATGTAGCTCACTCAGGCAAGGCACAATTTCATTTAATGAATAGCCTGTGAACGTAGCGAGGGTTTCTGGCTAATCAAGACAAAAGAGGAAGATTGCAATCATATAGTTTTAAGATATTAATATATTAGAAATCTGTAGATAAAACTGTGAAATGAAGGAAATTAATAAGTATACTTAGTAACTATCCATGTTCATCACAAAACAAACCATAATCCTTCTTCAGAGCCTTTAGAAATAAGACATTGGGAAGAACAGTCAGGGTTCCAAATTTGTTCATATTTGTACAATTATAATGCTCAATATGTGCACAGTTAATCCTGTGGGCAGGATTTGTACTGGCCCCTGAAGAGCCTCTACTTACCAGAACATTCTCTTTAGATTGAATATGAAAGATTCTTAGCCAAATGCAGAATAAGAATTTTAGAAAATAAAAAAGGCCCCACTCTCTTAGCTCAAAAGTGAGCCTCTAGGACCAGATCTTAGGAGCCCATCTCTATCCTGCCAGCCATCCTTGGCCAATAGGCAACAGTAACTGCCCCATTCCCATGAGAGCCTGATACAACCTCTAACCATCCCAACTGGACCCAGGTTCTTTTACACAGAGGGGAAGCATCAACATCCTTTGCCTTGAAGTGGTCAATGCTTACACCTCAAAGGAACTCCCTACATATGGGTGGGCCTGGGGCTTCCAGGCCAGCTTCCACTGAATGAGTGTGTCACCACCATCTCTGAGACTTCCTGCCACCTCTGCTCCCCAGGAAGCTAAGCCACTGAGTCCAAGCCATGAAGACTGACCAACACATTGTAATCTGCTGGCTAGGCAACCAGTTCCTTATTAAACTAACTCTCTCTCCTGAGAGGGCCAACGGGTTTAAAAAAAATTCTCAAAAGTACTAGAGGTACTCTACAAGCTGACATGCAAACCTTTTACTTTTCCAGCCCCACACCAGAAACACAGGATGTTCTGTTTTTGTTCTGAAATTATGATCACTTATTAAAGTTTTAAGTAGTGAGCTTAGATGAGAGAACTGGGGAAGCTTACTTTGAAGCCTTGTACTTCTCCTGATTGCTTGCTGAGGTCGATGGGACATGCCGAGGCACGTTTTATGTAGCTCACTCAGGCAAGGCACAATTTCATTTAATGAATAGCCTGTGAACGTAGCGAGGGTTTCTGGCTAATCAAGACAAAAGAGGAAGATTGCAATCATATAGTTTTAAGATATTAATATATTAGAAATCTGTAGATAAAACTGTGAAATGAAGGAAATTAATAAGTATACTTAGTAACTATCCATGTTCATCACAAAACAAACCATAATCCTTCTTCAGAGCCTTTAGAAATAAGACATTGGGAAGAACAGTCAGGGTTCCAAATTTGTTCATATTTGTACAATTATAATGCTCAATATGTGCACAGTTAATCCTGTGGGCAGGATTTGTACTGGCCCCTGAAGAGCCTCTACTTACCAGAACATTCTCTTTAGATTGAATATGAAAGATTCTTAGCCAAATGCAGAATAAGAATTTTAGAAAATAAAAAAGGCCCCACTCTCTTAGCTCAAAAGTGAGCCTCTAGGACCAGATCTTAGGAGCCCATCTCTATCCTGCCAGCCATCCTTGGCCAATAGGCAACAGTAACTGCCCCATTCCCATGAGAGCCTGATACAACCTCTAACCATCCCAACTGGACCCAGGTTCTTTTACACAGAGGGGAAGCATCAACATCCTTTGCCTTGAAGTGGTCAATGCTTACACCTCAAAGGAACTCCCTACATATGGGTGGGCCTGGGGCTTCCAGGCCAGCTTCCACTGAATGAGTGTGTCACCACCATCTCTGAGACTTCCTGCCACCTCTGCTCCCCAGGAAGCTAAGCCACTGAGTCCAAGCCATGAAGACTGACCAACACATTGTAATCTGCTGGCTAGGCAACCAGTTCCTTATTAAACTAACTCTCTCTCCTGAGAGGGCCATCACTTCTAAGCCTTGAGAGTTACTAGACAGACTGTAGACCAGCCTTAAGGTCTTGCTGTTGTTTAGTCTCTAAGTCCTGTCTGAGTCTTTTATGGCCCCATTGACTGTAGCCCACCAGGGATTTTGTGGGCAAGAATACTGGAGCAGGTTGCCATTCTCCTTCTCCAGGGTATCTTCCCAACCCAGGGATTGAACCCACATCTCCTGCACTGCAGGAGGACTCCTTACTGCTGGGCCACCTGGGAAGTCCAAGGTTCATCTAGAAAGAAGCAGTTAGAATCTTACCCAGAAGTGCCTGTTCACAGTATAGTTTGCCAGGCAATAAGCAGCTGCAGCTATCAGTGAAGGAAGGTATTTCAGGAATGGCTCAGCTTCAAGGAGACTCAGTTCTGCTACGTACTAAGCACAAGAGAGAAAATCTCATTGTAATCAGGAATTTGATTAAGGTTCCAAGCAAACCTAGAAATGTCAAGGGAGCAAACTGTCATCTGTGTTCAATGTGCATCTAGATGAGCACAGAAGTAGATGTTCAAAAGTATTCACAGTATTCACTGAGTTAATAATTGCTATGCCTGTCCATAACCAGAATGACATTTACATTGTAATGCATTTCAATACAAGTAAATCTCAATATTGGATAGGAAAGTATCAATATTTGACCTATCTGTACAGTATACATGATAGGTTAGACTAGTAGTGTGGGATTATGCTGGTCAAGTAGCATCCTCTGGCTACTGCAGTGGACTGGAGTCTTCAGTCAAAGACAAAATATGTCCATATTAAAGCTATTGAGTTACCAGTTGTGGGTGGAGGGAGATAAACAGGGAAATTGGGATTGACGTATACATACTACCATATATAAAACAGATAACTAGGGCTTCCCTGGTGGTACAGTGGGTAGAGAGTCTGCCTTGCAGTGCAAGGAGCATTGGTTCGATCCCTGGCCAGGGAAGATCCCACGTGTCGCAGAGCAGCTGGACCGGTGTGTCCGATTATAAGCCAGCGCTCTGGAGTGCATGTGCCCATGCTGGTGCTCTGCAACAGGAGAGGCCACTACAATGGGAGGCCCACACAGGCCAAAGAATAAAGATGGATGAAAATAAATAAATAAAAAATCAATGAAAAACAAGAGGCCAAAATTAAAAAAAAAAAAAAGACAAATAACTAGTAACCTACTGTGGAGCTCAGGGAACTCTACTCAGTACTCTGTAATGACCTATATGGGAACAGCATCTTTTTTATATGACAGAGACTAATATAAAATTGTCAATCAACTATATTCCAGTTAAAAATAAATTAAAAGTTTCTCAGGCAAATGCATGCAGTTCACTGGCTAGAACAATACCTATTAACAGTACCTTTTAATCTGATGACACACCAGATTAAAAGAAACATACTGGGAAATTTATAGAGATATTGTTATTGCTCTTTGCACAGCATGTACGTACCAGATATATTTGATCATTATGGATGGGAACCAGGTTTTCCAATACTTTAGTACTTTACCAGTACTTTAGTGCCTTCAGTTAAAGTTCTAGAACTCCAAATGACCAAATAGTACTTCATTACTATTCATTACATGTTATATTGAGATGAGATCCAAATCAGACCATAGTAATCTTTTTCTGTTTCTGTGAACATTTTACTCTTTCTGCTTGCCTGTGGTCTGTACACAACAAAAGAAGTTTCCAAGCTTACCATTTTTTTTTATTTCTTAAGACCTGGGTGATCAGACAACCCACGTCTGCCAAACATGATTAATGGGAACATTTCGTAAGCAGAAGTCATGTTCTTAAAATGAGTTCTCTTCCAATTGTGGGTGGGGATTATGCTGGTCAAGTAGCATCCTCTGGCTACTGCAGTGGACTGGAGTCTTCAGTCAAAGACAAAATATGTCCATATTAAAGCTATTGAGTTACCAGTTGTGGGTGGAGGAGATAAACAGGGAAATTGGGATTGACGTATACATACTACCATATATAAAACAGATAACTAGGGCTTCCCTGGTGGTACAGTGGGTAGAGAGTCTGCCTTGCAGTGCAAGGAGCATTGGTTCGATCCCTGGCCAGGGAAGATCCCACGTGTCGCAGAGCAGCTGGACCGGTGTGTCCGATTATAAGCCAGCGCTCTGGAGTGCATGTGCCCATGCTGGTGCTCTGCAACAGGAGAGGCCACTACAATGGGAGGCCCACACAGGCCAAAGAATAAAGATGGATGAAAATAAATAAATAAAAAATCAATGAAAAACAAGAGGCCAAAATTAAAAAAAAAAAAAAGACAAATAACTAGTAACCTACTGTGGAGCTCAGGGAACTCTACTCAGTACTCTGTAATGACCTATATGGGAACAGCATCTTTTTTATATGACAGAGACTAATATAAAATTGTCAATCAACTATATTCCAGTTAAAAATAAATTAAAAGTTTCTCAGGCAAATGCATGCAGTTCACTGGCTAGAACAATACCTATTAACAGTACCTTTTAATCTGATGACACACCAGATTAAAAGAAACATACTGGGAAATTTATAGAGATATTGTTATTGCTCTTTGCACAGCATGTACGTACCAGATATATTTGATCATTATGGATGGGAACCAGGTTTTCCAATACTTTAGTACTTTACCAGTACTTTAGTGCCTTCAGTTAAAGTTCTAGAACTCCAAATGACCAAATAGTACTTCATTACTATTCATTACATGTTATATTGAGATGAGATCCAAATCAGACCATAGTAATCTTTTTCTGTTTCTGTGAACATTTTACTCTTTCTGCTTGCCTGTGGTCTGTACACAACAAAAGAAGTTTCCAAGCTTACCATTTTTTTTATTTCTTAAGACCTGGGTGATCAGACAACCCACGTCTGCCAAACATGATTAATGGGAACATTTCGTAAGCAGAAGTCATGTTCTTAAAATGAGTTCTCTTCCAATTGCTAAAAAGCTTTTCTGGGCCCATAGCAAAGAACTGAAAAGAAAGGAAGAACTGAAGGAGGCTACTTTTTTTTTTTTTTTTTTTAATCCAGTTGGCACCGAGGTTCTTGGAAGTCTCATGGCCTACCTTGGCCAGGTTCTCAGTTCGGATGCACACCCCTTGCCTCCTTAAGTACTGAAGGAGGAACTGGTTGGTGGTTGGCACTGTCAGGTCAAAAGCCAGGACCTTCAGGAGCAGGTGTTCCATTCTCATCAGCTGTTGTTTTGTGTAGGTGTCATCAGTTATGTAGACAAACTCATCAACTTCTGGTGGATATATCTCTTCATATTTCCTAGGAAAGGGAAAGAGTTTGGGGAAGGAGAGCTTGCCCCCTCTGACTCTCCTTCTTGTGCTATTCCAACGTGCTTGTCACATGGCCCTTGCAGACTTAAATATCACTTATAAATCATGAAATGGTACAGGTGTGGAAAAATACAGAAGCTTGTTTCTATAAGAACACGAGTATGACATGGATATATCATACTTACTGCTACGAGTAGTAAAGAAACAATTTTCAATGAGGGGTTTTAGGTTTTGGCCTCTAATGCGCTGAAAGATTCTGAATGACAGACATGCAGGTAGGTAAATTCCTCTTAGTTCTATAGACTTCAGATTCTTTGGTGGAAAAGAATTTTATGTTGAACGTCAAAAATAATTTTATGTTGAACACGATAGTGGGAAAAAACTACTTAGGTCTTAGATTTTCTTTTTAACAAGATCATATTCAGCTTTCTCTACTGAATTAGCAAAAGATGGTATGTATCCAAGGGAAAGATAATGATACAATTTCACTGTTATCGGTTCTTTATTTTAGCTTTTTTTTCTCCTTTCTGTAGGAGAATTTTTGCAAAATTTTAGTCCTTAATAAGTATAATGTATGAGACTGGAAAAATAGAAAGGAAATTACCACTTGCCAGCAGGTCACTTATTTAAAAGATGCTTAGCCACAACCTAGCCCTTTTTTACACAATTAGACATTATGAATGGCTGATAATAACAGGAATCAGCTAAAATAGTTTATTCAGTATAACCAAATAAACTAGGTTATTATGAGTCACTTGTTAGAGCCTGAAGAAGGCTTTCATACAACCCAAATCTCTTTAAACAGGGCTTTTATTCAGGCTAAAATACAGCCAAAAGACTACATCACAAAATAATTAAATTGAATCCTGAATCTGAGGTGATGGCTGCCTTAATCATGATACTGAACTGGTTGTTAAGAGGATGTTAAACATCCAAACTGAAGAGTGGACATATGGTGAGATTCAGTTTCTCAGTAAACACTGTAAAAATGATGATGTTTTATACAAGGAGGCATGAATAAGTTTTAATTATCAAGCACTGTGTTTCAATAAATGGGAACAGAAATCAAGGGTTTTGACAGGCTGAGGTTTCATGTTATCCGCGCTGAGGAACTTACGAAGCCAGGAGAATCGCCGCTGTTCCTACGAGCTGCAGTTTCCCTCTCAGAACAGACATGCAAGAAAGAAACCTGTCCAGGAAGTTGACGGCCAGGTAGAGAGTCTCTGTTCGGAGCTTGTATTCTTCTCCGACCTCAACCAGCCAGTCCACCAGAATGGTCCGCATGCCTTCTGTGATGTCTGGCTGTTTCCTCATGTAGTGAGCCTTGGGCCTGTGTCTCATCTGTTTGAGAAAAGAGGGTTTTTTTTTTTTTTTCTTTTCTTTTCTTTTCTTTTTTGATGTGTAAATAGCTGCTGTCTTAGATCACACCACAGTACAGTTGCTATTTTTGAAATGCTCATGAGCAAAGGTTAGCAAGAAACTCATTCAAAAGCCAAAGAAATCTGTACCATAACATAGAAGAAAGTGTACAATTCTGGTTCTGTAATGCAATTAGTTAACAAGTAACTTCAAGGAGGAGGGACATGACAATAAGGATTCTTCACAGGAGTGAAAGACTTAACATACAAACCCTCTGAGTCACAGAGAAATAGTATAATCTGAGTAACTGCTACTCACCACACCCAGCTATTATCTTTCATAAACACGGTCATGTTTAGGTGTTACAAGAAGGCCATTCGCTAGTGGTTATGGCCAAAGACTGTATAATTATCTTAATATGGAGTGCTTGGAGCGCTGGAAATTGAAGGAGAAGTTGGGAAAACTCACTTCAGCTTCTCTAAGGTACTGATGAATTTCTTCAGCATATTCAGTCACATTTATCACATCTGTACCAAAATCTGGTGCATCTTCAGACTGGGAGTGGAGAGATGAATCTACCAGCATAGGGGAAACTGCAGGGGGTTCAACATTATCAGATAAGACAGTCAATTTCAAAACTAGTTCCATCCACTAACCCTCTACAGGCAGTTGTGAAAACAGTTACTACTTCAGGGCATTCTGAAGAGTGGACATATGGTGAGATTCAGTTTCTCAGTAAACACTGTAAAAATGATGATGTTTTATACAAGGAGGCATGAATAAGTTTTAATTATCAAGCACTGTGTTTCAATAAATGGGAACAGAAATCAAGGGTTTTGACAGGCTGAGGTTTCATGTTATCCGCGCTGAGGAACTTACGAAGCCAGGAGAATCGCCGCTGTTCCTCGAGCTGCAGTTTCCCTCTCAGAACAGACATGCAAGAAAGAAACCTGTCCAGGAAGTTGACGGCCAGGTAGAGAGTCTCTGTTCGGAGCTTGTATTCTTCTCCGACCTCAACCAGCCAGTCCACCAGAATGGTCCGCATGCCTTCTGTGATGTCTGGCTGTTTCCTCATGTAGTGAGCCTTGGGCCTGTGTCTCATCTGTTTGAGAAAAGAGGGTTTTTTTTTTTTTCTTCTTTTCTTTTCTTTTTTGATGTGTAAATAGCTGCTGTCTTAGATCACACCACAGTACAGTTGCTATTTTTGAAATGCTCATGAGCAAAGGTTAGCAAGAAACTCATTCAAAAGCCAAAGAAATCTGTACCATAACATAGAAGAAAGTGTACAATTCTGGTTCTGTAATGCAATTAGTTAACAAGTAACTTCAAGGAGGAGGGACATGACAATAAGGATTCTTCACAGGAGTGAAAGACTTAACATACAAACCCTCTGAGTCACAGAGAAATAGTATAATCTGAGTAACTGCTACTCACCACACCCAGCTATTATCTTTCATAAACACGGTCATGTTTAGGTGTTACAAGAAGGCCATTCGCTAGTGGTTATGGCCAAAGACTGTATAATTATCTTAATATGGAGTGCTTGGAGCGCTGGAAATTGAAGGAGAAGTTGGGAAAACTCACTTCAGCTTCTCTAAGGTACTGATGAATTTCTTCAGCATATTCAGTCACATTTATCACATCTGTACCAAAATCTGGTGCATCTTCAGACTGGGAGTGGAGAGATGAATCTACCAGCATAGGGGAAACTGCAGGGGGTTCAACATTATCAGATAAGACAGTCAATTTCAAAACTAGTTCCATCCACTAACCCTCTACAGGCAGTTGTGAAAACAGTTACTACTTCAGGGCATTCTGCTATTGAACACTGCAGGCAATTACAAAAACTGGGTACCTTCAGCCACAGGCCAGTCCCCTTACCTGTGTTAAAGTTCAACAGGAAGTGAAGGTCAGACTTGAGCTCGCTGGTGTCTACTTTGTGTGTATCCGCCAGAGCCATCCTTTCTTTCCCTGGGCGGCTGGCTTCGTTCCCCTGTTCAGGCTCATCCATGCAGATGTCAAATCCTTGCTTGGCAGGCACCTGAATCCTGGTATTGGGCAGCGTTTTCTTTACAGCCGGAGGGAAGACATTTTCTGATCCAGAGAAACACCTGAGTGTCGTGAGCTCCTGGGAAAAGGGTGAAGTTTTTGTTAGAGGCTACCCCATAGCCCACATAGGTGCTGAGAAGTCTACGTGACTGAAACCAGCAGGCTGGAAAGATGAGAGGAATCTTAAACTGAAATATCCACCTCTGCAATTGAATTTCAGAAAAATGAAGCTTCCAAAAGATTACTTTGCCCTTATCTTTGTCTACATTTGACATTTGGTGAAGGAAATGTTTACCTAAAATTTCTCATCTTCCTCACATATTTGTCAAAAGGAAATCAAAATTATAGAAAAGAAAAATTATAGCTCTTCCCCAAAGTGAACTAGGTACCGCATGTTGGGACAAACCCTGTAAATCAGCTTTTGTGCTTGTACCAACCCGGCAAGGTTCTTGGTACAGAGTTAGTGAGTCGTCTTTAACGAGTTAATTTTTGTTCAACATAATCTGAGTAACTGCTACTCACCACACCCAGCTATTATCTTTCATAAACACGGTCATGTTTAGGTGTTACAAGAAGGCCATTCGCTAGTGGTTATGGCCAAAGACTGTATAATTATCTTAATATGGAGTGCTTGGAGCGCTGGAAATTGAAGGAGAAGTTGGGAAAACTCACTTCAGCTTCTCTAAGGTACTGATGAATTTCTTCAGCATATTCAGTCACATTTATCACATCTGTACCAAAATCTGGTGCATCTTCAGACTGGGAGTGGAGAGATGAATCTACCAGCATAGGGGAAACTGCAGGGGGTTCAACATTATCAGATAAGACAGTCAATTTCAAAACTAGTTCCATCCACTAACCCTCTACAGGCAGTTGTGAAAACAGTTACTACTTCAGGGCATTCTGCTATTGAACACTGCAGGCAATTACAAAAACTGGGTACCTTCAGCCACAGGCCAGTCCCCTTACCTGTGTTAAAGTTCAACAGGAAGTGAAGGTCAGACTTGAGCTCGCTGGTGTCTACTTTGTGTGTATCCGCCAGAGCCATCCTTTCTTTCCCTGGGCGGCTGGCTTGCCCCTGTTCAGGCTCATCCATGCAGATGTCAAATCCTTGCTTGGCAGGCACCTGAATCCTGGTATTGGGCAGCGTTTTCTTTACAGCCGGAGGGAAGACATTTTCTGATCCAGAGAAACACCTGAGTGTCGTGAGCTCCTGGGAAAAGGGTGAAGTTTTTGTTAGAGGCTACCCCATAGCCCACATAGGTGCTGAGAAGTCTACGTGACTGAAACCAGCAGGCTGGAAAGATGAGAGGAATCTTAAACTGAAATATCCACCTCTGCAATTGAATTTCAGAAAAATGAAGCTTCCAAAAGATTACTTTGCCCTTATCTTTGTCTACATTTGACATTTGGTGAAGGAAATGTTTACCTAAAATTTCTCATCTTCCTCACATATTTGTCAAAAGGAAATCAAAATTATAGAAAAAGAAAAATTATAGCTCTTCCCCAAAGTGAACTAGGTACCGCATGTTGGGACAAACCCTGTAAATCAGCTTTTGTGCTTGTACCAACCCGGCAAGGTTCTTGGTACACAGTTACTGAGTCCTCCTTAACCAGTTAATTTTTGTTCAACAGGCCCCTGTGGTCCCATTTACACCCAGTTATTTTGAAACATGATGCTTTTAGAAATGTGTACTATACATGAATTTTCTTACAAGCCATAGATCCTTATTATATGACACAATGAAAATAAGAAATGAGATTCTAGAGATTTTAAAAGCTATAGTCAATAGTATTTTCTCAGCAAATCAGATGTGGGGTGGGAGAAAAAGAGTCAAGGATGACAAAGGTTTGAAGGTTAAGTAATGAGAAGAATGGATACTCCATTTACTGAAATGAGGAAGACTTTGGGGAGAGCAGGTTGGGGCCCAGGTTTGGTAATTGGTTTCGTCTAAGGTTGAGATGCCTTCTGCATGATCCAAATGAAGACATCAAGGAGGCAGCTGACTGTGTGAGCCTGCAACTTAGCTGAGAGGCCCAGACCAGAGACAGAAGAAAGAACCATCAACAGATAAAGGATATTTATTGCCAGGAGAGTTGAAGAGATTGCAGAGGCAGGGAGTGCCAAATCACATCAAATATTAACTTTCAGAGAGTTGATGAAGAACCAAGGTAATGAAAAGGTGTGGCCAGAGAGCAGGGTGAGGACCCAGGAGAGAGCTGTGTTCTCCAGGCTAAGAAGAGACTGGCTCGGGCTTCCCCTGGTGGTCCAGTGGGTAAGGATACCGCCTTGCAGTGCAAGGGGCGCCAGTTCGATCCCTGGCCTGGGAAGATCCCATGTGCCGCGGAGCGGCTGGACCGATGTGTCCAATTACCGAGCCGGAGCTCTGGAGTGCATGCGCCCAGAGCCAGCGCTCTACAAAGATAGACGCCACCGCGATGGGAGGCCCACAGGAGCCAAAGAACAAAGACGGATGAAAATAGAGAAATGAAAGACCAATAGAAGTGGCCCACCCGCCCCACTCCCTCCCCAACCCGACCCCCGCCCAAAATAAATAAAATAAATAAATCTTAAAAAAAAAAAGAAGAAGAGACTGGCTCAAGAGAGAACGACCAACAGTGTCAAATGCTCCCATTAGTCAAGTAAGGAAAGGAGTAAGTGCTGAGTCAGAGAGGCTGTCCTGGTGGTCCAGTGGAACCCTGAAACTCTGCACTGCAAAGACAGGGCACCTAGATTCAGTCCCTGGTTAGGAAATTAGGTCCCAAGTGCCTCAACTAAGAGTTTGCATGCTGCAACAGAAGAACCTGCATGCTGCAGCAGAGATCAAAGATCCTTCATGCTGCAAAGACCCAGTACAACCAAATAAATAATAAATATATACTTTTTTTAATATTTACAACTTCAAGTAAGACTTGAGTTTGAAGAGAACAAGAGAAGAATTTAAGACAGAGTATTCATTCAACAAATACTTGCATGCTACCCTGACCAAGCACAGCTGTTCTAAACCCTGGGCATACAGCAGAAAACCTGACATCCAGACTCCCCACCCTGGGAGTTTACAACAGACACACTCTCAAGAAATACTGCCATAAATGGGATAGTTGCTACAGAAAGCTTTGTAGTTGAAAGGCTTTTAAGATTGAAAGAAAACTATCACAATATATTTTCATGTTTCTGGGTTTGATCCAGGAGAGACGAGGAAACAGAAAGGAGAGCAGATGGAATGATAGCCTTTAAGAGGTGAAAGGGCATCAGCTGTGCCTCACATATGGACATTCACCTTGCACAGGAGCAGGGACCCATCACTCATGGAGCAGGAACAGGACAGCAGGGTGGGTGGTACGCTGGGGGCGAGGCATGTAGACATTCTCTTCTGGTTGCATCCGTATTTTTAGGAAAATAGGATATAAAGCTGTTAGCTGAGAGGCAGCCTGGAGACAGAGCCTCTGGCAGATAAAGAGAGAAGGGAAAATGTAAAATGGAAGATTTCTATAAGAAGGTTGTAGAGGAATAAAACGGGGAAATGTAGAAGGAACACCAAGCAACATAGAGGTTAACAGTTATGAATTTAAAGTGAGACCACTTAGCATAGGGGCAACTGCCAATTCATGAGAGGTTTTAGACTTCACTTTGTAGAATTTATTTATTTATTTTTGTTGTTGGCCTCTTTTATTGGTTATTTATTTATTTATTTTCGTCCATCTTTATTCTTTGACCTGCGTGGGCCTCCCATTGCAGTGGCCTCTCTCGTTGCTGATCGCCGACTCTGGGCACATGGCTCCCAGAGTGCTGGCTTGTAATTGGACACACCAGTCCAGCTGTTCCACGGCATGTGGGGGTCTTCCCAGGCCAGGGATCGAACCAGCGATCCCTTGCACTGCAAATCAGACCCTACCAACTGGACCACCAGGGAAGCCCTCATTTATTTATTTTTAATTGGAGGATAATTGCTTTAGGACACTGTGTTGGTTTCTGCCATACATCAGCATGAATCAGCTGTAGGCATGCATGTGTCCCCTCCCTCTTGAACCTCCCTCCCACCTTCCACCCCGTCCCACCCCTCTGGGTTATCACAGAGTCACTGGGTTTGAGCTCCCTGAGTCAGACAGGAAATTCCCGCTGGCTACTTCTTTCACATACGGTAATAAATATGTTTCAATGCTGCTCTCTCTATTCCTCCCCCTCCCTACTTCCCCCACTGTGTGAGACTTCATGTTTAAAGACATACATGTCACGAAGCAAGTTAAGTTTGTGAAAACCACTTTTACTCAGTTTTTCCTAAAGCTTGAAACAGATTACTTTGGGCAGTTTTCTCCCACTAACCAGATGCCACCAAAAGGCAAATGACTCGTGTCCTTGTGTGGATAAAGAGTAGAGAAGGAATAGTAAGGAGATGAGGAGAGGCTTCTAATCTGGCCTCTATCATGACTTTATTTGGGCAGAGAGGGGGCTTTCTTAAACCTCTCAAGTTCTCTCACCTATAATACAGAGAGAATACCTGCCCACTTACTCCTCTATACTATTGGCAGTGTTGTTCCACTGCAGATGCACGGTACAGGCTGAGGTACTTTGGTCACCTGATGTGAAGAGACGACTCATTTTAAAAGACTCTGGTGCTTGGAAAAATAGAAGGCAGAAAGAGAAGGGGACAACAGAGGATGAGATGGTTGGCTGCCATGACTGACTTAATGGATGAGTTTGAGCAGGCTCTGGGAGATGGTGAAAGACAGGGAAGCCTGGTGTGCTACAGTCCATGGGGTTGCAGAGAGTCGGACTTGACAGAGCAAATGAACTGAACTGAAAAGGCTTATGATAAGCTGGTCTGATAACAGATTTAAGGATGATTGTTTTTTTAATCTCAGAATTCATTCTTAAGGATCCAGACTCCTCATTTGCATTTTAGGTGTTGAATTTGTTTACCCTCTGTTTAGACTCTCTTTGAAAAAAAAAAAAAAAAGAATGTGCCTACAGTCCAGATTCCAGGGCTGAATACTCAAGGGGAGTTTGTAGGTAAAATCTCAAGAGAAATCCACCCCAGACGCCAGAGCCCTTCTCGATAAGGAGCCTTCTCAGCTCTTTTCGGGCATTACCTGGCCACAGGTCCTCCTGCACTGCCCATTGTCAGCCAGCACTCCTAGAACTGTTCTTTGTGGTGGATCCTGGCCCAGCTGGGCTCTGGTTATCATCTGACAGGCATTCGGACCTTGGGACACTGGAGCCAGCACTGCTCCAGCCTTGGACCTGCTGAGATGCATCACCTCAGTCTCCACAGCTTACTGCTGTCAAGGAAAGGCAAACAGACAAGCCGGTTAGTCAGCCTCTTCCACCAAGGCCCCACCAGCTTGACCTGCTAGGTTTGTGAAAACCACTTTTACTCAGTTTTTCCTAAAGCTTGAAACAGATTACTTTGGGCAGTTTTCTCCCACTAACCAGATGCCACCAAAAGGCAAATGACTCGTGTCCTTGTGTGGATAAAGAGTAGAGAAGGAATAGTAAGGAGATGAGGAGAGGCTTCTAATCTGGCCTCTATCATGACTTTATTTGGGCAGAGAGGGGGCTTTCTTAAACCTCTCAAGTTCTCTCACCTATAATACAGAGAGAATACCTGCCCACTTACTCCTCTATACTATTGGCAGTGTTGTTCCACTGCAGATGCACGGTACAGGCTGAGGTACTTTGGTCACCTGATGTGAAGAGACGACTCATTTTAAAAGACTCTGGTGCTTGGAAAAATAGAAGGCAGAAAGAGAAGGGGACAACAGAGGATGAGATGGTTGGCTGCCATGACTGACTTAATGGATGAGTTTGAGCAGGCTCTGGGAGATGGTGAAAGACAGGGAAGCCTGGTGTGCTACAGTCCATGGGGTTGCAGAGAGTCGGACTTGACAGAGCAAATGAACTGAACTGAAAAGGCTTATGATAAGCTGGTCTGATAACAGATTTAAGGATGATTGTTTTTTTAATCTCAGAATTCATTCTTAAGGATCCAGACTCCTCATTTGCATTTTAGGTGTTGAATTTGTTTACCCTCTGTTTAGACTCTCTTTGAAAAAAAAAAAAAAAAGAATGTGCCTACAGTCCAGATTCCAGGGCTGAATACTCAAGGGGAGTTTGTAGGTAAAATCTCAAGAGAAATCCACCCCAGACGCCAGAGCCCTTCTCGATAAGGAGCCTTCTCAGCTCTTTTCGGGCATTACCTGGCCACAGGTCCTCCTGCACTGCCCATTGTCAGCCAGCACTCCTAGAACTGTTCTTTGTGGTGGATCCTGGCCCAGCTGGGCTCTGGTTATCATCTGACAGGCATTCGGACCTTGGGACACTGGAGCCAGCACTGCTCCAGCCTTGGACCTGCTGAGATGCATCACCTCAGTCTCCACAGCTTACTGCTGTCAAGGAAAGGCAAACAGACAAGCCGGTTAGTCAGCCTCTTCCACCAAGGCCCCAAGGATGCAGAGAACCTCTGGAAGAGAGCACTGTGATAGATGATCTTTCCTTAAGTTACTAGAGCCGAAAGGGCCTGAGCCACAGCGCAGATGACTAAAACCGCTTTGAAACAAAACGGTGATTTGAATCTCTCCAGAGTTTCTTCCCCGACCAGGCCGACGACTAGAAGGCGAGAGGGCCATCTGACGAACCTCCAAGCCAAGGCACTAATCTTCACATTAATTGGGAGTCAAGACCTACAAACCCGTGTCTTTCCCAGCGGAGATGCTTAACCCGTCACCCCGCCACCGCCCTCCCTGCAAACAAGTGACCCAGGATACATCACTGTGGGGTAGTACGTCCCCTTCTCAAGTGACAAGCAAGGTGCTCTTCCGCGGCCTTCCTCCTCAAGACAGAAGGTCCCACAACCTGCTTGGAACCCACAGCGGACCTCGCTCAAATCTTAGGTCTTTATACATAAGTCTCAAACAATTAGCAAATGCACACGAGGACTGGGACGGAGGGGCCACCGAAGGGGGCGGGGCGGGGGCGGGGCGGGGCGGGGCGGAAGGGGACGGAGGTGTTAATAGATTCCAGCCAGGGCGCCGGGCTCCCACTGCATCCGCAGCCCGGCTCAGAGCTAATCCCTCTCAACTCCCCCCGCCCCTGCGTCTGTTGAATCGGCCAATCAGCGGAGCTCCCGGGCCTCGCGGCGCCGTTACCATGCCAACCGCAGTGGGCGTGCGCGCGCCGCAACCGCATCGCTATGGCGACCTCCTCACCGGACACGCTCCGGGAGGACGCACTGCGACCCCAGGGCGTTCAAGGGCGGGGTCTGGCAGGCTGGCGGAGGCCCTGCCCGGGCGTGCCTGGGCGGGTGGTGGCCGTGGGCGAACACGCCCCTTGTGGCAGGTGTCTGAGCGGGAGGAAGAAGGCCTGCCCCGCGAAGGCCAGGGTTTGGAAGGGGCTGTTTCCTTCAGCCCGTTCTCCCAACAGCCGCTAACTCCTCCCGCTAACGTCTTTTCCGCGGCCCGCTCCTGAGAACCTTGGCTCGGGAGGGCGACGCGGGGCCCTCGGGGCTGCGCAGGCCGCCGCGCCTTGACCGCGCCCGCAAGAGAGCGCGGCTCACTCCCCTTTCCCTGCTCACACACCTAAGCCTCCTCCCGGAGAAAGGCCAAGCCGCAGCGAGCTGGCCTCGCGTTTGAGCTGGGCTCTCCTAGTTCGTGGTGGCGGCGTGTCCTCGGTCATCTTGGGTCCTTGCGCACCAGAGGTCACGCCTGGCCAACCCGGGTTCTGGTGCATGTAATCTGGCAGGGCGGAAGAAGAGATCTGGGATTTTAGGGTCGCACGTGATGCTCTGAGTGCCCACCCAGAGGCCTTCCTCCAGGGGTTCCGGCAGCCGCAGCATGAAACTGGTCCTGGAACTCAGAGACAGTTGTCCAGGAAGAGGAAGGAACGCGAGTGGCAGCGTTGGGGCCCGGGACGTTGAGGGGCCGGGAGGGTTAGGGGGTGAGGCTGGGAACTAGGGGCTGGGCAGATGGCCTGGCCACGTGGGAATCCTCGGATTCCAGGGAAAGGGGCCATGGCCACGCAGGGAAGGGAAGAAGGGTGCTTGGAAAGTTCGGGCACTCAGGCACTTGTAAACTAGGAAGCAAGGTATAAGACTATTTAACTTTATTATTTTTTGAAATAATATGGTATATATGTTAACTGCTTTTGTCTGTTTTTATGTTTTAAATACCCATCCCTAAATTTCTAGAGCACACCACCAAAACCATTCAAATGGCCATTTTAAGATCTGTGGTTAGTTAGCACCTTTTTCTTCATGTTGAATGGAAATTGTTGAGGCAGGTCGATCGCAGGTTGGAAAAGAATTTCCAGACACAGAGCATTTCAGAAGGGAGTGAGTTTATTAAGAACAAAGAGCAGAGATAAAAGGGGGCACTGCGACCTCCTGACCAGGGAGAGTCTGTAGTTTTCATGGATTAAAAGCCAATTTTTATAGCCTGAAGACAAAAACTTCTGCTGGATGGTTGGGGTTATGTGATTGGTTGTGGCCCTGTAGGGTACTTACTGAAGTGGGCATCTTTGCTTAATTGGGACTCAGGAAGCTTGTTAGTGATTATCAGGGGTCTTTTGGCAAGGTTACAAGGGGTCGCAGACAGCTTCTGAGGTGTCCTTGATTCTGAGCTGTTTCTGTGGTCTTGGTGTAGGGCATCACACCTGTAGCTTTGGGGCAGGACTTGACAGAAATGATTGTTAATCTTACCCCCTCCACCAAACGTTTTTGTTTTTGTTTTTGTTTTCCTTTTATTAATGTGTTCACTCAGCCAGCTGGGTGTGCATTATTTTAATGGGAAAAGTGAAGTATGCTACAGGAAATGAGGATGAAAGCTTTGAGTTGGGTGTTAAGAGGCAATTGCGAAGCATCTTGGAAATAAGTGCTGAATGCAGAAGGAAAGCAGAAAACAGATTTTAATGTGAAACTGACTTCTAAATGTCTATCATCCACTTTCAATCACTGGGAAGCAGGATCCCTTTCTTCTCTGGAACTCCTATGCCTTTGGAGGCATGAAGACAACATAGGGGCTCTGGTGATGTCTCAGTTGTGGCAACAAATGTAGGCATGCCCCAAATGCTTAGCTTTGCTAGGTGCTATCTGATGAGGGAAAGAGCCTCTCTGCTCTTTTCTCACCTAGCACCATTTTGGGACGTCTTCTCGGGAGCCCTCCTCCACCTGATGACACTGCTGTGACTTCTGGGGACTCTGAAGGCCTCGGCAGTGGAGAACTCTGTTAGAGGCCTATGGCAGGTCTTGCCAAGAGGTGGGGTTGTTTTGGTAGGAACTAGAGTTCCGTGCCCTGCTTTTGTCTGTTTTTATGTTTTAAATACCCATCCCTAAATTTCTAGAGCACACCACCAAAACCATTCAAATGGCCATTTTAAGATCTGTGGTTAGTTAGCACCTTTTTCTTCATGTTGAATGGAAATTGTTGAGGCAGGTCGATCGCAGGTTGGAAAAGAATTTCCAGACACAGAGCATTTCAGAAGGGAGTGAGTTTATTAAGAACAAAGAGCAGAGATAAAAGGGGGCACTGCGACCTCCTGACCAGGGAGAGTCTGTAGTTTTCATGGATTAAAAGCCAATTTTTATAGCCTGAAGACAAAAACTTCTGCTGGATGGTTGGGGTTATGTGATTGGTTGTGGCCCTGTAGGGTACTTACTGAAGTGGGCATCTTTGCTTAATTGGGACTCAGGAAGCTTGTTAGTGATTATCAGGGGTCTTTTGGCAAGGTTACAAGGGGTCGCAGACAGCTTCTGAGGTGTCCTTGATTCTGAGCTGTTTCTGTGGTCTTGGTGTAGGGCATCACACCTGTAGCTTTGGGGCAGGACTTGACAGAAATGATTGTTAATCTTACCCCCTCCACCAAACGTTTTTGTTTTTGTTTTTGTTTTCCTTTTATTAATGTGTTCACTCAGCCAGCTGGGTGTGCATTATTTTAATGGGAAAAGTGAAGTATGCTACAGGAAATGAGGATGAAAGCTTTGAGTTGGGTGTTAAGAGGCAATTGCGAAGCATCTTGGAAATAAGTGCTGAATGCAGAAGGAAAGCAGAAAACAGATTTTAATGTGAAACTGACTTCTAAATGTCTATCATCCACTTTCAATCACTGGGAAGCAGGATCCCTTTCTTCTCTGGAACTCCTATGCCTTTGGAGGCATGAAGACAACATAGGGGCTCTGGTGATGTCTCAGTTGTGGCAACAAATGTAGGCATGCCCCAAATGCTTAGCTTTGCTAGGTGCTATCTGATGAGGGAAAGAGCCTCTCTGCTCTTTTCTCACCTAGCACCATTTTGGGACGTCTTCTCGGGAGCCCTCCTCCACCTGATGACACTGCTGTGACTTCTGGGGACTCTGAAGGCCTCGGCAGTGGAGAACTCTGTTAGAGGCCTATGGCAGGTCTTGCCAAGAGGTGGGGTTGTTTTGGTAGGAACTAGAGTTCCGTGCCCTTTTGTGACCTGACCCTCTGTACATCCCTTTTGATCTGACTTGCCAAAAGACACCGAAAACCTCATACTCATCCTTTCTTCCAAAACAAAAGGAACCAGTGCAATGTTTGTTCCTATAGCCTGTCGTTTTAATCCTCTCTTCTGAAACTGAAGCTCAAGCAGGAAAGACTAAGACTGACTTCCTACAGAGGTGATTCTTTGAAGTTGAGCATCCCAACTGAGATCGGTCATGACCAGAAGAGGAGACTGCTAAGGTATCTGGTGCCTCTCAGCTGCTCTTAGTTCGAAAAATGCCTCTTAAAGAGAAAATAATTAAGCCACTTGAGACTGTCCAATTTTTTCATACCAATTTTCCCCTGTTCTTTCTCACGCGAATTTTTTGTTGTTCAGTCACTAAGTTGTGTCCCACTCTTTGCAGCCCATGAACTGCAGCATACAAGACTTCCTGTTCTTCACTGTCTCCAGGAGTTTCTCATGTTTGCTCATGTGAATATCTGTAGCCTAATCCAGCCTTAATGCATATAAGATATTATTATCATTACATATTACCATCTTATTTTTCCACTCACTTTGTTAAACTTGACAAAGAGCAAAGTGAGGGGGCTTCCCTGGTGGCGCAGTGGGTAAGGACACCGCCTTGCAGTGCAAGGGGCGCCGGTTTGATCCCTGGCCTGGGAAGGTCCCACGTGCCGCGGAGCGGCTGGACCAATGTGTCCAGTTACCAAGCCGGAGCTCTGGAGCGCATGCGCCTGGAGCCTGTGCTCTGCGACGACAGAGGCCACCACGATGGGAGGACCACACGGACCAAAGAACAAAAAAGATAGATGAAAATAGATAAATGAAGAACCAATAGAAGTGGCCTGCCTGCTCCCCTCCCTCCCCACCCCACCCCCCACCAATAATAAATAAATAAATAAATCTTTAAAAAAAAAAAAAAAAGAACAAAGTGGCTTATGAGTTTATTCTTATGCTGCCCTAGAATTCAATATTAAATCATTGAAGTCCTCTGATCATACCTTAAATTGAAGAGTAATTCAGGTCAACTTTTGTGTATTTTTAAACAATTTTTGGCCTCTTACTGGTTTTTTATTTATCTATTTTCATCCATCTTTATTCTTTGGCCCGTGTGGGCCTCCATTGCAGTGGCCTCTCTTGTTGCAGAGCACCAGCTCTGGGCATATGCACTCCAGAGCACTGGCTCTTAATTGGACACACTGGTCCAGCCGCTCCACAGCACGTGGGATCTTCCTGGGCCAGGGATTGAACCAGTGCCCCTGGCACTGCAAGGCAGACTCTTTACCCACTGGACCACCAGGGAAGCCCTGTGTATTTGTTTTAAAATATGTGTGTACATATAAATTCAGATATTTATATAGCTTGTGCAATACTTGTGATTTTCCTGAGTTTAAAAAAAATCATCATTAAATATTTGAACAAGTAATGGTCCATGGCATGAAAACTCAACTAATAAATCACAATTTTTATGAAAATGGAATACTTGGCCTTATAATTAGGAAAAATTGGAGTAGAGAGGACTTGCTCACAAATTACACAGTTTTAGTGAGACTCTAATTTTGCTATTTGTATAGTAAAATCAGGATTAGAAATCAAAGTTGAGTAGATTTTTAAGATCTGCATGGTTTACATAAACGATGTATTGATTGAGAAATGAACAATACATTTTATTAAAAATCTATAATGTCTAAAGCATTTGGTATGACTTATATGCTAGTATAACACTTTTCTTAGCTGAAAAACTGACTTGGTCAGCACTTCCTGCCTGATATTCAGTGCTCAGCTACTTTTGGATGCTATGATTAATTTCCATAATGAGGATGACAGCTGAATTCTTTACCAGGGATTTTTGAAACCTTAAAGTTCTATTAAAACTGACTCCTCCCTGCTCCAGATTTCAATTCAAAGACAGTCTTTTCTGTTTGCCAGCAATTACCTGGCAGTTCTGAGGCTGTTATTACTTCTATTCCATTTGTTCATTGTAGCTAGTAATTAACCTCCTGTTCAAACATTTCCGTTCTCATCCATTTGTATGAAATCAAGTTGATTTTCAGCACAGGGATGAAAAAGAGATGAAAAAGTAAAAGAGTCCATTTTTTTTTTTTTAAAGCACTGAGGTCCTTTCAGGAACGTATTTGGCCTGTTCTTGGACACACCCTTGCTATTCTTAGTATACATTTAAATTTAGCACATAACTGTGTGGTGAGATGTGGGGCAGAGTTTGGGGATGACAGACTGACTACTTGTGACTTATTTGCCACTTGATTAATCAAGTGAGTCCAGTTTGAGAAATGGCCCAAAATTTACCTGCTGAGGAAACATAGATTCTCAGATGGTGCAAAGTGGATCCCTTAATCTATGACAGATGAAGTAAATTCTCACTGATGTTTGTAAATTCTCTTTGTCTGAATGAAAATAGTTTGGAACACATATGTGAGTAGCCAAAGCCTACTATTCACTCATGCATTTTGTAAATAGTTTATCAACTTCCTCCTTATACCAGACAGTGGCTGCATATGGAACAACAATTAGAAAGGATCCCTGCTCTCAAGGAGAAAGTAAACAGATGGTTTAAAGTGCAGCATTGTTAGTGTTTATTTCGTCACGAGGGACAAAGAAGTGAAAATAGAGCAGTAAGAACATAGAGAAAAGAAAGAATGTGTGTTGCTGTGGAGATTTGGAAGCCGTACCCATGAATCTGATAATAAAGGTTATTAGAATAAAACATTTTTTTTGCAGGACAGATGGTATAGTCTACATTTATTCTAGAAAGGGAGAACCCAAAGAATAAGAATTTTCTGCAGTGTTTATCCAGTCTCCCGAGGGAGAGCAATAAACTGTGATGCCTCAAGACTGTCTCTCCTGGTTCTGGGTCAGACTGTACAACAACTGGATTATGAAAGTCTACCTGCCAGGAACCTGGGTGACAGGAAGCTGCTTCTGGTTCTGATCAACAGGATTTGGGTTTTGCTTATTTTAGGAAGAGACTATTGCACGATTGACGCCATGGAGAAGGAAATTGCAAAAACAAGTTCTGGGGAATGCTGGTGCTCTCTGTCACTGGAGGTTGTAATATGGGATGCAGCTTGGTGATAGTGGGCAATCAGGATCGTTGTGATCAT
This sequence comes from Tragulus kanchil, assembly GCA_022376925.1. NCBI lineage: Eukaryota > Metazoa > Chordata > Mammalia > Artiodactyla > Tragulidae > Tragulus > Tragulus kanchil. The sequence continues at coordinate 67,020,144 of JAIOJX010000003.1, read as the reverse complement.
CATACAGGGTCTGGAGTGCCAGACGGAGGAGTTCCCTGTGAGACTCTTGAACAGATGAATGACAACATTAGAACTGTACTTATAGAAAACTGATCTGAGAGCAAAGAGCAGCCTCGGGTTGGGGAGCAGGAGATGTTTTAGGAAAAAAATTGCTGGAGGAAATGAAGACTTGAACCAGGACCATGCGGCAGCCACAGAAAGGAAAAGAGATTCAAGAAAGTCACCATGAACATGGATTTGCCACTTGATTAATCAAGTGCCAGTTTGAGAAATGGCCCAAAATTTACCTGCTGAGGAAACATAGATTCTCAGATGGTGCAAAGTGGATCCCTTAATCTATGACAGATGAAGTAAATTCTCACTGATGTTTGTAAATTCTCTTTGTCTGAATGAAAATAGTTTGGAACACATATGTGAGTAGCCAAAGCCTACTATTCACTCATGCATTTTGTAAATAGTTTATCAACTTCCTCCTTATACCAGACAGTGGCTGCATATGGAACAACAATTAGAAAGGATCCCTGCTCTCAAGGAGAAAGTAAACAGATGGTTTAAAGTGCAGCATTGTTAGTGTTTATTTCGTCACGAGGGACAAAGAAGTGAAAATAGAGCAGTAAGAACATAGAGAAAAGAAAGAATGTGTGTTGCTGTGGAGATTTGGAAGCCGTACCCATGAATCTGATAATAAAGGTTATTAGAATAAAACATTTTTTTTTTGCAGGACAGATGGTATAGTCTACATTTATTCTAGAAAGGGAGAACCCAAAGAATAAGAATTTTCTGCAGTGTTTATCCAGTCTCCCGAGGGAGAGCAATAAACTGTGATGCCTCAAGACTGTCTCTCCTGGTTCTGGGTCAGACTGTACAACAACTGGATTATGAAAGTCTACCTGCCAGGAACCTGGGTGACAGGAAGCTGCTTCTGGTTCTGATCAACAGGATTTGGGTTTTGCTTATTTTAGGAAGAGACTATTGCACGATTGACGCCATGGAGAAGGAAATTGCAAAAACAAGTTCTGGGGAATGCTGGTGCTCTCTGTCACTGGAGGTTGTAATATGGGATGCAGCTTGGTGATAGTGGGCAATCAGGATCGTTGTGATCATCATACAGGGTCTGGAGTGCCAGACGGAGGAGTTCCCTGTGAGACTCTTGAACAGATGAATGACAACATTAGAACTGTACTTATAGAAAACTGATCTGAGAGCAAAGAGCAGCCTCGGGTTGGGGAGCAGGAGATGTTTTAGGAAAAAAATTGCTGGAGGAAATGAAGACTTGAACCAGGACCATGCGGCAGCCACAGAAAGGAAAAGAGATTCAAGAAAGTCACCATGAACATGGACTCCACATCCATGGAGTCTTAGCGACTGATGGTATGTTGGATTTGAAGGAGAAGATGGAGGCAAACATAATTTTTCAAATTCCAGGTCAGGTTGATGGAACAATATAGGGTTAATGGAAGTAGAATTGCCAGATTGACTGGTTTCAGAGGGAAAAGGAAGTGAATAACAGGTTTAATTTTGAACATCATAAAGATGGACATCTTTTCTAATGCCTGCCCAGGACCCTCTGTCTCCATCCCTATGTATATATGAATTATGATAATATTCACTTGCATCTGTTTTCAGGGATAGGGGTGGAGGTAAAGGAGATCATAACACATTTTTCAAGTGTTTGTCTGCTAGTGGTGTTTAACCAGTCATGTCTGACTCTTGTGACTTCATGGACTGTAGCCCACCAGGCTTCTCTGTCCATGGGATTCCCCAGGCAAAAACACTGGAATAGGTGGCCATTTCCTTCTCCCGGGGAATTTTCCCAACCTAGGAGTCGAACCCAGGTCTTCTACCTTGCAGGTGAATTCTTCACCGACTGAGCTAGAAGGAAGCCCTGTTCGTCTAATATCCCCATTGTAATGAATAGTTACATGATTATTCCAGGGAGTCCCATGAAGAATAAAAAGATCTGAAGCTTCTCATCTGCTGTTTCAGGGCACCTCTCTTCCATTCAAGAGGCCCTCTTGCAGGACAGTAAGCCCCCTGAGGTCAAGGGCTTATGTAGCTTTGTGAGACCATCTACTGGCACAGTACCTGGAACAGAGTAGGCACTTAATAAATGTTGGTGGATTAAATGATAGAGTAATAAAAGGTAATTTGCACTAGTTACATTAATGACCTGTGAGTGTCAGCCCTGTATCTTTTACATGTTCACAGCAGGCCAGAACCATTAGATCAAAGCCTGCCGGTACCAAATGCTAGCACATCCTACGGTTTTAAATATAGCCCCAATAAACATATATATTTTTAGTCATTTAGAGCCTACTTGCTTTTCATATCCCATGAAACTATACCCAGTATTTGTTGGACTTTGACAAACAAACCGTGGGACTGTAAAAGCCCCCAAGTCACTGCTGCCCTCGGAGCTCCCTGACCCAGAGACTCCCCATCATGCTGCAGAGTGACACCATTGGACATGTCACTCCCCTGTTTCTCTCCCAGGAGTGCCTTTGCTCTCTTTCTCTTTTGGGTGGTGGCCCCACACCTGAAGATCTCATGGGTGGAGGAACTTCCTATCTACCCCTGCACCACTCCGCACTAAGCAGCACCCCCAATAAAGTTCATTGTGTGCTACTGCCACCGTGTGGTCGTATTTTTTCCCACTGTCCTGAATTCCTGAACTCATGTATTCATGCATGTGTCCAAAAGAGAAACCGGTCAATCCTAAAGGAAATCAACCCTGAATATTCATTGAAAGGGCTGATGCTGAAGCTGAAGCTGTAGCTCCAATACTTAGGCCACCTGATGGGAAGAGTCAGTCATTGGAAAATGCTTTGATACTGGGAAAGATTGAAGGCCAGAGGAGAAGGAGACAACAGAGGATGAGATGGTTTAATGGCATCATTGACTCAATGGACACAAGTTTGAACAAACTGGAAATGGTGGAGGACAGGGAAGCCTGGTATACTGCAGTCCATGGGGTCGCAAAGAACCAGACGTGACTTACCGACTGGACAAGAGAGAAAACACATTGATTTCTGAAAATTACTTTCTGAAGGCTATGTATTTGTTTGTTTCTTCCTTTTTAGTCACTTCAGGTTTTGGCACTCCTTAAAAAAAAATCTTAGACTTGGAAAGCTGGAAGGGGACTTAGAGGTTGTTTGATTAAATCCTGTTTTACACAGATGAGGACACCTGGTTTCAGACTTCTGTCTCTTTCAAAATTCAGCTCCTGAAAGTGAAGTTCCAGAAATAAATCGATATCCATGATGTCTAATTCGAAGATTTACCTAAGAAGGAGATCATAAATAGCTTCATAGCAGTAGATCACTATCACACAGCCATGTAAAATAATGTAGACTTCTTTAGAATAGCATACAGAAATGTTCATAATTTTAGGAGATAAAGTAAAAAAAAAAAAAAAAACCCATGAACAGTTATATACTTAGAAAAAGCACCAACAATAAACATACCAAGTATTAAGTAGTTATTGGTGCGTTATAGGATTAGCTGCTTATATTAAATTCATTTGCCATATCTAGAGTTTATCAGTTTCCTATAATAAACAATATGGCTTAATAAGAAAAATCATTATTAAAGAAGTAAATTATCAGGACAAGTTTGAGGATCAGACCACAGTGCTGTCCAATAGAAACTTCTGTAATGATAGATATACTCTATAGTCTCACTGTCCAATATAGTAGAGTGACCAAGTATAGTGATTAGTCAGAATGTAGCCAGTTCAACGGAAGAACTGATTTTTTTTTTCTTCTGAGGTTTTATTCACCTCCCTGTAGTAGCCAATGACCATACTACTAGTTAATAAGATGGCTTTATAGTAACTAATGTCACCTGAACCCATTAACAATCTAAATTATCAGGTGGTCTTACTGGAAATTCTTAACCATATACTTGTCTTGAGAAGTTTTGTTTTTTAAACGACGAACTGTCTTAATGTAAGTTATCGGATTTCCGTAACGGAGTAATGAAAGGCACACCTCGTGCAAGCAAACTTAAACCCATTCAACCAGCTGAAAATACTTTGGTTTTTCAGGGGAAAAAAAAATAGCAAGACAAAGCATCTGGTTCATTTCACAGTTCTATTCATTTTCATAGCTGTAATCTAAGTTACATGATACAAATACTCCAAGAAGAACCAAAGTACATAGCAATGAACGAACATGCATGAGAGATTCTGTGCATTCAATGTAACTGGCAGAAAAACTAGTTAAAATGCTAAGTAGAACAAATTTGTTCTTTAAAATATCAGTTCCTTTCCTTTAAAAAAAAAAAAAAAACAAACACTTGAGTCTACCAAGAAAATACAAAACCATAAGACTGTAAGTAAATAAAAACTGTGTTTAGACTATTACAGTGCAGGTTATCCTCAAGGCCACAAACATCCTGCTTCACTGCTGCTTGCACTCTGCTGGGTTTTGATCCTTCTTTGGGTCATAGTCTGGATCATTTTCCTCATCTCCTTCTTCCCCTTCCTCATCCACTTCTTCACCTTCTTCATCATAATCATTGTCATCATCTTCAATAGCTTCTCCAGTAAAGTATAACACTGATCTTGGGATTATACGCTCACGTAAAAAGTGACCAATTCTGGGGCTTCCCTGGTGGTCCAGTGGGTAAGGACACCACCTTGCAGTGCAAGGGGCGCCAGTTCGATCCCTGGCCTGGGAAGATCCCACGTGCCGCGGAGCGGCTGAACCGATGTGTCCAATTACCGAGCCGGGGCTCTGGAGCACATGCGCCTAGAGCTGGTGCTCTGTGACAACAGAGGCCACCGCGATGGGAGGCCCACATGGGCCAAAGAACAAAGATGGATGAAAATGGAGAAGTGAAAGACCAGTGGAAGTGGCCCACCACCCCATCCCCGCCAAAATGAATGGATAAATAAATGTTTAAAAAAAAAAAAAAGTGACCAAATTCAAAGTCTGCAGCGAGGATAACTTCAGAATCATCATCCAGATCTCTACTCTCAGGAACTTCAGGAGGGGCAAACTTCTCTTTATTGAGAAAGAGTCATTAGAAACTGTTTTGGTCACAGTATGAACTGTCCCACATCCCTTGTGCTTCTACTTCTTCTTAATGGTTTTCAAAGTGACATTCTTCTCTTTCTTCCAATCTATCTGGCACCCTGTACAACCCATAATTTCTGGTCCATCAAAAGAAAAAGGGTCAGAATGATCTGGTTCTGACCTCATCCTATATGTTTTTGTCAACACTTCATTTGTGAGATATTCATTGGGTTCAAAGTGAAATTCTAAGACAAAACTCATAGGTTGACCAGCATCTGAGAACTTCACTTTAATATCTTTCAGGTGCTTCAGAATAGGTTCATCATGTTCCTGAAACCATATCACTAAGCAAGTCAACATTCTTAAAAACGGTCAACCAAAATTCAGGAATTCCCTTGGGGTCTTCTTTTTCTTCATCCTTTTTCTCATCTTCAATCTTGGCCTTTTCTGTTAGCTCCTCCGAAATTCCCTCTTCCTCATCTGGTTTCTATTCACATTCTTCTTCTGTAGGTTCATAAATGGCATTAATGATCTCAAATCGCTTATCAAACAGAGGCTGATAAAGGATCTTTCTTTAAAGATCATGAGCTTCCTCATAGAACTTGGCTTCTATCTGTGCACATTTAACTTGAAGGTTTTTGAGAGCATTCACTCGCCTTTTAACTACCTTAGGCAAGCTTTCAATGTATCCTGTTGGCGTTTCTACCGGACCATCAAGTCTTTCTCGAAGGGCTGCAAGAATCTGAGGATTTTGCATCATCTGAACAGTCAGCTGATACGCTTTTATTTTTGTTTCTTCACCAGTTTCTTCTTCTTCTACTTCTTCAACATCATCCAAATCTTGATCAAGTTCAGACTGTTCTTTGTTGTCGATGTCTGCCATGTTGTACAAACGCCAGGCATCTGTGGCTAGCACGGGGAGCCAGGCGGCTGGAGTTGCGCAGGCAGTGACCCAGGGCTGCGACGGGAGGAGCAGGAGGCAGCGGCGAGCAGATGGCGCTCAAAAAAAGGCAGAACTGAATTTTTAACTTCCTTTACATAGCCATGGGGCTTCCCAGGTGGTGCTAGTGGTAAAGAATGGCCTGGCAATGCAGGAGACATAAGAGACACAGGTTCCATCCCTGGGATGGGAATATCCCCTGGAGAAGGAAATGGCAACCCATTCCATTATTCTTGTCTGGAGAATCCCATGGACAGAGGAGCCTGTTGGGCTGCAGTCCACAGAGTTGAAAAGAGTTGGACACAATTAAAGTGACGTAGCACACAGCACACATAGTCAGATCTATCCAGGAGCTACCATATTGGTCAGTGCAGGATTAGAATATATTTTGGTGGTTGAGAACAGTTATAGGGCATGAAGGCATCATGGACAATCTAATTCTAGTGTGTATGCAAATGTGAATGTTTATTTTGCCTAGCTTCCTGCTAAGTTATACCATAATTTGGGATAAAGAATACCAATAAATACTGACACAAAGCAATCTATTCAGAGTTGGTTCTGTGAGAAGCTTTGATTTCATCATACAATTTGTAAAGAAGACTCATTTATAAATTAATAAGGAAAAAAGATGCATCTTTTCCTTGTTAAAATGAAAAGTTCATCCTTTTCCCCAGTCAGACATTAACCCAAAGAGAAAGCCAGAACAACCAAAAAGTCAAGTTGATTTCTCTTCACCTGGTGAATTAATTAAACTGTCACCATTTCATCTTATAGCTATAACTACTTGGATTTGCTGAATGCTGGACGTAATAGTTGATATAAATTTCACCTTAAGCTTTATTTTTGCCACTAGATTTGTATTTTGAATTTTAAGATCAAACTCCTACTTTCCTTCCCTGATTTGAGAACTCACCTCTCAGATTGGTACCAGTGTGTGTGAAATCTTCATTTCTACCAATATTCCATCAGGACCCAAGATCCATCCTTATTGGAATCTGTTGTTTTGTTTCATGCTTCCTGACTGCTGTGACCATATATCTGTAGGAATGAACTTCTGCTTTCCAGAAGATAAGTTAATTTATTCACCAGTGTCCTCACAATTCTGTTTCTTGATATTATAGGAAATTAATCATTTCTCTCTCTAGTTCCTTTTATTGAGTAGGACTATTCTTTTAATAGATTCCATAGTGCTTTCCTTCATATAAATTTACTTGACAAAACAAGAACACTATAGTGATTAAAAATTCCAGAGTTGGGGCTTCCCTGGTGGTCCAGTGGGTACCTTGTAGTGCAAGGGGTGCCGGTTTGATCCCTGGCCTGGGAGGATCCCACGTGCCGTGGAGTGGCTGGACCAATGTGTCCAAGTACCGAGCTGGAGCTCTGGAGCGCACGCACCCAGAGCCAGTGCTCTGCGATGAGAGAGGCCACTGTGATGGGAGGCCCACACAGGCCAAGGGACAAAGAAATAAATGAAAGACCAATGGAAGTGGCCAAAAAGAAAAAAAAAAAAAAATTGCCTTTAAGAAGAAAAAAAATCCAGAGTTGTGCTGGGAATAACATTAGGAACATTATTAAGATGATAGTGTTCAATTAGATATTTTCTGAAAGAAAGCTTTGTAATGCCAGTGAATATAGAAGATACACAGCTAGAGTCATGAGTTATTTTGGAAATAAGAGAATACTCTGAGCAATATCTATGGTGATGAAAATAATAGATTTTTTCTTTGTTTCTTTTTGTTTACTTTGACTCCACAATCTGTATTTCATCCCACTAGAACTGAACCATTTTTAAGTTGTCCTCATTATGTAGGAAGTTGGCTTTGGATCCTTTTACTATAGAAATATGGGGTTGAGGGGAAACAAATTTGTTATCAAGGGGAATATGCAATATGGGAACTTCTGGCATTCAGATTAAAATTTCTGTTGATTTTGAGCAAAGACAAGACAAAAGCAGTTGTCCTGAGGAAGAAACACTGCAAAAGAAAGGAGAAAAACTTCTGAAGCTGGGGGAACAGGGCCAGACATGTCCCCAGATATGATGGTGTGTAATGTTCCTCTTTCTTTCTAACAAACTGCAGTCTGTTGAGGATTGACCGTCTGTCAGCTCAACAATAGCAGTGATTTTTATGTGCCATTTTATGTGCCATTAAAATGCCATTTCTAATTCATTTGAGTAAATTAATCATCTGTTATAATGTATTCTAAGGATGTTTCAGGCTGGAACTCATTTAAACATATCTATTTAAATTTTGATATAAATCATTAATAAAAAAGACTTTATTTAATCATTTTTTCCCTGTGAGCTCTACATGACCCCTTTCTTTGTTTTCCACTCTAAAACTGCACTTTTTGGGGAAAATAGGGATCTGAATTATGTAAAAACAAAATAGCACAGCAGTTTTTTTTTTGAACATTCTTAGTTTCCTTTGGGGGAAAAAAAGCATCCACTGCATGTTCTCTTTAGGAAAAGCTTATAATTTCAGACTTGAAATGTATTATATTCCATATGTAATACATAGGATTTCTTTTATTATTATGAAGTACTGTTTCTCAGAACAGAAATAGGCATAATTTCCAAATTCTGATTTCATCAGTATCTTTCTGGATATGCCTCTAAAATACCCTCAAATCTAGCCCCAGTACAATCTTTGATTTAACTTATTTGTAGAACTTTTCAAATGTTCGAATGAGGGCTTCCCTAGTGGCTCAGTGGTAAAAAATCTGCCAGCCAGTGCAGGAGATACAGGTTCGATTCCTGGCCCAGGAAGATCCCACATGCTGCAGGGCAATGCCTGTGCACCGCCAACTACTGAGCCCATGCTCTAGAGCCCACGAGCCACAACTACTGAAGCCCTACAAAAGCTTGAAAGCTCTAGAGCCCATGCTCCAGAACAAGAGAAGCCACCCGAGCAAGAAGCCCATGCACCACAACTTGAGAGGAGCCTCTGGAACTAGAGAAAAACCCAAGCAACCATGGAGACCCAGCACAGCTACAGAAATAAAATAAATAAATTTATTTTACAAAAAATTGAACAAATATAGTCTTTCATACAATACCTTACCATGATAAGTTTGAAATGTAATTTATAAATTAATTATATTTTTTGCAGTTGTTAGGATGTTTCACACAAAAAATTACCAAACCTTTTAGTTTATGTTTTTGTATCTAATTTTTAAAAATGAACCTGATTTTTATCCATGCTGAGTCTCTATTGAAGTAATTTTTAGAATGTATTTAGAATGAAAGTGAAATAATGATTGCTATTTTCTTTCTGATAACCTCTCAGACTTCTCTTATTGTTAAGGTATACATAAGCAGAGTTTGGACCCATGGAAAGGCTTTTGGCTGAGAATCAGAACTGTATCTAAAACCAAAATTGTTATTGTCCCTGCCTGCTTGTGTATTTATCTCATCATTTTCAGCAAACACTTATTGGGCACCCACTGTGTGCCAGGAACTGTTTTAGGGATTCGGTTTGCGATAGAACTCAAAAGAAAAATGTGTTCCTGTCCTCAGAATTTATTATCTGCTCCCTACTTGGATAATAGTGGCTGTGAATCAGTCCTACCAATTGTCTGAATTCTATACTGAACTCTAGATTAGAAACAGTGACCTTTTCAAAGATTGCCTGGCCGCAAGCTGCTCCTTCTAGACCACAGGTCACCTGCTCTGACTCTCAGTCTCACTGAGAGATTCTGTGCTGACAGTTCTATTTAATTCAGTGTGATTGCTCAAGCAGTGTCTAAGGATTACAGGACCTTTATGAAAATTATATAGTTATCTCTCAAGCTCTAGATGGCTGAATCTTTACCTTCTGGGAACATGTAATCCTCAACAATGGAAATATTGAAAAAATGATTAAAATCTAATAAAACTGCTGAGTCAATGAGATGGACATCTTTAGAAATAATTTTGTTTGCCAGATTTTCAAAATGATATACAATTCCTTTTCAAACATTTATCCACAAAGCTTTTCAAATTCATTTACACTACAGAGATATTATAGAGGTTCTAAGAAACAGAGTATTTAGAGGCTTCAAAGACTTTTTTCTGTTATATTTTTGCTAAAGTAAAGAAAAGCACTCCAGAAAAAGGACCAGATTACAAACAGCAACAAATTAGGTAAATTTGGTTTTGAATGAAAATTAAAAGGGTGTGTGAGGCTGTTTTGTTGTTATTTCCCTTACTTGTATTCTTTTCTTGAAATCCCAAAGTCACATAATGAACAAAAGAGCAAATACATATATTTGGGATAAACTACTGCCAGCAATGAAGCTGAAATAGTATCTCTCTCACTTTTTGTTTTAACAATAATTTAATAAATATGCTTATTATTGCATTTACCAAAAACATCATGGTTACCTACTAAGAATCAAAGATAAGGGATACAAGACGGCTAAGATAGTCAGCTTTTGACAAGAGGACAGACAGGCATTTTTAAATCCTTGTGCAACAGAACACCTAGGCATCAGATAAACGTTACAAAAATTATGTAAAATGTTTACCTGAGATCATGCAAAAGTGAGAGACTACCTAGGAACCTTACATAAAGAAAGGACTAATATGTGAAAGCCGGTTTGGATACTAGGCCTCTGCTGACCTCAAGGCATCTGAACAGCATAGAATTAGAACATTGTTTCTTTAAGCATCATTATCTTCATTATTATTATTCAATAACATTCACTTATTAATAAACACCCAGACAATCTACATCTTTAGTTATTCAAATTCAAGTAGAACCCATTGAGTCCTTCTGTGCTGACAGTCTCTATTTAATTCAGATTAGCATGATTTGCCTGGCGCAAGCTGCTCCTTCTAGACCACAGGTCACCTGCTCTGACTCTCAGTCTCACTGAGAGATTCTGTGCTGACAGTTCTATTTAATTCAGTGTGATTGCTCAAGCAGTGTCTAAGGATTACAGGACCTTTATGAAAATTATATAGTTATCTCTCAAGCTCTAGATGGCTGAATCTTTACCTTCTGGGAACATGTAATCCTCAACAATGGAAATATTGAAAAAATGATTAAAATCTAATAAAACTGCTGAGTCAATGAGATGGACATCTTTAGAAATAATTTTGTTTGCCAGATTTTCAAAATGATATACAATTCCTTTTCAAACATTTATCCACAAAGCTTTTCAAATTCATTTACACTACAGAGATATTATAGAGGTTCTAAGAAACAGAGTATTTAGAGGCTTCAAAGACTTTTTTCTGTTATATTTTTGCTAAAGTAAAGAAAAGCACTCCAGAAAAAGGACCAGATTACAAACAGCAACAAATTAGGTAAATTTGGTTTTGAATGAAAATTAAAAGGGTGTGTGAGGCTGTTTTGTTGTTATTTCCCTTACTTGTATTCTTTTCTTGAAATCCCAAAGTCACATAATGAACAAAAGAGCAAATACATATATTTGGGATAAACTACTGCCAGCAATGAAGCTGAAATAGTATCTCTCTCACTTTTTGTTTTAACAATAATTTAATAAATATGCTTATTATTGCATTTACCAAAAACATCATGGTTACCTACTAAGAATCAAAGATAAGGGATACAAGACGGCTAAGATAGTCAGCTTTTGACAAGAGGACAGACAGGCATTTTTAAATCCTTGTGCAACAGAACACCTAGGCATCAGATAAACGTTACAAAAATTGTGTAAAATGTTTACCTGAGATCATGCAAAAGTGAGAGACTACCTAGGAACCTTACATAAAGAAAGGACTAATATGTGAAAGCCGGTTTGGATACTAGGCCTCTGCTGACCTCAAGGCATCTGAACAGCATAGAATTAGAACATTGTTTCTTTAAGCATCATTATCTTCATTATTATTATTCAATAACATTCACTTATTAATAAACACCCAGACAATCTACATCTGTTTCAGCTTTTGCATTCACAGAGAAGGGGCTTTTCCCCACACTGTGTTAGGAATCCCGATTGAGTCCCTGGTGAGTTCTACAGATACTGAAGTAGAGAAGCTGGCTCCTGGGACCGTCTGTTCGCAGCTTCCCTTCGACTCCGTATGAATGAGTTAGTGGTTCCCCAGAGTAAATCTAGACTAGATATCCTTAGGCGATGTTCTGGTTAATCTACTGCTGGATTCAAAACTGGTGGAGAACTCCTGGAGTACTTACATGAAAAGTGGCTGGCTTTCCTACATTTAATAGCGATCCATGTATACATGGATACTCATGGATCAGAGCCTATTTCCTTTAACAGTTACATACAAGAAGATAGATTTTTCGGGTGCTAACCGTATGCTTCAATTTGAGTAATGATAGTCATTAACAAGTACCAAATCGCACTGTTAGTCTGGTGGCTATCATGTTAGTATTAACACTGTATCTGTATCATCCTGGAATAAAACTCTTCTCAATATTTCATTACATACCTCAACTTTTATCATTCATCAACAAGCTTATAGTTTTGTTCCTTATCAAAAACTGCTAAGAAAATTATTATCAGACTTTATATGGTTCTTAAGTCATAATTCTTAACTTCTTTATATAGTGTGAACTGGTTCAGGTGTGTTCATTGTCAAAGACCACGGTTCCTTTCAGTGATATATAGCACATACTACAAAATTAACTATTCCCCTGCAAAAACATCTCAAATATAGTAAAAAGAATCTTAGGTTTTTCTGTTTGTTTGTTTTCTTGTTTTACGTTATTTGAAAGGGAACTTTGCAGATTTATAGTTTAACATTGGAAGATGAATAAGCCTTTTATAATGTATACTGTGTTGATATTTTATTTTTTTAATTTTATTTAATTAATTGATTGATTTGGCTGGGCTGGGTCTTAGTTGCGGCAGCTGGGATCTATAGTTGTGGCATGCAAACTCTTAGTTACAGCATGTGGGATCTAGTTTCTTGACCAGGGATGGAACCCAGACCCCCAGCCTGGGAAGCGTGGAGTCTTAGCCAGTGGACCTTCAGAAAAATCCCCATAATCTTAGGTTTTACTGACTATTCTGGAATGAGAAAGAAGCACTTAGACTTGAGCAAAGCAGAGTTAGAATCCAGGCTTAATCTCCTGGGAAAAAGGAGAAAACTAGGAAACGTTGTGTTCTGATTCCTGAATTTTTAACTATGGCCTTTTCACTTGCATTGTGTTTCAAATGATACTACCTCCAGCATCCAGACTTTCTATGGAGAAATATACCCTCAACTCAGAATTTAGGGTTCCCCAAAATCAGCCAAATATGAGCTCCCAATATTACCAACCCTCCTAAGTCAGTCCCTGACCAGAGTCTACCTGCCCAGTGATGCTGGAGCCAATAGAACAAGACTGAGTTAGATTCAAAAGCAAAGGAATCCACCTGCTGATGCAGGCAATACAGGTTCGATCCCTGTGTTAGGAAGATCCCCTAGAGATGGACATGGCAACCCACTCCAGTAGTCTTGCCTGGGAGATCCTACTGGCAGAAGAGCCTGACAGGCTAGAGTTGTAAAACAGTTGGACAGGATTTTGCAACTAAACACACACACATATCTTTATCAGATTCATAAACCATGATGTATCACAACTAGGATTATTAAAAAATAATAAAAAGTGCAATTACAGAAAAAAGAAACAGAAGCATTTACAATTAACTGACCTCTTAATGGAAGCCATGGACAAATATTGTATCCTCAAGATGCTGGGAGACAATTACATCAAAGGAGAGGACCCATGGACAGGGGAGCCAGGCAGGCCTTAGCCCAGAGGGTCGCACAGGGTTGGACTGAAGCGACTAAGCACACAGAGTACTTTAGCTAAAATGTGACTCAAGAATATGAATGAAAGACATTATTATTTACTTCAGAAAGAAGGAAAATTATTCCACAAGGAAGAACTGAGAGAAAAGAGCAAATAGTAAGCAAAGAGATTTGCAAATGTAGATAAATCTATACAAATACTACAATTTAGGGGATACAATTTGGCAGGGTTTTCAAAGTGTTTAATCTGCTTCACCTCCATCACATTCCTTTCTCCTGGCATGTGAGCAATCCTTGGCTTCATCCTTGAAAGATTTTAACACATGGCCTCCCTCTTTTTCCCCTTCTTCGCCTCTGTTAGTACTGTAGCCTGCAGGGTCATAACTTTGAGACTTTAATTCATGCCTCCTTTTGTCCAGGCACTGGGAAAAAGGAGAAAACTAGGAAACGTTGTGTTCTGATTCCTGAATTTTTAACTATGGCCTTTTCACTTGCATTGTGTTTCAAATGATACTACCTCCAGCATCCAGACTTTCTATGGAGATATATACCTCAACTCAGAATTTAGGGTTCCCCAAAATCAGCCAAATATGAGCTCCCAATATTACCAACCCTCCTAAGTCAGTCCCTGACCAGAGTCTACCTGCCCAGTGATGCTGGAGCCAATAGAACAAGACTGAGTTAGATTCAAAAGCAAAGGAATCCACCTGCTGATGCAGGCAATACAGGTTCGATCCCTGTGTTAGGAAGATCCCCTAGAGATGGACATGGCAACCCACTCCAGTAGTCTTGCCTGGGAGATCCTACTGGCAGAAGAGCCTGACAGGCTAGAGTTGTAAAACAGTTGGACAGGATTTTGCAACTAAACACACACACATATCTTTATCAGATTCATAAACCATGATGTATCACAACTAGGATTATTAAAAAATAATAAAAAGTGCAATTACAGAAAAAAGAAACAGAAGCATTTACAATTAACTGACCTCTTAATGGAAGCCATGGACAAATATTGTATCCTCAAGATGCTGGGAGACAATTACATCAAAGGAGAGGACCCATGGACAGGGGAGCCAGGCAGGCCTTAGCCCAGAGGGTCGCACAGGGTTGGACTGAAGCGACTAAGCACACAGAGTACTTTAGCTAAAATGTGACTCAAGAATATGAATGAAAGACATTATTATTTACTTCAGAAAGAAGGAAAATTATTCCACAAGGAAGAACTGAGAGAAAAGAGCAAATAGTAAGCAAAGAGATTTGCAAATGTAGATAAATCTATACAAATACTACAATTTAGGGGATACAATTTGGCAGGGTTTTCAAAGTGTTTAATCTGCTTCACCTCCATCACATTCCTTTCTCCTGGCATGTGAGCAATCCTTGGCTTCATCCTTGAAAGATTTTAACACATGGCCTCCCTCTTTTTCCCCTTCTTCGCCTCTGTTAGTACTGTAGCCTGCAGGGTCATAACTTTGAGACTTTAATTCATGTTTTCAACAAACATCCACTGAGTACTTGCTTTGTACCAGGGATTGTGCCAGGCACTGGGGATACCAGAGTACTGTATGGACAGATATATGAATGATATAGGAAACACAGGTGTTAGAGATGCTGTGATGAAATATCCTAGACACTTAGGAAAAGAAGGGAGCAATTGATTCTGAAGCCTGAGGAGCATGGAGGTGACTTCATAGAAGTAATTTCCAAGCTGGCAGGGAAATCAAGGGCATTCCAGGCAGAAGGATGCATGTGTGCGGAGAGAGGATTGGTGTGAAATCATATAACATGTTAGAGGAACCACAAAAAGTTTCACATGGCCTTAGCATGTAAAAAGAGGGACTTGGGCCACCCCTAAAGAAAGGCAAGCATCAGCTTAGTAGGCGCTTGGTCTGCCACATTAGGAAGCTTGCAGATGTGCTCAGCTGCTCAGTTGTGTCTGACTCTTTGCAACCCTATGGACTGTGACCCTCCGGGCTCTTCTGTCCATGGGATTTTCCAGGCAAGAATACTTAAGTGAATTGCCATTTCCTACTCCAGGGACCTTCCCAATTCAGGAATCTTCCCAACTCAGGGATCGAACACGCACGTTTTTGATCTTTTGAATTCTTTACCACTGAGACACTGGGGAAGCCCATTTCAGTAAATGGACAGCAGGAAATTCCTGAAGGGTTTTTAAGTTGGGCAGTTATGTGGTTAGATTTGCCTTTAGATATATTTTCATGCCATCTATATGGCAAGCAAATCATAAGATGAGATTTCCAGTTGAACACTAAGGTACAATTGAACCTACAGTTTGTAGAGCTGTAGAAAAAAATACCTAAAAAAGATAAGATCAGAAAATATGGCCATTCAATGTGAAAAATGTCAAGAATTAACAAAATGTTAAAGAGATCAGTTCAGTTCAGTCGCTCAGTCGTGTCCGACTCTTTGTGACCCCTTGGACTGCAGCTAAAGAGATCAGTCAGCCTCAGAACATTTTAAATGTATATCATCAGCCAAATGAACTGACTAGAAATGTTATGCATCAAGGACCAGACAGCCCTTCAGGTACCTGAGATGACAGCAAGTTGACATCAGAGGAGCCAGTGTTTGGATAGGTTTGTCTCCAGTGTTGCAAAGGGCATTCATTGTTGGTCTGGCCCTCGTTCCCTTTGCTCCAGCTCTTCCCTTGGCCTTGTATATACTCCTCTGAGCAGATTCTAGGACAGAGTGCCTTTAACAAATGGCAGGTGCCAAATTATTCTGAGTTATTGCTCCCATTATAAATTAACACCTTAAGGCTTCTCTAGTGAGCCAGTGGTTAAGAATCCACCTTGGAATGCAAGGGGCACAGGTTCAATTCCTCGTCTTGGAAGATCCCATGTACCTCTGGGCAATTGAGCCTGACAGCGGCCACTAGGGAGAAGCCCCCACTTGCTGCAACCTACCTGAAGCAATGGAAACCTAGCACAGCCAAAAATAAAATAAATATTTTAAAAAATTAAAGCACCTTAATTTTCAGGTCTGTAAGTCAGTCTCACTTTTGATTTGGATAACTCGACAGCCCAGAATTCCCTTAACTTCAAACCCACTGGTAATATTGATTTTCCTCAGACTAAGAAAGCTGGGACTATGGATGCACCCAAGATAATTCTCACCTGCCAGCAAGCTTCTTCTTGGCAATATTTCTATTGCAATAATAGATATCATTATCTAATGTCCTAAGAAGCATCCGTCCTCCTCTGAGATATCCAAGTCTGCAGCAGGAAGAGAAGCTTGAAGAAGAAGATCTCTGGATTTCTGTTCCTGAAGTGCTTACTCAGTCATGTCTGACTCTTGGCAGCCCCATGAACTGTAGCCTGCCAGGCTTTTCTGTCTATGGGGGTCTCCAGACAAGAATATTGGAGTGGGTTGCCATTTCCTTCTCCAGGGGATCTTGCTGACCCAGGAATCGAACTTGCCTCTCTTATGTCTTCTCCACTGCAATCTGATTCTTTACCTGTGAGCTGTTGGGGAAGTACCATGCTCAAATTTTGATTGAACAGCTAGTTGCCTTTTAGCCAAGGAACCCATAAGTACATTTTCTAACACATTGGGAGATTTTTATGGGTTCATATTTTGGATCTGACTAGAAATGTTATGCATCAAGGACCAGACAGCCCTTCAGGTACCTGAGATGACAGCAAGTTGACATCAGAGGAGCCAGTGTTTGGATAGGTTTGTCTCCAGTGTTGCAAAGGGCATTCATTGTTGGTCTGGCCCTCGTTCCCTTTGCTCCAGCTCTTCCCTTGGCCTTGTATATACTCCTCTGAGCAGATTCTAGGACAGAGTGCCTTTAACAAATGGCAGGTGCCAAATTATTCTGAGTTATTGCTCCCATTATAAATTAACACCTTAAGGCTTCTCTAGTGAGCCAGTGGTTAAGAATCCACCTTGGAATGCAAGGGGCACAGGTTCAATTCCTCGTCTTGGAAGATCCCATGTACCTCTGGGCAATTGAGCCTGACAGCGGCCACTAGGGAGAAGCCCCTACTTGCTGCAACCTACCTGAAGCAATGGAAACCTAGCACAGCCAAAAATAAAATAAATATTTTAAAAAATTAAAGCACCTTAATTTTCAGGTCTGTAAGTCAGTCTCACTTTTGATTTGGATAACTCGACAGCCCAGAATTCCCTTAACTTCAAACCCACTGGTAATATTGATTTTCCTCAGACTAAGAAAGCTGGGACTATGGATGCACCCAAGATAATTCTCACCTGCCAGCAAGCTTCTTCTTGGCAATATTTCTATTGCAATAATAGATATCATTATCTAATGTCCTAAGAAGCATCCGTCCTCCTCTGAGATATCCAAGTCTGCAGCAGGAAGAGAAGCTTGAAGAAGAAGATCTCTGGATTTCTGTTCCTGAAGTGCTTACTCAGTCATGTCTGACTCTTGGCAGCCCCATGAACTGTAGCCTGCCAGGCTTTTCTGTCTATGGGGGTCTCCAGACAAGAATATTGGAGTGGGTTGCCATTTCCTTCTCCAGGGGATCTTGCTGACCCAGGAATCGAACTTGCCTCTCTTATGTCTTCTCCACTGCAATCTGATTCTTTACCTGTGAGCTGTTGGGGAAGTACCATGCTCAAATTTTGATTGAACAGCTAGTTGCCTTTTAGCCAAGGAACCCATAAGTACATTTTCTAACACATTGGGAGATTTTTATGGGTTCATATTTTGGATCTATGGGCTTTGGATCTGAGGGCTTTAAAATTATAGAATGCTAAAAATACATCAGCAGTCTACAGATTTTAATTAAGCGCTAATGAGGCAGTTTTAGAATTTTCATTGACTTATACCATAAAATTTTTATATATTTTTAAAATTTTCTCCAATTTGTCATATTATAGCCAACAATAGATTCTAAAATAATTGGAAGCATTTCAAGCACCATCTGTCAACCTCTCAGAAATTGTAATATTATGTGTAATTACATTTCTATAATTAAGTCCACATTTCTTTTTAGTTATAAGATATTTATAGTATCAGTTATCAGCTTTGGACTGTATTTGAATCTTGTCACTTTTTAAAGTTGTTAATGAGCATGATATTCTGTAAAAATCAATGATTAAAACAAGTAATCACCATACTAGTAAGTCTTTCATCAGAAATAATCACTTGCTTTCTCTCACATTTTGTAATGTCTTTTCTTACTTCACAGCCATAGTATTAATTAGCAAATAGCAGCTGCTTAGTTGATCAATACCTCATTGTCCTTTAATTCCTTCTCTAACATATGCCATTTTCATTACTCGATCCCTTACCCACATGTCCCTTTGTTCCATTCTGTTACATCAACCCTCATATTTCCAAACTGGGTCAATGGCTGTTGATTTTAAGAACTGCTGACATATTGTAATGGTGAGAACATTTTTTTTTCTGGGATATTTGACCATGTTTTGGTTTAAGTCAAAGCAAAAGGATATTTTTTTTCCAGTTCCAACCACATGTTATAATCCTAGTGATTTCTTATTAACCTCTGATCCCTTGACTCACCCATTGATTGTGGAGAAACAGACGATGGAAGAGCAAGTGGCGTGTGGCTCCATTCCATCACAAGCTTTTACTGAGTCCCACTCTCTGGGCAGCTTGTCTTGGCCTTCTGGGCAGTGGAGATGCCAGCTTCTCTTTTTCTTGGTGGGGGGAGGAGGGAGGGGAGTGGGCGGGCCACTTCTATTGGTCTTTCATTTCTCTATTTTCATCCGTCTTTGTTCGTTGGCCCATGTGGGCCTCCCATCACGGTGGCATTTGTCGTTGCAGAGCGCCGGCTCTGGGCGTATGTGCTCCAGAGCTCCGGCTCGGTGATTGGACACATCAGTCCAGCCGCTCCGCGGCACGTGGGATCTTCCCAGGCCAGGGATCGAACCGGCGCCCCTTGCACTGCAAGGCGGTGTCCTTACCCACTGGACCACCAGGGGAAGCCCTCTCTTTTTTTAAGATCAAGCAAAGACCCACCCCCATCCCACTCACTTCCTTGATTATGAGAAGAGTTTGAGGCGGATCTCCAGCTGAGAAGAAATTGCTGCACAAGCCGTACCTACCATGTGCAGCAACGTGAATGAATCTAGAGGACATGTTGCTCAGCGCAACTAGCCAAACAGAGAAAGGCAAATACTGTATGATCTCACTTATATGTGGACTCTTGAAAAAAAAAAAAAAAAAAAGAAGTTGAACTCCAAGTAACAGATAGTAGGATGGTGGTTACCAGGAACTGAGGAACTGAGGAGCTGGAGAGATAAGGAGATGTTTGTCAAAGGTACAAACCTTCAGTCACACAGTGAAGGAGCTCTGGGGAGCAAATGTACAACATGGTGATTGATTAGAGTTAATCATACTGCGTTGTGCACGTGAACTTTGCTAAGAGAATAGATTTTAAGCATTCTTACCAAAAAAATAAAAGTAGTTATATGAGGCAATAGATGTGTAAATTAGCCTGTTGTGATATTCATTTCACAAAGTATGCACATGTCACATAATCATGTACATTTTGAATATGTACAATTTATTGTCAGTTATTCCTCAGTGAAGCTGAAAAAATAAAGAGTAAGGCAATTCTTCTGATGGGGTGAGATTTTTATAGACCTGCTGAGCTACATATGGCATTAACTATTAACCTGGGTATTGTTGTGAGGCACGCTCAGTGAAGCACCCAACTCCGCTTACTCTGGTAGATGGAAAAGAGGTTTATTAGGCTGGCGCCAGTGACCACCCGCAAGGAACTAGGTTTCCTGCGAGGGCTCTGACTGGAAAGGGGTAAAGGCGGCCACTTCTATTGGTCTTTCATTTCTCTATTTTCATCCGTCTTTGTTCGTTGGCCCATGTGGGCCTCCCATCACGGTGGCATTTGTCGTTGCAGAGCGCCGGCTCTGGGCGATGTGCTCCAGAGCTCCGGCTCGGTGATTGGACACATCAGTCCAGCCGCTCCGCGGCACGTGGGATCTTCCCAGGCCAGGGATCGAACCGGCGCCCCTTGCACTGCAAGGCGGTGTCCTTACCCACTGGACCACCAGGGGAAGCCCTCTCTTTTTTTAAGATCAAGCAAAGACCCACCCCCATCCCACTCACTTCCTTGATTATGAGAAGAGTTTGAGGCGGATCTCCAGCTGAGAAGAAATTGCTGCACAAGCCGTACCTACCATGTGCAGCAACGTGAATGAATCTAGAGGACATGTTGCTCAGCGCAACTAGCCAAACAGAGAAAGGCAAATACTGTATGATCTCACTTATATGTGGACTCTTGAAAAAAAAAAAAAAAAAAAGAAGTTGAACTCCAAGTAACAGATAGTAGGATGGTGGTTACCAGGAACTGAGGAACTGAGGAGCTGGAGAGATAAGGAGATGTTTGTCAAAGGTACAAACCTTCAGTCACACAGTGAAGGAGCTCTGGGGAGCAAATGTACAACATGGTGATTGATTAGAGTTAATCATACTGCGTTGTGCACGTGAACTTTGCTAAGAGAATAGATTTTAAGCATTCTTACCAAAAAAATAAAAGTAGTTATATGAGGCAATAGATGTGTAAATTAGCCTGTTGTGATATTCATTTCACAAAGTATGCACATGTCACATAATCATGTACATTTTGAATATGTACAATTTATTGTCAGTTATTCCTCAGTGAAGCTGAAAAAATAAAGAGTAAGGCAATTCTTCTGATGGGGTGAGATTTTTATAGACCTGCTGAGCTACATATGGCATTAACTATTAACCTGGGTATTGTTGTGAGGCACGCTCAGTGAAGCACCCAACTCCGCTTACTCGTGGTAGATGGAAAAGAGGTTTATTAGGCTGGCGCCAGTGACCACCCGCAAGGAACTAGGTTTCCTGCGAGGGCTCTGACTGGAGGTAAAGGGCAGTTTTTAAAGGCTGGTTCAATCAATGGCGCAAGATCCTCCCCTTCGATTGAGATCGGCCACACATGCTTGTTCCCTCTTACAATCAACAGAATAGTCTAGAGGCTTCTTCGTAAATTGCAGTCAATTACAATTTAACAGAAAACAATGCTAACAGAGAGTAATTTAATCTAACAGATGAGTCACTAACCAGTAACCATCAGTAAACCATTATGCACTCACTTTTACAGTATCATCCTCCTAGAGTTTACAAAACATCTTAATTTCATGTTTTCTCCATTTGAGATGTTTGCAGTTGGTAAATAGACTGGGACTTAATATGGGGACCTTAGGACATGGTAGGCTGAATAAAAAAGATGCCCACATCCAAATCCCTGGAACCTATGGATAGTCAAAAAGGGACCTTATGTGGTACAAGGGACTTCATGGATATGATTAAGGTAAAGATTTTGAGATGCAGAAATTATCCTGGATGATCCGGGTGAGTCCAGTGGAGTCACAGAGGTCTTAACAAGAGAGACGGATGATGAAGAAGGTAGAAAAAGATTGGAGTGATTGGTAGGAAATGGCTGTGAGTCGTGGCATGTGAGGGAGCCTCTCAGAGCTGGAAGAGGCGAGAAGTGGACTATACCCTGGAGGATCCAGAAGGAACGAGACCTGTGGAGACTTTAATTTTTAGTCCTGTAAGCCTCATCTGGGGCTTTTGAGCTACAGAACTTGGAGAGAAGAAATGTGTGCTATTTCAAATCACTATATTTGTGGTACTTTGTTATAGCTGCCAGATAACTAGTATACCCAGGAAGTGTTCCTGTTTAGTGTTTTCAGTGCTCGGATAGGATTGATATGCCTGATACTCAGTGCTTACAGTGCTTGCATTATTACTGTTTTGCAGAAAAATCTCAAAGTTTTTGTATCATCAAGGTAGATCTTATATCAAGTTACAGACTTTTCTTGATGAGAATGCAAGATGTCTTTGCAAACCAAATGGTTTGGAAATTTTCTTTTCAAATGCATAGCTACAAAGGACACTTTCTCCTTTTTCAGTTGCCAAATACGCAACTTTTTGGACTTGGACAAATTTTTCGTCACTCTTAGACTAACTAGCATTGCTGTATTCATGATGATTAGAATTTCATAAAAAAATACTTTTTTTAAATCCTCAAGTGGGATGGACTCAATAGGTCCTGAAATTATCTTGCTATTCTAAAATCTTATTTCTAAGAGGGATTACCTTGTTTTACACAGTTTCACTGAACGTATAAACAGCCAAAATAGAGTCTGTGTTGTAGCTTGTAACTAATGGTCCCATTTTTGCCTCTAATAAATCCTGATGTGATAATGATAGATTTGCCTTTTGCTAAAATCCCTTCAGCCAATTTCCAATTTATACAAGTGAGACCAAAAGAAAATTGAATTTTTTTCTGCAAGGAAGACTGTCAAGTTACTTTCTCTAATGCTTTATGAATCACATAAGCCACAGTTAAAAGATTATACATATTCCAATTTCAGAATTCTAGTGATTGCTTAAGTTTCTTGATAATGTTTCAGAAAAAAGTAGCCAATTCTATTTTGAGAGGCCAACATATTGTATTAGAATTTAAAGAAGGTGATTTTTTCCGCAAGACTTTATCTATGCACATTATTCAGGATGGATGTGATCTCCCTGGTGGTTCAGTGGCTAAAACTCTGCACTCCTCATTCAATGCAAGGGACCCAGGTTCAGCCCCTGGTCAGGGAACTAGATCCTCCTTGCTACAACTAAAACCTAATGCAGTCAATCTTTTTTTTTTTTTTTTTTTTAGGAGAGAAATAGGACTATTTGGGCTGAGGGTAGAGGAGGTTCCCACTGTGTCTGGCCTTGTTGGCCATCCTCAAACAACTTTCAGAAATAAAAAATTTTGGAGATTCTGGGGTCAAAACTAACTCAAATGAAAATCAAATATAAACTCTAAGGATAAAAAGGAAATAAAGAGACTCTCTGACTCATATTTTTTCCACTGTAACCACAGCTCCCAGAACATTGCTTGTCTCGTGGTAGATGGTTGTGTTTATGGAATGCATGCATGCATTCATGAATATGAAAGAGGTTGCTTCCCTGGATAGCTTGCTAGTAACTAATGACCTGGAACCATGCTACAGTGTTCTGCCCATAGTCAGACACATGAAATGAAGTAGAAGCTATAACCAATGAGATAGGTGAATGAAATTGTTGACTTTTGTTATTGGATTTGAAGATGCACTAGATTGAAAAAAAACTTAAAGTGGGATCTCAATAGGTCCTGAAATTATCTTGCTATTCTAAAATCTTATTTCTAAGAGGGATTACCTTGTTTTACACAGTTTCACTGAACGTATAAACAGCCAAAATAGAGTCTGTGTTGTAGCTTGTAACTAATGGTCCCATTTTTGCCTCTAATAAATCCTGATGTGATAATGATAGATTTGCCTTTTGCTAAAATCCCTTCAGCCAATTTCCAATTTATACAAGTGAGACCAAAAGAAAATTGAATTTTTTTCTGCAAGGAAGACTGTCAAGTTACTTTCTCTAATGCTTTATGAATCACATAAGCCACAGTTAAAAGATTATACATATTCCAATTTCAGAATTCTAGTGATTGCTTAAGTTTCTTGATAATGTTTCAGAAAAAAGTAGCCAATTCTATTTTGAGAGGCCAACATATTGTATTAGAATTTAAAGAAGGTGATTTTTCCAAGACTTTATCTATGCACATTATTCAGGATGGATGTGATCTCCTGGTGGTTCAGTGGCTAAAACTCTGCACTCCTCATTCAATGCAAGGGACCCAGGTTCAGCCCCTGGTCAGGAACTAGATCCTCCTTGCTACAACTAAAACCTAATGCAGTCAATCTTTTTTTTTTTTTTTAGGAGAGAAATAGGACTATTTGGGCTGAGGGTAGAGGAGGTTCCCACTGTGTCTGGCCTTGTTGGCCATCCTCAAACAACTTTCAGAAATAAAAAATTTTGGAGATTCTGGGGTCAAAACTAACTCAAATGAAAATCAAATATAAACTCTAAGGATAAAAAGGAAATAAAGAGACTCTCTGACTCATATTTTTTCCACTGTAACCACAGCTCCCAGAACATTGCTTGTCTCGTGGTAGATGGTTGTGTTTATGGAATGCATGCATGCATTCATGAATATGAAAGAGGTTGCTTCCCTGGATAGCTTGCTAGTAACTAATGACCTGGAACCATGCTACAGTGTTCTGCCCATAGTCAGACACATGAAATGAAGTAGAAGCTATAACCAATGAGATAGGTGAATGAAATTGTTGACTTTTTGTTATTAGGCACTTTCTTGAATATGATGAGCATTAAAATGCAGTAGAGGGGGCTTCCCTGGTGGTCCACTGGGTAAAGAGTCCGCCTTGCAGTGCAGAGGGCACCGATTCAATCCTTGGCCTGGGAAGATCTCACGTGCTGTGGAGCAGCCGGCCTGGTGTGTCCAGTTATAAGGCAATGCTCTGGGGTGGATGCTCCCAGAGCCGGTGCTCTACAACGAGATAGGTCACTATAATGGGAAGTCCACACAGGCCAGAGAATAAAGATGGATAAAAATAAATAAATAAAAGACCAGTAAAAGAGGTAAAACTTTTTTAAAGAATGCAATAGATAGGAGAATAGAAGAGGTTGAAATGTTTCTGCCTATGAAATACCTTCTTGAATCACATACCATCAACCACAGGTCGTCACCCCAGAACATAGAATACCTTGCCGGCTAGAAGCTGAGAGTCTGAACAAAGCCCATTTGGAGCAAAGTGAAGCACCCTATGATGAATTATGGAAGACAAAAACTGAATTTAAAATAAGCCTACCCGAGAGAATGGTAGAGTTGCTGAATCTTAAATTTTCATACCGGGTGTCTAGTAAGATAGCATCCACATGCACCTTCAGAAAATAAAGAGGCACTTCTTCAGAGAAAGTGCATGAATTAACATAGGAACACAGAAAGCTAGTCTGTGTACTCTTTTAAGTCTCCCTTTCGAACACCACTCTTTTGTGAAAGTTATAAACAGCAGAATTCCTGGGTTTTTTTGTTTTTTTGTTATTTCCTTTTGAAAGAGTATTTTTCTCTGAGGATACAGCCCTCAAGAAGGCTGTTTTAGCACCAGCAAAGAAGGTGATTAGGTGCAGCAGAGTGAGCCTAGGCTTTAAGTGTCTTTCTTGCCTTCCTAACAATGTCTCTGTTCCCTTTAGCTGAGGGCCTCCATTTACTTTAGAGAGCGAGACTTTGAGATTTGACACAGATTTCCCTGGGAGAAGTAACACTTGAAATAATACCAGTCTTTATACTAGAATGACTCTGGGAGTGGTCAGGGGAAGCGTGAAAAGCTAAAGTCTGGTGTCAGAGGAATGGGCCTGAAGGCAGGCTGAGGTCAGACTCGCTAATTCTTGGCTGTGGGACTGGCGGCGGGAGTCTTAGATGGTATCAAGCCCACAGTGCCCGCTGCAGGACAAGAGAGCAGGGATTATGGTTGCATGTTTTATTTGTGTGTTTTTTTGTTATGTTTTGTTTTAGGTTATGCTACTGTCAAGTACTATTTTGTTAGAAACAGGATAAAGAGATGAAGAATATGAATTGTCTCAATTTACTTAATAATGGTAATTTAGTTTTGCCAGCTTGAATCTGAGTTTGCAAACCTTCCAGTCAGCAGAATCAGTACAATCCGAGGAATGGCAATCTTACTTTCATGTAAAGTTTAAATAATCCTAAAAAAATTTTCGCCCACTTCCCTTTACCATAAGAGACATATTTTTCATCTTTATGACTTTTATGAATTTTAATTCTATGTATGCTTAGTTTTAAATGGTTATATTATATATATTCTAAATATGTTATAATTTTATCAGTCATTATTTTGTAAGTTTCAATGGCTACATAGATCTGTTAAGTTGCTGGATAATAATTTACTTTATCATAGTTTTGTGCCTTGACACTTTGACCAGTATTTAATCTAAATGATGTACATGCATGATTTGTTTCCCTTTGACTTAACTGTTTAAGATAACAGGCATAGTGACTGGTGGCAGATGCATAAACTTTGGAGGAGGTTTGAATTCAGATCTTGACATGCCTGCATTTAGGCAACGTGTTGTGGGAATATTAATTATTCTTTTGGGAGCGCAAACATTTCTTCTTTGTTATGGAACTAGTAAGACTTAACACAAATACAGCCTCTGACGTGTGGTTGCAGGGTTACAAGGTTGTACTTGCATAATCAAAGGCAGCTATTGGGCTGCTGCAGCAATTATTAACTATCAGAGTTATTAAGCAGGATGCCTTCCTAGTTCTCCACTTCCAAAAGCCAATTCAACAGTCCACTAAGAACCGTACCTGCCCAGGTGTCGCCTTCTCTCTTCTCCTTAAAGAAGACCTATTTATTTGTTGTTGTTAGGGCCAGGAGAGGGGGATTTTGTTGGTAATGGAGGGTGTCAGAGGAATGGGCCTGAAGGCAGGCTGAGGTCAGACTCGCTAATTCTTGGCTGTGGGACTGGCGGGAGTCTTAGATGGTATCAAGCCCACAGTGCCCGCTGCAGGACAAGAGAGCAGGGATTATGGTTGCATGTTTTATTTGTGTGTTTTTTTGTTATGTTTTGTTTTAGGTTATGCTACTGTCAAGTACTATTTTGTTAGAAACAGGATAAAGAGATGAAGAATATGAATTGTCTCAATTTACTTAATAATGGTAATTTAGTTTTGCCAGCTTGAATCTGAGTTTGCAAACCTTCCAGTCAGCAGAATCAGTACAATCCGAGGAATGGCAATCTTACTTTCATGTAAAGTTTAAATAATCCTAAAAATTTTCGCCCACTTCCCTTTACCATAAGAGACATATTTTTCATCTTTATGACTTTTATGAATTTTAATTCTATGTATGCTTAGTTTTAAATGGTTATATTATATATATTCTAAATATGTTATAATTTTATCAGTCATTATTTTGTAAGTTTCAATGGCTACATAGATCTGTTAAGTTGCTGGATAATAATTTACTTTATCATAGTTTTGTGCCTTGACACTTTGACCAGTATTTAATCTAAATGATGTACATGCATGATTTTTTTCCCCTTTGACTTAACTCTTTAAGATAACAGGCATAGTGACTGGTGGCAGATGCATAAACTTTGGAGGAGGTTTGAATTCAGATCTTGACATGCCTGCATTTAGGCAACGTGTTGTGGGAATATTAATTATTCTTTTGGGAGCGCAAACATTTCTTCTTTGTTATGGAACTAGTAAGACTTAACACAAATACAGCCTCTGACGTGTGGTTGCAGGGTTACAAGGTTGTACTTGCATAATCAAAGGCAGCTATTGGGCTGCTGCAGCAATTATTAACTATCAGAGTTATTAAGCAGGATGCCTTCCTAGTTCTCCACTTCCAAAAGCCAATTCAACAGTCCACTAAGAACCGTACCTGCCCAGGTGTCGCCTTCTCTCTTCTCCTTAAAGAAGACCTATTTATTTGTTGTTGTTAGGGCCAGGAGAGGGGGATTGTTGGAATAGAAGCCAAGGTAGCTACCACAATAGAGCCAGGAAAGAAGATAAAAGATTCAGTGACAGGCAGAGCTGGAGGGACACTTTTTAGAGTGTTGACAAAGGAGAGATTCTGTAACCCAGGAAAACTGGAGACTGGAGGATTGTATTGTGTTAGTTGCTCAGTCATGTCTTCCTCTTTGTGACCCCATGGACTGTAGCCCACCAGGCTCCTCTGTCCATAGGATTTCCCAGGCAAGAATACTGGAGTGGGTTGCCATTCCCTTCTCCAGGGGGTGTTCCTGACCCAGGGATTGAACTCAGGTCTCTTGCCTTGTAGGTGAACTCTCTACTGCCCAAGCCACCGGGGAAGCCTTGGAGGAAAGGACTATTAAACGAGACTACCCTGGGTTCCAAATCATATCCATCCAACATTCTTCAATGAATAAAAGCAAAGACTGTAATCACTTTTTAAATTTTCCTTGCTTCTAAATTCTGCCTCTGGAATGTGTCTCTGTTTTGAAATAAGGAATGTGGACCCCTGTATGTATAGGAATGAAGTCATCATCATTGTCCTAACCATCCTCATTTGTATCCTTACCATTAGTATTTATTCACAGACTTGAGATTATAGGATGAAGAAGTCAGATCGTTTTCAAGACTTGTATTTCTGTTCAGAAAGGCTGCTCTGATTAACACTGGTCCCTTTCAAAAGAGTTGGTCTTCTTATGTGCCTGGGGCTACAGCTCTTTGCGGCACATTGGTCATCAAGTGTTGGTCTCTAGAAACCTGAGTACATGTCTGCGCTTGCCAGTGAGGGGATTCACAGAATATTCTGGGAGAACAGAGGTAACCCGAGAGGGTTTTTTTTTTTTTTTTTCCACAAGCAGCAAATGCAAAACAAGCCCTCAACAGCTGTTCTCTCCCCAGCCCTTTCCTGGGCAAAATTTAGAACAACAGCAAGACCTTGATACAGATCAGGTTACAAGAGCCCTATAAGTTATCAGCTCTGTAAATAAATAATGCCCCTGGCAAGAGTTAATAAATGGGAAGCATCTATTGTTGTATTATAGATGGCAATAGAAATGAGGATATTCACACTTACAAAAGGAATGGCCACTCTAGTACCTTAAGCTCATTGAAGAATAAAATAAAATATAAGACATCTAGAAAAGCAAATGTTTAGGTCCATCTATACTGGCGAAAGTCATGGAGTAATGCTATACCTTCTGAGCACAGTAATAATTCACAGCACAGCCACTGGAGCCAAAGCAAAGTGGTGAGTGATGTTGGAAACTCTTTAGTGAGAGATACAATAAATGTTTCTGGGAATGTGAAGTGTCAAGGATGACATGAAGTGAGTTGCTTTGAGAAAGAAATTATTTGACAGATTCAAGCCATTCTAAAGAGAGATTTGAAGTTCTGTTGAGCAGATTAAATTTGATAGAAAGTTTTAATTCAGAAACATTTAGAAGAAAATAATTCTGGAACCCTAAGATAGAGGGCAGCATCTGAGACAGTCAAGTCCTGAGGCATAGTGACTCTTACTTACTTACCCAAACACATGTGCATGGGTACATGCACACCCCACCACCACCACCACTACCACGTGCTGCAAACATACATGCAAGTTTTTAAATATGTCATAGACAACCAGGAAGAGGAAAGAAATGTTTTAGTGCCTGGGAGGCCCACTGGGTGACCTGAGCTTGGAAAGCCCTCTGCTTTCCCTGCTCCCACTGGCCTCCTCCTCTTCATGGATGAGGGAGGGGTGTTGGGGAGGAGAGAGAAAGCACGTAACAGAGGAGTGGGCCTTGATTCATCATCTTGAAAGTAAGCCTCTAGACTTACTTTATTTTCTGTAAATGCTGGCACTTTAATAAGACATTGGACTTGACTCCTTCTATTGGCAGATGGTGAATGAATAGAATATGTACCAATATCTCTAGCATATGCTATCAGCTTTTTAAGAAATTAAGTCATCTAAGTATTTTTCTTAAGCTTTATTTCATCCAAATAAACACCCCCTCTTCCTTCTTCTGCTCTATACCACAAACTTACCAGGATAATTTATTCTCTAGATCCCTCTTAGGAGACAGAGATCTGAGATCACATTGATTATAAAGAAATATTAGGACTTTCCTGGTGGGCCAAAAAGACTCTGCATATTCACTGGAGGAGGCATGGGTTTGATCCCTGGTTGGGGAACTAAGATCCCACATACTCGTGGTGCAGCCAAAACATTAAAAAAGAAAAGAAGAACAAGAAGAAGAATTAACTGAAAGACATTTCCTATAGTTAGTCTTATAGGCATAAGACTGCTTCTATGTGAATAAGGACTATCTACCCAAATAACCACAAAAGAATTTTTTTAAACAGGATCCTTCCTTCTACAAACTTGGGCTCTTGTCCTGCTTAAAGCAAAGATGGAGGCTTGGTACAACAGGCATTGTACCTCTAGGAACACATAGTAAATGCACTGCACACACCCTACCTTACTACTCTGACTTGCCTGTCCTCTCACCCTTCCATTTATTTCCTGTTCTGGGCAACACAGAACTTCTGGCAAAGAGTTTTGGACCATAGTGGCTGATGGATGAAAAGGGGTGTGCACCAGTGGTAGCTCTTGTGCTGTGCTCAGTCGTGTGTGATTCTTTGTGACCCCAGGGACCCGCCAGGCTCCTCTGTCCATGGGATTCTCCAGGCAAGAATACTGGAGTGGGTTGCCATCTTCCCAACCCAGGCATGGAGCCCAGGTCTCGCACACTGCAGGCCGATTCTGCACCATCTGAGCCACCAGGGAAGCCTGTGCTGCACTCCATGGGGTTGCAAAGAGTCGGGCACAGCTTAGGAATTGAACAACAACAGTGGCAGAAAAAGACCAATAGGAAAAACAGGCAAATAATTTCATAGTTTCTTTTTCCTGTCAAGTGGGAGTCCCTTGGAAATCTGTTGATTTAAAAATCATGTTTATTTTCATTTGGAAAGAACCCTGGGAACACCTGGTACCTTCTTAGTTTACAGATGAGGACTCTGACAGGGTAAGGAGTTACTGACACACCTGTGAAACGGAAATTCGCGGTCCCAGTTCTGAGAAAGAAGGAGCACACGTAAAATTTAAATTGAGTAGATATTCTTGATTTGAAAGAAAAATAAAATATTTACCTGTATTTCATGAAATTAGTCTTCCTGCTGCTGCCAGAGGCTGGTGGCTAAGACTCAGATCCTTAGAGGAGCACATGCTCTCTCTAGAGGCCATGGATCAGCAGAGCAGACCATGACCCCAGCTGCAGGGCTGCCTTTGCCAAAGGAATGAAAGAACCTTTTCAGTCCCTGCTTCTTCCTTCCCCCATGCCAGGCCTAGCACCAGTTACAGCCCCCACCATTCTTCTGGGAACACAGGCCTCAATTCTGGAAGGAAATCCTGAGCAACTTGCCCAGGAAGAATTGCTCTTGACTGAGTAAAGGAATAAACTTGATTATAATGGTTGACCACTATTATTTTTTTATGCGTAATATCCCTCCTTCCTTCAGAAGGTATTTAAGGAGAAACATTGGTTTTAAAGGGTTAGGTATCTGTCCCATCCTCTCCAGACCTCAACATCTTCACAAAGCAAGGGGATGAAAAGTCAGACCTGGACCCATGTCTCAGTCAATAAAAGGTCCATGAATGTTCTATGAATTACTGACTAGATGTGGGAGAGAAATGAGGGAAACTGGCAGAGGAAAGCATAGGGAAAGCTCCCCATTTGTCAGAAGAGCAGGGTAGGTTCCTAAGAGTTGAACCCTTTGTTTTATACTTTAGGAGTAAAGATTATGAGTGCATAGAGTCACGTTAGGATCACCCTGAGTAAAGTACAGCAACCAGATGCTTATGTGTCTCTGAGTCTGGGCAAAGAAATCTTCTGTATTCTCAGGGAGGAAGGTACCTTTTGGGGAGTCCTGGGCAGTTATGAAGCCACCAGGGTTGCAAAGCCAGTGTGCTGCACTCCATGGGGTTGCAAAGAGTCGGGCACAGTTTAGGAATTGAACAACAACAGTGGCAGAAAAAGACCAATAGGAAAACAGGCAAATAATTTCATAGTTTCTTTTTCCTGTCAAGTGGGAGTCCTTGGAAATCTGTTGATTTAAAAATCATGTTTATTTTCATTTGGAAAGAACCCTGGGAACACCTGGTACCTTCTTAGTTTACAGATGAGGACTCTGACAGGGTAAGGAGTTACTGACACACCTGTGAAACGGAAATTCGCGGTCCCAGTTCTGAGAAAGAAGGAGCACACGTAAAATTTAAATTGAGTAGATATTCTTGATTTGAAAGAAAAATAAAATATTTACCTGTATTTCATGAAATTAGTCTTCCTGCTGCTGCCAGAGGCTGGTGGCTAAGACTCAGATCCTTAGAGGAGCACATGCTCTCTCTAGAGGCCATGGATCAGCAGAGCAGACCATGACCCCAGCTGCAGGGCTGCCTTTGCCAAAGGAATGAAAGAACCTTTTCAGTCCCTGCTTCTTCCTTCCCCCATGCCAGGCCTAGCACCAGTTACAGCCCCCACCATTCTTCTGGGAACACAGGCCTCAATTCTGGAAGGAAATCCTGAGCAACTTGCCCAGGAAGAATTGCTCTTGACTGAGTAAAGGAATAAACTTGATTATAATGGTTGACCACTATTATTTTTTTTATGCGTAATATCCCTCCTTCCTTCAGAAGGTATTTAAGGAGAAGCATTGGTTTTAAAGGGTTAGGTATCTGTCCCATCCTCTCCAGACCTCAACATCTTCACAAAGCAAGGGGATGAAAAGTCAGACCTGGACCCATGTCTCAGTCAATAAAAGGTCCATGAATGTTCTATGAATTACTGACTAGATGTGGGAGAGAAATGAGGGAAACTGGCAGAGGAAAGCATAGGGAAAGCTCCCCATTTGTCAGAAGAGCAGGGTAGGTTCCTAAGAGTTGAACCCTTTGTTTTATACTTTAGGAGTAAAGATTATGAGTGCATAGAGTCACGTTAGGATCACCCTGAGTAAAGTACAGCAACCAGATGCTTATGTGTCTCTGAGTCTGGGCAAAGAAATCTTCTGTATTCTCAGGGAGGAAGGTACCTTGGGTTTGGAAATGTTCCAAGCCACAGTCCAGGCAATCTTCACAACTGGAATGAGTTTGGTTTCAGTTGAAAATGAAAACTCAGAGCTAACAAAAAAGGAATAGTGAGGGCTTCCTTGGTGGTCCAGTGGACAACGAGTCTGCCTTGCAGTGCAAGGGGAACCGGTTCGATCCCTGGTCTGGGAAGATCCCACATGCTGCAGAGTGGCTGGACCGGTGTGTCCAATTAGGAGCCAGTGCTCTGGAACGCATGCACCCAGAGCCAGTGCCCTGTGACGAGAGAGGCCACTGTGATGGGAGGCCCACACAGACCAAAGGACAAAGAGGGATGAAAATAAATAAATGAAAGATCAATTAAAAAAAAAAAAAAAAAAGAGGCCCCCCCCCCTCAAAAAAAGGAATGGTGAGATCATGGTAGGATTGGGGAACAAAGTATGTTGTATGCCATCATATAACATATAAGGTGTCTGCTAATAAAGACTAGGAAAACATGAAACCTATTTTCCTGAGGAGTATAAAACTCAAGTGTCAGATAAACTCTCCTATGTAATACTCTTAATAATTCTATTATTTTTCCTACTACAACTTCTATGAGAGCTTTTAAGTAACTAAATGAATTAATATGTGTTTTTTTCTCTCTCTGCCTGGGCCTCTTGTTATTTAAAGTGTTAATAAACAGTGAAGTGAAAAAGATATTGACCATTGAAAGAAAAAAAAAAAAAAAAAGATGGGAAGCAAATGGCATTGGAAGCAAATCAATAGCTGATTTAACTTAGAAAAAAATAGAGGGCTTCTTTCTGGTGGTTCAGTAGGTAGAGTCCCGCTTTAAAGAAAAAAAGAAAAAAAGAGTTCCACCTTGCAGTGCAAGGGGAACCGGTTTGATCCCTGGCCCGGGAAGATCCCACATGCCCTGGG
The DNA here is from genome assembly GCA_022376925.1 of Tragulus kanchil. Lineage (NCBI taxonomy): Eukaryota > Metazoa > Chordata > Mammalia > Artiodactyla > Tragulidae > Tragulus > Tragulus kanchil. Next base: position 66,986,093 of record JAIOJX010000003.1, on the reverse strand, counting down.
GCGGCTGGACCAGTGTGTCCTATTAGGAGCCAATGCTCTGGAGTGAGCTGGTGCTCTGCAACAAGAGGGGCCACTGCAGTGGAAGGCCCACACAGGCCAAAGAATAAAGATGGATGCAAGATAAATGATGACTTAGAGGCAAAAAACAAAAAAAAAGAAATAGAGTATGTAAAGAAAGAATTCTGCAATTTACTTTGTCTTCATGGTTTTATTTGTGCTCAAAAAACTTATGTGCAGCATATTAAGATTTTGTATTTTAGCTTCAGTAATAACTGATTGGAAAATTAAAACAAATACCCTTAATATATTCATAACTTAGACTTCTCTAAATATGAAATTTGACACTTAGTAACCAACTGATTATCTTGACAAAATATTTTGGGTTCTAACACTTTGATTTGCAAATCTGTTAGGAAAGGCATATACATGACATATTACGGATAACTTTTTATGGGAAAATTTTTAAAAATAAGGATAAATAAAATATCTTGGATGAGAATTATGGATATTGTGGGGAAGTAATGTGTTTGAAACTGAGTCCTCCTAAAGCCAAGTTCCCTTACAGAGTTTATGAGTAGCTTCTTTATCCAAGACTGCATTCTTTTTCTTGTCCCACCCCTGGTCCCCTCAGGGCTGAAGTATCAAAAAAAAAAAAAAAAAAAAAACTGTGGGAGGAGATTGAAACCAAGCAGGACCCTGTGGGACCTTCCAAGCTACCTGTAAGTTTTCAGCTTTTTATAATAATTTATTTTTGGAACTCAGCTGCATTCAAAATTTTAGCTGGAAATTAAGTTGAGTATATAAATGGAATCAGTGCTTTAAACATAATAGATATTCAGATATTTGACTGATGCTTTACAATTGCTGATCCAGAATTCCTGTGCAGGCAGGAAATTACAATAGGAGAGAGATATAAAATAACAAAGTTTAGAGGTGTGCAAGACAAGGGTGTTTGTGGTGGGTAGTGTTGATAGTGGTGTGGTTGTAGTGTGGTAATTTTGGTGGAAGGGATAAGATAAACTTCCTTGGCATTTGTGACATTGGAAACAGATCTAAAAAGCAAAGAATTGTGGAATGCAGAGTCTGTTCTTGAACAGCTGGAAGTGTGGTGTGGCCGGAGCACAGGTATAGAGAGAGAGGAGGCAGAGGGCTAAGGCTGAGATGGAAAGCCAGACCGAATTTGTGGAAGGTCTTGGATGCCTTTGTAAATAGTCTAGATTTATTCTCCAGGCAATATTGCAGCTTTAAAGCGGGAGAGTGAAATGAACCAATTACGTTTGAGAAAACTCTGGTCATAGTTGGAGAAAGAATTGGGTTAGAGAGACCAGATGGAGGAAGCTATTGCATAAGTCTTGGTAAGAAATGACAGTAGTCTGAACTAGGGCAGCGACTGTGGGAAGTTTAAAGACATTTCAGAGGTAGAATTCACAGGATGTGCTTGTTGGTTCTGTGCAAGGAATAAAGAAATCAGAGGATGAGACTCTACCCCCCAAACACTGGGCACTCTAAAATGATCTTTAGTCTTTCATCCCATAAATATCCATTGACCACCTATTCTGTTGATTGCAGTCTTGTGCTAGATTCTGGTGCTGCAGAGGGGGAAAATTTTTAAAATAAGGATAAATAAAATATCTTGGATGAGAATTATGGATATTGTGGGAAGTAATGTGTTTGAAACTGAGTCCTCCTAAAGCCAAGTTCCCTTACAGAGTTTATGAGTAGCTTCTTTATCCAAGACTGCATTCTTTTTCTTGTCCCACCCCTGGTCCCCTCAGGGCTGAAGTATCAAAAAAAAAAAAAAAAAAAAAACTGTGGGAGGAGATTGAAACCAAGCAGGACCCTGTGGGACCTTCCAAGCTACCTGTAAGTTTTCAGCTTTTTATAATAATTTATTTTTGGAACTCAGCTGCATTCAAAATTTTAGCTGGAAATTAAGTTGAGTATATAAATGGAATCAGTGCTTTAAACATAATAGATATTCAGATATTTGACTGATGCTTTACAATTGCTGATCCAGAATTCCTGTGCAGGCAGGAAATTACAATAGGAGAGAGATATAAAATAACAAAGTTTAGAGGTGTGCAAGACAAGGGTGTTTGTGGTGGGTAGTGTTGATAGTGGTGTGGTTGTAGTGTGGTAATTTTGGTGGAAGGGATAAGATAAACTTCCTTGGCATTTGTGACATTGGAAACAGATCTAAAAAGCAAAGAATTGTGGAATGCAGAGTCTGTTCTTGAAGTGTGGTGTGGCCGGAGCACAGGTATAGAGAGAGAGGAGGCAGAGGGCTAAGGCTGAGATGGAAAGCCAGACCGAATTTGTGGAAGGTCTTGGATGCCTTTGTAAATAGTCTAGATTTATTCTCCAGGCAATATTGCAGCTTTAAAGCGGGAGAGTGAAATGAACCAATTACGTTTGAGAAAACTCTGGTCATAGTTGGAGAAAGAATTGGGTTAGAGAGACCAGATGGAGGAAGCTATTGCATAAGTCTTGGTAAGAAATGACAGTAGTCTGAACTAGGGCAGCGACTGTGGGAAGTTTAAAGACATTTCAGAGGTAGAATTCACAGGATGTGCTTGTTGGTTCTGTGCAAGGAATAAAGAAATCAGAGGATGAGACTCTACCCCCCAAACACTGGGCACTCTAAAATGATCTTTAGTCTTTCATCCCATAAATATCCATTGACCACCTATTCTGTTGATTGCAGTCTTGTGCTAGATTCTGGTGCTGCAGAGGTGAAAAGTGGGTAGATATTAATAGGCAGTTCTTGGGAGAAAAAACACATGAAGAGATGCTTGGCTTTCTTACTGATCAATATTTTCTATTAAGAATACCAACAAAAAACATTTGCAGGGAGAGTCTGGCAGATTGATAAAGACTGAAAAGAGTAGCCATACCATAGTAACATATCCCAGTTTTATAGAGCAGTGTACACACACAGACACACACACACTGCAGGAAAAATGGAAAGTGTATACACTGAATTATTTATCATGGTTCTTCCCAAATAGTGAGGTTATGGTCTGGTGATATTTATTTAATTTCTTGTGTTTGTGTGTGTGTGTTATGTAATTTTTTAAAAATGACTGCACTTTACTTCTATACACTGAAAATAACCAATAGTGCTCTTTCCACTTTGGAAAAATATGATCAGTAGCATTAATAGATAGTGAAGAGGATAGGAAGAGAACAGTCCTGGGAGCAGGAAAGGCAAATGGAAAGGGATTGAAAACATGGAGTGTGGACAGAGGCCATTATTAGCCTTTCATCCTCACCTGCAAGAGACAGCCTGGACAGTGTGCCTGCAAAAACTAATAGGAAACTAGGTACAGCTTCCAATCAGGAGAGACCTGGCTTATTTCACTTTGCATAATAATGTCTGTCTTCAGGTTCATCTATAATGTTCTGTATTGCAGGATTTCTTGGCACTTGTACTTTTCTTTTTCTTTACAAGAGTGAAGGTCTTGGATGCCTTTGTAAATAGTCTAGATTTTGGCAATATTGCAGCTTTAAAGCGGAGAGTGAAATGAACCAATTACGTTTGAGAAAACTCTGGTCATAGTTGGAGAAAGAATTGGGTTAGAGAGACCAGATGGAGGAAGCTATTGCATAAGTCTTGGTAAGAAATGACAGTAGTCTGAACTAGGGCAGCGACTGTGGGAAGTTTAAAGACATTTCAGAGGTAGAATTCACAGGATGTGCTTGTTGGTTCTGTGCAAGGAATAAAGAAATCAGAGGATGAGACTCTACCCCCCAAACACTGGGCACTCTAAAATGATCTTTAGTCTTTCATCCCATAAATATCCATTGACCACCTATTCTGTTGATTGCAGTCTTGTGCTAGATTCTGGTGCTGCAGAGGTGAAAAGTGGGTAGATATTAATAGGCAGTTCTTGGGAGAAAAAACACATGAAGAGATGCTTGGCTTTCTTACTGATCAATATTTTCTATTAAGAATACCAACAAAAAACATTTGCAGGGAGAGTCTGGCAGATTGATAAAGACTGAAAAGAGTAGCCATACCATAGTAACATATCCCAGTTTTATAGAGCAGTGTACACACACAGACACACACACACTGCAGGAAAAATGGAAAGTGTATACACTGAATTATTTATCATGGTTCTTCCCAAATAGTGAGGTTATGGTCTGGTGATATTTATTTAATTTCTTGTGTTTGTGTGTGTGTGTTATGTAATTTTTTAAAAATGACTGCACTTTACTTCTATACACTGAAAATAACCAATAGTGCTCTTTCCACTTTGGAAAAATATGATCAGTAGCATTAATAGATAGTGAAGAGGATAGGAAGAGAACAGTCCTGGGAGCAGGAAAGGCAAATGGAAAGGGATTGAAAACATGGAGTGTGGACAGAGGCCATTATTAGCCTTTCATCCTCACCTGCAAGAGACAGCCTGGACAGTGTGCCTGCAAAAACTAATAGGAAACTAGGTACAGCTTCCAATCAGGAGAGACCTGGCTTATTTCACTTTGCATAATAATGTCTGTCTTCAGGTTCATCTATAATGTTCTGTATTGCAGGATTTCTTGGCACTTGTACTTTTCTTTTTCTTTACAAGAACCCCTAAAACCATACAAGTTTCAGACCCCTAAGAAACTTGGAGCCATTTCTGACAAGGCTTAGGATTTCGTTCAGGGTGAAGTGAGTTAATGTGTGCTGCGTGTGGGACACGTGGTACCTGCCACAGGAGTATCAGCTGCTTGTATTATGTGGAGGAGGCATATGGATGATGGGTGTATCTAGGATGATTCTAGAGTATTCTGGCTTGGACTGCAGGAAGCCAGTGCCCCATAGAGAGCCTATTTAGTTTTAAAATGAAGGAATACTGGTTCAGGTTTGGATATGTTGAAATTTAAAGTGAAGATAAAATATTCAGTGAGAGTACAGAAGCAGTCCGTAAAATGGTTAGGGTAGAGAGCTCGAGAGTTGTTGTTCAGTCACTGAGTTGTGGCTGACTCTTTGCAACCTCATGGATTGTAGCATGTCAGGCCCCTCTGTCCATGGGAATTTTTCAGACAAGAAGATTGGAGTGGGTTTCCATTTCCTTCTCCAGGGGATCTTCCCAGCCCAGGGATCAGACCTATGTCTCTTGCATAGGCAGTAGATTCTTTACCACTGAGCCACCAAGGAAGCCCAGAGAGCTCAAGAGAGGTTATCAATGTGAAAAGTATCCAAAAAAAAGAGTTACTATCACAATTATAGATGAGACGGTCCAGGGCGCGTGTGAAAAATGAAAACTGAAAAGGGCTCAGAAGAGAATCTCCAAGGAAACCAATCTTTAACAATGAGTCAGATTGTGAGGGTGGTTACAGAAATCTATATAATTTCATAGTACTGTGCACTGCCCTCCCCCAGCAAAAAGAGTGCATATAAAAACTAGTGAAAAAGTCTACAGTTGAGTTAATAGTACTGTACTGGTGTAAACTTCATTTTTGATAATGTATTATGGTTATGCAAGGTGTTATTTTGACCCATGCAATCGCTATTTTTGCATCTTCTTCATTTTTATTTTAAAATTTTAAAAAACATAAGAAAGCCTAGGTTGTAGCAGATTCACTACAGATAGTGTTGCATATGCTCATTTATTAATTGATAGGGCTGACCCAAAGTTGTTGGATAATTTGGAGTAAGGTATTGCATGCTGACATTATTTTATGGTTCTCTTGAGCAGCGATCTCATTTCACACTAATTTCAAAAGAATGCAGCCAACTGCACAAGCTAAGACAACTGTTACGTTCCTGCTACAGCCTGTCTCTGGTCAATAAGTTCCCTAAGTCTTTATAGGAACAAAAAGACAAAGAATCCAATAGAAGCAATGAAGACTAGAGGGGAAAATTCTTGAAGAGGGTGAATCTGTGGGAGAGAGAGAGATAGAGAGAGAAAATACCTATTGAATCCAACACTTGAGTTATTCCCAGACACTATGAAATAGAATTCTGTTTCATTTAGACACTTCCACAGAAAAATTCACAAAGGAAAAGGAAAACCAGCTATAATCATTTTTCTTTGGGTTTGTTGTTGCTTTCAGAAAAAGCAAAAGTCATACATAATCTTTCTATGCCTCTTACTCTCATAGATGCCTGGGGATGTAAGGGTCATTGGAGGTGATTTAGTGCTGTGCTACGCACAGTGTGGTCTTTGCACGAGCAACATCGGCATTCCCAGGGAACGAGCCAGACATGCAGACACTCAGGCCCCACCTCAGACCTATGGAATTGGAATCTGTTTTTCTAAGGCCTTCAGAGAACGTGTGTACGTGTTGAAGTATACAAAGTTCAGGTCTAGCCAATCCTCCCTTCAGGAAATGAGTAAAGAGGACATTTCCTGCCACCATGGGAGAATAACCTCATGTACCCAAAAAGGAGAAGTGGAATAAGATTAATTTTTAAGTTCCTAGGAACAAAGATCATATGAACTATGCTTTTTCTGATCTATTGCGTGGAACCATACGAAAGGGCTCCTATCAGCACTTTTGTATGGTTCTATGCAGTATTTGCACTACAGTCGATTTAAAAAATGAATACAAATTTCCTCTGGTGGTGCTTTTCTTTGAAAACATAAAGGGTTCTATGATTCAGGACTTGTATTTTTTTGCTTTGTTTCGTTTTTAGAAAGCTAAGGAATATCTCCCTTATAAAGACAAATTCTTTCGACCGTTTGAGGGTTCTGCTTAGTTTAGTACATTTTGTTTCAGGTAATACAGATGGCATGCATTATTCAGAAGACTGCAGTAGAAACAAATATTTCTATTTGCTTTCATTTGGAACCAATTACATTATATTAGTATTGAAATTGACACAAGCAATGTTACTAAATGAGCATGCAGTATTGTTATACGGTGAGTTTTAGCTCCATGTTAGTACTTCTGCGTCTCAGGTAAGGGTTGGAGAAATACAGCAACTCCCATGACATTTCTGGGCAGAGTAATCTGACTACAGATTTCCAAATCATTACTGAACTTTACAGCCTGTGTGGCATCTTGAAAGGTTCTTTGTCTATGGCGGTATTAAAGGACTTCAGGAATAATAGGAAATGGGTCACTTTGGGCAGAAAGAAGTGACTGTTTCCACAAAACAGTATAAATATAGATGTCAAATTTCAGAACCTAAGGGCAAGGGGAGGCGGTTGGGAGCATTCTTCCCACTTTATGTAGAAAACAGCTTTTTTATCTGACAAGTTCATTTACATGGCACAACACATTTCTTCAAGGGTTTCCACAGATCTGTGAAATAGAGAGAGTGGTACCCACAGGGTGACTCTGAGAAGGAAAAGGCATAATATGTATACAAAGGGCCTAGTGCAAGGCGAGATTCCCAGGAGACATTAAATACTTGTTAGCCTGCTTATGTGTAATCCTTCAGTGTCTGCTGTCCCAGTAATAGCACGTAGAGACACAGCCAGTGGGTTAATCCCCCAATCTGAAAAATGTGCTTAATTCCTTCCTCTCCAACTCTCTCCCATTCCCCAAACTCTAGGGGATTTATGAGGGTAGATAAAAGACTAATCATTCTGAGGCTGCTGGTTTCGTTTTAGAAGTTCCTTTAATAGCCATAAAATAATTTTCTCCAAAGACTGAAAATGTTGATTTCAGTTTTTGTATTGTATAGCTATTGTTTGTTGTTTAGTCGCTAAGTCACGTTTGACTCTTTCGTGACCCCATGGACCGTAGCCTGCCAGGCTCCTCTGTTTATGGGATTTCCCAGGCAAGAATACTGGAGTGGGTTGCAATTTCCTTCTTCAATATATGTATTACATATTTAAATAATATTTAAATCCCCCACGTAACTGCCGAGTAAAGTTACTACCATTTATACAGCATCATAGTTCAAGGTATTTTTAAAGTTTAACAATGTTTTAAATAGTGCTTACAATATGACAGGCACGTTTAATTTACTGGAACTTTTTTTTCCCTAAGCATGTACTAACTCAAGAAGCAATTATTATCATTACCTCTTTTTTACCAGTGAGGAGAGGGTTATACAGATGGATAAAGTAAATTTGCCTAAGATCACAGAGCCAACATGGAGGACTCAGAATTTGAATTCAGGTGGCAGGTTTTAGTGTCTGAACTCTTCACCACTTCAAACTCCTGTGTCTTTGTAAGGTATAGAGCGTGGCATGCCTTATATTAATGGCCAGCACAGTCCTCCACAGTAGTTATTGTTTCCCCAGGTATATAGAGGGGAGAACTGAAGCTTTGAGGGTAAATTGCTCATGTTTATAATAGGTAGTAGGCAAGACTGATAAGGATCTAAACATAGCCCATTTGATAGATCATGATTCCATGTTTATTTTTGGAACTAAACGGAAGAAACGACTGAATTTCTAGTCTTGGTAAAAATTTCCTTTACTTGGATGTTTCAGATTCTTCCAAAGTATATTATCTCTTGAAAACTAGATAACCAACAGGACACTCTCGTATAGTAGGAAAGGCTAACTTTTACCAAAATATATTTGTTTTAATTAATTTATTTATCTGAGTGTTCCAGGTCTTAGTTGTAGCATGTGGGATCTAGTTCCCTGTCTAAGCGTCAAACCTGGGTCCCCTGCGTTTGGGAGCTTGGAGTCTTAGCCACTGGATCTCCAGGAAGGTCCCAGACATGCTAACAATTTAAAGCCAAAGATTCCAGTTTAAGTTGAAACTCTACCCCTTACTAGCCAAGAGATTTTGATCATGTTACTGAATGTTTAATATACCTCATTCCATGTAGTTTGGGGGGTGATTCAAAGATAAAATATGGAAACTAATGCTGGAAGAGAGTAGTAGTTCAACAAAATGTTGGTTTCAACAAAATAATTCCAAAAACAATCTTTGGGAATCTTGGCTTTATCAGGTACTTGCTGTGTGGTTTAGAATATATTACATAAGCCTTCTGAGCTTCCATTTCTTCATCTCATAATTGCCTCCTTATTGGCTCATGGCGGGATGGGGGATGAAAGAAAATGACTAGGTAAAGTGGCTAGTAGAGGACTTTACAATAGTGAAAAGGGCACGTTTAATTTACTGGAACTTTTTTTTCCCTAAGCATGTACTAACTCAAGAAGCAATTATTATCATTACCTCTTTTTTACCAGTGAGGAGAGGGTTATACAGATGGATAAAGTAAATTTGCCTAAGATCACAGAGCCAACATGGAGGACTCAGAATTTGAATTCAGGTGGCAGGTTTTAGTGTCTGAACTCTTCACCACTTCAAACTCCTGTGTCTTTGTAAGGTATAGAGCGTGGCATGCCTTATATTAATGGCCAGCACAGTCCTCCACAGTAGTTATTGTTTCCCCAGGTATATAGAGGGGAGAACTGAAGCTTTGAGGGTAAATTGCTCATGTTTATAATAGGTAGTAGGCAAGACTGATAAGGATCTAAACATAGCCCATTTGATAGATCATGATTCCATGTTTATTTTTGGAACTAAACGGAAGAAACGACTGAATTTCTAGTCTTGGTAAAAATTTCCTTTACTTGGATGTTTCAGATTCTTCCAAAGTATATTATCTCTTGAAAACTAGATAACCAACAGGACACTCTCGTATAGTAGGAAAGGCTAACTTTTACCAAAATATATTTGTTTTAATTAATTTATTTATCTGAGTGTTCCAGGTCTTAGTTGTAGCATGTGGGATCTAGTTCCCTGTCTAAGCGTCAAACCTGGGTCCCCTGCGTTTGGGAGCTTGGAGTCTTAGCCACTGGATCTCCAGGAAGGTCCCAGACATGCTAACAATTTAAAGCCAAAGATTCCAGTTTAAGTTGAAACTCTACCCCTTACTAGCCAAGAGATTTTGATCATGTTACTGAATGTTTAATATACCTCATTCCATGTAGTTTGGGGGGTGATTCAAAGATAAAATATGGAAACTAATGCTGGAAGAGAGTAGTAGTTCAACAAAATGTTGGTTTCAACAAAATAATTCCAAAAACAATCTTTGGGAATCTTGGCTTTATCAGGTACTTGCTGTGTGGTTTAGAATATATTACATAAGCCTTCTGAGCTTCCATTTCTTCATCTCATAATTGCCTCCTTATTGGCTCATGGCGGGATGGGGGATGAAAGAAAATGACTAGGTAAAGTGGCTAGTAGAGGACTTCCCACCCAGTTGGCCTACATTAAAAAAAGACATTTATTACTGTTACATTATTACTTTTCTTTTTTAATTAAGGGAGACTTTTTATCTAGAGGCAAATTCCAGAAGTACTTACTTAACTTACTCTGATGGAGTAATTTCTAGACTCTGAGAGTAGGCTTAATGTGTAACACAGTTTTCTGTGGACAGGTTTAAACTTGATCTTATTAGCATTTTAATTTCCATCACTTCAGAACTGCCTAAGAAGCACCCCACTGTTAACCATCGAGCCTTGTGACTAAATAAAGCTCAGCAATGCTTAGTATGCTGTGATCTGACACCATAGGGACTTGCCTGCATGTAAATTGAACTAAAGAAATGTTTTGGATTGCAGAACTGGCTCTTTTAAAAGAAATAAGCATTCTCAAGATCCCCTTCTGTCCAGAATGTGAGTTTTTAAATAACCAATAACTTCTTTGTTGGTAATAACAAGTGTTTCAGAAAAACTGGGGCTGTTGGAAAAAAAATGGGTAAATTCAAATTTATTTGATATCTTTTATTTAAACATTACTTATTTATTTTTGGCTATGCTGGGTCTTCATGGCTGAGCAGGCTTTTCTCTAGTTGTGGCGAACAGGGGCTACTCTCTGGTTGTAGTGCATGGCCTTCTCATCACTGTGGCTTCCCTTGTTGTGGAGCATGGTTCTTAAGGTATTTGAGCTCAGTAGTTGACGTTCTCAGGTGCTAGAGCACAGGCTCAGTAGTTGTGGTGGATGGGTTTCATTGCCCTGCAGCATGTGGGATCTTCCTGGACCAGGAATGGAACCCATGTCCTCTGCATTAGCACGTTGATTCTTTACCACTGAGCCACCAGGGAAGCCATTATTTGATATCTTCTCTTCATGTATTAACTATGGCAGCAAGTCCTTGCAGCTCTGTTAGGAAGATGGATATTATTTAAAGTTTGCATTACTTCAGGAAAAGAGACTTTATTTATTTATTATTTTTTTAATTTATTTTTTGTGTGGTGGGGTGGGGAGGGAGGGGGACGGGGAGGCCACTTCTATTGGTCTTTCATTTCTCTGTTTCCATCCATCTTTGTTCTTTGGCTCTTGTGGGCCTCCCATCGCGGTGGCCTCTGTTGTCACAGAGCGCCGGCTCTGGGCGCATGTGCTCCAGAGCTCCGGCTCGGTAATTGGACATATCAGTCCAGCTGCTCTGTGGCACGTGGGATCTTCCCAGGCCAGGGATCGAACTGGCGCCCTTTGCACTGCAAGGCGGTGTCCTTACCCACTGGACCACCAGGGAAGCCCAATAGACTTTATTTTTAAAGCAACATCACCAATTAGAAATCCAAACATGCAAAAAAGGGGATGTGTTAAATTTTCTATCCTACTGTTGTGTCAAAATTGTATAAATCTTAATTTTTACTGAATTGGTTAAAAAGAAAGAAAAATGTGCAATGAGTTGCTGGTAAGATTCACTGAACACCAGGAATTCATTATTGGACATCCTTGATTGTCTTGGGGGGATTCCCCTTCCAGAAGAGCTAATTATTTTCTGACAATTTTCAGGCAGTTTGAATGGAAAGATCTAGGTCCAGAAATTCCATCCTCAGCACTTTTAGTACTTAGGGATCATCCATCAGCCTGATTGTCCCCAAAACTGATGTTACAGCAGATGACACAGTACTCGATACAGATCTGAGCACATCAGTTCATAGAGAGTTCAAAAGCCATTCAGTCTCTGGTTGTAGTGCATGGCCTTCTCATCACTGTGGCTTCCCTTGTTGTGGAGCATGGTTCTTAAGGTATTTGAGCTCAGTAGTTGACGTTCTCAGGTGCTAGAGCACAGGCTCAGTAGTTGTGGTGGATGGGTTTCATTGCCCTGCAGCATGTGGGATCTTCCTGGACCAGGAATGGAACCCATGTCCTCTGCATTAGCACGTTGATTCTTTACCACTGAGCCACCAGGGAAGCCATTATTTGATATCTTCTCTTCATGTATTAACTATGGCAGCAAGTCCTTGCAGCTCTGTTAGGAAGATGGATATTATTTAAAGTTTGCATTACTTCAGGAAAAGAGACTTTATTTATTTATTATTTTTAATTTATTTTTGTGTGGTGGGGTGGGGAGGGAGGGGGACGGGGAGGCCACTTCTATTGGTCTTTCATTTCTCTGTTTCCATCCATCTTTGTTCTTTGGCTCTTGTGGGCCTCCCATCGCGGTGGCCTCTGTTGTCACAGAGCGCCGGCTCTGGGCGCATGTGCTCCAGAGCTCCGGCTCGGTAATTGGACATATCAGTCCAGCTGCTCTGTGGCACGTGGGATCTTCCCAGGCCAGGGATCGAACTGGCGCCCTTTGCACTGCAAGGCGGTGTCCTTACCCACTGGACCACCAGGGAAGCCCAATAGACTTTATTTTTAAAGCAACATCACCAATTAGAAATCCAAACATGCAAAAAAGGGGATGTGTTAAATTTTCTATCCTACTGTTGTGTCAAAATTGTATAAATCTTAATTTTTACTGAATTGGTTAAAAAGAAAGAAAAATGTGCAATGAGTTGCTGGTAAGATTCACTGAACACCAGGAATTCATTATTGGACATCCTTGATTGTCTTGGGGGGATTCCCCTTCCAGAAGAGCTAATTATTTTCTGACAATTTTCAGGCAGTTTGAATGGAAAGATCTAGGTCCAGAAATTCCATCCTCAGCACTTTTAGTACTTAGGGATCATCCATCAGCCTGATTGTCCCCAAAACTGATGTTACAGCAGATGACACAGTACTCGATACAGATCTGAGCACATCAGTTCATAGAGAGTTCAAAAGCAAAGGTGCTATTCATGGAAAAAAAAGAAAAGTCTGCTATTTTATGAAACTTTGTAAAAATACACCCAGGGTTACATTGTACAATTTCCTTTGTTTGTTGTTCAGTCATATTTATTTTCAGAACAGTCCTTAAGCCTTTCTGTCCCCTTCTCTTATTACCTTTGCCTTGTATCTGAAAAAAAAAAAATAATGGTAATTTCATTTAAGGACTTCACCTCCTCTTCCAATTCTTCACTATTGTTAGAGAATGCATGGCTATTCTTTTTTTTTTTTTTTTTTTTTCATTTATTTATTTTTGTCTGCTCTGGGTCTTGTTGGTGGAGGACCTAGTTGCTCCACGGCACGGGGGATCTTCCCCTACCAGGGGTACATCAAACCTGTGCCCCCTGCATTGCAGGACAGGTTCTTAACCATTGGACCAGAAGGGAAGCCCAAGAATGCATGACTTTTGAGAAGAATCTGGGGAGGAAAAAAGACAGGGAAAATCAGAAGTTATGTATCAGCAGCTGGTCTATAACCAGTTATGCTTTACTTTGGATGCCCAGGTGAAAATGACCAAATCCAATCTCCCTGCAAACGTGCTAACTGGGCCAAGGTATGTAGTGGAGAATCCTGTCTGTGGAATGGTCTGTGCAGATGGTTTGAGGTAAGTAAACCTGGAATTTATGGCTGCTCATGGAACAGCCCTTGGGCAGTGTCAGCGCAGCCATATCTTTGTCAAGTATCAAGATGGTTCATGAGGGAAACAGTTCCGTTTGTGTGATAACTGACCACACCTTGCTTGGTGACCTCAAATGGTAGATCTGAACCCCCGGAGAGTGCTCCTTGATGTGAACTGGGGCTCTGCTTATTTTTACATTTTGGGTGCAATGAGTTGCTGGTAAGATTCACTGAACACCAGGAATTCATTATTGGACATCCTTGATTGTCTTGGGGGGATTCCCCTTCCAGAAGAGCTAATTATTTTCTGACAATTTTCAGGCAGTTTGAATGGAAAGATCTAGGTCCAGAAATTCCATCCTCAGCACTTTTAGTACTTAGGGATCATCCATCAGCCTGATTGTCCCCAAAACTGATGTTACAGCAGATGACACAGTACTCGATACAGATCTGAGCACATCAGTTCATAGAGAGTTCAAAAGCAAAGGTGCTATTCATGGAAAAAAAAGAAAAGTCTGCTATTTTATGAAACTTTGTAAAAATACACCCAGGGTTACATTGTACAATTTCCTTTGTTTGTTGTTCAGTCATATTTATTTTCAGAACAGTCCTTAAGCCTTTCTGTCCCCTTCTCTTATTACCTTTGCCTTGTATCTGAAAAAAAAAAAATAATGGTAATTTCATTTAAGGACTTCACCTCCTCTTCCAATTCTTCACTATTGTTAGAGAATGCATGGCTATTCTTTTTTTTTTTCTTTTTTTTTTTTTCATTTATTTATTTTTGTCTGCTCTGGGTCTTGTTGGTGGAGGACCTAGTTGCTCCACGGCACGGGGGATCTTCCCCTACCAGGGGTACATCAAACCTGTGCCCCCTGCATTGCAGGACAGGTTCTTAACCATTGGACCAGAAGGGAAGCCCAAGAATGCATGACTTTTGAGAAGAATCTGGGGAGGAAAAAAGACAGGGAAAATCAGAAGTTATGTATCAGCAGCTGGTCTATAACCAGTTATGCTTTACTTTGGATGCCCAGGTGAAAATGACCAAATCCAATCTCCCTGCAAACGTGCTAACTGGGCCAAGGTATGTAGTGGAGAATCCTGTCTGTGGAATGGTCTGTGCAGATGGTTTGAGGTAAGTAAACCTGGAATTTATGGCTGCTCATGGAACAGCCCTTGGGCAGTGTCAGCGTCAGCCATATCTTTGTCGAAGTATCAAGATGGTTCATGAGGGAAACAGTTCCGTTTGTGTGATAACTGACCACACCTTGCTTGGTGACCTCAAATGGTAGATCTGAACCCCCGGAGAGTGCTCCTTGGTGATGTGGGGAAACCTGGGGAACTAAGCTGGTGGTTTCCAATATCTCCATCATTTTCTTGTGTCTCCTTGTCACAGTCGTTTAAGTTATCAGTGAAGCTTAATACTGGATAAAAGCTCTGACTCTCGTCAGTCTGTTTTGGCTATTTGACTCTCCCCCTTTTTTAATCTTAGCAAGATATAATAAATGTTTTAAAACAATTCCTTTCTGTTAATCTCAAGTACCACTTTAGTTTAAGGAACAGGGGAAGATCTAGTGCTGTTTTTATAATTTGGATGGACTTCTGTAAGAAAAAAGAAAAGTAGGCACAACAGTGAATGTTTATTAAGAATGAAAAACAAATCACCAAAATTACAAATTTTATGCGAAAATTACAGATTTTGAAAAGCTAACAAATAGTCCAGAGATCTGGAAAAATAATATAAATCTTTTAGTAATTAGTTACTTAACATATCCTTTGATTCTTTTTTTTTTCCTTACGTTTCTTGGCTCTATACTCTACTTCTTCATATGAAAATGATTTTATAATATATTCCATATAAAAATAGAGAATTCAAAAAAGAGAATAAAAAATAGAGAATTCATTATTTTCCTTTAGCATGGTTTATTAGGATTAGTTTTAAAAACACAGTAAAGACAAAAGGAGAAGAGGGCAGCAGAGAATGAGATCGTTAGACAGCATCGCCAACTAAACGGTGTTGAATTTGGGCAACTCCAGGAGACAGGGAAAGACAGCCTGGCGTGCTGCAGTCCACGAGGTCACAAAGAGTCAGACACGACTGCACAGCTGAACAACAACAATAGTAAAGTATATTTCAGCTTCACAATTCAATACTGATAGTCATATAAATTTTTACAGTTGTTTATAAGAACTACTCATATAGGTTTTTTTGACTAGGCATTGATGATAATCAAACTATTTGCTTATACTTTCACAACTCTGAGGGCTTCCCGGGTGGCTCAGTGGTAGAGATTCTGCCTGCAATGCAAGGAGACACCAGAGACTCGGATTTGATCCCTGGGTCAGGAAGATCTCCTGGAGGAAGAAACGGCAACCCACTCCAGTATTCTTGCCCAGAAAATTCAAAACAAAAGGAGCCTGGACAAAAGGAGCGTGGTGGGCTACAGTCCACGGTGTGGCAAAAGAGTCAGACATGACTGAGCACACCACCAGGCAGGCACCCTTACAAGTCTGATGGCTGGAATATTAATAATTTGAAGTAAATTAGCTTAATACTGATAAAAGCTCTGACTCTCGTCAGTCTGTTTTGGCTATTTGACTCTCCCCTTTTTAATCTTAGCAAGATAAAATTTTCTCCAAGTACCACTTTAGTTTAAGGAACAGGGAAGATCTAGTGCTGTTTTTATAATTTGGATGGACTTCTGTAAGAAAAAAGAAAAGTAGGCACAA
Source organism: Tragulus kanchil (assembly GCA_022376925.1). Taxonomy (NCBI): domain Eukaryota; kingdom Metazoa; phylum Chordata; class Mammalia; order Artiodactyla; family Tragulidae; genus Tragulus; species Tragulus kanchil. Next base: position 66,969,794 of record JAIOJX010000003.1, on the reverse strand, counting down.
CAGTGAATGTTTATTAAGAATGAAAAACAAATCACCAAAATTACAAATTTTATGCGAAAATTACAGATTTTGAAAAGCTAACAAATAGTCCAGAGATCTGGAAAAATAATATAAATCTTTTAGTAATTAGTTACTTAACATATCCTTTGATTCTTTTTTTTCCTTACGCTTTCTTGGCTCTATACTCTACTTCTTCATATGAAAATGATTTTATAATATATTCCATATAAAAATAGAGAATTCAAAAAAGAGAATAAAAAATAGAGAATTCATTATTTTCCTTTAGCATGGTTTATTAGGATTAGTTTTAAAAACACAGTAAAGACAAAAGGAGAAGAGGGCAGCAGAGAATGAGATCGTTAGACAGCATCGCCAACTAAACGGTGTTGAATTTGGGCAACTCCAGGAGACAGGGAAAGACAGCCTGGCGTGCTGCAGTCCACGAGGTCACAAAGAGTCAGACACGACTGCACAGCTGAACAACAACAATAGTAAAGTATATTTCAGCTTCACAATTCAATACTGATAGTCATATAAATTTTTACAGTTGTTTATAAGAACTACTCATATAGGTTTTTTTGACTAGGCATTGATGATAATCAAACTATTTGCTTATACTTTCACAACTCTGAGGGCTTCCCGGGTGGCTCAGTGGTAGAGATTCTGCCTGCAATGCAAGGAGACACCAGAGACTCGGATTTGATCCCTGGGTCAGGAAGATCTCCTGGAGGAAGAAACGGCAACCCACTCCAGTATTCTTGCCCAGAAAATTCAAAACAAAAGGAGCCTGGACAAAAGGAGCGTGGTGGGCTACAGTCCACGGTGTGGCAAAAGAGTCAGACATGACTGAGCACACCACCAGGCAGGCACCCTTACAAGTCTGATGGCTGGAATATTAATAATTTGAAGTAAATTAGCTTATGACCCCATATATTTCAAACATTGTTTCTCTTCCACCAATCTTTTGATGCTGTGCACTGTAGGACTCATTTACAAAGCAATATGACCGTTAGCTGACATCTTTATGTTATGGCAACAGATAAGCCAGAAGAGTAGGAATTATCTTGGAAGTCAGTGCTATACCACATGGCTAGCAATAACACAGTCATACACAGAAACAACTATAAATATACCTCATAATTAACTGTTCAACCAACTCAGCTTCTCCCTTCCTAGATTTCAAAAGTGCTACAGTTATGTAAACACCAAGGATAGGAAAGGAAATCAAGTGTAGAGTCAGTGGTCTTAACTGTGACTAAAATCTTTTTTCTTTCTGTGAATTTTAGAAAGCATATATGTGAGCCCATTTCAAGTGCTGCCTTGGAAGGAGTGTGTGCAAATAAAGGACCTTAATAATTAACCAAATAATCCATATTATGATGATCATTTAAAATACAGGAGTAATGTTTTAAAGGGCTACCGAATTAATCATGTTACACAGGATAAGACACAGGGTGAAAAGCTTTAATATGACTGTGCATTTGCGGTAAGTCAATTAAAACCCAGTTTAGGGCTTCCCCTGGTGGTTCAGTGGGTAAGGACACTGCCTTGCTGTGCAGGGGGCACCAGTTCGATCCCTGGTCTGGGAAGATCCCACGTGCCGGGGAGCGGCTGGACTGATGTGTCCAATTACCCAGCCAGAGCTCTGGTGCGCATGCGCCCAGAGCTGGCACTCTGTGACAACAGAGGCCACCGTGATGGGAGGCCCACAGGAGCCAAAGAACAAAGACGGATGATAAATAGAGAAATGAAAGACCAATAGAAGTGGCCCGCTCGTCCCACTCCCTCCCCACCCCACCAAAAAAAAACTTCTGCCTGCAATGCAAGGAGACACCAGAGACTCGGATTTGATCCCTGGGTCAGGAAGATCTCCTGGAGGAAGAAACGGCAACCCACTCCAGTATTCTTGCCCAGAAAATTCAAAACAAAAGGAGCCTGGACAAAAGGAGCGTGGTGGGCTACAGTCCACGGTGTGGCAAAAGAGTCAGACATGACTGAGCACACCACCAGGCAGGCACCCTTACAAGTCTGATGGCTGGAATATTAATAATTTGAAGTAAATTAGCTTATGACCCCATATATTTCAAACATTGTTTCTCTTCCACCAATCTTTTGATGCTGTGCACTGTAGGACTCATTTACAAAGCAATATGACCGTTAGCTGACATCTTTATGTTATGGCAACAGATAAGCCAGAAGAGTAGGAATTATCTTGGAAGTCAGTGCTATACCACATGGCTAGCAATAACACAGTCATACACAGAAACAACTATAAATATACCTCATAATTAACTGTTCAACCAACTCAGCTTCTCCCTTCCTAGATTTCAAAAGTGCTACAGTTATGTAAACACCAAGGATAGGAAAGGAAATCAAGTGTAGAGTCAGTGGTCTTAACTGTGACTAAAATCTTTTTTCTTTCTGTGAATTTTAGAAAGCATATATGTGAGCCCATTTCAAGTGCTGCCTTGGAAGGAGTGTGTGCAAATAAAGGACCTTAATAATTAACCAAATAATCCATATTATGATGATCATTTAAAATACAGGAGTAATGTTTTAAAGGGCTACCGAATTAATCATGTTACACAGGATAAGACACAGGGTGAAAAGCTTTAATATGACTGTGCATTTGCGGTAAGTCAATTAAAACCCAGTTTAGGGCTTCCCCTGGTGGTTCAGTGGGTAAGGACACTGCCTTGCTGTGCAGGGGGCACCAGTTCGATCCCTGGTCTGGGAAGATCCCACGTGCCGGGGAGCGGCTGGACTGATGTGTCCAATTACCCAGCCAGAGCTCTGGTGCGCATGCGCCCAGAGCTGGCACTCTGTGACAACAGAGGCCACCGTGATGGGAGGCCCACAGGAGCCAAAGAACAAAGACGGATGAAAATAGAGAAATGAAAGACCAATAGAAGTGGCCCGCTCATCCCCCTCCCTCCCCACCCCACCCCCCAAAAGATAAAAAAAAAAAGACAGTTTAGTGAGAGTACCATTTCTCGCTTAACAGCATAAGGCATTCTGCAAGACCACTCCCCGCAAAGATATGAAATCACAAAAAAAGTGAGAGTTTGCGGCATTTGAATCAAGAGTCGCTCCTTCTTTCTACCCTTCCAGCTCAGCAAGATGGAAACTTCTCTCCGGATTGATACCCAGAGCACAAGGCTTCCTCTCGCCACAGCTGGCAGTGGGAGGACTGTCTGCCTAAAGGGGCAGGGACCCCAGCATTTCCCCTTCTACCCCCAGCTGCCTATTGCTGAAGGCAAGTTCTGCCTGTGACAGCGAAGTGGGGGCTCCCTTCTTGTGCCTAGCCACCACTAATGGGACACAGGCACTACCTTGAGTGTGGTATCACTAAGGATCCTGGGGCCTCAGTGGTACCAGATGGTTAATGTTAATAAAGCCTTGTTGGTGTTCTTACCAGAAACTGAGAAAGTGAATAACTATAACAACTTGGTGACAGATATTTTTGCAGTCAAATTATTTCCAATTTTTTAATTTAAAAAAAATGGAATAAGGATCCATTGGAGTAAAAACAAATTTGCATGATATATCAAAGTGATTTGTGGCATATGATTCGAAAGTAGTTTAAATAACTGAATGACAGTGCTGTTATAAAATTCATTCTGTTTGTTTCATTTGTTTATGCAGGCAGCTTCAGAAGCTTTACATTTTTAAATATCAAAATTAGAATAGAATTGATGCTAATTCCTATACTATTCTAGAAATAAATGATCATCATCCACAAATATATGAATTAATTGACGAAAAAGTCTCTATCATCTTATCAGGGAGTACTTCCAATATACATTCTTTATTCAATAAATATTTATCCAAATGTATAATACATGCAAGTTGGGAAGATCCCCTAGAGAAGAGAATAGCAATCCACGCCAGTGTTCTTGCCCGGGAAATCCTGTGAACAGAGGAGCCTGGTAGGCTACAGTCCATGAGGTCTCAAAGAGTCAGATATGACTAAAGCGACTGAGCACACACATACTCATAATACATATAAATAACTTTAATAGCCAATCAAGGAGATTTTATTTTCTGCTGCACTTTGCAGCCTGTGGGATCTTAGTTTCCCAGCCAGAGACTGAACCCAAGCCCTCAGCAGTGAGAGTGCAGAGTCATAACCACTGGACCACCAAGGAATTCCCCAAGAGATATTTTTAAACTGTTTCAAATATACTTTGCATATCATAAAATTCACTCACTTTAAATGTACAATTCAACAAATTTGCATTATATTTACAGAGCTGTACAACCATCATCACAATCTAATTTTAGAACATTTTCATCATCCTAAAGAAAAAACCTGTACCCACTTACAGTCAATTCCATTACCAACCCCAGCCCTCGGAAAACAATAATCTACTTTCTGTCTCTATATTTGACTTTTGAAAATGAAATATTAAAAATAAATTTATGTTCATGTCTGACTTCTTTCACTGAGTTTAATGATTTTGAGGGTTATCCATGTTGTGATAATTTTGGGGATACATTTCTATTTCATTGTATTTACATACCACATTTTCAAAGATCTGTTCAGAGGTTGATTGACTTTTGGGTTGTTTTCACATTTTGGCTATTTTAAATAATGTTACTATAACATTTCTGTCAAGTACTCCTGTGCACTTTGTATGTGTACACTTATTTGTATCACTGTATTATACATGTACTATTAACAAAATAAGACAGAATTCAACAACCTCTTTCAACTTTAATATTGAAGATATGAAAACAGAAATTCTAGCCACCTCCATAATTAATAAATAAATAGGACTGGAAAGAGTTTTATAACAGTAATATCTCCCAGTTATTTTGAAACAAGTGAAATGAAAATATATGTCTGTAGAACTCCACCTACTAGGGCAGTTTCCAGGACATATATTGATTGTAAGTCTGTGTATAACCTTTTAAGAAACAGAGTGCCTATCAAAAAATGACTGCATCATTTTGCATTGTTACTAGTAATACATGAGGCTTGAACTGTTTCACACTTTTGTACAACACTAGTGTATTATTTTATTATAATGATTCTAGTGAGTAAGTAATGGCATCTTATAGTGTTTTTGACTTGAATTTCCCTAAAGACTGATGACATTGAAAATCTTTTTTTCATGGACATTTCTTTATCTTTGAAGAAATGCCTGTTCAAATCTTTTGCCCACTTAAAATTGTGTTACTTATCTTGTTGATTATTAGGTTATAGTTAACCTAATAATTCTTATATATTTGAAGTACAAGTAGAATATGATGATTCAAAAATATATTGTCATAGTCTGTAGGTTGTATTTTCGGTTTCTTGATTGTCTTTTGAAGAGCAAATGGTTTTAATTTTGATGACATACAATTTACTGTTTTTTCTTTTTACTGTTTATATTTTGGGGATAACCAGAATAAATATTGAGGTAAAATTTCATCAAGTGATATGGAAATATGAGTTTCAGAAGAAAAGGAAATGGAGACTTCCCCAGTGGTTCAGTGGCTAAGACTGCACTCCCAATGCAGGGTGGCCTCGGTTCGATCACTGGTCATGGAACTAGGTCCTACATACCACAACAAAAGATCCTCCCTGAGTGCTACATCTAAGACCTGTTGCAGCCAAGTAAATAAATAAATGCAAAGACAAAAAGGAATGATGTAAAATTTCCTATAAAAGAAATGCTTGTTAAATATAGTTTTAAAAATTGATGATGATATAAAATTATTTGGTTTTTAGTTTCTACTGGCTACAATTAAAAAGTTGCATAACTTTTGTTTGAGACTGTCAATTTACAATCAAACAGTTCTCATCCTTTGTAACTCTCTGACATGACAATTTTTTGTTGTTGGGGAGGGAAGGGGACGGGCGGGCTATTTCTTTTGGTCTTTCATTTATCTAATTTCATCCATCTTTGTTCTTTGGCCCCTGTGGGTCTCCCATCGCAGTGGCCTCTGTTGTCGCAGAGCACTGGCTCTGGGCGCATGCGCTCCAGAGCTCCAACTCGGTAATTGGACACATCGGTCCAGCTGCTCCACGGCACATGGGATCTTCCCAGCCCAGGGATCGAACAGGCGCCCCTTGCACTGCAAGGCGGTGGCCTTACCCACTGGACCACCAGGGAAGCCCTGAGATGACAATTTTTGATGCTCAATCTGAAAATGAGGGAGAAAGTGCATAGTCACAGTTTTTCAGAATTCCTTTTAAAGTGTAAGAGCAAAATTATTTAAAACCAGTGTATTAATGTATACCACCCCAAATAGGTTTTTTCTTTGCGATGGATGACTGTTATCTTTCTGAGATTTCAGGGAACTAGCAGTCATCCAATATTCCCCATCGTTAATTTTGATTGAGGGGAGTAATAATTCATCTGGGAATTAAGTTACTACCATTCTTAAACAAGTCACTTGGTCTTAAAGAGCTCAGGGCACTTCATTTATATGTATGTATATAGTTTTTAAAGGCAAGCCTATTTAAGAGTGTAAAATCTGCTATCTGTGAACTTAAAAAAAAAAAAAAAAAAAAGAAAGAAAGAAAGAAAAGAAAAAAAACAACCTAAAAGTTTCAAGGTTAAGTTTTATTCCAGGCTGTTACGAAGGACTATTACCCCGGAGAGAGCCTCTTGGATAACTCTGAGAAACTGGTCTTAAGAGATAAGGGAGAAACCAGAATAGACAGTTTCATGAGTGTCTCCCACGCTTAAAAAAAAAAAAAAAAAAAAGTAGAACATCAAAAGATCACTGCTAGTCACAAAGAACAGCTATCTAAAATTCATGATCTTGGTGCCTCTTTCTGCTCTGGAAGATGCAAGAGTCTGGGTTCATTAATCCTTAGATATGCATCCTCACTATCTAGGACCAGTATCCAAAGCACAAACTCGTGTGTGTTTTTCTCCATCCTAAATTCCCCTCAGGGCTCCTGTGCAAGGCAGTGGCAGCTCCCCTGGCTTGATCCTTGCAGAACCAGAAAATCAGGACCCATGCCTCTGTCCATGCATCTGAACTATTGCATTAACTTCAAAGAACGTCTAAAGAAAATTAGAGTGTGTTTACTTTGATTTTTTTCCCTTTGGGCTTTCCATAATAATCAGAACTGGTATCAGCACACTTGCTGTTTAACCTCAGGAGTGAGGAACTTCACATTTTTTACCATGTTGTTACCCCAGCCTTGGAGCACACTGCGCTCCCCGGGCCCTCCGCCCGCGCCGCCCGCCGTTCAAGCCCACTCCCTCCAGTTCCCGGGAGTCCACCGGGGAGTCAGGGACTGCGAAAGCGCGGGGCCGTGGCCTTGGCCGGGCTGAGTGGCCGGCTCGCGCGGTGCTCTTCGGGCCTTCTGCCCCTGATCCTTTTCTGCTCCTAGAGTCCGCCGGTGACTCAGAGGTTCAAAGTGGACGGACGTCTCCCCTGAGGCCACTGAGAAAGTCTGAGTGGACAGGACACAGACGGGGCCGCGAGGCCGCGGCCCTTGGGCGTCACGTGGAGGCCGAGCCGCCGGGGCCGTGCGCTCGCGCCCGGGTCACGCGGGAGCCGGGCTGGGGGCGGGGCGGCGCGTGACGTGGTGCGTTCCGCAGCGCGCGCCCCCGAAGGCTTTGTCCGCGGCAGCGTGCGGGCGGGCGCGCGGGCGGGACGCCGAGGCCCGCGGCTTGCTCCCGGCGGAGCGTTCGGCGGCGGCGGCGGCGTCGGAGGGAGCCGTCTGACGGCCGGGAGCTGTTCGGGCCGCGCGGAAGCGCCGGAGATCGGAAGGCACAGGTCGGGCGGCGGCCGGCGGCCGGCGGGAGGGAGTCGCCCCTGCGCTGGGCCCCCAGGAGGGCGGGTGGCCTGAGCGCTGAGGGCCTGGCGGGCTGGCCTGGCGGGAACGGCCGAGGAGGCCCCCGGGTCCCCATCCTTGTCTCGGAGGCGGAACGTTCGGAAGAAGGAGCAGTTTGGGGAGAGAGTAGTTTGATAAATTGTTCTCTGTTAACCCTCACCTCGTGAGTTTAGGGAACCTTCGCGCTCCTTACACCCGCGCCTCTATTTACCATCGGGTTCGAGGACCCTGCCTGTCCCCCTCCCGGTGGCCGTCCTCCCGGACCATCTCTGCTGGCCGTTCTGGCTGCCCCACCCCCGCTGTTGACGTTTGCTCCAAAAACCGACTGTTCACCTTCACCCAGCGCTTACAACTTCGTGAAAGTTCCATCGCATTTTTTCTTTACAAAAAGTCAGCAACATGGTGGGGAGGAGGGATGGGATTTTACTCCTTTGAGTACAGTTGTTCGGGTTTGTGGGGGACTGAGCACTGCAGAAGGGCCCTCCGACTTCGTATCTGTCTGGAGAAAGTTTCTCTTGGAATTCTCAGTCTCGTGACGCGGCATTGTTACCCCAGCCTTCATGCTCCGGGCCCTCCGCCCGCGCCGCCCGCCGTTCAAGCCCACTCCCTCCAGTTCCCGGGAGTCCACCGGGGAGTCAGGGACTGCGAAAGCGCGGGGCCGTGGCCTTGGCCGGGCTGAGTGGCCGGCTCGCGCGGTGCTCTTCGGGCCTTCTGCCCCTGATCCTTTTCTGCTCCTAGAGTCCGCCGGTGACTCAGAGGTTCAAAGTGGACGGACGTCTCCCCTGAGGCCACTGAGAAAGTCTGAGTGGACAGGACACAGACGGGGCCGCGAGGCCGCGGCCCTTGGGCGTCACGTGGAGGCCGAGCCGCCGGGGCCGTGCGCTCGCGCCCGGGTCACGCGGGAGCCGGGCTGGGGGCGGGGCGGCGCGTGACGTGGTGCGTTCCGCAGCGCGCGCCCCCGAAGGCTTTGTCCGCGGCAGCGTGCGGGCGGGCGCGCGGGCGGGACGCCGAGGCCCGCGGCTTGCTCCCGGCGGAGCGTTCGGCGGCGGCGGCGGCGTCGGAGGGAGCCGTCTGACGGCCGGGAGCTGTTCGGGCCGCGCGGAAGCGCCGGAGATCGGAAGGCACAGGTCGGGCGGCGGCCGGCGGCCGGCGGGAGGGAGTCGCCCCTGCGCTGGGCCCCCAGGAGGGCGGGTGGCCTGAGCGCTGAGGGCCTGGCGGGCTGGCCTGGCGGGAACGGCCGAGGAGGCCCCCGGGTCCCCATCCTTGTCTCGGAGGCGGAACGTTCGGAAGAAGGAGCAGTTTGGGGAGAGAGTAGTTTGATAAATTGTTCTCTGTTAACCCTCACCTCGTGAGTTTAGGGAACCTTCGCGCTCCTTACACCCGCGCCTCTATTTACCATCGGGTTCGAGGACCCTGCCTGTCCCCCTCCCGGTGGCCGTCCTCCCGGACCATCTCTGCTGGCCGTTCTGGCTGCCCCACCCCCGCTGTTGACGTTTGCTCCAAAAACCGACTGTTCACCTTCACCCAGCGCTTACAACTTCGTGAAAGTTCCATCGCATTTTTTCTTTACAAAAAGTCAGCAACATGGTGGGGAGGAGGGATGGGATTTTACTCCTTTGAGTACAGTTGTTCGGGTTTGTGGGGGACTGAGCACTGCAGAAGGGCCCTCCGACTTCGTATCTGTCTGGAGAAAGTTTCTCTTGGAATTCTCAGTCTCGTGACGCGGCATTATTGCGTACCTGTAGGGCTGGCCAGGTTCTGCACTGTCTTTAATTGTAATGAATTGCTTTCCTCTCTTGAGGATGCTCGAGATTTGCTTTATTGTGTCGTAATTTAATGAATCTGTCTTCACTGTTACTGCCCTGTGAAATACGTTGCCGTGAATATTTGGGAATCCAACAGTTTTCTTTGAAATTTCAGAAAGAAAAGCAAAGCTTGTATAAGAATGCCCCCCCTCGCCACCAGTTAGAAATGGAGGTACTTTTTGGTTCGCTTTTACATCAAGAGACTTTAGTTGGTAACTTTATATGAAATGTGTTTGAAATAGAAAGCTGTTCTCTCGTGTGTTGTCTCTTGTCTGTGAGGCTTTGTGAAAGTTCACTGAGTGTAATTCCTCGAGCAGGCCGAAATAGGGTGGGATGCTATAGAAGGCAGTTACAGACAGGTATTCGGGAAAAGTTCGTTTTCTTTTGTTTGTTTGGTTTGGTTTGGTAAAGGGCCAGATGTGAGGGCGTTAGAACAACTTATGCTGTTTCTTCTAGGGAAACGAATGATTATATTATTAAAGATTTCTTGTGATATCGACTAATTAGCATGATTGTTATTACTTTCAGTGTTTATGGGATTGAACTAATAATAAGGCCAAGTGTTTGGTTTAGACTTGAATCTTTGCTCTTCAGTATTTTTTAAAGCGCAAGCGCGCACACACGCGCGGTTATATGAAATAAGTGCATTTTGCTTCTTTTATTAGGAAGTTTAAAGAAATAAATGTGTCATTGTTGTTTGGAGCCAGGTTTTGGTTTGTGATTGTAGATGATTGTCATGATGTAGGTACTGTTGTGTTTAATACTTTAGATTGACATTTCAAAGACTTTTTCAGATTTTTTTTTTTTTTTTTGAGAACACAACTTTAAGTGTGAAGTTATGTAATGATAGTTTTTATCTTTTCAAGACACTTCATGGAGGAAGGGATGGGATTTTACTCCTTTGAGTACAGTTGTTCGGGTTTGTGGGGGACTGAGCACTGCAGAAGGGCCCTCCGACTTCGTATCTGTCTGGAGAAAGTTTCTCTTGGAATTCTCAGTCTCGTGACGCGGCATTATTGCGTACCTGTAGGGCTGGCCAGGTTCTGCACTGTCTTTAATTGTAATGAATTGCTTTCCTCTCTTGAGGATGCTCGAGATTTGCTTTATTGTGTCGTAATTTAATGAATCTGTCTTCACTGTTACTGCCCTGTGAAATACGTTGCCGTGAATATTTGGGAATCCAACAGTTTTCTTTGAAATTTCAGAAAGAAAAGCAAAGCTTGTATAAGAATGCCCCCCCTCGCCACCAGTTAGAAATGGAGGTACTTTTTGGTTCGCTTTTACATCAAGAGACTTTAGTTGGTAACTTTATATGAAATGTGTTTGAAATAGAAAGCTGTTCTCTCGTGTGTTGTCTCTTGTCTGTGAGGCTTTGTGAAAGTTCACTGAGTGTAATTCCTCGAGCAGGCCGAAATAGGGTGGGATGCTATAGAAGGCAGTTACAGACAGGTATTCGGGAAAAGTTCGTTTTCTTTTGTTTGTTTGGTTTGGTTTGGTAAAGGGCCAGATGTGAGGGCGTTAGAACAACTTATGCTGTTTCTTCTAGGGAAACGAATGATTATATTATTAAAGATTTCTTGTGATATCGACTAATTAGCATGATTGTTATTACTTTCAGTGTTTATGGGATTGAACTAATAATAAGGCCAAGTGTTTGGTTTAGACTTGAATCTTTGCTCTTCAGTATTTTTTAAAGCGCAAGCGCGCACACACGCGCGGTTATATGAAATAAGTGCATTTTGCTTCTTTTATTAGGAAGTTTAAAGAAATAAATGTGTCATTGTTGTTTGGAGCCAGGTTTTGGTTTGTGATTGTAGATGATTGTCATGATGTAGGTACTGTTGTGTTTAATACTTTAGATTGACATTTCAAAGACTTTTTCAGATTTTTTTTTTTTTTTTGAGAACACAACTTTAAGTGTGAAGTTATGTAATGATAGTTTTTATCTTTTCAAGACACTTCATAAACACGTGACTGGTTAAGGGTATGATAAAACATTGTTTTAAGTCACCATCGTATTGTCTGCATTTTCTCAAAGGCTACTGAGAACAAAGCAAATCCTGTAACAACCAGAAAATAAAAATGTAATATTTTAGTAGAAACTTTTTTCTGTCTGTGATGAGACTACCAACTACGTTTCTTTGGGTAGATCTCCAGGCTCTTCCTGCTGCTATTTTTTTTCCCTCTTCAAAATGGAAATTCCAGCAAGGAAGGCTCTTCGGCACCAGCTGACCCTGGGAACCCCCCAACCCCTACGTGCACATGTGCACACACAAGACATGCCCAGGGGTGAATAGCACCCCTTCATTTCTTCCAGTGACACTTTATTTAGGAGATCTTTCAGCCCACTATGTGAAATCAGTTTTTAAATAAAGAAGTTTTCAAGGTAGTACTTCTACCCAGGGTTCCTTTATTGTGCCTTCTTTCTGCCTTCAAATGTTTTCTGCCCTTTAAGGCTTAAGCCTAAAGTCTCTCCACTAAACACTCCAGGTACCCTTCACACTTCGCTTACTCTTCTCAGTTGTAGGAATAGCAGGAGGCTTAGCTTTGGCGTGTGACATTTCATTTTCTTGACAAATACGTATTGAACCTGACTCTCTGACTCTGTCTCTTCCATTTACTAGCTCATTTACTAGTCCTTGAGCAAGCTGCTCAGTATTTGTTAAACATTTTCTAAATCAGGACAACCCTCCAAGGATACAAGGAGTAAATGGAGCATATAAGTGCCAAGCGTAACCAGAACTTAATAAAAGGTAATAAATTACGGTGCTTCGAAGTGCCGCAGACCGTGTGTGCTTCATGTTTGCAACATAATAGAGTAGGGGGTGGTTGTACAACCGTGCTTTTAATTTACTGGTGAAGCTCCAAATTTTTAAATTTTTTTGCCACTTCTATTGCTTTGTGATTGTAGATGATTGTCATGATGTAGGTACTGTTGTGTTTAATACTTTAGATTGACATTTCAAAGACTTTTTCAGATTTTTTTTTTTTTTGAGAACACAACTTTAAGTGTGAAGTTATGTAATGATAGTTTTTATCTTTTCAAGACACTTCATAAACACGTGACTGGTTAAGGGTATGATAAAACATTGTTTTAAGTCACCATCGTATTGTCTGCATTTTCTCAAAGGCTACTGAGAACAAAGCAAATCCTGTAACAACCAGAAAATAAAAATGTAATATTTTAGTAGAAACTTTTTTCTGTCTGTGATGAGACTACCAACTACGTTTCTTTGGGTAGATCTCCAGGCTCTTCCTGCTGCTATTTTTTTTCCCTCTTCAAAATGGAAATTCCAGCAAGGAAGGCTCTTCGGCACCAGCTGACCCTGGGAACCCCCCAACCCCTACGTGCACATGTGCACACACAAGACATGCCCAGGGGTGAATAGCACCCCTTCATTTCTTCCAGTGACACTTTATTTAGGAGATCTTTCAGCCCACTATGTGAAATCAGTTTTTAAATAAAGAAGTTTTCAAGGTAGTACTTCTACCCAGGGTTCCTTTATTGTGCCTTCTTTCTGCCTTCAAATGTTTTCTGCCCTTTAAGGCTTAAGCCTAAAGTCTCTCCACTAAACACTCCAGGTACCCTTCACACTTCGCTTACTCTTCTCAGTTGTAGGAATAGCAGGAGGCTTAGCTTTGGCGTGTGACATTTCATTTTCTTGACAAATACGTATTGAACCTGACTCTCTGACTCTGTCTCTTCCATTTACTAGCTCATTTACTAGTCCTTGAGCAAGCTGCTCAGTATTTGTTAAACATTTTCTAAATCAGGACAACCCTCCAAGGATACAAGGAGTAAATGGAGCATATAAGTGCCAAGCGTAACCAGAACTTAATAAAAGGTAATAAATTACGGTGCTTCGAAGTGCCGCAGACCGTGTGTGCTTCATGTTTGCAACATAATAGAGTAGGGGGTGGTTTTACAACCGTGCTTTTAATTTACTGGTGAAGCTCCAAATAATTTTTAAATTTTTTTGGCCACTTCTATTGGTCTTTTATTTATCTATTTTCTTTGTTCTTTGGCCCGTGTGGGCCTCCCATCGCAGTGGCCTCTCTTGTCGCAGAGCACTGGCTCTGGGCACATGCGCTCCAGAGCTCTGGCTTGGTAATTGGACACTTCGGTCCAGCCACTCCGCGGCACGTGGGATCTTCCCAGGCCAGGGATCAAACCAGCGTCCCTTGCGCTGCAAGGCAGTGTCCTTACCCACTGGACCACCAGAGAAGCACCCCAAAATAATTTTTGTAAAACAATTCCCCTTGCACACATTTAGGTTAATTTATAACACTTTACCTTACTACTCTCACATAGTTGGAAAGGATGAAATTTTCACGTGGTATAGATATTAACATTTTAATATAAAATTGGTAAACCTCTCTAATTGTATCTCAAAGTGTGTAAACTGCAGTTTTATATCCATCACTGTCAGTTTTTAAAACACTTTGAAATTGTCCTTTGATTTTTACCTACTTCTACCCACTCTTGAGTATTATCTTAATTGATTTTTTATACTTGAATGCTTTTATTCTGTGATACATGTCTTTAATCAAAATACTTGCATAAGTTGAAACTAAGTTTTAAAAATTTCCTTTATAACTCTAGGAGTTACTTCTGGATTGAATCATTACAAGTAGTAATAGTTGGTAAGAACAGCAGTAATCATTGTTGAATTTTGATAAGGAATAATTAAATATAAAAAATGAAAGTTTAGTGAAAATTTATCTATCTGAAGGATATAGGTAGTTGAAGTCATGCCTAAAATTGAAATTGACATCTCTGACTTTTGGCCTGTTTCATCCTACCATGCCTTTCCATGCTGTGCAACGGCACCATAGTAAAAATAGTAATGAGGGGGTGGTATATTTGGTGAAGTTTCGTAAACTGGGAAGATGATGAAAGGAGCTTAAAAAAGGAAGAGAGCAATAAACACGATAGTCAATAACTGCAGCATATTCCCTGCAGGTCAGTTTTAGGAGGAATATGGAAGTCTTTTTGTTAAAACTATATATGTTGTTGTTGCATGTTCCTTGACAAGTCTTCATGTGCTCCTAGGGTACACATTCCCTCGTTTAAAAACCATTGAACAGTTATCAACAGGAGATGTTTTTTTGTAGCCAGGGTACATTTGACAATGTCTGGAGAATTTTTTTTAATAGTTTTATTTATTATTTTAAAAATATATTATTTATTTTAAAAAGTTTTGGCTGTGCTGGGTATTTATTGCTGTGAGGGTTTTTGTCTAGTTGTTGTGAACAGGGGCTGCTTATTGGCAGTGGCTCTTGTTGCAAAACACACTCTGGCTTCAGCAGTTGTATCTCCCAGGTTCTAGAGCACAGGCTCAGTAGTTGTGGCACAGGGCCTCAGTTGAGCCACATGTGGTATCTTCCCAGATCAGAGATTGAATGAGCCTGTTTCTCTTGCATTGGCAGGTGAAATCTTCATCACTGACTCACCAGGGAAGCCCTGGACATGTTTATGATCCTCACAGGGCAGGTAGAGGGGGTGCTGCTTCTGGCATCTAGTAGATAAGAGATCAGAGTGGAGTTAAAATCCTACAGTGATCAGGGCAGCCTCCCATAACAAGAATTTGTCAGCCCCAAAATGAATCAAACTGAGGCTGAGAAGCCCTGATTTAGAGGAACAGTTTTGGAACCACAGTATTTAACTCTGTAATCTAAGGCAGTGGGTTAGTAAACATTTTTTGTAAACTGCCAGATGTAGATAGTAAAATATTTTAGGCTTGTGGGCCACCTGTGATCTCTGTCACATATCCTTGTTTTATAACCCTTTAAAAATATGAAAATAATTCTTAGCTCCAAGGTCTTTCAGAAACATGTGATCTGAAGCAGTTACCTCCTTCAAACTTGCTTTTTTTTTTTTTTTTCCTTCTACAAAGTACTAGTAACAGTGTTTCAAGAGTTGTTTGTAAGGATTGAATGAGATGAACATCTAGCATAGCCTCCAGCACACATTAAAGGCTGTGTAAGTAGTGCCTTGGTAGTAGTGGTGTCCTATAGCACCTAGCAAATGTCACAGGCAAACCTGCTCAAGCCAACTGGACAAACTTAAGAATGCTGGATAAATCCTTCAAACAGAATACTATATAGGAGGAATATGGAAGTCTTTTTGTTAAAACTATATATGTTGTTGTTGCATGTTCCTTGACAAGTCTTCATGTGCTCCTAGGGTACACATTCCCTCGTTTAAAAACCATTGAACAGTTATCAACAGGAGATGTTTTTTTGTAGCCAGGGTACATTTGACAATGTCTGGAGAATTTTTTTTAATAGTTTTATTTATTATTTTAAAAATATATTATTTATTTTAAAAAGTTTTGGCTGTGCTGGGTATTTATTGCTGTGAGGGTTTTTGTCTAGTTGTTGTGAACAGGGGCTGCTTATTGGCAGTGGCTCTTGTTGCAAAACACACTCTGGCTTCAGCAGTTGTATCTCCCAGGTTCTAGAGCACAGGCTCAGTAGTTGTGGCACAGGGCCTCAGTTGAGCCACATGTGGTATCTTCCCAGATCAGAGATTGAATGAGCCTGTTTCTCTTGCATTGGCAGGTGAAATCTTCATCACTGACTCACCAGGGAAGCCCTGGACATGTTTATGATCCTCACAGGGCAGGTAGAGGGGGTGCTGCTTCTGGCATCTAGTAGATAAGAGATCAGAGTGGAGTTAAAATCCTACAGTGATCAGGGCAGCCTCCCATAACAAGAATTTGTCAGCCCCAAAATGAATCAAACTGAGGCTGAGAAGCCCTGATTTAGAGGAACAGTTTTGGAACCACAGTATTTAACTCTGTAATCTAAGGCAGTGGGTTAGTAAACATTTTTTGTAAACTGCCAGATGTAGATAGTAAAATATTTTAGGCTTGTGGGCCACCTGTGATCTCTGTCACATATCCTTGTTTTATAACCCTTTAAAAATATGAAAATAATTCTTAGCTCCAAGGTCTTTCAGAAACATGTGATCTGAAGCAGTTACCTCCTTCAAACTTGCTTTTTTTTTTTTTTTTTCCTTCTACAAAGTACTAGTAACAGTGTTTCAAGAGTTGTTTGTAAGGATTGAATGAGATGAACATCTAGCATAGCCTCCAGCACACATTAAAGGCTGTGTAAGTAGTGCCTTGGTAGTAGTGGTGTCCTATAGCACCTAGCAAAAAATGCCAAGTCACAGTGTTGTTCAAGACCCTGCTCAAGCCAACTGGACAAACTTAAGAATGCTGGATAAATTCCTGAGTCAGCTCAGGACAGCCTGTGTAACCTCTGCTGTCTTGCTTTCTGAACTCTGAGCCTACTTGTACCCTAACAAAAGTGGAGTGCAGAATTCCTCTCCCATGGTGACTGAGGGAAGAAGGCATTCCACTGACATTCTGTTCCAAAGACAGAATTCCAGGATAGGTTGTCAGTTTTTGTTGGAGATTCAAGGTAGGACAAGTAAGATCTCTGATTATGGTCAGTTGTATGTGATGTTTTCTAAATTGGGGATGAACACATATATTCTCTCAACTACCATCAAGTCCATATATGATAAGACTGACCAATGGTGTGCTTTATTTTTCAGGTTAGAAAGTATGCTTAGGCAAGTTTGTTGATTCTTTGATAATGCAGATGGTTGCTAAAAGAGCCTTAAGTCTTTTAAAGTATCCTATCATTATAATTTTTAATGAGGTCACAGGAAAAGACTAAAACTACAGTGTCTACTGTAGGCATATGTGAGTATTTAGGGCTTGAGATGAAGGTAGTTAGAATTGAGATATGTCTCAAGTGTAAAACAGTAGGTTTCAAAGACTTAATGCTAAAAAAACAAACTATTGCATTAATAATTTTTGTATTGGGCACATGGTGAAATAATGTTTTGGATAAATGAAACAATTGAAATTTCTTTTTATTTTTAAAATGTGGCTATTAGAACATTTTAAATTGCATATGTAGTTAACATTATAATTTTATTAGACAGTACTACTCCAGAACTTCAATTTGCTTGTTTAAAATTAGTAATTTTTTTATTCTGCATGTATCAAAATTTTTGTGTGTGTGTGATTTCCATGGATTTATTTCATTTCTGCTCAGAAATAAGAAAGAGTACCTTCTCTGGAGACCGGTGAGCTTCCTGGCTCCTTGAATTCCACTGTATCAGAGATTCTTTTGTTGTTGTTACATGTCATCTCTTTTATTATTTTTTCACAGTCACAAGTTTTTTTGTTTTGCTTTTTTGATTTTACAGAGTTTTGTTGTTTACAGATATGTATAATTCCAGATTAGTCATTTGTATATTCCATTCCCCCCCATCCCACCCCTCTAGGCCGTCACATAACCCCCATGTGTGATCCCTTAGTCCCACAGCACATTGCCAGTAGTTATCTCTTTTCCATAAGATAGTATAGGGTTCTGTGTTGCTCTTTCCATATCTCTCCCATGAGCCTACTTGTACCCTAACAAAAGTGGAGTGCAGAATTCCTCTCCCATGGTGACTGAGGGAAGAAGGCATTCCACTGACATTCTGTTCCAAAGACAGAATTCCAGGATAGGTTGTCAGTTTTTGTTGGAGATTCAAGGTAGGACAAGTAAGATCTCTGATTATGGTCAGTTGTATGTGATGTTTTCTAAATTGGGGATGAACACATATATTCTCTCAACTACCATCAAGTCCATATATGATAAGACTGACCAATGGTGTGCTTTATTTTTCAGGTTAGAAAGTATGCTTAGGCAAGTTTGTTGATTCTTTGATAATGCAGATGGTTGCTAAAAGAGCCTTAAGTCTTTTAAAGTATCCTATCATTATAATTTTTAATGAGGTCACGGGAAAAAGACTAAAACTACAGTGTCTACTGTAGGAATATGTGAGTATTTAGGGCTTGAGATGAAGGTAGTTAGAATTGAGATATGTCTCAAGTGTAAAACAGTAGGTTTCAAAGACTTAATGCTAAAAAAACAAACTATTGCATTAATAATTTTTGTATTGGGCACATGGTGAAATAATGTTTTGGATAAATGAAACAATTGAAATTTCTTTTTATTTTTAAAATGTGGCTATTAGAACATTTTAAATTGCATATGTAGTTAACATTATAATTTTATTAGACAGTACTACTCCAGAACTTCAATTTGCTTGTTTAAAATTAGTAATTTTTTTATTCTGCATGTATCAAAATTTGTGTGTGTGTGTGATTTCCATGGATTTATTTCATTTCTGCTCAGAAATAAGAAAGAGTACCTTCTCTGGAGACCGGTGAGCTTCCTGGCTCCTTGAATTCCACTGTATCAGAGATTCTTTTGTTGTTGTTACATGTCATCTCTTTTATTATTTTTTCACAGTCACAAGTTTTTTTGTTTTGCTTTTTTGATTTTACAGAGTTTTGTTGTTTACAGATATGTATAATTCCAGATTAGTCATTTGTATATTCCATTCCCCCCCATCCCACCCCTCTAGGCCGTCACATAACCCCCATGTGTGATCCCTTAGTCCCACAGCACATTGCCAGTAGTTATCTCTTTTCCATAAGATAGTATAGGGTTCTGTGTTGCTCTTTCCATATCTCTTACCCACTTTCCCTTTCCCCAATGTCCATAAGTTTGTCTTCTATGACTGTTTTTCCATTGATGCTCTGCATGTGTATTTATCAGTACAACCATACTAGATTCCATATATATGTGTTAGTATAGTGTATCTGTCCTTCTCTTTTTGACTTACTTCACTGGGTATAATAGGTTCTAAATTCATCCATCTCATTAGGACTGAATTGTCTGCATTTCTTTTAGTGGCTGAGAAATATTCCATTGTATATATGTATCAGAGCTGCTTTATCCATTTATTTGTCAGTGGACATCTAGATTGCTTCCATGTTCTAGCTGTTGTATAGAGTGCTGCTGTGAACATTGGGGTACAGGTATCTCTTTCAATTTTGATTTCATCAGGATATAAGCCTAATAGTGGGATTGCTGGGTCAAATGGTATTGCCTTTTTAAAAAAAAAAAAAAATTACTTTTTATTTTTACAGAGTTTTATTGTTTACAGATATGTATAATCCCAGATTAGTCATATATATATATCCCTGGCCCCCTCCCTCCTCCACCCCTCTCCTAGTCTTCCCCACTCCACCCCTCCAGGCCTTTGCATAGCACCCCTGCAGGATCCCCTGTTCCCACAGCACAATGACAATTGCTGTCTTTTTCACATATGAATGTATAGGTTTCCATGTTACTCCCTTTATGCCTGCCACCCACTGTTCATTCCCCACAATGTCCATGTGTCTGTTCTCGATGTCTGTTTTTCCATGGCTTCACTGCATGTGTTATCATTACCCTCTTACTAGATTCCATATATATGTATGTGTTAGTATACTGTACTTGTCTTTCTCATTTTGACTTCACTTTTTATAATAGGTTCTAGATCTATCCACCTCTTTAGGACTGCTTCTTCTGCATTTGTTTTTACAGCTGAGAAATATTCCATTGTATATATGTATCAGAGCTGCTTTATCCATTTATTTGTCAGTGGACATCTAGATTGCTTCCATGTTCTAGCTGTTGTATAGAGTGCTGCTGTGAACATTGGGGTACAGGTATCTCTTTCAATTTTGATTTCATCAGGATATAAGCCTAATAGTGGGATTGCTGGGTCAAATGGTATTGCCTTTTTAAAAAAAAAAAAAAATTACTTTTTATTTTTACAGAGTTTTATTGTTTACAGATATGTATAATCCCAGATTAGTCATATATATATATCCCTGGCCCCCTCCCTCCTCCACCCCTCTCCTAGTCTTCCCCACTCCACCCCTCCAGGCCTTTGCATAGCACCCCTGCAGGATCCCCTGTTCCCACAGCACAATGACAATTGCTGTCTTTTTCACATATGAATGTATAGGTTTCCATGTTACTCCCTTTATGCCTGCCACCCACTGTTCATTCCCCACAATGTCCATGTGTCTGTTCTCGATGTCTGTTTTTCCATGGCTTCACTGCATGTGTTATCATTACCCTCTTACTAGATTCCATATATATGTATGTGTTAGTATACTGTACTTGTCTTTCTCATTTTGACTTCACTTTTTATAATAGGTTCTAGATCTATCCACCTCTTTAGGACTGCTTCTTCTGCATTTGTTTTTACAGCTGAGAAGTAGTCCATTGTGTATATGTACCAGAGCTGTTTTATCCATTCATTCGTCGATGGACTTCTGGTTGCTTCTGGGTTCTTGCTATTGTATAGAGTGCTGCAATGAACACTGGGTTACAGGTGCCTCTTTCAGTATTTGTTTCATCAGGGTATGAGCCTAATAGTGGGATTGCTGGGTCGTATGATACTTAATCTCCATACTGTCTTCCATAACGACTATCAGTTTACATTCCCACCAGCAATGCAAGAGTGTTTCCTTTTCTCCATACCCTCTCCAGCATTTATTGTCTTGTCGATTTGATGATGATGGCCATTCTGACGGGTGTGAGGTGATAATCTCATTGTAGTTTTGATTTGCATGTCTCTAATAATAAGTGAGGTTGAGCATCGTTTCATGTGCTTTTTGGCCATTTGTATGTCTTTTTTGGTGAGGTGTCTCTTTAGGTCTTTTTCCCATTTTTTGATTGAGTTGTTCATTTTTCCATTGCTGAATTGTCTGAGTTGCTTGTAGATTTTGGAGATTAATTCTTTATCATTTCATTTGTTATTATTTTCTCTATTTCTATTCTTAACTTTTTGAGGAATCTCCATGCTGTCTTCGATATTGGTTGTATCAGTTTACATTCCCACCAACAAGAATTAAATATTTTTATAAAAACTTGCAGTAAAAAAGAGAGCCTATTCTAGCCACCACCCTAGCCTCATCCCTTACTCCCAAAACTTGTATGGGTATTCTTGCCACTTCTTTTGGTTTTTCTGTCTAAATCTGTAAATAGGATGGGCTTGTATTGCTACTTTATCTTTTAGTATTAGGCATTGTCTATTAACTTCCTAGAAGGAAAGATGGAATTCTAGGTCTTCCATCCTTTAGTACAGGCACACAGACTGTCCATTCATCTTCTCATCTTCTCAAGATGATTGTGTTATGGTTTTTCTGTATCAAGATTCATAATTTGCATTTTTATGACATTTGTCAAAATTGAAACATGTGACGGGTTGATTACTTTTCTTTCTAGCTCAGTGTCTTGTTTTCCCCTAGAGTTAATGTGTTATCTTACTAGATTCTGTATATATGTGTTAGTATACTGTACTTGTCTTTCTCATTTTGACTTCACTTTTTATAATAGGTTCTAGATCTATCCACCTCTTTAGGACTGCTTCTTCTGCATTTGTTTTTACAGCTGAGAAGTAGTCCATTGTGTATATGTACCAGAGCTGTTTTATCCATTCATTCGTCGATGGACTTCTGGTTGCTTCTGGGTTCTTGCTATTGTATAGAGTGCTGCAATGAACACTGGGTTACAGGTGCCTCTTTCAGTATTTGTTTCATCAGGGTATGAGCCTAATAGTGGGATTGCTGGGTCGTATGATACTTAATCTCCATACTGTCTTCCATAACGACTATCAGTTTACATTCCCACCAGCAATGCAAGAGTGTTTCCTTTTCTCCATACCCTCTCCAGCATTTATTGTCTTGTCGATTTGATGATGATGGCCATTCTGACGGGTGTGAGGTGATAATCTCATTGTAGTTTTGATTTGCATGTCTCTAATAATAAGTGAGGTTGAGCATCGTTTCATGTGCTTTTTGGCCATTTGTATGTCTTTTTTGGTGAGGTGTCTCTTTAGGTCTTTTTCCCATTTTTTGATTGAGTTGTTCATTTTTCCATTGCTGAATTGTCTGAGTTGCTTGTAGATTTTGGAGATTAATTCTTTATCATTTCATTTGTTATTATTTTCTCTATTTCTATTCTTAACTTTTTGAGGAATCTCCATGCTGTCTTCGATATTGGTTGTATCAGTTTACATTCCCACCAACAAGAATTAAATATTTTTATAAAAACTTGCAGTAAAAATGAGAGCCTATTCTAGCCACCACCCTAGCCTCATCCCTTACTCCCAAAACTTGTATGGGTATTCTTGCCACTTCTTTTGGTTTTTCTGTCTAAATCTGTAAATAGGATGGGCTTGTATTGCTACTTTATCTTTTAGTATTAGGCATTGTCTATTAACTTCCTAGAAGGAAAGATGGAATTCTAGGTCTTCCATCCTTTAGTACAGGCACACAGACTGTCCATTCATCTTCTCATCTTCTCAAGATGATTGTGTTATGGTTTTTCTGTATCAAGATTCATAATTTGCATTTTTATGACATTTGTCAAAATTGAAACATGTGACGGGTTGATTACTTTTCTTTCTAGCTCAGTGTCTTGTTTTCCCCTAGAGTTAATGATTGTCTTGATTTTAATTTTGTTAGTTTACCATGTACTTACCACAGGTTAAATCCTCAGTTCTTCCACAGTTACATAGATCTCGTCTCAATAATGCACAAGGTATTTTCTATCAATTGTAGTTGCTTGAAGACATCTCTGGAGTTCTGTCTTCTACTCCAGTAAGAACTGGTACATGTCTGTCCTCTTGTGAACTCCTGTCATCAGTCTTGGGAATCCTTTCATCAAACATGGAGTCCAAGAAAGGTGTACTATCTAAGCAGTCACTTGGCTGGGTTTGGAAGTTATTTTCACTCAGAGTCATGAATTAAACTGAACTGTTTTCTTCTAACTTCTGTTGACTTTAAGGTGTTCCATGGCAATATTGTGTCTCTTCCTGTTTTATTTTTTTGAATTAGCCCTTTTAAGGTGATCCCATGAACCTAGTATTCTGAAAGTTCATGGTGTGGGTCTTTTTTTCATCCTTTGTCCATTGGTCTTTTTAACCTGGGATTTCATGCTTTCCAATTCTGGGAAGTTTTTGAAATTGTTTCCTTAATTTTTCTCTCTGGTCTTTTAAAATCTATTCTCTATTTCTGGAAGTTCTGTTACTCAGATGGCAGGCTTTTAGACTGAGTTCTGTCTATATTTCTTATCTGTTCTTTCCTGTTTTCCATTTCTGTATTTTTGCTCAGCTTTACAGAAATTTTCTATTAAGTTTTTAACCTTACCTTTTCATACCTGTGTTGTTTTTCTTTCTAGCTATTGTATATAGTTGCTAAAAGCAGTTTTTCTTTCCAGTTGTTTTATATAACTGCTAAAAGTTCCTTTAGTTCTTTGTCCTTTTTGTGTATGTGTGTATCCTGTTTTTATTTCATGAACTTAGTATTTTATTTTTTAAATTTTGGCCTCTTATTTATTTATTTATTTATTTATTTTTCATCTATGTTTATTCTTTGGCCTGTGTGGGCCTCCCATTGCAGTGGCCTCTCTTGCTGCAGAGCACTGGCTCTGGGCACATGCACTCCAGAGTGCTGACTCTCAGTTGGACATACCAGTCCAGCCACTCCGCAGCATGTGGGATCTTCCCAGGCCAGAGTTCGAACTGGTGCTCCTTGCACTGCAAGGCAGGCTCTTTACCCACTGGACCACCAGGGAAGACCTCTCTTATATTTTTAATTAAAAGATATTTAGGACCAGGTTAAATCCTCAGTTCTTCCACAGTTACATAGATCTCGTCTCAATAATGCACAAGGTATTTTCTATCAATTGTAGTTGCTTGAAGACATCTCTGGAGTTCTGTCTTCTACTCCAGTAAGAACTGGTACATGTCTGTCCTCTTGTGAACTCCTGTCATCAGTCTTGGGAATCCTTTCATCAAACATGGAGTCCAAGAAAGGTGTACTATCTAAGCAGTCACTTGGCTGGGTTTGGAAGTTATTTTCACTCAGAGTCATGAATTAAACTGAACTGTTTTCTTCTAACTTCTGTTGACTTTAAGGTGTTCCATGGCAATATTGTGTCTCTTCCTGTTTTATTTTTTGAATTAGCCCTTTTAAGGTGATCCCATGAACCTAGTATTCTGAAAGTTCATGGTGTGGGTCTTTTTCATCCTTTGTCCATTGGTCTTTTTAACCTGGGATTTCATGCTTTCCAATTCTGGGAAGTTTTTGAAATTGTTTCCTTAATTTTTCTCTCTGGTCTTTTAAAATCTATTCTCTATTTCTGGAAGTTCTGTTACTCAGATGGCAGGCTTTTAGACTGAGTTCTGTCTATATTTCTTATCTGTTCTTTCCTGTTTTCCATTTCTGTATTTTTGCTCAGCTTTACAGAAATTTTCTATTAAGTTTTTAACCTTACCTTTTCATACCTGTGTTGTTTTTCTTTCTAGCTATTGTATATAGTTGCTAAAAGCAGTTTTTCTTTCCAGTTGTTTTATATAACTGCTAAAAGTTCCTTTAGTTCTTTGTCCTTTTTGTGTATGTGTGTATCCTGTTTTTATTTCATGAACTTAGTATTTTATTTTTTAAGTTTTGGCCTCTTATTTATTTATTTATTTATTTATTTTTCATCTATGTTTATTCTTTGGCCTGTGTGGGCCTCCCATTGCAGTGGCCTCTCTTGCTGCAGAGCACTGGCTCTGGGCACATGCACTCCAGAGTGCTGACTCTCAGTTGGACATACCAGTCCAGCCACTCCGCAGCATGTGGGATCTTCCCAGGCCAGAGTTCGAACTGGCGCTCCTTGCACTGCAAGGCAGGCTCTTTACCCACTGGACCACCAGGGAAGACCTCTCTTATATTTTTAATTAAAAAGATATTTAGGACCAGAACATTACTTATCCACTCAACAAATACAGTAGTTGTTCTATGTCAGATCTAATAATAGGCTTAGAGAATACAGCAGTGAACAAGACAAACAAGGCTTCAGTCCTCTGAAATTCATATACAGGTGGGAGGAATTGATAGTAAATAAGTAAGAAAATAGCCAAATAAGGTAATTAAAGATATATTTCTTGTTTTGCAGAAATGGAACAAGAACCCCAAGATGGAGAACCTGCTGAAATTAAGATCATCAGGGAAGCATACAAGAAAGCGTTTGTATTTGTTAATAAAGGTCTGAATACAGATGAATTAGGTCAGAAGGAAGAAGCAAAGAACTACTATAAGCAAGGAATAGGACACTTGCTCAGAGGAATCAGCATTTCATCAACAGATCCTGCGTACACAGGTCCTGAGTGGGAATCTGCTAGGCAGATGCAACAGAAAATGAAAGAAACACTACAGAATGTACGTGCCAGGTTGGAAATTCTAGAGAAGGGTCTTGCTACTTCTCTACGGAATGACCTTCAAGAGGTGCCCAAGTTATATCCCGAATTTCCACCTAAGGATATGTCTGAAAAGTCACCGGTGCCTCAGTGCTGTAGGTCAGTTCCTCAGCACAGTGAAGCAGATGGAAGCACTTCAGCCGCAAGTGCAGAATTGGTTCCTGTGCCTCCGACTTCGTCCTCACCCGCTCAGAGTCATCCGGCTGAAGCCCCTCCTGCCTATACTCCTCAGGCTGCTGAGGGCCACTACACGGTGTCCTACGGAACAGAGTCTGGGGAGTTCTCGTCAGTTGGGGAGAACTTCTACAGGAACCACTCCCAGCCACCTCCTCTTGAGACCTTAGGGCTGGATGCAGACGAGTTGATTTTAATACCAAATGGAGTACAGATTTTTTTTGTAAATCCTGCAGGGGAGGTTAGTGCACCTTCATATCCTGGGTACCTTCGAATTGTGCGGTTCTTGGATAATTCTCTGGATACCTTTCTAAACCGTCCTCCTGGATTTCTTCAGGTAAGCTGAAGAAAGATGTAAACAGATCTGAAATACGTGTAGAATATACTACTTTTGTTAATATTTATGATATGTCCAAGATAGTAAATGCAAATAGGTTACTATAATTTCCAGTTTCTTTTTAAATATATTTCCTGAAATCTGTGTGCCTTCAGCAGCTATGTTGTATTTGATAATGTTTCTGTTTCCTTTTCTTTAGATATAAAGTATTGTTTTAGTATTAAATTTGAAATGACAGGACCTGAGGGAGATGGGTATATTCAGCCTTAACTTGGTTTTTTATCTGAAGAAGAAACCTAATAACTTTAATTTCAAAATGGATTTGTGTAACGTGTGTGTGAATGTGTAACTGTAAAGTTCCATAAATGTTGTCGAGGCCCAGCTAAGGGGCTGAACTGGGCTGGATGCAGCCCAGTGTCTAGAGCAGTGGTACTCAGCTAGTGGGAACCACCCCCACAGTCTCCACACATCCTGGGTTATTTATTTATTTATTTATTTTGGCCATTCCTATTGGTCCTTCCTTCATTCATTCATTTTCATCCATCTTTGTTCTTTGGCCCGTATGGGCCTCCACATCGCAGTGGCCTCGTTCGCTGCAGAGCACTGGCTCTGGGCACATGCGCCCCAGAGCTCTGGCTTGGTAGTTGAACACGTCAGTCCAGCTGCTCCGTGGCACGTGGGATCTTCCCAGGCCAGGGATTGAACCGGTGCCCCATGCACTGCAAGGTGGTGTTCTTACCCACTGGACCACCAGGGAAGCCCCACCCTAGGTTATTTTGATGGTAGTTGGGGACATTATTGGTTGTCACAGCTGGGACTGGGATGTGTGCTGTTGCAGCTGGCATATATAGTGGGTAGAGGCCAGGAATATTGCTAAACATCTGAACAGGATAGCTCTCATTGGTTAAAACAAAATTAACTGAAAAATCCAGTTATGCCAAGGTTGAGAAACCCAGGTACAGACTGATGATCACCTAACTTTCCAGGCATATAAATTCAAGAACAAAGACTGGTGGTATATAAAGGTTGGTATTAGGACACTGCTGTGAAATTCCTGAGGTATTCTGAAGGTTATTGTCTAGTATCTATCTGCTGTAGCAAGGGGAGATGGGTTCTAGAAATATGGATTCAATACATTGGTATCCTGTATTGTATACATTCAGTATACATAACAAAAGGGTCTTCATGGAAGGAATATGAGTCTTTGAGCAAGGCAGGTGCTTTCACCTAGAGTCCAAGTATGCGGCTTAGATACAATCCTATTATCTACATTTATTTTCTCTCTTGGTATGTTCTGTTTTCAATTTTTTGCAGCTATTGGTTTTTATCTGAAGAAGAAACCTAATAACTTTAATTTCAAAATGGATTTGTGTAACGTGTGTGTGAATGTGTAACTGTAAAGTTCCATAAATGTTGTCGAGGCCCAGCTAAGGGGCTGAACTGGGCTGGATGCAGCCCAGTGTCTAGAGCAGTGGTACTCAGCTAGTGGGAACCACCAAGGCTCACGGGTTTTATGCAGCCCAGTGTCTAGAGCAGTGGTACTCAGCTAGTGGGAACCACCCCCACAGTCTCCACACATCCTGGGTTATTTATTTATTTATTTATTTTGGCCATTCCTATTGGTCCTTCCTTCATTCATTCATTTTCATCCATCTTTGTTCTTTGGCCCGTATGGGCCTCCACATCGCAGTGGCCTCGTTCGCTGCAGAGCACTGGCTCTGGGCACATGCGCCCCAGAGCTCTGGCTTGGTAGTTGAACACGTCAGTCCAGCTGCTCCGTGGCACGTGGGATCTTCCCAGGCCAGGGATTGAACCGGTGCCCCATGCACTGCAAGGTGGTGTTCTTACCCACTGGACCACCAGGGAAGCCCCACCCTAGGTTATTTTGATGGTAGTTGGGGACATTATTGGTTGTCACAGCTGGGACTGGGATGTGTGCTGTTGCAGCTGGCATATATAGTGGGTAGAGGCCAGGAATATTGCTAAACATCTGAACAGGATAGCTCTCATTGGTTAAAACAAAATTAACTGAAAAATCCAGTTATGCCAAGGTTGAGAAACCCAGGTACAGACTGATGATCACCTAACTTTCCAGGCATATAAATTCAAGAACAAAGACTGGTGGTATATAAAGGTTGGTATTAGGACACTGCTGTGAAATTCCTGAGGTATTCTGAAGGTTATTGTCTAGTATCTATCTGCTGTAGCAAGGGGAGATGGGTTCTAGAAATATGGATTCAATACATTGGTATCCTGTATTGTATACATTCAGTATACATAACAAAAGGGTCTTCATGGAAGGAATATGAGTCTTTGAGCAAGGCAGGTGCTTTCACCTAGAGTCCAAGTATGCGGCTTAGATACAATCCTATTATCTACATTTATTTTCTCTCTTGGTATGTTCTGTTTTCAATTTTTTTTGCAGCTTTTACTTTATGGAGTCAACTTGAAGGTTGTTTAAAGATATTGTTGAAGACTTACTAGGGGTGTATGAAGGAGATATCCAGGGGTGTTGTTGGAAGGAAGATTTTTTTAATGCATAGAAAGAATGGCGAGAATCATGTTATTTTTAAAAAAGAGGCCTTAAGGTTGAAAAGAATAGACTTATTGATTAGGATTGTAAGGGGACTAATAAAAGATAAAATACTGTATGCTGAACTGGTAATGCAGCTGGTAAGAGTGGAATTTTAAAAATCTTTGGGTCCTGGGCTACTGGAGGTGCAGAAAATGAAGATTTGAAACATTCTATTGCTTACATGAGCTCAACCATTAAACTGTTCTTTTAAAAATTTGTTCTGTGTTTTAAATTTTGTTTTTATTCTCTCCAGTATCTCCTATTTTGAGTCCTAAATAAAAAGTAAAATTGTACCCAAAGTTTGAGTCTTTTTAAATGACTCTCATTTACATGTATTCAGATGTGTGTAGCAGTGTCCTAGAAGAGAGTTACCATATGTTTACTGGGTTTTTTGTTCTAAAGAAACAAACATCAAAACAACTAAGTATTAGATGTAATTTCTTATGGTGCAAAAAAAAAAGTCACTGCTTTATTTAGGAAATTAGAAATTAATTTAAATTAGGTAGACTAGTATTCTGTGGCTTCTAAAAACTATTTTTCTCTTGACTTGAGTTTTAATACTTTTTAAACCTGTAAGTTTGTAGTCAGTTCATGTGGAACTTGGACATGAGAGTGCCTTGTGAAAATGAGACTGGGAAAAGTCAGCCTATGGTGGATGAGCTTACCACTTTCAATACTCTGCCCTGAGAAAAGTCTCTAAGCTTTATTTGAGAAAATTTGAGGATACTCCATTTCAATGAAGCTGACAAGAAGATAGTTTATCTTAGAGAAACTGTGGCATTAGTCAAATAAAATTTTCCCAAACTTTAGTCATTTGGGAAGTATAAACCATTATGACTTTTTTTTGTGAAATCCACCGCTTGTTATTTCTATTTTTAAAAATGTCTCATTAGTTCGCTTTATCCTAAGCAATAACAATTGTGAAATTGAGGGAAAGATGTTTTATTTTTCCCTGATACATATTAAAATATGCAGCTACTCAAATTAAAACAATTTGCTCATTACTTGAAGTCATTTCACATCCCACAGATGGTTATATATTATACTTTGGAAAATATAGGAATCATACTTATTGTAACTTGTCTGAAGTTTGACTTTTATAAAAGCTAGAGAGTGACTTTTGAGATGACTAAAACAAAGAGAATCCATTAAGAACAAGAACTTGAAAATGTTTGTTAAGCACTTTTCTAGAAAAGAGTCAGACTTGAGTGCTTGATTGCTGCATGTTTGTATTCCGTTAGTCAGAGATGATGATAGTATACCAGAATTTTCCTTTTTTTTTGGTATTTTCATTGTTTGTATGAAATCTTTCATGTCTTAGACTCATGCTCATCACAATATTTGATAATCATTTGTTCTTCCAACTTTCTTAATATTAGGAAGAGAGTGTCTTGGGTGAGGGGCAAAATTATATTCTGGTCATTCAAAGAATAATGAAATTAATGCATTTGTATATTCTGATTTAAACTTAGTTTTTTTCTGAATTTGTATCACCAGTAGGTGAGTTTAATTAAATCTCCGTGTGATAACTTAACCTCCCCATATGATGTTACTGGGCAGCTTTGCATTATTTTGGTTTAACTTCACAACAGATAGTAAATCCATAAATGTAACTTGGTGTTCTTGCTCTATCAGATCAGGTTGGATTTAGTTTAAAAAAATCGACATTGTGAATGCTGGGTTTCTAATTAAAATAATTGTTTGGCTTCTCCAGTGGCAGGTAGCATATGTTTAAACCCTAGGTTCACTTTTTGATTATTGACTCTGAGCAACTTAATGAGCTCTCTATGCCTCAGTTTTCTTGTGGCTAAAATGACAATTTCCTGGAATTGTTTTGAGGATTAAACGAATAAATACATGTGGAGTACTAGGAAACAGTTTGTTTTTATTTATTTCCACAGAGGGATATTTAATTTGAATGATAAATCATTATTTATTTAAAGCTAGACTCATTACTGGTTAGCAGTGGGCTATTTAAGGGCACTGGTTTTAGACTGTGTAATTAGTAGAGCAGTAAGAGTTTTAGCACAGTTCCTGTGAGTGTTTTGCAGGGAGTACAGACTAACAAATGACTGATTTTATTGGGGGTTTATAGATGCTGATGGTTCTACAAAGCCTTGTAAAAAATGCATTTCATGTTTTAAACTGTGTAGTTGCTATTAAGAAAATACTTAAAACCTCAATGAAAACCTAGTTCTGTTAATTGATTTGCTTTCAATTAATCTTTTCAGGTTTGTGACTGGCTGTATCCTCTAGTTCCTGATAGATCTCCAGTTCTTAAATGTACTGTGGGGGCCTACATGTTTCCTGACACAATGCTACAAGCATCAGGATGCTTTGTGGGGGTCGTCTTGTCTTCTGAATTACCAGAAGATGACAGAGAACTTTTTGAGGATCTATTGAGACAGATGTCTGACCTTCGGCTCCAGGTAACATGTGTGGTCACCTTCAGGATGAAAAGCTACTTTAGCATAATCACTTTGCTTTCAAAGAATAGTAATCAGATGTGATCAGTTAGGAAA
Organism: Tragulus kanchil; assembly: GCA_022376925.1. Taxonomy (NCBI): domain Eukaryota; kingdom Metazoa; phylum Chordata; class Mammalia; order Artiodactyla; family Tragulidae; genus Tragulus; species Tragulus kanchil. The sequence goes on along the minus strand of JAIOJX010000003.1, from coordinate 66,938,433 downwards.
TAGTATATATTTGCCTGTGTGTTCACAAATAATTGGTTATAAATGTATTGTCTCTGGAGTCAAATGGCCTTGGTTTGAACTCTTCCACTTAATTGCTATCTAACTCAAGTTGTTGATCTTCCCTCTACTTTAGTTTCTTTATCATAAAATGAAAAAATAACATCTACTTGATTGGGCTATGATGAAGATTAAAAATTATTACCTTAAGGCATTTACATCAGTGCTAGCAAGTAGTGTAGCTTTTGTCATGACCACTGTCTTCTCAGTTGGAAAAGTGGGCTAATGGGACTAAATGGTTATATCAAGCTAATTCCAGCATTAGCAGATGCGTAGTGTTGACATTTTAGGGGTATGACTTGAGGAACAGGTTTTGTCTGAGGGACAAAACAGAGTATAATGGAGACAGAGACATTTTCTGTAGCTGTTCTTATCCACCCTAACTTAGGACGAGAGGAGACCATTTTTGATTTTGCATGTTGACAGTTGTCTGAGATTGAAGGAGATTGACAGCTTGGTAGTATAACCTTTTATTTTCTCCTTCAGTCAGCAGATACTCAGAATTCATTGTTTAACTTGGTCCTATGCTAAATGATTAGAAGGGAATAAAGAACAGAGGAGGCTATAAAAATATGTATGTAATAGCTGCTGTTCTTGAGCACCTTACAGTCTGTTGAGTAACCATAGTACAGTATGATAGGTGATGGAGAAAAGTGAGAGGAGGTCAAGGAAGATTTCACACAATTGTTTCCTTTGAGTTCAGTCATGAAAGATTTGTTCCTTTTTTCTCAGGAAGTAGAATACACTTTTCAGTCCATACCTGTATTAAAAATGTAAGGTGACAGGTAATGGAGCGATCGTCTCTTAAGATACAGTTTAGAGAGTCATCTCAGCATTAGGTTGTAAGAACTATATATGAGAACAACCTGGTGATGAACATGTACTAAACTGCCAGGTATTTAAGCTATACCAACAAAACCTGTGACCCCTGTCCAGAAGTGTGTTGCCTTGATATGCACAGGAGAATTTACAAAGGCAACAACATGGTCAAATGGGTACAGGTTCAAATGGCTGTTTCCTAGCTGAATGGAATGACATTCTCAAGTAAGCCAGACCATCCATGGAGGCATTTCTCTCTTCATCCCTACAGTCACTTGACCTGAAAGAAATTAGGTTAATGAAAGCTCTTCCACTTAATTGCTATCTAACTCAAGTTGTTGATCTTCCTCTACTTTAGTTTCTTTATCATAAAATGAAAAAATAACATCTACTTGATTGGGCTATGATGAAGATTAAAAATTATTACCTTAAGGCATTTACATCAGTGCTAGCAAGTAGTGTAGCTTTTGTCATGACCACTGTCTTCTCAGTTGGAAAAGTGGGCTAATGGGACTAAATGGTTATATCAAGCTAATTCCAGCATTAGCAGATGCGTAGTGTTGACATTTTAGGGGTATGACTTGAGGAACAGGTTTTGTCTGAGGGACAAAACAGAGTATAATGGAGACAGAGACATTTTCTGTAGCTGTTCTTATCCACCCTAACTTAGGACGAGAGGAGACCATTTTTGATTTTGCATGTTGACAGTTGTCTGAGATTGAAGGAGATTGACAGCTTGGTAGTATAACCTTTTATTTTCTCCTTCAGTCAGCAGATACTCAGAATTCATTGTTTAACTTGGTCCTATGCTAAATGATTAGAAGGGAATAAAGAACAGAGGAGGCTATAAAAATATGTATGTAATAGCTGCTGTTCTTGAGCACCTTACAGTCTGTTGAGTAACCATAGTACAGTATGATAGGTGATGGAGAAAAGTGAGAGGAGGTCAAGGAAGATTTCACACAATTGTTTCCTTTGAGTTCAGTCATGAAAGATTTGTTCCTTTTTTCTCAGGAAGTAGAATACACTTTTCAGTCCATACCTGTATTAAAAATGTAAGGTGACAGGTAATGGAGCGATCGTCTCTTAAGATACAGTTTAGAGAGTCATCTCAGCATTAGGTTGTAAGAACTATATATGAGAACAACCTGGTGATGAACATGTACTAAACTGCCAGGTATTTAAGCTATACCAACAAAACCTGTGACCCCTGTCCAGAAGTGTGTTGCCTTGATATGCACAGGAGAATTTACAAAGGCAACAACATGGTCAAATGGGTACAGGTTCAAATGGCTGTTTCCTAGCTGAATGGAATGACATTCTCAAGTAAGCCAGACCATCCATGGAGGCATTTCTCTCTTCATCCCTACAGTCACTTGACCTGTATTACTGAAAGAAATTAAGGTGAGATTTAGTGTATGTTTACTTCCTCTGTTCAGTTTTATATTTTGGTTGCATGTTACCTTAGTTTTCTATATTGTTCGAAAACTCCCAACAGTAAACATAAGTTAGGTACTAGCTATACTTTTGACTTGTCTTTAAAGTATTCATTGAACGAACTTTATGCAAGCAGATTACCTTTAGTGTTGAGTGCAAAATGAAAATAACAGTATTAGCCTTCCAACAATGCAGAATAGTTAAACTGGATTGTGGTTTGTTAATTGCCTTTAAAATCATTTAGTTCAGTTACGTATTTCCTAAAACTTACTATTTATCTAAAGTCAAATGTATCTATCTTGATTTTATGATCCCTATACCAACAACGACTAAGTTCATCTCACATATTTTTTGTCTTTTGAAATTTACTTCATTCAGTCCCTACTCTATGAACGAGATTCAGTGATGAGATAAAAGTATAGAGAAAGACTAGCAAAAGTAGGTGTAAAACACTGTCATTTGAGTAAGTATCTTACTGGAGCATGGTGACCATAGCTTAGAAGGAATTTGAATTTGAGCTAAGCTGAGTCCTTTACTCCCCAGTCCAACTGGGACCGGGCAGAAGGAGAAGATGAGTTCCAGATCCCTGGGAGATCAAGAAGCTCCTCTAACCAACTGAAGGAAGCCAGTGGCACTGATATGAGACAGTTGGACCCCAGCAGTAAGGATGTGCGTCATAAGGGAAAACGAGGGAAAAAGGTCAGTAAAGTGAGTGGAAGGTCAACAGGGGATGAATGTGTGCTAGTCTAACGGCACTACCTTTCACAAACAGTGTTAAGTTTCTTACATAAGATCCCCATTTACTAAAGCAGGGCAACCTGGTGATGAACATGTACTAAACTGCCAGGTATTTAAGCTATACCAACAAAACCTGTGACCCCTGTCCAGAAGTGTGTTGCCTTGATATGCACAGGAGAATTTACAAAGGCAACAACATGGTCAAATGGGTACAGGTTCAAATGGCTGTTTCCTAGCTGAATGGAATGACATTCTCAAGTAAGCCAGACCATCCATGGAGGCATTTCTCTCTTCATCCCTACAGTCACTTGACCTGTATTACTGAAAGAAATTAAGGTGAGATTTAGTGTATGTTTACTTCCTCTGTTCAGTTTTATATTTTGGTTGCATGTTACCTTAGTTTTCTATATTGTTCGAAAACTCCCAACAGTAAACATAAGTTAGGTACTAGCTATACTTTTGACTTGTCTTTAAAGTATTCATTGAACGAACTTTATGCAAGCAGATTACCTTTAGTGTTGAGTGCAAAAATGAAAAATAACAGTATTAGCCTTCCAACAATGCAGAATAGTTAAACTGGATTGTGGTTTGTTAATTGCCTTTAAAATCATTTAGTTCAGTTACGTATTTCCTAAAACTTACTATTTATCTAAAGTCAAATGTATCTATCTTGATTTTATGATCCCTATACCAACAACGACTAAGTTCATCTCACATATTTTTTGTCTTTTGAAATTTACTTCATTCAGTCCCTACTCTATGAACGAGATTCAGTGATGAGATAAAAGTATAGAGAAAGACTAGCAAAAGTAGGTGTAAAACACTGTCATTTGAGTAAGTATCTTACTGGAGCATGGTGACCATAGCTTAGAAGGAATTTGAATTTGAGCTAAGCTGAGTCCTTTACTCCCCAGTCCAACTGGGACCGGGCAGAAGGAGAAGATGAGTTCCAGATCCCTGGGAGATCAAGAAGCTCCTCTAACCAACTGAAGGAAGCCAGTGGCACTGATATGAGACAGTTGGACCCCAGCAGTAAGGATGTGCGTCATAAGGGAAAACGAGGGAAAAAGGTCAGTAAAGTGAGTGGAAGGTCAACAGGGGATGAATGTGTGCTAGTCTAACGGCACTACCTTTCACAAACAGTGTTAAGTTTCTTACATAAGATCCCCATTTACTAAAGCAGGGCAACCTGCCGATTGACAAAGTGATCACTAGTAAAATAATTAGAATCAGCTTTAATATTTCCCTTTCCAAGTATTTGTTTTCAAACTGCCTTAAAAATCGTCTGTGTTTGGGGATAGTTTTTTTTTTTTTTTTTCCAGCTGTTTGCAAGATTTTTATACTCACATTAATGATGCATATGCTTTTTTTGTTTTATATCATCTTCTACCTTCCTGTATCCGCTGAGATCTGAGGCTAGGTATGCTTGTCCTTACATTGCTGTTTTTACTCAGTTTCTTATTTCCTCATGTAGTCAACAGAGCAGAAAAAAGGGGCTTTTTAAGAATATATTTAGCAATTTCTTCTTTCATTTCTTAGAGTCTGTGTCATGTTCCAAATGGTAAATTTGGATTAGAGTTCAGTAAACATTTATTGAGTGCTAGAAAGCTGAACATAATAGAACAAAGTTTAAATTTCTCATCTCAAATATTTACCACCTAGTGGGGACGATAGATACACAAAGAGAGAATTTCTGCCCCATGAGAAGGTTATATGAAAGTGCACAGATTGTATAGAAGGCTCCGTAGCACCTTCTGCAAAGATGAGTGGTGTGGGAAAGGGTTGAGGAGGCTCCTCCGGGAGGGCACCATGGCCGAGACGAGTCCCAAGGTGAAACAAGCAGCCTGTGAAGAAATAAAGTGATGTGTGAGTACTGAGTTATAAACAGCTGGGTATATTCATTGTTGAACTTGTAAGTGCTCTTCAGTTGTCTTTGGAGTTAATGAATATCACACGAATATTGTACTTCTCCACACCCGCTATCACTGTGGGTTATGTTGAGCATCTTTATGAGGACATTGGGAGTTTAAAATGAAAGTTAAAAGTTCATTTTTTAAAATTTAATTCCTTGGGTGCTTCCCTGGTGGTCCAGTGGGTAAGGACACTGCCTTGGAGTGCAAGGGGCGCCAGTTCCATCCCTGGCCTGGGAAGATCCTACGTGCCATGGAGCAGCTGGACGGATACGTGTCCAATTACTGAGCTGGAGCTCTGGAGCACATGTGCCCAGAGCCGGTGCTCTGGGACAACAGAGGCCACCGCGATGGGAGGCCCACACAGGCCAAAGAACAAAGACGGATGAAAATAGATAAATGAAAAGACCAATAGAAGTGGCCCGCCAGCCCCCCATCCTCCCCACCCCCATCCCCCCAAATTTAATTCCTTGGTTAAAAAAATCGAATTATATGTGAAGGTAGATACCTTTGAAAAGCTTTACTCCTGCCTATTGTCTCTGTTCACACCATTCCTCCTGCCATTGAAAGTTACTGCTTTTATTAAGACCTTGTGTTTCTTTTCTGGGTTTTCTGAGGCGGATAAAAGAAAACATCTGTTACTGTTTCTCTTTCATATACAGAAGGTAGCATCATATAGAGTGCCCTAGAATTTTGTCAGTCTGTTTTACATTGTATTTCATTGTATGAGTACATCATAGATTATTATTATTTTTTTAATTTTGGTCACTTTTATTGGTTATTTATTTATTTTATTTTCATCTATCTTTATTCTTTGGCCTGTGTGGGCCTCCCATTACAGTGGCCTCTCCCATTGCAGAGCACTGGCTCTGGGCACATGCGCACCAGAGCTCTGACTCCTAGTTGGACACACTGATCCAGCCACTCCGTGGCACGTGGGATCTTCCCAGGCCAGGGATTGATTAGGTGCCCCTTGCATTGCAAAGTGGAGTCTTGACTCGCTGGACTACCAGGGAAGCCTCATCATAGATTATTTAATCAGCCTCTTATTGAGGGGTATTTCTGTGGTGATTTGCTGTTACAAACAGTGCATCAGTGAATATCTTTGTAGAGCCATTGATTCATTATCTGTAGGTAATTCATCAAATAAATTCTTAGAGGTGCGGTTATTGTGTCAGCATATCAATGCATTTGTAATTTTGATAGATCTTGCTGCGTTGCCCTCCCTAAGGATTACACAGTTCAGTACTGCACCAGGGATACATAAGCACCTGTCTCCCCACAGCCTGCCTCACAGAGTGGATGGTCACTCTTTCTGTATTTTGGCAATCCAATGATGAGAGAAATGTATTGGAATATATTCATTTGCATTGACTTTTTCTTGAGTGAAGTTGGGTAAATGCATAAGGCTACCTTGAATTTTGTTTTCTGGATGATGTCTAGTCATGTCTTTTGTTCATTTTTATTACTGGGTTACCAGCCCTTCTCAGTTTCTAAGAGCTCTTTATATACTAGGTACACTGGACCATTGTCAGAGATAGAACTTGCAAATATTTTGTTCAGTTTGTCTTTAGGTTTTATTTAAAATGAGTGACTTTTCCCCATATGCAGGAGTCTTTGTTTTTAATGTTGTTTTGTATTATTGGGCAATTTGAGTTTCAAGTTATTTTGTAATATTATGAGGTCCGAGTTAGCCTACTGCTAGATGTTTAGAGTGAAAATAAATTTAGCTGTGAGATTTTGAATGTTGGCCCTAGCCATTAAATTAGCAAAGTACAGTTATTTCTGTGTTTCCTGTTCCTAGTCACATGGGATGGCAGATTCTGGTTTATATATTTGTATTTGCTTTTACTTTATCTCCCTCACAACCAATTCATTTGGATGTATTCTTCATTATTGATCGTTTAACAGGGCCTTTAACCTGACTGTGGACTGTATGCATATGGATATCTAGGGGATGATAGTCTTTGAAGGAACTCAGTCTAGTCAAAGAAAGAAAAAAAAAAGTCAGTTTAAATATAATTTGATAAATCCTGTATTGGAAGTATGTTGATATTTAAATCTTACTTACCAGTGGGACCTAGCATAAGACCAGAACAGTTTTCAGCTTCGTGGAGATTTTGGGTATTGTGCTTTATGTACTAAAATGTACTAATAACTAGATTGGCTGGAAATATTTTCATTCTAGATTGACTGGAAATATTTTCATTAATTAGTATTTGTTGGGTTAGTATTTTTTGTTTCGCATTTTGAAATATTTTTACCATTTAGACCAAAGGTACCTCAAGTGAAGAAGTTAATCTGAGTCACATTGTACCCTGTGAGCCAGTTTCAGAAGAAAAAGCAAAGGAATTACCTGAATGGAGTGAGAAAGTGGCTCACAACATTTTGTCAGGTATTACAGTAAAGTTAACCTTTTCCCTTATGATGTGAAACTTTTGGGTCCTATTAGAGAATACTTGGAAAGATACTATTTTATGTTTTGGTTTTAAACTGATGAGTCTGTAAATACTTAAAAATAGAACTGGTCTCTTGGAATGCTACACATTGTCATATTGGTATAAGTTCTCCTTGGTCTGCTCTCTCTTTTATTCTTGGGAATATTGGTAGTGAAAAGCTTCAAGAAGCTCCAAACTTTCAATAACTCTGAACATAAAATCAGTTATTTTCCTTTCCCCTTTGAAGTTCCCCTTAATCTTTTTTTTTTGTTTGTTTCCTCCCATTCTCCTCCCTCCTCTTAACACTAGAAAATGATTCCATCCGTTTTTGGAAACAAAGCAGCACTGCTTAACCATACAGCAATACAGGCATGAGAAGTTCTGAGAACTATAGCCAGGCTGTTTGGGGAGCAGGCCCTACCTTTTCATTATGATTAGAAAGGGCTTCAGGTCATTTATTTTAAAATCAGAGTGATCATTACTGACATGTGTATTTATACTTTAGTTGGTTAACATTTTAACTTTTTAACTGTAGTAGCTCTCAGATTGAAACCTTTTATTTTATTTATTTATTTTTAAAAAAATTGCCAGGCAGTATTATTCAGTAAGTCAAATTCATGACACAGTAAGGGGATTTTGACTAGTTATTTAAAACACTATAAATATTGTTTTCCATCTCTGTACTAAAAACTTATAAAGGTGTCTAAAGCAGAGGAAATCTTTAACATGAAAAACCAAAAAGCTAAACTAAGCGAAAAATGATTAACTAGGAACAAAGTGTTTTGCCCAGTGTCAAAGAGCTGCTTGAGATAAGTAGAAAAGGTAAAGCCAAATTTTCAAATATATGTGTAACAGTTAAAATTAACGCTTGTAAGAGGTTTTTAAAGAAGTGGTAAAGAAAAACCTTCCTCTGGAGAAGGAAATGGCAACCCACTCCACTATTCTTGCTTGGAGAATTCTGTGGGCACAGGAGCCTGGTGGACTACAGTTCATGGGGTCACAAAGTTTGGACACGACTTGAGTGACTAACACAAAGAGAAACCTACACTCTTACTTACCCTTTACCTTTACAGGTTAGTAAGCTATTTATTAGGTCAGTATTCAGAATGTCAAGGTCATACTGAAAGAACATGTTGGATGGGAGATACTGGTTTTGGCCATCTTTGGAAAATACCATGAACCATAAAATCTTAGGCCTCCTAGGTACCATGCAGATTCCATAGTTGGTTCTATTTGGAGACATAGAGCATCCTGAGAACCAGCTAATCCTGAGGAGAGATCTCAGAGATTTCAGAACAGTCAGCAGTGCCTCATTTGAGAATGAGCCAACACTACCTTCTGGTAACACTGAGAGACCTTTGTTACTACTTGGGACTTAAGTTTCTTCAGACTTGTAACTCCCTTTCATCCTATACCCTCAGGGTTAGAGTTCTGGCAATAACTCTAATAGTAACATTAATACTATTTAACTGCTAACTCCCTTTCATCCTATACCCTCAGGGTTAGAGTTCTGGCAATAACTCTAATAGTAACATTAATACTATTTAACTGCTAATCAGAATATGTCTCAATAGGTGGAATGAAAAACAGCCTACTTGTTGAATATTTAAGGTACAATTAACAGAGAAAGGTGTAAGAAATCTCCAAAATTTACTCCAGGGAAAATTATTTGATCTGTCAAGAAATTGTTTATACCTGACTCATACAGGCTGTGTACAAAGATGAGTAGCCAGGGATATAAATTGAGTTCATTGACCTTAGCCCAATGATGCATACCCATCAGTAAAAGCTAGTCTTGCACTTTATGAATGTAAAATGTTAAAAAAAAGTTTAAACAATAAAAGCTGTTTTAAAATTTACACATGGTAGAATATTGGCTTGAAAAACGTAGACTTACACTTTTAAGAAGGCAGCTGGCAAACATCTTAGATGGAGTAGAATTTGGTAAACTAATTTGGGAGAAGGTAGAAGGTTGGTGACATTAGACTGAGTAGAACCCCATTGGGTTAGTTTTGGATTATGTCATTTTTTAGTCCTCTGCCAGCCTCTCAATTACTCAGCATTCATTCATTGCCTGCCGCCTCGTTCAAGGTTTTTAAAGAAGTGGTAAAGAAAACCTTCCTCTGGAGAAGGAAATGGCAACCCACTCCACTATTCTTGCTTGGAGAATTCTGTGGGCACAGGAGCCTGGTGGACTACAGTTCATGGGGTCACAAAGTTTGGACACGACTTGAGTGACTAACACAAAGAGAAACCTACACTCTTACTTACCCTTTACCTTTACAGGTTAGTAAGCTATTTATTAGGTCAGTATTCAGAATGTCAAGGTCATACTGAAAGAACATGTTGGATGGGAGATACTGGTTTTGGCCATCTTTGGAAAATACCATGAACCATAAAATCTTAGGCCTCCTAGGTACCATGCAGATTCCATAGTTGGTTCTATTTGGAGACATAGAGCATCCTGAGAACCAGCTAATCCTGAGGAGAGATCTCAGAGATTTCAGAACAGTCAGCAGTGCCTCATTTGAGAATGAGCCAACACTACCTTCTGGTAACACTGAGAGACCTTTGTTACTACTTGGGACTTAAGTTTCTTCAGACTTGTAACTCCCTTTCATCCTATACCCTCAGGGTTAGAGTTCTGGCAATAACTCTAATAGTAACATTAATACTATTTAACTGCTAACTCCCTTTCATCCTATACCCTCAGGGTTAGAGTTCTGGCAATAACTCTAATAGTAACATTAATACTATTTAACTGCTAATCAGAATATGTCTCAATAGGTGGAATGAAAAACAGCCTACTTGTTGAATATTTAAGGTACAATTAACAGAGAAAGGTGTAAGAAATCTCCAAAATTTACTCCAGGGAAAATTATTTGATCTGTCAAGAAATTGTTTATACCTGACTCATACAGGCTGTGTACAAAGATGAGTAGCCAGGGATATAAATTGAGTTCATTGACCTTAGCCCAATGATGCATACCCATCAGTAAAAGCTAGTCTTGCACTTTATGAATGTAAAATGTTAAAAAAAAGTTTAAACAATAAAAGCTGTTTTAAAATTTACACATGGTAGAATATTGGCTTGAAAAACGTAGACTTACACTTTTAAGAAGGCAGCTGGCAAACATCTTAGATGGAGTAGAATTTGGTAAACTAATTTGGGAGAAGGTAGAAGGTTGGTGACATTAGACTGAGTAGAACCCCATTGGGTTAGTTTTGGATTATGTCATTTTTTAGTCCTCTGCCAGCCTCTCAATTACTCAGCATTCATTCATTGCCTGCCGCCTCGTTCATTGCCTGTGTCTCAGCATTAACTGGTGTGTAGGATGCAGACAGACATGGATAGAATAAATCTGTTTGTGGCATTACACATGCCATTTAAAAGATCTTAATAGCTACCAACAAAATACTGTATTTCCTTATCTTCTGTTGCAGCCTCTACAGTTTCATTGTATTACCTTTATTGTGCTCATCCATGGTGATAGCTCGTTCATAATTTGCATCTTATTTGTCTCTTTGTTAGAGCTGTGACTTTTCACTTACCCCACCTACGTTCATTCTGAAAGTCACTGATGGGCTCCATTCCCCCTTGTTTGATTGATAGTTTCTTTGTAGGCGTAGAATATTTTTGAGCTCTTCTTTGTTCATTGTCATTTATTTTTATGGTTTGTTTTTCTTCCATAAAGAGTTCAGCTTTTTACCTAACACTTTTCAATCTGTCATTTAACTCTACAACACAGAAATGTTTTTCTTCACTAGACATCTTCAGTCCCTTTATTGTGGAAATTCCCGACTGGGACCTGTTTGCCTGGGTTTGAGCCCTGATCCTCCTTCAGCAGTAGGACAGGAGCTGGAGGTGGACATGTTATCTGAAAAATGAAGAGAAACACATCAAAATTTCCAGTCAGTTACTACTTTTTATCAGCATTTCTCAATAAACATGTATGATTTTCACATCATTGAATGTCTGTTTGCTTACTAATGGGCCGAAGGAATTATGTAAAAATCGTGGCACAGACCTTGGGAGAACATACTGAAGTTTTTTATTTTTAAGGTTTTTTTTTTTTTTTTTTTGGCCACTTCTATTGATCTTTCATTTATTTGTCTTTGTTCTTTGGCCCGTGTGGGCCTCCCATCGCATTGGCCTCTCTTGTCGCAGAGCGCCGGCTCTGGGCGCGTGCGCTCCACAACTCCGGCTCAGTAATTGGACACATCCGTCCAGCCGCTCCATGACACGTGGGATCTTCCCAGGCCAGGATTGAACTGGCGCCCCTTGCACTGCAAGGCGGTGTCCTTACCCACTGGACCACCAGAGAAGCCCCATACTGAAGTATTTTTAAAAGCTCCTTGTTTCAGGGTATACCCCAAAAAGAGAGATTTAAAATTGTAACTCTCCCCAGAGGAAGGTCACACTTTTCCTCCCCTTCTTAGGGGAAAATGTTCTCTCTGCATTTGTTTTCTTGGTTCTCTCATCTCCTTCCCACTTCTTTCCTCATATGCACTCTGGCTCAGGGCCTTTTCTCTTCACTAGAGAAGGTTCTGACACTCTGCTGTCTCTCATGCCGTTTCTACTCATTCTTGCTGCAAGAAGCACAAGTGAAGCAAAGGGCTAGTGTCTGCTCATGAGAAATGGTAGGCCTCTCAGTTTTCTTTTCGCTTAGGTATTTTTCTCCTCCTGAATTGTTAGGGAGTTTTCGTGACTTTGACATTTAGATTTAATTTTCAGATTAAAAAATGCTGAATTAAAGGGGTTTAGGATTGAGGAAGGGGCAGAGCCCCCTGCATTGTTTTTAGCCCAAAGCAAACAAATAGAGTTCTGCCTTGGTGTTTTCAGATACAGGTTGTTGGTTTCCAGTTGCATTGTTTGTGTCTATATTCCTCAAGACTTCATGGGGGAAAGGTGGTGCCTGAACTAAGGAAAAAAGAACAAGGATACTGGGTCTTCTAGCAAATACCATCTTAATGATACCCAAACCCAAACAATAACCCAAACCCAAACCCTAACAATAGTAGACTGTGGTGAATAATATAGAGAGAGGCCTACAAGTTGTAGTAACAGCACAGAGTAATACAGCACTGTTGTTGAGTGACACATGACCCAAGTGTTGAAAGACAAATTTATTTAGAAAACATGTATGAAGTACAAAGTTGGCTTGACAATTTATGGTATGCTTGGGATTTAAATATTCCTTGTCCCCCCCCCTCCCCCCGTTGATCAGTTATTCATTAAAGGTTTTAAAGATATCATCAGCCCTAATTTTGTGCAATTAAATTTTTCCCTTACAAAGGTGCTTCCTGGGTGAGTTGGGGTTTGGTTAAAGGTGCTGAGTTTACTGGTAAAGCCATCCAGAAGGGCGCTTCTAAACTCCGAGAACGGATTCAACCAGAAGAAAAGCCAGTGGAAGTTAGTCCGGCTGTGACCAAGGGACTTTATATGGCAAAGCAGGCTACCGGAGGAGCAGCCAAAGTCAGTCAGTTCCTGGGTAAGGTAACTTTAGCTTCCTGTACTTCTTTTCAGTTCAATTAAAAATAATCTCTTAGTCCAGGTTAATCTAATGTCATTTAGATGATTTAAGAGTAAAGAATTAGGGCACAGCAGTTTTGCCTTGCTACTCATGGTTGGATCTGTGGGCCAGCAGGACCAGCCTTAAGCCTTAGAAATGTCTCAGGCACTGACACACCTACTTATGATCTCCACCTTTACAAGATCTCTAGGTGATTCTCATTTGCATATTGAAAGTTTGAGAAACACTGGTTAAGGGTTGTTTCGATATGTTGGAGAAGGGAGTGTTGGTGCCTTTAAAAGGGAATGTACTTGCTGAGTGTATTTGCCATCCTTCAATATGACACATTATTTTAAGGACAACTCATTGCATTAACACTTAAGAGTGAGAGATTTATTGTCTTGAATAAAACTGCTTAGTAATTCTCATGTCAGCCTTCCGTAGTGATACACTTCTAAGCCCTGTGCTTTGAGAATCACAGCTCTGAAATTTAGTACTTTTAAGATGGTCAGATAACTCCTTAGTGGATTGTCATAAAATACATAGTAAGATTATCATTTTGGTATTTGGTATTCTTAGGTATCATATTTTTGGTGCGTGTATTTTTACATAGACTTAAACACTTTATTACTATTTCAGTTGAGTTATTTTCTGATAGGGAGAAAAGTACAAATACACCTAGCTGTAAAACATGCGGAGTTGAATAGAATAATGGTTTTTGTGCAATTAAATTTTTCATGTATGAAGCAAAGTTGGCTTGACAATTTATGGTATGCTTGGGATTTAAATATTCCTTGTCCCCTCCCCGTTGATCAGTTATTCATTAAAGGTTTTAAAGATATCATCAGCCCTAATTTTGTGCAATTAAATTTTTCCTTACAAAGGTGCTTCCTGGGTGAGTTGGGGTTTGGTTAAAGGTGCTGAGTTTACTGGTAAAGCCATCCAGAAGGGCGCTTCTAAACTCCGAGAACGGATTCAACCAGAAGAAAAGCCAGTGGAAGTTAGTCCGGCTGTGACCAAGGGACTTTATATGGCAAAGCAGGCTACCGGAGGAGCAGCCAAAGTCAGTCAGTTCCTGGGTAAGGTAACTTTAGCTTCCTGTACTTCTTTTCAGTTCAATTAAAAATAATCTCTTAGTCCAGGTTAATCTAATGTCATTTAGATGATTTAAGAGTAAAGAATTAGGGCACAGCAGTTTTGCCTTGCTACTCATGGTTGGATCTGTGGGCCAGCAGGACCAGCCTTAAGCCTTAGAAATGTCTCAGGCACTGACACACCTACTTATGATCTCCACCTTTACAAGATCTCTAGGTGATTCTCATTTGCATATTGAAAGTTTGAGAAACACTGGTTAAGGGTTGTTTCGATATGTTGGAGAAGGGAGTGTTGGTGCCTTTAAAAGGGAATGTACTTGCTGAGTGTATTTGCCATCCTTCAATATGACACATTATTTTAAGGACAACTCATTGCATTAACACTTAAGAGTGAGAGATTTATTGTCTTGAATAAAACTGCTTAGTAATTCTCATGTCAGCCTTCCGTAGTGATACACTTCTAAGCCCTGTGCTTTGAGAATCACAGCTCTGAAATTTAGTACTTTTAAGATGGTCAGATAACTCCTTAGTGGATTGTCATAAAATACATAGTAAGATTATCATTTTGGTATTTGGTATTCTTAGGTATCATATTTTTGGTGCGTGTATTTTTACATAGACTTAAACACTTTATTACTATTTCAGTTGAGTTATTTTCTGATAGGGAGAAAAAGTACAAATACACCTAGCTGTAAAACATGCGAGTTGGACCTACCAGTCTTGCATTGCAGATAGAAAAGGTGAATGGTTCTCTTTTAAGAAAAATAACAAAAAGAGCATTATATTTAAGAGGCAGTAAGCTCTGCACACAAGTCCTTAAGCCAAGAAATAGCCTTCATTTAAAAAATAACCAGCATTGTTTTCATCCTCGTAAAATGGGAATAGTAACATTATGCAGTTAAACAACTTTAGATGCTCATGAAAGAATTTTGCGAAGTGAGAGTGGTAAAATCAAGAGAAAAATACATTTTTTGTAAGTGTTGCTTTTTTTTATGGTTATATTAGTTGACGGAGTTTGTACTGTGGCAAATTGTGTTGGAAAGGAATTAGCTCCACACGTCAAGAAGCACGGAAGCAAACTTGTTCCTGAATCTCTTAAAAAAGACAAAAATGGGAAGTCTACTCTGGATGGTGCTATGGTTATAGCAGCAAGTAGTGTTCAAGGTAACATAAAAGTCTAAAAGTCTAGGAAGCTCTGTTTGCTAGGGGCTGGTTTTACTTACTTTTAAATGTGTTTTCAGGATTTTCAACTGTCTGGCAAGGATTGGAATGTGCAGCTAAATGCATTGTTAACAATGTTTCAGCAGAAACTGTACAAACTGTGAGATACAAGTAAGTTGAATTTTGTCATTTTGATAATGAGATCTCTTGTAGCATTTGTAAAACTCTAGGACAGTTAAAATGTGTACTTATTTTCTGTTAATTATCTGATAAAACAGTTTCTTTCACTTGCTTTTAAATAGGGAGAAGAAGAAAGATTCTATAAATCAATAGTACTACTGTGACTTTGTCTTATATTACTAATTGTTATGTTTGTCATTAACGGAAAGAATAAGTTTGTTATTTTTGATGCCTAGAGTTTCTGTATGCCTTCATGTTCTTGATAAATACGGTTTTGGTGGGAGAAAACTTGAATTATAATTAAACTATTATACTTAGTTAATACTAGTCCTTTTGATGTATAAAAAATGTTAAATTTTCATGTCTTATTTGAATCTACCATTGTGCATATGTATTGGAATAGACATATGGTATGAGACAACCCATTAAGAAATGGAAAGCATAAAAACGATTTATCCAAGCCCATCTGATAAGTGGTATTAAGGATTAGACTTAAAAACAGAATTTTCTGATTTTAGCACTTTATTCTGTCTTTCTAAGTACTAGAGGGCTAAACTTAAATTTAGTATGAAGGACCTGAATTGCTTTTTAACTTTTGAGTTCATTTAGATCTTAATAGTTAATGTTTATTTACAAGAAAAAAAAAAGAATGATTTCCTTAACTATTTGTGTTAAGAATGGCTATTTGTGTTAATTATTTACCCACTGACAACATTTGCATTCATACTTATGCATCAGATATTGTGTTCAGTGCTTTTTCCAAATATATTACTTAGTCTTTAAGGCTGTATCTCCATTTTACGGATGAATACACCAAAAGCATAGGACATTAAAAACCTGAATAAGGACTTTACACTAGTAAGTGGTAGAACTGAAGCGTGAGCCAGGTTTCTCGGTCATGGCAGTGTCAGGGCACAGTGCCATCCACCACTGTCCTGAGTTGGATGTCTGTGAAGTTCAGTGTCTGGAGTTATTTTCTGCCACTACTCAGATGTGCTTAGACTCCTTCCCATTACAGTAAATGAACTGACTGGTAAATTACTAACTTAATTTCCAGCCTACATTGGTTTAATCTTCTCAGGCTGGGGGGCATATCATCTTGGAGCCAGTTTTACCAGAGCATTTGTAAAACTCTAGGACAGTTAGGCTGTGTGCTTATTTTCTGTTAATTATCTGATAAAACAGTTTCTTTCACTTGCTTTTAAATAGGGAGAAGAAGAAAGATTCTATAAATCAATAGTACTACTGTGACTTTGTCTTATATTACTAATTGTTATGTTTGTCATTAACGGAAAGAATAAGTTTGTTATTTTTGATGCCTAGAGTTTCTGTATGCCTTCATGTTCTTGATAAATACGGTTTTGGTGGGAGAAAACTTGAATTATAATTAAACTATTATACTTAGTTAATACTAGTCCTTTTGATGTATAAAAAATGTTAAATTTTCATGTCTTATTTGAATCTACCATTGTGCATATGTATTGGAATAGACATATGGTATGAGACAACCCATTAAGAAATGGAAAGCATAAAAACGATTTATCCAAGCCCATCTGATAAGTGGTATTAAGGATTAGACTTAAAAACAGAATTTTCTGATTTTAGCACTTTATTCTGTCTTTCTAAGTACTAGAGGGCTAAACTTAAATTTAGTATGAAGGACCTGAATTGCTTTTTAACTTTTGAGTTCATTTAGATCTTAATAGTTAATGTTTATTTACAAGAAAAAAAAAAGAATGATTTCCTTAACTATTTGTGTTAAGAATGGCTATTTGTGTTAATTATTTACCCACTGACAACATTTGCATTCATACTTATGCATCAGATATTGTGTTCAGTGCTTTTTCCAAATATATTACTTAGTCTTTAAGGCTGTATCTCCATTTTACGGATGAATACACCAAAAGCATAGGACATTAAAAACCTGAATAAGGACTTTACACTAGTAAGTGGTAGAACTGAAGCGTGAGCCAGGTTTCTCGGTCATGGCAGTGTCAGGGCACAGTGCCATCCACCACTGTCCTGAGTTGGATGTCTGTGAAGTTCAGTGTCTGGAGTTATTTTCTGCCACTACTCAGATGTGCTTAGACTCCTTCCCATTACAGTAAATGAACTGACTGGTAAATTACTAACTTAATTTCCAGCCTACATTGGTTTAATCTTCTCAGGCTGGGGCATACATACCTTTGAATCAAAACAACATGGCATATCATCTTGGAGAGCCAGTTTTACCAGAGGATTTGGAAGGAAAATGCAGAGTAGATCTGAAACTTTGATGGAAATGTAAAATCCAAGTCTCCCAGCTCACTTCTTACTACTTAGATGGCATTGATCTCAATCTATAATTTTTTTTTTTCAAATTAAATGGTTAGACAATCTATAATATTTTTTTTGTTATGCCTTTTAGGTTACTTTAATGGATCAGTCGTAATTAGAAAAAGATTTTTTTTTTTTTATTGTTGTTGCAAGCACAGAAGAAACCAAAAGTGGATCACTTTTAGATTATTATATGCTAGCACAGCTACATAGGCAGTCACCTGAGTAAGTAGGAAGTGCTTTATTGGGTTTGTCCGTTGCTTACTTTAATAATAATAATAAAAAAGACTTTTCTGAGTACAAGTATGTAGAGCCTTTTAAAAAGTTTGGAGGTTCACATAACTAGGAAGTACCAGGTTTGGGTGTAGATTTTGTATTTCCGACCCTTAGTGAGAAGAACTTAATGTGATAAGAGTGTTTTAACTTGTGGTTTGGATCTAATTTATTTCTCTTATGGTGTATATTGCTACTTTTATCCTTTCCTCAAAAGACCCACTTCTTTTTTTCAGAAAAGAAGTAGGTGAGAATTTACTTATGTAGGTTTGTATTTCCAATTATCAAGATACTTTGAAACTTGGAAAGATGGGAGGGACAGTGGGAAGTAACAGATTTTGTCCAGGCAATACTGTTTTCTCACTTATGAATAATCTGGCCCAGAAGTAGAAATTCCCTTTTAGGAGAAGAAAACTGCAGCTATTAAACCTGTAATAAGTCAGTGATATTTATCACTAAAGAAGGGAAATCTAGTTGTTCTTTTATTTAGTTTAGTTCTCGATAATTTACATAAATTTATATTTATTTGCATTTGTGAATTTATTTACATTTATTTGTACTGTGAAAGCTATTTGATAGAGTGAACATTTGTGTTTTTCTACTCTAATCCAACTGATGATTGTATAATAAAGAAAATTTACTATCTTTTGAGAATATGTATTCTTAATTGCCCTGAGAAATTGCTTCCCCAAGTAGTTCTTTCACATCTGCCTGAATTATTTGCTCTATGCCTCGGAGAAAAATATATGTATTATATAAACTTGGTATCTGGTTTCTGGCAATATAAACCAATCCAAAGAATTATTATTATTTTTAATTTTGGTATATTGAAAGGCAAGTTGTATTAGAGAATTTTCTCCATGCCTTCTGTGGTTTTGATTCTGATTCAGGTCTGTGTTCGGTGATCATGAATGACTTACCTAAAGACTATATAATTAATTACATTCCTAATTTTTTTAGGTAAATGTATAAGAAACATTTATTAAGATTCTATTTTTGTCAGTTACATTACTACTTTTGTTACATTTTAGATTTAGAAACAAGAAGACCTGTAGGAATAAGGAAAAGCGATTAAATAGATTTAAACTTGCAGTACTTAATTGCAGTGTGTCGTATCTGTTAAATAATTCATCACTCTTCTGCATAGCTTCTAAATTTCACCTTTAAGCTTCTTTTTTCCACTTTAAATTGTTTAGCAGAAAATAACATAACTTTAGTTAAGCTAGGCACATTTTTGTTTTCCCCTGAGTAATATTTTATTCACAGTGCAACCTATGTTAATCCTTCTAAACCATAAATTTGGTCATGCCATTCCCACTAATTTCAAGATAAAGTTAAGCTCTTCAGCTTCACCTACAAGGTTCCTCATAACCCATCTGTGTTTGAGAATTATTAAGAAGCTATTTCTATTTTAAATACTTAAGGTTAATATGTCTAAGAATAATTTTGAAGGTTGCGTGTAAATTGAATTTTAGTCAGATTTATTAGAAAATTGTGACAAATTTTGCTATGATTAGTGAAATCTGGAATCACTGTGAGCGCGCAGTTTTGCTATATATTATTGAATGCACTGGAGAACTTTCTAAAAAGTCTCATTCAAGTTAAAAACTAAATACCATTGACTTACTTAAGAGCATACTTTATATTCCTTTTTTATTATTCTGAAGTTGGTAGTGTTATACGGTATATAAGATCTAATTTAATAAGCTAATTATAGTTAACTTTTTTTTTTTTAATTTTGGCCTCTTTTATTGGTTTTTTATTTATTTATTTTCATCCATCTTTATTGGCCTGTGTGGGCCTCCCATTGCAGAGCACTGGCTCTGGTCACATGCACACCAGAGCTCTGGCTTATAATTGGACACACCAGTCCAGCCGCTCTGCGGCATGTGAAATCTTCCCAGGCCAGCGATAGAACCAATGCCTCTTGCATTGCAAGGCGGACTCTTTACCCACTGGACCACCAGGGAAGCTCTATAGTTAACTTTTTATAAAGAAAATCAAGCTATTTTTTTGGCCAGAGATAGGCCCTCTAAGAGTCTTTAACAGTGTAGTTTGAGTCTGAATAAAGAAAAGAACTGAACAGTTAATTATCAAGCAAGAGAAAAGGTGTCTGCCAGGAATCCTAGCTCCTGGGCATGTTGGGAAACAGAGGTAATGAGTGAGGAGATACTTAAAAAGAAAGCACAACTGCTGAAAAACTGGTCTACCGGGGTTTTAAAAAATATGTTTAGTGCTATGAAGTTTTCAAAGTGCTTTCAAATATATATCTCATTTTATAAGATAAAGGAAAGGAAATTTATGGGGTGCAAAGGTGTGGAGACTTCACTGGAGTCACATGACTAATTGTTGGCCCAGTTGGTATTAGACTCTAATTTTCTGACTCCCAGTTTGGTAGTTTTCTCCGAACACTACTATGGCCACATTCTTAAGTCCTCAAGTCACTTACTTCACTGTGGCTACCACAGGCCTAGAGGGAGAAGCTCTGAGAGGGACCTGCTCAGCTAGGAGTTACGGGCATGCTTCCAGGACTGAAACTGCCGCCACCCCTTTCTTCTCATTGAGCCCTTGCCACCTGAGGCCTGCATCTGTACCTGGGGTGTGGTTGACTGTGGGAAGGCCCTGTGTCTGCAGCATCAGCAGTCCTGTGCAGTGTTGAGGGATGGTTACAAAGCAGGAGCTGGCAGAAAGCAGTCAGGAGCTTTTCCATTGGGTAACTGTTAAGAAAGCCTAGATCAAGGGCGGTTTCAACACAAGGTTTGACAGATGGTAGGCTCTGCTGTGCTCTGACTCTGTTAACATTGGGCAGAAGACAGAGTGAAGTATTGCTCAGAAGCATTATAAGATTATTTCATATTTCTAGCACTGAAGTTGCAAAAAAAAGCAGGCATAAACCAGTAGGATCACCAGCTATGTTCTAGGCCAGGCTAATAGTAATAGAGGACTTGTTAATTTGGAGGTAAGATCCAGTGTTAGAAAAAATGTCCAGATACTAGTCACAAAACATCTAGAAAAGGTCAATATGTTCTGGAAAAAAAACAGTAGAATTTTGCCTTTTTATTCTGTTTGTTGTTTTGTCCTCTACTTGGGGAAACCTATGCACTAGAAAAGCTTTTAAAGCCTCGTACTTAGCTAAAGAGTAAAACAGGAAGTAGGATAAGTTTTAGTGTCCTTGAATAAGACCTCAAATTGTGTTTTCATATGGAAACAGTATTAAACACCATCAACTGTATTGATTATAGTCAAGAGTAATTACTTTCTTTTACAATTTCCCAAGTCCTTAAGAACCCAAGAAACTCTTAAATGGCTATGGTAGGGCTCACTCATTTTATTCATTCAACAAATAATTAGGTTTCAGGCACTGTTGTGAGTACTTAAGATACATTAATGAACAAAGCAAGGAGATCCTTCTCTAATGGGGTTTATAGTCTAGTGAAACAAACAAGCAAAACAAAAACAATGGGCGTTTTTGTTTTGGCGTTTTCAGAGTTCTAGTATGTGTGGTTTAGTTGCTAGTCCTGTCTGACTCTGTGTGACCCCCATGGACTGTTGCCTGCCAGGATCCTCTGTCCATGGGGATTCTCCAGGCAAGAATACTGGAGTGGATTACCATTTCCTTCTCCAGGGGGATCTTCCGAGCCCAGGGATCAAACCCAAGTCTCTTATGTCTCCTGCACTGCAGGTGCCAGCTGAACCACAAAGGAAGCCCTTGCCACCTGAGGCCTGCATCTGTACCTGGGGTGTGGTTGACTGTGGGAAGGCCCTGTGTCTGCAGCATCAGCAGTCCTGTGCAGTGTTGAGGGATGGTTACAAAGCAGGAGCTGGCAGAAAGCAGTCAGGAGCTTTTCCATTGGGTAACTGTTAAGAAAGCCTAGATCAAGGGCGGTTTCAACACAAGGTTTGACAGATGGTAGGCTCTGCTGTGCTCTGACTCTGTTAACATTGGGCAGAAGACAGAGTGAAGTATTGCTCAGAAGCATTATAAGATTATTTCATATTTCTAGCACTGAAGTTGCAAAAAAAAGCAGGCATAAACCAGTAGGATCACCAGCTATGTTCTAGGCCAGGCTAATAGTAATAGAGGACTTGTTAATTTGGAGGTAAGATCCAGTGTTAGAAAAAATGTCCAGATACTAGTCACAAAACATCTAGAAAAGGTCAATATGTTCTGGAAAAAAAACAGTAGAATTTTGCCTTTTTATTCTGTTTGTTGTTTTGTCCTCTACTTGGGGAAACCTATGCACTAGAAAAGCTTTTAAAGCCTCGTACTTAGCTAAAGAGTAAAACAGGAAGTAGGATAAGTTTTAGTGTCCTTGAATAAGACCTCAAATTGTGTTTTCATATGGAAACAGTATTAAACACCATCAACTGTATTGATTATAGTCAAGAGTAATTACTTTCTTTTACAATTTCCCAAGTCCTTAAGAACCCAAGAAACTCTTAAATGGCTATGGTAGGGCTCACTCATTTTATTCATTCAACAAATAATTAGGTTTCAGGCACTGTTGTGAGTACTTAAGATACATTAATGAACAAAGCAAGGAGATCCTTCTCTAATGGGGTTTATAGTCTAGTGAAACAAACAAGCAAAACAAAAACAATGGGCGTTTTTGTTTTGGCGTTTTCAGAGTTCTAGTATGTGTGGTTTAGTTGCTAGTCCTGTCTGACTCTGTGTGACCCCCATGGACTGTTGCCTGCCAGGATCCTCTGTCCATGGGGATTCTCCAGGCAAGAATACTGGAGTGGATTACCATTTCCTTCTCCAGGGGGATCTTCCGAGCCCAGGGATCAAACCCAAGTCTCTTATGTCTCCTGCACTGCAGGTGCCAGCTGAACCACAAAGGAAGCCCAAAGTATGTAGCAGGCATTAATTAGAGAAGAAAGAACAGTTTAAATGAAGCTTGATTGGCAGTGGGGTGGGGCATGTGGCAGTTAGACTAGGTTGATTTTACTAAGAAGATTATAGCTGACCTGAAGAAGGGGAATGGATACTTGGGTGAGAGTAGTCTGGGTGGATATCTGCTGGTACAAAGCTCATAGGGCGGATGGGTTCGAAGAACAGCAAGGCCGGTGAGTCTGCAGTGGGGTGGAGTGGAGTGAGGAAGGGAGTTGCAGAATGTGTGTCGAGATAAACTCAAATTCCAGTAGTTTGAAAAGCTTAACCAAAGTCTAGTTAAGGTAGAACTCAAAACCATTTATAGTGAGTTACAGTTGTTTCAATTAAAATTCTCTTATATTTCCAGAAAGTAAAAAAGGAAATAATGACTGATTAACAACTTTTACTATAATTTACATTCTGTTCTTCAACATAACTGGTCTTTATTGCACTAATCTCAGCCTCAGTTTATGTTCATAGTGTTTTTGCTGTGGGAGAAAATACAGCCTTGACACAGTGTGATTTTATTCTTTACTGTGCTTTACATTATTAATTAAATGGAAACTTAACTTTTGATTTTGCTTCCAAGGGTAAAATACTAATCACGTGACCTATTTAATACAAATTCAGAAGACCTTGATTTATATTTGTAATTTTGTTGTGCTTTCTCTAATTTTACTTTAAAGATATGGGCATACTGCAGGAGAAGCTACGCACAACGCGGTAGATTCTGCCATCAATGTTGGTGTGACCGCCTATAATATTGACAACATTGGCATCAAAGCAATGGTGAAGAAAACTGCAAAACAAACGGGACACACACTGCTTGAGGACTATAAACTCACAGAGAATTCTAGGCGGGGAGATCCAGGAGGAGGAGCAAGTGGAAACGTGAAAGAGGAGAAAGATGAGCAGAAAGAGGAACCAGCGAAGAATGGGGCAAAAAAGAAAGAGAAGTGAGGAAGCACTACGAATTGCCTGTACCAAAGCCTTACCAATGGATGCAGTTTTGTTAAATAGGCGAATGTGGGATTCCCCACAGGTTAACCAGGATTTTTTTTTAATGTATTCATTCCTACAAAGTGACTATTTCATATGCTTTATGTCATGTATTCTAAGGAAAAGAATATGTATTCTTGCCTCTGATCTTTAGAAAATAGTGTTAACATTCTCTGTGAATTTATTTTTTTCTATGTGTGGCTAAAATATTTTTGCAGTTAAAATAAGACTAATAATAGATGTGCTATCAACCTCATTAAACCTAATGTTAAACTATTTTTGTATTTGCTGTCTTTCAGAAAGCGGAGTAGGAGATTATTATATATTTACATAAAAATTGGCATCTAGTAACCTTAGTTCTATGTGTACTGGGAAGGAATGACTTAAAATATTGTTTCTTATTTTTGCACTAATTATGGCTTTTTGGGGGGTGCTTGTCAGAATTGTCAGTATGTAAGCTAAACAAAAACTATAATCCTAAATGAAAATAATTCCTGTATAATATTTAAAAGACTTCTTCAAAACAAGGAACAGACTAATCATGAAAAATAGAGATTCTAACAAATAATTAGGTGACTTACCTTTGTTAGGAAATGGGACAGTTTTTTTTTTTTTTTTTTTTTACTTTAAATGAATACAAACAGACTTTTTAAATCTTCTAGATTTAGACTGTTACCATCTATTAGGAACCTAGGAAATTTGGGACTGTGGTTGGTATTAGAATTCAGAGTGATTATTATCAGCTTAATGGTTAGAAAAATGTAATCATTTTTACCGTATCTACTTCTGTTTTTTTTTTTTTTTACTTCTGTTTTTCTAAAAGGTTAAAATTGAGTAAAAACAAAAATATAAACAGTTGAGTTGATGTATGGTAAATAATTTTTATTTTGGGATTCAGTTACAGAAATTTTATATATATTAAGAAGCCAGTGAATTAAATTATTAGAAAGGTTTTACTCATGATTAAGGTAAAGAATGTGAAGCCTTCAGGCATTAATCCATGGTGGATGGCATAACAGTGTTCACTTTGGAGAAGACAGGATATTCACAGACCTATAAGCTACAAACAAAAAAGAAAAAAAAGGTAACCACGAATTGCCTTACCAATTGGATGCAGTTTTGTTAAATAGGCGAATGTGGGATTCCCCACAGGTTAACCAGGATTTTTTTTTAATGTATTCATTCCTACAAAGTGACTATTTCATATGCTTTATGTCATGTATTCTAAGGAAAAGAATATGTATTCTTGCCTCTGATCTTTAGAAAATAGTGTTAACATTCTCTGTGAATTTATTTTTTTCTATGTGTGGCTAAAATATTTTTGCAGTTAAAATAAGACTAATAATAGATGTGCTATCAACCTCATTAAACCTAATGTTAAACTATTTTTGTATTTGCTGTCTTTCAGAAAGCGGAGTAGGAGATTATTATATATTTACATAAAAATTGGCATCTAGTAACCTTAGTTCTATGTGTACTGGGAAGGAATGACTTAAAATATTGTTTCTTATTTTTGCACTAATTATGGCTTTTTGGGGGGTGCTTGTCAGAATTGTCAGTATGTAAGCTAAACAAAAACTATAATCCTAAATGAAAATAATTCCTGTATAATATTTAAAAGACTTCTTCAAAACAAGGAACAGACTAATCATGAAAAATAGAGATTCTAACAAATAATTAGGTGACTTACCTTTGTTAGGAAATGGGACAGTTTTTTGTTGTTTTTTTTACTTTAAATGAATACAAACAGACTTTTTAAATCTTCTAGATTTAGACTGTTACCATCTATTAGGAACCTAGGAAATTTGGGACTGTGGTTGGTATTAGAATTCAGAGTGATTATTATCAGCTTAATGGTTAGAAAAATGTAATCATTTTTACCGTATCTACTTCTGTTTTTTTTTTTTTTTACTTCTGTTTTTCTAAAAGGTTAAAATTGAGTAAAAACAAAAATATAAACAGTTGAGTTGATGTATGGTAAATAATTTTTATTTTGGGATTCAGTTACAGAAATTTTATATATATTAAGAAGCCAGTGAATTAAATTATTAGAAAGGTTTTACTCATGATTAAGGTAAAGAATGTGAAGCCTTCAGGCATTAATCCATGGTGGATGGCATAACAGTGTTCACTTTGGAGAAGACAGGATATTCACAGACCTATAAGCTACAAACATGTAAGTAAAATAGCTGACAACATTATATTTTTGTTTCCTGACTTTAAAAGATTAATATTGGTTTTCATACTATAGTCCATTCTAATATTTCTGCATCTCCAATTGCTATTTAGTTTATTAGGCTTTATTTGAAACTAAAGAATGCACTTTGTGAATAAACTGTCTTTGATTTACTTGGTCTCAGATGTATTCATGGGTTTGTATTTCAGGAACACACAATTGGTGGAGTCTTTTCCTAGGGCCAAGGATAATGTACTAGTTAAAAAGGAAATAAAGTTGAATTAGTCAATAGCTTCCAGTCAGTCTCTGCCTTATTTAAGAAATGGCAATCAGTGGAGCCCGAAGTTTAAGAAAATTACCTTAGAGTAGAGGTCAGCAAAACTGGATTTGTCAACAGGCACCTAATTGTCCCCATTTCATTCTATTCTGTTGACCTGTTTGTGGGTTGCCTTTTCAGATCAACAGCACTTTTTAAATTAAGGCTTCTGAACCAAGGCCACACTGATGACAGGATTCAGCCCGTACCTGTGGCGGTGGAGTGGGAATTAAAGAGATGAGAGTTGCAAACTGAAGGGTCAGGTTGTGAGCCAGACTTAGGGTGGAAAGACTGCCTTTTTAGTCCAAGTCAGTAGACAGGTCGTGACTATTACGTCTCTGGGTAAAGCGTAGAGAAAAGTAGATGTGTCCCACCCAAGATGGCATGATACCTGAGGAGTGGGTTTTTACATGAAGATGGAAGAGGGTGGTGATTCTGGAAGCAGCCTTAGAGGTGGAGAGGATTCCTGACCCTCTTGACCCAAAGGAGCAGGGGTTCTGCAGGGGAACTAAAGAACAAAGCATCAGTTCTTAGCTTTTGGTATTTCAAAAGCTGTGGTGTAGATGTGAATCAGAAAGATTGGGAAGAATACATAATGCATGACTGTCTGTCTACCATCCAGCTCACTCATCCCCACCTCTCCAGTTTCTCGGGAAACCGACTGAGGATGAAGGAAGGGAGTCACTAAAACGATACAGACACTGACAGGTGACCCGCACCTTGCTCCTCACAGCCTGCCTCAGGCTGGGCACAGAAGTTCTGAGCACAAAACGTGCCATACTCCGTGACTGTTGACATACTTTAGGAGAGTTCTTTTGCACTTCTCAAACTCTAGGTTCTCTGAAAACAGTGAACATACTTGGCATCTGACACATCGCTTGGTGTAAAATACGTCCTCAATTGCTACTTAATTGAACTGATGCCTCAAAATGCCCCCAGTCACCTTTGGCCCACAACGCTGGGTGGTTCTTTTGGACACTAGACACACTCTCCGTTCCACTACCTCTCGTTCTGTTTAAACAATTCAATTCCAAAGGACTCAGCGCGGACCCGCGGGGAGGCCAGCCCGCCCGCCCGCCGGGCGCCGCCCTGTGACGTCACCGGGGCGGCTCCCAGACGACGTTCCCCAGACGCCGCGGGCCGCGGGCCTCTCCCGGCCTCGGAGGGTCACCTGGGGTCGGGTGCACTCCGGCTGTGTGATAGGGGGCGCGGCTGGCCTCTGCTGACGCTATGGAGCAAGGAAGCGACGACAGCCTTAAGCGGGAGTTACTGGAAGAAACCCACCTGCAGTGAGTCCGGGGCCGGCGCGCGCTCCCGCCGAGGGTGGGTTCACGTGCGCACCGCCGCCTCGAGGGCCGGCGTCCCGGGGTCGGGGCTCGAGGTCAAGCCACTGAGGCCGTGTGGCTCGAGGTCATTAACACCCGGGGAACAGGTCGTGACTATTACGTCTCTGGGTAAAGCGTAGAGAAAAGTAGATGTGTCCCACCCAAGATGGCATGATACCTGAGGAGTGGGTTTTTACATGAAGATGGAAGAGGGTGGTGATTCTGGAAGCAGCCTTAGAGGTGGAGAGGATTCCTGACCCTCTTGACCCAAAGGAGCAGGGGTTCTGCAGGGGAACTAAAGAACAAAGCATCAGTTCTTAGCTTTTGGTATTTCAAAAGCTGTGGTGTAGATGTGAATCAGAAAGATTGGGAAGAATACATAATGCATGACTGTCTGTCTACCATCCAGCTCACTCATCCCCACCTCTCCAGTTTCTCGGGAAACCGACTGAGGATGAAGGAAGGGAGTCACTAAAACGATACAGACACTGACAGGTGACCCGCACCTTGCTCCTCACAGCCTGCCTCAGGCTGGGCACAGAAGTTCTGAGCACAAAACGTGCCATACTCCGTGACTGTTGACATACTTTAGGAGAGTTCTTTTGCACTTCTCAAACTCTAGGTTCTCTGAAAACAGTGAACATACTTGGCATCTGACACATCGCTTGGTGTAAAATACGTCCTCAATTGCTACTTAATTGAACTGATGCCTCAAAATGCCCCCAGTCACCTTTGGCCCACAACGCTGGGTGGTTCTTTTGGACACTAGACACACTCTCCGTTCCACTACCTCTCGTTCTGTTTAAACAATTCAATTCCAAAGGACTCAGCGCGGACCCGCGGGGAGGCCAGCCCGCCCGCCCGCCGGGCGCCGCCCTGTGACGTCACCGGGGCGGCTCCCAGACGACGTTCCCCAGACGCCGCGGGCCGCGGGCCTCTCCCGGCCTCGGAGGGTCACCTGGGGTCGGGTGCACTCCGGCTGTGTGATAGGGGGCGCGGCTGGCCTCTGCTGACGCTATGGAGCAAGGAAGCGACGACAGCCTTAAGCGGGAGTTACTGGAAGAAACCCACCTGCAGTGAGTCCGGGGCCGGCGCGCGCTCCCGCCGAGGGTGGGTTCACGTGCGCACCGCCGCCTCGAGGGCCGGCGTCCCGGGGGTCCGGGGCTCGAGGTCGAAGCCACTGAGGCCTGTGTGGCTGCTGCAGGGTCATTAACACCCGGGGGAACGGGTGTCGATTCGTTTACCTCGTGCATTTGGCGTTAAAAAGAGGCAGGTTGAGAACTGCCTTCCGGATCGAGTTAAGGGGAGTGTACGGTGTGCGTAAGTACGCTCTGGTGCTAGAATGCGTGTGTGCTTTGATGGTCCACTAAGTTCAGGTTTTCTGTTTCAAATTCCAGAGATTTCATTTAGTGATATTGCTCTCTAATCCCTTTAGAAGAACTTAATAAAAATTGGTGACATTTTGTAAAAATGAAGCCCCTACTGTATATAATGCTTAAATAAATTACACAGTACAAGTACTTCTTACTAAAACTTTGGAACATTTTAAGCTTTTTTCTTTCTCTTTTTTTCTTTCTTTTTGAGATTGCCCTATCCCCACCAGTAAGCCACAGGAGGACCAGACTCGCCTGGGTGGACCCAGGGGTATTCATAGCTTCCTGTGCTTTCCTCTGTGACAGCTCCAGCCTCGCGGTTTTAATTGCTCAGTTATTGGTTAGTCTGGTCATAACCTATAAGCACTTTGAGGACAGGTTTTGTTCTCCCTGAAGCAGTAGCGCATAGGAACCAGGACTTTAAAGGAATCCTGCATAAACTCAAATCCCAGCTCGCAAGTACATGATCTGGGGCAAGGTAATGAACCTTTCAGGCCTCAATTTTCTCAAATCCAGAAGTGGTTCGCTCACACATCACATGTTTGTTTCCAGGCCTGAATGAAATGTCTGTTCAGCGCTTAGCATTGGCTTGTAATAAGCGTTCACTGGAAATTGGCTGCTGCATGTTGCTGTTCTTACTGGAGTATCTTCAGCACTTAAAACAGTGCCTTTAACATAATAAGCGTTCACAGTACGTATTGAATAAATGATTCTGTGATCATATTTTGATAACTACTATGCTACAGACCGATGTCCTAAATAGATTATCTCTGTAGTGCATTTGTGTGGGTTTTTTTTTTTTTTTTTCAGTGTTTCTTTTTATCTTTCTACATCAGATTGCCAGTCGCTACCTGTCGTCCTAGCTATTCCTTTCTGTAGTAATTTGCTGGGCCTTAAGAAACCAGATAACCAAAATTGTCAGACCTGTTGAGGTCAACTTTAAGAATAAAGGGTATTAGAAGTTGCATGGGGAGCTTTGAGCTTTGGTGCATTTGAGTGTCCATCTGGACCCAGGTTATCAGAAGCCCTGTTTGCTTGACTCCTGACTCCCATCCCCACCTTCAGGAAGTGATGTTTCATAGCACGGTGTTTCTGAAGTAGCAGTGCGTTACTGGGTATTACTCTTTTCACGTTATTTTAAATTGAGTCATAATTAACAACATTAGTTTAATAATAGGGATATAGTGCAGCTCTCAGTGCTTCAAATAAAACACAAGATTGCAGAACTGGAAGCCAAACTCAATACTGATGATGAAGGTATATAAGTGAAGTATTTGTAACTCCTATATAGTTACAGTTTATTGTACTGAGACATCTATAGTACATTAAATTACATATTTAGAATAATAGTGCCAAATTTCAGTGTTGCTTTTGGGCAGCATTAATAATAATGTAATAAGAAGACTTTAAAGACTGATTTTTAGAATATCAAGCCTGGTATTTTATAATTATTTATCAACTTACGAGTTCAAAATGTTCATTCTTCAGTTAGAAGAACCTTTGTTATGTGAGGTCAGTATATTATTTTCTTGGTAAATAATAAAATAATATAAACAAGACATTATTTACAAAGGAAATTATTTAATAAACAATTAATTATAAATGAATACCAATAAATGAATATTAATAAGTATTAATAATTAATGAATATTCATTTAAATAAAGTTATCGTAATATTTTCTATATAACTCAAGTAATAAGCTTTATACATTAACTGCTAAATTTGAGGTGTGACTTTAAAGTCCTTATCTAGGTCTTGACTGTGTTGGAAGAAGGTGGGAAGGATAGGTAAGTGCTGAGTACACACACACACACACACACACACAGGGCACCTAACATACAGTTATCCATATATCCTTAAAATCTGCGATGTATATAAGAAGTTAATTCATTACACAAATACTGATTGTGATCCTGACATATGTTAATATTCTGAATGGAAGACCTTTCTTTTCCCTTTTCTAAAGAGGTTCACTGACTATTGGGAAGATGTGTCAAACTAAAATAGGAGAATGAGAAATCATGTAAGTTCTGCATAAGGAGAAATGGCAGCTCAGGTAAGGGCAGCCAGACAGAGCTTGGGTGAGGGCAGAGGCAGTCTTGAGCCCTAGGAGTTTATCAGGGCTCAGGGGCGGGCTTTGGTTCTTAATCCCACTCCTCTGCTCTCTTCTGTTGGGGAAGCCATGCACCAAATGGATCAGCAGCCATGTGACAGATACAACAGTACTTTTCATAATGCCCAGTGCTCGGTTAGAACTTGATTGGAAAACCCGTTTTGTCCCAAGGCTGAAGTAGCTCCCTGTGCCTCCCTATCTCTGTGCTTAATGAAACCAACTCCGTAGGGGCAGGCTGTTGAGTACACTTACTGAGTATTTGCACTGACAAGGCTGGCTGAAATTTCCTCATCTGGCTAGTTACAGACAAAACAGGTCATGCTCACAGGTACACACACATAATGCAGTAAATATGGCCACTGGTAAAATGGATGCCCAACAAGTCAATAGCTCTTCTCATGGGGAGGAGCTGGTAGTGGGTATAAAGAGAACAGGTTTATAATTATTTATCAACTTACGAGTTCAAAATGTTCATTCTTCAGTGAGAAGAACCTTTGTTATGTGAGGTCAGTATATTATTTTCTTGGTAAATAATAAAATAATATAAACAAGACATTATTTACAAAGGAAATTATTTAATAAACAATTAATTATAAATGAATACCAATAAATGAATATTAATAAGTATTAATAATTAATGAATATTCATTTAAATAAAGTTATCGTAATATTTTCTATATAACTCAAGTAATAAGCTTTATACATTAACTGCTAAATTTGAGGTGTGACTTTAAAGTCCTTATCTAGGTCTTGACTGTGTTGGAAGAAGGTGGGAAGGATAGGTAAGTGCTGAGTACACACACACACACACACACACACACAGGGCACCTAACATACAGTTATCCATATATCCTTAAAATCTGCGATGTATATAAGAAGTTAATTCATTACACAAATACTGATTGTGATCCTGACATATGTTAATATTCTGAATGGAAGACCTTTCTTTTCCCTTTTCTAAAGAGGTTCACTGACTATTGGGAAGATGTGTCAAACTAAAATAGGAGAATGAGAAATCATGTAAGTTCTGCATAAGGAGAAATGGCAGCTCAGGTAAGGGCAGCCAGACAGAGCTTGGGTGAGGGCAGAGGCAGTCTTGAGCCCTAGGAGTTTATCAGGGCTCAGGGGCGGGCTTTGGTTCTTAATCCCACTCCTCTGCTCTCTTCTGTTGGGGAAGCCATGCACCAAATGGATCAGCAGCCATGTGACAGATACAACAGTACTTTTCATAATGCCCAGTGCTCGGTTAGAACTTGATTGGAAAACCCGTTTTGTCCCAAGGCTGAAGTAGCTCCCTGTGCCTCCCTATCTCTGTGCTTAATGAAACCAACTCCGTAGGGGCAGGCTGTTGAGTACACTTACTGAGTATTTGCACTGACAAGGCTGGCTGAAATTTCCTCATCTGGCTAGTTACAGACAAAACAGGTCATGCTCACAGGTACACACACATAATGCAGTAAATATGGCCACTGGTAAAATGGATGCCCAACAAGTCAATAGCTCTTCTCATGGGGAGGAGCTGGTAGTGGGTATAAAGAGAACAGGTGACATAGTAGGTGAGAAAGTTCTTTCCTCAGTGGGCCAAGCTAAAGCCTAAGATGGAAGGCAGAAACTTTTATGCCTTCTTCAACATAAGGCCAGGAACTGTGTCAGCTGAGGTGGCTCTTACTGTCCCCACTTACGGAAAAATGAAGGTCAGGGAAGTAAGTCACTTGCTAAGATCACATAAGCCAGGGAGCAGCAGAACCATGATTTTACCCTGCAGCATCAGTCTGCTGCTACCACCACGACCATGACAACTGCCGTCAGCACTCAGTCATCCTGGTTATCTGCGGCTGCACAGCCACCACCTGTGATCTGGTGGCCTACGTGACATCTCTGTCACAAGTCTGTGGATTGAATGGCTTCCTCTGGGGTGTTTCCGATCGGGGTCTCTCGTGGGGTTACAGTCAGTTGTGGTCTGGTGCCCCGTCATCTGAAGGCTCAGCTGGGCTGGACATTCCCGGATGGCTCTTTCACATGGCTGGCGTCTCATCTGGTGATTGGCTGGCAGTCCAGCCGGGGTGGCCCGTCAGAAAGGCCTGCACATGGCTCTATAGCTGTTGCGTCTCACACCGTGCTGCCTGGGTTCCAAGAGTCTGGGCCCAAGAGCAAGCATTCTAAAAGGCACAGGGACAGGAACTGCCAGCCCAGGGAAGGGCTGCTCCCAGAACTGGCAGTGTCTTTTCCCACTATATTCTGTTGGTCAAAACAATCATTGATCTGAGGGGCTTGGAGAAAATCTGCTCGTCACTGTCATATGACAGAAGGTCATGTGGGATGGGATAGATTCTTGCAGTCATTTTTGGAACAGGCAGTCTGCCATAGGGAGCAGTTAAACATGTTTTGAAGAAAACTCTTTTTAAGTAAGTGGTGAAAAAATGAAACATAAATTGTAATAAGAATGTAACAGGAGATGAGATGAAGGGTTATGAAGAAGATGAAAAATACTCTTTAGTATGATGTGGATACATTTATGTTTATCCTGAAGACACTGGGAGTTTTCAAAACAAATTTGTTATTGAACATTATAAAAAATGTACATGCACAAGTGATTACCGTGGATAGATGGGTTTAGGTGATTCTCACTTCCCCCTCTCTTCAAATCTCCTCACCTCTCTCTCCATTCTCACTCTCAGCAAATGAGCTTATCTTCCTCTTTCAAAGAAAAGGCGCAATCAGAAGAGGATTTCCTTATGTTTTACCAAGAAAGCTACCCACCTACCTACATCTCTGTATATTGTCTTCCTTCCCTTGTGTTCCTTGGCATGTTTTTTCTCCCTTTTACTTATCATTAATCTCTCCACTGGTGCAACAGGTCCGCCCTCACCTCCTCCAGGATATCACTCCAGCCCTTGGGTGTCCTCTCTCTTTCCTGCACCATCTGCTGTTTCTGCTCTACTGGCTCATCCCCAACAGCACGCAGCCAGGCCGAGTTTATTTCATCTAAAAAACAAACAGCAGCCCTCCTTTGACTCTGCATCTGCCCTTCTCCCATCATCCCCTTTCACTGCTCCAGGTATGGCACAACTCTTCAATAGTTTGTTTCCGCTCTCCCCTGTTTATTCTTTTTTTTTTTTTAAGATTTATTTATTTATTTATTTTGGGCAGGGGTCGGGTTGGGGAGGGAGGGGAGCAGGCGGGCCACTTCTATTGGTCTTTCATTTATCTATTTTCATCCATCTTTGTTATTTGGCTCCTGTGGGCCTCCCATCGCAGTGGCCTCTGTTGTCGCACAGCACAGGCTCTGGGCACATGCGCTCCAGAGCTCTGGCTCGGTAATTGGACACATCAGTCCAGACGCTCCGCGGCACGTGGGATCTTCCCAGGCCAGGGCTCGAACTGGTGCCCCTTGCACTGCAAGGCGGTGTCCTTACCCACTGGACCACCAAAGGGAAGCCCTCTCCTGTTTATTCTTGTTTAATCTACCTGGCTTGTTGTAACAGCGTTGGTTTTTAGGCAAAACAGCAAACACAGCAGCCTTCAAACGGCTTCACATATGAATAGTGGTCTTTTGAAACTCTTTGGGATTCATAGGAAACTATATTCAAAAAGAGTGGTTTATGTTTTAGGTAAATGTTTAATGGTTTATGTTTTAGGCAAATCTGAATTTCACCATCTTAAAAGTTTGGCCACAAGACAAACTGGAAAGAAAATATCCTGGGGACTTAGAAAGTGAGGAGAGTTAGTACTGGTTGTAGGGGTTTAGGTGCATGTTTAAAAATTGAAACAGCACAACTACCCTGTGAAAAACGTTATCACCTCATTTTATAGATGAAAAGCGGAGACTTGGGGTAAATGGCTTTCTCAAGGCTGCAGAGGCGGGGAGAGATAGGTCTGGAGTTTGGATCCAGGCATTCTGGCATCACAGCCCAAACTCAGCTTCTTCTTTCCACCTAAATTTCTTAAGCTTGCTTTTCATGTTTGTTCATCTGGAGAAGAGAACCTTTATTTACTGAGACTCAGGGACACGGATCATCTAGGCATAGACATGGGCCGGATTTGCCCCAGCATAACCATAGTTGTCTCATTCTCTCTTGGGCTTATTGCAATCAGAAGTTTCAGCTCTGATCACCTGAAACGGCTCTGATCAAGGTCACTAGTGACTTTGAATTTGAAAATTCCATTGTCACCTCTCAGTCCTCATCTTGACTTATTATTAGCAGCCTTTGCCACAGCTGATGACCTTCGTTCTTGAAACCCTATTGCTTGGCTTCTGGAACACCACGCTCTCTTGATTTTCTTCATCCTTACTGGCCGCTCCTCACTTCTCTTCATCTTCATGAGTCCTAAAAACTTGGAGTGCCCCAGGGTGTACCCTCTGACTTTTCCCTGATGCATGCAGCCACTACTCAGGGGTTCTCCTCTGATCATATGGTATTAAATGCCATCCACATGCTAACAACACACAGACTTACCTACATCTCCTTTGAACTCTTTTTTAGTCTTCATGTATACGCTGGTTTCTAGTTCAAGACTCTTTGACTATTAAAGTAGTATATTGGTAGATGAAATAGTTTTTAAAATTTATATTAGTACATGTGAAAAATCATTTAATAAAATTCAATTTGTCTTCCTTATTAAAAATATTTCTGTTTGTCTTGAGCTGGCATAATACTTAATGATGACATATTAAAGGCATTTCCATTCCTGGAAAAAAGCAAAGATGCCTTTTGCCACTATTAAAATTTAATGTTGTTTTGAAGATTCCAGTCAAGCAATACAATATGAAACAGAGAGTTATAGTATTAGATAGGAAGAGATAAGATTATTATAATCTTCAGCTTTTATAACTTCATATCTAGAACTTTCCAGATAATCAGTGGAAAAACTGGCATATTAATAGCACAACTACCCTGTGAAACACTTTATCACCTCATTTTATAGATGAAAAGCGGAGACTTGGGGTAAATGGCTTTCTCAAGGCTGCAGAGGCGGGGAGAGATAGGTCTGGAGTTTGGATCCAGGCATTCTGGCATCACAGCCCAAACTCAGCTTCTTCTTTCCACCTAAATTTCTTAAGCTTGCTTTTCATGTTTGTTCATCTGGAGAAGAGAACCTTTATTTACTGAGACTCAGGGACACGGATCATCTAGGCATAGACATGGGCCGGATTTGCCCCAGCATAACCATAGTTGTCTCATTCTCTCTTGGGCTTATTGCAATCAGAAGTTTCAGCTCTGATCACCTGAAACGGCTCTGATCAAGGTCACTAGTGACTTTGAATTTGAAAATTCCATTGTCACCTCTCAGTCCTCATCTTGACTTATTATTAGCAGCCTTTGCCACAGCTGATGACCTTCGTTCTTGAAACCCTATTGCTTGGCTTCTGGAACACCACGCTCTCTTGATTTTCTTCATCCTTACTGGCCGCTCCTCACTTCTCTTCATCTTCATGAGTCCTAAAAACTTGGAGTGCCCCAGGGTGTACCCTCTGACTTTTCCCTGATGCATGCAGCCACTACTCAGGGGTTCTCCTCTGATCATATGGTATTAAATGCCATCCACATGCTAACAACACACAGACTTACCTACATCTCCTTTGAACTCTTTTTTAGTCTTCATGTATACGCTGGTTTCTAGTTCAAGACTCTTTGACTATTAAAGTAGTATATTGGTAGATGAAATAGTTTTTAAAATTTATATTAGTACATGTGAAAAAATCATTTAATAAAATTCAATTTGTCTTCCTTATTAAAAATATTTCTGTTTGTCTTGAGCTGGCATAATACTTAATGATGACATATTAAAGGCATTTCCATTCCTGGAAAAAAGCAAAGATGCCTTTTGCCACTATTAAAATTTAATGTTGTTTTGAAGATTCCAGTCAAGCAATACAATATGAAACAGAGAGTTATAGTATTAGATAGGAAGAGATAAGATTATTATAATCTTCAGCTTTTATAACTTCATATCTAGAACTTTCCAGATAATCAGTGGAAAAACTGGCATATTAATGAAAAATTAGAAAATGATTGGATACTATAATGGAAGGAAAAATAACATTAAAAGATAAAACCAAAAAAAAAAAAAAAAGATAAAACCACTAGCAGTAACCAGTTAGAAAATAGTTTTTTAAAAAAATATTGCAGAACAGTTCCAACCTAAATCACAAAGTATCTGGTAATCCTTAATAAGAAATATTCGGGACCCATTTATAGCTTTTCTGAAGAGCTAACAGACTATGACTATAATGGAGTAATAGCCATTCAGTAAGAATTCTCACCTATATAGGAGAATTGAATACTATAAATGTGCTCATTCTCATCAAATACATTTATTAAAACACAGCTGTGTTTTCTTTAATAACTAAAGTTAATTAGATTAATAAACAGACCTGAATAACTGGTAAGAAATTGTTTGTGGAGGAGGGAGCGGTATTAAAGATATAATCATTAAAACTGGAAATAAATCAATAGAACAGAACAGATAGTGTAGTAGTTTGCTAGAGCTTTCATAGCAAAGTACTGCAAACAGGCAGGATTATTTTTCTCATAGTTCTGGAGACTAGAATTCCAAGATCATAACACTGGCAGCATTGGTTTCTTCTGAGGCCTCCCTTCTTAGCTTGTATCCTCTGCAACTTAATTAGAAAAGACTAAGTTCCCAGTAAATACATATGAGAGATGACTCATGAATATAGGAAAGTACCCAACCTGTTTTTTTTTTTTTTGGCCACTTTTATTGGTCTTTCATTTATTTATTTTTATCCATCCTTGTTCTCTGGCCTGTGT
Source organism: Tragulus kanchil (assembly GCA_022376925.1). NCBI lineage: Eukaryota > Metazoa > Chordata > Mammalia > Artiodactyla > Tragulidae > Tragulus > Tragulus kanchil. The sequence goes on along the minus strand of JAIOJX010000003.1, from coordinate 66,900,545 downwards.
GGGCCTCCCATCACAGTGGCTTCTGTTGCTGCAGAGCACCAGCTCTGGGCGCATGCGCTCCAGAGCTCTGACTTGGTAGTTGGGCACATCAGTCCAGCCGCTTCGCGGCACATGGGATCTTCCCAGGCCAGGAATCAAACCGACGCCTCTTGCACTGCAAGGCAGTGTTTGCCCACTGGACTACCAGGGAAGCCCCCGACCTGTTTTTAAGTCAAAAAAAAAAAATGTGTTGCCTATCAAAAGTAGAGATTTTTTTAAAAAGTAAAATAGAAACATTGTACACAAATGGATATCAGCAAAGAACAACTCTTTGGGGAAGTAATTTTGCAGTAAATTTCTTATGATTAAAATGATAATAAAACCCATTTAACTTGTATAGCAATTTCTGTGTCTTCTGCACTGTTCTAAGAATTTCACATGTTTTAATTCTCTCAATACCCCAAAAGGTAGGAACTTTAATTATCCTTATTTTGCAGATGAGAAAGTGAGGTACAGGAAAGGTAACTTGCTCAGGATCACAGAAAGAAGCTAGTAAATGGTGGAGACATGACTTAAACCCAGTAGTCCTGCTTTGGAGATGTTTTTCCTTATGGAGTCTCTTGAAATTTGCTTAGAGGAGGGCAGCTTTACCCAAAGAGGTACTCTGCACAATGCTTCCCTTTGGGACTTGTTGGTAGTTTTGTTCATGTAATTCTCACTGTGTGAATATTCTTATTCTCTGGTTTAGAAGAGATGTCATTTCCCTCAAGAAATTTTTCAATAGAACAGAACAGATAGTGTAGTAGTTTGCTAGAGCTTTCATAGCAAAGTACTGCAAACAGGCAGGATTATTTTTCTCATAGTTCTGGAGACTAGAATTCCAAGATCATAACACTGGCAGCATTGGTTTCTTCTGAGGCCTCCCTTCTTAGCTTGTATCCTCTGCAACTTAATTAGAAAAGACTAAGTTCCCAGTAAATACATATGAGAGATGACTCATGAATATAGGAAAGTACCCAACCTGTTTTTTTTTTTTTTTGGCCACTTTTATTGGTCTTTCATTTATTTATTTTTATCCATCCTTGTTCTCTGGCCTGTGTGGGCCTCCCATCACAGTGGCTTCTGTTGCTGCAGAGCACCAGCTCTGGGCGCATGCGCTCCAGAGCTCTGACTTGGTAGTTGGGCACATCAGTCCAGCCGCTTCGCGGCACATGGGATCTTCCCAGGCCAGGAATCAAACCGACGCCTCTTGCACTGCAAGGCAGTGTTTGCCCACTGGACTACCAGGGAAGCCCCCGACCTGTTTTTAAGTCAAAAAAAAAAAATGTGTTGCCTATCAAAAAAGTAGAGATTTTTTTAAAAAGTAAAATAGAAACATTGTACACAAATGGATAGCAGCAAAGGACAACTCTTTGGGGAAGTAATTTTGCAGTAAATTTCTTATGATTAAAAATGATAATAAAACCCATTTAACTTGTATAGCAATTTCTGTGTCTTCTGCACTGTTCTAAGAATTTCACATGTTTTAATTCTCTCAATACCCCAAAAGGTAGGAACTTTAATTATCCTTATTTTGCAGATGAGAAAGTGAGGTACAGGAAAGGTAACTTGCTCAGGATCACAGAAAGAAGCTAGTAAATGGTGGAGACATGACTTAAACCCAGTAGTCCTGCTTTGGAGATGTTTTTCCTTATGGAGTCTCTTGAAATTTGCTTAGAGGAGGGCAGCTTTACCCAAAGAGGTACTCTGCACAATGCTTCCCTTTGGGACTTGTTGGTAGTTTTGTTCATGTAATTCTCACTGTGTGAATATTCTTATTCTCTGGTTTAGAAGAGATGTCATTTCCCTCAAGAAGCATTTTCTTACCCTCTTCAGTCTTGACTTCATTTCTCATTCCCTTCTGCCATTCCAGGTTGGATGTCTTTCTCTGTGTTCTATTACATCCAGTTAACCAAAGATTTTCACAAATACTCTGCCTATGTTTCTCCTGCTCCTCATGCCTCCTGACTTGTCCTACTGCTGATGGACAGCAGGGACTGTGGCTGCTTTATTTTTGTATTCCTCATGCCTCATATGGTGCCGCATAGTAGGCTCTTTCCTTTCCTTGTTAACATTGTCTTATTCTACAAAGTCTTTTCAAGTTAATGTAACTCCATCACTATAATCATAAACATAGTGAACAACACAGGCATGAAAGTCCATACAGGGTCAAGTTTCAGTCAATTCAACTATGTTCTTTTTAACAATTAAAAACATAGTATTTGGCATTGTTTAGTTGGGCTTTGTTTTGTTAACATGCTACCTCTCTTCGGAAAATGAAAAAGTCCAAATCTGAAAGATTGGCCTCCATCTAATATTCTCTTGCTTTATGAACTTCCTCCTTTAAGGTCAGTTTTGAACATAAACCAAACTTCCAGAATTTCTCAATTTTTCGTTTTATTTTGCTTTTCATTGTAGTGATTCTAGCCAAGATCCCTGTTTTGAGATTACAAAGCAGTTTGATTTTTTTCTCCAAAGTACAGTGCTTGTTTTTGGCTTGATTTAAGAGTTACTGCAGGGCTTCCCTGGTGGTCCAGTGGGTAAGGACACTGCCTTGCAGTGCCAGGGGCACCGGTTCGATCCCTGACCTGGGAAGATCCCGCGAGCCGCAGAATGGCTGGACCCTTGTGTCCAACTACGAGCCAGTGCTCTGGTGTGCATGTGCCCAGAGCCAGTGCTCTGCAGCGAGAGAGGCCACTGCAATGGGAGGTCTACACAGGCCAAAGAATAAAGATGGATGAAAATAAAGAAATAAAAAGCCAATGAAAGAAGCCAAAATTAAAAAAAAAAAAAAGAAAGAAAAGAAAAAGAGTTACTGCAAACACAGTGGTTTCATGGAGTTATTACTCAGGGTATTTTTTCTCCCAAGAGACACAGATGTTTCTGCTGAAGTTGATCCTCATAATCTGTATTTTAATAATGACTTGTTATAGGTTCATCTTAGGCACTGGTAAGTTGGCTGTTACTGTGTTCCAGGTCATGGATCATCTGTTTTGGAGTCATGTGTGTTGTGATTGTCTAATGACAGCACCAGCTCTCTTATCTGGGCTGTCTTTTGATGACTCTGAACATTCCTTAGAATCAAGATTATTCTAAAAAAACTTGCCATTTTGAATGGCTAATCTTATTCTCAGTTGAAAGCATACTTTAAACAGTATTGCATTTTAAAGACATGAAAAAGTATTTTTCAAAGGATTTTGCAAAAAAATTATAAACCCTAGTATTTTCAGTGCTTTTGACTTATTATAGAACTAAGTGTGGTAGGGAAAGTAAAGTTCAGTGTGGTCCTTTTTTTCAGGAAAATAAAAAGTTGATAGTAGGAAGTTGACTGGATTTTGGTGGGGGAAGAACAATACTGTTATGTAGAAAGAAACCAAAAGTTTTATTAATTTCCAGTTTTGTGGACCTCCATCCTCTTGTTAAGTATTTGAGTTAATGACTTTGGACTTGGGTTTGGGAGGATGTTGCTGCCCCTTTCCTTGTAGATTATGTTTGCTGAGAGATGAGGATTAGGCCAGGGTCGTGCAGGGTTGAAGATGTTGGCAGTGATGTGAGCTAATGTCTTTCTGCTTGGACTCCTCCATCAACTATTATGTAGCAGATTTTGCCTCATATATGTAAAGGGCATTTAAAGTTTAGAAATATGCTATATTTTCCCTTTCTACAAAGTGTGACTTTCTAGACTCACAAAATTAGCTTTGGGCCTTAAGACTGAAAAGCTTTTTTTGTATGTGTACTTTTATTTTTCTTTTAAACATTTTAATATTTTCTTAAAAAAATTTAAATCCCATTCATATTTTATTTTTAAAATCCTTGGTTTATTTTATTTAAGAAAAAGTTTAAATTTGTTTATTTTAAGTGAAACCAAGGTGAATATTTTTGATGCTAAAAGGTACAATTCACAAAGAAGATAGGCACCGTGAAAAGGAGCTTTTTTTGATTCTAGGCTGTATCCTCCCCCTCTGCCTAGAGCAGCAAGAGAAATGTGTTGACCTCAGCAGCCAAAGGAATTTAGTGAAAGAAAACTGCTTACAGATAAGAAAAGATGCCTGAACAGGTCGCCAGAGGTAAGCAGTGTTATCAACTCGCAAAGGTTAAGAGGACACACTTTTAAGTCAGAGCGAACTGTGTTGAAATAGCACTTCCCCATTTATTAGCTTTCTCACCTTAGTAATTTTTTTTTTTTTTTTGATAGGTACACATGGGAATATTTTTAATAAGCCCAAAGCATGCTTCGCTGAACCACTGCAGCCTTCCCAGTAGCTCTGGCCAGGTGTTCTCAGTTTGAGAAGGTCTCTGGAGCTGGGAGCTTCCTTCCCAGGCACTTGGATATCAGCGCAGTACTGACGGGGTCACCTTCATGGTGTTGCGTGACATCTCTGAGCCTGTCTTCCTCATCTGTAAAATGGATAACTAAACTTTTGTAAATGAAGATTGAATCTGTTAATATATATGAGGCACTGCTTCCTTTCAACACAGCAAGCATAATTTGCAGCTGTTAAATGGACTAAAGAATTCTTTGGCAAAGGAAAAAAAAAAGAATAGTACATTGGTGAGAGGCTAGAACTGTTTAGGCTGCAATACTGGGTTTGGCCAATAAGTTTGTTCGAGTTTTCCGTAGCATCTTATGGAAAATCCCAAACAAACTTTTTGGCTAACCCAGTGTAGGGCTGTTTCATGTTCTGAGGGTATCTTACGTGGGAACTCAAAGAGAAAGAGAGGAGAGTGAGCGGACCAGGAATCACATTAGTGACGATGAGGTCCGGCCTGGTGGGAAGATCTGAGTCTGGTGTCTGTGCAGGTCTTTCCTGACAGAGAGTGCCTGCCTAGATGTTGGGTCACTCTAGTGCAACTGTGTGACTAATAAAGTCCCGCCTAGTGACCAAGTAGGGCTGAGCCGATTGATGGTGTTTTCGTGAATAAATAAGAGGTGGTCTTGACCCTACTGTCCCTTTTCACTCAGGTGGTGAATGGAAGACCTGATACGAGACACAACTTGAACTAAATAATCAACTAGAAAAGCAAATCGTTTCTCTCAAAGAGAAAATGGAAAAAGTTTGCGGAAATCCTTCAGGTACGGAAGCAACTATATATACATATGTTTTCTAAGTCGAGTAAAAGCGGCTAAGACATCAGTTGCTCATATCTGCTTTGTTGTAAACAGATTCTCTTCCATTTGTGTCTGTGAACAGACGCCAGTGGTGAGTATAAAGATGGTTAAATAGAAGGAATATTTGGAGGAAATTATGTATACTTTTCCCTCAAGCAGATTCTAAACAAAAATTTAAAGGTCCAAAAGTTCAGTGGAGCTTTTCCTAGGATGTAAAGAATCCTATACATAAGGCCCAGGTCTCTCCCTTAAGAACTTGGGTAGGGAGTCTGTTGCAGGTGCAAACAAAACAGAAGTGAAAGTTTCTCAGTGGTCAGGCAGGGGAATACTTGAGTGTGTGTATCCTTTGCAGTCTGAAAGTGCTTGTGTGCTATGTGAAACATTGCTTCAGTCGTGTCCAACTCTTGTGACCTAGGGATAGTAGCCCGCCAGGCTCCTCTGTCCATGGGATTCTCTAGGCAAGAATACTGGAGGGGGTTGCCATGCCCTGCTCCAGGGGATCTTGCCAACTCAGGGATGGAACTGCATCTCTTAGGTCTCCTGCACTGGCGAGCAGGTTCTTTACCACTAGTGCCACCACTGGAAATAGCTCTTCTCATACCCATCTAAAACAGGTCCATTCTAATTCTCTAGAATACACACACACACACAGAGTATGTATAAAATCTAAAAGAAAACTCATTAAATTATATCACTGGGCTGCTTCACCTTCTTCTTTTGATTACCCTAGTGACATCTTTCTTTTGTCGAGAGCAAATTTTAATCCCTGACAAATTTATGTTTTATACTTTACAAAGCACGTTTGTTTGTATTTCATTCATTCAAATATTTGTTTAAAATATAGAGGAGGCCCCAGACATGACTTATGTTGAGCTCTTGTTGAATTATTATTTTAAGAATACTCAGAGGAACATGAAAACCTTATAAATAAATCAAAGGTGCTTTACATGAAAATGAAAATACAATACTCAACTAAATTGGTAGGACTTAACATTAATAGTAATGAAAATTTGTCCTTAATTAAACAGATGCATATGATATGCAAATTAATTTCATGTACATTATTTCTGTCTTGCAACAAATTCCATGTCATGAGATTTAATATTGTTATCTTAACATGTGTGATTCCAAGCTTAAAGAGATTGAATGATTTACTAATGTGGAGTCAGCTTCTCTCATTCATAAACCTAAACCATTTAAATCAGCTCTACCAACAGCCCTGTGATACTGTTGATGAGAAGTAATGTGTATTTTAGTAGCCATGGCAGAGGACTAAGCTGCCTGTTGTGTTCCTGGGCATTTCTGGAGAGTGTTCTTTGGATAAATGCAAACCTTTAGGGAAAGGTATAGAAAAATGTTGTACTTTTGTTAATGAATTGGTGGATTAAAGAAACTTTTGAGGGGGCAAACCTCACTATTATTTATAATTCAAAAATACCGTTATGTCTGAGTTTTGGAAAGTTAGGAAAATAATGTGTTTGGTTTTATTGCTGAATAAATGGTGACGTTTTTCCCTCTGTCATGGAGTCATGGCTCCATCTTGTGGTATTTAGAAATTGCTGCAGGAGCTGTTTTAAGCTTAGTGTTTCTGTACATAGAATTTTGCTACTGCCTACAGAATATAAAGTGTCAGGTACTATTCGCAGAGTATAAAGTGTCCCGGTTTCCTTCTTCTGGATCACCCACCCCCAGTTCTAGCGCAGGCTGCGAGGGCGTCTGGCACTGTGGAGGGAGCAGCAGAGTGCCGGCGTGACCTGAGGGGAGGCGCCACAGCCTGCCTCAGTTTTCCATTGCTCCCTCTGTGACATGCTCATGTTCGCAAAAAAATGCATTTATTTCCTTTGATGAATTTTGTGTTATTCTTGAAGAAAATGTCACTCGCTAAGGGGCAGAGAATTATTTCTCTTCATTAAAGAGCCCAAGAAATGTTCGAAGAACCTAGAGTGGGGCCATATACCAAGCAGCAAGGAAAGATCATGAAAGAGCAGGCTCTTAGGAGCTGGTCCTCTCTATTCTCTAGTCAGATGCCTTGAGTATTGGGGCTTGTTTTTTTTTTTTCCTTCACAATGAAATTCAGGAAGGGTTTGTCTGAAGAGCAGAGATTAGGAAGCTAACCAGGGAGTTGGTGATGGAAGTAGCCAACTGCTAAGCAAAAAGCCTTGGGATCCGGGAATCCTATATCCAGTCAGGAAATCTCTCTTTTCCAAGGACAAAGAGATACTGTCTTATTCTTTATATAAAGAAAACAATATTTGTGAGGTTCAGACATGTGCTATTTTTATAATACAAACATTTTTGGTCTTCTATTAATATTAGGTTGATAACTAGAGAAAAGGGTTTAAATTGCTTGTTTTTCTTTGTAAATTTGAGCTTCCCTGGTGGTTCAAATGGCAAAGAATCTGCGTCCAATGCAGGAGACCTGGGTTTAGTCCCTGGTTGGGAAGATCCCCTGGAGAAGGGAAAGGCTACCCATTTGTAAATTTACTAACACTTTTTCTTTGTTGTAAGTTACTTAGGACTAAGCACATGCTTATGAACATACTTAAGACAGTGATGTCTGTTAGTTTGAATAGTGATTTCGAGTAACTTTAAATTGCATGTCTGCTTATGAACTACAAAAGGATGAGCACTTGTGTTGTCCTGAAGGCTACTAGAGATAACTAGAGCCAGTTAGCCTGGTGCCGGACAGAGTGAGCAGTGTGTTAGTTCCCTTTTCTTCCTTCCCTTGATAAAAGAGAAGTCCAGTCTCATTAAAGCAAGTCTGTTATGAAGTTAACCTTAATCCTTCTGGAAGGAATAAGGGCAAGGTAAAGCCCAGAGACGTGGAGTCTGACTTATTAAGCTGCTGTCACACACATGAAACTTTTGGTACCTTCTTAAAGCTCTGGTAGAATTCTGTGGTTCTTCGAACCTGTCCAGATAGCAGGGGCTTCTTTGGGGGTCTGATGCTTCCAATGAAAAAACAAAGAACCTTTACTTCCTTTGGGCTAGCTGGGTGTACATTTTCTAGCCCCTTTTGTTTGCATCCACCAGAAAAAGAACCTAGAGCCTCCCTAATGTTCCAAGAATTTCCAGATGTGCCCCATAAAGATCTGTAGCCTTTCCCTGGAAGGCTAGAGTCTGTTTTAAGCATACCAAACAACAAATGTTACGGCTAATTAAGCTGTTTCACCTCTAGTGAGCACTAGCTATTTCTCAGGCTCTGACCTGGCCCTCAAGGCTTCTTCATCAATCTCCGTTTAGGTAGGTTGTGGTGCTGAGGAGGCTGTGTGTGCTTTGTCAGAGCTTGATAGTCTCCACGATGCAGCCCCGCACATGGCTCCCCAGCGGTATTTTGAGTAATCTTTCGGTGCTTTACTGTCACTACTGCCATTTGGCAGTGCGTGTCTTCTTTCCTGGATTAGCTTCTTTAGGCCAAGGCAAGCTTAGCACCCAGGACACTGTGCCACAGACAGCAAAGAAGATTGTCTCCTCTCTTTCTCCTCTGCTTACCAGCACTGCCACTTCCTTAGCTGCAGGTCTGACTGTCGAGTTGTGGTTCTTTGATTTTCAGACTTTCTAAAAATCACATGGATAATGTATTAAAAGTACATGTTCTGGGGCTTACTCCAAGAGATCCTCATTTCGTAGGCCTGGGGTAAGCCCTGAACATTAGTATTTTTAGCAGGCATTTCAATAGGTTCCATTACAGAGCACGATTTGAAACAAACACAAACAAAAAACATACTTGGGGAATTTATATCCCTCAGATAAAGATGTTCAAGACAGTCTGTCTTGTGACAAGAGCTACTATAAAGTCTTTATCACCAGGTTCACCATTTCCCTGGGGTCAGCTCTATTGCACAGTGGAAGTCCTGGTCCTTGTCCCATCTGGAATCATGAAATCAATGACCCCTTAGCTCAGTCTGTTTGTGCTGCTATAAAAAAATACCACCCACTGGGTGGGTTTTAAGCAACAGTGATCTGTCTGTCACAGTTCTGGAGGCTAAGTCCAGGATGACAATGCCAGCACATTCAGGGTTTGCTGAAGGCCCACTTTCTGGCTCGTAGATGATGCCCTCTTGCTGTGTCCTCACGGGTGCAAGCAGCAGGGGAGCTCTGGGGCTCTGTTTCATAAGAGCATGGATCCTGGTCATGAGGGCTCCACACTCACGAGCTACGTGTCTCCCAGTGGCTGCACCTCCCGATACCGTCACTCCAGGCATCAGGAGTTCAGTATATGAATTTGGGAGACACAGACATTCAGACTATAGCACCCCTATTTTTCCCTACTTCTAATTTTCCCATCAGTGTTCTCTCCTTTGTTTTCCACTATACCCAGACAACTCGGATCCTTCAAGGAAACCCCTTACCAACACTCACGCTCTGTCCATAGATGGTTGAGCACTGCAGACCCTGCTCCTGAAGCCCACAGATGGGCTGGTGCTGGGAGGCCAAGGGAGGAGGTGCAGAAAGAGAAAAACATTCTTTAGGGAGATACTTGTTCCCTTCAGTGTTCTCTGCAGGACTCATGGTCAGTTTACAGAAAATCAATTCATTTCGGTTTGCTAAAATCCAGATCCTCTAGTTTGTCCTTATAAATATAGTTGTAAGGCATTTTCAGGAAGGTTCAGTTTGTTAAAAATGAATAAATATGAGATGATCTTTCACAGATATCACCAGATTTGTGTTCTCCCCAAAGATCAGAATGGGTAATACGGAGACAGGTATAGTCTCAAATTAGAGATGAAACAGATTTTGTATGTAAACTTATTGTAATAACAGTGTTGTCCACCAGGGGGCACTTGACGTTTAAGCCTGCAGAATGCTTGTGTTCGTTGTTGTAACTGCCTTCCTGGAGAAGTCCAGCATATCCAGAAGTTGTGATTAATCATACTCTCAGGGTTTTCTCTTGTAAACATTCAGTAGAGTGGCTTTTTAAGATTGTAGTTTTTATGTCTTCTTTAGTATAGCAATTACCATTATGTAGAAAAATAGGTGGTTACTAGAGCTTCCTTGCCTATTCCTTCTCCACAATCAGGTGGGGATACTAAGGCAGACCTGTTCCTGGAAACAGGGAACCCCATTGTTGGTAACTTTGCCCAAACTTCTGCTTCCACCTGACCTTCTTTTCCTCTCCCATTCACTGGGGGTCACACTAGCATTACAACTGATTACCTTCCCAGCACTCTCCCACTCCTTCCCTGTTTCCTTTCACCCGGGCATTTGTAATACAGATTCTTTTCACATCTAATCCCATGGTATCTGCTTCTCAGAAGGCCACGTCCACATCTTGAGGGCCAGCATTTGGACCTGGCTCACTGACCGGATGGTGCTGTCCTGGTTAGGAGATTGGCACCAATGGACCCTGGCTCAGTGTGGCTCTTCAGTTGCTAAAGGCCTGACTGATGGTGACCTTGGAAAATGTTCTCGTGGGGAGAAATACTGTGAAAGAAGCCATGAAGCAGGCATTTGAAAAATATGGGATTATTGCCGAGTTGTCTTTTCATCCTTCATAACTGTAATGAGAGGCTGAAAACAGTTAGCAAGCACTTAATGCCTAATGGTGAAAAGCAGAGCGCCTTGGGGTTAGCATCTAAAGAGGCTGTCTGTACAGCAGTGGAGGTAGAGAAGAGCGGGCCCCGTAAACAACAGGGCTGTCTGAGCAGGCCTGCGATGGGAAGGGCAGGGCCCAGAAGGGGAGGACCAGGGATCCTAAAACTGGCAGGCCATCTCGATGGCTGCCCATGATGACGCAGCCTCTATGCCTCTACCCGGCCCCCCTGGGTGAGCACAGGCGGCCCACCTCCAGCTCTGGGAAGGACTGGAGCACTCATGGTCCTAAAAGCTGCTGCACAGGCCTCTCGCCAACATGGGGGGACCAGGCTGACCCCCCAGGAGCTGTCCCCTCCCCTGGCTGCCAAGCCAATCAACAAGGGTACTGTTCAACATCTGTAATTTTTGAAATTAAGAATGGAGGAGTGAAGGCTTGTTAGTCCAGTGGAAAGCATGAGTCTTTGCTAATTTCCAAGAGCTTAACCCATTTTCAGATCCAGAAATCACTGACCAAAGAAGTAGCTGGGTTACTAGAAGGAAGGACCCTGCATCCAATCCAATACGTATCATGGCAGTATGGTTTCAGTTCCAGTATGTGTAGTGCTTGGAAGTCATCAATCTTCTCAGTACAACAGTGGTGAAGGCAGGTAACCTGTAAATCAGTGACTTCTTGACTTGTTAGAGAACTGAGTTTGCAGGACAAATTCGCACCCTGAAATCTGTGTAAATAGACAAATCCCATCAGACACTGAGATCTTCTTAGCCTGGAATACAAATTGATAGAATACTTGTATGGTAATTGTGATGAATTACTGGAGGAAGAATAGCCAAATCCATTATAAAAGTTGGAGACTTAACACCCCCTGTCAGTAACTGATAAATCAGAAAGGCAGAAAAATCAATAAAGATATTCAATAGCTTATCTGAACAGCACTATCAATCAACTCCATCTGTTGACATTTGTAGAATATTTCATCCCACAACAGCAGAATACAGACTCTGCTCAAGTGTACATGTAACATTGACCAGTGTGCATCAGCTTAAAAGGATAGCCGAGTTGTCTTTTCATCCTTCATAACTGTAATGAGAGGCTGAAAACAGTTAGCAAGCACATGCCTAATGGTGAAAAGCAGAGCGCCTTGGGGTTAGCATCTAAAGAGGCTGTCTGTACAGCAGTGGAGGTAGAGAAGAGCGGGCCCCGTAAACAACAGGGCTGTCTGAGCAGGCCTGCGATGGGAAGGGCAGGGCCCAGAAGGGGAGGACCAGGGATCCTAAAACTGGCAGGCCATCTCGATGGCTGCCCATGATGACGCAGCCTCTATGCCTCTACCCGGCCCCCCTGGGTGAGCACAGGCGGCCCACCTCCAGCTCTGGGAAGGACTGGAGCACTCATGGTCCTAAAAGCTGCTGCACAGGCCTCTCGCCAACATGGGGGGACCAGGCTGACCCCCCAGGAGCTGTCCCCTCCCCTGGCTGCCAAGCCAATCAACAAGGGTACTGTTCAACATCTGTAATTTTTGAAATTAAGAATGGAGGAGTGAAGGCTTGTTAGTCCAGTGGAAAGCATGAGTCTTTGCTAATTTCCAAGAGCTTAACCCATTTTCAGATCCAGAAATCACTGACCAAAGAAGTAGCTGGGTTACTAGAAGGAAGGACCCTGCATCCAATCCAATACGTATCATGGCAGTATGGTTTCAGTTCCAGTATGTGTAGTGCTTGGAAGTCATCAATCTTCTCAGTACAACAGTGGTGAAGGCAGGTAACCTGTAAATCAGTGACTTCTTGACTTGTTAGAGAACTGAGTTTGCAGGACAAATTCGCACCCTGAAATCTGTGTAAATAGACAAATCCCATCAGACACTGAGATCTTCTTAGCCTGGAATACAAATTGATAGAATACTTGTATGGTAATTGTGATGAATTACTGGAGGAAGAATAGCCAAATCCATTATAAAAGTTGGAGACTTAACACCCCCTGTCAGTAACTGATAAATCAGAAAGGCAGAAAAATCAATAAAGATATTCAATAGCTTATCTGAACAGCACTATCAATCAACTCCATCTGTTGACATTTGTAGAATATTTCATCCCACAACAGCAGAATACAGACTCTGCTCAAGTGTACATGTAACATTGACCAGTGTGGACCCCCTTATAGGCACCCTCTTAGACGCCGAGCCTCATGAGGCTAGGGTCTGGGTTTGTTGGTCTCTGCTGTGGATTCCCCAGCACAATTCCTGACACACAGAAGGTGCTTGATGAATACTTTTTGCATAAAGGAATAAATTGTCAAATTAGGAGACAAGACAAGGAATCCAGTCAGCATGGGGACAGCAGCAAGATAGAGTCTTTTTTTTTTTTTTTAAGATTTATTTATTTATTTATTTTGGGCGGGATTCGGGTTGGGGAGGAAGGGGAGGGGGCTTTCATTTCTGTTGGTCTTTCATTTCTCTATTTTCATCTGTCTTTGTTCTTTGACTCCTGTGGGCCTCCCATCGCGGTGGCCTCTGTGGTTACAGAGCACCGGGTCTGGGCGCATGCGCTCCAGAGCTCCCGCTCGGTAATTGGTCGCATCGGTCCAGCCGCTCCGTGGCACGTGGGATCTTCCCAGGCCAGGGATCGAACCGGCCTGCAAGGCGGTGTCCTTACCCACTGGACCACCAGGGGAAGCCCAAGATAGAGTCTTAACACAAAGAAAGCAGATGAACACTGTCTCCAAGGCTAAAACTGCAAACCCACACCACCCAATAACAGACATCATCCTCTTGTTGTGGAAGCCACCACTTGAGTACTAGTCCTGACTCACTGACTTCAGGGGGTCACTTCTTTAGTAACTTTCAGGAGCTCCTGGTGTTTAGACTCCTAAAACTAGCATCCTGAGCCTCTGTCACCAGGACCCTTCCTAGGCATTTTGCCTTGCTTCTTACTTTTCGCTCAGATATTTTACTTCAGCTCTTGAATTCACCTATTTCCAGTCTACATTTCTTGTATGAGCTTCTAGAGTTTTGAACGATATCTCATTCATAGAAAAATAATGTGTTCCAGTTATTGATCTGTTTAGAATTACTAGGGGACCCTTAAAAGTTGGAGACTTAACACCCCCTGTCAGTAACTGATAAATCAGAAAGGCAGAAAAATCAATAAAGATATTCAATAGCTTATCTGAACAGCACTATCAATCAACTCCATCTGTTGACATTTGTAGAATATTTCATCCCACAACAGCAGAATACAGACTCTGCTCAAGTGTACATGTAACATTGACCAGTGTGGACCCCCTTATAGGCACCCTCTTAGACGCCGAGCCTCATGAGGCTAGGGTCTGGGTTTGTTGGTCTCTGCTGTGGATTCCCCAGCACAATTCCTGACACACAGAAGGTGCTTGATGAATACTTTTTGCATAAAGGAATAAATTGTCAAATTAGGAGACAAGACAAGGAATCCAGTCAGCATGGGGACAGCAGCAAGATAGAGTCTTTTTTTTTTTTTTTAAGATTTATTTATTTATTTATTTTGGGCGGGATTCGGGTTGGGGAGGAAGGGGAGGGGGCTTTCATTTCTGTTGGTCTTTCATTTCTCTATTTTCATCTGTCTTTGTTCTTTGACTCCTGTGGGCCTCCCATCGCGGTGGCCTCTGTGGTTACAGAGCACCGGGTCTGGGCGCATGCGCTCCAGAGCTCCCGCTCGGTAATTGGTCGCATCGGTCCAGCCGCTCCGTGGCACGTGGGATCTTCCCAGGCCAGGGATCGAACCGGCCTGCAAGGCGGTGTCCTTACCCACTGGACCACCAGGGGAAGCCCAAGATAGAGTCTTAACACAAAGAAAGCAGATGAACACTGTCTCCAAGGCTAAAACTGCAAACCCACACCACCCAATAACAGACATCATCCTCTTGTTGTGGAAGCCACCACTTGAGTACTAGTCCTGACTCACTGACTTCAGGGGGTCACTTCTTTAGTAACTTTCAGGAGCTCCTGGTGTTTAGACTCCTAAAACTAGCATCCTGAGCCTCTGTCACCAGGACCCTTCCTAGGCATTTTGCCTTGCTTCTTACTTTTCGCTCAGATATTTTACTTCAGCTCTTGAATTCACCTATTTCCAGTCTACATTTCTTGTATGAGCTTCTAGAGTTTTGAACGATATCTCATTCATAGAAAAATAATGTGTGTTCCAGTTATTGATCTGTTTAGAATTAATTCTTTTAGAATTTTGAGTGTATTTTCCCATTCTCTCAATATTAAAAATGATTAAATTCCATTTACTTCTCTAAAACTGTATTAATACACGATGTAAATGAAGAGACGCACTTGGAATCCTTGGAACAGGGGTCTGCACAGCAAAATTTTGGACTACATCCGTCAGTCTCTGCTTGTCCCTGAAAAAAACTCTCACCCTGGAACATTGGTCAACTTCCTAAGGGTTTAATTTTCTATAGGGAACTAGTCCCTTTATCCTCTTCTACTTAGAGGATTTTCATGGATTTTCTTCTGGAACAAGTTTGTATTTGACGGTGGCGGGTGTTGGAAACCTCTGATGACATCAGTGTATAATTTTTGAAGACAAATAATGCCTGCCTGAGAAATATCCCTGGTCATGTTTTAGCAGGCATGTTAAGCAAATACGCATAGTGGAGAATCGTCACTTCCAAAGGATTTGTTTTATCACTGCTGTTATTTTTAGAGACTAGAACTTGCCCTGTTTCAACTGACCTAATTATTCCTATTAATACAATTTTTATACTTCCAGTAATTACTAGCAAGTAACTGAGAGAGAATCAGTAAGTTTTTAGACAACGAGCTGTGTTTCAGGGGGATGGTATGAACTCTAGAATATCTTGCATTTTTTTCCTTGTGGAGATTTAAATCAGTTGCTTCCATTTTTATTGGAATGCTTCTTTTAATAGATTTGGTGACCCAGATCCTAACCAGCAAGAGCTGTGTAGAACTTGACTTGCAGGTTTTTTAATTTAATGTGTAAGAATATGGGAAATCATGAGAGTTACTAGAAAAGATCAGTTATTAATTTAGGAATTAAATCTAAACCAGACCAATGTAATACATTATTGTTCTGGGGATGAGCTAACCCTTTTCTCCTCTACTCGATTCACCTGTTTGTGATGAGGGGTATCTGTGATGGATTTATGTCTTAGTTTGCAGAACTGTGCCACCTACCATATTTTCACAGTTCCCCTGATTGTCAACCTTACCGTCTGTTCCTTTCCCTGCCCCAAATATTTATGACTGTGCTCGGTCTTTGTTGCTGCATGGGCTTTTCTCTAGTTGTGCCCAGTGTGAGCTTTTCTTGTTGTGGAGTATGGGCTCCGGGGTGCCCAGGCTTTAGGAGCTGTGGCAGGTAGGCTCAGTAGGCGCGGTTCCCGGGCTCTAGAGCACAGGCTTGGTAGTTGTGGCTCACAGACTTGGCTGCTCCGTTTCCTTGTGGGATATTCTCAGACCTGGGATCGAACCCACGTCTCCCGCATTGACAGGCAGATTTTCTACCACTGAGCCACCAGGGAATCCCTCACTGCCTGTTTTAACACTCCACTTCAGCTTACCCTGGTGGCAACTGTGTGAATGCACACGGAATAATCGTTTAGTATATGTCGACTTCGGAGTCAGATTACCTGGATTCCAGCTCTACCATTCATTAGCTCTGTGTCTTTGGGCAAGTTTGTTAGCCTCTATCAGATGTAATTTTCTCAGCAGTAAAATGGAAATAAATATATTACCCATCTCCATGGCTGTGATAAGGATTAAATGAAATAAACTGTGGAGAGCATTTAACACAGTACATGGCATACTGTTAGGGTTCGACAAATATTATAATTACTACTGTTAAAAGGTTCATATTATAGACTTTTGAAGTCACAAAATGATATGGAGTAGAAGGAGTTTGCCAGTAAAGGAAGTAGTGTTCATATTTATTGTTATTTAGAATGTGAGTGCATATAAAAATTTACTATTTTTACTTTCAGGAGTCCTTAAATACATGTACAATTAGAGAGAGAAAAAAGGAGTCTTGAAAGTCAAGTGAAGACTGTGCACTGAAACTGGAACAAGAGTCAAAGGTCTGTTTTTATTCTATGCTAAGAAATTCCTTTCGAACTGCCAAGATTTTTGGTATGTTATCTAAAAACCTGCTATATAATTCTCACAATATACTTATAGAACTATTTTGTACTCTTTTACTAAGGCTTAGAGACATAAGCTTAACTTAGCAATGGTCCTGCTAGTAAATCTTCTCTGCTATTGGACTTTTTTTTTTTCTTTTTTGTTTTGCTATTGGATTCTTTACTTCTGTGTCTTTCACATAGGCTTACCACAGGACCAGCAATGAGTGCCATACATACCTCGCGGAAATGTCTCAGGTAACTTGTTTTTTGGTTTTTGTTTTACCTTTAAGTTCTAAGTTCTAAGAGCTTTCTCTTTATTGTAAATTATGTTTTTCACTTTTGTAGTTTTTGGGGTTTTTTTTTGGCTACTTCTATTGATCTTTCATTTGTCTATCTTTGTTCTTTGGCCTGTATGCGCCTCCCATCACAGTGGCCTCTCTCGCTGCAGAGCACCGACTCTGGGTGCATGCACTCTAGAGCTCCGGCTCGGTAATTGGACACATCAGTCCAGCTACTCCGCGGCACGTGGGATCCTCCCAGGCCAGGGATCAGCTTACCCTGGTGGCAACTGTGTGAATGCACACGGAATAATCGTTTAGTATATGTCGACTTCGGAGTCAGATTACCTGGATTCCAGCTCTACCATTCATTAGCTCTGTGTCTTTGGGCAAGTTTGTTAGCCTCTATCAGATGTAATTTTCTCAGCAGTAAAATGGAAATAAATATATTACCCATCTCCATGGCTGTGATAAGGATTAAATGAAATAAACTGTGGAGAGCATTTAACACAGTACATGGCATACTGTTAGGGTTCGACAAATATTATAATTACTACTGTTAAAAGGTTCATATTATAGACTTTTGAAGTCACAAAATGATATGGAGTAGAAGGAGTTTGCCAGTAAAGGAAGTAGTGTTCATATTTATTGTTATTTAGAATGTGAGTGCATATAAAAATTTACTATTTTTACTTTCAGGAGTCCTTAAATACATGTACAATTAGAGAGAGAAAAAAGGAGTCTTGAAAGTCAAGTGAAGACTGTGCACTGAAACTGGAACAAGAGTCAAAGGTCTGTTTTTATTCTATGCTAAGAAATTCCTTTCGAACTGCCAAGATTTTTGGTATGTTATCTAAAAACCTGCTATATAATTCTCACAATATACTTATAGAACTATTTTGTACTCTTTTACTAAGGCTTAGAGACATAAGCTTAACTTAGCAATGGTCCTGCTAGTAAATCTTCTCTGCTATTGGACTTTTTTTTTTCTTTTTTGTTTTGCTATTGGATTCTTTACTTCTGTGTCTTTCACATAGGCTTACCACAGGACCAGCAATGAGTGCCATACATACCTCGCGGAAATGTCTCAGGTAACTTGTTTTTTGGTTTTTGTTTTACCTTTAAGTTCTAAGTTCTAAGAGCTTTCTCTTTATTGTAAATTATGTTTTTCACTTTTGTAGTTTTTGGGGTTTTTTTTTGGCTACTTCTATTGATCTTTCATTTGTCTATCTTTGTTCTTTGGCCTGTATGCGCCTCCCATCACAGTGGCCTCTCTCGCTGCAGAGCACCGACTCTGGGTGCATGCACTCTAGAGCTCCGGCTCGGTAATTGGACACATCAGTCCAGCTACTCCGCGGCACGTGGGATCCTCCCAGGCCAGGGATCGAACCGGCATCCCTTGCACTGCAAGGCAGTGTCCTTACCCACTGGACCACCAGGGAAGCCACTTTTATAGGTTTTTGATTGGTTTGGTTTAGTAGAGAAACAACTGTTGGAATTGTAGGAGGAAAAGGTACCACATTTCTGTATATGGAAGGTGAAAAAGAAAATAGATAGCTTTTATAAAAAGGTAAAAGTAAGACACATGTCTGCCAAATGAAGAGTGTATTATGCATCTTACTTCCTTAGTTGTTCTTTCAGTTTGATTTGTAATTGCTAGCATTCAAACACATCAGGGGTCCTCATCTGCTATCATGAAAATCAAGGCCTTTTACCTCCTGATTATGCATGGGGAACTCAAAGATAGACCAGCAGTGCTATTGCTAGAACGTGTGTACTTAGAAGTGTCAGGATGGGGAAGTGATCCAGGAATTATGGAAGACAGTGTACATACCTTCCGCAGTTTCTCATTTGCTTTTCCACTTTATTTATGATGTTGTTGGTCTATAGAGTTTTTGTTTAGCTGTTGTCAAAGCTCTCTTTTATTTATGGCTTCCTCTGTCATAGTTTAAACGACTTCTTTATCTCAGTGTTTCTTAACATTCATCACAGCTTTTTAGTTCTTATACGGCTTAATATTTGACATTTAAATATTTAATCCTTATTAACTATTTCAGTATGTTAAAAGGTTAGGATACACATTCAGTTTTCAGTGTGCCTCATTCAAATGGAAGTCTCCAAAGAGCAGCGGGATACATGAATCTAAGGGGGAAAAAAAAAAGAGATCAGCATCAAGGCTATGGATTTAGAACTTATTGGCATACAGACAATAAATGACCACATGTGAATGAATGAAAGGCATCGGGGGGATACAAGGGGTGACAAGAAGAGGTGTTCTGACATACACCTATGGGGAGTTTCAGCAGCGAAAGCCAGGGAGGAAGAGCCCAGAAAAGGGCTGGTGTCCATAGAACGTAGGTCTGTGAGACAAGGAGTCAGGGACCTTGAGGGCTGGTTCAGCTGATCTGGTGTCTCCAGAGGCTCAGTGAAAGGACTGGGAGGAAGGGAGTTACCTTTGGAGACTGGAGCCCAGAAGAGGGTGCCCAGAACAACCTGAGAATGGAACTCGGGCAAGGGATGAAGGCAGACTTGGCCTAGATTCTAGTGCCAATGAAGGCAAGTAGGAAATTGAGATGAAATTGCACCCATGTCTCTTCCCCCTGAAATGGACAGTCAGTCCACATTTTATGACCCTGGCTGCTTGGCTGGAAGCTTTGCTTCCTCCCACTGCACCGGCACCCACATGCCTTCCACAGACTGCCTGTTCCGTCTCTTTTGAATACGCTGTTTCTCCTGCATTCCAGTTTTGCCTCCTTCAAGGTGTAGAAGATGCCCCCCGCTTTCTGAGGCCACAGTATGATGAGAGATCCCAGACTTTGGAGTCATTGCAAATTGGATTTGAATCCCAGATTTGTACCTACTGTGGTGTGACCTTTGGGGCCTCAGTGTCTTCCCTCCTCTGTAGAAGGCAAGCAGTGGTAGTATCTTGGGGTGATTTGTGAGGGTTTGGAGATACAATGTATGTAAAGTGCTGAGTGAAATGCCTGCAGCAGAATTTATTCTAAGTTCCAATAAATAGTGACTATCATTTTCCTGGTTTTTCTTTTCCATCTCCCTAGGCCCTGTCTCTGAGACATTTCTACTTGCCTTGGCCATCCTCCTTTAGCTTTATTTATCTGAAAAAAATCATTTGGGTGGAATAGTTCCTACTCTGATTATACAGGATCACTGAACGTACAATCAAAGCCTATGTTAACAGCTTCCCAGGAAGATGTTAATCCTGTTTCCCTGTGTAAATGTTAATAAGGATTTTCACTCCAGAGTGAACTGTTAATCTTTATAGTCAAAGCTGGTTCTAACTATGTGAATGCTGTGGTGACTGGAAAGGTCAGTGAATGATGTGCAGTTCTTTCCATGCTGAATACATAAATAATTGATTCTTCAGTAGTTAACTAGAGCTATTTGCTGAGTCTGCTGTTTGTATTTCTGCTGGCTTCACAGTTTCCACTGAACCGAGTTTCCACAGGGTTAGGATTCTTCTCATTTACACAGTGTGTAGACAGTATGGACATTGCTTTTAAGTATATACAGACAATCTAGCCAATATTTTATAATGAACGTGGTCTGTGAGACAAGGAGTCAGGACCTGGGGGAGATGGAACTCAGTGAAAGGACTGGGAGGAAGGAGTTACCTTTGGAGACTGGAGCCCAGAAGAGGTGCCCAGAACAACCTGAGAATGGAACTCGGGCAAGGGATGAAGGCAGACTTGGCCTAGATTCTAGTGCCAATGAAGGCAAGTAGGAAATTGAGATGAAATTGCACCCATGTCTCTTCCCCCTGAAATGGACAGTCAGTCCACATTTTATGACCCTGGCTGCTTGGCTGGAAGCTTTGCTTCCTCCCACTGCACCGGCACCCACATGCCTTCCACAGACTGCCTGTTCCGTCTCTTTTGAATACGCTGTTTCTCCTGCATTCCAGTTTTGCCTCCTTCAAGGTGTAGAAGATGCCCCCTGCTTTCTGAGGCCACAGTATGATGAGAGATCCCAGACTTTGGAGTCATTGCAAATTGGATTTGAATCCCAGATTTGTACCTACTGTGGTGTGACCTTTGGGGCCTCAGTGTCTTCCCTCCTCTGTAGAAGGCAAGCAGTGGTAGTATCTTGGGGTGATTTGTGAGGGTTTGGAGATACAATGTATGTAAAGTGCTGAGTGAAATGCCTGCAGCAGAATTTATTCTAAGTTCCAATAAATAGTGACTATCATTTTCCTGGTTTTTCTTTTCCATCTCCCTAGGCCCTGTCTCTGAGACATTTCTACTTGCCTTGGCCATCCTCCTTTAGCTTTATTTATCTGAAAAAAATCATTTGGGTGGAATAGTTCCTACTCTGATTATACAGGATCACTGAACGTACAATCAAAGCCTATGTTAACAGCTTCCCAGGAAGATGTTAATCCTGTTTCCCTGTGTAAATGTTAATAAGGATTTTCACTCCAGAGTGAACTGTTAATCTTTATAGTCAAAGCTGGTTCTAACTATGTGAATGCTGTGGTGACTGGAAAGGTCAGTGAATGATGTGCAGTTCTTTCCATGCTGAATACATAAATAATTGATTCTTCAGTAGTTAACTAGAGCTATTTGCTGAGTCTGCTGTTTGTATTTCTGCTGGCTTCACAGTTTCCACTGAACCGAGTTTCCACAGGGTTAGGATTCTTCTCATTTACACAGTGTGTAGACAGTATGGACATTGCTTTTTAAGTATATACAGACAATCTAGCCAATATTTTATAATAACTATAAATACAGTATGAAGTGAAATGAAAATGTAGTAACTCAGTCATATCCAACTCACTGTAACCCCATAGACTGTAGCTAAGGTAGAGGTGGCTGTGGCAGTTTCTTAAGAAAACAATGAAGTTTGCCACTTTACTGGCTCTTCCTCTAGTGAACAATTTTTCTGTGGAATGCAGTGCTGTTAGCCTTTTACAGTAGAACTTTTTCCAAAATTGGAGTCAGTCCTCTCTGTTGTTGCCACTGCTTCATCCACTGAGTCTGTGGAATAGGCTACATCCTTGGTTGTCATCCTTGGTTGGTGAAGTCTTCACAGTACCTTCGCTAGGAGTGGATTCCATCTCAGGAAGCCGCTTTCTTTGCTCATCTGTATGGAGCAACTCCTCATCTGTGAAAGTTTCATCATGAGATTGTAGCAGTGAAGTCATGTCTTCAGGCTCCACTTTTCATTCCCTCGCTGTTTCCACCACAATTGCAGGAACTTCCTCCACTGAAGTCTTGAGCCCCTCAGTCTTGTCCGTGAGGACTGGAATGAATTCCTTCCACATTCCTCTTAACATTGGTATGTTGATCTCTTCCCATGAGTCACACATGTTCTTACTGGTTTCTAGAATGGTGATTCATTTCTAGAAGGTCTGTTTACTTTGCCCAAATCCAGGAGCAGAATCCCTATCTGTGGCAGCTATAGCCTTATGAAGTGAATTTCGTCAATATTAGACTTGAAAGTTGAAATGACTCCTTGATCCATGGGCCGCAGAGTGGAGGTTGTGTTAGCACGCATCAGATCAATATTAAATCTCATTGTCCGTCTCTGGGATGAGCAGGTATATTGTCAATGAGCAGTCATATTTTGAAAGGAAACTTTTGATCAGATTAATATAATGAGAAAATTTGAAATATTGCAAGAATTACCAAATTGTGATACAGAGACACAAAGTGAGCCAGTTCTGTTGAGAAAATGATGCAGATAGACATGCTGGATGCTGGACAGCCACAGACCTTGAATTTTAAGAATTAGGGCTTCCAGGTGACACAGTGGTAAAGAAGCCACCTGCAGTGCGGGAGATGCAGGTTCGATCCCTGGGTCGCGAGATCCCCTGGAGGAGGAAATGGCAACCCACTCCAGTATTCTTGCCTGGAGAATCCCATGGACAGAAGAGCCTGGTGTGATACAGCTTGTGGAGTCACAAAGAGTCAGACACGACTGAGCATGCACACACAGCCACGCAATTTCACTTGAGAGGCACAGTAAAGCACGCTATAGTGAGTCAAGGTACGCCTGTACAGTGCACTGCATACTTCAGATTCAAGCAGCAAATATCACAATCCATTTTTGCTCTTTCCCCAATGGATTGTAAGAACCGTAACTGGTCTTTGTACTCCAGTGTCCTTTGTCTGCAGCTTACTCATCTCTTCCACCAAAACACAACAGAAATAAACTCATTTTGCTGTATCCTTAGAAAAGAACTGTCTTCACTTTTTGTTGGCTAGACTTTGTGAAAGAGTAGATGCACTCACTGCCTTTGCACTTCACTCGTTGACCTCTTTCACCTGCCTTCTGCCCCCATCACTGGGCTCTTGACAGTTTATTTCTCAGGGGTTGTAAAAATAATCAGACACAACTTAGCAACTAAAAGAACAATAGCCAAATACAATGAGTCCTTTCCAAGCCTTCTTATAGCAGACATCTCTGAGACATTTCATGCTGCTGACTTTTTTTTTTTTTTTTAAGATTTAATTATTTATTTATTATTATTTTGGGCGGGGGTCAGGTTGGGAAGGGAGGAGGGCAGGCGGGCCACTTCTGTTGGTCTTTCATTTCTCTATTTTCATCTGTCTTTGTTCTTTGGCTCCTGTGGGCCTCCCATCACAGTGGCATCTGTCGTTGCAGAGCGCCGGCTCTGGGCACATGCGCTCCAGAGCTCCGGCTCGGTCATTGGACACATCAGTTCAGCTGCTCCGCGGCACGTGGGATCTTCCCAGGCCAGGGATCGAACTGGCACCCCTTGCACTGCAAGGCGGTGTCCTTACCCACTGGACCACCAGGGGAAGCCCACTGCTAACTTTTTTTTTGTTGGCGGGGGGGTCTCTTTTATTGTGTTTTTATTTATTTATTTTCATCCATCTTTATTTTTTGGCCTGTGTGGGCCTCCCATTGCGGTGGCCTCTCTCACTGCAGACCACTGGCTCTGGGCACATGTGCTCCAGAGCACTGGCTTGTAATTGGAAACAAGGATCCAGCCGCTCTGCAGGATGTGGGATCTTCCCAGGCCAGGGATTGAACCGGTGCCCCTTGCATTGCAAGGCAGACTCTTTACCCACTGGACCACCAGGGAAGCCCCATACTGCTAACTTTTTAAAACTATACCTCACCCCATTGACTTCCATGTTGGTATATTGTTCTCGGCTTTCCTGTTGTTTAAATGATGGCTCTGTCTTTAGTGATTCTCCTATCCTGTAAAAGTTGTTTTTCCAAGTTTATATCACCAACTCTCTTACTTCTGTCTGTGCTCCTAACAAACAATCTCGTTTACTCATGCCTCAGTTGCCATCTCTCAGGTCAGCAGCCTCATTTGTTCCTGAATTGCAGGTTATATTTGCACTACCATTAGAAATGTCCACTTTTGTATCCTGGAGGAATTTAAAAATAGGTAACTAGTGGCTCAGATGGTAAAGAATCCGCCTGTATTGCGGGAGACTTGGGTTCAAGCCCTGGGCGTGGAAGATTCCCCTGGGGAAGGGAAGGGCTATCGTTTCTAGTTTTCTTGCCTTAAGAATTCCATGGCTCATCCATGGGTGGGGTTGCAAAGAGTTGGATACAACTCAGTGATTTTCACTTCACTTCAAGTGAAAATATGATCTTGTCTTTCTGTTTCAAGATACCTACAGCTCCTTTTGTCTTATCGACCCTAATGGCAGAGTGCATGTATTATTTATATTTAGTGTCTTTAAAAACTTTCAATGGTCTTTACCAAATAGGTGATGTGATTTTCATAATTGACTTTATATTTGTTTTAAAAATTGCACGGACTATAGGGTCTAGATAGAGGGGTTTCCAGCATCTTAGAAGTCTGTTACTACTGCAGAAAGCCAGAACCTCTCAGTTTTCTTCAACTTCTCTTATAAGCATGCTACAAAAGGACCTGGTTAGGAAAGAGTTAATTGGGAATTGACTGTTCCTCTTATCTCTGAAAGCAGTCTGGAAACGAGATGGGTAAATGCTCAACTACTTATATTTCAGATCTCTGGCTCCTACAGAGTTTCTCAAAGGCAACAGATGGATCAACTACCTAAAATGAAAGATAATCTAGTGAAAACATAAGTCTAGATCTTTCCTTTCTAATTATATTCACATGTGAAGAGTAGTCACAAAACAGGTATCCATTATATTTTTGAACTGAACATCTAGATTTTATACCATCATTTCAGTGGATTGCCACATTGAATAGTAGTTAAAGGCACAGACTTTGAACTTGAACTTCCTGGATTCAAATTCCAGATCTACTTACTAACCTTATAACCTGTTTCTGTCTTCTCTCACGGCTAACAGAGCTAGTGATAGTATCTGTATCATAGGGATTTGTGAAATTGAATGACTAAATAAATAAATAAAATTTAGAACAGTCTCTGACACAGATTATGAGCTATAAGAATGTTGTTTTTATTATTTGCAGTATAAGAAACCTCCAGTTTATTCTGTACTTCATTTTTCTTCTTGTTACCAACAGCCATCTTCACTTCCTATGCTTTTACACCCAGAGTGTGGTATATACCATAGTTTCAATTTTATTGTAATTTTACGGATTCTTATTTCCATCTTGTCTACGCCCTACCTCATGGACTCTATTTTCTTAGCTTTAACTCACATTTCCAGAGGCAAGTATCAGAATGGCCCATCTCATCCCTCTTTGGACAGAACTTTCCACATTAGGCCACTTCATGGAATGCTTCTAGGCCTTTGGATTATCTGCCTTGAGGGAGTTGCCTCTCTGACTTGACAAGATGCTGTGCTATGATGTGACATATGGCTGTTTAGGAGGATATAGTAAACAGGAAATCTGTATAGAGAGATTTCTCTGTGAAGGACTGTGAGCTGGGGGAACTAAGTGAAATACATGGTTCTCTCCACATGACATACCGTGTTTTGACTGTACACAATGGTAACTGAAAAATCATGATTAACACTTAGTTTTTTTCAGGGGAAGATGTAATTCAGTGAATCAGAAGGCAATGAATGCCATGAGAGGACCAGTAAAAAGGCCTTCAAGATCAAACCATCTTCCAGAACTCAATTTGTGATTCCTAAACTGGGTGGTTTACTGTTTGTTCCCTTTTTTTTTTTTCATTTGTAATATTTAGCTTATGAAGTTAATGTTCCACTGAAATACATAAGAAAGAGCTGTCTGTCTGTTGTCTCTTTAGCTGTTCTTCTAGAACTTTGTTCCTTTGTATGAAAGTAATTTTCTGAAGTGACCGTAAACCATCTAATAGCATTGTCATGACTTTTAGAATATCCTTGGAAGCTTAAGATTGGTATCATTACACTTGCTTTTAATAATATACTTATGATCTGCACTGATAGTAACGTTGCAGTTTTATTTGGATTCTAGTTGGCGGTTAGCTAAAAGTGTAAGTTATCAAAACTTTTTGCTATTTTAGGCTATATCATGTTTGGCTTTTTGAAACTCCGAGTTTAAACAAAGCTGCAAATCATACATTTTGAAGTTTGATTTGAACTATTATTGTGGTGTGGACAGAGTCAGGAATCAGCTTGGGTATAGTTCCCACCCTGCTGTGAGCTTAGGAGATCTAGGGCAAGTTCCTTTATTTCATCTTCATTTCCCACATCTGTAAAATAACTGAGGCAGACTATACAATGTATAAGGTTTCTTACCATTCCAGAAAATCAGTACTTACTCAGCTGCAAGGTCCTGCCACCTAACAACAGTAACGTAAGTCATTTTATGCTGTTTATTTATTTATTTATTTTTTAAAAGATTTATTTATTTATTTATTTATTTATTTGGGGCAGGGGTCGGGTTGGGGAGGGAGGGGAGCGGGCGGGCCACTTCTGTTGGTCTTTCATTTTTCTATTTTCATCTGTCTTTGTTCTTTGGCTCCTGTGGGCCTCCCATCGCAGAGCGCCGGCTCTGGGCACATGCGCTCCAGAGCTCCGGCTCGGTCGGTCCAGCCACTCCGTGGCACGTGGGATCTTCCCAGGCCAGGGATCGAACCGGCGCCCCTTGCACTGCAAGGCGGTGTCCTTACCCACTGGACCACCAGGGGAAGCCCTATGCTGCTTATTAACTTGTGATGATGATCTAGTTCTTTGGGCCAAACTTTGCCAGTTGCTCACGGTATTCAAGTCTATAGAGTGGAAAGAGAACACAAAGGAATGAGAAAGAGTGTTCTTTTAAGGGATTAAAAAACTGTATCGCATGTTTATATTTAGATTGTTTCATTGCTGTCACCTAGGTCTGGAAAATGCATATGATTTATTCCCCCAGCTTAGTCAGTGAAATTATTGGGACTTTAACAGAAGTCACTCAGAGGTAAGTATAGTTTCTGGTATTCATACCTTAGATCTGGCACTAAAGCCTAAATTCTATTTAGGATCACCAGTGATGGAATACCAAATGCCTTTCTATAACTACTTGTAGATATCCACTTTCTTAAAATTAGACTACATACATTTCATATAGACAAATAGCTCTTCTATGTGACTTTAAAAAGTAATGCAAATGCCTATTTTAGGCTATATCATGTTTGGCTTTTTGAAACTCCGAGTTTAAACAAAGCTGCAAATCATACATTTTGAAGTTTGATTTGAACTATTATTGTGGTGTGGACAGAGTCAGGAATCAGCTTGGGTATAGTTCCCACCCTGCTGTGAGCTTAGGAGATCTAGGGCAAGTTCCTTTATTTCATCTTCATTTCCCACATCTGTAAAATAACTGAGGCAGACTATACAATGTATAAGGTTTCTTACCATTCCAGAAAATCAGTACTTACTCAGCTGCAAGGTCCTGCCACCTAACAACAGTAACGTAAGTCATTTTATGCTGTTTATTTATTTATTTATTTTTTAAAAGATTTATTTATTTATTTATTTATTTATTTGGGGCAGGGGTCGGGTTGGGGAGGGAGGGGAGCAGGCGGGCCACTTCTGTTGGTCTTTCATTTTTCTATTTTCATCTGTCTTTGTTCTTTGGCTCCTGTGGGCCTCCCATCGCAGAGCGCCGGCTCTGGGCACATGCGCTCCAGAGCTCCGGCTCGGTCGGTCCAGCCACTCCGTGGCACGTGGGATCTTCCCAGGCCAGGGATCGAACCGGCGCCCCTTGCACTGCAAGGCGGTGTCCTTACCCACTGGACCACCAGGGGAAGCCCTATGCTGCTTATTAACTTGTGATGATGATCTAGTTCTTTGGGCCAAACTTTGCCAGTTGCTCACGGTATTCAAGTCTATAGAGTGGAAAGAGAACACAAAGGAATGAGAAAGAGTGTTCTTTTAAGGGATTAAAAAACTGTATCGCATGTTTATATTTAGATTGTTTCATTGCTGTCACCTAGGTCTGGAAAATGCATATGATTTATTCCCCCAGCTTAGTCAGTGAAATTATTGGGACTTTAACAGAAGTCACTCAGAGGTAAGTATAGTTTCTGGTATTCATACCTTAGATCTGGCACTAAAGCCTAAATTCTATTTAGGATCACCAGTGATGGAATACCAAATGCCTTTCTATAACTACTTGTAGATATCCACTTTCTTAAAATTAGACTACATACATTTCATATAGACAAATAGCTCTTCTATGTGACTTTAAAAAGTAATGCAGAGAACTGCAAAGTAACTTCCTGTAAATTATCCCCAGTGGAAACTGTTTGGAAGTATTTTTACCCATTCTTAAGCTAGCTATAGACATTAGGTACCATGACTCATTTTATTAAATAATTACTAGATACTACATATTTATTTGTTTACTTCCTTATACCCTGTTTCTCTGTGAAAAGGATTGAAGTCGTTCAGGCAGTGGCTAGTGTCCCTTTGTCAGGGGTGTTATGAAAGGACTCCTGCAGTTGGGTGGATTCAGTGACTACAAGAATCCCTTCTGCTTCTAATTCAGTGATGATAATAAACTCACTGATGGGTTGCTTTCTGGATAATAAGATCCTCTGACTCCCTGTCCATTTATTAGATAAGAAAACCAGAGCTAAAAGTAACTTTCTATAACTTTTTTTTGCAGTTTTTCTTCTTTTTTTTGGACACTTCTATTGGACTTTCATTTGTTTCCATATTTTGTTCTTTGGCCTGTGTGCGCCTCCCGTCACAGTGGCCTCTCTTGCTGCAAAGCACTGGCTCTGGGCGCATGTCCTCCAGAGCTCTGGCTTGGTAGTTGGACATGTCAGTCCAGAGCACGTGGGATCTTCCCAGGGCAGGGATCAAACTGGCACTCCTTGCACTGAGAGGCGGTGTCCTTACCACTGGACCACCAGGGAAGCCCCGAAAAATGACTTTCTAAAATATGTGTTAATAGCGTCATACAGACTATGTATCTATAGGCTATCACTATGGACTTTCAAAAATGCCATTGCTTTACCAGTAACCAAAACTAACAAAATCAGGTGTACTATTATTAATGTCCATTTGTGAAATGTAAGCTAAAATTAGATAACATTTTTCATCCATAAAATAAACAGCGGCTTTCAAAAAGAAAATTTTTGATGCTCATAGATCTGAAGTTAAGAAGTTCTGATATACTGCAAGTGGGAATATAAATTCATATAATTCTTTTGGAAGATAATTCTATTATATTCTTGAATAGCCTTAATGTTAATATGTTGAGTTAATGTTTATACTTCTGGTAATCCATTTGAATGAAAAACCCTGCAGACAGAAAATATGCAAGGACAATCACTTTGTCAGTATTATGTATTATACTAAAAAATACACAATTATAGGGAAATGCAGTAAGTGGTGACTCTTCTACATGGTTAAAAATTATGCAGTGATTAGTAGTTGCTAATCTCATATCTTCTCATGCATTTCCTGCATTCTGGAATACTTCAGTGTGATTTATCTCCGGCACTTTGTAATGAACACTCTTATTCTTTATTTGTAGCTAGGTCCAGCTAGCTTAGTACCTGGTATATGACAGGCACTTGATACATTTTGTTTTACTTAGGTGGAGTTGGCAAAACAGAATGTTAACACAATGGTATGAGGTCATACGTAAAATATGATTTTAATGATTTAAAAATATAGGAGAGGCTACAGAAGGGGGCTTTAGTCTACTGAAAGCGCCAAAAATGTGTTCTTTACACAAATTTACAATGATGACTATAGGAGAGGCTACAGAAGGGGCTTAGTCTACTAAAGTAGCTTTTGGACCTTTTTGGTTTCATTTGTTTCCATATTTTGTTCTTTGGCCTGTGTGCCTCCGTCACAGTGGCCTCTCTTGCTGCAAAGCACTGGCTCTGGGCGCATGTCCTCCAGAGCTCTGGCTTGGTAGTTGGACATGTCAGTCCAGAGCACGTGGGATCTTCCCAGGGCAGGGATCAAACTGGCACTCCTTGCACTGAGAGGCGGTGTCCTTACCACTGGACCACCAGGGAAGCCCCGAAAAATGACTTTCTAAAATATGTGTTAATAGCGTCATACAGACTATGTATCTATAGGCTATCACTATGGACTTTCAAAAATGCCATTGCTTTACCAGTAACCAAAACTAACAAAATCAGGTGTACTATTATTAATGTCCATTTGTGAAATGTAAGCTAAAATTAGATAACTTTTTTCATCCATAAAATAAACAGCGGCTTTCAAAAGAAAATTTTTGATGCTCATAGATCTGAAGTTAAGAAGTTCTGATATACTGCAAGTGGGAATATAAATTCATATAATTCTTTTGGAAGATAATTCTATTATATTCTTGAATAGCCTTAATGTTAATATGTTGAGTTAATGTTTATACTTCTGGTAATCCATTTGAATGAAAAACCCTGCAGACAGAAAATATGCAAGGACAATCACTTTGTCAGTATTATGTATTATACTAAAAAATACACAATTATAGGGAAATGCAGTAAGTGGTGACTCTTCTACATGGTTAAAAATTATGCAGTGATTAGTAGTTGCTAATCTCATATCTTCTCATGCATTTCCTGCATTCTGGAATACTTCAGTGTGATTTATCTCCGGCACTTTGTAATGAACACTCTTATTCTTTATTTGTAGCTAGGTCCAGCTAGCTTAGTACCTGGTATATGACAGGCACTTGATACATTTTGTTTTACTTAGGTGGAGTTGGCAAAACAGAATGTTAACACAATGGTATGAGGTCATACGTAAAATATGATTTTAATGATTTAAAAATATAGGAGAGGCTACAGAAGGGGGCTTTAGTCTACTGAAAGCGCCAAAAATGTGTTCTTTTACACAAATTTCCTGTGCTGTTCTACAGAGGAAGATGAAGTAGGCTCCAAGTGATGACTCGGGTCTAGGTGGAGGGGAAGAGAGCCTTGTGGAGTACTGAAAGGGAGTATGTTTTAAGAAGCTGTTTAACATAAGGAAGTTTGCTTAATCTTACTGTCTTGACTGTGTACTCTGTAGAATAAAGATAGAAGTAAGTGATTTCAAAGCTCTTTTATGAGAATGTGATAGGGAAGGGGAGGGGAGAAAAATCTTTTTTATTTGAAACAGTTCTGATATCTTAATGTGGTAAGAACAAGTACTAAAATCATACAGCAAATCTGTTTCTCTTCCCTTGCTAGGTCTCATTTGATTGTGGTGGACTTGGAAAGGAAATTCTTTTCGTGAGTGAGTGAGTGTGTGTGTTAAATTACTAAAATTTGGATTTTACTTGTTGGAGCAGCCTGTACTCACTAATATAGTATCAAGCAATATTTTTAGTAAGGCTTACAAGTCTTTGGATATTGTTTTCAGTAGATAATGATATCTTTCTTTGAAAGTACTTTGAGATAAATTCAGCCATTCATTGATAGCGATGGCCCCTGGCCTGCCTGCATCATTGAGTCGGATTCTAGAATTTCAATTGATATTTTTAAAGTGATTCTAACACAGTGTATTTTCCAGTCTGCTGAACAGAACGAGAATATTTTCCTTTTTCTTTGACTAAACAGAATCTCTTGCCCTTTCATCCATTTGTTTCTAGGATACTGCTCTTTAAAACCTTGTACAAATGCTATACAGTCCAAACCAAACTCAGGCTGGGCCCAGCCAACCGTGGAATGTACCAATCTGTGTCTGAGGGGAAGAAACCCATAGTCACTTTCACTCATAAAAGAATGCACAGGGTCCCTGGTCCATAGCATTTATGGCATCCTGTTTATCCATTCGGATCGGCTAGATCTGCTTCCTGATAGCAATGTCCTTGTCCATTTTCTCAATGGCTTCTAACTGTCCCCAGAAATTTCTTTCCTTTCAATCTCCTTGTTCATATTTGAAGTGCACACTGGAGGTTATATTTAAAAAATTTTTTGATTTAAAGAAATAGGAGAGGCTACAGAAGGGGGCTTTAGTCTACTGAAAGCGCCAAAAATGTGTTCTTTTACACAAATTTCCTGTGCTGTTCTACAGAGGAAGATGAAGTAGGCTCCAAGTGATGACTCGGGTCTAGGTGGAGGGGAAGAGAGCCTTGTGGAGTACTGAAAGGGAGTATGTTTTAAGAAGCTGTTTAACATAAGGAAGTTTGCTTAATCTTACTGTCTTGACTGTGTACTCTGTAGAATAAAGATAGAAGTAAGTGATTTCAAAGCTCTTTTATGAGAATGTGATAGGGAAGGGGAGGGGAGAAAAATCTTTTTTATTTGAAACAGTTCTGATATCTTAATGTGGTAAGAACAAGTACTAAAATCATACAGCAAATCTGTTTCTCTTCCCTTGCTAGGTCTCATTTGATTGTGGTGGACTTGGAAAGGAAATTCTTTTCGTGAGTGAGTGAGTGTGTGTGTTAAATTACTAAAATTTGGATTTTACTTGTTGGAGCAGCCTGTACTCACTAATATAGTATCAAGCAATATTTTTAGTAAGGCTTACAAGTCTTTGGATATTGTTTTCAGTAGATAATGATATCTTTCTTTGAAAGTACTTTGAGATAAATTCAGCCATTCATTGATAGCGATGGCCCCTGGCCTGCCTGCATCATTGAGTCGGATTCTAGAATTTCAATTGATATTTTTAAAGTGATTCTAACACAGTGTATTTTCCAGTCTGCTGAACAGAACGAGAATATTTTCCTTTTTCTTTGACTAAACAGAATCTCTTGCCCTTTCATCCATTTGTTTCTAGGATACTGCTCTTTAAAACCTTGTACAAATGCTATACAGTCCAAACCAAACTCAGGCTGGGCCCAGCCAACCGTGGAATGTACCAATCTGTGTCTGAGGGGAAGAAACCCATAGTCACTTTCACTCATAAAAGAATGCACAGGGTCCCTGGTCCATAGCATTTATGGCATCCTGTTTATCCATTCGGATCGGCTAGATCTGCTTCCTGATAGCAATGTCCTTGTCCATTTTTCTCAATGGCTTCTAACTGTCCCCCAGAAATTTCTTTCCTTTCAATCTCCTTGTTCATATTTGAAGTGCACACTGGAGGTTAGACCCTCCTTTAAAGATGCACGACTTTTAGAGCTCATTTTCGGTTGGGTTCCCATAGACGGTGGCTTCAGAGTTCAAGTAGTCAACAACCTTTTAGTCCATGTTTATGGTTTCTTGGTTATTAAAGTTCCATCAAAATAGTAGTCAGTTCCATGTGTAATAATGAGGGGTTTAGAGCAAGATCTGTTTCTTTTGTTTCTTTCTCTGTACCTAATGGCAGCTACCTTCCATCTGTGGTTAGGACATAAGTTAATACCGGTAATCTGATCTTTACCACAGACTGACTTATCTGCCTCTTACTGCGCCCAACACTTCTATGTCTTATCTCTTTCTTTTTTGGGTCTAAAAGTATTTGGCCTATTCAACCCTTTGACCCTTTCATGCCCTTTGACTCCTCAAGATTTCTAGTTCTCCTTGAGATTCTCTATATTCCCCTTTCCTTGCAAACTGGCTGATGATATTCCAAGTCCATTTTCTTCTTCTGCCTTGTCAAGGGCAGCCAGTAACATCAGGCACACACCATGGCTAGTTTTCTGACATCTTTTCCTTTATCCATCGCCTTGGAAATCAGTTGATCTGCTGTGACATATAGGGGTCCCAGGCTTAGTATCCCTGCCTCCCACTGCAGACCTGCTGCATTCATGCCACGCCAGTTTTTTAGTGTTTTGTTAATGCAGCATCTAAATTCAAGTTATTGATAACTGCATTAGGATGAGAAGAAACAACTGTAGACCTCAAGCACAGTGTCTAAAAGTATATGTATTATTATTTTGGGGGGAGGGGTGGGTTGGGGGAGGAGGGGGGCAGGCGGACCACTTCTATTGGTCTTTCATTTATCTATTTTCATCCGTCTTTGTTCTTTGACCCGTGTGGGCCTCCCATCGCAGTGGCCTCTGTTGTCGCAGAGCACTGGCTCTGGAGCGCTCTGGCTTGGTAATTGGACACATTGGTCCAGCCGCTCCACAGTACGTGGGATTTTCCCAGGCCAGGGGTCGAACTGGCGCCCCTTGCACTGCAAGGTGGTGTCCTTACCCACTGGACCACCAGGGAAGCCCCGAAAGTATATGTATTATTAAAGTAAATTTAGTGTATTAGTAAATATAAAAAAATATATATTAGTAAAAATTGTTGAAATCAGTTAATTCTATGGCTTTCAATTTCCATGGTTACAGTTCTACCTACTTAGGTGAGCATTCTTTGGTCCTCAGCATCTTTGAATGGAAAGGGCAATTAGGTAATCTCTAGGTTCCTATCAATTCTAAATTTCTGCAATTTTGAGGACAGGCCATGTATAGAACAGTTTCTAGAAAATACCTGGATGAAAAATTTCCAAATATTTTAAGCATAGATTTTTCACAAGTTCATTTAAAGAGAACATGTGTACTATACTACTTACAAACCTATTTGTGATTTGAATATTGTGAAAAGGACATAATTCTAATTTAGTTCAGGGGGAAATAATGTAATGCATGTGCTATGAATGCTGTATAATTCCAATCATAATTTTAAATGATTGGAAAACTGTTTTCTAAGAGGCAATTTGAATTGTTAATTTTGAGTGTAAGTTTTTAAATATATTTCTCTACATAGAATTCTTCTTGTATTTATTATATATTTTATAATTCTTGGTATTCGGCTTTCCATCAAGAACATAAGTAGCATATTGTTACTCTAGGGGTGAAAGAGTTCATCTGCCCATTTGTCTCCAATAATAAAAATGAGTATGATTCAAGAATGTTAAAGGTGATAAAGAAAGTAAATGGTTTAAAATTTGTGTCATAATTCAGAAGGTTCAGCCTCTCAACCTCAGTGCTAATGACATTTGGGGCCAGATAGTTGTTCTGGGAGACTGTCCTGTGCACACGGTGTCATGTTTAGCAGCATCCCCGACCTCTGCCTACTGGATGCCAGTTGTAACAATGAAAAATGGGACACAGACATCGCACCCAGTGAAAGTCATTGTTTTACACGTAGATCTCTGGTTATTTACAAAGTAAGCTTCCTTTAGGACACTGCAAACTTCTCAGATATCTAAGTTGGTTCTTATGGAACTTGAAATCTGTATTTTCTTGATGCTGAAAAGCTTTATCATCCTTTTGCTTCCTCCAACACAGGAATGATTACTTCCTCTCACATAGATTTAGGGTCATCATCCACTCAGATTTAAAAGCAATGGGTTAGCAGCCCAGCTAGCTCAGTCGGTAGAGCATGAGACTCTTAAAAGCAATGGGTTTGTGTCAGTTTCCATAATGGCTTTGTCATGATTAGCATCAGACTCGCTAATCTCGACTTTTAGGTCAAAGGCTGACTTGATTACCAAACTGGGCAATGTGCCCAGCTCTGCCTCAGTTCACTCCTACCCCAGTGCCTAGGGATCACGTCACCTCTGTTGCTGTTGTTGGGTAAGTTAACTGCTAGACACTCAGTTCCTGATTATTTGGAAAAGCAATAGAGCCCACATTAGTATCTATTAAAATGTGTACATTTACTTCCAAAAATAATGCAGAATGATCCCTTCAGAAATTTATCTGCACTTTTCTTCCCATGAAAACCATAGGCAACCACTGCAATATATTTGCATGCTGTGATGATCTAAGTCAGAGCACATCCACCCCCTGTTCGGGAAACAGTAGGCTTGTCCAGAGATCAGAGGTGGTGACTGAAGTAGAGCACGTGTGTATTATATGTTCAAGAAAGATCAAGAGTCTAGGCCAATCCAAAGTGACATCCCCGTGCCTCCACCAACTTTTAGCAATGGAAGAAATCTGTAACAGTGGTAAAGACAAGAGGAAGAATCCCCCCCATAGGTTGGACTCGATCTCAGTAAAACATCTAGAAAAGCTGAACAAGGGTTACATAGCCCACCACCTGGAGATTTCTGCTGGGGACCATGTTTGTTGTTGACTTAATGGACAAAACGAAAGGTTTCTGAAAATTTCTTAGTTTGGAGAGAAAGTGCCGTAGTTTATCAGCCTTGACCATCCCTATCTTCTCATATGTTTATTTTGGGGAAAAAAAAAGAGAAAATCCCACTTTGCCAATTCCTAATATTTAAACTTGAAAACATTCCCATAAGACATTCGGAAGACTTTTAGACAAGTCCTTGCCCCAGGCGGGGGTGACAGGTCCCCCCGGGCCTGAGCTCTGCCTGGTCCCAAGGGGCGGAATGGAACTTGGGGTGGGCTGCCGACCACGACAGGGTCTCTGGAGGACCTGCGGGCCACCTTGGGGCGGCCCATCCCCGTCCCCCGAGGCCCCCAGAAGTCCTCCCCACACTGGTCCTGCTGGGACCCTCGGAGCCCTTGCAGGCGGCGGGCCCCTTTAAGGGCGGGCCGGCCGGGGGGCGGGCGCCCCGCAGCTGCGGCCCGAGCCATTGGCCCTGGGCGGGCGGGCTGCAGAGCTCCTCCCACCACGAGGCCGCCCGGGCCGCAGGTGCACTGCAAGCCATGGCGGCCCTCGTGACCCGCCCGGAGCTCGTGGGCCATACCCCGGGGCAGGTAAGAGGAGGCGGAAGGGGAGGCAGCTGCGTTTATAACAGCGCGTGGGCCGCGGCGCGGACCCCTCCCGGAGCACAGCCCCGCCGAGCGCCCGCCAGCTGGTCGCGGGGACGGCCCTGGGCCCACTGCGGGGCGCGCGGCAGCCCCGGCCGCCTCCTAGGGCCCCCGGGCGCTCGCCTGGCCCCCTCGAGGGCCGTGCTCGCTCACCTCGGAGGGGAGGCTCGAGGAGGAAGGGGACCCGGCCGTGGCCCTCTGGCCTGAGTCACCCCCTCGAGCCCTTGACGCTCGCCCAGCCCACCCACACCTTCCGGGCCCCGGACCACGGGTGGGGCGACCCGGGGGCACGACGTCGTGGGCTGGCGACTGGATCAAACTGGAGCGACAGGCTTTGGTTTTCGCGTGAATACTGTATAGAAAAGTGGAGTTCATACGTTTCTCTTTGAATATAGAAACTTATGTTCACCATATTGAATATGAGAAAGTTGATCTTTAGGCCTCTTGTCTGCACAATTTGGGTGTATTTTTTGGAGTGTCTTTGCAAGTCCTGGACCCCCAAACGGGCGGGCAGGACTGCCGCCATTGGCGGGAAAAGGCGCTGCTTCCTCACACGGCCTCCCACCCTCCTCGGAAATTCTTTCTGTGCCCCCACCCTATCCCGGCCCCTTTGGGGGGCACCTTATTTATCGTCCCTTCAGCAGAAGCTCAGAACGGTTTTTTGTGACTTTTTTTTTTTTTTTTAGATAATAATGAAAGACGGTTTGCAGCACGCTAGGAAGGAAGCCTAAACAAAATCCCAACCCAGCCAAGAAAGCAAGGCGAGCTGGCGTTGGCTGTTTTCTTACTGTTTCATGTCTGGCTAAATGTGAGAGGGAAACCTCTGGGCGGTGCCAAGTTTTGTACACAGGAGAATGTTCTGTGGAGTCCAGTCTCCTTCTCCTTAGTCCTTAATAACAAGCTTTCCGAACCGATTTATTACCAGTTAGAAATGGACCGTGTTTAAGAGGCTTTTATAATTATTTCAAAATGGAAGCACCTATTTAAACTCGGGAAAAACAGCATTTGGGGGTGCGTGATTAGGCGGAGCTGAGGACAATGATGGAGCAGTTAGTACATAACTAGCTGTGGCTTCCCATCTTAAAAGATCCCGAAGCCCCTACCGAATCCTTTGTGTGTGTTGGGAGAGCAGCTCGCTCTTTTCACCAGGTGGAGCTGCTTAAAGCCCTGGCTCCTGGGGAAACTGGAGGCAGCAAGTGCACCGTGAGGGCACAAGCCCGCTCAGCTGCTACTGATTGTCCCCGCGGCTCCCCGTGATAAGGGTGACATCAATAACAGCTCACTAAATGCAGGAGCGATTCGCTTTAAGCACTGCAGCACCTGCTGTTACTAATTAAGGGTTTAGCCTGCCACAGATTGCAAATGGAAACCCAACGTTTTAAAAATGGCAGAGAGCAGAGTGCCCTGCTTGTTACTGCGATCTCAGAAATCCGAGTGGGTGAAGAGCCTTGGTGACCATGGTGTCACATTGTAGAAACTGCCCACACGTAACAGAGCTACAACAGGGTATAGAAGTGTTTAATCCCTGAGTGCTGGAATTGAATGCTTTTTATTTTGTCTCCGGACTGCTTTGAATTTTCCAGCCTCCCATAATGGATATGCATTGCTTTTGTTAAAACAGTGCAGTAAACAGTTCAGATTGGAAAAAGTTTCCTCCAAAGGAAGCCCAGCATCAGTTCAAGTCGTGGTGCTCACAGGAAAAGCTTAGAGGTCCTAAAGGCCATTTTTCAGAGCTGAATATACAGGAACGTTTTATTCATTTTCCTTTTATTCGTATCAGTGGCTCCTCATCCCCTGTGCTCATATCACACCACTCCCGAGATATTTCTAACTGCATAAATATTCACATTTTCACTGATTAGAAGCTCTTCAGCTAATTTGAGTTACTTGGGGACAGTGGGGCAGTGTTCTGTCTGATTAGGAACGTTCCTTGTGTGCTAATTTTGTGGGACAGGAAAGGAAGCCTTTGCCAGGTGAGCAGATCAGCTCTTCCCAGAGATGCTTTATTTCCTGTGCCTTCATGTCCTGCCTATATGGCGTCGAAGGGCTGGTGAGGGGTACTTCACTTCTTCATCCCTTTCAGGATCTCTTTCCACCTCTCCGCACTTTGTCTCCAGGACCTGGCCTTCGAGGCCTGCTCTTGACTTTCCTCCACAAAACTAGCTGAGTGATTCCGGAGAATTTGGATTTGGGCCTCCAAGCTGCATATTGCGGTGAGAAGCCCTAGGAGCTAACCAGGAAAGGATTCAAGTTAGTAACTGATATGAATCATTTAAAACGTTACCTCTGTTACTTGTGGCTCAGATAATGCAGACAGCAGTTTGGCTTGGGGCTGTTTTCAGTGTGTGATGGAGACACATTTTCCTTCTAATTCTGCCGCTCCGTCCCCTGTTTCCCCATCCGATTGATTTGATGGGTTCTGTGTTCAGATGTGGTGTTCCCAGAGAACAGAGGGCAGTACCTACCACATGCAGGACACTGTACAAACCTTCTTCCTTGTAGCAGTCTTGTGATGTAATATTAGCCCCCAGATGGAAAATCACGCAAGTATCTTACCCAGAGCCGCTGGTTCAGTGGCTGAACAGGACAGCAGATGCTGTTCCGTCCACCTCAGAAGCCTTTGCCCTCTTCTGCAAACTGTGTCAAGCTGTATATTTTATATATATATATATATATATATATATATATAAACACATAAATATGGAGTCCAGGAAAATGGTACTAATGAACCTATTTGTAGGTCAGGAACAGAGATACAGATGTAGAGAAGTAACTTGTGCACATGAAGGAGAAAGGAGAACAGGGACAAATTGAGAGAGTCGCGTTGCCATATGCACACTGCCGTGTGTGCACTAGCTAGTGGAACCTGCTGTGCTCCTGCTGTGTGTGCACTAGCTAGTGGAGCCTGCTGCAGAGCCTCGGGGACTGAACTTGGTGCTCCGTGATGACCCAGGGGAGTGGGATGCAGGGTGCGTAGGGGGAGCATCAAGAGCATGGGGACATATTTGTACATGTAGCTTATTCACATTGTTGTACAGCAGAGACTGACACAACATTGTAAAGCAATTACCCTCCAATTTTAAAAAAAGATCAGTAATACCTTTAACAGAATTGAGGCTTAGCCACTATTTTCCCTGTGTTCCAAGGATTAAAAGCCATACTTTCTTATGAGCAGAAGATAAAAAAAAAAAAAAAAAAAAAAAGGCTCTTGGAATGTAAGCCCCATGAAGGCAAAGAGTTTGCTATATTCGTCTTGAATTCCCAGCACAGCATCTGCCCTGGAGTAGGGGCTCAGTAAACACCTGTGGTGAGAGAGCTTAGACATCAAATATATTGAAACAGATGCATAGAAGTGGCAGGAGGTATTAAAGGTTAAAAGAAAATAAACTTTTCTACTAGAAAGGTTTGCAAGTGATTCATAGACCAGAACCTCCTGGTTTATATGTGTTTTTTTTTTAGCGTAATGGTGATTGGAGCTACCTTTATTCTCAAGAGTCTCAGTTTGGAAGGTAAATTGAATGGTCACCCCATCTATAGCAGGCACATTATTTTTGGACATTCTTGGGTTGCTTCAGTTAACCTGGTTAATTACAAAAAATACAGTCCTTTTAGGACCCCTTGTTAATGACTGTTTCACTGTTTGGCATTTGCTTCACAAGGGAATGTGATGTACTGTGCGTAGTGGCACCGTCGTGTCTGACTCTTTGCGACCCCATGGGCTGCAGCCCACCAGGCTCCTCTGTCCATGGAGATTCTCCAGGCACAAATATTGGAGTGGGTCGCCATGCCCTTCTCCAGGAGATCTTCCTGACCCAGGGATCGAACCCAGGTCTCCCCCCTTGGAGGTGGATTCTTTACTGTCTGAGCCACCAGGGAAGCCCAGGGATTGTAATGGTTAGAAGAAACCCTGTGCCCAGTGGAGCTCCCCAGACAGTCTTCACTCAGAAACATCACCGTGGCTTAGAGTCCCACGCTGCTGCAAGTACTCCTCAAAATGAAGAATGTTTACAAAATTGAAAGGAAACACTCTAGAAGGGTCCTGATAGTCTCTAACATAGAAATTCCAGACTTCCAAACTCATGTGAGAGGCTTAGGCTCTCTTCGTAGAATGTGGAAGGACATGAAACTGGTGACATGGGTTAATCTTAGGCTTTAAAAGGCCATGCTAAGGAGTTTAAATTTTTATTCTGTCTAAAATAGGGTGGGGCCGGTGAGTGGTACTGGCTCACGATGATGCCTGAGCACATCTGTCGGCATTCCAGCCTCCGTGGTCTCCATGACAGAAGATGCTCAACAGTGCGCTGACGCCTTCAGCAAGGAAAGATCGCTGAAAAGACAAAAGAGCCAGGGGTGGGAGCGCTCCTCTCAATAAAAGTCCAAGGAAACATACATTTGTAACAACCAAATGCAGTGCATAATCATTAATAGGATCTTGATTTGAACAAGATCTGAACATTAAAAAAAAATTCCATGGGAAAGCTTGAAATTTAGAAAGCAGACGGAATCAAATTGCCACTAAAGCTAAAGTAAGGGGAAAAAAACCCACTGAAGTAGTTTAAAAACATGGATAAAATAAGAAATGCCCAGGTAAAACAATTCTAGTGATAGTCCAGGCAGAATATTAGCAGAAATAAAGATGAAATGAGTCTGGGGGCGCTCCCGTTATAAGGAATTAGCCTTTTGTGGAACCTCTGGGCCAGCTGGGGCCCTGGAGATTTTTACTGGGTACTCTGCCCCCTTCACTTCCACTGCAGCCAAAGCAATTGGACTGATAAGTCAAGAGTCAAACCCAGGCACTGCTCTTTCTATTAAAAAAAACGAACTGTACATGGGAGACAGCCTCCTTGTATTGGTAGTTTTCCAGATGTCTAGAGCTGACAAGAATGGAAGGACAGGCAGCTCTCTACCCAGGAGGGAAATAAGCCACAGTGCTTGGTTTTCGGAGTAGAGCCTGACATTATTTTGACAAATAGCCAGTCCAGCCTCTTCACTGTCCAGCCTTTCCTCCAGGCTGGAAGGAGGAGTAGTCCCTCCTACTCATATCAAACCCACAGTTGGTGGTTCCTTTAAGAGAAACAGGAACTGAGGAAGCCGACTGCCCCCGCTATAGGGGAAACTGCTTGTACTTGTCAGCTGAGTCCTTGATTCTTATTTATGTTTGGATAACCAAGGATGACAGACAACTCTACCAAGGTAGATGATAAAGTGAAAAAAAAAAAAAAAAAAAGTGAAAGTCAAGTTGTGTCCCACTCTTTAGGACCACATGGACAAGCCATGGAATTCTCCAGGCAAGCGTGCTAAAGTGGGTAGCCTTTCTCTTCTTCATGAGATCTTTTCAACTCAGGGATTGAACCCAGGTCTCCCACATTGGAAGCAGATTCTTTAACATCTGAGCTACAGGGGAAGCCCAAGATTCCTGGAGTGGGTAGCCTATTCCTTCTGCAGAGGATCTTCCTGACCCAGAAATCGAACCGGTGTCTCCTGTATTGCAGGTGCATTCTTAACCAACCGAGCTACCAGGGAAGCCCCCTAGATGATAAAGAGGATAGGAAAAACTTTAAATTTATTAAATTAATAAATAAATTTCTAATTTGCATTTTTAGAGGGGACATTGTATCCTACAAACAGATGACCATGATAAATTATCAAAGGAGAGAAAAAATCATAGAAATGAGCAATTCACATTAACTGAAATTGTAGAAACATTTACAAGGACTAAAGCCTGAGCTAGTGATATGAACAATAAACTTAAGGCAGTCTCTCAGAAGTTGAGACATGAAGGATCAATTGAGCTATGATTTGGAATCCTCTGGGCCAGCTGGGGCCCTGGAGATTTTACTGGGTACTCTGCCCCTTCACTTCCACTGCAGCCAAAGCAATTGGACTGATAAGTCAAGAGTCAAACCCAGGCACTGCTCTTTCTATTAAAAAACGAACTGTACATGGGAGACAGCCTCCTTGTATTGGTAGTTTTCCAGATGTCTAGAGCTGACAAGAATGGAAGGACAGGCAGCTCTCTACCCAGGAGGGAAATAAGCCACAGTGCTTGGTTTTCGGAGTAGAGCCTGACATTATTTTGACAAATAGCCAGTCCAGCCTCTTCACTGTCCAGCCTTTCCTCCAGGCTGGAAGGAGGAGTAGTCCCTCCTACTCATATCAAACCCACAGTTGGTGGTTCCTTTAAGAGAAACAGGAACTGAGGAAGCCGACTGCCCCCGCTATAGGGGAAACTGCTTGTACTTGTCAGCTGAGTCCTTGATTCTTATTTATGTTTGGATAACCAAGGATGACAGACAACTCTACCAAGGTAGATGATAAAGTGAAAAAAAAAAAAAAAAAAGTGAAAGTCAAGTTGTGTCCCACTCTTTAGGACCACATGGACAAGCCATGGAATTCTCCAGGCAAGCGTGCTAAAGTGGGTAGCCTTTCTCTTCTTCATGAGATCTTTTCAACTCAGG
This sequence comes from Tragulus kanchil, assembly GCA_022376925.1. Taxonomy (NCBI): domain Eukaryota; kingdom Metazoa; phylum Chordata; class Mammalia; order Artiodactyla; family Tragulidae; genus Tragulus; species Tragulus kanchil. Next base: position 66,857,131 of record JAIOJX010000003.1, on the reverse strand, counting down.
GATTGAACCCAGGTCTCCCACATTGGAAGCAGATTCTTTAACATCTGAGCTACAGGGGAAGCCCAAGATTCCTGGAGTGGGTAGCCTATTCCTTCTGCAGAGGATCTTCCTGACCCAGAAATCGAACCGGTGTCTCCTGTATTGCAGGTGCATTCTTAACCAACCGAGCTACCAGGGAAGCCCCCTAGATGATAAAGAGGATAGGAAAAACTTTAAATTTATTAAATTAATAAATAAATTTCTAATTTGCATTTTTAGAGGGGACATTGTATCCTACAAACAGATGACCATGATAAATTATCAAAGGAGAGAAAAAATCATAGAAATGAGCAATTCACATTAACTGAAATTGTAGAAACATTTACAAGGACTAAAGCCTGAGCTAGTGATATGAACAATAAACTTAAGGCAGTCTCTCAGAAGTTGAGACATGAAGGATCAATTTAGGATGTCTAGCATCGAAGAGATGATTTCCAAGGACAAAGACAGCAGAGGGAAGTAAATGACCAAAGAAGTAATAGAAGGGAATTTCCAGAGCTGGGGATCCATCGAGTGTCAAGTGAACTGGGTAATAAGATCCATACCCCAGACGCATCCTAGAAAACGGAATCCACAGCATGAGAGAAAAGCACTGAAAGAAATAAAAAGCAGCTTTTTCTTTTCATCAGCAACTCTGGATGCACGAAGAAAATGGCCCAGTATCTTCAGAGTTTGGAGATAAAGAGATTCTAACTTGTAGGAGTATGTTGACTAGGAAACTAGCACTGAATTGTGAGTCCTAATGCCCCTTAAAGAACATAAATAAGGGATTTAGCTCTCAAAACATTGTAGGAGCAACAGGAAGGAAAAAGGAAAATTTGATCAGTCTAACAGAAAGCTTTGGAAAAAAGAAACAAAATTATGGTAAATGGGAAACCTGAGGTAACACATGAAATGAGTAAGACCATTTCATGTTAAGTTCTAAATGTTTCACAATTAATATTAATTATATTATATTGATTGCCTTATTTAATTAGCTCATGTTCATTAGCTAGTGCCATTAATGTAATTACTTATTAGAAACAGTAATTATATTAAAAACAAATTTGATGGAAAAACTAAAAAATTCAAATATATATTATTTACAAAATTCATACAAAATCAAAATGATATAGAAAGCCTCAGAATACAGGGATGCTAAAAACTAAGTGCTGTATATATCAGAAAAAAAATAAATTTTCAGGGGAAAGTGTTAAAAAGGACAGTGCTCTATCTTATATATATAGTTTATTCTTGATATAATTATCACTATATGTGTTAACACTAAACAAAAATCACTATATAATACTAAGTATTACAGTTATGTGTTTGTGTGAATATATGTAATAGTTAGGAACCTTTGTGTACCTTATCCGTAGTTATAAATAGAATCTATAGTTAGAAAATCTCTCTGTAGTTAGAATCTATAGTTAGAGTAAGTTGACAAATCATAATTAAGGAATATTTTATACATCTGATTCATACAATGAAGATCAAGTAGACCTAAAATGAGAAAGCAGTGAACAAGTATAATCTGAAAGCTGTGTAGAGGCTTTTTTTTTTTTTAAACCTTTATTTTGCTTGTAACTTTTACAGAGTTTTGTTGTTTACAGATATGTATGTTCCCAGATTAGTCATATGTATATCCCCCCTTCCCACCCCTCCCAACCATCACACAGCACCCCTGAAGGATCTCCTTTTCTCACAGAGCAATGACTAGAGCTATTTTCTTCACTTATGATAGTACAGGCCTTCATACTACTTCCTTTACGCCTCCCACCCTCTGTTCGTTCCCCACAATGTCCATATGTCCACTGTCCATGTCTGTCTTTCTGTCGCTTCCCTGCATGCGCCATCATCACCATCCTACTAGATTCCGTATATATGTGTTAATATACTGTATTTGTCCTTCTCTTTCTGACTGACTTCACTTTTGATGATACGTTCTAGATCCAGCCACCTCATTAGGGCTGATTCTTCTGCATTTCTCTTTACAGCTGTGTAGTATTCCATTATATGTATGTCCCAGAGCTTTTGGATCCATTCGTTCGTCCATGGGCATCTAGGTTGCTTCCATGTTCTAGCTATTGTATAGAGAGCTGCAATGAACATTGGGGTACAGGTGCTTCTTTCAGTTTTGATTTCATCAGGGTATAAGCCTAAGAGTGGGATTGCTGGGTCGTATGGTGCTTCTGTTTTTAGTTTTTTTAAGAAATCTCCAGACTGTCTTCCATAGCGGCTGTATCAATTTACATTCCCACCAGCAATGCAGGAGTGTTCCCTTTTCTCCACACCCTCTCCAGCATTTATTGTCTGTTGATTTGTGGATGATGGCCATTTTGACGGGTGAGGTGATATCTCATTGTAGTTTTGATTTGCATTTCTCTAATTATAAGTGAAGTTGAGCATTGTTTCATGTGCTTTTGGGCCATCTGTATGTCGTTGTTGGAGAGGTGTCTGTTTAGGTCCTTTTCCCATTTTTTGATTGGGTTGTTGATTTTTCCAGTGCTGAGTTGTCTGAGTTGCTTGTAGATTTTGGAGATTAATTCTTTGTCTGTTGTTTCATTTGCTATGATTTTCTCCCATTCTGTGGACTGTCTGTTCAGTTTTTTCTGTGATTTCTTTGGCTGTACAAAAGCTTTTAAGTTTCATGAGGTCCCACATGTTCATCTGTCTTTTTAGTTCTGCTATTCTAGTAGGTGGGTCAGAGAAGATCTTGCTTTGATTGATGTCCTTGAGGGTTTTGCCTATATTCTTCTCTAAGAGTTTGATGGTTTCCGGCCTTACATTTAGGTCTTTAATCCATTTTGAGTTGATCTTTGTGCATGGTGTCAGGGTATGTTCCAACATCATTTTTTTGCATGTAGATGTCCAATTTTCCCAGCACCATTAGTTGAAGAGGCTGTCTTTGTCCCATTTTATATGTTCGCCTCCTTTGTCAAAAATAAGGTACCCATAGGTGCGTGGGTTTATCTCTGGGTTCTCGATCTTGTTCCATTGGTCGATATTTCTGTCTTTGTGCCAGTACCATACTGTCTTGATGACTGTTGCTTTGTAGTTGAGTCTGAAGTTGAGGAGCCTGATCCTTCCAGCTCCGTTTTTCTTTTGCAGGATTTCTTTGGCTATTCAAGGTCTTTTGTGTTTCCATATGAACTGTGTTATTCTTTGGTCTAGTTCTGTGAAGAATGTCATTGGTAGTTTGATAGGGATCACATTGAATTTATAGATGACATTTGGTAGTATGGCCATTTTCACAATATTGATTCTTCCGACCCAGGAACATGGAATACCTCTCCATCTGTTTTAAGTCTTCTTTACTGTCTCTCATGAGTGTCTTGTAATTTTCTGTGTACAGTTCTTTTGTTTCTTTGGGTAGGTTTATTCCTAGATATTTGATTCTTTTGCTTGCAATGGTGAAGGGGATTGTCTCTTTGATTTTGTTTTCTGATTTTTCATTGTTTGTGTATAGGAATGCCAGTGATTTCTGTATATTGATTTTGTATCCTGCGACTTTGCTGAATTTGCTGATTAACTCTAGTAGTTTTGTAATAGTGTCTTTGGGATTTTCTATGTATAATATCATGTCATCTGCAAATAGAGAGAGTTTGACTTCTTCCTTTCCAATCTGGATTCCTTTGATTTCTTTCTCTTCTCTTATTGCTGTTGCTAGAATTTCCAGGACTGTGTTGAATAAGAGTGGTGAAAGTGGGCACCCTTGTCTTGTTCCTGATCTTAGAGGAAATGCGTTGAGTTTTTCACTGTTGAGGATGATGTTCACTGTGGGCTTCTCATAGATGGCTTTCACTATGTTGAGATAGGTTCCTTCTATGCCCATTTTTTGAAGAGTTTTTATCATAAATGGATGCTGTGCTTTGTCAAAGGCTTTTTCTGCATCTATTGAGATGATCATGTGATTTTTGTCTCTCAATTTGTTGATATGGTGTATCACATTGATTGATTTGCGGATATTGAAGAATCCTTGCATGCCTGGAATGAACCCGACTTGATCATGATGAATGAGCTTTTTGATGTGTTGCTGAATTCTGTTTGCTAGGATTTTGTTGAGGATTTTGGCGTCTAGATTCATCAGTGAAATTGGCCTATAATTTTCTTTTTTTGTGTTGTCTTTGCCTGGCTTTGGTATCAGGGTGATGGTGGCCTCGTAGAATGTGTTTGGAAGTGTTCCTTCCTGGGCAATTTTTTGGAAGAGTTTTAGAAGGACAGGCATTAGCTCTTCTTTAAATGTTTGCTAGAATTCACTTGTGAAACCATCTGGCCCTGGGCTTTTATTTTGGGGTAGATTTTTGATCACAAGGTCGATTTCTGAGCTTGTGATTGGCTTGTTCATAGTTTCTATTTCTTCCTGGTTGAGTTTTGGGAGATTAATCTTCTCTAAGAAACTGTCCATTTCTTCCAGGTTGTCCAGTTTGTTGCCATAGAGTTGTTCATAATAGTCTCTTATAATCCTTTGGATTTCTGCATTATCTGTTGTAATCTCTCCTTTTTCATTTTTGATTTTGGTGATCTGGTTCTTCTCTTTTTCTTGATGAGTCTGGCCAGTGGTGTGTCGATTTTATTTACCTTTTTGAAGAACCAGCTTTTTGTGTCTTAGTAGTTTTGTAATAGTGTCTTTGGGATTTTCTATGTATAATATCATGTCATCTGCAAATAGAGAGAGTTTGACTTCTTCCTTTCCAATCTGGATTCCTTTGATTTCTTTCTCTTCTCTTATTGCTGTTGCTAGAATTTCCAGGACTGTGTTGAATAAGAGTGGTGAAAGTGGGCACCCTTGTCTTGTTCCTGATCTTAGAGCAAATGCGTTGAGTTTTTCACTGTTGAGGATGATGTTCACTGTGGGCTTCTCATAGATGGCTTTCACTATGTTGAGATAGGTTCCTTCTATGCCCATTTTTTGAAGAGTTTTTATCATAAATGGATGCTGTGCTTTGTCAAAGGCTTTTTCTGCATCTATTGAGATGATCATGTGATTTTTGTCTCTCAATTTGTTGATATGGTGTATCACATTGATTGATTTGCGGATATTGAAGAATCCTTGCATGCCTGGAATGAACCCGACTTGATCATGATGAATGAGCTTTTTGATGTGTTGCTGAATTCTGTTTGCTAGGATTTTGTTGAGGATTTTGGCGTCTAGATTCATCAGTGAAATTGGCCTATAATTTTCTTTTTTTGTGTTGTCTTTGCCTGGCTTTGGTATCAGGGTGATGGTGGCCTCGTAGAATGTGTTTGGAAGTGTTCCTTCCTGGGCAATTTTTTGGAAGAGTTTTAGAAGGACAGGCATTAGCTCTTCTTTAAATGTTTGCTAGAATTCACTTGTGAAACCATCTGGCCCTGGGCTTTTATTTTGGGGTAGATTTTTGATCACAAGGTCGATTTCTGAGCTTGTGATTGGCTTGTTCATAGTTTCTATTTCTTCCTGGTTGAGTTTTGGGAGATTAATCTTCTCTAAGAAACTGTCCATTTCTTCCAGGTTGTCCAGTTTGTTGCCATAGAGTTGTTCATAATAGTCTCTTATAATCCTTTGGATTTCTGCATTATCTGTTGTAATCTCTCCTTTTTCATTTTTGATTTTGGTGATCTGGTTCTTCTCTTTTTCTTGATGAGTCTGGCCAGTGGTGTGTCGATTTTATTTACCTTTTTGAAGAACCAGCTTTTTGTTGTATTTATCTTTACTATTGTTTCTTTTGTTTCTTTTTCATTTATTTCTGCTCTGATCTTTATGATTTCCCTTCTTCTGCTGGCTTTGGGGTGTTTTTGTTCTTCTTTCTCCAGTTGTTTTAAGCGTAAGGTTAGGTCGTCTGTTTGAGATTTTCCTAGTTTCTTGAGGTGGGATTGAATTGCTATAAACTTCCCTCTTAGAACTGCTTTTGCAGTATCCCATAGGTTTTGCACTGTCGTGTGTTCATTGTCATTTTCTTCTAGGAATTTTTTTATTTCTCCTTTGATTTCCTCAATGATCAGTTGGTTTTTTAGGTATGTGTTGTTTAATCTCCATGTGTTTGTGTTTTTAGCAGTTTTTTTCCCCTGTAGTTGATCTCTAGTCTCATTGCATTGTGGTCCGAGAAGATGGTTGATATAATTTCAGTTTTCTTGAATTGACTGAGGATTGATTTATGGCCCAAGATGTGGTCTATCCTGGAGAATGCTCCGTGAGCACTTGAGAAGAAAGTGTATTCTTCTGCTTTTGGATGGAACGTCCTAAAGATATCAGTGAGGTCCATTTCTTCTAGTGTGGTATTTAAGGCTTGTGTTTCTTTATTAATTTTCTGTTTGGATGATCTGTCCATTGGTGTGAGAGGAGTGTTAAAGTCTGCTACTATGATTGTGTTAGTGTCGATGTCTTCTTTTATGCCTGAAAGTGTTTGTCTTATGTATTGGGGTGCTCCTACGTTGGGTGCATAGATATTTGTGATTGTTATGTCTTCTTCTTGGATCGATCCCTTGATCATTATGTAGTGCCCTGCCTTGTCTCTTCTAATCTTCTTTATTTTGAGGTCTATTTTGTCTGATATGAGGATTGCTACTCCAGCTTTCTTTTGATTTCCATTTGCATGGAATATCTTTTTCCAGCCTCTCACTTTCAGTCTATGAGTGTCTCTAGGTCTGAAGTGAGTTTCATGGAGGCAGCATATGTTTCTGGTTCTCCTTTTTCATTTTTGATTTTGGTGATCTGGTTCTTCTTTTTCTTGATGAGTCTGGCCAGTGGTGTGTCGATTTTATTTACCTTTTTGAAGAACCAGCTTTTTGTTTTATTTATCTTTACTATTGTTTCTTTTGTTTCTTTTTCATTTATTTCTGCTCTGATCTTTATGATTTCCCTTCTTCTGCTGGCTTTGGGGTGTTTTTGTTCTTCTTTCTCCAGTTGTTTTAAGCGTAAGGTTAGGTCGTCTGTTTGAGATTTTCCTAGTTTCTTGAGGTGGGATTGAATTGCTATAAACTTCCCTCTTAGAACTGCTTTTGCAGTATCCCATAGGCTTTGCACTGTCATGTGTTCATTATCATTTTCTTCTAGGAATTTTTTTATTTCTCCTTTGATTTGCTCGGTAATCAGTTGGGTTTTTAGGTATGTGTTGTTTAATCTCCATGTGTTTGTGTTTTTAGCAGTTTTTTTCCCCTGTAGTTGATCTCTAGTCTCATTGCATTGTGGTCCGAGAAGATGGTTGATATAATTTCAGTTTTCTTGAATTGACTGAGGATTGATTTATGGCCCAAGATGTGGTCTATCCTGGAGAATGCTCCGTGAGCACTTGAGAAGAAAGTGTATTCTTCTGCTTTTGGATGGAACGTCCTAAAGATATCAGTGAGGTCCATTTCTTCTAGTGTGGTATTTAAGGCTTGTGTTTCTTTATTAATTTTCTGTTTGGATGATCTGTCCATTGGTGTGAGAGGAGTGTTAAAGTCTGCTACTATGATTGTGTTAGTGTCGATGTCTTCTTTTATGCCTGAAAGTGTTTGTCTTATGTATTGGGGTGCTCCTACGTTGGGTGCATAGATATTTGTGATTGTTATGTCTTCTTCTTGGATCGATCCCTTGATCATTATGTAGTGCCCTGCCTTGTCTCTTCTAATCTTCTTTATTTTGAGGTCTATTTTGTCTGATATGAGGATTGCTACTCCAGCTTTCTTTTGATTTCCATTTGCATGGAATATCTTTTTCCAGCCTCTCACTTTCAGTCTATGAGTGTCTCTAGGTCTGAAGTGAGTTTCATGGAGGCAGCATATGTATGGTTTGTGTTTTTGAATCCATTCAGCCACTCTGTGTCTTTTGGTTGGGGAGTTTAGTCCATTGACATTCAAAGTAATTATTGAAACATATGATCCTATTGTCATCTTCTTAGATGTTATGATGGGTTTGTTTCGTGGATCTTCTTTTATACTTGCTGTCTATATAAGTCCCTTTAACACTTCTTGTAAGACTGGTTTGGTGTGACTGAATTCTTTTAATTTTTGCTTATCTGTAAAGCTTTTGATTTCTCCATCAATTTTGAAGGAGATCCTTGTAGGTTAGAGAATTCTTGGTTGCAGATTATTCTCTTTTAGCCGTTTAAATGTGTCCTGCCATTCCCTTCTGGCCTGCAGAGTTTCTGTTGAAAGATCAGCTGTTAAATGTATGGGCTTTCCCTTGTATGTCACTAGTTGCTTTTCCCTTGCTGCTTTGAGAATTCTGTCCTTGTGTTTAATTTGTGTTAGCTTCATTAATATGTGTCTTGGTATGTTTCTTTTCGGACTGATTCTGTATGGTACTCTTTGTGCTTCTTGCACTTGATTGACTATTTATTTTCCCATGTTGGGGAAATTTTCAACTAGAATCTCTTCAAAAATTTTCTCATAGCCTTTCTTTTTTTCTTCTTCTTCTGGAACCACTATAATTTGCATATTGGTGCATTTGATATTATCCCAGAGGTCTCTGAGGCTATCCTCTGCTCTTTTCATTCTTTGAGCTTGATTCTGTTTCTCAGCAGTTACTTCCACCATTCTATCTTCCAGCTCACCTATCCGGTCTTCTGTCTCAGATACTCTGCTCTTGATTCCTTCTACAGTGTTTTTCAGTTCAGCGATTGAGTTGTTTGTCTCTGTTACTTTTTTGGTAAGTTCTTGTATTTCTTTATTCAGTGTGTTAGTTGTGTCTTGCAATTTCTCTGAAATTCTGTTTTCAGTGTCTTTGATCATCTTTGCTGTCATTCTTCTGAAATCACTTTCAGAAAGTTTGTCCACATTCTCTTCATTGATTGCTGTATTTTGATTTCCATTTGCATGGAATATCTTTTTCCAGCCTCTCACTTTCAGTCTATGAGTGTCTCTAGGTCTGAAGTGAGTTTCATGGAGGCAGCATATGTATGGTTTGTGTTTTTGAATCCATTCAGCCACTCTGTGTCTTTTGGTTGGGGAGTTTAGTCCATTGACATTCAAAGTAATTATTGAAACATATGATCCTATTGTCATCTTCTTAGATGTTATGATGGGTTTGTTTCGTGGATCTTCTTTTATACTTGCTGTCTATATAAGTCCCTTTAACACTTCTTGTAAGACTGGTTTGGTGTGACTGAATTCTTTTAATTTTTGCTTATCTGTAAAGCTTTTGATTTCTCCATCAATTTTGAAGGAGATCCTTGTAGGTTAGAGAATTCTTGGTTGCAGATTATTCTCTTTTAGCCGTTTAAATGTGTCCTGCCATTCCCTTCTGGCCTGCAGAGTTTCTGTTGAAAGATCAGCTGTTAAATGTATGGACTTTCCCTTGTATGTCACTAGTTGCTTTTCCCTTGCTGCTTTGAGAATTCTGTCCTTGTGTTTAATTTGTGTTAGCTTCATTAATATGTGTCTTGGTATGTTTCTTTTCGGACTGATTCTGTATGGTACTCTTTGTGCTTCTTGCACTTGATTGACTATTTATTTTCCCATGTTGGGGAAATTTTCAACTAGAATCTCTTCAAAAATTTTCTCATAGCCTTTCTTTTTTTCTTCTTCTTCTGGAACCACTATAATTTGCATATTGGTGCATTTGATATTATCCCAGAGGTCTCTGAGGCTATCCTCTGCTCTTTTCATTCTTTGAGCTTGATTCTGTTTCTCAGCAGTTACTTCCACCATTCTATCTTCCAGCTCACCTATCCGGTCTTCTGTCTCAGATACTCTGCTCTTGATTCCTTCTACAGTGTTTTTCAGTTCAGCGATTGAGTTGTTTGTCTCTGTTACTTTTTTGGTAAGTTCTTGTATTTCTTTATTCAGTGTGTTAGTTGTGTCTTGCAATTTCTCTGAAATTCTGTTTTCAGTGTCTTTGATCATCTTTGCTGTCATTCTTCTGAAATCACTTTCAGAAAGTTTGTCCACATTCTCTTCATTGATTTGATCTTGTGTGTTTGTAGATTGTTCCTTCACTTGTGTGGTATTTCTCTGCCGTTTCATTGTTATTATTAAGTTTTTAACTGACTCTGTTTGGGATTTTCTTTTCCCAGACTTTGAGTTACGTCTGTTGGTGTTTGTTGTTTGGATGGGGCTTCTTATTCTGGGTGATGCTGGTGGTTGGGTGATGTCAGGACTTGCATACAAGTGATTACCTTTGTTGACGTTCTCACTTGTATAGTGTTCTCTAGTGCTAGGCGTTCTCTAGTATTGTAGAGTTTTGGAGTCAGTGCTCCCTCCCTAAAGCCCCGGGGCTTGTTGCCTGACCAGGGAATGAAGATTTGACGGCTGGTTTGTTATGGCATTAAATGATATTAAAACATATATGCGAAAAAGAAACAGAAGGTATACCTTTGACAAATGGCAATTAAAATATTACACAAATACTATCTAGCATATTGAATTATACACATAAACATATACAGCTGTAACGTAACCCAAGCATTCCAACCAAAAATACAGTACAATACGTTAGCACGGCGAATAGAGAAAACTAAGAATGATATCCACCAGTTAATAACCAAACTAAGTAGAGCACTGATTGGAGAATAATGCTAGAGCAGGGTTCCCACTGGGGATAAGGCAATGAGGACAGAACAGACTTAAGAAATATGGTGGGAAAAGGGAAAATTTCTTTTTTTCTTCTTCTTCTGGAACCACTATAATTTGCATATTGGTGCATTTGATATTATCCCAGAGGTCTCTGAGGCTATCCTCTGCTCTTTTCATTCTTTGAGCTTGATTCTGTTTCTCAGCAGTTACTTCCACCATTCTATCTTCCAGCTCACCTATCCGGTCTTCTGTCTCAGATACTCTGCTCTTGATTCCTTCTACAGTGTTTTTCAGTTCAGCGATTGAGTTGTTTGTCTCTGTTACTTTTTTGGTAAGTTCTTGTATTTCTTTATTCAGTGTGTTAGTTGTGTCTTGCAATTTCTCTGAAATTCTGTTTTCAGTGTCTTTGATCATCTTTGCTGTCATTCTTCTGAAATCACTTTCAGAAAGTTTGTCCACATTCTCTTCATTGATTTGATCTTGTGTGTTTGTAGATTGTTCCTTCACTTGTGTGGTATTTCTCTGCCGTTTCATTGTTATTATTAAGTTTTTAACTGACTCTGTTTGGGATTTTCTTTTCCCAGACTTTGAGTTACGTCTGTTGGTGTTTGTTGTTTGGATGGGGCTTCTTATTCTGGGTGATGCTGGTGGTTGGGTGATGTCAGGACTTGCATACAAGTGATTACCTTTGTTGACGTTCTCACTTGTATAGTGTTCTCTAGTGCTAGGCGTTCTCTAGTATTGTAGAGTTTTGGAGTCAGTGCTCCCTCCCTAAAGCCCCGGGGCTTGTTGCCTGACCAGGGAATGAAGATTTGACGGCTGGTTTGTTATGGCATTAAATGATATTAAAACATATATACGCGAATAAGAAACAGAAGGTATACCTTTGACAAATGGCAATTAAAATATTACACAAATACTATCTAGCATATTGAATTATACACATAAACATATACAGCTGTAACGTAACCCAAGCATTCCAACCAAAAATACAGTACAATACGTTAGCACGGCGAATAGAGAAAACTAAGAATGATATCCACCAGTTAATAACCAAACTAAGTAGAGCACTGATTGGAGAATAATGCTAGAGCAGGGTTCCCACTGGGGATAAGGCAATGAGGACAGAACAGACTTAAGAAATATGGTGGGAAAAGGGAAAATGAGAAAGGGAGGATAGAAGAGAAATATAGAATAATACTGCAAAGTTAAATATAGGGAGATAAAGATTTGTATGTATTAGAGTTTAGTGCTATAGGAAAGGAGCTTCAGAGAAAGCAAAGAATTATAGAGGAAGTAGTAGTACAAATGAAAAATTAAAAAAATTAAAACAGATAAATATATAGGAAAATAGAGAAAAACAAAGCCAAAATAATAAAAACAAACAAAACCCCCACAGAACCTTAAAAGGCCAATGGGGAACCAGAAGTTTATACCAAAATAAAATATGTGGTTTAAAAGGAAAAAGAAAAAAAAAAATGTAAGCTTGAATATATTCAGGCTTACTGATAAGATTAGTAGTTTCAGTAGAATTCAGTGAAGGAAATGAACACACCCACTCTCACACACCCCCCCAAAAAAAGCAACAACAAAAAAAACTGGGGGTACACTGAGTGGGTTTGGAAAAAAGGGAAAAAAGACAATTGAAACAAAGCAATACAATACAGAAATAAAGCAATAAAAAAGGATAAGGAATAAAATGAAATTTTAAAAATCCAGCAGTAACTCCAGCTTCAGACAAAACGTGAAAATAGTGTTTATGTTCTTCTGTCTCTTGCTGACTATTCAGGAATTACCAGTCTTTTTCTTGCCTCTGGCAGTAGTTGAATCTGAAGACCTCTTTGACTGCTTGTTTATTTCGGCCTATTCCAGAACTAAAAGGCCTGCCCAGGCTGGCCCTGGGAGTTTCTTAATCCAAATCCCTTTTCTTGCTGGGTGGAGCTAAATTCCCTCCCTGTAGCTTGACCAGCAGCCCTTCAGTTTGACCATCAGCCAAACTACAGTAGGGAAAATGGCGTCTATCTCACAAAGGATTCATTCCCACACGCTCTAGGGGAAGCACTTCCGCAGTGACCCCGACCGTGCTGCAGGCCACCGTCGACCCCCGCCACCGCGGGAGACGTCAGATTACTCAGAGGTGAGTCTGGCTCAGTCTCATGCAGGATCGCTATTTCCCTCTCCTGGATCACAGTGCGCACAGAGTTTCCAGTCCTCCTCGAGGGCTCTGTGATCGGCTTAATGGTAACCTCCTCCAAAGGAAACTGAGTGCTGTCCCTCCGAGGACTGCTCAAGCGCACTTCTAGGTCAGGGGGGCACCTGGACCCTCCAAAGCAGGTCTGGCTCAGTCCCTTGTGGGCATCACCGCTCCTTTCCCAGGTCTTGATCTGCAACAGGCTTTGCGCCTTTGGCCCGCCCAGCCTCTCTGGCGGGTATGAGGTTTGACTTTTAAAAGTGTGATTGCACCCTTCCTCCCGTCTTGATGCGGCTTCTCCTTTGTTCTTCAATGTGGGGTATCCTCTCTGTGATCAGACCCAACCTCCTCCTGTTGATGATTTCCCAGGAACTCATTGCAATTCAGGCGATTTTGCAGGAGAGATTAGTGCACGTCCTTCTACACCGCCATCTTAGCTCCACCCCCTGTGTAGAGGCTTTATGCTCCGTGGAAAATGTGCTTTTTGCTTTTTTTTTTTTTTTTCAAGTATCTATGGAACGTTAAATATTATGTATTAAGTCACAGAGAAAACATCAACCAATTGTAAAAAGTAGAAATCCTGTAGAGTACATCCGCTGTTGACAATGCACTGAAATGAGTCAATAGCTCCCCCCACCCCATAACATCATTATGTAGCTGTTTAAAATAACCATTAGGTTTAAATGAATATAAACTGAAATTATGTAAACTAGCAATGAATTGTATGACCACAGTATATGTCATAGAGTACAACCAAATGCCACTTGGATTGCTGTGTCATTCAATAGAACTTTCTGCAATGATGAAAATACTCCATAATTGTGCTGAAAAATGGTAGCCACTTGCCATATGTGGATACTGAACACTTGAAATGCGGCTAATGTAACTAAGCTCCATCTCCCCCTTTAATTTTAATTAGCATAAATTTAAATAGCCACATATTGGCTCACATAGTTCAACAGTCTCTAAGAAAGCAATACCAGAAAAAGAAGATAGAAAACATTTAATTATATATTAATCTCTAGTTAGAATACAAGATGAACTCAACGTAAATGGTAAATACTATATAATTTAAAAGTTAATACATTTGAAAAGAAATGGAGTTTTAAAAATATACGTGAATAAAATTCACTCAATAGAGGTAGAACACTTACTTTACTAGTCAGCATTAAAGGAATTAAAGGTAGTCTAAAATGTATAAAATTTATAAATGACTTCAGGTCCAGATTTCACAAAGTTTTACCTAGGCTTCAGGAAGCCGATAATTTCTTGTTTTTATAAAATACTCAGGACCACAGAATAATTTTGAAGCATTATATTTCTTCAAGGCTGTCATAACCTTGATAGCCAAATCAGAAAAGTCAGCACCATATGACAAAATTTTGTCCAGGTTTACTCATGAGCATAGAATGTTTGCATTAAGGATAGGTTTTCCCAGTAAGTCAATGATACCTTGATATTAGAAAATCTCAATGATTTCCCAGGAACTCATTGCAATTCAGGCGATTTTGCAGGAGAGATTAGTGCACGTCCTTCTACACCGCCATCTTAGCTCCACCCCCTGTGTAGAGGCTTTATGCTCCGTGGAAAATGTGCTTTTTGCTTTTTTTTTTTTTTTTTCAAGTATCTATGGAACGTTAAATATTATGTATTAAGTCACAGAGAAAACATCAACCAATTGTAAAAAGTAGAAATCCTGTAGAGTACATCCGCTGTTGACAATGCACTGAAATGAGTCAATAGCTCCCCCCAACCCATAACATCATTATGTAGCTGTTTAAAATAACCATTAGGTTTAAATGAATATAAACTGAAATTATGTAAACTAGCAATGAATTGTATGACCACAGTATATGTCATAGAGTACAACCAAATGCCACTTGGATTGCTGTGTCATTCAATAGAACTTTCTGCAATGATGAAAATACTCCATAATTGTGCTGAAAAATGGTAGCCACTTGCCATATGTGGATACTGAACACTTGAAATGCGGCTAATGTAACTAAGCTCCATCTCCCCCTTTAATTTTAATTAGCATAAATTTAAATAGCCACATATTGGCTCACATAGTTCAACAGTCTCTAAGAAAGCAATACCAGAAAAAGAAGATAGAAAACATTTAATTATATATTAATCTCTAGTTAGAATACAAGATGAACTCAACGTAAATGGTAAATACTATATAATTTAAAAGTTAATACATTTGAAAAGAAATGGAGTTTTAAAAATATACGTGAATAAAATTCACTCAATAGAGGTAGAACACTTACTTTACTAGTCAGCATTAAAGGAATTAAAGGTAGTCTAAAATGTATAAAATTTATAAATGACTTCAGGTCCAGATTTCACAAAGTTTTACCTAGGCTTCAGGAAGCCGATAATTTCTTGTTTTTATAAAATACTCAGGACCACAGAATAATTTTGAAGCATTATATTTCTTCAAGGCTGTCATAACCTTGATAGCCAAATCAGAAAAGTCAGCACCATATGACAAAATTTTGTCCAGGTTTACTCATGAGCATAGAATGTTTGCATTAAGGATAGGTTTTCCCCAGTAAGTCAATGATACCTTGATATTAGAAAATCTATCAATGTAATTCACTAATAGGTTAAAGGAGAAAAACATACAATCATGTTGATACTGAAAAAGCATTTGGGAATTTTTTTTTTTTTTTTTTT
Source organism: Tragulus kanchil (assembly GCA_022376925.1). NCBI lineage: Eukaryota > Metazoa > Chordata > Mammalia > Artiodactyla > Tragulidae > Tragulus > Tragulus kanchil. The sequence continues at coordinate 66,841,770 of JAIOJX010000003.1, read as the reverse complement.
TGCAGGGGATGGGGTCGGGAGGGAGGGAAGCGGGCGGGCCACTTCTATTGTTCTTTCATTTATCTATTTTCATCCATCTTTATTCTCTGGCCTGTGTGGGCCTCCCATCGCTGCGGCCTCTGTTGTCACAGAGCACGGGCTCTGGGCGCATGAGCTCCAGAGCTCCAGCTCAATAATTGGACACATCGGTCCAGCTGCTCCGCGGCACGTGGGGTCTTCCCAGGTCAGGGATCGAACCGGCACCCCTTGCACTGCAAGGCGGTGTCCTTATCCACTGGACTACCAGGGAAACCCGCATTTGGTAAATTTTTAACACACATTTATGATTTAAAAGTTTTAGCTTCAAAATAGAAAAAAAAAAATCTTTAACTTGATAGTATTGACCTTCAGTTATGGCACAGACATTTGAAATATTCCCACAAGGTCAGGAACAAGACAAGCATGGTCACTTCACACCTACGATTTACTGTCGTTTCCGATGTCCTGGCCGTGCTTTAAGATCAGCAAGTAAAAGACGTAAATTCTGGAGACAGGGACAAAAAGTGTCATGTTTAAAGAATGTATGATTATCTAGGAAAATTCAGAAGAATCAACTGAACAAAGTATTGGAATTAAGTGAATAGCACCTTAAAGTACCTGAAGCACATTTCTTATATAGAAATCATAGCGCACCTCTGTGTCAGCTATAACCAATCAGAAAATGTAGTGAGAAAATATATCCCTTTCACAATGAGTCTGAAATCTTGAAAAAAAAAATCTAGGAATCAATGTATGAAGACACTTGCAAATCTCTATGACGGTAACTAGAAAACTGAAGTTCCAATACTTTGGTCACCTGATGTGAAGAGCTGACTCTGATGCTGGGAAAGATTGAAGGCAGGAGAGGAAGGGGTGATGGAGGGTGAGCTGGTTGGATGGCATCTCCTACTCAATGGACGTGAGTTTGAACAAGCTCTGGGAGATGATGAAGGACAGGGAAGCCTGGTGGCTGCAGTCCCTGAAGTCACAAAGAGTCAGACACAACTTAGTGAAAACAACAACAAGAAAACTGAAGAACATAAGACCTGATTTCTCTGAGTCACACTTCCTAAATAGGGAGAAGTAATACCATAATGATAGTCCCTAATTAATCTTAAAAATAAATGCCACTATAATCAAAATGTTAACAGGGCTCCTTATGGAACTTGACAAGCTGATGATAAAATTCCGTGGCAAGAGACATTGCGGGAAAATATCTAAGAACCAAGCTGAAAAATAGTCAAGAGGGAACCATATGTGCTAGCAAATATAAAACATAAAGAGCTAGTAATTAGACAGTGTGGTATGAACCAGGAATAGGCAAATAGATCAGAGGATCAGAACAAAGCCCCCAGAACTTACATAGATACATACTTACCCTGCACTGCAAGGCGGTGTCCTTATCCACTGGACTACCAGGGAAACCCGCATTTGGTAAATTTTTAACACACATTTATGATTTAAAAGTTTTAGCTTCAAAATAGAAAAAAAAAAATCTTTAACTTGATAGTATTGACCTTCAGTTATGGCACAGACATTTGAAATATTCCCACAAGGTCAGGAACAAGACAAGCATGGTCACTTCACACCTACGATTTACTGTCGTTTCCGATGTCCTGGCCGTGCTTTAAGATCAGCAAGTAAAAGACGTAAATTCTGGAGACAGGGACAAAAAGTGTCATGTTTAAAGAATGTATGATTATCTAGGAAAATTCAGAAGAATCAACTGAACAAAGTATTGGAATTAAGTGAATAGCACCTTAAAGTACCTGAAGCACATTTCTTATATAGAAATCATAGCGCACCTCTGTGTCAGCTATAACCAATCAGAAAATGTAGTGAGAAAATATATCCCTTTCACAATGAGTCTGAAATCTTGAAAAAAAAAATCTAGGAATCAATGTATGAAGACACTTGCAAATCTCTATGACGGTAACTAGAAAACTGAAGTTCCAATACTTTGGTCACCTGATGTGAAGAGCTGACTCTGATGCTGGGAAAGATTGAAGGCAGGAGAGGAAGGGGTGATGGAGGGTGAGCTGGTTGGATGGCATCTCCTACTCAATGGACGTGAGTTTGAACAAGCTCTGGGAGATGATGAAGGACAGGGAAGCCTGGTGGCTGCAGTCCCTGAAGTCACAAAGAGTCAGACACAACTTAGTGAAAACAACAACAAGAAAACTGAAGAACATAAGACCTGATTTCTCTGAGTCACACTTCCTAAATAGGGAGAAGTAATACCATAATGATAGTCCCTAATTAATCTTAAAAATAAATGCCACTATAATCAAAATGTTAACAGGGCTCCTTATGGAACTTGACAAGCTGATGATAAAATTCCGTGGCAAGAGACATTGGGAAAATATCTAAGAACCAAGCTGAAAAATAGTCAAGAGGGAACCATATGTGCTAGCAAATATAAAACATAAAGAGCTAGTAATTAGACAGTGTGGTATGAACCAGGAATAGGCAAATAGATCAGAGGATCAGAACAAAGCCCCCAGAACTTACATAGATACATACTTATATACTTACATGTATGTGGCATTTGAAACTGCTGAAAACGTTTAGCCTATTCAGTAATGCTGTACTTTGACATTTTAAGTGGATTATGTTTATATCTGTGGAGAATAAAACACAGAAATGAAAGGTGAAGGTGGAAATTCTATTCTTTCTAACCAGATGTGCTTGAAAATATTCTTTAATGAAATTAAAGAGCATTTTTGGTTCCTAATGTTGGGATTTGAATAGCCTGTGTATTCCATTCAAAGAAAGGATTTGATCTGAGTCTTTCTTAGAATCAGGGAATTTAAATCTTTCTCTCTTCTGTGGAATGTGTGTTTCATCAAAATCAATTATATGGTTCAATTAAAATTTTTAAAAAGGAAAAAAGAATTATTATATTTTCTCAATAGCAAGACTATAAAGCCTATGTTATTTTCCAAACTATTTTTCTGGAGCCTCTGATAAAGTATTAATTTTCTTCTATCTAGAAACCTTTTGTTTTCTACTAATACTTTTTATTTAGATGTCCTCTAAATAATAACCATTTAAAACAAACATATAAACTATAGCAAGAAAGTGATATTGAGAAACTTTAAAATTATTAAGCACCTAATAAATGTTTTCATCCGGGACATTCAGCATCTTCAAGTAAAAATTTTGTGGAAAGTTCTCTTTCAGTTCTAAGTATCAAAATGTGAAACTTGTAATTTGTAATCACTCTGTTAAATAAAAACATATTTTGTACAGAAAACAACAAAGATATATATATATATATACATACATATACATATATACATACACATATACACACACATATAAATCATATGGTAGAGATACCAGCTTGGTTCTCTCATTTAGAAACAGGTCTTCCAGTAGGGTGGACAACTGGGAAACTGGACCAAAAGAATCTTAACCATTATTAATAGAATGTGAAAGAAACATCTAGGACAACCACGGTAGAATGGTATTTATAGACAATGCTTTTAAAAAGAGCCTGACTTTCAGATCCACTCACTAACTAGGTTCCAGGGTCATGAAATACATAGTTCCTGCCCTTGAGGTGTGCTTATCAGTGGCTGTTCAGTCCAGCTGCGTCATCAGCCACTGGCTCTTGGTAACCTTTATTTTTCTTATACATAATCACTTGTTCTCTATGCCTAGACACTAATTGTGCAACTGCTTTTTTCCCTTCTCTTTCAGGAAAGAATAGAGCTCTTATTAGTTGGCGATGTCACAGTTCAGTACCTGACTGATACAGTAAAGAAGTTGTTTTCAAGTGTACCAAAAATCACTGTCACCATCAGTGACATGAAGAAGGCAGCAGCACTTCTGGATGATGCCACATTTGACATGGTTTTCCTGAAACTGACTTCTTCACCAACTGCTGAGGAGCTTGAAGTTGTCAAACTAATTAGGTAAACTCCAAAAGTCTTGACTCTATCTTTGGAAGATATTTTAAATTAGAACCTGCTTCTATAAAACTCTTTATGAGATGATACTATTCTACTTTAATTTTTAAGCTGAGGGATATTTTCAAGGGCAGAATATCTATAGATGTCTTTGCTTTTATGGCCAGTTTGAAATACTATTATAAGAATTATTTTAACTTAAAAAGTAATAGTTGCAGGTGAGGGTATAAGAATTAATTGGTCATAGAAATTTATTTGGTATATAAGGCTTCCCTTAATTCAGTAGGTACTCCTTCTTCATAGCAATGTCATTAACATGGCGTATCTTTTCAGAGTTCATTAATTGTTACAGCAGATACTAAAGCAGGGTGAGCACTCTGGGTCATGATGGCTGTGGCCTGAAGATGTCTCTTTCAAGAGATGTCCTGATGTGAAAGAGCCGTGAGGCTTTCTGGATCTGCTGAGCCCAAGTCAATGCCACACCCATTACTCCTATTTCATCCGACAGTTCCATGGAAGTTCTGCTGCCGTTTGACCCACTTAACTCTGGAGATCTGGAATCTAGAGGCGAAGAGTTGGGTTCTTTCTTGCCTGATTACATAGCATTTTGAGCCATTTAGGGTGTTTTTAAACTGGGTGAGTTGAGATTGAATGTGTTTTCCTCTTGTGAGAAGACTCAGTGAAGTGTAATTGTAGACAATACTGACACATGTATAAGAACTTCTCATTATAGGAGAGGTCTTTCTATAGCAAAGAAGAAAGTTCAGAGCAGTATTCTGATTCCAGAATAAAAAAGAAAGGTGGGATGGGGAAGAAGCCAGGGCCACTGGGTTAGTTGTTAAGGACAAGACAGACCGACCGTCCCTGCTCGTGGGGTTTCTTGGAACATTGGTCTTCTGGCTTTCATTGGCTTTCTTCTGGGAATATGAACTAAAGAAACCAGGCAGATTACCTCAAAGGGGATTTCACTTCCAAAACATATTGTGAATGCTCTTTCTTCTGAAGATACACCTATTTTATTAATATACCTTTTCAAAAAGTCTCCTACGGATAGAGTACTTCTCATTGGAGGTAGATAGTAATATTCATTTACACAGCAGTATAAAGAATTTATCACAGCAGTTTAAAGAATTTACCTCATAAATGAGGGCAGGGCTTCATCATTCCTACTCGGCCAATTAGAAACCTGAGGCTGAAGTGACTTGCCTGAGACCACATGGCTTGTTTTCACACAACTCAGACTAGAATTTGTCACTCTTCCCCTTATGTTCTTTCTAAAAGTCTGTTGTTACTTGGCTGTTAGACACCTCTGAGATCCCATATTACTCTAAGCTAAGCATACCATTCTGAAAGAGCAGTGGACAAGCCGGGTGGCCGATCTCACCTCATTCCCGGGGCAAGAGTCTAGCTCTGCTTCTTCAGATGTGATAAAGACTTCATGTTTGTGCGTAATTGAGGCGACATTTTGAACAAAAGAAGATTAAAGTTCTGTTTAAGCGCAAGCTTTATGTCTAGTCACAGCTGTTAAAATCTGTGAGGACAGAGGAGAGAACTCTGCTCCTCCCCTGTGGATCCTTGCTTGGCCCTGAATAACACAACTTAAGATCTGTTAGCAGAGTGAAGAAGGTAGATAAAGGGACTGAGTGTACAGACATGTATATGATAGTTCAATTATTTTGCTGTAAAATCATTTGTTTGAAAAGGAAAAAAAAATTAGATAATTTGTGGAATATACCTGGATTTGTTTTTTTAGGGGAGAGGAGAGAGAGGTGTCTCATTATGTTATTCCTCAATATTCAGTTTAGGTCTTGACTAATAGGTATTCTCAACCTTGCCGTAGGTATGAGTAGGTGACCATACCTTGGGCAGACCACGAGTTCTAGCTTTTGCGTTCCTTTCTGAAAAAGACAACAAAGCTTTCTTTATGGAAGCTCTATCTTAGCAGCTGAAAGTGTCTCTGGAAATTTCCTTTCTTGCCCTCAGAACTGTTATGACTTTATGACTTATTTAAACCCTTATGGACCATGTTTACATATATTTATAGGGAGGGTGGGGAGGGAGGGGGGCAGGCAGGCCACTTCTATTGCTCTTTCATTTGTCTGTTTTCATTCATCTTTGTTCTTTGGCCCGTGTGGGTCTCCCATCACAGTGGCCTCTGTTGTCTCAGAGCACTGGCTCTGGGCGCATGCGCTCCAGAGCTCCGGCTGGGTAATTGGACACATCGGTCTAGCCGCTCCGCGGCACGTGGGATCTTCCCAGGCCAGGGATCGAACCGCGCCCCTTGCACTGCAAGGTGGTGTCCTTACCCACTGGACCACCAGGGAAGCCCCCATGTTTGTATTTTGAGGCTGTCCTTTTTCTAGGATAATTGAGTCTCATGAAGATCTTGCCCCATTTAAAAGGCATTTAAATCTTTATCTTTCCTAGAATACTCTGTCTTATGAGTTTTTGGCTGACATTTAATGACTAAGCCAAAATCAAGGGTTTTGGCTTAGCTTTCTCTTATGCTGCGTTTGGGACTTTTTTCTCCCTTAGAGTTTTTCTTTTTTTTTTTTTTTTTTATGATTTATTTATTTATTTATTTTTGGGAGGGGGTCGGGTTGGGGAGGGAGGGAGCTTGGTCTTTTGTTTCTCTCTGTTCATCTGTCTTTGTTCTTTGGCCCTTGTGGGCCTCCCATCGCGGTGGCGTCTGTCGTTGCAGAGCACCGACTCTGGGTGCATGTGCTCCAGAGCTCTGGCTCGGTAATTGGACACATCAGTCCAGCCACTCTGCGGCACGTGGGATCTTCCCAGGCCAGGGCTCGAACCGGCGCCCCTTGCACTGCAAGGCGGTGTCCTTACCCACTGGACCACCAGGGGAAGCCCTCCCTTAAGAGTTTTGTCGTTGCTTTTTTAGATCTCAAGGTCTGTATAGGTTCAGGAAAATATAGGCGCATTTACCTTACTCTTCTCTCTATGGGCACTTTCTGTCTCCTGCCAGTGAGTGAAGAACTTACTGTAGAGTAAAAGTGGTCCATGCTTTTTTTCCTTTTTCCCCATCATGCCTCTTTTATTTATATTTATTGTCATGCCTCTTTCGTTTATATTTATCTTCATCCATCTTTTTATTCTTTGGCCTGTGTGGGCCTCCCATTGCAGCAGCCTCTCTCACTGCTCCGGGCGCAGCAGCCTCTCAGAGCACTGGATCCTGATTGGACACACCTGTCCAGCTGTTCCGAGGCATGTGGGATCTTCTCTGGCCAGGGATCGAACTTCTGCCCCCTTTGCACTGCAAGGTGGACTCTTTACCCACTGGACCACCAGGGAAGCCCAAAACTGGTCCATATTTATTTCCAATGTCGGAGCACATGATCACAAACCTATATGTATCTATAAGACATAATGGATTTCTATTGAAAATAAGAATGAATATAGTCTGTAAACTTACAATACTAAGCTTCTTTTGGGATAAAATGCAAGCAGGCTCCTTAAATTTTTAAAAAAATTTGTTCTTTTAGAAGAACTATGGTTTTAGTCTGAGACTAATCATGAAACAATTTTAATTTTAACCTCCTCAATAATGATGGCACATCTAAATTATGGGTTGACGTTCCTAGTTAGTACTCCCTAATTTGATTTCATTAAGAACTGGATGAACTCAAACACCACCCAGTCATAAAATATTTTAAGATGATCTCAAGATTCATATTTTTGGCTCCAGAATTTCAGGAGTATTTGACCCTTGACTCAGATCAGTCCTCAAAACTGAGCCACATTCAAAGGGCAGGCACTTGGTAATTCAGTTGCATCCTGACTCTGTCTAACAGAGGCCAGTACGGAACATTAGAGTATGTTTCAAACTCATCCGCAGTGCGTGCATCCTGTTTGGCATTGTGATTTTCTGGCCCCCAGCCCCCAGTCTTTCTCTCTAGTTCTTCAAGCTCTGTGATTCTTATGAGTTCAGAGCAGGACAGCGACGGGAAAGGAACACAGAATGCACTTCCATCTGCTCAGTCGGCAAATCAGGTTTGAATCTGATTTCATCTTGCCCCACGTATATCCTGTTGTCTGATCAGTTAACTTGTTTTACTCCTTCATGAAGGAAAACCAGTCTTGTGAGGGGTTTTAACAAGGGGTTTTTCCCAATTCCAGGACGTCCTTGACTTGACTTCAACTACTCAGTAAATCCGGCCAGCCAGTCTTCATGACCTGAATACTTGACAATAAACACTATAACAGCAAAGCGTCTAAGTAGTTTTACTAGAAACATTATTCTATAAACAAGAACTGAGGAACTTCTAGATGTTGATGGCTTGCAGCATCACGTCATCTGGTGAACCTGACTTAGAAGGGTCTCAGCAGAAACTCTTCTGACAAAAAGTTCAATGTGGGCAGGGCACACCAGCCTTCACTATTGACTCGAAGAAATCCCTGCTTTTGACCACAGGAGCCCTATTAGTAGCAACAAACTCACAGTTTTCATATTTATAGTAAAACTCTTAATCTTCCCACTGAAAAAGGTTTTTCTTTAATTTTTATGTATTTATTTATGATGTTCAAAACTAGTGTCCCCTAGCAGATTCCTTATTTACTTTTTTAATTGACGGATAATAGCTTTACAGAGTTGTGTTTTAGTCTGAGACTAATCATGAAACAATTTTAATTTTAACCTCCTCAATAATGATGGCACATCTAAATTATGGGTTGACGTTCCTAGTTAGTACTCCCTAATTTGATTTCATTAAGAACTGGATGAACTCAAACACCACCCAGTCATAAAATATTTTAAGATGATCTCAAGATTCATATTTTTGGCTCCAGAATTTCAGGAGTATTTGACCCTTGACTCAGATCAGTCCTCAAAACTGAGCCACATTCAAAGGGCAGGCACTTGGTAATTCAGTTGCATCCTGACTCTGTCTAACAGAGGCCAGTACGGAACATTAGAGTATGTTTCAAACTCATCCGCAGTGCGTGCATCCTGTTTGGCATTGTGATTTTCTGGCCCCCAGCCCCCAGTCTTTCTCTCTAGTTCTTCAAGCTCTGTGATTCTTATGAGTTCAGAGCAGGACAGCGACGGGAAAGGAACACAGAATGCACTTCCATCTGCTCAGTCGGCAAATCAGGTTTGAATCTGATTTCATCTTGCCCCACGTATATCCTGTTGTCTGATCAGTTAACTTGTTTTACTCCTTCATGAAGGAAAACCAGTCTTGTGAGGGGTTTTAACAAGGGGTTTTTCCCAATTCCAGGACGTCCTTGACTTGACTTCAACTACTCAGTAAATCCGGCCAGCCAGTCTTCATGACCTGAATACTTGACAATAAACACTATAACAGCAAAGCGTCTAAGTAGTTTTACTAGAAACATTATTCTATAAACAAGAACTGAGGAACTTCTAGATGTTGATGGCTTGCAGCATCACGTCATCTGGTGAACCTGACTTAGAAGGGTCTCAGCAGAAACTCTTCTGACAAAAAGTTCAATGTGGGCAGGGCACACCAGCCTTCACTATTGACTCGAAGAAATCCCTGCTTTTGACCACAGGAGCCCTATTAGTAGCAACAAACTCACAGTTTTCATATTTATAGTAAAACTCTTAATCTTCCCACTGAAAAAGGTTTTTCTTTAATTTTTATGTATTTATTTATGATGTTCAAAACTAGTGTCCCCTAGCAGATTCCTTATTTACTTTTTTAATTGACGGATAATAGCTTTACAGAGTTGTGTTACTTACGGCCAAACATCAACATGAATCAGCCACAGGTATACATACACTCCCAAAAGTTTGTATTTAGTTAATAAAGGATATTGGTTGTTACAAAGGCCAAACTGGACAATGCCAGGTTTATTTGACTGCACAGGCAGTGCCCACAGGCAGCTTAGTAGAAACAGTACTCAGGGAGGCTTTATCTCAAAAATGACACTGCCTTTTGTCCTTTAAAGTCCTTGTGTGATAAAGGAAGTGCATTTAGAAGTTTCCCCTGGCCTCATAGGGACTTATAAGAACCTTTTGGTCCTTCTGTGAGATCATAGACTTCAGAGGCCAGCTCTGCTTTCCTGAGGTTCTCTGATCATCAGAGTGTACAACTCAGCTCAAAACACCTTTGGAAGGTTTTTTCTGTTCCAGCTACGAGGTACAAGACTTGAGGCTGGGGCCTGGGCCGGGGGTGGGCACTGCTGCCGTGTGAGCTTATAAGCCACCTCCAGTTCCAGAGCAAGCTGCAGATAGACATGGGGTAGACACTGAAACATCAGTGTCCTATCTCCTGTGTGGACTGTAGTCTCGGGAACGGTCATGTCATTTAAACAGTGTATGCTGTGAAACATCGGGGGAAATAAATTATCCCCCGGCAGGCGGCAAATTTTTAAAACCTCAGGAGACTTCACCTGAGAAGGTGCTTGCTAAGGTCTCAAAACCTGTAGTTTGACTTTGGTAAATGAACGTGTTGGTTGGGGTCAAGGAAGCAGATTTTTGTTGTGTTTCAGTGTTGCTGACTTTTGTTTTAAGGAACATTCATTCATTGGAAAGAGGATCTTTTATTGGTGATTCTGGAAACTGAAAAGTCTTTCCACTTATTGATTTGTAGAGAATGTGAATGAGAAGCTGAGCTGGGGACCAGAGTGGTGGATTCTGGGAACTCTATTGATTGCTGGGGCTCTGCACAGTTAGGGCTCCCGTGTCAGGGGAAGTGTTTGGGTTAGTAATTGATCCTGTTTTCTTGACAGAAATCCAGGAGTTCCAGCTCCATCTAATGTAGAGCTTGAAATTCATCTGGGTCTAAAAATCCATCTAGCCAAATCTAACCTATTTTCTGATCAGTAAAATCAATTGAAAAATAGACATAGGATTATTTCCAAAAGCAAAGAATCCTTTTTTTAAGCTTCTCTAATTGTAGAATATTTTAACGTAACAATGATGTATTTTTTCATGAATATGGAAAGTAGCTTTTATTTCAAAAGTTGGACAAAACTACCCACATAAATTTCTGTCTGTTCCGTCTGTTTGTACCTCCTATCTCATCCTGTTATCCATACCCCTGGGTATACTCTATACTTTTTATCATTTACAAAGTAGATATGACAGGCTCGCATCGTGGCAGAGGTCACTCTCTCCTCCCCACGCCCACAGCCCCCGCCACCCGCAGAGCGACCCCACTGCCCACACCACACCGTGTGTTAGTGGGTCTTTCTCCCATCACAGCAGTCTAGGGTCCAGTGCTCCCCTCCCTCCCACTCTTGCCTATTTTGGTGGTAGAACTTCCTGAGCTTCTCATTTCCTCATAGAAACCATATGTTCTTTCCTCTCTTCTCTTTCAGCCCACACTCTTTCAGAATTCATAGCACAGAATCCCGCCTGAATAAACCTCAGTTGAGCGATTGTCACATTTTAGCGGTATCCTCCCTGTTCGACATAGTCAATGTGCTGAGTCGTTTAAAGTACGTTCTTGACGTCTCAGTGCTGTGTCCTCCATCAGCTCCGGCCTGCACAGCTGCCCTGTGGTCCCCGGTGCTCTCCGCAACCACCCTCTGTCTGCCATCCCCTCAGGGCAGAGTGTCTCCCAAAAATGCAAGGATAATCATGTTACTCCCAAGTTGAGCAGTTTCCCGTTGCTCATCGTATTTTATTTGATTTAGTTTTTGCCCATTTTAATAAAATACCACATCTTTTTTTTTTCAATTTTGACAGATATATTCATTTATTTTTATTTTTTTTTTTATATTTCATTTTATTTTACTTACTACTTTTGCAGAGTTTTGTTGTTTACAGATACATATAATCCCAGATTAGTCATATGTATATCCCTGGCCCCCTCCCTCCTCCACACCCCTCCCAGTCCCACCCCCGCCCCGCACCCCTCTAGGTGATCTCACAACGCCCCTGCAGGATCCCCTGTTCCCACAGCGCGATGACAATAACTATCTTTTTCACATATGATAGCATAGGTTTCCGTGATACTCCCTCTGCGCCTCCCACCCACTGTTCATTCCCCACAATGTCCATACGTCTGTTCTCTATGTCTGTTTTTTCATTGCTTCACTGTGTGTGTTATCATTACCATCCTACTAAATTCCGTATATATGTGTTAATACACTCTACTTGTCTTTCCCTTTTTGACTTACTTCACTTTTTATAGTAGATTCTAGATCCAGCCACCTCATTAGAACTGATTCTTCTGCATTTCTTTTTACAGCTGAGAAGTACTCCATTGTATATATGTACCGTAGCTTCTTTATTCATTTGTTCATGGATGGACATCTAGGTTGCTTCCATGTTCTAGCTGATGTATAGAGTGCAGCAGTGAACATTGAGGTACAGGTGTCTCTTTCAGTTTTGGTTTCATCAAGGTATAAGCCTAGTAGTGGGATTGCTGGGTCGCATGGTGCTTCTGTAATACCACATCTTTAACCTGGCCTAAAAGGCTTGCTGTAATTAGACACCAGCACTGCCTGCCTCTCTGGTCTTGTCTTAGGTGTCTCTCTTTCAGAAGCTCTGTACTAGAGTCATCCTGGGCTTCTTTTACTTTCTCTAACTCACCTGCTCACCACACCCCAGGGCCTGTGCACCTGCTGTTCCCTTTCCCAGAATGCATTTTGCTGTTTGTCTGCTTCCTACCCTCCCCCCGCCTCCTTGCCAGCTGGGGCACCTCTGCCTGCGACTGCAGAGCAGGTTGGCACCAGGCACGTTCTCCCCTTAGACCTCTCCGCTTTCCTTTGTGGCACTGGGCATAGAGTTGGTCACCGAATTCCTCATCTGCAGGCATTTGCCCAGTGTCAGTCCTCCCCAATGAAGTGCAGACTCCATGAGGACAGGGACTTGTCTTTCTGTCTGTTCAGTGTATCCCCCAGAGGCAGCAGAGTCTGGCACACAGTAGGTTCTCAATATGTGTGACTCGTATCTATAAACTGTATGTAGTATAATCTGGAATGTAGAAGAAGGTATATTTACTGCCAAATGCATGTGTTAGATGACCAAGTTGCATTATGCAGTGGGGGTTCTTCCAGGCCTTGTTTTAAGGAATAAATAATAACCTTATATATGACCACATAATAATCAATGATACTTTACATATTTAAGAATAGTCTGTTTGTCTTTGGCCATTTTAGCTGTTCTCTTTCTCTCTTTCTTTTTTTAATTTTTTTTTTTCGCCACTTTTATTGGTCCTTCATTTATTTCTTTTCTTTGGCCTGTGTGGGCTTCCCATCACAGTGGCCTCTCCTGTAGCAGAGCACTGGCTCTGGGCACATGCGCTCCAGAGCACTGGCTGGTAATTGGACACACAGGTCCAGCAGTTCCATGACATATGGAATCCTCTTGGGCCAGGGATCGAACCGGTGCCCCTTGCACTGCAAGGCGGACTCATTAACCACTGGACGACCAGGGAAGCCCCCATTTTAGCTGTTCTCTTTAAAGTCAGGTTCACAGTATTACTCTCTATAGAAAATCATTTTTCTTTGGCTAATGTCAATGCTCAGTATCCACCAAACTATCAGAATTCCACCTCACTGAACTCCTAAGTGTAGTTAACAATAGTGCCACAGTTTTTAAATTTTTCGTTTTGGAAATTTTTGAGTATATTGGAGAGATTAGTACAGTAAGCTTTGCAGTGCAAGGGGCACTGGTTTGATCCCTGGCCCGGGAACATCCCACTTTCCGCAGAGCTGCTGGACTGGTGTGTCCTTTTACGAGGCAGCACTCTGGAACAAGAGAAGCCACTGCAGTGGGTGAAAAGTAAATAAAAAATTGATAAAAAGAAGGCCAAAAATTTTTTGAAAATTCATAACAATTCATTAATATTGTCAAAAATCCAATAATCAATGTTCAAATTTCCCTTGTTTATCTTGTGATTTTCTTTTTTAAACTGTGAGCTTGTACAAACCAGGATTTAATTTTCCTTTCCATTTGATTTTTTTTTTTCTTTTTGTCTTGTTCTTGATATGTTTTTAAGAGGGGCTGTTTGTCTTATAAATTTACCACATTCTGATTTCATCCCCATAACATTTAAAAAATTATTCCTCTTTTTGTAAAGATGTCTTAACTCGTGGTTAGATCAAGAGTCTGGACAAGATTTGGGCTCTTTTTTTTTTTAAGCAAGAATAAAAGTGGTCCATCTTACATTCTACTTGATACCTCAGCAGTATTCTGAAAGCTATCAAGGGTCTAAGGGGATTATCAAAACAAAGTCAGCAAAAGTGTCAGAATGCAGAGTGGACAGATACAGTCACTAAATGTAATGTAAGATCCTGGATGGGATCCTGGCATAGGGGAAAAAAAGTACATTAAGAAAAACTAAGGAAATTAGAATAAAGAATGAAGTTAAATCAATAATAATGTATCTATTTTGGCTCATTAATTGTAAGAAATTTGCTAAGCTACTGTAAGGTGTTAGCAGTATGGGAGATTGGGTTTGGGATATGTGGAAGGTCTGCTATTTTCATTTTTCTTTTCTGTAAACGTAAAATTATTCTGAAGTTAATGATTTATTTTTAAGAAGTCATCTCTTTCTTACTTACCCGTTACCCAGTTTTAATGAGCCTGGTGTTAGTGGTTCCCATAGAAATGAACCGTAAAAAGACTATTATCAACAGAGTGAGCTCCTTCTCAGAGAACCCAGGGATTTGACTGATGACTTAGAATTTGGATTTTCTTGCCCATTAAAAGGAAACAGAGACACTAAAGCATCTATTTTTATATAAAAGTTTAAACAGAGCAAGCAGGAGTTTCAGAACATCCGCTTTCCATGAGCTGCTGGACTGGTGTGTCCTGTTACAAGGCAGCACTCTGGAACAAGAGAAGCCACTGCAGTGGGTGAAAAGTAAATAAAAAATTGATAAAAAGAAGGCCAAAAATTTTTTGAAAATTCATAACAATTCATTAATATTGTCAAAAATCCAATAATCAATGTTCAAATTTCCCTTGTTTATCTTGTGATTTTCTTTTTTAAACTGTGAGCTTGTACAAACCAGGATTTAATTTTCCTTTCCATTTGATTTTTTTTTTTCTTTTTGTCTTGTTCTTGATATGTTTTTAAGAGGGGCTGTTTGTCTTATAAATTTACCACATTCTGATTTCATCCCCATAACATTTAAAAAATTATTCCTCTTTTTGTAAAGATGTCTTAACTCGTGGTTAGATCAAGAGTCTGGACAAGATTTGGGCTCTTTTTTTTTTTTTTAAGCAAGAATAAAAGTGGTCCATCTTACATTCTACTTGATACCTCAGCAGTATTCTGAAAGCTATCAAGGGTCTAAGGGGATTATCAAAACAAAGTCAGCAAAAGTGTCAGAATGCAGAGTGGACAGATACAGTCACTAAATGTAATGTAAGATCCTGGATGGGATCCTGGCATAGGGGAAAAAAAGTACATTAAGAAAAACTAAGGAAATTAGAATAAAGAATGAAGTTAAATCAATAATAATGTATCTATTTTGGCTCATTAATTGTAAGAAATTTGCTAAGCTACTGTAAGGTGTTAGCAGTATGGGAGATTGGGTTTGGGATATGTGGAAGGTCTGCTATTTTCATTTTTCTTTTCTGTAAACGTAAAATTATTCTGAAGTTAATGATTTATTTTTAAGAAGTCATCTCTTTCTTACTTACCCGTTACCCAGTTTTAATGAGCCTGGTGTTAGTGGTTCCCATAGAAATGAACCGTAAAAAGACTATTATCAACAGAGTGAGCTCCTTCTCAGAGAACCCAGGGATTTGACTGATGACTTAGAATTTGGATTTTCTTGCCCATTAAAAGGAAACAGAGACACTAAAGCATCTATTTTTATATAAAAGTTTAAACAGAGCAAGCAGGAGTTTCAGAACATCCGCTTCCCTTGTATTTTTTCAAATAATCTGTAACTATACAGTCTACTTCAGCCATAGACTGCAGCACCCTCTTTGTGCAATTGCGTGGCACACAGTAGGTTCTCAATGTGTAAACAACAACAACAAAAGAAAAGTCCATCTTTCCCCTAGGGCTTCCCCAGTGGCTCAGCAGTAAAGAATCTACCTGCAGTAAAGGCGATTCGGGAGGCACAGGTTCAATCCCTGGGTAGGGAAGATTCCCTGGAGAAGAAAATGTCAACCCACTTCAGTATTCTTGCCTGGGAAATACCATGGACAGAGGAACCTGGGGGCTGCAGTTCATAGGGTCACAAAGAGTCAGACATGACTTAGTGATTAAACAGCAATCTTACCCCTCACAGACTTGAGATGCTGCTGTCACTAAATTTCCATATTAATACCACCATTTTAGATTCTAATGAAATAAAGGAAGTCACTCTAGTGTAGTTACTTCATAATAAGCTAAATGTTTGAATCCCAAGTTTTTTAATGATGATTTTGCTTCATTTTAAACTTTTTTCCCTTTCAGGTTTGGCCAGAAAAAAAATACACATTTGCTGTTTGTTTTTATAATCCCTGAGAATTTTAAAGGTATGTGCCTGTTGGGTACATTATTCGTTTTTTTTCGCCACGGAGAAATCATAAGATCAATATTTAATACGAAGATTCTTAGGTTCTGTTTCAGGGCATGGAACTGATATTACTTTAACTGAACCACTAACGACAGAAAATATGAGTGTTGTGGTGAAATACTGGAAAACGTATTTCTCACACTCTGGTGAGTGAAAAACAAGTTTCCAAAGGTTTGAAATATGCTAACGAAAATTATATGAAAACTGTATTCATACATTTTTAATTTGGTTTTCCACTGATGCCTTTTATTTGTTGAGGACTAATTGCATGGACTTCCTGTAAGGAATATGTAATCTTTGTTAATCGTGGTCTGGAGATAACAAGTATGAATTAAGGGAAGCACGTGTTCTCTCCTGTGGAGAGCAGTTGTCTTCAGAGGTTTAAAATGTGCTGCATAAGGACAAATGCAATGTTGTGGTTAAGCACAGGGTATTTTGGGCTTTGTTTTTTTTTTTAGTAGCCTAGCTGCTACCATCATTTCTTGGTTATTTAAATGGACTTACTTAGTCTTTGTCATTGTGTGGTTGTCTAAACGCCAACACCATTAACCTTCAAGGTTGTACACTTGCATATAAACTATTTCACTTCTTAAAGTTAATAGAGTAGTTATCCTTCTTTTATTAGATTTATATTGTGTGTTTATGTGTATGTATTTTCTTTTTTGGTTTTTTTGTTTATTTGTTTTTTTATTTTGAATGTTAGACACAGATAATTAGTGTCAATGCTTCAGTGAGGCGTCACATTTCTAAACTCTTCATCTATATTGTTCCAGCATCTAAATCCTCAAGATAATTAGCTTTAATATGGCTTGTAAAAGGACAGACTCCAATATTTGAAATTAAATTCTACTGGAATCATTGTTGATCAGTGGCTGTGGTTTCTCTAGGCCTGGGTTGCTAGCAGGAAATCTTTTAAAATGCAGATATTTTTCTTAAAGACACTTTTGGGAGCTTCATGGATAAGCTTGTACTCTAGACAATACAAGATTCTGTACCCCTCTCTCTTTTTCAAGTGTCCCTCTCTTTTGATGTCTGTTTTGTAACATCCCAGTGGCCCCAGCCTTTGCAGGTGTCAGAGTTCTTCCCAGGAATGAAACGGGTAACCTTCTGGACCAGGGTCCCTCTACAGCCTCCTCTCATCTCGGTTCTCAGTGGCCACAGAGCAGCTGCCCATCGCGGCTTGTCTAGCACATTCCTCTTGGTCTCCACACAACTCATCTAGTCATCTCACCTCTGTTCTGAGGATGAGCAGCTGCAAAACAAAAACGAACCCCCAAACCAAAAAGCAGCGCAACCATCCTATGCTTTATTTTGACCATGTAGCTGCTTACCAAAGACTCATGTACATTTTCTGTTTATGACATTTACCTGTAAATAATAAATAAATTCAGTCAACTGCATTTTAAATACACCTATCGCTAATTAGTAGAGTCTGGTTGAAACAGGATGCTGTGGAGGAGATTGTATGTAGTGTTATAATTTTGCCTTTTCCCCTGGGTAGTTCCATGCTTTCCTAGACTGAAATCTAAAGGTTACTTTTTATTTTAAAAAATACTGCTTTGTAGAAATCCATTGAGTGAACCATGGCAACTGCTTTTGATTAGGGCTTCTGTGTGTGGTTAACATCCTCCCCACCAGTGATTTTATAATTAAAATGGTTTCTTTTTTAAAACTTGCAGTGAAGAATGAAGTTACTGCAAAACCTGAAGAACCTGAATTGTCTCTGCTGAAGTCCTGCAGTGAACACCTGGGATATTGTCCTACTGACGCATTTGCTTGGTTAGTTTTTTTTTGTTCCCCCACTTTTTCCTACTAACAGTTTTTATTGTGTACATTTTATTGAAAAACATTTCCGGAGGACTTATTGATTGTGGAACAGCAGCTCCAGTCCTGGGTGTGATGCTAAAGAAAGTAGATGTTTTGTGGAAGAAGGATGCAGCTTGCTCTGCATTTCAGAATCCTGAGCTGGCACTGAGGGTCCATATTACAGAAGTATCCATCTCAGTATGAGGAAGCAGTTGGTAACCACAGGGGAGCAGGTTGAATCTTCAGGTAGCTGGTTGCCCCTCACTGGACATAGTCACATAGAGACTGGGTTAAGAGAAAGTAGGGTTGTTCAAACCTCTAAAACAATGGAATCCTGAGCTGTTACCCATCTGCCACTAAGCTTTTCCCAAATGTTTTCTCTTAATTCATGACCTATCCCCCCAGTTATTGAAAATAACCCTTGAAGACAGTCTCTCTGTCTCTGTCTGGGATATTAGATCTGGCATTCAGACCTGCATAGGATAGGCTGTTGAACTGAGGGTTATTCAGATCCTTTCAGTTCTAACATTGAATGCTCATAAAAATTCTGTATCTTTGTTTCACTTGAAGCTAATTTCCAAGGATATTTTTTAAATAGAGCATAAAGAATGGATAGAAGTGCTGAGGACTTGGGTGATGATAGTAAGAATTTTGAGTCACTCCCGGAATTTGTAGAATGTGACCATCAACTATTTGTAGAAATGTGGGCATCTATTTGAACAAGGAAGAGACTTGGCCGCCAGTAAGCCTTGTTAAACCAGAGGTGTGCTTACTTCAGTAGTGCAGAGATAGCAACAGTTTTCTTTATCTTTTTTAACATTTTAACCTCTAAGACGTTTTCTGGGAGAGGAGGCTGGGAAGGGTTTTGGACGACTGTGATTTTCTTGTGTTACTTACAACTACTCTTGGAGCCCTACTCATCTTGTATCTTTGCTTTTCTTCCACATCCTACTACTGTAAATAAAAGTAAATTTTTAAATTAAGTTATGTCCCTGTGATGAAGAAGATACTATTAGTTTGTATGTTTCTTAGGGAAATTTTTTTAATCAGTCAAAATCAAATCTAGAAAAATGTTAGAGCTCACAAATGTCCATTAAATGATACATTTCTCCATGGAGGGAACCTGCTGCTTGCTGATCAAGCTGGAATAGTGTATCTTGAACCCTCCTCCCATGTGCTTTTTCCTGTAATGCACCTTTGGATTCAGTCACACAGTTTGGAATACTCATAATCAGTGAGGTTAGAATATTTTAGTCCTGTTTGTACCTCTTATTCTTTATCAGTATATTTTAGAATTTTGAATTGAATTGATGATAATCTTGATAATTCTTTTAAATTTTGAAATAAAATATTCTGTACCAAATACATAAGGTAAAATGCTTTGATAATTACTGCACCCTTGTATACAGTCAGGGATTTAGCAAAGCATCCTTTGATTAGTGTATTGGTGATTATCGTTTACAATCGCCTGACAATTTTCCTTTTATATATATGATATGATTATTTTCTTATTTCTAGCTCTGAATCTCTAAGAAACAAGAATGGACTTGATTTAAAGGCATCATTGTCAAATTTCAAGAAAAGCAAAGAGATTTCTCTTCATTGGGGGGTACTAAGAACAATGTATCTTTGTTTCACTTGAAGCTAATTTCCAAGGATATTTTTTAAATAGAGCATAAAGAATGGATAGAAGTGCTGAGGACTTGGGTGATGATAGTAAGAATTTTGAGTCACTCCCGGAATTTGTAGAATGTGACCATCAACTATTTGTAGAAATGTGGGCATCTATTTGAACAAGGAAGAGACTTGGCCGCCAGTAAGCCTTGTTAAACCAGAGGTGTGCTTACTTCAGTAGTGCAGAGATAGCAACAGTTTTCTTTATCTTTTTTAACATTTTAACCTCTAAGACGTTTTCTGGGAGAGGAGGCTGGGAAGGGTTTTGGACGACTGTGATTTTCTTGTGTTACTTACAACTACTCTTGGAGCCCTACTCATCTTGTATCTTTGCTTTTCTTCCACATCCTACTACTGTAAATAAAAGTAAATTTTTAAATTAAGTTATGTCCCTGTGATGAAGAAGATACTATTAGTTTGTATGTTTCTTAGGGAAATTTTTTTAATCAGTCAAAATCAAATCTAGAAAAATGTTAGAGCTCACAAATGTCCATTAAATGATACATTTCTCCATGGAGGGAACCTGCTGCTTGCTGATCAAGCTGGAATAGTGTATCTTGAACCCTCCTCCCATGTGCTTTTTCCTGTAATGCACCTTTGGATTCAGTCACACAGTTTGGAATACTCATAATCAGTGAGGTTAGAATATTTTAGTCCTGTTTGTACCTCTTATTCTTTATCAGTATATTTTAGAATTTTGAATTGAATTGATGATAATCTTGATAATTCTTTTAAATTTTGAAATAAAATATTCTGTACCAAATACATAAGGTAAAATGCTTTGATAATTACTGCACCCTTGTATACAGTCAGGGATTTAGCAAAGCATCCTTTGATTAGTGTATTGGTGATTATCGTTTACAATCGCCTGACAATTTTCCTTTTATATATATGATATGATTATTTTCTTATTTCTAGCTCTGAATCTCTAAGAAACAAGAATGGACTTGATTTAAAGGCATCATTGTCAAATTTCAAGAAAAGCAAAGAGATTTCTCTTCATTCAAGCCAGGAAAAGCTGAGAAGGTACATTTTGATACAGCTTTTTTTTTTTTTTTTTTTAAGCATTATTCCTTTGTAGGAAGAAATGATCTTCACGAGGATTTCATAATTTTTTTATAATATTGTCAAAAGTCAGTGTGAGGACTTCCCTGATGCTCCAGTGGCTTAAGTATCCGCCTGTTAATGAGACACAGGGGACACAGGATCGATCCCAGGTCCAGGAAGAGTCGCGGAATCTGTGCACCACAACTCCTGAAGCCCACATGCCTAGAGCCCGTGCTCTAGGACAAGAGACGCCACCGCAGTGAGAAGCCCGGGCAGCACAGCTAGAGAGTAAACCCACTCCCTGAACCTGGAGAAAGCCTGCGGGCAGCAACAGAGACCCAGTGTAGCCAAACTGGTAAATCTGGCAACTGGGTCTATGCTGCTCCCTGATCCACTCTTCTAGTCATTCAGCAAGAAGCAGTGAGTGAGTATCTCTTGTGCCCAGAATAGGATTTGAGAACTGAGACAATAAATACATTGTTGCCTTCAAGGAAGATTTAGTCTAGTGCTCAGACAGACTTCTGACCTGATACTTAGGAACAAAAATGCATACAAGACATGTCCTATCTGTACAGTGGTCATTCAAAATACTGCCATGATAAACTAAAGGAAACCTAAGTCATGCTCTATAGATAACTATGAATTAAACAATTCATGTTGTTGTCAATTCTCACTAAATAGAAGTAACAACTGTATTCAAATCTAATTCAAGTAGGCTTTTTTTGTGTGTGGCTAAAGTTGACCATCAAAACTGTATGGGAGGGGGCTTCCCTGGTGGCCCAGTGGGTGAGGACACCGCCTTGCAGTGCAAGGGGCACCGGTTCGATCCCTGGCCTGGGAAGATCCCATGTGCCGTGGAGTGACTAGACAGATGTGTCCCAACTACCGAGCCAGAGCTCTGGGGCGCATGCGCCCAGAGCCAGTGCTCTGTGACAACAGAGGCCACCACGATGGGAGGCCCACACGGGCCAAAGAACAAAGATGGATGAAAATAAATGAATAAAATTAAATAAAAAAAGATGTTCTCACGGGGGGAGTTAACTGTCAAATTAAAGGTTCCAAGCCAGGAAAAGCTGAGAAGGTACATTTTGATACAGCTTTTTTTTAAGCATTATTCCTTTGTAGGAAGAAATGATCTTCACGAGGATTTCATAATTTTTTTATAATATTGTCAAAAGTCAGTGTGAGGACTTCCCTGATGCTCCAGTGGCTTAAGTATCCGCCTGTTAATGAGACACAGGGGACACAGGATCGATCCCAGGTCCAGGAAGAGTCGCGGAATCTGTGCACCACAACTCCTGAAGCCCACATGCCTAGAGCCCGTGCTCTAGGACAAGAGACGCCACCGCAGTGAGAAGCCCGGGCAGCACAGCTAGAGAGTAAACCCACTCCCTGAACCTGGAGAAAGCCTGCGGGCAGCAACAGAGACCCAGTGTAGCCAAACTGGTAAATCTGGCAACTGGGTCTATGCTGCTCCCTGATCCACTCTTCTAGTCATTCAGCAAGAAGCAGTGAGTGAGTATCTCTTGTGCCCAGAATAGGATTTGAGAACTGAGACAATAAATACATTGTTGCCTTCAAGGAAGATTTAGTCTAGTGCTCAGACAGACTTCTGACCTGATACTTAGGAACAAAAATGCATACAAGACATGTCCTATCTGTACAGTGGTCATTCAAAATACTGCCATGATAAACTAAAGGAAACCTAAGTCATGCTCTATAGATAACTATGAATTAAACAATTCATGTTGTTGTCAATTCTCACTAAATAGAAGTAACAACTGTATTCAAATCTAATTCAAGTAGGCTTTTTTTGTGTGTGGCTAAAGTTGACCATCAAAACTGTATGGGAGGGGGCTTCCCTGGTGGCCCAGTGGGTGAGGACACCGCCTTGCAGTGCAAGGGGCACCGGTTCGATCCCTGGCCTGGGAAGATCCCATGTGCCGTGGAGTGACTAGACAGATGTGTCCCAATTACCGAGCCAGAGCTCTGGGGCGCATGCGCCCAGAGCCAGTGCTCTGTGACAACAGAGGCCACCACGATGGGAGGCCCACACGGGCCAAAGAACAAAGATGGATGAAAATAAATGAATAAAATTAAATAAAAAAAGAAGATGTTCTCATGTCAAAAAAAAGAAAGATTGGTGCATTTTATTTTATGTAACTTCTACCTGCAAATAAAACAGTTTGAACTGTAGCTCACAATATGTCTAGGAGTTTGGTGTACGGAAGTCAACAGTTCACTTTGAATTGCTACAGTGTAGTAAAGTGGATCGATGCCTGACCAGGGGGATGATTCATGTATGACAAAGCATGGACAGTGTATGTGGACTCCAAGATTAGGGGTATATAGGTGCGCCCGGTACAAACTCTTAATTCTTTCAGTGTTTAAGAATTAAGAGTTTTAATTCTCTCAGTCTACCTATATGTTTAAACATTTTCTTAATGAATGCCAGAGAAATGTCTAATATGATTTTTCACTATAAAAGTGATATAATTCCCACAAAGATACTTGGAAAATGTAGAAAATAAATGGAAGAAATAATATGTTCTATAGCTCACTTATTAAAAATGACTACTTGACACTAATATTTTGTCTTTTTTCCCTTATATTTGTCTTAATGACTGTGATCATATTTTATGTGCTATAGTATACTTGTATCCAAAAGAAATACCCTATTTTTCCCCAGTAAGCTTTATAACATTATTTCCACTTACAGATAATATTCTACTGAGCTAATATGCTATAACTTACTTAAGTATCCACTTATTTTGTGTCTTTAGATTGGTTTTTCCTATTTTACTGGTAGGCTGCCATAATGGATATTATCCTACAGAAAGTTTGTTCTGTGTTTGTGATCCTTGTAAGTGAAATCGCCCTGTGGAAGGGTGTATGAAGTGTCAGAGCCCTTCATACATATGTCAAATTGTTGATGCTTCTAACCCGTTTATAGTGCCGTGGAGTGGGTGAGGACACCGCCTTGCAGTGCAAGGGCACCGGTTCGATCCTGGCCTGGGAAGATCCCATGTGCCGTGGAGTGACTAGACAGATGTGTCCCAATTCGAGCCAGAGCTCTGGAGCGCATGTGCCCAGAGCCAGTGCTCTGTGACAACAGAGGCCACCACGATGGGAGGCCCACACGGGCCAAAGAACAAAGATGGATGAAAATAAATGAATAAAATTAAATAAAAAAAGAAGATGTTCTCATGTCAAAAAAAAGAAAGATTGGTGCATTTTATTTTATGTAACTTCTACCTGCAAATAAAACAGTTTGAACTGTAGCTCACAATATGTCTAGGAGTTTGGTGTACGGAAGTCAACAGTTCACTTTGAATTGCTACAGTGTAGTAAAGTGGATCGATGCCTGACCAGGGGGATGATTCATGTATGACAAAGCATGGACAGTGTATGTGGACTCCAAGATTAGGGGTATATAGGTGCGCCCGGTACAAACTCTTAATTCTTTCAGTGTTTAAGAATTAAGAGTTTTAATTCTCTCAGTCTACCTATATGTTTAAACATTTTCTTAATGAATGCCAGAGAAATGTCTAATATGATTTTTCACTATAAAAGTGATATAATTCCCACAAAGATACTTGGAAAATGTAGAAAATAAATGGAAGAAATAATATGTTCTATAGCTCACTTATTAAAAATGACTACTTGACACTAATATTTTGTCTTTTTTCCCTTATATTTGTCTTAATGACTGT
Organism: Tragulus kanchil; assembly: GCA_022376925.1. Classification (NCBI taxonomy): domain Eukaryota; kingdom Metazoa; phylum Chordata; class Mammalia; order Artiodactyla; family Tragulidae; genus Tragulus; species Tragulus kanchil. The sequence goes on along the minus strand of JAIOJX010000003.1, from coordinate 66,817,148 downwards.
GATCATATTTTATGTGCTATAGTATACTTGTATCCAAAAGAAATACCCTATTTTTCCCCAGTAAGCTTTATAACATTATTTCCACTTACAGATAATATTCTACTGAGCTAATATGCTATAACTTACTTAAGTATCCACTTATTTTGTGTCTTTAGATTGGTTTTTCCTATTTTACTGGTAGGCTGCCATAATGGATATTATCCTACAGAAAGTTTGTTCTGTGTTTGTGATCCTTGTAAGTGAAATCGCCCTGTGGAAGGGTGTATGAAGTGTCAGAGCCCTTCATACATATGTCAAATTGTTGATGCTTCTAACCCGTTTATAGAATGGTCCTGAGGCATTTCCACAGAACCCCCAAAGCTCCTCAGTGCCCAATTAAAATGCTACCCACTGGTCTGTAATATTTGAGTTATTCACTGGCTATGTGTCCAAGTGGATTTTTTAAGTAATTTGTTTTTTTTGGCCTTCTGAGGTTCAGAGTGGTTTCGTAACTTGCCTAAGGCCCCAGTTAGTACTTGGCAGAGCCTCTCTTTGATCCCTTACATGTCAGTGCAGCATTTGGTGCAAAACATGCTTAAAGATTCATTCATTAGATGAATACATGGGTCACTGAAGCTCACAAAGCCTTAGGTCAGTTTAGTGTTGTATTTCCCATGTATTTCCTTCAGAACTGTGAAAGATTTAGGTTGGTTTCTTTGTGGTGTGAGCCTGGACGATGTTCTCGTTTCCATATTGGTTTATTTATTTTGTTCACGTGTCCACCTCCTGTGAAGGAAGCAGGCTTCTGGGTTTCCTTTCCTCTGGACACCTCAGAACACAGGGGAAGCCCACGTGTGTCAGGATGCTAACTGTATTGTTGGAAATGCCGTCCAGGTCAGAGTGATGGGGCCATCCTGTGGACTCTGCCTTCCAGCTGTCTAGTGGGGCTCACAGAAGACTTTATGTGCATGGCGCGTGGTCATCTCCTCCCAGGGAGGTGTCGCCTGTGGGTTTCCGTAGGCAGCGGGCGTGTTCTCTGGTGTTGTCAGTGTGCGGGCGTCTGCACACCCATGGGTGTGAGTGAGCTGGGCTGCCATTGGCACAGACACTGTCCTTGGCGGCATGTGAGCCAGTGCCCCGGAAAACTGTGATTCCAGGCTGTTGGAGGCCGCTGGCTTGGGGGGACCCGCCTTCCTCTGACCAGGAATGGAGAGGTCAGTTCCTTCATGAACAGACCCAGGAGGAAGGAACGTTTGTCCTGTGCACAAGGCAGAAAGTAGACCAATTATTCCTTCCCTGTTGCACTTCTCTGCTCAGAGAACGAATCAAGTATTGCTGTGAGCAGCTGCGCACCCTGCTGCCGTATGTAAAGGGGAGGAAAAATGATGCGGCTGCCATCCTTGAGGCCACCGTTGACCACGTGAAGTTTGTCCGGGAGAAGATCCCTCCAGCCGTCATGGGACAGGTAGGCAGCTCTCGAGCCCTTGAAGCGTATCCTCAAAGACAGCTTCAACGCTGCAGTTTTCATTCGATGTTTTATAATTGGAAAGGCATGTGTGTCTGTATATTTGGAAAAAAAAATCTATAGCTATAGCTACCTATCAATAAGTAGGTCCTTGTATTTCTTAGATTACGGAAGTACTTCAGAGCAACAGTCAGTTCTGTAAGAAACAACAAATGCCTATCCAGCTGTCCATCCCAGACACAATCATGGCACAAAGGTATGACAGTCTGAATCTCGGGAACCTGAAGTCGCCTTGTTGCTTTCTTCTGATACTAATGCTAGGAATGAGCCAGGCACTGAACCCACCCATAATGAGAACTCAGGCATTTACTATGAAGCAGTGAGCTCTTCCCACTGCTTATGTGTATCATTTTAAGTACAGTGAATAAAATATATACTAACCTCAGGCCTGGGATCCTTTTGTCCCTTGACTCACTCCTTGCTTCTTTTGTTGTTTGCTACAGTTAGATTCTACAAGTCGGCCTGCAGTGCCTGACAGTGCATTCAGGGTGTGATGGGTTCTAGCATTCCTCTGTCACCAGGGCAGTCCAGCCCCCTGGTTTTCAGCTGGAAGTCCTTAAAAGAAATGTCTACTATAAAAGATGGCATGCTAAATAAATGCTTCCTTATTTAAATTGATTAGAATATGTAAACCAAGAAAATCTCTGTCAAGGAAAAGTCAGCCTTTCCTTCGCATCCTGAAGAACCATCGTGAGTCCTAGTCTGCACTTGGCTCTTAGATTCAGTACAGAGTTTAGTCTCTGTTAGAATGAGAATGACGGAAGAGTAGACAGTCAACTCAACAGTGTCCTATCCTCTTCCTTGAGGCACGCCTAAGGAATGCTTTCTGTTTTCTCAGGGAGAACAGTGTGTTGACGAGCACTTACTCACCTATGACCGGGATCAGGTTCCTGGCCAGTAATTGCTTGAACGTGTACTCTGTTCCTGCCTCCAGGGGCGCCCTGGATGAAGCTGGGAGAGGTGAGCTCCGCCCGCTGCCTGGCAGCTGCTGGGTGGGTGGGCCTGTGTCCATGTCTTGCTCGCCCGGGGCTCCTATGCAGTCACTGCTGTAACCAGGGGATCAGGCATAGCTGGAAGACTGCACCCTGGGTCCTCTGGTGCTATCCACTCGGAGGACACAGCTGGCCACTGGCGTTTGAATTCAAGTGGACTGAAAATGGACCATCATCACCAGAAAGCTCGTCTTGCTCACGGATGACAAGCACACAGGTGACTGTGTGTGTTATCTGAGCAGACTCTAACGGGAGGGAAGTGTTCCCGTGAACTCAGTGCTAGCAGTGTACAGGCGGACCTCGGAGATACTGCACGTCCTCATCCAGGCCACTGCGATAAAACGAGTGTCACGGTACAGTCACATACGGTGTGTGATTTCTCAGTGCAGATAAAAGTTATGTTTACACTATACTAGAGTCTGTGAAGTATGCAGTAGCATATGTCTAAAAAAGTCATGTGCTTGCCTTAATTTTAAAATGTTTTATTGCTGTAAAATGCTGGGCATCCTTTGAGCCTTCAGCAAGCAGTAATCATGATATCAGAGATGTGACACTGTCATGGAGGTCCCGTGCATATCCTGGGCAGCTAACGGAAACCACGAGACCAAGTGAGGTTCCTGAGGTGGATGTCAGAAGTCAACGGTGAAAAGGGCCCCGGATAGGACGTGGGCCTCCTTGTTCATGTATCAGCCCCAGGGCACCGCCCTGGTTTTCAGCTGGAAGTCCTAATTTTTTTTTTTATGTTTTAAACCAAGAAAATCTCTGTCAAGGAAAAGTCAGGAAAACCATCGTGCGTCCTAGTCTGCACATGCCTCTTAGATTCAGTACAGAGTTTAGTCTCTGTTAGAATGAGAATGACGGAAGAGTAGACAGTCAACGCAACAGTGTCCTATCCTCTTCCTTGAGGCACGCCTAAGGAATGCTTTCTGTTTTCTCGGGGAGAACAGTGTGTTGACGAGCACTTACTCACCTATGACCGGGATCAGGTTCCTGGCCAGTAATTGCTTGAACGTGTACTCTGTTCCTGCCTCCAGGGGCGCCCTGGATGAAGCTGGGAGAGGTGAGCTCCGCCCGCTGCCTGGCAGCTGCCGGGTGGGTGGGCCTGTGTCCATGTCTTGCTCGCCGGGGCTCCTATGCAGTCACTGCTGTAACCAGGGGATCAGGCATAGCTGGAAGACTGCACCCTGGGTCCTCTGGTGCTATCCACTCGGAGGACACAGCTGGCCACTGGCGTTTGAATTCAAGTGGACTGAAAATGGACCATCATCACCAGAAAGCTCGTCTTGCTCACGGATGACAAGCACACAGGTGACTGTGTGTGTTATCTGAGCAGACTCTAACGGGAGGGAAGTGTTCCCGTGAACTCAGTGCTAGCAGTGTACAGGCGGACCTCGGAGATACTGCACGTCCTCATCCAGGCCACTGCGATAAAACGAGTGTCACGGTACAGTCACATACGGTGTGTGATTTCTCAGTGCAGATAAAAGTTATGTTTACACTATACTAGAGTCTGTGAAGTATGCAGTAGCATATGTCTAAAAAAGTCATGTGCTTGCCTTAATTTTAAAATGTTTTATTGCTGTAAAATGCTGGGCATCCTTTGAGCCTTCAGCAAGCAGTAATCATGATATCAGAGATGTGACACTGTCATGGAGGTCCCGTGCATATCCTGGGCAGCTAACGGAAACCACGAGACCAAGTGAGGTTCCTGAGGTGGATGTCAGAAGTCAACGGTGAAAAGGGCCCCGGATAGGACGTGGGCCTCCTTGTTCATGTATCAGCCCCAGGGTGTTGATTAGTCCTTTCGGAGGTTTTTCCTGACTTAGGGGAGAGGGAAGGGGAATAGGGAAAAGGTAGCCATGAGCCATAGCTCTGGCTGACTGTCACAAGGAATGATCAGATCCGCCCGGATGAGATCAGAGAGGGGCACGGCCACAGGCACACGCCTGTCAGTGTTGCTTCTTGTACAGACAGCACTTGATTCCACAGGTTCCTTCTCTGTACTCTGCAGAGTCTCTAACTCTCGTCAGCCTAGTGCGCACAGGCCTTCCTGTGCCCTGGGGTCTCCTGGTTTCACATCATCTAAAGTGACTGTTCTGGCAAGAAACAAGTCCGTTAGGACCATTGGCTTATGTCAGGTTCAGTACGTTTTTCCATTTGAAAACAGTATTGATCCTTTAATAAAAACCAGCTAGGAGTAGTCCTGTATGGATGGATGTGAGAGTTGGACCATAAAGAAGGCTGAGCACTGAAGAATTGACACTTGCATTGTGGTGTTGGAGAAAACTCTTGAGAGAACCTTGGACTGCAAGGAGAGCAAAACAGTGAATCCTGAAGGAAATCAGCCCGGACTATTCATTGGAAGGACTGATGCTGAAACTCAAGCTCCAGTACTTCCGCCCCCTGATGTGAAGAGATGACTCACTGGAAAAGACCCTGATGCCGGGAAAGACTGAAGACAAAAAGAAGAATGGGATGACAGAGGATGAGATGGTTGGATAGCACCACCGACTCTCTGGACATGAGTTTGAGCAAGCTCTGGGAGATAGTGAAGGATGGGGGGCCTGGCGTGTTGTGGTCCTTGAGATCACAAAGAGTCAGTCAGACATGACTGAGCAACTGAACAGCAACAAAACCTAGCTAAGATAATAGCTTCACTTTTCTGTGTATTTCTTTCAAGTCTCTCTCTCTTTCTCTAATATATATATATATATATATATTATGTGTGTAATCCATATATATTGTGTGTATGTGTGTGATAATCCTACAGTGGCAATCATATGGCAACCTCTGATTTTGTCTCTAGCTTTTTTTACTCAACATTGTGACCAGTACACTTGGATTTTGTATTATGCAGCCCTTATCACCAGTTTACTGGTTCTAGTAGTTTATCTAGTGATTTGTAGAATAGTTTTATTGCTGCATTTAATGTTTCCAGTTTTGTGAGGAGAGTGATTTTTATACAAAATATGGCAGGAAATATATCTCCGTATGTGGATGTTTCTATATTTTTGACTTCCTTGGGCTAGGTACCTGGAAGTGTGTGACAAATGACTTTTAGAACAATATGTGGCTGGTCATGCATGTTGCCAGATGGTTTTTGAAAAAGGATTGGAACAGTTGGAATCAGTTAAGTCTTTCAAATTGGACTTTCACCACCTAGGCCAGTCAACGGAAGGCTGGAGAAGGGAAGTGGACACCTGTGGTCCCCTGCTTTCTGTGATAAATCTGACCTGGAAACCAGAAGCGCTGACCTTAGTCAGTATTTAGACATCATTAGCTGCTTTTACTTATTCTTTTCCATACATTTCTGTATACTTCTGCTGAAATGATTTTTTTTTCCATAAATATCCCAGATAAAACTTTTTGTATCCCAAGCACAACTTTTTGTATTTTAAGTTGATACCAAATTATGTTCCTTTACTTTCTTTTTTTTTTTAATTTTTATTTTACTTTTTACTTATACCTTTACTTTCATTTCCATTAGTTTCCAGAAGAAAATAAATATATATTCACAGGATACCTATTGCATTATTAATAGTCATTATATATTAAAACATTTTTTCTGCCTTCTAGTTATCACAGTCTAACAGTATAACTCCCTTTACTGATAGAAAAATCAGTGACCAGATCTTATTTGTGGCCAAATGAAGTTCTTTACAACATTCTTTCCTGTTTCATAGGTGTGGTCACAGCTTTTATTATTATGAGACACACAGGCACAGAGATCTGATACTTGTCTAAAGTCTCTGTCTTTTAATGACCAGTGAACACTAATTGAGAGTGTTTGTATTGCACTAAATGTCACTACCAGGAAGTTCACTTTGTCTTTTCATCAGCATTCGAGTGTCACAGTAGCTAATGAACTCAAGGGAGATTTATTTCAAATACAGTAGTTCAGAGATACCAATTTGCATACACTGATGGATGCTTTCTTTTTTATTAAAGGTCAGCCCAGCTCTGCATCAGAGAACGCTAGTGGTGATGTGTATAAACCCCGGATCCCCAGTGCGGCTCTGTCTGTTAATTCCTTCCACGCTGTCAGATACTATTCTGGAGTCCTCCCTTCCCATGACACAGCTGCCGTAACAAATCAAAACGTCACCATGCATTTCCCAACAGCCGTGCCCAAAGCCTCCAAGTTTCCTCCTCGGCAGTGCACTTCTGTGTTGGGCTAGAAGTGCACAGCACACCCCGACTGTCTGGTAAGTCTCCTGGGGTCTGTGAGTCAGACCAGGCTCTTCCATTCCAGCTCGCCAGGGCGCCTGCGTTCTGTTGTTGATGCTCTGGTTAGAAACCTCTCAGATGGGGACCAGCATAGGCAGTCCACACTCTGGTTCCTGGGGCTGCACAACTGCTCTCTACAGATCCAGAGTCGGTGACTCTAGACCTGGCTCTGCTGCTGTATGACCAGAAGTGACCTGATGGAACCTCATCTCCTTTGGTGCCTCCCACCCCCCGCCCCACCAGCCTCATCCTCCACTGGCCACATGGCCACCGCTACTTTATTGTTCAGGTTGGCGCCAGTCGCTCACACTCTACGAAAACCTGTTCTCACAACAGCAGCCAGGCTGGTTTCAGATCCCAGGTGTCTGCGCCCCGCAGATACAGACTGAGCACCCACTGTGTTCCAGCATTGGGCTAGCCACGGAGAAAGGAGTGTCTGAAGATGACCAGGGGGGCAGGGCCTCAGGAAGCTGGGTCTCCGAAGGAGCAGACCTAGCAGCAGACCGTTGTGATGTACCCTGGAGCACGCTGGTGGAGACCCCAGTGTGTGTAGTGCAGCTCAGATGGGGGCGAGCTCAGGGACAGCGTGCCCCTGGAGGAGGCGCGGGCTAGGCTGAGTCCTGAAGGGTGAGGGTCAGCCCAGCAGGGCTGTTAAGGGTGGGGAGCGAGGAAGGAAAAGCATTCCAGGGAGGTGAATCTCAGCCGATAGCAACAGTATCTCCATCTCGGGGAAGAATTATCCAATTCCAGAGGAAGACCCACACCAGACTGGCTTGCTTTAAAGGAACTCTCATAGCCTTAATATAATTATCAATACTTTTGCATATTAATGATAGTTAACATGTTTTGAGCACTCAGTAAGTAATGTGTCAAATACCCTACGTACTTACTGTGGGCAATCTAATGAACCTTTTGACACATTTAAGGCAGGGACGTTATTTCCATATGACATCTACAGAGTGGGAATAATTGTGACTTTCCCAGAAGGCACTTAGGAGAAAAATATTCTAAAGAGTATTAGAAAGAAAACTGAAAACATGAAGTAGCTACAGATATAATACTGTTGTTAATCTGTTATATGCTTATATACCAGCAGGAAAACCAGAGTAAATTAAAAAAAAAAAAGATTGCAACGTCAAAAAAAAAAAAAAAAGATTGTGACCTAACTTATTGTATGTAGTTTTTGTTGGAGAATGGTTATAAGAATATAATTACTTTGAGTAACTATAAATAATACATATTTTAAAACCTGTAAGCATATTCACCTGAAGAGCCCATAGTTTTACAAAGTATTTCCTATTGCTTGAGGACATAGAAAATATCTTTGTGTCATCATGAATAAGAACAGGCCAGGATTCAATTAATGTGTATTTTTGTTTTTCACCTTTGCAGCAACAGTTTTGGGCGTATTAATAGCATATGTTTGAAATTCACACTCTAGACCACCTATTGGGTGCTGTTTGACAATACAGGAAGAATGGAACACAGAGTGATCTTGAAAACTACATACACCCAGAGACCTAATTTCAAGAGGTTTGCATTGTATGGGTGCTGATGAATGTGGTCAAAGCTTCTGCAGGTGGAAGGACAGGCGGCCAAAGCTCTGCCATAGGCTCGTAGTGACGCTTCTCTTCGTGCAAGCTTGTATCTCCCCCAGCCAAGGGGCTATAAGAGCAAATGGCCAGGGCGACCTAGACACATTTCTTTTTACAAAAAATATTCTACAATTTCTTTAATAAGTACAGTATAAAGAAGATACGCACAGACTTGGTGAACTACACTAGTGTCACTAAGGACAGATACTGCAATTTGGTTCTAATTTCTAGTATCACGGTGAGTTATTCTCAAGTGTTTCTAGGTGGTATCTTTTCCAGATTTGAAATTTTAGTGCACTTCCTTCATGATTCATTATTCAACTAAGATACCTTAGTGTGAACGAGGTGTTTACCTCCTCACTTGACTATGAACAAATAAACTGACATGTTTGTTTTTGCATTCCACCATCCCTTGACTGAAATGAGAGCTAACAGGTAAATGACTCTTTCCAGATCTTTCGTTACAGACTAGCAGGTTTTTCTTTGTTGTCTATCTCCTTCTCCCTGCAGGCATTAGAAAAATTTGTTGATAATAAGGGGAGGCAAAAAAATGTTTGTTTTCTATTTCACTGAAATGTTCTTTGGCATTAATTTTATTATTAAAGGAAGTACTCAGTTCTGATCCTGCAAATGGTAACTCATTTTTGTTCTGTTTAATAAACATGTGCTTCCTCTTTTAGTAGTGCTATATAGGGAATTTAATTTTACTAGGTTTTAACACGTTTAAACATTGCTTTAGGCCTGGCCTAAATTTTCACGAAAATTTCGTGAAAATGTGTAACTTTTCTTTGAGAATGTCAGGATGATGGAGTTTGTAGATGTTTGACACACTTGATAAAGGAACTAGAAGTTTCTAACTAAGATTCTCTGCTTATTTTTATAAACATGTGCTTGACTCTTGCCTTTGGGAATGGTAATGGCTTGGACCTTGTAGGAGAACCTGCTGAGGTGTTTTGAGCACTGTTTTGGAATGGTGTTTTTGGATGGGTTCCTGTGTCCACAGCTGGTGTTCACTTCTACTGGGACTTTTTCTTAGCCTCAGGGTTTTCATGAGACACAGTCCATGATGGGGATTCTATAACACCTGGAAGGGCGACCCACAGATTCTGTCTACCTGTGGTTTTCAGTCCCATTTTTTCTTTTCTACTTAAAAAAGAGGATGCCAGATGCATCTTTTTCTCAATACTGGTCCTCATGATCCTGAACTTCATACAAGTGTCCAAATTCACTTCCAATACCTGAATTTTATTTTTAATTAATTATGCTTTCCTAAGTAAGTTCAGCTGTCCGCCAGGGCGGAAAGGTTAGTTGGACCTCAGCTTGTAAAAAGAACACAATTTTCCTTTGTAAAATCAGGTTGACTGGTCACAAGACAATGTTGTTTTCACAATGAAAAATGTGCGAAGAGTTTGTCAAGAAAGGGTGGAGGCTTGCAGATTTCACACTGGTAGTTGCAGCCATCCCTGTCCAGACAAGGATTGGAGGCAGAAGCAAATGTTTGTTGAGCCCTTTCTGTGGCACAGTTGATTTGGGAGACACACCCTTGAGGAGAAGGACTTGGCCATACTAGTCTCTAGACCCTCTGTGCCCGCCACCTGGGTGATGGATGGATGGATGCCCAGGTGCTTGGGTAGGTACCTAGGGGAATGAGGGGCCAAGAGGAAGGAAGTATCTGAATGTGGGTGATGACCCTGAGAAAGGAAAGTGGGAGATGTGGTCAGGCATTTAGGGACCCACTTGAAGGCAAGAGAGAAGAAAGAGAGAAAGCGTAGCTACTTGGCCATCTGTCATGGCTCCATTCATACCTATTGCCTGCCCCTCACCCATGCTTTTCTCATATAGGAGTTAGGTGATCTCTCAGCGTAGCAGATAAGGGCAATAATTGGTAGTGTTTACAAAGTCTTGTTTGTTCAATGGAGAATGCTGAAAGTTGAATATTGAACAACTCAAAGTCATTCAGTTATTTATTTTTTTATAATTGTTTATTTGGCAGACACTGTTTTTTTTTTTTTTTTAATGTCTTATTTTTTTAAGGCTTCTTCTTCTTCTTCTTTTTTTTTTTAATATGGACTGTATTTTTTGTAAGTCTTTATTGACTTTGTTACAATATTGCTTCTATTTTATGTTTTGGGATTTCTTTGGCCCCAAGGCATGTGGGATCCCAGCTCCCAGATCAGGGGTTGAATCCACACCCCATCTATTGAAAGGAGAAATCTTAACCACTGGACTTCCAGGGAAGTCCCATGGGAGGCATCTTTTATATCTAGGGGTTCCTCCCAATTTTTTTGATCCTGAACTCCCATACAAAAGTGTCCAAATTCACTTCCAATACCTGAATTTTATTTTTAATTAATTATGCTTTCCTAAGTAAGTTCAGCTGTCCGCCAGGGCGGAAAGGTTAGTTGGACCTCAGCTTGTAAAAGAACACAATTTTCCTTTGTAAAATCAGGTTGACTGGTCACAAGACAATGTTGTTTTCACAATGAAAAATGTGCGAAGAGTTTGTCAAGAAAGGGTGGAGGCTTGCAGATTTCACACTGGTAGTTGCAGCCATCCCTGTCCAGACAAGGATTGGAGGCAGAAGCAAATGTTTGTTGAGCCCTTTCTGTGGCACAGTTGATTTGGGAGACACACCCTTGAGGAGAAGGACTTGGCCATACTAGTCTCTAGACCCTCTGTGCCCGCCACCTGGGTGATGGATGGATGGATGCCCAGGTGCTTGGGTAGGTACCTAGGGGAATGAGGGGCCAAGAGGAAGGAAGTATCTGAATGTGGGTGATGACCCTGAGAAAGGAAAGTGGGAGATGTGGTCAGGCATTTAGGGACCCACTTGAAGGCAAGAGAGAAGAAAGAGAGAAAGCGTAGCTACTTGGCCATCTGTCATGGCTCCATTCATACCTATTGCCTGCCCCTCACCCATGCTTTTCTCATATAGGAGTTAGGTGATCTCTCAGCGTAGCAGATAAGGGCAATAATTGGTAGTGTTTACAAAGTCTTGTTTGTTCAATGGAGAATGCTGAAAGTTGAATATTGAACAACTCAAAGTCATTCAGTTATTTATTTTTCTATAACTGTTTATTTGGCAGACACTGTTTTTTTTTTTTTTTTAATGTCTTATTTTTTTAAGGCTTCTTCTTCTTCTTCTTTTTTTTTTTAATATGGACTGTATTTTTTGTAAGTCTTTATTGACTTTGTTACAATATTGCTTCTATTTTATGTTTTGGGATTTCTTTGGCCCCAAGGCATGTGGGATCCCAGCTCCCAGATCAGGGGTTGAATCCACACCCCATCTATTGAAAGGAGAAATCTTAACCACTGGACTTCCAGGGAAGTCCCATGGGAGGCATTGGCTTAAATGCTGGGAAACTTAGATAAGGCGATATCTTTTTTCATGTTCTATATGTAGGCGCTTAGAATCTGCTGGGAGGAACAGGTAGGCTGGACGTGTAGTGGAGTTTGTTAAGGGCTGTGTGAAGGGGGGGATTATGAAGTTCTCAGAATCGTCCTCCATGTTTGAGTCTGGGGATTCACAGGAAGCTTTGGAAGTAGTGATGTCTGTGCTCTCCTTGAAGACCGGTGAAACATGATCTGCCTCTTAAGGCTGTCTTTTTTTTTTTTTTCTTTAATTTTGGCCTCTTTTTATTGGTTTCTTATTTATTTATTTTTATCCATCTTTATTTTTCAGCCTGTGTGGGCCTCCATCACAGTGGAGTCTCTGATTGAAGAGCACCAGCTCTGGGTGCACGGGCTCCAGAGCGCCTGATCGTAGTAGGACACTGGTCCAGCTGCTCTGCCATATGTGGGATCCTCCCGGGCCAGGGATTGAACCAGTGCCTCTTGCACTTCAAGGCGGACTCTTTACCCACTGGGCCGCTAGGGAAGCCCTTAAGGCTGTCTTGAAAATTAAATGAGTTAATCCTTGTGAAAGCTCTCAGAACAGTGCCTGTCACAAGGAAGCATTCAACACCTGCCACATTCATTACCATTGTCACATCATCTTCATGGCCACAGTTATAGCAGGGGTGAAGCTGAGATGTTCAGGGCCCATAGGCATAAACTAAGCCAAGCAACGGAGATTTGGGGAACAGTTAGGGGTATGAGTTTTCAGGCAGAGAGAACCTCATTTGTGAAGGAACAAAGGAAAGGACAGTGTGACACATCTGGAGAAGTGAAGGTGATGCTTCATGGCCGTGAAGAAAGAGCTAAGGAAGTGTCTGTCGAGAGCAGATGGCAAGGAATGAAACAGCAGGGAGACAGCCCTCCTGATGTCTGCAGATCGCAGGAGAGGATCCTTACAGCTCCACTGGGGGACCAGCAAAGGCTGGCTGGGGAGATGAGCTTCAGAACCTGCTTGGGTAAGTTAGAAGGATGACTAGGTCAGCGCAGAGCTGGAGGGAATGTCAAAGGTGGGAGAGGACCTGGGGATTTTTCAGTAGAGATAACTAAGGAGAGTGAAAAACCACCGAAGAGAGGTCTGCTGTACTCACTTTGGCTTATCCTCGTGGCAGTAAAACTCTGTATAAAGGAAGGTGCTTTCTCACGTTTATTAAGTGTTTATGCTTGTAAAATTACAGGGATTATTAAAAGCAGAAAACCACTTCTGCAATATGACTAACACCAGAAAGCACGTCATGTCTCTGGATGGATACTTGGCATTGACCTATCATCACAAAATCCCTGAGACCAAAGCTGAACCTTAGCAATTTTTTATCTGCTGCTGTTTTCCCCTTTGCCTGTCTCCCCATTACATGGAATGAGGAAACAGGAAGCCCAGAGATCACCTTGGTTAATCAGGTATCAAGAGCTGCTTTCATCGCTATGGAAACGTGACACTCCAGTGCAAGACTGAGCAGCCTCTTATCTCTCTGTTTTTCAAGGGGGATTTTAACATCCCAGAATAATATCCTTTCTGAAAACAAAAAACAGGAAGCTACACACACAACTGCATTACATAGTATGTTGCATGCTGCTGAATTTTAATCATCAGACTCTAGAAAAAAAAAAAATTCATTTTTGCTGAAAGCAAACGTTTGTTTGAAGAAGTCTGATTGTAAACTAGGCGGGCTTGAGTATTTCAGGGAAATAGATTTCTAACGTGCACAGATAAACTGGTTCTGAAAGGGGGTCTGCTGAACTGTCTGTTCCAAGAAGTCTTTGCAGAGAGAAATTCCTTTCCACCTCCTTCTTCCCCAGATAGGCTATGTTAGGGTGTTGGCAGTGGTGAGTTTTGTAAAACATTGAATTCCCCCTCCTGTATCCTGTCTTGGGCTATTTTCTTCTATTCTTCAAAACAAGAACCAAAGTTTAAAAAATTTTTTGTGACTTATTGAGACTCTACACCCTTTCTAAACCCATAAGAACAGCATTCAACTTGGCAAACACTGAAAACTCCTTACAGGTGATTTTATCCATAGACCTAAAGTTGATCTCAGTGTTGGGCTAAAAACTATTGGGAAGTGGGCAGTCTCTCCCCCAGCCATGTGTTTATTAGGACAGGTGCACAGAAACAAGAATAAACTCATTTTTCCCCATCTATTGTTTTGAACTAATACTAGTTGCCACAGCAATACCCACGTGTGGCATTCTAACATTCCCAGATCTAATGCTTCTAAATCATTAGGAGTAGAAAAATCTGTAGGAGTTTCCCTTTGGGATTACTTCTTTTCTTTAATACTTCTAGATTTTATTTGCTATACTTAAAAAGAAGGCCAGCGTGGTTGAAGCATTGATTTTTTGGTCTCCTACTGGGGTACTATAACTGAGCTACCCTTCATGACATTTAACTGGTAATAGAGTGATCTGAATTGCTGGGAATTGCCTGGTGGTCCAGTAGTTGGGTGAACCTTAGCATTTTTGCGCTGTTTTCCCCTGTCTCCCCATTACATGGAATGAGGAAACAGGAAGCCCAGAGATCACCTTGGTTAATCAGGTATCAAGAGCTGCTTTCATCGCTATGGAAACGTGACACTCCAGTGCAAGACTGAGCAGCCTCTTATCTCTCTGTTTTTCAAGGGGGATTTTAACATCCCAGAATAATATCCTTTCTGAAAACAAAAAACAGGAAGCTACACACACAACTGCATTACATAGTATGTTGCATGCTGCTGAATTTTAATCATCAGACTCTAGAAAAAAAAAAAATTCATTTTTGCTGAAAGCAAACGTTTGTTTGAAGAAGTCTGATTGTAAACTAGGCGGGCTTGAGTATTTCAGGGAAATAGATTTCTAACGTGCACAGATAAACTGGTTCTGAAAGGGGGTCTGCTGAACTGTCTGTTCCAAGAAGTCTTTGCAGAGAGAAATTCCTTTCCACCTCCTTCTTCCCCAGATAGGCTATGTTAGGGTGTTGGCAGTGGTGAGTTTTGTAAAACATTGAATTCCCCCTCCTGTATCCTGTCTTGGGCTATTTTCTTCTATTCTTCAAAACAAGAACCAAAGTTTAAAAAATTTTTTGTGACTTATTGAGACTCTACACCCTTTCTAAACCCATAAGAACAGCATTCAACTTGGCAAACACTGAAAACTCCTTACAGGTGATTTTATCCATAGACCTAAAGTTGATCTCAGTGTTGGGCTAAAAACTATTGGGAAGTGGGCAGTCTCTCCCACAGCCATGTGTTTATTAGGACAGGTGCACAGAAACAAGAATAAACTCATTTTTTCCCCATCTATTGTTTTGAACTAATACTAGTTGCCACAGCAATACCCACGTGTGGCATTCTAACATTCCCAGATCTAATGCTTCTAAATCATTAGGAGTAGAAAAATCTGTAGGAGTTTCCCTTTGGGATTACTTCTTTTCTTTAATACTTCTAGATTTTATTTGCTATACTTAAAAAGAAGGCCAGCGTGGTTGAAGCATTGATTTTTTGGTCTCCTACTGGGGTACTATAACTGAGCTACCCTTCATGACATTTAACTGGTAATAGAGTGATCTGAATTGCTGGGAATTGCCTGGTGGTCCAGTAGTTGGGATTCCATGCTTCCAGCCCAGGGGTCTCAGGTTCCATCCCTGGTCAGGGAACTAGGTCCAACATGCCATGCAATGCGGCCAAAAAAAAAAAAAAATGCTAAAGGATTTCAGTGTAACAACAAATTAAACTCTTTTACTGGGTGAATGAGTCAGGACCTGGACAAAAATGCCTGGAAGTCTTTGATGGAGTTAAGGGAAACGCAAAGAGTAAGGAACCAATGAAGTGATTTTTTTGTCCTTAGAAGAAAATAATCAAGTTTTGAAAAATTTTATCATGAACATATATCCTCTTGGCATCCTTGTTATTGTTGCTCAGTCATGTCCAACCCTTTTGCCAGCTCTGTGGACTGTAACCGCCAGGCTCCTCTGTTCTTGGGATTCTCCAGGCAAGAATGCAGGAGTGGGCTGCCATTTCCTACTCCAGGGCATCTTCCTGACCCAGGGATGGAGCCTGGATCTCCTGCATTGGCAGGTGGATTCTTTACTGATGAGCCACCTGGGAAGGCCCACCTTGGCATAAAACGACTTTGTTAAGGGTTAATCCTAATCTTCGGCAACTGCAGAATTTACTCTGAGCTGCAAATAGTCCCCAGCTTTCTCCAGTAGGTTGAGAAGTGTTGTATGTGGAGAAGGGAATCCCCTTTTCCCGACCATCCATGCCCTCACCCTGTGAAGCAAGAGCTGAGTTTCAGCATAAATATTATTGCTGGCCAGGTCCTTTCAAAAACCGTCACCACAGAATCTGCTTGGCAGAGAATGTGTTTATTCTTAGTCTCCCTGTCAATTCTCCCTAAAATGGAAAACCTACAACAAAGTGGGCAATAAAACGCTGCTCTCAGGGGCTGGATCTTTTCAGCTCAGGAGCTGGTTTATGGAGATCACATGAAGAGATTTGCACTTAGACCCTTGGCCCTGGTCCAGCCGAGGCTGGGAAAAGACTCCCACTTCCCCAGCCCAGCAGCCTGTGATGTATATTGAAGGCCAGCGTGGTTGAAGTTTTTTCCTACTGGGGTACTATAACTGAGCTACCCTTCATGACATTTAACTGGTAATAGAGTGATCTGAATTGCTGGGAATTGCCTGGTGGTCCAGTAGTTGGGATTCCATGCTTCCAGCCCAGGGGTCTCAGGTTCCATCCCTGGTCAGGGAACTAGGTCCAACATGCCATGCAATGCGGCCAAAAAAAAAAAAAAATGCTAAAGGATTTCAGTGTAACAACAAATTAAACTCTTTTACTGGGTGAATGAGTCAGGACCTGGACAAAAATGCCTGGAAGTCTTTGATGGAGTTAAGGGAAACGCAAAGAGTAAGGAACCAATGAAGTGATTTTTTTGTCCTTAGAAGAAAATAATCAAGTTTTGAAAAATTTTATCATGAACATATATCCTCTTGGCATCCTTGTTATTGTTGCTCAGTCATGTCCAACCCTTTTGCCAGCTCTGTGGACTGTAACCGCCAGGCTCCTCTGTTCTTGGGATTCTCCAGGCAAGAATGCAGGAGTGGGCTGCCATTTCCTACTCCAGGGCATCTTCCTGACCCAGGGATGGAGCCTGGATCTCCTGCATTGGCAGGTGGATTCTTTACTGATGAGCCACCTGGGAAGGCCCACCTTGGCATAAAACGACTTTGTTAAGGGTTAATCCTAATCTTCGGCAACTGCAGAATTTACTCTGAGCTGCAAATAGTCCCCAGCTTTCTCCAGTAGGTTGAGAAGTGTTGTATGTGGAGAAGGGAATCCCTTTCCTGACCATCCATGCCCTCACCCTGTGAAGCAAGAGCTGAGTTTCAGCATAAATATTATTGCTGGCCAGGTCCTTTCAAAAACCGTCACCACAGAATCTGCTTGGCAGAGAATGTGTTTATTCTTAGTCTCCCTGTCAATTCTCCCTAAAATGGAAAACCTACAACAAAGTGGGCAATAAAACGCTGCTCTCAGGGGCTGGATCTTTTCAGCTCAGGAGCTGGTTTATGGAGATCACATGAAGAGATTTGCACTTAGACCCTTGGCCCTGGTCCAGCCGAGGCTGGGAAAAGACTCCCACTTCCCCAGCCCAGCAGCCTGTGATGTAAATTAACTCTCCCAGGAGCCACTTCCTCTGGCCAGGTTTTGGGGAGGGGAATGTGAGGGTGCCTGTAGAAAGAGTTTGCTTATCAAGGCCCAAAGTGGTTTCCTAAGATGTCCTGGCTAGTAGGATTGGCTTCGTGTCCTTGGGGTATTTCGTTCAAATGCTAATGAAACTTTTAAAAATACTAATTAGATCCCAGTTGCTAGGCCAAACCAGGCTTCCAGCTTACAATTCTTTTTCACTCTCTATCTGTGGACAGGCTGCTCCCACTTAAAGACATGGCGGGACCCTGGTGGTCTGGATCCTCCCATGGCTGGTCCAGGCCTCCCTCAGCGCAGCCCTAATGCTGCCATCTCCCTGGTCCTTACTGCCGCCTCCTCTAAGCCCGATGCCCTGGCTCACGTGTTGGCTCTGGACACAGAGCACCTTCTACCTGGGCCCCTCAGGCAGCCAGAGAGGCAGCTTGGTACCCTGGAAAGATTGCGGTTGGAAGTGTGAGCCATATGAGCCTAGCGCAGTTCTGCCTCTTTTTTAGTGGCGTGTGGTTACATAAGTTACCTCCTCGGTAGCATGGCGGGAACAGTATTCCTTTACTGACCAAGGTTGTGAAAATTGAAGATCATGTTTACCAGGCTCCTGGCCCGCAGTAGCACTTGGTCATCCCTGCCTGCAGCCTCCACCCTTCAGGACAATGTGCCAAGGGGGAGGGGAATTGGGAGAGGAGGGTTCTCCACGTGTTTCGGGGCACTCTTCCCGGCTGTGTAGACCCTCAACACTGAGGACAGTGGGCTTCCGCAGACCTGTGGGGGTTCTTTAGCCCCTGACAGTGACGTGTGAGGTTCTGACTCTTCACCCAGTAGGACAGAAGCCTTTCCCGCCGGCCTCAGGTGGAGCATTTTTGGAGCAGGAAGGGGAGAAGAGTTTGTGTGGCATCCCCTCAGGCTGCTGGCCCTGCTAAGGAGCCCAAACCCACATTGGTGATCTCCAGATCTGGCTTTCCTTTCCACCACTCCAGCCTGAGCGGCTGGCCTGCGTGATTTGAATTGACACCAGTGTTTCTGGGCATTCTTCAGGGCTGCTGAGAAATTGGTTCTTTTGAGCCTCATTGTCCTCATCCTACAGAGAAGCGGTTCCCCAGTGGAGAGAAGGCAAGAGCAGTCGGCTCTCCCAAAGTGGGCTGGAGCATGAAGCAGTTGCTGGGGGATGTGGAGTTAGAATAGGGTCTTATTATAAGTCAGGAGAGGTTACTTTTTAAATTTATTTTTAATCAGAAGATAATTTCTTTACCGTGTTGTGTTAGTTTCTGCTGTACAACGATGTGAATCAGTGGTATGTATGCATATACCCCCTCCCACCTGAGCCCCTCCCCCATCCCCACCCCCACTCCAACAGGAGAAATTTCTGCATGACCATATGCTGGTAGAAATGACCCTGTAACAGGGGAAAGCTTTATATTACAGAGAAATGGAGAGTAATTTGCTGAAACGAACGTTCTGGTGTGGCCAGAGGGCAATTCAGTGTGAATGCAGTACAGCCAGTGGCCGGTGAGGGAGGGGCAGCTGTCCACGGGCCCAGGTGCTGGAGGGATGGCTGGTGTGGTGTTAGGAGTCACGGAAGAGACAGGGAGTTTAAAATGGTTTTCCAGGAGAGCCAGAGAGGGAATTAAACCTGCAGGGTGGGGTTGCTGTGCACACAAGAGTTCCCTCGAGGGACACAGTCGTGAATTTAAAGTGAGACCCACCAGGGTGTGTCTGTGTGGTGATCTCCAGGCAGATCCAGCCGCCTGGCGGCCGGCTTGAGTAGGCAGAGAGTTTACTGTGGCTTCACTGAGCACATTCAACAGAGAAGGCAGGGGCCAGGGAGTGGAGGGAATGTGCCAGAGTCACTAAGACAAAGGACCAGAGAATCTTGGCCACAAAGGAAGTTAGGAAGGGCGCCTCGGAGGGGATCCGTGGGTTGAGGTCTTGGTCCTGTGTGGTTAAAACATCATCAGCACCAGGCACCAGCCGCAGCAGTAAGACCAAGGATAGGCTGGGGTTGAGCAGGTGCAGAGCGTAGCAGGTAAGGGTTACTAGTCATGATCTGGCTTTCCTTTCCACCACTCCAGCCTGAGCGGCTGGCCTCGTGATTTGAATTGACACCAGTGTTTCTGGGCATTCTTCAGGGCTGCTGAGAAATTGGTTCTTTTGAGCCTCATTGTCCTCATCCTACAGAGAAGCGGTTCCCCAGTGGAGAGAAGGCAAGAGCAGTCGGCTCTCCCAAAGTGGGCTGGAGCATGAAGCAGTTGCTGGGGGATGTGGAGTTAGAATAGGGTCTTATTATAAGTCAGGAGAGGTTACTTTTTAAATTTATTTTTAATCAGAAGATAATTTCTTTACCGTGTTGTGTTAGTTTCTGCTGTACAACGATGTGAATCAGTGGTATGTATGCATATACCCTCCCACCTGAGCCCCTCCCCCCTCCCCACCCCCACTCCAACAGGAGAAATTTCTGCATGACCATATGCTGGTAGAAATGACCCTGTAACAGGGGAAAGCTTTATATTACAGAGAAATGGAGAGTAATTTGCTGAAACGAACGTTCTGGTGTGGCCAGAGGGCAATTCAGTGTGAATGCAGTACAGCCAGTGGCCGGTGAGGGAGGGGCAGCTGTCCACGGGCCCAGGTGCTGGAGGGATGGCTGGTGTGGTGTTAGGAGTCACGGAAGAGACAGGGAGTTTAAAATGGTTTTCCAGGAGAGCCAGAGAGGGAATTAAACCTGCAGGGTGGGGTTGCTGTGCACACAAGAGTTCCCTCGAGGGACACAGTCGTGAATTTAAAGTGAGACCCACCAGGGTGTGTCTGTGTGGTGATCTCCAGGCAGATCCAGCCGCCTGGCGGCCGGCTTGAGTAGGCAGAGAGTTTACTGTGGCTTCACTGAGCACATTCAACAGAGAAGGCAGGGGCCAGGGAGTGGAGGGAATGTGCCAGAGTCACTAAGACAAAGGACCAGAGAATCTTGGCCACAAAGGAAGTTAGGAAGGGCGCCTCGGAGGGGATCCGTGGGTTGAGGTCTTGGTCCTGTGTGGTTAAAACATCATCAGCACCAGGCACCAGCCGCAGCAGTAAGACCAAGGATAGGCTGGGGTTGAGCAGGTGCAGAGGTACGGTAGGGTTTGCTCAGGGTCTGAGGAGGGGAGAGGGTACTGTTACTGGAGTCATGACCAGAGCACTTTCTCGTGGAAAAGTCAGGTGTGATCATGAAAGGTTATTGAGAGAACACACACACCAATAACTATAACAAAATTTCACTTCTCCAGCTTTGAGAGTTCCATTCATACAAACCTTCCAGAAAACAAATACGTAATGCGTGTGGTTTATTTTAATAATTTTGATAGGCTTCTTTCTTTTTTTTTTTTATTTTATTTATTTTGGGTGGGGGTCGAGTTGGGGAGGGAGGGGAGCGGGCGGGCCACTTCTATTGGTCTTTCATTTCTCTGTTTTCATCTGTCTTTGTTCTTTGGCTCCTGCGGGCCTCCCATCGCGGTGGCGTCTGTCGTCGGCGTCTGTTGTCGCAGAGCACTGGCTCTGGGCACATGCGCTCCAGAGCTCCGGCTCGGTAATTGGACACATCGGTCCAGTCGCTCCGCGGCACGTGGGATCTTCCCAGGCCAGGGATGGAACTGGCGCCCCTTGCACTGCAAGGCGGTGTCCCTGTCCACTGGACCACCAGGGAAGCCCAATAGGCTTCTTTCTAATGGCCGGCTAACGGACTAGTTTCAGTCATGTTGCTGAGGGAGATTGTATTCGGTGCTGGAATACGGGCAGAGAGAGAGAAACAGAGAGTGAGTTAGAGAATGTGTGTGCACGGTAAGGAATCATTTACCATAAGGCAATATTTTCAAAGATCTGCCATTTCCAGGAGTAAACAAAGGTTTCATAACATAAACATTTCTGTGTGGTGATCTCCAGGCAGATCCAGCCGCCTGGCCGGCTTGAGTAGGCAGAGAGTTTACTGTGGCTTCACTGAGCACATTCAACAGAGAAGGCAGGGGCCAGGGAGTGGAGGGAATGTGCCAGAGTCACTAAGACAAAGGACCAGAGAATCTTGGCCACAAAGGAAGTTAGGAAGGGCGCCTCGGAGGGGATCCGTGGGTTGAGGTCTTGGTCCTGTGTGGTTAAAACATCATCAGCACCAGGCACCAGCCGCAGCAGTAAGACCAAGGATAGGCTGGGGTTGAGCAGGTGCAGAGGTACGGTAGGGTTTGCTCAGGGTCTGAGGAGGGGAGAGGGTACTGTTACTGGAGTCATGACCAGAGCACTTTCTCGTGTGGAAAAGTCAGGTGTGATCATGAAAGGTTATTGAGAGAACACACACACCAATAACTATAACAAAATTTCACTTCTCCAGCTTTGAGAGTTCCATTCATACAAACCTTCCAGAAAACAAATACGTAATGCGTGTGGTTTATTTTAATAATTTTGATAGGCTTCTTTCTTTTTTTTTTTTATTTTATTTATTTTGGGTGGGGGTCGAGTTGGGGAGGGAGGGGAGCGGGCGGGCCACTTCTATTGGTCTTTCATTTCTCTGTTTTCATCTGTCTTTGTTCTTTGGCTCCTGCGGGCCTCCCATCGCGGTGGCGTCTGTCGTCGGCGTCTGTTGTCGCAGAGCACTGGCTCTGGGCACATGCGCTCCAGAGCTCCGGCTCGGTAATTGGACACATCGGTCCAGTCGCTCCGCGGCACGTGGGATCTTCCCAGGCCAGGGATGGAACTGGCGCCCCTTGCACTGCAAGGCGGTGTCCCTGTCCACTGGACCACCAGGGGAAGCCCAATAGGCTTCTTTCTAATGGCCGGCTAACGGACTAGTTTCAGTCATGTTGCTGAGGGAGATTGTATTCGGTGCTGGAATACGGGCAGAGAGAGAGAAACAGAGAGAGTGAGTTAGAGAATGTGTGTGCACGGTAAGGAATCATTTACCATAAGGCAATATTTTCAAAGATCTGCCATTTCCAGGGAGTAAACAAAGGTTTCATAACATAAAACATTTCTATCTTAACACATGTCGGAAGGGACTTCAATGATTTGCTGCTCTTGTTTACTTCCACTCAATAGCAGTAAGTAGAAAGACCCAGAAACACAGTAAGAGACTCAAATTAATGTAAGCCCAGATTCAGAGCTCAGAACTGTGGAGTCAGCGCCAAGTCCTCCATGTGCCGAGGAGGCGGGAGGGAAGGCCTTGGGCTGAGAGCCTGTGACTGGGGCCGGATGAACCTCCCCTAGAGCCAAGTGGCGAGGGCTCTCAGGACCAGGGAGGATGAAGTTGGTATTTCAAGTATGTTAAGGGAAGGCAGATTATTCCAGAAACAGTGATGGGACCACTGCTAGCTTTTGGGGAGAAAAAACAGCAGGAAAGCTGCACTCCTACTTTACTCAACAAAAGTAATTCCTAATAAAGTAAAGATTTAGGAATTTAAAAATGAAGCCAAAAGTCATTATAGTTATCAAAGAAAACAGATGAATATTTTTATAAACTTGAAGTGATAGCTTCTTTTTAAATGTATAATTGGATGATTATTACTTTACAATACTGTATTGGCTTTTGCTGTAGGGATGACTTCTTTTATTTTTATTTTTTTGGCGGGGGCGGGTTTGGGGAGGGAGGGAGCGGGCAGGCCACTTCTGTTGGTCTTTCACTTATTCAGTTTCACACATCTTTTTTCTTTGGCCCGTGTGGGCCTCCCATCATGGCTGCCTCTTGTCACAGAGCACTGGCTCTGGGCGTGTGCGCTCCAGAGCTCTGGCTCCAGTAGTTGGACACATCAGTCCAGCTGCTCTGTGGCACGTGGGATCTTCCCAGTCCAGGGCTCGAACCTGCGCCCCTTGCACTGCAAGGTGGTGTCCTTACCCACTGGACCACCAGGGAAGCCTGTGATGACTTCTTTTAAAGAGTGGCAGTTAGGCCCAGACCCATGTGATGAAACACACACACATGCACACACATGCTATCTTTTCACTTATTATGACTGGCAAATGGCAGGTTTCCCTAACATACAAAGAACACTTTAAATCAATAAGGAAAAAAAAGTAACCAAAGAGGGCTTCCCTGGTGGTCCAGTGGTTAAAGAGTCTGCCTTGCAGTGCAACGGGTACCAGTTTGAGCCCTTGCCCGGGAAGATCCCACACGCCATAGAGTGGCTGGACCAATGTGTCCAACTACAAGCCAGCGCTCTGGAGCGCATGCACCCAGAGCTGGTGCTCTGCGACGAGAGAGGCCACTGCGATGGGAGGCCCACACAGGCCAAAGAATAAAGATGGAGGGAAGGCCTTGGGCTGAGAGCCTGTGACTGGGGCCGGATGAACCTCCCCTAGAGCCAAGTGGCGAGGGCTCTCAGGACCAGGGAGGATGAAGTTGGTATTTCAAGTATGTTAAGGGAAGGCAGATTATTCCAGAAACAGTGATGGGACCACTGCTAGCTTTTGGGGAGAAAAAACAGCAGGAAAGCTGCACTCCTACTTTACTCAACAAAAGTAATTCCTAATAAAGTAAAGATTTAGGAATTTAAAAATGAAGCCAAAAGTCATTATAGTTATCAAAGAAAACAGATGAATATTTTTATAAACTTGAAGTGATAGCTTCTTTTTAAATGTATAATTGGATGATTATTACTTTACAATACTGTATTGGCTTTTGCTGTAGGGATGACTTCTTTTATTTTTATTTTTTTGGCGGGGGCGGGTTGGGGAGGGAGGGGAGCGGGCAGGCCACTTCTGTTGGTCTTTCACTTATTCAGTTTCACACATCTTTGTTCTCTGGCCCGTGTGGGCCTCCCATCGCAGTGGCCTCTGTTGTCACAGAGCACTGGCTCTGGGCGCGTGTGCTCTAGAGCTCCGGCTCGGTAATTGGACACATCGGTTCAGCTGCTCTGCGGCACGTGGGATCTTCCCAGGCCAGGGATGGAACCTGCGCCCCTTGCACTGCAAGGTGGTGTCCTTACCCACTGGACCACCAGGGAAGCCTGTGATGACTTCTTTTAAAGAGTGGCAGTTAGGCCCAGACCCATGTGATGAAACACACACACATGCACACACATGCTATCTTTTCACTTATTATGACTGGCAAATGGCAGGTTTCCCTAACATACAAAGAACACTTTAAATCAATAAGGAAAAAAAAGTAACCAAAGAGGGCTTCCCTGGTGGTCCAGTGGTTAAAGAGTCTGCCTTGCAGTGCAACGGGTACCAGTTTGAGCCCTTGCCCGGGAAGATCCCACACGCCATAGAGTGGCTGGACCAATGTGTCCAACTACAAGCCAGCGCTCTGGAGCGCATGCACCCAGAGCTGGTGCTCTGCGACGAGAGAGGCCACTGCGATGGGAGGCCCACACAGGCCAAAGAATAAAGATGGATGAAAGTAAATAAATACAAAACCAATAAAAGAGGCAAAAAATTTAAAAAAAAGTAACCAGAGAGAAAAAGTGGATCAAAGGCATGTACAGCATTTCATAAAGAAGAAACATAAAGGTGAGTAAATGAAAAGATGTTTTCACTGATCATTGGTGAAACAATGAGTAATTTCTCATCTACAAGATTTAGCAAAGATTATAAACAACACAGTTCCGTCAAAGGCGTGGGGGAAAACTATACTAGGTGTGCAGAGGAGTTTGAGTTTGCATCACTTCTTTGGCAATGTCCGTCAGAATTTCAAATCTACATACTTCTA
The DNA here is from genome assembly GCA_022376925.1 of Tragulus kanchil. Classification (NCBI taxonomy): domain Eukaryota; kingdom Metazoa; phylum Chordata; class Mammalia; order Artiodactyla; family Tragulidae; genus Tragulus; species Tragulus kanchil. The sequence goes on along the minus strand of JAIOJX010000003.1, from coordinate 66,792,090 downwards.
AATCCACAGTTCTATATCTAAGAATAAATAGATTGTGAGTTCAAGACTTTCTCACCCTCCAGACGGGCCGTACGGGCCATGCAAAGGGCATGAAAATACAATTTTCTTCCTCCTATTACAACACAGAGTGTCCCTCCTCTTTAAATTGAAACCAATCCCCAAAGAGGTTCTAATTAGAAGTGATTGCCCGTCTTCCCCTAAAAGGCTGCCATTCCTTGTCTTTTAATACAGTTGCCACCATAAGCCTAGGCTTCTCGTGTTCCTTTTCCACGGTCTTGCCGTCTCCCGTGGTCAGCCAGGCACTCCTCTACCCTGAACCCAGGCTCTTCTAATAGAATTCAGCCCTTGTCCACACAGGATCTTCTGCACTCTGCCACCTTCTAGACACACCTTCTACTCCAGTCCTGGGTCTCATCCCCTCTTGATGAGGACGAGATGCTAAATTCCTTTAGCAAATGCCCCTGTCTGTCTCAAACACTGAAGAGTTCTTTACACAGAGTAGATCCCATAGCACGGTGAACATGCTTTAATATCTCTCATTTTAACAAACCGAATCAAAAAAAAAAAACCTTTTGACTTGACCACACTTTCTTTAAGTTACTGCTCCATTTCTCTATCTTGGTTAGAGTAAAGCTTCTCGAAAGAACTGTTAAATGCTTTCCATGTTGACTTCCTCACCTCTTAGGCTCTCTCTAGCAAGTATCTTTTTTTTTTTTTTTTTTTTGGCCACTCAGCACAGCATGTGGGATGTTAGTTCCCACACTAGGGATCAAACCTTTGCCCTCTGCAGTGGAAATGCAGAGTCTTAACCACTGGGCCCCCAGAGAGTTCCCTCTCTGGCATGTATTTTTACTGAAGTAAATAGTAAACCTACTGGAAGGTGCACACATAGGAAGTATACAACTCAATGAATTATCATAAAGTGAACACACTATGTTCACCAACAGCCTGATCAAGAAATAGAACACTGTCCACATGCCAGAAATCTTATCTTTTTTCTACTTAGTACCATTCCCTCCTACCCCAAAATAACTACTTTTGTTACTTTTAGCACATTATTTTGCCCGCTTTTATAAAAAGTGTTTTAGAGTAATGCCATGCGTATCTTTGTCATGTTTTCTTTTGCCCAGCATATCTGTGAGACTCATTTAAGTCATGGAGCAGAGGTTAGATCACATAGGACCTCAGAAATCCAGGATTTTTTTCCGGAGTGAAATGAAATACTTGGAGGATTTTAACAGAGTGACACAGCATGATTTTTGTACTAAAAGTTCATCATTTGGCTGCTACTCGGAGTATAGACGATGGGCTGGAGGGGGAACATGAAACCAGAGAGACTGGCGAGGAAGTTATTGCAACAATCCAGTCACACAGTTACATTCTTCAGCTTTAAAAATAAAAGGCATTTTAGGTCAGTCCCTCAGTGGAGCTAAATCCACGCAGTAATAAACAGAGCTCGGTGTTGGACCCGTGATAATGAGGCCAGCTCTCACAGCTCGGGCCCAGAGAATAATTAACACCTTCACAACAAAAAATACTGAGTGGAAGCAACTGTAATTTTCAAAATTAAAATAGTGTAATTCATGGCGGAGAATAAAGAGAAGTGTCAGTGTTTTGAAACGGTGGGCCTTAAAAGTTAATACTTCATCAAACATAGCAAAGTCAAGGCTAGAAAATCAGTCTAATTTCAGCTCCAAGGGGGAAGGACGGACTAGTAATGACTCATCCAAAGCTGACTGATAGGCAGTGTTACAGCTCCGACGGCCTGAACATACTTAATTGGGGATCCAGTAACACACTGCCCAGCTCTATGATTTTGCATGTTACTTACATTTATTCTTGCTATTCTTATTTATTCTTGCTATTCTTAGACTTAACGGTATTGCAAAGATTTGTTTTCTAGGTGACACAGGTTTTCAAATGATTCATTCAAAACCAGGGATTCTCAGCTATGACTGCACATTTTTTTTTTTTTTTTTCTTAATCCTGAGAATCCTCAGCTTTTGAAATGGGAGTTCTCACATTTTTACTTAGAATCACGTATTTTGGTTTTGTGTTGGTTTTCACAACATTCTGGGCAGAAAATGGGACTGGTCTTTGTCGATTTAAAATCTGGGAAAGGGGGGATATACATATGACTAATCTGGGAACATGACAAATAAATAAATAAATAAAATCTAGGAACATGACAGACCCCTGTCTTAAACCATATACAGAAGTGCGCTCAACAGGCATTAAACACTTGTTCAAGACCTAATCCTGGAAACACCCAAAGTTACATGGGGTGGGAATAAGCTCTTCAGCATTGGTTTTTGCAAGGAGCTTTAGGATTTGACACCAAAAGCAAAGGCAAGAGTAAACAAGTGGTATTACAGCAAGCTAAAACGCTTCTGAACAATAGAGGAAACCATCAGAAAACTGAAAAAGCAACCTATGGAATGGGAAAAAATATTCACAAATAATATGTGATAAGGGGTAATGTCCAGAATCTACAAGGAACACATGACTCAATAGCAAATAAACAAATATCCCATTTTAAAAATGGGCAAAGTAGGGCTTCCCTGGTGGTCCAGTGGGTAAAGAGTCTGCCTTGCAGTGCAAGGGCCACTGGTTCGATCCCTGGCTGGGGAGGATCCCACGTGCCGTGGAGCAGCTGGACCAGTGTGCCAGTTATGAGCCAGTGCTGTGGAGTGCATGTACCCAGAGCCGGTGCTTTACAGCAAGAGAGGCCACTGCAATGGGAGGCCCACACAGGCCTAAGAGTAAAGATGATGAAAATAAATAAATAAAATAAATAAACCAATAAAAGAGGCCATTTTTTTTTTTTTTTTTTTAATGGGCAAAGTATCTGGATAGGCCTTCAATGAAGATATACAAATGGTCAGGTACATGAAAAGGTGTTCCATGTCACTAATCATCAGGGAAATGCAGATCAAAACCATAGTGAGCTTACACCGGTGGTTATTGTTCAGTCACTCAGTCCAGCTCTCTGTACCCTAATTGACTGCAGTGCACTGGGCTTCCCTGCCCTTCACCATCTCCTGGAGCTTGCTCAAACTCATGTCCATTGAGTCGGTGATGCCATCCAGCCATCTTGTCTTCTCTCATCCCCTTCTCTTGAATACTCTCTTAAGCCCACTTCAACAAGCTTCTGTCCCCCAGCATGCTCTTGTCAAGGTAACCCAAAGCCTGGGTGTTGCAGTCTCTTCCCCAGTGACTCTGAGTATTTATTTTCTCTGCACACCTACTGAAGACAATTCCCTTGTATCTTCTGACCAAGAACAGTGACTTAGACAAGAGTCTGAAGCCCGGTGGCACGTGAGGTCCAGCCTCCATCATTTCCTGGTGGAGGCGACTATGAACAGGTTACCTTGTCCTTGGTGTCTTGGTTTCCTCATCTGTGATGGTGAACTGGCCTTCCAAGGTAAAAATGTGGTAAATTTAAGTGAGAGGACGGATCTGGCACACAGGGACTGTGCATTATGTGTTAGCTATGTTCTTAGAGGTGGTAGTGGGTGATGTTAGTTTTGTTCTCCTCTGAGGCCAGTGGGTGCAGATAAGATCTATGCCAGTAAGATTCCTCCCCACCGATCCTACGAGGCGAGCCATGGCCTCTTTCTCAGGATGCTTTGTTTGATTCCTTCTCTACTCAGGGCACAAATCAATAACTGCGATGACCGCTGCTGCTCCTGGGTGAGATGAGCCAGGGGAAGGAGGCAGGTAATCACTGAAAAATGCTAGCGTTAGACTGGCCTTTGTCTCTTTCCGTTTGGAGTCTCTTCCGACATTTTAAGTTTGGCAAAGACAGGGAGGGTGGCCTGTATTCCTTCTGAGCCCCTGCACACACCCCTCAGGCAGATAATGAGCCGCTCCCGACTCTTTTCTGTCCCAATCACACGATGCCTGCTGTTCATGTTGACTCTCAAGGGGATGCTGCAGATTCTGTGGCATTGCCAACACTGGAGCAAGTGGGGATTCTATCCTGTTCTCTTGCTGGACGCAAGGGAGAGTTGACAATAGTACAGGAAGACAGTTTAGTTGGCTCCAATTCACTTAAAAAAAACCTAGATGGTCTGGAAGCCTATGTGCACTGTTAATACTGAGTTACTTCTGACAGTCCACACTGGTCACCCCCACCATTTCAGCAGGCACCTTTCTGGGTGTGATCTGCTGAAACAATGACGCCAGGGAGCTATGAGGAGATCAGAGGAGGAGAGGGATGTTTATTTATGTTTCCCAGCAAGACTGACGGGGCCTTTCTTTCCAGCTTGACCCTCCTGCAGGAGCAGAAAGTTCTGTGCCAAAAAAAAGGGCGGGGGGCATAAGGTCTTTTTCTTTCTCTTTAGCGGATCAGCAGATCACAACCTGCATAGATGACAGGAATTCAGCGTTCAGGTGAGAGTAGTGACTCTTAGTGGCTTTTGTCCAAGATAAAGAACAGTCCCAGTGTTTTCATGATATCTGAAAATCATGTTTAGCAAAATTTTTCCTGCATAATTGGGATATGAAGATACAGCAGAATAATTATAAAAGGGGGGGGTCTGGCGGAAGGACTTGTATCAGATCAAAGGAGAAGCTGGTCAAAGGGGTTGGAGATCAGTGAACACACTGTGTGAAAGGAAACGGAGTTAAAGAGAGGGCGCAGGCTGATGAAATCAAAATTGAAAGAGACACCTGTACCCCAGTGTTCATGGCAGCACTCTATGCAATAGCTAGAACATGGAAGCAACCTAGATGTTCATTGATGAACAAATGGATAAAGAAGCTCTGGTACATATATACAATGGAATACGTCTCAGCTGCAAAAAAGAAATGCAGAAGATTCAGTCCTAATGAGGTGGATGAATGTAGAACATATTATGGACCTTGGGGAGAGGGAAGAGTGGGTGAGAGATATGGAAAGAGTAACATAGAGCCCCATACTATCATATATAAAAGAGATAACTATTGTCAATGTGCTATGGGTTAAGGAATCTCACATGGGAGCTATGCAATGGCCTAGAGGAGTGGGATGAGAGGGATGGGATATACACATGACTAATCTGGGATTATAAATATCTATAAACAACAGAAATCTAAAAGCAAAATAAAAAAAAAAGGTTAAATAAATACTAAAAAAAAAAAAAAAATAAGAGAGGATGTGAGGTTAAAACAGAAGCTCAACTCTTGTTTTCATTATAGTTTATTACAGTAGATAAACTATACAGTAGGACCTTGCTTATATAGCTCATATATAGTAGTTTGTATCTGCTCATACCGAAATGCTAATTTATCCCTCTGCTCAACCTTTTTCCCCTTTGGTATCTGTTCTCTGTCTGTGACTCCCTTTCTGATTTATAGATAAGTTCCTTCATATAATATTTTAGATTCCACATATAAGTACTAACTATAATATCTGTCTCTGTGACTTACTTTACTTAGTACGATGGTCTCTAGGTCCATCCATGTTTCTGCAAATGGCATTATCTCATTCTCTTGTGGCTGGGTGATATTCCATTGTATGTGTGTACCATATCTTCTTTATCCATTCCTCTGTCAATGGACACTTAGGTTACAAAAGCTGAACTCCCCCAACCATCCCTCTTCCTCTCTTCGTAAATGGCAAATCTGTTCATCACCAAGTCAGAAAACAGTGAGTCATCCTTGACTCCTCTTTTTCTCCTACCCTCCATCTGATTGATGAGCAAGTGCTGGCTGAGTTTCACAAGCTTGCTAGGACCTGACCACTTCGCCCCGGATCCCCAACACCCGTCCTGGCCCAGCCGCCAGTATCTCTCACCTGAGTTACTGCAACCAGCCTCCTAACTGGTCTCCCTGCTTCTGCTCAGCGCCTAGGCGCCTGCTTCAGCAGCTGATGCTTCGGAGCAAATTGGCAACACCAACATTTCTAGAAGGTGTCTTATTAAGACCTGAACTGGAAAGCTTATGTCTCAGAGATTAAAGATTGGATATTCATTCTTTGTCATCAATACATTGTTTATTCTCCACTTCAGATTTCTTCTTTATGGTTTTAAAGAATGATGATTTGGGAGAATTTGGAATTTAAATCCATTTTGTAACATAGGGTATGTATTCTTGGAACTAGGGTCTCCCCCACTGGCACTGACTGTATTTTTATCCACTCTTAGTTCCAGAGATCGTTAATTACAAAAGCTACCCAGAAAAGCACAAGGTGAAGCCAGTTGTATTGATGAGAAAGAAAATAGCAAATTAATAGACCTAATAATAACTTGGAGTCTCAGATCTTCAAGAAGGTTTATTTCCTCCCCACTTCAAAAACATAGGTAGGTGTAGTGCTCTGTGGCGTTGGGAAAGTCATAATTTATTTTGACAGTTTAAACCCCAGAGCTATTTATTTATGAAGCTTTAGGCATTTTGTGTTCACCTAACTCCATCACGGTGGTGAAAATTACGCTCAGGTGTGAATCCCTGCCTGAAACATGCACCCCCTTCTTGTGTTCTCACAGATGTTTGACCTCTCGAAGAGGATGAGCAGCTGTTGAGGGGTCTGATGGGCCCAGTTCTGGGTGGAAGAGGGCCCTAAAGAGACCCTGGTGGGTGTGAAGGGAGAGCACGGCCCTTCTGCTCTGGGGAGACCCTCTCGTGACCTCTGCCCTTGGGCCTGACAGCCAGGCTCCCCTTCCCTTCTCTTCCCCCCAACCTCTGATTAATTGACCTGCAACATTATGTTAGTTCCGGATGCACAGCATAGTAATTTGATACTTCTATTCATTATACAATGATGACCATGATAAGTCCAGTTGCCGTCTGCCACCATAAACGTTATCAGTGTTATGGACCCTCCTCCCCATGCGCTGCCGTTCGTCCCTGTGACTCCTTTATTTTGTAGCTGAAAGTCTAACTCTCCCTCCTTCCGCCTCCCCTTTAGCGACCACTTGTTTTTCTTTGTATCTGTGATTCTGGTTCTGTTTTGTTATGTCTGTTTGTTTGTTGTCTTGTTTAGATTCCACATTTGATTGAGATCATATGGCATTTGTCTTTTTCTGTCTGACTTGTTTCACTTAGCATAATCCCTCACAGTCCATTCCTCTTGCTGCAAATGGAAAAAAATCATTCTTTTTAAAAATGAAAGTGTTAATCCTTCAGTCATGTCCAACTCTTTGTGAACCCATGGACTATAGCCCACCAGGCTCCTCTGTCCATGGAATTCTCCAGGCAAGATGTATGGAGTGGGTTGCCATTCACTTTCCAAAGGATCGCCCCAAAACTGAATCAAATTCCATTGGTGTAAAGTTTTCTTTTTTCAGAGTCTTTATCAAAAATTAGTATAAGATTAAGGCTGGTCGCTAGACTGAGTTAGGAACTGTTCACTTCCCTTCAGTTTCCTGGTAGAGTTCGTATACAGTTAGTATTATTTCGTCTTTAATTATTTGGTATGATGCACCAGCAAAACCATCTAGGTCTGGAATTTCTTTGTGGGAAAGTTTTTAAAGTACAAAATTCTATTTGCTTAATAGTTACAGGGCTATTTAAGTTATCTCAAGTTATCTCTTTCTTCTTGACAAAGCTTTGGAAGTTTGTGTCTTTTAAAAAATATTGTCCTGGGCTTCCCTGGTAATCCAGTGGGTAAAGAGTCTGCCTTGCAGTGCAAGGGGCACCGGTTTGATCCCTGGCCTGGGAAGATCCCAAGTTCTGCAGAGTGACTGGACCAGTGTGTTCAGTTATGAGCCAGTACTCTGGCGTGCATGAGCCCAGAGCTGGTGCTCTGCAGCGAGAGAGGCCACTGCGGTGGGAGGCCCACACGTGCCAAAAAATAAAGATGGACGTGCCACAGTTGATGGGATCTCAAAGAGTCAATCACAACTTAGCAACTGAACAACAAAATATCTTCTTCACGTATTCCCTTTCCCATTCTTTTTCTGAGACTCTGTTTAGATGTATTTTTTAAAAAACTTATTACTAAATTATTACTTATAACTTAACTATTACTATCTTTTGTCTCTTCATTTCTCTGTGTTGCATTGTAAGCTAATTTGGATCTTATTTCTAGTTTGTTATATCTTTCTGTAGCTGTACAAATTTGCTAAACAAGCTGTTGCTTGGTTTTTAATTTCAGTTCTCATAATTTTCACAACTTATTTTTCATACTTTTTCATATATGCTTGGTCCTTTTTAAAAATAATAATCCATTCTTTGCTTGCTAGCTGTATCCTTTCTTCTACCTACGTACATTTTTATACCCCATGTTAGATAATCATTTTGATTCTGTCAGAAATCATTTTGATTATGATTCTATTTTCTTCTTTTTTTAGTTCATACTCATGATGCCTTCTTATATAGTTATGTGATTTTTTCTTAAACCATAAGCCTATATTCTAAGTTTATCAGTGGGTATCTTTTGAGGCCAACATTGAAGATGGATTACTTCAATGAGGATTTAGTGTGCTTGTCCTAAGTGCCTGGGGAACATGTTTAAGCGAATTGACAACTCAAAGACTTTGGAGGCCCTTACAAGTTTGACTTTAGGCTGCCAAGCTACATGAGGCCCAGCTTGTGTATCTAAATTCTTAGAGAATCATTTCCTCCCCGTCCTTTGCCCATCATTTGCCCCTTGCACAAGCTGCTTCCCTCTCAGCTTTCACAAGGCTGTTCCTTTTGCTTGGAATCACCTGCTACTTCCAGCCGCTAGTGGGTAGCTTCAGGTCTCTTCTTAAATGTTGCTTCCTCAGGGAAGAGATGGAGAAGGAAATGGCAACTCACTCCAGTATTCTTACCTGGGAGATTCCATGGATTGAGAAGTCTGGCAAGCTACAGTCCATGGGATCTCAACTATAGATATAGATACAGATATAGATGCAGATATAGATACATACTTCCCTGATGGCTCAGTGGTGAGGAATCTGCCTGCAATGCAGGAAACCCAGGTTCCATCCCCAGATTGGGGAGATCCCTGGAGGAGGGCATGACAACCCACTCCAGTATTCTTGCCTGCAGAATTCCATGGACAGAGGAGGAACCTGCCAGGCTGCAGTCCCTGGGGTCACACGGAGACCGACATGACTAAAGCTGCCCAGGTCACTTACAGGGAGATGCTTTTTTGTGTTGCATTGTAAGCTAATTTGGATCTTATTTCTAGTTTGTTATATCTTTCTGTAGCTGTACAAATTTGCTAAACAAGCTGTTGCTTGGTTTTTAATTTCAGTTCTCATAATTTTCACAACTTATTTTTCATACTTTTTCATATATGCTTGGTCCTTTTTAAAAATAATAATCCATTCTTTGCTTGCTAGCTGTATCCTTTCTTCTACCTACGTACATTTTTATACCCCATGTTAGATAATCATTTTGATTCTGTCAGAAATCATTTTGATTATGATTCTATTTTCTTCTTTTTTTAGTTCATACTCATGATGCCTTCTTATATAGTTATGTGATTTTTTCTTAAACCATAAGCCTATATTCTAAGTTTATCAGTGGGTATCTTTTGAGGCCAACATTGAAGATGGATTACTTCAATGAGGATTTAGTGTGCTTGTCCTAAGTGCCTGGGGAACATGTTTAAGCGAATTGACAACTCAAAGACTTTGGAGGCCCTTACAAGTTTGACTTTAGGCTGCCAAGCTACATGAGGCCCAGCTTGTGTATCTAAATTCTTAGAGAATCATTTCCTCCCCGTCCTTTGCCCATCATTTGCCCCTTGCACAAGCTGCTTCCCTCTCAGCTTTCACAAGGCTGTTCCTTTTGCTTGGAATCACCTGCTACTTCCAGCCGCTAGTGGGTAGCTTCAGGTCTCTTCTTAAATGTTGCTTCCTCAGGGAAGAGATGGAGAAGGAAATGGCAACTCACTCCAGTATTCTTACCTGGGAGATTCCATGGATTGAGAAGTCTGGCAAGCTACAGTCCATGGGATCTCAACTATAGATATAGATACAGATATAGATGCAGATATAGATACATACTTCCCTGATGGCTCAGTGGTGAGGAATCTGCCTGCAATGCAGGAAACCCAGGTTCCATCCCCAGATTGGGGAGATCCCTGGAGGAGGGCATGACAACCCACTCCAGTATTCTTGCCTGCAGAATTCCATGGACAGAGGAGGAACCTGCCAGGCTGCAGTCCCTGGGGTCACACGGAGACCGACATGACTAAAGTAACTAAGCAGCAGCAGCAGGGAAGAAAACCTCTTTCTGAGGCTCTTTGTTCTTTTCCTTCATAGTTCTTAGTGATAGTGGAATTGAGTAATTATTTGTGTAAGGTGCACATACCATCCTACTCTCTACACACTGTGGGCAGAGGACTTGCAAGTCCACCTCATGGTTGTAGGGTCCCCGCCTAGCACAGTGTCTGTCATATTGAAGACACTGGGAAATTACTTATTGAATGAATGGATGAAAACTTGTGAGTGATCTGTAAAGACCCATAACTTCAAAATATCAACAAAGTGAACGATATAATCCTAGATGTAAAAACGCGAATTTTAGCCATCTCTGGGTCTTAAGATACTTGTTTGATGTCGAGAACGCATTTTTATTTGCTGTAGCTAATGTGGCCTGCTGTGACCATGATCCGTTGAAAGATTTATCCACAGCTGAGGTGAGGACGTTGGTGTGCTGTTGATCAGACTGACAGGAGGCTGGAGGGGTCGCTCTCCTGTGATGGTAACATAATGTGTCTGCAGGGATCTGGCTCAACAGGTTAGAAAGGTGGGCCCAGTAACATCACGCAGTTTAACAAGGAAGATACAGGCCCTGTGAATCTATTGAACAAATAGAGACTGAGGGCCCTTAAAGAGCCAAACGTGTGAGATGCATGGCGATCTTGATTGACTGGATGAGGGAGTAGTGCAGCACGCTTGCACGGACGCCCACGTGCTCTTGGACTGCTTTAACAGAAGCAACGTGTGGAGGACAGTTGCAGTCCTGGCGCCCCCAGGCAGACTCTCATCACCACCGGGGTCCATTTCTGAGAGGCAGGTGTCGGGGTGGTCCTGAGAGCTGCACACTTCTGCTGCTTCCAGACCCAACCATGCCGTCTGGGAAACAGCTGTAGCGCTGGGGGTTCCTAGTGAAGGTGGAGTAGAACTTGGTAGAACACAGTAGGGCTGTCGAGGAGGAGGCAGGGCCATTAGGTCTGTCCTCCATAGAGCCAAAGAGAAGAGCAGGAACCACCAGGCAAGTTTGAAGGAGGTCACTCTGGGTTTAATCTGAGGTGCTGCCCGCCAGGGGAGTGGGTGGTGCTGAGTGCCCCTCTCCTAGAGGAGATCACACGTAGGAAAGGGGGATGTAAGCTTTGGGAGGCTCTCTGTCGGTTTGGGGGGGAAGTGGCTCTCGGGGTGGCAGAGCCCCTGGATCCTTTGTTCAGGCCCAGAACCTACACAGTTGGGAACCGTATCAGTATGTCTGAAGTGCCAAGCCAGAGAGACGTAGCCGGTTAAAAATTAGCTTTGGGGGCTCCCCTGGTGGTCCAGTGGGTAGAAAGTCTGCCTTGCAGTGCAAGCGGCACCGATTTGATCCCTGGCCTGGGAAGATCCCACGTGCCGTGGAGTGACTGGACCAGTGTGTCTAATTACGAGCCAGCATTCTGGAGCCCATGTGCCCAGAGCTGGTGCTCTGCCACGAGGAAGGTCACTGCAATGGCCCGCACAGGCCACAGCATAAAGATAGATGAAAATAAATAAATATAAAAAACAATAAAAAGAGGCCAAAATTAAAAATAAATTAGTTTTGGAGATTTTGTCCATCATCTCTAGAATCCCCTGATCTATCGGAACTCCCAGAGGAGACTCTCCTTTCTCTTCTGATGTGCCACGTTCAGAAGCAGCCAAGTGGAGGTTGAAAGGCCGCTTGTGGTGGTGGGGATTCACGCATGGCATGGTGAAAATTGGACGGGCCATGGTGAAATCCCTCATCGGAGTTTCATTCTGGAAGAAGGCGGAAGTGTTCCGTAATTAGAGGCAATTAGGCAACACTGTGGGAAATCCCGGGTCCGAATTAGGCGCCCTTTGCAGGCCCCAGGGGACTGTTTAAAAATCACCACCCCCGGGTCCATTTCTGAGAGGCAGGTGTCGGGGTGGTCCTGAGAGCTGCACACTTCTGCTGCTTCCAGACCCAACCATGCCGTCTGGGAAACAGCTGTAGCGCTGGGGGTTCCTAGTGAAGGTGGAGTAGAACTTGGTAGAACACAGTAGGGCTGTCGAGGAGGAGGCAGGGCCATTAGGTCTGTCCTCCATAGAGCCAAAGAGAAGAGCAGGAACCACCAGGCAAGTTTGAAGGAGGTCACTCTGGGTTTAATCTGAGGTGCTGCCCGCCAGGGGAGTGGGTGGTGCTGAGTGCCCCTCTCCTAGAGGAGATCACACGTAGGAAAGGGGGATGTAAGCTTTGGGAGGCTCTCTGTCGGTTTGGGGGGGAAGTGGCTCTCGGGGTGGCAGAGCCCCTGGATCCTTTGTTCAGGCCCAGAACCTACACAGTTGGGAACCGTATCAGTATGTCTGAAGTGCCAAGCCAGAGAGACGTAGCCGGTTAAAAATTAGCTTTGGGGGCTCCCCTGGTGGTCCAGTGGGTAGAAAGTCTGCCTTGCAGTGCAAGCGGCACCGATTTGATCCCTGGCCTGGGAAGATCCCACGTGCCGTGGAGTGACTGGACCAGTGTGTCTAATTACGAGCCAGCATTCTGGAGCCCATGTGCCCAGAGCTGGTGCTCTGCCACGAGGAAGGTCACTGCAATGGCCCGCACAGGCCACAGCATAAAGATAGATGAAAATAAATAAATATAAAAAACAATAAAAAGAGGCCAAAATTAAAAATAAATTAGTTTTGGAGATTTTGTCCATCATCTCTAGAATCCCCTGATCTATCGGAACTCCCAGAGGAGACTCTCCTTTCTCTTCTGATGTGCCACGTTCAGAAGCAGCCAAGTGGAGGTTGAAAGGCCGCTTGTGGTGGTGGGGATTCACGCATGGCATGGTGAAAATTGGACGGGCCATGGTGAAATCCCTCATCGGAGTTTCATTCTGGAAGAAGGCGGAAGTGTTCCGTAATTAGAGGCAATTAGGCAACACTGTGGGAAATGCCGGAAAGAGCCTTTACCAGATGGGAAGAAATACAAAGGGCGATGAAAATCACGACCATATTCTAGAAAACTATTTCCTACGGTTGTGGTGGGCACTAAATATGCTGGGTCCCTGGGTCCTGGAGGATAGGTCAAGGACTGCGTGGTCCCAGACGAGGGCTCAGTAGATGAGACACCGACAGAGGAAATTGCCGCTCCTAGAGGGAGAGCCGGGAAGTGCATCTCTTACTGCTCAGAGCCCTTACTCTGTCATTCTCTCTGAATCTGCATGATTATGAGCATATTTCCTATGAAGAAGCCAATCAAAGGTATCTGAGAAAAGATATGTGTCAAATAAAATTTATAATTCTTTAGTTCTCTTTGTCTTTACTAGCTTCATCTGAAAGCTTCATTTCAAGAAAGGGGGGGGGGAATAAAGCATATTTAGATTGTCCATCAACTTGGCGAAAATGCATGAAGTGCAAATGTTCTCAGGAAAAGTCTTGCTCAGAGCAGTACCCCTCACTACAGGAAACATCGTTCACAAAAGCAAGAGTTGTTCTTGCTCTCTGTGATGAAATAATAAATCCAGTGGTTAAAAGACTGCATTTTTTTCCAGAGGAGATTACCCTTCACATTAGCATTTGGTATTGCTTTATAGGCATATGGCCATAGCAACTGGAGAACTGACTTGAATCTTAAAACACAGGAATTTTTACCAAATGGAGCTGGACATGAGATTCATTAATTGCATGACTTTGGGTAAATGAAGTAACCTTCCTGAATTCCTTCATATCTTAGATGAGGTTAGTAACGTCTACCTCGAGTGGTTGTTATGAGGATGAAAGAAGAAAATGTACCAAAGCCCCCAGCACAGCAAAAAGCAGGCACCCAGTTAACAGGAACCATCGACAGGGCAGTGTCCAGGCCATGGTCACCTTGCGGGATGTGGCTGCCCAGAGAGGCAGCTGGGGTCCACAGCTTAAGCAGCATTAGCTTTGGGGAGTTCCAGGGATACCTCTGTTACCTTCAGATTTTCATGGCGAAAAAGGACCTATTCCAGTCACTTCTTTGATCAGTACCCTGGTGATATATAGAAAGTAACGTCAGTTTTTGAAAACGATTTGAACTAGGATTTTCCTGATTACATTTCACTTCAATTAGGAATTATTATTGAATAGGAGTTAGATATGCCAGAGACTACCCCGGCAATCATTAGACACGTCTATAGTTACTTCCATCAGGTTGCTGGGTACCATTTAGTGCCAGCTTGCTGTCCTGACTAAATGACCATCATGTAGTGACCAGCGGGTTGTCCATGCCACTCTTATTTTGCTCAGAGCCCTTACTCTGTCATTCTCTCTGAATCTGCATGATTATGAGCATATTTCCTATGAAGAAGCCAATCAAAGGTATCTGAGAAAAGATATGTGTCAAATAAAATTTATAATTCTTTAGTTCTCTTTGTCTTTACTAGCTTCATCTGAAAGCTTCATTTCAAGAAAGGGGGGGGGGAATAAAGCATATTTAGATTGTCCATCAACTTGGCGAAAATGCATGAAGTGCAAATGTTCTCAGGAAAAGTCTTGCTCAGAGCAGTACCCCTCACTACAGGAAACATCGTTCACAAAAGCAAGAGTTGTTCTTGCTCTCTGTGATGAAATAATAAATCCAGTGGTTAAAAGACTGCATTTTTTTCCAGAGGAGATTACCCTTCACATTAGCATTTGGTATTGCTTTATAGGCATATGGCCATAGCAACTGGAGAACTGACTTGAATCTTAAAACACAGGAATTTTTACCAAATGGAGCTGGACATGAGATTCATTAATTGCATGACTTTGGGTAAATGAAGTAACCTTCCTGAATTCCTTCATATCTTAGATGAGGTTAGTAACGTCTACCTCGAGTGGTTGTTATGAGGATGAAAGAAGAAAATGTACCAAAGCCCCCAGCACAGCAAAAAGCAGGCACCCAGTTAACAGGAACCATCGACAGGGCAGTGTCCAGGCCATGGTCACCTTGCGGGATGTGGCTGCCCAGAGAGGCAGCTGGGGTCCACAGCTTAAGCAGCATTAGCTTTGGGGAGTTCCAGGGATACCTCTGTTACCTTCAGATTTTCATGGCGAAAAAGGACCTATTCCAGTCACTTCTTTGATCAGTACCCTGGTGATATATAGAAAGTAACGTCAGTTTTTGAAAACGATTTGAACTAGGATTTTCCTGATTACATTTCACTTCAATTAGGAATTATTATTGAATAGGAGTTAGATATGCCAGAGACTACCCCGGCAATCATTAGACACGTCTATAGTTACTTCCATCAGGTTGCTGGGTACCATTTAGTGCCAGCTTGCTGTCCTGACTAAATGATATGACCATCATGTAGTGACCAGCGGGTACCATTCCGTGTGCCCCATTTATTTACCCCTTGGTGTCCCCGAAAGCGTTAGTAATGCCCAACCATTTGCAGTGAGAGTGTATTATGGCTGCAAGAATTAAACTCAAAGCTGTTTCTTTGGACATGATTTGCATATCCCAGGTTGAAGAGCTAGGAAAGAGGAAAGATACGGTTGAACTACTTAAAGGGCTTAAGAAATGACCCCGACAGAGTATCCTTTGGGGTTAGGGGATGGAATATATTTCTTGGTTTAGCATTTTGGCAGAAATCATTTGGCATCTGTCACAGGAAAGATAAACAGAAGCTCTTATTTCCCTTCTCATAATACACTTGGCTCCTGACTTTCTCTGCACTTACCCCTTGGCCTCATTTTGATTAGAATTTGAAGGATCAGGCGCAGTACTTTGCATTTAGTTAATTTGGTGAGTTTATTGTACTCTCATCCCTGGGCTATTCAGGGGTTCAAAAATAAATATGCAGCACTTGTTGAATATGTAACATGCATTTCATTTGAGCTGCATTTTATAATGATAATTATTTAGTATTTACATAATACTTAGAAAGTATTTCAGAATAGCTATTACTAATAATAACTAGTCAAATATACATAATTGCTCAAATGATAGAAAAAATTTTGATTTTTCATTAAAAGGTGTAAGCTCAGGAAGAGAGAAATACAGCTGTATTTGTGTATGTATGAGTATTTGGGACCAATACATGCCTCAAGGGACATGACCCACAGTCAGGAGATTAACTGGACCAAAATTCAGGCTGCCCACTGAACCAGGTTAAGGTTTCAGGGAAGTCTGCCACCTGATCCCACTCCTTGAACTTTTGTGCAAAATCTGGAGGAAGCTGTGAGCAGCCCGGGCTCTGAGAACATTCCTGTCCCCGGGAGGGAGGGCTTGTGTGAGCTCATGGGGCATTCCAGCGCTGACCGCCAGCCTTGGCAGCCACGCGGTGTCCAGTAGCGAAACTTGACCTCTAAGTTATCAAAGGCCTGTTGTGACATACTCAGCTCCAAGCAGAGGTCACGTTCAAGGATGACTCCAGTCTGGAGGTCGAGTGATGATGGGGGAGAGCTACACGCAGATCTGGCCCTTCCAAGTATGGGCCTGGGGGTGACACTGGCGTGGGTAGGTCGAGAGGGTCTGGGGTGGTCCTCCCAGGAGGTGCTGCATGGATGTGTCCTGGGTGAGCAGCGAAGACTGGGCCATCCCGTTGGCTTCCACAGATCTGGGAAAGGCGTCAAAGCTCGAGGTCACAGCGAAGCCTGCGTACAGTGAGGGGAGACCGACCCCCGCCCGCCTCGGCCGCCCCCGAGGGATGGGTCTCCTCGCTCGGCCACACCTCGCGTTTCCGCCATGCCCGTCTCCTGGTTCAGACCCGGTCCACGTTCTCTCTCCCTGCCCCCGGTCCACCACCGACCGGTCCCTGTCTCCAGACCCCCACTCCCGGGGCCCCGGGGAGGTTAGATGGTTGCTCCAGTCAGGCACCCTGAGGCCGTGGCGGCCGGAAAGGGCGCGGGCGGAGGAAGCCCGGGGCGCAGCCGTGGTGGGCGCGCCCAGCCAAGAGGGGCGGGGGCGCGGGGCGCGCACGCGGAGGAGGAGGAGGAGGGAGCGGGGCGTGTGAGCGAGTGAGCACAAGAAAAGGGAGCGCGCCCGCCGCCGCCGCCGCCCTCCTCCGGAGAGACGCGGGAGTGAGGCTGTGCGAAGCGCCGCATTTCAATGAGGCCCGGCCGAGGCGCATCCCTGCACTAGCGGCCGCTGCCCAGACGCCCGCGCTCCAGCCGCCGCCGCCGCCCAGCCCCGGCCCCGCAGCCCCGCGGCCCGGCCGCGCCCAGCCCGGCGAGGACAGCACAGGAGGCGGCCCGAGCGCGGCCACAAAGACCCCCGGCGGCGTCTCTCCGCGGACCGGTACGCGGTCTGCCTTCGCCGGGGAAGGGAGCGGTGGGGAGGGCCGACGGGGCCCTGCCGGGGCTGGGCAGCGCCCGCTCCTCCCGCAGCCGCCGGGCGCCGGGGGGCGCGGGCGCGGAGGGCAGGCGGGCGCCCCCTCGGCCGCCGCCGCCCCGCCCGCCGTTCCTCGAAAGGCGCTGCCCTGCCCGGGCCGGCCCGGCCTCGGCCGCGGGCGGCGTGTGCGGGCGGCTGGCACCTGCCTCTTTTGTCTGGTGCCACCGCGCTCAAAACGGGGAGTCGGGCGAGCGGGGCGCCCAGGCTCCCGGCCGCGTTGTTCGTGGGGAGAGCGTGAGCGCCGGGGTAGAGGAGCTGGGCGAGGTGTTCGGCATTGTCCGAGCTGGCCGCGGAGCGGGACCCAGCCTGCGCCCAGGGGTGGCCGGGCCAGGCCTCTCATTGTGTGCGCGCTCTCCCGTGGTCCCGGGAGGGTGGCGTGCGCTGGAGGACGGGGGTCCGTGCGTGGTCGGTGGGCGGCTGTGTGCGGGTGGCGAGTCCGTTTGCGGGGTCTCAAGTTCCTTCGGGGACTGCCGAGGCGGCCTCCGGTAGAAATGAGTACCTGCAGTGCTGAAAGCCTGCGGAGAGGAAAGGACATTCTCCTCCTAGTGGGAGCGCACGCACCGCCCCGCATTGCCCCACAAAAGAGGCGGCTGTTGAAAGCCAGCTTTGCTCCGAACCGCTGTGGGTTGGGGCCGGGAGGTGCTTTTAGGAGCCGCGCAGATGAAAGGTTTCGTTCAGACCGGCTTCCTCTCCCCGCACCTGTGAGCGTAGAGTCCAGATTATGAGGCACACGCGTTCAGCGGCCACGCTGCAGGGGGTTCCGTGAATCCGTTTTATGAGCGTTCCTAAATATATATCTTTTTTCCACGGGAAAGTAGGACAGCGTTTTAAGTATGAAATGCCACATGAAGGCGGGTCAGAGAGGATTTTGAGAGAGGTTTCATACGTGGTGAAATGTGGGCACGCATCCTGTGATAGCTGCGTCCAGGGTGGTGCCTGCTCTCTGAAGGTGTGTGTGCCTCTTAGTGCACGTCTATCCATCCCCCACCTCCCAGTCCCACTGGAAGAATGGGCCTTGGGACCTCTAGGTCTAGCATCTGTTTAGATGCTAGCATTTATAAGCGCGGTTGTTTTTATGCCACATTATTTCTTGGCATGTGTGTGTATTTTAAGTGTCATCTCTGAACATGAACTCATGTGCTCATCTAGAGAAGGACGGACACAGAGGTTCTTCAAAATGGTGAGAAATTCCACAGAGAGCAATCCAAGACACGGGTTTCTTGGGCCGGCAGGGTTTTTAGGAGAATCTAAGAGCCAGGCAGGGTCTTCCCCACCCAGGTGTCTGTGAGCCCCGTGGCTCATGTGGTGAGGATTAGGTATTCTTGGTAGCCGGACACACCTGCACCTAGACCCTTGGCCTCTGTGGTCTGTGGAGGCTCCTTAGGCAGTAGGGACCCGTGGAAGCCCCCTGAGTCTTTCTCAGGTGTTCTTGATTCAAATATATGACTAATCCACTGGAATTGCTGAGCCAGCCAAGCAGTGGAGAGAATGCCTATTTTGGTGCCGTATGTAATATCTGGAACCCGAGGATACATGGTGTGGTTTGGGGCATTCGTTCAGTGGCAGCTGTAGCCTTGAGAATGGATTCACTGGGAGTGTGGTTTTGGTCACCCACCTTGCTGCCTCCTTTGGAACAGGCTAAATGAAGGGAGGTAAAAACCGTGGGCCCTGCTGTGGTTGAACATGTGATCCAGTTGAGGGCAATGTACAAATAAAACTGAATCAACTTTTCTCTGTTTTAAATCGATCTTTTTTTTTTTTTTTTCTTCCATTTGCTGTGGAATTCTTGGTTCTAGAAGGCTCTTCCCTCAAGGGGATTCCAATAATTGCTAAATCCTTTGGCCTTTGCCCATCACAAATCAGGAAGAGCCCTTTGGAATTAGATCTGCACTCTGGCAGCACAAGTGGACCATCCTCTCTGCCTGCCTGCATGCTTTCTTTTGGTTTATTGGGCACTGAGAGAAATCTCCTAGGGTCCGAAGAATGATCACTGCCTTTCAGAGTAAAACAAAACCTTCCACAGCCAGTCCGGCCCTTATACTTTATGAGCTTGGAAGAGCATGGTGAGTTGGCATGGCATAGTTAAGTACTGGCTGCATTGTTACCCCCAACACACGCACCCTTTTTGGAAGAGAAAAGAATGCCTTTTAAAAACAAATAATGACCAAGTAGGAGCACTTATGATATCATGGACAAAATATTGGTTCTGTTACTCAGTTACTAGCTGTCTGAAGGACTGGATATCAACTGCTAATTGTTTTGAAGTTATCCAACTTCCTAATCAGTGAAAGCAGTTCATGCTTATATACGGCAATTTTTTTCTTGGAAAATGCAAATTTGTAAAAATTTTTATAAAATTATTTTATTATACTTGTTGTTAATTAGCCTTGCCTTAGGGTGCGTGGGGCCTCATTTCCTTGATCAGGGATTGAACCCTCAGCCCCTGCATTGCAAGTTCAGAGTCTTAGCCCCTGGACTGCCAGAGAAGTCCCTGGAAAATGCAAATTTAGGCTGTTACCACGTAAGGCAGGTGATAGTTTTCATATTTAGAGGAAAAAAGTACACTGAACTAATCACTCCAGATTGAATCCCGCTGGACTGCTCCCACCCCATCAGGGTGAGCAGGTGAACATGGTGGAGGCCTGATGACCTGCCTCCTCTGTGTACAAGAGGTCTCTGGCTTAAGTGGTCTGCTCAGGCTCACAGAGCTAGCGAGGAGTGAAGGCTTTAGAAAGCCTACTTCACATGGGACGAGGGGCCCGTGGCAGGGGTCTAGGCCTCTAGGACACAGAGCTTGGGTTTGGGGTGCCAGCTTCAGTCAGCTGGAGTAAATCTGGGTTCCCTCCCAGGGCCCTCAGTTACGACTTTGGCGTGGGCCCTGCTGTGGTTGAACATGTGATCCAGTTGAGGGCAATGTACAAAACTGAATTTCTCTGTTTTAAATCGATCTTTTTTTTTTCTTCCATTTGCTGTGGAATTCTTGGTTCTAGAAGGCTCTTCCCTCAAGGATTCCAATAATTGCTAAATCCTTTGGCCTTTGCCCATCACAAATCAGGAAGAGCCCTTTGGAATTAGATCTGCACTCTGGCAGCACAAGTGGACCATCCTCTCTGCCTGCCTGCATGCTTTCTTTTGGTTTATTGGGCACTGAGAGAAATCTCCTAGGGTCCGAAGAATGATCACTGCCTTTCAGAGTAAAACAAAACCTTCCACAGCCAGTCCGGCCCTTATACTTTATGAGCTTGGAAGAGCATGGTGAGTTGGCATGGCATAGTTAAGTACTGGCTGCATTGTTACCCCCAACACACGCACCCTTTTTGGAAGAGAAAAGAATGCCTTTTAAAAACAAATAATGACCAAGTAGGAGCACTTATGATATCATGGACAAAATATTGGTTCTGTTACTCAGTTACTAGCTGTCTGAAGGACTGGATATCAACTGCTAATTGTTTTGAAGTTATCCAACTTCCTAATCAGTGAAAGCAGTTCATGCTTATATACGGCAATTTTTTTTCTTGGAAAATGCAAATTTTTAAAAATTTTTATAAAATTATTTTATTATACTTATTGTTAATTAGCCTTGCCTTAGGGTGCGTGGGGCCTCATTTCCTTGATCAGGGATTGAACCCTCAGCCCCTGCATTGCAAGTTCAGAGTCTTAGCCCCTGGACTGCCAGAGAAGTCCCTGGAAAATGCAAATTTAGGCTGTTACCACGTAAGGCAGGTGATAGTTTTCATATTTAGAGGAAAAAAGTACACTGAACTAATCACTCCAGATTGAATCCCGCTGGACTGCTCCCACCCCATCAGGGTGAGCAGGTGAACATGGTGGAGGCCTGATGACCTGCCTCCTCTGTGTACAAGAGGTCTCTGGCTTAAGTGGTCTGCTCAGGATCACAGAGCTAGCGAGGAGTGAAGGCTTTAGAAAGCCTACTTCACATGGGACGAGGGGCCCGTGGCAGGGGGGTCTAGGCCTCTAGGACACAGAGCTTGGGTTTTGGGGGTGCCAGCTTCAGTCAGCTGGAGTAAATCTGGGTTCACATCCCAGGGCCCTCAGTTACGACTTTGGCGTGTGAATACAGCCCGTACTCGCCCTCAGTCTCAGTAGCATCCCCTCCCTCGCTGGACTGTCGCAGGGTCTCGAGGGCATTTTTAGCATGTTACACAGCAGTTGGTCGCCACCTAACAGTGCCAGGCACGTCATGGACATTTGGTAAATGGGAGCTCTTTCTGCCGCATTCATTCAGGAGTGCACAGTCCCTATCAGTGCATGAAGCCTTTGAGCCTGCATTTTGATTAGCCGCTCTGAGTGGATCGGAGGTCAGTTGGCAGAGGGTGAAGGAAAGGTCAGGGAAGCTTGGCAGGACTTTGGGTTGGTTTGGACTGACCTTCGAAACTGTAGCATCGTCTGCATGGTGGGATTTGGGGAGCACTCATACGGTTCTCGTCCCCAGTTTTCGAGTTCCCTTATATTCTGTTTCAATGTGCCTGAAATCGAAGATGGAGGTTCCCCCACTTACTAGATTGTCCTGTTAAAACTCAGATCACCTGTGAAGGGCAACAGCCTGAGCCTTTGTCAGCTCACCCCTGAGCAAGGGTGGACTGATCCCGCGGGCAGCCTGCCGATGGTCTGGGGCAGGGTCCTTTTCCTACTACATCTTTTTGTGATAGAGTGAGTAACAGAAAAGCAGATTTTTATTAATTAAAAATATTAATACTTCTCACAGTCTAGACAGTACCCCAAGTGCTTCATGTGTATTCACTTATTTAACAGCTGATATTGACGGTGAGGTGGGTACGATCATGTTTCCCACGTGTGACTGAGAAAACTGGGGTGAATCGTGTTGGTAGGTAGCTTTCTTGAGCTTACACAGCTTGTCCTGGATCAACATTGTTAAGCCGCGGTTTCCTCAATACAAAGATAGAGAAAACCTTAGAGAAAGGAAGGGCCAAGTGCCCCAAAGAAGAAGTCATTTCAATACCTTCTTGGTTTTTTTTTTTCTTCTTTTTTAAAATTTTTGTTCTTGTAACTGCGTTGCTTTTTCTTTCCTTTCTCCTCTTCCACCCCACCTTCCTTCCCTTTCTCCCCCATCCTTTTTCTTTTTTAAAATTCGCCTTATCTGAGCATTAAGTATAAGTAAGTTATGGTGACTCCACTTCTTAAATAAATTTCAATTGAATATGTAGGAGGTTTCCTGGTGACTCCTGCAATACAGGAGACCCGGGTTTGATCCCTGAGTTGGGAAGGTCCCCTGGAGTGGTAAACGGCAACCCACTCCAGGATTCTTGCTGGGAAATCCGCAGGACAGAGGAGAGGAGCCTGGTGGGCCACAGTCCATGGGGGTCACAAAGAGTTGGACATGACTGAGAGACTAACCAGCCATGTAGGAAAATCCTTTTAAGTTGGTAGAATCTATAGAATTTTTGCTTTGGTCTGTCCATGGAGAGTACAAACAGTAGGAAAAATGTTTACAGTCTGACTTACAAAAAAGTTATTCGGCTGTTTATTTTTGGCTCTGTGTGGGTTTTAGCTGCGGCGTGCGAGATCTTTCTTGTGCCGCAGGCTTCTGTCTAGTTGTAGCCTACGGCCCCTGGAGCATGTGGGCTCTGTGGTTGCCGCATGGAGGCGTGTGGAGGCCTAGTTGCTCTCCAGTTTGTGGGATCTAAATGCCCTAACCAAATGTCCATCCAGCATCCCTTGCATTGGAAGGTGGGTTTGCAACCACTGGGCCAACAGGGAAAAAGCTCCCTGCCCTCTTTTGACACCTGGTCCACCCCCGCCACTGTGTCTTTTTTATTTAGCCCTGTAACTAATGTGAAAACTCATGTCCTACTTGCCATCAGATTAGCATATAATCTGTAGGGAGCCTTGGAGTCAGACAAACCTGGGTCAGAATTCTTGGTTCAATCTTTGACAACTGTGTTACTTGGAGAAAAATTTCTGTGCCTCAGTTTCTTCATCTGTAGAGGGTTCATAATAAATAAGCGTTGAAAGGTTTTTTTTTTTTTTTTAAAGATTTATTTATTTATTTATTTTGGGTGGAGGTCGGGTTGGGGAGAGAGGGGAGCGGGCGGGCCACTTCTGTTGATCTTTTCATTTCTCTGTTTTCATCCGTTTTTGTTCTTTGGCTCCTGTGGGCCTCCCATCACGGTGGCGTCTGTCGCTGCAGAGCGCCGGCTCTGGGCGCATGCGCTCCAGAGCTCCGGCTCGGTGATTGGACACGTCGGTCCAGCCGCTCCGCGGCACGTGGGATCCTCCCAGGCCAGGGCAGGGACTGAACCGGCACCCCTTGCACTGCAAGGTGGTGTCCTTACCCACTGGACTACCAGGGGAAGTCCCGAAAGGTTTGTTTTGACTCTTGGAAATAATAGCTGTTCAGAGCCTGACGTTCTAGGTGGTCAGTGCATGCCAGCGGTATGCTGACAAAACCAGGATTGATTAATACTCTGTTTCCACTGGGTCTGCTTCCTCTAAATATTTGCCTTTTCTCTCCCAAGTTGGTCACTTACGTGAAACATGTCTTCCATTACACAGTATCTCTATCAGCTGGTCTCAAGCTGAGCCTTTCCAATCTGGATGCTAAAATAACACCAGTGTGTGGCTGTTTCTTCTGTGCCTCCCAGGTTCGACTTTAACCCCGTCATGTCCTTCGGCAGAGACATGGAGTTGGAGCACTTTGACGAGCGGGATAAGGCGCAGAGGTACAGCCGAGGCTCGCGGGTGAACGGGCTGCCCAGCCCCACGCACAGCGCCCACTGCAGCTTCTACCGGACCCGCACGCTGCAAACCCTCAGCTCCGAGAAGAAGGCCAAGAAAGTGCGTTTCTATCGAAACGGAGATCGCTACTTCAAAGGGATTGTATATGCCATCTCCCCAGACCGGTTCCGATCTTTTGAGGCCCTGCTGGCTGACCTGACCCGAACTCTGTCGGATAACGTGAATTTGCCCCAGGGAGTGAGAACAATCTACACCATTGATGGCCTCAAGAAGATCTCCAGCCTGGACCAGCTGCTGGAAGGTGAGCGTGGGGAGAGACTCCCCAAGGAACCCTGGAGACTGTGGCCTCGGGTCCCACGCATGCGTAGTTTTCTCAGCATCTCCTGGGTGAACTCCAGGAGTTAGCGTCCAGCCGGGTGGCTCTGGTCCTTAGAGTTTACACATTTGGAAGTTCACTTGGCTGTACGGTAGTGTAAAAAGAAAGACAGAACCAAACCTAGTGATATTAGATCAGGTACCTTATATCATGGAGTGAAGGAAAAGCTATCTTAATTCTATAGCAGCCTCTCTATTTTCTCTCATACCCATGCTACCTTTGTAGAAAGAAATAGCAACCCACTCCAGTATTCTTGCCTTGAGAATTCCATGGACAGAGGAGCCTGGTGGGCTACAATCCATTGGGTTGCAAAGAGTTGGACACAACTGAGCCACTGAGCACATGCTACATTGGTTTTAAAAGTCCATTTTTTGTATGTTTACTCATATAGTTCATGTTCATGGCTAGCTGCAAATTGAATCTTTACTACCACATGTCTGCCAGTACTTGAACTGAAAATAAGTAATGGTTCGTGAAATTTTTGAATTGAAAGGCATCTTAAATAGGTATCAAAACTATTAATTTTGATCACTGGAGATTTAGGTCCAAAAATTCAAGTGACATATGTCTGTTGTTACATGGTAAGATAGTGGTGATGCTGGACCAAAAATGGAATTTGTTGGCTATTCTTTCCAGTATGATATATTTAAATTTATTCTTATTTTAAATTTAAAGGATTATCGTCTTCCTGTGCTATTTGGGGAATTAATCTGCTCAGTTTTAATCTTTGTTAAGTTTAACTTGAGGTTAACAGTCATTATCTGTTTTAGACATTTCATGTGGAAATAAGGCTTTCCTGGTGGCTCAGTGGTGAAGAACCCACCTGCGAATGTGGGAGACACGTGTTCCATCCCTGGGTTGGGAAGATCCCCTGGAGGAGGGCATGGCAGCTCAATCCAGTATGCTTGTCAGTTAAATGCGTTGTCTGGAGAATTCCATGGACAGAGGAGTCTGGTGGGCTACAGTCCATGGTGTTGCAGAGTCAGACATGACTTAGCAAATGAACACTCATGCGTGTGGAAATAGGACTGTTTGGGTCCACAAGTGAGACCTGGTGTCTTATGCAAGCAGAGTAGGTTGCCTTCTCCTCTGCCATACTCTTGTCTCAGGATACAACCCCATTTGAAAGGCAGGAATCTACACCATTGATGGCCTCAAGAAGATCTCCAGCCTGGACCAGCTGCTGGAAGGTGAGCGTGGGGAGAGACTCCCCAAGGAACCCTGGAGACTGTGGCCTCGGGTCCCACGCATGCGTAGTTTTCTCAGCATCTCCTGGGTGAACTCCAGGAGTTAGCGTCCAGCCGGGTGGCTCTGGTCCTTAGAGTTTACACATTTGGAAGTTCACTTGGCTGTACGGTAGTGTAAAAAGAAAGACAGAACCAAACCTAGTGATATTAGATCAGGTACCTTATATCATGGAGTGAAGGAAAAGCTATCTTAATTCTATAGCAGCCTCTCTATTTTCTCTCATACCCATGCTACCTTTGTAGAAAGAAATAGCAACCCACTCCAGTATTCTTGCCTTGAGAATTCCATGGACAGAGGAGCCTGGTGGGCTACAATCCATTGGGTTGCAAAGAGTTGGACACAACTGAGCCACTGAGCACATGCTACATTGGTTTTAAAAGTCCATTTTTTGTATGTTTACTCATATAGTTCATGTTCATGGCTAGCTGCAAATTGAATCTTTACTACCACATGTCTGCCAGTACTTGAACTGAAAATAAGTAATGGTTCGTGAAATTTTTGAATTGAAAGGCATCTTAAATAGGTATCAAAACTATTAATTTTGATCACTGGAGATTTAGGTCCAAAAATTCAAGTGACATATGTCTGTTGTTACATGGTAAGATAGTGGTGATGCTGGACCAAAAATGGAATTTGTTGGCTATTCTTTCCAGTATGATATATTTAAATTTATTCTTATTTTAAATTTAAAGGATTATCGTCTTCCTGTGCTATTTGGGGAATTAATCTGCTCAGTTTTAATCTTTGTTAAGTTTAACTTGAGGTTAACAGTCATTATCTGTTTTAGACATTTCATGTGGAAATAAGGCTTTCCTGGTGGCTCAGTGGTGAAGAACCCACCTGCGAATGTGGGAGACACGTGTTCCATCCCTGGGTTGGGAAGATCCCCTGGAGGAGGGCATGGCAGCTCAATCCAGTATGCTTGTCTGGAGAATTCCATGGACAGAGGAGTCTGGTGGGCTACAGTCCATGGTGTTGCAGAGTCAGACATGACTTAGCAAATGAACACTCATGCGTGTGGAAATAGGACTGTTTAGGTCCACAAGTGAGACCTGGTGTCTTATGCAAGCAGAGTAGGTTGCCTTCTCCTCTGCCATACTCTTGTCTCAGGATCACAACCCCATTTGAACAAGGCAGGAAGTCTCTGGTCACCTTAGGAATTTTAAGTGAAGTAAAATAACCTGGAGAAAAATACGGGGATTAAATTCATGCTGAGCTGTAAATGAGCCTCTTTGGAGAGGAGATTTCTCTAAGTTGAAGTCTCAAGGTCCTGCTGAAGTCATAGCACAAAGGCCCACAGGAAGGGATGTTGGGAAGGTGAGGAGACCTTGATCTCAACCTGAGTTCATCCCTACTCCAGGTGTGCTTGCCAGACCCCGTGGTCTGTCTGGACCCTGGACGAATGCCATGCCCTGACCGCAGACAGGCAAGCACTCTGGTCCTCTTTTGAAATCAGAGTTTGTGTATGATTCAGGGCTGAAGGCTTCTCTGTCTTCCTCCCATTTCTCTTCCCTTGATCCCTTGGCAGGGGTGCTGGTCCACTCACAGTTTGACTGCACTTGAGAGAAGCCTGGGTTTGGTGTGTTTATTCTGTGGGAATTCACATCTCTTTTCGATGACTCGTCACCCTGCCAAGATGCCTGTAGACTTGGCCTTTTTCCTTCTATTCAGCTGCTGGAACTTCCAGTAAATTAAAGGGGAAGAATGCACACAGAACCTTTCTGTGTTCATAGTTCATGTTCATTGCTAGCTGCAAATTGAATCTTTACTACCACATGTCTGCCAGTACTTGAACTGAAAATAACTAATGGCTCATGAAATTTTTGAGTTGAAAGGCATCTTAAATAGGTATCAAAACTATTAATTTTGATCACTGGAGATTTAGGTCCAAAAATTCAAGTGACGTATGTCTGTTGTTACATAGTAAGATAGTGGTGATGCTGGACCAAAAATGGAATTTGTTGGCTATTCTTTCCAGTATGATATATTTAAATTTATTCTTATCTTACATTTAAAGGATTATCGTCTTCCGTTAATATTCCTCAGAATAATGCACACAGAACCTTTCTGTATCAGCTTTGATTTCTGTGCCCTGTCCTTTTTACGACCTTGGAAAATACAGGATACATAATATCCTGAGATAGTCCAAGGGATCTGGATAAACATCAAGTACAAAGTCAGGCGTATGACCATCCTAAAGCATGCCTTTGAGGGCCGATGGTGTAGGGAAAATATGCCCGAATCTCAAAGCACCTTCTAAGATATCCTCTGGTCTAGAGTCCCTTGTGCAACATTGACTGGGAGAGGGATGCTTCAGTCCGTTGCTCATCAAGGATCAGTCTGTACTCAGAAGCAGCAGAGATATTCCCTTGATTCCTGTCCACCAAGGAGAGGGTGGGCCTGGTGGGAAGTGACAGTACTTTTTATCCAGGGACCAGCAGAGTCACGGCGTGTCGCCACCAGCGTCTTTGTCAGTTTTTCAATACAAAAGAATGCCTTCCCTGCAAGACGGCTGTCCTGAGCGGTGATAATGATAGGGAACATGTGTGCTGCATATGTAAACATATTTCATTCTCGCCATGATCCTAGGAGGTGGTTGCTGTTAATCTTCCTCAGAATAAGATGAGAAAAGTGAGGCACAGTGTGCTTAAGTGATCTGCCAGAGTCACACAGCAAGAAGGAGTTAGGATTTGAACTCAGAAAGACTGGTGCCAGAGCATGAGCTCATAACTGCCACTCATGGAAGATACCAAGTGGGGTGTTCTTTGTGGCTTTTTAAAATTAAAGTACAGTTGATTGACAATATTATGTTAGTTTCTGTTATATGACAAACTGTTACCTATATAAGTACATATATGCACATATATATATATATATACAATATTCTTAGTGGCTTTTAAATGAAATCTTATTGTATCAGATGCTTTTTGAAAGCAAATGTTTTAACATTGACTTAATTCCAAGAATGACAGAGAGCGCTCCCAGAAATGCTTTAGTATTTTCATTTGCCTCCAAACACTTGTCTCCTCAATCGCTGGACCAAAAGGTTGGGATTTTCAGTATGATATATTTAAATTTATTCTTATCTTACATTTAAAGGATTATCGTCTTCCGTTAATATTCCTCAGAATAATGCACACAGAACCTTTCTGTATCAGCTTTGATTTCTGTGCCCTGTCCTTTTTACGACCTTGGAAAATACAGGATACATAATATCCTGAGATAGTCCAAGGGATCTGGATAAACATCAAGTACAAAGTCAGGCGTATGACCATCCTAAAGCATGCCTTTGAGGGCCGATGGTGTAGGGAAAATATGCCCGAATCTCAAAGCACCTTCTAAGATATCCTCTGGTCTAGAGTCCCTTGTGCAACATTGACTGGGAGAGGGATGCTTCAGTCCGTTTCTCATCAAGGATCAGTCTGTACTCAGAAGCAGCAGAGATATTCCCTTGATTCCTGTCCACCAAGGAGAGGGTGGGCCTGGTGGGAAGTGACAGTACTTTTTATCCAGGGACCAGCAGAGTCACGGCGTGTCGCCACCAGCGTCCTTTGTCAGTTTTTCAATACAAAAGAATGCCTTCCTGCAAGACGGCTGTCCTGAGCGGTGATAATGATAGGGAACATGTGTGCTGCATATGTAAACATATTTCATTCTCGCCATGATCCTAGGAGGTGGTTGCTGTTAATCTTCCTCAGAATAAGATGAGAAAAGTGAGGCACAGTGTGCTTAAGTGATCTGCCAGAGTCACACAGCAAGAAGGAGTTAGGATTTGAACTCAGAAAGACTGGTGCCAGAGCATGAGCTCATAACTGCCACTCATGGAAGATACCAAGTGGGGTGTTCTTTGTGGCTTTTTAAAATTAAAGTACAGTTGATTGACAATATTATGTTAGTTTCTGTTATATGACAAACTGTTACCTATATAAGTACATATATGCACATATATATATATATATACAATATTCTTAGTGGCTTTTAAATGAAATCTTATTGTATCAGATGCTTTTTGAAAGCAAATGTTTTAACATTGACTTAATTCCAAGAATGACAGAGAGCGCTCCCAGAAATGCTTTAGTATTTTCATTTGCCTCCAAACACTTGTCTCCTCAATCAATTTGAAGTAACTAAAGAGTGAATATTCTGATGTTAAAAATTGCTTTTCAGAAAAAAATACGTTTTTCTGATTAAATAAAGGATAACATCAGTAAAGTAGGTAAGTATGCTTATTGGCTGCATTTAAATTTTTTTCAGTTAAAATTTTTTTTTTCATCTATAATACTGACAATTAGCATGCAGCTGCACTTAGTGTTGAAATAGCTGGAAATTCATTTAGACTTGCCTCTCTGTCAATTATGTTTTTGCTTAGTCTGATAAAATGCAAACCGTTGCTTCCTATTCATCTTTAGGTTCCTAGCTCCCATTTTACATACTAATTTTATGTAAAAGTCAATCCATGTTATCAGCATCTCATTTCCCCTTCCAATATGATGATGTAAATTAAATCCTTTTAGTGGGTGCAGTGACAAGTATATTTGACTTGTAATTGTCTTCTGTAAGATTGTTTGTGTTCACTTATCTCAGACTAGAAATTCTGAGAATGACTTATGTGAGTTTCTTTATAACAGTTCATGGTCAGTTTCACTGTAGTACTATTATTATGCTTAACTTTGGCTTTAAAAAATGTTGATAAAACTGGCTCTCAGCCTGGAGTATCATTATATGAATAAATGTGTGTGTGTGTGTGCGCGCCTTTGAATGCGTGTTTATGTACACACACGCACGCACATACACTTAAGAGTAGACCCTCAATGA
Organism: Tragulus kanchil; assembly: GCA_022376925.1. Classification (NCBI taxonomy): domain Eukaryota; kingdom Metazoa; phylum Chordata; class Mammalia; order Artiodactyla; family Tragulidae; genus Tragulus; species Tragulus kanchil. The sequence continues at coordinate 66,761,516 of JAIOJX010000003.1, read as the reverse complement.
TACACCTAAGGGTTGGCTTTCATCATGTTCTTTATATGTTAAAAAAATCATGACGCTCAATAAGGAAAGTTGAATTGCAGGCGTATTTTTGCAAGAGAGTCATCTTGAGACTTGCCCTCATTTTCCCAGTATTGCCTCTTTCTACCCAATTTCACAGTGTTTGTGGTCCCCTGGAGAAGTGATGTTGTGAGGGTAAATGAAGGAGTAACATTGAAACACTTTGAACTCTTAGGAGAAAGATGCCAGGTTATATGCAATTTAAAATATGGATATGTGTGGAGGAATGGGCATTTCTCTTCCCCACACTTAAGTGCAGTTTTAGGTTGGTGGCAAAATTGAGCAGAAAGTGCAGAGATTTCCTGTATTTCCCCGGCCCCCACCCATGAACAGTTTCTCCCATTTTCACCAGAAGGGTCCGTTTGTTAGAATTGGTGAACCTGTATTGACAGGTCCTTAGTACCCCCAGTCCATAGTTTACATGAAGGTTCAGCTTGGTGTTGTATGTTCTGTGGGTTTGGACAGGAGTATAATGACCTGAATGCATGTAATTGTCTTTTGTATTCATGATGTGCATCCATGACTGTGGTATCACACAGAGGAGTTTCACTGCCCTAAAAATCCTCTGTATTCTGCCGTTCATCCCTCCCTGCCCCAACCTCTTCATCTTTTTACTGTCTCAGTAACATCCTTTAACATCTTGTGTGAATATAGGTCTGATAGAGCCAGCGCATTAGGAGAAAAACGCGCAAGCATGCTATCTTGTGGTTACAAATAAGTTACTATGTGCATGAGATCTGCGTGTGTTAGAAACCAGTCCCTTTGTTCCTGGGCTCCACACACCCCACCATGTTCACCGCCTGGCGCCAAATCCCCAGCCAAAAGGCTTTCCTAAGTCCCCATTCAGAATTAACCTCTTAGGAATAAACCCTCAATTTTACCCCAAAGCAGGGAATCTCTCTCCAGTCATGATTTCCAGGACCCCCAGCTCACCTGGCAGCTTTCTTTTCCCCTGATATGTTCTTATCTATGCATATATTTTTTTCCTCTCTAATCACCACCTGACTCTATGCCTTTCCCTGCTATATTAAGTTTTTGTTTTTAATTTAAATTTTGAAAAACATGCCTCTCTCAAATCCACCTATAGCCAACAATCTAGTAGTTTTTTGAATATGCATCTTCTCAGAGATGCCCGTGCTTGTTAAGAATACACATATCATTTGCCTGTAAGTTAACACACTCCGCTCACAATTGAATGCCTCACTGTGCACACTTAACAGTGTACCATCACACAAGTCTAGGACCACTGCAATCTTTTTCCTGACTTCAGAGTTTCCCTGATATGACATTCCATTTTTAGTTTAACCAGTCTTTTGTCAATGACCCTGTAGGTTGTGTTGAATCCTTTATTATTAGAAATACTTTCAAAGGGAATATCCTTGGATGTTGAGTTTTCCACTCAGGTAGGAGAACGTGCACTGGATCAACTCCTAGAAGTAAAATTGCAGGGTAAAAGAAGTCCAGGCATTAATTTTTTAAGAGCTATTGCAGAATTTCTCGTCATAAAGTGAGACCAGGGCTTCCCTGGTGGTCCAGTGGGTAAAGAGTCCGCCTTGCAGTGCCAAGTGGCACCCGTTTGATCCCTGGCCCGAGAGGATCCTGCGTGCGGATTAGTGGCTGGACTGGTGTGTCCAGTTATGAGCAAGCGCTCAGGAGTGCATGCGCCCAGAGCCGGTGCTCTGCAATGACAGAGGCCACCATCGCGACAAGAGGCCCACACAGGCCGAAGAATAAAAGATGGATGAAAATAAATAAAAAACCAAGAAGAGAGGCCAAAATTTAAAAAAAAAAGAAAAAGAAGTGAGACCAGTTTGCACTCCACATTAGTAATGTATGAGAGTGGCTGTTTTTCTGCGAGGCAGTGTGTTACCAAATGTTTTGTCATTTGCCAATCTGTTAAGAAAAGAAATGCATGTATTCTCTTATAGTTTTAATTTTCATCTTTCCATATGTATTTTCTCTTCATAACATTTGACCATTTTTCTACCAGATTGAGGCCTTTTTTTTTTTTTTTCCCTAATTCACTTTAGGATTTTTTTTCTTTTAAAGACACTAGCCCTTTGTGATACTAATTTCAGATTTTTTTCCAGATTGTTCTTTAGTAATTTTGTTTATTCTGTGTTTTTGTTTTTGTTGCCAGATTTAACAAAATTGTATAATTGAATGGATCAGTCTTTTCATTTATGACTTGATTTTCATGCCACTTGGGTCCTCTGCACTCTGAGATTATAAAATTGTTGTTCTCATTTTCTTCTAGTATTTCTGTGTTCTAATTAAAAATACTCTAATGGAAGTCATATTAGTATACTACTTAAGAAAAGACTTCCATTTTTTTCCCAGGAGATCTGCCTCATTTTTTGAAGTTTTCATTTTGAAATTAATTTGGAATTATTAGAAGTGTCACAAAGATAGAACATTCCCATATACCTGTGACCCAGCTTCCCATGAGGGACCGTCTCACACAGCCAGGGTGCAATTGTCAAAGACTAACTTGAGAAACAATACTAGCAACTAAACTATGGGCTTTATTTAACTTTTATCAATTTCTCTACCCTTGACCTTTTGTTGTTTTTCCAGAATGACAGTTTATCATTTTTATTTTAAAATTTTTTCTCAATGTTTATTAAAGTTTAGTTGCTTTACAATGTTGTGTTAATTTCTGCTATACAGCAAAGTGAATCAGCTATATGTTTACATATATCCTCTCTCTCTCTCTTTTTTTTTTGAGTTGCCAAACATTGCATTTGGCTGTCCTGTCTCCTCCATCTCCTCCAGGCTCTGACAGTTCTTAAGTCTTTCTTTTTCTTGAATGACATGACCGTTGGAAAAGTACCGGTCAGTTATTTTGTAGAGTGTCCCTCAACTTGGGTTTGCCCAGTGATCAGGTTGAAGTTGTTGATTTGTGGCAAGGATGCCACAGGAAGCGAGCTCACCACCTTCCCAGGGCATCACTCCAGGAAGATGTGATGTTAGCATGTCTGGTCGTTAGTTAACTATGACCCATTGGTTAAGGAGTTTCCGTCAGTTTTCTTCACTCTAAAGTTACTGTTTTCGCCTTTGTAAAAAATATTTTGAGATGGAACTTTGTGGCTTTGTAAGTAACTTTTACCCATGAATTTTGGTGTTTTTTGCTGGACTTTGCCTGTACTGGTGATTTTTAAGATGATCAAAGAGGGACTTTCTGTTTCCTCTTGACTTGCCTCACCTTTAAACACAGGTTTCCTATCTCTGGATCATCTACTGTGACATTGTCAACTCCATTATTTTAACCCCTCTTGTAAGGCCAGTTAGTCGGTCAGACCTTTCTTCAGCACTTCAGTTACCCAGATACTTTCAACTCTTGTTAGTTGTTGTTCAGTCACTAAGTTGTGTTTGACTCTCTGTGACCCCCTAGGCTGCAGAATGCCAGGCTTTTCTGTTCTTCACCACCTTCCAGAATTTGAGCAAAGTCATGTTTGTTGAGTCGGTGATGCCATCCAGCCATCTGATCCTCTATCACCTCCTTCTCCTCCTGCCTTTGCTTTGCAGGGTCTTTTCAGCGCATGGGCTCTCCGCATCAGGTGGGTCTCTCATCCTGCTCTTGTGGAAAGGTAATCCCATTCTTTAATGCCTTGGAATTCCACTTTCTTCTCATCTTCTGGATCCTGTTCAGTGGCATCACCATCTAATTCAGCATCACCCTTGGCTTCTCCTTTTCACAACCCCATGCATCCCACGCAGTGGAAACTGGGAAGTGATTTTTTTTTCCTTTTCTGAATTAGGATTGCCTGGACCTCTTTGTTACCAGTAAATCACTTACTGTCTTGTGACAGAATCCTTTCATATACACGTTTTTCTTGCTAAGCTCTTTGAAGACAAAGTCATGACTTCGAATTTCTTTTCTGGTATTATACTTCTCGTTGAGAATTTAGGAGGATGCTTAAAAATGGTGGCTGTCATGGCTGACGTTGCAATGTTGTTATTTGTTGCCCTGTGATTTACTTAGGAAAAGTTTTTTATCAGTGAGAATAAACATTTTCATGGCTCCAAATGCAGTCTGCCATGTTGCTTTCCAAAAGGGTCGATATCAGTGTATAGTGTCCCCAGTGGCAATTTCTATTTCTATTGTACTTTGTCTTTAATCTTTGTCATATGTTTTAGAACCTTGTATATTTGTAAATTCTAAAAGGCTTTGCATAGCCTATTAACACACTGACAGGTCATCAGTCTGTTTTTCACCTTTTTGTTTTACTTTCTCTAGTTTTCAGTTATATCAGTTCTAAATTTTAAAAAATGTGTCTTTCTGTTTTTTCCTTTGTTATTTTTTTGTTGCTTTATCTTTGAGAAGTTGACGTTTTCCATAGGCCTGATAGTGCACATTCACATTTTATTTTCAGTAAACTTATTTTTATGTACTGTTATATTACGAAAGGCTTCCACGAAAGAGTGATCTGTAAGTGCCTTTGGGAATCTTTTTTTCTTGCCTTTGATAGCACTGTCAAAGTCATCTTCTTAAACCAGCACCTTCCAGGTAGATTATGAAATGTTTTTGTGTATATCTGAGATAGGCTCATAAACTATAATATCCAGAAGGCTCTTTATGGTATTTTATGCCCTAAATAATATCTTTCATGTAATTTAACTTGGTTCAGCTTCAGAGATTTCAATATTGAGTTGAATCTGTCCCAGCTTTTACTGTAGCTCACAATAGTGAATTTTAATTTCCAGAGTTTTCAATAATGAATTTTTTGCTCTGGAAATAGGGAATGTATTACACAAAGCCCTCGCTTTAAGATACTTTGGAACATGCTGCATTTATGACCTAAAGCAATCCTAAAGGAGGTGGTATGCAGCTTCAGTAATGTGAAGAATGGTGATTAGGTCAATTTTAGACTGAGGTCAAATGATGTCATAGCCGGAATTTAGAAGTCTCAACCCTGAGCCAATGGAAAACCTCTACTGATAAGGAAAAACAGCATAAACTTCTAGTATCTCCTAAAATCGGACCTTGCGGAGAAAGACAGACCTTCCTAGCTGGCTCCACAGGCCTGGTCATGCAGGAGTCCAGTGCTGTGTTACTGGAAGTTATCTGTGGTGACATAGAGACTTTCCCTTATGTGCAGATTCCCTGATTCAGTGCCCAAGTAGCCTTAACTTTGCAGATATTTTACTAATAAACTTTGTTAGAGAAAATTTATTTCTATACTTTAAAGAATAACAGAAACTATAATAATTTTAAAATGCCTGTGTGACTTTTTTTGGAAAACAAACAAAAGACTTTTTGGTACCTTTATGATAATCTAATATACTCACACAGAAATTGCTCTATTTTCCAAAATCTCCAAAATACTTAAGACTTACCATGAAAAGCTACTATATTCTGATAGTTTAGAAGATTTTTATTTATTTATTTATTTATTTATTTGAGGAGGGTGGGGTGGGGAGGGAGGGGAGCAGGCGGGCCACTTCTGTTGGTCTTTCCATTTGTCCATTTTCATCCATCTATGTTCTTTGGCCTGTGTGGGCCTCCCATCGCGGTGGCCTCTGTTGTCACAGAGCACTGGCTCTGGGCGCATGTGCTCCAGAGCTCTGGCTCGGTAATTGGACACATGGGTCCAGCCGCTCCGCGGCACATGGGATCTACCCAGGCCAGGGATCGAACCAGGGCCCCTTGCACTGCAAGGCGGTGTCCTTACCCACTGGACCACCAGGGAAGCCCTGTGCTTCATTTCTTTACCTTTTCTGTTTGTTTAACTGTCTTTTTTTTCTTTGTTTAACAGAACATATTAGTGTTTTGGCTTTTGTAAATGCTGCAGCAATTCAGACAGATACTGCTTCTGCAGTTCTCTTCTAGGTTATTACAGAACATTCAATAGAACTCCCTGTGGTATACAGTAGGTCCTGTTGGTTATTTATTTTATATATAGTAATATATCTATGTTAATCCCAAACTCCTTACTTATCTCTTCCTCTCCCTTTCCCTTTTCTAACTATAAGTTTGACTTTTATGTCTGTGGATCTATTTCTGTTTTGTATGTAAGTTCTTTTGTATCATTTTTTTAGATTCCTCATATAAGTGGTATCAGATATTTTTCTTCCTCTTTTGGACTTACTAAGTATGATAATCTCTAGGTCTATTCATGTTGCTGTAAATGGCATTATTTCATTCTTTTTTAAGTTTGAGTAGTATTCCATTAAATAAATACACCATAACTTTCCCTTATGTGCAGATTCCCTGATTCAGTGGCCAAGTAGCCTTAACTTTGCAGATATTTTACTAATAAACTTTGTTAGAGAAAATTTATTTCTATACTTTAAAGAATAACAGAAACTATAATAATTTTAAAATGCCTGTGTGACTTTTTTTGGAAAACAAACAAAAGACTTTTTGGTACCTTTATGATAATCTAATATACTCACACAGAAATTGCTCTATTTTCCAAAATCTCCAAAATACTTAAGACTTACCATGAAAAGCTACTATATTCTGATAGTTTAGAAGATTTTTATTTATTTATTTATTTATTTATTTGAGGAGGGTGGGGTGGGGAGGGAGGGGAGCAGGCGGGCCACTTCTGTTGGTCTTTCCATTTGTCCATTTTCATCCATCTATGTTCTTTGGCCTGTGTGGGCCTCCCATCGCGGTGGCCTCTGTTGTCACAGAGCACTGGCTCTGGGCGCATGTGCTCCAGAGCTCTGGCTCGGTAATTGGACACATCGGTCCAGCCGCTCTGCGGCACATGGGATCTACCCAGGCCAGGGATCGAACCAGGGCCTCTTGCACTGCAAGGCGGTGTCCTTACCCACTGGACCACCAGGGAAGCCCTGTGCTTCATTTCTTTACCTTTTCTGTTTGTTTAACTGTCTTTTTTTTCTTTGTTTAACAGAACATATTAGTGTTTTGGCTTTTGTAAATGCTGCAGCAATTCAGACAGATACTGCTTCTGCAGTTCTCTTCTAGGTTATTACAGAACATTCAATAGAACTCCCTGTGGTATACAGTAGGTCCTGTTGGTTATTTATTTTATATATAGTAATATATCTATGTTAATCCCAAACTCCTTACTTATCTCTTCCTCTCCCTTTCCCTTTTCTAACTATAAGTTTGACTTTTATGTCTGTGGATCTATTTCTGTTTTGTATGTAAGTTCTTTTGTATCATTTTTTTAGATTCCTCATATAAGTGGTATCAGATATTTTTCTTCCTCTTTTGGACTTACTAAGTATGATAATCTCTAGGTCTATTCATGTTGCTGTAAATGGCATTATTTCATTCTTTTTTAAGTTTGAGTAGTATTCCATTAAATAAATACACCACATCTTCTTTATCCATTCCTCTGTTGATGGATATTTCGGTTACTTCTATGTCTTGGCTACTATAAATGGTGCCGCATTGAACATTGAAGTGTATGCATCCTTCCTACTCTTGGGAATGCATTCAGAGAAAACCATAATTCAAAAAGATACATACATCCTAACATCTTGCTATTTTTGAATGGCCTTTAAAACACATACCTCATTTCAGGTCTTAAATTAAACCTGTTGATGATTCTCTGAGAGTATAACTTGTGTCTCAGTTCTGCCCAGTTATGGAAGAGATTAAACTCTGGCTATCCACAGCTATTGGATAAAATGAAGACCGTTTTGGGGCTTCCCTGGTGGTCCAGTGGCTAAAGAGTCCGCCTTGCAGGGCAAGGGGCACTGGTTTGATCCCTGGCCTGGGAATATCCCATGTGCCACAGAGTGGCTGGACTGGTGTTGGTGTGTCCAGTTAGGAGCCAGTGCTCTGCAGTGTGAGAGAGGCCACTGCAGTGGGAGGCCCACACAGGCCGGAGAATAAAGATGGATGAAAAATAAATAAATAAAAAAATCGGTAAAGAGAGGCCAAAATTTTAAAGAAAAAAAGACCCATTTTGCCCAGTCAGAAAAATTGACTACATTGTGACAGAGACTGCGTCTCTTGGGGAGAAGTTTGGAGTTACGATGAAAATGAAAGTAGTCAAAATATGGGTCAAATAAATTTAAATATATTAGTGTAATTTAATAGAAGCGTATTAATACATAGAAACCCATCGTGGCTTTTCCCGAATCGTGAAGTAGGTTCTAAACAACCTCTCTGGGTAGTGTGTGATCTTGGGTTTGGTGGTCGCTCCTGTCTCTCCCTTTAGCTGCCCCTTTCTTTTCTCGTCTTTGTTGGAGTCTCACACCCTTTCCCAAGATTCTAGCCTTGAAATCTGATAAAAGAGACAGAGAAGCTTCAAAGTTGATGGCGCTAATTAAACACAAATTTCCCATCGGGATTGTCGCTTGAACCAAGCCAGCATTACCTTCTTTTCTAAGAATATGTTTGCAATGTTGTGTTGGTTTCCACCATAAAACTGTGCGACTCAGCTGTAACTATACCTACATCCGCTCCCTGCCTGGCCTCCCTTCCCTCTCCCATCCCGTGCCTCGCGGTCCTCACCAGGCACCACGCAGGGACGTGCTCCTTGACAGCGCCTCGCCAACTCCCCATCTTCCCCCTGACAGCACACTAATGCTGACGCGGCTTCTCCATTTGTCCCTCTTTCTGCCTCCCCACTGGGCCCACAAGGCCACTCTCCCCCTCTGCATCTCCATTCCTTCAGCACGACCTTCTCCACGTTGCCAGGCTTTCAGAAATTTTAGAAGTGCTTTGTTTAAGAAGATGTAAAAAATCAAAAAGTATTTTCCCTTTCAACAAACCTATTCCATACTATTATGTGAATACTTTAAAATTCCTCCCTTTTAACATTATTTTTTTCCCTAAAGTTAAAAATTGTCTTTTGTTGAAATGTAAACCACTCTGTTTTTATTTGGATTTTTTTTTGTTTTTAATTTGCACTGTGCGGCCTACGGTATCTTAGTTTTATGACAGGGATCAAACCTGTAGCCCTTGCCTTGGAAGCTTGGAGTTCTAACCAATGGATCACCAAGGAAATCCCCTTTTGTTTTGATTTTAGCTATTAGCTTAATGTATAAACGTATACATAACTGGAGAGTTTCATATCACCAATTGGCACAGAGTTCTGACAGAGACTGATTTTGTAAGCTAAAGCCTGTGTGCCTCGTTGCAGTACCCTTGGGGCAGCCTCACACTGAGATGGCTTCTAAGTGGTATCTACTGGTAACCATAGCAACAGTGAACCCCTTACAGTATAATACCGATTTACTTCCCAGTCAGTGTAATGCAGCCTCGGGTGATTTTCACTTGTGTAGAGGTCTTGTGTTTGAGATCACTTTGACCTTTCCTATTTAACTTGATTGGCACTAAAACCTGGTGAGACTACCATAGCCTGCATCTGATTGGTGAATGAACCACCGCTGAAGAGACTAGGGGACAGACACGCCCAAGTCACATGCCGAAAGGCCAGGTCTCCAGCCCGGCATTCCAGTTCCTTCCCGACCTGACATTCACACTGTATCCCACCAAGCCTTTGGAAACTGCTCTTGTTGCAGCCCCCTTGGAGAGGGTGTTCATATCCACATTGTTGATGTTTTAGTTGCTACATTGTGTCCGGCTCTTTGTGCCCCCAGGCAGTGCTGTTCACCAGGCTCCTCTGTCCATGAGATTTCCAAAGCCAAGAACACTGGAGTGGGGTGTTCTCTTCTCCTCTAGGAGATCCATAAAGATTTTGAGGAAAGCACAGTTGGAACCAGTAATAATCGGCTCAGTGACTAGAAACATGTTTTCCTAGATTTCTACTATCTGTGCCCTTGCTAGTGAAACATAATTCATAAACACACATTGGAGAATGTTTTAAAAACATTGGCAAAGTAAATGCTTGCTAACATGTGTAATTGTGCTTTTCTGTTTTTGAAACCCTTGTTCGGTTATTTTTATTGGAATACCTGTCCTATGGCCTTGGATGCTTGCCCTGTTAATTTAAAAATAGGATAAGCATTTAGATGAAAGTCAAGGGGCTGTGTAGGATTAGTCTTGGCTTATGTTACCTGGAATTAGGAAGACTTTTTAGCAGTTGTACGTATTTCCAGTTATAAAGACTTACACAGACAAAAGGCCATTGTAAAATCTTTAATTTCAAAAAATGCTTTGACCTGGGTTTATGAAATCTGTGTGTAGAATTTAGTTATTTTATAATTTGTCCTCTGGGTATGTGTGTTACCTTTTTATGAGATCCCTATGTATTTAATAGTCTGAGTATCCATTGTTCTTTTCTTCACTCGACAAACATCAGGTACCCCAAGGCGCCAGGCACTGGTCTGTCCTGTGTGCTCTGCGTATATCAGAGAACAAGTCAGTACAGGACCCTACAAAACAATAGTCTGAGTATCTTCATCAAATGATTCTCTGTTAAGGAATCATTTTTAATAAAAATTTAATTTGATACATTTATTTTTTCAGCTTTATTGCTATATAAAGTGTACCTTATATATGTAATATGTATTATATATGTGATTATATATATAATATATATGAAGGATTATATGTACAAGATATGTATATGTGTGTGTATATATATATATATATATATATATGAAGAATTCCTCCTAACACTTTCGTCACCCCAAATATTTTTCCTTTTTTTTTAAGTGAGAACTTTGAATTTCTATCCTCTTAGCAAATTTTGATTATACTATGAAGTATTATCAACTGCATTCACCATGCTGTACATTAGCTCCTCAGATCTTACTCATCTTGTGTAGTTGTATTTATTTTAAAGTTGGTTTATGACGTTTGTAAGTTGGCCACTCTTAAAAACAAGTACAATATGTGTGTGTGGATCACTGTGCTTGGAAGTGAAAGTGGAAGAAAAGGAAAGGAATGATTCTGCTGGTATTGGAATTTTACTTGACTTTACAAAATGTGAAACAAACCCTCCCATAAACATATAAATTACACAGCTACTTTTAGAAGCTGTTTTTGAAACCCTTGTTCGGTTATTTTTATTGGAATACCTGTCCTATGGCCTTGGATGCTTGCCCTGTTAATTTAAAAATAGGATAAGCATTTAGATGAAAGTCAAGGGGCTGTGTAGGATTAGTCTTGGCTTATGTTACCTGGAATTAGGAAGACTTTTTAGCAGTTGTACGTATTTCCAGTTATAAAGACTTACACAGACAAAAGGTCATTGTAAAATCTTTAATTTCAAAAAATGCTTTGACCTGGGTTTATGAAATCTGTGTGTAGAATTTAGTTATTTTATAATTTGTCCTCTCGGTATGTGTGTTACCTTTTTATGAGATCCCTATGTATTTAATAGTCTGAGTATCCATTGTTCTTTTCTTCACTCGACAAACATCAGGTACCCCAAGGCGCCAGGCACTGGTCTGTCCTGTGTGCTCTGCGTACATCAGAGAACAAGTCAGTACAGGACCCTACAAAACAATAGTCTGAGTATCTTCATCAAATGATTCTCTGTTAAGGAATCATTTTTAATAAAAATTTAATTTGATACATTTATTTTTTCAGCTTTATTGCTATATAAAGTGTACCTTATATATGTAATATGTATTGTATATGTGATTATATATATAATATATATGAAGGATTATATATGCAAGATATATATGTGTGTGTGTGTGTATATATATGTATATATATATATATGTATGTATATATATATATATATATATATATATATGAAGAATTCCTCCTAACACTTTCGTCACCCCAAATATTTTTCCTTTTTTTTTAAGTGAAAACTTTGAATTTCTATCCTCTTAGCAAATTTTGATTATACTATGCAGTATTATCAACTGCATTCACCATGCTGTACATTAGCTCCTCAGATCTTACTCATCTTGTGTAGTTGTATTTATTTTAAAGTTGGTTTATGACTTTTTTAAGTTGGCCACTCTTAAAACAAGTACGATATGTGTGTGTGGATCACTGTGCTTGGAAGTGAAAGTGGAAGAAAAGGAAAGGAATGATTCTGCTGGTATTGGAATTTTACTTGACTTTACAAAATGTGAAACAAACCCCCCCATAAACATATAAATTACACAGCTACTTTTAGAAGCTGTTTTCTGATCCATTTTCCATTTTTCAGTTATCTCAGGTGACGAATGCAGGTGCCTTTGATTTTGAAGTTAAATCTACCTAAATCCCTCCAAATACTTTCTATTTTGAATTCAATTTCATATGTCTCCAAGGGCTATCCAATATTGATATTTCTCTCACCAAACTGAAGGTGAAGGAAGAGAGGAATGATGAGTTTTACCCCCCAGAATACTAATCTGTTGCTGACAGAGCCAGATTAGAAGTCAGAAATCCTTACTTTTTCTTTAACTATTAATCGTGTTCCCATTGTTTAAAAAGTCACAAGTCATGCTTGCTTTTAAGTATCAGTAGAAAAGGAAAATTCAGAGAGTGAGAAAAGGGGAGTGAGTTTCCCCGAGTGTAAATTGCAGTCTGTCTGTCTCCTCCTCAGGAGAGAGTTACGTGTGCGGCTCAATAGAGCCCTTCAAGAAACTGGAGTACACCAAGAACGTGAACCCCAACTGGTCGGTGAATGTCAAGACCACCTCGGCCTCGCGGGCGGTGTCCTCGCTGGCCACTGCCAAAGGGAGCCCTTCGGAGGTGCGGGAGAATAAGGATTTCATTCGACCCAAGCTGGTCACCATCATCAGAAGTGGGGTGAAGCCACGGAAAGCCGTCCGGATTCTGCTCAACAAGAAGACAGCTCACTCCTTTGAGCAGGTTCTCACCGACATCACCGATGCAATCAAGCTGGACTCGGGGGTGGTGAAGCGTCTCTACACCCTGGATGGGAAGCAGGTAAGGGATGCACCGGGCATGACCTTAACTTTATGGGCAACAGCCAGGATGTTGGGAGACTTGTGTGGCTTGGGATGGGGACCCGAGACATGCATTTGACTGACATCGAGGGACTTGGGTCTTTTCGTCAACAGATACATAGCTGCTGTCCTCAAACCAGTTCAAGGATAGAGTTAACACAGGATTAACCATCAGAATCAAGTGCACATAGGGATCTCTGAAGCTTAAATGATTACTCAGAGACTTGTCCTTTCCCGTTATTAATTGCTTAATGTAATGGTGCTGTTTCAGCCATCTGTGTTTGGTTTAGTTGTATGGTAGTCTTACCAGCACCATGAGCACTGAGGTGTAGAGGTAAACTCTGACCAGCAGTGACAACCTTAAATCCCTCCAAATACTTTCTATTTTGAATTCAATTTCATATGTCTCCAAGGGCTATCCAATATTGATATTTCTCTCACCAAACTGAAGGTGAAGGAAGAGAGGAATGATGAGTTTTACCCCCCAGAATACTAATCTGTTGCTGACAGAGCCAGATTAGAAGTCAGAAATCCTTACTTTTTCTTTAACTATTAATCGTGTTCCCATTGTTTAAAAAGTCACAAGTCATGCTTGCTTCTAAGTATCAGTAGAAAAGGAAAATTCAGAGAGTGAGAAAAGGGGAGTGAGTTTCCCCGAGTGTAAATTGCAGTCTGTCTGTCTCCTCCTCAGGAGAGAGTTACGTGTGCGGCTCAATAGAGCCCTTCAAGAAACTGGAGTACACCAAGAACGTGAACCCCAACTGGTCGGTGAATGTCAAGACCACCTCGGCCTCGCGGGCGGTGTCCTCGCTGGCCACTGCCAAAGGGAGCCCTTCGGAGGTGCGGGAGAATAAGGATTTCATTCGACCCAAGCTGGTCACCATCATCAGAAGTGGGGTGAAGCCACGGAAAGCCGTCCGGATTCTGCTGAACAAGAAGACAGCTCACTCCTTTGAGCAGGTTCTCACCGACATCACCGATGCCATCAAGCTGGACTCGGGGGTGGTGAAGCGTCTCTACACCCTGGATGGGAAGCAGGTAAGGGACGCACCGGGCATGACCTTAACTTTATGGGCAACAGCCAGGATGTTGGGAGACTTGTGTGACTTGGGATGGGGACCCGAGACATGCATTTGACTGACATCGAGGGACTTGGGTCTTTTCGTCAACAGATACATAGCTGCCGTCCTCAAACCAGTTCAAGGATAGAGTTAACACAAGATTAACCATCAGAATCAAGTGCACATAGGGATCTCTGAAGCTTAAATGATTACTCAGAGACTTGTGCTTTTCCTGTTATTAATTGCTTAATGTAATGGTGCTGTTTCAGCCATCTGTGTTTGGTTTAGTTGTATGGTAGTCTTACCAGCACCATGAGCACTGAGGTGTAGAGGTAAACTCTGACCAGGAGTGACAACCTTAAGTCCTTTTGTGGCCTAAATAGTATTCATAGTTTTATGTCTCAGTAATGTTCGTGAGTGGAATTTATTTACAGTTGATAGATTTCTGAGTACATATCTAAGGAGTGAAATACTTCCATCTGGATGGCTCTTAAGAGGCATATTGCTAGAATATTATACATCTTGAATTAAAAGCATTTAAAACTCCCAGAATTTAAATCAAAGAGGGGTTTCTTTAGCTGTGGGATGCACATCGGTCGGTTTGGGTGAGTGGACATGTTTACTGTGCATTGCTCAGATGAACTTAAAGAAGTCAGTGTGGGCTTTTGGAAAGATTTGACAGAATTCTGATGGTGAGCTGAGTACAAGAACACTGATGTATGAACAGAGACATTTGTTGTTCACTCAGAGCTTACTCGTGTCTTTTTGTTTCAGGTTATAATTTTTAGTACAGTATCTTTGCTTGAAATTTAGTTTTTAACATGGATCTGTCCAGATGCTTTTTAGAATCTTTTTTGAGGCATAATTTGAATGATTTGTATGTAGAATACATAGTAAAACTCAAAACGGGATTCATAAATTAAAAGGGTGATCTAATAGAAGACTCATCCAAGTTCTCAAAGGCTCACACATTTCAAACTATGAATTAGAAATAGATGCAAATACTAGAGCATGTTCATCATGAAAAAATTCCTTCCCTGGAGATCCATTCAGATGCTGTAAATCATAAATTCCTTAGGAGAAATAGGAAAATGGTCCCGTTTTTCATTTATATTCACCAGTCTTCTGCTTGTCTCATAAAACTTCCTCTATGTCATGTGGATAAGGATTCACAGTGAGAAATCTCCAGCTGTCTGGATCTAGGAGGGTATATAGCCTGAATGTCACCATGTATCAGAGATCAAAATCTCTGCAGCTGCCTTGTGAATTATAGAAGCAATAAGATGTCAAGGGTCACATTTAAACACTCAGTCTCTTCCCTTTGTAACAAATTACTCAATCATCTTATAGTTCTGCCTGTTTGTGATTTTTATCAAGATGGGAGTTTACCCAGTTTTCACAAAAAAGTAAAATTTACAGCAAAGAATACATGTTGATAAATCTTTCTCCTCCCCCTTTGCTTCAGAATTTGGGGGTACCGATTTGTTGCACACTGAATCAAAAAAACCAGCTTTCATATCTTTTGCTAAATTCTGCCATCCACTGAACATGTGTGCTCCAAGAATGAATTCCTGGAAGAGATATTACGATGTTCTCAGTAGTTTTCGTCTTTTTAGGATTTTATCTGATGTGTCTTTTTTTTTCCTTTTTTTAAATTTTGGCCTCTTTTATTGGTCCTTCATTTATTTATTTTTGTCTGTCTTAATTCTTTGGCCTGTGTGGGCCTCCCTTCACGGTGGCCTCTCGCTGCAAAGCACTAGTTCTGGGCGCATGCGCTCCAATGCAGGCTCGCAATTGGACACACCCGTCCAGCTGCTCCAGGGCATATGGGATCCTCCTGTGCCAGGGATCAAACCGGCTCCCCTTGCAACTGCAAGGCAGACTCTTTACCCACTGGGCCACCAGAGAAGCCCCTTGTGTCTGTAGTTTATAATAGCTGTTTTTGTGACTGCACCAAGCTTATGTCTGATCTCCTGATTTGTGAAGCAAAGCCAGTCTCAGGAGCTTGTGGTGAAGGAAAGTACAATGTTTATTGCAGGGCAAAGCAAGGAGAATGGGCAGCTTGTGCTCAGAAGACCCCAGTGCCCCCGTGACTTTTAGGGAAGCATTGTAAAGGCACGGTGAGGGAAAGGATCTTAGGGTGTGTGATCAACTCCTGTGCACCCCTCTAAGTAGCTGGTGATGAGATAACAGGGTGGTATTTTGGGAGCTAATGTCATCAGCCTTCTGGTTCCAGCTGGTCTGGGGTCTCAGTGCTGGTGGTCAGCATGCAGCTAACTTCTTCAACCAGGTGGGAGCTTTAGCATCTTCAGACCTCCTCAAGGACATAGTCGAGGATATTCTCTATAGCTTATAAAGAGGAATAAAAATTTTGTGACTTGGTTCTATGGCTAAATATGTATACTTTGGTCTTGCTTGATTTTTTTTGCTTTTTGACCTTGGAAATTCTATGGCTTTGTGAAAAGGGGTTTACCCAGTTTTCACAAAAAAGTAAAATTTACAGCAAAGAATACATGTTGATAAATCTTTCTCCTCCCCCTTTGCTTCAGAATTTGGGGGTACCGATTTGTTGCACACTGAATCAAAAAAATCAGCTTTCATATCTTTTGCTAAATTCTGCCATCCACTGAACATGTTTGCTCCAAGAATGAATTCCTGGAAGAGATATTACAATGTTCTCAGTAGTTTTCGTCTTTTTAGGATTTTATCTGATGTGTCTTTTTTTTTCCTTTTTTTAAATTTTGGCCTCTTTTATTGGTCCTTCATTTATTTATTTTTGTCTGTCTTAATTCTTTGGCCTGTGTGGGCCTCCCTTCACGGTGGCCTCTCGCTGCAAAGCACTAGCTCTGGGCGCATGCGCTCCAAAGTGCAGGCTCACAATTGGACACACCCGTCCAGCTGCTCCAGGGCATATGGGATCCTCCTGTGCCAGGGATCAAACCGGCTCCCCTTGCAACTGCAAGGCAGACTCTTTACCCACTGGGCCACCAGAGAAGCCCCTTGTGTCTGTAGTTTATAATAGCTGTTTTTGTGACTGCACCAAACTTATGTCTGATCTCCTGATGTGTGAAGCAAAGCCAGTCTCAGGAGCTTGTGGTGAAGGAAAGTACAATGTTTATTGCAGGGCAAAGCAAGGAGAATGGGCAGCTTGTGCTCAGAAGACCCCAGTGCCCCCGTGACTTTTAGGGAAGCATTGTAAAGGCACGGTGAGGGAAAGGATCTTAGGGTGTGTGATCAACTCCTGTACACCCCTCTAAGTAGCTGGTGATGAGATAACAGGGTGGTATTTTGGGAACTAATGTCATCAGCCTTCTGGTTCCAGCTGGTCTGGGGTCTCAGTGCTGGTGGTCAGCATGCAGCTAACTTCTTCAACCAGGTGGGAGCTTTAGCATCTTCAGATCTCCTCAAGGACATGGTCGAGGATATTCTCTATAGCTTATAAAGAGGGATTAAAATTTTGTGACTTGGTTCTATGGCTAAATATTTATACTTTAGTCTTGCTTGACTGCTTTCCTTTGTTTCTGCCTTTTCTCACACCTCTGATTAAATTCTCATTGGAAACTTGGGGAAGGCCTAGGAGGCTAAAGATTCTCTAGAAACCAGTGTCAGGGGTCATGGGGCTCTATTCCTGGAAGGCCCTGCTGGGTTTCATTTCTGCTGGGATTTGAACCAGTCTCTCTCCAGAGCTTGCACTCATGGCCACTGCAGCACAACAAATTATTGCAAAACCGGAGAGATACAGATGTCTTGAAAATGAATTTCCGAGTGAGTAATTTGTACAAGCCATATCATCTGAAAGTTTCTGCTATGAGTTCCTCCCCGAGTCATTCTGCTGACTGTCATCTCTGTATCTTTTCTCGTCGAGCTGATTCGGGTCACCACTGTGGCAGCGCCTCTGTGGAGGCATGTTTTCTTCTAAGCAGGAGTGGCAGAAAGCTGTGGAGGAATCGGGTGGTGAAGTGGAAAGAGTATAAAATAGACTTCGGGCTTGGGTTCCCTGTGGGAACAAAGCTTGCTTCCTCATGGACCCTGGGAGTCTTTAGAATTCTTTCTGTTCAAAAGATGAATATGCCCCCACCAGTCTTTTGTGGGAAGGATTCTTTGACAGCCTGGGCTATGACCACAGCTTGATAAGCCCCGGAAAAAAAATCACTGCCCTCCAAGCCTTCCTGGGACGTGACGCTCTGCCACAGGAGAGTGGCACCCTGTGCTGCCTGGGTCCCACCCAGCCCACCGTGGCACCGCGGTCCACGGGCTTTCCGTTGGAGATTACCCTGAAGGTCACTTGTCCCTCTTTTTTGAATAGTATAACTGAGCCCTTGTATCAAAACCCAAAGGCCAATAAAGCTTTTTTTTTTCTTTTTCTCCATCATGCCACTTATTTTTAACTTCTTGGCACAGCCACTTTTTTTTTTTCCTTTGTTTCAGTTTTGTTGTCTTTTATTGTTTATTTATTTATTTATTTTCATCCATCTTTGTTCCTTGGCCTGTGTGGGCCTCCCATCATAGTGGCCTCTCTCACTGCAGAGCACTGGCTCTGGGCACATATGCTCCAGAGCACTGGCTTGTAATTGGACACCCCAGTCCAGCCGCTCTGCGGCACGTGGGATCTTCCCGGGGCAGGGATCGGATCATTACCTCCACTGCAGGGCGGACTCTTTACCCACTGGACCACCAGGGAAGCCCCAAGCAAAGCTTTTAAAGGAGATTTTGGTTGTATCAGGAAATAGAACTGTTTAAATAATTAATAGTTTGAGTGCTTCAGATTAGCGGGTAGAGAGGAAGAAAGTAGAAATGGCTTTCAGATTGCTGTCAGGCAGCCTACAGATGTATTCATGCGAAGGACACTGGTAACTCTTGGATTTCTGACTGTGGAACAGAGTGAGCCCTGCCCACTGGTTCCCAGGGATGGTTGCTGGAGGGCGTGGCCCACATACCCCTTTCAACCTCTTGGCTCATCAGTCTCTTGGCTTTGCTTTAAGCCCTAACCTGAGTTCCTTAGCTCAGATGGTAAAAAAAATCCTCCTACAATCCGTGAGACCCAGGTTCAGTCCCTGGGTCAGGAAGATCCCCTGGAGAAGGAAATGGCTACCCACTCCAGTGTTCTTGCCTGGAGAGTCCCATGGACAGAGGAGCCTGGTGGGCTACCATCCATGGGGTCACAAAGAAGTGGAGACAGTGGAGCGACCTGACCCTTTCACTTTTCATGAGCTCATTGTACAGTGCTTTTTTTGAGGTTTTTTGGCTGAGATCAGGAGATCAGCATGTTGGAAATGGTGCACCATGTGAAAGACATTTTGCAGGAAGCTGCAGTTTCCCTGGATGGTTGTTGTGGTTCACAAGCAGCCTGTTTGTGAGTGAACCTTTTCTAATTATTTCAACTCCCTTCTTTATCCAGTAGTGTAGAAGCTCCAGTTAAAGGTCCCCACAACCTGGCCGCCCCACCCACACACCTTTCAGGGGCCTCTGTTCATCAGGTGATCAGGCATTTTTGCTGGTGGGGCTGGTAGGTCAAAGCTCTCACTGTGTCTTATTTTCAGTGATGTGTTGTTTATCCGGGCACTGAGTCAGGGCCCCCAAAGAAGGCCAGGAGGGCATCTTCTAGGGGAAGGTTAAAATCACATCCCCTTTCTCCATATTCAGGGGAGGCTGTGCAGGCTGTGAGCATCTTTCCTCTGTCCAAGCTCTGGATTCTTCTGTGAGTTATTCACTTACCCTGCTACAGAAAGCTAGTTCCAGAGGTCATTTGTGTGTTGCGTGCTAAGTCGCTTCATTTGTGTCGAACTGTTTGCTACTTCATGGACTGTCACCTGCCAGGATCCTGTCTATGAGATTCTCCAGGCAAGAATACTGCAGTGGGTCGCCATGCCATCCTCCAGGGGATCTTCCCAACCCAGGGATGGAACCCAGGTCTCTTTAGGTTTCCTGCATTGGCAGGTGAGTTCTTTACTGCTAGCACCTCCTGGGAAGCCCAGAGGCCATTTGGAGTGTGGCTCATTTTTAAATGATTAAAATAAGTGCCCCAAGTATAAGGTCTGCTGAAAAGATGCACTGGTATGGCTCCTACTTGCTTTCTAGACCAGCTCCTCAGGCTGTCTTGAACCACTTAAGTCTTTAGCATCTGTGATTGCTAGATCCTGGCTTAGAAACAGAAACAACTGCAAGTCTTAGAACAGCTAGTGCCTAAGCAGGCAATTTATGCTGTACAGACCATAGATAAGGCTCTTCCCAGTCATCTCCCCTCCCCTCCGAAATACAGTCCTGAGAAACCAGATCGCTCTTTAAGTAGAAGATATATGCACACTCCCACCTTGTCTTCTCTATGACATCAAATATCTACATAAAATAACAGCATACTTCATTATCAGAGGAAGAATTCACTCGGCGATGTTGTGTTTTCTTACGGTTGTTTTCACATAGGTCGTGCACTTTGTAAAATCCACCATTGCTGGAGCGAGCCAACCACACATTTCCTTCCTATTAGGGAAAAGACACTGGGACCAATTTAGCGAAGTGAAGGTACTCATAAAGCGATTTAGATGATAAACTGTGATCAGACATCATAGCTACCCTCTTTGTCCATTAGGGCTGTAAGAACAAAATACCACAGACTGTGTGGCTTGTATACAGGATAAGTGTTGTTATCCGGGCACTGAGTCAGGGCCCCAAAGAAGGCCAGGAGGGCATCTTCTAGGGAAGGTTAAAATCACATCCCTTTCTCCATATTCAGGGGAGGCTGTGCAGGCTGTGAGCATCTTTCCTCTGTCCAAGCTCTGGATTCTTCTGTGAGTTATTCACTTACCCTGCTACAGAAAGCTAGTTCCAGAGGTCATTTGTGTGTTGCGTGCTAAGTCGCTTCATTTGTGTCGAACTGTTTGCTACTTCATGGACTGTCACCTGCCAGGATCCTGTCTATGAGATTCTCCAGGCAAGAATACTGCAGTGGGTCGCCATGCCATCCTCCAGGGGATCTTCCCAACCCAGGGATGGAACCCAGGTCTCTTTAGGTTTCCTGCATTGGCAGGTGAGTTCTTTACTGCTAGCACCTCCTGGGAAGCCCAGAGGCCATTTGGAGTGTGGCTCATTTTTAAATGATTAAAATAAGTGCCCCAAGTATAAGGTCTGCTGAAAAGATGCACTGGTATGGCTCCTGCTTGCTTTCTAGACCAGCTCCTCAGGCTGTCTTGAACCACTTAAGTCTTTAGCATCTGTGATTGCTAGATCCTGGCTTAGAAACAGAAACAACTGCAAGTCTTAGAACAGCTAGTGCCTAAGCAGGCAATTTATGCTGTACAGACCATAGATAAGGCTCTTCCCAGTCATCTCCCCTCCCCTCCGAAATACAGTCCTGAGAAACCAGATCACTCTTTAAGTAGAAGATATATGCACACTCCCACCTTGTCTTCTCTATGACATCAAATATCTACATAAAATAACAGCATACTTCATTATCAGAGGAAGAATTCACTCGGCGATGTTGTGTTTTCTTACGGTTGTTTTCACATAGGTCGTGCACTTTGTAAAATCCACCATTGCTGGAGCGAGCCAACCACACATTTCCTTCCTATTAGGGAAAAGACACTGGGACCAATTTAGCGAAGTGAAGGTACTCATAAAGCGATTTAGATGATAAACTGTGATCAGACATCATAGCTGCCCTCTTTGTCCATTAGGGCTGTAAGAACAAAATACCACAGACTGTGTGGCTTGTATACAGGATAAGTTTATGTCTCTCTGTCCTGCTGGCTGGAAGTCCACTATCAGGGTGCCAACAGATTTGGCCTGAAAGGAGCTACTTTCTGGTTTAGCAGTGTTCTCACATGGCAGAAGGGGTTGGAAGCTCTGTGGGGTCCTTTTATAAAAAGGGCACAAACTCCATTCATGAAGGCTTCTCCCACATGAACTACAGACCATCTCTCCTCTCGATACAATCACCTTGGGGATTAAATTTCAATCTCTGAATTGGCGGGAGCGGGGGATGACACAAACATTCTGATCAAGGCAGCTGCCTTATAAAGGAAATACCAGTTGCTGCCAGGAATGTCTTCTCTGTATCTTTTGATCATTTATCTCCTTACCTGTTACAAACATAAAGCCCCAAAACTGCTTATAAACAGGCCCTAATATTTGAAGCCATTCATTTTAGGTAGTCAGCATAGGAGTTTATTGGAATTCAGGAAAGGATAATATCATCAGTAGGAATCGATCAGTCAGAGATCACCACAGCGTGTTGAAAAAGTTAGAAGTGTTAGTCACTCAGTCATGTCTGACTCTGCGACCCCATGGACAGTATCCCAGCAGGCTCCCCTGTCCCTGGGATTCTCTAGGCAGGGATACTGAAATGGGTCGCCGTTTCCTTCTCCAGCGAATCTTCCCGACTCAGGGACAGAGCCTTGGTCCTCCTGCACTGCAGGCAGATTCTTTACTGTCTAAGCTACCAGAGAAGCCCATATTACAGAACATTCTTTTTTTTGTTTCTTTCTTTTTGGTTTTTGATACCTGATTCTAATCTGAAGGAAAAGCACTTGGTTCACTCTGGGGTTTAGAGAGCTTAGAATGGTTCTTTTCCATGCGAGTTATTAATAAAAAAGTGTTACACATTACTACCACGTCTGACCTTGGCTGCAGCAATTAATGAGCCTAGAAATGCAAAAACCAAAGGTTTCTGAATGAAAAGCAAGCAGTTTAGAATATGAAAGGATTTAGCTGAACTGGATAAGGAGATTTACCTGCTGTTGATAACAGCAATTTTTTTGTGTTTCTTTTAAACTAAAACTTATGTGACAGCTCTAAGTTCTTTGTAAGTGTATTTAAACCCTCATTCTCTGGATATAGAGTTTTACTGTTGTGATTTGGTATATTATCTGTGGTATGAAAGTAAATCTAACTTATTTTAGTTTTGTTTTGGCAAATGATGTTAAAAAAAAAAAAACAAAAAACAGTTGACACAAATTCTTTAGCTTCTGTGTTAAAATCTCAAAATTTTCTATACAAGCTCAGAGCACATGTGACGGCATCCGTGTGACTTACTAGAGGTCTGAACTGCTGGAAAAGCTTAGCTGTTTTCACACAAAAACGGGCTTAAGACTCCTTGAGACACTTCACTTAGGGAATTGAAGTGTCCGGAATAGAGTGTGGTTTCATTAGGCTCCATCCCTTTGGTTGATCTTCAGGACTCACAAACTACAGCTCTCCATGTATGGCTTTTAATTCCCCCACATTGGGAAGAGTTCTGTCCTTGTCTTCCAGTCTTAGCCCCTCTGATAGTGTAATTATGGGTGCCTACAGTGGTGTACGTTTTAAGGCTTTGATTGGTCTAAGCAAAAGTCAGTTTTCTGGAAATGGAATTCTGATGTGCGGTCAGATGAATTCCGAGTTCCCAGTGGCCCCCTGTTGAATGAAAGATGTCCTGAAGCCCTTCCTCTGTGGGTATGCTGAGGGTGCTGGAGGCACTTTCACAAGTCGGGGAGTGGCTTTGGGATCGTCTCAGGCTGACTTCTGCTTTTGCCGTGGCTGGGGGTCTGAATCGGCCTGTGAGTTTCCTCTGCCCTGAGGGAGCACTTTGGAATGAGGGGGCACACTTGGATTTTTCACATCAGCTGAGCCTCAGCGCAGATTTCCTTTTGAAAAATCTAGCTTGATCCAGCTCAGTTCCAGGCCTGAATGAGAAACTGAAGTGATTGCTTAAAAGTCCTGTACTGTATATTGAACTTTCTTGTAATGAGGAAATTTGCTTGCATATGTTGTAAGCATAGGTATGTATATGCTGTGAGAGAGAAGAGAAACACTACTTTTTATAAACTCATGATAACACATAATTTTAAATGGATGGTCTTGGGGTCACGTCTATCCTGGACTTGCTGGTCTCAGTGAAATCTGCCTTCTCACTGGGAAGTTTAATTTTCTGATTCTCCTTTGTTTTCTCTTCTGTGTTGTGAGGATTAAATGAAACGATGTGTGACTGATTTAGCAGTGCCTTAGGCACTCAAATATTAGTAGTTCTTATACTTGAAAAGCTAAATTGTGTTTTATTTTTGAAAACCATCACATTTTAAACGGGTTGAGGAAAGTATTTGGAATTACCTTTTAAGGACTTTCCTGGTGGTCCAGTGAGTGGCTAAGACACCATGTTCCCAATGCAGGGGGCCTGGATTTGATCCCTGGTTAGACAGCTAGATCCCACATGCCACAACTGAGAGTTTGAAGGTTGCAACAACAACAAAAAAATCTTGCATGCCACCATTGAGACCTGGTGGGCCAAAAATTTTACAAATAAAAACCTACTTAAAAAGTAAAATTAACTTTCAATAATGGCTTAGTATATCTATCTTTGTAAATGTGTCTTTTTACATGACAATGCTCCACGGCATTGGCCAAAAAGTTCCCTTCGCTTTTATGTAGAAAAAAAACACCTTTTTCATTTTCACCAAGAACTTTATTGAACGTGTTTACCATTTTATTCCACTACCTTCTGCCATTTTCCAGGCAACTTCATAATTCCATCTTCTCAAAACTTTTTATCTTTTTGAACAAAGAACTATTCCAGGTGCCTTTTACAGTCTTCCAATGAATTGTTTTGTGTTGTTTTTCTATTAAGAGAATTTTGTAGAGACCAAAATAAACGGAAATCCGAAGGTGAATATGGTGGAGGAATCAGAACTTCCCAGCCAAGCTGTGGCCATTTTCTCCTGGTCATCAAAGAAGCATATGATGTTGGTTATCCTGATGGAATAATTCCGTTGTTGACTAATTCCGGACACTTTTCATCGAGCACTGCTTTCAGTTGGTCTAATTGGAAGCAGGACTTGTTGGAATGAATCCTTTGGTTTGCTGTAAGGAGCTC
This sequence comes from Tragulus kanchil, assembly GCA_022376925.1. NCBI lineage: Eukaryota > Metazoa > Chordata > Mammalia > Artiodactyla > Tragulidae > Tragulus > Tragulus kanchil. Next base: position 66,736,796 of record JAIOJX010000003.1, on the reverse strand, counting down.
ATATTAGGGGACTCCCTTCCAGAGCCGCCATATACATGATGTCACCTTCTCTGGATGAAGACCAGCCTCTGGTGTGGTCAGGTGGTGGTTCACTGTGCTTGCCCCACCATCTCTTCCCTTCCACGTTATTGTACACTATATACACTTGTCATTGCCCATCACACTTATTTTTTAAAACAGAACATTTTCATTAATGTTTCAGTAGAGAATGTCATGTGCAGAAATTTTTTCCCCCCACTAATGTGGAACTAAAATATTAAAGCAATTAACATAACCAAGCTGGTGAAAATGATTTGCTCTGCTTGATGTGGGTATTTTGAGTATGTTGGTTATCTCCCACGTGGTGTAAGTTGATTGTTCTCAATTAATGTCTCAATTTAATCGGTGTAAGCTTCCACTGGTTGTCTCACCTGGCGCATCAACTGTCGAGAAATCTCCAGCACAAAACTCCGGACAGCCACTTTTGACACGTTGATCCGTCATGGCACCTTCTCTGCACACATCTTTTTTTGCATTTCAATCGTGTGTTTACGTTTCTTGAAATAACCAAGGATAGCCTGCTGGAAATGTTGCATTTTTCTTCCATCTTTGATATTCGAATGGTTATGCAAAAATTCACCCATTTTGATAATTTTGTTAAAAATGTATGTTGATATGACAGCTGTCAGAGTACAATCTAAAAAATTGTTTTGAAGGAAGTTAAAGACAACTAAGCTTTATGGGTGGCTAGATGGTAAAGAGCCAGCCTGCAGTGCAGGAAACCTGGATTCCATCCCTGGGTCAAAAGATCTCTTGGAGAAGGAAATGACTTCCCATTCCAGTATGCTTGCCTGGAGAATTCCACGGGCAGAGGCTGGCGGGCTGTAGACCATGGGGCCACAAAGAGTCAGACATGACTGAGTGATTAAGACTTTCACTTCACAAGTATTACTAAAGCCATCTTAGGGGAAACAAAATGTAAGGAACTTTTTGGGCAACCCAATATAATGAAAAGAGCATAAAATTTGAAATGAGATGCTTATAAGATCCCGTCCAGACTTTATCACGCATTAACTGTGTGGCCTTTGGCAAGTCAATTAAACTCTCAGAATCTCAGTTTTATCTTTAAAATGGCAATAAAAAAGCATGCCTCATAGTATTCATGGGATAATTGATTGAGAAAATATTTATTGAGAAAATATATAAAGCCCTGACTTGAGATATGGTAAGTCTTATACAACTATTAATTTTTTTTTTTTTTTTTTTTTTTTGCAGCAAGGGCTGCTTCTGTTGGTCTTTCATTTATCTATTTTCATCCATCTTTGTTCTTTGGCCCGTGTGGGCCTCCCATCGCAGTGGCCTCTGTTGTCGCAGAGCACCGGCTCTGGGCGCATACGCTCCAGAGCTCCGGCTCGGTAATTGGACACATCGGTCCAGCCGCTCTGTGGCACGTGGGATCTTCCCAGGCCAGGGATCGAACCGGCGCCCCTTGCACTGCAAAGCAGTCGGTGTCCTTACCCACTGGACCACCAGGGAAGCCCCTACAACTATTAATATTGACCCTTCTCCCTGCTGTCTTCACATTCCAGCCTTTCTTAAAAGTATAGGACACTTACATAGTTGTGTAATGCTGATGTAGAATTGGTCATTTGGCATTGTTCCCATTGTCCGTGCTGTAACTAAACAACCTATGGTCCTCCTCTTTATCACTCCATTTATTGTCAATCGTCATGAAGGTAGCCTAGATATTATTGTCTTCATTTTCTTCTTGAAGGGTAGCTTATTCACAAACCACTACACTAATACAGTAATACTCACAGTGTTGTCATTGGCTGAACACCTTCTCTGTGCCCAGTGTCGTTGCTGCCTGTCTGTCCATTAATTCAAAGGTGGCTTCATCTAAATATTTCCTAAACCTCCCCCCGTAGAACTGACAGCTCTCCCTCCTGGGGCTCCATCATCCTTTTGTAGACCATGGGGCTACAAAGAGTCAGACATGACTGAGTGATTAAGACTTTCACTTCACAAGTATTACTAAAGCCATCTTAGGGGAAACAAAATGTAAGGAACTTTTTGGGCAACCCAATATAATGAAAAGAGCATAAAATTTGAAATGAGATGCTTATAAGATCCCGTCCAGACTTTATCACGCATTAACTGTGTGGCCTTTGGCAAGTCAATTAAACTCTCAGAATCTCAGTTTTATCTTTAAAATGGCAATAAAAAAGCATGCCTCATAGTATTCATGGGATAATTGATTGAGAAAATATTTATTGAGAAAATATATAAAGCCCTGACTTGAGATATGGTAAGTCTTATACAACTATTAATTTTTTTTTTTTTTTTTTTCTTTGCAGCAAGAGAGAGTTGTGGGGGGAGGGGGTAGGCGGGCCACTTCTGTTGGTCTTTCATTTATCTATTTTCATCCATCTTTGTTCTTTGGCCCGTGTGGGCCTCCCATCGCAGTGGCCTCTGTTGTCGCAGAGCACCGGCTCTGGGCGCATACGCTCCAGAGCTCCGGCTCAGTAATTGGACACATCGGTCCAGCCGCTCTGTGGCACGTGGGATCTTCCCAGGCCAGGGATCGAACCGGCGCCCCTTGCACTGCAAAGCAGTCGGTGTCCTTACCCACTGGACCACCAGGGAAGCCCCTACAACTATTAATATTAACCCTTCTCCCTGCTGTCTTCACATTCCAGCCTTTCTTAAAAGTATAGGACACTTACATAGTTGTGTAATGCTGATGTAGAATTGGTCATTTGGCATTGTTCCCATTGTCCGTGCTGTAACTAAACAACCTATGGTCCTCCTCTTTATCACTCCATTTATTGTCAATCGTCATGAAGGTAGCCTAGATATTATTGTCTTCATTTTCTTCTTGAAGGGTAGCTTATTCACAAACCACTACACTAATACAGTAATACTCACAGTGTTGTCATTGGCTGAACACCTTCTCTGTGCCCAGTGTCGTTGCTGCCTGTCTGTCCATTAATTCAAAGGTGGCTTCATCTAAATATTTCCTAAACCTCCCCCCGTAGAACTGACAGCTCTCCCTCCTGGGGCTCCATCAGTCCGTTGTTGATGGCCCCATAGTTCTTGATGGTGCTGGCCTCTTGGCAGAGGTGCCCACCTCTCACTTCAGAACATCTAGGATGAGGATAGGAAGGTGCCCTATTGGTCTCTGAATCTCTTGGGCCTGGCCTGGTACGTGCTTGTTCAAGAAATGATTGAATGACTAGACCTTTGGCTGGTTTGCCATGACCTTCACCTCTGGTGTTAGCTCGTTGCCTCCTGTGTTCTGCAGGGCACAGGTCAAGGCCATTCAGGAGCTGATGGGTCCCCCAGGCGGTGCTCCCGTGTCGCATTCAATGCTGGCGGTGCCATCTGCACTGGAACCCCAGATTGTAAGGGGCTCATCACGGCACTTATTTTCTGGCTCAGACACCTGCTTCATTAAAGACTCTAGGATAATTAAACAAAAATGCATCTGCTAATTTTAGAGCTTTTTTCTCCACTGAAAGAACTTGTATTGCATGGGGAAACAATAGATGCTCTGCTGGAATATTTTTAACCATCTGAGTCAGGAAAATCGCTTGAAATCTTCCTGACATGGCCTCGGCCGTCCGGTGCATACAGAGAAGAGCTAATCGATACATTCTATGGGTTTAAACATTGGTGATAGGCCAATAGGCGACTGGCATAAAGAGCATCTGGGCCAATTATTGCACAGACGCAAACCTGCCGTGTTCAAGGGCGTTTGTGGGTCTGAGTACAATATGTTGTGGCAGATTTTTCTGATTAGTTTAAATCCTTGAAACTAAATTAAATAAAAGAAGGCAGTTTCAGAAATTAAATGGAATGAAAAAGGTCCAATTTTGAATATGAACTATGCTGTAGACAACATGCCATAGAAACAGAAAGACAGATGGGAGATTTATGTTCTCAGGGGCTTTTTCCATGGTATGATTAAGGTATGCTCATTGTAAAGGATTTTGGAGCAAATGAAAAAATGTTGAGAAAAATTAAAATGACCTACAGTCTCGTTGACAACATGGCTCTTGTTAATAATTGGGCCTGTTTTTTGCCTTTTTCTTTTTTTTCTTTTTTTTTTTAAATTTGGATCCTGCCCTGAATCCAGTTTGGTGTCTTGCTTATAATGTCACAGGGTACTTTGTCCATTCCTGTGGGAAAATATCTTGAAATTATTAAGCCATTCCTTCTCTAATTGTGTTACTTTATTGCCTAGTGTTGGATCCTTGGCGAGTTTTCCAGGGTGCTTTTCTCCCTGGTAACTCATTCACAGACCATCTCCTAGCTGGATTGTGACTTATGGCTGAGTTAGTTCTAAAGTCAGATTGAGAGGCAGACATTATTTGGGGTCGTGACTCTGGAGATGTTGTTCAGTGCAGTCAGTTATTGCAGGTTAAAGTATCTCAGAATTCACTGCCCTGCCTACAATCATTCTGTAAAAAACTCATTATCTCATTTCAAAACCTGTCTGATTAAATATGCCTCATGTTGTTTCATAAATACCAGATAATTTAGGCTTTTCAGGTCAGTTGGAACACAGTCACCATGATCCTTTACAAGTATCTCCCTGAGGGAAAAACACCAGTAATTTTCTTTCTGTGCTTAATCATGTCTGCTTGAGTTGTAACTATGAACTTCTGTAAGACCAGAGCGTCCTAGAGAAAGGAGACAATGCTTTCTTCTTCACTATCCTTTTTATTGTTCAGTCTCTCAGTTGTATTCAGCTCTTTCGGACCCATGGGCTACAGTACGTTACCCTTATTAGATGCTTAATATTTATTCAGTGATGCTTGTTGATTTCAACTCTTGGTTCAGATTCTGCTAGGTAGAATCACATAATTATAGGACTAGGAGTGTCCCTGTGAGAGATGTTTCTGTTCTTTTCCTCTATTGGAAAACCATAAACTAAATTTACCTTGGCAAGGTAGAAAGATAAATCAATATATTTTTTAAAAATCTCCTAGGAAGAAAACCATTCCAGATAAGCATTATCTTGGGAAAAAAAAAAAAAAAGACATTTTACTTATGATGCTTTTTCACAGTCATACTATGGGAACTGGTAACTAGTTATATAACAAAACCAGGTGTAGGAAGTTCTTCTATCTGCTTAGTTATATGCTCTGCATGCTCAGTTGTGTCTGACTCTTAGAGGCCCTATGCACTATAGTCCCCCAGACTTCCGTGCCCATGGATTTCCCAGGAAGGTACCCTGGAGTGGGTTGCCATTTCCTTCTCCAGGGAATCTTCCCAACCCAGGGATAGAGCCCATGTCTCTCATGTTCTTTAAAGCCTTGTTACCAAGAGGGATTGGAGGACGGCAGCAGAATGCCACCTGAGAGCCTGTAGAAATGCAGATGCTCAGACCCCATCCAAGACCTACTGCTCAGTTGAAACCAGATCCTCATGCAACTCATGTTCACATTAAAGCTGGAGAGATACATCACAGGTGACTCAGTGATGTGAATAGAGCATCCACATCCAGAGAGCTAAAGCTGAACAGCCCAGGCTGTTACTCAGTAGATGGACTTTAATTTTAGCTGATCTAGCAGTTTTATTTGAGTCTTCTCTGTGTTAGTGTTAACATCAGACAGCAAGGGATGATTGTCACCCTCACAATTCTGGATGGCGGCCAGTCCATTACTGTGCAGTGAGTGCCCCCTGCAATCTGGCCTCAGTGGGCTGCCTGCCTCTGTGTGGACGATGGATGGCTTCCTGTTTGCAGAATAAATGAAAGTTCAGAGATGCAGGGAAGGCTGAAGGATTACCGAGGAAATGCTGATCCTCATGAATGACTTAATGTGCATGGTTGCCACAGAGTCCATATGCATGCTGTTGGAAGTTGTCTGCAAGCTCCCCTTGATGGGTTGTGCACACTTAATATTTTCCTCATGGCCATTCTGGATAGCTTCCATAGCGATGATTGGAAATCATTAAGTGATGTCAGGCCCAGTCCCTATGCATGAGAAAATTCGCAACATGGAAGATGTCCAGAAGAACACAGGGAAATTTTTAAAGCATGCAGAAAATGGAGGGACAACTTTTGAAAATAATTTCTAGCCTGTATACCTAGGAACTTTACTGGTCAAGAGTCTTTTTTTTTTTTTTTTTTTCTTTAGTATCATAGACTTGGCTGTTGAGAAGCACAATGGATGAGGTAAGCTGGTGTGAGGTGATCACCTCGTAATTAGAATTAGAGTGGTTTTCTTCCAGTGCAGCTTGGGAGGCTAAGAGACCAGGGGGATGTAACCCACTTAATTCATCTGTCAGCTGCCCGTGACTGCACACCACTTAGGGCAGTCGTGGCTTTGCAAACAGCCCCGCAATGCCCAGGGAGCCCCTCATCAGGGACTTTTTGAGTGGGAAGGTCAACTCTATCTCAGGGGTTATAGCTGCAAATTGGGAAAGAAAATAATAAGCTCTGGAAATAAGTGGGGCATGGAGAAGTGATACAAGGTTCATTTTTGTCACTGGTCATTGCTATAGCCTGTGGAAAAAATAAAATTATGTATTTCCCAGGACTTTTCTGGGATTGGTGTGCTGGGGAAGGAATAAAGAGCATTCAGCATTTTTTTTTTTTTTTGTTGGGGACATCATTTTCTCTTTTTTTTTCATTCTTTATTTTAAAGGTTTTAGAGTTTTGTTGTTCATAGACATGTATGTTCCCAGATCAGTCATATGCATATCCCTGGTCGCCTCCCCTCTCCCAGGTCCCCCCATCCCACCCTTGTGGACCATCACACCAAGCCATTGTAAGCACTCCTATTCCCTTAGCACAACAACAATAGCTATCCTTTTCACCCATGACAGTATAGGTTTCCATGTTACTCCCTCCATGCCTGTCACCCACTGTTCCTTCCCCACAATGTCCATATGTCTACTTTCTGTTTTTCAATGAGTTCACTGTGTGTGTTATCATGACCATCCTATTAGATTCCATATATATGTCTTAGTATACTGTATTTGTGTTTCTCTTTTTGACTTACTTCACTTATCATTTTATTTTATAGCAAAAAAAATCTTTTTCTCTTTTATTTCAAATTGGAAGAGTCAGCCACTGTGTATTTAAAAAGAATATCCATTTATTAAGCTTTTTTTCTTTGCAATTTGCAACAGTTATGTAATTTTATAGGAAAAGAGAGAATCCGGGAATATTGTGTATTGATGCCTCTGAGATACTTTCAGGTGGAGGAAGTTGAACCTAATCCATTGTTTTATTGTGTGGTGCCCACTGTTGACTGTTGTCATGGAAACAGGTCTGTGCAGTGTCTGTTAGGTGGGCAGGCTGTCCACAGAGTCGCTTTTGATTTTGCCAAGTTGAATCAAGAATTTCACATGGGTTCTGCTAAAGTGGTCCTGCTTTAGCTGTGTAATTCAGATGCCCTCTCATATTGAGAATATGTGTGTTCTCATAGATTTGTTGGATTAGCAGACATCCATGGAGCATGGGCTCGTATCAATAGTTGGAAATAACTCATTTTTCTTCCATTGGGTCGGGGGGAAGACTTGGAAGAATTTCCTGCAATGGAGTCCTAAGCAGAAAAGTCCCTTTAGGAACCCCTCAGTTCACTGCGAGTGAAACTTGCCTTTTCATGCTCGTATGTGGTGATTTGAACAAGTAACCTTGCTTGAGGAGGTCCTTACATTGTTTGGAGGAAGAACTGTTGAAACACTCATAAGCAGAAACACCTTTGTATTTTAAATAGCTAAAAGACACGTTCTACTTTGTGATTTAATTAATAACGCTTCTACCACATTCAGAGTATGAAGGGTGTTGAAAGCCTATTTCTTGTACCAGCGTGCCTGTAGATAGCTTTATATTTGAAATAGTCCCTGTTCTCGAAGCTCGTTGCATACTTTAGAAGCTTTGAAAATAGTAAATGAACTAGCCCTCAGTTTTATCACCTGCACTTTCCCAGGGATGTGTGTGGGCAGTCAGATCTGTAAAATCACCATTCCTGCCCTTGCTTCTGTTGAAGTGTGAGGGGAGTTATTTGCAAGATTTTACAAGAATATCTACATATATGAGAACTGATTTTGGCTGTTCTTATCCCCACATATGTATACCAGGGGGCACAGGAGAATGAAGGGAAGGACTAGAGCAAATGTTGAAGTGTTTTGAGGGTTGGCCACAGGAATGACACCTTTTTTTTTTGCTCAAGGCCTTCAGATTCCTTTGATGAAACCATACCTGTGTATATACATCGTGGCGTGTCTCTATTTCCAGTGCTTCCTCCTCTGGAAGGACCTTCCTGTCAATGACTCCACTGTGAATGGATTCTGCTCATTTGATTTTTTCTTTGTCCTGCTTGCCTAGTCATTTCGTTTAACAGAAACTGAAGAGAGTGTGTCAGACCGGTTTGGGGGTGTTTCTGTGCCAGCACTGAGGGGTAACACATTGTGTCATGAATGACAGATTGGAAGATATTTGCTGTTGCAGCAGCTGGACAGGGTTCATGGCCCGAGTAATCAAGAATTTCACATGGGTTCTGCTAAAGTGGTCCTGCTTTAGCTGTGTAATTCAGATGCCCTCTCATATTGAGAATATGTGTGTTCTCATAGATTTGTTGGATTAGCAGACATCCATGGAGCATGGGCTCGTATCAATAGTTGGAAATAACTCATTTTTCTTCCATTGGGTCGGGGGGAAGACTTGGAAGAATTTCCTGCAATGGAGTCCTAAGCAGAAAAGTCCCTTTAGGAACCCCTCAGTTCACTGCGAGTGAAACTTGCCTTTTCATGCTCGTATGTGGTGATTTGAACAAGTAACCTTGCTTGAGGAGGTCCTTACATTGTTTGGAGGAAGAACTGTTGAAACACTCATAAGCAGAAACACCTTTGTATTTTAAATAGCTAAAAGACACGTTCTACTTTGTGATTTAATTAATAACGCTTCTACCACATTCAGAGTATGAAGGGTGTTGAAAGCCTATTTCTATGTACCAGCGTGCCTGTAGATAGCTTTATATTTGAAATAGTCCCTGTTCTCGAAGCTCGTTGCATACTTTAGAAGCTTTGAAAATAGTAAATGAACTAGCCCTCAGTTTTATCACCTGCACTTTCCCAGGGATGTGTGTGGGCAGTCAGATCTGTAAAATCACCATTCCTGCCCTTGCTTCTGTTGAAGTGTGAGGGGAGTTATTTGCAAGATTTTACAAGAATATCTACATATATGAGAACTGATTTTGGCTGTTCTTATCCCCACATATGTATACCAGGGGGCACAGGAGAATGAAGGGAAGGACTAGAGCAAATGTTGAAGTGTTTTGAGGGTTGGCCACAGGAATGACACCTTTTTTTTTTGCTCAAGGCCTTCAGATTCCTTTGATGAAACCATACCTGTGTATATACATCGTGGCGTGTCTCTATTTCCAGTGCTTCCTCCTCTGGAAGGACCTTCCTGTCAATGACTCCACTGTGAATGGATTCTGCTCATTTGATTTTTTCTTTGTCCTGCTTGCCTAGTCATTTCGTTTAACAGAAACTGAAGAGAGTGTGTCAGACCGGTTTGGGGGTGTTTCTGTGCCAGCACTGAGGGGTAACACATTGTGTCATGAATGACAGATTGGAAGATATTTGCTGTTGCAGCAGCTGGACAGGGTTCGCATGAGCACTGCTGAGTAATTGAGTTTCCAGGAAGGGAAAGAGCTAGAGCTATCCCTGGGTGGGAGGGTTTGCAGAAAAGAGAACAGGATCGTCTCTTTATTGGCCCTAACTCAGGGGTAACAACATCAACAGGAACGCGACAGCAGCTGGCATGTCTTGAATGCTTACCATATGCCAGACACTAACTACAGAGTTTCCTCTTAACACATCAACAGTCTTCTGTGGTAGATGCTATTGTTATCTCCAGTTCACAGATGCAGAAAGAAAGGGAAGAATTGGTCAACCCGGTTGTTTAGTAGGTGATCAGCAGTTCTCATCATGGTGCCATATTTGGATGCATATGGTCTTTTGGTGTCTTGAGTGTGCCATATTCACCTGCAGCATTTTTTTGTACTGTGTTACCATGTTGATGATTCATTATGTTTTATATACTTTATCTGCTGAAATATAAGAGTACTTTTCTTCTGAAATTACCACATTCCGGGCATCTGTCAATGTTGTTGTTTGAGTGGGTTCACCAAAGAATAGTACCTGTTGTGAAAGTTGCTACTGAAATGCCTTGCTATGATCTCTTCTAATTTTGATTTTTAATTATGAAGTTACTCTGAATAATTTTAAAAAGCACCTAAGAGTCTTTTAAAAAATTATCATAAAGATTGCCATCCCTAGCAGTGGAACATTATTTTTTTTGGTTTATTCCTTTCCTCTTTTTTTATTTTTTAGTTTTTGGCTTCTTTTATTGTTTTATTTATTTATTTATTTCCATCCATCTTTATTCCTTGGCCTGTGTGGGCCTCCCATTGCAGTGGCCTCTCTCATGGCAGAGCACTGGCTCCGGGAGCATGCGCTCCAGAGCTCTGGCTCATAATTGAATACACTAGCCCAGCTGCTCTGTGGCAGATGGGATCTTCCTGGGCCAGGCATGGAACTCTTTACCCACTGGATCACCAGGGAGGCCCCCTTTCTTTCTTTTTATTGGAGTATTGATGCTTTATAGTGCTGTGTCTGTTTCTGTTATATAGCAAAGTGGTTATGGATAAAGAACATTTTTAATGGAATGAATCACTCAGAAATGCAACCATTTTATAGAAAGAGAATATTGTTGAATTTTAAAATGTGTCAACCTGAAAAAAAAACCTTGTAACTTTATTAAGACATAATTTACATACATAAAATGGCCATGCTTTAAGGGTCTAGTTAGTGATGTCAACCATTTACACAGCTGTGCTGCCATGACACAATCCAGTGCTAGGGCACTTTTCTCTCCAGAAGGTTCCCTGGTGCACCTCCAGTCATTCCTCACTCTTGCCCTGAGACCAACAGCCCCTGATCTGCTTCTTAATTACATCAGCTTTTAAATGCTGACCCCATCCTCCTGCGGGCTTCCCAGGTGGTGCTAGTGGGAAAGATTGCCCCTGTCAAGGCAGGAGACGTAAGAGACAGAGGTTCGATCCCTGGTTTGGGAAGATCCCCTGGAGGAAGACATGACAACCCACTCCAGTGTTCTTGCCTGGAGAATCCCCATGGACAGAACCTCATGGGCGACGTTCCACAGGGTCAGACAGGACTGAGCAACTAAGCACAGTACATCTTTCCATAGGCGTTGATAGGAAAGACTTTTTTCTACCTTCGAGGCTATTGGTAAAATTATGGGTTTACTAAATACACTATTCTTTAGCCTTGACTGTGAGCTCCCTCCTCTCTGGCTGCATAGCCCTGGGGTTCACGAGGGTTTTATAAAGAACATGTAGCATAGAAAATGCAGTCTGTTTCAGGGTAGTCCACTGCTTTTGTTTTTGCACTCTCTGCACACATGGGATTTCTGATTTAATTCCAAACTTAGACAACAGTGGAGAAGCCTTTAAAGTTCGTGGCAGGATGGAATGACAGTCACTGACCTCTGATGCCCCAGGGGCTTTCCCCAGACAGCTCCTCTTCACTCCCACCTTCTCTGCGCTCCATGTGGAGGTGCTTGCTTTGCCTCCGTCCAAAATACCACTTACAGGCTGATTAGATTTCAAATTCTATTACCATAGTTGAAGCTGTGTATCTTTTTACTCTTTCTTAGCTAAAATAGGCTTTCCATGTGCTTTGTCTGTTTCTTGGGTGAGCTCCAATTATTTTGTAATCTGTCTCTCCCCTTCTCAAGGCGGTTTTCCCACATGTCCTTTCATCACTTAAATTCAAGTTCTTTGAGGACTTTTTTATTATTATTATTATTACCCATTTCTTTCTTCTTAAGGAAAAGGACTTCATTGTGAATCCCAAGATCCCGCTATACAGGACAGCTGCACCTGGGGAAAGTCTGTTCACTGAACCATCATTGAATGCCTTTGTAATTCAGTGCTCAGATGCTGCTGGCTTTTGAATTCCAGAGAAATTTGTGTGTTCGTCTATGTCTGTATTTATTTATGTCTGTGCATTCCTTTGCTTTACATTCAAGGCAATCTCTAAGCCCAAAGCAAGGCTTAATCTTCTCTGTGAGGCTTCTTACAGGGTGAGGAAGTGAAGCTGGCCCCTGGCCAAGATGCATCCGAAAGCTGTGGCTTCTTTCAGGAACTGGGTTGAGGCTGACAAGATGCTGAGGTTGCTGTTGGTTCTCACTTTCTTGTCTCCTTCTTGGTGATCTGTAGAACCAAGGACTGCTGCTTTGGACGCTGCTTTGGAGAGAATCAGGTATAGAGGGCCCTTTTCAAAACCGGTGGAACTGGCTGGCAGTTTTTAAAGCTCCCCTTTTTGGCTGGTCTCTTACATACTAAGGTGAATATGAAAGTCACTCAGTTGTGTCCAACTCTTTGTGACCCTGTGGAGTGTAGCCCACCAGGCTCCTCTGTCCACAGGGTTTTCTAGGCAAAAATAGTAGAGTGGGTTGCCATTCCCTTCTCCAGGGGATCTTCCTGATCCAAGAATAGAACCCGGGTCTTCTGCATTGCAGTCAGATTTTTTCCCTTCTGAGCTACCAGGGATGTTACACTAAGGTGAATGGTCTTTATTGTGATTTCCTTTAGCTAAAGCTGACAACTGAGAATAACAATAACAAAATGGAAAAAATATTGATCTCAGTGATTTACAATGAATCGAAACCATGTATCTTTTAAAAGTATATATTTTATTTTTAAAAAAGTGTTTTGATATATTTATTTGGCCACATTGGGTCTTGGTTGCAGCACATTGGCAGCTTTATGGCCTGCGGATCCCAGACCATGCAGGCTTGATGTCTTGTGGCAACTGGGATCTTAGTCCCCCAACCAGGAATAGAACCCTTGTCCTCTGCATTGCTAGGGGGTGCTCTTAACAACTGACCACCAGCGAGGTCCCCAAACCCTGTACCTTCAACTGACGTTTCTTGTTTGATTGGTAAGGAGAGACTTTGTCTTTATTCTTCGTAAGTATTATCCAGGTTCTGGTTATGTCATTTCCAGTTGTAATTCAGTGCTCAGATGCTGCTGGCTTTTGAATTCCAGAGAAATTTGTGTGTTCGTCTATGTCTGTATTTATTTATGTCTGTGCATTCCTTTGCTTTACATTCAAGGCAATCTCTAAGCCCAAAGCAAGGCTTAATCTTCTCTGTGAGGCTTCTTACAGGGTGAGGAAGTGAAGCTGGCCCCTGGCCAAGATGCATCCGAAAGCTGTGGCTTCTTTCAGGAACTGGGTTGAGGCTGACAAGATGCTGAGGTTGCTGTTGGTTCTCACTTTCTTGTCTCCTTCTTGGTGATCTGTAGAACCAAGGACTGCTGCTTTGGACGCTGCTTTGGAGAGAATCAGGTATAGAGGGCCCTTTTCAAAACCGGTGGAACTGGCTGGCAGTTTTTAAAGCTCCCCTTTTTGGCTGGTCTCTTACATACTAAGGTGAATATGAAAGTCACTCAGTTGTGTCCAACTCTTTGTGACCCTGTGGAGTGTAGCCCACCAGGCTCCTCTGTCCACAGGGTTTTCTAGGCAAAAATAGTAGAGTGGGTTGCCATTCCCTTCTCCAGGGGATCTTCCTGATCCAAGAATAGAACCCGGGTCTTCTGCATTGCAGTCAGATTTTTTCCCTTCTGAGCTACCAGGGATGTTACACTAAGGTGAATGGTCTTTATTGTGATTTCCTTTAGCTAAAGCTGACAACTGAGAATAACAATAACAAAATGGAAAAAATATTGATCTCAGTGATTTACAATGAATCGAAACCATGTATCTTTTAAAAGTATATATTTTATTTTTAAAAAAGTGTTTTGATATATTTATTTGGCCACATTGGGTCTTGGTTGCAGCACATTGGCAGCTTTATGGCCTGCGGATCCCAGACCATGCAGGCTTGATGTCTTGTGGCAACTGGGATCTTAGTCCCCCAACCAGGAATAGAACCCGTGTCCTCTGCATTGCTAGGGGGTGCTCTTAACAACTGACCACCAGCGAGGTCCCCAAACCCTGTACCTTCAACTGACGTTTTCTTGTTTGATTGGTAAGGAGAGACTTTGTCTTTATTCTTCGTAAGTATTATCCAGGTTCTGGTTATGTCATTTCCAGTTGAAATTGAACATTTTCTTTAAAAGATTTTTCAAAATGTCTAAGTTATTTGAAAATTCCTTGGGTGTTCAAGAAGTTGAATAGTCTTATGAAGAGATTATTGGGAAAAAAATGGAAACTTGCATTGTAGAGGGGTGATTGAGGTTGGGGAGCACTCAGTTACTTTGGAAATACCTTCAAGCCCAGAGCTCCTAGTAACATGGTGCATGGATTTTGTTGGGTGTTTAGTAATTGTTTGTTCATTTAAGAAGTTTACATTTTTAAAAATTTATTATTTGGATGCCTCAGATGTTAGTTGCAGTGTGGGATCTCAGTAGTTTCAGCACATGGTCTCAGTTGCTCCGAGGGATGTAGAATCTTAATTCCCTGACCAGGGATCGAACCCCATTCCCCTGCATTGCAAGGTTAATTCTTACTCCCTGGACCACCAGAAAAGTCCCAGGAGTTTACATTTAATGTATGGTACTTTACTCATGCTGTGTTGTTTCCATTTAAACAACAGAAGTCCTAGCACGGTATATGGAACCTCAACCAGATGACTTGTAGCCACCATGGAACCCTCCTTTGGGAGTCTCATTATAGGAAAATATCCTTCCCTAGTCCTGAATGAATGAAGTGTGGGTTTTACCACGTAGTGACTTCTGTCAGTCTAAATGAAAAATGTGCCTACATTCTTATTCCAGGAGCCTTCTTAAATAATTTGCCAGTCAGTTCCAATAAGGTACACAGCCGACTTTAAAAGTCTATTGTGAGCACTCTTTCCTCCACTATTTTCAGGTGGCAGGAGGTACATCGGCCAGTTATATATTTAAGCTCAGATAAAGAAGAAAGAATTTCAAGGGCATCTCATGGTCCATCATTGTTAGTAGCTTGGAGCACCACGCTGCTGCTGTCCTCAAGGCCCAGTTATCAAGGGTGTGGGGGCTTCTCTGGTGGCTTAGATGGTAAAGAATCTGTCCTGCAGTGCAGGAGACTCGGATTCGATCCCTGGGTTGGGAAGATCCCTGGAGAAGGGAATTGCACCCCACTCCAGTGTTCTTGCTTAGAGAATCCCATGGACAGAAGAGCCTGGTGGGCTACAGGCCACAGGATGGAAAAGGGTTGGACATGACTAACATCTCCCCCCCACACACATCAGTGATGTGTGAACCATGCCTTTCTCGATAAAGCCTCGTTTTCCCTTGACTTGTCCTATTTTCAAGGTTCCTTTTATCTAGTTCATGTGTATTTTGTGTGATCCGGACTTTTGACCAATAGGCATGGGATACTTAGAAGGTAAAACTTACAGAATTTAGTGTCTGATTGGATGTAGGAAGGAGAAGGAAAAGTGAAGAAAAAAGGGAAAAAAAAGATGTCTTAGATGAAAGCAGCGTGTGTTTGGGCTGTATCATGGGGAGCGGGGATGCTAAGTTTTAAATAATGCAATTTGCATAAGCACTGTGGACGTGTCCTCAACAATTGTTGTATGTTAACCACTGCCATTGAAAATGTGTTCTTCACCCCAGCCTTTTGAGGTAAGTTCTATTTTTTTTTTTTCTCCTTTACAGATGAGGATACAGATTTAGAGGGATTGTATAATATGTTCAAAATAGCACAGCTAGAAAATAATTCCTAGGCCAAAACTCATATACATTATTGCCTTTCAGTGGGAAAATGAAGCAAGTGTGGAATTGTATGTAGTCAGCAGTATCACATGCTGACACATCACATCACATCACATCATATCACACTCTTTTCTCTGTCTGCCTTGACTCATATCTGCTTATACCTCTGGGAGAGAAGTTGTGTGGAGTAACTTTATTAAAAAACAAACATCACAGCCGACTTTAAAAGTCTATTGTGAGCACTCTTTCCTCCACTATTTTCAGGTGGCAGGAGGTACATCGGCCAGTTATATATTTAAGCTCAGATAAAGAAGAAAGAATTTCAAGGGCATCTCATGGTCCATCATTGTTAGTAGCTTGGAGCACCACGCTGCTGCTGTCCTCAAGGCCCAGTTATCAAGGGTGTGGGGGCTTCTCTGGTGGCTTAGATGGTAAAGAATCTGTCCTGCAGTGCAGGAGACTCGGATTCGATCCCTGGGTTGGGAAGATCCCTGGAGAAGGGAATTGCACCCCACTCCAGTGTTCTTGCTTAGAGAATCCCATGGACAGAAGAGCCTGGTGGGCTACAGGCCACAGGATGGAAAAGGGTTGGACATGACTAACATCTCCCCCCCACACACATCAGTGATGTGTGAACCATGCCTTTCTCGATAAAGCCTCGTTTTCCCTTGACTTGTCCTATTTTCAAGGTTCCTTTTATCTAGTTCATGTGTATTTTGTGTGATCCGGACTTTTGACCAATAGGCATGGGATACTTAGAAGGTAAAACTTACAGAATTTAGTGTCTGATTGGATGTAGGAAGGAGAAGGAAAAGTGAAGAAAAAGGAAAGAAAAGATGTCTTAGATGAAAGCAGCGTGTGTTTGGGCTGTATCATGGGGAGCGGGGATGCTAAGTTTTAAATAATGCAATTTGCATAAGCACTGTGGACGTGTCCTCAACAATTGTTGTATGTTAACCACTGCCATTGAAAATGTGTTCTTCACCCCAGCCTTTTGAGGTAAGTTCTATTTTTTTTTTTTCTCCTTTACAGATGAGGATACAGATTTAGAGGGATTGTATAATATGTTCAAAATAGCACAGCTAGAAAATAATTCCTAGGCCAAAACTCATATACATTATTGCCTTTCAGTGGGAAAATGAAGCAAGTGTGGAATTGTATGTAGTCAGCAGTATCACATGCTGACACATCACATCACATCACATCATATCACACTCTTTTCTCTGTCTGCCTTGACTCATATCTGCTTATACCTCTGGGGAGAGAAGTTGTGTGGAGTAACTTTATTAACACATAGAGAAGCAAAGAGATGAGGCTTCTCTCAAGTCTGGGTTGTTATTTTTCTGCTTGTGGCCAAACACTGATTAAAAGTTGAAGGTCAGGCAGTTGTCACAGAACACCATGGGCCAGCCATTGAAGATACAAAGACGATTGAGGTCCTGCTTTGGCCTCGAGACAGTCCCAGGACAAGGCAGGAAACCAACATGTCAGGAAAGGGTTCCAGAGCCATATGCTAAGTGCTGAGTCCTGTGACTGCAGAAGCAGGGGCCAGCCGTTGGCATGGGGAGGCGAGGAGACTGGGGAGCAAGACACATGTGATCCCAAGATCATTATTCCCCTCCTCTGCCATGTCTCTGAGTTTCCATTTGTCTCGCTAGAAACCCGAGCACCATCCAGACGTCTTCCCTTTCCCTGCACTGTCCCCGTATCTGGCGAGTACCTCAGGGTGCCCCAGGGATGCTCTGAGGATCCAGTTCCCTGCCTCTGTGCTCCTACTGTTGACATGTCCCTCCGTAGAAGTTCCTAGCTCACCTCTGCTTCTTGCGCCTGTCCCTTCCACGCTGTTCTCCAGGCTGCCTCTAGAGGGCGCTGTCTAAGACGCAGAGCCAGTGAGGTCATAATCCACCCTCCATTTTTGTGCTAACATGGCCCATAAAACCTCCAAGCTGCGGGCTCCTTCTCCCTGTCCACGCTCATTTCTTGCCATTTCCCCAGGCACACCCTAAGTCCCAGTGCTCCAGACAGCTTGCATTTTTAACCTCTTGCATCATTGTAGCTCCATTCCCTCTGTCTGCCTGACATGCCATCTGTCTGGTCTTTCTGGGGCTCCTCTCCTAAGGCAGTTTCTCTAGAGTCTTTAGACAGATAATGAGCAGCCCCATGAGGCCAGAGATCCAGCATCTCAGTGCTGTGAGAATTTTCATCTAGAAAGCCCTGGATGTCCAGACCCCAAGATAAGTATTTTCCATTTTGTCTTTATCCCTCACCAGACCAAGAAATGTTGGCTCATTTTTCTTACCACAGCAGTGAAGCTACAACTGCTACGTCACCCCATCCCGAAAGAAAATCTGCTTTATAGTGTGTTGTAGGATATCTGACAGTTGACAAAAAGTGCAATACATTTTAGGCATAGTAATAAATCGTCAACTTAAGGCTTATTTCTACCAAACATGTGGCACATTTGGGTACTATTGTGGTCTGAAAAGACACAATCTGGATCACTAAAATGTGTTAATCCTCCCCAGTTGACCTCAGTAATGATTCATCAACGAAAGAATAAAAGCTTTGGTTCTCTCATGCTGCCATGTGGAGATCAATGCTCATACCAGAGGAAGCAAGATTCTGTTTTGTTTCAAATGGAAATGTGGAGAGAAGAAATCAAAGTGGGCTCATAAATGTTTTTGGTGTGAGGCGAGAGTCCATGCCCCGCCCCCCCAAACAAAGAGGGCATTACGGAAATCTCCATGACCAAAACTACCTGTGGTCGTGTGGGAGGTGTCTTTGTCCTGAGAACAAAATGTATATATTTTTTAATTAAA
Source organism: Tragulus kanchil (assembly GCA_022376925.1). NCBI lineage: Eukaryota > Metazoa > Chordata > Mammalia > Artiodactyla > Tragulidae > Tragulus > Tragulus kanchil. Next base: position 66,718,249 of record JAIOJX010000003.1, on the reverse strand, counting down.
ATAAAATACAATTAAACAAAAAACAGAGATGTCTTTGCCAGAGAGTTGAGGTGGAAAGAAGAGGAGGGGAATGGAGGGTTTGGCACAAGTAAGAACCTTTCACAAATGGACAGCCTGGCCTTCCTGTCAGAAGATGGTCCTGCAGAGAAGGTCATGAGGGTGGGGAAGCATTGAGAATGTACTGGAAAGAAAGCGTACAGGCTGACTTAGAATCTGATTCTGTTTCTAAAAGTTGTTAGAGGTCCATGGACTACAGAGAGCACACCGAGGAAAAGGCCTATCTTTCTGACCAGGGCTGGCGGGCCCCTGGGTCCCCAGGCATTAGGCCCATCCTGCTGAGTCACCCAACCCTTTATACTGGGAGGTTTTCCAGTCAGGCAGGGAAGAGCTACCTATTATTCATAAATGTGTGAGATAACACCAAGGAGGAGGGATTTGAAGTGGGCCAGAAATCAGGCTTATTGAAGATACTGGTAAAAATTAAAACCAGCTCCTGAAGCATGGGCTTCCCAGGTTAGCTCAGTGAAAAGAATCTGCCTGCCAATGCAGGAGTCTTGGATTTGATCCCTGGGTTGGGAAGATCTCCCAGAGAAAGAAATAGCGAGTCACTCCAGTATTCGTGCCAGGGAAATCCCATGGATAGAGGAGCTTGGTGGGCTACAGGCCATGGGGTCATAAAAAAATTGGACAGGACTTAACGACTGAACAGCAGTGACCTGAAGCGTAAGATTGAGTCTGGTAAAAGCCATTTTAGAAGGATTTCAGATTTCCATCCACCCTCAAGTAGCCCCGGTGATGGGAAGTAGATTCAGAGTTTTCTTTAAAAAAAATACAGAATAAAAATGTATTTCTCTGGCTGGTTATTGGGTTTTCATAATTTTTTTTTTTTTTTTTTTGCTGGTTATTGATGTCTCATCAGCTTTTTGAAAATATTCATAAACTTTACAATCCATAGGAGCATAGATATAGAGAGCAGAGGCGGGAAGCAGTGTAATGTGCTGAGAAAATGGTTGCACTAGAAAAAAAGCAGGGCTAAGAATAGTGAGCGTTCTCCAGCTATTATGAGCTGAGACGTAAATGGAAATGTGGTTGTCATGGGCCTTCTTCACAGTAGAATAAAGTTACTTGGCTTTGTCGGGAGAGACAGACACTTTCCTAGCACTGGTGTTGAGATGCTGCTTCTCAGAATGCCCAGGGCCTCTGGGATGCCCTGTGTGTCTGGCAGCCCCACCTGGCTGAGTGCGCCCCCACGGCTGGCCTGGGGCAGGGGACCGGTGTTGCTCGCCACTTTGCAGGGCACGTTCCCCGCTCTCACCACCTTTTTCCCAGGCTGGGGCTGCCTCCCTGCTCCACTTCTCCCCAGCATGGGAAACAGCTGGCCTTTCGTTCCCCACAGCACAGCAAAGGGCAAAAATGATATTTAACAAAAGTTTCCAGACGCCTTTTACATTAAAACATAAAAAAGGAACTTCGGGGAAAGCCTCGTGCTTGGACTCTTCTTGAAGACCAGAGACAGTCCAGTTTGAATCTCTGGCACACTGCAGTGGCCAGCTCCTCTGCCCACAGTGGGGGTGTTGGTCTTCATGTCTGGTCATTCCCACCTGGACTGTGGCCTCAGCCCCCAGAGCCAACTGTCTAAACTTGATCAGTCAGGCCCGGTGATTTTGAGTCTTCTGTTATGAAGAAACAGAACTACTCCATGGAATTTTTCTGTTTTCCTACATCATTTTTTTTTTTTTTTTGCCACTTCTGTTGGTCTTTCGTATATTTATTTTCATCCATCTTTGTTCTTTGGCCTGTGAGGGCCTCTCATCACAGTGGCCCCTCTCATTGCAGAGCACCGGCTCTGGGCGCATGTGCTCAGAGCTCCGCTCAGTAGTTGGACACATCGGTCCAGCCGCTCCGCAGCACGTGGGATCCTCCCAGGCCAGGGATCGAACCGGCGTCCCTTGTACTGCAAGGTGGTGTCCTTACCCACTGGACCACCAGGGAAGCCATTTTTCTTTTTTTTTTTAAGTGTTGTTTGGACCCAGCCAAAGCATCCTTTATAAACAGGCACTCTGGTACTGCCCAAGGGCTACCTTAATTTTTATGCTAAAAATGCTTTTTGTGTTGTTTCTTGCTCTCTGGTCTCTGCCCACCTTTGTTGTCCTCTAGATCCCTGAGGGAATTTAGTCATCACTCCTGATGGAGCCATGGGACAGGATAGTGAGCGTTCTCCAGCTATTATGAGCTGAGACGTAAATGGAAATGTGGTTGTCATGGGCCTTCTTCACAGTAGAATAAAGTTACTTGGCTTTGTCGGGAGAGACAGACACTTTCCTAGCACTGGTGTTGAGATGCTGCTTCTCAGAATGCCCAGGGCCTCTGGGATGCCCTGTGTGTCTGGCAGCCCCACCTGGCTGAGTGCGCCCCCACGGCTGGCCTGGGGCAGGGGACCGGTGTTGCTCGCCACTTTGCAGGGCACGTTCCCCGCTCTCACCACCTTTTTCCCAGGCTGGGGCTGCCTCCCTGCTCCACTTCTCCCCAGCATGGGAAACAGCTGGCCTTTCGTTCCCCACAGCACAGCAAAGGGCAAAAATGATATTTAACAAAAGTTTCCAGACGCCTTTTACATTAAAACATAAAAAAGGAACTTCGGGGAAAGCCTCGTGCTTGGACTCTTCTTGAAGACCAGAGACAGTCCAGTTTGAATCTCTGGCACACTGCAGTGGCCAGCTCCTCTGCCCACAGTGGGGGTGTTGGTCTTCATGTCTGGTCATTCCCACCTGGACTGTGGCCTCAGCCCCCAGAGCCAACTGTCTAAACTTGATCAGTCAGGCCCGGTGATTTTGAGTCTTCTGTTATGAAGAAACAGAACTACTCCATGGAATTTTTCTGTTTTCCTACATCATTTTTTTTTTTTTTTTTTGCCACTTCTGTTGGTCTTTCGTATATTTATTTTCATCCATCTTTGTTCTTTGGCCTGTGAGGGCCTCTCATCACAGTGGCCCCTCTCATTGCAGAGCACCGGCTCTGGGCGCATGTGCTCCAGAGCTCCGCTCAGTAGTTGGACACATCGGTCCAGCCGCTCCGCAGCACGTGGGATCCTCCCAGGCCAGGGATCGAACCGGCGTCCCTTGTACTGCAAGGTGGTGTCCTTACCCACTGGACCACCAGGGAAGCCATTTTTCTTTTTTTTTTTAAGTGTTGTTTGGACCCAGCCAAAGCATCCTTTATAAACAGGCACTCTGGTACTGCCCAAGGGCTACCTTAATTTTTATGCTAAAAATGCTTTTTGTGTTGTTTCTTGCTCTCTGGTCTCTGCCCACCTTTGTTGTCCTCTAGATCCCTGAGGGAATTTAGTCATCACTCCTGATGGAGCCATGGGACAGGATGTGTCCACAGTAAAGCAGGGGGTCTCTGTATTAAGCATAACTATTAAGGGTCTGATTTACCACTGCCTTTACTCAGCCCCTCCTGACTAAAAGGAAGTGAAGAGGACACAGGAGCTAATGTCATCTGCCATGAAGCTCCTCAGTAGAATAAAGATTGTTAGTATCCTTGGGCACCCGCTTTGTGCCCACGTCCACATGGTCTGGTCCTCCAGCCCCATCTTTAGTCATTTGTATCTGCCGTTAAGCTACAAGTTTCTTATCATCAGAGGATGGGTCTTATCATGTTTCTGTGCGCCCCCCTCTCCCGCCCATGTGTGTCTCTTGGAGCTGCTAGGAATTGATTATCAATGTAATACGTTAACACCTCCTAACTCTGTTAATTGCAACATGGGAAAGACATCACAGGGCTTCCCCTGGTGGTCCAGTGGGTAAGGACACCACCTTGCAGTGCAAGGGGTGCCGGTTTGATCCCTGGCCTGGGAAGATCCCACATGCCGCGGAGTGGCTGGACCGATGTGTCCAATTACCGAGCTGGAGCTCTGGCGTGCATGTGCCCAGAGCCGGCGCTCTGCGACAACAGAGGCCACCGCGATGGGAGGCCCACCGGAGCCAAAGAACAAAGATGGATGAAAATAGAGAAATGAAAGACCAACAGAAGCGGCCCGCCCATCCCCCTCCCTCCCCACCCCACCCCCCAAAAGATAAATAAATAAAATAAATGTTAAAAAAAAAAAAGACATCACAGATCCCTTTGTAAAGGTTTGTTTTCCTTGAAGCAGTACCTGTGCTCAAGATCAGTGCCCTCTTTGATTGCAAACTCTGCATCCCACTTTCATAAACATGCAAACATTCTGTCAGTGTTTCTAAAGCTGAAGTAGGAGGTATTCAGGTCGTCCTATATAGACCTCTCAGGGACTGAGCCTCTCTCCCCAGGTGGTTTTTCTAGACTCCTGAGTTTAGGTGAGGTGTTCTGGAACCTGGGGTATTAAGGGATATACAGCAGTGGACTCCATAAGGCTATGCAGGGAATGTGTCAAAGCAGAGAAACAGACTTGGTCTGCTCAAGGAACTAATTAAGTAATGCTGATAACTGCCGGTGAGTGCTGACAGGTGAGTGAACCGTGTCACTGGTTACTGAGCTGAATGGGGAAGAGGATCTGATTGTAGCTTATGAAGGGAGAAGCAGTGGTAGAAGGGAGAAGCTTATGAAGGGAGAAGCAGTGGTTACTCACGTAGACCAATGGTAGAATTTTTAATTAAAAGTATCCAACATTGGGCTGAGTGCCACGAGATTTGGTTTGGGTAGAGATTCTTCTTGAAGTATTTCTTCAAAAAACTAACGTATTTTATCACTGGGTGTGCTGTGCTATGCTTAGTCACTCAACTGTGTCCAAATCTGCTATGGACTATAGCCCCTAAGCTCCTCTGTCCATGGGAATTCTCCAGGCAAGAATACTGGAGTGGGTAGCCTCTCCTTCCTCCAGGGGATCTTCCCAACCCAGGGATCAAACCCAAGCCTCCCCCATGGCAGATGAATTATTTACTAGCTGAGCCAGCGGAAAATACACAATATGCAAATGAAAGATTCTCTTTTGGGTTCTGTCTGTTTAAAAGTTGCATAAATACCAGGATAATAGGGATCCAAGAAAAGAGTGAGGGGGGCCTTCCCTGGTTGTTAAGTGGGTAGAGAGTCTGCCTCAGTGCAAGGGGCACCAGTTCAATCCCTGGCCCAGGAAGATCCCACGTGCTGTGGAGTGGCTGGACTGGTGTGTCCAATTGTGAGCCAGCGCTCTGGAGCACATGTGCCCAGAGCCAGTGCTCTGCAACAAGAGAGGCCACTGCAGTGGGGGGCCCACAAAGGCCGAAGAATAAAGATGGATGAAAATAAAAATTAATAAAAAATAAATGAAAAGAAGCCAAAAAAAAAAAAAAACTATATTAAAAAAAAGAAAGAGTGAGGAGAAGGACGGCTTCAGGAGTTTGTGCCATGGTTCCCTGGAGAGGTCTGCCATGTCTGTCTGTCTGTGGGTTTGCCCTTTTCAAGTCTTCTCCAACAGCTGGCAAGCATAGAGCACTTAATGGCAGATTGTAGCTTTCTTGATTTATCCCACCTATAATTTCACTTGATAACATCAGGATGTTGGTAGTTGTTTCTTCAGTTTTAAAGGATAATGTGCAGTAATTTCAGGACTTGATTTCTGGTGAATGATGGTAGGGTAAATTATGGAAAACATGTGCTGTCGTGAGAACTTTATGGTTGAAGTTTTAAAGATAATTATGGATGATGGACTCTTGTCTCTCTGGGGCATTGGTACTGAGCTGGCCTTTGCCCTTTGGTTACCCTCAGTTATTTTTTCCTTTACTGAAGCAGTTTGCAAGTTGTGTGCAGTATGGTTTCCTTCATACTTAAAAGATTTAGAAAACACCACAATAAATTGATAAGCTGTTGCCTCTAAGAAAAAAAGTGGGACTGGACTCTGTGAAGCAGTGGTCCTCAACCTTCATGGCAGCAGGGACCAGCTTCGTGGAAGAGTTTTTCCACAGATCAGGGCGGGGATGGTTTGGGGATGATTCAGATGCATTAAATTTATTGTGTACTTCATTTCTCTTATTATTACATCAGCATCACCTCAAATGATCAGGCATTAGATCCAGGAGGTTGGGGATCCCTGCAGGGGTTCATTTGTTTTGTGTCATTTGATTTGTTCACAATCTAAACCTATTTTAACTGTAAAGTGTTGGAAGACAAATTTTAGAGCATGTAGGCTTCTGTTTCAAGCTCCTCCTAGGGAGGGAGATCAGATAATTTATATAATTTTGAGATAAAAATCATATTATTTTAAAATTTTGATAAAAATATTACTTTGAGGGCTTCCCTGGTGGTCCAGTGGGTAAAGGGTCCACCTTGCAGTGCAAGGGGTGCTGGTTGGATCCCTGGCCTGGGAAGATCCCATGTGCTGCAGAGCGGCTGGACCGGTGTGTCCAATTATGAGCCAGTGCTCTGGAGTGCATGCGCCCAGAGCTGGCGCTCTGCAACAAGAGAGGCCACTGCAATGGGAGGCCCACACAGGCCAAAGAATTAAGATGGATGAAAATAAATAAACGAAGGACCAATAAAACAGGCCAAAATTAAAAAAAAAAAAAAGAAAATAGTTTAAAATATATATATATATATTACTTTGAGAGCCCTCGGGCATATTCATATAGTATCTAAGCTTATCTTAAAATGGATACTTAAAGAAAAAATCAGCTATTAAGAGTTTATCCTTGGCAATAAGGTGATAATAAGACATTTGTTTTCCTCCACAGATGGTATCTTTTGTAGGTTTGTTTTCAAAGTCTTTATCTTTTTCTTTAAAGGTTATCTTTTGATGTGGACCCCTTTTTAAGTCTTTATTGAGTTTGTTACATTATTTATTCCTTTTTTTTTTTTTTTTATGTTTTGTTTGTTTGGCCCCAAGGCATGGGGAATTTTAATATTCTCAACCAGGGATTGAACCCACACTCCCTGCATTGGGAAGTGAAGTCTTAACCACGTGACCACCAACAAAGTCCCTCAAAGTCTCATCTTAATTTATACTGTCATAAGGTATTTTTTAAAATAGAACATTTTTTGATGGTAAAGTGATTTAAGTCTGTCTTAGGAGGAAATAGTAAGAAACAAAAGTCGATCCCATGTAACAGTAGGGGTTGAAAAACCACTTTGCATTGGCTTGTTGTTACTCTCACATTGGTTTTCATGCCTTGTTTGATTTTCGCTTTTCTTAATTTGGCGTACTGGTAGCTTGCAGGTAGTCTGTGTGATAGGGATTTAATGGTAACATAGATAATAATAGCAGAATGATTGTAGCTTTCATGAGTGTAATTAGCTTCTTATAAAAGTACAGTTCTGCAGGAAAGATCGGGAAATAGAAAAACTATTTCCAGATCTGGGCTTTTACTCCCTGCCTTTTTTAAGTTCCTTCCATTTCTCTGCTGTCAGCTTAGTGATTCTTCTAAAAAGACTTCCAAAACTTCAGGTTTGTTTCCTGTCTTTCCTTTTAGCCATAACTCGCAGCCAACTTTAAAATTTTGAAAAGATCCCATGTGCTGCAGAGCGGCTGGACCGGTGTGTCCAATTATGAGCCAGTGCTCTGGAGTGCATGCGCCCAGAGCTGGCGCTCTGCAACAAGAGAGGCCACTGCAATGGGAGGCCCACACAGGCCAAAGAATTAAGATGGATGAAAATAAATAAACGAAGGACCAATAAAACAGGCCAAAATTAAAAAAAAAAAAAGAAAATAGTTTAAAATATATATATATATATTACTTTGAGAGCCCTCGGGCATATTCATATAGTATCTAAGCTTATCTTAAAATGGATACTTAAAGAAAAAATCAGCTATTAAGAGTTTATCCTTGGCAATAAGGTGATAATAAGACATTTGTTTTCCTCCACAGATGGTATCTTTTGTAGGTTTGTTTTCAAAGTCTTTATCTTTTTCTTTAAAGGTTATCTTTTGATGTGGACCCCTTTTTAAGTCTTTATTGAGTTTGTTACATTATTTATTCCTTTTTTTTTTTTTTTTTTATGTTTTGTTTGTTTGGCCCCAAGGCATGGGGAATTTTAATATTCTCAACCAGGGATTGAACCCACACTCCCTGCATTGGGAAGTGAAGTCTTAACCACGTGACCACCAACAAAGTCCCTCAAAGTCTCATCTTAATTTATACTGTCATAAGGTATTTTTTAAAATAGAACATTTTTTGATGGTAAAGTGATTTAAGTCTGTCTTAGGAGGAAATAGTAAGAAACAAAAGTCGATCCCATGTAACAGTAGGGGTTGAAAAACCACTTTGCATTGGCTTGTTGTTACTCTCACATTGGTTTTCATGCCTTGTTTGATTTTCGCTTTTCTTAATTTGGCGTACTGGTAGCTTGCAGGTAGTCTGTGTGATAGGGATTTAATGGTAACATAGATAATAATAGCAGAATGATTGTAGCTTTCATGAGTGTAATTAGCTTCTTATAAAAGTACAGTTCTGCAGGAAAGATCGGGAAATAGAAAAACTATTTCCAGATCTGGGCTTTTACTCCCTGCCTTTTTTAAGTTCCTTCCATTTCTCTGCTGTCAGCTTAGTGATTCTTCTAAAAAGACTTCCAAAACTTCAGGTTTGTTTCCTGTCTTTCCCTTTTAGCCATAACTCGCAGCCAACTATGTGTAAGAATTTTTGAAAAACTTTTGTAAGATGTAACTGCTGTGCCAGGGATGTATATCAGTGATTAGAAACATCAGACATCCTGCTGTGGTCCCTTGTGGTTCAGTTTCTAAACCAAGAGTCATTAACTGGCAAGAAAGGCAGTGGAAGGAAATGGATCTAGTGACTGCCTGGTGACCCTTGCTTCTTGCCTTTTTCCTTGCTCTCTCCATTCTGCCAGAGAACAATCATTCATGGATGTTTACTGACATTTCCGTGTATGTTTTTAATGCCTCAGGATTGACTTGACTTTTCCTTTGTGATAGTCAAACCCTATGTGTCCATCTGACCTTGTCTCTTTTTAATGCCAAGAGACAAAGTTAGTTTTCTTGCTTTGGATAAAACAGTTGAGAAAGTGAAGTCTCAGTTGGACCCATCTCTGTGCTTTTGTAGAAGCTTCTAATTATGTTAAAAAATAATAACAACACAGAAACTTTAAAAAATAATCCAGGAGGAAATGAATCTGAGATATATATATATTTATAAAATATATCACTAATCCTGTGCTTAACAGAATGACCAGAGTATCTTATAGAAATTGTTTGCTAAATTAAAAGAGAGAATGAGAACATTGAAGGGAAAATACCATTTCTGAAGGAGTTCTCTATCTCATTTATTTGTTATATGGCGATTCTACAGATTGACTGGGATCAAAAAAATATGGCGTCTCAGGGGTTGAAACCACTTTGCATTGGCTTGTTGTTACTCTCACATTGGTTTTCATGCCTTGTTTGATTTTCGCTTTTCTTAATTTGGCGTACTGGTAGCTTGCAGGTAGTCTGTGTGATAGGGATTTAATGGTAACATAGATAATAATAGCAGAATGATTGTAGCTTTCATGAGTGTAATTAGCTTCTTATAAAAGTACAGTTCTGCAGGAAAGATCGGGAAATAGAAAAACTATTTCCAGATCTGGGCTTTTACTCCCTGCCTTTTTTAAGTTCCTTCCATTTCTCTGCTGTCAGCTTAGTGATTCTTCTAAAAAGACTTCCAAAACTTCAGGTTTGTTTCCTGTCTTTCCCTTTTAGCCATAACTCGCAGCCAACTATGTGTAAGAATTTTTGAAAAACTTTTGTAAGATGTAACTGCTGTGCCAGGGATGTATATCAGTGATTAGAAACATCAGACATCCTGCTGTGGTCCCTTGTGGTTCAGTTTCTAAACCAAGAGTCATTAACTGGCAAGAAAGGCAGTGGAAGGAAATGGATCTAGTGACTGCCTGGTGACCCTTGCTTCTTGCCTTTTTCCTTGCTCTCTCCATTCTGCCAGAGAACAATCATTCATGGATGTTTACTGACATTTCCGTGTATGTTTTTAATGCCTCAGGATTGACTTGACTTTTCCTTTGTGATAGTCAAACCCTATGTGTCCATCTGACCTTGTCTCTTTTTAATGCCAAGAGACAAAGTTAGTTTTCTTGCTTTGGATAAAACAGTTGAGAAAGTGAAGTCTCAGTTGGACCCATCTCTGTGCTTTTGTAGAAGCTTCTAATTATGTTAAAAAATAATAACAACACAGAAACTTTAAAAAATAATCCAGGAGGAAATGAATCTGAGATATATATATATTTATAAAATATATCACTAATCCTGTGCTTAACAGAATGACCAGAGTATCTTATAGAAATTGTTTGCTAAATTAAAAGAGAGAATGAGAACATTGAAGGGAAAATACCATTTCTGAAGGAGTTCTCTATCTCATTTATTTGTTATATGGCGATTCTACAGATTGACTGGGATCAAACAATAAAACTGTATGTTTCTTAGAATCTCTTCCATATCAGATCTCGGTGAGTCATGTTTATACTGTTTACAGCATCTGTATTTTGATGGTTTCAAGGATATTAATTGAAGCCAAGGCAGTCGGCTTATATTACCATTTACACTTTCATCATCATCATCTGGATGGCGAATGCCACCACGGCTGATTTTCCAGACGGGGTCTGGAGTTGAGCTGATGAAGGGCCCTACAGAGTAATTCATCATCAAATGGAAGAAACGTTGCAGAGACTCAAACCCATGGATCAATTAGAAACAAGCTAGAAATTCCCAGCATATTTTAAAGAACTTCCTAGCCATTTGACATTACTGGCTGAGGACATAAAGGGTCTGACAGAGATCATTTAGGGGTTAAGGTCACCATCTTGATCTGTTACAATGACATAGTATTTTCCTCCTTAAATAAGATCCTTTCTTCTTACGGCCTAATAAAGAATGGATGTTTTACCCTTGAACCACCCTTCCATAAGGACTTTTAAAATATCAGTTTGCAATGTGTAAGTCCATTGTTAACACTGAACGGAGATTTTAGAGATTCTTATGCTCAAAGGATTTAAGTTTTTTGTGTGTGTGGTCGGAGCCTACTTGTAATTGTAACTTTGACTCACCAGACCGAGCGGTTGAGGCAACCCTTGCCTTATTCTGATGGCAGCCATTTGCTATAATTGCTTCTCTCTGTGGGATCAAGACAACAAAGTGAGAGAAGCAGGAGAGAAAATTCTAGATGGGTAGCTTGGGTTCATCTGACTCAGGTGTTTGTTCAATCCAGCGTATGGATTTGCCTTTCTTTTACTTTTTATTTTTTAATTTATTTTTCTGTACCAAGACTAGTTGTGGCATGCAGGATCCAGTTCCCTGCCCAGGCATCGAACCCGGGCCCCCTGTATTGGGAGTGCAGAGTCTTAGCCACTGAAATGCCAGGGAAGTCTATATCACTAATCCTGTGCTTAACAGAATGACCAGAGTATCTTATAGAAATTGTTTGCTAAATTAAAAGAGAGAATGAGAACATTGAAGGGAAAATACCATTTCTGAAGGAGTTCTCTATCTCATTTATTTGTTATATGGCGATTCTACAGATTGACTGGGATCAAACAATAAAACTGTATGTTTCTTAGAATCTCTTCCATATCAGATCTCGGTGAGTCATGTTTATACTGTTTACAGCATCTGTATTTTGATGGTTTCAAGGATATTAATTGAAGCCAAGGCAGTCGGCTTATATTACCATTTACACTTTCATCATCATCATCTGGATGGCGAATGCCACCACGGCTGATTTTCCAGACGGGGTCTGGAGTTGAGCTGATGAAGGGCCCTACAGAGTAATTCATCATCAAATGGAAGAAACGTTGCAGAGACTCAAACCCATGGATCAATTAGAAACAAGCTAGAAATTCCCAGCATATTTTAAAGAACTTCCTAGCCATTTGACATTACTGGCTGAGGACATAAAGGGTCTGACAGAGATCATTTAGGGGTTAAGGTCACCATCTTGATCTGTTACAATGACATAGTATTTTCCTCCTTAAATAAGATCCTTTCTTCTTACGGCCTAATAAAGAATGGATGTTTTACCCTTCGAACCACCCTTCCATAAGGACTTTTAAAATATCAGTTTGCAATGTGTAAGTCCATTGTTAACACTGAACGGAGATTTTAGAGATTCTTATGCTCAAAGGATTTAAGTTTTTTGTGTGTGTGGTCGGAGCCTACTTGTAATTGTAACTTTGACTCACCAGACCCGCAGCGGTTGAGGCAACCCTTGCCTTATTCTGATGGCAGCCATTTGCTATAATTGCTTCTCTCTGTGGGATCAAGACAACAAAGTGAGAGAAGCAGGAGAGAAAATTCTAGATGGGTAGCTTGGGTTCATCTGACTCAGGTGTTTGTTCAATCCGGCGTATGGATTTGCCTTTCTTTTACTTTTTATTTTTTAATTTATTTTTCTGTACCAAGACTAGTTGTGGCATGCAGGATCCAGTTCCCTGCCCAGGCATCGAACCCGGGCCCCCTGTATTGGGAGTGCAGAGTCTTAGCCACTGAAATGCCAGGGAAGTCCTGGATTTGACTATTTTTGATACAAAAATATTTAAGTGACTTTAGTGCTTTCTGTCGACTTTCATTTCACTGAGGTTGGGAAACTATGCTCTCAGAGGGTGGTTAAACCAAGGACTGTAGCTGTTGCACTGGTATTTCAGGAGAGGTGGCCTTTGGAGAGTCCACCAGGCCTTCTTGTTGCGATGCATGTGGGGAGATGGCTCCTTTGTACACAGTTCTTTGAGAGTTTAAGTGACAAATGACATGTCCAAGTAATGGTGAAAATAGTGGCAACGCTGAAGATAACGTTATCTCAAGAGGACAGATGGCACACTGTCCATCCTCCTTGATTAATGCTTCGTGCGAGCCTGCTGGCTGTGGATGCTCCCAGTTCTCCAACTCATTCTGATCTGAGGGCATTGCAGGTCCTCTCTCCAGTTGAGTGGAGCACAGGGAATGTTAAAGGGAAACAAAGTTTTCACTCAAGAATTCCTATGCCAGTCAGCATCTCTGCTTCATTTCTGCAGTCTTTCTACTTAAGTTGGGTACATGCTGTGATTTTTCCTGGAAGAAGTGTGAGAGCACAGTCAAGCAACAGCTTAACGCGATCCTCAATAATTGACCCGTGTGCCTGTGAGGTCGGGGTGGATGCAGGAGATAGGAGCATGGCAGGGGTATAATTCTGGAACAATGAAATGTTCCAAGAATGCCATTTCTGTGAAGTGAGTGCCGGCTTTTTAAGACCCCATTTTCTGCCTGTACCTTTGAAAAAAACCCATCTGACTCAGGTGTTTGTTCAATTTCCGGGGGCGATATGGAACTTTGCCCGTTGAGGCAACCCTTGCCTTATTCTGATGGCAGCCATTTGCTATAATTGCTTCTCTCTGTGGGACAAGACAACAAAGTGAGAGAAGCAGGAGAGAAAATTATAGATGGGTAGCTTGGGTTCATCTGACTCAGGTGTTTGTTCAATCCGGCGTATGGATTTGCCTTTCTTTTACTTTTTATTTTTTAATTTATTTTTCTGTACCAAGACTAGTTGTGGCATGCAGGATCCAGTTCCCTGCCCAGGCATCGAACCCGGGCCCCCTGTATTGGGAGTGCAGAGTCTTAGCCACTGAAATGCCAGGGAAGTCCTGGATTTGACTATTTTTGATACAAAAATATTTAAGTGACTTTAGTGCTTTCTGTCGACTTTCATTTCACTGAGGTTGGGAAACTATGCTCTCAGAGGGTGGTTAAACCAAGGACTGTAGCTGTTGCACTGGTATTTCAGGAGAGGTGGCCTTTGGAGAGTCCACCAGGCCTTCTTGTTGCGATGCATGTGGGGAGATGGCTCCTTTGTACACAGTTCTTTGAGAGTTTAAGTGACAAATGACATGTCCAAGTAATGGTGAAAATAGTGGCAACGCTGAAGATAACGTTATCTCAAGAGGACAGATGGCACACTGTCCATCCTCCTTGATTAATGCTTCGTGCGAGCCTGCTGGCTGTGGATGCTCCCAGTTCTCCAACTCATTCTGATCTGAGGGCATTGCAGGTCCTCTCTCCAGTTGAGTGGAGCACAGGGAATGTTAAAGGGAAACAAAGTTTTCACTCAAGAATTCCTATGCCAGTCAGCATCTCTGCTTCATTTCTGCAGTCTTTCTACTTAAGTTGGGTACATGCTGTGATTTTTCCTGGAAGAAGTGTGAGAGCACAGTCAAGCAACAGCTTAACGCGATCCTCAATAATTGACCCGTGTGCCTGTGAGGTCGGGGTGGATGCAGGAGATAGAGATGGCAGTTGGTTTCCAGCGCTTTTCACCCTGGCACAGGGGTATAATTCTGGAACAATGAAATGTTCCAAGAATGCCATTTCTGTGAAGTGAGTGCCGGCTTTTTAAGACCCCATTTTCTGCCTGTACCTTTGAAATCAGAACTAGGAAAATCTGCATTTCAAAGCCACCCATTAGCTGCCCTCTATTCTTTTGAACTGTGGGTGGTCTTCTTAAGTATATTTCAGTGTATTTCATTTTTTTTAAATATGTGACTTTGAATCTTTTTCTGCTTCATTATATTTTTTTTTTTTATCATCTGACCAAAATGATCTTTAATTATGCACCAAGTAATGGGATTGTGTTTTCAAAATTCACATGGTTTTTCTTGTAAGGCTTTATGATATTAGACTGTATTAATGATGTGGTAGGTAAAGGAATAATTTGGGGGAAATATACTTAAATTCAATTCTTGGTTTCATTATGTTAATAATTATATAATTTTGATATTTTTTTCTCTTAAAATTTACTTTCAATTTAACCTTTTAATTAATGTTACACTAAATGTCCATATGCTCTGAATGGTGATTTTGTGACTGAGTGAAGTAAAACTTCTGTCAGAAGTCTGTAATTAACGCATGGTTTTCAGCCCTGCAACTGTTGTCATTTGGGGCCATGTAACTCTTTGTTGGGGCTTTCCTGGTGGCTCAGCAGGTCAAGAATCTGCCTGCAGTGCACAGGAGACCTGGGTTCCGTCCCTGGGTTGGGAAGATCCCCTGGGGAAGGGCCTGGCGACCCACTTTAGTATTCTTGCCTGGAGAAGCCCATGGACAGAGGAGGAACCAGTCTGTGCAGCTGTAGGATATTTGGCAGCAGATTTTCATTTTCCTTCCTTTAGGAAACAATGTTTCTAACAGTCTTGTTGGATGTTGTGCACTCCAGTCTTTAAAACATGAAGTTGGACTACTATCTCCTTTTCTCTGCTTCCCCTTGCCCTTAAATTCCTCGTGCTTTCTTGGTCTTCATGCACACTGCCCACAATACTCCATGACCATCGTCTTGATGCTGCTGTACCTCCGTTCTTCACAGAGCTGTCAGATCCCCTCCTCCATCAGGGACCTAGTTGGCAGTTGGTTTCAGCGCTTTTCACCCTGGCACAGGGGTATAATTCTGGAACAATGAAATGTTCCAAGAATGCCATTTCTGTGAAGTGAGTGCCGGCTTTTTAAGACCCCATTTTCTGCCTGTACCTTTGAAATCAGAACTAGGAAAATCTGCATTTCAAAGCCACCCATTAGCTGCCCTCTATTCTTTTGAACTGTGGGTGGTCTTCTTAAGTATATTTCAGTGTATTTCATTTTTTTTAAATATGTGACTTTGAATCTTTTTCTGCTTCATTATATTTTTTTTTTTTATCATCTGACCAAAATGATCTTTAATTATGCACCAAGTAATGGGATTGTGTTTTCAAAATTCACATGGTTTTTCTTGTAAGGCTTTATGATATTAGACTGTATTAATGATGTGGTAGGTAAAGGAATAATTTGGGGGAAATATACTTAAATTCAGTTCTTGGTTTCATTATGTTAATAATTATATAATTTTGATATTTTTTTCTCTTAAAATTTACTTTCAATTTAACCTTTTAATTAATGTTACACTAAATGTCCATATGCTCTGAATGGTGATTTTGTGACTGAGTGAAGTAAAACTTCTGTCAGAAGTCTGTAATTAACGCATGGTTTTCAGCCCTGCAACTGTTGTCATTTGGGGCCATGTAACTCTTTGTTGGGGCTTTCCTGGTGGCTCAGCAGGTCAAGAATCTGCCTGCAGTGCACAGGAGACCTGGGTTCCGTCCCTGGGTTGGGAAGATCCCCTGGGGAAGGGCCTGGCGACCCACTTTAGTATTCTTGCCTGGAGAAGCCCATGGACAGAGGAGGAACCAGTCTGTGCAGCTGTAGGATATTTGGCAGCAGATT
Source organism: Tragulus kanchil (assembly GCA_022376925.1). Classification (NCBI taxonomy): domain Eukaryota; kingdom Metazoa; phylum Chordata; class Mammalia; order Artiodactyla; family Tragulidae; genus Tragulus; species Tragulus kanchil. Next base: position 66,702,081 of record JAIOJX010000003.1, on the reverse strand, counting down.
TTCATTTTCCTTCCTTTAGGAAACAATGTTTCTAACAGTCTTGTTGGATGTTGTGCACTCCAGTCTTTAAAACATGAAGTTGGACTACTATCTCCTTTTCTCTGCTTCCCCTTGCCCTTAAATTCCTCGTGCTTTCTTGGTCTTCATGCACACTGCCCACAATACTCCATGACCATCGTCTTGATGCTGCTGTACCTCCGTTCTTCACAGAGCTGTCAGATCCCCTCCTCCATCAGGGACCTACCGCAGAGGAACACTGTAGGCACTTCAGCAGCTGCCCTCACTTGGTCTCATCTCTGCCCTTGGTTTTGTTTTTGGTTCTGGTTTTGTTAACCAGAACGGGCTTTTCTGCTCCATTGAGGCACATGGGCCACTTGCTGTCCCGTGTTTTGATACCCTGTCCTGTTCCTTTGTTTACTTTCTTTCTCTGTGTGCCCCTTTTCTCAGAAGGGGTGTCCTGTTGTCTGCAGTGTCATCTTCTCCAAATAACCTTCCATTGAGTCGCATTTTATAGAGGGATATGTTCCTGGCCTAGGAAAAATTCAGAATGCACAAAGTGCAAACCTGATTTTTCTCTTAGGAAATGATTCACATTATATAAAATTGTATGCGTAAAGTGACAACCTTATTCATGTTTTATGCCACAGCCTCATGCATAAAGTAAGGCCATTGGGGAACTCTACCAAAAGCTAACATGACTTTGTATTTCCATCAGCACTTTGGCTGCTGTTTGTGCTTTCTTCCAACCACTTAGGCTCCGGAACGCCTATGTTTTACAGATAACTCATCTCTAAAATCATTCTGAAAAAGTTTTCAGTATATCCAGCTTGTATGGTAGTTGTATTAATAATTTGATTTAAAAAATCATGATTTTCTTGTGGCTGAGATAAAAGGCCAGTGGGAGAGTTCTCCACGGTTGAAGAGCCCTAACCAACTAGAGCAGATAACAGATTATTGCCAAGGTGGAGGGGCTTCAGCTGCATACCCCAAGCCTCAGTCCGATGAACATCATTTAGTTGCTTTTAACACACATCTCTGTGTTAGGAGAAGACCTTATGTCTTGGTCAGTTTGGGCTGCTGTGGTGGCTTCAATAACAAACATTTACTTCTCATAGTTCCCTGGAGGCTGGAAAGTTCAAGATAAAGATGCCAGCAGATGGGTGTCTGGCTGTTATTATTCAGTCACACAGTTGTGTTAACTGCTTGCAACCTAGTGGACTGCAGCACGTCAGGCTTCCCTGACCTACACTATCTCCTGGAGTTTGCTCAAACTCATGTCCATGGTCATGCCATCCCGCCGTCTCATCCTCTGTCTTCCTTTTCTCCCCCTGCCCTCACTCTTTCCCAGCATCAGGGTCTTCTCCAGTGAATCAGGTCTTCGCATCAGGTGGCCAAAGGATTGGAGCTTCAGCTTCACCACCAGTCCTTCCAGCGAATATTCAGGGTTAATTTCTTGACTGATTTGATCTGCTTGCTCTCCAAGGGACTCTCAGAAGTCTTCTCCAGCACTAGTTTTAAAGCATCGATTCTTTGATGCTCAGCTATCTTTATGGTCCAACTCTCACATCCATACGTGACTATCAGAAAAAAAACGTAACTCTGACTATATGGTCCTTTGTTGGCAACGTGATGTCCCTGCTTTGTCATATGCTGTTTGCCATAGCCTTTTTTTTTTTTTTTTTTGAAGGAGCAAGTATTTTTTAATTTCATGGCTGCAGTCACCATGGGAAGCCTGCTTTTTTGTCTCACAGATGTATACCTTCTCACTGTGCCCTCTCCTGGCAGAGGGAGGAAGCTCTGGGTTCTCTTTATCACCATATGTGGACACTAGTCCCATCATGAGGATTCTACTCTCATGACCTCATCTGAACCCAGTTACCTCCTCAAAGGCTCTATATCTACATTAGGGACTAGGGTTTCAACATATGCATTTTGGGAAACACAACATTCAATCTATAGAACCTACTTACTAATGTACTCGTTGGTGATTGGATCTGGTAGTTATGACGCACTGCAACAATTGGTCAGAGCTCACATGATTATATTAGAGTTGATGGGTTTGCTGATTTCCCAGTTTTGGTCCCAATGTCAATTATGTGATTACTGGCTCTCATTCCAAACCAGTAATTCTAAATGAAATCAACCCTGAATATTCATCAGAAGAACTCTCAGAATGCCGGGGGCAGTCCCGGTGCTTGGTTTTTGTTAGAGAAGACCTTATGTCTTGGTCAGTTTGGGCTGCTGTGGTGGCTTCAATAACAAACATTTACTTCTCATAGTTCCCTGGAGGCTGGAAAGTTCAAGATAAAGATGCCAGCAGATGGGTGTCTGGCTGTTATTATTCAGTCACACAGTTGTGTTAACTGCTTGCAACCTAGTGGACTGCAGCACGTCAGGCTTCCCTGACCTACACTATCTCCTGGAGTTTGCTCAAACTCATGTCCATGGTCATGCCATCCCGCCGTCTCATCCTCTGTCTTCCTTTTCTCCCCCTGCCCTCACTCTTTCCCAGCATCAGGGTCTTCTCCAGTGAATCAGGTCTTCGCATCAGGTGGCCAAAGGATTGGAGCTTCAGCTTCACCACCAGTCCTTCCAGCGAATATTCAGGGTTAATTTCTTGACTGATTTGATCTGCTTGCTCTCCAAGGGACTCTCAGAAGTCTTCTCCAGCACTAGTTTTAAAGCATCGATTCTTTGATGCTCAGCTATCTTTATGGTCCAACTCTCACATCCATACGTGACTATCAGAAAAAAAACGTAACTCTGACTATATGGTCCTTTGTTGGCAACGTGATGTCCCTGCTTTGTCATATGCTGTTTGCCATAGCCTTTTTTTTTTTTTTTTGAAGGAGCAAGTATTTTTTAATTTCATGGCTGCAGTCACCATGGGAAGCCTGCTTTTTTGTCTCACAGATGTATACCTTCTCACTGTGCCCTCTCCTGGCAGAGGGAGGAAGCTCTGGGTTCTCTTTATCACCATATGTGGACACTAGTCCCATCATGAGGATTCTACTCTCATGACCTCATCTGAACCCAGTTACCTCCTCAAAGGCTCTATATCTACATTAGGGACTAGGGTTTCAACATATGCATTTTGGGAAACACAACATTCAATCTATAGAACCTACTTACTAATGTACTCGTTGGTGATTGGATCTGGTAGTTATGACGCACTGCAACAATTGGTCAGAGCTCACATGATTATATTAGAGTTGATGGGTTTGCTGATTTCCCAGTTTTGGTCCCAATGTCAATTATGTGATTACTGGCTCTCATTCCAAACCAGTAATTCTAAATGAAATCAACCCTGAATATTCATCAGAAGAACTGATGCTGAAGCCTAAGTTCCAGTACTTTGGCCACCTGATGCGAAGAGCTGACTCATTAGAAAAGATCCTGATGCTGGGAAAGATTGAAGGCAAAAGAGAAAGGGGGCAACAGAGGATGAGATGATTAGAGAGCATTGCTGACTTAATGGGCATGAATATGAGCCACCTCCAGGAGATAGTGGAAGACAGAGGAACCTGGTGTGCTGCAGTCCATGAGGTCACAAAGAGTCAGACAGGGCTTAGCGACTGAACAAGAGCAATAAAACTATTGGCTAGGGCAGTAACTTGACATTATTGTTTCATGGATAAATGACATGGATTGTGTTAACCAGAATGAGCCAGCCATGTATTAGGACTTGTTAAAGCAGACACAGAACAGGGACACATGTAGCAAGATGTGTGGCCCTCCCGGCAGAGATATTGGGGATTGTAGTTTGGGGAAGAGGACCTTGTTCCTCCGAGTGGTCAGTCTGTGTGCCCCTTCTATTGGTCTTTCATTTGTTTATTATCCATCTTTGTTCGTTGACCTGTGTGGGCCTCTCAAAGCAGTGACCTCTCTCATTGCAGAGCACTGGCTCTGGGCGCATGCGCTCCAGAGCTCTGGCTTGGTAGTTGGACACATCGGTCCAGCCGCTCTGCGGCACATGGGATCTTCCCAGGCCAGAAATCAAACCTACGCTCCTTGTACTACTGGACCACTAGGGAAGCCCCTATAGTAATCTTTTGATTATTGTTCTCGTGTGTGTGTGTGTGTTAATAGACTTTTAGCTGCCACAGGACAAAGACAGTGTTTTCATCTCTACTCTCTCCAGTGATCAATAGTAAACAGCGAATAGTCTCAGTGACCCGTTTCTAAGGGAATGCTGGCAAACCAGCTAAGGAGGAGTTGATGAAACTTGGGACTGTTTAGCTTGGAAAACAGTTACATTTGCATTTTTGGATCCAGTTTGGGGAACACAGAGCGAAGCATAGTGGGTAAAATTTGAAAGCAGTGTGACTTTAGCAAGTCTCAGTGTGTCTGTCTGTAAAACCAGAGCAGGCTAGTTGGCTAGTTCTTGTTGGCAAGGTGCTGCTCCTGAGTGTCCAGTAAGCGTCCACCTTCTCTACTCCTCTGGCCACTTTCTCTCCTTTCTCTGGCTTTCTCCCCATCCTGAGCCCACCTCCTGGCCTGCACAGGAGGATCTCATAGGAAGATCTTATCTATCTTATAGGCACAGAAGATAAAGGTAGAGGGTTAAGTGATATGTTTGAGATTTCTTAGGATGATGTGAAAGAAGGAGCTCTCATCTGGGTGTCGGTCCTTTCTTCATCCTTGGACGGGATGACCATCTTCAGACATTTGAGAGGGTACTGTGTAGGAGATGGAGGTCACTTAGAGAGTGTTACCTCATGGGGCACAGCCAGGGGCTGATGGGTAGACGTTAGCCATGTGAAGTGGAGGTGGCAGGTGTAGTCTACACTTGTAGCCCTGGAGCCGCAGTTGCAATCAGGAGTTTCCCATCATTAGGAAAGTGCTCATGCAGAAACCAAGGCAGCAGAGTAACAGCCTGTGGGGCTGGAGCGAGGGGATGTCCTCAGGGGAAGAGTGAATGACATGAGATGTTTTGAACTCTCTTCCAAATTTAAAATTCTTTTATTCCCGCATCTCTCTCCTTCCTTGGCGTTTGGAATGGCACTGTTTCAGATAAAAGGGGTCAGCCCGTCAGTGAATGAATGTAATGACACCGCTGATACAGGAACAGGAGTCTTTGTATTCCACTAGGGAGAACCAGACTTGAAAATTGTTCTTCCATTAAAATGTGTAGAGGGGAAGTTGTTTGGATGACGTAATCAAGATGGCGTGCCAGCGCAGAGATAGAAGGAGAACTCAGAGCTTTTTCTGGATTCAACAAATGGCAACTCGTGTTAATTTTCAGATTTGTGTGTGTGTGTGTGAGAATTGGGCAGTCAGCCGTTTTCAGGAACTGGTTTCGTTCAGTAGTGCAGACTAGGGAGGTATTCAACATTAAGGTAGGTGACAGTCGTTTGTGCCCGTAACTACTAGTGAAGTCCTGCCTATTCCAAGGAGATGAGAGAAGGATGTCGTCTTTTACATGATTAATGTACTGAACTGGTACACTCCCATCATTCGGCATGTCTTTGTGTAAATACTGAACCACAGTTTTCTCTTTGTTAAAGGTTTTGTTTACACTCCCATCATTTGATGTCTTTGTAAATATCTCCTTCGGCCTTTCTCCCCCCATCCTGAGCCCACCTCCTGGCCTGCACAGGAGGATCTCATAGGAAGATCTTATCTATCTTATAGGCACAGAAGATAAAGGTAGAGGGTTAAGTGATATGTTTGAGATTTCTTAGGATGATGTGAAAGAAGGAGCTCTCATCTGGGTGTCGGTCCTTTCTTCATCCTTGGACGGGATGACCATCTTCAGACATTTGAGAGGGTACTGTGTAGGAGATGGAGGTCACTTAGACCGTCTCCGCTGATGGGGCACAGCCAGGGGCTGATGGGTAGCCGTTAGCCATGTGAAGTGGAGGTGGCAGGTGTAGTCTACACTTGTAGCCCTGGAGCCGCAGTTGCAATCAGGAGTTTCCCATCATTAGGAAAGTGCTCATGCAGAAACCAAGGCAGCAGAGTAACAGCCTGTGGGGCTGGAGCGAGGGGATGTCCTCAGGGGAAGAGTGAATGACATGAGATGTTTTGAACTCTCTTCCAAATTTAAAATTCTTTTATTCCCGCATCTCTCTCCTTCCTTGGCGTTTGGAATGGCACTGTTTCAGATAAAAGGGGTCAGCCCGTCAGTGAATGAATGTAATGACACCGCTGATACAGGAACAGGAGTCTTTGTATTCCACTAGGGAGAACCAGACTTGAAAATTGTTCTTCCATTAAAATGTGTAGAGGGGAAGTTGTTTGGATGACGTAATCAAGATGGCGTGCCAGCGCAGAGATAGAAGGAGAACTCAGAGCTTTTTCTGGATTCAACAAATGGCAACTCGTGTTAATTTTCAGATTTGTGTGTGTGTGTGTGAGAATTGGGCAGTCAGCCGTTTTCAGGAACTGGTTTCGTTCAGTAGTGCAGACTAGGGAGGTATTCAACATTAAGGTAGGTGACAGTCGTTTGTGCCCGTAACTACTAGTGAAGTCCTGCCTATTCCAAGGAGATGAGAGAAGGATGTCGTCTTTTACATGATTAATGTACTGAACTGGTACACTCCCATCATTCGGCATGTCTTTGTGTAAATACTGAACCACAGTTTTCTCTTTGTTAAAGGTTTTGTTTTCCTACACAATTTCTATTCATCCTATTTACCCTTAAGAGGAAAGTAGTCTTATGGATTAAAAAAGTCGAATGAGGATAAGAATTATCCTTGAAGCGAGGGGTCAGTAAGACAGCCCTCACATTTATTTAGTGTCTCCACTGTGCTTCAACTATTATTCATACAGTCTCATTTAATTCCTATTAATTCCATCCACATTTTATGGAAAAGGATGTGAGGTTCACAGGTTAAATAACTCACCCCAGGCTCTGTGGTAAGGAAATGATCCATCTAAAAAGGCAGACAATAGAGAGAGAGATTTTTGTAGAAATGGTTCATTCACTCTCTGTAAAATCTTTTAGGAGCTCTAAATGATAAGGCAGTTGGTGGCATATGACATATGCTTGATTTCCCAATATAGTCAGAGCAGCTTGTAACTAATCCCCATATTTTATTGGTTGTGTCCTCATTTGTATTTCCCTTTCATTATGGACTCCTATCTATTACTCCTTACACGACAAAAATGTGATAATCAGGAAACTGTAGTAGTAGTATTAAAAGAGTTAATGGAAACAAACCTGGCAAATAGATCTACTTGTCTTATACAGGAATAAAGTCAATAGAATTGTGCTTGCGAATCAGAAGGAATTTACACTCAGCAGATGATTCTAAAAACTGTCTTCACCTTCAAGAACCATCAGTGTTTTAAAAAGACAAGTTTCTGATACTATTCATCTTCTGAATTTGAAAAAAAATATGCATTTGCCACCCTTGTGCAGAAGGATACAGAGGACAAGAGATACTAGAGTATACTTTAAAAATTAGTTTTCTTCCTTAAATATTTAAAAATAAAATACTTGCACCGCTTCACTGGCAGGAATTCAGTAGCAATGATAAGAATAGAGTCACCTTCTGTGTCTAACATAGCCTTTACAGTGGCTTTGTTTCATAGTTTTATAAATTGAGCTTTCTGGTTTCCTTGGCAACCCAGTTGTCGACACTGGTTGCTAAGGAGCAGCTTCGGCGGCACAAAGCAGGAGGAGCTGAGACTTCATCCCTGGCAGTGCCGGGCGGTGGATCTGAGCACTTGTTCAAGCGAGGCCTCCATCTTGATTTTCAGCCTGAAGGGTTCCGATGGATTTTCCTGACTCGTGTTACCCTGGTCTTTCTGAGGAAGTATAGGCGCTCATGGGAACTGACACTTGTGTGGAGCCTTTCACAGCACCTAAGTTCTCATCTCTGTTTCATCAATCACCCAATGTCAGTGACTTATTCAACAAAAGAGAATCTATTACTGTAGTTGCAAGGTACTAAATAAGCCATCCTATTTTCTTTCTTAAGTGTAGCAGAGGCCACTAGAGACAGGAAGCCAACTGTTCATCTTTGCAAATCAGTGTGAGAGCAGAACACTGGTGTTGGACTTCAGTTAGAAGAAGTAGAGATTTTTGTGAACTTGAACCACGACCAAATGGTCAGTCCAGTGAAAAATACCCGCCCCCCCATCTTGGCTATTGTAAACAGTGCTGCAGTAAGCATTGGAGTATATGTATCCTTCTGGACCATATTTTTCTCTGGATATATGCCCAGGGGTAGGATTACAGGATCCTATCCAAACTATTTTCAGTTTCTTAAGGAACCTCCATATTGTTCTCCACAGTGGCTCTGTCCTGCCGAGTAGTTCAGACACAGAGAAATGTTGTATGATACAGCTTATATATTGAATCTGAAAAAGATGGTAACAAATGAACTTATTTACAAGATAGAAACAGACTCACACACTTACAGTACCGACTTATGGTTGCCTGACAGGGGAAGGATAGTTAGGGAGTTTGGAGTTGACATGTACACCCTGCTACATTTAAGGCAAATGACCAGCATGGACCTACTGGTTTTTTTTGTTGTTGTTCTTTTTCTTAAAAGACATTGGCAGTCAAAAAAAAAAAAAAAAGAAAAGCCCAGACTGTAACCAACTTGCTGTACTGACAGGTAACAGATAATTGCAGTTCGTATAGAAATACATTGTTAATTTAGTCTATGCATGCTGTTGAATGTGACTTTATAAGCTGTGATAAGCATAGTCATTCAGGCATAGATCTCTGTCATGGTCCATGTGCCTGTGTTCCGGGTCCATGTTGTGTGAAGAGGTCAGTGATGTGTAAATCTTTGAGGTCAAGGAGTAGAAGGTCCTTGTTTTCAGAATAGGTGCTAAGTACGAGTGCAAACGCCACTTCCACAGCTCAGGACTGAGCTCCACAGCCGTCCTCTGCAGCTGTTGATCCTGGAGGGCTGATTTGGGTTGTGGAGGGTGTTGATGGAATGAGAAAGTACCATTCCTCCTCCTCGCTTGGTTTTGGATGATAGCATTCTACAGGTTAATCATCTGGTATTAATTATCATTTGGAGATCATTGAATACAGTTTATTTTTGGAAGCCCACATAACTAAGTAGGTGGTGATTCTCTTTGGACATGTTAGCTAAGCAGTCTGAGCCTCATGTTCATTATCTGTGAAATGCCAAACAATAATACCACCCTTGGTTGTTGTAGGACGGCATGAGATAATGTTATGTGAAATATTTAGTTAGGTATCTAGGCCTTAAGAAGTCCTTACAAATAGAATCTGTTTCCCAGTAAAGCAAATCTTTTAAAAGTAGATGTGGATTAGTGGTTGCCTGGGGCTAGAGTGGGGGCAAAAAGTTACTGCCCTGAGTCTTGTCTTTCTGGATGGTGAATGTGTTTTAAACTTGGATTGGACCAATGGTTGTATGCTCTGTATATATTGACTAAAAATCTTTGTACACTTAAAATGGGTGAATTTTGTGATGTGAATTACACCTCAGAACAAGACTATTGGAAACAGACTCACACACTTACAGTACCGACTTATGGTTGCCTGACAGGGGAAGGATAGTTAGGGAGTTTGGAGTTGACATGTACACCCTGCTACATTTAAGGCAAATGACCAGCATGGACCTACTGGTTTTTTTTGTTGTTCTTTTTCTTAAAAGACATTGGCAATAAAAAAAAAAAAAAAAAGAAAAGCCCAGACTGTAACCAACTTGCTGTACTGACAGGTAACAGATAATTGCAGTTCGTATAGAAATACATTGTTAATTTAGTCTATGCATGCTGTTGAATGTGACTTTATAAGCTGTGATAAGCATAGTCATTCAGGCATAGATCTCTGTCATGGTCCATGTGCCTGTGTTCCGGGTCCATGTTGTGTGAAGAGGTCAGTGATGTGTAAATCTTTGAGGTCAAGGAGTAGAAGGTCCTTGTTTTCAGAATAGGTGCTAAGTACGAGTGCAAACGCCACTTCCACAGCTCAGGACTGAGCTCCACAGCCGTCCTCTGCAGCTGTTGATCCTGGAGGGCTGATTTGGGTTGTGGAGGGTGTTGATGGAATGAGAAAGTACCATTCCTCCTCCTCGCTTGGTTTTGGATGATAGCATTCTACAGGTTAATCATCTGGTATTAATTATCATTTGGAGATCATTGAATACAGTTTATTTTTGGAAGCCCACATAACTAAGTAGGTGGTGATTCTCTTTGGACATGTTAGCTAAGCAGTCTGAGCCTCATGTTCATTATCTGTGAAATGCCAAACAATAATACCACCCTTGGTTGTTGTAGGACGGCATGAGATAATGTTATGTGAAATATTTAGTTAGGTATCTAGGCCTTAAGAAGTCCTTACAAATAGAATCTGTTTCCCAGTAAAGCAAATCTTTTAAAAGTAGATGTGGATTAGTGGTTGCCTGGGGCTAGAGTGGGGGCAAAAAGTTACTGCCCTGAGTCTTGTCTTTCTGGATGGTGAATGTGTTTTAAACTTGGATTGGACCAATGGTTGTATGCTCTGTATATATTGACTAAAAATCTTTGTACACTTAAAATGGGTGAATTTTGTGATGTGAATTACACCTCAGTAAAGCCGTTTTTAAAGATAGTAGCTATAAATAGCAATCTGTGCTTTCCCTGTCCTTTTCTCACCAATTTATTTGTTGGTTAATTTGAAATCATTTTTTGAAATCTTTAAATTGTTTCATTGTAATTAAAGTAGAGATGGTATACACATTAATTTCTAAATAAGTTTTACTGTGTGTATGTAATAGTGAATTTGAGTATGTGTATATTGGGCTGGCCAAGAAGTTTGGTCAGGTTTTTCTATAATATCTTAATTGAAAAACCCAAATAAACTTTTTGACCAATGGGATATTTCTCCAAATATTTAAATGCTACAGAGAGACCAGCAAAAGTGTTTCAAGTTGAGCTAATGTTAATTATCCCTTAACATTGATAGGGCAAAATATGTCATGGTGTGAATGGATAAGTAGGTGTCTCTGTGTAAATGATACCTTCTCACAGAGGACTTTCTTCTCTCTGCCAAAATCGAAAATTAAGCCTTCTTTCTTATAAGCTATCTTTGGCGTACTAATAATATCTTAGAGAATGTTATTTAAGTCGGAATATTCCAGAATCTATGTAATGAGGAACAGGAATTATAAGATTCTATTGTGTATGTGTATACTATGCTATAACTGAATACAATTGCTCTTTGTGATTATCTGATAGTACACACCTTCTGGTTCTATAGAAACCTTGAATTATCATGACTGTGAGGATAGCAAAATCATTCAGACCAAACTCTTTTTAAGAAGTTAGAGCTGATACAGCATGTATCACTGTGGTTCTGTTTTTGAGAGTCATGTTCATCATCTATTTATTCAATTCAGCCATTGCATTGAGCACCTAATATGTGTTAATGATTTTTCTGGGTGTTGGAGGGTAGGCCTGTGAAGGTGGGCTAAGTGTAAGACCTCTGTAAGTTATACAGGTAGAATTGCCAATGAGACTGTTGATTCATGTTGGGAATTCAGATGAGAAATCTGGGCTGAGGATATAAATTTGGAGGACATTTGCATAGATAGTATTTAAAGCCATGAAACTGGATGAACTCACCAAGGAAATGCATGTTGGTAGAGAAGAGTTACTGACCTTGCCTTGGGGGGTACTCCAAAAAGAAAGAGAGCAAGGAAAAGAACAGGCACCAGAGAAGGGATAACTGGCTAGTTGAGGGAAAACCAGGAGCTTCGGGTCCCTGGAAGTCAAGGAAGGGCAGAGCCAAGAGGACAGAGTGACCCCTAGGTGTGCTCTAAGGGCGAAGAGAAGATGCACCCAGAGAACAGATCCGATGTACCAACCCAGAGGCCACCGGCTGTCTTGACAAGAGCTTCTTGGTGGAAAAGTGGAGTCCATGCCTGATGTTGGGCGTGGTTTGAGAAATACGAGGGCAGAGATTGCAAAAAATAAACTTTTTGACCAATGGGATATTTCTCCAAATATTTAAATGCTACAGAGAGACCAGCAAAAGTGTTTCAAGTTGAGCTAATGTTAATTATCCCTTAACATTGATAGGGCAAAATATGTCATGGTGTGAATGGATAAGTAGGTGTCTCTGTGTAAATGATACCTTCTCACAGAGGACTTTCTTCTCTCTGCCAAAATCGAAAATTAAGCCTTCTTTCTTATAAGCTATCTTTGGCGTACTAATAATATCTTAGAGAATGTTATTTAAGTCGGAATATTCCAGAATCTATGTAATGAGGAACAGGAATTATAAGATTCTATTGTGTATGTGTATACTATGCTATAACTGAATACAATTGCTCTTTGTGATTATCTGATAGTACACACCTTCTGGTTCTATAGAAACCTTGAATTATCATGACTGTGAGGATAGCAAAATCATTCAGACCAAACTCTTTTTAAGAAGTTAGAGCTGATACAGCATGTATCACTGTGGTTCTGTTTTTGAGAGTCATGTTCATCATCTATTTATTCAATTCAGCCATTGCATTGAGCACCTAATATGTGTTAATGATTTTTCTGGGTGTTGGAGGGTAGGCCTGTGAAGGTGGGCTAAGTGTAAGACCTCTGTAAGTTATACAGGTAGAATTGCCAATGAGACTGTTGATTCATGTTGGGAATTCAGATGAGAAATCTGGGCTGAGGATATAAATTTGGAGGACATTTGCATAGATAGTATTTAAAGCCATGAAACTGGATGAACTCACCAAGGAAATGCATGTTGGTAGAGAAGAGTTACTGACCTTGCCTTGGGGGGTACTCCAAAAAGAAAGAGAGCAAGGAAAAGAACAGGCACCAGAGAAGGGATAACTGGCTAGTTGAGGGAAAACCAGGAGCTTCGGGTCCCTGGAAGTCAAGGAAGGGCAGAGCCAAGAGGACAGAGTGACCCCTAGGTGTGCTCTAAGGGCGAAGAGAAGATGCACCCAGAGAACAGATCCGATGTACCAACCCAGAGGCCACCGGCTGTCTTGACAAGAGCTTCTTGGTGGAAAAGTGGAGTCCATGCCTGATGTTGGGCGTGGTTTGAGGGAAATACGAGAGGGCAGAGATTGCAACAAATATAGGCAACTCTTTCCGGAAGAAACTGGGAGTAAACTGCAAAGGAAGGATGATACGGATGGACAGCTTTCATCAGATGTTTGAATCTGTAAACGCTGGGCATTTGGTCTATCTGGACAGATTTAAAGTTGAGTTTCTTTAGTTTCTTTACTGTGCCTGTCGTGATGGCCAATAATCATGAGGGTTTTGTTTTTTTTGTTTTAGTTTTTTTGACCTTTGATTTGCTGGTTCTTAGTTTCTACATCAGAATGAAGTTATCGTGTTGTATATGGATTTATTAATGTAACTATTAGCATATATAGTCTAGTGGTTAAGACCATGCATTTTATATCATTCAGATGAAATCCAAGACTCAGTTCTGCTCCTTCGTAGTCATGTGAGCTGTGAACGTTTTTTAATTTTCCTTAACCTTGATTTTTTCATCTAGCAAATTGTCATTGTTGTTCAACTGCTAAGTCGTGTCTGTGACTCTTTGCGACCCCATGGACTGCCAGGCTTGCCTGTCCTCCACTGTCTCTCAGAATTTGCTGAAACTCATGTCCACTGAATTGGTGATGCCATCCAACCGTCTCATCCACTGTCATTGCCTTCTCCTCTTACCCTCAGTCTTTCCCAGCAGCAGGGTCTTTTCCAGTGAGTCGTCTCTTCAAATCAGGCGGCCAAAATATTGGAGGTTCAGCATTAGTCCTTCCAGTGAATATTCTGGGTTGATATCCCTTAGGATTGACTGGTTTGACCTTCTTGCAGTCCAAAGGACTCTCAAGAGTCTTCTCCAGCACCACAATTCTGGTAGCAGTTCTTACCTCATAGAGTGGCCTTGAGTCTTTAATGAACTGTAGTCACTTGTGCATGCCCAGTCATGTCTGGCTTTTTGTGACCCTATGGACTGTAGCCCACCAGGCTCCTCTATCCATGGGATTTTCCAGGCAAAAATATTGGAGTGGGTTGCCACTGCATACTCCATTAAATGAAGTAATACAGCTAAAACTTTTAGGCCAGTATCAATACCTATGTAAATTTCCTAGTGAAGGTTAGTTGTTATTATAGCTATTAATTTATATTTTGGCATGAAGTAACATAATGTAGAAAAAAATATGGGATTGGAAATTGACCATACTTGGGTTGCTACTCCGTTTCATCACTGTCTATACATCTACTTTTCACTGCTGAATTTGTTTTCTCATTCTGTAAAAAAGATTAAATGATATATTTATAAAATCACATGGTATCTTATAAAGTACCATGCAAATATTAATTTCATTTATTTAAAATAATATTCCTTTTTAAAAATATACATGATCTTTTCCATTATATTTATATATTAAGAACCATGAACTCTTAATACATCTTTGCAGTTTTAACTGTCTAATTTCATGGAGAGTTTGGGTTTCAAGGAGAGTGAACGTGTCCAGTGTCAATATAAGAAAAATATGTTAGCGTTATTGTTTGTAAAATTTTTGAAGTGTGGAAGATACTACCAAATAGAAGAACAGAAATGTGACTCTATTACACATCTATGCAATTATTAAAATTTTTTTCCCATATGGACTGGCTGAAGTGAACTAGCTTACTTGGTGCCAAGCAGGTGTCTTTTTTAATCTTTCTGCCAGAATACCATGTCCCTTAGGTCTCTTTATAAAAATGGAGAAAAATGATATATAACAGCTGGTAAAAGAAACAAAGATGAAGGGGAATGAGGTCAGCTAATCATCTAAGGAAACTTCCAAGTAAGAATAACCTAAGGGGAAAAAATGAGTTTAGTGTGGCCTTGTTTGATAAAAAAAAAAAAAAAAAAAAAAAAAATCAAACCTGATCTCCCACAAATTCCCTGACCCATAAGTGACTGCAGTCCCTTTTGAGTCCACTTGATCATCCTTTAAGGATGTGTTGTACAGGTCGCTCATTCACATCTGACTCTTTGTGACCTGTGGACTGTAGCCCATCAGGCTCCTCTGTCCATGGTAAGAATACTGGAGTGGGTTGCCATGCCCTCCTTCAGGGGAATCTTCCCAACCCAGGGATCGAACCCAGGTCTCCTGCATTGCAGGCAGATTCTTTACCAGCTGAGCCAACAGGGAAGCCCTAAGGATGTGGAAGAGCTGTGGTAACTTGTGCCATTACTGCTAGTTTATAGAGTACTCAGATCTTTAAAACAAAACAAAACACTTCTAGAGTTTTGTTGCCTGTAATTTTTAGAACAATCCCATGAGATCAGTTTTGGTACTAGGGTTATGTCCACTTTAAGAAGTGGTTACATGATTTCCTCTGGGTCAAAGCTGGGTCTAAGCCACTTTAGGGAGTTATTGGACAAAAGGGTTTTTTTCCTTTCCCCACCTTTCAGGCATTGTGTAGCAAATGTGCATTATAAAGTTCTGAGCTTCTTTGGGTGCCTGAGGATTTTATTTATTTTTTTTTAAATAAGACAAATATCTTGAATCAAAATTACATCTAAACTCACTCTTTCCACCAGACACACAATTTGTCCTTAAGAACTCTTTGTTGGCTAATGGCTCACAGCATTCTGTTGCACATGTGGTCATCATAATTCATTGTTGCTGCTGCTGCTGGATAGAATGCTCAGCAGATTCTTTAAAGGAATATGGCCGAATTCTGGCATTAAAAATTTTTAGGTCATGTGCATGGATGGTCACTATGGAACACCCATAAGGCTTTTCTGAGAACAATGGGGAAAAGAAACCTAGAGGACATCCAAGAGACAGCTAGGAGATGATCCCACAGCAACATAAAAATAAGTGTTGAGGTTGTGACATAGCCTGAGTGCCTGAGCGAAAGAAAGATCATGGTGGGTGAAGGCGGCTGATTCAAGACAGAGGCTGGACCCATCTCTTGCAGCCAGAGTCCAGGTTGATGGATGGAGAGCAGGTGGAAGGGCATTTTGGTGCCTGTGATACTGGCAAGGGGAGGTGACGCCAACCTGGTGGAGGTTACGAAGAAATCGTTTCCTGGCACTTAGTAATCGAATGTCACCTTACAGCAAGCTTTATTGCTTTCACGAGGCCTAATTCTTAGAGCCTTGGGTAAAAACCATGATACGTTTTGACAAATGAAGTCGTGTTCTCATTGAAGGAAGATGGGTGACTAGTCGTGATCCTGATGTCTTCATTCCTTGTCTTTATTCCAGTTGCTTGTTGGCAAAGCTGCTTAATTTGAACTTAATCTGATACTTGGACTCAGGGAGAGGATAGTGTTTTTTAAAAAAATCAAGGTCTCTTGAAGGCTTTTTCTCTGTTTATTATTAAAATGTAATCCAAATAATATTTCCTAAGCATTCTTTTCTGAACCCTACTTTTCCAGCAAAACCTTGTGCTTGGTTTCTGTCCCCATCAGCACTCAACTCCTACTATATCTGCAGTTTCTTCTTCTGGCAAATGTAAATTAATAATAAGCATTTGATGTTATTTCATTGGGTTAGCCAAAAAGTTTGGGTTGTTCCCTAATATCTTACAGAAAAACCCAAATGGACTTTTTTTTGCCAGCCCTAATTATGAATATTGTTGCCATGATGTCATGTGAAGACTACACTGCAAGGTGCTTTGACTACTCTAAAGTGATCTTACATTATTAAATATAAGACTCTGTAACTTATATTTGCCTAAAAACATAGCTTTTATCTGACAACTATATTTGGAAATCATAACACACATTTTATTATTACTTTTTCCTTTTATCTTGGCTTATCTTCACATTATCCAGGAGTGTTCAGTTCATCCAGATTAGTTTAGTGTGATTTGAAAGACCTAGTACTTCATAGCATTCATCCTTCATGCTTTTGGAAAAAAGGTTTGAAATGTCTTAATTTTGAAACTGGTGAAATGGATGTTTTTCCCCTGCATCTTTTAAAACGCAATTCAGAAAGTTGTAATGTTACTTAATTTCGATCACTGTGTCTTAGGACCAATCATGAGAAGTTTCTTTTAAAGCTTACTTTGTCAATCAAGTTCATTAGTTATTAAATATTGGAGGTTTCCTTGTAAAAGAATTATGAAACTTTATGTGAAAAACTGCACTCTGCCAAGATGCAGACAAATAAAGTAATGATAACAGTTAAATAAAAGAGTAAAATTTTGAAAATCTGAGAATTTAATTTCTGGCTTATAAAAACTGTATTATAAGAGTTTTACAGAGAAATCATTGAACACTGAGTTTAAGATTTACTCAAGGAGGCTTATATTCACTGACAACCAAGCAGTTCTTTTCGTTGTGGCTTTGTTTAAAGAGTTTAGGATTGATTTATGTGGCCTCTTATTTATAACCTGAAACCAAGACAGTGTAGCTAGCCAAAACGATGTACAGTGTCAAAAGCATTTTAACTAAACACAGAAATTCATCTTTGTTGCCCAGCATGAGACTAGCCAGGTCATCTGCTGCCAAAATAATAGGAACAGCATGCTTTTACAGGCTTAGCCCATTTGGCTGTGTTCTTTCTGTAACCATAAATTTTCGGGAATCACAGTATAAAATGGTGGAATTCAAAGTCGGCATTGTTGGATTTTAAAAACATTCATCTCTTTGGTGGTCATGTTTTCTAATGATGTTCTTCTGAATACTTCATTTTTTCTCTTCCTATCCTTTAAAAATAAGAACACTTTTGTATATACATTAGCAACTCTTTTCTTCTCCTTTTCTAGACTGGTAAGTTCTGTTTTCCACCTAAAGCCAATGACCAACACCCATGCCACGTGTCCAGTTGGAAGAACAAAACTTGGCTGGCTGTCTTTGTTGGGAAAGAGTGCTTCCCATTATGGTAATGGTTTGAAAGGTGGGCTTCCCGGGTGGCTCAGATTGATAGAGAATCTGCCTGCAATGCAGGAGATCCAATTTCCATCCCAGGTGGGGAAGATCCCCTGGAGAAGGAAATGGAAACCCACTCCATTATTCTTGCCTGTCGAGTCCCATGGACAGAGGAGCCTGGCGGGCTGCAGTCTGTGTGGTCCCACAGAGTTGAATGTGACTGAAGGATTGACACTCAGAGGCAGGGAAAGGGAATGTTCTGTGTCCTGTTGTCTCCCAGAGCAGAAGGGACAGCTTTAGCACAGCAGACAAGAAGCCCTGTGGAAGGACAGACCCCTGGCGTCTTAGGTGCCCCGCAGCTCCCCTGAGACATGTGGTGTGGTACCAGGATCCACATTCCTCAGAGCTGTTGAATGCGTTCGTTTTTGAATTATGATGAACAAGAAAAAAAAAGGAGGAGGAAGGAAGAAAGGGAGGGGAGAAAAGGACAGGAGGAACAAAAGGGAAGGAGGATAGAAAGAAGGAAAGAAAAGGAAGGAAAGAAGAGGAGGGAGGAAGACAGAAAATAGTAACAGGTTTCTTAACAGCACAGACCTCCCAGTTTATGAGAAGAGAGTTCGTAGCTGCCTGGGTGATTTGAGCCTGGCTCAGTTCATTACAGCCTTTCTCAGCAAAATGAAAGCTTCCAAGAGGAAGGTACTCGAAGTTACTTCAAAGGCTCATGTGATATCTTGTTTCCTCTTTTGACAAGATCTGTTTGGGAAGCTGGTGTCATTCAGACTTACCTTACAGCCCAGAAAAAATGGTGTTCTTGGTGATTAACAAGGCAGTTACAGCTCCGGAGCCTCAAATTCCAGGTCCCGTTGGATGCAGAAAACCATTGGGGGAATAATCATGTCTTGGATGGCAAGGCCCTGGGTGGATGTGAGACGCTCTCCTCACCTGCAACATTATTGTGGAAAAGAGCCTGACAGTTCTGACATTCAGATGCCTGGTCCGACAGAAGTGTCTTGTATTCAACACATTTCATGAGGTTATTTGAGGTGCAGATGAGGGCATGGATGTTGTAACCCTTGGCAAATTATAAAATATTATCCAAATTAGCGACTGAAAGGTGGGCTTCCCGGGTGGCTCAGATTGATAGAGAATCTGCCTGCAATGCAGGAGATCCAATTTCCATCCCAGGTGGGGAAGATCCCTGGAGAAGGAAATGGAAACCCACTCCATTATTCTTGCCTGTCGAGTCCCATGGACAGAGGAGCCTGGCGGGCTGCAGTCTGTGTGGTCCCACAGAGTTGAATGTGACTGAAGGATTGACACTCAGAGGCAGGGAAAGGGAATGTTCTGTGTCCTGTTGTCTCCCAGAGCAGAAGGGACAGCTTTAGCACAGCAGACAAGAAGCCCTGTGGAAGGACAGACCCCTGGCGTCTTAGGTGCCCCGCAGCTCCCCTGAGACATGTGGTGTGGTACCAGGATCCACATTCCTCAGAGCTGTTGAATGCGTTCGTTTTTGAATTATGATGAACAAGAAAAAAAAAGGAGGAGGAAGGAAGAAAGGGAGGGGAGAAAAGGACAGGAGGAACAAAAGGGAAGGAGGATAGAAAGAAGGAAAGAAAAGGAAGGAAAGAAGAGGAGGGAGGAAGACAGAAAATAGTAACAGGTTTCTTAACAGCACAGACCTCCCAGTTTATGAGAAGAGAGTTCGTAGCTGCCTGGGTGATTTGAGCCTGGCTCAGTTCATTACAGCCTTTCTCAGCAAAATGAAAGCTTCCAAGAGGAAGGTACTCGAAGTTACTTCAAAGGCTCATGTGATATCTTGTTTCCTCTTTTGACAAGATCTGTTTGGGAAGCTGGTGTCATTCAGACTTACCTTACAGCCCAGAAAAAATGGTGTTCTTGGTGATTAACAAGGCAGTTACAGCTCCGGAGCCTCAAATTCCAGGTCCCGTTGGATGCAGAAAACCATTGGGGGAATAATCATGTCTTGGATGGCAAAGCCCTGGGTGGATGTGAGACGCCTCTCCTCACCTGCAACATTATTGTGGAAAAGAGCCTGACAGTTCTGACATTCAGATGCCTGGTCCGACAGAAGTGTCTTGTATTCAACACATTTCATGAGGTTATTTGAGGTGCAGATGAGGGCATGGATGTTGTAACCCTTGGCAAATTATAAAATATTATCCAAATTAGCGACTGAACAACACATTCACATTAGGAGTGCTGAAGTTCTTGTTATTTTGATAACTGGGACTTAACTTTTATATTGTGTTTTTCTTTTCCCATGTGCAAACATGGCATTTGTACAAAGAGGAAAAAAAAAAAAAGCAGTCATAATTGCACACCGTAGACCTTTACTATTTCTGTTAACATTTTGAAAAATATTCATATATAAACAATTAAGAATGTTCATGGATATTCTTCTATGAATTCAATCTGGCATACTCTGTCCCTTTTCCGTAATATATTGGCATGTGTATTTTTCCATTTTACAGTGTAATTTAAGAGGTTATTTAATTGTTTGCGGTTTAGGTTTTGCAGAATTTCTAAAGATATATTAAATTATCCAGCTGAGTCTTTACTCTGCCTAATTATCTTAAGTCTTACATAGCTTCTTAGAAGCTGAGGGGCCTTGAGTTTCCACATCAGTTATTGGAAAGTTGTCTTTCCAAGCCATCCTTCCATTCCTGTTTCTCATCCTTATATAAGAAGAAAAACAGAAATTCCAGATTGTAGAAATGCTAGCTAACATTTATTGAGAGCTCATTCTGTGCCTGTGCTAAGTCACTTGAGTCATGTCTAGCTCTTTGCGACTCTGTGGACCATAGCCCGCCAGGCTCCTCTGTCCATGGGATTTTCCAGGCAAGAATGCCACAGTGGGTAGCCATGCCCTTCTCCAGGGGAATCTTCGCTACCCAGGGATTGAACTCACATCTCTTGTCCCCTGCTTTGGTAGGTGGATTCTTTACCTTACAGCCCAGAAAAAATGGTGTTCTTGGTGATTAACAAGGCAGTTACAGCTCCGGAGCCTCAAATTCCAGGTCCCGTTGGATGCAGAAAACCATTGGGGGAATAATCATGTCTTGGATGGCAAAGCCCTGGGTGGATGTGAGACGCCTCTCCTCACCTGCAACATTATTGTGGAAAAGAGCCTGACAGTTCTGACATTCAGATGCCTGGTCCGACAGAAGTGTCTTGTATTCAACACATTTCATGAGGTTATTTGAGGTGCAGATGAGGGCATGAATGTTGTAACCCTTGGCAAATTATAAAATATTATCCAAATTAGCGACTGAACAACACATTCACATTAGGAGTGCTGAAGTTCTTGTTATTTTGATAACTGGGACTTAACTTTTATATTGTGTTTTTCTTTTCCCATGTGCAAACATGGCATTTGTACAAAGAGGAAAAAAAAAAAAAGCAGTCATAATTGCACACCGTAGACCTTTACTATTTCTGTTAACATTTTGAAAAATATTCATATATAAACAATTAAGAATGTTCATGGATATTCTTCTATGAATTCAATCTGGCATACTCTGTCCCTTTTCCGTAATATATTGGCATGTGTATTTTTCCATTTTACAGTGTAATTTAAGAGGTTATTTAATTGTTTGCGGTTTAGGTTTTGCAGAATTTCTAAAGATATATTAAATTATCCAGCTGAGTCTTTACTCTGCCTAATTATCTTAAGTCTTACATAGCTTCTTAGAAGCTGAGGGGCCTTGAGTTTCCACATCAGTTATTGGAAAGTTGTCTTTCCAAGCCATCCTTCCATTCCTGTTTCTCATCCTTATATAAGAAGAAAAACAGAAATTCCAGATTGTAGAAATGCTAGCTAACATTTATTGAGAGCTCATTCTGTGCCTGTGCTAAGTCACTTGAGTCATGTCTAGCTCTTTGCGACTCTGTGGACCATAGCCCGCCAGGCTCCTCTGTCCATGGGATTTTCCAGGCAAGAATGCCACAGTGGGTAGCCATGCCCTTCTCCAGGGGAATCTTCGCTACCCAGGGATTGAACTCACATCTCTTGTCCCCTGCTTTGGTAGGTGGGTTCTTTACCACTAGTGCCATCTGGGAAGCCCATTCTGTGCCCACTACATGTTTAACATCTAATCTCTGTAACTCTCACAACCACCCTAAGAGAGCTGCTTTTATTCCCATTGTATAGGTGAGGACACTGAGGCACCCAGAGGTTAAGTAACTTAGTTAAGATGACATAGTAAGTGAGCAGGGAAGCTGGGATTTGGGGCTAATTGCTCAGGAAGTCCTGAGGATTACATGACGTGGATGGCTAAGAGACCCTTCATTAGCCTGTCATGGTCTGCATGTTTTGTTTAACTCTTCCTATTTACAATCTGTCAAAACTCAAGAATTCCAGACAAAGACGCCACTTATTTTTTAACAGAAGATAGGGTGTTGGGAGAACATTTCCAGTATTGTGTAGGAATCTGATGAACCATTAGCCCACTGCTGCCTGTCCTTATGTGATCACATGTGAGAGGAGAGAATGAACTCAGAATAGTGGCATGGCAATCCTGTTTCTACTTCAGAATACAATTCTGATGAAAGGAGATCAGTGCCATTATCATGAAACATATATGCCAGTGTTATACAGAATAGTCATGCTTCACTTCTATCATTTTTTGATATGGTAGACTCTGTAAAAAGTAAAGATGAAGTGACCCTTTTCCTCCCTTCTGATAAACTAAAGTTCAGTGGAGCTCTGCCTTATCTGAAGCTGAGTGACATCAGTATTGAACAAAGGTGCATATATGATAGCAGTGTGCTGTGTATGTTTCTTTCTGGCCATTTGCTCTACTGTAGTAGACTCAGCGATGCTTAAAGCTCTGTGGGTTTTCAGATGAGTGGAAGCATCATTTTACTTATTTATTGTATCCAGTCCGTGCCTTTAGTCAGAGTCCCGTTGATGGGCGGAACATGATGAATGAACGACATTCACATCATATTCACATTTGGTGGGACACTTCCCAGTGTCCTCTGACCTGTGTGTGTGTGAGCTGTTTGGATTACATTTATGACTTTTCATTTTACTTGTTTCTTATAGGTTAATTATAGCTGTCGGAGTGCCCAAACCTACCCTGTTCATCATGTTTTTAAAATGTAGTAATCTGTTTAATGGATTTATGAAACTCTTGAGCGGGGATTGCTTGTCACAACATCAACTCATCATTTCACTTATTCATTTCACTTATTATGCGTAAATATTTACTGCTCATACTTTATGTGCCAAGCAGAGTGCTGGCAACTGGGTATATGTGAATGAACAAGACTGTAATTTAAAAGCCTTTTCAAAAAGGGTTTAATTCCTAAGTAGATACTCTGAGGAAATCCACAAGATACTGTTGTTCAAGAGAACAGTGGTATCTGGCTCTTTCTACAGTTCAGTTAAAGAACAGTTCTGTTAGGTTCTATTCCTTTTTTTAAAGAGATACCCATGACCTTTCCTCTTAACATGGAAAGCCACAAATTCCCCTTCGTGGACCCTGTTTCCCTAATTCCTTCTGGCAGGGGGTGAGTGTTCCGGCTGATGTAGTCACTTCTGAAAGATTGGGCCTACCTGACTCTCCTTAGGCCTCCTTGCCTTTTGCTTAAGTGACAGATGCCACGACTTCTCCCAAAATAAGAATCTGAGAGCCCTGAAGTTGCTGGGAAGCAGAGTAGCTGAGTATTTCTTCTTCTGTATATTTCAGAAATGGCCCAAGTCTAACTGGAGCCATGATCCAGTGACCTAACTTCCTCATGAGGCGTGACGATTGCACATATATAAATAAGCAGTTTTGCATTTTTTTTGATAGGGTGACTTTTTCCCTTTTCCTCCCTTCTGATAAACTAAAGTTCAGTGGAGCTCTGCCTTATCTGAAGCTGAGTGACATCAGTATTGAACAAAGGTGCATATATGATAGCAGTGTGCTGTGTATGTTTCTTTCTGGCCATTTGCTCTACTGTAGTAGACTCAGCGATGCTTAAAGCTCTGTGGGTTTTCAGATGAGTGGAAGCATCATTTTACTTATTTATTGTATCCAGTCCGTGCCTTTAGTCAGAGTCCCGTTGATGGGCGGAACATGATGAATGAACGACATTCACATCATATTCACATTTGGTGGGACACTTCCCAGTGTCCTCTGACCTGTGTGTGTGTGAGCTGTTTGGATTACATTTATGACTTTTCATTTTACTTGTTTCTTATAGGTTAATTATAGCTGTCGGAGTGCCCAAACCTACCCTGTTCATCATGTTTTTAAAATGTAGTAATCTGTTTAATGGATTTATGAAACTCTTGAGCGGGGATTGCTTGTCACAACATCAACTCATCATTTCACTTATTCATTTCACTTATTATGCGTAAATATTTACTGCTCATACTTTATGTGCCAAGCAGAGTGCTGGCAACTGGGTATATGTGAATGAACAAGACTGTAATTTAAAAGCCTTTTCAAAAGGTTGAATTCCTAAGTAGATACTCTGAGGAAATCCACAAGATACTGTTGTTCAAGAGAACAGTGGTATCTGGCTCTTTCTACAGTTCAGTTAAAGAACAGTTCTGTTAGGTTCTATTCCTTTTTTTAAAGAGATACCCATGACCTTTCCTCTTAACATGGAAAGCCACAAATTCCCCTTCGTGGACCCTGTTTCCCTAATTCCTTCTGGCAGGGGGTGAGTGTTCCGGCTGATGTAGTCACTTCTGAAAGATTGGGCCTACCTGACTCTCCTTAGGCCTCCTTGCCTTTTGCTTAAGTGACAGATGCCACGACTTCTCCCAAAATAAGAATCTGAGAGCCCTGAAGTTGCTGGGAAGCAGAGTAGCTGAGTATTTCTTCTTCTGTATATTTCAGAAATGGCCCAAGTCTAACTGGAGCCATGATCCAGTGACCTAACTTCCTCATGAGGCAGGGAAGTCATTTGAAGGACAAAAGGTATCGCATCTCCTCTGGTTTCTCCTTTCTCTTTTACTCTTTGGAATACCCCTGGGAATGTATGGGGGCACTGGGTCTCTAGCTTAAGAAGGTGACATCTAGAACTTTCCAGCGAGTTTTAAGAGTCAAATCCAAAGGCATTTCACAGCATCTCGTGACACTGAGGAACTTTCTGTTAAAATTACACTTTATCATAGCTTAGATGATGGAAATCATGATCAATATCAAAACCATTGCATTTCCATGTGCACGTGGTGGTGGTGTGGCTCCGGGCAAGTCAGACTAAACAGACGCAGGCCCTGTTCTCATGAGACCTCGGGCAGCCGTGTTCCAGACGGGCAGCCAAAGGGCACCAGATGCAGATGCCAGCCGGCAAGTGCACGAAGACCTTGCATTATTTGTGGTCATCAGAGGAAATGCCCTCAATTAAGGGTGCGGATGACAGATGGGTCAAGGTCATTGACCTGTTGATATTAGATGTCCTTGTGACATTTGATATTAGCTATCCGTGTGACCTAAACATATGAAGTTGGGATATCAAATGTGAATGACAGTTTGTATCTTCAGCTTTTTTCTTTTTTATAGTTTTGTTTGTTTGTTTTTGTTTTTTGTAATTTTGGCCTCTTTTATTGGTCTATCATTTATTTATTTTCATCCATCTTTTCTTTGGCCTGTGTGGGCCTCCCATTGCAGTGATTTCTCTTGCTACAGAGCACCAGCTCTGGACGCATGTGCTCCAGAGCGCTGGCTCGCAATTGGACACACCAGTCCGGCCGCTCCTCAGCATGTGGGATCTTCCCACACCAGGGATCGAACTGGTGCCCCTTGCATGACAAGGTGGACTCTTCACCCACTGAACCACCAGGGAAGCCCATCTTCAGCTTTTATTTAAGATGGATCAAGTCTAATCTCAAAGAAGATTGTGCACTGACTCCTATCTGTGATCAGTTCTCTTCCCTGTTCTTCTTCTTTTTTTTTTTAAATCCATACCAGAGTTTGCATTTACCATTCATATCAGCATCGTCATCCTCATAACTTTTCCTGGGGTATCTTTATATGTCAGGCAGGCACTTTATATACAATTACCTCTAATTTTTATAGATGTTCTGCTGTCAGGTCTCATTATTTCCATTTTAAGAATCAACCAGGAGCTTCCCCTGGTGGTCCAGTGGGTAAGGACACTTGTGCAAGGGGCGCCGGTTCGATCCCTGGCCTGGGAAGGTCCCATGTGCCGCAGAGTGGCTGGACCGATGTGTCCAATGACCGAGCTGGAGCTCTGGAGCACATGCGCCCAGAGCCGGCGCTCTTCTAGGACAGACGCCACCGCGATGCAAGGCCCACAGGAGCCAAAGGACAAAGATGGATGAAAATGGAGAAATGAAAGACCAATAGAAGTGGCCCGCCTGCTCCCCTCCCTCCCCAACCCGACCCCCGCCCAAAAGAAATAAATAAATAAATCTTTAAAAAAAAAAAAAATCAACCAACAAGTTTAACTTTGAAAGGGACATATTAAATAAAAGTGAGAGTCAAAATGTCTGGACACAGTATCCATGCCCCTCTCCCTGGAATTTTTTTAAGGGTGCGGATTGGGTCAAGGTCATTGACCTGTTGATATTAATTTTGTGACCTCTGTGACCTAAACATATGAAGTTGGGATATCAAATGTGAATGACAGTTTGTATCTTCAGCTTTTTTCTTTTTTATAGTTTTGTTTGTTTGTTTTTGTTTTTTGTAATTTTGGCCTCTTTTATTGGTCTATCATTTATTTATTTTCATCCATCTTTTCTTTGGCCTGTGTGGGCCTCCCATTGCAGTGATTTCTCTTGCTACAGAGCACCAGCTCTGGACGCATGTGCTCCAGAGCGCTGGCTCGCAATTGGACACACCAGTCCGGCCGCTCCTCAGCATGTGGGATCTTCCCACACCAGGGATCGAACTGGTGCCCCTTGCATGACAAGGTGGACTCTTCACCCACTGAACCACCAGGGAAGCCCATCTTCAGCTTTTATTTAAGATGGATCAAGTCTAATCTCAAAGAAGATTGTGCACTGACTCCTATCTGTGATCAGTTCTCTTCCCTGTTCTTCTTCTGATTTTTTAAATCCATACCAGAGTTTGCATTTACCATTCATATCAGCATCGTCATCCTCATAACTTTTCCTGGGGTATCTTTATATGTCAGGCAGGCACTTTATATACAATTACCTCTAATTTTTATAGATGTTCTGCTGTCAGGTCTCATTATTTCCATTTTAAGAATCAACCAGGAGCTTCCCCTGGTGGTCCAGTGGGTAAGGACACTTGTGCAAGGGGCGCCGGTTCGATCCCTGGCCTGGGAAGGTCCCATGTGCCAGAGTGGCTGGACCGATGTGTCCAATGACCGAGCTGGAGCTCTGGAGCACATGCGCCCAGAGCCGGCGCTCTTCTAGGACAGACGCCACCGCGATGCAAGGCCCACAGGAGCCAAAGGACAAAGATGGATGAAAATGGAGAAATGAAAGACCAATAGAAGTGGCCCGCCTGCTCCCCTCCCTCCCCAACCCGACCCCCGCCCAAAAGAAATAAATAAATAAATCTTTAAAAAAAAAAAAATCAACCAACAAGTTTAACTTTGAAAGGGACATATTAAATAAAAGTGAGAGTCAAAATGTCTGGACACAGTATCCATGCCCCTCTCCCTCCAGCATGGGTAGGGCTTCCCTGTTTTAGTCTCCATTTGTTGGGTGGTGGACCCTGGCTACTCCTCTGGGAGGTGAGAGGTCATTCCTTTGTTCAGTCATTTAGTAGCAGTTTACTGGGCCCTGTTCTCAGCATTACTAATAGAGCCATAACCAAGACTTAAGGTCCCTGACGGCATTATGGCTTTGCACATTCTTGCGGATTCCAGGCGACATCTAGTAAGTCAAAGGAAGACTTGGGGAAGAGGACATGATTTAGGGTTGTCTTAGTCTTCCTACCATTGATGTTGGTCACTAAATCACGTCCAGCTCTCTGCAACCCCATGGACTGTAGCCCGCCGGGCTCCTCTGTCCATGGGATTTTCCAGGCACGAATACAGGAGTGGATTGCCAGTCCCTCCTCCAGGGGTCTTCCTGACATAGGGATCGAACCCACGTTTCCTACATTGGCAGGTGAATTCTTTACCCCTGAGCCAACAGGGAAGCCCAGACTGTTGGTGAATGAAATCCAAAAACAGTTCAGTAATTCAGCTCAGAATTAAGTGCAGTGTTTCTTAAACATCAAAGTCAGCATATAAATAAATGAGAGTAAAAGAACCCGGGTGTTCTCAGACAAAAACGATGATTTATACTGACAAGGAGTTCCACTGACATGTGACTCACAACCAGAACGCTAACAGAATTGTACCTGTCAGAAGCATTCCACACTTCCACAGAGTTCTCAGAGAGCTGTTTCATAGATGAAAACACCTGAAAGATAGGACTCTGAGGCTTCAAGGTGCTGTGGTGACTTAAGTGGTATTTTCTGGAAGATGACACGTGGGTGGGGCTATCGAGACTTACTGCAGTGTAACTCAGTGCCAGGGAAATCTTTGGCTGCTGCTTAGTTTTGAGTAGATGCTCAGTAACTAGATTAAATGTTTGGTTGTTTGTGATATCGATGTGTGAGGATCTCCGGCAAGCATTGAATTGAGCCAACGTACATTCACACATCGTCAGTCACTTCTGTCTGAGTTGTGGTATTCAATTTAAACAAGAAACCATTTCTGCCAATTTTTCAGGTACCGTATTCTTATTATTAAGTATCTGTGGACTGCTGTACTCTACTAGAATTATTTGTGAGTTAGTGAAAGAAGAGACAGTAGCTTATTATGTTCAAGTGGAAATTTGGGGGAAATTAGGACTTTCCAAGGTCTTGGTGATATTTCTAGTGCTCTGTTACTTGCCAGAAGGGAAGATGTACGTGGCGTGAACTGCTGTCTACTATCCTGATTCCAAAAAAAGAGAGAAAGTGTTTGCCTTTAAAGGTCTCTTGACTTACTATAACAAAAGGACACATATAACAGTGTACTTGTCTTTTAATGGGCAAGAACCACTTTCAAGTTTGGATCTCACAACTGGCCACAGATGAGAAGAAATTTCAGTTCTCAGTTGAAGACTGTTGGGTGGGCTTAGTTAGTTCTCCACAGCTCTGTTGCTGCGAGCTGGTGACCTCAGTTTTAGGAATCCTGTCCTGCCTCGTTGCCTCACATCCCCTCCGTCAGCACCACCACGGTTACCACCCGCAGGCTTTCTCTTGGTCTTCTGAAAGAGTTCTTTTCTGAAATGTTGATTGTGTCACCACCCCCGGTCGCAATTCACAGTAGCATTTCTTAAACATCAAAGTCAGCATATAAATAAATGAGAGTAAAAGAACCCGGGTGTTCTCAGACAAAAACGATGATTTATACTGACAAGGAGTTCCACTGACATGTGACTCACAACCAGAACGCTAACAGAATTGTACCTGTCAGAAGCATTCCACACTTCCACAGAGTTCTCAGAGAGCTGTTTCATAGATGAAAACACCTGAAAGATAGGACTCTGAGGCTTCAAGGTGCTGTGGTGACTTAAGTGGTATTTTCTGGAAGATGACACGTGGGTGGGGCTATCGAGACTTACTGCAGTGTAACTCAGTGCCAGGGAAATCTTTGGCTGCTGCTTAGTTTTGAGTAGATGCTCAGTAACTAGATTAAATGTTTGGTTGTTTGTGATATCGATGTGTGAGGATCTCCGGCAAGCATTGAATTGAGCCAACGTACATTCACACATCGTCAGTCACTTCTGTCTGAGTTGTGGTATTCAATTTAAACAAGAAACCATTTCTGCCAATTTTTCAGGTACCGTATTCTTATTATTAAGTATCTGTGGACTGCTGTACTCTACTAGAATTATTTGTGAGTTAGTGAAAGAAGAGACAGTAGCTTATTATGTTCAAGTGGAAATTTGGGGGAAATTAGGACTTTCCAAGGTCTTGGTGATATTTCTAGTGCTCTGTTACTTGCCAGAAGGGAAGATGTACGTGGCGTGAACTGCTGTCTACTATCCTGATTCCAAAAAAAGAAAGTGTTTGCCTTTAAAGGTCTCTTGACTTACTATAACAAAAGGACACATATAACAGTGTACTTGTCTTTTAATGGGCAAGAACCACTTTCAAGTTTGGATCTCACAACTGGCCACAGATGAGAAGAAATTTCAGTTCTCAGTTGAAGACTGTTGGGTGGGCTTAGTTAGTTCTCCACAGCTCTGTTGCTGCGAGCTGGTGACCTCAGTTTTAGGAATCCTGTCCTGCCTCGTTGCCTCACATCCCCTCCGTCAGCACCACCACGGTTACCACCCCCGCAGGCTTTCTCTTGGTCTTCTGAAAGAGTTCTTTTCTGAAATGTTGATTGTGTTACAATCCATCCCACATGCTTCCTCCCCCATGTGGCATGGTGCAATTTTATACACGTCATTCCCTAGCAGATGTTGCCCTCATTACGACCGGCATAAAGACCGCTTCCTTGTCTGGCCTCGGGACCACCTCTGAAGCTTCCTGCAGCCTCTGCATCGGAGTATCTTGGGGCATAGGGGACATTTTTGTGCATTTTCCTTCCTGCATTTTTGGTCACCTGAGCTAGGACTGCAGATATATAATTCTTTTTTTTTTTTCTTTTGGTCGGGGGAGCAGGTTGGGGAGGGAGGGGGCGGGCGGGCCACTTCTATTGGTCTTTCATTTATCTATTTTCATCCATCTTTGTTCTTTGGCCCGTGTGGGCCTCCCATCATGGTGGCCTCTCTCGCTGCAGAGCACTGGCTCTGGGTGCATGCACTCCAGAGCTCTGGCTTGGTAGTTGGACACATCGGTCCAGCCACTCCACGGCACGTGGGATCTTCCCAGGCTAGGGATCAAACCGGCACCCCTTGCACTGCAAGGTGGTGTGTCCTTACCCACTGGACTACCAGGGAAGCCCAGATGTATAATTCTTGATTGACATTCCATCTTTACTAGTGGACCTGACTAATTTTGAGGAAGAGGAATGTTTGTGGCCATCTAGTTATAAACCAGACATCTTTTTAATTCTTTCATTATGAACTCTCTTTTTGGTAGTTTTGTTGCTCCATGCGCTTACTGAGTATAGACTCTAGAATAAACAACAGAGTTCTTAGAAATCTGTGCTACTCAACACACACACACACGCTGACCTCCTCCCCACCCCCCCCACCATAGTATGGGCTTGGCCAAAAAGTTCATCCAGGGTTTTTCTGTATTGTCTGATGGAGAACATCCCAATAGTTTGTAACTCACAATTAATGATTACATGTAATTGTTGTCGTTTGGTCGCTAAACCGTGTCTGACTCTTTGCAATTCCAAGGACTGTAGCCCTCCAGGCTCCTCTGTCCATGGGATTCTCCAGACAAGAATACTGGCATGGTTGCCATTTCCTTCTTCAGGGGATCTTCCCGACCCAGGGATCAAACCCTGTGATGGCAGGCATATACTTTACCACTGAGCCACCCAGCAAGTCAGATTACCTGTGTACCAGCCAAGTAAAACATGGAGTGTCCTCCATGCATGATGACAATCTAGAACTCCATATTTGTATATTAAAGGAGGGCACCTCGATTAACTATTTTGATTTTGAGGAAGATAATAACAGGAAAAAGTGTACTTTCTGGTCATTATGCCACTGAAAGTGGGAATTTGGCATTTAAAAGGCAGACCGTCAACTGTAGGTCAAGGATGGAGCAACCTGTACAGAGTACATAATGCATAGTTGAGTGCATTGCTGATTAATAGGCATTTTATTGTATTACAGTTAGAAGTCACCAGAAACACATGTTCATGCACACATACCTCATGGGAATTGAATCCCGATAAACTACCTTTGAAGAGAATTTTGAAAAAGAAAATTTGTTTGAAGTGTAGTTGATGTATAATATGACACAGATTTCAGGTGTACAGTGGAGCGGTTCACAGTTTCAAAAGGCTATGCTCCATTTATAGCTAGATAAATTTACTTGTTTACTTGTTATAGTGTTTATACCTCTTAATCTACTGCCCTCAATTTAAGTCATCTTTGTTACGGAAATCACTGTGTACTAATGTGGAGTGCTTCCTGGGACAGTGCAGTGCTCTGAAATTCAGAAGGGGGTAGCTACTCTTGAACAATGTAGTTTTCCCCTTATTCCAGCGACTTGCAGTCCTTCTGTTAGCAGGACCTGTGGTGAGTAGAGTTAAGATTGCACTGGTTAACCTGTCAAAACCCACCTTCGGGTCTTCCTCTCCACTCGCTGTTGTTCAGGCTCTCTGTATTCTAGAGTTAAATCCCTCCAGCAAAGATGAGTGCTTATTTTTTGTGTTTCCATTTCTTCCCCCTGAAGCTGGCAGCTAGCCGCTGGGGTCTGGTGGAGCAAACAGTTGCCTGGAGGAACGAAGCCCTTGATTATATTTCCAGGCCTACTGGGATGATTTCACAGAGTGCTGGCTCAGAAAACACTCTTGACTTCTTGGGAGAAAGGTATTATTTAAATGCCAAGTTTCTAACATTAAGATCTCTGTGTGCAGGAATAAACAGTGTGTTTGTATTAGTGTGCGAAGGGAGAGTTGGATGAGAAAGGGGTGCCGTGTTTTTTGGGGAAATTTGGGAAAGGGGAAAGGGTTCCCAGCTTTCCTTTTCATCTGACCTGGAGAATATTTCTGTACAAATAAGCCTGTGCATGGTCCGCGGGTGGTCTGCAATTTTACTGCCCTCATCAGAAAATGATGGAGAAGGAAATGGCAGCCCACTCTAGTATTCTTGCCTGGAAAATGCCATAGACAGAGGAGCCTGGCGGGCTACAGTCCGTGGGGGCGTGCGTTGGTGGTGTAGTGGTGAACATTGCTGCCTTCCATCGGGTTGCAAAGAGTCAGACATGACTGAATGCCTGAATACATCAGGAAATGAAGCTGGATGGCCATACCTCCATGACTGATGGAGTTTAATGTTGAGTTTTACTAAAAGTGACTGTGATTTGCCCTTCTAATTTGGATAGGTCAGTCCAACCATTCTAAATCCACCAGATGGTCTTCCTATGGAGGCAGAGATTTAGGGGTAGAAATTTTTTTTAGAAAAGTAGCGGAATTGAATATTAGTCACCTGCTTTGGCTATGAGTGGAGGCTGAGAAATTGAAATTTCCTAATCATGAATAACCTATTCCTGAGAATAATAAGGGAGATGGGACCTCATTCCTAATCTCTCTAGAGAGGTATGCTAAGTCACTTCAGTTATGTCTGACTCTTAACCCAATGGACGATAGCCCATCTCTCCATGGAGATTCTCCAGGCAAGAACACTAGAGTGGGTTGCCATATAGCCCTGTACCTTTGATTGACTGAATTAAATGATGGACCGGAGGTTAAGAGCTACATAAACCACATCAAAGGCTCAGACGAGTTTCTGACTCATGTCAAAGTTACCTCAAAGCCCAAAGATGATTTGCTTATTTTTGTGTTTCCATTTCTTCCCCCTGAAGCTGGCAGCTAGCCGCTGGGGTCTGGTGGAGCAAACAGTTGCCTGGAGGAACGAAGCCCTTGATTATATTTCCAGGCCTACTGGGATGATTTCACAGAGTGCTGGCTCAGAAAACACTCTTGACTTCTTGGGAGAAAGGTATTATTTAAATGCCAAGTTTCTAACATTAAGATCTCTGTGTGCAGGAATAAACAGTGTGTTTGTATTAGTGTGCGAAGGGAGAGTTGGATGAGAAAGGGGTGCCGTGTTTTTGGGAATTGGAAGGAGAAAGGGTTCCCAGCTTTCCTTTTCATCTGACCTGGAGAATATTTCTGTACAAATAAGCCTGTGCATGGTCCGCGGGTGGTCTGCAATTTTACTGCCCTCATCAGAAAATGATGGAGAAGGAAATGGCAGCCCACTCTAGTATTCTTGCCTGGAAAATGCCATAGACAGAGGAGCCTGGCGGGCTACAGTCCGTGGGGGCGTGCGTTGGTGGTGTAGTGGTGAACATTGCTGCCTTCCATCGGGTTGCAAAGAGTCAGACATGACTGAATGCCTGAATACATCAGGAAATGAAGCTGGATGGCCATACCTCCATGACTGATGGAGTTTAATGTTGAGTTTTACTAAAAGTGACTGTGATTTGCCCTTCTAATTTGGATAGGTCAGTCCAACCATTCTAAATCCACCAGATGGTCTTCCTATGGAGGCAGAGATTTAGGGGTAGAAATTTTTTTTAGAAAAGTAGCGGAATTGAATATTAGTCACCTGCTTTGGCTATGAGTGGAGGCTGAGAAATTGAAATTTCCTAATCATGAATAACCTATTCCTGAGAATAATAAGGGAGATGGGACCTCATTCCTAATCTCTCTAGAGAGGTATGCTAAGTCACTTCAGTTATGTCTGACTCTTCGTAACCCAATGGACGATAGCCCATCTCTCCATGGAGATTCTCCAGGCAAGAACACTAGAGTGGGTTGCCATATAGCCCTGTACCTTTGATTGACTGAATTAAATGATGGACCGGAGGTTAAGAGCTACATAAACCACATCAAAGGCTCAGACGAGTTCTCTCAGTGACCTTGCATGTCAGAGAGGGTCTCATTCTTGTAAGCCTCAAGTCTGTGAAATGATTCTTGCTGCTGCTTTTTCGCCAAGTGGCTCCTCAGATACTAAAATGTCTGTCTAATTTTAGGCTCTTGAGTCTCTCCTGGCTGCCAGAACCTTATTTTTAGGCAAATCTTGTACCTGTGGGCCTCTAACATCTTCAGCTTGTGCTCTCAGCTTGTGTCTAGAATTGTTTCACCTTCTTCAATTGGTTGTTCACCCCAGACTAATTTTAGACGCTTGCTTCCCATTTCTTAATTTGCTTTCTGGTTGCAGCTCTCTCTCAGCCCTCAATTTTGATATGGCCTCTGTCAATGATCTCTGGTTTCATCTCCTGCTACCATTCATTCTTGCTCCTCACGCAGCCCTGCCCTGGGTTACTCAGGGAAAAGGTCCCTTTCTTGGTTCCTCAGGCTCCCAGAACCTGGTCCTGGCTCAGCCACTGTAGCCAGTGTTACAAGGAGCTTGGCTCAGTGCTATAAAGAGAACTGGACATTATTCCCCTCCCCAGAGATGCTGCCACCCCATGCATGCATGCTTGTCTAAATTCCACCCTTCTTTTAAGCCTAATTCAAATCCCACCTGCTCCAGTAAGTGTCCCAGTACCTCCAGCCCACAGATTTTCTCTCTCTTCTGAATATTTGCTAGATTATTTATGAACTGTCCTATTCTCTTGATGTTTACTCTTATTGTTTAGGATATGTCTAGACACAAGGGTGATCAGTGTGATAAAGAATCTTCCTGCAATGCAGGAGACTCTGGTTTGATCCCTGGGTTGAGAAGACCCCCTGGAGAAGGGAATGGTGACCCACTCCAGTATTCTTGCCTGGGAAATTCCATGGACAAAGCAGCCTGACAGACTGCAGTCCATGGGGTCGCAAAGAGTTGGATGTTATTTAGTGACGAAACAGCAACAAGGCAAATGGATGAAATCAAGTTACTATTTATATATAGCTGTCTTACCCCTCCCCTCAAAATCTATAAGCATCTGAAGGACAGAAACTATATTATTCACTGTATCATGGGACTGGACATTTAACAGGCAGGTATATTCATGACTGGCTGACTCTCTAAACCCTTCTCAAAGCCAAGTGGTCATAGGAAGAAGATAAATCACCCTGAGCACGGAGCTTTAATATCCTTCCCATCCTCAGCCCCACCCAGCCTTAGGTTTATTCTGTGACCTAAAAGTCCACACCAGCTGAAGATCATGGCTCTGATCCATTCCATGAATTCAGTCTCTCTGGAATCTGGTCCTCATCTGAACTCTGCACAGGCTAAAAGGGCAAACCATTTTTTTTTCATGAGTGCATCACATAAAGCAAGGTGTGAGCAATGATTTCAATCTTCTCAAAGCAGAAGATCTTGCAGCTCATTTTATCTATCTCAGGGAATTTTAGAAGTGGAATTTATACTTCTTACTTGACAACCTGATTTAGTAATGGATGTCTGCCTTATACATTGCTCATTCTCAATGTATATAGCACACATACATAAGTGTGTGGTACGCGTGCATTTGAATAAGCAACTGCTGTTTCAGGGTTTGTCAGGATATCATCCTTAAGAGCTTTTAAACCTTCACCTATTACTATGCCTGCAGGTTTTTTGTTTTGTTTTAGGGAAATATAGATTAGAGTGAAGTTATTTGTTTAGAAGCATCAATCTTTTTGAAGTAAAGAAAAAGGGGCAGGAATGTCATGTTGCTGTCCGTGGTTCTGATTTATGTTGCTGCCAGAAGAGACAGATTGTTTGGCCAACACAAAGCTGATTGTGGTTTATAGAGAGGTGATGGTGATGATTAAAGATAACACAAGAGAACTACTTTAAAACAGTGTTAAATTTTTAAATATTGACCGTATTTCACATGTACTTGTGTGTGTATGTGTGTGTGGACACCTAGAAAGAAAGACTCTATGGAAACGGTTCTAGCATGCTTTTATCTTTAAGGAATAAAGGATGATATGCCTCAAGGATAATAGGTTGCCCTTTATGTAGAAAAGGAGAACATAAACCCACACTTAGGCATACAGACACATATGTCTATGCAACATACATATACATGCTTGGTTACATACTTTCAAATACATTTTGTTTTTTTGACTACTATAATTGTATTACCTGTTAAACAGTTATTTTTTTTTTAAGTTCATGCTTTATATTTTAAGTATTTCCTATTTTAAAAATTCTGCAAGAATCTAGAACTGTTTTAAAAATGAAATAAATGATCTCTTACCTGGCCTTTATCCCAGTGTGGTCTGGCAAGCTCTCAAGAAGTTAGAATGAAGTTAGGGAGTCCTACAGAGAACAAAAAGGGGTTGAATGTGACATGGATTTATGACAGTGTGGTGTCTGACTTTGTTATACCTAATATAAGTAGGGAAGATACATTGAATATCAATATAAGTAGGGAAGATACATTGAATATCAATGTATTGGTATTCTTCAGAGACCCATTGAGAGAGAAACACTGGGGAAATGATGGATTTTTTTCTCTTGCTATTATACAGTTCAAAAAAGAAAGAAAAGTGTAAAATCTACTAAGAAAAAACACATTGATTTCACACCTCCATTCATTAAAAGAAAGAAAGCCTATTGATTAGGATCAACCAGCCTGGCATGGTCCATTGTCTAATAGGATCTAGTGGTTGTCATACGACCAGAGTCTGAGGAAGTTAAATGTAGCAGGAGAGGGCAGAGGAACACAGTCGGTGATATCTCAAACCGGAAATGAAATTTCTAGACCAGTTCTGCTAATGCATCAGCATGCAGGGCAGAAACCAAATCGTCATAGCTCCATCTACCCATCCTCCCTCCAGTCTGCCCCCCTCCTTGATCCCCTGTCTCTGATAATAGTTGGTCCCCTGGCCATACAGGCACAAGAGAGGTGATGGTGATGATTAAAGATAACACAAGAGAACTACTTTAAAACAGTGTTAAATTTTTAAATATTGACCGTATTTCACATGTACTTGTGTGTGTATGTGTGTGTGGACACCTAGAAAGAAAGACTCTATGGAAACGGTTCTAGCATGCTTTTATCTTTAAGGAATAAAGGATGATATGCCTCAAGGATAATAGGTTGCCCTTTATGTAGAAAAGGAGAACATAAACCCACACTTAGGCATACAGACACATATGTCTATGCAACATACATATACATGCTTGGTTACATACTTTCAAATACATTTTGTTTTTTTGACTACTATAATTGTATTACCTGTTAAACAGTTATTTTTTTTTTAAGTTCATGCTTTATATTTTAAGTATTTCCTATTTTAAAAATTCTGCAAGAATCTAGAACTGTTTTAAAAATGAAATAAATGATCTCTTACCTGGCCTTTATCCCAGTGTGGTCTGGCAAGCTCTCAAGAAGTTAGAATGAAGTTAGGGAGTCCTACAGAGAACAAAAAGGGGTTGAATGTGACATGGATTTATGACAGTGTGGTGTCTGACTTTGTTATACCTAATATAAGTAGGGAAGATACATTGAATATCAATATAAGTAGGGAAGATACATTGAATATCAATGTATTGGTATTCTTCAGAGACCCATTGAGAGAGAAACACTGGGAAATGATGGATTTTTTTCTCTTGCTATTATACAGTTCAAAAAAGAAAGAAAAGTGTAAAATCTACTAAGAAAAAACACATTGATTTCACACCTCCATTCATTAAAAGAAAGAAAGCCTATTGATTAGGATCAACCAGCCTGGCATGGTCCATTGTCTAATAGGATCTAGTGGTTGTCATACGACCAGAGTCTGAGGAAGTTAAATGTAGCAGGAGAGGGCAGAGGAACACAGTCGGTGATATCTCAAACCGGAAATGAAATTTCTAGACCAGTTCTGCTAATGCATCAGCATGCAGGGCAGAAACCAAATCGTCATAGCTCCATCTACCCATCCTCCCTCCAGTCTGCCCCCCTCCTTGATCCCCTGTCTCTGATAATAGTTGGTCTCCTGGCCATACAGGCACAAAGGCGTCAGTTTCTTTCTAGCCTTTGTCTTTCAAGTGAATCCAGTAGTCAGTTTTGTGAAATCTCTCTCTCAGTATCTTTTGTATGTGCCCCGTCTCTTCACCTCCTATTACATTACATGTGGGTATGGCCCTTATTACCTCTTACAGAGATGAGTAGCCTCTCACCTGGCCCCCAAGTCAAGTCGTAGGAATGCTGGAGCTGCTTTCAGATTCCTGAGTCTGTATCACCACCCCACTCCTCATTCGTAAAGACAGGATCTCAGTAAGATAGACTCTAGAGTCAGTGTCCTCAGCTCTCAAATAGAAATAATAGTAGTAACACCTCATTTTCCCCCAGGTCTCTGCTTACATTTGTCGTGGGCACCGTGTCGGAGTTTACTCTGATTACTATTCTCACTAGTTCTCGCTAAGAGAAGCTATGTTAAATAGCTCAGAGACTTTTACATGAACACGGCGTGGTCCCCTCAGGGCGTGAGCCTCGAACCTCGACAATAAAGTACCCTGGTCTCAAGTATTATTTTTTTTTAAGATTTCTTTCTTTATTTATTTTGGTGGGGGTGGGGTGGGGAGGGAGGGGAGCAGGCAGGCCACTTCCATTGGTCTTTCATTTTGTCTATTTTCATCCATCTTTGTTCTTTGGCCCGTGTGGGCCTCCCATCACGGTGGCCTCTGTTGTCTCACAGCACCTGCTCTGGGCACATGCGCTTCAGAGCTCTGGCCCAATAATTGGACACATGGGTCCAGCCACTCCGCGGCACATGGGATCTTCCCAAGTCATTGATCGAATTGGCGCCCCTTGCACTGCAAGGCAGTGTCCTTAACCACTGGACCACCAGGGAAGCCCCAAGAGTGGGTTTATTAATCATCAAATAAAGGCAAGCACAAGTAATCAGAAATAATCAGAACTCTATCAAATGTAAACAGATGTGTTGTGCCCAAGTCGTAGAATCCTCCCGAACACACCACAGGAGTCAGGCCCAATGCAAAAGCAAGAGGAACTGTTTATTCAAGCTCGAGCAGGGATCCCCATTCACAGGGACCCCCATCCACAGGGACCCGACGCAGCGGCTGTGAGATGGGAGCCCTGAGCAAGGTGGGGCGCAGGCTTTTATTACAAAT
This sequence comes from Tragulus kanchil, assembly GCA_022376925.1. Lineage (NCBI taxonomy): Eukaryota > Metazoa > Chordata > Mammalia > Artiodactyla > Tragulidae > Tragulus > Tragulus kanchil. Next base: position 66,662,702 of record JAIOJX010000003.1, on the reverse strand, counting down.
TTCTGCAGGGGAGGGGGTAGTTGGGGATTTCCAGTCGTGGGCACACTTGATAGGTTAACTGTTGGCTTAGGCTCGCGTGTCGTACTTTGATTGGTTGCAGTGTATAGGTCAGTGCTCTGGAATTCTAGGCACTTCCCTTCTTTCTAGTGATTGGTTCCTCACATCAGGTGAGGGGTGATCTTGGCTCTGTTTTTTCAGGGAATTCCTGGAGGTCTAAAATGGAGAGCTTTTGCAAAATGGAGTCACTTAGGTATCACAGGTGTTCTTACCCCAGAGCTGGAGAGTCTCGATCTCACATCGGCGCAGCCGATCTCCGTGAGTGAGCCTCCCGCACAATCCACTCTCCCCTTTTTATAATGAAAATTCTCTCTTTGTGGCACAGTATTTTCTAAGAATTTTCTGCAGAGCACAGAATCGTCTGCAGGCCACAGAATCCTCTGTGCAGCACAGAATTTTCTGAGAACTCTCTGCAGGGCACAGAATTCTCCACATAGCACGGAATTCTCCACGGGCCGCAGAGGCTTTCCGGGTTGGTGAGCTTGTCTGCCTTTAACTGCTGTGTGAGTTAAAACTCAGAGAAACAAACAATGCATGTTACTATTCTTCTTCCCCTTTTTTACTAGTGAAACCTCATATATATATAATATCATTAAAATAAAAATTATCGCTTACCTATTCAAACTGTGATTAAAAGAAAAACTCTACTTTTACCACATGAACTAAATGCAAGTTAAGCAAACAGAAGGTTGCCACAGGGGCCTCCCTTTCCAGGAAACTAGAAGACTTCTTATTTACTTTTAGGTCTCTGAATCTTATGAGGAGAATGCCACTCAGGCAAAGTGGCAGAAGTCACACATTCCTCATGGGCTAGAGGCAGAATCCGGGCTTATTTGACCATAGTTTCTTTATATTTTTTCCAACTAGAAATTGTAAATTAATTAGTAATCATAAAGAAGCTTTTCGTCTCTCTAGAGATGTAAACAAGGTCATCACCGGAGCCCTTTCTCCCCGACCAGCACCTTGTTTATAGAAAAACATTCTTACAATTCTTAGTTACCAAGGGTGCTCCTTTGAGTTGTAAAGTGTTTCATTAACATTAAAAAGCGAGGGCTTCCCCTGGTAGTCCAGTGGGTAAGGACACCGCCATGCAGTGCAAAAAGAGAGTAAGAGAAGGAACCTTTGTGCTCTGTATTGGTCTCAGAGGGGCGAGGCTTGCAGGCAACGCCTATCCTCAATGTGAGGAGACACTTGTCTGCTCATCCCGGGCATCTTTTCTTAACCTTCCTTTGAGAAGCGAACATGCCCCCACCTGCCCATGATACATTCACCTCCTCAGAGAGGTTTTTTTGACTTCCCTGTCTAAAATGGCATCCATATCATTCTGTCCATTCAGCTTGCTTTATTTTTCTTTAAATCATTTATGACCACTTGACATTCAGTTAACTAGTTGGTTGGTTGTCTGTATTCGCACCTTGAATGTGAGTCCCATGGACATAGGAATCTAACCTGAGATTTTGTTCATGAATGTATCTCAGCGCCTACAGAATTTGTGGAGAATATTTGGTTGGGCAAAAAGTTCGTTCTGGTTTTCTGCACCATCTTCTGGAAAAACTCAATTATTTTGGCCAGCCAAGTAGTAGGTGATCAATCATTACATGTTGAATGAATGGATAGATAAAAATACAGCCTCTTGGGAGGATTACTTAAGATCCTGTATCAAAGAGCCTGCCTAGAAAGCATGATGTCCACAATCCCCATCACCATTTTCTCCTCTAGTTGATCCTAAGCCACCCTGATGACTTGATCATTCCAAGCATTGCTCTGCTTAAAACTGAGCACTGACTTCCTGTTGCGAGGATCCTCCCAGGTTGGATGACGGCTCTCACTATGATGAAGACCTAGCTATGCTGTGAGATTCTGAGATTTTATTCTCTTTACCCCCAGTCTCATAAGAGGGCTACTACCACACCCTTATCCTAGAGAAAGATACAACCTTTACTACCTGATCATGAGACAAATCTGCCAGACCTTGTAAGTGACATCACTTCAGTCTTCCAAGGCTACTTTGCTATACACACGTCTTTGTAAATATAGCATAGGACACACTTTGTCACAGGTGGAAATATTATGGAGAGACACTCATCTCTCTTTCTACACTTACCTTCCCGAGCTCTTACATTTATCCTATATTACCCCACACGCTTTCCAGTTTCCTCTGTATTGTGTGATTTCCTTGCTCTATGCCTCAGGCATGCATTTCCTTCCAAACTCTCCCAGGTGAAACCTAATCTCATCTTTCAGGTCTATTTTTTTTCCCTTTTGATATCTGCATGGTCTCCCCATTTGCTTCCTCGGTAGTCTGTGTCCCCTTATTAGTGAAACCTTTCTTTGATCTAAACAGAAGCCTGGGTCCACCCTAGAATGCCAGTCTCTGTCATTTTCACTCTGTGTCATGTATTTACCAGTTTATGGTCTGTCATCCCCTTCTAGTATCTGTTCCTTGGAATTAAAGACTTTGAATGTTTGATATTCGGCTGTAGCTTCAGCACCCCGCAACCCCACCCCACCATCAGAACCTGGCACATAGTAAATAACTATCTGTTGATTTTTTGAGTTAGTTTTGCATTAGAGAACAAAGCAGTAGAAGACCCTGTCAATATAGATAGATAGATAGTCTGAGTATCTTCATTAAATGCTTCTCTGATTAGGAATCCTTTTTAATAAAAATTTAATTTTATACATTGATTTTCTGTTTTTCAGCTGTATTGGGTTAAAATTGACAAAATTATAGTTATGTACATATATATGAAGGATTTCTCCCATCTATTTGACACATTTTCCTCCTCAAATAGCTCTTGGGAGGATCTTAGACCTGTATCAAAGAGCCTGCCTAGAAAGCATGATGTCCACAATCCCCATCACCATTTTCTCCTCTAGTTGATCCTAAGCCACCCTGATGACTTGATCATTCCAAGCATTGCTCTGCTTAAAACTGAGCACTGACTTCCTGTTGCGAGGATCCTCCCAGGTTGGATGACGGCTCTCACTATGATGAAGACCTAGCTATGCTGTGAGATTCTGAGATTTTATTCTCTTTACCCCCAGTCTCATAAGAGGGCTACTACCACACCCTTATCCTAGAGAAAGATACAACCTTTACTACCTGATCATGAGACAAATCTGCCAGACCTTGTAAGTGACATCACTTCAGTCTTCCAAGGCTACTTTGCTATACACACGTCTTTGTAAATATAGCATAGGACACACTTTGTCACAGGTGGAAATATTATGGAGAGACACTCATCTCTCTTTCTACACTTACCTTCCCGAGCTCTTACATTTATCCTATATTACCCCACACGCTTTCCAGTTTCCTCTGTATTGTGTGATTTCCTTGCTCTATGCCTCAGGCATGCATTTCCTTCCAAACTCTCCCAGGTGAAACCTAATCTCATCTTTCAGGTCTATTTTTTTCCTTTAGATATCTGCATGGTCTCCCCATTTGCTTCCTCGGTAGTCTGTGTCCCCTTATTAGTGAAACCTTTCTTTGATCTAAACAGAAGCCTGGGTCCACCCTAGAATGCCAGTCTCTGTCATTTTCACTCTGTGTCATGTATTTACCAGTTTATGGTCTGTCATCCCCTTCTAGTATCTGTTCCTTGGAATTAAAGACTTTGAATGTTTGATATTCGGCTGTAGCTTCAGCACCCCGCAACCCCACCCCACCATCAGAACCTGGCACATAGTAAATAACTATCTGTTGATTTTTTGAGTTAGTTTTGCATTAGAGAACAAAGCAGTAGAAGACCCTGTCAATATAGATAGATAGATAGTCTGAGTATCTTCATTAAATGCTTCTCTGATTAGGAATCCTTTTTAATAAAAATTTAATTTTATACATTGATTTTCTGTTTTTCAGCTGTATTGGGTTAAAATTGACAAAATTATAGTTATGTACATATATATGAAGGATTTCTCCCATCTAATTGACACATTTGTCACCTCAAATATTTTTCTTTTTTTTTTAAATTATTTATTTACTCTGGGTGAGGGTCGAGTTGGGGAGGGAGGGGAGTGGGCAGGCCACTTCTATTGGTCTTTCATTTTCTCTATTTTCATTCGTCTTCGTTCCTTGGCTCCTGTGGGCCTCCCATCGCGGTGGCGTCTGTCACTGCAGAGCACTGGCTCTGGGCGCGTGCACTCCAGAGCTCTGGCTTGGTCGTTCCAGAGCTCCGGCTCGGTGATTGGACACATCAGTCCAGCCGGTCCGTGGCACGTGGGATCTTCCCAGGCCAGGGCTCGAACCGGCGCCCCTTGCACTGCAAGACGGTGTCCTTACCCACTGGACCACCAGGGGAAGCCCTATTTTTCTTTTTTTTCTCTTGTTCAGTGAGAACATTTAAGTTCTGTTCTCTTAACGAACTTTAGTTGTACTCTATAGTGTTATCAACTGTGGTCACTGTGCTGTCCATTAGATCCTCAGATGTTATTCATCTCATGTAATTGTGTTTATTTTAAAGTCATTTTAGGAAGTATTTCACTTTCTCCATGGCTCCTTCCAGGTTTAGAGCCATGGAAATAGTGGAACTTTCATTTAAGATCTTTTCCTTTTTCTCTAGGATGGAGCCTCTTTTTCAGCAGATTAATTCCCTTCTAAGGTTCTTTTTTCTTTTTTGATTAATTAGTAAACATAGCTCTCTAGATGGCTATCACTATAATAAGGAAAGTATTGAAATTCACAAAGCTGCTTTTGAGAAAAAAGAAGGCATTGTGCTTTTAGCCTCAAGGAACGTGAAGGTGAACAGTACCTTAGTGTTAGTCATTCTCAACTTGGTTTTTCACTTCTCTACAGCTTAAATTTGAGCGGTTTCAGAGGACCAACCAGTGTCATGTAGTTTGATGAGATTTAGTGAATGAATGAATAAAATTAAAAGGACAGTGAATTCCAGGTAATTATCGTGATTATTAGCCAATGAGAGTGCACATGGACTTAGGGATGAAGGTTAATAGACTCTACAAAGGCTTTTGTGATTGAAACTGACAGGCATCAAGTGAGACAGGTGTTGTTCAAAAAAAGACATTGATTTGTCCATAAATGGAAATAATCCTTTGCCACTTGAAGATGTGAATGTGATTGAACGATAAGGTGATCTAGGGCTAGTTACTCAATTGGAACTACTGGTGAGTTTGGTAATGAAGGATTCATTGGTGTTTTTCTTCCTGGTGTGGTGAAGGACTGAGGATTCTCCAGAGATGCTGATAACCAGAGAGACCAAAAATGAATCCACAGAGATTATGCCAACATAAGCTGGAAGGATTAGTGTCTAAGGAGAGAATATTTTCTCCATTTTCTAAATTTCTTAATTATCTATTGCTTTATTTTGTAGTAAAGAATATGGAAGGCAATCGCTGGACTATCCCTTTCAGCACATTTAGCTTTGGGGAGAAGGGAAATGTGTTTCTGCCCCTGAAGCATTTTCCAGGTATCCTGGTTGTGAACATCTGGTGAGGGGTCGCTGTACCACACCTGGAATTTAAACTTCTTGTTTTTCACATGATCTGCCTCATTCTGATGGGCTATTTCATGATCCACTGGACTTCCAGAGAGAAGGTTATCTGTTCCCAGTCATCTTTGAATCTTCAGAGCCTGACATAGTTCCTGACAGGCTGGAAACACTCAGTAAACGTAGAAATGAACTGAACCGTTTTAATCAACCGGGGACAGTGGACAAGATGGTGTGTGCTTGTGCAGGATGGCTTTTTCACAGATTAATTCCTTCAAGTTCTTTTTCTTTTTTGATTAATTAGTAAACATAGCTCTCTAGATGGCTATCACTATAATAAGGAAAGTATTGAAATTCACAAAGCTGCTTTTGAGAAAAAAGAAGGCATTGTGCTTTTAGCCTCAAGGAACGTGAAGGTGAACAGTACCTTAGTGTTAGTCATTCTCAACTTGGTTTTCACTTCTCTACAGCTTAAATTTGAGCGGTTTCAGAGGACCAACCAGTGTCATGTAGTTTGATGAGATTTAGTGAATGAATGAATAAAATTAAAAGGACAGTGAATTCCAGGTAATTATCGTGATTATTAGCCAATGAGAGTGCACATGGACTTAGGGATGAAGGTTAATAGACTCTACAAAGGCTTTTGTGATTGAAACTGACAGGCATCAAGTGAGACAGGTGTTGTTCAAAAAAAGACATTGATTTGTCCATAAATGGAAATAATCCTTTGCCACTTGAAGATGTGAATGTGATTGAACGATAAGGTGATCTAGGGCTAGTTACTCAATTGGAACTACTGGTGAGTTTGGTAATGAAGGATTCATTGGTGTTTTTCTTCCTGGTGTGGTGAAGGACTGAGGATTCTCCAGAGATGCTGATAACCAGAGAGACCAAAAATGAATCCACAGAGATTATGCCAACATAAGCTGGAAGGATTAGTGTCTAAGGAGAGAATATTTTCTCCATTTTCTAAATTTCTTAATTATCTATTGCTTTATTTTGTAGTAAAGAATATGGAAGGCAATCGCTGGACTATCCCTTTCAGCACATTTAGCTTTGGGGAGAAGGGAAATGTGTTTCTGCCCCTGAAGCATTTTCCAGGTATCCTGGTTGTGAACATCTGGTGAGGGGTCGCTGTACCACACCTGGAATTTAAACTTCTTGTTTTTCACATGATCTGCCTCATTCTGATGGGCTATTTCATGATCCACTGGACTTCCAGAGAGAAGGTTATCTGTTCCCAGTCATCTTTGAATCTTCAGAGCCTGACATAGTTCCTGACAGGCTGGAAACACTCAGTAAACGTAGAAATGAACTGAACCGTTTTAATCAACCGGGGACAGTGGACAAGATGGTGTGTGCTTGTGCAAATCCTATATATTTGAAGGAAAAGGCAAACCTCATGCATAATGGAGGAAGGGATTAACTTAATCCTTGGATAGAGAAGGAAAGCACATTTAAAAAACAAATGAAATAATAGGATCTAATCCTCACATGTCAGACCACCTGAATGGGTAGATTTCACAGCGGATAAAGGAATTCATATTGGGATTCTTGAAGGCTGTGGACCAGATTATTATTTTGTCATCTTCTAAGGAGGATCAGTGGGTTAGAAGTGGTGTTAAAATTAAAATCGTTTTTTCTTGATTCTCACTCTTGACTTTAATTTCTGCTACATCATTGTTGGTATTTAAGTCCACCAAAAATGTAATAGCCATCAGTGAACGTCAGACTTACATGCTTTTATTGTGTTGAGACTTCTCTTCATGAATCTGCTTATTTAGCTCATGTCTGTCTGCTCTCCAGTAGTTTTTTAATAAATCAATATACTTGAGGTTGACTAAAAAATACTATTTTTTCTATTTCCCTGATTTAATTATTTCAAAGAAATTATTACATCATAAACTATAAATGGGCCAAAGAGTCTAATGATGACACCAGATACATGGTAAGTTTTTATTCAATCATAACATGAAAATTAACTGTGCTTTAAACATAATAGGTACCAGTTATGTGCTGGAGCTGGCTTGAACCAGCTTGTTAGAGCTGATTGTTAGAATTCCAAAATTTTTCCAAGCCAGTTGTTCAACAGATGGTATTTTAAGGTTGGCCTTAGATATCACAGATGTGAGTATTTACACCATAGACATCAGCGGTTGCTACAAATCAAGACTTCCCCACAGGCCCTACCCTGAAAGCCAGTTGTTCAACATTCCAGCTCTTCAATGGTAGTACATCCTAGTCCTATTTTTATTAAATGATTTTTTTTTTAAAGATTTATTTATTTATTTACTCTGGGCGGGGGTCGGGTTGGGGAGAGAGGGGAGTGGGCGGGACACTTCTATTGGTCTTTCATTTTCTCTATTTTCATTCGTCTTCGTTCCTTGGCTCCTGTGGGCTTCCCATCACGGTGACGTCTGTCGTTGCAGAGCACCGGCTCTGGGCGCATGCGCTCCAGAGCTCCGGCTCGGTAATTGGACACATCAGTCCAGCCGCTCTGCGGCACGTGGGATCTTCCCAGGCCAGGGCTCGAACCGGCGCCCCTTGCACTGCAAGGCGGTTTCCCCACCCACTGGACCACCAGGGGAAGCCCTATTAAATGATTTTTAAGTCAAGTATAATGCATTTTGGGCTTCCCCAGTGACTCAGTGCTAAAGAATCCTCCTGCCTATGAAGGAGATGCGCGTTTGATCCCTAGGTCAGGAAGAGCCCCTGGCTAAGGAAATGGCAGCCCAGTCCAGTGTTTCTTGCTGTCTTCACTTTTGTTTTCAATTTCCTAAGAGTAAAGACATACTTTTTTTTTTTTGAAAAATACTTCTAAAAACCACAAATATAATTTTAAGGAAAATTAAATAAATTATAAAACCGAATTGCTTAGCAGATTTTCTTGCCATTAATTTAGATAAAATTTTCATGAAATGAAATTTGTTACACACAAAAATAATTTAAAATGTTAATGCATGATTAAGATAGGAAAACAGGAATTTTCATTTAATTTAAAAATAGTAACTGGCACAGGGTTCTTTTAGGCCCCATGGGACAGCCAGGGAGCTGTGGTAAAGGACTTGGGACATTAAAAAGTAGCGTGGACAAAGAATTGGAAAGTTTATTTTAGAAAGTAGTATTTTAATGGATGGGCTCTAGTAACAGCCAGATTCTCACAGTGCATTTGCTAGAAGCTTTCAGATAAGCATCTTCTCTGTCAGGCCATTAGGGTTTGGAGATAGATTGGCAAATTCTCAGAAAATAATCAGAAACGCTCATGTTTCTTAAGCCACTATCCTTGCCTCACACGGTCAGGCGCAGTACCAAACAACTGGAAATAATATGCTCAGCCTCTTCAAACCAGCATCTTGTAGTCAGCCAGCCCAGACAACAATGGCTTCCTTTTTTCTGCAGGGCTTTGTGACATTTTCTTGGGCTTGCCATTGTCTTTGGAAAGTGGTGTGCAGGCAGATAAGATGGGGAGTGAATGGAAGTTATGAGATAGAGTTTAAAGGGAGAGGGAACAGGCAGAATGGAGTGAGAGGAGATGAGTAAACAGCTAGCAGTCGGATATAATACATGAAACTGCTCCCAGCCCCCCTCCATTTCCAGCCCGAGAATCCTGCCGAATAGACTTTTGAAGACAAGGCCATTTCCCCAGCAGAAGGAGACAGAGAACTGAGTCCTAAGAACTTTGGAAGTGATGGCCACAGATACTGTGACCCCTGGCTGATAAACGCTGGGGAATATTATAGTCGTAAACTTGATTGCCAAGAAGGCTTTTGACCAAAGGAAAAGAGTTGATTTTCCTAAGAGCTCACAACTGATTCTTAGGCCGAAACAAAGGATGACATGTACTACTACTAGTGTCTTGTGCTTGTACATCACTGAATTGAAAGTATAACCTTATTTGTTTTAAGTCTACAAATACCCTGGGAATTGAGTTGAGTGAGACATTTTGCCTTATGTCTCTTAAGGGCCAGAAGCCCACTTCTGTGAGGGAAACACAAGACTGAGAACAGTCTTTATCAGCAAGGGACTATTCTGAGATCAGATAGCTGAAATGTAATTCATATTCTATAAACATACGAAGGTTACTATAAGCAGAATTATTCCACATAATTGACAGGTATGCACTACCATGTGTGTGTATGCTAAGTCACTTCAGTCGTGTCTGACTCTTTGCAACCCCATGGTCCGTAACCTGCCAGGCTTCTCTGTCTATGGGATCTTCCAGGCAAAGAATACTAGAGTTGGTAACTGTGCCCTCCTCCAGGAGATCTTCCCAACCCAGGGATTGAACTGTGGTCTCCTGCATTGGCAGGCAAATTCTATACCATTATAGTGGTGCACCTGGGAAGCTCTGCTCACTACTGTGTGGGCTTCCTTGGTGGCTCAGATGGTATATCCATATAAAAATAGATAGCTAATAAGGACCTCTGTATAAGCCCACTCAGCTTTGCTATCAAACAACTGGAAATAATATGCATCTTGTTTAGTCAGCCAGCCCAGACAACAATGGCTTCCTTTTTTCTGCAGGGCTTTGTGACATTTTCTTGGGCTTGCCATTGTCTTTGGAAAGTGGTGTGCAGGCAGATAAGATGGGGAGTGAATGGAAGTTATGAGATAGAGTTTAAAGGGAGAGGGAACAGGCAGAATGGAGAGGAGATGAGTAAACAGCTAGCAGTCGGATATAATACATGAAACTGCTCCCAGCCCCCCTCCATTTCCAGCCCGAGAATCCTGCCGAATAGACTTTTGAAGACAAGGCCATTTCCCCAGCAGAAGGAGACAGAGAACTGAGTCCTAAGAACTTTGGAAGTGATGGCCACAGATACTGTGACCCCTGGCTGATAAACGCTGGGGAATATTATAGTCGTAAACTTGATTGCCAAGAAGGCTTTTGACCAAAGGAAAAGAGTTGATTTTCCTAAGAGCTCACAACTGATTCTTAGGCCGAAACAAAGGATGACATGTACTACTACTAGTGTCTTGTGCTTGTACATCACTGAACTGAAAGTATAACCTTATTTGTTTTAAGTCTACAAATACCCTGGGAATTGAGTTGAGTGAGACATTTTGCCTTATGTCTCTTAAGGGCCAGAAGCCCACTTCTGTGAGGGAAACACAAGACTGAGAACAGTCTTTATCAGCAAGGGACTATTCTGAGATCAGATAGCTGAAATGTAATTCATATTCTATAAACATACGAAGGTTACTATAAGCAGAATTATTCCACATAATTGACAGGTATGCACTACCATGTGTGTGTATGCTAAGTCACTTCAGTCGTGTCTGACTCTTTGCAACCCCATGGTCCGTAACCTGCCAGGCTTCTCTGTCTATGGGATCTTCCAGGCAAAGAATACTAGAGTTGGTAACTGTGCCCTCCTCCAGGAGATCTTCCCAACCCAGGGATTGAACTGTGGTCTCCTGCATTGGCAGGCAAATTCTATACCATTATAGTGGTGCACCTGGGAAGCTCTGCTCACTACTGTGTGGGCTTCCTTGGTGGCTCAGATGGTATATCCATATAAAAATAGATAGCTAATAAGGACCTCTGTATAGCACAGGAAACCCTACTCAGTACTCTATAATGGCCTGTGTTGGAAAAGATTCTAAAAAAGAACTGATTCACTTGGCTGAACACTGAAAACTTACATAACATTGTAAATCATATGCCAATAAAATTTTTCAAATAGAGTTACTCCACGTAAAGTGAAATCTTACTGACTTCAAGTACATGCTCAAGCCTGGTGATCCACAGAGCATGGGGGTCGCAAAGAGTCGGACATGACTGAGCCACTAATACACACGTTAAGATGTGTAATGTTTTTGGGCTCCCCAAGTGATATAAAACAAATATTTTAGACTTTTTTAGTGGTTTATTTCTTGAACCATAATGTGAAATATTCTTGAGAACTTTATTATTAAAGTCTTCATTCCCTGGTTCATGGTTTCCCATTTTAGCCCATAGTCAGTGCTGAATATATCAGTTGGCTCCATCTGGGCCACCATGGAATATTTAGCCAGAGAAAGCCATGAGGTCAGCAGTGGGCTGGGGTGTAGCTGCCTTGTGGAAACGTCTGTGGTTCTAGCAGTCACCTCCGTGGGTAGATGCAGCTGTCTTTCCGTTCTGACAGCTGATTTTCATGTGTGTGAGCTTTGTTTTTACCTTACTCACCAACCACCATGCTGCCCTCCTAGTGCCGTGTTTATGGGTTTGCAATTTCCAATTTAAATTTCATTCTGGTGGTCTGGTCTCTTTAGTCCCACCTTTTCCCTGAAGTTATGCAATTTCAGCAATTTTAAATTTCAATTCTGGTGGTCTGGGGGTCCACAGGTATGCACTACCATGTGTGTGTATGCTAAGTCACTTCAGTCGTGTCTGACTCTTTGCAACCCCATGGTCCGTAACCTGCCAGGCTTCTCTGTCTATGGGATCTTCCAGGCAAAGAATACTAGAGTTGGTAACTGTGCCCTCCTCCAGGAGATCTTCCCAACCCAGGGATTGAACTGTGGTCTCCTGCATTGGCAGGCAAATTCTATACCATTATAGTGGTGCACCTGGGAAGCTCTGCTCACTACTGTGTGGGCTTCCTTGGTGGCTCAGATGGTATATCCATATAAAAATAGATAGCTAATAAGGACCTCTGTATAGCACAGGAAACCCTACTCAGTACTCTATAATGGCCTGTGTTGGAAAAGATTCTAAAAAAGAACTGATTCACTTGGCTGAACACTGAAAACTTACATAACATTGTAAATCATATGCCAATAAAATTTTTCAAATAGAGTTACTCCACGTAAAGTGAAATCTTACTGACTTCAAGTACATGCTCAAGCCTGGTGATCCACAGAGCATGGGGGTCGCAAAGAGTCGGACATGACTGAGCCACTAATACACACGTTAAGATGTGTAATGTTTTTGGGCTCCCAAGTGATATAAAACAAATATTTTAGACTTTTTTAGTGGTTTATTTCTTGAACCATAATGTGAAATATTCTTGAGAACTTTATTATTAAAGTCTTCATTCCCTGGTTCATGGTTTCCCATTTTAGCCCATAGTCAGTGCTGAATATATCAGTTGGCTCCATCTGGGCCACCATGGAATATTTAGCCAGAGAAAGCCATGAGGTCAGCAGTGGGCTGGGGTGTAGCTGCCTTGTGGAAACGTCTGTGGTTCTAGCAGTCACCTCCGTGGGTAGATGCAGCTGTCTTTCCGTTCTGACAGCTGATTTTCATGTGTGTGAGCTTTGTTTTTACCTTACTCACCAACCACCATGCTGCCCTCCTAGTGCCGTGTTTATGGGTTTGCAATTTCCAATTTAAATTTCATTCTGGTGGTCTGGTCTCTTTAGTCCCACTCCTTTTCCCTGAAGTTAGCTATGGCATATATTTCAAGTCAGGAGTTTCTAAAAATAGGAACTGAAAAATCATGAACTTGAAAGGAATGGGGTCCTCACACACGCCCCTGAGGGCTCCAAGGCTTGGATTTCTCTAAGGAAAATTCGATGCTGCCGCTTTGTAGAAATGTCCCACTTCAGTTTTCTTGCTGTTGCTTGCTTCTCACATGCTCTATTGCTGGCATAGCCATCAGCTCCGAGCAAAAGGGTTAGTGAAATTTCAAGTTGCCTGTTCACTTTTTGACTTCTTTGGGGATGTGATTTATGGATCTGGGTAGGGCCACAAAGTCATGGAAGCATTTTAAGGAATGTGCCAGATTTAGCATTCTCTGTTAAGCCACAGCCATAAAATTACTACTGTTCAGGCACTCTGGCTGCGCATGTTATAATTTGCATTAATTTAGATACTGTTGAATGATTAGAGAACCATAACGTGCCATTGAAATTACTTAGCAATTTGCATCGTGACATTCAAGTTAGTCGCATGTTTCTAGCTAAATGTTAGGCCACAAAAAAGTATGTGTTGGCTTCTGCAAGCTTACCAGCCAGGGAAGGAAAATCATAGGAAAAGAAAGTAAATGTTCGTTCCAGCCAGTTCTAATAAATTATTTTATCAAACCAGTCTTTAGGTTTTTGTAGTAATACTTGAGAAATCTTATTATTTAATGATAAACTTAGAGTTTATTTTTTAAAAGGCCACACTGCAAAATGGAAGCTAATCATCTCTTTTAGAAATGAGCCATAAATTGGCCTAAACTGTGCTTAAAGAAAGGCCCATTGCAGACAATGAACTTATTACTTTTGATGAAAACTTAGAGCAGGCCATGGAATATTTAGCCAGAGAAAGCCATGAGGTCAGCAGTGGGCTGGGGTGTAGCTGCCTTGTGGAAACGTCTGTGGTTCTAGCAGTCACCTCCGTGGGTAGATGCAGCTGTCTTTCCGTTCTGACAGCTGATTTTCATGTGTGTGAGCTTTGTTTTTACCTTACTCACCAACCACCATGCTGCCCTCCTAGTGCCGTGTTTATGGGTTTGCAATTTCCAATTTAAATTTCATTCTGGTGGTCTGGTCTCTTTAGTCCCACTCCTTTTCCCTGAAGTTAGCTATGGCATATATTTCAAGTCAGGAGTTTCTAAAAATAGGAACTGAAAAATCATGAACTTGAAAGGAATGGGGTCCTCACACACGCCCCTGAGGGCTCCAAGGCTTGGATTTCTCTAAGGAAAATTCGATGCTGCCGCTTTGTAGAAATGTCCCACTTCAGTTTTCTTGCTGTTGCTTGCTTCTCACATGCTCTATTGCTGGCATAGCCATCAGCTCCGAGCAAAAGGGTTAGTGAAATTTCAAGTTGCCTGTTCACTTTTTGACTTCTTTGGGGATGTGATTTATGGATCTGGGTAGGGCCACAAAGTCATGGAAGCATTTTAAGGAATGTGCCAGATTTAGCATTCTCTGTTAAGCCACAGCCATAAAATTACTACTGTTCAGGCACTCTGGCTGCGCATGTTATAATTTGCATTAATTTAGATACTGTTGAATGATTAGAGAACCATAACGTGCCATTGAAATTACTTAGCAATTTGCATCGTGACATTCAAGTTAGTCGCATGTTTCTAGCTAAATGTTAGGCCACAAAAAAGTATGTGTTGGCTTCTGCAAGCTTACCAGCCAGGGAAGGAAAATCATAGGAAAAGAAAGTAAATGTTCGTTCCAGCCAGTTCTAATAAATTATTTTATCAAACCAGTCTTTAGGTTTTTGTAGTAATACTTGAGAAATCTTATTATTTAATGATAAACTTAGAGTTTATTTTTTAAAAGGCCACACTGCAAAATGGAAGCTAATCATCTCTTTTAGAAATGAGCCATAAATTGGCCTAAACTGTGCTAAGAAAGCAGACATTTCCAGTTATTTTAATAGACATTTACTAGGCTCCTTGATTGAGCACTGTACTTAACTCTGAGGAACAAGTATGTGATTAGAAAAGTTTAAAACTGAAATATGCAAAGTCTGATTTTTGACTGGAAAGATTTATACTTCATTGAAGTCATTTAAACTTACATTTTTGTCATTAATTTACTTGATTTTTTTCTTTAATTTTTTTCTAAAAATACATATATATACATATATGTGTGTGTGTGTGTGTGTGTGTGTGTGTGTCTACTAAAATACTTACATTGGTATCTGTCATCTGCTTGGAAATGCATCAAAAAGGAAGACAAATCTTGAGAAGATAGAGCAATGGACAGATAGATATAACTTCATGAAACAATACAGGTACTTAGGAATCAAAGAGTAGTATAATATTTATTACAAAGCAGAGGGTTTGTTTGTTAATCTGACCTATCCATGCAAGTCCTGTTCCTTAGGCTTTCATTTTTTTAAAGCTCTTTACCTCCATAAACTTTAAAAATAGGTTTATTTTGCTATTCCTTGACTGATCTTCCTTTTTGTTGTTGTCATTCAGTCACCAAGTTGTGGTCGACTCTTTTCAACCCCATGCACTTCAGCATGCCAGGCTTCCCTGTCCTTCACCATCTCCTGGAGTTTGCTCAAACTCATATCCGTTGAGTCAGTGATGCCATCCAACCATCTCATCCTCTGTTGCCCACTTCTTTCCTGCCCTCAATTTCCGGTTTTGAGTCAGTGATGCCAGTCATTAATTTAGATACTGTTGAATGATTAGAGAACCATAACGTGCCATTGAAATTACTTAGCAATTTGCATCGTGACATTCAAGTTAGTCGCATGTTTCTAGCTAAATGTTAGGCCACAAAAAAGTATGTGTTGGCTTCTGCAAGCTTACCAGCCAGGGAAGGAAAATCATAGGAAAAGAAAGTAAATGTTCGTTCCAGCCAGTTCTAATAAATTATTTTATCAAACCAGTCTTTAGGTTTTTGTAGTAATACTTGAGAAATCTTATTATTTAATGATAAACTTAGAGTTTATTTTTTAAAAGGCCACACTGCAAAATGGAAGCTAATCATCTCTTTTAGAAATGAGCCATAAATTGGCCTAAACTGTGCTAAGAAAGCAGACATTTCCAGTTATTTTAATAGACATTTACTAGGCTCCTTGATTGAGCACTGTACTTAACTCTGAGGAACAAGTATGTGATTAGAAAAGTTTAAAACTGAAATATGCAAAGTCTGATTTTTGACTGGAAAGATTTATACTTCATTGAAGTCATTTAAACTTACATTTTTGTCATTAATTTACTTGATTTTTTTCTTTAATTTTTTTCTAAAAATACATATATATACATATATGTGTGTGTGTGTGTGTGTGTGTGTGTGTGTCTACTAAAATACTTACATTGGTATCTGTCATCTGCTTGGAAATGCATCAAAAAGGAAGACAAATCTTGAGAAGATAGAGCAATGGACAGATAGATATAACTTCATGAAACAATACAGGTACTTAGGAATCAAAGAGTAGTATAATATTTATTACAAAGCAGAGGGTTTGTTTGTTAATCTGACCTATCCATGCAAGTCCTGTTCCTTAGGCTTTCATTTTTTTAAAGCTCTTTACCTCCATAAACTTTAAAAATAGGTTTATTTTGCTATTCCTTGACTGATCTTCCTTTTTGTTGTTGTCATTCAGTCACCAAGTTGTGGTCGACTCTTTTCAACCCCATGCACTTCAGCATGCCAGGCTTCCCTGTCCTTCACCATCTCCTGGAGTTTGCTCAAACTCATATCCGTTGAGTCAGTGATGCCATCCAACCATCTCATCCTCTGTTGCCCACTTCTTTCCTGCCCTCAATCTTTCCCAGCATTAGAGGCTTTTCCGGTGAGTCAGCTCTTTGCATCAGGTGGTCATACTATTGGAGCTTCAGCTTCAGCATCAGTCCTTCCAGTGAATATTCAGGGTTGATTTTTTTTAGGATTGACTGGTTTGATCTCCTTGCAGTTCAAGGGGCTCTCAGGAGTCTTCTTCAGCACCACAGTTTGAAAGTGTCAATCCTGGGGCTTCCCCTGGTGGTCCAGTGGATAAGGACACCGCCTTGCAGTGCAAGGGGTGCCGGTTCGATCCCTGGCCTGGGAAGATCCCACGTGCCGCGGAGCGGCTGCACAGATGTGTCCAATCACCGAGCCGGAGCTCTGGAGCGCATGCGCCCAGAGCTGGCGCTCCGCGACAACAGACGCCACCGCGATGGGAGGCCCGCAGGAGCCAAAGAACAAAGACGGATGTAAATAGAGAAATGAAAGACCAATAGAAGTGCCCCTTCCTCCCCAACCAGACCCCCGCCCAAAATAAATAAATAAATAAATGAATCTTAAAAAAAGAAAAAGGAAGTGTCAATCCTTTGGCTCTCAGCCTTCTTTATGGTCCAACTCTCACATCCATAAATGACTACTGGAAAAAATCATAGCTTTGACTGCACAGACTTTGTCAACAAACTGAAATCTCTGCTTTTTAATACATTGTCTAGGTTTGTCATAGCTATTCTTCCAAGGAGCGTCTTTTAATTTTGTGTCTGCAGTCATCATCCCCATTGGTTTTTTTTTTTCTTTTCTTTTTTTTTGGCCACTTCTATTGCTCTTTCATTTATTTGTCTGCATCCATATTTGTTCTTTGACCTATGTGGGCCTCCCATGACAGTGGACTCTCTTGTCGCAGAGTGTCAGCTCTGGGCAGAGCTCCGGCTTGGTAGTTGGACACATCATTCCAGCTGTTCTGCAGCATGTGGGATCTTCCCAGGTCAGGGATCGAACCAGCACCCTCTGCACTGCAAAGCGGTGTCCTTATCCACTGGATCACCAGGGAAGCCACCCATTGATTTTTGTAGCCCAAGAAAATGTATTCTGACACTGTTTCTACATCTTCTCCATCTCTTTGCTGTGAAGTGATAGGACCACATGCCATGATTTTCTTTTTTTGAATGTTGAGTTTTAAGCCAGCTTTTTGACATGTCTTCTTGCACTTCTGTCAAGAGACCACTAGAAACTGTGAAATGTTCCCACAGGTGAGTTTATATAAACTTGCATTGTAGGGAATGTATTTAAGTGTAGGTGTGTGGAGGGGGTGGAGTGGGAAAATTTCTGTGAAAAAACGCAATGGCTACAGAGACTGAACATAGTGTTCAAAATACTTGGGCATCTAGAATAAAATATAACACTATTTTAAATATTCTGGAATTTAAGGTAAAGCAGCTTAATACGTTTAATTTTCTTTTGTTTTTAAAGTGCAGTGAATGGACATGACAAAGCAGTCTTAAGTCTGTTGCACATGAAACAACTTCTCTAAAGGAGATGGGGGAAGCAGGGTTGCCCTAAGTGACTTTGGGAATCAATGGAGTCTGAGATTGAAGGCAAAAGAAGCTGCACATACCACTGTCCTGTAGTTAATGTAAGTGTTTCCCATAGGGATATAGGTCAACAATTCTGATACACCTACGGATATATTCCCGAGCTCAACAGTTAGGCAAATGGATAGCCAGTGATAGGAGCCAGCTTTCTCACTGTTGGACTAGAATTTTACGTATTATACCAGCAAAGAAGACAACCCACATGGTTATGGATTAGAGCTGGAGACATCAGTGTAACTCGTGTTGAACTTAATATAGATGCAGATGGGTATATATATTTATAGATGTGTGGACTTAGATGGGTTAGAACACATCTATGTACTTCCTTGCTCTATAACTGAGAAGGTTTAAAGTGGGCCTCCCATGACAGTGGACTCTCTTGTCGCAGAGTGTCAGCTCTGGGCAGAGCTCCGGCTTGGTAGTTGGACACATCATTCCAGCTGTTCTGCAGCATGTGGGATCTTCCCAGGTCAGGGATCGAACCAGCACCCTCTGCACTGCAAAGCGGTGTCCTTATCCACTGGATCACCAGGGAAGCCACCCATTGATTTTTGTAGCCCAAGAAAATGTATTCTGACACTGTTTCTACATCTTCTCCATCTCTTTGCTGTGAAGTGATAGGACCACATGCCATGATTTTCTTTTTTTGAATGTTGAGTTTTAAGCCAGCTTTTTGACATGTCTTCTTGCACTTCTGTCAAGAGACCACTAGAAACTGTGAAATGTTCCCACAGGTGAGTTTATATAAACTTGCATTGTAGGGAATGTATTTAAGTGTAGGTGTGTGGAGGGGGTGGAGTGGGAAAATTTCTGTGAAAAAACGCAATGGCTACAGAGACTGAACATAGTGTTCAAAATACTTGGGCATCTAGAATAAAATATAACACTATTTTAAATATTCTGGAATTTAAGGTAAAGCAGCTTAATACGTTTAATTTTCTTTTGTTTTTAAAGTGCAGTGAATGGACATGACAAAGCAGTCTTAAGTCTGTTGCACATGAAACAACTTCTCTAAAGGAGATGGGGGAAGCAGGGTTGCCCTAAGTGACTTTGGGAATCAATGGAGTCTGAGATTGAAGGCAAAAGAAGCTGCACATACCACTGTCCTGTAGTTAATGTAAGTGTTTCCCATAGGGATATAGGTCAACAATTCTGATACACCTACGGATATATTCCCGAGCTCAACAGTTAGGCAAATGGATAGCCAGTGATAGGAGCCAGCTTTCTCACTGTTGGACTAGAATTTTACGTATTATACCAGCAAAGAAGACAACCCACATGGTTATGGATTAGAGCTGGAGACATCAGTGTAACTCGTGTTGAACTTAATATAGATGCAGATGGGTATATATATTTATAGATGTGTGGACTTAGATGGGTTAGAACACATCTATGTACTTCCTTGCTCTATAACTGAGAAGGTTTAAAGCAACAACAATCCAATAGCCATGATGCATCTAGTGCCCAGATCTTGTTTTGAATGCCATTCTCTGATAAAAGGAAATAGGGATCCTTGGAAAATGGCTTATTCTAAGACTGGAGCAGGAAATATATATATATAGATAGAGAGAAAGCCTGGAGTACCTTGTATTGCTAGAAAGTAAGGCAGTGCTCCAAAAAACGAAACAGACGCTCCCCCAATGACAGAGGTAGGTCATAGGAACACAGGAGCCCACTGAAAGAGCTCCCAGGGGGCCCAAATTAGATCACTTTTGAGCAATGCATTCAATACAGTGGTTCAGTTCAGTTCAGTTGCTCATTCGTGTCCGACTCTTTGAGACCCCAAGGACTGCAGTACGCCAGGCTCCCCTGTCCTTCACCATCTCTCGGAGCTTGCTCAAACTCTTGTCCGTTGACTCAGGGATGCCATACAACCATCTCATTCTCTGTCGTCCCATTCTTTTGCCTTCTATTTTTTTCCCAACATCAGGGTCTTTCCCAGTGAGTCATCTTTTCACATCAGGTGGCCCAAGTATTGGAGCTTCAGCTTCAGCATCAGTCCTTCCAATGAATATTCAGGGTTGATTTCCTTTAGGATTGATTGGTTTGATCTCCTTGCAGTCCGAGCGACTCTCAAGAACCTTCTCTTATGGTATCGGGTTGTCATCTGAGGTACAAAGTGAATGAGTCCACAGTGATATAAATAACTCATTGCATAAATAAATAATGGGTTAATGTAAGTGTTTCCCATAGGGATATAGGTCAACAATTCTGATACACCTACGGATATATTCCCGAGCTCAACAGTTAGGCAAATGGATAGCCAGTGATAGGAGCCAGCTTTCTCACTGTTGGACTAGAATTTTACGTATTATACCAGCAAAGAAGACAACCCACATGGTTATGGATTAGAGCTGGAGACATCAGTGTAACTCGTGTTGAACTTAATATAGATGCAGATGGGTATATATATTTATAGATGTGTGGACTTAGATGGGTTAGAACACATCTATGTACTTCCTTGCTCTATAACTGAGAAGGTTTAAAGCAACAACAATCCAATAGCCATGATGCATCTAGTGCCCAGATCTTGTTTTGAATGCCATTCTCTGATAAAAGGAAATAGGGATCCTTGGAAAAATGGCTTATTCTAAGACTGGAGCAGGAAATATATATATATAGATAGAGAGAAAGCCTGGAGTACCTTGTATTGCTAGAAAGTAAGGCAGTGCTCCAAAAAACGAAACAGACGCTCCCCCAATGACAGAGGTAGGTCATAGGAACACAGGAGCCCACTGAAAGAGCTCCCAGGGGCCAAGTTAGATCACTTTTGAGCAATGCATTCAATACAGTGGTTCAGTTCAGTTCAGTTGCTCATTCGTGTCCGACTCTTTGAGACCCCAAGGACTGCAGTACGCCAGGCTCCCCTGTCCTTCACCATCTCTCGGAGCTTGCTCAAACTCTTGTCCGTTGACTCAGGGATGCCATACAACCATCTCATTCTCTGTCGTCCCATTCTTTTGCCTTCTATTTTTTTCCCAACATCAGGGTCTTTCCCAGTGAGTCATCTTTTCACATCAGGTGGCCCAAGTATTGGAGCTTCAGCTTCAGCATCAGTCCTTCCAATGAATATTCAGGGTTGATTTCCTTTAGGATTGATTGGTTTGATCTCCTTGCAGTCCGAGCGACTCTCAAGAACCTTCTCTTATGGTATCGGGTTGTCATCTGAGGTACAAAGTGAATGAGTCCACAGTGATATAAATAACTCATTGCATAAATAAATAAATGAGGGAGAAAGGATGACGCTTCCATGCAAAAGAATTTTGAAAGATTTGTAGATATTCTGCCTTCAAGGAGATGGAGCCTAAGACCGCGGTTCTTCCGTGTGGGCTGTGCATAGTGACTTCCTTCCACAGGGGATAGCACGGGAAGGAGAATAAAAGCTGAACTATATGGTTAAAAATATTGGCTCATTCATTACTACATAATGCAGGGCAAAATACTAATACTATTGTAAGATATTAATAATCAAACAAACTGGCAGTGGAATACATAGGAGCTCTGTGTACTGTCTTTGCGTTTTCTGTAAATCTAAAACTATTCTAAAAATGAAGTTTGCTTTTTGCTTTTTCTGAAGATGGATGATTGAGTCGTCATGGCAAACATCAAACCAATCAATAAGAGCTACGTATATTTAGTTTACGGGACTGTCTCATTTAAAATTAGAAAAAACCTGTGGAAGAACATTGAGGAAACCCCACCTAGAAATATCCCATTGATTCCAGTAGGTGGGAATCCATTCTAGATACGATTTACATGCTGAAAGTTCTTTATGTTATATAAATGTCTGTTACTTAATGGGACCATCTCAAGTTTTAAATTTAGGGCAAGCAATGTCTGCATTATTAGACATTATTGAGTTCAGAAGACATTGAGTGCATGATTCAGTCCAAGCAGCAGCGTATTTATGGCTCTTAGTCATACCTTCCGGATTCTGTGATAAAAGTAGGTCTTTCTCTCACTGAATCAAAGATTGTTTTTTGGCCCTGTAACTTGTTTTGAAGCTGGAAGGTGTGTGCATTTGTGTGTGTGTGTGTGTGTGTGTGTACATATGTGTGTACACACATACATGCAAACCATTTTACCAAGAAAACAAAACATTTTACCAAGAAAATTGACAGAAATGTAAATTAAAAAGGAATTTTGAAAGACAGTGTTTGCCCTCCTGGTTTAGCTTTAGAAGAAAGCAGTGCTGGAAAAAAAAAATCACCAATGTTCACACATTTTGAAGAGTGTGAATTTTATTCACCAATTTACTTTTTTTACCAGAGGCCAGCTGCTGCCTTTGGATGAGTGCAGCATTTCCACCAGAATCGTCTCCGGCTCAGTAGAGCTGTCGTGCCAGAAGAATTCCAACCAGATTATGTCCTTTGATTTTCACAGATTTTCTTCAGAAGATCTGGCAATGGGCTGCGTCTTCACACTTCAGAAATATGCGGTTGGCGGGGAGTTATTTCTGGAGGTTTCTTTTAAAGCCTTATGTGTTTGTGAGATTCTCTGTGTTCCTAAATCAATTCCCTAGTCATTCTTCACCTGAAGTGATATGTATATCTATATATACATATATATAGACATATATATTTTTTTTTAACTAAGTCACTTTTCAAGTTGAAAACTGCATTTTCTAGAACATCTGAAAAGAGTTCTCTCTCTGGGCATCCTGACTAATGACTGCTCAGTTATGTAGACTACCTTCTTCTTTCATAGAATATGGTGTGGTGAATCATAAAATGGTGGAAATGAATTCTGCCCCTAGGAGGTTGCTTCCTTAAACAGGTGACTGAGATTTTTCACTCTGGAGATTGCAAAGTGGAAGAACATTGAGGAAACCCCACCTAGAAATATCCCATTGATTCCAGTAGGTGGAATCCATTCTAGATACGATTTACATGCTGAAAGTTCTTTATGTTATATAAATGTCTGTTACTTAATGGGACCATCTCAAGTTTTAAATTTAGGGCAAGCAATGTCTGCATTATTAGACATTATTGAGTTCAGAAGACATTGAGTGCATGATTCAGTCCAAGCAGCAGCGTATTTATGGCTCTTAGTCATACCTTCCGGATTCTGTGATAAAAGTAGGTCTTTCTCTCACTGAATCAAAGATTGTTTTTTGGCCCTGTAACTTGTTTTGAAGCTGGAAGGTGTGTGCATTTGTGTGTGTGTGTGTGTGTGTGTGTACATATGTGTGTACACACATACATGCAAACCATTTTACCAAGAAAACAAAACATTTTACCAAGAAAATTGACAGAAATGTAAATTAAAAAGGAATTTTGAAAGACAGTGTTTGCCCTCCTGGTTTAGCTTTAGAAGAAAGCAGTGCTGGAAAAAAAAAATCACCAATGTTCACACATTTTGAAGAGTGTGAATTTTATTCACCAATTTACTTTTTTTACCAGAGGCCAGCTGCTGCCTTTGGATGAGTGCAGCATTTCCACCAGAATCGTCTCCGGCTCAGTAGAGCTGTCGTGCCAGAAGAATTCCAACCAGATTATGTCCTTTGATTTTCACAGATTTTCTTCAGAAGATCTGGCAATGGGCTGCGTCTTCACACTTCAGAAATATGCGGTTGGCGGGGAGTTATTTCTGGAGGTTTCTTTTAAAGCCTTATGTGTTTGTGAGATTCTCTGTGTTCCTAAATCAATTCCCTAGTCATTCTTCACCTGAAGTGATATGTATATCTATATATACATATATATAGACATATATATTTTTTTTTAACTAAGTCACTTTTCAAGTTGAAAACTGCATTTTCTAGAACATCTGAAAAGAGTTCTCTCTCTGGGCATCCTGACTAATGACTGCTCAGTTATGTAGACTACCTTCTTCTTTCATAGAATATGGTGTGGTGAATCATAAAATGGTGGAAATGAATTCTGCCCCTAGGAGGTTGCTTCCTTAAACAGGTGACTGAGATTTTTCACTCTGGAGCTAGAGGCCTTTCATTCAAACCTCAGACCTACCACATGCTGCTCATGGGAACTTGGGTGTCTTCCCCGTAACTTCTCCCACCCCCGTTTCCTCATCTGCAGAGTGAAAAGGAAAGAAGAGTGTCTAATGCATGGAGGGGCTTTTAGTATTAAGCGAGATAAGTGTGTACCATGTTTGTCATAGGACATAGTAAAAAGTAAGTGAATGTCAGCTGTGTTCACTATCATGACATTTATATCAATAGAAAGCATGCCAGGACCTCCCTGAATAGTGTCACCAAGTGTATGACTTCTAAACGACCAACTGTGCATCCATTGCTTAAGAACACGTGAGGAGGGGCTTCCCCTGGTGGTCCAGTGGGTAAGGACACCGCCTTGCAGTGCAAGGGGTGCCGGTTCGAGCCCTGGCCTGGGAAGATCCCACGTGCTGCAGAGAGGCTGGACTGATGTGTCCAATTACCGAGCTGGAGCTCTGGAGCGCATGCGCCCAGAGCTGGCGCTCTGCAACGACAGACGCCACCACGATGGGAGGCCCACAGGAGCCAAAGAACAAAGATGGATGAACATAGGGAAACAAAAGACCAATAGAAGTGGCCTGCCTGCTCCCCTCCCTCCCCAACCCTACCCCCGCCCAAAATAAATAAATAAATAAATAAAAATAAATCTTTAAACAAACAAACAAAGAACACGTGAGGACCCCCTCTGAGAATGATTAAAAGAAAAACTGTGTCCCAGGAAATGCCGGTGCTTTTTTGGATCGTGAACAAGAAAGCTGTGTCCCGTGAGCTTCAGTATTCCTTTCCCTTGCCTCTCTTCTCTGACCAGAGCTGTGCTCTAGATTTCCAAAAAGTCATTCTTCACCTGAAGTGATATGTATATCTATATATACATATATATAGACATATATATTTTTTTTTAACTAAGTCACTTTTCAAGTTGAAAACTGCATTTTCTAGAACATCTGAAAAGAGTTCTCTCTCTGGGCATCCTGACTAATGACTGCTCAGTTATGTAGACTACCTTCTTCTTTCATAGAATATGGTGTGGTGAATCATAAAATGGTGGAAATGAATTCTGCCCCTAGGAGGTTGCTTCCTTAAACAGGTGACTGAGATTTTTCACTCTGGAGCTAGAGGCCTTTCATTCAAACCTCAGACCTACCACATGCTGCTCATGGGAACTTGGGTGTCTTCCCCGTAACTTCTCCCACCCCCGTTTCCTCATCTGCAGAGTGAAAAGGAAAGAAGAGTGTCTAATGCATGGAGGGGCTTTTAGTATTAAGCGAGATAAGTGTGTACCATGTTTGTCATAGGACATAGTAAAAAGTAAGTGAATGTCAGCTGTGTTCACTATCATGACATTTATATCAATAGAAAGCATGCCAGGACCTCCCTGAATAGTGTCACCAAGTGTATGACTTCTAAACGACCAACTGTGCATCCATTGCTTAAGAACACGTGAGGAGGGGCTTCCCCTGGTGGTCCAGTGGGTAAGGACACCGCCTTGCAGTGCAAGGGGTGCCGGTTCGAGCCCTGGCCTGGGAAGATCCCACGTGCTGCAGAGAGGCTGGACTGATGTGTCCAATTACCGAGCTGGAGCTCTGGAGCGCATGCGCCCAGAGCTGGCGCTCTGCAACGACAGACGCCACCACGATGGGAGGCCCACAGGAGCCAAAGAACAAAGATGGATGAACATAGGGAAACAAAAGACCAATAGAAGTGGCCTGCCTGCTCCCCTCCCTCCCCAACCCTACCCCCGCCCAAAATAAATAAATAAATAAATAAAAATAAATCTTTAAACAAACAAACAAAGAACACGTGAGGACCCCCTCTGAGAATGATTAAAAGAAAAACTGTGTCCCAGGAAATGCCGGTGCTTTTTTGGATCGTGACGAACAAGAAAGCTGTGTCCCGTGAGCTTCAGTATTCCTTTCCCTTGCCTCTCTTCTCTGACCAGAGCTGTGCTCTAGAGCTCTTGTCCCTGGACTTGGATCTTGGGATTCTCTCCCTCATTCCTTTACCCACTCAGCACACAGGATGGAATGACTCACCCATCCCCTGGCTCCAGAGCCAGCCTCAGGGAGCAGGAGTGCAGCCATGGTATCCCCCACATCTGCTTGGCTCTGGCCCTCTGTGCTTGGAGCCCATCTCCACCTCTCTGAGCCACACCTGTCACTTAGGACCCCAGCTCAGCAAGCAGGGTAACCTTGGACAAGCACTGAGTTTCTCTGGGACCGGGCTTCCTCTGTTAAGATGAGAAAGCTACAAGAGAGGATGTGGTGTTTTTTTTTCCCTCTCCCTCACCCTCTCAGACGCAGTCAACGATTGGACTTAATTAAGTAAAAATAAATGAGAAAATTAGCCACATTCAAGAGACTTTTTTGTCCATGAAAACGTCCTTTCTCTGCTACCCCTGACTATAGGTCACTCTGTCTTGTAACTCAGTGAATTTGTGACACACAATTTTGTACCTTCAGTATGTGTTTAAGTTCTCTAGTTGTTTCATGAGTATAACCTATAGTTCCTTAGCAACACTGGACTTGTGTGTGATAATACTGTTTGTTTAGTCCCCTAAGGAAACTTAACAAAAGTTATGTCCAAAATGAGCTTACAACTCACTCAAATTGTTATCCTATAGTATGTATTACTTAGCATGTATGGCTTCTGGTAGTTTAACATGTATAAGGAAATGTTATTTTATATATACACACACATACATAACCCTTTTTGTCTCTGAGGCTTATAAAATATAAGGAGTCATTGTTATAATCTATAGCAGATGGTAGGGTAATGTTATGGAGAAACTCGAGATATTGTTAGATATGCCATTCAAGAATTCCAACAAGTATATTCATGAAAATAGTATCTATTTTATAATCTTGATATTTTTATATGTGTCAGCATATGGCCAAGAAAAGATTCATAGCTTTTCTTTTTTAAAAGTATTTGTTTATTTGACCACTCCGGGTCTTAGTTTGAGCATGTGGAATCTAGTTGCCTGACCGGGGATCAAACCTGGACTCCTTGCTTTGAGAGTGTGGAGTCAGCCTCTGAACCACCAGAAAAGTCCCAGTTTATAGCTTTTCTATCACTTTTATGTGGCACCTAACTCAGATTTCCCTAAAATCTGTACTGACTGTAACTTCTTTTCTAGAAGTTAAGTGTCAGTGGCATAGCTACCCAATTTCCTTTTGACAATCAAAATGCAAAAGCACAGATTGAATATTTGAGAAATAGTTAGATTCAGTCTTTAAATTGCTTGGGCCCCCGTGACTACTTAATAGCCATATCAATGGAAAATGCTGGGACAGGAAGAGCAGCATAGCTTAAAATAAGCCATTTTATCAGGAGTTTCATGTGTGGTTATGGTGAGTGTAGTTAAGATTGAGGTTTCGGTCCTAAATTGAATTTTCCATCTTGGGAGGTTGATAGAGATCCAAAAAGATTATTCAAAATGTGATTTTAAAAACATTGTCAAGGGGATATTATTAGAAAAGGAGGGAGGGGCAGAGATCTGGGGGGATTTGAGTAGAGAGAAAGTCTGGAAAGGAAGAGAAGAAAGGAAACATAGTGAATTACAAGCGTAGTGACAGAGACTGAGAGACAGAAAGAGGTAGAAAGGGAGATGAGAGAGTGCCAGTGCTGGACAGAGAGAAAGAGAGAGAAAAGATGGACAGATGGAGAGGATAAGAACAAGAGAGAGGGAGGGAGCTAGATTCACACAGTGAGAAACACAGCAAAGACCAGGAGTCAGGGACATGGGCAG
Source organism: Tragulus kanchil (assembly GCA_022376925.1). Taxonomy (NCBI): domain Eukaryota; kingdom Metazoa; phylum Chordata; class Mammalia; order Artiodactyla; family Tragulidae; genus Tragulus; species Tragulus kanchil. The sequence goes on along the minus strand of JAIOJX010000003.1, from coordinate 66,634,796 downwards.
ACAAAGGTGGCAGGGATTTGCACTGCTGTGTGATGCGTGGCTGATCTTTTTTGTTTGTTTGTTTTTTTAAAATTTTGGCCTCCTTACTGGTTTTATCATTCATTTATTTTCACACATCTTTATTCTTTGCCCTGTGTGGGCCTCCTATCACAGTGGCCTCTCTCGTTGCAGAGCACCGGCCCTGGACGCATGTGCCCCAGAGTCCCGGCTCGCAATTAGACACACCGGTTCAAGCCACTCCGCAGCACATGGGGTCCTCCCGGGCCAGGGATCGAACTGGCGCCCCTTGCACTGCAGGGCAGACTCTACGCACTGGACTGCCAGGAAAGCCCCTGGCTGATATTTTTATGGTCAGAAGGGAGAGTGGCCTTCAGCTAAACATGAAGCTTCAGTCATTTGAAGCCCGACTCAAAATATGCTGCACATGTGATCTTCCTCACATGTCTGGGCTTTTTTGCCCTTCCAGCTGGCAACTTCCCCATCTCCCACTTCCTGTCTGTGTACCTTACCAACTCCCTTTCAGTTCAGATGGCAAGTGGCAGTGCTATGCCGGAATCCCCTCTCCCTGGCTGATGGCAAACTTGTAAAAATATTGCATGTGGATTGTTAAACTGTGAGTGGCTTGGAATCGGCCATGACGGGAATATTTACACTTTGGAAACTGATAAATGAGAGCTTTGTTTTTCTTTCTTTTTTTCCCTGCCCCACCAGAGGGCCAGTTAATCAGCATACCACTGAGAGAGGAAGCTTGCCAGTCAAGAACTTGCCTGAAACTCATTTTGTTTTCCTACTCATTCGTACATGTAATTGATGTTGTGACTTAGATTCTTCAAGATTTAGGGCATAGAGTGATCATTGGGCCAGTTTTACAATTTTAAGCAGTATATCAATCCCAGGCTCAAACATCCACATTGAATATTTAACAGGAAAGACATATGTACCTTCACTTCCAGAAAACCTCCTCAAGGAAAACTGGATCAATTGAGAACTGACTTTTGTTACTTCAGAAATAAAAGTTAAGGCACGAGAAAAGAATATTCTCCAAGAGTTGTTCATATGTATTTGGGTGTGCCGGTATGTTTAGTATCTGGGTATGGCAGTGGTATAGCAAGCAGGTGCATGCACATGTATATAAATTCACATATACATTAAATAAGTGTATTTTTAATATGTAAATTATGCTTCGAACCAAAAAAGGACTTATTAGCATTTACATCAAACTCAAAATGTCAGATTTAATAGGCAATAATTTAAAATCTTTGAAAATTACTGTTGACTCAATTTGGGGTAAAAACCACCAAGAAGTTTCTATTAGTCTTATTTCCATTTGTTTGTTTTCACTCTCACAGTTGCATTTCTTTTTAGATAGGCATTTGATTGATTTTGAGTTTTATTATATTTATGACTTTGATGATAAAATTTTAAGTTGATTTTAAACTCTCTTGTTCACTAGTGAGCATGCCTGGACCCTCACATTCACCTCCTGGTTTTCTGCTTTTTCGATCATATCTCAGAGATTTAAAGGATGGCCAGTTGCCCATTTTATTGAGCTTATATTATTTTTAGGAAGTGTTTATATTCAGTAGATGTTTTATATTGTATTTTATTGGTTTACATTTATTTTCAAATCTTTTTACAATTTATTTTTAAATCTTTAAAAAAAAGTTTTTGGTTTTTTTTTTTTTTAATTTGGCCTCTTTTATTGCTTTTTTTAAATTTATTTATTTTCATACATCTTTATTCTTTGGCCTGTGTGGGCCTCCCGTTGCAGTGGCCTCTCTCACTGCAGAGCACCAGACTCTGGGCGCATGCGCTCCAGAGCGCTGACTCGCAATTGGACACACCTGTCCAGCCGCTCCACAGCATGTGGGATCTTCCTTGGGCCAGGGATCGAACCAGCACCCCTTGCACTGCAAGGCGGACTCTACCCACTGGACCACCAGGGAAGCCCTAAAATATATTTTTTAATTTTTAAAGGTTTGATTTTTAAAATTGTATTGGAGTATAGTTGCATTACAATATTGTGTTAGTTTCTGCTGTATAGCAGAGTGAATCAGCTGGACCATGCATGTATCCCCTTTTTTTTGTATTTCCTTTCCATTTATGTCCCCACAGAGCACTGAGTAGAGTTCCCAGAGCTATACAGTAGTTTCTTACTGGTTATCTGTTTTATACATAGTATCAGTAGTGTTTATATTATCAATCCTGATCTCCCAGTTCGTACCACCCCAGCTCCCACCTTGGTATCCGCACGTGATGTTTAAAATAGAACTTACAGTGACTGACTGCTGACTCTCACAGGCTCTTCTATATTTATCTTTCTAATACTTCACAGCAATCCTGTTAGTAGGTGTTATTTACATCTTCTCCCACTCCCTGAAGAGTTAAGTTACTTGCTCAGAGTTACTCTACTTAGTAAGTAGAAGTGGCCTAAACTGATTACAAAGCTTAAGTTCTTAAGCCTACCATACATTATTTTTGATGTTGTTATCTTGGGAAGAATGCAAAACAGATATTATCACTGCCTTACAGGCTATGTTTTATGAAAGGCTTAGGGGGCACCAGTGACTTAAAATCAAGAATAAGGGATCTGGTTTTCTTCTTTCGATCATATCTCAGAGATTTAAAGGATGGCCAGTTGCCCATTTTATTGAGCTTATATTATTTTTAGGAAGTGTTTATATTCAGTAGATGTTTTATATTGTATTTTATTGGTTTACATTTATTTTCAAATCTTTTTACAATTTATTTTTAAATCTTTAAAAAAAAGTTTTTGGTTTTTTTTTTTTTTAATTTGGCCTCTTTTATTGCTTTTTTTAAATTTATTTATTTTCATACATCTTTATTCTTTGGCCTGTGTGGGCCTCCCGTTGCAGTGGCCTCTCTCACTGCAGAGCACCAGACTCTGGGCGCATGCGCTCCAGAGCGCTGACTCGCAATTGGACACACCTGTCCAGCCGCTCCACAGCATGTGGGATCTTCCTTGGGCCAGGGATCGAACCAGCACCCCTTGCACTGCAAGGCGGACTCTACCCACTGGACCACCAGGGAAGCCCTAAAATATATTTTTTAATTTTTAAAGGTTTGATTTTTAAAATTGTATTGGAGTATAGTTGCATTACAATATTGTGTTAGTTTCTGCTGTATAGCAGAGTGAATCAGCTGGACCATGCATGTATCCCCTTTTTTTTGTATTTCCTTTCCATTTATGTCCCCACAGAGCACTGAGTAGAGTTCCCAGAGCTATACAGTAGTTTCTTACTGGTTATCTGTTTTATACATAGTATCAGTAGTGTTTATATTATCAATCCTGATCTCCCAGTTCGTACCACCCCAGCTCCCACCTTGGTATCCGCACGTGATGTTTAAAATAGAACTTACAGTGACTGACTGCTGACTCTCACAGGCTCTTCTATATTTATCTTTCTAATACTTCACAGCAATCCTGTTAGTAGGTGTTATTTACATCTTCTCCCACTCCCTGAAGAGTTAAGTTACTTGCTCAGAGTTACTCTACTTAGTAAGTAGAAGTGGCCTAAACTGATTACAAAGCTTAAGTTCTTAAGCCTACCATACATTATTTTTGATGTTGTTATCTTGGGAAGAATGCAAAACAGATATTATCACTGCCTTACAGGCTATGTTTTATGAAAGGCTTAGGGGGCACCAGTGACTTAAAATCAGATAGCTCGGAAAGTCTTCTCATTTCTCTTCCCGTACTCCTCCCACATGGCCAAAATGATAAGCACCCTAACAATCTTAAGATGAAGTCATCATATCTGACTTACTGTGAAACTTTAGTGGGACGTAATTGCACATTCATAAAAGCTTCTTCTGGATGGAATACAGTGTATAAATATTTTTAAGTGGTTCCTAATTCAAAAGCAAGAATGGAGGCCAAGAAAGAAATCTTTAGTTGCTCTCTGTCTGCTTCAGTCATCATGGGTTTGGCACAGAAGGTGTTCTGTTCATCAGTCCTATTTCTTCTGGGGAAATACCCAGGTCTCAGCCATCTACCCTCCTGTTCCTGGGCCCTGGACACGAGGAAAAGGGGACATTTCATTTTTGTTTATCTATTCTTATAGGAAATTATTCTTAGTGACATAAAAAGAATTTTCTCTTATCCAAGGAACTTTTAGTTACCCTAGTTCACACATTGCATTTGCAATGAAAGGAAATGAGAAAGTAGAAAAAGGACAAAACACAGCAGACGTCGAAAGAATGTTTGCTGAGAGGGTGTCCCGCCCAGGGAAGCAGAATTTTGAGGCTCTCTAATCCTACCGTTCTTTTCTGGGACGCTTCAAAGGATCACCGAAAAGGGGACTGTCCCTTCTGAGAGCTTGATATAGGCCATGTTGGAGTCCCCCAAACTGCCCAGCTGATGGAAGGGTTTGGTTAGAACAACCGTTAGTGAGTCACAAGGGAATGCCATGCTGGAAGTGTTCAGATTTTTTTTTTTTTTTTCCTGATTATCAGACTAGCAGGGAATGCTTGGGCTTAAAAGAAAAGCTGGTTTTTAGAAACATAACACCTCATTTCCAGTTGACAACCCACAGTTGGCTTCGGAGCCACTCAGAGCTGCGGGAGGAAGTTTGATCAGCGGTGGAGGAGGGGCTGCCCCCACAGCCCTGCGCCCTCCTTGGGTTCTCTTCTGCCGTCTGCCTCTCCTGCTGGGCTGCCCTTGCAGCCTCCTGGTGCTCAGCCTCCGACCCTTCAAGTCCAGCAGGTGGGCCGGCAGGGAGCTGTGGGGTGGTTCGGTCAGCAGGGGAGTGCAGCCAGGCCAGGCAGAAGCAGTGTGCGGTGAGAGTCACAAGTTCCAACAATAACAACAGAGCGCTCGCTCTGCAGTCCCACCGCCTCGTCACCAGCACCTCCCCTTTAAATGAACATCTAGACTATGTGTCACTGTATGTAAGGCCGTGGTGACAGCTTAAATGGTTCTCTTAGTGTCTAATAAGAATAATGAGCCCCTTAATATTATCAAATTTATTGCTGTCAACTACAAAGTGGCATTTACCAATTGCATTGTCAATGACTAGACAACAAGGACATTTGCGCTCTGCCACTGCAGCGACCAGACCCTGTGCTGTTGAGAGCTACTGACCTTCGGTACCCCCTGATGGAGATCAGGGTGGGGTAGAGGCCCTCTGTGCTGCAAGGTGGGGCAGGTCTTTAGATAGGTGGATGCCTTTTAAGCATGACCTTTATTATCTCAGTCCTTGCATCTCCCCACATCTAGAAAAGCGCTAAATTCCTTCATGATGAAATGAGGTCCTAATGATTAACTGAAGACCCTTTGTAAAATGACTGTTCATTGGTATGGAAATCCGCCCCCACCTCCTGCCCCCATCCTTAAATACTGATCTTCCTCCTGCTGCCTCTTTGGAGCAGTCTCTCAGAGCTATCTGGAGTGCTGCTTCCCGGGCTGTGGTCCTAATTATGCCCCAAATAAAACTTAACCCACAACTCTCAAGCTGTTCATCCTTTTTTTTAGTTGACATTGCCAAGAAATAATTAGGGCTTCGTGGAAAAACAAATTTGATGATATTTATTATATAATATATATTCTGCATGCATGCAGTTCATAGATATGTGTGACAGTGAAAATGCTAGTCAAAGCCGCTTAGTCGTGTCTGCTCTTGTGACCTCAAGGACCTTAGCCCACCAGGCTCATCCGTCCATGGAATTTTCCAGGCAAGAATACTAGAGTGGGTTGCCATTTCCTCCTCCAGGGGATCTTGCTGACCCAGGCATCAAACCCAGGTCCCCCACACTGCAAGCAGATTCTTTAAGTCACTGAGTCACCAGAGAGGCCCAACTACATACGTGTACATACACACGTCTATCTAAGTGAGCCTTATCGCTTGGAAACCGTCACCATTCCAGAGTTCAAGCTTCTTGCAGCCACGCTGTAGAAAAACAAAGAATTTTCAAAGCCCCTCCTTTTTTGTGCTAGACATTGGAGCCAGTCCATGAGTCTCACGAGAAAATGAATCTTGTGTACTTTTATTCTTTTAGCCTAAATGGAATTACCCAGTTGAGTCACAGATACTATTTGCTCATTCGAATTTGGCTAATTTCCAAAGCAAATCCAGATTCAGAGGAGGATGACTCAGCACTGTTCAGGGTTTTGAGGAAATGATCTTGGGCTCTGAGGGCCCCAGACTCCAGATGTGGGGACTGGGCATTTGTGGCAGCCTTGGGGAGCGTGTTGGGGTGAGTTGTACAGAGCATGGGATGTTCATGATTAAACGTTGTTTAGGAATAAGTCCTGTGGCTTTTGCAGAACATAATGATTTTACTTGGGGTGCTAAGGGAACCGAACCTCCAAAGACCCCAAGGTCTGGAACACTCAGGCCCTGGTGGGTGGTATAGGCAGTTGGGTATGGTAAGATCACATGCTTGGATGAATAGGATGAGCTGAGTAGGTGTGAGATGCCCCGGGACCTTCGCCCTGCCGCAAGCAGAGTATCTGAGAAAAGAAGCATAAAGGCGGTCGTTCAAGATGGTGGCTCTACATCTGACCTACCACTCTGGCTGCCATTTTTAATTATGCCCCAAATAAAACTTAACCCACAACTCTCAAGCTGTTCATCCTTTTAGTTGACATTGCCAAGAAATAATTAGGGCTTCGTGGAAAAACAAATTTGATGATATTTATTATATAATATATATTCTGCATGCATGCAGTTCATAGATATGTGTGACAGTGAAAATGCTAGTCAAAGCCGCTTAGTCGTGTCTGCTCTTGTGACCTCAAGGACCTTAGCCCACCAGGCTCATCCGTCCATGGAATTTTCCAGGCAAGAATACTAGAGTGGGTTGCCATTTCCTCCTCCAGGGGATCTTGCTGACCCAGGCATCAAACCCAGGTCCCCCACACTGCAAGCAGATTCTTTAAGTCACTGAGTCACCAGAGAGGCCCAACTACATACGTGTACATACACACGTCTATCTAAGTGAGCCTTATCGCTTGGAAACCGTCACCATTCCAGAGTTCAAGCTTCTTGCAGCCACGCTGTAGAAAAACAAAGAATTTTCAAAGCCCCTCCTTTTTTGTGCTAGACATTGGAGCCAGTCCATGAGTCTCACGAGAAAATGAATCTTGTGTACTTTTATTCTTTTAGCCTAAATGGAATTACCCAGTTGAGTCACAGATACTATTTGCTCATTCGAATTTGGCTAATTTCCAAAGCAAATCCAGATTCAGAGGAGGATGACTCAGCACTGTTCAGGGTTTTGAGGAAATGATCTTGGGCTCTGAGGGCCCCAGACTCCAGATGTGGGGACTGGGCATTTGTGGCAGCCTTGGGGAGCGTGTTGGGGTGAGTTGTACAGAGCATGGGATGTTCATGATTAAACGTTGTTTAGGAATAAGTCCTGTGGCTTTTGCAGAACATAATGATTTTACTTGGGGTGCTAAGGGAACCGAACCTCCAAAGACCCCAAGGTCTGGAACACTCAGGCCCTGGTGGGTGGTATAGGCAGTTGGGTATGGTAAGATCACATGCTTGGATGAATAGGATGAGCTGAGTAGGTGTGAGATGCCCCGGGACCTTCGCCCTGCCGCAAGCAGAGTATCTGAGAAAAGAAGCATAAAGGCGGTCGTTCAAGATGGTGGCTCTCTATACATCTGACCTACCACACTCTGGCTGCTGGGCTGTTTACTGCAGAAAGGACTTGGTTCCCTGGGCAGGTTAGGGGTCAGAATTTTGTTTATATATATACTTTTATTTCACTTTTTCCCTTTTGTTGTCCAAGCGTCTTACCCTGAACTAGTAGATAGTTGTTGAATGAATGTGTATCTAGTTTTATCCCATGACCTTAAAAAATTTAATCAGCATAATGCCAAGGTAAATGAAATACTCATTTAATGTAAACATTGGATTCTACTAAAATAGGAACCACACTTAGCTTTTTGTTGAGATGTAGGGAGAATTCAGATTATCTCAAAATATAGGATAATCGGACTGAGAAAGAGATGTTAGGCGGCCCCTGCACTCTAAATGCTTAGGCACCTGTTTTATCATTGCATGGACCCAGTACTCATCTCAGAGATTAGCAGTTGACACTTTCATTCCAAATAAGCACCTATTGTAGCTATGAAATTTACCCACTCATCCAAAACTCTGTAATGTTTCCAAGGTCATGTCTTAGCAATGCATGTCCAATTTCATTACATTTAATATTATCACAGAGAATAATGCTGCAGTACAAATCGCACTATGTGGAAATGGTTTGAAGTCTTAGATATTAGATAGTATTTAAAATTAGAAGGCCAATAAAAATTGTTAATGCACTTAAGTTTTTTAATAACTAGGTTTTATATTGTTACCCCCAAGAATAGTTAAAACTGTGTATAAATATACTTTCTTTTTGGTCAGTGGAGCATGCTAATATTATTTCTGTTATGTTATATTAGTATAAGCTAACATTTCTAATAGTCAGGTTATTATCCTAGTTGATGATAATAATGCCTGCAAAACTATTGACTAAGGATAGTCCTGCTCATATTGAATTTTGAGCAGTTTTGTTTCCAAGGAAACCAGTTCATTGTCAGCAAAAGATGCACCTAAAGCAGCACAAAAATATTTGCTGAAAATAATCAACTCTTACTATAAAATGTGATTTTATGTCTCCCACAAACATAAAGCAGCAATTAGAAGTTTACATTTCTTGCAGAAATGACTCCATTTGATAAACTCATCATAAAATGCATTTCAGACAAACATTGATGTCACCACAGCTTTGAAGTTAACATCTGAGATGTAGTATGGATTTGCTAATAAAGAATTGATTACACTTTTGCTTTCTCTACAAATAAATTCATAATGGTATGTTGTAAAATTCATGAAGTTGGATGTGGATTGAGTTATCATTTATTTTTGCATAATCAATGAAGAAAGTTCCTGTTAATGCAAATTTATTGATGTATTTAAATACCTTTTTGTATGGCTAGTATTCAGTATTCACTGCTCTAGGCAAATTTTTTAAAAATTCAAAAAAAGAGCTAACAAGTGTTGGGTTGTTTCGGTCTTGGATAAGGCGGAACCAACACGTTATTTCCTGCTCAGTGTTAAAGTTATCAAAGAAGACTCAAAATACCTAGTTCACAAGCTCAATCCAAAACTTCATTTTTTTTCTGTAATCATAAAAGTATTAATGAATGGATGTTTAGGTAACATGATAGTTTCACTTAAAAGTGCTTAAATATAGGTAAATTAACCAATCCAGTAGAATTGGTGGGAGTTTACAAAAAGAAGACAGCCTATTGCAATTCATCTCTCTCTCTCTCTCTCTTCTGCTGATACCCTGGCTCAGACCCGAATCATCTCTGACTGAAGATTTTTATGTTTTAGCAGTTCTTCTCCACTCTCCTCCACGTTGCTGCCAGAATATTTTGGAAACACACATTACATCTCCTGAGCTTTGTGTTTTTGCAACATTTAAAAAAAAATTAATTCTTCAGAGTAATGTAGACAGTCCATAATTACAGTGTTTCAGGCTTGCCTCCATCTGTCTTTCCCATACCATTCCCTTCATCATCCAGGGCATGGCCTGCTCTAGCTTCCACCTAGACCAGAGATGCCAGACACTCGCCTCTTCTGGGCATTTCATATTGATGGAACCATGACTCCAACTGACCGTCTCGGTTCCTACACTTACAATATTTACATCACTTTTTTTCATGTTATATTCTCTATCTGTACTATAAAATGTGATTTTATGTCTCCCACAAACATAAAGCAGCAATTAGAAGTTTACATTTCTTGCAGAAATGACTCCATTTGATAAACTCATCATAAAATGCATTTCAGACAAACATTGATGTCACCACAGCTTTGAAGTTAACATCTGAGATGTAGTATGGATTTGCTAATAAAGAATTGATTACACTTTTGCTTTCTCTACAAATAAATTCATAATGGTATGTTGTAAAATTCATGAAGTTGGATGTGGATTGAGTTATCATTTATTTTTGCATAATCAATGAAGAAAGTTCCTGTTAATGCAAATTTATTGATGTATTTAAATACCTTTTTGTATGGCTAGTATTCAGTATTCACTGCTCTAGGCAAATTTTTTAAAAATTCAAAAAAAGAGCTAACAAGTGTTGGGTTGTTTCGGTCTTGGATAAGGCGGAACCAACACGTTATTTCCTGCTCAGTGTTAAAGTTATCAAAGAAGACTCAAAATACCTAGTTCACAAGCTCAATCCAAAACTTCATTTTTTTTCTGTAATCATAAAAGTATTAATGAATGGATGTTTAGGTAACATGATAGTTTCACTTAAAAGTGCTTAAATATAGGTAAATTAACCAATCCAGTAGAATTGGTGGGAGTTTACAAAAAGAAGACAGCCTATTGCAATTCATCTCTCTCTCTCTCTCTCTTCTGCTGATACCCTGGCTCAGACCCGAATCATCTCTGACTGAAGATTTTTATGTTTTAGCAGTTCTTCTCCACTCTCCTCCACGTTGCTGCCAGAATATTTTGGAAACACACATTACATCTCCTGAGCTTTGTGTTTTTGCAACATTTAAAAAAAAATTAATTCTTCAGAGTAATGTAGACAGTCCATAATTACAGTGTTTCAGGCTTGCCTCCATCTGTCTTTCCCATACCATTCCCTTCATCATCCAGGGCATGGCCTGCTCTAGCTTCCACCTAGACCAGAGATGCCAGACACTCGCCTCTTCTGGGCATTTCATATTGATGGAACCATGACTCCAACTGACCGTCTCGGTTCCTACACTTACAATATTTACATCACTTTTTTTCATGTTATATTCTCTATCTGTACTTCATTCTCTCTTTTTTTTGAAATTTTGGCTTGTTTTATTGGTTTTTTATTTATTTATTTTCATCCATCTTTATTCTTTGGCCTGTGTGGGCCTCCCATTGCAGTGGCCTCTCTCACTGCAGAGCACCGGCTCTGGAGAGTGCTGACTTGTAAGTGGACATACCAGTCCAGCCACTCCGAGGCACCTTTCCTGGGCCAGGGATCAAACCAGCGTCCCTTGCACTGCAAGGCGGACTCTTTATCCACTGGACCACCAAGGAAGCCCTACTTCATTTCTTTTTAAGGCTGAAAAATATTCCATTGAATACATTTATCTCATCAGTTTATCCATTACTGACTTGATGGGCATTTGGGAATTCCACGTTTTGTCTATGAGTAATTATGCTCTGATAAGCATTTGTGTACATGTTTTTGTATAGGCATAGATTTTTTTTTTTCAATTCTCTTGGACATAAACCTTCATTCTTTAGCATGTGGATGTCCTATTGTCTCAGAACCATTTATTGAAAAGGTTGTTTTCTTCCTCTGTTGAATTCTTCAGAGGACCTTTTGAAAATCAGCTGACTATAAATGTATCTCTTTATATGGGTCAGTATGTGCCTCCTATGCCTGAACTATGCTGTCTTGATTGATGCAGCTTTGTAGTAAGTTCTGAAAATGAAAAATTTGAGTCTCTACTTTTATTCTCATTTTCCAAAATTGTTTTGGCTAGGTTCCTTGCATCTCCATAAGAATTTTAGAGTTAGTTTGAAATGTCTGCAAAATGAAAGATGGCTTTATGGATATTGCATTGACTCTGTAGATTGACTTGAGGGATCCCTGGGTTGGGAAGATCCCCTAGAAATAGAAAATGGCAACCCATCCAGTATTCTTGTCTGGAAAATTCAGTGGACAGAGGAGCCTGGCGGGCTACAGTCCCTGGGATCTCAGTGAGTCAGACATGACTGAGCACACATACAGTCATCTGAACAATATTAGGACTTCAAATCTCCATGGACACAAGATATTGTTCCACTTACTGAAGTTTAATTTCTTTCAATAATGTTTTGTAGTAGTTTTTATTGTACACATCTTGCACTTACTTGGTTAAATCTATACCTGAGTGTTTTATTCTTTAACATGTTATTATAAATGAAATTGATTCCCTGAGTTCATTTTTTGGATTGTTTATTGCTAGTTTAGAGAAAGACAGTTGGTTTTTTATTTACAATTTTACGTAGAATACATAAAATTATGTCATCTACAGATTGAGGTCTTTTTTTTTTTTTTTGGCTACTTCTATTGGTCTTTTTCATGCATCTTTGTTTTTTGGCCTGTGTGGGCCTCCCACTGCAGCGGCCTCTCTCGCTGCAGAGCACTGGCTCTGGACACAGGTGCTCCAGAGCTCCAGCTCGGTAGTTGGACACATCGGTCCAGCCGCTCCATGGCATGTGGGATCTTCCCATGCCAGGGATCGAACTGGCGCCCCTGGCACTGCAAGGCGGTGTCCTTACCCACTGGACCACCAGGGAAGCGCCTGAGGTCTTTTTTTTTTTTTGACATTATTTTTTTGTTTAAAGGGTAGTTGCTTTACAAAATTTTGTTGTGTTATGTCAAATATCAACATGGAGCAGCCATAGGGATACATATGGCAGTTTTATTTCTTCTTTTCTTATCTGAATGCCCATCATGTCTTTTTGTTGTCTAATTGGCTGGTTAGAACTTCTGTGCATGTGTGCTAGGTCACTTCAGTCATGTCTGACTCTTTACAAGCCTGTGAACTGTAGCCTGCCAGGCTCCTTTGTCCATGGGAATTCTCCAGGCAAGAAAAGTAGAGTGGGTTGTCATGCCCTCCCTTAGGGGATTCTCCTGACCCAGTGGTCAAACCCGCGTCTCTTATTTTTCCTGCACTGACAGGTGGGTTGGTGAGTTCTTTACCACTAGCGCAACCTGGGAAGCCCTAGTCTAATACTAAATAGAAATAGCAAGATCAGTTATCTTTGTAATGTTCTTCATCTTAATAAGAAGGCTTTTAGTCTTTCACTAATAAATATGCTGTTCTCTGTGGTTTTTTGGTAGGTGCTTTTTTATCAGATTGTGAAAAAAAATCTAGCCCTATTTTTTTTTTTTACCCTAGTTATCGTGAAAGTGTTGAATTTTCAAATGCTTTTATTCTGAAATTGATTCCCTGAGTTCATTTTTTGGATTGTTTATTGCTAGTTTAGAGAAAGACAGTTGGTTTTTTATTTACAATTTTACGTAGAATACATAAAATTATGTCATCTACAGATTGAGGTCTTTTTTTTTTTTTTTGGCTACTTCTATTGGTCTTTTTCATGCATCTTTGTTTTTTGGCCTGTGTGGGCCTCCCACTGCAGCGGCCTCTCTCGCTGCAGAGCACTGGCTCTGGACACAGGTGCTCCAGAGCTCCAGCTCGGTAGTTGGACACATCGGTCCAGCCGCTCCATGGCATGTGGGATCTTCCCATGCCAGGGATCGAACTGGCGCCCCTGGCACTGCAAGGCGGTGTCCTTACCCACTGGACCACCAGGGAAGCGCCTGAGGTCTTTTTTTTTTTTTGACATTATTTTTTTGTTTAAAGGGTAGTTGCTTTACAAAATTTTGTTGTGTTATGTCAAATATCAACATGGAGCAGCCATAGGGATACATATGGCAGTTTTATTTCTTCTTTTCTTATCTGAATGCCCATCATGTCTTTTTGTTGTCTAATTGGCTGGTTAGAACTTCTGTGCATGTGTGCTAGGTCACTTCAGTCATGTCTGACTCTTTACAAGCCTGTGAACTGTAGCCTGCCAGGCTCCTTTGTCCATGGGAATTCTCCAGGCAAGAAAAGTAGAGTGGGTTGTCATGCCCTCCCTTAGGGGATTCTCCTGACCCAGTGGTCAAACCCGCGTCTCTTATTTTTCCTGCACTGACAGGTGGGTTGGTGAGTTCTTTACCACTAGCGCAACCTGGGAAGCCCTAGTCTAATACTAAATAGAAATAGCAAGATCAGTTATCTTTGTAATGTTCTTCATCTTAATAAGAAGGCTTTTAGTCTTTCACTAATAAATATGCTGTTCTCTGTGGTTTTTTGGTAGGTGCTTTTTTATCAGATTGTGAAAAAAAATCTAGCCCTATTTTTTTTTTTTACCCTAGTTATCGTGAAAAAGTGTTGAATTTTTTCAAATGCTTTTATTCTATGGATATTTTGATATGATTAGGTGTATGTGTTTCCTTTATTAATGTGATATATTATCATTTATGGTATAATATGGTATTTATTGATATTTGGTCATAAATCAATCTTGCATTCTTTGACATAGTCCCAGGAGATCATGGTGTATCTTTTTTATATGTTGCTGGGTCTTGTCTGCTAGTATTCTCTTGAGTATTATTATATCTATAGTCACAAAGCATATTAGCTTGTAATTTTCTTGTCTTGTGATATCTATGTCAGTTACACTTTTTCAGGCCTGGTATTTGGGGCTATAAAGGTATATTTCAATAGGAAGGTTCATAGCTTAAGATGACAGTGGCCAAGAGATTTGAAAATTGAGTTATGTTTTCTAAATGGGTTTGGATCTTAGCAATACATCATGGGAATCATCTTATTAATTCCTATGATAACTAAAAGAATGCAATCTGAGAAGATCTGAAGATTTTGGAGAAAATGACAGAAAGAAATTAATTCAGAAAACGTCTTTGATATCAATCATGGAAAAATGCAGCTCATTTTGATGGAGTAATTAGAAAAAACAAAATGAGAATAAATTTGCCTACTAATTAGGTAAGAAGATACTACATAGACCTAAAGATAAATCTAAAATCCAGAAATAAGCAGTAGAGCCTGTAGTGTTCTATATGTATCCATTTGCGTATATGCTGCCTGAATTTTTAGTGAAAGGAAGTGCATTCAATCAGGGTCCATATGGAAAGTTCTATAAACAATATTCTCATTACTAAACTAAACTTGGAGAAGATTGTGCACATTCACTTAGAATTTGGATAGTTTATATAAGAGCAAACTACATGGGAACAAGAAAAAAACATTGGGATGGAAAAGGATAAGACGTTAATTGTTTATTATTTTATAATTGCTGATAGCTTATTTTTTCCTTAAAAATCGTAATTCCACATGGAAAAACATTTACTTTTAGTCTTTCACTAATAAATATGCTGTTCTCTGTGTTTTTTTTGTAGGTGCTTTTTTATCAGATTGTGAAAAAAAATCTAGCCCTATTTTTTTTTTTTTCCCTTGTTATCGTGTCAGATTGTTGAATTTTTTCAAATGCTTTTATTCTATGGATATTTTGATATGATTAGGTGTATGTGTTTCCTTTATTAATGTGATATATTATCATTTATGGTATAATATGGTATTTATTGATATTTGGTCATAAATCAATCTTGCATTCTTTGACATAGTCCCAGGAGATCATGGTGTATCTTTTTTATATGTTGCTGGGTCTTGTCTGCTAGTATTCTCTTGAGTATTATTATATCTATAGTCACAAAGCATATTAGCTTGTAATTTTCTTGTCTTGTGATATCTATGTCAGTTACACTTTTTCAGGCCTGGTATTTGGGGCTATAAAGGTATATTTCAATAGGAAGGTTCATAGCTTAAGATGACAGTGGCCAAGAGATTTGAAAATTGAGTTATGTTTTCTAAATGGGTTTGGATCTTAGCAATACATCATGGGAATCATCTTATTAATTCCTATGATAACTAAAAGAATGCAATCTGAGAAGATCTGAAGATTTTGGAGAAAATGACAGAAAGAAATTAATTCAGAAAACGTCTTTGATATCAATCATGGAAAAATGCAGCTCATTTTGATGGAGTAATTAGAAAAAACAAAATGAGAATAAATTTGCCTACTAATTAGGTAAGAAGATACTACATAGACCTAAAGATAAATCTAAAATCCAGAAATAAGCAGTAGAGCCTGTAGTGTTCTATATGTATCCATTTGCGTATATGCTGCCTGAATTTTTAGTGAAAGGAAGTGCATTCAATCAGGGTCCATATGGAAAGTTCTATAAACAATATTCTCATTACTAAACTAAACTTGGAGAAGATTGTGCACATTCACTTAGAATTTGGATAGTTTATATAAGAGCAAACTACATGGGAACAAGAAAAAAACATTGGGATGGAAAAGGATAAGACGTTAATTGTTTATTATTTTATAATTGCTGATAGCTTATTTTTTCCTTAAAAATCGTAATTCCACATGGAAAAACATTTACTTATAGTCTTAAGAAAAATGTCTGTAGTAAATTGGCATATTTTAAATCAAAATGGAAAGCCATTGGTTGTATATAAAAGGAAAATGTTAATTTTGATTCATGAAGTTTGTTCATTTGTGCAGTCACCTAAAGATAATTACAACCCTTAGACAGACCTATCTGAGATGCTAAAATATAGTCAATAATTTTTGCTCCAAACTTTTTCTTGATCACTTCTTTTGGTCTTTCATTTATTTGTTTTCATCCATGTTTGTTCGTTGGCCTGTGTGGGCCTCCCACCGCAGCGGCCTCTCTCGCTGCAGAGAACCGGCTCTGGGCACATGTGCTCCAGAGCTCCAGCTCAGTAGTTGGACACATCGGTCCAGCCGCTCTGCGGCATGTGGGATCTTCCCAGGACAGAAATTGAACCGGCGCCCCTTGCACTGTAAGGTGGTGTCCTTACCCACTGGACCACCAGGGAAGCCCTAGTCAATAATTTTTAAATAGTCTTAGGAAAAGACTAATTTAAACTGCTTTCAAACTGTTTTAAACTGATTTCTTCAGAATGTTTAAAATAATGATTAGTTAAAAGTTACAATCTCTTCAAGAAAAGAATTATGTTTTAAGCCATAAATCAGTTTTACTCCTTTAAGAGAGAAAGTTTGTATCTATATTTAATTAAAGGAAAATATATAGAATCAATGGAAGAGTTACATACAAAATGTGGTTTCTGTGTAGGGAATGTGTATAAACTCAATTCTTGGGGCACACATGACAATACGTTGTAATTTTTATAATTGTAATTGTCTCCTGTAATCACTGGACTGGAAGAACTATCCTCAAGCATTGGAGTACTTCCTCAAATGTAAGAGATTCTCCTGCTGAATAACAGAATTTCAAAACCTTTGAACAGCTGGAGACATTAAGATTTTCTGGCAACGGCAGAACTAATGACCAAAGATAAACATGCACTGCCAGTATCACTGGCAAAAAGGCTAAAATTGCCAGAACCCGAGAACGGACCTGATAAAAACCTGGAAACTGAATCTCCCAGGTACCTAATGACTGTCCCAAGTTAGAGATACTGCTGAGCGACAGGTCTGTGTTTCAAGTCTTTTCCTATGGCAGAGATGTGTGTGTGTGTGTGTGTGCATGGGTGGGTGGGTGGAGGGGGGAGGTGGTTATGTTAATTGGGTATAAAAAATCAAATGCAGCTACTCTTTGTATGGAAAACAAAAAGCTGAGTAAACAGCGAGCTTTGGTGCCTGGCATGGTGGGTAAGAGGAACTGGTGATCTCTTGTGATCAACTTGCCATGAATATACTGCAGCAGTAGTTTCAGAGAGGGAGAATCCAGTTAAGTAAGTACCATAAAATGATAGTGAACAACATTTAATTTTTTAATGATTCCAAAGTCATCTTTGGCTCGGGTAACACCCCAGAGTAATACCCCAGAGTAATAGCTCCAACATCAGTTATTGAGTCATGTATTTTTATAGATGTGTTAAAGCGAATTCTAGTTTACCTGAATTG
This sequence comes from Tragulus kanchil, assembly GCA_022376925.1. NCBI lineage: Eukaryota > Metazoa > Chordata > Mammalia > Artiodactyla > Tragulidae > Tragulus > Tragulus kanchil. The sequence goes on along the minus strand of JAIOJX010000003.1, from coordinate 66,617,246 downwards.
TTGAATATTAAACTGTACAGTGAACAAGACTGTCTTTGTTTCCCAAGGTTGTGGACTTTCCTGATTGTGTGTCATTCTGTCTTTATTCGTCCCAAATGACATTCCGTTCCAGTTAACTATATTTAAATGTTTAAAAAGATATTTAAAGTTAAAAAGTTAAAAAAAACAATCTCTTCAAGAAAAGAATTATGTTTTAAGCCATAAATCAGTTTTACTCCTTTAAGAGAGAAAGTTTGTATCTATATTTAATTAAAGGAAAATATATAGAATCAATGGAAGAGTTACATACAAAATGTGGTTTCTGTGTAGGGAATGTGTATAAACTCAATTCTTGGGGCACACATGACAATACGTTGTAATTTTTATAATTGTAATTGTCTCCTGTAATCACTGGACTGGAAGAACTATCCTCAAGCATTGGAGTACTTCCTCAAATGTAAGAGATTCTCCTGCTGAATAACAGAATTTCAAAACCTTTGAACAGCTGGAGACATTAAGATTTTCTGGCAACGGCAGAACTAATGACCAAAGATAAACATGCACTGCCAGTATCACTGGCAAAAAGGCTAAAATTGCCAGAACCCGAGAACGGACCTGATAAAAACCTGGAAACTGAATCTCCCAGGTACCTAATGACTGTCCCAAGTTAGAGATACTGCTGAGCGACAGGTCTGTGTTTCAAGTCTTTTCCTATGGCAGAGATGTGTGTGTGTGTGTGTGTGCATGGGTGGGTGGGTGGAGGGGGGAGGTGGTTATGTTAATTGGGTATAAAAAATCAAATGCAGCTACTCTTTGTATGGAAAACAAAAAGCTGAGTAAACAGCGAGCTTTGGTGCCTGGCATGGTGGGTAAGAGGAACTGGTGATCTCTTGTGATCAACTTGCCATGAATATACTGCAGCAGTAGTTTCAGAGAGGGAGAATCCAGTTAAGTAAGTACCATAAAATGATAGTGAACAACATTTAATTTTTTAATGATTCCAAAGTCATCTTTGGCTCGGGTAACACCCCAGAGTAATACCCCAGAGTAATAGCTCCAACATCAGTTATTGAGTCATGTATTTTTATAGATGTGTTAAAGCGAATTCTAGTTTACCTGAATTGTTGAATATTAAACTGTACAGTGAACAAGACTGTCTTTGTTTCCCAAGGTTGTGGACTTTCCTGATTGTGTGTCATTCTGTCTTTATTCGTCCCAAATGACATTCCGTTCCTGACATGCCATTTTTACATGTCCAGCCTTGGCGCTTCATCTTTTGCTTCCCTAGGGATGTGATTAGTTCCTTCTGAAAGGTTATGGAAGTCCTGACTCCATGGGTAGAACTTGTAGTTTGGAGATAAACGTATATCAGCTACTCCAGTTTTGTATTAGAAATTGCTCTGACCAATTCCACAGATTGAGAAGGCAATTAAATTCTTGTCATCAGTAATTGTCTTCCTCCTTTTTTAAAAAAAATTATTTCTGACATTTGCGTCAGCTTTTCAAAAGACTGTATCTTTGCTTTCACATGCATTCATGTGTTATTTTATCAGACTTCTTAGTATTCCCTTCCTTAAGGTATCATGCAGTTGCTGTTGTTTTTCTGTAAGGCAAAAACAACCACCTTTCTCACTTGACAGGATGGCTTGTTTAGAGCTGCTGTGTCTGATGTGGTAGCCACTAACCACCTGTGGTTCTTGAACACTTAGTCTTTGGCCAGTCTGAATTGACATGTGAAGCAGACACCCGATGTCAAAAGCTTCACACAAAAGAATAGTTCAAAAGCTTGTTACTGATTACATGTTATAATGTTATAATGCTAACATTTTAGATATATGGGATTCAATAAAATCCATGATCAAAATTGATTTTGTCATTTTCTTTTTATCTTTATAATGGTGCTACTAGAGGCTCGGTGGTAAAGAACCCGCCGGCCAGTGCCAGTGATGCTGGTTTGATCCTTGGTTCAGGAAGATCCCCTGAAGAAGGAAAGGGCATCCCACTCCAGGATCCTTGCCTGGAAAACCCCATGGACAAAGGAACCTGGTGGGCTACAGTCATGGGGTCGCAAAGAGTTGGACATGACTTAGTAACTAAACAATACCTAGAGATTGCTTACGTTATGTTTCTAAGAATATCTCTGGCTTAGGAATAATGAACATTCATGTACTCAGGTTTTGGGGGAAGCACAATAAAATCAATGGGTTTTCCTCCTCAATGCAGGGCACTTCCCCTGACAGGCTTCTTTGGTGAGATGAGTGGTAGGGAAGGGGAAGTCCTGATAAAAATGGTGACTTGGGTAATAATCATTTACCATTATGCATATGTTTAGCGGTTAGCGTGATTTGGTCTGTGCAGTTGTTGGGTTGGGAAGGCTGCTTAATAGAGAAGGAAATGGAGACATTGGGCATTTTAGGGCTACTTTTTTTTTTTTAATTTTGCCCTCCTTTATTGGCCTTTTACTTATTTATCCTATCCATCTCTGTTACTTGGCCTCTGTGGAACCCCGCTGCAGCGGCCTTTCCTGCCACATAGCACCGGCTCTGGGCACGTGAGCTCCAGAGCACTGGCTGGTAATTGAATACACTGGTCCAGCCACTCTGCGGCACGTGAGATTCTCCCGGACCAGGGATCGAACTGGTGCTCCTTGCACTGCAAGGTGGACTCTCCACCCACTGGACCACCAGGGTAACCCCTTAGGGCTACTTTTAAACAAGCCTTTGGCCTTTGAGTCATTTCTAGTTGACTCATGACTCTGGGAAGCATGATGACAAAGGGGAATGCAGATGCTTAATATTAAAATGTGGCTCAGTCAGCTGTGAAATGCACTACATTTTAACGTAGTATGTGTAGCTTCAATTTGTAAGCCTTTTCCTTAGACCCTAGGTTCCAACACAAAAGGCAGGTGTCTATGAGTCTGAGTTATATGTATGAAAGAGTAGTTTGACCAGATCAGTAGTTTCCTCTGTTTTAACAATGAAATATGTTTAATGTGTTTTAACATGAAATAATTTAGCCTCGATTATATCAATATATAACTGATCTGCTTGTTTATATTAATGTGTGTTGGGAAGGCATCTGAAAGAAGTAAATTGTCCATGCTCTACTCAACCAGCTGCTATGTCGATATTACCCAAATAAATATCTGAAAACTAGTCAGTGTCCTAGCTACTGAGTGATTTGCTAGTTACACAAACATTCTGACTTCTAAACCCATTTTTTATACTGAGATTTTCAGAAGCATGGCAGAATTTATATGATTGTGAGGGACCATCTTCTAACCATTTTATATTTTCATTTCCAGTCTGAATAAATACAGTGAAGTCCTGAACAAGGCAGTGAAGGAGGAAAAGTCCTGATAAAAATGGTGACTTGGGTAATAATCATTTACCATTATGCATATGTTTAGCGGTTAGCGTGATTTGGTCTGTGCAGTTGTTGGGTTGGGAAGGCTGCTTAATAGAGAAGGAAATGGAGACATTGGGCATTTTAGGGCTACTTTTTTTTTTTTAATTTTGCCCTCCTTTATTGGCCTTTTACTTATTTATCCTATCCATCTCTGTTACTTGGCCTCTGTGGAACCCCGCTGCAGCGGCCTTTCCTGCCACATAGCACCGGCTCTGGGCACGTGAGCTCCAGAGCACTGGCTGGTAATTGAATACACTGGTCCAGCCACTCTGCGGCACGTGAGATTCTCCCGGACCAGGGATCGAACTGGTGCTCCTTGCACTGCAAGGTGGACTCTCCACCCACTGGACCACCAGGGTAACCCCTTAGGGCTACTTTTAAACAAGCCTTTGGCCTTTGAGTCATTTCTAGTTGACTCATGACTCTGGGAAGCATGATGACAAAGGGGAATGCAGATGCTTAATATTAAAATGTGGCTCAGTCAGCTGTGAAATGCACTACATTTTAACGTAGTATGTGTAGCTTCAATTTGTAAGCCTTTTCCTTAGACCCTAGGTTCCAACACAAAAGGCAGGTGTCTATGAGTCTGAGTTATATGTATGAAAGAGTAGTTTGACCAGATCAGTAGTTTCCTCTGTTTTAACAATGAAATATGTTTAATGTGTTTTAACATGAAATAATTTAGCCTCGATTATATCAATATATAACTGATCTGCTTGTTTATATTAATGTGTGTTGGGAAGGCATCTGAAAGAAGTAAATTGTCCATGCTCTACTCAACCAGCTGCTATGTCGATATTACCCAAATAAATATCTGAAAACTAGTCAGTGTCCTAGCTACTGAGTGATTTGCTAGTTACACAAACATTCTGACTTCTAAACCCATTTTTTATACTGAGATTTTCAGAAGCATGGCAGAATTTATATGATTGTGAGGGACCATCTTCTAACCATTTTATATTTTTCATTTCCAGTCTGAATAAATACAGTGAAGTCCTGAACAAGGCAGTGAAGGAGATGGAAAAGGCAGTTGGATCAAAGAACACTTGGAAAGTCAGGTCACTGCCTTTGGGGATGAGTAGCCAGGTGTGGATGAGAGAGGATTGGTAGCATTGGCTAAAGGCTGGATGCTGGTGCCTTTAATAGACTAAGGCTGTTTTAAGGCAAATAGGATTAGAGAAAGATTTGGGACAGTCTCAGTGTTGAGACACAAAAGCTCTGACTTAGAAGAATACTTAAAACTCATTGAATTTAATAATTTATGATAATGCTGGTAGTTTACTATTATATTAAATGCCTTCTGTTTCTAGATTTCTATGCCAAGCAGTCAAATCCACCATTGGGGGAAAAAAATTAAAAAGCTGTCTCATTTGAGGGTTTTATATATTTTAAGGGCTAGCTTACTGAGGTTTTATTGACCAGAGACTTGGGATGTTCTTTCCTTCCTTCAGCGCTGATACTTGTCAGTAAGGAAGAAATCATAAAAGGGAAGTCATTCGCCCTCTAGCTAAACAGGAAACCTTCAGAAAACACAGGCTGCAAACACACTGCAGATAAGAGGTGGAACTTCATATGTCTAAAGAGATTTGGAGGATGTTGGGATAATTAATCTTCATTAATGTTTCGAGTCTCTGTTATATGCCAAGGGCTGGGAGTATACTGATGGAACAGACATCACTGGCCCGTGGGTCAGATACAGCCAAATAAAGAAACATGTGCGATTGGAGAGAGAGATACTTGGACATAGCCAAAAGGGCTGGTGAGAGTATATGTATGAAAGAGTAACCAGATCAGTTTTTCTTGCTTATTTTAAATTTTTAACTTTAAAAATTTGTCGTTTTTTGTCTGGGGGAAGGCATCTGAGAGAAGTAAATTGTCCATGCTCTACTCAACCAGCTGCTATGTCGATATTACCCAAATAAATATCTGAAAACTAGTCAGTGTCCTAGCTACTGAGTGATTTGCTAGTTACACAAACATTCTGACTTCTAAACCCATTTTTTATACTGAGATTTTCAGAAGCATGGCAGAATTTATATGATTGTGAGGGACCATCTTCTAACCATTTTATATTTTTCATTTCCAGTCTGAATAAATACAGTGAAGTCCTGAACAAGGCAGTGAAGGAGATGGAAAAGGCAGTTGGATCAAAGAACACTTGGAAAGTCAGGTCACTGCCTTTGGGGATGAGTAGCCAGGTGTGGATGAGAGAGGATTGGTAGCATTGGCTAAAGGCTGGATGCTGGTGCCTTTAATAGACTAAGGCTGTTTTAAGGCAAATAGGATTAGAGAAAGATTTGGGACAGTCTCAGTGTTGAGACACAAAAGCTCTGACTTAGAAGAATACTTAAAACTCATTGAATTTAATAATTTATGATAATGCTGGTAGTTTACTATTATATTAAATGCCTTCTGTTTCTAGATTTCTATGCCAAGCAGTCAAATCCACCATTGGGGGAAAAAAATTAAAAAGCTGTCTCATTTGAGGGTTTTATATATTTTAAGGGCTAGCTTACTGAGGTTTTATTGACCAGAGACTTGGGATGTTCTTTCCTTCCTTCAGCGCTGATACTTGTCAGTAAGGAAGAAATCATAAAAGGGAAGTCATTCGCCCTCTAGCTAAACAGGAAACCTTCAGAAAACACAGGCTGCAAACACACTGCAGATAAGAGGTGGAACTTCATATGTCTAAAGAGATTTGGAGGATGTTGGGATAATTAATCTTCATTAATGTTTCGAGTCTCTGTTATATGCCAAGGGCTGGGAGTATACTGATGGAACAGACATCACTGGCCCGTGGGTCAGATACAGCCAAATAAAGAAACATGTGCGATTGGGAGAGAGAGAGAATACTTGGACATTAGAACCTTAGAATGTGGTAGGAAGAGGTGGTGTTTGAGGCTAGATCTGCAAGATGAGAAGCTACTCATAGAACCGTGTGGGTTATTGAAAAGGGACTAGGTTGAAAACACCTGTGTTTTACTTGAAAGAAGCATCCTGATGAGTCTGCAGTTTAAACATCCATTTTCTTTTTAAAATATTAAAAATCTGAACATGTTATTTCATTGAGTACCTTGATTCTTTTACTCAATAGTATTTGTTCTTTCTGAAAGACTAAATTTTTTTTGCAGGGTAGTAAAAAGATTGAGGATTACCATCAGTTTATACCCAACTTACCTGCTGCTTTTTTGTTTGTTTCTGGCTGCCCAAGAGGATTGAAAATAATTTACTAACATTTCTCCTACAGATAAATTTCCTGAAAACCATTTATCAGGATTGGCTTTTCATCTGTCTTAAATCCATTAGTCATTTACAGATCATTAGCTTACAGTCCTAGGTTACAAATATTTCAGGTGTGACAAAATAGGTAAACAACTGATTTAAAATTATAGCTATAATTTCAAATTATGAATGCAGCAAAACAGTTGCTTTCTGAAGTATAGCTCTGAAGAAGAATGCAAAAGAAGCTTTTATTTGGATTGTGAAGTCTTGAAAATGGCAAAAATTAAAGTTGTTCATTCTTTTAAGTATACATTTCTGTTTATATGATCTTCAGCTCTCTATAAATATTGTAGAGATGATTGATGTTAAAAATAGTGTCCTGTTACTAGTTAGGTGATTGGAATTGATCAAAATTGCAATTAAGTATAATTGAAAATATTTTAGTTGTCAGAAGGAACCTAATATATACATGGATATATTTAGAATATATACACACACACACATATATATATATAATATATATTATATATATACATATACAATATATACATATACTATATGTATATATTTGGATTTTCACAAAATAATGATTGTATGACTCATGAAGGATCGCCTTTATTGTATAGAAGATTCAGGGTTTATAAGTTACACTCAAAATAATTATTTCTGATTTCTTAGTAGTCAGAGACAGATAAAACTACACTGAATATGACATAGCTAAGTATTTTATTAAATTTTCTCATGCTGTTCAGGACAAATCTGTTTCATTAGTTATTTGAAGGTAGTAATTGCTTATAGTTTTGAGTTTCAGTGAACTTTTTGTTGTTTTTTCTCTCTTCAAGAGTTTTTTTACCCACGAATAACATGGATTTGGAAAATATAGGAAACCGTATTTTAAAGAGGAGAATATATTCGGTGCTTTTCCAGTGTGGAACATATTCTAGTTCCCTTTGGGTAGTTGAGCTGCCTTCATTTGCTGCTCATAAGACTGTTTAGATACTTCGAGTATCAGTGTTCATTTCCCATCACATTAGGAGGATTCACAGAAGGAGTGTGGTGGAGTTTTGCTGGGAACATAGATGCAGGGCTTGGGTTAGAGACTTTGCACATTCAGGACTGGATGTTTCTGTCTTCAAATATGTGTCAACACAGCCTTATAGTCTATGAATCATACACTAAAATACTGAATTTGCCTTTGCTGACTGAAGCTTCTGCCTGTGAAATAATAAAAAGTCATCTCCATTAAGATTTAGTGATCAGAAGGCCCTCTTGGCATTTATGTGATAGTCATGATTTCAGTGTTTGGACCTTTTCCCAAAGTTTCGTGATGCATAGTAATTTGAAATTTCTTTGAGGCCCAGCTAGAATGGTGGGCAGTCAATCTAGGCTTTTATGGGGCGGCCCTACAACACAGCGTTGACAAAAGGCTCTCGCTGGATACCAGGCATCACTGTCTTCTCAATTCTCAAGCATCCTTACTTTCCCCAGGTGGTAAAAACTTGATTTCTTTGTGTTAACTTTTCATCAAGTAAAATAAAAGCCTACTATGGAAACTGAAAACAGTTGCTGTCGATCTAAGCATAGGGAACAATAATTCAGACATTTCCATATTTACAAATATTTAAATCTAAGAGCTACTGAAATATAGTCTTTAAGTACACACAGTCTTGCCTAACTCTCAAAGTATTACCATTATTCCACTTTATAGATGAAGAAATACAAGCTCAGAGGCTGTATCTACTTTTTGGGGTTAGTTAACTTTGCGCACTCAACCCAGGTTGTCCGGCTTTAAAATGTCTCCTCTTTTTGTCTTCCTTTACACTCCTGGATCCAGGTCACATCACACAGAAGGTTCTTTGCCCAAGAGGTTGAAAGTCAGTTTCTCAGACAACGAAGTGAAGGAATTTTTTTCTCCTCCTAGGTATCTGCTTTCAGGGCTATGACCTTTCCTTTGTTCACTCCTGGGAAGCCCTGCCCTCCTGGACCGTTTTCATCAGGGGAAGCTGCAAAGTGGTTTTTGCACAGCAGGAAAAAAAAAATGGTTTCACCAGAGGGCCACACATTGTTTAAGACGTGAATGTAAATGTATATGCAAATCTGCCAAGGTCAGGTACCATGTATCATGTTTCTTGCTTTACTTGATAGTCTCACATGTAGATTTTGTGGTCCTTCCTTGTTTTATTTCTCACTTTAAACCAGAGGTGCCCATAGGGTTTCTCTAAACTCAGTGTTTGTCAAACTGGCCCCCCTGTTGCCTCCATCCCTGCTTTTACAGAGCTCCGCACTCCTTGTTACAGTGTCCTGGATAGTGTGCTTGCCTTTGGGCATTCTTCCTGTTTCTTTGTTGTTGTTGTTCTTCAGTCCCTAAGTCATGTCTGACTCTTTGCAAGTCCTGGACTGCAGCACACCAGGCTTCTCTGTCCTTCACTATCTCCTGGAGTTGGTTCAAACTCGCGTCCATTGAATTGGTGATGCCATCCAACAATCTCATCCTCTGTCACCTGCTTATCCTCCTGCCCTCAGTCTTTCCCAGCATCAGGGTTCTTTTCCAGTGAGTCATCTCTTCACATCACGTGGCCAAAGTATTGGAGCTTCAGCTTCAGCATCAGTCCTTCCAGTGAATATTCAGGGTTGATTTCCTTTAGGACTGACTGGTTTGTTTTCCTTGCTGTCCAAGGGACTCTTAATAAGAGTCCTCCAGCACCACAGTTTGAAAGCATCCATTCTTCAGTGCTCAACCTTCTTAATGGTTCAACTGTCACATCCATACGTGACTGTTTCTTCAACCCATGATTTCTCTAATTAAACATTTTGGGAAATCAGCTTGCACCTCAAAGTATTACCATTATTCCACTTTATAGATGAAGAAATACAAGCTCAGAGGCTGTATCTACTTTTTGGGGTTAGTTAACTTTGCGCACTCAACCCAGGTTGTCCGGCTTTAAAATGTCTCCTCTTTTTGTCTTCCTTTACACTCCTGGATCCAGGTCACATCACACAGAAGGTTCTTTGCCCAAGAGGTTGAAAGTCAGTTTCTCAGACAACGAAGTGAAGGAATTTTTTTCTCCTCCTAGGTATCTGCTTTCAGGGCTATGACCTTTCCTTTGTTCACTCCTGGGAAGCCCTGCCCTCCTGGACCGTTTTCATCAGGGGAAGCTGCAAAGTGGTTTTTGCACAGCAGGAAAAAAAAAATGGTTTCACCAGAGGGCCACACATTGTTTAAGACGTGAATGTAAATGTATATGCAAATCTGCCAAGGTCAGGTACCATGTATCATGTTTCTTGCTTTACTTGATAGTCTCACATGTAGATTTTGTGGTCCTTCCTTGTTTTATTTCTCACTTTAAACCAGAGGTGCCCATAGGGTTTCTCTAAACTCAGTGTTTGTCAAACTGGCCCCCCTGTTGCCTCCATCCCTGCTTTTACAGAGCTCCGCACTCCTTGTTACAGTGTCCTGGATAGTGTGCTTGCCTTTGGGCATTCTTCCTGTTTCTTTGTTGTTGTTGTTCTTCAGTCCCTAAGTCATGTCTGACTCTTTGCAAGTCCTGGACTGCAGCACACCAGGCTTCTCTGTCCTTCACTATCTCCTGGAGTTGGTTCAAACTCGCGTCCATTGAATTGGTGATGCCATCCAACAATCTCATCCTCTGTCACCTGCTTATCCTCCTGCCCTCAGTCTTTCCCAGCATCAGGGTTCTTTTCCAGTGAGTCATCTCTTCACATCACGTGGCCAAAGTATTGGAGCTTCAGCTTCAGCATCAGTCCTTCCAGTGAATATTCAGGGTTGATTTCCTTTAGGACTGACTGGTTTGTTTTCCTTGCTGTCCAAGGGACTCTTAATAAGAGTCCCCTCCAGCACCACAGTTTGAAAGCATCCATTCTTCAGTGCTCAACCTTCTTAATGGTTCAACTGTCACATCCATACGTGACTGTTTCTTCAACCCATGATTTCTCTATAAACATTTTGGAATCATACCAACTTCCTTACCCTCCTCCAGCCACGGGGAAATGCTGTTGTGAAAGTGAAGTATTAGTCACTCAGTCGTGTCTGATTCTTTGCGCCACGGACTGTAGCCCATCAGGCTCCTCTGTCCATGGAATTCTCTAGGCAAGAACACTGGAGTGGGTTGCCATTTCCTTCTCCAGGGAATCTTCCCGACCTAGGGATTGAATCTGGGTCTCCCACATTGCAGGCAGATTCTTTACCTTCTGAGCCATCAGGGACAATTCTTATATCTATTGTTAAATCGCATATTTTCTTGATTCCTTTTCATAACATTTTCAAAAGGTACTTATAATGGTTAGTGGATATCTTTATAAAACGTCTTGCCATCTTTTTTCCCTTTTTTTTTTTTTGCCATCTGTATACACTATAGTGTGGTCACCACCTAAAGTTGAATCTCCATCCGCCACCAGACTGTAGACCTGCTTTATCCACTGTGCCCCTACCCCTGAGCTTTCTCCTCTGGTAACCACTCTCTCCTCAGTACCTGCCAGTTTGTTTAGCACTTTGACATTGTTTTTTAAAAGAGCTTTGATCTTTGACCTTTAAAAAGAAGTTAGTAGTAGGTTGACATAAGCTTTTTGTGCTTTAGTTTATGTACTGAGGTTCTTGTATGTGATTGTCATTACGCCGTTGTCTCCTGGCCTTTTTGATAACTGGCTTTGGGAATTCTTTTCCTTTTACCCATCAATTTGAGTATGTTATTCTTTACATTCAGAACAGATCTCCTTTATCACAATATTCAGTTACCCTTTCACATCCTTACTTTTCACCAGTACTTTTAAATTCATCTTGGTTCAGTTGCTCAGTCGTGTCTCACTCTTTGCAGTCCCATGGACTGCAGCACGCCAGTGTGTGTAATATTTTCATCTTTTGTAGCTTTAAGAAGTTAATTGTGTAATGTGCTGGAAGCTATATTGTTAGGTAGTTGGTGGAAGCCCAAAGATAATGGAATAATTTTGTGACCATGGGTGAATTATTAGCAGTTCAGAAAGTGATTTTTTTAAAATTTTGACCTCTTTTTATTGATTTTTTAATTTATTTATTTTTCATCGATCTTTATTCTTTAGTGTGTGTGGGCCTCACATTGAAAATAGATAAATGAAAGACCAACAGTAGTGGCCAAAAAAAAAGAAAAAAGTATGTAACTCTCAACTTTCTATTGTTGTTCAGTTGCTAAGTCATGTCCAACTCTCTGCAACCCCATGGGCTACAGCACGCCAGGCTTCCCTGTCCTTCACCATCTCCTGGAGCCTGCTCAAACTCATGTCCATTGATTTGGTGACGCCATCCAATCATCTCGTCCTCCATTCTCCTCTTCTCCTTTTGCCTTCTATGTTTAGCAGTTAAATCAGATAAGCTTCTGTGGTTCTTGTTATGTATCACAAAATTGCTTTCCCTAAAGATACAAAAATTTAATTTTTCTCCAGAAGTGTATGAGAATATGTTTCTCCAAATCCTGAATAACTGGAGCAGTGGAAAATACATAGACACAGAGAACTGGGAGTTTTCATCATCCTAGTCCCGGATCCTTTCCTCATGGCTGTCTGTGGCAGAGTGAAAGTCTTCAAGGTCATTTTCTCCTCCCCTGGACTCCAGGGTTTAGCTCTGGGAACGTTCAGAGCTTGGAAAATTGAGCTCATCTCATGAGACTGATTGGAATCAGTTTGGCATCAGAAAGTCCATTCAGGAGCTTATACAATTGTTTTACTTTAAAAGAAGTTGGGGACTCTTTTGTGCTTTAGTTTATGTACTGAGGTTCTTGTATGTGATTGTCATTACGCCGTTGTCTCCTGGCCTTTTTGATAACTGGCTTTGGGAATTCTTTTCCTTTTACCCATCAATTTGAGTATGTTATTCTTTACATTCAGAACAGATCTCCTTTATCACAATATTCAGTTACCCTTTCACATCCTTACTTTTCACCAGTACTTTTAAATTCATCTTGGTTCAGTTGCTCAGTCGTGTCTCACTCTTTGCAGTCCCATGGACTGCAGCACGCCAGTGTGTGTAATAGTTTCATCTTTTGTAGCTTTAAGAAGTTAATTGTGTAATGTGCTGGAAGCTATATTGTTAGGTAGTTGGTGGAAGCCCAAAGATAATGGAATAATTTTGTGACCATGGGTGAATTATTAGCAGTTCAGAAAGTGATTTTTTTAAAATTTTGACCTCTTTTTATTGATTTTTTAATTTATTTATTTTTCATCGATCTTTATTCTTTAGTGTGTGTGGGCCTCACATTGAAAATAGATAAATGAAAGACCAACAGTAGTGGCCAAAAAAAAAGAAAAAAGTATGTAACTCTCAACTTTCTATTGTTGTTCAGTTGCTAAGTCATGTCCAACTCTCTGCAACCCCATGGGCTACAGCACGCCAGGCTTCCCTGTCCTTCACCATCTCCTGGAGCCTGCTCAAACTCATGTCCATTGATTTGGTGACGCCATCCAATCATCTCGTCCTCCATTCTCCTCTTCTCCTTTTGCCTTCTATGTTTAGCAGTTAAATCAGATAAGCTTCTGTGGTTCTTGTTATGTATCACAAAATTGCTTTCCCTAAAGATACAAAAATTTAATTTTTCTCCAGAAGTGTATGAGAATATGTTTCTCCAAATCCTGAATAACTGGAGCAGTGGAAAATACATAGACACAGAGAACTGGGAGTTTTCATCATCCTAGTCCCGGATCCTTTCCTCATGGCTGTCTGTGGCAGAGTGAAAGTCTTCAAGGTCATTTTCTCCTCCCCTGGACTCCAGGGTTTAGCTCTGGGAACGTTCAGAGCTTGGAAAATTGAGCTCATCTCATGAGACTGATTGGAATCAGTTTGGCATCAGAAAGTCCATTCAGGAGCTTATACAAGTGACTTTCCAATATCAGGTGAGATCAGATTGTTTAGACAATCTGGAAGATAGCTGAGGACTCGGTGCTAGCCTTCCCAGCTCCCTGGACTTCACTCGCCTGCTCCCACCATGAGGTCATGATGGCAAGCAGAGGGTGAGGGAACCAAGACAGAGCCGTTGGTGGGCGGGAAGCATCTGTTCTGATGAAGCTTCCTCTACCCCTTAGGATGAAGCTGAAGCTTTCCTTAGACTTGGAGTTGTTCCTTTTTGATTTCTTAAGAACTGTGGATCCTTTAGAGTATATAATGTGTCCAGTTCATTTTCCACAGGATTTAAAACAGTGGATGGTAAGATCATGCAGTCAGTTGCTGCAGGGGTGTTGGATTGTTGAAAGAATCAGTAGCCCTGAAGAGCACATATGTGTATGCACACACAGGTGCACACAGACACCCACCAGCCTGCATACATACAAACGTATTTGCAAATGAGCTAAAATATGACATTTTTCAGCTGACCTCAGTATGTATTTTGTAATTCTTGATCCTCCAGCAAAGGACAGTTTTCCTTGTGTGCCCTGTAAAATTATGCTTGAAATTTTCATATCTGTTTATTGCTTAAAATGCTTCATTGGAAGAAAAAAATTTGTGTAGCATTAACACTTCAGTAACTTCAAATCTTGAAAAAAATAATCCTTATTCTTGTCTTTCAACAATGGGATGTTGTTGGTACTTTGAAGCATGAGCTTAGCTCTGTGATTACATTAGAATGTGTTTCAAATTGATTCTATTTCCTAGCACATATTATTCTAGCAAATATTTTTTTCTAGGTTCTACCAAAGAAGGGCTTTGACTTAAATTGGATGAAACTCAAAGTTGAATTCAAGTTGAAACTCAAAACTGTGTAAAACATTTAAAAGTTGTCACTTAATTTGCTAAACAAAGGATAGATCTTGAAAAGATCAAAAAAAACTATGTTTTTATATTTTGTTTTTTTGCCTAAACTAAGCTTTGAGCTGGCCATTGCCAAGAATAAAAATTGGATTTTCCCCCCAAATTATACTTGGCCTTGTGAGTACCCCTGTTGTCTTTAAAGAGATTTCCCCCCTCCAGCCTCATCATACTTCTTTTAATATGGGGATAAGGTAGATAATCAAAGCTCAGCTGGTTCTTTGTACAACAAAGAAGCAAGAATGAATCCAACCTTCCTCTAGCCGATCCTGAAAAGAAACCAGCCAAAGCTTCCAATTAGCTTGATTTATACAATGATGTGCTTTCTCTCCCAGTTAATTAAGAGGGCTTCGGGAAGATTCACATCATGGGTTCTGACCTTTCATATTACAAGAAAAAAAAAAAAAAAATTACCCCACCAAATGAAAACAAACTAAAAGGAAAGCTTTGTCTAGAGATCTTCTAGGGTAATGAGTCTTCTATTTTTTTTTTTTTTTTAATCTTGTTTTTCTTAAAACAGTCCTTCTCTGTCTCGTAACTTGAGCATTTGTAGAGTACACAGCGTTTTTCATGCGTCACATCTTTTCCATTAAAAACTCCAGATCAGCGAGATGTCCTGTGGCAAGCCAGGGGTGTTTGCTAGAGGAGCCGTACAATCTAGAATGCGAGGAGGAAGAGGACCCCACGGGGAGACTGAGCCTCAGAGATGTGACACGACCAACACAAGATCATTGGTACTGGAGCCTGATCTGATTCCTATCACAGCTAGTTCTTTCCACTAAACTCTGTTGCTTTGATGTTGCTGAATTATTGTCTGTTCAAGAAGGTAGCAGGCTTCCCTAGTAGCTCAGATGGTAAAGAACCCGCCTGCAATGCAAGAGTCACGGGTGCGATCCCTGGGTCGAGAAGATCCCCGAGAGAAGGGCATGCCAGCCCACTCCAGTAGTCTTGCCGGGAAAAATCCCATGAACAGTGGAGCCTGCTGGGCTGCAGTCCATGGGGTTGCAAAGAGTCAGACATCACTGAATGACTAAGCGTGCACACAAAAAGGTAGCACTGTGCTTTGCTATTGGATATTTCTTTTGGGATTGTGCTTTGTTTTGCTACTAAAGCATCACTTATGTATGTCTGTACTTTTGGAACAATGTGTAGGGTGCATATAAAGCTCATATTCATTCAGTTAGCAAACTTGTTTCACCTGTGTGCTAACTGCTTGTAATAGCAAATCAAATAATGGATGATCTCTGCATTTATTTATAGGAGAGGGCTGCCCAGGCACTAGCAGTAAAGAACATGCCCGCCAGTGCAGGATCTTCACTGTGTCAGGAAGATCCCCTGGAGTAGGAAATGGCAACCTGCTCCAGTATTCTTGTCTGGAAAGTTCTGTGGCCAGAGGAGCCTGGTAGGGTACAATCCTTGGGGCTGCAAAAGTCGAGCATGACTGGGAGCGCCCACACACGCAATATATATATATAGGAGAAAAGGTATTGAAGGTTTTTTGTTTTCTATGTAAAACATAATTTGATGAACAAGATGTGCTTATTCTAGATGGCTTCATTTTATTTATGATGTCTGAATTCCTCCATAATACATTTCAGATGACCTTTTAAAGACTTTGAAGTTAGATTACTTTCAAATCTAATAATTTCAGTAATGACATACAGTGGTGTATAAATGGACTATAATGCCAATTTGCATAATGATATTTAAAGATGAGTTCTTTTTAGATACCAAACTAGGGCATCCTTGTCTTAATGCAGCTTTGAAAATGAGAGTTTTTACAAGTTAAACAGCAATGCTGCAATGCTTGTAGCTACCGATCAAGTCAGACCGGAAGCCTGGATTCCTTTATCACCAAGCTGAGAACCTCCACCACCTCGGACGGGCCAGAGTCTGGTGCTTATCCAGAGAGAACGGACTTGTTCCTTCCCTGAAGTTGTGAAGTTCTAGGACTCCTGGCTAAAAGAGGTTTTTTGGGAACCAAGTATGTATGCGGGTAGCAGGCTTCTAGTAGCTCAGATGGTAAAGAACCCGCCTGCAATGCAAGAGTCACGGTGCGATCCTGGGTCGAGAAGATCCCGAGAGAAGGGCATGCCAGCCCACTCCAGTAGTCTTGCGGAAAAATCCCATGAACAGTGGAGCCTGCTGGGCTGCAGTCCATGGGGTTGCAAAGAGTCAGACATCACTGAATGACTAAGCGTGCACACAAAAAGGTAGCACTGTGCTTTGCTATTGGATATTTCTTTTGGGATTGTGCTTTGTTTTGCTACTAAAGCATCACTTATGTATGTCTGTACTTTTGGAACAATGTGTAGGGTGCATATAAAGCTCATATTCATTCAGTTAGCAAACTTGTTTCACCTGTGTGCTAACTGCTTGTAATAGCAAATCAAATAATGGATGATCTCTGCATTTATTTATAGGAGAGGGCTGCCCAGGCACTAGCAGTAAAGAACATGCCCGCCAGTGCAGGATCTTCACTGTGTCAGGAAGATCCCCTGGAGTAGGAAATGGCAACCTGCTCCAGTATTCTTGTCTGGAAAGTTCTGTGGCCAGAGGAGCCTGGTAGGGTACAATCCTTGGGGCTGCAAAAGTCGAGCATGACTGGGAGCGCCCACACACGCACATATATATATATAGGAGAAAAGGTATTGAAGGTTTTTTGTTTTCTATGTAAAACATAATTTGATGAACAAGATGTGCTTATTCTAGATGGCTTCATTTTATTTATGATGTCTGAATTCCTCCATAATACATTTCAGATGACCTTTTAAAGACTTTGAAGTTAGATTACTTTCAAATCTAATAATTTCAGTAATGACATACAGTGGTGTATAAATGGACTATAATGCCAATTTGCATAATGATATTTAAAGATGAGTTCTTTTTAGATACCAAACTAGGGCATCCTTGTCTTAATGCAGCTTTGAAAATGAGAGTTTTTACAAGTTAAACAGCAATGCTGCAATGCTTGTAGCTACCGATCAAGTCAGACCGGAAGCCTGGATTCCTTTATCACCAAGCTGAGAACCTCCACCACCTCGGACGGGCCAGAGTCTGGTGCTTAGGGTCCAGAGAGAACGGACTTGTTCCTTCCCTGAAGTTGTGAAGTTCTAGGACTCCCTGGCTAAAAGAGAAGACAGTCTGTAGAGAGTCTGTGCCAAGGAGAACTCTTGGAGAGGGCCATCATCCTTAAATGAGGAGAGGTGGGATCCATAATTTGGCCCTTGTGTGACTTAAGGTTCGCCTTGAGGATTACATGGAAGAATGGAGGCAGGCCAGACACTTCAAATAGAGGGATGGTGGTCAAAGTCAGGCGCTTCCCTGGTAGCTCAGTGTAAAGAATCTGCTTGCAAGACAGGAGTTGTGGGTAAGATGCTCGGGTTCAGAAGATCTCCTGGAGAAGGAAATGGCAACCCACTCCAGTGTTCTTGCCTGGAGAATTCCATGGACAGAGGAGCCCAGTGGGCTACAGTCCATGGGGTCACAAAAGAGTTGGACACAACTTATCAAATAAGCAACAAGTCAAGGTTAGGGGTTAAGTAGGGATAGACCTTCTTCCACATGAGGCTGACAGTTGCCTGGTTTCCTTCCTTTTCCAGCCACTTCAGGTAGCTCACCTCTCTTTCCAACATCACTGTCCCAGATGCAAAAGCTTTGCTTTCCTGGAGTTTAAGGCCTTTGGGGTAGATTTGGGAGATTTCAGCAGTAACTGTTGTTAGTTTTGTTCAAAAGTCAATAGTTCTGTAAACAGTTCTCTAGGATGAGCTGACTGGAGGCCGTGGCTCCTTAAGCATCATCATTTCCAAAAGGTGGGTTCACTTTTACCAGTTTCCTCCGAGAAGAGCTAGGATCCTGGGCTAACGGTACCAAAAATGGCTTCATTTTATTTATGATAAAAAATTTTTGACCTTTTAAAGACTTTGAAGTTAGATTACTTTCAAATCTAATAATTTCAGTAATGACATACAGTGGTGTATAAATGGACTATAATGCCAATTTGCATAATGATATTTAAAGATGAGTTCTTTTTAGATACCAAACTAGGGCATCCTTGTCTTAATGCAGCTTTGAAAATGAGAGTTTTTACAAGTTAAACAGCAATGCTGCAATGCTTGTAGCTACCGATCAAGTCAGACCGGAAGCCTGGATTCCTTTATCACCAAGCTGAGAACCTCCACCACCTCGGACGGGCCAGAGTCTGGTGCTTAGGGTCCAGAGAGAACGGACTTGTTCCTTCCCTGAAGTTGTGAAGTTCTAGGACTCCCTGGCTAAAAGAGAAGACAGTCTGTAGAGAGTCTGTGCCAAGGAGAACTCTTGGAGAGGGCCATCATCCTTAAATGAGGAGAGGTGGGATCCATAATTTGGCCCTTGTGTGACTTAAGGTTCGCCTTGAGGATTACATGGAAGAATGGAGGCAGGCCAGACACTTCAAATAGAGGGATGGTGGTCAAAGTCAGGCGCTTCCCTGGTAGCTCAGTGTAAAGAATCTGCTTGCAAGACAGGAGTTGTGGGTAAGATGCTCGGGTTCAGAAGATCTCCTGGAGAAGGAAATGGCAACCCACTCCAGTGTTCTTGCCTGGAGAATTCCATGGACAGAGGAGCCCAGTGGGCTACAGTCCATGGGGTCACAAAAGAGTTGGACACAACTTATCAAATAAGCAACAAGTCAAGGTTAGGGGTTAAGTAGGGATAGACCTTCTTCCACATGAGGCTGACAGTTGCCTGGTTTCCTTCCTTTTCCAGCCACTTCAGGTAGCTCACCTCTCTTTCCAACATCACTGTCCCAGATGCAAAAGCTTTGCTTTCCTGGAGTTTAAGGCCTTTGGGGTAGATTTGGGAGATTTCAGCAGTAACTGTTGTTAGTTTTGTTCAAAAGTCAATAGTTCTGTAAACAGTTCTCTAGGATGAGCTGACTGGAGGCCGTGGCTCCTTAAGCATCATCATTTCAGGCCTCCTCCCAAAAGGGTGGGTTCACTTTTACCAGTTTCCTCCGAGAAGAGCTAGGGATCCTGGGCATATAACGTACCAGGTGTTCATCACAAGGAGAAAGGAATGTGGTTTATTTTCATACTACTGTTCTTACATTCCAACCTCATCCTGGCTTTCTGTTTATGAAGAGAAAATCAAAGCCAGAGGGAATGGAAATCCAAGGCCTGAGGATAAAGGCGGCATCTCCTTGACAGCGGGCAGGAGGCCCTGTGCGGTCAGGTGGAAAGAAGGCAGTTTCATGCTGGACCTGAGATGAAAGCACAGTGTTTTTCTATTTCAAAATGTCCTTTAAGGGAGAGACATGAAGGAAGAAAAGGGTGAAATGCTGTGGCCATCTGACATCCCAGCAGCTTTCACCCTAAGAAGCAGTGTTGGTGATGTTTGGGAGATGATGTGGGAGGCCTGGGTGCAGCCCCTGGGCAAGCCATGGTGGCCGTGTGGTGACGCCTGTGGTCGCGGGGCCCTCGGTCATGCTTAGGCAATGTGGCGTCCACCACCAAGGCTAGTGTTGGTAGCAGAGATCCAGTGGAGGGGTTGCACAGTCCTACCCAGAAATCAAAGTCCTGTATCACCATCAAAATGACTACTTACCTTGTTCCCATCTATTTTGGATTTGCTGCCTATAAAGTTGTAAATATTCAGTATATTTTAGGAGTAAAACTTTGGGTGACGGCAGCTTCCTTGGGTGACTGCATTTGTTTCTGTAGGATATCTTTTTATTTCACCTGCAAATAGTTTATCTCTAAAAGATAAGGACACTTTTTCTTTTGAAGCAATACCATTGTCTTACGAAAATTTTAGAGTAATCTCTCCATTTGGGCACTGTACCTTTAATAAAAATATTAATGACTTTAAAAAACTCTTATGCAACAAAACCTTGTAAAAGTAAAAAGTAAAATATAAGTAAATATTAAAGAAAAATCTTATGAAAGATGTTCTTACAAAGCCAGTTTGATGCCGTTCCGTTCATTCATTCTTTGATCCATTCAGGCTCTGCTCTGGGTTGTGGGCAAGGAGCCCCTCACGGTACAATCATTGAGTTGGAACCAAACACACTGTATTATTTCTTAAACCCTCTAGGATACTGTTCTGTCATCATTTTTAATGTTCCTAATCTGATGTACACCCCACAGGATCTTTAATCCATGTCCCCAACATATACTTACTGTCACTTTATTTCAGCAGATACTTATTGAGTGTCTACCACATGCTCAGCTGGATTCTGTGGGGAAAATGATAGCCTAAAGGATAAAGAGGGAAGAGAGAATTGCTTATGGTTGTGGAAGAGAGGGGAGGAAGAGGAAGAGTGGTGAGAGGCCTCTTTCTTGTCCCCCCAAGTTTTCAGGAAAATCTCTGATTATCACAGGACGCCTGTCAAGGAGACATGCCCTCTGCAGGCACCAGGAATGCGGGCTGAGGTGTGGGGAGAAATGGGGCAGGGGCTGGCTTTCGCTTGTCACGTGGTAGGCTACCTGGTGAGGCAGGTGCAGAGGGAGCAGATTTTCAGAGCTGGAGAGGTGGAATGTGGACAACAGGAGTGGACTGTGTGCTCTGGGGGTTTAGTAGAGAAATGGAAGAAGCCTGAGGGGCAAGGCAGGTCGAGGGGGGCATTCTTTTTCCAAATGAGGGAGATGTAGGCAAGTTCGCTGTCTAAGGGAAAGAGAAAGAGGACTCCTATAGGAGACAGCATGAATGCACACTGAAGCTCTCAGCTTTGGAAGGTGAAGAATGGGCCATTTTCCAAAATCAGAAAGAAGAACAAGTCCAGGAAATAAAGAACTCTAGGAAATTCTAGAGGGAGGGGAGCAGAGCTTGGGAAGATTGTGTTGAATATTTACAATGGTGTCGTAGGGAGACAGTAGCTGCTAAAGAGTGATTTGACGTTTCCCAGAGACTCTGAAGCCCATGGGGGTGCCCGGCTGATAGGCAGTTCAGTTCCTCAGTGTGCCTGAGAGGGCAGATCCAACTTTGGCTTCTTTCAGTAAAAGTTTCTTCCAACCAAAAATTCAAGATGATACCATTTACCTATAACTAGAGGTTAGGAAAAAAAAAAAAAAAAAAAGAGAGAGAGAGAGAGTGATGCTTTGGCTTCTGTGGAAAATATAACTGGCATGGCCAGTCGTGGACCCAACAATGATGAAGCCATGATAAGGGTGAAAAACCAGTGAAGGGCTAGGCTGAAGGAGGAAGATACACAGAAGCCTGTGGTCACCGAGGATCTCAGAGTTTTGTATCAAATAAGTGAGATGATTCTGAGTGATTGAAGTGGAGTGAAGGAAGAGAGGTGGAGTTGAGGCGGGTGGATAACTGGGACCCAAGGAGGCAGGAGGGCATCCATGTGGGATTGATGCTGACCTGCAGTGATATCAGGTGCTGAGCAGGGAGGAAGGCCAGCCACTTCCTACAGGACCCCTTTGTTAGAAACTTGTCAATCATTCTATTCAAAAGTGCTTTCATTTTAATGGCTATTTATCAAACTTTTTAGTATTTTATGTGGTAGGAATATCTGGGGCCACATTTTTCTACTTAAGAGCATTTTTTTTAAAAGTTTGGCCTCTTTCATTGTTTTTATTTATTCATTTTCACCCATCTTTATTCTTGGGCCTTTGTGGGCCTCCCATTGCAATGACCTCTCCTGTCGCGGAGCACCAGCTCAGGGTGCATGCACTGCAGAGCACTGGCTCCTAATTGGACACACCAGTCTAGCCACTCCATAGCACGTGGAATCTTCCCAGGCCAGGGATTGAACCGGTGCCCCTTGCACTACAAGGTGGACTCTTTACCCACTGGACCACCAGGGAAGCCCATCTTAAGAGCATTTTTAGCCAACTCTTTTTCTAAGACTTCTACAATTTCATACAAGTTTTAGTTTTATTCAAATTGTGTTTTCCTTTTTAACATTAAGCCACTTCAGTGGATACAAAAATATCAGAGGGCTTCCCCTGGTGGTCCAGTGGATAAGGACACCGCCTTGCAGTGCAAAGGGCGCCGGTTTGCTCCCTGGCCTGGGAAGATCCCACGTGCCGCGGAGCGGCTGGACTGATGTGTCCAATCACCGAGCCTGAGCTCTGGAGCGCATGCGCCCAGAGCCGGAGCTCTGCGACAACAGGTGCCACCGCGATGGGAGGCCCACACGGGCCAAAAGAACAAAGACGGATGAAAACAGAGAAATGAAAGACCAATAGAAGTGGCCCGCCCGCTGCCCGCCCTCCCCAACCCGACCCCCACCTAAAATAAATAAATAAATAAATCTTAAAAAAAAAAAAAAACATCAGAAAAGGGGTCATTAACTAACATCACTAAGGAAGGTTAGGATGAGAGGACAGTGTATCAAAGATAGAATTTATTGAGTGGCGCCTCCTCAGAACAGTGGTCTGAAAGAGGGATTGGAAAAAGAGAAACTGTTGATGTACTTAGCAGGAAAATAGACTGATTGCATTTTAGCTACATTTTCAGGAATAAAGCTCTTGACACAGAAATGGTAAACTTTGGACCAGTGCACCAAACTAACCAAAACACCTTTAACCTGTGCATTTGATAAGAAGCACATTTTGTGTATTGGTTTGTTTTGCCTCCTGACTTATAACCTTGTTTGAAACTTTCTGGATGAGAAAGGATGTTTTTATTCCAAACGACTCATTTTTAATCTAGTCAAAGAACCTAATCAGGCCAACACTATCTCATGACCGTTGGTATTAAAAACTCCTGACAGATGTAAACATGTGATTGGCTGTTGAACTGTTTTCCTTTGTGAGAATGAAGTCAGCCCTGAAATCAAAGCCATGTGTGTTCCATTCACCCTGGAAAAAGCCAGGATAGTGAAAAATGTCCTTTGGCCCCAAAGCAAGTTTTCAACCTTTTGCTCTGCTGTGATTTCCTACCATCCACCCCCTCATCCCACCTTCAGAATGGGAGAGGAAGGAAGAGATTAGAGGTGATCGTATCTGTCTAGGTTTTGGTTGGATTGGGGAGTGTCTTCATCAATAATATAGCTTCCATTTCCTCATCATTAAACAGAACTTGAGAGCTTCCCCAGTGGTCCAGTGGGTAGAGAGACCACCTTGCAAGTCCAAGGAGCACTGGTTTGATCCCTGGCCTGGGAAGATCCCATGTGTCGAGGAGCGGCTGGACGGAGTGTCCAATTAGGAGCCAGCGCTCTGGAGAGCATGTGCCCAGAGGCAGTGCTCTGCAATAGGAAAAGCCACTGCTATGGGAGGCCCACACAGGCCAAAGAATGAAGATGGATGAAAGTGAATGGATGGAAAATCAATGAAAAGAGGCCAAAAATTAAAAAAAAAAAAAACCCCCTTAATTTAATACATTAAACAGAACTTAATCCAGATAATATGTGTTCATATTTGTGAGGTCATTCAAATGGACTAACCTTGGTTCTGCATTTGTATATGAGTGAGTCTGATTTTGGAATGAATTTAAGTTTACAGATTTTAAATTTTAAAAGCCCCAGGAGAGAGAAGCCACTCTGGAAACTGTTTGGCATTTTCCATCCCACCTTTTACTCAAAGCTCTGTTAAACTCCTTGCCTTGGGAGGAGGAGACCGTGTTCCCTTGTGCACATGCAGAGAAGTGATTGCTGAGCCTTGAAGGACTTCAGTGCATGCATTTGATAAGAAGCACATTTTGTGTATTGGTTTGTTTTGCCTCCTGACTTATAACCTTGTTTGAAACTTTCTGGATGAGAAAGGATGTTTTATTCCAAACGACTCATTTTAATCTAGTCAAAGAACCTAATCAGGCCAACACTATCTCATGACCGTTGGTATTAAAAACTCCTGACAGATGTAAACATGTGATTGGCTGTTGAACTGTTTTCCTTTGTGAGAATGAAGTCAGCCCTGAAATCAAAGCCATGTGTGTTCCATTCACCCTGGAAAAAGCCAGGATAGTGAAAAATGTCCTTTGGCCCCAAAGCAAGTTTTCAACCTTTTGCTCTGCTGTGATTTCCTACCATCCACCCCCTCATCCCACCTTCAGAATGGGAGAGGAAGGAAGAGATTAGAGGTGATCGTATCTGTCTAGGTTTTGGTTGGTTTGGGGGAGTGTCTTCATCAATAATATAGCTTCCATTTCCTCATCATTAAACAGAACTTGAGAGCTTCCCCAGTGGTCCAGTGGGTAGAGAGACCACCTTGCAAGTCCAAGGAGCACTGGTTTGATCCCTGGCCTGGGAAGATCCCATGTGTCGAGGAGCGGCTGGACGGAGTGTCCAATTAGGAGCCAGCGCTCTGGAGAGCATGTGCCCAGAGGCAGTGCTCTGCAATAGGAAAAGCCACTGCTATGGGAGGCCCACACAGGCCAAAGAATGAAGATGGATGAAAGTGAATGGATGGAAAATCAATGAAAAGAGGCCAAAAATTAAAAAAAAAAAAAAAAGCCCCCCTTAATTTAATACATTAAACAGAACTTAATCCAGATAATATGTGTTCATATTTGTGAGGTCATTCAAATGGACTAACCTTGGTTCTGCATTTGTATATGAGTGAGTCTGATTTTGGAATGAATTTAAGTTTACAGATTTTAAATTTTAAAAGCCCCAGGAGAGAGAAGCCACTCTGGAAACTGTTTGGCATTTTCCATCCCACCTTTTACTCAAAGCTCTGTTAAACTCCTTGCCTTGGGAGGAGGAGACCGTGTTCCCTTGTGCACATGCAGAGAAGTGATTGCTGAGCCTTGAAGGACTTCAGTGCATGCAAATATATAGCACAGGAGTAAGTGTTAAAAAAATAAAGCTCCAAGTCAAGATTTAGATAACTTTATGGTCAAGAGTTTAAACGCTGACTCTCAGTATTAAATGTGCAAGAATAACGTTCTGCTGCCCATATCGATGAAAGCAAGAGGTGTAGAGAGAATAATGCAGAGTGGAAAATAACCCATCAGATAATCTGTGTGTAGTCCGGGTTCCCAGAGAAACAGAGCCAATAGAATGGCTATGTGTAAAGAGAAAGATTTATGTTAAGGAATTGGCTTACAGGATTCTGGAAGCTGGTCAGTCTGACATCTTCAGAATGGGCCAGCAGGTTGGAAGCCCAGGGAAGAGCCAGTGCTGCGGTTCAAGTGTCAAGGCCATCTGCTTGCAGAATTCTCTCCTGCTCTGTCTGTGTTCTATTCAGTCAGACCTTCAACTGATTGGACGAGGCCCACCTGCATTACGGAGGGCAGTCTGCTTTTCTCCAAGTTACTGATGTAAATGCTAGTGCATCCAAAACACCTTCACAAGGAGCTTCCCTTGTGGCTCATAGGGTAACGTGTCTGCCTGCCATTCAGGAGACCCAGGTTCGATCCCCGGTTTGGGAAGTTCCCCTCAAGAACAAATGACTCCACATGTAATATGGAGCCTGCAGACAAAACACCCTCACAGAAACATCCAGAAGAGCTTCTGACCACATATCTGGATACTGTGGCCCAGCCAAGGTAACCATCACAGGTAGGGCTAGGCATTGCACAAGGTGCTATTGGCAATTCTGGCACAATGGCACGAATGCCAGGGAAGGGAAGTCTTCATCTCTTTCTTCTACATAAAGCATTGATGACTTCCCTTAAAATCGAAGTAGATCAAAAATACTTTTAGTCTTAAATTCAGGAAAGTCTAATTGAGAAGATATTTTAGGCAAATTGTTTTTAATCCAGTTGCTGGTGTTTGAAACATTTCTGCTCAGTTTGCATTTACCATACCAGTGAGGAAACAGTTTTATGGAACCTGTGTATGGTCTCATATACCTGGGTTAACTGGCATTCTTTCACGTTGTCTATCATAAGTCACCACTAACAATAAGCAATCTTCTTCTATTATTTGCCCATCTGGGATTTAGTCAGAAAAGCTGGTATATTCTAATGATTCAGAAAGAGGGAAAAGTTTTCATTCTGAATGATAATTTCCTGTTAATCATTGATGACCTTGAAGTGTCTTCCATAACTGTTCCTCAGGGTTTTAATTGGTCACCTTAAAAATAAAGGAAGATAAAGGAACATGTGTATACAAGTTACAGTGTTCTTCCTCATTCTGGTTTTGCTAATAAGGTTATCAGAATTGGTTTCCTCCTCATCTCTCCCTGAATTCTTTTCATTATTTTGTTCTATTTTGGTGTGTGTCTATCTCATTAAAAAGACTGTCAGCAGAAATTAGCACAGCATTGTAAATCAACTATACTTGAATTTAAAAAGATTGTCACATATTAACCAGGACATTAAAAATGTTTAACATTAGATTTAGTAATAAAATGAACTTCACTCCCTCAGACATTATGTCCCCTGTTGAATCTTTTTTGACACAGGAAGGTGGAGTTTATCTTTCCAGTATGATATTGGAAAGAATGAAGGAGTACTGATGATTTGATGTGAAAAAGACAATGCTTACTGTTGTAGTTAAATTTAGAAGCTCGATTTTCATGGTCATACTCTTCTAGGCCAGGAGTTTAAGGAAGGAACCCTATTGCTACCAAGCTACCTCTGAAAACAATTGGGGAAGAAATTGCTCACAACCTTCACTATTTGATAAAAAGTCACAAATTGCTCTTAACAGCTTTCCAAATGTGTGGCATATCTGCCGTTTCAAACTGAATGTGCTGTGTAGCAGCTATAACCTCTGTGCTTTTGAATGGATTGTACTGGCAGGCTGTTTCTTGCTGCCGTCTTCTTTGTCTTTCTTGGCTCATTTACGTCACTTGCCTTTAGCTGCGTTGTGGTTTGGGTCAGTGGATGCGCTCGCAATGCCATCGCGTGTGGTTGCTTCACTGCTGGAACCTTTTAAAGCCCATAGGAGCTCCAGGTCAGGTTCAGAAGTTCATGTGCTGTGCTCGGTGCTGGAAGACTGAGTCAGAGCCTGGGATCTGCCGGAACAATGCCACATGTGTCCAGCCTGGACTTGGGCAGAAGCCGGTGGCCACTTTGACTCATCCAAGCCAGTCATGGATAATGAAGCTTGGAGAGACGTGAAATACTTCTTGTAAGGAACGACTCCCCAGTTGGCTGCCTTTGTTTCTTTTTAGTATAATGACCAGGGGCAGGCTGTCTTGCACAATAGGCACCTTAACATTAGCTGAGGGTCTGTACCCTGGTGGGCTGATGCAGGAGAGGTTTATTAGGTGAGACCATGTGACCTGAGGTCAGCTGGGCATCATTCTTTGAAGAGTTCTCTTGTGGGCCACGATGTGAGGGATGATTCGCAGTGTGGGAAGCTGACAGAGAAAGGCGACTTCAGAAGAACCACAGTCCTGCTTTGACTCTTCTGTTGTATCTGACTCATTTGCTCGATTGCTGCCACAAACGTCTATAAATGCACGGATTTCTGCTACATGGAAAGTTCCAGAACAGCTCGGTAGCTGAAATACCTCAACCAGGCCTGGAGATGACATTGTAAAATGTAGTTCATTCCCAAATCACCGTGCCCTCCATCAACTCCCACTAAGTGGCTTAATTTGGGGTGGTTTTTTTTTTGGTTCTGTTTTTTAAAATTTTGGCCTCTTTTATTGTTTTTTTATTTATTTATTTTCATCCATATTTGTTCTTTGGCCTGTGTGGGCCTCCCATTGCAGTGGCCTCTCTTGTTGCAGAGCACTAGCTCTGGGTGCATGCACTCCAGAGTGCTGGCTCATAGTTAGACACGCCAATCCAGCCATTCTGAGGCACATGGGGTCCTCCTGGGCCAGGGATCGAACCAGTGCCCCTTGCACTGTAAGGCGGACTCTACCCACTGGATCACCAGGGAAGCCCTTGTTTTGTTTTTGAAGGTGACATGCTTTTTTCCAAGTGGTTCGTTTTTTCAAAGGGCTCAAACTGCTGGTTCCAACATCTCAAAAGGGTGTTTTGCAGGTGAGAGAGAAGGACTTGCAAGTCGTCTGAAATGCACTGAATCGCCGCAATGCCCCCCATGTGTTTCCAGGCCTGGAAACTGTGCTGTGCTCGGTGCTGGAAGACTGAGTCAGAGCCTGGGATCTGCCGGAACAATGCCACATGTGTCCAGCCTGGACTTGGGCAGAAGCCGGTGGCCACTTTGACTCATCCAAGCCAGTCATGGATAATGAAGCTTGGAGAGACGTGAAATACTTCTTGTAAGGAACGACTCCCCAGTTGGCTGCCTTTGTTTCTTTTTAGTATAATGACCAGGGGCAGGCTGTCTTGCACAATAGGCACCTTAACATTAGCTGAGGGTCTGTACCCTGGTGGGCTGATGCAGGAGAGGTTTATTAGGTGAGACCATGTGACCTGAGGTCAGCTGGGCATCATTCTTTGAAGAGTTCTCTTGTGGGCCACGATGTGAGGGATGATTCGCAGTGTGGGAAGCTGACAGAGAAAGGCGACTTCAGAAGAACCACAGTCCTGCTTTGACTCTTCTGTTGTATCTGACTCATTTGCTCGATTGCTGCCACAAACGTCTATAAATGCACGGATTTCTGCTACATGGAAAGTTCCAGAACAGCTCGGTAGCTGAAATACCTCAACCAGGCCTGGAGATGACATTGTAAAATGTAGTTCATTCCCAAATCACCGTGCCCTCCATCAACTCCCACTAAGTGGCTTAATTTGGGGTGGTTTTTTTTTTGGTTCTGTTTTTTAAAATTTTGGCCTCTTTTATTGTTTTTTTATTTATTTATTTTCATCCATATTTGTTCTTTGGCCTGTGTGGGCCTCCCATTGCAGTGGCCTCTCTTGTTGCAGAGCACTAGCTCTGGGTGCATGCACTCCAGAGTGCTGGCTCATAGTTAGACACGCCAATCCAGCCATTCTGAGGCACATGGGGTCCTCCTGGGCCAGGGATCGAACCAGTGCCCCTTGCACTGTAAGGCGGACTCTACCCACTGGATCACCAGGGAAGCCCTTGTTTTGTTTTTGAAGGTGACATGCTTTTTTCCAAGTGGTTCGTTTTTTCAAAGGGCTCAAACTGCTGGTTCCAACATCTCAAAAGGGTGTTTTGCAGGTGAGAGAGAAGGACTTGCAAGTCGTCTGAAATGCTCTAGGAAGTAGACACTTTAACAGCTCCCTCCCCACCTCCCTATTCTTCCTGCCTCTCATACTTTAGAGTCAGCTGTTAAAAGTCATAAATTTGAAAAAGGGAAATGACATATGGTATCCTGAAGACCCACCCAGTGCCTGGCTCCTGTTCTGTGAGTATTCAGAGAAGACAGCTGAATTTGATTTCTGATACCTGCCGGGAGGCAGTCGCCCAGGTACTTGTGCTGTGTCTCAAAAGCATTAGATGAGTAGTTCTCATCAGGTGAGTAGTTCTTTGATTGTGGCTGGACCTCGTTATTGTAGTCGTCATTGTTCACTCGCTAAATCATGTCTGACTCTTTGGACAACAGCGTGTCAGGCTTCCCTGTCCTTCACTGTCTTCTCAGAGTTTGCTCAGACTCTTGTCTCTTGAGTCGCTGATGCCATCCAACCATCTCATCCTCAGTCACCCCCTTCCTGTCTTGTCCTCAGTCTTTCCCATCATCGGGATGTTTTCCAGTGAGTCAGCTCTTTGCATCAGATGGACAAAGTATTGGCTCTTTATCTTCAGCATCACTCCTTCCAATGAATATTCAGGGTTGTTTTCTTTTAAGATTGACCAATTATTATTATCATTGTCAAAACTATAGATTAATCCCCTATGATGGAAGACTTTGTGGTTTATAACAGATTTATTTAACAGCCTGGTCACGAAGAAAGGGTCGGTGTTATCATCATTTTCTTCTTATTATTATTCCCCATTTGATAGATGTGGAAACTGAGGATGGCAGGCACAGCTTCTTTCCTGAGGTTTCACAGTTAACAAGGGATGAGTCTGAGACAAGTCATTCTAGGTCCTATGCTCTTCCTGTATCTCATGTTGCCTCCTGCCTGCTGTGTAGACTTTGGTGACTGTTGAGGAGGGAGAGAATTCTAAGATAAGGTCTTTGGTGGATGCAAGGTCGCCTTGGAGAAACTGAACAGAGGCGTGAAAGTGATGAAGAAGACTCAGGCGGGCCATGTGAGGTGCTAAGTCAGTGACCCAGAGGATGCCTGCAGCAGGGGCTCCTGTAAGAGAGGTGACTGCAGGCAGGGGACAGCAGAGGAAGCTGTCAGGAGGGAGTGGAACTTGACCTGGGTCCTGACAGAAGGATAGGTATTCGACCAGAGCTCAGGAGCCTCTTGAGGGAAGGGATCACAGGAGCAGGTTGCATGGGTGCAACCTGAGTGAGCAGTTTTGAGACGCTTGTGCCTTGTAAGGAACTAATTGGAAACAGGTTGGAAGCACAACATATGGGCCAGAATCGCAAAGATCCTGAATGCCTGAATTTGCACTTTATCCGTTGAATTGAACAAGGACATTGAGAGTTTTAGAGCAGCATATTCGAGATTCGGGTGTATAATTGGTAAGAGACTGGAGATCACAGGAAGGGGCGTGAACTGTCAGTGCAGTTGATAAACAAGGGGGAATCGAGATGAAGGAGTGTCACAAAGGAAGGAAACAACAAGATCCGCGGATGGGGGATAGAAATAGTTTAAAGAACCTGCCCACAGTGCATAAGATGTATGTTCATTCCCTGGGTCAGGCAGATTCCCTGGAAAGAAAATGACAACCCACTCCAGTATTCTTGTCTGGAGAAACCCATGGACAGAGGAGCCTGGTGGCTAGTCCATGAGGTCACAAGAATCAGACATGACTTAGAGACTAAACCGTGACTGATTTAGTGTCCAACTAGGACCTCTTCCCAGGACAGATGCTACACTGGTCAGGATGCTGAGAAAATAGGCCTAAACCGAGACCATCCCAGGCCAACTGGACCTGTGATCATAGTGGTTGAGAGAGAAGATACTCAAGTTCTGCGACTAGGATGGTCATGGTGTCACTGATAAGAGAAGCCAGCAATGAAACTTGATTTGGGGGAAGGCTAATGAGCTGGCCTCTTAAGCTTTGAGATAACAACTCAAGGGATGAGTCTGAGTGATTTCATGTTGCCTCCTGCCTGCTGTGTAGACTTTGGTGACTGTTGAGGAGGGAGAGAATTCTAAGATAAGGTCTTTGGTGGATGCAAGGTCGCCTTGGAGAAACTGAACAGAGGCGTGAAAGTGATGAAGAAGACTCAGGCGGGCCATGTGAGGTGCTAAGTCAGTGACCCAGAGGATGCCTGCAGCAGGGGCTCCTGTAAGAGAGGTGACTGCAGGCAGGGGACAGCAGAGGAAGCTGTCAGGAGGGAGTGGAACTTGACCTGGGTCCTGACAGAAGGATAGGTATTCGACCAGAGCTCAGGAGCCTCTTGAGGGAAGGGATCACAGGAGCAGGTTGCATGGGTGCAACCTGAGTGAGCAGTTTTGAGACGCTTGTGCCTTGTAAGGAACTAATTGGAAACAGGTTGGAAGCACAACATATGGGCCAGAATCGCAAAGATCCTGAATGCCTGAATTTGCACTTTATCCGTTGAATTGAACAAGGACATTGAGAGTTTTAGAGCAGCATATTCGAGATTCGGGTGTATAATTGGTAAGAGACTGGAGATCACAGGAAGGGGCGTGAACTGTCAGTGCAGTTGATAAACAAGGGGGAATCGAGATGAAGGAGTGTCACAAAGGAAGGAAACAACAAGATCCGCGGATGGGGGATAGAAATAGTTTAAAGAACCTGCCCACAGTGCATAAGATGTATGTTCATTCCCTGGGTCAGGCAGATTCCCTGGAAAGAAAATGACAACCCACTCCAGTATTCTTGTCTGGAGAAACCCATGGACAGAGGAGCCTGGTGGCTAGTCCATGAGGTCACAAGAATCAGACATGACTTAGAGACTAAACCGTGACTGATTTAGTGTCCAACTAGGACCTCTTCCCAGGACAGATGCTACACTGGTCAGGATGCTGAGAAAATAGGCCTAAACCGAGACCATCCCAGGCCAACTGGACCTGTGATCATAGTGGTTGAGAGAGAAGATACTCAAGTTCTGCGACTAGGATGGTCATGGTGTCACTGATAAGAGAAGCCAGCAAGGAAACTTGATTTGGGGGAAGGCTAATGAGCTGGCCTCTTAAGCTTTGAGATAACAACTGAATGTCGCTCCTTCTTGACCCCAGACTTAAAACAGCATTTTTGCTTAAAGAAAGCAAGGAAAGTATGAAATGTGCCCTCTTCCTGGTGTTGCGGACATGTTGCCCTGCAATCTGTATCTTTGGCTTGCTAATGCATGGCTCTGCAGGTTTTTCCTGCATTGAAGGGGATTATTTGTCTCCTAAGTGGATTCAGACTGCTTTGAATTTCCAGAAAAGCAGAATTGAATGTTGGCTGTCACCTCTTAGCCACTGAGGATTTTAGGAGGACAAAGTGTGGACTAGAAAAGTATAAATTTGGGAACCAAATGACTGTGATTTAATGGTACATTGAAAAGAACTTGGCCATTTGTTATCGGTAGCCTTGAGATGTCTCAGAGGGGCAATTAACCCAAAATAAATTCAAGTGGGTGAAATCTTCACACATTATTTTCATGATTAGAGATGTGGTTTAGGTTTTTATCTGACATTGTAGGTGATCTATGTGGCACTTTCTGGGCACTTATAAAAGCTTTATCCTTGTTATGTTTAAGATCTTCTTAGCTTTCGTTCCAAGCAGATGAATAGCCTATTACATGAGCTTAGTTAGCATAGGGCAGGCAGTTTCACGCTCATAGATGGTTCTTGAAGCAGAGCTGGATTTTGTTTTCAAGGAAAAGGTAGTCCTCTCACACCTTCTGGAACCTTAGTTCATGAGAACAGAGGTGTCGCTACCCTTTACAGAAATTTGAAAATGTCATGTCCCATAGGTTTTTATTGTTCAGGCCTACTTAGTAAATATAATGTATAAGAGAAGCCATCATATTGTAAATAACTTGTTTGAAATATTCAGAAATAGCTCCCTAAAAAAAAAATTCCCAGTGTTGGTTATTTGTTTAAAAACCAACAAAAATCACTAACATGTGAAGTCTTACTTGGAATTCAAAACAACTTGGAAACCATCCGCCCTGACTTACTCAGAGGTGGTCAGCGAGTGGAGACAGCTCTGGGAGAAATCCAGAGGTTTCCACGCCCAACTGAACATGAAACACATTTGTTTCTGTTTAGTTGCTAAGTCAGTTCTGACTCTTCGGGACGCCGTGGACTGTAGCCCGCCAGGCTCCTCTGTGCATGGGGTTTTCCAGGCAAGAATGCTGGAGTGGGTTGCCATTTTCTTCTCCAAAGGATCTTCCCCACCCAAGCATCAAACCTGAGTCTCCTGCATTGGCAGGCTCTTTACTGCTGAGCCTCCAGAGAATACATGTGTATCTGAGACTGTAGATTCTGTGTCTAGGAAGTGGAGGTGGCTGGGTGGGAGGTATCTGATACAGTGAGAACCACTGTCTGGAGCATGAGATACGTTCCAGCAAGGGCAGAACCATGTGGTGGTGATTGGCCAGGAAGAGCCTGGGGTGGAGACGGAACCTGGGGGCTTTGCTGCAGGTAAACAGAGGTACCACAAGAAGCCCCCGGCAGAGCGGACAGCAGGGGTCAAGGAGCCAGACGCTCTTGATGTTCAGGGGCACTAGAGAGTGTCCTGCCTCTGAGAGATGGTGTGTTCCCAAGTCCTAGAAAACATGGAGGCTTTTTGAGGGTGCTGGCAGCCTTCCCACCTGGGCCCGGTGTGAAAGGTGGTTTCTCTCTCAGTAGGAAAAGAGGTCCATTTCCTTTCCTACCTGTTGTCAAATGTTTTCTGTTTCTTTGGGTACTTAGGCTGCTGAAGTCTAAACCCCTTTCCTACCCAGAAGTGGTCTCTAGCCTGACTAATAAAATTATTTTTCTTGATTTTTCTAAAAAAAAAAAAAGAAGAAATGGTCTCTAGCCTTGATTTATTGACAGAACTGCTGAGCTCTGGAACATCTTTGGCTGCTTGTAAAAGCTATGAAGCCTTTAGTCATCCTCTCCAGGGCAGAATGTGGAAAGAATTGTTTCAAAATACAGAGTGGGAGCTTTGGGATTCTGATGTCTCAAAATACAAGTCATAAATGGATACCTTAATATTCTAGTCTCAGAACCTGTATTACCCACAGATATTGATTCTTGTATTTTGGTATTTAGTATTAGTATAGATTGTATCCTGATATTAAATCTATGTATCCTGGATAACCATCCGCCCTGACTTACTCAGAGGTGGTCAGCGAGTGGAGACAGCTCTGGGAGAAATCCAGAGGTTTCCACGCCCAACTGAACATGAAACACATTTGTTTCTGTTTAGTTGCTAAGTCAGTTCTGACTCTTCGGGACGCCGTGGACTGTAGCCCGCCAGGCTCCTCTGTGCATGGGGTTTTCCAGGCAAGAATGCTGGAGTGGGTTGCCATTTTCTTCTCCAAAGGATCTTCCCCACCCAAGCATCAAACCTGAGTCTCCTGCATTGGCAGGCTCTTTACTGCTGAGCCTCCAGAGAATACATGTGTATCTGAGACTGTAGATTCTGTGTCTAGGAAGTGGAGGTGGCTGGGTGGGAGGTATCTGATACAGTGAGAACCACTGTCTGGAGCATGAGATACGTTCCAGCAAGGGCAGAACCATGTGGTGGTGATTGGCCAGGAAGAGCCTGGGGTGGAGACGGAACCTGGGGGCTTTGCTGCAGGTAAACAGAGGTACCACAAGAAGCCCCCGGCAGAGCGGACAGCAGGGGTCAAGGAGCCAGACGCTCTTGATGTTCAGGGGCACTAGAGAGTGTCCTGCCTCTGAGAGATGGTGTGTTCCCAAGTCCTAGAAAACATGGAGGCTTTTTGAGGGTGCTGGCAGCCTTCCCACCTGGGCCCGGTGTGAAAGGTGGTTTCTCTCTCAGTAGGAAAAGAGGTCCATTTCCTTTCCTACCTGTTGTCAAATGTTTTCTGTTTCTTTGGGTACTTAGGCTGCTGAAGTCTAAACCCCTTTCCTACCCAGAAGTGGTCTCTAGCCTGACTAATAAAATTATTTTTCTTGATTTTTCTAAAAAAAAAAAAAAAGAAGAAATGGTCTCTAGCCTTGATTTATTGACAGAACTGCTGAGCTCTGGAACATCTTTGGCTGCTTGTAAAAGCTATGAAGCCTTTAGTCATCCTCTCCAGGGCAGAATGTGGAAAGAATTGTTTCAAAATACAGAGTGGGAGCTTTGGGATTCTGATGTCTCAAAATACAAGTCATAAATGGATACCTTAATATTCTAGTCTCAGAACCTGTATTACCCACAGATATTGATTCTTGTATTTTGGTATTTAGTATTAGTATAGATTGTATCCTGATATTAAATCTATGTTTATATCCTTGAGGACAATTGAAACATGGTTTTGAAAGAGAGACATTGTTGGGAACAAGGACCTAGGATTATAAGTTTATTTTTTACACTTATTACAGTCTCTTTATAGGAGTGCTGCCCTCCAATATAATTTTTGTATTTTTATTAGACCTATAGAAAAGAACATAATTAAGACGGACTACATCTGAGTTATGGCTTCCTTAAAAAATATAGTTTATGACTTAGACAATCCCCTTTCATACAACAATGATTATACCAGGTATCTACAAGCTCTCAGTTGCTTAGACAGTAAAGCATCTGCTTGCAGTACAGGAGATCCAGGTTCAGTCCCTGGGTGGGGAAGATCTCCTGCAGAAGGGAATGGCAACCCACTCCAGTATTCTTGCCTGGAAAATTCCACGGGTGGAAGGGTAGTGGGCTGCAGTCCTTGGGATTTCAAAGAGGCACAACTGAGAGACTAACCCTGGTTATCGTCTATCAGTTGCTTATTTATTTGGCTGCCCCGGGTCTTAATTGCAGGCCGTGGGATCTTTAGTTGCAGCATGTGAACTCTGAGCTGCGGCCTGTGGAATCTAGTTCCGTCACCAGGGATCAAACCGAGGTCCCCTGCACTGGGAGCAGAGAGTCTTAGCCACTGGACCACCAAGGATGTCCCTGTTATTTTTTTAAGGTTAAAGATGACCTGCTTCAAAGGTGAAAAATGCAAAAAAAAAAAAAAATCTATATAAAGGGTCACATTTCTTTGCCAAACTCACAACTGTTTTCAACTCACACATCGTATAAGGGAGTTGTTATTGAAAAGAGCAAGGGGAGTCATCTCAGAGAAGAGCGTTACTTAGTGGGCCTTGAAGGGGTGAAGCTGGAAAGATGCTAGACCCCAAGATCCTCTAAGTCAGGAATCCCCAACCTCCGATTCATGGACCCGTATCTCCTGGCTGATCCGTGGCAGCATTAGATTAGAAATAAAGTGCACAATAAATTTCATGGACGTGAATCATGCCAAAATCACCCCCCGCCCACCAACCCCAGTCTGTGGAAAAATTGTCTTCCATGAAACCAGCCCCTGGTGCCAAACAGGTTGGGGACTGCAGCTCTAAATCACGGGATAATTTTTGAAGTTCCATATGCTGAAAATTTGGATTTTCCTTGTGGAAGACACGCTTGCAGCCAGGAGAGAGCTAGGGCGGAATTTCCAAAGGCTCTTTAAATCCAGAGCTGGCGTCCCTCCCGGCTATGTGCTGGAGATGCCCCGTGTGCCGTTCTGTGGCCTCACTAAAGCAGGTCTTCTGCAGTGTTCTGGACTGCAGCCATTTCCTCATTGCAGATGAATAATGAATGAGCTGTGGGTGAGAGCTAATGGTTCAGGATGCAGTCAGAAGCTCGCTGCCGCATGGGCTCTGTGCCTTTGTCATCTCCATGGCAACTGCAATTTATCAAGGCACGCTGGTACTTCAGAAGACAGCGAAGAGTAACCTGTTTCGGGAACTTTACATCAGCTGACAAAAATCCAGGACTGAGACGGGATCCATGGGAAAATTGGGGAAGGGTAGTGGGCTGCAGTCCTTGGGATTTCAAAGAGGCACAACTGAGAGACTAACCCTGGTTATCGTCTATCAGTTGCTTATTTATTTGGCTGCCCCGGGTCTTAATTGCAGGCCGTGGGATCTTTAGTTGCAGCATGTGAACTCTGAGCTGCGGCCTGTGGAATCT
The DNA here is from genome assembly GCA_022376925.1 of Tragulus kanchil. Taxonomy (NCBI): domain Eukaryota; kingdom Metazoa; phylum Chordata; class Mammalia; order Artiodactyla; family Tragulidae; genus Tragulus; species Tragulus kanchil. Next base: position 66,579,912 of record JAIOJX010000003.1, on the reverse strand, counting down.
AGTTCCGTCACCAGGGATCAAACCGAGGTCCCCTGCACTGGGAGCAGAGAGTCTTAGCCACTGGACCACCAAGGATGTCCCTGTTATTTTTTTAAGGTTAAAGATGACTTGCTTCAAAGGTGAAAAATGCAAAAGAAAAAAGAAAAAAAAAACTATATAAAGGGTCACATTTCTTTGCCAAACTCACAACTGTTTTCAACTCACACATCGTATAAGGGAGTTGTTATTGAAAAGAGCAAGGGGAGTCATCTCAGAGAAGAGCGTTACTTAGTGGGCCTTGAAGGGGTGAAGCTGGAAAGATGCTAGACCCCAAGATCCTCTAAGTCAGGAATCCCCAACCTCCGATTCATGGACCCGTATCTCCTGGCTGATCCGTGGCAGCATTAGATTAGAAATAAAGTGCACAATAAATTTCATGGACGTGAATCATGCCAAAATCACCCCCCGCCCACCAACCCCAGTCTGTGGAAAAATTGTCTTCCATGAAACCAGCCCCTGGTGCCAAACAGGTTGGGGACTGCAGCTCTAAATCACGGGATAATTTTTGAAGTTCCATATGCTGAAAATTTGGATTTTCCTTGTGGAAGACACGCTTGCAGCCAGGAGAGAGCTAGGGCGGAATTTCCAAAGGCTCTTTAAATCCAGAGCTGGCGTCCCTCCCGGCTATGTGCTGGAGATGCCCCGTGTGCCGTTCTGTGGCCTCACTAAAGCAGGTCTTCTGCAGTGTTCTGGACTGCAGCCATTTCCTCATTGCAGATGAATAATGAATGAGCTGTGGGTGAGAGCTAATGGTTCAGGATGCAGTCAGAAGCTCGCTGCCGCATGGGCTCTGTGCCTTTGTCATCTCCATGGCAACTGCAATTTATCAAGGCACGCTGGTACTTCAGAAGACAGCGAAGAGTAACCTGTTTCGGGAACTTTACATCAGCTGACAAAAAATCCATGGACTGAGACAGAACGAGCCAAGAGAAGGCCATCTGTGGGTGGTGGGGGAAGCCCTGTTAGGCCTTTCTTGGGGATTTTCATAAATGGTCACAGAAATAGGAAGCTATGAGCTGTAGATCAAAAAAATAAGTTAATGACTTTTCCCCAGAAAACTCTGTCTGACTTGGTGTCTTGGAGGGCGGCGTAGGGAAGGAGTGCTCAGGCATCTTCCAGGCGTCTTTCCCGGGATGCAGGGCAGCAGCTGGCATTGAGGATAAGGATGCTGAGAACAGCTGTCTGCCCAGCGCTGCTAGAAGCGGCCTCCCGGCCTCAAGCATGAGCGACGTGCCTCGCCTGCCGCCTGGGTGCCTTGTCCCCATCGCAGCGCTGCCACTCTCATCCTCAGGGACTCGCCCTCTGCCGCCTCTTGAGGCAGCACGCTGGGCAGGCTGGTCTACCCATGCCCTGAGAACAATGGTGCCCCAGTCACCCGTCGACGGAGGGAGAAATTCAGGGGCTGGCTGGGCTAGGAGGCGCCAGGAGGAAGGAGAAGTGATGAGAAGGGGCAGGGAGCCCCGAGAATGTGGATCCCAAGCAGAGACTGGACCTCAGATCCCCAGCACAGCCTGCAGTCAGCTGGGCCCGCCTACAGACCCCGGAGGATGGGGGATGCGCTTGGCCCTAGTGGAAGAGCAGTGGGAAAGAGTGAGGGGGCCGTAAAAGCGCTAGACATGTTGAGATGTGGAAGAACTCCAGCAGTGGGAGATCCAGGAGAGAGCTAGGGCGGAATTTCCAAAGGCTCTTTAAATCCAGAGCTGGCGTCCCTCCCGGCTATGTGCTGGAGATGCCCCGTGTGCCGTTCTGTGGCCTCACTAAAGCAGGTCTTCTGCAGTGTTCTGGACTGCAGCCATTTCCTCATTGCAGATGAATAATGAATGAGCTGTGGGTGAGAGCTAATGGTTCAGGATGCAGTCAGAAGCTCGCTGCCGCATGGGCTCTGTGCCTTTGTCATCTCCATGGCAACTGCAATTTATCAAGGCACGCTGGTACTTCAGAAGACAGCGAAGAGTAACCTGTTTCGGGAACTTTACATCAGCTGACAAAAAATCCATGGACTGAGACAGAACGAGCCAAGAGAAGGCCATCTGTGGGTGGTGGGGGAAGCCCTGTTAGGCCTTTCTTGGGGATTTTCATAAATGGTCACAGAAATAGGAAGCTATGAGCTGTAGATCAAAAAAATAAGTTAATGACTTTTCCCCAGAAAACTCTGTCTGACTTGGTGTCTTGGAGGGCGGCGTAGGGAAGGAGTGCTCAGGCATCTTCCAGGCGTCTTTCCCGGGATGCAGGGCAGCAGCTGGCATTGACGATAAGGATGCTGAGAACAGCTGTCTGCCCAGCGCTGCTAAGAAGCGGCCTCCCGGCCTCAAGCATGAGCGACGTGCCTCGCCTGCCGCCTGGGTGCCTTGTCCCCATCGCAGCGCTGCCACTCTCATCCTCAGGGACTCGCCCTCTGCCGCCTCTTGAGGCAGCACGCTGGGCAGGCTGGTCTACCCATGCCCTGAGAACAATGGTGCCCCAGTCACCCGTCGACGGAGGGAGAAATTCAGGGGCTGGCTGGGCTAGGAGGCGCCAGGAGGAAGGAGAAGTGATGAGAAGGGGCAGGGAGCCCCGAGAATGTGGATCCCAAGCAGAGACTGGACCTCAGATCCCCAGCACAGCCTGCAGTCAGCTGGGCCCGCCTACAGACCCCGGAGGATGGGGGATGCGCTTGGCCCTAGTGGAAGAGCAGTGGGAAAGAGTGAGGGGGCCGTAAAAGCGCTAGACATGTTGAGATGTGGGGAATCCATTAGAACAGGAACTCCAGACAGTCCGCTTTGGGCCTTGGCCGTGTGTCGTCTCGGGTTACCTAAAATCCGCGGGAGAAGCAGCAAATTTTATGGACTTGGATTCCCAACCTGACTTCCTTGCCTGCGGCCTCATTCCTCAGGGCCGGTGAGGCGTCTCCTCTCAGCCTCTTTCCACTTCATCTCTGAAGCGCCGGGCAGTGCTGCTTCTCAGGGTCATGTTTCATGGGAAATGAGACGTGTATAAAAAGATGAAACCCGGTGTCTAGCACCTCACTGTTGTGAATAAAAAAAGAAAAGCATTTCTGTTTGCTGAGGTGGTCTCGTAAGTCTCCCTGGAGAAGGGGACAAGAGACAGAACCTCCGTTTGCTGCAGGAGGCAAGTGGGCCAAACTGATCCTTGGTGGAAATGCACTTGGCAGAGGAAGGATGGTCTGGTCTGTGGCGTCTGCACAGCTGGGTTGGTGCTGGGCTCTGGGTGACCCAGCCGAGTCCTCACGGGCACCTTGACCCAGCCACCTAGGAGCGTAGGAGCCTGGAGATGATGCTCTCCTGAGGTCACTTGAGAGACTGCTTCCCTGCCTGATGGAGAAGTCACTGTCTGTATTTCTTCCTGAGCCAGCCTCCAGGTCTGACTCACCTCGCATCTCCCACCCCTTCCTCTGATCAGTCAGTGAGCGCGCAGGGGAGGACAAGTCACTCTGAGAGCTTCCTATGCAGAATATCATTAGGAAGATGGAGCTTTTGTGAAAACATTAAACCTCCTCCATGCAAACATCCGTGACTTAAGAAAAAATTACCATCTAGGGTTCCCTTGGTGGTCCAGTGGGTAAAGAGTCCACCTTGCAGTGCAAGGGGTACTGGTTCGATCCCTGGCCCGGGAAGATCCCATGTGCCACAGAACGGCTGGACCAGTGTGTCCAGTTACAAGCCAGCGCTCTGGAGTGCATGCACCCAGAGCTAGTGATCTGCAACTAGAGAGGCCACTGCAATGGGAGGCCCACACAGGCCAAAGAATAAAGATGGATGAAAATACATAATTTAAAAAAAAAAAACAATGAAAGAGGCCAATTTTTTTTTTTTTAATTACCATCTAAACTTCCTGGAGGCCACAGAGCCTGCCTTCCTCCCGTGCTTCCCTGTCTTCTGTGTGTGGTCCCCCACATGTCCCAGCTCACACACATTGAACTTGCTGTCAATGACTAGTTGTTGTTCAGTGGCTAGGTCATGTCCTCCTCTTTTCTTGACCTTGTGGACTGTAACCTGCTGGACTCCATCCTGTAAAACCACGGGGTGGGTTACTTAACAGCGTATCCTGCTGCATACAGAAGGATCTTGGTATGCCTGTTAAGATCAGGAGGGGTTCCAGGGGTCTGCCTTTCTCCTCCTATCCTCTCGCAAGTTACTTACTTCCAGCAGGGCGGTCGGTGCAGAAAGCTGCTAGGGATTCGCGCAAGGACCCATCCCGAGAAGCAGCCTCAGATGAGACATGAAAACTGCAATTTTTATGAAAGAGGTGATGGATTCTGCATCTATTCTCAGTAGGAGTATTTGATATTAGTGGCAACTCAGATCTGATTTAAAGTGTGAATGAGCATCACCATATGTAAAGTAGATAGCCAATGAGAATTTGCTGTACAACCCAGAGAACTCAAGTCGGGGCTCAGTAACAACCTAGAGGGGTGGGAGAGGGAGGGAGGTGGAAGGGATGTTCAAGTCAGAGGCAACATGGGAAGACCTTTGGCTGATTCATGTGGATGTGAGGTAGAAATCAGCACAGTGCTGTGAAGCAGTTATCCTTCAATTAAGAATAAATTTAAAAAGTAAAAGAGGTATGGTAATAAAAAACAGACAAAAGAAAGTTTATGAAAAAAAGCGTGTATGAAAACTGAGATATTGCAGTGAATGCCCACCAGATAGCTATAAGAAGGTGTGAGAAATAGACTACCCCAGGATTTAAGGGGTCAGTTGCTAGGCGAGTTCAGGACTAAATGCACCCTGGGAGCCTGTGCCACAGAACGGCTGGACCAGTGTGTCCAGTTACAGCAGCTCTGGAGTGCATGCACCCAGAGCTAGTGATCTGCAACGGGGCATATGGGAGGCCCACACAGGCCAAAGAATAAAGATGGATGAAAATACATAATTTAAAAAAAAACAATGAAAGAGGCCAATTTTTTTTTTTTTAATTACCATCTAAACTTCCTGGAGGCCACAGAGCCTGCCTTCCTCCCATGCTTCCCTGTCTTCTGTGTGTGGTCCCCCACATGTCCCAGCTCACACACATTGAACTTGCTGTCAATGACTAGTTGTTGTTCAGTGGCTAGGTCATGTCCTCCTCTTTTCTTGACCTTGTGGACTGTAACCTGCTGGACTCCATCCTGTAAAACCACGGGGTGGGTTACTTAACAGCGTATCCTGCTGCATACAGAAGGATCTTGGTATGCCTGTTAAGATCAGGAGGGGTTCCAGGGGTCTGCCTTTCTCCTCCTATCCTCTCGCAAGTTACTTACTTCCAGCAGGGCGGTCGGTGCAGAAAGCTGCTAGGGATTCGCGCAAGGACCCATCCCGAGAAGCAGCCTCAGATGAGACATGAAAACTGCAATTTTTATGAAAGAGGTGATGGATTCTGCATCTATTCTCAGTAGGAGTATTTGATATTAGTGGCAACTCAGATCTGATTTAAAGTGTGAATGAGCATCACCATATGTAAAGTAGATAGCCAATGAGAATTTGCTGTACAACCCAGAGAACTCAAGTCGGGGCTCAGTAACAACCTAGAGGGGTGGGAGAGGGAGGGAGGTGGAAGGGATGTTCAAGTCAGAGGCAACATGGGAAGACCTTTGGCTGATTCATGTGGATGTGAGGTAGAAATCAGCACAGTGCTGTGAAGCAGTTATCCTTCAATTAAGAATAAATTTAAAAAGTAAAAGAGGTATGGTAATAAAAAACAGACAAAAGAAAGTTTATGAAAAAAAGCGTGTATGAAAACTGAGATATTGCAGTGAATGCCCACCAGATAGCTATAAGAAGGTGTGAGGGAAATAGACTACCCCAGGATTTAAGGGGTCAGTTGCTAGGCCGAGTTCAGGACTAAATCCCCAACATCTGGTAAAATGAGGAGAATGTACTTTTTCCATTTTCCAAGTGCTGCTATTCCTATGGACTCTCGACATTTTCTCTGATTATATTTGCATTTCTTCACATCTTCTGAAGTCTGGAGATAACAGGAATAGTGATACTGCTGTACCAAGGAAGTGAAGTTTCCCCAGTTAAGTCTCTGTTTCTCCCACGAGAATCCATTTTTATTTGAGGCAAATATAAATTTTAGAAGATGAGCCTTTAATGTTCGGCTCATTGGCACTACCATCTGGCTGGAGGGGAGGCAGGTTCTGGAAAGGGAGCATGGGCTTGGTGGCCAGTCACCAGCCTGTCCTTGGATAGGTGGGCGGGGCCTAGCTGGGAGAGATGTCTGGGAGACCAGTCACCCGGTCGGTCTAGCGCCTGTAGGGCTGTCAATTACCTTTAGCCACTGCCCACTTGGCTAGTTGCAAATTAAGGCAACCCTATAGCTCGATGTCTCTTAAGCTTCATCCCCTTTTCTGGTGGTTATGTTTTAGAGCCTTCTGAATTGCATTTCACTTACTGGCTTCTAAATACTCGCTCTTCTCCCCTTTTGTATTTTAAGAGTCCTAATTTTTGTTTTTTAGCAGAGAACAGGGATCAGTGTCAGATTTTCTAAAAGGACCGCCAGTGTCACACCTGCTATTGTTGATCCTCCTAACCTCCAAATCCCCAGGGTTGGCTAATCCCCCTTGCTGGAGCCATTGTTCCCAATGAGAATTTGCTTCAAGTAAAGGGGCAACCTAGAGGGGTGGGAGGGAGGGAGGTGGAAGGGATGTTCAAGTCAGAGGCAACATGGGAAGACCTTTGGCTGATTCATGTGGATGTGAGGTAGAAATCAGCACAGTGCTGTGAAGCAGTTATCCTTCAATTAAGAATAAATTTAAAAAGTAAAAGAGGTATGGTAATAAAAAACAGACAAAAGAAAGTTTATGAAAAAAAGCGTGTATGAAAACTGAGATATTGCAGTGAATGCCCACCAGATAGCTATAAGAAGGTGTGAGGGAAATAGACTACCCCAGGATTTAAGGGGTCAGTTGCTAGGCCGAGTTCAGGACTAAATCCCCAACATCTGGTAAAATGAGGAGAATGTACTTTTTCCATTTTCCAAGTGCTGCTATTCCTATGGACTCTCGACATTTTCTCTGATTATATTTGCATTTCTTCACATCTTCTGAAGTCTGGAGATAACAGGAATAGTGATACTGCTGTACCAAGGAAGTGAAGTTTCCCCAGTTAAGTCTCTGTTTCTCCCACGAGAATCCATTTTTATTTGAGGCAAATATAAATTTTAGAAGATGAGCCTTTAATGTTCGGCTCATTGGCACTACCATCTGGCTGGAGGGGAGGCAGGTTCTGGAAAGGGAGCATGGGCTTGGTGGCCAGTCACCAGCCTGTCCTTGGATAGGTGGGCGGGGCCTAGCTGGGAGAGATGTCTGGGAGACCAGTCACCCGGTCGGTCTAGCGCCTGTAGGGCTGTCAATTACCTTTAGCCACTGCCCACTTGGCTAGTTGCAAATTAAGGCAACCCTATAGCTCGATGTCTCTTAAGCTTCATCCCCTTTTCTGGTGGTTATGTTTTAGAGCCTTCTGAATTGCATTTCACTTACTGGCTTCTAAATACTCGCTCTTCTCCCCTTTTGTATTTTAAGAGTCCTAATTTTTGTTTTTTAGCAGAGAACAGGGATCAGTGTCAGATTTTCTAAAAGGACCGCCAGTGTCACACCTGCTATTGTTGATCCTCCTAACCTCCAAATCCCCAGGGTTGGCTAATCCCCCTTGCTGGAGCCATTGTTCCCAAGGAGAACTGACTTCCTGGCTTTCCACACCTCAAGTAGGAACCACGGTGGAGAAACATGGGGTGAAAGGGAAGTCAGCGGGCAGCAGGGCTCCATGACGCCGTAGTCAGAAAGGTTTCAGATTCCCTCATTGCTGTTTTTATTTGCCTAACTTCTATTTTAAGCACGCACACTCACACGTGGCTTGCCGGGCACTCGCCTCGGTAATGGCTGTGCTTGCAGACGCTTGTTGCCATGGTGATGGGAGGCACTGCAGAGAGATGATTATGGTGCTGCTGGGACCAGGGCGCGGACACACAGGATGCTTCTTGAGAGGGTGTGTGTGTGTTGGGAAGGGGTAGGCGGCCCTTGAGAGCCACAGGAGGGAGGCGCTGGGGGTAGGAGAGGCGGGCATGGTGGGGGGCATTAACTGAGGGAGATCCTTGGGGAAACCAGAAAGGTGATCCTTGAATCAGGGGAATTCTAGAAAACCCAAAAGGAAAGGGGCACATGGAGAGTTCCTCTCGTTGCCTTGGAAGGTTCATGGCATCAGGATTATCCCATGTGGGGGTGGGAAAGGGAGAAATCAAATTTAGCAAGCAGAGACAGAGGGTCCAGGTGGTTGGAGTGTCAGTGTTTTGGGAGAGCTAGGGGGGCGTCGAGGATTGGCTGTTCCCGTCTCAGTACATCGGGGAGACGAGGTGAACTGCTTTCTCTCACCGCTGCAGAATTTGGAGGACCTATGAAGCCGTGACTTGGTGTCCCCAGCACTGAACAGAAAACAGCACCCAAGTGAGAAAGCACCCAGAGTAGCCTCATCCTGGATGGAACAAAAGACAGGAGGCCCAGGATGCTTCATCCTGGTCTCCTAGGGCCACAGCTCTCTACCAGAGAATCCCCAATACTAGCATCTGTTTTCCTGGACACTGACTGAAGCCATCCCCTCAGCTAAACAGACAGCCGCCCTCGGGGTCAGCACCCAGAAGGGACCTTTCTGGGAGAATTCTGTTACTCTCTGGTCGAAAGCCAGTGATTCTGAGCACATGAGCAACCACGGATCCACCGGAAGCGGTGCTGAGACGTGCGTGCACCCGTTCCACTGCTGAGGACGTGGGACGCTCAAGGCGGTGGTACCGCGTGCCCACAGTCACAGAGGCCGAGCCGAGCCCACGCTTGCAGACTGCAGTTTCCTGTCCTGGCTCGTGCACTTGCAGGGAAACCCTTAGCTCCCGGATGAAAGGATTCAGGGCTGAGGAACCTTCCCTCAACGTGGCTCCACTCCTGAGCTTGATCATGAAGTGTCAAGGGCTAATAGAAGGACCAAGAGGCGGGTGAACAGGCCCAGCTGAGTTTACCGTGGTTTTGGGGAGCCCAGGGTGTGTGTTGGGAAGCGGGTAGGCGGGACCACAAAAGGATGCTTCTTGAGAGGTGTGTGTGTGTTGGGAAGGGTAGGCCCTTGAGAGCCACAGGAGGGAGGCGCTGGGGGTAGGAGAGGCGGGCATGGTGGGGGGCATTAACTGAGGGAGATCCTTGGGGAAACCAGAAAGGTGATCCTTGAATCAGGGGAATTCTAGAAAACCCAAAAGGAAAGGGGCACATGGAGAGTTCCTCTCGTTGCCTTGGAAGGTTCATGGCATCAGGATTATCCCATGTGGGGGTGGGAAAGGGAGAAATCAAATTTAGCAAGCAGAGACAGAGGGTCCAGGTGGTTGGAGTGTCAGTGTTTTGGGAGAGCTAGGGGGGCGTCGAGGATTGGCTGTTCCCGTCTCAGTACATCGGGGAGACGAGGTGAACTGCTTTCTCTCACCGCTGCAGAATTTGGAGGACCTATGAAGCCGTGACTTGGTGTCCCCAGCACTGAGGGGGAAACAGCCCCCAAGGTAGAAAGCACCCAGAGTAGCCTCATCCTGGATGGAACAAAGGACATGAGGCCCAGGATGCTTCATCCTGGTCTCCTAGGGCCACAGCTCTCTACCAGAGAATCCCCAATACTAGCATCTGTTTTCCTGGACACTGACTGAAGCCATCCCCTCAGCTAAACAGACAGCCGCCCTCGGGGTCAGCACCCAGAAGGGACCTTTCTGGGAGAATTCTGTTACTCTCTGGTCGAAAGCCAGTGATTCTGAGCACATGAGCAACCACGGATCCACCGGAAGCGGTGCTGAGACGTGCGTGCACCCCGTTCCACTGCTGAGGACGTGGACGCTCAAGGCGGTGGTACCGCGTGCCCACAGTCACAGAGGCCGAGCCGAGCCCACGCTTGCAGACTGCAGTTTCCTGTCCTGGCTCGTGCACTTGCAGGGAAACCCTTAGCTCCCGGATGAAAGGATTCAGGGCTGAGGAACCTTCCCTCAACGTGGCTCCACTCCTGAGCTTGATCATGAAGTGTCAAGGGCTAATAGAAGGACCAAGAGGCGGGTGAACAGGCCCAGCATGAGTTTGACCGTGGTTGGCTCCTTGGCCAGAGTGCTTTCCAGAAATTAACTCTCAACCAACCTTGGAAAAGAAACTCTTTTCCAAGGAGCTTCTTGAAAAAGAGAGAGATATCTTCCTGGGTATCTCTTAGCTTTTTAAAAAAAGAGTTCTGGGCCCCCCCCAGAAAGCTTGGTGGGTAAATCAGACAAAAATGCCATTCACCCTGATGAACGCATTGGGGAAACCAAATAGTCCTGGATCGTTTGTATCTCCCCAGGGAAAGTGATTTGGCAGTCTGATTAGGTTTTAGAGTTTTGAAAATTGTGTTTTACATCTGAATATTGACAGAAAAGCGCTCACTTCTGGTGGTTGTAATCATTTTTGTTTTGTTCAGTTGCTCGTCACATTGTACTCTCCTTGTGGGGCCACTCTGGATTTAGCAGTTAGTGTGACTTTGTGAATTCTGAGTTCACTAAGTTGGAATTCATTTAAATTGTTTGCCCTCACATTGGCAGTCAGATGTCTGGTTCCTTCTTTCCCTTGTGGAAAGAGCTGACCAAAGCGGGCTGGGACCCCATCCTGAAGCACTTCCATTTTTTCTCAGCCTCCTCCCAGAACCCAGATGAAGTACATGTTTTAAATCTGGAGGAGGAAATGGCAGCCCATTCCATTATTCTTGCCTGGACAGGGAAGCCTGGTGGGCTACCATCCATAAGGTCTCAAAAAGTTAGACACGACTGAGCACACCCATTCATCAGAGGATGCATTTTGTTTTTTTAATATTTATTTACGTGGCTGCACCAGGTCTCTGTTGCTGTAGCGAGATCTCTCGTTGTGGCACAGGGACTGTCTAGTTATGACCTGTGGGCTCAGTTGCTCTGTGGCATGCGGGATCTCGGTTCCCTAACCAAGGACTGAACCTCCTTCTCCTGCAGTGCAAGGCAGATTCCTAACCACTGGACCCCCCGGGAAGTCTCCCAAGGTACATTTCTATAACCGGTTAAGTATTACCAGTGTTTTATAACTAGGGCTTTTTCATGCAATTCCAACCTTGAAAAGAGGTTTCAAATGATAGTGTCAAGGGCTATTAGGCTTAGAAGGACCAAGAGGCGGGTGAACAGGCCCAGCATGAGTTTGACCGTGGTTGGCTCCTTGGCCAGAGTGCTTTCCAGAAATTAACTCTCAACCAACCTTGGAAAAGAAACTCTTTTCCAAGGAGCTTCTTGAAAAAGAGAGAGATATCTTCCTGGGTATCTCTTAGCTTTTTAAAAAAAGAGTTCTGGGCCCCCCCCAGAAAGCTTGGTGGGTAAATCAGACAAAAATGCCATTCACCCTGATGAACGCATTGGGGAAACCAAATAGTCCTGGATCGTTTGTATCTCCCCAGGGAAAGTGATTTGGCAGTCTGATTAGGTTTTAGAGTTTTGAAAATTGTGTTTTACATCTGAATATTGACAGAAAAGCGCTCACTTCTGGTGGTTGTAATCATTTTTGTTTTGTTCAGTTGCTCGTCACATTGTACTCTCCTTGTGGGGCCACTCTGGATTTAGCAGTTAGTGTGACTTTGTGAATTCTGAGTTCACTAAGTTGGAATTCATTTAAATTGTTTGCCCTCACATTGGCAGTCAGATGTCTGGTTCCTTCTTTCCCTTGTGGAAAGAGCTGACCAAAGCGGGCTGGGACCCCATCCTGAAGCACTTCCATTTTTTCTCAGCCTCCTCCCAGAACCCAGATGAAGTACATGTTTTAAATCTGGAGGAGGAAATGGCAGCCCATTCCATTATTCTTGCCTGGACAGGGAAGCCTGGTGGGCTACCATCCATAAGGTCTCAAAAAGTTAGACACGACTGAGCACACCCATTCATCAGAGGATGCATTTTGTTTTTTTAATATTTATTTACGTGGCTGCACCAGGTCTCTGTTGCTGTAGCGAGATCTCTCGTTGTGGCACAGGGACTGTCTAGTTATGACCTGTGGGCTCAGTTGCTCTGTGGCATGCGGGATCTCGGTTCCCTAACCAAGGACTGAACCTCCTTCTCCTGCAGTGCAAGGCAGATTCCTAACCACTGGACCCCCCGGGAAGTCTCCCAAGGTACATTTCTATAACCGGTTAAGTATTACCAGTGTTTTATAACTAGGGCTTTTTCATGCAATTCCAACCTTGAAAAGAGGTTTCAAAGGTTCCTCCCCTTAGCCTCTAGGATAACTACTCTTAAACACACACACACACACACACACTAAACTCAATAAGGGAAAATAACTACTGTTGGTGAGAATGTGGGAAAATTGGAACCCATGTGCTCTGTTGGTGGGAATATAAAATGATGCAGCTGTTCTGGAAAGCAGTATGGTAAGTACTCAAAAAATTAAAAGTAGATTTGCCCTCTGAGTCCTCAATTCCTCTTTTGAATGTGTGCCCCAAATATTTGAAAGTGGGGTCTCCAATTTGTGCACACCCAGCATTCGTTCACAGTAGCCCCAAGGTGAGAGCCACCCACACATCAACAGACCAAAGAATGAAGACACAGAGTGGCCCAGATGCATATGGTGAAGTGTCCTTCAGCCTCCTAAAGGAAGGAAATCCTGACCCAGGCTGCACGAGGGAAGACTTTTTGCCCAGTGGAGTAAGCCAGTCACAAAAATGACAAGGATATATCTAGAATATTCAAATTTCTCCAGACAGAGCAAAAGAGGATGGTTGCCAGGAGGAGGGGAGATGGGTGGTTAAGAGTCCAGGATTTTAGTTTGGCAAGATGAAAAGAGTTTTGGAGATGGGTGCACAATGCTATGAATGTGGTTTTAACCCAACTACTTGAACAGGGTTAAGATGTTAAGTTTTAGGTTAGTGTATTTTACCAGAAAATGGACTTCCCAGGTGGCTCAGATTGCCTGCCAGTGCATATATGGGTTGGAAAGATCCCATGGAGGAGGAAATGGCAGCCCATTCCAGTATTCTTGCCTGGGACGTCCTGTGGACAGAGGAGCCTGGCAGGCTCTGGTCCATGGGGTTGCAAAAGAGTTGGACACAACTTAGCAAGTTAAAAAAAAAAAATGTTATCAGAATTAAAAAAAAAAAACAAAACAAAACATGAAGGGTGGTTTGTTTTGTTAGTTCCAAGCATATGAAATTTCATTCTGTTTCCAATAGCAAGCGTTCAGTTGTGACCAGGTTTAGCCAGCGTGACAAAAGGACCAGTGTGCTCCCATCCGGCTGACTCGGTGCCAGTGTGCTCCCATAACCGGTTAAGTATTACCAGTGTTTTATAACTAGGGCTTTTTCATGCAATTCCAACCTTGAAAAGAGGTTTCAAAGGTTCCTCCCCTTAGCCTCTAGGATAACTACTCTTAAACACACACACACACACACACACTAAACTCAATAAGGGAAAATAACTACTGTTGGTGAGAATGTGGGAAAATTGGAACCCATGTGCTCTGTTGGTGGGAATATAAAATGATGCAGCTGTTCTGGAAAGCAGTATGGTAAGTACTCAAAAAATTAAAAGTAGATTTGCCCTCTGAGTCCTCAATTCCTCTTTTGAATGTGTGCCCCAAATATTTGAAAGTGGGGTCTCCAATTTGTGCACACCCAGCATTCGTTCACAGTAGCCCCAAGGTGAGAGCCACCCACACATCAACAGACCAAAGAATGAAGACACAGAGTGGCCCAGATGCATATGGTGAAGTGTCCTTCAGCCTCCTAAAGGAAGGAAATCCTGACCCAGGCTGCACGAGGGAAGACTTTTTGCCCAGTGGAGTAAGCCAGTCACAAAAATGACAAGGATATATCTAGAATATTCAAATTTCTCCAGACAGAGCAAAAGAGGATGGTTGCCAGGAGGAGGGGAGATGGGTGGTTAAGAGTCCAGGATTTTAGTTTGGCAAGATGAAAAGAGTTTTGGAGATGGGTGCACAATGCTATGAATGTGGTTTTAACCCAACTACTTGAACAGGGTTAAGATGTTAAGTTTTAGGTTAGTGTATTTTACCAGAAAATGGACTTCCCAGGTGGCTCAGATTGCCTGCCAGTGCATATATGGGTTGGAAAGATCCCATGGAGGAGGAAATGGCAGCCCATTCCAGTATTCTTGCCTGGGACGTCCTGTGGACAGAGGAGCCTGGCAGGCTCTGGTCCATGGGGTTGCAAAAGAGTTGGACACAACTTAGCAAGTTAAAAAAAAAAAATGTTATCAGAATTAAAAAAAAAAAACAAAACAAAACATGAAGGGTGGTTTGTTTTGTTAGTTCCAAGCATATGAAATTTCATTCTGTTTCCAATAGCAAGCGTTCAGTTGTGACCAGGTTTAGCCAGCGTGACAAAAGGACCAGTGTGCTCCCATCCGGCTGACTCGGTGCCAGCATTGCTCAGAGAATCCTCCACGTCTCAGAGAAGGGGGACCACCTGCCCGCCCGCCTGCGTACATGGTTGCCTCTGTGGAGACAAAGGTCATTTTTTGCCATCCAGCAGGGGAATGCATTGCAGAAACCCTCTGCTCTCCAACTGTTAAGATTTCAATGAGGTAAATGACCATGATTGGCCTTTCGCCACTGGGATTTGTTCCCAGTGAATCATCATCGTTTGACCAAGAAACCAACTCAGCATCTTTTGAAAAGAAGAAGAAAAAGATCCAGTCCATTCCCTTTGAGCCCCAAACGCTGTGAGTCAGAGCCTTGGCACTGGGAGTGGAAAGCAGTGAAAAACAGGCGGGCCCACAGGGATCTAACGGGAAAGGCAAACTCTGAGAACACTGGCAGTTGTGGGCTGTCTGTGATGCATCAGCCAAGCAAGGGCAGTGGCTCTTTGCAGGCTCTCTGCCCCTCATCTGTTTGCATGTTCTCTTTCTGGTTGTCTTAGTTCTGAGCCCGTATGAGTATCGGCCCGTGTCCCTTGTCTTCTAGGAAGCCTTGGTGATTAGCCTCAGGTGTCCTGGTTCATGGGCTTCCCTGGTGGCTCTGATGGTAAAGAATCTCCCTGCAGCGTAGGAGACCCAGGTTCAATCCCTGGATCAGGAAGATCCCCTGGAGGAGGGCATGGCAGCCCACCCCTGTATTTTTGCCTGGAGAATTCCACGAACAGAGGAGCGTGGTGGGCTACAGTGCAGAGCGTCACAAAGAGTCGGACATGACAAGCAACTTAGCACTCGCGCTCCTGGTTCACAGGCTGTATTAAGTGGCCTTTAACAGTCTTTGGACAGCTGCTTGGCCCTTAGTTTACAGCCCTTGTGCTGCTACCTTTTTGTGGATGAAGCCTGTCTCCCGCTGGACCTTCGTCCTCCAGGCAGAGACATGGCTCCCCTCTCCCCGCTTTGGAGCCTCAGTGCTGAGCAGAGATTGAGCAGAGTGACAGCTTGGGAAGTTCCTAAATTCTGGAAGACTCAGATTCCTCATTTTACAAACAAACAGATATAACTACCATTCAAGTAAGCTGGTGTGATAAGGCTTAGATGAGACAATATGTGTAAAGCAAGCACGTCCCACCAGTACGTGTTAGTAGTTTATGCCATGCTTATAGATGGTGTCTAGAAGTTAGCCTAAGTTTGAGAGCCTTTTAGAAAACAAGCCCATTATTCTTCTAATTCATGCTGTTCTCATTTTGTAATATTCTTTTGCATGAAATGGGGGCATTGAAAGAAACAAAAAAGATTCAGCAGTCTGACGTAATGGCGCAGGGTGAGTGGGTTTTTTGAGGTTCTAGTGACACCCAGTGGACAACTGTGTTATTACAAGTTGATTGGTGGCACTAGTGGTAAAGAACCTGCCTGCCAGTGCAGGAGACACAAGAGACGGTTCCATCCCTGGGCGGGGAAGATCCCCTTGGAGAAAGAAATGGCAACCCACTCCAGTATTCTTGCCTAGAGAACCCCATGAACAGAGGAACCTGGCAGGCTGCAGTTCAGAGGGTCACAAAGACTCGAACACAGCCGAAGCAACTTAGCACACATTATTCACAATGGCAAATTCTGCTCTGTATCATTTCTGAGGTTTTCCCCCTTAATTATGATCTTGTTTCAAGGAGTAAGGCTAAAGAATGGAAAACTGATTATAAAAGTGCATGTAGGGCTTCCCTGGTAGTCCAGTTGGTAGAGCGTCCGCCTTGGAGTTCAAGGGGCACCAGTTCGATCCCTGGCCCGGGAAGATCCCACATGCCACAGAACGTCTTGGCCGGTGTGTCCAGTTATGAGCCAGCACTCTGAAGCACATGTGCCCAGAGCCAGTGCTCTACAACAGGAGAGGCTGCTGCGATGGGAGGCCCACACAGGCCAAAAACAATAAAAAGGTAGGCGATGGCTTAGAGGCAAAAAAAAAAAAATGTGTACGTAGACTTACTGAATAAAGGGAGCCCTGAATTGCACAAAGCAGAAGATCAATTCTTCTTAAATGGGCGAGTGTTTTCTTCATGTATTATTTATATCACATCAATAGAGTGGTGCATTTGAAATTGACACCCAGTTTATAATGAATCACTGGTAACGAGACCCTAAGATTTCATTAGAGGCCAGGACCATTCTGCTTCCTGTTACCTGCCCCAGCCTGTCAATGGGAGTAGCATTTGAGTACACAAAACTGCTGGCCTGTGCAGTCGAGGTTCATCCTGTTCCCTGCATTGTTGCTGAACTTTCTTCCTACTTTGGCTTTCCTCCTGGAGAAGAGAAATGCACGTGTCTCCATCATTTTACGCAGCGCTGGCAAGGCATCTGGGTATGGTTAGTCCTTGGGCATGGATTGTACGTGTGGGTTTATTATTACTTTGTTTTTAAAAAGATATTTGTTTGACTGTGTTGGGTCTTGGTTGCCACATACGGGCTCTTCTTGTGCGGTGCGGGATCTTTCATTGCTCTAAAGCCTGTGGGCTCAGTTGCTCTAAGGCGTGTGGGATCTTAGTTCCCCGACCAGGGGTCGACCCCATGTCCCCTACATTGCGAGGTAGAGTCTTGACCACTGGGCCACCAGGAACGTCCCTGTCGTGGCTGGAGCTGCTGAAGAGTGGGCTGGTCTTGGTGAGCAGGTGTTTTCTGAACCCAGTTAGTCCTTCTCTGCCTCTTTCCTCCTCATGGCAACCCCCACATCCAGCTGTGTCCTGACCTCATAGGGATTTCCTCACTCTTGGTTATTCAAGGTGTCCTGGGGAAACAGAACAGACACAGATCATCAGAACAGTTTTAAATGCACACATTTCTAGACCATAAAAAGCAAATATTGAGTATTGGGACAACTTAGAAAAATAGGCTTAAGTAGGAAGTGCTTAACAGCCACTGCCGTCTTGGCCGGTGTGTCCAGTTATGAGCCAGCACTCTGAAGCACATGTGCCCAGAGCCAGTGCTCTACAACAGGAGAGGCTGCTGCGATGGGAGGCCCACACAGGCCAAAAACAATAAAAAGGTAGGCGATGGCTTAGAGGCAAAAAAAAAAAAATGTGTACGTAGACTTACTGAATAAAGGGAGCCCTGAATTGCACAAAGCAGAAGATCAATTCTTCTTAAATGGGCGAGTGTTTTCTTCATGTATTATTTATATCACATCAATAGAGTGGTGCATTTGAAATTGACACCCAGTTTATAATGAATCACTGGTAACGAGACCCTAAGATTTCATTAGAGGCCAGGACCATTCTGCTTCCTGTTACCTGCCCCAGCCTGTCAATGGGAGTAGCATTTGAGTACACAAAACTGCTGGCCTGTGCAGTCGAGGTTCATCCTGTTCCCTGCATTGTTGCTGAACTTTCTTCCTACTTTGGCTTTCCTCCTGGAGAAGAGAAATGCACGTGTCTCCATCATTTTACGCAGCGCTGGCAAGGCATCTGGGTATGGTTAGTCCTTGGGCATGGATTGTACGTGTGGGTTTATTATTACTTTGTTTTTAAAAAGATATTTGTTTGACTGTGTTGGGTCTTGGTTGCCACATACGGGCTCTTCTTGTGCGGTGCGGGATCTTTCATTGCTCTAAAGCCTGTGGGCTCAGTTGCTCTAAGGCGTGTGGGATCTTAGTTCCCCGACCAGGGGTCGACCCCATGTCCCCTACATTGCGAGGTAGAGTCTTGACCACTGGGCCACCAGGAACGTCCCTGTCGTGGCTGGAGCTGCTGAAGAGTGGGCTGGTCTTGGTGAGCAGGTGTTTTCTGAACCCAGTTAGTCCTTCTCTGCCTCTTTCCTCCTCATGGCAACCCCCACATCCAGCTGTGTCCTGACCTCATAGGGATTTCCTCACTCTTGGTTATTCAAGGTGTCCTGGGGAAACAGAACAGACACAGATCATCAGAACAGTTTTAAATGCACACATTTCTAGACCATAAAAAGCAAATATTGAGTATTGGGACAACTTAGAAAAATAGGCTTAAGTAGGAAGTGCTTAACAGCCCTCGTCCTCAAAGTGTAGCTCATCGGTAAGAGGTCCTCGTGCACGAGAACCCTTGGCTTGCCCCTAGGTAAACTGGGAGTGCCTGACACACCTTTCCTCCTGCTGTCCCCAGGGAAGGAGGAGAGAAGCTGTGCAGAGGGAG
Source organism: Tragulus kanchil (assembly GCA_022376925.1). Taxonomy (NCBI): domain Eukaryota; kingdom Metazoa; phylum Chordata; class Mammalia; order Artiodactyla; family Tragulidae; genus Tragulus; species Tragulus kanchil. The sequence goes on along the minus strand of JAIOJX010000003.1, from coordinate 66,561,334 downwards.
ACCTTCCCCCGGCTCTGCCCCGACCCTTCGAGGGGGAACATAATCAACTGGCCTATGTGGAGAACATAATTTTGCACCCAGTTTCTTAATATTTGTGAAGTAACTTTTATACATGGACCAGCTGATAGGAGATGTGACGTGTTAGTCGCTCAGTTGTATCCGACTCATTGGGACCCCACGGACTGTGGCTCAAAAGGTAAAGAGCCTGCCTGCCATGTAAGAGACCTTGGCTTGATCCCTGTGCCAGGAAGATTCCCTGGAGAAGGGAAAGGCAGCTCAGTCCAGTATCCTCTCCTGGAGAATATTCTATGAACAGAGGAGCCTGGTGGGCTACATACTGTCTGTGGGTTTGCAGAGTCAGACATGACTGAATGGCTAACACAGCTAATATAATTTGAATTCCTGTATATTCATGAAATACAGCATCTTAGTTTTGTCTTTATTTTAAACATCTGGAGAAGGTGTGAATTTCACAGATGAACCTCTTTGAAGATGACTGTTGCAATTCCTTTAGTAATACCAGATTCTAGTAGGGCTTACAGTTCTGGGTTCCGTCTGTTGCCTTAGGACAGTGGGCTGAGGCGGGTTAAGGTCTCAAGCTGCTTATTTGAACTGACTGAAAGCTGTTTGGTGTGGTACCTAAAAAAGCCTCACTGAAAACCAAAGGGAGGTTGACAAGCTGGGAGGATCTTTCTCATTACATCACTCGGAACCTGGCCTCCAGCTCAGGGGCTTGAGGTTTATCCACCGCTGCAACCCCCACATCCAGCTGTGTCCTGACCTCATAGGGATTTCCTCACTCTTGGTTATTCAAGGTGTCCTGGGGAAACAGAACAGACACAGATCATCAGAACAGTTTTAAATGCACACATTTCTAGACCATAAAAAGCAAATATTGAGTATTGGGACAACTTAGAAAAATAGGCTTAAGTAGGAAGTGCTTAACAGCCCTCGTCCTCAAAGTGTAGCTCATCGGTAAGAGGTCCTCGTGCACGAGAACCCTTGGCTTGCCCCTAGGTAAACTGGGAGTGCCTGACACACCTTTCCTCCTGCTGTCCCCAGGGAAGGAGGAGAGAAGCTGTGCAGAGGGAGACCTTCCCCCGGCTCTGCCCCGACCCTTCGAGGGGGAACATAATCAACTGGCCTATGTGGAGAACATAATTTTGCACCCAGTTTCTTAATATTTGTGAAGTAACTTTTATACATGGACCAGCTGATAGGAGATGTGACGTGTTAGTCGCTCAGTTGTATCCGACTCATTGGGACCCCACGGACTGTGGCTCAAAAGGTAAAGAGCCTGCCTGCCATGTAAGAGACCTTGGCTTGATCCCTGTGCCAGGAAGATTCCCTGGAGAAGGGAAAGGCAGCTCAGTCCAGTATCCTCTCCTGGAGAATATTCTATGAACAGAGGAGCCTGGTGGGCTACATACTGTCTGTGGGTTTGCAGAGTCAGACATGACTGAATGGCTAACACAGCTAATATAATTTGAATTCCTGTATATTCATGAAATACAGCATCTTAGTTTTGTCTTTATTTTAAACATCTGGAGAAGGTGTGAATTTCACAGATGAACCTCTTTGAAGATGACTGTTGCAATTCCTTTAGTAATACCAGATTCTAGTAGGGCTTACAGTTCTGGGTTCCGTCTGTTGCCTTAGGACAGTGGGCTGAGGCGGGTTAAGGTCTCAAGCTGCTTATTTGAACTGACTGAAAGCTGTTTGGTGTGGTACCTAAAAAAGCCTCACTGAAAACCAAAGGGAGGTTGACAAGCTGGGAGGATCTTTCTCATTACATCACTCGCGGAACCTGGCCTCCAGCTCAGGGGCTTGAGGTTTATCCACCGCAGTGCACAGAAGTGTTGCCCAGGTAGTGAGGGAGAGGCGGCCCGGGGCTGGTCCAGCCTTGGCCGGATGCTTGGTAAGAATTGGCAGATCTTTTCCACTGATTGATTGGAAAAGACCCTGGTGCTGAGAAAGACTGAGGGTGAGAGAAGGGGATGACAGAGGATGAGACAGTTGGATGGCACCATCGAATCAATGGACATGACTTTGAGTAAATTCCAGGAGGTAGTGAAGGACAGGGAAGCCTGGCGTGCTGTGGGGTCGCAAAGACTTAGCGACTGAACAACAACAAAAATTGGAGAGTTGTATTTTATTCAGCAGAAATTTTTAGGACCTAAGCCCTGGAAGCAGCTTCTCAAATCTCCCAGAGAGATCTGTTCTGAGGAGGCAAGGGGTAGAGCCAGATTATATTCAAGTCTTGCAACAAAGGGCAGGAAGTCTGAACATCAAAAGATGATTGATAATTAAAGAAACCCAGATATCCCAAGGAATGTAGGGCTTTTCTATGTATGAGAAGATGCAAGAGTCTGGGCTCACTGAAACCATGCCTTTCCCATGCACTTCAGCTGTCTGGGGCCGGAATCCTGTGTTTTCACACCCTGAGCTGCTCAGGGATCCCCGTGGGAGTGGCCACAGCCTAGTGGCTGCAGATCACAGGTATTCTTCTCCTTCCTCAGTGCCCTGAAGGGCTGGAATCGCTGAGGACTGTGACATCCTTGTTAATTGATATGGCAGGAAATAATCCAGTTCTCATTGTTGAAGATGGGGGGTATCCGAGGCCTTTCCCACCCTAATACCTCCACCCTGCCCTGCTCTGCTGGTCTGGCCAGACCCTCCTCACCCAGCCTGGCCGCTCCTGTTGCCCCCACTGCCAGGAACAGGTCAGGGCTAGGGACTGACTCTGCCTTCTGCAGCCTCCAGCCGTACCCCTGTGCTGCTCAGAAATGAACCATTCCCATGTCTCATCATCTGGTGACCTAGCCTCGAGCCTCCAGGAAACAACGTAATGGGACAGACTTTTCACACCTGGGATGCTCAGTGTCACTGACCGGATGGGGTCCCCGTGAAGCCAGGTGCTGCTGTGAGGGGGACCTTGGGCTGGAGGGCGTGTCCCCTCACTCACCGTGGGAAGGAGTTTGCTCTGAGTTGGAGGCTGAGGGTCGGCTGTGAAGTTTCCGACTCGCCTTAAGGAAGAGGGCCCTGACGTTGGGAGGGGGCTGGGCAAGTTGGCACCAGAAGAGCTGAGAAAGATTGGTTCAGAAGGCGATCCGTGTCAAGGCTGTCCAAGGGAACCAAGGTGACGTGGGGGTAAGTTAGGACAGTGAAGAAATCAAGGAAAAGAAGCATTGAACAGATCTGTGTGATGCTCCAGCTGAAGGTTTTGAAAGCAGACTCATCCTTGCTCAGGAAAAGCTCAAGTTAGGACCTAAGCCCTGGAAGCAGCTTCTCAAATCTCCCAGAGAGATCTGTTCTGAGGAGGCAAGGGGTAGAGCCAGATTATATTCAAGTCTTGCAACAAAGGGCAGGAAGTCTGAACATCAAAAGATGATTGATAATTAAAGAAACCCAGATATCCCAAGGAATGTAGGGCTTTTCTATGTATGAGAAGATGCAAGAGTCTGGGCTCACTGAAACCATGCCTTTCCCATGCACTTCAGCTGTCTGGGGCCGGAATCCTGTGTTTTCACACCCTGAGCTGCTCAGGGATCCCCGTGGGAGTGGCCACAGCCTAGTGGCTGCAGATCACAGGTATTCTTCTCCTTCCTCAGTGCCCTGAAGGGCTGGAATCGCTGAGGACTGTGACATCCTTGTTAATTGATATGGCAGGAAATAATCCAGTTCTCATTGTTGAAGATGGGGGGTATCCGAGGCCTTTCCCACCCTAATACCTCCACCCTGCCCTGCTCTGCTGGTCTGGCCAGACCCTCCTCACCCAGCCTGGCCGCTCCTGTTGCCCCCACTGCCAGGAACAGGTCAGGGCTAGGGACTGACTCTGCCTTCTGCAGCCTCCAGCCGTACCCCTGTGCTGCTCAGAAATGAACCATTCCCATGTCTCATCATCTGGTGACCTAGCCTCGAGCCTCCAGGAAACAACGTAATGGGACAGACTTTTCACACCTGGGATGCTCAGTGTCACTGACCGGATGGGGTCCCCGTGAAGCCAGGTGCTGCTGTGAGGGGGACCTTGGGCTGGAGGGCGTGTCCCCTCACTCACCGTGGGAAGGAGTTTGCTCTGAGTTGGAGGCTGAGGGTCGGCTGTGAAGTTTCCGACTCGCCTTAAGGAAGAGGGCCCTGACGTTGGGAGGGGGCTGGGCAAGTTGGCACCAGAAGAGCTGAGAAAGATTGGTTCAGAAGACGATCCGTGTCAAGGCTGCACCAAGTCCATGTAGGGAATCCTTAAGGTGACGTGGGGGTAAGTTAGGACAGTGAAGAAATCAAGGAAAAAAGAAGCATTGAACAGATCTGTGTGATGCTCCAGCTGAAGGTTTTGAAAGCAGACTCATCCCCTTGCTCAGGAGCTCCAGGCCTCGTGTGTGTGTTTTAGTTTCAGAACCATTTTATTAAAAGTAATAGTGTCAGGGCTTCCCTGGTGGTCCAGTGGGTAAGGACACCACCTTGCAGTGCAAAGGGCGCCAGTTTGATCCCTGGCCTGGGAAGATCCCATGTGCCGCGGAGCGGCTGGACCAATGTGTCCAACTACCGAGCCGGAGCTCTGGAGCAAATGCGCCCAGAGCCGGCGCTCTGTGACAACAGAGGCCATTGTGATGGGAGGCCCACATGGGCCAAAGAACAGAGATGGATGAAAAGAGATAAATGAAAGACCAAGAGAAGTGGCCTGCCCAACCCCCACCCCCACCCCCCAAAAAGTGATGGTCTCAGAATTCTGATAGTATGCAGGGTTGGGGTGGGAGTGAAATTCAGCACAGGAGGTGGCCTTGGCATCACCTTTGAACTCACTGAGGAGGAGGGCATCCTAAACCCCTTCATTTACTGCCTGGACTAATTGAGAAAGGGTGAGCAGCCTCTGATGTCCTCTGCCTGCAGCCCTCTGTTTCCAGGGTGCAGAGCAGGACAGCCCAGCACAGGGGGTTTCCAGCCCCAGGCAGCTCAGAGCCTCTCTCTCGTTCTCCCCAGTCACCTGTGCGCCATGGCTCTCGTGTCCTCCCTGCACACTCTGAACCCACACACCTTCATCCTCTGCTGGCCCCATGCCGTGAGCCCCGTCTCCTCCTCTGCTGCTTCCCCTGGCAGCTTGGTGATATTGGGGAAACCGTTCTTGGTGGGACCAGAGCCTTTCGGAGTGGCTTTCTGTCCCAGTTGGATTGAGATAAGCCCTTACCCAGTCTCTGATCTTGGAGGGCATTGGATTTGGGCCTCTGGAGTCAGCTTGAAAAGCGTACATGCAGGTGCCACGTCCTTGGAGACATCACTCCTTGTTATAGATTGAGGACGTCCGTGGCACCAGCCTCCAAGGGCTGTTGATGTCAGTGAGATAATTGGACTAAAGTTCGTAACACCTTGCATGGTGTACTAATGAACTTGGGCAGCTATAACAAAGTCCCAGAAACTTGGAGGCTTACACAGCAGGGATATTTTGGTCTTATGAGTCAGGAGGGGAGAAGTCCCAGAACCAGGTGCTGTTGGGTTGGTTCTTTCTGAGGCCTCTTGTCATGGCTGGTGGATGTTCGCCTCCCATGTCTTCACGTGGCCTTCCTCTATCCATGTGTCTTCACGCGTCTTGTCCTCCTCCTCTTAGGAGGACATCAGTCAGCATGGAGTAGATCTGTCCTAATGCTCTCATGTTCACTTGGTTACCTCTGTAAATCTCTGTCTGCAAATACTTTGCTATTTGGTATCTGATCTTTCCTCCTGTTTTGAAAAAATAGGTACCAGGCATACAGACTTCCAGACTATGCCCCATTCTCCAACCATCACCCCTCCCCGCCCCCAAAAAACCTTGCTTGCATCTCCTCTTTTCCTACCAGTCTCAGAAAGTAAGTCTTGATTTTCCGCCTCCCACGCCCGAGCTCGCTCCTGTCCCAGTGCATCCTGGCCCTCTCTCCTCCTGGACCCCCAGTGAGTCATTGCCCCTCTCTCATGTCTTCCCCTCCGGACATTTTCCACTTTGCTGATTCCGCAGTCCACACCACACCAAGGCAGGATGCCTCTCCTGGGCTTCCAAGAACCCTTGTAATCTGGCCCCATCCTCCTGGGATATTTGTGAATTCACTAGGAAATATGTATCGGGCTTGGTGGGTGTGGCTCTGAGGATAAGGAGTTTCTTTCCCACTCCGTGTTTCACTGCACACAGGGGCTGAGCACTCAGGAAGCAGTCGGTGCCACATGGCTAAGAGATGGGCATGTTGAGAATCTGCTCGGGAAGAATTCACTGCAGGCTGTGTGCAAGCACGTGAAGGTCCTAAGGGAAAGAAAGAGGAGAGGAACTGGCCCCAGATGTGGCTGGATCGGGTGAGAGGTAGGAATTGAGCCAAGCGAAAAGGAGAGGCAGCCAGGCCTGTGGTCAGCCATCTATGGACAAGAGCTTTAATTCTGTGGTTGGAAAAGGAGACACTCCTGAGAGGTGCAGTCAGTGAAGGTCTGGAAGGGTTTAGTTCAGGAAAATATCTATGAAATTAACTCTTTTTTTTTTTTTTCCCCCGAAAAATATTAGAAGCAGAGTTCTCTAGGAAAATCCTACCTGAATGCAAATACCTGTAGAGGCCTGGTTCATCTAAGCAAATGATGTCAAATGAGGGAGCCACGTGTCACTCTCATCTGAGGTGGTCCTCAACAATTCATTTCTGGCTAGGGCTGTGGGTGAAATTTTTTCATGCCTAGGGAGGCACTGTTTTAGGGAACTCAGAGGTCCCCATGCCCCACTGGACTCCTGAACTCCTGATCCATCAAATTTATTCCCTGATGGCTTAAAAGAGTGCTTTCAATTTTGATATTTAAGTGAAAACGTTTTACACACACACACACTTGCAACTATATTTTTTGAAAAACACACAAAACTTAACATCCCTTAGCATCATGTCTTCAGGGTTCATCCATGTTGTAGCCTGTGTGAGAATTTCCTGCCTTAAGACTGAGGAATATTCCATTGTGTGTCCAGACCTCGCTGGTTCAGTCATTCTTTCATTCTTTCTTTGGTCCCCGTGCGTGGAGTCTGCCTCTTGGCTATTGTCAGTAATGCTGCTGGGAACATGGGTGTACAAATACCTTTTCAAATTTTCATTCTCCCTCCTTTTGAGTATATACCTCACAGTGGAATTTCTGGGTCGTACAGTAGCTCTATGTTGAATTTTCTGAGGACCCACCGTCTTGTTTTCCACCTTGACTGCTCTCTTTCATATTCCACTCTCATCGCAGGAGGCTTCCACCTCCCCTGCTTCTTTGCCCACACTTGCTATTTTCTGCTGGTATTGCTTGAAGTAATAGCCGTCCTACTGTGCATGAACCGATTTCAGGTTTCTGACGAATTGTGTTTCCAGAAAGTTGTCATATTCATGTGTAAACTGTCCCCTCAATTTGAGCTATTTCTTACAGGTGGTTGTTGTTCATTTGCCAAGATGTGTCTGATTCTTTGCGACCCTGTGGATCGCAGCACGCCAGGCTTCCCTGCCCATCATCTTTCGGAGTTCGCTCACATCCATGTCCATTGACTTGGTGATGCCACCCAACCAACTCACCCTCTGTCATCCCCTTCTTATGCCTTCAGTCTTTCCCAGCATCAGGGTCTTTTCCAAAAGAGTCAACTCTTCACATCAGGTGGCCAGGGTATTGGAGCTTCAGCTTCAGCATCAGTCCTTCCAGTGAATATTCAGGGTTGATTTCCTTCAGGATTGACTGGTTTCTTACATCTCTGCTGACAAAAACAAAGTCCTACCTGAATGCAAATACCTGTAGAGGCCTGGTTCATCTAAGCAAATGATGTCAAATGAGGGAGCCACGTGTCACTCTCATCTGAGGTGGTCCTCAACAATTCATTTCTGGCTAGGGCTGTGGGTGAAATTTTTTCATGCCTAGGGAGGCACTGTTTTAGGGAACTCAGAGGTCCCCATGCCCCACTGGACTCCTGAACTCCTGATCCATCAAATTTATTCCCTGATGGCTTAAAAGAGTGCTTTCAATTTTGATATTTAAGTGAAAACGTTTTACACACACACACACTTGCAACTATATTTTTTGAAAAACACACAAAACTTAACATCCCTTAGCATCATGTCTTCAGGGTTCATCCATGTTGTAGCCTGTGTGAGAATTTCCTGCCTTAACACTGAAGAATATTCCATGTGTGTCCAGACCTCGCTGGTTCAGTCATTCTTTCATTCTTTCTTTGGTCCCCGTGCGTGGAGTCTGCCTCTTGGCTATTGTCAGTAATGCTGCTGGGAACATGGGTGTACAAATACCTTTTCAAATTTTCATTCTCCCTCCTTTTGAGTATATACCTCACAGTGGAATTTCTGGGTCGTACAGTAGCTCTATGTTGAATTTTCTGAGGACCCACCGTCTTGTTTTCCACCTTGACTGCTCTCTTTCATATTCCACTCTCATCGCAGGAGGCTTCCACCTCCCCTGCTTCTTTGCCCACACTTGCTATTTTCTGCTGGTATTGCTTGAAGTAATAGCCGTCCTACTGTGCATGAACCGATTTCAGGTTTCTGACGAATTGTGTTTCCAGAAAGTTGTCATATTCATGTGTAAACTGTCCCCTCAATTTGAGCTATTTCTTACAGGTGGTTGTTGTTCATTTGCCAAGATGTGTCTGATTCTTTGCGACCCTGTGGATCGCAGCACGCCAGGCTTCCCTGCCCATCATCTTTCGGAGTTCGCTCACATCCATGTCCATTGACTTGGTGATGCCACCCAACCAACTCACCCTCTGTCATCCCCTTCTTATGCCTTCAGTCTTTCCCAGCATCAGGGTCTTTTCCAAAAGAGTCAACTCTTCACATCAGGTGGCCAGGGTATTGGAGCTTCAGCTTCAGCATCAGTCCTTCCAGTGAATATTCAGGGTTGATTTCCTTCAGGATTGACTGGTTTCTTACATCTCTGCTGACAAAAACAAAGTCTTCCTCAACTCTATACTGTCATTTCAAACATCTGTGAATTTGTCCTGTGGCCCCTTCTCCTTGGAATGAAAAAATTCAAATCATTTTCAGTTCCTTATGATCCTTTTTTTTTTCATCCTTTGGTCATTCTTATTTTTATATGGCCCTGAAAAATATTTCTAAGGTTAGTGTAGACAGAAAAAAAAGTACAGCCTGAAAGTTGAAAATTACATTGGATTCTGTGGACTTTTTGAGGACTTAAGCCCAGAAAATAGCCGCTTAGATCGTTCTGAAGATACAGGAGGAGCCTGGAGACATCGAAGTTTTTTTCAACAAAAGCCGGGTAGTCCAAACATTGAAATGTTAATTAAAGAAAAACGAGACAACTCAAGTTAATGAATTCAGCACTTTTCTTTGTATGGAAAGACACAAGAGAGTGGGCTCCTTGGAATCATTCCTTTGATATGCGCCTTAGCTATCTGGGGCCAGCATTCTGTTCTTTTTCTTCCACCTGAGTCTCTTCGGGGTGCAAAGCTAGGGCAGCTGCAGTAGCTGATGGCCTGATGCCCCCAGTATCCTTTGTTTACTGATAGGGCCAGCCCATTCCTCATCCACATCAGTCAAAGTGCAGAAAGCTACAGTTTTAAAAAGAGAGAGACTGGAAGAAAAAGCAAGCTCCCTGCCCGACCCCCTGCCTGTGGACTGGGCTGTAGAAACAGACGGACTGAAGTATGGGTGATGCTCAGTGGCTTCCAGTCAGTCTTGGAAAAGAGAAAGAGAGAGAGCAGATGGTTTCTTAACTAGCCCTTAGCTGATTCCAAATGAACTTTCCTTTATGGGAAGACGTTGCTAGGTTTTACTGAGTGGGATTTCTTTTTCTCTTTCTTGTGCTTTTATAGCAGTGGGTAAACTGAGGTCCCTTTAAGAAAGTAAATATTTTTCAACGTGGACACATAACTTATCCAAATGAGTAAAATTTGGCTGAAAAAGAGAATGTCCGTGTCAGATGGAATGAAGGCTGAGTATGCACAGTACAGAAGCTCCTGACGCTGGTGTGAATTCAGTTCAGTTGGCGTCACAGCAGAGAAAGGGTGGAGATAGGCATTTGCATAGACTGGTCATATGGATGCAGTTGGTTATTGCCTGCCTAGCCTGGACCATTGGTCTGAACAGAGTAGCAAGCTGTTGGCATGTACAGGAAATTTTCTATAATGCTTACAGAGAGAGAGATTTGTGTGTGTGTTTTATTAGCCTCACTAATGACACTTTTGTGAAGTACCTGCCGTGTTGTCACAGGGCTTCCCCTGTAGCTCAGCTGGTGAGGAATCCTCCTGCAGTGCAGGAGACCCTGAGTCAGTTCCTGGGGCGGGAAGTTCCCGTGGAGAAAGGGATAGGCTACCCACTCCAGGATTCTTGGGCTTCCCTGATGGCTCAGTGCCGGTCTTGCCGACAGTCGAACAGAACCCGAAGAGAGCGGCAGCATGGCTAAGAAAGGAAGAATGACAGAAAGGATGGGGTTGAGAGGGCCAGCAAAGAGGCAGACAACTCTGCAAGTTACTGACAAGTTTATTGAATTCGCTCACACATTTTATACTTCTCAAAATCAGATAACACACAGCAAACAGTAGTGTATACGTGCTTTTGGCCAGGTTTCTCGGATCTAGCATCCTGTTAGTTTCCATCAGACATGTCATTAACTAGGTCTTAACCTCCTGGTATGTCATTATCTGGGTTAACTAAAAACCTACACACAGTTCTTTAGATTACAATGGTTCCGGGGCATAAAGCCCCTCAAGCCCTTATCGTCTGTTGTCCGAGGCTCCAGGTGTCCTTTACGATAACTCAGGTATGTCTTCACAATACCTGGGGTGGCGGGACAGAGAGCTATGCTGTTATCAGCCCCTGTTCCCAGGGCAGCTCCCAGAGCTATGTTTCCAAAAAGGAAACCCCTTGAAACAGGGCAGCTCCCCGCAGCTCAGGAAGAAAAGAATCTGCCCGCAATGTGGGAGACTGGGTTCAATCCCTGGGTTGAGAAGATCCCCTGGCCAAGGGAAAGACGACCACTCCAGGATTCTTGTCTGGAGAATTCCATGGCTCATCCATGGATCGCAAAGAGTTGGACACAACTGAGCAACTTCCAGTTTCAGTTTAAGAAACTGCACTGGTGACTAAGAACAGTGTCTTCTAGTGTGTTGATTTCATGTCAGAGCAACTCACATTAGGACTTAAATCAGAGATCAGCAAGCTTTTTCTGAAAAGATTCAGAGAGAAAATATGTCAGGTGTTGTCAGCCATACATGCTGCCTCTGCCATTGTAGTGCTAAAGCTACTCTGTGTGTGTGTGTGTGTGTGTGTACACTCATTTGCTCAGTCGTGTCTGACTCTTTGCGACCCCATGCACTGTAGCCCACCAGGCTCCTCTGTCCATGGGATTCTCCAGGCAAGAAGACTGCAGTGGGTTGCTGTTTCCTCCTCCAGGGGATCTTTCTGACCCAGGGACTAAACCTGTGTCTCTTGGTTCCTGCCTTGGCAGGCAGATTCTTTATCACTGCACCACCTGGGGAGCCTGAAAAGGCAACATAGACCATTCCAAAATATGTGATTGTGGCCGTTTTTCAATAAAACTTTATTCACGGACACTGAAATGTGAATTACATATCAGTTTCATCTGACACCAAATGTTGTTATTCTTTTGATTTTCTCCAGTGATTTTCAAGTGTAAAAGCCATTCTTAGCTCACGGGCTATAGAAAAACAGGCAGCAGGGCCTGGTTGGGCTCGTGAGTCTCAGTTTATAAATCTTGTGGAGATCAAAAAATTTTTTGTAGATATCTTTTGTGGGAGATTACAATGGTTCCGGGGCATAAAGCCCTCAAGCCCTTATCGCCTGTTGTCCGAGGCTCCAGGTGTCCTTTACGATAACTCAGGTATGTCTTCACAATACCTGGGGTGGCGGGACAGAGAGCTATGCTGTTATCAGCCCCTGTTCCCAGGGCAGCTCCCAGAGCTATGTTTCCAAAAAGGAAACCCCTTGAAACAGGGCAGCTCCCCGCAGCTCAGGAAGAAAAGAATCTGCCCGCAATGTGGGAGACTGGGTTCAATCCCTGGGTTGAGAAGATCCCCTGGCCAAGGGAAAGACGACCACTCCAGGATTCTTGTCTGGAGAATTCCATGGCTCATCCATGGATCGCAAAGAGTTGGACACAACTGAGCAACTTCCAGTTTCAGTTTAAGAAACTGCACTGGTGACTAAGAACAGTGTCTTCTAGTGTGTTGATTTCATGTCAGAGCAACTCACATTAGGACTTAAATCAGAGATCAGCAAGCTTTTTCTGAAAAGATTCAGAGAGAAAATATGTCAGGTGTTGTCAGCCATACATGCTGCCTCTGCCATTGTAGTGCTAAAGCTACTCTGTGTGTGTGTGTGTGTGTGTGTACACTCATTTGCTCAGTCGTGTCTGACTCTTTGCGACCCCATGCACTGTAGCCCACCAGGCTCCTCTGTCCATGGGATTCTCCAGGCAAGAAGACTGCAGTGGGTTGCTGTTTCCTCCTCCAGGGGATCTTTCTGACCCAGGGACTAAACCTGTGTCTCTTGGTTCCTGCCTTGGCAGGCAGATTCTTTATCACTGCACCACCTGGGGAGCCTGAAAAGGCAACATAGACCATTCCAAAATATGTGATTGTGGCCGTTTTTCAATAAAACTTTATTCACGGACACTGAAATGTGAATTACATATCAGTTTCATCTGACACCAAATGTTGTTATTCTTTTGATTTTTCTCCAGTGATTTTTCAAGTGTAAAAGCCATTCTTAGCTCACGGGCTATAGAAAAACAGGCAGCAGGGCCTGGTTGGGCTCGTGAGTCTCAGTTTATAAATCTTGTGGAGATCAAGAGCTTCCAAAAACATTTATTTTGATGCTGAGATATTTCATATGTGTAGAAAACCTCAGAAGCAGGCAAATTTAGAAGAATGTTCTATAAAGTTACTCATAAAGATTTGAATGTGAGAGATCAAAGTAGGTATTTCTCTTTTTAATTCTATGCATTTATTTATTTTTGGTATTCTGAGTTTTCGCTGCTGCCATGGGCTCTACTCTAGTTGCAGAGAGTGGAAGCTACTCTCTAGTTGAGGTGAGCAGGCTTCTTGTTGCGGTGACTTCTCTTGTGGAACTTGGGCTCTAGGGCACACGGGCTTCAGTAGTTGCGGCACGTGGGCTCCATAGTTGCAGCTCCAAGGCTCTAGAGCACAGGCTCCATAGTTGTGGCTCATGGGCTTAGCTGCTCCGTAGCATGTGAGATCTTCCCGGATCAGGTATCAAACCCGTGTCTCCTGCATTGGCAGGTGAACTCTTCACCACTGAGCTACCAGGGAAGCCTGAAAGTAGGTATTTCTTGCCACCTGTCTCAGTGTCATCTGGCTGGCTGCATTTGATGGCTTCAAGGCAGAGATTTAGGGAGCAAAGCAAGTCTGCCAAATAGGAGAGGATGGTGGAGGGCTTTAAAACCCTGGCTTCGTCTCTGAATTCTTGAATCATGCATCCATACTGTTTACAGTTTGCTTCTGGATATTTTTGTGTTACTATCAGTAAAAATTGTTTCTTTTTTTTCTCTGTCACAACCCTATATTAAAAATTCTCAAAACTTGGCACATCGTGGCACATTCCTTTTGAATACCTTTTCTTCTGCAGTTTTACGTATTTCCTTATCTTCTAAATTTAATTCATTTCCAGAGATTCGGCACAAGACTTGTGATCCAGTGGTTAAGACTGTGCTTCCAGTGCAAGGGGCACAGGCTCAGTCCCTGGTCAGGGAACTAAGGTCCCACATGCCACATGGGGCAGCCAAGAAAATTAAAAAAAAAAAAAAAAAAAAAAAAAAATTGCACAGAAAATGAGCCATAATAATTCTCAATTATTCCTAGTTATCTTGTTATCATTTAGTGTATGAGAATTTTACATTTTAAGAAGTACTTTTAATCTCAAGAGATTGTTTTTGCCAAGTTTCACTTGATAATACAATAGAATCATTGAATTACTATGTCCTGGTTCTAGAAGGTTGATTTTTTTTGTTTTTGCCTAAGATAAATGGTTTTTTTCCCGCCAACTTGCTATAATACTGCATAATAATTGAACTATTTCATGGTTCTACAAACAACCTAGAATACTGAAGTTTTAATGTTATCATTGACTAGAACATGACAAAAATTTAGTAATAACCTTTTTTTTTTTTTTTGAGGCGGGGGGGGGGCGGATTGGGGAGGGACGGGGGCGGGTGGGCCACTTCTACTGGTCTTTCATTTATCTATTTTCATCCATCTTTTGCCCTTTGGCCCGTGTGGGCCTCCCATCTTAGTGGCTTCTGTTGTTGCAGAGCACTGGCTCTGGGCGCATGCGCCCCAGAGCTCCGGCTCGGTAATTGGACACATGGGTCCAGCTGCTCCGCGGCACTTGAGATCTTTCCAGGCCAGGGATCGAACTGACGCCCCTTGAACTGCAAGGCGGTGTCCTTACCCACTGAACCACCAGGGAAGCCCCTAGTAATAACCTTTTAACCTTTAAGCTTAAAATTAATTCTAGACCACCTCAGTCTTCACATTGACGTTCGGCATCACATTCAGCCTTGATCCTTCTCGTGAATATTCAGGGTTGATTTCCTTTAAGACTGACTGATTTAATCTCCTTGCTGTCCAAGGGACTCTCAAGAGTCATCTCCAGCACCACAGTTTGAAAGCATCAGTTCTTCAGTGCTCGGTCTTTTTTATTGTCCAGCTCTCACATCTGTACACAACTACTGGAAAAACCATAGGTTAGATTATACAGACCTTTGTAGGCAAAATAATGTCAGTGATTTTTAATACACTGTCTAGGTTTGTGATAGCTTTTCTTCCAAGGAGCAAGCGTCTTTTAATTTCATGGCTGAAGTCACCATCTGTAGTGATTTTGGAGCCCGAGAAAATAGTGTCACTGTTTCCATTGTTTCCCCATCTAGTTGCCAGGCAGTGATGGACTGAATGCCATGCCCTTCACTGAGATATTGCATAAATTAAGATGACTAGGGCTTCCTTGGTGGCTCAGTGGTAAAGAATCTGCCTGCCAATGCAGGAAACAGAGATTCCATCCCTGTTCTGGGAAGATTCCACGTGCAGTGGAGCAACTAAGCTCATGAGCCACAAGTCGGTGCTGTAGAGCCTGTGCTTTGCAGCAACCGAGGCGACTCTAATGAGAAGCCTGCACACCAGAGCTGGACGGTCGCCTCTGCTCATCACAGCTAGAGAAAAGCCCACGCAGCCACGAAGACCCAGCCCAGCCCAAACTAAATAAGCCAAAGTGTTTGAAAACCTAAGGTGACTCATCTGTTCACCGAACAGGTTTATAGACATTTCTTGAGCTTAGTATTTTTTCTAATGGTTTCAGATTTTTTTTTTTTAATGAATTTTTATTCCTATAGTTGCTTTAGGGTCTTCTCCTGTGGCTCAGTGGCCACACTCTGCCTGCAGTGCTGGAGCCCACCTGCAGTGCAAAGACTTGGGTTCGATCCCTGGGTCAGGAAGATCCTCTGGAGGGGGAAATGTGTTAGTTTCTACTGTACAGCAGAGCGAATCAGCTTTGAGTAACAGTTCATGTGTTTGAACACTGAAAAGGCAGTATAGCACTGCACATAGTGCAAGAAGACATGTGTGACTTCCTGACTTTAGAAATTGAATTATCACAATGGTTTTGTTTAAATGCATTTTATAAGCATAGCTCTTGTGTCTGATGGGTCATTTTAACCTCATTGCTTTCTGATGCAACCAAATATGAGAGGCGGACTTGAAACTTGAGGCTGTCTAAATGCTAGACAGGGAGAAGAACCTCCATGTTGAGATTTACGGTGAATGGTTATAGCTTTTTTTTAATGGTTTTAACACTTTAAATGGCTGCTCATTGTAGCAGTTCATGCTTCAATTTCATTTTCTGTAACATCAAGGAAGTTATGATTGACGTGATCGAATGCTTCAGCATGGAGTGAATGTTTGCTTGTCTACATGTCCGGTATTTCAAAAGAATGTGATTTGGGGAGGGGGGGGCGGCTGTGAGGACATAGCTTATGTAGTTACTGCACTGTATTCTTCACATGTGAGAGAAAGCTGGGTAATAAACAGGTGGAAAGTAAATGTTATTTCCATGGACTATGGTTCGTGTTGATTACAGTTCTAATGCCTTACTGTCATCTAAAGTCTGACAGCTGTTAGGTGGAATGATTTTCAGTATGAAAACAGTAGAAGGGAAAGACAAACTGGAAACTGCTGATGTATCTCGCCTTCTATGCCATGATCACTGGCCTTTCTGAGCATAATCTTTGAAGTTTATGCTTCACCAGCATTAACTTAAGGCCTGAGTACCATTATTTGCCTTTTGCTAAATACTTGTTCTGTGCTGGACACATACCCATAATATTGTTTTATCAAAGTCTTTCCACCATCTTGGGATGTGGATACAAAAGTATTTTCTTTCTTGCTCTGAAGAAAAGGAGATTTCTAAATGTTGAGTAATTGGTCCAGGCCACCCAGCTAATTAATGGGAATGAGTTTTAAGCCTGATGTTCTCTGACTTCAGAGCTGCTCTTCAAGCTTTTCATACCCACCTAAAGCTACTTTTTATGATGTTCTGTACTGGTGTTTTGTGAAATGAAAATGAGACCATAAAGGTATGTAAACATAAACATGTCCTCATCCAAACAGTGAGAGCATCCTCAGTGTTTAGAGTGTTTATCTAAACTGGCCTTTGGTAGAGTTTCTCTAGGTAAATGGCCAACACTTTCTATGCTACTAGGGGTATTTAGAGCAAATCACAGGCTTTTCCTGTGGCTCAGTGGTAAAGAAACCCCCTGCCAGTGCAGGAGACATGAATTCAATCCCTGGATCTCAAAGATTCCCTGGGGGAAATGGCAGCCTGCTTCAGTATTCTTGCCTGGGAAATCCCATGGACAGAGGAGCCTGGTGGGCTACAGTCCATGGGGGTCTCAAAAAAGTCAGATGTAACTTAGCGACTAAACAACATCAAGAGCTAATCATGACCCTCTGGCCAAAGATCATCAGTACCGTAAGACTAGTTTCTGAAAGAAAGAATGAGGTCAGCTTCTCCCCTGTAAAATATCTAGTAAATAAAAAGCAACCGTTGCAAATGGTTTGTGCAAAGCTCTGATTTTTATCCTCTCACTTTGGTGTCTGAGGTTCCAAATCTGTTTCCCCAGATCAAAAAAAAAAAGAAATCATTGCCTGTGATTGATTCTGAGTTTTAAGAGACCTTCCCCTCGGAAGGCGAGGCTGGCAGCTCTTCAAATCGTGATCAGCCCTAGAAACCAGGGGATGATTTAAGGAGCAGGAGAGGGAGGCGGTGTGCTTCCGGTCTCCGCTGAGGGAGTTTAATCTTGTTCCGTCTCAACTGAGCTTGTAGTATTTGCTCTGTAATTTCCTGTTATCGATTCTCCACATCATCTGTTTCTCTCCTCTCTCAGGAAGGAGGAAAAGAGAGCCATGATCAAGGATGGGGAAGAGAGGAACGACTCAAAAAACAATCTCAATTGAGAAATGCTCCTTTTCCCCAGCGCACCAGAGCAAGCACATGCAGACGCGCCCACACGCATGCTCAGGCGCACACGGGAGTCATCATATTGTTTTTTTTCATGGACTCTTATTGCCAGAAGTGGTGGATCTTGAGTACAAGTGCCTTACCTTTGGAAATTACAGGAGTGGGAAGGTGGCAGGGAGCCTGGTGGCTTCCTTTGAACCTTTGGCCCAGCGGTGGGCACTGGCCCTGTGCATGTGAACCGTGACTAATGGCCACTTAGTGTGGCATTCTCTCCCAGAGAGTGGAAATGGTCTGCCTGTGGGTTGACTCTTGGACACAAGTGTGTTTTATTTGGAATGCATGATGTTTTTTAATTAAAAAAATGAATCCATTGCCAGTGTTTAAAAACCAGAGACTTTCAGATAAAAACCTGGTTTCACTTTCTCTTAGGAAATCAGTCAATCTAGCCACACTGGGCAAACCTTCCTCCAGGATAGGTGTTGGATAGGTGCCCCGTTTAAGTGAGGGGGAAATTGTGGTTTATGACAGCCCCCACCAATTTCCTGTTGTCTCCCTACGTGAGCTACCACGTTTCGCCCCATTTGCACTGGGTTTTATGGTGCTTGGCCCACTTCAGAGTTTGTATTACCTTCCAGGCCTCTGTGGGCATTTGACGGTTTAATACTTTACACCTACAGCTTCCGCATTGTGGGGAAATGGCAGCCAGTTCCTTGTTATTCACTTGACTCAGAATGTAGATAAAGGGGTGGGAAGGGGGGGATATACATATGACTAATCTGAGAACATACATATCTGTAAATAACAAAACTCTGTAAAAGTTAAAAGCAAAATAAAGTTTACCTTTATTTTGCTTTTAACTTTTACAGAGTTTTGTTGTTTACAGATATGTATGTTCCCAGATTAGTCATATGTGTATCCCCCCCTTCCCTCCCCTCCCGACCATCACACAGCACCCCTGAAGGATCCCCTTTTCTCACAGAGCAATGACTAGAGCTATTTTCTTCACTTATGATAGTACAGGCCTTCATGCTACTTCCTTTACACCTCCCACCCTCTGTTCCTTCCCCACAATGTCCATATGTCCACTGTCCATGTCTGTCTTTCTGTCGCTTTGTTTTTTTTTTTTTTTTTTAAAAAATGTAGATTAAAAAAAAAAAAAAAAAAAGAAGCTCTAGCATACATAGTATAGGGTGAAGACAAGAAATTTTGGCAAAGAGTGTTTTGGTCACCGTGTACAATTTTTAGTGGCTATTGAATACAGAACATCTCCAAGTATGTGTTCATAGCTTTATAGCCATGTCAGAATTTGTTTATAAAAATGTAATGTTTTGAGGCCAAACTTTCATTTGAGACTACAAAATTCTTATATCTTACTCTTACCATCTCTTTCAGCTTTTGGTCCATTTTGCTCAGACCTCCATACAATGATGCAAAACAGTATTATTATTCAAATAATTCCAGAGAAGGCTTTCATTAGAAATTTAAAACAGTTATCAACTTTATTTTAGGAAGATTTTTTTTTTCTCCAGTAGTGTTTTCTTAAAGATTTTGTTTAATGTGGCCCACTTAAAGATTTTGTTTAATGTTGGATAGGTGCCCCGTTTAAGTGAGGGGGAAATTGTGGTTTATGACAGCCCCCACCAATTTCCTGTTGTCTCCCTACGTGAGCTACCACGTTTCGCCCCATTTGCACTGGGTTTTATGGTGCTTGGCCCACTTCAGAGTTTGTATTACCTTCCAGGCCTCTGTGGGCATTTGACGGTTTAATACTTTACACCTACAGCTTCCGCATTGTGGGGAAATGGCAGCCAGTTCCTTG
This sequence comes from Tragulus kanchil, assembly GCA_022376925.1. NCBI lineage: Eukaryota > Metazoa > Chordata > Mammalia > Artiodactyla > Tragulidae > Tragulus > Tragulus kanchil. The sequence goes on along the minus strand of JAIOJX010000003.1, from coordinate 66,542,044 downwards.
TTATTCACTTGACTCAGAATGTAGATAAAGGGGTGGGAAGGGGGGGATATACATATGACTAATCTGAGAACATACATATCTGTAAATAACAAAACTCTGTAAAAGTTAAAAGCAAAATAAAGTTTACCTTTATTTTGCTTTTAACTTTACAGAGTTTTGTTGTTTACAGATATGTATGTTCCCAGATTAGTCATAGTGTATCCCCTTCCCTCCGACCATCACACAGCACCCCTGAAGGATCCCCTTTTCTCACAGAGCAATGACTAGAGCTATTTTCTTCACTTATGATAGTACAGGCCTTCATGCTACTTCCTTTACACCTCCCACCCTCTGTTCCTTCCCCACAATGTCCATATGTCCACTGTCCATGTCTGTCTTTCTGTCGCTTTTTTTTTTTTTTTTTTTTTTAAAGAATGTAGATTAAAAAAAAAAAAAAAAAAAAGAAGCTCTAGCATACATAGTATAGGGTGAAGACAAGAAATTTTGGCAAAGAGTGTTTTGGTCACCGTGTACAATTTTTAGTGGCTATTGAATACAGAACATCTCCAAGTATGTGTTCATAGCTTTATAGCCATGTCAGAATTTGTTTATAAAAATGTAATGTTTTGAGGCCAAACTTTCATTTGAGACTACAAAATTCTTATATCTTACTCTTACCATCTCTTTCAGCTTTTGGTCCATTTTGCTCAGACCTCCATACAATGATGCAAAACAGTATTATTATTCAAATAATTCCAGAGAAGGCTTTCATTAGAAATTTAAAAACAGTTATCAACTTTATTTTAGGAAGATTTTTTTTTTCTCCAGTAGTGTTTTCTTAAAGATTTTGTTTAATGTGGCCCACTTTTAAAGTCCTTATTGAATGTGTTACAGTATTGCTCCGAGTTTATGTTGTGGTTTTTGGGCTGTGAGGCACGTGGGAATCTCAGCTCCTCCACCAGACTTCCAACCTGAACCCTATGCATTGGAAGGCAAAGTCTTAACCACTGAACAGCCAGGGAGGTCCCTCTAATATTTCTGATGCATATAAATGTTTGCCTTGGCTGCATTTGAGTTGTGGTACGATCAAAGTAGTTTTTTCGTATAATGGTTCTAGAGTATAATTTTCAGTTGAATTTGGAATGAATACTAGTGGTTAAGTCTCCACCACACGGAACACTGACCAATGTGTTACACATACACAGGAAACAAAAAACTGTATCCTCAGCCCATTTTAAAACTCTGTGATATTTTAGGAGTGCTCCCATTCTGGACGTGGTAATGGTGATACAAATGGGGATGGTGGCCGTGGTGGTGGTGGTGACGGGGGTGAAGGTAGCATTCATTTTGGAGATCTCAGATGTATGGGAATGTCATCCTTTGAAAAAACCTTGTTTACTTGAGAAGACTAATTTGAATCATATAAAAAAATCTCTTTTAATGTCAACCTATAAATTTAGACAAGTGGATTAGAACTTTTATAATGTCAAACCATTTGCAAATTTTCCTGGCAGAAGCATGCTTCCATGGGTTGGGGAATACCGATTTTTGCCTGCAGCCTCGAGGGACAAACCAGTGTACAAGAAGTGAACACTGCAGTGTTTGTGTTTTTGCTCCTCAAAGAAATACCAGTTCTTTGGATTATGGTTTTCTTGCAAACTTAAAAACTCAGGTTTTCCCAAAGGACGTTTTTTTTTTTTTTTTTAAAGATTTGTTTATTTTATTTATGGGGGGGTGGGGAGGGAGGGGAGCAGGCAGGCCACTTCTATTGGTCCTTCATTTGTCTATTTTCATCCATCTTCGTTCTTTGACCCTGTGGGCCTCCCATCGCGGTGGCCTCTGTTGTCGCAGAGCACCGGCTCTGGGCGCATGCGCTCCAGAGCTCCAGCTTGGTAATTGGACACATGGGTCGAGCCGCTCCATGGCACGTGGGATCTTCCCAGGCCAGGGATCGAACTGGCACCCCTTGCACTGCAAGGTGGTGTCCCTACCCACTGGACGACCAGGGAAGCCCCAAAGGGCACTTTTGAGGGCTTGATGTAATGATGTTAGGTGAGTCTCTCTTCACAGCTCAACACACCGCAGACCTTTGCCCTGGTTTGGGCTCCTGCTGAAGCAGTGGGGTGGGGAAGTTCTTAGCACCAATGCATTGGTCATGTGCATGTTGAATTAAAAAGGTCAATAAAATTGCAAGAGAGAAGCTAGGTGCTTTAAGTACATTTTAAACTCATGATCCAGAGAAACTACATCTGAGGGTGCTGCTTTGCACAGGTTTGGTGGCCTGGATTTGGTCCTCTGGGTTTGAAGCCCAACCTTTGTGATTCCGAGCTTCCTAATTGACTGGCACATCAGGAAGCCTGCTGCCAGAGCATCTTAAACTAGCTTTTCAGTGATGCCTTTCCTTTGTCTTCCATTTCATCTGCCTCAGACCCACCCTGTTCATGGTGTTTCCCGGGCTTCTGAGCATTTAGCGGAAGCGTCTCAGAGCATTGCTTCTTTGGCTTTCATCTTGGTGTTCATATAGAGCAACTCCACTCCCCCAGAAACACAAGTGCATAGGCTAAATGCAGATGAAGGAACATGCTTTGGTAAATCTTTCTTCAAGGTGTAATTATTTTCAAGGAGCTTTATGTGGATGTTTCTAGGTCAAAAATTGTGTGGACTGAATCTAACCCAAAGGAGTCTTCTGTTTGTTTATATGGTATTGCAGATTTTTTAAGGTTGAAAGTGTTATTTGCTCAGTTGAATCTGACTTTTTGCGACCCCATGGACTGTAGCCCGCCAGGCTCCTCTGTCCATGGGATTCTCCAGGCAAGAACACTGGAGTGGGTAGCCATTCGCTTCTCCAGGGAATCTTCCTGACTCACGGATTGAACCCCCATCTCCTGCACTGCAGGTGGTTTCTTTCCTGCTGAGCCAGTAGGGAAGCCCTGCCCTGTGGGCCTCCCATCGCGGTGGCCTCTGTTGTCGCAGAGCACCGGCTCTGGGCGCATGCGCTCCAGAGCTCCAGCTTGGTAATTGGACACATGGGTCGAGCCGCTCCATGGCACGTGGGATCTTCCCAGGCCAGGGATCGAACTGGCACCCCTTGCACTGCAAGGTGGTGTCCCTACCCACTGGACGACCAGGGAAGCCCCAAAGGGCACTTTTGAGGGCTTGATGTAATGATGTTAGGTGAGTCTCTCTTCACAGCTCAACACACCGCAGACCTTTGCCCTGGTTTGGGCTCCTGCTGAAGCAGTGGGGTGGGGAAGTTCTTAGCACCAATGCATTGGTCATGTGCATGTTGAATTAAAAAGGTCAATAAAATTGCAAGAGAGAAGCTAGGTGCTTTAAGTACATTTTAAACTCATGATCCAGAGAAACTACATCTGAGGGTGCTGCTTTGCACAGGTTTGGTGGCCTGGATTTGGTCCTCTGGGTTTGAAGCCCAACCTTTGTGATTCCGAGCTTCCTAATTGACTGGCACATCAGGAAGCCTGCTGCCAGAGCATCTTAAACTAGCTTTTCAGTGATGCCTTTCCTTTGTCTTCCATTTCATCTGCCTCAGACCCACCCTGTTCATGGTGTTTCCCGGGCTTCTGAGCATTTAGCGGAAGCGTCTCAGAGCATTGCTTCTTTGGCTTTCATCTTGGTGTTCATATAGAGCAACTCCACTCCCCCAGAAACACAAGTGCATAGGCTAAATGCAGATGAAGGAACATGCTTTGGTAAATCTTTCTTCAAGGTGTAATTATTTTCAAGGAGCTTTATGTGGATGTTTCTAGGTCAAAAATTGTGTGGACTGAATCTAACCCAAAGGAGTCTTCTGTTTGTTTATATGGTATTGCAGATTTTTTAAGGTTGAAAGTGTTATTTGCTCAGTTGAATCTGACTTTTTGCGACCCCATGGACTGTAGCCCGCCAGGCTCCTCTGTCCATGGGATTCTCCAGGCAAGAACACTGGAGTGGGTAGCCATTCGCTTCTCCAGGGAATCTTCCTGACTCACGGATTGAACCCCCATCTCCTGCACTGCAGGTGGTTTCTTTCCTGCTGAGCCAGTAGGGAAGCCCTGCCCTCGTCTGTGTCCTCTGCCAAGCCCAGGCTGGACCTGTGTCATGGCTCCCGCCACGGGCAGCCAGAGCACCTCTCGGCCTTGGCAGGGAGAGTTCGGAGTGTCTGGGGACTTGTTTGAAGCTCCTGTTATGCCTACCGCCTCTGTTCAAACGTTAAGCAGACAAGTATTAACTGTCGCTGCCACAGTTTCCTCTTGGGAATGGTTTTTCCTCATCTGCTCTGAAAAGCTCTGTATTCATTGGCTTTGTGTGTCTCATCGTGGTTTTGTTTCTTCTTTCCCAGTGATCATAGTAAATGTTTCTGCCTCATTAGAAACCTAGTCACAATCTCCACTACCTATTTACATGGCTTTTTAGAAGATCCTCTGAGGAACAGCGTGCAAGTTTAACTCTTTCACCAGCCCTAAAAAGAAAGACTTGAATGAGGCTTGTCCGCTAAGCCTGTTTGGAGGCAATGGCAGCCCTCAGCTTAAGCATCTTATCGTCTTAGCCCGTTAGGGCTGCTGTAACAAAATACTATAGTTTGGATGAGTCAGAAACAACAGAAAGTTTATTTCTCACATTCCTAGAGGCTGAGAAATCCAGCATTGAGTGTCTGGTGAGAGCCTGGATGGCCGTCTTTTTGCTATAATGTCACCGGGCAGAATGGACAAAGGAACTTCCTAAAGCTTTTATAAGGACTCCAGTCCATGACCTCATCACCTGCCAAAGGCCCTGCGTCCCAATGCCATCACCTTGCAGGTTAGGATTTCAGCCTGTAGACTTAGGGGGACACACACGTTCAGATTGGGGCAGCCGTCTGGGAGGGAGTGATACTCGTTTGCTTCTGAGTTCAGGTCAGGGATTATCTGTATCCTCTTTAGAGACTACTGTGTGATGGTTTCCACTGTCTTGGACTATGTGTCCACTCCGTAAGTGAAGAGGGGCAAGTGCGTGTGATAGGTGACAGATGACGGTAGGTTACCATGAACGGTGTCGGATTCTTAATCTCCAGTGGAAAAGAATTCACATTGGGATCAAAAGACTTGGTGATGGTCACTCAGAGCTTCGTGCATTGAAAAGTTTATTGAAGTAAGAAAGGACAGGGAAAAGCTTCCAGCTTAGACACTGGAAGGCAGGTAGAAGAGTATCCCCCTTTGCCAGTTGAAGCGTGACTATTTGTGTCTTCCAGTCAGTTACCAAAGCAATAAATCAAAAGAATATCTTAAATTGTAAAGGCCCTCTAGACCCACACCCACAGGATTAACATGATATTAGCTAGGACAGGCCTCAGGGCTAGGTGAGACATTCTAATGTAAACACCCAGATTAACATAAACCTAGAAGTTTTCAGTTTCAACACTGAAGATCTTCGCCTTTAGTTCTCCTTATCCTTCCTCTTCTCCTTGTCCTTGGGACCCGCTAGCCTCTCCTTGCCAATTCTGCCTATGAACCCCTTTCATTGTGAACCCCTTTCAAATGCCTGCTTGCTAAGTCACTTCAGTCGTGCCCAGCTTTTTGTGACCCAACCCTCTGTCCATGGGATTTCCCAGGCAAGAATGCTGGAGTGGGTTCCCATGCCCTCTTCCAGGGGATCTTCCTGACCCAGGAATTGAACCCATGTCTCATGGTCTCTTGCATTGCCAGCTGTGTTCTCTACCACAAGCACCACCTTGCAAGTCTGAGACAAGTAGAGTAAGCTATTCATATATATATATATATATATATATATATATATATATATATATATTTTTTTTTTTTTTTTAATTTATTTTCAGCTGGACTGAATTTTGTTACATAAACTTTCTCTAGCTGTGGTGAGCGGGGACCGCTCTCTAGTTACGGTGTGTAGGATTCTCAATGCAGTGACTTCTCTTGTTGCAGAGCACATGGGCTCTAGATGTGCGCAGGCTTCAGTAGTTTCAACTCCCAGACTCTAGAGCACAGTCTCAGTAGTTGTGGCCCACAGGTGTAGTTGCTCCACAGCATGTGGGATCATCCCAAATCAGGGATCGAACCTGTGTCTTCTGCATGGGGAGGTGTATTCTTCACCACTGAGCTACCCGGGAAGCCCCAGAGTAAGCTCGTCAACAGGAATGCTGCCTCACAGGAGAAACCAAACACGGCAGTGGGATTGAGGCTGCATTAACTCGTCAAGAGGGCAGAATTGGAGGCCTCTGAGGTCAGCTTGAAAGTGTTCCACCTTAATTTGAGATTTAAACCCAGGGCCCAGACTTAATCAAACCTGTTTGGGACTTGAACCCACGTGGCCAGGACTCAAACCCAGCCAAAAACCTGTTTAGAACTTGAACCCATGCGGCCGGGACTCGAAGCCAGCCAAAACTCTGGTAATTAAAATCACTCACCCAATGTCTGGACCCACTGAGGTTCAGGTTCTTCATATCTCTTTGCAGAGAAGAATTCAGTGAGAGGCAAAGTGATAGGTAAAAAATGGGTTTATTCAGATTCAGAGAAAGCACAGTCCACAGACAGAGTGTGCCATCGCACTCGCCATAACAGAGCAAATCCAGTGGCCCCCAAAACATGGCGTTCTTAGCTTTTATAAGCTGGGCAATTCCATATGCTAATGAGTGGGAGGATTATTCCAGCTCTTTTAGGGAAGGGGTGGAACTGTCATGGCGCCTCCGGGTGTGTCATCTAGCTTGCTGACTGAGGATCAAGGTCTGGTCTGCCATCTTGGACCCATTTGATTCTAATGGGTTTATGCTGTGTCCTTGGGCTGTCATTCTTTTCAAAAATTGTGTCCTGCCCCTTTCCTTCCTAACCCTTACAAGCTCAGTTCTCCACACCTCTCTTTCCCAGATGTTCAATGGTTTTAGTATTCTGTTCTTAAATGACAGCCCCAGATTCCTCATCATGATGCCTGGTCCAGAGACCTGCTTTGCCTGACCAGCGCCAGCACTCATGGTAGCAGCTTCTCATCCCTGTGTGCACTCCCTGTGGGCCAAGCATGGTATCGAGCCCTGATAGTCCCATTTTACAGGTGGAAAAACTGAGGCTTGAGGCTATTCAGTCGCCGCCCCAGGTCATATGTCTGTTAGTTGGCAGCCAGTGTACCCCATTAGTATGTACTTGTTATTGTTCAGCCTGACTCTTTGCCACCCCACGGGGAGCAAGACCCCAGATTCCTGTGTTCTCCCCTATCTCCTGGAGTTTGCTCAAATTCACGTCCATGAGTCGATGATGCTGTCTAACCATCTCTTCTTCTGCCGCCCTCTTCTCCTTTTGCCTTCATTCTTTCCCAGCATCAGGGTCTTTTCCAGTGAGTCGGCTCTTTGTATCAGGTGGCCAAAGTATTGGAGCTTCAGCTTTAGCATCAGTCCTCTCAATGAGTATTCAGGGTTGATTTCCTTTTGGATTGACTGGTTTGATCTCCTTGCAGTCCGTGGAGATGTTAGAGGCTCATTTTACACCAAAAAATAAATAAATAAGGAGAAAAACAGATGTTAGTATTAGAGAAAAAAAAAAAAAAAACAACCAGGGTAAGTAATGAAAGACGAATCATTTAGACAGCAGCCCTGGTGAAGAATGCACTCTCCATCAGAGAGGCTGCTCCACGGCGGGCTGCAATCACAGGATGTCCCTGTGAGCCAGAGGCTGAGAACACACTCAAGGACGAAATGTACTTTCCTTCCTTAATTGTTGGGATTTTTTCTGGTTGACTCAGCAAATTGCTTGCATTTCAAAAAGAGAACATTTTATTTTTTCCCATTTCTTTAAGCATCAGCATCTTATTTAAATGTCAACTCCTAGTCAACTCTATATTTCAACAATATTATCCCCTTCTGTAAAAAGAAAAAAAAAAAAAAAAGTGAGTACTTCAGACTTATATAAAGCAGTTTGAGGATTTTTCCATATTTCTGTTATTATTTTACTCTTATGAAGGTAATTTATTATTTTTCTGGGGAAGAACCAGAGTTTCTTGAAAATATCTTCTCTTTTTTTTAGAGATTTCTAACTAGAGGAGCAGTTGTACAATAAATTGCCATTCACGTTAAGTTTGTCATCAGTGAAATAAGGCGATAAAGGGACGGTACATCACATTCTTAATAGCTGGTTATAAACTCACTGTAGACATGTGTTAGAACCATGAAAGTATGGAAACACCTGATTTAAAGAACAGGAAAATTCAAAGTGGTTGACCTGTGGCATGTCGATGCTAAGAGTTGGGGAAAGAAGCCAAGTATGGGATGAAATTGGAAGAGAGACCTTCTCAAAATTAAGTTTTGGCAGGAGGAGGGGGCCTTTGTGTGCCAGGTTTTAACTGAGAGCTAATTATAATGGTCCCATTACACATTGTGTGGAAAGGAGATTGTTGGTTCTAATGCCTTAGATACACAGGTGACTGGAATTAGATAGATAGATAGATAGATAGATAGATCGGATCGATCGATCGATCGATCGATCTACATGTATATATAAGAATATAAGTATTACTTTTTGGTAAAGATTACTGCATCAGAATGTAGACAACAGAACCTTTAAAGCTACTCTCTTTAACTGGTGTCAAGAGGAATGAAAAATTATAAATACGTATAAAAAAGTAAAGAATATTAAAACAAAAAAAATAGGCTTTGATGCACATAAGTGGACCCAATTTGCTTGTAATTTCGGTGGTTGCTTGTGATTTCACTTAACATACATTAAATAGGCGGTGGTGAGCTATTTCGTTGTCTCTGACAAACGGGGCAAAGAGATGTGTAGGGCTTCAAACAAATAAGGCCCTGGCTGCAGAAATAGCCCTTATTTCGTTGATAGAGGGCGCTCTTGTAAAGAAAATCTCATCATACATGCACTGCTGAGAATCTTGCCCAACTCGGTGATGTCAGCGTCACCATGGCGATCTCGTTGCAGGGAGGGGGAATGGATTCCACAGTCCTGCTTTGGAAATGTGTAAATAGCAGATGTTTTTATTGCCTTTGTTTGAATCCCTGCCCTTGTGGAACAACTTAAACCGGAAGCTTAGAGGAGAGAAAGTCCATATTTGTCTTTAGTATATTTTTTTTCACCTCTGCAAGCAGCTTGGTCTCTTGGAATGAGAGTGCCTAATGGCAAGTTAATGGGAAAGATATGACTTCAGATTTCACCTAAAGCATGTCAAAAAAATGAATATGTTTTCTTAATAGCTGGTTATAAACTCACTGTAGACATGTGTTAGAACCATGAAAGTATGGAAACACCTGATTTAAAGAACAGGAAAATTCAAAGTGGTTGACCTGTGGCATGTCGATGCTAAGAGTTGGGGAAAGAAGCCAAGTATGGGATGAAATTGGAAGAGAGACCTTCTCAAAATTAAGTTTTGGCAGGAGGAGGGGGCCTTTGTGTGCCAGGTTTTAACTGAGAGCTAATTATAATGGTCCCATTACACATTGTGTGGAAAGGAGATTGTTGGTTCTAATGCCTTAGATACACAGGTGACTGGAATTAGATAGATAGATAGATAGATAGATAGATCGGATCGATCGATCGATCGATCGATCTACATGTATATATAAGAATATAAGTATTACTTTTTGGTAAAGATTACTGCATCAGAATGTAGACAACAGAACCTTTAAAGCTACTCTCTTTAACTGGTGTCAAGAGGAATGAAAAATTATAAATACGTATAAAAAAGTAAAGAATATTAAAACAAAAAGAATAGGCTTTGATGCACATAAGTGGACCCAATTTGCTTGTAATTTCGGTGGTTGCTTGTGATTTCACTTAACATACATTAAATAGGCGGTGGTGAGCTATTTCGTTGTCTCTGACAAACGGGGCAAAGAGATGTGTAGGGCTTCAAACAAATAAGGCCCTGGCTGCAGAAATAGCCCTTATTTCGTTGATAGAGGGCGCTCTTGTAAAGAAAATCTCATCATACATGCACTGCTGAGAATCTTGCCCAACTCGGTGATGTCAGCGTCACCATGGCGATCTCGTTGCAGGGAGGGGGAATGGATTCCACAGTCCTGCTTTGGAAATGTGTAAATAGCAGATGTTTTTATTGCCTTTGTTTGAATCCCTGCCCTTGTGGAACAACTTAAACCGGAAGCTTAGAGGAGAGAAAGTCCATATTTGTCTTTAGTATATTTTTTTTCACCTCTGCAAGCAGCTTGGTCTCTTGGAATGAGAGTGCCTAATGGCAAGTTAATGGGAAAGATATGACTTCAGATTTCACCTAAAGCATGTCAAAAAAATGAATATGTTTTCCTTGAGTCAAAGAAATAATTCAAAGTTGCTTTAATAATTTTATGAGATACTTTTCATTATAAACTATGCAATAACTGAATGGTTTTATCAACTGAAATTTATAATACACAAATGCAGAGTACATGTTTCTATGCATTTGAATAATCTTGTTTTCCTGAAACTTGGCAGTAAAAGCCTGCATTTAAATTCTAACAGACCTGGTTTCAAATTTCTATTGATCTTCTGTTTAGTCTGGCTACATTTTTCTAAATCTGTAAAATATGGGTACTGTGTGTGTGTTCTCAGTTGCTCAGTTGTGTCTGACTCTTTGCAGCCCCAAGGACTATAGCCACCAGGCTCTTCTGTCCATGGGGTTCCCCAGGCAAGAATACTCGAGTGGGTTGCCATTTCTTCCTCCATGGGCTCTTCCTGACCCAGGGATTGAACCCAGGTCTCTTGTGTCTCCTGCATTGGCGGGAGGAGTTCTTTACCACTAGAACCACCTGAGAAGCCTGGGAGGGATACTCATAGCATCTACCTATTGTCTAATTGTCTGTCTCCAGAGCAGAGGAGCTTAAATGTAATCTTGTGTATTGAATATTAAGTGTAGTAATGTGTATAGAAAGATTCTTGTTGCTCTATCACACCAAAAAGAGAATTTTTATCTTTGTTTGTATGTTTATCATATCACTACAATGGTAAAACATAAAACCTTTACTGAAACTGATAAGAGAATTTAGGTAACTGGTACAATGTAATTTAGGTAATTGGTACTATGTAATTACAATGTAATTTGCATAGTAATTTAGGTAACTATACAATGACTATGGTAAATCTGTGCCCAGACCCTGCGCATCCTGACCCTCATTCAAAGGCTTTGGCCAGCACTTGTGGCAGTTACAGTCATCCTTTTTTTTTTTTTTTTTTTTGAGATACAGTGGGTATAGTATTATGTTAATCGCCCCCAGGGATAAACTCAGACACAGTAAATAACTTTTGATTTGTAATGAGATTTTCCATCTGATACAAAGAACCAACCCATTGGGGGAGATCCTGATGCTGGGAAAGAGTGAGGGCAGGAGGAGATGGGGACAGCAGAGGATGAGATGGTTGGATGGGTCAAGATGGGTCAACGACTCAATGGACATGGGTTTGAGCAAACTCCAGGAGATGGTGAAGGACAGGGAGACCTGTCCTGCTGCAGTCCGTGGGGTCGCAAAGAGTCAGACATGACTTAGCAAGTGAACAACAACATATTTTCTGTAATAACCAAAGCATTAGGTAAGAACTGAAAATTAATTGATGGTATAGTAAGCATCATGTGCCATAAATTGATAGGGCCCTTTATGAAGTACATACAATATGCATATAATGTCTCTTTTAGTGTAGGAATGTTTCGACAGAGTATACTTTTCTGTGAGGGATACAAATCTCCAGTTCCCACAAAACTAAAAGTTGGTCCTAGGAGTCCCTGATTAAGACAGGAGTTCATAGAACTATATATACATGTGATAACAGATGACTTTCACAGCATCATTTCAGTGGAAATCTGGTGGAAATTAGGGACATGAACCCCACTCGCTGTTAACAACTTCAGTCAACTTCGTACTATCTCCCTGATGCTAATTCAAAATGTGCTTTGTGGGACTGCCCTGGTAGTCCAGTGGTTAAGACGCTGAGCTGCCAATGCAGGGACCTGGGCTTCGATCCCTGGCCAGGGAACTAGATCCCACACTCTGCAACTAGAAAGATCCCACATGCTGCAACTACAGATCCCACATGCCACAACAAAGATTTTTAAAAGTGTGCTTTTATCTGGGATCATACATATCTGTAAACAACAACACTCTGTAAAAGTAAAAAGTAAAATAATTTTTTTCTTTTAAAAAGTATGTTTTTGCACCAAAATAAGTGCACCTGTAGGACCCCTAGTCCCAGAGTGGGAAGGGGCACCCATAGGCTACATTTGACCCAATCTACTTTTGAAAAGAAGCCTATTGTGCCTGGGAGCTATCTGCTGCATTTAAAAAAAAAAAAATATTTGTGTATATTAGGTATGTATTTGATTTATAATTATTTGGAAGGAAAATTGTACTTAGGCTTATAAAAACAGCTAAAATGTATGGAAGGTTTATTCTCTTCTGAGTCATAGTTGAATCCTTAAAACAACCAAGACGATGAATGGAGGCACCAAGAGATGAACCTCTAAGGGGCAAAGTGGGGTTAATGCAGAACCAGGCTTTGAGGACAGGGCTGTGCTCCTGGGGATTCGTTCCAGAGCAGAGGAGGAAGGCCTGGGTTTAGGAGACAGTGCAGAGGCAGCGTCTGTGGCCTTGGAGATAGCACAGACGGTAACCCCTCTTCTGGAGGCAGGGAACTGATGGTGAACAGGACCAGGTTGAACTTCCTTTTTCAAACTTCATCTCTCTGCCTTTGCACCTTCCCTGGATCCAGTCGTTTTTGTTTGTTTTTTTTTTTTTTTTTTAAGATTTGTTTATTTATTTTGGGGGAGGGGTGGGGAGGGAGGGGAGCAGTCGGGCTACTTCTATTGGTCTTTCATTTGCCTATTTTCATCCATCTTTGTTCTTTGGCTCCTGTGGGCCTCCCATCGCAGTGGCCTCTGTTGTCACAGAGCACCGGCTCTGGGCGCATGCACGCCAGAGCTCCGGCTCGGTAATTGGACACATCGGCCCGGCCGCTCCGCGGCACGTGGGATCTTCCCAGGCCAGGGATGGAACCAGCGCCCCCTGCACTGCAAGGCGGTGTCCTTACCCACTGGACCACCAGGGAAGCCCCCTGGATCCAGTCTTGATGGATGCTTCCAGAATCTGATAACTACCAACCAGAAATTCCAGGAAAGAATTGATCGACTGTCACTGTCTCATCATAGCAAGGAATGCGTCTTCAGTCCATAAATGGAACTTGCTTCTCAAAACTGGTTACCACACTGAGTTTTGAGAAGCTCAGACTTAATAAGGAATCATGTAAACAACATTAGGTTTTTTAAATGCACCTTGTGAACCCAGAGTGGGAAGGGGCACCCATAGGCTACATTTGACCCAATCTACTTTTGAAAAGAAGCCTATTGTGCCTGGGAGCTATCTGCTGCATTTAAAAAAAAAAAAATATTTGTGTATATTAGGTATGTATTTGATTTATAATTATTTGGAAGGAAAATTGTACTTAGGCTTATAAAAACAGCTAAAATGTATGGAAGGTTTATTCTCTTCTGAGTCATAGTTGAATCCTTAAAACAACCAAGACGATGAATGGAGGCACCAAGAGATGAACCTCTAAGGGGCAAAGTGGGGTTAATGCAGAACCAGGCTTTGAGGACAGGGCTGTGCTCCTGGGGATTCGTTCCAGAGCAGAGGAGGAAGGCCTGGGTTTAGGAGACAGTGCAGAGGCAGCGTCTGTGGCCTTGGAGATAGCACAGACGGTAACCCCTCTTCTGGAGGCAGGGAACTGATGGTGAACAGGACCAGGTTGAACTTCCTTTTTCAAACTTCATCTCTCTGCCTTTGCACCTTCCCTGGATCCAGTCGTTTTTGTTTGTTTTTTTTTTTTTTTTTTAAGATTTGTTTTTTTTTTTGGGGGGGGGGGGGGGGGGGGGGGGGAGCAGTCGGGCTACTTCTATTGGTCTTTCATTTGCCTATTTTCATCCATCTTTGTTCTTTGGCTCCTGTGGGCCTCCCATCGCAGTGGCCTCTGTTGTCACAGAGCACCGGCTCTGGGCGCATGCACGCCAGAGCTCCGGCTCGGTAATTGGACACATCGGCCCGGCCGCTCCGCGGCACGTGGGATCTTCCCAGGCCAGGGATGGAACCAGCGCCCCCTGCACTGCAAGGCGGTGTCCTTACCCACTGGACCACCAGGGAAGCCCCCTGGATCCAGTCTTGATGGATGCTTCCAGAATCTGATAACTACCAACCAGAAATTCCAGGAAAGAATTGATCGACTGTCACTGTCTCATCATAGCAAGGAATGCGTCTTCAGTCCATAAATGGAACTTGCTTCTCAAAACTGGTTACCACACTGAGTTTTGAGAAGCTCAGACTTAATAAGGAATCACATTGTATAGATACATAAAATCAGATCATTGAGTTGGTTTTACCTTTCTCTGTCTTTCTAATCCTTTGATATCGGACAGTACTGTAATGCTGAAAGGAAAATTCTCCAGGTATATTGGTCTAGAGAAAAGGGTTATAAATCTTCCTCTGTTATCCTTGGCTGTGAGATGGAATACATTTGTAGCTACCCCAGATTAATGAGTGTGAGAGCACCGATAATCAAAGTGCGTAATTATCCTAAATCCAGCTCCATTGTAACCTTGTGTTTAAACTCCTTTGCTACTAGTTCTTTTAACAAGGCTTCTAACAGGGAGCCATTTGATCTACTGACCCTACCCACCTCTCCAGTGGGAGGTTGTAAGCAGGGAGATGGCTAAATGATGCCAGAGGAGAAGGCGTAGCAAGCATCATGGTTTCTGACAGTTGAACAAATTCTTTGATTTCAGTCACCAGAGATTGAGAGGTAAATGAATGCACATTGCTTGGCATTGAAAGGACTCTTCCTGTCTTCTCTTTTGTCTGCACAGAGTGATGACAGTTACTTTCCTTAACCATCACTGCGTTCCTTTTATGTTCTCAGAATCCTAGAGTTGGAAACAACATCAAAAGTTGATCATGTTTCACTTCCCACTTGGAACAGAATTATACCTAAACCGTCCAGGCTGCATCCTGGCCTGTTCTGTTCTCTGAATCTTGGGCTGGGAGGTTGATCCTGGGGATATGATGGGCGGGAGTTGGTTGGCAACGTGCTCCTAACATGTTAGAGTTTCGATAGTTATTTGTTCACTTAGCGGTGGCCTAAAGTATGCACCACTCGATGAGTGTGATCTGGTTGATCACTTGACATTCTGAAGTGCAAGTAATGGGAAGATGGGGAAAGAAAGGGCAGTTTCTTTTGGAAAACAGTATTTTTCATCTATCAGAGCTCTGCCATCATCGTGTTTAACAGAGCCTGCAACAGAGGTAGGCCCAGCTTCACTGTTTGAATGAGTTTAAAATGAGCCAGTAAATACATATCAGCTAGAGAAATATGGCTGCCCAGGAGGAGGGTGGGTCCCTCTTGTTTCCTTTGTATGTTCTTTTCACATATGACCGTCAGCACAGTACCAAAGGGACCCTGCCAAACACGAGTTCATACCGTGCTGATGAGAAGAGCTCCAGAATCAAAGAAGCCTGGGAAGTGCTTTGTTTGGGTTCTTCCTGTGTGGGGGTGCAATGTACTTAGCACATCAAGGGTTTTGAGACGACCAGAAAGAAAGAAACACACCCACGTAGCACTAGTGGTAAGAAACTCACCTGCCTGTGCAGGAGACGTGAGAGACATGTGTTTGATCTCTGGGTGGGGAAGACTTCCTGGAAGAAGGCATGGCAACCCACTCCAGCATTCTTGCCTGGAGGATTCCATGGACAGAGGAGCCTAGTGAGCTCCATATAGTCCATAGGGTTGCAAAGAGTTGGACCTAACTGAAGTGACACAGCAGGAAATAAAGAAACCTGTTTATATGGGAGAAATGTGTTTTCCAAATCTCTTTGGCCATAGGACCCTTTTTGGTCCAGATAATGTTAATCATTCTTACTTTAGGAAGTATTGCTTTTTAGGGTTAACTGTTGACATTTTTGCCTGAATAAGACAAGGTCTCCTGTTCTTACTCCTTAGTCATTTTAAAAAATAATATAGTTTTCTTTTCTTTTCTTTAATTAGGCCTCTTTTATTGGTTTTTCACATATTTATTTTCATTCATCTTTATTTTCTGTCCTGTGTGGGCCTCCCATTGCAGTGGCCTCTCTTGTTGCAGAGCACTGGCTCTGGGCACATGCACTCCAGAGTGCTGGCTCGCCCTGGACACACTGGTCCAGCCACTCCACAGCATGTGGGATTCTCTGGGGCCAGGGATTGAACAGCCGCCTCCTGCACTGCAAGGCAGACTCTTTCCCCACTGGACCACCAGGGAAGCCCTCTTAGTCATTTTTGAATGCACGTATGCTGTATGCTCGTGGACATAGAGTCAGGACAGTATGCACTTATGCACGTAAAGTAACAGTGGCCTGTGTCGGGTTGACTGTGATGACCCCCACGCTTATCAAGAAGGCTGAAGTCATGGCTCTGGGTTGTGAAGGTTCAAATGAACAGGGTCGTGGTTGGAATCTGACAGAAAGAGAGGAATGAAACGGAGAGCAGGTTCTCAATTCAAAGGACCTATTTTTAACCCAAATAGATGATCAAAGCTTCTGGGTCTTGAAGACCTTCAGTCCATCTCCCTTCATGAGTACAGTGTCGCTCTAAGTCACCTGTGTTTTTAAGCTTTGACAGCCATGGATGTCCCTCACTCATACTTAATGCTTACTATCAAACTATGAGAGAAATGCCACTCCAAAGACCTCAACCAAGTAGTTATCTGTGGGTTCTCTTGGTTTTGTTTCTTAATTTATATGGGGGTACAGTTGCTTTGCAATGTTAGTTTCTGCTGTAAAACAAAGTGAATCAGCTATGTGTTTGCATATGTCCCCTCTTTTTTGGATTTCCTTCCCATTTAGGTCACCACATAGCGTTGAGTAGAGTTCCCTGGGCTGTACAGTAGGTTCTCACTAGTCATCGATTTTCTATGTAGTATCAATCGTGTATCCACGCCAATCTCAATCTCCCAGCTGACCCTACCTCCCACGTTGGCATCCGTATGTTTGCTCTCTGCATCTGGGTCTCTATTTCTGCTTTGCAAATAGATTCTTTCTGTACCATTTTTCTAGACTCCACACATATGTGTTAATGTGCAATATTTGTTTTTCTCTTTCTGACTTCAGAAGGAAGTCTCTTTCACTCTGTCCAAGTGGCTATTTGGAAATGAGGGATTACCGGGGAAGAACCATCTGATGCCACCATTGCATTTGGGACTGTGAATCACGCTGTCTTCTCCCACCTTACTTCTGCAAGCGCTCCAGCATATCTGACATGTCAGGGTCATGCTCTAGGAGCTGACAAGGGGCAGAATCCCAGAAGTGCTCTGCGGATGCAGTACCAGTAGATAAGGGAGGGGTTCACAAGAAGTACAGACCCAAAATACCTCACACCTCAGACGCAGGAAGACTTGTCTCTGGTCCTCAAGTATCCAAAGGAAAATGCAATAAATAAATAAGGAAGTCTGTTTCATGCAGCTCTGAATGGTGCCTTCACATGACTGCTTTACGATCTGCTCCAAGTGGTCAAAGAAATTGAAAATAGATAGAAATCAGTAGCATTTCCGGTGCCTTCTGCTGGCATTATGCATACTGTGAATATATATATATATATATATATATATATATATATATATATATTATACTGCCTATCCATATATCCACAGACAGAGAGTATTAAGCTTGGAATTATTCATCTGGACCACATTTACTTGAAAAGCGTCATTTAGCTTTCAAAGTTCATGTTGGAGAAATGGAATAAAATATCAAAAGGTTGTTTTAAAATTTTCCCTTTATGTGACTACAAGTGAGTGATCATGGGAGTGTTAACGTTCAGCTGAGCTTGAAACGAGGTATACAGTTGCCTCATCTCTGTAGCTAGATCTCTGAAATAACTGGCTTTTTCTATTATTCCTCTTATGAAGGGTAGGAGATAGAGGTAGGAGCTATCTTGGGCTTCCTAGGTAGTTCAGTGGAAAAAGAATACACCCACCAATGCAGGAGACGTGGGTTCAATCCCTGGGTCGGGAAGATCCCCTAGAGGAGGAAATGGCAACCTACTCCAGTATTCTTGCCTGGAAATCTCCTGGACAGAGGAGCCTGGCAGACTATAGTCTATGGGGTAACAAAGAGCCGGGCACAACTGAGTGACCGAACACACGGAAGGGTCTAAAGGAAATTGTGCTCTTCCTGTTGGGATACAGATATTTTTCTTGAGTCATTTCCCCCTCAGCGATCATCATCATGACATCAGTTACTTGAAAATGTATTTGTTGCGAAAATCCTATGCTGACTTGTATTGCTCTCAAAGATGGTTCTATTCGGGCTTCCCCGGTGGTCCAGTGGGTAAGGACACCGCCTTGCAGTGCAAGGGGCGCCGGTTCGATCCCTGGCCTGGGAAGATCCCACGTGCCGCGGAGTGGCTGGACCGATGTGTCCAAATACTGAGCCAGAGCTCTGGAGCGCATGCGCCCAGAGCCAGCGCTGTGCGACAACAGAGGCCACTGCAATGGGAGGCCCACACAAGCCAAGGAACAAAGATGGATTCAAATAGAGAAACGAAAGACCAATAGAAGTGGCCTGCCTGCTCCCCTCCCTCCCCACCCCACCCCCCACCTAAATAAATAAATCTTTAAAAAAAAAAAAAAAAAAAGATGGTTCTATTCGAAGGAGTGGAGGAGCACTCCTTTTCCAACATGTTGCTGCATCCAGTGTGTTGTGAAAATAAAGAGCTCTTACCTCCTAGCCTATTGATGTATCAAGTCATAAATGTGACAGTTACCGGTTCTGTGTTCCTTATCCCGCCTTCCTGCACCACTGAAACGGAACATGTTTCTTACCAGTAACAGATGCTGGCAGCCTCCCTTTGAAAATCCTCCAGAGGAGCTGCCCTGTTGAGTCCATTAGATGGAAGTGGCCATGTACAGATGTCCACTGGCGGGGATGCATTGCTGTAATTGCTGTTCTGCTGACCCCTTGCTGAATGCCATGCTTTTCTCTTGTAGGTGATGTGCCTTCAGGACTTTTTTGGTGACGATGACATTTTTATTGCATGTGGACCGGAGAAGTTCCGTTACCAGGATGATTTCTTGCTAGATGAAAGTGGTAAGAAAAAAAAAAAAAAGTTCAAAACCAGGGGAAATTTGAGGCAGCTTTCCAAAATGAGCTGCCCTTGGCCAAGATTGTGTCAGCTCGAAAGCTGCCAAATCAGTTTCAGATCTCAGCCAACATGGCTTTTCTGGACAGAGAGCCTGGCAGACTATAGTCTATGGGGTAACAAAGAGCCGGGCACAATGAGTGACCGAACACATGGAAGGGTCTAAAGGAAATTGTGCTCTTCCTGTTGGGATACAGATATTTTTCTTGAGTCATTTCCCCCTCAGCGATCATCATCATGACATCAGTTACTTGAAAATGTATTTGTTGCGAAAATCCTATGCTGACTTGTATTGCTCTCAAAGATGGTTCTATTCGGGCTTCCCCGGTGGTCCAGTGGGTAAGGACACCGCCTTGCAGTGCAAGGGGCGCCGGTTCGATCCCTGGCCTGGGAAGATCCCACGTGCCGCGGAGTGGCTGGACCGATGTGTCCAAATACTGAGCCAGAGCTCTGGAGCGCATGCGCCCAGAGCCAGCGCTGTGCGACAACAGAGGCCACTGCAATGGGAGGCCCACACAAGCCAAGGAACAAAGATGGATTCAAATAGAGAAACGAAAGACCAATAGAAGTGGCCTGCCTGCTCCCCTCCCTCCCCAACCCACCCCCCCCTAAATAAATAAATCTCAAAAAAAAAAAAAGATGGTTCTATTCGAAGGAGTGGAGGAGCACTCCTTTTCCAACATGTTGCTGCATCCAGTGTGTTGTGAAAATAAAGAGCTCTTACCTCCTAGCCTATTGATGTATCAAGTCATAAATGTGACAGTTACCGGTTCTGTGTTCCTTATCCCGCCTTCCTGCACCACTGAAACGGAACATGTTTCTTACCAGTAACAGATGCTGGCAGCCTCCCTTTGAAAATCCTCCAGAGGAGCTGCCCTGTTGAGTCCATTAGATGGAAGTGGCCATGTACAGATGTCCACTGGCGGGGATGCATTGCTGTAATTGCTGTTCTGCTGACCCCTTGCTGAATGCCATGCTTTTCTCTTGTAGGTGATGTGCCTTCAGGACTTTTTTGGTGACGATGACATTTTTATTGCATGTGGACCGGAGAAGTTCCGTTACCAGGATGATTTCTTGCTAGATGAAAGTGGTAAGAAAAAAAAAAAAAAGTTCAAAACCAGGGGAAATTTGAGGCAGCTTTCCAAAATGAGCTGCCCTTGGGCCAAGATTGTGTCAGCTCGAAAGCTGCCAAATCAGTTTCAGATCCTCAGCCAACATGGCTTTTCCATATCTCGAATTTCTTTTGATTTTTTTTCATATAGAAAACAGATGAAATGATCATTGGAAAGGTTAAATCATTTAGAAGAGTAAATTACCAGTGGCTAGTTTAGAACCATTCCGTAACGACATTGGTGTTCTCTAGAGAAGTCATGGTGCCGATGTCTAGCATTTTTAATTACGTATGTTTCTCATACGTAATTGGAAAGATGTATTATCGTGAAGTTATTGAGTGTGTGTCTAGACTCAACTTTCACATGGTGTCCTTTGTCTTTTGAGTCCTGAGAAAGAGAGTCTTGTGTCCTTTCCCTTTAAATATGTCAGAATTTGTATGTCATTAGGATCTGTGAAGGATCAAAAAAGAGGAGGGGGCTGTGTCATTCCATTAAACATGAAATGTGTGTTGGTTTGGTTTTGTTTTGCTTTTTTTTGCAATTGATAGAGAAGGAACTGTTGATAAAGAGGGAGAGATACATCTTAGGAGATGAATGCGAAAGGTTGTAACTTCAAGAATGATGTTTTCTGATACCGTAAATCATCTCAGAATCTTAATAGCATCACAGGAAAGATGAGGGCCTTGAATAGAAGCAGCTTTCCTTGATCAGATTACTTCTGATTTAATTAGGGGCATAGTACATATTTATTGATAATTCAGATTGTTGCTACCTGGAAATACATTTTGAAGTGATAATGAATTTCTTGCTTAGATAGATGCAGATAAGTTGATGAGCTTTTGACCAAGTGAATGGGAAATACCTGAGCTCTGATAGAGCTCATGTACGTTCACATAGAATGTCTGTATTATATGCGTATATGCGTATCAGTGACATGCATTTAAACACACTCCAATTATTTCATCATTTTAAAATGACTTTTTATAGGGTGTATAGGGTGGGATAAGAATAAGAGAGATTGCCCTTTATCATGAAAACTTTAAATGCCCAATAAAAGTTTATGTAGATGTGTCACTTTAAGTTATTGATATTTTGGTTGAAAAGGCTTAACGGGAAGAGTGGTTTGGTACCTCTTTCCTCTAAATAGGTTTTCTAAATACTTTACATCTTTATCTCCAGTAGACTATCTTTGGAAACAAAAATTTATGCAAATCTATCACACATATAATGTCCAGGGTTGGGGGTCCCCCAGCCCACCCCTTTTTCAGGACGAGACAGCATTTCCATTGTCCGAAGCAAGTGAAGGTGAGACATCAGGAAGAAGAGCCAACAGCACAGTTTTGAGAAGAATAAACTGCCTTGACTTTCAGTTTCAAGAAAATAGCTGCTTCTGATGAGATAGGCCGAGAAAACCCAGATGTGATCTGAAATCAAAGTGTCATTTGTCACTTGAATGCAGAAAGCAGCCCGTCAGACTTGAACTGGAATACAGCTCGGTTTCAGCTCAGCAGTGCTGGCCTAGGTTTCTGTGGCCCACTGTCTCTCCCCAGCCCCAGTTTTCCTTTAAATATGTCAATTGATAGATCGAAGGAAAGAGGAGGGGGCTGTGTCATTCCATTAAACATGAAATGTGTGTTGGTTTGGTTTTGTTTTGCTTTTTTTTGCAATTGATAGAGAAGGAACTGTTGATAAAGAGGGAGAGATACATCTTAGGAGATGAATGCGAAAGGTTGTAACTTCAAGAATGATGTTTTCTGATACCGTAAATCATCTCAGAATCTTAATAGCATCACAGGAAAGATGAGGGCCTTGAATAGAAGCAGCTTTCCTTGATCAGATTACTTCTGATTTAATTAGGGGCATAGTACATATTTATTGATAATTCAGATTGTTGCTACCTGGAAATACATTTTGAAGTGATAATGAATTTCTTGCTTAGATAGATGCAGATAAGTTGATGAGCTTTTGACCAAGTGAATGGGAAATACCTGAGCTCTGATAGAGCTCATGTACGTTCACATAGAATGTCTGTATTATATGCGTATATGCGTATCAGTGACATGCATTTAAACACACTCCAATTATTTCATCATTTTAAAATGACTTTTTATAGGGTGTATAGGGTGGGATAAGAATAAGAGAGATTGCCCCTTTATCATGAAAACTTTAAATGCCCAATAAAAGTTTATGTAGATGTGTCACTTTAAGTTATTGATATTTTGGTTGAAAAGGCTTAACGGGAAGAGTGGTTTGGTACCTCTTTCCCTCTAAATAGGTTTTCTCTAAATACTTTACATCTTTATCTCCAGTAGACTATCTTTGGAAACAAAAATTTATGCAAATCTATCACACATATAATGTCCAGGGTTGGGGGTCCCCCAGCCCACCCCTTTTTCAGGACGAGACAGCATTTCCATTGTCCGAAGCAAGTGAAGGTGAGACATCAGGAAGAAGAGCCAACAGCACAGTTTTGAGAAGAATAAACTGCCTTGACTTTCAGTTTCAAGAAAATAGCTGCTTCTGATGAGATAGGCCGAGAAAACCCAGATGTGATCTGAAATCAAAGTGTCATTTGTCACTTGAATGCAGAAAGCAGCCCGTCAGACTTGAACTGGAATACAGCTCGGTTTCAGCTCAGCAGTGCTGGCCTAGGTTTCTGTGGCCCACTGTCTCTACCCAGCCCCCAGCTTCTCCCTCACACCGCCTGGCTTGGTGTGACCTGGGGGCCGGGCCTTCACTCTTGACCGTGTGCTCTCAACCCAGGATGCTGCCGAGTACTTGTGTTCATCCTCTGTGATGGGCAGCAGGCTTTCTAAAACGTACAACAGAAAAAGCCCTATGATTTCCATTTAGAAACCTCCCTCATTAATGAGAAGGCGCCACACACACACACACACACACAGCCACACGCACGCACACGCACGCATAGCGCATGGCGTGCCCACAGGAGAGTCAGGGGGTATTGCCCATGATGTGTGGCTTGGACCTGGGAAGGATCGCTTCAGACTATTGCAGTGGGAAAGTGAGAACTCCACATCCTTTCCCGGGATGAATATACCCCAAGCATTTCTTGGTGTGAGGTACATTTGCTGAGCAAATGTGACTCATCACAGTGTCCTCCCCCATATCCTCCGGGAAACACGTGGCTTGGGGGTGGGGGTAGAGACGAAGTCTAAATTGAGATTTTTTTTTTTTTTTTTACTTCCTCGGATGAACCTACCTCGAGACTAAATTCACACGTTGACAACTGCAGTTTCCCCGTTGCTTGTACAGCATGTTCTGGTGCTAATGTATTAGCATTTAAATCTTTTTTTTTTTTTTCTGAAGTGCTCTGAGCATGATTTAGTGTGGCTTGTCTGTACGTGCTAAACGGTATTTGCACGTTGAGGCTTCTTGTGGCATCTTCCATAGGGCCTTCCTGAAAAGAGAGTCGGCAGGAGGCCCAGACTCCGACGCGTTAACACTGGCCCAGAGACTGTGCTTGATTTCATGGCACTGGGAAGTGGGCTTTGCCACAAGGCAACACTTTTATTTTGTCTCTCGAAATTAAGCCAGCTCATGGTGAGACATCAGGAAGAAGAGCCAACAGCACAGTTTTGAGAAGAATAAACTGCCTTGACTTTCAGTTTCAAGAAAATAGCTGCTTCTGATGAGATAGGCCGAGAAAACCCAGATGTGATCTGAAATCAAAGTGTCATTTGTCACTTGAATGCAGAAAGCAGCCCGTCAGACTTGAACTGGAATACAGCTCGGTTTCAGCTCAGCAGTGCTGGCCTAGGTTTCTGTGGCCCACTGTCTCTACCCAGCCCCCAGCTTCTCCCTCACACCGCCTGGCTTGGTGTGACCTGGGGGCCGGGCCTTCACTCTTGACCGTGTGCTCTCAACCCAGGATGCTGCCGAGTACTTGTGTTCATCCTCTGTGATGGGCAGCAGGCTTTCTAAAACGTACAACAGAAAAAGCCCTATGATTTCCATTTAGAAACCTCCCTCATTAATGAGAAGGCGCGCACACACACACACACACACACACACGCGCGCGCGCACACACGCACACACGCACACGCACGCATATGCGTGCGTGCCCACAGGAGAGTCAGGGGGTATTGCCCATGATGTGTGGCTTGGACCTGGGAAGGATCGCTTCAGACTATTGCAGTGGGAAAGTGAGAACTCCACATCCTTTCCCGGGATGAATATACCCCAAGCATTTCTTGGTGTGAGGTACATTTGCTGAGCAAATGTGACTCATCACAGTGTCCTCCCCCATATCCTCCGGGAAACACGTGGCTTGGGGGTGGGGGTAGAGACGAAGTCTAAATTGAGATTTTTTTTTTTTTTTTTTACTTCCTCGGATGAACCTACCTCGAGACTAAATTCACACGTTGACAACTGCAGTTTCCCCGTTGCTTGTACAGCATGTTCTGGTGCTAATGTATTAGCATTTAAATCTTTTTTTTTTTTTTCTGAAGTGCTCTGAGCATGATTTAGTGTGGCTTGTCTGTACGTGCTAAACGGTATTTGCACGTTGAGGCTTCTTGTGGCATCTTCCATAGGGCCTTCCTGAAAAGAGAGTCGGCAGGAGGCCCAGACTCCGACGGCGTTAACACTGGCCCAGAGACTGTGCTTGATTTCATGGCACTGGGAAGTGGGCTTTTGCCACAAGGCAACACTTTTATTTTGTCTCTCGAAATTAAGCCAGCTCATGGTGAGTTCAGGATTAGCGACGATACCTCCCCTAAAGACTGCTGGGAAAGCTTCTGAAGACAGCTCTTAAGGTCTTTCCAGTGAGACATTCTGCCATGGAAGACATTTGCTTTATGGGGAGACAGTGGAGCCAGATCAATATTTGAAATGCCAGGGCGCCTGCTTCCTCCCGTTTTCAGGAGAGGAAAAGAAAAGCTTTCCTTCTTCCTGCTCCAGATGTGACCATTTTAGCAATGTCGTCACCAATCCTTGGATTCTTAGCACCTTCGGCTGTCGTGGGTTGAGGACTATATATAGAGGCAGACAGGCCAGTGGACCCTCATCCAGCCGTGGCTTGTGGTCTGAATTAGCAAAGATGAAACGTAATTAAGGGCAATGCCAGATTGGAGACATGAAGCTTCATGTGGTTTTGCTTGTATGTTGATGATAAACTGGGAATGTATGATTTATTGCCACTAAAATGTGAGAGGATTTTGCCCAGAAAGGCCTACCTCCTACCTGGGAGAGACAAGCAACTTCTCACTGAGAAACCTCTCATAGACATCACCTTCTGTCCGCCTCTCAGAGCCAACACCCTGAAGTGGCTTGGCCAGTTTTCCTCACCCGTGGGCTTCCCTCGCGCCCCCCCCCAGGCCTGACACCTGCTCTGGAGTCTAAACCTCACTCATCCTTTTTTAAAGAAATAAAATATTTTTTGTGTGTGTATTGAAATAGAGGTGATTTATAATGCGTTAGTTTCTACTGTACAGCAAAGTGATTTGGTTATATGTGTTTGTGTGTGTGTCTATATATTTTTTGTAAATTTTATTTATTTATTTATTTATTTTTGGCTCTTCTCTAGTTGCAGGGAGTGGGGGCTACCCTCTCGTTGAGGTGAGCAGGCTTCTTGTTGCAGTGACTTTTCTTGAACTTGGGTTCTAGGGCACACAGGCTTCACGGGCTCCATAGTTGCGGCTCTGAGGCTCTAGAGCACAGGCTCAATAGTTGTGGCTCTTGGGCTTAGTTGCTCTGCAGCATGTGGGATCCTCCCGGATCAGGGATCGAACCCATGTTTCCTGCATTGGCCAGCGAACTCTTCACCACTGAGCTACCAGGGAAGCCCTATATATTATTTTTAATTTTAATTTTTTGTCTGCTTCTCTTGGTCTTTCATTTATCTGTTTCCATCCATCTTTGTTCTTTTGGCCTGTGTGGGTCTCCCATTGCAGTGGCCTCTGTTGTCGCAGAGCACTGGCTCTGGGCGCATGCGCTCCAGAGCTCTGGCTCGGTAGTTGGGCACATTGGTCCAGCCGCTCCGCGGCACGTGGGATCTTCCCAGGCCAGGGATCGAACTGGTGCCCCTTGCACTGCAAGGCGGTGTCCTTACCCACTGGACCACCAGGGAAGCCCTATATAATCTTTATATTCTTTTCCATTATGGTTTATCACAGGACACTGAATACCCTTCCTGGTGCTTCACAGCAGGACCTTGTTGTTCATCCATTCTGTATATACTAGTTTGCATCTTCTAACCCCAAACACCCAGTCCAGCCCACCCCCACTTCTCCTTGGCAACCACAGGTTGTTTTCTGTGTCTGTGAGTCTGTTTCTGTTTCGTAGATAGATGCATCTGTGTCCTGTTTTGAATTCCACATGTCGGTGCTGTCATATGGTATTTGTCTTTCTCTTTCTGCTCATCCTGTCTGTTTACCAGTTCCTGTGTGTCCTTGATGCCTATGCTAATAGATGTGACTTCAAACCACCGCATTTTTCCTTTGGTGTGTATCTGCCTCCTAAGGCTGCTGCGACAAAGAGTCCTGTCTCTGGGGAATGCCAGCGCAGCTCTCTCCTGCAGTAGACAGACCCATCTGCAGGGTAGTGTTCTTCCTGCGTGTGTGATTCGAGAAGGGGCATTTCCTTGGCTTCTCTCATGGACCCTGTGGTGCTGGGTAGCCAGGATCCACTTGATACGCGTTCCTAGGAATACTCCATCCTGATCACTTTCCAAGGACTCAGGTTCTGCATGAGATACAGCAGAAGTTGCACCAGGCACCACAGGATCCTTATGGCTTTCCCCAACCCCCGGTGATGAGAAAAAAAGTTTAGAACCCAAGCGTAGCGGAAACCATATTGGGACAGGTTTGGGAAACAAAGGTCTGGTCCAAGCTCCATGTCCTGCTTGCTGTGTGGTCTCTACATCTCCAAGCCTGCTTCCTATTCTGTAAAACACCTTTCCCCCACCCTGGGTTGTAATGGACCTCAAATGAGATAATAAATGTCAAAACACGTTCAAAGCTGTGTTCCTTATTACTTAGTGAATGATGTTAGTGAATGACACCTCAGTTGAAATATACCTCCTGGTGAACTGCAGCTGGACTCAGCCACGTAGATGCATGGACAGGGCTTAATTGGAGGCAGATGTCATCAAGATTTGCTTTCTGTGTGCTTTAAAACAAAATAACAAAAAAGAGTGATTGTGGATTTTTCCCCCCTCTCAACTTTTGCTCCTTTAGTGGAGGTGAGAAGAAACAAAGTGACCTTTGAAGATATCCACCCTTTTCTGGAGGAAATCTTTTTTTAAAAACATTTAAAAAAATTTTTTTGACCTCTCTTATTGGTTTATTATTTATTTATTTTCATCCGTCTTTATTCTTTGGCCTGTGTGGGCCTCCCATTGTAGAGCATTGGCTCTGGGTGCTTGTGCTCCAGAGCACTGGCTGGTAATTGGACACACTGGTCCAGTGACTCCGTGGCACGTGGGATTTTCCCAGACCAGGGATCGAACCAGTGCCCCTTGCACTACAAGGTGGACTCTTTACCCACTGGACCACCAGGGAAGCCCTGGAGGGAAACTTTGAAAGAGTGAAACCAAACCACATTGGGAACCGGTCAGACTTGTAAAACTGGTGATATTCAGGAGTCCCAGCCCTTAGGTCCACGTTGATTTGGGTCAGAGGGATTTGAATGGACCCCCTGCTCTTTCCTGGGGCAGGTGATGATGAGAAACCACAAGGTCACTGGGGACACTGGGAAGATGCTCAGTGTTTGGACTGACCAGACCTCACAGAGTGGCTTTTGATCTACTGCTAACAAAAGTTATTCATTCTTTCATACATCCATTCCTGTATTCAGTAAGCTAAGCTAACTTACCATGTGTCAGGCAGTACACAAGACACAAAAAATTGTAGACAGTAACACTTCCGTGAAATAGGACCCTCACATGGCTTTTCATATTGCTTATGTCTGAAACTGTAAAAGGATCTTAGGTGCTGAACTTAGAATATTAATTGTTGCTTGCTGTTCTTGTGTAGTCTATCTCTTTGAAGAAATATTGTGGTAAAATATCTGACAGGTCACAACAGACTGGCCATTCTTTATAGATTTAAGTTTTAATTGATCGGTGAGGGAGTTTAAATAGAATCTGTGAAAATTTCCTTGAGATGTGTTGTACCTGATATGGGAAGACTGTATAGTTTCAATAGATTTTGATGTTACAAAATGTGAACTGCAGCTGGACTCAGCCACGTAGATGCATGGACAGGGCTTAATTGGAGGCAGATGTCATCAAGATTTGCTTTCTGTGTGCTTTAAAACAAAATAACAAAAAAGAGTGATTGTGGATTTTTCCCCCCTCTCAACTTTTGCTCCTTTAGTGGAGGTGAGAAGAAACAAAGTGACCTTTGAAGATATCCACCCTTTTCTGGAGGAAATCTTTTTTTAAAAACATTTAAAAAAATTTTTTTGACCTCTCTTATTGGTTTATTATTTATTTATTTTCATCCGTCTTTATTCTTTGGCCTGTGTGGGCCTCCCATTGTAGAGCATTGGCTCTGGGTGCTTGTGCTCCAGAGCACTGGCTGGTAATTGGACACACTGGTCCAGTGACTCCGTGGCACGTGGGATTTTCCCAGACCAGGGATCGAACCAGTGCCCCTTGCACTACAAGGTGGACTCTTTACCCACTGGACCACCAGGGAAGCCCTGGAGGGAAACTTTGAAAGAGTGAAACCAAACCACATTGGGAACCGGTCAGACTTGTAAAACTGGTGATATTCAGGAGTCCCAGCCCTTAGGTCCACGTTGATTTGGGTCAGAGGGATTTGAATGGACCCCCTGCTCTTTCCTGGGGCAGGTGATGATGAGAAACCACAAGGTCACTGGGGACACTGGGAAGATGCTCAGTGTTTGGACTGACCAGACCTCACAGAGTGGCTTTTGATCTACTGCTAACAAAAGTTATTCATTCTTTCATACATCCATTCCTGTATTCAGTAAGCTAAGCTAACTTACCATGTGTCAGGCAGTACACAAGACACAAAAAATTGTAGACAGTAACACTTCCGTGAAATAGGACCCTCACATGGCTTTTCATATTGCTTATGTCTGAAACTGTAAAAGGATCTTAGGTGCTGAACTTAGAATATTAATTGTTGCTTGCTGTTCTTGTGTAGTCTATCTCTTTGAAGAAATATTGTGGTAAAATATCTGACAGGTCACAACAGACTGGCCATTCTTTATAGATTTAAGTTTTAATTGATCGGTGAGGGCAGTTTAAATAGAATCTGTGAACAGATTTCCTTGAGATGTGTTGTACCTGATATGGGAAGACTGTATAGTTTCAATAGATTTTGATGTTACAAAAATGTACAGTTCTTACTTCAAAAAAATGTAACTGTCATGGTGAATAATTGCCAAGTTTCTGTGACCTTTTGTTTTTGAATAGAAAATCTATTTTTTTTTTTTTATGAGTTCTAAACAGAAAGCCCATTGGTTAACGTGCTTTGCTCTTGTCAGCAAGTTTCCAATTGCCTCTTAGCTGTAGAAAACCTGAAGTGGTTCTGGAGACTGCCTTCCTTCAGTATGACCACATTTTCGCTCATGTATATGTGTGTGTGTGTGTGGATAGATAGATAGATAGATACGAAGTTCTGCAGAACATAGTGATCTTTTCTAATGTAATTTGCTGCCAAGCTCTGGAGACCTATAGATACTTAGGAGACATGCAGAAACACATTATACTTTTGAAGACAGAATCTTAACTCAAGTCCCAGCTAGTTTCTTTGCTATGAAAATATGGGTTTTTTCTACTTAGGAAAGCAAGACATGGCATTAATATAATACCTGCCATCTTTTTGTTACGCTTTCTCTCCTAGTCTTCATGGGCTTAGTTTTATTGTATCTGGTAACAGTGACACCTAAATTGTTCATGTGGAAAAACCTAGAAAAGATAACACTGAGAGTGGATCATATGCATTAAGAGTCTTGGAGGCCTCGAGCTCACTGTTCCCCGTCACAACGCTGCAGCTGTTGTTCATCTATCCCAAACAGAAGCCCTCTCTTTTGGCAACGTACACTTTTCTAAGATGGCCAGTTCCACTTTCTGTTAGTGCTGGTTTTAAATAAGGTTTTCTTCTGTGGAGCCCAAAGAAATCTGTCTGACTTGTTCACAGGGGTCCTAATTCTGCCCTTCAGAGTAGTAAGACTCACCCACTGCCTTCATTCTTAGAAGATAAACTTTCCTCCAAGACCACCAGTTTGAGGAAAGCAGTTCACAGTAAACTATTTTATTTTCCTTTCCTTCTATACCAAAATGTCCCCAAACCTTCACTCATTCTCCCATCTTTTAAAGGAAGAAGTGTCTTTTTCCCTTTCCAGCGGCAATGATAGTGTTCTTTGTCGTCTGTCTTATTTGTGACCTTGCCTTATCAGGATTCCCTTCCTGTTGTTCTTGAAGGTTTGTTGTTTTACCCTGGCTTTGCCATCTCTTTCTCCTCAGCTCATGGCCACGCCTCTCAATGTCTCCTTTCCTAAAAGAGCTGTCCGTCCTCTCGTCTAACCATAATGCTGCTATGTCTCTGCCAAACAACTTTAAAAATACTCTCCTTGAAACCTCCATTGCCTCATCCTGACTCACTTTTCATACCTTTGGGTAAATGGTATGCTGAAAACACAAAAGCTATATATATTTTTTTAATTTAGAAAATTGTTCTCCACTGTCTTTTAAATTTATACGGTGGTGGAATTCCTTTTTTTGCCACTGAATGACACTTGGGAAAATCTCTTAAAACTTTTCTGTTCCCTTGAGACTTCCCTGTCTTTTCAGTGGTTTAGACTCTGTGCTGCCAGTGCAGAGGATGCACGTTCAATCCCTGGTCAGAGAGTTAAAATCTCACATGCCTCACAGTCAAGAAACCACAGCATAAAACAAAAGGAATGTTATGACAAATTCAATCAAGACTTCAAAAATGGTCCAATAAAAAAAGAAAAAAATCTTAAAAAAAAACTTTTTGCTTCTCTCCTAAGATAGTGAAAAGGGTTATGGACTCTTTTAGCTACAAATTACCATCTCAATTCAGAGGTAGAAAGTCTAGTCCCAGGGAAAGTCTAGTCCCTGGGAAAGGCTAGTCCCAGGCCGTAGTCACTCCAGATTGGAGTTGTTTGTTGTTATGGATCCAAGGCCCGATGTAGTGAATTCTTTCTCTGCAGGGAAAAAAAAAAAAATGTCAAGCTAGTACCGTCTCTCCTCTTTACTGGCCTCCTCTGGGTTCTTGATCCTTCCGGGGTGGGAGTAGGGAAGAAGGCAGTGGACCAGGGAGATGAGGAGCAGGTGGCAGGTCCCCGTGACTGCTGAGCTGTGAGGGCTCGGCCTCTCTGGGCCCGAGAGCAGGTGCTTTACAAAGCCAACTTCTCTAATGAGTAGTTGCATCGGTTCTTTAGGGACTCTCATTGGGAACATTTAACTCTTCTTTGATGCGGTCAGTTAGTTTCTTCCAGTTTTGGCTGTTTCTCCCTCAGTCTTTGTCTCCCAAAGTTCTCCTCATTGGCCTCAGATGATCCTATTGGGAAGAATTTAAATTATCTTCATGCCAACTCACTCCCTCAGATCTGTCACAACACTCATGTCCCTTTTGCCTCAACCGCAGGCCATTCAGTGCAACCACATCTCCTTTACTCTGCTGCCAACGGTTCTCGGGGACAGGGGAGTGGAAAACCAGACACTCAAATGCCAGTCTGTTTTGTCTCTCCACCCATGGATCAGACTCTTCAGATCTCCCAGCGAACCCCCAGCTGTGATGAGAAGGAGCATCTTCCCTCTTTGGGGGCTTGGGTGCTCACAGCACGACTCTCTCTAAAGAAATCCTTCTCACATACCCTTTCTCTCTAAAGACTTAGGTCTTTTATACCCTTTGAAAGTGGGTAAGAAGACTAAAGCCAGTAATTGTTTGCATCTGCTTGGACACTTCTAGAAGCTGATCTGTTTCACAGTTCACTCTTTGTGTCTGATACATTCCTTTGGAATTTGGATGAAAATCTCATTTTGAGTCCTGTTACGTCAGTAGCTCTTTTCCACTCCACTTGGTAATAGTTCCACTGAACAGGGAGAGTCTTCACATCACTATGTCCTGTGCTCTCCATTTTTTTCCTCCCTGACTTCTTTGAAGTATTTGGTGTTTTTTTTTTGTTTTTATTTCTTATTAACTTTTTAACTGTAGTATAATTGCTTTATGACTTTATATTGGTTTCTGCTATACAACAAAGTGAATTGGCTATATGTATTCCCTCCATCTTGGACACACCGCCATCCCACCATCTTGGTCTTCACAGAGCACTGAGTTGTGTTCCCTGTGCTATACAGCAGCTTCCCACTAGTTATTTATGTTACACATGGTACTGTACGTATGTCCAACCTAATTTCCCAGTTTTCCCCACCCTCTCCTGCTGCCCCTATGTTCTTGTATCTATTATCTACGTCTGTGTCCCTATAGAATAGTATAGATGAACATAGTTCCAGGGAGGAATAGAGATGCATTTGATGGTTTTGATGGCACCCTTGTCCTCTGTGGTCTGTCCTGATCATCTACTCACCTTCTTGACTATTCCTGAGCTTCTTTCAAGTTTATTCTTCTGCCATATATTCCATAATAATTGTTCCTTAGGATTCATTCCTCAACTCTGTTTTTNCTTCCTATTGGGAAGAATTTAAATTATCTTCATGCCAACTCACTCCCTCAGATCTGTCACAACACTCATGTCCCTTTTGCCTCAACCGCAGGCCATTCAGTGCAACCACATCTCCTTTACTCTGCTGCCAACGGTTCTCGGGGACAGGGGAGTGGAAAACCAGACACTCAAATGCCAGTCTGTTTTGTCTCTCCACCCATGGATCAGACTCTTCAGATCTCCCAGCGAACCCCCAGCTGTGATGAGAAGGAGCATCTTCCCTCTTTGGGGGCTTGGGTGCTCACAGCACGACTCTCTCTAAAGAAATCCTTCTCACATACCCTTTCTCTCTAAAGACTTAGGTCTTTTATACCCTTTGAAAGTGGGTAAGAAGACTAAAGCCAGTAATTGTTTGCATCTGCTTGGACACTTCTAGAAGCTGATCTGTTTCACAGTTCACTCTTTGTGTCTGATACATTCCTTTGGAATTTGGATGAAAATCTCATTTTGAGTCCTGTTACGTCAGTAGCTCTTTTCCACTCCACTTCGGTAATAGTTCCACTGAACAGGGAGAGTCTTCACATCACTATGTCCTGTGCTCTCCATTTTTTTCCTCCCTGACTTCTTTGAAGTATTTGGTGTTTTTTTTTTGTTTTTATTTCTTATTAACTTTTTAACTGTAGTATAATTGCTTTATGACTTTATATTGGTTTCTGCTATACAACAAAGTGAATTGGCTATATGTATTCCCTCCATCTTGGACACACCGCCATCCCACCATCTTGGTCTTCACAGAGCACTGAGTTGTGTTCCCTGTGCTATACAGCAGCTTCCCACTAGTTATTTATGTTACACATGGTACTGTACGTATGTCCAACCTAATTTCCCAGTTTTCCCCACCCTCTCCTGCTGCCCCTATGTTCTTGTATCTATTATCTACGTCTGTGTCCCTATAGAATAGTATAGATGAACATAGTTCCAGGGAGGAATAGAGATGCATTTGATGGTTTTGATGGCACCCTTGTCCTCTGTGGTCTGTCCTGATCATCTACTCACCTTCTTGACTATTCCTGAGCTTCTTTCAAGTTTATTCTTCTGCCATATATTCCATAATAATTGTTCCTTAGGATTCATTCCTCAACTCTTTTTTTTCTTCCTTAATTGCTCTCTGTTCCTAGCCAAATTCATCTACCTTAATGGTTTCAGCGATGATGGTTATGGTAGACAGTGACGGTGACAAATGGCAACCAGATGGTATGCAGTGAGCAGAGCCTTTGACGTATGTGTAATTTTCCCAATTTTACAATTAAGGAAATTAAGGCTTTGATGATAGGCAGTTTGCCCAAGGCCACACAGCGCGTTAGTGTGGAAGGCAGAGTTCAATCCCAAGTTTGTTTATGTTCAGCAATACACGCTTTATCTTGAAATGTCCCTCCTCTCGAATCTACATCTCTAACCCTGACGCCTCTCGTGAGCTCCAGAATCATATTTCCAACTTTCGTTCATGAGCTGCCTTCCGATTTTCCCATAGCCTCCTGAAATTCAGCACAGCCTGCAGCTGAACTCATCATCTTCTTGGTCAGCTGTGTTCTCCTTCAATGTTTCCTATACTAGGTCAGGGCATCAGCCTTCTCCTTAACCTCAAGGTTGTGGTCATGGAGATGTCTTCTACTTTCTCCTCACCTTTACTCCTCCCATCCAGCAGTTCATTCTCCTGATTTCCATTGTCACTGCCTTTATCTCGGGTTGTGCATGTGTGGTAAGCTGCTTCAGTCACGTCTGACTCTTTGTGACCCCGTGAACCGTAACCCACCAGGCTCCTCTGTGTGTGAGATTCTCCAAGTAAGAACACTGGGGTGGGGAGCCATTTCTTTCTCCAGGGGAGGTTGAATCCCTGTAGGAATCTGCTCCACTGTTAACCCTTTAGATACTTGAGGGCTGAGGGGCCTCCCCATTACTTCTAGGTTTCTTAGGCAAAGCTCTGTGAAGACAACCCTACTGTCCTGGTGACATTTTTCTGGGGATCATTGTGGTCAGTAATATCCTCCTTAAAATAAATGCGACACTGACCTCTATGTTCCTCAGGGTCTTCAGACAGTGTAGAGAATGTAAACTTAATAGAGGCATCAAACTAGTTCACACACAGCCTCAGCGTGATGCTGGCTTTTGTAAAATCACTGCCAGACAATGAGGGCTTATGTTCTTGACTATTCCTGAGTTTAGTTTATTCTTCTGCCATATATTCCATAATAATTGTTCCTTAGGATTCATTCCTCAACTCTTTTTTTTCTTCCTTAATTGCTCTCTGTTCCTAGCCAAATTCATCTACCTTAATGGTTTCAGCGATGATGGTTATGGTAGACAGTGACGGTGACAAATGGCAACCAGATGGTATGCAGTGAGCAGAGCCTTTGACGTATGTGTAATTTTCCCAATTTTACAATTAAGGAAATTAAGGCTTTGATGATAGGCAGTTTGCCCAAGGCCACACAGCGCGTTAGTGTGGAAGGCAGAGTTCAATCCCAAGTTTGTTTATGTTCAGCAATACACGCTTTATCTTGAAATGTCCCTCCTCTCGAATCTACATCTCTAACCCTGACGCCTCTCGTGAGCTCCAGAATCATATTTCCAACTTTCGTTCATGAGCTGCCTTCCGATTTTCCCATAGCCTCCTGAAATTCAGCACAGCCTGCAGCTGAACTCATCATCTTCTTGGTCAGCTGTGTTCTCCTTCAATGTTTCCTATACTAGGTCAGGGCATCAGCCTTCTCCTTAACCTCAAGGTTGTGGTCATGGAGATGTCTTCTACTTTCTCCTCACCTTTACTCCTCCCATCCAGCAGTTCATTCTCCTGATTTCCATTGTCACTGCCTTTATCTCGGGTTGTGCATGTGTGGTAAGCTGCTTCAGTCACGTCTGACTCTTTGTGCCCCCGTGAACCGTAACCCACCAGGCTCCTCTGTGTGTGAGATTCTCCAAGTAAGAACACTGGGGTGGGGAGCCATTTCTTTCTCCAGGGGAGGTTGAATCCCTGTAGGAATCTGCTCCACTGTTAACCCTTTAGATACTTGAGGGCTGAGGGGCCTCCCCATTACTTCTAGGTTTCTTAGGCAAAGCTCTGTGAAGACAACCCTACTGTCCTGGTGACATTTTTCTGGGGATCATTGTGGTCAGTAATATCCTCCTTAAAATAAATGCGACACTGACCTCTATGTTCCTCAGGGTCTTCAGACAGTGTAGAGAATGTAAACTTAATAGAGGCATCAAACTAGTTCACACACAGCCTCAGCGTGATGCTGGCTTTTGTAAAATCACTGCCAGACAATGAGGGCTTATGCTCAGCTTGTGGCCTGGTGAACTCTCTGGGCCTTCGGACATGATGTCAAGCCAAGTTCTCCTTCTTTAATTGTGTAGTTGAACCTCGATCCAGGACTTTTAATTGCATTCATGCCCACCAGCATCATATTAATGCTAGTCATTAATTTTGGCCATTTAAGAGCTTTCAGCATCCAAATTCTGCCTGTGAATAGATACTAGAGAACACAGTTGAAATGAGGTCTGCCTGGTGTGCTAGCCCCTTCTCCTCCCAGCTAAGCTCTGTTGCTAGGGGCCTGTCGAGTGAAGATCGTCAGTAGCATAGCTGGCCTGCAAGTTCTCAGACAAGAAGAAAGACATGAAAAGCTACAGTCACCTTCATGTCTCTCGGGAGTGACAATGGCAAACCAGCCTCAAATTCTGTGAACAGCCTTAGCTGGACCATTCTCTTCCTGCACCTCAGTAAAGTCCCCAGAGGGGAACAGCAGGTTCTTTTGTCCCCTTCTGTGGACACATACCTTCCCCTGAGGACAGGAGGGTACAGTTCAGACTTTCCTCTTAACCTGTGTCCACAGGCCATACGCACTCAGGCTTTTTGTTCCTGTTTGAAATCCACCAATTCAGTTCCCACACCAAGACTGTGTTAAGAGACCTCTGTGTGTCAAGAATTCTTGGGATTTCAATAAAGAAAAGTCCTGGGAAGTTAACTCTCTGCTCCCTGGAAAGCAGATGAAGTAGAAACGACTAAGGACAAATACTTGATGTGAAGGTAATTCTCAAATCAAGTTTTGGAACTGGGTAATCATTTGGTATATGTGTGGATATAGGTTGTCTGGACAGATTTTTCACTCATGTAAGTGTTGGTAATAACTAGAATATAATAAGACCCTGAAAGTATATGAGTCTTTGCTGCCTAAAGCTAGATTTTCTCTCTTGATGGATCTGAAAAAATAAGCAAATTGATAAAGCTCTTGGTAAAAAATAAATGATTGTGAGAGTGACTCATCTTCGTGTTTCAGTTGGCAGGGTCCTTGTGAAATCAGGAGCCTCCACTTTTCTTGGAGACTTAAACAGACCTAGGGATCCCCAGGTGATTCAGTGGTAAAGAATTTGCCTGCCAATGCAGGAGGCACGGGTTCAAACCCTGATTCTGAAAGATTCCACCTGCTGTGGAACAACTAAGCAACTAACTCAAACTGTTGAGTCTGTGCTCTAGAGCCCATGCTCCATGACAGGAGAAGGCACTGCAGTGAGACGCCCGTGTTTAAAGCTAGGGAAAAACCCTCGAAGCATTGAAGACCCAGCACAGCCAATAAATAAATATAATTATATAAAAAATAAAACAGATCTGAAGAAGGGTTTCTCTAAATTCATATGAATCTTATCATCAGAACAAAGCCTGAAAACTCAGTAACCTTGTTAAGAAATGCCAGCAATAAAACTCAAAGACTTTGTACCTCTCAGTGCAGAGGAGGGGAGTGAGTGGTGGAAAGCCACTGTCCAATGGTCAGAGGGAGAGCTAGCATCCTTTTGATGAGACAACATCAGTGTCTACCTTTAGTCAATAATGTACACCAGAGCCTATGGCTCAGTGATTCTCCTTTGATCACTTGTAGGGTGTCCCACCAGTATGACAGCTGGGTTGTTTCTCTGATAGGACCACAGAACTCCCCACTCAGCTATTGAGAACTGAGGTTGTACATCTTCCAGGCTGATGATCACTGGTAAAAATAAAATGTCTCATTTTATAAGATCGCCCCTCAACTTTAGGATCAGTTTAGCGAAACTTGTCGTTCAGCCGCTGAGTCATGTCTGACTCTTTGCAGCTCTATGGACTGCAGCACGCCAGGCTTCCCTTCAGCATCTCCCAGTTTCCTCAGTTGCATGTTGAGTCAGCGATGCCATCTAACCATCTCATCCTCTGTTGCCCCGCCCCCTTCTCCTCCTCCCCTCAATCTTTCCTGGCATCAGGGTCTTTTCCAATAAGTTAGCTCTTCACATCAGGTGGCCAAAGTGTTAGAGCTTTAGCTCAACATCTGTGCTTCCAAAGAATATTCTGTTTTAATAATTTTTTGGTTCGTTTCACAATTAATTGCCTTTCAAAAGAATTACTCTGAGAATGCCATTAGAAGTCAAAAGATTAGGTGACATTAGGATTCACTTTAAAAACTTGTGGAAAAAGGAGTACTGTTGTTTCTTTTTCCTCACGTGAGATATAAAGTGTTACCTTATACAGTGGGTTTTGCAAATATGAAATGTAGGTTCAATGAATATACTAAGGCAATAGGGGTTAGAGATGATTACTATGAATTCAATTTATTATGTCACGGCTTCTGATCGTATATGTGCGTGCATATAGGTGTATATTCTACTGAATTTGACTGCTCTTCAGCGATTATCTGCTGTGTGCCAGGTCCCATTCTGAACAGCAGGTATTTAACAGTAAACTAAGATGAGAAAAAACTTTTGCCCTCATGGAGCTTACATTCTGGGAATGGAAGGTATTCAATAAGCAAAATCATAAGCAAATTGTGTAAACGTCAGAAGATAAGTGTGATGAAGGAGGCAGTAGGGGGCTTCCCTGGTGGTCCAGTGGGTAGAGTCCGCCTTGCAGTGCACTGGTTCAATCCCTGGCCTGGGAAGATTCCACCTGCCATGAAGCGGCTGGGCGGTGTGTTGAATTATGAGCCAGCACTCTGGAACACATGCACCCAAGAGCTGGTGCTCTGCAATGAGAGAGGCCACTGCAATGGGAGGCCCACACAGGCCAAAGAATAAAAAGAGCAGTGAAAATATTAATGAAAAAGAGGCATAATGTGGAAAAAGAAGAAAAAAAGAAGGAAGCAGGGAGAGAAGGGAGTCAGTGTGGAGTGCATGGGAGGGTGGGGGTTGGGGTGCAGTTGTAAATAATGCACACCTGACTCTTGATCAACATGGGCTCCAGCCCACATGGTTGAAAATGCATACACTGCTCTCTCTGCCTTAACAACGAAGAAACTGATACTTGACTCACCCAAGGGCAGGGTCCCTAAACAGTCTGGATAGAGTCAGGGCTCAAACCCTGGTTTGTTGGATTCTATGCATTGAGATCACTAATCGAATGGCTCTTCACATCTGGCCAAAGTGTTAGAGCTTTAGCTCAACATCTGTGCTTCCAAAGAATATTCTGTTTTAATAATTTTTGGTTCATTTCACAATTAATTGCCTTTCAAAAGAATTACTCTGAGAATGCCATTAGAAGTCAAAAGATTAGGTGACATTAGGATTCACTTTAAAAACTTGTGGAAAAAGGAGTACTGTTGTTTCTTTTTCCTCACGTGAGATATAAAGTGTTACCTTATACAGTGGGTTTTGCAAATATGAAATGTAGGTTCAATGAATATACTAAGGCAATAGGGGTTAGAGATGATTACTATGAATTCAATTTATTATGTCACGGCTTCTGATCGTATATGTGCGTGCATATAGGTGTATATTCTACTGAATTTGACTGCTCTTCAGCGATTATCTGCTGTGTGCCAGGTCCCATTCTGAACAGCAGGTATTTAACAGTAAACTAAGATGAGAAAAAACTTTTGCCCTCATGGAGCTTACATTCTGGGAATGGAAGGTATTCAATAAGCAAAATCATAAGCAAATTGTGTAAACGTCAGAAGATAAGTGTGATGAAGGAGGCAGTAGGGGGCTTCCCTGGTGGTCCAGTGGGTAGAGTCCGCCTTGCAGTGCACTGGTTCAATCCCTGGCCTGGGAAGATTCCACCTGCCATGAAGCGGCTGGGCGGTGTGTTGAATTATGAGCCAGCACTCTGGAACACATGCACCCAAGAGCTGGTGCTCTGCAATGAGAGAGGCCACTGCAATGGGAGGCCCACACAGGCCAAAGAATAAAAAGAGCAGTGAAAATATTAATGAAAAAGAGGCATAATGTGGAAAAAGAAGAAAAAAAGAAGGAAGCAGGGAGAGAAGGGAGTCAGTGTGGAGTGCATGGGAGGGTGGGGGTTGGGGTGCAGTTGTAAATAATGCACACCTGACTCTTGATCAACATGGGCTCCAGCCCACATGGTTGAAAATGCATACACTGCTCTCTCTGCCTTAACAACGAAGAAACTGATACTTGACTCACCCAAGGGCAGGGTCCCTAAACAGTCTGGATAGAGTCAGGGCTCAAACCCTGGTTTGTTGGATTCTATGCATTGAGATCACTAATCGATCACACACACTTGGCAGTGTGATTTTTCACGTATGTCATCTCATTTAATCAGACTTTGCAGGTCTCTCTCCTAGCCTCACACACCTGGTTTCACATACACCCTGCAAGTTTAGGTGAGGCATACTGTCCTTGGGGTTTTGAGCATGGAAGACACAAACATGGAATAGTTCTGCATACACTTAATGTTGACGCATGGTCATAATTATACAGCTTGTGCTTGCTTTGTTCTCAATGCATGTATGGAAATCTGTACGCATAGCCTGATCTGCCAGCAGAAACATCAGCATGATGAGAGCTATCCAAAACGAGAACCCAAAATCCCCAAAAAAGAT
Source organism: Tragulus kanchil (assembly GCA_022376925.1). NCBI lineage: Eukaryota > Metazoa > Chordata > Mammalia > Artiodactyla > Tragulidae > Tragulus > Tragulus kanchil. Next base: position 66,501,349 of record JAIOJX010000003.1, on the reverse strand, counting down.
ACTTGACTTAAAGATAATACAGCTAATATAAAAAATGCATTAAAAATGGAAGTATGCAACTTAGCACACATTCAAATGAAGTAAGACTTTTTCCTCATCTGGGGCCCAAGAGAAGTTTTCTATCAAACTGATTGATACTATTTTGGAAATACCCTGAGGATGTTTCTCTTTATTTAGACTGATCTTATAGACCGGTTGATAGATGACATTGTTTCTGCAGCTTGGTCTTAGCATTAACATCTTTGATATAGTCCCTTAAATGTGCAGCAGCTAATTATATAATTTCTCATCTTTGGTTTGTAGCCAGCAGCAGGACTCTGAATTATTTAGAGTGATGATAATTCTCTTTGCTTACCTGTCTCTTCACTAGCAGTTTGCAAAGGAAGCTTGGACAGGCCACTTGTGGCAAGGTCCCCTTGGAAGAATTCTCACTCGCTTGGCTTTGCTTTTGGCCACTTCTCTATCCAGCAGACTTCTGAAGAGGAGAGGAGGAGGACTGGCAGGAGCCCATCAGCTAATCTATGGACTCGCACGTTAGGGCAGGGAACCACAGTTCAAAGATTATATCCTCACATTTGGATTTGGATGGTGAATTATTCGTGAGCAACCATCCAATTGCTGTGGAAGATTCTAAAGAAAATATTGTGTAGGGACTTTCATGGTGGTCCAGTGGTCAGGACTCTGTGCTTTGATGCTGGGGGCATGGGTTCAATCCCTGATCAGGGAACTAAGATCCCACATGCTGTGAGATATGGCCAAAACTTAAAAATACAGTCGAAGCTGGGAATCAGCTACTTTTTCATTAAAGAGCCAGATGGTGCATGTCTTAGGCTTAGACCATGTGGTCTTTGTCGCAGCCACTCAGCTCTACTGTCGCCCGGTGATGTCAACCGTACACAATACTGAAATAACACCAGTGGGGCTGTGTTCTAATAAAGCTTTATTATCAGACTGTGGCCAGGTTTGACTTGTAGGCTCCAGGTTGGTGAGCCCTGACCGGAATCAGTGATTTTTAATCTCCTGGAGAATGGGCTCCTTTGTGAGAGGTACAGACCCTACTCTAGAAAAAATAAACATTTTTATGCACAGATATTTGTGCACACAGATACATCAGTGTGCACACACATAAGCCTTCAATTTCAAGAAGTTACAAATCCTCAAAGCTCCTGCATGGATCCAGGTTAAGCACTCTTGGTCTAGGTGGTGATTTCCTGACAGACTTCATAGTGACTTTCTGGAAACCCCGGGACAACCACTATTTAAAAAGAACAGAAAGAAAAGGGAAAAAATACATGGTTTTGTTCCTACACGTCAGGAACGGCAGACTCTGACCAGATCCTGTAGTTCGCATGGAGACACTGGAGCCTTGAATGAGAGGGGCAGCTCGGGGCTTCACAGGAAAGCAGCCGCAGACTCCCTCTCAAGACCGAGAAGTAGGGGCTTCCCTGGTGGTCCAGTGGTTACAACTTCACCTCCCGGTGCAGGGGGTGTGGGTTCGATCCCTGGTTAGGGAATGAAGATCTCACATGCCTTGCGGCCAAAAAACCAAAACAAAGAAACAGAAATGATATTGTAACAAATTCAATAATGACTTGGTCGGCATCAAGAAAAAAAAATGGCAGAAAACGACAAAGTCCTGTAAATCAATTATCCCCCAGTTAAAAAGTAAAGAAATTTAAAAAATAGAAAATAGAATTCTTTTTTTTTTTTTTTTTAATAAAAAAACAGAAGTAGACTTTGGGAGGAGACTGGGGTGACTGGCCGATTGTGACACTGAAGTAACCAGAGGCTGACCTGGGTGCAGGCCTGTGATTTGGAACAGTCCTGCCTCCTTCCAACTGCTCTCGGACTGTCCTGGCCCCCAGAGCCCTCTCTTTGTGCTCAAATGGGCTTGGCCTCACTTCTACATGTGTTCTGCCTTCTGTTGCTCTCTCACTGTCTCAGGGGTGTTCATGTCAAGAGTCCCTGACTAAAGGTGATACTCTTTTTCCTTTAATGTTTTTATTTTTGGTGGCACTGGGTCTACTTGCTGCATTCGGGCTTTTCTCTGTTTGCAGCAGTACACGGGCTACCCATGACGGTGACTTCTCTTGTTGCAGAGCACAGGCTCTAGGCGTGCAGGCTTCAGTGGTTGTGGTGCGTGGACTCAGCAGTTGTGGCTCCCAAGCCCTAGAGCACGGGCTCAGTGGTTGTGGCCCACGGGCTTTGCTGTTCTGAGGCATGTGGGGTTTTCCCGGGTCAGGAATCAAACTTGTGTCTCCTACATTGGCAAGCCGATTCTTCACCATTGTGCCACCAGGGAAACTCAAGAGAGGTTCTTAAAGGCAGCAGTAAGAATTTTATACACTTCAGCACCCCAGTACACAAAATTACTACTTTTTTAACCACAGAAAATAATTTCTTTATTTTTTCAGATTTTTAGTTTCTGAATACTTATTTAGGATCAGCTGTTTTCTTAATTGAAGTATAGCTGATTTACAGTTTTGTGTTAGTTTCTGGCGTACAGGAGAGTGATTCTCTTGTTGTCGTTGTTTAGTCATTAAGTTGTGTTCAACACTTCTGCAACCTCATGAACTGTAGCCCTCCAGGCTCTTTTGTCCATGCTATTTCCCAGGCAGGAATACTGGAGTGGGTTGCTATTTCCTTCTGCAGGGGATCTTCCTGACAAGGGATTGAACCCATACCTTCTGCAATGGCAGGCAGCTTCTTTACGACTGAGTCACCAGAGAAGTTACATGTAATACTGTTTTCCTGGTCTATTACAGGATATTGAATGTAGTTTCCTGTGCTCTACAGTTGGACTTTGTTTACTATATACCACTCCTTTCCCAAGTGGTAGAGGAAACAGGCTTCCCAAATGGCGCTAGTGGTAAAGAGTCCGCCAGCCAATGCAGGAGATGAGGTTCGATCCCTGGAGAAGGAAATGGCAACCCACTCCAGCACTCCCGTCTGGGAAATCTCATAGACAGAGGAGCCTGGTAGGCTACACTGCATGAGGCTGCTAAGAATCAGACACTACTGAGTGACTGCGCAGGCAGGCATATATGAAGAGGAGTGTGAGGTTGAAGTCTGATTCCTCCTCAGTCAGTGTTTTGTTGTTATTACTAATGCTGTGTAAATTTGGAAGGAGCCGACTGCCAACAGCACATGCTGTGTGCTGGGCTGAGTCCTTCAGTTTAGCAGCATGTTCCAGTTCTAAACGCCTGCCTGCTTTTTCTGGAAGGAGTTGAAGACCCGACACACTGAAACTGTCACGGACATGAAGCAGTAGTCAACTCCTGGATCTCTTCTGCCCTTCAAGGCTATTCTTCCCAGAACCCATGCCCTCCCGAGACAGGTGTGAGAGAGTTCTGTGTAACACACTGATGCTTGGTAACCCACCGGTGGCAACATATACAAATATACAGCATGAAAATAGCATTTTCAAGCGTTGCTTCCTCTACTATGCATGTGTGCTAAGTTGCTTGAGCTGTGTCTAACTCTTTGTGACCCCATAGACTGTAACCTACCAGGCTCCTCTGCCCATGGGATTTTCCAGGCAAGAATACTGGAGTGGGTTGCCATGCCCTCCTCCAGGGAATCATCCTGACCCAGGGATTGAATCGCCTCTTATCGTCTCCTGTATTGGCAGGCAGATTCTTTACCCTTGCGCCATTTGAAAAGGCTGCTTCCTCTGCCACTCATCATCAAATTGTTCTTGTCCCTTATTAACTGAATATTGTTTGAGGCAGCGTGTATTCATTTCTTTACAGTACCTCTCAATTTTTTTCAAGAAGCACAGGAATAAGAAAGTGGTGGATCAAAGGGATGAGACAACCTTCTGCAATGGCAGGCAGATTCTTTACGACTGAGTCACCAGAGAAGTTACATGTAATACTGTTTTCCTGGTCTATTACAGGATATTGAATGTAGTTTCCTGTGCTCTACAGTTGGACTTTGTTTACTATATACCACTCCTTTCCCAAGTGGTAGAGGAAACAGGCTTCCCAAATGGCGCTAGTGGTAAAGAGTCCGCCAGCCAATGCAGGAGATGAGGTTCGATCCCTGGAGAAGGAAATGGCAACCCACTCCAGCACTCCCGTCTGGGAAATCTCATAGACAGAGGAGCCTGGTAGGCTACACTGCATGAGGCTGCTAAGAATCAGACACTACTGAGTGACTGCGCAGGCAGGCATATATGAAGAGGAGTGTGAGGTTGAAGTCTGATTCCTCCTCAGTCAGTGTTTTGTTGTTATTACTAATGCTGTGTAAATTTGGAAGGAGCCGACTGCCAACAGCACATGCTGTGTGCTGGGCTGAGTCCTTCAGTTTAGCAGCATGTTCCAGTTCTAAACGCCTGCCTGCTTTTTCTGGAAGGAGTTGAAGACCCGACACACTGAAACTGTCACGGACATGAAGCAGTAGTCAACTCCTGGATCTCTTCTGCCCTTCAAGGCTATTCTTCCCAGAACCCATGCCCTCCCGAGACAGGTGTGAGAGAGTTCTGTGTAACACACTGATGCTTGGTAACCCACCGGTGGCAACATATACAAATATACAGCATGAAAATAGCATTTTCAAGCGTTGCTTCCTCTACTATGCATGTGTGCTAAGTTGCTTGAGCTGTGTCTAACTCTTTGTGACCCCATAGACTGTAACCTACCAGGCTCCTCTGCCCATGGGTTTCTCCAGGCAAGAATACTGGAGTGGGTTGCCATGCCCTCCTCCAGGGGATCATCCTGACCCAGGGATTGAATCCGCGTCTCTTATCGTCTCCTGTATTGGCAGGCAGATTCTTTACCCTTGCGCCATTTGAAAAGGCTGCTTCCTCTGCCACTCATCATCAAATTGTTCTTGTCCCTTATTAACTGAATATTGTTTGAGGCAGCGTGTATTCATTTCTTTACAGTACCTCTCAATTTTTTTCAAGAAGCACAGGAATAAGAAAGTGGTGGATCAAAGGGATGAGACAACCTCCCCAAGGTCACACAGTTAATACAAAGAAGAACTGGATTAGGAACCCAGATCTGCCTGCTCCCCCTCCGCACGAAGACTTTTCTTTTTGCCTTGAGGTCATCTCTTGTTACAGCTTTGGCTGATTGAAAAATTGGCCCAGATATGTATGGCGAGACTGTTAATTAACGTGAAGTTCGTCCTCTGTGTAATGATCATTGGCAGTGGTTGCTCTTTTTGCTTCCAACGATAAAACAGAACACAGAGACCTTCTGCGAGTTTACCTCCCTGGCCTTTTCCAAAACACAGTCTGAGGCTGTGCTTCCTGCTCGCAGTGTCTGACTCACTGTGAATCAGCGGGACTGAGCCAACCCGCGTCCTTTGTTGGGTGCCACCAGCTTTGTCATTTCTCTTGTAGCCTCCGCATCCCCACTGCTCCCAACACCCACATGGTCGACCATCTCCTCCCTCGCCGTGTTTCTCAGGCCCAGGGCAGCCCACCAGGTCCTGGCCATCTTCCTGGTGACTCAGATGCACTTTACACAGCTTGGGGGAGAGGAGGGGAGATGATGGTGCTGGGGGCATCCGTGATGCAGCCCCAGAGCCGGGGGTGGAGTCTGGGTTCTTTCCTGAGCCAGAACAGAGCATGACCTCAGGCAGGTTATCGGGCACCTCTCCACGAGCCCTAACACTCAGGATTCTAAGGTCTTCCTTGGCTGTCCTCACCTGTTCTCATTCCTCCCTTATCCTTTGTTGTTGTTGTTAATTTTTTTGGCCACAGCATGCTGCAAGTCACAATCTTAGTTCCCTGACCAGGGATTGAACCCTCATCCTCTGCAGTATAAGCTCAGAGTCTTAACCACTGGACCACTAGAAAAGTCCCTTGATGTCTTCCTTATATTTACAGAACTTGGGGAGATCTTTCAACCTGCCTTCCTTTCTTAGGCTTTTTTTTTTTTTTTATTCTTTCACTGTTAATTTACTGGTGGATTGACCTCTTCACGTTCCTTAAGTTCCTAATTCATAGCAGTTACTCCAATTCTTTAGGATGCCAGCCAGAAAGCCCACTCATTTTCTGGAACAAAAGAAAGAGGTCCAGGCTGTCCATCATGAGAGGCATGGTTTTCAAGCTCTGTTTCTGTACATTGGTCCCAGGTGGCAGTTCTCTAGGCCTCTGCTTCTTTGTATCCTGACTGGAGCTTTGCAGCCACGTGGTGATGAGAACGAACTTGGTGATCAGACATCGGTTTTGGCACCAGTTGGGCCACTTGGAGCTGTGTGACTTTGGGGGAGTGTCTTACAGCTTAGGCTTCCCAGGTGTTACTAGCGGTAAAGAACCTGCCTAACAATGCAGGAGATTTAGGTTACTCGGGTTCAAACGCTGGATCAGGAAGTTCCCCTGGAGGAGGCTATGGCAACCCACTCCAGTGTTCTTGCCTGGAGAATCCCATGGACAGAGGAGCCTGCTCCTTGGAAGAAAACATATGACAAACCTAGACAGCAAATTAAAAAGCGGAGATGTTACGTTGCCAAGAAAGGTCCATATAGTCAAAGCTATGGTTTTTCCAGTAGTCACGTGCAGATGTGTGGTTGGACCAAGAAGAAGGCTGAGCACTAAGAAATTGATGCTTTCAAACTGTGTTGCTGGAGAAGACTCTTGAGACACCCTTGGACAGCAAAGAGATCAAACCAGTCAATCCTAAAGGAAATCAATCCAAAATAGTCACTGGAAGGACTGAGGCTGAAACTGAAGCTCCAATACTGTGGCCACCTGATGCGAAGAGCCCACTCATGGGAAAAGATCCCGATGCTGGGAAAGACTGAGGACGAGGGGAGAAGGGAGTGACAGAGGATGAGATAGTTGAATGGCATTGCTAACTCACTAGACATGAGTTTGAGCACGCGCTGGGAGATGGTGAAGGACAGGGAAGCCTGGCATGCTGCAGTTCATAGGGTCAGAAAGAGACGGATATGACTGAGCGACTAAACTGAACTGAAACTGTTAGTGCTTCCTTATATTTACAGAACTTGGGGAGATCTTTCAACCTGCCTTCCTTTCTTAGGCTTTTTTTTTTTTTTTATTCTTTCACTGTTAATTTACTGGTGGATTGACCTCTTCACGTTCCTTAAGTTCCTAATTCATAGCAGTTACTCCAATTCTTTAGGATGCCAGCCAGAAAGCCCACTCATTTTCTGGAACAAAAGAAAGAGGTCCAGGCTGTCCATCATGAGAGGCATGGTTTTCAAGCTCTGTTTCTGTACATTGGTCCCAGGTGGCAGTTCTCTAGGCCTCTGCTTCTTTGTATCCTGACTGGAGCTTTGCAGCCACGTGGTGATGAGAACGAACTTGGTGATCAGACATCGGTTTTGGCACCAGTTGGGCCACTTGGAGCTGTGTGACTTTGGGGGAGTGTCTTACAGCTTAGGCTTCCCAGGTGTTACTAGCGGTAAAGAACCTGCCTAACAATGCAGGAGATTTAGGTTACTCGGGTTCAAACGCTGGATCAGGAAGTTCCCCTGGAGGAGGCTATGGCAACCCACTCCAGTGTTCTTGCCTGGAGAATCCCATGGACAGAGGAGCCTGCTCCTTGGAAGAAAACATATGACAAACCTAGACAGCAAATTAAAAAGCGGAGATGTTACGTTGCCAAGAAAGGTCCATATAGTCAAAGCTATGGTTTTTCCAGTAGTCACGTGCAGATGTGTGGTTGGACCAAGAAGAAGGCTGAGCACTAAGAAATTGATGCTTTCAAACTGTGTTGCTGGAGAAGACTCTTGAGACACCCTTGGACAGCAAAGAGATCAAACCAGTCAATCCTAAAGGAAATCAATCCAAAATAGTCACTGGAAGGACTGAGGCTGAAACTGAAGCTCCAATACTGTGGCCACCTGATGCGAAGAGCCCACTCATGGGAAAAGATCCCGATGCTGGGAAAGACTGAGGACGAGGGGAGAAGGGAGTGACAGAGGATGAGATAGTTGAATGGCATTGCTAACTCACTAGACATGAGTTTGAGCACGCGCTGGGAGATGGTGAAGGACAGGGAAGCCTGGCATGCTGCAGTTCATAGGGTCAGAAAGAGACGGATATGACTGAGCGACTAAACTGAACTGAAACTGTTAGTGGAAACAAGATGCAGTCCTAGCTTGCCCAGCTGGAGAGACTGGCCTCTTAACCATCATGCTGTAGTGTCTTCTGGGAGAAGGAGAGTCCAGGTGAGGGTGAGGATGAAATTCAAATTGGTTGAGGGATCCCTCAGGTTACAGGAAGGGCCTGAGAGCCTGCAGCCAAGAGGACAAGTTCTCCGCACAGACAGAGCTGCCATGCTGGCATCTGTCTATACATTTGGTTTCTGTGTAAGACTTGAAAAAAAGATCCTTTGTTTAAAAAAAATCTTGGAAGTCACCAGATACAAGGAGTTCAGTTATTTGGCTTGTTGAAGGTTCTCTAGAGCTAGAAGGTTCTCTAGAGCTAGTCCCAGGCACCACTTAGATACTATACACCTGGAGAAGTCTTCTAGGTATGTATGGAGGGATAGTTATTTATTCCCAAAGAAATGAGTCTGCTACCTCCAGATTGTTTTTTTTTTTTTTTTTTTTTTTTTAAAGGCAGGCCCCTTTTAAACTTAAATTACTGACAAAATTTGTTGACTTGCTTTGGAACTCTTGGGGAGGAAAATTTCTTTTTGGTCCTCTGGACAGATTGTAAGTCGGTTAATGAAATAACTGAACTTGTATTGTTATTGATTTTCCATTTTTGGAATGCTTCCATAAATGTATGTATTTGAGCCTCACAACTTCCTGTGAGGCAGGTAAGGTTAGTCACCACAAGCAGCCATGTTATTGTGCCAGTAACAGATACAGAAGGTCTAAGCAGTTTGCTCTGAGTTGCTGCCTGTCTTGTTCACCACCTTGTCTCCAGCATCCAGCACATAGTAGTCGATCAGCTCATGTTTGTTGAGTAAATTGAGGAACTGACCGTAGATAGTAAGTGGTAGAGTTGGAATCAAGCCCTTCAAAATCAGGTATAGTTTTTGTTTTTTGTTTTTATCTCCCTCGCCCTAAAATATGATAAGAATCCATGGGATATACCACTGCAAGGAGGTATAAATGCAACATTGGAAATCAAATGGACTTTTTGTGTTTCATATCAACTCAGTGTTTGGAGTGCTGTCTTCTGTTCCATAAGCATGAAGACCGCCCCGCCACCTCCAGTTCTTCACTCCACATCAGGTTGGACAGCACCTCTGTCATGTGTTGGAGGGATCCACAGATGCAGTCCTAGCTTGCCCAGCTGGAGAGACTGGCCTCTTAACCATCATGCTGTAGTGTCTTCTGGGAGAAGGAGAGTCCAGGTGAGGGTGAGGATGAAATTCAAATTGGTTGAGGGATCCCTCAGGTTACAGGAAGGGCCTGAGAGCCTGCAGCCAAGAGGACAAGTTCTCCGCACAGACAGAGCTGCCATGCTGGCATCTGTCTATACATTTGGTTTCTGTGTAAGACTTGAAAAAAAGATCCTTTGTTTAAAAAAAATCTTGGAAGTCACCAGATACAAGGAGTTCAGTTATTTGGCTTGTTGAAGGTTCTCTAGAGCTAGAAGGTTCTCTAGAGCTAGTCCCAGGCACCACTTAGATACTATACACCTGGAGAAGTCTTCTAGGTATGTATGGAGGGATAGTTATTTATTCCCAAAGAAATGAGTCTGCTACCTCCAGATTGTTTTTGTTTTTTTTTTTTAAAGGCAGGCCCCTTTTAAACTTAAATTACTGACAAAATTTGTTGACTTGCTTTGGAACTCTTGGGGAGGAAAATTTCTTTTTGGTCCTCTGGACAGATTGTAAGTCGGTTAATGAAATAACTGAACTTGTATTGTTATTGATTTTCCATTTTTGGAATGCTTCCATAAATGTATGTATTTGAGCCTCACAACTTCCTGTGAGGCAGGTAAGGTTAGTCACCACAAGCAGCCATGTTATTGTGCCAGTAACAGATACAGAAGGTCTAAGCAGTTTGCTCTGAGTTGCTGCCTGTCTTGTTCACCACCTTGTCTCCAGCATCCAGCACATAGTAGTCGATCAGCTCATGTTTGTTGAGTAAATTGAGGAACTGACCGTAGATAGTAAGTGGTAGAGTTGGAATCAAGCCCTTCAAAATCAGGTATAGTTTTTGTTTTTTGTTTTTATCTCCCTCGCCCTAAAATATGATAAGAATCCATGGGATATACCACTGCAAGGAGGTATAAATGCAACATTGGAAATCAAATGGACTTTTTGTGTTTCATATCAACTCAGTGTTTGGAGTGCTGTCTTCTGTTCCATAAGCATGAAGACCGCCCCCGCTCCACCTCCAGTTCTTCACTCCACATCCAGGTTGGACTAGGCGACAGCTCTGCCATGTGTTAGCAATCATTGTGAGCACCTCTAGCAGTCATGTTCCTTTCATCATGAACCTTAATGCAGTTTATAAACCAAGCTGTTATCTTGATTATTCCAAATCTATTATTCCGTGCATTTGAGAAAGAAAAATCAGGGTGTTTGTAGTTCTGTATGAGTTACGTGAGGCTGTCGAATGAATTCATTCTTTTCTGTTTGTCGCTCACAATGGTCACATCTCTGTATGCCTGCTAGGAATAGTGTGTGTAAGAACGTTTAGAGAAAATGGTTGTAAAGATAGATGACGGGCAGAGTTTTGGACAGTGTCTGTATTTGGTTGCTCATCCGTCTGCTTTAAATGGTGTTAGCTGCCCTGGTCAGGGCTCCCTCGCCCTCTGGAAAGCCAGTGAGCTCTGAAATGTCTGTGAAGCCGGTTGTGCAGTCTCCAGCCAGCTGAGGACGCCTCCCAGCTGGAAGCTCCCCACAGGCAATGCTGTACTGATCTCTGCTGAGAGTATCTCAGGATAACTAATGGCTTTAAAGATCACGTTGCCATGGTGCTTGAAGCATGTAGGTGGTGGGTCATGCAGTTGGGATTCAGGCTGAGTAGGTCTCCACGCTATAAACGTTCATTTTCTTTTTGTTTTCGGTTTGTGTTTAATTTGAAACAATGAGAAAACCGCCCTCCCAAGCTTTGCTGGCTTCCTTTTCTGCTTTGCCTCCTCTTCACAGCATTGCCCTCCACCTCCTAAATTCTTGTTGGTGTTTTGTTTAGCGTTTGCGCTGGATTGTTTGAAAGCCTCTGCGTGGGGTGTGGGCACATGAACTGGAAACCAGGGGCTACAATCATGACTGAGAAACCCACCAAAAACTCTGCTTCAGTCCAGCTGTTTTGATATATGCGATCCAATGATCAATCATTGGTTTTAAAGGTCAAAATAGATAGATATTCACCATCCTTCCGTTGACCCTTGAACAGCATGGGTTAAACTACCCAAGTCCATGTACATAAACCAATCTATTGGAAACATTTGGGGGGAGATTTTCAACAATTTGAAAAAAACTCACCACAAAGCCTAGAAATATTGATAAATGAGAAATAAGTATGTTGTGAATGCATCCAATATATAGTAGCTATTTCTGTAACATACAGAATATGTGTTAATTGACTATGTTCTCAGGCTTCCAGTTGACCGTATTCGAGGTTGTTTTGGAGTTGAACATTGTGAACGCTAACTCTCTACGCTATGGGGGTCAGTACACGTCATTCGAGGGTCACCAGTACATATATAGTAAGCCCCCTAAATACAAACCTTCAAGTTTTGAACCTTCAAAGATGCGAGCAAGCATCTGCTTCCAGCAAGGAGCCAGAACCTGCACCATCAGCGTCAGACACGAGGGAAACTGCCGCTTGCCCTCCATCTCCTCTAGCTAACCATCCTTCAGCTCTACCTTCCCCTTCCTCCAGTCAGTAATTCTTTGCCTGTTCACTCAATGCCAGCCCTTGTGTACCAGCTGTTGTGCTTTTGTAGCGTCCTTTTCAAGGTACTGTACTGTAAGATTAAACGTTTATGTGTTTTGTGTTTGTTTTCTATGTATTACTTGTGTGAAAAGTATGGTAAACTTGTTACAGTAGAGATAAGCCTATGACCGTATAGTACTATATAGCCAATTGTGTTTGTTGGGTACGTAGGCTAACTTTGTTGGACTTAGAAGCAAATTGGACTTAGGAACGCACTCTCAGAACAGAACTTGTGTGTGTGTCAGGGAGTTACTGTGATTTAATTTCAGTTTTAAATTTTGACCAGTTAGGGAAAGGCTAGCCAGAGGGACAGAGAAAGAGAGAGAAAGAGGGATGCATTACTGAAGAAGAGATGAAAGAGGTACGAGAGAAAGGAGGAGGGCAGGATGAAAGCTAAAATTTAAGGGGCATCGACTCTGTGCCTTTCTGAAAGAAAGGTGAGGCTAAGGGTCTTGCATGGCAGGGGAGGAAACCAGGACGAGGGGGATAAACTAGGGCAATGCGTAGAGGAGAGAGCTGCCTGGAAACTAGAGGGGTTCCGTTGACCCTTGAACAGCATGGGTTAAACTACCCAAGTCCATGTACATAAACCAATCTATTGGAAACATTTGGGGGGAGATTTTCAACAATTTGAAAAAAACTCACCACAAAGCCTAGAAATATTGATAAATGAGAAATAAGTATGTTGTGAATGCATCCAATATATAGTAGCTATTTCTGTAACATACAGAATATGTGTTAATTGACTATGTTCTCAGGCTTCCAGTTGACCGTATTCGAGGTTGTTTTGGAGTTGAACATTGTGAACGCTAACTCTACGCTATGGGGGTCAGTACACGTCATTCGAGGGTCACCAGTACATATATAGTAAGCCCCCTAAATACAAACCTTCAAGTTTTGAACCTTCAAAGATGCGAGCAAGCATCTGCTTCCAGCAAGGAGCCAGAACCTGCACCATCAGCGTCAGACACGAGGGAAACTGCCGCTTGCCCTCCATCTCCTCTAGCTAACCATCCTTCAGCTCTACCTTCCCCTTCCTCCAGTCAGTAATTCTTTGCCTGTTCACTCAATGCCAGCCCTTGTGTACCAGCTGTTGTGCTTTTGTAGCGTCCTTTTCAAGGTACTGTACTGTAAGATTAAACGTTTATGTGTTTTGTGTTTGTTTTCTATGTATTACTTGTGTGAAAAGTATGGTAAACTTGTTACAGTAGAGATAAGCCTATGACCGTATAGTACTATATAGCCAATTGTGTTTGTTGGGTACGTAGGCTAACTTTGTTGGACTTAGAAGCAAATTGGACTTAGGAACGCACTCTCAGAACAGAACTTGTGTGTGTGTCAGGGAGTTACTGTGATTTAATTTCAGTTTTAAATTTTGACCAGTTAGGGAAAGGCTAGCCAGAGGGACAGAGAAAGAGAGAGAAAGAGGGATGCATTACTGAAGAAGAGATGAAAGAGGTACGAGAGAAAGGAGGAGGGCAGGATGAAAGCTAAAATTTAAGGGGCATCGACTCTGTGCCTTTCTGAAAGAAAGGTGAGGCTAAGGGTCTTGCATGGCAGGGGAGGAAACCAGGACGAGGGGGATAAACTGGGGCAATGCGGAGAAGGGAGAGTGTGAGAGAGGCAGAGAGCTGCCTGGAGAAACTAGAGGGGTTCCTGGAATTTCCTAGTGGTGAAATTCACTGTTTATTTCTGCTCTGTGTCAGGATCTGGATTTCAGGAGAGCCCTCTGATATGCTCCTCAGTGTTTTCTATGCGAAGCTGACCTGTTTCTGTGTTCAAAAATGCATGTGTTTGTTATGGATGTTCTGTTTTGCTCCCAGGTATTCTGGAGATTTAGTGTGGGCTTCCCTGTAGGCCCAGACTGGAACCCGAAGTCTTTTTGGCAGGTGATGATCATCACCCAGAGCCTGAAGGCTAGATTTAGAGTTAAAAGTCCAACTCCCTGTGGCTCCCATCTTTAAAATCAGAAAACCTGATTTGCTTGATTGGTTACTTGTTTTTTTTTTTTTTTTTCAAAGGTTTATTTATTTATTTATTTGAGGTGGCGGGGGTCATGTGGGGAGGGAGGGGAGCAGGCAGGCCACTTCTATTGGTCTTTCATTTGTCCATTTTCATCCATCTTTGTTCTTTGGCTCCTGTGGGCCTCCCATCGCGGTGGCCTCTGTTGTACGCAGAACACCGGCTCTGGGCGCATGCACTCCAGAGCTCTGGCTCGGTAATTGGACACATCGGTCCAGCCGCTCTGCGGCACGTGGGATCTTCCCAGGCCAGGGATCGAACCGGCGTCCCTTGCACTGCAAGGCGGTGTCCTTACCCACTGGACCACCAGGGAAGCCCTGGTTACTTGTTTTAAAACACGGATTCTTCCTTGCAGTGTCTATACCACATGTATTCTAGAGGGTTCAAATTAGTTTCTATTGTTATTAGCTTTCATTTAGCTACCCTCGTTGTTTATTTGGTTGTAGCCTACCTAGGTTAGTGCAAAATCAAAACATAAGAAAGACAGTAACATTCCCGTGAATGCATAGCTTACTTTCCTTTGTATTGCTCTTTAGCCTTCTTTATTAATACAAATCGAACTTTTAGAATTTAGCTTTGAAATACTAGCCCCAGGAGACAAAAATAGGGCCTGTTGATTGGGGAACTGAAGCCTCTGTGGTTGTTAACCTCAGTGGAGTCACACTCACAAGTTATTTCCTTCACCTTGGTTTTAGAGTTGACCTAGAACTACTGAATTTCTGTGACTTTGAAAAAAAAAAAAACTTTCTATTTCTTCAGTCTGCAAAATAATGATATCTTCCAAGGATTAACAAATGAATTGCTTTAAGTGCTTAATATGATACGATTATACTTAGGCTTAACTTATTTTTATGTTTTCTCATTCACTGAATAGAGCACTTAACTTCCTCATGGGAAATTTGGGAGTACAATTCGTAGAGATTCCAAAGCATAATGCAACAATAAATGTTTCTTTTCGATATTTATTTGCTACTTAAGACCTCATAAAACCATTCCTAAAATCATTGGCTCTCCAGTTTTCTTCTTCTCATCTTTCAAGTGATTTCCTTCCTGTTTATTTGATTGAATGAAGAGATTTTACTAGTTGCCAGGCTGGGAACTAGCAGCTGAGGATACCATGATGAGTGAGTTAGAATTCTTTATTTTTATTTTTATTTTTTATTTTTTTTTGTGAGAGAGAACTTATAGCCACCTCAGAATCTGGCAGCCTCGGAAAATGCTAGGCTTTCATTAGCAGTCATTTTGCTAGTGTACCATTTTTAGTCTCTCCGTATTCCTTCTTAAACTGACAACGCCAACTTGGAATAAAAGTAATCCAGCCTGGAACTGAAAGAAAATGGACCTCCTTCTTTGGTCAGGGCCATGATCAGCTGTATAGCCTCTGGTCACCTGCCAACTGCAAGTGTAGTTCAATGCTACAAAGTTCTTGCCAACATGTGCTTCTATTGTGCTTTCTGTGACTTCATTTTCCCAGAAGCATGAGCTTTAACTTTTTCAGTATTTCCAAAATTTCTCAAACACCCCATGCATATCGCTTTTGTAGCCTACCTAGGTTAGTGCAAAATCAAAACATAAGAAAGACAGTAACATTCCCGTGAATGCATAGCTTACTTTCCTTTGTATTGCTCTTTAGCCTTCTTTATTAATACAAATCGAACTTTTAGAATTTAGCTTTGAAATACTAGCCCCAGGAGACAAAAATAGGGCCTGTTGATTGGGGAACTGAAGCCTCTGTGGTTGTTAACCTCAGTGGAGTCACACTCACAAGTTATTTCCTTCACCTTGGTTTTAGAGTTGACCTAGAACTACTGAATTTCTGTGACTTTGAAAAAAAAAAAAACTTTCTATTTCTTCAGTCTGCAAAATAATGATATCTTCCAAGGATTAACAAATGAATTGCTTTAAGTGCTTAATATGATACGATTATACTTAGGCTTAACTTATTTTTATGTTTTCTCATTCACTGAATAGAGCACTTAACTTCCTCATGGGAAATTTGGGAGTACAATTCGTAGAGATTCCAAAGCATAATGCAACAATAAATGTTTCTTTTCGATATTTATTTGCTACTTAAGACCTCATAAAACCATTCCTAAAATCATTGGCTCTCCAGTTTTCTTCTTCTCATCTTTCAAGTGATTTCCTTCCTGTTTATTTGATTGAATGAAGAGATTTTACTAGTTGCCAGGCTGGGAACTAGCAGCTGAGGATACCATGATGAGTGAGTTAGAATTCTTTATTTTTATTTTTATTTTTTATTTTTTTTTGTGAGAGAGAACTTATAGCCACCTCAGAATCTGGCAGCCTCGGAAAATGCTAGGCTTTCATTAGCAGTCATTTTGCTAGTGTACCATTTTTAGTCTCTCCGTATTCCTTCTTAAACTGACAACGCCAACTTGGAATAAAAGTAATCCAGCCTGGAACTGAAAGAAAATGGACCTCCTTCTTTGGTCAGGGCCATGATCAGCTGTATAGCCTCTGGTCACCTGCCAACTGCAAGTGTAGTTCAATGCTACAAAGTTCTTGCCAACATGTGCTTCTATTGTGCTTTCTGTGACTTCATTTTCCCAGAAGCATGAGCTTTAACTTTTTCAGTATTTCCAAAATTTCTCAAACACCCCATGCATATCGCAGTTTTAGCTAGATAAAGCCACTTAGCGACAGTTTATAACCAGAATTATATTTATCCCATTTCTGCTCCATATTGTAAAGAGAGTCTGAGCTGCCAGAGTTTGAAGAGAACAAAAGTGATGTAATGGGCAAATTAAAACAGGAATGGGGGCTTCCCTAGTGGTCCAGTGGGTAAAGAGTCCACCTTGCAGTGCAAGGGGCACCAATTTGATCCCTGGTCCAGGAAGATCCCACATACAGAAGAATGGCTGGGCTGGTGTGTCCAATTACAAGCCAGTGCTCTGCAACGAGAGAGGGCACTGCAATGGGAGGCCCACACAGGCCAACAAATAAATATGGATGGAAATAAATAAATAAAAAATCAATGAAAGAGGCCAAAATTAAGAAAAAAAAAAAAAAACAGGAATAGCCAAGACACTATGCATCTAACCCTTTTCTGTGTCTCTCCATTAAAAATAATTCATTTGAGAAGATGGATAAGGAGAAGAAATAAAACAAATATTTTAAAATTCTCTACCAAGCAAAGGCATGTAATAGACATGCCACGTAGTAAAGTGCTGTAGCATTCATGGTTGGACACAGTTCCATGAACATATTCTTTTTTTTTTTTTTTTCCTAATTTTTGGCCTCTTTTCATTGATCTTTTATCCATTTATTTTCATCCATCTTTATTCTTCAGCCTGTGTGGGCCTCCCATCGCAGTGGCCCCTCCTATATAGGCTCTAGTGGAAGAATATTCAGTTACCGACTGAAGAAAAGCACCCAACCTGAACATTGTGCGTTATCTTTTATTCGGAAACCTTACTGAGGACTGTGGTCCAGAAGGCAGCCTCTCAGAGAGCTCTGAAGAACTACTCCAAAGAGGTTAAGGTGGGGAGCCGTGATGAATTAGGAGTCTTCTGCTGGGGAAAAAAAACATGTGGTTGAACATCAAAACATTACTGCTAATCACAAAAGCAGCCATCTCTTGGCTTCTCAGGTGGCACTAGTGGTGAAGAATCCGCTGGGCCAGCTTAGGAGACCCAAGAGACCTAGGTTTGATCCCTGGGTTGGGAAGATCCCTTGGAGGAGGAAATGACAACCCACTCCAGTATTCTTGCCTGTAGAATCCCCTGGATGGAGAAAGTTGTAGGTATTTAGCCAGGCGCACTCTCTTGTTTGAGACTATATGGTCCAGAAATGCTGTCCAGGAGGCTGGTCTTGAAATGGGGGCTGGGGAGGGCCAGGCTGAGGAGCTGCCAGCAGTTGTGTTGTCCATCCTACAGTCTCATTTCTTTTTATACAGCATTAAACAGCCACTTCTATACAATATGGAGACTATTGCCTGGTCCTGACTCAGTATGCTCATTCTCATGATAGACAAGTGCTCGCGACGGCTCAGGAGCCTGTCTCTGTTTACAGAGTTGAACAGACTTCTGGGAACAGATTTTCTATCCCCCAAGGCTTTTTGTGGATGGATGGATAGATAGATAGCAAGAGCTTTATGGTTTCTTGTGCAAGGAAGTCTGTATATCTGAATACTATCTCTTAGCAGAAAATCCTAAGGAAAAGAAGTGGGTTTTTTTGTGTGCTAAATCAACAGTAGGAGTTGATTACGTACATCCTGCCCCCACAGATCATACCAGGAGAAAGGGTGAATTGAGGAGCCTCTATTGCCTAACCTAGTTTAGAATTAACATGATGCATCTTCTTTTTCTTTGCCAGGAACCCAACATTTCCTCCTGCTTGATTTGAATAACAAAATAGCCTGTCCTGTTTGGGTAATAAGAAATTTATTGTCTCCTGTAGAGAAATAATAGGTAATGTTGGCTGAAATTTCCTAATTTCTATGCCTTATTATTTAGAGTGTCTTAGATCTTCCATAGCAATATCTATAAAAACATTTTATTTCCTCCCATCATTTATCTGTTCTATGTTATCCATCTTCTGCTAATTCAAAACTCATCAGGAAAGGAGAAACATAGCTTACCCCAACCATTATTCCTCCTTGATTTGTATTATAATGTCAACACATTCCTATTTTAAGATCCTAAGCTCAAAAGCTCATTTGTAAGGGTGTGAATCTGTCTTGACTAAGATCTCAAAGCAGTCCTAAACTAGAGGGGAAAAAACAATGTTCTTAGAGATGTTATCTTTAACCTTAAAAATAATTTATATGATATTACCAATTATTAATTACAATAGCTCCTACAGTTTGGAGTTTAAGCCTTTCTTTTTTGGCGGAGAGGGGGAGTGTTTTTCCATAAAAAATGTCAGTAGAGGAAGTGGTTAGGGTCTTTGGCTCACAGAAGGGCTGTTTAACTTCTACTGAGCCTGAGTCCCTATCTCCCTTGAGCCCTGGCTTGGTTGGGGGTGGGAATAACAGGTGCCTTGCTGGTGTCCACAGACCCTCCCTACGGTCCCTCGTTAGGTCACTGTGGCCTCTCCTTTACCATTCTCCAGGCCACCATCAAATGCCAAATTAGTCTTTCCTCCCACCCCAGGCTGGTTATGTCACTGTGTTGCTTAGAAGTCTTCACTGAGTTCCCAGAGACAATGGAATGGAGAGGGGTCTTCCAAGTCCTACACAACCTGCTCCCGAATCACTTTTTTTAGACTTCATCAGTAGTTGCATTCATACCCATCAGGGCCAGCACAGTTAGTTCATCAGGTGTAACTCAGAGTCACGTTCTTGTCCTTATTTTATTGGGCTGTTAATTAAAATTGGCTTAGAGGACAGCCTCCATTTTTGGACATGGATATGTGTATATGTATAGCCTGAAACATTCAGTCTGAACATTTTTTAGATTGAAATTAGTTCTGCAATATCCTGTTGCTTGGAAAATATTAAAGACTTGATGACACTAGCCATGGTAAAAACATTAAACCTGTTGGTAATAAGAAATTTATTGTCTCCTGTAGAGAAATAATAGGTAATGTTGGCTGAAATTTCCTAATTTCTATGCCTTATTATTTAGAGTGTCTTAGATCTTCCATAGCAATATCTATAAAAACATTTTATTTCCTCCCATCATTTATCTGTTCTATGTTATCCATCTTCTGCTAATTCAAAACTCATCAGGAAAGGAGAAACATAGCTTACCCCAACCATTATTCCTCCTTGATTTGTATTATAATGTCAACACATTCCTATTTTAAGATCCTAAGCTCAAAAGCTCATTTGTAAGGGTGTGAATCTGTCTTGACTAAGATCTCAAAGCAGTCCTAAACTAGAGGGGAAAAAACAATGTTCTTAGAGATGTTATCTTTAACCTTAAAAATAATTTATATGATATTACCAATTATTAATTACAATAGCTCCTACAGTTTGGAGTTTAAGCCTTTCTTTTTTGGCGGAGAGGGGGAGTGTTTTTCCATAAAAAATGTCAGTAGAGGAAGTGGTTAGGGTCTTTGGCTCACAGAAGGGCTGTTTAACTTCTACTGAGCCTGAGTCCCTATCTCCCTTGAGCCCTGGCTTGGTTGGGGGTGGGAATAACAGGTGCCTTGCTGGTGTCCACAGACCCTCCCTACGGTCCCTCGTTTAGGTCACTGTGGCCTCTCCCTTTACCATTCTCCAGGCCACCATCAAATGCCAAATTAGTCTTTCCTCCCACCCCAGGCTGGTTATGTCACTGTGTTGCTTAGAAGTCTTCACTGAGTTCCCAGAGACAATGGAATGGAGAGGGGTCTTCCAAGTCCTACACAACCTGCTCCCGAATCACTTTTTTTAGACTTCATCAGTAGTTGCATTCATACCCATCAGGGCCAGCACAGTTAGTTCATCAGGTGTAACTCAGAGTCACGTTCTTGTCCTTATTTTATTGGGCTGTTAATTAAAATTGGCTTAGAGGACAGCCTCCATTTTTGGACATGGATATGTGTATATGTATAGCCTGAAACATTCAGTCTGAACATTTTTTAGATTGAAATTAGTTCTGCAATATCCTGTTGCTTGGAAAATATTAAAGACTTGATGACACTAGCCATATGGTGCCAAATAAGATCATTAAAGCTTGATAATATAATAATATAACTTAATCAAGACAGTAAAATGGATGGCAATGAAATGGGAAGAAATGAGCTAAAGATTAAAAGAAAAAAAAAGAAAGACCAAGATGAACATTAAATGCTAAATAATAGAAAAGACATCTGTTTTGAGGTTAGGAAATGGTTCGACAAGTTGCCTATCAAGGTTTCCATAAGCAGTATTCCTGGCTCTTAGTTATAACCAGACATTTTCAATGGTGTTCTGTTTAATTTGCCAAGCATGTCTGACATAATAAAATTTAAGGCACATCACGGGGCTGATAGAAAGCCTTGCGTTTTTAATCTTATGCTGAAGGACAAATGATGGAAGCAGTTCATCTGGACTCCCTTTAAATAAAAACATCTGTCATGATTAAGCACGTAAGGTTTAATCATTTAGTTTGTGAAGTTCTGCAGAACTTCTTTCATCATTCTCAGTGAGAATTAGAAGTTACTGAAGAGCCATGTTCTTTTGCTGTTCCCCTCCTCCTGTTTTAATGGAACCTGGCACATAGGCAATCAAATTTTTATTATTTGGTGATAATTTGAATTATAGGAGAATTTTCTCACCTTACAAAATGATTCACAGCAATGTCCTCTGAATCAAGACTTTGGAATGTCCTTATTCCATCTCTCCTAAAAGTGTTTGGCCAGTATCTTTTGGACATGTGCCTTTAGGGTCCGCGGTTCCCATTGTTTGTGAGGCTAGAATCACCAGACGCGTTTGGGGGTCCTACGTTTTTCCCTCTGAACAGCCTCCTTCAGCTTTGACTGTGACAGCTTCCTTCCTCATAGTGAAGTCAACGCATCAAAAATCACATTCCCTGGCGGCTCAGATGGTAAAGCGTCTTCCTGCAAAGCGGGTGACCTGAGTTTGATCCCTGGGTTGGGAAAAGTCCCTGGGGGAGGGCATGGCAACCCACTCTAGTGTTCTTGTCTGGAGAATCCCATGGACAGAGGAGCCTGGTGGGCTATGGTCCATAGGGTCCCAAAGAGCCAGACACAACTGAGCCACTAACACAGACAAAATCACGTTCACAATACTATACTTCTGTGGTTTCTCCCAGCTCCCTCACTTCTGTTAACAGTGTCATCACCCTCCTAGTCACCCAGACTCAACTCCTTAGTCATTCTTTAAATATATATATATCTTTATTTATTTGGCTGGGTTGGGTCTTAGTTGTGGCCCGTGGGTTCTTGGTTGTGTCCTGTGGACTCAGTAGTTGTGGATTGCAGACTTAGTTGCCCTGCAGCAGGTGGGATCCTAGTTCCCTGAACAGAGATTGAACTGGAGTCCCCTGTGCTGGAAGGCAGGTTCTTAGCCACTGACCCACTGAGGAAGCCCCTGCGTAGGCATTCTTAATGGACTTCTGTCCTCCCCCACCTTCCCCTCCACCGCCTGATCTCCCTCCCACAGCTACCAGGGGATAATGGTTCTGCCAGCTGGGCATCTCAACTCTGGCTTCTTCCTTCCTGCCTGGTAGTTAGCACAGGGCGCTGTGGGACACAGAAAAGCTGACTCAGGATCCCTTCCTGGAGCCCTGTCTTCAGAGGGATCCTGAGGCCACATCCAAGCTCTTGGTAGGAAATTGATTAGCAGTGTCTGTCATGGTGAGGAAATGAAGAGAATGACACACAGGCCACACATTTGTTCCAAATTTGGAGTGGATTTGGGAGTTAAGTCAGTTTCATCCTTGGCTCCAAAACTTATCATTGGATATAGTCATTTGTCTTCAATGGGCTGTAGTTTCCTTATGAGTGAAATATATATGACAGGTTAACTTAAAGTGAATCAAATTCAACTGAACTAGTATTTATTAAATACTCCCTGTGCATAAAGCATATCTCGCTCTGTTATTGATTGTTATAAGGGATGCATAACAGGTATTACCCTTCAAAGTTTTATGCAAAATGTAAACAGCGCTATTATGTTCAGTTCCTTCTGCCACTGCCCTAGCATAGACTCTCAGTACCTGACCAGTTACCTTCCTGACTGTTCTCCACACAAACACTCCCTCATCCACAAAAAAAATTGTTCTTTGTGATAAAGCTGGGTGTTCACCCCTGGCATTTCGCCATTTCCCAGCCTTCTGCTCCTATCCTGGTGGTTGATTCTTCTCTGCTTTCTAGTCTCCACCCCAGCATCCTCTTTCACGGGCACGTGAGCAGCTGGCCTGGCCCTGGGAGGAGAATGTTGGCAATTCAGGGCTGAGGGATCTAAGAGGAGATAGTCTTAAGAGGAAGCCGAGAGGGAGGGCTGAGAGGAACTCTCCTCTCCCAGTTGGCCCGTCTCTCTTGCTTCTAAAAGTTCCACCGCATTTCCACCCTCACTGCCACCCCACCTCCACGATCTTACAGATGCTGAGTTTTCCTACTTATGTCTTCTCTGGTTGATCTTTCAGTTTTCATCTCCCTATTTCAACCATAATACAGAACTGAAGTCTGTTTCTGTAATCTGCTGTGTTTACTGAGTTAATTTTATGTCCTCTGTTCTTAATTTTACAAACCAGAGAGAACATTTCCTTATTTCTTGTTTTTTTATTTTTTTTTTTCTCTCACCCTCTCAACCTTAAAAGAATTAAATACGCTTTGTTGACTTTTTCTTTTGTTTTTTTTTTTTTGCTGAGTTAATTTTTTGATGTGGCTTGATAATTCTCATCAAATAAAAAGTTCTCTGTTCTTGTTTAAAATAGGGAACTCGTCTAATGCCTTTAAATTACGACTGCACTAACAGAATTTTTAATTTCTGCACTTTTCCCCACATTTATAAAGCAGTGGTTTCCATTCGGGTCAGTTTTGCACACACTTGCATGTGCGCGTGCAAAACACACACACCAGCGACCTTTGGCAATGTGTGGAGAAATTTTTGTTTGTCACTACTAGGGGCAAGAGATAATGCCCCTGGAATCTAGTGGGCAGAAGGGAAGCATGCTACTAGGCATCCGACAGAGCACCCCCCTCTCCCCCAGGATAAAGACTTATGTGCCCCAAATATCAGTAGTGCCAAGGTGAGGAAACCCTGCTATAGGGACTTCCCTGGTAGCTCAGTGGTAAAGAATCCACCTTCCAATGCAGGAGACTTGGGTTCGATTCCTGATCCTGAAGATTCCACATGCTGCAAAGCGGCTAAGCTCCTGCACTACAACTACTCAAACCTTTGAGCCCTCGAACCTGTTTTCCACAACAATAAAAAAAGCCACTGCACTGAGAAGCCCACACACCAAAACCAGAGAAAAACCTGAGCAGCAATGAAAACCCAACACAGCCATAAATAAATAATACATACATACATAAGCCAGCCCTTCTGTAAACTAGGGCAATTCTTACAGTGTTTCTACAGGGAACTTGGTGAATAATTTCTAGTGAGTGTCTTTTAGTTGAACTTAAAATATCTTAAAGCTAAAGGAATTGGCTTCTGTTGTCCCCTATAACTACATTGCTTTCACCATATTATATTACCAAAGTTTTCTAGATATTTCCATTGGTAGTATTCAGTGAGTGTTTCTGTCTTATTTATATTAATATTGCTTTGTTTTAATTCTTGTGATGTATGTCTCCACATTATTGTGTTCCAATTAATGAAGAAAAATATTTAGTCAATGTATTTATTACTATTTATTATAAAAACATGTGTCTTATTTTTAGAGAAAGCTGAGAAACCATTAGAGGATGGTTTAGAGAAACCATTTTCAATGGTCTTTGAATTTATATTTTACCAAATACCTGTTAGGTTTTTTAGGAATTCGTTTATAAAATTTTCTAGATCTTTATTCCATTGTGTCCATTTCCCCCAAACTATCAATCCATCTAAAATAAATTTCATGTAGAAATAGTTTGTGATACAGGACATTGAGTATATCTTTTACCAATAGCCTCCTTTTTGTTCTTATTTATAGATGTCATTGTTTTCAGAATTATTACTTTAAATATTCATTTGATTCCTTCCTCACTTTGTCATTTCTTTTAAGCTTCCATGATTTTAAGTTACGGGACCAGTGACTGTCCTAAAGGAGAGATAAATGATTACGTTTAAGTATACATTAACAAAGTTCAACCGTGCAGTTAAAATGAGTACAGTTTAATCAGACACATAGTTAACAATTTGCCTATTCATCACTGTGCTGCCTGGTAATTAGGCATGTGGTAAGCAGTTCAGAGAAATTACTGTAATTATTACTCCTTTTGCATAGCCAAACCCCATTTTTATCAAGTTGTTTATTTTTCCTGTTTTCTTGGTTTGCCAGTGTCTGCAGTCACTGTGGATGGCTCTCTTGCATAGTGCTGTGTACTCTTAAATTGTCTTCTGTCTCTCTCACACACCTCCTTTCCTCATTCGCATGTAATCATAGGGAACACTAGCATGCTTAGGCTGCTCCCTCTCTTGTATTATTATCCAGGGGCTTGGGAACATTAGAAATGAGGAAATGATTGGGAAATGATACCAGCCTTTCTTTGATCATCATTTTGATAATATAGTTGAAATCATTGTTCTTGTTTGGAAAGAAGGAAGGTATGTATGTCCCCTTTTATTGCTTTCACCATATTATATTACCAAAGTTTTCTAGATATTTCCATTGGTAGTATTCAGTGAGTGTTTCTGTCTTATTTATATTAATATTGCTTTGTTTTAATTCTTGTGATGTATGTCTCCACATTATTGTGTTCCAATTAATGAAGAAAAATATTTAGTCAATGTATTTATTACTATTTATTATAAAAACATGTGTCTTATTTTTAGAGAAAGCTGAGAAACCATTAGAGGATGGTTTAGAGAAACCATTTTCAATGGTCTTTGAATTTATATTTTACCAAATACCTGTTAGGTTTTAGGAATTCGTTTATAAAATTTTCTAGATCTTTATTCCATTGTGTCCATTTCCCCCAAACTATCAATCCATCTAAAATAAATTTCATGTAGAAATAGTTTGTGATACAGGACATTGAGTATATCTTTTACCAATAGCCTCCTTTTTGTTCTTATTTATAGATGTCATTGTTTTCAGAATTATTACTTTAAATATTCATTTGATTCCTTCCTCACTTTGTCATTTCTTTTAAGCTTCCATGATTTTAAGTTACGGGACCAGTGACTGTCCTAAAGGAGAGATAAATGATTACGTTTAAGTATACATTAACAAAGTTCAACCGTGCAGTTAAAATGAGTACAGTTTAATCAGACACATAGTTAACAATTTGCCTATTCATCACTGTGCTGCCTGGTAATTAGGCATGTGGTAAGCAGTTCAGAGAAATTACTGTAATTATTACTCCTTTTGCATAGCCAAACCCCATTTTTATCAAGTTGTTTATTTTTCCTGTTTTCTTGGTTTGCCAGTGTCTGCAGTCACTGTGGATGGCTCTCTTGCATAGTGCTGTGTACTCTTAAATTGTCTTCTGTCTCTCTCACACACCTCCTTTCCTCATTCGCATGTAATCATAGGGAACACTAGCATGCTTAGGCTGCTCCCTCTCTTGTATTATTATCCAGGGGCTTGGGAACATTAGAAATGAGGAAATGATTGGGAAATGATACCAGCCTTTCTTTGATCATCATTTTGATAATATAGTTGAAATCATTGTTCTTGTTTGGAAAGAAGGAAGGTGTGAGCTGGAACCCAGGGTGTACCTTAGCATCAGTCATGGTGTACGTGTTACCTCCTCGCACGCAGGGAGTCATTTTCTGCTTATAATTCGGGAAATAAAGCATTGTTTTCTAAAGCATAGGAACTGCAGCTGTTACACAGAGTGAAGTATGTCAGAAAGAGAAAGATAAATATCGTATCCTGACACGTATATATGGAATCTAGAAAGACGGTGGTGATAAATGACTATTCAGAGCAGCAGTGGAGAGGCGGACATGGAGAACAATCTTAGGGACATTAGGGTGAGGGAGGGGAATATGCTGTGGGACTGGGGATCCCAAACGGGCTCTGTGGTGACCTGGAGGGGTGGGAGGGGGACAGGGGCAGTTTCAGCAGGGTGGGGTGGGGCATATGTATACCTATGGGTGATTCAGGTCCATGTGTGGCAGTAAGCAACAAAACTCTGTAAAAAATAAAAAATAAAACAAACAAAAAAAGAACTGCAGCTGTAACTAGACTGAGGCACACAAAGAAAATGGCACCAAGGGTCATACCCACCAAGGACTGCCTTGGGCTTATTTTACTGATTGGACACATTTTAAGATTGTAATTCACAATTTCTTGTAAGCCCACCAAGCTGTATGGTCTATTTTTCTTCACTGGTGTTGTAATTGTACTCTGATAATAACACTACAGCCAGTTCTGATTCTCGTTGTTTACAAATGGAATCTTGGTTGTATAGGAAATATTTCCTGCTAATGTTTCCTCTTGCTAATTAGTAAGAGCAAGATTTCCAGAATTTCTATGTGTACCTATACTCATAAGACTTCTCAAGAACTTGAGATACTGAGAGATGTGTGCCATTTCTTTTGCAGAGCCTTTCCTGGAAAACTAGTTAGAGGCCACTTATGTGGGACCTATACTCAGACTCTCTAGCTAGACATAGGGAACACTAGCATGCTTAGGCTGCTCCCTCTCTTGTATTATTATCCAGGGGCTTGGGAACATTAGAAATGAGGAAATGATTGGGAAATGATACCAGCCTTTCTTTGATCATCATTTTGATAATATAGTTGAAATCATTGTTCTTGTTTGGAAAGAAGGAAGGTGTGAGCTGGAACCCAGGGTGTACCTTAGCATCAGTCATGGTGTACGTGTTACCTCCTCGCACGCAGGGAGTCATTTTCTGCTTATAATTCGGGAAATAAAGCATTGTTTTCTAAAGCATAGGAACTGCAGCTGTTACACAGAGTGAAGTATGTCAGAAAGAGAAAGATAAATATCGTATCCTGACACGTATATATGGAATCTAGAAAGACGGTGGTGATAAATGACTATTCAGAGCAGCAGTGGAGAGGCGGACATGGAGAACAATCTTAGGGACATTAGGGTGAGGGAGGGGAATATGCTGTGGGACTGGGGATCCCAAACGGGCTCTGTGGTGACCTGGAGGGGTGGGAGGGGGACAGGGGCAGTTTCAGCAGGGTGGGGTGGGGCATATGTATACCTATGGGTGATTCAGGTCCATGTGTGGCAGTAAGCAACAAAACTCTGTAAAAAATAAAAAATAAAACAAACAAAAAAAGAACTGCAGCTGTAACTAGACTGAGGCACACAAAGAAAATGGCACCAAGGGTCATACCCACCAAGGACTGCCTTGGGCTTATTTTACTGATTGGACACATTTTAAGATTGTAATTCACAATTTCTTGTAAGCCCACCAAGCTGTATGGTCTATTTTTCTTCACTGGTGTTGTAATTGTACTCTGATAATAACACTACAGCCAGTTCTGATTCTCGTTGTTTACAAATGGAATCTTGGTTGTATAGGAAATATTTCCTGCTAATGTTTCCTCTTGCTAATTAGTAAGAGCAAGATTTCCAGAATTTCTATGTGTACCTATACTCATAAGACTTCTCAAGAACTTGAGATACTGAGAGATGTGTGCCATTTCTTTTGCAGAGCCTTTCCTGGAAAACTAGTTAGAGGCCACTATTCAGCTGACAGTTGAAGGTATCTCTTACTGTATAGCCAACTCTCTAGGCTGACACATTTTTAGGCACATTGTAGTTCCAGGAGATAGTCTTGTACCTGTCATTGGAACTTACTTAGGCTTTCATAGACTTTAAGTGTTCAGAGTTGACCTTCAGAAGCAATAATGAAAGGGAAACAAAGAAAAACAAACTCAAAGAGTTAACTTAACCAGCCACATCTTACCTCCATTGGTGACTTGGTCTATGATAGATCACTTATTTTAGATCTAGGCAATCTAACGTTTATGTGTATTTGAAGGCCTCTGCCAATTTTAATATTCTTGCCTATTGCTGATGAAGATGGTCTCTCAATTCTGAATAAAACTTAATCATTTCAAACACAAAATTTAAGAATAAAAATTAAAATGCTTAAAATATAGGAAACCAGTTCTCTAGGTATTTGAACATCAAATGCAGTTTTAGTTGTTACCCTCTCCACCGTCAGGTGTGTATGCTTTTATAGTATTTCATAAATCAGGTTGATTGTTATTTTCAGTTTTGTTTTATTTTGAAGAGGGTGATTTGGAATGCTTATGTTTCAGTTATTACAGGGGGACGCGGGGGAGGAGACTTAGTCCACTGCCCGACATCACCACTGATAAAATTCCCCAACTGAATAAAGATAAAAGTTATGATGTACTGCTTTAATTTTTACTATTTATTTTAATTTATTTGGCTGTGCCAGGTCTTAGTTGCCACCAAACCCTCTGCCTTGGGAGCTCAGAGTTTTAGCCACTGGACCCCCTGATGTATTACTTTAAAAATGTGTCTGTTTCTCATTTTCCTTTATCTGGTTTAATAGGCTTGGACGGGAAAGAAAGCCTTGCTAGAATACGCATCATTGTGACTCTGCTTGCCGCAACCCAAGCAATGATGCCCAACTCTTATCCTACACACGGGTTCATTCATCCGTCCGTCCCATATTGTTTGGTCTTACTTGTGAGAAGCTCAAGAAAACACCGACAGTGACCTATAGTCTTGATTGTGCTTTGGAATGAAGTGTCTTCTGTGATGTTTGTAGAATTCTTTTTTTTTAACTTGAGTAGTAGATGTAATAGTCTACTTTTCATTAATAATCCTCTATCCTACTTTCTCTGAAACCATATTCATTTTTTCTCAAAGTGAGTTTATCCTCCAGTTTATAGAGTGTAGGTAACCCCTGTTTTTTTTTGTTTTTGTTTTTTTTTTTGCTGTACTATATAGACTTTTGTTGTTGTTCTGTCGGTAAGTCATGTCTGAGTCTTTGCAACCCCGTGAACAGCAACATGTCAGCCTTCCCTGCTGTTCAGCCATCTCCCAGAGCTTGCTGAAACTCATGTCCATTGAGTCAGTGATACATCCAACCGTCTCATTCTCTGCCACCCTCTTCTCCTTTTGCCTGCAGTCTTTCCCACCATCAGGGTCTTTTTTAATGAGTCAGCTCTTTACATCAGGTGGCCAAATTATTGGAGCTTCAGCTTCAGCATCAGTCCTTCCAATGAATATTCAAGGTTGATTTCCTTTCGGATTGAGGGGTTTGATCTCCTGGCTGGTTGAGAGACTCTTGAGAGTCTTCTCCAGCACCACAGATCACAATCATCTGTTCTTCAGTGCTGAGCTTTCTTTCTGGCCCAACTCTTATATCTGGACATGACTACTGGAAAAATGATAGATTTCATTGTACAAACCTTTGTCAGCGAAGTAATGTCTTTGTGAAGCCCAGGAAAAGGTAATCTGTCCCTGCTTCAATGTTTCTTCTTCTATTGGCCATGAAGTGATGGGACCAGATGCCATGATCTTAGGTTTTTGATGGCGGAGTTTGAAGCCAGTTTTTTCACTCTCCTCTTTCAGACCTCATCAACAGTCTTTTTAGTTCCTTCTCACTTTTTACCATTAGGGTGGTATCATCTGCATATCTGAAGTTGTGTATATTTCCCCCAGCAATCTTAATTCCAGCTGGGCATTTTGCATGATGTGCTCTGCATGTAAAACTATATCTGGGACCTTCCATGGGGCTTTCAGAATGCTTGATCAAATCTCTTTAATTTTCTAGTCACTTCTGATTAACATCTGCTAAGTCTGAGGCACAAAAAAGTCTCACTAATATGTTAGCACATGAGCTTGAAAAACTTGACTGTTTTCCAATTATGTGTGTTAAGGATGACACCAAGGAGTTAAATTAATTTTAGAGATTTTTTTGCTCATCACTGACTCATTGCAGATCTGTACAAGAGAGAAAGGCCATTTACCTTGATTTTGACTCATAGTCTGAGGGTTAGAATTTAAGGATGAAGGCAACAGTCCTTCAAAACTGCTGGAAATAATGTAATAATGCCTATAGTTTTATTCTTTGTATTGTATCTTAGTGAAAGGTTTTAAAGAATAAAAAGCAATAACAGGTCTACCACTGAATAATCACTGTAGGTATTTTAGGAGAGAAGCATAAGAGATTCTCTAAGAAATAGTGGTTGTATAACTGATTGTTTAACACGTTGGATCACACTCCCCTCAGTAAGTTGAGAACACCTGAGAACATGGACGCCCTTAGGATGTGCCCCGGTTGGTACCAGCCAAGCTAACTTCCCTTGAATCATCTAGGGCTGCTTACCTTCTGCTGACCCATATTGTGGCATGTCAAGTTCTGGAGCATCGATTGAATATGTTGAGGAAGGATGATAACCCCAGGGGTAAGGGAACTAACAAAAGCGTAGGAGAGGAGGTCAGAACAATCCCCCTCCATCTGCCCTGGCTTCTACCCTAATCGTGAGAATTTGAAAAGAGGAAGAGGGCAGATTAAGGAGGGAATCTCCAAAGATAAGCCCACTTCCTCGAAAAGGTAATCTGTCCCTGCTTCAATGTTTCTTCTTCTATTGGCCATGAAGTGATGGGACCAGATGCCATGATCTTAGGTTTTTGATGGCGGAGTTTGAAGCCAGTTTTTTCACTCTCCTCTTTCAGACCTCATCAACAGTCTTTTTAGTTCCTTCTCACTTTTTACCATTAGGGTGGTATCATCTGCATATCTGAAGTTGTGTATATTTCCCCCAGCAATCTTAATTCCAGCTGGGCATTTTGCATGATGTGCTCTGCATGTAAAACTATATCTGGGACCTTCCATGGGGCTTTCAGAATGCTTGATCAAATCTCTTTAATTTTCTAGTCACTTCTGATTAACATCTGCTAAGTCTGAGGCACAAAAAAGTCTCACTAATATGTTAGCACATGAGCTTGAAAAACTTGACTGTTTTCCAATTATGTGTGTTAAGGATGACACCAAGGAGTTAAATTAATTTTAGAGATTTTTTTGCTCATCACTGACTCATTGCAGATCTGTACAAGAGAGAAAGGCCATTTACCTTGATTTTGACTCATAGTCTGAGGGTTAGAATTTAAGGATGAAGGCAACAGTCCTTCAAAACTGCTGGAAATAATGTAATAATGCCTATAGTTTTATTCTTTGTATTGTATCTTAGTGAAAGGTTTTAAAGAATAAAAAGCAATAACAGGTCTACCACTGAATAATCACTGTAGGTATTTTAGGAGAGAAGCATAAGAGATTCTCTAAGAAATAGTGGTTGTATAACTGATTGTTTAACACGTTGGATCACACTCCCCTCAGTAAGTTGAGAACACCTGAGAACATGGACGTCCCTTAGGATGTGCCCCGGTTGGTACCAGCCAAGCTAACTTCCCTTGAATCATCTAGGGCTGCTTACCTTCTGCTGACCCATATTGTGGCATGTCAAGTTCTGGAGCATCGATTGAATATGTTGAGGAAGGATGATAACCCCAGGGGTAAGGGAACTAACAAAAGCGTAGGAGAGGAGGTCAGAACAATCCCCCTCCATCTGCCCTGGCTTCTACCCTAATCGTGAGAATTTGAAAAGAGGAAGAGGGCAGATTAAGGAGGGAATCTCCAAAGATAAGCCCACTTCCTCGCAAAGCCATGTCCTAGCTGGTACGGAAGATGCTGTGGGCAGTGAGTTGACAAACCACAGTGATTTATTTTGCACACAGCTCCACTCAAAACTCAAAACTCACCCACCACATTCAACATTTCTAAGCGGTATTATTGAGACAGGACTCACATAACACACAGTTAGCCCATTTAAAGTGTACGATTCAATGGCTTTTACTGCACTTACAGAATTATCCAACCATGACCACGATCAAGGTTAGAACATTTTTGTCTCTGGAGATATAAACTCCCGACTCCTTAGCAGTTCCATAGGTCATTTTAAAAAAAAAAAAAAAAAACTTTTATTTTACTTTTAACTTCTACAGAGTTTCTTTGTGTGGGTGGGTGGGTGGGGAAGGTTGGGGAGGGAGGGGGGCGGGCAGGCCACTTCTATCGGTCTTTCATTTATCTATTTTCATCCATCTTTGTTCTTTGGCCCATGTGGGCCTCCCATCGTAGCGGCCTCTATTGTCGCAGAGCACCAGCTCTGGGCGCATGCGCTCCAGAGCTCCAGCTCGGTAATTGGACACATGGGTCCAGCCACTCCGCAGCATGTGGGATCTTCCCAGGCCAGGGATCGAACCCGTGCCCCCTGCACTGCAAGTCAGTGTCCTTACCCACTGGACCACCAGGGAAGCCCTTCTACAGAGTTTTGACGTTTACAGATATGTATGTTCCCAGATTAGTTATATGTATATCCCCCCATCCCACCCCTCCAGGCTATCACACAGCACCCCTGCAAGATCCCCTTTTCTCACAGAGCAATGACTATAGCTATTTTCTTCGTATATGATAGTACAGGTTTTCATGCTACTTCCTTTATGCCTCCCACCCACTGTTCATTCCCCACAGTGTCCATATGTCTACTGTCCATGTTGGGTTTTTCCATCACTTCACTGCATGTGTTATCATCACCATCCTACTAGATTCCATATATATGTGTTAGTATATTGTACTTGTCACTCTCTTTTTTTTAAGATTTATTTATTTATTTTGGGCAGGGGTTGGGTTGAGGAGGGAGGGAAGCGGGCGGGCCACTTCTATTGGTCTTTCATTTGTCTAGTTTCATCCATCTTTGTTCTTTGGCCTGTGTGGGCCTCCCATCGCGGTGGCCTCTATTGTCGCAGAGCACCAGCTCTGGGCGCATGCGCTCCAGAGCTCCGGCTAGGTAATTGGACACATGGGTCCAGCCACTCCGCAGCATGTGGGATCTTCCCAGGCCAGGGATCGAACCCGTGCCCCCTGCACTGCAAGTCAGTGTCCTTACCCACTGGACCACCAGGGAAGCCCTTCTACAGAGTTTTGACGTTTACAGATATGTATGTTCCCAGATTAGTTATATGTATATCCCCCCATCCCACCCCTCCAGGCTATCACACAGCACCCCTGCAAGATCCCCTTTTCTCACAGAGCAATGACTATAGCTATTTTCTTCGTATATGATAGTACAGGTTTTCATGCTACTTCCTTTATGCCTCCCACCCACTGTTCATTCCCCACAGTGTCCATATGTCTACTGTCCATGTTGGGTTTTTCCATCACTTCACTGCATGTGTTATCATCACCATCCTACTAGATTCCATATATATGTGTTAGTATATTGTACTTGTCACTCTCTTTTTTTTAAGATTTATTTATTTATTTTGGGCAGGGGTTGGGTTGAGGAGGGAGGGAAGCGGGCGGGCCACTTCTATTGGTCTTTCATTTCTCTTATGTTCATCCGTCTTTGTTCTTTGGCTCCCGTGGGCCTCCCATCGCGGTGGCGTCTGTTGTCACAGAGCACCGGCTCTAGGCACATGCGCTCCAGAGCTCCGGCTCAGTCATTGGACACATCGGTCCAGCCGCCCCACGGCACGTGGGATCTTCCCAGACCAGGGATTGAACTGGCGCCCCTTGCACTGCAAGGCGCTGTCCTTACCCACTGGACCACCAGGGGAAGCCCTGGCTTCACTTTTTATGATAGGCTCTAGATCCAGCCACCTCATTAGGGCTGATTGTTCTGCATTTCTTTTTACAGCTGTGTAGTATATATGTGCCAGAGCTTTTGGATCCATTTGTCGATGGGCATCTAGGTTGCTTCCATGTTCTAGCTATTGTATAGAGAGCTGCAATGAGCATAGGGGTACAGGTGCTTCTTTCAGATTTGATTTCATCAGGGTATAAGCCTAAGAGTGGGATTGCTGGGTTGTATGGTGCTTCTATTTTTAGCTTTTTAAGAAATCTCCAGACTGTCTTCCATAGAGGCTGTATCAATTTACATTCCCACCAGCAATGCAGGAGTGTTCCCTTTTCTATGCACCCTCTTCTGTGTTTATTGTCTGTTGATTTGTTGGTGATGGCCATTCTGACGGGTGTGAGGTGATAACTCATCGTAGTTTTGATTTGCATTTCTCTAATTATAAGTGAGGTTGAGCATTGTTTCATGTGTTTTGGGGCCATCTGTATGTCCTCTTTGGAGAAGTGTCTGTTTTGGTCCTTTTCTCATTTTTTGATTGTGTTGTTCATTTTTCCCGTGCTGAGTTGTCTGAGTTGCTTGTAGATTTTGGAGGTTAATTCTTTGTCTGTGCTTCATTTGCTTTGAATTTCTCCCATTCTGTGGGTTATCTGTTCAGCTTTTTTGTAGTTTCTTTTGCTGTACAAAAGCTTTTTAAGTTTCATGAGGTTGCACATGTTAATTTTTTCTTTTTAGTTCCTCTATTCTAGTAGGTGGGTCAGAGAAGATCTTGCTTTGATTTATGTCCTTGAGGGTTTTGCCTATATTCTCCTCTAAGAGTTTTAGGGTTTCTGGTCTTACATTTAGATCTGTAATCCATTTTTTTTAATGATCATTTTTTGGGGATGGGGTGGGGAGTGAGGGGGGATGGGCGGGCCACTTCTATTGGTCTTTCATTTGTCTGTTTTCATCCATCTTTTGTTTTTTGGCCCTTGTGGGCCTCCCATCACGGTGGCCTCTGTTGTCACAGAGCACCAGCTCTGGGCACATGCTCTCCAGAGCTCCGACTCGGTAATTGGACACATCGGTCCAACTGCTCCGCAGCACGTGGGATTTTCCCAGACCAGGGATGGAACTGGCGCCCCTTGCACTGCAAGGTGGTGTCCTTACCCACTGGACCACCAGGGAAGCCCCTTTAATCCATTTTGAGTTGATCTTTGTGTATGGTGTCAGGAAATGTTCCAGCTTCATTTTTTTGCATGTAGCTGTCCAATTTTCCCAGCACCATTTGTTGAAGGGCCCCAATTTTATAGGTACCCATAGCTGCGTAGGTTTATCCTTTTTCTTTATTGGTCAAATACATAAGGTCAGCTCATCTTTAGAATCTCCAGACTGTCTTCCATAGAGGCTGTATCAATTTACATTCCCACCAGCAATGCAGGAGTGTTCCCTTTTCTATGCACCCTCTTCTGTGTTTATTGTCTGTTGATTTGTTGGTGATGGCCATTCTGACGGGTGTGAGGTGATAACTCATCGTAGTTTTGATTTGCATTTCTCTAATTATAAGTGAGGTTGAGCATTGTTTCATGTGTTTTGGGGCCATCTGTATGTCCTCTTTGGAGAAGTGTCTGTTTTGGTCCTTTTCTCATTTTTTGATTGTGTTGTTCATTTTTCCCGTGCTGAGTTGTCTGAGTTGCTTGTAGATTTTGGAGGTTAATTCTTTGTCTGTGCTTCATTTGCTTTGAATTTCTCCCATTCTGTGGGTTATCTGTTCAGCTTTTTTGTAGTTTCTTTTGCTGTACAAAAGCTTTTTAAGTTTCATGAGGTTGCACATGTTAATTTTTTCTTTTTAGTTCCTCTATTCTAGTAGGTGGGTCAGAGAAGATCTTGCTTTGATTTATGTCCTTGAGGGTTTTGCCTATATTCTCCTCTAAGAGTTTTAGGGTTTCTGGTCTTACATTTAGATCTGTAATCCTTTTTTTTTAATGATCTTTTTTTGGGGATGGGGTGGGGAGTGAGGGGGGATGGGCGGGCCACTTCTATTGGTCTTTCATTTGTCTGTTTTCATCCATCTTTTGTTTTTTGGCCCTTGTGGGCCTCCCATCACGGTGGCCTCTGTTGTCACAGAGCACCAGCTCTGGGCACATGCTCTCCAGAGCTCCGACTCGGTAATTGGACACATCGGTCCAACTGCTCCGCAGCACGTGGGATTTTCCCAGACCAGGGATGGAACTGGCGCCCCTTGCACTGCAAGGTGGTGTCCTTACCCACTGGACCACCAGGGAAGCCCCTTTAATCCATTTTGAGTTGATCTTTGTGTATGGTGTCAGGAAATGTTCCAGCTTCATTTTTTTGCATGTAGCTGTCCAATTTTCCCAGCACCATTTGTTGAAGAGGCTGTCTTTGTCCCATTTTATAGTTTCGCCTCCTTTGTCAAAAATAAGGTACCCATAGCTGCGTAGGTTTATCTCTGGGTTCTTGATCTTGTTCCATTGGTCTATAGTTCTGTTTTTGTGCCAGTACCATACTGTCTTGATGATTGTTGCTTTGTAGTATAGTCTGAGGTTAGGGAGGCTGATCCCTCCAGCTCCATTCTTCTTCCTCAGGATTGCTTTGGCTATTTGAGGTCTTTTGTGTTTCCATATGAACTGTGTTATTCTTTGGTCTAGTTCTGTGAAGCCATAGGTCATTTTTAATCAAACAGAAAGGGGAAAGTCCTATATGTATCAACCTAAACTTATAATATAGTTCTTTTATTTTACAAAAGTAATTTTATATTGAGAATAAAGCAACTATGATTTTTATAGCTCTTACTAAGAAATGGTAACTTGTGAAAGATATTTTCCAGCTCTGTCTTTTATGAACATTTTAATGATTTTTTAAAAAATTGTAAACTTCAGCATTTTGTACTATTTTCTTGAGACAGAACTTCACTGTACAGTCTACCTAAGTTATGTGCATCTTTGGTCATTTCCAGAACCTATAATGTCACCATGAAAACGTTCCTTGAAAATATGTTGTGACCTTTTAATTAAATATCATATTGGATAGGTTCTTTACAATAATTAATTCCCAGAACCTATAAAAGAAAACTTTCTCTGATTAGAATGCAAAACAATTAATTCTGTAAGGCAAAACACTATAAAAGTTGAAAATCAAGAGACAAAAAATAGTATGTTTGTAAAATGTATCCTATATAGGACTAAATTTTGTAATGCAGAGAGAGTATCAAGCCGTAAAGAAAAGGATTACCAGCAAAAAATGGTGGAAGGATCTGGACAGACAGTTCACAAGCAAGAAAATCCAAATGAAAGCAAGCTTTCAGTTTGCTAGGTAGTGATGAACTGCAAATGAACACAGCAGTCAAACCCCGTTTTTACTTAACAAGTAAACAATATGTTGTCAAAGTATGCAGAAACACTCTCATGCACAGTTGATAAGAGGTTGGAGAGTGTCAAACAGTACCAATTTGTAAAACTTTTTTTTTTGTAATTATTTATTTTTGGCTCTTCTGGGTCTTCACTGCTGCCATAGGCTTTACTCTAGTCGCGGGGAGTGGGGGCTGCTCTTTAGTTGAGGTGAGCAGGCTTCTTTCTGCTGTGACTTCTCTTGTTGTGGAATTCGGGCTCTAGGACACACAAGCTTCAAGAGTTGTGACACATGGGCTCAACAGTTGCGACTCCGAGACTCTAGAGCACAGGCTCCATAGCTGTGACTCACGGGCTTAGTTGCTCCACAGCATGTGGGATCTTCCCGGATTAGGGATCAAACCCATGTCTCCTGCATTGGCAGGCGAACTCTTCACCCCTGAGCTACCAGGGAAGCCCCAAGTTTGTAAACTTTTAAAGGCACATCTATCTTTGACCATTAATCCAGCAACTGTGTCTCTAGGAAACTTTGTGTGCATATGTTCAAACGTATATGTATGAAGTTTAATGATTTTTAAAAATTGTAAACTTCAGCATTTTGTACTATTTTCTTGAGACAGAACTTCACTGTACAGTCTACCTAAGTTATGTGCATCTTTGGTCATTTCCAGAACCTATAATGTCACCATGAAAACGTTCCTTGAAAATATGTTGTGACCTTTTAATTAAATATCATATTGGATAGGTTCTTTACAATAATTAATTCCCAGAACCTATAAAAGAAAACTTTCTCTGATTAGAATGCAAAACAATTAATTCTGTAAGGCAAAACACTATAAAAGTTGAAAATCAAGAGACAAAAAATAGTATGTTTGTAAAATGTATCCTATATAGGACTAAATTTTGTAATGCAGAGAGAGTATCAAGTCGAAAGAAAAGGATTACCAGCAAAAAATGGTGGAAGGATCTGGACAGACAGTTCACAAGCAAGAAAATCCAAATGAAAGCAAGCTTTCAGTTTGCTAGGTAGTGATGAACTGCAAATGAACACAGCAGTCAAACCCCGTTTTTACTTAACAAGTAAACAATATGTTGTCAAAGTATGCAGAAACACTCTCATGCACAGTTGATAAGAGGTTGGAGAGTGTCAAACAGTACCAATTTGTAAAACTTTTTTTTTTGTAATTATTTATTTTTGGCTCTTCTGGGTCTTCACTGCTGCCATAGGCTTTACTCTAGTCGCGGGGAGTGGGGGCTGCTCTTTAGTTGAGGTGAGCAGGCTTCTTTCTGCTGTGACTTCTCTTGTTGTGGAATTCGGGCTCTAGGACACACAAGCTTCAAGAGTTGTGACACATGGGCTCAACAGTTGCGACTCCGAGACTCTAGAGCACAGGCTCCATAGCTGTGACTCACGGGCTTAGTTGCTCCACAGCATGTGGGATCTTCCCGGATTAGGGATCAAACCCATGTCTCCTGCATTGGCAGGCGAACTCTTCACCCCTGAGCTACCAGGGAAGCCCCAAGTTTGTAAACTTTTAAAGGCACATCTATCTTTGACCATTAATCCAGCAACTGTGTCTCTAGGAAACTTTGTGTGCATATGTTCAAACGTATATGTATGAAGTTTATTGCAGTTTATTTGTAATAACAAACATCTAGAGAAAAAAGTAAAAATTATCAAAGTCTAGCCAAGTCAATAAATGGGATACTGTGCTGTCTAATAAGAATTAGGTGAACCATGGACCAGTGTGGTAATTTGTCCAATATGTATCGTTAAGTGGGAAAAAAAATCAAAGTATCAATATTATGTATTATATTCTGCTTTAATACAAAAGAACACAGGCATACTCATATGTACACATCTCTGTATTTGTGTGTACATTGAATTGTATGGCAGGCTCCCAAAAAATCGTTACCAGTTAGCACCCTTGGGTCGGTGCTAAACTAAGACAGGAAGAGGGGAGGAAATAGTTTTTATTTTATGCCCTTCTTTACTGTTTGGATACATGCTTAATATTTGAAGTTCACAAAACTTCAAACTGTTTTCACATTTAAAGAACAACACTTTATCATACAGAAAACTGGAAATGTAGAAAAGTATAAAGAAAAAGTTAAAAGCAATTCCTTGACTTAAAGCAGAGAAAAAACTAGTGTTAAAGCTATTCAGAAATGTTTTGAATATATTTATTTGCATGTGTGTGCACTGGAGGAGGGCATGACAACCCACTCCAGTGTTCTTGCCTAGAGAATCCCATGGACTAAGGAGCCTGGCGGGCGACAGTCCATAGAGTTGCAAAGAGTCGGACATGATTGAAGCAACTTAACATGTATGCACACACACACACATGCCAAATAATAATAATTGAAAAAAAGATGGATGAAAATAAATATAAAAACAAAAATGGCATGATGGGGAAAAGAAAAAAAATAAAAATAAAAAGAAGTGGTAGACATAGAGAGGCACTGCACATTCTAGTGTGGCAGAGCATGGCACAGCTCCTAATTCCTAGTTTGGAATGACTTACTGCTTTCTTTTAATATTTTTTGCACTTTTTTGAGTTTTTAGTTGCTCCACAGCATGTGGGATCTTCAAACCCATGTCTCCTGCATTGGCAGGCGAACTCTTCACCCCTGAGCTACCAGGGAAGCCCCAAGTTTGTAAACTTTTAAAGGCACATCTATCTTTGACCATTAATCCAGCAACTGTGTCTCTAGGAAACTTTGTGTGCATATGTTCAAACGTATATGTATGAAGTTTATTGCAGTTTATTTGTAATAACAAACATCTAGAGAAAAAAGTAAAAATTATCAAAGTCTAGCCAAGTCAATAAATGGGATACTGTGCTGTCTAATAAGAATTAGGTGAACCATGGACCAGTGTGGTAATTTGTCCAATATGTATCGTTAAGTGGGAAAAAAAATCAAAGTATCAATATTATGTATTATATTCTGCTTTAATACAAAAGAACACAGGCATACTCATATGTACACATCTCTGTATTTGTGTGTACATTGAATTGTATGGCAGGCTCCCAAAAAATCGTTACCAGTTAGCACCCTTGGGTCGGTGCTAAACTAAGACAGGAAGAGGGGAGGAAATAGTTTTTATTTTATGCCCTTCTTTACTGTTTGGATACATGCTTAATATTTGAAGTTCACAAAACTTCAAACTGTTTTCACATTTAAAGAACAACACTTTATCATACAGAAAACTGGAAATGTAGAAAAGTATAAAGAAAAAGTTAAAAGCAATTCCTTGACTTAAAGCAGAGAAAAAACTAGTGTTAAAGCTATTCAGAAATGTTTTGAATATATTTATTTGCATGTGTGTGCACTGGAGGAGGGCATGACAACCCACTCCAGTGTTCTTGCCTAGAGAATCCCATGGACTAAGGAGCCTGGCGGGCGACAGTCCATAGAGTTGCAAAGAGTCGGACATGATTGAAGCAACTTAACATGTATGCACACACACACACATGCCAAATAATAATAATTGAAAAAAAGATGGATGAAAATAAATATAAAAACAAAAATGGCATGATGGGGAAAAGAAAAAAAATAAAAATAAAAAGAAGTGGTAGACATAGAGAGGCACTGCACATTCTAGTGTGGCAGAGCATGGCACAGCTCCTAATTCCTAGTTTGGAATGACTTACTGCTTTCTTTTAATATTTTTTGCACTTTTTTGAGTTTTTTAAAAGGCTATAGGTCCTCTTTATAAAAGCGATACATCCATCAGAAAACATTTTTGGTAGCTTGTTTTCAAAGAAAAATTATGCACTTATGCAGTCAGTGTTGAAATGTTTAGGTATAAACACATTTTCTCCATTAAGTGGGGCCCAGTTGACCTCTCTAGAATCCTGTGGTTGCTAAGAGACTGTTGTGCTAGAGTCTTCTCTCTTAGCCTACATGATGTTTTAAGTGTCTTTAAAAATAAAAATTATCAGGTACATGATGTGCCAGGAAGGATGCAGAGAACAGGCTCACTTGTCTAACTAGAACAGATTTTTAAAAATTATTTAAGTACATTGCTGCTAATGTTTTTGGAAAGGAAAAAAATTCCTCTCAATGTGAAACTGAATGTCTTTAAACATGGCTTGACACTTTCCTTTCTGTTTTGGAAATAAAGAGTCAAATTTGCCACGAAAATAAAAGTTTATCATAGCGCAACATTGCAATTTATTGGGTAAATATTTGAGGATGGTTAAGTCTAGCCACAAAAAAGCAAGTTATCTATTTAAGTGATTTTGTGAACTCCTTGGCTAGAGATAACTACCTTGTGGACTGCAGCAGTAACTTATTTGTTTGATGGCTAAGGGCCAAATGCAAAAAAAAATATATATTATCTGATTTCAGGCAGCTTCCCAGCGAGTCAACCCTAATGTCTCCCTTCTAACCAGATTGTTTGCCTTTCTTGAAAGACCACAATCCCTTTAAAATCCCATATACTGCCATATTAGATGACTGCCTTCATGTGACTACAATATTTATTAGCTTTGAAATACTATAACTTAGGGACTTACATAAGTACTGCACAGGGAATTCATTTCAAGCCACATTTGACCCCTTGTTTTAAAGGTGATCTTCAAATAGGTTTAAGGGGAATAAATCAAGTTTTCAACCCAGAGTCTGCCTTCTCCTAATAAAAAAAAAAAAAAGAAGAAAAAGAAGAAAAGAGGCTTTAAATGTTTCTAACCTTTTTCTTCTTTTCTTCACTTTGGAATAGAAGATTAATTGCATCTCCCAGAGATGTTATTTAATGGCTGTCATTTGGAATAGAAAAGAAGATAGATAAATGGGTCGTGAAGGAGGTGTTTTAAAATTAAACTATACAACCAAGGATTTTATTAGGCAGTTGATGCAAAGGATACTTCTCATTAAAAGGAAAGTCAGGCAACGAGGAAACATGAAAAACAGGGTAATAAATATGACACTTTTTGGCAAGAGTGAGGAAAGGAAATCTTAAGTTTTCAGAGTAGGCTATAGAAGATTACTCATAAGAATTAGCTCACACTTAAAATGTCTCCCTCACGTTGCATGAATGTGAAAGAATTTAGAAAGAAGAAATGCTTTAGAAATGTGTTTGATCCGGGAAAACTCTGTCATTCATACCTTTACATTATGTACATGTGGCTGAAAATTCATCCCTTTCCTGTTTCTGTTGATGTAACTCTGCAAGTGTTAGTTACCTGGTCGTGTCTGATCTTTGGGATCCCATGGATTATAGCCTGCCAGGATCCTCTGTCCATGGAGTTCTC
Source organism: Tragulus kanchil (assembly GCA_022376925.1). NCBI lineage: Eukaryota > Metazoa > Chordata > Mammalia > Artiodactyla > Tragulidae > Tragulus > Tragulus kanchil. The sequence goes on along the minus strand of JAIOJX010000003.1, from coordinate 66,458,753 downwards.
CAGGCGAGAATGCTGGAGTGGGTTGCCATTTGTTTTTCCAGGGACCTTCCCAACCCAGGGATTGAACTGGAGTCTCTTGCACTGTAGGCAGATTCTTTTACCATCTGAGCCATCAGCTCAGCCCTTAAATAATTGAACTCTGAGATGTAAGAGATTAAGTTATGCTCACTGAGATCCGTTCTGAGATAACAGTCTTCCTCAGGTTTTCATAGTGAGAAGCTGGCATTCTCAATTTACACCTGATATTAATGGCTCCTCTTCCCAGATTGTTTGCCTTTCTTGAAAGACCACAATCTTTAAAATCCCATATACTGTCATATTAGATGACTGCCTTCATGTGACTACAATATTTATTAGCTTTGAAATACTATAACTTAGGGACTTACATAAGTACTGCACAGGGAATTCATTTCAAGCCACATTTGACCCCTTGTTTTAAAGGTGATCTTCAAATAGGTTTAAGGGGAATAAATCAAGTTTTCAACCCAGAGTCTGCCTTCTCCTAATAAAAAAAAAAAAAAGAAGAAAAAGAAGAAAAGAGGCTTTAAATGTTTCTAACCTTTTTCTTCTTTTCTTCACTTTGGAATAGAAGATTAATTGCATCTCCCAGAGATGTTATTTAATGGCTGTCATTTGGAATAGAAAAGAAGATAGATAAATGGGTCGTGAAGGAGGTGTTTTAAAATTAAACTATACAACCAAGGATTTTATTAGGCAGTTGATGCAAAGGATACTTCTCATTAAAAGGAAAGTCAGGCAACGAGGAAACATGAAAAACAGGGTAATAAATATGACACTTTTTGGCAAGAGTGAGGAAAGGAAATCTTAAGTTTTCAGAGTAGGCTATAGAAGATTACTCATAAGAATTAGCTCACACTTAAAATGTCTCCCTCACGTTGCATGAATGTGAAAGAATTTAGAAAGAAGAAATGCTTTAGAAATGTGTTTGATCCGGGAAAACTCTGTCATTCATACCTTTACATTATGTACATGTGGCTGAAAATTCATCCCTTTCCTGTTTCTGTTGATGTAACTCTGCAAGTGTTAGTTACCTGGTCGTGTCTGATCTTTGGGATCCCATGGATTATAGCCTGCCAGGATCCTCTGTCCATGGAGTTCTCCAGGCGAGAATGCTGGAGTGGGTTGCCATTTGTTTTTCCAGGGACCTTCCCAACCCAGGGATTGAACTGGAGTCTCTTGCACTGTAGGCAGATTCTTTTACCATCTGAGCCATCAGCTCAGCCCTTAAATAATTGAACTCTGAGATGTAAGAGATTAAGTTATGCTCACTGAGATCCGTTCTGAGATAACAGTCTTCCTCAGGTTTTCATAGTGAGAAGCTGGCATTCTCAATTTAAAACTGATATTAATGGCTCCCTCTTCCCAGATTCCCTCCCATTTCCTTATCATTCTCTCCACACAGTTTCTTCCTCCTGGAAACTGACTCACATGAAACAAGGTGAAAGGGAAGGTTTGAGAAGTAGATACAGCATCCTTTGTGATCTGTGAGCCACCCAGGTCACACAGCCAAAAACCAGTGGGTCACAAATGATCACAAATGTCTTGTCTGATTGTACACTGCCTTTTTTTTTTTTTTTTTGACAGTTCCATCCTAAACTAAAGACCCATCTGAGCTGCTTAAAAGGGCAGGCAACAATAGCTGAGAAATTCACCAGGAACGCCCATTTTACATTGGCTCCTCCATTCTGGGGTGTTCGCCCCACCTCCTTGCTCACTCAGGGTGGCACTTGGACAAGCTGTGATGTCCTCCAGGCCTTTAACCTGTAGCCTTCTTAGCTGTATTTGACCAGTGTCTCCCCAGAGTGACTGCTGACTGTAGAGGGGGCTTTATTGACTGAGGCGACCTCTTCTCTTTGTCAAAAATAGAAACAACGGGACATTTCTTCCTTCCAGCTGCATTGCAGGCTAATGGTAGCGGAGTTGCCGCCCAGCTGAAAATGCAATTGCCTGCGGGACTGATGCGGGAGTGGACCCGGAGAAAAATCAATGACCTAGAAATTGGAGCACCTAGAAATGCATCTCTTCTTTCTGTTAAATCTGTGAAACCTTGTTTCTGTGGCTGAAAATTCATCCCTTTCCTGTTTCGGGAACTCTGCATGTGTCCGTGTCTGATCTTTGGGATCCCATGGATTATAGCCTGCCAGGATCCTCTGTCCATGGAGTTCTCCAGGCGAGAATGCTGGAGTGGGTTGCCATTTGTTTTTCCAGGGACCTTCCCAACCCAGGGATTGAACTGGAGTCTCTTGCACTGTAGGCAGATTCTTTTACCATCTGAGCCATCAGCTCAGCCCTTAAATAATTGAACTCTGAGATGTAAGAGATTAAGTTATGCTCACTGAGATCCGTTCTGAGATAACAGTCTTCCTCAGGTTTTCATAGTGAGAAGCTGGCATTCTCAATTTAAAACTGATATTAATGGCTCCCTCTTCCCAGATTCCCTCCCATTTCCTTATCATTCTCTCCACACAGTTTCTTCCTCCTGGAAACTGACTCACATGAAACAAGGTGAAAGGGAAGGTTTGAGAAGTAGATACAGCATCCTTTGTGATCTGTGAGCCACCCAGGTCACACAGCCAAAAACCAGTGGGTCACAAATGATCACAAATGTCTTGTCTGATTGTACACTGCCTTTTTTTTTTTTTTTTTGACAGTTCCATCCTAAACTAAAGACCCATCTGAGCTGCTTAAAAGGGCAGGCAACAATAGCTGAGAAATTCACCAGGAACGCCCATTTTACATTGGCTCCTCCATTCTGGGGTGTTCGCCCCACCTCCTTGCTCACTCAGGGTGGCACTTGGACAAGCTGTGATGTCCTCCAGGCCTTTAACCTGTAGCCTTCTTAGCTGTATTTGACCAGTGTCTCCCCAGAGTGACTGCTGACTGTAGAGGGGGCTTTATTGACTGAGGCGACCTCTTCTCTTTGTCAAAAATAGAAACAACGGGACATTTCTTCCTTCCAGCTGCATTGCAGGCTAATGGTAGCGGAGTTGCCGCCCAGCTGAAAATGCAATTGCCTGCGGGACTGATGCGGGAGTGGACCCGGAGAAAAATCAATGACCTAGAAATTGGAGCACCTAGAAATGCATCTCTTCTTTCTGTTAAATCTGTGAAACCTTGTTTCTGGGGCTTTAAATCATTTTGATCCTGTTTAATCTCTCAATGAAATACCCTGAATGGCTGTTTTCCCTGCAGCAGTGGAAGATTCAGGAACACTATTGACAGACTATAAAGCTGTCCAGTTGCGGGCAACGTCTGTACTGATTGTGGAAAGACGGAAATAATGTATTTCATCCCCATGTCCCGGAGTGTCTCAGGCTGCTGATCTTCAAAAAGTACCCTCAACACCCATAGGCTTAACTGATTCCCAGAAAACTAATTTCTATGCAGCACTTAATTTAATTTTTCCAGTGGGTCTCCCTGGTGGCACTGTTAGAACACTCTTAGAAAAGAAGCGCTGCTTGTGTGGTAAGGACGAGGGACTTAAAGAGCTTTTGTTTCTTCAGGGTAGGTACTTCTGTATCACCCCAAGAAAATATTCATTCTAAAGCCTGCTGATGGTTAGAACAATATCTAAACCACTGTGGAAAACCGTTGGCTGCTGTGCTCTTAAGTATTTCCTTGGAAGGAAATAAGAACTTTCTTAAGAATCTAGTCAACCTTTTATTATCAGCAGCTTTTCTTTTTCTCCTGATTTTTTTGTGTGCTGCCAAATGCACACATTCTGTTACCTGTTTCTTCCCCGAAGCAGCTGAGTTTTGTCAACCCCTGTGATTGTCCCCTTTCCTTGAAGGCAAACTTTCTAAATTAAATTCCTTCCCGGTGAGACTTTGCTTGGAAGTACATCTGTATCATTATTCTTGAGTACCACTCAGCCCCTTTATAACCCTGTAGCTTCAGCTTGTCATTTCTCATGACAGTCATTCTGTCTGATCACTGTCTTATGCATCAGATCTGAATGTTCATTCCTGGTCTTCTAGTTAAGACTTTTTTCCCCTGGGTTTCCCTGCTGAATTGTTTTTCTCCTTGAGGTGATAGTGCAGGCTCAAAGATGCTTTTGTTTGGAAAACTTGCTCCCCAGTTTGGCCGAGTCTTTTTTTTTTTTGCCTCAAGACATGAAACCAATGATCCCTAAGTACCATTTCCTTCATGTCAACATAGGTTTGGGTGTCTTTTCTCAAGGAAGAGATTTAGCTGATTATTCCTCAATTGCAGGAACTTCTTCCTGGTGGAATATCTCTGTTCCCAGTTAAACTTAATGTCCTCTCTACAGAGTATTTACATGAGGGTAGATGACTTTCTGGGCTTTCCAGGTGGCTCAGTGGTAAAGAATCTCTCCTGCATTGGCAGGAGATTTGGGAGAAATGAATTTGATCCCTGAGCTGGGAAGATTCCCTAGAGGAGGAAATGGCCACCCACTCCAGTATTCTTGCCTGGAGAATCCCATGGACAGAGGAGCCTGGCGGGCTATAGTCCACAGGGCTGCAGAGGGTCGGACATGACTGAACATGTGTGTGTGCATGACTTTCTGGAAACTTCTTTTGTACATGAGCCCTTCCCTCCACCAAGAACCCACCCCTTCTGCTTTAAAGGACAAGTGATGATCTGACCAGGAATGGCCCACCTCACACAGTGCCCATCTTCTCAATTGTACCATGGATATTTTGCAGTGTCTTTAAACCTCTATTTTAAATGAGTACCCCAGGGTACTCATTAAAAGTAGAAATTCCCAGGGCTTCCCTTGTGGCTCAGTGAATAAGAACCCGTCTGCCAATGCAGGAGAAACAGGTTCGAGCCCTGATCCGGGAAGATCCCACATACCGCAGAGGAGCTAAACTCACACATCAACAAAGACCCAGCACAGCCAAAAATAAATAAATAAAAGTTAAAAAAAAAAAAAAAGAAATTCCCAGGTCCTTGTCGCAGACTTAATGCATCAAAACATCTGGGAAAGGAATTTGGGAGCTTGTGTGTTCAACCGTTACCTCCAGGTGATTCTTGTCATAGGAAAGGCTAGAAACACAGTATGATATTGCCCTCTCAGGAAGATGCTGGACTGTGTATCTTACTTGATTCCTTTCTTGACTTACTCATGACTATTTATTGTCATCTATGACCCTGTTTCTTAAAGCAGTGCCTTTGTAGTCATCATAGTCAGCTTGTCCAAGATACAAATGCCTGACCTTGCAGATCAGAATATCTAGGGACTGAACCCAGGGAACCTGTCGTTTGTTCACATGGTCCCTTAGATCAGAATCACTGCTCTAAGGGCATCTCTCCATTGTTCTAAGGAGGTTCTTCTCAAACTTTCATGTGGGTACAGCTTACTAGGAATATTGATAAAATGCACCTTCTGAGTTGGCAGGTCTGGGGTGGGACCTGAGATGCTACAAGCTCTCAGGTGATGTTGAGGCTGCTGGTCCATGGACTACGTTAGCACAAGATGCTAGAGAAGTTCCCAGAGCAAAATGGCCTGAACTGTTGGACAGCACAGAGCCCGTGTCTCTTTTATTGGGAAAAGAGTGACCCCATGTAAACTGTGACTAGTCTTGATTTCATGGACAGAGGAGCCTGGCGGGCTATAGTCCACAGGGCTGCAGAGGGTCGGACATGACTGAACATGTGTGTGCATGACTTTCTGGAAACTTCTTTTGTACATGAGCCCTTCCCTCCACCAAGAACCCACCCCTTCTGCTTTAAAGGACAAGTGATGATCTGACCAGGAATGGCCCACCTCACACAGTGCCCATCTTCTCAATTGTACCATGGATATTTTGCAGTGTCTTTAAACCTCTATTTTAAATGAGTACCCCAGGGTACTCATTAAAAGTAGAAATTCCCAGGGCTTCCCTTGTGGCTCAGTGAATAAGAACCCGTCTGCCAATGCAGGAGAAACAGGTTCGAGCCCTGATCCGGGAAGATCCCACATACCGCAGAGGAGCTAAACTCACACATCAACAAAGACCCAGCACAGCCAAAAATAAATAAATAAAATTTAAAAAAAAAGAAATTCCCAGGTCCTTGTCGCAGACTTAATGCATCAAAACATCTGGGAAAGGAATTTGGGAGCTTGTGTGTTCAACCGTTACCTCCAGGTGATTCTTGTCATAGGAAAGGCTAGAAACACAGTATGATATTGCCCTCTCAGGAAGATGCTGGACTGTGTATCTTACTTGATTCCTTTCTTGACTTACTCATGACTATTTATTGTCATCTATGACCCTGTTTCTTAAAGCAGTGCCTTTGTAGTCATCATAGTCAGCTTGTCCAAGATACAAATGCCTGACCTTGCAGATCAGAATATCTAGGGACTGAACCCAGGGAACCTGTCGTTTGTTCACATGGTCCCTTAGATCAGAATCACTGCTCTAAGGGCATCTCTCCATTGTTCTAAGGAGGTTCTTCTCAAACTTTCATGTGGGTACAGCTTACTAGGAATATTGATAAAATGCACCTTCTGAGTTGGCAGGTCTGGGGTGGGACCTGAGATGCTACAAGCTCTCAGGTGATGTTGAGGCTGCTGGTCCATGGACTACGTTAGCACAAGATGCTAGAGAAGTTCCCAGAGCAAAATGGCCTGAACTGTTGGACAGCACAGAGCCCGTGTCTCTCTTTTATTGGGAAAAGAGTGACCCCATGTAAACTGTGACTAGTCTTGATTTCATTAAGAGGGCACGGGACGGTTCAGAACAGACTGTCACCCATTGTGAAGGGCACACCAGGCGTTCTCAGCTGTCGTCACTGTGGGCTGCCCTGTGGCCCCACACCGTTCCTTTCCCAGGGAGCCCCATCGAGACCTTCTGAACCCTGAACCACTGGGGCCTGGGCTGGACCCACTGCACCAAAGATGCGGTCCCACTGGACCACTAATTTCTGCGGGAGTGGGATAAAGTCAGGAGCCTCACTCAAGACTAGAGCTATGAAATTTTATTTTGGTTCCCACTTCCATGCCTTTTGTTTGTTTCTTTTTCTTTTCTCTAGGAGAAATTTGCACCCACTTCTTTCCTTTTGGTTCTTTGGTAATTTATCTGTTTCTTACCTATCTTTCAGATCATTTCCAGCTTGTAACTAATGATAACCAGGTGGTCGTGAGTTGTTAGTAAATGCGAACTCTTGTTCTTCTTCCAAAGTCGGCTTTTGGCAGAGCCTAAGGGTGACAGTTTGTTGTTTCTGAAAATTTGAGCTGGGACCCGATCTAAGTAGGATGGATATTTGTTGTTTTTTTCAAGGTGATTTATGCTGCTAATCTCTCTTCTCAGACTGTTAGCTTAATGCTTTGTTCCAGCTGCCACATTGCACGATTACTTCAAATGCCGAGCCTCTGGGTTTTCTTTGGTGATTTTTCTTATCTATAGACCAGAGAAAGGCATCTCTCCATTGTTCATCATAGTCAGCTTGTCCAAGATACAAATGCCTTCTGTCTAGGGACTGAACCCAGAACCTGTCGTTTGTTCACATGGTCCCTTAGATCAGAATCACTGCTCTAAGGGCATCTCTCCATTGTTCTAAGGAGGTTCTTCTCAAACTTTCATGTGGGTACAGCTTACTAGGAATATTGATAAAATGCACCTTCTGAGTTGGCAGGTCTGGGGTGGGACCTGAGATGCTACAAGCTCTCAGGTGATGTTGAGGCTGCTGGTCCATGGACTACGTTAGCACAAGATGCTAGAGAAGTTCCCAGAGCAAAATGGCCTGAACTGTTGGACAGCACAGAGCCCGTGTCTCTCTTTTATTGGGAAAAGAGTGACCCCATGTAAACTGTGACTAGTCTTGATTTCATTAAGAGGGCACGGGACGGTTCAGAACAGACTGTCACCCATTGTGAAGGGCACACCAGGCGTTCTCAGCTGTCGTCACTGTGGGCTGCCCTGTGGCCCCACACCGTTCCTTTCCCAGGGAGCCCCATCGAGACCTTCTGAACCCTGAACCACTGGGGCCTGGGCTGGACCCACTGCACCAAAGATGCGGTCCCACTGGACCACTAATTTCTGCGGGAGTGGGATAAAGTCAGGAGCCTCACTCAAGACTAGAGCTATGAAATTTTATTTTGGTTCCCACTTCCATGCCTTTTGTTTGTTTCTTTTTCTTTTCTCTAGGAGAAATTTGCACCCACTTCTTTCCTTTTGGTTCTTTGGTAATTTATCTGTTTCTTACCTATCTTTCAGATCATTTCCAGCTTGTAACTAATGATAACCAGGTGGTCGTGAGTTGTTAGTAAATGCGAACTCTTGTTCTTCTTCCAAAGTCGGCTTTTGGCAGAGCCTAAGGGTGACAGTTTGTTGTTTCTGAAAATTTGAGCTGGGACCCGATCTAAGTAGGATGGATATTTGTTGTTTTTTTCAAGGTGATTTATGCTGCTAATCTCTCTTCTCAGACTGTTAGCTTAATGCTTTGTTCCAGCTGCCACATTGCACGATTACTTCAAATGCCGAGCCTCTGGGTTTTCTTTGGTGATTTTTCTTATCTATAGACCAGAGAAAGGCAAAGGGTTTCTGACTTATGGACTCATACCATCAGGATCACCTGGGCATTTTTTGTTTGTTTGTTTAATGCCTGTCTCTAGTGATTCTAGTTCATTTAGTCAAAAGGACGACACGATCCTGCCTTTGTAAAGAGTGGGGACGTCTGTCCTGTATCCTGAAGGGGGCCACAGGCCTTGGTTAGCTCCTGGTCTCTCCTGCCTCTGGCACATGAAGCCACCACGTTGTGCAGGCCGGTCAGGAGGTCACAGAGCACACCTAACAGAGATCCCACAAGCTGGGGGTGTCCCGCCCCTGCCTCCCACCCAGTCCACCCTCAAGCTTTGTGAACTGGATCACTATTGCATCTCCAGTCATTCTTATTACCTGCATCCTGGTCCAAGCCACAACCCTTCCTCATCTAGATGAGCCCCCAGGTGATCTTCCAGCCTCGCGGACCGGAATACATCAGTGCCTTTAGTTAAACCTCTCCCATAAATTCCCATCTTGCTTAGAGGTAAAGCTCTCTCCTTTAGTCTTCCCAATGCTGACTCAGTCTGGCCCCCACCTCCCTCTTCCTCCGTTCTACCCTGGCTGGTCTCTGCCTGTGTTCAGAGCTCACCTTCAGTGTCCTCTACTCCCGGAGGCCTCCTCTGGCCACCCTCTGTCACAGCATCCTTTCCCTCCTTGGGAGAGAAGTTAGAAAATCTGCTCTCGTTCTTGTTTTTATTTTTTTAAGGGCCGTTTCATCTTCTATGGTATAAACCCCATCAGAGCATGTATCCTGCCTCCTGATTTACTGCTGCATTCTGGAACCTCCACAGCAGGAACTTGGTAAATATTTGCAAAATAGGTGAATTTAAGCTGAACAGGGAAAGCTGACCAGAAGTGAGACAGCACAAGGGTGGAGTTGTTCTTTGTGCAGGAGTCAGTGTTCTCTCAAGCCCAGAGGCAGGAAGACAGTGCTTGTCAGAGACTGAAATAGTGTGTACAAAAAGGAAGGAGCTGAGGACAGGAAAGCTTGAAACCAAAGTAAGTGTTTTTTGTTCCAGATTACTTAATGCCGAGCCTCTGGGTTTCTTTGGTGATTTTTCTTATCTATAGACCAGAGAAGGGCGAAGGGGTTCTGGCTGATGGACTCATACCATCAGGATCACCTGGGCACTGTTTGTTTGTTTGTTTAATGCCTGTCTCTAGTGATTCTAGTTCATTTAGTCAAAAGGACGACACGATCCTGCCTTTGTAAAGAGTGGGGACGTCTGTCCTGTATCCTGAAGGGGGCCACAGGCCTTGGTTAGCTCCTGGTCTCTCCTGCCTCTGGCACATGAAGCCACCACGTTGTGCAGGCCGGTCAGGAGGTCACAGAGCACACCTAACAGAGATCCCACAAGCTGGGGGTGTCCCGCCCCTGCCTCCCACCCAGTCCACCCTCAAGCTTTGTGAACTGGATCACTATTGCATCTCCAGTCATTCTTATTACCTGCATCCTGGTCCAAGCCACAACCCTTCCTCATCTAGATGAGCCCCCAGGTGATCTTCCAGCCTCGGACCGGAATACATCAGTGCCTTTAGTTAAACCTCTCCCATAAATTCCCATCTTGCTTAGAGGTAAAGCTCTCTCCTTTAGTCTTCCCAATGCTGACTCAGTCTGGCCCCCACCTCCCTCTTCCTCCGTTCTACCCTGGCTGGTCTCTGCCTGTGTTCAGAGCTCACCTTCAGTGTCCTCTACTCCCGGAGGCCTCCTCTGGCCACCCTCTGTCACAGCATCCTTTCCCTCCTTGGGAGAGAAGTTAGAAAATCTGCTCTCGTTCTTGTTTTTATTTTTTTAAGGGCCGTTTCATCTTCTATGGTATAAACCCCATCAGAGCATGTATCCTGCCTCCTGATTTACTGCTGCATTCTGGAACCTCCACAGCAGGAACTTGGTAAATATTTGCAAAATAGGTGAATTTAAGCTGAACAGGGAAAGCTGACCAGAAGTGAGACAGCACAAGGGTGGAGTTGTTCTTTGTGCAGGGAGTCAGTGTTCTCTCAAGCCCAGAGGCAGGAAGACAGTGCTTGTCAGAGACTGAAATAGTGTGTACAGAGGAAGGAGGAGAGAGGAGCTGAGGTGCACAGGGACCTTACAGGCTGTGCTAAACATGTTCTCAAAGGGTAGCAGTGTGTCCTAGAAGGGCTTTAAGCTGGGGAGTAACGGCAGGATCCTGACAGACATTTTCAGGAAAGACTTGTCCTAAAGTTACGTCGCACACACTGTGGTAGGTTGACTGCCACCCAGGATGCAAACGTGTAAATGGTGCCTTACTTAGGAAAAGCTTCTCTGCAGATATAATTAAGTGAAGGGTCTGGAAATGAGGAGATGAACTTAAATCACCCAGGTGAGCCTGAAATACCATCACAAAATATCCAGCTAAGAAGGAGGCAAAAGCAGGTAACCCCGACACACTGAGGGGAAGTCCATGTGAAGATGCAGGTAGAGATCTCTGTGAGGCAGCCACAAGCCAGGGAATGCCAGGAGCCACCAGAAGGGGGAAGAGGCAAGAAAGTGATCCTTTCCTAGAGCCCTTGAAAGGGACTCGGTAACACCTTGATTCCAGATTTCTTCCATTTTCCAAACTATCAACTAAGAAGCCACGAATGTGTCAAGGCTCCATGTCACTGTGTTCTCAAAGACACAAAGCAGTGGATGCTGATCTGATTTTAACAAACAACTGGAAGACTTACGACATTGCCAGTCACACTGTCTTCACGGCAGTGGATGCACAGACACCCCAAAGCGCGAATTCACGTTGGCGCCATCTATGGAAAGAATGTGCAGAATGCATTGCTTAGGGCCCGGGGCAAGTGGTTGGCGATGGCTTCGGTTAACACCCTCCGGGAAGAACTGAGGAACTGATGGAAGACAGTTGGGAACATCACTAATGAAGAGAGCCAGAAGTGGTTCTCAGCCAGGGGCTGTGCCCCCCAGGGGACATCTGGCAACGTGTGGAGACATTTTTCTGGTCATCGCAACTAGAGAAGTGCTGCTGGTGTCTCGTGGGTAGACAGCAGGGAGTCCCCAGGTGCTTGGCACTGAACAGCAGGCAGAGCTGATGCAGGAAAAAGGAAGGGACCAGATCAGCATCAGGAAAGGGCGATCTTGTGCCACGCGGCCCACAGCAGCCTCTCCTATCCAGGGTTTGGAAGCCTCCCTGGTTTTCTCTTTTTCCCCAGGGCTGACGCTTAGAGACGGCACAAAGGGCAGGCTGGGACCATGTGGAGGAAAACACTCGGGGTGACAGACATAAGGCAAGCAGGTACCTGGGCTACCGGGCCATCTTGAAGAGCAGTCTCCTAGGCCACCAGAGAACACTTAGCTGTTACACAGGGAAAAGTAACTTTTGACTCTCAGGAGAAAAGAACATATTTGGGGAAGAGAATCCCTTGCACTGTTAAAACTGCATCTGAGTGGAGACTCCGGAGATGTCAGGATGGAGCATGCCAGCGCCAGGAAGCCCCAGCAGGTGTCACAGGAAGGGCCAGTGCCCCGCCAGCACGTGCCTCCAGAGCCAGCAGCCACGCCACATCACGCGGGAACACGTGGGTGCCATCTGGAGGCCTGAGCTGGGCCCACTCTGCAGGTTGCGGTGGGCCAGTCTAAGTGCTGGGTTTAGACACACAGAGCTCTATCTTTAGAAGGTACTTTAAAAAAAAAAAAAAATCTCAGTTTCTGGGACGTTATTCTCCAGCGCCTTTGCTTCCAGCCCAACTGCTACAGACTTTATTTTTAAAAAACTATGGTTTAGGGCGTTTCGATCTCCACTGTTTTCATGCCAGACCTGCTGCATTTGGAGCTTAGGAAAGAAATGCTGATTGCAAACCCCCACCCCCATCCCCCATCAGGAGGGACGGGAGTGTGGCTTCAGCTTCAGAACCAAAAAGAGAATGGACCTCAGTCCTTATCAGAGCCTTCAGGGAGCCAACCATGAAGATGCCACAGACCCGCCCTTCCCGCAGGGGCTACTTGTGTGGAATTGTTTGTTTTTTTGGCCTTGCTGCGAGGCTTTCAACTGTCTTAGTTCCTCTACCAGGGACTGAGTCCAGGCCCTGTGGAATCCTAACCACTAGATGGCCAGAGAATTCCCAGGAGCCTACATTTGAATTCTCCCAAAACACTGCCCTGAAGTGTGAAAATCATCGTGTTTCTGTAGGAAGTAAACTTGAGCCATCAGTCTTACCAGGACTGGTCTTTCAGCGCACCCACAGACAGGCTGGAGGCTCAACCTGATGGTCAAAGCTTCAAAAGCCGGGAGCCTGAGCCAGAAGGTGGCAAATCCCCCAGGCACTGGAGGTGCACCAGAAGCAGCTGGCCAGCCCCTTCCTGAGACAGGAGAGGAGATATTCATGAATCGAGGAGAGGGTTGAGTGGGAAACCATTTATAACCTTAATATTTTCAGAGGGGTCGTTCCAACCCAGCGCATCTGAACATGTCAGAACGACTTTGGTTGGACAGAGAGTCAGATTGCAAGTTCTCTCTTTTGGTCACCGAGCTAGAGCTCATCCGGCTCCCTGACTCTCTTGCATGTACCCACGGAGAGGAATACTGTTCCATTGGTAGGCCTCATACTTTTGCCACGTTAGGGGGAAGCTCATCTTTGTTATCGAAATGGAGAAGAAAGCACAGAGCATCTGCTGCTGCTAACAGGTGCTTCGAGGTGAATGTGGCCTTCTCATGACTAGCTCCAGACAACTGAACGTAGCATAGTGGTCATGGAGAAGTCTCTGCCTGATAGTGGTTTCATTCTGCTGGCTTTAAAAAGAGATGAGAGGAGATTTCTCGTTTAAAGGATTTTCTTTACCCAGCTGCAGCATGTCCTAGGCACGGAGGGCTCGATGCTGGTGGGCTCATGCTAGTGAATGCGTGACCCCTCTCTGCTGTGAGAGCTCAGGTGGGCTGCTGGTGCTGGCGGTGGAGTTCTGGAATTGCTCCTGTTCTTTAGCACCTTTTGTTCCGCAGCTGTCTGTACTCCCAACTGTCTCTGAGTTGGGGGAGAATCTGCCTATGTGGGGGGCTCTCATGCTCCTGGGAACAGGGCCAAAGAGTATATTACTTCTCCAGCTTCCTCCCTCTACATCTGCATTCCAGGCTGTGTCTAGAGCTGGCCATCACAGATTGCCTGTTTCTTGAGTTGGGGTCCAGAGTGAAGGTGGGACATGTTTCTATCTTACCAAATTCTGAGAACATCTGTAAAGCTGACATTAGTACAGACCGTATGGAGCATGACATTCACAGAGCTGTGATGATGGGGGCTTTCTGAAGCAGAGATTGAATCAGACCTTGTTTGCTTTATTTGCTGGCTATGGGAGGTCCAGTCACCAGAGACCCAGTTAATAGATCTCATCTGATTTTCCGGCTTAGGCAGGATGCGGCCACCAGAGGCAAGAGAAAAGATTGTCCTGAAGCTTTTTTCAAGTGGCTTACCTATCGTCCTTTAGTCTCAACCTCCTTAAGAAGTGCCCGGGGCCAAAAGAAATGTGGCCCTTTTAACAGGAGGATGCCAGAAATGTCAGAATGAAGTGACTGACCCCAAAGGGAAATGACCCCAGAAGGGAGGGGAGCAGGGAGGCTGTTCTTTGCTTCCCTGCCATACACTGTGAAAATGTCCCTTGTGAGAGCCAATGAGGTTTTCTACTTTACTGGTCTTTTATATCACATCATTCATAGTGTTTCCCAACTGTGGTTTTAAGCTGACAGAGATTTTGGCATTCTCTCCAAAGTCGTGAAGCATTTATCCTTCTCCACGTCATCTTTTACCATCATAAAATAGCATTCCCATTTAAATTAATGAACATACTTAAAATCTAAACATTAATGGAAAAGATGATTGGAGTCCTCTGTGTGTGTGTGTGTGTTTCCTCATTTATGGCTTGGTTCTGCAAGTTTATTCAGTTGGTTTTATTTTGACCCTGGGGGGCGAGGGTGGGGGAAAACGCAGTTACCATCATTGTTTTGTGTATGTTTTCTGTTATCCATCCCTAGCCTTTCAGGATTATCCTAATCCCCCATATGACTCACGAAGTTTCACTGTTATCCAGAACGCAGGTGGTCTGAGATGTGTAACACTTGTAATTATCTTTTGGACTCCATGATCTCCCAAGCATTTATTTCCTATGATTCTACTTCTGAAACAGAGTTCATTATTTGTTTTTTTTTTTTTTTCTTTCTAATGCCATAAGCATCTTGATAGAATCACAGCTTTAGAATTTAAATTTTAATTTACTGTTGATATGAGAACAGGTTGTCTGCCATCCTTCCCATTATCCACCACCACCACCCTTGTCCGTCTGTCCCGACCATGGTCACTGGTAATTTTCTAGACTTTCCTCACAGTGGAATAGCCTATGAGGCCACTGCATCGAGCATCTGAGAGACTTGGATTCTGTTGCAAGTTATTTAGCCTCACAGAGTCTTATTTTCCTTAGCTGTCAAATGAGAGGCTACAGCAGTCTAGTGAACAGTTGAGAGTTCACACAAGTAGTAACAAGACTGGTAACAACATGGGCCAGTATTTACTGAGCAGCTATTATGTGCTTTTACATATGCCAGGACCAGGTGGTACCCAAGGGAGTAGGGGATGTGGAGGCAGATGAATCAATGAATACTTTGGATGGGTTAATCATATGGTGAAAAGTAAGTTCAGGAGAAGCCATAGAAGCTGGAGAAGCATGGCATGAGTCCCCAAGGGTTTTTCAATACCCCTAAAGTCAAATAGAATGCCTACTTTTGCTCTGGAAAGACTGAGCTGCCTGATGAGAATACCTCGTTTCTTTCTGGTGGCTGGAAGGATGTCAGCTTAGTGTGGTAATGATGGCTATGTTCTGCTGCTTCAGAGGCCGGGTTGGTAGGTGGAGCCCAGAACTAGCAATTCTGGCACCTGTGGCAAACGGCATGGAACAGACCCTAAAATCAACTCTTTAATTCACTTTGCGCCTCACAGATGGGTGTTCTCACCAGTGTGCACCATCTGGTAGCTTTCTATTTTAACCATCCATTCCTGCTAACTAGATGCTGGACTTTTTAAATGATTATTTTAAATGTGTGCGACCTCTAAATGTTCGTGACCCAGGACAGAAAGGCCTGGTCATTCTGCCCTCGCTGTAGTCCTGGTTTTGATTTACAGTGAGAAATGGATTATTATGGCATGCAGTTTGTTCCATAAGCCAACATTTTTCAAACATGAGGTCCACAAAACGAAAATGAACAGAAGAGAGTCCTCGCTGGTGTAGAGAGTCCATGCTGCACTACCAGGTGGTCAGTGCTTCTAGTTCCAAAGTCGTGTGTGTTCTCCACCGTGCCTGCTGAGCTCCGTGCCTGGCACGGAGCGGACGCCTGGGACAAATGTCACTGGACGCAGGCCAGTGGACAGGCAGTGCGACAGCCATCCAATCTGGTTATGAACATACTTCTGAAAGGCCCGACCGATGTCTGCCGGCTAGGACAAATTCCAGGAGGTGTTGTCGGTTTTATGGACAGAGCCGTGAGCCAAGTGGATACCCTTGTCACATGATGCAACGATCTGTTTTGTGAATTTTCATATGGCTTCCCTAGTGGCTCAGACAGTAAAGAATCTGCCCACAGTGTGGGAGATTGGGTTCGATTCCTGATCGGGAAGATCGCCTGGAGAAGGGAATGATGGCCCACTCCAGTCTTCTTGCCTGGAGAATCCCATGGACAGGGGAGCCTGGAGGGCTATAGTCCACAGGGTTGCAAAGAGGTGGGCACAACTGAATGACTAACACAGTCACTTTCTTAAACAATCATAGTGTACATATTTTAAAAACATATATACATTTTAAATTATATTTTTTCTTCTTTTTTTATGACTATTTTCATCTTACTTTTTGCTTTTACAGAGTTTTGTTGTTTACAGATATGTATAATCCCAGATTAGTCATATGTATATCCCTGAGCCCTCCTTCCTCCACCCCCTCCCAGGTCCCCCATCACACCCCTCCAGGCCGTGGCACAGACCCCCTGCAGGATCCCCTATTCCCACAGCGCGATGACAATAACGGCATGGAACAGACCCTAAAATCAACTCTTTAATTCACTTTGCGCCTCACAGATGGGTGTTCTCACCAGTGTGCACCATCTGGTAGCTTTCTATTTTAACCATCCATTCCTGCTAACTAGATGCTGGACTTTTTAAATGATTATTTTAAATGTGTGCGACCTCTAAATGTTCGTGACCCAGGACAGAAAGGCCTGGTCATTCTGCCCTCGCTGTAGTCCTGGTTTTGATTTACAGTGAGAAATGGATTATTATGGCATGCAGTTTGTTCCATAAGCCAACATTTTTCAAACATGAGGTCCACAAAACGAAAATGAACAGAAGAGAGTCCTCGCTGGTGTAGAGAGTCCATGCTGCACTACCAGGTGGTCAGTGCTTCTAGTTCCAAAGTCGTGTGTGTTCTCCACCGTGCCTGCTGAGCTCCGTGCCTGGCACGGAGCGGACGCCTGGGACAAATGTCACTGGACGCAGGCCAGTGGACAGGCAGTGCGACAGCCATCCAATCTGGTTATGAACATACTTCTGAAAGGCCCGACCGATGTCTGCCGGCTAGGACAAATTCCAGGAGGTGTTGTCGGTTTTATGGACAGAGCCGTGAGCCAAGTGGATACCCTTGTCACATGATGCAACGATCTGTTTTGTGAATTTTCATATGGCTTCCCTAGTGGCTCAGACAGTAAAGAATCTGCCCACAGTGTGGGAGATTGGGTTCGATTCCTGATCGGGAAGATCGCCTGGAGAAGGGAATGATGGCCCACTCCAGTCTTCTTGCCTGGAGAATCCCATGGACAGGGGAGCCTGGAGGGCTATAGTCCACAGGGTTGCAAAGAGGTGGGCACAACTGAATGACTAACACAGTCACTTTCTTAAACAATCATAGTGTACATATTTTAAAAACATATATACATTTTAAATTATATTTTTTCTTCTTTTTTTATGACTATTTTCATCTTACTTTTTGCTTTTACAGAGTTTTGTTGTTTACAGATATGTATAATCCCAGATTAGTCATATGTATATCCCTGAGCCCTCCTTCCTCCACCCCCTCCCAGGTCCCCCATCACACCCCTCCAGGCCGTGGCACAGACCCCCTGCAGGATCCCCTATTCCCACAGCGCGATGACAATAGCTATCTGTTGTCAATAGCTAGCTGTCTATTGTATATTAAATATTGTATTTTTAAATATATATCTTAAAATAAGACCCGACTGCTCTGGGTTTTAATTGCAGCATGGGGGATCTCATTCCCTGATCAGGGAGTGAACCCGGGCCCCCTGCAATGGGAGCCTGGAGTCCCAGTTCTGCGAATTAAAACAGACCCTCTCTCAGGCACTTCATAGGGTGGTTCTGATCGTGTCTTCTGATGTTAAGTGTCTCGTTTCTACCTTTTAATGTGTGCTGATGTGTTCCCACGTATAGCTTCTTCTGTTTCTCTTTGTTTAAGCGGTGGGTCTCTCCCGCAGGGCCGTGTGACCCGCCCGGAGCAGCCGCTGGAGGTGGTAGTCGGAGGCGGGTGGCTGGGCGGCATGGAAACGAAATCCCCGTGGATACAGAGGGACAGCACCATTTAGCGTGATGTCTGCGATGTCCGCGGTGCCCTTTCTGACTTTTGTCGTGGTTCTGATGTCACAGACACGTGCTGGGCTGGCAGGAGCATGTGGGACTGAGGGTGGCTGTGTGTGCCTATTTGCAGGTTTGTTGCACATTTCGAATGGCACGTGACGCGCCCCTCTATTGACGTGCGGCCTTTCTTCTCTCCGCAGAATGTCGAGTGGTCAAGTCCACGTCGTACACCAAGATCGCGTCGTCGTCCCGCAGGAGCACCACGAAGAGCCCAGGGCCCTCCCGGCGCAGCAAGTCCCCGGCATCCACCAGCTCAGGTAAGGCCGCGGGGAGCCCGGAGCCGCTGCTCTGTGTCTGACGCACATGAGCAGAGCGGGTGTGAAAGCCCAGAGTGTGAGGTTTCGACAGAGTGTAGATTCTGGTTTGTATTTTTAGAGCGTGGTAAGGTAGGGGAACAGATTTGCTAGAGTCTAGCAGGTTGGCTATAAGAAGCAGCATCGGGTTCAAAGAAAACTTGACAAAAAAGATTCAGAAAACCTAGACCTGCCCACAAACAGAAGTGCACTCCCAACTTGCGTCGTTTCCACACACATAGTATATTTTTTAGGCTAAGGGCCCCCGACTTCAAAAGCCTCCAGGAGAGCTTCTGTTCCGCGTGGGACTGGCTGGTGAGGACGCTGTGGTTTGAGTTCACTGAGCCTCGGTTGTGCGTGCTTTTACTGGGGCCCCAGCGCTGCTTTGGGGCCGAAGTAACTACAGCAACTCTGGGCCTGGGTCCCCTCTGTTTCGGGCTCTAGCACTGGTGATGGAGCAAGATGTGGTCTCACAGGATGAGTGCCTTGGCTCCACCATTTCCTTCTTGGGTCTGAAAACTGATATGAGTTAGTGTGTGTAAGATCTATTTGACGGTGGTAGGTAATTATTTACTAAAATGCTATAAAACTGTTGAATGTGAATTATTAAATGACCGGTACATCAGAGTGTTTAAGCGGTGGGTCTCTCCCGCAGGGCCGTGTGACCCGCCCGGAGCAGCCGCTGGAGGTGGTAGTCGGAGGCGGGTGGCTGGGCGGCATGGAAACGAAATCCCCGTGGATACAGAGGGACAGCACCATTTAGCGTGATGTCTGCGATGTCCGCGGTGCCCTTTCTGACTTTTGTCGTGGTTCTGATGTCACAGACACGTGCTGGGCTGGCAGGAGCATGTGGGACTGAGGGTGGCTGTGTGTGCCTATTTGCAGGTTTGTTGCACATTTCGAATGGCACGTGACGCGCCCCTCTATTGACGTGCGGCCTTTCTTCTCTCCGCAGAATGTCGAGTGGTCAAGTCCACGTCGTACACCAAGATCGCGTCGTCGTCCCGCAGGAGCACCACGAAGAGCCCAGGGCCCTCCCGGCGCAGCAAGTCCCCGGCATCCACCAGCTCAGGTAAGGCCGCGGGGAGCCCGGAGCCGCTGCTCTGTGTCTGACGCACATGAGCAGAGCGGGTGTGAAAGCCCAGAGTGTGAGGTTTCGACAGAGTGTAGATTCTGGTTTGTATTTTTAGAGCGTGGTAAGGTAGGGGAACAGATTTGCTAGAGTCTAGCAGGTTGGCTATAAGAAGCAGCATCGGGTTCAAAGAAAACTTGACAAAAAAGATTCAGAAAACCTAGACCTGCCCACAAACAGAAGTGCACTCCCAACTTGCGTCGTTTCCACACACATAGTATATTTTTTAGGCTAAGGGCCCCCGACTTCAAAAGCCTCCAGGAGAGCTTCTGTTCCGCGTGGGACTGGCTGGTGAGGACGCTGTGGTTTGAGTTCACTGAGCCTCGGTTGTGCGTGCTTTTACTGGGGCCCCAGCGCTGCTTTGGGGCCGAAGTAACTACAGCAACTCTGGGCCTGGGTCCCCTCTGTTTCGGGCTCTAGCACTGGTGATGGAGCAAGATGTGGTCTCACAGGATGAGTGCCTTGGCTCCACCATTTCCTTCTTGGGTCTGAAAACTGATATGAGTTAGTGTGTGTAAGATCTATTTGACGGTGGTAGGTAATTATTTACTAAAATGCTATAAAACTGTTGAATGTGAATTATTAAATGACCGGTACATCAGAGTGATCATCATTTGATTTCAGGAAGGCAGGCAGAGAAGCTCTTATAAATAGACCAAGACCTCTGGAGCCTACATCAAGGGCTTCTTATATACTCAGTGACGTGGTCCCAGAGGACGATGAGAAGATTTCTGGGCTGGGGCGACAGGGCCCGCCTCTGGCACCCCTGCCCAGTGTGAGTTATACCCTCCCTGTTTAACAGTGGAGATGCTGTCATCTCTTTGTCCTAAGTAAAACTGAAGCTAGAGCTTCCCCTCTGAGCCTTAGAAGGAGGGACTCTTAGTAGGCTGGGGAGCTGGGCCACCTTGTTTCTCTAAGAGCTGCCTTGCCCTGGGGGCTCTACTGATCACTCCTCTTCCCCAGCAGGTCTGCAAAGACCTTCTCAATCTGTGAGCGGAAGTCTGCTCTTGGTTGCAAGGGTTAAAGATGTCATCTCCCCCACCGCATGGCTTACCTCATCACCAGTCAGGGAACAAGTCTCAGAAAGCAGCTGGCCCTTGAGAGAGGCACAATGGGTCTTGCCTAGTTTCAGGTGGACTCAAAATGCCCTTACTGTGATGTAAGCCCACCTAGGCTGGACGGAACACTGGTGTGAGACTTTGCTAAAGAGTAAACTAATGAGTCTCTAAAGTCCGAGTATAGACTAGTTTAAAGAGTCATTTGGGAAACTTGGTAAAGTTTGCCATTCTTACCCCAAACGCTCTAGATTCTAAGGACAGAAGCCTGTTTTAACCAGTATTCCAGGCAGTTCTGATCCGGTAACCCCAGTCCCAGATTTAGGGCGGCAGATGGTAAGGAAGTGGCTTTCAGCGTGTGGTTGCTGGGCCAACCAGCATCACCGCCCTGAGCTGGGGCCCAGGAGTCTGGATTCTCACAAGCCTTCCAGGTTTTTCTGATGCTCGCCTGAGTTTAAGCACCCCTGGACTGGGGGTAACGAAACGAGAAATATATAGGGGAAGTCCCCGACTCTGGACCTTCAAGGGTGGAAGACAAGGCTGAGTAGTATGAATCTATTTGACGGTGGTAGGTAATTATTTACTAAAATGCTATAAAACTGTTGAATGTGAATTATTAAATGACCGGTACATCAGAGTGATCATCATTTGATTTCAGGAAGGCAGGCAGAGAAGCTCTTATAAATAGACCAAGACCTCTGGAGCCTACATCAAGGGCTTCTTATATACTCAGTGACGTGGTCCCAGAGGACGATGAGAAGATTTCTGGGCTGGGGCGACAGGGCCCGCCTCTGGCACCCCTGCCCAGTGTGAGTTATACCCTCCCTGTTTAACAGTGGAGATGCTGTCATCTCTTTGTCCTAAGTAAAACTGAAGCTAGAGCTTCCCCTCTGAGCCTTAGAAGGAGGGACTCTTAGTAGGCTGGGGAGCTGGGCCACCTTGTTTCTCTAAGAGCTGCCTTGCCCTGGGGGCTCTACTGATCACTCCTCTTCCCCAGCAGGTCTGCAAAGACCTTCTCAATCTGTGAGCGGAAGTCTGCTCTTGGTTGCAAGGGTTAAAGATGTCATCTCCCCCACCGCATGGCTTACCTCATCACCAGTCAGGGAACAAGTCTCAGAAAGCAGCTGGCCCTTGAGAGAGGCACAATGGGTCTTGCCTAGTTTCAGGTGGACTCAAAATGCCCTTACTGTGATGTAAGCCCACCTAGGCTGGACGGAACACTGGTGTGAGACTTTGCTAAAGAGTAAACTAATGAGTCTCTAAAGTCCGAGTATAGACTAGTTTAAAGAGTCATTTGGGAAACTTGGTAAAGTTTGCCATTCTTACCCCAAACGCTCTAGATTCTAAGGACAGAAGCCTGTTTTAACCAGTATTCCAGGCAGTTCTGATCCGGTAACCCCAGTCCCAGATTTAGGGCGGCAGATGGTAAGGAAGTGGCTTTCAGCGTGTGGTTGCTGGGCCAACCAGCATCACCGTCCCCTGAGCTGGGGCCCAGGAGTCTGGATTCTCACAAGCCTTCCAGGTTTTTCTGATGCTCGCCTGAGTTTAAGAACCCCTGGACTGGGGGTAACGAAAAGAGAAATATATAGGGGAAGTCCCTGACTCTGGACCTTCAAGGGTGGAAGACAAGGCTGGCTCCTCTTCGTCTGTTGGCAGAACAGAGATGACTTCTTCTCTGCGCCCCTGCTTGCCTCCGAGCGGCAGTGTCCGCCTCTAACCCTTGCAGCCAAGAGCAGACTTCCAGACGCTGTGAGTGTGGCCATGAGCCAAGGAGAGTGCCAGGAGCCCGCTCCTCCTTGGGGCCTGCTTTCAGACAGCCAGTGCTGGAGAAGAGAGAGCTTATATCTGAAGATCACCTCTTCTCTGAAAATGGATACTATGGAAAGACTCTCCCTTTCGGGGAGACGCCACCTACATGAGACGTGGTCTTCACACAGTGGTGGGGTGTCGATGGGAAAGCTGGTGGTTAAAGCTCCCTTTGGGGGCTGTAGCTTGTTCGTTCATCAGCTGACAGGTTACAGTGGAGCCCTTTGCAGGATGTTCAGCCTTGAGCAAAGAACAGTTGTTTCCAACCAGACTTGCCCGGCTGTAGGATGAGGTCTTACAGAGCAGGAGGAGGGGGTGGGCCGAGCCAGCCGGTTTTCCCTAAAACCATGGCTATTTAGTTCAGTTATGAAAAGCTGTGGAGGAGAAACAGAGTTCACGTTAGTTGGAATGTTACCAATACTACTAAAAAAATCGATACTGAAAAAACAATACTGGGCTTCCCTGGTGGTCCAGTGGGTAAGGATACTGCCTTGCAGTGCAGGGAGCGCCGGCTCGATCCCTGGCCTGGGAGGATCCCACGTGCCACGGAGCGGCTGGACCGATGTGTCCAATTACTGAGCCGGAGCTCTGGAGCACATGCGCCCAGAACCAGCGCTCTGCGACAACAGAGGCCACCGCGATGGGAGGCCCACATGGGCCAAAGAACAGAGATGGATGAAAATGGACAAATGAAAGACCAATAGAAGTAGCCCACCTGCTCCCCTCCCTCTTCACCCCCACCCCCAAATAAATAAATAAATAAATCTTTAAAAAAACAAAACAAAAAAACAATACTAGTCCCCCTCCAAACCCACTTTGATACTGTGGAAGTTGAGTCTTGCCTCTCCCCTTCCTCTTCGTATGTACCATTTGGTAGGGGACTTCCTTGGCGGTCCAGTGATTCAGACTCTGTGCGTCCACTGCAGGAGGCCCAGGTTCAATCCCTCGTTGTGGAATAAGGTCCCACATGTTGTGGGGCAAGGCCCAAAAAATCAAAAAGTACTTAAAAAATGTCAGGTGCTGTTGAGGGAGAAACATCTAATAATGAGAGATTAGCCAAAATCTTGTATCTCTTATATCATAGATATTCTAACAGCATCAGTATGCATTACTGCTATTAGCTTTCTGTTGTTGCCTTTGGTGGTATCTTTACGAGCTGTAGACAGTTAGATGCTCTTAGGTTGGGGCAAGAATTTCTTTTCTCTTTGCTTCTTGTCCCCCTGTGAGGCCCAGAAGGTAGTGGATAGGTCAGTTTCTTGTGCACATGTCAAAGGACAGGCTCTGCAGCGAAGATTTTCACTACAGATGTAAGAAGAGTGTCCTCATGCTTCTGCCCTGCCTAACCGGTGGAAAAGGCCCAAAAGAATTTGCTCGAAAAATGAAAAGATGAGGTCTTACAGAGCAGGAGGAGGGTGGGCGAGCCAGCCGGTTTTCCCTAAAACCATGGCTATTTAGTTCAGTTATGAAAAGCTGTGGAGGAGAAACAGAGTTCACGTTAGTTGGAATGTTACCAATACTACTAAAAAAATCGATACTGAAAAAACAATACTGGGCTTCCCTGGTGGTCCAGTGGGTAAGGATACTGCCTTGCAGTGCAGGGAGCGCCGGCTCGATCCCTGGCCTGGGAGGATCCCACGTGCCACGGAGCGGCTGGACCGATGTGTCCAATTACTGAGCCGGAGCTCTGGAGCACATGCGCCCAGAACCAGCGCTCTGCGACAACAGAGGCCACCGCGATGGGAGGCCCACATGGGCCAAAGAACAGAGATGGATGAAAATGGACAAATGAAAGACCAATAGAAGTAGCCCACCTGCTCCCCTCCCTCTTCACCCCCACCCCCAAATAAATAAATAAATAAATCTTTAAAAAAACAAAACAAAAAAACAATACTAGTCCCCCTCCAAACCCACTTTGATACTGTGGAAGTTGAGTCTTGCCTCTCCCCTTCCTCTTCGTATGTACCATTTGGTAGGGGACTTCCTTGGCGGTCCAGTGATTCAGACTCTGTGCGTCCACTGCAGGAGGCCCAGGTTCAATCCCTCGTTGTGGAATAAGGTCCCACATGTTGTGGGGCAAGGCCCAAAAAATCAAAAAGTACTTAAAAAATGTCAGGTGCTGTTGAGGGAGAAACATCTAATAATGAGAGATTAGCCAAAATCTTGTATCTCTTATATCATAGATATTCTAACAGCATCAGTATGCATTACTGCTATTAGCTTTCTGTTGTTGCCTTTGGTGGTATCTTTACGAGCTGTAGACAGTTAGATGCTCTTAGGTTGGGGCAAGAATTTCTTTTCTCTTTGCTTCTTGTCCCCCTGTGAGGCCCAGAAGGTAGTGGATAGGTCAGTTTCTTGTGCACATGTCAAAGGACAGGCTCTGCAGCGAAGATTTTCACTACAGATGTAAGAAGAGTGTCCTCATGCTTCTGCCTGCCTAACCGTGGCAGCCAGGACTGAATGGGGGCTACAGAAGGAAAACATGGTAACACAGGGCCCCCTCAAGAAAGGAGATAGTTTTTGCAACTCAGAAATAAATAAGCTTGTAAATAATGAGCCTATTGTATTTCAAAAATGAATCTAAAATATGAAAATTAAAAATTTCAGTTAAGAAAAAAAAGAACCATAAATGTAATCTTTAAAAAAGATAATTATGAATACAGGAAATTGTTTAACTTTGGAAATTAATTGGTCACAGAGTCACTATTCAGCTTCTCTTCAGATTATATAAGTCTTATAAATGTATTTAATTATAATCTTATAAATAAAGATGAATATATCATTTACCAAAAGTAATTCTGGAAACTCAAAAAAGGAGATAGGCAAATGTATTAGATATATTTGTATCTGTCACTGCCAACGTCTGGAACCATTCTCTTCAGAAGTTTAAAATGCACAGGTTACATTACCTCGAAATTGATAAGTTGCTTCAAACAAGCATTTGTTTTCTGCTGTTTCGTTACAACCTGGTGGATTTGACCAACCATCACCTGGAATGTGTAATAGGTGTGCCGTGCCAGGGAATCATCATTTCTATTCAGGAAGCAGAATCCAATCTCTTCTAAAATCAGGGTGTTCTTGAAAAATTAACACTGCATTCAAGGTATCTTCTAGGTCAAAATTAATTAAAAAGCACTCATCACGTTTTAATAGGAGCCTTGTATGCATATAAAGGTGTCAACTTCCTGTATTTGGATTCAGAAGATACGCCATACAATCATTTCCTGGTTATATAAGAGCTTCTGGTGTGCAATGTCTGTCTCTTGACTCTGTCTTGCTACCAGATCCTCCCATCTGCCTCTGGGTGATTCTAATTTAGAGAGGGTCTATGGAGCAGCAACACCTGGTTGCAAATGTGTGAACTGCACCAGGGACCCCAAGGCGACTCCCTTTCCCCAGGTCCTAAGCCCGGGACTCAGAAAGTCTAGGGGTGTTTCCATATCTTTTGGGGGCAAGTGCAGCTGCTAGATGTCAGGGGATCACCTGCTTTGGGTGCCTCCATTGAACTAGCCTAAGAGCCCTGTCTCATCTCAAGTTTGTCTCTTGAAAACATGGAAAGGAGCAGTGAATTATCTCTGCATTGACTGCGTTTGAGTTTTCTGAAAGTAACATGTGTGGTGTTTTTCACAAATCGTAGCACTGGAATGTGCATAAGCTCGCCTTTCATGGGCTTCCCTGGTAGCTCAGCTAGTAAAGAATCTGCCTGCAATGCGGGAGACCTGGGTTCAATCCCTAGGTTCGGAAGATCTCCTGGCAAAGGGAATGGCTACCCACTCCAGTATTTCTGCCTGGAGAATTCCGAGGCTTGTCCATGGGGTCACAAAGAGTTCAATACAACTGAGTGACTTTCCCTTTCATACTCCTGGAACATTAATGTCACCCACAGCCCCCTTCCACCATGAACCTGACTTTTTAACATTAAAGGATTTTTGCTTTTCCTCCTTACATAGTCACCTAAAGTGTGAAATGATTTCTCCTTCAGTTTTAAGATGTCTCCTTCCGGGATTCATCATTCTGCCTGATACAGAGACTGCATGCAGCATTGTGTGAAGTTGAGATCTATAGGTGCCCATGGTGTTTGTCACTATTTTTTAGTTGTATATTTATTTGTTTTTCAAGTTTTTTTTTTTAACAATACTTTTAAGCCCCTTTTTAAAAATTATAAATCTATTAATAAATAGCTGCACTGGGTCTCTGTGGCTGGGTGAGGGTTTTCTCTAGTTGTGGTGAGGAGAGGGCGTCTCTTTGTTGTGTCTCACAGGCTTCTCACTGTGGTGATTTCTGCTGTTGTTGAGCAGGGACACTCCAGGCGCTCCGGCTTCAATAGTTGCAGCTCACGAACTTAGCTGACCCACAGTGGAATCTTCCCCAACTAGGGATCAAACCGCGGCTCCTGCATTGGCAGGCATATTTTTAACCACTGGACCTCCAAGGAAGCCCCCGGCTTTACATTTAAACGGCACATCACAGTTTACATAGAACTTTAATCTCTTTGGTTTATTCTCCTTTCCCAACAACAGGCAAGACAAGACATTATTCTTTGTTATATAATAATACACTCCCTTTTTTAAAATGAGGAAGCATGGTCAGGACTAGGGTACCTCCCTGGCCCAGAGTCACAGTTTTAATGTGTCAGCTTAGAGCTCCCGGTGCTATGGACACAGCAAGCTGGCCATTTCTGATACCTGTTTATTCACTTCTGCTTAAAACATTTTGATCTTCAGGAAATAAGTAATGGCAGTATGTAAAACGTTTAAGGTTGAAGTTTACAACGTCATAACCCTTTGCAGTAGAAATCTAAGTGTTAGTCCCAGGCAGGGGAATTCCAGGCGGTGAAATGATCCACTCCAACTTAATGAGGCATGTCAGTGGCAGACAGAAACTCTGCTTTGTAAGTCAGTGCTAGAACAAGAGTGAGGTTCCCCAGGAAATCTTCTCTTTGTTCCTTACTCACTCCTCTTCTTGAGACCAGAAGAAGTTAGAGGTGATTTATTAATGTAAGGTGTCCATTTACACATTAAGAAATATCAAGTTCAAGCCTGCTAGTGTCAGGCACTTGCTAGGCGCAGAGGTGAAAGAAACATCCCCTCCAGTTAAGAAGCACACAGATTAATCCGCCTAAATAATTTATAGATAACAATTCACAGCTGTTGAATTAAGATTGTGAGTTGAGATCTATAGGTGCCCATGGTGTTTGTCACTATTTTTAGTTGTATATTTATTTATTTTCAAGTTTTTTTTTTTAACAATACTTTTAAGCCCCTTTTTAAAAATTATAAATCTATTAATAAATAGCTGCACTGGGTCTCTGTGGCTGGGTGAGGGTTTTCTCTAGTTGTGGTGAGGAGAGGGCGTCTCTTTGTTGTGTCTCACAGGCTTCTCACTGTGGTGATTTCTGCTGTTGTTGAGCAGGGACACTCCAGGCGCTCCGGCTTCAATAGTTGCAGCTCACGAACTTAGCTGACCCACAGTGGAATCTTCCCCAACTAGGGATCAAACCCGCGTCTCCTGCATTGGCAGGCATATTTTTAACCACTGGACCTCCAAGGAAGCCCCCGGCTTTACATTTAAACGGCACATCACAGTTTACATAGAACTTTAATCTCTTTGGTTTATTCTCCTTTCCCAACAACAGGCAAGACAAGACATTATTCTTTGTTATATAATAATACACTCCCTTTTTTAAAATGAGGAAGCATGGTCAGGACTAGGGTACCTCCCTGGCCCAGAGTCACAGTTTTAATGTGTCAGCTTAGAGCTCCCGGTGCTATGGACACAGCAAGCTGGCCATTTCTGATACCTGTTTATTCACTTCTGCTTAAAACATTTTGATCTTCAGGAAATAAGTAATGGCAGTATGTAAAACGTTTAAGGTTGAAGTTTACAACGTCATAACCCTTTGCAGTAGAAATCTAAGTGTTAGTCCCAGGCAGGGGAATTCCAGGCGGTGAAATGATCCACTCCAACTTAATGAGGCATGTCAGTGGCAGACAGAAACTCTGCTTTGTAAGTCAGTGCTAGAACAAGAGTGAGGTTCCCCAGGAAATCTTCTCTTTGTTCCTTACTCACTCCTCTTCTTGAGACCAGAAGAAGTTAGAGGTGATTTATTAATGTAAGGTGTCCATTTACACATTAAGAAATATCAAGTTCAAGCCTGCTAGTGTCAGGCACTTGCTAGGCGCAGAGGTGAAAGAAACATCCCCTCCAGTTAAGAAGCACACAGATTAATCCGCCTAAATAATTTATAGATAACAATTCACATAGCTGTTGAATTATTATTAGTCTGCATAACAGAAAGGGCCCAAAGAAGGCAAATTGGAGCTAGAAATAAAGAAACCAGAAGTTGTAGTAACACAGGAAGAATAAGGAGCCCCCAGACAGTCGTGTGCTGAGACACTGAATGAGGTATCATTAACAAATGGGGGAAATAGGGGCTTCCCTGGTGATCCGGTGGTTAAGAATCCACCTGCCAACACAGGGGGCACTGGTTTGATCCCTGGTCTGGGAAGATCCCACATGCCTCAGGGTAACTAAGCCCATGCGCTGTAGCTCCAGAGCCTGTGCAGTCTGAAGCCTATGCTCTACAACAAGAAAAGCTACCACAACGAGAAGCCAGACCACTGCAACTCAGGACGAGCCCCCACTTGCCCTGACTGGAGAAAGTCCGTGCGCAGCAATGAAGACCTAGCATAGCCAAAAATTACTTAATTAATTAAAAAAAGAAATGGAGAAAACTGGTTTTAGTCACTTCTTAAACAAGAATATCAGACCATCGTCAAGATTCATGTGGATTGGATTTTTATTTATGTGTCTTGAAATTTAGACATCTCACAAAATGTGAAATTTAAAGGTGACTTTATTTTCAACAAACTCCTCTATCTGCACAGAGAAGTTATAACCAAGTGTCTCTCCAAATAAGAGTATTTTATGGATTCAATTTCAGTAAGAATGGATAAGGTTTAGTTTTGCCTCACATTATTATCTAAAAGTAGAAGGAAACTATGCTTACCTGTCTTGAATCTTCATTGCTGCAGTCCTCCTTAAAAACTTAAGAGATTTCAACCTTTTGGCCTCTTAGATCCCTTAGAAGTCCCTTATAAGAACCTTGAGGATTCTGTTTGTTTTAGAGTTTTATTCCCAGTTAGGTGGATGGCCAGTTTTTCCTTATAGGGTGACTCCCTCCGTTAGAAGCCAAGACAGACAGAACCAAGTCCCCGGTGGATGCTTTACACTCATCAGCTCAAGCATAAGCTGATGCACTTTCTTGTCCTCTGGCAGCTTATCGTCTAAGATAGACATGTACACCATGCACTCATTCATTCATGAGCACTGAAGACCCGCCATGGGCCACTGATGTGACAGAGGCAGGAGGGAACACTTGCGAGCAGAGGAGCTGGAGGCCTTAGTTAATGACCGTCTACCACGATGGAAGCCTTACTCCATCTTCCCTGGGCTTACAGCTTATTTTAATGTGGCTTTGGAAATCCTCAAGTCTTCTTTTATTTATGTTAGTCAAATGTTACTTATTTATAGTTATATAAAATATTTTATGCAACATATGCAGATAAGAATCAAAGCTGGGGAAGCACAGAGAATTTTAATCAGTGTGCCAGTCCAATGTGTCAATTTTTAAAATGTATAGCAAACACCTTCAAAGGAAGATTGCTAGCTATTAATTTTTAGGTGTCTTTTTCCTTTAGTGCAGAGATTTCAGACATATATATTCCTTAGAGGATCTTTTCTGCCTTGGCATTCCAGGGGAATTGTTGAAAACAAAACACAGCAAGCAGACCCAGGGAGCTGAGGATTCATTCCTGCGTTTTTAGAATTTCCTGCTGCCTGTAGAGCTGAATCCCCGTTCCATCTTCTTTCCTCAACTCAACTCCTAGTGCTCATCGGGGGAGAAATTTCAAAGATATTTTTTCAAGCTTGGAATCATTATCTTCACCCACTATCTTTGTGGGGGCAGCACCCTGTGGCAACTGCTTCTATAAACTGTCACCGTTTCTGCTCCATGTTAATTAAATAGTTCTGGAGCATCTCCTGGGTTCCAGGCATGTATTAGGTTGTAGGGATACAAAGGTGATTAAGTCGCGGTTCTTGTCTTCCAGTTGTGAGACACACACATAGGCTACTTACTACCAGAGTGTAGCAAGAGCCACGGGGCTACATCTCATTAATAGGGTTGGAGAAAAAGAATTACCGATTGGGACCTGAAGGATCTTGCCAGGATAAGAAGGGCACAGAGGGCATCACCACCTGAGAAGACATTGAGAGTGAAGGCAACATGGAAACATAGGCATATTGGGCCAGTTTTTTCCTTATAGGGTGACTCCCTCCGTTAGAAGCCAAGACAGACAGAACCAAGTCCCCGGTGGATGCTTTACACTCATCAGCTCAAGCATAAGCTGATGCACTTTCTTGTCCTCTGGCAGCTTATCGTCTAAGATAGACATGTACACCATGCACTCATTCATTCATGAGCACTGAAGACCCGCCATGGGCCACTGATGTGACAGAGGCAGGAGGGAACACTTGCGAGCAGAGGAGCTGGAGGCCTTAGTTAATGACCGTCTACCACGATGGAAGCCTTACTCCATCTTCCCTGGGCTTACAGCTTATTTTAATGTGGCTTTGGAAATCCTCAAGTCTTCTTTTATTTATGTTAGTCAAATGTTACTTATTTATAGTTATATAAAATATTTTATGCAACATATGCAGATAAGAATCAAAGCTGGGGAAGCACAGAGAATTTTAATCAGTGTGCCAGTCCAATGTGTCAATTTTTAAAATGTATAGCAAACACCTTCAAAGGAAGATTGCTAGCTATTAATTTTTAGGTGTCTTTTTCCTTTAGTGCAGAGATTTCAGACATATATATTCCTTAGAGGATCTTTTCTGCCTTGGCATTCCAGGGGAATTGTTGAAAACAAAACACAGCAAGCAGACCCAGGGAGCTGAGGATTCATTCCTGCGTTTTTAGAATTTCCTGCTGCCTGTAGAGCTGAATCCCCGTTCCATCTTCTTTCCTCAACTCAACTCCTAGTGCTCATCGGGGGAGAAATTTCAAAGATATTTTTTCAAGCTTGGAATCATTATCTTCACCCACTATCTTTGTGGGGGCAGCACCCTGTGGCAACTGCTTCTATAAACTGTCACCGTTTCTGCTCCATGTTAATTAAATAGTTCTGGAGCATCTCCTGGGTTCCAGGCATGTATTAGGTTGTAGGGATACAAAGGTGATTAAGTCGCGGTTCTTGTCTTCCAGTTGTGAGACACACACATAGGCTACTTACTACCAGAGTGTAGCAAGAGCCACGGGGCTACATCTCATTAATAGGGTTGGAGAAAAAGAATTACCGATTGGGACCTGAAGGATCTTGCCAGGATAAGAAGGGCACAGAGGGCATCACCACCTGAGAAGACATTGAGAGTGAAGGCACAGAAGCATGGAAACATAGGCATATTGAAGGAGCAGTTGCTAGTTCAGTAGGAACGGATGATGAGGTTCTTGGAGAGGGAGAGGTAGGTGGTGGCCCAGTTGGTTATGCCGAGAGGGCACCATGCGTTATGCCATGAAAGCATAATTATATTGCATGTGTTGAGGGTGAAAGGCAATGTTTAGTAAGGCCATGATCAGTTCTTTATCTGAATTTTAAAAACAGTGGCACAGTGATAGAAAGGATGGCTGCACAGGAAGGCCTGGGGAACAGGAAGGCTCTGTGAAGCCACCTGGAAAAAAAACTATTAGGACAGAGTTTAAACCACAGTTTTTAAAACTGGGGGAGGACTTCCCTGGTGGTCCAGTGATTTGGAGTCTGCCTTCCAATGCACAGCGAGTGCTAGCTCAATCCCTGTTCAACCCATGGCTGGGGAGCTAAGACCCCACATGCCTCGTGGCCAAAAAGCGAAACAGAAAACAGAAGGACTATTTTAACAAATTCAATAAAGACTTTAAGAATAGCCGACATCAAGAAAAGCTTTAATAAAATGGGGCAGACTTCTAAAGGGAAATGAAACTAAGGATTTTACTGGATGTGAGGCCAGACAAAGAGAAAGGATCAGAGATGATGTCTTCCCACTGAAGTGGGTCCCGTGTTAGACACCTCCACGTGAGAGGCCGGGGAGGCATCAGCCAGCAGGTAGGAAGGTGTGGGAGTCAGATCCGAGCTGACAGTGTTCGTACTGGGGAGACGCTGACAGACAGTAGTGATTTAAACAATGCACATGTACAGTGCACCTCGCCTCAACCCACAGAGAGCTCTGGAAGGTGAGGCTCACCAGTGGCCCCTGGGCACGTGTGCAGTCTTAAGAGCACATGAGAGGAAATGAGTGAAGCCAGTCAGAAAAACAATGAACCTATGTGTGCGGAACCTAGAATAACGATGCGGATGAGCCTAGTTTCAGGGCAGGAGTAGAGACACAGAGTTAGAACACAGGCCTGTGGGCACAGGAAGGGAGGGCGGGTGGGTGAACTGAGGCAGTGGTGTTAACATACACACACGCCCACGCGTAGGACGGCCAGCTCGGGGACGCTGCTGTGTCGCACAGGGAGCTCGGCTCAGGGCTCTGGGATGACCTCAGGGAGTGGGAGGCAGCTCTGGAGGGAGGGATATATGCATGCGTATGTTTGATGTGCGCTGCTGGACAGCAGAAACTAACACAACATCGCAAAGCTGATATCCTCTAATTTTGGGAAAAAAAAAAAAAAAAGCACATTGGAAGAGGCAAGGGCACTGTCAGTGTGCAGGAACGGACGTTTCAAGAGGGAGGAAGGAGTGAGAAATGTTCATCAGAGGGCAAGTCGTGTGAGACCTGAAGGGAAGACACGGGATGTGGCAGGGAGGACAGCACTGGTGACCCGTGGCAGGTCCCGTTCAGCGGGCAGGTTGCCCCAGGGGTCATCACAGGACCGCGAGGGGCTGGCTCCAGGCTTTCCTCCGAAGGGCGGCTGCCCTGCAGTACCTGGCCGGCTGGGTCTAGATGCCCAGAGCCCATCGTTCCCAGGCCCTTCACCCCGATCCTTGGGCCCTTAATCGCCCAATTCCCTCCCAGTGACCAGCCTCTTCTGCAGTCCCAGGGAAATATTTTTGTCATTTCAAGTCAGGATTCCAGATGATGCTGTTTTATTGTTGAATTTGAGATCCCCTTCCTTTGACCCTGAAGTTGTCTTTAATTCCCATTCCCGACTGCTCTTCCGCCTTCCATTTGTCCCCAGTCTCCTTGGCTCCGTTGCTGTCCTGAGACTCCTGACTTCTTGCAGCTGCAGGAACTGTTTGCTAGCTGGCCTCCTCCCTGCCTCTGTTCTCTGCTCCTCACCCCTGCCCTGGGAGCTGACGTTAGCCGTGGTGTTGTCACGTGCCGTCCGCTAAATCGAGTCTGAACTCTTGATGCTCGGATGAAGAACTGTCTCAGCTTGGCCACAAACTTCCTTTCCAGCTCTCTCCTCCTGTTCCTCTGGACTCGTGCTCCAGCCTAGAAACCAACTTAAATTTCCATCAGGAACCCCTGGAGCTTTTCCACCTGGTACCTTCATTCCTACCACTCTCTAGTAACCTTTCCTCTGTCACTAACGGTCAGAAGTGCACACGCCCAGGTTGGCTCAGCTGACCTCTGTGAGGGTCTTCTCCATCTCCCAGGTCCTCTGACAATTGAGTTGGCCCCCAGGCTACAGGTCACAGGCTGTGTCACCTGGCCAAGTCATAAGGTTTCTGAGGGCAGTAGTACTTTACATCCTACGATGCCTTCAAGTTCATGGTCACTACTGAATAAATGCTGACCAGATGAATGCATTGAGGAACAATAGGATTTCAAGTTGTCTAGATTTCCTGAGGTTCAAAACCGTTTTTGTAAATATTTATTAAAAAAAATTAATTCAAAGAGCTGTGTTCCTCTCTCCATCCCCTCTGTTGCTGTTGACCTCCTCCCTTGCCATAGTCCTCAGTAGATAAGATAGTCTTTTTTTGTTGGCCGTGCCTGTGGTATTTGGGATCTTAGCCCCCAGCCCTGTGGGGTCTTAGTTCCCTGACCAGAGATGGAACCCATGCCCCCCTAGAGGAAGTGCTAATGAGGTGAAAGTGAAACTGTTAATCGCTCAGTTGTGTCTGGCTCTTTGTGACCCTATGAACTCTAGCCCGCCAGGCTCCTATGTCCATGGGACTCTCCAGGCAAGAATAATGGGGTGGGTTGCCCCGTGCCCTCCTCCAGGGGACCTTCTTGACTCGTAAGAGAGTCCCTTCAAATTGGACCCACTGTCTCTGTTTAAGAGAATGCAGACAAATGGAGAAAATCAGGGTTCCACTTCACCTATAAGGTGAGCACTTGCAAAGGTAAAACTAGGAAAAAGCAATTTTTCTTAAGAGTTCTTCCACACATCAGACACTTGTCTGTTTTCTTTGACTAGACTGACTCCATCTGCTTTTTCCTTCTTTTGTCCCTCTTGATAAGGTGGCAGGCAATGGACAAGGGCTGGGAAAACATATTTTAGAGTGTGTACAGCCTCCTCCACGATCAGGGGGTGAGGGAAAGTCTACGGCAAGCCTCCAGATCTCCTGGGCAGCCTGCCTGAATCACCACCCTGAACACACAGACAGCTGGATGGTCTCTGCGAGCTTTCCACCTGGTACCTTCATTCCTACCACTCTAGTAACCTTACCTCTGTCACTAACGGTCAGAAGTGCACACGCCCAGGTTGGCTCAGCTGACCTCTGTGAGGGTCTTCTCCATCTCCCAGGTCCTCTGACAATTGAGTTGGCCCCCAGGCTACAGGTCACAGGCTGTGTCACCTGGCCAAGTCATAAGGTTTCTGAGGGCAGTAGTACTTTACATCCTACGATGCCTTCAAGTTCATGGTCACTACTGAATAAATGCTGACCAGATGAATGCATTGAGGAACAATAGGATTTCAAGTTGTCTAGATTTCCTGAGGTTCAAAACCGTTTTTGTAAATATTTATTAAAAAAAATTAATTCAAAGAGCTGTGTTCCTCTCTCCATCCCCTCTGTTGCTGTTGACCTCCTCCCTTGCCATAGTCCTCAGTAGATAAGATAGTCTTTTTTTGTTGGCCGTGCCTGTGGTATTTGGGATCTTAGCCCCCAGCCCTGTGGGGTCTTAGTTCCCTGACCAGAGATGGAACCCATGCCCCTCTAGAGGAAGTGCTAATGAGGTGAAAGTGAAACTGTTAATCGCTCAGTTGTGTCTGGCTCTTTGTGACCCTATGAACTCTAGCCCGCCAGGCTCCTATGTCCATGGGACTCTCCAGGCAAGAATAATGGGGTGGGTTGCCCCGTGCCCTCCTCCAGGGGACCTTCTTGACTCGTAAGAGAGTCCCTTCAAATTGGACCCACTGTCTCTGTTTAAGAGAATGCAGACAAATGGAGAAAATCAGGGTTCCACTTCACCTATAAGGTGAGCACTTGCAAAGGTAAAACTAGGAAAAAGCAATTTTTCTTAAGAGTTCTTCCACACATCAGACACTTGTCTGTTTTCTCTTTGACTAGACTGACTCCATCTGCTTTTTTCCTTCTTTTGTCCCTCTTGATAAGGTGGCAGGCAATGGACAAGGGCTGGGAAAACATATTTTAGAGTGTGTACAGCCTCCTCCACGATCAGGGGGTGAGGGAAAGTCTACGGCAAGCCTCCAGATCTCCTGGGCAGCCTGCCTGAATCACCACTCCCTGAACACACAGACAGCTGGATGGACCCACATGCACGCAAACCCATTCCCTACTCCCGTGCCTACAAGTGCGGCAACAGAAATATTACTAAATGATCCATCATAGGTGCAAAAAGAAGACAGAAACAGCAAGATAGGTTTCAGGTCTAAACGGTTAGTCACTTTGTAATGAGGTGGTCTTGCGTGGAGACTGTTTTCGCTTCCGAACCAGTTTTAGACATCTAGACATTTAGTTTTTACTTGCTGTCTGTCTGAGTCCTTTGAGAATGAAACTGTAAAGGGGAAAAATGCTTTTAAGTTTACAAAGGGTTTGCTAAATTAAAATACACAGGAACCTAAAGTTATTTCAAAGGAGCAGTGAATTTGAACAAGTAAGCCAAACATTTCATAATTCTAGAATTTTTTTTTTTTTTTTAGTAACTTTCATATTCATTTGTAAGTTTGGGGAGACAGAGACCACTAGATGGAGTCAGGTATGTGCTAAATGTACGCTGTATGTGTGGACTGGTCAATTATAGAATCCTGAATTCATGACTCCAATGAGTAGAGTAGGAGCACTGATCTGAAATAATGCAGGAAGAGGGGAGGTCAGATCTTTCATGGAGGGCCATGGTCTGTGTCCAGTTCAGGCTGCTCTGTCCCTGCTAGGCTTGGGTAACCTCAAGAGGAATATGGACTAAAGAAGGCTGCAGTCAAGCCCACAGATTTCTTCTGTAGCCCTTTGATGGTTAGTTGTATAATTCCCTGGTAGCTCAGCTGATTAAGAATCCACCTGCCATACAAGAGACTTGGGGTCGATCCCTGGGCTGGGAAGATCCCCTTGAGAAGGAAACAGTTACCCACTCCAGTATTCTTACCTGGAGAATTCCATACATTGTCCATGGGGTCACAAAGAGTCGGACACGACTGAACGACTTCCACTCTATGTAACTGATTATCACAGGATATGAGAATAATTCAGCCTAGAGTTGAGCACTTCTTGTTCAGAAAGTAACAGAGCAAAGGAGATGAGATGGGATTTAAAATGTACCCAGACAGATGTGAGCAAAAGGAAACTAGAGCTGGATGTAAGGCAGTGGATCTGATGAGTCCTTCAGTAATTCAGATGTTAGTGGTTTCCAACTGAGATAACTAATTATTGGGTCTAATTGGCCATTTAAAAACAACCACATGAAGTTGGGTTTCTCCTATTCAGAATAAAGAATTGTTTAATAAAGGCTTCTGTAACACCATTTGTTAGTTGGATTTTAATGAGTTCTATTAAATAAGTGACAAAACCCTTTTTATTGGCACTCAGGGATTTCTGATAGTACAGGATTAAAAAACAATGGGACTCCATACATGTGTCAGACTTACTTATGAGACAAAATTACTTATCCCAGCAGAGTAAGGAGTGGGATGTTTTCTGGAGGTGGCCAAGAGAAAGAGTCTAAACAGAACTCTGACCTCAAGAATATAGGTTGTTCCCAATTTACAAGCAGGCTGTATTTGAAAACTGTTTGACTGTAAATGACTTGTTTGGCACTTGAACCCTATTTCTCCTGAGAGATGGCAACACAAGTAGAGTCCGTGTGCCCAGTGGCTATAAATAAAGTAGGTGGGTTTGAGTGCCCCAGTGAGAAAGAGGCCTGCATATCCTCAGTTCTGCAGCTAGGAAGCAAGAGAGCTGGACGTGTCCTGAGGAGCCAGGGCAGGCCACTCGGGAAAGTGTGCCGCTCTTGAGTAAGACATGAACAAGACTCATTTCTACCTCTGCTGCCTTTCCGCTGTTTATCTTTGGGCAAGTTACCTCTCTGAACTTCAGTTTCCTCACCTCAAACAGGAAACATGATACTGACTTGCAATGCAACTTTTTTCTTTTATTTAATGCAGGCTATGTGTATTGAAGGACATATAATGCAGAATTGGAAGTCATCTAAGATACTCAGTGTCTCCAAACTCTCTATGTCCTTCCAAAGTCTCTCCTCTTGTAGCCTTGTTGTTGTTCAAATGCTAAACTGTGTCTGAATCTTTGTGACCCTATGGACTGCAGCACGCCAGGCTTTCCTGTCCTTCACTATCAGTTTGCTCAAACTCATGTCCATTGAGTTTGTGATGCCATCTAGGCATCTCATCCTCTGTTGTCCTCTTCTCTTCCTGTCCTCAGTCTTTCCTAGCATCAAGGTCTTTCCCAATGAGTCTGCTCTTTGCATCAGGTGGCCAAAGTATTGGAACTTCAGCTTCAGTATCAGTCCTTCAATGAATATTTAGGGTTGGATTCCTTTAGGATTGACTGGTTTGATCTCCTTGTTTCTAAGGAACTCTCAGAGTTTTCTCTTGAATGGCACCACCATTTGAAAACATCAGTTCTTTGGCACTCTGCCTTCTTTATGGTCCAGCTCTCACATCGGTACATGACTACTGGAAAAACCGTAGCTTTGGCTATCCAGACCTTTGTTAGCAAAGTGATGTCTCTGTTTTTTAATATGCTCTCTAAGTTTGTCATAGCTTTCCTTCCAAGGAGCAAGTGTGTTTTAATTTCATGGGTTCAGTCACTATCGGCAGTGGTTTTGGAGCCCAAGAAAATAAAGTCTGTCACTGCTTCTGCTTTTTCTCCTTCTGTTTGTCATGAAGTAAAGGACCAGATGCCATGATCTTAAGTTGTTTTTTTTAATGTTGAGTTTTAAGCCTCTAGCCTTAATCCTCTTCACCATTTGATTACCACATCCTATAGTTTTTACCTCCTAAATCTCCCTGGAATGTTTCTGTTTCCCTCCACTGAGCTATCCAAGATAGAGCCACCCTCTCTCTCTGCCCACAGGACCCTTAAACGTGCCCCAGCGTCTCCCACCTGGACATTCGACTAAGAGATATCCTGCTCCCGTTTCTGTTCCCCTCTCACTCATCCATGACAGCCTTAAGAGCTCTTCGGAGCTTTTTAACATATAACCTGACTGCCTGGGTTCCAGCTTAAAATTATTCAATAGCTTCTCATTGTGCTCCAGGTAAAAACCAGACTCCTTAACTTGAATTTCAAAATCCTGCATTATGTGACTCCAGTGCCGCTGCCTCCCTATTCCTAAGATTCTTTCCTCCACTCCACCTGCTGCTGTGCTCACTTGCTGAGGTCCCTTCAAAGCCATGCTGGCTCCCTCTGCCATGCTAAACTGTTTTTTCTGAATCTTTGTGACCCTATGGACTGCAGCACGCCAGGCTTTCCTGTCCTTCACTATCAGTTTGCTCAAACTCATGTCCATTGAGTTTGTGATGCCATCTAGGCATCTCATCCTCTGTTGTCCTCTTCTCTTCCTGTCCTCAGTCTTTCCTAGCATCAAGGTCTTTCCCAATGAGTCTGCTCTTTGCATCAGGTGGCCAAAGTATTGGAACTTCAGCTTCAGTATCAGTCCTTCAATGAATATTTAGGGTTGGATTCCTTTAGGATTGACTGGTTTGATCTCCTTGTTTCTAAGGAACTCTCAGAGTTTTCTCTTGAATGGCACCACCATTTGAAAACATCAGTTCTTTGGCACTCTGCCTTCTTTATGGTCCAGCTCTCACATCGGTACATGACTACTGGAAAAACCGTAGCTTTGGCTATCCAGACCTTTGTTAGCAAAGTGATGTCTCTGTTTTTTAATATGCTCTCTAAGTTTGTCATAGCTTTCCTTCCAAGGAGCAAGTGTGTTTTAATTTCATGGGTTCAGTCACTATCGGCAGTGGTTTTGGAGCCCAAGAAAATAAAGTCTGTCACTGCTTCTGCTTTTTCTCCTTCTGTTTGTCATGAAGTAAAGGACCAGATGCCATGATCTTAAGTTGTTTTTTTTAATGTTGAGTTTTAAGCCTCTAGCCTTAATCCTCTTCACCATTTGATTACCACATCCTATAGTTTTTACCTCCTAAATCTCCCTGGAATGTTTCTGTTTCCCTCCACTGAGCTATCCAAGATAGAGCCACCCTCTCTCTCTGCCCACAGGACCCTTAAACGTGCCCCAGCGTCTCCCACCTGGACATTCGACTAAGAGATATCCTGCTCCCGTTTCTGTTCCCCTCTCACTCATCCATGACAGCCTTAAGAGCTCTTCGGAGCTTTTTAACATATAACCTGACTGCCTGGGTTCCAGCTTAAAATTATTCAATAGCTTCTCATTGTGCTCCAGGTAAAAACCAGACTCCTTAACTTGAATTTCAAAATCCTGCATTATGTGACTCCAGTGCCGCTGCCTCCCTATTCCTAAGATTCTTTCCTCCACTCCACCTGCTGCTGTGCTCACTTGCTGAGGTCCCTTCAAAGCCATGCTGGCTCCCTCTGCCATGCCCAGGCATGAAACAGCTGGTCCCCTTGCCTCAGGACACTTACCTTACTTTCTACCTGGCCAGTTCCTACCAGTACTTCGGATCTGGTTTCACTACCAGCTACCAGCTCTGTAGGGAGTAGGCTAGTCCTGACTCCACAGGAGATTAGGGATCAACATTCGCCCCTAGGACTTCCCCTCTCAGAACAGTTTGTTGTGATTTTGAGTTGAGTTGTCTGGTTTCCCTGCAGGTTAGAAGGCTGGTGCCACAGGGGAAGGTGGGGGTGAGGGGGACAAGGATTTTGGCTCCACCTTGTGTTCAGTGGCCATGCTGTTTACCCTCTTTACACCTCCTGGTCTGGAAAATGCTGCTGCTTGCCTCTAGAGATAGCCTGAGAGTTAATGAGGTTATAATAGAGTGTGTGTGTGTACCTGCATATAGAAGGTAGGTGCCTGAGTGCTCGGTCGCTCAGTGGTGTCTTTTTGCAGCCCCGTGGACAGTAGCCCAGGCTCCTCTGTCCATGGGATTCTCCAGGAGTGGGTTGCCATTTCCTTCTCCAGGAGACCTTCCTGACCCAAGGATCCAACCCGGGTCTCCTGCATTGGCAGGCAGATTCTTTACCTCTGAGCCAGCAAGGGAAGCCCATCTATACACATATATGCATACATATAAGGTTTCAGTATATTCACTAGTCCATAGAAAATAAGTCTTTGATAGTCTGAGTTGCATGCATAATGAGCAGTTAGTAAATGCCAGCTGTTTGTTGCTGTTTTGTTTTGCTGTTTTAAGCGGAGTATTCCTACAGCTGTATTCCTGGGTGTGCACTTTCTCTATTTCTTTATGTTCCACTGGCTAAGATCAGAGTCCCAAACGTAAAAAAAAAAATGAGTGGCTGTGTTTGGTTTCCCGTTTGCTCATTTTTTTCCCCCAGCCTGTGTAGGGGTGATACAAAGACGCAAAGTGGGCAAAGATGATACTCACAGAACCTGTTTCCTGGTCAGCTCCTTGGGGATCCCCTGCCTTCTTAGCTGTGGACTCTGCCTCTGCCCACAGTTCTGGAGTCCTTGTCAGTGTCAGACCCCTTCGTGTTAGAGGCACTGGCTGGGCAGGACCGTGCCAGGGACACCCAGACATCAGGCTCACTCAGCAGGGACAGGACCAGAGAAGCCAGGCAAATCAAAGCGTTCTCAGGGTTTCCTCCTAAAATCTGCCAAAAAAAAAAAGTGTGTGTGTGTGCTTTGGATAGAGTCACCAAATACATTGCAAAGGCAAAACACAAATTAGTGCAGCATGAGTTCCGTGACATTTGTTAAAGGTCTCAGGAGAAGATGACAAAACAAGGGACTTCCTGCCCCCACAGGCCTGAGGTTGGGTGCAAACATTGTATGTGAAGAGTCAACAAGTATGTACCTCACCGCTGCAGTTTTGTGAGGGTTGACTTATTAGCCCCTGTTCCCGGGTAGTCACCAGGCTCCGGAGGAGTTCTTGTCATTTTGATTTTCCTGTGAGTCACTGGGTCTCTTGCCCCCAGAGGCACTTGGTTGTGATTCAGGGTAGCGCACTGGAACGGCTCGGCTTCCGGGAGTCAGTGGTGGCGGGGGGAGTTCCGAGTTGGCATGAGGCTTAATTGACACCTTTGATGTAGCCTAAGACAGAGCCCGCACCTCCCACTGCTGCTTGGAAGACGTCAGCCTTACGCAGGAAAGGCATCTGCTGATGAATCCTGCATCTCATTCAGCCTGCTCTGCCAGCAGCCTTAGCCATCCTTACTTAACTGAGCCAACCGCTTCCCTCCTCCTCCTCTCTGTGGTGCTGGGGTTAGTGCTGAGAAGGGATTCTGCCTCTCGCTCTTGTCAGGCTAGACCCCGAGACTGTGTCCATGTTAGAACTCATAGAAGGTAAGTTAATAAATGCATGATCACTTGCTCCCTCGTGGAAAAATGTTTCTGTTGCACCCTGGAGAAAGTGTGTGTCTCACGGCTAATCCTACTTTGCTGGCTGTGGATGTGAAACACGTAACCAAAAAATGCTGACATTTTTACAGGCAAAATAGTGACGGCCGGATACATCTTTCTAGAGCCATGTGTCTCAGTGTTCTGTCAGCTCCTTGTGGATCCCCTGCCTTCTTAGCTGTGGACTCTGCCTCTGCCCACAGTTCTGGAGTCCTTGTCAGTGTCAGACCCCTTCGTGTTAGAGGCACTGGCTGGGCAGGACCGTGCCAGGGACACCCAGACATCAGGCTCACTCAGCAGGGACAGGACCAGAGAAGCCAGGCAAATCAAAGCGTTCTCAGGGTTTCCTCCTAAAATCTGCCAAAAAAAAAAAGTGTGTGTGTGTGCTTTGGATAGAGTCACCAAATACATTGCAAAGGCAAAACACAAATTAGTGCAGCATGAGTTCCGTGACATTTGTTAAAGGTCTCAGGAGAAGATGACAAAACAAGGGACTTCCTCCCCCCACAGGCCTGAGGTTGGGTGCAAACATTGTATGTGAAGAGTCAACAAGTATGTACCTCACCGCTGCAGTTTTGTGAGGGTTGACTTATTAGCCCCTGTTCCCGGGTAGTCACCAGGCTCCGGAGGAGTTCTTGTCATTTTGATTTTCCTGTGAGTCACTGGGTCTCTTGCCCCCAGAGGCACTTGGTTGTGATTCAGGGTAGCGCACTGGAACGGCTCGGCTTCCGGGAGTCAGTGGTGGCGGGGGGAGTTCCGAGTTGGCATGAGGCTTAATTGACACCTTTGATGTAGCCTAAGACAGAGCCCGCACCTCCCACTGCTGCTTGGAAGACGTCAGCCTTACGCAGGAAAGGCATCTGCTGATGAATCCTGCATCTCATTCAGCCTGCTCTGCCAGCAGCCTTAGCCATCCTTACTTAACTGAGCCAACCGCTTCCCTCCTCCTCCTCTCTGTGGTGCTGGGGTTAGTGCTGAGAAGGGATTCTGCCTCTCGCTCTTGTCAGGCTAGACCCCGAGACTGTGTCCATGTTAGAACTCATAGAAGGTAAGTTAATAAATGCATGATCACTTGCTCCCTCGTGGAAAAATGTTTCTGTTGCACCCTGGAGAAAGTGTGTGTCTCACGGCTAATCCTACTTTGCTGGCTGTGGATGTGAAACACGTAACCAAAAAATGCTGACATTTTTACAGGCAAAATAGTGACGGCCGGATACATCTTTCTAGAGCCATGTGTCTCAGTGTTCTGTCAGTTCTTAGAGGGGCTGCTACTGAGAGAAAAGGACTTGAGTCCTGTGGCTTTGATTCAATCTGGGGATAATGTGTAAAACTCTTGAAAGGTTGATTCCAGTGACTTAGATCTATTTGAGAAAACAGCTTGTATCTCCAGCAGCAGGACAGCCTAACTGTGAGGGGTTTCTGAGTGTCTGTGCCAATTACTTTGTCCTGCTGGAGGCAGGTCCTTCTGAGTTACGCTGACGTCCAGGGCACCCAAGTGGATGCAGGAAACTTCGAGAATTGAGTTCTTAACTCTGAAAAGACCGCAATCTCCTTTCACAAGTCACTGGAAATATTGCTTGTGAGCTGTGCTAATACTTAGTCCCACTGGGTTGTTCAGGAAGCTAAAGATTTAAGCGTGGATTCCACTGAAAATGTCTCAGAACCACATGGCTAAACATCTCTGTGGGCACAGCTGAAAGCATCATTAATAAATCATCAGAAAAGTTGTGCAAAGTACATCATTTTTTTTTTCCCAGTGGAACCTGCTGCTGTGTTCAACACGGGATTCACAAAACAGGTGAATTTCTGAAGAAGGTTTCTCCCTGAAGCGATTTTTCAGGACTGTAGATAAAAAGGTGTCTGGAATTTCAGCAGATGTGCCTCTTTAATTATTTGTTGCTCTGTGAAGCTGATGTGTTCTGAGAATTCCTTAATAAGCCTTTTTTTTTTCTCTCTCTTTCTCTGTGTGATTCTCTGTGCCTCTAGTTAATGGAACCCCGGGTAGTCAGCTCTCTACTCCGCGCTCGGGCAAGTCTCCCAGCCCATCACCCACCAGTCCCGGAAGTCTGCGGAAGCAGAGGGTAAGAGAAGGAGCCGACTCCTTGTTTCAGACCTGTCCACAGCTTGGTGCAGGTGACACGGTGCCAGCAAACAGCCCTCTCACGGTGGGGCTGCTTGTCTCTAAGGGAGAACCAGGCGAGGGCAGGAGGTGACCGACAGGGGGTCACTGGCTGTGGCTGTGGTTTCTCTTAGCTAGGATGTGGGGCTTGAAGTTTCCGGCAAACTTGTTCTGATCTTAGTTCCAAGAAGAGTAGACAGGCATGGCTTCACGCTTAAGCACCTTACTCCTTTTGTCTGGAGGTACAAGGATTTTAGTGGCGTGCGTTAGTCAGCGTCCTTGGCTGTCATGATCTTCATCGGAGGCATCGTCACTGGTGCCCAGCCTTCCTGAAGAAGGAAAAGTACCTGGTTTGCAGGGGTGGGCGGGCCCTGGCAGGATGTGCTTTATGGCAAAGGATGGGGCTCCAGGGCCGCTGAGGTGG
Source organism: Tragulus kanchil (assembly GCA_022376925.1). Lineage (NCBI taxonomy): Eukaryota > Metazoa > Chordata > Mammalia > Artiodactyla > Tragulidae > Tragulus > Tragulus kanchil. The sequence continues at coordinate 66,413,876 of JAIOJX010000003.1, read as the reverse complement.
TCCCCGTGCTGCAGAGATGGGTACTTGTGAGCTGTGTTTCTGTGGATGAAACCCGCGCCGAGCACCTTCACTCTCATCGCAACCTGCATGTATCCTGTAGCTTCTTGTGTAATAATTGAGCCAATGATTGAGTTTGGTTTGGGGGTCAGAGACAAAAGCAACCAGAAACGGGGCTCAGTTTCTCCCTGCTAAGGAAAGGGGTGGGGTTAGTGTGTCTTTCTGGATGGGAGAGCTGGTGTTCGGATCCGCTCACACCCCGTGTGGCTTGTCTTGTCCAGTAAGGTCAAGGCAGGAGTAACAGTAGTGGGAAGGAGGCGGGGAGGCAGCAGGGGCCCTTTCATCGTCCTGATTTCACAGGCACCGTGCGGAGGGATGCGTGCTCTTAGGAACTTGAAAGATGCTGCTCCCTGAGCATCTTAATAAGCGAGGGCTCCTTGGCAGCTTTTTGAACTCCAAGACGGGCTTCTTGAATTTGGTCTCTTGTACTGTCTGCTGTAAAATGAGACTTCTATGTCCCATACATTTGCACCTCCTCCAAGAGGGAACCTCCTCATGGCAAGCCGGGCAGGGGACGGAGTCAGCCCCCAGCCCCTCGGGAGCCTGGCCTGCCCCACAGCAGCCTGTGTCGTCCTGCCCCATCGAACCCCCTGGCATCCAGCTTTTGTTCAGATGATCGGAAGAGGCCTGGAGCTTGGCTCCAGCTCCTCCGGTGAACAGCTGTGTTATCTTAGGTAAGTCTAGGGTCCTCTCCAGGCCCAAATCAAAAAACCAAAAGACTCTTACAGCTCGAAACCCCAAGAAGTCCACTCCAGTGCCATCTGAGTGTTCTCCCTGTGGTTTCTTCTTGGTCACTGTGTAATTTGGCATTTTCAAGGATAGGAATCATTAGTGACCTGTACTAGTAGGAGAATGGTCCAAATTCATTTAATCTCCCAAATGGGTTGAGTGGAGGAAGGGTAGTGATTGATTCTTTCCTTACAAATGTTACCCAGCAAGGCCCTCATCCACAGGGACAGCCATGAGAGACAGGACAGGGACTTCCCTGGTGGTCCAGTGGTTAAGAAAGACTCCATGCTCCCAATACAGGGGACATGGGTTTGATGCCTGGCTGGGGAACGAAGATCCTATATGCAAGGCCAACAAATAAAATAAACTTCTAGTTTAAAAACACAGTAGGACAGTCTCTCTTCTGAAATGTGTCCTCTGGAGAGAACACCTGGCATAGAAATCCCTCTTCATCCTCTGGACTCATTACATTAGATTCGCGATTCAGCTCATGCTTAGTTGTTGAGATTAGATTTGAGCATTTGAGAGTCCCTGTCAGAGACCTGAGGCTCCCTCCTCCTGGCTGATGGTGGAGACATTCATCCTGGGGACACAAAGCGCTTGGCCCAACTGTCCCTTTGTTGGGAAGATGAGCCTAGAATGTGCTGCTTCTTCCCTCTGTATTCCCTACTTCACTATGACTTTCTCCAACTGAGGCAGAAAGTTTCCACCGCTCTCTGAGCAGCCGTGCGGAATTGACACTGCCCGCACCCAGGAAGCGATTATAAGGACGGTCGTATTAGAGAGTCTTCATTTTGTCATTTAAACTACCAGCGCCAGCCCTGTACTTGAGAGGGAAAAACAGTCCTGTCTGTTTTAAGGAGACAAAAGGTTTCGCATCATCTGAAAACAGTTATTAGGCACATGTGTAAGCAGAGCACAAGATAATTTGGAGATGGTTCAGTTTCCAGGCTTTTGAATTTAGGCCATAAATGAACATCCTCCATCCATGTACCCTGTCAGCGAGTAGAAACATTCCCAGCTGCTTCAGGGAGAGGCACTTTCATCTTGGTGTGGAGGCAACTGCATCAAATAATCCCTCCCCGTTAAAATGAGCCTAGAATATCCCTAAAAACCAGTCCTGTTTCAAATTTGGTCAATATTCTTCTCCAGTGCTTGGCTGTGCTCCTATGCAGGAAATACTGAAATAAGTGAAAGATGGCTAGTGCTAAAAGAAGACACTTCAAAGAATAAATATAACTCTTTTTATTGCAAATTGGAAAACAGTAGCTACTTCTATTTTTCCTTCTGTGTTGCTTAGCAACATGGCCAGGAAAATGAGTTGGCTGCTTCTCTCCCCAACACACACACACACATCCTACCTCATTTTGAAATACAGGAATGTAAGTTGCCTTTTTTTTTTTGGATTACTGAGACACTTGACTGCTTTTTCACAAATAAGAGAATTTATGTTCTTTATTTATATTACTTATGATGGCTTAATCAGCTTTTTTCCTTTCCTTAAAATCCTATTTTGTTACCTCTTTCTGTATTTTAGAATAGTCTGATACGATAGGAGTCTGCATGCCAGATACTTTTTTTCATGAGTGCACACAGATGGCAGTGTACCAAGCAACTGTCCTATTTTTCCAAAACCCTGTTATTTAAAGTGCTGTCTAGAAGCATTTGGTAACAGAAGCAGATCCTAGATTATCTCTTCCATCCATGGACTTCCTGGCGTCTCTTGTCTCTTAATACATCAGGAAGAAATGTGTTATATTGTGTAGGTCACATGAAGCTCCTCGTTATTCTCCCACATGGCTGACTTCTGTAGATTATCTGATCAGGCAGATGATGTGAGGAGTGGGTGGTTCAGATTAGAATGGAAGCCAGGATTCTAGACACTCTCTGCAGATCCAAGCTGGTTGCCTGGCGACCAGCAGAGGGGTCTCCTAGCAGAAGGAGGCGGAGGGAAGAAGAGGGAAGGGGAGGGGTGAGCCGTTGGAGGACCAGGAAGAACTTTGAGAAGGGAGCGAGGAGGTCATGTTCACCTTCTTTCTGTCTTCCAAACATACCGTTTTGAAAACGCAGTGTTTATTGGGTGTATGTGGTATGCAAATGCGACCCTTGGGTTGCTGCTCTGGGACTGGAATTTGCTGAATGCCAGCTGAGGCTCCTAATAAATTATTGTATGAAGTAAGCCTGTTCCTCATCTTCCCAGAATGGGATGGAAGTGTTTGAGGAAGAGTAGCAGGTTGGCACTGACAGACCTCCGGGGCTATAAAGACTCAGCTGGACGCAGAGGAAGGGGAAGGCTCCTCAGCAGCTCAAGCCAAGAGGCAAAATAAGCACCCTTTTCATCTGTTTAGATGGCGTCTCAGGGGTGATCTTTCCTCTTCTCCAAATGGGGTGACTTTAAAAGATCTAATGACATAAGAAATATGACATAAGCTGCCCATGTGGTGTTGCTCTGCTCCTGAGAGAGCCAGGGGGCATCTAAGAGCGCCGAGTAAACACGTCTGTACCGCCTTCATCTTTCAGGACCTGTATCGCCCCCTCTCTTCGGACGATTTGGATTCAGTAGGAGACTCAGTGTAAAAGAGACAGTGGAGCAGTGTACATGGTTTGTGGTTGGGGGAAGGTCTCACGTTTCCTGAGCAAACAGCTAACAGCAAACACACAAAAGAGTTCTGCATACCTTGAAATTATGAAGCCCACTTTAGATATAAGGAAATATCCAGGTGCTTCCTATCCATCCTTGAAGGAGATTTTTTTTTTTTTTTTTCTTCTGTCTCCTACTTTGACTTGATTGAGGAGTTTGAACACAAATGGGCTCAACTGGTAAGGCTTTTGTGCCAGACTTGGCTTTAGATGAATTTCATATATGGGCTTGATCTTAGTGTCAGAACACACTACATGGTGTACCAAGACAGAATCATCATTTCTATAGATGGAGTTTTCACTTTAGTTAGAAGTAGGCATGTAGATACAATTTTTTCTGCATAATTCTGTGCAGATTCTCTGGCCAAGCAGATCAAAATGGTATTAGAAGACATTCTTTTCCTAAAGTTATAGTTTTCTTAACATTAGGGTTGCTGATTTTTAAAGTGCTTTTATTGCACATTAATAAAAGTATTTGATTAAAAGTTCTTTTTCTTTGTAGACAATATTCAGAGCTGCTTGTCATACTGTTGAGTTACCATAGGTGAGGAAAAACACTCATGTCAAAGATACAACTCATTAGATAAAACTCTAATGTTAAGCATTAGGAACTTTCCTTATTTTTGTTGTAAAAAGTAACATTTACTCTTTATACTTACCTTTCATTGAACACAGCATAACTATAGCTTAAACATGAAGAATTTGTTTAATGGCATTGCTATAAATTATACAATTCTGCCTTATAAACCATATATGTAATTTTTCTAATGTATAAAGACTGAAGCTAGGAGACTTTTTTCTCTTTTTTTTAAACACACAGACCTAAATAAATGTGTCTGGACTTCTTCCAAAAAATCAATTTGAAAAGCAAAACTCTCTTAAATGGTACTATATAAATCAGGTCCCAAATATCCAAATCTCTCTTCTGATACATTCTGGATCTCACTGATGTTTTGGAAATGTTCATATGCAAAACTCCTTTGTGTTAAACTAAGTTAAGTCTGTGATTATAACCCATTGTTACACATTAACCTACTAATTTCTGCCTTCCTAGTCCTCTATTTAAAAATTATAGTCAACTTTTGCTTAAACATAAAACAATCATTTTCCAAGCTGAATGTTAAGAATTACTTTGATGTGTATGGTCTGTTGTAGTTAAGCCATGCCCTCATGATCATTTAGTTTTACTAGTTCAGACACTAACGATTTAAGACTTGTGTAGCGTGGTTTTGCTATTTTACAGGCTTAATGTATCTCAGTAGGCGATACATTCAAAATGTATGATGCCATTTGGAGGTCCCTACTTGTTTTTTTTTTCTAAATTTTACTTGAAAATTGAATTTAAAAACAGAATGTTTAATTCAAGATGGAGAGACATTCAGTATATGTTTTAAATGTTATCAATTTATCTCCTTGATAAATTGCTCAACTATCAAATTTTACCATCTGGTTTACAGTTACATATGTTACTCTCTCACTTTCCAAGTGAATAAAATATTTCAACCCTAAGAAGAAGAAAATTTTTTAAAAGTACGGACAACCGCATTTGAAAACTTCCTCCTTATCATATTAGAGAGAAAGATACTTCTCTGGCAGGTTATTTGAAAACCTCAAGCTGAACCATTCCATCTTGAAAGGACAGTTCATAATAATACCTGTTCCAGACTTCAGGTTTTAAAAACTGTTTCCAATGGAAATTGTGAACAGAGACTCCTGCTGAGATCAAAAGGCTGCTTTGTTTCAGCTGAAACAGTAAACATCTGTGAGGTGGCCTGTGCTGGTGTCTCTTCTGGTTATGTCTTCATAAAACACATGACTTAATACAGTTGAGTCCATAAAAGATGAGTATGTATTTGACTGAACTGTCAGAAATGCAAAAAAGCAGTGGAGCAGTTAACTTAAATCGGGTGGGGGTCAGATAGTCCAGAACAAAACCAAATTCTAATAATTTTCACTTCCCTCAACTGTCAATCTTTAGGAAAACTACTGCTTAGAAAGGTCCAATAAATGCTATTTGTTCTGGGTAAGTGGCAGATATCGCCAAATGACATGAAGCCCAGGGCTTTGTTTAGACATGGCCAAAAAAAACTGGACTCATACTAATTGCCGATAGATATCATGGCCAGCTTTCCAGTCAAGCTGTTCTGATGGAAATGCTATTCCACAGCATTTAATCTTTTGAACATATGACATTTATTAAGGGACTTTTCAGAGGCAATATATATCATTTACTTTTTGAAACTAAAATCCCTCAGAGATTGAAACACCACACCGTTTATAGACTTTGAGATCTCTTTCTATGCAGAGCATAATTCCATTATACTAAAGCAGAAATGTTAAAAAAAATCCTTAGCATCAAACCAGCAGTTTTTGGTTTATTGGTGGGACCAAATTGATGATTTATAGGCACTTAAGATTTACTTGCTTACAGAATTCTTTTTTAGAATATTAGATACTGAATTTTTAAATTGTTCTACTGGCCAGAAGAGACCTCCAGGAAAAGCAGTGCATTTTTGTCCTTATGGTAAACCTGAAATGCCCTCAACTATCAAATTTTACCATCTGGTTTACAGTTACATATGTTACTCTCTCACTTTCCAAGTGAATAAAATATTTCAACCCTAAGAAGAAGAAAATTTTTTAAAAGTACGGACAACCGCATTTGAAAACTTCCTCCTTATCATATTAGAGAGAAAGATACTTCTCTGGCAGGTTATTTGAAAACCTCAAGCTGAACCATTCCATCTTGAAAGGACAGTTCATAATAATACCTGTTCCAGACTTCAGGTTTTAAAAACTGTTTCCAATGGAAATTGTGAACAGAGACTCCTGCTGAGATCAAAAGGCTGCTTTGTTTCAGCTGAAACAGTAAACATCTGTGAGGTGGCCTGTGCTGGTGTCTCTTCTGGTTATGTCTTCATAAAACACATGACTTAATACAGTTGAGTCCATAAAAGATGAGTATGTATTTGACTGAACTGTCAGAAATGCAAAAAAGCAGTGGAGCAGTTAACTTAAATCGGGTGGGGGTCAGATAGTCCAGAACAAAACCAAATTCTAATAATTTTCACTTCCCTCAACTGTCAATCTTTAGGAAAACTACTGCTTAGAAAGGTCCAATAAATGCTATTTGTTCTGGGTAAGTGGCAGATATCGCCAAATGACATGAAGCCCAGGGCTTTGTTTAGACATGGCCAAAAAAAACTGGACTCATACTAATTGCCGATAGATATCATGGCCAGCTTTCCAGTCAAGCTGTTCTGATGGAAATGCTATTCCACAGCATTTAATCTTTTGAACATATGACATTTATTAAGGGACTTTTCAGAGGCAATATATATCATTTACTTTTTGAAACTAAAATCCCTCAGAGATTGAAACACCACACCGTTTATAGACTTTGAGATCTCTTTCTATGCAGAGCATAATTCCATTATACTAAAGCAGAAATGTTAAAAAAAATCCTTAGCATCAAACCAGCAGTTTTTGGTTTATTGGTGGGACCAAATTGATGATTTATAGGCACTTAAGATTTACTTGCTTACAGAATTCTTTTTTAGAATATTAGATACTGAATTTTTAAATTGTTCTACTGGCCAGAAGAGACCTCCAGGAAAAGCAGTGCATTTTTGTCCTTATGGTAAACCTGAAATGCCCTGTGAAGACACCGCACTCTAGGTAACAGTTTGATACTTTTTTTTTTTCATTTGCACTTACTTTTTTCTCTTTAGTCGTCATAGAGAACAGTATAATAAATATATCCCTGCTTTCAGCATTTATAAAAGGCAAATCCTAATTATGTATCAAGTACAGACTTCAGTGTGAACTCAAAAGACTGGTTTGAAAGCCACATGGTTTTCTTCTTCTTGCTTAATTAATTAGGTGGGGGTGCGGGTAGGGCAGAAATTCCAATGTTTGCATACTGTTATAGACATTTAAGACGTATCAGGTCCACCCATCTACACACATCCCTGTGTTCTTATATTGGCTCATCTAAAGATTTTAAAAAATCAAATATCTTCTAAAAACATTTTGAACCAGCATTTACTTGCCCTATGGATTCCATATGCTAACCAGCAGGGGTATTTTAGTTACTCCAATGCAAATCTATACATGATTTTTTTTTTCCTTTTAAAAACAATGAGGTCTAAAAATCACATTTTTTAAGATGAATGAATGGATATATAGAATAATATCCTTGAAAAGGAATTCCATATATTGCAGCTATTGGACTCCTAAATTTTGCCTGTGTGGCCAAATGCCTACCCAGGTGTGTAGGTATTTATATAAATTTGCAAGGGTCAATGTGTATATGGGTGTGCTTATGTAAGTATTGTGTATATTTATAGACCATCAATAGTATAGTATTTGTGACACAGCCTTACAAGTTACTGGCTTTTGTGGACTTGTATGTAAAACCTTTCATGTCATAAATCAGTACATGTAATGTACTAATTGGGGCATGCTTAAGTCCAAAGGCAGTGTGCTAAACTGGCATGGCAAAATGGCTCCAAATAATAGGCAGAGGTAATGATTTATTTTAAACAATTTGGAATCCAGACAAAAAGATTTCAAATTCAGGCAAATTCAGTATTGTAGTAGTTTTTAAATATAAGCATACATTAATACTTATATAATTATGTCTTGATATTCAGCTGTTACACTGATTATATACTATCACTGATGTTTCCCTAATGTGTATGACATTGAGTAACTGTCAATCAATATTCACATATACACACACACACAAAAACCTGGAAATGCTGATTTATAGGGTTTTGGGTAGTTGAATATTGAAATATGAGAAGAAGAAAATGCAAACTATATTTGATGTGAACTGAGTTTCATAACAAAGCCAGATAACCTGTAAGGCAGTTTTGTATGTTCTTTCAAAGCTTGATTCAAAACTGTTGATGTATTTTCAGTAGGAACCTTACCATACTTGATGTATGTGTGTATATATCTAAATATATACACACCTGAAAATGTTAACTGAGTATACTATATATGCATACATTGTCTGTTTATGCATATTTGCATTAGCCTGATTAGCATCTCTATTTGTGCATGTCAGTAACAACAGAATCCCACAAAAGTACAGAGTGAAAATTAGAGATATATTGAATTCAATTTACCAATTGCCTGATGCAATTTGTTATACTGTAAGCTGAAAAATCTTTGTAATTTTGCTCCTGTAACACATGTGGAAAAAATAGGAAATCTGAGGCCCTAGCTATAATTTTTCAGGGTGCATGATATATAGTGTCTTTAAAATGTGGTTCATTTTAGTAAAGATGATGGATAAATTCCAAGATAGTATAAATGATGCATGTAATACACAGGTGTTTGTATTATATATGGCCACAAAATGGTTTTGAAGCTAGGGTAGAAGGTATCTGAAAGGTCATAGACAAAGAACTATGAAATTGAATTCTCTTGTGATTTTTGAGTTTATATTCATCAATGAGCAAGGAATTGAGTTTATTTGTTTTCAGGACATTTTAGTTCAAAATAACACTATGAATGTTGCAAATCTGGATAAAATTTTTCTAAAGAGGTTGACCTGTTTCCTGCTTACAGCTTGAGTTGCTTGAATATGTGTGCTCTTAAAAAGAACATTTGGCGTTAAAGTGTTTAAACTCCGTCCTCTGAGGTCATTAGCAGAGGTTTATAGAGTGAAATGATGAAATGTTTCATGGAACTACCTGGTTTTGAAAGTTTCATCACTTTGTGCTGTGGTTTCATTGTAAAATGTTGTACCTTGTGTTTCACACTAGACCATGTTATTCCTCTCCCAGTTAATGTTGTTACGCTTACCCCTTAGAATAACGACATAATAAACAGGAAAAACTGCCTATGTTGTTCAGTGACTTTCTTTCAGAAAATTTGGTAAGTAGACACTGAAAATGAAGTGACTGTGTGGGGTAAGGTTTACCTTCATAATCATATTTATGATGTTTTGTGATATGATTACCATCAGTATATGATACTTAACATATGCAGTATGACATCCCAGGACATCCAGAGTATCAGATACTGACAATAACCACGAAATACGGCTATTTGGTGAAGAACTCTGTTTTACTTGGTTATATTAAAAATATTAACACGCTTTCCTCTCAGGGTTGCCTTAAGGGTGAATATAGCCAGCAAATTGGCAACTGGTTGAAAAAATAAATTTTAAACATACTAACTTTCTCCTAGGCATGAAGGCATTTTTCCCAAGGTCACCTAATCTGCAGGGGTCGCTAATCTACGTGTGTATATTGGTGCCTGTGTGTATTTTTAAAGCACCAAACAAAAAAAATATTTATATATTATTAATTAATGTATATTAAATAACTATAATATATAATATGATACTTGATTACTCAACTTTAATATAGTAATTAAAATCCAGATAGTATAAATGATGCATGTAATACACAGGTGTTTGTATTATATATGGCAAAAAGGGCTAGGGTAGAAGGTATCTGAAAGGTCATAGACAAAGAACTATGAAATTGAATTCTCTTGTGATTTTTGAGTTTATATTCATCAATGAGCAAGGAATTGAGTTTATTTGTTTTCAGGACATTTTAGTTCAAAATAACACTATGAATGTTGCAAATCTGGATAAAATTTTTCTAAAGAGGTTGACCTGTTTCCTGCTTACAGCTTGAGTTGCTTGAATATGTGTGCTCTTAAAAAGAACATTTGGCGTTAAAGTGTTTAAACTCCGTCCTCTGAGGTCATTAGCAGAGGTTTATAGAGTGAAATGATGAAATGTTTCATGGAACTACCTGGTTTTGAAAGTTTCATCACTTTGTGCTGTGGTTTCATTGTAAAATGTTGTACCTTGTGTTTCACACTAGACCATGTTATTCCTCTCCCAGTTAATGTTGTTACGCTTACCCCTTAGAATAACGACATAATAAACAGGAAAAACTGCCTATGTTGTTCAGTGACTTTCTTTCAGAAAATTTGGTAAGTAGACACTGAAAATGAAGTGACTGTGTGGGGTAAGGTTTACCTTCATAATCATATTTATGATGTTTTGTGATATGATTACCATCAGTATATGATACTTAACATATGCAGTATGACATCCCAGGACATCCAGAGTATCAGATACTGACAATAACCACGAAATACGGCTATTTGGTGAAGAACTCTGTTTTACTTGGTTATATTAAAAATATTAACACGCTTTCCTCTCAGGGTTGCCTTAAGGGTGAATATAGCCAGCAAATTGGCAACTGGTTGAAAAAATAAATTTTAAACATACTAACTTTCTCCTAGGCATGAAGGCATTTTTCCCAAGGTCACCTAATCTGCAGGGGTCGCCTAATCTACGTGTGTATATTGGTGCCTGTGTGTATTTTTAAAGCACCAAACAATATGGTATATTTATTATAAAGAAATATATGAATAATTTTATATACTTATGTAATTAATGTATATTAAATAACTATAATATATAATATGATACTTGATTACTCAACTTTAATATAGAATTAAAATCCATAATCTATTATAGAAGTCTGAAATTCTATATTTTAAATCTAACATTTTTACTAGGTTAATTTTAACTTTGAAATCAGAATTTAATTGGTTCTCTTTATTATTTCCATGATCACCAATAATAATAACCATTATCTCCATGATTTCCATGATGTAATCAATGGTCGAAGCATTAACTGGTAATAGCTGGAAGGAATGTTTACAAATGTGTAAAATTCCAAACTGTGCTTTTACTTTCTGAGTATAATAGAGTTTAACATAAAATGGAGCGCGTGCCTGAGAGAGTAGTAACTAGCTCCCTTCTTCACAGGCTGGAAATCCAAATTGAAGAGTAAATCATGGAGGGAATTATTCCATTGAGAGAATGTGAACTAGATGCCTTCCTGCTCCCCTTTCAGACTATGATCTCACAGAGAGGAGCCCTGGTGCCAGCCAAGAGAAATAGTAGAGACGCAGTGTGTATAAATCCTGGCTTCAAGTGAGCAGAATGACTCAACAACCACACAGTAGAGGCGAAGCAGACTATCTGTCAGAGTCATAACTAGATACATTTATTTTTGATATCTTGGCTCCTGTGGTTTCACTAACATAGAGTTAATGCCAATATTCTCATTTGCTTTTTCTCTTCCTCTCTAAGTAAACCAATTTCATGAATAACAGTTCTGTAGTCTTTTAAAAACTTTATGATAATGTTTTATATGTTTCACTGTTCATTCTGAGTTAGGCACATGGTTGCCTATGCCATAAATGTTAGGTTAAACATACTCTGGAAAATGCAGACAAAGGAATTTGGGAAAAGGAGTTTCCTCTGTGCCTTGTTTTTCAAGGCACAGAGCCTTACTAATTATTGCAGATTGATGTCATCAAGATACTGTTCTTAACCCACTTGCAAAGTAAACATACGTTTTTTCTGTATGCAAACAGAGGCCCTCCGGTCTCAAGTTCTTTATACCAAGATTATGAATTAATTTTGCTGCATAGGATCATTTTTAGAGATTCTACAGACCTCAAGTCAGAATCATCAAGACAATTATATGAGTTTGGTAACTATTTGTTGGTTGTGTTTCCTTTATAAAATTGATCCAGCTGATGTTTAAATTCTTATATTGCCATTTTCAAAAAAATTACCAAATAACCATATACCAAGACAAAATGTGAAATGGAAAATAATGAAATTATCCAAGACAGAGCTAAAGTCATCTGGTAAAATTTGTCTACCTTGATTACATCAGTTGGATCAATTGGATATTTCTGTAATCTTTATTCAGTGTGGATCCCAGCTGAGTAACACCATTAATATTAATATGGCAGGAGTAACTCATACCGTTTATATTTGAAATGAACTGGTCTTTTTTTTTTTTTTTTTTTACTGCATAATCACCAAATACATCCTGGTAAAATGTAGTTAGAACTGTCATGTCAGCTTTCTCACTTACTTCAAAAAGTGTGATATGTTCTCCATCTGTTATATGAGCCAAAGCTAAATAGCTACACTTAGGATGTGTTCATACTTCGGGCAGTTCTTTTATGGAGGTGTGTCATAAAAGCATCCAGGTGCCAGCAACCTGCCCACCTGGTTCCCATTAAATCTGCCTGGAGGTGATGACATTTCAAATGTCACAGTATCTCTTAGAGCAGCTAATTGCATTAAATTCTAAAATAACTGTTATATTTTTCACTGTACACCCATATGCCTTAGAATTAGCAAACTGAAGCAAACACAAAATCTTTTGATCATGTGTGATATGAAATGGTTTATATTCTCTGGAAAAAAGTAAATCGATTTCATTTAAAAGCATGGCAAAATATAAGTGGGTTCTTTAGCTCTATGTAGGTCATAAATAAAGCTTGATTCATTTCACTGGGTTAATTCTGAAAAACATGAACCTACATTGTCCCTTTATATTTCTTTCAAAATCCTTCAGTCAGACTTAGGGCAATAATCAGAATGTTCAGACACGGTCTAAGGTGGTATATTCAGGAGTGGTACCAAGGGTACATGGAGGGCCATGGTGAGTACTGAATGACTGTAACTGGGAGACACCGCAAAAATGTTAGGTGATGAAATCAGAATCCAAAAAATAAACGGCTGGAAGGATAAGAATGGAGTAAATACGACATTAACATGAGTGAGAAGTTTCAGACGTGATCCAAAATATCAACCTCTCAAGTACAGAATACGGAAATCCAATACACTATGAGCTCAATGTAGGCTTACATTATGTTGTTACTGATAAGCCAGTATGATCTTAAACTGCACTGATATTCTGTTTACAAATAAGAAAACACTACCCTTCTCTGGTCAGGTTGAGCATCAGCATTAAAGCGATATTGACAAGTGTAGGAACAATGGTCTTGGGGTCCTGTCTTAGGACAAATAGCCAGAGAAACTGGGATTACTGAAATTGGAAAAAGAGAAGACATAGAAGGGGTTCAGTGGCTCTTTCCCAATATCCGAAGCATTGTCCTACCGGGAGATGGACTGCATTGAGTGATCCCAGAGCTGAGAAATTAGAATGGCAAATGGAAAGTGTGGAGGGGCATCATTTGAACATAACTTGTCTTATTAACAGTTCGAGGGCTGCCTCAGGAAGTCATGTGTTCACTACTGGAGGTGTGGGCACAGAGCATCTGACCACATGGCTGAGATTTTAGTAGTGGGCATTTGGTCTCTCAATGGAAATAAGATAGAAGAGGTAGGGTCCATTTCAGTCTGAAATTCTTTGAATCCAATGGCCTTTTCAAAAAGAATATTTTTCACTGTACACCCATATGCCTTAGAATTAGCAAACTGAAGCAAACACAAAATCTTTTGATCATGTGTGATATGAAATGGTTTATATTCTCTGGAAAAAAGTAAATCGATTTCATTTAAAAGCATGGCAAAATATAAGTGGGTTCTTTAGCTCTATGTAGGTCATAAATAAAGCTTGATTCATTTCACTGGGTTAATTCTGAAAAACATGAACCTACATTGTCCCTTTATATTTCTTTCAAAATCCTTCAGTCAGACTTAGGGCAATAATCAGAATGTTCAGACACGGTCTAAGGTGGTATATTCAGGAGTGGTACCAAGGGTACATGGAGGGCCATGGTGAGTACTGAATGACTGTAACTGGGAGACACCGCAAAAATGTTAGGTGATGAAATCAGAATCCAAAAAATAAACGGCTGGAAGGATAAGAATGGAGTAAATACGACATTAACATGAGTGAGAAGTTTCAGACGTGATCCAAAATATCAACCTCTCAAGTACAGAATACGGAAATCCAATACACTATGAGCTCAATGTAGGCTTACATTATGTTGTTACTGATAAGCCAGTATGATCTTAAACTGCACTGATATTCTGTTTACAAATAAGAAAACACTACCCTTCTCTGGTCAGGTTGAGCATCAGCATTAAAGCGATATTGACAAGTGTAGGAACAATGGTCTTGGGGTCCTGTCTTAGGACAAATAGCCAGAGAAACTGGGATTACTGAAATTGGAAAAAGAGAAGACATAGAAGGGGTTCAGTGGCTCTTTCCCAATATCCGAAGCATTGTCCTACCGGGAGATGGACTGCATTGAGTGATCCCAGAGCTGAGAAATTAGAATGGCAAATGGAAAGTGTGGAGGGGCATCATTTGAACATAACTTGTCTTATTAACAGTTCGAGGGCTGCCTCAGGAAGTCATGTGTTCACTACTGGAGGTGTGGGCACAGAGCATCTGACCACATGGCTGAGATTTTAGTAGTGGGCATTTGGTCTCTCAATGGAAATAAGATAGAAGAGGTAGGGTCCATTTCAGTCTGAAATTCTTTGAATCCATGAATGGTCATTGTCTTGGAAAGGTGTACAATGTTTAATGAGAAATTGAATATATTTATTTTACTGTATTTGAACGTAGTAAATGAAATTAGAACTTTCCATGTTTAGAGTACCCTGTTTGTAATTCACTTTTTTTCTCTCACAGTTGTTTGTTACCTTCAGCAAGCATGAAATTTGAAATGACTTGGAGTACATGCTCAAACCTAAAGTTGAAAATAAGCAATTTTAAGCATAAGCAGACTTGTTAACCCTACTTTTTTTTTTTTAAACCAGAGCCTAAAAACCCTAACGGAGCTTTGTTCATATCTCAGAGAAAAACACAGCTGGCCCGGTAGCAAGCTTTAAGGCGATCAGACAGTTGATAGCACTATTGAAAATGTTATTTATTAGTTGATAAGGCAGGTTAGTGAATGATATCCAGCAAGTGTATTAAACACTAAAGTTTAAAAGATGGTTTCATAGTATTTGGGTCAGCATTCTGTACTGAGTGTCTGATGTTCTTATTAAAAGAACAAAATTTGGGGATCATGTCTAAAAGCTGTGAACATCTTTGCTAGGAAATACGCTACTGGTCTGTTCATTGGAATGCTTTAATCTGAAAGAATGTGTCTTTGTATTCTAAAAAAACATATGACTGGACAGTGCCTGCCACCCCATACCACAATGTGTCTGCATTAGTAGACACCATTTGTGATGCTGCTGGAAGAAATCCAAGGATCGAACGGCTCAGAAGAGAAAGTCTCATTTGAAACATTTCCTCACTGTTTTGTTGTTGTTGTTGTTGTTGTTCTGCTTGGAACAGGATTATGTCTACAGCCAAAACAGTGGCACAGGGCTGAACGATCTCCTGCTCTGGAAAACACACACCTTCCCTTCAGACAGGGCAGTGTTCGTGGTTCTTTTCTCCAGACCTTGCCATCGTAAAGCTGCCTTGTCTTGGCCTCGTGTTCCAGTACTGTAAATATACGAGGTTCTTGCAAACAAACATTCATAAGAGAGCATGCTCAGAGGCTCGTACATTCAGGTGCCTTCCCAGAGCTGGCTGTGACTGCAGTGAGGGTCACAGCCATCGGGCATGGCTGCGGTGTGGATCCCTCTCTCTGACTTGACCTAGGACGGGGGTGTGCTGCTGGCCACGAGGGGAGGTTGAGTGAGAGGATGGACACCGCTCAGGTCACTTGGCTGATGGACGCAGGATTCGTACAATGCTGGCAAATACAGGGCACGCCACACAGACTACCACCAAACTTCTAGAATAACCGCAAACCTTCTAGAATGCCCCGTGAGGAGCAGACGTGTTACCACCGTGTGTTTAACATTCGCCCCATTATGTCAGCTGTCAGCTTTGATGAACTGGTCCCAGGGCGTGCTCATCTTAGCCCACCATGGAGAAGGCTGGGCAGCTGAACCAAGCCGGAGCTTTGTTCATATCTCAGAAAAACACAGCTGGCCCGGTAGCAAGCTTTAAGCGATCAGACAGTTGATAGCACTATTGAAAATGTTATTTATTAGTTGATAAGGCAGGTTAGTGAATGATATCCAGCAAGTGTATTAAACACTAAAGTTTAAAAGATGGTTTCATAGTATTTGGGTCAGCATTCTGTACTGAGTGTCTGATGTTCTTATTAAAAGAACAAAATTTGGGGATCATGTCTAAAAGCTGTGAACATCTTTGCTAGGAAATACGCTACTGGTCTGTTCATTGGAATGCTTTAATCTGAAAGAACGTGTCTTTGTATTCTAAAAAAACATATGACTGGACAGTGCCTGCCACCCCATACCACAGTGTGTCTGCATTAGTAGACACCATTTGTGATGCTGCTGGAAGAAATCCAAGGATCGAACGGCTCAGAAGAGAAAGTCTCATTTGAAACATTTCCTCACTGTTTTGTTGTTGTTGTTGTTGTTGTTCTGCTTGGAACAGGATTATGTCTACAGCCAAAACAGTGGCACAGGGGCTGAACGATCTCCCTGCTCTGGAAAACACACACCTTCCCTTCAGACAGGGCAGTGTTCGTGGTTCTTTTCTCCAGACCTTGCCATCGTAAAGCTGCCTTGTCTTGGCCTCGTGTTCCAGTACTGTAAATATACGAGGTTCTTGCAAACAAACATTCATAAGAGAGCATGCTCAGAGGCTCGTACATTTGCGGTGCCTTCCCAGAGCTGGCTGTGACTGCAGTGAGGGTCACAGCCATCGGGCATGGCTGCGGTGTGGATCCCTCTCTCTGACTTGACCTAGGACGGGGGTGTGCTGCTGGCCACGAGGGGAGGTTGAGTGAGAGGATGGACACCGCTCAGGTCACTTGGCTGATGGACGCAGGATTCGTACAATGCTGGCAAATACAGGGCACGCCACACAGACTACCACCAAACTTCTAGAATAACCGCAAACCTTCTAGAATGCCCCGTGAGGAGCAGACGTGTTACCACCGTGTGTTTAACATTCGCCCCCATTATGTCAGCTGTCAGCTTTGATGAACTGGTCCCAGGGAGCGTGCTCATCTTAGCCCACCATGGAGAAGGCTGGGCAGCTGAACCAAATGGCCCTGCAGGCTCTGAGGCAGCATTTGCCCAATTGTATTCATCCTTTGGGTGAAAGCTGAAGTCTGTGAATTTCCAGTATGTAAAGCTTCTCCTGCTTCCTACCTTGTTTGCACAGTTAAGGCCGGATGGCATGGGGAGGAGGTTGAAGGGAGACAGGTAAGCAGAGGAAAAGTAGGTCAACATTGCTTCTCGCCACCTCTTCATTATTAATTCAGCTGCAGATGCTCTCTCTCCCTTCTCTCTGCTCCACAGACAGCCGGTGCCATGAGCCAGTGCCGCCCCCTCACCGCCTCCTGGCTCCTGTCAGGCCAACCAAGTGGATAAACCCAGGCAAACAGAAGGAGGATCTTTTAGGACACGCTGTGTTCATTATTTACAAACAGCATCGATATGTGCAAATCCGTTTTCTCGAGGAATAGGTGCAGAGATGGCAAGATTCATTGTTAAAGTTCTGCCTCGTAGCTGGTCACAGTATTAAGTATTTGTATTGTTTCGTCCTCTGAGCTTTTATACCCTGGAGGAGGGCATGGCAACCCACTCCAGTATTCTTGCCTGGAAAATCACATGGATAGAGGAGCCTGGTGGGCTACAGCCCATGGTGTCACAAAGAGTTGGACACAACTGAAGTGACTTAGCCACGCACTGAGCTTTATAATAGAGTTGTTAGCCTGTTTGCTCTCACAGGTCTTGGATCCAAACATACCCAAAATTTACAAAGGAATCACAAGGCTTAGGCTTTTAGTTCCATATTTACCTCAAGAATAAAAGTAATTATGATAAGTAAAGGTTTCTTATTATGTAACATTTAACATATCGATAACTTGCTTAGTGCTTATGTCTTGATCTCAAAGCAGAATTAACAAACCTACCCTTTAACCTTTCTCCAAGGGTGTGGCAAAGCTGAATAATCTTTTAAAGGATATTCCATAAAAATCAAACTGAAGAAAAAATTTTCCTGTGGTAAGACTAGAAAAAAAAAAAAAAATCATAGTGACCACTTGTATGAAGCCTGTTTGCAGACAGACTGTGGAAGAGGGAGGTGAGAAACCTCAAGTCTCCCAAAACTTAACAGTGAGCAAAGGGGATGCTCATTTTGAGAAAATGGAATGGAAGTCATGGAACGCCCGTCGCTGGTGAAGAGGGAGCGGTCGTCCCAGCCGTGTCCCCTAACCACCGCCCTCTCCCAGCGTGGAGACCACGCTCCCGGGCAGGGGTGCAGTTGCCTCCCACGCTTCTGGGCTGGGCACAGCACCTGGATACTCGGGGCCAGACCAAGCGTTTTTATTCTGTTTCTGTTTTCCTCCAGAGCTCTCAGCATGGCGGCTCCTCCACCTCACTTGCGTCCACCAAAGTCTGCAGCTCGATGGATGAGAATGACGGCCCCGGAGAAGGTGGTGAGCTCGGGACGTGGTGTCCGAGGAGGGGGCTTAGCTTGTTCCTGGGTGGAGAATGGGTTGGCTGAACGTGCTCCAGGAAACTGTCATTTCTCTAGCAGAATGACCCTTAGGCAGCTCTGAAGGGTCTTCCCAAGGGACGAGGACTGAATGTAGCCCCTGCCGGTGGCGGGATCTGCTCTCTGGGCCAGGAGGAGGGAGTCAGCCAAACTTGGAGGCCTTCCCCACTCCAAGGTGTGAGCATTCCTAGGAGGTCGCCCTTGCCCACTTTGCAAATGGCGGGGGGTGGGAGGGGTGGTAAGTGATGTGGCCTTTGTTTTCCAAGCTGAACCCGAAAAGACACATTTATTCTCTTTCACGGACAGCCCTACAGAGGCACACTGAGTAAGTCAAGTCCAAATGTGAAAGTCCAGCTTTACCAAAAGACTGAATTGAGGGCAATTGCAAAAATACTCCTTGGGAAATTGACTTTAGAAAGTGGTCAGATGACTTGGATTCCAGAATGGGTGTTCTTTGCTAACTCCCAGATTGTTTTGGATAAGCTTCTTGCGCTCTCCACCTATTGGTTTTTGTCCTATGAAATGGAGACTGTATCCTAATATATGCCTGTTTCCTCCCTGGAGGTTATTATCAGGCTCAAATCAGTTATGTGAAAGTGTTTAGAAACTCAAATGTAAAAACTGATACCATCAAGCCACTGTTAGAGAGCCAGCACCCCTTGTTTGTTTGAGGTAATAAGATTTAATTTTTCAATAAAGTCCCACTTGGGGGAAGCACTTTATTATGTTATGTGAGATACATGACTTAACCCGAGGATTATTTCCTGACTACCATGCAATATCAGACTTTTTTGGTATTTCCAGAAGGATGAAATTCAGCCATCCAGAAGTCGTCTTTTGTTCCAATGTGTTTTATTTACTTAATGAAATGAAATGATCCTTGACTAAGCCAGTTGGCTAAGTCTGTTTAATCAGAGGCCTAAAAGATACGTTTTTACCCATAGTCAGGAAAAAACCCAACGTCCTGTGCTCCAGATGGGTGCCCCCTGGAAGGAAACAGAAGTGCTTTCTTCCTTTTCCCATCTGAAACCGGACTTCCCTCCGTCAGACCAGGAAGGTTCCTTTCATCATCCGTGCAGCAGAGTCTGACGGCCGTGTCATCTGAGAGGCATCGTGTACACTTGGATGCTTTGCAGTGGCCTTGATGCTCTCCGGCCCTTTTCTGTAATAACCATAGGCCAGACCAAAAACATTCCCTAAGCTGAAATCCTTCAGAGGGAGGCAACATTATGGCCTCTTTGGGGTGAGATGGAGGGGTTAGTGGAGGGAAGGCTCCGGCTCTCACTCAATTCAGGGGCCTCTGAGATGGCTTCCAGTAGGTTAAAAGTGCAGTGTCCCCATAAAGAGGTGAAGAGGTTGCAAAAAGGCCAAGGACAAAAGTCGCAGTAGCAGACGTCCTACATGTATACAACCCTTTCCAGAAATCCCATCCCCTCCAGCATTCAAAGTAGTGCAGACTGGAGGTGATCCCCAAAGCAGAGAAAGTAAGGGTCCTAAAGCCTTCGACGCCTGCTGGCAGTGAGCTTCCACGGCCTGTTCTCCACGCCTACAGGTGAACACTCAGCCAGAGCACGAACATTGCCCAGAAAGCCCATGTGCCACCTGAGGTTTTAATTTTATTTTGAGAAGGACTGTTTAGTCTCGGTTTATGATTAAAGGTCAGAGAAAGGAGCACATTTAGAACACGCGGCTAGGCTTCCATCCCATTTTGTATTCAGGTTGCCTGAGGGAGAAGCCAGGATTTATAACGTTAAAGCATGTAAATTTTAGGGCCCAGCTATAAAAGGCTTTTTACACCCCTAAGATGTTAAAGGTTATCCACCATATTTATGTGACCTAAGTGTGGCTTATTTTGTTTTATGACCTTAGATATTTAAAGCATTATTAGGCATTTGTAAAATATTTCAAAATGCATTTTAAGGGGGAAAATGTCTTGTGTTAGTGGCACTAACATAATTGAAGCTACAAAACTGTTCTGTTCACAGATATAATAGATATTGCAATTTTAACTCGACATCTGCTACACAGGTTGCTGGGGAGAACATTTGTCCAGAATCTGCTCATTGATTCTGGGGAGGAGTGGCGATCAGGGGCTTAGTTCATAAGGGATTTTACGGAGATCTCTGTTTCAGGATGTAGGGACGCCAAGTGTCCGAACAGCAGGCATTTTTTTCATGCTTGTACAATGTCAAGGGGTCCAGAGTCCCTTACAAACTGCATTTTCCTCCCAACCTAGGAATGTCATGCCTCTGAACACCACTGGGCATTATTGATCACACTGGCATGAAATGCAAAGCAAAGCTTCCTCCTCATACTCCCCACTTCAGCCGAAAGCATTAGCCGGTCTTACATAGGTGGGAGGGGACCCCATACATTTCACATGTCCTTTTAGTTTATCATTTCTCTTAGTAGGAGCAGTTGATTACACAATGTCAGCAGGGGGCTGGGGGGTGGGAGACGGGCCTGCCTGTCCAGAAAATGACATATCGATTCTGAATCTGTGCCAGTCTATTAGATGATCCTTCTAAACGTCTCCTGTGTGCCACATCTGTGTTCCCTTTTCTACCAATAAAAACATACTAATGATTCTTTCAGAAGTGTCGGAGGAAGGCTTCCAGATTCCAGCCACAATAACAGAGCGATATAAAGTCGGAAGGACAATAGGAGATGGAAATTTTGCTGTTGTCAAGGAATGTGTGGAAAGGTGAGAAAGATATCATTTGCTTCGAGCTTTAAAGGAAACACTTGGGGTTATGTTTTCCAAGATTGCGTCTTTATTTGCGGTCTGAGGCACATATGGAAGAGGTTAATGTCTCAACTCCAGATGTAAAAAAAGAAAAATGGACAAGAAAGAACAGCTCATCTAACAACAGATTTGAAAAATGTAGTGATTCCTGGGGACAATCTATAAGTTAAGAGCTTTGATTTTTCTCTTTAATGTACTCAGCAGAATGTTGCCAACTCTTTCAGGTAAGTTCTTTTATTTTGTTAAAAAAAAAAAAAAAAAAAAAACTTACTGAATCTTTTTTCCTGCACTTTTTGAAGATATTCTATAAAGGTCAGAACATTCTTAGATGAGGTGCATGGATATATCTCTGACATGTATATGTCATAAAATTAAATAGAAGAACTTTGAAAAGCTTTAAAATGCAACTATACTTATCCCCACAAAAATGGCATTCAGTACTTTAAAATGTCTTTAAATAAATGAACCAGGCACTTTTGTGGGCCAAAGGGTAGGGCTTAGAGTAAAAGGTTTATTCCTGGGACCTTGTTACCTAATCAAGGACAGTAGCTGGGATTCTGGTTGGAGAAGTGACAAGTGACAGTTACAGCCCAGATTAAGGCTGCTTCAAACCCTGAACCCAGCATTAGATTTGGAGTTCATTACTTAAGGGGAAGACTCTTGAGAGTCCCTTAAGGGCCGGCAAGGAAATCAGCCCTGAATATTCACTGGAAGGACTGATGCTGACGCTCCAGTACTTTGGCCACCTGACTCACTGGAAAAGACCCTGATGCTGGGAAAGATTGAAGGTCAAAGGAGTAGGAGATGCCAGAGAATGAGATGGTTGGATGGCATCACTGAGTCAACAGACATGAGTTTAAGCAGGCTCCGGGAGATGATGAAGGACAGGGAAGCCTGGTGTGCCACAGTCCATGGGGTTGCAAAGAGTGGAACGTGACTGAGCAACTGAACTTAACTGAAATTAAGGAAGACCCAGTCAGCCAGCAGCTCCTTTTCAGGGCTGGTGAGCAGAGTACCGGAGAGCCAGGGGGCACCTGCCTCATTCCTTAAGGGAATGTGTCCATTGGCTTCCAGGGACCAGCCTGGGGTGGGCATCTTCCCCACCGCTCTTCTCTGCCCACCCTCCTGAGTTCTCAACACTCTAAGACAAGAATGCTCCAAACTCTTGAATCAGATGCCTCAGACTAGAAGCTCTAACCTACAAGACACGGAACTTATTTTCCTGCAAGGCCTCTGACTTAGAAACAAAGATTCAAGCCACGTTAAAGCTGGATGTGTACCTGGGTCTCAGACGTGAGGGTCCTGAGCTTGTCTGGCATTCACCAATTTGCTTTCCTTTGTCCTCTGCCTGACTAAGGCAGTGAAGCCCCACTAGGCTCCCCTGGAGCAGTGGGTCTCATGCTTTGCCTCACGCAACATACCAGCTGGGCCAAGCCATTCCCGAGGACATGGTGGCAACCTCCTAGAGCACCACTCTCTGTGGGAGAGGGACATGAGTGATGGCAGCTTGAAAAATGCCCTAGCTGATCCTGCTAGGCCCTGTTCCCTCCCTCCCCTTTGCTGCGTGACTGACAAATACAGAAATGTCCCATTCCTTTCCTGGGCCTCACACCTCCCTAGACAAGAGCAACCATGGTTTATGGAACGGAAACTACGCACAAGGCCCTTAACATAGGATGTTTTACTGAGTCGTCATAATCATCCCACGGTATCAGTACTATTGCCATTTTACATAAAGAATGCCTTGAGAAGCTAAACGGCCGAGTCAGTGAGCTCTCAGCCAGGAAGTATTTATATTCAGCAAGACGCAGATGTGAGTTCACCTCCAAAACCCACGCCTTGGGGCCACTCTGCACCACAGCCTCCTGCCTCCAGCCAGGGGTCCCCTGTAAAAACGTGGCTTCACTGAGCCAGACGTCCCCACATTCCTCCCTGTGCCAAGAAGGCAAGTGAAATCAGGAAAGCCATTCCCAACGCAATGGGTAGAACTGTGTGTTCAGATCATTCTGTGTTTCGTTTGTGCTTTTACTGATAGAAAATCCAGCGCCTGGTGCACATGATGGCCGCTGCGGCAGGAGGTCCATGTCTGGCCGCGCTGTGCTCTTTCCCCGGGGGGCCTGGTCCCTTTCCGGGGGCGTCATCTGTTGAGTCTGGCATGGCCGGCCCTGTGCTCATTCTCAGAATTGCGATGGCATCCAGGTCCAACAGTCCTGGTCTTCCCAGATGGAAATTTCTCACTTCCCCGTCGGGAATGAATTTCTTTCTTTCTGGTTTGGATTGCATTCATTTGGCATGAGTTCCCATCAGGTCTCGTTTTGTAGAATCTGTCAAGAATCAATGCACCAGGCTGCTCCCCAAAGTGCTAGTGTTTCGCTCCTGCACGGGACATATGGCAGCTGCCTTAAAGCTGGATGTGTACCTGGGTCTCAGACGTGAGGGTCCTGAGCTTGTCTGGCATTCACCAATTTGCTTTCCTTTGTCCTCTGCCTGACTAAGGCAGTGAAGCCCCACTAGGCTCCCCTGGAGCAGTGGGTCTCATGCTTTGCCTCACGCAACATACCAGCTGGGCCAAGCCATTCCCGAGGACATGGTGGCAACCTCCTAGAGCACCACTCTCTGTGGGAGAGGGACACGAGTGATGGCAGCTTGAAAAATGCCCTAGCTGATCCTGCTAGGCCCTGTTCCGTCCCTCCCCTTTGCTGCGTGACTGACAAATACAGAAATGTCCCATTCCTTTCCTGGGCCTCACACCTCCCTAGACAAGAGCAACCATGGTTTATGGAACGGAAACTACGCACAAGGCCCTTAACATAGGATGTTTTACTGAATCGTCATAATCATCCCACGGTATCAGTACTATTGCCATTTTACATAAAGAATGCCTTGAGAAGCTAAACGGCCGAGTCAGTGAGCACTCAGCCAGGAAGTATTTATATTCAGCAAGACGCAGATGTGAGTTCACCTCCAAAACCCACGCCTTGGGGCCACTCTGCACCACAGCCTCCTGCCTCCAGCCAGGGGTCCCCTGTAAAAACGTGGCTTCACTGAGCCAGACGTCCCCACATTCCTCCCTGTGCCAAGAAGGCAAGTGAAATCAGGAAAGCCATTCCCAACGCAATGGGTAGAACTGTGTGTTCAGATCATTCTGTGTTTCGTTTGTGCTTTTACTGATAGAAAATCCAGCGCCTGGTGCACATGATGGCCGCTGCGGCAGGAGGTCCATGTCTGGCCGCGCTGTGCTCTTTCCCCGGGGGGCCTGGTCCCTTTCCGGGGGCGTCATCTGTTGAGTCTGGCATGGCCGGCCCTGTGCTCATTCTCAGAATTGCGATGGCATCCAGGTCCAACAGTCCTGGTCTTCCCAGATGGAAATTTCTCACTTCCCCGTCGGGAATGAATTTCTTTCTTTCTGGTTTGGATTGCATTCATTTGGCATGAGTTCCCATCAGGTCTCGTTTTGTAGAATCTGTCAAGAATCTATGCACCAGGCTGCTCCCCAAAGTGCTAGTGTTTCGCTCCTGCTGAACCGGGACATATGGCAGCTGCCCTTTCTCCCCAGAGGTGTCCCAGAACAATCTTCTAATATTTTCCAGAGGTCCGGGAAAATAAAGGGGAGCTAAGAATGTTTTGAGTGGCACACGCTGCCTGCACGGGCACATTCTGCTGTGTTTGGAAGGATGAATATGTATGAACAAGAGCAGGCCCCCTCCTCTGTTAATAGCGCGTTGACTTGGGGGAGGGCTTCCTGCCACAGTGGATGCAGTGGCATTGCCTCCCTGCCCTGTGCCAGCACATCTCATCGTAGGGCCTGCCAGGTCCGTTTCGGTTTCCACCTGTCTCCTGTAGACTGTCTGCAGGGGCCTCAGGAGCCCTTAGGATGTGCTAAAGGGCATTGATGAATTTCGGAAGCAGTTTTCAGGAACCTTTCAAAGCCTCAAAGAAAACTCAGAGCACTAAGAAGAGGGCCAGGGACGGATAGAGGGCTTGAGAGGAAGTGCCCTTCATCCTTGGCTTCCTGGCTCTGTGGGGACTGGTTACCATTTGAGCCACAGACACCGCCCATGCGGTCATAAGCAGGGGTGGTGTCTCAGGTGGCTCCGGCCCTCCTCCCACCTGCACTGCTTGCGTGTTTTGGCAGTACAAGATTCTACTGGAATAAAATGGTAGTTGCTCATGATTTGCTCTCCTCCTCCACCTGGAAACCCGAAGAACTACACGGGGCTTCCTGGTGGTCTAGTAAGATTAGGGATCTCGCAGCAGAGGATGCCTCCAGGGCCCGGAAACCCGAAGCTAGGCCTGTGCACATGATGGCCGCTGCGGCAGGAGGTCCATGTCTGGCCGCGCTGTGCTCTTTCCCCGGGGGGCCTGGTCCCTTTCCGGGGGCGTCATCTGTTGAGTCTGGCATGGCCGGCCCTGTGCTCATTCTCAGAATTGCGATGGCATCCAGGTCCAACAGTCCTGGTCTTCCCAGATGGAAATTTCTCACTTCCCCGTCGGGAATGAATTTCTTTCTTTCTGGTTTGGATTGCATTCATTTGGCATGAGTTCCCATCAGGTCTCGTTTTGTAGAATCTGTCAAGAATCTATGCACCAGGCTGCTCCCCAAAGTGCTAGTGTTTCGCTCCTGCTGAACCGGGACATATGGCAGCTGCCCTTTCTCCCCAGAGGTGTCCCAGAACAATCTTCTAATATTTTCCAGAGGTCCGGGAAAATAAAGGGGAGCTAAGAATGTTTTGAGTGGCACACGCTGCCTGCACGGGCACATTCTGCTGTGTTTGGAAGGATGAATATGTATGAACAAGAGCAGGCCCCCTCCTCTGTTAATAGCGCGTTGACTCGGGGGAGGGCTTCCTGCCACAGTGGATGCAGTGGCATTGCCTCCCTGCCCTGTGCCAGCACATCTCATCGTAGGGCCTGCCAGGTCCGTTTCGGTTTCCACCTGTCTCCTGTAGACTGTCTGCAGGGGCCTCAGGAGCCCTTAGGATGTGCTAAAGGGCATTGATGAATTTCGGAAGCTGTTTTCAGGAGCCTTTCAAAGCCTCAAAGAAAACTCAGAGCACTAAGAAGAGGGCCAGGGACGGATAGAGGGCTTGAGAGGAAGTGCCCTTCATCCTTGGCTTCCTGGCTCTGTGGGGACTGGTTACCATTTGAGCCACAGACACCGCCCATGCGGTCATAAGCAGGGGTGGTGTCTCAGGTGGCTCCCGGCCCTCCTCCCCACCTGCACTGCTTGCGTGTTTTGGCAGTACAAGATTCTACTGGAATAAAATGGTAGTTGCTCATGATTTGCTCTCTCCCTCCTCCACCTGGAAACCCGAAGAACTACACGTCGGGGCTTCCCTGGTGGTCTAGTAAGATTAGGGATCTGCCTTGCAGTGCAGAGGATGCCGGTCCAGTCCCTGGCCTGGGAGGATCCCACCTGCCACAGAGCAGCTAGGCCTGTGCACCATGACAACTAAGCCAGCACTCTGGAGTCCACAAGCCGAAGCTACTGCCCATGCTCCACAGCAAGAAAGCCACCACAGTGAGAAGCATGCACCCGCAACAAGGAATAGCCCCTGCTCCCTACAGCCAGAAAATGCCTGTGAAGCAGTGAAGACCCAGCACAACCAAAGATAATAATATTAAAAAAAAACACCACACGTTGAACAGATTGGCTCTGGCAATGTTGGTAGACACAGGCCCGGACCCACCAGAGCAAGCTGAGACCATGGTATCAGCCACATGGGCAGCATCCGCCTAGACAAATCTTCCGACTTTTCAAGAGCCATGCACCTGCTGTTGGAGGCATTTGCTGCTGAAGTGGGATTCGGGAGGATCGAGTCAGTGTGAAGAATTTTAAGTGTCTCTCGGCTGCCTGACAGTGTTCTTTCCTTCCTAGGATGCTCTGGCACCTGATAGCCAAAGACCCCAAGCTCAAGTCCAAAATAAAACCCCGCTGCGGAGATGTCTGACGAGGCACTCTGGGGGGCCCCCATTCTCTGCTTGCAGAGGAGGCCGCAGTTAAGCTTTAGGGGTGCTGTGTACTCACCCCTCTTTCCTGGGGGAGGGATCTTCCTGTCATGTCCTAACTGCCACAATCTTTGGAGTTCTGCCAACTCCAGCCAATGTGCGAGTACGTCTCTGCTGGGCATTTCCGGGGCACAAAGACAGCCAGGACGCAGCCACTCTGCTTAAGAATCTGACCCATAAGCAAAGGATTGCCATGACATCTAGTACAAGCTATGGCAGAGGAATGCCTGTGAAACTTCTTCCATGTAATCTTTATAAAAATCTTCAAAACAGGAGCAACAACAGAAAGCACAAGAGTCCAGAGCACCCTTTTCCTAAGCATCCTGCGGCCCTCCAGGGCTGAGGGCAGAGGTGAGGGGAAGGCGGTCCTGGGGCTGAGAATTATCATGTTAAACAAGATAGCGTCCTCCAAACCATTTTCGGTACAAACCGGAAAGCTAGATGTAGTTCCAATTTGTAACATGCGGACATTTCTCCCTCGTAGTAGAGCTCTAGCCTGGGGTCAGACTTAATAGGAGAGTGACCTTACACACTGAGTTCCCGTAGACAAGAAGGAAAACAACGCGTGCTTCCCTGGTGCTGCTTTGCCTGTGGCCTTTGAGGCGTCTGTAATTTCATGAAAGGTCAAGGCTGTAATTTCAGGAACATACAAGCAAATGGCCTGGATGTTCCCCAGCAATCCAGGTGTCTTCTCTCCTTCTCCACACACTGAACCATAGACTCCCTGAGGTCAAAGACCAGGTCTTCATGGCCTCTGGAGCCGTCCGAGAACCATGCTCCTAACTACTTGCTGGATGATGACGTGGGCTCCACAGTCCTCGGACTTTGGAGGTAGGCAGATACTTTCATCTGAGGTTTTACTCCTTGCCAAATGTTTTCATTCACCAACCGAAAGCAAGACATGAAGTGTTTGTTCTTCTGGTGTACATTTAGTCCGAGCACCTGTTTTTAGTCTTGTTTTCCAGATTCAGCTACTTTCCTATAAACATGCATTTCTAGTAATTAAGGATTTTATTGTGATTTTACGGTTCTAATCTCTGGCCCATAACCCCTCAAGCAATAAAACCCCGCTGCGGAGATGTCTGACGAGGCACTCTGGGGCCCCATTCTCTGCTTGCAGAGGAGGCCGAGTTAAGCTTTAGGGGTGCTGTGTACTCACCCCTCTTTCCTGGGGGAGGGATCTTCCTGTCATGTCCTAACTGCCACAATCTTTGGAGTTCTGCCAACTCCAGCCAATGTGCGAGTACGTCTCTGCTGGGCATTTCCGGGGCACAAAGACAGCCAGGACGCAGCCACTCTGCTTAAGAATCTGACCCATAAGCAAAGGATTGCCATGACATCTAGTACAAGCTATGGCAGAGGAATGCCTGTGAAACCTCTTCCATGTAATCTTTATAAAAATCTTCAAAACAGGAGCAACAACAGAAAGCACAAGAGTCCAGAGCACCCTTTTCCTAAGCATCCTGCGGCCCTCCAGGGCTGAGGGCAGAGGTGAGGGGAAGGCGGTCCTGGGGCTGAGAATTATCATGTTAAACAAGATAGCGTCCTCCAAACCATTTTCGGTACAAACCGGAAAGCTAGATGTAGTTCCAATTTGTAACATGCGGACATTTCTCCCTCGTAGTAGAGCTCTAGCCTGGGGTCAGACTTAATAGGAGAGTGACCTTACACACTGAGTTCCGTAGACAAGAAGGAAAACAACGCGTGCTTCCCTGGTGCTGCTTTGCCTGTGGCCTTTGAGGCGTCTGTAATTTCATGAAAGGTCAAGGCTGTAATTTCAGGAACATACAAGCAAATGGCCTGGATGTTCCCCAGCAATCCAGGTGTCTTCTCTCCTTCTCCACACACTGAACCATAGACTCCCTGAGGTCAAAGACCAGGTCTTCATGGCCTCTGGAGCCGTCCGAGAACCATGCTCCTAACTACTTGCTGGATGATGACGTGGGCTCCACAGTCCTCGGACTTTGGAGGTAGGCAGATACTTTCATCTGAGGTTTTACTCCTTGCCAAATGTTTTCATTCACCAACCGAAAGCAAGACATGAAGTGTTTGTTCTTCTGGTGTACATTTAGTCCGAGCACCTGTTTTTAGTCTTGTTTTCCAGATTCAGCTACTTTCCTATAAACATGCATTTCTAGTAATTAAGGATTTTATTGTGATTTTACGGTTCTAATCTCAAAGAATCTAGGGAGAAAAAATGTGTGGTATTCATTTTGATGGTCCTCCACAGGGCTCTGGCTGATACCAAATGTGGGTAAATCTGAGTGAGTGTTGAATCCTGTCTTGTAAGGTGTTGGGTCGTCAGCCCACAGGTTCTCTTCCTAGGAAGCTCTAGGCCGCTGCGGCCCAGGCTTGCTTGTGTTTATCCCTCAGCTGTAAGCTCAGTGTATAACCTGGTGCCAGTACGCTCACTTGTTTGCTGGAGGTTCAGCTCGTTGTGTGTCTGGTTGTAGAGGAGGAGGCAGCCTTCCTGGGTCCCACTCCAGCTTTTCGTTTTGAGTATAGCAAAGCTTTACTCTTATTCATTCCAAGGAAACGGAGGATCAGGTGATAACCCTGGGGGAAGACACAGCCAAGAAATCCCGCTCTTCTGACGAGCACCTTCCCATTCTGTGTGGAGGCACTGAATGGAAGCATCAGGTCTGTCTTGGCACTCTGGCCCTGCTCAGGACGGCAGCCTCTTATCAAAGCTTTGGTCTGAGCGTCCAGAGCCCCTGCCATCAAATGGAACATCTCAGACTAGATCAGAAACTGCTCATGTGGTCCAGTCTCAGATTTACTGGCCTTTTTTTTTTTTTTTTAATGACTCATGAAAAGCAGAATCCAGAAACACCTCAGCTTTTAGTTTTCCTCTTAATTAAATATTTTCATATTTGCAGACAAATTTTTCAGAATCCTCTTAAGAAGAGCTGCTTATAGGACCCTCGTGATCCTTCTGTGATGTAAGGGATCCCCTTGTAGCTGAGTAATTTCATGTCTTCATTCATCTGTTTGCTCAGACATTTTAAGTTTCTAATGTTAAATGTTTTTTTTTCCCTCTCACTGAAGTGCTTTTCCTCCATCATCACCCGGCGGGTGCACGGTCTTGATGAGGGTCTGATGTTTACGTGGGGGCATCTCACATATCCAAGCCCTGCAGTTAGCCAAGGCTGACTCACACCTTCCTGCATCGTGGCCTCTGAAGGATCAATGAGACCGAGTGGGAGGGGCATCCTTGAGGGGTCATAGTCCATTCCTTCATGAGATTGAGGGAATTTGGGGTCCTCTGGGCACCTCACACCCCTGCAAGAGAGCCACGGGAAGGAGAGGGGCTTATCTCCTCCCATCCAAACCACAGTGCCCTCTAGTGGAGAAAACAGGCTTCAACGTGTTCATTTCATTCTAGACTAATGGGTGCGTGCATGCCCTGTGTCCGGCTCTTTGTAACGCTACGGACTGTAGCCCACCAGGCTCCTCTGTCCATGGGATTTCCCAGGCTAGAATACTGGAGTGGGTTATCATTTCCTTCTCTGAGGATCTTTCTGACCCAGGGATTGAACCCACGTCCTCTGCATTGGTAGGCAGATTTTTGACAACTGTACCACCTGGGAAGCCTCTGGAGTTTTTCATTGTAACACTTCACAGTCAATGTTTATTTTTCAAGCTAGCGCTGTGAAAAGTCCTGACATGTAGTGGAGGAAGCATTTTTAGAAGTAAGTGACATGAGGACTTCCCTGGTGGTGGTCCAGTGGCTGAGATGCCACCCTCCCAATGCAGGGATCTGGGTTCAATCCCTGGTTGGGGAACCAGATCCCACATGTGGCAACTAAGACATGGCACAGCCACATAAATTCATTAAATATTTTTAAAAGAGAAGCAAATGACACAAATGGTTTCTAAGATGCTGTTGAAACACACTGTTACTATCTGACCTCTGAATTTATAGGCAGATCACTCTCTTGCTCTCATCATAGCATACACTTAGGAAGTTCCCTTTTGACTCTCCATACCTGAAATTTTTAAAACCCTATTTTGAAATTGTGTTCTTAATCAACTACACTCCCATTGTATTTGTTTGGACTCCTAAAACAGGCCTTTATCCACAGGTAAGAAGCTAGACTCTCTTGGTTTCCCGATCTGAAGTAGCAACAGCTGGGAAGCAGTGGTTTCTGGTGATTGTTACCCGTGGGGGCACGGTCTTGATGAGGGTCTGATGTTTACGTGGGGCATCTCACATCCAAGCCCTGCAGTTAGCCAAGGCTGACTCACACCTTCCTGCATCGTGGCCTCTGAAGGATCAATGAGACCGAGTGGGAGGGGCATCCTTGAGGGGTCATAGTCCATTCCTTCATGAGATTGAGGGAATTTGGGGTCCTCTGGGCACCTCACACCCCTGCAAGAGAGCCACGGGAAGGAGAGGGGCTTATCTCCTCCCATCCAAACCACAGTGCCCTCTAGTGGAGAAAACAGGCTTCAACGTGTTCATTTCATTCTAGACTAATGGGTGCGTGCATGCCCTGTGTCCGGCTCTTTGTAACGCTACGGACTGTAGCCCACCAGGCTCCTCTGTCCATGGGATTTCCCAGGCTAGAATACTGGAGTGGGTTATCATTTCCTTCTCTGAGGATCTTTCTGACCCAGGGATTGAACCCACGTCCTCTGCATTGGTAGGCAGATTTTTGACAACTGTACCACCTGGGAAGCCTCTGGAGTTTTTCATTGTAACACTTCACAGTCAATGTTTATTTTTCAAGCTAGCGCTGTGAAAAGTCCTGACATGTAGTGGAGGAAGCATTTTTAGAAGTAAGTGACATGAGGACTTCCCTGGTGGTGGTCCAGTGGCTGAGATGCCACCCTCCCAATGCAGGGATCTGGGTTCAATCCCTGGTTGGGGAACCAGATCCCACATGTGGCAACTAAGACATGGCACAGCCACATAAATTCATTAAATATTTTTAAAAGAGAAGCAAATGACACAAATGGTTTCTAAGATGCTGTTGAAACACACTGTTACTATCTGACCTCTGAATTTATAGGCAGATCACTCTCTTGCTCTCATCATAGTATACACTTAGGAAGTTCCCTTTTGACTCTCCATACCTGAAATTTTTAAAACCCTATTTTGAAATTGTGTTCTTAATCAACTACACTCCCATTGTATTTGTTTGGACTCCTAAAACAGGCCTTTATCCATAGGTAAGAAGCTAGACTCTCTTGGTTTCCCCGCCAGATCTGAAGTAGCAACAGCTGGGAAGCAGTGGTTTCTGGTGATTGTTAAGTGTGCACTGTGCCCTTTAACAACAGACCTGCCGTGCCCACTGGGAAGTGTTCACACAAGTGAGGAAGCTATTTCAAGGTGTGGCATGACTAAGCCCTCCCTCCCACGCCCATCACAGAGGATGGGCAGGGTTGGCTGGGCGGTATGAGGAGGGGAGAGACCAAGAGCTCGGGTTCTGACTTGAGTATGGCCTGGGGGATTTGGGAAAGTGAGCTGACTCCATTTCATTTCAATCAAGTGAGATAGCCAGCGGCTAAGACGCCATGTTCCAAATACAGGGGGCCCGGGTTCGATCAGGGAACTAGATCCCACATGCCGCAGCTAAGAGTTCGCATGCCACAACTAACGAAACTGTGTACTGCGTGGAAGACGGAGGATCCTGCATGCCGTAACTAAGACCCGGCACGGCCAAATAGATACATATATTGTTTTTAAAGGCGCAAGAGTCCACGGGATGCTCAAATGATGATTGTTTCTGTTCGTGAGTTCTCCACCAGAACACGGGTGCGCACAGCCTGAGTCCAAAGAGCCTGAGCCGTGTCTTGAGAGTTGTCAGTGTGACCATGAGAAGCATTCAGAAAACGGGCCCTTCTTGAGGAGAGAGCCTCCAGAGAGACTGGGAGGAAGAGGGGCAGAAACTCAGGTCGACGCATGTCCCACCCACACCACTACAGAGGGCGGGGCACGGCCACCTCAAAGGAGGCGTTACCCATGGGAATAGCAGTCGTTTTATTACGGCAATGTTAACAGCTTGTGATGATTCTGAGCTAGCATGCGTGTTGTCCTTAGACTCGATTTACCCCTTAAAGTTCACATACTTCTTTTAAAAAAGGAAGAGAGAATTTTTTACAGACTTTTTACACCACACAACCAGACCAGTGGGGTAAGAGTGACTCCTTATGATGATTCAACAGGTCTGAAATTACATTAACTGAAACATAAAAAAAAAAAAATTAAAAAAACCTTTCTCTTTGCAGGTCAACTGCTAGGGAGTATGCTCTGAAAATTATCAAGAAAAGCAAGTGTCGAGGCAAAGTATGTATAATTGTATTCTTTTGAAAATGAAGTGTTTTTTCATTGGTATAAGGGGAGATAAAAAGAAACATACTATGAGCTCCCACATAAACATAAGTTCATCCTAGGAGCTCTGCTTTGGTAGAATGGAATGTTATATACTTATTAGGATATAATTTTATTCTATAAATATTCCTGGAGAAACAGTTAGTTGGAATGGTTGGATATTACTTCTGTTCCTTCCCTGTGTTCTTGTATTTACTTCTTCTATTACTTTTGTGATCTAAGTTTCATTTCATCCTTCTATATGCAGTCATAGTTACCTTAGCTCTGAAATTACAAGCATCTTCACCATTTTTTGGCATTTCTAGGCTATGTGAATGTCAGAATTTTAGACTTCTTATATTTTACCAGGATATATCTCCCTTGATCTTTAGTTTTGTTTGAGTTAGCCCCTTATGTGTTGAGATGTGTACCTTGACTGAGATAACTTTCCCTCGAACAGGAGCACATGATCCAGAACGAGGTGTCTATTTTAAGGAGAGTGAAGCATCCCAACATTGTCCTGCTGATTGAAGAGATGGACGTGCCAACTGAGCTGTACCTGGTCATGGAATTAGTAAAGGTGTGTATTTTGGAAAAAGAGGTAAACCTAAGTAAGGCATCTCACTTTCCTGTATAATAGAGCTCTCTCCTTGGTTTCCTCTCACCAATATTCAGGCTCATTTCTGGGCACTGGCATAATGGTTCAGAGTATTAACACTAGAATTATATCCCCAAAGGTTGAGACCCAGCCTTAACTAAGTAGTCCCTGATTTGGGGTCTACCACTCTACCTCGGTCCCCTCCTATGTATAATGAGAATAACACTTGTTAGGAGTGCTATTGTGAGGGTAAGAGAGATGTCTTTTGCTAGCTTCAGTGACATGGAAAGTATGAGATACTAGTATAGTAGGATTGTTGTTCTTATTGTAGAAGTTGCTCACTTTTCCAGGAATTGCATCCAAAAGTATCACTGATTATTATAAAAACAAGCTTTAGACTTTTAGACGCCAGGGTAACAGAAAAGCGGCACCCTGGTAATATTGTGAACACTCAGCTGCCTCTCCATGAAGGTTACAGTCCCATCCTGTCACACAAAAACCATGTTTTACTCTATCATGGAACATTTGAATGGCCAGATGTTGATGGTGGCTGAATCTAGGCGAGAGGTAACCCACTTGTTTCCTCTGCTTCCATATGTGAAATTTTCTTAATCACAAGTTTTTTTTTAAATTGAATGGTTTATGTTCATGAAGCTGTACTGTGCTCAAGCCTTTTCTAATGTGCTAATCAGACTGAAGGCACAGGCGACCCCATGTGAGCTGTAACTGCGTCGGCTCATGTGCCCTGTCAGTGGCTTGTGGGGAGCACCCAGGGCTGCAGAATTCTACCCAGAGTCGCTCCACCGAGCTGGCGGCAGCTGGAGGTTGGGGCTTCCTTCCATGGAGATTTAAGGCCAGGAAAGCATTGAATTAACCCATCTATTACTATATAGAAAAGCATCCATTCTAGGGTCTTTAAGCTTTCATTCTTGAGAGTTGCTTCCCTTTAGATACATTGGCCTTTTTTTTTTTTTTTTTGAATTTAGTGATTACCTATATTTACAGGTAAAGTCTGTGGGGGGTTTTTTGTTTCTACTTCAAGTTAGGATTTTTTTTCTCTGATGGTGAAGGCATTTTTAGTTTGTAGTAACACCAGGTTATTGTCCTGGTTGAGAGTGAAGGAGATAAAAATGTTAACTGTTTATTCCAAGAAAGGCCAATTTCATTTATTCAGAAGTTTTTCAGTTGGCACTTTAGTAATAAAGGTTGGTCATTACTAATACTAAATTATACATCTTCTATCACCAAGAGTAGTATTTTTAGAGTGATTTTAATTTTTAAAACAACAGCTTCCAACCATCCCTGCTGCCCTCTGGGTACCATTAAAATTTAATTAGCAGCCCCTGTTATTGGCTGGGTTTTGGAGAGCTAGGAAAAGCCTTAATAGTTTAGAACACAGTTTGTAGGAAAGCTTAATGCAGTTGTTGAGCATATGCTTAGTCAGGTGACAAGAGCCACGGGTGACCAGGGTAGCCTAATGAGCCCAGACTATACCTGCGAAGCCCAGCACTGGGAGTCCTCAAGTGAACCACGAGATCCCACCTCTGCATTGAGTCTGACCGAGCACTGCCTGAGGGCCAGGTCGAGACGCCTCTTGAGAAGTGAGAGCCAGCCCCACATTTGACCTGAAAGGTGCCCATGATGCCCCCCACTAAGGAATTTAGCTTGTCAAACACTGAGAGCCCAGCGGGGACTCCAGGATGGCCTGATATACTAGGATAAATAAGGTCAGCGCTCCAGAAAACAGGGATGTGACCGTTCTTAAGGGTGAAGCTCCATAATTACCAAGAGCAGGACTTTAGCCTTCCAGGTGCAGAAGTGAACACCCTGCTTGTGTGCTCAGAGGAAGGGAGGCTCTGTGGCAGGGCCGGCCCTGAGCGATCGAGGGGGCGAGAAAGACAGAGGGCATGGAGGGGATGCTCCGGGGAAGCCACTCTCCTGAGGATGGGCTTGGAGTCTGGGGGGGGAGGGTGGTCTCTTTGGGAAGACATGTACTACCTGGTTCATTAAGGTAGCTGATCTAGCTGAGGCGGGGGATGAGGTTAAGCAAGTTGGAGGGAAGGCTGGGGGCAGAGCCAGCAGAGCTGCGGCAGAGGAACGCTGACTTCATGACGAGTGAAAGGAACGTCGAGGACCTGCCGTGTGGGAGGTGGTGGTCATGCACGGGGGACTTTGGATAAAGAGCCTGGGATGGCCCAGAAGGCTGTGTCAGAGGCAGGTCTTAAAGCAGGGCAGGTAGGATCTGTGGACTGCTTGGTTGAAGAGGAAGTTATAAGATTACGGGCTGCCTCGGGTTTAGGTAAATTGAAAAATGGCAGGGTCACCATAGACAGCCCTGCACCTGCACCTGCAGGGGTGCTATTCACGTGGACCACCGTGGAAACCCCATCTCCCCAGGGGCGTGGAAACAGCCTTGCTTTTGAGAGATGGAACGCTGAGAAAGTGTGCATTTTGAAAGAATGTATGTGCTTAGTTTGCGAATGGCTGAGGCTGAGGGTCACTGGAAGATACCACCCCCACCCCCAAGCGGGAATCATATGCAGAGGGCCAGGTCAGGGAGTGGGATTTGAAAACAGTCAGCCTGAGGTGCTCGAGCTTATGGTTTGCGATTTAAAAAGAAAGAGAGTCCCTTCACCCTGTAGGTGACAGAGGAACTCAAGCAGTCTCTGGGGGCTTGGCTCTTTGGGGCCTCGTGTGCGAAAAAGGATGTACACGTCAGTAAATCAGACCCAACTTCTCTGAAAGGGCGTCAAATAAATGGATCTAAAATGGGAGACTGAAATTTTGCTTCACCAAATAACAGATTAGCACGGGACAAGGAAGACAGAAGTTCGGGTGAATAATGGTTCTAGAAAGCTTTCTTTGAAATTTCTCCCTCCTCCTCCGTTCTCTTTTGTCTTTGGAGTGACAGTTTCTGGTCCTTTCCTCTGCTCCTTACAAGGAAGCACCTTATTGAACAAGAAGCCGTGACGCCCACGCCGAGAGACCTAGGTCTAGAGAGTGATGCGAGGGGTGTGTGTGTGTGTGTGTGTGTGACTGTCACAAGGCAGCAGAACGTGGTGCTCAGGGTACAGGGTGCGGTATTGCGTCTTGTTTCGGGAGACGTGGGATCGTGAACTTGAATTTCTGCTAGCAGCCAGTGCTAGCCCAGGCCACCAGGACACCCAGGTGCTCCCACGGCCTCCCCGCGGGAGACCTAGCTCTCCTTCCGTTCCCCTGGCCCGGCTGTGTGTCTGATGGCAGAGAATCCTCTGCTCCTTCCTTTGAGCTCCGGAGGGAACACCTCTGGCTTTCGCGCTGGGGGCAGAAATCACGGTAAGGTTCCTGGCCTTTGAGAGGGAGGTGACAGGGAAAGCCCCTGGAACCTGGAAACCCCCGCGCGCATCCCGCAGGCCCTTCCTTCAGGGTGTCAGGCGCCTCCCTGGGTGGCCCCTCTGGACCATCGGTTAACGCGCGTCCCCGCCTGCTGTTCTCTCTCAGGGAGGAGACCTCTTTGATGCCATCACCTCCACCAACAAATACACCGAGCGAGACGCCAGTGGGATGCTCTACAACCTGGCCAGCGCCATCAAATACCTGCACAGCCTCAACATCGTCCACCGTGACATCAAACCAGAGAATCTGCTGGTAAGAAGGATTCCGGCCCCAGAGGAGCTTGAGCTCCAAGCACTCATGAGTGAATATGAACATTTCTCTCCTCTTCGCCATTTTTTTTGTTTGTTTTGTTTAAATTACCTTAAGAGCTAGTTTCCAGCTGGCCTTCAGTGTCTAGCTGGAAACAGGTCTTTTAAGCGGATCTGTCAGGGTTAATGCACCATTAGGAGCACTTAACTTACTAGCAAATAAAAACCTGAGGCAGGGGGACAGGAAGAGACCTCAGGAAATCTAGGGCTGTGGTTAAGACCGTGGACCCGGCCAAGGCCGTCCTGAGGGGCGTTTACACTTACAGGACTTATCGATAGCACTTAGGTGTTAGAGAGCTTTTACTTGGAAAAAAAGGAAAATGGAAGCCCTTTTACTTTGTCTCCCGATTTACATCACAATAATCTGATCTAAAGGCTACAAGGATAAATGATCGTGAGTTTTCAGGACATCAACCCCTCAACATAAAAATAACCATGATGCTCCACATCACAGACCTCCCCCCCCCAGCCCCCGCCTAGATACTCTCCTAATCCCATTGTTCAGGGGACAGTATTGAAAGAATTAAGGGGACAAAAACTGGGCGTCAGATAAAGTAACATAGATTTTGCTGGCTATTCAGGGTGGAATTTTAATGAAATATATTGTTTCTCCCTGCCTCCAGATGCTAGTTGCTCTCAAGATGACTAGTAGTTTGTCCATCTCTCTAGAAATCTGGGAAATGAGAGTTCTCTTTCTAAAGCAGCATTTCTTCAAGGGTGGTCCAGAGACTCCCTGCATTGGAATTACTCCCAGATGCTGGTTAAAAATGTAAATTTCTGAACTTCCCTGCAGCCCCACCAAATTGGAATCTGGTGAGTGGTGACAGGGTGCAGGTCTGCACTGCCACCAGCTCCCCACGGGATCTCAAGTTTAAAACCAGATGAATAGGGCCTTTCCTGGCGGTCCAGTGGCTAAGACGCCAAGCTCCCAATTCAGGGTCCCCAAGTTCCATCCTTGGTCAGGGAACTGGATCCCACATGCTGTGACTAAGACCCAATGCAGCCAAATAAATAAATACTTTTAAAACATACAATAAAAGCAGATGAACAGCCTAACTCCCATAACGAGTAAAGGCTGCTAAGACCTGCTGCCGTGGAGCACCGCCTCTGTGCCCACCCTGTGCTGACGCTTCACACAGTATCTCATTCCATCCTCACGGCTGCCCTGTGGGGTAGAGTCTATTCGTGGCCCATTTCACAGGTGAGCAAACTGAGTGCCTAGAAGCTGAAAGACCCACTCAAGGCCGCCATCACTCGTAAGTGGAAGAGTCAAAGCCGCAACCTAGCTCTGTTTTTCCCTGCGCCCCCAGCTCAGACTTTTAACCACTAGACTATGTAATAAAGTGTGAACTGGGGAGAGTTGTTTACTGCGTGCTTCCTCTGTGCCAACAACAGTGCCAGGGAGCAGGGAGACTGGGCTTTCAGGGAGGACATCCAAGCAGGAAAAATAAACGTTTAAAGAAATACACCCATAGGGTCTTCCCTGTGGTCCGGTGGCTAAGCCTCTTGAGATCCCCATGCAGGGGGCTGAGCTTGGTCAGGGAACTAGATCCCACACGCTGCTAACTAAGAGTTTGCGTGAACGAA
Source organism: Tragulus kanchil (assembly GCA_022376925.1). Lineage (NCBI taxonomy): Eukaryota > Metazoa > Chordata > Mammalia > Artiodactyla > Tragulidae > Tragulus > Tragulus kanchil. The sequence goes on along the minus strand of JAIOJX010000003.1, from coordinate 66,374,197 downwards.
AGATCCAAACTGCTATAACTAAGACCCAGCACAGCCAGATAAATAAATACTAAAAAGAAGAGAAAAAAAATACATACGCAAGCAGTTAGTTGATTGCAATTAGCTTAGTAATCATGTAGCTGCTGGCTAATGAAGGCAGCGGAGGTCAGATGATGGAATTCTGACTTAATTGCCCCTCAAATTCCACAAGTCCACAGTAGCCTAAACATTCTCTTCTGCATAGTTGCCTCCATAAATGGCAGCAATTTCCCCTCGTCTGCACTCATTCTTCCTGTGTCCTGACTTTTGTAGGATTGTCTCACGGGAACAGACTTACAACTGAGCCTTTGTTTAGAAGTTTCTCTAAGCGCCGAAAATTCAGTGATTGAAAATTAAAGCCTCATTTTCCCCTCCACTTTTGCAGTTTAGTTTTGTGTACCCATTGGTCACCCGCTTCTCACCAGAGTGCTATTTCTATAATTGCCACAAATGGTTACATAGGAACAGGGTTTCACTAAAGTGACAATTCACAGGATACTCTGGAAGTGCTATACTCATCTGAACATATTTTACTTCAAATTACCGCCCCCACAAAAAGTTCTCTCCCTTTTTCCTTTCTTTTCTAATTTAAGAATGAGAAACATGTTATGTGCATACACATATGTGTCATACACACACCATTGTCATTCATGATTCAGGTTTAAATGTATATATGTATTTTTTTTTTCTTTCTATAGGAGAGTAGTAAGGGTTGGAGAGGTTTGTAGGGATAAACCTGTTATAAGATAAACTAGGAGAAGAGTAAGTTTACCAAAATGAGGATGACATCACTTATTGCCCTTGAGACAATTTCACATTCTGTTGACCTTTCTGTCGAAATAAGAATTGTCATGCGAGACACAGAATCACACACTCAGGACTTACAGTCAGACAGACAAAAGTTCAAAACCAAAGGCCTTACTCTTACACTGACTAGTTGTCTGACCTTGAACAAGAGACGTACCTCCTTTGAGTCTCCTTTAAGGGGACTTTATGAAGATAAAGAGATACCATGTGACTGTTAGTTCCCCTCTTTTTTATTCCCCCTTTATTTGTAATAAAAATTAAGTTATACCTAAAAATAAAACTGTATGCTGAAACAATCATCTTACATCGTTTTTGACATTGCTTTTAAAGTGTTACTATTTACCCAGGCATGGATTTGCTATATAATGGAAAAATGTAGAGCCAGAGAGACTATTTTTGGGAAAATGCTATAATAAATTTAATGCAGAGAGTTTCAATCCATTTTATAACTAGCAGAAACTTAAATAATAAAGACCTTGCTGCACATTTTGCATTACTGTTTTATGAAGAGATCTCAAAAAAACCCTGAATTGTTAGCCTGCTGATAAATTTTTGCTACATATTCAATGTCTATAATAAGTAGTGAAGAATTATATATAGATGTAGGCATTTCAGCTGTAGATTTATTTTTTTATAGTATCATTGTATATGCAGAACTTTTAGAATTTTTAACTTATGAAAAAACATAAAAATACTGTATTTTGACCTTCAGGATCTATATTGATCCTATGAATGATTTATTCAAGTCTAAGTACTTAATCAGGTCAAAACATTTTAATGGGAAAAAAAAAAAAAGCTGGACTTACAGTGATGTTTCCAGTCACATTTAGGCGAAACTGGGAGGTGACCCAGTAGAACTAGCTCTTGTAATTTTATTACTGAACTGTTGCTAAGGCCTTCTTTAGTAATACGTGTGTAGTGGCAGTGATTTTGTGGAATTCTTCAGCTGTATCAGGCCTGGTGCTTAGATCCCAGGGTGCATGACAGGTGGAGGAGAGGGTGGTTGGGGAGCGAGTGAGGGGCGACTCCAGGCTCCCAGTGCAGGGCCGGGGCTGTCCCTGGTCAGGGGACTGAATCCCATGTGCCACAGCTAAGAGTTTGTGTGCTGCAGGGAAAAGATCCCGAGTCCGCGGCTAAAACACAACACAGCCAAGTAAATAAGCGTGCCGAGCCCTGGTCGTTTCTCAACTCTTGAGGACCCATGCTGGCCAAGCCTGTCGGAGACTAAACCCTTCTGAGGGAAGGGGAGAAAGCACAGCACTTCCCCAGCCACCCTGTGCACAGAACCACTGTGTGCACGAGCGTGCCGTGGCAGTTTATAACAGAAGGGAACCTGCTGATTCTGGACAAAACATGAATGGCCTTAGGAAGATAACCCGCTTTCAGTTTGCACGAGTCACCACTAGATGGCAAGCTTGTGCCCGTGGCAGCAAAACTCAGTAGCTGCCTGTTCCTTGCAGTGAGCAGGGAGGAGCTTTTTAAAGTGTATATGCAGATGCCTTCTCCTTAGGAACGTTAAAGTCTTCACTGGCAAAAAATGTAACTTACACCGCTAGTTTTTATTAGATTCCAGAAATAAACACAGTAATTCTCTTGAAATATGAAAATTTCTGTTCAAAACCCTTTTAGCTTCCAAACGCCTTAATACTGTCTGGGAGAAAACAGTTTCTCCAAGAAACGGCTTTCAACTTGGTCAGAAGTTTTCTTTTAGAGGCTCTCGGTCGAGGTGTTGGTGCCTGTTCCTTGCAGCCCATCCGAATGGCATGGAAGCTAATGACCCGCAACTTCACGAAATGCACTGAATCTAGGAATAAATTATCTTGATTTCCCCCAAGTGATAACCATAGATTGTGTTGCTGCTCTTCTTAGTTTCCACTTCAAGTCAACACGGAGCTTACCAGATAACGGATTTCCTTCTGTCTGAGTCCCCAAGTACACCCATTTTGTGATGAGACAGCTAACTGCGTGGGTCGATAAGGCTGGTGCCACAGATGGATGCTAGAGGCCATAGCAGACAGCTGAGCAGATCTGCATGATAGACGCGAGGCCCCAGAGTGTTGAGGAACAGAGGAAGGGAGCCATGATCTCCCAGGAGTCTTTCACGATCCCCGCCCATACCAGCATGGCCAGTGAGTTGGGATGAAGGTGTATTATTCTGTATAGTAAACGACAGAACTGAGATTTGAATCTATCTTTGGCTCCATAAAAGGGCTCAGGTCAATAAGATGGGATTTAACAAGAGGTGAAAATATAAATCCCTATGGGCTAAGTCAGTTTCAGAGTAGTTGTTTTAATGGCTATCACAGAAAAACTGCGATGGGAAAATGTGGGCTGGTTTAAAGGCTGTTCTTTGACCATAACAAGTTCCTTATGAGTGTGTGATGTGATGGCAGAAAATGCCCACGTGCCCTCAGATGCTTTCACTGAAAAAGGGTCACTCTCAAGAGAGCCCTCGGCCCTGCTCATGCCACGTGACCTCAGCTTGAAGGGACACAGGTGCACGGAGAGAGGGCCGCAGAGTGCTCACAGCACAGGCAGGCAGATGGAAGACCGGAGGCCTTTCTTGTGCCGTGGATGAGACGCTGAACTCCGACTAAAGAGAAGACATAAAGGACTGATTTGAGGTCGCGTAAAGAAAAACTTTCTTATTACACCTACTAGAAAAGTCAGTGGCTTTTAATTACTGAAATGTCCAGGCAGAATTGGAATGCTTGGTTTTCCATGGCACTGGTAACTTACACCGCTAGTTTTATTAGATTTAAATCTTTTAGAGGCTCGTCTGGGAGAAAACAGTTTCTCCAAGAAACGGCTTTCAACTTGGTCAGAAGTTTTCTTTTAGAGGCTCTCGGTCGAGGTGTTGGTGCCTGTTCCTTGCAGCCCATCCGAATGGCATGGAAGCTAATGACCCGCAACTTCACGAAATGCACTGAATCTAGGAATAAATTATCTTGATTTCCCCCAAGTGATAACCATAGATTGTGTTGCTGCTCTTCTTAGTTTCCACTTCAAGTCAACACGGAGCTTACCAGATAACGGATTTCCTTCTGTCTGAGTCCCCAAGTACACCCATTTTGTGATGAGACAGCTAACTGCGTGGGTCGATAAGGCTGGTGCCACAGATGGATGCTAGAGGCCATAGCAGACAGCTGAGCAGATCTGCATGATGGACGCGAGGCCCCAGAGTGTTGAGGAACAGAGGAAGGGAGCCATGATCTCCCAGGAGTCTTTCACGATCCCCGCCCATACCAGCATGGCCAGTGAGTTGGGATGAAGGTGTATTATTCTGTATAGTAAACGACAGAACTGAGATTTGAATCTATCTTTGGCTCCATAAAAGGGCTCAGGTCAATAAGATGGGATTTAACAAGAGGTGAAAATATAAATCCCTATGGGCTAAGTCAGTTTCAGAGTAGTTGTTTTAATGGCTATCACAGAAAAACTGCGATGGGAAAATGTGGGCTGGTTTAAAGGCTGTTCTTTGACCATAACAAGTTCCTTATGAGTGTGTGATGTGATGGCAGAAAATGCCCACGTGCCCTCAGATGCTTTCACTGAAAAAGGGTCACTCTCAAGAGAGCCCTCGGCCCTGCTCATGCCACGTGACCTCAGCTTGAAGGGACACAGGTGCACGGAGAGAGGGCCGCAGAGTGCTCACAGCACAGGCAGGCAGATGGAAGACCGGAGGCCTTTCTTGTGCCGTGGATGAGACGCTGAACTCCGACTAAAGAGAAGACATAAAGGACAGATTTGAGGTCGACGTAAAGAAAAACTTTCTTATTACACCTACTAGAAAAGTCAGTGGCTTTTAATTACTGAAATGTCCAGGCAGAATTGGAATGCTTGGTTTTCCACATGGCACTAGTGGTAAAGACTCTGCCTGCCAATGCAGGAGACACCAGAGACGTGAGTTTGATCCTTAGGTTGGGAAGATTTCCCTGGTGAGGGCATGGCAACCCACTCCAGTATTCTTGCCTAGAGAATCCCATGGACAGAGGAGCCTGGTGGGCTGCAGTGCATGGGGTCACAAAGAGTCAGATGTGACTGAGTAAGCAAAGTAGAAAAAAAAATCCTTCTATCTGAATTTGGCTAAAAGTTGAGGGAAAATAGAAGAAAAAGAACATTTACCCCCAAACACAATTTAGTACGATAACACACCAGTTACTGTACTGAGCATTTACTGAGGGCCCTTCTCCAAGCACCTGTGATTCCATCGGGGGAGACAGGAAGTGAAAGTGCGGATATCCCTGGAGGGATCAGCATCTGCCTGCTCCACTGCCTACTCCTCTGTCACTGAGGTCTAGAGTGACAGCATTCACCTCATGCTACTGAGGGGCTCAGTGGTAAAGAACCCACCTGCCAATGCAGGAGATGCGGGTTTGACCCCTGAGCTGGGAAGATCCCACATGCTGCAGAACAACTAAGCCCGTGAGCCGCAACTCTTGAGCCCCTGTTCTAGAGCCCGGGAGCTGCAATTTCCAAACGCACGTGCTGCAGCTAAAGAAGCCTGCGAGCCCTAGAGCCTGCATTCCGCAACAAGAGAAGCCACAGCAGTGAGCAGCCCGCACACCGCAGCTAGCTCGCCACAACTAGAGAAGTCCACACAGCAACCAAGACCCAGCACAGCCATAAATAAATACATAAAATTTTTGACCATAACAAGTTCCTTATGAGTGTGTGATGTGATGGCAGAAAATGCCCACGTGCCCTCAGATTTTGAAAAGGGTCACTCTCAAGAGAGCCCTCGGCCCTGCTCATGCCACGTGACCTCAGCTTGAAGGGACACAGGTGCACGGAGAGGGCCGCAGAGTGCTCACAGCACAGGCAGGCAGATGGAAGACCGGAGGCCTTTCTTGTGCCGTGGATGAGACGCTGAACTCCGACTAAAGAGAAGACATAAAGGACAGATTTGAGGTCGACGTAAAGAAAAACTTTCTTATTACACCTACTAGAAAAGTCAGTGGCTTTTAATTACTGAAATGTCCAGGCAGAATTGGAATGCTTGGTTTTCCACATGGCACTAGTGGTAAAGACTCTGCCTGCCAATGCAGGAGACACCAGAGACGTGAGTTTGATCCTTAGGTTGGGAAGATTTCCCTGGTGAGGGCATGGCAACCCACTCCAGTATTCTTGCCTAGAGAATCCCATGGACAGAGGAGCCTGGTGGGCTGCAGTGCATGGGGTCACAAAGAGTCAGATGTGACTGAGTAAGCAAAGTAGAAAAAAAAATCCTTCTATCTGAATTTGGCTAAAAGTTGAGGGAAAATAGAAGAAAAAGAACATTTACCCCCAAACACAATTTAGTACGATAACACACCAGTTACTGTACTGAGCATTTACTGAGGGCCCTTCTCCAAGCACCTGTGATTCCATCGGGGGAGACAGGAAGTGAAAGTGCGGATATCCCTGGAGGGATCAGCATCTGCCTGCTCCACTGCCTACTCCTCTGTCACTGAGGTCTAGAGTGACAGCATTCACCTCATGCTACTGAGGGGCTCAGTGGTAAAGAACCCACCTGCCAATGCAGGAGATGCGGGTTTGACCCCTGAGCTGGGAAGATCCCACATGCTGCAGAACAACTAAGCCCGTGAGCCGCAACTCTTGAGCCCCTGTTCTAGAGCCCGGGAGCTGCAATTTCCAAACGCACGTGCTGCAGCTACAGAAGCCTGCGAGCCCTAGAGCCTGCGTTCCGCAACAAGAGAAGCCACAGCAGTGAGCAGCCCGCACACCGCAGCTAGCTCGCCCCAACTAGAGAAGTCCACACAGCAACCAAGACCCAGCACAGCCATAAATAAATACATAAAATTATTGTAAAAGTGGCATGGTCTTAACTGACTAGTAGAGATTAATAATAATAATATACAGTGTTGGCAAACTTATGAGGATCCTAATCATCACATATGAATTGGTGCAAGATTCATGGAAACCTTGATGGATCCCTTCTGAAAAGTAGTTTGGTAATATGTACGCTAAAACATTAAATAACGTGAACTCTTTGACCAAGTAATTCTACTTTAGAAATGTAGCCTAGGGCTTCCCCTAGTGGTCTAGTGGGTAAGGATACCGCCTTGCAGTGCAAGGGGCGCCAGTTCGATCCCTGGCCTGGGAAGATCCCATGTGCTGTGGAGCGGCTGGACCGATGTGTCCAATGACCGAGCCGGAGCTCTGGAGCGCATGCGCCCAGAGCCGGCGCTCTGCGACAATAGAGGCCACCGCGATGGGAGGCCCACACGGGCCAAAGAAGAAAGATGGATGAAAATAGATAAATGAAAGACCAATAGAAGTGGCCTGCCCACTCCCCTCCCTCCCCAACCTGCCCCCCGCCCTAAATTAATTAATTAATTAATTAATTAAAGAAAAAAAGAAATGTAGCCTAAAGAAAAAAATATCAGATATGTATGCATACATAGGGATGCTCGGCTCAGTGTTTTTTTAGCATGGAAATATTAGCTGTGTGACATTTGGCAAGTCACTTAACACTTCTGGTCCTCATTTTTTTTTTTTTTTTTCATCTGAAAAAATATCAGTAATTATTCCTTAATAGGGTGGTTGTGAAAATCAAATAGGATACTGAGCTTGACGTCCTCGACTTAAGGCCCAGCAGGGATTTGATAAATGGCAGTGGTGGTAGTTTGGGGGATTATTACCTTAGTGCATCCATACAATGGACTGTCCAGCAGCCACTGAAAATCATGATGCACAGATAGACTTATTCAGTTGGGCAAGCATTCAGGGTATGCGGTCCAGTGAGAAAAAGAAAAACAGGAAAGACAGAGCGAGCTCTGGAAGTTCATACCCCTAAAAGTTAACAATGTGTATTTCTAGGTGTCAAGATCCCAGATGAGCTTTATTCTTTTCTGTCTGTAATCATCTGTCTTTTCTAATTTTCCTATGATGACATACTGGATATTACTTCCGTGACAAAAATGTAACAGTTTTTTAAAACTGCAGTGACACCAAGTTCCCAGTTTTAATAGGATTCTGCGATGTGCAGTTCCTGCCGAATCCTGAGTGTGCACACTCGGTGTATTTCACCGCAGCCGCATGGAGCTTTCTTCAGATGGGCTCATGACTGTCTTAAAGGAGGGATAAGAGTCAGGTTTCCTCGAGTTTCCGTTCACTTCTCCATCTCTGCAGTCACCTCTAGAGTAACACTTTGAAAAGCTGTTTTATTTTTGCTTCCTATATGGCTGCCCCTCTCCGGACTTTTGTACAAAAACTTTTGCTAGTTATTTCACATAATTTTTGTGAAAATTATTTTGTAAAATATTTTTCACAAAATATTTTACATGTGGGTATAAAACAAATTGGGGTCTTTTAAGAATTTTTTTTGAGGAGGTTTAATTCTAAAGTATGTGGGCCATAAAGTATACTTTGCTAAGTAACTCCCTGCATAAATGTTGCTACACGTCACTTCTTAAAGGTTTAAATTTAATCCAGTGTTTTTGGAAAGCATCATAAAGACCATACACCATGGCTAAAAGGAAAATCAGTGTCTTTTAAAGGATACCATATTTGATAAAAAGTGGCCCCCCCCTTTTTTTTCATGGCTTTGCCAATTTCATGCCAGTTTTGTTAAATTCTATCTGGTGAAGTAATTTTTAGTACCTGTTGGGCTTCTCTGTGAAAAATATTTCAGTGGTGCCTAATGATTCATTAGCCAGTGTTTCAACAGGGTTATCCTTGAATTCATATTGTCATTGGAAATTATGTTTGTTCCAACACATCTGTTGTATTAGTTAGCTTTTACTTCTCTATTATGGGAATCTCAGAAACCATTTGAATGGGTTCAGGTTATCTGTGAATTTTTGTATTATTTTACGGCCACTGGCTGCATTTTATGACTCTGTGTTAGTTTTTGAAATTACTTTTTCAAATGGTCTTGGTTTCTAATCCAAGACAGATTAGGCATATGCCCAAACATCTACCCTTCAGCAGGTTACAACTACTTTGAAACCCTACGTAAACACAAAGGAAACAAAAATAAAACTCTTCCTTAAAAAAGAAAATCCTGTATAAAACAGCAAAATGCCAAAAACCTATGTCCCTGACCTTTCACTAGATCCATTCTTGGTAGGGCATGCATGCCTTCAGCTTTTAATTGGAACCTTTTTCATAATTGTTGCCATTTAACACACTTAGTCTGTCAAATCATGGGATGTCTTTATAGCCATATAATAAACCCTAGAGAACAACTTTTCTGACTGTAGCCATCTGCAATGATCACAAGAGTAGCTTACAGAATCCTGACAGTCTTTATGGTAATAGGATACATATGGCAGCCCACAATTATGTGGAGCTGCATTCAATTAGTGTTGTGCAATTACACAGTTTTATTGCTTAGTTAAAACAGTGAAAGCACTACATACTGGGTAATTTGCACTAATCCCCGTCTCTTTAATAGCCCCTCCGTGTTCAAAATATGGGGGAAACATCTATAGTACGTAAATGGCCTGGATGAACATTAAATTATATCTCATGTTGTGAATACTCTTTGACTGACAATTAATGTACCCCCACCTCATGTGCGGCGCATGTTTTATGGTGACTTTAAAATACAGTTGCAGCAAAAGTTCTCACACCAAAACCCTATAAGCCATGCTTTTGTTAAATGGCCCCTCCTTTTTCATGGCTTTGCCAATTTCATGCCAGTTTTGTTAAATTCTATCTGGTGAAGTAATTTTTAGTACCTGTTGGGCTTCTCTGTGAAAAATATTTCAGTGGTGCCTAATGATTCATTAGCCAGTGTTTCAACAGGGTTATCCTTGAATTCATATTGTCATTGGAAATTATGTTTGTTCCAACACATCTGTTGTATTAGTTAGCTTTTACTTCTCTATTATGGGAATCTCAGAAACCATTTGAATGGGTTCAGGTTATCTGTGAATTTTTGTATTATTTTACGGCCACCGGCTGCATTTTATGACTCTGTGTTAGTTTTTGAAATTACTTTTTCAAATGGTCTTGGTTTCTAATCCAAGACAGATTAGGCATATGCCCAAACATCTACCCTTCAGCAGGTTACAACTACTTTGAAACCCTACGTAAACACAAAGGAAACAAAAATAAAACTCTTCCTTAAAAAAGAAAATCCTGTATAAAACAGCAAAATGCCAAAAACCTATGTCCCTGACCTTTCACTAGATCCATTCTTGGTAGGGCATGCATGCCTTCAGCTTTTAATTGGAACCTTTTTCATAATTGTTGCCATTTAACACACTTAGTCTGTCAAATCATGGGATGTCTTTATAGCCATATAATAAACCCTAGAGAACAACTTTTCTGACTGTAGCCATCTGCAATGATCACAAGAGTAGCTTACAGAATCCTGACAGTCTTTATGGTAATAGGATACATATGGCAGCCCACAATTATGTGGAGCTGCATTCAATTAGTGTTGTGCAATTACACAGTTTTATTGCTTAGTTAAAACAGTGAAAGCACTACATACTGGGTAATTTGCACTAATCCCCGTCTCTTTAATAGCCCCTCCGTGTTCAAAATATGGGGGAAACATCTATAGTACGTAAATGGCCTGGATGAACATTAAATTATATCTCATGTTGTGAATACTCTTTGACTGACAATTAATGTACCCCCACCTCATGTGCGGCGCATGTTTTATGGAGACTTTAAAATACAGTTGCAGCAAAAAGTTCTCACACCAAAACCCTACTTGTTGGGCCAGGCTGTCCAAGCTTATATTTGCTGCCTATTTAAGTTCTTTCTGAAAGAAGGTCAGGATGAGGAGACAGGCTAAGGAAGTCGAGGCGGATGGAGTGGGAGACGCCAAAGACTCCGTGTCTTCTATGTGAACATGTTAGAAGCCTTTCCGACTCCTGACATTTAATTAAAAACTTAGTTCAGAGTGAATTTATAGCTGCCATTTGAGAAGATACTTCCTGGAGATAGTTTTGTGAGGATGCCAGGGTGTGTCTGTGTGTGTGTCTAGGTTCGCACAATACATGTTTGAAACATGCATTCAGCCATCTGTGATTTTAAAGGAAGTTGTGACTTTACATGTTTAAATGGCCTCGCTCCTGCCCGGCTGTACACGGCTGGGTGAGAGGTAGGCCCGACCACAGTCCCGGCGGCAGGAAGCAGGAGCTCAGGGGAGCCCGGCTGCAGGTGCCCACTGTAATGGATTGGCCAAAAAGTCTGTTCGGGTTTCCCATAGGCTCTTAAAGAAAAACGGGAGTGAATTTTTTGGCCAATCCAATAGCACCTAGAAAAAGGCGCTCTTATGCGAGAAGAGGGAAACAGGACAATATATTCTTCTGTATTCTTCTGTATCCAAGTGTTGACAGAGAAAAACCCAAAGCAACCTTGTTTCCTGCCCTGCCTGACAGTAAGTTAAACAGAATTCCAAATGAGTGGCCTGCGCATTTATTCACCTGCAAAACCATTTTGCTGAAGCATTTCAAATGCACGTGGGTCTAGAAGTGTTTTCAGTTACATGGATTGGGCCTTTGTCTCTTAGCTCTGATTGTCTCTCCTAAACATCACTTAATTTAATCTCTCTATATGTTCATGAAAATTCTACTATATGGTTTTCAAACCAAAAAAAAAAAAAAATAGGACATGTAGAAGTGATTCGAGAGAGATGAAAAGAACATTAAAATGACAGATTCTACATTTTTCATGACATTAAATGACACTGGTTTATCTTTATAGTATTTCATCGTTCAATAATCTTCATTTTCTTTATTTTAGGTAAGTTTTAGTGTTTTTTTCTTAGTTATTGAAACTTTGAACTTTATTTCTTGGCTATATTAAATATAATTGGCATATGGCTATATGTTAGCTGGAATTCCTATTAAAATGTAGATGCTTAAAAAGAAACCCTTTGGTATATGAAGGAGAATTACGTGGTCATAGAACTGAAATGTGACTTATGACTGCATCTGCCAACATCTGCTTTTGTCCAACTTTTGAATCGAATTGGGTGATTATGGATAGTATGTTTAGAAAAAAATAAAGCCACAAAATCTCTGAGTAAATTGAGTTGTGTAATTTGAAATCTGCACAACCTCACAAAACAGGCACCATGAATGTTTGGACCTAACAGAGCATCAAAGCAAGAGGTTATTCTGCATTTTGAAGAGGCTATTGGTAACAAAACTGAATTAGGAAAGTAAACAACTCTGCTCTAAGAAATAAACTGGATGGTATACTAGGTGTTTCCAGCTCAGATTTCTTTTCATGAAAAACATTTGCTTGTCGTTTGGACAACCTGGATAGATGACATGCTAAGACTACAGTTTAGGGATCTCTCTTGCCTGAGAGCGTTTTGGTCGGGGAGGACATTGTGTTTTGCAGCTCTGATATTTTAGAGTCCCAAGATTCAAGCTTGCTGACGCCAGTTGGGCTGGAAGGCACTTCACTAAAGTAGGGAGGACGGGTCCATCTCAGAAGACAACAGGGCAGAGCCACCTCCCTGGGGGACATCAGCTGTCCTTGCCCTAACAACCCAGTGCATGTGCGCCCCAACCCCCAGCCTCTGGATCCCTGCCCAAGGGCAGCCCAAACTCACTTGTGGTTGAGCCCTCAGGGAGAGGACACCGTGCTCCGAGTATGGAGAAAATGTGAATGAACATTTTCTGTCCAGAAGAGACACAGGCTCTCCAGAGAGGAGGCTCTGGCTGCCTTTCTTCAGCCCAAACAGTGAGATCCATATGATCAGTGCTGATCCCACAGCTTTCGCCAGCCAAGCGGCTGCACTTGATGCTGCAGTGAAGTGAGCAGTGAGCCCACCTCTTCCAAAGGAGGAGAGACGTGGCGTGGGAATGGTAGCCGCGCTCCGGATGTGTGGAGACATGCCTTGCTAAACTGCAGCAAGTACAAGTGATCATAGCATGCTAACAGAGGAACACGCGGGCCTCAAGGGGCTGGATGGATTATTCTGATGTGCATGGAAAACCTCACCACTTCCTTGAGGCCTCTCTTGGAGATGGCCTTCGCTGGGAATGCTAGCCTTTTGCCGGGAATGCTAGCCTCTTACCAGGAATGCTTTCTTCTTGGTACCTTGTTGGTTCTAGTGGAGGGCTCTGAATGAGAATTCTGAATGCCCTTTGATCTTTTCTTTGAAATAACAGACATTGTTTGGGACACTTTTTAGAGCAGATCCATTTGGTTTGATTGTGGGCGAGAACTAAAGCGGTGTAAATACTAGCCTGTGGTAACATGCATCCTTTTCTTGAATTGTTGGGTGAAACACTAGAGAGTTTTACTGGCTTAATAAGGAAATCTGGACAGAATGCTGACTGTGCACCTGATAAACCTCTCCAAATTGCCACAGGTAAAATGAAATGTTAATGTCCCTTTCAATTATTAGTAAACAAGGTAAATAAATCTTGTTGGAAATGTGGGGCACTGAAAATATTTTAATAGACGTGTAGATTTTTTTGTCCGATTTACTAAAGAGATGCATTTTAAAGCTTCTAATTCCTTAAAATGAAGAGTTAATTTTTTTTCATAAATTGGAGGTTTTGTGCCAAAAACTTTCTAGATTTCATTGTGTTCTGCAAATCAATTTGAATTGCAGCAAACATCAAATGCAGGTAAGCAAAAGGAAAATATAATCTCCTATAATCTTACCATCTAGACACCAAGACAGTGTCCTTCCAGACATCTTTGTACGTAGTTTTTCCTTTAATAGACATTTCATGCAGGCCAGTCTGAAGTCTGTCCTCACTTCCCAACCCTAACTCACTTTAACACGTGTAAACTGACATTGCCATCCCGACAGTCCCATCGCCCCACTGCATGTACATACTGCAGTTTATGTAACGAGCTTCCATTGGCTGGCTGGTTGCCATGCTCTCAGTTCTGCTGTAATATAAAGAGGTTCTTGCCTGTATAACCCTGCATGGTTGCCTGAGTTTTTATACGTGTAAAAACTGATAAACAGAAACCCTGGTTATTAATAAATAGGAGGCAAGGGGGGAGCTCCCATGTCCTGTGATGATAAGCTCAACAGGAAGGAGAGAGAGGCTCACCCTCTTTCCTGGCAAGGAGCCAGCCAATGAGACTAGTCCTCCCAACTTCCTTTTCCTCTTTGTAAATGCCTCTGCTTCCCTTGCCATGTGAGGACTTGGACGTAACCTGCCATGGGTGAAGACCTCAACTGGCAATTCTCTGCTAATCCTGAATAAACCCCCGTTTGCTGGAGAAATATCTGGCAGTCTATTTGTTTTAGGTCAACATATATTCAATTTACACTACATTGTCCATTACTACTTCAGGAAAGAACTTTTAAGCTCTTGGTTTCAGGGAAGTTTCACTTTTAATTTTTATTTCAGGTGTATGAACACCAAGATGGCAGCAAATCGCTGAAGCTGGGTGACTTTGGCCTGGCCACCATTGTGGACGGCCCCCTGTACACCGTGTGCGGCACCCCGACGTATGTGGCTCCCGAGATCATTGCAGAGACGGGGTACGTGCTCGCAGTGTGTTCCCTGCAGTGTTGTGCTTGCAAAACAGTTCTGCTTCAGGAAGAGATGACATAGGAGTGCGCTGTCCCCCTGCAGACACAAGTAGCTAGCAGCTATTTTTCACTCTTTTTTTTTTTTTGAAAGTGGGAGCCATTGTTTCTGTTTTCCAATCAAGTTGCCAATCACTGCAGCCTTGCTCAAGGCTTCCTTTTGGCCTTTGTTAAAAGTAGAACTACAATTATTAACTACTTAGTAAAAAATGTTCAGAGAAACCCAGAGTGATGGTAATTAACTAGCTTTTGGAGAAACAGACAAGTTGTGTGGGGTAAGTGCAGTATCCTCTGGATACTTGTCCCATGATGTCCTTATTCTCCAGTCCCATTTTGGCCCTGGTGGCCACCCACCGATGATCTGTGCCGTGCACACACCCTCAGGCACGGCAGAGCCGCGGGGAACTGGCTGGCTTCTGAATGCAGCCCACACAGATGAGGGGAAGTCTCTAGGATGAGGGGAGATGGCGGAGTGGCCTAATACTAAGGACCTAAAACCACATTGTTGTTGTCATGCAGTCCTGTCTGACTCTTTGCGACCCTGTGGACTGTGGCCCACCAGGCTCTTCTATCCTTGGGATTTTCCAGGCAAGAACACTGGAGTGAGTGGCCATTTCCTACTCCCGAGGATCTTCCTGACCCAGGGACTGAACCTGCATCTCCTATATTGCAGGTGGATTCTTGACTGTTTAGCCACTGGGAAAGCCCTGTATGCCAGGCCCTAAACTCCTTTACTTAATTCTTACTCTTCCAGTAGAGGACATGATCCCCACTTTGTATATAATAAACTCAGTTTCTGATGACTGACATATCATATAGGCTCATGATTAGATAGTAGCTGAGTCAGCATCTGAACTCGGGTCTAGGCGGGCAGAAAGCTCTTTCCATAAAGAGCCCCATTTCCTGTCGAGGACACCTGGCAGGGTTCTGAACACTGTCCTTCAACACAGGGCTGGGGGAAGGGTGGATAAGCAAGGAGAGACAGCCCTGCAGTTTCTTCCCCTTAGTGGCGCCAGCCCACCTAACCGTCTAGGTAGTGTCTTCCCCTGTGATGGTTGGAGACGGTGTGTCGGCTTGTACCACAGATCCGTAGACCAGACGCAGAAACACAGCACAGACGAGAAGAGAAATCGCTAACGTGAGACAGGAGGTAATGAGGACATTTTGCTTTAGCTTTGAATTGGGAGCCACCTCTGTGGCCACGCCTGGCCTCCCTTGAGATGCTGCCCCAGGCAGTCCTCCGTGGTGCCCCAGGGGTGTGGAGGGGCGGCAGGGGGGCAGAAGCAGCACTGGTTGGACCTCAGCTGGGCCACTAACTGTGTGATCTTGAGCAACAATGACTTACCCCTCTGAGTTTAGGTTTTCTTTCTTATAAAACAGGCAAAACTATTTCTCCTGTACAAGTTACGGAGCTTTTAGAAAAACAAAATCAGATAATGCACGCCAGTGCTTTATAAATTAGAAAATGTCTTATATATAATTACTATTTCTAAAATTGGGGAGTTAAACAGTCTCAAGGGCTGTCTCTTACCTTAAATCTGACACGACCAGACACAGAGAATGGACATGTAGACACACGGGGATAAGGGTGGGGGGGATGAATTAGGAGGTTAGAACTGACATTAATTATATACACGACCATGTGTAAAAGAGGCAGCTAGTGAGAATCTGCTGTTTGGCACAGGGAGCTCAGCTTAGGGCTCTGGGACGCCCCGGAGGAGTGGGACGGCGGGGTGGGAGGGACGGCCAAGAGGGCGGGGGGTGTGTACAGCCAGTGCACTCCACTTACAGCAGAAACGGACTCAACACTGCAAAGCAATGATACTCCAACAAAAATCATAGTTAAAAAAAGTGATGTGACAAGACTAAGCATTTTTGGTGAAACCATTCACTTGCTGATATTTAGCTATCAGCCTAGCATTACACTGATTTTTAGTCATGTGCCTTAAATAGTTTATTATTACTATTCTTTTCTTGAATCTTTTTAGCCAGTGGGCTGTGATTGAGTGTTACCTGCAGTGTTTAAATTTTTGTTTGGTTTGGTGGCTGGTTTATGGTAGCAGAATCATCCAATTTGCCATGCCCCATGATTTCTCCCGGCCCGCATGTGCTCATGGCGACATCACGTCCCCTTCTGTCCCGGCCCATGTGTGCTCATGGCGACATCACGTCCCTCTCTGTCCCAGCCCACGTGTGCTCATGGCGACATCGCCTCCCTCTCTGTCCCGGCCCGCGTGTGCTCACGGCGACATCACTCACCTTTCTGTCCCGGCCCACGTGTGCTCACGGCGACATCACTCACCTTTCTGTCCTGGCCCGCGAGTGCTCACGGCGACATCACCTCCCTTTGCAGGTATGGCCTCAAGGTGGACATCTGGGCTGCTGGTGTCATCACGTACATCCTGCTGTGTGGTTTCCCGCCGTTCCGTGGGTAAGGATGGCGATCCTTTATTCAGCGCCCTTGAAGCCCTTGTCCGTTCTCCGAATGATCGTTTGGCCTCTGCACAGAGGAGCCTGCAACAGGACAAGAACATAATGTGAAATTTACTGGCTTGCTTATTTAATAAGAACGGGTTACTTTTTTCTACATTGTGCACACCAGTCTACATGCCTTCCATAAATCTTTCTCGTATAATATACAAACTCATTCTTTCTTAATGAGCCAAAACAGTTCCATACTGATATTCTTGAATTGCTTATAAACACACATTTTACACATTTATGGGGGGAAGGAAGGCATCCAATGCATTCAGATAAAAGACATACCCATGAGTTGGCATTTTCCTGCTGTTTATTCTCATTGTCCTTCATCTAAACAGAAGTGGTGATGACCAGGAGGTGCTTTTTGATCAGATTTTGATGGGGCAAGTGGACTTCCCTTCTCCATACTGGGATAACGTTTCCGATTCTGCGAAGGTAGGTTTCTGGCGCCTTCCTCTTCCTGATAGCCTGGGTCTCCATGGAGTTACTGATTTTGACTCATTCTGTGCAGAGAAACAAGTTTCCGACTCTTTTGCTGATATTTAGCTATCAGCCTAGCATTACACTGATTTTTAGTCATGTGCCTTAAATAGTTTATTATTACTATTCTTTTCTTGAATCTTTTTAGCCAGTGGGCTGTGATTGAGTGTTACCTGCAGTGTTTAAATTTTTGTTTGGTTTGGTGGCTGGTTTATGGTAGCAGAATCATCCAATTTGCCATGCCCCATGATTTCTCCCGGCCCGCATGTGCTCATGGCGACATCACGTCCCCTTCTGTCCCGGCCCATGTGTGCTCATGGCGACATCACGTCCCTCTCTGTCCCAGCCCACGTGTGCTCATGGCGACATCGCCTCCCTCTCTGTCCCGGCCCGCGTGTGCTCACGGCGACATCACTCACCTTTCTGTCCCGGCCCACGTGTGCTCACGGCGACATCACTCACCTTTCTGTCCTGGCCCGCGAGTGCTCACGGCGACATCACCTCCCTTTGCAGGTATGGCCTCAAGGTGGACATCTGGGCTGCTGGTGTCATCACGTACATCCTGCTGTGTGGTTTCCGCCGTTCCGTGGGTAAGGATGGCGATCCTTTATTCAGCGCCCTTGAAGCCCTTGTCCGTTCTCCGAATGATCGTTTGGCCTCTGCACAGAGGAGCCTGCAACAGGACAAGAACATAATGTGAAATTTACTGGCTTGCTTATTTAATAAGAACGGGTTACTTTTTTCTACATTGTGCACACCAGTCTACATGCCTTCCATAAATCTTTCTCGTATAATATACAAACTCATTCTTTCTTAATGAGCCAAAACAGTTCCATACTGATATTCTTGAATTGCTTATAAACACACATTTTACACATTTATGGGGGGAAGGAAGGCATCCAATGCATTCAGATAAAAAGACATACCCATGAGTTGGCATTTTCCTGCTGTTTATTCTCATTGTCCTTCATCTAAACAGAAGTGGTGATGACCAGGAGGTGCTTTTTGATCAGATTTTGATGGGGCAAGTGGACTTCCCTTCTCCATACTGGGATAACGTTTCCGATTCTGCGAAGGTAGGTTTCTGGCGCCTTCCTCTTCCTGATAGCCTGGGTCTCCATGGAGTTACTGATTTTGACTCATTCTGTGCAGAGAAACAAATGGTAATCATACGCCATTTTAGACATACTCACTTTCCCAGGAGTTCACAGTCACCAAGTGGCTCTGCTTCCTGGCTCGTCCCGCCCTGTGGTCACTCAGCAGCGCTGCTCGAGCCTCGAGCTATGCCCTGCCCACACCAGGCTTGAGTCCATCGCAGCTTCCTTTACAGGCTATTGCTTCACCTCTGTCAGGTCTTAACGTCATCTTCTCAGTGAAACCTTCCTAGACCCCTGTTTCCAGCTGCAGCTCTGAAGCCCTGCCTAGCTGACATTACTTTGCTTCATTTTTCTCAGCCACACTTGCATGCTTATGTCCATCTGGTATACCATTTGACTACCTCTCTGTCTGTCTACCTAGCTAGACAGCTATAGATAGGTGGATAGATCATACATACAGAGTTTGTTTATTTTCTAACTCTCCTCACCAGGATATAAATTCCGTCTAAACAGGATTTTTTTTAATCTATTTTTTACTATACCATCAGTGTCTAAATCGTGACCAGTACATAACTGATGTTCAGCATATACTGAATGAATGGATAAAGGAATGAGTGAATTAAATGATCTGTTAGTGGGCCTCCCTGGTGGTCCAGTGGCTAAAGAGTCTGCCTTGCACCACAGGAGGTGCTGGTTCGATCCCTGGCCCAGGAAGATCCCACGTGCCATGGAGTGGCTGGACTGCTGTGTCCAATTACGAGCCAGTGCTCTGGAGCACGTGCACCCAGAGTTGGTGCTCTGCTGTGAGAGAGGCCACTGCAATAGGAGGCCCACACAGGCCGTAAGAGATGCCAAAACAGTTCCATACTGATATTCTTGAATTGCTTATAAACACACATTTTACACATTTATGGGGGGAAGGAAGGCATCCAATGCATTCAGATAAAAAGACATACCCATGAGTTGGCATTTTCCTGCTGTTTATTCTCATTGTCCTTCATCTAAACAGAAGTGGTGATGACCAGGAGGTGCTTTTTGATCAGATTTTGATGGGGCAAGTGGACTTCCCTTCTCCATACTGGGATAACGTTTCCGATTCTGCGAAGGTAGGTTTCTGGCGCCTTCCTCTTCCTGATAGCCTGGGTCTCCATGGAGTTACTGATTTTGACTCATTCTGTGCAGAGAAACAAATGGTAATGATACGCCATTTTAGACATACTCACTTTCCCAGGAGTTCACAGTCACCAAGTGGCTCTGCTTCCTGGCTCGTCCCGCCCTGTGGTCACTCAGCAGCGCTGCTCGAGCCTCGAGCTATGCCCTGCCCACACCAGGCTTGAGTCCATCGCAGCTTCCTTTACAGGCTATTGCTTCACCTCTGTCAGGTCTTAACGTCATCTTCTCAGTGAAACCTTCCTAGACCCCTGTTTCCAGCTGCAGCTCTGAAGCCCTGCCTAGCTGACATTACTTTGCTTCATTTTTCTCAGCCACACTTGCATGCTTATGTCCATCTGGTATACCATTTGACTACCTCTCTGTCTGTCTACCTAGCTAGACAGCTATAGATAGGTGGATAGATCATACATACAGAGTTTGTTTATTTTCTAACTCTCCTCACCAGGATATAAATTCCGTCTAAACAGGATTTTTTTTTAATCTATTTTTTACTATACCATCAGTGTCTAAATCGTGACCAGTACATAACTGATGTTCAGCATATACTGAATGAATGGATAAAGGAATGAGTGAATTAAATGATCTGTTAGTGGGCCTCCCTGGTGGTCCAGTGGCTAAAGAGTCTGCCTTGCACCACAGGAGGTGCTGGTTCGATCCCTGGCCCAGGAAGATCCCACGTGCCATGGAGTGGCTGGACTGCTGTGTCCAATTACGAGCCAGTGCTCTGGAGCACGTGCACCCAGAGTTGGTGCTCTGCTGTGAGAGAGGCCACTGCAATAGGAGGCCCACACAGGCCGAAAAATAAAGATGGATGAAAATAAATAAATAAAACAATAAAGGAGGCCAAAAAAGCCAAGCCCTTAAAAAAAAGAGAGAGAGATCTGTTAGTCAGTCAAAGGGGAGGTGGCTCAACACTGGTTAAAATGATCAAGAAAGACGTCGTGGGGAAGCTACTGTAACTCGGAGCTTGAAAGACAGCCAGGACATAGAGCCAGGGGAACGAAGCATATGGTTGTTGTCCCATTAGACTACAAGAGCAGCTTCTAAGAAAACTATAACAATCTTACATAGAGACATTAGTAGGCCCTGCGATTCAAAGGAAAACTTTTTAGCAGATCCTTTAAGTTCATGTCTCCAAGTGCTGACTTACGTTTTTGTGGATCCTTTAAGTTCATGTGTCCAACTGCTGACTTAAGTTTTTGATATTGAAAACGAATTATCTGTCGGTTATTCAATGTACCTGTTTTTTTGGTTCTGTTTTGTTTTGGATGTGTCCTGAGAATAAGTTCAATTTAAAATCTGACTCCTTAGGCCTGGGCACCTTCCATAGAAAATGATGCATACTGGGCACAAATCTCTCATTTTCTTCACCTGTCTAGAAATCTACCTCTGGACACAGGAAACTGTGGGGAACTAAGAGAAGTGGCCAGGGAAAGCCACCGAGGTGTCAGGGGATGGGACGGTACAGATGCAGAGGTGGTGTGGGGGGGGTCTTCTCCTGTGAGCGGGCTCTTCCGGAACGCGCCCAAGTCTCCGTGCTGTCACGGGTTCCCAGGATATAAATTCCGTCTAAACAGGATTTTTTTAATCTATTTTTACTATACCATCAGTGTCTAAATCGTGACCAGTACATAACTGATGTTCAGCATATACTGAATGAATGGATAAAGGAATGAGTGAATTAAATGATCTGTTAGTGGGCCTCCCTGGTGGTCCAGTGGCTAAAGAGTCTGCCTTGCACCACAGGAGGTGCTGGTTCGATCCCTGGCCCAGGAAGATCCCACGTGCCATGGAGTGGCTGGACTGCTGTGTCCAATTACGAGCCAGTGCTCTGGAGCACGTGCACCCAGAGTTGGTGCTCTGCTGTGAGAGAGGCCACTGCAATAGGAGGCCCACACAGGCCGAAAAATAAAGATGGATGAAAATAAATAAATAAAACAATAAAGGAGGCCAAAAAAGCCAAGCCCTTAAAAAAAAGAGAGAGAGATCTGTTAGTCAGTCAAAGGGGAGGTGGCTCAACACTGGTTAAAATGATCAAGAAAGACGTCGTGGGGAAGCTACTGTAACTCGGAGCTTGAAAGACAGCCAGGACATAGAGCCAGGGGAACGAAGCATATGGTTGTTGTCCCATTAGACTACAAGAGCAGCTTCTAAGAAAACTATAACAATCTTACATAGAGACATTAGTAGGCCCTGCGATTCAAAGGAAAACTTTTTAGCAGATCCTTTAAGTTCATGTGTCCAACTGCTGACTTAAGTTTTTGATATTGAAAACGAATTATCTGTCGGTTATTCAATGTACCTGTTTTTTTGGTTCTGTTTTGTTTTGGATGTGTCCTGAGAATAAGTTCAATTTAAAATCTGACTCCTTAGGCCTGGGCACCTTCCATAGAAAATGATGCATACTGGGCACAAATCTCTCATTTTCTTCACCTGTCTAGAAATCTACCTCTGGACACAGGAAACTGTGGGGAACTAAGAGAAGTGGCCAGGGAAAGCCACCGAGGTGTCAGGGGATGGGACGGTACAGATGCAGAGGTGGTGTGGGGGGGGTCTTCTCCTGTGAGCGGGCTCTTCCGGAACGCGCCCAAGTCTCCGTGCTGTCACGCCGTAACTCGAGGGCTCCAGGCCATGACAGACAGAACCCCTGCCTGCACGCCCGCACACCCTGCAGAGCGCGTCACACACAGCAGTCACTTCTGTTAAGAAGGAATATTAATTTTCACTTGTTTCATTGCCTTTTATTTTTATGAAATATTAAGTATTTCACTTTACCTTTTTTATTTCCCTCAACTACAAGGTTTGTATTTATAATTCCAGACATTCACCTTTCCTTTAAAAGGTGTCAGGTGGGGCTTCCCTGGTGGTCCAGTGGGTAAGGACACCGCCTTGCAGTGCAAGGGGCGCCGGTTCGATCCCTGGCCTGGGAAGACCCCACGTGCCGCGGAGCGGCTGGACCGATGTGTCCAATCACCGAGCCGCAGCTCTGGAGCGCATGTGCCCAGAGCCAGCGCTCTGCAACGACAGACGCCACCGCGATGGGAGGCCCACAGGAGCCAGAGAACAAAGACGGATGGAAATAGATAAATGAAAGACCAATTGAAGTGGCCTGCACACCCTCTCCCTCTCCAACCCACTCCCCGCACCCCCCCAAAAAAATAAAATAAAATAAAATAAAGGTGTCAGGTGGCTGTGGGTAACTTGAGTTAATATATGCAAGGTTTAGAGCTTTCGCACATGGTTTTTGCACAAGCTAAGCACAGAACCTCTGAATTTGAAAACGCCCCAGTTTCTACTTTCTGTGCTAGACACAAACGGCACCTACTGTTTCCGTTCACAGGAGCTCATCACTATGATGCTGTTGGTGGATGTCGACCAGCGGTTTTCGGCTGTGCAGGTCCTCGAACACCCCTGGGTTAATGTAAGTAACTCCCTCTCTTCCCTGTATTTACTCCTAAGCGCTCTTTCTCAAATGGCAACCTCCCTAATGGTGCCGCCTCCTTTTTCCAATCTGCTGTTGGCGCCTGTTCTCCCCCTCAAACGTGCTGGAACAGTTCCGGGATCTCAGCCGGGTTTCACCAGGGTCTCTGATGGATCTGGGCTGACACGTGTGCTCACGGTCTCCTGCACAAAGTATTTCGTCTGATTCAGATGGGACTGCCTTCTAGGGGAGGAGGTGGGGTGCACACAGTCGCCACCCTGTAGCCCCGCCCGGCGACCTACATTCTCAGGTCCAAATTAGGACTGAATCCATCAAGAGGAGGGAGCAGATTTCCTGAGTCGGTGCTGCTTTTGCATCATTTCCAACCAGAAATACAAGTGACCCAGGGGTCTGCGCCTCGGCCCTGGAGTTCCCCAGTGCAGCACTTCTCAAACGTGCCTGCCCTCACGGGTCACCTGGGGGGCTTTATTAAAATGCAGATGGTAATGTTGGAGCTGTGACGCTCTGGAGCTCTAAAAGCTCCCAGATGCTGCTGCGGCTGCTATTTGAGTACAAGAGGCTGACGATATATCTTTAGCTATGAAAGAATTCTCCAGAGCCAAGTCACTATTTTTTGATCCTCTCTCTCTCTTTGATTGCTAAGATTTGTTTTGAATAATAATAATACTTACAGAGTGCTTAGCTTAGAGTGTCTGTCCAGGACTATTTGAAGCTCCTCACATAGATTAATTTATAACCCTGGGTGCGTGCTCAGTCAGTCGTGTGCGACTCTTTGTGGCCCCATGGACTGTGGCCCACCAGGCTCCTCTGTCCGTGGTATCTCCTAGGCAGGAATGCTGGTGTGGGTTGCCATGCCCTCTGCAGGCAACCAAGGGTCAAACCCGCATCTCTTGCATCTCCTACACTGGTGGGTAGATTCTTTACCACTAGAGCCACCTAACCCAGGGGCCATCACAGCCCCGAATGACATGTGTGAAGTCCATTTTTGGGTCTAATTATTGCATCAGAACAGAAGACAGACATAGATTTGGATACAGATACAGACATGGGCAGGTATACCATCATCGGTTCATTGATAAGAATTTTGCCAGCAGCTCTGAGGGGTCTGGTCATAAACTGAAGGCACCAGTGTGTTCTCTAAATTACCTCCGAGGTGAGTAGTTGGGTGGGTTTTCCCAGGATAACTCATGACTGAGGATGAGGTATGGCTGAAAGCAGTGTTGAGACAGACTCCATCAAGGGGACAGGAGCTGGGGATCTCGTTCATTTTCTGTCACTTACGGCCAGGGGCCTAAGTTCTGAACCTGACTCGCTCTCACCCGCTGAAAGGTTTTCATTTCTGTTTGTTTGTTGGTTTGGCTGTGCTAGGCTGTCCTTGCTGCATGTGGGCTTTCTCTAGTTGTCTAGTTGTGGCAAGCAGAGGCTATACTCTAGTGCCTCAGGCTTCTCACTGAGGTGGCTTCTCTTGTTGTGGCGTGTGGGCTTAGTTGCCCGGCAGCAGGTGGGATCTGCCCGGACCAGGGATCGAACCTGTGTCCCCTGCCCTCACGGGTCACCTGGGGGCTTTATTAAAATGCAGATGGTAATGTTGGAGCTGTGACGCTCTGGAGCTCTAAAAGCTCCCAGATGCTGCTGCGGCTGCTATTTGAGTACAAGAGGCTGACGATATATCTTTAGCTATGAAAGAATTCTCCAGAGCCAAGTCACTATTTTTTGATCCTCTCTCTCTCTTTGATTGCTAAGATTTGTTTTGAATAATAATAATACTTACAGAGTGCTTAGCTTAGAGTGTCTGTCCAGGACTATTTGAAGCTCCTCACATAGATTAATTTATAACCCTGGGTGCGTGCTCAGTCAGTCGTGTGCGACTCTTTGTGGCCCCATGGACTGTGGCCCACCAGGCTCCTCTGTCCGTGGTATCTCCTAGGCAGGAATGCTGGTGTGGGTTGCCATGCCCTCTGCAGGCAACCAAGGGTCAAACCCGCATCTCTTGCATCTCCTACACTGGTGGGTAGATTCTTTACCACTAGAGCCACCTAACCCAGGGGCCATCACAGCCCCGAATGACATGTGTGAAGTCCATTTTTGGGTCTAATTATTGCATCAGAACAGAAGACAGACATAGATTTGGATACAGATACAGACATGGGCAGGTATACCATCATCGGTTCATTGATAAGAATTTTGCCAGCAGCTCTGAGGGGTCTGGTCATAAACTGAAGGCACCAGTGTGTTCTCTAAATTACCTCCGAGGTGAGTAGTTGGGTGGGTTTTCCCAGGATAACTCATGACTGAGGATGAGGTATGGCTGAAAGCAGTGTTGAGACAGACTCCATCAAGGGGACAGGAGCTGGGGATCTCGTTCATTTTCTGTCACTTACGGCCAGGGGCCTAAGTTCTGAACCTGACTCGCTCTCACCCGCTGAAAGGTTTTCATTTCTGTTTGTTTGTTGGTTTGGCTGTGCTAGGCTGTCCTTGCTGCATGTGGGCTTTCTCTAGTTGTCTAGTTGTGGCAAGCAGAGGCTATACTCTAGTGCCTCAGGCTTCTCACTGAGGTGGCTTCTCTTGTTGTGGCGTGTGGGCTTAGTTGCCCGGCAGCAGGTGGGATCTGCCCGGACCAGGGATCGAACCTGTGTCCCCTGCACTGGCAGGCAGACCCTTAACCACTGGACAGCCAGAGAAATCCTGGGAGGTTTTATATCTATGTGACTGGAGAGTATTTTGGAATGTTGAGTGTGTCTGTGTATGTAGCTAAGGTCTGTTAACTTTTCACACAGCAGAGCTTCCCAGACGGCATACAGATGTGTAAAGGTAGTGATCCTCAGCCCTTGGGGGGACAGTCAGGCAGATTCAGCCTTACAACCTTTGCATTTACCCCATGGTGCTGAGCCAAAGTTCTCCTTTTTTATGAAGCTGGGAAGGTTAGGAAGCATCTCGTGTTAAGTCTAATAAGGAGCTCACAAGGTAGGCAGAGTGGGTATGATTATGCCCATTTCACAAATGAAGACAGAGGCACTGAGGGGTGACATTTCCAGCTAGCTGGGCTTGTGGTTCTTGAAGCATGATTCATAGCCAGGCTCCCTCACTCCCAGTCCCTACTGCCCTGCAGCTGCCCTCTCTCTGTTGTGCACGTAAGCACTGTGAAGACTGCAGAGAAACGCATGTTCTAACGACTGTCACACAGGGTGGCCACTTTCCCAGGTGGGCAGGGCATCTCCCCCTTGGCTGTGCAGCGTAGAAGAGGCTCAAGCCAGCTGCAGGCTCTCCTGGTGGCAGCAGTCGGTTAGGACCAATCTACATGCTAATTAAAAGCCCATGGTCCGCAAACGGTCCCGTTGCATGTTAGCACTGGAAACATTCAGAGTGTGACCACACAGAATAGAGTGGAAAATCTGTATTTGAAACATGGCCTTTGAAGGCTCACAAAGAGCCATAAAGGATAGAGGCTCATAAGTGACAGCCATTTCAGATTTGAAATATATTTTCATGCGACGACCACCAACTGCCCTCCAGCAGTGGGAGAAGGGCCACTCCATGGGGAGGATGTCATGGAAGGCTTCCTGGAGGCGGAGGAGCCAGAGCTTCTTCCCGGAGGAGGCTGGGGGAGAGACGTCAGGCAGTACCAGCTCAGGCAGGGTATGAATATTTGCTCACGTGAATGTGAGCAAATGTGTCTACACATGTGAGATGCATGGGATGCTACTGGAAACAAAATAATCCTTTACCCTGACTGCACACCAACTCAGGCTGCATCGATATAGTCCAACTCAGTTGGGTAGAGAAACAAAGTTAAGAAGACTCCTGGGACTTCCCAGTGACTCAGTGGTAAGGAATCCACCCGCCAATGCAGGGAATGCAGGTTCCATCCCTGGCCCAAGAAGACTGCGCATGCTGAGGGGCAGCTAAGCCTGTGCACCACAAGTACTGAGCCTGTGCTCTAGAGCTCGGGAGCCACAACCACTGAGCTCACTTGCCCTAGAGCCTGTGCTCCACAAGAGAAGCCACTGAGATGAGAAGCTGGCACACTGCAACTAGAGAGGAGCCCCCACTTGCTTCAAGTAGAGAAGAGCCCAGGCGGCAATGAAGACCTAGCATAGTCAAAAATAAATACATAAAATTATTTAAAAAGGTAAATAAATGTGAGGATAACATTTCTTATCTAGTAGATATAAAAATTTTAATTACCTTTTGATATAATTTAAACACTTAAAATTCCAACAGAAAACATACTTTAGCCAAAACCCAAAAAAAACCCCCTGTCTACGACTGTCAAACACAGGGTGGCCACTTTCCCAGGTGGGCAGGGCATCTCCCCTTGGCTGTGCAGCGTAGAAGAGGCTCAAGCCAGCTGCAGGCTCTCCTGGTGGCAGCAGTCGGTTAGGACCAATCTACATGCTAATTAAAAGCCCATGGTCCAAACGGTCCCATTGCATGTTAGCACTGGAAACATTCAGAGTGTGACCACACAGAATAGAGTGGAAAATCTGTATTTGAAACATGGCCTTTGAAGGCTCACAAAGAGCCATAAAGGATAGAGGCTCATAAGTGACAGCCATTTCAGATTTGAAATATATTTTCATGCGACGACCACCAACTGCCCTCCAGCAGTGGGAGAAGGGCCACTCCATGGGGAGGATGTCATGGAAGGCTTCCTGGAGGCGGAGGAGCCAGAGCTTCTTCCCGGAGGAGGCTGGGGGAGAGACGTCAGGCAGTACCAGCTCAGGCAGGGTATGAATATTTGCTCACGTGAATGTGAGCAAATGTGTCTACACATGTGAGATGCATGGGATGCTACTGGAAACAAAATAATCCTTTACCCTGACTGCACACCAACTCAGGCTGCATCGATATAGTCCAACTCAGTTGGGTAGAGAAACAAAGTTAAGAAGACTCCTGGGACTTCCCAGTGACTCAGTGGTAAGGAATCCACCCGCCAATGCAGGGAATGCAGGTTCCATCCCTGGCCCAAGAAGACTGCGCATGCTGAGGGGCAGCTAAGCCTGTGCACCACAAGTACTGAGCCTGTGCTCTAGAGCTCGGGAGCCACAACCACTGAGCTCACTTGCCCTAGAGCCTGTGCTCCACAAGAGAAGCCACTGAGATGAGAAGCTGGCACACTGCAACTAGAGAGGAGCCCCCACTTGCTTCAAGTAGAGAAGAGCCCAGGCGGCAATGAAGACCTAGCATAGTCAAAAATAAATACATAAAATTATTTAAAAAGGTAAATAAATGTGAGGATAACATTTCTTATCTAGTAGATATAAAAATTTTAATTACCTTTTGATATAATTTAAACACTTAAAATTCCAACAGAAAAAATACATTGACTTTAGCCAAACAC
Source organism: Tragulus kanchil (assembly GCA_022376925.1). Taxonomy (NCBI): domain Eukaryota; kingdom Metazoa; phylum Chordata; class Mammalia; order Artiodactyla; family Tragulidae; genus Tragulus; species Tragulus kanchil. The sequence continues at coordinate 66,345,878 of JAIOJX010000003.1, read as the reverse complement.
CCCCCACCCCCAAAACCTTAATGTATAAAGTGACTGCTTAAGTTTTGAAATTATGTGGTAACTAAGTCAGAAAATTGAATCTTTTGTCTCAAAATAACCAGTGGAAAAAGAAATGTATGTGTTCACAGCCAGCATTTAGTATTTGTTGAGGTCTCCTAATGTAATAAATGAACAACTCAGCAATCAAAATAAATAAATTAGGAACGTAAAAGGAAACCCATTTAACAAGGCATTTTGCATCTGGCGATCAAATTCTATCTGATCACCGCAGCGGACGCTACCTACGGTGGGTGGAGGGGGCCGGAGTCATAATTGTAAGGCAAGAGCCCCGGGGACGTCGTCAGAAAGCTCTTCCTGCATCCGCATTTGCCCTAATTTTCTCTGTTGCTTATGTGACGCCCTTTTCACCTGGCACACTGGGAACTGAAAAGGTAGTATCTTGAAAAAAAAAAAAAAAAGAGCTGAGTGTAAGGGCAAGAGAACCGGAAACATCTAGTCCTCAAGGGTCGCTTATTTGCACCTTACTCAAGGTGCTTCCTCTGGGCTCCCTTCACTCCTCACACTCTGGGTGCTCCTTGGTGTCTGGACCTCTGTCCTGCTGTCGGAAGAGCCGGGAGTGAGGCCTCTCCGTGGAAGGCTCCAGGGAACCAGGTGGAGGAAGGCAGCGTCAGCGTGCAGCCTGGTGTCTGGGAGAGGGAGGCAGACCACTGGAGGCGTGCTGGCTCCCTGTGGGTAACCTGGGGTGGTCATTCTACACCACCTTCACCATCTGGGAGGGGCCTGAGCAGACACTCTTAAGTGCGTGCTTGACAATCTTCAGTTTGTAGAGCTTGAGTCTGAGGCAGGCAGCGAGTCCATCGTCAGTGGCCAGGTGCTGATCACATGCAGACTGTGATCAGCACAGGCCGGTCAGAAACTGGACTAAGGCGGAACCCCGCACCCACAATAGTCACCCTGTTCTTGTGCTCTGAACCCCACGTGGATACTGCGATCATCAGCTTGTTGTGTGCTCCAGTCTCACAGCTTTATCTTAACATAGCTGTGGAATACCAACACTTACCGCCCTGGCTAAGTTTTATTTACCTTATTACTCATCTAGTGGGGGACCATACGATTTAGGCACATGTCATATGAGATTAGAACAGACAGTAGTATATCTGGACCATTCCAGGAACTAAGAAGAAGGCTGAGTCACTTTCTGTCAAAATGACAGTTTGTTGGTAGAAAATGCAAGTTAGTGATTTAAATTCATAAGGTTAAATGACAGTTCCAGAGTGTTTTCTTGTATGTACTTAGGATTAAGTTAGCAGCATTATATTATTTCAAATAGATTGCTGTTACTGATTTTTAAAAGGTCTTTAGAATTTGTTATAATATTGCCTCTGTGTTTTATGTTCTGTTTTTTTGGCTGGGAGGCATGGGGCATCTTAGGTCCCCAGGGGCTGAACCCACACCCCTGCACCGTAAGGTGATCTCTTGATCAATGGACCACCATGGAGATCCCCTTTTTTTTTAGATTTGAAAAGTTGGATCTGCTCTAAAAAAAAGAGCTGAGGGTAAGGGCAAGAGAACCGGAAACATCTAGTCCTCAAGGGTCGCTTATTTGCACCTTACTCAAGGTGCTTCCTCTGGGCTCCCTTCACTCCTCACACTCTGGGTGCTCCTTGGTGTCTGGACCTCTGTCCTGCTGTCGGAAGAGCCGGGAGTGAGGCCTCTCCGTGGAAGGCTCCAGGGAACCAGGTGGAGGAAGGCAGCGTCAGCGTGCAGCCTGGTGTCTGGGAGAGGGAGGCAGACCACTGGAGGCGTGCTGGCTCCCTGTGGGTAACCTGGGGTGGTCATTCTACACCACCTTCACCATCTGGGAGGGGCCTGAGCAGACACTCTTAAGTGCGTGCTTGACAATCTTCAGTTTGTAGAGCTTGAGTCTGAGGCAGGCAGCGAGTCCATCGTCAGTGGCCAGGTGCTGATCACATGCAGACTGTGATCAGCACAGGCCGGTCAGAAACGGGACTAAGGCGGAACCCCGCACCCACAATAGTCACCCTGTTCTTGTGCTCTGAACCCCACGTGGATACTGCGATCATCAGCTTGTTGTGTGCTCCAGTCTCACAGCTTTATCTTAACATAGCTGTGGAATACCAACACTTACCGCCCTGGCTAAGTTTTATTTACCTTATTACTCATCTAGTGGGGGACCATACGATTTAGGCACATGTCATATGAGATTAGAACAGACAGTAGTATATCTGGACCATTCCAGGAACTAAGAAGAAGGCTGAGTCACTTTCTGTCAAAATGACAGTTTGTTGGTAGAAAATGCAAGTTAGTGATTTAAATTCATAAGGTTAAATGACAGTTCCAGAGTGTTTTCTTGTATGTACTTAGGATTAAGTTAGCAGCATTATATTATTTCAAATAGATTGCTGTTACTGATTTTTAAAAGGTCTTTAGAATTTGTTATAATATTGCCTCTGTGTTTTATGTTCTGTTTTTTTGGCTGGGAGGCATGGGGCATCTTAGGTCCCCAGGGGCTGAACCCACACCCCTGCACCGTAAGGTGATCTCTTGATCAATGGACCACCATGGAGATCCCCTATTATTGGATTTTTATTTTCATAGTTCTGATCTACCTTATTCCATGTTATTCTCCTCATATCATAGGTTGAGGGTCCATCTCACAGATATAAGTCTACAAATCTGTGTTTTACTTTCAATTATTTTCCTGATAGGAAACTGAGGCTCAAAGGACTGTCTAGCACAAAGCTCAGTGAGGGCTATAGCACAAGGCCTGATGCCTGGGTTTTGCCCCTAGAGATTCTGATACTGATTCTCATTGTTCTGAGTGTCGGGAATTTTAAAGGCTCCTGGGTGACTATAACGTGGGCCTTCCCTCGTGGCTCAGTGGTAAAGAATCTGTCTGCAGTGCAGGAGACACAGGTTTGATCCCTGAGTCAGGAAGATCCCTTGGAGAAGGAAATGGCTACCCACTCCAGTGTTCTTGCCTGGAGAATCCCAGGACAGAGAAGCCTGGTGGGCTATAGTCCATTAGGTCACACAAGCGTTGGACACAACTTTTCGACTAAGCAATAACAACAAATTATAGTGTGAGACCATGACAGAAAACCTCCGTCCTAGTGGAAAGGACATGTTTAAATAAGTCAAGTGTAGTTGTCTAGCCAATGCAAGACTTCCTATCACCTCCCTGGCCTTTAGATTGTACCTCATTTTTCTCACCTGCCTACTCTTTTGAAAAAATATTACCATGCCAAGATACTCAAAAAGCAAAATAAGAGGAAGGAGGAAAAATACAAGAACCTAGATACTGTGTTTCTTGTTCTATGCTCATAGAAAATCAGTGCTAGCTATTCATAAATAAATAAGCATTCAGGGCTTCCCTGGTGGTCCAGTGGGTAAAGCATCCGTCCGCCTTGCAGTGCAAGGAGCACCGGTTTTTGATCCCTGGCCCAGGAAGATCCCATGTGTCACAGAGAGGGTGGGCCGGTGCGTCCAATTATGAGCCAGTGCTCTGGAGCGCATGTGCCCAGAGCTGGTGCTCTGCAACGAGAGGCCACTGCAATGGGAGGCCTACACAAGCCAAAGAGGAAAGATGGATGAAAATAAATAAATGTTTTAAACAAATAAGCACCCATCTAATTGTTGTCAGAAATTAAGAGATACGGTAATAATGAATAAAACTACCTGTCGGTATTTATAAGTTGTAAATGATGACATGGAATTCCACACTTCCCACATGGGAATCTTACCCTCTCCTTCCTCCAAGACAGATCTTAATTTGCTTCACATTTTCTCCCCAAGAATGAACTCTGGACACAGAGGATACCTGGGGCTGATTGCATGATGCTGTGCTGTGCTCAGCTGTGTCTGACTCTGTGTGAGCCCATGCACTGCAGCCCGCCAGCCTCCTCTGTCCAGGGAATTTCCCAGGCAGGAACACTGGCGTGGGCTGCCATGCCCTCCTCCAGGGCATCTTCCCAACCCAGGGACTGAACCCAGGTCTTCCATGCTGCAGGTAGATTCTTTACCATCTGAGGAGCTAAGGGAGCCAGAAATCCAGGGATGTTGTATGGCTGGGGATGGTTAAGAGTTGTTGAGGGCTCTGAAATGGACCTGCGATTGCAGAGGGCGCTGTTGTACTTGGGATTGTTTAGAACAAAGTCAGGGTATTCTGGGAGTGAACAGCTCCAGACTGCCATACTTCTCATAAATTTAAAGATATTATTAATAATAGGGTCTGGCAGTGAGTAGACCAAAACCCAGATCCATGATGCAAAAGCAAAACTCCACAAAGGAAGGAGGGTTTCTAAAGCACGCCCCCTGGAATGGTTTCCCCCCAGGGGAGAGAGGAATTCACTCCACTGAATGACTTCACCACTGAGCCCCGCGCCCTCCAGACAGCTCCTCCCCAACATCCGCTGGAGGGATGGGGACCAGGAGGCTAGGTCTCCTGCAGACAGCTGAGAGAGTTCATTTTCCATTTTGCAAACTAATTTTGTTCTTGTCAGCTGCAATGGCCTGCCAAGTGGTGGACGGGAATTTCTAAATCAAAAACCACTAACCTCAAACCACAACCAGCCTGTGTCAAACTTCAGAAACTACTCTGGGAGACTACATAGCAGAGCGTATGGTAATAATACTGTAACTATGTGTAGCGTACTGCCAGGTTTGTCACGTTTGGAAAATTCATAGCACATTTTTGGCACATAGTCTGTTCCGGATAATGGCAATGAAGATGTATATACTAAAAATATATATAGTTTTTAATGGACCTATTTATTTTATTGATGCAAGACAGTGAGTTAGCCTAATCTTCATCATCAATCTGGATGCCTCAGGTACAGATTAGGGTCCTGCAAAGCCAGTTGCTTGTCTTAATCCAATTAGGCTCAAAGCCTGCAAAACTGATGTAGAGACTATAGACTTTTTAGTTGTGTGTGTGTGCGTGTGTGTGTGTGTGTGTGTTTTACCTTCTCGAGTGGAGACACCTTATTTCGTTGTGGAAAAACGATCCTGAAATGCTTTCAGATTTATGAAGGCAGAAGCATCCTCGACAGCTTGTAAGGCTTGTTTCACTACTTTCATTGCTTCAGCATGAGCTCGAGACCCAAGGGAAGCTGAAGCCTTCGCCAGAATTTAAAGCTGGAGGCCTGAACCCCCAGGCCCCAGCATCTGAAAGAGTTGCTAGGAGGCTGACAGGAGATTAGGACCAGGACAGAGCAGGGAAATGATAATGAGCTCCATTGTGCGGGAGGTGAGCGAGCCCACTCGTAGCTGGAAAACTGGCCAGTAATAACAATAATACTAATAACAACAGGTAAAGAGAAGTCTCTGGCAGAGATGGCACCGGTGGGGTGTGAGGAGACGAGACTGCAGTGAGGGCTGGTTCTCCCTGGGGCAGTTAAGGAGAGGCTGTTCCTATGCAAACCTACTGTTTCCTCCATATTTGCACCCACCTGTCACAGGCCCACACTGCCACCAGGGCAGCTTCCTGTCACCCAGGATCAGCTAGGCCTTCCGGACCCACCTGTTCCACAGAAGACTTGAGAGTCCAGGGGTCGCCTCCCCACGTCTCAGAGGACTGGATGCCCACTCATCCCTGGACATAGAGGTTTCTAGTTTCTAACTACATTCCTCAGGGCCCCAGAGGTGCTCAGATCCCATTTCCTGACCTTCATCCACGTGCTTCTGAGACTCCATCAAGGCCTGCCCTAATATCCTCTGGGGTCTTCAGCCCCTGATCCAGTCCTCCGCACCATGGTGCTCCCTTCATCATGGGAACGCTGACTCGCTGAGTCTTCCATTTAATGATTTGGGACCGCTGTTTGTAGCTAACACCCTGGATGTCCTTGAATTGCCCTTGACAATGCAACATGGTGTAGTGAGAAGACCACAGGGTTCCAACCTGGTTCATGCCTGAGTCAGCCACTTTTATAGTCCTGTGACCTCGAGCAGTTTCTGTTAACCTTGCAGAAGAGCCTCAGTTTGCCTATCTTCAAAATGGGACTAACTGTGTACACTGTAGAAGATAATCTAAGGACTGAGGAGATCCTAGGTAGAAAGACTTAGCATGGGGCCACGTGGCAGTTACCTCTTGTCAACCTCTCAGTCTTCCTATTTTCACTCTGCTCCCCTCTTTATGCCTTTCTCTCCTGACTGGTGTCTATTCTAACGCTCATACTAATTGCTTTGTCTTCTGTAGCCTGGAGCTCTGCTATGAGGTGACTGGAGGGACCTCACTGGTGCTCCAGAGGTTAAGACTTTACCTTCCAGGCAGGGGGTGCGGGTTTGACCTTGTGAGCTAATGTCTCACATGCCTTGAGGCCAAAAAAACCCCCAAAACATAAAACAGAAGCAATATTGTAACCAAATTCAATAAAGACTGTAAAAATGGTCCACATCAAAAAAAAAATCTTATTAAAAAAAAAGATGAGTAGAAGAACTATATACTGTTTGGGAAGTGAGGCCAAGTGGAGGCACCACTCTCTTGCTCCCTGCTTTCCTTCAGACAGAGCCTCAAATTACAGCAGAGATAAGATACTTGTAAGACTTTCAGCAAAGGCACGTCATTTCATCTCTTCTGCAATGTTTAAACCCTCCTCAGATTCTAACTGAGATTTCAAAGGCTGCTGTTGTATCCACCATAGAATAAGACAAAGCAAAACTGTTGACCAGGTGTCACTGAGCTTACCCTTGGGTTTACAGCTCTAGACCCTCTATTCCTAGTCCTCTGTGATTGTCTTCCAACTTTTCTTTTGCTTGTCCGGTCAGGAGGTGAAGAAAAGGAGGGTGGTCCTTCCCGCGCCCTGCACTTACACCCCTCTTGTTAAAGAGCTCGGCTTCCCTACTCATGGAGACCAGGGCTTCCCGCTCCGGGTCATGGGGCCTCATCTGTGCCTGCCCCCCTCCCCACTCTTTCAGCTTTCTCGCTGTCACTTTCCCATGAAAATGCTTACCTAGAAGGGGAATGGCTGACGAGTCATTCGGCAAACACGCCTGTGGCTCCCCCCGCTGGGCGTATCTGTGCACTAGCGTCAGCCCCCCTACGCACACACACCTGTGGGTACACTCCCACCATGGAGAACCTCACTGAAAACTCGTCCTCTCTCCCCTAAACTCCTTTGGTGTTTCCAGCTGAGCCACGTGGCTACACGGCCTACTCATGGCTGTTTCTTCTCTTATTGGTCTGTTTTATTCACTGGCATGAGGTGTGACCTTCGTCTCCCAGTTAGCCCGAGAGGATCTGGGGGATGGCGATGATCCCTTCTCTCCACCCGGCCATCCCCACCACAGCCTTCCCAGAGAAGGCAATGCCGACGACACCGTTTCCATTCCAAGTACCATCCCACCTTTACCCCAAGTCGACCTTCACTTTATTTCTCTTCCCACAATACAGAATGTTTTCAAATTCTGAATTCCCTCTGCACTGTCTGTCTCGATTTGGTTTCAGATGTGACTTAATAAGCATGATAAGTATTCCTTCTTCTAGCCATTAATAAACCAATCCAAAAGGATGCTAAATTGAGCATGCTCTATGTACAGGGCTCTAAGCCAAGGACATACGTTAAAGATTACAGAAAACATGAAAGTACGGCATGAAAGGGCGAGAGTTCAGTCATATATATAAACTTATCTCTGAAATACACACTCACAGACACACAAACAAGGTCACCTAACACCAAAAAGCATGTAACTAGTGCAAATTATATAATGAAAAAGCTGTAGGAGTATGTGGAAGAACTGTTGTAATGAGTTGTGCTTCATAGGGGTAAAATGTTTTGGAACAGGTGATTTAGACCCAAGTTTTGAAAAAAGACAGGGACTGCAGGGTCCATAAGAGTGAATCCATGCCCCTCTTTGGTCACTATTATTTCTTCATCACTGATTGTAATGCCTGGTCCACTGCAGACACGCGGTTACTTGTAACTGAATAAACCAACAACCAAATGCTAAAGAAAGGAGTAAATTCCATGTGCAGAGACCAGAGTAAGCTCGCTGTGCTTGGAAAGTAGCAAACCTCTTTTCCTGGGTAGAGCCCAGAAATTCCATGCAAAATTACAGAGAGGTAGAGAAGGAAAGTGATGAATGCCATTGACGTCTTGCCAGGAAGTTTAAATAGATATCAACAGAGACTTAATTATATACTCATTCATTCATTCCACAAATATTTACTAGGCATCTACTGTCCCATGTGTCCCAAGCACATGCTAAGACCTAGGGATTCTATAGTGCACAAAACACCACTTTCTGTCTTCAAAGATTGTGCCGTCTCTTCAGCACACACTCGTAGTGGTGGCACATAATTCTGACTCTGGTTCTTGCTATTCTAACAGTATTTAGCAAAGGGGAGAAATCAGTCCAGCCTTCATCGTAGATGGCTCCGGCAGAGTGCAGAAGCCTTAGTTAAAGGGAGTTCCAGTGCGGAGTATATCATAACAACAGATGAATTAAGGGCAGTACAGAAGATTTAAAACTTAAAGGTAGGGGGCTTCCCTGGTGGCTCTGTGGTAAAGAATCTGCCTCCCAATACAGGAGACCTGGGTTTGTTCCCTGACCCAGGAAAGTCCCACATGCCAGGGAACAACGAAGCACCTGTGCACCACAACTGTTGAGCCTGTGCTCTAGAGGCTGGGAGTCGCAACTGCAGAAGCCTGCGTGGCCTGGAGCCTGTGCTCTGCAACAAGAGAAGCCACCACAGGGAGAAGCCTGTGCACAACTAGAGAGGAGCCCCTGCTCACTGCAACTGGAGAAAAGCCAGAGTGGCAACAAAGACCCAGCACAGCCAAAAATAAAATACATAAACAAATACAATTATAAAACTTCAGGAAGAACCTTCCCCTGGAAGGCTGCCTGGGATTATAGAATGGCTGATTGAGTAGCTGTGGAATCAGACTGCATTTATTTATGGGCTCCTGCCTGAGCCCAGGTCCATCAGTTTCCCTTGGTTTTGGGACAGAATTGTGGGCTAAGAGGATAAAACTCTTGGGTTAGGGGGAAAAAAGATTGATTTTTTTTTTCTGGTCATCCAGATTAACTTGCTCTTTGACCAGAGTAAGCTCGCTGTGCTTGGAAAGTAGCAAACCTCTTTTCCTGGGTAGAGCCCAGAAATTCCATGCAAAATTACAGAGAGGTAGAGAAGGAAAGTGATGAATGCCATTGACGTCTTGCCAGGAAGTTTAAATAGATATCAACAGAGACTTAATTATATACTCATTCATTCATTCCACAAATATTTACTAGGCATCTACTGTCCCATGTGTCCCAAGCACATGCTAAGACCTAGGGATTCTATAGTGCACAAAACACCACTTTCTGTCTTCAAAGATTGTGCCGTCTCTTCAGCACACACTCGTAGTGGTGGCACATAATTCTGACTCTGGTTCTTGCTATTCTAACAGTATTTAGCAAAGGGGAGAAATCAGTCCAGCCTTCATCGTAGATGGCTCCGGCAGAGTGCAGAAGCCTTAGTTAAAGGGAGTTCCAGTGCGGAGTATATCATAACAACAGATGAATTAAGGGCAGTACAGAAGATTTAAAACTTAAAGGTAGGGGGCTTCCCTGGTGGCTCTGTGGTAAAGAATCTGCCTCCCAATACAGGAGACCTGGGTTTGTTCCCTGACCCAGGAAAGTCCCACATGCCAGGGAACAACGAAGCACCTGTGCACCACAACTGTTGAGCCTGTGCTCTAGAGGCTGGGAGTCGCAACTGCAGAAGCCTGCGTGGCCTGGAGCCTGTGCTCTGCAACAAGAGAAGCCACCACAGGGAGAAGCCTGTGCACAACTAGAGAGGAGCCCCTGCTCACTGCAACTGGAGAAAAGCCAGAGTGGCAACAAAGACCCAGCACAGCCAAAAATAAAATACATAAACAAATACAATTATAAAACTTCAGGAAGAACCTTCCCCTGGAAGGCTGCCTGGGATTATAGAATGGCTGATTGAGTAGCTGTGGAATCAGACTGCATTTATTTATGGGCTCCTGCCTGAGCCCAGGTCCATCAGTTTCCCTTGGTTTTGGGACAGAATTGTGGGCTAAGAGGATAAAACTCTTGGGTTAGGGGGAAAAAAAAAAAAAGATTGATTTTTTTTTTTTTCCTGGTCATCCAGATTAACTTGCTCTTTGACATAGGTCTCTAGAGCGATGGCTGGAATCAATTTTATTAAAAGCCAAAAACAGAAATAAAATTTTTACTTCGGGACCAAGTCAGAGGGTGAGACGACACAGCAAATGAATCTCAGAGCAGATGTGGAAACGAAGGAGCCATTGGAGCAGTACTTCCAACAACAGTGTTTAATGAGGGGACACTGGTTGGTTTCTTCCTGAAATGTTATGCATTTGAAGATCACTGCCTGTTACTGGAATATCTTGGCCTCATTTCCCATTTATCTCATTTTTTTTTCTTCTTTTATTTTTTTTTTTTTCCCTCCCAGGATGATGGCCTCCCAGAAAATGAACATCAGCTGTCAGTAGCGGGAAAGATAAAGAAACATTTCAACACAGGCCCTAAACCGAACAGCACAGCAGCCGGAGTCTCTGTCATAGCAGTAAGCATCTGAAATATCCACCTCTAACTTTTTCAAAGCGATCCACTTAGAGACAGGCATTCCTCAGGAGATTCCACCCAGAGACAGCAGAATGGGTCATTTCTTTAGACAGCTCGACCACTGAAAGCACCAGGGGAGGTCTGGGGCTTATACATATGATGTGTTCCTGCTGATCATTGCCCTGGGAGTCACATCATTATCCAACACCTCCAGGGTGCCTTGCAGTATACATTAATTTCATGATTTATTTTTTAAAGCAGAAAACCTCCCCCACAGTGGACTCTGTGCCAATGCAAACTTCTGGGCTCCGAGGAGGAAAATAAAAAAAAAAAAAAAAGAGTTCATACTGTCCTTTTGCCAGGACCTGGGAGAGAAGGGGGGCTGAGAGAGAGGACATGGCAGAGAGAGATTGGAACACTATAGATCTTTTTACAAGACTTAAATGAAAGCCAAAAAAACAAAAAAAGGCAGGATGCTTACCAACTGAGATTTTCAGTGAAACTGAATTGCTGTGAACACCGAAAGAAATCACGATTTCTTGCTCCTTAGAAATCTCTGTTTTTCAAAGTCGAGAGTCTTTTAACATTTACCATTTTGTTGATGTGGCTGCACAAGATTTTTTGGTTTTGTTTTCTCTGTTCCATACGTGCAGACATACATTACATGCAATTCGATAGTGGCTGCAGGCAGAGATTAAATTGGGCAGAGAAATAATGAAACCTCATACTTCCTGGTGTCATGTTTTAGCGTAAATATATTCATGCCCCAGATTACTTGAGTTTTTAATAATTTCATTTTTTCCCCAAGTGTGTACATTTTACCGGCATATTCATTGTGAAATCACTTGAGCTGTTTTTCTTTTCTAAACACAGAGTTTAGGCACTATGTCAGATTTTTAAAAGTACTCATGCTACTCTCAGCACATATCATGCTCATCAGCAGTACTGAATATTTGACTACTTCTAGGGGTGTTTTTCTTTTCCTTCTCTTTTTGTTTTTGTTTTTTGGTTGTTTTAGAACTCCAGGAAAAGACAAAGATAAATGAATGACCTATTAGATCCAACCAGTCCCAGATTTGGGTTACTGAATATTTGATCGGAGCTTCCAGAATTTGCAGGTGGCACGAGTGCATGCGTACACCTTCCTGGGCTGTTGGCATTTCATGGTTTTTGACGGAATCCTTTCAGCCGGGAGTTCCAAGAGTAGGAGCGCCTGGCTCATGACAGCACAGTAACAGGGCTAAATAGGATGCATACTCTCCCCCGGTGCTCCTCAGCACTGCTGGGGGGTTATTATACAAATTGTTCTTCTGGCCCTACGTCTCTGTGGTTCTTTCTAAGGTAATTCAGGGTAGAAGCCCAGTGTCCTTCCTGTCTTCATTGATTGTCAGTGTTCTTTGTTATCAGCTAACATTCAATCAGTAATTTTTGAAAGCAACCATCTCATGGGGCTTGCTTCTCAGGGAGACCAGAGAGTTCTGTGCTCTGCCTTCATCATTCATTCAAGACATACGTCTATTCCAAAACGTTTGCTTCCACCCTTTCCTCTGGAATGGACTGCCAGCACGCTTGTCCGTGAAAAGGACTGCTTTTCTGCTCCTGCTGAGGGCTTACCACTGCTAGCGAGGGTGTTCTTTCCACCTCTGTCATTTGGGGGTTTGTTTTCATTTTTCCCGGTCTTTTATTTCAATTAGCCTTGGGTTAAGTTGGCCTTGGTTGCTCAAGAATGCTTTGTTCACAGTATTCTGGGAGTCTTACGATGGCTAAGAGCCTGAACTTCAGTGCAGTTCTCCAATGGACAGATAACATGAACAGGAGGGGAAATCCTAGTTTAATCAAATCTGGATACATTTTGAAACCTAATTCATAAGAGTTTATTAAAATTTCATCTAAGTAGATCTCCCCCAAAACCTTCAGTTAGTACTTGAAGATTAAAAGTCCAAGTTATAAAAAAAAAAAAAAAAAGTCCAGTTATTTTTTTTTCTAAATATTACAACTGGATCATTTTGAATGCAATTTCATATTCCTCATGACTAACATGTTTCCACGGAGACTGTACCAAGACTGTACCAAGTATGTACCAAACATACTTAAAAATTATAGAATGGGCTGTATGTGATGCTGAGTTGTGCATTAGTTGCCAGCTTATATAGTCTCTTTATCCACTACAAAGTTCTGAAAACAAACTATTAACTTCACTCAGGCTCAAAATAATTGACTTTTTGGAGAAATAGTGGAAAGAGTGCCTTGTTAAATTCTTAAGTGTGATTCACATGTTGACCACTATCATTAATATTTCAAGTGAAAGCAAGTATGGCTGTAAATTTCAGGGAGTGTTTCAGGAGAAGCTGGTAGCCATCATATAGGTATTTATTTATCTTCTCCAGAATGGTTCTCCCTCGTAAATGTCCACATCCACCATGAAGATCTGGGCTAGGTCATCAGGTGCAGGATGGGAGTTTGTTAACTTTCAAAATAGCATCAGATAAGCTAATATTTTCTTCCATTCTTAAAGTGCAAAAAATTAGACTTGGGACCATTGCACCATGAAGGAGCTCTGGCATATGAAAACTATCCAAACAAAACTTTAATGGCAAAAGAATGGCATTCTGCTGTGAGGCAGAATACAAGTGAGAGGTAGATGGTGGGATGGCTTTCATAAGCGATGCCATCTATGAAGATCATTTGACTATTTAAAATGAAATATAATTACTGATTCACTCACATGATAGAAATTTCTGCTTCGGGCTTCCACTGCTAGCGAGGGTGTTCTTTCCACCTCTGTCATTTGGGGGTTTGTTTTCATTTTTCCCGGTCTTTTATTTCAATTAGCCTTGGGTTAAGTTGGCCTTGGTTGCTCAAGAATGCTTTGTTCACAGTATTCTGGGAGTCTTACGATGGCTAAGAGCCTGAACTTCAGTGCAGTTCTCCAATGGACAGATAACATGAACAGGAGGGGAAATCCTAGTTTAATCAAATCTGGATACATTTTGAAACCTAATTCATAAGAGTTTATTAAAATTTCATCTAAGTAGATCTCCCCCAAAACCTTCAGTTAGTACTTGAAGATTAAAAGTCCAAGTTATAAAAAAAAAAAAAAAAAAGTCCAGTTATTTTTTTTTCTAAATATTACAACTGGATCATTTTGAATGCAATTTCATATTCCTCATGACTAACATGTTTCCACGGAGACTGTACCAAGACTGTACCAAGTATGTACCAAACATACTTAAAAATTATAGAATGGGCTGTATGTGATGCTGAGTTGTGCATTAGTTGCCAGCTTATATAGTCTCTTTATCCACTACAAAGTTCTGAAAACAAACTATTAACTTCACTCAGGCTCAAAATAATTGACTTTTTGGAGAAATAGTGGAAAGAGTGCCTTGTTAAATTCTTAAGTGTGATTCACATGTTGACCACTATCATTAATATTTCAAGTGAAAGCAAGTATGGCTGTAAATTTCAGGGAGTGTTTCAGGAGAAGCTGGTAGCCATCATATAGGTATTTATTTATCTTCTCCAGAATGGTTCTCCCTCGTAAATGTCCACATCCACCATGAAGATCTGGGCTAGGTCATCAGGTGCAGGATGGGAGTTTGTTAACTTTCAAAATAGCATCAGATAAGCTAATATTTTCTTCCATTCTTAAAGTGCAAAAAATTAGACTTGGGACCATTGCACCATGAAGGAGCTCTGGCATATGAAAACTATCCAAACAAAACTTTAATGGCAAAAGAATGGCATTCTGCTGTGAGGCAGAATACAAGTGAGAGGTAGATGGTGGGATGGCTTTCATAAGCGATGCCATCTATGAAGATCATTTGACTATTTAAAATGAAATATAATTACTGATTCACTCACATGATAGAAATTTCTGAAATTAATATACTATGTTGACTTCTATTTGATAGATATAGGGGAGAAAAACTGAAACCAGCATAGGTTTCATTCAGACAGAATTTTTTTTTCACAGGCATGTATGCTTTCCCCAGAGGCTACCAAATGAGGTATTTCATTTTTAAACTGCCTCGATTATAGGACGGTTTTTTTTGCAAGTTATATATAACTTCTAAAATTCAAAAAACTATATACTCTCTAGAATGAAGTATCATCGGCTTATTTTCTTCCCCTACAGAAAATCAGCAATTAAATCATTGGTCTTTAACCAGTAATTCTCTTCCCTTAGTTAGAGATCTCACTGTTAGAAACCTCACTATCAGGACATAAAGGAATTCATGACACTTTTTCTTTCTCAGAGTGACAAAGGAAAAACGAGCATACTGTCACAACAAACAGATTCCAGGCACAGGTCTAATTCCTGACACAAGGGTAGTTTAACACGCATTCATGGTTCTCAACCTTAATGTTTTCTGTTCGTGGTGTCATTTTTTTCTCCTCTGCTTCCCACCCCGTACATGATTAAGACCATAGAGAGGACAAATGATAACTTTATATGAAGGTCCCGAGTTGGCTGGGAGAGTAATTACCCACTGGAGGCTCCCGGGGATCACAGGGTCCTTCTCGACGGAGAAAAGGTGCCTGGCATTTAGGTCAGGCGACCTGATTAGGCGGACGCCCACTGCGGTCCTTGTATCGCCAACATCTTGCCTCCGCTGTTCCCCACTACCTTTCCCAGTAGTTGGGGGATTAAAATAAAACCAAAGACACTCAGAACAGAACAGAGAAAGGGAAACAAAAGGTTATTAAAATGCAATTTATAGACATGAGATGGAATTAGAGATGACATTTTAACGGTGGACTTCTTGAGAGCCAAAGGAGGGGAGGGAAGCGTTATTAGATTTGCTCAGCTTGATGAAGAACCGATGACTCAGATGTCGGTTCCAATTTACTTTTCCTCATTTAACGCTGTTTATTATTTTAACCGATAATTTTCCTAATGCTTTCAAGTTCTTCTTTTGCATTTGGGTCATGCAAATAGAGTATTTCAGTCTAATTGAACAAATCCATACTAATCAGTGTACTGATAATTGTGATAGCGGGAAGCTTGGCTCTGAAAGCCAGACACCCTCTGCACTGGGGCATTCTCGAATGCGGTGTGATGGGCCGCCTTGCCTGAAGGTGGCAGTAGAGAGCCAGTAACAGAATAGCAGTCCCTGGGTTGTTAGAAATGCAGGCCTTCATCTTCTGAACAGTCAGTGGACTTCGATTTTTTTTCCCCCCCTAGATAAAATGAACCGTACATTTTTAAAAAAGATTAAAATCGCACAATTCTGTTCTCTGAACACTGGGATAGCCTAGTTTATCATCAGAACACCAAGCTGGAGCAGTTTCTAGTTTGAATGACTGGTGCCCCAGCATACTTCTGAGATGCTTTTGTGAATTTCATAGTAGAAACTGTCCTCAGCCTCATGGCAGTAGCACACTTGAAAGCACTCATGATCCTCTCTAGGAAGAAAGGTGGTCAGCTTGCTTCCTCTCACCGACCAAACGGGGAGTCGGGCATGAGGTATGAGGCATGATGACTGTTTCTCAGATTTCAGGGGAATCTTTTCTTCCTAGGAAGCCAAAAGCTAACATCTTGCTCCAGGAGGAATACCTTTGAGAACTTACCCTTATCTTCTGTTTATTGTATCTTTTGTTAATGATAAGCCCTTAACTGTACATATGCACTTTTAGTATATAGTGAAAACTAGTCTTTCATTTTATTTTCAACCTTGGAAAAAAATTACTGTTTTATACTATATCTTTTTAGTTTAGAAATGTAATTTCTCTAAGAGGAGCTCTGCTTTTGAAGATTAACTCTGAAAGGAATACAAAGTGCTGTGATTCAAAACTTGATTCTTTCCATCTTTTATTTCGGATTTATGAAGCCCTCAAATTTAAGCTTGATGGGGTATGATTTTTGGGGGGAGGGAGCGGTTTCCAATCTGCTTTCTCTTAGGTGGCTAAAGCGAAGAGCACCTTATTTCATTTCATTTCATTTCAGCACTTTATGGTACAGCATTTTCCACTGCTACAGAATATGAAGAGGTGTGCATGTCTTTTGAAATTGAGAGGATGTGATTAAATGTGCTTTCAGAAACATGTTTGACAAATTAGATCTTTTCTAACAAATTGGCCTCCGAGATATTCATGAGGGATTAGTGTCTTTTCTCACCTTTTTATTTTCAATGTACTGATTTAGGAGATTAGCTAGTCACCCTGCAGAAGAGAGATCGTATCTCTGTATACGTGTGTGTATATATAGTCAACGAAGAACAGCTTGGTCTGGAGTCTTAATCCTGTAGCTCAATGTCGATCCACTGAGTTGCCCCCATTTCTCTCTGCTCAGCTGGACCACGGGTTTACCATCAAGAGATCAGGGTCTTTGGACTACTACCAACAACCAGGAATGTATTGGATAAGGTATGAGATGGTGCAGTGCAAGTCAGTGTTTCCATGGCAACGTGCTGGCAGTCTCCATTAACCAGTTCCTTCAGTGGATAAACATGCTTTTGATTTGTTATCCAGTCCATATGCTGCTTTATCAGTTTCATTTTAATCTTGATTGAGATGCCACACCCCCTCATTCCTTTTTTTCACCCATTATTCACACTGACATTTGCCAGCTTTCTTTCCATTGCACATGCTCAGTATCAATTTTCCTTACAGTTAAAAGGACAGTATATTCAGTGTTAATGTCAAAGCATTTTTTTCCTGATGGTGCTAATTGAATCAATGATTTCTAGTGTTCTTTTGTCCCTGAACAAATGGAAGAAAAACTGTACCTTCATATGTGTTCTATAGAAGTATATACTGTCATTTTAAAATCATCAAGCCCGACCTTGACCCTAGTAGATGGATGAAACAATGCATTTACACCTTAGTCATAGAAGCTCCTCCAAGCACAGTGAGCTATAGAATGCATTGTGTGTGTTGGTAAGCTTGTGTTTTCAAAATCTCCACCTTTTCGTTTCATTTTGTTTTGGTTTTATTGTTACCTTTCGCCCCCTGGAAATCCCTTTATGTACTAGCTACTGCATGAATTTATTTTTTCGATATTTTGTAACTGTCAGATGACATAGCTGGCTTATCTGCTCAAGCAAAAGGGACGTTGGGAGGTATTGATTTTTTTATTTTTAACTGGGTTAAGAATTCTATCCAATCGTTTTCTATTCCAGTCAACTGCCCTGGCATTTCCTTCAGAGAGCATTGTTTGTGTCTCTTTAAGTTATCCACAGGCAGGATGAGTTTTGATGATTTGAAAAATGAACTCTAAGACATCCTAGGCAACTTTTCTCCTCTATCTTAATGTTTCTGAAATGATCTCCAGGTAAAGCTCCACATTTTAGCATCTACTAAGAAAAATTCTACTGGGTTTGGCATTTCCCCCAAATGATGGTGCCTTCTGCTGTTTCAGGAAATAGACTAGCTTGTTAAAAAAAAAAAAAAAAAAAAAAAAAGAGGCATATATATAATGTTTATAATTTTAGCCCCCAATTATTACTCTTATACTTTTTTCTATAGTTAGACACTGGGACCAAAGCCCTTAGAGAAGCAGACGAAGCTATTCTTTGATCAACTATCCAAATACCTAAGATCCTGATCATTTCTAAGCCTGCTGAAAGCAAGAAAATACCCCAATTTCAATAACTATCTTAAAGTCAGTTTTCCACAGAAGGCTATCTGTGGCTTCTAGACAGATCTGCATGCACCTTTTAAATTACCTAAGGAAATAGCTTTATAGATGCAGAAAGAACTTCATTTTATTTTTAACCTTTTGGGGGGGCGGGGCTATGACTCAGTCATGGTTTGCCTTTGTGCACTCTTTTACATAGAAAATGATCCATCCTTTTTTTTTTTTTCTTTTTTACTTTTTCCTGAAACCTAATATACATTCTGCAAAGTGCACATGAATGCACATCTCAACGAATTTCCACCAGTAGTAAGCAACACCAATGCACAGAGCATTTCTAGCTCTCCCAGGGGACGCCTGCCCCCAGGGTTCTTCCGGGAGGGTCACGCAGCCCCGAGGGTAAACTCTGACCTGGAGTCTGTCCGCATTAATTAGCTTTGCCTGGCCTTTTTGTTTCATTTTGTTTTGGTTTTATTGTTACCTTTCGCCCCCTGGAAATCCCTTTATGTACTAGCTACTGCATGAATTTATTTTTTCGATATTTTGTAACTGTCAGATGACATAGCTGGCTTATCTGCTCAAGCAAAAGGGACGTTGGGAGGTATTGATTTTTTTATTTTTAACTGGGTTAAGAATTCTATCCAATCGTTTTCTATTCCAGTCAACTGCCCTGGCATTTCCTTCAGAGAGCATTGTTTGTGTCTCTTTAAGTTATCCACAGGCAGGATGAGTTTTGATGATTTGAAAAATGAACTCTAAGACATCCTAGGCAACTTTTCTCCTCTATCTTAATGTTTCTGAAATGATCTCCAGGTAAAGCTCCACATTTTAGCATCTACTAAGAAAAATTCTACTGGGTTTGGCATTTCCCCCAAATGATGGTGCCTTCTGCTGTTTCAGGAAATAGACTAGCTTGTTAAAAAAAAAAAAAAAAAAAAAAAAAGAGGCATATATATAATGTTTATAATTTTAGCCCCCAATTATTACTCTTATACTTTTTTCTATAGTTAGACACTGGGACCAAAGCCCTTAGAGAAGCAGACGAAGCTATTCTTTGATCAACTATCCAAATACCTAAGATCCTGATCATTTCTAAGCCTGCTGAAAGCAAGAAAATACCCCAATTTCAATAACTATCTTAAAGTCAGTTTTCCACAGAAGGCTATCTGTGGCTTCTAGACAGATCTGCATGCACCTTTTAAATTACCTAAGGAAATAGCTTTATAGATGCAGAAAGAACTTCATTTTATTTTTAACCTTTTGGGGGGGCGGGGCTATGACTCAGTCATGGTTTGCCTTTGTGCACTCTTTTACATAGAAAATGATCCATCCTTTTTTTTTTTTTCTTTTTTACTTTTTCCTGAAACCTAATATACATTCTGCAAAGTGCACATGAATGCACATCTCAACGAATTTCCACCAGTAGTAAGCAACACCAATGCACAGAGCATTTCTAGCTCTCCCAGGGGACGCCTGCCCCCAGGGTTCTTCCGGGAGGGTCACGCAGCCCCGAGGGTAAACTCTGACCTGGAGTCTGTCCGCATTAATTAGCTTTGCCTGGTTTTCTTCTTTATATAAATCGAATCATGCACCATCTTTTTTTAATTGTGTGTCTCCTAACCTCAGGCATATTAACCAAACATATATGAGTACAGAGATATACAATTAAAAATAGGCATCAAATGTCTCTAATTGCTGCTGTGCATATTTGTGTAACACAAATTACACATATAAATTAGTTTCAAAAAAAATCTCTAGAAAATTATATTACTAAGCTTGTGGGCTTGAGAGTGAGTGTAAAACACCAAATAAACGCAATAATTAATAGACGTAGCCCAGGGTAAGAAGGCCATTTGACAAAAAATCCTAGCCATGCTTCCCATCAGCAGACAAAATGACACATCCCTGAATAATGGGAAGGAGCAGATGGGAGATAATCTCTTTTTTCTTCCACACATAAACTGCTCTGTTTTCCAGCTGGGGGCAGTAACAACAGTGTTTATAGTTAATGCTGTACTAAACAGCACACCCAGTATGTAAAGCTAAATTGGAGAAATGATGCTAAAAACTCATCGGCGTATATGCTTAATTAGGAAGTTTTATAATGCCATTTAGCCCCAGAACGAACACACTCTCCTCACTGATGGCAAATGCTTGCCTTTTATCTCCACGGAAGTGGGAGCATTTGTCTAACCGCCGGTGGCAGCCAACTTTCAACATAAACAATCATTGTGGGGGGGGGGGGATGTCCCCCTCACGCCCCCCTCCCAGTTGTGTTTACAAGTGCTCCTGGCTGTTTCCACTGCTCCGAGCAGAACACCCGGGAGACAGGCTTGCATTTGGTAACCTGTCTCTCACAAATAGCTTTATAGATGCAGAAAGAACTTCATTTATTTTTAACCTTTTGGGGGGGCGGGGCTATGACTCAGTCATGGTTTGCCTTTGTGCACTCTTTTACATAGAAAATGATCCATCCTTTTTTTTTTTTTTTTACTTTTTCCTGAAACCTAATATACATTCTGCAAAGTGCACATGAATGCACATCTCAACGAATTTCCACCAGTAGTAAGCAACACCAATGCACAGAGCATTTCTAGCTCTCCCAGGGGACGCCTGCCCCCAGGGTTCTTCCGGGAGGGTCACGCAGCCCCGAGGGTAAACTCTGACCTGGAGTCTGTCCGCATTAATTAGCTTTGCCTGGTTTTCTTCTTTATATAAATCGAATCATGCACCATCTTTTTTTAATTGTGTGTCTCCTAACCTCAGGCATATTAACCAAACATATATGAGTACAGAGATATACAATTAAAAATAGGCATCAAATGTCTCTAATTGCTGCTGTGCATATTTGTGTAACACAAATTACACATATAAATTAGTTTCAAAAAAAATCTCTAGAAAATTATATTACTAAGCTTGTGGGCTTGAGAGTGAGTGTAAAACACCAAATAAACGCAATAATTAATAGACGTAGCCCAGGGTAAGAAGGCCATTTGACAAAAAATCCTAGCCATGCTTCCCATCAGCAGACAAAATGACACATCCCTGAATAATGGGAAGGAGCAGATGGGAGATAATCTCTTTTTTCTTCCACACATAAACTGCTCTGTTTTCCAGCTGGGGGCAGTAACAACAGTGTTTATAGTTAATGCTGTACTAAACAGCACACCCAGTATGTAAAGCTAAATTGGAGAAATGATGCTAAAAACTCATCGGCGTATATGCTTAATTAGGAAGTTTTATAATGCCATTTAGCCCCAGAACGAACACACTCTCCTCACTGATGGCAAATGCTTGCCTTTTATCTCCACGGAAGTGGGAGCATTTGTCTAACCGCCGGTGGCAGCCAACTTTCAACATAAACAATCATTGTGGGGGGGGGGGGGATGTCCCCCTCACGCCCCCCTCCCAGTTGTGTTTACAAGTGCTCCTGGCTGTTTCCACTGCTCCGAGCAGAACACCCGGGAGACAGGCTTGCATTTGGTAACCTGGCTCTCACAAGGGCAGAGGCTGAGCAAGCATCTCTCTGGGGTGCCCAGCAAAGCCCTGGCATGTCCCTCTTGGTAGACTTTTCGATGATGGAGGAGAAATGGGGGAGGGGACCTGTTCCTCCTCCTCTCATTCCTTCCCCTGCCTCAGAGAGGCTTCCAAACTGGGGCTAGGGGAGCCACATCCTGCACGGCTTTTTCTTCCAAGAGACCTTGCTGCCTGTGCCATTCCACCCTCTCATGGAGGGACTCTTAGAGGCCCTGGAAAACATGTACGTTTTGTGAACATTTTTCCTGCCTGAAAAATGTGTCCTTATCCAAAGGGGATGTGGTCACACCTATCTCTGCTTCTCAAAAACTGTCCCCTGGCAGGTGCTGGGCATATTTGTGTAACACAAATTACACATATAAATTAGTTTCAAAAAAAATCTCTAGAAAATTATATTGCTAAACTTGTGGGCTTGAGACACGGACACGGAAAAGAATTCCTGCATCTTCCGCACACAGAACAAGGCGACAGCTAGAATCCAATTAAATAAAACAAGTGTCAAAACAAGACATATGTTAAGAACACGACGTAAGATAAAATGCGGAGGTGAGCCAGACAATAGGGGCGGTGGGTGGAGATCCCAGCCCTGCCCTGACTCATGTGCACCCAGGGGTTGAGCGCCCTCCTGAAACAGTGAGTAATGAGGCAGAGTCGCGGCCGCCACTCAGCCCTCGCAGGACTACTCAATGCCGCCGTACCCTGCTGTTAAAAGGAATGTGCTATGTGCTCAGTCGCTTCAGTCACGTCCGACTCTTTGAGACACTCTAGACTGTAGCCCACCAGGCTCCTCTGTCCGTGGGTGTCTCCAGGCAAGAATCCTGGAATGGGTGCCAGCTCCTCCTCCAGGGGTTAAGAGGAATGAGGTCAGTTACATGCATCTTGGTCAGTTTGAAAGATCAGTTCCCATGAAAGCCAGAGATGAAGGCCCATCAGGGGGTGAGGAGGATTGCAGAGGCACACAGCAGGCTGCAGTGGGCAGGGTGTGCTGGCCGAAGGTGCCTTGGCCTTGCTCTGCCCTTGAGGAAAGTAGCCCAGCCCCCAGCGAGTGTCAAAGTGGTGCAGGAGGGAAGGGCAGGGGTCTCAGTTCTACTAAGGGATTAACACCCTCCCCGAGCCTGGCCTGGGCCTCTCTCAGTAACAGAAAGCTTAACATGTAGAAAAGGCATAGATTAGGGCTTCTCTGGTGGTCCAGTGGGTAAAGAGTCCACCTTGTAGTGCAAGGGGCACTGGTTCGATCCCTGGGCTGAGAAGATCCCATGTGCCGTGGTGCGGCTGGACTGGTGTGTCCAATTACGAGCCAGCACTCTGGAGTGCATGCGCCCAGAGCCGGTGCTCTGCAACGAGAGAGGCCACTGCAATGGGGGGCCCACGCAGGCCAAAGAATAAAGATGGATGAAAACAAATAAATAAAAAACCAGTTTAAAACAGAGGCCAAAAAAAATTTTTTTAAAGAAAGAAGAAAAAAAGTATAGATTAAAACTTCAAGACTACCTAAACTGCAATTACAAAGAAAAGTATCAGGAAAGTATGAGGTCTGGTTTAACAGCTGTCCTCTGATGCTGAAAAGCGAGTGGTTAGGCCAGGAGGCTCAGAAGCCGAGCAGCAGTATTTGTCTTCTATTGATAGTTCCACAGACGGCTGCTGAGAGAAACACGGAACTAGTGAGACATCTGTGTGATTTTACCAAGTCAAACAGGCTCCTCGCTGTTGGATGTTTTATTTTGTTTTGTTTTTAGAGCCCCCTTTAAGAGAGGATCCCAACAGTATATATATGTATCTTTTTTTAAAATGTAATGTACTTGCTATTAGAAAAGAGAAATTTGCATGGCATTCCAAGACTTACTGATTGGGTATAAACTGAAGTGAAATTTTATCCATTTTCCTGAGGTCTTGGTACTGATAGGAAACTTTGTGGTTTTGTACTTATTTTAATCTTGCTTCAGAACCTCGTTCCCTCTTCATGATTTAAAAACATGTCCACACTCTTTTCTGTGTATTTGTTCCCATCATATTTTGACTCCATATGCTTCCTAATGATGCACACAAACAAAATGTAGTTATTACGAGGTATAAACATGTAGGAAAGAATGATCATAAAGAACTTAATTGAAAGAACAGTACTGACCCACTGTTATCCTATTAAGAAGGAGTATAAATATCCATAAGCTGAAGTCAAACAATTCTCAAATACATGTCAAACACATGAAACTTCGAGAAACTCTAAAGTTTTGAACATCGAGATGAACCAAACGTGACTGAAGATGGGCAGCTGCTTGTATCAAGAGCTGCTGGGAGAGTTTGTGGCTTTCATCCTGTTTAGGATCCAGCCTGTCCTACTTCCTTGTGTTGTGACTTGAACAGGTACACATTCCTGCTCTGACTTTGTTTCCCTGTCTGTAACAATGAGATGGCTATTAGCAACCTTCCAAATCTGGGTTGAGGATTAAATGAGCTGCCTGTACAAAAGGGCCTTCACAGACCCAGCCCAGAGGAGTCCAAAAAAGACTGTTTTCAGAGAAAATCATCCACTCCACATGAGAGGGAGATTTTCCTGAGAAAACCCGTCTCTAGATCAGAGCGTTTCTTATTAAAGGAGAACCATGACCATTTTTGATGCTCTGACTGGGATAAACTGTTGAATAACCTGTACATTATATTATTCAGAAACTCAGGGCATAAAATTTTACTTAGTCTGTAGCCCCAAATCTTGATGAAGTATAGGTTTAAGAAGTTATCCTCTAGGTCAGATTGGCGAATTTTAGCCACTGGGCTGAGTCTCCCTCGCAGCCTATTTTCGTGAATAAAGTTTCAATGGAACACATCCACTTGTTTATAAATAACCCACGGCCACTTCTCCTCTACAAGGGCAGAGTGGAGCAGCTGTGTCAGAGAGCCATATAGCCTGCAAAGCCTCACGTATTAATTATTCAGCCATTCCAGGAAGACAGACACTTTCACCTCCCGTTCTAGTAGAAAAAGGTACCACCTGGTGGGCTTGTTAAAAAACTGTATGCCCACCACTTACAGGAATGCCTGGCACAGAGTAGGTACTTCCATAAATATCTGTTAAATTAATCAATAAGTGATTGAATGTTACAAGGAAGGAACTGTTAATGTAGAGGTACCTCGATTTTTGAGGATAAACGTGTGTGTGTTTTCAGAGTTTGGGGGTATCTGAGAGCTTGGATAGTCAAGTCCTATATGAGGTAGTCTGCCGTCGTATCCCACTGTAGCAAGCCAGGAGAAAGTCTTTGGCAAAGCTCAAACAAACCAACAAAGATTTTCTAATAAAATGAGTCACCCCTTGATCTACCTGCTTAGGAAGTTCTAAATTGTCATAGAGCGTAAGATAAACCATGCCTGCCATTGTGCTTTAGTTTACTAGCCTGACGAAGGAGAACAGCACATGGCAGCACAGCTTTGGCTGCGAGGAAAGGCGGGGCCGGGAGGGCAGGGGAAGCCCGAGAATTTCACCCTCTGGAAGCCTGAGCTCGGCAAGTGGCTGTCACTTCAGCCGGGAGAAACCTTCCAAATCTGGGTTGAGGATTAAATGAGCTGCCTGTACAAAGGGCCTTAAAGAAAGGAGTCCAAAAGACTGTTTTCAGAGAAATCATCCACTCCACATGAGAGGGAGATTTTCCTGAGAAAACCCGTCTCTAGATCAGAGCGTTTCTTATTAAAGGAGAACCATGACCATTTTTGATGCTCTGACTGGGATAAACTGTTGAATAACCTGTACATTATATTATTCAGAAACTCAGGGCATAAAATTTTACTTAGTCTGTAGCCCCAAATCTTGATGAAGTATAGGTTTAAGAAGTTATCCTCTAGGTCAGATTGGCGAATTTTAGCCACTGGGCTGAGTCTCCCTCGCAGCCTATTTTCGTGAATAAAGTTTCAATGGAACACATCCACTTGTTTATAAATAACCCACGGCCACTTCTCCTCTACAAGGGCAGAGTGGAGCAGCTGTGTCAGAGAGCCATATAGCCTGCAAAGCCTCACGTATTAATTATTCAGCCATTCCAGGAAGACAGACACTTTCACCTCCCGTTCTAGTAGAAAAAGGTACCACCTGGTGGGCTTGTTAAAAAACTGTATGCCCACCACTTACAGGAATGCCTGGCACAGAGTAGGTACTTCCATAAATATCTGTTAAATTAATCAATAAGTGATTGAATGTTACAAGGAAGGAACTGTTAATGTAGAGGTACCTCGATTTTTGAGGATAAACGTGTGTGTGTTTTCAGATTTTGGGGGGTATCTGAGAGCTTGGAGAGTCAAGCCCTATATGAGGTAGTCTGCCGTCGTATCCCACTGTAGCAAGCCAGGAGAAAGTCTTTGGCAAAGCTCAAACAAACCAACAAAGATTTTCTAATAAAATGAGTCACCCCTTGATCTACCTGCTTAGGAAGTTCTAAATTGTCATAGAGCGTAAGATAAACCATGCCTGCCATTGTGCTTTAGTTTACTAGCCTGACGAAGGAGAACAGCACATGGCAGCACAGCTTTGGCTGCGAGGAAAGGCGGGGCCGGGAGGGCAGGGGAAGCCCGAGAATTTCACCCTCTGGAAGCCTGAGCTCGGCAAGTGGCTGTCACTTCAGCCCTGTGACAGGAGCCCCCTAGAAACTGTCGACAGAGTTGAACCCATGCGGGATTCGCTCTGGAACCAGATCAGCGGGAGGAGCTGACGTTTATGAAATGGTGGAGAAACCCGGGGGCAGTCCTGCCCGGGAACAGGACGACTCCCATTAAGGAGATCCGCGCTGAGAAAGAAGGCTCGGAGGCCACGAGTTTCACTCCGTGCGGCCTCCCTTGGTCACCTTCACTTGAGGGAAATGCCATGTCTTACATACAGATATTGTGCAATTCCTGGCAAGACCCCAAAAGGATATTAAAGCAAAACAAAACAGAACCGCAATAAGCATGACCACAAGCCAAGAAAAAATTGAGTAGGGTGATAGATCAACTGAGGTGTCAGTTTAATTTTACTAGCAAGCAAAACATTTCCAGAGTGGCAAGTGAATCGTAACTCAGCCCCCACAGAGTGAGGGCGCAAAGGAGAGGGTTCCTGAGATTAATGCCCCAGCAGCTGCATCCCCGGCTCCCTCTCCTAGGTGGCATGAATAATGGATGGGCTCAAAGGCAACACGCACGATAATGTTCTTTTATTAATGAAATGAAGACTGTTTGTGATGGCTAGCAATAAATTGAGAACGCAGAAAAGGAAAACAGTCACTGTTTGCCTCTGAAAAATGCAGTTACTTAAATCCAGTAATTACAGCCCCAACAGAAAGCATTGGCTCTGAACTTAAATGAGGTGCCTTTCTTGCAGGTCCTGCATGCAGTTCAGAACAGACATAGTTTTGATACAGAGCCTGAAGGCCTAATGTTTACTACGAAAAACAGAACCCATTCTTTTAAAAGCACATAGGTATGCCAGGAGAAAGTCTTTGGCAAAGCTCAAACAAACCAACAAAGATTTTCTAATAAAATGAGTCACCCCTTGATCTACCTGCTTAGGAAGTTCTAAATTGTCATAGAGCGTAAGATAAACCATGCCTGCCATTGTGCTTTAGTTTACTAGCCTGACGAAGGAGAACAGCACATGGCAGCACAGCTTTGGCTGCGAGGAAAGGCGGGGCCGGGAGGGCAGGGGAAGCCCGAGAATTTCACCCTCTGGAAGCCTGAGCTCGGCAAGTGGCTGTCACTTCAGCCCTGTGACAGGAGCCCCCTAGAAACTGTCGACAGAGTTGAACCCATGCGGGATTCGCTCTGGAACCAGATCAGCGGGAGGAGCTGACGTTTATGAAATGGTGGAGAAACCCGGGGGCAGTCCTGCCCGGGAACAGGACGACTCCCATTAAGGAGATCCGCGCTGAGAAAGAAGGCTCGGAGGCCACGAGTTTCACTCCGTGCGGCCTCCCTTGGTCACCTTCACTTGAGGGAAATGCCATGTCTTACATACAGATATTGTGCAATTCCTGGCAAGACCCCAAAAGGATATTAAAGCAAAACAAAACAGAACCGCAATAAGCATGACCACAAGCCAAGAAAAAATTGAGTAGGGTGATAGATCAACTGAGGTGTCAGTTTAATTTTACTAGCAAGCAAAACATTTCCAGAGTGGCAAGTGAATCGTAACTCAGCCCCCACAGAGTGAGGGCGCAAAGGAGAGGGTTCCTGAGATTAATGCCCCAGCAGCTGCATCCCCGGCTCCCTCTCCTAGGTGGCATGAATAATGGATGGGCTCAAAGGCAACACGCACGATAATGTTCTTTTATTAATGAAATGAAGACTGTTTGTGATGGCTAGCAATAAATTGAGAAACGCAGAAAAGGAAAACAGTCACTGTTTGCCTCTGAAAAATGCAGTTACTTAAATCCAGTAATTACAGCCCCAACAGAAAGCATTGGCTCTGAACTTAAATGAGGTGCCTTTCTTGCAGGTCCTGCATGCAGTTCAGAACAGACATAGTTTTGATACAGAGCCTGAAGGCCTAATGTTTACTACGAGAAAAACAGAACCCATTCTAGTAGGTTGATGGTGACACGAAGCACATTTATGGTATTTCATAGGTGGACGTTTCCCTGGGGGTCAGGTATGGTACCTCCCCCTCAGTCTGGGGGCTGTGAAATGGCTCAGTGTGGTTAGGAGGTGTGCCCAAGGTCACATCATCCGCTGAGCTAGGACAAAGGCTGCTTCGCCCTAAGTCTTGCCCCCACCCCAGCCTCCCAGACCAAGGGGATTAGGCTGAAACTACCAGGCAAGCATCACCGACGCAGGTGACTCAGGCTGGCCAAAGCAAAGCAATGCTCCAGTTCCTATTCTCACTTCATTCCCAACCTTCCATCTCCACCCTGTCCTTTTCCAGTAACATTGCAGGGATAGGCCCGGCGGTGCATCCTAGGGTGTTTAAAATGCTGATTTCCAAATTCAGTGTCAGAAAGAAGGACTGAAAAAATCTGAGTGCTGTGTCGAGGACAGAGCTGTTTTATCGTAACGGAAGAAACCACCGGCCAGATTCATTAGATGAATCTGTTGTTGGAATAAATTTCCTTGGTGTTAGGTCGTGTGTGCCTGCTGTTATCACAGGCACCAAACCAGGATAGATACGGAATTCCTTCAAGAGCTCCAGCTGCTCTGCGTGTCTCCCCCTGAGTTTCTCATGCCTTGGCTTTCACCCTTCATCTAGCAGCTCCTAGGGACGCCCTGATCAGCAAGGGCTTGCAGTCTGAGGTCGGGGTACGCAGTGTTTCTTCTGTGTAGAACAGATTTATATTTGCTTCTGGCACGTGATTTTTATTTGGGGAGTTATTGGTTCTGTTTTTCAGGATTCCCCAGTCCCCTGTAAGCTGGCTGTAGCACCATGCACAATACAGCCATCATTGCTGGTGCATATTTTAAATAACTAGATTAGCTTCCTGTGTGGTTACTACTGGTCAGCTCCAGATTCTCAAGAGATTTCTTGCTCACCTCTAACCTGTGATAATTAGCACCAAGATGTGATAATGCAGGCTTCAGATTTTCTTACGAGCTCTTAATGAAGTGATAACTTACTAAGGAAACCCTTGGGAATTTTACTGCAAGTCCATTCATGTCTGTTCCACAAAGCTGCAGGCCCTGAGCAAGATAAACCAATAAAATAATAAATCTGTTAGGAAGCCTTAAGTTTTCATGGAACATCAAGGCTGGGGACAACTTTACCTTATAAAGATAGGTGTTGAGGAGAGACCCTATTTTCTTGCTATCTGGGAAATTTTTGTGATTGCGAAAGAGAAAGGCAGTCTTTCAGCAATGGTTGAAAGAGCCCCAAATTATATCCATGATGCAGCACTTCGGAGGGAAAGTTATGTTCTGAATGTTTTCTGGGGAGAAAATTACCAGTTGAATAATACACATTTTTACAATGAGTTAGTTGGTAATTCATATCCGACTCTTTCGACCCCACAGACTGTAGCCTACCAGGCTCCTCTGTCTGTGGGATTTCCCAGGCAAGACTACTGGAGGGGCTGCCACTTCCTCCTCCAGGGAATCTTCCCGACCCAGGGATCGAACTTGGGTCTCCTGCACTGCAGGCGGATTCTTTTTTTTTTTTTTTTCAGGCGGATTATTTACCACTGAGCTACCAGGTAGGCCCTACACGTTTTTATAGCAATTTTCTTAAAAATTATGCCTTGGCATATTATTCTCTTTGTTAAATTCATCTGTCCTTAACTACACATAGGGGCTACAGAACTCAGCTGAAAATTTTGAAGTACACAGATTTTAGATGCAAGTTAACTTTATAACCACAAATAAATTCCAGAGATACCATATATGACAGTGCTTATTGTGAGAAGAAATTGGATCACAATACATGGCTATTGAGTAGATAAATAAGAGTATAAGAGATTATTAACTTTACCGGATCTAAGTATTTGATTGTATCTAAAACAAATTACATTGTTAAGTACTGACTCATAATATCTTTAACTTCTTACTCTTTCATGCTAGAGTTGCTTGGGGTTCTGTTTTGTTGTTGTTATTCAGAAAGTACATGATCATCTAAAATAGCTTAATTAGGTATTAACTAAGAGCTATTTAGTATGTCCCTCATACGTGTGCTGCAGTTGGTAGACACTTTGGAAAACGCAGAGAAGTTTCAGATCCTACCCTAGAGGAGCTCGCTAGGATTTGGAAATGATGCACAGAAAAGACCTGTGTGCGCTAAGTGTCAGAAGTCGGGTCAAGACAATAAATGCCTGAAGAATTTAGAAAGAAAAAAAGTGTGCATTAGGTGAGATGTGATCAAATTTCAGAAAACTGAGAAACGTGAGTGGGCAGGAAGCGAGAGAGGTGTGTCAGGTGGACGCACACCCTGAGCCAGGGCGCAGAGGTCAGCCTGATTAAAGTGGCTGCAGAGAGCCGTCAGCTCTGCCGGGGTGGCGAGCAGAGAGGACTAGCTTTCAGTGAAAAGGAGAAGTAGGGCTTTAGACAATCCGCGAGGTGCAGAGGCTGGCTGTGGCTGCGACGTGGGTGGACCCGGCGGTCAGCAGGGCCCGGTGGCTTCCCACCCCTCCTCTCCGCCTCCCGGGATGGCTTCAGTCTGGAGCGTCCCGTCTACCACATCCAGCCTGGCCACCCTCAGCTGGGATTCACCGTGAGTCCCAACCACTGTGCCGTCGCCCCTGGCCTGTGAACTGGGTGGGGTGCCCATCCTGAGCCCGCCACGAGCCCACGCTGGCTTCTGGGTCACAGGCCAGCCCAGCCCCACCCTCAGAGACGGAGGCCGGGCACCCTTCTCTGGAACCACACGCTGGGTGGGGGATGTCCAGAGGGGGACTGGCGTGGGGACATGGACAGGCAGCGGAAGCAGATGCTGTGTCCGCCGATGGGGACACGGAGTCTCCTGATGTCACAGGATCATTTTGAGTAAGACTAGGAACTGGACCCTGGAAAGTTCCGTTGTGAGCGCACAGTGACTGTTAGGACAAGGAGTTCGACTTTAGGAGGAACTGGGAGGAAATCGGCCCGGGGCACACTGACCTGTCAGCTGGGTGTGGGGAGCCTGGGGGTTGGGGCGCAGCAGGAGGGGCCTGACGGGACCTCTGCTGTGCTTTCCTGTAGCTCCACGGCCACACTTGTGGAGAGTGCCTCCCGCGCGCTGTGAGCTGTGGGGAACGCAGACGGGATGCCCAGGCCGGACCTTGCCCTCCACGGCGCCTACACCGTGGCAGGGAAGCCAGTGCCTCCGTGTCGGTTTCCCTGCCTGCAGGATGCACACCGATAGCTGTGCTGGGTTTCACGGGAACACGGAGCAGTGCTTAAAGTGAACCCCCAGAACCAGCAGGAGCCCAGGGAGGCGAGGCCAGGGGGCAGTGACATCCTCAGGCTCCCCTTTCTGAGCAAGGCTGTCGCGAGCCCTAAACACTGCTTTGTAGCCTCTGAGAATACTGGGAAGACCTGGGTGGATGGGAAACCATCTGTCGTCATACCCAGGTGTCCCTCAATGTTTACAGGCCCAGGATGGGACTGCACACCGGTGGACCCTGGCTTGCTGTCCCGAGAGAGTTCTCGGGTTGTCAGCAGGGAAAGCCCTGGTCTTTTCTCTCCCTGGCTCATCCTGGCTGGGTTTGGAGAAGGCAGTCCCTGGGCGCAGTGGCTCCTCTGGGCTCTGTTTCAGCCGACTCGAGGAAATGGGAAGAAACTGCCTGGATGGCTCAGTCTGGCGTCCCTTCTACCATATCGAGCCTGGCCACCCTCAGCTGGGATTCACCGTGAGTCCCAACCACTGTGCCGTCGCCCCTGGCCTGTGAACTGGGTGGGGTGCCCATCCTGAGCCCGCCACGAGCCCACGCTGGCTTCTGGGTCACAGGCCAGCCCAGCCCCACCCTCAGAGACGGAGGCCGGGCACCCTTCTCTGGAACCACACGCTGGGTGGGGGATGTCCAGAGGGGGACTGGCGTGGGGACATGGACAGGCAGCGGAAGCAGATGCTGTGTCCGCCGATGGGGACACGGAGTCTCCTGATGTCACAGGATCATTTTGAGTAAGACTAGGAACTGGACCCTGGAAAGTTCCGTTGTGAGCGCACAGTGACTGTTAGGACAAGGAGTTCGACTTTAGGAGGAACTGGGAGGAAATCGGCCCGGGGCACACTGACCTGTCAGCTGGGTGTGGGGAGCCTGGGGGTTGGGGCGCAGCAGGAGGGGCCTGACGGGACCTCTGCTGTGCTTTCCTGTAGCTCCACGGCCACACTTGTGGAGAGTGCCTCCCGCGCGCTGTGAGCTGTGGGGAACGCAGACGGGATGCCCAGGCCGGACCTTGCCCTCCACGGCGCCTACACCGTGGCAGGGAAGCCAGTGCCTCCGTGTCGGTTTCCCTGCCTGCAGGATGCACACCGATAGCTGTGCTGGGTTTCACGGGAACACGGAGCAGTGCTTAAAGTGAACCCCCAGAACCAGCAGGAGCCCAGGGAGGCGAGGCCAGGGGGCAGTGACATCCTCAGGCTCCCCTTTCTGAGCAAGGCTGTCGCGAGCCCTAAACACTGCTTTGTAGCCTCTGAGAATACTGGGAAGACCTGGGTGGATGGGAAACCATCTGTCGTCATACCCAGGTGTCCCTCAATGTTTACAGGCCCAGGATGGGACTGCACACACGGTGGACCCTGGCTTGCTGTCCCCGAGAGAGTTCTCGGGTTGTCAGCAGGGGAAAGCCCTGGTCTTTTCTCTCCCCTGGCTCATCCTGGCTGGGTTTGGAGAAGGCAGTCCCTGGAGCGCAGTGGCTCCTCTGGGCTCTGTTTCAGCCGACTCGAGAGGAAATGGGAAGAAACTGCCGGGTCTTGTGTAGGGGGAAAGCCGAATTCTGTTCCTAGTCAGTGAGTGAGGCAACATGGGCATGCCTGGGTTACAGTGTCCTTGCCTACATTGGCAAAGCCCTGGCCAAAGAATGCTTTACAAATGCTTTTTCAGTGTTGAGTCTATGCATCCAACAGAAACAACCATCACACCCTTTTCCATGACCTGTGATCATGACATGCTGTGTTTTCAAAAACAGCCGCTGTGGAGTTACTTGGTGACCCAGCACAACTGAAAGCCCGGGAGCCTCTGAGCACCGGGGGCCAGCAACAAAGGCCAGCGTTCAAACGCTGCTCCCTAGAGAAGGGGGCAGGAGTGGCCAGACCTGGCTGCTTACGTGGGACAGAGCAAGGGTTGTCCAGGCAGAGGGAGGAGGAGGGAAGAAACTATGAGTTACCCACTGTGAGCATCCTGGAGCAGTGCAGGGCAAAGCGAGGGTTGTCCAGGCAGAGGGACAGGAAGGAAGAGATGAGCCGCCCCAGGAGGATCTGGAGAGATGAAGGTGAATAGGAGGGGGATGGCGCCATTTGAACCGTGAGTGCCACTACCAAGGGCTTTACAGTGTTGGTGGGGAAATAGCCTGTGCCCACGGCGGCCACTCTGAGTGTGACTTGGAGCAGCTGAGTCCATTCTGGGGAGATGAGGGAAATACAGAGACGGCGCCGTGAGGGGAGGGAGGGAGGGGAAGTCCTCTGAGATCAGCTCTGATGTGAGCTCGGTTCTGCATCTTTTCCCCTCTGACCTGCAGTCCCTCCATTTTAAACATCTTACACTGTAACAAGGACAGGCAAACAAGCCATCATGTTACATTTCTGGGAGTCCCTGCCACTGCGAGAGCATGTGCACTTCCGGTTTTACCTCGAACAGCTCAGGAGGGTGGCGCAAGGCAGGGTGACCCTTCCTCCCTGTTTTAACTGAGTAATGACTGAATGGCTTCCATAACCAGCAGTGGACCGATCAATCAGGACTCAACATGTCTGAATATAAACCTGACCTTGCAATTTTCTCGCCGACACAAGAGAACCTCCGCCCGCTTAGTCAGTATTCAGTTTGAGGCCAAGTGACTTTTTTTTTTCTCAAGAAGGTGGAAATAGAAATACTTTTGTATTACCCAGAGAAGAGTTTCTGTTACTCTTGGCTTAACTACAGAGTGGTTTTTATGTAAGTCAGACTAAATAGACGCCTGCTTTTTCTTACGTTCAGCTCTACGCAAACAGAGCGTTTTCAGTTTGCTTTGAAAGCAAAATACCATGTGTTGTGACTTTACAGTGCTTTAAATAAAGTTAGGAATTTAGGTTTATGATGCTGAAAAATAATCATAAAGTCGGTGGGTATAAGACCAAGAGCTATTGTATGCACGTGAGGGTCCTTAAAAAATTCGACGTTAAGAGAATCGAAGGGAGACCTTTTAACACGCCAGTTATGAAGCCGCGGTGTTAACAGCCCAGGAAAACGAGAAGCGAATTATTAACGTTTATCTCCCTCATTGATTTGTGACACTGTTATTCAATCTGTGGGTAGATTTACAAGCAGAGTAGTTCAGCCTAACGGAGCCATTTACTGGACTGGTTCTGCACGCTGCCTCTTTTTCTCTTTATTACTTCATTCTGGAACTTTGACTGCCCCATTTTAGATCTAAGATGGCTCTAATGCTGCACTGCGATTGTATGAGGGTCTTGGTTTTCACTTTGTTCTCAGTACCCGGCTGGCTATAAATTTATCTCTGTTCTTTGAAGAAGTGAACAGTACATTTCCAAGAGGAAAAAATGGTAGCCTCTATCCCTGTAGAGGAAAAGTAATCTCTTAAAAGCAGAATAACCTCCAGGCTACATTCCTTTAAAGAGGGACTTTCAAACAAGGATGCCTTCCAACTTTTATGTGTGTTCTGTATTTTTCTTCAGGCTTTGTACCTGCTCTGCTGCTCTCTGTGTACGGTTTCTCTGTAGTGATCCATCCTCCTCACACCCATTAAATCTGTAATGAAACCATGCCCTTCCCAATCCTGATGTTATAATACCTTCCAGAGCACATCCTGGAGATCATCCGAGGCTCCCCCAGGAGGAGGAGGCAGAGGGCCCAGGGCCCCAGAGCTGGCGTCTCTGTGACATGGAGCCTCAGTTTCGTAGGCTACCATGTCCTGCTGTGAAAACCAGCTCTGCAGAGGGACACCCACGGGAAAGGCTTCCATCAGATTTAATTGCATTCAACGCAGTGTTCAGTGTCGGGCACTGGGTTTTCTCAGATGAAGCCCATCCTTCTCACACTCCCTCATCAACAGATACGACTATTTAGAACGAGGAGGTGCTAACACCACAGGATGAGCTTGTGGCTCAGTTTCCGTACCTGACAGCTTCATCGCCTCTCATCTTTGTTATTCAGCTGCCTAGAGCTGAGTGCTGACGAAGGAGACATGCCTGGTGTCCTCCCATGTCTGAGGCACAAGCCCTGGGCTCCGTTTTTCTGACAGGGCGGGTGGGGGGGGGGGGCGTGTCTGTGGATAGGCTGAGAGCGACCAGGGGTCACAGATGAGGAGCTCAGGGAGGCCTGGGGCGGGCCAGCGAGAGGCTGAGCCCCTGTATCATCCATCCTGCCTGTGCCTGCCATGTCACGACCAGGTGCTCTTAGGGACTGCGCCTGGGGAAGCAGGGGGCACCCCAGCAGTGGGGGCTGTGGGCACCAGTAGTGCGCTGCTGCGGACGGTTAACTCAGCCAGCATATTTTTCTGACCTCAGAAGGTTCCAGAAAAGTTTGTGTTTTGTTAGTTTTGTTTTGCCAATTCCTTCTGCCTAATTGTCCTCTTTCTCATTTTATGCCCCTGCTAGACCACCGCTCTTGATAAGGAGAGGCAGGTTTTCCGACGAAGACGCAACCCGGATGTGAGGAGCCGGTACAAGGCCCAGCCGGCTCCGCCCGAACTCAACTCAGAATCGGAAGACTACTCGCCAAGCTCCTCCGAGACTGTTCGCTCCCCAAACTCACCCTTTTAATGAGACCCTTTTACTCGAAGTCCTAGCTTAACCCTTTGAGACTCTGAGATACTTTTTCCCCCAAATTTATGTAAAACAGTTTCATCTGATCTACCTAGCACTCAATGCTTGAATGGCGGAGCAGAACAGTGTGTTTTCTGGTATCCTTGTAGCAATTTCCCTTTGCTGAATGAGACCGTGACATGATGTTGGTGAAGATGGCAACTTGCTGCTAATCGGGTCCTCAAAGGGTTAAGGCTATTTTGCGACTCTTTAAAACGTAGAAGCAATGAATGTTTTTATCAGTGGAGCTAGGCTCTGCAGTATATAACATAGCACGTGTTAACCCTCTGAGTGCATGGGATTTTATGGAGAACGCTTGAGGGAATTTTTCAGACCTCTGGATTTATATGCACATGTTTCTTGATTTTGCTGCAGATCAAGGGGTTATTAGATACTGAAATGTCCAGACAGGAAGAGCGTCTAGCATGCTGTCTTGCTTGTCCTTTTCTGTAGGTTGAAAACATGGCAGGTTTATAACTTTAGCATCAGCATCCTTCTTTCCTCTTCACAATCCTATTAAGAAAGGGGCTTTTTTTTTTGGCATTGGAGGTCTAACGGTCAGCTGCCCTGAGTCTTGCATCCTGACTGTAAGGACCTGGGTCTGTGGCCAACAGCCTGACCTGGGATATAGTGGGTGCCCCCGTCCCCACATCGGCTCCATATGGAGATGTGCTGATGATGCCCCAGAAATGCTGCTTCCACTTCAGCTGCTGCTGCTGCCAGCGCAGGCCCTCGGGAGAGCACCATACCTCGTCCTGCGCCTGGTGAGTTAGGGTCTGCCTGCTCAGTGTGAAACATTCACAGGACAGAAAAAAAATAAACTGGTGGAAATGAGCAATAAATCTGCCAGGTGCTCTACAGGGCGGGAATGTCCAACAGAAAGAGGCAACAAGATCTTGTTCTTTTCCTCACCCGCTCTTTCATGCAGTTTATAGTCTTCAGTGTGAAGTCCACACACAGGATGAAGTCCAGACACAGGAGGGGCGCTGGGGCCTAGGTGCCCAGAGGCAGGGTGCTTTGTGAGGTGGCCACAGAGAAAGCAGAGTGGGCAAACCATCTAGAATATTCTCAGAGTGGTTTTTAAAGACAGAAACCGCTCAGAAGATGAGTCCATGTGCACCTTTAGGTTACCTGCTTAGTCTCTCAGGGAGAACGGGATGGGAGACCTAGAGCATATTCCTGAAGCTCAAGCTCCCGCTCCCTCGGATGACCTTTTTATATAGCGCTGTCTTTGGCTGTCCAGAGAGAGAGGTGCCATTTTCTCCTTGGGGCCAAGCTGTGTCCACCATCTGTATTTTACTTCCGTTACAAATCTCTCTGGACTTAACGTTAATGTTTTTATCAGTGGAGCTAGGCTCTGCAGTATATAACATAGCACGTGTTAACCCTCTGAGTGCATGGGATTTTATGGAGAACGCTTGAGGGAATTTTTCAGACCTCTGGATTTATATGCACATGTTTCTTGATTTTGCTGCAGATCAAGGGGTTATTAGATACTGAAATGTCCAGACAGGAAGAGCGTCTAGCATGCTGTCTTGCTTGTCCTTTTCTGTAGGTTGAAAACATGGCAGGTTTATAACTTTAGCATCAGCATCCTTCTTTCCTCTTCACAATCCTATTAAGAAAGGGGCTTTTTTGGCATTGGAGGTCTAACGGTCAGCTGCCCTGAGTCTTGCATCCTGACTGTAAGGACCTGGGTCTGTGGCCAACAGCCTGACCTGGGATATAGTGGGTGCCCCCGTCCCCACATCGGCTCCATATGGAGATGTGCTGATGATGCCCCAGAAATGCTGCTTCCACTTCAGCTGCTGCTGCTGCCAGCGCAGGCCCTCGGGAGAGCACCATACCTCGTCCTGCGCCTGGTGAGTTAGGGTCTGCCTGCTCAGTGTGAAACATTCACAGGACAGAAAAAAAATAAACTGGTGGAAATGAGCAATAAATCTGCCAGGTGCTCTACAGGGCGGGAATGTCCAACAGAAAGAGGCAACAAGATCTTGTTCTTTTCCTCACCCGCTCTTTCATGCAGTTTATAGTCTTCAGTGTGAAGTCCACACACAGGATGAAGTCCAGACACAGGAGGGGCGCTGGGGCCTAGGTGCCCAGAGGCAGGGTGCTTTGTGAGGTGGCCACAGAGAAAGCAGAGTGGGCAAACCATCTAGAATATTCTCAGAGTGGTTTTTAAAGACAGAAACCGCTCAGAAGATGAGTCCATGTGCACCTTTAGGTTACCTGCTTAGTCTCTCAGGGAGAACGGGATGGGAGACCTAGAGCATATTCCTGAAGCTCAAGCTCCCGCTCCCTCGGATGACCTTTTTATATAGCGCTGTCTTTGGCTGTCCAGAGAGAGAGGTGCCATTTTCTCCCTTGGGGCCAAGCTGTGTCCACCATCTGTATTTTACTTCCGTTACCAAATCTCTCTTCCTCACCTGGGGTCGCCCCAGGGAGCCTCTTTGGGATTGTGCTGGGCGTGGAGCGGGCCCTGCGGCGGGCCGTGGTCACTGCTACGAGCTTCAGGAAAGAGGCTGGCCACGGTGTCTGGCAGGCGGGGCCCAAAGCACACATGTCCTCCCAAGGTGCGCTCTGCCCCCGGCCCGGGAGACACCCATGATGGCTCATGAAATGTGCATCCAGGTGGCTGGACAGCACCCACTGCCTCTGCTCTGAGGCGCACATCAGTATCTGCAGGTCCTGAAAGGTGCGAGCGGCGCTTCCACAGCTTTGCTTTCCTCTTGAACACGGATCGGTCTCCAGGGGCTGCCTTTACTCTTCAACTGATAAGTATACGGTCTCTATCACTATCAGTTTCATAAAATCACAGCATGCCATGACATGTGCAGCGTGGTCTCCCCCCCTTCAGTTTTTGCTTTTTCACGTTTAGGTTTATCTCTTCTGTGCTGTCTTGCCATGTAAATAGTAGATCAGTTACTGAGAGTTCCTCCCCACCCCCCACCACACGCACACACACCTTTTTTAGAGAGTCCTGAAGTCTAACACACAGCATCACCAAGTAGCATAGTACAGTTGGGGTTTGTTTTCCTCTTTTTTGGCGAGGACGGGGAGGGAAGGACACCAGGAAGGCACAGTGCGTAGGCCGATTTCACACAGTAGAGTCCCTGGAACTGGTCAGAAATGACTGCTTTCTCTAGAACTCTAAAGCAAAACACTGTTCTTAGCAAGACCTTGAAGGAGAAGGTTCCTAGCTTGGCTTTGGCTATAAACGTGTGAATATGAAGAAACCCTGTGGACAGAGACCAGCCTCCAGTAGACAGTGGTTCTCCTCCCTTGCTCTGCATTACTGTTTTTCCCGTGGGTGTCACGTGTGCGGCGCCAGCATCTAGTGTCCACGCCTTCCGGTGCACGGCTCAGGCCTTGCCCACCCGAGTCTGGAAGCACTGGGGACCGTGTGAAGCTGTGGCGTGTTTCCCAGGACATGGCTGGGGGGCCAGGGGCGGAGTGCAGGGCCCTACAGTTCGGGGAGCCCAGTGCAGCTGCAGAGTGCGAGCGATCTGTGCTGAATCAGCAGTGGAATGGGACCTGTCAAGTAGAAATATTGGGTAATCAGATGGAATGCAATCTTTTCAGCCCTAAGCTACCGAGATCCTGAACATTAGAGATGGACTCAGAGGGTTAACAGACAAGCACAAGGCATGCTGATTAAGTGGGTGTACCCAGACTGCTTTTGCTTTTAGCCAGTGCTTTTTCTAATTTTTTTCTTCCTCACGACATTCTTGGGATAGTTCAAGTTTGAAATACTTAAGTGGTGGTGTTCTTTAAGGCATTACTATAACCAAATTGATCTTATTTTTTATTTCACTTTATTAGAGAATAAATATGTACCATTTATGGCAGTGTATCTCTGTAATGATCAGTTTAATCCTTGCCACGAGTGTCTCCATATTTTTCTTTCCTACGAGTTTAACATAGCTCTTAGGGTGGTGGGCTGGGGCTGGGGCCTGTCTTTCCTGTACTGATACATGACCAACCATGTGGTATTTTCAAGGGAATTTTCAGGTGCGTTTTGTTTCAGTTGGGTGGTAGAGTAGTTAAGGAAAAACTCATTACTTGCATCATGTAAACCATCTCTGTAGAGAACCTTTCATACTGATAAACACATTTTTCTTCTCAACACTGTAGCAGAAACCATTTATTTGTCATAATCAATGAATATGTGATTTGCTCCAGATCATTAGAAAGAAAAGTTGAGATTTCGATCTTTGAAAATGTTTTTACTGTAGCCCTCATCTGATTTTTACACGTGGTGCATACTAAAATAAGCAGAGAAAAAAATTGCAAATAAACTACTGAAAACTTCTGGTGTTCGGTATTCAGTGAGACCTTGCTAGAATCTGCTTAGCACCCCCATGGGTGGTGGTTAACAGGCCTGTCAGATATTGTTGAAAGAAAGCAATATATCCATGAATGAATGTTAAAATTGCAATCCTTTACCCTTTGAGGCATATTTCAGTTGGAAAAAAGAAAAGAAGAAAAATTGACTTAGCTGAGAGGGTCACGGAGCTACCGTGTGACCAAGGCTCATGCACATTAAATCATGGTTGTCTGCTGGCCAGTGGTGCCCATACACAACTCTGTCCCCATGCTGAAGGGCAACAGTGCTTGAGGGAGAGCTTTCCTAATATTATTGTGTTGCCCGATAGCCCTTCTCTGGGTCAGGATCTGTCAGCATTTCCATGATAAACTTCTAATTTCATAGGTTTTTAATTTGGCCATAAAAAGGTGCCCCAGGCTGAAGGTTGCGATAGAGGGCCTGTTCCAAAGAGTGAAGGTTCACTGCCTTCTTTTCTCTGCCCAATTCTCTGAAAAAATCCGGTATGTCTCCCCCTCCTTCATTGTAATTTCAGAATTTTGGAAAGCACCAAGATCCAAAATGGTAGTTAAATGTAATTATTCATTTGGGTGTGGGTTAAAAAAAATTAATGAGTCACCTGGCATATATTGTAGATAACATATCTTTTCTATAATTTGTAAATCATTAATTTTTTAAACTGCTATATGATTTTGGGCTGGGGGTGGGGATGGGATCCAATCAAAGATTTTTTAAACCTTGAAGTTGGTCAGTTCAAGGGTTAGCCTTTCCTGCGTGTTGTCTGCCATTTCCATTAGGAGTTTGGGAAAATTACTCTCAGACAGACCCTTATTTTGCATGTGGTAATAGAGGGTCAGATATGTGCTTCTTTGGGAAAAATGGATTTCTTTATAATCAAGTTTCATGAAGCCATTCTAGTCTGTTGGGCAAAATAGTGATTAAAAGCACTTCCAAAATTAACATT
The DNA here is from genome assembly GCA_022376925.1 of Tragulus kanchil. Classification (NCBI taxonomy): domain Eukaryota; kingdom Metazoa; phylum Chordata; class Mammalia; order Artiodactyla; family Tragulidae; genus Tragulus; species Tragulus kanchil. The sequence goes on along the minus strand of JAIOJX010000003.1, from coordinate 66,304,549 downwards.
TTTGTCAATTTAGATATGCTAAGAAGCACGTCAGTTAACACACTTCACACGTTTTTGGTTTAAGGACAAAAAAAAAAACACCAAAACTTGAGAACACATTTGATCACTGCAAATGTGCTTTAAAAATTGGCTCAATGGTGCTTATACATGAAACAGTAACAAATGGGGTCCCTAGGACTATCAGAAGGAATCTCTCATTTGTATGTAATTACATACTTGAAGAGGAGGTGCTTTTAAGGCAGTCTTTCATTTTTTAATCATCTCAAATATGCAACCATCCATCCAGTAACATTAAGGGTCGTAAACTGGTGGGAAACAGGAAGTTCAGTGGAGAAGCTCAAAATGCCTCTGGGTAAGGCGGTTTTTATTTTCCCTTTGGTTTTGTTGTTGTTGTCGTTCATGGGCTTCAATGCTGGAGCTATGCGATCGTTTTTCAGCGAGTGAGCTTCTAACTGGCAGGTGTTTTGATCATGGGGTTTGCAGTCTCTTGCCCTTGGAGACAAGTGAGAGCTCTGGTTTCAAACTTTTTCATAAAAGAAGAGCAATCTCTGCAGTTAAACCCTACCTGTAAATTTCCTCAGCATGCGTGTTTGGTCAACTGACGTGAGACCCTTAATGTTGCTTCAATGTAAAATTGTATATTTTTGTCTGTGATATACTTTATTAACTTAAAGGAAATAATAGTTCTAAAAGCCTTCGCTGTTGGTATTAAGAGAAAGTAGGATTTTAAAAGTGATGATAAAGATGCTATAATGTCAATTCATTCCAGTCCAATCGAATGTGGTAAGAAAAAGACCTTGAATAGTTCTCTAGGGACAATTTCTCACTGGCCATTGACATTAATCTTTGATGTATTCTCCGAAAAAAATAAAAAGAAATTGAAACCGGTCCAAGGTTAGAGTCATATCCTCGATAACTTTTTTAATTTTATTAGGAAATTAATAATAGTCTTTTTTTCATTCTGGGTGAAAGAAAATTATTAAAGGATTAGTTGAGTGTGAAATTAAATAGTATTTTGCTCATGCATACTGAAAAGGTGGGCTAGGAACTTGATGCGTTTAAACAAGTTTTTGAAAGGTTTCAATTTGGTGCAAGAGACAAAAATCCAATGTTTCCTTTGAAAATACTGAATTTGTCAATTGCTGCATGGATCAGATGGCACAGGTTAATCTTTGATTTTCAGAATCTTAATGAAATAACTATCAAACAATTTGTATCCATGATTAAAGCTGGAATGAGATTCAATTTTTTTCATAATCTCTCAGTTTAAGCTAATAAATGTAGGTCAATGTGGATGAAATCATCTGTGATATATTATATTCATTTATCAATTGAGCTTTTTTGATGTTGCCTGTTTTTATGTAAAACATGTTCTTAAAGGTTAATAAAATAATAGTACTTGGTGTATGAACTACTTCGTAATACCCGAGCTGCAGTGTCCACTCCTCAGTTCACTTGCCATAATGGAGTAAAATTTCATTTTAGTTCAGTTCATAATTGACACATTCAGTCCACGAAGGAATAACCCAGCTGTGTTCTTGGGGGGAATTCTCTCTACGAGAGGCTTTAAAAATTAGTCATGCGGTCAGAATGTAGCTTTCCCACATGTCCTTCTTAGCAGAGTGTCTGTTTCATGAGCATATTTCAAAAACAACTATTCCAAAATGTTTTGATCATGGGGTTTGCAGTCTCTTGCCCTTGGAGACAAGTGAGAGCTCTGGTTTCAAACTTTTTCATAAAAGAAGAGCAATCTCTGCAGTTAAACCCTACCTGTAAATTTCCTCAGCATGCGTGTTTGGTCAACTGACGTGAGACCCTTAATGTTGCTTCAATGTAAAATTGTATATTTTGTCTGTGATATACTTTATTAACTTAAAGGAAATAATAGTTCTAAAAGCCTTCGCTGTTGGTATTAAGAGAAAGTAGGATTTTAAAAGTGATGATAAAGATGCTATAATGTCAATTCATTCCAGTCCAATCGAATGTGGTAAGAAAAAGACCTTGAATAGTTCTCTAGGGACAATTTCTCACTGGCCATTGACATTAATCTTTGATGTATTCTCCGAAAAAAATAAAAAGAAATTGAAACCGGTCCAAGGTTAGAGTCATATCCTCGATAACTTTTTTAATTTTATTAGGAAATTAATAATAGTCTTTTTTTCATTCTGGGTGAAAGAAAATTATTAAAGGATTAGTTGAGTGTGAAATTAAATAGTATTTTGCTCATGCATACTGAAAAGGTGGGCTAGGAACTTGATGCGTTTAAACAAGTTTTTGAAAGGTTTCAATTTGGTGCAAGAGACAAAAATCCAATGTTTCCTTTGAAAATACTGAATTTGTCAATTGCTGCATGGATCAGATGGCACAGGTTAATCTTTGATTTTCAGAATCTTAATGAAATAACTATCAAACAATTTGTATCCATGATTAAAGCTGGAATGAGATTCAATTTTTTTCATAATCTCTCAGTTTAAGCTAATAAATGTAGGTCAATGTGGATGAAATCATCTGTGATATATTATATTCATTTATCAATTGAGCTTTTTTGATGTTGCCTGTTTTTATGTAAAACATGTTCTTAAAGGTTAATAAAATAATAGTACTTGGTGTATGAACTACTTCGTAATACCCGAGCTGCAGTGTCCACTCCTCAGTTCACTTGCCATAATGGAGTAAAATTTCATTTTAGTTCAGTTCATAATTGACACATTCAGTCCACGAAGGAATAACCCAGCTGTGTTCTTGGGGGGAATTCTCTCTACGAGAGGCTTTAAAAATTAGTCATGCGGTCAGAATGTAGCTTTCCCACATGTCCTTCTTAGCAGAGTGTCTGTTTCATGAGCATATTTCAAAAACAACTATTCCAAAAATGTCCCTTTTCATATATTACCTTCCTGCCTGGGCCAGCCACTCAGATAAACACAAAGAAATCAAATACTATTCTGCCCGGTTTTATCCTTCCACCTATCTGCCCCGGCTCTCCAGAGAAGAAGGCTGTTTTGTCTGCAACCTTGTCATTAGCTGCTGCTTTTTATAGTGGCGTCCCATTAGGCAACCCGTGTGCGATATTGACCTTAGAGAAAATTACAAAGCTGTACAGTCGAATAAAGTTCTTTCCTATGTGAGCTGTTTAGAGCTAGGAGATTGAAAAGTCGGCTGGCAACAGTGACTGCAGGTCCCCTGGTGTCCTATGAAGGGCCCAGAATATCTGGAAAAATTTGCAGTCCCCTCCCGGCCATCTACACACCGCTGCTGCAGTTGCTGTTGTTTTTGCTTTTTGCTGCTCTGCAGTGAAATCACCAGGTCCTTTCTGGGCTTCCAGGGCAACTGCTGTGAAACAATACCTAAAGTGATTGCTTCCTAAGGACCATTACCTTGTTTTACAGGCTGGCAGCTCCCCCCAAAACCAGCAATCAAAAAAAAAAAGAAAAAAAAAAAAAAAAAAAATTCTGCCCTGACACAGGAACATCAAACACTGGCAACTCTGGAATGGAGGATGATAAAACTGCCACATCCAGAAACTGGAATGAGATTTTTCATAATCTCTCAGTTTAAGCTAATAAATGTAGGTCAATGTGGATGAAATCATCTGTGATATATTATATTCATTTATCAATTGAGCTTTTTTGATGTTGCCTGTTTTTATGTAAAACATGTTCTTAAAGGTTAATAAAATAATAGTACTTGGTGTATGAACTACTTCGTAATACCCGAGCTGCAGTGTCCACTCCTCAGTTCACTTGCCATAATGGAGTAAAATTTCATTTTAGTTCAGTTCATAATTGACACATTCAGTCCACGAAGGAATAACCCAGCTGTGTTCTTGGGGGGAATTCTCTCTACGAGAGGCTTTAAAAATTAGTCATGCGGTCAGAATGTAGCTTTCCCACATGTCCTTCTTAGCAGAGTGTCTGTTTCATGAGCATATTTCAAAAACAACTATTCCAAAAATGTCCCTTTTCATATATTACCTTCCTGCCTGGGCCAGCCACTCAGATAAACACAAAGAAATCAAATACTATTCTGCCCGGTTTTATCCTTCCACCTATCTGCCCCGGCTCTCCAGAGAAGAAGGCTGTTTTGTCTGCAACCTTGTCATTAGCTGCTGCTTTTTATAGTGGCGTCCCATTAGGCAACCCGTGTGCGATATTGACCTTAGAGAAAATTACAAAGCTGTACAGTCGAATAAAGTTCTTTCCTATGTGAGCTGTTTAGAGCTAGGAGATTGAAAAGTCGGCTGGCAACAGTGACTGCAGGTCCCCTGGTGTCCTATGAAGGGCCCAGAATATCTGGAAAAATTTGCAGTCCCCTCCCGGCCATCTACACACCGCTGCTGCAGTTGCTGTTGTTTTTGCTTTTTGCTGCTCTGCAGTGAAATCACCAGGTCCTTTCTGGGCTTCCAGGGCAACTGCTGTGAAACAATACCTAAAGTGATTGCTTCCTAAGGACCATTACCTTGTTTTACAGGCTGGCAGCTTCCCCCAAAACCTGCCATCAGAAAAAAAAAGAAAAAAAAAAAAAAAAAAATTCTGCCCTGACACAGGAACATCAAACACTGGCAACTCTGGAATGGAGGATGATAAAACTGCCACATCCAGAAACTGGGAGAAGGGACTCTGAAAGGCCAGACTGAACGTCTAGATAAGGAAGTTTTGCACATGGAGGCAAACGGATAACAGGGGAAAGGCATCCTGGGGAATTTCTTACACCATCTCCTGACACAGAAGAAAGGGTCTGCTCTGTCTTCCAAGGTAGCCAGCTTCCCCAGCTCCAGAAGGGCCACCAAGGGAAGACAGGGGGCCCCACCCAGCCAGCTGGACCAGCCAAACCCATGCTGGCCGCCAGCTCTGTGACAGATGTCCCTGCCAGCTTGCCTGCACATCCGAATCATTCATTCAAATGTTTCTTGAGTAAGTGCCAGCACCGTGGAGGGCACTACACTGGGGCTTAGAAAAGAAATGGCGAACTCTGTGGTCCATTCTTGTTTTTGCTATGATCAGAAGATGTTAAAGGTGAGAGCATGAGTCTCCAAAGGGCTGGTGTGCTATTTATTCAGAGATTCCTGGTCAGATAACCTTGTGGTTATGGCAACCTGGATTCTCTGACGTGAGGATGTGTCTGCCATCTGCCTGTTCAGCGGTGCTCACACCCTGAGCTACTCTTGGCTCTGCTCCTGGCCTCTGAGGTAGGCGGCCTCCCAGTATCCTCTCCGCCATGCGTAATTAGCCTGCGATTTACAGCTGTCCTAAATGTGCACATTTATTCAACAAGCATCGTCCAGGACCTACTGTGAGGGCCGCGCCGTGGAGTCTAAGATGAACAAGACCCGGTCCCTGCTCTTAAGCACCTCAGATCTACTGAGAACTCTTCTCTGGATGTCCACGGGTTGGGGCACCTGATTTATCACTCACAGATGGCCCAACTCCAGTCTGTCGGGGGCCGAAGCACCCCTACAAGCTCTAGACTGGCCCTCTCAGCATGTGTGGACTGCGCTCCTGTCTGCAGGCCAAGCATCCCTCACAGGCACATGCATCTGTGGCTTGCTCTCTTGCAATCGTCCAGATATCCATGTGTCACCCTTAGAAATCCTGGAAGGAGGGAAAGGGAAGGGAGGAGGGAAGGAAGGAAGGAGGGCTGCTGAGACCAAAGCTGCCTGGTCTTAAGACAGAGAGCATTGTTTGAGAATAAGAACACTAATGTCTCACAGTGCATTCCTCAAACCCAGTCTGACGCTGTGCTCTGTGGGAATCACAGAACATACCTTAGTGTGAGTTCAGCATGGCTTTGGTCTCTTCATCCAGGTGAGGGGTACCCCCTTGCCCACGACGAGATGAAGAATAAGATCCCACTATGGGACCATCAGTGCATTTCTTTAGGAAGCAGGAGGTGGGGCGTGTTCTAATTCTCACGCTTCACTGTCCGTTCTCTCCTTGATTTTCCAGATCTCTCAGAGCACACATTCCTTTGAGTCTGCACTAGTAACAGGAATTTTAGCCTGGACGACCCTCTCTGCCAGCTGCTGCCAAACCACACCATCTAGTCCCATTTCTAGTAAGCCCCAGTGAGGTGCCAGCCCCTCTGCTGGATCCGAGGATCTGTGCTGGGATCATGAGAGAGAAAGCCCAACCACTGGCTGCCTGATGCCTGGGGTCCTGTATGGGGACCTGGTAAACAGAGAGGTGTCCCCCAGCACAGTCAGGGCTGCGAGAAGAGAGCACGGGGTGCTTTGTGGCCACTGTGGACATTCACCTCACTGAGAGTGGTGGGGACCTTCAGGGGAGGCTTCCTGGAGCAGGTGCCCCTCAGTGAGGGTCTGCAGGAGAAATACAAATTGGCCAAGAGAAGGAGAAATGTATTTCAAGCCATGGGAATAGAGAGAACATGGCGGCACGCAGGATGGGTTAGATGCGGGCTTAACGTCAGTCCTGAGGAGGCCAGGGTAGAGCCCAGGGAGGGGGCCCCTCAGACCCTCAGCCGTCATGCAGAACAGGCATGTGGACCAGCCCGTCTCCTCGCTGTGTGTGCTCAGGACGTGGTAGGTAAACTACAAATGAAATCGCCCAGAGGCTGGGTCCCCGGGGCTGGTCAAGGAGGCAGTGAAGCCAGGTGGACAATACTTGAGGGAGCATTAGAGCCCTTCCCTTTCGGAAGTCACACAGGCCCTAACGGATCCCTCATGGCAGTGACAGAAGGCAGCCTGCCTGTGCAAGCAGAGGAGCTGGTCGTGTGGTGAGGCCTTCCTACAAGCAGTCGAGTCTCCAAATCACAAAACTACTCAGATCATGACGGCGGGTGGGGGAAGGGGGGTAATAAAATCACCTCCTTCTCTCCTGTGTGGCTGCACTGCCAAAAAAAAAAAAATGAAGAGAGAAATCCACTGACCCTGAAAATAGCGCTCTCTCTCTCCTCCTCGGACAAATCCACATTATCACCTTTCCTTACAGCGGGGTGATAATTAAAGTTCCACCCGAGAGAGGTTTCGTTATTCCATCAGAATTACCTATTAATTTGCTGGATTCTTCCGACGGAGCGGTGAATTTGTCATGATGGGCACATTGTTCAGAATGTGAAATATCCTTTTCATTTTCAACAGGTAAATCAAGGCCAAACCTACCTAGACATGTTTAATTTCCTCTCTCAACATGGTCTCCTCTGTTCTCATTCCTGTGGATTTTTTTTTTTTTTTTTCCAACAACATTTTCTAAGTTCTCTGCTCTCCTGCTGGGGGAAAATGTTTGGGATTCATCAATTGCTTCTATTGTTTCTACCTTCTCTGTAGAGGAAGGTTCACTCTGGCTTCCTAAATTGGAAAACTGAACACTTCCTGCTCAGGATGGGAGACAGACCTCAGTCCAACACTTGCACCCACGGATTCTTTCAAAGGACTTCCCCTGCCTAGGGGTTCTTTGGGTGCTCCCGGTTTTCATGCACTTCAGTTTGCTTTTCTGCAATAAGAGTGCTGACGGATACGTGCACCTTAATTCCTCTGCCTCTCACAACAGGGCTTCCCTCTCTCAACAAGTCTGTATCATAAATGTCTGAGGAAGTCAGCCTGCAGGAGAAAAGAAGGGAGGCAGAAGGCACCTGGATAATCAGGTCTCTGGAACAGACAAGCTTGAAGCCCCACAGCCTGGGTGATTGCCCTGCCGCCTGGAGGTCTGCTCACTGCTGAGTCTCGACCTCTCCAGTGTCGGCTGATCAGGGCCTCAAGGAGCCCCTCGTACAGTATCGGAGGTCACCTCAGATTCCGAGGGTCACTCCTACCCATCACAATCAAGATGACCCAGCTGAGCTCTGTGCCCCACCGGGAAGCTCCATGATCTAAAGGAGAGGAACTCTCTAGGTGAGAGTGAGGCCAGGGTCTGTTGGGGCCAAGGCAGGCCTCCTGGCACAGGCGCCTGCCTCTTCCCGGTGCTCGGCTCCACGCATCAGTGTTTTAACGAAAACAGCCCCACAAACCTCGCCAGGACCACGTTCATTCATGCCCAGCTCTAACCTGCACCCCTCCTCAGAGGAATGCCTGCTGCCTGAAAACCAGGCAGTCACTCCACCGTAAATGCCCAAGGTCTCACTTCTCCTTAGCGTGTCCCTATATCCAGACAGCCTCCGCCATGCTCTTCAAGCCCAGATGCTCGGGAATCATTTCCAAGCAAGCGAGCTTTCACAAGAAAGGCTGCACGCTCACATTCAAGGAACAGACACCATTTTGAGGAAGTCCAAGCACAGTGGAGGGCTAGGCTGTAGGCTGTTTCCTGCTCATGAACGTGTCCTGGGAAATATCCCCGATATGGTCATGCCTCCTGAATGCCTCACGAGCCAGGGAGCCTGCTGGAGACGGAGCTTCTCCATGCTAACATCTGCTGCATCGACACTTCGCTTTAACAGCTCAGACCACACCCAGCGATGCTCCTCTCGCCCCACAGCACCCAGGATGGGGGTGGGTACCGGAGTCCCTAGTGGTACCACTACCAAGTTATCCTGAGAGTGTGCACGTGGGGTGTATGTGTCTGTGACTATGTGTATGTGTGAACAGGTGGTGGGGGTGTATATGGTATGTGTGGTGTGTGTGTGGGGTCTGCATGGTATGAGTAGGTGGTGGGTGTGTGTGTGGTGTGTATATGTATATATGCGTATGCACGTGGTGCACCTGGGCTGTGTGTGTGTATACACATATATGGGGCACATGGTGATGAAGACAGGAGTCCACATCCCAGAGCACAGCCAGCTTCCCGCTGCAGGCAACTCCAGCGTCACGCGCGCTCACCGTCGTATGGCCCCGTGAAGATGACCCCCGCTCTCGCCGCGTCAGGCTTAATGGTCTGCGGTGACAGGGGCCCCGGTGCCGGGCCAGCGCCGGCCTCCTAGGGCTCTATCGACTCTCCCGCACTGTCATCCACTCCATCCTTTGCTCCCAGAGCAGGAGGCTGCTGCAGTAACTTTAGAGGTGAGCAGTCAGCCTCAGAAGTCTCACCGTAAATCAGGGAGGCGAGAGCCGGCACTTGGAAAATGAGACACCCTTTCCTCTGGCCGCGGCTCCTTTATTCTCAGCTCCAGGCGGGAGTGTCCTGTCTGCCCGCCTGCCCCCAACGCTGCTGCGCTTCACAGATATCTGATGTGAAAGGCTGCCTGCTGGCTATTGGCATCTTAAAAATGTTTACGTGTAGAATCACCAGACCATTATCTTGCCTCCGTGCGAGCCCAGCTCTAACAATCAGCCGTTGCCCTCTAATATCAACTTCCTTTCGTCCTGTGGCTGTGGCTGACAGCGGGATGCCTGCTGGGACCCGGCCATGTCTCTGGAGAGTGGGGAGCCCAGTTTGCCCCTTGTCTGGTGATGGGGTCACGGGAAGGGAAGGGCCACATGTGTAAGTATAAGCAAGGATTCATTTTGTGCAGCTGATGAAAACTTCTGAGGGTGAGAGTTTGGAACTTCCCTGTTTCTGGGAAAGCATCTATTTCCTCTGTTTGGTTCCAGCCATACCTAAAAGCCAAGTAGAAATTAGGGCGTCCAAGGAAGAGAACTCTCAAGTTCACGAACCACAGCTAAGTGAATCCAGCACGGACGGCCCTCTGGCCAGCTGCCGCCTCAGCAGAGAGCGCGTCACAGGCGGCAAGCCACTGGCTGTGAACCTTCTCTCAGGACTCCAAGCTAAGACACAGGTCACCTACGAGGAGCGCATCATCAGAGCCTCACCCCCACCCCGCCCCCACCGCCACCGCACAAGTTTAGGACTGTGATCTATGGGATTCTCCGGACAAGAATACTGGAGTAGGTTGCCTTTTCCCCTCTCCAAGGGCTCTTCCCCGCCCAGGGACTGAACCCACGTCTCCTGCACTGCAGGCAGGTTCTAGAGTAATAACAGGAGGTCAAATAAATCAATCCCTTGGTTCTTGAAGTTTGCAGTCTAGTGGTGGATAAACATTAATCAAAAACTGCACACGTAGCATTTCAATTGTGATGAATATTGTATGGGGGAGATGCAGGGTACACGGAGAGAATCTCAGAGGGCAATCTGATGGAGTTAGGGTGACCAGGGTATGCATCCTGAGCTGAGATAAGAAGGCGGAGTAAGAGTTAAGTAGCAAAGAAAAGCCGGCACTTGGAAAATGAGACACCCTTTCCTCTGGCCGCGGCTCCTTTATTCTCAGCTCCAGGCGGAGTGTCCTGTCTGCCCGCCTGCCCCCAACGCTGCTGCGCTTCACAGATATCTGATGTGAAAGGCTGCCTGCTGGCTATTGGCATCTTAAAAATGTTTACGTGTAGAATCACCAGACCATTATCTTGCCTCCGTGCGAGCCCAGCTCTAACAATCAGCCGTTGCCCTCTAATATCAACTTCCTTTCGTCCTGTGGCTGTGGCTGACAGCGGGATGCCTGCTGGGACCCGGCCATGTCTCTGGAGAGTGGGGAGCCCAGTTTGCCCCTTGTCTGGTGATGGGGTCACGGGAAGGGAAGGGCCACATGTGTAAGTATAAGCAAGGATTCATTTTGTGCAGCTGATGAAAACTTCTGAGGGTGAGAGTTTGGAACTTCCCTGTTTCTGGGAAAGCATCTATTTCCTCTGTTTGGTTCCAGCCATACCTAAAAGCCAAGTAGAAATTAGGGCGTCCAAGGAAGAGAACTCTCAAGTTCACGAACCACAGCTAAGTGAATCCAGCACGGACGGCCCTCTGGCCAGCTGCCGCCTCAGCAGAGAGCGCGTCACAGGCGGCAAGCCACTGGCTGTGAACCTTCTCTCAGGACTCCAAGCTAAGACACAGGTCACCTACGAGGAGCGCATCATCAGAGCCTCACCCCCACCCCGCCCCCACCGCCACCGCACAAGTTTAGGACTGTGATCTATGGGATTCTCCGGACAAGAATACTGGAGTAGGTTGCCTTTTCCCCTCTCCAAGGGCTCTTCCCCGCCCAGGGACTGAACCCACGTCTCCTGCACTGCAGGCAGGTTCTAGAGTAATAACAGGAGGTCAAATAAATCAATCCCTTGGTTCTTGAAGTTTGCAGTCTAGTGGTGGATAAACATTAATCAAAAACTGCACACGTAGCATTTCAATTGTGATGAATATTGTATGGGGGAGATGCAGGGTACACGGAGAGAATCTCAGAGGGCAATCTGATGGAGTTAGGGTGACCAGGGTATGCATCCTGAGCTGAGATAAGAAGGCGGAGTAAGAGTTAAGTAGCAAAGAAAAGGGAAAAAAGCATTTTGAGAAGAGTTTACGCAAAGCCTCAGAGGCGGAAGGGAGCATGCTAGCCCAAGGGACAGTGTGGAGGAAGACAAGTACAAGGTACCTGAGAGAGACAGGCGAGGCGGGCCTTGTGTAGGGAGAATGGTGGTTTACCTTTATCCTCAGAGGAACTGATGGGTTTTAAGTAAGAGATGGAGGTGATGATGGATCAAGTTTCCATTTCAAAAAGATAGCTCTGGCAGCAGTACAAGCTTTAAGGGGGTGGGGCTGAGAAGACAGAGGTAGAGAGTGGTACAGACAACAGTGGAGTGTCGATGCCTTCTGGCAGTGAGAGTGGAGAAGGGGAATAGGGGCTATTCTTAACAGGACTTGAACACGCAGGGTTTGAGCAAGTGGGTGTGCGACTTGGTGGCGAGAAAGAGGAGCATTTTATTTCTCAATTAAAATGCCATGCAGAGACTTCCTTGGTAGCACAGTGGATAAGAATCAGCCTGCCAATGCAAGGGGCACGTGTGCATTCCCTGGTCTGGGAAGATACCCTATGCTGCTAAGCCCGTGCACCACAATACTCAGCCTGAGCTCTAGAGCCCACGAGTCACAACTACTGAGCCTACAGCGCAGCAGCTACCAAAGCCTGTGTTCTGCAACAAGAGACGCCACCACCACAAGAAGCCCGCATGCTACAACTAGAGAAAGCCAGCACAAAGCAACGGAGACCCACCACGGCCAAAAATAAATACGCAGATAATTTTTTTCAATGTCACACACAATGTGTTTGTCATTCAGTATTCTTTAAATGCCTCTTAAAAATAACTAGATACTATTCCTTGTATGGGTGTACTGTGATCTTTTTAATCATCTCCTACTGATGAACATTCCGACAGTTCCAATAATTTATGAATACAAACATGGCTTCAGTGAATACCCTCACAGTAAAATCTTTGTGTAGATCAACTGTTTCCTTAGTATAAACTCCTCCATTTGGAATTGCTGGGACAGAGACTTTATCTATTTTTAATAGACAGGTGGTCAAATCACTCTCCAGGAAAGTTGTATCAATTTGTATTTCCCCCACAATAAATGACTGTTTTCTTATACCCTTAAATGGGTCTTAATAGTCAGAGATTCTGATTAGAGAAAATATTTCATGAGATGAAAATAATTTTACTCTAAATCCAACAAACCCTTATGGAATACCTACTACCCCTCCCCCCAGGTGTGGGTTCATATTATGCCTTGCCCCAGGCATAACTTGGTTGGATTCTAGAAACTGTGCAAACGATTATTAAGAACTGAGCCCAGAATCCAGAAGTCAGCAGGTGAGCACATCAGGATGTGAACCTTAGGTCCAAGGGCTTGTGTAATGAAGAGTAGCCACGACCTCGATGCATCTGGACTCTCTGAGCGTCACAGGGCACCTCCTGTGGACAGGGGTCAATGAGAACAGAGATGAAAGAAACAGACACGCACAATTCTAACAAAAGCCCCCGTTACTCCTGAGGGTGGGGACCAGCGACGTGTAAAACATCAGAGTGTGAATAATAAGGGTAGAATCGAGACAGAGGAGAAGGGCCCACTCTGTGAGCACTGATAAGCAAGTGTCGAACCAGAAAGAAATGAGCCTGAACGTCCCCTCAGAGAAAAGAAACCAGAGCCTGAAGTCCTGTCATTCCACTGGCATCCCACAACTGCACGAAGAAACAAGACAGTTGGCCAGAAGACATGCACTATGCGGTGAAAGGAAATTATGATGTAACCGAGGCCACGGAAACCAGGACAAGAAGGCCGGGCGATTAAATTACTAGGGTTGAACCCAGAGCTGGGAGGAATCCAAGAGGAAGAAGGGGGTGTGTTCGTATGTGTGAAAATAAGGCATAAGACTCACAGGCATTTTCAAGAGGCCCTCAAAGGGCAAATGACGACCACAGCACGGTTAAGACCAAGGTTACGCCACACACTGCCAGGCATTTCAGATGTAGAAAACATTGCAGATTAGGCAGAGGGGTCATGAGGCAACCGAGAAGCAGACGGCAACAGCGAAGAGAGCTACGGCCTCTGCCCCGCTGTGTCCGACACGTTGGCGAGCCGCGGGCCAGGGCCCTGCTGGGCAGAGCAGGGACGCGGTCCTGGGTCTGATCGTCCACTTGCACCCATGACGCTCACCTCGACTGTGGGTTCTCACTGGACACGAGGCCCTACTGACTGATTCGAGGTTGTTCTTGGGTACTGAAGTACCTGTTAGCCCAGCCACAGGCCCGAGGGACAATCAGCTGTGTGTGTGTGTCTGTGTGTGTGTTTAATTGAAGTGACATTCACAAAGCAATTAACCACTTTCAAGTATATAATTTGGTGCCTTTGCAAGGCCCTACCACCACCACCCCTGTCCAGTCCCAAAGGGCAGTTCGCTTTTGCTGACTTTAGCAGCTGTAAAGGCTGTTTGTCATCGTGAACCCTCACCGCATGCATCAGATGAGCTCATATATTAATGTGTGTTAACTTAATACAAGTGCCCCCTGCCTGCGCTTAGAATGCGAGTCAGGCCCTCGGCTGTGTGAAGACATACTTGGCATTTGCTGCTATTGCTTCTCAGAGGTTTGAAACATGAGGCACACTCTATAAATAAGGGAGGAGAACAAACTGTCGCCATATCTCATTCTTTTTTTCTTTTTGCACTTAAAATAAAAAGGAAGATCAGCTACTTGAATGTTTTGAGGTGTACACTAAACCCGTGTGGGTAGGGACCCTCTCACTGTCTTTGTAGTCCCCACGCCCAGCAGATGTGTTCATCCTGTTAGAGAAGGTCACACCTACACACCCGTACACACATATTTCCTCCATAATTCAGGAAAGCTCTATTCTCCTATGGTTTTGGCGTTTGGTTTTGCCATTTTCATTTTTCCCGCTTTAAAAAAAAATGGTATCTTTTATAAAGATGAGTAATAAGAGAATGTCAGGGAAAAAGCGGTTTTAGATCTGGAAAGGATTTGCGAGAACACTTTGTACCCTCAGCTGACACGTGAGTCTATAGAGGAGTAAAATGATGCCACCCGGACAAGAGAAGCCACCTGCTCAGGTTTGCAGAGCTCATGGGAAAGCCAAGATCCAAGTCTTCCCTGCCTCCCCACACTGAAGGTGAGAGTAAGAGGGATCTAGCTGCCGAGGAAGAAAGCCTCATCCAAAACCCGCACCCCCACCCCGCCCGGCCAAGGGAGTCTGGCTTATTTGGGGGGTTATGTCAGAAGTCTTGCAAACACTGTTTCACCTATGAGGAACCTGAGGCTGAGGCAGGTCGGGGAAGCAGAAAGGAAAGAATGAGGCTGCTCTGTGCCCGGTGCTCCTGCTGGCCGTGTTTCTCAGAGGGGCTGCTGCTCAGTCTCTCAGTCGTGTCTGACTCTTTTCAGCCCCATGGACTGTAGCCCACAAGACTCCTCCGTTCATGGAATACTCCAGGCAAGAACACTGGAGTGGGTTGCCATTTCCTTCTCCAAGAGATCTTCCTGACCCAGGGACTGAACTTGGGTCTTCTGCATTGCAGGCAGATTCTGTACCATCTGAGTCACTGGGAAACCCTCTCAGAGGGAAGTCCTCTGTGATTCCATGGACTGAGGAGCTTTACGACAGAAATTTATTTTCTCAAAATAAACAGGGCTTCCCTGGTGGTCCAGGAGGTAAAGAGTTCGCCTTGCAGTGCAAGAGGCACCAGTTCGATCCCTGGCCCAGGAAGATCCCACATGCCATGGAGTGGCTGGACTGGTGGGTCCAATTAGGAACCAGCGCTCTGGAGTGCATGCGCCTAGAGCCGGTGCTCCGCAATGAGGGAGGCCACTGCAATGGGAGACCCACACAGGCAAAAGAATAAAGACTGATGAAAATCAATGGATAAAAAAAATCAATAAAAGAGAGGCCAAAATTTTTTAAAAATCTGTCATGTGAAAAATTTAAAAATAAAAGAAAACATAAATACATTTATTTTTCAGAAATTTACTTTCTTGGACTTTCTGGAAGTTCAAGATTAAGTTGCCAACAGGGCCGATGTCTGGTGAGGGCTCTCCCCTTGGGTTGCAAATGGCCCCCTCCTCATTGTGTGCTCACTTGACCATGGCTGTTCCCTACTGCACGTGCAGGGAGAGAGAGAAATGAGAGAGGGGGTGAGAGAGCATGCGCGTGGTGGCTCTTGTTGTAAGGACACTAATTCTCTTCGCTTAGGGCCCCACCCTATAACCTCATTTAATCCAATTACTTCCTTAGGAGCCTCATCTCCAAACTCAGCCACACTGGAGTTAAGCTTTCAACACATATTTTGGGGGAAACATGCAGCCAGTCCATGAAGCAGGCCTGCTGAGCTCATGTGGCTTAGAGTGGAGGCTCTTTTCAAAAGGAAACAAGCATCCACACTCCAGCCCACAAGATGAACAGCTTCCAGTGCAGCTACAGTCCTGTAGTTTTGGTTTCCCCAGATGGTAGCTCAACAAGCTGGGTTTTGTCTGGATTTGTTTTGCTTTGTTTTTAACCACAGCATACATGCCATCTGCTCTGATGTGGTAGAAACATGGAGTCAATATCTTCTCAGGGTCTTTCCACCAAACTTGAAGCCAAACACTGAGCCTTTGGACACCAGGTCCAGGCCTGGAAATGCCTCAGTGAGATGGATTCTTCTAGTCCTGCTAAGTGCAGCTGCTGATTTAAGTAAAGGGAATTCTGCTCAGCTGGTAACTGTGCCTCACAGTCAGTGATGCCTGGGACCCTGTGGTCAGGCCCTGGGGAGGGGGGGTGAGACAATGAACACTGCAATGCCACTGCAGTCACTAAGTCACTTGGCAGAGGTCTGGGGACAGGCTTCCAGTTCACCAAGACACATCCCAGACCTGACCTTGGCCCTATCCTTCTAGTCCTTCCCCTCTGCAGTGGGGACCCCAGCTACCAGTACAGGAAGCTGATGGTTCTACTTATTTTGCTAAATACCTGGAGGGAAAAGATGAAAAGAGCTGCTCACATATATGTGAAAAATGAAACAGAATATTCCTGTCCCCCCACTGAGTGCTTTTTGCCAGGTCACCCTCCCAAACCAGAAGCATCTGGAATCATTTTCCTAGGAAGTGGTCCTCTGGGTCTCTGGTATTAAGGAGTG
This sequence comes from Tragulus kanchil, assembly GCA_022376925.1. NCBI lineage: Eukaryota > Metazoa > Chordata > Mammalia > Artiodactyla > Tragulidae > Tragulus > Tragulus kanchil. Next base: position 66,288,232 of record JAIOJX010000003.1, on the reverse strand, counting down.
AACCCACATTTTGGAGGGGAGGATCCCTCCTTTGTCTTGGCAGAGGTTCCCTCTGGAGTAATCCTGAGCTCCTTCCTGGGAGGACTGGGTACATTTCCCACCCAATTCTTCATGAGCTCCTTCCAGGAGCTGGTTCCACCTCGGGACACACACTCTGAGATTCTGCTTCCAGATCTGAGGATGGTTTTCCAACAGGAACATGACACATGCTATCCTGAACTCAGTCCCTCCTTCCTCATCCTTAAAATGTAAACAAATCCTTTCTTAGCCTTTTCTATCAATGGTAATGTCATTTGCACGATCTTAAAAAATGTTCTTATACAGAATACACTGTTCTGACCAAATATGAAGAATGCACAATGATGTGAAGCCACTTACTCAAAGACTAGACCTATGAAAGAGGAAGAAGCGTTTTTACAAATTCCTGTTAGCTTCCCGTAGGGCAGCTAATAGGAATCCACAAGCATTGAACACATGAGATTGGACAGAGTGCAGGTTTTAAGACTATGGACTTGGGAGTCACATAGACTGAGTTTGCCCTTGAACTCTACTATTTACCAGCTTAGAAAACTCAAGGAAATTACTTAAATTCCCCACTTTAGATTGCTCTTGGGTAGAAGTGAAACAGTCAATTACATCCTGCAAGACTTAAGAATTCAATGAGGCAATACGGTTTCCTTAGGCCATAGGCAATAGAGTAATCAGCTGGGAGCTGTTAAAAATATACGTGTCTAGGATCTGGTAGTGGATTGAGTAATATTCCCCCAAATTTTATGTCCACTTGGAAACTCAGAAAGTGAATTCATTTGGAGAAGGGTTTATGCAGATGCCACGATGGTAAGGATCAAGATGAGGTCACCCTAGAGGAGAGCAGAGCCCAACTCTACTGAGAGTGTCCTTTATAAGAGACAGAAAAGGGCCCAGAGAGACACAGGAGAACAGAAGCAGACTGGAGTGATGAGTCTACAAGTCAAGAAATCCCAAGGCGCTGGGGAACATCTGGGAGAAAAGCATGCCAGGGGTCTCCCTGTGGGCACCTTGATCTTGAACATCTAGCCCACAGAGCCAGGAGAGGACATCTTTGCATTGTTTTAAGGTACCAAGTTTCTGGTGATTAGTTACTAAAGCCCTAGGGAACTCAGAGACTCTGATTTAACTGTGAGTTAACTCCTTACCTCTGTGAGGATGCTTGCCATGTGTCAGCTAGTGTTCTAGGTCTATGAGAGCTCCAATGCAGCCACACGTGGCCACTGAGCTCCTGACACATGGCCGGTGTGGACTGAGATGAGCTAGGAGTATAAATGTCATGGATTTCAAAGATGGAGCTCAACAAGCAAAGCATCTCAATAATTTTTATATTGACCATATATATGTTGAAATAATATTTGGGGTACATTGGGTCAATGACAATAGTCTGGATATTGTTGCTTATATAAACTAAGCTAATTCCACTTGTTTCTCTACACTTTTAAAAAGTAGCTACTAGAATATTTTAAATCACACATGTGACTCAAGTTCTATTTCTCTTGGACAGTGCTGTTCCAGCACAGGGAATTCTATGATGAGTAAACCAAGTCCTTGTTCTCAGGTGCCTTGCATTCTAACACATTCCCTCAGGGCCAGACCATGGGGAGGGGTTGGGAATGGACTTCCCGCTGGGGAATACGGTGCACCTGACAGGACTTGACTGTGGGTCAGTTTCTCAGTACCTGCTGGCCTGAGGTTCCAAATCCCTAACCTCAGGAAGCCCAGGGAACACCCCTGAGAAGGGACCCTCGCCTCAGGAAAGGCTCCATTCCATACTAACAGCCCTCAGACCAAGCCTGGGCAAGATGGCAGGAACTGGTCTGGACTTCCTGCTTCCTGCTGGCTGGCTGGGTGCCGGGGAGCAGGGCAGACCTGTCTGCTGCCCCCTCATAAACTCTGTGGAGCCCACCTCCATCTCATCAGTAAAAACTGAGGACAAAATGGTCTGCCCACTTGTTTCTCTTACTAGTTACATGAAAAACTAAAGAAAAAGCACAGACACTCCTTATGGTTTAAGCATTGTGCAAATTCCACTCTAGAATTTATCTGAAAGAATTATTACTTCAAAGGTAAACTTAACCTATATAAGCCGTGGGAATGTTCTGAGGCAATCACATCAATTGCAAATACATAGTGTTGCTTCTTCCTTTCTGTTCTGGGTGCCTTTTAATTTTCCTGTCTCATTTTCCCAGCTAGAACCTCCAGTACCTATTGAACACATACTGAGGGCAGGCACCATGCTTGTGTTTAATGTGCATCATTTCATTCAATTCTCTAAGCAATCCAACAGGTAACCATAACTACCAACCACATTTTAGGGACAACTTGGGCTGAGAAGGGTTACGTGGCCTTCTGAGAGCACCCAGTTAGAAGGTGACTAGTCAGTCAGCTAGTGAGGGAACTAGGATGTGAAACTATCTGTCTGAGGCCAGAGTCCACGATCTTAAGCTGTACTCGCCAGGCTGCCAAACCTATGCCTCCTTTCAGCCAAAGAGGAGCTCCTCCACCCTTGAAATGGAGACGGGGCTGCGGGGCTCCAAATGCCTTTCCAGCAACACTTAGGATGCAACAGACAGGCTTCTGTGAAGACCGGTCGCAACTGCGAGTCTGAAGATACTGTGCTGCGTGTGCCCAACCTGGGGCCTTTGCACTTTGGGGGATGTTCTTCTGAGAACAAAGAAGGCAAGGAGAGGAGAGAAAGGGGCGAGAAGGGGTTCAGGGCCCCAAGGCCTGGCTCCCCAATGTGTCTGAGGTCGTAAGACAGAGGAATGAAGACATAGAGGGCAACAGTTCTCTTTGCTGGTAGTCCTGACTCTGGGTTCATTATGACCAAGGACGGTCTTCATGTGTTCTGTCCCTAAGAGTTATAGAGAATATAACACAGGCCCACACAGCTAAAGCCAAAGAATCCTATTTCTGTCACAGGAAAGGACACCAATTTGCCCAAGCAGCCACTCTCAGCATCAACGGGTGCCGTTCTGGGTCACGTGGTCCCTCAGCAGCCCTGTGGAGGCAGCGGCACGCACAGGAGAGGAGCTGAGGGTCAGAGAGGTTTCCTCCCTGCCGCCATCACACTCTCCCCTGGGACTGGAGGATTTGGGATGGCCTCCCTGACGCCCTCCACAAGCCCCGGAAACAGGAAGCGACAACTCACAGAGCGCCTTACGACGGTCATCTTCAAACTGGAGCACGGCTCCCCGTGCGACCCTCTACACCTAGGCTTTCCTTCTGATACCCGCGTGTGGGTAATTTCAGGAAAATCAATATCCAGCTCCTCAACTTCCATGAGGTCTCTCCTGAAGACTGATTGGTTTGAGAATAAGTCTTTGCTTCTGTCCTTTGCCATCTCCACTGCCACAATATTCCTTCCTTTATTTTATAAAAAATCAATAAAATTAAAACAATCAACCACAACCAAAATGTTTATGCTGTATCTCCCCAGGTGTAAAAATCTCCAGGGCACCAGAGACACAATTCAGGACATGCAAATCCCCTACCATCCTATTAATACATAAATCCAGTAAACTCTTAAAACTTTATGCTTATAATTATTTTTCAACATTTGGAAAACCTTTACATTGCTGTGCATGTGTGCTCAGTCGTCTCCAACTCTTTGTGACCCCATGGACTGTAGACAGCCAGGCTCCTCTCTCCATGGGGTTTCCCAGGCAAGAAAACTGGAGTGGGTTGTCATTTCCTCCCCTAGGGGATCTTCCTTACCCAGGGATTGACCCACGTCTCCTGCGGCCCCTGCATCGGCAGGCAGGTTCTTTACCACCGAGCCACCTGGGAAGCCCCATATTGTTGCGGACAATTATTTATTAACAAATATAATAATATCCCAATTCAGAAGAAAAAGTTTAAACCTATAAACTTAAAAATATACATAAATACACACATACTTATATATATTTACCACAGCAATATGTGACAAGCTGTCGTAAAATTCAAGCACAAAAGTATAATTAAATTGGGCGGTTCTTAAAGAGAAGTAGAACGGAAATGCAAAGTTGAAGAGGAGTGTCTGTACTTGTATTTTAAAATGAATGCTGGTGGGTATTAAATCATTCCGTTGGACACATTACTAAGTTATATTTTGAACTGTCAAATTGTACAATATGCCAGAAGTTATATCCTTAACAGTTACTTAGCAATTACTTATGACGGAAAACTTATGATGAAAAACTCGGAGGTCAACTGCACAATATGGGTGGGGTTACAATGTTTTTCAAAATTATGTTAGAAGGAATGTAAGCCAAAACGTTCGTGGATCACTGCTTTAGGACATTCTCATTTTCTGAAAACCGTTCCTCTATTAAAAAAAAAAAAAATCTGACTATCCACCACACCCACCTACCCTGAGTTCCTCTGCAAGCAACAAGTGTGGAGAGAGGGAGACCGGGAGGAGCCCCACCAGCGGCCAGGCTGTGCTGCTCTCTTCCCAGGTGGCTCTGGAGTCTAATCCCTCCAAGGCCAGGGGTGCAATCATTGTGTGGGTTCTTTCTCACCGCTGTCAGGACCAGCTCCACTCCACAGAGCAAGCCGCACAAACAAAGCCTCACAGGTGTAGAGCCAGGGAGTCCTGTACTATTTGCAAAGACCTTTGAAGGGCCCAGTACTCTGAATGCAGAGCACTCTCTTTGTTATTCCACTCCATTAGGTGTGTTTTCTTTTGTCCTTGACAAGCACAGGGCTTTAACTTCTGGAATATTGGATTTCACCTGCTCCTGTCTCCTCCGCCCCCAGGTGACTGCCGAGGGGCTGTCCTCCTCAACTGCTCAGGGCCCGTTCCCTGTACGCCCTCCCCAGCCCTCCTCAGCCCTCCTCTTGGTCATGGTGAATCTGGATCTGCAAAAGTCTTGCATCAGCCTCAATTATTATTATTATTATTTTTAAACATTTATTTTTATCTTTTGGGGGGTGGGGTGCGGAGGGAGGGGTATGGGCGGGCCACTTCTATTGGTCTTTCATTTCTCTATTTTCATCTGTCTTTGTTCTTTGGCCCGTGTAGACCTCCCATCGCGGTGGCCTCTGTTTTTCACAGAGTACCGGCTCTGGGCGCATGCGCTCCAGAGCTCCGGCTAGGTAACTGGACACATCAGTCCAGCCGCTCCGCCACACGTGGGATCCTCCCAGGCCAGGGATCGAACTGGCGCCCTTGCACTTACCCACTGGACCACCAGGGAAGCCCCTCTCAATTATTTTTTAATATAGGATAATATTGGTCTTGGCACTCAGGCTTGTCAGGAACGCTCCCCTCTGCCTTCCCTGAATGAACACGCTGTTCCTAATCACAGACCTCTCCCCTGTGACCTTTCAGCCTGAGTTCAACCTGGTGTGAATACCTTTTCCTTGGCCTTCAAGTTTATTGTATTCTGGGCACAAATCAGAAGGATTGCATGCTTTGTCATTTCTCCTTATTAAATTCTGACAATACCCTGGAAATACTTTGTTTTGGTAAACTTATCGAGGCTGGTTCTTCATTAGTCTAGATTAGACTGGGATTCCCTGGTGGCTAGTCACTTGAGGTTTTCCCAGAGGACCCAAGCTTTCCCCTGGACCCAACTTAAGGGTTGGTTTTATTTGAGGGGAAGGGAGGGCCTTGAATTATTAAACTGATGTACCGTGATAGGATCACAAGCCTGTGTTTGGATCCTGCCTTCTTCACTCATCTAATGCTTGTAGGTACCCGCTTTAGGGCCTGCTATCTAGTAAGTCCCCAATAAACAGTGCCTGTCACTAAGGGGTGTGTCCAACAGAACAGTCAAGACTTAAAAGGGTTCCTACTCCATCCAGAGAAGACTATTAGGGCTTTCCTGGTGGCTGAGAGCTAAAGAATCTGCCTGCCAATGGAGGGGACTTGATTCAATCCCTGGTCCGGGAAGATCCCATGTGCTTCAGCACAACTAAGCTCATGCACCACAACTACAGATCCTGTGGTCTGGAGCCTGGGAGCCACAACTACTGAGACCATGTGTGTCAAGTACTGAAGCTGGCAGGCCCTAGGAGTCTGTGCTTTGCAACAAGAGAAGCCACTGCAATGAGAAGCCCACACACCACAACAAAGAGTAACCCCCGCTCGCTGCAACAAGAGAAAAGTCCACACAGCAACCCAGACCCAGCACAGTCAAAATTAAATGATTTAAAAACATTAATATGTCTTTCCTCAACCAGATGCTGTGGGCTACTATTTTACTAATATTATTTTTTTGTTATATTTAAGTTTTATGACTAAACTCTTTTATATTGTTTTGCCTCTGTTGCAAAATGAATTCTGTGGAACCCCTAAATTAAAGTAACATTCGCTTTCTTCTAACTGTTCTAAGCAAAATCGTTGATGTTATTTCTGAAACGTGAGCCTCTGTTTCAAGAGCTAGATATTGTGGATTTCCCCCGGGGTTCTGCGAGTCCCGCAGCCTGTAGAAACCACAGGACACACTGGTCAGCACGTCCATATTCAGTTTTCAGACAGCATCTGAAAAAGCTCAGCGTCAGAGATTGATGGTTCTCAGCTTTCAGCTTCGGTTTCTCTCAGCCCAAGGACCATTTGGATGGGGGCCTAAGAACATAGTCACGCAATGTCAGAGTATTAGTCGTAAGTAGGCGATGCCCCTCTTCCTGCCTCCTGGCCTCATTCAAAAAAACATGAGAAAATAAATCTAATCTCCTCATGGTTCCCCTGCGCTGCACCACAGCAGGAATATTACATGATGTTGAGTTGCTTATTAGAAATATCCCTATGGGTATCATGTGGAGGACTACTTTTCTAAGGTTATTATGGTGCCTGTATCATTAGGAAAATGAAGCGTAATTCTACTTGCTATCTCATTCCGAAGGCGTCTTCGCCTTTGGACAAAAACCAACTTCTAAGTCAAGCAGTGGGACCCATATCTTCCTTTTCACTCTCATTTTCCATCACATTTTGGATGACAAGAGGAGGGTGGGGGAAGAAATCACTTTCTCAAACCATTTGATTCCAATAATAGAGTAGAGGCGCATTTCTTTTTTTCAGAGAAGATGATGTGACACTCGAGGGAGCTTAGCATCTGAAAGGCTCCGCGTCCATAATGGAGCTGGTCAAGTTTTGCACTGGCACTCGTATCTGAGCAGAAAACAAGAAAGACGCCCATGGAACTAATTCAAGGCAACACACACTGTCTGTACTGATGATCCACAGAGCAGCCTTAAGGAACATCATCTGGAGAATGGAATGCCTTAGTGACCTTGAGAAAGTCACTTCACTTCTCTACATCAAAATACCCTCCTCTGAACCTCCTGATGTGTATTTGTTGTATGTGCGCATGTATCAATTCTCTGCATTTTGGTTTACCCGAGGCAAACGTTTGAAATTCATTGACAGCATTTAGTGCTTAGTTACTGGTCAAGCTGACAAATACCTCTTTCGGCAAGAAATACTAATATTTCAATTCCTCCCTTTACTGATATGCCGATCCCTTGCTTTCTCGGAAGCATCAATCCTAGCTGGAGAGCCGCCTGCCACCATCACTTACACTGCCCTGTTTGCTCCAGGGACATTCGGAAGGGCAGTGTGGCTTCTCCTGAAACATTTCAGGGCCAGCAAGGAAGCTCCGCCTCCCCCAACCAAAGCCCAGGTCTTACTGAGGTAGAAACAGGAGATGGGAAAGGAAAATATTTTCTCTTGCTCCTTCTAAATCCGTCCTCAAAGCAAGTCTGCTTGCTTCGCTGGATGTAAATGTCCACAACTTTCAAGCATTGGGTTTGGTTAAAGCACAAGCCCACTTCCAATCCACACACCAGTGAGTTTTGAATTGCCTTCTCTCCGTGGAGGAAACTGAGGGTGGACTTCATTTGCATCCACACATGGCGGTTCTTTGAATTTGAAAGCCATTCTCTCTGCCTATGCAAACGTGGCTGATGCTGACCTGTCCAAAAATGATAAATCACTTCTTGAAAAGCTTTTGCAGAACCTAAAGAGATCAACAAAATTTTTCGACTCCCATGACTCTGCCTCCTCAGCTAAAACGAAGCAAGAATATTGTGCAATTATTTAGAGGAAATTTATTTTTCGAACTTCCCAAATGCAACCCTCAGCTGTGTGCGCCGGCCCTAAGAGAGCCCCCCCCCCCCTCCACTCGAGGGAGCTTAGCATCTGAAAGGCTCCGCGTCCATAATGGAGCTGGTCAAGTTTTGCACTGGCACTCGTATCTGAGCAGAAAACAAGAAAGACGCCCATGGAACTAATTCAAGGCAACACACACTGTCTGTACTGATGATCCACAGAGCAGCCTTAAGGAACATCATCTGGAGAATGGAATGCCTTAGTGACCTTGAGAAAGTCACTTCACTTCTCTACATCAAAATACCCTCCTCTGAACCTCCTGATGTGTATTTGTTGTATGTGCGCATGTATCAATTCTCTGCATTTTGGTTTACCCGAGGCAAACGTTTGAAATTCATTGACAGCATTTAGTGCTTAGTTACTGGTCAAGCTGACAAATCCCTCTTTCGGCAAGAAATACTAATATTTCAATTCCTCCCTTTACTGATATGCCGATCCCTTGCTTTCTCGGAAGCATCAATCCTAGCTGGAGAGCCGCCTGCCACCATCACTTACACTGCCCTGTTTGCTCCAGGGACATTCGGAAGGGCAGTGTGGCTTCTCCTGAAACATTTCAGGGCCAGCAAGGAAGCTCCGCCTCCCCCAACCAAAGCCCAGGTCTTACTGAGGTAGAAACAGGAGATGGGAAAGGAAAATATTTTCTCTTGCTCCTTCTAAATCCGTCCTCAAAGCAAGTCTGCTTGCTTCGCTGGATGTAAATGTCCACAACTTTCAAGCATTGGGTTTGGTTAAAAGCACAAGCCCACTTCCAATCCACACACCAGTGAGTTTTGAATTGCCTTCTCTCCGTGGAGGAAACTGAGGGTGGACTTCATTTGCATCCACACATGGCGGTTCTTTGAATTTGAAAGCCATTCTCTCTGCCTATGCAAACGTGGCTGATGCTGACCTGTCCAAAAATGATAAATCACTTCTTGAAAAGCTTTTGCAGAACCTAAAGAGATCAACAAAATTTTTCGACTCCCATGACTCTGCCTCCTCAGCTAAAACGAAGCAAGAATATTGTGCAATTATTTAGAGGAAATTTGGGGCCTTTGGGACAGTCGATCATACAATTCAGGCAAAGGCGGATTTGGGGCCCTGACATTTGCAGATAATTGTGCAACCCTCAGCTGTGTGCGCCGGCCCTAAGAGAGCTCCCACCTTCAACTCACCCCTGTTCTCCCACCCTGCTTCACTTTCTGCCTCTTGATTAGTAATAAAATGAATAAATCAAACAGACTCTGGCTTGGCTCTTGTGAGCTACGCTGAGAGAAACGAATATGAAAACTGTAAAATACCAAAGTAAAGGTGTCCTCCCCAACCTCGTTTCTCATTAAAAAAAAAAAAAAGAAAGAGAGACTCATTTTTCCTCAAACATGAGCTTCGAAGAAGCTAAGGCTCAGCCCAGATGTTATTAAGTATAAATATTTATAAGACCCATAAAGATCCCGGCTAAGCTCAATTGTGCCTTAATGTGGCAAATGTTTCAAATTCGGCTCTTTCGCTGTTTGAAGCCTTTAGAAGGCAGGATCCAGTAGAAGATGCATTACTGTTGGTGAGAGGAGGGGCATTTCTCTTTTATGTTTTACTGCCGGTTTTTCATTGAGGGGTATTGCTTTTCTCAGAAATCACTTCTTGAGGCCTGTCTTTTCTGAGAAGCCAGAAAAAAGTATGTCTGCTACAGCCCTGACTCCAAGGGTCCTGGGTAAGGCACGCACATGGTGAAACGTGCGTCCTCCATGTTAACGGAGGGAGGAAAGCCAGCTGCCCTTTGTTCTAACCCTGCTGCTTGAACCATCCAGCAAGACCCTAAAAGCCTCAATGGCATCATCCACTAAATGGGTGTGTGACTGTTTCACTTTCCATGTTAAAAGGAAAAGGGGGTGCTTTTCCAAAAGCAAAACTCTTAGCTGAATTGCCTTCTCTCCGTGGAGGAAACTGAGGGTGGACTTCATTTGCATCCACACATGGCGGTTCTTTGAATTTGAAAGCCATTCTCTCTGCCTATGCAAACGTGGCTGATGCTGACCTGTCCAAAAATGATAAATCACTTCTTGAAAAGCTTTTGCAGAACCTAAAGAGATCAACAAAATTTTTCGACTCCCATGACTCTGCCTCCTCAGCTAAAACGAAGCAAGAATATTGTGCAATTATTTAGAGGAAATTTGGGGCCTTTGGGACAGTCGATCATACAATTCAGGCAAAGGCGGATTTGGGGCCCTGACATTTGCAGATAATTGTGCAACCCTCAGCTGTGTGCGCCGGCCCTAAGAGAGCTCCCACCTTCAACTCACCCCTGTTCTCCCACCCTGCTTCACTTTCTGCCTCTTGATTAGTAATAAAATGAATAAATCAAACAGACTCTGGCTTGGCTCTTGTGAGCTACGCTGAGAGAAACGAATATGAAAACTGTAAAATACCAAAGTAAAGGTGTCCTCCCCAACCTCGTTTCTCATTAAAAAAAAAAAAAAGAAAGAGAGACTCATTTTTCCTCAAACATGAGCTTCGAAGAAGCTAAGGCTCAGCCCAGATGTTATTAAGTATAAATATTTATAAGACCCATAAAGATCCCGGCTAAGCTCAATTGTGCCTTAATGTGGCAAATGTTTCAAATTCGGCTCTTTCGCTGTTTGAAGCCTTTAGAAGGCAGGATCCAGTAGAAGATGCATTACTGTTGGTGAGAGGAGGGGCATTTCTTTTTTATGTTTTACTGCCGGTTTTTCATTGAGGGGTATTGCTTTTCTCAGAAATCACTTCTTGAGGCCTGTCTTTTCTGAGAAGCCAGAAAAAAGTATGTCTGCTACAGCCCTGACTCCAAGGGTCCTGGGTAAGGCACGCACATGGTGAAACGTGCGTCCTCCATGTTAACGGAGGGAGGAAAGCCAGCTGCCCTTTGTTCTAACCCTGCTGCTTGAACCATCCAGCAAGACCCTAAAAGCCTCAATGGCATCATCCACTAAATGGGTGTGTGACTGTTATAATAGAGCACATTTAGCTCATGTTTAAAAAACTGGTTAACAAGGGTGTGCTTTTCCAAAAAGCAAAACTCTTAGCTGGACTGTGTAAACAACCCCTTTGGTAACTTTTAGAGGCATAAGGAAAAGAACTGAGGATGTACTACTGCAACTTTGAGATGAAACAGTTCAAACTACACAAGTGTCTGGGCTCTGGATTACGAGTTTGATCCTCTGGGTTCTTGAAACAGGGGCTTGAGGTATGAGTCATTATTATTTTTAATCTGTTTGTTTTATAGTAAGAAAAATCTGCCCACAGGTTTTATCTACTTATGGACCAGGCAGTGCCTTGCTTTCTAAAATCCCTTTGGTTAAATGTATCACCTTAACACCTAACTACCTGGTGCACAGACTGTTAAAAGATTCATAATTTAACAGGATGAGTCATTGTCTGTGGGAGTGCACAGAACCGTGGGCTACCCCTGAGGACAGGTCCTAATCTGTGAAACACTTCCTGCTTCTTTGGGAATGCCCTGACACTCCTTCAGAGCCAATGCACAGCCGCCTGCCGAGGGTGGGGAGGTTCTTCCTGCAGCTGAGAGCTAGGGGGCGGAGGCCAGCGCCTGGCTTTGAGGGTGTATCCGCGGGTGCCCCAGGCAAGTCCACGCTAGCCACACCCAACTCCCCGCCCCCTTGCTCACTGCTCAGCCCTTTTTTGGCCGCTGGTCTTGACCGTGAAGGTTGACCCTGGGAACACTGGTCTCCGCAGTGGAGGCCTTCGTCTGCTGGACGCCAGTTTGCCTGGCTTTGAAGGTTCCGCTGGACTTCAAGCATTTCTCTTTTATGTTTTACTGCCGGTTTTTCATTGAGGGGTATTGCTTTTCTCAGAAATCACTTCTTGAGGCCTGTCTTTTCTGAGAAGCCAGAAAAAAGTATGTCTGCTACAGCCCTGACTCCAAGGGTCCTGGGTAAGGCACGCACATGGTGAAACGTGCGTCCTCCATGTTAACGGAGGGAGGAAAGCCAGCTGCCCTTTGTTCTAACCCTGCTGCTTGAACCATCCAGCAAGACCCTAAAAGCCTCAATGGCATCATCCACTAAATGGGTGTGTGACTGTTATAATAGAGCACATTTAGCTCATGTTTAAAAAACTGGTTAACAAGGGTGTGCTTTTCCAAAAAGCAAAACTCTTAGCTGGACTGTGTAAACAACCCCTTTGGTAACTTTTAGAGGCATAAGGAAAAGAACTGAGGATGTACTACTGCAACTTTGAGATGAAACAGTTCAAACTACACAAGTGTCTGGGCTCTGGATTACGAGTTTGATCCTCTGGGTTCTTGAAACAGGGGCTTGAGGTATGAGTCATTATTATTTTTAATCTGTTTGTTTTATAGTAAGAAAAATCTGCCCACAGGTTTTATCTACTTATGGACCAGGCAGTGCCTTGCTTTCTAAAATCCCTTTGGTTAAATGTATCACCTTAACACCTAACTACCTGGTGCACAGACTGTTAAAAGATTCATAATTTAACAGGATGAGTCATTGTCTGTGGGAGTGCACAGAACCGTGGGCTACCCCTGAGGACAGGTCCTAATCTGTGAAACACTTCCTGCTTCTTTGGGAATGCCCTGACACTCCTTCAGAGCCAATGCACAGCCGCCTGCCGAGGGTGGGGGGAGGTTCTTCCTGCAGCTGAGAGCTAGGGGGCGGAGGCCAGCGCCTGGCTTTGAGGGTGTATCCGCGGGTGCCCCAGGCAAGTCCACGCTAGCCACACCCAACTCCCCGCCCCCTTGCTCACTGCTCAGCCCTTTTTTGGCCGCTGGTCTTGACCGTGAAGGTTGACCCTGGGAACACTGGTCTCCGCAGTGGAGGCCTTCGTCTGCTGGACGCATCTGGCAAGCGTTTCGTGGTGCTTACCTGGATTCCCTGATTAATGTAGATGTAAAGATTGTATCAAGGCTCCCGGCTGCTGGACTTCAAGATGTAATCACAAAATCAATCCACATAGACTAACCGGGCATAGACTCACTAAGAAGACATCCCTCGATGTCAGGCACTTAATTAAGGCACTCAGGCCCCTGCTCCTGATTGATTCTTTTCTTTCCCTAACAGGTGATGCTGTTCCTCTGGGTGGACACGCCATTCTCCACTGGTGACAACACGGCATTCAGAGCCTTGCAGTTTGCAGGACGACCACAAGGGGGCGCCTGCGCATTACCCTGTTCCCCAGGGACTGGCTCAGGGACCAGCAAGATTCCTGTTCCAAGTTCCCAGCGAGCTTCAAGCATCTGCTCATCCGAGCTTCAAGAGGTTGCAGTCTGCTGAGCCCCATGGTTCTCTCTCAGCTCCAGGCATCCTGTGAGGACAATTAGAGACTCCTCCCATCCCCTCTCTTCCTTCTTTTAAGGCACCTTAGTGCATGGTTGAGAAGAGGGCCTGCCTGACCCCTGGGCAACCGGCCTGCTGCTCTGGCCTGAGCGTCTGGGAGTGCCAGCCAGGTCGGCTCACTTGACAAAGACGTCAGAAATGGAGGTTATTAGCAGAGTAAGCACAGTCTGGGCTGCACTGCCTGTGCTTGACAGGCTGGGCTCACCTGGCGTGATCTTTGCACTTTATCCTTTAATACCTCCAACACTGGCCAGGCATCATGCTGGAGATACAGGTCCTAATCTGTGAAACACTTCCTGCTTCTTTGGGAATGCCCTGACACTCCTTCAGAGCCAATGCACAGCCGCCTGCCGAGGGTGGGGGGAGGTTCTTCCTGCAGCTGAGAGCTAGGGGGCGGAGGCCAGCGCCTGGCTTTGAGGGTGTATCCGCGGGTGCCCCAGGCAAGTCCACGCTAGCCACACCCAACTCCCCGCCCCCTTGCTCACTGCTCAGCCCTTTTTTGGCCGCTGGTCTTGACCGTGAAGGTTGACCCTGGGAACACTGGTCTCCGCAGTGGAGGCCTTCGTCTGCTGGACGCATCTGGCAAGCGTTTCGTGGTGCTTACCTGGATTCCCTGATTAATGTAGATGTAAAGATTGTATCAAGGCTCCCGGCTGCTGGACTTCAAGATGTAATCACAAAATCAATCCACATAGACTAACCGGGCATAGACTCACTAAGAAGACATCCCTCGATGTCAGGCACTTAATTAAGGCACTCGGGCTCCCCTGCTCCTGATTGATTCTTTTCTTTCCCTAACAGGTGATGCTGTTCCTCTGGGTGGACACGCCATTCTCCACTGGTGACAACACGGCATTCAGAGCCTTGCAGTTTGCAGGACGACCACAAGGGGGCGCCTGCGCATTACCCTGTTCCCCAGGGACTGGCTCAGGGACCAGCAAGATTCCTGTTCCAAGTTCCCAGCGAGCTTCAAGCATCTGCTCATCCGAGCTTCAAGAGGTTGCAGTCTGCTGAGCCCCATGGTTCTCTCTCAGCTCCAGGCATCCTGTGAGGACAATTAGAGACTCCTCCCATCCCCTCTCTCTTCCTTCTTTTAAGGCACCTTAGTGCATGGTTGAGAAGAGGGCCTGCCTGACCCCTGGGCAACCGGCCTGCTGCTCTGGCCTGAGCGTCTGGGAGTGCCAGCCAGGTCGGCTCACTTGACAAAGACGTCAGAAATGGAGGTTATTAGCAGAGTAAGCACAGTCTGGGCTGCACTGCCTGTGCTTGACAGGCTGGGCTCACCTGGCGTGATCTTTGCACTTTATCCTTTAATACCTCCAACACTGGCCAGGCATCATGCTGGAGATACAAGTGTCGTGCTTTAGTGATTACAGACGAGGGAGGGAAGAACGTGGATGGGCCTATAACACAGGGTGCCTGGGCAAGAGCTGGGGCAAGGCTTTCAGAACAGGCCTCCATCTGGTCTGCTTCAGTCCTGGAGGATGAGTCACCTGACCGGTCCCCTAGGCTTCTGGGCCAGAACCCTCACCAGCACCGCAGGTGCAGAAGGGCATTCCCACTCCCCTGGAGCGACCGGGGGCAGGCAGGCTCCAGGGAAGGTCAGACATTCGTCCAGTCCAGCGCTTCTGGAGCACGGACTGCGTGCTGGGCACGAGGGCGAGGCACGACAGACCAGGCTGAACCGGTAGGCTGCGCCACCCAGGGAGGCTTCCCTGCTGCTGGTACCCAGGCTGGACACCACGATCGTGACGCCAACAGTCAAGCAGAAGCCACCGTGTCCTGGGTGCAAGAGAAGCAACCCTGGAAGACCTCTCTGCTGAACTCACGTCTTTACTGAGCTGCCGAGAAGATGATGTCTTTGAAACAACTGACCGGTGCTTTGGAGTGGGAAGCAAAGATAATGAGTCACTCACTGGAGTTTTCCCATGTCCCCATGCCTCCTCACAAAGGAGACTCAGCCAGTGTGACCAAAATACCTCCGTCTCCAGCAAAGACGTCTTCCCTCCTGCCTCTGTCCGATTCTTCTCTTCTTCCTCTCTGGGTCCAGCCATTGGCCAGGAATTCTGGGGGACTGTCTCTGCTGGGCTGGCGTCTTTTTTTCTTTTAAACATATTTATTATTTATGTGTTTGTGCTGGGTCTTTGTTGCAGCATGTGGGATCCTGTTTTCTTCTTTTTAGTTGCGGCATTTGGCATGTGGGACCTTAACTGTGGTATACTAGATCTGTGATTGCATGTGGGATCTAGTTCCCTGAGCAGAGATCAAACTCGGGCCTCCTGCACTGGAAGCCCGGAGTCTCAACCCCTGGGCCACGAGGGACGTCCGTCACCAGACTTAGTCTCATCCACAAATGCAGCGGTCTAAGAAATACAAATTAATTTTTTTCTATAACTTTATTTTCGACCTGATAGTCAGAAACATATATTCCCCTTACTCCATGTTTCATCCCCACTTCCCCAGGGTGGTGCTGAAGCTGCGTGAGTCCCACCGGAGAGGGCTCAGCCCCTGAGTCGTGAGTCCGTGGAGGCCCCGCTGAGCTGTGCGCTGAGCCCGTCCCCGTGGCCCCTCGGGGTCAGGGCTGTCTCCGCTGAGCAGAACCATAGCAGTGAGTTCCCACTGCTGCTCGTGTAGGGTCCGGCCCGGCCTGCAAACCCTCTCAGGACCGCGACTTCCAGGACCAACTCTGTCCAGGAAAATGGTCAGGGCAGCCCCCCTGGGACTCGACTTCTAGTCCTGGGGAATGCTTTTTTTAAAGACACTCGAGAGGGAAGTCCGTTTTCACCCTTGAGGATTTTTCCCTAGAGGGATTCCTGTACCTTGGGTTAGCTCTGGAGGCCCAGAGGATACCCTTCACGGGCTCGGGCTTTGGGAAACCAAGATGGATGCAGCTCTTCCTTCTGCTTTCCACATTATTATTATTATTTTTTTAAGATTTATTTATTTTTGGCGGGGGTGGGGTGGGGAGGGAGGGGAGCAGGCGGGCCACTTCTATTGGGCTTTCATTTCTCCATTTTCATCCATCTTTGTTCTCTGGCTCCTGTGGGCCTCCCATCGCGGTGGTGTCTGTCGTTGCAGAGCACTGGCTCTGGGCACATGCGCTCCAGAGTTCCGGCTCGGTAATTGGACACATGGGTCCAGCCGCTCCACGGCACGTGGGATCTTCCCAGGCCAGGGCTCGAACCGGCGCCCCTTGCACTGCAAGGTGGTGTCCTTACCCACTGGACCACCAGGGGAAGCCCTCCACATTATTTTTAAAAGTGTTTATTTTCATCAACCTTATTCCCATTTTTGTTTTTAAGAGGCTGAAGAAGAACAGCTAAGGCCTCTTCCCTGGTGGTTCCTCCCCATTCAGAGGTCTGAGCAGTGGGAACTGCAGCTCCGTCTTCAGCGGCCAGCTGAGCACCCTGTCCTCACAAGGGAACCCCTGAGCAGGCATGAGGACTCCCGGGCCCCGAGACCCACCTGTGACCTCAGACAGAGCAGGAGGGGCGGGAGCTGGGGTAGGTTCATTCGCTCTGACACCCTCCTCGGTCCCAGCCCTTCCAGTGGGGGCCAGCTCCGCCTTTTCAGTCTCCCCCAGAGCTCCACAGAGGTGGAGAGCAGCCGGGGCCTCCGTGGGTGTTCACAGGTGATGGTGACAGGCTTGTGCTTAACATCCCCGGGCAGCGTCCACTCTATCAGCTGAGCTCAGGGTGCTCCCTGGTGGCTGCCCGGATGGCCGTGTCCACGCGGCACGGGGGCAAGGCTGCGCTGTGCGCGGCAGTGGGGCTGGCGATCCTCAGAGCTCCCGGTGGAGGCTGCTGGAGTCACCAGAAGCCGGGGCTCCCGGAAGCTGGGCCAGGTCAGAGCAGCTCGCTGGCCAGTCCTCGTGGAGGACGTGGCCCTGACACCAGCCAGGCCTCCCATGGCAACAGTGGCAGCGCGGTCGGCAGAAGCTCCTCCCAGGCTCTCTTCAGGGCCGCAATGTATCAGGAGAAGCCGTCGTGTCTCCGCAGATGCACCGTTCCATTCGAAGTCAAGGTGGGTGTCTCTTGGGTGGGTGCCTGCATGAGGAGTCTGAGGACGTTTCGCTCCTTCATTTGCAGGGCATCAAGGGCTCCCGACACCTCGAAAGTTTCCCTTTAAGTTACCTTGGGAACCCGGAACAGGGCTGCACCACTTCCTCTCTGGGTGGGAAGGCACTGTCACCACCTACACCCCAGGCCACATGGGTCCAGCCGCTCCACGGCACGTGGGATCTTCCCAGGCCAGGGCTCGAACCGGCGCCCCTTGCACTGCAAGGTGGTGTCCTTACCCACTGGACCACCAGGGGAAGCCCTCCACATTATTTTTAAAAGTGTTTATTTTCATCAACCTTATTCCCATTTTTGTTTTTAAGAGGCTGAAGAAGAACAGCTAAGGCCTCTTCCCTGGTGGTTCCTCCCCATTCAGAGGTCTGAGCAGTGGGAACTGCAGCTCCGTCTTCAGCGGCCAGCTGAGCACCCTGTCCTCACAAGGGAACCCCTGAGCAGGCATGAGGACTCCCGGGCCCCGAGACCCACCTGTGACCTCAGACAGAGCAGGAGGGGCGGGAGCTGGGGTAGGTTCATTCGCTCTGACACCCTCCTCGGTCCCAGCCCTTCCAGTGGGGGCCAGCTCCGCCTTTTCAGTCTCCCCCAGAGCTCCACAGAGGTGGAGAGCAGCCGGGGCCTCCGTGGGTGTTCACAGGTGATGGTGACAGGCTTGTGCTTAACATCCCCGGGCAGCGTCCACTCTATCAGCTGAGCTCAGGGTGCTCCCTGGTGGCTGCCCGGATGGCCGTGTCCACGCGCACGGGGGCAAGGCTGCGCTGTGCGCGGCAGTGGGGCTGGCGATCCTCAGAGCTCCCGGTGGAGGCTGCTGGAGTCACCAGAAGCCGGGGCTCCCGGAAGCTGGGCCAGGTCAGAGCAGCTCGCTGGCCAGTCCTCGTGGAGGACGTGGCCCTGACACCAGCCAGGCCTCCCATGGCAACAGTGGCAGCGCGGTCGGCAGAAGCTCCTCCCAGGCTCTCTTCAGGGCCGCAATGTATCAGGAGAAGCCGTCGTGTCTCCGCAGATGCACCGTTCCATTCGAAGTCAAGGTGGGTGTCTCTTGGGTGGGTGCCTGCATGAGGAGTCTGAGGACGTTTCGCTCCTTCATTTGCAGGGCATCAAGGGCTCCCGACACCTCGAAAGTTTCCCTTTAAGTTACCTTGGGAACCCGGAACAGGGCTGCACCACTTCCTCTCTGGGTGGGAAGGCACTGTCACCACCTACACCCCCAGGCCATGCAGAATGAGGGAAGACAAGGGACAGAGAAGGATTACCAGCAGAGAGATCAGTCAATACCTCAGAAATGTTATTCTAGTAACAGAAATGTTATTCTCTGTCCCTAATAGAAGACCTCAGTCCTCTTCTGAGGCCGCAAAGAGATGGATGCGATGTAGCTTGTTGGAAAAAAACACTGAATCTGTGCCACTGCCCGCTGATTCCTTACCAGCCCCAACTTGGCCACACATCTCTGGGTCAGTCAACCGCCGCCCCTCCCCAGGCTGCTGCCCCTTGGGAACATAACTGGGTAAGTGGGTCATACCTCCCGGGAAGGGGGCTTGGGTTATTAGAATCTAGGCCACCAAAGACAAAAGGCACCGGCAGGCCTGCCCTCAAGGAGTGTATGGTACAGGAGGAAAAGCCGCAGAACAGGGAATCCCAAGTAGGAGGAAGAGCTCCGATCTGCAGAGGCACCATTCGAGTTGACAGGCAGAACTTTCTGCAGCTGGGGACGGACTTATTAAGAGAGAGTGATAGTTCAACAGCGATACGGGTCACCACGACCAAGAAGAACTAACACCTCTAGTGCTCTCTAGGTAATGTCCCAGACCATGGGATGTGCTACTATCTTATCACTCCAAATGAGGCTGCAAGGAGTATGATTACCCCCAGTCAAAGTGAGAAAGCCTTACCAAGTTTCAAGAATTTCTCCAGGGTCTTGGAGCTGATAGCCAGAGAGAGGGGTCGGGGTCAGGCTGAAGGGTTCCAGGCCTGGCTCCTAACCAGGGCGCCACATGGCGTGACCAGGTAAAGGGGTTGTTCCTTAAGAGTCCTCACTGCCTTGCTGTGAACAACTGGGGGACACGTGCCCACCCGTGGCTCTGGAGCATGTGCGGGCACAGGGCACCCATGGCCTCCCGTCAGTGTCACCGGCCGGCTGACTGCCTAAGCCTCCACCTTCACACTGTGGCCGTGAAATGCTACCTCGGAGCTCCAGTCTAACTCCACAACGTGCTGCTGAACATCTAGAGAAGGTGAGAATGAGAGCGGGATGCAAAGATAAACAAGACGTGACCCCTCGTCTTGGGACAGTTCTGGCTTTGTATGGGGAGAAGGAAGAGAGAGGAACAGAAAAACCATCAGCCCCAGCTCCAGGCCACAGGGCAGGGAGTGAGCCCTCGGGGCTCCAGGCCAGGCTGCCAAGCACCCGAGACCCACGGAGCCTCTGCCAGGCTTGGTATGGGGCTGACTTCTCTCGTGAGCACAGCAGGAAGTGTGCCTGAGACCCGTGAGATTTTCTGGGGCCCCCAAACTATTTTTACTTTTCTTTTAAAGCAGAAAAGAATAAAACACAATAATAACGAACCTAGCTTGCATTACGTTTGTCCTATGCCAACACAAGCATAAACAACATTATGTACTTAGCTATTGTCACAGACGAAGGAGCCCAGGAAAGCACCTGGGCCCACAACCACCCTCCCTTAGTTCTACTGTGATGGCCAAGCCCCAGCCAGTCATGCAGCCTGGACATTACGAGCTACAGAGAACTGTGCTTGGCTTTGAAGTGAGTGCTCTGAAACTTGTGATACTGTTTTATCGTCGGTCTCAAAAGGAGAGTCAACATCTCAAGGTCCAAATGTGAGGGGGAAATGACTTTAGAACCATAAAAAACTTGCCTTGCACACGTTCTAGTGAGAAGCTCCAAGTTTCCAGGTAATGTCCCAGACCATGGGATGTGCTACTATCTTATCACTCCAAATGAGGCTGCAAGGAGTATGATTACCCCCAGTCAAAGTGAGAAAGCCTTACCAAGTTTCAAGAATTTCTCCAGGGTCTTGGAGCTGATAGCCAGAGGGGTCGGGGTCAGGCTGAAGGGTTCCAGGCCTGGCTCCTAACCAGGGCGCCACATGGCGTGACCAGGTAAAGGGGTTGTTCCTTAAGAGTCCTCACTGCCTTGCTGTGAACAACTGGGGGACACGTGCCCACCCGTGGCTCTGGAGCATGTGCGGGCACAGGGCACCCATGGCCTCCCGTCAGTGTCACCGGCCGGCTGACTGCCTAAGCCTCCACCTTCACACTGTGGCCGTGAAATGCTACCTCGGAGCTCCAGTCTAACTCCACAACGTGCTGCTGAACATCTAGAGAAGGTGAGAATGAGAGCGGGATGCAAAGATAAACAAGACGTGACCCCTCGTCTTGGGACAGTTCTGGCTTTGTATGGGGAGAAGGAAGAGAGAGGAACAGAAAAACCATCAGCCCCAGCTCCAGGCCACAGGGCAGGGAGTGAGCCCTCGGGGCTCCAGGCCAGGCTGCCAAGCACCCGAGACCCACGGAGCCTCTGCCAGGCTTGGTATGGGGCTGACTTCTCTCGTGAGCACAGCAGGAAGTGTGCCTGAGACCCGTGAGATTTTCTGGGGCCCCCAAACTATTTTTACTTTTCTTTTAAAGCAGAAAAGAATAAAACACAATAATAACGAACCTAGCTTGCATTACGTTTGTCCTATGCCAACACAAGCATAAACAACATTATGTACTTAGCTATTGTCACAGACGAAGGAGCCCAGGAAAGCACCTGGGCCCACAACCACCCTCCCTTAGTTCTACTGTGATGGCCAAGCCCCAGCCAGTCATGCAGCCTGGACATTACGAGCTACAGAGAACTGTGCTTGGCTTTGAAGTGAGTGCTCTGAAACTTGTGATACTGTTTTATCGTCGGTCTCAAAAGGAGAGTCAACATCTCAAGGTCCAAATGTGAGGGGGAAATGACTTTAGAACCATAAAGCTTGCCTTTATAAGACCAAGGAAAGAAGATCTAATACCAGCATCCCTTCCATGCACCCCAACAGCATCACAGGGATCCCAAGAATTAGTAAGAGTCAGTTGCTAAGAAAGCAGCAGCCAGGATATAAAGCATCAAAAGCCACACTCGAGAAACAAGTGCACAGGAAGGCTGCACCATCTCACCTGCAGAAACCTAACCGCTTACCGGTGGGGCCAGCAGGCAGGCCCCCTAGCCCATGACAGCTGCTGGCTGGGGAGGCAGGCTCTTGTTACCAGCGCCACCCTGAAAAGGCTGGGGGCATCAGAGGAGTTGCCAAAGCTAGAGCCTAGAGCACACCAGAGGGGTGGAGAGTGGCCTGCAGGCGTCTCCAGGCTGCTGGTCCCAGAGGTGGCTAGAAGGACAGGGCGGTCAGTGGAGCCAACACCTGGGGCCCAGTCCAGCTCCCCCAACCTCTTGAAGGATGGCCTCAAGTTTAAGCTTCTTCCCAAACCACTGGAGGGACTTGGAATGAGGCTGAGGGCAGCTTAGACAACACCAAGAGGGCTAAGATCAGATGATGACTCATGCTTGCAAATGCTGACCGAGTCTACCTCCTTCCTACCTGAAGGGCAAAGTGACACTTCTCGCCCTTTCCTCAAATAAATCTTCCATGCGCGGTGTTCTCTGAGGACCTCAAGGCCTGTCAAGGACTTGGCCCTGAGCTCATTGAAACCACAGTAATTGCCAAGTTTTGCAGATGTTTGCACTGACTGCTTTATGTTTTGCAATATTCCACAGCAGGTCCCAAGTGACACGCGTCCATTCACGGAGTTAATGCTTAATAAGCATGATCTACATAGGGTGACAGCGTCAACAGACGAGGAGAGGGAAGACCGCCTCTGACGGGTGCGGACAAGCAAAATCAGTCAACGACGCTCAGCTGTGCCCCACAGACTGAGGTGCAGGAAAGGGAACCTGTATAGTGAGGCTGGGGTCGGGGAGGAGGACGTTGCCAGTGCTTGCTTCTGGACATGGGTGTGCTTCTTTGTCTCAGAAGTGACATGAGATCCCACCTGGGCTTGGGATGCTCGTGCCAAACCTGGTTTGAGATGAGCGTACAGGTGAGTCCTGCTGTGGAGCTCCACCCGGAGTGCGCGCTGGTGTGCTCTGCCTGAAATGCATGTGGATGAGCTGCACCTGTAACACAGATGAGCATACCCTCCTCTCTGTGACCTGCACCAGGTGAGCTCTCACAGAAACACGCCTTGACTCCACAGCCAAGGAGGGGCTGCTTCCCAGGGCCAGGGAAGTTTAGTGAGCTCTGAAGGAAGCACCGTGGTCCCAAAGCTACAGGGATGAAATAGCCAGTCCTACTCTTTAACTGGCCTTTGTCTATTATCTCATTTAATGTTCACAAAAATCCTGCAGGCACCAGTACCAGTATCCCTGAAAAAAGAGAGAGATGTTCAAGGATTTTCTTGAAGGTCAGTCAACAGTTTAGTGGCAGATCTGGGATTCCAAGACAGGTCTTTATTGCTTCCCAGCATTAGGACAAAATGCTAAATCTCCTTTATACACAAACACACATCATACTATATTGCATGTTTTGGGGCTTCTCAGGTGCTGCTAGTGATAAGGAACCCACCTGCCAGTGCAGGAGACACAGAGACGTGGGTTCAATCCCTGGGTCAGGAAGATTCCCTGCAAGAGGCATGGCAACCCACTCCAGAGTTCCTGCCTGGAGAATCCCAAGGGCAGAGAGCCTGCTGGGCTACAGTCCATGGGGCCGCACAGAGTTGGACACGACTGAAGTGACTCGGCACACACACACATGTGCTTTGCACACAGTCTATGTAATCCTCATCTCGATCCTGAGGCAGCGGTATTGTTCTCTCCTCTTAAACATGGCAAAATTAAGGCTCGGGGAGAGAGATCGTACAACAGACCCGAGGTCACAAGTATTTCACCACAGATGGGGGTTGTTTTTGCCAAGCCAGGGGCTTCTCAGCTACCAACCAGAGCAACCGCAGTTCAGGGGGCGGTTGGGAAAATGACAAGACTTCAGACAAAACAAGCTGAATTTTTAACAGTGCTTTTAAGGGCAAAGCCATTGTCTGGTGCACTGTGGTTTTTTCCTGCTAACAGACTGAATTCCATACAGGAATGGGAGCAACACCATAATCACACGGAAGGCCTGCAGATGTACGTCAGCTCATTTTATTAATTAAGCGGGCCTGGATGCTAATTCAGCTGCTGTGCACCAGAGCTCCCGGGAAATGCAGGCAGAGGCAGGACCTTCAGGGGGATTTATAGAAAATGCAGGTGGGACTTTCTGGAGAGGAGGAATGTGATTGCACAACCACGTTAGCACGGAACTCAGCTGCTTGAGTGATGTCCACGGGCCATGCTGTCCGCCAGCTGGAGGACTTGGGGACAGACACCGGGAGCACTTATCATAGCAGAAGAGCAGTTTTTCTTTAACTCAGGACCTACCCTCCTGGCTGGAACCCTAGCCCGCCTCAGTTCTCTGCACCTTCCCGGGGCTCCAGGAGACATGCCGCACCAGCTTCCTCCTGCCCCAGGTCCCCGCGGGGACTCCAGTCTCCAGGCCTGCAGAGCTGCGGAGGCCATGAGCGCCTGCCATCGCCTGCAGCTGGAGGAGGCCCTGGCTGACCCTCAGCTGCCCCGTCCCTGTCCCGCTCCAGAGACGGGCCTCAGGGGCAATTTTGTCTTTAACACGTGGCCTCCGCTGTTCCAGAGGTCACAGAAGCCCGCCCAGGGCTCACCGCGTCTTACGGACATTTTAATGAAACAGCTCTTCTATTTATTTGTGTTGCTGCCTCCAGGGCCTGGGGCCGTGACATCCATCCCTGAGTGGAGAGGCCCGGGCTCAGGGGGATAGCAGGCTTTCCGGCCAGTTGCTCAGCTCTCGACACTCACTTGCCTTCTCTGCTTCAATCCTGTATCCTTCCCTGGGTTTTCCTCAGGCGCGTCTGAATCCTGGGGTGACCGCCGTTTACCTTGCACCCTGCGGCACTCACTAAAAGTAAACAGGTTTTCCCTGAGCGCTGGCAGGTCCATCAGGAGAACAAAGGTCAGTGCAGTCATACGGAATCTGATTAACACCAAGCTGCAGAAACACCCCCGGAATAGATGCTTTCCCAGCTGGCCCTGCCCCTTGGACAGCGCAGCCATTCTAGCCGGTGCGGACTGAGCGGCTTTGCTCGGCTCACCCAGTGGCAGTGTGTCGACTACCCACATTTCAACTTAGGCCCTTCTATTGTTATTTTTTAAATTATACGTACTTTGAAAAGTGACGTCATCACTTGAATGATGTCATCACTTAAAAATGGATAGAAAAATAAGTTTTATTACATTGGAATAAAAAATGTTTTGTTTTTTTAAAAAGTCAGGTTTACAGAGGCATAATTTACATACAATGAATTTCATCCTCTTTGGTAGACAGTGCGGTGCTCAGTCAGTCGTGTCTGACTCTCTGTGACCCTGTGGACCATAGCCTGCCCGGCTCCTCTGTCCATGGGGTTTCCCAGGCAAGAATAAGGGAGTGGGCTGCCATGTCCTTCTCCAGGGGGTCTTCCTGACCCAGGAACCGAACCCGTGTCTTCTACAGGGGTAGGCTGGTTCTTTACCACGGAGCCACCAGGGAAGCCCCAACAAATATATACAGATGGGTAATCACCGCGGTCAAGTTTCTACTCTTCCCCCCCAAGTTTCCTGTGTCCCCTAGCAGTGAACGTGTCCCCCTGTAGACCCCCGGCGCCCCCCAAACACTGACTTTCTCTCCTTCTAGTCTTTCCTTTTCTAGACTGTCATGAAAATGGAGTCATACACTGTGCATAGTCCGTTGTTTCTGTTCTATCTCTGAGGGCACGGCGCCTTCCAGATTCACCGTGTGGCTGCAGGCACCGGCAGATCATTCCTTTTACTGCCGAGTTGCTGTTCCCCTATGTGGCTGCACTGCAGGCAGTACACCCCTTCCCGCAGAGGACTATTTAGGTTGTTTCCAGCTCTTCACTATTGAGAAGCAAGCTGCCATGCATATTTGCTTACAGGTCTTTGTGAAATCATGTTTTCATTTATTTGGGGGTACTTAACTCAGAGGGGGTCCGCCAGGCATTTGTTAAGTAGAAGTAGGAAGATTTTTGAAGAAGCAGGGAGATTAAGAATGCCATTGAGTAAGGAGTGAAACACCAAGGTGATGAACTTAAAGAAGCGTTGGTTCAGCGCCGGGCTCCATCCCACCTTCCGGGGTCTGCAGGTCAGTCCACAGCTTCGTGGGTCTAGACACAAAGGCTGGGGCAGATGCCTTCCATTATGTGAAAGCCCCACAACTCCTGCATGGGCGAGTGCTTAGGCTCACTGTGCTTCTGTTTCCTCTGCGGTAAAATGAGTGCTGGCCTACCTAGACTGTTGAGTGTGAAAAACGCCTGGCACAGTGCGGGTACTCAATAAACACTGCCTATTTAAAGTCCGGGGGGATCCAGGGTGGTAATCAGAACTAGCCTTTAAACTGAAAGATCATAGCAGAGGTGATTCGTCTTCCTTAAGAGCACTGATATTTTGAATCAAATACGGTCATCAGATGACGGGACAAAGACATTAATTCATTTAACTCATAGTGATGGAGCACCTGCTGAGTGCCGGGTGAGGCGAACAGGCCCAGTCCCCGTTGTTACGGAGCTTACAGTCCAGAAAGAGGCAGGCAGAAGGAAAGGAGAGTGCTGTATTTAAGGACAAATTCTAATGAGCACACAGGAAGCAGAGGCGGGGTGGGAATGTGCGCCACCAGCCCTGCTTGGCTTTCGGACAGTGCTTTCCAGCCCCTGTAGACCCCCGGCGCCCCCCAAACACTGACTTTCTCTCCTTCTAGTCTTTCCTTTTCTAGACTGTCATGAAAATGGAGTCATACACTGTGCATAGTCCGTTGTTTCTGTTCTATCTCTGAGGGCACGGCGCCTTCCAGATTCACCGTGTGGCTGCAGGCACCGGCAGATCATTCCTTTTACTGCCGAGTTGCTGTTCCCCTATGTGGCTGCACTGCAGGCAGTACACCCCTTCCCGCAGAGGACTATTTAGGTTGTTTCCAGCTCTTCACTATTGAGAAGCAAGCTGCCATGCATATTTGCTTACAGGTCTTTGTGAAATCATGTTTTCATTTATTTGGGGGTACTTAACTCAGAGGGGGTCCGCCAGGCATTTGTTAAGTAGAAGTAGGAAGATTTTTGAAGAAGCAGGGAGATTAAGAATGCCATTGAGTAAGGAGTGAAACACCAAGGTGATGAACTTAAAGAAGCGTTGGTTCAGCGCCGGGCTCCATCCCACCTTCCGGGGTCTGCAGGTCAGTCCACAGCTTCGTGGGTCTAGACACAAAGGCTGGGGCAGATGCCTTCCATTATGTGAAAGCCCCACAACTCCTGCATGGGCGAGTGCTTAGGCTCACTGTGCTTCTGTTTCCTCTGCGGTAAAATGAGTGCTGGCCTACCTAGACTGTTGAGTGTGAAAAACGCCTGGCACAGTGCGGGTACTCAATAAACACTGCCTATTTAAAGTCCGGGGGGATCCAGGGTGGTAATCAGAACTAGCCTTTAAACTGAAAGATCATAGCAGAGGTGATTCGTCTTCCTTAAGAGCACTGATATTTTGAATCAAATACGGTCATCAGATGACGGGACAAAGACATTAATTCATTTAACTCATAGTGATGGAGCACCTGCTGAGTGCCGGGTGAGGCGAACAGGCCCAGTCCCCGTTGTTACGGAGCTTACAGTCCAGAAAGAGGCAGGCAGAAGGAAAGGAGAGTGCTGTATTTAAGGACAAATTCTAATGAGCACACAGGAAGCAGAGGCGGGGTGGGGAATGTGCGGCCACCAGCCCTGCTTGGCTTTCGGACAGTGCTTTCCAGCTTCCAGTCCAGCTCAGTGGTGGATCCTGCAGAGGAGGAACCGGAGGCCAGCTCCTCCTCGTCGCCTTCATTCATTAATCAATAAGCATTTGCCTGCAGCCCTTTAGAACCCTGCATGGAGGACGCATACTGACTGGAATCTGACATTACTTCTCCTGCGGGGAGTTTACCACCTCGGGAGGGACGAGAGTGGGAGGAACCTACAGCAACAGCTCCTCTTTCCACTGGAACTGCTCGGATGAAAAGGCTCATGAAACTTTGATGAGACCATGAGAGAGGCAGCTGAGCACCGTTTCTGCGGGCCTAGATTCAGCAAAGCTGCACAGATTAGTGGCACCAGTGTGCTGTTCTGGGTGAATGGGATCCACGAACGAGGAGGGTCTTCTGGGGGAGGCGGCGGTCCATATAGAGAGGTGAAGCCCCTGGAGGAGGCAACACAAGACCCATGTCAGCCCCTCCCTGCAGCCGGATGGCGTTTGCCAGAGACTGCCAGAGGCAACGGAGAACGAGCAGCAGCACTGCTGTGCAGATAGGCACAGTGTCTCGGAAAACAACCGCTTCAGAAAACCAGAAAGCCGCTAATGTGCTGAGAAGCCAATCCCGAGGTGTGGGAGCTGACACCGTGTATGAGTCGCAGGGTCTGGCAGACTTGCCCTTCTCTTTGTCTAAGCCAGGCCCAGTCAGATGCGGTGACTGGACACACAGTAGTGCTCACATCTCCTGGATGTCCTACTCTGGACCTTACTTAGCCTTCACCTGGGCCTACCAGTGCCTTCAGAGTGGTAGCAAAAGGTGATTCGTCTTCCTTAAGAGCACTGATATTTTGAATCAAATACGGTCATCAGATGACGGGACAAAGACATTAATTCATTTAACTCATAGTGATGGAGCACCTGCTGAGTGCCGGGTGAGGCGAACAGGCCCAGTCCCCGTTGTTACGGAGCTTACAGTCCAGAAAGAGGCAGGCAGAAGGAAAGGAGAGTGCTGTATTTAAGGACAAATTCTAATGAGCACACAGGAAGCAGAGGCGGGGTGGGGAATGTGCGGCCACCAGCCCTGCTTGGCTTTCGGACAGTGCTTTCCAGCTTCCAGTCAAGATCAGTGGGGGGTCCGGCAGAGGGGGAAACCGGAGGCCAGCTCCTCCTCGTCGCCTTCATTCATTAATCAATAAGCATTTGCCTGCAGCCCTTTAGAACCCTGCATGGAGGACGCATACTGACTGGAATCTGACATTACTTCTCCTGCGGGGAGTTTACCACCTCGGGAGGGACGAGAGTGGGAGGAACCTACAGCAACAGCTCCTCTTTCCACTGGAACTGCTCGGATGAAAAGGCTCATGAAACTTTGATGAGACCATGAGAGAGGCAGCTGAGCACCGTTTCCGCGGGCCTAGATTCAGCAAAGCTGCACAGATTAGTGGCACCAGTGTGCTGTTCTGGGTGAATGGGATCCACGAACGAGGAGGGTCTTCTGGGGGAGGCGGCGGTCCATATAGAGAGGTGAAGCCCCTGGAGGAGGCAACACAAGACCCATGTCAGCCCCTCCCTGCAGCCGGATGGCGTTTGCCAGAGACTGCCAGAGGCAACGGAGAACGAGCAGCAGCACTGCTGTGCAGATAGGCACAGTGTCTCGGAAAACAACCGCTTCAGAAAACCAGAAAGCCGCTAATGTGCTGAGAAGCCAATCCCGAGGTGTGGGAGCTGACACCGTGTATGAGTCGCAGGGTCTGGCAGACTTGCCCTTCTCTTTGTCTAAGCCAGGCCCAGTCAGATGCGGTGACTGGACACACAGTAGTGCTCACATCTCCTGGATGTCCTACTCTGGACCTTACTTAGCCTTCACCTGGGCCTACCAGTGCCTTCAGAGTGGTAAACCCGATGTGCGGCCCTAGGAGGGATCCGGGATGCAGCTAGGAGTCCCAGTTATTCGGGCACATGTTCGTCCCCCACCCCAATCACGCAACACTGTGGGGCTATCCCTAGTCACCAGACAGGGTCGTGACATTCAGGCCTGATTGTTTTACCCCTTCCCCTGGTAGCACAGATTGGGCTTGGGGTGGCAAGTGACCCGAGCTGGGCCAGTCGGAGACTTTTTCTGGGCCTTGTTAATTTGCAGTCATGGGTGTGATGGCTTTATGGTGAACTACTGCCGTACACTGCATTTTCCAGAATTCCTTTTCCAGTCGGCTCTCAGATAGTGTGGGCTACAAAAGACATTCTCTTGCGAGTGTGGAGGACAGAAGGGAAGCAACTGCCATTTTGTAGCATCTACACAACTTCTCCCTGTTATTCAGTCAAACACTAACATGGGTGTTGCTGTGAAGGGGGCTTGCCCTTTGTACTTAAAGCCCTTGATCAACTGACTTCAGGTTAGGGAGACTGTCCTGGGTTGGCCTAACCTAATCAGTCAGAGGGAACCAAAAAAAAGCTTAAACCTTCCCTGGACAACAGCTTCCATCCATGCCTGTAGGTCCAGCCTGCTTGTGATTTTCCCTGTCTAAAGGCCTCTCTTTACAAACCCACAAGCTCCTGTGTCCATGGAATTTCCCTGGCAAGATTACTGGAGTGGGCTGCTATTTCCTTCTCTGGGGAATCTTCCTGACCCAGGGATGGAACCCCAGTCTCCTGCATTGCAGGCAGTCTCTTGCAATGTAGGCAGATTCTTCACCTGCTGAGCCACAGGGACGCACCCCGATGGGCTTAACCAGCCAATTCCTCATGATAAATCCATGTGCAGTGTGTGTGAATGTCCTCTTGTTTCTGCTCGCCTGGCTGAACCCTGACTGGTACGACAAAAGACAGGGCTTTGTGTTTGGGTTATTATCGCAGAGTCTGCTAGTTGTCCCATGCTTCTATTCTTTTCTCTCTTTATATGAGAATCCTTGAATTTTAGCTAACCAGAGGTTCAAAATCTAAAAGAGAAGTACTGACCCAAGAAAAAGAAGATTATAAAGCTGTAGAATGATTTCTGTGCTAATATTTGTAGCTAATATTAGTAGTTAAGAACTAGAACAACCCAATTATCCATCAGGCAGTGAACAAGTACATCTGTATAATGGAGTGTTACTCAGTAATAGAAAGGAACAACTACTAGGCACAAGACAGCACGGATGACTCTCAAAATCACTCAAAAGCTAAGTGAAAGGAGCCAGTCACAAAAAGCTACATATTTGCAAGAAACGTGTATCCAAAATATTTATATAATTCTTATGTCTCATAAATAAAGAGATGTGACCAAGTGAAAAAGTGGGCAAATAATCCTAGTAGACTTTTCTCCAAAGAAGATATGTAAACACCAATAAGCACATAAAAAGATGGCCAACATCACCAGTCATTAGGAAATGGAATCAAAACAACAATGAGATACTCTTTCATACACACTAGAATGACTAAAAGAGACAGACAGGAGCAAGTGTTGGCAAGGATGAGGGCACACTGAAAATGGACATTCTGGGACATGAGTAGCTGCTTCAAGGCAGAAAGAGGAAATGGAGCTACCAACAGAGACAGGGAGTAGTCAGAGGGAGCAGGTCCTTCAGATTCCAAGAGAAGAGGAACTCCAGAGGAGAAGTCCACGGACAGCTGCTTCAGGTGCTGTCTAGAGGTGAGGAAGGGTCCAGATTAATAAGCAAGGGCATGAAGCAGCCAAGTCATTGACGTCCCCAGGAGAGCCCCACTGACTGCAGCACAGCACTGTGTCTCGCAGAGTTGTGGAGGCCAGCGGGGAGAGAGGGAGAGCTTGAAGAGGTAGGTAGGACTGAGTGCTGCTCTTTAGAAAGACCTGAATTATTTCTGGGAACAAACAGCCTCCCCAGAGTGAGTGCAGTGGGAAAGGACCACGAGCCAGGAGGATGGTGTGGGCTGGATAAGGCGTAGGGTAGGGCCTGGGGGGGCTTTCCCCCCAAACTACACTCCTCCTCCTCTGGTAAGGATGTTAGAAAGTTTAGTTTCTCTGGCCTAAAGACCTGTTGGTGTGATAGTTACCTGATTTATTGGAGATATACCTCATTGGATATAAGCATGAAATGGTTTTACTCTTCCTAGTAACTTCCCCTTGATAAGGTCCATGTTGAATCCTCCTTTCTTACCAAAGGACAGGTCCCTTCCTCACATGATTCTAGCTAGGTTACATACATTTCCATCATTCTTGATTACTAAAATAGTTTAGATTTGGCACTTCAGATTCAGTCTTTCTCATGCAAAATGTCTTAATTCTTGAATGGGGGCTATCACTGGTCTAAGTGGAGAAGGGTTCTGATCTGGCTCTGAAGTTCCTCCTCTCCAGTAAGAGCCACCGCCACAGGAGCCGGAGGGAGGAGGGTCTCCAGTGGGAACTGTCACAGGGCTGTGCCCCGGGCCTCACGGGCCTCAGCTGGCTCTCTCTGCTCTGTGGGTGGCCTCCCCTGAGGTGGTCACCTCCACGCAGGCACTGATCACCTCTACCCTCAAGAATCATTCAGCCTCACCAGCCCCACCTGGCTCTAGATCTCGAAATGCCCCTGGCTCTTTTGCCTTCTTTACCCCTGAGCTCCTTCAGAGCACAGAATCCACTGGGACTCCTTTCACAACCTGTGAGGGCCATGAGCCTCATTTCGTAGACCAGGCTGGGCTTCCAAAGAAGCAGTGTTGCCAGATAAAATACAGGATGCCCAGGTAAACCTGAAAATCTCAGAAAAACAATCGATTGCTTTTCAGCAGAAGTATGTCCCACGCAATACTGGAGATATACTGAAAAATCATGCATCGTTTATCAGAAAGTCAGTTTTACCTGGGAATCCTACAGTTCTCTTTGCTCTTAATAAATCTGTCCACTATACTAAGTAAGAAGCTGATTGAGAAGGGGCGTGCATGCAGGTAGTTTGGGGATGGGTATTCTCAGGGTGGACACCCATCGGGAGTGAAGCCAGCAGAAATGGGCAGAGAAAAAAGTCCAGCCGTGAGGCAGTCACAGCAAAGACCTCAGCCAACCTTCCAGGGAACTCTGGAGCTGGGATGATTGTTGAAGTTACCCTACATTGAAAATGCGAGGATGTTAGAAAGTTTAGTTTCTCTGGCCTAAAGACCTGTTGGTGTGATAGTTACCTGATTTATTGGAGATATACCTCATTGGATATAAGCATGAAATGGTTTTACTCTTCCTAGTAACTTCCCCTTGATAAGGTCCATGTTGAATCCTCCTTTCTTACCAAAGGACAGGTCCCTTCCTCACATGATTCTAGCTAGGTTACATACATTTCCATCATTCTTGATTACTAAAATAGTTTAGATTTGGCACTTCAGATTCAGTCTTTCTCATGCAAAATGTCTTAATTCTTGAATGGGGGCTATCACTGGTCTAAGTGGAGAAGGGTTCTGATCTGGCTCTGAAGTTCCTCCTCTCCAGTAAGAGCCACCGCCACAGGAGCCGGAGGGAGGAGGGTCTCCAGTGGGAACTGTCACAGGGCTGTGCCCCGGGCCTCACGGGCCTCAGCTGGCTCTCTCTGCTCTGTGGGTGGCCTCCCCTGAGGTGGTCACCTCCACGCAGGCACTGATCACCTCTACCCTCAAGAATCATTCAGCCTCACCAGCCCCACCTGGCTCTAGATCTCGAAATGCCCCTGGCTCTTTTGCCTTCTTTACCCCTGAGCTCCTTCAGAGCACAGAATCCACTGGGACTCCTTTCACAACCTGTGAGGGCCATGAGCCTCATTTCGTAGACCAGGCTGGGCTTCCAAAGAAGCAGTGTTGCCAGATAAAATACAGGATGCCCAGGTAAACCTGAAAATCTCAGAAAAACAATCGATTGCTTTTCAGCAGAAGTATGTCCCACGCAATACTGGAGATATACTGAAAAATCATGCATCGTTTATCAGAAAGTCAGTTTTACCTGGGAATCCTACAGTTCTCTTTGCTATTAATAAATCTGTCCACTATACTAAGTAAGAAGCTGATTGAGAAGGGGACGTGCATGCAGGTAGTTTGGGGGATGGGTATTCTCAGGGTGGACACCCATCGGGGAGTGAAGCCAGCAGAAATGGGCAGAGAAAAAAGTCCAGCCGTGAGGCAGTCACAGCAAAGACCTCAGCCAACCTTCCAGGGAACTCTGGAGCTGGGATGATTGTTCGAAGTTACCCTACATTGAAGGGCTGGCTGGGGCTTTATTCTCCCAAAGTGACCAGTCACTGGCTCAGAAGGAGGCGTGACCATGGGCAAGGCTGGGCTCTTGGGCAGGAGAAAACCCAAGCCTGGGCGACTCAGCTGGGAGTTGGGAGCCAGCACTTTCAGCCTATATGCATGTCTTCTCCATCAAGTGGAAACCAGGTGCCCTGGAACGCATTCCACAAAGGGCCGACGTGGAGCAAACGGCAACTGGCGGCATACTATTCAAACTGTCCTGAGGACAAAGGGCAAGACGCCAAAGTGGGAAGAAATTGCAGTACACTTGTGACAAAAGCAATGATTCGGTTTCAGCATAACACACTTATCAGTCGCATCACGGGAATAAAATGTGGATGAGGACTTGGGTTCATTTCAGTTAAGAACGGGAAGGCTCAAGTGCGTGTGGGGCTTGGTACCTCCTCACACTGACCCCTGGGGCTCCAGCCGTGTCCGCTGCCTGCAGCAGAGGTCTGTGCCAAGCTCAGGATCCAGAAGAGAGCCTGGAAAGCCCAGTGGGCTCTCCCAGGCACTGCTCTTCTCTGGAAGTGTTGCCCTCTCCTGCCAGTGCTGGCCGCCCCTGCCCTGCATCCGCTCTCTTCTCCTCCCTCCCCCCGTGTCAGCCCAGCAGCCCACGCACGTCCTTGCCGCTCCCTGGCTCCCACCTCCCGGGCAGGATCTGCCTTCTGACACACTGGACACGATCTTGGCTTGGCTCTAGCGAAGGCTCCCAAGCAGGGCCTCCTCCTCCTCCGGTGTCCTGGGATGCCCCGCTTCGCTTCCTACCCCATCGCTGGCTCCACAGATTCAGCCACTCACACCCACGGCCACACCCAGGTCTTGTCATCACCGAGCTGTTCCTCAAAGACACCCACCCTCCATCAACCACTCACTGGCCGCAAGCCCTGATTTTCCGTCCCCTCCGTCCCGCCCTGCCTCCCCTGGCCTGAGTTCTCAGCCTGTGGCCCCAGGCCCCTCCCTAGACCACAACTCATTACTTCAGCCTTGCTCTCACCTCCACTTCCTCACCCCTTTTCCTCCCATGCCACCCCTCGGTCACCCCCTCTCCCTGGGCTGTTGGGGATGCGGGAGAAATGCCCACAGATCTCACTGCGGAGTCCGAGCCCCGGCGCTGCCTGCTCTCCGAACCCCTCTGCAGCCGCCTCCTCCTGAGAAGCTGCCCGTCACTCCTTCAAGAACTTATCTCATGCCTACAGGGCCCCCCGCCCAAGTGACCTCACCTGCTGTCTCAGAGAAAGCGTGGGGCCCTTGAAGGAGACCCCTCAGTCTCCTGCCACGCTCCCTCAAGCTCACCCACACCTTGGCCAGCCTCACCTCCTCCCTCTTGTCCCGGGGGACGAGGGGCTCTCTTTGTGACGTTTTGCCTTCCATTTGGGCTCCAAATCCTGTCTCCTCCACACTTTCAGTCTCCTGTTAATGATTTCCTGTCTCACCTAACTGCTTCCTTTCTGCTGGCCCTGTCTTCTCTGATGTACAGACCTACTCAAGACCCTCCATGGCTTTAAAAGAAATGCTCAATGGACCTTAAACTTACAAGAAGTGCCACCAGGTCTTTGTCCCATTGGCTTTCAAACTCTCTGAGAGAAGCAGCTATACTTCCAGGGGCCGTGCCCTCCCTCCACGATTCGGGTCTCAGAAACACGGCCCCTGTGACCGCCCCTTCCCAGCCACGTCTAGGCTCTGGGCCGCTTCCATCTCCGTCTCACTGGCCTCGCTCCAGCTCTCAGTTCTGTGGGCGGCTCTCCCCTGAGGCTCTTTTCTGGCTGCTCCTCCTCGGCTTCCTCCACTGCTGACAGACCAGCAGCACTGTCAAGGGTTCTCTGCTCCATCCTTTCCCCTCTCTGCTCCTGCTCACTCTTCCGGGGCTTATCCCAAGCAGGTCCCTGACTCCCAAAGTGTCAGCTGGAGAGTCCTCTCCTGGGAGCTCCAGCCCGGACACCCGGCTGCTTCCTAGACGGCCCGCCTCAGTATTCCAGGGAGAGGGGGGCTCCTCGACCCAGTGCTGCTTCGACCCACAGACCTTCTCCAGGCAGGTGCCCCTGGCTTCAGGGCCACACTGCCTTCTGCCAGTGGGCTCATAACCAGAAGCCTCGGGGCTGGATTTGACTCCTCCCTCCTTCTCCCTCTATATCTCGTCTGGAGAGAAAACTCACACACCAGACTGCGGGCCACCACTGGAGGCCACACAAGACGATGGTTCAAGTTCCCCAAGCACTACTCTCACACTGGGACTCACACCTGAGCAGTCACTGCAGTGGCTGCCATTCCTTCCCTCTTCCCCTCACGTGTTCATCCAGTCACGGCGGGCCACAGCCGAGCACCTTCCACAGCTGGCGCTGTGCTTAGCCGGGGGTCTCCTGCCACGCTCCCTCAAGCTCACCCACACCTTGGCCAGCCTCACCTCCTCCCTCTTGTCCCGGGGGACGAGGGGCTCTCTTTGTGACGTTTTGCCTTCCATTTGGGCTCCAAATCCTGTCTCCTCCACACTTTCAGTCTCCTGTTAATGATTTCCTGTCTCACCTAACTGCTTCCTTTCTGCTGGCCCTGTCTTCTCTGATGTACAGACCTACTCAAGACCCTCCATGGCTTTAAAAGAAATGCTCAATGGACCTTAAACTTACAAGAAGTGCCACCAGGTCTTTGTCCCATTGGCTTTCAAACTCTCTGAGAGAAGCAGCTATACTTCCAGGGGCCGTGCCCTCCCTCCACGATTCGGGTCTCAGAAACACGGCCCCTGTGACCGCCCCTTCCCAGCCACGTCTAGGCTCTGGGCCGCTTCCATCTCCGTCTCACTGGCCTCGCTCCAGCTCTCAGTTCTGTGGGCGGCTCTCCCCTGAGGCTCTTTTCTGGCTGCTCCTCCTCGGCTTCCTCCACTGCTGACAGACCAGCAGCACTGTCAAGGGTTCTCTGCTCCATCCTTTCCCCTCTCTGCTCCTGCTCACTCTTCCGGGGCTTATCCCAAGCAGGTCCCTGACTCCCAAAGTGTCAGCTGGAGAGTCCTCTCCTGGGAGCTCCAGCCCGGACACCCGGCTGCTTCCTAGACGGCCCGCCTCAGTATTCCAGGGAGAGGGGGGCTCCTCGACCCAGTGCTGCTTCGACCCACAGACCTTCTCCAGGCAGGTGCCCCTGGCTTCAGGGCCACACTGCCTTCTGCCAGTGGGCTCATAACCAGAAGCCTCGGGGCTGGATTTGACTCCTCCCTCCTTCTCCCTCTATATCTCGTCTGGAGAGAAAACTCACACACCAGACTGCGGGCCACCACTGGAGGCCACACAAGACGATGGTTCAAGTTCCCCAAGCACTACTCTCACACTGGGACTCACACCTGAGCAGTCACTGCAGTGGCTGCCATTCCTTCCCTCTTCCCCTCACGTGTTCATCCAGTCACGGCGGGCCACAGCCGAGCACCTTCCACAGCTGGCGCTGTGCTTAGCCTGGGATGTGCTCTCAGGGTCCCCCTGGCCAAGGGCAGAGGGGCCTGCAACCACGACGGCTGCCTGCGTGGACGAGCACAAAGGTGCTCCACAGATGCAGACGAGGGAGCCACACCAAGGATAGTGCCATTTGTGCCTTATCTTTAGAGAAACGTCTATGAAAATCCTCTCTCAATTATTTGTCTTGTATGTGTGTATAAGCGCTGTCGTGTCCAACTCTTTGAGACCCCATGGACTGTAGCCCACCAGGCTTCTCTGTCCATGGGATGTTCCAGGCAAGAATACTGGAATGGGTTGCCATTTACCTCTTCAGAGTATCTTCCTAACCCAGGGATCAAACCCATGTCTCCTGCACTGCAGACAAACTCTTTACTGCTCATCTGCTGGGGAAGTCCATTTAAACTGGCTTGTCTTTTTATTTTTGAGTTGTAAGGGTTATCTTTATATTCTGAATATAAATACTTTGTTAGATATACAGTATACAAATACTATCTCCCATTCTGTGGGCTGTCTTTTTACTCTCTTGAGTGTATTATTTGCAGCACAAAAGTTTTGAGTATTGATACAGTCACAGTTGGGCCTCCCAGGTGGTTGCTAGGGTTAAAGAACCTGCCTGCCACTGCAGGAGATGTAAGAGACATGGGTTTGATTCCTAAATTGGAAGATGGACGCTGAACCATTGGATCAGCAGGGAAGTCCTCAAGATTTTCTTTACTGTACAAGTTAGGGGGTCCATCCTCATCCTTCCCCCTTTTTAAGTGCCTCAGCACCTTTGTTGAAAATCAATTGACTATACATGTGTGGATTTACACCTGGACAAAAATTATATCCCATTGGTCTTGATTCTTGGTATTGATTATTTTATGTTTGTATTAAGTTTTAAAGTTTGGAAGCATGAGTCCTACAAGGTTTTTTGTTATTTTTCAAGATTGATTTGACTGTTCTGGGTAGCCTGAATTTTCATATGAATTTTAGGATCAGCCTGTCACTTTCAGCAAAGTAGCTAGCAGGTCCTAGAAGACAATATAGGAGAAAACCTATCTAACCTTGAATATTTTCATGACTTTCTAGGTACAACACCAAAGGTATGATACATTAAATAAATAATTGATAAGCTAGACTTCATTAAAATTAAATACCTCTGCTCTGCTAAAAACAAACGTCAAGAGAATGAGAAGACAAGCACAGGCTGGGAGAAAATATTTGCAAAAGACACATAGGATGAAGGACATTTATTCAGAATATCTGAAGAACTCTTAAAACTCAACAATGAAAGAACAAATAACCTGATTTAAAAATGAGCCAAAGACCTTAACAGACACCTCACCAAAAAAGACACGCAGACAGCAAATGAGCACCTGCAAAGAAGCTTCACCTTCTATGTCAACAGAGAAACGCAAACTAAAGCCACCACGAGATACTGCGCCACGTCTGTAAGAATGACCATAATCCAGAACACTGGCACCACCAAACGCCGGTGAGGACGTGGAGCTACAGGAACTTGTGTTCATTGCTGATGGAAGTGAAAGATGCTACAGAGACTTTGGAAGGCAGTTTGGCAGTTTCTTACAAAACTAAACCTATCCCTCCGATATGATCCAGCAATTGTTCTCCCTGATATGGTTCCAAAGGAGGTGGACAGAAGCCTCCATAAGGATGTTTGTAGCAGCTTTATTAAGAAGGGCCAAAACCTGGCCGCAACCCAAGTGTCCTTCAGCAGGTGAATGAAATATCAGCTGTCAAACATTCAGATAACACAGTATTATCCCTTGCTAAAAAGAAAGGGGCTGTCAGGCCATGAAAAGACTCAGAGGAACTTTAAATGCATATTACTCAGCGAAAGAAGACAATCTGAAAAGGCTTCCTGCTGCACGATTTCATGGAAAAGGCAAAACTCTGCAGACAATAAACAGATTGGTGATAGATAGGGGTTGGAGGAATGAGGCTGGGAAGGCGTGAGCAGGTGGAGCACAGAGGAGTTTTGGGGCAGTGGAAGTTGTATGAGTCCTAAAAAAAAGGGGGCATGAGTCCTACAAGGTTTTTTGTTATTTTTCAAGATTGATTTGACTGTTCTGGGTAGCCTGAATTTTCATATGAATTTTAGGATCAGCCTGTCACTTTCAGCAAAGTAGCTAGCAGGTCCTAGAAGACAATATAGGAGAAAACCTATCTAACCTTGAATATTTTCATGACTTTCTAGGTACAACACCAAAGGTATGATACATTAAATAAATAATTGATAAGCTAGACTTCATTAAAATTAAATACCTCTGCTCTGCTAAAAACAAACGTCAAGAGAATGAGAAGACAAGCACAGGCTGGGAGAAAATATTTGCAAAAGACACATAGGATGAAGGACATTTATTCAGAATATCTGAAGAACTCTTAAAACTCAACAATGAAAGAACAAATAACCTGATTTAAAAATGAGCCAAAGACCTTAACAGACACCTCACCAAAAAAGACACGCAGACAGCAAATGAGCACCTGCAAAGAAGCTTCACCTTCTATGTCAACAGAGAAACGCAAACTAAAGCCACCACGAGATACTGCGCCACGTCTGTAAGAATGACCATAATCCAGAACACTGGCACCACCAAACGCCGGTGAGGACGTGGAGCTACAGGAACTTGTGTTCATTGCTGATGGAAGTGAAAGATGCTACAGAGACTTTGGAAGGCAGTTTGGCAGTTTCTTACAAAACTAAACCTATCCCTCCGATATGATCCAGCAATTGTTCTCCCTGATATGGTTCCAAAGGAGGTGGACAGAAGCCTCCATAAGGATGTTTGT
Organism: Tragulus kanchil; assembly: GCA_022376925.1. Taxonomy (NCBI): domain Eukaryota; kingdom Metazoa; phylum Chordata; class Mammalia; order Artiodactyla; family Tragulidae; genus Tragulus; species Tragulus kanchil. The sequence goes on along the minus strand of JAIOJX010000003.1, from coordinate 66,248,444 downwards.
AGCAGCTTTATTAAGAAGGGCCAAAACCTGGCCGCAACCCAAGTGTCCTTCAGCAGGTGAATGAAATATCAGCTGTCAAACATTCAGATAACACAGTATTATCCCTTGCTAAAAAGAAAGGGGCTGTCAGGCCATGAAAAGACTCAGAGGAACTTTAAATGCATATTACTCAGCGAAAGAAGACAATCTGAAAAGGCTTCCTGCTGCACGATTTCATGGAAAAGGCAAAACTCTGCAGACAATAAACAGATTGGTGATAGATAGGGGTTGGAGGAATGAGGCTGGGAAGGCGTGAGCAGGTGGAGCACAGAGGAGTTTTGGGGCAGTGGAAGTTGTATGATACTATAATGGTGAATACGTGACATCACCCATCTGTCCAAATCCACAGAATGTAGAACATCAAGACGACACTATGAGGTAAATTGCAGATGGAGTGATTATGATGTGTCAGTGCAGGGTCACCAGTTACAACAAAAGCACTGCTCAGGCGAGGAATGTTGCCAATGTAAGAGGCTACGTATGGGGGAAGGGCAGAGAATATATGGACATTTTCTGTACCTTCATTTAGATTTTGCTGCAAATCTAAAACTTCTCTAAAAAATAAAAATAAATAAAAAAGAAGCCATGAGGAATTCGGTAGATATTACACTGAAATTGTACCTCAGTTTACAGAGTATTACCATCTTAATGTCAAGCCTCCTAATTCATAAATAAGAATCCTTCTGTTGATTTAAATATTAATTTTTTCAACACTGTTTTGTAGTTTTCAGTGTATATGTATCACACCATCTCATTAAATGTGTACCTAAATACACTATTATAAGTGAAATTGTTTTCTTAATTTCATTTTCAGATTGTCCATTGCTGGTATATAAAAACACACCTGGTTTTTGTATACTGAATCTTTTTATGATGTAAGACTGTCAGATTTTTTCAAATGTTTTGTCTGTGTCTATTAAAATGATTATGTGGTTTCTGTTCTTTATTATATGGCTTTTTATATAATCTGATTGATTGTTATATGTTGAGCCAACCTAGCAGCCTCAGAATAAGCCTCACTTGGCCATGGCATCCAATTATGTATCTTGCTGGGCTTGGTTTACTAGTGCTTTGCTAGGATTTTTATATCTGTATTCATAAGGAATATGGTCTTAAATTTTAACTTGTGATGTCTTTGGCTGGTTTTGGTATTAGGATAATTCTGTGGCATTCTTGACAAAAATGCATAACTAACTCAATGATAAAGTTACATCAGCCGTACCTAAATTGAGAATGATTGTATAAAACAACTTGCCAGTATTTTTCAAAAGCGTGAAGGCCAGGAAAGACAAAGGAAGCCAGAAAGAAACTGGTTCACAGTAGACTACCTGACATACCAACCACAGGCGACGTATGAGAGCGATCTGGAAGCCGACGCAGGAATGCCGTGAGCGAGGACAGTCACTGCAGTCTGAAGTGGGTATGCAGATTAGACACCAACACAGAATCAGTGCTGTTTTCCTGATTTTGATAACAGCTGTTTATGAAGGATGTCAACATTTGGGGAATTCTTTGTATCATTGTCAGCAACTTTCTAATGTCTGAAATTATTATAAAATGAAAGAGTTAAAAATTAGTTTTAAAAATGTAAGTCTGTATGTCTATGTGGCTTCCTTGGTTCAGTGAGGGAAAGAATGTGTTCGAGAGCCAGAGAAGCAGGAACATCAAGGCCGGAGTTCAGTATTTCTCGCAACTGCAAGGGCAGAGGGTGGTTGGAACACAAAGTATGGGAAAGGGGATGGGACCCCTGGAGGTGAGGACGCCCTGGTTTAAAGAATCTTTGGTTAATTTTTTTAACACTGTTTTGTAGTTTTCAGTGTATATGTATCACACCATCTCATTAAATGTGTACCTAAATACACTATTATAAGTGAAATTGTTTTCTTAATTTCATTTTCAGATTGTCCATTGCTGGTATATAAAAACACACCTGGTTTTTGTATACTGAATCTTTTTATGATGTAAGACTGTCAGATTTTTTCAAATGTTTTGTCTGTGTCTATTAAAATGATTATGTGGTTTCTGTTCTTTATTATATGGCTTTTTATATAATCTGATTGATTGTTATATGTTGAGCCAACCTAGCAGCCTCAGAATAAGCCTCACTTGGCCATGGCATCCAATTATGTATCTTGCTGGGCTTGGTTTACTAGTGCTTTGCTAGGATTTTTATATCTGTATTCATAAGGAATATGGTCTTAAATTTTAACTTGTGATGTCTTTGGCTGGTTTTGGTATTAGGATAATTCTGTGGCATTCTTGACAAAAATGCATAACTAACTCAATGATAAAGTTACATCAGCCGTACCTAAATTGAGAATGATTGTATAAAACAACTTGCCAGTATTTTTCAAAAGCGTGAAGGCCAGGAAAGACAAAGGAAGCCAGAAAGAAACTGGTTCACAGTAGACTACCTGACATACCAACCACAGGCGACGTATGAGAGCGATCTGGAAGCCGGCCTTGGGAATGCCGTGAGCGAGGACAGTCACTGCAGTCTGAAGTGGGTATGCAGATTAGACACCAACACAGAATCAGTGCTGTTTTCCTGATTTTGATAACAGCTGTTTATGAAGGATGTCAACATTTGGGGAATTCTTTGTATCATTGTCAGCAACTTTCTAATGTCTGAAATTATTATAAAATGAAAGAGTTAAAAATTAGTTTTAAAAATGTAAGTCTGTATGTCTATGTGGCTTCCTTGGTTCAGTGAGGGAAAGAATGTGTTCGAGAGCCAGAGAAGCAGGAACATCAAGGCCGGAGTTCAGTATTTCTCGCAACTGCAAGGGCAGAGGGTGGTTGGAACACAAAGTATGGGAAAGGGGATAGGACCCCTGGAGGTGAGCGCCCCGGAAGGCCGCGGGGGAGCTGAGGGGGGACTGTCCCTCAGGAGGGGAAGTGATACCAATGGGAATCGCGACAAAGATGGACCATGAACTCGCAAAGAAAAATGTTGCCCAGGGATGGTATAGTCTCCTCAGTTTTACTGTAGATTTTAAAAATCTAACACTGGAAAGGGAGATAAAAAGGTCATGTTTTATATCTAGAACAATAGCAACCCCCAGTTTAATCTAAAGAGGATTGAGCCATGTGCTCAGGGTAGGGGCAAGAGTTAAAATGTAAGCTTTAAATGTGTCACTGCAGGAAGGTTACTGCAGATGGGGAATTTCTTCTCAGTGCTAATGAGACTCAACTAAAGGGTTTGAAGATCCAGTTTTTAAGAGCTGAAAGTCCTTTTACTGAGTATGGAGGAGCCTCAGGCTGGTCTCCAGGAGAGACTTGAGAACATTTCTGTCAAAGAAGAACTAAGGCAAAGGGAGTATGAGCTGCCCTGACTCTAAGGAAAACAATCTGAGCAGAGAACTACGGAGCCAAGCAGGACTCACGGCCGGTAGTGGGAGAACGTGTAGAGAGAAAAGCAATGGGGTGTCCCCCTACAGCCAGGTCCCTGGAGTTCCAGAGACCCCGGAAAAAAAAAAGTTGAAACCAGCTTACACACATTTTGCTCTATTTTAAAATGTTTGTGTCTGACCAGCATCATTTAAACTCTACTGGGTTGAGCCACAGATTATCGGGTTGAAGGTTTCCTCTTCTATGTCCGATTTCCCTCTGCTTGGCTCTTACGAGGATACTGGTGATGACACTTAGGGTCCACCTAGATCATCCAGAACAAGCGCCCCATCCCAAAACCCTTACATCTGTGAAGTCCCCTTTGCCCTGTGAGCTGACATCCACGGGCTCCAGAGATCAAGAGGTGGATGTCTTTGGGAGTTAATACTCAACCTACTGCAGACCTCAGCAAGAATACTTCCCTGCAGCAACCGGGGCTGCAGCAACAGGCTGCAGAGGGCAGACAGGTGGCCAGGGCCTGGCTGGAGGGCTCATCTGAGTCCTGAAGAGGGGTGGAGGAGAGGGACACCAGTCCCTGAGCATCAGGAGTGTGCAGAGGAGGGGAGAGCTGGCATTCACATAAGGTTGAGGGGGGGTGGGGAGGGTGTGGGGGGAGGCTCAGAGTGCAAGGAGCTTCTAGAAGGAAGAGAATGGCATCATCAGGCAGTGCAGGGAGGCTGAGAGATGGACTCAGAAGAGCCCACTGCCTTTGGCGGTTAGAGGTCCTAGATGAACTGCCAGGGAAGGGGAACAGCAGGGAGGAGGGCAGGAAAGTTCCTTTACAGAGGTCTGTACGGAAACACTAGGTGAGGATGTGGAGAAAGGAATCTAGATTATTTTTGAGGAATTTAGCTAGCATAAAAATGGGAGGAAAAAGCATAGTCAGGATTAAGGAGGAAGGGTCTCAGGCTGTTAGGAACGGAGACAACCCCCAAGTCTGTGAGCAGGCAGCTGAACCCTCAGCCTACCAAGCTGACACAGACACCACAGACAAAGACAAGTGAGGGTCCTGGAAAGACCACCTCTACCTTCTTCCATGTTTACAACCTTAAATCTCTGTCAGGAGCGCATAAAATGACCAAGAAAACCCTGAGGTCGTTCAGGGCTCTGTGTTGTTTCCTCTGGGCGACGCAAGAACACGTGGGAGAACGTGTAGAGAGAAAAGCAATGGGGTGTCCCCCTACAGCCAGGTCCCTGGAGTTCCAGAGACCCCGGAAAAAAAAAAGTTGAAACCAGCTTACACACATTTTGCTCTATTTTAAAATGTTTGTGTCTGACCAGCATCATTTAAACTCTACTGGGTTGAGCCACAGATTATCGGGTTGAAGGTTTCCTCTTCTATGTCCGATTTCCCTCTGCTTGGCTCTTACGAGGATACTGGTGATGACACTTAGGGTCCACCTAGATCATCCAGAACAAGCGCCCCATCCCAAAACCCTTACATCTGTGAAGTCCCCTTTGCCCTGTGAGCTGACATCCACGGGCTCCAGAGATCAAGAGGTGGATGTCTTTGGGAGTTAATACTCAACCTACTGCAGACCTCAGCAAGAATACTTCCCTGCAGCAACCGGGGCTGCAGCAACAGGCTGCAGAGGGCAGACAGGTGGCCAGGGCCTGGCTGGAGGGCTCATCTGAGTCCTGAAGAGGGGTGGAGGAGAGGGACACCAGTCCCTGAGCATCAGGAGTGTGCAGAGGAGGGGAGAGCTGGCATTCACATAAGGTTGAGGGGAGGTGGGGAGGGTGTGGGGGGAGGCTCAGAGTGCAAGGAGCTTCTAGAAGGAAGAGAATGGCATCATCAGGCAGTGCAGGGAGGCTGAGAGATGGACTCAGAAGAGCCCACTGCCTTTGGCGGTTAGAGGTCCTAGATGAACTGCCAGGGAAGGGGAACAGCAGGGAGGAGGGCAGGAAAGTTCCTTTACAGAGGTCTGTACGGAAACACTAGGTGAGGATGTGGAGAAAGGAATCTAGATTATTTTTGAGGAATTTAGCTAGCATAAAAATGGGAGGAAAAAGCATAGTCAGGATTAAGGAGGAAGGGTCTCAGGCTGTTAGGAACGGAGACAACCCCCAAGTCTGTGAGCAGGCAGCTGAACCCTCAGCCTACCAAGCTGACACAGACACCACAGACAAAGACAAGTGAGGGTCCTGGAAAGACCACCTCTACCTTCTTCCATGTTTACAACCTTAAATCTCTGTCAGGAGCGCATAAAATGACCAAGAAAACCCTGAGGTCGTTCAGGGCTCTGTGTTGTTTCCTCTGGGCACGCAGCCCCAGACCATTAGGAAACAGAACGTTTGCAAGTATAGATCCCAGAGACAGGACGAGATGCCCCGTTCTCTGGGCAAGAAGTTAGTGAGTCAGTAAGTCAGGGAAGAATACAAGCTCCCAGTGTGCCAAAAGTCAGACACCTTTGTCAGAGTGACTGAACTGAACTGAACTGTTGCCCCTATATGGGCAAAACACCTTTTTTCTCTTTCTGAACATCCTTCCCTCTGAATTGCTATTGGCACAGCAGATGTCTGAAAGATAACAGGATATTCAACTTCCCTCGTTAATCAGGAGAAATCACAATAATTTGATCTTGCCTTTCTGGGATTAGTTTTCATTTTGTCTTTTAAAAACTGAAACAACTCTCGGGTTTTTTTAGTTTCATATTCCTTGCTCTTTCTTTCTCCCTGGCTTTGTTTATCTCTCCAATTCTGGAAGAGCTTTGTCTTGGGTTGTGATGGTTTGTGTTGTACCTTCACCTTCTGCTTTGTCCCCCAGTCTCTTCATTCCAGCCCCTCCCACCCAGCCCACCCACTGACTGTCCTCTCTTAGCCCCTTGATGGGGAGGAGCTGCTCCCCATAGAGCTGAGACAGTCCTCTGAGCAAAAGCCCAAGACATTTCCGGGGAGACCACTGGGAGTCCCTGCCTTCATTGGAAAGGAAGCCCCGGGCCAGGCTGGGAGTCCAACAGGGATGGGGTGACAACCCTCATCAGCCAGAGGCTGCAAGATCCCAGAAACACACTTGGGTCTGTCTTTGTAAAAGAAAACAATACTTCTGCAGGCAGGTGGTACTATTTTGGGGAACATTTTTATGTGCAATTTAGAGTGCACATTCTATGCACAGCTCAGACAGAAATAATCAGTTTAATGTGTGTCTGCACCATCATGTGGTCAAGCTTTAGGTGAGAGCAGATTTACACACCAAAATCAAAAGGAAATAGCAGGATCCGTCTTCTGCTACATTCTTTGACAATAAATGATCACGCGATGGAGGGCTGCCAGCCCAGTTCTCCACTCCTTTACTCCTTCCCAGAAACGGTCTGGGTTTGAAAGAAAATTTCAGTCCTTGACTGTTAAATACAGATTTGTATTCAGAACCCTGAGGTCGTTCAGGGCTCTGTGTTGTTTCCTCTGGGCACGCAGCCCCAGACCATTAGGAAACAGAACGTTTGCAAGTATAGATCCCAGAGACAGGACGAGATGCCCCGTTCTCTGGGCAAGAAGTTAGTGAGTCAGTAAGTCAGGGAAGAATACAAGCTCCCAGTGTGCCAAAAGTCAGACACCTTTGTCAGAGTGACTGAACTGAACTGAACTGTTGCCCCTATATGGGCAAAACACCTTTTTTCTCTTTCTGAACATCCTTCCCTCTGAATTGCTATTGGCACAGCAGATGTCTGAAAGATAACAGGATATTCAACTTCCCTCGTTAATCAGGAGAAATCACAATAATTTGATCTTGCCTTTCTGGGATTAGTTTTCATTTTGTCTTTTAAAAACTGAAACAACTCTCGGGTTTTTTTAGTTTCATATTCCTTGCTCTTTCTTTCTCCCTGGCTTTGTTTATCTCTCCAATTCTGGAAGAGCTTTGTCTTGGGTTGTGATGGTTTGTGTTGTACCTTCACCTTCTGCTTTGTCCCCCAGTCTCTTCATTCCAGCCCCTCCCACCCAGCCCACCCACTGACTGTCCTCTCTTAGCCCCTTGATGGGGAGGAGCTGCTCCCCATAGAGCTGAGACAGTCCTCTGAGCAAAAGCCCAAGACATTTCCGGGGAGACCACTGGGAGTCCCTGCCTTCATTGGAAAGGAAGCCCCGGGCCAGGCTGGGAGTCCAACAGGGATGGGGTGACAACCCTCATCAGCCAGAGGCTGCAAGATCCCAGAAACACACTTGGGTCTGTCTTTGTAAAAGAAAACAATACTTCTGCAGGCAGGTGGTACTATTTTGGGGAACATTTTTATGTGCAATTTAGAGTGCACATTCTATGCACAGCTCAGACAGAAATAATCAGTTTAATGTGTGTCTGCACCATCATGTGGTCAAGCTTTAGGTGAGAGCAGATTTACACACCAAAATCAAAAGGAAATAGCAGGATCCGTCTTCTGCTACATTCTTTGACAATAAATGATCACGCGATGGAGGGCTGCCAGCCCAGTTCTCCACTCCTTTTACTCCTTCCCAGAAACGGTCTGGGTTTGAAAGAAAATTAGTTTCCAAGGTGCCTGAGTGCATCTGTTAAATACAGATTTGTATTAACAGGGGGCCCATGTAAACAAAGTCTATGTAAACAGAAAGAGTCCTGGCAGCAAGGCAGAAGTGTGCTTAGTGTTTGGGAGTTTTTCTTAAAATGAAGTGTAAGGAAGTTTATGGGACTCCTTGAGCCGACGTTTCAGTTCCAAAAGACAGCCTACTTCTCTGATACCTGCTACAGAAGACAGTCAGACTGGAGCACTTAATTTCCATGGCACTGGGCATTGGCCATTGTGTGTTTTTGTTAAAGAAAGAAAAGGGGGGTGGTTCGTTCTCTGAGGGGCTAAGATGCCGGAGGAGTCACGATAAGAAAACAAAAACAAAAAGATATACTAATAAGGTTAGCTCTATGTTTTCAGAAAGTTCAACTTTCAAATGAAAGAACTGTATTGAGTACAATTTTTAAAGTAAAAGCTCCACTGAATGCAGCCCCATGGGAACACCTCGAGAAGTTGAAGGACTTTACGTCCAGCCAGTATGCAGATCTACACCCAGGGTAATGTTCAAAACACGTGTGTGTCGCCCCTGGGCTCCCCCCGCGATGAAGCAGGGCCCACTCTGCAGAGAAGCAGCTGCACTGAGTCTTCGAGTCACCTCAGCCGCAGCCTTCAGAGTTGGAAAGGAGAAACTGAGATTAAAGGGCCACATTTTCCCTCTGAAATGGAATAATTGTGATATGGGATTTGCTTTTCTTCCCCCCCGTGCAAGTTTTGAAGAAAAACAATGTTCTTCCTGCTGTGATGAATTTATTCTGAGGTCTGAAAAGGAAACCCACGTCCCGGGAGGAGGCGGGCGCTGAGTCAGGAGGGTGAAGGCCGGCCTTTCAGCACATGTGTTCCCGGTTATCCAGGGGCGGTGCACGGTGTGAAGGGGGGAATACCCAGGGTGAAAAGATTCAAGGGGATCAAATTATTTTTCCATTTGTCTCAGAAGGAAAGAAAGAGAGGAAATAAAAGGGGGAAGGAAAATCATTTCATTATGTGGTGATCTAGCGTAACCTGGGGTAGCGGGCGAGTGGCGACTTTATTTTTCAGAGAAGCTCCCTCCAGGGCTTCCTGAGGCGCCCGGGGTGCGGGCCGGGACTGTGGAATCCAAACGCAGCGGGAGCCAGGGAACAGGAGTTGCACGGATGTCTACACTTGTCATCTCTCACATGACCTCAGTGTTGGGAGCCTCCCTCGCCCCACCTGGGTGGAAGGGGTGCAGGGGAGAAAGGCAAGAGAAAACTGTTCTGTCGAACACTTACTACATACAGTCCCAAGGGTCATAAAGAGTCTAACATGCCTGAAGCAACTGAGCATGCACACATTTAACACGCATGGTCTTCCTCACCAGAAGTCTGAAAGGCAGAGACTGCTGTTGTTGTTGTTTAGTTGCTAAGTCTTTTGAGGCCCTGTGGGCTGCAGCCCACCAGGCTCCACTGTCCATGGGATTTCCTAGGGAAGAACACTGGAGTGGGTAGCCATGTCCTTCTCCAGGGGATCATTCTGATCCAGGGGTCAAACTTGTGCCTCCTGCACTGGCAGGTGGATCCGTTACCACCAAGTCACCAGGGATGCCCCATGAAGAGATGGCTGTCCCCATTTCAGAGGTAAGCAGAAAGTTTCAACTTGTTTTGTAGGCCTTGCCCCAAGTGCCCCAGCTGGTGGTGGAGCGGGCCTACCTGCGACCAGACTCAAGCTCTGTTTGGCTTCAGATGCTCTGCCTTCCTGCCAGGTGGCCTTGGCATGTGACGTGGCGGTTGGAAGGTCCATTTAGCATCAGGAGGATAAAGGTCACAACTATTTCCCTCCATAGCTCAACTCTATTAAACAAGGGAAGGCAAGAGACTGAGTGACTGCACTCAAAGGGCAGGAACGAAAACAATGCAGGAGGACTCATTTGTGGAGTAGGAAGTGTTATCTTCCAGTTACCGTGGGGGAGGCAGAGTGGGGCCAGTCCTAGGGGCTCCCTAGTTCCCTGGGTAAAGGGCCAGGGGACAGTGATTCGGCGCCCGCTGGTGATCTGCTCAGCCAGGCCCCGTTGCTTGGCTTGGCTGTGCTACGACATTTCACACTGGCTGATGATCAGCTGCTTTGCCGACATTTGAACACGCATGTAGAGTGAAAAGCCTCAGGCCCTGTAGTTTTTCCACCTGTCTGCCCGCTTCTGTCTGTCCCCTCATCATGGTGTGGTACCCTCATACGAGGAACTCAGCCCCATGCCCTCCAAAAGCCTGTCTTCAGGTCTTGCACAGAGCCAGGGACACTAGTGAATTTCCTGCTGGCCCACGTTGCAGAATTCCTCAGGCAGGTGGAAGGGGTGCAGGGGAGAAAGGCAAGAGAAAACTGTTCTGTCGAACACTTACTACATACAGTCCCAAGGGTCATAAAGAGTCTAACATGCCTGAAGCAACTGAGCATGCACACATTTAACACGCATGGTCTTCCTCACCAGAAGTCTGAAAGGCAGAGACTGCTGTTGTTGTTGTTTAGTTGCTAAGTCTTTTGAGGCCCTGTGGGCTGCAGCCCACCAGGCTCCACTGTCCATGGGATTTCCTAGGGAAGAACACTGGAGTGGGTAGCCATGTCCTTCTCCAGGGGATCATTCTGATCCAGGGGTCAAACTTGTGCCTCCTGCACTGGCAGGTGGATCCGTTACCACCAAGTCACCAGGGATGCCCCATGAAGAGATGGCTGTCCCCATTTCAGAGGTAAGCAGAAAGTTTCAACTTGTTTTGTAGGCCTTGCCCCAAGTGCCCCAGCTGGTGGTGGAGCGGGCCTACCTGCGACCAGACTCAAGCTCTGTTTGGCTTCAGATGCTCTGCCTTCCTGCCAGGTGGCCTTGGCATGTGACGTGGCGGTTGGAAGGTCCATTTAGCATCAGGAGGATAAAGGTCACAACTATTTCCCTCCATAGCTCAACTCTATTAAACAAGGGAAGGCAAGAGACTGAGTGACTGCACTCAAAGGGCAGGAACGAAAACAATGCAGGAGGACTCATTTGTGGAGTAGGAAGTGTTATCTTCCAGTTACCGTGGGGGAGGCAGAGTGGGGCCAGTCCTAGGGGCTCCCTAGTTCCCTGGGTAAAGGGCCAGGGGACAGTGATTCGGCGCCCGCTGGTGATCTGCTCAGCCAGGCCCCGTTGCTTGGCTTGGCTGTGCTACGACATTTCACACTGGCTGATGATCAGCTGCTTTGCCGACATTTGAACACGCATGTAGAGTGAAAAGCCTCAGGCCCTGTAGTTTTTCCACCTGTCTGCCCGCTTCTGTCTGTCCCCTCATCATGGTGTGGTACCCTCATACGAGGAACTCAGCCCCATGCCCTCCAAAAGCCTGTCTTCAGGTCTTGCACAGAGCCAGGGACACTAGTGAATTTCCTGCTGGCCCACGTTCCAGAATTCCTCAGGCAGGTCACAGAGGAGGCTTCGCCTGCACCGCGAGCATGGGATCAGGGAGAGACATGTTCTGCACTGCGGCTTCCCTTGGCTGTGAGAAGAGGGGGTAACAGAGCTCTCTCAGCCCAGGCCTCTGCCGTCTCTCAAACATGAGCCTCCCACTTGCCTCAGAAGCTTAAACGTGGACCCACTGCGTCTCCTAATCATAAGAAGCAGGGTCAGGAGGGAGAAAAACAGAAGAGGAAGACGAAGGAGGGCAGGCAGCAGCTGTGTCAAAGCAAACATCTAAACTCTGCTCAGAAGGGATGTCGGCATGGCTCCACGGGTGCCGTGGGAGTGAAGGCAGCAGACAGGCACCCGCAGGCCAGCTCCAGCCCCTGGCTGCTCTAATCACTGAGTGGACAGGGGGATTTGGAAAAGAAATTGAGAGAGTCATGAAAGCAATCACCCAGGGGTAGAGAAACGAGACTTTCAGGGTCTCTCAGAGAAGGTGAAGGCCAGCTGTGGTCAGGAAGTGTCCCACATCCATGATAAAGGGCCACAAACCACAGGCTGGTGTGGTCTAGAACCTTCTCCTCAAAACAGCAGAATTAAGTGTTTGGAAAAAAAGGTGACATGAGAGATGGACAGCTCGTGACCTGGTTTTCTGTGTGCCACAACGGCACGAGGGCCCCCACGGTCAGGCCGGGGGAATCCCTGCCGTCTGAGCCGCTGAGGCACACTCGACAGCCCGCCTCTGTGCAGGGACAGAATCCTCTCCCACAGGTGACAGCGTGTGCATGGCCTGAGGACACCACAGTTTCCGGAAGTGGAGCTGTTCCCAGCCGCCGGGAGAGCGGGGACTCCAGGATCTGTGTGCCTCGGCATCGGGGTGAAAGGCCTTCCCTGGAGCCCACGGCTTCCTGGAGACAGTCGAGCTGGGAGAAGCTCTGGAGTCCAACTCTCCCTGCTCATGTATGAAAAACCTGGAAGCTCAGCAAAGAGCCCCCTGAGTTCAAGGCCTCATGACTATTTAGCCAGTGCTTCCAGTTACGAAGACGGAAGCAGCATCCCTGCCTCGGGAGACTGCTGCGCCAATGCAGTGAGACAACACAGGACACCACCTGAATCCACTGCCCGGGAAGCATTATTTACTGTGATGCAGATAAAAACCATACAGGGAGACCCACTGAGGTCACAGATCTGCCTGGAGTCCATCAGTGGAACGTCTGGGAAGTTCAGTCATGTCCGACTCTTTGCGACCCGTGGACGAGCCATGAAATGCTTCAGGCAAGACTACTGGAGTGGGTTGCCACTTCCTTCTCCAATCAGGCCAAGCGCCTGACCAAGAGGACCCCAACGTTCCAAACCCAGGGATGGAACCAGGTATCCTGCCTGCATCGCAGGCAGACCGTCTGAGCCACCAGGGACGCCCAAGAATCCTGGAGTAGGCCCCTATTCTTTCTCCAGGGGATCTTCCTGACCCAGGAACTGAACCAGAATCTCCTGCACTGGAGGCAGATTCTTTACCAGCTGAGCTACAAGGGAATCCCACTAAAGAACAGATGTTTATTTCCTCACAGTTTTCATCCAAGGCCAAGGGGCCAGCAGGGCTGGTTTCTCCTGACCCCTCTCTCCTTGGCTTGCAGATAGCTCTCTTCTGTGTCCTCCTGTGGTCTTCGTCTCGGGGCACAGGGTCCTGGCGCTATTCTTATAAGGACACCAGTTCCATCGGATTAGGACCCACCCTAACAGCCTCATTTTAGCTCAGTTACTTTGAAAAACCTGTCCAAATATGGTTACACTCTTGGATACTGGGGGCTGGTTCTTCAACATGCGAATCTGGGCTGCGGGGTAAACACAAATCAGTCTGTGACATGTAGCTACACAGGAAGTCAGGGTGGTGATGTGTTGAGGATCAGGGCAGTAGTTTTAGGTTGGTCATTAAGACAGGATGGATGGCTGCCTCCAACCCCTGCCCTGGGGAGATTAGGGGGAGTCCCCAATGGATGTGTCTTTAATCTGGGCCATCCCGGAACATCCCCTGACCTTTTCAAAGCCCCATCCCAGCACCCCACCTTTTGGTGGGGTCCCCTTCCTGGCAGACGTCCCCTGATCGGGCGGGCAGTGCTGGGCTCTAAGAAGGTGCTTCTTTCTCCACCATCAGGACGGAGTGGCCTCGGGCACCTTCGGCCAAGCCAAGAGGACTTCTGTTTTGACTCTTGGTTTTCTCACATTTTCCCTTTAAACACAGCCTGTCTTATATCTCTCTCTCTTTATTTTTGTTTCTAACCCCCTCTGTTCCTCTTCAATGTAACTTTAAAGTGAAAACACATGGTCGCAAACCGCGTCTCCCCATTTACTCAGCTGTACCTACTTATTCAATTTAAACTGGAAGGCTAGTTTACAAACTTTCAAAAATAAGTCCTGGGCCAACGTGGAACACTGTATAAACACAGGTCTAATTTCATTTCTACTTTTTTCTTTTTCTGTCCCTCTCTTGCAAATGATTCTTCCTGCTTCGCAGGCAGACCGTCTGAGCCACCAGGGACGCCCAAGAATCCTGGAGTAGGCCCCTATTCTTTCTCCAGGGGATCTTCCTGACCCAGGAACTGAACCAGAATCTCCTGCACTGGAGGCAGATTCTTTACCAGCTGAGCTACAAGGGAATCCCACTAAAGAACAGATGTTTATTTCCTCACAGTTTTCATCCAAGGCCAAGGGGCCAGCAGGGCTGGTTTCTCCTGACCCCTCTCTCCTTGGCTTGCAGATAGCTCTCTTCTGTGTCCTCCTGTGGTCTTCGTCTCGGGGCACAGGGTCCTGGCGCTATTCTTATAAGGACACCAGTTCCATCGGATTAGGACCCACCCTAACAGCCTCATTTTAGCTCAGTTACTTTGAAAAACCTGTCCAAATATGGTTACACTCTTGGATACTGGGGGCTGGTTCTTCAACATGCGAATCTGGGCTGCGGGGTAAACACAAATCAGTCTGTGACATGTAGCTACACAGGAAGTCAGGGTGGTGATGTGTTGAGGATCAGGGCAGTAGTTTTAGGTTGGTCATTAAGACAGGATGGATGGCTGCCTCCAACCCCTGCCCTGGGGAGATTAGGGGGAGTCCCCAATGGATGTGTCTTTAATCTGGGCCATCCCGGAACATCCCCTGACCTTTTCAAAGCCCCATCCCAGCACCCCACCTTTTGGTGGGGTCCCCTTCCTGGCAGACGTCCCCTGATCGGCGGGCAGTGCTGGGCTCTAAGAAGGTGCTTCTTTCTCCACCATCAGGACGGAGTGGCCTCGGGCACCTTCGGCCAAGCCAAGAGGACTTCTGTTTTGACTCTTGGTTTTCTCACATTTTCCCTTTAAACACAGCCTGTCTTATATCTCTCTCTCTTTATTTTTGTTTCTAACCCCCTCTGTTCCTCTTCAATGTAACTTTAAAGTGAAAACACATGGTCGCAAACCCGCGTCTCCCCATTTACTCAGCTGTACCTACTTATTCAATTTAAACTGGAAGGCTAGTTTACAAACTTTCAAAAATAAGTCCTGGGCCAACGTGGAACACTGTATAAACACAGGTCTAATTTCATTTCTACTTGTTTCTTCTCTTTTTTCTGTCCCTCTCTTGCAAATGACCTTCCTGGTATAAGAGCCAAAACATATGCACGCGCATACACATATACACTTTTTTTCTCTCTGGAAGTTCTTCCTTGATTTCTAATTCTGTAACAAAATAAACAGGTCCTGAGCAGAAATTGAGAGTTTCTAAGAGACAGTTTCCAACAAACTGTCAATTAACATTAGTGACATCATTCAACACAATATCAGCTTAAAGGGCTTCGGGACAGAGTGTTTGATTGTTAGAAAAATGACTAACTAAGTGAATTTCTGCTTTCTCTCCATGAAAGACACATAAACAGTAGTTTTTCTAACTGTTAATCCTAATCCTTTTTCACTGTTTGAAGAAAGAAGCAGGCAGGTTGGGGAGACAGGGGAAAGGACATAATTTTTGGCAGTATTGCTGTTTGCATTCTGGTACAAGGGAGCCAAAATCAGAAAATTAAGCCTGAAAAACTCTGGAAATCAATTCAAGTTGCTCTTTCCTAAAGTGACCCATATTGTAGTCCCATGAGTTCCTTATCACACAATTTTGTTTGTGAGCATACAGAATGATCAAAAAGTCCTATTGAACTACAGGGTATTTAGTTCTCTTCCATCTGTAGGCCTCAGGACTATACCTTTTCATATCATATCTTATGTGACCCTCACAAAAACCCCACTAAGGAACTTGCCAAGATCATTGCAGCAGAGAAGTGGTAGAAGATTCAGAGCCATGTCTTATGAAGGCAAGGGGAATGTGTTTCCTTCCAGCTGGGAGGCATATACAAGTCCGGGGTTTTGTCGTACTCTCAACTGTCACAAATGACCCTCCAGAGAGCAATGTTTTTCAGACTGCACTACATCCTTCCCCAAATTCATATGCTGAAGCCCTATCCTCAGTGTGACTATTTGGAGATACAGCTTTTAAGGAGGCATTTAAGGAAGAATGAGGTCATAAGCGAGGGTCCTAATCCAATAGAACTGGTGACCTTAAAGGAGCAGGAAGAGAGGCCAGAAATCCAAGCCCCACCCACAGCCAAACATGCAGAGAGAAGAGGCCAAGTGAGGACACAACTGGAGGGCCGAGTGGAAAAGCGAGGAAGAAAGAGAACCACCCTCACGGCACCTTGATGTTACCCTTTGAGCTTCCAGAACTGTGCAAAATAAATGTCTGTTGTTTAAGCCCCTCAGACTGCAGAACTGAGCCGTGGCAGTGTGAGCTGGTTAATTCGGCTCTGTTGGAGACCCCTGGCTTGGGGCTACTCCCCTGGTTTTAACCCATCGAGGAAACCAGACGCTTGACCTTAATGGGGCCATAAATTTCTCTGCATATAGAGGCCTCTGTGACAAAACGTGAGGAATTTCTTGAACTTGAAACTTTGTGTAAGAAATGAAAATTCAGATGGCTGGATCCATATTTGCAAATGAAAAGTACAATCACATAATATAAAAAGTACTACTAATATAACAGTGGGATTATAAAATCAGCCTCTATTTCTTGCTTGATTTACGAAGTGGGTGAAAATCCTTCTCCAGGCGTACTCCGGCAGTTGCTCTGAGGAGACGGCTTCTGCCGCCATCGCCTCCTGCAGTCCCCCGCTTCTGGCCCCGCCCCGCCCACGGTGCGACGGCAGATTTGTCTGTCAGGACGGTTTTCCTTGCAAAAAAATGCAGCCCGCAGTTGTGTAGCTACTAAGGTTCATGTTCAGAATGCCATCTTGTAAACATCATATCTTATGTGACCCTCACAAAAACCCCACTAAGGAACTTGCCAAGATCATTGCAGCAGAGAAGTGGTAGAAGATTCAGAGCCATGTCTTATGAAGGCAAGGGGAATGTGTTTCCTTCCAGCTGGGAGGCATATACAAGTCCGGGGTTTTGTCGTACTCTCAACTGTCACAAATGACCCTCCAGAGAGCAATGTTTTTCAGACTGCACTACATCCTTCCCCAAATTCATATGCTGAAGCCCTATCCTCAGTGTGACTATTTGGAGATACAGCTTTTAAGGAGGCATTTAAGGAAGAATGAGGTCATAAGCGAGGGTCCTAATCCAATAGAACTGGTGACCTTAAAGGAGCAGGAAGAGAGGCCAGAAATCCAAGCCCCACCCACAGCCAAACATGCAGAGAGAAGAGGCCAAGTGAGGACACAACTGGAGGGCCGAGTGGAAAAGCGAGGAAGAAAGAGAACCACCCTCACGGCACCTTGATGTTACCCTTTGAGCTTCCAGAACTGTGCAAAATAAATGTCTGTTGTTTAAGCCCCTCAGACTGCAGAACTGAGCCGTGGCAGTGTGAGCTGGTTAATTCGGCTCTGTTGGAGACCCCTGGCTTGGGGCTACTCCCCTGGTTTTAACCCATCGAGGAAACCAGACGCTTGACCTTAATGGGGCCATAAATTTCTCTGCATATAGAGGCCTCTGTGACAAAACGTGAGGAATTTCTTGAACTTGAAACTTTGTGTAAGAAATGAAAATTCAGATGGCTGGATCCATATTTGCAAATGAAAAGTACAATCACATAATATAAAAAGTACTACTAATATAACAGTGGGATTATAAAATCAGCCTCTATTTCTTGCTTGATTTACGAAGTGGGTGAAAATCCTTCTCCAGGCGTACTCCGGCAGTTGCTCTGAGGAGACGGCTTCTGCCGCCATCGCCTCCTGCAGTCCCCCGCTTCTGGCCCCGCCCCGCCCACGGTGCGACGGCAGATTTGTCTGTCAGGACGGTTTTCCTTGCAAAAAAATGCAGCCCGCAGTTGTGTAGCTACTAAGGTTCATGTTCAGAATGCCATCTTGTAAACATCATTTCTAAAGAGATTTCTTCCTTGCTATATTTTCTGCCGGACAATTACAACTGGCTCTTTCTTATTTCCCTCTCATTCAGCCAGACTCTGATGCTCTGTTCTGGCCTGTTGAGATCTGCTGTACGTCCACAGCTCACAGCTCTTCCGCACAAGAGCGATCCCTGACTGGGGTCCATCAGAAAACAGATCCCCTGTTTGAGGCCAAGCCCTCCCTGCGTGACGTCATTCCACCTCCCTCCCACCAGACACATTCAGGGGTGCCTTTTTTTAAGCCATCATGTGCTTGCTCTTGCGTGGGCTATGCCCTGACAAACTCCAGAAAGAGAGCTGTGCATTCTTAATCCTGACTGCTTTCCAAACAGCTGCGGAAAATAGAAGTCCAGGCTACTGATGCATAGTCAGGAAGCACTTGCTTTTCCCTGGTCTTACAAGACCTTCCCTCATGTACGTGGGTCTCTGTCCTCCAGTTCTTGGTTTGCTAACAATCAGAAACAAAAATAAGCTTGAGCAGGTTGAAGGCAACAGACCAAATACAACACCCGAGAAGCTTCTCCTAAGTTTACTACATCTAAATTTTTGGGGTTTTGTTTTGCCTAAGCAAAACTTTTAATGTACAACAGATGGCTAAGAGAGACCTGGAGGGTGAGTTTCTTCATCCAATCATCAAGATGGTACGGGCTGGGCAGTGGGCCGCAGCGCAGTCTAGTGACAGCGACGGGGGAAGGAGTGAGTCCCTCCGACGAGCTCGAGGCTGACGGGTCCAGGACAACTGTTCAACCTGGGACCTGGTCACCTTTCCCTACCTGACCGGTCGCCTAAAACTCAACCAAATCCCAAGGAAAGACCTTCTGCATTTATACTATGTACTGGTTCACTTCCTTTTTATTTTTTTGGAAACTGGGGACTGGCAAATGACCTTAGGGTAGTAGTACTTTTCATAAAATTTGCTCTCTGGATTCGTGGTTCAGTTTTAACCTCGCTTAGTTTTTTTGTCAATCCCAACATTTTCAGATGCTGTGTCAGGGGATGGTTTTTGAATAGCTAAACCTCCATATTGCCAAAAAAATAATCACAATGGTTTGCTCTGATTTTTGCCAAAATTTGTACCTGTGTTTACTCATTAATTATGTGCCTCTCTTTATAAGCTCAAGAGGGGATCTTCTACCCAATTTTCTCAGAGGGTTACCTCAACATCCCTAGGCCAGCATCTCACCTGCCTTTTCATTTACTTCAACAGCCTTCCCCTCCAAACCCGTGCCAGGTTTCTCCTTAGAACTGGGGTCTGAATTTCTCATCAGAGCCTATAAGGAACAACTGGCTCTCATTCCCAGACACGGAGCACTTCCACGCTACCTTCTGCAGAAAGGCTGGCAAGGACAACACAACGACTATTTGCATTTTTATTTAGTCTGTAGATGGATCCAACAGACATGCCCTTATAAAACCTGCATTCCACTTATAAAAGTCAACATAGACTCATGATTCTCTGACTTTTTAGACAGATGTTTGAGGTTATGATGAAAAGGATTTTTTCTTTTTATCTCCTTCATTTTGAGTTTATAAATAAATGATCTGGCCTCCATTTAGATGAACTTATCAAACACCCCTTTGCCACATTAAATAGGAAGATGGTATTCTTCTATTAGTTAATGGATTGTCTGAGTATTTTGATGTTGAGGTCTCTCCCATAAGAAACAGATACTCTCTAAGGAAAACTGGGGTGCTGGTACTCCTGGAACTGTTCATTTTACCCAGCATGGTACGGGCTGGGCAGTGGGCATGGCGCAGTCTAGTGACAGCGACGGGGGAAGGAGTGAGTCCCTCCGACGAGCTCGAGGCTGACGGGTCCAGGACAACTGTTCAACCTGGGACCTGGTCACCTTTCCCTACCTGACCGGTCGCCTAAAACTCAACCAAATCCCAAGGAAAGACCTTCTGCATTTATACTATGTACTGGTTCACTTCCTTTTTATTTTTTTGGAAACTGGGGACTGGCAAATGACCTTAGGGTAGTAGTACTTTTCATAAAATTTGCTCTCTGGATTCGTGGTTCAGTTTTAACCTCGCTTAGTTTTTTTGTCAATCCCAACATTTTCAGATGCTGTGTCAGGGGATGGTTTTTGAATAGCTAAACCTCCATATTGCCAAAAAAATAATCACAATGGTTTGCTCTGATTTTTGCCAAAATTTGTACCTGTGTTTACTCATTAATTATGTGCCTCTCTTTATAAGCTCAAGAGGGGATCTTCTACCCAATTTTCTCAGAGGGTTACCTCAACATCCCTAGGCCAGCATCTCACCTGCCTTTTCATTTACTTCAACAGCCTTCCCCTCCAAACCCGTGCCAGGTTTCTCCTTAGAACTGGGGTCTGAATTTCTCATCAGAGCCTATAAGGAACAACTGGCTCTCATTCCCAGACACGGAGCACTTCCACGCTACCTTCTGCAGAAAGGCTGGCAAGGACAACACAACGACTATTTGCATTTTTATTTAGTCTGTAGATGGATCCAACAGACATGCCCTTATAAAACCTGCATTCCACTTATAAAAGTCAACATAGACTCATGATTCTCTGACTTTTTAGACAGATGTTTGAGGTTATGATGAAAAGGATTTTTTCTTTTTATCTCCTTCATTTTGAGTTTATAAATAAATGATCTGGCCTCCATTTAGATGAACTTATCAAACACCCCTTTGCCACATTAAATAGGAAGATGGTATTCTTCTATTAGTTAATGGATTGTCTGAGTATTTTGATGTTGAGGTCTCTCCCATAAGAAACAGATACTCTCTAAGGAAAACTGGGGTGCTGGTACTCCTGGAACTGTTCATTTTACCCAGCTCTAGTTTTCTCTGCTTCCAGGGGCAGAGCTTGGGGTATGTAGGTTTCAAGGAAGCAGATTTTTTATAATAAGAGGAGCAAAACATTTCAGATCAGTCCAACCACAGGGCAAACTCCCTGGGGAAGCTCTGAGCTCACCATCCCTCACAGGACCAGATAGGAAGCACCTGTCAGCAGGCTCTGTAAGTCCATATTAGTGATGAGGAGGAAAATGAATTTTCATAATCAGAAAGACAGGGCTTGTTACTACCTTCATTACGACATATTAGTGAAATGTAAGGGGAAACCAAAAACTCAGCACCCAGCAAAGGCAGCCACACTCTCCCAACATTTCCAACAGTCTCTAAAGAAAACCCGCATGTTCATATGTGGGGGACCCAGCAGAGAAAAGGCTGCCAGAGTCAGCTGTGCCCGCAGAGGTCCCTAAAGTCCAAGAGGCCGAGGTGGGCTCCAGCTAGTGCCTGCTTTCAGAGCCGTCCCACTGGAGCCTTTTCTTCCGTCTGTGCACCTCAGAGCCGTGCGCTTCCTGAGGAGTCCCTGGCTTTGCCGGCACACTCCTCACATGAAACACAGACCAGGAGGGAGCAACAGTTCCCCAACGGAGGGGGTAGGCCACGGCTTCTCCTGCCTCACATCCTTGTCTCCGCTGCAACCCCCACCTGTCAGGTCTTGACTCCTGTCCCACCTCTTCCAGGTAGCAAGCCCTGGCCCCAACCCTGGGCAGGGGTCCCCCACTGCTCCCTACTCTGCCCACAGCTGTGCAGACTTAGTGGTGGTGGCAAGACCGGGGGCTTCCGGGGTTCTGGCCTCCTGTGTGCTGCTGAAGAAGGGAGCTGCTGGTACTCCTGTCGGTACAGTAACTTCTCAGGATTCAACCTGAAGCCATATTCACATATACCTTGGTATGCATTTACATAAAATAGAGACTTACTGTTTTTCCGTCTTAAGTTGAACAGAAGTGTGGCTATTCAGAAAGTGCTCTGATCACCTCCCTTCTTGGTTTTCAACCCTTCTCACAGTATCTCCTATCTTTTCAGTGTTTTCGTGTCTCCTCAAAGTAATCTGGGATTCCAGTCTACTTCAACAGCCTAGAGAATGATCTAGAATCAGGCTCCGGGGCAGAGCTTGGGGTATGTAGGTTTCAAGGAAGCAGATTTTTATAATAAGAGGAGCAAAACATTTCAGATCAGTCAACCACAGGGCAAACTCCCTGGGGAAGCTCTGAGCTCACCATCCCTCACAGGACCAGATAGGAAGCACCTGTCAGCAGGCTCTGTAAGTCCATATTAGTGATGAGGAGGAAAATGAATTTTCATAATCAGAAAGACAGGGCTTGTTACTACCTTCATTACGACATATTAGTGAAATGTAAGGGGAAACCAAAAACTCAGCACCCAGCAAAGGCAGCCACACTCTCCCAACATTTCCAACAGTCTCTAAAGAAAACCCGCATGTTCATATGTGGGGGACCCAGCAGAGAAAAGGCTGCCAGAGTCAGCTGTGCCCGCAGAGGTCCCTAAAGTCCAAGAGGCCGAGGTGGGCTCCAGCTAGTGCCTGCTTTCAGAGCCGTCCCACTGGAGCCTTTTCTTCCGTCTGTGCACCTCAGAGCCGTGCGCTTCCTGAGGAGTCCCTGGCTTTGCCGGCACACTCCTCACATGAAACACAGACCAGGAGGGAGCAACAGTTCCCCAACGGAGGGGGTAGGCCACGGCTTCTCCTGCCTCACATCCTTGTCTCCGCTGCAACCCCCACCTGTCAGGTCTTGACTCCTGTCCCACCTCTTCCAGGTAGCAAGCCCTGGCCCCAACCCTGGGCAGGGGTCCCCCACTGCTCCCTACTCTGCCCACAGCTGTGCAGACTTAGTGGTGGTGGCAAGACCGGGGGCTTCCGGGGTTCTGGCCTCCTGTGTGCTGCTGAAGAAGGGAGCTGCTGGTACTCCTGTCGGTACAGTAACTTCTCAGGATTCAACCTGAAGCCATATTCACATATACCTTGGTATGCATTTACATAAAATAGAGACTTACTGTTTTTCCGTCTTAAGTTGAACAGAAGTGTGGCTATTCAGAAAGTGCTCTGATCACCTCCCTTCTTGGTTTTCAACCCTTCTCACAGTATCTCCTATCTTTTCAGTGTTTTCGTGTCTCCTCAAAGTAATCTGGGATTCCAGTCTACTTCAACAGCCTAGAGAATGATCTAGAATCAGGATCCGGTGGAAAGACACAGTTAAGCAAACAGGAGGAGGGTGTGGTGAGCAGGATCAGGAGAGAGAGGATGGGGAGAGGAAGAGAATGGGGGAAGGGAGAAAAGGAGAACAAAGAGGAAATCCCAAAGTCCCAGCCCTTCGCTTGGAGCCAGACATTGCCTTAACCAAGAGAGGGGTCCTCCTCTTCCCTCCCCTCTCTACTCCGTCCCTGCCTGTTTTCCTTCTGAACTGAAGTATGTCCCCGAGCGCCTGATCTCTCCTGCCCTGGACAATTTATTTTAGCCTCGACCGTCTTCCCTGATCATCCCACATGAAGGTAGCAGCTGAAAGGACAGAGGGGCCTCAGGCTCGGCCCCACGCCTCTCTTAGTGAGAAAACAGCCTGGGGACCCAGTGCTTCCAGGACTTCTGCTGCAGCATTATGAACTGGAGACCTGGGTCGTCATCTCCTGCACTCCTCACAGTGGTCATATGGGGGACTGGAGTGGTGAGTGGTCCCCGAGGCTCCCACTGCACTGTCACCCCTGCTCTGAACCCAGGGCCTCAAACAGAACTTAGCTACTGTAGAAAAACTCAAATAACAATTGCATTTGCATACATCTCCTCAACAAAAACACAACACTGCAAAGCAATGACGCATGCTCAGTCTCT
The DNA here is from genome assembly GCA_022376925.1 of Tragulus kanchil. Lineage (NCBI taxonomy): Eukaryota > Metazoa > Chordata > Mammalia > Artiodactyla > Tragulidae > Tragulus > Tragulus kanchil. Next base: position 66,225,033 of record JAIOJX010000003.1, on the reverse strand, counting down.
TCAGACACGTCACATTTTTTGTGACCCCATGGACTGTAGCCCACCTGGCTCCTCTGTCCATGGGATTCTCTAAGCAAGAATACTGGAGTGGGTTGCCAGGCCCTATGCCAAGGGATCTTTCCCACCCAAGGATCAAATCTGTGTCTCCTACATTGCAGGTAGAATTCTTCACTGCTAAGCCACCGGGGAAAACAATTATATTCCAATAAAAAATAAGGGGCTTCCCTGGTGGTCCAGTGGGTGAAGTGCCTTGCAGTAAAAGGGACGCCAGTTCGATCCCCGGCCCAGGAAGATGCTTCGTGCCGTGGAGCAGCTGGACCGGTGTGTCCAATTACGAGCCAGCGCTCTGGAGCATATGAGCCCAAAGCTGGTGCTCTGCAGTGAGAGAGGTCACTGCAATGGGAGGCCCACACAGGCCAAGGAATAAAGATGGATGAAAATAAATAAATAAAAAACCAATAAAAGAGGCCAAAAGTTTTTTAAAAATTTAAAAAAACTAAAAACAAAGACAAAACAACACCTGCAGCTGCCTGTGCTATAAAACCATGGTTCCTTTGATTTCTCCGTGTCCCACAGGTAGAGAGGAATTAGTTTCAGACTTGCGAGGTGCGAGGAAAGCTTTACATGTCGCCTTTGACAAGACCACGAGCCTCTCAAGTCTCTTCTGTGAACGACAGGCCTGGAGCTGCCCCCCATGGGTGGCTGCTATGAGGTTAGAAACAGGGCTTTCTGGTCCCAGGCCAGCTCAGGCACCCAGCAGGCACTCAAGGGGCTGTAGCCACCATCACCCCAGGTGCTCTGCTTCCCTCTCTGGTTTAAGAAACTCCAAAGGACTCTGAAGTTCAGCCGCATTAGCGGCGATGATCATCTTGGTTAGCATAGCTGCATTACTTTCTTCTACTGTTCTCTGTTTTCTTGGCCACACCTTGCGGCAGGCAGAACTTCCCGATTTGGGAGTGAACGCATGTTCCCTGTCTTGGAAGTGTGGGGTCTTAACCGGTGGACCACCAGGGAGGTCCAACTCTTACACTCCTATCTATTTTTAAGTATTTTCTGTGTGGATGTGCATTTCATGAATGTCACCATCCTCACCCTCAGCCCGTCATTTCAACTAGTCCATTAGGAAGCCATTTTCTCTCACAGAACAAAGCAAAGCAACAACAACAAACTAGCCCACAAACAAAACCCTTTACAGCCAAGACACCCTCATGAGAACTAGCGCTTGCTGAGGGCTCAGGGTCTCTGGGCCACCCCAGGGCCAGGGACACTGCTGTCCTGTCTCCTTTCTTCCTGAAACAACCCTCAGCCGGCAATCCAGGCTTCCACTTTCCCTTGGTGCTTAGCCTCTGGGGCACTTTTGTGACAGCTCAGCAGTGCACTGAAGCAGTGGTTTTAGTAAAGTATTTGATTCAACATCATAGTCATCCCACATGGGAAGGGCCTTCAGGGCATGTGGTCCACCACATAGCCTGAAAGGGAGGTGCTTTCCAGTACCCTGCCAACAGATCACTCCTCTACTTCAATTACACAGAACTGGTTTTCTCTGCTTGTAAGTGACAAACCTGGCTGATGGAGGGAAGACCTCTTCTCCCTTGGGGAATATCCTTGGGGAATCCTTCTCCTGGTGACCTTGTGAAGGAAGTGAGGGCAGGACTTGCCCCAGGGACCAGGAGCTGGGGTACTTGTACTCCCTCTACCTGGGCTCTGCAAGCCCTTCCCCTGCCACTCAGGACTGATGGGGGGGAGGTGAACGGGGCCCTCGGGGAGCAGCAGGGTTTCCGATGCAAGCTGTGTTCTCTGTGGGTGGGGCTCCATGGCCTCCAGTGCATGTATATCTCAATGTGGGGCTGTTTAACCACCTGGTCAGAGAGGAAGTTAATTTGGTTTGGTTTTCCCCTGGGCAGAAGCTGACACCCCTGGCTTGTGAGGGCCTTGTCCCAGTCCAGACTTTCAGGCGTGCTCTGCTCCTGAGGAGAGGGGCCAGGCTGACCCAGAGATGGATTTCAGGAAAGAACTGTTCAAACACATTTAGGGCACTAACTCTATTGACCAAGAAAGACATGAAAAAACTTCCACTTGAAAAGAAATGCTTAGCATACATAAAAGACATCATCTCCGAATAAGGATAACTGAGCAATTTTAACTTTAGGAGCAGTTCAGTCTCTGGCCTTTAATATCACTACAGAGCAGGATATCTTCATCCGAGGCCTTCAGATCAGAGATGGGAACGACTGGCCTGATTACATGGGTGGACATGAGGGTGGTCCCCTCCCCTGCTCCATGAGTCTGACTCTGACCACAAATATTGGGCCCTTCTGCTTTCAGAATAACCGAGGGAACCTTCTGCCACCAGAGGAGAGGAAAGGCTGTATAGAGGCGCTGAGTTTCTAACCGCAGATATCTCCACCAGGGTTTTGGCTCTAATCACCAATGGGGAAAACACTTCACCGTCAAAAGAAGGATCTGCCTTTTGCCCCGGCAATCCAGGCTTCCACTTTCCCTTGGTGCTTAGCCTCTGGGGCACTTTTGTGACAGCTCAGCAGTGCACTGAAGCAGTGGTTTTAGTAAAGTATTTGATTCAACATCATAGTCATCCCACATGGGAAGGGCCTTCAGGGCATGTGGTCCACCACATAGCCTGAAAGGGAGGTGCTTTCCAGTACCCTGCCAACAGATCACTCCTCTACTTCAATTACACAGAACTGGTTTTCTGCTTGTAAGTGACAAACCTGGCTGATGGAGGGAAGACCTCTTCTCCCTTGGGGAATATCCTTGGGGAATCCTTCTCCTGGTGACCTTGTGAAGGAAGTGAGGGCAGGACTTGCCCCAGGGACCAGGAGCTGGGGTACTTGTACCCCCTCTACCTGGGCTCTGCAAGCCCTTCCCCTGCCACTCAGGACTGATGGGGGGGAGGTGAACGGGGCCCTCGGGGAGCAGCAGGGTTTCCGATGCAAGCTGTGTTCTCTGTGGGTGGGGCTCCATGGCCTCCAGTGCATGTATATCTCAATGTGGGGCTGTTTAACCACCTGGTCAGAGAGGAAGTTAATTTGGTTTGGTTTTCCCCTGGGCAGAAGCTGACACCCCTGGCTTGTGAGGGCCTTGTCCCAGTCCAGACTTTCAGGCGTGCTCTGCTCCTGAGGAGAGGGGCCAGGCTGACCCAGAGATGGATTTCAGGAAAGAACTGTTCAAACACATTTAGGGCACTAACTCTATTGACCAAGAAAGACATGAAAAAACTTCCACTTGAAAAGAAATGCTTAGCATACATAAAAGACATCATCTCCGAATAAGGATAACTGAGCAATTTTAACTTTAGGAGCAGTTCAGTCTCTGGCCTTTAATATCACTACAGAGCAGGATATCTTCATCCGAGGCCTTCAGATCAGAGATGGGAACGACTGGCCTGATTACATGGGTGGACATGAGGGTGGTCCCCTCCCCTGCTCCATGAGTCTGACTCTGACCACAAATATTGGGCCCTTCTGCTTTCAGAATAACCCCGAGGGAACCTTCTGCCACCAGAGGAGAGGAAAGGCTGTATAGAGGCGTCTGAGTTTCTAACCGCAGATATCTCCACCAGGGTTTTGGCTCTAATCACCAATGGGGAAAACACTTCACCGTCCAAAAGAAGGATCACAGGAAAGGCCCTGATAAGGATAAGCAGCTGGCTCCCCCAGCAGTGTTGAGTGGCCTCCCGTTGTTTCTGTGTTATCAAGAAGGGGCCTCGCGGAAGAACAGAACTCAACGACACAGTATCTTCCTTTCCTTCTAGTGGCTAAACAGAACTGAGATCCAGATTTCTGTCTGCAGGTGGTAAGCGAGAAGCTGCTGGCTCAGCCTTTCCCACAGAGCGCATAGATTCTATTCTAAGGACACGTGCATCTCCGCCCATGAGTTTTGGCCATGTGATAAAAACTGTTCCACCTGGCGCTCAAGAGCTTCATTGTTCAGGGTGACAACCTCTCCAAGGGGTCGCCCTTTGTGATGTGGAAAGAACGCAGCACACCTGAAGAGCCGAGCCTCAGAAAGTCTCCCTAATGTGCCCAAGGTCAGCGAGCGGGGGAGCTAGGGCTCAGACACGTCTTGAAGTCTCAAGTTTACTGTTTTTTTTTTTTTTCCCCTCCCACATGACCCATGCCTTTACTTATTCATTGGTTTATTCATTCAATCAACATTTTCAAGGGCTTAGCATGTTGGTTCACAGTCCAGTGGGAAAGACAGACGCATAAATGACAGTGACAATGTGGTTTTGTGCTAAATGCCTGGAACACCAGAAGGAAAAATCTTGGCAACTGAGTTGTCACGTACTGGAAGGGCGATGTGTGTCAGGGAGAATACAGGAGACAGTGCAAGAGGAGAAGGGTGTGCCCAGAGATAGGCACCAGCTCCGCGGGGATGGGGGCTTCCTGGAGGAGGTAGCATGGAGCCAAGGCCTCTGTTAGAAGGAGAAAAAGAAAACAGTACTCGTCACGACAGGAAGAGCCAGGATGGCAGCTCTAAAAACCCCAGGAGAAAGGGAGCAGGTGGCGATGGTGGTTGTTGGCTCTGAGGACAGGACTGGCTCAGGGTGCCAGCGTGAGGCAGGACACATTTCTAACTTTTTTATTTTTTTAAGATTTTTTTGATGTGGACAATTTTTGAAGTCTTTATTGAATTTTCTTTACTATATAGCTTCTGTTTTATGCTTTGTCTTTTTGGCCGCCAGGCGGGTTGAGATCTAACCTCCCCAACCTGGGACTGAATCTGTATGCCTTGCATTGGAGGGTGAGGAAGCCTTAACTACTGGACCAAAAAGTCTCCATGTTTAACGTTTAAACGTACACTTTTTTTTTAACCCAGAAAAGGACACAAGTCTTCACTCTGTGAATGCTCACCAAGGGAACGCACCTGAGGACACACACAGCTCCTGAGCAGGACCCCAGCACCCCACAACCCGTCTCCAGCACCCAGGAGCCCCCGTGTGGCTCTTAATCAGTCATGACTTCACAGTGTGTATCCCCAATTCTGATCCCTGAAAGCACATATTCGGTTTCACCGGTCTTTGTACTTTATATAACATGGAGTATGCACTCTCTTGCCATGGGATTTTTAAGTCAACATCGACATTTGATTACCAGGAACAAAGCTGTCAAGCACATTCTTTTCCATGTCTTGTTGATGGATGAAAGGAGGGCTTTCTTTTGGATCTTTACCTAAATATGAGATTGTGAGGTCATACGTAGGCTAGGAATAGACCCAGCTTTACCACCGAATTTGGATGTGTCATGTTTTTCTAAGCAGAGCTGGGGGGAGCACGGAATTCGATGAATTAAGGACGCTTTTATTTGTTCTCAGGCACTGAACCATACAGCTTGGATCAACTTGGGGTGGGATGGGGGGAGTATTCCTTTGTTATTGACTAAAGCAGGGGTCCTGAATAGGGGCACCTCTAAGCAGGCAACTGGGGTGCCCAGGGATTCGTGGCTGGCAGACAAGGATTCCTGTTCTGGCACTGTTCACAGGTTTATTCTCTATTGCAAATGGGCTTTCTCTGCATAAGGGAGAAGTGGTTGCTGGCAGTCCCTAGTTTCTCAGCGACACGTTAGTAGGGACACTGGATGAAAGGGAAGCCCTCTCTCTCCCTTGCTTCAGAACATAAGCAGTCCTTTTGCGGGGGGCGGGGCTTCTCCAGCGGCTCAGCGGTACAGAATCCACTTGCCCAGGCAGGAGGCACAGGTTCAACCGTGATCCAGGAGGCTCCCACCTGCTGTGAAGCCCTATTGAACCTGTGCTCCAGAGCGCAGGAGCCGTAATTTCTAGACCACCTGAGGCAGATCATGAGGCCCGCGTGCCCTACAGCCCAGGAGCCCTAATTTATGGACCACCTGCAGCAGTTTCAGAGGCCGGTGCTCCTCACCACGAGCAATTCCACCAGCAGAAGCACGAGCACCACAACCAGAGAGTAGCCCTGCTCGGGGCAACTAGACAAGAAGCCCAGGCAGCAACCAAGACCCAGCACAGTCACAAACACACACAGTAATTTAAAAAGCCCGTTTTGCAGAAGGTCACTGGGAGACCTACTCTTGACCAAGCACCGGCGTCCACAGAAAAGGGGGTAACATGAGGGGACCAGGATGGGTCTATGTGGTCCCAGGGGTCGAATTCCAGTACAAAAAAAAAAAAAAAAAAAAAGAGAGAGAGAAGAGAAAAAAAATCACACAAGTAGAGGAGGGAGAGTTACCCCCAGGAAATTCACAACTGATAAACAGGGAAAGGGATGCCAAACACGTGAAAACGAAATGCGCCCAACAGGTAATGCAAGGCGAAGGCCACCTGCCCAGCGAGCACTACCAAAGCTTGACTTACACTTTAAACATCAAAACGCAGACACCATTAGCCACACTTTAACCGACGAGAGAATTAAGAAAGTTACTTCGTGAGGACTCCAGTTACACCACCCAGCCCTTTGACGGCCGAAACTGCACAGAATATGAGGTCTTACCTCAAATCTGTCGGTGTATCTTTTTCTGAAAGGATGCGTAGATAGTAGGAATTCTAAAACTTCAGAAGTCCTTCTTTCGTAGCCCTGAGCGTTGCTGTAATCGGCAGTTCCCCGAAACTTCTCGGGAAAGGTCCGCGGCTCTAGCCGCGCCCGGCGTTTTTGCCGTAAACAGCTTCGCCGCACATAATTTTGCTGCGTAACTAATTGGCCGTAAGGCAACGTTGTCGTAAAAGATGAACTAGCTGACCATTTGATGCATAGGATGCAAATCATGCAGGTGAGGATGATTTGCCCCAAGTGTTACAGTTCTTACTTTGAAAGACATTACATGGGAGGAGAAAGAGGCCGAGCGTCTGGAAAGTGCAAGTTGGACTCACATTTCCCCTAAAGCTTTGGTGAACTTCTGTCAGCTGACATGTGACATGTGACAACGTGTCAGGAGCCTACACAGCAGTATACAAGGCTTTCACTACTGGTACAGAGCTCAGTGACAAACATGCAACCTAGAATTTGGAGACTGATAGTTGGTACATCTTTTAATGAAGGAAGACACTTTATGGAAAAAGGGCAATGCTGAATGTGGAGATAAATCAACAAGCAAAAAAAAAAAAAGTACAAAACACTATGAACATAAGACTTAGGAAACAACTGTATTTAGGTACAGCTTCCAAAGTAAAATCAGTCATTTGAGCAGTATTACTATTAATCTATGCACATTTCTGTGTTCAAGTATTTGTACTTTGCAATTGAAGTCTTATTGTTAGTCATTGTACATGTTTCATTATGTCCTTTTAAAATTTTCCATTATTTTATCTTTTACAGCAAAATTGCCTTATGGGCAATTGGTTATGGCAAAATGTTCATGGAAAAGATGTTTCCAGCAAAGAAACTCATGGCAGAAATACCTAGAACCGTCCATGTCTGTCTATGAGCAAGATTTCATGGAAAGTGTCCCGACTTACACTTTAAACATCAAAACGCAGACACCATTAGCCACACTTTAACCGACGAGAGAATTAAGAAAGTTACTTCGTGAGGACTCCAGTTACACCACCCAGCCCTTTGACGGCCGAAACTGCACAGAATATGAGGTCTTACCTCAAATCTGTCGGTGTATCTTTTTCTGAAAGGATGCGTAGATAGTAGGAATTCTAAAACTTCAGAAGTCCTTCTTTCGTAGCCCTGAGCGTTGCTGTAATCGGCAGTTCCCCGAAACTTCTCGGGAAAGGTCCGCGGCTCTAGCCGCGCCCGGCGTTTTTGCCGTAAACAGCTTCGCCGCACATAATTTTGCTGCGTAACTAATTGGCCGTAAGGCAACGTTGTCGTAAAAGATGAACTAGCTGACCATTTGATGCATAGGATGCAAATCATGCAGGTGAGGATGATTTGCCCCAAGTGTTACAGTTCTTACTTTGAAAGACATTACATGGGAGGAGAAAGAGGCCGAGCGTCTGGAAAGTGCAAGTTGGACTCACATTTCCCCTAAAGCTTTGGTGAACTTCTGTCAGCTGACATGTGACATGTGACAACGTGTCAGGAGCCTACACAGCAGTATACAAGGCTTTCACTACTGGTACAGAGCTCAGTGACAAACATGCAACCTAGAATTTGGAGACTGATAGTTGGTACATCTTTTAATGAAGGAAGACACTTTATGGAAAAAGGGCAATGCTGAATGTGGAGATAAATCAACAAGCAAAAAAAAAAAAAGTACAAAACACTATGAACATAAGACTTAGGAAACAACTGTATTTAGGTACAGCTTCCAAAGTAAAATCAGTCATTTGAGCAGTATTACTATTAATCTATGCACATTTCTGTGTTCAAGTATTTGTACTTTGCAATTGAAGTCTTATTGTTAGTCATTGTACATGTTTCATTATGTCCTTTTAAAATTTTCCATTATTTTATCTTTTACAGCAAAATTGCCTTATGGGCAATTGGTTATGGCAAAAATGTTCATGGAAAAGATGTTTCCAGCAAAGAAACTCATGGCAGAAATACCTAGAACCGTCCATGTCTGTAACTAGACTATGCAGAAGAAACAAGAGCTGGTTCCCTCAGGTCACTGGTGCCCCCAATCCCTGCCAGATGGTCAAGCAGAGAAGCTCGTATTTCAGCAAATTACAGAACCTCATTAGGACTCTATTTCATGTTTTTAGATACTCCAGGCCTTTATATGAGGTGACACTGACTTCTTAAACTTGTATGACAACATAATGAATTCATGTAAGTGAAGTGTCCAATGAAAGGGGAAACAATCAGTGAATTCTTTGCATATTTTATTTTTCTTTTTTTTTTTTTGATTTCCAACTCACACACATCTGGCATATTTTACATCTTTGCAATAAAACATGGTTACAATAGCTTAAGGAATTTATATATCCAAAATATTTCACCATGATCTCAAGATGAAATGAACTTGTCTTCCAGATGTTCATTATCCTCCCAATTCTAAGCTACAAACTCAAGATATTGCTTACAGCCTGGTGATGAATAACTTAATCATTACGCCGATTCCCCAGAATTTCAGAATCTTATAAATACAAACAACGATGAAGAAGGAATTCAGTGCTAAAACTTACTAGTACAAGGTGGATAACAAATAAGTAATCACATCAATAAATAATGATATGTGTCTGGTGCAAAGTGCCAATACAAAGAACCCATTATCTTGTTTTATCTTTTTAAATAAATGACTGCAAGTGAGTGTAAATTCTGAGAAAATTACATTCCTGTAACATGCCTCATAGCCCTACCGACACAATATGTACATCTATGACGATACAGTCACCAAATATACAAAGAAGAAACATGAATAAAGTGTATATACCCCTGGGTGTATAACTTGATCAGTACAAGGTATGGAAAATCATTTGAGAGCGTTATTTTATATCATAAAAGATGAAGCGCCTTAGGCTAAGAATGTGGCTTTAGGTGAGAGTTTCACAAAGAACCTAAAAGAATAACTTCAGTTATTATTATAATAAAATCTGACTTATTTATTAAAGAAACTAAGCTATTCAAGAACCAAAGAGAGAAAAAAAAAAAAAAAAACAGCAAAAAAAAAAAAAAAATTAGCATTAGATTCTCCTCCCCCTAATGTACACACGCTAAGCCAGCTGGATGATTCTGGAAGAGTTGTCCAGGAGTTGGGAAGTCATTACTAAGGAACTAACAATCAGGATTCCTATTTATACAATAAAACCAAGACCTCATCCCTAAGCCCCCTTTCTGCTGTGTCTTCAAATTATGAAAGGTAGGGCTGAATTTTCTTTGTATAAAGTACCAAAAAATGGCAAATAATGGCTTAGTATCCAAATGCTTTGTGAGCAAATTTTACTTAGAGTGATGAATTCAGATTAAAAAGTGCAAACTATATGTTGGTGAAAATGTGACAAACTTATTGATTAAGCCCAAATTCAATCCTTTCAGACAAGCTGTGTCCTTGGACAGATCCTAAGTATTTCTTACTGTCAATGCACCTGTTCCATCAAGACATCAGGATTAAAGAACATGCAAGTGGTAACTCCACAATAAAATTAAGAAACGTTTTGTTATTTATACAAGGTTTTACTTTTACAAAAGTATCCCTTTAAATAAGATGCATCTGATGTACAAAGTATCAAACGTGTTTTTTTTTTTTTTTTCCTCAGCTTGAAAAGAGGCTGGAAATGGGATGCAGGTTAGGTTCAAAGCTTAAACTTGGTAACAACTGGACACAAGGTTCCTCAGAATTGTCAAAAGTCTCTTGTGACACGTCCTACCACCTTTTCTCAATAAACAACGATATATGAAATAATTACCAAAACATCTCCTAATTCATATAATTTACATGATATAAGCTGGCCTGGTAGCAGCTGGTGTTCAATTGTGAAAAAACGCACAAAGTAAAATGGCTGCTGACTACAATGTACAGCTATTGCTGGGTGTGATGGAATGTACAAACGGAGGCTGATGTAGACGAGTTTTTTTCCCACCAGAGATATTGCCTTTCCATGCAGCACTTGTGCTCTCAAGCTTTAACCTGGCTTTGGGTTCTTCATTTGTCTTCAGTATCTGTTCTGATGCTCATAATGCCACCGATTAAAATCTATATTAAAAGCTACAATGCTACCAGAAGCCATGCCAGTGATCAGAGTCCTGGAAAAAGTAGAGATAGAGGTTAAGAAAGACCCCAAATCCCTGACCTGGTTCAACATTACATTCAACAATAGCACAACCTTAAAGCTCACCGCGTTTTTGTTTTGTGTGCCCTGAGATAGGATTAAAATTTATTCTTGGTTCCCCTGAAAGAAGCTACATCAGTCCCACAAACACCTGGGCTGCTGAACCACGTGTTATTAACTTTTGGATCCCACAGCTCATCACATAAACACTTTGTGAGGACAGCATCTTCACTCTGTTTATCTGTCAGTTTGTAACTTGTGTGCATGTACGACTGTTCCAACATATCAGGGACATTACAAAACATCAAGGATAACTGAAATTAGGGATGAGATTGAAAAAGAAAGGGAAACCTGATTAGTACCTTTCCTCACTCCTCCTGGGAGATGCTAAAATGAGCGCAGCCTTGCCTGTGAGCTTTCATCACAGTCTCCCTCTAGCCTTTCCTGCTCTCTGACTACCTTGAGAAGAGCTAAGCCCTTCCTTCTCCTATTCCCCTGCTCCTGCCTCGCTCATATATATTTATTATGATTATTGGAGCTCTTTGGGGTTAGTGGTCTTGTTTTGTATCCTCTGTGCATGGTCTTTCATATATAATGGTGGCAGCAAAGGCTTGCAACATAAATACATGAATGGATAAGAATGTCAGGGAGGGGCTTCTCTGGTGGTCCAGTGGGTCCTGCAAGAGGTGCCGGTTCGATCCCTAGTATGGGAAGATCCCACGTGCCACGGAGCGGCTGGACCAGTATGTCCAATTATAAGCCAGTGCTTTGGAGCACATGCACCCAGAGCCGGTGCTCTGTGACAAGAGGCCACTGCAATGGGAGGCCCACACAGGCCAAAGAAACAAAGATGGATGAAAATAAATAAATGAAAGACCAATGAAAGTGGCCAAAACAAAAAAGAATGTCAGGAGAATGCTGAAACTACTTAAAAACATAAATTATTTCAAATACTTTACAAACATCAATTTATATACAAATAATTACACAGCAAACCACCGATTAAAATCTATATTAAAAGCTACAATGCTACCAGAAGCCATGCCAGTGATCAGAGTCCTGGAAAAAGTAGAGATAGAGGTTAAGAAAGACCCCAAATCCCTGACCTGGTTCAACATTACATTCAACAATAGCACAACCTTAAAGCTCACCGCGTTTTTGTTTTGTGTGCCCTGAGATAGGATTAAAATTTATTCTTGGTTCCCCTGAAAGAAGCTACATCAGTCCCACAAACACCTGGGCTGCTGAACCACGTGTTATTAACTTTTGGATCCCACAGCTCATCACATAAACACTTTGTGAGGACAGCATCTTCACTCTGTTTATCTGTCAGTTTGTAACTTGTGTGCATGTACGACTGTTCCAACATATCAGGGACATTACAAAACATCAAGGATAACTGAAATTAGGGATGAGATTGAAAAAGAAAGGGAAACCTGATTAGTACCTTTCCTCACTCCTCCTGGGAGATGCTAAAATGAGCGCAGCCTTGCCTGTGAGCTTTCATCACAGTCTCCCTCTAGCCTTTCCTGCTCTCTGACTACCTTGAGAAGAGCTAAGCCCTTCCTTCTCCTATTCCCCTGCTCCTGCCTCGCTCATATATATTTATTATGATTATTGGAGCTCTTTGGGGTTAGTGGTCTTGTTTTGTATCCTCTGTGCATGGTCTTTCATATATAATGGTGGCAGCAAAGGCTTGCAACATAAATACATGAATGGATAAGAATGTCAGGGAGGGGCTTCTCTGGTGGTCCAGTGGGTCCTGCAAGAGGTGCCGGTTCGATCCCTAGTATGGGAAGATCCCACGTGCCACGGAGCGGCTGGACCAGTATGTCCAATTATAAGCCAGTGCTTTGGAGCACATGCACCCAGAGCCGGTGCTCTGTGACAAGAGGCCACTGCAATGGGAGGCCCACACAGGCCAAAGAAACAAAGATGGATGAAAATAAATAAATGAAAGACCAATGAAAGTGGCCAAAAAAAAAAAAAAAAGAATGTCAGGGAGAATGCTGAAACTACTTAAAAACATAAATTATTTCAAATACTTTAGAAACATGAATTTATATACAAATAATTACACAGCAAACCACTCCCATCTATTCACGAATATGGACTATGCATTTTGGAATATTCTGCTTAAATGTTCTTTAAAGCAGGTTGAGCTGCAAATCAAATACCCCTTCCCACAACTAATTTAAATTTCATTGCTTTTCTTGATGACTTCAGTATCATTTTACTACAGTGTAAAGACACTGTGCTAAGTTTATCATGTAAGACAATATTCATATATTTTAAAACCAATACTGTTCTTTTTTTTTTTTAATTTTGGTCTCTTTTATTGGTCTTTTATCTATTCATTTTCATCCATCTTTATTCTTTGGCCTTTGTGGGCCTCCCACTGCAGCGGCCCCTCTCGCTGCAGAGCACTGGCTCTGTGCATATGTGCTCCAGAGCTCCAGTTTGTAAGTGGACACACCAGTCCAGCTGCTCTGTGGCACGTGGGATCTTCCTGGGCTAGGGATCAAACCGGTGCCCCTTGTGCTGCAAGGTGGACTCTCTACCCACTGGACCACCAGGGAAGCCCCAAACCAATACTCTTATAAAAAATATGTGCACACAGTTGAAATGAGTTGCTTAATAAGCTTTTCTTTTTTCTGTTAAACATACAGCAAAGATCAGAAATTATTTACCATATTCTAATTATATAGTTTTGATTTCCTTTTTAAATTTAGAAAATTTAGTGTAGTTTTACATTCCAAATATTCATTTCTATAGACCCAAAGGCAAATTTTAGGAAATAACAAAATCTTGTGGCAAACTGAGAAACAGTGGAGAACTGTATCACTTTATTAACATTCCTATCTATCCTTTCCAAGAAAAGATTATAGTGTCTTAGGGCAACACATAAAATACCACAAAAGAACATAAATGAGAGATGTGTGAATAAGCAAATGGAAGGTGGAGAGTGTTTCAAGTAATGAGCTCCTCGTAATTGTAAAACAGGCCAGCTGTAGTCGGCATGTTACATTTGGCTCCATTTAGCTAGGCCTATGCCTCAAGCCAAGACTCTGTGTCTTTCACATAATGGAAGACAGGCAGGCCTGTTGGAGATTAGGTAAGGCTCTGAGAACAGAGAAGCTGATGGGCATCACTCCATGTCTTGGGCAGTGTCTAGATGCGCCCGTTTTTCTTCAGACTCATTTCTCTTTCCCCTTCTTCTCTTCCTGTTTCCTTCTTACCAGAATCCTTCCTTAAAGTACTTACTCCTGTCCTCCATCAGCCATTTTCTACGCTACTCTTCCTTCTATCTGGATGCCAGAGTATTCTTCATTGCAAGTCTCACCCTCAGTAAAATGTAAAGAACTTTCAATGACAGCTTTCGACTGATAGCGTTTCTCCCCGACATGGCTCACCTCTGGTCATGGGATAAGTCCATTGCTCTAATGCCAGCGTCACAGCCGGGGTAAATGTACAGCTGCTTGAAGTCACAGGCCTGCCAGACCTCCACCACACCATTGTCCCCTCCGGTCACCAGGTTCTGGCCATCGCTACTCAGGAGAATGGCCTTTGGGCAAGGCAGAAAAGCAACCATTTCTTTCAGTGTTTGCAAAATGACCAGTGGTCCCTACTGAAAGGCAACTTTAATACAGGTCCCTTGTCTATACTATCTACCTTTACTCATTTGTCCAAGTTTTCCAGAGTAATTCATAGATTTTCCAATGTGGAATTCGCCAAAGTTCTTACATAAAAAAAGGATCCTTTAAAACCAACTGAGGTTACAAAATAACAGAAGTCCCAAGAAAAGACCTTGATAATTGAATAACATGATGTTCATTAAGTTCTGAATACTAACAATGTTAAGACTTTTAGAACAAACGGCAGAAGCATATTTCAAAATCGTTCTTAACAAATCAGTGATTCTAATTCATTTCTGAGTGCTGGGCAATTCAGTATGTAATTTTGATCCAGGGTTCGAAAGATAATATTTTTTTGACAATAAACTCACTTTAAGGTCAGGAGAACGCAGTGCCAGAGCAGCTGTTTGTAAGCAGAGTTTAAGAAAAATCTCCTTAAGGGTCTAAGCTCTAATCAAACAACAGCCATTACCTGCAAAGTCTAACTCAGTGAGTTAACTACTTGAGATTCAATGAACCCTGGCTTTGTTCAAAGCATCATCAATATGAATGTGTTTTCTAAGGGGGGTTTTCTCTGAGAACAGAGAAGCTGATGGGCATCACTCCATGTCTTGGGCAGTGTCTAGATGCGCCCGTTTTTCTTCAGACTCATTTCTCTTTCCCCTTCTTCTCTTCCTGTTTCCTTCTTACCAGAATCCTTCCTTAAAGTACTTACTCCTGTCCTCCATCAGCCATTTTCTACGCTACTCTTCCTTCTATCTGGATGCCAGAGTATTCTTCATTGCAAGTCTCACCCTCAGTAAAATGTAAAGAACTTTCAATGACAGCTTTCGACTGATAGCGTTTCTCCCCGACATGGCTCACCTCTGGTCATGGGATAAGTCCATTGCTCTAATGCCAGCGTCACAGCCGGGGTAAATGTACAGCTGCTTGAAGTCACAGGCCTGCCAGACCTCCACCACACCATTGTCCCCTCCGGTCACCAGGTTCTGGCCATCGCTACTCAGGAGAATGGCCTTTGGGCAAGGCAGAAAAGCAACCATTTCTTTCAGTGTTTGCAAAATGACCAGTGGTCCCTACTGAAAGGCAACTTTAATACAGGTCCCTTGTCTATACTATCTACCTTTACTCATTTGTCCAAGTTTTCCAGAGTAATTCATAGATTTTCCAATGTGGAATTCGCCAAAGTTCTTACATAAAAAAAGGATCCTTTAAAACCAACTGAGGTTACAAAATAACAGAAGTCCCAAGAAAAGACCTTGATAATTGAATAACATGATGTTCATTAAGTTCTGAATACTAACAATGTTAAGACTTTTAGAACAAACGGCAGAAGCATATTTCAAAATCGTTCTTAACAAATCAGTGATTCTAATTCATTTCTGAGTGCTGGGCAATTCAGTATGTAATTTTGATCCAGGGTTCGAAAGATAATATTTTTTTGACAATAAACTCACTTTAAGGTCAGGAGAACGCAGTGCCAGAGCAGCTGTTTGTAAGCAGAGTTTAAGAAAAATCTCCTTAAGGGTCTAAGCTCTAATCAAACAACAGCCATTACCTGCAAAGTCTAACTCAGTGAGTTAACTACTTGAGATTCAATGAACCCTGGCTTTGTTCAAAGCATCATCAATATGAATGTGTATGCTTTCACAAACCAGTACATGTTTACTTGGATACCAAAGAATCTCTATTACAAGTCACTGAATGTAAAATAGTCAATCTTTAACCTCTTGGCTCAGTCCCTAGTTAGACCAGACATGCAGGTTTACCCGCATTGAATCGTTGATCTCCATTTGAGCCAGCAGTTTTCCGTTGATGCTGAAATTGCTGAATCGCCCTCGTTCATAGTAGATGATACAGTGGCCTTCGCTGGAGACGGAAATCAAGCGTGGGAACAAGCAGTTTTCTGGTCCTTCGAGGGCTCTGAGCAAATCTCCAGTGATTGTGTGGACGAGGCAAGGGCCCTCTGCAGAGTGGGGAACAGCAAACGGCCAGGCATGTTACTCCTGCAAACCCGCGAGCAGCACCTGCATATGCACTCAGGTTTGTAGAAAGAAGGGACCACAGAAAACTATGCTGGCAAGAGCCAAGCACAGACGTTAGATTCCAACAGAACAAACACAGAGAACTGCCATGCGACACACACATGGGTCTTCCAAACTTTCCATCTCCATAAACACTGCTCTTTTCCTTCCAGGGATAATATTCATTAAAATGGGATATAGTTCATCCTTATACATTACATAAGAATAAAGGACTATATGTCCCAGAAGTTGTCTCTTCGTATGTGTCTAGACATTTTTCTGTAGAAAATTTAGGAGAATTATCAAAACAATTGGTAAATTCCTTTAGTATCCTCAAAAGTTAAACAGTGATTCTAATTCATTTCTGAGTGCTGGGCAATTCAGTATGTAATTTTGATCCAGGGTTCGAAAGATAATATTTTTTTGACAATAAACTCACTTTAAGGTCAGGAGAACGCAGTGCCAGAGCAGCTGTTTGTAAGCAGAGTTTAAGAAAAATCTCCTTAAGGGTCTAAGCTCTAATCAAACAACAGCCATTACCTGCAAAGTCTAACTCAGTGAGTTAACTACTTGAGATTCAATGAACCCTGGCTTTGTTCAAAGCATCATCAATATGAATGTGTATGCTTTCACAAACCAGTACATGTTTACTTGGATACCAAAGAATCTCTATTACAAGTCACTGAATGTAAAATAGTCAATCTTTAACCTCTTGGCTCAGTCCCTAGTTAGACCAGACATGCAGGTTTACCCGCATTGAATCGTTGATCTCCATTTGAGCCAGCAGTTTTCCGTTGATGCTGAAATTGCTGAATCGCCCTCGTTCATAGTAGATGATACAGTGGCCTTCGCTGGAGACGGAAATCAAGCGTGGGAACAAGCAGTTTTCTGGTCCTTCGAGGGCTCTGAGCAAATCTCCAGTGATTGTGTGGACGAGGCAAGGGCCCTCTGCAGAGTGGGGAACAGCAAACGGCCAGGCATGTTACTCCTGCAAACCCGCGAGCAGCACCTGCATATGCACTCAGGTTTGTAGAAAGAAGGGACCACAGAAAACTATGCTGGCAAGAGCCAAGCACAGACGTTAGATTCCAACAGAACAAACACAGAGAACTGCCATGCGACACACACATGGGTCTTCCAAACTTTCCATCTCCATAAACACTGCTCTTTTCCTTCCAGGGATAATATTCATTAAAATGGGATATAGTTCATCCTTATACATTACATAAGAATAAAGGACTATATGTCCCAGAAGTTGTCTCTTCGTATGTGTCTAGACATTTTTCTGTAGAAAATTTAGGAGAATTATCAAAACAATTGGTAAATTCCTTTAGTATCCTCAAAAGTTAAACATTGTACCACATACAAAGAGATTATTATCAATGTACCTTTTCTATAGTCTATATATAAAGTGCAAAGGGCAAAATTGAGAAAATTAATTCAGACTGTAGACACTTATCAAACAAATGAAGAATGAACCAAAAATATAAAATGAGTATGATTCTGGAGTGATTTATTTTGCTTTAATTGTTTTTTTATTTCCTCAGATAGAAACTGCATTAAGATAAAACATTCACTAGTCATGTTCATAAAAATAATTAGTTAATATACTTTGGTTAGTAATTGGTTAATATACTACCTGCTCCCTCACATCCCCAAAAAGTCTCCATAAAACTGTATATGAATTTCATTCTTTTTTTTCCATCAATTTCAGTAGACACATATTTTTCAAAACAAGTGATATTTTGGCCAATTTTTTTCCTGATTATTAAAGTAATAGATGTGCATTCCAGAAAATATGAAATTAGAGAAAAAACAGCAATCACTTGTAATACCAACCATCGTCTATAGGAAGCTACTGTTTTTTTTTCCCAATGTACTTTATGTGTCCTGTGTTTTCCTTTCTTTCTTTTTTGCTTTATAGAATAGAATTATATTATACTTACTATTACCAAAACACACATTAAAAGGCACTTACTGAAAATACCTTTTGTATTCCTCCCTGAGTTATTTACTCTTAAATACAAAAACACAAGTGTCCTTAACTTCAGACAAAATACCCTTGATGCATAAAGCAGCCAGACAGAGTAAGTGCCTAAAAAAAATCTGATCATCTCGTCTCCTTGTTAAAAACCTTCAATGGTTTCCCATTATGCTCAGAAACAAACACAAATGGCAAATCCTTGTGCCTCAGGTCGCCTGCCTCTTCAGACTTCTGTCTCCTTACCTCTGTGGCTTCCTCACCACACTCAGCCCCTCTGGTTTTCTTCCAGTTTCTCTTAGGCATGAGGCTCCCTCCTGCCCGAGTCTCCCATGGAGAACTGGTTATGAGTCAGAGTTAGAACTGAAGTTTCCTAACTTCTCCCACAGTGGTACTTCTTCCACAAAAGAACTAAGTCCCCCTCTTTCCTCTTTCACTACCCACCCCTGAGAGAAGGAGGACTCGTGGAGGGCGTGGCTCTGTCTGGTGAACAGCCTGAGCCCCGCAGGATCTCCAGGAGCCCCGCATGGCTGTCTTCCCCTTGGCTTTTCAGTGTTATTTGTAATGAAGACATCCGATGGGTGTGCTACAGTTTAATTTACCAGTGTTCTGGCTAGAATGCTGAGGACCACAAAATACTTTATAAAATTTTACATCTATTTTATATTAGTCCTAGCAAATACTAATAAAACTCAACAGTTGCAAAGAACCTAGGGATTACATTTGTCTGTGGAAAGCCTCCTAAAGGAAAGAAATCATGAATCACGGTTAACATGCGAACACAATACAGTTTTTACGGAGCTAAAATGAAAGAAATGTCTTCTGACCTTTAGCACCACTGATAACAAGTCCAAGTTCTGCACAGACAGAAACACAGACAACTTCATGGTCGTGGCCTGTGAGGACAGCTCTTGGTGCAGGATAGTCACCTGGAAGGGAACAGCAGCAGTGAGTGTCTACAGACCGCAGTAGGAATGAAGGGCTCCACCATCAAACCCAGCACTTGAAAGAACAAGTATTAATGTTTAGCCAGCACATTCACTATTAATACCTGTGTGACCAAGAGTCAGTTACTTAGCCTCTCTGCTGTTTTCTCATCTGTGAAAATGGGGAAGCCCACCGTATCTACTACACAGGATGCTTTTGTGGTGGTGTGCAGTCACTAAGTCGTGTCTGACTCTTTGTGGTCCCATGGGCTGCAGTATGCCAGGTTTCCCCGTCCTTTACTATCTCTTGGAGTTTGCTCAAACTCATGACAATTGAGTTGGTGATGCTATACAACCACCTCATCCTCTGTTGCCCCCTTCTCCTCCTCCCTCAAGTCTTCCCAGCATCAGGGTCTTTTCCAATGAGTCAACTCTCTACATCAGAGGGTCAAAATATCGGCACTTCAGCTTCAGCATCAGTCCTTCCAATGAATATTCAGGGTTGATGTCCTTTAGGATGGACTGGTTTGACCTCTTTGCTGTCCAAGACACTCTTAAGAACCTTCTCCAGCATCACAGTTTGAAAGCATCAATTCTTCAGTGCTCAGCCTTGTTTATGGTCCAGCTCTCACATTTGTACGTGACTACTGGGAAAACCACAGCTCTGAGCCAGGATGCTTCGATGACGGCTAAGTCAACAAATGTGAGGTACTGACAACACCATGATAGTGGTAAGAACTATTTCTCTTTTTTTCCTGGTTACTGTTAAGAAATAGAAATCAACCCTATCAAGGCATTTACATGGGTAACGTCATTTAATCAGGACAACATTCATAGGAGGCAGGTACGATTATTACCTCTATTTTATAGAACTCCAAAGCTTTAAAATGGGATTCAGCTTGCAACTTCCATTCTGCTTCTGAGGCATTTCTTACTTAGATGGTCGTGGGAGGGAGGCCGAAAAGCCTGTGTTAGTCTGTCATTTTATTCTAAGTTTATGCCTCAGAGATGCCCTAAGTTCCCTTCCAAAATGAAGATTCATCATTGACAAGGTATTCTGTGTAATATTATACTTAATTTTTCTAAGTGATTATTTTATCTTAGAAAGATGGATGAATTATTATATATATAAATCATATATTTAACAAAATCATAAATATATGGCTCTAATAAATTTATATATTATATATAAATATATTATGTACATAAGCTGCAATTATATATTTAATAAAATTTATATAGTTTTCTAAACCTTTCTCCTACATGTCACAGAAAAAGTAAAAAAGCAATCTAGTTCTGTTGCAGGGACTTTTTTAAAAAATGTATAAACATAGTGAACATATTCCTTAAGTATGTAATATATTTTCTATGAGGAAGTAAGTTTTTCAAAGGCTTACCTCTGATTTATAAAGTTTAAAATGTTTTATTTTGGAGTTTGCTCAAACTCATGACAATTGAGTTGGTGATGCTATACAACCACCTCATCCTCTGTTGCCCCCTTCTCCTCCTCCCTCAAGTCTTCCCAGCATCAGGGTCTTTTCCAATGAGTCAACTCTCTACATCAGAGGGTCAAAATATCGGCACTTCAGCTTCAGCATCAGTCCTTCCAATGAATATTCAGGGTTGATGTCCTTTAGGATGGACTGGTTTGACCTCTTTGCTGTCCAAGACACTCTTAAGAACCTTCTCCAGCATCACAGTTTGAAAGCATCAATTCTTCAGTGCTCAGCCTTGTTTATGGTCCAGCTCTCACATTTTATGCGTGACTACTGGGAAAACCACAGCTCTGAGCCAGGATGCTTCGATGACGGCTAAGTCAACAAATGTGAGGTACTGACAACACCATGATAGTGGTAAGAACTATTTCTCTTTTTTTCCTGGTTACTGTTAAGAAATAGAAATCAACCCTATCAAGGCATTTACATGGGTAACGTCATTTAATCAGGACAACATTCATAGGAGGCAGGTACGATTATTACCTCTATTTTATAGAACTCCAAAGCTTTAAAATGGGATTCAGCTTGCAACTTCCATTCTGCTTCTGAGGCATTTCTTACTTAGATGGTCGTGGGAGGGAGGCCGAAAAGCCTGTGTTAGTCTGTCATTTTATTCTAAGTTTATGCCTCAGAGATGCCCTAAGTTCCCTTCCAAAATGAAGATTCATCATTGACAAGGTATTCTGTGTAATATTATACTTAATTTTTCTAAGTGATTATTTTATCTTAGAAAGATGGATGAATTATTATATATATAAATCATATATTTAACAAAATCATAAATATATGGCTCTAATAAATTTATATATTATATATAAATATATTATGTACATAAGCTGCAATTATATATTTAATAAAATTTATATAGTTTTCTAAACCTTTCTCCTACATGTCACAGAAAAAGTAAAAAAGCAATCTAGTTCTGTTGCAGGGACTTTTTTAAAAAATGTATAAACATAGTGAACATATTCCTTAAGTATGTAATATATTTTCTATGAGGAAGTAAGTTTTTCAAAGGCTTACCTCTGATTTATAAAGTTTAAAATGTTTTATTTTTACTACAATTTCCCCAGGTCATCTGAAAAAAAATCATGTGAAACTTAACTATTAGGTTTTATAGGGCCCCTGAGAGCGTTGCTTCTCACTTTTCATGACAGAAAAGTGAATAAAGCATTTTTCTGGGGTTCTGAGTTGAGTTACCTGCAGCAGGGGAAAGCAGAGCTCCTGTATTTCATTTCCCTGCTAGGGACAGATGTCACCCACCCCAACTATCATTCCAAATCCTAGGAATATTCTGTCAGTGTCACACCACCCTTGATGGATGCAGCTGAGGGTCAGAGGGCAGCACGCAGAGGGAGGTGCAGGTGAGACCTCTCCTCCGGGACCAGAGCCCCACGGCGCTCCTTCCCTGGCCATTTTCTCGGGAGACGGGCTTTCTGTGTGTGAGGGACCGGCTAGGAATGAACAAAAAAATCAACGCGTCCAATTTTGAGATTCATTATAGGCAAGTATTTGGAAATAGCAAATAGACGAGGCTTATAATAAGCAGATTCCATCTTGCCTTTATCACAAGTCATTTCAATATTTTTTAAATGGATGATGAAAAAAAAAGAGTACAAAGGTATCCGGTGCTGCTCGCCCCACAGAACTGACAGGGAGGGCCTTTTCCGTGTGACAGGCTGCGGCTTTCAGAGAGACGATCAAAGGAGAGATTACTCATGGTTCTTATTATTTTAAACCTCATTTATGGGCAACTAATACGCGGGGGAAGCTTCGGTCCTTCTAAATTAGAGCTAAACAAAAACAGCAGAGCTTTCCTGTGATCCTCAGCGCAGTTATGCTGGAGTCAGAAGACGAACCTCCCGGTGATCCACACAAGGTTCGGGAGTTTACCCCGGCCTTGGCGCAGTCCCTGCCGAACCACCGCAGATGGCGTTTTCGGTTGTGTTTATACCTTTATAAAAATGATGGATTTTTGACTTGAAATTCCAGAAGAAGAGATTTCAAAAGGTGCAGAAAACACTGCTCTGATTTCAAGGTTTATTTTGAAAAGAAAAAATTTTGCTGGACAAGTACTGAGGTAGCCCAGAAGATCTTAGTTGGTGCGGAGTCCCCCAGAGACCGTGTCCTCAGCCACCTGGGGGCTGCTGCAGGGGTTCGTGGCCCGAGGACTAGAAACACCTAGACTTGTACTGTCCACAGGTCACAAGGTAACCCATGAAGAAACATTCCACGGACTGGAAAAAACTCGCATGATATGGTTTCATTTTCTCACAGAGTCCTCCAAAAAGAGACAATAGATATAAGCCTATTTATGCATCCAGTCTAAGTCGTCATTATTTTTCTTTCTTCAAAGAAAGGACACTGACCTTGTTTTCCTCTGTGCACTGCTGCTTCAGGGCAGATGTCTGCCCTTGAAGTCCTGAGCTTGAATCTGGGTCACAGTACATTACTGTCCTGCCATCCCCTCCCCCAAATAACCAATAGTATCATCCGCCTGCCTTTCCCCAGGAGGCAGGGTTCTGCCTGGACCCCAGAGATCCCGCTGGTACAGACACCCTGATCACAAGAGCATACTAGTTATTATTTTTTTTGATACTGCTTCCAGCCCAAGACAACTGAATTTGCAGCTTCAGTTCTTTAAAGGGAAGGAGAAGCGGAAGCCAAGGGACAAGCAGTCCCCTTCTTACTCAGGAGCCCTACAAAGTCTCCTAATGTTGGGAGGAGGGAACAGGAGGGCCAAGAGGCCTCCTGCAGAATGGGCCCTGTGCGGGGGCGCCTCATCAGCGCATCGTCTTTTGGTCTCCAGACAGTCCTACGAGGTAAGAATTACTACACACATAACTACACTTCCTCCGAAGTTTGAGAAGGGGCTTAACATTTACCAAATCCTAGTTAAGATCTCTTATTTTTAGAAGTGAGATAAACTCACCATACACACACACACACACACACAGATATCATATCACACACATAATATCTTGAGGCTTGTCTTCGTCCATGCTTTCTGCATCCCTTGTAACACCGCTGGTTAGTGGCGGCTGTGGAGCAGGGCACCAGGAGGGTCGTCGGTAAAGGCTGGATGCAGACAAAGTGAGGGGTGTGGCTTGGCAGATGTTTAGTGACAGGTTGGGGCTAGCAGGAGGGTCAGTGTCCAGGGCGGAGGCTCACACAATAGGAACCCGGGGAAGAGATGTGTGCACAGCTGGAGTTTCCTTTTCAAGGGGGCTTCTCGTTGCATAGTTTGCATCGTGCTCAAATGTGAGCTAAAGGATTGTTTTCCAAATTTGAAATAGAAAACACAAAATCACAAGGCCTTATATGATGCAAAGCATATTTGTAGTTTTGATTTGAAAAGATGAACAGTAAATTCTCTTTCAAAGTTTCCTGTTGCTATGATTAAAAAAAAAAAAGTCAACCAGTTCTCTATCCAGCACCTTGTATCTGGTATAAACATCAAAACCACACACTTTATGAGCTGACTGGATTTGGAGCCGAGGTCCCCGTGTGTTTTATGTGGCTGCTGAAAAGACAATGTTGACTTGCCCCTCGTGTGACTATCTCGTTGGAAGCTACAGCACGTAATGAGAAATGTCAAGTCCCACGATCAATGAAATTTGGGGCTCCAGGGAGTCAACAGGAATAGCATTGATCCTTTTAAAGAACACCAGTCAGAGATGGGCTGTAATATATGGCAGGGAAGGGCTCAGGAGGATAAGCGGCCAAGTCCAAGATACCTGCCTGACAAAAAATCCAATCAGCTTTGAGCACAGATTGCCTGCTCCGTGTGCCTTCCTTTCAGGCGGCTGCCTGCTTCCAATTAAACTGCGCAAATTAATTTTTATCACTTCCAAATTAGTTTCAGGATTTGTGTAGAGTCTGTTTCAGATGAAAGCATTTCTGCAACTCTGTTATCACATCAGACATCCATTTACATTTACAGGAAAGCTGTCTGTGTTCAAAGTCCTGAGCTGGAAAGAGTAGCCATGAATATTAAGCCTGAAATATATTCATAAAACCACTATAATTCAACTGGAACCTATGCCAGGTAGCCTTTGCTTGTTTCTTTTATAGTCCGAAGCGCTGTAATAACCTGCTTACACATTGTCATTGTGTTTTTTTGTGGCAAATTCATTAAAACTGCTAAAATAAGAAAAAGGTTTACTTATGAGATGTCTGAATTGGTTATAATTATATATATATATATGAAACAATTAAACCATTAACTCTTTTAAACTTGCTAAAACTAACCCCAGAAACACTGTTTTTTTCCCTCTGTGGCACGAATAGAGCTATCTATTAAAACATAATAACGACAATGCAGAAAGAAGCATACATCTGTGGAAGTGCTTGAGTTTATCTTGAGGAAGTTTTAGTGACGTGCACACAGGGTGAGTATTATGAATCCTATGAAATTATGGTGTTGTGCTGGATAAATAATGATTCAGCCTCTGACTCACAAAGTCAATTCAATGTCCACACCAAGACAAGTCCTGAATTCTAACAGCTACTAGGATATTACGTTTTAGGCCAGGACTTCCCCCTTCAAGTCTAGGTTAGTATCTAAAGCCCTTGAAACCTAAGGGCATTGTGTCACACACTTTAATATGAATTTATACATAACTAACTTTTGGTCCTGTATAGCAATGCATTATTATGAGACAGAAAGCACATATGACCTGATTCTCTGACCTGTGAATTGGTAGCTAGAACAGATTAAACTGAAACAGGAAAAAAAAAAATTTTCCCTTTTCCCATCAAGAGTTTTTGATAGCAAGGACTACGCCTGTGTCAACACCACGGCTGATCCTTGGCCATCAGCCTGTACAAAAATCCAATCAGCTTTGAGCACAGATTGCCTGCTCCGTGTGCCTTCCTTTCAGGCGGCTGCCTGCTTCCAATTAAACTGCGCAAATTAATTTTTATCACTTCCAAATTAGTTTCAGGATTTGTGTAGAGTCTGTTTCAGATGAAAGCATTTCTGCAACTCTGTTATCACATCAGACATCCATTTACATTTACAGGAAAGCTGTCTGTGTTCAAAGTCCTGAGCTGGAAAGAGTAGCCATGAATATTAAGCCTGAAATATATTCATAAAACCACTATAATTCAACTGGAACCTATGCCAGGTAGCCTTTGCTTGTTTCTTTTATAGTCCGAAGCGCTGTAATAACCTGCTTACACATTGTCATTGTGTTTTTTTGTGGCAAATTCATTAAAACTGCTAAAATAAGAAAAAGGTTTACTTATGAGATGTCTGAATTGGTTATAATTATATATATATATATGAAACAATTAAACCATTAACTCTTTTAAACTTGCTAAAACTAACCCCAGAAACACTGTTTTTTTCCCTCTGTGGCACGAATAGAGCTATCTATTAAAACATAATAACGACAATGCAGAAAGAAGCATACATCTGTGGAAGTGCTTGAGTTTATCTTGAGGAAGTTTTAGTGACGTGCACACAGGGTGAGTATTATGAATCCTATGAAATTATGGTGTTGTGCTGGATAAATAATGATTCAGCCTCTGACTCACAAAGTCAATTCAATGTCCACACCAAGACAAGTCCTGAATTCTAACAGCTACTAGGATATTACGTTTTAGGCCAGGACTTCCCCCTTCAAGTCTAGGTTAGTATCTAAAGCCCTTGAAACCTAAGGGCATTGTGTCACACACTTTAATATGAATTTATACATAACTAACTTTTTGGTCCTGTATAGCAATGCATTATTATGAGACAGAAAGCACATATGACCTGATTCTCTGACCTGTGAATTGGTAGCTAGAACAGATTAAACTGAAACAGGAAAAAAAAAAATTTCCTTTCCTATCAAGAGTTTTTTGATAGCAAGGACTACGCCTGTGTCAACACCACGGCTGATCCTTGATGTGACAATCGATTCAGTGTGGGCCTTGACTGCTTCTGCAAAAAGTGAATTGACCAATATACATGGTCTCTTGAGGCAGGCCTACATGAACTGCTGGGCTGGCTGTTCTAACAGATTACGTCAGTCACAAACTGGTCAAGTCAATCAAATACTAAAAAGGACCCAATACTATTTTTTACTATTACAATTTCTACTCTCCATACGGCCAAAAGCTGAAACCAGTTTTTACATAATCACCAATTTGCTCCCAAGATAGGAAGTTAAGCATTTTGTAGATATAAGTACTTAGGATACCAAATATTATCTGATGGCAATTCACGATTCGTGCCATTTCCAGTATGTTCAGTACTTCTAAGCAGGAGAAGCAGTCTTCTGATCATTATAATATAGACTTTTGGGAAAGTCAAAGACATTGACTGCCCGCCACCCGCCAACGCTAAGACAGCACCAGGAAACCTTACACATTCAGGACATGCTTCCTGCTTGACTAATACTTAATGATGCACCCTGCTTCATCTAGAAGATCAGTGTTTCTCCTTCATGTTAAGGATAATGAATGGAATGGGATCATGCTATGTATGCCCACATTAAATGTCCAAGAAAATCTTGGCAGGATGGTTTTATGTAAGTCCTTCCAGCATATAATGATGATGACAGTTTTTAATTAAAAAAATAGAAATCTCCATGAATGGAGACAATACTGTATGGATAATATTATGCAATTATTTCTAAGGAATAATCTTGGCTTTTTTTTTTAAAGCTTAAATAAAATGCTACATTTTAACAAATCTAGTAGTCACCATTCAGTTCTTAAAGATTAACACAGATATTTCTATTATAGAGCTCCAACTGTAAGGAACTTTAAACATGCTAAATAATCCTACATTTAACTTTTCTTGCTAAGTGATGGAGCACAGATAAAATCAATTGCTAACCATCATTTGGTTCAGAAGATAATTAGAAAATAAAGTCGTTAACAGATAATTACTATAATTTAACACTTTTCTTTAAAAGTGTTTATCTCATAGCAGGACATTATATTATCTTCTCTGCTACCAGATGGTAGTTTTGAAAAAACAAATTATTTTTGGAAATATCATTTTCATCATTTTGAGTTTCACTTTGGATGTTAATTAATTGAATTTAAAACATTATTCTCTTTAATTTTTTTTCTAATAACTTCTAACTTACGTCTATAGTAGATGGAATAGATCACACAGCTCTGCTGCTCAATTCAACTTCTCTTCTAATAAACACTACTCTAGTCTAAGAAAAGAAAATTTGGAAATATGTAAAGATACATTTAAACAAAATACATGAAACAATATACAATGTTTAAGAATAATGAAGTATAGTAATAATGATAATAAAGTAGATCAAATATCTTTTACACAAACACACAGGAATCCTGTTAAAAATGAATTCTCTTTTTTAGTGGATACAGTCTTAAAAAAAGAGTATAACTTATTAGCAGTTAGAGTCTGATGTTTGGTATACTGTAGAGTTGATGCCTGATGAGCTGCGCTGGTTGGAAATCAAGCAACACTGAATATGTGTCTTCCTCAAACCAGTATCTCCTCTTAGTTCACAACTTCGAGCAGCAGTTGAAATGTATGATTACACACACTTTTTCTTATTCAGTATCTACACCAAGAGGCACAACTTCATGATACACTTTTAGTTTATTCATCTACTTTCCTTCACCTCAATGAGTTTTTTCCCCCTTTTAGTTGGTATACATTGTTTTCAATTTAAAAAAAGAAATCTCCATGAATGGAGACAATACTGTATGGATAATATTATGCAATTATTTCTAAGGAATAATCTTGGCTTTTTTTTTTAAAGCTTAAATAAAATGCTACATTTTAACAAATCTAGTAGTCACCATTCAGTTCTTAAAGATTAACACAGATATTTCTATTATAGAGCTCCAACTGTAAGGAACTTTAAACATGCTAAATAATCCTACATTTAACTTTTCTTGCTAAGTGATGGAGCACAGATAAAATCAATTGCTAACCATCATTTGGTTCAGAAGATAATTAGAAAATAAAGTCGTTAACAGATAATTACTATAATTTAACACTTTTCTTTAAAAGTGTTTATCTCATAGCAGGACATTATATTATCTTCTCTGCTACCAGATGGTAGTTTTGAAAAAACAAATTATTTTTGGAAATATCATTTTCATCATTTTGAGTTTCACTTTGGATGTTAATTAATTGAATTTAAAACATTATTCTCTTTAATTTTTTTTCTAATAACTTCTAACTTACGTCTATAGTAGATGGAATAGATCACACAGCTCTGCTGCTCAATTCAACTTCTCTTCTAATAAACACTACTCTAGTCTAAGAAAAGAAAATTTGGAAATATGTAAAGATACATTTAAACAAAATACATGAAACAATATACAATGTTTAAGAATAATGAAGTATAGTAATAATGATAATAAAGTAGATCAAATATCTTTTACACAAACACACAGGAATCCTGTTAAAAATGAATTCTCTTTTTTAGTGGATACAGTCTTAAAAAAAGAGTATAACTTATTAGCAGTTAGAGTCTGATGTTTGGTATACTGTAGAGTTGATGCCTGATGAGCTGCGCTGGTTGGAAATCAAGCAACACTGAATATGTGTCTTCCTCAAACCAGTATCTCCTCTTAGTTCACAACTTCGAGCAGCAGTTGAAATGTATGATTACACACACTTTTTCTTATTCAGTATCTACACCAAGAGGCACAACTTCATGATACACTTTTAGTTTATTCATCTACTTTCCTTCACCTCTAGTTATGTGTATGTATGTTTATGCTTGGTCGTGTCCAACTCTTTGCCACCCAATGAACTGCAGTCCAGCAGGACCCTCTGTCCACAGGATCTTACAGGTATGGGCATTGGAGTGGGTTGCCATTTCTTGCTCCACTAGCTATAGGGGACAAGAATAAATCACCTGCTCATCTAGTTCCTTTACTCACTACCTGCATTTATATACATATGTACATAGGAAGGTGTCCATGCCCAGCTCTCTCACAGGCTGGAACAGGCCAGTCACGCAGTTATAACTTGGTCTCCTGTACATTTCTTTCATCTCTACTATTAGGGTATTTCAGTGGCAGGTACTCAGCATTCCTGGGAATTTTTTATCTCTGCTTCATCATGAATACTCCCAAACCCATGTTTCAATTTACCACGGAATACTGTTAGAGCTGTGACCAATGTATAAATTATAATTGGAATAATCCTGGTTTAGGTATTTGTCATCATTAATAGTTTATAGAAACCATTCTCTATTTGAAAGGAAATATAACGTTGATAGTTAAAAGCAATAATTATTTCTAGAAAATCTCTTATCTAGTTCCACGATCATTTAAGAACATTCATTGAAAACCTATCATTTAGGCAACTATGCCAGGAATCAGAGATTTCAGAAGCCAAGAGTGGGACTCATGGTCCACTTCAGGGCTTCCTCAGAACAGCAGCTCTGAAGAATAGTAACTGCTTTTTCATGAGCAAAAGGTTCCATGAAAAACATGGTTGAGAAAGTGTGTGTGTGTGTGTGTGTGTGTGTGCACATGCACACACGTGCTCAAAAATAAAGTGGAAGTCACAAAGTCGTGTCCAACTCTTTGCGACCCTGTGGACCGTAGCCTGCCAGGCTCCTCTATCCAGGGAATCTTCCAGGCAAGGATACTGGAGTGGGTAACCATTTCCTTCTCCAGGGCATTTTCCCCACCCAGGAATCGAACAGGAGTCTCCTATGTTTCTTGCACTGGATTCTTTACCACTGAGCAACCTGAGAAGCCCTTGAGAAACTGTGGCTTACGCAAATACCAACAGACTTACTTGTGTGAGGATTTCAGAGCTTATGTAGAAAATAAGAGTATATGCTGTGTTCTCTAAAAATATTTTACTCTGGAGTCCCTCGTTTATTTATTTTTTTCCCTATGGGATATTTTTGGGCGCATCATTCAATAAAATGCACTCAAGAATCACTCCCAAAGAAATCACCTTATTTGGCTTCTGCCTCGCCAGTGTCTAATATGAAGGCGGTCCTCAATCATAGTCCAGTGAATACACAGAGATATTTATTTTACCCCTGGCAGAAAGTAGTGACTGTCCTCATGAGGCACAGATAAAGTGCCCGGAATCTCAGAAAAGGGAGAGAATACATTCAGAGGAGAGAAATCACAGGAAGTTGAAAAGACTGGGTGACATGGAAAAATTCAAGAAGGATGGGGTTATTTGGGGACTGGGGAAGGGCATGGGGGGGCAGAGGTCACTGTGAGGGGATCTGGGAGCTTCTCCAGGCTGAAACTTACCGTGGTTGCTCTTTTGTCATCATTAATAGTTTATAGAAACCATTCTCTATTTGAAAGGAAATATAACGTTGATAGTTAAAAGCAATAATTATTTCTAGAAAATCTCTTATCTAGTTCCACGATCATTTAAGAACATTCATTGAAAACCTATCATTTAGGCAACTATGCCAGGAATCAGAGATTTCAGAAGCCAAGAGTGGGACTCATGGTCCACTTCAGGGCTTCCTCAGAACAGCAGCTCTGAAGAATAGTAACTGCTTTTTCATGAGCAAAAGGTTCCATGAAAAACATGGTTGAGAAAGTGTGTGTGTGTGTGTGTGTGTGTGTGTGCACATGCACACACGTGCTCAAAAATAAAGTGGAAGTCACAAAGTCGTGTCCAACTCTTTGCGACCCTGTGGACCGTAGCCTGCCAGGCTCCTCTATCCAGGGAATCTTCCAGGCAAGGATACTGGAGTGGGTAACCATTTCCTTCTCCAGGGCTTTTTCCCCCACCCAGGAATCGAACAGGAGTCTCCTATGTTTCTTGCACTGGATTCTTTACCACTGAGCAACCTGAGAAGCCCTTGAGAAACTGTGGCTTACGCAAATACCAACAGACTTACTTGTGTGAGGATTTCAGAGCTTATGTAGAAAATAAGAGTATATGCTGTGTTCTCTAAAAATATTTTACTCTGGAGTCCCTCGTTTATTTATTTTTTTCCCTATGGGATATTTTTGGGCGCATCATTCAATAAAATGCACTCAAGAATCACTCCCAAAGAAATCACCTTATTTGGCTTCTGCCTCGCCAGTGTCTAATATGAAGGCGGTCCTCAATCATAGTCCAGTGAATACACAGAGATATTTATTTTACCCCTGGCAGAAAGTAGTGACTGTCCTCATGAGGCACAGATAAAGTGCCCGGAATCTCAGAAAAGGGAGAGAATACATTCAGAGGAGAGAAATCACAGGAAGTTGAAAAGACTGGGTGACATGGAAAAATTCAAGAAGGATGGGGTTATTTGGGGACTGGGGAAGGGCATGGGGGGGCAGAGGTCACTGTGAGGGGATCTGGGAGCTTCTCCAGGCTGAAACTTACCGTGGTTGCTCTTTTTGACATTTTGAATATAGCTTTTAATGAGGTTTACCATTTAAGCTTTCGTATTTTAAGCTCCTTATAACCCCAGCAAGAGTTATTAGGAAAAACAGTAAAACCTGCTTAAATGAATTCCCACTCCAACAGGATGACGCCAGGCACACCGACACACTTACTGCTGTTCGGGTTGTCCCCTATGATGTGGTGTCGCCCGCTCCAGTACCAGAGCAGCAGGGTGGCATCGCGAGACCCAGACACGATGTAGCAGTCCCCACCGATGTACGACTCCGACCTGGCCAAGCACGTCACCACGTCCCAGTGGCCAAACACAATCTGAGTCAGCTTCCCTGAAACAGAGACGGCAGGTTGAGTCCAGTGGCCGCTTTTCCTCACACGGTCAATAAGCTTCACTTTATTTTACGAGATGGGTGGAAGGTGACTCTACAGACCTGCAGACTTACATGGACATTCAAATCTAGCTACAGATTGAGGTTCTTCGATCACTTCCGAGAAAAACCATCCAGGAATATCACTTTTTTTTTTTTTTTAAGGAAATAACTTATAAAATAACATAACTGTGATTTTTTTTTTTTTTTTTTTCTGGGCTGAGCCAGACTTTATTGGATTTGATTTGGGGTAGGGGGCAGTCGTCCCTTCTGTCCTATGAACTCAGGACTCAGCTCACGTTAAAGGCCAGGCTGGATGAAAGGAGAGTCAGTCATTCACATACAGTGTAAATACTGAATCTGAGTCTTGGCACACTCAAGATGGAAATGCCTACGTTATGAAGTATGACTTCAAATGAAGCTTTCAGTGTGACATTGGGCCTTCCAAAGAGGCTACGTAGTTCACAATTCAGTTTACCTGTTTCTGTTGAATACACTCTGAAACTCTTATCCCAGAATCCACAGATAAGAATGTAGCGATTATCATGTATGAATAAGAACCCTGGCAGAAAGTAGTGACTGTCCTCATGGCAAAAAGTGCCCGGAATCTCAGAAAAGGGAGAGAATACATTCAGAGGAGAGAAATCACAGGAAGTTGAAAAGACTGGGTGACATGGAAAAATTCAAGAAGGATGGGGTTATTTGGGGACTGGGGAAGGGCATGGGGGGGCAGAGGTCACTGTGAGGGGATCTGGGAGCTTCTCCAGGCTGAAACTTACCGTGGTTGCTCTTTTTGACATTTTGAATATAGCTTTTAATGAGGTTTACCATTTAAGCTTTCGTATTTTAAGCTCCTTATAACCCCAGCAAGAGTTATTAGGAAAAACAGTAAAACCTGCTTAAATGAATTCCCACTCCAACAGGATGACGCCAGGCACACCGACACACTTACTGCTGTTCGGGTTGTCCCCTATGATGTGGTGTCGCCCGCTCCAGTACCAGAGCAGCAGGGTGGCATCGCGAGACCCAGACACGATGTAGCAGTCCCCACCGATGTACGACTCCGACCTGGCCAAGCACGTCACCACGTCCCAGTGGCCAAACACAATCTGAGTCAGCTTCCCTGAAACAGAGACGGCAGGTTGAGTCCAGTGGCCGCTTTTCCTCACACGGTCAATAAGCTTCACTTTATTTTACGAGATGGGTGGAAGGTGACTCTACAGACCTGCAGACTTACATGGACATTCAAATCTAGCTACAGATTGAGGTTCTTCGATCACTTCCGAGAAAAACCATCCAGGAATATCACTTTTTTTTTTTTTTTAAGGAAATAACTTATAAAATAACATAACTGTGATTTTTTTTTTTTTTTTTTTCTGGGCTGAGCCAGACTTTATTGGATTTGATTTGGGGTAGGGGGCAGTCGTCCCTTCTGTCCTATGAACTCAGGACTCAGCTCACGTTAAAGGCCAGGCTGGATGAAAGGAGAGTCAGTCATTCACATACAGTGTAAATACTGAATCTGAGTCTTGGCACACTCAAGATGGAAATGCCTACGTTATGAAGTATGACTTCAAATGAAGCTTTCAGTGTGACATTGGGCCTTCCAAAGAGGCTACGTAGTTCACAATTCAGTTTACCTGTTTCTGTTGAATACACTCTGAAACTCTTATCCCAGAATCCACAGATAAGAATGTAGCGATTATCTGCTGTGACCACAAAACAATGTGCGTTGATTTGTATGCTCTGGTCCACGAGGTCTGTGATTTGCCGTTTATTCACACCCGAGTTATTGGCTAAACATAAAGAGAACAAGGAGTTTAAAAAGAGATTCCACAAAGTATTTCACCAAGCACTTACAGATGCAATATTTTTATGCTTCATTTATCTAGAAACAGGTTCCAAGGCTAGATGAGGAAGGGTTTAACATTTCCCTGTGAGGAATACAGGCTCTTTAGTGGCACTGGTTACTTATGAACTATATTTTATATTAAAATAAAACTGCTGGAAATGTGAGTAGTTTTCCTTCCACTGATATAAGGAATTCGAGATGGGAATTTACACCATTATGAAAATATTTATATGCACTTAATGCAATAGACGTTCACCCTGCACAAGTGAAGTGTCCAACAAGTTCAATAGTAATGAGGAATAAAATATTGTATGAAGTACGTTCCATAAGGAAAAACACGTCTTTCTATTTGGCCCATCTGGCGTTTTCTGATGGCATTTATGATTCATGTGAAAAGAAGGACGTAGGGATTTGTGCGAGGGGTGTTGTGTAGGCGGCCCCTCAGGGAGCTTGAGGTCAGCAGCTTTAAAGACCTGGATTGTCAACAGACAGATGCCTTTCCAGAATGGGCTGGCAGGGGAGGAGTGGGGTGAGAAAGACGGGAGCGGGGCTGGGGAGGAAAGAGACAGGCGGAGAGCCGGTGGGCAGCACTGGGACTGAATCTGAATAAAGTCAGGAACTCAGAGACGCCGTGTGATTTCCCCAGTGTCTGTCTGTATGCCAGCCTGTCCCTTCCTCCGCGCTGTCCTTCCAGGCCAAATCCCCAGGCTGAATTCTTAAACAGAAAATGCAGATGTAGACGATCACCATCGCTTCCTCACACCAATTAAATCTCAGTGCTACTCTGTCTGGACATCTACGAACACTACAATGATAATCACTAGAGCAGGTAAAAAAATAAACAATAACTTTAAAAAGCAGCAAAGCAAGAGAAAATCAAAGGTCCGAGTCACTTGAAAACTATGCAATTGGCCCTTGATTAATAAGCAGACAGCTATTAATTTTTCTGTGGTTACTCTGGCTGTATGTGACACTGTCTATAACGTTTCGGCAGAGAAGCAGCTAGAAGCCAGACTTGAAAAATATTCCTTGTTTTAAGTGTATATTCTCCCAAAGAAACGGAGGTGTTATTTTGTGTAGGAGTGTAGGTCACTAACTTAAATGGCTGCCTTTCATTTTATTTGGGGGTTCAAAGATGAAGGCTGAATTAATCTTAAGAAAAAAATAACTGGTTTATGGCTTTATAGTTTTTCAAACCTCATTCGAGTTTTTCTAACTGA
This sequence comes from Tragulus kanchil, assembly GCA_022376925.1. NCBI lineage: Eukaryota > Metazoa > Chordata > Mammalia > Artiodactyla > Tragulidae > Tragulus > Tragulus kanchil. Next base: position 66,189,567 of record JAIOJX010000003.1, on the reverse strand, counting down.
GCTCTCATATGATCCCATGAGGCCAGGCAGAATGAGCATTATTGGGAACCATCTCACCGATATGAAACTGAGGCCCAGAAAGATTAAGGCACTTGTTCTGGATCACACAGCAAATAAATGGGTATGTGATGACTTAAAAATACTTTCAATGTTGCTGAAAATAGTTACAGCTCCTGAGTTTGCAATTCATATGAGATATTTAATTAAAAAATAAAACAAAATGCTGAGCTGTACTGAATGGAGATTTCCAGAAAAGCTAGCTTTTAATATCCACCTTCTTTAATAATAGCTTTGAGTCCTTACATATGTGAAATAATATAAAGTTGTTCAAGAAGAGTTGCGGCTGAAAGAAGGAACAGTTTGAAATTATTTGTCTTGTTGAGAACCAATCTAAATGACCCCCGAAAATACTGAGAAAATGCCACAAGTCATTATTTTAATAACACAAAAAAATCCTTAGATGGCATATTATGATTTACATAGTTCCTTGACAGTAATTTGACAGTACTGGTACATTAATTTGTAGCAAAAAATGTATTCAACTATCATTCATGATAAATAACCACATAGAAATTTGTGGATAGGCAACATTCACGAACATGCATTTTCTGTTGTCAACGTACCAATGAGTGGATCCATTTCAATGGGGAGATGATGGGCTTGATCCAGGGAGTAACCTGGGGCTCCTCTCAGGCCTAATTGATTAAAAGAGAAAACAACTGTAAAATTCTCAGAAGGGAGGAATTTCCTAGTAAGTAGTGTTTTATAATGTTTATATAAAATATGTATTTTCTTAAAAATTATTTAGCAAATTACTGTAAGAATGATTCAGTCACACTATAAGCTTTTTGTAGACAAGTCTTAAAAAAAAAAAAACAACCTCCATCACAACTGGGACTGCTGGTTTCCACCTATGACAGAGAAATCTGGGAAGAGTGTTGTTATCCTAACAACAGAGAAAGCTAGATAGAAAAGAAGACTACAACATTTCTTGAATCTGGCAGAGCGCTGACATTGAAGAAGAGGTTGTGTCTTTATGCAGGAATGGCGGTGCGCCTGGGCTGACCCGGGCCAAGGCAGAAAGGAAGATGGGACCCCCATCCTGATGGGGCTTCTTTCAACAGATGACAAGTTAACTGAAGGTACACGGTGGAGCCACACCTGAAATCTTGATCGAGAAGCTACTTTCTAAGGGTGACTAGTTAGAGCTTGACTCAGTTCATTAGTCATAATTTCTTACCTGTGGTAATATAACATATAAAGCTTCTGAACAATTCTAAAGAAAAAAAAATCAGTTCTTTATAGCTTTCTCTTAATGTGAAATATTTCTAGAGGCTGAGACTCCTGTGAATAATAAAGTTTCATTTGGGTTGGCCCACAAGTTCTTGAGGTTTTTAGCCTTATGGAAAGGCCCGAACAAACTTTTTGGCCAAGCCAAGGTATTTTTAAAAGATGTCTGCTATGTATTTCTGATGGAATGGAAGTCGTTCTACTTCATGTTGAAAGTGTTGCCAATAACCATAAAACAGGGGCATTGAAAAACTCTTAGGAGGGGCTTCCTGGTGGTCCAGGGGTAATGACACCACCTTGCAGTGCAACGGGCACCGGTTCGATTCCTAGCCTGGGAAGATCACATGTGCCACGGAGTGGCTGGACCAGTGTTGAGCCGGAGCTCTGGGCGTGTGTGCCCAGAGCCAGTGCTCTGCGGCGACAGGGGCCACAAAAAAGGAAGCAACTGTAATTCTCAAATGGGGACTTTTCCCTTTTTGATCCAGGGAGTAACCTGGGGCTCCTCTCAGGCCTAATTGATTAAAGAAAACAACTGTAAAATTCTCAGAAGGAGGAATTTCCTAGTAAGTAGTGTTTTATAATGTTTATATAAAATATGTATTTTCTTAAAAATTATTTAGCAAATTACTGTAAGAATGATTCAGTCACACTATAAGCTTTTTGTAGACAAGTCTTAAAAAAAAAAAAACAACCTCCATCACAACTGGGACTGCTGGTTTCCACCTATGACAGAGAAATCTGGGAAGAGTGTTGTTATCCTAACAACAGAGAAAGCTAGATAGAAAAGAAGACTACAACATTTCTTGAATCTGGCAGAGCGCTGACATTGAAGAAGAGGTTGTGTCTTTATGCAGGAATGGCGGTGCGCCTGGGCTGACCCGGGCCAAGGCAGAAAGGAAGATGGGACCCCCATCCTGATGGGGCTTCTTTCAACAGATGACAAGTTAACTGAAGGTACACGGTGGAGCCACACCTGAAATCTTGATCGAGAAGCTACTTTCTAAGGGTGACTAGTTAGAGCTTGACTCAGTTCATTAGTCATAATTTCTTACCTGTGGTAATATAACATATAAAGCTTCTGAACAATTCTAAAGAAAAAAAAATCAGTTCTTTATAGCTTTCTCTTAATGTGAAATATTTCTAGAGGCTGAGACTCCTGTGAATAATAAAGTTTCATTTGGGTTGGCCCACAAGTTCTTGAGGTTTTTAGCCTTATGGAAAGGCCCGAACAAACTTTTTGGCCAAGCCAAGGTATTTTTAAAAGATGTCTGCTATGTATTTCTGATGGAATGGAAGTCGTTCTACTTCATGTTGAAAGTGTTGCCAATAACCATAAAACAGGGGCATTGAAAAACTCTTAGGAGGGGCTTCCCTGGTGGTCCAGGGGGTAATGACACCACCTTGCAGTGCAACGGGCACCGGTTCGATTCCTAGCCTGGGAAGATCACATGTGCCACGGAGTGGCTGGACCAGTGTGTCCAACTACCGAGCCGGAGCTCTGGAGCGTGTGTGCCCAGAGCCAGTGCTCTGCGGCGACAGGGGCCACTGCGATGGGAGGCCCACAGGAGCCAAAGAACAAAGATGGATGAAAATAGACAGGTGAAAGACCAATAGAAGAAGTGGCCCCTCGCAAAAAAAAGAGAAACTGTTAGGAGAGAAAGCTGAACAGCCATCTGGTTTTCCAGAGCGATGCAGAAGTCAGAAGAATAAAGATGCAGGTAAATTCAGGGTGGCTCATCCATTCAGACTTAGAGACAGTGGGGATCGTGAGGCTTCCAGGAAGAACAGAAGTAGTGAACTGGGCCAACTAAATCATTTCGTTATATCCACTGCTGTCCTGGCTGGGTGAGTATCAATATGTTGAATTTCCATGACAGAATTACATCACTTCAAGATGTACTGCCTGGAACCATCAGGAACGTGTTTGGATAAAGCGCATGTGAAATCACTAAACAATTTAGACTGTCTTTTCTCAGACTCTGGGCTCCACAAAGAGAGCGATGCTATTTGTCTTGTCCACTGCTGTACTCCCAGGATCACTTGACAAAGAGTGGTCATTTGGATATTTCCTAAATGAATTCATCCAGAAAAAGGATTTGAAACCACCGTCTAGAACAATCTAGATTCAAGCGCTCACTTTTGTTGCATGTTGGATAAAAGTGTTTCTTTCTTTTATTTCTTTTCTTCCTTGCACGGCCAGAGTGGGGGGACCTGACTAATTTGTAGAATCACTTCAATGTATCAAATACTTTCTGGATACTTAACCATGAGCCAAGCATTGTGTGCTTCCCCGGTGGCTCAGTGGTAAAGAATCCACCTGCCACCACAGGAGATGAGAGTTCAATTCCTGGGTCAGGAAGATCTCTTGGAGAAGGAAATGGCCACCTACTCCACTATTCTGGCCTGGAGAATCCCATGGACAGAGGAGTCTGGTGGGCTACAGTCCAGGCACTTGCTGAGTCAGACACGACTGAGCGACTGAACAACCACAAACATTCCGGGTGGCACTAGAACACGGCAGCGGTGAGAAGACACATGTGTTGTTTAGTGAGGTCTGGCAGTTATTTACTCTGCGGCTTTCCAGCACACTCGCTGGCCCTCCCTGCACTTACCTGAACCGCAGCTCTGAAGACCCCGTTTAGTAAGGGGCTCCCTCAGGCCCACGTACCTACTGTGTTGTGCCACCGGTTCACGGCAAACAGTCTGCTGCAGGTCACGGTCACCACTGCGGGGATGGTCAGGTGGGGGAGCGTGTTGGCTGCCACGTGTGTCACGGGGGAGTTCGACGGAAACTTCAGCACCATGATCACATCCTGCTGCATCTGATCTTTAAACATGAGCGGACTCTGTGGAAGGAAACACTGTTGAATAGAAAGGGAGGAGAGCAAAGAAAAGGAATAACACAGTTAGTGAAAGCGTGCGCGGGGGGCGGGGTGGAATGAGATTAACACAGGCTAGCGTGAGCACACACAGAGAGCAGAGTGGTCGACGCTCCCGTGCAGGTGGAGGGCACAACGGAACAAAGGGAGTCCACACAGTCGCTGAGAGAGCAACCCCTGATCATTCATGACCTGCTGTCGTTTAGGAGCCGCCAGATGATGTGAGAGGTCAGCTTAGAGATACGTCCACCTGATGCAGCGTGACTAGTGCAGTTACCACATCTAGTGGGGTGGAAAGATCAGTCAAGCCAGTTACTGACACTGTTCACGTTGAAATATGAAGTGAATCGGTCCTTTCTTTTTTTCACCTGGCTGACCTGGGGGCATGGCTACAGTCTAAGGAATTCATATCAGAGCCTCCCTGTCGGCGTTCTGTGTGGACACTTCAGCTGTGGCTCGGACGATTGGGGTTGAGGCTTCTTCCCGGCTAGATGAGAAGCTTCCTGGGGCAACCTTGGCTTTCTTAATTTTTCTCTCAAACATCTAGCACATGAGAGTTCAATTCCTGGGTCAGGAAGATCTCTTGGAGAAGGAAATGGCCACCTACTCCACTATTCTGGCCTGGAGAATCCCATGGACAGAGGAGTCTGGTGGGCTACAGTCCAGGCACTTGCTGAGTCAGACACGACTGAGCGACTGAACAACCACAAACATTCCGGGTGGCACTAGAACACGGCAGCGGTGAGAAGACACATGTGTTGTTTAGTGAGGTCTGGCAGTTATTTACTCTGCGGCTTTCCAGCACACTCGCTGGCCCTCCCTGCACTTACCTGAACCGCAGCTCTGAAGACCCCGTTTAGTAAGGGGCTCCCTCAGGCCCACGTACCTACTGTGTTGTGCCACCGGTTCACGGCAAACAGTCTGCTGCAGGTCACGGTCACCACTGCGGGGATGGTCAGGTGGGGGAGCGTGTTGGCTGCCACGTGTGTCACGGGGGAGTTCGACGGAAACTTCAGCACCATGATCACATCCTGCTGCATCTGATCTTTAAACATGAGCGGACTCTGTGGAAGGAAACACTGTTGAATAGAAAGGGAGGAGAGCAAAGAAAAGGAATAACACAGTTAGTGAAAGCGTGCGCGGGGGGCGGGGTGGAATGAGATTAACACAGGCTAGCGTGAGCACACACAGAGAGCAGAGTGGTCGACGCTCCCGTGCAGGTGGAGGGCACAACGGAACAAAGGGAGTCCACACAGTCGCTGAGAGAGCAACCCCTGATCATTCATGACCTGCTGTCGTTTAGGAGCCGCCAGATGATGTGAGAGGTCAGCTTAGAGATACGTCCACCTGATGCAGCGTGACTAGTGCAGTTACCACATCTAGTGGGGTGGAAAGATCAGTCAAGCCAGTTACTGACACTGTTCACGTTGAAATATGAAGTGAATCGGTCCTTTCTTTTTTTCACCTGGCTGACCTGGGGGCATGGCTACAGTCTAAGGAATTCATATCAGAGCCTCCCCTGTCGGCGTTCTGTGTGGACACTTCAGCTGTGGCTCGGACGATTGGGGTTGAGGCTTCTTCCCCGGCTAGATGAGAAGCTTCCTGGGGGGCAACCCTCTCTTGGCTTTCTTAATCTTTGTCTCTCAAACATCTAGCACATGACTTGATTCTTTGCGACCCCATGGACTGTAGCCTGCCAGGCCCCTCTTCCATGGGACTTCCCAGGCAAGAATGCTCGAGGGGCTGCAAAATTCTATAAACATGACTACGTAAAAGACACAAAATAAGGATACTGGAAATAACCATTGTTTAGCTTTCATGCATGTTTTGAAACCATTCACTCTTTTATATACATAGGCTTGGATGGATTCTCTGCTACATAAACTTAAAAAGCTTATTTTCTTTATAAATAGTTCCATGCCAATTTAGTCTCTAACAACTTCCCCTAGGAAAGTAATGCATTCTGACTGGGCATTTCTCCAGGATAAATATTTTTATTGCTATTATTAAACAGAGAAAACTAACACGGGGATAAAGCTCTTCTGCCAAAGCATTTCATAAAATAAAGTGTGACAGAGATCCTCCTGGACAGTTTATTAGAAATGCTTCATCCCGGGTCTGGAGGCTCTGCGTCTACACCAAGCCCAGGCAGCCGGGTGGGAGCAGCGTGCGTGGGGAAGGCCTCTCTGGTCGGCGGCACGCGAGGACCCACTTCCGGCTGCAGAGCTCATTAGTGACTAATCAGGAGGCTGAAACTGTTTGGCAGAGTTATTGTAGAGCAAAAGAAGTGGTTTTAAACACACACACATATATGGATGTTTCAGCAGGCGATTGACTATTGAACTCCTCAAAAGTGTACAGCAGGTATCGCCTCTGTCCTGCCAGTGTTTAGGGCTGTGCCAGGCACACAGAAGGGGCTCAACTCAAATCTGTAAAGTAACTGATAGAATAAATGAAGGGTATGAACAGTGTTTCCACCACAAGGAACAACTTAGACATCTGTTTCCACATATATTATGGACCACGTTCCAGGGCATTTTACTCCAGTATGGGGCTATCTGGTCCCATGGCAACGGTCTAGAAAAATAGATGAACTGTAATATATCTTGCAAATACATTTTTATGTTCAAGCATTTTTTCCTCAGTAAAAACGTAATGGAAGATCACAGTGACAAAGTAAATTCTAAAGTAGTTGCTTAGAAAAATGTTTACCTTCCTCAAATAAAGAAATAGACTGTATTCTCATGAAAAGAGATGTCAAAGAGCTAGGTTAACATGAGAAGAATACCACCTCTTCCCTTGCAAACAGAGAATAAAGGCTTTAGTTTAAGTAGCTGCTGCGGATGGTGATGACATCAGCTAGCATTTACTGAGTACCTGTACGCCAGAGGCTGGTCTAAGCGGTCCACACAGTACTGAGTCATGACATTCTCAAGGCTGGTGCTATTTTTACCCTATAGCACAGATGCTGATATGTAAAGAGAGAGCTTAAATACCTTGCCCAGTTCATTCATTAGTTCGTGGCAGACATGGTGCTTGACCTCTCTGGCTCTGAGGCCCCTTCTCTTAACTCCTCTTCTCGACAGCCTTCCTGCAGTGGCTGTCAATTATCTGGGTATTTCTCTCCTTTTCTTCCAGTGAATGACTTTCCCTACCCCCCTTTGCCCATTAAGATTAAATTGGCCAGACTTAGGTTGGGTTTTTCTTATATTTTTTCATTCTAACTTCTAAATGTACTGTACTTCGGTTGCCTGTGTCTGTCTGTGAGCTGGTGTATGAAGGCTTGGGTGCATACGAGCAGACTCATCAACAGTCAGAGAGGAGGGCGATTTCTGTGAATTCAAAATCAAGCTAGCTGAAGCCAAACTTCACAGTAAGAACCGTACTCTTTTCTCTGTTTCTCCCTACGTAATCAGTATATCCTGAAGCTGAACAGTTAGCTGATTAAGTCAAGATGCTTTTTAAAATGTTCCTTAAAAAAAAAAAATCACTGTTTTATCTGAACTCTACTCTACTCAGGCACAAAGAAAAGCAGAAGACGTTCCACAAGCGGCTTCGTCTTACCAGGTGCATGGCAGAGCTCCGAGGTGGATGGGGCTCAATGAGCAACTGAGATGGCGTTTGTCCAAAGTTCCGGATCTGTGCCTCCATGGCCTGCAGGGGGAGGAGAGTGAGTGTCATGGTCAGTAGGCATCAGCGAGACGACCACAGACTCTCTGACAACACGAGTGTGTCGTAAAACGTAATGGAAGATCACAGTGACAAAGTAAATTCTAAAGTAGTTGCTTAGAAAAATGTTTACCTTCCTCAAATAAAGAAATAGACTGTATTCTCATGAAAAGAGATGTCAAAGAGCTAGGTTAACATGAGAAGAATACCACCTCTTCCCTTGCAAACAGAGAATAAAGGCTTTAGTTTAAGTAGCTGCTGCGGATGGTGATGACATCAGCTAGCATTTACTGAGTACCTGTACGCCAGAGGCTGGTCTAAGCGGTCCACACAGTACTGAGTCATGACATTCTCAAGGCTGGTGCTATTTTTACCCTATAGCACAGATGCTGATATGTAAAGAGAGAGCTTAAATACCTTGCCCAGTTCATTCATTAGTTCGTGGCAGACATGGTGCTTGACCTCTCTGGCTCTGAGGCCCCTTCTCTTAACTCCTCTTCTCGACAGCCTTCCTGCAGTGGCTGTCAATTATCTGGGTATTTCTCTCCTTTTCTTCCAGTGAATGACTTTCCCTACCCCACTTTGCCCATTAAGATTAAATTGGCCAGACTTAGGTTGGGTTTTTCTTATATTTTTTCATTCTAACTTCTAAATGTACTGTACTTCGGTTGCCTGTGTCTGTCTGTGAGCTGGTGTATGAAGGCTTGGGTGCATACGAGCAGACTCATCAACAGTCAGAGAGGAGGGCGATTTCTGTGAATTCAAAATCAAGCTAGCTGAAGCCAAACTTCACAGTAAGAACCGTACTCTTTTCTCTGTTTCTCCCTACGTAATCAGTATATCCTGAAGCTGAACAGTTAGCTGATTAAGTCAAGATGCTTTTTAAAATGTTCCTTAAAAAAAAAAAATCACTGTTTTATCTGAACTCTACTCTACTCAGGCACAAAGAAAAGCAGAAGACGTTCCACAAGCGGCTTCGTCTTACCAGGTGCATGGCAGAGCTCCGAGGTGGATGGGGCTCAATGAGCAACTGAGATGGCGTTTGTCCAAAGTTCCGGATCTGTGCCTCCATGGCCTGCAGGGGGAGGAGAGTGAGTGTCATGGTCAGTAGGCATCAGCGAGAGACGACCACAGACTCTCTGACAACACGAGTGTGTCCCAAGTCAGCCATGAAAAAAGTCCAGAAGACGTGCCCGGCGCTCTTCTCCCGGGGTGCAGAATCATCCAAGTGTTAGTATTTTGTAGACAAGCTTCGCCTCTCCTTCCAAACATGCTTCTGTTAACCAAGTCACTATTCTTATTTAGAAGCTGGGGTTAAAGGTGGAAGTGTTATCCCGTGAATGCATGCAAGCAGCTAGAGACCAGAGGACGCTCTGAACACGAAATACAACACATATACCTCAATAAACTCCTTTGTAAGAAGGAACGTATGGGAATCTCTAATGAAATAAGCTTCTGGAATCTTAATGGAGGAAAAAAAAAAAGAACGAAACATAAAGTCCACTAAGGATATAAAATTCAAAATAATCATGTGCTCTAATTAAGTCAGAAGGCAATCAGTGAAAAGAACATTTAAGAATTTCATGTAATCATCAAACAGAGCAAAACTTTCACTACAAAAAAATATACAGTTTCATGTGCCATACTATTCTAAGATATATTCTGTAATATGATTTATAAGCTATGAATTTATTCTTCACAAAAAGCTTCTAAATTTTAGAGAGAACGAGCCCAAAGAGGAAACTTTTCTTGGGGCAACCTGATCTATGCAATGCATCATGACAACCTATGCAGATGGAAATATTAATGAGATTTTGTGACTTCCAGTGGGCAAAAGTAAGTCTAGATCTTGAACTGTCTGAATTGTATAAGATGCCGTTTTGGTGAGTTAGGTCAAAGAGATCATCTTAAAAGAGATTTCAGTATTTCGTCTATACATAACTTCTACAGGCGAAAATTCCCATATGTTAAAACCAGACGAACAGAAATATTTTCCTGAAATATGGTTAAGTATGTAATTTAAGTCAACAAGGAGAAGCACAATATTTACTAGGATTATTATACTGTTACCATGCTAATTTTTCCCCTAAAAGTGTGAGTACTTTGGCTGCACATAAAAGTGAAATACGGAAGTCACTGCTGAGTGCTTGGGAGTCAGGTGAGGTGCTGGATGGCTACTGCCACAGCCCTGCTACTAATCTCACCAGGGTCTTCAATCCTCGTTTATAAAGTCTTTAAATCTAACAGTCTGTCCTTCTGGACTGCATTTCAAGAATATGTTTATCAATAAAAGTGTGAATTTTCAAATTTATTAGCAATATTAAATACAAATGCATCATTATCTGCCATATTTTAGCAAGTGCATAAACAGGGCTTTGGCTTTTAAATCAAGTCTGCATGCAAGCAGCTAGAGACCAGAGGACGCTCTGAACACGAAATACAACACATATACCTCAATAAACTCCTTTGTAAGAAGGAACGTATGGGAATCTCTAATGAAATAAGCTTCTGGAATCTTAATGGAGGAAAAAAAAGAACGAAACATAAAGTCCACTAAGGATATAAAATTCAAAATAATCATGTGCTCTAATTAAGTCAGAAGGCAATCAGTGAAAAGAACATTTAAGAATTTCATGTAATCATCAAACAGAGCAAAACTTTCACTACAAAAAAATATACAGTTTCATGTGCCATACTATTCTAAGATATATTCTGTAATATGATTTATAAGCTATGAATTTATTCTTCACAAAAAGCTTCTAAATTTTAGAGAGAACGAGCCCAAAGAGGAAACTTTTCTTGGGGCAACCTGATCTATGCAATGCATCATGACAACCTATGCAGATGGAAATATTAATGAGATTTTGTGACTTCCAGTGGGCAAAAGTAAGTCTAGATCTTGAACTGTCTGAATTGTATAAGATGCCGTTTTGGTGAGTTAGGTCAAAGAGATCATCTTAAAAGAGATTTCAGTATTTCGTCTATACATAACTTCTACAGGCGAAAATTCCCATATGTTAAAACCAGACGAACAGAAATATTTTCCTGAAATATGGTTAAGTATGTAATTTAAGTCAACAAGGAGAAGCACAATATTTACTAGGATTATTATACTGTTACCATGCTAATTTTTCCCCTAAAAGTGTGAGTACTTTGGCTGCACATAAAAGTGAAATACGGAAGTCACTGCTGAGTGCTTGGGAGTCAGGTGAGGTGCTGGATGGCTACTGCCACAGCCCTGCTACTAATCTCACCAGGGTCTTCAATCCTCGTTTATAAAGTCTTTAAATCTAACAGTCTGTCCTTCTGGACTGCATTTCAAGAATATGTTTATCAATAAAAGTGTGAATTTTCAAATTTATTAGCAATATTAAATACAAATGCATCATTATCTGCCATATTTTAGCAAGTGCATAAACAGGGCTTTGGCTTTTCATCTGCAGAGGCAACAGGATGAATTACTAAATCTCTTTAAGTGCTGTCCAATTTTAATGTATACATTTATTTGCATGGCGTCCACTCGCATGCGAACTATGACTACCAACAGACTTGTGCTCATGCGGATACCATCATACTTCATCTCCCCAATGCAAGTATATGATTATAAAGGGGGAAGAGGCCTTCTCTAGTTAGGTTCACATTATTAACAACACACTTTGAGAATTATTTGAAAAATCCAAAGAAGTAGGAATTGTATCATTAAAGCTGCCCTGTTTAGAAAATATCCAATACCTAGTTTACAGCATCACAAGCTAAATCTAATGATAGCTACTATTATTTCTATTTTTACTCCTGCAGATAAGAGGATCAGGGAGTGGGCAGGGAGACAGAAGTAAAATCAAACACATTTAAATCCCTAGATCAGTGTCCTGCATTTGCATGGGTATCTTTGAAATGTTCACAGAAAGAGTGGATCAATAAACATGCTTTGCTTGGCTTTAATTCTTTTCTGAAGGGGAAATATTAAAATTATATTAGAAAGTGTTATGAAACTAATTTGTAGAAACCTTCTGCGCAGTTCACTTTAGTGGGTCCTGCCACAGATCCTGTACACATGCTCATATATATCTTAAATGTCTCAGATAGCATCAGGGTGAATTTTTATATAATTATTTTTATTTTGCTTTTACAGAGTTTTGTTATTTACAGCTATACATATATCCAAATCAGTCACAGGTATATCCTTGAGCCCTCCCATCCAAACCCCCCTTCCAGGCCCTCCACATCCCACCCCTCCAGGTTGTCGCATAGCCCCCATGTAAGTCCGCTTGGTCTTACAGCATACTCACAATAGCTGTCTCTTTTACATATGGTAGTGTAGGGTTCCACGTTACTCTTTCCAAACTTCTCACCCACTCCTCCCTCCCCCCAATGTCTATAAGTCTATTTTCTATGTCTGTTTCTCCACTGCTGCTCTGCACATGCATTTATCAGTACCGTCTTTCTAGGTTCCATAGGTATATGTCAATATACTCTATTTCCCCTTCTCTTCTTGACTGTTTTTCATCAGGGTAAATTTTAAGTGGTGCTCCATCTCACCTTTTCATTAAGATAATCTATTCCCAACATTTATTTCTTTTAAGACTGAACTGATTCTCTCTTCCCTGTGACCTACATCACATGCCTCCATGACCTAAGGGTTCTTAGTCCAATATTTGTCTTTTAACTATCGTGTAATCCTGTGCTCCAACAATTCCTTACCCTCTGAGTTTAAACTTGTGCAGATCTTTCTGATCTTGAAAAAGTATGCTGTCTTTCCTGAGTCTGTTAAAACGTCTGAATGAGAAGTGAGCACCTGATGATCTTCTTGATTGGCTCCCTCACACTTAGAAAGTAAAGTCTTTTTTTTTCCACCTAGATGGGAGATTCTACTGCTGAATATCATTACTGGGCAAACAGAAGTCAGTCATATTATTATTTATTGTATTATTCTCTCCACTTTTATATGTTCAAGGGTTTTTTTTTTTTAACTTATGTTGAACAGAAAACAGTTTTCCACTGTGAGGTTGGGCTTTGAACAGAGATACAAATAAAACTACTCCAGAGCAGGAAGGGGGTGGGGGGAAACTGATGAATTTTTATGGTTTCACTTCTCTGTTTCCAGCTCATATTTTTGATTGCCTATTTCATTTCTTTAAACATATTAAATCTTTCAAAAATAAAAAAAGGGAGGTACTTTGTATGACAGGCGCGTGCCGGGGGATATACACAGCCCATTCTGCAACTTACAAAGCATAGTAACTGAGCAGTTGTCCTGATGGAGGAGAATACACCTCCCTGCATGCTAAACTTGGGCAGGGTTTTAGATCCTTCTCAGACATCCTAGATCATAATTAATGCCCTCTATATTCTCACAGCATATCTTCCCCTCTGTCACGGAATTCAACACAGAATTCTTTATCTGTGTCTGTTTGCTCACTCTGTGACTCTCTGCTGGATTTGGTCCTTCCTAAAATGTCTGAATACAAAAGTGGGGAAATGGTAGGGTATTTGGGCAAAATCGAAACTTCAGAGTTCTTTATTCTCACAATTCAGTATCATAGAAACGATTAACAAACATCTGTTGAATGTCCACTCTATGCCAAGGCATAAAAATATCAGACAGCAGACTGTTTTTCATCAGGGTAAATTTTAAGTGGTGCTCCATCTCACCTGTTCATTAAGATAATCTATTCCCAACATTTATTTCTTTTAAGACTGAACTGATTCTCTCTTCCTGTGACCTACATCACATGCCTCCATGACCTAAGGGTTCTTAGTCCAATATTTGTCTTTTAACTATCGTGTAATCCTGTGCTCCAACAATTCCTTACCCTCTGAGTTTAAACTTGTGCAGATCTTTCTGATCTTGAAAAAGTATGCTGTCTTTCCTGAGTCTGTTAAAACGTCTGAATGAGAAGTGAGCACCTGATGATCTTCTTGATTGGCTCCCTCACACTTAGAAAGTAAAGTCTTTTTTTCCACCTAGATGGGAGATTCTACTGCTGAATATCATTACTGGGCAAACAGAAGTCAGTCATATTATTATTTATTGTATTATTCTCTCCACTTTTATATGTTCAAGGGTTTTTTTTTTTTAACTTATGTTGAACAGAAAACAGTTTTCCACTGTGAGGTTGGGCTTTGAACAGAGATACAAATAAAACTACTCCAGAGCAGGAAGGGGGTGGGGGGAAACTGATGAATTTTTATGGTTTCACTTCTCTGTTTCCAGCTCATATTTTTGATTGCCTATTTCATTTCTTTAAACATATTAAATCTTTCAAAAATAAAAAAAGGGAGGTACTTTGTATGACAGGCGCGTGCCGGGGGATATACACAGCCCATTCTGCAACTTACAAAGCATAGTAACTGAGCAGTTGTCCTGATGGAGGAGAATACACCTCCCTGCATGCTAAACTTGGGCAGGGTTTTAGATCCTTCTCAGACATCCTAGATCATAATTAATGCCCTCTATATTCTCACAGCATATCTTCCCCTCTGTCACGGAATTCAACACAGAATTCTTTATCTGTGTCTGTTTGCTCACTCTGTGACTCTCTGCTGGATTTGGTCCTTCCTAAAATGTCTGAATACAAAAGTGGGGAAATGGTAGGGTATTTGGGCAAAATCGAAACTTCAGAGTTCTTTATTCTCACAATTCAGTATCATAGAAACGATTAACAAACATCTGTTGAATGTCCACTCTATGCCAAGGCATAAAAATATCAGACAGCAGACTGCCTTGCCCTCCACCCACCCCCACCACCACCGTTAAGTTTTCCGCCATAAGGACATGAGATGAGGACTTCAGGGCTCATGGTAGGGAGGACCATGGGCCAGCCCAGAGGGCCAGGGAGCCTGGAGGAGTGATGTCGCAATCAGAGTCAGGTGGAGGAGGGAGGAGGGAGAGAAGAATGTGAGGACAGGGACTTCCAAAGAAAGAACATGAGCTGCAGTTTGAAGGTTAAGTAGAAATTAGCTGGTCAACATCAAACAGAGAGTTTTCGCTATGTGGGCCTTTTTTTGCCATATAATGGAATTTTCCGAAATACATCAAGGAATACAAACACACAATTACTTAACAGTTAATTATAAGGTGGATTCTTTCTATATTGTCAGAAATGGAATCTTAAAAAGTTCAACATGTTTCTATTTCTCTATATACTATTCTGCATGGACCAGAAAGACTTATTGTCATTCATAAGACATGTATTTATTCAACGCCTACTACGTACCAGGTACTATTTTAGAGAGCTCTGATACTCATCAAGCCAAACAGATAAAGATTCCTGCCCTTGTGGAGGTTATATTCTAGCTGAGATGCCTGGGAGCTCACATCCAGTCAGATGCCACATACTGGTGTCCCATGGGCTCAATTCAGCTCACAGACACAGTTTCTATTTGAGCCAGCATGTACAGGTCGGGAAATTTCATACAGCAAATTGGATTTTTTGGCTTCTCTCAGAAAAATCAGATGCTCTGGCACTACCCCATTAGCATTCCTGCATGGCAACACTCTGGTTGGAGCACAGAGACTCTTTTAATGCCAACTGCTCATGTGACCCTTGCATAAATTGCCATCTGGCCAGTTTCAATAGTTTATCCCCACTTGTGAATCCTTTTAAAACCTAATACCAGAATTTTAGTTTGTTTTTCCCACTCTGTGACTCTCTGCTGGATTTGGTCCTTCCTAAAATGTCTGAATACAAAAGTGGGAAATGGTAGGGTATTTGGGCAAAATCGAAACTTCAGAGTTCTTTATTCTCACAATTCAGTATCATAGAAACGATTAACAAACATCTGTTGAATGTCCACTCTATGCCAAGGCATAAAAATATCAGACAGCAGACTGCCTTGCCCTCCACCCACCCCCACCACCACCGTTAAGTTTTCCGCCATAAGGACATGAGATGAGGACTTCAGGGCTCATGGTAGGGAGGACCATGGGCCAGCCCAGAGGGCCAGGGAGCCTGGAGGAGTGATGTCGCAATCAGAGTCAGGTGGAGGAGGGAGGAGGGAGAGAAGAATGTGAGGACAGGGACTTCCAAAGAAAGAACATGAGCTGCAGTTTGAAGGTTAAGTAGAAATTAGCTGGTCAACATCAAACAGAGAGTTTTCGCTATGTGGGCCTTTTTTTGCCATATAATGGAATTTTCCGAAATACATCAAGGAATACAAACACACAATTACTTAACAGTTAATTATAAGGTGGATTCTTTCTATATTGTCAGAAATGGAATCTTAAAAAGTTCAACATGTTTCTATTTCTCTATATACTATTCTGCATGGACCAGAAAGACTTATTGTCATTCATAAGACATGTATTTATTCAACGCCTACTACGTACCAGGTACTATTTTAGAGAGCTCTGATACTCATCAAGCCAAACAGATAAAGATTCCTGCCCTTGTGGAGGTTATATTCTAGCTGAGATGCCTGGGAGCTCACATCCAGTCAGATGCCACATACTGGTGTCCCATGGGCTCAATTCAGCTCACAGACACAGTTTCTATTTGAGCCAGCATGTACAGGTCGGGAAATTTCATACAGCAAATTGGATTTTTTGGCTTCTCTCAGAAAAATCAGATGCTCTGGCACTACCCCATTAGCATTCCTGCATGGCAACACTCTGGTTGGAGCACAGAGACTCTTTTTAATGCCAACTGCTCATGTGACCCTTGCATAAATTGCCATCTGGCCAGTTTCAATAGTTTATCCCCACTTGTGAATCCTTTTAAAACCTAATACCAGAATTTTAGTTTGTGTTACAAGAAATGTGTTGCATTATGTATAATATCTACGGCTTTTTCTAGTGAAGAAAGGACACACTAACATTGTATATGAGAGCTCAAGAGCTAGCTGTGTACAGTGTCTGACAGAAGGCTCCATGTTGGGGAATAAGTCTGTAAACCCAGCTCCCTTCACTGAATCTATGATGTTATCCATTGTTGGAATTAGAAGCATCTTTATTTTAAATATTATGAAGGAGTAAAAAATGTGGCCAATTAAATGATGATGCCTCACTGACTGTAAGACACACTGTGATATGAATTTTGAGATACGATGATGATGTCCATCTTAGAATCAATGAGCTATAGTAACTTCTTAAATATAATAGCGATATTATGAATTGTACGTATTTCATACAAATCCAACATAAGGAATAGGCTTATCTAGAAAACACTAGGTTTTTCAAAATAAATGTGACTGACAAAACCTTTCCTATTTTACAAATATGAAAGACCTTGTGCAATCACTGGTGGGATAACATGAAAATATGGATCAGCTAATGCTTAGATAATAAAACTAGGCCTTGTAATTCCCAAATTTGTTATTTTTTTCTTCCACACTGGATTGCATGCGGAACTTCCCCAGTCAGGGTTTGAACCTATGTGGTCTTGACCATTGGATCACCAGAGAAGTCCCTATCTATATTTTTTGAGGTTCAAGAAAAATAAATTCATAAAGTAGATGAATCTTAAGTATATAGTTTCATGAAGTGTGTATATATACATACATACACAGGTGCTATAGACTTGACACAGCATTACAAATCAAGTATATTTCAATAATAAAAAAAGAAATAGGTGGGTTATAAAATGAGAGGGGGAAAAAAAGACTGTTTTAAACACCTTGGGAGAAGTTCTAAAACAGGAATTCTGCAGAGAAAGGCAGCATACGGGGTTTCCAAATTGGATTTTTGGCTTCTCTCAGAAAAATCAGATGCTCTGGCACTACCCATTAGCATTCCTGCATGGCAACACTCTGGTTGGAGCACAGAGACTCTTTTAATGCCAACTGCTCATGTGACCCTTGCATAAATTGCCATCTGGCCAGTTTCAATAGTTTATCCCCACTTGTGAATCCTTTTAAAACCTAATACCAGAATTTTAGTTTGTGTTACAAGAAATGTGTTGCATTATGTATAATATCTACGGCTTTTTCTAGTGAAGAAAGGACACACTAACATTGTATATGAGAGCTCAAGAGCTAGCTGTGTACAGTGTCTGACAGAAGGCTCCATGTTGGGGAATAAGTCTGTAAACCCAGCTCCCTTCACTGAATCTATGATGTTATCCATTGTTGGAATTAGAAGCATCTTTATTTTAAATATTATGAAGGAGTAAAAAATGTGGCCAATTAAATGATGATGCCTCACTGACTGTAAGACACACTGTGATATGAATTTTGAGATACGATGATGATGTCCATCTTAGAATCAATGAGCTATAGTAACTTCTTAAATATAATAGCGATATTATGAATTGTACGTATTTCATACAAATCCAACATAAGGAATAGGCTTATCTAGAAAACACTAGGTTTTTCAAAATAAATGTGACTGACAAAACCTTTCCTATTTTACAAATATGAAAGACCTTGTGCAATCACTGGTGGGATAACATGAAAATATGGATCAGCTAATGCTTAGATAATAAAACTAGGCCTTGTAATTCCCAAATTTGTTATTTTTTTTTCTTCCACACTGGATTGCATGCGGAACTTCCCCAGTCAGGGTTTGAACCTATGTGGTCTTGACCATTGGATCACCAGAGAAGTCCCTATCTATATTTTTTGAGGTTCAAGAAAAATAAATTCATAAAGTAGATGAATCTTAAGTATATAGTTTCATGAAGTGTGTATATATACATACATACACAGGTGCTATAGACTTGACACAGCATTACAAATCAAGTATATTTCAATAATAAAAAAAGAAATAGGTGGGTTATAAAATGAGAGGGGGAAAAAAAGACTGTTTTAAACACCTTGGGAGAAGTTCTAAAACAGGAATTCTGCAGAGAAAGGCAGAGAAATGAAGGAAAATGGGAACTGAATTATGCTTAGGAGGGCAATGTAAGCACATCTGAACAGTACATGTGATTTTCAGATTTCATACACACATGGGACACACAATTCAGTTCTACCTGCTTACATGTAATATCAAGCTCCTATTAGGGAAAGTTCCCCTTAGCACCGTTTCCCTCTTTTCCCTTCCCTACTTTCTGATCATCCCTTAGTCTTGTTAGGCTCCCTTTGAACAACCGCCTTACAAAATTATCCCTGCCTTTGTCCAGCTCTCCCGTGCATGCATGCTCAGTTGCTTAGCCGTGACTGACTCTTTGTGACCCCACAGGCGCAGCCCGCCAGTCTCCTCTATTCAGGGGATTGTCCCGGCAATATTGGAGTAGGTCGCTCTTTCCTCCTCCGGGGATCTTTCCCATTCAGGGATCACACTCCATTCTCTGTGGCTCCTGCACTGCAGGCGGATCCTTCACCACTATCTAGGAAGCCCATCCAGCTCTCCCTTTCCCTACTTATTCTCACCAAGCTCTCTCTAGTCTTTCACCTTCCCCACAGGTCAGGGCACTGGGTATAGCTGTGTCATGGATGCCACATACCAAGGTGCCCAGCTGAGGGGGCAAATGAGTGATGGAATTGACCCTGATAGCCAGAGAAAGGAGACCCTTTTGTAATTCAACCTCCTAAAAAAGGGGGCTTTTAAAATGTGCATATAGAGATCATATGTGTTCACATTAGCTGTGACATCAGCCTTATTCCTTTGACATGCTGCATGTCTTGCTTTTAATTGTTTTGTTTTTCCTTTCAGCCTTCCCTCCCAGGCAAGTTCTACCTCCTGTAAACAAAGATACAAGTTTGGGATTATATCCTCAGGATAGTGAACATGCTGTGGTGTGTGTTGCACAGCTGCCCATTAATACACAAGATTTCACAGCCAAGGTACAGGGAAGTTTGGTGACAGTTAAGTCAGAGTTCAGAACGACGTTCAAATTAATGGTAAATTCAGAATATTCTAAAAGACAGAAATTAGGGGAACAATGTGGTTATCTATTTACACCTTCCCTGGTATGCACCAGGACTTCGCTGGTGGCTCAGACCATAAGTGCAGGGAACCTGGGTTCCATCCCTGGGTTGGGAAGATCCCCTGGGGAAGGGAACAGCTTATCCACTGCAGTATTTCTGCCATGGACAGAGGAGCCTGACAGGCTAAGTCAGGGGTCACAAAGAGTCAAGCACGATTGAGCAACTTTCATTTTCTTTCTGGTATACATCAGATAAAAACTTCAATTAATCTCTTTCTTTTTCTCAATGCAGATGAATTTAGCCCAGATATATTTTGTTTTCCCATAGGATCTTTGTAAGTTCTAGTCATTTTTTTGCAAACGTTAACTTAGTATTGTCTTTCAGATGAAGTGCCACCAGGTCTAAGCGCCATGAGAGAGAAAGCAGGCGGAGGCTAATAGGACAGGCTGTCAGATGACCTTGTCATCCATTTCCGTTGGTCTGTACAATCTTTTAAATGTTTTTTTTTTTCTTTAAAAAAAAAAAAAAACCCAGCATTTCATAGAGTACTACAGGCTACACTAGCAACAACACAAAATATCCGATTATGTCCAAATTACCAGTCAATTATCAGCAAATTTCAGAAAATTTAAGAAAAAAAAATAATCGTAAAAGCTTGGGAACAAAGAAAAAGATTTTCAAAAAATCTCCTTAGTGTTGTGCTTACCCCCAGTGTACAGCTTTTACTTAGAATGATTTTAATGTTTGAGAGTGAATATTCTTTTTTTTCTTTGACCAGGAAATACAATTCCAACATATAAGACAATTAAAAACATATATATGTGATTTTTCTCACTGTGTTCTACTTCCAATTCTACCAATTCTGTATCAAATAGGAAAAATACGGAGTTCTGAAAGCCTGAAATGATAAAAAGAAAGATTACTTAATGGCAGAATATATTTTAACTGATAAGCTTTTGCTTCTGGTTTATTGTTGTAATAAAACAAGATCATGTAAAGCATTATTTTTTAATGCTGGAAAAACAGGCACAAAATAAATCAAGCAAATAATCTCTTCATTTTACTATTTCTTGCCTTATAAACATTTAACTATATAAAAAATTAAAATGTTATTTTATATTGAACTGCTTCTAGTTTTTCAAAGAAACTACAAAATAGAAGAACCAAGATGCTTCCATTGTTTTAACAATCAACTGCATTAAGGCTATGCCTATGCATGCATGCATGCTCAGTCGCTAAGTCTTGACAGACTCTTTGCAAGCCTATGGACTGTAGCCTGCCTATACTAGCAAAAGTATTAGAATATTTATGAAAATATTTGATAACTCAAATAAAAAACAACCATATTTGCTTTAACTATCCAACTATGTTGGGAAACGGCTCATTTCACCCTTTCCCTGATCTTGAAAAACACCCTTCCACTTTTTGTCTCTATGATTTTGACTGTTGTAGGTATTTGGATGATATCTGGAGAGTAATTTGTGTTGTGATAATCTTATTTCACTTTGCATCACATCCTCAAGGTTCATCCCTGTTACAGCATGCCTCAGAATGTCTTTCCTTTTTAAGGCCAAATAACATCCCATTATATATATATATGGCAATTTTTTTTTTTTATCCATTCATCTGTTAATAGACCCTTGGGTTGCACCTACCCTTTGGCTCTTATGAATAATGCTGTAATGAACATGGATGTACAATGTATTTCTTAGGACTCTTGCCTTTAACTCTTCTGGATAGAAAACCTGGAGTGAAATTGCTATATCATACGGTAGCTGTTGTTCAGTCGCTCAGTCATGTCTGCCTCTTTGTGACCCCATGGGCTGCAGCACGCCAGGGTCCTCTGTCCTTCACTATCTCCTGGAATTTGCTCAAACTCACATCCATTGAATCAGTGATACCATCCAACTAACTCATCCTCTGTCATCCCCTTCTCCTGCCCTTAATCTTTCCCACCATCAGGGTTTTTTCCAATGAGCTGGCTCTTTGCATCAGATGGCCAAAGTATTGGAGCTTCAGCTCTGAAGTCCTTCCAAAGAATATTCAGGCTGATTTCCTTTAGGATTGACTGGTTTGACCTACTTGCTGTCCAAGGGAGTCTCAAGAGTCTTCTCCAGCACCACAGTTTAAAAGCTTCAATTGTTTGGCACTCAGCCTTCTTTCTGGTAGATCATATAGTAGGTCTCTTTTTAATTTTTTGAGGAACCTCTATACTGTTTTCCAGAGAGGCTGTACCATTTTACACTCTCAAAATACTCTCAAGGGTTTCAGTTTCTCCACATCCTTGCCAACAACCCTTGCTATTTTCTGTTTGTTTGTTTGACATTGGTCAAACCAAATGGGCGTGGTGTGGTACCTCGATGTGGTTTTGATTTGCATTTCCCTAACAAATAGCAATGTTGAGCTAATCTTTTCCTGTTCTTAATTTTTTTTTTTTTCATTTTGGCATCTTTTATTGGTCCTTCATTTATTTATTTTCATCCATCTTTATTCTTTGGCCTGTGTGGGCGTCCCATTGCAGCGGCCTCTCTCCTCAAAGAGCACCAGCTCTGGGCGCATGCGCTCCAGAGCACTTGCTCGCCATTGGACACACCAGTCCAGCCGCTTCATGGCATGTGGTATCTTCCCGGGCCAGGGATTGAGCCAGTGCCCCTTGCACCGCAAAGTGGACCCTTTACCCACTGGACCACCAGGGAAGTCCTCCCTGTTGTTCTTGACCATTTGGATATCTTTTTTGGAATCTTCATTATCCCTTTGAAAGGGTAATGTCCTGAGACTCTGATGGATACAACCAGGATTGGTATTTGGGTATGATAAATAGGAAAAATGCTAGTTAGATTTTTTTCAATTATTATTATTTATTTTTATCCTTTTTTTTTTTTAATTCTTTGGCACATGTGGGCCTCCCTTTGCAGTGGCCTCTCTTGTTGCAGAGCACCAGCTCCAGGCACATGTGCTCCAGAGCGCCGGCTCATAATTGGACACACTGTCCCAGCCACTCTGTGGCATGTGGGATCTTCCCGGGCCAGGGATCGAACTGAGCAAGAGATTTTTACTGAGGATTCAGAATATTTGAGGGAACAACACAGTTATTACAAGCTTCTTGGAGGAAGCCATGAAGTCTGTTTGCAATCTATAGCTAACCCTCAAGAAAAGAACTAAAACCCTCTGTTCTAGGTGATTTAGAGACTGACCTGCTTGGAAGCAAGAGTTTTAGCAAATAATCTCTTAAGGATGCTTACAGGTTTTGGGGTATTTGCCCATTTGGAGTCTGACCATGCAAGAGTCTATAGTAGAAGGCGCAGTACAGAAATGCTTAATAATATGTGAGAGGTAACAATACACTATCCATGGCGAATTCTCCATGAATAAATTTACATAAAGCAAACCCTGTGCTGGCTGATGCAGGAAATGGGGGAGGAAGGAGGTTGAGAAGGTGGTGGCAGAGGGGGAGAAAGGGATAGAAGCAGTAGTACAGGCCGTGACCTTTCTTCACTACATGGTACAAATTCACTTGGAGTGTCTGACATGGAAATAAAACAGTGAAAATAACAAAGCTGAAGTGGATTTGTTTGGTATGTGGAAAGATATCAAGACTAAGGTTCACCAGGTGCAGGTATAAACATCCCAAAATGAAATCACACACTTTTATTAAATTAAATTCAAATTAAAAATAGTATAGCATGTATTGGGGATAACGAAATGCTCTTCTTCGACATAAATGGGAAACAATAATTTAGATATACTATATTGCGATCAAATGGCTGTAAACAGGCTCATTGTCAATATGTTTGAAGCATTTAAAAATGAACATCTAACTAAAGTGTTTAGGTACTTAGCTTGAGTAATATCCACTTCACAAAACTAAAGCATGCAGTATGTTTTGAATAACTGTTAATTTATGCTAAGGTAACAACTGTGTAATATAACTGAAATCTATTTCAATAGAAGATAGGGAAATTCCTTCCAGCTATTTCTACTACAAACAGCAGGCTGTAATTTTCACCCTTCTTCCTGGTGTAGAATATGACTCTAGATGCTTGTAAATGCATTTGCTGTTAATTTCTGAAAATCAATAATTGGACACACTGTCCCAGCCACTCTGTGGCATGTGGGATCTTCCCGGCCAGGGATCGAACTGAGCAAGAGATTTTACTGAGGATTCAGAATATTTGAGGGAACAACACAGTTATTACAAGCTTCTTGGAGGAAGCCATGAAGTCTGTTTGCAATCTATAGCTAACCCTCAAGAAAAGAACTAAAACCCTCTGTTCTAGGTGATTTAGAGACTGACCTGCTTGGAAGCAAGAGTTTTAGCAAATAATCTCTTAAGGATGCTTACAGGTTTTGGGGTATTTGCCCATTTGGAGTCTGACCATGCAAGAGTCTATAGTAGAAGGCGCAGTACAGAAATGCTTAATAATATGTGAGAGGTAACAATACACTATCCATGGCGAATTCTCCATGAATAAATTTACATAAAGCAAACCCTGTGCTGGCTGATGCAGGAAATGGGGGAGGAAGGAGGTTGAGAAGGTGGTGGCAGAGGGGGAGAAAGGGATAGAAGCAGTAGTACAGGCCGTGACCTTTCTTCACTACATGGTACAAATTCACTTGGAGTGTCTGACATGGAAATAAAACAGTGAAAATAACAAAGCTGAAGTGGATTTGTTTGGTATGTGGAAAGATATCAAGACTAAGGTTCACCAGGTGCAGGTATAAACATCCCAAAATGAAATCACACACTTTTATTAAATTAAATTCAAATTAAAAATAGTATAGCATGTATTGGGGATAACGAAATGCTCTTCTTCGACATAAATGGGAAACAATAATTTAGATATACTATATTGCGATCAAATGGCTGTAAACAGGCTCATTGTCAATATGTTTGAAGCATTTAAAAATGAACATCTAACTAAAGTGTTTAGGTACTTAGCTTGAGTAATATCCACTTCACAAAACTAAAGCATGCAGTATGTTTTGAATAACTGTTAATTTATGCTAAGGTAACAACTGTGTAATATAACTGAAATCTATTTCAATAGAAGATAGGGAAATTCCTTCCAGCTATTTCTACTACAAACAGCAGGCTGTAATTTTCACCCTTCTTCCTGGTGTAGAATATGACTCTAGATGCTTGTAAATGCATTTGCTGTTAATTTCTGAAAATCAATAATTAGCACTTCTCAGCAACACACAATAAAAATAACACAAAGAAGGAAAAAAAAGCACAGCTCACATAAATGACACAGCATTTCACTTTGACTAGCTTCATTATGTATGCTTTTCTACGGACAATCGACGACTAGGACTGGCTAAGGATTACAGTAATTAGGAGGAGAAAAGATAAAGCTAACTTGAAGATTTATTCACCAATCAAAATTAAATGTGTGGCATTAATTTCCTTGATACTAATTTCTAGCTGGAAACTGTATTCATAGAATTATCTCAATGCATGCCTTACTGCCACACCTTACTGCTGTGGATGTAAAGCACATTAACAGATATGTTTGAACCTATACTCTTATGAGTTTAAGGATCACAATATTCTTGTTGTTCCCAAAATGGTTCTTTAAATGTAAAAAATACCTAATGTGTATTTATACTCCAACAATTTAAAACATAGGGCTTTGTCTTTCTATATGGCTTCTGAATTTGTGAAGATTTTCAACTCAGTAAAACTTCTAGTAATTATAGGGCAGAAATGAAGATGGTTTTAAGAAATCTTGATCCACCCTTTTATTGGTCTTTTTTTTTTTTTTTATCATGTCTCAGAATAATCGCCTAGGAGAAGAACGCTGAACATCCCTCATCTGAAGACAATTAGGCATCACGGCAACAATAAATAGACAATACTGTTCTACAACCCACTCAAGCGATCCAGGAGCAGGGGTCTTAATATCCCTTGTCAGATCAAAGAGAGAAGTCAGAAATGAGAGAAGCAAAAGACTAGGAATAACAGATTCACAGAAAGAATGAGCAATTATTGTAGCGGCCATCAATGTTGTCACTATAAATACCTTCATTTACATCATCGAGATGAAAAGTGGGTTCATTTTTTTTTCCTTATAAGTTTTATGAGTTCCTCTTCTAGGAAAGCCAGAGCTGCAGCCGTTTTGGTTAAAGACACATTTGTCTTGTTGATTCTTGACAGCCCTATCATGTAGTTCGATCTTTTTATGAAGTGAAAACTCAAGTCATCTATTCTACTTCCTATGGGATGCTTGTAAATGCATTTGCTGTTAATTTCTGAAAATCAATAATTAGCACTTCTCAGCAACACACAATAAAAATAACACAAAGAAGGAAAAAAAAGCACAGCTCACATAAATGACACAGCATTTCACTTTGACTAGCTTCATTATGTATGCTTTTCTACGGACAATCGACGACTAGGACTGGCTAAGGATTACAGTAATTAGGAGGAGAAAAGATAAAGCTAACTTGAAGATTTATTCACCAATCAAAATTAAATGTGTGGCATTAATTTCCTTGATACTAATTTCTAGCTGGAAACTGTATTCATAGAATTATCTCAATGCATGCCTTACTGCCACACCTTACTGCTGTGGATGTAAAGCACATTAACAGATATGTTTGAACCTATACTCTTATGAGTTTAAGGATCACAATATTCTTGTTGTTCCCAAAATGGTTCTTTAAATGTAAAAAATACCTAATGTGTATTTATACTCCAACAATTTAAAACATAGGGCTTTGTCTTTCTATATGGCTTCTGAATTTGTGAAGATTTTCAACTCAGTAAAACTTCTAGTAATTATAGGGCAGAAATGAAGATGGTTTTAAGAAATCTTGATCCACCCTTTTATTGGTCTTTTTTTTTTTTTTTATCATGTCTCAGAATAATCGCCTAGGAGAAGAACGCTGAACATCCCTCATCTGAAGACAATTAGGCATCACGGCAACAATAAATAGACAATACTGTTCTACAACCCACTCAAGCGATCCAGGAGCAGGGGTCTTAATATCCCTTGTCAGATCAAAGAGAGAAGTCAGAAATGAGAGAAGCAAAAGACTAGGAATAACAGATTCACAGAAAGAATGAGCAATTATTGTAGCGGCCATCAATGTTGTCACTATAAATACCTTCATTTACATCATCGAGATGAAAAGTGGGTTCATTTTTTTTTCCTTATAAGTTTTATGAGTTCCTCTTCTAGGAAAGCCAGAGCTGCAGCCGTTTTGGTTAAAGACACATTTGTCTTGTTGATTCTTGACAGCCCTATCATGTCAGTTCTCTGTAGTAGCAAGGAATGTTTCAGCAAGAATATGAAGTGAAAACTCAAGTCATCTATTCTACTTCCTATGGGCATATTTTCAACATAGCAGATCCAAAGGAATGGTTTGTTATCTTTGCCAGATTGAAGAAATAAATAAATGAAGACAAATATACTCTAAGACTAAAAAATACTGGTAATAGAAAATCAGACTAAATATACCACATTTTTCTGACTATGGGTAAAAGTAAAGTGTATTTAATGTTTTGATATTCCCGGAAAAAAACAGACAAATGAGTGCATACATATAAAGAAATGTTGCATGGCCCGTATGTTCTAATAATTTGCCAGCAAACCAGCTTTTTATGGTAGGCTTATGTGTGTATCTCTCTCACTGTCAACAAGCAATCATTTAAATCATTTTTTCAGTTTGGCAGTGCTGCCTACAGATACGATAATACAAATAAATTATTTAAATGGAGGTTCTTCCAAGGTACTTCATTTAATTATGTTTTGGGGTAGTAATAATCAGTGTCCACATAGTACTTCATAGTTTACAAAGCATTTGCACACACCTTTTCTCATGTGATCCTCAAATACAGTCCTATAAGTTAGATATCCTTTCAATGATCATATTTTAGGAGATTAAACAAAGGTACATTAAAGTGACTCATTTATGTCACTCAAAAAATGTCATGGGGTCTATGGTATAACTTGTTATCTGATATTCACCTTTTCATCATCTTTTACTGACTGCTAGATACCGATCATACTCTGAGACAGACAGGCTTGAGTAATTATATTCCTGATGGCAAGAGAGATAATTTTTTAAAACTATTTTAGAAGAAAACATCTTTCACTCATCATAAGAGTAACTTTATGGCATTCTCTACTAACCAATTATCAATGATCACTGGCAATAATCTCTTAGTGCCTTTGGAACTCTCAGAGACTGGTAACATTTATGTTTTCTGCAAAGTGATTAGAGCATTTGATAATAATAAAAAAAAAAAGCTAATAAAGATTTCTTAAAGGTACCTTACATTTTTTCTCTAGAGTTACTGGAAGTTTTTCTGAGTTGAAAGTTTTAATATATTCAAAAGCATAAACAAAAGAGAAAGAAAATATTATGGTTTCTATTAGTAAAATGGAAATGCCCATTAAAGCCTTTTACATTTTAAAGAATTAGTTTAGGAGTAAGAAGAGTACCAGCTCTAAAAATAAGCAAGGGAATTCCCTGGTGGTCCCATGATTAAGACTTTGTTTCCAATGCAGGGGGCACGGGTTCAGTCCCTTGGTCAGGCAACTAGGACCACATATGCTATGGTGGCACAGATTAAAAAAAAAAAAGCCCTTAGTAAATATTCTGCTATTTTAAAATTCCTAGAGAATTTTTTTTTTTTGTTCAAAGTTGCTTGAGCCCTCTCCCTGGCTGTCCTGAGAGGCACTTGGGAAGGAGCGAAGAGGATGGAGAGCAGATGGAACCAGATGGATACGGCATGTGTACCAGAAAATAGTAGAGGGCGGTGATGACGAGGATACAAAGGAAATGAGTTCAAATTTTTGAAACTGGGTAATAAGGATCTAGAGGATCATCATATCATTCTTTCCACTTCTGTAGAAGAAAAAAGAGAGAACGTTTTCCAGGTCATTCCAACATACCTTTAGTAGAAAAGCCTTTAAAGAAGGCAGAGTGCCAAAGAATGGATGCTTCTGAATGGTGGTGCCGGAGGAAACTCTTTTTTTTTTTTCTTCTTCAATTTTCGGGTTTTTTTTTTGCCCACTTTTATTGGTCTTTCATTTACATCGTTTTTCTTTGGCCTGTGTGGGCCTCCCATCACAGTGGCCTCTCCTGTAGCAAAGCACCGGCTCTGGGTGCATGCGCTCCAGAGCGCTGGCTCAGTAACTGGACATTGGTCCAGCCACTCCGCGGCACACAGGATCTTCCCAGGCCAGGGATCGAACTGCACTCCTTGCACTGCAAGGCAGTGTCTTCACCTGCTGAACCACCAGGGAAGCCCTGGAGGAAACTCTTGAGAGTCCCACGGATGGCAAGCAGATCAAACCAGTCAATACTAAAGGAGATCAACCCTGAATATTCATTGGAAGAATTGATGCTGAAGCTCCAAAACTTTGGCACCTGATGCAAAGAGCAGCTCACTGGAAAAGACCCTCATGCCTGAAGGAGAGCTGGAAGCATTTGATAATTCAAAAGCAAATAACATTTTTCTCTAGAGTTACTGGAAGTTTTCTGAGTTGAAAGTTTTAATATATTCAAAAGCATAAACAAAGAGAAAGAAAATATTATGGTTTCTATTAGTAAAATGGAAATGCCCATTAAAGCCTTTTACATTTTAAAGAATTAGTTTAGGAGTAAGAAGAGTACCAGCTCTAAAAATAAGCAAGGGAATTCCCTGGTGGTCCCATGATTAAGACTTTGTTTCCAATGCAGGGGGCACGGGTTCAGTCCCTTGGTCAGGCAACTAGGACCACATATGCTATGGTGGCACAGATTAAAAAAAAAAAAGCCCTTAGTAAATATTCTGCTATTTTAAAATTCCTAGAGAATTTNTTTTTTTCAAAGTTGCTTGAGCCCTCTCCCTGGCTGTCCTGAGAGGCACTTGGGAAGGAGCGAAGAGGATGGAGAGCAGATGGAACCAGATGGATACGGCATGTGTACCAGAAAATAGTAGAGGGCGGTGATGACGAGGATACAAAGGAAATGAGTTCAAATTTTTGAAACTGGGTAATAAGGATCTAGAGGATCATCATATCATTCTTTCCACTTCTGTAGAAGAAAAAAGAGAGAACGTTTTCCAGGTCATTCCAACATACCTTTAGTAGAAAAGCCTTTAAAGAAGGCAGAGTGCCAAAGAATGGATGCTTCTGAATGGTGGTGCCGGAGGAAACTCTTTTTTTCTTCTTCAATTTTCGGGTTTTTTTTTTGCCCACTTTTATTGGTCTTTCATTTACATCGTTTTTCTTTGGCCTGTGTGGGCCTCCCATCACAGTGGCCTCTCCTGTAGCAAAGCACCGGCTCTGGGTGCATGCGCTCCAGAGCGCTGGCTCAGTAACTGGACATTGGTCCAGCCACTCCGCGGCACACAGGATCTTCCCAGGCCAGGGATCGAACTGCACTCCTTGCACTGCAAGGCAGTGTCTTCACCTGCTGAACCACCAGGGAAGCCCTGGAGGAAACTCTTGAGAGTCCCACGGATGGCAAGCAGATCAAACCAGTCAATCCTAGAGGGAATCAACCCTGAAAACTCATTGGAAGGACTGATACTGAAGTGCCAATCCTTTGGCCACCTGATGCAAAGAGCAGCTCACTGGAAAAGACCCTCATGCTGGAAAGACTGAGGACAGGAGAAGAAGGGAATGACAGAGGGTGAAGTGGTTGGATGGCATCACTGACTCAATGGACGTGAGTCTGAGAAAACTCCGGGACAGTATACGACAGGAAAGCCTGGCGTGCCTGCAGTCCGTGGGGTTGCAAAGAGTCAGATAGGACTGACCAACTGAACACGAGTAGAACAGTGCTTCTTAACACTGTGATGCATCAAAGAAGTCACCGGGGGATTTCCTTAAATTCATGTTCTGATTTACTAGGTTGGAGGGTACTAGAGTAGAGTCTGAAGTTCTAACAAGTTCCCAGGTGATGCTGATACTCAAATATGGACCCTATATGAATAGTGAGAAACTGGAAAACCATGAAACCAAATACAGACCAGAATACCCTATTTCCCAAGTAGATCACAGGATAAAGTTTCTTTGCTATCATTTTGGTAAGTAAAAATATGAAGTATATCACATAATTTTATTAATATTAAAAAATAAATGAGAAGAAAATTCATTATCATGGTAAAAAAATACTGCTCAAATAGATGAGCTCATCTATAAAAAAATGTCTAGAAGATTATGATGAAAGCTAACCGTTAAGACAATTTAAATAATACCTAATATCCCACAGATCTAGTGTTTACATATTACAAAGAGCTTTGTACCAAAACTGTTCTGTCATGTTTCCACCCAGAGGCTGTCATGATAAAGTTTATTGTCAATTACTGCTTTACAAGAATAAAATAAGTTAAGCTGTCATATTTTTCTCAGCCAGAGATCCTAAGCTGTCAAAAAATGTCAATTTTAAACTTGACATAGAGAAGAAAATTATGTGTTATTCTGACCTCTAATTTCTTGACATTTTAATGCTATAATTGCTGTGGTTAGTGCTGCTTCATGATTTCAGCTGTCAAGGAAGAATGAATCAATAACCTTAAGCCATTTTTCAAATTTTAGCACTAACTTCAAAGTTCTAGGCAGATTCTACTTTTTGTTCTTTTTTTTTTCTTTTACAAAAGGAATGTATACAGATTTTTGTATATTAAATTTCTCCTTTAAATCAGCATTTGATTCAGGCATTAAAAAATTATTTTAAAAAGACTATCTTGCTTAGGCTAGCTGGAGTTTAGTCTAAGATAACTTTGTAGCTTTCCTTGGGTTTTCTCTGTGAAATACAGTGGTCTTCACATTTAAAGAATATAAGATAAGCTTTATTAAATAAAAGGCATGCATTACACTCAATAAATGGCTTCACATTTTGGACACTACTTTTCCTTAGAGCCTGGTGGACAGCAACTCTCAAGTCACAGCACCACAGGGCAGACCTCCCGGAACACAATGTTGCTGTTTTGGTGGAAGGCAGTATGCCTTCCTGAGTGCCCCCTCACTGTACGGGGGCAACAATGACCACCAAATAATGACTAGTTATACTCCTCTCCACGTATCCACAGGCTTCTTTCTTGTGACAAAAAAGCTTTCATGCTGGCAAACGTGTTTGGTATTAGCCCTCCTTTATGGAGAAAGCCATGGAAGTGAAGGGATATTAAGTGACTTGGCTACATTAGAAAACTCACAGGATTCAGGTTCTTATCCTTTGCAGGTTCTTAAATGTTAATGCAGAACCTCTTTTGTGGAAATATGTTAGTCGTGGAGTAGAAGAGGTGAGCATGGGGAAGGGACAGTTAACTCCTGTTCCTTGCAAGGTGATTTCACCTGTCATGTCTACAATGCACTAAGTGTTTCCCTAGTGGTCTTAAGGAGGTAAAGCAATCTTGACTTGACACAGGACCCCTGAGTGGGATGGGCTTCCCAGGTGGTTCAGTGGGTAAAGAATCTGCCTGCCAATGGAGGCCAAATAAAGAGATGTGGGTTCAGTTCCTGAGTCCGGAAGATCCCCTGGAGAAGGATGTGGCAAGCCACTCCAGTGTTCTTGTCTGGAAGATCCCATGGGCAGAGGAGGCAGTGGGATGGGTAAAGCTCCCTAAGTCAGGGGTGGTCTGCTTCATGATTTCAGCTGTCAAGGAAGAATGAATCAATAACCTTAAGCCATTTTTCAAATTTTAGCACTAACTTCAAAGTTCTAGGCAGATTCTACTTTTTGTTCTTTTTTTTTTCTTTTACAAAAGGAATGTATACAGATTTTTGTATATTAAATTTCTCCTTTAAATCAGCATTTGATTCAGGCATTAAAAAATTATTTTAAAAAGACTATCTTGCTTAGGCTAGCTGGAGTTTAGTCTAAGATAACTTTGTAGCTTTCCTTGGGTTTTCTCTGTGAAATACAGTGGTCTTCACATTTAAAGAATATAAGATAAGCTTTATTAAATAAAAGGCATGCATTACACTCAATAAATGGCTTCACATTTTGGACACTACTTTTCCTTAGAGCCTGGTGGACAGCAACTCTCAAGTCACAGCACCACAGGGCAGACCTCCCGGAACACAATGTTGCTGTTTTGGTGGAAGGCAGTATGCCTTCCTGAGTGCCCCCTCACTGTACGGGGGCAACAATGACCACCAAATAATGACTAGTTATACTCCTCTCCACGTATCCACAGGCTTCTTTCTTGTGACAAAAAAGCTTTCATGCTGGCAAACGTGTTTGGTATTAGCCCTCCTTTATGGAGAAAGCCATGGAAGTGAAGGGATATTAAGTGACTTGGCTACATTAGAAAACTCACAGGATTCAGGTTCTTATCCTTTGCAGGTTCTTAAATGTTAATGCAGAACCTCTTTTGTGGAAATATGTTAGTCGTGGAGTAGAAGAGGTGAGCATGGGGAAGGGACAGTTAACTCCTGTTCCTTGCAAGGTGATTTCACCTGTCATGTCTACAATGCACTAAGTGTTTCCCTAGTGGTCTTAAGGAGGTAAAGCAATCTTGACTTGACACAGGACCCCTGAGTGGGATGGGCTTCCCAGGTGGTTCAGTGGGTAAAGAATCTGCCTGCCAATGGAGGCCAAATAAAGAGATGTGGGTTCAGTTCCTGAGTCCGGAAGATCCCCTGGAGAAGGATGTGGCAAGCCACTCCAGTGTTCTTGTCTGGAAGATCCCATGGGCAGAGGAGGCAGGTGGGGTACAGTCCACGGGGCCTCCAAAGAGCAACTAAACGATGAAACACCGAGTAAGTCAGGGTCAGCTGTCTGCTGATGTGTGCTTAAGCCCATGCTGCCTGGCAGAAGGAAGGCACCTCCCTCATCCAGTATTCTGAGAACTGACTGAAGAGGTTTTGGGTGAGAGAGGTGGGTGAGGGGCTTCGTAGGGAGGACATACATGGCACAGAGTGATGGTGGGAGTTTCTCTAATGGAGAATTTGACAATTATATATAGTGTATATACGGTCTGACAATTATATATAGTCTTTTTTTTTTTTTTTTAATTGTCTAAAGCAGTGATGTGCTACTTTGTAGCAGCAGGTATTTTTACAGAATTCAAGTAATAAACACTACATCCACGTAAAGAAAGCCTCAATCTCATTTGCTTTCCATGATCTCATTTATGTCTTTATTTATTCTCATTTAAATATGCTCAGTTGCGTATGACTCTTTGCAACCTTGGGCCTGGGGCTCACTGGGCTCCTCTGTCCATGGGATTTTCCCAGTGAGAAGACTGGAGTGGGTTGCCATTTCCTTCTTCAGTTTAAATATGAAAAATCTGCTATTTTCAGTTCATTTTAATGCTGCTGTGTACTTTCATTATGAACAGTATGCTTAAAATATTTTTATTTTGCTCAAGAGGATTAACTTGTGACTGTCTTTATAAGGACTGCACATTATAATGGGTGACATGTATGCTAAGATATTCAGAAGCAAAAATGTCTATGATATTTGAAAGTCAAAAAACAATTTGGAGTTGTCCTTGGGATAAGAGAATAAGCTATTCCAATTATTTTCTTTCTTTTTATTTTCTGATTCTAAAGGTATTGGTTCTGAAAGGAGAATATAGTTGGTGAGGCATTTATAAAACTAGATATATGTTAAAGGTGCATTGATAAGAGAATAATTCAGCTCAGAATTAGAATCCTCAGTCGTATATAAACAAATCAGATTATTTTGTAGACAAAATCCTTTATTTCACCAGCTAACTCTGCAGTATCTGACTCCTCTTTCATCCTCTGTCTCTATCTCTTTCTTCCAGCTTCAGGCATAATTCCCTTTCCTTGTGCACACAACCTAGAAGAACACTGCACCTAATAATATTCTTGCAATGTGTTCTCCAAATATTCAGCCCTGGGGGCCCAATAATCCACCATCATGAAGCTCCTCCCTTCCCTTTCCTCTTCTCTGCTTGAAGCCATACAAATGGAGTCATTTCATCTTTACAGAAGTCTATAAGAAAATAACTTTGTGGGTGTAAATTTTTCTTTTAGAGCTTTATTTTCCAAATCTATGAGTTTTCCACTTCTAAAATTAAAAATAAAATAATAAAAAAAAGCATGCTAGTGACTGGAAATGTAGAAATGATTGCTTGTTTTGCACAGAGCAGATGGCAGATATCTGGTAGAATGGAAGACTGGGTACAGCTTCCTTGAAGCAAGACTCATCTAGCAGCTGTTGCATCTTTACTCTTTTCACCTATTTGAAATAATTTTGTACAATGTAGAAGTGATTTAAATAATATGTTTTATGAATATTTTCATAAAAAATGCTTATATACAAACTATAGCAAAAAATGCCCAACTGTTAACTATAAAATTTCAGGGTGAGAATGTACAGGAATAAAATATTACAACCTCATCTATTTTATCGATGCATTTTTGGAGTATCCTGTTGAGAAGCCTGTAGTTTTGTTTATATTAAAAAATAGATACTGGCAGGTTATTTTAATGGGAACTATGGCTGCTGCTTAGTCACTTCAGTTGTGTCCGACTTTGTGTGACCCCATGGACTATAGCTTGCCAGGCTTCTCTGTCCATGAGTAGGTTGCCTCCAAGTGGATTTTCCCAGCCATGGGATGGAACCCAGGTCTCCTGCATTGCAGGGAGATTCCTCACCACTGAGCCATCAGGAAGTCAAAATATATATATAAATATATATATATAAATACCTATATTTTTAAGACCCACATGGACTGTAGCTTGCCAGGTTTCTCCATCCATGGAATTTTCCAGCCAAGAACACTGACGTGAGTTGCAATTTCCTTCTCCATTAATGGAAACTATACATATTTAAATACTCAATGAGGCTTCATTAATTAATACCACACATAAGGCACTAAGCATTTCAATGAAGATGAAGTAAAACAAAAGAGGGATACTGAACTGCATGGTATATATCTGCATTTCAAAAAGGAACTACATGGTGATCTCATTACTTCTTTTCGACATACACCATTTTCGTTTTCACATCTGTCAAGAACTTAAAATCTGTGTTGTAGAAAATCTATGTTCAAACGCAATTTATAACAAGAAGATGGAGAGCCAAGCTGGTATTGTAGAGATGGCAGAAACCTTCAGAATAATATTCAACTTATGACCTACCTCCCTCAGCACAGGGTCAGTGATACTGTCCAGGTTCACAGAGCCTTCATAGGTTAAGTAGTGAAAAACAGTCAGAGCCCGGACGGCTTCTGGTCCCCGCTGAAATAAAAAAAGCATGCTAGTGACTGGAAATGTAGAAATGATTGCTTGTTTTGCACAGAGCAGATGGCAGATATCTGGTAGAATGGAAGACTGGGTACAGCTTCCTTGAAGCAAGACTCATCTAGCAGCTGTTGCATCTTTACTCTTTTCACCTATTTGAAATAATTTTGTACAATGTAGAAGTGATTTAAATAATATGTTTTATGAATATTTTCATAAAAAATGCTTATATACAAACTATAGCAAAAAATGCCCAACTGTTAACTATAAAATTTCAGGGTGAGAATGTACAGGAATAAAATATTACAACCTCATCTATTTTATCGATGCATTTTTGGAGTATCCTGTTGAGAAGCCTGTAGTTTTGTTTATATTAAAAAATAGATACTGGCAGGTTATTTTAATGGGAACTATGGCTGCTGCTTAGTCACTTCAGTTGTGTCCGACTTTGTGTGACCCCATGGACTATAGCTTGCCAGGCTTCTCTGTCCATGAGTAGGTTGCCTCCAAGTGGATTTTCCCAGCCATGGGATGGAACCCAGGTCTCCTGCATTGCAGGGAGATTCCTCACCACTGAGCCATCAGGGAAGTCATATATATATATATAAATATATATATATAAATACATATATTTTTAAGACCCACATGGACTGTAGCTTGCCAGGTTTCTCCATCCATGGAATTTTCCAGCCAAGAACACTGACGTGAGTTGCAATTTCCTTCTCCATTAATGGAAACTATACATATTTAAATACTCAATGAGGCTTCATTAATTAATACCACACATAAGGCACTAAGCATTTCAATGAAGATGAAGTAAAACAAAAGAGGGATACTGAACTGCATGGTATATATCTGCATTTCAAAAAGGAACTACATGGTGATCTCATTACTTCTTTTCGACATACACCATTTTCGTTTTCACATCTGTCAAGAACTTAAAATCTGTGTTGTAGAAAATCTATGTTCAAACGCAATTTATAACAAGAAGATGGAGAGCCAAGCTGGTATTGTAGAGATGGCAGAAACCTTCAGAATAATATTCAACTTATGACCTACCTCCCTCAGCACAGGGTCAGTGATACTGTCCAGGTTCACAGAGCCTTCATAGGTTAAGTAGTGAAAAACATTCAGAGCCCGGACTGCTTCTGGTCCCCGCTGCTTGTAGCCAAATATAAGGTCAATCCACTGATGGAGTTGGCAAGAAACAAATTCACTTTCCAGGGCCTGAAATCAGTCAAGAAAAGAACAGAGAGACCAAGCAAATTTTAGTAAATTTCCATTTCTCTTAGTCTGAAATATTCACATAAGGAGAATGCTTCCTTGCAGTCCTATATTTTACCTGTACCTATTAGACCTATTCCTAGAAACGACAAAGTACAACCTCTAGTAAGACATAGGCCTTAAAGAAATTTTTCTTCCTAAAATACTTAGAGTTCCCCCTTGGTTTAACTGTATATGTGATGTTAATTATAATATTTAAATACATTACTTTAAAAAGGGACATTCAGGGCTTCCCTGGTGGTCCAGTGGGTAAAGAGTCCGCCTCGCAGTGCAAGGGGCACTGGTTCCATTCCTGGCCCAGGAAGATGCCACGTGCTGTGGAGAGGCTGGACCAGTGTGCCCAATTACGAGCCAGGGCTCTGGAGTGCATGTGCCCAGAGCTGGTGCTCTTCAAGGAGAGAGACTACTGCAATGGGAGGCTCCCACAGGCCAAAGAACAAAGAATGGATGAAAATAAATAAATAAAAAATGAACCAAAAAAAAAAGGCCAAAATTTTAAAGAAAAAGGCACATTCATGTTTAAAAGGAATTTGAAATGCCTGTTCTAATGCCATTCATAACAATTTCACTTCTAACTGTTAAACATTGGTTTCAAACTGAACAATTTCATAAGGAACTTTGATATACACTTATTTTCTTGATCTAAGTCTTCAGATTTACCTCTAACACTACTCGAAGGGGACGCCTTCTGCTATGAGTGAGCTTTGCTATTACATTGCTGAGCGACTGCTGGGGTAATTTAAGATGCTTGCTAGCTAGTGGGAAACGAACGCAAATTAGTGAGAGTCAGCGATCATAAGAAGCTTCCAGAAAGAGGAACACAGAGGCCTTTTCATTTGCTAAGAAGCTATGATAAGCTTCACAGACGTCCCTGGGCAGGCAGGCTCAGTGCTCTGGTCACACCCGTGGGAGAGCAGGGGCCATCACAGGGTGCCTCGGGAAACCTCTCACCTCCTGCCTTCACTCACCATCAACTTCTTCCTGACTTTAAGGGCACACTGATTTCAGCAACGCACGGAACGAGCTGCAGCACGGGCTTCTTAAATTTCAACCATGCAATGCCACAGAAAACAATTTTTGCAATTATAGCTATAACTAAATATGTGAATGAGGTCATTCTTTGGCTGCACGCCCCTGATTTCCTTAGGTGCTGAAACCAGCTTGGCATTCTCTTAATTAATAAATGGTTTCTTAAATTAGCCCTCTGATAATTACACTTCATTTTTTAATCTAAAAAATATCAAATGATAGTTCTCAATTTTGCCAGTGATCACATTTTTAAAAATAATTTTATTTATTCATTTCTTTTTGGCTCTCCTCGGTCTTTGTTGCTGTGTGGCCTTGTCTCTAGTTGAGATAAGTTGGGGCGGGGCTACTCTCTAATTGTGATGCATGGACTTTTTCAGGGTAGCTTCTCTTGTTGCCAAGCACAGGCTTCAGGGCATCTGGGCTTCAGTCATTCTGGCTTTCTAGCACGTGAGCTCAGAAGCTTCGGCCCCCAGGCTCTAGAGCATAGGGGCTCAGTAGTTGTGGTACATGGGTTTAGTTGCTCTGTGGCACCTGGGATCTTCCCAGATCAAGGATCATACAGATCTATGAAGACATTTGAAATGCCTGTTCTAATGCCATTCATAACAATTTCACTTCTAACTGTTAAACATTGGTTTCAAACTGAACAATTTCATAAGGAACTTTGATATACACTTATTTTCTTGATCTAAGTCTTCAGATTTACCTCTAACACTACTCGAAGGGGACGCCTTCTGCTATGAGTGAGCTTTGCTATTACATTGCTGAGCGACTGCTGGGGTAATTTAAGATGCTTGCTAGCTAGTGGGAAACGAACGCAAATTAGTGAGAGTCAGCGATCATAAGAAGCTTCCAGAAAGAGGAACACAGAGGCCTTTTCATTTGCTAAGAAGCTATGATAAGCTTCACAGACGTCCCTGGGCAGGCAGGCTCAGTGCTCTGGTCACACCCGTGGGAGAGCAGGGGCCATCACAGGGTGCCTCGGGAAACCTCTCACCTCCTGCCTTCACTCACCATCAACTTCTTCCTGACTTTAAGGGCACACTGATTTCAGCAACGCACGGAACGAGCTGCAGCACGGGCTTCTTAAATTTCAACCATGCAATGCCACAGAAAACAATTTTTGCAATTATAGCTATAACTAAATATGTGAATGAGGTCATTCTTTGGCTGCACGCCCCTGATTTCCTTAGGTGCTGAAACCAGCTTGGCATTCTCTTAATTAATAAATGGTTTCTTAAATTAGCCCTCTGATAATTACACTTCATTTTTTAATCTAAAAAATATCAAATGATAGTTCTCAATTTTGCCAGTGATCACATTTTTTAAAAATAATTTTATTTATTCATTTCTTTTTGGCTCTCCTCGGTCTTTGTTGCTGTGTGGCCTTGTCTCTAGTTGAGATAAGTTGGGGCGGGGCTACTCTCTAATTGTGATGCATGGACTTTTTCAGGGTAGCTTCTCTTGTTGCCAAGCACAGGCTTCAGGGCATCTGGGCTTCAGTCATTCTGGCTTTCTAGCACGTGAGCTCAGAAGCTTCGGCCCCCAGGCTCTAGAGCATAGGGGCTCAGTAGTTGTGGTACATGGGTTTAGTTGCTCTGTGGCACCTGGGATCTTCCCAGATCAAGGATCATACAGATCTATGAAGACATTTACCTAGTAACTTATTCCCATCAAACTCCCTTTTTATTTATGCCTTTCACAAAGTTTGGTATTTTATTCTCACACCAGTCAGAATGGCCATCATCAACAAATCGACAGACAATAAATGCTGGAGAGAGTGCGGAGAAAAGGGAACACTCCTGTATTGTTGGTGGGAATGTAAATTAATACAGCCGCTGTGGAAGACAGTATGGAGATTCCTTAAAAAACTAAAAATAGAAGCACCATATGGCCCAGCAATCCCACTCTTAGGCTTATGCCCTGATGAAATCAAATCTGAAAGAAGCACCTATACCCCAATGTTCATTGCAGCTTTCTGTACAATAGCCAGAACACGGAAGCAACCTAGATGTCCACTGACAAATGAATGGATACAAAAGCCCTGGTACATATTTACAATGGAATACTACACAGCTGTAAATAGAAATGCAGAAGAATCAGCCCTAATGAGGTGGCTGGATCTAGAACCATCATAAAAAGTGAAATCAGTTAAAAAGAGAAGGCCAAGTACAATATACTAACACACATATATATGGAATCTAGTAGGACGGTGATGATGGCACATGCAGTGAAGCGAAGGAGAAACAGACATGGACAGTGGACATATGGACATTTTGGGGAATGAACAGTGGTTGGGAAGCGTAAAGGAAGTAGCATGAAAACCTATACTATCATATGTGAAAAAAACAGCTATTGTCATTGTGCTGTGAGAAAAGAAGATCCTGCAGGGGGGCTGTGCGATAGCCTGGAGGGGTGGGATGGGGAGGATATACATATGACTAATCTGGGATCATACATATCTGTAAACAACAAAACTCTGTAAAAGTAAAAAGTAAAATGAAAATCAAAAAAATAATTTGGTATTTTGTTGACACTAGTCATTGTGGATGTTTCTCACTGAGAAATATAAACAGGTAAGATTTTTTAAAAGGATAGTTTCCATACTAAAACTAAACAGAATTTTCATATTCTGCATCTCACTGGACATAATAGATCTGACTCGAGCACCCAAAAAGAGGTGAAAATACAAAAGAGACGTTGGTTAAAAACCCATATTGATTGTGGTGATTATATTGCGTGTGGTCAATTTGCACAAATGAGAAGTCAGTAATTACTCAGTAATACTTTCAGTGCATGTACAATAAATGGAAGGATGAAAACAAATGGCAGTTCACTATCAAGTAGTTACTGCCCAAGTCTGTTCATTAGAAGTCAAACAGTAGTGAAATCTTTAAATGAAGATCTTACCTGAACTCATGAAAAAACAGAATAGACATAAAGACATTGTGGAGATCGAACAGTGGGAGGGAGGCATGGGGGGAGGAACATGGAAACCTATACTGTCATGTGTGGAAAAGATAGCTATTGTCATTGTGCTAGGGGAATAGGAGTACCTACAACCACTTGGGGCGATGGTCTGGAGGAATGGGAGGGGGGCAACTGGGTGGGGGGAGGGTCCAGGGATATGCATATGAATGATCTGGGAACATACATGTTGGTGAACAACAAAACTCTGTAAAATCTTTAAAATAAAGAAAAAAAAAAGATCTTACCAACACCATTACACAACCAGCTCAGCAGCCACCATTACAAATCAGTCTTACAGAGATCACTAGACACATTTGGACAGAATGGGTCAAGAAATTTATTCCATTGGAATAAATCAATTAT
The DNA here is from genome assembly GCA_022376925.1 of Tragulus kanchil. Taxonomy (NCBI): domain Eukaryota; kingdom Metazoa; phylum Chordata; class Mammalia; order Artiodactyla; family Tragulidae; genus Tragulus; species Tragulus kanchil. Next base: position 66,148,115 of record JAIOJX010000003.1, on the reverse strand, counting down.
TGAACTAAATGCCTAATGCAACAATGAGGACTGAAAGTAATGACCACTGTTCACTAATTTGAGTTTTAAAACATTTAGTTAGTATCTCCAACTGCTACATTCATTTTCCTCTGCGGTGGGCAATTCTATAATGTGTTTAATGTTTCTCCTTCAGTTTGCATGTGTTTTTCTAAAACATTACTCAGGTAATGCACTTTTTTGGTGTATGTGTTTTTAACTTACAGAAATAGAGTAGGATTACAGATTTCACTTTGTTTCTTACTTTTTTCACTTAGCCTTGCTTTTTAGGATCTACTTATGTGGCTGGGCTTTGGTAATTCATGGCTTCCTGTGGCTGCTCACGTGTGGCTGGGTGTAGGAACCCACGGCTTCCCGTGGCTGTTCAGAACTTCCCCAGCAGTGAGCACTGGAGTGGCTCCAACCTGCCGCGACACAATGCTGTGATGAATGTCCACTTCTGCATCCCTGTCTGGCTCTGGATGAGAATTTCTTTGGGACTGATAACCTGGAGCAGGAATGACACATCTCGCCACTAGAAGTGCATAAACAGGCTGGGTCATTAGTGCAGATGGGCTGTTCCTGTGCCCACTGCCTCCAGCAGAGCATGAAGGTGTGTCTACGTGGCCACATCCCCAATGACAACTGCTATTATCCAGCCACTTAATATTAGCCTGTGTAACAGATACAAAAGAAAATGTCATTGCTGTTGGAAATTGTTTTCCTGATTACTTAGGAGTTTTAAAAAACGGAGATGTGTTTTTAATATGCTGATGGCCATTTGGGATTCCTCTTCAGTAAATTTTCTGTCCCTGCTCTTTGCCCATTCTTTTATGAAAGTTCCTGTCTTTATGTTGTTACTCTGCAGAAGTTCTTTACAAATTTCAGGTAGTTGTTTGTTGGTCTTAAATTTTGTCTCCCAAAGGCCACATGTCTATTAACTTTATTCGTGCTGCTCTTTGTCAAATAGAAATTCCTAATTTTGCGATAACAATTTTTTTTTCCTTACATTTATGATCTTGGACTTTTGTTTTAAAGTAACAAAAATAACTTTCTATATTCTGATGTGTCAGCTGTGTTATATTTATGGTTTAAATTTTCATATGCAGGCATGCATGCTAAGTTGCTTCAGTTGTGTCCAACTCTGTGCGACCCGATGGACTGTAACCCATCAGGCTCCTCTGTCTATGGAATTTTCTAGGCAAGAATACTGGAGTAGGTTCCATTTCCTCCTGCAAGGGATCTTCCCAACCCCGCAATCAAACTCACATCTCTTATATCTACTGGCCGGTGGGCTCTCTACCATTAGGGCCACCTGAGAAGCCCTGCTTTAATATACTGGCCTTTAATCTATCTAGAATCCACTTTTACTGTATGTGGTATGAAACAGAGATCCAGTATAATTTTTGTTAATAGAACAAGTCAGTTTTTCCAATACCATCTATTCAACAAACATACCCTTTTAAAAATGTGCTATGCTATCATCTTTATGTAGGGTATATAGCCTTTTTTGAGGCTTTGGTTGAATTCAGCCGGGACAACCCACGGCTTCCCGTGGCTGTTCAGAACTTCCCCAGCAGTGAGCACTGGAGTGGCTCCAACCTGCCGCGACACAATGCTGTGATGAATGTCCACTTCTGCATCCCTGTCTGGCTCTGGATGAGAATTTCTTTGGGACTGATAACCTGGAGCAGGAATGACACATCTCGCCACTAGAAGTGCATAAACAGGCTGGGTCATTAGTGCAGATGGGCTGTTCCTGTGCCCACTGCCTCCAGCAGAGCATGAAGGTGTGTCTACGTGGCCACATCCCCAATGACAACTGCTATTATCCAGCCACTTAATATTAGCCTGTGTAACAGATACAAAAGAAAATGTCATTGCTGTTGGAAATTGTTTTCCTGATTACTTAGGAGTTTTAAAAAACGGAGATGTGTTTTTAATATGCTGATGGCCATTTGGGATTCCTCTTCAGTAAATTTTCTGTCCCTGCTCTTTGCCCATTCTTTTATGAAAGTTCCTGTCTTTATGTTGTTACTCTGCAGAAGTTCTTTACAAATTTCAGGTAGTTGTTTGTTGGTCTTAAATTTTGTCTCCCAAAGGCCACATGTCTATTAACTTTATTCGTGCTGCTCTTTGTCAAATAGAAATTCCTAATTTTGCGATAACAATTTTTTTTTCCTTACATTTATGATCTTGGACTTTTGTTTTAAAGTAACAAAAATAACTTTCTATATTCTGATGTGTCAGCTGTGTTATATTTATGGTTTAAATTTTCATATGCAGGCATGCATGCTAAGTTGCTTCAGTTGTGTCCAACTCTGTGCGACCCGATGGACTGTAACCCATCAGGCTCCTCTGTCTATGGAATTTTCTAGGCAAGAATACTGGAGTAGGTTCCATTTCCTCCTGCAAGGGATCTTCCCAACCCCGCAATCAAACTCACATCTCTTATATCTACTGGCCGGTGGGCTCTCTACCATTAGGGCCACCTGAGAAGCCCTGCTTTAATATACTGGCCTTTAATCTATCTAGAATCCACTTTTACTGTATGTGGTATGAAACAGAGATCCAGTATAATTTTTGTTAATAGAACAAGTCAGTTTTTCCAATACCATCTATTCAACAAACATACCCTTTTTAAGCAACATGTGCTATGCTATCATCTTTAGTGTATGGATATATAGTTGGAAGATATAAAACTTCTATTGTTTATGGATAATACAATACCCATTAATAGAAAAAGCAATATAACCCTTCTTCTCTCCCTTCCTCCTGCCCTTCTTTTTACTTTTTTCCTCTTCTTTCTATACATCATCCATCTATCTACCCACCTACTTTCCTGATAGTAGGTTTTTCCATCCATGGTCTCAGAATTTCTCTTTATTTATACAGATCATTTTCTAATTACTTTATTATATATAAAAATCAATATTTTCTTCATAAAGGACATGGGTATTCTTAGTTAATGTCCAGGCAGTTCATAAGCTTTTTATTTTTTAGAAGATTTTTTTTTGGCCACTTCCGTTGATGTTTCATTTATTTATCCTTGTTCTTTGACCTGTGCGGGTCTCCCATTGCAGTGGCCTCTCTTGCTGCAGAGCACCAGCTCTGGGCACATGCACTCCAGAGCTCCAGGCCAGTAGTTGGACACATCGGTCCAGCTGCTCTGTGGCACGTGGGATCTTCCCAGGCCAGGGATTGACCTGGCGCCCCTTGCACTGCAAGGCAGACTCTTTACCCACTGGACCACCAGGGAAGTCCAGTTCATAAGTTTTGATGCAACTGTAATATTTTAAAAATTATATTTTAAACTCATAGATGACGTAGAAAAATGATACTGATTTCTATAAGTTGATTGTGTTCCTGGTGACTCTTACTAGTTAACGTCTTTATTTTTTCTTAAAGAATTGTTCTTGATCTTGAGAACTGTAACAAACAACAGTGGTGACATGGGATATCACTGTCTTTTTTCCTGATCTTAAAAGCGTCCACTACACATACACACACACACACACACATTTAATATGTATTTAAAACTACTAGGCTATTAGATTATTATCATTATTACTTAGAGTAATATTATTACTTAAGACCATTCATGTCTATATCCATACACGAATCAGTCTTATTTCTTTTTTTCCCTTTCTTCAACTACTTTGGAATCAAGATCACAGCAATCTCATAAAATGAGCTGTATGGCTTGTTCTGTTCTCTGGAATAATATGCCTAAGCAATGAATTCCTTATCTCTTGAAAATCTGGCAGAATTCACTGGGAAAGTAATAAAACCTTCGATATTCTGGGGGCTGGGAAGATTTACAGTTTAACTGAAAGGTTTGTAAGGTCTTCTGGTTCCAATTTGGATATTTTATATTTTTATTGATATTCATCTATTTCATCCCAGTTTTCGGACTTATTAGTCAATGGCTATCTATAATAATCTTTAATTACATTTTAAAAATTCTATGTCTGTAGTTACCCTATTCTATTCTATATGTTAGCTAGTAGAGTAAATCAATAAACAAAACAACAGAAAATAATTATGCCTCAGGTTTTTTTGGGGGGGTGTAAAATTAAATGACAAAGGAACAATAAAGGGCTTCCCTGGTGGTCCAGTGAGTAAGGACACCGCCTTACAGTGCAAGGGGCGCCGGTTCGATCCCTGGCCTGGGAAGATCCCATGTGCCGTGGAGTGGCTGAACCGATGTGTCCAATTACCGAGCCCGAGCTCTGGAGCGCATGCGCCCAGAGCCGGTGCTCTGCAACAACAGAGGCCACTGCGATGGGAGGCCCACACGGGCCAAAGAACAAAGATGGATGAAAATGGACAAATGAAAGAGCAATAGAAGTGGCCTGCCTGCTCCCCTCCCTCCCTGCCCCACCCCCACCAAAAATAAGTAAATAAATAAATCTTAAAAAAAAATTATTTTATTAGAAAAAAAAAAAAAGAACAATAAAGTAGCAGATCAAACAGTCTTACAGATTGTCTTGCTAATCACTCCATGGGGAAAAAAAAAGAAAATCCAGTTAAAACACTTGAAAGCTAAATCTGGTTCTAGTACATCAAATACATATCTAAGAATTGAATTTTAGATATCACATAATTAAAATATAAAGATCTATCTGTTGAAGCCTGACAGTGAGACTTAACTGTACTTTGAACAGTATTAATCTGTTAGTAAATACATCCTACCTACTTATCTGATGTCTTGAAGCCTGACCCTTTGGACTTGAAACAAGATTTTATCCATACACGAATCAGTCTTATTTCTTTTTCCTTTCTTGAACTACTTTGGAATCAAGATCACAGCAATCTCATAAAATGAGCTGTATGGCTTGTTCTGTTCTCTGGAATAATATGCCTAAGCAATGAATTCCTTATCTCTTGAAAATCTGGCAGAATTCACTGGGAAAGTAATAAAACCTTCGATATTCTGGGGGCTGGGAAGATTTACAGTTTAACTGAAAGGTTTGTAAGGTCTTCTGGTTCCAATTTGGATATTTTATATTTTTATTGATATTCATCTATTTCATCCCAGTTTTCGGACTTATTAGTCAATGGCTATCTATAATAATCTTTAATTACATTTTAAAAATTCTATGTCTGTAGTTACCCTATTCTATTCTATATGTTAGCTAGTAGAGTAAATCAATAAACAAAACAACAGAAAATAATTATGCCTCAGGTTTTTTTGGGGGGGTGTAAAATTAAATGACAAAGGAACAATAAAGGGCTTCCCTGGTGGTCCAGTGAGTAAGGACACCGCCTTACAGTGCAAGGGGCGCCGGTTCGATCCCTGGCCTGGGAAGATCCCATGTGCCGTGGAGTGGCTGAACCGATGTGTCCAATTACCGAGCCCGAGCTCTGGAGCGCATGCGCCCAGAGCCGGTGCTCTGCAACAACAGAGGCCACTGCGATGGGAGGCCCACACGGGCCAAAGAACAAAGATGGATGAAAATGGACAAATGAAAGAGCAATAGAAGTGGCCTGCCTGCTCCCCTCCCTCCCTGCCCCACCCCCACCAAAAATAAGTAAATAAATAAATCTTAAAAAAAAATTATTTTATTAGAAAAAAAAAAAAAGAACAATAAAGTAGCAGATCAAACAGTCTTACAGATTGTCTTGCTAATCACTCCATGGGGAAAAAAAAAGAAAATCCAGTTAAAACACTTGAAAGCTAAATCTGGTTCTAGTACATCAAATACATATCTAAGAATTGAATTTTAGATATCACATAATTAAAATATAAAGATCTATCTGTTGAAGCCTGACAGTGAGACTTAACTGTACTTTGAACAGTATTAATCTGTTAGTAAATACATCCTACCTACTTATCTGATGTCTTTAGAACTACGTTTTCATGCATGGACCCATTTTGGACTTTGAAACAAGATTTTATTGCAAACACAATTGAAACACAGAAAGAAATACTTGATTACTAAGCTATTAGGGTCATAATGGTCTTAATAGCTTGCTCTACCCTCTCCCTGCATATCTAAAAGCAGAAGCAATTGCTTTAAGCTCAGATAAACCAATTCCCAATCCATAATTCTTCCCTGGGGATCTGAGAGGAAGGAAATAAAGAGTGAGATTTAAACCAGAGAGGATATCTCTTAGATGAATAATAGTTACCTAATTTTAATTTTCATATTGTCCCATGGGTATTAGATCATTGAGAATTCTTTCTCTAGCAGGTTTAAGACAAAGCCACTTAGAAACTTATGAAAAAGGAAACTAGGCTAGTGGAATTAACTGTGAGAAGAAAATTTTATCTTCTCCAGAATTATTTAAAAATACTGAATTTCCATCTCTTGTAGACTAAACCAGGAACATTCCCAAGCCCTCTTTCGTGTTGCCTCAAAAATTCGCTTCTGATGCTGAAAAAAAACAGTCAAATAGAGCTGCATATACCTTAGTGGACAATTACAAATTCATATTGCTACTTCGTCTGTATTGTCTACACTGGCTTCTCTTCATAGTTAAATTGAAGTGAATAGTTTTGACCTAGTGAAGGACTTAATTTTGGGGGAGCTGTGCCATGCAGCTTGCAGGATCTTAGTTCTGCAACCAGGGCTTGTAATTATTTTAAGTAAATGTAATGTTTGTTGTTCAATCACTAAATTGTGTTCAAGTCTTTGAGACCCCATGGACTGCAGCATGCAGTCTGCTGCCCTCTCCTCCTGCCTTCAATCTTTCCAAACATCAGGGTCTTTTCCAATGAGTCGGCTCTTCCCATCAGGTGACCAAAGTTTTGGAGCTTCAGTTCAGTCCTTTCAATAAATACTCAGGGTTGATTTTCTTTAGGACTGACTGGTTTGATTTCCTTGTAGTCCAAGGGACTCTCAAGACAGTGAGACTTAACTTTTTGAACAGTATTAATCTGTTAGTAAATACATCCTACCTACTTATCTGATGTCTTTAGAACTACGTTTTCATGCATGGACCCATTTTGGACTTTGAAACAAGATTTTATTGCAAACACAATTGAAACACAGAAAGAAATACTTGATTACTAAGCTATTAGGGTCATAATGGTCTTAATAGCTTGCTCTACCCTCCCCCTGCATATCTAAAAGCAGAAGCAATTGCTTTAAGCTCAGATAAACCAATTCCCAATCCATAATTCTTCCCTGGGGATCTGAGAGGAAGGAAATAAAGAGTGAGATTTAAACCAGAGAGGATATCTCTTAGATGAATAATAGTTACCTAATTTTAATTTTCATATTGTCCCATGGGTATTAGATCATTGAGAATTCTTTCTCTAGCAGGTTTAAGACAAAGCCACTTAGAAACTTATGAAAAAGGAAACTAGGCTAGTGGAATTAACTGTGAGAAGAAAATTTTATCTTCTCCAGAATTATTTAAAAATACTGAATTTCCATCTCTTGTAGACTAAACCAGGAACATTCCCAAGCCCTCTTTCGTGTTGCCTCAAAAATTCGCTTCTGATGCTGAAAAAAAACAGTCAAATAGAGCTGCATATACCTTAGTGGACAATTACAAATTCATATTGCTACTTCGTCTGTATTGTCTACACTGGCTTCTCTTCATAGTTAAATTGAAGTGAATAGTTTTGACCTAGTGAAGGACTTAATTTTGGGGGAGCTGTGCCATGCAGCTTGCAGGATCTTAGTTCTGCAACCAGGGCTTGTAATTATTTTAAGTAAATGTAATGTTTGTTGTTCAATCACTAAATTGTGTTCAAGTCTTTGAGACCCCATGGACTGCAGCATGCAGTCTGCTGCCCCCCTCTCCTCCTGCCTTCAATCTTTCCAAACATCAGGGTCTTTTCCAATGAGTCGGCTCTTCCCATCAGGTGACCAAAGTTTTGGAGCTTCAGTTCAGTCCTTTCAATAAATACTCAGGGTTGATTTTCTTTAGGACTGACTGGTTTGATTTCCTTGTAGTCCAAGGGACTCTCAAGAGGCTTCTTCAGTAGCAAGAAAACCTATACTATTATATGTGAAAAAAATGGCTATTGTCATTGCACTGTGGGAAAAGGGGATCCTGCAGGGGGGCTGTGCAATGGCCTGGAGGGGTGGGATGGGGGTGTATACATATGATTAATCTGGGATCATACATATCTGTAAACAAAAGTCTTTAAAAGTAAAAAGCAAAATAAAAATTAAAAAAGAGTCTTCTAAAGCATCATAATTACAAAGCATCAATTCTTCAGTGCAGTCTTCTTTACGGTCCAACTCTCACATCCATACGTGACTACTAGAAAAACCACAGCTTTGACTATATGGACCTTTGCCAGCAAAGTAATGCCTCTGATTTGGAATACACTGTCGAGGTTTGCCATAGTTCTCCTTCCAAGGAGCAAGTGTTTTTCGTTTCATGGCTGCAGTTACTGTCCACAATGATTTTGGAGCTCAAGAAAATAAAATTTGTCACTGCTTCCACTTTTTTTCCTTCTATTTGCCATGAAGTGATGGATTTGTTTTAAGCATTTATTTGGGGGCCTTGAATTACTGTCTTACTGAACTGCTCTCTGGGTGTGTAACACAGTGCATTATTTTCCATTCCCGCTAGCACCAGCTAGTCTGAGCTCTCCCTGCTCACCTAACTACTGCTGGAGCCTCTGACCTCCTTCTCTCCCCCAGGTCCTGCACCCTGCTGGACTAACAGACTTCTGAAACCTTCACTCTTACTGTCATCCTCAAATTCAAATCTTCCAAGGTTCCTTCTAGTATAACACATTCAGTGTAAACTTTACCTGACCCCTGAAGACCTTTCAAACCTTGATCCCACCCCCTCCCACTATTTCTTCAGGCTTCTTGACACAAAGCCTTGGCCCCAGCAGCACAATTTACAGCCCCGGGCACGCAGCAGCTGGGCCGACCTCTGAATCTCAGCTGATCCTTTCACCTTAACATGAAAGCATTTCATCCTGCTGCTTCTGCTTCAAGTCCAAGACATCCTCACTCAAGCCCAGGGTTTGTTTCTCAGTTCAGTCCTTTCAATAAATACTCAGGGTTGATTTTCTTTAGGACTGACTGGTTTGATTTCCTGTAGTAGGCCAAGAAAAACCTATACTATTATATGTGAAAAAAATGGCTATTGTCATTGCACTGTGGGAAAAGGGGATCCTGCAGGGGGGCTGTGCAATGGCCTGGAGGGGTGGGATGGGGGTGTATACATATGATTAATCTGGGATCATACATATCTGTAAACAAAAGTCTTTAAAAGTAAAAAGCAAAATAAAAATTAAAAAAGAGTCTTCTAAAGCATCATAATTACAAAGCATCAATTCTTCAGTGCAGTCTTCTTTACGGTCCAACTCTCACATCCATACGTGACTACTAGAAAAACCACAGCTTTGACTATATGGACCTTTGCCAGCAAAGTAATGCCTCTGATTTGGAATACACTGTCGAGGTTTGCCATAGTTCTCCTTCCAAGGAGCAAGTGTTTTTCGTTTCATGGCTGCAGTTACTGTCCACAATGATTTTGGAGCTCAAGAAAATAAAATTTGTCACTGCTTCCACTTTTTTTCCTTCTATTTGCCATGAAGTGATGGATTTGTTTTAAGCATCTTTTTGGGGGGCCTTGAATTACTGTCTTACTGAACTGCTCTCTGGGTGTGTAACACAGTGCATTATTTTCCATTCCCGCTAGCACCAGCTAGTCTGAGCTCTCCCTGCTCACCTAACTACTGCTGGAGCCTCTGACCTCCTTCTCTCCCCCAGGTCCTGCACCCTGCTGGACTAACAGACTTCTGAAACCTTCACTCTTACTGTCATCCTCAAATTCAAATCTTCCAAGGTTCCTTCTAGTATAACACATTCAGTGTAAACTTTACCTGACCCCTGAAGACCTTTCAAACCTTGATCCCACCCCCTCCCACTATTTCTTCAGGCTTCTTGACACAAAGCCTTGGCCCCAGCAGCACAATTTACAGCCCCGGGCACGCAGCAGCTGGGCCGACCTCTGAATCTCAGCTGATCCTTTCACCTTAACATGAAAGCATTTCATCCTGCTGCTTCTGCTTCAAGTCCAAGACATCCTCACTCAAGCCCAGGGTTTGTTTTCTGAGTTCTCCAGCTCACAGTCTATGAAGTCTTATATGAATTTTTTTTTTTTTTTAAGATTTATTTATTTATTTACTTTGGGTGGGGTCGGGTTGGGGAGGGAGGGGAGCAGGCGGGCCACTTCTATTGCTCTTTCATTTCTCCATCTTCATCCGTCTTTGTTCTTTGGCTCCTGTGGGCCTCCCATCGCAGTGGCGTCTGTCGTTGCAGAGTGCCGGCTCTGGGCACATGCGCTCCAGAGCTCCGGCTCGGTGATTGGACACATCAGTCCAGCCGCTCCGCGGCACGTGGGATCTTCCCAGGCCAGGGATCGAACCGGCGCCCCTTGCACTGCAAGGCGGTGTCCCTACCCATTGGACCACCAGGGGAAGCCCTTATATGAATTTTCATGACACTTATCATGAGTACCCTCCTGTTTAGTGTAGTAAATAATGTGTACAAATTTACTTGTGAAAATCAATTTGCATATAAATTGTAAAGAGCTAGACAAAGGAATGGGGTTATTACCAATTAACACTTAATTGTTTCAAACAGGCTGCACTCTATCCTCAATTAGAATCTAAGCATTTGGAATATAGAGACTATATCTAATGCTGCTTTTACATTTTCTATAGCTTATTACTCAGCATTAAATAATAAATATTTATTGGTTGATTACTTGAGCAATGATAAAAGATATGTTGTTCACAAAAACAAGGAAAGAATGTCAGGAAGTGAGGGTGGGTGGTAAATACATTCATTCAACAAATCCTGACTGATGATCTGTGATATGCCAGACACTGTTGTAATCTTAGGACTTTAGCCAAAATCCTTTTCCGAGGGAGAGACTGGCAAAGCCCAAGATTATTATAGTAAGAGCTGATGATCTTGATATGAGAGCCACTCCCTTTCACAAATTTGACCCTGAAGACCTTTCAAACCTTGATCCCACCCCCTCCCACTATTTCTTCAGGCTTCTTGACACAAAGCCTTGGCCCCAGCAGCACAATTTACAGCCCCGGGCACGCAGCAGCTGGGCCGACCTCTGAATCTCAGCTGATCCTTTCACCTTAACATGAAAGCATTTCATCCTGCTGCTTCTGCTTCAAGTCCAAGACATCCTCACTCAAGCCCAGGGTTTGTTTTCTGAGTTCTCCAGCTCACAGTCTATGAAGTCTTATATGAATTTTTTTTTTTTTTTAAGATTTATTTATTTATTTACTTTGGGCGGGGGTCGGGTTGGGGAGGGAGGGGAGCAGGCGGGCCACTTCTATTGCTCTTTCATTTCTCCATCTTCATCCGTCTTTGTTCTTTGGCTCCTGTGGGCCTCCCATCGCAGTGGCGTCTGTCGTTGCAGAGTGCCGGCTCTGGGCACATGCGCTCCAGAGCTCCGGCTCGGTGATTGGACACATCAGTCCAGCCGCTCCGCGGCACGTGGGATCTTCCCAGGCCAGGGATCGAACCGGCGCCCCTTGCACTGCAAGGCGGTGTCCCTACCCATTGGACCACCAGGGGAAGCCCTTATATGAATTTTCATGACACTTATCATGAGTACCCTCCTGTTTAGTGTAGTAAATAATGTGTACAAATTTACTTGTGAAAATCAATTTGCATATAAATTGTAAAGAGCTAGACAAAGGAATGGGGTTATTACCAATTAACACTTAATTGTTTCAAACAGGCTGCACTCTATCCTCAATTAGAATCTAAGCATTTGGAATATAGAGACTATATCTAATGCTGCTTTTACATTTTCTATAGCTTATTACTCAGCATTAAATAATAAATATTTATTGGTTGATTACTTGAGCAATGATAAAAGATATGTTGTTCACAAAAACAAGGAAAGAATGTCAGGAAGTGAGGGTGGGTGGTAAATACATTCATTCAACAAATCCTGACTGATGATCTGTGATATGCCAGACACTGTTGTAATCTTAGGACTTTAGCCAAAATCCTTTTCCGAGGGAGAGACTGGCAAAGCCCAAGATTATTAGTAAGATGGAGAGTATGTCTGGAGGTGATAACTGCTAAGGGAAAAAGAAAATCAAGAGACACATATGGATGGGAAGGGGATGCCTGATTTAGAGCTGGCAGTCATAGAAGGTGTCCTTGAGTTTGTGACAATTAGGGATTACAATGAGGAAGCAAGAAAATTGTGGGGGCATCTAAAGGAAGAAGATCTCAAATGGAGGGGTCATTCATTCCATATGGAGCTCCTCATGTGAACCAGGAAGTGTCCCCAGGGATACTGTGATAGACAAGACAGACTCTCTAACCTCCAGCAGCACATCCCGCTGAAATGCAAATAATCAAGGTGAGTCCAGTCCCAAAGTACTGACCACCTACCACATGCCAGGCGCTAGCCTTAGAGGATATACAGATGAGTAAGTATGTCATGTCCTTAAAAAGATCACAATTTGGTGGAAGATAAACATGTTGATAAACATGAGCTTCTCCTGCTCAAATTCCTGCTAAAACTCTAATATGACAAGCATTAAGCCAACTCCCCCAGTCTCTCCTTCCCCCAATCTAGGAGAAATCACTACAATGCGCTGGCCCCATCTCTGTTGCTCCGGCCATCCTGACTATACACCTAGCCCCCAACTCTCATTAGCTGACTCTGTGGGACTAGAGAAATCTGAAGGAAAAGAGCCACTGCGAGGAAGCTGCAGAGGGAAACTGGTAGCTCTAATTATGAAATTCTCCAGAGCTGATTAATTTATTACAACTGTTATGGCTACCACACTGGTCTAAGTCACCATCACCTCTCACAGTACCTCCTCAGGACGTGCCTGACGCTACCCCGTCAACAGTTCACTCCCCAAACTGCAGACTGAGTGAATCTTTCAGAACACAAGAAAAATCAGAACTCTACTGCTTAACAGCCTTCAAGGTTTAATGTGACCTGGATCCATTTACCATTTAGGCCTCTCTTTCTCCTGTGTGCCTTGCCTTTACCCTGGCCCATGGGCTTCCTTGTCAATCACTTCCCAGCCGCAAGGCCTTGCTCGACATTTCTTCTGCCTGCACTGCTCTTTTCCCAAGAAAGGAAGAGTCTCTGGGCCACCCACTCACGACCCTCAGTTCTTATTTCAAGCCTCATCGTCCCAGTGAGGGCTTTATTTATTTTTTTTTTAATTTGGGCCTCTTTTTATTAATTTTGCACTCTTTGGCCTGTATGGGCCTCCCATTGCAGTGGCTTCTCTCACTGCAGAGCACCAGCTCTGGGTGCATGCGCTCCAGAGCGCTGGCTCACAACTGGACACACTGGTCCAGGTGCTCCGTGGCACGTGGGATCTTCCCAGGCCAGGGATCGAACTGGTGCCCCTTGTACTGCAAGGTGGACTCTTTACCCACTGGATCACCAGGGAAGCTCCAGTGAGGGGATCTTGACCATCTACTCCCCTGTTTCTGATTCCCTCGCCTTCTACTACTTCTTTTTTCCCACAGTACTGAAGACCTGCTAAGATACTGGATTATTTATTTATTTATTTTTTAAGATTTTATTTATTTATTTACTTTGGGCGGGGGTCAGGTTGGGGAGGGAGGGGAGTGGGCGGGCCACTTCTATTGGTCTTTCATTTCTGTATTTTCATTCGTCTTAGTTCTTTGGCTCCTGTGGGCCTCCCATCGCGGTGGCGTCTGTCGCTGCAGAGCACCGGCTCTGGGCGCATGCGCTCCAGAGCTCCGGCTCGGTGATTGGACATACCAGTCCAGCCGCTCCGCGGCACGTGGGATCTTCCCAGGCCAGGGATCGAACCTGCGCCCCTTGCACTGCAAGGCGGTGTCCTTACCCACTGGACCACCAGGGGAAGCCCAGATACTGAATTTTACTATACAAATTTACATAGTAATTTACTTAGTAAACACAAATTTATTTTGTAATTTCGGTTTATCATCCACCTCTCTTTGATCAAGAGTAAGCTACATGAGGGCTGAGATCTTTGTTCACTGGCACAATACCCCAAACATGTAAAAGAATGCCCAGAACTCTCAGTAGTTATCTGCTGACTGAGCATTGACTGAGGTGGTGTGTTTCCTCGTGTGGGTTTCTAGCTCGAGGGTGAGCACCTGGCTGTGCTGTGCCGCTCACGCTTGTGTCCCCAGGGCCCAGAGGAGCACGAAGAGGGTGACAGGTCGGTGACTGCGGTAAACGAAGGGACCCTCAGCTTTCCTCTAGCCTAAGGTAGAGTATGATCCATGACCACATCTTTGTGTTCTCCATAACGCCTTGCTCAGAGCTGGCTCTCGAGAAAGGTTATGCGATGAGGAACCCCCCAGTTTCAGACATGAGGAAGCTCTGAAGCTCCAACGAGTACGGATGCCCTATTCATCCAGAGTGACCTGGCTAATAGGTGGTAGTGCAGGCACTCATACACAAGATATCGATCACAACGTGGTGGTTTAGTCCCTGAGTGGTATCTGACTCTTTGGTACCCCTATGGGCTGTAGTCGGCCAGATTCCTTTGTCCACGGAATTTCCCAGGTAAAATACTGGAGTGGGTTGCCATTTCTTTCTCCAACGGATCTTTCCCACCCAGCAATTAAACCTAAGCCTCCTACACCGCAGGGGGATTCTTTTATCAACTGAGTCACTAGAGAAGCCCCATCTATTTTTCAAGACTCCCAATAATTCTTGATTGATAATTGCTCAGTTGTTTCTGACTTGCTGCGACACCAAGGACTACAACCTGCCAGGTTCCTCTGTCTATGGAATTCTCCAGGCAAGAATACTGGAGTGTGGGCTTCCCTGGTGGTCCAGTGTGTAAACAGTCTGCTTTGCAGTGCAAGGGGCACCAGTTGGATACCTGGCCCAGGAAGATCCTACATGCCAGGAATGGCTGGGTAGGTGTGTCCAATTATGAGCCAGCGCTCTGGAGCACATGCACCCAGAGCCAGTGCTCTGCAACGAAAGAGGCCACTGAGATGGGAGGCCCACACAGGCCAAAGAATGAAGATGGATGAAAGAAAAAAAAAAAACGATAACTGAGAGGCAAAAAAAAAAAAAATGAAGAAATTAAAAAAGAATATTGGAGTGGGTTGCCATTTCCTTCTCCAGGATTCTTATCTTACGCTATTTGCTCAACCTTGTCTTTGAGCAAGGTACAATATACACTAAATGCAAATTTCCACCTACTACAAAAGAGACTTTATAGATGATGTAATACACTCAAAGCAAACGACATGGTGCTGACCACTCTGCCTCAGTGTGCCATGCCTACACTGTGGACAGAACCAGGAACCCACTGGGTGGACGGTGGAGGAGACGAGCAGTGCACGTCCACGGAAGGCCTTTTTCTAAAACAAATTTTAAAAAAGGGCAGATTATGATTGATGAACCCAGCATTAGGGTAATGCTATCAGAGATACTTTCTATTTCTGCCCTTTGTGAGGAGGTCAGATGATAATCATGCCAAAATGCTCCCAACGGGGTCGGAATCGGATGCCCTATTCATCCAGAGTGACCTGGCTAATAGGTGGTAGTGCAGGCACTCATACACAAGATATCGATCACACGTGGTGGTTTAGTCCCTGAGTGGTATCTGACTCTTTGGTACCCCTATGGGCTGTAGTCGGCCAGATTCCTTTGTCCACGGAATTTCCCAGGTAAAATACTGGAGTGGGTTGCCATTTCTTTCTCCAACGGATCTTTCCCACCCAGCAATTAAACCTAAGCCTCCTACACCGCAGGGGGATTCTTTTATCAACTGAGTCACTAGAGAAGCCCCATCTATTTTTCAAGACTCCCAATAATTCTTGATTGATAATTGCTCAGTTGTTTCTGACTTGCTGCGACACCAAGGACTACAACCTGCCAGGTTCCTCTGTCTATGGAATTCTCCAGGCAAGAATACTGGAGTGTGGGCTTCCCTGGTGGTCCAGTGTGTAAACAGTCTGCTTTGCAGTGCAAGGGGCACCAGTTGGATACCTGGCCCAGGAAGATCCTACATGCCAGGAATGGCTGGGTAGGTGTGTCCAATTATGAGCCAGCGCTCTGGAGCACATGCACCCAGAGCCAGTGCTCTGCAACGAAAGAGGCCACTGAGATGGGAGGCCCACACAGGCCAAAGAATGAAGATGGATGAAAGAAAAAATAAAAACGATAACTGAGAGGCAAAAAAAAAAAAAATGAAGAAATTAAAAAAGAATATTGGAGTGGGTTGCCATTTCCTTCTCCAGGATTCTTATCTTACGCTATTTGCTCAACCTTGTCTTTGAGCAAGGTACAATATACACTAAATGCAAATTTCCACCTACTACAAAAGAGACTTTATAGATGATGTAATACACTCAAAGCAAACGACATGGTGCTGACCACTCTGCCTCAGTGTGCCATGCCTACACTGTGGACAGAACCAGGAACCCACTGGGTGGACGGTGGAGGAGACGAGCAGTGCACGTCCACGGAAGGCCTTTTTCTAAAACAAATTTTAAAAAAGGGCAGATTATGATTGATGAACCCAGCATTAGGGTAATGCTATCAGAGATACTTTCTATTTCTGCCCTTTGTGAGGAGGTCAGATGATAATCATGTTAGAACCAAACACACTGCTTTATTAATGTTTCATGAGTGTGTCGGTTGCAATCAGCCTAGCTTCGTGGATAAATTAAACCAATTCTTGATGTATGAACTCTAAGCGTTGAGAAATGTCTACTCAAAGTGCCTCTATCACTTTTCCAGGTTTGCTAATGAAACGAAAATTTGAATTTCACAGTTTTTCAGTGAAACACAAACCCTGTTACCATATTTATAAAATACAAACAACTGTAAGCAGGTATATATACTATTGTCTAACTAAAAAATGGAGTAAAAGGAATGTATAGTTAAAAAATATAAGCACTGTTTCATTTAAATAAAAAGAAATGAAGTTGTCAGCATGTAAAGACTTCTACAAATGCATCAAATGCCTTTTTAATTGCTGGCATAGAATAATGAAACTTATCATGTATAATCAATGATATCATCCCTTTTTATAACAATTTACTTTTGTCTTCTTTGCCTTGAATTTCTTAATGACAGTTTGATAGAAGAAGGAGGGAATGCTCTTTTGTATGTGTACAGAATACTAATCCACCCAAAAGCTGAAGGCCCTTTTACCACTGCGAGCGTCACTTCTTTGGGCTATATGACATTTTCATTTTATACTTTAGGATCATTACAAAGAACTCCTTCAAATCACTGAAGATAATCCCAGTCCAAGTTATAAATATATTAGAGCACGTTTCTTCTAAACCCAGTTCATAAGCACTAAATCCTGTATAAGCTACACAGCCAGTATAAAGATAGAAACTTTTAATGTTACAAAATAATATTTAAAATTGGATATTATATTTATGAAATGTATGGAAAACTCATGAAAATTTATATATTTCTATATTTTATATTACTACCCAGGCTTTGTATATTATAGAATGATTCATCAAGTAAATAGTTCTTTAGAAAAGAAGAAGACGGATAACTGGTTACGTCCTCTAGTTTTACCACAGATGGCTGATTTACACGTGGAGGAGGGGAGGGAGGCAGTGCACGTCCACGGAAGGCCTTTTTCTAAAACAAATTTTAAAAAAGGGCAGATTATGATTGATGAACCCAGCATTAGGGTAATGCTATCAGAGATACTTTCTATTTCTGCCCTTTGTGAGGAGGTCAGATGATAATCATGTTAGAACCAAACACACTGCTTTATTAATGTTTCATGAGTGTGTCGGTTGCAATCAGCCTAGCTTCGTGGATAAATTAAACCAATTCTTGATGTATGAACTCTAAGCGTTGAGAAATGTCTACTCAAAGTGCCTCTATCACTTTTCCAGGTTTGCTAATGAAACGAAAATTTGAATTTCACAGTTTTTCAGTGAAACACAAACCCTGTTACCATATTTATAAAATACAAACAACTGTAAGCAGGTATATATACTATTGTCTAACTAAAAAATGGAGTAAAAGGAATGTATAGTTAAAAAATATAAGCACTGTTTCATTTAAATAAAAAGAAATGAAGTTGTCAGCATGTAAAGACTTCTACAAATGCATCAAATGCCTTTTTAATTGCTGGCATAGAATAATGAAACTTATCATGTATAATCAATGATATCATCCCTTTTTATAACAATTTACTTTTGTCTTCTTTGCCTTGAATTTCTTAATGACAGTTTGATAGAAGAAGGAGGGAATGCTCTTTTGTATGTGTACAGAATACTAATCCACCCAAAAGCTGAAGGCCCTTTTACCACTGCGAGCGTCACTTCTTTGGGCTATATGACATTTTCATTTTATACTTTAGGATCATTACAAAGAACTCCTTCAAATCACTGAAGATAATCCCAGTCCAAGTTATAAATATATTAGAGCACGTTTCTTCTAAACCCAGTTCATAAGCACTAAATCCTGTATAAGCTACACAGCCAGTATAAAGATAGAAACTTTTAATGTTACAAAATAATATTTAAAATTGGATATTATATTTATGAAATGTATGGAAAACTCATGAAAATTTATATATTTCTATATTTTATATTACTACCCAGGCTTTGTATATTATAGAATGATTCATCAAGTAAATAGTTCTTTAGAAAAGAAGAAGACGGATAACTGGTTACGTCCTCTAGTTTTACCACAGATGGCTGATTTTATTTCTTCATAAGATAAATATGATCATCTTCCATCAGTAGGATGGGAAAATGGGCCAGAGGTTGGAGCAAAGGAAACTAAGAACAGCGTGCCCAAAGGAAAACTTCAAGGTAAAGAAAAGCAGTCCAGGAGACCCTGAGACAAGAGAGCAGCTGTAGACACACCAGTTACATGTTATAATGTGTCTTTTGATATTTCTGATATGTTAAGACTCTTCCTAGAAACAGTAGCTTGGGTCTGCCCTTTAGCTTAATTCTGATACACCAAGAATGGTGACTATGGACATAAAATCCTGTTGATGCATATGGTAGCTTTCCCTTTTTATCCTCTAGAGTCCCTTCAAGGAAAGCCCAGGGAAAGAAAACCCAAAGAACAATCTCTTCTCAAGCCACGTATTATGTGCTGGCTAGACACGTAACCTGGCACTGCCTCTTGGAGCCTCAGGGAACCAAGAGAGGCACTTTGACTTTACCAAATCAGCAGAATTTGTGCAAAATCTTTCATTCTATGGAGTACAGGTTCAGTTCACAAACCTTATGGAGTTCATTAAACCCTAAAGATACCAATAATTTTTTTTTTTTTAAGATTTATTTATTTATTTATTTTGGGCGGGGGTCGGGTTGGGGAGGGAGGGGAGCAGGCAGGCCACTTCTATTGGTCTTTCATTTCTCTATTTTCATCCGTCTTTGTTCTTTGGCTCGTGTGGGCCTCCCATCGCAGTGGCGTCTGTCGTCGCAGAGCGCCGGCTCTGGGCGCATGCGCTCCAGAGCTCTGGCTCGGTAATTGGACACATCAGTCCAGCCGCTCCGCGGCACGTGGGATCTTCCCAGGCCAGGGATCGAACCGGCGCCCCTTGAACTGCAAGGCAGTGTCCTTACCCACTGGACCACCAGGGGAAGCCCCAAGAATTTGTTTTTAAATAGAGGAAAAAAGTGCTTTGCTTATTTCTTCAGGAAGCCAAGTTGGAACTTATTGGTGCTCAGTTGTGTCTGACTGTGATTCTATGAACTGTAACCCGCTTGGCTCTTCTGTCTATGGAATTTTACAGGCAACAATACTGGAATGGGTGGCCATCTACTCCTTCAGGTGATCTTCCTGATGCAGGAATTGAACCAGAGTTTCTTGCATCTCCTGCATTAGCAGGTAGATTCTTTACCACTGAGCCACCTGTGAACTGGAACTTGTTACTTTAATAAAAATGTACCACTCATAATCTTTTCTTTTTGGTCACTTCTATTGGTCTTTCACTTATTTATTTTCATCCATCTTTGTTCTTTGGCCCATGTGGGCCTCCCATCACAGTGGCCTTTCTTGTTGCAGTGCACTGGCTCTGGGCACATGCACGTGCCTGGAGAATCCCGCACGTAGATGAGCCTGGTGGGCTACAGTCCACGAAGGCTGCAAAAGAGCTGGACACAACTTTGCAACTAAACACCAACAGCAACAATTCAAATATGTAAGAGTACTGTGGTAACACTGGGCTACCTGTTCTAAAAATTAGTGTAGATTTTATGAAGTATGCATCACTAAAGTATAAATCCTTAACATTAAAAAGATAAATTGAAGATATGATTTACCATTCAAGAAGATAGTGTGAAATTATGTCATATATCCCAAAGTGCCAATTTACAGACTGAGAAGTGAGAGAAATCCTATACAAAATTTAGGTACCACGTGGTATTACTTCCCTTCCCAGGTGGCTCAGTGGTAAAGCGTCTACCTGCTACCGCAGGAGATACAGGTTTGATCCCTGGTCAGGAAGATCCCCTGGAGGAGGGCATGGCAACCCACTCCAGTATTCTTGCCTGAAGAATCCCATGGACAGAGAAGCCTGGTAGGCTACAGTCTACAGTCTATGACATTGCAAGGAGTTGGACATGACAGAGGAGACATGCATGTGCACAAGATATTACCTCTGGGCACAATAGATTACAGGTTATCTATTTAGCAACTTTAAACATAGGTGTACTGCCTCAGTACCGACTTTCTAAAATAATTTATATTGAAAGTAAAATATTTCTTGGAGACAGAAAATACAGCTGTAAAACTGAAGGTAGCCATGTGACTGATAGTGGCAAAAAGAGACACAAAATCAGGGGTAGAGGAAGGGATCCTACATTGTAGCCGCTTGGCTCTTCTGTCTATGGAATTTTACAGGCAACAATACTGGAATGGGTGGCCATCTACTCCTTCAGGTGATCTTCCTGATGCAGGAATTGAACCAGAGTTTCTTGCATCTCCTGCATTAGCAGGTAGATTCTTTACCACTGAGCCACCTGTGAACTGGAACTTGTTACTTTAATAAAAATGTACCACTCATAATCTTTTCTTTTTGGTCACTTCTATTGGTCTTTCACTTATTTATTTTCATCCATCTTTGTTCTTTGGCCCATGTGGGCCTCCCATCACAGTGGCCTTTCTTGTTGCAGTGCACTGGCTCTGGGCACATGCACGTGCCTGGAGAATCCCGCACGTAGATGAGCCTGGTGGGCTACAGTCCACGAAGGCTGCAAAAGAGCTGGACACAACTTTGCAACTAAACACCAACAGCAACAATTCAAATATGTAAGAGTACTGTGGTAACACTGGGCTACCTGTTCTAAAAATTAGTGTAGATTTTATGAAGTATGCATCACTAAAGTATAAATCCTTAACATTAAAAAGATAAATTGAAGATATGATTTACCATTCAAGAAGATAGTGTGAAATTATGTCATATATCCCAAAGTGCCAATTTACAGACTGAGAAGTGAGAGAAATCCTATACAAAATTTAGGTACCACGTGGTATTACTTCCCTTCCCAGGTGGCTCAGTGGTAAAGCGTCTACCTGCTACCGCAGGAGATACAGGTTTGATCCCTGGTCAGGAAGATCCCCTGGAGGAGGGCATGGCAACCCACTCCAGTATTCTTGCCTGAAGAATCCCATGGACAGAGAAGCCTGGTAGGCTACAGTCTACAGTCTATGACATTGCAAGGAGTTGGACATGACAGAGGAGACATGCATGTGCACAAGATATTACCTCTGGGCACAATAGATTACAGGTTATCTATTTAGCAACTTTAAACATAGGTGTACTGCCTCAGTACCGACTTTCTAAAATAATTTATATTGAAAGTAAAATATTTCTTGGAGACAGAAAATACAGCTGTAAAACTGAAGGTAGCCATGTGACTGATAGTGGCAAAAAGAGACACAAAATCAGGGGTAGAGGAAGGGATCCTACATTGTATGAGCCTGTTTATGCAAAACATCCAGAAGAGGCAAATCTTCAGAGATAGATAGTAGATTTGTGGTTGCCGAGGGCTGGTTAGGAGAATGGGGGATATTGTGAGGAGATGCTAAAGGGAATCTGGTCTCTTCATGGGATAATGAAATGTTCATAACTGACTGCTGTGATGGTTGCAGAATTCTGTGAATAGACACTGATTTTTAAAAAAAATTTTTTACTTAAAATGGTTGACTTGTATGGCATATGAATTTTATCTGTGTGATACATGTGAATTACACAACTCTTAGGAAAGAAGGAATACATGTAATCTATTGTAATATGTGGGCATTATTTGGATTCTAATTCAAATAAATATACTGACTAAACAAAAACGTATTTATGGGATAGCTGAAAAAAACTGGGAGTGAAACAGAGTTAAAAATATATTTTGGGTCATTAGTTTTTATTGATCTAATTCCTCAACTAGCCAAGAACTAAAATAAGGACAAGAACACTAGAGAGGCTGTTTGGTTAATTGGTTCATTCCATATGCCAGATCCACACTAAAATCTCCTCAAGTATGGGTAAATATATTAAAATCTATACAATAATCACATAAAAACATGCTATTCATAATTAACACATTCTTTTATACCAGATATCTGTCATACAGATTTAAAAAGCAATGGCATTTTCTATCTAAGAATGTTCACAGCATGAGTATTCTCTTAAAGTCAAGAGTATTATGTTTTAAGGTATGTTTCACAGCTTATAATTCTTACGGAGAAGCATGTTCTAAATGTACATTATTTCACTTTGAATATTTTATGAGTGAAGAAAGAGTACAGATGTAGCCAGTAGACAAAAATAAGGGATGGGTATTAATTTCAAGCATTTTAGAAAATTGTTGTATTAGTCAACAGATGCTCATCTGCTTGTCTTCTCCTAAGGGAGCAAATAACTGAATTACCATTCCTTTATTAGTACCGTACTTTCTAAAATAATTTATATTGAAAGTAAAATATTTCTTGGAGACAGAAAATACAGCTGTAAAACTGAAGGTAGCCATGTGACTGATAGTGGCAAAAAGAGACACAAAATCAGGGGTAGAGGAAGGGATCCTACATTGTATGAGCCTGTTTATGCAAAACATCCAGAAGAGGCAAATCTTCAGAGATAGATAGTAGATTTGTGGTTGCCGAGGGCTGGTTAGGAGAATGGGGGATATTGTGAGGAGATGCTAAAGGGAATCTGGTCTCTTCATGGGATAATGAAATGTTCATAACTGACTGCTGTGATGGTTGCAGAATTCTGTGAATAGACACTGATTTTTAAAAAAAATTTTTTACTTAAAATGGTTGACTTGTATGGCATATGAATTTTATCTGTGTGATACATGTGAATTACACAACTCTTAGGAAAGAAGGGAATACATGTAATCTATTGTAATATGTGGGCATTATTTGGATTCTAATTCAAATAAATATACTGACTAAACAAAAACGTATTTATGGGATAGCTGAAAAAAACTGGGAGTGAAACAGAGTTAAAAATATATTTTGGGTCATTAGTTTTTATTGATCTAATTCCTCAACTAGCCAAGAACTAAAATAAGGACAAGAACACTAGAGAGGCTGTTTGGTTAATTGGTTCATTCCATATGCCAGATCCACACTAAAATCTCCTCAAGTATGGGTAAATATATTAAAATCTATACAATAATCACATAAAAACATGCTATTCATAATTAACACATTCTTTTATACCAGATATCTGTCATACAGATTTAAAAAGCAATGGCATTTTCTATCTAAGAATGTTCACAGCATGAGTATTCTCTTAAAGTCAAGAGTATTATGTTTTAAGGTATGTTTCACAGCTTATAATTCTTACGGAGAAGCATGTTCTAAATGTACATTATTTCACTTTGAATATTTTATGAGTGAAGAAAGAGTACAGATGTAGCCAGTAGACAAAAATAAGGGATGGGTATTAATTTCAAGCATTTTAGAAAATTGTTGTATTAGTCAACAGATGCTCATCTGCTTGTCTTCTCCTAAGGGAGCAAATAACTGAATTACCATTCCTTTATTAGTCCTCATGAAAGGAAAATCCACTTTACAATAAAGAACACTGCCAAAAAAACAACTGTAAAATCCTGTCCTTTTTTCCCAAAAAATTAACATTGCCTTTACAGACGTTAATTGAAAATCTGTTAATAGCTAAAAGCAAAACAAGACTACAGATATATTTTACTTCCTTGTTACTGCTCAAGAAAAAAAAAAAAAAATTGCTCTTACCATCCTGTTGATTCGGACAAAGTCTTCAGGCTTTTTTGCCCAAGGAGGCAGATCAACATCATTTACCACTACTTCATCTTCTCTGACTCCAAGATTATATCCATTACTGTTGACAAACATCTCCGGAAGGTAATAGAACTCTGGAATTAGTTCCTGCCAGGAATGAAAAATATAGCATATTAGACCACTTTAAAAATCAGTTGAACAGAAGCATTAGTTTATAAAAACTACGAACAGAATTAATTTCTTCACTTAAATCCAATATTCGATTACTTGAGTCTATTCTTCATTTGATTTTCTTCAGAGAAGAGTCTAGGAAGACATTTATCTCGAACAATGTGCTTGTCAATTTTCAGTCTTGCCTTGCCACAGATTAGTTAAGAGAAATGGGCTACAGAATCAACAATAGCTTCCAACAGTATTAGTAAACAAGTATAAAAAGCCATACCTACAAGTCTACGTGGGTCAGCAAACTTTTTTGAATACTATTAAAACATCCAAATTCAAAACAAATTATAGCCAATACTGTTTAAACACAAATCAGCATTTTCTACTTTTCTACTTCACTAGCAATTAAAACACATGATTTTCATGAAGAGACTCACTGTTCCATTTATAGTCTGTCAAAATAAACTTACCACTAAATACAATTAAGAGACAAGGCAATGTAGTGTGTTTTAATTATTCAGTGCATGCCACCTGAACAGTAAGGTTTTAAATTAAATGCAAAGAACTTGCATTACTTGTATGTACATATGTCATTATCAGCTGGGTTCAAGGCAAATGTATGCTTAATGTCCAATGTGTAATATGTGATTTATGTAAGTTTAGAATAAATATTACACAGAAATGAAA
This sequence comes from Tragulus kanchil, assembly GCA_022376925.1. NCBI lineage: Eukaryota > Metazoa > Chordata > Mammalia > Artiodactyla > Tragulidae > Tragulus > Tragulus kanchil. The sequence goes on along the minus strand of JAIOJX010000003.1, from coordinate 66,123,104 downwards.
TGATTTCATGACCTTAAAAACTTTTATTTGTTGTCCTTTCTTAAAAGCAATTGGAGGAAATGAAAAAACACTGTAGTTTTTATGGATACCATCAGAAACATGGAAAAATACTAATTTTCAGAGATGAAGATGAGGGTGAAATTATACTGTGAGAAGCATTAAAACATTTATTTGTGTAACATGTCCAACATGGATGGCATAGTACTTGAAATTTGAATCTCATTGTGGATACACAGGGATACATACGAAAGTTGTTAAGAAAAACTCCAATCCCCCAAACATTAAAAATAAAAAAAGAACCCCACAAACCAACCAACCAACCAATCAAACACACCAGACTCTGAGGTCATCAAATAAACTGGATTCTTCAGCCCATGAAATGCATATACACAAACATTTCTCTATGGGTTCTCATGCTAAAGTCAACATTTATTTCCTATAGCATAAGAGAATTTTCATGTGAGGAATCCTCTGTGAGAACTTGATCCTTATCCACTCTTCTAATGATAAATGTTTATGACAAGAAAAATGTTTATTTCCTCTAGCATTATGAGAGCCTGAACTGATTCACGTAAATGAATTTTCTCTGTAAGCAGAGCTTAGCTTTTACAGAATCTATTTCTTTCATTTCAACCATTTAAATAGACATCTTTCTAAAATCCATCACATAATTCCCTGATACTTATTTACTCATGGAGGAAAGTTTGAATGCCAGGCACTGTGATGGGTACTAAGAAAACACATAGAGAACAAGCATGGCCTAACCTCTGAGTAATTCATAGTCTGGTCTATGGGGCAGACGTATAAACCGATGGTTAGAATAGAAAACAGTAATGATAGAAGTATAAACAAAGGGCAAGGGAGCACAAAGGATAGAGCAGGAAGCTCTGGGCAAATCAGAAATTATTTCACTGGAGATCAGACAATGAGTCTGACCATTAAGAGAAAGATGGGGAAGGGGCAGGAGGACCCACCGAGCATTACCAAGGAGTGGCAGGAACTGAGTATGGGTCGAGTGTAGATGTATTAGGGGACAGATCAAGACGAGGGGATGGGGTACATGGAGTCACATGACAAAGGAAGTTTTATGTCCACCTAAGCTGTTTGGGCTTTGTCTGATTGGCAATAGTTTTAAAGAAGAGCTACTGCCATGGTTACACCTGTTTTAAGGCAAGGCAGTGAGAGTCAAAGTTAGGAATAAAATGGAGAGGGGAGAGCTCAGGTGTATGTGTGGGTGGGGAGGACGGAGAGAAGGGGAACCAGCCACAGCAACAAGAAGAACAGGGAGGAAGAGATGGGGACATACTGGGAGACTGTACCAAGGAGAGCCTTGTTAAATACATGTGAGAACAAGTAAACAAGGATGTGGGCAGACCCATGGATGCAACTGTTCATACGAGAGGGAATTTGATGACCCAGAAAGTAATGACACAATTTTCTTTTGATCTTGCTCTCTCTGTCTGGGGCTTCCTTGGTAGCTCAGATGGTACAGAATCTGCCTGCAAGGCGGGAGACCAGAGTTCGATCCCTGGATCAGGAAGATCCCCTGGAGAAGGGAATGATTACCCACTCCAGTACTCTCGCCTAGAGAATTTCATGGACAGAGGAGCCTGGCGGGCTACAGTCCATGGAGTTACAAAGAGTCAGACATGACTGAGCGGCTAACACTTTCACTGCTTGAGAAAACGTGGGAAACAAGATGCAGAACATTGCTATTTGCACATGACCCATTTTATATATGATGCTGAGAAGCAAACGCCTCCCAAATGCTCCCCAATGGGGAGAGCAATGTTCGCTCACACAGTGGTTCCATGTAGACAGTGATTTATGCGTAAAGGACTCACGTAAGTCAGGGATGTCCCTTTTGTCTTCTATCAGTTACTTGTTTTCATGATCTGTGTCTAGAGCTAGACTACATAAGCTTTCTTGAGGGCTGAGAGGGATATACCGCACATCCACATGGATAGGGCAACACGGATCTATTTTTTATTTAGACAGCCCAGAGACTATCCGTTTATCTTCAACTGTCTTGGTGCGCTCGTGTTTTTAATATATATGTTGTTTCCCACTGTTTTCTGTGGAATAGGGCCATATAAAACACATGGTTATTGTTAACCTCCTTGCCACTGTCATAGTATTCAATATTTCACGGAATGACATGAAATTAGATTTACAAAGATACAAGAAGCCTAGGATTTTGCATTAATGACAATTTGGGTAAAGCAGATTTTGATCCTAATTTTGTGAGGTTTGTATTTTGTTGAATCCCCTACAGATTATGATGCTATACTCTGTACACAGCAGGTGATCATTAAATATTAAACTACTGAAGATACTAGACAAAGCTATTTTACTATCACTAGAAATCCTCCGGGGAATATGCAGATGGTTGGAAGAATGCTTCAAGACAGGAAAAGAGCCAATGGAGAACTTTATTAAATAAAAATAAGGATGCACCCAGAAATAAAATTTGTACCTCCTGAGAGGCAACTTTTAAAGTTTAAAAAAATGTTATCTGGGCTTCTCTGGTGGTCCATTGGTAAGGAGTCTGCCTTGCAGTGCAAGGGGCACTGGTTCAATCCATGGCCCGGGAAGATCCCACATGTCAAGGAATGGCTGGGCCGGTGCTCTGCAACAAGAGAGGCCACTGTGATGGGAGGTCCACACAGGCCAAAGAGTAAAGATGGATGAAAAATAAATGATGGGGCTTCCCTGATGGTCCAGTGGGTAAGGACACCACCTTGCAGTGCAAGGGGCGCCGGTTCGATCCCTGGCCTGGGAAGATCCCATGTGCCGCGGAGCGGCTGGACTGATGTGTCCAATTACCGAGCCGGAGCTCTGGAGCGCATGCGCCCAGAGCCGGTGCTCTGTGACAACAGAGGCCACCGTGATGGGAGGCCCACAGGAGCCAAAGAACAAAGATGAATGAAAATAGAGAAATGAAAGACCAACAGAAGTGGCCCACCTGCCCCTCTCCCTCCCCAACCCATCCCCCCGCCACCAAAAATACAATAAATAAATGATGGCTTAGAGGCAAAAAAAGAAAAAAAAATCTTAAAAAAAATGTTATCTTGCTTATTCTAGTTATGTTAAAAGATTCCGAAGTGTAACAGTCCAATTTAAAAAGTTCAGAAAAAGCCGGTCTTAACATTGCCAGCAAAGTTGGACCCAATCTGAAGAGGTAGAGGACCAAGTCCTTCACATTTTAAGATGAGCACAACAGAAAGGAGGGGTTGGAAGCCAGCTGCACCAAGGAGAACAAAGCCAGGCTGAGGGACCTCAGGGTTATTTGTGGGGCGGAGGAGGGGTGGGGGTTCAACAGGAATACTCAGGAAGGCTTGACTCGCTGCCAATCATGAAAAAGTAAGATCATTGGGGCCTTTGGAATGATCCATAAGTGAGACATTTTCTCCACTCTGGTCCTCATCTGGCTGACCAGACTGTGGTCATAAATTAGGGTGTTAACTAAGACGTTTGCAGGCTGTTGGTGGCTTGACGTTTGACAAGATGAAGAAACTCTCCCTGAATCATTCTTTTCACTCTGGATTTTTAGGATGCAGGTTAAAAAAAGAAAAAAAAAAAAAAAAAAAAGACACATTTTCAAGCAACATGAAAAAAATTCCTGAGGCACAGCATATTTGCAAAGCCTTGAAGCTTCAGAAGACCAAAGCTGCAGAGTTGGGGAAGTTTTAAGTCCTTTTTTCCCTAAAGGGGAAGAAAGAGAGAGTAAAACCACAAAAAAGTCTAGGGAAATGTTGCCGAAGCAGCTGAGTGGGTGCAAGTTTTTATACCTTCAATTTTATTGTTTTAAAATCTTGTTTCAAATGGCATTTTAAATTTATTATGTAAATACAGGACATTTATACTTAATTTATAGTTTAAAACACCTGTTCATTTTTTTAAATTTCATGAATAAGAAGAGTTTCATCTCTGAGATTCAAATGTGAGGTGTAAGGAGATGACAATTACCATGTCTGAGCTCCAAGGCAAAGAAATAGCTAAAATGTCACATCTGGTCATTCAACTTTAAAACAGGAGGAATTATTATTTGTGTCTTACTGTCTCATGCACTGTTCTAAGTACTTTACACCATTTTCTTTCTTTTCTTTTTTAATTTAGTCTCGTTTACTGGTTTTTTATTTATTTATTTTCATCCATCTTTACTCCTAGGCCTGTGTGGGCCTCCCATCACAGTGGCCTCTCTTGTTGCAGAGCACCGGCTCTGGGCGCATGCGCTCCAGAGCACTGGTTCGTAATTGGACACACTGGTCCAGCCATTCCTTGGCAATGTGGGATCTTCTTGAGCCAGGGATCAAATAGGTATCCCTTGCACTAAAAGGCAGACTCTTTACCCACTGGACCACCAGGGAAGCTCCTACTGTATACCTTTCTCTTAATCTTCACAAAATCTTCTCATGATAGGGATACTCGTTCTTTCTACTTCATCAACATGAACACTGAGGTTAAGTAATTTCCTAATAACTATACTGCAAAAAGGTAATAAAGCCAGAAGTCAAGCCCAAACACTTTAGATCCAGGGTCCTTGCTCTTACATTTTCTGTTTTGTCTTTAAAAGCAGCAACCCACTTGGCATGACTTCATTCTGTTTTAATTACCTGTATAGCAATTCTTCATTTCTTTTCCCTTTTTAAATTTATTTATGCTCCCATGTTCTATTGTAATGGAAATTCCATAGACAAAGGATCTTATCTCTCTTCCTTGTAAGAACAGTGCCTCATCTATCTATCTATCTATCTATAAATGGTACTCAATACATACATGTAGAATGAAAATGAGTAGATCATTGCTATATACTTATTATATCCTGAATTTTAGGCATGAAATAGTGGTTAAAAAGTGTTGAAGGCTGTGGTTTTCCAACTGTTAGTTAAAGCAGTTACCTCAAGACTACCAGTTAGTCGTAGTGAAGGGGAAGGCTGGCGGGCTGGCAGTCTGGGGACTGTCCCTTCTAGTGGGGAAGTGCAACTCTGTGCATTGGGATCAAATCATTCTGAGCTGAAATCCAGACTTCAGGCCAGCTTGGGCAAGTTTCTTAAACTTTAAGGAAAACACAGTTCTTGAGACATAAAATTGTGACAATGACAGCAACTAAATCACAGTTTGGATGGAGGAGTAAATGGGGGTAGCGTGTGTGGAACAACACATTTCATAGCTCTGTGTAAAATACCTTTTCAAAGCTATTCACTCAGTCCATAGAGCTTACTCAGTATCAAAGTATTCTCTATAATCAGTTAAAATAAAGAAAGCTCTGTCACTTTGGCTATTTATATTTGAATGAATACCTCTGTAGACATTTCAGATGATTTAAGTTTTTTATCAAATATGGGGACTGACTTATATGTTACCTAGGTTAATCAGATATGTTTTTATAAGTTACTTGCACTTCAGATTTCGGCTTTGTCCAAATGCACAATCAGATTCAACAGAAAGGTATAAACCAAACTGAAACTTTAATAGTATACGGATAAGGGATTACGAGCTACAGAAGAAAGTGCTCAGATTTAAAGCAGTATTCAGAGGAACACGGGGGCCTGGGACAATTGTGTCAGAGGATCCTTCTTGAAAGACCCACCAATTTTTAAAGTTGCTGCACCAACCTGGGCAAAGGAGGCCTTGGCCCCAACTTTCTGTGATCAGGAAGCATGCTCAGAAAGCTACTCAGTGACTGCTACATACCTTCCACACTCCCCTCTTTCTGAACAGAGTGTCTGATGAGGTTTACCTGTTTCTGTCTTACTTGTGGAGGCTGAATGTACATGGGACAGACAGCTTGTTTTCTTAGCTTCCAGATCTTCAAATTGAGAATGTCTGTACTTCATCTATATCTGGACCTGATAGAGATCATCAGCCACTCGATTTTGATCCTAACCCAGTAACGGGAAGAGACTGTGGGGAATAAGCTGAGCATATTTCATTTGTAGGAAGACTGTGAATTATGACTGGAGAGAGGATTTGAGCAATTTTTTTTTTTCAGAGATGACCACAACAATCCCTCCAACCTCCATGTGCACCTGAGACAGACTCTGCTGCTCATCTCATGGGCAAGTGGAGTCCATTTCTTCTGAAACTTAACTTGGGCTGGCCCCGGAACTTGCCTTGACTAAAGGAATGCTGTGGAGGCACACTCTGTGACTTCCAAGCCTAGGTATTCAGTGGCTTTGCAGATCCTATTTTTTATCCTCCTGGGTAGGGAGAGACCATGATACAAACTGTGATGGTCTTTCCAGACAGACTATACAGAGAGAATCCCAGCCAGTCCCCAGTTATTCTGGCCACCCTTGCTAAGGCACCAGACACATGAAGAAAGTTATCTGGATCTTTCAGACCCAGAGGGCCACCCACTTGACCCCACATGGATCAGAGGCAAGCTGTACCTGATGAATCTTATTCTGATTGCAAAACCTTAAGAAATAAATGGTTGGGTTTTTTAAAGCCACTGATTTTGGGGACTGGTTTGTACACTGCAATAAAAGATTAGAGTATGACTTGATCAATTACTCCAAATCAGTCACTGTGGCTGGGCTTCCCAGGTCGGGGTCGTGGTAAAGAACCTGCCTACCAATGCCAGAAGACCCAAGAGACTAAAGTTCGATCCCTGAGGTCAGCAAGATTCCTTGGAGAGGGGAAAGGTTACCCAGTGTCCTTGCCTGGCGAATCCCCATGGACAGAGGAGCCTGCCAGGCTACAGTCCACGGGGTTGTAGAGTTGGACACAAATGAAGGGACTCAGCACACATGCAATGGGGCTGGATATGAGTGTGAGATCACGCAGAGGAATCAAGGCAGCAGACCATCCAGTGGCTAAAGCAGTGGGAATAACTCAGTGGCCTTCAGGGCAAGTTCTGGCTCCCTCTTTACCTGTGGTGTGAACTCAGGCAAGTCACTTAATATCTGTGAACCTCCTTTACGGAACACGGTATATCAAATAACCAAGAAAAGAGCCTGTTTGAAAACTACTGAGAATCACTCAAGAAGAATGAACTTTCCTACTGCAACTGAGCAGTGGGCTCCCACAGGGTCACTTTAGGCACCAGCTTGCCTACCTAAAATAGCAGCTCTTCTGTTTACTCTCTGTCCATTGATAGATTTCTGTTAATCGGCTTCCCTTTAAGGAAAGAGGCCAATTAGTTCTAAATTTCCTTAATGAAAACTAGTGCAGAGAGACACCAAATATTATTAAAGAAATGGTAAGATGAATATGAAAACAGGCATTGGGTGTCTGTAACTGTGATTTCTAGATTTTAAAAGAACCCTGGTACAAAACGGGCTGGCCCCGGAACTTGCCTTGACTAAAGGAATGCTGTGGAGGCACACTCTGTGACTTCCAAGCCTAGGTATTCAGTGGCTTTGCAGATCCTATTTTTTATCCTCCTGGGTAGGGAGAGACCATGATACAAACTGTGATGGTCTTTCCAGACAGACTATACAGAGAGAATCCCAGCCAGTCCCCAGTTATTCTGGCCACCCTTGCTAAGGCACCAGACACATGAAGAAAGTTATCTGGATCTTTCAGACCCAGAGGGCCACCCACTTGACCCCACATGGATCAGAGGCAAGCTGTACCTGATGAATCTTATTCTGATTGCAAAACCTTAAGAAATAAATGGTTGGGTTTTTTAAAGCCACTGATTTTGGGGACTGGTTTGTACACTGCAATAAAAGATTAGAGTATGACTTGATCAATTACTCCAAATCAGTCACTGTGGCTGGGCTTCCCAGGTCGGGGTCGTGGTAAAGAACCTGCCTACCAATGCCAGAAGACCCAAGAGACTAAAGTTCGATCCCTGAGGTCAGCAAGATTCCTTGGAGAGGGGAAAGGTTACCCAGTGTCCTTGCCTGGCGAATCCCCATGGACAGAGGAGCCTGCCAGGCTACAGTCCACGGGGTTGTAGAGTTGGACACAAATGAAGGGACTCAGCACACATGCAATGGGGCTGGATATGAGTGTGAGATCACGCAGAGGAATCAAGGCAGCAGACCATCCAGTGGCTAAAGCAGTGGGAATAACTCAGTGGCCTTCAGGGCAAGTTCTGGCTCCCTCTTTACCTGTGGTGTGAACTCAGGCAAGTCACTTAATATCTGTGAACCTCCTTTACGGAACACGGTATATCAAATAACCAAGAAAAGAGCCTGTTTGAAAACTACTGAGAATCACTCAAGAAGAATGAACTTTCCTACTGCAACTGAGCAGTGGGCTCCCACAGGGTCACTTTAGGCACCAGCTTGCCTACCTAAAATAGCAGCTCTTCTGTTTACTCTCTGTCCATTGATAGATTTCTGTTAATCGGCTTCCCTTTAAGGAAAGAGGCCAATTAGTTCTAAATTTCCTTAATGAAAACTAGTGCAGAGAGACACCAAATATTATTAAAGAAATGGTAAGATGAATATGAAAACAGGCATTGGGTGTCTGTAACTGTGATTTCTAGTATATTTTAACAGCTACACTAAAACCCCATGGTACAGTTAATAGCATTTTATGTGTTCTCAAAAATAAGAAAATGTCCTCAAACAGAATTTCTAATTTACAAGCTTATGACAAGTTCAAGCTGCTGAGAAATTGGACTTGAAAGTATGTCTTAGAATGATAGAAGACCACTATTAACACTATCATAATTGTATACCTATTGCATCAAATCTGACATTTCAGTTTAATATATTTTGCTGAGAGAGCATACCATTTTATGGCTTCCTAGTGAAATCAAATCCAACCCAGACGTTTTCACTTTTCTAATAGAATTCACTGTGAGGTTTTAAAGCTGCCATCTCTTTTCTTTCTTTTTTTCAAAAGATTGATGCCCTGGCATTCATTAATTCCACAAGAGCTCATAATGGGTCAATGAGTCAGTGCTGAGCACCTCCATTAACTGTATTAATTTACACTATGTCACCTTAATGACATTTTGTCACAGTTTCCCTTCTCTGACATCTGCATAGATATTCAAAAGTAATATAACAACTTTTGAAGGCATTAAGGAAAAATTAGTATAAGAACTTCAGTAAGTTGAATGTCATTGTTACCAAGACTGTGCTAGAGGAGAGAAATAAAAAAAACAAAGTAAAAACGAACTGGTCTGACTTAACTCAGAAGACCTCTCCTGTGAGAGGTCACTTCACCATGGCTCCTTCTCTGTCCAGCTTGTACTCATTACCACAGGACAAGACCGACGTTAACAAGGAGAGACAGGATAAAACCTTTCCCTGGGTCCTAGCTCTCTCTTACACAAGACCTTGCATCTACGTTGGGAGATACTGCAGAGGTACTTTTCTTCAGAAATATAAAAACACAAGTCCTGAGATCGACATGTAACTGGGGGAGATATCTGGTGATCGGAAGCATCAGTAAAGCTCTTAAGACAGAAGGTAAAGAACTACTAAATACGGCAGCTCTTCTGTTTACTCTCTGTCCATTGATAGATTTCTGTTAATCGGCTTCCCTTTAAGGAAAGAGGCCAATTAGTTCTAAATTTCCTTAATGAAAACTAGTGCAGAGAGACACCAAATATTATTAAAGAAATGGTAAGATGAATATGAAAACAGGCATTGGGTGTCTGTAACTGTGATTTCTAGTATATTTTAACAGCTACACTAAAACCCCATGGTACAGTTAATAGCATTTTATGTGTTCTCAAAAATAAGAAAATGTCCTCAAACAGAATTTCTAATTTACAAGCTTATGACAAGTTCAAGCTGCTGAGAAATTGGACTTGAAAGTATGTCTTAGAATGATAGAAGACCACTATTAACACTATCATAATTGTATACCTATTGCATCAAATCTGACATTTCAGTTTAATATATTTTGCTGAGAGAGCATACCATTTTATGGCTTCCTAGTGAAATCAAATCCAACCCAGACGTTTTCACTTTTCTAATAGAATTCACTGTGAGGTTTTAAAGCTGCCATCTCTTTTCTTTCTTTTTTTCAAAAGATTGATGCCCTGGCATTCATTAATTCCACAAGAGCTCATAATGGGTCAATGAGTCAGTGCTGAGCACCTCCATTAACTGTATTAATTTACACTATGTCACCTTAATGACATTTTGTCACAGTTTCCCTTCTCTGACATCTGCATAGATATTCAAAAGTAATATAACAACTTTTGAAGGCATTAAGGAAAAATTAGTATAAGAACTTCAGTAAGTTGAATGTCATTGTTACCAAGACTGTGCTAGAGGAGAGAAATAAAAAAAACAAAGTAAAAACGAACTGGTCTGACTTAACTCAGAAGACCTCTCCTGTGAGAGGTCACTTCACCATGGCTCCTTCTCTGTCCAGCTTGTACTCATTACCACAGGACAAGACCGACGTTAACAAGGAGAGACAGGATAAAACCTTTCCCTGGGTCCTAGCTCTCTCTTACACAAGACCTTGCATCTACGTTGGGAGATACTGCAGAGGTACTTTTCTTCAGAAATATAAAAACACAAGTCCTGAGATCGACATGTAACTGGGGGAGATATCTGGTGATCGGAAGCATCAGTAAAGCTCTTAAGACAGAAGGTAAAGCCTAAAACTCTACCTACATACATAAATTAGGATGACGGACTCATGTGTGGGCTTATGAGGGTGAAACCTTGGAATTAAGTTGAAAACCCTAGTTTCTGTTTTGTGATAATGTCAAGAGTAAACAGGCATTTTCACTTAAAAGTTTGATATGATAAAGACTCAGCTCTGAATTAAGGTACAAATAATCTTACATATGATAGAAGCCTTAAAATATAGATCAGAATATTTAATTCACATACAAAACAGTTACTGAATGCTTGTTAAAGACACTGTGCTATTTCTAGAAGCCTATGGACTCCTCGTTTTACGTCAATTCTCAAAGTGTTATTAAATAAGAAATCAATTCTCTTCTTGATTTCATTGATTGTAAACCAGTTTAAATGATGGTTAATGGATTATTCAGAGCCAAATTCCTCAGTGAGATGATTAAGTCTGATAGGAGAAAAATATGGGCCTTCAGAGTTGCACATAGTAACAAGGTGTGTTAAATTATCTTATTTCCAAATGTGTATACATCATACATATAAACTAATACTCATGTGGGCAAACTCTGATAACAACAAGTAAGACACACAAAGATGCTACACATTACTTGAATTCATTCCTCTTGTCTTCTGATTTGAAAAAAACTAAATAAAAGTTGGATTCATCCAATTTCTTACAGCTCAGTAACACTGTAACTGATTTTTAAAAATGTTTGCAATAGGGATTCCCTGGTGGTCTAGTGGGTAAAGAGTCTGCCTTGCAGTGCAAGGGGCACCCATTCGATCCCTGGCCTGGGAAGATCCCACATGCCGCAGAGTGGCTGGACCTGTGTGTCCAATTGTGAGTGAGTGCTCTGGAGCGCATGCGCCCACAGCCAGTGCTCTGTAACGAGAGGGGCCGCTGCAATGGGAGGTCCACACAGGTCAAAGAATAAAAATGGATGAAAAATAAATAAAAAGTCAATAAAAAGAAGCCAAAATTAAAAACATAAATGTGGGGCTATTAAAAAAAAATGTTTGCAATAGATAAGCATACATATGTAAATGGAAATACTGATTTTTAACTCCCTGCCTTTTGTTGGATTAAAATACTCAATGGAATGACACAAGAACATTTGTATTCTTAGTAGCATAGGCTGATGGGAAAAATCTGAATAAAAGAAAAAAAGGGGGATTAAAATAAGAAACACATACACCTATGTGATAACCCAATCATATAATCTCGTCAGGAAAAAAATGAGAAAGAAATTGAAGCACAGATTATTTTAATGTTTTGACTATGATTATTTTTTTAAAAAGAAAATGTCCACACAAAGGAGTAACACATCTTTATATTTACCAGTAGATAAGCAGTAACAACTGTCAAACAACTCTGCTCTCTGGCTGTTCCAGGCTATTTTGTGTGTGTGTTGGTTTAATCTAATGGGTATTGTTATGTAGTATCCCCAGGCACAGTCAAGTAAAAGCTAAGGCCATATAGAAAAGCCTACATTTTAAATGGGTCTTGTCATTAATGCTTTATTAATTGCCCCAGGCTACGCAAACCCAAAGCTGGGCAAGCTATAACAATATGACACATTAAGGTCAAATCCAATTCCTGCTGTGTTTTATGGAATGGGCCAAATATTGAGTTAACAGCAGGAAAGGCAATTTATGGGCTTTTCTTTCCATCTCCCAATTATTCGATCTAAATTAGATAGGAATTTTTTGAAATAACGAATTATTCTTTGGTGAATAATATAAAAGAATCCTGAGTCATTTTTCTGTGATGCTCAGAATTACTCCCTTTAAGTTCCCTCTTAGGTTAGGTGTGCCATATACTTTTAAAATATGATGGAACAAAGCTACAAAATAAAATATCTTATACACTCACTCAAACAAATCAAAATTTCAGCACATTTTGAAATTAATATCAACAAATAAAAGAGCCTACCTTTACATCAGAAGTATCTCTCTGACTAGTTCTCCAAGACCTTGCGACGGACGAGAATGTTCGATTAGGATGGTCAAATTTTCCATCATTTGCATTGAGGAAGAAGGTTGTGAAAGGTTCCTAAGACAAAAAAAAAGAAAAAAAAATCAAGATTTTGACCCTTCTGAACACAACTGTTCTCTTCCTTTGTAAAACATGACTTTCTGGGAAACCCTTCTGAGGAGAAAATGCACAGGATCCTGGAAGGATACCCCCACTTCCAAGACAGGAGGGGCTAGTCTGAGCCATTCGGGGCCGCTGAGTTACCTGTCACTCTGTAAACTCATGTTGCTTCTTGGCCTGCAGTCTTCTCATTTATAAAATGATGGAGTTCTAGGGTTCTGTGCTTTTATGACAAATGATTTTGCATCGCTGTCAGCATATAACTCAGATCTTCCTTCTCATAACTAAGGCCACACATAGATAGTAACACTACATAAAAAAATTTCTCCAACACTACAGTGTGAAAATTGGGTAGGGACTGTCCGTCTTAGGCCACCTGAACATCTCCTAAACTTAGTATATTACGATCTGATGTTTTAAAAAATGCAAATCCTAGATTTTTTTTTTTTTAATCCTTCCATAGCTTTGCAGAGCTCTTTGGAAAAAGTAGAAACTACTTGATATGTCTTAAGAGAGTCTGGGTGATCTGGAAACTGCCATTCCCTTATTCACAATCTAAGCTCTTGCCAGGCTGATCTCATTTCTCGTCCCCTGTACGCAACATTCCCTCTGCCTGCTACAAACTTGACCTTCCACCTCACCATCCTGACTTGACTAAGCTCTTCTGATCCTTTACTTCTCAGCCCAAGATGTTGTTTCCTTCTGAAAGACATCCCTTGATTTGCCAAGTTCTGCAGTGTGTTCAAATGGCAACATATATTTCCTCAAAACACATCCCTGAAGCATTTGTCACACTGTTCTTTTGAAACTGGTTTTTAAAATATTTTAGTTGGGGGGATAGTTGCTTTATAATGCTGTGTTAGTTTCTGCTGTACGAGGAAGTGAATCAGCTACATGTACACATACATCCCTTTCCTGCCACCCAACCCCTCCCGGTCAGCACCCAACACTGAGCTGGGCTCCCTGTGCTATTCTGCAGCTTCCACCAGCAGTCTCACACAGGACAGCGTGTACATCAATCCCCACCTCTCAATTCATCCTCCGGCCCCTCAGGTCCACCTGTCTGTTCTGTCTCTATGTCTGCATCTCTGATCCTGCCCTGCAATGTACATTTTAGATTGCACATATATCGTTAAGCAATTTTGACCCTTCTGAACACAACTGTTCTCTTCCTTTGTAAAACATGACTTTCTGGGAAACCCTTCTGAGGAGAAAATGCACAGGATCCTGGAAGGATACCCCCACTTCCAAGACAGGAGGGGCTAGTCTGAGCCATTCGGGGCCGCTGAGTTACCTGTCACTCTGTAAACTCATGTTGCTTCTTGGCCTGCAGTCTTCTCATTTATAAAATGATGGAGTTCTAGGGTTCTGTGCTTTTATGACAAATGATTTTGCATCGCTGTCAGCATATAACTCAGATCTTCCTTCTCATAACTAAGGCCACACATAGATAGTAACACTACATAAAAAAATTTCTCCAACACTACAGTGTGAAAATTGGGTAGGGACTGTCCGTCTTAGGCCACCTGAACATCTCCTAAACTTAGTATATTACGATCTGATGTTTTAAAAAATGCAAATCCTAGATTTTTTTTTTTTTTAATCCTTCCATAGCTTTGCAGAGCTCTTTGGAAAAAGTAGAAACTACTTGATATGTCTTAAGAGAGTCTGGGTGATCTGGAAACTGCCATTCCCTTATTCACAATCTAAGCTCTTGCCAGGCTGATCTCATTTCTCGTCCCCTGTACGCAACATTCCCTCTGCCTGCTACAAACTTGACCTTCCACCTCACCATCCTGACTTGACTAAGCTCTTCTGATCCTTTACTTCTCAGCCCAAGATGTTGTTTCCTTCTGAAAGACATCCCTTGATTTGCCAAGTTCTGCAGTGTGTTCAAATGGCAACATATATTTCCTCAAAACACATCCCTGAAGCATTTGTCACACTGTTCTTTTGAAACTGGTTTTTAAAATATTTTAGTTGGGGGTATAGTTGCTTTATAATGCTGTGTTAGTTTCTGCTGTACGAGGAAGTGAATCAGCTACATGTACACATACATCCCTTTCCTGCCACCCAACCCCTCCCGGTCAGCACCCAACACTGAGCTGGGCTCCCTGTGCTATTCTGCAGCTTCCACCAGCAGTCTCACACAGGACAGCGTGTGTACATCAATCCCCACCTCTCAATTCATCCTCCGGCCCCTCAGGTCCACCTGTCTGTTCTGTCTCTATGTCTGCATCTCTGATCCTGCCCTGCAGACAGGTTCACCAGTACCATTTTTCGAGATTGCACATATATACGTTAACATGCAATATTTGTTTTTCTCTTTCTTATCTATCATCCCCACTATAAGAATAGGTTCCATATCTACCAATTCACCGTTTGATTGCCAATACTTAAAGAACTCCTGGTATGCCCAAGTTGCTCAATGTATTCATACAATCTGCTGAAGGAATAAATGAAATGACACTAAAACAAATCAGACAGAACTAGATCGACTTTAGTCCTGCTAGTATTCTGTGACTATTGCTTTACCTCAACATGGTGTCTGTCATGTATATATTCCCTTAGCGGAAAACCTAGGAATAACTTTATCACAAGGTCCTAAGGCACTTAATTGCAATGTTTTTAGGAAAGCTCAAAAATAACAATGATGAGTGCATATTTACTCCTATGGTTCAATCCTTCTCTCTTAAATCTAGGGTAAATGACATGTCAGTTCTAGGTTCAATAACACTAATAAATCTTTCTTATATATGTAGTTTTTTCTTTAATCCATAATCTGTGTTCACTCTTTTGCATCTGTGAAACATTATTGTGTCTCTTTAAACTCCTCTTTTTGTCACTAGTCATAAAGTCCAGTTGTCAGGCAACAGCAATAAACACTCATATTCCTCAGGATCTTCCTGAATTTTAGTATGGCTAGGTGTCATCAGTTTTATAACTTTGTACTATGTCAACAATTTTCATGTTTAGTACTGACGGACAGAAAACCAGGGTCAAAGAGATAAGATGAAAATGATGTAACACTATATAGGTTAAGAGGGTATTACTGATTTACCTGAAAACCAAATATGCATCCAGCAGGTCTATACTGCTGTTTAAGACTTTAAGTGATTTGAGACACAAATAGATGTCACTAAAATTAAGTTTAGCTACACATCTCTTCGCCACCCAACCCTCCCGGTCAGCACCCAACACTGAGCTGGGCTCCCTGTGCTATTCTGCAGCTTCCACCAGCAGTCTCACACAGGACAGCGTGTGTACATCAATCCCCACCTCTCAATTCATCCTCCGGCCCCTCAGGTCCACCTGTCTGTTCTGTCTCTATGTCTGCATCTCTGATCCTGCCCTGCAGACAGGTTCACCAGTACCATTTTTCGAGATTGCACATATATACGTTAACATGCAATATTTGTTTTTCTCTTTCTTATCTATCATCCCCACTATAAGAATAGGTTCCATATCTACCAATTCACCGTTTGATTGCCAATACTTAAAGAACTCCTGGTATGCCCAAGTTGCTCAATGTATTCATACAATCTGCTGAAGGAATAAATGAAATGACACTAAAACAAATCAGACAGAACTAGATCGACTTTAGTCCTGCTAGTATTCTGTGACTATTGCTTTACCTCAACATGGTGTCTGTCATGTATATATTCCCTTAGCGGAAAACCTAGGAATAACTTTATCACAAGGTCCTAAGGCACTTAATTGCAATGTTTTTAGGAAAGCTCAAAAATAACAATGATGAGTGCATATTTACTCCTATGGTTCAATCCTTCTCTCTTAAATCTAGGGTAAATGACATGTCAGTTCTAGGTTCAATAACACTAATAAATCTTTCTTATATATGTAGTTTTTTCTTTAATCCATAATCTGTGTTCACTCTTTTGCATCTGTGAAACATTATTGTGTCTCTTTAAACTCCTCTTTTTGTCACTAGTCATAAAGTCCAGTTGTCAGGCAACAGCAATAAACACTCATATTCCTCAGGATCTTCCTGAATTTTAGTATGGCTAGGTGTCATCAGTTTTATAACTTTGTAATATGTCAACAATTTTCATGTTTAGTACTGACGGACAGAAAACCAGGGTCAAAGAGATAAGATGAAAATGATGTAACACTATATAGGTTAAGAGGGTATTACTGATTTACCTGAAAACCAAATATGCATCCAGCAGGTCTATACTGCTGTTTAAGACTTTAAGTGATTTGAGACACAAATAGATGTCACTAAAATTAAGTTTGGAAATACACTTAGGGATGTCTTTCACTAATTAATCTGCATTGCAAATTTTAGACTCAATTAAAAATAAGGTAGTCAATGCAGTATATCTTATCAATGAATTAAAATGGGGATATAAAAATTTGATAACATATGCAGTGAACTCATGAAAAAACAGAGAATAGACATAAAGACATTGTGGAGACCAAACAGTGGGAGGGAGGCATGGAGGGAGTAACATGGAAACCTATACTGTCATGTGTGGAAAAGATAGCTATTGTCATTGTGCTAGGGGAATAGGAATACCTACAACCACTTAGAGCGATGGTCTGGAGGGATGGGAGGGGGGCAACTGGGTGGGGGGAGGGTCCAGGGATATGCATATGAATGATCTGGGAACATATATGTCAAAAAAAAAAAAAAATTCCAGAAGGAGCAACAGTAAACTGAAGGAAGCATGATAGATCTAAGTCTGAATCTTAGTGGAACCATTTATCTCTCTTGAGCAAGCTTCTTAATCTCAAATAAATAGCAATCTGAAGTAACCACATCCCAGTTCCTTCATCTGTATTAAATGGAAGTAACAATGCCTTGGGGGTAATTAAGATTAAATCATATTGAGAATGTGTGGAGCATCCTAGCTGACACAGAGTGGTGAAGATGACTACCGGCTTCAAGCATGGAGTCAAGTGCTCACTGTCGGGCTCCAGCCGGACTGCCGGATCCTTAGGTCTTACTCATTCCTCGATCCTTAGAGCCAAGCACAGGGCCTGGTTCACAGTCAGTGTTTAGTTAATGTTTTTGAACATACCTAAACATAAAAAGTACTGTTGGGACAAGGGGTATGGCTGGATACAAGAGTTTTTCTAGTCAGTTTCTAGTCAGTCTAGTTTGACCAAAACTTGCCTCTTCAGAATCTATTTCTTTGTTTTTCTAGGATGCTGATATAAGGACATTTATGTTTTCATTGTAGGTAGTAGGCAGAAAATAATTTAGAGGTATCAGACTTGTCTTTTTTCTTTTAACCTATTATAGATGTGAGTGAAGACCCATTTATACATGCAGTCTTACTTCTTATCTTCAACCACTAAAAGCTGACCTCTACCCCAGCCTAAATTATCAAACCCTTCCTTAGTTTTCAATCCTTGGTAAAGTCATGCCAAGAATAGTGCAGATGGACATAGTGAAAATAAGTCTGAAATGGAAGAATTATTACTTCTGGTCATGAAGTTTATGAATCTGGTTGCACCTCAAAGCACAGAATATTGAAGAATTTCACATTTTGTGGTTCTACATAGCCTTTAAAAAGATCTGATTAACAACTGTTTGAGGGTCACATACTACTTTACTGACATGTATTCTCATTATTCCCAAAGGCCTCCAGTTGCCACGGTGGTAGGGTACTAATAGAAATGGATAACCTATTTGTTTACAAGTGGGTATTGATCTTTCAAGCTCTGATCATTGAGGAGATGACCTTTCCCCTTGTGTTTCCCTATCACCTTCAAGGCACAGTATAAGGACATTCTGTTTCATTTGACTCATGCTTGAATAACACAGAGGATCAAGTGCTACATTATATTTAAGAAACTTTTATATTTATTCACCTGATGCATGTTGATCAAACCATTTTTTAAGTGTACATCACCATATAAGATATTTTACCATTCTACTGGAAAATTTTGGGCTTGGAAGATAAGGTGGATAAATAAATGTTAAACGGGAATTTCAGAAATTAAAATACTTGCACTTGTTGGACTTTAATATACTTCAGGTTCTGTCCTGCAGTATAAATATGGCTAATGGCAGAATTCTTTCTCTTGACTGCATCTATCCTAACCTTCCATCTCTTTCTTAGGGTCATAAATCAAAGTAACCCATCCTCCATGGGACATATTATGCTTACTGAATTCTGTCATAACCCGTAGTGCCTGCAAGGACACTAACAACATGTCCTGCCTTCCAATGATCTGAAAAGAAAGTGAGAACGTTAGTTGCTCAGTCGTGTCTGACTCTTTGCGAACCCCATGGACTGTAGCCCAACACACTCCTCTGTCCATAGAATTCTCCAGACAAGAAAACTGGAATGGGGCTTCCCTGGTGGTCCAGTGGGTAAGGACACCACCTTGCAGTGCAAGGGGTCCAGGTCGATCCCTGGCCTGGGAAGATTTCATGTGCCGCGGAGTGGCTGGACCGATGTGTCCAACTACCGAGCTGGAGCTCTGGAGTGCATGTGCCTAGAGCTGTGCTCTTCGACGAGAGAGGCCACTGCAATGGGAGGGCCACACGGGCCAAAGAACAAAGATGGATGAAAATGGACAAATGAAAGACCAATAGAAGTGGCCCGCCTGCTCCCCTCCCTCCCCACCCCACCCCCTCCAAAATAAATAAAACTTTAAAAAAACAAACAAACAAACAAAGGGAACTGAAGTGACCGAACCCCTTTTTGTGCTCTGCACTGTATTTATCTCAGTTAACCCAATCAATTATCACTGGCCTAAGTGGAATTATCCCTGTTTTACATCTGAAAAGATCAACTTTAGGAAATGGAGGGATCATTATTTACACTGTGCTTTGTCTAACTTCAGAAGTTTATTTTCTCTCAGTGTTTTCAAAAGAAATCAGAAGTATCTTTTAGAATTTCTAGGAACCTACGTGTGTACCAGACACTAGGCTCTTGTATAATAATCCTCATCTTTATTTAAGTAAATATGCATTGTCCATAAGCATCAGTAATCAAGAGAAACAGGATGACAATATTCTATTCAGTAGCATTATCTTTTCAGTTTAAATACAACACTTGCATACTGCTTATACTATTTTTTTCACTATATATATATATATATATATATATATATATGTATATGTATATATATATACACACTGCCAAAGATATATTATGGTTTAAATAGGCTTTGAGGTAGACTTTCAAAGCCACTCATAATTTATGAAGTAAGTCCCCAATTTTAAACAACCTACTTACAAATTAACTTTTTGTACAACTTATTTAACTTCCTAATGATTATGATTAAATGTTTGACAATTGAGTTTTGAATAGGCAGGTTGAATATACTGAATTTGGAAGCTGAATAGGTTACTAAAGGATGTAAGGGTCAGATTTAACCCTGAGTATGTTTTATATTCAGGGTAAGATTTAAAATAAAAACATTCTGAGTAAAATGTGTCCTTTTATACTAGTTAAAATCTCAACAAACTCCAAAATCTTTAATAGTTCATTCATCATTTGCCCAATAACAGCTAGCAAAGAAACAGCCTTTTCAGAATCTTGCAGTTTAGACAAGTGACTTCCCTGGTAGTGTGTATAAAATAACATTTTTACTTATGAGTAATGAGGTATGTAGTTAATTGGCATTTTAAAGCAATTATTATCATTGTCATAGTAAATATACTGACTGAAACTAATAATGAGTTTAATGACTTTGGGTCTAGAAGGCTTGAAAAAGTAAAGGGCAGATACTTATTTTCAAATGTATATTTTGTTTTTATGAACAAATTTTCAGTGACACAAAACTTTAATGCATTTTCTACTTCATAAACTCCTTAGGATGGGAGTGAGGAAATCACCACTCCCTGGGCCATTAGGTTAAACACTCAGTAGGCTATTATACTGTGGTACTTCTACCCATAACAGCATAACTTGAGATGTGCTGGCTAAGTGAGTTCCCATAAAAGCAACCTTATATACTTCTTCTTTCAAGGCAGGAGGAGTCAGAGGTCACATGTGACTACTGAGGACTTAAAATATGGAGAGTTCAAGCTGAACGTGCTATAAGCAGAAAATACAGTCTGGATTTCAAAGACACCAAAAAAGTGTAAAACATCTCATTAACAATTTTTATACATGTTGAAATTATAACATTTAAGACCTACTGGGCTAATAAATATATTTATTAAACTAATCTCACTTGTCTCTTTTGACTCTTAAATGTGGCTACTAGAACATTTATATACCTTAAGTGGCTTGCATTACCTTTCTGCCATGCAGCACAGCTATAAGCAATATTAAAAGGGAATGCATAGGGTAAATAGGGATAGCATTTCTGCTGTACCCTAGCACAGATTCAAATTTGCACTCCATTTCACTGGAATAAGAAATACATTTAGGGATGAATTATAATTTATTATTTGATAAAATGTTTAGATGATCAGGGACAGAAGTGTGTTCACAAATCAAGCTGCTGATAGCAAGTATTTTTATAAACTCATACTTAAATTCTTAGAAAACTGAGTTTGACTAATTTGATTATAGAAAAGCCATTAAACATCATTTACTGGATACCAAAATATCATTTACCAAATTTCACTGAATATAAAATATGTATAATATGTACAGTATACTCATATAATTCTCAAACCAACTCACTTGATAATGTTATTTTCAGAAATGGTTCCTGACTTTTTTAATCCCCAAATGCCCTAAAATGGTGTTTTACTTCCCCTAGGGTGATGGCTCACTACAGCAATAATTGTTCCTTGCTTTATGTTTTCTTGTCGGTTTATTTGAGAGCTCAGATAAAATATTTTACATTTATTGTAAAGGATACCAGCTGTTTGGGATCTTGACCAGGAAACTATTGGGTTTAGTTTTGACGTGTGTGCTGAAACTGAAGCTATAAAGTTCTCTCTATACATGTGTGACTGTAATTCTGAAAAGCCATTGACTCTTACATGAGTGTGAAGTATTTTCCTCCACCTGGAGAGTATTAATAAGTTATTACAACCCATAAACTAAAGGTGTTCTGTTTGGGTTTGTTTATAGTGATAAACAGATACATATAAATCTAATATTCCCCCAAAATTAACAGAAAATTAAAAAAACAGAACTTCTACTTTAAGTGCTAGAGTAAAAGAATATTCTTAAACTGCTAGCTCGGAAATATTTTTATAAAGGCATCCAAGTTTACATAGTTAAGGTGCATTTTTGAACAAATTAGATAAACAACTTTGGTCTAAAAAAGTTTTGTCTTTTCCTTTGGTTTATAATTACAGAGCTTATTATTATTTTTTTTAAGATTTATTTATTTATTTGTTATGGGCGGGGGTCGGGTTGGGGGGCGGGCCACTTCCATTGGTCTTTCATTTCTCTATTTTCATCCGTCTTTGTTCTTCGGCTCCTGCGGGCCTCCCATCGCAGTGGCCTCTGTCGTTGCTGAGCGCCGACTCTGGGCGTATGCACTCCAGAGCACCGGCTCGGTAATTGGACACATCCATTCAGCCGCTCCGTGGCACATGGGATCTTCCCAGGCCAGGGATCGAACTGGTGCCCCTTGCACTGCAAGGCAGTGTCCTTACCCACTAGACCACCAGGAAGCCCCAGAGCTTATTTTTTAATACCAAATTTCACTAGAATAAAGCCATTAAACATCATTTACTGGATACCAAAATATCATTTACCAAATTTCACTGAATATAAAATATGTATAATATGTACAGTATACTCATATAATTCTCAAACCAACTCACTTGATAATGTTATTTTCAGAAATGGTTCCTGACTTTTTTAATCCCCAAATGCCCTAAAATGGTGTTTTACTTCCCCTAGGGTGATGGCTCACTACAGCAATAATTGTTCCTTGCTTTATGTTTTCTTGTCGGTTTATTTGAGAGCTCAGATAAAATATTTTACATTTATTGTAAAGGATACCAGCTGTTTGGGATCTTGACCAGGAAACTATTGGGTTTAGTTTTGACGTGTGTGCTGAAACTGAAGCTATAAAGTTCTCTCTATACATGTGTGACTGTAATTCTGAAAAGCCATTGACTCTTACATGAGTGTGAAGTATTTTCCTCCACCTGGAGAGTATTAATAAGTTATTACAACCCATAAACTAAAGGTGTTCTGTTTGGGTTTGTTTATAGTGATAAACAGATACATATAAATCTAATATTCCCCCAAAATTAACAGAAAATTAAAAAAACAGAACTTCTACTTTAAGTGCTAGAGTAAAAGAATATTCTTAAACTGCTAGCTCGGAAATATTTTTATAAAGGCATCCAAGTTTACATAGTTAAGGTGCATTTTTGAACAAATTAGATAAACAACTTTGGTCTAAAAAAGTTTTGTCTTTTCCTTTGGTTTATAATTACAGAGCTTATTATTATTTTTTTTAAGATTTATTTATTTATTTGTTATGGGCGGGGGTCGGGTTGGGGGGCGGGCCACTTCCATTGGTCTTTCATTTCTCTATTTTCATCCGTCTTTGTTCTTCGGCTCCTGCGGGCCTCCCATCGCAGTGGCCTCTGTCGTTGCTGAGCGCCGACTCTGGGCGTATGCACTCCAGAGCACCGGCTCGGTAATTGGACACATCCATTCAGCCGCTCCGTGGCACATGGGATCTTCCCAGGCCAGGGATCGAACTGGTGCCCCTTGCACTGCAAGGCAGTGTCCTTACCCACTAGACCACCAGGGGAAGCCCCCAGAGCTTATTTTTTTTAAAACAAGACTTGAGTTTGTTTCCTTAGAGAATAATTTAATTTCTTAAATTGCTTTAGGATTATGAAAAACATAAAATAGTCGTTCAATTAAACTGAATCGTCATTCTGACAAACTTTTTTCATAAGTCATTATTTATAGTATATCACTTACTAGTGATTTACAAGTTAATTAAAACATACACATACTATGTATTTGTAATGAGTTCAATTTGCTTGAGGAAAATCGCCAAACCAAAGTGTTTTTTAGGCAGTGGGGGGAGGAAAAAAACCCTTGTCATTAGGAGATGTGTTCCCTACTTTGTCAATGTATTTCTGAGGCAAATCAGCCTCTTGCAACAGAGTAGCCTGAAGTATATTTTGATAAGAGGAGATAACAATATTGATTGCATTGATTTAGAGATGGACTCCACAGTCAATGATAGTTCTAAAAATATTAGGCCACCTGACTCCAGTGATTGCTTTCAACTAGACTAGACTCGAGAGGGAAGACTAAAGGCAAAGAGATTGTTAAGAGTTTTGGCAGGGCTTCCCTGGTGGTCCAGTGTGTAAGGACACCGCCTTGCAGTGCAAGGGGCGCCGGTTTGATCCCTGGCCTGGGAAGATCCCATGTGCCGCGGAGCGGCTGGACTGATGTGTCCGATGACCGAGCGGAAGCTCTGGAGCGCATGCGCCTAGAGCCGATGCTCTGCGACAACAGAGGCCACCACGATGGGAGGCCCACACGGGCCAAAGAACAGAGATGGATGAAACTAGACAAATGAAAGACCAGTGGAAGTGACCCGCCCACCCCCCTCCCTCACCACCCCCGCCTAAATAAATAAATAAATTAATTAAAAAAAAAGAGTTTTGGCAATAATCTAGGTAAGAAATAATGGGGATTTGAACTAAATAAGTGCCAGCGTTAATAGAGAAAAGGAGACACATTTCTGGGTGAACATAATGAGATGTTAGACAAAAAGGACAGGTTATAGAGAAGGAACCACTGTTGCTGGGTGATATCAATGAGCCCTATTTTTAAAACAAGACTTGCCGGGTCTTGTTTCAAGGCAGTGTCCTTACCCACTAGACCACCAGGAAGCCCCAGAGCTTATTTTTAAAACAAGACTTGAGTTTGTTTCCTTAGAGAATAATTTAATTTCTTAAATTGCTTTAGGATTATGAAAAACATAAAATAGTCGTTCAATTAAACTGAATCGTCATTCTGACAAACTTTTTTCATAAGTCATTATTTATAGTATATCACTTACTAGTGATTTACAAGTTAATTAAAACATACACATACTATGTATTTGTAATGAGTTCAATTTGCTTGGGGAAAATCGCCAAACCAAAGTGTTTTTTAGGCAGTTGGGGAGGAAAAAAACCCTTGTCATTAGGAGATGTGTTCCCTACTTTGTCAATGTATTTCTGAGGCAAATCAGCCTCTTGCAACAGAGTAGCCTGAAGTATATTTTGATAAGAGGAGATAACAATATTGATTGCATTGATTTAGAGATGGACTCCACAGTCAATGATAGTTCTAAAAATATTAGGCCACCTGACTCCAGTGATTGCTTTCAACTAGACTAGACTCGAGAGGGAAGACTAAAGGCAAAGAGATTGTTAAGAGTTTTGGCAGGGCTTCCTGGTGGTCCAGTGTGTAAGGACACCGCCTTGCAGTGCAAGGCGCCGGTTTGATCCCTGGCCTGGGAAGATCCCATGTGCAGCGGGCGCTGGACTGATGTGTCCGATGACCGAGCGGAAGCTCTGGAGCGCATGCGCCTAGAGCCGATGCTCTGCGACAACAGAGGCCACCACGATGGGAGGCCCACACGGGCCAAAGAACAGAGATGGATGAAACTAGACAAATGAAAGACCAGTGGAAGTGACCCGCCCACCCCCCTCCCTCACCACCCCCGCCTAAATAAATAAATAAATTAATTAAAAAAAAAGAGTTTTGGCAATAATCTAGGTAAGAAATAATGGGGATTTGAACTAAATAAGTGCCAGCGTTAATAGAGAAAAGGAGACACACTGTGTGCTTGGGTGAACCTATCACATGAGATGTTAGACAGGATGGAAGGGGCTGATAACATGGAGAAAATCTCTACATTAGGTAGCTGGGTGTGATAAATGCAGACTATTTAGACAAGTAGTCAGTAGGAAGCACCCCTGCACATTTATGAGGGAGAGGAGAAGCTCATTTCTGGAAATGGTGCTTATGGCTATTGTGAGGCATTCAGGTAGAAAAAGACAGAAGCCCACAGAAATAAGTAAATATATTTATATCTTAGAACTATTGGTAAGAAGCCCCAGAGAAATATCTGCAATGAAGACATGAGATGGAAGTCATCGGCTCAGAACTGAATGATAAAGTGTAGATAAAGTACCTAGGAAAATGTTGGGGAACCGAAATACTGAGAAAAAGAAATCTTGAGTGTGAGACTGGGAAGACAGTTCGAATTTCAGGAGGGAAACTAGGAGAGGACACAGCCAGAGGAGCCACGAGAAGGAGGAATTTCAAGGAGGAGGAAATGAGCAATGGTGCCAAATGCTTCTGATACTTCCTAAGGCTCTACCACATAATCCGTGACCTCCCTAGAGACAATTCAGTAAAGTGGGCGAAGTATCAAGCAGGATACAAATTGAATGTGGGGTGATAAAAGTAGAGACAGGCACAGTCAGCACTGAACCGTTGAGGTTGTACTTTGACTACACAGGGGGAGATGTGGAAGTCATTAAAGAGGGGTAGGGCTGGGAGGAAGTATGTAGATATGTATCTATGTATGTAGGTGTATATGGATGTATGTGTACATGTATGTATGCATTTAAAACGTTAGGGGGACTTGAATAGATTTATGTCTTAGGAAAAAGAGAAAGAAACAGAAAGTGGTCTTCAAAAACATTTAGAAAAGTGTTTATAAAATATACAACCCTGGGGCTTCCCTGGTGGTCCAGTGGGTAAGGACATCGCCTTGCAGTGCAAGGGACACCGGTTCGATCCCTGGCCTGGGAAGATCCCACGTGCCGCGGAGTGGCTGGACCCATGTGTCCAATTACCGAGCTGGAGCTCTAGAGCGCATGCGCCCAGAGCCGGTGCTCTGCGACAACAGAGGCCACAGTGATGGGAGGCCCACAGGGGCCAAAGAACAAAGATGGATGAAAACAGAGAAATGAAAGACCAATAGAAGTGGCCCGCCTGCTCCCCACCCCTCCCCACCCCACCCCCACCAAAATAAATAAATAAATAAATCTTTAAAAAAAAATATATATATATATATATATATATACACACACACAACCCTAGAAGCAGGACTAGGAGGGCTGGGAAGAAGGGCAGCTGGTGACAATCAGTGGGAAAAGAAACAGCAGATATTAAGGATGCACTCCAGGAGTCTGGTTCCCTGTGTAAATGGTTTATGTTTAAGTAAACCATCGGCTCAGAACTGAATGATAAAGTGTAGATAAAGTACCTAGGAAAATGTTGGGGAACCGAAATACTGAGAAAAGAAATCTTGAGTGTGAGACTGGGAAGACAGTTCGAATTTCAGGAGGGAAACTAGGAGAGGACACAGCCAGAGGAGCCACGAGAAGGAGGAATTTCAAGGAGGAGGAAATGAGCAATGGTGCCAAATGCTTCTGATACTTCCTAAGGCTCTACCACATAATCCGTGACCTCCCTAGAGACAATTCAGTAAAGTGGGCGAAGTATCAAGCAGGATACAAATTGAATGTGGGGTGATAAAAGTAGAGACAGGCACAGTCAGCACTGAACCGTTGAGGTTGTACTTTGACTACACAGGGGGAGATGTGGAAGTCATTAAAGAGGGGTAGGGCTGGGAGGAAGTATGTAGATATGTATCTATGTATGTAGGTGTATATGGATGTATGTGTACATGTATGTATGCATTTAAAACGTTAGGGGGACTTGAATAGATTTATGTCTTAGGAAAAAGAGAAAGAAACAGAAAGTGGTCTTCAAAAACATTTAGAAAAGTGTTTATAAAATATACAACCCTGGGGCTTCCCTGGTGGTCCAGTGGGTAAGGACATCGCCTTGCAGTGCAAGGGACACCGGTTCGATCCCTGGCCTGGGAAGATCCCACGTGCCGCGGAGTGGCTGGACCCATGTGTCCAATTACCGAGCTGGAGCTCTAGAGCGCATGCGCCCAGAGCCGGTGCTCTGCGACAACAGAGGCCACAGTGATGGGAGGCCCACAGGGGCCAAAGAACAAAGATGGATGAAAACAGAGAAATGAAAGACCAATAGAAGTGGCCCGCCTGCTCCCCCCCCCTCCCCACCCCACCCCCACCAAAATAAATAAATAAACAAATCTTAAAAAAAAAAAAAAAATATATATATATATATATATATATATACACACACACAACCCTAGAAGCAGGACTAGGAGGGCTGGGAAGAAGGGCAGCTGGTGACAATCAGTGGGAAAAGAAACAGCAGATATTAAGGATGCACTCCAGGAGTCTGGTTCCCTGTGTAAATGGTTTATGTTTAAGAAACTCACAATAATCTACCTTTCTAACCCAATTTTGCAAATAAGGCAATTCATTAGACAAAAAGGATTCGGGTTTTGTTAAGAGTTTGGAATTTCTCATTTCTACTTCACTGGTTTCTAATCTTTGCTTAAAACAAATAAGGATATTTGATTTTTATTTACTTATGTTCAATATTTTGAGATATTAAAGGCAAATTGTAACTTAATGAAGGCACTCACGATTCGAACAAGCCAGGACAAGGTGGATGTTGCTGTAGAATAATGTGTGTTGTAATGGTAGGGAGGACTCTGATCGTCTTCCCAGGTCTCGTAACGCTCTGCGTAAAACACAGCTCGCTTTGGGTTCAAAGCACCGATCGGCTATAAAAAGAGAAAAAGAAGCATTGTGCTTAGTACAGTCATATTCAATATTCAAAAACTTCTTACCTGCAAATACTTATTGTGAATTCATTTTAACCCCAGGATATAATGTATTATAATTTTACAGAATTTGATATTTGATTTTGATAATCACTACAGTTGCTAAAATTCACTCAAGATGATGATTTATGTATGCAAGGTTTTCCAGGTTTTATTAAAAGTTTCCATAAACTAGATGATCAGAGATGATATAGTTTAAATTGTTAAGGCAAAACTAGCATTTTGGTGGTACTTTGCCTACTTAACCAAGGCCATAACAAACATTCAGCTTGATTATAGGAAATCCAGTGAGGAGACTGTAAAGCAGTTGACTATGTGACAATCATATTGGATAAAACCTTGTTTGAACAGCCTGTTACCCAGAGTGTGAAAGACAACAGTCACACAGATGGAAAATCCCTGCTGGAATGTTAGTCCCATTCTGTTATTTTACAGATGGGGCAAGTATCTTTTTTTATTAAATTCAACTGCAAATCTAAGGATGATGGAAATAATCCAGACAATTCAGATTCCTTGGGGAGCATTATGTTAAGGTCACAAAGTCTTTTCCTATGAATACCACACTACCTACCAAGATGTGAATCCCTACCATCCCTACTGTTAAAGCACATGGTACAATGCTCAGGGTACTATGTATATATATATATATATATATATATATATATATATATATATATATATACATTTTTTTCCAACAAAGCATATGTTAGTTGTATCATTGTTTCAAACTTCCTAGCACACTTAATCACCAAGATTTTCTAGCACATAGTCCTCACAATTTCAAATAGCAAATGGCTTTAGCTTAAGTTTTTGTCCTATTTTGACTTAATGGCATATGGGATCCATTCATATAAAACCTAATAGCTACATGAATTTGTTTTAGGTTACATACTGTAAAAAATAAAAGTTTCTCTAGAAAACAAAAGATGAATAGTAAATCAAATATATAATTCTTTTATTTCAAAATTTAATATTACACTATAATCCACAACAAAAATATTTAGTCTTCATATGTGCTGTAGTTGTAATGGTAGGGAGGACTCTGATCGTCTTCCCAGGTCTCGTAACGCTCTCGTAAAACACAGCTCGCTTTGGGTTCAAAGCACCGATCGGCTATAAAAAGAGAAAAAGAAGCATTGTGCTTAGTACAGTCATATTCAATATTCAAAAACTTCTTACCTGCAAATACTTATTGTGAATTCATTTTAACCCCAGGATATAATGTATTATAATTTTACAGAATTTGATATTTGATTTTGATAATCACTACAGTTGCTAAAATTCACTCAAGATGATGATTTATGTATGCAAGGTTTTCCAGGTTTTATTAAAAGTTTCCATAAACTAGATGATCAGAGATGATATAGTTTAAATTGTTAAGGCAAAACTAGCATTTTGGTGGTACTTTGCCTACTTAACCAAGGCCATAACAAACATTCAGCTTGATTATAGGAAATCCAGTGAGGAGACTGTAAAGCAGTTGACTATGTGACAATCATATTGGATAAAACCTTGTTTGAACAGCCTGTTACCCAGAGTGTGAAAGACAACAGTCACACAGATGGAAAATCCCTGCTGGAATGTTAGTCCCATTCTGTTATTTTACAGATGGGGCAAGTATCTTTTTTTATTAAATTCAACTGCAAATCTAAGGATGATGGAAATAATCCAGACAATTCAGATTCCTTGGGGAGCATTATGTTAAGGTCACAAAGTCTTTTCCTATGAATACCACACTACCTACCAAGATGTGAATCCCTACCATCCCTACTGTTAAAGCACATGGTACAATGCTCAGGGTACTATGTATATATATATATATATATATATATATATATATATATATATATATATACATTTTTTTTTCCAACAAAGCATATGTTAGTTGTATCATTGTTTCAAACTTCCTAGCACACTTAATCACCAAGATTTTCTAGCACATAGTCCTCACAATTTCAAATAGCAAATGGCTTTAGCTTAAGTTTTTGTCCTATTTTGACTTAATGGCATATGGGATCCATTCATATAAAACCTAATAGCTACATGAATTTGTTTTAGGTTACATACTGTAAAAAATAAAAGTTTCTCTAGAAAACAAAAGATGAATAGTAAATCAAATATATAATTCTTTTATTTCAAAATTTAATATTACTAGTTAGCTATGAAATTCCCCCTAAGGCTTAATTTTAACAAGAGAAGTACTAGAAAATTAGTGCTTCAATGGGAGACAAATAATGTTACACCAGAGAGAAGGATTCATTAATAAACTGCTTGTAAGCTTTTCCTTTTGGTCCTGGAGGACTAATTCGAACAATACAATGATGTCAGCAGTTAAAAGTCTGTTCGAATTTCCATGATAAACTCTTTATCCTGAATATTAAAATCATTTATAAATTGTGTTATTTTTCCTTAAAACTTAATTACAACTTAACAAAGACCAAGTAATTTAATTATTTAACTTCTTAAAACTTTGGTTTAAATACATTTTTTAAGTATTCTAAGGCTTAAACCTTCTTCTGTGTTAAACGTTACTGGCTATATCTCAAAAGATTTTTACTTGGATACAGAAAACCACTGTAACAGTATTTAAAATAAATAGCTAATTTTTGGAAAAAAGTGTGCATGTGTGCTCAGCTGCTCAGTCGTGTCTGACTCTGGGATCCCGTGGACTGTAGCCCGCCAGGCTCCTCTGTTCACAGGATTTTCTAGGCAAGAATACTGGAGTAGGCTGCCATTTCTGCCTCCAGGGGTTCTTCCTGATCCAGGAATTGAACCCCCGTCTCTTGTGTCTCCCTCGCTGGCAAGTGTATTCTTTACCACTGAGCCACATAATTACTACAATAAAATTAATGTTGAGGTGTTAGTAATCGATACAGTAAGTCATTCATTTAAACCGCCTACATATTTTATGGGATCATCAGGTGGAACAGTGGTAAAGAATCTGCCTGTCAATGCAGGAGACGTTGGTCAAATCTCTGGATCAGGAAGATTCCCTGGAGGAGGAAATGGCAACCCACTTAAGTACTCTTGCCTGAAGAATTCCATGGACAGAGGAGCCTGGAGGGCCACAGTCCACGGGGTTGCAGAGTCCAATACAACTGAGCACGCATGCACGTATTTTACACTTTTATGATAAAAATTATTTACTTAGCAGATACCTGGTTTTCTAACTCAATATTATAAGTATATTTTTTCAGAGCAAAATTTTTATAAGTTCATAGATCTTTCAGCATATGGTCTTCTAAACAAAAGCTACATGAATTTGTTTTAGGTTACATACTGTAAAAAATAAAAGTTTCTCTAGAAAACAAAAGATGAATAGTAAATCAAATATATAATTCTTTTATTTCAAAATTTAATATTACTAGTTAGCTATGAAATTCCCCCTAAGGCTTAATTTTAACAAGAGAAGTACTAGAAAATTAGTGCTTCAATGGGAGACAAATAATGTTACACCAGAGAGAAGGATTCATTAATAAACTGCTTGTAAGCTTTTCCTTTTGGTCCTGGAGGACTAATTCGAACAATACAATGATGTCAGCAGTTAAAAGTCTGTTCGAATTTCCATGATAAACTCTTTATCCTGAATATTAAAATCATTTATAAATTGTGTTATTTTTCCTTAAAACTTAATTACAACTTAACAAAGACCAAGTAATTTAATTATTTAACTTCTTAAAACTTTGGTTTAAATACATTTTTTAAGTATTCTAAGGCTTAAACCTTCTTCTGTGTTAAACGTTACTGGCTATATCTCAAAAGATTTTTACTTGGATACAGAAAACCACTGTAACAGTATTTAAAATAAATAGCTAATTTTTGGAAAAAAGTGTGCATGTGTGCTCAGCTGCTCAGTCGTGTCTGACTCTGGGATCCCGTGGACTGTAGCCCGCCAGGCTCCTCTGTTCACAGGATTTTCTAGGCAAGAATACTGGAGTAGGCTGCCATTTCTGCCTCCAGGGGTTCTTCCTGATCCAGGAATTGAACCCCCGTCTCTTGTGTCTCCCTCGCTGGCAAGTGTATTCTTTACCACTGAGCCACATAATTACTACAATAAAATTAATGTTGAGGTG
The DNA here is from genome assembly GCA_022376925.1 of Tragulus kanchil. Lineage (NCBI taxonomy): Eukaryota > Metazoa > Chordata > Mammalia > Artiodactyla > Tragulidae > Tragulus > Tragulus kanchil. The sequence goes on along the minus strand of JAIOJX010000003.1, from coordinate 66,090,822 downwards.
TTAGTAATCGATACAGTAAGTCATTCATTTAAACCGGCCTACATATTTTATGGGATCATCAGGTGGAACAGTGGTAAAGAATCTGCCTGTCAATGCAGGAGACGTTGGTCAAATCTCTGGATCAGGAAGATTCCCTGGAGGAGGAAATGGCAACCCACTTAAGTACTCTTGCCTGAAGAATTCCATGGACAGAGGAGCCTGGAGGGCCACAGTCCACGGGGTTGCAGAGTCCAATACAACTGAGCACGCATGCACGTATTTTACACTTTTATTATAAAAATTATTTACTTAGCAGATACCTGTTTTTCTAACTCAATATTATAAGTATATTTTTTCAGAGCATTTAAAATGTTGAGTACTTTACTCTATCTTATGTATGTTCATAGATCTTTCACACGCATAAAATGTCTGTGCAATCCCTCAGGACTGACCTTACCTGATCCTTTTTGTTCTGCAAGACCTCACAAAACCAAAACCTCAAAAAGGGCCTCGTGGCCCTTTTTCTAATCTTTTCCAGGCTTCTCTTTAACTACTGGAAAAGGGATAAAATAAATATTTACACTCTTTATTTTATTCAAGTTCCATCAAAGTCATTTTATTGGAGTGTTTTACAGAATAATATGTTGCCCTGTATTAAAGCCTATATATATAACTTAAAATAGATGTCTAATTTTGAATTTTCACCTGATGCATTTAGAAATAAAATTTATAAGACAAATATAAAAAGTTTGGCTTGTACTTATTATTTTTCTTTTACTTCAGTCCAGAAATAATACTTAATTCAAAGGAAAAATGCTTCAAAATATATCTGAAACTCTGTTTCAAAAATCAGAGTTTTATCACAGATGACATATTTTCTTATGGGATCCAAATAGGCACAATTATCCATCTCTCTCTCTCTCCCTCCCTATCCATCTATCTAGCCTGCCTACCAAACCACCTACCTACCTACTTACCTACCTACCTACCAATCAATTATTCACCTACCTATGTGTACATTCGTTCTCAGTTACTCAGATGTGTCTTACTCTTTGTGACACCACAGACTAGCCTGCAAGGCTCCTCTGTCCATGGAATTTTCCATGCAAGAATACTGGAGCAGATTGCCATTTCCTACTCCAGAGGATAATCTTAACCCAGGGACTGAGCCTGTGTCTCCGTTGTCCCCTGCCATCAGCAGATGGATTCTTTACCACTGCACCATGTGGGGAGTCCATACAACTACCTACTTAACCTCTGCATAAAGTGATAAGGTTGTAAGTTTGTTATCCTTATATATATATATAAATATATTTTATATATATATATATATTTTAAATTTTGGCCTCTTTCATGGGTTCATTTATTTATTTATTTTCATCCACCTTTATTCTTTTGTTATCCTTTTAAAAATTGGGCAAATAATGCGATGTCAACACCACATGGATTTAGTAAATAAATAAGGTAGAATTCTGCTTAAAAATTTAAAACTATGGCTTCCCTGGTGGCCCAGTGGGTGGAAAGTCTACCTTGCAATGCAGGGGGCACTGGTTCGACCCCTGGCCCAGGAAGATCCCAAGTGCCGTGGCATGGCTGGACTGGTGTGTCCAATTAAGAGGCAGTGTGGGGCTTCCCCTGGTGGTCCAGTGGGTAAGGACACCGCCTTGCAGTGCAAGGGCCGCCGGTTCGAGCCCTGGCCTGGGAAGATCCCACGTGCCGCGGAGCGGCTGGACCCATGTGTCCAATCACCGAGCCGGAGCTCTGGAGCGCATACGCCCAGAGCCGGCGCTCTGCAATGACAGACGCCACCGCAATGGGAGGCCCACAGGAGCCGGAGAACAAAGACGGATGAAAATAGAGAAATGAAAGACCAATGGAAGTGGCCCGCCCCCTCCCCTCCCTCCCCAACCCGACCCCCACCCAAAATAAATAAATAAATAAATCTTAAAAAAAAAAAAAAAAAGAGGCAGTGTGCTGGAGCACATGTGCCCAGAGCCAGTGCTGTGCAAGAGAGAGGCCACTGCAATGGGAGGCCCACACAGGACAAAGAATAAAGATGGATGAAAATAAATAAATAAAAACCAATAAAAGAGGCCAAAATTTTAAAAATAAATTTAAAAGTAGACTTAATTAAATTTACACATTTATTTTACAATCTTTTTTCAATTTTTATCGTAACTACCATAATCAGTTTCATTCTCTCTCAAACAGTAGGCATTTAGACACAGATACTCTGGACTTTTTAGGGGTTCCCATATGAAATTTATAACTGAATGTCTACAGCTTGCTATTAGATTTGCTCTTCTGTCCTTGTGATTGTGTATGTCACAAGTTGACACTTAACATGTTGTAGAAAATGACGTTATACGATCCAAAACTTTATATTTTAAAGTGGATTTACGCTGATTTTCTGTTACTTGTAACCAAAGATCTGAAGTACACTGACAAATCTTAAAATGTCAAAGAAAAATTATTTTTATTCATCATATTGTCAAAAGTTAAGTTTCACAGTACTCACTGTTGGCCAGGGTGTAAGAAAACATGATATATCATTATACAGTAGAAATATAACTGGTATACATTTCTTGTGGGGAAAACTGGTAATGTTTTTAAAACTACTCACAGTTTTTAGATCTAGTAATTCTACTCTGAGGAATTTACAATATGGGAAGAATAAGATACAGGGGCACTTTTCACAGAATTGCCTGAAATGGCAAAAAGCAAACAAAACTAGAAGTAGAATATCCAATTAAGGATCAGTTAGATGATGACACATCCCCGTTACTGTGTGTGAGGCAGGAGATCAAAAAAGGCTGATTAGAAAAAACTTCCAGTATAAATTAATTCAATAAATACTGCGTGCCTGCTATGTGTCAGAAATCATGCTTGATCCTAAAATAAGATAGACAAGGTCACTGTCCCCATGAAGTCTGCGTTTAAGTGTTGGTGTGCACCTGTGCACTGAAGAGAACGCACGTGCATGTGCGTGTGTGTTTCTGTCTGTCTGTAGAGACAGATACAGACACGATCGAACTGAACAGTCTGGTAAATGAGAAACACTGTCAGCGATCAGCGCTTGACTGAGAATGGAAACAGATGAATAGAAGAGCAGCGAGTGTGTGGATAGGGAGGACATCGCCGAAGAACTTGGAGCAGAGACATGAATGGCCAGAAGACAATCGTTAAAAATCCTGGAGTGAGAGAAATCAAGGCAGAGGAAGAGCCAGCGCAAAGACTCAAAGCAGGGCCTGACCACGCATTCAGGGAACAGACAGAAAAGTAGTGAGACTGAAGCAGAGTGGACGAGAGGAGGAGCTATAAGATGAGGCGAGAAGGTCAGCAGTGGCATATCCTGAGGCTTTGTAGACCACAGTGAGGAAACGCATTTTATGGTGAGTGCAGTGGAAAGTCACTCACTGGAGTTAAGCAGGAGAGAAATATGATCTGAGTTAAGCTTTAGAAAGGTACCTCCAACGGTTCTGTGGAGAATGGACTAGAGATAATGTAAATTATCAGGACTAGTAATAGAATGGAAAAATGGCCAATTGTAAGAACAGCATCATTTGGCATAATCAATGTTTCTCTAAAAATCCTACGTATACATGCGATATATTCTCGCTTAAATATTCAGAGAAAAATTTTCAAACACTATACATGAAACTGTTAACAGTAGTTGCTTCAGACAGTACTATTAGTGAAAATTTTTAGTTTTCAGTCACTTTTTTTACTATTGGTTATGACTTTGGTTTATCCCATGTACAGAATTTTAGATGGCTTTTTAAATTATATGACTCGCGGTAGTGGATATATGTGAAAGCCACACTCCCAATTCCTCCCTCCCTCCTCCTTCCCCTGGGTCCACATGTCCTCTACATCTGTATCTATATTTCAGCCCTGCAACTAGGTTCCATGTATAAAATAGCTACTGGGAAGCTACTGTAGAGCCTTCCAGGTGACACTAATGACAAAGAACTCACCTGCCAATGCAGGAAACATAAGAGACATAGGTTCAATCCCTGGGTAGGGAAGATCCCCTGGAGGAGGGCATGGCAACCCACTTCAGTATTCTTGCCTACAGAACCCCATGGACAGAGGAGCCTGGTGGACTACAGTCCATAGGATCACAAAGAGTCAAAAAAAGACTTAAGGGACTTAGCACACAGGCACGGGAATCTATTATAAAGCACACGGAGTCAGCACAACGCTCTATTATTACCTAGAGGGTGGGATGGGGTAGAGTCGGAAGGAGGTTCAAGAGGAAAGGATATATGTATATATAGTTTATTTACTTTGCTGTACATTAGAAACTAACATGACATTGTAAAGCAATTATGCTCCAGTAAAAATTAATTATATGACCCAGGAATATCTTTCAAAGGTAAACATTTTAATTTTCATAAATTTTAATGAATGATAGTGACTTTTTATATTCTTAGCAAACAATAAAGATTATATATTTCCAAATATAAATTCCTGTACTTTGTAGACCACAGTGAGGAAACGCATTTTATGGTGAGTGCAGTGGAAAGTCACTCACTGGAGTTAAGCAGGAGAGAAATATGATCTGAGTTAAGCTTTAGAAAGGTACCTCCAACGGTTCTGTGGAGAATGGACTAGAGATAATGTAAATTATCAGGACTAGTAATAGAATGGAAAAATGGCCAATTGTAAGAACAGCATCATTTGGCATAATCAATGTTTCTCTAAAAATCCTACGTATACATGCGATATATTCTCGCTTAAATATTCAGAGAAAAATTTTCAAACACTATACATGAAACTGTTAACAGTAGTTGCTTCAGACAGTACTATTAGTGAAAATTTTTAGTTTTCAGTCACTTTTTTTACTATTGGTTATGACTTTGGTTTATCCCATGTACAGAATTTTAGATGGCTTTTTAAATTATATGACTCGCGGTAGTGGATATATGTGAAAGCCACACTCCCAATTCCTCCCTCCCTCCTCCTTCCCCTGGGTCCACATGTCCTCTACATCTGTATCTATATTTCAGCCCTGCAACTAGGTTCCATGTATAAAATAGCTACTGGGAAGCTACTGTAGAGCCTTCCAGGTGACACTAATGACAAAGAACTCACCTGCCAATGCAGGAAACATAAGAGACATAGGTTCAATCCCTGGGTAGGGAAGATCCCCTGGAGGAGGGCATGGCAACCCACTTCAGTATTCTTGCCTACAGAACCCCATGGACAGAGGAGCCTGGTGGACTACAGTCCATAGGATCACAAAGAGTCAAAAAAAGACTTAAGGGACTTAGCACACAGGCACGGGAATCTATTATAAAGCACACGGAGTCAGCACAACGCTCTATTATTACCTAGAGGGGTGGGATGGGGGTAGAGTCGGAAGGAGGTTCAAGAGGGAAAGGATATATGTATATATAGTTTATTTACTTTGCTGTACATTAGAAACTAACATGACATTGTAAAGCAATTATGCTCCAGTAAAAAAATTAATTATATGACCCAGGAATATCTTTCAAAGGTAAACATTTTAATTTTCATAAATTTTAATGAATGATAGTGACTTTTTTATATTTTCGTTAGCAAACAATAAAGATTATATATTTCCAAATATAAATTCCTGTTATGTCTTCCCCAATATTTGAATCTCCTTATGTCAGAACTTTACTAGTTAAAACAAGTTAAACAACAACATGAGGTAAGATTCTATAGGAGAGCCAGAATTGTTTCTTCAATAAGTCACTATTATGAAAAAAAAAAGGTAGTGGCTAGGGACTATTCTAACTTAAGAGACACGTAAGAGACCTTCGCATCAAACATACTATGTGGCCCTGGCCCTTAAGCCCATGGGACTTAAAAGTTTTTCTGCAGCAAGGAAACCATTGACAAAATGAAAACATAGCCTATTGAATGGGAGAAATCATTTGCAAATGGCTCAGAAGGTAAAGAGTCCGCCTACAATGCAGGAGATCTGGGTTTGATCTCTTGGTGGGAAAGATCCCTCCCTGGAGAAGGGAATGGAAACACATCCCAGTATTCGTTCCTGGAGAATTCTGTGGACAGAGGAACCTGGCGCGCTACAGTCTATGCGATCACAAAGAGTCGGACGCGACTGAGTGACTAACACTTTCACCTGTATGATTGACTAGAGGTTAATACTCAACATACACAAAAAGCCCATATAATTCAAATCAAAACAAATAAACAATGTAATTTTTTTAAAAATGGGCAGAAGACCAGCATAGACATTTCCCCCCAAAACACATACAAGTGGCCAATAGTCACACGAAAAGACGAGAGAGAAATACAAATCAAAACCACAATGAGGGCTTCCCCTGGTGGTCCAGTGGGTAAGGACGCCGCCTTACAGTGCAAGGGGCGCCGGTTCGATCCCTGGCCTGGGAAGATCCCACATGCCGCAGAGCGGCTGAACCGATGTGTCCAATTACCGAGCTGGAGCTCTGGAGCGGATGCGTCCAGAGCCGGTGCTCTGTGACAACAGAGGCCACTGCGATGGGAGGCCCACAGGAGCCAAAGAACAAAAGATGGATGAAAATAGAGAAATGAAAGACCAATAGAAGTGGCCCAGGGGCTTCCCCTGGTGGTCCAGTGGGTAAGGACACCGCCTTACAGTGCAAGGGGCGCCGGTTCGATCCCTGGCCTGGGAAGATCCCACATGCCGCAGAGCGGCTGAACCGATGTGTCCAATTACCGAGCTGGAGCTCTGGAGCGGATGCGTCCAGAGCCGGTGCTCTGTGACAACAGAGGCCACTGCGATGGGAGGCCCACAGGAGCCAAAGAACAAAAGATGGATGAAAATAGAGAAATGAAAGACCAATAGAAGTGGCCCAGGGGCTTCCCCTGGTGGTCCAGTGGGTAAGGACACCGCCTTGCAGTGCAAGGGGCGCCGGTTTGATCCCTGGCCTGGGAAGACCCCACGTGCCGCGGAGCGGCTGGACTGATGTGTCCAATCAGCGAGCCGGAGCTCTGGAGCGCATGCGCCCAGAGCCGGCTCTCTGCGACAAGAGACACCACCGCGATGGGAGGCCCACAGGAGCCAAAGAACAAAGACGGATGAAAACAGAGAAATGAAAGACCAATAGAAGTGGCCCACCCGCTCCCTTCCCTCCCCAACCCAACCCCCGCCCTAAATAAATAAATCTTAAAAAAAAAAAAAAAAAAAAAAAAACACAATGAGGTATCACCTCACAGCTGTCAAAGGGGGTCATCAAAAAGACCACACATGGAGCTTCCCGGGTGGTCCAGTCCAAGGAGCACCAGTTTGATCCCTGGTCTGGGAAGATCCCACATGCCGAGGAACAGCGGGGCTGGTGTGTTCAATTACAAGTCAGCGCTCTGGAGCACATATGCCCAGAGCCAGTGCTCTGCAGTGAGAGAGGTCACTGCGATGGGAGGCCTACACAGGCCAAAGAATAAAGATGGCTGAAAAATAAGTCATGCCTTACAGGCAAAAAAAACTCTATGGAAAAAAAAAGACCACACATAATAAATGTTGGCGATGATGTGGAGGAAAGGGAAGCCTTGCACAGAGCTGGTGGGAATGTAAATTGGTACAGCCACTATGGAAAAAAGTATGAAGATTCCTCAGAAAACTAAGAATAGAACTAGCACTGTGTTTTTGCTGAGTCGTTTCAGTTGTGTCTGACTCTTTGCAACCCTAGCCCTCTAGGCTCCTCTGTCCATATGATTCTCCACACAAGAATACTGGAGTGAGCTGCCATGTCTTCCTCTAGGAGATCTTCCCGATCGAGGAACTGAACCCTTGTCTCTTATGTCTTCTGCACTGGCAGGTGGGTTCTTTACCACTAGTACCACCTGGGAAGCCTCAGAACTAATATGTGCTCTAGCAATTCTACTCTTGGCTATATATTTTAACAAAAGGAAAACACTAATTTAAAAAGATGCATGCATCCTAATGTTGATAGCAACATTATTTACAATAGCCAAGACATGGAAGCAATGAAAGTGTGTATCGACAGATCAATGGATAAAGAGAATGTGACACAGACACACACACACACACACACAACAGAATACTACCCAGCCATAAAAATAATGCAAATTTTGTCATTTGCAATAACATGGATGAACCTGGAGGGTATTATGCTTAGTGAAGCAAGTTAGACATAAAAAGACAAATATTGTATACTATCACTTATATGTGGAATCTAAAAAAATAAAACAAACACATGGTTATAACAACAGAAACAGACTGATAAAAAACCAGTAAGTGGTTATCAGTCAGGAGAGGGAGTGGGGGCAAGTTAAGAGTAGGCAGAGGTACACGGCTATCATTAACAAAATAAGCTATAAGGATGTATTTCACAGCAAAGAATAGATAGCCAGTATTTTATAATAACTTTAAATGGAATATAATCTATAGAAATTTTGAATCACTTTTGTACCTCTGCAACTAATATGATAGTGTGTATGAACCATCCTTCATTTAAAAAGGGATAAAAAAAAATAAATTGCTTATTTCCCCTCCCCAAATCACTGTGTGGTCCTTGACTGAATCCTGCCTTGAACAAACCAATTTTTAGACATGTAGTAGGTAACTGGAAAAACCTGATTATGATCACAGTGCTAGATAATATTAGGAGAATTATCAGAAGTTTTGTTAGGTGTGAGACAGTATTCTGGTTCTGGAGGAAAATGTATTTTTCATACCAAAGTAATTAGAGATAAAGTATGATGTCTTTAGTTTACCTTTAAGTACTTCAGTAAAGCAAAAAAAAAAGCTAAAATGTTAATAACTGTAACATCTAGGTTTTGAATAAGTGGGTATTAATTATTGTTGGTGCTTTTCTTTTGGAAAAAATTATAATGAAAAGTCAAAATAAAAATGGAATGCATAAACAAAGAAAAATCTTTCAAATTAAAACATATGGTGCTTATGTTTTAAGTTGTTCTTATCGATAAGAATGCTTTTAATTTGGAAATTTGCATTTGTAAAATGTGTGAAAACTTTGTTCTCTTAACTAGATCAAATCTCCCCTTTGCAATTTTATGCACACTGTTAATTTGTTCCAAATGGCCTCTTACCATCAGGTGAGCTTCAGCTAATCACAACACCATTTCTACATACATTCTTAAGAAATGGAGCCTGAAGTAGTGAAGCATTAATAAAAGGAAGTGTTAGGAATTATACATTTTTGTTGGCTTTACCTGAGTGTATTTCTTTTAATACTTTTTCATAAGGTGAATAAACACAATTAAGTATATTATGAGAAGGATAAACGTTGAGCCCAAAGTTGCAATTTGATGAGCAAAATTTATAAGCACCTTAGTGGGTATGTCAGTTTCACTTGGGAACAGAATCTCTAAAGAGAGACAGGGGCTCACTCCAGGCATTTGTTATTTTTGTTGCCTTCTCTGCTTATAGTTGACATGACCGTTCTAGCATTTAGGAAAGGTGCAGGGCATCTAGGAAATAACTTATTCAATAGTTCTTTTTTTAAAAAAATATATTCTACCTAACCATTGTGGAGAAATCACAGGTAATGAATGGGAAGGACACACAACTAGTGCAGTTGCTCACAGAGTTATGGAGGCAAAATGAGAAAATCTGCGTACACTGCTTTAGCACAATGTCTGGCTCCTAATAATATGTGTCAAACGTTGGCTGTTACCGTTATCCCAGAATATCTTAGTGAAAAGTAATCATTTTTACATAAAAACAATGGAGGGTTAAATAAAATATCTTAAATCATCATGTGTCAGTTCTAAAAGCTTTCAAAGTGCTAAGCAGTAGGATGATGATGTGCCTATAAATTACTTTCAAGATCATCACTACTGAAATATTTGGTTTCAGCTGAGAGGCCAGGTTAAAGGAGACCAATTCTGGCCTACTTTTGCCATAGTGATGCTATATTTTAGATGTGACACGGAGCAGCTGAAATAAAAGCACATAGAACCTACACTAGAAATGTGCTTCAGTTGTTTCTAGTTCCTTTTTTATCAGCTTGCATTTTTAAAAGTAGGACAGGCTGTAGTATTTTCATCCCTTTATCTCCCTTTCTAAAAGTTGGAAATTTGCATTTGTAAAATGTGTGAAAACTTTGTTCTCTTAACTAGATCAAATCTCCCCTTTGCAATTTTATGCACACTGTTAATTTGTTCCAAATGGCCTCTTACCATCAGGTGAGCTTCAGCTAATCACAACACCATTTCTACATACATTCTTAAGAAATGGAGCCTGAAGTAGTGAAGCATTAATAAAAGGAAGTGTTAGGAATTATACATTTTTGTTGGCTTTACCTGAGTGTATTTCTTTTAATACTTTTTCATAAGGTGAATAAACACAATTAAGTATATTATGAGAAGGATAAACGTTGAGCCCAAAGTTGCAATTTGATGAGCAAAATTTATAAGCACCTTAGTGGGTATGTCAGTTTCACTTGGGAACAGAATCTCTAAAGAGAGACAGGGGCTCACTCCAGGCATTTGTTATTTTTGTTGCCTTCTCTGCTTATAGTTGACATGACCGTTCTAGCATTTAGGAAAGGTGCAGGGCATCTAGGAAATAACTTATTCAATAGTTCTTTTTTTAAAAAAATATATTCTACCTAACCATTGTGGAGAAATCACAGGTAATGAATGGGAAGGACACACAACTAGTGCAGTTGCTCACAGAGTTATGGAGGCAAAATGAGAAAATCTGCGTACACTGCTTTAGCACAATGTCTGGCTCCTAATAATATGTGTCAAACGTTGGCTGTTACCGTTATCCCAGAATATCTTAGTGAAAAGTAATCATTTTTACATAAAAACAATGGAGGGTTAAATAAAATATCTTAAATCATCATGTGTCAGTTCTAAAAGCTTTCAAAGTGCTAAGCAGTAGGATGATGATGTGCCTATAAATTACTTTCAAGATCATCACTACTGAAATATTTGGTTTCAGCTGAGAGGCCAGGTTAAAGGAGACCAATTCTGGCCTACTTTTGCCATAGTGATGCTATATTTTAGATGTGACACGGAGCAGCTGAAATAAAAGCACATAGAACCTACACTAGAAATGTGCTTCAGTTGTTTCTAGTTCCTTTTTTATCAGCTTGCATTTTTAAAAGTAGGACAGGCTGTAGTATTTTCATCCCTTTATCTCCCTTTCTAAAAGGGTAGGACACTTGGCTAAATGGGAAGACACAAGAAAAGAGGCTAAGCAGACATTCGCATAGCAGACAAACCAGGACTGGGCTGGGACTTCTGTGTTAAATCATTAAAACTCCTGGTCACCCTCTATGCGTCTCCAACAAACAACAGCTGTGAAGAAAACAAACCAAAATCATCTCACTATTTCTGGGTGTGTGCATGCACACTAAATTACTTTAGTTGTGTCCAAATATTTGGGACCCTATGGATTGTGGCCCGCCAGGCTCCTCTGTCCATGGAATTCTCCAGGCAAGAATACTGGAGTGGGTTGTCATGCTCTTCTCTTCCCTGGATCTTCCAGATGCAGGGACCGAACCCAAGCCTTCTGTACTGGCAGGCGGGTCACTAGCGTCACCTGGAAAGCCCAAAACAGTTTCCAGATTTTGCCAATTCCTATCTTGTTTTGAAATAGTACTTATTCTTCAGCACTGCAATAGAACCCAGTCTGAAAAAAAAAAAAAAAATTCAAACTGGGTTCTATGTTAAAGCAGACTTCAACATATATTTAGAAAAAATTTCATTATTTAGCAGTAGGCTCTTTGGGGCTGATGGTATATAAGTTTACACTTTCATATTTTTGTCTTCTACCCAGTTTAATATGATCATAGTTAGCTACTAATACCTTTAGTTATGCCCATTCTTCATGTTTTGTCATTGAAACTTGAGCATTAGGTAAATTACATGCTAAAGCAAATAAAACTAACTTCATTTTAGATATTGTTGATTTGTAATGAGAAAGAAAGACAAAATGACTGCAGAAACTTGTACCACACTGCCCAGCTAAGCACTCCCTATGCTAACAAGGTAAACCCTTTTCTACGTGAGATGTAGGCGTTTGGCAGTATCAAGGGTGGGTGGTCGAGAGTGTTCACACTTCAGTGCACCCATTTGCATTATCACATTTCTAAGCCTCGAGGCATTATCACTTCCTTTTTTAAGTGGCATAATAATTTGGGAAAATGGTTATGCTCATCATCATCTGTCAGTCAAACAACTGTGTTAACAAAACATATTTTTTCCACACAATGAATGGGTGCGTGTGTGTGTGTGTGCGCATGTGTGTATGTGTGTGTGATGCCCTGTGCTCATGTCAATATCAGTAAGATTCGGCTCTGTGATGAAACTATTTCGTTTATCAGAGGGCTTGACTGGGAAACAGGAAAATTCCATTTACACTTTAATGAGCAAGGGGCCGTGCTTCATGTCAAAGTCACGTAACCACGGTAATTTCAGAGTCAAGTTCATATGTGTGTATGTAAATAGCTGAAACGGTGGCATAGATCATGTCTTAAGACACATGTCGCCACAAAGTCACATCTCCATGAGGCCAATCTGTATAAATGTGGAGAAAAATATCTACATTTGGTGTTGGCTGAGTACTGAAAAGGTAATTCAATGATGGATTGTTTCATTAGCTGGCCATCATGTCAGGCAAAACATATGAACTCTAACCTGTACATGTAATGAATAAAACTTGAACCTGTGATGTTTAGTCAGATGAGGGGGTCTAATAAGTTTTACAGATAAGGAACTTTCATTGTTCCTGTGCTCTTCAATTGTTAAGTGGGCAAAGGAAGAGTAAGACTATTATAAATACAATACAATATTTCATTTAAATAAATGTGTGTGTGTGTGTTTATCTGACTCTTTTTGACCCCACGGATGTGTATCTCAAGTTTAAATAAACATTTAACTTCAGTGATTTGATGTTTAAGGTTTTTGTTAACTTGGTAATTTAAAGAGATGAACAAAAGTCATTTATTGCGTACAAAATGTTTTGCATTTTTTTTTAAGATTTATTTATTTATTTATTTTGGGCGGGGGTCGGGTTGGGGAGGGAGGGGTGCGGGCGGGCCACTTCTATTGGTCTTTCATTTCTCTATTTTCATCCGTCTTTGTTCTTTGGCTCCTGTGGGCCTTCCATCGCGGTGGTGTCTGTCTCTGCAGAGCACCGGCTCTGGGCGAATGCGCTCCAGAGCTCCGGCTCGGTGATTGGACACATCAGTCCAGCCGCTCCGCAGCATGTGGGATCTTCACAGGCCAGGGATCGAACCGGCGCCCCTTGCACTGCAAGGCGGTGTCCTTATCCACTGGACCACCAGGGGAAGCCCAATATTTTGCATTTTATTAAAAGTTATTGCCTTTGATTTTATCAAAATAAAATTAAATTGATCTTTTTCACTTGATTGTTTTCAATCACACCAAAGATGGTGAACTCTCAACTGAGAATTATAGACCTTTGTTTTTTTAATTCCTAGTCACTAAACACCACTGTGTACTGGGTATTATAGTGAATACCTTACCTACATTAGTGCATTTAACTTTCAACAGCGCTATGTGAATGCTATTGTGTTCATGCTACAGAAGAGGAAATAGAAGTTCAGAGAGCTAAGGAAGCAAGTATAAGTCTACACAGCAGGTGAGAGAGTTACATTTGAACAGAGCTTAGATTCTTCCCATGTTCTGTTTAGGATCTCTCCTTTTTCTTCTCTCAATTTTAATACTGATACACATAAACAAAAGTGGAAAAGGTGTGGTAATTCCAGGCTTAGCCTTTCCTAGTAGCCAACGTGGAGAAAAGAAACCTCCAGGATTCCTGCCCTCTGTAACTGAGAGCTATGTGCTTGCTGAAGCCAACTTTGAGAAGAGTAAGAAAGTTCCTGATTGCCATCTTGCTCACGACATCAAAGCCCCAGGGAAGGTAGGTCTGGGGCAGAGCCATTATTTTTATTTACTTGCTCATTTTGTTCTTGTCTGCATCCTAGAAAAATATTGTTATGGATTGTTCCAATGTGGTTTTGTTAACTATTAGATGCTGCTTAAAAATGAAATAGCCATGGTTTTGTCAATATTGTCAGAACGTTTTGGGGGAAGTTTGTAAGAAATGTATGTTAATAGTTAAATTATGGACTTAGATCAGACATGGGAAGAAACAGATGCAGGTGTACCTGGATGTTTTAACCCTTTCATACACCTCTCGTTTTCTCCAGTGAATCATCCAGGATCCTTGTGAGAAGAGATCCTTCCTTTTCACTCAGACTGGGTTTCACTGGACCAAGGTTTTATGATGCAAGCAATTTGCAGGAGTGGGTCTTTAAGAAAATGAGCATAAAACTTAAAAAGCATGTGGGATCTTCACAGGCCAGGGATCGAACCGGCGCCCCTTGCACTGCAAGGCGGTGTCCTTATCCACTGGACCACCAGGGGAAGCCCAATATTTTGCATTTTATTAAAAGTTATTGCCTTTGATTTTATCAAAATAAAATTAAATTGATCTTTTTCACTTGATTGTTTTCAATCACACCAAAGATGGTGAACTCTCAACTGAGAATTATAGACCTTTGTTTTTTTAATTCCTAGTCACTAAACACCACTGTGTACTGGGTATTATAGTGAATACCTTACCTACATTAGTGCATTTAACTTTCAACAGCGCTATGTGAATGCTATTGTGTTCATGCTACAGAAGAGGAAATAGAAGTTCAGAGAGCTAAGGAAGCAAGTATAAGTCTACACAGCAGGTGAGAGAGTTACATTTGAACAGAGCTTAGATTCTTCCCATGTTCTGTTTAGGATCTCTCCTTTTTCTTCTCTCAATTTTAATACTGATACACATAAACAAAAGTGGAAAAGGTGTGGTAATTCCAGGCTTAGCCTTTCCTAGTAGCCAACGTGGAGAAAAGAAACCTCCAGGATTCCTGCCCTCTGTAACTGAGAGCTATGTGCTTGCTGAAGCCAACTTTGAGAAGAGTAAGAAAGTTCCTGATTGCCATCTTGCTCACGACATCAAAGCCCCAGGGAAGGTAGGTCTGGGGCAGAGCCATTATTTTTATTTACTTGCTCATTTTGTTCTTGTCTGCATCCTAGAAAAATATTGTTATGGATTGTTCCAATGTGGTTTTGTTAACTATTAGATGCTGCTTAAAAATGAAATAGCCATGGTTTTGTCAATATTGTCAGAACGTTTTGGGGGAAGTTTGTAAGAAATGTATGTTAATAGTTAAATTATGGACTTAGATCAGACATGGGAAGAAACAGATGCAGGTGTACCTGGATGTTTTAACCCTTTCATACACCTCTCGTTTTCTCCAGTGAATCATCCAGGATCCTTGTGAGAAGAGATCCTTCCTTTTCACTCAGACTGGGTTTCACTGGACCAAGGTTTTATGATGCAAGCAATTTGCAGGAGTGGGTCTTTAAGAAAATGAGCATAAAACTATGGACATAAAATTAGGGGCAAGTGATACAAAGAGGCCGCTGAAATTTGAGGAGCTAGGTTAAGCTACTTATGGTTAACTTATCTCTGATTTCACTTAATGTCATTTATTGTAACTGTTGTATTGTTTAGTCAGTAAGTCATGACCAACTCGTTTGCAACCCCATCGACTGTAGCCTGCCATGCTCCCCTGCCCATGGATTTCCCAGGCAAAACTATTGGTCATTTACTTCTCCAAGGGATCTTCCCAACCGAGGGCTGGAACCCATGTCTCCTGTATTCGCACATTGATTCTTTATGTCTGAGCCACGAGGGAAGTTCATATATTATCATTGTTGTTGTTATTTAGTCACCAAGTTGTGTCCGATTCTTTGCAGTCCCATGAATTCCAGTATGCCAGGCCTCCCTGTCCCTCACCATCTCCTAGAGTTTGCCCAAGTTCATGCTCATTGCATTGGTGATGCCATCCAACCGTCTCATTCTCTGTCTCCCTCTTCTCCTTCTGCCTTCATTTTTCCCAGCATCAGGGTCTTTTCCAGTGAGTTGCCTCTTCATATCAGGGGGCCAAAGTATTGGAGCTTCAGCTTCAGCATCAATCCTTCCAATGAATATTCAGGGTTGATTTCCTTTAAGATTGACTGTTTTGATCTCCTTGCAGTCCATGGGACTCTCAAGAGTCTTCTCCAGCACCATGGTTCGAAATCATCAATTCTTTAGTGCTCGGCCTTCTTTATGGCCCCGCTCTCACAACCACACAGGACTACTGGAAAGACCATGGCCTTGACTATATGAACTTTTGTTGGCAAAGTGATATGTTTGCTTTTTAACACACTGTCTAGGTTTGTCATAGCTTTCCTGCCAAGAAGCAATCGTCTTTTAATGTTATGGCTACAGTCACCATCCACAGTGATTTCAGAACTCTAGAAGGGGAAATCTATCACTGCTTCCACCTTTTCCCCTTCTGTTTGCTATGAAGTGATGGGGATAGATGCCACAATCTTAGTTTCAAGCCAGCTTTTTTTTTTTTTTTCTTTTTTCCTGTAAGTCATTGTTTATTCTTCATCTATCTTTATTCTTTGGCCTGTGTGGGCCTCCCATCATAGTGGCCTTGTTGCAGAGCACTGGCTCTGGGCACATGTGCGCCAGAGCACTGGCTTGCAATTGGACACACCGGCCTAGCCATTCCTCAGCATGTGGGATCTTCCTGGGCCAGGGATTGAACCGGTGCCCCTTGCACTGCAAGGAGGTCTCTTTATCTACTGAACCACCAGGGAAGCCCTCAAGTCAGCTTTTTACTCTTCTTCTTCACCCTCATCAAGAGGTTCTTCAGTTCCTCTTTGCTTTCTGCCATTAGAATGGTATCAAACGCCTATCTGAGGTGGTTGATATTTCTCCCAGCAATCTTGATTGCAGCTTGTTACTCATCCAGCTTACATATGCAATAAGCAATCTACAACCTATCGATTTTTTCCTCTTAATAACCAGCGAACATTACATGAGGGTCAGGACTATACTTTAAAATCCCCTTAGCACCTTGCAAAGTTTCTTTCATGTAGTAGCTATGTATATACAAATCTATAATTTACTTGTTACTGTATAGATAATAGAAACTATAAAGAAGAAACTTTCAGATACAGTATATTTGACACTTTATAATAGTGAGCTTGCTGCCCACCAACTAAGTCCCCTTCCTTTAGGAAACAATAATCCAACTTCTGTTGTCAACTCTTAGCCTTGCACATGAGGAGACATTTTTCTGGTATTTCTGGGAAAGAAAAGATTCTTTTGTCTTCCATGTGAGCTGCTTGATGAGATGCTTTCTTTAGACAGTCTGATGTGAGGCCTGGAACTGGTGTGGTCATTTTGCTCCTAAAAGGAGATTTCTTGGAGCTATTGGAGGCCCTCCAGTAGAGGGTGAGTATGTAGCCCGTAGAGGGGAAGGCAGAGCAGAACTGTGGAAAGAACTTGGGGCTTGGTGGCATTACCTGCATCTCCGTGGGAAAAAAGAAAAAAACTGACTGGAAACTAAACCTTCCTCTGATTTTTTTAGTTGTGAGAACCAATAATGCTGATTTACTGTTCAAGCCAACTGCTTAAGCTGGGTTGTGTGAAACATTCACTGAAAAGTCCTGATACCATTAGTATTTAGGAGGCCAATGTAATGTAGAGGTACAAAGAAAAGAAATTTGTGATTTTTTTTTTAAAGAAGTGCACACTTCTTTTTTTTTATTATTATTTTTTTTTAATATTTATTTATCTGACTGTGCTGGATCTTAGTTGCAGTATGTGGGATCTAGCTCCCTGACCAGGGCTCGAACCCAGGCCTCCTGCATTGAAAGCCAGGAGTCTTAGCCACTG
Organism: Tragulus kanchil; assembly: GCA_022376925.1. Lineage (NCBI taxonomy): Eukaryota > Metazoa > Chordata > Mammalia > Artiodactyla > Tragulidae > Tragulus > Tragulus kanchil. The sequence goes on along the minus strand of JAIOJX010000003.1, from coordinate 66,073,112 downwards.
GGCCACCAGAAAAGTCCCAAGAAGTGTACATTTCTTAATTTGTTAACTTCTATGCAGTAAAGAACATAAAAATTATTTGAGGCTCTAAATGTTGCTTACTAAAACAAATTCTAGAATTACTCACTGATCTTCCTTGAATTTTGAAGATCAACAAACTCTTCATTAAAAATTCCATTTGTGGTACTGTTTATAATTGCAAGAATTCCATGTGCTCCTCAATGGTCAATCTCTTCATTATAATAATACTGCATTATTAGTAGTTTTTCCTTCTAGTTCTAGTACTATACTTCAAATGTCATTTCTCATTAGGCATATAACATGATATATTTTTATATATTAAAATCGTGTTTATTAATGATTTTTATAAAGGATAGTCTCGGGTTTCTAGCCCATTTGTAAGAAGTTCCTATTAAGAAATTCAACGAAGCATGGAAAACAATGCAAGAGCAATTTATTAACAGGTCAAGAGGCTTTAATCTGCTACCACTTTCCTATCATGTTATTTTGACAGAATATAAAGAACAAATTGCTAAAGCATAGAATATGGTAGAATTGGAAGCAAAAGCTATTTATCTTTTCAGACCTATGGACTCAAATGCTCACAACATGAAGGCCTCCGTATCTGCACAAGCATAGTTAGTATGCACACTGTCGAGCTTATCTGGCTATCTGTTACCTCTTCTATTTATCTAAGGAAAGAACTTGGGGCTTGGTGGCATTACCTGCATCTCCGTGGGAAAAAAGAAAAAAACTGACTGGAAACTAAACCTTCCTCTGATTTTTTTAGTTGTGAGAACCAATAATGCTGATTTACTGTTCAAGCCAACTGCTTAAGCTGGGTTGTGTGAAACATTCACTGAAAAGTCCTGATACCATTAGTATTTAGGAGGCCAATGTAATGTAGAGGTACAAAGAAAAGAAATTTGTGATTTTTTTTTTAAAGAAGTGCACACTTCTTTTTTTTTATTATTATTTTTTTTTAATATTTATTTATCTGACTGTGCTGGATCTTAGTTGCAGTATGTGGGATCTAGCTCCCTGACCAGGGCTCGAACCCAGGCCTCCTGCATTGAAAGCCAGGAGTCTTAGCCACTGGGCCACCAGAAAAGTCCCAAGAAGTGTACATTTCTTAATTTGTTAACTTCTATGCAGTAAAGAACATAAAAATTATTTGAGGCTCTAAATGTTGCTTACTAAAACAAATTCTAGAATTACTCACTGATCTTCCTTGAATTTTGAAGATCAACAAACTCTTCATTAAAAATTCCATTTGTGGTACTGTTTATAATTGCAAGAATTCCATGTGCTCCTCAATGGTCAATCTCTTCATTATAATAATACTGCATTATTAGTAGTTTTTCCTTCTAGTTCTAGTACTATACTTCAAATGTCATTTCTCATTAGGCATATAACATGATATATTTTATATATTAAAATCGTGTTTATTAATGTTTTTTAAAAAGGATAGTCTCGGGTTTCTAGCCCATTTGTAAGAAGTTCCTATTGAGAAATTCAACGAAGCATGGAAAACAATGCAAGAGCAATTTATTAACAGGTCAAGAGGCTTTAATCTGCTACCACTTTCCTATCATGTTATTTTGACAGAATATAAAGAACAAATTGCTAAAGCATAGAATATGGTAGAATTGGAAGCAAAAGCTATTTATCTTTTCAGACCTATGGACTCAAATGCTCACAACATGAAGGCCTCCGTATCTGCACAAGCATAGTTAGTATGCACACTGTCGAGCTTATCTGGCTATCTGTTACCTCTTCTATTTATCTAACACTAAGCAAAATTAGGGGAGCACATGTGAGTTACAAAAGGAAAAGTTCTGCCAAAAGGCATACAGATCAAATAGATCATCTTTAAAAACCTAAAGAATGTTTACATATTCTAGTTACTTTAGAAATGAGTTCCTTATTTATCTCATCTTCTCTATATGAATAAACGAAATTATCTATAATTACTAGCAAATATTCTACCATATGCTACCATTTACCTTATATCATCCATATTCATCAAAATGAAGGCCATATTTTCTTTGGTTGGGATATGTTTCAAGAACCTTTGAGTCCAAATGTCTTAATGTACTTGAGTTTGCATGTTTGAATCTCTTCCAGTCCACACTATACCTACTGTCATAAGGCTGGACTCTCAGATTTCTGCTATCTGAGTCTTCCTCTCAGCTCTGGATTGAACTCTTTCCAAGATGGCTAAGATATGACTTTAGTGACTCCTGTACCCTCTTTCACCTGGTACAGTGCTTGACATAAATATAGCAAGTGTGGGATAAATATTTGAATGAACGTCTAACTGGAGGAAAGAAAGGAACTTTGGTCTATAAGCCTCTTTTTAGCACAATATTCCAGTTGATTTAAAAGAAAAAGGACTTTCTTCCTTGTTCTAAAAATAATCTAAAATACCTATAGTAGTAGTTAATGATGTTTTAACGCTATGTATCGTGCTACACGAGAATCTACACTATATATTTTACTGTGTGTGTGTGTGTGTGTGTATATATACATTTGCACATACATATGGTGTCTAATGCACAATGACCATTGAATTAATGTTAAATAAAACACATGTACATTAGATTTTGTTAAAGAACTAATTTAATAGTTTCCACCTTCATATCTGTAAGTTAGTTTGGTCTTGTTTTACACCCAAAGATTACACCTCAACCTTGTAATTCATGTCAAAAATGCATAGTATTCAAACATCCTAATCCCATTAAAAACAGTAAGTTTTTAATCATCATTATTTGAAACTTGAAAAACAATTCAAAGTGTATGACATATATTAATGATTTACTGCATAATAATATTTCTATTCATGGTATTGGCTTATGCTGATAAGCCAGGTACTTTCAGTTTGTTTACACTTATTCACTCAACAACCCTATTATCACTGTCCCCAATATACAGGAGAGGAAAGTGAGGAAAAGAGAAATTAAACAGTTGTCTAAGGCTCAAAGCCAGTAGGTGGCAGAATTAGGATTTGAACCAGGCAGTATAGATATACACTTGTTCCTAACCTCTACTTATTGCCTCTCACGTAGTTCCTTATCTAATATGGTATATTCTTACTGAACTTTACAGAAAATGATTTTATCATTCAGATAACCTACAACCAGATTTGCTTCTGGAGGGCAGGCCTTATGAATTAGAGTGCTTCTACCTAGCTGAGTCTGAATAGTTATTTGCACATAGTAAATGATTAATGATTTTTATTCAGTGCAATCACACTGAAAAAACTGCAGCCATACTGAAATTCAATTGCTAGCATTTTTTACCTGCTATGTGACTCTTGGTAAGATGCTGGCTAAGGGATCCCTTAGGTCCCTGGAGTACCTATAACAGCACAGCTAAAATCAGCAATGAGCTAACAAGTTAGACAGGGAGTCCTATAAAATATAAGAACTAGACAGTGAAGGACAGATAAAATATGCAAAAATGAGTATCCAAGCTAAGGAATATTGCATGTGAAATAACAACAGCATATATTCATGAAGCACTTCTATGATCTAAGTACTATGTCACATTCTTTAAATGCACATGCCATTTGACCTTCATAACTTGATGAAGTAAGAAGTATTATTCTCGTATTACGAAAGGGGAGACTGAGGCAAAGAGAACGGCTTCAGGTCCCACAAGCAGTGACATAGAGAACTTCAACTTAGGTGGATGTCATTTTTAAAGGCAAGAAAAAAAGGCAAGAGAAGATATGCTAAGTTAAAAACTATCTGTAAGGGCTTCCGTGGTAGTTCAGTGGTAGAGTTCACCTGCCAATGCAGAAGACATGGGTTTGATCCCTGAGCCGGGAAGATCCCACATGCTGAGGAGCAACTGAGCCTGTGAGCCACAACTACGGAGCCTGTGCTCTAGAGCCTCGGAGCCGCAACTATGGAGCCCATGTGCTGCAACTACTGAAGCCCGTGTGCCCTAGAGCCCGAGTTCTACAACAAGAGAAGTCACCTCAACAAGAAGCCTTCTCACCTCAACTACAGAGTAGCCCCACTCCCTGCAACTAGAGAAGAGCCTGTGGCAGCAGTGAAAACCCAGAATGGCCAAAAATAAATAAATAAATAAAATGCGTTTCTTACCAAAAAAACCCAAAAAAACTGTGAGATTAAACTTGAATTGGTTATGTTGCTCACTTCCCTGTCTTGCAGGACTTAACGCTACACTTTTTTCTGCACTCCTGAACCCTCTTCCCACCCAAAGCAAAAATATACACATATGCTCACATTCCTTTCATACTGCTGTAGAATGCTAAACTAGACAACTAAGGTAGCAAAGCTAGAATGAATGAGCTGCGGCTTAATATGGCTGAAGTACATAAACTTTGGGCCTGGCTCAGACATTAGCTGAGGCGAGAGAGAAGCTTTTGGAGCTTCTGTCTAGTTCTTCACTGAGTTTGAAAGAGTTTAGTACCCATCTAAGTTTCCTCTCAACAAATGAGGTGAACTAAGCAAAGACTGGCCTTTTATTCTTATCATCATGTTTTTTTTTTTTCCCCTTACTGTTTTTGAGTCAAAACTTCTTTCTTTTATCTTAACAGACCTCTTTTTATTATTGTGTCCTACTTTCTATTTCTGTATCAAGCTTCTCTCCAGTGTGTGTGTATGTAGTATGGTTAAGATGACATATCTTATCATCCAAGAAATATATCACAGGAATTTTGTAGTAAATGTGATCATACTTTGTACTAATTTCAAGTTTCTGGCCTTGACTTTGAAAACCTAGGATATATCAGAACAGCCTCTCGTTACATATGCTGTTTCTCCAATAGCCATTTCATTTTGCCTATACTGGTGCTAATTTAACTTAACTCCTATGCTAAGCATTGCTGAAATTCAGATGCTGAATGCAAAAAGAAAACATCGAGGTTTGCCTTTCTTACAAACACTAATTGAACATACATACTCTAGTAGAAATGCTTTTAGAATATAGCCTTAAGAAGAAAATTGACTTCTATATATTTAAAACTTACCTTTGATAGATCCCTGAAGTTTCCCGGCAGAGTCAAATCCAATTCTTCTGATTCATAGTTTGTTAGTACCCATGGAAACACAGGGTATTGGTTCAGATCATTGTATGTCCGTCCTAGTAAAGAAAAAGAAATGAAAATCCGTACACACAAACTGCTTATGAAAGTGTTCTTGTCCTTATAACCGATGGGGCAACTACTGAACTGCAAAGGAAAAGTAACTCTTTTGTTTATTCAACTGTCTTTATTTAATCAAAAGCACCTGTAAAGAACATATTTCAAGTGAATTCACTTGACAATAATTAAGTAAGTAACGAGAATGACTCTTTTATAAGATAACCCTCTTCCCACCCAAAGCAAAAATATACACATATGCTCACATTCCTTTCATACTGCTGTAGAATGCTAAACTAGACAACTAAGGTAGCAAAGCTAGAATGAATGAGCTGCCTTAATATGGCTGAAGTACATAAACTTGGGGGACATTAGCTGAGGCGAGAGAGAAGCTTTGGAGCTTCTGTCTAGTTCTTCACTGAGTTTGAAAGAGTTTAGTACCCATCTAAGTTTCCTCTCAACAAATGAGGTGAACTAAGCAAAGACTGGCCTTTTATTCTTATCATCATGTTTTTTTTTTTTCCCCTTACTGTTTTTGAGTCAAAACTTCTTTCTTTTATTTTAACAGACCTCTTTTTATTATTGTGTCCTACTTTCTATTTCTGTATCAAGCTTCTCTCCAGTGTGTGTGTATGTAGTATGGTTAAGATGACATATCTTATCATCCAAGAAATATATCACAGGAATTTTGTAGTAAATGTGATCATACTTTGTACTAATTTCAAGTTTCTGGCCTTGACTTTGAAAACCTAGGATATATCAGAACAGCCTCTCGTTACATATGCTGTTTCTCCAATAGCCATTTCATTTTGCCTATACTGGTGCTAATTTAACTTAACTCCTATGCTAAGCATTGCTGAAATTCAGATGCTGAATGCAAAAAGAAAACATCGAGGCTTGCCTTTCTTACAAACACTAATTGAACATACATACTCTAGTAGAAATGCTTTTAGAATATAGCCTTAAGAAGAAAATTGACTTCTATATATTTAAAACTTACCTTTGATAGATCCCTGAAGTTTCCCGGCAGAGTCAAATCCAATTCTTCTGATTCATAGTTTGTTAGTACCCATGGAAACACAGGGTATTGGTTCAGATCATTGTATGTCCGTCCTAGTAAAGAAAAAGAAATGAAAATCCGTACACACAAACTGCTTATGAAAGTGTTCTTGTCCTTATAACCGATGGGGCAACTACTGAACTGCAAAGGAAAAGTAACTCTTTTGTTTATTCAACTGTCTTTATTTAATCAAAAGCACCTGTAAAGAACATATTTCAAGTGAATTCACTTGACAATAATTAAGAAGTAAGTAACGAGAATGACTCTTTTATAAGATAACTTATGGAAGTGACTGCTAACTGTTGGTCATAATCAATTTCTCTTCTTCCTGGACTAGACCACATTCCTTAGGGTCCCTGATTAGTAGCTATGGCTGTAGGGCTTAGTTCTAAACTACAGAACGAGAGCAGAGTTGGTATCTACCACCTCCAGGCTTGATCCACTGCAACTTGGCACTTGGGTGTTCCATCTCTTTCCTGCTTAATATGATGAAGATGCTACTGTCACCTTGGAAGCAGAGACTTGTGGGCTGGGTTCCCTGAAAGTGATCAGGGAGTAGGTCACCTGGTGGCCTGCGCACCTGCAGATCACATGGTGGTGTTCTACTATACTGAGGACGTATCTAAAAATTCTACTGCCAGCACACAGAATACTACATTGTGCCTCTACTGACAATCAAAGCAGAGAATTTTGAAGTGAATGGAAGAACTCTGAAGCCAGTATGGAAAAGCAACAGGCATGTGTTGTGCACATTTTTCCCACTCCCTTAAGCTTACACATTTTCTTTTTTTATTACGTTGTTTTACATTAGTAGAAAGCTGCTGAATGTTAGTTGGGTCCTTTCTTTTTTTTCCCTGTTTTTTGTTTGTTAGCTTTAGACAGGATGATTTTTTCAGGTACGATACTGAAGCCCATGCAGCCGTGGCAAGCTTAGGGAGAACATGGCACAGGCTTACCCTGATAAACTGATACTGAAATAACAAATGATCAGACAAAATTAAAAAGAACATGATTAAAGAAACAGGGTCCAAAGACAAGTTTTGCTAGACAAGATTGTTTTTTGTAAAAATGTGATATTAACTGAACATAGGACTTTCTAAATTTCCACTCAAATCCATAAAAAAATAGCCATTTCCCTAATATTAGTGATACGGATTTCACCTTGTATGCCTAGTTGCACACACCGTATTAGCATGACAGTAGCATAGATATGCATACATTATCTTATTCATCTTCAAGGACTGACATTAAATGATACCTATCTTGTAGCAATTGGTCACTGTGACTGTGAAGCAGGAAAAAATAAAGCAAATAATCTGAGGAAGAGCTAAATCTGCTTACTGTTGGTCATAATCAATTTCTCTTCTTCCTGGACTAGACCACATTCCTTAGGGTCCCTGATTAGTAGCTATGGCTGTAGGGCTTAGTTCTAAACTACAGAACGAGAGCAGAGTTGGTATCTACCACCTCCAGGCTTGATCCACTGCAACTTGGCACTTGGGTGTTCCATCTCTTTCCTGCTTAATATGATGAAGATGCTACTGTCACCTTGGAAGCAGAGACTTGTGGGCTGGGTTCCCTGAAAGTGATCAGGGAGTAGGTCACCTGGTGGCCTGCGCACCTGCAGATCACATGGTGGTGTTCTACTATACTGAGGACGTATCTAAAAATTCTACTGCCAGCACACAGAATACTACATTGTGCCTCTACTGACAATCAAAGCAGAGAATTTTGAAGTGAATGGAAGAACTCTGAAGCCAGTATGGAAAAGCAACAGGCATGTGTTGTGCACATTTTTCCCACTCCCTTAAGCTTACACATTTTCTTTTTTTATTACGTTGTTTTACATTAGTAGAAAGCTGCTGAATGTTAGTTGGGTCCTTTTTTTTTTTTTTTTCCCCTGTTTTTTGTTTGTTAGCTTTAGACAGGATGATTTTTTCAGGTACGATACTGAAGCCCATGCAGCCGTGGCAAGCTTAGGGAGAACATGGCACAGGCTTACCCTGATAAACTGATACTGAAATAACAAATGATCAGACAAAATTAAAAAGAACATGATTAAAGAAACAGGGTCCAAAGACAAGTTTTGCTAGACAAGATTGTTTTTTGTAAAAATGTGATATTAACTGAACATAGGACTTTCTAAATTTCCACTCAAATCCATAAAAAAATAGCCATTTCCCTAATATTAGTGATACGGATTTCACCTTGTATGCCTAGTTGCACACACCGTATTAGCATGACAGTAGCATAGATATGCATACATTATCTTATTCATCTTCAAGGACTGACATTAAATGATACCTATCTTGTAGCAATTGGTCACTGTGACTGTGAAGCAGGAAAAAATAAAGCAAATAATCTGAGGAAGAGCTAAATCTGCTAACTATTATAAGCATGAAATCAATTTAATTAATTCACTGAGTAAACATTTTATTGGGTGACTTTTATTTGTTCTTATGTGAATCTTTGCATTTTACCAAAAAAATACATATTGTTTTAAATGCATGAGTTAATGTAAGTATGTATCATACATGAAGGCAATTGAAAGAAATCAGAATGTCACTTCTACTTTGCATTTCCTAAAATGAGGTGAGAGTAAAGTTAGAATTTCCTCTTTGTTCTCTGCCACAGCACTGTTGCAGATGTATTATAGCTAATACTTGTTTGATTCTCCACTAGTCCTGTTAACTCCACAATGCAGGGTCTGACCTTAAAAAAAAATCTGTGTATCTATATATTGTTTGTCTGATAGACATGTGTTGAAGGAATGAAAACATATGCGATAAAAATGGGATAAAGGGAGCCAAATTTTAAAAGAAGAACAAACATATGCCAAATAAAGCAGGAAATTGCAGGAGAGTCTTGTTGGAGGGTGACGACTATGCAAAGGCACAGAAGTACATGAGAGAGAATGGCCTTGTGAACATGTTCGTTAAACCACCTGGAGGAAGTATTGGCAGTCAATGAATGGATGCTTACGAGTCTACTGTGATGAATAATAGTCATGAGAGCAAACAAGAATTTGGAACCTTTAATTTTAATTAAAGTCCTTCTTTAGCTGAATATGGAGAGAGTCTTAGAAGTCTCAAAGTAAAATAAAGTGTAAAAATTTAACATTAAAAATGATTACTGAGAGTTCATATTCATGTTGAGCTAGGACCCTTGATGACTCTCAGTGTGTTTTCTACACACATATATAGACAGAATCTAGCCTGGCTGGGCAGAGCGATTTCTGGGGTTCTCAGTAGGTCCCTGGCATATTGAGTGCTCTGACACTCTTTGGTTACCATTCTCTTAAAAATCTATAGAATTTTATGAAAATAAGGTCTTTTGATATATGTGTACTTTCATGGAATAATTTGATGCTATTTACGTAACATTTTATGTTACTGACATTAAATGATACCTATCTTGAAAATTGGTCACTGTGACTGTGAAGCAGGAAAAAATAAAGCAAATAATCTGAGGAAGAGCTAAATCTGCTAACTATTATAAGCATGAAATCAATTTAATTAATTCACTGAGTAAACATTTTATTGGGTGACTTTTATTTGTTCTTATGTGAATCTTTGCATTTTACCAAAAAAATACATATTGTTTTAAATGCATGAGTTAATGTAAGTATGTATCATACATGAAGGCAATTGAAAGAAATCAGAATGTCACTTCTACTTTGCATTTCCTAAAATGAGGTGAGAGTAAAGTTAGAATTTCCTCTTTGTTCTCTGCCACAGCACTGTTGCAGATGTATTATAGCTAATACTTGTTTGATTCTCCACTAGTCCTGTTAACTCCACAATGCAGGGTCTGACCTTAAAAAAAAATCTGTGTATCTATATATTGTTTGTCTGATAGACATGTGTTGAAGGAATGAAAACATATGCGATAAAAATGGGATAAAGGGAGCCAAATTTTAAAAGAAGAACAAACATATGCCAAATAAAGCAGGAAATTGCAGGAGAGTCTTGTTGGAGGGTGACGACTATGCAAAGGCACAGAAGTACATGAGAGAGAATGGCCTTGTGAACATGTTCGTTAAACCACCTGGAGGAAGTATTGGCAGTCAATGAATGGATGCTTACGAGTCTACTGTGATGAATAATAGTCATGAGAGCAAACAAGAATTTGGAACCTTTAATTTTAATTAAAGTCCTTCTTTAGCTGAATATGGAGAGAGTCTTAGAAGTCTCAAAGTAAAATAAAGTGTAAAAATTTAACATTAAAAATGATTACTGAGAGTTCATATTCATGTTGAGCTAGGACCCTTGATGACTCTCAGTGTGTTTTCTACACACATATATAGACAGAATCTAGCCTGGCTGGGCAGAGCGATTTCTGGGGTTCTCAGTAGGTCCCTGGCATATTGAGTGCTCTGACACTCTTTTGGTTACCATTCTCTTTAAAAATCTATAGAATTTTATGAAAATAAGGTCTTTTGATATATGTGTACTTTCATGGAATAATTTGATGCTATTTACGTAACATTTTATGTTACTGATATAAATCAATGAATAGCTGAAATATTCTGATGAAATTTCATAACTTAAGGAAACATTGTCAAATAAAATAAATAAAATGCCAATTTACATTAACTCAGTACTTAAATGTATCATTTAGCACAAACTGCCTAAAAACAAAGACCATAACTGAAGATACTAGCCTTTCTCTAGAAATGATTTACTAATAAAAGATACAAGGATATATTTGGATAAAAATTTTAAAAAAGAAAGTATTCTCTACCATATACACACAAATTGACTGCTGCCAACAGTCACAGATCACTGTAATTACTCTGTCCTACATTTTTTTGTAATTCACTTTTAATAATCTTTGGAAGATTCGTTAAAAATGAATACCTGGAAAACTTTAGTAAGTTTTAAATTACTAAAGCACTACAGGCATTTTAAATCTAATAAATACAATAAACTATATAAATAGCTATTCTGACAGTTACATTCAAACCTTTTTATATACAAATTTTCACATAAAAGCTTTGCAACATGGACAGTTAAGATACATTTTTGACTTGAATTAGAAACCCATGATGTATTTAAAACCCTTATGGATGAAGGTGGTACTCTGGGATTTTCCACTGAGAAGTTTTAGCCACGAATTAGCACTATTACTTCTAATTATTGCTACAAAGCACCTCTGATAAACGAAGAAAAAAAAAGTGTGCTGTTAACAGAATCAACCAAAAAAGCGAAATATTTCCAAAGTATTATCTGTTAGGTTCTGTTACATGTACTATTTTTTAAGGATAACTGAAATTTAGTGAACAACCTTGGGCTGCGGTTGGTAGGGTTCTTTTCTTTTCTAGCAGTAATAAGTGAAGAATTTTATTTCTCACTAACTATGCATATAAAGACTTATCTTGCAAGAGGAATATTAACACTCATAAGCCTATGACACTAATCTACTCAAACAATAAAAGTGAGGCACAGTAAATGAGATCTCAGAAACACTGATATGTTTTTAGGTCCCTGGCATATTGAGTGCTCTGACACTCTTGGTTACCATTCTCTTTAAAAATCTATAGAATTTTATGAAAATAAGGTCTTTTGATATATGTGTACTTTCATGGAATAATTTGATGCTATTTACGTAACATTTTATGTTACTGATATAAATCAATGAATAGCTGAAATATTCTGATGAAATTTCATAACTTAAGGAAACATTGTCAAATAAAATAAATAAAATGCCAATTTACATTAACTCAGTACTTAAATGTATCATTTAGCACAAACTGCCTAAAAACAAAGACCATAACTGAAGATACTAGCCTTTCTCTAGAAATGATTTACTAATAAAAGATACAAGGATATATTTGGATAAAAATTTTAAAAAAGAAAGTATTCTCTACCATATACACACAAATTGACTGCTGCCAACAGTCACAGATCACTGTAATTACTCTGTCCTACATTTTTTTGTAATTCACTTTTAATAATCTTTGGAAGATTCGTTAAAAATGAATACCTGGAAAACTTTAGTAAGTTTTAAATTACTAAAGCACTACAGGCATTTTAAATCTAATAAATACAATAAACTATATAAATAGCTATTCTGACAGTTACATTCAAACCTTTTTATATACAAATTTTCACATAAAAGCTTTGCAACATGGACAGTTAAGATACATTTTTGACTTGAATTAGAAACCCATGATGTATTTAAAACCCTTATGGATGAAGGTGGTACTCTGGGATTTTCCACTGAGAAGTTTTAGCCACGAATTAGCACTATTACTTCTAATTATTGCTACAAAGCACCTCTGATAAACGAAGAAAAAAAAAGTGTGCTGTTAACAGAATCAACCAAAAAAGCGAAATATTTCCAAAGTATTATCTGTTAGGTTCTGTTACATGTACTATTTTTTAAGGATAACTGAAATTTAGTGAACAACCTTGGGCTGCGGTTGGTAGGGTTCTTTTCTTTTCTAGCAGTAATAAGTGAAGAATTTTATTTCTCACTAACTATGCATATAAAGACTTATCTTGCAAGAGGAATATTAACACTCATAAGCCTATGACACTAATCTACTCAAACAATAAAAGTGAGGCACAGTAAATGAGATCTCAGAAACACTGGATATGTTTTTTCATTAAAAAAAAAAAAAAACTTTTAATTAAACCATCCAATTTAATGTTTTTATATGGCACTTTAGTTTTGAAGGTAAAGTGATCTAGAGACAGCTGACAAAGAAATTATAACTGCAATTCCTTGGTGAAAATGTTAATGACAGCAAAATATTGTTTAATTAGATGATTGCAGCATCTGGATTAACACTCTTTAAGAGCGATGTTCCTGTGCTTGTCTGCTTCTTCACACTTTACAGACATTTTGTCATCTCTAGGTCATTAGGAAAGAATTTTTAATGATTTTTCTAGAAGCAAGCAGTTCAAGTTACATCTAATTAGATGACAATAATAAGCCCAACACATGCAGTAGCTAAATATATACATAATTAACCAGGGAGGGCTTGTACATCACAGAGTAAAAAAGTGGAAAATGCTAAACAGGAGAAAAAAGGTTGAGGTTGAGGAAGTTGTGCTGAATTCATTAACTGATCATATAAAAAAAACAACTCAGAAACCTTTTTTGAAAAGCTCCCAAACCAAGTGGGATCATTTACATGAAGCTATGTTAGCAGTCACTCGGCCTTTTTTTTTCAAATGTAAGAATGCCAGATTTTAACATCTTGTTCACAGTCTTATCTAATAAAGTACAAAACGAGGCATAAGGCTGTATCTTCTGGAGCACAATAATCAGAAATTAGGTCAACTCTGGAAGTTAGAGGTTGAACCCAGATTTTCAGTCAAACTCCAAGCATTACTGAAAATCTTCCAAAACTGAATGTTCTTCAAGAGAAAAAAAAAAAAAACATTGTTTCAAAATAGTTAAGTAAATTTTACCATGGTCCTAAGCTAGACTTTCATGTACTTTTAAAGATCGTGTTTTCAAATATTTCTAATGAGATGGAAAAAGCAGAATGTAAACCTTTAGGTGATTATTAAAGAGTACCACACACTGAAAAAGAAAAAAAAAAAAAAGGAAAATCACCAAATCTTAATTATGATATTTACAACTAGACTTATGAATGATTATATTTTTAAAATTATACTTTTCTATATTTCCAATTTTCTACATACTAAATTCTTCTATTTATTAAATTTATAAATATAACAAAATAAAGGCCATGAAAACATTTATGGGCCTTTAGGTGACTTTTCAAAATAGCATGTTTTCTGAATATTGGATAAGCTTCCTTTACTATGTAAAATATCTTTACAAAACTTACATATAGGAGACTATTTATATATAATTATTTATATATATAAATACATATACACACACCTATGTCACGTGAGGGTCTAAAAATCTACATACTGTATTAATACTAGGACACTGTTGCTGTCTGTTTTATGGTCTTATTTTTAAAAGCATCTAAAAAGGAGAAAAGACAAACTGTCCAAGTATGAGAGACCTCAAGAAAAAGAGAGCAAGAAATGGGTCATAAAATGTATTTCGCATTTCATGTTAAAGTAATACCCTGGAGAAAAAAGGTAAACCGGAGAGAGTTAGTTACTAGACTCTTTTTACGGAAAAGGTGAATTTATTAAGCCACACTGACCTACATTTTTAAAAACCTGAAGCCAGAAAAGGTCTCCTCAATCAGTGTCTATTCTGTAACTCTACTCTTGAATCCAGGAAATCTGAAGAATCCCCTCATCCAGCAAGTCTAGTACATTCACATAAAAGATCATAAAATCACGCGAACACAAAGCATGAACAGTAAATCTGCTCAATTTAATGTGAGTATTTATAGAGCAAAACTTGGACCTCATGATCCCGTTGGAAAGAAGTGATGCAGACATAAAATGCCAAGGACATGCTACCTTAAATGCCAATAAGCATACTAGAGATAGCGCTATAGAAGGTGTGAATGCTACAGGAGATTGAGACAAGTATTGTGAGGCATGTATTTAAGAGTACAGGTGTAACACGGTGGTTTTCCAAGTGTGGACACTGGACCAGTGGCATCAGCATCTCCTGGGGATGTGTTAGAAACACAAACTCTCGAGCCCCACCCAAAACCTAATGAATCACAGCCTGTGTTTCGGCAAGTCCTCCAGCTGACTCTGGAACCACGCCATTCTGGATGTAGGGCTGGTGACAGTGGGGCTGGTGGCATTCCCCAGGAGTCGCCATCATCAGAAGAAAGCCCTCTCAGCCAAGGTCCTGTGTCTTTCCCAGGAGTCTTCCTGTAGTGATGGCCAAGTGCCGGTAATGAAGGCCTGGCCCCCTTGCCTCAGGGCAAGACATCTCTGAAAGGCTAGTCCAGTTTCTGGTTTCCTGTGAGATGCCCTGAGGCCTTTGCTGCAATCACTCTGGGGCTCAAGTTCTGCTACTCAGTCCTACTTCCTTCACTCCCCTACAGTTATGGATCCCAAGGATGCTCTCCAATAAACATCCTGCAAGCAAATTTCAGTCTCAGGGCTGGTTTCTCTGGACCTGAGGCCTAGCTGAACATATTACCAGAGTCTACATTATAGATGATAATGCTAGGCTCAGATCTAGTGCTAGAATATCCCTATGGTCAAAAGTCATGACAGTGCATAAACATCAGAAGTTCTTTTGACAAAACACAAATTAAGATGACTGTCTAAGAATCATTAATTTTTTCCATCTTAAAAGCTGTTAGGGATTAGGGTTGATGAGGTGAAATTGAACAGTGCCATGGATATCCTGAGGCGGTGTGGTATAGAAGCTGAGTGAAGCTCTATAGCCAAACTACCTACATTAGAACCCTGACTTCTTCACTTCTTTGTACCTCTTTCCTTATTGGTGAAATGGGGTTGTGGTTACTGTTAGGGTTAAATGAGTAATTACACATAAAAAACTTAGAACCATGTTTGCAACATCATAAACTCAATAAACATTAACTATTATTTACCATCCTTTTCTGAATAGTGCTATGAATATGTCAATAAATATGTTACTTTATGTCAATAAATCTAACACTGATAGATCTAAAGCTTCAATCAATTGACTTAAATAAGTATTTGTTGAGCAACAGCTGCATCCTAGAACAGTGCTATGAAACAACATGATTATTTAGTGGAACCTTTGTCAGTAAAAGTGGTCTTGGTACAGTTTAATATCTGTATAGCTCCCTTTATTCTGGGATCCTCTGGAGTCCTGCCTTTTGAGTACTGTGAAAAGTGTTCCATTAAGAGGAGGTGAATGGATACACGATATTCTCCATAAATCAGGAAGATAGGTGGTTCTAGCTGCTTCCAAAACAAGTACCCAATTGTGGCTTTGGTGAAGCTTATCTATAAAGCCATAACCTGAATCTTTAATTCTGGTGCTCAATATAAACTGGCCGTCCACTTAGAACCTCAAGATTATAGCAAAGGGAAGAATTAGAGGGAATAAATGCAGGGAGAGTACCTCAGCAGATGTTATTCATAACACTTCTCAGTTGACTTTCTGTATCTGTATGAAGGCTCAACTATGTATGGCAAAGTGCTTAAAGTTCATTTATAGCTCATATTTTCTATGAGAGTTCCCTTGATTAGGTCATATTAATCTCTCACTTCCCTAAATTTTTATTGCCGTTAATGACACTTAAAGCAGCCTTTCCTGTATGTTCTATATGTTTTCATATGCAAATCTCAGTTTGATAATTAGATCTTAAATGACTAGATCAATGTTGCTCAAACTTTATGCATAAGAACCACCTAGAAGGCTCCCTATAATGCAGAGTGCTGGGCCTCACTTCAGGTTTCTGACTCAGTAGGTTTGAAGAGGAATCTGAGAATTTGTATCTCTAAGTCCCCAGGGGATACTAATATTGCTGGGCAGGGGACCTACTTTGTCAGCCACTAAGCCAGAACATAGTAGAGCGACTTCTACTTTCTGTATGATGATACTGTACATTAAATTATTTACTTTTTTTCCTGACATACCTGTTGCTACTATCCTAATCCAGTTTCTGAGCCTACATTTTCAGGAGTTGAATGACTTTCTAGTGGATTCTTACTCATATTTCAATTGTCAACTTAAACGTTGCCTATGAAAAGCCTATGAGGAGCTCTTCCTGTAAATGTATTACCTTCTGGACCTAAGACTTCAAATAGTTTTGCATATTTTCTCATTATAATAATTGTGACTTTTTACTGGAATTGCTGGTGTCCATGTCTGTCTTCCTGAGCCCACTATGACCCCTTCAAAGGCAGAAACCATGCAGTGCTCTCTTCTGGAGTGTTAGTGCCAAACAGAGTGTGTGGCAGATATTAAAAAAGTGTCCTGTAACTAGTGAAAGGATGAACAAGTCCACTTCATATCTAGAGTCCTGGAAGGCTCTCCTAATAGCTCTTTCTAACTTTAAGATACCTGATTTCTGAGTCATGAGAAATATAGCTATCAGTTTAATGATTCCTAAAACTATATAGTGCATTGCCTTCTACTACAGAACTATACTGAATCCTATATTCAGGCCCTTTATATAGTCTGGTTCGTACCAATAGCTCCAATAGTAGCCAAACTGTGATACTCATGGCCACTGAACCCATAACACAAATTCAACTGGCAGAAATTTATAAAGCTCTGTTCTTCTGTTCTTCCCCAAACACATTCTTAAAATTCATCTCGTCTGCTTAGCTCTTGCAGCCTTCACTATTTATAGCACTTATTCAGCACTTAACTATCAGCTGTCTGAAAATGCTCTCTCATGTATATTTCATTCCCCTGTCGACTTGTAGTGCTCTGATTCCCAGCTCCTACTTCATACTTCTTTTTATCCCATTGTATACAACAGACAGACTTTAATGTTTAGTTATAATCATTGTAAGGAAAATGTCCAATAAATTCTTGTTTAAAAAAAGCCAGTGGTCTATACATAAAAAATGTATAGACCAAATAAAACTGACTCCGATGACTCAAAAGAAGTTAGGACGACACTCAAATTCCTCTTACAATCTGCATGTTCTGGTTCAGAAACACAAAGATTGTCCTAACTAGAAAAAAAAAAAAAAAAATCTATATTGCTCAGGGTGGGCTTCCATGGTAGCTCAGACAGTAAAGAATCTGACTGCAATGCAGGAGACCAGGGTTTGATCCCTGGGTTGGGAAGATTCCTTGGAGAAGGGAATGGCAACCACTCCAGTATCCCTGTCAGGGAAATCCCCATGGACATAGGAGCCTAGCAGGCTACATACAGTCCATGGGGTCACAAAGAATAGGACAGGACTGAGTGACTAACACTTTCACTTCAGACTGCTTGGGGCAACTTTTAGAACAGATCACAACGCTATCTCTATCAAAACAGCAATTTTTCTATAGTTAGAGAAACAAACTCTCAAAAAGCAAGAGGCATGAAGTAGGTGGTGGTTACAAGTGGAACTGTACCACCCTCTGGGAAAGGAAGCTGATGTGAGTAAAAGGAAGTGAGAAGGGACAGAGATGAGAAGCCTCAAGACGAAAAGCCTCCTTTCACACAATGAACTAGATAATGCTCTATTCAAAGGATAGGCAGAGGAAGTACGCGTTATTCAAAGGACAGACAGAGTGAGTCGCATCCTAGAATGGCAGAACCGTTTAGTAAGAAAGCCAGCTCCACTGGAAAGTGATCTAGGAGTGAGGTCTATCACCTTGTCTTCTAGTTTTAATTCCAAAAGCTCCAAAGAGGTACCAGAGTCAAGAAAAAAAAAAAAAAAGTCACATGCTCATCTATGAGAAATGACAACGAGTCTTGATACATCTTTCAAGGATAGATAATGGAAAAACCTAACAGCGAATAGGGAAGAATACGATGGAAGAAGGAAGAGAGAACATAATCTCGAAAAATCAGGTAAAGACTCATGTAGCTGAAAACAATATACTGTATTAATGACAAAACTTCAGTAAAGAGTTGAAATCCTTCCAAAATGCCAAAATATATGGACTCCAAAATTAATTGTTTCATAATAATATGGATTCTGGTAGTAAATTATATCAACAAACATAAGCAATGAATAAGAAGTAAATTGAGTTAAAGTTCTTATTTTGCATAGGACTGGTTTAAAATGTTGATTCATTTTTTTAGCTGAAAGATAAAAGAAACATATTTTGGAGAGTTTTTAAAAACTTTTAAACATATTAGTATTGACTTTCTAGGAGACTTACTAACAAAAAGCTTACGTTCTATATCTCTAAAAAATAGGCAAATTTTATTAAAATTGCCAAAGGAAAACAAAACAGTGGGGAAAGTAAGAAAACACTAAATGAAACAGTGAAAGACAAGATGACAGAAGATCAAATATGTTAGTTACTAAAGCAGATGCAAACAGATATCAAACATGGCTACTGAAAGGTTTAAAGTTCAAGACAGAGTTAAAGCTTGAAATTTCACCTGTGCTCTAAGACACGAGGTTTGTAGATCTGAGGATCTATTCTTCCTCACTTGGGCAATGATGCTTATGCTACATCATGCTGTTCCACCTAAATATACTAATGAAATTAGGCTCTTTACATTTCAGACGTTTAAGTCCATTCTATTTTCATATGTAAATAAAATTAATTAATTAAATAGTATAACACTTTGCCTTTATTTTTGAGTAAGTAAATAGGTTTCTTTGAGAGGCACATATTGTATAGACTGATATATGACTATATATGAAATATGTCATGAAGATATATGTATATAATGTAGATGTGTGTATAATGTATATAATAACAATTAATATATGTAATAAAATAGTTCTTTGATTGTACCTCTGGCATCCTACTAGCAAAGGAATTAATATTACAATATGTATTAAATGATTAAAATGCAAAACCATTTCAAACAACACCTTATTGCTTTATGCCAACGAATTGAGTTCTCTTGTCCATTTACTACATATCTGTATCATCCATATTTAATGTAAGCCTATAGCATCCATATTCACCCATATATGATAGATTACAAAAGAGGCACATTGCGGTTATCCTTTTAAGCAATTTCAGAGAACAGGGCTCTAAATCCAGAGTTTTGAGCATTCATTCACGAAAGGATAGTGATCATAGGTAAGCTTTTGTACTGCGCCGTTATTTAAATTCGGCTGATTGTAAAAAAACAAGTTTTTGTAGAGCATGATTTACAGAAGTAAACTCTTTGTAGTGCAATTATAATAAGGACTTTGGGGCCTAATTTAAGAAAAAAGAAAGGGAGGTACTTAAATCTCTTAACATATTCAGTCACTGACAAACCACGGACTTAGCAGAAAAACAAAGCCACTACTTTCTCTTAATTTACAAGCATGGGACTGTTAAAGTTGATGGCAGTTACTCATCATTCAGAAATGTAATCTGATTTTTATATTTTCATTTGAAGACTTTAAGGGACAAAAAAACTGTTGTAACCCAATCATGCCACAGTCCAGGTGACATCTGTACTAGGCAGAATCCTGTTCTTATTCTCCTGTCTAGCTGCTACTGCTGAGAATGACAAAGTAGTGAAATTACATTTTCCCATTATTATTTCCAGACACTCTCTGGCAATGGTTTGTTGACTCTAATAAACCTTCAGACAAAGCTGTCAGCAAAGGAAATGGCAGAAGGAGAGCAAAGAAAAGCCCATTCAACAATAAATGCAACTGAACCTTGGCGCTAGCTGGTATAGTTTCTGATAGCAATTTAATGTGAGTGCTTCAATATTTACTCTAATACTGTATTTGAATTCTGAGGAGAACAACATATTCTATCAAGTCGCATTACTGAGGATTTTGACAAACATAAACATACTACGACATTAAAGAATGAGATGTCTTACCTGCTATTGTATTAAGAAACATCAAATATTCAAAGTTAGAAATTTCCCTTCTTTGCCAGCGCTGAGTCATGTTGGAAGATTTATAAAGCTGTCGAGGTGTGGCCAGTGATATCCTCCTAGCAATGAAGCAAATTATAACAATTTCTTTAACTCATAACTTTAAAAAGTCCAATAACTGATACGTGGATTTGATATGATTCATTGTATGGTTTATCCTTCTTAAATAAATTACAAAACATATTTTAGTTGTAGAATTAGCAATATTTGAAAAATCTATTAAAGAGATGATACATGTATTTACTTAGAACAAACCACTATGAAAACACCTATTTGTGCATGATGGCTCCAAGTGGGTATTTTACAAGTCGACAAGAACAAAAAAGGTGAAATTGCACTCAAAATAAGTCAAAGAAGCTTTTAAACAAAACACAAACCTACTCCATACTAAGAAGCTAGGTAGAGTCACGTAGCAGCATATAAGCATTTGGCTTACACCTTATTTATGAATGCTCCCGTGGAACTTTTTTATACCTGCCTCTGTGCATAGCCTCAAACCACAGGACACATATTCCTCTAGGAGATCAAAAGCAAACAACGAAGAACTTTGAAAATATAAGAATTCAGAAGAAGGAACACTGAGTAAATGGAGAGAATTTGGGTAAATTATGAACCTTTGAGGTACAATGTGTTTCTCTAAAAAATAATGAAAGCGGATTGAATTTGTGAAAGTACGATAAGGCTGAGTTTCTAAAGCAATCATCACTTAAGCAAGAAGCTCCCAAATGTTTTGCACTGCTGAGAATGACAAAGTAGTGAAATTACATTTTCCCATTATTATTTCCAGACACTCTCTGGCAATGGTTTGTTGACTCTAATAAACCTTCAGACAAAGCTGTCAGCAAAGGAAATGGCAGAAGGAGAGCAAAGAAAAGCCCATTCAACAATAAATGCAACTGAACCTTGGCGCTAGCTGGTATAGTTTCTGATAGCAATTTAATGTGAGTGCTTCAATATTTACTCTAATACTGTATTTGAATTCTGAGGAGAACAACATATTCTATCAAGTCGCATTACTGAGGATTTTGACAAACATAAACATACTACGACATTAAAGAATGAGATGTCTTACCTGCTATTGTATTAAGAAACATCAAATATTCAAAGTTAGAAATTTCCCTTCTTTGCCAGCGCTGAGTCATGTTGGAAGATTTATAAAGCTGTCGAGGTGTGGCCAGTGATATCCTCCTAGCAATGAAGCAAATTATAACAATTTCTTTAACTCATAACTTTAAAAAGTCCAATAACTGATACGTGGATTTGATATGATTCATTGTATGGTTTATCCTTCTTAAATAAATTACAAAACATATTTTAGTTGTAGAATTAGCAATATTTGAAAAATCTATTAAAGAGATGATACATGTATTTACTTAGAACAAACCACTATGAAAACACCTATTTGTGCATGATGGCTCCAAGTGGGTATTTTACAAGTCGACAAGAACAAAAAAGGTGAAATTGCACTCAAAATAAGTCAAAGAAGCTTTTAAACAAAACACAAACCTACTCCATACTAAGAAGCTAGGTAGAGTCACGTAGCAGCATATAAGCATTTGGCTTACACCTTATTTATGAATGCTCCCGTGGAACTTTTTTATACCTGCCTCTGTGCATAGCCTCAAACCACAGGACACATATTCCTCTAGGAGATCAAAAGCAAACAACGAAGAACTTTGAAAATATAAGAATTCAGAAGAAGGAACACTGAGTAAATGGAGAGAATTTGGGTAAATTATGAACCTTTGAGGTACAATGTGTTTCTCTAAAAAATAATGAAAGCGGATTGAATTTGTGAAAGTACGATAAGGCTGAGTTTCTAAAGCAATCATCACTTAAGCAAGAAGCTCCCAAATGTTTTGCATTTATGCCACCCAGGAATTTGTTCACGCTGCCCCTAGTCCAAAAGAAACATCTAACAGCTCTGTTTATTGAGAAGTTAGGTCTAAATAACCTAATCCTTGAGCCTTGACAACGTAGTAGCTCTCTGAGAATACATTACTCAAAAACTGAAAGAAAAACAATACTTCATTTCATTTTTAGATAGCCACAATTATTGACTAAAGGGATGCATTACACAGCTGCTGAGCACTGCACAGCTTCTTAAACCCTGGAATTATATCTGACACCATCTCCTTCATTTCCTGTTCCACATGAATTTTCATGGAGTGCCTGTTCTTTTTTTAAACCACAGCAATCCCTAAAAATTAGTTTCACAAAGCTAACATGTCATCAGAAAGAATGTAAGAATGTAGCACTATCAAATGTTGAAGATTAGAACTAAGTCAAGCTAAGAGTTCGTGCAGCATTTGATAGATGCTGTTGTGTTTCCCTGAAACATAGAAAATGTCCTGCAGTAGCCCTGAGAGGTCACTGTGATGCTGCAGGGCTCCATGGTGGGAGCTGCAGACCTAAGACTTTTTCTCACCCATGTATTATTATCATATATTTATGTGATCTTAATAACCATGGTAAGAGCTAAGATATATATTGTTGTTGTTTAGTTGCTAGGTCATGTCCGACTCTTGTGACCCCGTGGACTGTAGCCTCCCAAGTTCCCTTGTCCATGGGATTTCCCAGTCAAGGATATTGGAGTGGGTTGCCATTTCCTTCTTCAGGGGATCTTCCTGACCCAGAGATTGAACCTGTGTCTCCTGCATTGGCAGGCAGATTCTTTTCCACTGAGCCACCAGGGAAACCCAAAATATATGTTACTTGAGGAAAAGCAAGGAGGGAGAAAGAATCACCTTATTTATGAATGCTCCCGTGGAACTTTTTTATACCTGCCTCTGTGCATAGCCTCAAACCACAGGACACATATTCCTCTAGGAGATCAAAAGCAAACAACGAAGAACTTTGAAAATATAAGAATTCAGAAGAAGGAACACTGAGTAAATGGAGAGAATTTGGGTAAATTATGAACCTTTGAGGTACAATGTGTTTCTCTAAAAAATAATGAAAGCGGATTGAATTTGTGAAAGTACGATAAGGCTGAGTTTCTAAAGCAATCATCACTTAAGCAAGAAGCTCCCAAATGTTTTGCATTTATGCCACCCAGGAATTTGTTCACGCTGCCCCTAGTCCAAAAGAAACATCTAACAGCTCTGTTTATTGAGAAGTTAGGTCTAAATAACCTAATCCTTGAGCCTTGACAACGTAGTAGCTCTCTGAGAATACATTACTCAAAAACTGAAAGAAAAACAATACTTCATTTCATTTTTAGATAGCCACAATTATTGACTAAAGGGATGCATTACACAGCTGCTGAGCACTGCACAGCTTCTTAAACCCTGGAATTATATCTGACACCATCTCCTTCATTTCCTGTTCCACATGAATTTTCATGGAGTGCCTGTTCTTTTTTTAAACCACAGCAATCCCTAAAAATTAGTTTCACAAAGCTAACATGTCATCAGAAAGAATGTAAGAATGTAGCACTATCAAATGTTGAAGATTAGAACTAAGTCAAGCTAAGAGTTCGTGCAGCATTTGATAGATGCTGTTGTGTTTCCCTGAAACATAGAAAATGTCCTGCAGTAGCCCTGAGAGGTCACTGTGATGCTGCAGGGCTCCATGGTGGGAGCTGCAGACCTAAGACTTTTTCTCACCCATGTATTATTATCATATATTTATGTGATCTTAATAACCATGGTAAGAGCTAAGATATATATTGTTGTTGTTTAGTTGCTAGGTCATGTCCGACTCTTGTGACCCCGTGGACTGTAGCCTCCCAAGTTCCCTTGTCCATGGGATTTCCCAGTCAAGGATATTGGAGTGGGTTGCCATTTCCTTCTTCAGGGGATCTTCCTGACCCAGAGATTGAACCTGTGTCTCCTGCATTGGCAGGCAGATTCTTTACCACTGAGCCACCAGGGAAACCCAAAATATATGTTACTTGAGGAAAAGCAAGGAGGGAGAAAGAATGGGAAGAAACTCGTTATCTTAAGTTCAAATTTGAATTAAGAGTTTAAAAACAATTGTGTCTAACTCAGTGCTTAAAATGTTAACTTAGAATTTTGTAGTAGCCTGGTTGCCTATTAACATTTTTGGAGAACTTTCCTAGTTATATATATTTGAGATAATAGATCCTAAGGATTCCAAAAGAACTATGTAAATCTAATTCCAATGATAAATGGGATATATATTTCATACTTCAATACAATGACTTAGTACACACTTCAATTAATCAATAATATGGTTTTCACAGGGCTACTAAAAGGGCTTCCAGGTTTTACTCCATACTAGCATCACTATTCAAAATTTTCCCAGGTACACTCTCATTTATACAAATATTTACATTACAAATTTTAGCATTGATTCTGAATTTTGCATGGGAACATGCTAAAATATTTACTGAATTATTAATTAACAAACTATGTTTACCCAATTTTTATTTGCTATTATTATAATTATGTGCTTACTCTGACTTTTGTTGTATTACTATCGTCATCATATTCTTGCTAATCTGACTAAAATTCTTTTTTTTTTTTTTAACGATTTATTTATTTATTTATTTTGGGCGGGGTCGGGTTGGGGAGGGAGGGGAGCGGGCGGGCCACTTCTATTGGTCTTTCATTTCTCTATTTTCATCCATCTTTGTTCTTTGCCTCCTGCGGGCCTCCCATCGCGGTGGCGTCTGTCGTCACAGAGCGCCGGCTCTGGGCGCATGTGCTCCAGAGCTCCGGCTCGGCGATTGGACACATCAGTCCAGCCACTCCGCGGCACGTGGGATCTTCCCAGGCCAGGGATCGAACCGGCGCCCCTTGCACTGCAAGGCGGTGTCCTTATCCACTGGACCACCAGGGGAAGTCCCTGACTAAAATTCTTACCAGCAGCATGCTCAGTCTGCTAAAAGCAACGTGTAAAATAAAGTTAGAAATTTGTTGACATTTTAAACCTAGATAATATAAGAAAAAAACGGCTGCTCTGGAAATAATTCTGAGCACCCAAAATACTCAAATACCAAGACCAAATAAATTGTGATAAGAGTTTAAAAACAATTGTGTCTAACTCAGTGCTTAAAACGTTAACTTAGAATTTTGTAGTAGCCTGGTTGCCTATTAACATTTTTGGAGAACTTTCCTAGTTATATATATTTGAGATAATAGATCCTAAGGATTCCAAAAGAACTATGTAAATCTAATTCCAATGATAAATGGGATATATATTTCATACTTCAATACAATGACTTAGTACACACTTCAATTAATCAATAATATGGTTTTCACAGGGCTACTAAAAGGGCTTCCAGGTTTTACTCCATACTAGCATCACTATTCAAAATTTTCCCAGGTACACTCTCATTTATACAAATATTTACATTACAAATTTTAGCATTGATTCTGAATTTTGCATGGGAACATGCTAAAATATTTACTGAATTATTAATTAACAAACTATGTTTACCCAATTTTTATTTGCTATTATTATAATTATGTGCTTACTCTGACTTTTGTTGTATTACTATCGTCATCATATTCTTGCTAATCTGACTAAAATTCTTTTTTTTTTTTTTTAACGATTTATTTATTTATTTATTTTGGGGCGGGGTGGGTTTGGGGAGGGAGGGGAGCGGGCGGGCCACTTCTATTGGTCTTTCATTTCTCTATTTTCATCCATCTTTGTTCTTTGCCTCCTGCGGGCCTCCCATCGCGGTGGCGTCTGTCGTCACAGAGCGCCGGCTCTGGGCGCATGTGCTCCAGAGCTCCGGCTCGGCGATTGGACACATCAGTCCAGCCACTCCGCGGCACGTGGGATCTTCCCAGGCCAGGGATCGAACCGGCGCCCCTTGCACTGCAAGGCGGTGTCCTTATCCACTGGACCACCAGGGGAAGTCCCTGACTAAAATTCTTACCAGCAGCATGCTCAGTCTGCTAAAAGCAACGTGTAAAATAAAGTTAGAAATTTGTTGACATTTTAAACCTAGATAATATAAGAAAAAAACGGCTGCTCTGGAAATAATTCTGAGCACCCAAAATACTCAAATACCAAGACCAAATAAATTGTGATAAGAGTAAATAACGGGAGTCATTGGAGAAGGTGATCATGCAATTCTTACTGTACGTAGTTTTGAGGGAATATATGGGCATACAAAATTAATTTAGAAAATCATGCTACTATTAGCAGGTTCAAGGAAAGGACCAGTTTTTCATGTTTACTGCTGTTTTCTACTATAAGCTCACCAAGAGCAGGAACTGTGTTTTACATACTGTTATGTCCACAGTATGTAGCAATCTTGACCTAAAGCGGGGTCTCAATAATGTATATACCAAATGACTTGAATTACTGGACTTCTATCCCAAAAGAAAACAGTGTTTAAAGAGAGATGAAATTTAAGAAAAAAAAAAAAATTCAATTGTAAGAAGCAAAATGGGAAACTGTAAATCAATAAGGCTATACAAAATACTCTATAATGATTTAGATATTAGAATGAGGATAGCTGGTATATATTTGGGCTATAGTAAAATGCTTTTTGAACTTAGGGATAAAAAGAAGATAAAACTGCCCTTGAGATGGAGGGGAAACTAAGTACCATAACAAATGGGGACCCTTTAAAACCATTAACCCTATGCATGCAACCAGGAATATTATTAGTAAGTAAAGACTCTAACTAAACCCAATCTTTATTGCTTGTAATGACCGTCTGAATAGAAAATAACAATACATTAACCTAACAATCAGTATGGAGTCTAGAAAATGGGTAAATTTTCTGTCAGTATTTTTGTATCATTATGCAGAGGGCAAGGATATTGTTCTTTTGGCCAATGTGGATCATGTTAACAGATGACACAAAATAGAAATTAAGAGAGTGGGTTATGATCTTGGGCAAAGTAACTAACTTATCTAAGCCAAAAATTTTCTATCTGTTAAACAGGGTAAGAATTCCATTAAGGGAACTTTCTTGGCTGTCCAGTGGTTAGGACTCTGTCCTGCCACTTCAAGGGACAAGGGATTGATATTTCCTGGAGGAACTTAAGAACCCTCATGCTGCATGGCATCACAAAAAAGAAACAAAAAAGGTTGAAAAAAACCCCATCAAGAATTCACATTTGGGCTTCCCTGGTGGTCCAGTGGGTAAGGACAACGCCTTGCAGTTTAAGGGGCGCCGGTTCAATCCCTGGCCTGGGAAGATCCCACGTTCCGCGGAGCGGCTGTACCCATGTGTCCAATTACCGAGCTGGAACTCTGGAGCGCATGTGCCCAGAGCCGGTGCTCTGCGACAGCAGAGGCCACTGCAATGGGAGGCCCACACGGGCCAAAGAACAAAGATGGATGAAAATAGATAAATGAAAGACCAATAGAAATGCTCCCCGCCCCCGCCTCCCCACCCCGCCAAAATAAATAAATAAATGTTAAAAAAAGAAAAAAAAAAGAATCCACATGGTTGTTTTAAGAATTAAGGGCTGAGTGCTCCTCTGCCACGTGAGGTCACATAGAGAGGATGGCCGTCTCTGAACCTGGAGCTAGGCTCTCATCAAACGCCAGATCTGCTGGTGCCTTGACCGTGGACTTTGTTGGACTTGGCCTTGGTATAATGATTTAGATATTAGAATGAGGATAGCTGGTATATATTTGGGCTATAGTAAAATGCTTTTGAACTTAGGGATAAAAAGAAGATAAAACTGCCCTTGAGATGGAGGGGAAACTAAGTACCATAACAAATGGGGACCCTTTAAAACCATTAACCCTATGCATGCAACCAGGAATATTATTAGTAAGTAAAGACTCTAACTAAACCCAATCTTTATTGCTTGTAATGACCGTCTGAATAGAAAATAACAATACATTAACCTAACAATCAGTATGGAGTCTAGAAAATGGGTAAATTTTCTGTCAGTATTTTTGTATCATTATGCAGAGGGCAAGGATATTGTTCTTTTGGCCAATGTGGATCATGTTAACAGATGACACAAAATAGAAATTAAGAGAGTGGGTTATGATCTTGGGCAAAGTAACTAACTTATCTAAGCCAAAAATTTTCTATCTGTTAAACAGGGTAAGAATTCCATTAAGGGAACTTTCTTGGCTGTCCAGTGGTTAGGACTCTGTCCTGCCACTTCAAGGGACAAGGGATTGATATTTCCTGGAGGAACTTAAGAACCCTCATGCTGCATGGCATCACAAAAAAGAAACAAAAAAGGTTGAAAAAAACCCCATCAAGAATTCACATTTGGGCTTCCCTGGTGGTCCAGTGGGTAAGGACAACGCCTTGCAGTTTAAGGGGCGCCGGTTCAATCCCTGGCCTGGGAAGATCCCACGTTCCGCGGAGCGGCTGTACCCATGTGTCCAATTACCGAGCTGGAACTCTGGAGCGCATGTGCCCAGAGCCGGTGCTCTGCGACAGCAGAGGCCACTGCAATGGGAGGCCCACACGGGCCAAAGAACAAAGATGGATGAAAATAGATAAATGAAAGACCAATAGAAATGCTCCCCCCGCCCCCCCGCCCTCCCCACCCCCGCCAAAATAAATAAATAAATGTTAAAAAAAGAAAAAAAAAAGAATCCACATGGTTGTTTTAAGAATTAAGGGCTGAGTGCTCCTCTGCCACGTGAGGTCACATAGAGAGGATGGCCGTCTCTGAACCTGGAGCTAGGCTCTCATCAAACGCCAGATCTGCTGGTGCCTTGACCGTGGACTTTGTTGGACTTGGCCTTGGACTTTCTAGCCTCTAGAATTGCCAGAAATAAATATCTGTTGTTTATAAGGCAAAAACAAACAAAGAAGCATTAAACAAAATAATGCTTATAAACTAAAACACAGAGTATAGTTCCTGGCATTTGGGAAGTGCTCCGAAAATGAGGCGTAAGAATGTAAATTAAAGGGGCTCTGCTAGCTTAATGGAAACATTCCTTTTGTTCTAGACATTTTGGAATGTGATCTCTTCGATGGGTTTGCCCCAGAAATGGCTTAAATGATACGTGTGAAGCCAATCTTCTGGCAATCTTCTTTAACCTGATCATTTTTGTCTCTTTCTAAAGCAGTATCCTCTGGGCTTAGTTTAGAGTAGGTTCTCTAGCATTTGACAAACTGTGCTTTAAACTGATAAAACCCAATGTCAAAACAAACAAACACGCAAACAAACAAAAAGAAAAACAAAGCAAAGACTGTATTCCTTGGTGATTTTACCAAGATACTCTCAGCTAGAAGGCTTCTACTTGTATGAGCCAGACATCATGCCTTTGACAATTCTCTAGATGTAATAGTATGCTAAATATCACAAAGATGTTATAGGTGTCTCTGTGTATATCTGTTTACCTACCCATCCATCTAGGGGTTTCCCTGGGGACTCGGATGGTAAAGACTCCGCCTGCAATGCAGGAGAGACCTGAGTTCAATCCTTGGGTAGGGAAGATCCCCTGGAGGAGGAAATGGCAGCCCACTCCAGTATTCTTGCCTGGAGAATCCCATGGACAGAGGAGCCTGGCAGGTTACTGTCCAAGGGGTTGCAAAGAGTCAGACACAATTGAGTAACTAACACACACAGACACACTCACTCATCTACCGACCTTCTTACCTACTTCTACTGTCGATATCTATGTCTATATGTACATATGCATGTGTAGAGAGCATATGTGTGTTCACAGTCCACAAAGTGCATTCATTTCATGATCTCAAGACATTTGTAAAACATCTTTTGCAAAAATACTGTTACCATTTTATAGCAGATGAGATCTTCATTTTTCTTGCCTAATGTTATTCATTCTTTCAACATACGTATGTATATTGAGATTCTAGCATTGTTACCCAGCCAGTAAGTGGCAGGTCTAAGTTAAGATGCACTGTTCCTCCAACCTCTATCTATTACTTCTAAGGCTACATATCACACAAAATAAACAAAACTGAATTTATGAATATTTTATTAGGAAACAAATAATGAGTTGAGACTTTGGGGGAAAATCAAAGAGAATCACAACAAAAAAGTGTTTTAAGATAGAATTTCCAAAGTTACTGAACATCTGTTTTGTTTCCAGTTTTTCTATCAAGAAGAATGATCTTGGGATTATACATATCCATAAACAACAAAACACTGTAAAAGTAAAAAGTAAAATAAAAAAAAAGACCTTTAACTGCATGTTGAACAATAAAAAATAACTAGTATCCTTGGAAAAAAAAAAAAAAAAAAAGAAGAAGGATCTTCCAAAAATCAGAGATTAAATGTGGTTGAAAAGAAAATTATACTCATAAGAAGTAAGGAATATAGTAAAAGAGCTTCTGGTTGTTTTAAATGAATTCAGGTTCAGACAAGTACAGGAATACCAAAGGAAATGAGAAAACTCTATTGGTAATCTCTGAAGAATCATGGTTATTGAGAAATATGCCAGGAGGCAGATGATTATTTTTTAAAAGGAAAAGGTTAGGCCTATTCGCAAGTTCTTAAAGTCAATTCCTGGAAAATTTCTTGAATTGATGATTAAACAATTTGTAAGTACTGGGGAAAGGAAGTAATGATGATTATGAGTCAGCCTAGATTCAATAAGAACAAACCTAGCTAAAGTAACTTCATTTGCTTCTTTTTTTGATAGATTAAATGCATTTTTCTTTTGACCTGCATTTTATATAAGTACTTCATTGTCTACTAATGTCTTAAGTTAATTTTGTCATTCAACTAGCAAATATCTTGAGCATGTGTATACATGTCAGTGAATTGGTCTTACACTGTAAGGTTAATATGAGAATGGAGACCTTGTAATGCAGGGTAACTCCAGCTGAGTAGCACCTTTGCAATTAGGCACTGTGCTAGGTATTGTAGATTAAAAGATAAATAAGACACAGTTCCTGTCTTTTAAATGTCTGTAGCCTATTTAAAGGGAAGATAGACAAAGATAGGTTTTCCTTTCCAGGCATGCAGGGCTCTGGAATAACTCCCAGGCACTTAATGATCTACAAGGAAGACACTGTTGCTTGTCTGCCCAAAGCCGATAATTCTCTTTCTTCCTTAACAATAGAAAGTGTATTTTTTTTTTCTTTCCAGAAGTGGCAGAGAATTCAGAGGTATAGTTTTCCTTTAATCCTAGAGGATGTGAAGAATCACATTCAGTGTTGAGTGATGGTTTTAGGGGCAGGAAGGTGACCGCATTCTAGCCAAAGGGACCTGAGATAGAGATCGCTAAATGACTTCTAAATATACTCCGTCCTAGAATACAGAAGTTCCAGAAATCTTCAGTGTCTTTCCTACTTGAACGCAGTTGTGTGAAGACGTGGCATCTGCAGCAACAGTGGCTGTTCTGCGAACATGTGGCCAACTGAGAGTCCTGACATTCCTGAACCTCTGAGCCAATACCAGCAACTTCATTTTTTAAAAAATTCTTATTTATATGTTTATCTTTGGCTATGCTGGGTCCTCTTTGCTGCCTGGGCTTCTCTCTAGCTGTGGTGTGTGGGGAGTATGTTCTAGATGTGCTATTCAGGCTTCTCACTGC
Source organism: Tragulus kanchil (assembly GCA_022376925.1). Taxonomy (NCBI): domain Eukaryota; kingdom Metazoa; phylum Chordata; class Mammalia; order Artiodactyla; family Tragulidae; genus Tragulus; species Tragulus kanchil. Next base: position 66,041,159 of record JAIOJX010000003.1, on the reverse strand, counting down.
AGTGGCTTCTCTTGCTGCAGAGCCCCAGCTCTAGGGCACACAGGCTTCAGCAGCTGCAGCACGCAGGCTCGGCAGTTGTGGCCCAGCGCCTCTAGAGCACAGGCTCGTAGTTGTGGCCCCAGGGTTTATCTGCTCTGTGGCACATGGGATCTGCTTGGATCAGGGACTGAACTTGTGTCTTCTACACTGGCAGGTGGATTTTTTACCACCAACCCACCAGAGAAGCCCCTAGAAACTCCTTCTTAACTCCACCTCTTTCAAAAAACTCCCATAGCAAAAACTCTATTGGTTAAGCCACTTTTAGTGAGGTATTCAATTACTTGGAGTCAAAATCAACCAATTGATATCAATGATACACATAATTATCGACCATGCTGTCAACTTATAGTAGTATCTTTCCATAAATAAGATTTCAAAATAATGCATTTAAAATGCAAAGATGAAAGATTTAGGAGATGATTAAAATCACACCTTAATGAATGACTATTAATCTCGCTAAGAGTTTTATTACTTTAAACAAGAAGCATTTATACCCAAAATTTATAAAAGCAATTTATATGCTATCACACAACCATCATGAGGTCTTTGGTATGTCTTCTGTAAGGTCTTCAGCAAAAATGTCTTAATGTGCTAGCTCTGATATGCAATCAAATCTTTTACTTCATTATTTATATATGTGTTAAATAAGATCATGCCCCATTCTGTCGTTAAAATAGCTGTTTCCATAACCTCTTTCCTATAAATGACTGTAGAGGAAGACAATTCTTTGATGTTCAAAATAATTATAATGGTATAACCCTACTTAGACCTTCTTTTTTTCCCTATAAATGACTGTAGAGGAAGACAATTTTCTTTCTAGGGGCCTAAATAGAACGCTGACTTCTAAATATACTCCGTCCTAGAATACAGAAGTTCCAGAAATCTTCAGTGTCTTTCCTACTTGAACGCAGTTGTGTGAAGACGTGGCATCTGCAGCAACAGTGGCTGTTCTGCGAACATGTGGCCAACTGAGAGTCCTGACATTCCTGAACCTCTGAGCCAATACCAGCAACTTCATTTTTTAAAAAATTCTTATTTATATGTTTATCTTTGGCTATGCTGGGTCCTCTTTGCTGCCTGGGCTTCTCTAGCTGTGGTGTGTGGGGAGTATGTTCTAGATGTGCTATTCAGGCTTCTCACTGCAGTGGCTTCTCTTGCTGCAGAGCCCCAGCTCTAGGGCACACAGGCTTCAGCAGCTGCAGCACGCAGGCTCGGCAGTTGTGGCCCAGCGCCTCTAGAGCACAGGCTCGTAGTTGTGGCCCCAGGGTTTATCTGCTCTGTGGCACATGGGATCTGCTTGGATCAGGGACTGAACTTGTGTCTTCTACACTGGCAGGTGGATTTTTTACCACCAACCCACCAGAGAAGCCCCTAGAAACTCCTTCTTAACTCCACCTCTTTCAAAAAACTCCCATAGCAAAAACTCTATTGGTTAAGCCACTTTTAGTGAGGTATTCAATTACTTGGAGTCAAAATCAACCAATTGATATCAATGATACACATAATTATCGACCATGCTGTCAACTTATAGTAGTATCTTTCCATAAATAAGATTTCAAAATAATGCATTTAAAATGCAAAGATGAAAGATTTAGGAGATGATTAAAATCACACCTTAATGAATGACTATTAATCTCGCTAAGAGTTTTATTACTTTAAACAAGAAGCATTTATACCCAAAATTTATAAAAGCAATTTATATGCTATCACACAACCATCATGAGGTCTTTGGTATGTCTTCTGTAAGGTCTTCAGCAAAAATGTCTTAATGTGCTAGCTCTGATATGCAATCAAATCTTTTACTTCATTATTTATATATGTGTTAAATAAGATCATGCCCCATTCTGTCGTTCTTAAAATAGCTGTTTCCATAACCTCTTTCCCTATAAATGACTGTAGAGGAAGACAATTCTTTGATGTTCAAAATAATTATAATGGTATAACCCTACTTAGATTTCCATTACAATGAGATTGAAATATTTTAGCAAACCATAGATAACGTGTAATATGATAATAATTACCTGGCTTGCGGCAAACCATAGCTGGTCCCTACTCCAACCCGAGGCAAGCTATAGACGACTTTTTTTACTGTTGCTTGATCAGGGAAATTAAACATAACTGAAGCTGTGGTAAGAAGAAAAAACATGAATTAGAAAACCACAGGAGAGCTAACCATGAATTTCAGAAATCATTTTCAAGTGCCTTTTATGATTTATCTGTAAAGGTTATGAATCTTCATGGAAAATTAGACTTCTGTGTAAGTTAATCCTAGGGTTAACATTTTCAAACAAATTAATTCTTTTTATTTTTATTTTTACATTAACAACCGTGTATCAAAGAAAGAGATATAACTGAAAAAAAACTAGTCAGTATCACATCATACAAATGAGCTAACGTCTAAATATGAGTACATTTTCTTTCAAAATACTTCAAGAGACTTACTTCGGTTTGCCATAAATACTTCCAAAGCAGTGTTTTGTAGAAGATAACGTCTTGAAAATACAGCTCGTATCTCGCTGAACATCCATTTTCCATGAAGTCCCTCAGTGTATGCAAGAACCTAAAATAAACAGTTTGAAGGGAATTGTCAGTCAATGGAATATGTGTCTAAAGACTCAGTGTGACAATATCCTAGACAGTGCTGTATGAAAGTCAGTAAATTATGGATTATCTTCCTGAGTTCATGATATATCACAGTATTGACCATCCTTTGATTTTGTATATTTGCAAAAGTTCTTTCTAAATTTTCTTACTTGGCTCATGAAGAAATGAAAGAACAAAGGAACAGAAAAGTCGTAAGTTCAAGGTGACCATGTGACTTAAAACAGAAAATGTGCTATGAAAACAAAACCAGTCATTTTTTCCAGAAAAGCTGATAAAAGGAGTCATATGTAGCCAGCACACCCCTTTCTCTTCCTTGCTTAAATTGAGATATATAGGCAGAAAACCTAGCAGCAATTGTGTAGCCACAAGAGGAAGTCCAAGAGACTCCCTAGCATGGATGGCCCTAGCACTAAGTCACTGAAACATTCTCAGCAGTTAGTCCTATGTGGACTTCTAGCTCCAACCTACAGATAAATCCACATTAAGCTGCTGTAGTCAAATCTGCAAGAAACACATTTCTTTCTGATACACAAATGTATTTTAATAATTCATAAATGCATTTTCTGCTTTTGTTGGTGCACCCCATATAATCTACTACACCCCAATCTACTACATTTATATTTCCCTGGTGGCTTCAAGGGTAAAGAATCAGCCTGCAATGCAGGAGATGCAGGTTAAGTCCCTGGGTTGGGCAGATCCTTTGGAGACCAGAATGGAAACTCAAGCCAGTATTCTTGCCTGGAGAACCCTATGGACAGAGGAGCCTAGCAGGCTACAGTTCATGGGGTCTCAGAGGGTCAGACAGGACTAAGAGACTAAAACTTTCACTTTGGTGAAAGTAGAGACTAATTATTGAGTTTTATGTATATGACATTTTTTAAACTTTGAGAACAAGCTGTAAAGATCTTTTTCATATTTCCTGTTCTTTTTCATATTTCCTCTCTATAGGACTTACATATATCACACATGTATTATATGATCTATTGCTCTTTTCATTTTTTGAAAATCCTGTTTTCTAACTCTTTAATTCAGTTTTCTCTTTTTCTAGACACTGGAATGTTTTTGGAGGAATTCAGACATCTATTTACATTATGAAACATTTTGGAGCCAGACTCTTATTTAAATCTTGGCTTTGCTATTTACTAGCTATAGGAACTTAGAAAAAGCATTTAACTCTATCTGATTTTTCTCATCTAAAAAACAGTGATAATAATACACATTACTGGTTAATTTACAATGAATGTAAAGTGCACGGCCTAGCTATTAAAACGTGGCTCATGAAGAAATGAAAGACCAAAGGAACAGAAAAGTCGTAAGTTCAAGGTGACCATGTGACTTAAAACAGAAAATGTGCTATGAAAACAAAACCAGTCATTTTTTCCAGAAAAGCTGATAAAAGGAGTCATATGTAGCCAGCACCCCTTTCTCTTCCTTGCTTAAATTGAGATATATAGGCAGAAAACCTAGCAGCAATTGTGTAGCCACAAGAGGAAGTCCAAGAGACTCCCTAGCATGGATGGCCCTAGCACTAAGTCACTGAAACATTCTCAGCAGTTAGTCCTATGTGGACTTCTAGCTCCAACCTACAGATAAATCCACATTAAGCTGCTGTAGTCAAATCTGCAAGAAACACATTTCTTTCTGATACACAAATGTATTTTAATAATTCATAAATGCATTTTCTGCTTTTGTTGGTGCACCCATATAATCTACTACACCCCAATCTACTACATTTATATTTCCCTGGTGGCTTCAAGGGTAAAGAATCAGCCTGCAATGCAGGAGATGCAGGTTAAGTCCCTGGGTTGGGCAGATCCTTTGGAGACCAGAATGGAAACTCAAGCCAGTATTCTTGCCTGGAGAACCCTATGGACAGAGGAGCCTAGCAGGCTACAGTTCATGGGGTCTCAGAGGGTCAGACAGGACTAAGAGACTAAAACTTTCACTTTGGTGAAAGTAGAGACTAATTATTGAGTTTTATGTATATGACATTTTTTAAACTTTGAGAACAAGCTGTAAAGATCTTTTTCATATTTCCTGTTCTTTTTCATATTTCCTCTCTATAGGACTTACATATATCACACATGTATTATATGATCTATTGCTCTTTTCATTTTTTGAAAATCCTGTTTTCTAACTCTTTAATTCAGTTTTCTCTTTTTCTAGACACTGGAATGTTTTTGGAGGAATTCAGACATCTATTTACATTATGAAACATTTTGGAGCCAGACTCTTATTTAAATCTTGGCTTTGCTATTTACTAGCTATAGGAACTTAGAAAAAGCATTTAACTCTATCTGATTTTTCTCATCTAAAAAACAGTGATAATAATACACATTACTGGTTAATTTACAATGAATGTAAAGTGCACGGCCTAGCTATTACTTAAATTCTGTTTATAAGTTTATACGTGTTTTCTGTTGAGCATAAAGTGACTACTGTTTTTTTAGTTTCTAAATGCAAAACTTCTTTCTTTATGCATTTCATAAAAGGATTACAGTGACTTGCCACAATTTACATTAATTCATTCTTATTTGGGTACAACAGTTTCAAGATTTGAATTTCATAGACTAGTATGATTTCTTTTAATGGAAAGAGTACTAGCATAGGGTTCATAACTCTTACTTTGCCAGAGAGGAATAATTTTCAATCTAAATAGCCATAACGACAAAACTATCTTTCACTATGACCATTATTTCATATCTATCTCTATATCTATCTCGATATCTATATGTCCATTTGAAAATCCAAAGAATGAAATGAGTATTTCTTAAAGAGATGAGAATACCAGACGATATTATCTGTTTTCTGAGAAATCTGTATGCAGGTCAAGAAGCAACAGTTAGAACTGGTAAGCGAACAACAGACTAGTTCAAAATCGGGAAAGGGGTACATCAAGGATGTGTATTGTCACCCTGTTTATTTAACTTATATACAGAGTATGTCATGTGAAATGCTGGGTTGGATAAAGCACGAGCTGGAATCAAGATGGCTGAAAGAAATATCAGTAACTTCAGATATGTAGATAGCACCACTCTAAAGGGCAGAAAGCAAAGAGGAACTAAAGAGCCTCCTGCTGGAGAAAGAGCAGAGTGAAAAAAGCTCATTTAAAACTCAAATTCAAAAAATGAGGACCACGATGTCCAGTCCCATTGCTTCATGGTAAAAAGATGGGGAAAATATGGCAACAGTGGCAGACTTTATTTTCTTGGGCTCCAAAAATCACCGCAGACAGTGACTGCATCCATGAAATTAAAAGACACTTATTCTTTGGAAGGAAAGCTATGACAAATCTATACAGCATATTAAAAAGCAGAGACAGGGGCTTCCTTGGTGGTTCAGTGGGTAAAGAGTCTGCCTTGCAGTGCAAGGGGCACTGGTTCAATCCCTGGCCTGGGAAGATCCCTTGTGCTGTGGAGCAGCTAGACTCGTGTGTCCAATTATGAGCCAGCGCTCTAGAGCATGTGCACCCACAGTTGGTGCCCTGCAACGAGAGAGGCCACTGCAATGGGAGGCCCACACAGGGGAAAGATGAATGAAAATAAATAAATAAGAAACCAATAATAAAAGAGGCCAAAATTTAAAAAAAAAAAAGGCAGAGACATCATTTCAGCAACAAAAGTCTGTATAGTCAAAGTTATGGTTTTCCCAGTAGTCATGTATAGATGTGAGAGCTGGACCATAAGGAAGGCTGAGCACCGAAGAATTGATGTCTTTGAATTGTGGTGTTGGAGAAGGCTCTTGAGAGGCCCTTGGACTGCAAGGAGATCAAACCAGTCAATTCTAAAGGAAATTAACCCTGAATATTCATTGGAAAGATGGATGCTGAAGCCGAATTTCCAATACTTTGGCCACCTGATGAGAACTGTCAACTCATAGGGAAAGGTTCTGATGTTGAGAGATATTAAGGGCAGGAGGAGAAAGGGGTCAGAGAGGATGAGATTGTTGAACGGTATCACTGATTCAATGGACATGAGTTTGAGAGAACTCCAGGAGATAGTGAAAGACAAGGAAGTCTGGTGTGTTGCAGTCCATGGGGTGACTAAGCAACTGAACAACAACAAAATGAGTAGAATCTCAGACAAAGAAGAGATCTTTCCATGAAAGCTATGTTGGTACCTTTATACTAAAACTGGAATGCCAGGAGAATGGATGGAGATTTTACATATATTTACATATAGTATATATGTTAGACTATATATTATATAATAGCTACTATACATTATATATTAGTCACTATAAATTATATATTATGTGTCTATAGATATATGTACGCTAATATTTTAATTTATTTTTTTCTTTGAGAACCATGATGTAATGGATATTTGACCAAGAATTGTTTCCCATTAATCATGTTATCAGTTTATTTTATTGAATACCTGTAGCAGGCAGGTGGCTCACACACACACACACACAGATGTCTGGTTTGACTCTTCAGGTGTTCTATGTAAAACTCTCTTATCAAATATGCCAATTACCAAATGATTGACTCCTGGCTCCAGGGTCACCCTTAATTGCTTTTCCTGTGAAAATGAGTCTGGGCCCTTTGTTCTTCCTTTGCTAGCTGATAGCATGTAGAGGTCCATCAGGGAAAAACACTGGAGAGATGAGGCAGAAGCAAAGGGTTTTACTTCCTGGTTCTGCAGGCTCACTTAGCAGGTCCCTGCAGAGCACGGGTTCCTCCAGGGCTGGACTCCTGACCGGTGATGGCTGACAGCACCTGGTGACTAGCAGTTTTCTCAAGTACCCCAATGCCCCAGGCAGTTTTGTAGCAAATTGCTTGGATGAGAACCTTTCCATAAACAGCTTAACCAACTCCCGAGAGGGTAGTTTTCTGAAAAGTTTCAAAAGACTGAGCACCAAGCTCCTCTAGTAGGGCAAGAGCTTGACTTCTGTACCATGGAGTGAGCTATTAGCCACGCCCTCCCTGACAAAGCTGGGGGTGCTCTGCCTGGGTTCAACATCAGCTCCAAAGACAGCTGTACTGCTCCTCATGGATGCTGTTCCTATACTCTTTAGAGCTCTTTTTATTTCTTACTAACTGGTTTCTCCAAAACCTTATTATAATTTATAATTATTTCTACGTTATAATTTTTATAAATTATAATACTTTTCCTGTTCAAATTGCTATGTAGGTTCTTTTTCTCGATTGGTTACAATCTGATACAGGAATTCAATCAGTTCTCCTCCAGGCTGGGGCCACACAGGTCCCTTAGGGACCTCAGGAGCAAGACAAAGGAAACTGAGATCATCAGAGGAATTCAGTGAAGCCTGGAGGCAAAGGGGAAGAGGAGAGAGAATAAAATTATTTTGCTAGCAGGTAATAAACAGCTTGGATTTCCCTAGAGGCTCAGTGGTAAAAAAATGCACGTACCAAGGCAGCAGACGTGGGTTCCACACCTGAATTGGGAAGATCCCTAGAGAAGGAAATGAACTTACTCCAGGATTCTTGCCTAAGAAATCTCATGGACAGAGGAGCCTGGTGGACTACAGTCCATGGAGTCGCAAAGAGTCGGGCCTGACTGAGGGACTAACCAGCAAGAAGCATAAACAGTTCGGGAGGCAAACTTAAAAAGACAGTTCCGAAGGCCCAAGCTATTCTGAACAGGACACGGCCATCTGAATGAGCAGTACAGCCCCCATTCAGAGGAGCCAAGAGAAAGAAAATTTTCCTTTACAGTCACCTACTGGTGCCTCAGACGGTAAAGAATCGGCCTTCAATGCACAAGATCCGGTTTAGATCCCTGGGTGGGGAAGATCCCCTGGTGAAAGAAATGGCAACCCACCCTAATATTCTTGCCTGGAGAACCTCATGGACAGAGGAGCCTGGCGGGCTCCATGGCGTCACAAAGAGACAGACACGACTGAAGCGCACACACACACTTTTGAAGTTCTTAAAAGAGGCTGATAAAAGACAGTGCTCTGAGGCATCCATAATTTCCTGCCAGGAAACAGCTTAGAGTCTTTTTCATTTTTTTAAAGCAAGCCGCCTCCTACTTTTTCTTCTTGCTTCCTTCATGAAACTCTCTTCATGAAACTTCAATGAAACACTCCTAAATATTTTTATTTAAAATCTTTCTTTTTAATATCCTTCCCTGGGAACTGCCTTTCCTGGCATCTAACTTATCATGTAACAACCTCCAGTATCTCTCCTACGACATCACTTTAAGTTCTGTACATGGAATTTTTTTTGGTCAGTCCTCTCCCTGTGACGTGAAAGTTCCAGGAGAACAATGTGCTCGTTTATCTTATTTACTGATCAACATACAGAGCTTAAAGCAGTGCCTCGCACATATGTGCTCCATATATGTTTGCTTACTGAATAAATCACCAAGAGAAGCAGACAAAGATAATACATACGGGGAGGCTTACCAAGAGATCTTACAAAGTATGTGCATCTTTGACTCCTTTGCTGAACTGGAAAAAGCCTTCCAGTTTCATCTTCAAACTTCTCATGTTTATTAACCTAATGCTGGAGCCTGCCAGAGGTCTCTTGTGACTTGAGATTTAATCAAGATGTAAACAAAGCAATCTAAATACAGTAACTGCTTTCTATTTTCTAGTAGTTTAATTTGCACCCACAAGGAAATCCAGTCTGGGTTATGTGCTGTGCTGTGCTGTGCTCTTTGTGAGCTGTGTGTGACTCTTTGTGATCCTGTGGACTGGAGCCCGCTGGGGCTCTCTGTCCATGGGATTTCCCTGGTAACAATACTGGAGTGGACTGCCACATCCTCCCTCAGGGGATCTTCCTGACCCAGGGACTGTATCCGCATCTCCTGTATTTGCAGGTGGATTCTTTACCACTGAGCCACCACGGCTGACTGGGTTATATACCCTATCTTGAAAGGTGTTTCCCCCCCACCATAGAAAGGATTCCTTTACTCTACAGGAGTTGTGGAAGGTCTTTTAGGCTAAGGTGTTTCAGCCGATAGACTTATGCTTCTCATTTAAGAAAATATATGCCAAGGTGTGTCACAAAATATCATGTGAGACCCCTGCTGAGCATCAATTTCATTTCTGGTAAGTAAGTAGACATTTTTCTTTTTGTAGTAACTACAAATAGGATGGAAAATCAAATATTTTTTTTTAAAAAAATGATGAACTGAGCTGTTGCAATAAACCACTAGCATTCAGATAACTTTAGTGATCGCCATGGCTGCCTGGGACTATATCCCAAGTCCTCCTTCCTCTCCTTGGCTCAGAGGCAAAGAAAGCCCTTACACCGAGCACGAGGGCAACGAGAGAGTTTATGGCACACACTCAGGTGGCTCATGGAGGTCAACGTAGAACACTGGAGGCAGGGAGACCAGTTACGACGCTACTTCGGGCAAGGGATGAGTTTAATACATTTGTATATGCTTCAAAAAGGGTAAAGAATATCATTTATAGTTGACCAAATGCCAAGCTTATGGTAGGTTTCTATCAAACTCTGGGCATCAAGCTTAGGTCTAAAATATGACCTGCTGCTATACAATTGTCTGTATTTTATTCACACCTCTGCTAGTTACATAGTGTTTGGAAAGTTCCAGGATCTTCTATAATAACTCTTTAAGTGATGTTTTCATTTAGTTCAAGACACTTTTTTCTAAACCATGTTAAGTACTTTCATCTTTACTTGAAGTTTGTGGTTTTGTTTTCTTTCCAAAGTCAATCAGCCCATATCATCTGACTTGTGCTTCTCGGCCTGTCCAAATTACTTAATGCATATTATGAAATAAATCAACAAATGTTAACTAGCCTATTCAATTTCATTTTCTGAGAAATGAATAAAGGTAACTTTTGTTACATCATATAGTTCATCAGCAAGAAAATGAAAGCATCCTGATCACAAATATTATAGAACTTTTTCTTAAGGGAACCACAGAACCGATTTGAACTAAGGGCTTAATATCCAAAGAAAAGAAAAGTCAAGGGAGGGAGAGAGAGATCACGCTGGCTTTATACCTGCAGGTCTGCCCTATGCGATTATGAGCTGAAACACGGAAGACGCAATCTAAGACAAATGTAATAGAGACCCCTGGTAAACCACTTCGCCCAAATGTGTGCTTAACACATATTATTTGATGATTGCATTGAAGAAAAATAGGGCTGCTGTGCACTCATGTGTATCAGACATGCATATTTGTCAGAAAACATGGGTATGGCTGTCAAGTCAGTTTTGTCTTCTTCTCCTTTAAAGGCAGCTACTATTGTGTGACCTAGAAAGTACTCGTGTTGTGATAGTTCTGCTGATCTCAAATCATCTGAAGGCATATAACAGAACAAGTATTTGAATATGAAAAAACTAAATTCTGCTTCCAGTTGTATTTTCTGTTAAGAACGGAGATGAAAACGGTGTGAAGGGCTGGAGAGACCTGTCTGTTCAGTGTTCATCAGGCCAGCAGCTGGAACAGTTCGATTAAAGGAATGCCAGGGCAATGGAAAGCTGCACTCTCCATTACTTTTGTAATTCTGCACAGACTCTCAATGATTCTGGGTGTAACAAATATATTCCGGGTGGGATGGGACAAGAGTATTTAGGTCTGCATTCATACATGCTCATCCCTACTCTTTTCCTTTTTCCAGATGAATGAAAAGGATTCCTAGACCCAGGAGGAAACCAGAAGGACACAGTGGAAGAAGCCTGTGTTCTACAGTGAGCACGTGGACGATCCCTCTGACTGGCAGCTGCTGGTGTGATACACGAAGTGAGGAAGTGGAAAGCAGCAGAAACGGCGAGACTTCTGGAAATTCCTCCTCCCAGCTCTCACTGCATGTCTTGGTGATACTAGTTCATCACCAAAGGCAGAGAGAGTATAAAATGTAAGAAACAACTAACTAGAAGTGTATGGAGAAAACAAAATAGCAACACAATGGACTCCGGCTCGGTGATTGGACACATCCGTCCAGCCGCCCCGCGGCACGTGGCCAGGGATTGAACTGGCGCCCCTTGCACTGCAAGGCGGTGTCCTTACCCACTGGACCACCAGGGGAAGCCCTGATAATATTTCTAATAGCAATTTGCTCCGTCAAAATTTTATGGTCTTATGAATTAAAATCTTACAATTTTAGTATATCCATTTTGTATATTAGTAGAATATAACGATCAATTTTAAGACTTTCAAGCACAAATATTTTTAGATTGGATAAATTTGGAGGAGGGAATAAAAAGGAAATGTCTCTTGAATAAGAAAGAGGAATTATATAAAATGTCCACTTGAAAAAAAGAGATAATTTGTACATTTTAAGATGGATGCTGATGGTAGCCAAATCACTGTTTTTTTTAGATATACTCGATTCTATTGGGCACATCTGAAAAGTGATTAATAATTTTTTTAGGATTGTATTTAAAAATATCAATAAGTAGAACATGCTGGATACCACATCTTTAATAAAAGGTTAAACTTATAAAAAGTATTGAATGTTAACATGTAATATATAACATGTTTTATACATGTGTAACATGGTATAAAATTCTTCCACAGAGTGGGTTAATAAAAAGTTAGAAGTGGATAGGATGTGGAGAAAAGGGAACACACTTGCATTGTTGGTGGGAATGTGAACTGATACAACCACTTTGTAAGACAGTATGGAGACTCCTTAAAAAACTGAGAATAGAAGCATCATATGACCCAGCAATCCTACTATTAGGCTTATACCCTGATGAAATCAAAATTGTAAGAGACACCTGTACCCCAGTGTACATTGCAGCACTCTATACAACAGCTAAACCAGAAGGACACAGTGGAAGAAGCCTGTGTTCTACAGTGAGCACGGGGACGATCCCTCTGACTGGCAGCTGCTGGTGTGATACACGAGTGAGGAAGTGGAAAGCAGCAGAAACGGCGAGACTTCTGGAAATTCCTCCTCCCAGCTCTCACTGCATGTCTTGGTGATACTAGTTCATCACCAAAGGCAGAGAGAGTATAAAATGTAAGAAACAACTAACTAGAAGTGTATGGAGAAAACAAAATAGCAACACAATGGACTCCGGCTCGGTGATTGGACACATCCGTCCAGCCGCCCCGCGGCACGTGGCCAGGGATTGAACTGGCGCCCCTTGCACTGCAAGGCGGTGTCCTTACCCACTGGACCACCAGGGGAAGCCCTGATAATATTTCTAATAGCAATTTGCTCCGTCAAAATTTTATGGTCTTATGAATTAAAATCTTACAATTTTAGTATATCCATTTTGTATATTAGTAGAATATAACGATCAATTTTAAGACTTTCAAGCACAAATATTTTTAGATTGGATAAATTTGGAGGAGGGAATAAAAAGGAAATGTCTCTTGAATAAGAAAGAGGAATTATATAAAATGTCCACTTGAAAAAAAGAGATAATTTGTACATTTTAAGATGGATGCTGATGGTAGCCAAATCACTGTTTTTTTTAGATATACTCGATTCTATTGGGCACATCTGAAAAGTGATTAATAATTTTTAGGATTGTATTTAAAAATATCAATAAGTAGAACATGCTGGATACCACATCTTTAATAAAAGGTTAAACTTATAAAAAGTATTGAATGTTAACATGTAATATATAACATGTTTTATACATGTGTAACATGGTATAAAATTCTTCCACAGAGTGGGTTAATAAAAAGTTAGAAGTGGATAGGATGTGGAGAAAAGGGAACACACTTGCATTGTTGGTGGGAATGTGAACTGATACAACCACTTTGTAAGACAGTATGGAGACTCCTTAAAAAACTGAGAATAGAAGCATCATATGACCCAGCAATCCTACTATTAGGCTTATACCCTGATGAAATCAAAATTGTAAGAGACACCTGTACCCCAGTGTACATTGCAGCACTCTATACAACAGCTAAATCATGGAAGGAACCTAGATGTCCATCGATGAATGAGTGAACAAAGAAGCTATGGCACAGGTATACAATGGAGTACTTCTCAGCCGTAAAAAGAAATGCAGAAGGTCAGTCCTAATGAGGTGGATGAATCCAGAACCTATTATACAAAGTGAAGTAAGTCAGAAAGAGAAGGACAAATACAGTATACTAACACATATACATGGAATCTAGTGAGAAGGTACTGATAAATACACACACAGAGGAGCAATGGAGAAACAGACATAGAGAACAGACCTATGGACACTGAGGAAAGGGAAGAGTGGGTGAGCGGTTTGGAAAGAGTATCATGGACATCTGCATTATCATATGTAAAGGACATAACCATTGTGAACGCACTGTGAAACTAAGGGATCTTACATGGGAGCTATGAGACAATCTGAAGCGGAGAGATGGGGGGAGTGGGAGGGGACAGGGATATACTTATGATGGATTTGGGATTTTATGGAGCTGTAAACAACAAAACTCTATAAAAGCGAGAAAAAAAAAAGATGTAAACATCCTCAATAAAAAGAAATGTGAAGCATGGACACCAGGGGCAAGACACATCACTGATAGTGTCTGGGAGAGTCAGAACACAGAGAAAAAGCCTTAGATAGAAGAGAAAACTGCTTAACACAAAGAGAAGAAAGGAACCAGATAACCATAAAGACACTAAATATCCAAATATTTCTTGACTGGAGAATCAGTCCCACAGTTTCTAAATTATTAACATATACTTCAGAGAGAAGATGCTAGAGAAGACTGAAAAGTGAGAACAGATAGCACAAATCACATCCCCTACATAGAAAAGAGCACTATTTTGCTTGCTCATGTTTACCATGTCAAACAGTTAGAGAGTTGGAAAAATCTTTTTGAGAGCACATTTTAGTTTTCATCTGATTTCTTGGTGTCAAAAAAACCCAGTGTTGTTTCTCTTGTAGCTAAAATTCTAAACAGACTAATTATGGCACATAAATGTTCAGTCAATGTCAACACCTAAATAAAGAATATTCACTAAAAAAAAAAAAAAAAAAAAGTTAGAGGCAAAGTACAATGGACCCACTCTGTACAATAAAGAAAACCTCAAATATCTCATGGAAGTCTCACCTTAGCCTTTTATCCAATTAATAGTGAATAAAGTCATCAAAAGAAAACTGTCAGAGCTAAGGCACTACAATCAGTAAAATCTAATACAAACCAAAAAAATGATCACTGAGTAAAAATGATCACTGATTCAAACCTTTTCATTAAAATTTAGATGGAAAATAATTAATCCCAATGAAAATAAATAATTCATGTAGTATAAATGAAAATGGAAAAAACAGGAAATGATCAAGACATTAGGCAGGCAAAAAGACAGTTTCCAGGAAATATATTTTCCTGGAAATTTAATGAAATTTTTATAATCTATATTATGTTATTATACTTCTGAGGTTAAATATTCATGAGGATAGCCTTATCATTACATGGATTAAAACTGCAGGTTCCAAATTTCGTATAACTGCGAAAACTTTAGGCAGCTCATCTATAGAGAGTTTTTTATTTATTTTATACAGGATCATAGTTTCACAGCCAGGAATGGAACCTGTGCTCCCTATGGTGAAAATGCAGAGTCCCAACCCTGGACCACTGGAAGCCAGGGAAATCCCTAGAGAGCTTTTTACTTATCATTTTGCATCTTGCTCTAATTCATCACTTTATATACCTGTCTCTCCCACATTTAAAGTCTCCCTAGGGTCCACCTCTCTTGCCAGCTGTGAGACCTCAGGCAGATTAGTTCATTTTTAATTCTTCGGTTTCCATATCATAAGATGGAGGAAATGATAGGACCTACCCTCACATGGTAGTCGTGAATACTGAATGAACTAATTCTTTTAAAAAATGTTTAGTACAATGTCTGGAAAACAGGAAATGCTCACCAAATGTCAGCCTCCTACTCTAACATACTGCCTACTTCCTTGGGTGCATGGGTACAGACAGACACATATACACACAATGAGCACATCTCTGGTCTTAACCTTCAATAATGATGCTGCCAGTGAAAGAGTAGAAAACTCGGACCTGAGCATATGACCTTTAAAACTAACATCCACAACTACTGTTTCCTTAGTGGCAGTTTGCATTCTGCAGGTTTTCTGAAATCACAGCACAAACCTCTAACCAGAAAGCCCAAGTATTTGGCACCACAGCTACCACATCCACTGTTAGGCGTGGTAACTCTAGGAAGGCGTCTTCCTATAATTAGGCCAGCTCTTGCTACCAAGCTGTTCTCATGATTTATCAATTAATTTTTATAGTGATTTTTATTTAACAAATATTTACTGACTGACCATCACGTGCCGATAGCAAATGAGAGGCAGAGTCCCTGTCTTCAAAGAGGTCAAAGCTTTGTGGGGACTCTCCATCAATGGGGAAGATGCTGGGGGAAGTAGGGAAGGAAGAGGGTCTCAAGCAGAAAGAACATGTAAACACGGTGCCTTGGGCAATGGGCTAAAGCAGTCTGAAATATATACTGTCAAGAGGGGAGAGGTGAAAAATAACATAAGACTAATAAAAGGTGGGTAGGGAGCCAGGATGTGGGGCTAGATCATGGAACTCATGTTAAAGAGTTTGGACTTTTGGTCAGAGAGCAATGATGAGTTCCCTTCGTTAAACAAAGCAATGAGATGATTGAATTAGAACTTTAGAAATGACAGCAGTGATTACCTGTAGAGGCTGTTTTAACTAGAGAAGGGCAACGCTATTCCAAAAACCTATGAAAAACTTAAAAGCCAAAACATTACCCCCCATTTAAAAATTTTGTCTCCCTTAAAGGGTCCACCTCTCTTGCCAGCTGTGAGACCTCAGGCAGATTAGTTCATTTTTAATTCTTCGGTTTCCATATCATAAGATGGAGGAAATGATAGGACCTACCCTCACATGGTAGTCGTGAATACTGAATGAACTAATTCTTTTAAAAAATGTTTAGTACAATGTCTGGAAAACAGGAAATGCTCACCAAATGTCAGCCTCCTACTCTAACATACTGCCTACTTCCTTGGGTGCATGGGTACAGACAGACACATATACACACAATGAGCACATCTCTGGTCTTAACCTTCAATAATGATGCTGCCAGTGAAAGAGTAGAAAACTCGGACCTGAGCATATGACCTTTAAAACTAACATCCACAACTACTGTTTCCTTAGTGGCAGTTTGCATTCTGCAGGTTTTCTGAAATCACAGCACAAACCTCTAACCAGAAAGCCCAAGTATTTGGCACCACAGCTACCACATCCACTGTTAGGCGTGGTAACTCTAGGAAGGCGTCTTCCTATAATTAGGCCAGCTCTTGCTACCAAGCTGTTCTCATGATTTATCAATTAATTTTTATAGTGATTTTTATTTAACAAATATTTACTGACTGACCATCACGTGCCGATAGCAAATGAGAGGCAGAGTCCCTGTCTTCAAAGAGGTCAAAGCTTTGTGGGGACTCTCCATCAATGGGGAAGATGCTGGGGGAAGTAGGGAAGGAAGAGGGTCTCAAGCAGAAAGAACATGTAAACACGGTGCCTTGGGCAATGGGCTAAAGCAGTCTGAAATATATACTGTCAAGAGGGGAGAGGTGAAAAATAACATAAGACTAATAAAAGGTGGGTAGGGAGCCAGGATGTGGGGCTAGATCATGGAACTCATGTTAAAGAGTTTGGACTTTTGGTCAGAGAGCAATGATGAGTTCCCTTCGTTAAACAAAGCAATGAGATGATTGAATTAGAACTTTAGAAATGACAGCAGTGATTACCTGTAGAGGCTGTTTTAACTAGAGAAGGGCAACGCTATTCCAAAAACCTATGCAAACATTACTTTATACTCATTAGTAGAAAGCCATGTACTTTTTCCAAATGTATGATTTGTATCACTCCAATAATCTCCCTCACACTATGGGAAGTACTTTTAAAATGATCTGTTCCAGAACATAAATTCCCCCAACTGCAGAGCTCGTAAGAGTAGAGACTAGGATGATTCTATTTTGTATTCCTGATAGAATCAGCACATGAAAGGAACTCAATTTTGCTGAATAAAATATTTTAAAACTTAATTTACAAACAAACTTTGACTTGCAGCTGGAGTCCTCTGTGCCTACTTCATCTTCAAAGAGGCATGTAACTCTCAAAATTAGGGTAAAACTCTCAAAATTAAAAAAAATGATATTGGCAGGGTTGCTTCATTTTTGTCCTACTCATGAATGTCCCCATGTGTAAGTATTACACATTTGGCTGAGTTTCATTTTCTCAAATTTGGCAAACTCTGAAATCCTGTATTTGTCCCTCTGCTATAATTTTACACAGGGAAGGGTTGGGGGATGGAGAACTCGACAGTATTAGAAGGAAACTATTATCTAGTTTCTCATACTCACTTTTCATTTACCTTACTTGGTGTTACTCTGAAGAGTGACAGTTTTTAAAGTATTTATGCTTATATACCTCCATATAGGTTATTTGGGTTTCTGGATTAGTGATTTTCCTTTGAATCAAATTGCTAACAGGGTCTGCTTGTGTAGATACTATAAACTGTCAGCATACATTGTTTTCCTCTTTTTGGAAATATTTCTCACTCAAATTTTTAGACATAGACATGATATGAGATTAGATGGGAGAGTTGCAGTAATTATCATTTCAACAGAGCAAACATAGAAGAGAATTGTTTTTGACTAGAGATGGATGCAGAGAAACCTTTGAAAACATTAACATTTTTTATTTCCCAAATTTTATTTTTAAAATATTTTAAAAATATTTCTTGGTGAGAAATGCATAATGAAGAGTTTGTTTTAAAGTTTAAGTATGAAACAATTTTTTTCTTTAGTTGATATTTATTTATGTCATCCTTAATAAAAAACCAGCATGCAATACCAATACTAATGCACTTTCCAATTCATACCCATGAGAGCTTCAAACATTAAAAAAGAAATCTGGATTCCAGAACATCATGAAAATCCTAACAGGGTTTTAAAAGCACATGTACTTTTGATACATAGTAGGCATTTAAGAGGTGGTAGCAATTTGTATCCATAGTAGTGTAAACTCTCGCATTAAATTATAAGGTGCTCTGATATTCTAGCCACCCTGATCACTTTCTGCTACCAAATGTGCCATCTCGTGTCACGCCTCTCTGCTCTTGCACATGGTGTTTCTTCTGCCTGGCAGATCCCTCCCTATTCTGTTCTTCTGATTAACTCCTATTAAAGCCTAAGCTAGAAGGGCCTGCTGCTCCCTCTGAGAAGCCTCTACCCAACTCTGACATTAATTCTATTATTATCATGGCTGGTTTATTTGTTGGTATCTCTTGCAAACCTGTGAGCCACTGACGGCCAGAGCTCTCAATGTTTTTCATATGGAGCGCAAAGTCCAGGATGGAGCAGTCACTTAACAGTAGTGATAAATTATAAATACCTTCATTAATCTATATTTAAAATACTCATGTATTTTAAATATGTAATTTATTTAGTCTGTATGCATTAAAAGCCATCACATTAAGACAGTCCAGAGTCGATTCCCAGTTTATGATGTACCTGACAGGACACGGAAGGTGTCACCTCCTCATAAGTTCCTGTTTAACAGGTTGATTACGTGACCGCACCACTCTGGCCTTGGTGGACGGAACCAGGCTGAATACCTAACATTAAAATAGGTATCAGGACTTTCCTGGTGGTCTGGTGGCTAAGACTCTGAGTTCTCAGTGCAGGGGGCCTGAGTTCGATCCCCAGGCAGGGAACTGGATCCTACATGCTGCAGCTAAAGAACTTGCAAGCCACAATGAAACAATGGAGATCAAAGATCCTCCATGTGGCAATGAAGACCCAGCAGAGCCAAACAAATATGAAAGAGAAAAATGAAGTAATTGTCTGAGTCGAACAGCCACAACTAGTGTCCACCACAGCCATGTTAATATGAATGCTGGCAGGTCGACCCCATCAGACAACCTTTCTTAATAATTTCAATGTGAGATATTCAAGGACAGCTTGAGCCAGAGGGTGGGAGGAAGCCAAAAGATGGAGAAGGCAGTCCTCGGAAATCAAAAGGCAGCAGGAATTCTGAGGAAGCAGAAGTGAAGACGTAAAGACATGAGCCTGGTGGTCGAGGTGGCTATCTCCTGCTGCAAACACATCTGGGACCACTTTGCTCTCCTGGCTATAGTCCCACTTATTTTCTTCCCGTCCCGTGTCTGTACCATGTTGTTTCCTTCGTGTCACGCCTCTGCTCTTGCACATGGTGTTTCTTCTGCCTGGCAGATCCCTCCCTATTCTGTTCTTCTGATTAACTCCTATTAAAGCCTAAGCTAGAAGGGCCTGCTGCTCCCTCTGAGAAGCCTCTACCCAACTCTGACATTAATTCTATTATTATCATGGCTGGTTTATTTGTTGGTATCTCTTGCAAACCTGTGAGCCACTGACGGCCAGAGCTCTCAATGTTTTTCATATGGAGCGCAAAGTCCAGGATGGAGCAGTCACTTAACAGTAGTGATAAATTATAAATACCTTCATTAATCTATATTTAAAATACTCATGTATTTTAAATATGTAATTTATTTAGTCTGTATGCATTAAAAGCCATCACATTAAGACAGTCCAGAGTCGATTCCCAGTTTATGATGTACCTGACAGGACACGGAAGGTGTCACCTCCTCATAAGTTCCTGTTTAACAGGTTGATTACGTGACCGCACCACTCTGGCCTTGGTGGACGGAACCAGGCTGAATACCTAACATTAAAATAGGTATCAGGACTTTCCTGGTGGTCTGGTGGCTAAGACTCTGAGTTCTCAGTGCAGGGGGCCTGAGTTCGATCCCCAGGCAGGGAACTGGATCCTACATGCTGCAGCTAAAGAACTTGCAAGCCACAATGAAACAATGGAGATCAAAGATCCTCCATGTGGCAATGAAGACCCAGCAGAGCCAAACAAATATGAAAGAGAAAAATGAAGTAATTGTCTGAGTCGAACAGCCACAACTAGTGTCCACCACAGCCATGTTAATATGAATGCTGGCAGGTCGACCCCATCAGACAACCTTTCTTAATAATTTCAATGTGAGATATTCAAGGACAGCTTGAGCCAGAGGGTGGGAGGAAGCCAAAAGATGGAGAAGGCAGTCCTCGGAAATCAAAAGGCAGCAGGAATTCTGAGGAAGCAGAAGTGAAGACGTAAAGACATGAGCCTGGTGGTCGAGGTGGCTATCTCCTGCTGCAAACACATCTGGGACCACTTTGCTCTCCTGGCTATAGTCCCACTTATTTTCTTCCCGTCCCGTGTCTGTACCATGTTGTTTCCTGCCACAGAACCAATGCACATATTCTTCCCTCTCTGGAAATATCGCCCCTCTCTGGAAACTGCCTACTTCAGTTCTACTCATCCCTGAGCTCTCTTGACTGCTTATTCCCTCAACCAACCTCTCCTGCTGGGCAAAATCGCCTTATCACATGCTCGTGGAGAATCACATGCTCTCGGAGCACCCCGTGCGAGACACAATCTCTTCACAGTGTAATTCTACAAATCTACTATGTGATTCATTAAGGTCATCCCCCGCCCACCTGCCGATGATCATTTGTTTCTGTCACTACTGTATCTCTATTGCTTAGCACAGTGCCTTACACACTGTTGAAACTCAATAAATATTCTGCTCAATGATTACCTTTTTGGTGTATTTAAAGTCAGTCTGTGGTAGCAAAAATATAAACAGAGAGAGTAATTGGGATCATAATGTTAATGGAGGGCCGAGGTCAAAGGGACATTTAAAAGACTCAGGCACTGGAACTCTGACAGAATTCCAGGTTTGAAGAAGGCTTGCTGAGTCATTTCCATCTGTACTTTAGTAGGCTTCCCTCCTCTAGATGCTGGAGTAGACACTACTGCTCACCCACTCAGGATCTACTCCTGTTCCCCATCCCCTCCTTATTCCTGACTAGTTGAACCCTGATGGCATTCTGTTCCTGGGACCTCTTCCATGCAGTTCTAAGCGGGAGTGCACTGACCCCATGGCTGGTCCCAGAAGTGATCAGGTTGGAAGAGTATTCCCATTCTTAAGTGGGAATCAGTGAAAGAGATGGTCTCTCCTTCCTCTGGACATTTTTGTGTCTACGTTGATTTGGGGGTGTGTTGAAGCCATATTGCTACTGGTGTGAGAATGAGGACAAGGAAAGGACAGAATGGAGATGGGGAATGGGCCTGGGTTCCTGCAAACACCCCCAAAGCAGCTGAATCAATGAACCCAAGAGACTAACGTAACTCAGGACGTAATGATTTTATGACACAGTATCCATTCATACATCTAAAGCCATTTAAGTTAGGTTATCTATAATTCAAGACTTACTATTTTGTGACACATACACATGCATACATCCTACACACACACACACACACACACACAGAGAGTCATGAGAGTTAAGGTGTCCATTACTTGCAGCTGAAAGTTTTCTGACACAAATTCTTATTACCTCATGTAACTTTTATGTATCTGTTATTTGAAGAAGGAAAATCCTTAATTTATATACAAACACTCAAACACCCTTCAAAATAGGAGCCTTCTGTACTGTCTGCTCATGTTTCTATGAACTAAAACTAAAAATAAACATAAAGTCTATTAACATTTTTAAAAAATATGCAGACATTACACATTTCCCTACTTTGTATATATTCTAGTATAGTTCACTCCTTGTCTGCCTGACAAAGTTCTGCCATGGATTAGAAGTCAACTGTTCAAAAGACATTTCCTCAAAAGTTATTTACTATTTATCAAGTATCTGCCAGGCAGGTGCTGGGCTCATCAGGGAACAGGAAGACAATATGAAGGTGAATCATTTTTCAAGTTTTAAAGACTTTCACCTTTTCAGTGAAAAATTGATAATGGAAGGCTATTTTCACACAATACTAGTTCCAGGTTTTCATAGTGTTTTTACTTGAAAACGAGAGTGTTCCTGGGCACTCACAGGTACATCCTTGTGGTTCATAAAAATTTGTTTTTCTTTTCTCTCTCAGGGAGAGCTTTTCTCAAATTACTGTCTCTCAAAGAGCAGCCACAGGATGAAATCCAATCTTCATGCGGGGGAAATTTGCATGTGGGAAGTTTTAGATGGGGCCCTATTTTACTGTGCATGTGCTCACTGCAGGATGAGGTTACCTTGACACATTTCTTCATACTGTAAGTTTATACCATAAGCATGCACACTATTAGCAGTGAGTCTGGTGGACCGTGGTCATTTTTTTATGTATTTGCATGCTGTGCTGCAGTAGAAAGAACATAGATTTTAGAGAATGAAGTCTGACTCAACCCCTTTGGAGCTGCGTAACTCTGGGGATGTTTCCAAACATAACTGGGACACAGTTTCCACTTAAACGTGAAATGAGAATGCTCATGTTTACTGTACACAGCTTCAAAT
The DNA here is from genome assembly GCA_022376925.1 of Tragulus kanchil. Classification (NCBI taxonomy): domain Eukaryota; kingdom Metazoa; phylum Chordata; class Mammalia; order Artiodactyla; family Tragulidae; genus Tragulus; species Tragulus kanchil. The sequence continues at coordinate 66,018,268 of JAIOJX010000003.1, read as the reverse complement.
GAAATAACAAAAAAGTATTGAGCGGAGAGGTTGGCACAAAGGTAGTGCTACACAAGTGTGTTGAACAAATGAACTCAACCTCCCCAGCAGGCCTCAGTGGAACCCATAGTTAGGAGTGGCAAGAGCAGACACTGCTGTGGTCTCAGCCCAGATCCTTTCCCAGTGCCCATTGCTCTCTGATCAAGTTCTGCTTCTATAGTTCACATTGGTTTGACTGCCTGGTCATTTGTAAGAATTTGTTTCTTATACCCCACGTCCTAGATGGCTTTGAGTGTTCTGTCTGCTGTGTCTGAAGTTGTTAATTTTCAAACAAAAATTCTTACTGCCTCAGCCAGAGAGAATTCAGCTACTGAATCCCCTGTGTTCTTTTTCTTTCTTCTCTCAAATTTCTATGTTAGAAGTCAATTTCCTTCCAAAAGTTATTTACTATTTATCAAGTATCTGCCAGGCAGGTGCTGGGCTCATCAGGGAACAGGAAGACAATATGAAGGTGAATCATTTTTCAAGTTTTAAAGACTTTCACCTTTTCAGTGAAAAATTGATAATGGAAGGCTATTTTCACACAATACTAGTTCCAGGTTTTCATAGTGTTTTTACTTGAAAACGAGAGTGTTCCTGGGCACTCACAGGTACATCCTTGTGGTTCATAAAAATTTGTTTTTCTTTTCTCTCTCAGGGAGAGCTTTTCTCAAATTACTGTCTCTCAAAGAGCAGCCACAGGATGAAATCCAATCTTCATGCGGGGAATTAGCATGTGGGAAGTTTTTAGATGGGGCCCTATTTTACTGTGCATGTGCTCACTGCAGGATGAGGTTACCTTGACACATTTCTTCATACTGTAAGTTTATACCATAAGCATGCACACTATTAGCAGTGAGTCTGGTGGACCGTGGTCATTTTTTTATGTATTTGCATGCTGTGCTGCAGTAGAAAGAACATAGATTTTAGAGAATGAAGTCTGACTCAACCCCTTTGGAGCTGCGTAACTCTGGGGATGTTTCCAAACATAACTGGGACACAGTTTCCACTTAAACGTGAAATGAGAATGCTCATGTTTACTGTACACAGCTTCAAATGAAATAACAAAAAAGTATTGAGCGGAGAGGTTGGCACAAAGGTAGTGCTACACAAGTGTGTTGAACAAATGAACTCAACCTCCCCAGCAGGCCTCAGTGGAACCCATAGTTAGGAGTGGCAAGAGCAGACACTGCTGTGGTCTCAGCCCAGATCCTTTCCCAGTGCCCATTGCTCTCTGATCAAGTTCTGCTTCTATAGTTCACATTGGTTTGACTGCCTGGTCATTTGTAAGAATTTGTTTCTTATACCCCACGTCCTAGATGGCTTTGAGTGTTCTGTCTGCTGTGTCTGAAGTTGTTAATTTTCAAACAAAAATTCTTACTGCCTCAGCCAGAGAGAATTCAGCTACTGAATCCCCTGTGTTCTTTTTCTTTCTTCTCTCAAATTTCTATGTTAGAGGATAATTAGCAGCTCTTCACAACATGCAACTCAGTTTAAATGTAAACATCTCAGTAAATACCCCTTGCTTATATATGAATGTTTTCCACAAATATTTGTAATCAAAGGCAGAAAGGAGGCTGTAGAGATCTTCCAACTTTGGCTGGCAATGAAATTAGTATTTCCAGGATTAGATATCCTCAGAAGGCTCTTATCTATCACTGTGATGCCCAGAACTACTTTCCTTTCTTCTGCTTACTTTATATTCCTTGGTTGTAAAGCTGTCAATTTGCAGCAAAATACTGCTTTGCTGAGAATCTGCCATGTTATCTTTTATCTGGGTATCATGGTCAAATACCTGTCCCCAGGCGAAGAGGGGAAGAACACAAATTAAGCACCTACTAGCTTTCCAGATTCTGTGCTAGGTGATGGGAATACAGTGGTAACCAAGACAAGGATGGTCCCTCCATTTACAAAGCTTGTATTTTCTATTCATGCCTTTGTAACTGACAGATAGAAAAATTCTACTTGACTGGGATATTGAAAAAAATTTAAAAAGGTTACTGTATTGAACAAGTGTCTCCACTATAGGTACCAGGGGGGTCACCTTTCTATAGGCAAGAGGCTGCAGGGAGTCTCCCCTAAAGAAAGGATGAACTGAGACTGACTGCAAACTCAGCTCTCAGTGAGGGTGGCTCCACCGATATCAGGATGCCATTGGGACCACCGAAAGCAGAGCAGTTTCTACAATTAAATCTGCAGTTTAGAAAGACCCCTCGGGAAGCAGGGAGGGGAGGACCGGGAAGGAGGCTGGGTGCTCTCCGTGGTGTCTGGCACACAGGAGTGGGGGCAGCTGCATGGAGCTCCACTGCATGGCTCTCCAATACTCAGGTGTTAGTAAACAAGTGAAAAAATGTACACTAGAGATCTCCACAGAAACTCTTTGATAAACAAGCGTTAAGACATTTAGCTAATTACAAATTATGTCATGCAGTCAGAAAACTTTTTTTTTTCTGTCAGAGCAGACACATTCTTATTGGGTAGGTAAGATAGATTTAAAAGACTCTAATCCTCATAACTAATGCCACTAAGATTTGGGTGGGTGGGGTATCTGATTGAGGAATAACAAATTAATCTAGATGAGGAGTAGGAGAGAAACAGAGATACATATATGTATATAGGTTTCATGAGTTTATATGATAGCTAACACAGGATAAACAGATATATGGGACAAACTATACTATTTACCAATGTTTCCACAATTTTTCAAAGGCAGAAAGGAGGCTGTAGAGATCTTCCAACTTTGGCTGGCAATGAAATTAGTATTTCCAGGATTAGATATCCTCAGAAGGCTCTTATCTATCACTGTGATGCCCAGAACTACTTTCCTTTCTTCTGCTTACTTTATATTCCTTGGTTGTAAAGCTGTCAATTTGCAGCAAAATACTGCTTTGCTGAGAATCTGCCATGTTATCTTTTATCTGGGTATCATGGTCAAATACCTGTCCCCAGGCGAAGAGGGGAAGAACACAAATTAAGCACCTACTAGCTTTCCAGATTCTGTGCTAGGTGATGGGAATACAGTGGTAACCAAGACAAGGATGGTCCCTCCATTTACAAAGCTTGTATTTTCTATTCATGCCTTTGTAACTGACAGATAGAAAAATTCTACTTGACTGGGATATTGAAAAAATTAAACAGGTTACTGTATTGAACAAGTGTCTCCACTATAGGTACCAGGGGGGTCACCTTTCTATAGGCAAGAGGCTGCAGGGAGTCTCCCCTAAAGAAAGGATGAACTGAGACTGACTGCAAACTCAGCTCTCAGTGAGGGTGGCTCCACCGATATCAGGATGCCATTGGGACCACCGAAAGCAGAGCAGTTTCTACAATTAAATCTGCAGTTTAGAAAGACCCCTCGGGAAGCAGGGAGGGGAGGACCGGGAAGGAGGCTGGGTGCTCTCCGTGGTGTCTGGCACACAGGAGTGGGGGCAGCTGCATGGAGCTCCACTGCATGGCTCTCCAATACTCAGGTGTTAGTAAACAAGTGAAAAAATGTACACTAGAGATCTCCACAGAAACTCTTTGATAAACAAGCGTTAAGACATTTAGCTAATTACAAATTATGTCATGCAGTCAGAAAACTTTTTTTTTTCTGTCAGAGCAGACACATTCTTATTGGGTAGGTAAGATAGATTTAAAAGACTCTAATCCTCATAACTAATGCCACTAAGATTTGGGTGGGTGGGGTATCTGATTGAGGAATAACAAATTAATCTAGATGAGGAGTAGGGAGAGAAACAGAGATACATATATGTATATAGGTTTCATGAGTTTATATGATAGCTAACACAGGATAAACAGATATATGGGACAAACTATACTATTTACCAATAATCTCCTCCTATAGACATTGTGATGCAGTAAAATTTTACTTAAAGAAAGTCAAACAAATAAATCACAGCAAATACTACCAATGTCTCTTTCTTGATTAAAAACATGATTAACCCCACTCAGAGTATGGGACTGCAAAGAGCTGGACACAGCTGAGTGAGTAAACAACAAGAGTAGAGCTGAAACAATATTGAGACACTATTTTTATCCACAAGATTGGTAAAAATCTATAAATGGAATTGTGAGGGAAACATCATATTGCTGAGGGGAAGTGCTGGTTAGCGTAACATATTAAGAACATTTTGTCATTATCTATCAAAATTTTAGAATACATATGTCCTCTGGTGCAGCAATTTCACTTCTAGGGATTTATCCTGTGGATGCACACCCAAGAAAACAAGATGAACTGTGCATCAGATTCTTCACTGCAGAATTGTTTATAATTAAAAAAGAAAGGATGGAAGTGACCATGGGTGGGATGGAGGAGGGCAATAAATCAAAAATATTATTAAATAAAAATGAAAAAATAAAGTAGTAAATATGCTTACATTATTGGAAATGCCTTTTTAAAGAAAAAGAATATAGAGTTACAAATAAAAACTATCTCTGTAAGTGAACAATTACTTAGAATGAGAATAAAATAATTACAACAAATACTGGAGGTTTAGGAAACACAGGTTTTTTTGTGTGTGTGTGTGGTCTCAAGGCAATTGAATAAAGTAAGATCACAATACAATTTTTGGCAACTCTGATCTCTCACAAGGCTGTGTGGTGTAAGGGGCCCTGATGGGGAAGCTTCATTAGCTTGCAGATTACAGGAAATCTACAAGTAAATCAATTGCCATAAGTGTACTTAATTTCTCAATATACATCTTCATTTCTTTTTAAAAATGTGCCAATGTAGATCAGAAATGTCAGGTATGCTTTAAACAGGTAATCACTTCCTTAAGTTTACCATACCTTGTAAGAAACCTTTTGACATCACAAGCAATATGTTTACCATCAATATTAAGTATGTATTTGATATTAATATAATATCAATGTAACATTAATATTATATACTTTTAATTAACATTTTGGTTTTTGTGATTTTTACTAGTAGTAAAATAATTGATGCATGTTCACCATTGAATTTCAAAGAATTTACTAAAATCAAATCACAGCAAATACTACCAATGTCTCTTTCTTGATTAAAAACATGATTAACCCCACTCAGAGTATGGGACTGCAAAGAGCTGGACACAGCTGAGTGAGTAAACAACAAGAGTAGAGCTGAAACAATATTGAGACACTATTTTTATCCACAAGATTGGTAAAAATCTATAAATGGAATTGTGAGGGAAACATCATATTGCTGAGGGGAAGTGCTGGTTAGCGTAACATATTAAGAACATTTTGTCATTATCTATCAAAATTTTAGAATACATATGTCCTCTGGTGCAGCAATTTCACTTCTAGGGATTTATCCTGTGGATGCACACCCAAGAAAACAAGATGAACTGTGCATCAGATTCTTCACTGCAGAATTGTTTATAATTAAAAAAGAAAGGATGGAAGTGACCATGGGTGGGATGGAGGAGGGCAATAAATCAAAAATATTATTAAATAAAAATGAAAAAATAAAGTAGTAAATATGCTTACATTATTGGAAATGCCTTTTTAAAGAAAAAGAATATAGAGTTACAAATAAAAACTATCTCTGTAAGTGAACAATTACTTAGAATGAGAATAAAATAATTACAACAAATACTGGAGGTTTAGGAAACACAGGTTTTTTTGTGTGTGTGTGTGGTCTCAAGGCAATTGAATAAAGTAAGATCACAATACAATTTTTGGCAACTCTGATCTCTCACAAGGCTGTGTGGTGTAAGGGGCCCTGATGGGGAAGCTTCATTAGCTTGCAGATTACAGGAAATCTACAAGTAAATCAATTGCCATAAGTGTACTTAATTTCTCAATATACATCTTCATTTCTTTTTAAAAATGTGCCAATGTAGATCAGAAATGTCAGGTATGCTTTAAACAGGTAATCACTTCCTTAAGTTTACCATACCTTGTAAGAAACCTTTTGACATCACAAGCAATATGTTTACCATCAATATTAAGTATGTATTTGATATTAATATAATATCAATGTAACATTAATATTATATAATTTTAATTAACATTTTGGTTTTTTGTGATTTTTACTAGTAGTAAAATAATTGATGCATGTTCACCATTGAATTTCAAAGTATTTAAAAGCTTGTGGATAATCATGGAATAATTCCTACTTTCCCACCCATTAAAAAAAAAAAAGATTAATGTTTTCTTGCTCAAGTATTGATATGCCTGTGTTCAGCTGCTTATGCTAGCTTTGCCTGAAAGGCACTTTTCAAGTGATGAGGAAACAATATTTTAATGCATTCTGGAATAAAAATTCTAGCCTCTAATAAATACCTAAGTATCTAAGCATTAAAATGAAACTCAGTGGTAAATCAAAGCTAAATAAAAATCACATTTCCTTCAACATTTTTAGCTCCAAGATAGGGTTTTACAAAGCAATATTAAAAGGAAAGTTTAATACATGATAGCTGACAATTTCAAACTAATCCCTGCTCTATTTTCTTTTTCTTTTCTGAACCACTGAAGCAAAGTCCGATAGACAGCAGAAGATGAATCTCAGGTCCAGTACAAGCCTTTCAAGCCTAATCAAATGGGTGTAAAAACATATATAAAAAGATGAAAGTGCTTTGCTTCTACATATGGCAAAATAAATCAGTGAAAAGCTGAAAAAAAAAAAAAAAAAAAAACTGAGATGTTCCATAGGGGCAGGTTAAGTCTGATGCTAATGCTTACTTAAAATGGTGACAGTCTGGAGTGGTGAAGCCTTGCTGGGCTGCTTTAATTTCTCCCTGGAATAGCTCTCTCCCAACCTTCTGCAGCACATCAAAGTCTCAGGAGCTCAATTAAAATTGGATTATATTGAAATGCTCTATCTATGGGAACTGTGTGCTCACTAACACTTTTCTCTCAGTAATACTCCAGATGACAGTTGCCCATCCCAATTTAAACAGTTGTCATAGAGACGGGGAACTAAAGCAGCAGAAACCAACAATACAAAGGAAAGGTAAGGGCTAAGATTTCTGTGAATGAGGAGCTTGATTTTTTCTTTCCCCCCCAGCAGCACTGTTTGCTATACTGATGACAAAGTACAAGAGACACAAACAGCATTCCACGATGTGTCTTGCAAGTGAATGGAATGGTAACTAATGGTAGCACTAAGAGTATGTCAACATACACAGCCAAAGGTTTTCTATTTGGGCATGTTGTGCTTTTACTAAACATTAAAATCAACTGTTTCTCCCAGTGGAAAGCAGCAATCAGATACTGCGAGAGTAAAGAGACTATGGCTCTCCAGCCTGTAAAGTTAAGATGTCAATATCTACTTTTTTTTTTTTTTTTTAATTTTTGGTCTCTTTTTATTGGTCTTTTATTTTACTCATTTTCATCCATCTTTATTCTTTGGCCTGCGTGGGCCTCCCATTGCAGTGGCCTCCCTCGAATATCTACTTTTTAATTGCTGAAAGAATTATTTTAATTACCCAAAAAGAATTATGTTTTGGCTAAAGATTTGTTTTAGTTTTAACCACACAGTTTTAAAAGTTTAAATTCGGGGTTGAAAATGATAAAGCATGACCATGTTTCAAACGTATACCAATTTTTGGTAAATCCAATTCACTTTAAAAAGGGTCATATAATTGACCCCCCCACCCCAATTTATTTTTATAAATTTGATCTGTGAATTTATTTCTGGTTTTAATTAGCAGGTATTCTATAATCATCTATAATTTCTCTTTCTGACATCAAAGCCCACCAACATAGGTGGAAAACTCTGTCAGCTCCCTTAAAAGCCCAAGAATGAAGATAGCTTAAATTTCTGGCAGTAGGCTGCTACTAATGATACTATGTTCTCATGTAGATAGCATGTCTCTGGCACTAGGAAAACTCTTAACCTTTCTTGTAATTGGCTTATCGCGAGTCCCAAGGTTGTTTTCCAACCAGTGTGCAGATCACCATGGAAATAAATGAACGACTGCAATTTTATAGAGTACGGTGCTGGTTTGTTTTTTTGTGGTTTTTTTTTTTTTTTTTTTGGCTTTTAAGATCTCAATACCTGGGCTTCTTTTTCTCTTGGGAAGACTGTTAGGATTTTGAAGCGGCAACAAGGCAGAGTGCACAAAGAGCAGGCCAAGAGGGAAGCAAACAAAAATGTGTCAGAAAATCTAAAAACCGCACAGATCAAAATTTGTCAAAACAAGGCCCTGGTTTAAACCAACAAGAAGGGCCCCTACAGCTTGGGCCTTGACAAAGCACAGACTTTTTATTTATTTATTTATTTTTAGCCCAGCTGTAGAAAACACCATCTAATGAACCTGTCTGGGGCGGCTGTCCCCTTCCTGTCAGGCATGTCAGGAAATGACAAGCACTGGGGACAGGCCGCCGCCAGTCATAGACAGGCCTGCCAGCTGGAGAGTTCAGCCCCAATCTAATCACACCACCAGAAAATAACTTTCACGCTTTCAGCCTGACAGGATGGTCTCAAGGAAAAAAAAGAAAAAAAAATTAGGGCTGGAAACAATGCTTTTTGTTTCAATTACATATCATTTTTACCTAGTAATTAAAAGGAAATCTACTAATGCATACAATCCATGTTGTTCAATATCAACACAGCAAAGTATAAATCTCATTATTAGAAACAGATATAATGGTTACTTTAATAGGGACACAGAAAAGGAAAGTGAGACCACCCCTGTCTCTTTCCATACCTATGCTATATCCTATTGGAAATTTACCATTGCTTTCCATTTGGTTTATTAATATCATCAGCAGTTATTTTCAAAGAGTTTTCTTGTCAAGATCACGGGGAATGGTGGTACTGATTTTATTTCTTGTGTTTTGAAAACAAGCATGTATGAAGAGAGTAATAATAAAACGAGTATCTTCACATGGCTTATTTATTGCATTTGTGATGCTGAAAAAAAGAAAAAGTGTCAATTATGAATAAACACAACCCAGTGAGGACATGGTGACTTGGACTGTGTATTGCATAACTTGGCACAGAAAGTGAAGAGTTGTGATCAAAATCACAGTCTGATTAATTCCCGTGACTCACTGGGTTGTTTCAGCGTCAGGTAGATCATCATGTACGTATGTTCACTCTACACATAATTACTCAAAGTTACATGTAATATGTGTAGGTCAACACTTGGTTCATGATATGACCACATATAAACAAATGATTATATAATAAAATACACTGGACACTCAGCAGTGGTTTCCCATCACATTTTCCATAGAGTAACTGCAAGCATTGGAACCAAAACAAGAAAGTTAAACACAAGGCTATGTGTGTGTTTGTGTGTCCATAAATGCACAGAACAGGCTGAAAGTGCTATTCATTCTGGTTGCTAAAAGCACACTCCCACTTATTTTTAAAGTCATGAGTCACAACATTCAATTTCATGGCTGTAATGTTACATAAAGTATTCATATGTTTGAAATATATTACTAAAGATGTCACTATTGAAAATATAGAAGTAGAATCTAATAATTGCAACTTAACGAGTTTGGCTGATAGGGTCTTACGTAACCTCTGGGAGCCAGTTTCCTCATCTATAGACATGGTGTAAATGAGGTCTGCCCCATGGGATTGTTGTGGATTAGATAGTGGACACAGGGTGTCTAGCACAATGTCTAGAACACAGTGCCTGACTAACAAAGTTGCCCCGCTAAGAGAATCCAAAGAACAAACCATTCAAAATCAGGTTTTACTGCCTAAAAGTAATAACCCCTCTGGAGAGCAAATATAGGGCTGGATACTGATTCTACCGTATAAAAGACTAGTCTTTCATAATAGCCCGATCACACCGAAATCACTGTAAGTAGACAGAATGTAGCAACTGAGACAGGAATATGTCCAAACCGTGGTCATCACCCTTACCCCCTCAAAAACAGCCATGACAATCTCAATGAACATGAGCAAAAAGGACTTAGCTTCTCTGTCATAAGATAACTGAGGGGAAGTGGACATGCATTTAAAATTTCTTATACAAAATACATGCTTCTAACATATAATGACTTCACTCAAGGTTTCATGTATAATTTTGTCATTAGTTTGCTTGGAACTGCATTTCTGCTGTATTATTTAATTCATTTCCGTCATGTAGGGGTAAGGAGAGCTGTGGCCTGCTGACCTCAATTTTCACTTAAAGAAACAAATTTCCTTTTTGCAAACTAAGACAATTTTTCTTCTGTCAACCTTGTTTTAAAATATTAACCTTACTTCCATTATGGCAAATATTCATATTTATCACCCATATTTGCTTATAACTGCAACTTTAATCAAGTTATAAAAATTGCTCCTGTTCTTACAATTGCCTATCCCAAAGAAAACATGAATAATAAACATTTTCAACGAATTATCTTTGTTACTGTGCAAATGCACCTAACAATGTCTTCTTCATTTTTCTTTGGCATCAACTAACATCGAGAAAGAACAAAACAAGGCAAATAGAGTCTGATTATAGATATTCTTGATGCTGACTAGATACTTTGTTTCTGAAAATCATGGCCTGTTCTTCTATTAAAAGCCAGCATAACAGATGTACTTTTGGAGTGAAAAAAAAATGAAAGACTAAAAATTTGATAGGAAGTCTAAATTGAACATAATCAAATTACTGTAATGCATCCATAAAATAATGTGGAATTTCTAGAGAAATAAGGAAGAGAAAAGAACCATGGTGGAAATGCACCAAAAATCGCAATGCCCACAGCTGGCATCGGTCAGCAAAAAGGGCCCAGTTCTTCTCTATGACAACACCCGACCCCACTTTGCACAACCGCTTCAATAATTGAATGACCTGGGCTACGAAGCTTTGTCTCATCCACCATATCCACCTGACCTCTCACAACCAACGCTTGTTTAAGCATCTCAACCATGTTTTACAGGGAAAACACTTCCACAATTAGCAGGAGGCAGAAAATGCTTTCTAAGAGTTCAATGAATCCTGAAACATGGATACTGATGCTATGGGAATAAATAAACTGAGTTCTCACTTGCAAAGAACAGAAAGAACCATGGTAGTGCAGATACAAGTTGTACCTGTAATGTTCTGTTTCATAAAACTGATTAGAAGCGAATATGGCGGAATTTTATAACATGTTAAAGGTAGACATCAGATATATGCCATTGGTTATACTACTTTTATTTTTTTTTCTGTTGATGTATTTTCTGTTGTTTGTTAAAATATTAACAAAATTAAAAGTACTGAGTGTATGCTTTTATACCTATCTCTCTATAGAGGTGCCAAACCTCTTCGCCTGTTTCACTCTATTTAATCATCACAAAACCATTGTGTGATGGGTAGGGACAGAATATCTCTTCCCATTTTGCCAGTGAGGTGGAAAAGATTTAATGACGTCAGCTTACTTCCATCTGGGTCACATAGGCCTGAATATTGGCAGAGCTGAGACCACAGCCTCAGAGATCTCATGCAGAGTACATTCTCCATAACTGCAACTTTAATCAAGTTATAAAATTGCTCCTGTTCTTACAATTGCCTATCCCAAAGAAAACATGAATAATAAACATTTTCAACGAATTATCTTTGTTACTGTGCAAATGCACCTAACAATGTCTTCTTCATTTTTCTTTGGCATCAACTAACATCGAGAAAGAACAAAACAAGGCAAATAGAGTCTGATTATAGATATTCTTGATGCTGACTAGATACTTTGTTTCTGAAAATCATGGCCTGTTCTTCTATTAAAAGCCAGCATAACAGATGTACTTTTGGAGTGAAAAAAAAATGAAAGACTAAAAATTTGATAGGAAGTCTAAATTGAACATAATCAAATTACTGTAATGCATCCATAAAATAATGTGGAATTTCTAGAGAAATAAGGAAGAGAAAAGAACCATGGTGGAAATGCACCAAAAATCGCAATGCCCACAGCTGGCATCGGTCAGCAAAAAGGGCCCAGTTCTTCTCTATGACAACACCCGACCCCACTTTGCACAACCGCTTCAATAATTGAATGACCTGGGCTACGAAGCTTTGTCTCATCCACCATATCCACCTGACCTCTCACAACCAACGCTTGTTTAAGCATCTCAACCATGTTTTACAGGGAAAACACTTCCACAATTAGCAGGAGGCAGAAAATGCTTTCTAAGAGTTCAATGAATCCTGAAACATGGATACTGATGCTATGGGAATAAATAAACTGAGTTCTCACTTGCAAAGAACAGAAAGAACCATGGTAGTGCAGATACAAGTTGTACCTGTAATGTTCTGTTTCATAAAACTGATTAGAAGCGAATATGGCGGAATTTTATAACATGTTAAAGGTAGACATCAGATATATGCCATTGGTTATACTACTTTTATTTTTTTTTCTGTTGATGTATTTTCTGTTGTTTGTTAAAATATTAACAAAATTAAAAGTACTGAGTGTATGCTTTTATACCTATCTCTCTATAGAGGTGCCAAACCTCTTCGCCTGTTTCACTCTATTTAATCATCACAAAACCATTGTGTGATGGGTAGGGACAGAATATCTCTTCCCATTTTGCCAGTGAGGTGGAAAAGATTTAATGACGTCAGCTTACTTCCATCTGGGTCACATAGGCCTGAATATTGGCAGAGCTGAGACCACAGCCTCAGAGATCTCATGCAGAGTACATTCTCCCAAAAATATGGACAGGCTTCCTCAAACGTATTTCATTAATACTATTCTCAAGGGTTTCTATAATCACTGAATGCATATTTTGGTAAATGTTCAGTGATATGCTATCCAAAGCACTAAAGCAAAGTAACTATATTAAAGGCAATAACATTTAAAAGGCTTCTATAGTAACTCATTTCTGATAAGCATTAATTTGCCTTAAATATTTTCCGCAGCACGACAGGACACTAAAAAACAAAAAGTGATAAAATCTTGTGATTTAGCATAATTCTAAATAAATGACTGATTTTAGTTCTCTACATGAAAATTAAAAAATGGATCCACGTCAAAGATTAGAATACACTGTGCTGTACCTGTATGATGCTGTCTAGATAAAAGTCTTCTAATCTTTCCTCCAGGCAGTCTGTTCTCACAATAGTACCTGCCTTGCTGATCAGGAACATCCAGGTAAGTGCTTGCAGCGGTAGTTCCTCACCACTGTGTAAATAACCCTTTATAAGGAAGATGGTTGTTTTCTACTTTTCTGTGATATATAAGCCAATAAGTTTAATTATAAATTTCACATTTACATACACTAATTAATATTATTGTTAATAATATGAAATAAAAACCAAGTGATGTATTATGGCATCTGTGTTTTCGAAAATGTTGGCTTTATTGAGTTTGGTGGCTAAGAATGACTAACTCAATGTTGAAATAAAGGAATTTAAAAATGACAAATGGTTCAATGACATGGAACTTAATACAGAATTTACTCTAACTGGAATAAATAATCCACGAACGTTTTGAGGATGGTCCTATAAATGCAGCTTATAGGAAACGGCTAGGCACTTGGGGGAGCTGGAGAAAGTGAGTCACAGGAGATGGGGGAGGAAAGAGGGGCACCCCCTGTATCTCTTTCCTCACTCATATCACATTACCCACTGATGACTGGTTGTCTGGAAGGAGGATCTGAAGGATCTACAGGATCTAAAGGATCTTATTTGTTTCTTTGGAGCATAGTCAGAAAGAGAAGGGTTTCCAAGTGGCACTAGTGGTAAAGAACCCGCCTGCAAAGCAGCAGACATCAGAGACACAAGTTAGATCCCTGGGTCAGGAAGACCCGCTGGAGATGGCAAAAAGAGGAGTCTTTCTCTCTTTCTTTGTGCCTATAGCACAGGTCTTCCTGATGGAGTCTGAGTGGCTGCAACCCTGGTGTGGGCCTGGAGGGAGTAACTGAAGCACTGTGGTCTCCTCTCTGCCATGCCCCAGGGAAAGATCAAAACACCACAGACATCCTACCATTAGGTTAATGGGGGTGGTCACCCCATTTTTAGGAATCAATGTAACAACACAGCATGTAGGAAACAATGCATATTCAAACAGTACCATGGAATGCGATGAAACAGACCGGCAGTATAAGTTCTTAGTTCTGAATGTTTTCATGTAACAACAACCAAAAGAAAAAAAAGGAAGAAAAAAATACATGAATCAAGCATTTATTCATAATCTCAAAGAAAGAACATATCAAAGGAAAAAAAAACCCAGAAAGTTGAAATAAAAATAAATTCATTAGAAAGTTAAAAGTAAAAATCTTGAAAGTCTAAAAATAGTTATTTGAAAAAACAAGTGAAAAGACATCACTTCATAAGTATGTTTAAAATAGAGGGAGAATAGATGACACAAATCTAAAAAGTAAGGCTGTAACAATGAATACAGAAAGAGGCTTAAAAATAAATACTCTGAATAACTGTATTTTAAAATAATTTCTATTTTACAGAGCTGAGTGACTCCCAGGAGAGTTAAGTATGGCTTGAATAGTAACTAACTGGTGTCCACATCCGGAGGGGCTTTTTTTCCACCGTAAGTTTCCACTTCGAGTTACGGTCTCTCAAACCTGAAGGTCCAGTGTAAAGGACCTTCCCCAGTGCACAGACCCATTGCCCAGTGTCCCCTTCAGCTGAATGTCCTACAGGAAACTCATGGCAATATGTCCCAAATGAAACTTAGTGAAAGTGAAAAGTGAACATGTTCATTGCTCAGTCATGACCAACTCTTTGAGACCACCACGCTTCTCTGTCCATGAGATTTCCCAGAGAAGAATACTAGAGTGGGTTGCCGTTTCCTTCTCCTGGGGATCTACCTGATCCAGGGATCAAACCCAGGTCTCCTGCACTGCAGGCAGACTCTTTACCGTCTGAGCCACCAGAAATCATTCTGAAGTCAGAAATGGGTATGAATATTAACTTTGCGAGTCAAGTGATTACAAGCAAAGAACCTAGATTCTTAAAGTCTTATATTTCTTATCTATCAAATAGCAAAATAAGACAAAATTCATAGAGACATTATGATGATTAGGAAGGTCTCTAGCACAGGGCTCTTGTGTGACATATTTACTGAGAAAAAATGCTTTTACAGTGGTAAAGTTGCTATTATTATCTTTTTTAAAAAATCTTGGTCTCTTTTACTGCTGTTTTATTTATTTATTTTCATCCATCTTTATTCTTTGGCCTGTGTGGGTCTCCCATTGCAGTGGCCCCTCTTGTGGCAGAGCACCGGCTCTGGGCTCAAGTGCTCCAGAGCACTGGCTCATAATTGGACACACCGTTACAGTCACTCCACGGCACATGGAATCTTCCTGGGCCAGGGATTGAACCGGTGCCTCTTGCACTGACAGGCAGACTCTTTATGCACTGGACCACCAGGGAAGCCCCTCCTATTATTGTCCTAATGGATGGCACCATTATCCATGAAATAAAGCAGAACATTTGGAACTTATCTATAAATACTCTGAATAACTGTATTTTAAAATAATTTCTATTTTACAGAGCTGAGTGACTCCCAGGAGAGTTAAGTATGGCTTGAATAGTAACTAACTGGTGTCCACATCCGGAGGGGCTTTTTTTCCACCGTAAGTTTCCACTTCGAGTTACGGTCTCTCAAACCTGAAGGTCCAGTGTAAAGGACCTTCCCCAGTGCACAGACCCATTGCCCAGTGTCCCCTTCAGCTGAATGTCCTACAGGAAACTCATGGCAATATGTCCCAAATGAAACTTAGTGAAAGTGAAAAGTGAACATGTTCATTGCTCAGTCATGACCAACTCTTTGAGACCACCACGCTTCTCTGTCCATGAGATTTCCCAGAGAAGAATACTAGAGTGGGTTGCCGTTTCCTTCTCCTGGGGATCTACCTGATCCAGGGATCAAACCCAGGTCTCCTGCACTGCAGGCAGACTCTTTACCGTCTGAGCCACCAGAAATCATTCTGAAGTCAGAAATGGGTATGAATATTAACTTTGTGAGTCAAGTGATTACAAGCAAAGAACCTAGATTCTTAAAGTCTTATATTTCTTATCTATCAAATAGCAAAATAAGACAAAATTCATAGAGACATTATGATGATTAGGAAGGTCTCTAGCACAGGGCTCTTGTGTGACATATTTACTGAGAAAAAATGCTTTTACAGTGGTAAAGTTGCTATTATTATCTTTTTTAAAAAATCTTGGTCTCTTTTACTGCTGTTTTATTTATTTATTTTCATCCATCTTTATTCTTTGGCCTGTGTGGGTCTCCCATTGCAGTGGCCCCTCTTGTGGCAGAGCACCGGCTCTGGGCTCAAGTGCTCCAGAGCACTGGCTCATAATTGGACACACCGTTACAGTCACTCCACGGCACATGGAATCTTCCTGGGCCAGGGATTGAACCGGTGCCTCTTGCACTGACAGGCAGACTCTTTATGCACTGGACCACCAGGGAAGCCCCTCCTATTATTGTCCTAATGGATGGCACCATTATCCATGAAATAAAGCAGAACATTTGGAACTTATCTATAAACACTTTTGTTATTTTAATCTCTGTCTTCAACTGATGACTAAACCTTGTTGATTTTGGCTTCAAAATAGTTCTTAAATCTGCCCTTTCCCTCTTCATTTCCAGGGCTAAAGTCGTCACCTGGCCCACAGCAAGTCTCTTAACTGGATCTCTAATTTCTTTTAATTCAGCCTCCTGCTCTGGCCTCCAGACTCTCTTGGCCCCTGACCCCCGCATCTGAGAGTCCTGCTGCTGTTGAATGTCAGTTGCTGTCTTTAGGTCCCTCCACCACAGTCTTCAGGATGTCCCCTCCACCTCAGGCCCCTATCCCACCCTCACTTCACTGAAGCTCTCAGAGCTATTTGTCCCCCCAGTTCCTGGGGCTTCTTTGCACTCTGCTCCCCTGATCTGTATGGAATGTCCAATTCCTTCTGTCTGACCTCCTGTCCCCGGCACTAATTTGAGAATCCTCCTGCTGTCTTCTAAATTTAGCTGGGTGTTCCTTCTATCCTCCTGTATAGGATATTGAGGAAAGGAAGCAACAAAATCGTTAAAATGGGGCAACTTTTCGGGGTGTTATACCCCAAACATCTTCCTTTTCCATAAGAAAATTCCCCATGTTCTCAGGGGTGTACCTTGCCAATTACGTGTATGGTGCACCCACTCCGCCCCCATCACATCTGATTAAGACCAAGGGTGGACATCTGTTGCAGGCACTAGCCAATCAGATTCTCTCTCCTTGAAATGTGAGCCTGAGATTTGACTTGGTATTGGAGCAGCAATAAATAAGGGAGCCAGAGAGCACTTTGGGGCTTTGACCAGGGAGAAAGCTTATCTGTGGAGAGGAATAACAGTGGAATAGAAGCAGAGACAAGAGACCATATGGCCAAGAAAGGGAGCGATCTAGACTCTCCAAATCTAGAAATTTAGGGTATCTAGCTCTCAGTTCCAATCTCCTGTCAAGTTCCAGCTGTACTTGTCATGGGATGTAATAGGCTACCCCTAACTGCTTAAAATAAGTGCTCTTTAGATTAAGCTAGCTCGAGTTCTATTTCCTGCCATCAAATGATTCCTGAAAGTGGGTATAATAATGAAATCAGGAATAGAACTTGGGTCTGGCACTTGGCTGCTATCAAATTCTATTTTCTCCTGTAGGGTTCTTGACTAAAAAAGTACACAACAAATGATAATAATCTGAAGCAAAGCTCAGAACTTTAAACTAATTTATAATTGATACTATCCACTCTCATTGCAAGGCTATTTTGGCAAGAAATGGACTGAAGAATTCAGTATGAATCTCAAGCCAAAGCAAGGTTTCCACCACCCAGCATGAAAAGAGATTTAGGGGTATAGAGACTTGGATACCTCTGTGGGTAAAAATGGGACCCAAACTCAACTTGATAATTCTACAGAATAGAGTAGAAGAAAAACAAGCCAGCCTGTCTTGAAGGATCATTTCTGCCCAGATGTTTTTATCTCATGGGAACCCTGATCATTTAAAGTTATACTGACCCTACCAGTAGTGAATTTTCATGGGCCACTGAATACTGTGGGTTCTGGAAAATCAGAGTAGAAGAACAACAAGCAGTTGTGTTTTTTCTCCTCTATGGACAAAGCAGAGACATGAGGAAATAAAAGGATCTCTCCTCAGCAGAAGTTTCATCAGGAAAAATTGGTCCAGACAGAAAAAGTTGGGCCTATGGTATGTCATAAGTAAGTCGTGAGTTTCAAGAGCAACCTCTCCAACTGAAGCAATAAACACACTCTGAAACCTCCAATGGACTTCACTCTGCTTTAATGGGAGAGGAAGCTTGTGAAAAGCGAGCAGATTTGCTCTTTTTCCCTGTGGGATCAAGAAGGAAAGACGGTCAGGGTGAAAGTAACATGCAGTCATACTGAAACAACAGGGGAGACCAATTTCTGAAGCTATTAGTGGAAGAAGAGGCAACCCGGTCACTCGGGAGAGTCTGGCGGTCAAGATGTCCCAGCTTCCTCTGGGTCTAAGCTCTTGGACGCCCGGGTCCTCTCACGTGCTCCTCACCAATGTCACCACTGGCACACGTCCCCTCCCCACCTCTCTCAGGCCCTTATTCTATTGAACACCCCTGTCCTTGGCACCATCAGAGCTAAGGGGAAGAAGTATTCCAATCTGTCTGGAACAGGGAGAGAGACATGGCGCCTGATGCATTTTTAATCACAGAAGTGTTGCTCATTTGGTGATTTAAAAAAGCAAACAAACTATTTATTCATTTATTTTTGGTTATTCTGGGTCTTTGTTGCTGCTGGCAGGCTCTTCTCTAGTCGCAGGGAGTGGGGGCTCAGAACTTTAAACTAATTTATAATTGATACTATCCACTCATTGCAAGGCTATTTTGGCAAGAAATGGACTGAAGAATTCAGTATGAATCTCAAGCCAAAGCAAGGTTTCCACCACCCAGCATGAAAAGAGATTTAGGGGTATAGAGACTTGGATACCTCTGTGGGTAAAATGGGACCCAAACTCAACTTGATAATTCTACAGAATAGAGTAGAAGAAAAACAAGCCAGCCTGTCTTGAAGGATCATTTCTGCCCAGATGTTTTTATCTCATGGGAACCCTGATCATTTAAAGTTATACTGACCCTACCAGTAGTGAATTTTCATGGGCCACTGAATACTGTGGGTTCTGGAAAATCAGAGTAGAAGAACAACAAGCAGTTGTGTTTTTTCTCCTCTATGGACAAAGCAGAGACATGAGGAAATAAAAGGATCTCTCCTCAGCAGAAGTTTCATCAGGAAAAATTGGTCCAGACAGAAAAAGTTGGGCCTATGGTATGTCATAAGTAAGTCGTGAGTTTCAAGAGCAACCTCTCCAACTGAAGCAATAAACACACTCTGAAACCTCCAATGGACTTCACTCTGCTTTAATGGGAGAGGAAGCTTGTGAAAAGCGAGCAGATTTGCTCTTTTTCCCTGTGGGATCAAGAAGGAAAGACGGTCAGGGTGAAAGTAACATGCAGTCATACTGAAACAACAGGGGAGACCAATTTCTGAAGCTATTAGTGGAAGAAGAGGCAACCCGGTCACTCGGGAGAGTCTGGCGGTCAAGATGTCCCAGCTTCCTCTGGGTCTAAGCTCTTGGACGCCCGGGTCCTCTCACGTGCTCCTCACCAATGTCACCACTGGCACACGTCCCCTCCCCACCTCTCTCAGGCCCTTATTCTATTGAACACCCCTGTCCTTGGCACCATCAGAGCTAAGGGGAAGAAGTATTCCAATCTGTCTGGAACAGGGAGAGAGACATGGCGCCTGATGCATTTTTAATCACAGAAGTGTTGCTCATTTGGTGATTTAAAAAAGCAAACAAACTATTTATTCATTTATTTTTGGTTATTCTGGGTCTTTGTTGCTGCTGGCAGGCTCTTCTCTAGTCGCAGGGAGTGGGGGCTACTCTCTAATTGAGGTGAGCAGGCTTATGTTGCAGTGACTTTTTCTTGTTGTGGAACTCAGGCTCTAGGGCACATGGGCTTCAGTAGTTGCAGCACATGGGCTCCATAGTTACGGCTCCGAGGCTCTAGAGCACAGGCTCAATAGTTGTGGCTCACGGGCTTAGTCGCTCTGCAGCATGTGGGATCTTCCTGGATCAGGGATAGAACCCATGTATCCTTCATCTGACAGGTAGATTCTATACCACTGAGCTATCGGGGAAACTCCTCATTTGGTGGTTTTATCACTTAAGTGTAGTTATACAAGATGACTATCTCACTATGAGGTACCTTAGACCTGCTTTCTACCTAAACCAATCATCAGATTATGCTAGGCTCCCTAAAGTATACTGACTCTTGTCTATATTATACTGAATGTTATTTTCAGACTTTTGCTGACATTACATTTAAAAATAAATGAAACAGGGCTTTTCTAGTGGTCCAGTGAGTAACGAGTCTGCCTTGCAGTGCAACGGGTACTGTATTGATCCCTGGAGTGGCTGAATCAGTGTGTCCAATTGTGAGCCAGCGCTCTGGAGCACATGCGCCCAGAGCTGGTGCTCTGCAGTGAGAGAGGTCATTGCAATGGGAGGCCCACACATGCCAAAGAATATAAATAAAAGAAGCATAATGAGGAAAAAGGAAAAAAAATAAATGAAACGAATATTCCATTCATGGATGCCTAGGAAATCAAAAAGTCAATGAGATAATTATCATTATCAAAAGCATTTCTATATAACTATTTGGGGAATGCCCATGTTGTAAGCACTATATAAAGCCAATTAGAGACTTGAATGATCCTATCTTTAAAAGACTATTGACTGAAAAAAAATGGCGCCTGATGCATTCCATTTCACAGTTTCTACAGGGAAGTAAGTATTCCAATCTGTCTGGAACAGGGAGAGAGACATGGCGCCTGCTGCATTTTTAATCACAGAAGTGTTGCTCATTTGGTGATTTAAAAAAGCAAACAAACTATTTATTCATTTATTTTTGGTTATTCTGGGTCTTTGTTGCTGCTGGCAGGCTCTTCTCTAGTCGCAGGGAGTGGGGGCTACTCTCTAATTGAGGTGAGCAGGCTTATGTTGCAGTGACTTTTTCTTGTTGTGGAACTCAGGCTCTAGGGCACATGGGCTTCAGTAGTTGCAGCACATGGGCTCCATAGTTACGGCTCCGAGGCTCTAGAGCACAGGCTCAATAGTTGTGGCTCACGGGCTTAGTCGCTCTGCAGCATGTGGGATCTTCCTGGATCAGGGATAGAACCCATGTATCCTTCATCTGACAGGTAGATTCTATACCACTGAGCTATCGGGGAAACTCCTCATTTGGTGGTTTTATCACTTAAGTGTAGTTATACAAGATGACTATCTCACTATGAGGTACCTTAGACCTGCTTTCTACCTAAACCAATCATCAGATTATGCTAGGCTCCCTAAAGTATACTGACTCTTGTCTATATTATACTGAATGTTATTTTCAGACTTTTGCTGACATTACATTTAAAAATAAATGAAACAGGGCTTTTCTAGTGGTCCAGTGAGTAACGAGTCTGCCTTGCAGTGCAACGGGTACTGTATTGATCCCTGGAGTGGCTGAATCAGTGTGTCCAATTGTGAGCCAGCGCTCTGGAGCACATGCGCCCAGAGCTGGTGCTCTGCAGTGAGAGAGGTCATTGCAATGGGAGGCCCACACATGCCAAAGAATATAAATAAAAGAAGCATAATGAGGAAAAAGGAAAAAAAATAAATGAAACGAATATTCCATTCATGGATGCCTAGGAAATCAAAAAGTCAATGAGATAATTATCATTATCAAAAGCATTTCTATATAACTATTTGGGGAATGCCCATGTTGTAAGCACTATATAAAGCCAATTAGAGACTTGAATGATCCTATCTTTAAAAGACTATTGACTGAAATATAAAATTAGAATGAACTCATAGGGACAAACAACTGACTGAAACTAAAACCCTAACTGATCTGACACTAAGGGAGTGTCACTGTGCACTAGGAAGTAGACTAAAATTCTGAAATTTGGATAATGTGAGACTATGAGAAAATGTCTATATTTCCCTCCCTAAGAGACTGTACTCAAAATCAGTTTATAAGAAAAGAAAAGAAGAAGCCTTAGGGCTTCTCTGGTAGCTCAGTGGTGAAGAGTTTGCTTGCCAATGAAGGAGACACAGGCTCGATCCTGATCCGGGAGGATTCCACATGCTGCAGAGCAACTAAGCCCGTGAGCCACAACTACTGAGCCTGTGCTCTAGAGCCTCGGAGCCGCAACTATGGAGCCCATGTGCTGCAACTACTGAAGCCCGTGTGCCTTACAGTCCGAGTTCCACAACAAGAGAAATCACTGCAACAAGAAATCTGCTCCTCAATTAGAGAGTAGCCCCCACTCCCTGCGACTAGAGAAGAGCCTGTGGCAGCAGTGAAAACCCAGAATAAACAAAAATAAATACATGCATATATAAATAAATAAAAAGAAGAAGGCACCTTAACAGATAAGGGAGGTTTGAATTTTAAAAGAAGAAAATAAAAAGAAGTTGAGGCACAACAAGTTGACAGGAAATTTGACAGGTTAAGTAGAGTTGTCCTGGTAATCTGCTGATGTTTACTTCTCGTCTTCACAAGTGAGTATCAGAATTTGTTAAATGTAAGGGTGAGGGAGGAACTGAGTCTGCTTTTTTTTGTCACCTTCTATGCTTGATTTGGGCGAATGGTTGCTGGAGAACTGCTTCCTTATACTTATCTGAGGGGCAGCAAGGGCACAGGAAAGGGTTGGCCTCTATGAACTAGTCCACAAAACTCCTTATCCAGCTCTAGGACTCAGGCAGTGCTCTCCCTGAGGCAAATGCTATCAGCACTTCGAATCATGTGACCAGTGCTAATGAGCAGGGAAACCGTGTGTAGTCACCCTGGCAGAACATGTGTGCACGAAAAGAGTGATGCTGTTTCCATGCTTTTAACAAAGCTGCAGGGGTATGCTTTTCCCCATGTTTAGTAAGTAATGTCATTCTACTCATTGCCTGGCATAATCATGACTAGTGCTTCCTGCCTTCCCTAAACTGAGGCAATTGGATCAACACGGGAGTCAAGAGTTAAGAACGCCCTTCACAGAGCATCTCCCTCACTAAGACCAGAACACATAGAGCCTAGTGGCACCGTGGAAAAGCATGGACTCGGGCGTTAAATAAACTTCAGTTCCACTTCTGGTTCTGTCACTTTATTGCTTTTGTGCTTTGGAGGAAAGTAACCGGGTCTCTCAGGGTCTGTCTCTATGTTTCTAAAATAGGGATTAAAAAAATACTGATGTCTTACGGTTGTGTGAGGAATACATAAATACAATGAACTGTTCTATATTTCAGTCTTTCCTTGTCTCCATATACCATCAATAGAGCTGTAAGGGAATGGTGGTGAAAAGGTAATAAACATAAATGACAGTCCGAGTTCCACAACAAGAGAAATCACTGCAACAAGAAATCTGCTCCTCAATTAGAGAGTAGCCCCCACTCCCTGCGACTAGAGAAGAGCCTGTGGCAGCAGTGAAAACCCAGAATAAACAAAAATAAATACATGCATATATAAATAAATAAAAAGAAGAAGGCACCTTAACAGATAAGGGAGGTTTGAATTTTAAAAGAAGAAAATAAAAAGAAGTTGAGGCACAACAAGTTGACAGGAAATTTGACAGGTTAAGTAGAGTTGTCCTGGTAATCTGCTGATGTTTACTTCTCGTCTTCACAAGTGAGTATCAGAATTTGTTAAATGTAAGGGTGAGGGAGGAACTGAGTCTGCTTTTTTTTGTCACCTTCTATGCTTGATTTGGGCGAATGGTTGCTGGAGAACTGCTTCCTTATACTTATCTGAGGGGCAGCAAGGGCACAGGAAAGGGTTGGCCTCTATGAACTAGTCCACAAAACTCCTTATCCAGCTCTAGGACTCAGGCAGTGCTCTCCCTGAGGCAAATGCTATCAGCACTTCGAATCATGTGACCAGTGCTAATGAGCAGGGAAACCGTGTGTAGTCACCCTGGCAGAACATGTGTGCACGAAAAGAGTGATGCTGTTTCCATGCTTTTAACAAAGCTGCAGGGGTATGCTTTTCCCCATGTTTAGTAAGTAATGTCATTCTACTCATTGCCTGGCATAATCATGACTAGTGCTTCCTGCCTTCCCTAAACTGAGGCAATTGGATCAACACGGGAGTCAAGAGTTAAGAACGCCCTTCACAGAGCATCTCCCTCACTAAGACCAGAACACATAGAGCCTAGTGGCACCGTGGAAAAGCATGGACTCGGGCGTTAAATAAACTTCAGTTCCACTTCTGGTTCTGTCACTTTATTGCTTTTGTGCTTTGGAGGAAAGTAACCGGGTCTCTCAGGGTCTGTCTCTATGTTTCTAAAATAGGGATTAAAAAAATACTGATGTCTTACGGTTGTGTGAGGAATACATAAATACAATGAACTGTTCTATATTTCAGTCTTTCCTTGTCTCCATATACCATCAATAGAGCTGTAAGGGAATGGTGGTGTATTTAATAAATGTGATTCAAATGTCATATGAAAAGAGCTCTATCTTCCCAACCATGCAGGCGACTTCATGAAGCCAGCTTCTTTATATCCAGGACTGAATGAAGGAAAGGCACATAATAACAGTGTGTCCACAAGTGCTAACACTCTGAAAATTAATTGGGATGTATAAATCAGCAAGAAAAAAAAAATAACCCTCTGAAATGTTAAATGAATAATCAAAAGGTTAACATTAAATTGTGACATGGGAAAGTCAAAGCTCAGCCATGTATAAAGAAAAATAGTATGAAAATACTCAAGGACTTCCCTGGCAGTCCAGTGGTTAGGACTCAGTGCTTCACTGCTGCGGCCTGGGTTCAACCCCCGGTCAGGGAACTAAGATCTCCCAAGGTGTGCAGTGTGGCCTAAATAAATAAATAAAAGTACTTGATTGAAATTGTTAGGAGAATTTGAAAAAAAGAAAAAGACTTTGATTTTGTTTAGCTTCTTGCTAGGTTTCATCAGTCTGGAGCCTGGAAAACTTGGGTACAAATGGAATATTTGGAGATTCAAATAGAAATAGATATATTTGATGGGTTTGGGAAAACTTCCTATTAAAGATGATATTTGATATGAGCTTTGAAGGATGTCTTGTCTTTAAAACATGGAAAAGGGACAGCAGCCTAAAAAGGCAAGAGAGGCTTCTAATGTCAGGTGGAAAAATGTCACACTAATTCGAATTGGCAACAAGTCCTTAGTGATTAGAAGAAGAGTTTCTTTTAATATCAGGAAGTTCAGAGAAAATTTAAGAAGAAAAGGAAAATGATGAGTTTGGGATAAGCAAGGCTCCTGAGCAGAGCAGGAGGCTAAGATTACTGAGCAACAGGGGGAAGACAAGACGAGGAGACTTTGGCCTTAACTACACAAAGAGAGCTTAAAGCATGGAAAGGGATTAGATCTGTAGGGAAAGAACTTCAGTTCCACTTCTGGTTCTGTCACTTTATTGCTTTTGTGCTTTGGAGGAAAGTAACCGGGTCTCTCAGGGTCTGTCTCTATGTTTCTAAAATAGGGATTAAAAAAATACTGATGTCTTACGGTTGTGTGAGGAATACATAAATACAATGAACTGTTCTATATTTCAGTCTTTCCTTGTCTCCATATACCATCAATAGAGCTGTAAGGGAATGGTGGTGTATTTAATAAATGTGATTCAAATGTCATATGAAAAGAGCTCTATCTTCCCAACCATGCAGGCGACTTCATGAAGCCAGCTTCTTTATATCCAGGACTGAATGAAGGAAAGGCACATAATAACAGTGTGTCCACAAGTGCTAACACTCTGAAAATTAATTGGGATGTATAAATCAGCAAGAAAAAAAAAATAACCCTCTGAAATGTTAAATGAATAATCAAAAGGTTAACATTAAATTGTGACATGGGAAAGTCAAAGCTCAGCCATGTATAAAGAAAAATAGTATGAAAATACTCAAGGACTTCCCTGGCAGTCCAGTGGTTAGGACTCAGTGCTTCACTGCTGCGGCCTGGGTTCAACCCCCGGTCAGGGAACTAAGATCTCCCAAGGTGTGCAGTGTGGCCTAAATAAATAAATAAAAGTACTTGATTGAAATTGTTAGGAGAATTTGAAAAAGAAAAAGACTTTGATTTTGTTTAGCTTCTTGCTAGGTTTCATCAGTCTGGAGCCTGGAAAACTTGGGTACAAATGGAATATTTGGAGATTCAAATAGAAATAGATATATTTGATGGGTTTGGGAAAACTTCCTATTAAAGATGATATTTGATATGAGCTTTGAAGGATGTCTTGTCTTTAAAACATGGAAAAGGGACAGCAGCCTAAAAAGGCAAGAGAGGCTTCTAATGTCAGGTGGAAAAATGTCACACTAATTCGAATTGGCAACAAGTCCTTAGTGATTAGAAGAAGAGTTTCTTTTAATATCAGGAAGTTCAGAGAAAATTTAAGAAGAAAAGGAAAATGATGAGTTTGGGATAAGCAAGGCTCCTGAGCAGAGCAGGAGGCTAAGATTACTGAGCAACAGGGGGAAGACAAGACGAGGAGACTTTGGCCTTAACTACACAAAGAGAGCTTAAAGCATGGAAAGGGATTAGATCTGTAGGGGAAAGAATCATGTTGTGGCATGAATAATACATTTAAAAATCAAATAGGGACTTTCCAGTGGTCCTATGGCTAAGATTCTGTGTTCCCAATGCAGGATGCTGGGGTTCAATTCCTGATTGGAGAACTAGATTCCAGAACTGAAGACTACTCACGCTGCAACTAAAAAGATCCTGTGTGCCTCAACTAAGACCAAGCACAGCCAAATAAGTAAATAAAAATAAATATTAAAAAAATAAAAATAAAAAAGCCAATAGAAGGAACTCTGGACCAGGTGTCTGAAGATGTTGGTTTTATTCCTAGATACATAATTTATCATGGAATTCTTTGGTAAATTCATTTAATTTTCTACTCTTCAGTTTCCTCATTTATAGAACTGAAATAGGAATTCTAGTTTTGCTCATAAGAAATAACTATTTGCAGGATCAAATATAACACATATAATAAAAGTTTATCGACTGTTACACAATAAAAAAGTATTACTGGTATATACATCTAGCATTTGATAACATCACGACTATCCATGTTTGCATACACATGTGCATATTAAATGTGGGGTGCTAGCTGGATAATAACCTTGAATGATTCTCAATTCTCACTGACACTTGAATCCCAACCATTTGTTACGTTTCCTGAATATATAAACTCTCTGTGTAGGCAAGGATGAAATTTAGATTTTAGATTCAGGTTCACAAATTAATCTTCAACTTTGAGTACTGAGCATATATTTAAAGTTGTAATTCGGTCATCTTACTTTCCTGCTGGCTCAGTACACAGAAATATAGTATATTTTTAACGTTTCTGAAACATTTAAGATTAACTCCATGGCAGGAGTAAATTATAATCAGAAGGGAATTCAATATCCCAAAAGGTTTCTTAGATTCCAACAAAACACCAGTGTTAGTGTTCTGCAAATGGGATAATGGTTTTTACATTATATTTGCATCTTACTGTGTGTGATATAAAGTATCCTTTGGAATAATTGGCCAAATATGAATTTATAAGAAACAGGTAAAAAAAGGAAAACATAAAGACTTGAGTATTTTAAAGTTTCAATTACACCTTCATTAGATTAAAAAATGTATTTAGTACATTTAAGAAAGACAGGTATTACATCAATGGGAAATGTGCTTAGAAAATGAAGGTAACAGTCAATTGATTATAAAATATACTGTTCCTAATGACCTCAAAATGGTTAAAATAATCATCTGATGGCTTCTGAAGCATTTCATCACTGACTGTGAATCTCTAAATTTAAAGCAGCAATTCTGAGGGCAATGCATGGAAAAATGCATTTCAAAATTTTACAATTTTTGTTTTTTAAAGGTACGATGAATAACAAAAGCTGCCATGCAATAAAAGCATAAACATTCTGGTTGATTTTTGTTATGGCTTCAGAATGACCACAAGGCAACAGTGATTACATGGTTTTTGATAAGAAGGGAGGTGACTAAAAAGTGCCTTGTCAGTTTTCCACTCCTGGCCAGCTGCATTAAAAATGCAGCTCCGAGTACCTTTTTACCCCCTCCGTCCTGAATTTCAGAAGCAAGAGTACAAAAGAGCTGATGAGCAATGAATGCTTCGCTTCCTCAATTAATCTTGTCTCTCCACCTTTGCTTTGGCTTTCCTCTACATGAAGGTAATAATGACACTCCCATCCATTATCCTTTTATCCCTGTTATTCTCGTGAAATTGCTCAATTCTCACTGACACTTGAATCCCAACCATTTGTTACGTTTCCTGAATATATAAACTCTCTGTGTAGGCAAGGATGAAATTTAGATTTTAGATTCAGGTTCACAAATTAATCTTCAACTTTGAGTACTGAGCATATATTTAAAGTTGTAATTCGGTCATCTTACTTTCCTGCTGGCTCAGTACACAGAAATATAGTATATTTTTAACGTTTCTGAAACATTTAAGATTAACTCCATGGCAGGAGTAAATTATAATCAGAAGGGAATTCAATATCCCAAAAGGTTTCTTAGATTCCAACAAAACACCAGTGTTAGTGTTCTGCAAATGGGATAATGGTTTTTACATTATATTTGCATCTTACTGTGTGTGATATAAAGTATCCTTTGGAATAATTGGCCAAATATGAATTTATAAGAAACAGGTAAAAAAAGGAAAACATAAAGACTTGAGTATTTTAAAGTTTCAATTACACCTTCATTAGATTAAAAAATGTATTTAGTACATTTAAGAAAGACAGGTATTACATCAATGGGAAATGTGCTTAGAAAATGAAGGTAACAGTCAATTGATTATAAAATATACTGTTCCTAATGACCTCAAAATGGTTAAAATAATCATCTGATGGCTTCTGAAGCATTTCATCACTGACTGTGAATCTCTAAATTTAAAGCAGCAATTCTGAGGGCAATGCAGGGAAAAAATGCATTTCAAAATTTTACAATTTTTGTTTTTTAAAGGTACGATGAATAACAAAAGCTGCCATGCAATAAAAGCATAAACATTCTGGTTGATTTTTGTTATGGCTTCAGAATGACCACAAGGCAACAGTGATTACATGGTTTTTGATAAGAAGGGAGGTGACTAAAAAGTGCCTTGTCAGTTTTCCACTCCTGGCCAGCTGCATTAAAAATGCAGCTCCGAGTACCTTTTTACCCCCTCCGTCCTGAATTTCAGAAGCAAGAGTACAAAAGAGCTGATGAGCAATGAATGCTTCGCCCTTCCTCAATTAATCTTGTCTCTCCACCTTTGCTTTGGCTTTCCCTCTACATGAAGGTAATAATGACACTCCCATCCATTATCCTTTTATCCCTGTTATTCTCGTGAAATTGCTTAATAATATGTTACAGATTCGTCTTCACTCACATAATTCTTCCTGTCATTTGCAGTATATCATCCTACAAACATACAGCCCACTTTCCCTGGCCGTCTTTTGAAGATTATTGTCAGTGACATCTTCAGGATGCATTTGGAATCTGGAGCATCGTTTCCGTTGCAATGGGGAATTACACTGACTTATCTGTCATTGCCAAAAGCACAACAAGCAATTCAGTGTTAATGCAAAGGTAACACAGGTTTTATCCTGCCTTCCTGAACAAGGGCTCTTGTAAATTTATGCTAATATGGTCCTTTTAGAGTTTAATAACCTCTTACCCCACTAGAAAAAGACTCACACAGGCACAGACACATGTGAACACACACTCGCATATGCCGGAAAGATTGCTGGTCAATGGGTAATTATCGATGTTCAATCTCTTTTTCATACTTGTGTTCATTTCACTTGGAATATTACATAGACATGCTATGGAAAACAGCAGAAATGAAAAGATTCCATTTTAATCCCTAGGACTCAACTGTTTTCGATGAAAAAAATATATGAACTGAAAGAATTTGTAAAAAAGTCCCTCCATGGATGCTGTTTTGGTTAGCTTTTCTATCAAGAGTTCAAGACCACTACAAATGAGCAGTTTTCCCTGATTGAGGGTGGCATTCCAGAGGGACCCAGGCAATCCAGTGTGCGTGCCAAGTCTGACAACACATGACAGGCTGGTCGGCGTGCAGTGATTTGACTAATTATACCGGATTAGAGCATATTAATGCAAGCTGTTTTCTCCAGAGTTAATGACCTGCTGACTGGGTTGTTAGGCCCCACTAGGTCTACAAGCAGCTAAAACACAAAACCCTGTTTTGTAAGCCCTCGTCATTTCACATCAGCAAATGAGTATATCAAACAATGGAGCAGCAAAATGTAAGCGACGTTTGTCTGCTCTCAACTCCTGCAGCCTTCCCCAACTTTCCACCTCAAGGGCTTCTTTTATATAAATTTGATGTCAGTTTTCTTTTTCTTTGAAGGAGTAGCAGGAAGTAAAATCTGGGAGAAACAAGAAATAATATAGAGTGTACGTTGGAGGCATACAGGCTGCTGTTTTCAAATAGCGTTTATGTGAAAACAATTTAAAGTGGACATTACTTTTATAACACATTACATTCTCTATAGCAAGAATATGTTACAAATAATGATAAAAGACCAAAAATATGATTGTGTAATAAACACTTTTCTATTTTTAATTTTACTTGAAAGCTAGTTCCACTCCAAAGGGGTTTTTAAGTTTAGAAAATGTAGCTGATTTAATAATTACATAAATATGGAAAAATGTAAGCTATTAAGATTTTCAACTTATATGTCCGTTTCTTTAAAGTTAAGTCACATTTAATTCAAATCTAGCTAGGAACTTTAACCTATCCCTGAGTGTGTTAACATTTAAATAATTTATGTATATAAATTTGCTTCTGAAAAGATATAAAGTGACTTATGGGAACATATAAAGTATTATTTGAATTGGAAATATATGAAAAACAAAATCAAAAATAGAAAATGAATCTAGATGTAAGATTAATAATAAAAATGAAAAAGCACAGCAAAGTCATTTAAGCTTCTCTTGTTTGGGCTACAATTTCATGAACTCCCAACAACCAATGGAAAACAAAAGAGGTAATAAATTTACATAAAGTTAATAAGACAAAAAAAAAAAAACAAATGAGTTCAGGAATAATTGCACAATTATTTCTAATCCTAAAGCTCAAAATAAATTTAAGCCAAGGGTTTTCGCAAAAAGGGGCACTGTAGAGTACAATAAATAATGTTTCAACAATATCCTCACACTGAATTTCAAGGCTTTTAGTATTTCCCAAAGTACAACTTAGAAAAATGAACCCTACAGAGAGCTAGGAAGACAGAGGCCACTCTTGCCTTCTGAGAGAAATGGGCTCATACAGAGTTTCTGTGCAAGGGGCTGACTTCCAATGGCCAGGAGGTACCTCCCCTAGGCAGAATCAATGGCAGCTAATCCATGGGTTTGCCAGTACTCTGTGGTTTGGCCTGGCTCGTGAATATGAGCTTAGGGAATCAGATTTCTTTAGAGAATTAGAAATAGAAGATGTAGAATGCACTGTGTAATTGGCAGTAGGAACTGAAGCTGAAATGTTTCATAATGTAGTGAGAGGCCAGGGAAGTCAAGATAGGACAGGGGCAAGTTTAAAATTCAAGTGGACCAAAGCTAAGGCCAAGTACAGGAAGCTTATGTGTTGAGAGAGAAGCAAGGAATGTCCAGAGATGAGCAGACCAAGTGGTTTATGAAACAGAACAGACAGAAAAGTCCCTGGAGCTGACTTACTTTTTGACTTTTAATATCCCAGACTACAAATACATATAGTTTACAATAAAGTCCCTGTTTCTGGAGGTTAACTTAGAATAAAGTTTAGTTTATGCAACCACAGAATCTAGTCAAGAAAGAGATCAACATGATGAGCCAAGGTTCACAGTTTCTGCTAATAGTATTTCATCAGGAGTATAGAAATATTTAGGAATGAAGTGACTCCTCAACAGGCTATCGCTATGGCTCTGTTGGTAAAGAATCTGCCTGCAACGTGGGAGACGCAGGAGATGCTTATTCAGTTCCTGGGTTGGGAAGATCCGCTGGAGGAGGACATGGCAACCCACTCCAGTATTCCTGCCTGGAGAATCCCATGGACAGAGGAGCCTAGCAGGTTACAGTCCACAGGGACGCACAGAGCCAGATACGACTGAAGCGACCAAGCATACACACAGACTCTTTAACATTCAAGAAATCTTCTATAAATGCTGTTTCACTCATCCAAAATTGTAATTGATACTGGGCAGTGTGTGAAGATTTTGCTTCCTGTCTTGAAAGCAACACCATATGCTTTCACTGACAATCCAAGACAGGGTTGGGTTTGACAAGCTCTTTTGGAAATCTAGGTTTTTTTTTTTTTTTTTTTTTTTTAATGCCTGCCTGAATAGAAGACCATTCCATTTCTGCTATGGATAACCGGGAGCTGAGCTAAGGTTTGAGAAAAGAAGTCTGAGTTCCCTCTATGAAGAGATAGATAGAAAAATCTCACTGATAAATTTTTTGTTGTTGTATAGTCTCTAAGTTATATCCAACACTTCTGTGACCCCACATACACCAGGCCCTTCTGTCCATGGGACTCTCTAGGCAAGAATACTGGAGTGGGTTGCCATTTCCTTCTCCAGGGGATCTTCCTGACCCAGGGATGGAACCTGTGTCTCCTGCATTGGCAGGTGGATTCTTTACCACTGAGCCACCAGGGAAGCTCCAAAACAAACAGTCTTAAAATCCTTTGCTTAAAACAAATAACCAACTAGAGGCAGATAAACATAACAAAGTGTTTATGTTGCATACGAAGATCATTTTCAGCAAAGGTCTCCAAAGTCCTTTGCGCAATTTCAAATATTGCTTTTTAGTCACTTGACTATAGTAGCGATTCACAGACACTACTCTTTAGGTAACTCCTCCTCACTACCGCTATTCCAGACAGGCATCAAAAACTCTTCCAGCACTGTTGTCTTTCAATTCACTCTTATATTAAAGTTAAGAGTAATTATTATTGAGAAAAGTAAATCTTCTTAAAATATTTTAAGTTTCCCCTCCCCAACACTTGACCGCAAACTATAAACTTCTCAATATGATATATAGTATCTCTCAAAATACGGCATGGTTCATTCTTGTCAGCATCCTATCCTTTACAGTCTCCCAATATACAGTTTCTTTCATGTACTTGTCTGTATCATTCTCCCTCATCTCCAGGCCTTCATATGTCCAAAGATGAACAGTGGAAGTCACAGATTTCAATTCTATTGACAGTTCTACTAATGTTTAGGTCTGTGACTCGGGACAAATTGCTTGACTTTCTGAATCTCTATTTCCTCATCTACCCATTTGGATTATAAGATCTGTCTTTAAGAGACTGTGGTGATAAAGTTGTGTAAGTAGGTGTGCAACAAATGATAGTGACAATAATTACTTTAGATCGGGGCACCAATATATCAGCAATTAGTATTAACATCAGCGAGTTTGGGTCAAACATCAGGGAATTTTGATTATGTTACAGTTAACACTGTAGTGTTGGTCTTTGCAAACCTAGGATAAATTATTATGACAGAAACATGTAACATGTTCAATCAGGCTATTTCTGAGCCTTATGCTATTAGCTGGATTTCTAAAGTTACAAGAAAGGTTAGATGAGAAAGACTGTAGGTAAAACAATTTTTTTTTGGATCAGGGCAGAAGGAAAGAAAAACGGGAGCTCAGAATAAGCTTGGATTAGGCAAGCTTAATTTATCTATTAAAATAGACACCAAAGTAGAAATGCCTACTAAGCAGTTGAATATAAGAGCTTGGAGCTCAACACTGAGATTCAGGACACAAATATACATCATGGATTTTTCAGAATATTGATGATGTTTAAAGCCATATGACTGAATGAGATTACCAAAGGAGTAAATATAAAAATCTCTAAGGTAGGGTGGGTGAGGAGGAAAGAAGATTCAACAAAGGAGACTGAAAAGGAGAAATGAGAGAGGAAGGAGGATAACCAGGGTTTCTAGAAGTCAAAGTAGAACAGTGAGTCAAGGATGAGAATGGAATAAAGGAGGCTGAGTAGAACTTGGCAAAATGGAGATCATTGGTGACCGTGACAAAAGCACTTTCAGTGATGCGGCGAAGTAGAAGTCTACTCTGAGTGAATTTAAAAGAGAAAGGGAGAAATCAGCTGGAAACGGGTTTACAGAAAGAAAGTCTATAGCAGCTAGAAGATGAAAAACCAAGAGAAGATCTTTATTGCTCTACACATCCAAGATGGTGGGTGCATAGTAAGAAGGTGTCCTGCAATGTGAATTTAAAGCAAATGACTTAAAAAGTCCTGGTTACCTCTACGGTAATAGTTCTATAATTAAGAAATGGTTTGAAGTTAATGGGGCTTTCCTGGTGGCTCAGACAGTGAAGAATCTGCCTGCAACGTGGGAGACCCAGGTTCGATCCCTAGGCTGGGAAGATCCCTTGGAGAAGGGCATGGAAACCCACTCCAAAATTGTTGCCCCTGTGGCTAGAGGAGCCTGGTGGGCTATAGTCCATGGGAGTCGCAAATAGTCGGGCATGACTGAGCAACTAACACTTGAAGTTAATGGTTTGAGCTAGGAACCAAAAGAGTGGACTGTTCTAGTTCTTTTAACTAGCTGAATGATCACTGACAAGCTATTTGGGTGCTTTACTTGTACTGAAAAATTGGATAATGAAATAACATATTGAAAATTCTAACTCCAAACATTTAAGAGGCAATGTACTCAGAATTGATCTTTTGATTGTGTTGCAGGGAATGAGTGAGGGAGTAGTTGAATGCTAATGATTTTTGAGTGCTAGGCATTTTCTAGTCCTTACACACTATTCAGACCTTCTTAAGATCCAATGAGGTAGGTCTTAATGGTTCTAACTTTTAGTTGAGGAAACTAAAGATAAGTTAGGAGGCTTTATGTCCAAGCTGGCTAACTGTGCAATCTAAGTTGCTTTAACCATAAAATCTTGATGTCACAAATCTGTGAAGGATTTCAAATTATTACTGCTAAATTAATAATAAAATTTCTCAATCACTTCTAAAACCTACAAACACAGACATATAAATCTTTCTAAATCATTTTAAAACTGCCATGAATAATAATAAATCAGAGACATTTCATCAAGAAAATTGGAAATATCTAAGATAATCTGAAGAATTAATATGAATCTGGTGAAAACGATCTATAGGAATTTACTTTCTGAACTTATTAGTTATTTAAATTTGAATTAAAGATTAGCTTAAGGTAAATGTCATTTATATACACAAGTTAAAACATTGTGAATAAAATAAAATTTGTACAGCGAACTTAATAAATAATAAAGTTTTCTACCTTTAAAACTAATTAATTTAAAATCACTTACTTAACTGAATACTAATTAAAACACAAATAATTTCTGAAGTTATCTAATGCACAAAAGAGTACCCAGTACTAAAACTCACTAATATCTCTAAGACTATTTATTTTATTACATTACCTTTTGGATGAGGAAAATATATTTATTAAGGACATTTTCCCAAGAGACAATGGAAATTTGACAACCACATATTTTTAACAGCATTCTATGTCTTTACCATTGTACTGCAGCTATCCCTTCTAAAATGAAATCACAAATCCAGAATATAGCTTCAAACTCCAGTTTATGTCTAGATAGTATTCCTGATAAAACAATAAGAAGTTTTTTGTTAAATTCACACTGTATAAAAATGAGTTGAAAATGTAGTAACTAAAAATGGATTATTTAAACGATAAAAACCAAGTGACTATACTTTCGGTTCAGAATTCTTACTTCCACTTTTTCACTCCCAATTCTCAAATTCCAGAAGAACTGCTGTATCTAAAATTTTAGAGTAACCACAGAGTGTAGTGAGTTAATCTTAAGGCAACAAAGGTCAAAGGCCAAATATCTATCCCTGGAAAAACAGTTTGCTATTTCTAAGTCTAAACTCAAACACTATGTGTCTTTATACACTAAATCTTATAAAAATTCAGTTTTCACCCAAATGTTTGGATTACATATGAATTTATCTTGGTTCCAAATAAAAATATGGATATTTCATTTAGACGTGTATTTTGACATGTATGGTAATGTAATATAGTCTCATTGCAAAAGTAACTTTCAGAAATGTTGTTTTGAATTCTGATTTTTGCCCATTTATACTCTTTACAATGATGTATATACCTGTATACATTTACTATTAAATGTTAATTAAATTCTAATTTATTTGTCCATTGTTAACTGGACATTTGGATATCCTCTTTTGTCAAATGCATGTTTAATCTGTGCACATTTTTCAGTTGGGTTCTCCATCATTTTCTTACTAATTTGTAAGTTGCTTTTATTATGAGAATATTAGCTCTTTGTTAAATATATTATCTATAACTATAAAAAACACTTAATATACAAGCCAGTAATTTAATGATATAACTATGATGTTCTGAATAGTAATATTTCTATTCTGTACTGAAGACATTT
The DNA here is from genome assembly GCA_022376925.1 of Tragulus kanchil. Taxonomy (NCBI): domain Eukaryota; kingdom Metazoa; phylum Chordata; class Mammalia; order Artiodactyla; family Tragulidae; genus Tragulus; species Tragulus kanchil. Next base: position 65,981,911 of record JAIOJX010000003.1, on the reverse strand, counting down.
CATTTATAAATAACAAAGAATTTTTAGATTTCATTTTTACATACTCAAAAATATAACTTGCAAGTCAAGTCACTGAGTAATTAAGGTGGGCTGGATGTAACACCTGAGAGAGGGCTCTGAACTCCACACTGGGCAAGTGTTCAGGAGGTAGGTGCTATTCAGTTCCAGCATTGTGGGAGGTAATGTTTATATTGGGGAGAAAAAATGTGTGTGTGTGTGTGTATATCTGAAGCTTTATAAAATTTCAGGTAAAAATGAAGCTTTATAAGATTTCAGGTAAAAAAACTGAGAAAAGTTTCAGTTACTAACTGGTATGCTTACGACTTTCCAGGGAAGAGGGCCACAATACCACGGCAGTTTGTAAACTGGCAGTCTGTTGGCCAAATTTTGCTACAGGCATATTTTGCTTGGCTGGCACAGTATTTCTGGCTGTTTTGCTGACTTTAACTTCAATTAGTTAGTAACATTCTATAGCAGAGATGCTCCACATTCTAATTTTGCAACCCAAAACATTTCCTCTAAAATGAATACTCATTCAGGATTGTATATAAAGAATGTGACACACCCCAATATCCAACTGAATATTCATATTTATTGCCTTCCTCCTACATAGTAAAGTTCTAATATACATCTTTTCTGTTTTTTAACTGCAAGTAGCCTCACTTCTTTACTTCAAGTTTACACATTCCAGATTGGTTCTTTTTCCTTTCTTTGAGGGATAACTATAATTGGGCAAGGCATTAATATTTTACTGGACAATTTCAGGGTTAAATCTATAAATTAAATTTTAAAGATTTTCAAGTATGTCATTAAAGCAATTTTGACAATCAACCATGTTAGCAAAAATTAGCACAAATGATAACATTTGACGTTGACAGAGGATCAATGACATGGTTGTTGTATATGGTACTTTATATATTTGTATAAATTCCCTGGAGTCAAGTTTTAAAAGCAGTACATATAAAGGCTTCAAAAACAAAGACAAATTCTCAATAGTAGCAAGTCTACTTCTAGGCACTTATCCTAAAAAACAGTGTATAAAAACACTTAATATACAAGCCAGTAATTTAATGATATAACTATGATGTTCTGAATAGTAATATTTCTATTCTGTACTGAAGACATTTCATTTATAAATAACAAAGAATTTTTAGATTTCATTTTTACATACTCAAAAATATAACTTGCAAGTCAAGTCACTGAGTAATTAAGGTGGGCTGGATGTAACACCTGAGAGAGGGCTCTGAACTCCACACTGGGCAAGTGTTCAGGAGGTAGGTGCTATTCAGTTCCAGCATTGTGGGAGGTAATGTTTATATTGGGGAGAAAAAATGTGTGTGTGTGTGTGTATATCTGAAGCTTTATAAAATTTCAGGTAAAAATGAAGCTTTATAAGATTTCAGGTAAAAAAACTGAGAAAAGTTTCAGTTACTAACTGGTATGCTTACGACTTTCCAGGGAAGAGGGCCACAATACCACGGCAGTTTGTAAACTGGCAGTCTGTTGGCCAAATTTTGCTACAGGCATATTTTGCTTGGCTGGCACAGTATTTCTGGCTGTTTTGCTGACTTTAACTTCAATTAGTTAGTAACATTCTATAGCAGAGATGCTCCACATTCTAATTTTGCAACCCAAAACATTTCCTCTAAAATGAATACTCATTCAGGATTGTATATAAAGAATGTGACACACCCCAATATCCAACTGAATATTCATATTTATTGCCTTCCTCCTACATAGTAAAGTTCTAATATACATCTTTTCTGTTTTTTAACTGCAAGTAGCCTCACTTCTTTACTTCAAGTTTACACATTCCAGATTGGTTCTTTTTCCTTTCTTTGAGGGATAACTATAATTGGGCAAGGCATTAATATTTTACTGGACAATTTCAGGGTTAAATCTATAAATTAAATTTTAAAGATTTTCAAGTATGTCATTAAAGCAATTTTGACAATCAACCATGTTAGCAAAAATTAGCACAAATGATAACATTTGACGTTGACAGAGGATCAATGACATGGTTGTTGTATATGGTACTTTATATATTTGTATAAATTCCCTGGAGTCAAGTTTTAAAAGCAGTACATATAAAGGCTTCAAAAACAAAGACAAATTCTCAATAGTAGCAAGTCTACTTCTAGGCACTTATCCTAAAGAAATAAGTGAGCAAGTGTATAAAAGGATATTTACAAATTATTGATTGCTTAAAATAGAAAAATAAAATAAAATGTTTGGTTATATCATATTTATACAATAAATAATAGTTATGTAGCTCCTAAAAGTAATGATGAAGATATATACTTATTGGATTGTATTCATATGATATTGTTTCATGGATAAGTCACAAAATTATATACTATCATTTGCAAAAATACATCTATATGCGTATAGATGTATACATAGATATATACACTGAAAAAGCATGGTATTATAAATGTGAAATTTTATCTCTGGACTGTTAGATTATGAGAACTGTTAATTTTATTTTTTATACTATTCTAAATCATTTACATTTTAACATTTAGAAAACATTACATTATGTCCATTAAAAGCAATACATGCATTCATTTTGAAAGCCAAAGAAAAATTTGATTTGTAACAGGGAAAAGACAAAGACTGATAAAGATCGTTAATCTTTAGGCTAACAATATACCTTTAAAAGTATACTGTCTGCAACTTACACTGGAAACTAGTAAATATTTACATGGAGAAAAGAATTATTTTAAAAAGGGGATGATCATTGAATCCATGGGGAAGAGTTGTCATTGTTTGTTACTGCACAAGTTAAATGATAACATTAGCTAAACTTTTATAAACTGAGAAACTGAATTTTGTTAACTGTAAGTTGTATATGCTCATAAAACTTAACTAGAAAAATAACCCACACTTTATGTTTTCTAGTTTACATTTCTGGCTCCCAGAATGGAAGGGAGGGACGCTGTGAGAGCTTCTTCTGGACCCCTCCTAAGTTTATCTGCAGGCCCAGATCCCAAGTACAGTATCAGATATGACCACGACTGGTAAACCGGCGAGGGGCCTGGCTCATTGGCAGCACGTGCTGTTCCCCACCGTGGATTTCGAGCCCCTAAGGTGCGGTCACTGGCTATGCAGCTGGGAAAGAACAAGCACACACGACTCTCACCAGCCGAGAGCAGTCTGGTCCACCACACGGCTGGAGATTTCACACTGGAGATTTCCAACTTGTTTCTCCATGCTTAGTAAATAAATCACATAACAAACCTCATGGAAAGAGGAAACAAGCAAACAAACACCATACGAGAGCATAGGTAACCAAGAAATACATACTTCGAGAGAAGTCACTTTCCTTGTCCCCACCCTGCCCCATTTGTGAACATAGCCTGTAACTAGCCTAACACTTCCCTTTGATATTATAATTATCTTGATATTATAATTATCTATAGCTCTTTTCAGTTGCTTTTTTTAACATGTTCTCTGATCTACTGTATTATCACTAGAAAGCTTCACTATGGTTATAAATGTTGAGTCAGAAGTGTATGTGCAAATATCTTCAGGTCTGTGGAATGAAAATAAATAAATACAAATTTTTGTGTAGCAAGGTGCCTTCAACAAGTCAACTGAAAGTCACTTTCTCAGGAAAATCTTACTGGAGCATGGTGACCAGATCACATTACCCAATAAGACTGCATACAATGGTCATAAAGTTACATATATTTGGGTGCTTATTTGATTTCTTACTGTCTTTCCACTGAAGTAAAGCTCCAAAGGGCGGGTTGGCATTGTTTTAGCTCTCTCTACAGTTAACCAGCACAGTTTATGCACCAGAAGGAGATTCAAAATAGTTTAAATTAAATAAATAACCTTTTTACTGCGTGAAATTGTTATGAAAAGTGTTATTTTTAGATAAATCTCTACAGGTATATACTCATATGTGTGAGCATATACACATGGATACACACTGTGATTTGCAAATGTGAACATTAGAATTCAGTGGAGGAATCTGGAATTTAAAGGAATTAACAGGTTTCTTTTCTCATGTTGGAGAGTCTGGTGATAAACAAGAAGTCGAGGAAATGGAACTTGACATGGAGTGCATGGGTCTGGTATTAAATGGTTTGTGGAGAGCAAGAATTACATCCACCAACCACTACTTTTAAGAAAGGAAGAGTGTATTCAAAAGCCACAAAACACACACAAATGGTAAAGCGGGTTATTAGTGCTGGAAGCTCTGTGTTTGAGGCACTGTGGTCCAAACACAAACAAAGATGTAACCAATTGCATATAATCTAGCCTGATTGCTATTTGCCAGGCTGGCTCTTACTTCTGGCAAGTCAGAGGCAAAAATACAGCTTTGGAAAAACATCAACATCAAGAAGGTAACCAAGAAATACATACTTCGAGAGAAGTCACTTTCCTTGTCCCCACCCTGCCCCATTTGTGAACATAGCCTGTAACTAGCCTAACACTTCCCTTTGATATTATAATTATCTTGATATTATAATTATCTATAGCTCTTTTCAGTTGCTTTTTTTAACATGTTCTCTGATCTACTGTATTATCACTAGAAAGCTTCACTATGGTTATAAATGTTGAGTCAGAAGTGTATGTGCAAATATCTTCAGGTCTGTGGAATGAAAATAAATAAATACAAATTTTTGTGTAGCAAGGTGCCTTCAACAAGTCAACTGAAAGTCACTTTCTCAGGAAAATCTTACTGGAGCATGGTGACCAGATCACATTACCCAATAAGACTGCATACAATGGTCATAAAGTTACATATATTTGGGTGCTTATTTGATTTCTTACTGTCTTTCCACTGAAGTAAAGCTCCAAAGGGCGGGTTGGCATTGTTTTAGCTCTCTCTACAGTTAACCAGCACAGTTTATGCACCAGAAGGAGATTCAAAATAGTTTAAATTAAATAAATAACCTTTTTACTGCGTGAAATTGTTATGAAAAGTGTTATTTTTAGATAAATCTCTACAGGTATATACTCATATGTGTGAGCATATACACATGGATACACACTGTGATTTGCAAATGTGAACATTAGAATTCAGTGGAGGAATCTGGAATTTAAAGGAATTAACAGGTTTCTTTTCTCATGTTGGAGAGTCTGGTGATAAACAAGAAGTCGAGGAAATGGAACTTGACATGGAGTGCATGGGTCTGGTATTAAATGGTTTGTGGAGAGCAAGAATTACATCCACCAACCACTACTTTTTAAGAAAGGAAGAGTGTATTCAAAAGCCACAAAACACACACAAATGGTAAAGCGGGTTATTAGTGCTGGAAGCTCTGTGTTTGAGGCACTGTGGTCCAAACACAAACAAAGATGTAACCAATTGCATATAATCTAGCCTGATTGCTATTTGCCAGGCTGGCTCTTACTTCTTGGCAAGTCAGAGGCAAAAAATACAGCTTTGGAAAAAACATCAACATCAAGAAGGTATTTGCATGTTAAAAAACTGATGGAGAGCCCAACATAATATTCCGGAGGATTAAGAATTAGATCACCTTGCCAATTTTTTTTTTTTTTTTTTAAGTTAGAAAACCGTATTATTAGAAAGCAGCAAAATGGTTCACATTAGACCCTCCACTAAACATGTAGCCGCTTTTTCCGCACATTGCTCCAGTGAAAAGGGGTAAGCGGGAAAAATGTGCTTCAGAGAGTTTTTAAACCATATTGTACAGAAGTCACATCAAATTAATACTGAGGACCATTTAGAGCTTTTATTCTGAAGAGCTTTTGAAAGGGGATTAAACTATAAAAACTCTCATGATACTAAAGTACCTATTAATGGGTTGAGGAGGTAAGAAAGGAACAATGAAGTGTTATTTTTAGATAAATCTTTACTTTTTGTGTAGCAGGACAAAGCTTTGCTGAAGGGCTCGGCAGTAATTCTTCAGCAATATCCCATGCGTGGAGGCACTGATTAATGGAATTCTGTGGCCTTTTCTTTTTAGAAATAGGTCATTTTCTTTACAGTGATGTATTCTAGGTAGAGCACATTAACTAATTAATACACATAAGTAGATGGTATGGACAAACCAAAACAAAATGTTATTCCAAGTGTTGCCAATCTGAGAGGACTATCAGGCCTCTGTTTTCTTGAATAGGAGGGAACTGATTTTTGCAAGGACTCTAATAAACTACTTCCCTAAAAAAAGGAGCTTCCACCCCCTCTGATAATATTTTACAGAATGAACAATTATGTTTTCAGAAAAAGAAGACGATGCAGGAAACAGCTTCGAGGAGTGAGAACATGAACCTAGATAGTTGTCATCTCATCAAAAATAATGAATGCTCAAGAGGCTTCAACTTCCTGTCTCCCAGCCATTGGGCCAATCACAGCAGGCCACCAAAGGGAGATGAGCAGGAGAGGAAACAGTCTCCTCCATCAGCCCAAGCCAGCACCTGTAACCTCCAAACATCCATCGACCAGCAGACCTGACAGGGCGACACCCCCCAAAGACAACTGGAAATGTCTCTGCTCGCCTGATCTAGCCACATCCAGGTGTTACTTGCATTAGCCTGAATTTGCCAGGCTCAGAGGCAAAAAATACAGCTTTGGAAAAAACATCAACATCAAGAAGGTATTTGCATGTTAAAAAACTGATGGAGAGCCCAACATAATATTCCGGAGGATTAAGAATTAGATCACCTTGCCAATTTTTTTTTTTTTTTTTAAGTTAGAAAACCGTATTATTAGAAAGCAGCAAAATGGTTCACATTAGACCCTCCACTAAACATGTAGCCGCTTTTTCCGCACATTGCTCCAGTGAAAAGGGGTAAGCGGGAAAAATGTGCTTCAGAGAGTTTTTAAACCATATTGTACAGAAGTCACATCAAATTAATACTGAGGACCATTTAGAGCTTTTATTCTGAAGAGCTTTTGAAAGGGGATTAAACTATAAAAACTCTCATGATACTAAAGTACCTATTAATGGGTTGAGGAGGTAAGAAAGGAACAATGAAGTGTTATTTTTAGATAAATCTTTACTTTTTGTGTAGCAGGACAAAGCTTTGCTGAAGGGCTCGGCAGTAATTCTTCAGCAATATCCCATGCGTGGAGGCACTGATTAATGGAATTCTGTGGCCTTTTCTTTTTAGAAATAGGTCATTTTCTTTACAGTGATGTATTCTAGGTAGAGCACATTAACTAATTAATACACATAAGTAGATGGTATGGACAAACCAAAACAAAATGTTATTCCAAGTGTTGCCAATCTGAGAGGACTATCAGGCCTCTGTTTTCTTGAATAGGAGGGAACTGATTTTTGCAAGGACTCTAATAAACTACTTCCCTAAAAAAAGGAGCTTCCACCCCCTCTGATAATATTTTACAGAATGAACAATTATGTTTTCAGAAAAAGAAGACGATGCAGGAAACAGCTTCGAGGAGTGAGAACATGAACCTAGATAGTTGTCATCTCATCAAAAATAATGAATGCTCAAGAGGCTTCAACTTCCTGTCTCCCAGCCATTGGGCCAATCACAGCAGGCCACCAAAGGGAGATGAGCAGGAGAGGAAACAGTCTCCTCCATCAGCCCAAGCCAGCACCTGTAACCTCCAAACATCCATCGACCAGCAGACCTGACAGGGCGACACCCCCCAAAGACAACTGGAAATGTCTCTGCTCGCCTGCTGAGCCTCCCGGAGCGAAGGGGTGCAGCCCGGGGTGGCCGAGGGCTCCGCAGTCCGGCCCATCGCAGGCTTTCCTGCTCCACCCCGACACACAGCCATGCCCTCCCACAACCGTCTTATGGCTAATGATGCAAACATGAAGTGTAAAGTCTCCTTAATTTGACCCTTGTTAAACTCCTAATTGGATTGAAGCAGGCTCTGAGTGGAAAGCAACCCTGGATTATTCAGGAAAGCTCTTACAAAATGAAGCCCAAATTACAAAAGGCCGTTCTGGCTGCAGGACATCACAAAGAATAGGCAATGAATTGCAGCTGTCACTTAACTTAAAAATCTAATCAATTGCCTTTTTTAAACAGGTAACTTTTAGAACAGTTTCTTCATTGTGATACTCTTCAGAGGACGCTTGACCCAAATTTAATAAGCTGCTATTACAGCAGCAGAGCAGCTGAGCGCAAACACTGTGGAATGATACTGGGCATTCAGAGCCTTAATGATTTTAAAATGACTACAACCACTGCTTCATTCACGAGGAACAAAGCTCGGGCTCTCCCTTCACAACGTCTTAACACAAACTGTCTGAGCAGACAGCCTTCATTTGTCCTCCTGGCACCCCCGAGGTCAGCCGCCTGGCCGAGGTATCTCAACAGTTTAATTGTGTGTCTTCTGGGGCAACGTCTGAGGGGAGAAACTTAGAGGTCCTTGTAGACGAAACCTCGCTTTTTCTGAGAGGCAATATACAGCCTTGGTACAGAGACAAGGGGGCGCAGGATATGCAGACAGGTGTAAAACATGAAGTAATTATAGAAGCTCAAATTAGTTCTTATGCCTGAGGCGAAAGAGAGAACAGGGCCTTGACAAAAGGGAATAGCAAATAAGGGGAGCCAACAAAAAATGGCTTGAATGTGTAAATTAGCAAGAAAAATGAGACAGAAAAGCAGCTTTACTCTACTATTATTCCCCACATGAGAACAGAGCAGCTGAACATGATCAAGAGAGCTTTGGAAGAGAGAGGCAGGCATCACCACGGACTCAAGCCAAAGAGTGGCAGCTCGGCGCTCTCTCGTCAGTCACTCATTATGTGCTGAAGTGCTCTCGAGAAGTGCCTCTTATACTTGACCTATCATATTACTTCTTCTGTAAACACATAATCCCTGCTTGTTAGGTGGTGTCAACACTAGCATTCATTCACTACGGTAGTCTTTTTGTGAGCAGGCACTTTAGAAGTGCTGCCAAAACCCCAGAATTGACACCATAATAAAACAATTTGAATTTCAACCAGGTAAACAGATCTTAGGCTTTTTTGTCTGCAAAGAGCAATGTAAAGAGCGTTACAGCAATTCTCTCTCATTTGGCGAAAAAACCAAACCAAAACAAAACAAAACTGCTTGCTTATGGGCAAGGCTATATTTTTCCCCCTTACAAGTGATTAAGATTAACGTGGGCTACTGTTCAAACCAGAGACAATACCTCATCTTCAGCTGCCTGGTGTGGTCACATCAATTCCACTAAGCGCTATCTTTTGAGCAACAAAACAACACACGAATCTCAACCACAAGGTCATGAACAAGAGATTTACAGTATCAGAAAAGGATGTCAATATGTCTCTCGTACAAGGCATGGCTGACCATAAGATGCTAGAGGAAAAACATTAATAGACTATTTGGCATGCCACGTGTCCATTAGTGAAGGCAGATATCATTTACTTAAACTATAACAAGAGTTAAACACTTACTGTGGCTTACTAACAAATAGACTTTTAGTATTTTTATATAAGTACTCTTAGGAAAATTCAGATTCGAAGCAAAATACTTTCAGGGCACATTTGAGTAAGGTAAACAGTTAAGGAAAAAGTGCACTTTATGAAAGATAAGGGAACAGTTTGTTTTTGACTTTCTTTCCCTCAGATTATCTGGAAGGGCATTTTTAAAAAATGCTAACTGTAATTCTAGCTTGCCCAGAGCTTTAGGGAAAGTATTTCATTATCTAACATTGCTACAACCCTCTCTAAAATAAATGAATGGTGATGTTTCCACACAGCGCCGTAGCGATGTGTCACTGTGTCTTACTTCACCAGGCGTCGACACCAGAGACCACTGCTTTGGCCCCACTGCTCTGGGTACTAGGTAGGAAACCAACTTGTCTAAGGGAGGAAAACACTGAATACTAATTAGCAATTATTTGCCACATCTTGGAAGATACTTTGGTAAATCATACTAAATAAATAAAAGAAAAAGCAATGAAAAGTTTTCAAGCCAGGAAAGACTGGGTGTTACTAGTAGTCTTTTTGTGAGCAGGCACTTTAGAAGTGCTGCCAAAACCCCAGAATTGACACCATAATAAAACAATTTGAATTTCAACCAGGTAAACAGATCTTAGGCTTTTTGTCTGCAAAGAGCAATGTAAAGGCGTTACAGCAATTCTCTCTCATTTGGCGAAAAAACCAAACCAAAACAAAACAAAACTGCTTGCTTATGGGCAAGGCTATATTTTTCCCCCTTACAAGTGATTAAGATTAACGTGGGCTACTGTTCAAACCAGAGACAATACCTCATCTTCAGCTGCCTGGTGTGGTCACATCAATTCCACTAAGCGCTATCTTTTGAGCAACAAAACAACACACGAATCTCAACCACAAGGTCATGAACAAGAGATTTACAGTATCAGAAAAGGATGTCAATATGTCTCGTACAAGGCATGGCTGACCATAAGATGCTAGAGGAAAAACATTAATAGACTATTTGGCATGCCACGTGTCCATTAGTGAAGGCAGATATCATTTACTTAAACTATAACAAGAGTTAAACACTTACTGTGGCTTACTAACAAATAGACTTTTAGTATTTTTATATAAGTACTCTTAGGAAAATTCAGATTCGAAGCAAAATACTTTCAGGGCACATTTGAGTAAGGTAAACAGTTAAGGAAAAAGTGCACTTTATGAAAGATAAGGGAACAGTTTGTTTTTGACTTTCTTTCCCTCAGATTATCTGGAAGGGCATTTTTAAAAATGCTAACTGTAATTCTAGCTTGCCCAGAGCTTTAGGGAAAGTATTTCATTATCTAACATTGCTACAACCCTCTCTAAAATAAATGAATGGTGATGTTTCCACACAGCGCCGTAGCGATGTGTCACTGTGTCTTACTTCACCAGGCGTCGACACCAGAGACCACTGCTTTGGCCCCACTGCTCTGGGTACTAGGTAGGAAACCAACTTGTCTAAGGGAGGAAAACACTGAATACTAATTAGCAATTATTTGCCACATCTTGGAAGATACTTTGGTAAATCATACTGAATACATAAAAGACAATATTAGCAATGAAAAGTTTTCAAGCCAGGAAAGACTGGGTGTTACTAGTATTTACCTCATACCTACACAGTAAGTATACAGATGAGCAAGCAATTCTTCATCCAGGAAAATATCTGCTTAGTATCTCCAAAGAATTTCCTGCATGAAATTTTATTTTATGACACTTAAAGAATAGAGCTTTTGTACAAATCAAAATATGCTAATATCTAGCTCTATCATTAAATAATGCTGCTCCTAAAAGAACTGCCGTGTGCCAGAAAACAAGTCCACGTAAATAAAACGACATATTCAAGGCAAAAAATAGAGTCAACCTTATAAAGGTTTAGTAAGCCATAAACAAACATTCATTTCAAGTGGATTTTCTTTTAAATATACTTAAGTATATAGTACAAAATGAATGGAAAAGTGTCAATAGACTTAATTATATAATACTAGATAATCTGAAGTCTCCTAGAGATATTTAAGATTTTAGATTTCTCTCAAGAGAAATCCCAGTGCCAATCATTAAAATATACAGTAAACCACTACATGTTTCATTTATGAAGTTTGAGCTATCTAAATTGATGGGTAAATATTTAGAAAAGAGAGATGACTAAAAGATGCTACACCGAGATTTACGCTCATCTTCCTAAAATGTAAACCAACCTCACAGGTATACCAGGCGATTTGGAAGTGAACTTCTTCAGCACCCAAAGGGACATAAATTTGTTCATTGGAAGAATATTGATGCTAAAGGATCATAAGAGAATATGCCTAACTTATGTTGGTAGTGAAACTTATGTTCTAGGAGAATACAATAAATTAAACAAATTTTTCTTATTAAAACATGTTTGAAAATTCTACTCTCAGTAATAAAAACACTGTCTTGATGAAGAGAAATATAGAAGTTAAGAATGGCAAGATTGATCTACATTTTTCAGTCCATTCACCCGTATGTATGCACATAAACACGCATGGCAGGAACATTCCTCGATTTCCACACAGAATCCAGAATGAGGAACTCTGAGAAACAATGTTTCTCAAAGAAACATCCAGAATGAGGAACTTTGAGAAACAATGTTTATGACTCACAAAATCTACTGGGAGCGAGTGTGGTCTTTTACACTTCATTTCTGAAGACTGTACAAAAACACACCTAAACAAGTCAACTGCTATTTAAATTGTTAACAGTTTGAATGGCTAGAATATAGATTCTCTAGAAATTCAGGCAATTAAAGGACTGGCTTGATAAAGTTAAAGATCCCAAAGGTAAGGGAATTATTTTAGAGTTTACTTCTAAATTGGTTAAATTTCTTTGCTCTGTGTGTGTCGGGGCGGGGCGGGGGGGGGGCATTATTTTGAGAAAGAAGTTCAGTAGGCTGACTCAAGGTCTAAGGTCTAGACCCAACCTTGGGAGGGGCACAGGCTGCCTGCACACCAAGCTGGGGCTGCTCCTAGGGATTTCCTTGACCTTTTTGAGAAAAGACATTTTAGAAGACTCATATAATTCTTTACCCTTTCTAGGAATGGAACCCTTTTAAAAGCATTGTTATCAATTATTGCTTAATTTTCTGATGTAGGATTCTAAAAACACATTTGAAGGGACATAATATATGAAAGTACAAGACTGCCGATATCTGACTGGGAAGGACTAGTAGTCTTTGTTACTCTGTGCTATCACATCCCCCTATTGGTTTTACCTGTGTCTTCTGGAAGATCAAATATAATTACAGCCCTTATTATAAATGACTGATTTCATAAAGAAAACTATTTTTCTTACAACATTCCTATGTTTATCATACAAGTTAGTTTTTTAGGCAGGCTAAACTAGCCTAAGTTCCTTCAAATCACATGACATGATTTCCTAACCCTTAACAAATTTTTATGTCATTCAAAGTACTCGTTAAATCAGGCGTCTGTCACTTGTAGATTGCTTTTAAATTTAATTCCACAGTGTCAGGGAAAATTGTTTGTATTATTCATATCCTTCTTTCTTAACATTTTAATTTTATTTATTTACTTATTTTCATCCATCTTTATTCTTTGGCCTGTGTGGGCCTCCCACTGCAGTGGGCTCTCTCACTGCAGACCACTGGCTATGGGCGCATGTGCTCCAGAGTGCTGGCTTGTAATTGGACACACCAGTCCAGCTGCTCCGTGGCACATGGGATCTTTCCCAGCCAGGGATGGAACCAGTGCCTCCTGGATTGTAAGGCAGACTCTATCCACTGGACCTCCAGGGAAGCCCTATTTATATCCTTTGAAACTGAGTCTATTCTTGTGACCTAACATATGGTTTAGCCTGGAGAAATGTTATATTGGAGCACTGGAAAGGAATTCTGTTGTTGGGTGGAGTGTTCTACAGACATCCATTAGATTTGGTCAGTCTATAGTGCTGCTCAAAGCTTCTATATGCCTGTTAATCTACTGTCTAGTTAGCTGACTCATTATTAAACACTGAAGTCTCCAACTACTATTGGAGAACTGTCTGTTTCTCCGTTAAATGCTGTCAGGTTTTGTTTCATGTGTTTAGGACTTTGTGTTAGGCACATACGCATTTATAATTGTTACATCATCTTGGGGCATTAACTTTTAAAAGACATTTTAGAAGACTCATATAATTCTTTACCCTTTCTAGGAATGGAACCCTTTTAAAAGCATTGTTATCAATTATTGCTTAATTTTCTGATGTAGGATTCTAAAAACACATTTGAAGGGACATAATATATGAAAGTACAAGACTGCCGATATCTGACTGGGAAGGACTAGTAGTCTTTGTTACTCTGTGCTATCACATCCCCCTATTGGTTTTACCTGTGTCTTCTGGAAGATCAAATATAATTACAGCCCTTATTATAAATGACTGATTTCATAAAGAAAACTATTTTTCTTACAACATTCCTATGTTTATCATACAAGTTAGTTTTTAGGCAGGCTAAACTAGCCTAAGTTCCTTCAAATCACATGACATGATTTCCTAACCCTTAACAAATTTTTATGTCATTCAAAGTACTCGTTAAATCAGGCGTCTGTCACTTGTAGATTGCTTTTAAATTTAATTCCACAGTGTCAGGGAAAATTGTTTGTATTATTCATATCCTTCTTTCTTAACATTTTAATTTTATTTATTTACTTATTTTCATCCATCTTTATTCTTTGGCCTGTGTGGGCCTCCCACTGCAGTGGGCTCTCTCACTGCAGACCACTGGCTATGGGCGCATGTGCTCCAGAGTGCTGGCTTGTAATTGGACACACCAGTCCAGCTGCTCCGTGGCACATGGGATCTTTCCCAGCCAGGGATGGAACCAGTGCCTCCTGGATTGTAAGGCAGACTCTATCCACTGGACCTCCAGGGAAGCCCTATTTATATCCTTTGAAACTGAGTCTATTCTTGTGACCTAACATATGGTTTAGCCTGGAGAAATGTTATATTGGAGCACTGGAAAGGAATTCTGTTGTTGGGTGGAGTGTTCTACAGACATCCATTAGATTTGGTCAGTCTATAGTGCTGCTCAAAGCTTCTATATGCCTGTTAATCTACTGTCTAGTTAGCTGACTCATTATTAAACACTGAAGTCTCCAACTACTATTGGAGAACTGTCTGTTTCTCCGTTAAATGCTGTCAGGTTTTGTTTCATGTGTTTAGGACTTTGTGTTAGGCACATACGCATTTATAATTGTTACATCATCTTGGGGCATTAACTTTTATCATTACAAAATGTCTCTCTTTATCCCTAGTAATATATTTTTTAGTTTAAAAGTCTATTTCTTCTGATATTAACACAGTCATTCCAATTCTTTTATGTTGCTGTGTGGGGCTCTGAATTGAAAGAGGACCGTTGCAAGTATAAGAAAGCTTAAGCACATTGTTTCAGTTTGGAGCTAAGATGGCACCTACAGGAAGAGACGAGGGCGTGATCTAAATTGTTAAGTGACTGTCAAAATTTCTGATTGGTTCCCCTGGTTTCCGCGCTCGTGAATGATTGCTTGACCTTTAGCTTGATTGGTGTGATCTATAGGAAGTCCCGTGCAAACCTCCCTTCATGTGCCTATAAAAGCTGTGAGTCTGCACTAATAAAACGGAACTGCTTTGATGGAACCCCTGTGGTGTCTGATTGTCTCCTGCATCCGCCGGGGGGCTGGGCTGGCGGGCAGCAGACTCACCTCTCTCCGAGATCTCCAGCTTCAGCTGGGGGCAATCCCGCTGCCTTCCTTTCTGCGGAAGCTCTCCGCAGAAGCTGGCGCCCAACGTGGGGCCTGACGGAGAGAAAGTCGAAGGCAGCATCACCGTGCGGGTTTGAAAGAGAACCCACGAGCGGCTGACGGGCCTCAGTGCGGCACCTCCCTCTAGAGGGGCATCTTCTCGGAGTAATCCAGATTTCAAGGTGAGTCTCCCCTTTATCGCGCCACTCCCAAGAGGGTGGGGATTTAGGGTAGTCACAAAAAACTGAGTACTGCTTTTCTTTGTTCGTCCTTCTTTGCTTTAATTCCTACTTTTACATTCTCTCCAATTCGAGACTTCCAGCAAACCGGCGGACAGTCTAAAAAGCAACTCACGGGTCCTGGTTAGGGCTACGCTCTAACGATCCTGAAAGGCTTTAAGATACTTTGCCCCAGTAGCGGGAGCCCGACTGGGTGGAAGCCTCTCTTTTCTATATTTCAAATTGAGGACGCGGCCTAAACCTCTCCCTTGCGGGCACAGGTCAGGCATTTAAAAGCCACTTGGGCGCCTGCTGCTTGAAGACTCCCGTGACAGGATAAGAGGGTCACGGAATGGGCCAGAGCCTCTTAAAGCGCCCGCCCCCAGCAACACTAGGGACTCCTTCACCGTTTCACAAGCACGACATAAGCCCGACTCCCTGGCCGCCACCACTCCCGTTAGGATTTTTGGTGGTTGCTCTCAGTAATCTTTCCTTTTTGCTTTCTTTCAACAACATGGGAAACTATATCCAATCTATTAGCAGAGCCTGGGACCGAGTACAAATCCTTGCCAGACAGTGAGAAGTCCAAAATGGGAAAGATCCCCTCTTGGGCTTTTACCCAACTGCCTGGACTGCTTTCAGCGGGGGATTCCTTAGCTGGCGGGGCGGCTTCCTGTGGAGTTCAAGTACATGGCCTGCAGGATGCCCATGACCTTCAAGGTCTGACCCATGTTGGCTGAAAAGGGTTGCATAAAAAATTCCCACAAATCTCCATCAAAGATTTAAAGAAAATTGTGCATACTTGCAAGTCTTGCCTCTGTCACTTACAAGTTCCTCCCTTACAGTCGCTGGGAGTAAACCCTTGAGGACTGAGGCCTAATATGTTGTGGCAGACAGATGTCACTCACTTTTCCCCCTTCGAAAAACTCAAGTACATCTTTGTATCCATTGATACTTATTCCCATGCCTGCTCGGTCAAAGCTCATTCAGAAGAAAAAAACAAAACATGCCGAGAGTCATTTCTTACAATGCTTTGCAACTCTGGGTCTACCTTATCAGATAAAAACAGACAATGGTCCCTGCTTTGTTAGCAAGAATTTACAAAACTTCTTTCAACAATGGTACATCCGCCAGGCCACAGGGATCCCATACAACCCTCAAGGACAGGCCATAATTGAACAGTCATCACCAAAACTTAAAGGCCCAATTACAAAAACAAAAAGGGGGAATAAGCCCTTGCCCGCAACTTGGAATGGCACTCTTTACCCTAAATATTTTAAATTTTTCAAAAAATGAACTGATGGCACCCTTCTAAAACACTGGTCCAACCAAGAAATAAAATCTGAAATACAAGTGAGATGGAAGGACCTCGTCACTGGCCAATGGAAGGGGCCTGATCCGCTCCTTACGATGGGGAGAGGATTTGGGTACATATTCCCCACTGGGGAACCCAGCCCTATATGGGTACCAGCGAGAAACCTTAAATTTATGCCACAAAACAAGGATCAAACCTTAGAATCTGCTGCAGATAAAATATGACCATATATCAGGCCCAAGAACAAAAAATTCTTGAGGCATCTCTCTCTTTCTCTCCTTAATAGGTACAACAGTAACATCATCTGTGCTTGGAGTTCAACAAATGCACACCATCACAGCGGTAAACAACATGTCCACCGCCTCTGCCCAGGGACTTCAGACCAGCCTACACCAACTTGAACACCTGAGGGCTGCCATAATGGGACTCCAGCAACAGCTTGATCTACACGCCAGAGCTATCGAGACATTAAGCGTTCTGGCATGCTTAGACTGACGTGAGATATCCCCGCTTTTGCCTGACAGCCTTCCCATGTTAAATGAGACTCTAACTGAAGTACAAAACATATTGTCACAGATGAAAATATGGGACACTAAATTTTGGGAGGGGCAAGAGATACTAACTCATAGTATTAGCAAACTAAATATAACCAGAGTAAACCGAATTGCACCCCACACATTCTGGGAACAAGTACAAAAGGGGGTTGATGATTTTTGGCTATGGATACAAAGCCCATT
This sequence comes from Tragulus kanchil, assembly GCA_022376925.1. Taxonomy (NCBI): domain Eukaryota; kingdom Metazoa; phylum Chordata; class Mammalia; order Artiodactyla; family Tragulidae; genus Tragulus; species Tragulus kanchil. The sequence continues at coordinate 65,964,523 of JAIOJX010000003.1, read as the reverse complement.
CACCTGGTTTAAAAATGTTTTCTATCTGTTTGTTTTTGTTGCCTTGCTAGCTATACTGTTTAAGGTCAAGGGTGTTATGGCCCACAACAGAGAGTTGCAACAAAAAATAATTATGCTTGCTCAGGTCCTAGAAGATGAGCCCCACATTGGACAAAACCCCTGGGTCAATATGGCCCTTTAAGAAATCACTTGAGACATATAATGAGGCTTTTGAATAAATAACACTCTAAAAACTCCATCCAGCCCCCGTAAGATGGCTGGTTAGCCAATGATGGGTAAGATCCTCAGAGGAGGACAACCTAAGACAGGCACAGCTGCTGGGGGGAACTGCAAGGCTAGAGGCTGGCCACCTCTTAGCTCTATGCCTTGCCTCATCAAGAGTCTCTTAATTTTAAAATAAAAGAGGGGCAGATGTGGGGCTCTGAATTGAAAGAGGACCGTTGCAAGTATAAGGAAGCTTAAGAACATTGTTTCAGTTTGGAGCTAAGATGGCGCCTACAGGAAGAGATGAGGGCATGATCTAAATTGTTAAGTGATTGTCAAAATTTCTGATTGGTTCCCCTGGTTTCCGCGCTCGTGGATGATTGCTTGACCTTTAGCTTGATTGGTGTAATCTACAGGAAGTCCCGTGCAAAACCCCCTTCACTTGCCTATAAAAGCTGTGAGTCTGCACTAATAAAACGGAACTGCTTTGATGGAACCCCTGTGGCGTCTGATTGTCTCCTGCTTCCGCCGGGGGGCTGGGCTGGCGGGCAGCAGACTCACCTCTCTCCGAGATCTCCCCCTTCAGCCGGGGGCAGTCCCGCTGCCTTCCTTTCTGTGGAAGGCCCCCACATTGCTGTTTGCATGGTGTATTTTTTTTTCACCTTTTTTTTTGGAATTTATCTGTATCTTTCAGTCTAAACTGGGACAAAGCATATAGTTGATAGCACACAGTTGCATGCAGATACCGCATAGCTGGATCTTGTTGCTCTAGAAAAAAATCATTCTGATAGTTTACTTTCTGACTGGATTGTTTAACCCACTCACATTTAGTGTCATGGCTGACATAACTGGATTTACATCTGTCTTCTATATGACTCATGTCTTTTTTTCTTCATCTGTTTCTGCTTTACTGCCTTTATTTGCATTAAACAATTTCTAGTACAATACTGTAGTTTCTTTAATGATTTTCAGAACTATACATATTTTAGAGCTTCTGACCTTACGATATACATCTTATCAGAATATAAATTTACGCTTTCAAAAAATTAGATTCTCCTGTTTTACTAGAAGGATTTGAGGTGCTTTTAAGTTTTCTCCCTAAGTATGTATCTCTGTTAACAATGTTCAGTAAGAGAGTGCAAAGTACAAAATTTTCTAATATTTTTTTCTCTTTTTTTAAAAAATATTTTTGGGGAGGGGGAGGCTGGGTTGGGGAGGGGGGCAGGTGGGCCACTTCTATAGGTCTTTCATTTATCTATGCCTTGCCTCATCAAGAGTCTCTTAATTTTAAAATAAAGAGGGGCAGATGTGGGGCTCTGAATTGAAAGAGGACCGTTGCAAGTATAAGGAAGCTTAAGAACATTGTTTCAGTTTGGAGCTAAGATGGCGCCTACAGGAAGAGATGAGGGCATGATCTAAATTGTTAAGTGATTGTCAAAATTTCTGATTGGTTCCCCTGGTTTCCGCGCTCGTGGATGATTGCTTGACCTTTAGCTTGATTGGTGTAATCTACAGGAAGTCCCGTGCAAAACCCCCTTCACTTGCCTATAAAAGCTGTGAGTCTGCACTAATAAAACGGAACTGCTTTGATGGAACCCCTGTGGCGTCTGATTGTCTCCTGCGTCCGCGGGGGGGCTGGGCTGGCGGGCAGCAGACTCACCTCTCTCCGAGATCTCCCCCTTCAGCCGGGGGCAGTCCCGCTGCCTTCCTTTCTGTGGAAGGCCCCCACATTGCTGTTTGCATGGTGTATTTTTTTTTCACCTTTTTTTTTGGAATTTATCTGTATCTTTCAGTCTAAACTGGGACAAAGCATATAGTTGATAGCACACAGTTGCATGCAGATACCGCATAGCTGGATCTTGTTGCTCTAGAAAAAAATCATTCTGATAGTTTACTTTCTGACTGGATTGTTTAACCCACTCACATTTAGTGTCATGGCTGACATAACTGGATTTACATCTGTCTTCTATATGACTCATGTCTTTTTTTCTTCATCTGTTTCTGCTTTACTGCCTTTATTTGCATTAAACAATTTCTAGTACAATACTGTAGTTTCTTTAATGATTTTCAGAACTATACATATTTTAGAGCTTCTGACCTTACGATATACATCTTATCAGAATATAAATTTACGCTTTCAAAAAATTAGATTCTCCTGTTTTACTAGAAGGATTTGAGGTGCTTTTAAGTTTTCTCCCTAAGTATGTATCTCTGTTAACAATGTTCAGTAAGAGAGTGCAAAGTACAAAATTTTCTAATATTTTTTTCTCTTTTTTTAAAAAATATTTTTGGGGAGGGGGAGGCTGGGTTGGGGAGGGGGGCAGGTGGGCCACTTCTATAGGTCTTTCATTTATCTATTTTTCACCCATCTTTGTTCTCTTGGCCTGTGTGGGCCTCCCATCACAGTGGCCTCTGTTGTCGTACAGCACGGGCTCTAGGTGCATGTGCTCCAGAGCTATGGCTCGGTAACTGGACACATTGGTCCAGCTGTTCCGTGGCACGTGGGATCTTCCCAGGCCAGGGAGCAAACCAGCAAGCCTTGCACTGTAAGGTGGTGTCCTTACCCTCTAGATCACCAGGGAAGCCCCTAATATTTTATTCTTATCTGTTCTGACACATCTCACATTCTCTGTAATTTCTCAACAATGACTGGTTCTTCAATCACACTGCAAGTTCTTTTAGAACCCTGAAATCATGTATTCATTTCAAGTTATGATTACTTTCTTAGTATTTTCTTACTTAACATCAATTTTTTTTTTTACTCTTAAGTGTATTCTTCATATTTTTCCTAAAGATAAAGTCAAATACATAGCATCGTGTTTTAAAAATACTTAATACTAGTACTAAAGATTTATTTTAAAAATGATATATCATAAAGAAATCATTAAAAGTATAAAACAGATAGTTTATAAAGCAATTATTATGAGGGATGGGACAGGTAGGGAGTTTGGGATGGACATGTACACACTGCTGTATCTAAAATGGATAACCAACAGGACCTATTGTATAGCACAGGGAATTCTAGCACGTGGCAGCCTGGATGGGAGGGGAGTCTGGGGGAGAATGAATACACCTATATGTATGGCTGAGTCCCTTTGCTGTCCACCTGACACAGTTGCAACATTGTTAATCAGTCACATGGCAAGAAAAAATAAAGGTTTTTTTTTTTTTTTTTAAAAAAAACTATTATAAGTATCCTTGGAAGAATAAACTCAAAATAGACTGACTATAATTCAAATGATAAAAATATGATTTACTGCTAACTTTTCAGGAATACATGTATGGTGCATAGCATAAACTATATCTTCAAAGATGAACATACTGATATTTTGTGGTGACTTTAAAATTAAATGAAATACAGAGAACTGAATGATTTTAGATGTAGATGGGTATAGGAAACTTTTAGAGATCTATTCTAATGCTCTCATTATATAGGGCAATAAACTGGACAGAGAGATTAATGAAACCCATTAATAAAGGTCAGATAGTTCATCTGAAAAAGATCAACCCCTGGAACCCAAGTGTTCTTCTTCCTGGTCAAGGTCTTTACTCATTCTACTCTGAAACTAAAGGAAGCTATGTATGTGATAACCAAAGACTTAAAGGAAAAATATATGGGGCAGTTTTACAAACCACCAGATATAATTGATTTATATAAAAATATTCTGAGACACACTTTCGTAGCCTCAGAAACAGATATAACTAGTGGAGTAAGACTTGAGTTGACCCCTAATAGACTTGCATATGTATCAAGGCCTTTTAAAAGCTTACGGTTTCCCTAGAATACATTTAAATACCCTCTAGTACTTGATTGTTGATGATAAAAATGTTTTAAATTAAATATCTTAATAATATTCAAAGTGTCAAACTAAAAATGATTTTGTGAGGTTGTCTCTGGCTTTTACTATTCCAACAAGCCCCCTCAGGCTCATTGGTTTCCTTTTAAAAATACTTAATACTAGTACTAAAGATTTATTTTAAAAATGAAAAGAAAAAGTTTATAAAGCAATTATTATGAGGGATGGGACAGGTAGGGAGTTTGGGATGGACATGTACACACTGCTGTATCTAAAATGGATAACCAACAGGACCTATTGTATAGCACAGGGAATTCTAGCACGTGGCAGCCTGGATGGGAGGGGAGTCTGGGGGAGAATGAATACACCTATATGTATGGCTGAGTCCCTTTGCTGTCCACCTGACACAGTTGCAACATTGTTAATCAGTCACATGGCAAGAAAAAATAAAGGTTTTTTTTTTTTTTTTTTTAAAAAAACTATTATAAGTATCCTTGGAAGAATAAACTCAAAATAGACTGACTATAATTCAAATGATAAAAATATGATTTACTGCTAACTTTTCAGGAATACATGTATGGTGCATAGCATAAACTATATCTTCAAAGATGAACATACTGATATTTTGTGGTGACTTTAAAATTAAATGAAATACAGAGAACTGAATGATTTTAGATGTAGATGGGTATAGGAAACTTTTAGAGATCTATTCTAATGCTCTCATTATATAGGGCAATAAACTGGACAGAGAGATTAATGAAACCCATTAATAAAGGTCAGATAGTTCATCTGAAAAAGATCAACCCCTGGAACCCAAGTGTTCTTCTTCCTGGTCAAGGTCTTTACTCATTCTACTCTGAAACTAAAGGAAGCTATGTATGTGATAACCAAAGACTTAAAGGAAAAATATATGGGGCAGTTTTACAAACCACCAGATATAATTGATTTATATAAAAATATTCTGAGACACACTTTCGTAGCCTCAGAAACAGATATAACTAGTGGAGTAAGACTTGAGTTGACCCCTAATAGACTTGCATATGTATCAAGGCCTTTTAAAAGCTTACGGTTTCCCTAGAATACATTTAAATACCCTCTAGTACTTGATTGTTGATGATAAAAATGTTTTAAATTAAATATCTTAATAATATTCAAAGTGTCAAACTAAAAATGATTTTGTGAGGTTGTCTCTGGCTTTTACTATTCCAACAAGCCCCCTCAGGCTCATTGGTTTCCTTCTGCGCAGGTTATGGTAACTCAGCCTATTTTCCTCTGCATTCACTCATTCTACTTCTTGTGAGTTTTCTTTCCCAAAGGTTCTTCTTTCCCTCTCTGTCCAAAATCTTGTCATCACCTTTACAGAATTCAAGATTAATTATATTCAACATTCAATCTATTCCAAGTTTAATCTTGAAATTATTTTACTTCTTTGAATTCTATCCATGTCTTTCTATGGTCATATTCTGTTTTATGATCTACTCTGCCTCCCAGCTTTAAAATGTTTCATTAACTCATCTATTCAGGAATATTAGTTTAGTCTACCCCTCACTCCCATCAGGGGCTGCCAGATAAAGTACAGGATGTTTTTTCAGACAAACAATGAAATGTTTATCTGAAATATACATCTAACTGGAAATGCTGTACTCTCATAGGCTAAGATTTTGGGTAGAGAGGAAAAGAAGTGGGAGTCCTGTGTTTCCATGTGTTAAACCCTGTAAGATTTTCAGTTTCTTCATCACCCCATTTTCTTCCAATTTAATCAATCTGACAATACTTTCCCCCTCTAATCTAGAACCATAGTCTATGAGTCTAATCACCTAAGTACCTTAAATTCTTTCACCCATATCCTTCAGCCCTAATCTCTCCCCAAATCGTTATCCCAGACATATTCTGTAATTTAGCTTTTCCCCTATTTCACATCTGGATAGCAGAGTAATATGGATCATTTTAATTTTGTGCATACTGACAGTATTAAAAATGTATCATTTCCATCATGGTGGGTCTTTACTCTTCCTCCTTGATCTTTATATTCTGTAATTTAGCATTTTTACTGAGACACTTGTAGCCTCAGAAACAGATATAACTAGTGGAGTAAGACTTGAGTTGACCCCTAATAGACTTGCATATGTATCAAGGCCTTTTAAAAGCTTACGGTTTCCCTAGAATACATTTAAATACCCTCTAGTACTTGATTGTTGATGATAAAAATGTTTTAAATTAAATATCTTAATAATATTCAAAGTGTCAAACTAAAAATGATTTTGTGAGGTTGTCTCTGGCTTTTACTATTCCAACAAGCCCCCTCAGGCTCATTGGTTTCCTTCTGCGCAGGTTATGGTAACTCAGCCTATTTTCCTCTGCATTCACTCATTCTACTTCTTGTGAGTTTTCTTTCCCAAAGGTTCTTCTTTCCCTCTCTGTCCAAAATCTTGTCATCACCTTTACAGAATTCAAGATTAATTATATTCAACATTCAATCTATTCCAAGTTTAATCTTGAAATTATTTTACTTCTTTGAATTCTATCCATGTCTTTCTATGGTCATATTCTGTTTTATGATCTACTCTGCCTCCCAGCTTTAAAATGTTTCATTAACTCATCTATTCAGGAATATTAGTTTAGTCTACCCCTCACTCCCATCAGGGGCTGCCAGATAAAGTACAGGATGTTTTTTCAGACAAACAATGAAATGTTTATCTGAAATATACATCTAACTGGAAATGCTGTACTCTCATAGGCTAAGATTTTGGGTAGAGAGGAAAAGAAGTGGGAGTCCTGTGTTTCCATGTGTTAAACCCTGTAAGATTTTCAGTTTCTTCATCACCCCATTTTCTTCCAATTTAATCAATCTGACAATACTTTCCCCCTCTAATCTAGAACCATAGTCTATGAGTCTAATCACCTAAGTACCTTAAATTCTTTCACCCATATCCTTCAGCCCTAATCTCTCCCCAAATCGTTATCCCAGACATATTCTGTAATTTAGCTTTTCCCCTATTTCACATCTGGATAGCAGAGTAATATGGATCATTTTAATTTTGTGCATACTGACAGTATTAAAAATGTATCATTTCCATCATGGTGGGTCTTTACTCTTCCTCCTTGATCTTTTACTTATTCTTGACCAGTGTATTACTTCCACTCTTATTATTGATGATTTAAACATTTAAGCCCCTCCTTAACCTTTAACCAAGACCCAGTGCTTTCTGTTGCCAAGAGAAAATTGAGGCCTCGTTTATATACTCCATTAACTCTTTAAACCACTATCAATAAACTCATCTCTATCCATAGTAACCTTCCACAACACAGCACCTCTTCCTCATTTATTTCCAGATCTTACTTGTCTATCTCAAACCAAGACCCTCCTACTCTATTATTATCAATACATATGGAATATAGGAAATGAAATACAATACTGACGACTGTGCAGTTTACCCTTAAGGAAAACCGAGCCATCTCACAACTGTAGCTTTAAGAGAATGATACCATTTCCTTCTTTTAGTCCTAGAGATACGCCTTCAAGTACGAGCCCTTTCGTTTTCAATTGTAACCTCTTTATAAGCCATAAATATGTGCAAATCTCTCTTAAATTTTATTCTACATCACTCCATAATTGCCACTATATCTCTTACGTTTCATGTCTATTTGGGCTCCTTGAGAGTATATTTTACACTTCACTTGCTCCAATTTACTCTTCAACCCCACTGTAATCTGCTTTCTGTCTCTATGATTCTGCTGAAACTGATGTGGACAGACCAAAAACTTTTCATTTTACTCTACCTCTATATGGTAGCTTAACTGCTGTTGGTTCCCTTTTTATTAGAACTCTCCTTTTTTTGGCTTTTAGCAGAGTCCTACCACTTTGTCTTCTTTACCTCTCTGAACATCACTTCTCATTCAGCTCTCCTGGGCCACCTGCCTCTCTTGGTGATCCTCAGGTTAATGTCCTTGGCTGAGCTCACTCTTTCTCCTGGTCACTCTCAAGGATACCTGTCTCTAAGTACAAAAAGACATTATGATTCTAACTACAGAAAATATTAAGATGAATCCTAGATTCTCCTCGTAAACTTGAGAGAGAGAGAGAGAGAGAGAGAGAGAGAGAGACCACCTGGATAAACCACAGTTCCATGCTTAAAGATGAACTCATAATCTTCCCAGAAAAACTGCTCTCACTCTACATTTCCGTATCTCAGTGGGCAGCGTTTCTGTACTCGTCACTCAAGGCAGGAACTTAAGAATCATCTCAGGTGTTCTCAAATATTGTTTCACGGTTTCTCGGCCTTTCTCATGTGAATGCTTTACACAGTGGAGGCACGAGCCCACTACAGTAATTAGGACAATGCTTGAAAACAGGATCAAAAGAGAAAAAGAGTACGCTCAATAAATGTTTGCTGATGGGACTGGACCAATTCTATCCTTCAGTTTTCTCATTCCAAAGGCTTTCTTGGCTTGTGTTTCCATGCCCCTCCTTTATGATCTCTCCTAAATTCTCCTTTTCTGATCACCTAGCACTTCCCTCTGAAGTGTAATGGTGTGCTCAGTTGTTTATAATCTTATCTAGCCTGAAAGCTCAGTGAAGGCAGGAACAGTATCCCCAGGGCAGAGTACAGAGATCAGAAGGAGTTCTTTGCTTGAGTCTCCCCCAAGCAATTTTAAAAGAATGTTTCCACATTCCTGATCTAATGTTTAGAAAGCATTACAACCACGTTTTCCCTCCCCGGCATTCAGCAGCCAGATGATAATTTTAAAATTTTCAAATACTGCTTACACATATATTTAATACTAGTGATATCATGATTCATGAATTTTGAAAATATTTATTTCAAATCTCTCTAAATTCTTCTGAATGAAGACACTTAGTTGAATTGTGTTGAGGAATGAGTGTTTTCAGGAATGAGTGTTTTCAGGAAAGAGCAATGATTAAAATATCATGTTCAGAATGGACACTTGTGGTAACATAAGGTAGGAAAGAAACCCCGGGATTGCTTCTTTGTAGTCTTATCACACTAAGGTAATAGTGGCAACTTGGGGCAGCTGTGCAGAATATCAACCTACCAATCAAATTTTAGTTTTTAATAATTATCAGGAAAGACAACAGAAGCCAGACTGTTTGTCCAATGCACTAAACATGCTATATACATCATGGATGAGATGCAATGTATGAAAGTTTGTCCATAGATGAAATGGCTATTATTGTCATCAGTCTTGCTTATAATCACTAAATCTGCCCGAGTCTTATTACTTCTTAAAATTTTCACACCTTAAGAGTAAGCTAAGTTTTACTGCTCAATATATATTGATCATCATTTGCACATAGTCCTATTTTAGGCATTTTGGGGTAAAGCTAAAAAGAAGGGTAAAATTTGGCTTGTCATCTAGGAATTCTGAATCCCCTTTGGGGACAAAAGATATCTACAAAGTTAAGCTACTATTTTTGTTTTACCAACACTTGTGTATACCATACCAAAAGTAGGAAAGTTCTGATAGAAGACTACTGAGAAAGAAAAGAGCATTTTTACTTAGGAAAATCATAGAAAGGATGTGCTCTGCTGTGTTTAGCCCAATTGTGCCCAATTCTTTGCAACCTATGGAGTGTAGCCCACCAGGCTGCTCTGCTCTTGGGATTCTCCAGGCAAGAATACTGTAGTGAGTTGATGTGCCCTCCTCTAGGGGATCATCCCGACCCAGGGATTGAACCCAGGTCTCCTGCATTGCAGGTGAATTCTTTACCATCTGAGCCAGCAGGGGAGCCTGAAGACAGGGTACATTTGATTTCAGAAAGGAATGTAGTTCTGATAGGTGAACAGTAAGGGGTAGAAAGGCAGGGAAAAAAAATGGAAGAACTGTGTTTAAAAATAATTCCTCTACAGTAGAGAATGCAAAGATAGATGTCAAGAAGTTAATATCTGAATGCTAAAGTGGCCAGAGAGTGGAGTACTCTGAAGACCAGAGAGGCTTTTTTTGCTTCCCTCTTTCACTTCCTTCCTCTTTTCCTCTCATGAGAATTGAGAGTCCATCTGTGGTTTTTGAACAGGGATGTAATATGATCAACGTTTGTGGGAGAGGGGGAAAGACAGACCCAGTTTGTGGGTCTATCCAACAGCATTCTTTTTTCTTTTTTTTTGATTTTTTCTTTTTAAATTTGGCCTCTTTCATTGGCTTTTTATTTACTTTCATCCATCTTTGTTCTTTGACCTATGTGGGCCTTCCATTGCAGCGGCCTCTCTCATTGCAGAGCACTGGCGCTGGGCGCATGCGCTCCAGAGCTCTAGCTCAGTAGTTGGACACACTGGTGCAGCCTCTCCGTGGCATGTGGGATCTTCCTGGGCCAGGGATTGAACCGGTGCCCCTTGCACTGCACTGCAAGGTGGACTCTTCACCCTCTGGAGCATCAGGGGAGCCCCCAACAGTATTCTTTATGATGTACTAGAAAAGTGGGAGTCTGAAAGAGGGATCCACAGTCCAGTAGCCAAGCGATAAGAATCCTGAACTGGGGTGACAGTGGCAGGCATGACAAGAAGACATACGAGAGACACTCGGTGAGATTGAGGATCTGCAAGACTTGGTGAGGAATAGAGCTCAGACGTGGTGGAGAAGGAGCAAACAGTAAGAGAGGAGTCAATGACCACTAGGATGCCAAGCCTTTGAAATTATAAGTGACTCAAGTCAATAACAGAAACAAAGGAAGAAATAAGAGATAGAAATCTTCAAGAAAAGCTTTTCGACTTCAACTTGAGAGGAAGAAGGTATATTAACATGGGGAAGACAGGGACATCAATTTGGAAAATGTCTACCACGACCTAAAAAAATTACGATGATGAATTAACAGAGGTTGAGACTAGAGGTATAGATTTGTGACTCATTTCCACAGAGACAGTAATTCGAGCTGTACAACCATAAGACAAGATGCAGTGAAACGGCATACCGTTGATCCTGGAGAAAGTGGAGGTTAGGCGAGCCAACCCCCAGCACAAGAGCCTGTTGCTGTCCAGAAGCCTTACTAATGACATAGTTAATTAACACATTCAGTATGTTACGTGCACTATATATTGTATCCTTATGATCAAAGAAGCAAGAGAAAAATAAATTGTTTTTAAGAAAATCATAAGAAAGAGAAAATAGAGAGTACCTATATGTATGTATTGAAAGAAATCCACATATAATTGGACCCACACACCTCAAATCTGTGTTGTCCAACGGAGAACTGTATTCATATTTGGCAGTACACCTTTGAGAGGAGAGGCAGCTAAACAGTATAATGAATATTTAGGAAGTTAGAGAAGAAAGGCAGAGGGGGGTCAGCAATGAGAAGTCAGCTGGCGGGATAAGAAACAAGACAGGATCATGAACAGAGACACTGGGCAGAGTAGAACAGTTACGCATATGGATGCTGAAGTCACAAGGAAGGGTTCAAGTCAGAGGACCTCAAAACTATTTTAAGCTTTACTTTTCTTATCTTCAAAAATACCACAGTAACACCTACCCTCAGAGCACTTACTACCACCTGACATGTAATGTATTTGCTTCCTTGCACATGTGTTTGTTAACTTAGTGTCTCCCCACTAGAATGCATGTTACACTGCCCAGTCTTGAGTGTTTTCAGAATTTTAGAAGATGAGAAGATATGCTTCTTGGGGCCAAAGGGGAAATCCTACTCAATCACGTGCTGTACACATCAAGTTTTTAGCAGGCAGTAGCACAGGGTAAACATTCAATAACTGATGTCATTCTTTTTGTCAAGAGAAGAAAATTCCAAAAAGAGAAGGTCAACGATGTCAAGAAGTCGGTAAGATCTGTGAATTAGCAGGCTGTAATAATTTTCCCCACAGCATTATTACAAGCATAATATCCAGCAGAACTGAATGAGTATCTCTGATGATTCTGTCCCTCTTTCTTGTTTCTTTCCCTTGATCCCTCCCTTTTCCCCTTCCTTCCTTTCTTCATTTAACCAGGTATTTACTGAACACTCAGTGTAAGCTAGGCACTATTTTAGATTCTGGGTATGGTCACGATGAAGAGCCAAACTCCTTGCCCTCATGCGAGTTTAGATTTAAATCAGAGAGGATATGTATTAATCATGATAAATAAGTAAAAACATACACTATGGTAAGTAGGAGGCAAAAGGAGGCAGAAAAGGGAACAGAGAGTCTGGGCGAGGGTGAGTTGCCATTTTAGGTTAAATACCTGAATGGTCTGAGGGAAAATGACATGTAGATGCAGGAGACAAGGTCTACAGAGGAGCCACCCATGCCTCGGTCCCCATGTGAGTGGCTGCCAGGTGCTAGGTGACATTGGCAGGTGATAATATCAGAAAGAGAAGTGGGAGAAATGGAGTGGGAAGGTGCTGAGTACAGGGCTGGTACGTCATTTTAAGGATTTTGCCTTTTACTCTGAAATGGGAAGCCATTAGGGAATTCTGCACTTAGGGACATCATGGGCTTTCTCCTATTTTTCATGGATCTTTCTGCCATGTCGAGAAAAGAGTGGAAGGGGAGACCAGAAATGGGACCAGGAAGGAAGCCAAGACATCTCTGGTGTAACTACACGTAAGAGACAATGGTGACTGCTCAGGATCGAAGCTCTAAAGCTCCTGAGAAGATAGTCTGATTCTGGAAGATTCGTTGATGGCACTGGGCGTGGGGCACCAAAGCATGACAGGAGTCAAGATGGCAGCTATGTTGGCCTAAGCCACTGGGAAAAAGGAGCTAGCACTTACAAGGGCACAGGTGACGGCAGGAGGGGTGGGATGGAGTTGATGAATGGCGGCTCCGTTTGGCTATGTTGTGTTTGATATGTATCCTGCATGTGTGAGAAGATGTGGGGGAGACAGCTGGACAAATGGGTTTGAGGGTGAGGGAAGAAGTCTCGACCGAAGCTCTACGTTTGGGAGCTGTCAATGTGTTACACAGGGGAACGTACTGTGAGCAATCCTCCACTCATTTAGCCACCAGCAAGGATGTGCTCTATGCTATCAAAACAACCAGCAAAATCAACCAGTTCTTCCACTGGCAGCCAAGGACAGCTGCCCCCCACTCAATTATTCATTTAACAAATATTCACCCGAGGATGATGCTAGGTAAGCTCGGAAATCTAGAGACAAAACAAGCTGGGTAGGAATCCTAGCTCTACAGTTATTATCTGGATTGGGTAATAAGGTTAATGATTTCTAAGTTTTGTACACATATTACTTTATTCAATCTGTGCCCCAAATCGATAGATATCATTATCCCTATTTTACCAATGAGAGACCAAATTCAGGATAAATTTAAAGGGATGGCTCTGGGAGAATCGAGAAGTCTTAGTATATGATAAGAACTCAATAGTAACTAATTTTATCAACACATTCTTTACCTGTCTCTCTTTGTTTTATTTATGTATTTTGACCATGCTGTGCAGCTTGGGGGTATCTTAGTTTCCTGACCAGGGATCAAACCTGGTCCCAAGGTGGTGAAAGTGCTTAGTACTAACCACTGGAAGCCTGGAAGTTCCCTCTTTGTCTGTTTTTAAGCACTTAAAAAAATTTAAAAAACAAACAAAAAATTATCTTGAAGCCCAAGCAATACCAGTGACCTACTCTTCCGCCCTTTAAAGGTTCTAACGCTGTTTGAATCTTACCTTGCTTTCATGCAGATAGCTAGAATGAGGAAGAGTGATGCCCAAGGTCAAGGCTTACTGTTAAGACTGGCCTTTATAAGAGGCAGCACTAAGTATCTTATAATGAGATTCGGAGACTCTCCAACTGGTTCCTAGGTCAACCCTTAGGCAGCAGAGTTGGTATTTTAGGTATTTCAGTGCGTCTAATCAAGTTGTAGTTGCCTTTAAGGTGTTTATTATCTGGACTCTAGAGTATAGTGAATATTAAAATACGAAGAACAATGGATAAAACTAATAATTTTTAACAACCAATTCTGCCATTGTTTCTAGAAAACAGGAGAATGAATAGGACATAAGCCACAAAAAACGACTACCTGAAGAGACTTCAAGACCGTATTTACTGAGTGTAAGGCTTTAATAAAGTTGTAGCCTTCCTGTGCTGGTGATTGTGTCTGTCCTCATTCTAGTATGCCCTCAGTAAGCTACCAGAACTTAACCTGCACAACAAAAGTGCCACTCACTGAAACAGTTATAACAGGAAAGGAAAGCAAGCTGATGGGATTTAAAGTGTTACAGGCCACTGAATCACTGACTACTTGGTGAGGGCATGTAGAGAAATGTCATTCTCAACAATGCTGGTACAGTGAAGCCATAGGAATGAAACAGTTTTGAAACCTGAGGATTATTCATAAGAATTTTTTAAGAAAAACCCTTATGATTTTCTTGGAAAATTTAATTCAGACAGAAGAATCTTCCGTTAACAATCATCCATGATTTTACTTGTGGGTTATATTTCCCAATGGTACATTTTATTAAGAGGCTCTTATCACTTGATGTTTTTTTATTTTGTATTTTGACTATGCTGTGCAGCTTGGGGGTATCTTAGTTTCCTGACCAGGGATCAAACCTGGTCCCAAGGTGGTGAAAGTGCTTAGTACTAACCACTGGAAGCCTGGAAGTTCCCTCTTTGTCTGTTTTTAAGCACTTAAAAATTTAAAAACAAACAAAAAATTATCTTGAAGCCCAAGCAATACCAGTGACCTACTCTTCCGCCCTTTAAAGGTTCTAACGCTGTTTGAATCTTACCTTGCTTTCATGCAGATAGCTAGAATGAGGAAGAGTGATGCCCAAGGTCAAGGCTTACTGTTAAGACTGGCCTTTATAAGAGGCAGCACTAAGTATCTTATAATGAGATTCGGAGACTCTCCAACTGGTTCCTAGGTCAACCCTTAGGCAGCAGAGTTGGTATTTTAGGTATTTCAGTGCGTCTAATCAAGTTGTAGTTGCCTTTAAGGTGTTTATTATCTGGACTCTAGAGTATAGTGAATATTAAAATACGAAGAACAATGGATAAAACTAATAATTTTTAACAACCAATTCTGCCATTGTTTCTAGAAAACAGGAGAATGAATAGGACATAAGCCACAAAAAACGACTACCTGAAGAGACTTCAAGACCGTATTTACTGAGTGTAAGGCTTTAATAAAGTTGTAGCCTTCCTGTGCTGGTGATTGTGTCTGTCCTCATTCTAGTATGCCCTCAGTAAGCTACCAGAACTTAACCTGCACAACAAAAGTGCCACTCACTGAAACAGTTATAACAGGAAAGGAAAGCAAGCTGATGGGATTTAAAGTGTTACAGGCCACTGAATCACTGACTACTTGGTGAGGGCATGTAGAGAAATGTCATTCTCAACAATGCTGGTACAGTGAAGCCATAGGAATGAAACAGTTTTGAAACCTGAGGATTATTCATAAGAATTTTTTAAGAAAAACCCTTATGATTTTCTTGGAAAATTTAATTCAGACAGAAGAATCTTCCGTTAACAATCATCCATGATTTTACTTGTGGGTTATATTTCCCAATGGTACATTTTATTAAGAGGCTCTTATCACTTGATGTTTTCAATCCTATTATCTACTCCTGGGCACCATAAATATATTGAGATTCAAATAAACAAACCAGAAGACAGTCAAGAAATGGCATTCCACTCAACACTGATGCAATAAATAATATAAACTCTTACTCTGAAACATGTTTCTTAGCATTTCAAATTCCTGAATTATTTTTAATGCCCATCAAAGAAGCAAAAAGAGAGTTGTTGTATCAACACAATGCTAGGAAAAAAAGTGAGTGGTATAGATTTTTATAACTTGGAGAATTTTTTGTTTTTGAATCAGACAAGAGCATGAGAATAAATCATTTACAGAATTAGCTGTGTTCCGGGCTTCATTAGTTCTAATTATCCCCCAAATATGCTCGGCAGAAAGCACTCGGGTCAGCTGGGACTGACACACAATAGAGAAGGCAACTTATAAACTCCTCAAAGCACGAAAGAGTTCATAAAACAACTGCTTGTGCATTTAGATGCATGTGATAACACCTCTTATTGCATAAGCCACCAGATGAAACAGATGGGGCAGCTCTGCACTTGAGAAGGTCTCTTTTGTAAAAGCCCAGGACTTCCTTATTCTCCATTCAAGACACAAACTGCAAGAGAGCTAAATCTCAGGCAGGCTGGCTTAGCACTGTATTGTCTAGATGTCGCAGCAATA